>OY759180.1:0-10000000 GCA_963662085.1 Eupithecia inturbata | reverse complement strand
TTCGCTACCGCTTCGTTACCGAATTCTGTAGCAAAAATAAAAGAAATTCTACCAAAAGCAATAAAAACACGTGCACGTAACTATCGCATCGTAACATTCATTTGTCGTAGAACCTCTACGCCGTAGAGGGTCTACGGTGTAGAGGATCTACGCTTCAGAACAGGAAAATTACATACGTCTTATACATACTATTTGCGCTTCTACGCAAGTTTGACGTTTCGCAGATTATTATGTATGTTGCAAATAATGGTAAGGACACAGAATAATTATATGGACGGTTGGCATGAATTTTATTAGGGAACTTTAAGTTCGGGGAGACCTTATAAGCAGTGGGATAACATAGGCTAAAAAGAACTGAGCTATGTTTAGTGTAGGTACACTCTGTTGGAAATCAAACTATAGATTACTATGAATATAACTACGTAGCAAGTATTAATTAAGTTCACGGCGTAACAAATATTGAACGCTCGCGATTTTTTTTATGACGTCCCTATAAATTATTTTAATGTTTTTCGAATTATTTTTGCGATAATATTTTAATAAATTTCATATTATTCATAACAGTCGGTAAAGGAAGACCGACACATACACTAGCACACAAACGCGACTGAAACACAAACACACTCAAATAAACGCGCGCGCTTAAAGTAGTTTGTGCATTTCAACTTTAATTATAAATTATAATTCTAACTTAGCATAGCATATCAATACTAGATATTATAAAATTACTTAATCTACTCTACTTAAATAATTTGTTTTGGAAGAGCGGGATTCCCTAACACAGGTATTTTCTTAACTTAAAAGGGAATCTCAAACACTGTTACACTGTTAAGCACATTAAGTTAAAGAAGTAAATATTATTGTATTTTATTGTATTTTTATTTAAAGGACCTTAGTGGAAAATAAAGAAGAAAATGAAGTAAAGGAATAAAGGAATTTAATATAGCTTTCCTAGTGCCTCACTCCTACGTCGTACCTACGTAACTATAAAACGTCTTCAATGTGAATTTATTATTCTGAGGTACGAAACCAGATCGAAACCGAGCGAAATTTACCGCTACCGTTCTACGTAGCGAATACAGCGTATGTCTAAATAGGCTTTTACTCGGAATATTGGTTACTTATCTATTATGACCATAAGAAAATACTTTATTAGTAAAGTAAATTACAACCGTATCTATAAAAAAAACAGATTTAAACAACTAGTATTCACAATTGAAATAGTTGACCATACTTTGACTTGCCTACTATTTGATCTAAACCACGTTCCATGTTGGTAGGTTGGTACTGTAGATACCTGTTAAGTCCCTGGAATACCTAAAACACGTCAGAGGTAATCTTTGGCTCAAGTTTTGTTTTATTAGGTCATAAGACATAGTACACCACCATTTTTAACATACATTTTAATAATATAAGCGTAAACGTTTACTTCTGCATTTCTTAAAGATTTATTTTGCAAAAAATATGTTTGTAGACAAATACCAAAATAACTTATAATATAATGTAAAACAACATTTCTTGTTCTACATATAGTTTCGTGTTCCCCGTTAAATAGGGCATGAATAAACCCTAAAAATGTAGATATGTATTCTATTTATTAACTCAAACGAAGCCACGAAGCAATTATCTTAATTTTCGTATTGAATATGTTTAACACACATTAGCATATCTCAGGGGAAAATGTTATTATGAAAATATTTTTCTTTTCAGTTAATGTTATGGAAGCTTCTCTGAACAAATTACCATATCTCCAAACGTTATAAACAGCTCCTACCAACGTCCTATGACAACAGTCTATCTAAAGATTATTATTCTAAGAAGTGTATTACAATATCTTAAAACTAGCTAAGGTGACCTCAATCTACAAATCAGAAACCTCACATGGTTTCTGATTTGTAGATTGAGGTAACCTTAGCTAGTTTTAAGGAATCAGGAAATCTACCAATCTACTTCCAATGGCTATTGTTAATTATATTAGTTAAGTTTTCAGCTACCAAATCCTTCGCACATTTGATCACTTTAGTGCTAATTCCATCCATATCGAGGCTTGTGTTTGGATCTAAGTAACTAATAATCTTTTTTATCTCGGTTAAGGTGGCAGGTTTGAATTCTAGTAGTTTTTCAATTGATTAGGTTTTAAGATAGGGTTTGAGTATAATTTTCAAAATGTTTCTTGGGGAGCAAATTTGCTAGTTAGGAACCGATTTGAGAGAAGAAGGTATTGAAGTGCTCGGCTATTTCTTCGAGTCTGTGATTTTACCAGAGGGGCTGTCTAAGTTAGCTATTGGGTGGTTAACTTTCGGTATGTTGGTATGGGTATTTTTCACCTGCCACCTTTTTAAAGGATTTTTCTTACATTTGTCAAAAGAGTTTTGGTAGTAATTGTTCTTTGTCCTTTGTATATTGCTGTGCGTTGTGTTACATTGTACTAATTCATTTCTTAGTTGTCCATCTTCGAGATTTTGCTTTACGCTATGCCATAATTTGTTTCTTGTATATCTTTGATCGTATCTTTATTTATCCAGTCACTTTTTGGTGCATTTTGGACTTTGGTTTTATTAACTTTGTTTTTATCTATTGATTCACGTAGTAGGTCCTCAAGTTTACCATAATCGTTCATTAAATCAGTTGTCATGATTTTTTGGTTTTTAGTTTTATAGAGACTATTATAGTCAATAGCTTCATATTTAACCCTTTTTGATCGATCATGTTTAATTATTCAGTTTAATTCAAAATAGATTTGTTTATGATCTGGATAGGGCGCTTTCTATGATGGCCATGTGATAGGTATTATCTCACAGGTTCGTGCATATGTGATCCAGTATAGTCTTAGAAGTGTTTGTTTCACGAGTACAATGATCTTTGTCGCATTTATTCAATAGCTTGAAGCCGTTCTGTTTCATTATTAACTTGTATTCTTTTGTAGGTTTTTCCTTACTCAGTAGGTTTAAATTTAGATCTCCAAAGACATTAGCTCCCTTTCTTTTTGCTAGCTTGGAGGAGTAGTCCTCGAGGAATTTTGTCGTATTGGCTGATGGTTGTTTTAAAATGGCTCCAATATCCAGACATAATTTGTTTAAGTGAATTCAAAGCAATCACTACGATTGTTGTCATCAAAAGTGAAAGTGTTCAATTATGCATCTGATTTCATCAAGCTTTCCAGGTTTTACAATGCTGCGGACGTTTTCGTTAAGAAAGTTAATTGATTTCGTGTTTGTTGTTATTTCTTCATAATTGGTTGTTATATCATAGGTAATGGTGTAAATTTTCTGGGTTAAGGTTGTGTGGTTTTCTGTATCTAGTTTTTTGACTGCTCCTTTGTTATTTTAAGTGTTCCTTTGACATACTTAATTGTGATATCTGACTCTCCATTTTCTTGACGTTGCTTGAGTTCGTTTCTTAATTCTTTTATTGCCTTTCGTTGATATAGTGTCTGATCGGGAAATATTTTCACGCCTTCTAAGTTTGCGTTCTTCTTGTTACGAAGTAATAGTTGACACTGTTATATTAGAGTCGAATAAAACTTTCAGTAGACGTTTCTTCCTGGTGTCGTATTTTCTTAATCTTTGTACTCTTCGTATAGGGCATTCTGGGGCATTTTTTCTGCTTCAGTTTCATCTTTGTGTTGTTTTTATTCCGGTGTATCAGCTTCAGGCTCAGGTATCCCTACGATAACAACATTCTTACCCCTTTCCGCACGGCCCTGGAGTTCAGCCAGTACGTCATCATATGAAAGTTGTGATCCTGCTTGCGCGTCGAGGTCAAAGACATGGCAGATCTGAGCTGTTGAACGTCAGATTCAAATTTTTGTTCGCTCTCCTTAATAGTGTTAGCAAAGATTCCGATTTGGGACTTAAGGTTGTTGTTTTCGGTTATGAGATGCTCAGTTGTCACCTTTATTTCGGATAACTGATCTCTGATTAAGGATATATTCTGACTAACAGTGCTGAACGTTTCGCTGTTACTTTTGCTCGATGCAGTTAGTATCTCTAGTATTTTCTTCTTATAATTTTCAAATAGGTACTTGCCATCATCTGTGGTTTTCCTTTTTCGAAACGAAGAAATCCTTAATTCAGCCTCGGTAGCATCAAGTTTTGATAGGTCCGGATGGGAAGTATAACCTGAACCCTGAGCTGAGCTTTTTCTTGGAGAAGGTAAGGCACTCATTTTGTCAGTTTAAAAACAAGAAATTCAGGAGCATAAATTAGTAGAAATTTACAAAAGTAGCACTTACCTCGCTTTGTTTTCACTACGGTACAAGCCTAGTATGCCGCGAACTGGTTAACACCGAGTATCCCCGAGAGTTGACGATTTGCTGTGCTTCCTCTTCTCTCGCTGGGCACGATCAACGCTCGCACCTTTGTTCGTAACTCCTTAAAGGCGTAGGGACACTTGCACCGTGCAATCGAAATTGAACTGTTTGTAACGCGTAGTACGCTCAAATTAGATTGTTTTAAGTTATGAATTTTGTTGAATAAATTTGCAACATGTCTATTCGCATGCTGCCAGGCCAGTTACTACACAGTTATAATTTACGTAGATTTATGGTATAAGTAGTACCTATATTAACATAAACCGTAGAATAAGTTAAAATTTTAACTTTTATATTGTTCTCTGAAATAAAAATTTTATTTTTTTAAAGTATTATCTATATATCTGTTCGAAGCTCGAGAGTGGTGAAAAGAAGTTTTGTTGCATTACAGGCTATGTACCGAGTGCTCAATGCAGTGTCTTAGTTACGGGCGTCATTGAATCGCTAGCGCAACTCAGGATTCTAGAGTAACTCACGAGCGAAGCGAGGGAGTAACTAGAATCCTGAGTGCAGGAGGGATTTAATTACGCTCAAGACAAATGCAGCTTTGTGCACAAGGAAAATCCTCTACTTGTAACACTTTCTACGAGTAAATTCTTAGTAAACGTTTGGTTACGTGTTTCACGGCATTGGCTTTTTATTCCGCCTTCTGAACAGAGGTTAGTTCTAATTTCGAAAATCACATTGTACGGATTTTCGTGGTAAAAGTTTCACACATATTTTGATGTTCCAAATTCAATTTCATTATTCCCTTGGGAGAATTAATTTTGAATTTGGAACCTCAAAATATGTATGGAAATGTTGACCAAGGAGACTCGAACTAAGGAGATCTCATTCGATTTGTTTGAACCTTCACCTTTTTGAGCTCTTGCTTTCGGTTAGAGACACATTATGACGTATAAATTGCGTTAGGTTGTTATACAACAAGACCGAGTCATAATGGATGGTTTTGGCCCGAGTTAAACACTCTACTTTTCACTTCGATTGCGAGAAAATAAAACAATCAAAACTTACCCTCAGTCACTTCACGAATTTGTCGTAAGCCTTATAATATAATTTACCATCTGATTTATTATTTATCATTCGTAATTAATTTAAATACCTAAGACACGATACCATGGAGGTAGAATGACCATTCTTCAACTTCAACTTCTTATTTAAAATAAACATCCAACAATCAAGAACGCGTTTTCAGTTCCATTTTCAAAATAAATTTAAATAAAATGCATGTATGTATGTCTTCTTTGATGATTTCAGACAAAAATAAAAAACACCTTTAGCCCTAGGGCTTAAATTCGAATTTTACTCCCGCTAAGGTATGCTATAATGACACACTTTTTGAGCAAGAGAAGTGAAAAGTACCTTTGTGAGTAAATTTTTGTTAGGTACCTAGTACATTGGTTAGATGACGATGATTGTTGATGATAGATGACTGAAAAAATCATGCCAACTGGGAGCTTTGCTGGCTAGCGCCGCCTTAGTTTACTTTAGTATATCCAATAGACAACCACCAGTAACATGAAAACAATGTATTACGGAATTCTCTCTTTAAGTTTGATCTTTTCGTGTTGGAGAGATTTTCTTATTGTTTTTTAATTTTTTTGTGCGTTGTTCTACAAAGAATAAAACTTACGGAAATGTAGTTTGCCGCAAATCGGAAACCATTTTCTACCTGATAAAAACAACTTGTATTCAATTGTATTTTGGGAGCATTAGGGAATATGTTGATTTTTAGCCCAAAATCTCGTATTTTCCCAAATGTTCTAAATTGCCAGATTATGAATTTAGTTATTTCATAAGTTAATAGAAAATGGTTTACGATTTGCGGCAAATTACTTTTCCGTTAGTTTTAATCCTTGTAGAGCGCATAAAAAATTAAAAACCACAAAAACACTTATCTTGCGCCAACACGAAACGAGCCACCTTAACCCGCGCGAAGCTGGGACGGGTTGCTAGTTCTACAATAGAAATGATGTTCTATCCTAAAACTAAAACCCCCGAAGCTAAAATAAATGTTTACAGTCACTACAGAGGAGAGAATAGAAATTAGGTTGATTAGAAGCTAAATTATGGCCTGCTGAAAATTTAAATTGTAAATCTGTCCGCGACTCACTGTATAGGAATTTGTGTTATTTACGACCCTTGTGGATTAATTACCGTAACACATGTCATCTACAATACCATATAACATTATTTGCGAACTATAAGCCGGTAGGTACGTATACCTACCTACATGATAACCGCGCGTGATCAGAATGTGCTGAAGATCAGGGAGGCTGGGATCAGAACGATTTTGTTTCAATTTGAACTATTTCAAATTGAAACAAAAGCTTTCGGATATATGCTGCGACAAGGTTTCATCATATTTAGACAACGCGCGGATTGTATTAAAAGTGACGTAAACTTAGACAAGGTCCTATCCCATTCTGAAAAAGCGCAGTTTACACACATCTGTAACCATTAAATTAACGATAGCCAATAGCCAGGTTGTGAATAAAATCTACCGGTAGATACAATTCATTGCATTGCAGTATTATTATAGTAGGTTGGTTTTATTTTAGTTAGATAGGTAGGTAGTTTTTTTTTAAACTATCCCTGAATATTTATCAAGTTCTCGTTTTCATTTGAGTAGGTACCTATCTACCGGGAAACCGGGATTTATTAACCACAGGCAAGCTTGCTGCTTACATAAAATAAGCCGCGGCAAAATCTAGTGCCGATGTCACAAGACAATACCTACCTACTTGTTGTTATGATCAATATTATGATAATGAAATGTGTCTGTAGTAGGTAACCACATCACCACTTGATCAGTATTGATTACAGCTGCATTAAATTACCTAGGTACTTGTGCTTAGGGAACCTATTGCATTCGATGTTAAAGATGCCTTATATTAAAACGAAAGTAAATATTACTGTAGAGCCTGTTTTTGGTCTCCATAAATATTTTAATAAAGTAGGCTATCCATTAAATAAAAAATGTTAGTGCCTCTCTGTTTCAAGAGAACTTGCATGTGTTAAATGGAGGCTCAGTCAAACTTGATATCTGCTTGCCATACCTACAAGCGCTTTTGACAAGTAAATGGACAGATGCTCGAGCGTGATTTCGTTATCACGAGCTGTTATCAGTGGGCACGGATCGATACGAATATTTTCGCTGAGAATGGGCCATGAGGCACTTTCTCCGCCGTTAACACGCGTTTTCTAGCGAAACACCGAACTCAATTATTAATAGCAGCCTATTTTTGGAGCGGCTTCGGACGCGGATTCGCGCTCGGGCATGTGCGAGGCCCGGGCGAAGTCACTATCTCACCTGGGCCAGGTGTAGACGCCGGATACTTCGAAGCCGAAGTGCCAGGAGCCCGCGTAGGCGCCCTGCGCTTTGGGGCCTGTGCACACTCCGTGGCCGTGGGCCTTGCCATCGTCCCATCCACCACAATAAGTACCACCATCGTCAAAGTCGAAACGGCCACCGTTGAGACCGCGCTGCGGGGGATTTCCGCTAGCGGCGTGCGCGGTGTCAACCAGCTCGCTCGGCTGCATCACGCGAAACCGTGGTGCCGCGGAGGGGAGGGCCTCCCGCGCGCACCCTCCACCGAGCTCGCGGTATAAATAAACATCAGCTGGGCATGTCGCGCCGTGGCGCGTCGCCGAGTGAACACCACTCCGATGATGCGCGGGCAGCACTGCGCGCCCGAGACCGCGCCGCGGCCCGCCCGCGCCCTCCGCGCCCGCCCGCCTTGCGCACTGCGTACCCGGACCTCGAGGGAGCGAGACTCGCCCGGCGAGTCCGTCCGCGTACCGACACCCTGTCGCCACAGCAATACTTTATTATATCACTCTGAAATACGAAATTGGATCTTCTAAAAAAGCTTCACAACAACCCTACAAAATGTTTCTAATAAAACTGTAGCCTGTAGATACTACGTAAGACAACAAGTAGGCCTTACTCACCCCTACCTATCATGCAAGGTATTATTTAATTATATCGTACCTACCACAAGTTAACAGATCGCGAAAGTTTAAAAAGTTTTTTTGGAGAATGTATGTCAGTCCTATCCACAGAAATCTAAATAGGTAATTATTTAGATTTCTGTCTTCGATCAATTATATCCAGATGAAGGGTCAGCGCACCAAATGCGTCTCAGTAAATAAGAGCGCACTTGATACGTGAGCTCTTATTTTGTTTAGTACGATTGAAGCAGCGCCAACGCAAACACGTGTCACAATGCCGCAATATGTTTTCAAAAGTTGTAAAAATAATACCCGAAAATGCAATTCAACGGCCGGAGTGTCATATTTTCGATAAGTACATGCAGAATAAGTTATATTTTTAGCTTTAAACTAACTAGTAATATAAAATTTTGAATAAAATTACCGATTTATAAACAAGCGCACTGCTACAAAGGTACGGAAAAAGTACGCAAAAAATACGCCAGAAATACACGCGTACAATTTTGTGTAACAGAACAGCAGATGCATGGAGTAGATTTGTATTGTTATAATTTTAAATAATATGTTACAAGAACTTTATAATTGGTTAATGTTACATTTATATCTGTTTGTGGGATTCACATTAGATACTTAACGTTCCTTTTTTTATTTTAGCTCTCCGTACGTACCTACGCAGAATGGAAAAATATTCAATGTGATATCTCCTGTTTCTTTTTACATAATATGTAATGTAATCTTACGTCAATAAATTTTAAATATGTTTTAATTTTAAATATAAACCACTTTATAATATAAAGTGGCTATCATACTTTTTTGTGTGGAACATGGAAAAATGGAAAAATCTTCAATCGTTAGTAAATATTTTTTATTTATTATTATTTTTTATTTGCGTATCAGCATTACCATAACAGCCGGGCACTTCAGCCAGCGTCTTGGGGACGCTTCCGACCGGTATTAATATGAACCATCAGTTGAGCTACCTGTAGATTGTTTGCAACAGTCTGCAGTTAGCTTCATTGTTTAAATTGTAAATACTAGATCTAATCTGTTTCTATTATTCGATTGTATTTTTTTTTTGTTAATAATGTTTAGATTTTTGATTTAGGAATTGCACTGAACTGTAAAAACTTAACATTATAAAATAATAAATAGGTATGTATAATACAAATAAACACGATGCCCAAAATATAAATAAGTTTTACAACTAAACTTTTACGTTCGTAATATAAATTATTTTAGAGTTCAACGCTTCGTTCAACGCGACTCCATACCTTCAGAGTAAAATTCTCGGAAGCAAACAAGAAACGAAACAAAACAATGAAGCTCGCAAGGCAATAACGGGAAAATATACTTTATTTGTTGAGTCTTAAGGTTGATTTCACAACCTAAGCCTTTTCATTTCTAAGTGACATGAGTAATTTATTGCTTTGCTCGCTTTTTGTGACGAATGGTCGTAAGTATGCGATCATATTTTGAAGATTTGTGACTTTATTACTAGGTGCCATGGTTGTAATTAGGCTGAACTTTAACTGTTTTAAAACGTTTGTCTCAGCTCGTTACTAAATAAATGTAGCTGTATAAGTATATATTCACGCGGACAGCTTTTAGCTTTGATTTTGTATGTGACCCTTCATCTTGATATAATTGATCGAAGATTTCTGTGGTAATTTCATAACCTAAAGTTAATAATAACAAACAAAAGAAAACAAACAACAAAATTAGGCATAGCAGAAAATGATATAGCCTCTACTGAATTTGGTTCCGATAAAATGAAGCACTATTGCATCCGACTTATTAGTGCTTCGATTTTTTTCGCCGTTAAATATGTTACGTTGTAACCATCTAGCACTTTGTAGACGTACCTACATACTTAAATAGAAAGAGGAGTGCACCTTAAGCACCAAAGAAAGCTCTAGATTGTCTTCGCTCAGCTTCTTTGTAGGTATGTAGGTAGCTCGGTAGCTTTAATAACCGAAGGGAGCTGTTATTCTATATTTTACCATCTAAGTAAGTAACAGTAGGTAATAATAAAAACTGTTTGATTAGGTTGACCTTTGTTTCTGATATCTGTGAGGTTGACTGATGTTGTAGGGTAGGTGGATTTTCGTTTTTTGGTAATATAAAATGCAAATAGTTTTCGTAATAGCCCGGCCACACGCTCCATCTTACTTGAAAGCATGCTTGCACAAACCAGTTTGCGACGGTAAGACCATGTAAGACGAAGCGTGTGGACGGCAAGGCGGTAGGTCGCGCAAGCCCGGAAGCACGGCTCGTCCAATCGTTGACATGCTGAAGACTGGAATGCGGAAATTTAGTTTGCACGTGTTTACATGATTGTGCGACTGGTCATTCAAGCCGCGATTCAGTCTGGCAAAGTGTTTTCAATCGTATAAATCATAAAAATGAGTAATGAGAGGATATTCGAAGGATTTTTTTACTGAATTTATAGAATTGTATAAATCGTCGAGCCCCTGCTTTCATCTCAAAGTGACGGACTCATGTCAGCCCTACTTTACGCAACATAAAATCATAACTGTACTATCACTGTATGTAGGTACCTATATTTACGAAAAGACTATCTTTGTTAAAAATAATCCTAGTATATATTGTCAGCTTTCCAAAGCCGTTTCTCGAAATCGAAGAGAAGAGAAGAGAAAGAGGAGTAGAGGAGAGTCGAAGAGATCAAAACATAGTATGCATGCCGAATTCAAAGACTGGTGACGGACACCGAAAATAGAGTAATAAAAACAGATTTAAACCTTGAGTACTGACAGTTCAACCCAGTTGATGAAGCATGTCGTGAGGTTTGCGCAGTCTAGTTTACACGATCTTACTTGCACGTGTGGCCACTGTACCGATGTTTGGTCTTTTTGTACAGTTATACCTGTACAAACCGCACTGCGCAAGCAATACGGCGCGTGTAGCCGGCCGGGCTTTATAAGAAGTCTACGATTAGGTACAGTTTCTGTGGTAGAGACTACCGCAGAAACCGTAGAGTGCAAGCGGTGCAGGATAGTGACATCATCGAGAAAAAATGGAGACTCGGGTGACTTACCTAGAACTACCTTGCTGATTCTGTTGTTACTGTCAAAAGAAGGTGTCACTGTCATTAAAATTGTCAATGTCATTGTCAACGTTAGTTCACCATCACCATTGTTGTTTTGTTCTTTGCAGTTTGCATTTGCAGTGGCAGGGTTTTTTTCGCTAGGTAGTACTTCGTTTTTTCTGACTGGTGATTTTATTCATTTTCTGTAGGTTTATGAAAGGAAATACTGTTATTGCTCCCAGAAACATTTTATTAATGATCAAAAACTATTGCGCTTGGATATCAGATGAGTCATGGAAATCAGTGCTTCGACGACATCGACAGTCCATAAATTGAGGGCTGTTCTCGCCAGTTTAATGATCAAATAAATCAGGCAACAACGCAACGTACGCAAAGTAAGTAAATTTTGAGCATATGCAATTCTAAAACCTTTCCATAAAATTTTCCTGATAGTGATGTTTAATGGCCAGTAAAAGTTTTGCTTCGGACTTTATTTTGGATTTTCAGTAAAAATGGAGAATTTGGACTCCGTAAGGAACAATAGACCTACATCCGTAGCTCCTACATCATGGTGCCACCCAGCTAACAGAGTTCATCGGTTTCTTGCATTGTTGTTGATGTGCTTCCTTTGTTTTGGTAAGTACATCCGCAACAGGAAATAGAAAGTGTCCTTATCTTTATATTTATCCTTAACTTTATAATATATCTTTACATTTTAGTTAAGGACTTTGAATATTCTATTTTTGCATTGGTAGAATCATTATTTCAAATTGAGATAATGTTTGAGTTTAATGGTAAGTAATGTAGTATATTTTATGTTTTAGGATCTTATTTCTGCTATGACACTCCAGGGGCGCTGGCCGATAACTTCAAAGCGGATTCCCATTTGAATACATCTCAGTTTGCCCTACTTTATTCCATTTATTCGTGGCCAAATGTTGTACTTTGTTTTATTGGAGGATATTTAATTGACAGGTAAGTGATATAATTTGTAGAAGAACCTTAGGGTAAAAATAATTGGTCAGTTTTAATTTTAAATGATTGTGATGTAAGGCAATAAGCAGGTTTATCATCGAGTCTTCATTCATCTTATCTCGTAACAGTGTCAAATCGTGAAAGAGTGGAAGAAACAGTAATGGCAAATAATAATGATTGTATTGATCTAATAAGCTAGAGGGGGCAGCCTTGGATATTCTAACTAACAATGTAAACTGCTCACATAGGGGTGTATTGTATCAATTCCTTATAGTAAATTTAGTTTAAAGTAGTGTTAAAATGAGTAAAGCTGTAATAATTCTGTTACATTGCATGAGTCATGAACTCTGGCCGACAAACACTGTTTGATAACATTGCACACATTGCCAATTGAGTTAACAGTTGTATCATATTACTGCTTGCTCATTAGAATAGTGTACACAGATATCTGTGACCTTAATAGAATGTTATTGATGGAAGTAGATCAGAATGTAAATAGTTACTAAGTAGGTAATAATGTTACAGACTTAGTCTAACATTTTGTAGATAGGAAATTCTTTGGTGTAGGTACACAAAATTACAAGAGAAACAAACAAAAATGGCAGTCTTATTGCTGTAGAGTGATCTCTACCTACATATCTTGAATGGATAAGATTATATTAAAATTTAATTAATAACCACTTTCATGGCCCGAGGCGCTGATGGCTACCTCCACCCCGGGTAGCTGCGAGGCTGGGCAGGGAATGGGTTAATTACCTATACAACATAAGGAATTTTGAACTTCTCTTCTACTCCTTCCAGAAAGAACATATAAATTAAAAAATATATTTTTTGGAATAATGTTATTCTTCACAGACTTCAAATTGTTTATGTTTTTATTTCAGATATTTTGGTGTTAGGCTTGGGACTATAATTTACATGACCATAGTGTTTATTGGAGCTGTAGTGTTTGCTTTTGGTGTCTACATAAATGCATTCTGGCTGATGATAATGGGCAGATTTATATTTGGGTATGTATTTGTATTGATTGATGATGTATTTGTATTTAACATTTGTACACAATAGTCAGCTTAAGATGGATATTTTAATTGTATACACTTTGAGTGCCCATGACCCACATGCTGAAGTACAGCTTCCGGTAGCTGAGGGGGGCGCGCCCCTTCATGTTGCACCACAGAGGCTATCTAGTCAATGAATGGCTTAAAAAGCCATCTAGCCTCAAGCTTTCCAAATTATTTAACGAACAACATAAAGTTAATACTTCTATGGCAGGAAACTTCTTCAGACATCTTTGGAAAAAATCTTATTAAATCTTTTTTTTAATTCCAGCATTGGTGGAGAGTCGCTACAAGTAGCAGTAAATAACTATGTGGTGCTATGGTTCAAGGGGAAAGAATTGAACATGGTGTTTGGTCTTCAGCTGTCATTCTCGAGATTTGGCAGCACGGTAAATTTCTGGGTGATGGAACCCATTTACAAATATGTGGCGAATTATTACCATGGATATGAGCAGTTGGGTGTTGTTCTATTTCTAGGTAACTAAAATATCTTTAGCTATAATTCTACACATTACTTTAAAAACAAAAAGAGGTAGGTAAAATTCTATATTTGTGATGAGGAATCTCTAGAAATTTAGGTCTGATTCTAAAAATAATTTCACTACTACATAGCTTCATTATTTCTGAGTTAGATAGACTATGTTTTAGCCAGGTACCATATGAGCAAAGACACAGGCAGAATAAGAATATTAAGAGCTTTGAATACATATAATAGAAAAATCATCTCTATTAATAAAGAAAATTACAATCGAAGATTAAAAACAAATTAGAACTAGTATTTACAATTGAAACAGTTGCGCTAACTGCAGACTAGTGCAGACTGTTGCTAACAATCTAGAGATCGCTCAACTGATCCATATCAATGCCAGTCGGGACCATCCCCAAGATGCTGGCTGCATTGCCCCGCTGTATGGCAAAGCTGGCTAATGCGCTACTCCAGATACTATAAATATTATTAATTGTGTTTTAAAATTACAATAAGCTACAAGTTTCTGGTTTATATAGTAAAATATTGATGAAATAGTTATTTGGGTTTAACTAATTTATTATATTTACAGCCTCCTTAACATGCTTGGGCTCTCTCATTTGCGGGCTTATCCTCGGCTGGATGGATTACAGAGCTGAAAAGATCCTGGGCAGACAGGAAGAACAAGTCAATGAGGAACCATTCCAGCTTTCAGACATACGGCACTTCAAATCCGTATTTTGGCTCGTCTCTGTTATATGCGTGGCGTATTATCTTGCCATCTTCCCTTTCATTGCTTTAGGGAAGTAAGTATACTACTTACATGATACAAAATAAACACTTTAGTACCTCGCCTTATAAAGGATAGCCTCGACAGGCCGCCATCGGACGCTCCACGCAAACCATATTAATAATACTAAAATCCGTTTGATGCCGGCCTGTCGACGCTAGCCTTTGAGGCACTTACTCCCAGTAGTTCTGTGCGACCGTATTGTACCTTAATTAAACATAACAAAGATTTTAAAGAATCTCATTATTATTTTAATTTTTTCCTGTAATAAAGGTACTTACTTTTTATGTTTTACAGACTATTTTACGAACGGAAGTTCGACTTCAGCCCACAAGAAGCTAACAACGTGAATTCAATGGTTTACTTGCTGTCAGCAGCCCTCAGCCCTTTCTTTGGAATTCTTATCGACAAGATGGGAAGAAACGTGACATGGGTTATCATAAGCATTATAACCACTATCGGAGCTCACTTTTTATTGGCGCTTACCTTTTATAACCCCTACATTGGAGTGGTAAGTATTTTACAAAACAAAAATTGCATTGTACCTTACCAAAAAGACTGCCCATTGCCCACGACGCACATGTGGCACTGCTTGTTTCAGGGAGGCTGGGCAGTGAAAGCGTTAACTATTATTATTCCTATATAGATATAGCTGTTCTGAGTGAAACAGTTCACAACCTCCTGTTTTTTCAGATTATGCTGGGCATATCTTACTCATTGTTAGCCAGCGGTCTTTGGCCACTGGTAGCTTTGATTGTTCCGGAAAATCAGCTGGGAACTGCATACGGAATGTAAGACACTATAAATCTTCCAAGAGATGACTTCCTTAGCTAAATTGTTATAAATCTCAAATAAAAGTAATATGATGAGAGTGCCACGCAAAGACACCTTACTTTAAATTAACATTAGTATAATATGGGTCACTAATATCACTTGCCATACTTTCAGATGTCAAGCAGTGCAAAATATGGGCCTTGCGACAGTGCTTATATTAGCTGGTGTGATTGTGGATGACTATGGATATCTAATGTTGGAAATGTTCTTCTTGGGCTGTCTTTTTGGTAAGTATATTGATTATAAATAAGAACCTATTCTGTAGTTATTATAGCATAGTCACAAACTTAAGGAACACGCCCTAAAGGTGGTCATGTGTAAAAAAACGGTATTTTCTCGGTTCTTTAAGTAATTTAGATAGCAGGTAAGAAGTTTTGCACACATTGTAAGCCATTACCATAAATGAAATATAAACACTACTCACTTTATATGGCGCTACCTTGACTCACACTAGCTCTGCCACTTTACAAGTTTAAAAATAAAAAAGCTTATAGAAATAAACTCCTAGTAGGTAAATAAAAAGCCACAACATATTTTATTTTTTTCAGTTTCCCTCATTGCTGCAATTTTGATCTACGTAGTGGACTCTGCAAGCAATGGTATTCTCAATATGTCACCAAGCTTGAGGGATTCGATAAAATCGTAAGTAAATCATACCTATCCAACTTCCCATTAAGAGTGTTTAAAAATGAGCCAAGATCCTAAATACATCTCTTTCTTTTAGACATGACAGAATAGTGGATAGTGACGAAACTGCGAATCTGTTGGACAACGAAGATAATACAGATCACGAAATAGACCCTAGGAGATTGGATGACTCCCTTCAAAACTCACCAGCCAGAGACTTGGCTCTTGAACAATCTGACAGGATACGCAGTAGATACTTATCACAAATATTACCTGATAACACTCCATAAAAATCTTAATATGTAGAAGAGACAAAAAACTGAATGCCGGTTGACGCCTAACTATTCCATAGATCTCTAAATATGACTACGATTATCATTAGTGTTATTTAACGGGTATTTATCGCGTTTATTTACCTATTTTTCCCGACGTTTCAACAGGTTTACACTGTCGTGGTCACTGGATGACTCATAATTAAAAGTAGGTAAATAAACGCGATAAACACCCGTTAAATAATGCTAATAATAATATGTTCAGATTGCGTAAGTTTGAAAATATTTGACTATGATTGTAATGTAATCTTTTGTAAATATGTTTGTAATTAGGAATTAGTGAAAAAATATCATTTATTATAAAAAATATTTATTTAGAATCATAAAATATATAATGAATTAACAATTAAAATAGATACTTATTTTAATTATTTCAATAATTAAGTAAAAGTGCATTCAAAGTTAAGTAATAAGTCAAAATTAAGTACCTTCTATCTATGAGATGTGAGTAAGTGCTATCTTAAAAACTAGTAAAATACTTTATGGCACCTTTGTCACAACAGTTAGGAACACTTATGGTTAGATAGGTAAGTTACCTGTTTTCCTGCTTAATCTTATTTCAGTTTGTTAGTTTCCCAATCTATGCCATTACCAGGTAAGGGACTTCTAATAAATGGTAAAATCCATGCCACATACCAATTAGTTCCAAATACTTCTATGATATTAGCTTTCCAGCCATTGTCATAAACAGAATCTGGGCTCTCATAATTTTTTTCATGAACTATTTTGCCTCTTAGAAGATTGTCAAAGTGGTACAGAAACAAAAATCCTGTAAATAGTCCAACTATAAAATTAATAATAATTAATAACACATAGATAGTCTCATATCCAAAATCTACAACAAAACTGACCAAAGGCAACATAAATTTTATCACTATCAATCCTTGGTTCCATGAAACATTTTCTGATACAAATTGAACATTGAAGTAAAAGGCATAGATCATGGAAACAAAGATATAAAATGTAATAAGGATAAAATACCTATGATTGTTATAACCAACACAGGATGCTAAGAATGTACAGTGGTGATCCCGTTTTAGGATGCATATATCACAGGTTGAACAATGCCAGGCTCTGGGCGGCCGATAGCAGTCACAAACAGTACAATAGTCCCAGCTAGACTGGTAGTTACTATCTAAACATTGACCTCTAATATTACTGTTAGTAAACATGCCATAAATGATATTCCCAACTATGTTGAGTAATAAAAAATTTGCACAAAACAAGTGAACACAATAAGAAGTGGACCATTGCTCTACAATCTCAGGCAGCACTATGAACACCTCAAAGTAAAAAAATGTTGGCACCAGAACTAATACAATTATCAGATAAAAACAGTGTTGCACTATTCTTTTTACAAATTTGTTTGAGATTCCATTCACAGTGATCAACATTTTTTTGAATGAATAGACCACAATCAATGGGTGAACTTCAATACTTTCATGCTGCAACCACGCCTGCTAATGTCCTGAAAGCAAGGGAAGATTTCAGGAGGGGAGTTAGGTACAGGTCTATCCAGTTGTATAATCTAATTAAGTTTTTAGGTTTCGTGAAAGTTAGTGCTTACTACCTGTAGGTACAATAAAGGTCTAATAAAAGGGGCGAACGCAAGATAATTAACACTTACCAACAAATAGGCAGACCTATTATTTTTTAATCCGGAATCGCTACTTCTAAGCCAAGCCTATATAACTAAAACCGCTCCCTGAACTTAGGATGATTCTTTATAAATACTGAACTACCGTAAAACCTTGAATAACGTACAGATCAGTTCTACATGTTTTTTTGTATTTCTACAAAATAAAATATCTTACAAATTTAATGACATTGACATAAACATAAAAAGAAGTTGACATGACATCGACCATAAAATCAATGAAAGGTGGACGGAAAAAATCTCTTTTTATTTTAAGGCTGTCTCGATAGGCTGTGGACGAAAGAAAATCATCACCATTTTTAGGGTTGCAATCCGGATTATCCGAAATCCGAATTATCTTACTCTAGCCCTGAACCTGCACGGCTAGTTACATACGTCGCATTGTCTTACGCTTAATACCTGCCTACCCACGTGCCACACCACACGCGCCGTACCTACCGCTCACTCTCCTGTTCAGGTACCTGTATATTTCCGCGAGTTTTTTTGATAGGGAACGGGGGTCGCAGTGAATCACTTTTTTTTTTAAATGCTTTATTTGTTTTAATATTAATGTAGGAATTAATTTGCGTTGTGTCAAATGTGGGATGTTGCTTAAGCTACAATATATTGTGATAAAATCGTTAATATAACGAAAAGAACGTAAGAAATACGGATTTTTAAATAACATGGAAAATTATCCACTCTGCCCCTACCAAGGGGCACAGTGGATTTTGACTAGGGGTACTATGGATCACGTTGGGGTGCAGTGGATAGTTGCCTTCATTTTATCAAGTGGTTATTGTAGGGGCACTATGAACCCACTGGTATGATATCAAAATAATACAAGAATTCATATTGTTTTAAAACTTTTATTAATTTATGAAAATCTTACTACCTACTAGAAATCTTTCAATTAAAAGTCTTCTGGTTAGATGGAAAGGAGACCACAATGATATCACCAAATTCTACTTATTATTAATTAAATCGTTTGTTTATTGTATTTTCATATTTAGGAACTTCTTAAATCACTTCATTCTCTATAAATATTTTGCAACCTAAAACAAATAAATAGTAGTTGGTGTTTTAAGTGTTTTTATAATACAAAGGGGGTGCAGTGAATCATGATCCACTGAACCCCCAAAACAGAACAGTCCAGTGTGCCCCAGTAGGTGAATTTGAAAACATTTGTGAAAAATCCGTTAGTCATTATTTAAAACATAACATTTGAACACAGATTTCCATAGTTATTGAAACCGTGGTATATACAAAATAAAGACCACAGCAATACTTTCGTTGGGTTTTACAAAAAAAGTTCGTAAAATGGATAAAAAAAATTGAAATGCAACTCACCCGTCGCGGTACATCTGTAGCGCGCTTCCTCGACCTCGTGGTTCAGCGGTCACTGGTGCAGGGGAGGGGCGTTGGGTTAGTCGGTGCTTGGCTTGTGTTTGCGTGTGTGCGTGAGTTGTAGTAATTGAGATATAGATGTTTATCCACTGTGCCCCGTGATTCACTGCGCCCCCCGTTCCCCTAGTGGTTGTGTTGTGATGTCCGTGTCAGTGCATGGAGTGGCCGATGTGCGCCACCATACGAAATGGATAAGTAAACTTGGTTGTAATGAATTAGCTATTTTGCTTGTGTAGTAGATTATGTACAGTATTGGAGGGCCTCTTAGATTATATAATATACCCTATTGTTTACTAAATGTTTACAAAATTTTGGAATTACAGGTTACGATGACGCTTTATGTCGACTCTTGGAAAATAGCCTGTTCTGCCACGTAGCCTTAAATCCTTTCTTCAACAAAACATTTATTAATAGGTACGGCTACCAGCTCATCAGAACGTGCTCGTCTACTCGCTGTTTTCGAGTGACGATCAGGATTTTGGTTAAAAGTTCTGCCTTCCAAAAATCTAGGTACCCTTTTAGACAAAAACTCTTTTCGGGTGGCCACCTCTTTGCATTTGAGTTCTTCTTGCCTAGTTGCACATCGTTGTCAGTGTGGTGAATGTGAAACCGTTGATTAGTTTGGTCATCATGCACTGGCACGTGTCTTTAATTCAGGACGTGTGCCCCGTCGTAGTTCAATTAATGACATCGTTAGTCTGGCTTTTTACCAGCGGCAGTGTGGCAGCTACCCTCGAACCACGTGGCCTTATGCGAGATAATGGACCTGACGGTATGACCCTGATTCCCTGGAAGGTGTGTCGGCCTTTAGTTTGCGATGCCACGAGTGTAATACCTTAGCGCCTTCACATTTTGCAGGGACATCAGTAAGGGCTGGCTCCGCAAAAACATCAGCGGAGTCCCTCAAATGTCGAAAATACGCTAATCTTGACCGAGGGTACCTACCTGTTTGAGCCGTGGAAACTCTTGGTCCTTGGGGTCCTGGTGCACACGCAGTTTATAAAGATCTTACAAAATTTCTCAGAGTCAACAGGTGATCGGAATGCTGGCTCTATTTCGGTCAACGAATTAGCATTGCCATTCAACGTGACAATGCTGTCAGCATTCTAGGCACTCCTCCGTGCCATCTGGTGATAGCTTGGATTTTAAGGAAATTTATATTATTAAGTGTAATTGAATAACTCTTTGTAATTCGTCGTTTTGTTGTTTATTAAATTTTCTTATTTAAAACCTAGAGACATATTATGTACTAACCTTTTTAAAGCAGAATAAATGATAATTAATTAAAAATTATTCTGTTTCATTCATATTTTATTTCATTTAGTCAGTTCATAGCAAACAATGGAAAAGATAAGTAGATGTAAGGCCGATAATAAAAATAATTGAAACAACATCACACTTATATTAGGTCCTTACATATGAAATTGGCGTTTTTCGTACTGGCCACTTTAATCACAAATTTCTCCTCTTTGGTAAGGAATTCCAAATTCAAATTTGTACAGCTATAGACTCATGTATTTGTGCTTCGATGATCGTCATTCATTTGTTTTGTTTTCTTCTGTTTTTTTCTGTTTGCGTCACTCATTTTACAAAATGGAAAACTTAAAATATCGCATTATTTACGAGTACGAGTTCCGCCGTGGCACTAGTGCTGCGGAAACAACTCGAAGGGTGAATGATGTGTATGGCGGTCGTGTTGCAAAAGAAAACACAGTTCGTTTTTGGTTCCAACGTTTTCGTTCTGGAAACATTGACCTGCAGAACAAGCCCCGTGGACGGCCTGAGACTCAAGTTGATAATGAAGAGTTGAAGGCTATTGTGGAAGCGGATCCATCGCAAACCACGTCCGAGTTAGCTGCAGGCTGCGATGTTAGTGATAAAACTGTTTTAATTCACTTGAAGCAAATTGGGAAGATTAAAAAGCTTGAAAGGTGGGTACCTCACGAATTGACTGAAGCAAACCGACAAACGCGCGTCGACTGCTGCGTTACATTACTAAACTGGCACAATAATGAAGGTATTTTAAACCGAATCATTACCTGTGATGAAAAATGGGTTCTTTACGATAATCGGAAGCGCTCAGCGCAATGGTTGGATCCTGCCCAGCCAGCCAAATCCTGCCCCAAGCGAAAATTAACCCCAAAAAAGTTACTTGTAAGCGTTTGGTGGACTAGTGCCGGTATTGTTCATTACAGTTTTCTCAAATCTGGCCAGACTATTACGGCTGATGTCTATTGTCAGCAATTGCAAACCATGATGGAAAAGCTAGCGGCTAAACAACCTAGGCTGGTCAATCGCTCCACGCCACTGCTGCTTCACGACAACGCTAGACCACACACTGCGCAACAGACGGCTACTAAATTAGAAGAGCTTCAATTGGAAAGTCTAAGACATCCTCCGTACTCCCCGGACCTTGCTCCAACAGATTACCATTTTTTTCGAAATTTGGATAACTTCTTGCAAGGGAAAAAATTCAACTCCGATGGGGCAGTCCAAATCGCCTTCAAAGATTTTATTGATTCCCGTCCGACTGGTTTTTTTAGTAAAGGGATCAATGAACTACCTATAAGATGGCAAAAGTGCATAGAAAATAATGGTTCATACTTTGATTAATTAAATATATTACATTAAAAAATATTCGACTTTTTGTTCCTCCCATACAAAACGCCAATTTCATATGTAAGGACCTAATATTATAGACTGCTATCATAAACAGTCAACTCTTAGAAACTAGCTCGCGGTTTCGGCTGCGTTTTTCCAGGGTACATCGTCAGCATAACTAATCATCTATGCAAAATTTCCACCCAAAACTATTCTGTAGTTTTGTTGTGATGTGAGGACATCCAATCTTTGACATTTATAGTATTAGTCCGATAAGAAAATTTGCACAAATGGATAATAGATGGATGTTTGTTATCTTATCACGCCAAAAACACTAATCTAAGTAGGCTGAAATTTAGCATATATGTACCTAGTTCTAGACCTGGAATAACACTACTTTTAATTTAGGAAAATTGCGTTATAACCGCAGCCAAAAGCTAGTTAAATTTTTTTAGTTACCTATTCGAATTATCCGGATATGTGAATGCTGAAAACTTTATTATCCGGATACGAGAATTATCCGGATTTTGCAATCCCTAGTTGCATTGCAGCCGTAGATTTTGCAGCACTTGCAGCATAGAGAAAGGATAGTACAAAGGACAGCCACTGGTTCATAGACGCTTTGAACATGGCCGAAACCTCCGCTCCGGAACGAACAAGCGCACATGCCATCTCATTCACACAAGAGAGACAACAATTTATGCTTAAAGCCTCTCCTATCCTAAGTAGAAATAGAAGTTTATAATATACAAGGTGCCACGTTATTGATGTACTAAGCGGAAAGCGGGTGGTCCACCACTACCAACCCCCCCACGAACATTTTTTGTACTAGCACTTTCCGGGTTTCAAGGTTTTTTACTGAAAAAAAGAGCTCGAAACTTTCATCCCAACTAGCCCATTTTTAAGTTACTAGTGATTACCTTAACTTCATTAGTAATTTTCTTACACTGCCCTTACTTAGGGCTCCCACACAAAACCAAGATGCGATGCGATACGATGCCGCATCGCAGGAACTTGCGATGCGAATTGCTGCGATACGATTTTGTGCGGCAAACCGTTGGTTAAGATAACCATACCTTCAACGGTAGTCAACCATATTGGACGTTTTTCTAGGAAGCATAAGATGGATCGCAAAAAGATTGTTGCACTGCTGTTATTGTTAAATAGATAAAGATTTTGGGTTCATCCATTTATTACGATTATGAACGCTGATGGGAACTATTTTACTCGAAAGTATGGGTTGAGAACAGAAGAAGATAATTTTTTTGATTATTTTAGAATGAGCATAATATCTTCATATGAAGAGCTTTTGTATTTATTATCACCATGCCTACAAAAACGATCAAGACAAGGTACAAGGGAAGAATTCCTGTTATGCCTTTGGAAATGCTGTAGCCGATTAATAGTAATTAATATTATGTAAAATCA
This sequence comes from Eupithecia inturbata, assembly GCA_963662085.1. Taxonomy (NCBI): domain Eukaryota; kingdom Metazoa; phylum Arthropoda; class Insecta; order Lepidoptera; family Geometridae; genus Eupithecia; species Eupithecia inturbata. The sequence goes on along the minus strand of OY759180.1, from coordinate 9,976,534 downwards.
AACTCTTCTTCCGTCGACATTGCGCTATAGGTGATAATTATCACTTGGTGAATTAATTTGATCTTCCCGTGCGTTTGATGATTGTTCGTGTGATAAATGTGATGTATCTGTGGTGTTTGGTTTGCAAAATGTTGAGTTTGATAGCCACTCTGGTAGTTGCTAGGCTGATAGAAGTAACTTTATGGTGACTTGATGTGCAGGTAGAAGTAAGTCTGTTATAGTTTGGAGAACACGACTTTGAAAGATAAGTGTTTTGTTATCATCCAATTTTTCCAGAGACGGTAGAATTTCCTTAAAAAAAGACCTTTAAAATCTTAAAATGTTAAGAATGTCACCTTAAACTTGTTTGCCTTGCTTTTTCGCGGCTGCTGTTGGTAAAGTCTTGGAGATTTTTCAGATATTGCTTGATTCTCTTGCCCAGATGGTGCTTGCATTTCCGTTTCATTATTGCTATCTGTTGTCTCATTTTGTATTTTTTTTTTAAGAAATAGTAACTGCTTGTACAGGTGGTATTCTTTGCTCCTGTTCAAGATCGCTTTTCGTCTTCAAGTTTCTTTACGTCCTAACTTATGTTCATTAAAACAATAATTTGTTCTGGTAAAGGAAATGCACTATTTTGTAAATTTAAATTATAGAAATACCAATACCAGACATGAAAATAAGGAACCTAAAGTCAGGGTAAAAAGGGTCAGGGTTTGCATGGCAACACCTCCCCCACCACACCCTCGTATTGTCTGTCTCATATCTGAACAAGTGAACACGCATGCTAATCATCTGTAATAAATAATCCATTTACGTTACGTTTGAAAGCCTTTTGAAATGTCAATAAAGGGTAGTTTTTTCATAATCGCACAGCAGGTTTTATTCTCTTTGAGATCCGGCGAAGAGTTTTATTGTTTCTTTTCTAGGTTTAATTAAATCAAACATGAATAAATAAAATATGTATGTATTTTGTATATAATTAATGAGTTACACTGATTCAATAAATACATATTATAATGAAATAATTTAGAATACGAATCTCAAAACACTTAGCAAATCGTCATCACTCACATTTAAAAGTATACCTAACATACAGGGACATAGAGATAACATGAATGAAAATCACCTTTTCTTAAGACTAATTGTGTTACAGGAGGACATGCTTTACATTGGCCAATGATTAACATTTTCTTAAAGCTTACGGAACCTTCCACATATACAGGAAGATAATTTAAGGCAGTTAGTTGTAGAACTTTTTACTGGAATCTTTGGCCATATCAACCAGTGTCTGGGCAGGCTTGAAAGGGGCGCCGTAGAGGCCCTGGAATTCCTCCATTTTGCTCACCAACTTAGCAGCACCGAATTGATCCACCCATCTGTAAATTTAAAATATTTTTATCAACAAGCAATGAGTTGAAGCGCGAATAAAGTATTTTTTTTTACATTACGTCCTTAAACATCAACTGCAGATTAAACTGATTGATAACGCTCCATGTTTTACGAAATCGGTTTGCCCAGTTTATATCACACTAATATTATAAAAGCGATTCGGAATCAGGTTGCCAGCACCATATCACAATCACGCGTATATTATAAATGCGAGAGGGTTTTATGAATTGATGTTTGTTAGGTATCACTCCACGCCAAAACTACTCAAAGGATCTGGCTGAAAAACGTTTGTGAAGCCGCGGGCAGATGCTTGTATTAACATAAAGGTGCATTAACAAAAAGGTTACCTGAAGGGTCCTCCCGTAAACGGCGGGAAGCCGAGACCGAAGACAGCGCCGACGTCGCCCTCCAGCGGACTGTGGAGGATCTTCTCTTCCAGGGAGAGCACAGCCTCGTTCACGAATCTGTGAGTGAGAGAATGTTAGATTGAGCTGTATAACTAGGCAAATTAAATTAATAGGGCTAATTAGCAAAAGTAAACCGAGAAATCTTTCTCGGTTTTTTGCTAAGGAAACTTCAATACTAAGAGCAAGTACACATTAGGCGTTTTGAGCGCGCTTTGGCAACGTGCGTTTTAAATACCATCTGGTCCGATACATCCGTACACATTTAAACGCCCACTTTTCGGTATTCGAACTAATGACAAATAAAGACTAATGTGTACTAACGATATCCTCGACACTCCGATGGCTCGGGCATGTAGTTCGGAGGATCGAGCAGCCAGCAGCGTACATGGGTCGCCCTACCTAATGCAGCGACGAAGTTGAAAAAGACCTACGAGAACTTCGTGCCGACGACGACTGGACTGAAACGGCAAAGTCCGGTCCTTTGCCGACAACTGGCGATCTATGGTGTCGGAGGCCAAGATCCATTTCGGGTAACTGTGCCAGTAAGTAACGTGTCGAGTACACGTTTCTACTGGCTTGGCATAAGCTCATATAGTTATTCAGTGGATTGAGTTGAGTTTGTTGGATTGATCAACTTATTATGAAAATATAATGAGTTTACAAATCAAAGTCGCCGGCATGTCAACGGCTTCCAAGTTGACATTGTCGACGGGCTGCAATATTCATACACAGACATGTCGCCAAAAGGTTCTTTAATTCTAATGTACTGTACTCACCGCACATGGTGCGACATTTCGGTGTATGAATATTGTAGGCAGCCGACAATTTTTGTCAACTTGTTGGCAGGCCGGAGATTTTAAAATAAGGCCGCCGACACCAAATCGCCAGGCTGTGTCTGCAGCGTTGGCAGGTCTATGTGTATAGTCCTCTAAATTATTAATAGGATCAAATTACCTAGACACCATCCTCAGCTGCTTGTCCTCAAGAGTGTTAGCACCCTTAGGTTCCAAGGAATACTTGTCTTTCAGGATCTTGATGGCATCCTGATTGACGTCTCGGCTCTTGGAGCCAGCTTCGTAGACGTAGAATCCTTTGCCTGACTTGCGGCCCATGAAGCCAGCCTGGACGAGGTCTTGCATTATGTTTAGGTTTCCACCGCTGATGCGGTCTCCGAATGCCTGGGAAAAAGTTGTTGATGTTTTTATCTTAGGTAAATAACGAATGATGCCTATTTATGAGGATATGTCACATTTTCCGGTGTTTTCTATGTATTGTATTAACTATATATTATGTTTTCTAGTACCCGTAACACAAGCTTGGCTTAGTTTGGGGCTAGATGATGTTGTGTGAATTGTCCAGCATTGTTTATTTATTAACACAAGGATAATCGCCATCTCTTCGACGAATAGTTTGTGATGATGTACATATAGAAAAGTATCTTCAGCTCGCGGTTTTGCTCACTCGGTATCGGGATAAAACATAGCCTAGGACATTTGGATGTAATGTATGTAATCTGTAGTGAAAGAGTTTTCAAAATTAGACCAGTTTTAGTGAGTTAGATTAGTTTCATTTCCTACGGAACGTAGCCTAGGATATTTGGTAATTCCAGAAAGCATTACAAACAAACAAACTTGTAAAATACCTATAAGTGGAGGTAGATTAATAAAATGGCCGACAATTTGAGGTTTTGGGAATTGATAACTGTATTTGTCATGGTACCAGTGAATCGTAGTACTGGTTAATTTTGGGTGGAAATTTTTAAATGTTTCTTACCTTTGACAGATCAACGGCGATGTGAGCGCCGACGTCAATGCCGACTTCGTCGGCCAACGTAGCCGCGCCGACTGGGAACCCGAATTCCTTTGTCATGTTGTCTAGGTCTTTAGGGTCAACGCCTTCTTGGAGTAACCTAAGAACAAAAAAACAGTTTGTTGGAATCTGTTATTGATATTGATGAGTAAATGGACATCTGGGCTATGCTCGTTATGATGTAATTGACCATTTCAAACAGCTAATTAGAGTGTTCGTGGTTCTAATCTGAACAGAATAAACATCCATGGGTTTTATGCGTTAGAGTAGATTTTGTTCAGATTTTTTAGAAATGTATGTGTACGGACGGTCAGAAAAGCATATTTTGTATACCAGACTTCAGAGTTCTGTTACTTGATAGTATCGAGATGTTGTGTTCCGTTTTCATTAAATAATAAATAATAAAATTTATTGAAAGAACGTAAATAGACAATACATTAGTGCACTAAACGAATATGTACATATAGCTAAGTATAACAATTTAGCCTGAACTAGGTAATCCTGTGTTTCAGGCGACAGTAGTGTTAATCTATACTTTTAATTATTAAATTAAATAATCACTTACTATTACGATAAAGGCATTTAATTTAACAATGTTGTTTATGTTACAAACAATTTGTGCATAATACACAAATTGTATAGTATGCAGGTACTTTACATATAAAAATATAATTCACTTGATAATTTCTCTGTATCATAGGATAGACTTTGAAGTTTCATTCTCGCCTCTCGTTTGTCTTTAAAACTAGAATAACATAAAAGTAACATACCTAACCGCCTCACTCAGCTTACTCAGCTCAGCAGCAGTGGACTGCAAACTTCAGGCAGACGGCGACCGCGGAAGCGGCGGTGTCAAAGCAAGTATAAACACTCACCTTATTGCCTCACTCAGCATAGTGGACAGAATCCTTGTGGTATAGAAGCCAGGACCGTCCCCGACAGTTACCACCACCTTCCCTTGCTTCAGGCCGACGGCGACCGCGGCGGCGGCGGTGTCATCGCTGGTGCCGGGGTGGCGGATGATTTCCAGGAGCTGCATCTTGTCTACTGGTGAGAAGTAGTGCATGCCTGGAAGGGAATGGCTTATAAATAGAAAAGCTTAGAATCTTTTTCAACAATTTGCTATTTACTTCTTTTCGGTAAGATAGAAACCTGACGAGTTCATAAGACGTACCTGCATAGGAAAATCAAATCGTATCAATTTCGTTCGTTCTACTTGAATTTAGCTTCACTAAACTCAGTTCTTGAAGTATTCGGCCCTTAGCCTTAGATACTATTGATAGAATATTTATTCAAATACGTTACTTTACGCGGATTTTGCGGACGCGGAGTGAAATCGACTAATCAGGAAATAGCGGGAGACGAGTGTGTGCATTTCGAATCAATGCGATGGTCGATTCCGCCCGCGCATCCTTACGGAATTGGTAACAGTGTGTCTACCATGAGTTGTCACAGTTAGATCGCCTGACGTTACTACAGTAGTTACGTAAATATTAGTACCGCGCATTTTAGTACTCAACTATCCGCTAGAGGCGCTGTTCAAGTTTTCATACATTTTTTTAACTACAGTCGCTAGCGAGTATAGATTGTTAAAACTCATGGTAGACACACAATTCAGGGAATCGAGCGTTGACTGTATGTAATTATAATTAAAATAAAATAACGCCAAAACATTCTTACCAATAACTTTGTCAGGGCGACTGCTGCCGGCCGCAATCTTCGTGATCGGAATAGCGCTGGTGTTTGTCGCGATGATGCAATGTTTGGGCACGACCGCCTCTAACTCTTTGATGACCTTGTGCTTGATGTTGATGTCTTCGAACACGGCTTCAATGACGCAGTCTACGTCCTTAAACTTCGAGTATTCGAGTGTTGGTTGGAGGTTTGATATAAAGATGTCCTTTTGCAGCCTGAAAATAAAAGTTGGAGCTTATATAAGCTAACTGTGCTGGGGTGAAGTGTGGTGTAACGAACGGCTGTGCGATTACGCAAATATTACTCATTCTCTAGTTGACATTTGAATGGCCTATAGAGCTATTTCAATGGTAGTATCCATACACTAGCAAATTACGAAGGCCATTCAAAGGGCTTTCAAATGTCATTATAGGACGGATGGTTTTACTTAATCGCACAGCCAGCTGGTTGGAATGGAACCGTTTCTAGGCACAGTACAGAATATCCAGATAGCGCGTGCGACGCTATTTGCACGGAGCGGCATCCTCACCCCGCACCCACCCGCGTAATGTTACTCGTTCGAAAACATATCAAATTTTTGTGGTAAGTTTTATATTGAGTAGATCACCATCAACATTTCAGCTCTTAAGTTTCCCACTGCCTAAGGAAGCCTTTGTCCAACGATGAGATGATACAGGCTAATGTATTCATGCGCAGGAAACATTTTATATTTGGTAATTTCGAGCGAGAGGGATTGCAAGTACCTTAATAGTTGAGTACATGTTTTATACATTCTAATAACATGCGTTTCAAGCACTCTTGACGCGCGTCATTCAATCTGGATATTCAGTAATATGTGTTACTAGGCTAAAGGTCTCTTCGTCGCTTTTTTACCTTAGTTGCTTTAGTCTACATACCGAAGCGATAGGAATGAAATTATTTAGCTAGAGAAACAACTTTATTAACCTACGTCTTTGAAGTACCACCCTAACTAAATGAATCTTTCTCTTAATTCGCCTGCCGTTGAATATGCGGTACAAAAACTTACGCAGAAATTCTCTTCCGTTTAACCGCATTGATGAGTCCTTTCTGGATCTGCCCCACGCCTCGGTATAAACCGGGGTTGCTCGCGTCCTTCATTACCACATTATAGCCTTTGTCGATAGACACTTGGACGATACCTGCGCCCATTAGACCGGCTCCGATCACGCCAATCTATGGATAAAATAAACTTGTAAAGAAAAGGAAAGATAAGAGATGACATATGATTACAAGCAAGGATAAAAATTAGGACAACTTAAATCCAAGAGAATATAATACTGATAATACCTATGGTCTCCATGTTTCGCATGTTGCACCTGCGCTGCGGCGCGCAAAGACTGAACAGTGAATGGATTAAAAATCCAGAGTGCAGATTTCATAGACGATAGATAACGAAATAATCGTCAGTACCTAATCTATGGTTGGTTCTTAATCTGTGAAAGTGTGTGAAAGTGACTATGGATGGGTGGTTATTATACCATAAAGAAATCATAGATAGAATACATGGTATTATATTGTCTTGGGAATAAATAGGTACAATTTGAAGGAGGGCGTTTGCGAGTGCGTATTACGTACCTACTTATTTTTGAAGTAAAATAAAACTTACAGTCTTCACTGGAACTGCAGATTTGCCGAACCTGTTCTTCTTGCATTCAGTCTGCCCCCTGAACAGGCCGATGAGGCCCTTGCTTTGGGGCGTCATGGCTAGTTCTCCGAAACCTTGCGCTTCCGCATCGTAGCCCGCTTTGGGGCCTTTGTCCACTCCCACTCGTACTACATCAAGAATCTGTAAGAAAATAAATTAGTTTTTTTGAAGATATTATGAAACTAGACTTCAAATTCCTTAATGTTTATACTGTTGTTTCATTTTAACGGGATAATTATTAAACCATTGGGAATAATACTTTTATTTGACCACCTCGGGATGATTATCTGTACTATCGGTTAGTAACTATACATTATAAAACAATTCATACAGTCGAGCATTGTTCTCCCTCGTTTTTGAAGTCGGATAAAAATAGAGTTAGCAGCAAAAAACTTTTAAGGATTTGAGGTTATTTTTTATGAAAATTATCAAACCTGTAGATAGTTTGCAACAGTCTGCAGTTAGCTCAATGTTTAAATTGTAAATACTATACTAAGTGCCAAATAAGGTGGCAATATGGGTCGTTCACCTCCTCCTACACAGTAGAAGTAAAATTATCGCTATTCTGTCGCTTTCCATACAAAACTACAGCGATACCCGTGTCGCTAGAGTATCGTAGTACAAGCGTACTAGGAAGCAATAAACAAACAACACAACCCAAAAAAGTTCGAAATCGGGAATTAACTACTGACTTTTTATGTTTTCAATGAAGTTTACGTATTTTATTGTTCTAAAATACCAGAGTAAATGTAAACCGGCGATATTTTAATTATTTAATTAATGAATAATATTATGGTTAAGAGTAGGTACCAAATTACATTAAGATAACTAAAAAGCATATATGAATTGTGTGTAACATAAGAATTTAAGTATCGAAAGCGTTTATAAATTCAAAATAACATAGGTCTATAATTTTATACTAAGTTTCCAAAGACTTTTACAACCCTAATAAATTCAAAATTTTAAGTTGTGCTCTGCGTGCTCTTTTATGATTTTGTGAAGGAGATAGGTGAATGTCCTCTTTTGCCACGTTATTTGGCACCATCACCATGATTACCTTCAATGGAGCAGGGTAAAGTCCACGAGAAGCCTTCATAACTTGTTCTCTTGCTTTCTTGAAGATGATGTTTTTAACAACATCCAATTGCATCACATTTTCAGTAAGTTTCTGCACCAATCCCTTCTTTGTCCTGTCAACCTTAATTTTACCCGAAGCTATGTCTTTGGCGACCATTATAGCTGTGCTTTCAAGGTACTTTGCTGTGTTTTCGGCTGGTGAACCCAATCCTGGAAACAAGAGATTGCCACTTTAAGACGAGTATCACTAAATTAAGTTGTTAAGTAAGCGATAATGAATTTAGAAATAATTTAACTGAATGTGTTTTGTGTGTGGGTTCTATGAAGTTTGTGCTGGAAGAACACCAATATTTCATCCATTTACGAGAGACATCAGGGTGAGTCTAGAAGTGCGCGCTCCGGAAACAAGATTCATAATTAACCCACTCAAATTCATAATGAATTCGTCCAAACTTCGACCGATTTCATAGTCAAACAAGTAACACGCCCGGCTTCATACGGGTAGCCAGCATGGTATGCTACAGTGAACAGGTGAAAAACTATTGGTTTACGCGGCGCACACCAGCAAAGCTACCTGTCGTCATGGTTTTTTCTGACATCTTCAACAATTATCGTCATATTTCAGCTAATTTACATAAAACCTTTAATGAATTTATCACATAAAGTAAACGTTTATTTCAAAAATAAAATGGCACTATTTAAAGTTAAACCTTTAACTTCCATAAACCTTCCTCATGAATTACTCCATCCATTAGCGAAAACCGTATGAAAATCAGTGCGGTAGTTTTTTGAGTTTATCGCGTTCAGACAGACAGACAGGAGCGGCGGGGGATTTTGTTGTTTTGTAATAAAATTGTATTGATAACTTACCTGGCCCAAGAGGAGCAACCAACAGATCAACAATACCCAATTTCTTAGCCTTATCTGCTTTAACAGTTTTTCCTGTGAGAGCTAGGTCCAAAGTCGTAGGAATAGAAGTAAGCGCAGGCATTCTGAAATCATGATCCAAATAAGTAGGTACAATCTATGGTATCTTGGTACGCCTAGCAGAATAAATCTAAACAAATAAATAAAATTTAGCTGTCTGTTTCTAATGTTGTCCGCCTGTTTATTTTGGCTAATCCCCGAAACATCTGGGCTGATTTTGATGAGACTTTCACTGGCAGATACTCATAGAAGCTGATGTTATTATAATATAGCAGAGGTTAAATATGGTCTATGGACGTTTCCTCACCTTAACATCAAATTGTTAAGTAATTTTATATATTTACTATATTTATTTTATGTTATTAATATATATGTACTAGTATATTTATGTTTAGTTTCAAAGTAGTTATATATATGTATATAAATCTAAGTATATCCATTTCTTCCTACTACATTATTTCTGTTTACACACCACCATCTATACTTTTTAAATCACTTCTTGTCCTAAGGTTGCCTGGAAGAGATCGCTCTTAGCGGTAAGGCCGCCCATTGTATATTATATTGTTTTTGTGTTCTATGGTTTTTTTTATTATTTGGTGTGCAAAGAAGAATATTTGTGTTGTATTGTTATTTATTCTAATAAATAACAATACAACACAAATATTCTTCTTCAGGCTACTTTTATTTTAGAATAGTAGTAGGTGTCAGCGCAAAAATAAAACCATGAAACGGTGGATTTTACGCAGGCGAAGCTCTAAACAATGAAGTATTGTAGTTACTAATTGGCTCGAAAATAAATAATGCTAGACATGTCCACAAATCTTTCTCCAAACTAAAAAATAGAGCTTAAATGTTGAATGTCTACAAGAGATTAAATGAAAATGCTAAATCCTTTGATGCCTTTGATAGTGCAAAAAATAAACAGTGCCCTGCATTTCCGAACCCAGCGTGGGGATGATGGCATTACCCTCCAATAATAAGGCGCTTTAGGGGAGGCTGTTGTTAGTGTTGTTGTCATGAAAATGTAGTACCTCTGAGTACCACCACCTCCAGGCAGTAGTCCCAACATAACCTCAGGCAGTCCAAATCCAGTTTTACCATCCTTGACGGCAATACGGTAGCGACACGCGAGAGCGGTCTCCAAGCCGCCGCCGAGACAGCTTCCTTGAATAGCAGCAATATATGGCTTGCGGGATGATTCAATTCTTCGGAAGATTTCCTGACCTGTAATTTTGAAAAGACAGTCATTAGTTTATTAGTCTACAAGCTTCTGCCTGCTGCCTAAGTTATTTAAGTTTTAAAACTACTAATCTACTACTGTAACTTACAGTAGTAGAGTATTGCTACAGTCTGTAAGCAATATTTACTCCAATCCATTTAGTTCTTTTGTTGTGATGAGGTAACATACATCCATCCCTACAAACTTTTGCAACTTAGTGCAATGCACACCCTACCAGTATACCAATTACCTAGGAATTGATCATTGATATAACTGTTCACACCAATGATACCTTCAATAAGATCTTTCACAAAAATATTTTGTTACTTATAAGTAAAACTTCAAGTCATTCACAATACCTACCTTGGCAACCTAGAGCCAATAAAAAAATATGGTAAAATTTGGTGAAAGTGGCTACCTTACCTTGTTTAGATAATGTGACTACTTCTTCCTGGGTCTTGCAACTTTCAATCATAGAGATATCTGCTCCCGCTATGAAGCAGCCTGGTTTCCCTGATATAATGACTGCAGCCTCTATTGCTGGGTTTGAATCTACTTCATTTACTATTTGTGATACTTCATCAATGACACCTTTGTTCAATGAGTTAACCTGTAAGTACACAGAAAAATATAGATGTTAAACAAACATAGACAGAAACTTAACTTAAGAGATAGAAATTATTTGACCATAATATCATCATCAACAGCCTTCACCAGTCCACTCCTGGACATAGGATTCTCCTGATAAGCACCTTATTCAACCTTATGCGTACCTTAAAATTTAACTTCCAGATTAAACAATTTGGTTATATTTATCCAGTCATAAAATAAAGTTGGGGCAGAATTAATAATACAACTGTAGGTTCACTAGAACCCTTTTAGATTAAACAATATAATATGTTATGTAGTTAAACGACTGCACGATGATTGTATAATTAATCACTGACCTTAACATTAGGAGAGTCCAGAGTAACAACATACACGCCATTGACGATTTTACACTTTGTATGAACTCCCGCAGCAGCAGCAGCATAGTTTCTTCTGCTAGTTCCTGAATATGAATTTATTTTAACAATACTTACTCGATAACTTCACAAAAAAGTTTTTAGTTTTATAGTAAAATAAGTTTCAAAGTTGGAGCACAGTAGTTTCATAATAACTCACCGGTCAGGAACAAATCTTTGCGGCTCCTCAAAATTTTTAGCGCATCCAATATTCTGTTATTGGCCATGTTTGTCTATTTAACTAATAACTAAAATTTTGAAAAGAATTTAGTTTTATTTTGGATCCAGACTTTGAACCTAAACTTTCGACGTGATGCAAGGGGACGAAGGGGAGGTGAGCGGTGAAGTGGGAGGGAAACGTCAACGTCAAACAATTTCCGACCCCAAGAATTTTGATAGAACGAAAGTCCACGTCAAATAACTATGCTGCCATGTATTCTATAAACAAATTGGTTAGAACCAGTGTTTTTTGGTCATCAATGCATATGGTCTGGTCACGTCACGGGTTGGCGCGAGATCCATATTGTTTCGTGGTTTTTAATTTATTTCTGCGTTCTGCAAGGAATAAAACAACGGAAAAGTAATTTGCCGCAAATCGTAAAACAGTGAATTTTTTTTTGTTTTTAGCTCAAAATTTCCTATTTTCCCAAATGCTCTGAAAATGCCAGTAACCGAAGTTAGCTTTTTCATAGGTTAATAGAAAATGGTTTAAATACGATTTGCGGCAAATTACTTTTCCGTTAGTTTTATTACTTAAAGAAAGCAGAACAAAATACCTATTCTTAGTCTGCTAACCTAGAGCATTGCTATCTCTCACCATGAGTCTTCTTCTATTGACATAAGTCAGAGTGAGAAATAACACTGCTTAGCAACTGTTTTAAGCTAGCGGACCATTATAAATAAGGAGGTAAATTATTTAAACAGAATTTTCAAACTATTTACGTAGGTATTCAGAAAGAAATCAAATTAAAATCCATTCAATTATTTTAAAAAATTGTTTACGTTTTATCGATAAAATAGATAGATCTGGCAGACGTGCCGAAGTTGGTAATATTATTATGAAATTTTTATAAAGGCTATAATGAAGTGCACGTTCACACTACAAGACTTGGGTTTGTGCTTTATTTGTGCTACCACCACATGCAACCAAAAATTACCTAAGAGTCCGGCCACACGCTCCGTCTTATTTGCAAGTATGCCTGCACCAACCAGTTTGCGCAGGTAAGATGGAGCGTGTGGACGGTAAGAATGTAGCTCGCGCAAGCCCGGTAGCGCGGCTTGTGCTATCGTTGACATTTAAAATTGAACTGCGCCAATTTAGTTAGCACTTGTTTACTTCAGCGTGTGGCCGGTCATTGAAGCCGCGCTTCAGTCCAGCAAAGTATTTGATGACACACGACGACGTACAAATCATAAAAATGAGTGATGTGAGAGGATACTCGACGGATTTTTTAACTGAATTTATATAGTAAATACAAATCGCAGAGCTCCTATAAAAAAAAAAAACCTTTTCTGTAGGCGACATAATCGTGACGTGACGGACACCGAAAATAGATAATTAAATTATTTCTAAATTCAGATTATAATCTCACCGTACCTACTGACAGTTCAATCCAGACGTTTAAGGCATGACGTGAGGCTTGCGCAGTCTAGTTTGCGTAAGGTTACTTGCAGGTGTGGCCACTGTACCTACCGCTGTTCCGTCTTTTTGTACAAACTGGACTGCGCAAGCAAAACAGAGCGTGTGGCCGGGCTATTAGATGCAATCTACCGGAAGTAAAAAAGTCCCATTTAAAGTTTAGTCAATTAACCAACTACTTTAAATAAAAACCAAATCCGTGATACGTTAACACGGATTTTATTTTTGTTATTCAATGTTAGAGTTGATTTTTATTACCAAAATGTACATTTATGGTTTTAAACTTCTTAGACCTACTGATTTGATTAATAATAAGTACAAATAAACTATGTATGTAAAAATATTGTCCTGAATATATAAAAAATCTTACCAAATTAAATACGTACTAAAAATAATAACGTAATAAAATAACTAAGCTACAATATATAAGAGCGCGTTACAGCCATTTGTGTGAATAGTAATAGTAGTTGGAATAGGATTTCGCTTTCATAGGAGCGAGTCAGAGCATACTTTTTTGGAAAGCGTAAGCGTAAAAACCAAATTACACTGAATTGTTATTACTACTCAATGCCAAATTATTGTTTATTACAAGAAACATACCAAAAAAATAAGAAACTTTCGTACAATAGCCAAATAAATAATTTCAATATACCGCAGGGTTCTTGAGATCACGACCAAATTAAGTGCAAAACAGTGCACTTTAATTTTTTTTTCTCAGTCGTTTTTAGGGTTCCGTACCCGAAGGGTGAAAACGGAACACTATTACTAAGCCCCCGCTGTCCGTCCGTCCGTCCGTCCGTCCGTCACGTGGCTATATCTCATGAACCGTAAGAGGTAGACTAGACAGTTGAAATTTTCAGATAATGTGTATTTCTCTCGCCGCAAACAAATAATAAAATTAAAGTAAATATCAAAATTAAAGTGGGTTCCCATACAAAAAACGTGATCTTTTTGGCTATTTTTGCTCTTAATTTGTCAAGGCTGTATCTCTTGAACTACAATAGGTAGACACATGAAACTTTATGTAATTAAGTAACACTTCAACTGTAATAACAACAAATACTAAAATTAAATAAAGTTGAAAATTAAAAGGGGGTCTCCGAACAAGTGAAAATTTGATGTTCTTTGAAAAAGTTGCCTGATTTTTACGGTACGGAACCCTTCGTGTTCGAGTCGACTCGCACTTGGCGGTTTATTATTTCATTTTAATGGAACCAAAGAAATAGGCAAGTAGAATTTTATGTAATTCGTTTTTTTTACCACGGGTTTTTTATCCCGTGAGTACCTACTGAGATTAGACCTAGTTTGACAAACAAACCTGTTAGGTTCGCCTCCATATATGCCTACCTTACATACCGAAACACAATAATTGTTTTTGTTTATGTACCTAACCTACCTGGGTGCCTAACTTATTTAATCTCATTTTGTTCGTCAACTCAATTATCATATTTTATTTTATTTATGTAATATTTCACAAAACAGAGTAAAATCATTATAAAAATACAGTAGGTACATTGTAGTTACGAACTAGATTTTACCCAAATAAGCAAACTTAACAAGTGATGAAAAAATGTTGCAAGGTAAAATATAATGTTTACTAAAAAAACTCGAGATTTTTACAATACATTTAAAATAAAATTAGTAAGTAAGAAAAATTTATACAAATTACTTGAAAAAACAAATAGTAACGAAACAAATAAGATAAACATTATTTAACATTGTTGTTGAACACCATAAGCAACCTGATTACGCATTGCTTAAATTTATAAATATTGGAATCGAAAATGTCCATGTCAGTGTTTTTGGAAGCCGATTCGTTTACACGCTCTACATCATTATGTATTGTGGGCATTGTACGATATGTTATTTTTTTACATACAGAGTAGATTTTTTGAACGGAATAATAAGATGAGGTAGGCCGAGAGGTAGAGATCCCTGGCGTCTACATCACAAGTTTACTTAAACTTAGTTAGAGCGAGGAGTTGAACTAAATGGTGAAATAGGTCTACAACACAATGTTATTGTATCATTCATTATGTAATATGTAAGACTTACAGAAATAAACGATTTTTTATTTATTTAAAAGGAAAACTATTACAGCTCAGTATACTTTGCTTTACTAGTCGATTAAGTACGTAATAGTCGATCAACTTAAAAAATGTACTTTGATGGGAAACATAGGAAAATTTCGAACAAATTCTGTTGAAAATAACTTAGGCTGTTAGATGTCTAAAACAGGTAAAAAAGTTTGTTTTAGATAGGTCATGAATGTGCAACTACTGCGTCGCACGACACGCACTTGACCGTTTATTAAAATTATTGTTCCGAAAACGAGAGGTGCCGATATTATTTGGCTTGGAGTAAAACCTTTTTGTCGTTTGACCTACGTTTGATGATAACCATAGCTACTGGCTAATAATTCGTAAAATAAAAAGAACAAGACTTTACAACTGGATTTCCATAGGTACTTTTTTATTTTTTTAATATTGATGGTCTCTATTAGTCGACTGGAGCAGAATGGTGTAAACGATCCAGTCAAAGCGCTTTGTCTCGTCCCAGTTTTTGGCAGATTTCATGGTGTTCCTTTAGTTTAATATTTAATGTTTAAAGGACAGATTTGATTCGTATCATTCGACTCTACCTACCGATCGCCATACAAAATACTGGTGATATTTTATGGATTTTAGTTTTAGTTCGATTACCGGATAAAGCAATTATTTTTTCTAAACTCTTTAATATTTCTGGTACTTGCCCTCAATGTCCCATGGCTGTGGGACATCCTGTATATCAATTATTAGTATACACTATATATAGTCTCTTCATCTGTCAAATGACAGATGACGATGTATATTTCTCAGCCCGGATCTCCTACTGTAGGAAATATGTGGTGAGGTGGTTAGATATTCCTTTGCTCTACATGCTTAAAAAGGAATGAAGTATAGTCCTAGTAGTATTATAGACGCAGGAGGTTGCGGTTTGATTCTCGCCTCGGGACAAACGTTTGTACTTCAGCATATCTACCTGCAATGATGAACATCATCTTAACAGAAACGGCGGCATGCGGGACATATTATAATACAAACGTTTATGTAGAGTTAGGTATGTTGTTAAATTTAGGACCAAATAACAGTAGCCAAATAACCTTTTCATAAATAAACTGTAGGTAAAATAAAATGCCATCTCTCAAGCATACGTATAAATAAATCAAATAAAGAGTCAGCATAAATGCTAACACTCGCAAAACGAGCTCGCTAAATCATCTCAGTATCAGAAAGATAAGGTACTTGTTGCAACTGACATCAGCTGCCTTTCAAAGTAAGTAACCAAGGATACGGCGCGAACTGCCACCCTTCTCCCTACGCCTACTGCCTTCTCCGAGCACGGAATAAATCGTAGTAGCTTTGTAACCTTCTTGCGAGTCCTGAAATCACAGTTCTACCCTTACAGAGTACCTACCTATGTATTTACGAGCGGGTAGTTAAATTTTGTCCTGCTTACCGATACATTTTAAAATGCTTTTTAGGTACCGAATACAGCCTTTCAAGAAGACCCTCTAAAAGGAAGCGGTCTGTACCATTTTTCCCGTGAGGTCTGCCTTAATTAAGATATATTTTTAGTAGATTTCCGTAGGCTGGCACCTCTATTCGATTTAAGTTTTCCTTTACTAATTTATCTATAGAGAAACATTGGAGTGTTCTAGCCCGTGACAAACCCGACCACGGCGACCACCTAATTGAGTAGAATACCGTAAAATATTCTATTGTAGAAGAGAGCACAGCTATCCACGGCTCTACTTCTTAAAATATACTAGTTACACACAAATTTTGACAAAAACCCAACATTTTGTTGCTCCCACTGTAAAATACATCAAAACCAAACAGCTTATAGCTCTTTATCCCCTAGCAAGCAAGCCACAGTGGTCCAGGTTTATTCCAACCACTTGTGAAGCTCGAGAGAGCAAAGCTCGGGCTCTCTCCGTCAACGGTAATTACACATCTAAAGCTTTTGATGGCGCCCGGCTTTGTACGGCCGAGCTGGAAAGCCATAAATCATTTCCGTTTTGTGACTAAGGAAATTGAGGGAATTGTTTTAGTGGGATGATCTGGGATTGGGTATGAATTAATGCCTATTAATGTTCTCGATTCATGTTTTTGATTATGATAACTTTTGTACTTATAATAGTACCTACCTACAATAATTGTTGAATTAACTACATGTTTTACATTCCATAAAATTGTATTTCTTTTTTGTATTCTATTTTTATTCCTTCATAACATATATTATTTCTCATACAATTTAATGTTTTTATTTTATATAAATGTACTTTATGTCTTATTGATTGTAACAATGTGTAAATTATAACAAATTATTTAAGAAAAATTCCGACACAATCTGGATATTGTTTAAAAATATATAAATGAATGAAATGAATTGTTTAGGTATACCTACCAACCGGCTTAGCTTTTGAAAAATAACATAGGAATATAGGTTACCTTACCTAAAATAAATAAAACAACCACCTACCTACCTAATCATCAATGGAGGTCGTGATGCTCCCTCGAGCATCATAGCTCCGCGGTTAAAATGGAAGATGTCTTTGACAAAGAATATCTTGTACAAAACTGTGAACCTGGACAAAATATGTCCATTTCTACATTCGCTTTTGCTATCTCAATGAGCTAGCTAAGGCTGGCTAGCGACACATTCGCGACAATGAGTTAGGTATAAACAGAAATATATTTTTATACATTAGTCGCAAATAAATTCTGTGACGCTGTGATTAACTCTACGTGCACTAAATTTTGTATTTATTGACATGTATTACGATAACAATTTAGGAGATAGAGAGATCTGGTGGGTATCTGGCGCAGCGCATCAGCATTGCCATACAGCGGGGCACGCTGACTGCATGCGTCTGGGGACGCTTCCGACTGGTACTGATATGGATCAGTTGAGCTACTTGTAGATTGTTTGCAACCATCTGCAGTTAGCTTAATTGTTTCAATTGTAAATACTAGTTCTAATTTTGTTTTTATTATTGATTGTAATTTTCTTTGTTAATAAAGGCCATTGCTATAACTTAAACAAGCTCCGTCAAGTGCGAGTGTGACTCGCGCGCCAAGGGTTTCGGACGGTTGTTTAGTATACCAATATGTACTAGGTACTGGTTAGAGACTTTGATGAATCTATTTGATGAATACCAAAAAATTAAAGGTACCTACCTACATTTCAGACGTATCGGTTTGCAAACTTCGGAGTAGGTATAGAGAATAATAGTAAAATTTTCGTCTTTTTTCTAAATATTTCAAAACGTACATACGTACAGAAATTTTTGAAAATTATCCCCCCCTTTTTTGACCATTTTTCAAAGTGTTCTACTTACAGACTTCTCTATATTTTTCCTGTAAAATATAGATCCATATTTACAAACGCTACATTTCAGATGGATCGCTCTGCAAATTTCGGAGATAAGGGGGGGAATGGGTATTTTTTTGACCTTTTTCAAAATATTTCAAAAAGTATTAAACCTTCAGAAATTTCAAAAACTGTGTTGAGATGTACAAACTGATACCTTTCATTTGATACCCCTCTTGACATTGTAGAGGTAGATCTCTTTTAAAATTTCGACATCACAATTTGTACTGTAAATTTACATTTTCATTTTTCATTTATTTTTCTTTTAATCTGTACAGGCGCACGAAATGTATTATTGTTTTAAATTTCTCGTTAATTACTGTTGTAGTTGCTGAGATATTAAAGATGGAAAAAAGGACAGAAAAAGCGAGACCATAAGGGTTTCGAAACCGATCTCCGATCTTCGAAACCCTAAAAACAAGAAACGCCGACACTATCGCAGATAGATCTTAAGAGGGCTATTACAAAAAAGAAACAGAAATTGCACGGTTTCATCGTCAAATTGTACGATTTTCGTTTCATCAGTTTGTAGCGGAAAAAAATAAGTAAAAGCTTAGATTTCCTATTCCTTACCACTAACAGATATTGTATGGAATTCCACTTTGGATACCTGAGCAAGAAATTCTACAAAAAAACTCAATTTTACTTAAACATTCAATGTCCCTACAAAAAGACTAATATTTACATTATTCCCAGCAAAGCCCTTAACTTCTCTGAATGAAATGAATGAAACACTTTTCTAGACGAGCGAACTCTCTTGAGGAAGGGAGTAAAGTGAATTGATTCAATTCCCAATGGCCGCCTAGGGAGGCGGGCGGGCGGACTCCCACACCAACCTAGCTACATCTAGGCATCAGGGGCTACAAGCATAAGTTAGTCTTAAAGGCATTCAGGCAACTCGACACTAACTATAATAAAACTAACTAACTAAACTTACTAATGACTATAATAAACTAACTAAACTGCTTTATAATTTGCCTCATGTAGATATATATTGCTTTTTTATACTTACCGGTAGTCTCATTTAGTAGGCGTAGGCACAAGACAGAGCAGTTAGAAGACAGGCCTAGTGGTAATTCACTGAGATCACGTGGTTTAGCCCATCATCACGAACACGTTCGCAAAGACGCCGTAATGAATTATGCAATGTTTACTTGACAAACTTGATTTTTATGTTTTTTTTTTTTTAGGATTTTAGGTTTGATTACCGGATAGGACAAGTATTTCTACAAACAAACGCAGGCTCTAAAAGCCAGAGACCGCCAGACATTCGTTATTTTTTAAAAACTGAGTGTATGAACGACACCTCAAATTCGTTATAGTATAAAGATCAATTTTTTTTATATATTCTTCGGTAGAGTATTAGAAATTACGTTATTAGGCACTTTGCACAGTGGCTGCCTCAAACTTTATTTTTTTTTATAATTTATGTTTTTATAAAATAACGAAGGGATAACGAAGCGGGTCGCTGCCTATGGAGAAGGCAACAAATTTTCCAAAAGTCTGCGAATGCAGTTTAAAAAAAAAAGGATTGTTTCCTAAGGTTTTTATTATTATAGTGCGTAAGCCTCACACTGGGTTAATTTATAAGAAATCAAATAATATCCCAAAAATTTTTCGACTTCGTCGGGACTTGAACCCGCGTCTTTCCCTCAGTACGGGAACGTGCTAACCAACTACATAACGAGGTCAAGTGACGTATTGTTGGGGATTGTTTCCTTTCAGTAAAAAATCATAATATTTCTGGTACTTGCCCTCCATGTCCAATGGCTGTAGGACACCCTGTACAGTACTATCCAGACCCGAAACAAATATATTAGGTCCTTACATATGAAATTGGCGTTTTGTATGGGAGGAACAAAAAGTCGAATATTTTTTAATATAATATATTTAATTAATCAAAGTATGAACCATTATTTTCTATGCACTTTTGCCATCTTATAGGTAGTTCATTGATCCCTTTACTAAAAAAACCAGTCGGACGGGAATCAATAAAATCTTTGAAGGCGATTTGGACTGCCCCATCGGAGTTGAATTTTTTCCCTTGCAAGAAGTTATCCAAATTTCGAAAAAAATGGTAATCTGTTGGAGCAAGGTCCGGGGAGTACGGAGGATGTCTTAGACTTTCCAATTGAAGCTCTTCTAATTTAGTAGCCGTCTGTTGCGCAGTGTGTGGTCTAGCGTTGTCGTGAAGCAGCAGTGGCGTGGAGCGATTGACCAGCCTAGGTTGTTTAGCCGCTAGCTTTTCCATCATGGTTTGCAATTGCTGACAATAGACATCAGCCGTAATAGTCTGGCCAGATTTGAGAAAACTGTAATGAACAATACCGGCACTAGTCCACCAAACGCTTACAAGTAACTTTTTTGGGGTTAATTTTCGCTTGGGGCAGGATTTGGCTGGCTGGCCAGGATCCAACCATTGCGCTGAGCGCTTCCGATTATCGTAAAGAACCCATTTTTCATCACAGGTAATGATTCGGTTTAAAATACCTTCATTATTGTGCCGGTTTAGTAATGTAACGCAGCAGTCGACGCGCGTTTGCCGGTTTGCTTCAGTCAATTCGTGAGGTACCCACCTTTCAAGCTTTTTAATCTTCCCAATTTGCTTCAAGTGAATTAAAACAGTTTTATCACTAACATCGCAGCCTGCAGCTAACTCGGACGTGGTTTGCGATGGATCCGCTTCCACAATAGCCTTCAACTCTTCATTATCAACTTGAGTCTCAGGCCGTCCACGGGGCTTGTTCTGCAGGTCAAAATTTCCAGAACGAAAACGTTGGAACCAAAAACGAACTGTGTTTTCTTTTGCAACACGACCGCCATACACATCATTCACCCTTCGAGTTGTTTCCGCAGCACTAGTGCCACGGCGGAACTCGTACTCGTAAATAATGCGATATTTTAAGTTTTCCATTTTGTAAAATGAGTGACGCAAACAGAAAAAAACAGAAGAAAAAAAACAAATGAATGACGATCATCGAAGCACAAATACATGAGTCTATAGCTGTACAAATTTGAATTTGGAATTCCTTACCAAAGAGGAGAAATTTGTGATTAAAGTGGCCAGTACGAAAAACGCCAATTTCATATGTAAGGACCTAATATCTATGCAGATCGTACAAACATTTGACCCACACCAAAAACAAACCCGCAACCTCTAACAACGCAAGTGTACTCGTCATAAAATAGAAATCTTTGATTCAACCACGTAATCTAAGATTATTATTACCGATAATATATAACCGTTTTAGTAATATGAGTAATCAATAAACATGAAATTTAGGTATAAATTATAATATGTTTAGGTATGATGCCTTTTTGTCGCAATATTATAAATATGAAAGTTTTTATAGATGGATGGATGGGTGCGTCTTTGTTACTTCTTCACACCAAAACCACTGAATGACGATTCGTTCGACGCATATTGGCTGAAATTAAATGTTGAAATGTAGGTGTGAAATGTAGATCTGGATTAACTAATAGTCTACTTTGTATCCCATAAGTCAGTTCCCATGGGATATAATAAACCTTTCCGAGCATGGAGTGGCTCGGAAAACGTACTTTATACGCAATGTAACCCTAACCGAAAGCAAACTAAGTGATGGTAGCTTTATTGCCTGAAAAAGGTGAAGGTTTTACCAAATTCAAACTAATCGAATGAGATCTCTTAGTGCGAGTCTACTTGGTTAACATTTCCATCCATATTTTGGGGTTCCAAATTTAAAACTCATTAGATTCTCTTTTGGGCTTAATGAGATTGAATTTGGAACATCAATATATGTGTGATTTTTTTCCAAGGAGATCCGTACAATGAGCTCTTCTTTGAAATTCGAACTATTCAGGAAAAAAACTAATGCCGCGAAACACGTTACCAAACTTTTACTAACTTCTCGGGGAAAGTGTGATAAGTACAGTATTCTTCTCGTGCATAAAGCTGTCTTTGTCTTGGGCGTGAATAAATCCCTCTCGCACTCAGGATTCTAGGAACTTCCTTGCTTCGCTCGTGAGTTATTCTAGAACCCTGAGTTGCGCTCGGGATTCAATGACGCCGGAGCGTGATGTAAGACACTGCTTTATGGCCTTGGTGCATAATCTACTATTAAACATTAACAAAGAAAAAAAACCAAGAAAAAAGTTAGGTTTACAGACATATATATTGTTATACACATAGAACTAGATATAGATTTGTAAACATAGGTCACAAAGATGGATGAATGGTAATAGGTTAGCACCATAGGTACTTGTTTTGCCTAAATGTAAGGCATGCAAATATACATCAATATCAGTAGGAGAGTCTACTTACGCACATAAAGAAACAAATTAAGTTACACATTTATTCAATTACAAAATACATTAAAGATTGACATTAAAGACTGGTTATACAATAATTAATTATTTAATATGTTCATTTCACTGATATATCAATATTTATGTTTCTAATAAGTATTTATATAATAATAGCATTTTGATGTTAGTAGTTTATTTAGTTTGTTTATAAATAAAAATAATAAAATAATGTCAATGGTAGCAACTTTATGTTTTTGTGCAGTTCACAGCATGCCCTAAACCCCCCCTCCCCCCTCTCCGTGAGTAAAGGAAAAAAATATCGATAAAAAATCATGAAAGTGCACTGTTTCGCACATAATTTGGTCGACCGACATCTCAGGAACCCTGCGGTCTGTTGAAATGGTTTATGTTTTGATTCGTAGGTTAATTATTTGGTTCCTTGAACCAGTTTCTTCATAAGTTGTGTAGTTTTCTTGTAAATAAGCAAAAACTTGATTTGTGCTACTTTTTAGGCCGTTCCAAAAACGGATGTTCTGTAAATGTAATGAAATTCTATGCCTATCCTTTTCACAAAATGGCGCGCATGAACCCTCCAACTCAGCCCGTGGATGTCGTTGTAAGAGCTGACTAAGGACCAGAGAAAGTGTAGCAGGCAGTTTGTTCTGTGTATTTTTACACCTCCACTGCGTTCACCAATCCGCTTGTCTGGCGTGATGAATATGGCAAAATCCTTGTTTGGCTCAATTCCACTCTGATCCACTTTGCAGATCCACTAATGGATCAGTTTCCACTTTGTTGTCTACTCTGATCCATAGCCCTGGTGGATCAGTTTCCGCTGCTTGAATCTATTCCACTCTGGGGTAATTTGAATTGGCATAAATGAGATGACGATAGTTGTTGTCGGAAAAAATCTTTCGACCAATAGAGTAGTATGAAAACAATGTACTACGGAATTATTACTCTTAAAAAGATCTCTCTTTTCTCGTTCTTTAATTGCTCTGCTACCCGTGCTAAACCGCACGGGTAGCAGAGCAGTTAGCTACGGCAGCTAGTAATTTAGACTGAAACATGTTATAAAACATCTAAATACACCACACATCTTGTCTTGGCGCTACGGCGCGCGGCGCGGCGGGGCGGGGCGCAGCGCAGGTATGCAACGTACGGCTACGGGGCGTAGCTCTCGTAGCAAAAACGTAGCACTTGTAGCAAAAGCGTAGCACTCGTAGTAAAAGCGTAGCGCTTGTAGCGCGTGAGTGCTATTAGTGCTACGGAGGGTCTACGCTACAATTTAACACTTGCATAGTTTTAAATGGCTGCCATTCAGTGACGAAAAGGTTCTGTCACTTTTTCAAACACATTTAACTATTCTTCAATAATTTATGATCAAGTTTCATCCGTTTTGGGGAATGTAGATATTCGCGGGACAACCTGTATAGACATTTTGGAGTCCTTGTACAAAGATTTTTTTTAGTCTGTCAGAACAGGATAAGCAAAGTGCTGCTAAGCTCACAGAGAAGTGAAAATCCTAAGGAGGCTTAGCAGCTAAGAAACTTTTAATTTGATAGATTTTTAAATGCGATATTTTAGTTAGAGCGCATTTAATTTATAGGGTTACTAGCCCACTGATCATGCAGGGCAGAGCCGATTTTAAGTTAAGTTTTAAATAAAGGCCTTATAACGAACGATTAGGGGAGAGTAGGATAATACCACGCGGTTGACAATAAAATTGTGTGCTAATAATATCGTAGCGCTGATCTCCAAACCCCCTGCGCGCCTCGTCCACCCGCTCCGATAGCTCAGAACAGAAGCTCGTGTGTTGAAAGATTTTTGGTGTATCGACTATATCTTGAAGACTGATTTTGCTAAGATATGAGCTCATTCATTGTAGACATTTCGAAATTATTTAAATGCACTTCTGTAGAAAATATTCTGTAAATTAGGTGTCAGCTGTAATTTCTCCATATTCTTACTTTATTTGATATAAAACAAAATTACCATGTTAGATAATTCCTTGCCTAGGTAATGTATAGAAATGTGTTATGGCTAATTATAATTGAAAGAACAAATAATAGTTGTTATTGATATTTTAAACAGTAATTTTACCGTAAAGTTATGTTAATACAAATATTAGTACATAAAAATAATAATTCTAAATTATTTGTAGAAATTTGTCTTACCTCATCCTACCTTACCTTACCTCGAACACGGTATTATCGTACCAGTTCGATACTACCGCGTTTTCCCATTTTTTGGTATTTTGATATTTTTTTTTTGTATTTGATTTTTAACGGATTTGCTACGCTGTAGGATGGTAGGCTAGGGGGTAGGCTTATTAATGTATTACCTGTACCTTAAAACAAATAAATTTAACCCTATTTCAAGCTAAGCTATAGGCATTCTCGCTTAGGGGCGCGCTAATATCCGTGTCTCCCCTATTGAATGGCGGGGGGTATCTACTATACTAATATCATTACTTCTCTATCAATTGAATTGTGAAAAACAATTGCAGGTATTTCGTGTAATTATTTTCGTTTACAGAAATATGAGCGTGTGACTTTACGGGTCGGTGATTCATATTCACGGTCATCCTTCGAACGTTTGCTTTGCTCGTTGCGGTCATCCAAAAACTAATTAAGTAAGTATTACCACGTATTACATACTTTTATTTTGTATAATTATGAAGGTACTAATTGAATAAATCATAAATCTAGTCTAGAGCATAAAATGGCAAAGTCCCGGACTATCTCCTCTACACAACAAAGCGGCCGACCTTTACAAGAGTTAGACCTGACCATGTGTAAGTATAAAAAAATCTCAAGGTTAGGACATATGTACAGGACATAATAAAACTAAATATATAAATAAACGGTCAAGTGCGAGTCAGATTCGCGCACCAAGGACTCGGATACCTATGACGAATCAACCTAAAAAACTAAAGCCAACCTAAATCTAAAAATCACCCACCTAATTCATATTCACTCGAAAGAGTAGCAAAGTATCAAAAAACCCTTTAAAATTACTTTATCGCTTTGAATAAAAATACGCTTCGCACGAAACCATCCGTTTCGTGCGAAACAATGGGCACTGAATCACGAGAGCACTCCAGCCAGGGGTTTGGGTAGTTCCCGTCGACGGCTTATGACGTCAGCTAATCTTCTAAATGGAGTCACCTACTTACTATCCCTATCCTTTATAATCCACGCGCGATCAGAAAGGGATGGAACCATTTCGAACTGAAACAAAAACGATTGGACGTTTACTTTGACAACTATGTTGAAGACGTTTCGAACATAACTTTACTATAATTTATGACACAAAAAATCACCACTACTTTTTGGTCTCTTTTGGTCTCTACAGCACAGGCTATCCTATAGTGAAGATCGATATTAGAAAGCATACAAAATTTGTCTCCTAAATAAGTACCTAAGTTCTTAAGCGACGCGTGACCTAGAGCTGGTGGGTATCTGACGCAGCGCATCAGCATTGCCAATTGCCATACAGCGGGGCAACGCAGCCAGCTTCTTGAGGTCGCTTCCGTCCGACTGGTATTGATGTGAATCAGTTGAGCTACCTGTATATTGTTTGCAACAGTCTGCAGTTGTAAATACTAGTTCTTAATTATTTTTATTATTTGATTGTAATTTCCTTAATATTTGAAAATAATGAGTTTTAAGTTTGTGATTGTTATTTCGTGATCAATAAACTTGACTATTAACCACAGATTAGGTAATGTTACTTCGTTACTATTAGATTGTATTTACTATTATTATATACTAAGATTAGACCTTCTAATTAGCTATCTTGTCAAATCTACTAAGCTATTATTACAAGATTCCATACCCTTCTGAGAACGCGCGAATTTGCATTAAAAATGTAACGTAAAATAGTTACTATGACAAGGTTCCGTCCAGTTCTGGTCGCGCATATTAGAGGCACAGAATCACAGCTAGATCCTCTAGGTTGGAGGAGTGAGGTATTAAGTAGGCACCTACGTTCTACCGCCCGCATATAAAAGATTGCAAGGCTGAAAGAGCGGGCGTTGTTCTGCTGAGGCCGTGTTGGACGCACGTCCATTTTACAACTAATCGCATAACCACGATCGTAAATAAATAAATAGTCAGTGCTGTTTTAGTTTTTGAGTGGCGAAATAATTGGTAAGTTACTCGTGCAAATAAATAGATTTAGATTGACATTGACATGAATATGTGCGAGGTTTGGGTTTGGTTAAATCTTATGTGCAGATTTATCAAACAAAAAAATAACCACTCTAGGCGCTATCTATAAACACCAGTTGATACTTAGGTAGGTACTAAATTGGTTTTGCATGTAGTTATCTAACTCAAGGGTAAATATTTTCCAAACTTTTAATCTTACTAATATTGAAAATTATGACGATTATGTTATTTTATTTAATTTATGTAGGTACATGTTCACTTAAGGTAAGTTGGAGTACGATCGGAAGGGGTGAAGGTCGTCTGAAATTAATTTTAGCCGAATTAAGCCATATTTTTAACAGTTCTCTCCGCGTCCAATGATACCCCAACGTACTATATTAGAAATTAACAAATGAAGCTGCTACTGTTTATAGATCCATAGTCCATAGCTCGTAGTCTAATTTTAAACCTCTGCAAGTCTAATGCGATAGAGCCTAGTAGAGCAATGTTTAACACCCTAATCTCGGTTCTAGAACCATAGGTATTTTTAGTAAACCAAGGGAACACAAATGGGCTTATTTGGGGTAGATAGGCACAGGTGAACTTCAAAATATTACCAATACCTTCCTCAATCCCTTCCATCCAATCAGTTGACCTAGATCATGATGAATTCGCTCTAATTATGCATTATCAGTGCGGCAATAGATATATCGCGCATGAATAATCAGTGTCAATGACTGCATGTATATAGATCTATAGAGACTGATGTGTTGGAGGCCAAAGTTCACGCTACAAGTTAGTTATCTGTCTAGTAGGTAGTTTCATTCTTAAATTATTGATATTACTTAAGCATATTTTTTTTACCGACAGCGAGTAAAGCACAGTTAGGTGAAAACAATCAAGATAAAACTTATCTATTCACCTGTTACTAGATAAATAAAAATACAATCAATATTTAATTCTACCGCAAAACAGCTATTTACATCTCGGAAACAAATGACTTAATGCCTGACATTTAAGGAAAATTAACCAAAAACACCTCATGATACGATACCGATAGGTAGGTACGCTACGAGTATATGAAATAACCATATTTTCATTAAA
This sequence comes from Eupithecia inturbata, assembly GCA_963662085.1. NCBI lineage: Eukaryota > Metazoa > Arthropoda > Insecta > Lepidoptera > Geometridae > Eupithecia > Eupithecia inturbata. The sequence continues at coordinate 9,948,760 of OY759180.1, read as the reverse complement.
TTTTTGAGAAGCGCCGTGACGCTTTCAAGTGACGCGTGAAGTTGTCAATGGGTTGTGGGGAAAAACGTCGACAGCTGGTTTTAGTTATACCCAAGCAAAATACGTAGAGCCCATCGGTTGCAGTTTCCGATTACTCAACGAGGTAAACGAGTTAGTGACTGGCTGACGCGGGAATACCTCTCGGTGTTAGGTGCCCGTTTCATCCAAATGCTAATTAGGTATGTTAGGTTTTCCTGCTTTAGAAAGTTGAATGTACGTATTTCCCAACAACCCATTAACACCGTCTTTTGACAGCGTCACGGCGCTTCTCAAAATTTTTAATTCTTTTGCGTAAGTTTTGTTTGATGGTACGGAACCCTCCGTGCCCAAGTCGACTCGCACTTGGCCGGTTTTACTTAATTTATGATTCTTAGGGTTCCGTACCCGAAGGGTGAAAAAATTTAACCCTATTTCTAAGCCTCCGCTGTCTGTCCGTCCGTCCGTCTGTCCGTCTGTCATCATATCCGATGCTGGGGTTGTATCTCATTATCCGTAAAAGGTTGGCAGTTGAAATTTTCACAGAGTGTGTATTTCTCTTGTCATAAAAATTCAAGATACGTACCTCAAAGAGTGGCCAGAACTGGCAGTCAATAGAGATAAAAGGAAAGAGAAAAGGGAGGCCTTTGCCCTGTAGTGGGATTCCACAGGCTGTAATAATAATGCATTCATGTGACTAATCTGGAAAGTGGATAAATTCCCTGTCTAATGCAGTATTTTTAACACTTTGAAGCCACAATTTTTAGAAAACAAATGGGTGCTCTTGCCCTAGATATTCTGTGCTATACGTAGTGATGTAATGCAGAGTGGATTTTTTGGAGGGGGTAGTAAGGGAAGGTACCTTAACCGCTGTAGCTACAGGAAGATGGTCTTAGGAGACTATCCATAATTTTTGGAGAATTTTTTATCCCCATTCACAGATTTTCAAAATAATGTTCAGTTAGCAAGAAGATGGGCATTTATCACGAAAACTTTTTAAGCAATCCTGTTTCTTATACTGATGTAAAACTTCTATCGGACCGACTGAGGTTGGAGTACTAAAAAAAAAAGTCAAAAATCACAAAATTCTTTTCCTATAAGTACATTTTGTAGGAACGTACACTTAGGCCCGTACCTATAATGAAAGCTTGCTCAGTCATAGATCTATGCTTGTGTGACGTTTATGCCATAGAAAAGCGTTGCTCCATGACTGAGCAAGCTTTCATAATACGGGCCTTAGTGTACGTTCAGAAAATAAAATGCAACTCTTCCTAGAACTTTGTTTCTTACGGGCTAATCGAATGCAATTATGAACGAAATTGTCAGTCCATCGTAAATAATTAGAGGTAGTTTTTTTTCTGATCGCGTGCCAAAATCACCTTGGCCCTACCTCTATACAAAGAAATACCTGAGAAAATTTGATTCATTGAGACTGAGGAATAAGTCCGTTTACATAATTAGGATCAGAATTACAATATAACACAATTTTGGACAAATACACTAAAACATGGTTTATGCGGTTCCTTACGAAATAACATTTCTAAGTGTCACCACAGTTACAGGTAAAAATCAAAAACCATCAGTATAACAAAGAAAAATCCACTACATATTTTAAAAAAATATACATATAGAAATCATTGTTTTAAAAAACTAGTCATCAAAGTGTGAAAAGTTGAGTACCTACTCTCCTCGTGCATAAAGCACTCTTCGTCTTGGACGTGATCCCTGTCGCACTCAGGATTCTAGTAAATCCTTTGTTTTGTTCGTGATTTATTCTAGAATCCTGAGTAGCGCTCGGGATTCAATGACGCACCCGTGACGCTAGATAGGTACTGCTTTATGCCTTCGGTGCATATTCTACTACTATTTAAATAAACTATTTTATTATAGTAGTAATAATCAAATATAATTTTTTATACGTGTTATGTTTTGTAATGTACGAAATAAATGATTATTGATTATTTTGGATAGATACTGAAATTCCTGGTCAGAAAACTGTTTCACGAATAGGTGAAATAATAAAAAAAAGGCCTAAACTCGCTTTTTTAGTAAAGGGATTTTAATAAACATATTATTATTACAAGTTTTATATAGGTACCTACCTACCACCTAGCGACGACGCCAGATCAAATATCAAAGTGCTTTATTTCCTTTAGATCTTACAGTACCCTGGGCACGTCACAAAATACAAATTACATGAAGTACTAGGAAATAAAGCGATCACTTTGATTTCTTGTTCACTTCAATCTTTTTAAGGCGATGTAAAGAAGCGAACAAGAAACCTTTACCTTGTTAGGTTTACCTTGGTAGGTTATCTTTCGAGTTGGAGCAAAACTAGTCCCAAGCTTTTTTATCCTCTAGATATACTGATATATTGTATTAATCATAGAATTTATTTATTGATAATTTTTGCAACTCACTTCGAGTTTTGTTGTGGAAGCGTATATATTGACCCTCTAATCTAATAGATACATTAATCTTGCATGTGTAGGTAGCCTAGTTGAGGGCACAGTGAGTTAATTATTATTTCTAGTATTTAGAGAAGAAGCGAGTAAGCCCAATAAAAACGTTCAAATAAAAACAAAATAACTTGTATGCCTGGCTGCACGAGGTCCGAGAGTAACCTCGCACCACTTGCTCGGCGCACGATGGTCGTTGCGCAAGCGCCGCCACTCTCTCGGCATTGAACAAGGATACGAATCCGTTTACCGAAGCCATTCTACTACCTATTCAACAACAGGTCAACAGGAAATGTACAGTGACGTTCATCGATACGTGACCCATAATTTGTTAGTAGTGGTTTAAGTTTAAAGTCAATTTCTGTAGATACACAAATATTTTGAGACTAGTAGTACCTCTATAATCATAAATAATGCTGGGCAATCCCCACAGCATCATCAGCGCAAAGCTAAGCAGAGCTTGTGTTATGGGTACTAGGTGACTGATATACCTACTTAATACAAAAAATTACATAGATAGATATTTTAAATTATACATTAATATTTCGGTAATATGCATATAGCAAGCTGTTCTATACAAAAACAAGTAATTTAATATTATAAAACCAAGAAGCCGTCAATTCCAACCCGGGGCGTAACCGATCTATGAACGCCACTGTACCTATACCTACCTATTTTTCAAACTCGACCAAGATAAGAGAGTTTTGGATTTTTGGTGAGTTGTTGACAAACATTGTACCTTGAAAATGGCTTGAGTATAGGTACCATAGCTTTACCGTTTACGCGCCATTAAACTCGTATAATTATTTTATTTTAATAAAGATTTCGTGTAAAATGCCCTTTTTTTGCTAAAATTTATTTGAAAATCTGAGAGAGAATGGGAATGAAAACTTCTTACAAAAATATGGATAGTCTCCTAAGAGCATTAGCTACACCGCGACTGGTTACGGTGCCTCCGTACCTTCCCTTACTGCCCCGTCCAAAAAATCCACCCCGTGTAGGTAGAGTAGATTTGACTATGAGATTGACTATAGATGCAGGCAATTCCCCATGCAGAGCCCTATGTGTATAGAGCTCTAAATGGGGAATTGCCTGTACCAATAGGGCTCTGCATGGGGAATTGCCTGTACCATCGCTTAGGTAGGTACTGTGGATTTATTTATTTATTATTTTTATTTAAATACTTGATTCCACACATTTAACAAAAGGTTACAAAAGGGGGCTTAATGCCGATGGCATTTTCTACTTCCCAACCACACATGGCAATATGACAAAAAGGCGTGCTATAATTAAACTAAGCTAGATAATAAGTCTAATTATAGGGAAAAAAATAACTTTACATGCCTGCCTATCTACCAAGGTCATACAGTAGGTACCATATACATACATATATGTAAATAAAACACGCACTTTATCTGATTTTTAGATTGCACTCAACCATGTCGTCGGTGGAAGATAATACTAAACTAAAATTCGGTCTGTTTACTAAGTCTTACTAACATTATTTTCATTTTGCGATTTTCTTTATACAGGGTGCCTTGAAACCTGTGTACTAAACCGAAAGGGGACGTCAACAGGAAACTTTATAGGATCACTTTGTCATCCGTATATCTGTCTGTCCGTCTGTCAACCCCTTTTTCTCAGGAACGCGTGGAGGTATTGAGTTGAAATTAACAATAAATACTAAAGTCCGTAACGTCAGCGCAATCAAAAGTTAGAAAAAACATTTGTGAAATATTTTATAATGTGAAATAATGCTAGAGTGCGTGTAAAAATCGTTATTCACATATGTTGATCCCCTCGGGGTCCAGAATCACCCGTTTTGGCTTTGTACAGATGCTACGTGGCACCCTGTATAAACAGGTTGTTCCATTCATACACTCCATCAAACGTAGTGGGGGTTTGGCGATACACAACCTGTATGTATTTTCTGCATTTTTTACTTAGAAGTTAGAGCTGATTTTTACGATTTTTGACCATTTTAAAAGCATCGCTTAGGAATGGAACACCCTGTTTACCTATTTATATAATATAATTTCAATTAATATTAAATATATTCGCTTCTTTTGCTACTGTTTTTAACCAACTTCGAAAAAGGAGAAGGTTCTATTTTCGGCTGTATTGTAGATATTTTATTTTTTGTATGCACATAATGTAGTATGTTCGCCGATTTCTCCGTCGACTGTAGACTGATTTTGATGGTTCTTTCGCTATTGCTGTTGTATACCTCTAGAATAGAGGTGATCCCAATATAGTCCCATAAAAAAAATATTCCCGAGGAATAAGTATTTGTTCCGCGAAACATTAAAAATAGTGTAAAATTTAGGAATTCGAAGTCGGATTTAGTTTTTTTAAACAAACAAATAATTTTTTTGTAACTTTTAAACTTTATTCGGTGTTGTTTATAAATTCATGTAATTTTATTTTGTATAAGTTCAGAAGCCTTGCTTATGTTGACTGTACTAAAATTATGTGGATGTGAGTGGGAATCATTTTTTTTATTTAATAAATGCTGTTGGTTGTGTTTGGGAATCTTTTTTGGATGTGGTGGGAATACGCCTTTTTAATGTATTAAAATGTAATTATAAGTAGGTAATAATATTTTTATTTCATTGTGTGCTCATACTATTTTTATCTCTCCTCTCCATACCCTTATCGCAAGTACTGCTTAGCTTGAGGCTGTATTATGATGTGTGTGTCCAGCATTACAGATTTATTTATTTATCGTCTTACTTTTCAGAAACAATGGAAGCAGGAGATTTCAAGGACTTCGCTCAGGCGATGACCAACTACATCACTGAATATTTAGAAAATATCAGAGACAGGTTTGTTTATGCAAAAGTTTGGATGAATTATGTTTTTTCCTTCTTCACGCTAAAACTACCTACCGAACGGATCGGGCTGAAATTTCGTACATTTCAACTTCTAGACTTAGAATACCGTAGGCTACTTTTATACCATAAATCAGTTCCCACGGGATAGAAACAACCGTAAATCATAGATCTAAATTAAATCTGTAGATATGGTACGTTCTCCCAGCGCTTACTCAACAACTGGCCTGTGTTACAACTACGCACAAAGACTCGCTCACAGTTACATTTCCAATCTTGTGCAATAATTATAATGAGCAAACACGAGAGCATTAAGGTTGGTAGTCTTTTAGTCAATAAATCAAACTAAAGTACGTCATAGCAAGCACGCGTAACAAGAACGCCGCGCCCCGCTCCGGTCCGATTAAGTCTCAGGTGGTTGGACCTAATTGCACCTAATTGGAGCCTTCCACTTCCGAGAAGCTAATACATCATCTCCCCTTTTTTACCTAGACCGATGAGGTAAATCATATCATAGAACAATTATTAGATCTTTGTTAATTTGGATTAACGTATCTACTTTCATACCGACAACGATGCGAGCGAAGCTGAAACTGGTAGGATTGGTAGGTGCCTAACCTACTGCCTAGGTACTTTATATTTTCATCTTAGATTAGATAATTCTTTAATCTGAGTTTATATTACACCTTCCGTTCACGATATATCGTCACACAGCCTCTCAAAATGTTTCCTTTGTGCTCCTAACTGTTTGTCGTTCAGTTCATCATCCATGAGTCAGCTTTAAGTACCTACCTAACAGGTAGGCAGGATATGGTACGTTTTCCCAGCGCTAACTCAACATTATGGCCTATGTTGTGTTAGAACTAAACGCAAACACACGGTATTTTCAATCTTTTGCAATATACCTACCTAATGAATAACAGAGATAGAAGGAAGACGTACCTAGACTGAAGTACGACCGAGACAACAATACGCTACCCATACACAAGACGTGTATTGCTATCTCCTTTTACGCACAAATGAGTTGTATATTTCTATCCCTATCTGCAAATGACGAAATAAGTCAGTAGATTATTTAGGAAATTTTAAGTTTTGTTGTACTACGAAAAGTGATGCCTAGGGCTTTGTTTTTTGTTCTGAAGCTATCTATACACCACGTGAACGAGCACGAGGGCTTTGCTATAGTGTTTTAGTCAATAAATCACAAAAAGTACGTCGCGCCGTAGCAAGCACGCAAAACAAGAACGCCGAGACGGTGGCACCGGTCCGGGTATGACTGAGGTGGGTGGACGTAATTGCACCTAATTGTAGCCTTCCACTTTCGAGAAGCCTGTAACCAATCTCCCGAATTATACTTAGATCTATGCCTGATAGTGATACCTAAATGTTACCTCCTGCTAGCCGAATTTTCTCAACGGAGATAAGCCATTTGCGCGGGACATATTTATCAAGTGTGAGCGCAAACACAGGTGCACTTACTACCCACTCACTCTTCTTAAATCATAATGTTGTTTTTTAATCTACATAAGTATCGATCTCTGAGATACCATTATTATTTTTTACAGTTACGAAAACCAGTTATGTAATGCAAATCAGAATCACAAACATTTAAATTGAGACACGGTTATAGGTATCTATCAAACGATAGGTACCTACCTATTAGGTAGGTAAGGTAACTACCTACTGTTTTGTCAGATCGAGATTGAATAATAGAGGTAATTATGCATATCAACCTAACTACAATAACTACAATGAATTAATACCTAATATAATACCGAATTAATATTGTAGAAACAATACTGATATTTTTATTAAGATCTATTGCACAAGGTGGATGCGCCTAACGTGGCCCACTTTTGCAAATCGCTAATAATTCTGTAAAAATAGGTTATTCACTTGAACAATCATAAGAATGACTTAGTTTATTTATACAGGGTGGCATTTTGAGATGGGAGTGAATGGCCAAATCAGAAACCATGAGATATAGAATAGCCGTGGGAGGTGTCGTGGGCTCAATTTATGAGAAACTAAAAACCGCAAACTCATTTAATATCGCAATATAAGTTTTTTAAAATTCTTAATATTTAACTAGATTGCAGCAATTTTTTTTTCAAAACATCGTTTTAGGGTCTATCTTAGGAGTCTAGGCCCCTAACATGGTCCACTATATTAAGTCCAAAATTAACTTTGACTGTTTTATTGACCAAATAACCATGACAATGACTTGTATCCGTTCGTTTGGGGTTGCTAATATGTTTATTAATGCGTTACCACATTCCCGCGAAATTTTAATACTAATTTTGTTTGCATCAGTGCAAATAGGTTTTTTTAAGTGGGCCATCTTAGGCACCGGACCATATTAGGCGCAGGTACCTCATCAAAAAATAATACTTATATTTTATATAATGGTTTCCTCCTATCAAGTCTGATGACATCAATTTCTTTATTTACATTTCAGGCAAGTGGTACCATCAGTAAAGCCAGGCTACCTCCGGCCATTGGTTCCGGAACAGGCGCCAGACAAAGCCGAACCCTGGACAGCCGTGATGGCCGACATCGAGCGTGTGGTCATGTCAGGCGTGACCCATTGGCAGTCGCCGCGATTCCACGCGTATTTCCCAACTGCCAACTCCTACCCAGCTATTGTTGCTGATATGCTGAGCGGTGCCATTGCCTGCATTGGGTTCACTTGGGTCAGTTTACTCTCTTTTATCTTTTTTAAACCTGTCGGCCAGAATGGCTCATCAATTGCATACAAAAGCGAGCCAGCAGCGCGGGCCGTATGCGATTGAAGTTATAAAGGCGGTTAAAAATAAATCCGGCCAAGTGCGGGTCGACTCGTACCTGGAGGGTTCCCCGTACCTTCGTACAAAACTTTTTCGCAAAATAAACCCTAATAAACTGATTTTTATTGATGGATCTAAAAACAAGCAAAAAGCCAACGTGACGCGATCCAAGTAGGTACTGACCGCGCTCGACGTTGCTGAACTTCGGTGATAGGCGCGGCGTACGTACTCAACGTGGTTTGGACGTTGGCCTCCTTAATTTTAATATTTATTTAATATTTTGTTATAACAGTAAAATAAATTCATACATACTCTTTGATAATTGCAACTGTCTATCTTTTACGGTTCATGGGATACAGTACAGCCGGACGGACAAACAGACAGCGGCAGCTTAGTAAAAGGTTCCCGTTGTTGTTGGCACCCTCAAAAAGGAGATTTATTTATTTATATCTTAACAGTACGTACCCGCGTCCCTTATTAGTTGTTTTACAAGTTCACTGTCCGCTTCCCAATGAAAATTTTGGCCGCTACCTTCACCTTCAAAAAGGGTTATGACCTGGTCTGAATGCCACTGGAGTTCAGGCCAGGCCCACTGACCACAACTTGACCATGACCACACTGATTCTACTAATACTTACACATACCTGGGTAGTTACCTACATAGTTTCGAAATCTAATCAAAACGTATTGGATAGTGGGTGTGTAGGTATACCTACTAGAGGAAAGTACCTATACGGGTAACAGTAAGTACATGTATTAGGAAACAGATATCGAGGTCGTTCTTTTATTTGATTTAAATAGACCGGTTTTTAGTCAGTCATATAACGTGGTTTAATTATTATTCTGCAAACCTGTGTCATTGTCAATGTTACGAGCAACACGAAACTTGAACAAGGAAAACCAGACATAGGTAGGTACCTACATTCGCATATTTATAGGCAGGTGCGATGCTAATAGGTACCGACACCTACTTAGATCTATGATTTTTATAGCTGTGCCTAATCTTTCTTAGCCTGGCCGACGGCGTACCTAGGTAGAAGTGCAAACAGTCCACGCCCGAAACATACCTACCAAAGATTTGGTAGATACTACCTACTATGGGAACCTATCAAATATTAACGACTCCGGCGGGGCGGCGGGACTTGGACCCATAAACTTTCGACTATTTACGGGAAAGTGTTGCCAATTTCACCACTGAGTCAACCACCTGTCCAGTCGAAATTTTTTTTAAACTTGGACTTCTTTGAATTTTAGTACCTTTTTTTGTAAGTGTGCGTGTGGGTAAACAAATATAAAAATTAAGCTTTGAGCTAATCACCTTCAGGAAGCCTTCACGTCATAGGTGTTTAGTTGTTTACAAATCGTAGCTAGATTTGACGGTCATGCGGATGTTGATAAATTGACATAGTAGGTACCATACCACCACCGAATAGGTATGAAGTACATAACTGCAAATTGTACCCACTGCGGTCATCCTATCTGCCGAGGTTGTTTCAATTGAATCCCATTTCGATTACCATAAGAACACAATACAATGTTTTATTGCAACAGGAGTTCTATCAACATACTTGTTATGTTTTTAGAATAAAACACGCAATTTAAATATTTCTCGATACAGGTACCTTATGCACTCAAGGCACCTAGGTAGTAGAGCTCAATTTTATTTATATGCAGCTTCATTGAGTGATTCACTAATTCGCTCCATGATTCTTGTCCCAACTGGTGTGAGTTGACAAATCGTAAATAAATGTTATTTGATTCTGCATCTCGCACCACCCTTTGTTTCCATTGAATTTATTATATATTTCTACTTATAAGAGCTAAGTAAAGGAAGGCTACGTTTTATCAAGGTGGCCAAAATCCCGGGTAGAAGCTAGTAATTAATAAAACCTTCTCCTAATTTCAGATTGCGAGCCCTGCTTGCACAGAACTAGAAGTGGTGATGCTTGACTGGCTCGGCCAGATGCTGGGTCTCCCTGAAGAGTTCCTGGCGCGTTCCGGAGGAGAAGCCGGCGGAGTCATCCAGGGCACGGCAAGCGAAGCAACCCTGGTGGCTCTACTGGGAGCTAAGAACCGTATGATGCAGCGGGTGAAGGAACAGCACCCGGAATGGACCGATAATGACATAATCTCCAAGCTTGTTGGATACTGCAACAGTTAGTACCTATCGCTTGCACGTCTTATTTAGATTTATAGTTAGGTAGGTACCTACCCCACAGTAGGTAGAAACATTGATTGGTTCAAATAGGTTAGTTTTATTATGTACTAGATTCGGCCTGCGGCTTCGCACGCATTCTTTAGAGATAAAAATATTGGTATGGTAATCCAGGCCTAGAATATTCTATGCAGTTTCAGCAGATCAGTTGTTTTTACGTGAAGAAGTAAAAACATCCAAACATCTAAAAATAGGTAGGTACCTACATCTAATTTATAATATATTATAAACTTACGCATTCATAATATTAGTGAGTGTGAAGTTTGTACGTGTTCCTTCCTACGCCAATGATTGGATCCTATGTAGACATTTTTATTTCCTTTTGGTGCTAATTGATTGTGTTTTCAGAGCAAGCTCACTCATCCGTAGAGCGAGCCGGCCTCCTAGGTGGCGTAAAGCTTCGAACCCTGCAGCCTGACTCAACAAGGCGTCTACGCGGAGACATCCTGCGGGAAGCTATGGAAGAGGACCTTCGCAACGGACTTATTCCCTTCTACGTAAGACTCTCTTTCTTATAAATTGATTATTAAATTATGCACAGCTTTTTATTATGACCGTAATTCTTATTTAACTTCTTCAGGTTGTGGCAACGTTGGGCACTACATCGTCGTGTACATTCGACTCGGTAAATGAAATCGGCGACGTGTGCATAGAGCATAATGTTTGGCTCCACGTAGACGCGGCCTATGCCGGTTCTGCCTTCGTTTGTCCCGAATACCGTTACCTCATGCAAGGCGTGGAGAAGGCCGACTCCTTCAACTTCAATCCGCACAAATGGCTGCTCGTCAACTTTGACTGCTCTGCCTTATGGCTTAAGCAACCCCGTTGGATTGTCGACGCTTTCAATGTCGACCCTCTTTATTTGAAGCATGACCAGCAGGGATCAGCTCCTGATTACCGGCATTGGCAGATCCCGTTGGGCAGACGATTCAGAGCTCTCAAGCTCTGGTTCGTTTTAAGATTGTACGGAGTGGAAAACCTCCAGAAGCACATCAGAAAGCACATTGCACTAGCGCACCTCTTCGAAAGCCTTTGCGTTGCCGATGACAGATTCGAAATATTTGAAGAAGTCACAATGGGACTGGTGTGCTTTAGACTCAAAGGATCGAATGATATTAACGAAGAGTTGCTGAGGCGCATCAATGGACGTGGTAAGATCCACTTGGTTCCATCTAAGATCGATGATGTTTATTTCCTACGCTTAGCTATATGTTCGCGGTATACCGAAGACAGCGATATTCATATATCTTGGGAAGAGGTTAAAGCTTCAGCCGATGAAGTACTTAAGCAAAAGTAATAAACTGTAGAAAATAATAAGGACCACGGATTTAAGAATGGTGAAATTTAACAAAAGTGTACCTATCCTATAAAAATGTATGTATTTTTGTTGTAGGTAAAACTACAAGTAGAACTTATTTATTTAAAGTATTTTAGAGGAAGCTAAGTAGTAGGTAGTATACTCGTATGTACCACTAAGACAGCATAGGAATAGGGCAAGCTGTGCATTTTAAATAATTCTTGCCAATAACATTGTTGTTTGATTATAAAAATAATACTTAATTTATTTTAACATTAATTTACTAATACGTGGAGTTTCTGTTTTAGTGATCCGACATGTCGAGGCTTATCTACTTTTAAGATATTTGATGTCGGTCAACAATTGAAATCAATTGAAAGTTTTTCTTCATTTTGCTCTTTTTTTTTGAGAGCATGTCATAATATAAATTAAAACTAATAGCTATATTAGGTATCTTGTACTATCTATATTAGCAATATTAGCTATTGTCAACTTTATCGTAGATAACATTTTTAGTATGATGAAGAGCAAGGTTCGGAAATAAATGTATCTACCGTTACAAAAAATATCTTTAATTTTCTACATCTTGTATGGAAAGGTTATTAAACTAACTTCCAGGTTGCATATTTAATCTATTAATACTTGATTGCGATTTTCACAAGTTAGGTTTTTTGGAGCACGTAGGTCAATCAAGCCTCAAGGGTCGTATATATATTACTATTTATTTTTTTGGCTATTTTTATTCGCTATACACTTTTAGACTATTTAAAAACTCCGTATGTACGACTAGCTTAGCGTCGTCGTAGCGCGTTCTGCGAAATTTCAAGACAAAATAATTTTAAAATTGGTAAGTTAAGGGGAGGAATAGGAAAAGTAAGAACTTTGAAAGTAAAGAACTATTATTGTAGTGAAAATTAAAAGTCACAATTAAAACGTCTAGTTTCAGAGATATGAGGAATTTAGTTTGTACAGTCAGCGTCAAATTGGTTTGAGCGTCTAGAGCAGTCAAAATGATCTGAAAAACATAAAAGCGATTTGATATACGCAGTTCGAATCATCATATTCTTGTAAGCACGCAAGGTGTTCAAAATATCTTACTACTCATTGTTTCATATTTATGTGAGCAGTCAGGGTGTTCAATATTATCTTAGCAAACAAAGCTCTCAAAAGTAGTATGCAAATTCTTTTGAGTGAATACTTGAAATATCATAGATATAACCATTATCTGATAAGTCAGATATTTTTAGTGTCATTGTTGCAAATAAATGTGGATTTAATTAAAATAATTATTGGTTACTAAACTATAAATTAAAACATGCCTCCATACCACTTGACTGAACAAATAAAGGATAGAATAATACATTTATTCAGAGAAATATAGCGGATGAACTTTTCTCTGTATAAGCGTAAGTAATTTAAGTTTTAATTGAATATGTTTTTTAAATTCTTAAATTTTATATTATTTACAGAAACACTTCATTTAAGGCATTTTATTTCTGTTATAATAAGGGTCATTACTTTGATTTTAATTTGATTAAATGCACAATGGAAGTAAAGTAAAAAAGGAAAAAATGTTTATTAGCAGCAAATACAAACAGAGGTTAACTTAAACTATAATACTACTACATCTAAAGTAACAAATGAATGAAACATAACCCAAAGTACATTTTGTAGTTTGCTGAGCTAATTTTATAGGCGATTTTCGTCGGTTTCCTCACTAGGCTGCCTGTATCGAGGAAACCAGACTGGAGACTGGTAACTAATTAAGTTACTGTTGTGCTCGGATAACTTAGTTTAGTTTATAGTATATGAATAATATGAATTCTGTTATTATTATTATTTTTAACGGAACATTTAATGCACAGATAACTTTGAGAGCTTTGTTTGCTAAGATAATTTGGAACAGCTTCCAACAATATGATGATTTGAACTGCGTATATCAAATTGCTTTTATGTTTAAGATCATTTTGACTACTCTAGACGCTCATATCAATTTGCCGCTGACTGTACTTACATAGTAAGGTATGTACAAAATCAGGTGCGTGTTAAAATCTTTAGTTTGCTACGCGGGTTCGGCGTAGCGTCGTAGCACGCGCTACGAAGTTCTACGATAGTAGTGGATAAAGAAATAAGAGGGCTAGGTATCACAAAAAAAAAACGAGAAATTGCACGGTTTCATAGTTAAATTGTAAGTTTCGTTTGTTTCTTGAAATAATAATCACTTGTTAATAATAGTTCGTTTCCTCTACTACAATAATAATAAAACAAATTTTAGAAAACTTCTTTTTGTATGTAGTTATAATCATTCTCCCGATGCATGTTTAGGCAAAACCTCTCGGAGAGCTGTTTTGGAAGCTTTCTAGATTCTATTGAATAAAAACCATCAACATTTTTTTTTCTTGTTTTGAATATCCTATACTTGAATAATAATATAATACATTTTCGTTACATGCCTTTATGTAAAGAAAAAAAAACTGTTTATTCTTTATAAATATTATGTCAAAATGATGTAGATAAATGAGGTAGTTTTCTAAAATTTGTTTTTTTATGTAATAGAGGAAACGAACTATTATTACAAAAGATTATTATTTCCAACAACAAACGAAAATCGTACAATTTGACGATGAAACCGTGCAATTTCTGTTTCTTTTTTGTAATAGCCCTCTTAAGATCTATCTGCGATAGTGTCGGCGTTTCTTGTTTTTAGGGTTTCGAAGACCGGATATCGGTTTCGAAACCCAAAATATGGTCTCGCTTTTTCTGTCCTTTTTTCCGTCTTTAATATCTCAGCAACTACAGCAGCAAATAACGTGAAATTTTAAATAATATAACATTTCGTGCGCTTGTACAGACTAAAAGAAAAAAAAATATATAATTTTCAGCACAAATTGTGATGTCGAAATTTTAAAAAATACCTACAATGTCAAGTGGGGTTTCAAATGAAAGGTATTCATTTGTTCATTTCAAAACAGTTTTTAAAATTTCTGTGATTTTATACTTTTTGAAAGAATTTTACCCATTATCTCCCTATCTCCGAAGTTTGCAGAGCGATCCATCTGAAATGTATGTAGCGTTTGTAGAGATGGATCTACTTTTTACAGGAAAAATATAGAGAAGTCTGTAAGTAGACAACTATTTGAAAAATGGGTCAAGTGGGGTAATTTTCAAAAGGACTACCTCACCGAGTGGGGTATCAAATATAAGGTATCGGTTTGTACATCTCAAAACAGTTTTTGAAATTCCTGTAGGTTACATACTTATCAAAATATTTTGAAAAAACTCGAAAATTTTACTATTACCCTCTGTACTCCGAAGTTTGCAAACCGATACATCTAAATACCTTTAATTTTTTGGTACTCCTCAAATAGCAAAGTCTCTAACCAGTACCTATAGTACATATTGGTATACTTGACAACCGTCCGAAACCCTCGGCGCGCGAGTCACACTCGCACTTGACGGATCTTGTTTCCTAAGAGCAAGTACCTAGATATACTCTTCATAATCCATAGACGAGTTATTAAGGGTTAGACTTCTGAGATCAAGAAGAATCCTCAAAATAAAAAACTATTTAAAACTTTACTGAAAAAGAAATGCTGACATAGCTTCTTGTTCTTTCTTTCATTAAGTTTATGGTGTTTCGATAAAATTATGTCAAATAAAATTAGCCCGTTTTATAAGCTTTTTCCCATAATAAATTGTGCAGTTTAGCCCATAATAAATTGTGCAGTGTCATGTTTTAACTTTAGTTTCAAAACTCATTGATTTAAAATGAAATTATCACGCGTAAAACGAATTTGGAAAGGAAACCCATTTGTAAAGAGGGTCATATCAAATAAATTGTGCACCATAGAGGACTGGGATGTAACAACTGTTAGAAACATGAGTGATGGTGCAGTAAGCACTGACAAACAGGAATGCATCCTAGACTCATGCAGCATCAACCCACTTCATCAAGAACCGCGAGTTATTATTGTGGGCGCGGGAATGGCAGGCCTTTCAGCTGCACACAGACTTACTCAATGCGGCATACGCAACTTCCTTGTTTTAGAAGCTAAAGAAAGGTAAAGCACAATAGGTACAAAAATAAACCCTTTTTTTAAATATTAACAACGAGCTTTTATGCCTTCTCCCGTTATATATATATGAAGATATTTATATAATTCATACTCCACAGGCCTGGAGGTAGAATCCACTCATGCTGGTTGGGCGACGCGGTTATTGAAATGGGCGCTGAATGGATTCTTGGAGCTTGTTTACCCAACTCTGTTTATACTCTAGCATCCCAAGACAGACTTTTACAGACTCCGCTGCCTCGCCTAGATAATTCGAAGGGATTATTTTGTACTAGCGAAGGACGGGCAGTAGACTTGCCAGTAACAATAACAGCTTACCATACATTCAGGCAGATAGAGCAACAAGCAGCGAATTTATTCAGACTGGGCGGTGAGCGAATGCATGGAACTTTGATGAACTTTCTGGGCCTACGTATACAACAGGAGTTACATAACTTTCCAGAAGATCAAAGGTATGATGCTGCTCGAGTTATGTTTGGATTGACTAATATTCTGCGCAATAAATGTGGAGATGATTTATCTCTTGTCAGCGCCGATCAGTATGGAAGTTATATCGAACTACCTGGTGGATCGGTGCGGGTTCCTTTGGGATATGTCGGAGTATTGGCTCCTCTGCTGCGTGGACTCCCAGATAATTGCGTGCGTTACAATAAACCAGTCAATGTTATCCGTTGGGGTCATGGCCAATCCGGTGACGGTAGAGTTCTAGTAAAATCTTGCGATGGTGAAGAGATGACGGCCGATTATGTTATCCTTACGATGTCCCTTGGTTGCCTTAAATGCCAAGCTGATAAATTGTTTGCTCCACCCCTACCTTTGTGCAAGCTAGATGCAATATCTAATTTAGGTTATGGCCTAAGCAACAAAGTTTTTCTAGAATACGCCGAACCTTTTTGGGTGTGCCATGAGGGTAACTTGAAACTAGCCTGGTCAGCCGAAGAACTGCAGTGCAGATGCGACTGGACTCGTGGGGTTTCTTCAATAGATGAAATGCCGGGCAGCAAGCACGTTCTGTGCGCATGGCTCTCTGGACAAGAAGCTGCGGTGATGGAATCTATGACAGATAATGATGTAGCAGAAGGATTGACTATGTTACTTCGTCGGTTTACCGGTAATCCATGTCTACCTTATCCACAAATGATGCTACGTTCTCGATGGGCATCAGACCCTCATTATTGTGGAGCTTACTCTTATATGGGTTGTTGTTCTACTGTGAGCCACCAGTGCGAACTGGGGACACCCGTGCCGGGCCCGTGCGACCCTGTTCCACCGATTTTACTATTTGCAGGAGAAGCAACAGTTCCTGGATACTTCGCTACCGTCCACGGGGCACGTATAAGTGGCATACGTGAAGCGGAACGAATTATCCTTCTGACAAAAAAATTCGAAGGCCCTCCAAAAAAGTAAATAAAATAAATAAACAACGCTCTTCTCATGTTTATAAAAGTAATTACGTGTTGTGTACAGTCTTTATGTATTTATCTACCTATCAAAAAAAATAAAAATTTTAAAACATTGTAAATGTTTGCGTGCATAAGGACTAACAATTTTACAAATAAAATGTTTATGTTCTGATGATCTCGTTTTATTCAGTAAATAAAATAAATTAAGTAATACAAAAACACATAAATAAGTAAATACAAAAACAAGTTAATTTTATATTCAAATATAAATTCAAGTGCCAAACTACTTAGATAATCAGCTGCAAGGGGTTTTCATTCGAATTTACCCAAAATTGTAATAGTGTTTATTAATACTAAATACCCGTCTTAATCATGTTGTGGTCTAGCAAGTCTGACCAGTGTTCATCATCTCATCTAGTTTGACCACTTCATACAGATCAATGACCTATATGCAGACACATAACTAGGTTATTGAGGTAAACCAACAAGAAACATGTTAGGTAAGTACTTACTTTTAAATTTGTTGATTTGATGTGTTTGTAAAGTTAAAAGTTACCCACGTAAATATTTTTTTTGTTAGTCCTCTATCATAAGGCGAGATTCCCTTTAGACTACTTCCCTTTTATATACATTTTATAAGACTAATTTTACTTTCTTTACTTGAGTTAGAGACAGAATTTTAAACCTCCAAGAAAGCTCCCACCATTACCTGCACCTATTTGCAAGTCATCATATTCAAATGTAACATTATGGCACTTGTACTGCTTTTCCCTGTATTCCACAATGTATGAATATGGACATTCATTACCGGGCCATGTAAAAATTATTTTATACCAAGTGTCTTTCTTTATATAGCATGGCTCAGTTAGCTCTATGTCCACAATAGAATCATACTCCACAGTATCCATAAAATTTGTAAATTTAATAATACTGTTATCAGACTCACTGGATATTGACAGACATAACTGTTCAGAGTAAACTTTGGCACAGTTGTTACGGAAATAAACTCCTGGTGCCATTCTAGTTGGCAGACACAGTGAGTTGATAAAAACAGACTTGTTTGATTTTATTCGAGAATGTACCGCACAGTTGTAAGAATCAATTACTATTGGGGCAAGGGGTCTGAGAGGGCTGCGAAAGCAGCGAAACCAAGTTTGCTTTATTGGACTGCGAGGTGTCACAGAAGCAGAACCAGGAATGCAACTGATTCTGTAATGTCTATCTATTATGTTGTTCTGTAAGTCCATGATCAACTTTTTTATAATTGTATACTCAATAGGTAGAAGAAGATTATTTGAATCAGATGCAATCTCTTCAAAATCTTCTAAAGATAGTGTAAGAAATCTTAATAATTTAAACAAACCCATATTTTTCAAAAAATTTATCCTATTTTCTGTTGTAGCTGGTATATTTTGTTGATCACAGCAAAACAATGACCATTCAAATACATGCTTTATGAGATCCTTTTCTGAGATATTGCCCTGATTGTTTTCCAGTATAGCTTTCATGCAAACTGGAGTGATATTCATTTTCTTATCCTTTAATAAATAGTCTGCATGTTTGCACAATAGTTTAAAGGAATATTTCATAAGTTGGTCATCCTGCAAGTAGTCTGGATAGTTTATAATATCTATAACATTATCTATACTTATATTAGTTTGGATGTATGCTATACATATTTGAGATAGGTGCTCGAGCATGTACTTTCTCGCAGAATAGAGAAGCTCAAATGCTTGTTCAATACTGGTGATTTCAACCTTGTCTGTGTATATGTAGTTTAGTATAAGTTGAAAAGTATCAGGGAGTATGTCTGTGACCACAATATCCTTGGTGCTTGAAAGTGGTCCATAGAACATCGCTTCAAAAACTGGACTGCTAATACCTAGAATTAATTTATGAACTTTGAAGATTTTATCGGAAACCTGAAAACTGCAGTCACTCCACTCATAAGACACCAGCAACTTTTCAACCCGGTCATAGAGGCTTTTCTGGTTCAGGTTTAGTTTCTCATTCTTGAGGTAACCCATCTGTGAATAGAAAATAAAAGATTTATGCTAACTAGGAACTCTGGATAACTCCACACAAACATGCATTTTAGCATTGAATCTAAATAATTAGCACATTGAGCGGTAGGTTAAGTTGCTACCTACTCATGCACGCCGAGGTAATGTTTGTTGAAGGTTCAACCTGACTCAAAATCTGAACTAGGTAGGTAAGTATGAACTTGTTGGCATTGGAGTCTCTTGGTTTCTTTAAAAGCTAATATTCTGCTACATTAATTGTACCTTAATGGGGAATATACTTAGGACTAACACAGCAACCCTACAAAAAATACATTACCTACTTCAAACCAACACCAGGTATTGTAGGTATCTATCTGAATGTTACTAATTGAAAATGTCGAATGTAACTGTGCTGCCTAATACTTGTAAGAACTTATTAGAATAGAGGTAAGTACTAAGTAGGTCTAAGTACCTACGTTCTTAAAAACTAGACAAGTTATTGCATTAGCTCTCTGAGCATTATCAAACAACCAAGCTACCTGTATTGTATCACTATTATCTACTACGTGAAACAGGAAGCTTGGCTTGGTACTTACCATCATAGGTAGTAGTCTGGTAACTGGATCTAGATTTTAACCTTGAACTTGAGAAGAACAAGCCAGGGACAGATCGATTGATGCACAAATTTACACTTTAGATTATTAATTTTTTATTTTAGACTTTAAGTACAGTACAATGCCTGCACCTCAATTTGTAATGTTGTTACAAATTCTAGCGCATCTTTAATTAATGTACCTACTATCTACTACTAATCTCCGTAGATATTTTAAATTTTTAATCTCTCTTGGCTACCTACTTAGATAAAAATCTATAATGTTGCTATTGTAATATATCATCTAAACTCTTCTCTTGAATTAAGTTACAGAACAGAGCACTGGCTGTCTGTGGGTAAAAAAATTTATTTATTTATTTATTTATTCATCATCAAATCTATCTTTACAGGCGCAGGCACCCAATGCAATAGATTACCTCACAAACATTCCTTACAAAAATAAAATACCATTAAAATAATAATAATAATTACATGAAAGAAAAAATAATAATAATCATTTAGTAAAACAATAAAATAAAAATAAAATAAAAATCTGTCAAAGTGATTACAATTTCATAATATTAAAACATAATAAATCTCACCCCTTATTCATTTAACATAGTAAAATAACAAAACCCTTTACAATATGTACTAAAGTGTGTTAAAGCCCGGTCACACGCTCCGGCTTCCTTGCGCAGTCCAGCTTGTACAGTTATGACTGTGCAAATAGACGGTACAGTTGGCCACACCAGCTTCAATACATATGTTATCATCCAATCTTAGGATAATAATTTATTGTGAAAGCATCGCTCTAAGTAAAAAAGGGAGATTTTACTTCGATTTATTTTATGTGTGAAAAGTAATTATTATTGGTAGATTTCGGAACATAAAGATTAATTAGAAGCTATTTAGGTATACGTTATTGGTACCCTTTTGATTTAGATTTTACAAACTACATCTAACGGTTGCTTAAGGGATACAATTTTCAACATTTTCAAAACATTTCATTTTAGAATTTGAATTTGAATTTTTTTTTTCTTATTTTGCCAGGCGCATGAATTGTATTAGTAATAGGTATGTCAAATTTCAAGTTATTAGCTGCGGTAGTTGCTGAGATATTCAAGAGAGAAAAAAACGACAGACAAACCAGGTTTCGTAACCGATCACGAAACCCTAGTTTTCGTTTATTGTTACGGTAATTTCAATAAATTAGCCGTATACATTGTTGAATTACATAAAATATCAAAATGAAATACAAATAACCACCCTTTACTAATTATTAATTACGACTATCATCATACTATAAGCATACATTATTCTTAGTATAATTTGACAATGCCCTTGTACAGCATACTTCGACATACCTTTTAAGTTATTTATTATTAATTTTAGTTTGACCAATTTTATTTAACTTATTTTGTGGAAGAGTCCTTATCTGTCTGTTTTTTATTTTCTATGAACAACCAACATGGTGTTTCCTTTGTTAAAAATTTATGCGAGATTGTTACAATATAAATTATTTAAAAAGTGTAACGACATAAGTGTAACATGTGTACCTACGGTGGAATAAATAAATACAAATACATAACTTACCTTTCCTCGTTCCACAGTCGGGTTACTACCGCTTTTTACTGGCAGCCGAATGGCCGGTGGATAATGGTGGACATCGGTATCTACTCGCTGCTTTACATGTATAGTCACGCTCGCACAGCAAGTAAGCTCGTGCAAACTAAACTGCGCAAGCCTCATGTCATGCCTCATACGTATAGACTGAACTGTCAGTACGGAGAGGTTATCATTTTTTATTTCTCTATTTTCGGTGTTCGTGACGTCATGATGGCGCCTACGGAAGAGGTTTTTTTTATTAGGAATTTAGTAAAAAATCCTTTTTTTTATTTATTTTCTAAAATATTATTACATTATAAAACTAATAATAACACCTAAAAACCACAGAGGTTTGTACAGGAGTGCTAATTAATGAGTCAATCTTGCGATAGTAGGTATTCTACAGTGTGTGATTATGTGATTAAGATTAAAGAAAAAATAAAATTTAAATATTACAATAACATGTAGGTAACTGGAATTGGGTAGGCAATTGATTGATTCAAATATAAACTCAAAGCATCAAACCATCGAAACCATCGAGCCTACATAGTCATCAATAACTTTTCGAAAAGTTATTGATGCCTATGTAGGTTGGATAATAGGTACGCTTTAAGTTTATATTTGATGTTTTTACGCGTTATAGTTTCAAGCAGTTCGGTAGGTAATTCATTTTTAAGCCGAGGGACCAGATAACTGGCCGTCCGCTCGCCGTAAGCATTGTTTGCGCGCGTAGTGATATGATAAGCTGATTTCGAGCAACAGCTCGTGTATGTATAGGGTGACTAACAACATGTCGAATACTTTCATCGAAGAAATAATTTCTAAGCAGCATAGTACTTAAATTGAGTGTGAACTGCAGTACTTTACAATGCTCAAAGAGACCCAATTCATCATCACTGAATTGCAGCTTAACATTAGTTGATACTATTTTCTTTAGTATTCTTAACTGGAGGTTATTAATTTGATTGAGGTAAGTAGTGTAAGTACGACCATAGCTACTTAGTCCGTGTTGAATATATGATTCCGCTAGCGAGTTATATAGCATGAGCTTGACTTTGAAGGGGATACGATCTATAGGATTGTGATATTCGCTAGGAAATGTCGTAATTTATTGCAGACCTGCTCAATGTGATTAGACCAGGTAAATTTACTATCTATTATAAGGCCGAGGTACATATTATGACTACCTAGAATATCTATAAAGGCGCATTTACAATTTTCACTGCTGTTGGAATGCAAGCAGCTGTGATCGTGGGCAACTAAATTGGTAGGAGGATGTCTTTTTATGTAAGGAGATTTTATGATTAACATTTTAGTTTTACTAGCGTTCAGTACCAGTCCTGCATCGTGACACCATTTAGATATGCTATCGAAATCGATTTGTAGAAGGTCACGAGCTTTATTCGGGACATCATCAGCTGCGACGAGACATGTATCATCGGCAAACTGGTAGCATGTGGTATGGTTTATACATTTGCTCATTTCGTTTACATACGATAAGAAATGAAGCGGTCCGAGGACGGATCCTTGAGCCGTACCTTCTGTTACTGCGATATAGTCACTGTTCGTGTTACCAATTCTGACGTTATATTTACGATTTTGGAGGTAGTTTTCACACCATTTCAATAGAGGACCTCTGATTCCGCAATTATCTAACTTCTTTATTAACTGAACATGTTCTAGGGTGTCGAACGCACGGGAAAAGTCAATAAGCAAGACCAGCACGTGTTTTTTATCATTCAGGTTTTTATTGACTTGATCAGTAAATAACGTGAGAAGGTCATTGGTTCCCTTTCCTGGTTGAAACCCAAATTGATTCCGGTGCACTTCGTGTTTTTTAAAAAACCCATGAATCTGTTCACTGATATATTTTTCGACGATTTTATCTAAGGACGAGAGCAGCGTTATTGGGCGGTAATTACCATAATCGTCACGCTTTCCCATTGATTATCCTCTCACATCACTTATTTTTATGATTTACCTATACGACGTGTGTCATCAGAACACTTTGCCGGACTGAAGAGTGGCTTGATTAAAAGAGCGAGGCGTAATTTCACTAGATAGATAAATAAACGAACTTAAACAAATTCTGTTGAAATAACGTTTAGCCGCGATTCAATAACTATGGCACGACGACGACGACGCAACGAAGTCAATAACTATCTATCAGTCTTAACGATCCCGATAGTTAATGAATCGGTAGCTGTGTTTGAAAATTGAATACGCGGGTGGCGCGGGGGGTTCAAGTTTATTGCTCCATGTGGTAGAGCTCATTCTTTTGACCCAACAACGTGGGTTTGTCTCGAGTGGTTCTGAAGTTATGACGGTTTGAAATTCCCTTGGAACAAAGTTGTAGAGCACCTTCTGATGATCACGTAGACACCTCACACGACTGGCCAATCTTCCATGGATACGGAGATACGGCGGGTAAGGTTTATTTTCTGGCTTATAATATAAAAAAATGCAAGCTATGGTGTCCTTAACCCGGAAAATATATGAAGTGAAGATTTTCACAACGCCATGCTCGTAATAAACTCTTCTTAGCGGTTTTTAACTTTAGCTTAACGTCAACATTCACGCGTTTAGCTACATCTGTCGTAAAAACCTCAACGTCCTAGTTGTCAACGCTGTGGCGGATCATCCCTCAGGCAAACTAGGCAACTGCCTAGAGGCGCGAGGTTACGAGGGGTGCGTGCGCGGAAAATTGGACACTATGAATTATGGCCGCCTATATATGTAAATATATAAAATGCCACAATACATAATGCGCCACTGTATAGCCGCTAGCTAGACAATGGCGGTATCCCTAAGGTAAACAAGGCTGCCATTTTTTTCAAGGTTTTTTCAATTATATTGACCCCTTGTCATTATAAACTTAGCAAAAATCAGATATCATGATGCTATTCGTTGATGAGCGTCAGAGGCGGCTTAAGCGGGTGTGCAGAGCTCACGAGCGTAGGGTCATAGCCGCTTGGCTATGACCCTACGCTCGTGAGCTCTGCACTGCTCTGCTTAGGAGGCGAGCGGCCGTCGGGGCGCTTGCCCCGGCGGCCGCTCGCCTCCTAAGAGTATGCGTCTATCGCAGCGCTCCGAAAGACAATATGCCCTTGTTATGACCGACGCCACCGCCACCGCCGGCAACACAATAACGGGGCATCTGTTTTGATTTGTTTTAAAAGACAATAATAAAGATAAGCTAACAGTCATGCACATTAGTCTATATTAGAATCAGGGGTGGCTTTAGCGGGTGTGCGGTATTATAGGTACACCCGCTGTGAAGATCGGAGCTTGGTGCAATGTAGAGCCTTCGGCGCTCTCATATACCGCCGCCGCTGGTGGCGAATACATGGCGTCTGTTTTGATTTGTTTAAAATAACGCCAATAATCAATTTTACGTATGTTTTAAAATTTACTTTGCCGGGGTCACGAGATTTCAAAGACGTATAGGTACGTGTACGAATGCCGCATCTTGTGTTTTGCCGCCTATCCTAGAGGTCCTAGAGCTCCTAGAGTTAAGCGAGCGGAGCGGTTGCTGGGTTCCAGATGGTACCTAACGGCGGCGCTCGTTACAACGTAAATTTCTAGTTTTTATAGCTTGATGAGTCCCTGTGGTGACTTTGAGAGAGACGCGGGCTGCGCAACTGGGTGTAGTAGGCGGCGACGGTGCATACACCACCGATCGTGGTTCGCTCCGCTCGCTGTTGTTAGTTTAGTTGTTTTTGACTTCGTAAAATTATGTGGCTCTCTACGCTCGCTGATTGTCATTGTCTTTTTCTTTTGGTTTTATTGCCCACAGCCAGAAAAATCACAAAAAAACTCGCAGCTTGCTCCGCTCGCCGTTATCTGTCCTTCCTTGCCTTTTATGGCTGACCCCGCCAAACCAAAAGAGGTGGTAGTCAACTCTGACAACCACCTCAACCAATGCTAACCAAAAGCATTAATATTTTCGCTCCTAGCTTTGCTCGCCGTCGTTTTTATTATGTCACGGCATTTTGGTTTGTATTGCTAAACTCTATCAGCACTCGTCGGGCCGGGTAGAATGCGTGTAGCTGCCGCTAGGCGCCAGATGTCAGGGAGCACCAAAATGCGAATTTTCATTCAAGGAAAAATTATTTCGAGTGAAAAATTATAGTTTGATTGCCCTATGTGACGCCTTCTGAGAGACACGCAGGTTGCGAAACTGGGCGTGGTAGGCGAGGACAAACCACCGATAGACTCAAAGTATCAAAAGTTTTCGTGATGCGCTCGGCTCGCCGTTACTTCTATTGTTTTACCTGCCTTGCATACTTGTCTACCGCTGGGAAACTTCCTATTTGTCTTTGTTGCTAACCATAACCCACTAATCTTGAGCTTTGCCACGGCTCGTTTACTGCCGATGAGGTGTCTGCCTAGGGCGCTGTCGACACTTAATCCGCCTCTATGTCAACGGTTTTACGATATAAAGATAAATAAACGGTTATTGTTGCTTAACGTCACTCCTATTGAATGACCGGCCACACGCTCAATAAACACGTGCAAACTATTGCCATACAGTCCAATCTTCATCATGTCAACGATTGCATAAGCCGCACTTCCGAGCTTGCGCGAGCTACAGTCTTGCCGTCCACACGCTCCGTCTTACCTGCGCAGACTTCTGTTCTGTTTATGCCCTTTACTCTATCTATCTATGGTGAGGTCTGACTGACAGATTATTAGCTTGCTTGCTCACAGTCGCCGGTTTTCGCGTTTACGTTTTAGCAATTTCAAGATTTCTAAGTGAAAATGTTATTTCAGAAGCTATATCTATCGTAATGGTGAAAATTTAACCTCCGCTATGTGTTCCACAGTGGATGATTCCATGCAATGTTTGGATTTTGGTTTGCTGTTTGGTTCCGCGCCTACTTTGGTGAGTATTGAGGTTATGCGTTTTTTCTATGTCTACAATCAATAGTTTGTTTTCATGTAAATTTGCTACAAATAAATTAATATTACCACGATACATGAAATACGTCCGTTCTCTCTTTCTGTTTATCTGTCTTATGAAAAATCAAGTTGCGATTGCTCTACTCAAATATTTTCCCCCTCTGCCTTGCTTAATGTTTCTTCATGTTTGTGTGTCAAGTGTTTTATTATCTTTTTATAAATACACAATCGATGGACTGCCCAGAAATATTAGCTATGTTATGTCCAGGTAGTTATGTATTAGGTAGCTTAACAGCAGAAGTGACGGTAGGTACTTGTAGGTATATAAAATAATATGACAACCAGAAATCAACCTACAATAATAAATCCACTTTATACATGGTGTTCGGCAGACTGTGTGAAATGGTAACTGGGGGTAAGTGGAACCAAGTGCAATAGCTTGGCGGCTTTTTAACACTGAAGTACCTCTGCCATTTTGAAAAAACTAACTTTTATCTCATAATTGTTTTGTATTGTTACTCTAAAGAATGTTCACTGTTTAACACATTACATTATGCCAATTACACCTTTAGGATTTACTTCAAAGACATGGTTAATGCTATAATCTCAAATCTGTAAATCATGTTTGTCATAAAATGTCTATAAGTTCTATATTAATAAATACTTACCTATTACAGACAGAAAACACTAGTATCATCGAAGATGTATATGGAAACCAAAATCTGCTGGAAAGCCCAGAACAAGACAGTGTACAAAATGAAAGAAACGTTGAAACAACAATCAATTATAAAGCAGAGTATTTAAAGATCCTTAGATGTTTAGAAGAAAAAAATAAAGATTATGATCAGATTCGAAGATGGTTAGAAGAAAAAAATAATGATTATGACCAATTAAAACAACAATTCAACAAAGTTGGACAAGACTATGTAGAACTGTATTATGAAAGCAGTAAAAATGCTTTAGATGCAATAAATGCTAACACTAGTTTAGATAAGATAACAGAGGTGAGTTATTTTCAGGTTATCTATTAATTACCTTCCTATAAAATGTAAAATTAATATTACATGTAGTCTTACCTTAATAACCCCATTTCTTTATTTTTCAGGAACTAAAAATATGCCAACTTAAAATGAATGCAATAGAAAATCAATATTCTGTGACTAGCACAATGCACAAAGCTGCATTGAGCAATAATAATCAATTAACTGTAAGTATTAATCACACTAATAATGCGAAAATTTGGATGGTTGTTTAAATGTTTGGTTGGATGTTGGTGACCTGTTCATACTACTACTAATACTACTACTACTGAAGCTAGAGCTGAAAGGGGTTTGAAGATTTTGGTCCTAACATTGGCTACACCCGTTTTTTTTTCAAAATTACTTTCTGAAATTTGGATAGAGGACACTTAAACAAATGAATGAGTTGTGTGGTGCAAGCTTAGAATTTTCACCACCCCAACTCTTCCGGGGGGTGTCGTAATAGGCGACTAAGGGATATCCACTGGGGGTGGGCAGCAGCGCCCCCTGCAGAACAATTCTACCTCCGAACTGCGATTCCCAACCCGCATGCCCAGCGTGGCGATTATGGGCCTAGTTGGCTTTTATCTCACGGGGGGTACCCCGTGAGATAAAAGCCAACTAGGCGCTTATCAGGGGGAGGCCTGGGTCCAGCAGTGGACCAATATAGGCTGTGGAGGGTGGAGTGGAGAAACAAATTAAAAATGTCCTTTAACGTAATGTCCTAAAGCTTCAGGTTCCTGACAAATTCATATATGAAAAAAATAATGAGAGCAATAAGTGTTTTCATCTGTGAATATCTGGGAATCCTGACCCTTTAGGACAATATGTTATAGAACATTTTTTGTTTACTTAGGTGTCCTCTATTTAAATATATAACAAGCTGAGTTCGTTCATAAACGCTATGAAAAAAATAAACCGCCAAGTGTGAGTACACACGCACACAAAGGGTGCCGTACCGAAAATTCAGGCAACTTTTTCAAAGACATCAAATTTTCACTTGTTCGGAGACCCCTTTCAATTTTCAATTTGATTACATTTTTAGTATTTATTGTTATACCAGTTGAAATGTTTATGTATAAAGTTTGTATTTAAAGAAAATTTCATTTGTCTACCTATTGTGGTTAAGGAAAAACAGCCTTTAAAAACGAAAAACAAAAAAAAAACACAAAAATAAACAACTTTTGTATGGAAGCCCCCTTTAATTTGGATATTTATTATATTTTTATTATTTGCTGTTGTAGCGGCAAGAGAAATACACATTCTCTGAAAATTACTGCCCGCGCGCGTAACGCGTAATTTTTTTTATAGTAAGTACTAA
This sequence comes from Eupithecia inturbata, assembly GCA_963662085.1. Taxonomy (NCBI): domain Eukaryota; kingdom Metazoa; phylum Arthropoda; class Insecta; order Lepidoptera; family Geometridae; genus Eupithecia; species Eupithecia inturbata. The sequence continues at coordinate 9,920,239 of OY759180.1, read as the reverse complement.
CTTAGTTTACTAACCTAAACAATCATATCAATCAAAAGAATTATTAGAATCGGTCTGCAATTCGCGGAGAAGTCGGCGAGTATACAAAAAAACATACAGCCGAACAAAGAACCTCCTCTTTATTTTGAAGTCAGTTAAAAATGAAATTGTAGGCTAATGCTGCATAGATTTGATTTTCATGTGTTAGCATTTTGAATTTCCAGAAATTTGTGGAAAAATTGGAGAGTGACGCCACTAATTTGAAGGATATGAACCAATCTTATAAAGAAGCAATAAAAGAGGAAAAGAGAAATAATTCAACCTTAAAGTACAAATTGAACACCTATGAAGAGGAATTATGCAGTATTGCAGGCAAGCTTGACCGTGCAATTGATAAAAAAAGTGAGTTGCAACTTGCGGCACTAAATTCAATTTAGACTTCTCAAAATAAAGTGTTTCAAGTTCATTTAGTTATTAGCTTTTATCGGAGACTTGTGTGTAATGCATATCGATTTTATTCATTTAGTATGCCTATAAAAACATTAATCACAGTAGCATATTTCAAGATTCAAGTTTTTATTGCGATCATCTTGTACATTATAGGTTGCAGCTTCAACATGCCGGGATGGGGCACTGTAATTTAGAACATAAACTCCAGATAGCATACTTTTTTGTTTTATAATTTGGAACATGCTTAAGTTAGTTGTTTCTTAAACTTCTTAAAGGTATTGTACATACTATATTTTGCACAGGTCCATAGATTAAAAAATGTACCTACCTACTATTTGTTGCTACCGTAACCCAATTGTATGGGTTAAGGTAGCAACTAATAGTAGGTACTTAGTGAAGTGAAGATTAACAAAACTCAGTTGCGTTTATTTATCTCAGTTTCTAAAGTTATTTTTTTTACAGACCGTGACCGTGAAACTCAACGTCAGATTACAAAATACATGAAAAAGAAATTCAATGCTGATTTAGAAAATATTGATAGTGAAAGTGTAGATACCGGGAGAGGGTCTTCCTTTTCTAATTATAGTCCAGCATACTCTATCAACTTCAGCCCTCTGAACATGACTGAAAATTTTGAACAGAAGCTGATGAAAGATGCCTCTACCAGCCCTCTACAAACAAATGAAACTTTCAACCTCTCAAAACTGTTGATAACAAGTCCAAGCTTTGATGTTGGAACCAAGCCATTAAAAAACAAAAGTGTTAATGTTGATTCCTCAAAGGAAAATATCGAGACAGTAGATACTGCCAGCAGTCCAATAAGTTTTCTTGATGATATAAAGATTACAACAGTAGATACTGCAACCAGCCCAATATCTTTTGATGACAATAGTGCACAGGATATGGCCAAGACAAAATCGACAGATATTGCCTTTAACAGTTTCTCCGGCATTAAATCTCCATTGGCTAGAACAAAAATGATACATTTGGATTGTAGCCCAAAATCAATGGACATAGCTATCAATCCTATTTATGTTGCTAACCCATCATCTTCACCGCCTATGAGCCCATCGTGGGAAAGTACTGCAAGCCCAATAGAATTTACTCCATTAAAATATGCTGATGTGACAATCCCAGCAATTGAAATAACTGACATAACCAGGCCGTTGGAGCCTGCCTCTGTGACGAGCCCAGTGGTCCAAGCACCAGAGATGAGCAGGCCTTTCAAGCCTGCTGCTGTGACAAGTCCAGTGGTCCAAGCACCAGAGATGGCCAGGCCATTCAATCCTGCTGCTGTGACAAGCCCAGTGGTTCAAACACCACAGATAACCAGGCCATTCAAGCCTGCTGCTGCAACAAGTCCAGTGGTCCAAACAGAGATGACCAGGCCATTTAAGCCTGCTGCTGATTTTGTGGAGAACAGGTCATTAGATCCTACTGTTGCGCCAAGGCCAACAGTCAAGATAGCAGAGATGACCATGCAATTGAAGCCTACTGCTGTGACAAAACATGCATACTTATTGACCGGACCAAATGATACTAATGATGTCAAAAGACAAAGTCTCGCAATCAAAATTTCAGAAATGGCCAGGCCTATTGAAACTACAGATTTTGTTAACCAAGAAGCCAAAACCACAACATCAGAACATGTGATAAGTCTAGTAAATAAAAACTTATCAGTTATATCTAAAACGACGGACTTGGGCCAGGTCATTAATGCTGCTAATGTGAGAAGGTCAGTAATCCAAACTCCATCCAGACCTATGAAATATGCTGATGCAAAAAGACCACTAATAAAAACCAAAACGCCAGACAAGACCAAACAAAATGAAAACATTAAAATCTTTTCATCTGAGAAAAGCCTAAATAAACCTTTTAAAGAAATTCAATCCCACCTTGCCCAAGATCAGGAAATATTGTGCTGCAGGGAGAAGAACCAGGAAAGAGATGATTTGGAGGTTAGGATGATTTTGAATAAATTTAGACTAGATTGGAATGCATTATCACCAATGTCAATTACCCCAGATCTAGATGAAGAGGGTCTGGTTCAATCTAAATCTGATGTGAGAAATGATGAAACAGAGAGACAATCTTCGGAACATTCTAGGTCACAAATAAGTAAAGAATCAGACTCACTGTTTGTAATAACACCAGACTACAAGAAATTAACTATACCTCAAAATAAATGTAATACTCTGAAGCACCAAATAAACGAAGACAATCCTTCACAAAAAAATAAAATCCCAAAGCCTCATTCCATTCCTCCAATTAGACATACATCTGTTTATAATGAGAATGAAAGGCAATCAGATAAAACAATTCATCTTAGAAATCGAAAGGCACCTGTCATAATATACGAAAAAAACACAAAAAGCAACAATGAAATCGAAATGCCACAGTCACTTACAGAACTTGCATCAACTCTGCCTTCAAGAAATCAACTGACAGAATCTCAAGAATCAGTTAAAAAAGAAAAAGAACTAAAAGAAAAACATATAGACTGCATAGTTAGCAAAACACCAGAAAGGCTGACTTCAGACAGGATAAAATCCACAATTCCGGCAGCACAATCTAAAACGAAGAGTGAACCAGAAACTCAGACGAAGGTACTATTGAGTCCGATAGATAACATGTCTATTTCAAAAGAACTACAATCTAATACGCGTATAACACTAGAAAGAAGGAGATCAGAGAGGATAAAATCCACAATTCCCGCAGCACAGTCTAAAGCGAATAGTGTACCACAAACTCAAACTAAGCTACAATCGAGTCCGATAGATAACATGTCAAATTCAAAAGAACCACAATCTAATACGTGTATACCACCAGCAAGAAGGAGATCAGGAAGGATAAAATCCACAATCCCTGCAGCACAATCTAAAACGCAGAGTGTACCACAAACTCAGACAAAGCTACAATCAAGTCCGATAGATAACATGTCAATTCCAAAAGAACCACAATCTAATACGCGTAAACCACCAGAAAGGCGGAGATCAGAGAGGATAAGATCCACAAACCCTGTAGCTCAATCTAAAATGAAGAGTGTACCACAAACTCAGACGAAGCTACTATTGAGTCCAATAGATAACATGTCAATTTCAAAAGAACCACAATCAAATACGCGTAGCGGCTGTCCTCCCATTATATCAAACCCAGAATTTGGAAGAAAGAGAACAATCTGTAGGTCAATGGAAGCTCAATCAGACAACAATAATTCAAAACGTCAAAAAAATTCGGAATACGAAGCAAGCAAACTTAATTCTGCAGAAATCTGTTGCGAAGATAAATTTACGTATTCATATTCAAACCCACTAAAAAAACGAATTTCAAGAGTGATAGCAAGTGATTGCAACACGATAAGTGTACTAAATAATTACAAATCTGAAAATATAAGTGATAGGAAAGCAACTGAAACCATTAACAAAGATCATAGTTATGCTCCAGCTTTTAAACTAGCTGATGATAAAACAGGCTTGTTCATTAAGCCAGGTCAAAATATGAATGAAAATGACAATACAAAAATGTCAATTACCCATGCAAGTACCAAACCCAAAATTTATAAACCAGAAGCCAATCTTAAAAGTACAACTACTGCTGTCCCATATAAGAATCACCCAATGGCAGTATCAGAAATAGAACAATCTCAAAATGAAGATGGAAGATATTGTGCTGATTATAGCGATATTGACCTATTCAATCCTTGCAATAATAATCTAAAAACACATATAAATAAAATAAATAAAAAAGGAACATATGAATGCACACACAATCAATTAGATATAATGATAGTTCAATATGGTTCAAAACGTAAAAATATGAATAAATCAAGTATCACTAATAAGGCAAAATGTAAGTGTTTTTAATTGCTGGTGTTTTTGATTTAGTTTTGTTTATTTTGTTAAACCTTGGTTTTTAGAGATTTCAAACCTGACCTGACCATCCATTCTTCTTTCAGATGAGTATCAAATAGCTAAGGAAATTGAAAAGGCTGTGGCTGTATGTGTTAATGTCAGTGCGAATCCAGACAAATACTCCAAAACTTTACAGGAAGTTGTTGCCGAATTAAAAAAACATTCTGATATTTCGTCAATCACTAGTGGACTTTATAGGTACTTAAACAGCAATGATCGCAAGCGAGAATTCTTACCTGGAAATAAGAACATGAATTATAATTTAAAACCAACTCCAACCAAATATGTTGTGTCCCTAATGCAGATTATAGACAATATAGACAAAAATGGATTAAAGCTTTGGGAGCATGCACTGGACACTTGCAGATACCTGTTATTCCGTTTAGGTAAAGGAGCAACGACTAGTTTGGATGTTGTTGAAAGTGTGACTCATCTCTTTGTGAATATGTGCCAATATAATGGAAGAAGGAACTCGAAATCTGTTGTCCTTTTTATGCTGGCTGCTATGTATTGCGCTAACTATAAGGCAATAATAATTATCAAGAACTGTCTGGATCTGGTGCCGGAAATTCTACCACATGAACACGAAATGGAAAAAACACTTCATAGTAAGTTTAGTTTTTTATTTAAAGTCCTGCTGCTGTGAGAACAATTTTTCACAATATTTCTTATTTATAACCGTTTTTAGGGTTTCGAAGATCGGAGATCGGTTTCGAAACCCTTATGGCATCGCTTTTTCTGTCCTTTTTTTCCGTCTTTAATATCTCAGCAACTACAGCAGCAAATAACGTGAAATTTAAAATAATAATACATTTCGTGCGACTGTGCAGATTAAAAAAATAAATGAAAAATGAAAATGAAAATTTTCAGTACCTACAAATTGTGATGTCGAAATTTTAAGAGACCTACAATGTCAAGTGGGTTATCAAATGAAAGGTATCAGTTTGTAAATTTCAAAACAGTTTTTGAAATTTCTGTAGGTTTCATACTTTTTGAAATATTTTGAAAAAACTCGAAAATCTTACTATTACCCTCTGTACTCCGAAGTTTGCAAACCGATACATCTGAAATGTGTTTAAAACCTTTAACTTTTTGGTATTCATCAAATAGCAAAGTCTCTAACCAGTACTTATAGTACATATTGTTATACTTGACAACTGTTCGAAACCCTCTGCGCGTGAGTCATACTCGCACTTGACGGATCTTGTTTTTTTCAGGTATGAATCCTTTATTACAAATATTCATATTCTTATTACATTTCTACAACTGTAAGGATCAACACGGAAAAGTACATAATTTGCGGTACACACTAAAAAAAAGATATGGCTATGACCCAACTCAAGAAAATGATACTACTATATTGTTTATGGTGAAACAAACAGTCATGAAGATAAATGGTAAGATTCAACTCAAGTTTTCTAAATAAGGTAGAAACTCTTAACTAATTTCTCTATCTGACTTCTGAACATTTCTGTTTGTTTCAGATCATTATTTGGATAATAATATGTTGGAGTATGCTATCTTAATACTGGCCAAACGAAAAGGAACAATGTGGTGCCATAAAAATATAATCCAGAAAATAATATTACCAATAATCAAAGGCGAAATCTACGCTAGCAAGGCGGCATTCCGATTTTGCCTAACAATAATTACAAAACTTGTGAAACCTTACAACAAGGAGATGACTGTTCACAGCGTAGAAGTTGTCAATTTGCTAATGGAGATAATTGAACAACCTCGTAAGTGTATCTCATAATATTTTGTCTATGGTATGCCCCAAAGTAGAAAAGTACCTACTATTGAATCGAGGTTAGTTTTATCATGGGATATGACATACGGGGTGTCCGGCAGCACATGTGTGCCATCAGGGGGTAGGTGGAACCTTACAAAAGTCGCCAAGCTATTGCACTTGGTTCCACCTACCCCTGTTACCCTATGGCACACGTTCTGCTGAACAACCTGTAGGTACTATGTGTATGGTTAGTATGATGGTTAAGTTATGATTTGCAACCAATTATGTTTACGCTAGTTTTGTTCCTTTTATAGCGCAAAAATATTAAAACCCGAAAATTAATTAAACATCCCGCGCAATGTAATCGATCCACCTTTCTAAAGATTTGAATTTTCGATATTTTGTTTGCTTTAATATTTTTAATTAGTAAACTTTGACTAAAGGGAAAGGAAGGCCCTCGCCCTGTAGTGGGACAACATAGGCTAAATAAAAATAGAACCTTGCCGACAAATTACGAATTATTATAATTAAATTAAATATATTGTTTTATGAATTCTAGATCCTCAGGAGATGAAAGAAGACATAATTTGCGGTCTGATGTGCTTGAATATGGAAAATGTAATAGAACGCATAAATACATTTTTGGCGAATTGGAATCCGCCGAGCATATCACCAAAGCTAGAAAAGGCATTGAAAAAATATATTGAAAGAAAGCCTTATGAATATTGGATGTATAGATATAGCCCGTCATCAACATTCAAATCATTGCATCCCCACTGCACAACAAATAATCGGAATGTAAGCAGTAAAGGAAATTCATAATTTATATTTTTACTCAATTCATTGTATCGCTGTGATGGCCTTGACCTGCGCTACGCTGCGCTTTCGGCCAGCAACCCAGCCATTACTGACCTCGGACGTAATGCACTAAAGTATAAAATTGTAGAATGTGTAATGAAATATTAAAAATACCTTTCTAGAAATTAGGTATGTATATCTACGAAATATAACTTATTTTGCTGCGTCTGGAAATAAATTGATTCTGGAAAATAGAGGCTCTACAACAGTATCAGCAGCGCAGCATACTGTATTATACTTACCCGACGACGCCAAATCAAAAGGAAGGTTAGGTTTAACTTAGCTCATAATTTTCGCGAGTTCGGCTCGGTAAGTGCCTCTATTGAAACTGTGATTTTAATTTTATTTTTAGAAATAAAAGTAATTTATATTAAACCTTTTTGTCTGTTTATTCAATAACATAAATCCTATTACCTATATTATTTATTAAGGCCCCGGTACACAAAAGTGTATAAGTCTGATTATACCGTGGTTAAATTGCACGTTCGTCAAAATGTACAACGGACATGGGTCAAAATATTCAAACGGCGTTAATGATTCTATGACAGAATATTTGAATGCCAAAATGTGCAATCGACTTAAAGTGAAAGTGGCAATATATCCACTGCCTGAAAATAATCCTGTGACAAAATGTGCAACCGAATAATAATGCAAGTGGCTATATTACGTATTATTCCCGTAGTATCCCGTTCGTCCTACCAATCGTCATCGATGCATGTTAGTGGTCGAACAGGATATCAAATAATTTAAAATAATTATGCCATTCGAAATGCCTAAACATAATGGGACTGTTATGTTTAAGCATTTCAGCACCATTATGTACCTACTTCAAGTGACAGCAAATGTCAAAAATGACAGGAAATATCAAAAATAATAATAATTACTATTTACAAATTAAATATAAGACTAAACAAAAATTGTACTTAATTTTTGTTTAGTCTTATATTTTAATTTTATTTTACTTATAATAATTACTATATGAACGAATTTACTTATATCTATCACGGATTCGTGCAATACTTTTCAGAAAGTGAATAACAGAAATCTCCTGTTCGTTTAGTTGCTTTAACATTTTTTGATATGTTTTGTCAAATATTATGTCAGATTTTTTCCGTTTTTGTTTTTCAAATAGCGACTTCCTGATTCGTGAGTCCTGGTATCTACTTTCTTTCCGTAGCAAATGTATAAATAAATATAAGCTGGGTTTGGTTCGCATCCTTTTTCTTAAGCGCCCATGCCATGCCTCCAGAGTATTGTTGGTTCTATGTCGCTGGTTACACGTACTGATTTCAGCAAGAAGTGATTTCGACAACCACTGATTATTAAAATATATTTCAAATTTCCGCATTGTTTCTGATTTTTCAGCCAATTCGAGGATTTCAGTCCACCCAGTAGAGATCAAATTTGCTGGTAAAAGTGGTAAATAAGACGTTAGTTTCAAAAGTCTAATGCCCTCTTTAGCGTTATCCAAATCCATAGCTTTTCCTTTTTTCCATATGGCGCGATTAAAGTGAAAAAAACACCCTGTAATGTCACACTCTGGAAATACTCTGTTCACCGCATTTATCTGAGCTCGTTCAAAGTCGCATTTATATACTTGAATAGTAATTTTTAAAACATCTCGAAGAAAAGTAAATAGCCGCTCATAAGTATTTGTTGTTTTGTTAGGAAGTAATGCGTAAATAACAGGAACTACATTTGTTTCGTTGGTGGTACTATAATAATCCAAGTGAATCGTAAATAACTGTTGGAAAGGAGCTGGTATCACCATAAATGTTCCATCACCAAACAACATCTGGTCACTTGCGCAAGTTCTTAATATTTTTAATCCCAATTTGGTACCAAACACGCAGATCTTTTCTGCTGCGCCATCTTCCCACAGTAAAAAAAATTCTTTTAATATCTGGGGAAGAACTACTTCTTCCATTGTATTAAACTTTGTGGTCTTGACCTCTAAGAATTCTTTTCTTGCTCTTTGCAGTGTTCTTTTCTTAGTACTAAAAGTTGGTTTTCCAGAATCATCGGAATCATCTGCATCTATTTCTGTATTTTCGAAACACTCTTCAAATATTTCTTTTATGGGACGAAAATTTTCACAGACTTGTTTCTTGCAATTTTGATTAATCAGGTAATTTTTATTACTGGATGTGGATGCTAAGCAGGAACGGGGCCCTTCTCGTATTACCTGAATTTCATCATGATGGACAGTGAGAGATGCAGCACACGACTCTCGATTCACACATTGCCACAAGGTTGTATTATTTTTATTTTTGTGCCTATAATTGAATCGGTGTAATCCATACAGTAATGTTACACTTCCTTTTTGATTTTTGCTATAAATCAACTTTCTATTCTCCATTTTGAATGTCGCAATAGTGGTTTTATTCTTTTTTTTTTGCAAGCTTTGGTCGCAAGGAAAAAGAAAATGACACATAAAAACAAAACACAGTAGTTCTAATCATAAATTTTTATGTGCCTCTATGATTTTCTGAGCCAAGTGGCATTTCAGGAGACATTATCCTCTGATAAGCAAGAAGGTCATTGTACAAAATTCTTAAGATAGGGTCCCGTAGGTATATCAAGTATATGTTATCTCATTAATTTTGTCGATTTTTTATAAACTAAACCTTTTTTGATCAAACTTTCAAGGGACCACTTTGAGACCATTCGAAGTCGGTCCACAATTGATGGAGAAATCGATTTATATACATAAAAAAAACGAGCGAGGCAGTAGTTGCATGTAATGTGTAACATCTGACATCTCACCTTAATGTTTGTCCTAGATTGGAATCGAACCTAAAACCTACATCTGAGAAAGCAGAGTCACTACCGCTCGCGCCTACTAGGCCGTCAAGAAGTTGAATACATTTTAAGTATTTTCTAGGCCTACAAGTTAAGTTTGGTAAATTAAGCAAGACTCAACATTAAAGTCATAGATACATTGTCGCACTTGCAGTATTGAACATTGGTTCTCTATAACAAAATTGTATGACTCATTTCATCAATTGTACATTTTGTCATAGATACATTTTCGCACTGGCGGATTTTGTCATGCTGATGATTTGTCGTTTGGTCTTTGTAACAGTTACTCATTAGTACACATTTTGACCATTGTACATTTTGACGAACGTGCAATTTAACCAGGGTACAATCAGACTTATACACTTTTGTGTACCGGGGCCATTTATTAACTACCTATATGAATCATGAAAGATTCACAACTTAGATTAATAAAATTGGCTGAACAGGGTCAATGAAAACATAAAAATATTTGAAGCTATATTACCATATTAAATATAACCATATCATTTTGTGGTCATAATGTCATGACCACAAAATGTAACAAAAGTAAAAGTAACTATTATAAAGTACTAGCAAACCCGGCGAACTCCGTTTCGCCACCAGATGGCTTCGTTTTATGTAACTATAAACCTCACGGAGCCCGAGACCTTTCCAACGAATGCAAAACCGTGGAAATCAGTTCGTGCGTTCTGGAGTTATAGCGTCAGGAATGAAAACCCGACTTATTTTTATATAGTAGATGTAAAAGATTTTCCCGCTTTTCTTTTTAAATTTTTCCTAAATTTTCTGTGATATAAACCTCACGGAGCCCGAGACCTTTCCAACGAATGCAAAACCGTGGAAATCTTTATTACTATTAGACTTGACTACTAGACTTTACTTTAGACTATTATTATTAGACTTGTTTATTTCAGCTACTTCCATAGTATTATGTCTTATGGTATTCTACTGTGGGGGAACGCTGCAGATATTAACACCGTATTTGTGTTGCAGAAGAGGGCTGTTCGTGCTATCTATAGTATGGGTCCCAGAGAATCCCTGCGTGATAAATTCAAAGAAATAAACATAATGACTGTACCATGTCAATATATTTATGAAAACCTATTGTACACTCATAAAAATATCAATCGGTTCCCTAAAAATAGCGATGTACATAATTTGAATACAAGGAATAAACATAAACTCGCTGTGCCCACAACTAGACTACGCAAAATTAATGTATCTTTTAAAGGGCAATGTATACGCTTCTACAACAAAACTCCTAGTGAGTTGCAAAAATTATCAGTAAATAAATTCAAACAAATTGTCAAAACCTTCCTGTGTAAAAAGGCCTACTATAAAATATCAGATTATCTAGAGGATAAAAAAGCGTGGGACGGAATTTGCTCCAACTCGAAAAATAACAACTAACAGGCTAAAGGTTTCTTCGTCGCTTCTTTACTTTAGTCTACGTACCGAAGCGACTGAAATCAAAAATATCACTTTATTTCCGTGTCAGTGTTTAATTATTAAGAATTTGACCTTTTCTAAGTATACATTTATTGTATTTATGGAAATAAAGAGTTTTTGACTTTGATCGGTTAGTGCGTTCTGGAGTTATAGCGTCAGGAAGGAAAACCCGACTTATTTTTATATAGTAGATTATAAAATCTGTGCCTGTGGACTCAACAAGAAGCTACGAATAAATAATAACGCTTTATTCGTAGACAAGAAGTTGGTAAGATCTATAAAATAAGCGATTTTAGCGCCATGTCAATTGGTAAAATAAAGACTTCACGGTCCAGGAACCTAGGGGTATGGCGATAGAGTCGCGATTCTGCAAAAATATTATTTTCACTCGTCTTGCTCAAAAAGTAAGCCATTGTAGCTTAGCTTGGTTGGCGGGAGTAAAATTCGACATTACGCCCTAGGGCTAAAAAGTACCTACCTACCTATTTTTAATTTTTGTCTGTAGGTAATCATCTTCATCAGTCAGTACAAGACATTCGCCCTCTTAAATAGACTCAACTTTTTGGTGTTACAACACGTGGTGTGTTTTGGTTTAACAAAGAACATAGGTAAATTTGATTTAAATTTATTTTGAAAATGGAACTGAAAGCGTTGATTGTTGAAAAAAATTCAGCTAAAACAAAAGTTTTAGGTGAATTGAAGGTGAACGTGGCATAGTTGTTCTTGCTCGTTCAGTAAAGGGATCGCTCCGTACCTACTAGTCACAGAAATCTAATTAATAAGGCACCTTATTATTTAGATTTCTGTGGTAGGTACCTACTAGTACAAGTTCGGACTTCTAGTACTATACTATTAGCTTGCTCGGCAAAATTTTCGAGGGAAATACCTAGTACCTACTACTGAACAAGAAATGCATATTTCACTCTCTTTTACTAACGCGGATTATACGCTGTCTATCTCTGTTCTTCCTTATATATCCTTAAGGTATGTACCTGCCTAAGAAATCTCTATTTCCATCTTCATTTTCGTACTACATTTTGCTAAAGATCTTTCTACTGTGTTATATACTCTACAAGGTTGTTTTAGCGTGTAATTCACCCTCGAATATCGCATGCATTTTTTTCTACCAATTTATTTATTTAAAATGGCGATGCAATCCACAGTGGATCAGTTAATGAAAGTACACAGTGGATCGTGATCCACTGTGCACCTATGATGTTGTGTTAATATATTGAACTTACCTACATAGAACGTCTTTGTTTTTGTTAGTCTGTTAGATAATTATTTAATTCAAAAATTGCTTGGAGGTTTGTTAGAGGAACATAAGCAAAAGTTACGATATAAATAAATTTAATAATATTTTGAAATTTTCTGTTAGGTACCTACTTATTGAAAGGTGTAGGTAATCACCCAATTACACTGCACTGCAATGAGGTAGTAAGATTTTGAAATGGTCATGGGTTTTTTAATATTATGAACTAGCTGTTCCCAGCGGTTTCACACGCGTTAAATTAGAATTTCACATTTTTAGGGGGATTATTAAATAAAAAAAAATCTCAGCAATAGTGACACTTAGGACATTTATTCCTTCGGAGAAATGTAACCCATGACTTAGGTGGCTCTGGTGTCAATTCAGATTAGATGCCATCCTTTTTATTTCTCGTTTTTATGGTAGGGTAGTCGCAGATCAGGGCCGCAACGCTACTGCACACCACAAAAATGTGCATTCAAATATGAGCTTTAACCCGCTACATTTAGATGCATATTTTATTTATACGGCACTAAATGGCAGACAGCTCGCGGGCCACTTGTTGAAGCTTGTAGGAAGCCATTTTGTCACTGTGTAAAATGTACCTAAAGATAACGCGTTTAACCCATATTTCAATGCAAATTTTGGTGCTGTGCGGTAGCGGTATTGGGTTAATGCTTGCAGAGGTTTATTATTGACACCACTTATTTATAATAGTGGAATGTTTATCTTACATATTCCTGTGTTGTAAAGGTGGTAAATAAATGAAATAGACAGATTAAAGGTAAATACAAGATTGCCTACTCATTAATAATTTGTTTTATATTTTTTAATTTCAACCATAATAACATGAATGTTGACTAGTTGCGTTCGAGCATTTGGAGTGAGTAGTTTAACGAACTTGTGATAATACTGAACGAAGTTCGTCAATGCCAGTTGCAAGAGGCCTGAACCTGTTACTAAATTTGGAAACGATACCAAAACTTCACGATGAATTTCTTCTAAGCTTTGTTTCCAGCCTGTACTGAAAGAAGCCACTAAAGAAAGTGATTTTCTTTCTAAAGCTCGTTGTTCTTGATCATTGTTCTTATTGGATTCCAGTAGTTGCTCACCTTCTTTGACAAACTGAATAAGACCTCCAAAGTGCGGACTTAGTATTTCTTCAACATATTCTGAGCTACGTGCTTGCAGTTGCTCTCTGAAACTTTCTGCCTCTTTAGTATTGTCTCTAGTTCTTTCCATTAGTATACTCAATACCATGTCATAGTTATTGATTAGAAATATGAGTTGCTGAACTCTCTGTGGGAATTCTGCTGCCATTTTCAAAAGGAAACAGTGGACTTCATCTTGAAGGACAAGTAGAATGTTACTAAGTTCTTCGGATGGAAATTGTTCGCTTAAACTCAACATAGCAGCGGAGAACTCTGCATATCTTCGAGTTATCTGCAATGATATTGACACAAATAAATATAAAAATACCTCGTAGGTAGCTACTTGCGTGTCAAGAAACATTATATTCATAATAAAACAGTAACAGGTCCAATTTTCTACATTAAAGAAATTTTGAATTTTTTTTGGAGGGTACTCTATTTAACGATACTGAGGCCAAAACTATTGTTGTTTGTCTATTTTTTGGCCGCGCATCACGACAAAACTACTGAATGAATTCAAATGAAACTTGGCATGATTTGAGTTCATACTACGAGGAAGGACATAGGATACTAGCGTGCGCCGCTTAAAACAATAGGTAGGTACCTAATTAATACTTACCTACAAATGTATTACGAAATGATTCCTCTTAATATGATCTTAAACTGCTCTGCTCCCGAGCGAAGCCAGGGCGGGTTGCTAGTTTCACAACAAAATAATCATCATCATCATCCATCACAACGTCCATGGCTGGACATATGCCTCAATAAAATAATGCAATAGATAAATACTCACATAGTGTGGGCCAAGTTCTTTGTTGGAAAGTTTAGCTGGATCACATTCTCTAACACTCTGGATATTTAGTTTCAGAACATATTCCAGTCTTGGCCACAAAGTACTTGTCAGCGAATCCCAATAGCTGAAAACAAAATGACATTAAAAGCTTTCAGTCGCAGGTATACATTAATTTAATACTACTACCTAACTGTTAGGTACTTATATAAAGCCTCAAAGAAGTAATCTTGTACTAAATCTCCTGACATAAGGTAAGAAAGGAAAAACAGGTAAGAACTTTTTGGTAACCTAGAAAATGATTTTGTTAGCAAACAAAGTGAATTGAGCTGCAGAAGTTCGTGAAAATAACTAATTTGTGCAGCGAGATATGCGATATATTATATTAGGCAGCTTTGAGTAGGGCGGCCGCTTCGCGGCATTTTCTAAATCACACTAATAATATAAATGCGAAAGTTTGAATGGATGTGATTTGTCTCTTCACGCCACAACTATACCTACTGATCGAATCGTGATGTAATTTTGCGTAGATGTAGCTCTAAGCCTGGAATCAAACATACTTTTTATCCCATAAATCAGTTCGATGGGATAGAAATAACCTTTAAACGTTTCCCGCGAAGACGCGGTCAGAAACTAGTGAGGCCATAACAAACATACTGGCACTTTTTAGCTTCTGTATAGAGCACAAATTGAATTTTTACGCTCCCTACTGATTTTATAATCCTGCTTACCAAATAAATAGCTTTTAGCTAAATCCCTTTGAAAATTCTTTCACTATAATCTGTTCCAGATTCCTAGATATTTTTTGTAAACAAAAGGGTTTACAAAACCAAATTAGTAAAAGTATATTTCTGGAAAATAATTTACAACACTGCAGAGTTGTGTGTCAACAGTGCACTGGTCTATCAAAGGTAATTTTATGAATATGACCATTTCTACGTGTACAGTTATTGTTTATTGTTAATAAGGAAATAAAGAGTTTTTGATTCTTGATAGCAAAACGCAGAAGTTCGAAACAATAATTGGTTTTAACACCATCACCATTTTAATTCATCATTTTTATCCGACAGAGAACCAAAGTTATCGACATAGCTCAGATAATTAGCAAGCTGAAGTGGCAGTGGGCTGGCCATATCTCGCGAAGAACCGACAACCGCTGGGGTAAACGTGTTCTCGAGTGGAGACCGCGACTCGGCAGACGTAGTGTAGGACGCCCTCCAGGCAGGTGGAATGACGATCTGCGAAAGACTGCAGGCAGATGCTGGATGCGGCAAGCTGAAGACAGGGCGCTATGGCGCTCATTGGGGGGCCTATGTCCAGCAGTGGACTAAGATATGTTGATGATGATGATGTGATTCATCATTTTACTCGTCTCTCGACCATTTTAATCTTAGAATTGCATTTACGCATTTTCGCTGTGCATGTGCAATTATGCGTTGTTAAGTTTTTTCGTTACCTTGTTGTTTTCTATTAGTTTTATAAGTTTTCATACATTAATGTCTCATTACTTTAATGTCTATGATTGTCAAATAGGTATACTTGCTTCTAAAACCCATGGTATCTTTTGCAAACAAAGACATTACAGTATGAAACGTAATACGAAAAAAAAAAAAGTGAATCTCTACATTATCCCTGAGAGACGAAGGCAACGTTTTGTTCAGGTAACACGTGACCGAAGCCACGGGCCGAGGTTAGTGCATGATAAAGCCATAAAGTAAGTATGCATATGTTTTACAATCAGTGGGTACCTCAAATCAAATTACCTGTCCAAAGCAGCTACAGTTCGCTTATGACACATCCATCGGTACCGATTTATTAGTTGGATGCAGAGAAATAATGCTAAACAGTCATAGCATTCTAACACATAATTCTCTACATTTTTCTGAAAAATATACATTAGGCATTTTAAACATAATTCGAATGTGTTGAAAAAACTAAAACCAACTTCGAATCCCTTAATTTTAAACTGTTTTTCAGTTTCGCGGGACAAATACTAATCCCTCGGGATTATATTTTTATGGGCCACCTCGTGATGATTCTCTATACAACAGCGAAAAAATTTCAAAACTTGACAAAATACAAAACCATACAGCCAAACATAGAACCTCCTCCTTTTTTCGAAGCCGGTTAAAACAAGTAATGTTGTGTAAAACTTCTCATTAAAATGTACAGTAAAATTTATTAGAATTTAATTATTGATGAATTCAGCCAGACCTTCAAACATCTTGGTAGCAAAAAGAATTGAAGCCAACATAACCAATCCATTCATAGTAAATTATATACTGTACATGCAAAAAGTAACTCTTGTATGTTACCTTTACACAGCTAAACAGATCTTAATGTAATTTAGCAAGGAGGTAAATCATATCCTGGTATACACACACACAGACTGCTTATTATCCAGGAAAAGTGCTTGCGAAGCCAAGTCCAGGAGCTAGTTGGTACAGTTAGACAAAATACTTACAACCAACAGTGACAAGGTTTTGCCAAGGATTCTATCAAATAACTCTTGAGCGTGGCTTCCCTTGACATGAAAGAATTCAGAGATAAATAAATACTCTCTGCAACCATTGTCCACCAATGCATACTGGAGACTTCTGAATAATGCTTCATATGAATACTGAAACAATAGAAGTCCAAATCAAATATTAAATAATGCTAGTCAATTCACATCTCATCTATCTAGCCCCAAGCTAAGCAGAGCTTGTATTATGGGTAGGAACTAGACAATTAACTTTTTTATTTTGAAATAAAAGAACAAAAATATCTGCAGATATCATAAAATAATTTGTCATGAGGCACAAATTGAACCTGCAAACGTATCAGTTTTGAGCTGTGCCACTGAGGTCATCATTGATGCAAATATTCACAGAATTAAAATTGTAAAATGAGGAGGAATTGGAACATGAATAATCTAACCTTGGTTTTTTGTTGTACATGGGGTACTATGATAGGTGCCTCAAGTTGCTGGGCCAGTACATCTCCCCTGTTACCAATAGTAAATATTGTACTCTTATTTTTCAAATTGGACTTCTGAAAGAATCCTCCTTTAGATCCATCTTCTATGCCCATAAGATCATCTTTGGTAGGAGCTTCTTCATATTTCAGTTTATCTAGTCTTGAAGCATATGATTTGAAGTAGGAATAATATACCTTGCTCAATGTGTCAATGTACTCATTACAAATTTCTTGAGCAACATTTCTCTCATTTGTTAAAATAAATTCAAAAAAAAACTTGTATTTGAGCATAGCATTCTGAGGTATTTGATAATTTGCCATTGGCTTGCGGAATTTGTAAATCTGTTCCAAGATGTAGGTCCTTATTTTTGCCACAGACTTTATTTTCAGCTTTTCCAGTACATCTTTCACATCATGACATGCTTTAGTTTCCTTGAAATCTTGTTCCTTCACAAAATTAAGCTTTTGGTTTAGTATGGCCAATTGAATCATGAATTCTTTGTCTGTCACAGGAACATTATTAATGCCACTGAAAATTTAAAATTTATTTTTATATAAATGTTTATCTCAAAACATATTTTATCCAATTTATCAGATAGGTACTCACAATATTAGGGTCTCTGACACAGCCATATCTTCAATAAAAGATGACAATGGACCTTTGAGAACCTGTCTGTTGGATAGCTGTACAGACATGCTAACTGAGCGCTTCTGTAAGCTTATAATTTCATTGCTAATGCTGCCTAAATCATTCTGGAATTTATACAATACCATTGGAGGACAAGTAGGGTAGAAGTGAATATTATTTCACTAGATTACAAACAATGCCAGCTTTTGATATAAAAGGTACCATATTAGATAATTACCTGAAAGACCAATAGCATACTTTCCATTTTCTCAAGAATACCATCACACTCTTCAATTTGATTATGCAGTGAACTAATATTCTCACTTTCTTTCAAATAATCTGCGACAGAACTCTTTTCAGCTTCCTTTATATTTTTGTCAACTTGCAAAGCATATTCTCTGAGATCAGTTCCATTCCGGAGTACTTCCTGAATTTCGAAATCTTCCAGATTTTTGTCAAGATCTTCTGTAGGGTCTGTTGACTCAGACATGGCTGACGGTGAAGTCAGTAAATAGAAGGTAGGCTTTTAAAGGTTAGAGCTCTGAGCTTGAGTTAAATAAAGCAAAATAAATTAATATTTTATTTTCTCACTCAATTTCTCTCTTTTCTTCTTCTTCTTCTTTTATGTTTGGCTCAGTAGTAATCTGAGGTCTTCTTCTTCTTCTTTTACCTTGGCTCTGTTTGACACAATTCTGCCAATGTCAGTTTCTAATATTGCGCATTTATGAACGAATAGGATTAAAAATAAGGAGGTTGAGTTTGATTCAAACATATTAAAAAGAGTATAATTTAATCTCTGTCAAGTTCATTATTTACAAAAGCAAACAAACAACCAAATTCAAAGCTTTATAAACAAAAATAAACTATCATTTTATGAATGAAGAAACATAAAATACTTACTGTATTCTATAATTATTTTATTAATAAAAAGGGCATTCTACGTGGGAATCACTTAGAGGTTACTATTTATTATACATTGCAGGATCTTATGAACTACGTGTTTCCACATTTAGGGGACGCCCCGCCGCAGCATGCACAACATTTCTATCTCAAGTAAACAATAAAATTAAAGGAACACTTATGGGTATATCAGTAAGGTACATTATGTACAAACTTTACGTACGTGTAGTAACTTAGTCTAACTTAGAATACTTAAAATGTGTAATGAAATGTAAGGACCTTTACAGCTACAATCATAGGGCGGTGTAGGTATCGACACCACTCCTAGGTAACCACCTCATGGGCGCATCCCCTCTGCAAAGCTCAAGATTGGTGGGATGGGGATTGTCCCTAGCGGTAGACAAAAAAGTATGTAAGGAAGGTAAAAAAAATAGAAGTAACGGTGAACGGAGCTAGCCGCGAAATTTTTGTTACTTTCTCTGCAATGGTGGGTAAAAATTTCTTTTCGCTTCAATAAATAAATAACAGCTAGCGGAGCGAGCTTTAAACTTTGTTTTGGCACCTCTTACCACCGGCCTAGACAGCCCGTTCCACTCGCCCAGCCAGCGTCAACCATAGTCTCAACCTTATTCGTCAGCGAGCGAATAAGGTTGAGAGTTTCCAGTGGTGTAAAAAAATATATGACGCAAAAACATATTAATAAAATAACAATGAGCGGAGCGAGCCGCGAAATCTTTTGAGATGTAGCGTTCGGTGATTTGTCCTCGCCTATTGCGATCGAAACCACCCCGTGACGTCTTCTGATAAACACGCAACTAGCGCAACCTGCGTGCCTCTCAGAAGACGTCACAGAAAGCAATCAAACTATTATTTTTCACTCAAATTGCTTAACTTATGAAACTAAAATTCGCATTTTGGTGCTCCTTGACATCTGACGCCTAGCAAACGCTCCGCTTGCTCTACCCTGCCCGAATAGTGTTGATATAGATAGGCGATAAAAAACAAAATGCCGAGAAGTTACGGCGAGCGGAGCGAGCCGAGAACTGTTAGTGATTTTTCCGGCAGTGGGCAACTAAACGATATTATTAGATTACTAAATGATATTATTACATTTTAAATAACAAAGAAAATTATAATCAGTGAATATAAACAAATTAGAACTAGTATATTTTACAATTGAAACAATTGAGATTACTGCAGACTGTTCTAAACAATCTAGGGGCAGCTCAACTAATCCAAATCAATAGCAGTCTGAAGCTGGCAGAATTGTCCCGCTGCTGTATGCTGAGGCAAGGCTGATGAGAGCTGGCTCACCAGCTCTCACGCGTCGTCGCTTCGATCAAACACTCAGTTTTTTTTAAATCCTGGTGAACCTCGGTACGGACCTCTCGACTCCAAGGGAAGCAAATGCAATAAACTCAAATAAAAAATTGGAATCAATCCCATCACCCTTTCTGTTGCAATACCCGCACGCGCACTTCCACTTAGTTATTTATTAGGGTCCCGTGGTCAACAAGGAACTATTAAAGTTTGCCATGACCGGCCGTCCGCAGCTTAGCTCATATACTAAGTACCTACTATTGTAAAGGTATAGAAGGCTGTAATTTGGCATTGGTATAATAATAATATTATTAACGCTGAAAAAGTGGTAGAATAAAATCCTGTTTTTTTTTCAGTGTAACTTGTCTCAGATGGGTCTGATTTTTTTCATCTACCTTTTATTGTGGGATATCGTTGAGTAGCTCGGTCAAAAACATTTTGAGTGTGTGAAAAGCATTTTCATCCCATCTATTTGAAAAGAGGCAAAGGGTTCCTCGATAAGTGCGAACAAAGTGGGTCATTCCAGCTCACTTAGTAATAGTGACGAAATGAGTTTTGAATTTGGAACATTAAATAATTAAAAAGTTTGAACGCAATTCTCGCCAATATATCACTCGTTAAATATCAAAAGAACTGTCAAAATATAGAGTGATTGTTTCGTATCCAACTCGTTTGCATTTTTCCAAGAATGAGAAGGAAGAACATTACTCGTCGCTCACTTAGTGTGGCCAGATCTACTGATTTAATAATTATGTATCTGTTTTATGAATTTTTGGACAGTCTACTGATTTATTCCTAAGAATGCAGAAAATATCCCTGCCTTCTTTATGGATGACCTCATAACAATAAGACATAATTATAATTCAACTTTATACTATATTGTGATATTGTTCATTGTTTTTTATCGGATATTGTGATAATAACTTGATCACAATAAACACCATGTTTTTAGGGTCCCGTAGTGAACAAGGAACCTTTATGGTTAAGATGATTACAGAAAAGCCATCTATTTTCATAATCTCAAAGGTGTAGATTACGAATAATGTCTAAAATGGCGGTTTTTTTTCATGTTATTTTTTCATCATATTAAGGGTACCTTATTCTATGAAATTAAATCGAGGGCGGTGATTATGTTTTCTTCTATCACGAGGTCGTAGATTACGAATATGTGGTGTTTGTTTAACCCTAGAATACTAGCGAGTCAAATTGTGCTTTCGCACCAATTCCGTATACACCGCGCCGCAGACGTGAGTGCACGCGGGCCCGGCGCGGACGCTCCGTTTTCAAAATATAAGCTACTGGATCGCCTGGGAGGCGATCATTAGTATTAACGGTAAGTTTATTTTTTGTTTTGCGCTATTTTTTAGCATGTAGCCATGTAATATAACTTAGCAAATGTTTATTTTTTTTAGATGAATCTCAACGAAGAACAATTAGCCGATTCTTTACTAAATGAGAACTCCGACCTATACACTGTTATAGGACTGTTATGTTATAAGAAAAAGAAATGTTCATAATTGTAAGTTTTTAGTCTTATTTTAAGACTAATGTTGATTTTAAAGAATAATTTTGGTTTTGTTTTTAAAATGGTAGAGGTTTGCCTATTCATTTATGTTATCTTTATAAAAAAATTATAATAATAATTAACTAATATAATAAATTGGTTTTATTTAAAAAGTAGCCTCCCAAGCGATCATTAGTATTATGCTGTGGTAAATTTATATTAGTATTCTAGGGTTAAATAAATACAAAATAACGAATATTTTAAATTTCATGTTTAACCCATGTGTATCGTTTTCGACTAACTCGAGGGTGCAGATTACAAATATGCGGTGTTTTTCAATAACG
Organism: Eupithecia inturbata; assembly: GCA_963662085.1. Classification (NCBI taxonomy): domain Eukaryota; kingdom Metazoa; phylum Arthropoda; class Insecta; order Lepidoptera; family Geometridae; genus Eupithecia; species Eupithecia inturbata. The sequence continues at coordinate 9,898,214 of OY759180.1, read as the reverse complement.
TATTGGCGGATAGTTTTTTATATCCTGTAATTTTTCTTTAACGGATTCCTGCACGTGGCCAGACACGCACTGGGCTGGTTTTATTAATGGTGGAATCGGATAGGGGTAAAAGGTGTGGGCATCTTTTCTTCAGGACTTCTACATTAAATGACCCAGTTGCTTGAGGTCAGCATGCTAAAATACACTTGGAATATGAATTCCAAGTTTTGCACTATCATTATCTTAATAAATAAAAGAACAAGCGATTTTCTGGTAACAACGCCCAGCCCAAACCGCTGAAGCTAGAAAGCTGAATTTTGAAAAGCAGGTACGTGTACACAACCTTCCGCTAAGAAGGGATTTTTGGAAATTCCATCCCTAAGGGGCTTAAAAGGGGGGTTGAAGTTTTATTTGGTGTTTTTTGTAACTCTTTAACCAGTGGCCCAATTAGCTTGAAACATACAAAGAATATTAAGAATACAAAACTATTGAACACGTGTCTCAGGGGTCCGGTTATTAAAGTTGGTGATTCGTAATAAACTATAAAGTAGGTAAATAATAATTCACGTATTTTTTATTTTTACAAAACTACCCCAGGGTGTGTGCAATCAATTTCCACGCGAGCGAAGCCGCGGGGCGCTGCTAGTTTGAGTATAGTTTTTCAATAAATTTGTATTATATAATCACAGTCTTCTATTGAAGATAATCTTGGATGTCAAATTCCTTTCCTCATTTTTCGAAGGGCTACGCAGCAGCAACATTGAAAAAAAAATTGTCTATGATAGAAATATCGAAGAGTGGACGAGAATGCGGTTTTTGGCGGGACTCGGTATAACACGATATTTCACCCGTGATACTGCGTGTCACTCGATAAAATAAAAAATATCACGTGATACTGAGAATAGCGAGAATTGGCAAGCTAGCCTTAATAAAAACATCACACACGCATAATATACCGTCTTCGTCCCGTCGCGGGTAAAAAGCGCGCGTGCCGACACACCATTGGCTATCCAAATTTAAAAAAAGAATATAGGTAATTATATTTGGTTTGTTATTACTTACTTTTTACAATTTCAGACATCATTCAGACAATTTTAATTTGATTCACACAAATTTAATAAAAGATGAGTTCTATCAGTGAAAGTAAAATATTAACACCAGAAATAAATTTGTAATTTGGTTATGTACAGTCGCCTTCACCTGCAAGTACCCCCTCTATCTCTATGTATTTGGGTTCGAATCCTGCCGCATATCGTTGGAGATTAGGAGATCAAAATCACATGTTAATTAGAATTTTTCATTTTCTTTTGATATATTTTGACGTTTCCAAAAAAAATTGTATGTTGTGTATCTTTAAAATGCATGTTTTTATAAATGCTAATTTTATTTCATTTTCATTTGGAAACCTGGCTCAAAATTTCGAAAAGATCTCTCTTGGCTCAGCGGCAGTAACAGGCAAATAATAAGAGTGACATGGTTCAAATCTCGTTAGCGGTGTTTCGTTTTGTTTTTTTTTATCAATTGGTATCGAAATTGGAAGAGAAATTGGTGAATTGCCTAAACCTAAATAAAAATATTCGTCACTACTAAAATCATCCCTTATTTATTTTTCGCGTATGATGATTTTTTTCTCATAGTTTAGGATGAAAAGCAGATTGCGCCACACGGCACATACCAAAATTATTTAACCTCGAGCGACGTTTGAATCCCTCGCTACGCTTAGGATTCTACTATAGAATCCTTCGCTTCACTCTGGATTCAAAAAATCGCTCTCGCCCTATATACATTATTTTGTTCACATGTGACACAATCTACTATTTTCGATTGACCAAAACTGATGTGATTACAAGACTTGGAATCTGCCAAGGGGGTCAGCTAACTACAGCTAGCTACTGTACCTAGGTCATGGTTTATATTTTACTAGCTGCTGCCTGCGGCTTCGCACGCTTTTTTCAGGGTTTAAAAGTAGCCTATGTCCGGCTACCTAACCCGGGATTCCATGCCTAATTTTACTGAGGTACGTTCAGCCCTTTAGGCGTGAAAAGGTAACAGACAGACAGACGGATAGATCGAGAGACAGACAGACAGAGTCACTTTTGAAATTATAATATTAGTATGGATTATCGGTTTGGTTGGTCTTCAATTTTCATCTGTTCAACGCTTTTTGGCGGTGGTTGTACAAACCATACCAAGCGACTACGATCTCTTAGCATACGTAGCTCTTCCCTCGAAGACGACATCTGGATGAAAGGGCTCGATTCACGTTGTCAGCGAGTTTTGTTTTGCGATTTCACTTTTAGGTAGTTTTATTGCTTGTAGAGCGCAGAAAATAAGTATGAAAAACCCCATAATTTTATTTCATGGCATCGTAAGTCGTTCCATCTTAAACAGGAAGTTAGCTCAACGCTATCACTGCTCAGCCTCTGCGGGGCGGCGGCGCGGCGGCGGCGGGGCGGGGCGGCGCGACCCGCAGCAGGGGCGAGCTGCACAGCTAGTAGGAATGCTAGATGCGTCGTGGCTGGTATTCCTTTTAATAAATCCAATAAGTGTATTTTCGCGCTTTTCATTTTGGTACTGTACCTAGTGTAGGTAAGGACATCATAACCTAGGTACCTGGGGTCCAATTCTGCTAATCAATCACTTCACTGTGACAAGTTGTGATACTGTACCTCGCCACTTTTGACGTGCGGCCCTCTATCTATTTTCTATATACATATGTATAATAAAAAATATCTATCTATGTTATGTATTGCATTAAGTTTATCAGTCATCTAGTACCCATAACACAAGCTCTGCTTACTTTGGGGCTAGATGATGCTGTGTGGATTGTCCAGCATTATTTATTTATTTATTTATATATATCTGTAGTTTCTTACATCTAAGGTTTAATACCAAAATGTATTTATGGTGGCGATTCTGCGACGATACCATGGTCATAGTGAAGAGATTAGTTAAGCAGAATAGGGCCCCTGTACCCGGGGAGTGAGTGGTACCTACTTCTCATAACATAGGTGATAGAAACGTTAACATAATTGTTATGTTATCGTTTCTATCACCTACATAACATTAGCTCCTAACATGGTGCCTGTAATAGCTGGTTTGCACAATTACTTTGTCAAGCAGTAACACAATTTTAACTTAATTTTAATCGACCAAATTTTTAGTACGCGTCTAAATGTAGATGAGCTCTTTATTTGACTCAAAATGGACTATCAACACAGTGCACAAGAGGTTCGATCAATTTAGAGTTAGATTGTTGATAAAGTTAAAGAAGAAATTATATGAGAAATAACATTACCTAAAAGCTTTGGGTTAGAAATTAGATACCATGAACATTTTTTGTCCATTTACTTAAAAACAACTAAATTTATCAAAATTGTACCTTTTCAAACGCGTCAAGTGACAAGCCACGTGACGCCCCTTGCTTAGCCGAAAAATAGAAGGATTTATATTCTTCTCGTCGAGTTCGAAATTAATTTTAACTTGCAACAGTTGCAACTTATCAATAAATTGTCTGTTTTTGAGTTCACACATTAAGTCGCTTAAAATTTAGTTAATTCCTTGACAACTTAATACGTGTAAACCAGCCATTCAAAGGAAAGAAGGGATAAGTAAAAACCTTTTTAATAATTAACGCTTCTGCGTCGATATTATTCTGACGAAATATTTACAAAGTAAACAGTTAACAAGGTTTTTATTATTATAGTGCGTAAGCCTCACACTGGGTTAATTTATAAGAAATCAAATAATATGTTGAACCCGCGTCTTTCCCTGCAGGAAAGACGCGGGTTCAAGTCCCATCGAAGTCGAAAAAATTTTTTGGGATATTATTTGATTTCTTATAAATAGTTAACATTACGTAAAAAAGCACAACTAAGTTTGTAAGTACCTACCTAATCTAAAAGTACTTAAGTGACATATGAAATGCAATTTGAATAGTACCTTTTTGATTGTTCAACCTTCGAGATATTTTATAGAATGGCAGTAATATTAGGTTGGTACTAGGTAAGAATAGGCACATCTACAGCCTACACTCTGGTCCACTGCTGGACGCAGGCCTTCCCCTGATAAACGCCTTATTGGCTTTTATCATAGGGAGGGGTAATGTCCATAATCCCAAAGAGTGGGTAGGTAACAAAAATTAAAATTATTTAGTTAGGTACCTACTTTACTTAGCACATAAAAACCAGGAAGTGGTTCTGCAATACGGCTCTGAAGTGTAAGACAAAGAAAATGTTTAATCTTATGAAATAATTTTAATGATATATGTAGGTGCATAGACCTCAGTAAAATTTGGGAGATTGGGTACTAGTTTCTCGGAAGTGGATGGCTCAAATTAGGTGCAATTAGGTCAATCCACCTCAGTCCTAGTCGGACCGGAGCGGGGCGCTGCCGCCGCCGGCGTTCGTGTTTCACATTGATATCTCGGTTGCAATTCGGTCTATGTACGTTTTTCCATCTTTGTTGTTCATTAGGTAGGTATATTGCAAAACATTGGAAATAGCGTGTGTTTGCGTTTAGTTGTAACACAACATAGGCCATTTGTTGAGTTAGCGCTGGGAGAACGTACCATATCTACATAATTTTACTTAGATCTATGGATAGGTGCTACACGGAATGTCTTCAGACAGAAGTCTACTTCGTGGTTTTTCTTATCTAAATAGTTTTCCACCCCAATATTAGGAATCTACTATTATATTGGGTTTTTAATTCATTGCCTATTTCAAGCACAACTTGCTAATAAATATATGTAAAATGAAGAGAACCTGTCACAAGATATTAAATTAATCTAAATTATTTGATTTATCCAAGAGCTAAAAGTTCAGCATACTCCCTTACTACCTGTAAATAATTTATAAGCCTTGCATTACTTAAAAATTACTGAGTACTTAATTACTGAGAGTTTTGTCTTTTTTTGCTAGCTTTAACAGAAGAAAACCCAACACTTTCTTCGTTAGCCATGCGGCGTTATTCAGCAGTACTCTCTTGGAAAATAAGTAGGTAAGGTGGTCAGAAAATAAGTAGGTAAGGTGGTCAGAAAATACGACCTAATATTGTTATTATTATTATGTGTAGGTATCTATTAAAAATATATCTGTCCAATACATTTTTTTCCTCGTCCGTGGTATTAAACTTAGATTAGGGTTGTAAGATTTAGTTGGGTGATATGGTAACCGAAACCTTTATTATTGCCGGCGCGTGGCGGCGCGGCGGGGCCAAGGAGTTAGTTTGTATGTTTGATAGTCCTTTACGCTCAAACGATTGAACGAATATGAATGAAATTTGGAAACAAAATAGCTTGTAAGTATCCTGGATTAAAACATAGGCTTTATACTTTGATCACGGAAAAGTGCAGTATTCCCGTGGGATGATCAAATAGTTCAAATACTACTTTATAACGCGGGTAACACTACGGGGCGCAGCTACTCGTAGTATTCTCTAAACGGTTTTTTGATTATTTATGTAGGGTCTACACACATATGTTATGAATAAACGCGACCTACCTACCTAGGTACCTAACGTTTCGAGATATAAAGTCAATGAACATCGCGAAGTAGTCTACAGTAAAATTCATCTAGTCTTAAAAAAAACTTAAAAATTATAAAAATCCTAAAGTTTAAAAAAAAAGCAATTTTGATATAATAGGCATAAAATGCAGTCAAAAATATAGGAAGTGATATGTTTTTGATAATGTGTTTATTAAATTTATATACGTTTGTACCTAATAAATAATACACACATATAAGGACTAAATTGGCAGCTAAATAAGAAATAAGTACCTAGGCACCAAAACAAATGACATTCGTTCTTTAGGAGTGAGTAAAAGGCTAACTAGGTAAGGTAAGGTACAAGTGGTTTATAAAATACACTAAATTGGTGGTTGGTATGATACTTTTACTTAAGGTTTTTTTAAGTTTCTTGACTTTCACGTACTTGTGATAGCTAGGTATTGTAAAAGTAGTTAATGATGTTGTATTAAAATAAACGCTGAACTTTTACTCTTGCCACATGTTGTTTATATATCGCAATAACAAATTATGTTTTACACCCTAGCGTTTAATGTTAATTAAATTAAAATATGTAAAAGGTAACTTCCAACATTCGTCAGTGCACGCACGTTAACTACCGGCGGGGCGCCGCCGCCGGGCGGCGCGGCGGCGCGCAGCCCCGCTCCTACTCTCTCACATTCGTACAAAAGGACATTAAATGCCTATCAATCTTTTTTTAATTTATAAAAGCCCAATAAAACGAGCCTTATTTACTATATACCTTTCTAAGTCTTGTGACTAGATTTTCCTTACTTAAATAATACATAGTTAACATAGGAATATTTGTACGACAAGATGCCATTGATCACGAGCGGTAACTCAAATGCAGACTAAATAAAGTATACACGACATAAATGAGATAAACAAAATCACACCCAAACACTACATCTAAACCTTAAATTAAAGAATAAATTAAACTTATTCTACCTAACGATTAACTTAACAAATAACATAATAATAGTACATATAATAAGTAAACATTACTTTTAGATTAGCACGAACCGATTCCGCGGGAGATCGTGTTCAACAATCCATCTAGTCTCTAGAAAAATATTTGTTTATAGTCTAAACACTTATAAAAATAACGGAGTCGGCTCTAAGGATCATGATGAGTGATCGAAGGCGGGAGTGGTCCTCGGGTATGGGGCACAGAGGGCTCTAGAAGGGCAGGCTCGCGCGAAACATGTTCTCTATGAGAGGCGGGGCCGGGACCAGGTCTTCTAGCTTCAGGTAAAAGATGCGTTGCATGCCCTGGACGGACAGGGACCGCAGCTCCGGCAGAGCGCCAAGCACGCGGCTGAAGTGCGGCGCTCCGCTGACGCCGCCGCCGCCGCCGGGCATGTGCGCCCGCAGGCACCCGATTATCTTCATCTGAAGCTGCTCCACGCGATGGGGCTCTTTCAAACCGTGACGATCTGTAAACAAAATACGTAGTTAGTAAAAGTTATCTAATTATTAAGTGTAAAAGGTACCTGCGAGTGAGAGTCTGAAATTACGTACCTATGTTTGGCTCTACCAAAAGAGTAGTAGGTTGGTACTTTATTGCATTGAGGCTTTCTTTGTTTTTGTTAAACTAGAGGATTCATCATGGTTTTGCCAAAAATAGACAATTTAAATGAGTTTTAATAAACGAAATGTGACTTTGTGAACGCACCTGTTACTAGAGTCAATGCGCAGAGGCATGCGAAAGTTGATATGTCTATATCCATGGAGTGCAAAGTGTTGCTGAAGTCGAGGACTGCATGCAGCCAATCTCCGAACGAGCGGTGGCACTGGCGTTTGTCCAACACGAGGCCATTGCAGAATGTGAGCTTGATGTCCTCCGGGCGGGTGCGGTACGCAAGCCGCAGCACAAAAAGTTCTAGTCGAGCCGACGCGAACAACTGCTCGCGGTCCTCAATGCACAGTTCGCCGTAACCCGGAACTTTCTCCGCGAAAACTTTGATCATGTCAATTGACGTTGTCAGCAGTGAATAAAACTGCTGAATCACTTCTAAATCGGACATAGGTGGCTCTAGCGGGCTCGGCTCCCGATATTGTGAATAATCAAGATTTGTGAAATCAGGCGACGTGTCCACGTGAGCCCTTACGAGTGCTGTGATCAGTGAAATCGGTGGACTTGGTGGCGATTCTTGGGGACATTTTGGCTTGGATGGTAATCGGCCCCGTCTACCTTTCAGGGAATCTGTTCGCACCACTTCTTTGACCATTCCAACTACGAGACATTTTTGGAATCGACAAAATTGGCATCTGTTCCGTCTTCTTTTATCAACAGGGCAGGATTTTTCAGCTAGGCAGACGTATTTTGATCCTTTTTGGACAGTTCTTTTAAAAAATCCTTTGCATCCTTCGCAAGTTCTCACCCCGTAATGTTGGCAGGCTGCGGTGTCTCCGCACACAGCACATAGTTGACTGGGGGAGCCTGGGGCAGGTCGCGCCGGAGCGCCTTCGGGTGGGATCCCCACTCCAGGCGAGCTGGATGCTGAGCTTGGTGCCGACGCTTGCATGCAATGAATTCTACCACCGAGTACTTTTGGACTATCGTTGGAGCTGTTGGATTCCGTCATCTGCACCGGTAGAGAGGAGCGTCGTTGTCTCGAGCTCTGATCTGTTGTAATGTGTAAATCCACAGAATTGGAGAAAGAAGGCAGTGAATAAGAATCTTGGTTTGGCGTGACTCCACCAGTGTCGAAAGTCGGGCTGCATTGTTGCGAAGGAGCGTAATAAGAAGGCGGCACGTATGGTAGAGTCGGTTGATGATATTGGTAAAGTAGCTGCGTTGACGCATGTCCCTGATGCGAGTAAGCGCTTACATTATAGCATTCTTCGTCCATTTTAATGCCAAATTCAGCCATTTCTTGCTTTGGGTAGCGGACAGAGTACGTCTCCTCAAAACTGGGCAGAGCTGGACCAAGGGTTGGTGAACAAGACTCGCTTATCGGCGTAGTTCGTTGGGACTTTACTTCGAAGGGCACTGGAGCATGGAACTCGACGTCCGGAAAGGGATCGAGATTTTCTTCTAGGATTTCTGACGAGTCTTCCTGGTACTGCGACGACAAAAGATCACTGAAGGACGAACCGTAGTTGCTCTGCAAAAGAAACACAATCGTTATAGGAGGCGTCACTCTTCGGTAGGCGGCAGTTGCCGGTGGGGCGGGCATGGCGCACCAATGGTGAGCTCATTTCGATAATATGGGCACTTTGTGGACTGTCAACCCTAAATTGATTATTGCAGTTGTTCTAATGGAAATTGAAGAACACTTATTATGCATCTAGTTTGTATTCATAACTAAACAAAGCACTTACTTGTGTTTGCAGCAGTAGCATACTGGAGGTGTTTGTTGAAAAGGCGCTTGGCGAGCGCGAACCAGTGGCGCTCGGCCCTGTAACAAAATAGATTTCAGTTAATGGAGATATTCATAGGTATGTTTTTTCTTGCTACAAAGATATATTTACATTATCTGATGAATATTAATATTTTAAATCGAATAACCATTCGACGTCCAGCTTATTTCACGGAAAGGCCAGTTAGGAATGAGTTCCGAATGGTGGACATGGAATTGACGGCGCACTGCTTTGAACTATCACGCTATGCGAGGCATGCATTATTTATATTTACCCTCGGCGAACATACTTTGATTCTTCCTTCACTAGCACTCGAACGACCTAATCGATATGAGAATATTCGTCGTAAAAGCTCGTGTTGGTCGGTTGCCTAACTTGCATGAAATGGCGACGGAAAAGAAAGCTCTCCTATTTATACGGCAGTTTTGCCTAACAAATATTGCCGTTTTGAATACATTGTGTCACGGTGCTTGATTCGCCACGCCCAGAAAATTGAATCTAACGTATACACCTCACCTAAATCTATTACACCGAAGCTATAAACAAACCCCTACTCATTAGATTTCCACCCTTACTTGGCGTAATTTCGAGCTATTTTCCCTTACTAAAATGTGCTACAAATTTTTAGGGCGAAAAGGCGATGGCTCTCAAGGGAGGTTATGAAATCAGTGGCATTTGCAGTTTCTATTATGTTAGGAACCATTAATTCCAGTCTTATTAAAGCATGAACAAAACAACAGCGCTTTTGTTACTTGTTATATTTTTGTAATGGTTTGAAAATAAGTACCTACCTATAAAGACAGGTATACTCAGGTACAGCAAGTTATTATTTGTACGAGTAAGTAGGTGTGTAGCATAGCGATTTTTTGTCTAGGCTAGATAGTATAGAGACAATGTTATATATTGCGTAAATTATTGAAATTCAAGGAATTAATTTCAAATATTTTATGCAATGGATGACGATTCGATGTCATTAACCTACTTCGAAAAAAGGAGGAGCTTCTACGTTCGGCTGTAGGTATGTATGTTTTTTACGTCAGTTTAGTCTATTCTATTATTCTATTCCTAGATAACAATTGCTGTGCTTGGCCTACAGGAATAGGTATGCGCCTGCTTCTTTAACTATAAATACTTAGAAGTTCTAATTTGAGTCTATTATTTAGCTGAAATATTATTTATTAATATAGATCATATCTACTTAGATGTCTTTATTTTCACTTTGTTGTTAGCTCGACTATTATGAAAAAAAAAACTTCCAACAAATCCTGGCGAATATAACGTTAAAGATGATTTAATGTAAAACAACTGTTTATTATGCACAAGACTAAAACTTGTTTTTTATTCCTTTACTTTGATAATGCTCCTTTGTATCTAGAGGATAAAAAAGCTTGGGACAAGTTTTGCTTCAATTCGAAATCTAACAACCTAACAAGGTAAAGGTTTCTTGTTCGCTTCTTGTCTTTACCTTAAAAATATTGAAGTGACCAAAAATCAAAGTGATCACTTTATTTTCTAGTTTTACTAATGTAATTTGAATTTTGTGACGTGTCCAAGAGTCCTGTACGGTCTAAAGGAAATAAAGCACTTTGAATTTTGAATTTTGTATACCTATACATACGTAATTAAAAATGTAATCTAGTTGTAATCTAGTTTTAAAGATCACATAAACCCTAGACTCTAGGGTTTATGTAATGTTTAAAACTAGATTACTATATGCTGGGCTATCAAACAATATTTTACTTACTCTGGGGCCTAGAGTAAGTAAAATAATAATTTTAAATACGATAACTAAATTACTGGGTTGTTGCCCAAAAGTTTTAAGAAGCCTATGGCTTAACGCTGCAAATGTTTTAATGTTGTGTTATTTCTGAAAATGGAACTGAAAGCGTTGATTGTTGGATGTTTATTTTAGAAAGGAATATGAAGAAGGGGTATTTTTCCTCCATGGTACAATGCGTACTTTGCGTTGCGCGTAACAAAGACATTAAAAAGTTTTAGGTGAATTGAATGTGAACGTGGCATAAATGAACCTATTTAAATTAATTAAGAATGTCATCAAGCGAAATTACGACAATAAAATATGCCTAAGGAACAGAAGCGCAAAGAAATTATTAATATGAATCTGTTGCGGTCGAAATCACGTGAAATTATATTTAAAGAATTACGACAAATTCGTGAACAGAGGAGTGAAAAACGTGTACATTATATTCCAGAAGGTAAGTCTTGATTGTTTTATTTTCTCGCAACTGAAGTGAAAAGTAGAGTGTTTAACTCGGGCCAAAACTACCCAATATAACTCGGTCTTGTTGTATAACAACCCCGTATAAAGTTGGATGGTTTAGTCCCTAGTAAAAAAATCTGCTATTAGCTAGTCCCACTAACATAGAATATAGCATTTTCTATTCCTACGAGAAATTATTGATCATTTTTAACCGACTTCGAAAAAGGAGGAGCTTCTGTGTTCGGCTGTATGTATGTTCGTCGATTTCTCCGTTTAATGTGGACCGGTTTTTTCGCTATTGTTTAGATTCCGAGGTGGTTCCATACAAATGTTTTTCCCGTGTATTATTATTATTTTCCCAGAAAACTTTTAAAAACAGGGTAAAATTCAAGGTTGGTTTCTAGTTTATTCAATACAATCAAATTATAGAAAACTTGCTTCTGCCCGTGGCTTCGCACGCGTGTTTTCTAAGGAAACGTTTAAAGGTTATTTCTATCCCATGCGAACCGATTTATAGGAAAAGTCGTATATGTCGTACTAGAACTACATCTACTTATTTTCAAAATTGTAGCCGGATCTGTTCAGTAGTTTTGGCGTGAAGAAGTACCAAACATCCATCCATACATCTAAACATCCCAACTTTCGCATTTATAATGATAGTGTGATAAACTTGTTCTCATTATAAGTAAATTTTTGGTTTAAAAATATTTAATTAAGAGTCATGAATTTCTAAGGTTCATACAATAAAAAAAGGATTATGACGTAATATATAAGTACTTTCTGTCAGTAGGTAATTAATTTGAGAGATCGGTCTTCAAAATTAAATAATTAAGAATTCGGACTATTTTCTATTCAAAACATTTTGTCATAAATGACAAAAAAAATGATGATGTGAAAATGGTTTTCATGATTATCATGAAATTTTTTTTTGTCATTTATGACAAAATGGTTTGAATAGAAAATAGTCCGAATTCTTAATTATTTAACTTTTTTTGGATTAAATAGATAATTCTATTCTAATTTCAGCATTATTCATATAAGAATATAATGCACTATTATTGTTAAATAATAGTAGTTGATATTTGAAAGTTAAGTATAAAAATGTGAAACTGTTACAATTTTGTATTAATATCTAGGTCCCTTTTATCGATTACTAGCTGGCCCTACAGACGATGTCCTGTCAAAACTATGAATATTGAATTTGAATTGTTATTATGGTCATTAAGTTTTCTTAATTTTTTAATTTTCCGCACAACTTTGTTATTTTTTCTTTCATAAAAACCTTCTGAAAATAACTAAAAAGTTATTAGAGAAATCGGTCCTGCCGTTCACGCGTGATGCCGTGACCAAGGGAAATAGGGATAATTTTTATATAATTACTAGCTGCAGCCCGCGGTTTCGCACGCTTTTTTCCGGAATAAAAGGTAGCCTATGTCCGGCCCCGGCTCGCCACCAAATTTCACCGAGATCCGTTCAGCCGTTCTTGAGTTATAATAGTGTAACTAACACGACTTTCATAGAATTAAGGCTAATTGTGTATAGTAGTTTTAAGGTAAATAAATATTTTTTAGATGATGAAAAGGGTCCTGATGATGGAACCGGAGGGAGGTCATAGGAACTATTAAACGAAACGACGATGTAACCTCATCGAGTTTGGACTGAATTTTTGAATAAAAGCATGTCTCTAAAAAAGTTTTTCTTTAAACTTAAATACCTATTATTTAGATTTTTATATCCATTAAAAACCAGGTATTGCGAGTTAAAAAAGGTTTATGTATAATTTTCCTTGATTGTAGTATGTAAATATTCTGATAATTCTTTATATAATAAAGTTATGTAATATATAAATTTTATGACTCTGGGTAAAATCTTTTACCTAGTCTCATACTGAGCAAGGCTATTCAGAATCTTCGTTACCGAGTCATCGACACCGAATCTGACAGATTCGCGCGAAATTCAAATATTTAACGGTTTTTAATAATTTGTACGTTCAAGGAATATAAAAAGCGGAAAAGTTGTTTTCCGTAAATGGTAAAGCATTTTCTATGAACCCATGTCTTAACAAATTTTGATTTAGTCCTACTTTTGGAGCAATTAATAATATAAGAGATTTATTGCTAAAAATCAACATATTCCCAAAAGCTCCATTATATCATACTTTACTGTAACATGGGGTTTACGATTTGTGGAAAACTACTTTTCTGGCTTTTTTTTAATTTCTTGCAGAACGCAGAATATCTGTGGCACAGCACTTTTTTTTTGTGGTTGTAAACTCGCTCAGTCATACATAGGTGATCATCTGATCATAGCAAAGTTTCATGATACGGGTTGTCGAATTAGAAGAGCAGGTTATTAAAACCACCGATGAATCGCCAGACACCACCAGTAGTCTGCTAAACATAACCCATCCTGCCTTATTCAGATAAGATTATAAGTCGCGTAGATAAAAACCGGGCTTGAAAATGCGGCCTCTCCCATCATGCTATCCCGCTAATATCATATTTTGCACAATAAAATAAAAAGGTAAGTGCTAGCGCCACCTTGCTTGTAAAAGAAGCAACAAATTAAGCCCGAAGGTTTCGTAGCCTTGTTGATATAAAGTCCGAACAAACTATACTTTACACCCTCCAGCTCCAAGCTTTCGCCTTTCCTCGTTCGTAGGTAAGCTACTAGATGGCGCTCCTAACTTCAGTAAGACCTTTTAACTTTCGTAGTAGGCAATTGAAATTATCTGCTCTACCAGGTAGAGACTCTGTGTTAATGTTTTTTTGCTAGATATTATGATGAATTCGAATGAAATACATATTATAAAGTACCTGAGGCTCTTCGACAAGAGAGAATTGGTGTCTACTGGACCTATCTGTCAGGTGCGATTATGGCTAAATATGGCGTGAATGCAAATCTTAATACAATATTCTAAAGATAGACTGACGAAGGCAAATAATTTTACGTGTTTCACGGCTTTTTAACCTTGGATACAACGTAAGCGTGATAAATGGTTAGAAAATTTGCTGTATCTGATATAATATATCAGCTGTAGAACATTACCGTGGCTGTAGCGTCGACAGGGGGGCGTAAGCGGGTAGGTGTGCTTCTGACGTCAGAGTGCGTGACGTCATTGCACCCTCCTCGCCCACATTACGTCTGGCAGTTTGTAAGATACTAATGTACACGTTTTCCTATTACTGTGGAGTTTATAGCACGTGCAAAAATTGATCGTTTGTTTTGTTGGCTAGCTTAGTACTTATTAGCATACAGGCTTATCTATTTTCTACAATATTGTAGGTAGGTACCTTAATTATAAATTTTGTTGCATGTTATGACTCTTTCTTAATATATGTTTCAGATTATTTATTAATATCGCTTAATACATGTCATAAAAGTACAAATAATAAAAAAATTGTTCATAAGATGAGCCTTACTAGTTGGGCGAGGTACAGTTGCTAGACATTTTCACACAAATTTATGGGAGATTAGCTTCTGCCCGCGACTACGCACGTGTTTTTCGGGATAAAAGGAGGTAGCCTATGTTAACGTGGTTTAGAAATACCTACGACTACATCTAACAATAGATCATTACAATAGATACTTTTTAGCCCGATCCGTGCTGTAGTTTAGTCGTGAAGAGGTTACAAACATCGTAAAATTCGCATTTATAATGTTAGTGCGATTTACCGTAGGATCAATGTTATACAGGGTGGGTTTTTGAGATGGGCGTAGATGGCAAAATCCGAAATCATTAGAGTTAAAAGTCGTGAAAGGGTTCATGACCTCGAATTATAATAATAATATAATAATTAATCATTTATTTCAGACCAGAGATCAGAGGACATTCAAATCAAATACACAATTACTTATTTAAATATTTTCTCATAATATTATGTTATGAGAAAACAAAAAATTGCATCAATAGAATTTTTTAAATTTTTTTACTTTTGCAAGAAATAGAAAAGATTGATTTAAAAAAAAATATGAGATTTTTTATTGTTACAATAACGGATTTAGTTGCTGATAAGGATAATTTTTTGCAAAGAAATGCATTATTGTAAATGAACGGAAATGGGTATTTTTTACAATTTTAATTTGAAAACTCCCCCCTGCTAAGCTTCAATGTTTTTTACTTTAAATAATATTTTATTTTCGAACAACTCGTGTGCTTACCGCTAGCCAGGATACGTAGCCTGTATTAGGGTTTATCCTCGATAAAACATCTATTCGTGATGAATTTTGTAAACATAAATGAAAAATTCCGTAAAAAAAAAACAATGCAATTTTTATTTTCTTATAAATTGAGCCCATGACACCTTACACGACTTTTTTCTAACTCTCATGGTTTCGGATTTGGTCATCCACTCCCACTTCAAAAAGCCACCCTGTTCAATGGTAATAATTGCGTAAAATCTATATTAATTATAGTGAGTGTTAATAATAACCATGATAGTTTGAAAAGATACCGCTTAGATTTTGTGAGAATCCTTTATTCTGGAGAAGCATCATTGTCTAATTAATCCATATTTAATTAACGAGACCCTAGATCCGTGGGGTACCGAGGTTCTCCGGTTTTTTTAAAAGTTATCAGAGCGTCTGGTCGACGCGACGCGTGACCCGAGAGCTGGTGGGTATCTGGAGCAGCGCATCAGCATTGCCATACAGCGGGGCAATGCAGCCTGCGTCTTGGGAACGCTTTCGACTGGTATTGATATGGATCAGTTGAGCTACCTGTAGATTGCAACATTCTGCAGTTAGCTTAATTATTTCAATTGTAAATACTAGTTCTAATTTGTTTTTATTATTGAATTGTAATTTCCTTTGTCAATAAAGATTTTAATAAAAAAATAAAAAAATATGTAATACGTTGTACACCTAGAAAATGTGTAGACATTTTGTAGGTGTACAACGTATTAATTTTTTTTTTAATAAGTACGTAGGTACCTAATAGTCGTCAAAATAGACAGCACATAGGAAGGTAAGCGAATACGTTATTTCATTTTATGTTTTGTAGAGAAACATAATGCTAAATCATTTAATTAGTAATAGCTGACCGGACAGATGTTGTCCTGTCATAACTAAGAATATTGACATTTTCTAATATTCCGCGCAATTTCTTAATTTTTCTTTCATAAGAAGCCTGATTGATCAAACACAACAAAAAAAGAATTAGCGAAATCGGTCCGGCCGTTCTCGCGTGATGCCGTGACCAAAGGAAATACGGATTCATTTTTATATTTAAAGATAAAGATTAAACAAAAGTATAACAGACTCATAGATATCAGGATTTCCTGTTTTTACGTTGCAGCCTTTCCATTTCCTATATTTCCTATATTCCTTTTAGTATGCGATATGTTGTAGCAATTAGTATGGAAAAAGGAGACCTCACGATCACGTCTCGTTACTAACGTCAAGTTATTGTTATTATTATTATTATTCCAGTTCTAGTTAAACCTACATCTATGCAACATTTCAGCCCGATTCGTTCAGTCGTTTTGGCGTGAAGAAGTAAAAAACATGCATCCGTTCATCCACTACATACATAATTATCGCACTTTTCATACTTATTAGTGTGATTATAACCAGCTCATAGAAAAAAAAATAAGACGCCATGTAGAATTAATTGTAGAGTAGCATAGATAGGGGGAAAACTTACTCGACATGACGTCTTGGTTATTTTCTTTCGCTTTTTTTATGTTATGGAGATAGCACAAAAGCGAAAGTATCCGTGAAGATGGATGTTCGTGAAGAATGAAACTTGACGAGGGCTATGGAAACCTAGCAGTATATTCAACTCTTAACAAGTAAAAACCCAAGCTTATATTTATATGAACTTACATATATTTAAAACGTGTTCTACAGGCACGTATACCCGCAGAAGCTCGTTCCTTCTTATGTGCTTTTGATTTTACATTCTGCTAAAAATAAACTTGGACGCAGCTTTAACTTTTATTTGCAGTAAAACTGGTCAAGTTCTTTTTGCACAAAACAGTCGCAGTCAGTACAGGAAGTCAGTTGCTGGGCCAATGGCGGCCAAGGGCGTCCTTGAAACTATGCGCGGGTCGATGAGTGACGTCACTACGCTAGTGACGTACACCTGAAGGCTTGGGGCCACCCTGATTCTCCTTCCACACTTTCCACCCATCAGGCATACTTCCACCCACCGTGTATTTATAGACCTGACGTCAGAGCTTTTAAGAAAATCTCCCTGTTAAAACGACTGCAACATTAATGAACGTGCTATCGCTAAAATCTCGAGTAGCTGGCATACTCGTTGTTGTTAATAAATTATCTTTTTATATGATAATCCTGTTTAGAATACACTTTTAGATAGTTATCTGCAGCTATCACGCGTCACGAAGGGCGATTACGCTGGCCACCCGCTGGCCCGGCGGGGTAGGGGGATATCAGGATGTTTTCGACAGACGAGGAGGTCTGATGACGCGGGCGTAACCTATTTCCACTGTGACGTCTGTACTACGAGTACAGCTGAGAGCTTTGCCATAAGTAACATCTTACCTCATTCAAACGTATTTCAGAAATAACTTAAAACAAATTATGTTGCAACATAATGAACAATCTAACTGGCTGTTTGATCACGTTTTCAAATACTTTTAAAAACTCCATATCTTTAAAAAACGTTGCAGTTATTTTCGTTTTAATTTATTAAGTTCCTTTGAAAAACTTATCGATTTGCTTATAAGCTTTTGTTGAGAAAGTCTGCCTGTGCGAAGCGTGCAAGCAGTATGTGGACAGGTCCACGCATTTACCTACAATAGTGGCGATAGGCGTCGGCAGATAATGTGCAGAAGTCATCTCGGCAGGTGCAGCTCCACAGGCGGTTGCGACAAGCGATTGGGCAAGCGCCGGTAGAGGCCATCGCCT
Organism: Eupithecia inturbata; assembly: GCA_963662085.1. NCBI lineage: Eukaryota > Metazoa > Arthropoda > Insecta > Lepidoptera > Geometridae > Eupithecia > Eupithecia inturbata. Next base: position 9,880,247 of record OY759180.1, on the reverse strand, counting down.
CCGGACGAGATACCGACGTAAACATCCCACATTATACTCGCTTACTTCACCAGTAGTGAAACAAATTCGAGGATAATTTCACTTAATAACAATTTGGATGTCGAAGGTGGCCAGTGTGGACACATTATGATTATGACTCTTGTGACACCGTCGACGCGGCTCGATTGTAATTTATGCGAGATGAAGCGGCACCTATCATCTTCGGATGTTGAAACCTGACTGTTGCAACACATGTTTGTGTCCTACGAACCTGAAAGAAGCCGGTCCGAGCGGTTCTATTGGTAATTCATTTCTATTTGCTTTGCGAATTTACATCATTTTGCAAAGTTCACAAAAATGCGAAGTTGAGGAAGTTTTATTGAAGCTATTACCAACGACGAGTTACCTATTTAGGATTTATTGAACCGGTTTGCATAAAATTTATTTAATTCTAAGCTGATATCTACTAGGTACATCATATCTAGTGCATAGGTAATAAATTACAAATAAGCATTATTAGATTTATGATTATTTCAAAATACCTAATCACTCGAATCGAAGGTGAAAATTCGGAAAACAAAGAAAGCTATTACAACAAAATAACATGTGAAACCTATGTAATTTGCTGTCCTTAAAAGTCGATTGGTAGGTATGTGAAGAAGATCTCTCAAAATATTGTTTTAAAAATTAATTTGTTCAATGTCTAGATATTAGCAGATAACAATGCTTTAATTGTTGTCCAGTTTTTTTCACTTGCGAAGTTTTAATACGTCTAGGTAAGTTTTAATAAGTAGGCGAAACGTTCTTTTGGACAGGAAAAATAAAATGGGTGATCAGTATAAGCCGACCGGTTAGGTACATATAAATTTTGAGATACGTATGCGTCACCCAGTCGTATAATCTGAATAAATTACTTGTTTATATACCCAGAATAAATTAAACCTAGATTCGATTTAATTTGCAAAGTTACGCCGTCGTAAAAATGAATGGATAAAAACTAAATTTAAACAAATTAAAATACAGGATATAACAAAAAATACAGCAAATAATAAAAAACCAAAAGGGGGTACGTACGTTGGAATTGTCTAAGGGCGCAGTGTTGGCTGGAGGGCGTCAGCAACGCACCTCGCATTCTAGCCGATGGCCATCGTCACAACAGTCCCACAACAACAGTCTGACACCCAGAGATTCTACACAACGAAAGCGAAAATAAACACAGAGGTGGTGGTCGGAAAGTCCAGCGGGCGCTGACCTGGCGCAAGCTTGTCGGGGTCCAGTTGGTCCAGCGTCAGACCGAGGCACGCGCCGGACAGTCCCAGCTCGCTTAGCAGGATCCTCATGCGGCCGAGCACATTCCACTCACTGCACGCGCACACAACACTCGCTCGTCGCTACAATACAGGAGATCGCGAGAGGGCGCGCTTACTCTCCGCCTCGGTGAACGGTCGGTGCGTTACTGAGGCCGCCGCCGCCGAGGCTGGTGGCTATATCGCATTTCCTGACGTCACAACGGCGACGTCACGGGTGCGACGTCATTAACGGTACCTCCCACGGCCCGCCCGGCGCGCCGCCACCTCGCCGCCCGCCCGAGCCTGCGCTAACGGCACCGCTAGTATGGAACGGAGCTTTTCTACTGTACACACCAGTCTTCGCTCGCGGTTGACGTCTACAGCGGGCTCGCCGCGCCGCCCGTCATCGCTCCAGCCTTCCATATTATGAATATTGCCCAATTTATGTTTACAGCCGGATGCTACTCGTACCAAAATATGAAGGTGAAGGTTACTTTGAAGGGGATGAAACAGTTGCTTTTTGTATTTTCTTTATTAATCAAACTTATTCCATTCTTATTTTAATGACACTTTAAGCCATAGAAGGCTTGTCTAGTGTCGATGCTGGTGGTATACTTACAGTAACGTAGGCGGGTTTACAGGTAGAGCCTAACCTTAAAAAGATTACGAAAATATAACCCTGCTATGAAAATTGGTAATTAGGTAGGTATTTATTGGCTTTTTGAATAGAGAGCCTGTGAGTATTAAGTATTAGAATTCAGGAAATTATTTCTTCGACGAGCTTTTCAGTTGCGAAGTAGGTACCTTGTGCTTATCAAGCATAATTTCGTCCTTCCCTAACCTTTCGGTGCGTGTATTCAGCATTATCAGTGCTGTGGCTTCTGTTTTCTATTACGCCAATGACACGGATTTTGACAGTTCTGAAACTTTCCCGAATCATTGTTATATGATGTTTTTTTATATCACTTTATTGCTATAAAGGTTGGAAAATAAAAAAAAATTTGCAAAATGTAAGGCGCGAATTATTTTTGGTGGCCACCAAACTGCATTTTCTGCTTAAAATTAACGGAAACAAAACTATTAAAAGGGCTAAGAAAAGCTTATAATCTGGTGATATATAATAGGTCTTTACCTATGAAATTGCCGTTCTTCAGCACTGGTCATTTCAAATAGAAAAAAAGTTTGGAATGGCTTTGTATTCTAAATTCAAATTAATTTTGTTTTAAAAACATGACATTCTTTTTACAAACTCAGACTTTTGTTTATTAATTAGCGTTGTATTTTCATTACATTTGAACATTTTTCGTCATAATGGATACTTTAAAAATTCGTGTAATTATGGAATATGAGTTTCGTCGTGGCACCAACGCAACTCAAACGGCACGTAACATCAAAAACGTTTACGGAGAGAACTGTACAAACGAACGCACAACCCGTTATTGGTTTTCCCGGTTCCGTTCTGGAAATTTTGACTTGAAAAATGAAGCTCGTGGTCGTCCGGAGACTTTGGTCAACAATGATGAATTAAAGGCAATTGTGGAAGCTGACGAAACTCAATCTACAGCTGAGCTAGCAGCAGCTTTTGATGTTAGCATCAAAACAATTTTGGTCCATTTGCGACAAATAGGCAAGGTAAAAAAACTTGATAGATGGGTGCCCCACGAACTTAACGATCGCCAGCGCAACGTACGCGTCGAGACCTGCCTCGCACTGCTCAATAGGCAAAGAAATGAAGGAATTTTGAACCGAATTGTTACGTGCGATTAAAAATGGATTCTGTTCGACAATCGAAAGCGCTCAGCAAGTTGGTTAGATCCTGGTTCAGCACCAAAGCAATGCCCTAAACCAAAAATGACCCCAAAAAAGGTGATGGTCACTGTTTGGTGGTCTAGTGCGGGTGTGATTCACCACAGCTTTTTACAAAACGGCATGAGCATTACTGCAGATGTGTACTGTGAAGAACTGGAGACAATGATGGAGAAGCTTGCATATCGGCAACCAGCTTTGGTCAATCGGTCGTCCCCACTGCTCCTTCACGACAACGCGCGACCCCATACTGCACAACAGACAGTCTCCAAGCTGCAAGAGCTGGGGTTGGAAGCTCTCCCTCATCCGCCATACTCACCAGACCTTGCACCTACCGACTATTACTTTTTCCAAAATTTAGACAACTTTTTAGTGGGTAAAAAATTCAATTCTCGAGAGGCAGTACAAAATGCCTTTGAAGAGTTTGTTGCCTCCCGTCCAGCTGATTTTTACAAGAAGGGCATCAATAAACTGCCAATGCGTTGGCAAAGATGCGTCGATTGCATGGGTGATTACTTTGAATAATAGAAATAAAAAAGTTTTAAAAAATAAGTGCTTTCACTTATTCCATACAAAACGGCAATTTCATAGGTAAAGACCTAATATATAGCTCATTATTACAACAACGCGGTGATAATTTTTGATTAACGCGGTAAAAATAAGAAAAACATAGTACCTATGTAGCGGCGCTAGTTTAGCTTGTACCTTCGCCGTAATTAAATTTCTAACATTTGAAGATGTGTGTTTATACCCACACTCTAACTCAAACTCAAAGCCCATAGATATTCCCCGTAAATCATAAACTTAACATGTTCTTAAACCCTTATTATTACCTTATTTATTGTAACGGTAACGGAGCTTAGAGATAATCTGCTTACATAGAGCATCACCGAACCAAAGCTCGGTAAAAGTTACAGAAAAAATGGCTGTACGAAGATAACACAAGTAGGAAGTTGAAAGAAAAGTAGTGGGCATGAAGCGACCGGTGTTGTACATTTCTGCCCCTTACATAACAACCCAATGAATTATAAAGCTGTGCGTCCACCAGATCGGTATCGGAGCGTACGCAGCGTAAGGATTTGTTGCTTTGTATGAATTTCTATGGTACAGCGTCCACAGGGTCGGCATATCTGCCGATACCGATGCCAGAGACCGATATTTCAGCCGATAGCGTCAACCGCAACGATATCCTCGTCACTATATAAAAAAATAGATGACTTATGATTGTTTTTGCGGATGACGTCATCGACAAATTCGAGAGCTTTGAAAATACCTATATAGCCGATGCAAAATCCGAAAGCAGTAGGCGCACCCTATCGGCATATTGTAAATAAAATACCGACGCCGCGTACGCTCCAATTCCGATGCAGTGGACGCACAACGTTTTAGTTACTAATAAAAACCTCACAATAATTGCTAAGAGTAATTTGTTTTATTCTGTTATCGTTAGTCAGAAAAAATAAAACATCCAGATTAATTGTTTTTTTTTATTTCACGCATTATAAAATAAAATAGACTGAGATGGAAATCCCATCTTACATCTCTGTCTGCATTACGCCTAATACAATGTTTAAAGGTATAATAGTACATTGTTCAACGAAGTGAGAAAGTGACTGATTCCTATAGAGTGTGTCATTTGAGCCTAACTCAAAAAAAATTACCTAACTCAAACGTAAATTTCGAAGAAATTCCCGCGAATGCCTCAGGCACTTGGTTCTTTTTTTGAATTACTGTTCCGAGAACGGAAGAGGCCGATATCATATTAGCCTATAATAAAAATAACCATAGCTAAAGGCTGAAATTTCAGGTAAAAAAATATTAGATTAAGACGAGAAAGGGTTTTATTGAGATAAAGATAGTAAGGAAGTATTTACAATGGGCAATTCCTGGTGTTTATTGAATCTGCGGAGACAAATGCAGCGGTGACGTTGGCAGGCGGGACGTCCACACGCATCCCGGCCCCATTCGGCTGGACGCGCCGCTTCCGCATTGATTGCACCCGTCGTCACACGGGGATTCATATAGGGCGGACACTACCATCTTGCTGGAACTTATAACACTTACGTAGAAAAGGAATGGGGAAAGCTGCAGATGAAGATTTATCATCATTACTACGACCCTTATGTCACCCAACTACCAATTCATTTAGACCCTCGTTTGCCCTGCGCTATTTCCATCCTAGGTGTGCTCAGCGCTTCCATCCAAGCTCAGCGCTTATACACTGATTTTCCATCATGAATGCTCCATTACATGTTGATCTGAAATTTAAAATTTTGTTTATCTTATTCACGACCTATATGTCTAATTTACTATTTTACTACTAATAAACTAATAATGTATTAGGTACTTAGTTATTTTTAAATTAACCATATCGAACTCTCAGGGAGTAAAAGGGAATGCTATGCAACACCCTAGTTTCCTATAGGTATATGAAAATATTTCTTTATCTATCATGGCTTCACACAGAACTGAAGTAAACAAATCGTAAATAACGCGAAAGTTCGCCGGGCATTATTAATTAAATCATTAGACGAACTGGAAAAACATGTAGGAGGTTAGGCTGGTCAGGTTATCTTAGTGACCTAACGTGAGAGACTTGGCAGGAGATATGTAGGTGTGCCACTTCAAGGGAGCTGGCTCTGTGAACCATAAAATTGATATTTTTATCATTTAGGGTTCATGAAACATTTACTTGGGAGAAAGCATTAGCACAAACTCCGTCAGAAATAACTTGATCTAAGTGTAAAAAAAAAATTGAACTTTCTTAGCGTCGTCGTTTCCTATTTCTGACACAAATACATACAAAGTTAATTTATGTATAATTTATATAACAGCGTAGGTACTAATAAAATCTAAAAAAATTAGGGAGAATAACCTAGATTTAAAACAATAGTTAACAACAGTAGTTGACCTCGTGGTGTAGTTGGTCAGCACATTCTCGTAGTGAGGGAAGAATGCGGGTTTAAGTCCCGTCGAACTCGAAAATTTTTGAGATTTTATTTGATTTCTTATAAATTAAGGGGTAATTTGTTAGTGTGGGGCTTATGCACTATAATAATAAAAACCTTAATAGTTAACAAATTGTCAATACACAGCCTTTTAACAAATTCAGATATATGTAGGTACATAAAAAATATAGAAGTCGAATTGAGATGAAAGCCTCCACCTTTTTTGAAGCCTGATAAAAAGAATTCAAATTCCTTTCCCTGACCTATACCAATAAAAAATACATCTTTAGGGGGGTCGATGAGTTCAGTTAGTGTCCGTGTTACATATATTTGCGGTAGTTACGATTGGTCGCATGCCCCAGTACTATTTGTACTCGCGGAGCGGGCAACCGTCCAGTTATTCTAATTTTACATATAATCGATGCCGGCGGCGCATCGTCGACTCATCGGCGAGCTTGTCCTGTCAAAGGTGAAAATCGACACAGTCAGGAGTTTGCTGATTACATTATCATGTTGCCTTCTAATCATGGTTTGTAATTACCACACTGCTGAAGAATGAAGAAAACGTTTGACTGATTATCTTCAAAAAGATGGTTTAGTAGGTCTCTTAATCTGCAAACCTACATCTACCTAATCTACATTCTCCCAAGGGTCTTCGAATTCAAGATCACCGGAATAAATATTACCTATGAATCAGTTCAGCTCTTATATAATAGATATATTATTTGATATATAATTAATACTAGCTTCAATCCGCAGCTTGTTTTCGGGATAATAATCTAGATATAATGTTAATCAAGTTTGAGAACTTGATTAACATTATATTAACTTATTAACTTTAACTTATTAGCTTTAGCTTTTATAATATTACAGTGGGTACTACCTATGCTTGTGGAGGATACGATTAGTGATTAGGATATGGTGTTATATTCGTGCCACTTATGTATTTATATATTTTTTTGTCTTTTGTCTAATCTACATCATTCAATATAACGACAGGTGCCAATTTGCCTGAACTTCCCCCAAACCGAACATGCGTCCTATCAAAAGAGAGATTTTTTGGCTTTAAAAATCGCACGATTTCTTTGGTAGTACGAGTAAGATCAAACCTATTTCTGATTTTAATAAAATTTAAAATGAAATGTTATCGACATGATTCACTTTAGGTAACATCAGTCGGAGAGCTGCTGCTACAGAAAGTACAAATTTATTTATCGTCTGCGCTGCTTCGTTAGTGCAAATCGTTTCTATGGATACAATACCTACCTATACTTCCAACTACTCTTCCAAAGACTACTAGAGTGGCACCACTCTAGTAAAGTATTTATTAAGTGGGTTCACTTCACTCACACTTCACTTTCAGTACTAGTGCCAACCTACTGTAATGTCACTAATTTCAACTACATGGTATCCCGGGTATCCCTGGTACATGGTATACTTAAGGTGGCCCTATATAACTATATATTGAAATATTTTCTCCCGCGAGCGCATAATATATAATATAAGAAGAAGTACCTAATATATTCTTGTAATTTATTTATTTCACACCCATACTATTCGTAAGTACCGCATAGTTTTAAAGCGTAGTACGTCGTATGTGCATAATGTATGTTTACATATATGATTCGATTATCTACTTATGCCAAAATTTAAATTACCCACCTACCTTGTCTAAGAATTCTCTAAGAATATTGGCAGTGATAGACGTATAGACAGTCGAACAGATAAGTGATTGATTCTATAAGGGATTGTCTTTCCCTCATGTGTACAGACATGCTTTTGAAATTTCGAAGAGTTCAATTATCATTGATCATATTAGAAATTTAAATCTTGACATATTATATTTTGTGAATAAGCTACCTATACGAGTATGTATACAGGGTGTCCTATAATGATTGGATAACCTAGAAGGTACCTGTTGGCAAGGCGAATCGGAAACAACTTTTTTTTTTAAACTTGTCCTGTTCGGAAAATATTTAACTTTTTGTAAGTTTGGGAAAATTAGTACCTTTGTTCACTTTTGGAATTGACGTGGTGCCCACAATTTTAACAATTTTTTTATTTTATTTATGGAATATACTAAGAAGAAGTAGCTTATCTGAACACCGTTGGAATAATTTTGGAGACTAGGACCAGTAATTTTCAAAACAGATTTAGATTGGAAAATTATAATTTTTAATTTAATTATGCTAAATTTGAGTATCTGTGTTTTAAAACAAATGTCTGAAAACCTAAAATGTATTTAGGGAATTATATATTAGACAGTGATATCCATGAAGCTGAAATAACTTAATACGTTATAAGGAAAAATCCTAGCAAGTAGAGCGTCTGGAATTTAAAATATCTAGTCTATAATGAAAGTATTTAACGATAGCTAACAGTCTATTCAAACCTACCAAATAAATAACATGTGACAGTGAACCCACAGTAAAATGTGTTAGTAGGTAAGTAATGTAGGTACCTACCTAATGATTTAATCAGAAGGTTTTGTCCTTAATCCATATTAGTTCATTTCGCTCGAGTCATCCAAGTACCTAATTCGTGATAAGCGCGCTTGTAACTAAAGCGATAGCGGCTCATGTGTGCGTGCGTGAGCCTCACATCGAATCGTGAACGCAGCGCCCGCGCAGCTCGACCGAGTAAAAATTCCAAGCGGTGAACGACTGAACGCGAGTCACTTGTTTCGATTCCGTCAGCGCGATGTTGAACACTCTGTGGCACGATTGTAAATTGTACTAATTGGGCATGGCGGCGGTATCTCCTGAGAAAACAGTAGTACCATCAATTCCCTACAGCTCAAGTTAATACAACATCCGCATAATCAACCAGTGAAGCACCTACCTACTCGTATCGTATCTATATTCGGTTGAACGCGGGCGCAGCGACCGTGTATTCTCTAGTATTGAGTGCATTATGCAGACTGCATGAGTGTGTGTGAAGTGTTCTTAAATAGTCAGTGCTAGAAGAGCTCACAGTAATGATCTCCGTTGTAAGTATGCTGGCCTTATCAATTATTAATTCGTTCTTTTTTGTTTTCAATGTTAAGATTTTTATTTTGAGGTTATGTTTAGTTGAGAGCGCTATACAAAAATACAAAGCTGGATTGTTGATAAGCATAGTTTCACCTTTAATTGGTAGGAAATAATGTAGATATTATTACACGGCCCTTCTAACACACAGTCATGAGATGATTTGGCTCTAAACCAAGTATTTGTGTAGGATCTTTTGTAGTAGGTATAGTGTGTGTTCAAGAGATTCGTCTCATTTATATGGTTATTTAGTCATTTTCAGCCTTTTGTTTTGTAAAAAGTGTGATTATTAATTGAGTTCCTAACCTCAATTACTATGTAAATCATAATCTGACATACATAACTAACCTAGACAACATAGTTGAAACATTATCTTTTAGCAATGCACTTGACGTACTATCTAACTTGGTCTAGGTATTACAGCTATGACCTTATTAATGTTTATTTATGTGTTTCATTTTGTAAACATACCTAGGTAGGTACACTGGTTGTAGGTAGGTACAAACTTACATAAAAGCTGTCATATTTTGTTACAACTGCTTTGTTTACACCTAGCCTGATGTACTTTTCATAACATGATAGGTAGTTCATTTTAAAACAGTTTTTAGATCTACATGACCTACCAACTAACACTTGGTAGGTTGATGTTAATAATTATCATATTTGTCGTTCTACACCGAATGGAATATTAACGCTGTTATCTACATCACGAATGTGTAATTGACGCTTTCAAGTGGTTTAGTACTTACTTCATTATCAGTAGCTCAAGATGTTGGATTAAATGAGATTTTTATGTGATAAGGAAAATGAAGGATGCTTAAAATGGAGATTCACATTCACTGACTACATAATCATCATCATTCCTAGATAATAGTGACATACAAATATCATAATAATAATAATGTAATATGCATTCATGCTACCTAATACGACCAATGTTTTTCCATTTGGTATAGCACTCACCCAGGTAGGTACCTAGTTGAAATTATTTATCTCGAAGTACTTGATGTATCATAAATGAAATATTTCGGATTAGTTTTTGTTGTCCTATGAATAATAATATAGGTAGGTACCTATTCATATTATCGTACAAAAAATAATTATACAAAATACATAAAAAACAATTACCTTCTACTTGTTTATGGACTTATTTTTTATTATTTATTGATTTCAGTCACAATTACGTAGGCATCTGCTTAGGTATTACCCTACCGATCGTATCAAACAGACGACTTTCGTCGATAATAAATCCATTAGGTGTGATACTCAAGGTTAAAATTTATAATTTTATTGCGATTCACTCTTGAAACACATGTTACCAAATCTACATTTAACTCCAATACGAACCGAACTAGAAATTATAAATAAACCTTGAGTTTTAATATATACTAGAAGTGAGATGCTGGGATCGTTGCCTATTATTGTACCGAGCGCGAGCTCGCGTTTGATAAAGATTGAGGTACGATAATGGTTAAAATATATATCCTAAATAGATTTAAATAAAAAGCTAATTTGATAGATATTTAGTTACAATTTACCAAAAATCTATTGTGAGTACTTACATATCTAAATGATTTATAGATAGATATTTATCTAAGCAGTACGCACCAATTGAAATACTTGTACATTTTGTGAACTTATCTTAAGCTCAGAGTAAGATTGTGCCTTATGTATGGGTACAAGAAGGCTAGGCAAAGGCCTACCTACACATACTCCTACAATAATAAGTTTTACATAACAAACTATGTAGTATATAAAGTCTAAATCTGTATCAATACAAGCTGTATATAACGATTTATCTTATCTAACTATTCTAGGAAAATTTATGCGGTTCAAATGTTTAATTCATATCCATAGAATGTCATATTACACTCATTGATAAAACAGCTGACCTGTGTGTTAACGCGCACAGTTCTCGTCTATCTATGTGTGTCTACCAAGTTGCACGTGATCTGTCGACCCGTGCCTTATTGAGAAACAATCTGTTTCCGCTCGTATAGGTACTCCCTCAGTTTTAGCGTCACTGAACCGAGCTGTGATATTATTACCGGTGAAATCGATCGCACCCTCACTCCCCACAACACTACGTCATAGTTCCTCCTGAACACCTGGTGCAGTGACGTCACGGATCGGTGACGAAATACTACGTCATCAAATTTTGACGCATGCGCTTGTCCACGCTTCTTAAATTTAGAATGAAGTGACGTCACTACGTATACGTCTTAGATTGCATCCATCTGCGGATATTATAGTTCCCATGTTAGGTATCTGTGTGATTATGCGATATTAATTATATTCATTGATGATTTCATAAGGTTAGGAAGGCATTTCTTACCAATATATCACTCAATAAATATGGCAAGAACTGTCAAATTTGACAGTTCTTCAATAAGTAAATTCAGCCAGACAGCGACTGACCAGCAGTTACTTCAATAGTGACTTGGGTACTTAGGTTTACATTATTTTATGTACATAGTTTGTTGCATATTTCTTTTATTCCATGTCATTGTCGTTCTAGCTGTTGTATATAAAAGTTCACAATTGTTAGTTAAATTGTCACTACGGCTTTCTGTTGCTTTTACATAAATTGATTAAGTTAGTTTAAGCCGTTGGTTTTCCAATAAAGTAAATAAATATAAAACTGTAAAATTTGACAGTTCTTGCCACTTTTATCGAGTGATATAATGGCGAGAATTGCCTTCCAGGTGTAATGATTACCTACAAGTTGAGTAGGTATAAAAAATACTTAATTATATTATAATTATTCTTACTTTGGGGCTAAATGATGCTGTGTGGATTGTCCAGCATTATTTATTTATTATTTATTCAGCAGCAATAAGTACCTACATACATATATCTATACCCATCCTCTCAAAATAACTAATAAGTAAGTAATAATAAATATTAGGAATAAATGTAAAATGTCAAACTCGGTCTTGGCTTGTTTGTTCTTATGTTTAGGTAATCAAAATCATATATGTAGTTTCAGTCAATTAGAAAGTTTAATACTTCATTGGTTTCAGTTTACAAACGAATAGGCGAGTTCTCTTATACTTACTATCGCGTCTTTAGATTTTGTACTTAATAATAATAATATAATAAATAATGCTGGACAATCCACACAGCATCATCTAGCCCCAAGCTAAGCAAACCTTGTGTTATGGGTAGAGTGATCGCAAAGTTATATGACTCTCCGATATTAGGCACGGAAGCAAATATGCGCATGTACAATCAAATAGAAAAGCCATAATAACCAACGAGCGACGCGCCCCGGCTTCGCACCCGTGCGAAAGATAAGACGTTGAAAGTGTTGATGGGAACAATGTTAAATCTTGAAAAATTTAACCCTAATAACCTTAAAGTGCTATTTTCTGCAACAGGACTAACTGAGCGGAGCTGACTACGGGATTGTCATAAAAGTCATGACATCAAACACTTTTCGTGCTTGACGACGCAGTACGTTAAACCGCCCGCGAGGCATATTTAACGTATAAGAGAAACAGCTAATATCAGGGAATACTCCACAAAATCACAAGAACAAACTATCAAATCAACCAAAACAAACACCGAACAACCATCAAAGACTTTGCTGCGTCATTGTACTCAAACTATTCATTTGACAGTATTGCCAACTAGGTTTTAAATAAATTTGCTACATTATAATTGTTTTATTTCCAAACTTAGGTTAATTGCGTAAGATAAAAAGTTTAATTTGTTCTAAAATTTAAGGTTTTAAATAATCCGTCATTGAGTGTAAGGTTTTTTTTTATTCTATCAATATTGAATAGAAAAAAAAATATTGCAGAACAAAATGTGCACGACCAAATGAAAATACGCTAAAATTCTTGCTGGGAACCCTGGTTCGACAGATAGATCCCCTCTCCACCCGTTCTTTCCCGTCAACGCCTTATTTTCAGTTTAGTGGGCAGCCGTTGAAGCCAACTTCACAGAGAAACTTTGCGCGGACTCTACTAGATGAATGATATACTTAATACAATACACTACATAGATATATATTTTATATTATACATAGAAAATACCTACTTACCTACCCTTACACGAATAGTTTGTCGACAATCACTTAGGTTCTCCTATTAAAATTATTGAAAACTTTCCACCATGATCCGTTTAGTATTTCTGCGGTTCTTATTTCTTAAGTTTGCAAGTTTGTCTGTCCCTAAAATAAAAAGAGAAACGTGTCAGTGTGACCTCTGACGGGTAACGTTTGCATAAAATTGGTTCTTTATTTAGCATCACAAAAGCGCAGCCCTCCGTTTGGTTCCCCTCTGCAGGAACCCTATTGGTTCGTGTTCGCCGAGCCCGCTAACAGATGGCTCTACAACTCACTACAACAGCTCTAGTTTTGACAACATGGCTTCACCAAATTCTGTCGTGTGCGATTTTTACGTAAATTAGTGATTCTTGGACTGTTTTAGTGTTTTGTTCGAAAGAGGCCTAGTTTATAGTTGGTTTATTGGAAAATGACGATTTTGTGATAAAATCATCTTCAGGTATGGTTTAGTTTTACAGCATGCGTCATATCTTTTCCTGGGTATGATTATTGATTAGTAGAATTGTGTCAGGCAATAGATATGTAGAGAGAAATGTCATACTATTGCCAGATGTTTAAATTTTTCGAGAGTATTTCGGTAATTTTGTGTAACTAAGCGATAGAATTTTTCATTTATTTGTTACGCAATACAATATCTGCATTGTGAAGTTGGTGCATCGTGTTACCTAGCAACAGTACTGTCCTGAACTACTGTCATCGACTTTGACTCTCGAGTGGTTTATTTATTTTTCGTAGTTTTTAACCAAAAATTTTAACAAAAAGGTTGGCATTGACTTGACTGTGATCCAACCTTATTTCCAAAAACACGTAGGTATGAAAAATTTGAGAATAAGTACTTGATCTATTATAAAAATATTAAGTTTAATTAAAATTATAAATAGGTTCATTGGCAGGTAGACAGGTAATAAAATAATTAAAATGATTCTGGAGAACTAGAGTAAAAACAAAATATGTGACAAATATACAGGGTGTTACAAACGAACATTACTCTAATATTTCGGGCAGCTACCCGAAATATTACAAATAGTGAATTTTACTGAAAGAACGCAATCTATATAAAAAAAATAAACTGCATTTTAACGATTTTGAAAAACTACTGGAATTATCCGATAAACCACAAAATCGTGAAAAATACCAACCACTCTGGATCCCCATTTTTATGTCACCGATCGGTAGAGTCAATCCTAAGAATCAAAACTGTACTATTTAGTGTAATGTAGTAAATTTAGCGGCGTATGTAGTAGTGTAATGTATGTTGAGGTAATGTATATTGCTATTTAGGTTTTAGGGATTTAGGTTAATAGTTAGAATTTATGTAGGCCGTTAGGTATACGTTAATCTTACTTTCGACCTTAAGTTTTATTTTACTTGTTCCAGGTACTACGCAGAGTATGATCTGCAATAGAAGTATCCCTAATTTACTTCATAGTATTATATTATTGGAATATGGATCCAATTTTGGAAAATGATTCAGCCACTGCGGATTCGCCAAGCAAACATGGAAAGGCGAAACACAAACATAAGAAAAAAAAGAATCCGTCTGAAGCTCAAAATGAAAATCAAACAGTAGTGGGGGAGAAAAAAAAGTTTGTTGTAACGATACATCCAGATAAAAAAGTTCCTTCTACTAGCGTAGCTGATGGTAATATCCACACTGTGCATTTTGGGACGCGCGGGGTGGAATCGCAGAGGCCTCATGTCAGGAATATCTTCAAAGATTCGAGACCTTCAAGTGCTGAACGAGATTCCTCTGCCACTAAAGAGTATGATACCTTTCATGGGACTTCATCTAGCCCAAGAAGCTCTATTTTTGATATATTTCGCCTAAGAAGAAAGAGCGATGCCAAAAAATACCAATCAAGAACTCCAAGAGCCAATGAGACTCAAGAATCATCAGCTAACGAAGAACCCAGTCCCAGTACGTCAGACTCCAAAGAGTCTCATAAAGATTCGGATAAAAAATATTACCACACAGTTACGGGAGCTTCCTCGCGAAAATATAGTCCTATTACTAGGGTAATGGATATATTTAGGAGCAAGCCACATACTGAAAGCAACCAAGCCGCCGTCGAGCCTGTAAAAAAGAAGAGCAACAAGCAAATTCGTCGATCTTCCATAGAAACAACTTCACCAACTTATCATAAAAACTCATATGCTTCGTTAGATACAATGCAAGCAAAACAATTATTTAGAGAAATTCGCGGTATGCCTAAATATGACCCTTACTTGTCAATCGTACAAATATCTATAGGAGGTCGGGATAAAGCGAGACTTCTTTTAAACTTCTTTAAATATCACAAGTGTTATGAAATCCTACCTAAGTCAGCTAAGGTCATAATATTCGATACTCAGTTCTACGTGAAAAAAACATTTCCTACATTAATATCCCACGGAATTCGTTCAGCACCATTATGGGACGCAAACAAAAAGAAGTTAATCGGCATGATAACGGTTACTGATTTTATAAGAATTCTTCTTCACCTTGAATCTGAAAATTTATCGGTGGAAGATTTAGAGCGACACACACTACAGACATGGAGAAAAATACTAAGACCGGGCAGAAAGCCATTATGCAGCGTCGGGCCTGATCAGTCGCTACATGATGCCATCAATTTACTCAACAAAAACCGTGTGCACAGGTTGTTGATGCTAGATCCCCAGAATGGCGACGTTCTTTACGTATTGTCCCATAAAAGAATATTAAGATTTCTCTTTGTATATTTGAATGAATTTCCGGAATTAACGTTCTTCTACAAATCACTAGTCGAATTGAAAATAGGTACTTTTGAAGACATAGTCTCCGTTACAGACGACATAAGTATTAAAACAGCATTTCAACTAATGCTGGAAAAAGATATATCGGCTGTGCCGATTTTAAACGATGACGGGATACTAATTGACGTGTTTGCTAAATATGAAGTGTTAAATTTAGTAAGTGAGAAATTATATTCCAATTTATCACTGACGATAGGCGAGGTACGCAATAAAAAGAAAGACTGGGAAGAAAAGATGCAAAAGTGTAGATCGAGTATTACTTTATACGAGGCCTTAGAAGTTATCGTTAGAACTGAAAGTCATCGATTATTGTTAGTTAATAAGGAGGACAAACTGACGGGAATTATTTCATTGTCCGATATATTAGTATATTTAAATAGGGTAATTCCAACCGAAAAGAAAGTATCGTCGCTACAAGAAATATTTAGGCCACTTGAAGAGAATAAAGTGGCAGAGTCATTAAAAGAGAGTGAAAATGAAGTTATAACTATAGATGTACCTAATATCGCTACGAAAAATGTACCTGAGATTGATGAAACTGTAGCAGAGTTTAAAGATGTTAAACCCTTACCTATTGAGGAAATAGTTGATCACGAAGAGTCAGATTCCGACGTTGTTACAGCATTAGACACTGTCGTCACTTCGCACAGCACAGCTTCGTCTAATGGCGAAGAACCACTTGTTACTGAGTAATAACTACATACATGTTATTATGTACCTACTAATTGTTGATGATTATTTATTCCAAAGAAAATGTGATAGGTGAAACCGCCGAATCAGTACATTAATCTCAGCTTTTGCTTATAAGTATTGTATTAAATTGATGTAAATTTAACTTGATAATAGTAGCATAAAATATATCACGTGATTGCCTTATTCATAATTAACTCATAACCTATCGTTTGCTAAATTTAATAAATTATTTTAGCATTATGTCTGTTATTTTATGCTCCTTTTGTAAATACCTAAGTACTTATTTACTTAAAATTACTAAGGTTATTTAATTAATGTCTATGGTAGAATTATCGTGATTCAAGTTTTATCGACGAAGCATGAATGAGGAATATCTATGTAGATTGTGGCCGAACGCAAGTCAGTCAGTCGAGAAAACAAGATCCGTCAAGTGCGAGTGTCACTCGCGCGCCGAGGTTTTCGAACGGTTGTCAAGTATACCAATAGGTACTATAATGTACTGGTTAGAGACTGCTATTTGATGAAAACCAAAAAATTAAAGGTACCGAAGTTTGCAAACCGATACATATGAAATGTACCTAATTTCATATGTATCGGTTTGCAAACTTCGGAGTACAGAGGGTAATAGTAAAATTTTCGAGTTTTAAATATATTTTGTAAAGTAAAATATAAATAACTAAATATAGATCTACAAACGCTACATACATTTAATATTTCAAAAACTGTTTTGAGATGTACAAATTTATACCTTTCATTTGATAACCCACTTGACATTGTAGGTATTGTAGATATTGTATCTTTTAAAATTTCGACATCACAATTTGTACTCAATATTTTAATTTTATTTTTTTTTATCTGGACAAACACACGATATTTATTATTCTTTAAAATTTCACATTATTTGCTGCTGTAGTTGCTGAGATATTAAAGACGGAAAAAAAGACAGAAAAGCAACACTATAAGGGTTTCGAAACCGATCTCCGATCTTCGAAACCCAAAAAATAACAAGGGTTATCCAAAATTCAAGTCTACTACACTAATAGTTCAGTCATGGTTCAAAAAACTTAAAAATTATTACATGAATGTTGTGTTCTTTAATTTTGTAGTTAATGTTTTTATCGTAATATTAGTCGGAAAGGAGATGTTGCCAAAAAACTGCTATTAGGTGCCATTTTTCCAATATGGCGGCGTGCGTGAGCGGCAAAGATACGAGGTGGCAAAGTTGAAATTCGGAAAGAGCAATTATCAAAATTACCCATTTTCAAAACTCCCGGAAAGTTACTAACACTAAATAAATGGAGCAGCGTAGGCAAACAGAAAATGTGTTGTTGATAAAATACGTACCTACCTAAAAGTCAAAAACGACGCACGCATATTTTTCTCACACATCGACAGATATTTAGGTAAAACTTGGTGAGTCGCGTTAGGGCCGATCGGCAACACGTACTCGTACTCGTATGTACTCGTATCTGTATGACACATGTTGTCATGGTGTCTGTCTATACAAAAAAAGGTATGGTATGGCTTCTTATGGTTATTCCGCGGGTTAATAGCCATTTAAATAAAGGCTGTACTTAAGGCGGCTACTGTTTCCTGTGCACAAAACAATAAAAAAGCTAGAGTCGGTTCGTTGCAATCGAATGCAGGCTGAGAGGCGGCGGCGGCGGCGGCGGCGCCCCGCGCCGGGACGGTCGCACCCGACCCGGAACACGGCCTCCAAGGTCGTCAGCATCTCTTACTTTTAGCGATCAACTCACCGGCCGACTACAGAATTATGTAAATCATGTCTAGATGTGCTATTAACATAGAATTGGGTTTTATTTCGTCCTTTTTAGGTATAGCCAATCATTCAGATCGTCATTCAATGTCCTCTAAACATGAAATCTGGTGTGACTGGTTAGAATTAGAGTGGCACGGATACAAAGAAAATAAATACTTTTACGACCTTAAATAAAAAACTGGTGTCTGAAGTTAGTTTGAAGTTCTCTATCACGATAAATTCGTTAGCAGTGAATGTTCTACGAAAAAGTTTATTTTCTTACGCAACCTTAGGTTTGATGAGAGCAAACAAAACAGTTGTGCCAACCTACACACAAATAATTGAACTGAATAAAACTTGCTGAACTGTTACCAATAGTGATTTCAATAAGGCTGATCATAACAATAGCGACAGTGTACGTACATGTGGGTAATAGGCACCGCACCGGTCAAATTATCATATAAAAAGAACCAGAAGCGGCCCACTCGTGAGAAACCGGTACCTTCGTTAGTTGGCACTGGACGAGTAAATATGGAAGCTTGTCGCGATTGTCGGACGAATCTGCCCACATTGCATGCCTACAACACAGTAAAGAAGGTGGTAGGTAGAGTTTGGAAAAAGACGGATATTTAACTTGTTACCTTTTTTTTTGGTTTTCTTCGTAACTATCCATTTTATTTGCTTCCATTTTCCTTTGGCCGTTAACAATCAGGTAAAGGTCGTTTTGCCTCGAAATTATTACAAAAAAGTAATGTAGATGCTTTGAAATTTTAAAACAATAATAATAATGCAAAAATAGGCGTAAAATAACACGATTAAGAAGAAAAAAAACTTTTAGAACAAAAGTTGATTCCTTTGGGGTCCAGAATCACCCGCATTGGGCCTAGTACACATGTTACGTGGCATCCTGTATAATGCAAGTATGTATTGCTAAAAAATTGTTCGATGTGATTAGTGTCCGTTATGTTTGCTTTATTGTCGTTAATCCCAATAATCCTACTAATAATATAAAGCTGAAAGTTTATATTGTCATAAAACCCAAAAGTCAAACTCATTTTATTGTCCTGTTCTGTGGTCGGACTGAGCATCCGGCTTCGACTTAAATAGCGTCCCTAACAGTTTGCTTCGCAGCGAGTGTATACGCAATGTTTATTTTACTTGTTTGGTTTTTAGATTTGCTTTGCGAAAGGCTAGAGAAGGATTACATTGTAAGTGAAATAGCATGCAATGTTGGTAGTTTATTTATTTTGGAGTAATTTGAAGATAGCTTTGTAGGGCATAGTGCAATCGTCAGGGCAAGTATAATAAATAAATAAATAAATAATGCTGGACA
Source organism: Eupithecia inturbata (assembly GCA_963662085.1). NCBI lineage: Eukaryota > Metazoa > Arthropoda > Insecta > Lepidoptera > Geometridae > Eupithecia > Eupithecia inturbata. The sequence goes on along the minus strand of OY759180.1, from coordinate 9,860,564 downwards.
ATCCACACAGCATCATCTAGCCCCAAAGTAAGCAGAGCTTGTGTTATGGGTACTAGATGACTGATAAACTTAATACAATACATAACATATATAGATATTTTTTATTATATATATATATACCCAGAACACCCGGAACAAATATTTGCAGATCGTACAAACATTTGTCCCAAGGCGGGAATCGAACCCGCAACCTTCTGCGTCGCAGGCGGACCTTCGCCCGCCGCGCCACATCGGTCATCGGTCAGTATCTAAGGGTATTTCCTAAAGATTGAAGATTTTACCTCAATACATACCAACACTTACCCTTATATCTTTTAAATATGTTTGCCGTCTATATATGCAAAATATATTTCTACGCAGCATGGTAGATGCCTTACGGTGGCTAAGTAGCCTAAAAACAGATAAAAACAAATCTATTATTCATCTGCCAGTTACTTAAAACGGTTACTTAAATATCGAAAAATAGGTGCCGTTACACGAGTCGATATTAGTAAATTCAAGGACTGATTTTTAGTTTAGGCTCCGGCCACCAGATTTGCGTAATTCAATGCCAATTTGTCTACACAATATTAACACGACACCTCACTAAATAGTACATAATACGGTTACATCATCGCTGTAGATGACCTACTGTGTATCTCAGAAGCTGTTGTCTCGTCAATGCGTCCGCGTTTCGAATAACAATGACGCATGAATGTAGAAGTATTAGAAGTAATTCCATGCAGCTATATAAGATAGGTACTCTTGGGAATATTGACTGCTGCTATTTTAAAATATAGATGGACCAAACACCTACTTCTTAGGAACAGAGGGATTTGTAGGTGTTTGATGCAAAGCTGAGAGGCGTCAGACAGCTTAAAATTACCGAACGCGACGAGTCAATAAATAATTTATATTAGCATATTAATCGATCAACTACCGCCGAAGGTCACGCAGTGGACAATCGTGTTTATATTAAACAAATTCGGCGTTAGGTTGCAAAATTATCATTTCAAGGACTTTTACTTTTATACTAAACGAGCTTCTGGACAAACGTCACAAAATGTAGATGGAAGCTTTGAGATTTTTATATTATCGATTAGGTATCGGCTTGTTATACCTATAAACAAATTTTTATGATGTAAGGTTTTGAGGAAATTCCCGCGATCAAAAAATTTTGCTGACTCAGGAATTTCTACTAAAGACCATTTGACAAGTCGATTAGATTTCAAATCAGCCATAATGCACACAGTTGAGTAAGAGCATTATTTAGCTAAACATGTGTCAAATATAACTAAGAAGATACATAACTCATACCTACCTAAGATAATAATAGTCTTGAAACTTGAAAGTAAACGCTCATTAGGCGCAGTCGGACACAGCTTCATATTTCTCAATATAAATAAGTATTTCTGGGCGGTGTTGTGAGAGTGGGTTTTATGAGATTTTGAAGACACAATTTGTAAACGTTACCAAAGAGAATGGATTGATTACTTTTTAACTTCTATGATTATGCTGGCTGTATAAAAACGCCGCGAGGCTATTTATCTACGGACTGTACGGATATATCTTCATTTTATTTATGTTCTGTAATGATTTTTGTGTCAATTGTTCATTCGAAAAGTTAAAAATTTTGTAATGTGTTTTCTTAAAGTCGCAACCTCTCAATTTTTTTTATAGTTTTAAGTTTAACGGTTTCTAATATATCCAGTAGGCATGTTTTAAGGGCAATTATTTTGCATAGAAACCTGTAGGTATTGCATAGGACAGGTGCTAAAACAGTAATGATGGGTAACGTAGGAAAACCTACGATGAGGAACGTAGGTACAAACTACCTAGCTTAGAACTACATCTAAGTTTGCAAAATTTTAGCTCGATTCGTTCTGCAGTTTTAGCGTGATTGATGCGGAAAAAATATAATCTCAAACTACGGAATTAACGGAATTGGATTTCCCAATTCCACAGGCTTTTGGGTTCGAAGTCATTAATCCAGCGGAACCGCGGTATTTGCAGTACTGAAATAAAAACGTTTTTTTTTTGTCCCTATTGTGCGTGGAACGGGTGGGGATTCCCTATCGTAATATGACAGAGATACCTTTCAGAGAAATGCACATAAAAACGGTTTATTCTAATTCATAATAAGAGTAAAATATGTATAAAGTTGACTTTAATTTTCCAGTTTCAAGTGCCTTAGATTAAAACGGTATGATTATTCTCGTCTGTTTACTTCAGTGTGATAAATTATAACAATGAGAACTTCGTAGGTATAGGTTACCTACTTTTTTGCACATCTAGGTATTGAATAAGATCGGTAAGTTCTAAGCATTGCGATACCTAGGTGGGTACTCCACGCTAGGTGACATGATGGGAACATGTCTTGGAACACACCCACATTGATTAAAGCCTACACTACTCATCGGCTTCTTTGAATGTGGGACACGTCACATAAGTACCTAGGCACTTACTAAGCTTGCCTGAGCTATAAATAAACCGCCAAGTACAAGTCCACTCGCATACGGAGGGTTCCGTACCTTAAAAATCAGGCAACTTTTTTAAAGAACATCAAATTTTCACTTGTTCGGAGACCCCTTTAAATTTTCAATTTTATTTTATTTTTAGTATATTTTATTATAACAGTTGTGTTACTTAATTATAGATAGTTTCATGTGTCTTCCTATTGTAGTTCAAGCGATAAAGCCTTGACAAATTAAGATCAAAAATAGCCAAAAAATAGCATTTGTTGTTTGATATTAATTTTATTTTTATTATTTTATGTTATAGCGGCAAGAGAAACGCACATTATCTAAAAATTTCAACTGTCTACCTCTTACGGTTCATGAGTATTATAGCCACGTGAGAGACGGACGGACGGACGGACAGCGGAGGACAGAAAAACGGAACCCCCACTAAGCCTGTGGGGGTTCCGTTTTTACCTTTCGGGTACGGAACCCTAAAACATAACCCTCCTTGCGCAGTCGGGTAAATATTAGCTTTGCACTGACTCTAGAAGTCAAATGTAGTTTGGGTAGTAGTAGTAACCTAAGTACCTAATGTTTATTTTTACAGCGTTTTTTTTTACTTTTCATTCCAGCAGATTTCTTTGCATGCAATAATCCATTGAGCTTCAGCTTTCTGAAACAAACATACATCCTGCTTTACATACTTTGTTTTTTTAATGCTAAGCACCTCGTGAGTGTAGGTAAGGAGGAAGCATGTGGCTTATGCTTCAAATCTTTATATAATCCTTCAAAAACTGCACAAATTGATTTGAAGCATCCTAGCAATTTCAATTGCATTCTAATGACCCAAGATCGGTCAAAAAGATATTATTCGGAGGTTACATAAACATCGACCAACAGTACTTGCTCGAAACCGCAAGATGTAACTTCTAACGAAAGTTCTGTGTCATCGATCATCATTTCGGCGCGTAAGATTATTGTAATGAGGATAAAATTACGAATACACCAGCGTGGTAGAGTATGAGTGGTCTTAGAATGATAGAAGTAATATAGGATGTTTTTTTTTTGGTGTTTAACACCAAAGTGCTTAACGCAGTCAATGGATGTCTGCAATGTCAAAGAAATAACACGCGCGTTGCCGACCCGTTCGAGATGTTTCAGAAGACCCCCTTTGAAGAACCCATGTTCCATTCTTAAACGACCAGTTAGTTAAAATCAACTTGAACTTTCTAAATCACTGAACATGACAAAAAATAAATCAAACTCAGTTTATCCAAGAGTTTGGGAGTAACGTTAACACTTGCCACAGATAGACTGGAAGACACAAACAAATTATGCTTCTAACACGCCTCTGTTTCGGCTTATTCCCGTTGTCCTAGATATTCCTCGACCAGGACAATGGGTTTTTTTAGAAGGGATCTTTGTCTTTTTGCGTGTGCCCAAGGACAAAGGGTTTCCATATTGACCTACTTTTGTATACACCCCAAACGGCTCAAAAAACCTCGGTCAAGTTACGTACCTCTATAGTTGTATATCGCCGTTTGAGGGACTCCGCTGATGTTGCTGCGGATTTAGGCCTTACTGATGTCGCTGCAAGATGCATGGCTAGGGTATCTACACAAGTGGCATCCTGAACTGGAGGCTGACCCATTTTCCGGGGAATCTGAGTCATACCGTAAGGTCTTTTACCATCATCCCTCGCTAGGCCACGCGGCTCGAGGGTGGCTGCGTCAATGACGCTGGTAAAAGCTTGACAGATGATGTCATTGTTGGAATGGAACTATGATTATGACTAATATGTATATGAACTAGACTATGATGGGATTGTACTCTAACATACTTAAAATTTATGTAAAATATTAAAAATCCCTGTGTCTCCTAGAGGGATATTTACGTGGGCTATAACAGGAATAATCTCTTTCAACATTTTGTGAAGATATTTTAGGTAGGTTCTACAGGGTTAGGGTACATCTTATCCGCGGATGAGTTGTCCACTTCACTTTTGAGGAGGGGCACTTCTCGTCCGAATGTCTCTTGGTTTTTGATTCGGACGAGTTGTACCTACACCAAAGCACAGATTTCATACTATACCCCAAAGTGAAGTGGACAACTCGTCCGCGAGAAGATCCGTCGTTACTTTTCAAGTCGAGTCTGTATCGAAATGTTTTACCTATTTAAACTTCCAGCACCTTCTTACAATATCTTCACAAACCTGAAAACAAGTAGGCTTCTATACTACCGTTACCGTACTTAAGAACGAAAATATTGCTAAAAATGACTCGATTACAAATCAATATTTATTTTTGTCTATCACATAGGTCTACCACATTATGTCTGGCCGTTACGTGAGTGAGAGTGAAGATTTGGTAATTCTATGTAGATGTACCGACTAGGTGTCAGTCGATGGCCGGCTGACACGACTAGGGCCATTGACCGGTGGCCGCTCAAGGTAATATACTCGTACATAAATAGGTAGTATACCTCTATAGCTTTCTTGGATATCAGGCACGGACCGAGAACTGTAAACCTACTCTCTTATTCCTAACAAGCTTCTGCCAACAGGTTTGCACGTGTTTTTACAACAAAAAGTAGCTTATATGATAATCGAGGCTTAGAAGTACATCTATGCAGTATTTTAGCCTGATCTATTCAGTGGTTTTGGTGTGAAGAGGTAACAAACATACAAACATGAAAACATCTCAATCTTGCATTTATAATAAAGGGGGCTAATATATAAATCGGTAAGTGAGTTTTCAGAGATACCTCACTCATGAGGTCAGCATCATATTTAAAATCTTGCTCGATCTATGCTTGTGTAACGATTTTCTACGGCAAAAGCGTTACTTAAGCATAGATCGATGACTGCGTAAGATAGTTTCATAAGACGGGCCTAAGGGGCAACCAGGCTAGCCAAAAATATAGTACTTCCAGAAGTAGTTAATACAGTTTACAATTATTTTCTGATACAAGTAATGTAATGTATTATGTATATCAGTTATCTAATACCCATAAAACAAGCTCTGCTTCGCTTCATTAATTACCTCCAAGATAATTATCATGATCCGTAAAAATATTAACATCGAGCGCGTTGATGTCTTTTGTATGGGGCTACGTTACGAAAGACGCACTTTTGTATGGGGCTACGTTACGAAAGACGCACTTTTGTATGGGGTTACGTTCCGAACGACGCACTTTTGTATGGGGCACGTTGCGAACAACGCACTTTTGTATGGGGCTACGTTACGAACGACGCACTTTTGTATGGGGTTACGCTACGAACGACGCATTTTTGTATGGGGTTACGTTACGAACGACGCACTTTTGTATGAAGTTACGTTACGAACGACGCACTTTTTTATTACCTAGGTATATGATTAAGTAATTAATTGTAATTACTCAATCTTAAAGGTAATCTAAATTATTATTATCCATGCAGCCAGCGTCTTTTTGACGCTACTGTTGGTTTGGATCTGATTAACTACCTCTAGATTGTTTTCAACAGTTTGCAGTTAGCTCAACTGTTTCAACTGTAAGTACTAGTTGTAACTTGTTCCTGTTAGCAGTAATTTTACTTAATATTTATTTTTTAACGAAAATTAAGATGCAAAATCTTAATTTTCTGATCGTATCGAGTTACAATTTAGCATTTACAGCAGCAGTAGGTACCTTACCTATTTTAACCCGTGGTGGTCGCGGCGTAAGAGTCGACCCATTCAACGGCTCCAAACCATAACGTGGATGTCATAGGAGCCGTCAAAGGAAAACTACCAGAAAGGGAAATAGCTTCCTTCTGGGTTTTTAGGGATCCGTACTCGAAGGGTTAAAACGGAACTCTATTACTAAGCTGTCCATCCGTCCGTCCGTCCGTCTGTCACAGGGTTACATCTCATGAACCGTAAGAGTTAGACAATTGAAATTTCAATGAATTTGTTGTACTTTTGCTGATGTAACAGAAAATAGTAAAAAATAAAATAAATATCCAAATTAAAGGGGGCTTAAATATAAAAGATTTTACAGTCAAGTTTGCTCTGTGTTTTTGTTTATGTTTGCTCTTGCTCTGTGATAGGACGAGCGGAGTCGTTTTGCGGTGAGCGAAGCGAGCCGCAATGCGTCCACCGTTACTTAGCAAGGCGAGCGAAGCGAGCCGCGCTTCGTGTGTGACAACCGCGGGTCACGTGGGTCACGTGTCCCGTGTATAAAAAAAACAACGATATACACAGCCGCCGCGAGCTGCATGCAGCTCGCGCACATATAAAAAACTAGAACGGAAGTCGTTATTTTCGTGAAACGCTCGAAGCGTTTCACGAAAATAACGACTTCCGTTAGTGCGCTACTAACGGAAGTCGTTATTTTCGTTCACGTTTCTTCTAATTTTCTAGTAGCGACATCTAGTTATGCGCTAATCGATGTATCTATGCTGATGAGTAGGAGATACCTACTAGATTAGGAGGTACCTAATTAGATTACGTAAATTATTTTAAATTGGTAGGACCAGTGAACGGAAAAAACATAGAAGCATTCCTTGCGCTATAAAATGACCCAAAAGGAAAGTACGCTGTGGTAGGCGGCGCTTGTAAACGAGTTTAATTCGCAAGGCGACTAGAGGGCGTTGTAGAAAATGACGTATGCGACTTACACGTTAAACGACGATTTAATCTCAAACGTCGAGGGAATAAAGTCGACATTGAACTGAACGTCTTGAGTGTTAGCAAATTTTTCGCTGATGCGAAGGATATTTGACATGTAAGTTTGTTTGCATTTTTGTGTCAAGTTGCGCGCATATTTTCCTTGAAGGAAGGATGTTTTTCCGTTCATTGGGTAGGACGCATTTTTTGGTTGCGCGTTGAAGTCTTTTGCATGGATGATAAAAGGACATAATAATATGTACCTAATTTGCTTCACTCTAAGAACCGGAAGGCTAGAAATTGTTTTGTAGGAATATTTTAATTCATAATCTTGGTCACAATAATTATAAAATCGGTTTAAAAGATTTTTAAATGGAACCTTATTATTAGTAATACATACATAATGTGATAGGGTAGGTTGTGCAATCTTACACATCCTGATATGTTAAATAATTGAGGGGGATAAGATGGCGCAGGTCAATTACTTGCATAAATCACACTTAAATAGTCCGAAACCGAGGTAATACGTACAAATTTCGTGCCACACACCTGTCACTTAACGCACTCGATCCAGTCTTCCACAATAACTCTTTGAAGACTTCTGTGCATCCTCCACACCTACAGATTTTCTTTTTCGTCGAAGATTTTGGTTTTTTGAATTTATCAAGATCAGCAGATGCCATCTCTTAGAAAACTATTGAAATACAATGTCAAAAGTCAACAGTTTGATGGCAAACGAAAGTAAAACAAACAGAAAAACATTGTAATTCCGTCAGAGTTTTTGTCCGTTATAGTTGCATAATAACAAAATAGGTATTAGATCAGAAGGCTATAAAAACTTTGAACTCACCTGGACTCGCCGTTTTTACACTAAATTAGATTTTTTTCTGAAAGCGCATACCGGCTTTCCTAGTTATGAAAACACAACTGAAATTGGCCCACCGGTGTTGAGTAATGAATGACGAATGCGTAATCTTATCGCCCGCGCGATCTTACACCAAACTACCACAATAAATTTCAAAACACGCATAAAAAAACAATCTAATACAATAATAATATCAGTAAAAATGATATTAAATTAAATAACGACAAACAAAGAAAAAAAAAATCTGGTCAAATGTCAAAACACAAAATTTCATAATCCATCTATTGAATACGAGTCGAGTCGTCCTAAGATGGGTACCGGGACACGCAGGAATCAACGGCAATGAGTGTGCCGACGAACTTGCTCGTACCGGGGCCAAGGGGACTCAGCTGGGCCCCGAGCCGTTCTGTGGCATACCTAAAAGTCTGGCTAACAGAACCCTCTCGGATTCCTGCTTCGAGGAAGCTTCCAAGCTTTGGAAGAATTCCTTGGGCATGAGCCACTCTAAGTTATTAATAGAAGCCTTCGATAAACGGTTCTCCAACAGAATCCTAGCGCTAAGCAGAAGCAACCTTCGCATTATGACAAGAGCCCTAACTGGACTCTGTCGCCTTAACAAGCATATGTTCAAACTGGGTCTTAGCGACACACAATCTTGCAGATTCTGTGAAGAGGCGGTGGAAACGCTTCTTCATCTGCTAGGAGAGTGCGGAGCACTGATATGCAAAAACGTAGCATCTATCTGGGCAAGCACCTGCACAGCCCAGACGAGCTACGAGCTTTCACCCCGAAGAAAATCCTGCAGTTCCTAGCAGCTGCAATGGTTAGTGGCGAACTATGAACGTCGCAATTTATTAATAAAAAATATTTTACATTTCACTTTTTACTATAAATAGGGTACAAAAACATTATAATAATTTGTAATAGGTATGTACCTAAATTTTATAAAAATTTCTTAGTTAAGTTATTATAATTAAACAAATCAATATTCTGGCAATTCCAGGAATTCGCACATACTGTAAGAAACCTTTTGTAGTAACCACTTTTTCAAGCTATTTTTAAACGCCCGCCGCGGCGCCGCGGTTGAGGTGGCATTCCGGATTTTGTCAAGTAGTCTGAGTTGAGTAGTAACACCCCTTCAACAGAATTAAGTTACAGTAGTGATTGTTTTGTTTTGATTTATCATGTTAACTTCTTTTTATCCACATCTGAAAAATGTAAATACTTATAAGCTTTATATCTAGGTTATACTTACCAAACTCTTTCTTTCTATTTTACTAAAAGTTGCCTACGAACTTTATATGACTTCTATCTCACCGTTATTGCTTCTATGTCAATTAAGCAATATTAATTAAGTTTTGAAATGGTAATTAAAATAATAAATTGTAGTAAACACCATGAAGGCAAAAGTTTATGGTGATAGAAATAAGGCTTTTAAAGCCGCTCCTGCTTTTAAGCGGGAGTGGTATCAAAAGTTTGAAATGGGTTACCCGTTTTCGTAATTTTTCGTATACTCAGTTCTAGAACCAGATTATCGGTTCTAGAGATATCTTATGTTAACAAAAACTGATACGTACTTAACAATAACAGAAAACAACAAGGTGTGGTATGATTGTGTGTGACTCTCAAAGGACGTTTGTAACAACTCGGCTAACATGTGAACGGATCTTAATAATGAACACTTGTGTATTGAGGAAGCAAAATTCGTAGCTTTAATAGTAAAGCAATGCCTTGTCAATTGCAACATGTCATTTTATTTAATAAAAAGTGAAATCGCACTGTAACATAATACGACACAATATGGTGACCAGCAATGCTTAGGGTCGCGGCCGGTGCAAACGGGCCACTGAAGATCATTAACGTTACAAGTGTTCCACTACTTAGACTCCATGAGCGCTTACGAAATGCCTCCACACGGCTGCATAGCAGTGTCAACCTAACGTTAACTAACTAACAACTACGAATTTTGCTAACGTTAACTACTAGGTTGTTCTTATGTTCCACTGAGCGTTACACTGACTTTGAGCTGTCAACACCCGGCAATTTCATCGCAGCGACGAAAAACTTGCTTGTCTGCTCAGACCAGTATTCTGTGTTTCACTAAGTGCGCATACGAACTGTATCCACCCAGCATAGCAATATCCTACGCTTGGCAGGCGGATTGGTGATCGCAGTGGAGGTGGTTTACCAAGCAGGTTGCAGAAGATACTAGGTACCTTATTTTTTGACTTTAAGTTAAGTGACTTTGCTCTGATTTTTTTGTAACAAAAATCAGAAAATGCATGCATTGCATCTGTCTTATTGATAAATTCGGAACTAGTTTAGGTTTTCTTTAGATGTTTTGTAAATGCATGTGTGTCGTGTTAAAATACACAGAAGAAAACTGCTCTTCCTCTTGTAGACTTCGATTCGTACGCTCGCGCCGCCCGCGCCGCCCCGCTGCGCCGCCGCGCCGCCCCGCTGCGCCGCCGCGCCGCCCCGCCGCGCCATCCAAATCAATTTAGCATCGTCGCGTCGGTAATGAAATTGCCGGTCTGCTCAACCCATAGGTATGTTATGTATGTATGTGGCTTAGGTAAGTAACGATGATTAGATAAGGGTCAAAGACCTTTGTGACCTTTGTGCCCTACAAAATTGTATGATTTGGTGATTACAATGTTTGTTTGCTAATTGTTCTTATAATTATTGTTATTATATAAATTTACTGTCGATATAGACGAAACAAGATCCGTCAAGTGTGAGTGTGACTTACGCGCCGAGGGTTTCGAACGTTTGTCAAGTATATCAATATGAACTATCTATAGGGTACTACCGGTTAGAGACTTTGCTACATTCAGATCTATTTCGGTTTGGAAACTTCAGATTATAGTAAAATTTTCAAGTTTTTTCAAAATATTTTAAAAAGTACCTGCAGTAATTTAAAAACTGTTTTAAGATGTACAAACCGATACCTTTATTTGATATGCCACTCGATGTGCTAGCCTTTTGAAAATTAATCCCCCCCTTTTTGACCATTTCTCAAAAAGTGTTCTACTTACAGACTTCTCTATATTTTTCCTGTAAAATATAGATCCATATCTACAAACGCTACATACATTTCAGATAGATCGCTCTGCAAACTTCAGAGATAAGGGGAGGGGGGGATTTTTCGAGTTTTTTCAAATATTTCAAAAAGTATGAAACCTACAAAAATTACAAAATCTTTTTTGAAATATACAAATTTATACCTACCTTTCATTTGATACCCCACTTGACCTTGTAGGTCTCTTTTATAATTTCGACATCAGAATTTGTAAGTACGTACTGAAAATTTTTATGTTTCAGTTTTTTGAAGTGATAGATCCAACCATTTGTTTTTATTATTGAATTGTAATTTTCTTTATCAATAAAGATATTCCAACCATAGCATCACATGAACTTACCTACTATTGAAAAATCCACTAATGAGAATTTACATGAGCTCACCGAAAATATAGTAGTTGTAGACCTGAAACATGTTTTAAAATGGGCTTTTACAATCGAGGCGCACATAAAAATTGCTTATTTCGTTCCTTGAGTTAATAATGTTGTGAGCAAAGAAATGGATAGACATCATTTTTACAAATTTTTATATGAAGTATGTGTGATAAAGAATTTATAAAGATTAATGAACAAGAAAATGATCTAAACAAGGCTTTTGTTTATGTAACAGTCACAAGTGGAAGCTATTCTACTCAAGCTGCTCACAGAAGCAGTTTGATGGACATTCTTCCAATGAGTGCAAACTTGTTCAGAAACATCGACTGTTTTTATGTAACAATTAATTTATAAACTAAATTAAAAGTTAGTTTTGCATAAATGGCACCAACCGCCGTATTTGTGTATAATTCGGGCCAAGGGCTTACTTTTCCTTCAAATTCATACCATTGAAGGCCCAATAAATTATTAAGAAGATGGTGACGAAACTCTAAACCTGCTGAAGATGGTATTACGGAAAGAAGTTTTTTTGCAAAAAATATTTCCTTGTTACAATAAAAATACTACATCAATATTACATAAATTATGATGTTCAATAAATAACCTACCAGTTTTTCCTTTCGTGCATTGTACAATCAAAGGCTAGGCTAATTATACTCAGCCAGTTCACTTACTAAACCTAAGTACTAAGACTTTTTAATTTTTTTTTAGGGAATATTGGATTCTCAAGTTTCCGGTTAGCAAGGAATTAACGCTAAGATCAGGAAGAGTTTCTTGGAAAAAAACAACAATTCAGGACGTCTAGTAACGGCAAATTTCTCTAAAAGCCTATCAGCCTATCCATACTCATGTTCTAAAATATGAATATTGGTACTGATAGCAATAACATTGCAGAGCTTGTAAGTAAAATTGATTCAAAATATTTTCTAATTTTTCGTTCATTATTTGAACTAAGATAAAACAAATACAGTGATAAAAAAAATTTACTGTATTGCTCAATACGAATAATAACTCTTACTTTTAAAAATGTGTTTAATTTAAACAATTGCTTATAAGTATTTTCCACACTAATAAAAATTAATACAGAAAAAAAAAAAAAATAATAATACAGAAAAATAAAAATTTACAAAAATCTTCTTTGTGATATAACATTCAATTGGTGTTCATTAGTCTCGCTAAAACTTAAAAACGGCTTGAAAGATAAAACTTTTTTTGTTTGACTTTTTGTAATTCATGGAGGGTTAAAAGGGAAAAAACAGGGCAAAAAAAAAAAATTGGGATGATACGAAGTTCATCTAGTCTCATATAAATATAAAATTTTAAATACGAGTGTACACGAGTAAAGGGACCCAGCTTTCCTCTACACACAAACATCGTGGTCTGCGGTGCTTAGCGTATGTTTCTTTGTTATACCTACATATTTGTATCTACACATTTTTCCCACATGATTTACTGTGATTTACCTTTATCCACATATTACGGATATTATAGACCCATTGCGGAATTATTACGCTTTATTAATTCACAGGCAGTCATGAGATAGGAATGAAATGATGCTGGTTGTAATTCATTAACCGTGGGTTGCGTACTTTTAAACGGTTGTTCATTGATAGATTAGATAAAGTTATTCCATCTCTACATCATTATTTATGTTTGTTTTTATAATTCGAATCGTGATTCATAGAAGAATCATTGAGTTATGTTTTGTTTTCAAAAATAATTTAGTATTTCTTTAAAATTTTCTAAACTAAGCTTAACTGTTAAAACAAAAAAAAAGAAGTTGTTTTTTATTAAATTTTTGCCAATAAACATACCTATATATACATAAATTATTATTTTTTTCTAAAAAACTAGATATATTTAATTAAAATTTAATTTCAAATTAATTAATACAATTAATTTTACAACATGAACTTTCCTAATTATTTCGCTCTTTTGAATTCGAGTATTTAAGAACACTGCGTTCAGTGGTTTACCTGTGTGTGAGGGTGTGTGTGTGTGTGAGAGAGGGTGTGTGTGTGTGGTGATTCTTCCTCTACTATTTTTTTTTGTATTTGAAATCTCATTTCTAGTCAATTTGAATTATTTTTGTTTTGTCACCGAATTGTGTGTACCTACCTGTTGTCATTAACTAATAGTGTACTTAGGACGATCTAATCTTATAGATACTCATGACTTCCCAGCGCTATCAATCAAAGTGTTTGTTTGACACAAATTAAATGCTACGTCTATGACGCCTAACCAGTGAGCACATTCGAGATTGATTTTATCAGTATCTCAGTTCTAATACAAATTGTCTCTAGCAACACTTCCCGTGACAGTTCAATATAAATTGATGATGCATCGGAGGTGCGGAAGCTCTGGCCTGTGCCCTCTCTGAAGATAGATTATTCCGTGTCCATGTTATGTGTGTTGGTACCTATTGAACCACCCAAATCCTGCCGGTAAATTAGCACTTTAGATTAGAATAACTTCATCTTCATTATGAATGCAAGCGGGTTAAATGCGAACCTAGTTAGTGTTGGAAGAACACAAACGTATGGAACGTTAACATGGTACTTATTCGGGGTGAGCGCAGTTTAGGGCTCCGTACCCGAAGGGTGAAAACGGGACCCTATTACTAAGCCTCCGCTGTCCGTCCGTTCGTCTGTCACAGGGCTCTATCTCATGAACCGTAAGAGGACGAGACTGTCTAGTTACAGTTGAAATTTTCAGATAATGTGTATTTCTCTTGCCGCTATAACAACATATAATAAAAATAAAATAAATATCCAAATTAAAGGGGGCTTCCATACAAAAAACGTGATTTTTTCGGCTGTTTCTCTTGAACCACAATAAGTAGACAAATGAAAGTATATAAGTAACAATTCAACTGTTATAACAAAAATATAATAATATTAAAAATTTAAATTTAATTTATTGTCTAAAGATCTTCTTTTGACCGCAATCTCAATTTGAATATCGCAAATACTGTTCTAATCGCGCGTACTCCTACATCTTAATGGCTAAAGCGAAAATTTTGAAAAAATATAAATAGGCAACGCTGGACAATTCACACAGCATCATTTAGCCCCAAGATAAGAATAGCTTCTGTAATGGGAACATACATAGAAAACACCCAAACATCCCGGAACAAACATTTGCAGAAATAAAATAAATAATAAAAAAAAAATTTTTTTTTTTTTAGCTAACGAGACTTTTCGCTTAAGAAATTTTGCATAATATATGTTTACGGACCAACCAGACCTGTGATATCTTCTAATTAACAAGGTATAGCCGCTTCTTTACAGTTTAAAAATTGAGGCGATACCTAATCAATTATTTGATAGCCAGCTCCTTAGCAGAGTAAAATTGCGAGCTGTCGTGTGGGTGCGAGAATGTAAGCGAGGCGAGTGGGTCGAACTGCCCATAGCCATTAACGGCAACAGCCTGCAGGCTGCAACGACTCGGTCTATTGTTCAGAAAGAATTGCGAAATTTTTTTATATTTGGCACGGCTTAAAATAAAATATTTGCTTAGGAAATGCGCGAACTTATGAAGCTTGGTATATACCTAACAACAGAACACAAGCATGTTGATCAATTGTGTTGTGTGTGCGTTTTGGTATCGAAAGCTCACGTTACGCTTTACGACAGCCAACTCACAGTATACTTATCTATTACGTTATCTATGGTCTACGGCACACAATTTCTGATGGGGATTTCCATCCATTACGTTGTCGTATTTATAATTTTCTGTAGCGCAACTACAGGAATCGTTGTTAACTGCGTAAATTTACAAGATTCCTGTAGTTGCTGTGCATAATATTATAAGTATGAGAAACTTCTAAATATTTTACTTAGTTTCCACCAGGCTTCCACGAATTTTATTACAAGGTGAAGTCGTTTTTATTACAGTCAAGTAGGTATTGCGAAGTAATAAATGTTGAACACCTATACATATTGGCGATGATCTAAAAGATTGCCAGCCCGGCAGACTGAGCCTCAAGGATGACCAGGCCATTGCGAAGCCGGAATGGACAGAAATATGCACACTTCGACACAATCGAGAACTGTTCTGTAAAAATAAAGAGAACATAAAATTGGCTACAAGTTTAGGTAGATATGCACACCAAAAGATAAATTCAACAAAGAAAATATTTGTTGCTCTCACACCTATTTTTGGTTGTACCTACTTAAATCTGAATATGTGATTAGTTGTTTTTATTCATATACTTAATAAAGCTGTTATGTACCTGCACTTTTGTTTTGCATTTTCTGGCATACTAGCTGCTGCTCGCGGCTTGACACGCGCTTTTTGAGTAGCCTATATCCGTCTCCGGGATACCATTTACCTCCCCGCCAAATTTCATTGAGATTTTACAGCCGTTTAGGCGTAAAATGGTAGCAGACAGACATACAGACAGAGTTACTTTCGAATTTATAATATTAGTATGGAAGTATGGATAATAATAATAATAATGCTGGACAATCCACACAGCATCATCTAGCCCCAAGCTAAGCTGAGCTTGTGTTATGGGTACTAGATGACTGATAAACATAATACAATTCATGGATGAAGCGTATGTTTAATATGTATTATGTAAGAAGCATGTATTTATAGATAGATAGATAGAGAAACATTTATTAACGAACACAACCCTGATACAGCACATAACAGAAATAGTACATAACTAACAATAAATTAAACATAAAATAGGTATAAAAATACCTGAATTAGAAAAAAAAACAAATTACTTATCTGTCTTTCGCCAATAAGTTGGGTTAGATTCGTACATATTATGCTCATGGTTGTGAAAGGTCTGTGTGACCAAAACGTCGAGGTGGAAGAAGTCTGAGTATTCACAACATCTAGGTGAAAAATATTTGCCTTACTTATCAACGAAAAAATTATTTATTACCATAGAAAATCAAACAATCAAAAAAAAGAAGCAAATTAGAACTAGTATTTAAATTTGAGCTAACTGCAGACTGTTATAAACAAAAAAAATCTTGAATCAATCGTCTATGAAAAATGTTGAATCATTGTAAATTATTATTTTTTGCAACATTAATGTTGCAACATTAATGTTGCAATTCTAGACAGATTTAATTATAGAGCCAAA
This sequence comes from Eupithecia inturbata, assembly GCA_963662085.1. Classification (NCBI taxonomy): domain Eukaryota; kingdom Metazoa; phylum Arthropoda; class Insecta; order Lepidoptera; family Geometridae; genus Eupithecia; species Eupithecia inturbata. Next base: position 9,844,076 of record OY759180.1, on the reverse strand, counting down.
TTTTTAAGTCGTTATGCAAATCCGCTTAATTTATGTCAGTCTAATCTGTTTAAAAGTTTCTTGTTATATTGTTTTAATTCTGGTCACTATGCATGCGATAAGGTCGTGGTAGATCTCAACTTCAACTTCTTTTTTTTTTCTGGTTATAAAAAGATTATGTACACATATGTCAGTGTCAGTCGGCCATCAATACGTTTGGTTTATTTATTTCCCCTGTCAACAGTTGTTATGGCGAAATTGCGACAAGCCAGTCGCAGAAGCCATCTGACAACAAGAAGAAGAAGAACAGTTGTTATGTGAGACATGGATGTGCCATGTTATCATAGATCCCAGGTATTTTGGTTATTATTACAGCGATGGCTAGCTTTCACTATTACCCATCAAGTGACGATGCGACAGCATAATTAAGCGCGTCGAACATAATCACGCATACGTCGCGTGCATCCCGAGGTGCTAGAGGCTGGACAAAGAGCGGTCGTGACCCCTGAACTGCCGGATGTATCGAAAGTACTCAACACAACACTACATGCAAGCCGGCTTAGACCATCACTTTGATGGACGTCAGGTACCGTACAAACACCTCATCACTCGCCTTTTTGTGCTCCGGAACTAAACGATGACACACAATTTAATATCGGGTACAATGTGTTGTGTACACTCGGAAGTCATTAAAAAGTAAGCATTTCCTACTGGCCGCTGGCTGATTGCTGAGGTTGACGGGTAAAATTGAAGCTTTCGAGAGCAACACGGGCCGAGGACATGCAATCTGTGAAATTGCAAAAGATACCTTCGAGGTAATTTGCAGGCTCACCGATTAATATGGCCCTGCCAAATACTTGTCGGGCTAAAAGGCACGCCTGCCTGAGCGAAACTTTAATTCAAATGACATATTGGATAAAATGTGTTTACTATAATTGAAGTTTTGTCTCTCGCAGGCATTCTGTATTGTATTGGTGCATCGTGTAGCTGTGGCGCGCAGCGCAGTGGGCGAGGTTAAGCGATTGCTTAGATCCGTGTTCACCTCTTGTGTAAGAGCGGGCGGGAGGGGCGCCGTGGGAACCGCCGAAAGCTCGCGACTGAGCGCTATGCGCATGCGCAGCTTCCGCCAGCGCCAGCTAGCTCGCAATACTCGCCGCAAACGATGCACACTCATCGCCACATTGATTCGATCCCGACAGGAAATCATCTCGTCAGTCGAGAAACATTGACACTCACTGTGTTTTACGCGTCGAATTTTGTAATCGATACGAAACTTTCTACATTAAAGAGCATGACTATCGTAAATCTAACGAGACGGAATTAGCCTCGTCGGTGACTTGCAAGAGAATCGTAAGCTCACAATGAGCATTGTAGGGTTTGCTATCAATTGGTATTGTTTTGTAATTGTTTCTAAACAGTGCAGGTCTGGAATAATTCATAAGTGTTGTTCCCAGAGGCTGTGTTCAGGCGGCGACAGCTGAATAGAGCACTGGTGGGTGTGGGGGGAAGGGAGGGAGGCGAGGGCGGAGCACCTGAGCGCGCCCTGACCTGCGACCCGTGGTGAAAGGCGCCCGCGCGCCACAGGCATTGCATCGCGCTCGCGCGCCGATTCGCATGCACTCAATGACTCGATGAATTTGAAATTTAACAAGTAAACAATTGCTTTACTTTTAGAACAACGATCTATTTTTAACATTTGTATGTATTGCCTAGGATTAAGCATTGTACCCGGAAAACCGACAAAAGGGATATACAATTATTCATAATATACTGCGCGATTAATTGAAAGCTCCTCGTCGTGATTTCATTAGGATGATCGTTATCATGATCTACATATCGCCCTACACACGTTTACTGTTGGACATAGGCCTCCATTTCCGCTAGAGCACGTACCTAATGGAGAAAAACATTGAGTTCAGGAATGTTGTGAGCCGATGTGTAACCGCGGGTCTAGTCAATCCACGACACAGTAAGCTTCTTGGGACAATCGGTAACAACCAAAGCCCTTCAGAACTCAGAAATCATGTTTTCAATAACAGATTTAATTAAACGCCAAACAATCGAGAAGGAAATTACTTATTTATTGAGTTACCTGCGTGCGAGATAAAACGGATGAAGGTACTTTATATGAATTTGACGATAATGACGCAACTTTCACGTGTATTACATGACTGTAGAAAAGTAAATCGCTTTAGTCAAGGAGTATTAGGTTCAATAAAAAATTTCAGACACTTTTTACCGTGAATTACGTACTTTTGTTTCTAAACTATGTTATTCACTCCTGTCTAAAGTATCCACCAAAATTTTGCAGGAATCGTCAAGTACCTACACTTGCAAGCTATAAACTGGAATCACTTCATCACTGGTTTTTGCAGACCATATTTTACAGTTTCCATGCAATAAACTGTAGGTTGTGGTATATTATTTTAAAGATAATTTTATTAGCTTTCAAACTCTTTCGATATCATAGCGAAATAAATGTTCATCATATGTCATGGAACGTGAAAACAAAAGACATAAATTTTTGGAACGAAACATCAATTTTTTCATCAACTCCTGAATATCTATAAAAACTGGGAATTTATGCAATTTTGTCATCAGTCCAATATATCACGTCACTCAAAATACTGGAATTACAAGTAATTCCAGTATTTTGAGTGACCACACCAATAGAAGCCGCTCAAATCGTCACCCTAATCCAGCAAGGGTTCTCTCATCGTACTATCGCTCGACAGCTTCATCTGAGCCAGTCCAGTGTCTCCAAAGTATACAAGAGGTTTAAAGAGACTGGAAACTTAGTCCGAAGACCAGGATCTGGACGACAGCGATGCACTTCGGCGAGAGATGACCGATTTATTGTCAGCACTTATCTCCGAAATCGACATCTAACCGGCGTTGACGTCCAGCGGGAGCTCGGAGAAGTTCGAGGGAGAACAGTCAGAGAGTGGACAGTTAGGCGAAGACTCAAAGAAGCTAACTTGACCCCAAAAATGCTAGCAACGGGACCCAAATTGTGTACAGCCCACCGACAAGCCCGACTTCAGTTTGCTCGTGATCACTTAGATTGGGATATACAGCAATGGAGCCGAGTTTTGTTCACGGACGAGACTAGGATGTGCCTGCATGGCAGCGACCGTCGACGGAGAGTCTACAGGAGACCGGGAGAGCGATACGCACAATGCTGTATAGCGGAAACAGTGGCATATGGGGGTGGGTCTTGTATGATGTGGGCGGGGATTTCAATTGAAGCTAAAACGGAGCTGGTATTCGTACTCGGTGGAGGTCGGGGAGGAGGACTAACCGCAGAAAGGTATATCAACGACATTCTGCTGGGCCATGTACTCCCTTACGCCGAGTTTATTGGCGAAAATTTCCTGCTAATGCACGACAATGCCCGCTGCCACACCGCTCGTGCGACTAGACAGTACCTGGAAGAAGTCGGGATTCCCACAATAGACTGGCCAGCCGTCAGCCCTGACATGAACCCTATCGAACACCTGTGGGACGAGCTGAAAAGGCGGGTACGAGGAAGATCTCCAGCTCCGGCGTCAATAGAAGACCTAAAAACTGCTCTTATCGAAGAGTGGCAGGAAATTCCACAGGATTCCATCAGGAAACTCATTAGGTCAATGAAAAACCGTTTACAAGCAGTCATTAGGGCCAGGGGGGGCAATACAAAATATTAAGCGGGAAATAACAAAGATTTTAATAAAAATTTGATATTTTCATATTACCTCTTATTCATTTAAACATCCACAACTTCGACCTATTGTAATAATTTACTAAATGAAGGTAGGAAACTTAATTAAATTTAAATAATTTTTATACCATTCGAAAGCTAACAAAATTTCTTTTCAAATGGTATATACTAATCTGCAGTTTATTCCATGGAAACTGTAAAATATGGTCTGCAGAAACCAGCGATGAAGTGATTCCAGTTTATAGCTCGCAAGTGTAGTTTCGTGTCAAGCCTTTTATTCAGATGAAACGTTTACGTTTTGTTACTTATCTACATATATATTGCTTATACTATTGCTGCGGTATCGATATTTGGTCTGTTTGCCCTCTTTTGACAAAGGCCTCCTAAGGGGTTCCACTTTTCTCTGTCTTTCACCAACATTATCCGTGTCACAGATTTTATAACAGGTACTTTTCCTGCTAGGTCTTACAACCTAACTCTCCCTCTATCCAAGTAGCTTATAATTAACTAACTCAAACACTATCATAAACTTTTCTTACGATTCTAATTTCCTATTAAATTGATCAGCACGTCCCTATTAAATATTTAAATAAGTACCCATCAATCCGCCACTCCTAACCACACGTTCCAAAATTAACAGCCAATTCCATTAGTCAATGCTTAGATCGTTTTGCATTTTGAAGTCGAATTTCATTTTTGATTCATTCGTTCACTTGATGGATATTCACTTAAAATAATGTAGATTTACAGCTACTGACTCCCATTCTATAAAAGCTCCGTTGTACAGGGTGATGAAGATTAATGATAAGAAAAATTAACAACAATTACAAGTGAAGTGAACGGATTTTTCACGAGCGTGATACCTTTATTGTATTGTATGCCTTTTATTTACAAAACATTAAAAAATATAAAATATGCGACTGCAAATTTACGAGTCGATAGGAAATAACTAGGTAGGAACGTCAGCTTTTTATGTCCGCTACCTGTTTTATTTTTAGTCAATAGACCTTCGTTGTGTTACGTTTGACCACAATCTGACCTGATGGAAAGTGACGATGTGATGGAAAGTGGTGTGTTGTTTTTCAAAAAGTTAAGTTTACCCTGGGTTCCGAAAACTTTATCTATTTCATGTGTAGCGTGTAGCAGTGACTTTCGGTAGGCGAGTTATTACATAAAAACGTTGCTGCACTGAGATCTTAGTCAGCGAGTAAATATTTAAGCTGACTACACAATTGCGAGTCTCTGACATCTAAAAACCTAGACTATAATTGCCTAACTTATTATAACATAGGAATAACACGCCAATAAATCAATACGCGACGCCGCCGCCGTAGCATCGCGGTAATGAGAGGTCTCATTATGAGCCCCATTAATCAATTAGATACTTATCGTATTTAATTAATGAAAGTCTTTAATTGGTGTTCGCTTACGCTTATTAATTATGTTGTAATGTACTGTTTACACGGTTCTTGCGTGTCCGTACGACCTTTGGCACAGATTTCTCTGCAGTATTAGGTGCTTGGTGTTATTTATTCTGCGCAAAATTGCTAGTATGGATTTGCACAATAACAAAACATTAACAGTTTTCGTTTACTACCCGCTGACTTGTAAAATGCAACGTATAACTAAAAAAACATTCGAAAAGTACAATCGAATTGCATAATAACAAAGAAGAAGAGTTCGTATGAAACTGTTGGATCGCTGTCATACTTCGAAAAGTTGTTCATCTCTATCCGGAAGGGGCGCTGCAAGGCGCTAAATGTGTGGGAACCAACGAAAACTTTTATAGTTTTCGTAAACCTATGCCCAACTCATACTAAGGACTCAGGTTAGCTTTGGCACTCCTAACGTAAATACAGCTCGTTAAGTCGAAAGCTTCACGCTACACATGCCGCTGGGCTTGCCACAAGTTCTTTAGAACTTACACAGAACGTCTGTTACCGTTACGATCTAACCATGGATAACAATATTTATTGAGAGTTAGTGACTCTATAAAACCAATTTAATCCAGGATATGATAATGCATTATTATCACCATCATCATCATCATCATCATCTAACTATAGTATATAACTACTATACAGGGTGCCACGGAAAGGATGTACTAAGTTGTAAGGGGATGATTCTGTACATCGAGAGAGTTAATGTTTGTTCTACGATTTTTTGAATTACAGCCATTTTTTGTCATTAAAAAAAATAGTGACGTAGTTTTTTATAGTCGTGTTATTTTACTTGTATTATTACATTATTATTATTCTTTTGAAAATTCAAAGGATACATTATGTTTTTGTAATAATTTTATAACAAAGCTCTGGTTTTGCTGAAAAAACAAGCAAATACATTTGTGTAATACTTTGTAATGTAAAATAATGCTAGAGTGCGTGTATAAAACACGAATAAGAAGAAAAATCTTTATTTAAAAAAAAAAAAGATAATTATAAGTTCGCGAAATTTAAAAAATCAATAAATTAAATAAGTAGGTAAATAAAAAGGAGTTTATTAATGTTTAAATGAGACCTATAAGTACTTACTACTTACTTAATCTTATAAGTGCTTACATATTGACAGACACTTTACTACTAAGGATAGATACTTAACAAATAACATTTTTGAAGTAAGATTATTAAAAGGAAGTACTTATGTGATGTGCTCACGATGAAAAGGTTCAGCATCGCTGATTTTCAGTCCCACCTAGAAAATGTCCACTGTCGCCACAAAGTGTAGATATTAATGGTATATTACTGATTTTGGAGTTGACTTGACACACTTAACACCAAGTGCCAGCTGTTATTTATTATTTATTAATCCCCCCCGGTATTTTTCCTCTCGGGGTCCAGAACCACCTCCTTTCGGCTTAGTACACCATTTCCGTGGCATCCTGTATACATATAACAGCTCCACCACTGCGTGTGTTTTCTCTGGGAGAAATTATATTATTTAGGTAGTATATTATAATATAATATGAAGTTATCTAAAGGTAGGTCTTTTTACAAAACCTGATGAATATTTTTTAATTCTAAATGTATGTCATTAAAGTGCCAACGCCTAGGTACTTAATTGAATTTTTAGATTTATTGTTGAGGTCTATGAAGCCCTTTGCTACTGCAGTAAATCGATGTCGTAAATGCAACACAATATTTTAATGCCTCTGTGTCTGCGAATTGAGATTAGCTCAGTAAATTTATATTTCCTTTCATAAACCTAATGTAAACTGCGATCTTAATTAGTTTATCAGCTAGTGTCTAGAGATACCTACATCTATGTAAAGACTTCAACTTCGAATCGACTTAGGTCATCATAATAGTTCCATGTAATAGCTTTTGTCTGTTTCGTATTATTTAGCTAGATTTATTATCATTTCAATTTCGAAACACGTCATTCTCGCTATTATTTTATCCGTCTATATTTTTGTCGATGACACCTATCTATTAACTATTGGATTCAAACTTAGAAGTTATTTGCTTGTGTTTGTTATTAATCATATTGAACCGATAATTATAAGTTTTAATATTTTAACCGTCATTTATGGAACTTTAACCAGTGGGAATTTAATAGAAACTTTATTTGAAGATCCTTAGCTCATTTAAATTCATATTTCTAATCTAAAGGATTAAGGAAAGGACCTGAAGAAAACTGGCTAGATGCACACTTGTCCGTCTGTAGTATGTAAATTGATGTTACCTGTATGTACCACAGGTATTGGTATTTACTTTTAAAGTAACACAGAAACAAAATGGTAATAAATAAACCTGTAGCATGATTTTGGCTCGTTCATTGCTCTTATCAAAGTTGAAAATCTTCGATAGCTAAAGAGTTTCGATAAAAGCTATAAAAGTATTTCTCACACTCCTTTTAGATAATTATGTAAAGTAAGTTGTGCAAGCCATAGATAATAAAATATACAGCATTTCATAATCGCTGGAGCGTCGGGTGATTGTTGTTTCAAAACTGTATCGAAATAACATCTGTAGTACCTATTGATGTGAATTAAACTTCAAGAAGCATTCAATGTCACAGGAATGGTGTAGCTATGTTCAAATTGAATAACAATAGCAGACAGCCCACGCTCGCTTCTCGTTGCGTATTTAATGACATACATAGGCAAAGCGACTTACCCGACCCTCGATTGTCTAAATAGTTACCAACACGAAACAATGGGCGATAACTTCACAAGGAGAGAGTATTTTTCCGCAATTTTAATATAAATAATTGTGGAGCAGTAGAGAGGAAGGCCGAGTCAGTCACGAGCGTGTGTCGTCTATTTTATGGTCTTATTATTCAGTAAACCAAATCGACAGCATGGACTCAATGCAATTTCGGCCTGGAACCTATGTATATTGGACTGTGTTAAATCAAGCTGATGTCTTTCTTATGCTAATGCAACTTTACCAAAATAGGTGGCAGGTTGGGTTCTTTGTTTTCACAAGTCTTTAAATCCAGCATTTCGCAAAAATATACAGTAAACATTTTACCATTGTTAACATATTAGTGGCGTCTTTATGATCGTCTTGAAGGCAGTCCTTTACTCCCAAAGTGTCTACTTGTGTATAGTTATGTACTAGACTCAAGCTTACTTAACTTTGCGCAACATGTTCAAAGCTCTTTGTCTCGGAATTGATTATAAGATAAGATTACCTTATAGATTCTTAGAAAAAAATATTGAATCTAACCGCATATTAGTGACTCATACGATTCACACGATACAGTAACGGTATGTATACCTACTTTCAATCGTGATCCGTTTCAGTGTACCATTGAATTTAATGCACCAATACTAATTGTACTTTTCATTATTATAAGTAGAAATATGTATAGCTTTAAAATTTACATTTTCATCACTCTATCTACTTTCATTCTTTATTGTGTGGATGATAAAGCGCAGCGCACGAGCACAAACACGGTTCGCAAGTTACTTTGCCCACAATAAAATGCCCATTACAACGAACACGCCCGAAGTGTCTCATGATTTCCTGGAAATATTCATATTATACGACACTTTAAAATGTCTTAAAAGCAAAAGCCTCGTTTAAAATTGTGATGCAATTATTTTAAACGCTGACATTGAAAAAGACAAGTTAAAATAATCCGAGAACAGCGCCCTTCACTCGTTGAGCTGATGCATTGTGATGGCCTGCCATTTAGACCGCATGATCTCGACTCGCTTACACTCAAATAAATATTAGTAGAGCACCTTCGTATTAGTGCAGCTTTCAACTTTTTTCGAGTTAAGCACCTTCTAAACGCATGTTTCAACCTTTGTGAAGTATTTGTTGGAAACATTCTATAAATCAAGCTTTGGAGTGCCCGGACGATGACGGACGAGGACGGACAAAAACAGTTTGAACATAATATCTATTCAAGGTGGAAAACCCTATTCCATAGACATAATGTTCAGAAAAACCTACATTTTACTCATAAATTCACAGGGTAAATTAAAAACAAAACCAGATACTGATTTTGACATGCAAAAACGAATGCAAATGACTGTTTGTCCATCAGTATTTATCAAGCAATTATCAAAAAACAAATCGATTCAAAATAATGAATGGTTTCAACACGCCTCACGTTTAACCCATTAAAACAATAATCGAATGTATGACAGTTTAATGCAGTCACCGACTGTATTGGATTGTATGTAAATAGCAGTTTTAGAAGCTTACCAGATTAAAATACAGCCTGTAAAGAAAGCTCGATCAGTTTTTATATGAGAACTACAAGCCTGGCATAAAGAAGACACGCAAATTGAGGACGAACGAAGGAGAAGTAACGAATGTACGCAAAAAGATATGTAAAAAATATATTTCTAATTTTAGTAAGCAAAATAAATAGGTACTAATACAAAAGACCTTAATTCTTTATTGCACAAAAAACACAACTAAAAAACTAGAGTGGTAACGGCAAACGCGTGTTTAACTCAAAAATTACTTCTCTTTCACCAAACATAATTTATACGGACAAAATGTGCTTGAAATGAAGCGGAGCGGCTGTTTTATCAAAGCTACGAGTACCTATGCTTGAAATGTGGATGTGGACAGACAAGTTGGCTTTATTGTTATCGGCTTGAGACATTGCATTAAACAATTAGTCGGTGAAAGCCTTGCCAGAATACTCGTCAATCCGGATGCAATTCAATGCTGAGATCTTTGTCAACGAAATAAGCCGACATTTCATGTAAAATGAATCTTGAGAACAGTTTGCCATCAAAAACATAGAGGGTGCAGTCTTGACCTGGCAAAATTTGTTTGATAATTTTTCGTGAATAAAGAGGTTAGTGGTGATGATGAGGGACAAATAGATAGGTGTAAACCTGTATGGAGGGGAAAGCCCAAGTGCAGCAGTGTCCAGCAGCAGTTTCATGTTCGACATCATTTAGAATTTCACACGAATTGGGGACCAGACGCGCAAAAAGTGTTATTGAATAAGGATTAGCTTATAAAGCATTCAGTCAATCTAGATGTTGCTGCTTGACTGATCAGCCTAGATAGCCTAAATGCCAGATTCCCACTGAGCAAGACTAATGTAAATTAAATAATTTGGCTTAAGAACCTCGTTATCGTTGGCTGAAATCTAATTTGCCGGTACACTCTCACGATGATGTCAAAAGCTGAGTGGTCGCATGCAACTATAAATAATGAGTAAGTCTATATTCGTTCTTCACTTGTTTATGTTGGAAAAAGTCATCATCTTCGATTATAAATTAGTGTTTTGTTTTCAAATTTATGAACAGTCTTTTGGCAAACGCGAGAAAGGCTTTGGATGACAGTGGCTTTTGCAGATTTTTAACTGCTTTGTTGCAGCATTTTATGGGTTTCTGTCCTGTTTTCCATCTTTAATACCTCAGCAACTGCAGCAGCAAATAGCTTGAAATTTAAAATAAAAATAATAATACATTTCGTGCGCTTGTACAGAATAGAAGAAAAAAAAATTAAAAATGAAAATGAATATTTTCAGTACAAATTGTGATGTCGAAATTTTAAAAGAGACCTATAATGTCAAGTGGGGTATCTAATGAAAGGTATCAACTTGTACAAAACAGTTTTTTAAATTTCTATAGGTTTCTATCCTTTTTGAAATATTTTGAAAGAAGTTGAAAAATGACCCCCCCCCCCTTTATCTCCGAAGTTTGCAGAGCGATCCATTTAAAATGTATGTAGCGTTTGTAGATATGGATCTATATTTTACCGGAAAAATATAGAGAAGTCTGTAAGTAGAACACTTTTTTAAAAATGGTCAAAAGGGGGGATACATCTTCAAAAGGGTGGCTACCTCACCGAGTGGGGTATCAAATTAAAGGTACCGGTTTGTACATCTTAAACGGTTCATGAAGTTTATGTAGGTATCATACTTTTTAAAATATTTTGCAAGACTCGAATATTTTACTATTATACTCCGAAGATTGCAAACCGATACATCTGAAATGTAGGTCCTACCTTTAATTTTTAGGTATTCAACAAATAGCAAAGTCTCCAACCGGTACCTGAGTAACTATACTTGACAAACATTCGAAACCCTCAGCGCGCGAGTCACACTCGCACTTGACGGAACTTGTGTAAATGATCTCTAGCTTATACTTTTGTTTACATATATAGAACTTCAATACGTTTGAGAGTCATCAAATAATAACGAAAGTAACTGCTATCACGAGCATCTCCATATAAACACATCAACCCAACACAAAGCTAAAAATATTAATCAATGTAGCCCATGTAATCAGATGGAAAATAAAACCAAGCTGAAAATACCTAGGTACGTTTTAAAACCTTAATCTATCAAAGTTCAAGACTATGGTTTCCGTCGTTCCGTCAAAGACTATGGTTTTCGTCGTTATTTGTAAAGATTGCAAATTATGAAATGTCTGTAGAACTACGTTGATGCAAGTACCACGTAGATAGCTGATACTTGCATACATGCGAGAGGTTTGCACGCTGCTGTCACTCGAGGGCCCCTATAAGGACGGGGGTCAGGGGTCAACAACATTCGGTTTAGTAGGTAAGGTTCGTGTAATAGATGAGTGGTGCGATTGCAAGCGATAAAGCATCGCTGTAGTCCGCTACCACAGAATATGTTAGTGTCAGCAGGAAATGTATCACTTCAAATAGCTCAATATACAGACCATTTTATAAGATTTATGATATCTATTTTACCAAGCATGTGAGCGAGAGTTACAATAATTGTATTCATAACTGGAATACAATTCTTTAACATAAGTACTATAATATATTTATTTCTCCATAAAAAAAACATTTACTTTTTATTTATCAGGCAAAACAAAGGATTTAAGAGCCTAAATCCTTCCACTCAATGGTATCGAGCATAATCAAATCACGCTTAAGCTTAACTGATATGTTTTATTTTAGAATACTTAGTTGAATATTATTGTTGGAAGTGACAGAGTTCCATCGGGAGGTGAGAAGCGTGACGTGAGATACTGGGCTGGATACCGGTTGTTCCAACAGAAACACCTCGATACTGTCATTTCACATATTAATTTATGTTGGAAGCTTTTGAGCGTAGTTCAGAATAGCAACAAACCTAAAAGATCAGCTAAAGATATGTGTAAATAAGATTTTCCATGAAAAAATCCCTAATGAGCTTAAAAATTCGAAAATCGGTTTCTGTTTATTTTGTAAGACGGAAGTTCGAGAAATAACGTAAAGCGAGCCTTGCACTTATCTCCGAGTTAATAATAATGATTTGCAGCGACTTTTAAATTGTTCTCTGTTTACTGATTTTCGAATCGACACCTTCGGTAATTAAAGTCCGTCACGCGATCGTATGTTGGTACTTGGTAAAAACATGGAATGTAATCGATTTACGAGATGAGACACACGGTGCGTTGGGATGTTGCACGACACGATGCGGTGCGGTGCGTTCCTGAAAATTAAATAAATGTTTAGTGTCTGAGAACTTAATGCGATGCAAGAAATGATGTTTACCTTCTACCTATCTTCACATGTAGACGCATAAATGAGTAGATCAATCAATTATGAATAATCATAATGACACATGTTTAATTACTACGGCACAATAGAAACAGGAAAAGAAACAACTTCGTTAATATTACCTACACTAATATGGAAGTAGGTAGGCTCTTTCCTGTCCTGTTACTTAGTATCTATCCATGTACGTATAAAGCACAACCACTGCACACTAAAGGTTGTCGCAAACTTATCACCTGAACGGATTAACACCGAATCAACTCCATCCGTGCACTATTTTTTAGCAAATTAATTATTGAAATTCATTACGCTAATCAGCATCGTAAAGGCATATTCTTTTGTTTTTTTAATGTATACCTCGAACCGGCCGCGCTGATGCGATTATGCAAGCAATGATACAGACAGACACGTTTGCGACAAAACGGTATACTTAGATGTTAAAAATTCTATTCACAGTTTTTTTATCCTCAATCCTTAGTTATATATGGGACTGAGTCATCCGTATGACTATGTCAGTCCCGTGTTTTAACAAACAATCTACATTGGTTTTAAGACATGTAGTGCTGTGGCATTACTATCGAATTTGTACTTCCGTGTGTCACGTTGTAGGTACAAAATCGCTTAACAAACTGACTCGCCATTTCTCCACGCCCTCGGCGACACATCAACCTTCACGCTGACGTTCCATTTCGCTCAGTTCATTCTTTTTTTTTGTATCCTTGCCTTAATTTTTCGGTGACGTGGATAATTACTGACATAGTCTGCCTGCTCATGTGGTAAGGCTGTGTTGACAGCAGCCCCGCTGCTTTTTTGATATAACAGGATAAATTGTTTGTCGATATGAGTTCGATCCTTTAAAAGAATTCGATACTCTGTCAGTAATGGTATTTGCCGATTACATTTAAGTACATTATAGTTATAAAACATGATATACATACCTACACCTAAAAATATAGTTTTGTTTCTGAAATTATCTTCAATCAAGGAAGCAGATCACGTAAGCTTTAAATTCTTTTCAGTGCAGGTACCGCTGCGACGAAACTCACAATTTAAATGTTGTAATTGGAAGTTTGAAAAGACCGCCTGAAAGTGTCAGAGTATATCGCTGCATGCAAACAATTAATCAATGCGTCTCAGTACGTTCTACTTTTGGTTAAAATCTTACGCCAGCTCGATCTCGTAATTGCAGGCTTCAATTGAAGTAATGATACGCTTAGCGTGCCGCGGCCGGAGAAAACGTGTGAGGACTTTGATAACCTCCAAAAATTAAATTCACAAACTGATTTTCAAGTGTGATGTGGAGTAAAATCACGCGCTGCCATTACAAGGGGCGGGGCCTGTCATTACGCTGTCAAGTTTCGGTAACGAGCTGTAACGTGATACAATTTAAAAGAAATATCTATTAATTAATTTTACTTTGTAGAAGTTGCAAGTATTGACTTTCGAAATTCACATGCACGTAGGTCTACGCAGTTTGATTAGGAATTACCTATGAATATACTAGGAATTTGATTTTAACATAATTAATTCAAGTATTCTTGTACTTATTGTGATTACGTATGACACATTTCATGTAATCAAGTTTTGAGTTTCAAATCTACATGCATCTACGCGCGCCGTAACAAGAGTCCGTACGACACAGAACGCACGGTCCTGGAGGCCTACTTTGAAAAACAAACGAAGTTGTCAGATGACGTCGATCGCACGAAACGAAGACCTTACCACCGATTTGCTTCGGGCGCTTCACCAACTGACACCTTTCGTTTCGGGTCTCTAAAAAATCATTGTCGGAATCATTTTCATAGTAAGGTCATCGAAAGAACGGATCGGCCATTTTTCGTTTTGCGCGATCCGACGTCATCCGTCAACTTCGTTCGTTTTTCAAAGTAGATCTCAAGAAATCCTTTATGCAATGCCAATAAACAATTTCTAAAATAATCCAAAATAAAACAAAAATAATATTGTTAAAATAAATAAATGTTTAAATAAATCTTTTATGTTACCAGAATAGAATACGTATTGTATATAATAATAAATTATATTTTTATACATGAAGTATTTCAATTACAATAACAGAATAAAACAATTACAACTAGTATATACACTTATATCTATTTCTTAAAAATGCTGGCAGCATTGCCACGTTGAATGGCAATGCTAATTCGTTGACCGAATAATAATTATATTTAATAAGTATTTATATTTTTTTTATTAACAAAATATTTAAAATTTGAAAAAATGTCGTAGAATTTTTAAATTTTTCCTGTCCTGATTCACCCCCTTTCGGCTTAGTAGATAGAGTTTAAGACGTGGCACCATGTACCTACACGTATTAACATAGACAACTTTTTTCTTTCACAATGTTATTATTAAAATGAATGAATGAAAAATACAACTTAAGAGTTGCATTTTTCATTCTTTCATTTTCACTTTTTTTACTGACTTTAAACTAACTTTGAAACTGCTACTTTTAAAACGACATTTCGTAACTAGCTCTACAGTTCAATACAAAAGACATCAACGCGCACCTTGTTCCTTCGACGTGGGACCATGTTCTACATTATGTCCAATTTGTGGTACTGCTGTGCTACAAATTGATTTGTACACCTACCTAAATAGTGCACAATGTAACCATCATTATAGATCGAGGTGTTGAGGAACCATTATTTTAGTTCATGAAACATCTGTGATCGTAGAATTGTGTTGATGTTTTATAATGACTTGAAACTGCTGGTTATTTTCACATTATTTCAAATTCATAATAAACATGAGTAATCTTATTGCCGGAAAAATATGTCGGGACCCTACATATTTTTCCGGCAATGACTGGTTACAATTGGAAACATACAATTTTCGTTTATACATTTAAACCGAACTTCATTTTTATTGAAATTAATTTGCTTTAATCTGTTATGTGCTGCAAATGTCATTCATGTTGTTTACCCCAATTATATGTACTGTACGCAAGTAATTGGGACAACACCTTGGTGCAATAGGTCAAAAAGAAATTCACTTAAATGTGTAGCACGCCCTTCGCGGCCGCTCCGCAGTGAATTTATAAAGCCGGGTCATTTTCGAAAACCAGTGTCGGAAAGTGAAACTACCCGCGCATTTATTACTGGGTAAAATATGTAGATTGCCAGAGAGATAATAATGATATGTGCTCGTGGTAATGAAATTTCCCGCCGTCAAACGGTGCCAAAGTAATTTGCGTTGCTTGTCTCTGCAACGAGCGCCCAAGGGCCGCTTTCGTGGTTGCGCAAAGCGTTAATGAGACTCGCTCAACTTTTTATTGGGAGTATCGCACACCACGGCGGCCGCCGCGACCGCTGGGGTGGCCACCATTGTTACAAAACAACCGCAGGTTCTCACGTCACTATCCGCACGAACTATTTGTTTGTTATTCTTCCTTCCTACACCGTTCACTACAAATCTCGTTTCAACCTCCAACGATCCGTAAAAACAATTTAGCTGTTACCACTTATAGTAGAGGCTAAGCATGCGATGATTGTATTGTTCCAAAACGTGCTTTAGCAATAATTATTTGATTTAACTTTCGAAGAGTTGGCAGTCATTAGCCTTGTTCGTGTTTATAAGCTTCCCGATAATTATATTTCAGTCGCAAACGGAGTATCCTCGTAAAATCTGTAGGTACACAAATAAAGAGATTCCAGAGTTTAATAAAGTGACTTGAACAGCTCAATTCGGCTGGTCATTAAAGAAATTGGTGCAGCTTTCATGGACGAGCAAAATTATTGTTAAGGGCCATAACATTACAGTTTCATGGAAGAGCGGGCTGCGGCCACCCTGCGCGCTTCACGCAGGCGATCCGTTCATATTTGTTAAAACATCGGAACCCTGTAATTTTGATCGATATCTTTATTGACAGCTAAAATTTATTGATCATTTCTTTGCAAACGTAAGTTCCTGTGAATACAATATGGCTGCCTTAGTGCTGTCGCAAGCAACAGCGAGAGTCGACCTTTTTACCGCTGCGCATATTGCTATGGTTTCGTTTTTCAATAGCCGCTTATATCTGATCGGCCTACTTCACTTTGTTCGAGGAAATTGAATTTTGCTCAATGTACAATCTAAAATCATGCCCAAACCGTTTACTTGTACTAATTTGCCTATTAACTGATACCATATCATATGATATGGGTAAGGTAATTGATTGTGCAATTCTCAATTACCTATTTTCCTATTTTCCCATAGGTATATTGAGAGGAGATGAGTATAAAATAAACAGAACAGCAGATAATGCTGCTTATGCCCATGATGATTAGTTTGATTTACTAGGAAAAAAGTCGTCGTGTCGTGAGCGTTTAAAAGACAACAAAAAATTGTTTTACAATAAAATTCGACTTGCAACAAAGTGGCTTTCCAAAGAGGTTCCTCGTTAATTTTGCAACAGAAACCTCAAGCAAACGATTATGTACTGAGCTACAGATTCACGCAAACAATATCTGATGCATACGTCAGGCGTACACGCATAGAAAGGCGATGTGTACGCGCAGCAGGCGCCAGGCCATCATGACGCGCGGACACACGGTGTATTGTATTGCACTTCGACAAAGGAGGTGGCTCAATGGGAGCCTAAGGTGTAATGCAACAGCTGAAGTATCTGTAGGTATGTATGGTACGAAAACAAGGGTAGGTACTGCGGCACACATCGTTGAGGAAGGCAGTGTATCTTTCTTAAGGCAGTTTGGACGAATAGGTAAGTTAGATAAATAATTGTTTACTGATTTGAGTGAGAATGTATTTTAAAGTCTTTTTAAACCTCTTTGAACAAAAAACTGACATTAATACCAATCTTGCTTGTTACATTACAATCAAATACAGTTGTCAGTACAATCCTCTTCCATCTCAAACGTGTCTTCTGACACAGATGATTTATTCGTATACCATACTCCTTATCTACTTTCACCGTTCGAGGAAGCATTGTCGTCAGTATTTGTGATGGCTATAACCATCAAAATAATTGCCGTGATCCTTTATGAGCCGTTAACAGACCGTAAAAATTAATAAATGGCACTTTGAACGAAAATATTAACGGTTTTAAAAATGGTAGAGACAAAGCGGGTTTCCTGTAGGATCAGATTTTGTTTATGGAAACAAATGAATAATGCTTATTTGACTAAGTTAATTCTAAAGTTCGTTTCTTATATTTGTTTTACAGCAGAGTGCCTAGTATGGGTTTGCACAATCCCAAAACGAAAAAAGGTTGCTAGTACTACCGCTGACCTGACAAATTAGTACTGCTAAAATGCATCGAATCACTCAAAGTCATTCGAAAACTAACATTGAATACGCAGAATTGTGGTAAGTAGCGGTAAAAGTCAGTAACAAAAAAGAAAATGAGTTCGTATAAAATTATTGGATCGCTGTCATACTACGTAAAGTAGTTCCTCCCTATATGATACTCCTGCAAGGCACTAAATGTATGAGAAGGAAAAGGAAAGGAAATCGAAAAAGTTTTCGTAAACTATGCACAGCCCATAATCAGGTTATTTTCTGCTTATTCGAACGTAATAAAATCTATATATACACCAAACACAAATCTATAGCATTTTAAACGATTTCGAAACGCAACCAAATAAAGATAAACCAAGAAATCAAAATTGTATTATCGGCAGTTTAGTGTCTACAATCGATCCATAAAAACAGTTTAGATTATTTATGTCGGCGTGTAGGTGCAATAAGATATAAAAAATACTAAATTGACGGCTGTCCGAGGTCGTCTTTGTGCAGACTTGGTAATATGTTGTAAACAAACGTAATTATTTGGTTTTAAAACTATGGAATTATAAAACTAGCTAGAGCACCATAATTATTGATTAGCGAGCAAATTAAAACCTATTTTTGTAAATTATCTTTTAGGTAAGTAAAATACATTTTTACTGAAGTGGAATAGTTTCAGTTTACTTCCTTTAGAACTGGTGTTTAATTAATTTGCTAGGTTTTGGACCGGCGCAATCGACCATAATGAAATTACTTACATTACATATCGCAATGTTTAAAGAAAAAATAATAAAATTAAAGTAATCAATCTTGTCAAGGAAATAATCACAGCTTTAACCGTAGAAAACGAATAATGAAAATAAGATACAAAATCGTAGTTCAGTTATCTGAACCACGATTTTGTATCTTATTTATTTTATTTTTTTTATTGAAGAATTAATGGGAAAACCATAAGGTACACCCATTTATTCTTAAACTAAAGAAAACAATAGCAATTTTATACAAATGTAACTTTATTTAAATAAGCCAAGACTTTCAATGTTTTATTATAAGTAGAGCTATAAATAATGCTTATAAATATGTATAAGTGCGGCTGGCATTGATCTCATAAAAATATAAAAAAAATTAGATATCCATAACTTAAATTTTGCAATTTGTTAGGTGAGTACTTACAACTATAAAACATAATAATCCAGTTTGTAACTTAATAACATGGTCTTGTAAATTAAATCATTATAGCATACATATGTTAGCTACGTAGGTAATACTTAAACGAATAATATTGAGGCGACCAGCGCAAGTATTTTGCAACGGTATGACTGATAAAAAATTAAAGTACCTTAATAACGATTAAAAACTCTTAATAAGCGCGCCCATAGTAATTTTTTCGGCGATGCAATTGAATGGAAGAAAAATGTCAGTTGAATTATGAAAGCGATCGATAATGAAAATGTTGGTACGCATACGGGCCAGTAGAAAGTGTCTCGACCTGCGTGAGCTTTCGTTAATTTGGCAACTCGGCCGGGTCAGCTCAGCCGTGGGTCACATAAACATGTCTGCACCCCGCCCCTGGCACTACTTTGTTTGCTAAAATATTGCCAATTATAATCAAAGTACGCACACTTGTCGCTGCCGATGTGCGTCGATTTCTTAATCTTTGATCGGCCAGCTCTCCTCGTTTCCGTATATCTGTTGATAATTGCACTGGATGGGCCTTGAGCTTGTTTTGGTTTGGTAGTCATTTATGCAGCCGCTTTTGGGAAGCTTTATGAGATGACCTGTGGTTATTAAGTGCCGATCGGATATGCTCACCTGATTGAGTCGTTCTCGACAAGTAGTACCTAGTATAATGTGTAAAGTCGATAACAATGAGGTTGTTTACGCTGCGATGCTCAATATAAAATATACGAAGTGATTGCAAAACGTAGAGATTGTACAGCCGAAATATTGTTCCCACGGTGTGCGCGCGCCGACCCGGCGGCCGTGGCGCTGTCGTCCATCAACATCATTATCTATTAAAAATATCACGTCATATTGTTCGCTATTTTGTTACGAAGTTACTTTCTGACGGTTATCGGCCGTTATCTCAGAACACCTATAAATCTTGACTATGGTTGCGCCACAGATTGTTTCGACTGATCTTACTCGATTCTGCTAAACAGATATTGGCAAAATTTACTGCATTGATAACTTAATTCACACCACGTTCTGTTTCCCTTTGTTTTTTGCTTTTAAGATTAAAATAATCGAACTCACTCAACAAACTATCAAAACATTAAATAAAAAACATTAGGTACCAAAAGTTACGTAGGTACATACGTACAAAAAGTGTGAAAAACTAACTGTGTTTTAATTACTCACGATAACACGAAAATCAAGACGAGCCTTCATTTAAATAAGAGCAGATACATCGTTTTCAAAAAAATAACAAAGTGCTCAGTGAAAACTGTTCGTAATTTTTACGTGTTCTTAAAAAGATAAGAAAATCACGAACTTTTTATGAAGGTGACTACCCGATGCAGCACGTCGATGACTGTACTTCACTCACATGACGGAGCAAGCAGCACTTTTCACACTACGCCGCCAGCTACGTGACTCGCCGTTACATCATCGTGATGAAATGCTCTTTGTGGCTGAGCTTAGGCATTGTTATAGTATCGAACGAGAAAGATTGAATGTGAATTACCTTTCAATGCATATTATTATTTGTTATTTGAAAGCTTTGACTTACAGAATCTAAAGTTCTTAAGCCATTTAATGTGTTTTGTAGTGTCACTGCTGTGATGAGCAATATCTGCACAATGTCGTACTTACTAGCAAGACAGGGTCTGAATCTAATACTAATACTTTCTTGTAAATTGTAACTTGTCGAAAATAAACCATGTAAAATTCTTGGCTCTGCGCAGTCGTGTGCCGGGGCCCTAATTGCTCCTCCTGCCACGTCCTAGAAAGCTCTGGGCTTGCTTCGTTACGGCCGGCCCTTACCACTGATTTATGTTCGCAATAAATATTTTTTGAAAGTTCCAGTGCGATAATAACTCCATTAATTTTGATTAATGACAATTTCTTAAAAGTGAATTTTTGAGCGATATCGGACCTGTCCTGTCTTACCATGGAAGGTAGCGAGTCTGAATCGATTCAATTAATTTTACTCGATCGATTGTTATATTTCAATTGTGATTTAGTGGTCAGTTGACGTTAATAATGACCGCTTTTGCGAACTTTAAGCGTATTTCATCGATTTTAATGAATTCGTTCGCGTCACTAATGACCGCTGTAAATAAAACTTTTCACATCATTTCCTCAATCAAGAGCGGGTTCATATTACAATGTCAACTCAACACTTAAGGGATAGTGAGATAAAACAATAAAAATAAAATGTGTAATGTATTTAAACTTTTAAAGAGGTCCGTATTCTGGTGGGTATAAATAGTGCGGTGTTTATCTCGAACTTCGGGTGGCGACACATTCAGCACATTTGCAATGCGAGATATCGCGCATTACCATAAACAGTTCGAAGCGGAGGGCACGCCGTCTATCGCGCTAGGACATATAAATTATTCAAAATAAAGTATCGCTTAACCTGTGACCCGTGGAATACGGGGCGCACCGCTCCCGGCGTGGCCCGTCGCGGCAGCCGGCATAGTTCAACTGCACGAGTACGGATACACTACCTTTTACAATATAATAGAAAATCTTTATTTGTGTAACATTATTTAACATGATATACATTGCTCATAACTAATATTATATTTAATGTAACACAAAAAGGTCACCGGCTCAGTTTAATGCTGCTATGGCACTTGTGCCATAGCAGCATTAAACTGAGTTAACTTGCATTGGTTTTCAGCGGTGCCAGGGTGCTAAGTGCAGCGCTACTCGTTACACCAACCTTCGCGGTTACTATTATAAATTTTCACTGAACAATTTAAGAAGCATGCCGGTAGGTAATGACGCTCGTGGCTTTTAGGGCTGGTAAAACTGCACAAGTTTTTGATGACTGATGAATAACTCGTTGGTGATATTGCAGCTAATCTGCGACAAAAAATTACATGCATACAAACCTCAGAAACTTGTGAATCCGCCAAACCCAGTATTTAGCAGCAAACAAAAACAACCAACCTATCAAAAGCACAGGTATTCAAATCATTTCACAAGGGGTATCTCCGTACATTTTATACTCATTAAACTAGTTATCAGTACCTATAAATAGGTAATGATTCCGTACAGATTCCTTACTCATCTTGTTCCACTACGCGCCTTCCCCGTGTCCGCTCCTCTACGTGTCTCACGCTCGCGACACTTCCTGTCATCGCCTGCAGCGGACATGACAGCATCTATACTCTATGGTATCGCAGGTTATCTTTATATCGATACGTAGATTATCAACCAGATTTATTACAGGAGCGTTACATTGAAACTAATAACTTGTTGAGGGATAATATAAAACATTTATCATTAGATAAGATAGTGGTATGTGATTTTATGCTAATTTTAATGGCCGCATTAGCCGAGATTAGTTTATGGTTGTACTTAAGTACCACCAGCGAAAAAAAACAAATTTCTTAGTATGGTATACTAGAATCTGGTTACAGATACGCACGCATTTTTTCGTGATAAAAATATTATTCATATTGATTCCAGGTGTGAACTTTCCAAGCACAAAGCGTGGAAAGTTTCATAAAAAAGCCTAGTGTTGTTTTGCCTGATTCCGTAGTTACCTTTCATTAGTTTTAGCGTTGTTTACAAACACAAATAATATTTACAGTACAACATTTCACATAATTCAAAGGAATACTAAGGTTATTCTTGTCACTAAATGGGCGTACTTACTCACACCTAGCAATAAAAAATAAAGTTATTAAGTGGTGTTATAGTTATATTCTCTTGCGGGAATTGTAAGTAAGTAAATGGTTGTTACTTTAACGTCAAAATGTTAAAGCATGACGATTAATTTTATAAATAAAGTTAAACACAAGACCTAGAGACGGTTGGTATGTTATAGTTAAGTAGAATGAGCCGCTTATCTTGCTGAATTCTTATTATGAAGCGTGAGCTGACCAGCCCCTAGAAAAGTGGCAGCAAAAACGCCAGAGATGCATCTCGGTATATCTAGATATACATTGTTATTTTCACTCAAAATTTGAGCAATTGCTACAATAAAGTTTAGAAATAAAATGGGAATTGGGTATGGCAAAACCATTAATACAATTTAGAAATTATCTGCACGTGACTTGGGAATCGAACCCAGCCAATGATTAGAAATATTCTGAAATCGAACTTTGACTGAAAATCTTGTTAGTAAAACTGAAAGAGTAAAAGTGAGAGAAATAAAAGTGGAAGAAGGAGAGAGAGGTTTTAGTCTACCAAAGAATAAAAAAAAACTGGCATCGATAATGATAGCAGAAGTCTTTTTACTTCATAGACCATTTGTCTAGCTTTCAGCACGCGACAGAGCGCGTGTCGTGCGCCCGCGCAGCCGGCAGGAACCGCAGGACGCTGCTTATTTACTTAGCAGCTTTCGCAAAACTGCCCATTACGGATAACTGTACTAAATAATTACTGCAATGTGCCTTCGCCTTTGCCTTTCTATTTCTATGAGCGCGTGTGCTTCCACCTGCCTGTATTCGCTGATCACTGTAATTATTTACTATGCATGAATGCAACGCGGCTGTCTTAGACGACGGACAAAGAACGGTCAACAACGGACCTCGGACAGGTTCCGATAGCGACATGGGTGTGCTGTCAAACTATCATAAAATACGTTAGTTTCATCGCATGCTCTAGGAATATATCTTCATATTCATTTTTATTTTACTATGTATACATGTGTTTCCAACTATCATAAAATACGTTAGTTTCTTCGCATGGAACTAGGAATATAATCTTCATATCCATTTTAATTTTACTTTGTCTGATGCCTACATAGTGTACCCGAATTTAACTGACTGCATGCTGGTTTCCCGTAACTGTTTAAAGTTGTTCTGAGATTATTACCTCACAAGTAAATTTAAGAAATCTTTTGTCTTAGGAATTGCAATTTGCAGTTTTCGAAATTAATATGACTTGTATTTCATACAAAAGACATCAACGCGTTGTTGCTTCCAAATAACTTTAGTGATTGAATCATTTAATTATCTAGGTATTTAAGTATGTAATCAAATTCAGTAAGTAATTAGCGTTAAAATTTGTTTTATACCTATACTTACGTACTTTATAGGTATGCCATTTTATCGCCAAATCCTAGATAATTAATTAAATATTGCCAATTGGTAAATCAAAATGATATAATTACATTCGGTTACATTCAAATTTAATGTAAATAACTATACAGTGCTGAATGTAGCAAAAACTCAATAATCATTAATATCTATGTATTTTATGTTGCATTAATTTAAGTAGGTAGGTATGTATGTATGTGTTAACAGCAATAAGTTTATTATGGATTAAATTGTTATTTTAGGATTGCGTTTTTGATTTTGAAAGAAGGCTGAGTGTTTTTACTTAAAATATGAAACGATATCAGGTAGATTTTGAGTATAGGGTTGGTTTACGAGAGTAGAGTAATAGAGACTGTACCTGTGTTTGCACACACACTTGTGCACTATAATATGTTCTGTGAACTTGGCTAAACTACGTTGAAATTGGCCGCCACCGCCGCGCCGCCCCGTGACCGAATATCGGCTAAGAGGTATTCACGCTTAAATTTAATACAAACTATTTACAACAAGACAACTTAAAAAATAAACTACAATCGGCGGAATTGAGTATATCATCTTCTGAAGATGACATACAGATAGTCAGAACAACAGAATATGGTTGTTTTGTATGTCATCTTTTACTTTTATTCCTTCGATCAGGTATCCGCCGCCTAGCGCGGGGGCCGGCGGATACCTTGATCGATATTATAATCCCATTCCTTGGCACTACATTACTATTTCCATCTTCAGGAAACCACACTGATCTCATACATAGGTTAAAAGGTCCTGTCGCGGGATAAATCATCTTATATTTGTAGTTCATCGTGATCATTATCATGTCTTTGTTCAATATTTGTTAGAATTCACTGCGTGCCCTCGGCCTTGTCAGTGATATTTGAGATACGTTGCGGATTTGAGACCTTGATTATTATTATTGATTACTATCAGGATGTAACTGCATTGTTTTTTTCCTGCAATTGGAATGTACGACGCATATTCGCAGAAAATATTATCTCTTAAAGGTAGAATGATTTAGCGTATCTATGTAGAGCGAGTTGAACAATGACTTCCGGAATCTAAACAAAGATGCATTCCTGACTTCTCTTAAAAATAAATACCTGATAGACAGGTTGCGCGAAAGTCTTCATACAAAGCCACAAAGCATTTTAGTTCTGACATCTCATCACAATGAGAAGACTTTCAACCAAAAGCAGTACCTAAAAAAATCTGACTTATTCATTTCAAAAGCATGGGCCCAACATGTTTTAGGCTACCTAAAAAATAATAAAAAACGGAGAAAACAATTAATATTGTATTTAAAATGTATAGAAATCCAATAATGGAAATCATTTATCAATTGAAATTTACACAAACCTGTGCTTATTAGAATTTATTTATGAACAGTATAGGGCTTATTGTGCGGTGCGTCATGCCCACTGTTAGAAATGTACGCCACCTCTCAAGCCCGTGCATAATAACTTGTATAAAAGTTAGTAACTTAAGTACTATAAGGCAGGTGCTGGCAACCTGTTTTCTATGCTAATCCACCCAGTAGGCGTTATAACAACGGCAACGATGTAGGCATGGCGCATGGCGTGCAGGCGTGGACCTGACAATTGAATTGATAAGCGACTTTCTAGCCGAATAAAGGCATTGTCTGCCTTGAAATAGCCTACTTAAGCTATTATTCCGAGTTTGGGCAATAATTATAGATAGGTGCAACGATGAGTGAGAAACAACCTGAAACCAGAATTGTTTGTTTTTAAGTATATTTTTGTGTTGAATTTGGTAATTTTCAACGAGAGGTAGGAGGTAGGGGGTAGGGCTTATTAGAAAACTGTCATTAATTTTAAATTAATGTAAATTGTTCTATGTATGTTTCTAAGTGAAATAAAGACGTTAGTCTATTTAGTCATAATGAGTTATAGCTGGATTCAATCAGTGTAAACAAAAAAAATATGAGTAATTAATCATGTTTTTTTATATTTCTTTGATTAACTACCTAGAGGTATGGATATTCTAGAAGCACCTAAAAATATTAACAACAATTTTATTCATAATAATTGATAACCTACCTAGTATTGAACAAAAACTGTAGCTAAGCTGCATTCCTAATAATATGTAGGTGGTTTTAATTCTATTTATCTATAGACTAAAAACTATTTTATTTGAGGTTCGACGACGTTTGGCCGGCAAAAAGAAACAATACCACCTTCCACTACAGCTTTAGTAGAGGCCCTTCTCTATACAAAATATACAATGGAGATGCATCTCCTTTCAAAAGGGTCTGTTATAAAATTGTCACTTATGTAAATTTAGATAGCCATAATAAACAATCTCTCGTAAAAAAGAAAGTTGATTGTTTAACAGCAGATGATTGATGTTGGGCACTAAAAACGTTTGGGCCACCGCGTATTCACGCAATATTGATACCGTGATAATAATTTTTTATTGGGTATTTTCTAAAAACACATGCGCATCTAAAGAATATATTTTCCGCACAAATTGCAATGACACAGACAAACTGACGAACTTAAAAACACATCCGTTTTTATTGCATCCTAAAATGTAAACAAAAAGAGAAATGAAAACGTATCTCAAACAAAGAATAGCCGCACAATTTCCTCGTTGCCAAAGAAATTGGTATTATTATTTCTTTTCGAAAAAGATACTGCACTCTGCACAGGTCAAGTGATTAAATGAACATGTCGTCACCTTGCGGCAAGGCGAACATGTCGACCATAGCATTAATAAGTAATCTTGATGTACGCCGAACACAGATTTCGATTGACAGACGCTGACGAACAAAATAATCATGTCGAAACACTCAATAACGAAAGGATGATGTTATTAAACGCGGCTCTCTCATACATATTCAGTAGGTTAGTTATTGATAAAAGTAAAAGTAAATATTCCGAACGGGTCCGCTGATTGATTTAACCCGCTACCGTAGGGACCGTTAAAAGCTCACGGTTTAAATTTTTATTTGTACTCTAAAAGTGAACTTTCTGTTTGCTATAATAGCTGCGATTTTATAGCACCTGTTTTTAGTAACTGTGTATCAGCCACTTTGCTGCAAGGTCGTCCTCTACAAAAATACGAGACGTGTTTTTGCTCTATTTTTATTCGTAAAAAGAAAAATAATATCAGAACACCTATTTGGAAGTGCCGCGACGCGCCGGCGACTGGTCGATGCAGGAAGTTAAGTCAAACGAACAACAATAAGATTTATGTGCTTCGAGAGCAAAAGCTCTCAGACGATTTTTATCACCTGAATAAGACATATCTTAATTACTAATGTAAAATACTAGCAAACAGTTATTTATCTTGTAATTGTCGGTGATCAAATAACTCGGGCTCAATTCGTAATAAAAATACCATACAAGTATAAAAGCCCGCAAGATTAACGAATATTTCAAGTTATTCATCTGAATGTTGTCGTGACCTACGAGTCCATCCAATAGATTGTCCATAGCGCCCGATCTGCTGTAGGTCATGGGGCATTGTGCTACACAACTTATAGTAAAACGTTATGCAAAATACGAAGCGCCTTTCGATTTTGCGATATCTATAAATCGAGATGGACGATCGTGGGATAACACAGGTGAGAGGCGAGTTTGCTGCGTTTCCTCAGACGAGATGCCCCGTTAAAAATATAAAGCGAACTCTTTGAGTTTCTATTACATATTTATTTTGCAGTTTAAAAAAAGGGTAATGTTTATGTATTGCATGTTCTTGAAGCGTAATCACCTTAATTATTTGAGTTATATGTATAACATTAATTAAACCTATATGCTCGTATAGACTTCATATAAATGCGATGACTGAGAAAAAATATAGCAATCGGAATGAGACTTGTTTACGAATGATATTATTTAGCACTCAGCTCGTATTTCAACGCAGATGTCGTCCGAAGAGATAAAACTTTAATGATTTATTACGGAACTCTATCTAAAACGTTTAACACAGATATTACTTTCAAAAATCCATTTGCAATGTCATAAAAAGTGTAGATAACTATCTATGGAGCGCATTAAACGATTCATATTGCTTTATGTTTCATGCCAGTATCTTTACCATACACAAGGTATCTTTATGATGGATCTTGTCGACCCGTTATTCGGGAGCCTCCCCAATTCAACAAATGGGATTATAATGCCATTCGATAGTAGTCACGAAGTAACGGAGATTTTATGAATTTCAATCACTGAAATGATCCTAGCAGAAAATGTGTGCTCCTCTATAAAATAGGTTTTTCCTGTAAGGTGTATTTTTAATTTTATATTTTAATTATCTATATAATTAATGAGAAAATTGTCACGGACGGCATGACGAAGGAATGTCTTGGAGACAGCAGATGTAAAGTTGTCTCTAGGTTCGTCCTAGACAGCTGTTTAACAGGTGAGCTATTTACTTGTTCAGTCGTGGATAAAAAATGGAATTTTATATGAAGTTTAACTGGGTTCCGGTAATTTTGCAGAAAATACGTTTTACCACGCGAACTTTTAAAGGAGATAGAATTTCTACCTTACTTGCGTGTGGTAGCTTTGCCGTTAAGTTGTCCCATGGTTCTCCTTTATCATCCACATATAGCCATTTTATATTGTGAGCTAGTTTAATGAGTTAGTGGGTAACTTATTAAAATATTCTAAAGTGTAGTAATCATACATTGATGTTTCCGCTGATACAAACCTAAGCTCTACCTTCGGTAAAGTATGCTTCAACACATAATCCACATGTTATTTATATAACAAGCGTGTAGTTGGTAAAATGTACAGCTGTCTGGATAATCGCATATAGTGAAACCAACTTTACAGCCATGTTACGACTTGTTTATTGCATACCATTGCATTCACGATAGAAACTACGAATTTCAAATTTGGCGTGAATAGCCAAGTTGGTAAAATCACGTTGTCATAAAATTGTAATTGCTATGTATTCGACTAACCTAACCTGTTTTTACTTTCAAGTTTAAACCAAAGTCGTTTTGTTAATAAACTGTCCAGACTAGGTATTCATTTAAATATTTATGATTGTTCGAGTATCGTCTAGTCTAGACTTTGATCTATTTCGCATATTGTTTTATTAGTTTTGTGGATTTTATAGCTAAAATATCAATTTATTTAATAAAATTATAGGATTTTTTTATTTTATGAATTTTAAGCAAAAGTACATTTTTGGTGAATGCAAATGAATTAGACGTTTCTATGCATTATATTATCTATTAGCTATTATTAATAAACTTGACTCTATCATAGTATCATTTTTGGTAGATAAATAGTTATTTAAATATCTGATAGTGCTATTTCGTGCCCATGGATAGAATCGATGTTAAATTCACTACGGCGTTTATGGCAGAAACAATATTGTTCGCTAGTCGCAGCGGGGGTTCGAGATGACATCTCGCAGCGTGTAGCCTTGTCTCTACTAAACCGTTCTACGGCACGTGATCTCTCACCTTCGTCCCCAAAAAATAGGACTCACTTTCGTTTAATCCGTGTAGATATAACAACGTATCGTACTGTAACAGTTAACAAAATAAAAATATATTAACAAAATATGGAACAGTTGTTACGGAACTCGTCTAAACGGTTCTCAATACGGTTCATTGTTTGACTAGTTGGGCGTAAGTACTGCGATGCGACGGCGGCGATGCGGCTCGGCTGCGTCGCGCCTGCGCGGAGTGAGCGGCTGGGGCGCAGCGCAAGCGCAGGTTTATCGCGGTACGGGTGCCCGTCACGGTTCCCACGCCAAACGGTATTTTAAATACCTATTTATGAACGGCGACAGGACCGAGATGCATTCTGTTTGAGTAGCCTCTTCTGGATGGGTCAAGGATCCGAAGGTGAGTGTAGATCCGTGCTCGTTACGGAGCGGCCGACCTGGCCTCGTTTCATGTCACATCTTGCCGTGGTTCATTATTCGATTGTAAATTATGCCTCGCATTGATTTGTATCTGCAATAAATATCTATTGTTGCCTATATCTGTGGATTTTAATAGGCACGTCGATTGAGGTATTTGATAAGCCAACCATGATGATTCTTGTTGTTTTCAAAATCTGCTGCAGTTTAGGTATATGACCAAAATAGTCTGGGCGTTGATCAAAAATTCCGATCAACATTTTGCAATGTAAGTTCCTTCATAACTTGATACAATCTCTACGATAAGGACCAGTAACGTAAACACCGATATAATTTAATTCGACCTCGCCAAGCCCATCACATAATATATTTACGAAAATGTTTGCAACCTTGTTACAATTTTATTGCCAAATAAAAGTAGATAATATGGTTCTATAAATACGCCAGTTTATTACTTTTTACACGGAAGAAGGTAGGTATTATGTTACCTGCGTTAAGTGGGCTGGCGACTGCTGTGATTCACATTTCCCTTGGCTTCATTATTTTTCGGTGAAAACAATTTTGTCGGCAACTTGAGCGTAATATGCAAGAATTCGTCGTAAGGTAAATTACGTGCAAGGCCTAACCAAATTGAATACAGATCCTGTACTGATTATCATGCAATTAAAAAGAAATTAAGTTTTACCAAAGATATATTTCTTGGTAGTAAAATTGAGCTTCCATCGCCTTGTTTGCATAAAAGTTCAATGTCCAAAAAAGTATATCTAGATTGAGTTTTTTCTATATAAAATGTCAAAAAAGGAAATTGAGATTATTTTTAATTACACATACCTAACTACTATAGATTATCTAAACTACCATTTTGGTAGTGTAGGAAGGCCTGTTTGAGGTGTTAAAATTGCCTCTAGCTACAAACAACCAAATTATGGCAGGTATATTGTTCTTAATTACATAAAATTGTTAAACAAACACTACACAGTAAAACACTTGGCATAGTAATCTATTCAATAAATTATACGGTAGATATAATATCGGTCTATAATTAGTTTATTGGTAATAGAGTTATTATTTCATTATGATTAAACTGGAGTCTGGCGCTAGGCCGTGTCGTACTCGTAGTTGCTTTTGCATAGGTACATAACTAGTAAAAAAAAAAAGAATAAAATTCATATAATTTAAGGTAAAGTCAGATATATATAATCATACTAACTATGCTGGAGGCAGCAAGCTGACGTCTGGGCGCTATGACGCTCATTAGGGGAGGCTCATGTGCAGCAGTGAGTAGCCTAAGTATACACTCATGATGATAATAATGATGACGTTTAAGAAGAACCAGTTCAAAAAAGGGCCTACCATCAATCAAAATTTTGTTCTAAATCGCACTGCGTTTCCTAAAGCCTTATTGTTTCGTGAGTGAGAGCTCTATTGCTCCATAATGATTTGAGCTCCCATAAAATAGCATCTCATCCTACCATAGCTGATTTAATATTCTATTGAATTCCTTATCTCTAAGTGGATTGCTTGGTCACATTCGTAACGTGGGAATCGTCACTGCCCGTCTTGTCTAAGCTCGTGGTTTTAAAACGGCCGTCATTTTACGGTGTCGTCATCGTAAACCTGCAAATTGTCTTTTTGATATTTTTGAGTTGTGTGCTTTTCTTTGGTGTTTAGCAGGAACGTCTTCAATAATGTTCTTTGTTCCACCCAGTCTTATAATAGCTGTGAGTGTAAATAATTATTTTTCCATATTAGAACTAAAACTATTCAATAACAAATTGCTTCATGCTTCAATGTCCTGAGACCTGAGTTCGGATGACGATAGTATTGAGAAGTGATAGTCACGTCTCATTTTTGTATGGGACATGTGCGGATAGAGGCACTGTAACAAATCCCATACAAAAAGTTGACGTCACGATGACGACATCTTGGGACTATCGTTAACCGAAATCTGTTCTGAATACTTAAAAAAATAAATTAAAAGGCACTTGTTCTAGGGTAGCTTTTGATTAGCGTAAAACTTCCGTTAAGTGATGGACATCGTATTTTCCAAATACTTTTGCTCTGCCAGGCTTCGGATTACGATGATGGCTATCTATGACAATGTATTATTAGCCTCAATAGTGTTCTATAGTGACCCAAGTTCGACCATATCTTGAAAGCTATGGCTCCTATGAAAATGTTTTTTTTGTTGTTGATATAATACCCGGATATGGGTCAAATATCTACAAGTGCAAAATACTGACAAAATAATAATAATAAATAATACTTGAAAATCCACACAGAATAATCTATCCCCAAGCTAAGCAGAGACTGATTACTTAATACAATAAATTATATACTCAGATAGATATATTTTTTATTATACATAGAAAATACCCAGAACACCCAGAGCAAAAATTTGCAGATCGTACAAACATTTGTCCCAAGACGAGAATCGAACCCGCAACCTTCTGCGTCGCAGGTGGACCTTTGCCCGCCGCGCCACATCGGTCGTCAAATATCCAGCCGCTAGAAAAAATAAACCAAAAAATAATTACTAGTTAGGTAGAGGTACCTAATCTTTGAGATAAAATTAATTAGGAAGGTAAGCCATCAAGCAATGCCATTTCTTTGTATGAAACCATCACTCACTCACTGAAAATAAAACAAGATCCGTCAAGTGCGAGTGTGACTCGCGCGCCGAGGGTTTCAAACGGTTGTCAAGAATACCTCCAAGAAGATGTTATATGATGTACACAGTGATGTAGAAGAATATGTACTAGGTACTGGTTAGAGACATTGCTTGGAGGTATCCAAGAAGATGTTATATGATGTACACAGTGATGTAGAAGAATATGTACTATAGGTACTGGTTAGAGACTTTGCTTGGAGGTATCCAAGAAGATGTTATATGATGTGCACAGATGTAGAAGAATTATGTACTATAGGTACTGGTTAGAGACTTTGCTTGGAGGTATCCAAGAAGATGTTATATGATGTGCACAGATGTAGAAGAATATGTACTATAGGTACTGGTTAGAGACTTTGCTTGGAGGTATCCAAGAAGATGTTATATGATGTACACAGTGATGTAGAAGAATATGTACTATAGGTACTGGATAGAGATTTTGCTTGGAGGTATCCAAGAAGATGTTATATGATGTACACAGTGATGTAGAAGAATATGTACTATAGGTACTGGTTAGAGACTTTGCTTGGAGGTATCCAAGAAGATGTTATATGATGTACACAGTGATGTAGAAGAATATGTACTATAGGTACTGGTTAGAGACTTTGCTTGGAGGTATCCAAGAAGATGTTATATGATGTACACAGTGATGTAGAAGAATATGTACTATAGGTACTGGTTAGAGACTTTGCTTGGAGGTATCCAAGAAGATGTTATATGATGTACACAGTGATGTAGAAGAATATGTACTATAGGTACTGGTTAGAGACTTTGCTTGGAGGTATCCAAGAAGATGTTATATGATGTACACAGTGATGTAGAAGAATATGTACTATAGGTACTGGATAGAGATTTTGCTTGGAGGTATCCAAGAAGATGTTATATGATGTACACAGTGATGTAGAAGAATATGTACTATAGGTACTGGTTAGAGACTTTGCTTGGAGGTATCCAAGAAGATGTTATATGATGTACACAGTGATGTAGAAGAATATGTACTATAGGTACTGGATAGAGACTTTGCTTGGACGTATCCAAGAAGATGTTATATGATGTACACAGTGATGTAGAAGAATATGTACTATAGGTACTGGTTAGAGACTTTGCTTGGAGGTATCCAAGAAGATGTTATATGATGTACACAGTGATGTAGAAGAATATGTACTATAGGTACTGGTTAGAGACTTTGCTTGGAGGTATCCAAGAAGATGTTATATGATGTACACAGTGATGTAGAAGAATATGTACTATAGGTACTGGATAGAGATTTTGCTTGGAGGTATCCAAGAAGATGTTATATGATGTACACAGTGATGTAGAAGAATATGTACTATAGGTACTGGATAGAGATTTTGCTTGGAGGTATCCAAGAAGATGTTATATGATGTACACAGTGATGTAGAAGAATATGTACTATAGGTACTGGTTAGAGACTTTGCTTGGAGGTATCCAAGAAGATGTTATATGATGTGCACAGATGTAGAAGAATATGTACTATAGGTACTGGTTAGAGACTTTGCTTGGAGGTATCCAAGAAGATGTTATATGATGTACACAGTGATGTAGAAGAATATGTACTATAGGTACTGGATAGAGACTTTGCTTGGAGGTATCCAAGAAGATGTTATATGATGTACACAGTGATGTAGAAGAATATGTACTATAGGTATTGGATAGAGACTTTGCTTGGAGGTATCCAAGAAGATGTTATATGATGTACACAGTGATGTAGAAGAATATGTACTATAGGTACTGGATAGAGACTTTGCTTGGAGGTATCCAAGAAGATGTTATATGATGTACACAGTGATGTAGAAGAATATGTACTATAGGTACTGGATAGAGACTTTGCTTGGACGTATCCAAGAAGATGTTATATGATGTACACAGTGATGTAGAAGAATATGTACTATAGGTACTGGATAGAGACTTTGCTTGGAGGTATCCAAGAAGATGTTATATGATGTACACAGTGATGTAGAAGAATATGTACTATAGGTACTGGTTAGAGACTTTGCTTGGAGGTATCCAAGAAGATGTTATATGATGTACGCAGTGATGTAGAAGAATATGTACTATAGGTACTGGATAGAGACTTTGCTTGGAGGTATCCAAGAAGATGTTATATGATGTACACAGTGATGTAGAAGAATATGTACTATAGGTACTGGTTAGAGACTTTGCTTGGAGGTATCCAAGAAGATGTTATATGATGTACGCAGTGATGTAGAAGAATATGTACTATAGGTACTGGTTAGAGACATTGCCATTTGATGAATTCCAAAAAATTAAAGGTACCTACATTTTCATAAATTACACAAATTCAGATGTATCGGTTTGCAAACTTCGGAGTACAGAAAGTAATATTAAAAATTTCGAGTTTTTTCAAAATATTTCAAAAAGTATGTAACCTACAGGAATTTCAGAAACTGTTTTGATATGTACAAACCGATACGTTATATTTCATATACCACTCGGTGAGGCAGCCCTCTATTTAAAAAAACAACCCTCCTTTTTGACCAGTTTTGAAAAAGTGGTCTACGTACAGACTTCTCTACATTTTTCCTGTAAAATATAGATTCATATCTACAAACGCTACAAACATTTCAGATGGATCGCTTT
This sequence comes from Eupithecia inturbata, assembly GCA_963662085.1. NCBI lineage: Eukaryota > Metazoa > Arthropoda > Insecta > Lepidoptera > Geometridae > Eupithecia > Eupithecia inturbata. The sequence continues at coordinate 9,808,862 of OY759180.1, read as the reverse complement.
GCAAACTTCGGAGATAATGGGTCACATTCGACTTTTATCAAAATATTTTAAAAAGTATCATACCTACAGAAATTTCAAAAACTGTTTTGAAAGGTTAGGTAGCCCCGTCTTTTGAAAATTATCAATAAGGTGAAAAATGGTCAATAAGGAGGGGGGGGGGGGGCTCCTTATTGACCATTTTTCAACTGATGGATCGCTCTGCAAACTTCGGAGATAGGGGGGGGGTATGGGTATTTTTTCGACTTCTTTCAAAATATTTCAAAAAGCATGAATCCTACAGAAACTTCAGAAACTGTTTTCGAATGTATAAATTGATATCTTTCATTTGATACCCCACTTGACATTGTAAGTATCTTTTAAAATTTCGACATCACAATTTGTGTTGAAAATTTTCATTCAATTTTTTTTTTTTTTTTTTTTTTTTTAATTTGACGTTATTTGCTGCTGTAGTTGCTGAGATATTAAAGACGGAAAAAAGGACAGAAAAAGCTATGCCTACGGTAAGGTGATATTAAAACAATCAAATTATACGATTATTAACACTCTTAAAATTTGTTTAAGAGCCCTATTAGCTCATTTTTACGATACTTATTTAATAACGGAGAAGGTAATTTGAATATAGTAGGTATCTACAGTAAAGATTATAGACCTGTGCATGCCATAACTTAACTTTTATTTTCATTAAAAGCAACAGGTTTTAACGCAGTTTACGGAAAAATATAACACGGAAAGCCTTTTATTTTCTTTTAAGTTCATTGCCGTGTGTACAAAGAGAGAATAATCATTAAACTTGATACGAGAACGAAAGATAGTGCGACCTTGCTGCAATAAATGTCGCAATTATATGAAATTATTTTTATGCACTTCTGAATATCACGCTCTTTGTGAAATTCGACGATTATTTTAAACAGAAATTAACTTGAAATTGTTCTAATTTGTTTCTATTATTTGATAATATCTTTATTGAAAAAGACAATTACAATTCAAAAATAAAAACAATTTGAACTAGTATTTACAATTGAAACCATTAAGCTAACTGCAGACTTATTTGATTGTACTTTTCTTTGTTAATACAGAACTTGAAATTGTTAAATTAGAAATTATCAGTGCCCTGAAATTATAAGCGGAAATGTTTCTGAAAATTATTCGCTAAGATTGTGTGTTTCTTACTGAGTATAAAGTACCCATTGAGCCTTTTAAATGCACGTATGTATGTAAGGGTCCGTCCATTATAAGTTTAATTCTCAAGAGATTGCTATTTGCCGTAAAATGTAGGTAGATAATATGTAAAACATCACAGGCATAGAGTAAAAACTAGTTGCCGTCTCAGAACTCTATAATCCCAGGTTTTAAGCTTAACTTTATCCGTTCACCGATCATAATCAATTCTTTTCAATTCAATTCAAAAATCACAAATTTTAATTTCACAATGGGGATCTACTCGTAAAAACAAAAATCGAAGTTTCTGATTCGTTCTCGTGTAAAACGCTATCGCTTATGCAAGTGACATTAGAGTCAAAGTCTCAAAGATCTCTGAATCCTTGTATTATATGCAAAATAATTACATAATTAGGTTTTTATCTTAAGATCTGTTGCCATACCCTATCCAACAGGGTGTTTACAAAACTCAGTAATATTTTTGTCATGCAATAAAATATGAATTGATTGGTTTTTTTGAAAACGAATCAGAAACTTCGGTTTTCGATTTCTGAGTACGCTAATGGTTTGCATGGCAACGGGCGTAAACAGTTTCATTCATGTGTCATCCATCAAACTTAAAATTAGTCTCGAATTATAACTAGATGTCGCCACTAAAAAAATTTGATCGCGCTATCGAACTGTTTTCTCGTTTAAAACTACTAACAAACTCATTTTTTTTTGACGTGAACATAGATGAATATTATTTACCGGAATTTGAAGTCGATTTACAGTTTTTTAAATCTTGCAAGATAATTATCTTAAAGTAAATGCAAGGGTTATGTTGGTACCTAGGTTTTTAATGAGGAAAAAACTTCACAACCAGCAAATAAAACGTTATCAATCCATTATGGATTGGACAAATGACACAGCTTAAACATTTTTAAGCGAGAGAGAGTCGTGAGTCCTCAGTAATTAGCCCAGAGTTGTTTGTACTGAATTCGTCACTGTCAAAGAATAGGTAGCACCTATACCTACAGTAACAGATAGGACACATTTTAGTTAGCTGTAGTTTTCTTATATATTTAAAAATATCTAATCAACGACCTTCTACCTATTTATTTATTATCAGTTTATTCTATGCCATCAACCAAACTATCGTTAAAAAAATGCGAACATTTTAACATTTTGTTGAGTAACTCTTTGTTGTGTTTGCTTCGTAGCAAATAAAATTAAACAAAGTGACTAAAATTTGTGGTTATGTTTACATAAATCTAAATAAAATATCTGTGTAATTTAGTTGGCGGATCTTTCCGCGAATCCAATCAAATCGTGTTCTTTGGCTAACCAAAAAGCTGCCTTGTATGCCTGCCTTCTTTTGCCGTGACAAATTGTACGATAAAACTGTCTTTAAACTAATAAATAATTCTTTTTAAAGTGTGCGGAATCGCCGACAAGTTAACCGGTCCATCCTTTGCTTCTGTCGTAAGCGACAAAATCATATCGAATACAGACCGTATTTGATATGATTTCATGCAAATAACGCACGATATTTCGAGCGATATATCGTGTCCAAAAGACCAACACAATGTCTATTTTTAAAACGTGTGATTCACCTTACTAACTTAGCGTTGATTGCATGTAAATTAATCTTACAATTATTCGAAATAGAAGCTTTATTGAAAAAGAAAATGACAATTCAATAGTAAAAACCAATTAGAACTAGTATTTACAATTGAAACAATTAAGCTAACTGCAGACTGTTGCAAACAATAAATAAAAAATAGTAAATAGTAAATAAATTAAATTAAATTATTAATCTTTAGCACAAGACTATCAGCGAATCCCTATCATTACCAATACCTAAACAGATTATCTCTAGAAGATAATATATAAGCTCGAAATTCTACTCCAACTCGAAAAATAACAATTATATAGGTACCAAACTAGCTGAAGCTTTTTTCTCTTCTCTACTTTAAGTACTTATGAATTCAGTTTGAGTTATTTTGTATATAAATATTACATACATCATTTGAACATCATGTTCCTGATTAAAAACATATTCATATAAATCATAAAACATAAAAGTCTTGGAAAAAACCTAAAAATTACAAAACTTCGTTTGAGCTTCTGATTAAGAGGTCCACTTCACTTTATGTATGTATTCATCGTTATTTTTATATTGCTCTGTGTCCGCAGTGTATTGTGGTGACAGACCACTGGTTTATTTTTACTTTAATTAGCAGCTTACTCCACAGAAATAATCGCGTAAACTGGTCGAAAATGTAAAACTAGATTCAGTTCATAACATTGTAAGATTTTAAATAATTAGATTGTGATTCAGTTCGCTACATTGTAAGATTAAAAACTTTTTGAATAATTTCATTGTTAAATACAAAAACCGACTTCGAACTTATTAATTTACGTTTTTTTTAAGTTAGATAATTGTACGTCCAGCAACTTCGTCTGTTACCTTTGAAGTATATTATAATGTATAAAATTCTCTGTTAAAAACGCATGTTGCTATGACGTAGTTATAATCAACTTGCCTGCTGCAATCGCCCCCTCTAGAAAAACTAAAGACAAAAGTATTTACTAAAAGAGACAGCTGTAGTTGCAGCAAAAATGTGTCTCAAAAACTTCTACGGACGTAGTGTATCATGTGAGAAATTCGTTATAAATAGATATATTAGGTCCTTACATATGAAATTGGCGTTTTGTATGGGAGGAACAAAAAGTCGAATATTTTTTAATATAATATATTTAATTAATCAAAGTATGAACCATTATTTTCTATGCACTTTTGCCATCTTATAGGTAGTTCATTGATCCCTTTACTAAAAAAACCAGTCGGACGGGAATCAATAAAATCTTTGAAGGCGATTTGGACTGCCCCATCGGAGTTGAATTTTTTCCCTTGCAAGAAGTTATCCAAATTTCGAAAAAAATGGTAATCTGTTGGAGCAAGGTCCGGGGAGTACGGAGGATGTCTTAGACTTTCCAATTGAAGCTCTTCTAATTTAGTAGCCGTCTGTTGCGCAGTGTGTGGTCTAGCGTTGTCGTGAAGCAGCAGTGGCGTGGAGCGATTGACCAGCCTAGGTTGTTTAGCCGCTAGCTTTTCCATCATGGTTTGCAATTGCTGACAATAGACATCAGCCGTAATAGTCTGGCCAGATTTGAGAAAACTGTAATGAACAATACCGGCACTAGTCCACCAAACGCTTACAAGTAACTTTTTTGGGGTTAATTTTCGCTTGGGGCAGGATTTGGCTGGCTGGCCAGGATCCAACCATTGCGCTGAGCGCTTCCGATTATCGTAAAGAACCCATTTTTCATCACAGGTAATGATTCGGTTTAAAATACCTTCATTATTGTGCCGGTTTAGTAATGTAACGCAGCAGTCGACGCGCGTTTGCCGGTTTGCTTCAGTCAATTCGTGAGGTACCCACCTTTCAAGCTTTTTAATCTTCCCAATTTGCTTCAAGTGAATTAAAACAGTTTTATCACTAACATCGCAGCCTGCAGCTAACTCGGACGTGGTTTGCGATGGATCCGCTTCCACAATAGCCTTCAACTCTTCATTATCAACTTGAGTCTCAGGCCGTCCACGGGGCTTGTTCTGCAGGTCAAAATTTCCAGAACGAAAACGTTGGAACCAAAAACGAACTGTGTTTTCTTTTGCAACACGACCGCCATACACATCATTCACCCTTCGAGTTGTTTCCGCAGCACTAGTGCCACGGCGGAACTCGTACTCGTAAATAATGCGATATTTTAAGTTTTCCATTTTGTAAAATGAGTGACGCAAACAGAAAAAAACAGAAGAAAAAAAACAAATGAATGACGATCATCGAAGCACAAATACATGAGTCTATAGCTGTACAAATTTGAATTTGGAATTCCTTACCAAAGAGGAGAAATTTGTGATTAAAGTGGCCAGTACGAAAAACGCCAATTTCATATGTAAGGACCTAATATTATATGTATTATAGGGCTGATTTTACCTGTCAGGGGGCAACATGGTATATCTACAAATATGTATTTAACTTTACGTCGATATACTCATTTCTATAGTAAACGATTGAAGAGTATGTTGTAGGTACTCTAACATAGAGGTGTAGGCAGTATATTATGTGTATATTTATTATGAAACGACAAATATTTTAAACTAATTACCTAATTCTAGGAAATATTTCGCCATTAATGGTTGCTTGAAACTAATAAAATTAATAGTTAATTAATAGTAATTATTCAGAGGTATCATAAAACTATAAAATAATAATTAATATTGATGTAAGTGTATGTTTTGCGCTTTTGTATGATTTTCAACACATCATTGAAATAAATTTATTCCTGTTTTCACCTGGAGAATAATGAATAAAAGACGTATATTTTCTGAAAATATAGCCCCCTAAGAGGGAGAGAGCATATTTTTCATAAAATAAACAGGGGAGTAAAGTTTCGGAGTTATTTTCTAGCTTTTTAAGATCTTATTTTAAGATGCCCAGTGGTGAAATTAGATAAATTACGATCGTACCCTTTCTTAGTATTCGTGGACACGGAATGACTGTGTCACGAACAACAAAAATGAAAACAAATTCCTCATTTAAATGTTAACAAATCGCAAAAGAGTAAAATATTCTATTCCCGTCCCATTTCGAAACTACTTTACGTAAAGCGCCAATACAAAGTTCAGTTAATTAGTGCGCCAAAATCTAAGCAGCGAAATAATTTCCGTTTATCTTGCGAAGTTAGATTTCCTTAATGTGAGGGCGAAAGCACGAGCTGCAGACGTGGTAGATGAACGTGTGCGATACCATTCATTAGAGGCAGTGCCCGCGTCAAATTAGTTGGAAGCGCGCCTAATTAGACGGCGCGGGCTCTGCCCCAGCTGCTGCCTGCCCTGCCAGGCGAGGCGCGTCTACTAGAGGGCGTGGGGAACTGAGATTTTTTTACTTTGGGGCTAGCAACATTATGTATGACGTTGCTATGTGGATTATCCAGCATTATAATTTTTTTTTAAATCTGAAATGGAATACCAGAAACCAGAAATTTAGTTTTCATGAGATAGCGGTTTGGTTCTTCAAGTATTTTATTATGCTCTGCATGAAGTTTGACTGATTTTTTTAAAAATAATCTCTTTAAAACATAAAAATGTTCCTAATAGGTAGATTTTCTCTCGTTAAAACAACAAATCATTCTTATTCATAGCTCGCTCGCTATTTAAGTATTATATAAGTATATTCATTTCTCATGGTACGTCCACATGTTGGCATAGTAATAATTCCTTTTTGATCACAGATTTTACACCCTGCACTAGCCTGGTCTGGCTATCAGTTGGCCAACATGTGGACCGACTACAAGCCACCTACACAAACACCCAAAGCCCAATCGATCGCAAGTGCCACCACTAGACGGTGCTTGTCTAGTTTCTAAGATTGTATCGTTTTTGATAAACCTTGCATTTCCTTTCAAGTGTTCTTTCACGAAAGACATGGAGAACCAACGCAAGTTTATTTTAATAAAGAATATCACTTGCCCCTCTAGGTTTTTAGGAAAATTGTAGATGGAAAGTAGGTAGTTGTACAGATTTAAATAATGATCATATAAATAACCTAAAAACCAACATTCATGTAAATAGATCATACATACATGTAAAGAGGGTAAAATAAAGTTTATTTTAATTAATTTCATAATCAAACTGGAGTTTACACGACAACACTCTCCATCAACTTAAATGCCAAGATAAAAAGCAGATTTACTTTAAAAAAGTCGTCTGAAAGAGGTTAAATTAATTTTATCTTGATAACTTCCATAATAGCGTTAACATGGTCTGGTAAAATTATTGGCTTAATTAAATGACAATGCGATCAGCTGCTGGTCCGTTAGTGAGCAGCACGCGAGGGATGGGCAGGCGCACGCGCAGGTTCGGTGCGCTAGGTCAAGATCGCTCTATCAACAACAACGGTAAGAAAATGTAAGCTACAGTCGAGCAACGGCTAGTGTTACACATGTATATTCTATGTTCAGGATATAGTTTTGATGTTTTCTGAAATAAGGTATATGTGTCTAAAATAGTAGGAATGTGGAAAGATATGTGTACCGTATGCCAAAGGAGCTCTAGGCGGCTCATCATTGATTGGATAACAAATAACGCAGGACTCGTGGATGGCCCAGGCATAGACGTAGACGGAATGACGAGCTGGCGTATCTACCATGGCCATAACTGGCAAACATTAGAAAAGAAAATGGAGTGAAGAAAATGGCAGAAAGTCGGCTTTTTTTTTAGATACTTAGGGCACAGATTTAATAATACTATACAAGTACTCAGGGCTTATTTTATTGCGATCTTTTTGTGAACGTTACCAGTCAAGGCTCAAAGACGAGCCCTCGGACTGGTCTTGCCTTCAAGATACAGTAAGAACTCAACTGACAATAAATTACCATCGTACATCGTCAATTAGCGGCAATAAGCGAGCAACATCTTGAGGTATTAACCAGTTAGACCACTAGCCACGCGATAAGGACACCATTAATAGATAAATATCATAATTACTTTCAATGATGTATGTCGAAGTTTTATAATTTTTTTTTTATCTCTTAGTTCAAGAAAAGTCGTTGTATTGTCTCGCCAGTTGAATCAAAGAATATAAAAAAAGAATAAACATGTATTAAACTTTTTTTTTCGTTTTGGTACAGCATCGACATAGCTAATGTAATAGTTTTGTTGACATAATAAGCAGTAATGGTGATATTGCTTATTGGTGATAACCAATGCAATAAATGCAGCTTATTGGTGATAACCAAATTATTAAACCACCCTATCTGCTGTACTTGTAGGTCCGACTTCTACATTTTCTATATTTGCTGCAAAGTAGGGTACTATCGCATTAAAACGGTAATTGTGCTCAAAACGACCTTATTATTGCAACGTGCATAGCACGTGCCGACGACTTCGCAAAAAGCTTATTATCAACAAAAATGTGTATTTTTTGTAATTTCATAGCGAATATCTATCTGTTGAATGAATGTATAGAAGAACAATTATCTTAATTACACAAACGGTTCTAGGCAGGTGTAAACACTGAGCTAGTACAGACGAGCCACCGACCTGCGACTTGACAAGTAAGAAAAAAACTTAAACAACAGCCTGACTGAAAACTATCTGATAACGCCTCGTCTTTGCGGCCATCGCCGTCGCTTAGGTAAAGGTACTACGTTAAGTTCACAATAAGGTATATTTGGACAGAAGTGGGTTTTAATAGTGGTTCGTTTGCGAATCCCTTCGTTGTAGGTATGTAGTTATAATTTCTAGTAACGGCATAGGCTGCAGGCGGTTCTAGGGAAGCGTGCTAGTGGGCTGTAAAATTACTAGTTCGCGTAATAGAAGTCCATGTAATTCTAAGCACCTTTGTCCGATGGTGCTGTGGAAATTGCAAAACATCTCATATTTTTTATAACAAGGACAAGAGTGAGTCTGTATTCTTCATTTATAACAGGGTTCTATATTTTCACGAGCCTTCGAATTTTCTGGAAGTTCAATTCCAGAAAATTCGATTAAGATGACTTGGAACAATATTAAGGAGTAGGAACTCGAATGTCTATGAATATCGAGTAGGAACTCGAATGTCGCTCGCCCTACTCGAATATAATAAAACTCAAAAAGTCTACAAACCTAGATGATCACTTAGCAAAGAGACAGTAAAAGAAATTAGACACACCCTATCCTGCGGATATCTAAATAAACCCATTAATGTTAACCCATTATTTTTTATTAAATTAAGCGTCAAAAGTGTAGCGATACAGGTGGACGTCTAAAAAGGAAATGGATTTTGTTAAATGATACAATTCAAACGATTTGCGCATGTTAGTTAATAAATTCTGCAGTTAGCTCAATTGTTTCAATTGTAAATACTAGCTCTAATTTGTTTCTATTATTTGGTTGTAATTTACTAAATTATAGGTTGTTTATTTTTTTTCTACCTAATGTAAAACAAGTTAAGGCTGATGTAACCGTGAAAGGAGAAACGCTAGAAATTGTTAACAATATCATATTCTTAGGAATAACCTTAGATAGTAAACTTCAATGGGCCCACACATAGACAAGCTATCGAAGAGACTTAGTTCTGCAACGTATGCAGTCAAAAAAATTCGTCATCTTACAGAAGTTGATACTTCTAGACTAGTTTTTTTCAGCTACTTCCATAGTGTTATGTCTTATGGCATACTGCTGTGGGGGAACGCTGCAGTTATTAACACTGTATTTGTGTTGCAGAAGAGGGCTGTTCGTGCAATCTATATTATGGGTCCCAGAGAAACCCTACGTGAAAAATTCAAAGAAATAAACATAATGACAGTACTATGTCAATATATTAATGAAAACTTGTTGTACACTCATAGGAATATCAATCGGTTCCCTAAAAATAGCGACATATGTACATAATTTAAATTTTAGAAATAAGAATAAACTCGCTGTGCCCACAACTAGGCTACACAAAATTAATGTATCTTTTAAAGGGCTTCTACAACAAAAATTATATCAGTAAATAAATTCAAACAAATTGACAAATCCATTGCGCAAACCGGCTTACCATAAAATATCAGATTATCTAGAGGATAAAAAAGCTTGGGCCAAGTTTGCTCTAACAAGGTAAAGGTTTCTTGTTCGCTTCTTTACTTTACCTTAAAAATATTCAATATTTTTAAGGTAAAGTAAAGCAAAAATCAAAGTGATTGTTTTCTAGTTTTACTTATGAAATTTGAATTTTGTGACGTGTCCAAGAGTCCTGTAAGGTCTAAAGGAAATAAAGCACTTTTAATTTTGAATTTAATATGTACTTATAAAGATATACATATTATAGAACAATATAGGCACATATTATGTACTATATTTTTTATTACTAAGTTATGTGATGCCCACCGAAAAAAACATTCAATTACAATCAGCTTCCCACTGTTTAACTACGAATTTGGTCCAATGACTTGCAATGCAACCGTCACTCGACTAAGAAGCCCGTTAGGGCCAACTTTTGTATCTTCATCCGAATTAACTTTAACTTAACCATTATGTTCCTTTCCATCAAATAAAACTAATCTAGTAGTAACTCAAAAACAATAGATAATGCAACTGCTGCAGGTACGAGTAGAGTACCTAGGTACTTTCCCGTAATGCTTTGTTCTCGTGATCGTAGCGGGTTAAATCTCGCGGCACATAAATTTGCCGGCCCGTTGTGAAAGCCAATATTCTTTGTACTGGCGAGGTCTATTTCTAACATTAAATAAATTACACCGATATTACAAGAACGAATCGACGGAACTTCGACGTGTTTGCTGAAACATCGTGTACGAATACGTTTCGGCTCATAATATTAAACTCGTCTGAATGATCTTTAGTAGCTTTAACAAAAATTGCTGCCGAGATTGCATCTAAATTTATACCCATCTGACTTGCATCCAACAAACCAGCAAGGTCTTAGAAATATGAATATAAAGAGTACGAGGTTTTGAAAGGTTATTATTTATGCTATTTTAGTGTACCCCGTAAAAATTATCATAGGAATCTTGACAGCTTAGTTTCATCACAGGTGGTTTGGATCTTGAAGTATCGTAAGGTGTCTTAATATTTTCAAACTGTGACATCAAGGTGCCAATCTAACAGTAATCAAATTTTGCCTTAGGCTATAAACTCAAAGGAATATTACACCAAGGCTGACTTCATAGCGGTAACAGGTTTTGTGAATCTATGCTAATTTCTGTACAAATGATGTCAAAAAAAACTTGATGGGATGTTGTTTTACGTACGGAGATTGTAGAAGCTGCACTCGTGTCCAGTGCCACATGCATTAGCACGGACGAATGCCACAATTCCAGTGTCTTTTTTAAGAGATACTCATTCTCGATGACATTCCGAGTCACTAAGACATAAGTCGCAGTGCTTGGAAGCCCGATAGAGCACATGCATAGATCTATTTGGTAGAGCTAGTTCGGTTAGTTAGATAATAAGAAACTCCGACCGTCAATTGTTCAGCCTATGGTTAATTCCGGAATTCCTTGTTCTGCCCACGTTCACGCAGGTTTATCGGGCTGTATATCCACATAATTTATGGCTCAATTCAAAAAGAGGAATTATGCGTTTAGATCGGGCATTAGTACAAACAGTACGCTTCCAATTATTTACGACAAGTCAGAAGCGCCCTCGAGCAGTTTCACAACACGTTATGGACGGGCGTCATTACCGGCGTTGCTCAAGTTGCTATTCATTATTTGATGATATGCGTAACATATTTATTATATTTTAGATGTTCCATTACAAGATTATAAACTTCGATTTGGTTTCACAATGCAACGCCACTTTTTCATAAATAAAAGTATTTAAAAGTAAAAATAAGTAACATACGTAGATATACATATTTGTCATCGGTTTGATCATGATTGTGTTCAGAGATTCATCAGAGATTATTAAATAACAAAACTGGTAGGTTTAACGTGCCTAATCAGCAAATAATCTAGTATAATTTTCTGTTGGTAGAGGAGGTAATTGATACCATAAGCAATAGCAAAAGCCAGTGCATTTATATCAAACACTGATTCCCTGAGACGAGCGGCGAGAGGGATCATTCAATCTCGCCCGAGGTTGGGCCCGCCCTCGTTCTGATCCACATTGAACTATCAACACATTGTTATTTATTGAACCTATTATAATTGAACACGATGTTTCATATTTCACCTATCGTTCTTGCTCAATTGTTGGAGAAAGGCTTGAGAACGCTGTGGGTTGGAATGAATTTCGATTCTAGTGAACGATGAAATAGTAAAATGCAGTAAAAATGTTTTGAGATTCAACTTGGAAAATAAATATATTTACATAACGAAATTTTAGCAATTTAATATAAATGGGTTTTTATGTTCGAAGGTGATTGATTATTGAGAAATGAGAAACAATGTTGTACAAAAAAGCATCAAGCCATATTGAATAGACAGCCGTTAAATTACGTACAAAATCTGTGCCCAATACAAAGCTATTAAGACGTAGTCACCTAGTCATGCGTGTCAGAAAGCCCTGTACTTGCTTATTGGGCAAGTAGCTTCGTTAAATCAAATCAAATAATTTATTTGCAGGCAACGGGTTGGTAATGCTTATATTCAAATATTTCATGCGATGACTTACCAGCTAAACAGCTTTGATGTGCAAAATTATATAATAATAACAAATAGAGGATAGGAGGACGCAAATCGTAAAATTAATTACAATAATATCATTGATCCATAGAAATAACAAAAAGATTAGCTATGTCTGGTCTAGACTTACCAAGAACTTTTTCCGAAATACCTTATTGGACTAGAACATTTTTAGATTTCCTGGTCACAATTATACCTTGTGAGCTTGATATTTGTGAGTTATAGTTATTTACGAAAGCGTATTAAATACATTAAGCGTTAAGTAGGAATACCTACTTAACTTACTGCGTGTTATCCACGGAATACCTTGGATAGCACGCAGCAAGGCAAGTGTATGTAATGCAATATCAATGAACATTTATGATGCAGTTTTTCACATTACGGTTTTTGGTCATTGCAAAAGATTTTTTAGTCAGATGCATTTCTTTCGTAAAAGTCCATTATGCTATATTCACCATTTTATATTCTTTATTGTTTCAAATAAAATGGTAAAATACGAACATGATAATGGTCCAATTACCGAAATTATGGTAACCGGAATTGGAATAAAACCTCAAAATCGGCATGTGAATTTGTTTGGGAAATGTTGGGAGTTACCGAATTTCCCAAGGGGTACACCTGCCCGTCTTTACAGTGCGGTACGGAGCCGACCGCAGATTCAATGGCGATAATTACGCGGAACTACTGCCGACCGAAACTCGGCCATTTAAGCGCACGTGTTTAATAAGCATTAAAATAATTGAGAGTCGGTTTTATACAAAGTTAATTACGTTAATAAGAGAAAAATATGGGGCCTTTGTGGCGAGTTACGCTTCACTGCATCCGACTAATTTGCGATGTCCTGCGGAATGGTCAACGAATTTATGTTAGTGGGCAATAATAAGCGAAATATATCTATACTAATATTATGAATTCGAAAGTTACTCATTCTGTACATCTGTCTGTCTGTCTGTAAGCTTTTCACGCCTTAACGGCTGAATGGATCTTAATGTAATTTGGCTAAATACAAATTTCAAATTTTATTTTGAATATTTTTTCTAAACGCTGTTGATTTTGAGTATTTTTCTTTCACTCAAATATTTGTCAGAGTAAACAAATTGAACATTTCACGAATAAAACAAATTATTTATACGGCTACAGATAATTGTTTTGTGTTCTCAAGGCCGTTGGGGCATACACCAGCCTTAAGAAAAGCTGTGCAAAAAAGATTTCATTGTGCAGAATTAGACCTATTACACTTTTACTATAAGTACCTGTATTATGGTACCTAGATTATTTATAAACCGTGTAGGGTCTACGCGGGATAGCAAGCTGTCATGCTGTCATCTTCAATCCCATTCTTTATTTACACGACATTTTGCTACTACTCCGCCTGTATTAAGTGTCAAAAAGTGCCATAAACTGCGAACACACCAATAGAACAAAATATGTTCGGTTTAGCTTTTTACTCGTGGTTCCGTTCAGCTGGGGCCCTATTCTGTTAAACTAATCGCTTCACTATGGCGTCACAGAATCACACGTTTCCGTATCCTACCTTAGATGAAAGAAATGATGATGAATACAGATGGAGGGACGCGCGTCTTAAGTGTCAAGTTTAAAACTATTAATTTATCTCTCCGTGCAAATAGCACAGCACGCACTTTCTGGAGTCTCATAAATCTAAGGATTCTACGTGACGATTCTGCGACGATACCATTTTGGGCCCCTGGTCCAGTTGACTGGACCACCGCAATTGTTGTTGGTAGTTACTAGGAACAGAGTTGATTGTAAACCAAAGTAACAGAACCCTCTTGGATTCCTGCTTCGAGGAAGCTTCCAAGCTTTGGAAGAATTCCTTGGGCATGAGTCACTCTAAGTCATTAATAAAAGCCTTCGACAAACGGTACACCAACCGAATCCTAGTGCTAAGCAGAAGCAACCTTCGCATCATGACAAGAGCCCTAACTGGACACTGTCGCCTTAACAAGCACATTTGGGTAAGTTTCTAGATCTATGATCTATTATCATAGATCTAGAAACTTACCCAAAACAGCTTCATCCAAAATCGACTGATTATTTCTTCAATCTACTGATTTCTACAGATTTAGTCAAATTCGCTCTTGCAACACTGTTTCTAAAAAATAAAAAGATTGAATGGACTCGGACGACGCGTTAATGAATTACAACTAAGTCCACATTTTGACTTTCATCCCCTCTCCCAAGGGAACCGTTACTACTGAATTACGGGACAAAAAGTATCCAATATCCTTCCACGTTGTATGAACTCAAATCATGTAAGTTTCATATTAAATCTTTCATTATTATTTAACGGGTGTTTATCGCGTTTATTTACCTATTTTTCCCGACGTTTCAACAGGTTTACACAATGTCGTGGTTACGGGATGACTACGACAGTGTGTAATACCCAATAAATAATAACAATAATAATGTGCTCAGGTCGCGTAACTTTAAAAATATTTAAATCATTCAGTAGTTTCGGCGTGATGCGCGGCCAAAGAATTTGAATTTCATCCCCTCTCCCAGGGGAACCGTAATGAATTCCGGAATTTTTATTATATAATTATATTCTAAATATAATTATAATTATATTTAGTATCCTATGTCCTTCCTCGTAGTATGAACTCAAATCGTGCCGTTTTATTTGAATTCATTCAGTAGATAATTGGACCTGTTACAGTTTCATTAATAAATATATATGTAAAGATTTCAAATTTTACTATGTATTTTGAGCTTAGTTAGAATTGCTCTTAGTTTGTCACAGACAGTTGAAGTAAGCAAGTTTGTAGTGAGTTATATTTTATATTCTGAATTGGTTCTTGGGTTGGTTGGGGTATTTATTAATAAGCAAACCTATAAAAAAATTACAATAAAATAAAAAAATGTGTTCAAGAACT
The DNA here is from genome assembly GCA_963662085.1 of Eupithecia inturbata. Taxonomy (NCBI): domain Eukaryota; kingdom Metazoa; phylum Arthropoda; class Insecta; order Lepidoptera; family Geometridae; genus Eupithecia; species Eupithecia inturbata. The sequence goes on along the minus strand of OY759180.1, from coordinate 9,793,653 downwards.
ATTTAAACATTATTTTAAAATTAAATTATTCACCCAGAACGATAAGTTCTATCAGCAGTTGGTCAGGAGAGTTCCAATAGATGATAATAGTTATATCAATTGTATAAATCACTGTAAAAAAGGTGAACAAGCCTGTCGTAAATAACCTTTACCTAAAATTAACTTCTTTGTTATATAATTTTTACACAATTTACAGTCCTTGTCGATTTGAGATCCTTTCTCCAATAAACAATTCATAAATTCGATTTTACTATAAATTTTATTTCGACGTAAATTTTACTTGTTTTTGTTCGGATTTATTGACATCACTGGCATGGCAGTGATCTCTAAGCTCGAGCAGGTACCAGTAGTACCTGTAGCCTGAATGTTTATATCGTAAGTACAGAACTACGCAACCGTCAGTCGGTCATTTCGGTGATTTATTAGAGTTCTTGCGACGTTTTATCCGACGCCGGCGCAGATAAATTTAATTTGCTTTTAACTGCTTCAGGTTTATTCAAATTTATGTAATCAATCACTGATTGTTATGAAAGTGTGCGATACTGTTTCGGCTTTGCATCATGCAGCAAGGTCTTGAGCTTTTTAGACGATCTAAGGCTAAGAACACGCGGGCAGTCAAAACACATTAAAAAAGTGGTCGGTTGTGTGTGGTCGATTATGATAAGAGCGTACTTAGTCTAGCGAACAATCTAGACAAAGTTATGTCTACAGATGAAGAAAGCGCTTAAAATTACATTTTATAAGGTTGTAAAGATGACTTGATGAGCTGTCGTCGCTAGCTAAAAAGTTTCTAAACATTAGGTAACTTTTTTTTGTATTTTGGTTTGTCTTTTAAGTGTTTTATAGATTAGTCAATAAAGTTTCTAAAACTTATTTTGCTGAACATTTTCGTATCGCTCTTGTGAACCCCGCCTTTCGTTTGCATCACGTAACAAGGTTGTTCGTCTTTTAAAGCAGCTGCCTCGTAAAAATGACAAAGGCTATTTCTAAATGATCTACTTTTCGTGAGTGTTGTATGAATATTAAATGATTTATTTATAGAGTCATAAATGTATAAGGATATCCTGTCGCAAAGGTTAATTTAATTTATGTTTGTGGAATAACGTAAATCAACTTTTTCTGTAATTTTTTTCTACTCTAAAATATTTTTTAATTTAGATTACCCAAAGTTGTTATTAAAACTTACGGGATCGTATACATTTTCTTGGAAGTTTTCCTAAGCGTGGGAAACTATAAAAACAAAAAAAAAACACATGTAAACCGTCAAAATTTTGGAGAAATTTTTAGTTTTAACCGTCTTCGAATAAACGAGATGGTTCTATGTTCGGGTGTATGTACCTTTTTTACGTAATATTTTCGCCGGTTTCTCCGTCATTTATGGACCGATTTGGATAATTATTTTGCAGTTGTGTATAGAAAAATCCCATCTGCGTGGTGATCCCATAAACTTTTTATTCCCTAGGGATTAGTATTTATCCCGCAAAACATAAAAAAACTAAGTCGATTTTAAGGTTTTTCAAAACAATCTAATTATTAGAAGTTTTGCACTTGTTCACTGTTTTTTTGGAACTGCTGGCTACCCCGTACCATACGACATTTTATAATTTGTTATCGTCATAATATGCCCCGCCTAACGTGCGTGATTCATAGCTCAGTAGGTATGTGTATTAGCTATTGGCAAAATCCTTTCAAAAAGCCTAATGAGTTTGCACAAGGCTTGTGCACAGGTATGTACCTAGGCTTCCGGATTAAACAAGCTATTCGAATTTAACTGCAGCTAATCTACATATGATGCAGGTAATGTTGGTCGAAACTCATGCTTAAATTTTAATTCAGTTTCACTCGTTCTCGTTGTCACACTAATATTATAAATGCGAAATTTTGGATAATGAAGTATTTATTTACAAAAAACACAACAGAGTGCAATCGTGTGAAATGCTGAGATCTACTTTACCTGCTAGATTTAAGTAAGTACCTACTTCTTTATGTTTTCGTTAGCTTTATAAATGTATGCACATTTTCATGTTTACTTTTTTTCTTATTGTTCTTGTGTTTTTGGGTAAAATAAATGAATATATCTTATCTTATGTCGTCACCAATCATAAGAAAAATAAAACTCCCTGAAAAATTCATAGAAAAGACTTTAATTGGTGCTTTAAGAAATATAAGAACACACGGGAAAACATTTCCCGTGTTCTACTTCTCCTTCGTTTAAGTTAGTACAGCTTAAATTTTAGTGAAAAAAATTTTTTTACTATTTATGGGCTTTACTACAAAGTGTTTCAATTTTCAATATAGGTATGGTATGGTCCTTTACTTACACTGTACTCTTTAAGTTTTCCCTAGCGATCTATGAGCGTACCAAGTCTACCCCAAACATGTCAATCTTAGAGGTAAAACACGCTGCTGTCACAGCAGAGGGATATAGTGTCACTCAACAATTCTCTTGATTTTGGAAACTGACATTGGCAGAATTGTGTCCAACCATAATGAAAAGCCAAACATAAAAGAAGAAGAAGAAGCCATAATCAACTCACACCGAGTTGACAAGCATTAACTTCAGTGCTTTCACGCACACAAACGCACGTATACGTATAGAAAATGAGACGCTTTTGTCGCATTTTTTTGGCTACAGTCGTTTGTGTCAATATACAATATCTATTCGTAGTATACAATACAATACAAATACTCTTTATTGCACACTAAGTTAGAGAAAAACAGAACAGAAAAACACAAACACAGAAACAATTGCACAATGGGCAGCCTTATCGCTAAGAGCGATTTCTTCCAGGCAACCTGTGGAATATAATTCTAAGCCTTCTTCTAAGACGCCAATGGTTCTCGGAAACTTTTATCGTAATCTTATAGTGTCCACCAGTAGGTACTAAGCATAGATACGTTAGATCGTTTAGATGTTGGTTACCTCTTTACGTCAAAACTACTGAATGGATTGGGCTGAAATTTTAATATGTAGTTCTAGATCTGGATTAACATTATAAGCTATTATTTTTTTATATTGAAATAACTGGTGCCAAGCCCCGTGAAAAAGCTAGTTAATAATAAAAGATACCCTATCGAGTTTTTTGGGTATAGATGGGTCTATAAATAAGTAAATAAGTACTTAAGCAAGTAAGTGCTTCTAAGCGATAAGGCCGCCCATTGTACCTTTCTATTTTATGTTAATATCTATGTTTTTTATTTGATTTTGTGGCGTACAACAAAGAATTTTGTCTTGTATTGTAATGATGAAACTTGAGTAACAATAGGCACTTCTTCAGCTACCAACTACATATGTAGGTTTGAAGAATTTTTTTCTCATACAAACTATACAGTTCATTTACAATGAGATGAGCTACTATATAACTATAACTAAGTATACCACCACCAAGATATAATCGTACGATCTTTGGTTTTCTCAATCTTTCTATATGGTTCTAAATCGTAGTCAATTCGGGCAGCTAACCGAAAAAAGATGAGGCTATTGAGATGTGGTGTTGGAGGAGAATGTTGCGTATACGGTGGACAGCACAAACTAACAGATCCATTCTCGATCAACTGATTATCAGAACCAGATTGTCAACGACCTGCTACTAACGAGTCCTCAGCTATAATCCATATCAAACAGTTTTTCGAGACAACCTCGAAAAACTGGTTTTTCGAGACAACAAACTAACAGATCCATTCTCGATCAACTGATTATCAGAACCAGATTGTCAACGACCTGCTACCAACGAGTCCTCAGCTATAATCCATATCAAACAGTTTTTCGAGACAACCTCGAAAAACTGGTTTTACTAGGCAAGACAGAGGGAAAAAAAATAATAATAATAATAATTTTGTTTATTTCCTCTACACAATAGGTTTACTTAAAATTTAGTTATCATAAGCACAGAGATCTATATTTAAACCTGTATTGTGAGAGACTGGAGCTTGCTATAGATTTTAGAAAAACCTGAAACTGCAAGTCTCCAGAGCCCCCACTCCACGGATCACAATACAATACAATGAGAATATTATAAGTTGGACCTGAAACTAAACATGAATAAAATAAACATAGGTTGCATGGCAGGAAAAAAAAAACAATTTATATCTTAGTCTATTCTAGAAAACACCAGATTACAAAAACAAAACACCATAACAGCAACAAATTAAAAATTTAAGAGAAGTACATACAGATAGATTAAATGTTTGTTTATAGGTGTGTGTGTGTGTGTGTGTGTGAAAAAGTCCAAGAGGACGCTCACCAACCCGCTGGCCTGACTAAATTAAGGCAATAACGAGACTCACTTTGCCTGCAGCCCTGAGACAGGCCGAAGACAGACTAGTGTGGAAGCGGTACATCAGCGTCTCCGTGAAAGCCTTCCCGGACGGGCACGATCTTCAGCAATGAAGAATACGACAAATAGATCCTTCGACAATATATCGAATAGGTTCCACACGTCATATTCATATGTATAGTTATATAACTATACTTAAGAAAGACTTAAACGTAAACCTATTTATGACTAAATTTAAAAAACTTTTAAGTGAAAAATGCTACTATAATATTGACGAATTCCTAAATGATGTAATCTAATTTTATGCTAAATTATGCTACGATAAATTAATAATCTTATAAATCTCTAATTATTTTGCACACCAATGTGTATTGGTCGAACATGTTGACTCAAAAAAACGATTTGTCATCTTTTTTACACGTGTTTTGCAAATAAATGACTTTTACTTTTATATTTAACTACCCATCGGTTATACTGGCCTTTACACACAACATTTGCCTACCGACTTAAAATTAAGAATAGAATGTAAAATTATAAAATATTACCTATTAAAACGTTTGGAAAAAAGATTTCTGAAAAAAAAATAGTTGGGCTTTGCAAATCTATCAAAAATTATCTCTATCTTTTTTGATAGATTTGCAAAGCTCAACTATTAGAGTGTCGCTGCACGCTTCAGCAACCTACCTACCGGTAGCCGTGAGAACAACATAATTGATTGCTAATCTCATCAGAAATCGTCCAGCCTTTCGTTAATATAATACTAGTCATACTAGTCTAGACAGCCCATTAGTTAGGTACCTAGGCAGGCTTATTAAGAAGCTCCATCACGAATATCTTATCGTAACGCTCACTACCATTAGAGGCAACTAGTTTTATCTAGGCGTACAGATAAGGATTGTACCTATATATAAATATTGTTAAAGTACCTAATAGGTATATAAAAGTAAGTAAACTGGGAACACATAGTGTGTTCCATGTGAATCTATAGAATGAATAAAATAAAATGAAATTATTGTAATTGTTATATTAATTGGTTGGGGTTTATCAGACTCGAATCGATTTCAATACAAAGTAAAATAATTCTGAGAATCCCACAACAATTTTACTGACGAATAAATCGAGTAACGTAATTCCAAAAAATGTTATAATATATATATTTTTTTATTTTTTAGTCGATGAACCTCGACACTATTTTGAAAACGGTTAAAAATTGAGGATTTTCTCGGCATTACTGATTGATTTTCTTTCTGTAAAGGAAGGATTTTTTTTAAATGTTATTCAATTAGATTAAGAAGGCCCAAGTAGGTTCATTTCCAGGCAAATAGAGTCAGACACTGAAAAAATTTTATATACCGTAATTGCGGGTTGCCGTAAATTTTAGGATATCCTCATGTGTTGAGACTTTGATTGACTTGTAAGAGTCAGAATGGTTTTATTCGATAAATTGGGATAGTATCTAGTTATTTAAATATTTATTTATTTCAAAAATGAGACAGTTTAATATATATATTTTTTTAAACATTGAGCCAAAGTTGTTCTTTGAGGAGGATTACAATGGCTCGTCATTTTATTTCGTTCATAATCTGATCTGAGTTAAGTACTGAGACAAAGTAAGGCATTGTAATTATAGATAACACAATAATAAAAGTTTTGGCATATAATTTGTTTATCATTAATAATGGAAATCTCACAAAAAAAATTTTTCAATATTCTTGTTAAAACTTTTTAAACTATCGCATGTTAACAGATTAACATGTTAAAGATTATTTGTCGGGTATTTATCGCGTACCTTTTGTTTTATTTTCCCCTACGTTTCCATCGCGTGCGTTGCAGCGATCGTGGTCGTCGCCCCGTGACCACGATCGCTGCAACTATAGTTCAAAGCAACTAATATTTCAAAGTTTGGTATCGAAACTAGTGAAAAATAAATTGTTTCTATCATCATTCTACCCCTTAATATATTTCTGATCCAATAAAATTTAATTTTCAATGACACTTACCTTAAAAACTGCGGTACACTCAGAAGTTTGCAGGCGTTAAAACAGCACGTTATCACAAGAAAAGTCAAAAATTCAAATACCCGCTTTGAAGTTACAATTTGTTGGTGTGTCCATTCACATCAAGTTACCAGTAATGTCATCTATCAATTCCGAATTAAACTAAATCGATTACTCCAATAGCTGCGAAGTGTCGAGTAGATAAAACTTTTTTTCGATTTGAGCTACAGTTACCCCCTAGAGCTAAAGTAACCCGCAATTACTTTACTCAAACTGGGTACTGGGAAACCATAGTAAGCAATGATTACTACACTGAATTAACAAATAATACAAACTGGAAGCTATTTACCTAAAAACATATTTATATTTTAGAAAATTCAGCCTGTCTAATAGTTGATTTTGCTTTACAGCGCGCTCTTGAGTCAATTTATTTCTGATTGGTGCACTGTAGCATAATAGTGTACTAAATATCAACAGTGAGAGAAACCCGTGTGACTTCAGAAAAGATGTCTATACATAAGCGCTGATAAAATCTATGACTGAAAATACCAAGGGACCTAAGTAAAGCATGCTAACGTAAGTAAATCTCCTTGTATTTCACATGGATAATAATTGAATGGTTACACATCAGCTATTCAATTATTATTTATGCTAATTACAAGGAGACACGGCCGTTAGTATACTTTACTTAGGTTTCTTGGTATTTTTAGTCATGGGTCGTTTTAGTAAGTTTTGGGATTTAACAATCGCTGGTAGCGTAGGACCGGTATTGATCTTTAGATCTCTGACCAGCAGTGGGCGTCTATAGGCAGACGCGCCAAATTATATGACACCAATCGATAGAGTCAACAACAGGATCATCATCCAGATGATGATTATCCTGTTATTGACTCTATAAGATGATGATGATCCTGTTATTGACTCTATCGATTGTTGTCGTACTAATTTGGAGTGTTTTTAATAAGTTCAAATTCCGGTATAAATAGTATTAACCATGTTCACGTGCAACAAATTGGGATTTAACAATCGCTGGTAGCGTAGGACCGGTATTGATCTTTAGATCTCTGACCAGCAGTGGGCGTCTATAGGCAGACGCGCCAAATTATATGACACCAATCGATAGAGTCAACAACAGGATCATCATCCAGATGATGATTATCCTGTTATTGACTCTATAAGATGATGATGATCCTGTTATTGACTCTATCGATTGTTGTCGTACTAATTTGGAGTGTTTTTAATAAGTTCAAATTCCGGTATAAATAGTATTAACCATGTTCACGTGCAACAAATTGGGTTACACTTCGATAGCGCGATCGAAGTGTAAACCCAAATTAAAGTCTAATTTATACTGATGATGATGACACATGGATGAAACTGTAGACGCCCGTTGCCATGGAAACCATTATTTACCAGAGGGTCTACTCAGAAAACGAAAACCGAAGTTTCTGAGTGGTAGTGAATGAAATGATGTTTTACAAACCTACGTTTTATGGCGCACATAGCAATCCCTCGAGAATAAATTCTATACAATAAGGAAAGAACTAGCAAAATCAGTTAACCATTGGCGGGCATATCAAGTAACATACTTAAAAATAAAAAAAATTCAGACGGTCGGTTAAAAACGCCAACTGAATGTTATTTTATTTCACCAAGTTCGATTATCGGCCGAAACAGATTTTCCAAATTTACCTATTAAAAAAGAGGAAGTTATACTTGCTGTCTTTAGTGTTTCGGGAACTTTCCCTTCGGTAACAAAACTACTAAACATATGTTATGGTCTATAAAGTGAGAAGTAATTCTCTATCGCTAATCAAGTAATCAGTAGGTAAACCCAACCCAAGTTTTAACGATTCATTCAAGACTACGACTAATCACTGCAGCCTGTACAAACGATATTTAAATCAGTTTCAAAACGTTTTATGAACCTGGCTGTTGATGACGTGAGCCCACCTAAGTTGCAAAATTGAAGCATGTCGAATGTTTAATGAAGTTTGTACGAAATACGGAAACGACCAACCGCAAAGCTCATCGACTTCCAAAGCCCAGCTGACCGCGTCGGCAGGACATGGCGACCGCACTGACCTTGTTGCTTTAATGTACCCTAATTTCACCGCCGAGCCGCCGCGAATGCACCTAAAAACTGACACGTCATTCTGTTTGCACGACTGGCCAATAAATTTAATACCGTGCGAGCCAAGGAAGCCGAGCCGACACACACGCGTTTGCAGCTCGCAACTCATCTCGCGCCATGTCATCGTTTGTCAGCGGCGCGCGGTACACGCAAAACGTTAATTTTCCATGCTCACCCAATAAAAAACCTCGCTACCGAGAATTCACTTAGCTCCGCGTACATTTTCTCCGATTATCCAAATGACAATCGGAACGAATCTCGCTTATTTTTGTGAAAGCCGGTAGTGATTGCGGTGGTCGCAATCGATTTGACCCGATTTATCTCCAACGTTGATGGTCCATGTACAGGGATTGAGAGCTGATTAGGAAACCGATCGGATCTTGGGGCGGAGGGCAGATTGTTGATAAGCCGCCAACGTTGGCAGCGCATGCGTAATTAGAGATAAACAGAAAATAATTGGCCGCAATCACGCGCTTTGCGGGCGGTTACCACCACGAGCTCTAACTCCTGCTTCGCGGAAGCTCAATAAAACTAGCCTGGCCTACTCAGGTTATGGAATGACACCCTCTTGAGTTCCTACGGAGAAAATATTAAGACCTATATATTTATTGATTTCATTATTCTGAAATAAATGCCTCTGCCGAAAATTTCCCTCGTAAACAAAATACACGCATTTTAACTTTATTAAAAAGAGAAACTTCTAGGTACAACGAGGAAGTTTCACTCTTTATTAGAACCTCTTACTGATAGTTTCTTCATTTAGGTCATAGTTCACAATTTTTTATAGCCATCGCAAATAGAGACGTAATCGTAACAACGCCCAACAATAAAACATCGGTGTGAATTGCATAAAAACAGGCAGTTAGCCAGCAATTACGTAGTACATTTCTAGAGGCTGTTCATCTTTTGTTTGTATGATTGTGATTACATGTCGTTATCTCTGTTGCGATACGTGAGGTGAGCCTGCAATGTCGGCTCTCACCTCGGGGACTCAGCCTCAGATTAACGACACGAAATCGATGTTTGTACACGTTCGACCTCTCCAATAATAGGAGCTGATCGATCTGCGAAGCGGTAAATTGCCAACAGCCACACTCGGAAAATAACGAACCAACTGTATATCATTGTACAGATAGCGCGCCGACGAATACTTGCAGCGCAAACACTGTAATTGTCAGATTGTCAATACAAATTGCCTTTGCGCAACCATAATTTCAGCGGGGTAGCCCCATGACTTCTAATAGCGCGATTAGAAAGAATCGTAAATAACTGAAGCGCATTTAACCGAGACGGCTGCTCTGACGATGAATCTTCATTAGTGGTTGAACATATGACAGTTAAATCTATGACCAAATGTGCGCCTCGCAGTAAATTGCACTCGGCCCGCTCAAAACAGATGGAGTAATGAATCAATCCTGGCGGTGAAGTTTTCCACAACCATGTCCAAGCTCTCAATCGACGCCCAACGGCGACGGCTGTGGAGGCCCTTAATTGACATATGTCAGAAAGTGTACGCCTGACCCGTGGGTCATGCGTGAATTCTAGCATACCGCTGTAACTTTCGCCGTCGCTATGCCACCTAGTCGTTTGAGCCCCGATCTCGTTCACTACACTTTGCCACAGGTAGGTACTGCTTCCCAACTTTATTACCAACTATAGGTAATAAAGTTAAGCTAAAGGTATATCATGATCATGCGTTTTCAGATAACGTAAGCTCCTAGAGAAATCTCACAGCGCTAGAGTTGCAGGAAGCTGTTTTTGTAACACTATCGGCTATGCTTTATTTCTCACAACAAATTGTTCACCCTCTTGCAACAGCGTGCTTAGTGATTAAGTAGGTATATCTTGAATACAGGTGTATCTGAAATGTCGATATAAATAGTGGGTAATCGTGATTGTTCTAGAGAGGTTAGGCGAAGGTGCCGGCTCACCCCGCGCTCCGCATTCCTGCAGAGTCCTGAACCGCGGTGAACTTTGCTCTTATTGTCAATTCGTGCTCATTGCTGTGTCGTTCTAAACCTAGCTTCAGACTCATGCCGAAAAACCTGTAGCTGGGAAAACAGCCCTACCCTACCTTCATTATAATTACGTAAGTAGTTAATAACGCCACTAACGCGTCCAAACGATGGATAGATGGATGGTGGACCATGTCTGCCAATATATTTTATGACGTTCCACTTGCACAATGACTTGTCGAAACATCTGATTTGTAAATCAATATTAATAACACTCATTAACTAATCCTTCTGTCAGTAATATAAGTTACAAGTAAATTGCCTTGACTAAAGCCTCTCCAAGACAGACGCAGCCAGCGGTGGCAGCCAGTACAGTTTGTAAGAGAATGTAACGCAAATGTACTGGGCACCACCGCTGGCTGCGTCTGCCTAGGAGAGGCTTAAAGTAATGCCGAAGTAAACCAAAATAGACTGCAACGAAACTCATTTACCTAAACTCCCGTTAACTATCAAGCGGTCAATTCACGTTGACCTCTTGGACGTCTCGTAATCAACATTAATGTTAAAGCCCTTTGTGCCAAGCTATCGTTAAAACTGTTTAGTGCTAAACAATCTTTCATAATACATGTGATGTATCATGATGATACGCCTGCAAATGATAAATGCATACCTATCCACAATACTTAATGTAGACATTGCTGCAGGTATCGAAATAGTTAATAGATTACCTTACAAAATAAATAACTTAAGAAACTATACTCGTTAAAGAATCTCAAATAGCCTCGAGGCAGACAATTCGTTGGCGCAACCCGAGAGACAATGGGAGTTCCGATTTAGCGACCTATCGTGAACTGTGACATCGCTGTGAAATGTGGACACAGAACACACAACTGCCAGGTTTAAACTGTAATAAATAGATCCTGATTACTCAAAGGTATGGAAGCAGACCTCTGAAAAATATTTATTCAATCTTATCAAGGCAGCTCCTACGGGAATACTAAGTATTGCCACATTTGTGGTTCCAGTAGCGCTAGTAAGTAAATATATTTTCTCGGATGCATGATCAAATGAGTATCAATCTACAAGATGAAATGGGATTGAACTAGACGGACTAGTTGTGTGTACTATTAAAGCTGTGGTGAGCAAGCTATTAGGCATTCTATTATCAGAGACGGTGTCTTGTCTGTCTCGGTCGGGATGACATGACGCTATGAATGGCGCATAGTTCGTGCCGCGGTCCGCCCCCCGCAGCCAGCCTACACCTTTGAATTTAAATGAGAACTTGTGTAATTGAAATGACGTTATGAATTAGTCACCGTGCCTTAGATCTAATAGCGTGCCTTAAATACAATTAGCTCTGTATTTAATGACTTAATTTAATCAATGCCTGCCATGATATTTATCTATTATCGAAACAATTTGTTCCCGAATTGCCTATTAATAATTTTGATTGCTTGTCTCAGTAGAATGTTTATTATAATTGTGCATAAGTTTATTGTTTATCATAATTGGCGTTTCGGGTTTTAACATTTCGGAGAAACTGGCGTAAGTCTAGCTTAGTTTAAGCTTAGCATGTAGATCGTGCGCTCGCGCAGGCCCCGAGGCGAACAGATAATGCGAACCCGAGGCTTGAATAAGAGTAATGCGGCCTCTTTACCACTGCGTGCGGAGACGTCTTATTTAGAACCAAACGCGGCGAAAATTGAGCCTTTTCAGCACAATTACGTCCGCGAGCGAGCTACAGCCCGTTTAGCACCCAGCTATCAAAGCAACTACGTACGCTAATCTCTACTTCTTTATACTTGTAGCTTTACGAGCAAAAAATACCATCATAATATTAGTATCGAAGATAAAGACTACAATGTAGAGAAGCTTTTGAATACCCCTTTCAAAGATTAAAAGGAGCAAAACATATACATTTGATACATTGTATAAATCTATGAAAAGTAAAAGTTTTGATCAAGCAATTCAAAAAAATATTTCATCATAATGCAAATTGCACAGTAAGAAATAAACGGTTACAATGATTTTACAATAGACAAAATTAAATTGACCGCCTAAATTACAGCCGTGGGGATGTTATCTAAGCGTTTCACAATGGTATTGTTCGAGGCACACACAATAGAACACCAAGAGCGGACATGTCAAGCGGAGAAGTAGGGCGCGTGCGGCTTCGGCTGCGGCGCTGGTGAAGAAATGCAATGGGCGGCGCCGCGCACGCCGCCCCGCCCAGCCCTTTCACCGCCCGCCCGCGGCGCCCCGCCCCCGTCCTACCCTCAACCACCTTCGGTTACGTAACTGCAGTGTTCCCAGAACCGCACTGTAACAGAAACACTTGCCTCAGGCTTTGCCCCATTCAGCGTGTACAGTCTGTTACAAAACCGCACGTACTAGCGCCGAACCTATCGGTCGCAGAGTGCTGTGAAACAAGGAGGCTTATTTCGCAGTAGTAGACAGAACATGGAAATTTGCAGTAGAGATCCAATCACTGGATTTGATGCCAATCACATTAAACGATTTCAACAGCAATCGTTTTTAATAGATTGTAACACCTACCTGTCAGTTGTTGATGCTGCTGTATTTTCAGTTAGTTCCATCTCGGCCCCAACTTCCTCACGATTGCCAGCTCTTTTCATCCCAACCCTTTCTACTCACAAAGTCCAAGAATGTTTGTTTTAAAAATCCTACAAAAATTAATTTCTTCTCTAGAATTCCGCTAAAAAGTAAAAGTTCGGGTTAGAGACCCTCAAGATTCCTATACTCTATAGTTTGCTCGTTAGGCCAACACCACTCTTCGCTCAACCCTTCCGCCTCATTCAGACCGTTAATACCGTGCATTAGCAAATAGCCGGGTAAGGAGCACGATCGTTTTGTGAATTGTACTCGCCAGCTTCGATCAACGCTTAAAGATCTTATAATTATCAAACTAGTTAATGTATGGGCTTTAGGTTAACGAGTGAGGTTGTTCTTGTTTTCAGAGTTCTTGCGTCAAGATAATGACTCTAACTTGCGATTCCAATTTGTTCGTATAAATTCTGTAACCTTCACTTTTCATTTGCGGTGTTATTATCAAATCTTACAAGTAGTAATTACAATTAAATAAATTAAAACTATAGTCACATTAAATAAATAAATATATAACGGGACATTAAGCATAATTTCGTTATTTTGAGTTTTCCAATATTTCGATCACGGAAAGTAACTGAAGTCCCAAATTCCGTCCGTTATTAATGTCTTCAGGTAATTATGGTTTATACGAGAGTAAGGTCTTAAGTTTGAGGGTTTCTCATCAGCACCACTGCTTAACGTGCTGCTGATGCTCGCCCAGTTTAACCATATTACCACGCTTGGCAGGCTTGACGGAACAGATGCTTGTTCTGCATCCGTTAGGAGCACGATACCAGCAACCCATTTTACCTAACAACCGCTTAATCGGGTACAATTGCTGCATTAAGTATGAACATTATGTTTATTGTCTCTCGATGCTCAAACCTTCAATGATGAAAGGTTAAAAAGCTTAAATAATCGTGCATTAGGAAAGAGGTGGCCCTTAGGTCGCGGTTAGAATGCAAACTGCCGCCCATACATTAAATCTGCTGCATTGGAATTGCAAAGTCGTGATTTGTCAAAGCATAATCTAAGGAACCGCAATATTCGCACATCGTAATTATTATCGCGGTAAAATGGCACCGAAATCTTGTGATGCATCTCACGTCTACATATTTGTCTTGGCTATGCTAATGCGGGTTCGCGACTTTACTAATATAATTAATTGACGTTCGACGTCGAGGAGCATTTTCATTGTTGCTACGCCGGTATCCGGACGCTTTGTTATAGCACCCCATAAGCTTCATACAAGGTATATATGATACGATCCCACTGCCCGAACAACCTAGCAGCGAGCAATCGCGCTGGTTCGATACCGTCAAATCTAGTCTGCATCAATATGGCCATCGATACGTAAAAGGATAGAAATGTTTCTCACAAGATAAAGGTACATCTGTAAAACCATGTTAATTAAGGCCGCCATATGACGTTCACCGGTTTCAGAAGCAAACCGAGCTTAAATTATTTTCCTGGATCGTCGTTGTAACCGTTACGTCGACAAGACGCAGATAACCAATGATTTATCACTCCGAATATTTAATGTAGCAGACAATTGAAATTTATTTATAAGGCACACCGTTTAACACATTTTCAACAAACAAATACAGATCACGATTAGCGTATTAATGTTTGGAGTTAACACGTTTCTAGGGTTTTTGTATGCGGTGAAAGCTCTACATATGGGAGGCTCTATAATATAGTGCCCTTTATGTACCCATCGCATCCAGTCCCCATGTAGAGCTCTTACGAGCATAATACTAAATATTTACAGAATTTAGAGACGTTTTAAGACGACACCTGATGATGATGATGTCTTCCTAGCCGAATTTCGGCCACGGTGGCCAGTCTCAATGGGGACTAGCTATCTACGCATTATTATAGTGCTTAAAAGATACATCATCCCCTTTAAAAAAACTAGTAGCGTAAACAATTGGAGCCAAATACATTTCTCAGTCGCAAGGTGCCTGAGTGTAATTTAGTGGTAGCTCGTGCAATCATGCGCATGTTCTGGGTAAACACAGGGTTTATCTCTGTAAATAGCTAGACAGCGCAGAGATTCATTAGGCATGGATCTACGGCTGGCTTGTAATCGAAGCAATTGTTCAATGGGAAATTTAATTATTACATTCCTATCGGGCGTAGTCACGTACTCACTGCAATGGTGAATGTAATATTATTGTTATGGAAAACTATGTTGAAGTTCATTCATGTATTTTCTTGTGGACTGTAGTAATGTGAAAATTTAATTTATTTACTCAATCAATTTATTTTGCCTCAATTGCGGAAGGTTGATTTATTTTGAAGTATTTTTGCGCATGATATTTTGTAAATTGATTATTTTTGAATTACGTAATTGTTAAATGTTATGTTCTTATGTATCTAATGTAATTGGTTGTAAATAATCGTGTTAGTTACAAATAAATAAATATATTCAAAATTTAATTAAGGCTAGGAGATCTACACATGACAATAACCTGTCAATATTTTTTTGCAGTCAATTAATATTTTGAACATTATATTCTTAAATAGTTTTTCTGAGAAATGTAGGCTTTTGGAAGATAATCTAGTGACTTTGACGATGAAATGTTTTATTAAAAGACGATAAAGTTTCTCAGTTCCCACCTCTAGACGCGAGCGCGAAATATCGGGTATTAGGCAACCTGCTGCGTCGCTAGCAGTTAGAAATAATTGCCTCCGATTTATCTGCTTAGTACTGTTCGTAATTAAATGGGTAATAATTGAAGGCGAGCATTGGTTTGTGGGAATCGTAAATCTGGCATTGGTGGACCACCGACTACAATCCGCCTCAGTCGGTTTATTAGAAAAATTGTTAAAAGCGCTACAACGTCGACGATATCTCCGCCTTTTTGGCTACAGCGATGAAACTGTGCACTTACCATAACATAACATCTGGTTATATCTAAGTGCATATTCTTTTTTCTTATGTAACAATCTTTAAGAAATAGTTTTAAGAAAGTTTTTTAATGGGCCTAAAATAGGTATATTTTTGACCAAATCCTTGGGATATACAAGGAATCTCTCTTAAAGAAATATCCTTCCTTATTACGAAATTGATTTTACAATACCTACCAAGAACAACAATCGTTAATATTTTGGTCAAGGGTGAGTCGTTGAGAAACGTTCATCATAAATAGTTTTGATATGGATCTCTTATATGATGTCTCTTATATGACGCCTTGACACGAAAGTCTACGCCGACATGTTGAAAAAACACTGTCGGCTGCCTACAAATTTATAAACTTTAAGCTCTGCGCTCCCTATCTAATACCGCAACCACCCCGAGCAAAAATGTGCATTCAAGTATAGGCTTAGTGAATATATAAGGATTAACACGTTATCTTCGTTCTTTGTTTGCATGCACATTTTTGCTGCAGAAGTGTTTTCTAGGCGTAAACAAGCTGAAACCACTTTGGAGTGCACAAAGCACATCATTTCATATTATCGGAAGAATGTTCCTGATTATTGCCATGACTATTTTTTGCATGCAGTCTTTACCTATAAACTATACTGACTACATTATTACATTATTATTATTAAGGTTTTTATTAGGATGAGCTGGTTTAAGTGTACATTATGTTGGTGACATTTCATATCGGCCGTATAAATAGCACTTTGGCTCACCCTTTGCCAGGTGAAGCCGAGATGCTATATAAACTTGCAGAATTAGATCTTAGCTCTTAGGCTGTTATTTTGTCTGCTTGTAGGTAGGATATAGTTTACATATAGTTTACTAAAAACTACTTAACTAAAGAAAACTATATGTACGCTGAGCGTACATATAGTTTTCTTTAGTTAAGTAGTTTTTCCTTTATGTAGTGTGTAGTTATTGTAGATAGTTGTTTTTATATTAAGTTAATTGTTTGTGATGATTTTTATGGGACGTTGTGGTCGCTAAGTGACAAAGTCCTTCTTTAAAACAAAAATAGTAATAAAAAAAAAAACATGTTGTTGATCAATAAATAAATAAGAATAAAATACCTTTTTACAACGAAACCGTGGTCACCCATTGCGGCGGCGGCGGCGCGGTGGCGCGGCGCTTAGTTCGTGCTCGTTGCTTGGTGCTGTTTTAAGGTACAAAATAGGACAATTGAACAATATGTATGACCTATGGTAAAAGGCAATAAATTCTATTTTGTTATAGACCTATACATTTTTATGAGTCCTATCTTGATAGGCTCTACCAAATCAAACAAGATCCGTCAAGTGCGAGAGTGACTCAAGCGCCGAGGGTTTCGATTGTTAAGTATACCAATATGTATTTATATTAATAATTCAAGGTACCTACATTTCAGATGGATCGGTTTGCAAACTTCGGAGTATAGAGGGTAATGCTAAAATTTTAGACTTTTTTCAAAATATTTAGAAAAGTATGTGACCTACAGAAATTTTAAAAACTGATTTGTGATGTACAACTTGATACCTTTCATTTAATACCCAACTCGGCGAGGTACCCTCCCTTTTGAAAATTGTTCCCTCCCCCTCTTGACCATTTTTTAAAACGTGTTATACTTCCAGACTTCTCTATATTTTTCCTTTAAATTGTAGATCCATATCTACAAACGTCACATACACTTCAGATAGATGGCTTTACAAACTTCGACAATAGCGGGGGGATTGGGTATTTTTTTGACTATTTCAAAATATTTAATTTTGAAACCTGCAGAAATTTTAAAAACTGTTTTGAGATGTACAAACTGATACCTTTCATTTAATGCCCCACTTGACCTTGTAGGTCTCTTTTGAAATTTCGACATTACGCTTTGTATCTACTGAAAATTTAAATTATTTTTTATTAAATCTGTACAGGCGCACGAAATGTATTATTATTTAAAATTTCAAGTTAATTGCTGCTGTACAAACGGAAAAAAGGAAAGAAAAAGCGAGACTATAAAGGGATAGAAACGCTAAAAACATAGAAAGATAGAACACTCATTTGATTTGGCAGTTCAACCTACATACACTCAACCTTGGTACGCCGTATTCTTTTATTTATTTATTTATTATACACATGTGCCATTGCACTATATTTCAATGTTATGATATTAAATTAAAATTAAAATTATTTTTTTTCAGATAACTGTGATCCATAATTTGTTAGTAGCAGAAAGATCTCTGATGTTAGTATTTATTGCACCTGCTACAAAATTACAAATGACATTTCCATTGTAAACAAAATTTTCCATTGAATACATCAAAACAATGCGTACAAATGATTTACCCATTACCTTACACTAATATCCATCAATACCGAACACGAAGCAATTCAATTGACCGACGACGACGCACGGTAGGTATGGTATGGTCAGCAATACAAGTAAAAACAAATTTTTTTTTACTGAAAATTTACAGATTCTTTGTAAATTGTGGTGGATTTCAACATTATAATGAGGTTGTGTTCGTTGCCGTAATTATAGTAGGCTGTTAATTCGGTATCTTACATTCCCTTTTTCATTTATAGAATAATTAAATAAAAATAAAATATGCTGGACAGTACACACAGCATGTCTCGCCCCAAGCTAAGCAGAGCTTGTGATAGGGGTACTAGATAACTGATATTCTTAATACAATACATTACATAGAGATATATTTTTTATTATATAATATATATAGAAAATACCCGGAACAAATATTTGTAGATCGTACAAACATTTGTCCCAAGACGAGAATCGAACCCGCAACCTCCTGCGTCGCAGGCGGACCTTCGCCCGCCGCGCCACATCGGTCTTAACTTATGTACATAAAGATTACGAAAACAAAATAAAAAACGAATTCCAGAAGTAACATATTTTTTGTCTGACTGTACCGTAGCCTCCAATCAATAGGATGCAGCCCCATTTCACGATTTCAATACATTAATGAAATGTCAGCAAGTCGGTGAAATCAATGTTGTGCAAGGCTAGCCTCGTTTCGTCCTGCCCTCCGATAATAAATCGCTTTTTAAGTGAGGTTCTGTTGATAAGGTTCACTTTATTTTTATTTCAGGCTTTATAGGGTGCGAGGTGATCAAAGAACAGTCATGAACTTTATTATCCCTTATCAAAATTACCTAATTAGGTATTTACCGCCGAGCTTCATACTAATAATAAGTACCTACTTTACCTAACTAAACCCAACTTGCTTCTGCGTTTAACGAATTTCTAAATAAATAGTATATCATCGAGTTGTAGGTAATTGAAAAATCGTATTAATTCTAATCCATACTATACTATATACATATATCCATAATATAAATTTGAATATTTTACTTTATAAAAAGAAAATTACAATTCAATACTAAAAACAAATTAGAACTCGTATTTACAATTGAAACAATTAAGCTAACTGCTGACTGTTGCACACCATCTACAGGTAGCTCAACTGATCCACATCAATACCAGTCGGAAGCGTCCCCAAAAAGCTGGCTGCATTGCCCCGCTGTATGACAATGCTGATGCGCTGCGCCAGATACCCACCAGCTCGCGGGTCACGCGTCGCGTCGACCAGACGCACAGATAACTTTTTAAAAAACGGGAGAGCTTCGGTACCCCACGGACCTAGGGTCTCGACCCCAAAGGGAGCAAATGTTTAGGCTCTGTTGAGACCTGCATACTTGCGTAAGTACTTTAAAAAAAAATTCGAAAGTAACTCTGTCGATCTATCTGTTTGTTACCTTTTCACGCCTAAACAGCTGAAAAGATTTTAATAAATGTTGGCAGGGAGGTAAATGGTATCCTGGAGACGGACAAAGGCTTTTTGAAAAGCACGTGCGAAGCCGCGGGCAGCAACTAGTTAGCTATAAATAGAGGAACTTAACTATTCTACTTGTATCAGAAGACGGAAGCAACGTAGGCCCTATGATCTACAAATATTTGTTCCGGGTGTTCGGGGTATTTTCTATGTATAATAAAAAAATAAAATAAAATGTATAATAAAAAATATATATCTATGTAATGTATTGTATTACATACACAAGCTCTGCTTAGCTTGGGGCTAGATGATGCTGTGTGGATTGTCCAGCATTATTTATTTATTTATTTAATCAAGCGCATGTAAAGCTTACTGCACCATTAAACTCTAATTGTAATTTGTAGGAATCACTTGCCTCAGCAAAAAGTGGAGTATGCTTAATATCTATTAGCGGTAATATCGAAGAGATGGCCTGGCCCAGATCCAAAGCCGGTCGGACCAGTTCCCGGCCATCCTTGCGCAACTGCTGCGCTGAGCGGTTGCAAAAATGCATTGCAAAGTTCAAAAATATCGCACGTCGCTTTTAAAAGCTTTTCGAGATTCCTAAATAACAGATTACTACCCTGAGTAGGTAGAATTAATTCTCAGTTTCACGGCCGTTGCGTAACTTGAACTGAATTTTGACGGCAAAAGTACGAACTTTGCCCTTTAATATTAAGTTCTGATTTATAATTGCTTCTGTCCACCACGCCCTTGGAACGAAATGCAATTTCATTTTTGAAATCGCTCAACTTTTTATTTATGATGCTGTTTTTGCATTAAATTATCCAAATACAAATTGATTTACCTACTCAGGAAAGAAGTTGACCTCAACATAAATGATAGTCAATCTATTCAAATTGGATCCGTCTTTTATGGATCATAAATTTTTGGTGAATGTAACTTGTTTGAATTGGGCTCTGAATTCGGTTTGACGACAGTATCGAGACGTCTTATTTGTCTATGGGATTTGGCACAGAACTACTATTATGCGCACATGGAACCTACGCTTATCCTATACAAAAATGAGAGGTCACGATGATGCGTCGATACTATCATCAAACTGAACTCAGGGCTCATACAACTCAGTCTCATAAGCACATTTAGGTAGGTATCTACGTTCGTGTAGTCGGAATATCTTCAAGCACGTTATAAACATATTTTGCAATTAAACTATTAACTACTCTTAAGTTTGTTACAACATTTGTACACAACATAATTGAAATTAAGCAACAGACGTAGTAAAAACGATTATTAACAGTATTAACTTTTTGAAAATTATTAGAAAATTTATAGCCTTGTCAACGATAAAAATTAGGACATCAATTTGCCATCTGTATCGAGTGGTTGCTTGCTTGAGAGTTGACGAATAGGTAGGTTAACACTTACATGGCCGACAACGCAGATGTCTTCCTCCGGCCTCGTAAAGCGGCGCGCCTGCTGCGGGTCGCACCGATGATGCTGGGCAGTGAATGCGTTAAGGTGGTTAGATTTTTACTAATTTCTAGGTTCTTAAAGTTATTTAGATATAATGTTTTGCGCACAAGTTTTGCCCTTTGCTAAATCTTTGCTAAAATAAACTTTGAATCAATTGTAGTTTAAAATATCGACGTTGTTGCTATTAATAAAAAAATCTCATAATTGTGAATAATAAATATAAATCTCATTATCGCTTTGTACACACACAAAGAGTAGAGGGAAGAAATTAACACGTCTATATGCAAACATAAATCTAGATACACATTGGTTCTAAATCTACTTAAACTTACTAATTAAAATATGAGGTAGAGTTCTATCGGTAAAATACGAGCCAGCCTCAGCTTAATATCGCTACCGACCGAGGACGATACCGACACTGGTTTTCATTAGTTATAAATTCCGTTCTAGCTTAAACTTAGTTTAACTACCTCAGTCTCTAGTGGATTCGGTCAGTGGTCGAGTGTTAGCAGGTTTCGTGCACAGTTCCCATGCTCCGTAGCGAGTTCAGACAGAAACAGCATTGGAACATGATCCTCGTTATAATTTATTGGTAGAGCGATGAAAGCGTGCGCGGCACTGGCCCTATTAAGCGATGCATGCATCAACGCCACCGTGTAGTGTTTTGCTATAGCTTAGATGGGGTTGTCCAGAACCACGTTTTTTCATGGTATTGTGCAAATCCATACTAGCCCTGTAGGCTCAATTGGTCACAGTGGCTTTAAAACTGAAAACCACTGTGCATCATGAATTTGCATAATTTTAATTTGCTAATAGCAAAGAAGCCTGGAAGAAAGAGTCCCCTTTCTTTTATGTTCCTTCCGTAAGAGGGTCCTTCTTTTCAAAAGCAATAAACTCGCTCCTGTGTGTACGCCTTGAACCGACACATTACGTATAGTGAACACTACTCTAATGTTTTGGTGAACCTTTGAAAGTTGAAACATAACTGTCAGTCAATCAAGTCTTGGTACTTTTGTCAAACCATCAAGTTTTGATATTAGCTGAACTTCCGCACAGCAATCTTATTAATCATTGACGTCTTAACTTTAACTTATAAAGGTACATACATGACGGTTTTACCGTATTTTCTTTATCAGTAAGGTAAAAGACAAGCACCTAGTGAGCCAGCTTCCTCAGCTAAAGTGCTCAGTAGTAACCCTACTATAGATTAACGTTAGGTAATGATGCGCTTTACCACGAGAAATTATGCTCCTCTGCGGCTCATAAAGATCGGTAGAACAAGAGCTGCGCTGATAGCTATTCTATTGGGATTTAATACCCTTTTGATCATAAAATATATCCAAGCTCTGAATGTCCTACCGTAAAAGAAGCTACGAGACTTTCTAGAGCAGCATAGTACTTTTACGAGTATGTTTGTCTACTGTGGGAAGATTGTTACCCAATGCATATTTTGCATTTGCATTTTGATATAAATTTGATTTGAATTTGAAATTTAATCAACAGATTAAGGACTTTAAACTAAATTTGCTTTTAAATACAAAGTTGAGATCCGGTGCAACAGGATTTAGATAATTTACCAATTTATTACATGATAGCATATTTGAAAACCTCGATGTGCAAGAAGACCCAACAGCATCACGATGCCTAATTTTAATAAAATTACCGCGTTTACATCGTCTATTAAATCCACTTTAGGTACCCACACCTAAACCACTCAGCTTCTAGTCAAAGTAATATTCATACAAAACATCTACCGAGGCTTGCCTTGCTTGCAATAGTTTGGATTATCTTATATTACCATCTATGAATTGAACTATAATATTTACATACACTACCAAAGTACCTACATTTAAAAACCATACGTTGTACCAGTTGCAGCATGTCAGGGTAAGTTTGTATGAAAAAAGCTTTTCATAATAAATCTTTAATTTAAATGCGACAACCGGTAGAGCCAGAGTTTCAACTAATGCATTCATGTTCTGTTTAATTTATATCTGCTATTACAAAACGTTATTAAGACATCCTAGACTTCATTATACGCATGACGAGTTTATGCTGTGGTTGGTGTGAATTTGGCGACGTATTTTAAGATCTTCGCCGTATACATAAATATAAATAAATTCGGAATTCAATTTTCTTCTAGGGTTATTTTCTCTGTTGGATTGGAATAGTTCAATGAGTGCAAATCGTGGTACCTTACCAAAGAAGCATAGTTTTGTTCAGGTCAGTGGATCTACTGAGATTGTTTGCAACAGTCTGCAGTTGCCTCAACTGCTGTTTCAATTGTACTAGTTCTAAATTGTTTCTATACTTTCTATAAATTAGAATAGAATATTCTTTATTGCACAAAAGTTGTACATAGGCGAACATAATGCTAGATAGCATTCTCTACCTGCTAACCTTTGGGTAGTGTTGACAACAATTTAGTAGGTAGTGCTAAATAACAAAAATTATTAATTACATGAAACAAAGGAAAATACAATTAATAAATCCTGACATTAACATACAAAAAAAGAAAAAAAAAAAAATAATAATAAGTACTCACATTACTAAATATATAATGTTACTATATTAAATAAATAAATAAATAAATAGTGCTGGACAATCCACACAGCATCATCTAGCCCCAAAGTAAGCAGAGTTTGTGTTATGGGTACTAGATGACTGATAGACTTAATACAATAAATAACATAGATAGATATTTTTTATTATATATAGAAAATACCCAGAACACCCGGAACAAATATTTGCAGATCGTACAAACATTTGTCCCAAGGCGGGGATCGAACCCGCAACCTTCTGCGCCGCAGGCGGACCTTCGCCCGCCGCGCCACATCGGTCGTCAAATATATATATACCTATTATATTAAACCGAAATATACATACATGAATAATAAAATATATAACGTACCGAATTATTCCTGGGAAAGAAAATTATTATAGACTCTAGATCTGACGACATGTACCGAGGATACCTCGCGACATTCCACTGGAAGACTGTTCCATAAGCGTGTGGCCTGGACGGCAAAGGTTCTATGGTAGCCCACTGTACAGTGATCCGGTGTTGCTAGCTGCAGTCGTTTTGAGTGCCGTACAGTGCGTCCAGAAGTGTAGAGTGGGGAAAATAATTCGGATAGATAACTTGGGGACAGTGGATCAGAAAGAGTTTTAAATAAGAGGCATAATGTGTGCAAATCTCGACGCTTTCTGATTTTGATCCACTTCAGTTGAGTGCGGAAGACAGATACATGATCATACTTCCGCAGCCCAAAAATGAAGCGGATGCAGAGATTTTGTAATCTCTCCAGCTTGTTCAGCAGCTCCTCTGTAACGTCGGGATAACACACATCTGCATAATCCAGAATAGGGAAAAGCAACGCGTCAACTAGTGTCTTTCTAGTTGGTTGTGGTAGAAAATTTTTCATTAGCTAAATTGTTTCTTCTTAGTAAATATGTAGAGGTATATGAGATGTAAAATTTTCATAATTGACAGTGCCAGATTAGGAGGAGGCCCCTAGCAAATCTACAGACCCTCAATTATTAAAATTCAACTTTTCTGCCCTCCTTAACTTTGTCATCGTGCCAATTCGTTTCTTTGTTCAAGATTCATCGATACATTAGATATTGTTGCGGAGATTTAGCCTGGTTTCCACAGTGGAGAGGGTCATCGGAGACTCGTGACCGGAGCATGCGCCAGCGCAAGCACCGTCACGACCGCCCTGGCCCTCGTCGCCTCCAAATAACACGGTATTACTCACTAACTGGCCATTTCACGCCACGTTTTCTACAATCTTGTCTTCGGAAAATATTGTTTTGTACCCAATAAGCTGATTATTAAAAACTGGTACCAATAGTACCAATAACATCGTAAATACTTACTTATAGTAAAAGAACATGAAATATAAGAAAAAAAATATAGGTAACAAAGCGCGGTACCAATTTTTTTTTATTGTTAATGTAGCTGTGTGAAGGTTTTGTCCTTCATCTCGCTTATAAACGTGAAGATATGGCCTACTTACTTAATTAATCAATTGCATACTTTATTAGGAAAATAAGATACTATCTTAGATGATGAGTAGAGTACAGCCCTAACCATGCAAATAAATTAATGATTGCGCTTTTCTTATTTCCCTCTTTGTACTGCTGTAGCAGTAGCATAATTGCATAATTTAAAAACTTATAATACAGGTTATTGTCAGTATAGAACAATTATTTATTGACTTTCACCCATCGGTACCTGCCAAAGCATCGATCGATCACGGCATGAATAGACGCTCCCGATGCGGTATATTGCTCTCACATAAGCCTACGATTCAGGAAGCAAATTAAGCAGAGGTATTACTGTTACCGAACTACTTGTTGTGGCTTTGAGAATTCGCACGATCATGTTTGGAGAATAATCTTCATTGTCAGCTTACTCAAGGAGAGTACACTATTTATAATTTCATTATTTCAAATGGGAATGGGTATGCATTCGTTTTTTTCAAAATATTTCAAAAAGTATAAAACTTACAATAATTTCAAAAACTTTCCTGTAAAATATATATAATGTTAATTTTCATTTTTATTTTTTTTTTTGTCAGTACAGGCGCACGAAATGTATTATGTTTAATTTCACTTTATTTGCTGCTGCAGTTGCTGAGATATTAAAGACTAAAAATAGGAAAAAAACCGAAACCATAAGGGTTTCGAAACCGACCTACGATCTTCGAAACCCTAAAAACGATCATTGTTGTTGATGGCAAGATAAGTTAAGTTGGTACCTATAGAAAAATGAGCCAAAATAAGCAGAACTATATTTGAAATGGTTAGCACTACGTAATAACCATACGTATGTTGATTCTTATGTCTATAGATATGCTTGTTTACTGAATTCAAAAACCGTGGTCTAAAACACTTTCTCATACTAACTACTACTAACTACTAACTTTCTCGTACTAACTACAATTTTCTAAGATAGAGTACACAAAACTTCAACAGCATTGCATAAAATATGTTTGACTTTGCAGTAAATATTTAGCGATGATTTCCAGGTTTGACCTCGCCCTATGAACCCTCGGTCGTGGGTTCAAAATCGTAGGTGACCGATGGGCCTGCAAAGCTCTATGATAAGTGTACCTTCATAGAACATTATAATAACAAACTCTTGGGCAATTTACATGCCTAATAATTAAAATGACACAATCGAAGAAATCGCACTTCTACTGAGCTTAAATTGTTTTGAAATTTTCCAGGTAGTAAATGACTTTTCCGTTCAAGGTTTTATGTTTTTTTAATTTTCTTTTTATTTTACAATTACGTCGAAGGTATTTTCGTGACTTACTAATGGGGTCATTATATTCAATTTCCCAGTAATACAGGTGTTCTTAGCCTGTCTAGGATTTGTTTACGCTCACGATGAAGCCTAAGTAAGGAGTTGTAGGTAGCTCAACATCGCCATAAAATTGTTCACAACACCACTGCTACTTGTTCTACACTGCGTAGTAATTAAATAAAATAGGGTCCCACGTTGGTTATAGTTATTGGTGTTTGCTGTAGTACATCGCGATTTAATTTAATAGATAGATAGATAATGCTTTATTCATAACCTTATAAAACAGATAGTACTCATTAAACATAATGTGAGGAATATGAAAGTACAAATCTTTCACAACTAGGTATTACCTACCTACCGTTCTCATAATCGATATCCTGTTGGATATTTGCCTCCTTTCGTTAAGTGATTCCCAACAATAGAGAGTTTCAGTGCTTTGCAACAAACTGCCAGAGCAGTAATCGAAACCGTGATTGTAATATTGCGTTGCAGAATTTCTTCAGAAAGGCATTAACTCAAGAATTACGATTATCATTAAAGTCAATTCAGAAATTATAGGTGCAGCAGATTTCAATCAGAAATTCTCTTTGCATTCATGAACTGGGAACTTTATCGGTAAATAATTGAACTGTATGCTCATAAATTAACGCTAATGAGGTAAAAATCATGGCATGCAAGTTATCAACTGCTGTCATGTCACATAATAAAACATTACAACTGTTATTTGAGGTCATTTATACTTCAGTTGGGAATTAATTTGACTCTATATGTTTTCACCTCGGCGGTGTCTTCAACCTTGATGGAGAGAAAATACCTGTAAATTGGACTTCAGTCCCACTTTTAGCCGTTTGAATAAAACAAATACAAGAAACTTAGCTATGCGTAATGTCCAATGTTTTTCAACAGTGGACATTACGAACACACAAAGAAGACTCAAGCACGGTTTTACGGATCCAATTAGAATTTATTTTGTGGTGATTAAAGATAACTCGATAGGGCATTGTTCTGTGACAATGGCGCTGGTAGCTGGAAGCTGACCGATCGCTCACCACTGACAGGTGGTAAATGGTAGGTAAAATACTTTAGCAAAGAATCTGAACGTATATCATTACTAGAGGCAACTATGAAGATAAATCATGATTTGATAGTAACAACAAGGCTTTGAACACTAGAAAGCTCATAGAATCGCAATGAATTCGAAAAAAATTACACACTTTTCATATTCACTTGTTTTTCTTTTTGTTTTTGTGTCCTTTTTTAGAAAATTATATATGAGCATAGTACCGAAAATTGGCGACAGGCTATGTAGAGCAAATACGCTTTGGAGATTTGTGAACAATTATTATTCAGTTCATTAAATGGGTTGTATTTGTCCTTAGAGGACAAGAGGACTTTGTCTAACTAATTCATAATAATTTTTCAACTTTGTGTTTGCCTTTGTGTGTCAATTATAAAAAAAAACTTTCTTACTTCTTTCTATAAGTATAGAAGGTAACCTATAATTAAGGAAAATTAACCATAGGAAAACCTATAGGTATAGGTAACTATAGGAAAACCTATAGTTTTATTCAGAGTTAAGCATTGTCTATCTTTGCAAAATTCAGTGCTCTATGACACCGCATGTCTTGATACTGTGACAAACTTATATACATATGTATTCAACAGAGTCGAGAACTAAACATTATAGGTAGTATCTAGAATCGTGACCAACAGTCGATTTTGCGTGGACATAAGATTAGTTTGTCGATTCTAGATAAGCGATGTAAATGTAATACCTACCACTCGCTCATCTTTTACCTATCGAAGTGTTCGTTTTATTTGTAGATAGAGATTGCAATCCGGATTATCCGAAATCCGAATTATCCGGATAATTAGGCATCTTTTTTATCCGGCTTTAAGCATAGAATCCGGATAATTCGAATAATTATTTGTAGTAATTGACAATATTTTTAGGCAAATATTTTTTATCTCGCGATCGTAAATGAGCTTTTATTTGAAACGTTACATAATTTTTTTAGGTACCTTTAACCTTAAGCTTATTTTTTCGTGTAAGTCCGGTTACGCTAGCCCTGCACCTGCACGGCTAGGTACATACATACGTCGCATTGTCTTACGCTTAATACCTGCCTACCCCCGTGCCACACCACACGCAGCACCTACCTCTCACTCTCCTGTTCAGGTACCTAGTACCTGAATAGTTCCGTGAGTTTTTTTGATAGTGGTTGCGTTGTCCGTGTCAGTGCATTGAGTGGCCGATATGCGCTACCATACGAAGCAAGTAAGGAAACTTGGTTGTAATGAATTAGCTATTTTGCCTGTGTAGTAGATTATGTACAGTATTGGAGATCCTCTTAGATTATATAATATATCCTATTGTTTACTAAATGTTTACAAAATTTTGGAATTACAGAGTACGATGACGCTTTATGTAGACTCATGGGAAATAGCCTGTCCTGACACGAATCTACACAAATTCCTTTCTTCTCAGACAAAAATCTTATTAATACGTCTACCAGCTCATCAGAACGTGCTCGTCTATAATACTCGTGCCAAATACGTGGCAATAGAGGACATTCACCTATCTCCTTCACAAAATCATAAAAGGGCACAACTTAAAATTATAATTTTTTAGGGTTTTACAAGTCTTTGGAAACGTATTATTAATACGTATTAAATTATAGACTTAGGTATGTCATTTTGAATTTATAAACGTTTTCGATACATAAATTCTTGTGTTACACACAATTCATAATTTTTTTTTGTCATGTAATGTAATTTGTTACTCCTAAATTTAATATTATTCATTAATTAATTAAAATATCACCGGCTTAAATTTACTCTGGTATTTTAGAACATTAAAATACGTGAATCCATTGAAAACGTAAAAAGTCTGTAGGTAATTCCCGAATTCGAACTTTTTTGGGTTGTGTTATTTGTTTAACTATTATTAGATCTCATTAATAATAAGGATAGTTATATATTATAATTTGTAACCTAAACATTTTTATTTAAGCTATGCCTAGAATATTAAGATTATGTACCCATTAACCACCTAGCATAATATTGCCGTGCCCTAGCAGGATGCATGTTTGGAACCACCTTCTTGTTATTTTACAAGATCCCTTGTACAACATGTTTGCAATAAAAATTTGACTATTTATTGCTTCCTAGTATGCTTGTACTACGATACTCTAGCGACACCGGTATCACTTTAGGTTTGTATGGAAAGTGACAGAATACTGATAATTTTACTTCTACTGTGGACGAGGAGGTGAACGACCTGTATTACCACCTTATTTGGCACTTAGTATAATCGCCGTTTTCGAGTTGGAATCAGGACTTTGGTTTCATGTTCTGCCTTCAAAAAATCTAGGTACCCTTTTAGACAAAAACTCTTTTCAGGTGGCCACCTCTTTGCATTTGGGTTCTCCTTGCCTAGTTGCACATCGTTGCCAGTGTGGTTTAACCGTTGATTAGTTTAGTCAGCATGCACTAGCACGTGTCTCTAGTTCAGGACGTGTGCCCCATCGTAATTCAATTAATGACATCATTGGTGGGGCTTTATTACCAGCGTCAGTGTGGCAGCTATCCTCGAACCACGTGGCCTTATGCGAGATGATGGTAAAAGACCTGAAGGTATGACCCTGATTCCCTGGAAGGTGTAACGGCCTTTAGTTTGCGATGCCACGAGTGTTATATCCTAGCGCCTTCACATTTTGCAGGGACAACAGTAAGGTCTGGCTCCGCAGCAACAGCAGCGGAGTCCCTCAAACGTCAAAAATACGCTAATTTTAATGGAGGGTACCTGTTTGAACTGTGGAAACCCTTGGTCCTTGGGGTCCTGGGGCACAAGCAATTTATAAAGATCTCACAAAACTTTTCAGAGTCGGCAGGTGATCGGAATGCTGGCTCTATTTCTGTCAACGAATTATCATTGCGATTCAACGTGACAATGCTGCCAGCATTCTGGGCACTCCTCCGTGCCTTCTGGTTAGGGCTTTGTTTTTTAGGAAATTTCCTTTTCCTTTTTTTATATTATTAAGTGTAATTGAATAACTCGTTGTAATTTGTCGTTTTGTTGTTTATTCCGTTTTCTTATTTAATACCTAGAGACATACTAAGCTTTTTAAAGCTAAATAAATGATAATTTACTAAAAATTATGCTGTTTCATTCATATTTTATTTTATGTAGTCAGTTCATAACGAACAATGGGAAAAGATAAGTAGATATAAGGAATATAATAAAATAATTGAAACAACATTACACTTATATTATAAACTGGCTAGCTCTCTTAGAAACTAGCTCGCAGCTGCACCTGCGTTTTTCCGGGCTACAACGTCGGCATAGAAGATACTCGTACATCTATACATATATGCAAAATTTCCACCCGATCTATTCTTTAGTTTTGGTGTGAAGCGGGGACGTCCAAATTTTGACATTTATAGTCTGATAAGAAAGTTTGCACAAATGGATAATAAATGGATGTTTGTTACCGTATCACGCCAAAAACACAAATCAAAGTAGGCCGAAATTTAGCATAAATGTAGTTCTAGACCTGGAATAACATAAAGCCTATGTTTAACCCCGGGAAATTGCGTGATAACCGCAGGCAAAAGCTAGTTAAAAATATTTATTTTTAAATTTTTCAGTTTTTTGAATTATCGAATTATTCGGATTATCCAGATATGATAAAAACTTTATTATCCGGATAAGAGAATTATCCGGATTTTGCAATCCCTATTTGTAAATAAAATAGAATGACTATGGCCACCATTGCGACACTTTGTTAGCTGTCGAAAATATTATACGCTTGTCTATGTGAATCATTGCCCAGACGGAAGTATTTTTTTACCTAGCTGGATCCTAAAATATAATAAGATATATGGCCGGCGCCGCGCCGCAGCACGTATTTTCTCCATTTGAGGGACTCCGCTGCCATCAGCGGATCGTTATTCTTGACCGAGGTTACCTATTTGAGCCGTTTGGGCTTGAAACCTTTGATCCTTGGGGTCCTGGGGAACACACCATTTATAAAGATCTTACCAAACTTCTCATAGAGTCTACAACTGATCAGAATGCTGGCTTCTATTTCGGGCAACGAATTAGCATTGGCAATGCTGCTAGCATTCTGGGCACACTGCCTTCTGGTGACGGCTTAGATTTTTAAGAAATAGATATAAGTGTAAATATTACTTGCAATTGTTTTATTCTGGTATTGGAACATCAATAAGGAATAAGATATTATTATATTTTAGGATCCAACGGATACGACTGTCGTCGTAGTTGGGCAATTATGGTATTGGCAACTAACTACTAGTTTGTGTCTATTATACATAACACATATTATTACTAGTAGGTACCTAGGTACCATGTTATTCAGTCCACGTTCATAACGCATGAAAGTTTTGTTAAGTACACAGCTCACAGATAAGTAACTTGTAAGTGGGTAAAACCTACCAAAGCCAAAGGCAGAATGTAAAATTTCAAAAATAGTGTTATGTTAATCAAATATCAACAGACAGGCATTTTACATTGTAAGCGAAACGACTTACAGTTAGCAAGATGTCGCAGGCCTTGGGATAAGCTTTTATAAAATATACAAATGAATGTACCTACACGTAGCTCTATCGGGCCATCAATACTCGATATTTACTTAATTTTTAATCTCAAACATAATGCTAAATAGTAGGTCTGTTTCAGACTTCAGTACTACCTATTTTTTGTTAAGAGAATTTTAATAGTCATTATGGCTTTTTCAGTATCTTTCAATTTAGCGATGATGGCTTGTGTTGATGCCCGGAGGAAAATTTACCGAGATGGTTATCGTAGAGAGGACTGAAATAATAAAACGTTATGAATTATGCTGACTGCTTTTCAATTATCTGGAACATTGAGTTAGTAGCAGGAAAATTATCGTTACAAAAATAAATTATCTATAATTAGCCTCCTGTCTTGCAAAACTTGGAAGCACAGATTCTGTACCTATGACATGAATGTCACCTACATAGTAGCACCTAGTATGTAGAGGCAAAAGTAGCGTAATGGCAGTAGCGTGGATACCAAATCATAGTATCATATGTGCAACACAATATCCATGCAAGACCACTAAACTAGATGGGTACTGTCACCTCTGCAATATAAATTTTCCTATATTGGAGTCAAAGTGAATGTTCTATATGTTGCTCATTTATTTATTCTGTGCTACTTACTACTTGTATCTCCCTACATTTGAATTTTGCATAAACGAGCTAGCCTGTAGGTAGATAAGTACAATCACGATGTGCCGTCCTTGTTTGCGAGTTTTACGCCAGCTAATTGAAAATTCGACGCCAATGCTCGCTGCAACGCGATAATCTCTATACTGATTAGTAATAAATAAGTTAACCCGATTTAAACTGACAGATGGAATTATGTAAATGTGCACATATGATACTATAAGTTGGCTGAGTCATAACAATTCACAAAAGTTGTTTGTTTCATTTAATTTAATAGCCTGTACACAACCCCACTTATACAAGTGGGGTTGTCTAAAAGTAATTCGGACGATCAGCAGCTTTGTCGGTTAACTTTGACGTTCTCTTGATTAAATATAGGCACAGAAGTATACACCACCCAAACTCGTCATAACTCGGCCAACATGTAAACATATCTGACACATTCGTTTCTAAATGTCAAAAAAGTTCTCCTAAAGTAATTGAGGCAGGACCAATTTAAGCTCTACCTAAGTTATTTATTAATAACAAGAACTTGGTAAACGTAAACTAAAGAGTTGCAGTTAAAACACACCTTGCGATAGGTATGTTTACTAGTTTTTGTCCCCGGTTTTATTCGCTCCTTTATCATAAGCCCACTAGGAAACAAGTTAAGCTTAAGGTACAACCGTTGTGGCAAATTCGTCACTATTACCGATTATTCTTATCACTATCAGGAATTGCTTAAAAATATGCCAACCAATAAACATTGACATTTTGTTTTAGTTGTCTACCTAGTTATAACATGGATGATAAAAATATTATTTCAATGCATTTTATAGCAACATTTTAACATTTTTAATGTCTAGCAACATAAAGTAAAAAAACTAAGTATCTACCTAATCGATTAATAGCCTGATAAGAACATAAATTATGAATAATTAATGAAAAACTATGGCTTAAAATTCCAATGGCACTTATAAGTACCAAAGGATGCAGGTTTATGATCTGTTGAATATATAATTGGGCAACATAACCGGATGGATTAACAATAGATATCTATCGACGCTCATGGGGGGTCTCCTTAAATGTAGTTGGTACTTGTCTACACATCTGCTGGTCTACAATGTTGTAGATCTATTTACGTTCCTTTCCTTCCTATAACATTTTTTTTCATTTTTGTTTACAATAATTGGACTAATTATTCCTGAAAAGGTCGGTGCCATTCGAAAAATCAAAAGTTTCTTTTGAAAAAGTGATCAAAAACATCACACAAATCAGCAACTTTTAAACTCGACAAATAAACTCAGATCACAAAATTAATCGCAGACCGTTCGTGGCAAGCTGAAACTTTTTTCATACAAAAGACTTTAACGCGCTCGACCGTGTTGTAGGTAGTATTTAGTTATTATTCTGCGGTCGTACTCGTGCAGTTCGCGTCGACGTTAACATTGGCTATAGCTATTGTAAAATATGGCAAGATTAATATTTGATAAGAAAGTACCTAGGTACTTGATTTAGGTATCTACTCTAGTATTTAAAAACGTAGACCTACATCACTCTACATGTTCTGACTCAGAATCTGAATTCATATTCTGAGTCAGAACATGTATGTGCAATTGCAAATGCTGTCAAATTGAAAAAATTTAAGCGATGATTAGTTCCACCTGTTATCTCTGAGTTTAACCCGGTGCCAAGTTATTTAATAATGATACAAATTCAAGGAATCTCTCTTGAAGTAAAGCTAATGATACATAATGGAATACTTTCAGAGAAATCAGCGCATTTGCATGATTAAGTGGAAATGTTCTGATTAATGGTTTCTCCTCCTGACCCTTATGAAATCACGCTGAACTGTGATTAAGTTTTTATAAATATTCATTATCAATTTTATATACTGCTCGTAATATCCGTCTGAACGGTCAGTTTTCTCTTTCGACGAATTCGTGCAAGTGCAGGACAATAAATCAAAAGTGTAAAGTCGCCTCAATTTACGCTCATTATTTCAGTCTTTAGGTGCAATTTGCCGAGAGCTAATTGTATTAATTAACGACCATTACCTCTGGATGC
Source organism: Eupithecia inturbata (assembly GCA_963662085.1). Lineage (NCBI taxonomy): Eukaryota > Metazoa > Arthropoda > Insecta > Lepidoptera > Geometridae > Eupithecia > Eupithecia inturbata. The sequence continues at coordinate 9,758,944 of OY759180.1, read as the reverse complement.
GTTAAGTCTTTGTTATTTTAGTATTTTTTGGAGAATTTTGACCTCGTTTCGTTTTTTGGGTAAATTACACAACGAGTGTAATTGCAGCAGTTTTGTGAAAACTTCAAATTTTGTTGCAACATATTTTGCGTGTAAACAGAAGACTTGATCATTATTATAAGGAAATATCATTGTTATAGGGTCAAATGGCAAGAAATATAAAAAGCAGATAACTAATGATATCAATGATTTAATTTTGTTTTTGGTCTACCATTGGTTACAATAATTCATCTAACGATCAAAACAAATACTTAGTAGTGAAAAAAATACATAATCAAAGGTAGGTAGGTTATAGCTGTAATAACTTACTTCCTATAGCCGATGTATTTACCTTATAAGTTAAAAGTTGTATAAACAAGTCAACACGTGCAATGGTCGTAGGCAGGCATAGCGAGAGATTGAATGCAATTAACGATTCTACACAGTACTGCAGTGCTGTCGGATGGGTCTCTGTGACCCCCACTGTGACCCCTCATCTCGCCGCAGGCGGGGTCAGTGGGGCCCAGGCGAACGTGATAGAACCGTGCTCGTTTTTATAACTGGCTTGATCGCTCTATAAAAAGGGCGATAAGAAAAATGTTCATACTAGCAACTGGAAAAGACTTCGTTCTCATACTTCGACGTACGACGTTCTCATACTTGTCTCGTATGTAGTCTTATTTATACGTAGTAGATACATTTTCAGCGTTGTCCTGTTCATTCGCTACCGATATAAGATGAGAACCAATCTTAGATGGTTTAATTGCATTCCGTTGATGATAAGTTCGTATTTGCTCCATTCGAGAAAAGTTTGGGTGATAGTGGATCTCTGTCTAACTTGTCTTTTTATAGGGAAGTGTTGTCCTACTCTTTCTGCTCTTATTTTTGATTTCATGTTCTTGTATAATGTTGTGAATTATTCGTATATATTTATTTTCAAGTCCTTGTGTTGTAAGAGCTTCCCATATCTTTGTATGTTTTAAAGAGTAATGCTTTATTGTTTATCTACAAATACCAAATAATATGTAATACCGTATTCATTGCATTTCTGGATAACTTGTTATATGTTGTGTATGTGATCAAGGGTTGAGAAATCACAGCGAAAACCAGCTTGCTCTTTAGGTTGATGTTCTTCCAGACTTTTTGTTAAACGGTTTAAAATTACTTCAGAGAATATCCTGTAGTTGGCTATGTTGTCTTTCTTTCCTTTTTTATGAAGAAGTGTCACAGTGGATGTGGTTCACTGATGAGGTAGGTATATATTCCGTCTTTAATATGTCGTTTAATATGTATGTGATAGTTTTTAACGTTCTAACAGATGTTCCTATTAGAAGTTCGTTAGATATACAGTTGTCTTCAGGTGCTTTACCTCTTGTTTGTGATTTGATGGCCTTTTCTACTTCTTCTTTCAGTAGGTATGTATGGAATTTCTTCGTTGTTGACTTTTTCGGTAGGTTAGGGATATTCGTCTGGAGGTCCATCATCGTTATATAGCTCACGGTAATACTCTGTGGCTACTTCCAATATTTCGATTCTGTTTGTTTCGTTTCTGGTTTTCTTACTTTTATGGTGGCATATTTTCTATCCAATTTGTAATTTTATTTTAACTCGTCCCATGCTTTTCTGACTCCTCCTGTTTTTTATATGTAATAATTTATTATATTGTTCCTTCTTTTTTGTCTACGTTTTCTAATTAGCAGATTTATCTCTTTACGAAGGCTTTCTATTTTCTTTCTATTGTGTTTTCTGTCTATGTATAACGATTTTCTTTGCATGATCAAACTTCTTGCTTCTGGACCTATTTGTCTTTAATGTCGTTGTTCATTCTGGTTTTATTTTCAACTTTCTAAACTTCTTTTTCGAGAACTTCATATTTCTCTTAGAGGTATTTTGCATTTGTTGTTAAATTGTTCTCTGGATTCTAAAATAAGTTCTGGAATGGGTAAGGTATTGGGGTTTTGCTGCTTTGAATATTTCTCCTCGCTGTTTTTAGTTCATATTTGTGAATTTATCCTCGAACCATTATGTGGCCTGCGCTGTAGTTGAGTATATTAGCAACATCTACATATATTAAAAAGAAATATTCTTGGTTTGTGTGTGAGGATGTAGTCTATTTCATTTCTTGTTTTTCCACCAGGGGACACCCATGTCCATTTTCTGTTATATTTTCTTTTGAAGTAGCTACTCATGATGTGTAGGTTATTCTCCAAAGCAAAATTAATCAGTCTTTGTCCGTTATCGTTCCTTTTCCCCGTTGAGTATAGTCCAAGTGTATTGTCCTCGTTCTTATTTTTCTTTCCAATTTGACTGTACAAGTCTTCCATTATAATTACTGTACTACACAAATTTGGTATGATTTGATTGAGTTTGTTGTTAAATTCTTCGATTATGTCTTTCTGTGTATAGCCATATATTTGAACAATCGAAGTGGGTTGTTTATAGCCAGTAGAGTTTTATATTCAATATGGTAATTCTGTATGCATGTTCTAGTTCTAATAAAGTTTCTTGGGATTTAAGTGATCTTGTATTAAGTGCAGCTATATTGAATTTGTTGCTTATTCTTTGTTTTATAGTTTCTGAGTATTGCATTTTGAGTATTGTTTCGTGGATTTATCCGCTGCCAGGTTTTTGAGGTGTTGGTCTATCACCCCGCGGTGACCAGCTGTATTCGGGATCTGTTTGCTTTTCGCTTTTGTTATTTTATGATAGTTTTTTCTCGCATATCCGGTGTCTGATAATTCCGATGCTTTATGCTGTGGTGTAAGTTTTTCTGACAGACATTTGTTCTCTTCTACTATCGGTTGCAATTTAACATCAATAGCACTTATTAAAGTGGCAGTCTCGCTCTGTGTAATTGTTGCAGTTTGTTTTTTAATTCAATTTTCATCATTTGGAATAATATCGAATATCCTCTGACATACCACTGGTAGGTATCCATCTTAATTGGAAAATACTTATTGGGAAAGTCAACAAAGAATAGCCAAGTATAAATACCTATAGAATTTGAATTGAATATGAAATCTCCCACTTAAGGTATGGCACACCCTGAATTAGCTATTATTATTATATTAAGTATTTGCTTACCCTACAATCTTGGTAAACTAAATCGTTAGACACAACATGAACATGCACTTAATAAACCATTAATTTATAGGATATCAAGTGAGTAAACGTGTTCAGGATGCCCTCTAGAAGCTTAGCCTGTGGTTAGAGTAATGTACGAAGCAAATGCCAAGCTAATCTACTGAGATACCAGGGAATGTTATAAATCGATAAATGCCAAACTGTGCTAAGGTGGAGAACTCCTCTCTCTGGCTCTAAAACAAAATGTTTAATCCTACAAATGTAGAAAGATCGCAATGAGTAAAATGCAGCTGGGTAGTACCTCTAGTAAGGTAGTATCCATAACCGTCACAGTTATTTCAGTTCGAAATTAGAAATTTGATGGGGCACCTGAAGTTTCTCTAGCGTTTCTCGCTATAAAAGCGTTATCTTTTCCTGCCTCTGTAGAACATGGCTGTAATAATGAAGGAACCGCCAGAAGTCACTACACTAAATCTACAAGGAGGTAGTAGTTGACAAAAGTTAGCTGCGCTCACGCCTCAGCCTCGAGGCGGGGCTGCGGCGAGCCATTGGTTACCGACAGACCGTGACGAGTTCCATTGGACAATCCAACAATAGTGAAAGTGACAAAACGCTCCTTTAATCGTAACACCTTCCGTGAAACCTTTAATCCTTTAATCGTAGCGCTTTCTAAGCTACAAATACCTCATCTGATAAAGGCAACATTATTATGTAACTTTATTGGACTTAAAGCTGAAGCCAAAGACTTCCTGATAAGTTTCATGGTGGCACATCGATTAATGTAGGTATTAGAAGGCGGCGAATATCTATACCCATAGAGAAACAAGATCCGTCAAGTGCGAGTGTGACTCGCGCGCCAAGGGTTTCGAACGTTTGTCAAGTATACCAATATGTACTACTTATAGGTACCGGTTAGAGACTTTGCTATTTAATGAATACCTAAAAATTGAAGGTTTTCATGACATTTTAGATGAATCTGTTTGCAAACTTCGAAGTAGGTATAGAGGGTAATGGTAAAATTTTCTACCTTTTTCAGCACCTTTCGAAAAGTATGTATTTTTTTTTTTTTATTTGCTTTAGGTGGCTTTCGTGTCACTGCGGCCATGAAAGGCCTATTGTGATCGCCACTCAAGTGTTCAGCCCTGAAGCTGCGACGTTCATAGTTCGCCACTAACCCTTGCAGCTGCTAGGAACTGCAGGATTTTCTTCGGGGTGATGGCTCGTAGCTCGTCTGGGCTGTGCAGGTGCTTGCCCAGATGGATGCTACGTTTTTGCATCAGTGCTCCGCACTCTCCTAGCAGGTGGAGAGGCGTTTCCTCCGCCTCTTCGCAAAATCTGCAGGAATGTGTGTCGCTTAGACCCAGTTTGAACATGTGCTTGTTAAGGCGACAGTGTCCAGTTAGGGCTCTTGTCATGATGCGAAGGTTGCTTCTGCTTAGCGCTAGGATTCGGTTGGTGAACCGTTTATCGAAGGCTTTTATTAATGACTTAGAGTGACTCATGCCCAAGGAATTCTTCCAAAGCTTGGAAGCTTCCTCGAAGCAGGAATCCAAGAGGGATTCCTGAAAAGTATGTAACCTACAAGAATTTCAAAAACTGTTTTGAGATGTACAAACCGATACCTTTTATTTGATACGCCACTCGGTGTGCTAAACTGATAGACAATATGCCTATCGCGAAGGCCGCTCGACTACATCACTGGCGCGGGAGGTCATCTGCCACATACTGGCTGCTCGTAAGGCAAAACAACAGGCAAAAGCTTTTGATGTGGCCGACCCTGTGGTCGGCCACATCAAAAGTATCCTGTGATACTGGGAGTCAAACTACAGCACAATGGCATCACTGGTAAGGCTTACGAGTTATTCTGTGACCTTATGCGGGACCGATCGCAAGTAGTGACGGGCAGCGGTGGGGAGACAGTATCCGACCCACTCAAATCGAGGATGGACGTCGCCTAAGGATCCTCGGTCTCAAATATATTGTTCCCCCTACTGCTAAATGGCTTACCCAAATTCGTTACAAGCGCTGAGGTGTACATGTACGCCGACGATGTGGTCGCGCTATCGTCGCTGCGCCCACTGTAGATCTGCTGGAGGCCAAGCTCGCGGCTGAATGGTTGGGGTTGAATGGGCTAGCCCTTAATCTGAGCAAAACCCATTTCATCCATTTCTTCTTGTCAGGCTGTGCACCTATACCACTAACACTGTTAGTCAATGTAAACAATATTGAGCAAGTTGATAACACCACATTCCTAGGGAAGCCCAGGAATGTGGTGTTATCAACTTGCTACCGAGACCGAGGGCTGCAGTGGGCGAGCCATATCCACAAGCTATGTGGAAGGTTGGCGGGTGCATGTTATGCGCTTAGTCGGATGGCGTGTGTGGTCTCCGCCGATGTGGTTCGTGCTTGTTTTTTTGCAACAGTCCAAAAATCAGTCGCTGCTCCAGTACGGCGCTGAGCAATGGGCGAACGCGGCCGACTGGCAACGCGCGTTCCGGATGAAAAAAAGGGCCGTACCAGCATTTGCTAGGATCCCAAGCGACCACTCGGCAAGACCCCACTTTAAATTTCTTGGTATTCTTACATTGCTATGTTTGGTTATTTACCATGTGGCAATGTACGCCCGACAGAACCATAAAGATAAAAAGATAAATGAGCCCAGACGTGTACAACAGGCTTCCCAGTTCTGTTACAGGAACCACATTCTGCCTGCATTTAAAATTAAACTTAAACGCTTAACTTATTGAGCGAACTTTTTATAGCTACGATGAATTCGTAGCTTATAAGAATTAAGTGATACGTGTACAATACACATGCACTTTGAATTTTTTATTAATTTTTATTTGATTTTAGCTAGCAAGTGGCTTATGTATTTTTTATATTAATTTTATTTGACTGTTAATTTTATTAATTTTTAATCAATTTGATATTTTTTTTATTATAAAATGTATTTCAACACCAATTTGTGTTTACCAATTTTGACATATAATAATTAATATGAATAAATGACTATTATGACTATTGTAGCCTTTTGAAAATTATACCCCCCTTTTTACCATTTTTCCTTTTTTCAACTTCGGAGATAGGGGGGGAGAGGGGGGAATGGGTAATTTTTCGACTTTTTTCAAAATATTTTAAAAAGGATGAAACCTACAAATTTCAAAAACTGTTTTACAATGTAACAAACTGATACCTTTCATTTGATCCCCACGTGACCTTGTAGGTCTCCTAAAATTTCGACGTCACTATTTTGTACTTAGGTACTGAAAATGTTCATTTTAATATCTCATTTTTTTTTATTTTAATCTGTACATGCCCAGGAAATGTAGGTATTATTATTTTTATTTTCAAGTTATTTGCTGCTGTAGTTGCTGAGATATTAAAGACTGTAAAAAGGACAGAATAAGCGAGACCAAAAACGAATGTAGGTAGGTATGTGTAGTTGACAAGCATAATAACTAGTGCTTTCACGCACACAAGCGCACGTTTGTCGCAATTGTTTGGCTACACCCCAATTGTCTACTATTATTCTAAGCCAGAAGGCTTAGAAGAGTAGACAAATCTGCTATGCCTATACCGATGTGATGGTAATATTATTATTAGTACATACTAATCTAGGTCATAGATTTTATAATACTATACTTACTAGCCTAAGTCTAGACCTAGGTGCGTATGATAAGTAGGTAAAGTCAGCTGCGAAAATATGTACCTACCTACATAATAAACGTAGAACAGAAACTGAAACTAATGCACTAGATAGGTAGGTAGGTCAGCAAGCCTAGGTATTATTTAGGTAGGTAGTAGGTATGTAAATTATCAAGAAGAGAATAAGTTCCTGGATCTACATATATTAAGTCATGTAAGTACCTACTACCTTGTATACCTACCTACTTATGTGCCCACAACATAGACGAGAACTATGATGCAAACTGAATTTTATTTAGGTAGGAACGTAGGTATTTCTTGGTGCCTTTGCATGGGTTCATTTTTAACGACTGTCTGTAGGTAAACTATTTCTCCGTTAGTTTTATTCCTTCTAGAACGCTGAAAATACGGCAACTTCCCATTTGCCAACCCTTTTGTCTATGAACAATAGAATAACATTTTCATACATTGCGTTGCATTTGGAAATCATTCACATTTCAATATCGAGCCATCATCGCGATTCTATTGAAAGCGCCTTTTAATAATTTAGAAATGTGTGCGTTACGTTGTAGAAATACCTAGGGGTGAATTTGCTCAAAATCATCAAAATTCCCTTTCAGTGTGCCTAGATTTTACCTCATCGAGAAAAAAATCTAGTTCCCTGATCGAACTTTTACCATGGATTTAACAATTTGGCCTAAGTAATGGCCAAATTGATAAATCCGGTAAAACATCGATCAGAGAACGAGCGACGGCCAACAAATAAAATCATTTGATGGTTATTGCACAAGCATTTTTGATACTGCCAATGTCATAATGTTGTTGCTGTCACTGTCAGAGTGTCAGACAAGACCATCATTGATTGTTTTGTTGTTGTTTTACAGTCAGTCAAAAGTTTTAGTCAATAATTGTTGTTGTTGCCAAAAACAAAGAAGTCAAGGCAGTTCAATTGTTACACTTTGTGGCGAAATAAATTGTTATTGTTGTAGCAAATAACTTAAAAAATAAGTCTGTAAAATGCTTACAAATTTCGAGAAAATGTGTGCTGATTTAGAAAAACAAGAATTAGAGGTAACCCTTCTTTAATTTCCTACCAATAATCGGTGCTATTTCTCTCTATTATTTAATCGGTTTTTAATTGGTTTACTTTCCTTTTGCAGTCTCCAACAGGAATAGCATCGCCAGCGACGTATGCTCAACTGCTAGCTATATATTTATATCAAAATGACTTGTAAGTATAACCTATATTTATGACCACAAATTATTGATCCTCTTATATTTAATATACGGAATACGTAATAAAAAATAATGTCTAAAAGAAGCACATGCAAGGATTTCAAATCCCTGGCAGTAAGTACCTACTTAACTAAATAATATACCTACTCCTATGGCTCAGCAAACCCAAGTGACAAAGTGTGTATGTGTGTATGGCTTTTCTTATGAGAGGGCATCTACATGAATATAAATGCTATTTTCAGATGTAATGCCAAGTTCCTGTGGAAGAGAATACCTCAAAATATAATCAGCAGCAATCCTGATATAACCGCTGTTTGGGCTGTTACCCAGAAACTGTGGAAAAAAGATCTTGCTGGAACCTATCAGGCCTTAGCAGCTTACAACTGGGTAGAGCCTGTAGCACCAATCATAAGAGCACTGGAAGGTATGTTTATATTATTGAATAAAAATTTAAATACCTACATTTTACTATAACACTAATTAATGAGGTTTGTAGTTGACCCGCTTACATCCGTAATCAATACCTATATTTCTTCTTTACAACTTATCAGTAGAGCAATTGAATGGTCTGATGAGTAATGCATACCACATTACTTATTTATGCAAACATGATCTTGACAAGTTGTTCTTAAGAAAAATGCCTTCATAATTAAGAAACAAGCGAGAAATGCTGATAAATTCATTCACATTCAACAATTTCATTGTTTTAATTTATTTCCAGAACAAATCAGGGAGCGAACAATGAAAATGATAGGCAATTCATACAGCAATATTTCCATAGACTCAGTTGTCACCATGACTGGCCTGAGTAGAGAAGCATGTCTACAAGTCTTCAGAGACCGTAAGTGGACAATCAGTGAGGACAATCTGTCTGTGAACCCCACACCGCCTGTAGTGCCAGCACCCCTCCATACTTCCAGTGAAGATCAGCTCTTTAAACTCACCGAGTTTGTGACCTTCTTAGAAAATTAAGTAAGTGATGAAGGCTTTGTTATTCGGTATAAGAACCAGGCAGAATGGTGACTCCATCCAAATTCCACCAAGAACCTCAAGTAAATTTTTAATCATAACAGAAGATTTCACATAGGCTGATAATTCAGTGCTTTTTTACTTTAAATGTATCTTTTGGGTAATTAATACTCATAAAATAAAAGTAATGATTAAATAGTCATTATTAAAAATGTAGGTATTTATTGGTAAATTAAAACCATATTCATGAAATATAAATGGTACTTACTGGTAAACATAAGTGGCAGTGTAAAAATTACTTTTAAGTCTTAACTTACAATAAAGCTGTTTACAGAAACATCCAAAATAGTACTCTCTACTTACAATGTCTCAAATTATTTAGAGTATCACACATGCAATGCAATTTTTTTTTATCTCATTAAGAAATCAGACTTATAGAAATTACCATGAATCTAGTAGTATTTTGGTTTGCCTGGCAGAATAAGATCAATTAATATTCCACACATCTTTGCTATGATGTTGAGCTCAGGGACTAATATCCAAACACCACTAAAGGCATTATTAAATTTCTACTAAGGTACATTCAAAAATCTAGTTACTTTTTACACTAGTTGTTTCTATTTAAATAACCTAACCTAATTTATACATTTTCTAGCTGCTAGTAAATTCAATTTTGGCAACTCATAGGATTGTTTTAGATCAGAATCTGTTTTGGAAGGAGACTGTGTTCTGTCTTGTCTGAAGTCTTATTGAGTTGCTATCGTCTTCTTCACCGAGAGCCGCTTCGTACGCTCTGTTAACTTGCCCTCCATTCGGCTCAGAAAATACGTCTTTCACTGATATGTTCGCGGTTGAAGTTCTATGTCTAGGAACTCCGTGATTGTTGTTTAGCTGTAAAATATAAAATAGTGGTTATAATATACTGCTTAAGTTTCGTAAGTGTGACTGGTCAAAGTACACAAAAAGCGCATCAAAACGTCAATCAAAAAATAGATGATAGGAAGGTGTGAGCAATAGGTACGTTGTGGAGGGAGATGATAGGGGTAAATATGTTAGGAAAATTTTAAGATTTACGCTTCGATTCTGTGGGTTCCATGACCCTAGTGTCATAAAACCAGAATCGTAAATTATATCCATCTTACGATTCCTGTAACGCCGTATTCATTGTTGGCGCCTAATGTCTGCATTTGTGATTTCCGTCTTTCAGCCATCACGGAATTTCGTCTTGTTTCTAAAGCTTTCAGCGTTTCCCGCCGTAGGGTCATCTTTCTATTTAGTACTGGTGTGCCTGAAATTCAAGTTTATTACCATTTAGTAGAATAAAGGTCGGAACTTGATTCTATATTAAATACCTTTTTTTTTATTAAATAAATAAAAAAAACATATTCTTCTAGACAGTGTGTCAATAAAAAAAAAACGAAAAGAATATTTTGTCTGCGCAGGTCTGGCCCATCCTGTGTCGGTAGATGTAAACGGAATTTTATTAGGATCGATTAGAAATCTACACATAAATGTTTGAATAAATTTAGAGAAATCTTCTTTATCATTATTTTTACCTGGTCCATCATTTGCATTCATGTTGAAGAAACGCTTCTTGAACGCCACATCGAGAGTGCCAATGTTCCTCTTCTTCTGTCTGGCCTTTTCTAAGTTGTGAATTGTTTTTCTCCTGCCCACGTTGTGAGGTCCAGATCCCGAATCATTTTCGTATTCATCGTCCAGACCATTAAGTTTTTGTAAATTCTTTACTATAGCTATTGCATTTTTATCCAAAATTTCATCTTGGGAGAGGTCGTCCGCCTGAAATGTTAGTAAAATAATCAGCATTTTGCTTGTACCAAGGTTTGGTTTTATTGGTTTCGCAAAACTAGTCGAAATGTCTTTCTGAATTCAGAAAGGCCTGAATCGCATACAATGTCATGATGCTCCACACATATTCAGATTTTTACAGATTCTGAATTTGTTAGATCTATCTCGGAATAATAAGATTCTGAATTCAGAAAGCACCAACCCATGCATTTGAATAGAGCCGACACCGGAATCAGATTCTGTATTCCGTCTCTGAATCCCGGCTGTAAGAGGCCGGCCTTATTGTAAATAGAACGTCGTCGTACAACTTTTCAGGCATGTTGTTCCTTTTCTTACCTTCTTATTGCAGTTCAGTTCAGTGGACGATAATATGTGCGCTAGGGTTCCGAATCGATGAAACAACATAGCAGTGAACTGGATCACCAGAATCAAGGCAAAGAAGAACACAAAGACCAGACCGATCGGCTCCAATTGAAGATATTCTTTTGAGATCAATACCTGCAAACGCACATCAAGGATTAAAGGAGCGGGCACGAACATGAATTCACTCACTAAAATAACAATTATTATTAGAGTTGAAATGTTAACAGTTGGTGCAATTTTGATAAATCAGTGCCAACGTTCAGTTTTTTTTTTCGGATAATTTAAGCTAGGTTATTCTTTTAAATACTCTAGTTATATAGTTATATCTATAGTCAGATATAACATCATGTAACTCAGAATATGGACACTTATTTGAATTAGCCAATTAATTGAAAGTTATTTAAAACATTAATTAAACAATTCCAGATTTTCCTGCAGCATATAAGTCTGAAGTATTACTTGTCAAACAATAATAACATGTACACAAATATTTTATTGTAACTGCACATTTATCCCGCCAGTGTGCAATAAGTAGGTATCATTAAATGTTAAACAAATCACCGCATCTCAGGGTGTGTGATGTACACATAGGAACCAGTGACCCTATACCGTTTTTTAATAGAAACTCCACCACCTTAATAACAGAATAGTCCTGAGTGTATTGGGTTGGAAAAGTGCTTGTTGCTGGGGTAAAAGGGTTTGGTATTATCTATATTTATCCTCGACACACGCTAAGCGTGGGTTTTTACTAAAGGATTTGTTTATGCTGATTTTTCTGTTCCATCTAAAGGCAAGGATCTAAAGGATCGGGTAGATTAGAGAGTGAACCCAGCAACGCCAAAGATGTTTAGTCGTTGTGTATCAGTTCTCCATGCGTGGTGTGCCAAACCGACAAACCGGTTAGAAGAAGATCGTTAACAGGTGAAGTGAAGACACAGAGTGTGGTATCATTTCGCTGTACCTCGCCTGTCTCCTCGATGAACGTAATGTTCGTCTTTATCCCCAAAGGCCAATCCACGTGGAGTTGATCTTTGTTGAGTTGCAATAAAAATACTATCAATATAAATAAAGCATTGAACATAACGAATGCGAAAACTGACTTATTTCGAAGTTCTTTTAGATCTTCTTTTATTCGGGCCTGTAAAATGTAATAAAAGCAAGGATGTAATAATTGCATCAACTTTCAAGGGTGACTGGGTATGGGTAGTGTCAAACGGTTGGCAAGATGGTCCTTCCCGAGTCATCGTTGAAGGCCGAGCGCTGGAGTGATTGTGGACGTTACCTCTTGCGTAACCTCATCGTACGTTATGTTAGTTTTGATTCCGAATGGCCATTTAAAGTGGAGGGCGTCCTTGTTCAGTTGCATCAAGAACACAATCAGTACAAACAGTGCATTGATCATAAAGAATGAGAAGACGGATGAGTCTCTCAATTCTCTCAGATCCCTGGAAATACGAGCCTAAAATTGGGGGAAGATTATCATCATATAACAGTCATATATCAGAAATTAGAGAAGAATTCTGAAAGAAAATTTATCGTTGTTATGATAAATAGCAAAGTGTGGCTTTGTTTTTCATTACTTGCAGAAGCGAGTGTACAATTTTTTGTACGGCACATTCTAGTAAATAAACCGCCAAGTGCGAGTCGACTCGCACACGAAGGGTTCCGTACCGTAAAAATCAGGCAATTTTTTCAAAGAACATCAAATTTTCACTTGTTCGGAGACCCCTTTAAATTTTCAACTGTATTTTATTTTATTATTTGTTATTATTACAGTTGAAGTTTACTTAACTATAGAAAGTTTCATGTCTCTACCTATTGTAGTTCAAGAGATACAGCCTTGACAAATTAAGAGCAAAAATAGCCAAAAAAATCACGTTTGTGTATGGGAGCCCCCTTTAATTTTGATATTTATTTTATTTTTATTATTTGGTGTTATAGCGGCAAGAGAAATACACATTATCTGAAAATGTCAACTGTCTACCTCTTACGGTTCATGAGATATAGCCACGTGACAGACGGACGGACGGACAGCGGAGGCTTAGTAATAGGGTTCCGTTTTTTATCCTTAGGGTACGGAACCCTAAAAAAGAAACCATATCACAGTGTTATCGTTCTTACCTTTTCTTCTTTGTTTTCATCAATAGGGAACAAATATTTCTCTAACAAATCCTTCCAGAAAGTAATCTCGGCGGGACTCAGGAAATCTACTTCACCTTTCTTTAGATCAGCATCCTCAATCCAGTAAGGGTTTATGAGATCGTCTCGTCTTTCCTGAAAAAGAGTTAGAGTAAGAGTTTTAGGCGCTTGGCGCATTCTAATACCAAATACCTAAATCCCTTAAAGTTTTTCTGTATCTGCTTTTATTCAACTACATGGAAAATCTGGTTTCAAGAATAGGTTTTATATGAAAATTTGTTTTATAAATCAGCGTTAACTACTTAATCGAAGAAACATGCATGGGATCCATTCAATGTAGAGGAAATCCCAAACACCCAACCCATATCGACTGATCCTCTTTGAATAAAATACTCTGTATACCTGATCAATGTCAAAACATTGATGGGCTGAGCTATATATTTGAATAGTTACACAAAACTGCGTACCCTAGGGGAAGTAGACATGGTATCAGTGTCGGAGTTAGAGTCATCATCGTCCTCCGGGCCTTCAGCCAGCGCGTCTAGCTCGCGGTCGCCGCTGGTGCTTCCGCGATGGCCTACCGACAGTTTCCTTCCTCGGTTCAAACCGTGCGGGTCTACTGATCTGGAAATTAACAATATTTTAGCTGTTATCATCCCACTGCAGCCACTACACTCTAGCCTTTAGACTTCCCTAGCTCTTATAATGTTCGACACAAGGCTTTTATGGTGGCGATTCGGTTGGAACCAAAAACTAATATGACGGCACTACAAATATCGCTGTCCTTTTTATTTCGGTTGTAGAGAAAGGGACGACATGATTTTTAGTGCTGTCACATTATTTAAGTTTTGATACCAACCGAATTGACACCAATATCAGAGACATGATCGTGCCTACAATAATTTATTGCCAAAATAGATTTATAAATAGCGTGTATCTAACCTTTCTACTGCGTCCAACTTTTTCTCCAATTTCTCGAGCGTCGATGCGATATGCATGAGCTGCACTTTTTCTTCGTTGCCTTTCGGGTGTGTGCACAGCAAACACTTGAAGAGTCCAGCGAAAGAGAACTCGATTGAACCCTCTTCTTCGTTGCTATTCACTCCTTGGAGGAAGCCGAGAAGGGATTTCTGTTTCGCTTTCTTCTTTGCGTCTTCTGCCTCTCTCTTTTCCTCTTCGATTTCCTGCAAATCCAGAAATCGTTTTATGCAAACTTGAAAGAGGTAATGCGTTTATGCGTTCATAAAAATGTATTACTCTATTGTATTTATTATAAAGTACTAAACTAATTTGACATGACTAAAAATGTTACCGCCCCTTTCCTTACGATCGAAATAAAAAGGATGGCATCTTTTTTAGTGCTGCCAAATAAGTTTAGATTTGGCGACATCTGAAATGACACCAATAACGAACGAAATTGGTAGAAATAAATATAAATTAAAACGGTGGCATCAAGATAGCTCGTCGCTCAGCATAGTGCAAAGTTGCAATGACAATGCTGTGTGCTGGTTTTATGCAACACCGACTTTAGTTTCACTAAATTTATTTATTTTAGTTAAATTTACTAGTTGGTAAGGTTAGTTATGTAACTGAGTATCTCTTGCAAGTTATGGTTACAAACCTTTTTAGTCTTCTTCGTTTGCACTTCTCGAGTACCCCACGTAACATCATTCAAGTTAATAACCGAATACAAAATTAAGAGCAAGTACATAGATGGTATAGACAGCAGATATATCGTGCCGGGTACGATGCACCAGAACTCTTGCGGATGTAAGCAAGCGGCTATAAAGAAGGAACCAGAGAGAGAGATCAAGAAGATGGCCGACGGCGATCCTATGCCGTCCTCGCCTAACTGGAGGGCCGTACCGACGATCACAGCCATCATTATCATTGCGTATGCAGTTGATAATATTTGGGCCACCATCAACTGGAAATATAAAAACTATTCAATAAATCTTAAAAAAACAATACTTATAAAAAATATGAAAACATGTGATAGATTTGACTGGAATCCTAAGCTTGTGGTCACACACTGACTTCTGTCTGTAGAGATGCTATCGGATTCATTCACCAAAATCCACATTATCCATTCTGGAAATCGGTAACAGTGTGTCTACCATGAGTTGTCACAGTTAGGTCGCCTGACGTTACTACAGTAGTTACGTAAATATTAGTACCGCGCATTTTAGTACCCAACTATCCGCTAGAGGCGCTGTTTAACTACAGTCGCTAGCGAGTATATGTTGTTAAAACTCATGGTAGACACACTGGTGGCGATTCTGTTGTTGCATACACTAAGTAAACCTAACGAATTTGACAGCCCTTAAATATGGTTTTCCTTTTTATTGTATTCGTATATAAAGAGACGGCAACATTTTGAATGTCAAATTAGTTGTTAGTTTTTATGCAACAACATAATATTCACATTATACTCAGAAATCGCTATGAAAATGTTGACTCACTTGAAACTTAGATTTCATCGTGAAGCAAACCAGCATGAAAGTCATGATTGGGTATAGGTTGTATTCGAAGGAGGTCCAGTTGTCGATTCGGAAAGCAGCCACGAAGGCACCCACCAACATGAGGAATATCGTTCCGGGGCCTAGAATCGTACCGCCCATCAACATCATCTGTAATGTAGATACAATACGGTTTAGTTTTGAAAAGCCCATGTATCCGTCAGCTCAATGATGTCTAATGCAGGACATGGGCCTCCCCCAAATGGCGGTCTCACAAATTGTTAATATTGGAGTTCAGAACAGAGATTTGACAACGAAGAGCTTGACTTTCCAATGCATTACTATACATTACCTCGTGTGTTCATAAGTCTTGAGACACAGTAAAACTAAAATATTTTTGGAGCTAAGTTGAGTATTCATTAATTGGATATTAAAATTAAAACTACTGACATCTAGATCTGTATTTAAAAATAAATCATTCAAAATGGCCGCCTTTGCATTCAATGCAGGCCTTCAAACGCGTGCGCCATTCATCTA
The DNA here is from genome assembly GCA_963662085.1 of Eupithecia inturbata. Lineage (NCBI taxonomy): Eukaryota > Metazoa > Arthropoda > Insecta > Lepidoptera > Geometridae > Eupithecia > Eupithecia inturbata. The sequence continues at coordinate 9,742,685 of OY759180.1, read as the reverse complement.
TGGTGGCACGAATCATTTCAATGGGAATCTTATTGTTCTGCCGGTTAAACTTTTCTTCCACCGTGAAGATCTTTTCATCGGTAAACAAGATATTTTTTGGATCGTGTCTCTTCAATGGTTCCGACATCGTTCCAGTCGCAATTTACGAAGACGCTCGTTTAAATAATGCACTTTCCTTCGACTGTAGGCCTTTAGTTTAAGATCATATTTAAGTATCCTGTTCACCGATATTCGCGAAATGTTGGTCTGCAGAGCTAATTTCTTTTGAGTCCGGCAAGGGTTGCGACGAATTCGCTCTCTGATTACTTTGATGTTGGCGGGCATCCTTACAGACCGCGGGCGGCCACATCTTCCACGGTCTTCTAAAGAGCCGGTCTCCTTGTACCTCTTTATGGTATAATACACAAAGTTCCGACTACATCCCAAACTTTGGATTTCACTAAAAACTTGCATTGGTTTTTTTCCTGCTTGAAACAGTGAAATTACAGTCGCACGCAAATCTTTTGTTGGCGCCATTTTCACGGAGACATGAAACAAATATCAAATGTATATTTTTTCTGATTCAAAACATTCGAAATTAAAAATTTTAAAAGTTTAAAAAAGGTTGCATGAATTACTTTCTTTTTAAATTAATTAAATAAGTTCGTCTCAAAACTTATGAACACACGAGGTATATGTAGTTATTCTGTGCCAATGCCCTAATTTTAAGCAAGGATAAAATTAATATTATTTATATCTACATACATTTTTGGAAAAAATCATTGATTTGCTGTCTACACACATTTACTTCTAGACTATTTTCGCCATTCTGAATACCTACGCGCAGAAAATTATTGAGCTATGAAAATAGTTCGAGTAAGTCACTCAGTAAATTGCTGGACAGAAACAGGGTTGAGTCGATGTAGACATAAAGCAGTTCCTTACTTGGTAAGCAATATACGGCGTAGATATATTATCATTGATCTTGATTGTATGCTTATAATCCACCAGCAAGTCCATGATGTTAGCGAGAGTGGACGGCACCCATCGTCGCCGCTGGTTGTAAAACTCGTTGAAACCTTCGGGACAGTGCGTGTAGGCGTCTGAGGCCGCTGAGTATTCTACTCGGTAGCCGCGTTGGAGGAGTAGGGTGCAGAGCCAACGATCTTCACCTGGAAGTTACATAGTGGCTCGCTTAGCATCTTTTAGGGTCACAGCAGTTTTAATTTAAGGTCAACCCTAACCTGCCATTAGGCCCTATAATTTTCTTAGACGTGTCTTTAATCATTTTTCACCATGGTACCATGAGTTGACAGTTGATCGACCCTTTGGAACAACTACTGGCGTGGCGCAGTGACCCGAAGTGGATCTTGGCCTCCTTGTTCCTTTTTGGAACAATTGATATCGTTGGGTTAAGGCGTTAAGGTTGAGTTGTTTTGAGGAACGTCTTAAATATTATAGGGTAGGGTATATCTTGTAATTAATAGTTCATCATGTTGTGACAACAAGCTTTTGGTTGGTTAAGAATAGTCTAGGTTTGATGAAACTAAAATGTGTTAATATTATTGTTACAAATTAGCTTCATTCTTTTGTAGACAACAAATGGTGCACGGCGGTTCATGCATTTTTGTGTTGGACAAAATAAAATGCGTCGAAAACACTGACGTGACTTGCTTAACGGTTGATAAATTTTGTGAAATATCGGCGGCCGACGTTTTCCTAGTAGGTGGGAGAATGTATGCATAGCCTTAGCAAGCATAAAAGAAAATCAAAACTGTTACCTTGATCGTACTGTACATAATGCCTAGCGTCTGTGGGAGTAAGCGTATATTTCTTCATAACGTTGTCGTCCATGAGAGCCTTTCCTCTGAAGAGTGAGAAGCATCCAGGACTGCAGAGCACGCAACCGATCATGTGTTCCGTCGCCTTTTGCAGCCAATGGCCGATCGCGTACTCGAACATTTGATACCACACCATTGGACCTGGAAATAATGCAAAAGTTCGTTGTCTAGCTCCACTTTAAAACACTGCCACACACCCAAAGACAAAATACTGGCAACAGCTGAATTCCCAATCCAAACTACTGAGGGACCACCTTCACATGCGAGTGTACCGTCGGCGATTATCATGCCACTTATCACAACTGTGAGCGTGTCTCCTCACGGCGATATCGCGGCTTTAAGCGGCTGTGTTTTGTTTTGACTCACACATTTTTTAACACCGAATTTTTTCTTAAAACTTTTGCCAAACCAAAATGTGCCGAATAAACTCACACTTTTTCATTTCTTGAATGCAAACCCAAAACAAAACATTGGCGTTTAAAAGCACTATCTAACGTCTTTAAACGCCAGTGCTTTGTTCTTGGGAGCACATGAAAGTTTCGTTATAGAATGCGGAATATGTTATAAAAACTTTAACTAAGCGCACTATAAAGTGGAAAGAGAGATTCTTACCAGAGCCAACAGGATGGATTCGACCGCAAGCAGCACCAAGATTCTTGTTCTTCTTCATCAGATCGATCAGCAGTCGGACGGCGTGCGGCTGGAAGTCGATGTCTCCGTCCAGCGTTAGAAGGTAGGTGTTCTCAGCCATGACTTCTTTACGGTCTACTGATATGGGCAGCTCCATGAGACGGTGGCCGAGGAGGTAGTACATGTACATCACCTGAAGAAAAGGCATAAGTAGGAAATTTGCTACATCTTGACAATATTCTTCATTTATTAGTTCAATTTACCCTTCTATACACTAGCCAAACTAGATGTAGAATGTTTGTAAACAAACCACATCATACATAACTAAAACTCACTTGCTTGGCGTAGAGTTTCAGATAAATTTGTAAGCAATATTTATTGAAGGAAGGATCTCAACTCGACAAGTAATGCGAATTGCGTATAAAAAGACTCGGCAACCGTGTGAATTTTAGGTTAAGTATGGGCTGCTTGCTTACAAACATTCTAAATCGAGTATAGGTCGTAAAATATGAGGTTAGTATATAAATTCTTATTCTTCCTCGTTACACCAACAATGAGTTGGAAGGTTGACCCTACTCAGGACAACGCGTCTTTTGTCATTTACTGTCTCTAATGTGACATGGTAGGGGCTCGAAAAAGCTGACCGTTGATTAGGTCATGTGTTGGTCAAGGAAAACTTTCAAGTTCGAACCGAAAGAGATCATAAAAACGCAATTGTAGTCATGTGTGATCAAGTGTAAAGTGCTAACTTGCTTAAAATAATGGATTCATCAATCTTGTAATTTTATTTTCTTATTGACAAACATAACGAAGAAAACCAGAGGCAGAACAAACGGAAGCAAACTTCGTGCTAATTAATTAGATACAACAAATAGCAGGGAGAAAACAAGCAAAGCAAAACATCAGGTGGGAATAAAAAGTACTTAGGAGAGAAAGAAATAGAAAGTACCATTAGTACTCGGCAATACCTGAGACCATCTCTTTCTGTGACGGATCTTTGACTTATCCTTCAAATGGCAGATCATCTTAGTCTTCCCCGGGAGCACCCACGTCAGCCTGCCTCCATAAGGCGCTGGGTACTTCTTAGGCGGGCGGATACGGATGTTGGTCTGGTGGACCTCTGAAGCTGCCTCGTCTATGGTGTCCACGAGGAGTTTCACGAAGCGGTTCACTTGGGAATCGTTGTCGTTGTGGTCGGAAATTTCGAAGGCATCGTCGAGGAAAATGTGAGCTGAAAGGAATAGAATTTGTGAATAAATGAGTTTGTTTTTGTAATACAATGATTTTATTTAATATTTGTAACCGCTACAATGATGTTTAGCCATCGAGTGGATGGTCTCCCAATAGATGGTCCACTCCTTCGCGATAAATCGCATTCCCATTTCAAGTCAAGTCTAACTTAGTGTTTTGTGCCAGTGCTTCGTTCTAACAGACGATTTATGAACGTTTCACTCAAATTAAAAAACACCTTTCCTTGACGGAAGAGTACGTACGCAAACGGAAATACACAAATACAGTCCCAGGAGAAGCGTCAGTGCAGATTGCAGTTATTATTATTTATTCTATTTTAACAATATTCAGGAAACTTACAGTTAATTTATAGACTAGGTAAAACGTGCTGATTACCACAAATAGTTACTGAAATAATACTAAACAAAGTTTTAGGACGACTACGATTAAGATTATACTATGTATACTTAATACAGATAAATTTGGCATAAATGTTATACCTACATTTGTTAAATAAGCTAAGACACAGAACAGGTAGAAGAGTTCCCAAAAAATTCACCAGTCCAAATCCTTGTTAATTTAGCTCCTACACTTAAATTAGAAGAACGAATGTTTCATGAATAATTATTGTCTTTCCTGGCAACAACAAAAATATAGATGAAAACTGCAAACTTACTCTCAAATTCATAGTAATCCGGATCAACAACCCGCAAGTACTTCTGCGCCACCCTACGAGCGCACTGATCCTCATCCAGCCGCAGAATACTCTTCAAGAATTCCACCATTTCGTCTTTCGTCTCGTGCCACATCGTCGCGCAAGCATAGATCCTTGGATTAGAAAAACATTATGTCAACAAAGATATTAAGACACCAGAATTGAATTCCAAGGAAAAAACAAAAAAATTTATACAAATAAATAAATTCAAGCTGGTTACTAAATTCATATGAATGTAACACGGTGCTTAAAGCAAAACACCAATTTTTGTTTTTTTGCTAAACTCCGAAACGGATGAACCTATTTTGACGGGACTTTGCAGACACTGGCAGATAGATCTTTCTTTCTTTCTTTCAAATGTGAATTCTGGGACGCAGGCGAAGCCGCGGGCACAGCTGGTTAAAACATAAATCTTAAAACTAAGTACGTACCTTGTAATCTGGTCTGAGGACTTGACCGTTTTGGGAGAGGAACTTGTATTATCTGTGTGCACGGATATCGTTTCGTAATATTCGTCGCCTTTCTCTTTCTCGATTTCGGCTAGGTCCTGAAAGATGTTAACAATGTTGTCAATTTGGTTATCGCTTGACAGCCAGGCAGCTGTAACAAATGTTGCCGTCCCTTTCTTTACGATATAAATAGAAACGACAAGAATATTTTAGTGCTGTCATATTAGTTAAGATATTGTAAGAATCGAACTAGCACCAATTCAGCTAAGTATTAGGAGTGGTAAATTTTTTGTGGGAGTCTTACATTAGGCTTAGCAGTATTCATATTCAATTATTCATGTTTCGAAAATATTCATAAACGCTTCGTCTTATTACTGACCCTATAAGCGGGAATAGCTTCAATAAAAAATACTTTCTGACACAACTGACCTGGTTTTGTAACTGTTGGCACAGAATAAGATATACATACCTCAGTCTTAACATCCTTCTGATCGTCTCTCTTCCGATTCAGAGCCATACTCTGGTCGATAAGCAGTCCGTTGTACGTGGGACAAACGTACAGTTTCTCTGTAGACGCCAAACGCTCCGCTTTCGGTGTCCAGATGTGTATTGTGATCCAAGTTTGAGAGAGCAGCCAGAGTAGCCAGACCCAAGCCATTTGTCGCGTTATGAAGTCGCTCAATGTAAAAACTATATATAAGAGAAAATATTCAAGTTTTCACGTCACTTTTGTTGAATATTGGATTTATTTATTGACCTTTAGAGAACCAAAGGTCAATAAATAAATAAATGATGCCGGAAAATTCACACAGCATTATCTAGCACCAAGTTAAGCAGAGCTTGTGTTATGGATACTAATTAAAATACAATGTTTAAGGGTTTGCCATAATCGCCACGCTTGGCAGGCAGGTCGGCGCTCGCAATTTGGTGTTGCATCTGCAGGGGGCGCTGCTGCCCTTCTCCCGGTGTTTATCCCTTAGACGCCTCTTACGACGCGGAAATAGGTAGTGTTAATTCTGAGTCACACATACGCGCACAGCAAGCTCTGATAAGAACATAATTAGCAACAACTGATCTGATCCAAAATTTTAGAGACTACTCACCAGGTGGACTCTCAAAGAACAGATAATCCGGCACAGTCCCATGGAAGAAACATGTGTCCCCATTCCTTATACCGCACGCAGCAATTAAGAAGTTCACCACCAACGGAATCACCAAGTTAATTGGGAACGCGTAACTGAACCCTTGGATAAGGATCTTGCAGGCAAACTTTCCGAAGATGTAGCAAATGTATGCTGCGAACACCTGGATTAAGAGGACGTAGAAGGCTGATTTGTAGACTGCTGCCACTTCTACTGAGTCGCCGGTTAAAGTCACGTTGGCTAAGTCGGGGATGACAGTTCCTCCCAGCGTTATTTGGACCTGCAACGGAAATATTGGTCTGAAAAACAAATTCGACATATAATCGGAAACCCTCATTGATAATTTTACTTTTTTGATTCTCTTCAAACATAGCTAAGAACACTCTATAACGTCACACTAAAAAAAAAAACTACATCTAACTTATAATATAACACTCCACTTTTCGGGTCTTGTATTAAAAACGAGTCTTAATATCATATGCTATTTTCTATGATCTCGCCTACATAACCTTTACCTAATTTTAATACTAACCTCTTCAACCACGATATTATGCGGTCCGAACCCAGCATTGAAAAGCTGGAAGAACATAGCAGGCTCGTCTCCATCCATCCAGATGCTAAACAGCACACACATGAGGAACAGCATGATCTTCCAGAGCGTCATGAAACGGTAGATGTAGTAGCGGCAGTGGTTTAGCTCGTCTTTTAGTCGGCCCAGGCTTTTGATTACACCTGTAAGTAAAATAAGGTAAAAATTCTCGGTAAATTCATCGCAACAATCTATTGAAATGTATTTAATATTTTAAATTTCATTTTTGTGCCAATGTGTCAAACTTTGTGTAAACACAAGTCTTTATGCTCTACAAGATCCAGAATTTAGACGAGATAGTTCCTCAAAGGCAAATCTAAAGGTTCGATCTAAATCTTAGGCCTGCGACCGGAGACTTTGTTGGCATTCGAGATCAGTCTCAGGACTATAGATACTACGAAGCAGGACAAAATACCACGAGACTGGTCTTCACCCGTCTCTATTTTGTCCTAGGCAAAGGCCTAGACTTGACAGGCAAAGACATTGTGTCGCGATCTCCGGCCGCTAGTGTGGCGCGCACCGTTTCCTTGAATTAGCCAAGATCATAATCCACAAAACAAACACCAAAGTACAAAGAAATTTAGTGTGAAAAAATAAGTTCTCACCTATAGGACTCTTCCTCGTCACATAATTCTCCCACCATCCCAGCGATATACACAACGACGCGATCGGTATCAACCACAAAGCTGGCTTGTTCTCCGAAAGGGGCCACACTATGAAACTCGTCACTTGCGCCCCTATTGCACACATATCCACGACTACTTTGACGAATCGCTTCGAGTCGCGTGAGTTTCGGGATAGAAGGCCGAGGATTGCAGGGATGATGCAGAGGCAGTTGGTTATCATTGCGCCTTTTACTACGTCCATTTCGGGAAGGATCTTGAAGAATAGAAGGGCCATTCCGACTGTGTGCAGGGTTTCGGCGATGAATACCTGGAATTAACAACAATAATTTTAATTTTGCACTGCAATACTGGCTAAGGATTGATATACGAGGTAGGAACAGGGATATAAATTTTACCAGGAGTAGGCCTTTGCAGAGCAGAGCATCACTAGGCAAACAACTCATTCGAATTACAATGGATTTACTGCTCAGAATTTGAGTTTAAAACAAAAATGTTTCGTACACTTGATTCTTTTTTGATTAGGTTTGTGACAAAATCATGCGAAAAGAGCAGAGATCAATTTACCAATATTGTAATAATTTCGTAATCGGTAGATAGTTGTTAAGCCGTCTTGCTTTACCAAAAAGCTAAAAACTACATTCAACATCCTTGGAAGGAAATCCTATGAGGTTTATTACGTTTGTTTGATTTCTCTTTCCAACTTACCACAATAAACTGCGCACTGGACGGCCGCTTCGACGACTTGAAGAAGCATATCCTGACTGATCGAATGAACGCGCCTATTTCCGGTATGGCGAATGCGGCCACGATGGCCCACATCCAAGCCACTCGCTCCTCGTCCGGTAACGACACTACGAATTGTTTATCTCTACCTGAAGAGTCGAAAATAAATAAATTATGATGAGTTTGTGATTTTTGTAGCATACAGGAAGATGGGACATGAATTAGTTGGAAGTCTTAGGCATTATTTAGTATATCAGTCATCTAATAACACAAGTCCATTATTCATCATTATTTGTCACGAGGCGGGAATCGAACCCGCAACCTCCTGCGTCGCAGGCGGACCTTCGCCCGCCGCGCCACAGCGGTCGTCTTTTTATCACCGGCCAGGACTTTATTGAAGCGAATTGCGTTCAAACTTTTAGTGTTCCAAATTCAAAGTAATTTCGTCACTGTTATTAAGTGCGCTGGAATGGCCCACTTTGTTCGCACTTATCGAGGCACCCTTTGCCTCTTTTCGAACAGATGGGATGAAATAGTAGATTATATCATAAGAGAGCAAAATAATGTTTTTATGGCAAGGATGCTTTTTGGAATCCAGAGCGAAGTGAGGAATTCTAGAGTAGAATCCCGAGCGTAGCGAGGGATTCTTTAGTAGAATCTTGAACGTAGCGAGGGATTCAAAGTATGTCGCCCGAGCCAAAAATATATTTTGCGCCCGAGTGATACACTCTACTTTTTATCACCCTCTATGAGAAAATAAAAGGCGCCTCATATTTTATTGTAATATTATTATTTAATTAAACATAGAGTAACAACTAAATTGTAATTAAATAGTATCTAATAATAAAACAACTAAAAACTTATATTTACATTTGAAACATTTTCGCAATTATGAAAATGTATTGTTACAGTTTTATTAGGAATACAGATTGTTGTAGATTTTATATTCTGGTGTTTGAAATAATGTCCGAATCTGGCTCATTTTGAGGAAAATGTGACGGTGAATTTCATTGTTTGGATGTAGTACCAGCCAGTCTTTATTCAAACAATATTTGCGTTAGATTTCTTTGGCGCTGAACACTAAAATGTTCCAAGTTCATAAAGTGCGCGGCAAAGATAATTGCGGCGCACTTATAAAGAGGATTAAAAATTCATTACTGCCCGCTAAAAGTTTCTTATAGAAAACACCACCTTTGGGTGCACTTAAAGGCGAACCAAGTCGTCCTTTTCAAAAAGATGGGATGAAAAACAATTTGTGATATTAGTAGGTTCGATTTTCTTAGTTGTCTTTAGAACTTAACAACTAATTATCAAAAAAACTTACCTAAATTCCTATTACAATAAGCTATCCGTCTATCCTTCTTCAATTGTGACGTCATAAACAACGTGGTTCCCTTTGCTATGACGCCCGACCCCAGGACCACTACGAAGACTATGATGTACGCAGCGACCTTCAGCAGCCGAACTGTGAACTCCAGGCACTTCTGACTCTCCATGGAACCGCTGTCCTGCTTCGGGGGAAACTCTCGGAACACGTCCCATCCTTTTGTCTCTTGAACTGTTCTTTGGCTGAAAAAGAAAGGAGGAATTCGTTGGATATTTATGTATAGGGCAAATTACGAGATTAGGCAAAACTGTAACTGTAAAGTTTAAATAGCCGAACATGGGGAATATTTTAAAGGTGGCCGAAAAAATCCACCCCTCCAACTCAGGCCGTGGAGTCGACTAAGGGAGCCTACCAGAGGCAGTGCAACAGTTTCCTTGTGCACTTTAACACCTCTACTGCTATCACGAATTCGCCTCCCATGCGTGGTGATTATGGCAAAACCTCCTTTGTTTGGGGGAGGCACGTTCATCATTGAATGCATGAGTACTGATGAGTTGTACCTAACATTGTTTGTGAAAAACAGCTGTTGAAGTCTCTGCTTTTGCAATTTTGCTTTGGGTTCCGCCTACATGGACACACTGTCGTCGGTAATGAGGTACTTGTACGTGGGTAAATGATAGGTAGGTAAGTCATGGTAGCAATGCCATCATTAGGTAAGTACAAACGAGAAGACAATACCTACCCGCGACAGAAGATAGATGAATAAACGAAAATATGCAGTTGGACTACTTATTAACGCAGTCACAATAACACACTTTCAATAAAAACAGCCTAATAATATCATTCTCATTATCAGCTTAAAAACAGTACACGCAAGAACGCAGAATCGTCAACGTACCGAGATAAAACAACTTTCACACGGACGCGGTGAGAGAAATCTCCGAGACTCTACAATAGGCTAAGCGACTTCAATAGGCCTTTTCGCTGTCTCTGACTTCCTTCCGATTCTGTAGCTCTTGTGTGACCTTCGTTGTTTTATAGTAAGAAAAGAAAACAGTGGCTGTTTCAACATGCCAGCTTTGTAGCGTTGTGCCAGTCGGTTTACGTAAGGCGGCGGCGGTAACCTAATTAGACATTGCGTCTTGCTCGCGTGCCCGGTGGTGACCATAGTTCTTGCGGCAATAATTCATGTAACTGTACGGAGCTATATAAATATTAAAAGAGTAATGGGGTGAACCTACCTTAATATAGTGAACTAAAGTCACTATAAGGACCCCTACCAAGAGAATTGCTTAGTTAGGAATCCCCAAGGGTGTATGAAAAGAGTTTTTACATCACGAGAATGAGGGTTTCACCGTGTAGTATTCCAAGAAATACTCATAATATGGTTTATGCTAAGTCAATGGCTTTATGTTTAGCTATCAGATCAACTTCTCTCGTGAATTTTCCCGCCTTTGATAAACATCAAAAATGCACATTTGCTTAGGCTCAAAGCTTGAATTTATAGGATAACCTATTTTTGTGTAAGCCAAATCTGTCTTATTCTTCAGGAAGCAATGTCGTTGCTACAGGTTGCCATCGTACTATTATCATAATTAGAAAGTTGCGATCGAAGTCATTTAATTATGCGTAACGACTATTACGTTCTATCTTTGTAAAGAGTTATGTAGGTAGATACTTTGTTATAGATAACAGATCACATAGAGCGTAATATTTACTTAAGCGTGTCTAAACTGGTTTCCAGCTTCTTAAGATAGGTTGGGCCACGAAAAACAGAGAACTCTCCTCAACTAAAATACTTCTAACTCTACATTAGATGCTTTATTTTCCGCACTTGGTGCCTACTGCCGATATGCTGTTTCATAAGCTTTTTTATTCGGAAAGTAGATAAATAAAATATTTAGTAAGTATGTACCTGTAAATGCTACAATAATGCAAAGTTCCGTTGCTGTAAATCGAATTATTGTTATTCGGTGCATAAAGGGACTCTAACTCCTCCTTATCATACGCCTCCCTTTGACTCTTACGGTCGTGGTCACTCATTTTTAACCGACTTCAAAAAAAGGAGGAGGTTTTCAATTCGTCTGTATGTTTTCACAACACAAAACCATCACTTCACTATGGAAATCAAGGGGTTTTTTTTTTAATCCAAAAGTCAAAGGATTTTTTTTTTATTTGTAGTTTTATTTATGTTTTCGAATTTGTTAAATGCTTGTGATTGGTTCACTCATTGTTATGAGGACAGTAAACGGTGCGATCGTATTATAGACTGGTCCGGCCCGGCACGCTTTTGCCCACTGGACGGAACAATGGCCCAACCATTGTCTCGAACTGGACAAAATGTGAATATTAATTCACGCTTTTCGTATAATAACTGGATCTGTTACGAATATTAAAATGTATAGATAGGTGAAAATAAAATAAACCTATACATCATTATATGAATGAACCATTGCATAAATAGGAATTGGTTTGATAGGATCATCATCACCATTTGAACATCCAAAAGACGTCTACTGCCTCCCCCAAAGATCGTCACTAACCTAGTAGATACTTAAAGAAATATGCTATCCAAACTTTCCGTCCATCCATTATAGTCCAATGATAGAAACTAGAAATCGTTGCAAAATCTCAATAAAGAAGTTTGAAGATTTTTGTATGGAGGTGGCCCTAACATTTGTATTATTTTTTCAAAATCGCCGCGCTCACAAAACTTATATGTTTGGATAGAGGACACTAGAACAAATAAAAAATGCCTTATAAAATAATGTCCTAAAGCGTTTCTGAGATATTCACAGATAAAAAAACCATATTTTTGTGAATATCTCAGAAACTTGACATTTTTTATTTGTTTTAGTGTCTTCTATCCAAATATATAACTTTTATAGAGAGCGGCGATTTAAAAAAAAATAAACAAAATGGTGGCTGATGTTCGGGGCAAAATCTTTAAACCCCTTTATGGTAGAGTTTGAAAATATCTTCAGCCTACCTTCAGTCTTGGCACTAAACAAACTGAAATCGCAACACTTCGAACGTTACTCATGGTAAGGGTATATTCTTTACACTTACTCTGAACAGCAATAGTGGGCATAAGAAAACGTCGTTGAAAGTTATAATTGCCGGTGTGATCGAGTGCTAAGCACAACATTGATACAATCGAAAGTAACTTCTTATTGCAATTTCTAGTTCATAATTTGTTGTGTACGATGAGAGTGAGAATAATGATAGAGTTCAACAATAGGCAGCATTTATCTATTATTCTATTTTAAAATACCCAAGGGCTTAGTTTTTAACCGACTTCAAACCGAAGGAGGAGCTCAGTTCGTCCGTATGTATTTTTTTTAATGTGCCGATGTATGTTACTTGATATCTCCGCCTGTGGGTAACCGATTTCACTGATTCTTTCACTATTGTATAGAGAATGATTCCGAGGTGGTCCCATAAAATTTTAATTCCCGAGGGATCAGTATTTATCCCGTTAAACTTAAAAAGCAACATAATATTTTTGAAGAATCTCGACTAGCTACAACAGTTTTGGTAATATCTGAGCCAATTGTTAATAGATTTTGATGATTCTTTCGTTGTTGTATAAAAAAATGATTTTGAGGTGGTCTCCCATAAGTTTGATTCTCGAGGAATCGCTATGTGCGCCGTAAAACGTAGATTTGTAAAATTCTTCAGAATATGATAACTTCATTATCACGTAATGGTTTCCGTGGCAACGGGCGTCAACAGTTTCATCCATCCATGTGTCATCAAACTAAATTAGACTTGAATAATAACTAGATGTCGCCAAAGTTAACTCAATTTTTACATAGACCTTCTGTTAGGAAAAGTAAGGGTTATCTATAAACCGGAATTTGAAGTCGGTTTATCGTTTTTTAAAACACGCCAAATTATTACTTGCCTATTTGGTTTTAGTTTTGAATCACCATCATGAGTTCAATCTACCTCTACTGTGTAAAAATCGCAGCCATTCTATTAGTCTGCATTTCACTACTGCTAATGCCATCTAGTATTTTTAGATAAGCAAACGGTTTTCGAATGAATTTATGTCTGTTGATTCCGTAGGGTATATTACAATCCCATGTTGATAAGTCATCATCAACTGACGAAAATATTATTTGAATGATAAATATGTAAATATAAATTGATAAAATACATTCTAGCAATACCTACCAACCTCACTATTTTCTACGATGCGGTTGCAATCAACATTTGAAGCGAGGTCGGAATTCAAAGCAGAACCGTGCACCGTAGCACCTCATCAAGTATGGATATAAAGCTGGTCTGTAGAGAACCGCGCTATTTTTGTCTCTGATTCAGTGATAGTAAGGTACATTATCGCGTGTTATGTAAGCAAGGATACCTAAAATGAATCGTTATGATGACCTTCGTCGACACACGATCCAGACAGGCGGCTCAGCCAAGAGCTATAGGCACTAAAGCAGCCGTGCTACATACCATACTTCACAAAGCTCATGTTAGATCCATAGACACAATAGAGCACTCAATGTCGCTCGAACTCACGAAAAATTGCGAAAGCCATCGCCTGACTCCAAGCCATAACTAGTTCTACTACGATACAGTGTTGTAACTAAAAAGATCTATAATTTAGTTCTCGAGATAATGGCAACATGGCAATCCCAATTTAGTACATAGTTTACCTAACACAACGTTACGGCACAACATATTCCGCCTTCATTGATATTCTTAAACAAAACGAAAGTCGATAAACTTGAATTTTGACAAACGCATACCCAGAAATCCTCATGAGATTCCACGTGCCCCAGCCATAAAATATGTGGGTGTTTGAACTTTCCGAATCTTTTCCTTAGTATTATAACATTTTTACCTAATACTTGCTTGCATTGAAACGTAAGTTTTGTTATGCGAAACGCTATCTCCAGACTCGAGTCCCAATGTCCACGGCGGTGAGAGGTCAACGACACAACATGTTCGGAGTATGACTACCTCCGACCAAATCTGTCGTAAAACCAGACCTGAGACAATTACATCATTCTATATTTCTATTTCTAGCAATTCCATAAGCCCAAAAGGATAAGGATAATAAAAACATTGATACGATACCTCTAGTGATTATGATGATTCATATTTTATTCTTGTTTTAATCAATGATAATAACATGAGAACCATGTGAGGTAATAAATAAGAAATAAATGACACATCTTAAGGCCTTTTAGTTCAGTCCCTATTGAGTTTTATGAGTCAGAAGACACATCCTGAAGCAAAATTTATATTGTTACAAGTGGAATTTACCTAGTATGCACTATATAGTGCATACCTACTACTTTTATAGAAGAGCGCGTTATTTAGTCTCCAAATATTCTGATGCTAGGTAGGTAGAGCTATTGGTCAATTCAGATGAATTCGTGAGTGATAAATTAACTAATGAGCGACGAAAATAGTATGAGTGATACACTCACGAATACATATTATAAATGTTGGTCTTCCTTAATTGTATCGACTATTTACCTTTAGCTTGATACTATAAGTTCTAAGGTGATATCAGAGTCTACCTACACAGCCAATCGAGAACAAAAATACTAAAACGTAAATTAGGTAGATTTTATTTATTTTTGTCTAGCAAATGTTTTAAATATTACGAGGCTATGTTTGTTATCGAAAGGGCGAACCGTGAGGTGGTCAAAACCGGTAAATTATTCGGCTAGTCTTAGAAATATTCCGATCACGCCCGACCCCGTCCGCACGGCGTGCCGCGGCGGTGGCACGATACGCCCCGCGATACGAAAGTTTACTAGCATACCGTTCTACTTTGGTGTTTACTTTAAAACAACACATTTATAAACCACTTAACAAAACAAGTTAGATATCTGTGAAAGGTTACGAACCATTGTGGTTTTATTTTTTATTTTAATTGTCAAGGACAGGACAGACAACATACAGCTTGCAAAATAATAAAGTAGACATTGAGGAGATAATTATAGGCGCCGAACCGAATAGATTAGGCTCCAAAGTATCTTTAGTTGAAGAGCTTGCAAGAGACTAAATAAACATGTATAGACGTCTAAGGCCCGTAATATGAAAGCTTTCTCAGTCATAGATCTATGCTTGTGTGACGCTTTTCTATGGCATAAACGTCACTCAAGCATAGATCTGACTAAGCAAGCTTTCATGATAAGGACCTGAGTGACCTGGAGAATTAAGTTGGATGTATGATTTGTCATTTTATGTTTTACGAAATAATCTGACTGATCCTAACCTTTGATATTTATGCTCATTCCTAGCATAAATATCAAGGTTGTTACAAAACCTTATACAAAACTACGTTTTTAATATTTCTAGTATAGGTATTAAAACGATCTTCTTCACAAAATGATTAGATACTAAATCAGTTTAATCGGTATGCAGCAAATTACTAAAACATTTGAAAAATAATTTAACTGTTTTGAAAAATATAAAAACAGACTTCAAATTCCTTAATATTTAGTGTTTTTTTTAAGTTTTGCAAGACAAATATCTACTAATAGCTCGGGTATAAAAATTTATAGCACCATCTCGGGATAATTTTCTATACATATGATAAGCAGAAGAAGTATCCAAATCTTTCCACAACTGACAGAGTAATCGATGAACATACATAAAAAATACATACTGCCAAACATAGTGCCTCCTCCTTTTTTTGAATTCGGTTAAAAAGAAGGAAAGGTCAGATCAAGCGAAATATCACGACAAAATAATACTTTGTGGCAAATGCATATTCTTTTCTAGGTATAAATCAAATAATAGTCAACTTTAAATAAAATAGATAACATGCAGCCATGTCAAGCAAAGTGGGGCGCAAAAAGGTGGCGTTGGCGATCGAAAGTTGTGTCGTCAGAGTTGACAGCCTTGGCATTTGAGCGGGTTCCGGGCCAGAGCGACCGATCGACTACGGTCACTGATAAATAAAAATAAAATTATCACTTAGCATTAGGTAAATTTTTACAAGAATATATTTATATATATATATTTGAAAGATGCGTTTTTTTTTGGCTAGAAATATTATAGAGCTTAAAATATGTTATTTTATTAGTTAGTATTTTATCGTTTATTTCAAAGTTTGACCTTAGAGTTTTGTTTTTATTTTTAAATCCATAAAACAGTTTTACTTCGACGGTGTTTTATTTCTATTTTCTAAGGCAAACATATGATTTTTTTTCTCAGGTTAATAGAGGTAGTACTAAGCAGACAAATGTCGAACCCGTACAAAAGATATAAACGCGCTCGCACGATTTGTTCGTGTGTTTAATATAATAATATGTTTTATATTTCATGGTTATTTCTTAGTCTAACCAGACTGGGTCATCATCATCATCAACCTATATTAGCCCACTGCTGTACCTACATAGGCCTCCCCTACTCAGCGCCATAGCGCCCTGTCTTCAGCTTGCCGCATCAGCATCTGCAGTCTATCGCAGGTTGTCATCCCACCTGGCCGGAGGTCGTCTTTCATTACGTTTACCGAGTCGCAATCTCCACGCAAGAACACGTTTACCCCAGCGGTTTTCGGTTCTTCGGGAGATATGGCCGTCCCACTGCCACTTCAGCTTGCTAATTCTTTGAGCTATGTCGATTACTTTGGTAGACTGGATAAACAAACCTACGATATAAAAAAAAACGGATAAAAAGAGATTCCAATGATGAAAATAGATTTTACCCGACAGACAATTTTAACCTTCAAAAAAAGAATACACGCAATAACGATGACGCACATAATATTGGGGAAAATCGTGAGAGAGAGTTGAATCACTAAAGTAGAACCGACTTGCCCTCTCATTGCGTTGCCCAAGTGATGGTAATCTCTTCACTTTGCACCGCATTGTTATGTTTTGACTGTACTATGGAATGCTGTTAATTGTATGATACCATTAACTGCATTCTACTCAAATTGCATTGTTGTGAATATACATGACACTGTCATTTTGTGCATGTTTGATGTTCATTCGTTTTGTAGACATACTGGACCTAATGTACAGATTCAAGCGTTTCATAACTTTTTTACCAACCTCGAAAAAAGGAGAAGGTTCTATGTTCGACTGTATGTATGTTTTTTTTATAATGTATTTCCGTCGATTTCTCTGGCATTTACGGACCGATTTGGATGGTTATTTTGCAGTTGCATAGAGAATTATCCCGAGGTGGTCCTATAATTTTTTTATTCCGCAGTAGTATCCCGCAAAACTTAAAAAACCGTTTAAGACTAAGAGATTCGAAGTCGTTTGTAGTTTTTTCAAAACAATCAAATTATTTTCTGAACGTTAAATGATTTATTAGTACAATAGTCTTTTGTAATTTTCGCTGTAAGTATTTATAACTAAAAATACAATCATTTGTAAATTAAAACGTTAACACATCAATTTGGTATGTAAGCCAATTCTTAGTGTAATTTAATAACAATATAATGCTGTTTTTGTTTTCAGCGTTTGTTGATATTTAGCTATTAGTTATCGATTAGTTATACTACGCGTACCAATACGTGATGGATGACGCAGTAATCCGAATATTGGGCTTGCCTGATGATGTCATGCCAAGGTTGCTGATAAACATCTTAAGTATGAACCTAACTGTGCTTTCCGTGCCTACCCTGATTCATACATTCGTGTGATATAAGTACTTAGTAACTCAATTAAATCGTAATCTAGAGAGCAGGGAATCCCAAAAAACTTAAAATACGTTGATCCATAGTGATTCTTGAAATATTCATGGATTTTTAAGATGTTTGTGATCCTAATTATTTTCAAATTACCTACCTAACAATTCCAAAAGGTGCCTCGACACTTGTCAATATTTAGTCGCTTGCCGAGCACCCTAAATTATTTATTCAAAAAGATTTAATGCTTACATATTCAAGAGTCGAAGCAGGGATTCCCAATTTCGGGACATGATTTGGTACGTATGGTTAGTAGAGATCTGTACTACCTATGGTTTTGAGGTACAGATCTCGTATGTAAAAAAAAAATATTTAGTGGTCTTTATTCAATATATTCTACAAATTAGATCTTCCAAAACAGGTCTCCGAGAGTTTTTGCCTAAACATGCATCGGGAGAATGACTATAAAAAAATACATACAAAAACACATCAATAAATAAGTTTTTTCAAATTTGTTCTATTATTATTGTAGTGAAATTGAACTGTTATAACCAAGTAATTATTATTTGAAGCAACAAATGAAATCATACAATTAGGACGATGAAACCGTGCAATTTCTCGTTTTTTTGTACAAACCCTCATAATTGCTTTTCATAAACGAGAGAGATCTTTAGTACCTGTAGAAAGCAACCCAAGAAAGTTACCTTACGGAAAAGTATATAATTTAAATCATCGAGTTCTTGTCCAATTTATGTTTAGAGATAAGTACGTAGGGCTTTAATATTATGCTGTATAATTACTACTAAGATCACTCTTCTTCTTCGCTCTTAGCTTTGAGTATAAAGTTTCATTTTATGACAGAGATTTTAGAATAACACTATTATTATTAAGACGAATATTTGTATGCGTGTGTGTGTGTGTTAGCTACTCTTTCACGCAAACGGCATAACAGATTTGGATGAAATTTGATATAAGGGTAGCGTATATATTTAATTAACACATAGGCTACTTTGATCACGGAAAAGTGCAGTCTTCTCGTAGGATGATCCTGCTTATTCACCGCGGGGCGCCGATTGTTATTTTTGTTGTTTTTACTAGTTTATACAAAAATAAAATAAAGTGTTAACTAAGGCAAAGAGTGTAATGTCTCAATCAATGACTACGTAAGCAACGACATCAAGTTACCATCAAGCTTAGGAAATCTTACCTTCCTCCATATATCTCGTTGGCCAGTGGTGTGAGTTCGTCGTCGGAATTGTCGCTGGCTTCGTCGCGACGCTTCCCCCCTGACGTCGCCATCTTGGATTAGGTTGCTGAAACAGTAAAGATTAAAAGATTAAAGATTTGCCAGAAAATATGAAATAATGTAGGTCTTAAAACTATATAGGTCCAGTTATATTCTACCTAACATAGCACATAACACATTTTAATAAATTATGGCTACAACGTGCATTTATTGAGATCTACTTCAGAAACTGATAGATTATGTAATCAGATCCGTCTCTCTGAATCTGGTAACACATTCACTGCCCAGCCTTGGTGCCACCCGCAGAGGCGCGCCGCCACGGCATGGCGCTGGTGGAGGACGTCTGCGTCGTGGATCAAGAAAATGTTAACTTCTCATACTCTTTCCATGTATCTAGACTAGAAGAACACAAAAGTATGTACCATCGACCATTTGTCTCGCCTATCAAAACCCAACTGTTCTGACTTTAACTTTAGAGAGGTTGCTGAGAGGGATATCTTGAAATTTATAAAATCTATCTCCACCAAAGCTATTGGCGTCGATGGCATCAGTGCTCGCATGCTTCAACTCCTCTCCTGCGAGCTCGTTCCTGCAATCACTCACATTATAAATTTCTCCATTGCAACGAGCTCGTTTCCGTCCGCCTGGAAGAAAGCTTTCATAATACCCCTTCCTAAAATTTCTAATCCCTCTGCCGTATCACATTTCAGACCTATCTCCATCCTTCCCATTCTATCCAAAATCCTTGAACATGCGGTCCATACGCAATTATCAGTTTTCCTTTACCAAAATAACCTTCTGAGTCCCTACCAGTCTGGCTTTAGACCTGGCCATAGCACCGTGAGCGCATTAATTAAGGTCTCTGATGACATTCGCTGGGCCATCGACAATCGACTCATCACTATTCTTGTATTACTGGATTTCAGTAGCGCATTCAACACCGTTGATTATGACATTCTTCTCTCTGTTCTTTCCTCTCTCAACATTTCTCCCTCAGCAATCTCTTGGTTCAATGCATATCTCTCAGGCCGGTCGCAGTGTGTCCGCTTTGATGATTCTTATTCTGATTGGTGTGACATAACTGCGGGCGTACCTCAAGGCGGTGTTCTCTCTCCTCTCCTCTTCTCCATCTTCATTAACGCAATTACCTCTATCATTTCTTCTAAGTTTCACCTGTATGCAGACGACCTGCAGATCTATTGCCACTTTAAGGCTGATGAGATCTCCTTGGGAGTTGACCAAATTAACACTGACCTCATCAACATTAACGCGTGGGCAAAGGCCTTTGGTCTTTTGGTCAACCCTTTTAAGTCCCAAGCTCTAATTTGCGGTAGCTCATACATGCTGAACAAAGTTCAGCAAAAACCGATATCTCCACTCTTCTATAGCAATTCTCATATCTGCTACTCTGCTTCTGCCAAGAATCTGGGTGTCATATTTGACTCCACGTTATCCTGGCAAAAGCACGTCAATGCAATCAGCCAGCGAGTCCACTATTCCTTTCATTCCCTTAAGCGTTTTCAGAAGTTCCTTCCTATACAAACTAAAGTCACATTAGCTCAATCACTCCTTCTTCCCCTATTAGATTACGCTGACTCCTGTTTCCTTGACGCCACGGAGGAAATTATCAACAAGTTAGAACGACTTCAAAATTTATGCATCCGATTTATTTTCGGTTTGCGTAAATATGATCACGTCTCAATGTTCAGAGCTCAGTTAAAATGGCTTCCAATCCGTCGCCGGCGTGATTTGCACGTTCTCACACTTCTATACAAAATTCTGAACAATCCTCTTACTCCTTCGTACCTCCGTGAGCGGTTTGAGTTTCTTTACCCCCGCGATAAACCCTGTAGAACATCATTGTCCCTTCTTCTGAAGTTTCCTGTGCATTCTTCCAGCCGCTATGGTGGCTCCTTCACCGTCGAATCGGTCAGGTTATGGAATTCTCTCCCTCATGATATTTGCGCCAGCCCCTCTCTCTTCATCTTTAAGCGTAAAGTCCAAGAGCATTACCTATCTTCATGACTTTGATGTAGGTATTTAGTTTATGTACTTATTTTAAATGCGTATGTAGTTATAGAATTGTTATTTTTATGTATGTTATATATTTTTATAGGTAGCATAATATATTATTATACATATGTAGTAGTTTA
The DNA here is from genome assembly GCA_963662085.1 of Eupithecia inturbata. Lineage (NCBI taxonomy): Eukaryota > Metazoa > Arthropoda > Insecta > Lepidoptera > Geometridae > Eupithecia > Eupithecia inturbata. Next base: position 9,721,421 of record OY759180.1, on the reverse strand, counting down.
TTAACTATGTAGGCTAAGGCAATCTTCTATCTGTATTTGCACACGAACCCACTGTAACAAATTTGTCTCTCTCTCCCAATAAGGTTTGCTGGAAGAGAACTCTTTTAGGGTTAAGCTCGCCTTTGCCATAATCTCTCTAGTTTTAAGTTTTACATGTATTTGTTTTTATTAGTGCAATAAAGAATTAAGAATTAAAAAAGTCGAGACAATCTATCTGCAATTCGTAAAACCCATAGGTAAGTTCCAACATTCCTGGTTAAAGGTATCTACGCCCATGCTATCAGTTGCGTGAATCACGCCCCAACGCTTGCTGAACCTCGGCCTTGCCGGTCATTCATCCCCGGCGATTGTCCCTTTCGGTATTCAAACATTGTCGGCAAAAATATTGACTTAGCGGGTTTGTCTGCTTATTTCGTAATCCGAACGTTTCTTTCGTATTAGGGATTTACCGTTGGTATTGTAAAGGGTGCGAACAATATCTAGAGGTATATAACTAACATTACTTACTGATATTGCAAAAACCTGGGGCCATATTCTGCTAACCAATCGCTTTACTATGGCAATGGTATTGTCGCAGAATGTCCATACATGAAAGTAGATAAGAAACTAGATAGACTGATTTCAACCTTGACACTTTTGACACAACAAACAAACAAAGTTTTGGCAAACGTAGTGTAGGACGCCCTCCGGCCAGGTGGGATGACGACCTGCGAAAGACTGCAGCCAGATGCTGGATGTGGCAGCTGATGACAGAGCGTTATGGCGCTCATTAGGAGAGGCCTATGTGCAGCAGTAGACTAAGATAGGTTGATGATGATGACTTTTGACACGCGTCCCTCCAACTAGTAGTTTTTTTTTTTCAAAGGCCATTCTGTTATGGTAAAGCGATTAATTTAGTTGAATTCGGCCTCTGGTTCTTAATGATAAAGCCTAGCTTGACTTCTTTTGTTTTAAAATTTGATCTAAAAACGACCCAACCGACATTTGCTAATAGATAGACAGGGACTGCTGCTTCGTCATCTGATTTTCAAATATTAGCATAGGTAGGTAGGACATCCTCCGACAGCGTTATCATTTTAGCAACATTGTATACTAGTCGCAAATATTCAAGGTTCATCATGAAACTGTAGTAGGGCAAGAACCGGTAAACCAGTTCGTAAGTAAAAGATCATACATCTGCTTTAGGAACTGAAGCCCTAGTTGGCCTCGAAGAGTATATTCACTTGCAAAAGCGGAAGTTATTACAGATTGCTATGTTAATGTAGGTTCCTACTTAAATATTGCATCCAAGTACCTACATGTGTATTATTTATATTGTTAGAAAATATGATTTTCTGACCACAAAAATATAAAATTTACCGCAACTCAGATGTTTCCCTATCAACAATTTCAAATTAATGTCTGGAGTGTGCAATTTAATTTTCTTGACATTTTTGCGTATAGTTTAGTGCCTATCATTATTTCCATAATACCAAGGCAGCATGAACAATGTAGGGTTCGATTTATTACATTGTGTCCATCGAGCTCCGGAGGCGATGCAAGGTCAGCGACTTTCGAGCTGGCCTCAGCTGGACAAAGAACCTTAGCCTGGCAAATAACTTGTGGGTTTTGCTACATTTTACTAGCGTGGGTGGTACTTTAAGAAATCTCGTGCTAGTTTTGTTTTTGTTATTAGCTTGCAACTCTCCTAACTTTGTCCCAGTTTTTAGCTTAATTCATAAAGATATTTTTCTTTTTCGTAAGGCTTTCTCAAAACATAAAAAATGAACTCTGATTTCGGCGCTAAATTACTCCTACTACCTAATTAAATAAAAAAAAATGGTTTAAGGGCTCACTAAGACAAATTTCAAAACTCTGCCGATGCCTTCATCGATTTCACGAGTAAAAGAACAAACTCGTGTTTCATAAAAATCCATCACGAAATGTTTACATCTGCTAATCAAAGTTTCATAACTATATATGTATAGTTAATACTATTAACAGTTCAATCAGTATCAACGTCAAGTGGAGCCGGACTCGAGGGCCTCGCTTACTTTCACTGCTGACGGCCGCCAGCTGACTCCCCCCCCCCCCCCCTTCCTACAGCACCCCCCTTCCCGTCTGCGCAATGTATTGATAGTTTTAGTATCCGCTGCGATACAAAGTACCAAGGTATTAGAATCAGAACATTAGAATAACAACTTTAATTGCCCATTGCCTTGTAGAACAGTTTGCTAATAAGGTTTAAATAAAATACACTCCTGAAATTTTAGATCCTAGTACGAATTCGACTACAAATAAGTACATATTTGATTTGTTGGCGACGAGTAAGAAAAATATCAGTTTGTCGTGTATTGTAAAGGTAGGCAGTTTTATTCATACAAAAGACATTAACGCATGCCGTGTTCTTTAAATTTCTTGTCCACCTCATGATTGGGACTTTCAGCCTTTTGGGCAGGATGATATTTATGTGGTTTGATCAAAGATAAATGTTACCTACATCTTACAAAATATCCTAGGTATTTCAAGCGACTGCCATCTAGCGATAGGTGTTAGATTTACAACATGGAAATGTTGTAAATCCACGGATAGTTGTCGCTCCTAATGTGATTGTAATGACGAAGACCTACATTTCGCTCAATTTGGACGTATCATGTAGAATCGAGTATATTTGATGGGTCTCTAGAGTATACTTGGATATTTTGTATCTCTTACTCTTTAGTTCAGTTAAGATTCATTTATTCCATTGAGATACATGAAGTACCTACGCTTGGAAAAGCCACAATACACAATTAAAAATTTAATTAAATAGTAGGTACCTTTTCAATGCAGGCATTAAAATCATCAGCATAAAAATATGTTATTTTGCTGTTCGTACACCCTGTATGTGTTTGATTTATTAAGACATGTAAGTACTTTACAGTCTCAAGGAAGTAACTTCAGGTTACTTATATTGCTCATAAATAATTTATAGGTACATTTTCACTTCGAACCTTTGAATAAATGATTTCAATGATTCGATAATACATTTACAGTGAATCGATAAATCAAAACAACGTAATGTACAAATGTAACAAATACCGTGCCAGAAACTCGCCCGAGCGTAGACATAGTGCTGGCAAGATAATTTTAAGTCTCGGGGATTATTTATTTATTTATTAAAAAAGGTTTACCAACCTCATACATTTAAAACAAACTTAAAATTAGGTCATGTTCTGATAACATGTGTGTATGTGCTTCTTGTATAGGTTACACATGCAAGTTTCGAAGCAAAGCAATTACTGTTTTCGTTGAGGTGGGTATAAGAACCAAAATAAAGTAAATTAAGTTTAGTTTATTTAAGCCCAGGACATTGTTCTCTATGACATAAGAGATTCCTTGCCCAAAACGTGTGACGTCACGTGTTCTAAACGCAAACGCACCTAAACGGGACTCGGTGTGGAATGGAAAAATTGTTTTCTATATGCCACAAGACTAGTTGTCTAGGCCCCGTGTTTTACAAAAGAAAAAAGAAACAGGTTGTAGTAAATATTGCAGGAACACAGTAATCTGTGCCTTAACACGCTATGAGCGTGCGCGTTTATTTGACAGGTCAAATCGTGCCCCAATCACACCGTGTCGCGGTTGGGTATGACAAATATGGCATAGGGAATACGGTTTTGTCGGATTTCACGCCGCCGTCTTGTCGTATCTGTGTAACGCGTTTGGATTTTGAATAGTGAATAACCCCCCTGGAGAGAATTGCTCAACATCAACTCTACCTATTTGCACAATAGGAAAAGAATCAAAAGTTTTTGAAATTTGGATGATTTTGACATAATTTGTTGGTATTATTTGGAACATTTTAGAATATTTAACATTGTGTAACTAATAAAAAATATTTTATTAAGAATAATGTTTTCCAAGATACAAACCGATTCCATTACGATCAATGTAACTATGGTTACGACTCGGGCAATCTGATGCTTAACCACTTAAACTACCAACTTAACTGGTTAAGCATCAGATTGCGCGCGGCAAGCGGCCAGATCCATAAAATGTCATAGGTTAACCTTTTTGCTGGACATAATACGTTAATTAATGCTACTACGTAGACGACTTGCTTAAAAATCAAACGCGAAAAAAATATGAAAAATATGGCGATTTTGCGATCACAAGACAAACGATCCCCAACTCGCATGCCCAGCGTGGGGATTATGGCCATTACCCCCATACCATAAAAGCCAATAAGGCGTCTTACTGGCTTTGATGCTTATCAGGGGAGGCCTGCGTCCAGCAGTGGAGCAGTATAGGCTGTAGATGATGATGACAAACGAACTGAGATTTATATTACCTAAGTCTTCCGTTCTCAAGAATGCGAGCGTAAAGACATGTCAAGCCGCGGCATAACTCAAAGCTATAAATTACACATGTTACACAATACCAAGTCCGACGACGACCGGTGTGGCGCGGCGGGCAAAGGTCCGCCTGCAACGCAGGAGGTTGCGGCATCGATTCCCGCCTTGGGACAAATGTTTGTACCGATCTGCAAATATTTGTTCCGGATGATCTGAATATTTTCTATGTACTCGAATAATAAAAAAATATCAAACTATGCTGTATTGTATTAAGTAGGTACCTATATCTATCAGTCATCTAGTACACGTAACACAAGCTCTGCTTAGGTCGGGGCTAGGTGATGCTGTGTGGATTGTCCAGCATTATTTATTTATTTATCCCGGATCATTTTACACTACCACATACATCTTCTTATTCATACATACATTACACTGAGCTCGCACTAATGTCGATGGGCGGATCGACGCGACGCGACGTTGCGCTAAGAATGGCTCCGACCTCGAGTGTTCATGCACTTAGAGTTAGAACCATATTGTACTGAGAATAGTTTTGTCGTTTGTTTTTCACTTAAGTTGATATATATCGATCGATACTTATCTTCTTTACTTAAAAACCTCTCTAAAGTTTAAGCAATAGCTAAGAGCCATTTGTTTTCTCCTGTTGACGTGACAGTGGAAAAAATATTGCTAAGCTATTGCCAAAAGTTAAGAGAGGATTATAAGTAAGGTGGTTAATGATAGAATAATTTATCAAAGTTATGTTCATCCCCAGTTCGTCCAGCAGTGGACTAATATAGGCTGATGTTTGTCCCCTATTATTAGAGCTAATCAGACACACACACATTTGGGGAGACCTATGTTGTTGCAGTTGACTGGTAAAGGCTGTTGAGTGTGAACTGATGATGTTTATTTTTACGTACAAGGTAATTCGTTACATAAAAGAGTTAGCACACAAATTCTAAGAAATATGCAAGAAACTGCAAGAATTTATCGGCTTAGAAATCATGAGAGACAAGTCCGAGACAAACAAAAAAGAGAAAGTGGGTCTTATTAGCGCAATCCAAGCGCTAGCTCACGAATTAAACTTGATTGCACAAAACAATGAGAAATTAAATATTCAGTTTTATGAATATTTCAGCAATAGTATTTTGTAGGAATGATTGCTGGGATTTTGGTGAAAGAACTTTGTATGAAATAAAATATACAAGTTAGTAGCAAAACGAACGCAAGCACACAAAACAAGAGCATTGCGAGCGCGTTGAAATCTTTTAGTAGAGCGAAATGCGCAAACGCCGTTTTTTCGCTTTGCATGTTCTCCTGCAGTTCAATTTGATTCTTATCGCGTACATGGTCAGATGTCATTATTGATGAAAGTGTAACTGCTTGGCTATTTAATTAGTGGCCTTTGAAGAGATAGGAACTTGAAGGTCAAATGCCAAATTATAGAAGCTATACTCCAATTGCAACTTTTTATTTAAGCGGATAAGAAAATGGAACTTTATTTACAACGAAAATTTAAATGGTTATTGAATTTATTCGCTTATAAATAGTAAATCCACAAACGATACAGTTGTAGGTGTTTAGGAACATTAAACTGCCCAACATCCGTTAAAATATAACATTCAAGAACCAACTCAAGGCTTTAGTTGTTTTAAGTGATCATCTCAAGGTATTCGTCACACATCAACCCCTTTACAGGTCTTATTCATGCTAAACGTACTGGAACCCAAGGTATGTGCTTATCAAAATCCACTTTCTTCCGGCCAAAGCACAGTCAAGGTCTGATGCCGTGTATATGTATAATTATACCATAAGCACTAGTAGGGTAATAAGTAACTACGCACCGCAGCGTTTGTTTTCGCGGCGTGTAGTGTGTGTAAGTGAGAAATCTCTATAGAATAACCCATTTAACTTCAATATGATTCAAATTCAGCCAATAACCGAGATAATAGTGTAGATCAGCCTATGTCGTATGTGAATTTGCAGTACCTAAGTTACGGATATTGTTATGCATATTTTCAAGGTCATATTATACATAGAAAGAACCTCGCCTGAACTTTTAGCAGTTCATTTTGTAACTTACGCGATCTGAGCACATTATTAGTACTATTTAACGAGTATTATTTCTAATTTATTTATTTTAGCAGTTCGCAAGTTCTCTCCTGCATTGTGAAATCCATAGCTTAGGCGATTAGTAACAAAGCGCTTGTTGCGACAATCACTTGACTACGGTCCGTTGTTTAAGACGACAAATGCAAATTCAAAGGCTTTATTTCCTTTAGACCTTACAGGACTCTTGGACACGTCACAAAATTCAAATTACATATGTAAAACTAGGAAATATAGTGATCACTTTGATTTTTGTTCACGTCAATCTTTTTAAGATATAGTAAAGAAGCGAACATGAAACCTTTACCTTGTTAGGTTGTTAGTTTTCGAGTTGGAGCAAAACTTGTCCCAAGCTTTTTTATCCTCTAGATATAATCTGATATTTTGTAGTAAGCCTTTTTACAAAGGATATGTTTGACAATTTGTTAAAATTTATTTATTGATCATTTAAACATTTCTGTTTAACGGTATTTTGATGTAGAAGCAGTAAGTAGGTACATTCTTTGCGTATTTGGTGCATGTTACACAATTAGTACAGAAAACGAACACACACGACACTAGCTTTAGTAGCCCCATAAAATAACAATTTTACATAACACGTTCGATTAGTTTCCCTAATTAATAAACGCCACCGTCGTCTCTTAAATTAAGCTTAGGAAAATTCATTATGGATGTAAGCGGGTTAACTGCAAACCTTATTTGTGTTGGAAGAACAAATACAAATACAATACAATACAAATACAAAATGTTTTTATTTCGTTAACAAAGTACATACATATCTTTACAATATTTTGAAACCTCCTTTTAAGTAAAGAATACTTGTACTAGGAAGTTTCGCTCTTCCTCAATTACATTTGTTACAATAAAGTACACTAAAGTTACATCCCATAGCGAGGGACTTCTTTAGAGTGGGTGCGGTACAAGACGCGCGCGTTCCGCATCTCTCCTCTTAGTAAAATTGTAGAGCTGATACAAATGTTTCCAGCGCTTTGTTAAAACAGAAATTAGAACTCAATAACGTTTATTTCTAAGCCTACAAAATAAGCTCATAGTCAATTAAGAATTAATGTGTTTTTTGATTCTCAGATCAGTTGAGCTACCTGTAGATTGTTTGCAACAGTCTGCAGTTAGCTCAATTGTTTCAATTGTAATTACTAGTTCTAATTTGTTTCTATTATTTGATTGTAATTTTCTTTGTTAGTGCCTGAAGACACTTTAAACAAAAATTAAAAAAAAAATTTTAAACAACTTTCACAGTGACTGTAACTACAACGGACCTCTGCGTAACCTGAAGATTGTTATTAAATAGATAATTACTGATTACAGACAATTAGTGGTTTGTTGCGGAAATAACAAAATGTTTGTTTAAATAGTGAGAACGACCCTCCAGCGAACCGGATGCATTCGAGGCCTTCAGGGCCGATGCATTCTTTTGTAACAGAATCCTACGAATTAGGAAGGACATTGTATACATCTTTACTAACATAGTACATACTCGACGCAGCGTGGCTAAAGATTGACCCCTTCAACAGCCCGTAACTGTCACTTTTTGGACATGGATCTCTTCCGACTTTTGGCAAGCGATTTGGTTATCAGTCATTGTAATTTATACATTATACTGTAGAAGTCTTGGCTTTGTTGTTTTCGCTGTAATATATTGCTTTATTTGCCACACTTTCGATCTTGTATGGTAGGTAGCTGACCTATGAAACTAAACTTCCACGCGTTTCTAATTAATTTGTATGCACGCTAAGGTGTTAATCAATCAGTGATGCTGACTTAGGTGCGTGAGGATTTTACCACACAACTACATTTGCAAATTAAAAGCTCTTTCATGATGTCAATAATCAAAAAGATACATAGGACCAAAAAGACGTATACGTAAAGATACACAAAAAGAGACGTAGACACATATTATAATATTCGATAGAAAAATTATTAATTTCCTTCCAAAGAAGCGCTTCAGATACTGCTATGCAAGGAATCCGTTATCAATTTATCATAGTATCGAAAATGCGTAAAAAATTAACAATAATTTATTATAGAAGATAATAAATAAGTGTTGCGTTTTTTACAAAACAATAAACTGGCGTCTCTTAAAATAACGCGTCGCTTTTCTAAGTTGCTAGGACAATTAACTTTCCCTATCGTCGGAATACTCAATTAAACGTTTAACACTAATTTTATGATCATGTTTTATGAATAAAATAGAACCGATGTTTCCGGTAGTAAGGTTGAAGGTCACGACATGATTGTAGCCTTTGTTTCCCATTAGTATCAAGTAGATATCTCCTATACACCGCCTACATTCACTTTTGCTATAACAATCGCATAGTGTAAGAAATATATTCTAATTAAAACTTGACTTATGGCACTTAGCAGTTACTTTACATTTTAGTTACGAAACTTTCGAAAGAGAAACTGTTGCAACATTTCGTAAATCTCGTACATAACTAAAAACTGCAGAGCGTAAAAGTTGAACAGTATTCTTAAGATTAAACATTTTCAACTGGATTCTAATAAGAAATTAATCACCTTTAATATTCTTAAGCGATTTCTAATTAAACTTATATTCATTATCTATGATTCAACTGTCTTCCTTATTACAAAAATTTGATTGTTGTCATGAGATTATCTTAAAAGTCAGCCTTTCAAGAGTTGACTAATCCTTACAATTAAAAGTTACATACGAGTATTATGCAAGCCAGCAGCTGATCGCGTCTCTACTGAACGAAAAGGTTAGATAAAGGAAACTGCACTTACTGTTTTGGTATTTAGGGTTAAAAATCCTGCTTTGGGTATCACTTCACAATGTTTTGCGTGTGTAACACTCGCGGGTTTGTTTGTAGGCGCATGGTGCGCTTGCGTTCGGTCGGGTCGCCGCGCGCGCACTGACTGTATTGAGGTCCAACCATCGACACTCGACCCCTCACTGAAACACTAAAGCACGAACTTTTTGCCCGCTTCGTAGAATTGGTTTGGATTCAGATTTAATTTGCAGGGATCTGGAGCTTTGTTGGTAGGTTTTATAGATGGTAAGTAATTATATCAGTGTTTCTTGCATTATCCAGTCGACGTTTACATTTACGACAAAGAAATATGGGTCAAATTAGTATGTTTGCCTATCACAAAAACCTATTGTATGAATTTAGAATTTAAATCCATAATTTTGAAAAAGCTGGAGTGTTAAATACAATCTGAAGCACCAAAAATATGCTTCATGAAATAAGTTTCAAGGTATTTAGTTTCGAGTTCAATCTGGTTCTTAACCTTAAGCGTCTCTATAATTATAGATTCTAGAGAAGCTTAAGGTCTGCTAATCAAACGCTGATTATATTTTGAGTGGCTAGAATAAATTAGCGAAGGCATACTTAACAATAGGCACGACACGACATATTAACAACAAGAAAACATCAAATTAATAAAAAAGTTTATTGATGAAAGGTGCATCGTAATCATCGAGCACGTACCCATTAGAGGGGAAATATGGTCTTAAGAATTCCGAAACTGATCAGTGATTTGTCACTAATAAAGGTCAACGTTCGCTCGCGCTATGACAGTAGAGCGCCAACAGCGGGTCTGTGTACTTCTCCGTCAACTAACGAAATATATTCAGATAACATACAAATACTTGAAAAATGGCTTGTTGTTCTATGGTGTGGGAAAAACAGCAAGAAATCGAACTACAAAACAGATGGAATCACATTTCATCGGTAAGTTGTACATAATGCAATTTTTTAATTTACAATCATTTTAGCACGGCTCAAGTTTACTTGAGCCACCAGTTTTAACTGGTTGTTCAATTCGTATTGCGCCATGTTGGCAACCCTAGTCTGTCAAATAAAAATGTCGTCGTGAACACTTGTTTAATTTTACAAGAAAACCAATTTGCCTTTCCAAATCTAATTAGGACCATAAATCATAGTACATAAATTGGTCCTTCGAGCCGGATAAACAAAGATTGAAGAAAGGCACGCGGACTTGACCGGCGAAGGCTCGATAACGAACATTCCAATAATGCGTCTTTGTGCATCTGTGAAATTTTAGAGAACTTGAGTTTAGTGATTGGTGAACCGTGAACAATTTAGGATTTATCCGTTTGTAATACGTTTGTTTATAAAGACATTACTTCAATATTGTGGTGAGAACATTTAGAGACGATTTAGACATTGTGTACATAACCTACAAAAAGTGAAGGACAAAGATCAACCTTGGATTTGCAGTGTTGTGGTTAGGAATTTGAGAATTATTGTGAGAAGTGATTATAAACTATGTCTCCGCCGACTGCAGAACAAAACCAATACTTGTCCGTGTTGGAGGATGTAGCAAATACACTGAAGAGAACCCAAAGTAATATGAAAAAATGCCCTAAAGTCAGGCTTACTGAAGGGTACATAAAGGCGAAAATTAAGTCCATAGAAGATTATTGGGATACATTTAAAATGGCTCATAATAACCTAACGAAATGCACACCGCGAGAATCAAGAGGAATTCTTCCTTATTTTCTTAATGAAGAATTTTATACATTTGAAGAACTATACATATGTCTACAAGCAGATTTAACTGACCTACTTCTAAAACTGAGCGCGGAAGAAAGAAAAAAAGAGACAAATGAATCCCATAATATATCACTGTCCTCCACACAAGCATCATCATTTGCAAAACTACCCCGAATAACACTGCCTAACTTTTCAGGCAAATATGAAGATTGGCCTTCCTATCAAGATTTGTTTACTGCACTGGTACACGACACCACAATTAGTGATGTACAGAAGTTACACTATTTAAAAACAACAGTATCTGGTGAAGCAGAATCGTTACTTAGAACTATACCTATAACTGGAAGTAACTATTCCCAAGCATGGCAGTTATTAAAGGGAAGATTTGGAAACAAAAGAATGATTGTGAATTCTCTTCTTAAGAGACTATTTGGTCAGAAGAAGGTCACCAGCCAGTCAGCCACTCAAATTAAAACTGTGCTGGATACTACGTCAGAGTGTATTACAAGCTTAAATAATTTGGATATTAAAACCGATTCGTGGGATCCCTTTATAGTATTTCTGGTTGGACAGAAGTTGGACTCAGAGTCATTGCAAGACTGGGAGGAATATGCACAGAGAGATAATGAAGGTATTACGATGCCGACTTGGGATGAGTTAAGAAAATTCCTTGAAAACAAGTTTCGGACACTTGAACTGATCGCACCCATATCTACTCCCACTCCAAGAGAGAGACAACCATCACACAAATCTTTTCACATGAGCACGGACGAAACTGTAGAAGAAACCGGGGATGACATTTTTCAGTCAGCGCACGCCGCTGTAGCCACTGCATCACAATCACCACCAACCTGTACATTTTGTAAAAATAAAGGACATTACATTCACAACTGCAAGGAATTTGCGAATCAATCAGTGGATCAAAGACAAGCCTTTGCAAAAAACAGTAACCTTTGCTTCAACTGCCTGATACCAAATCATAGCGTATACAGATGCAAACATAGAACAACATGCCGAGTCTGTGGAAGAAGACACCATTCCCTTCTTCATAAAGCAACCGAATCAACACAAGAAAGGAATATACAAGAAGAACAAAATAAACGAGATGAGAGAAGAGAAGACAAACCAGAAATTGAATCAGAACACAGAGTAACAAGTGCACACCTCTCGGAGAAACAACCCAGACAACGAGTATTATTAGCCACAGCACAAGTAAATGTCAGAACAAAGAATGGAAACACCCATTTACTTCGCGCTTTAATTGATCAAGGGTCAGAGGCGTCCTTCGTTTCAGCAAGAGCTGTAGAACTATTGGGGTTAAGTAAAACCAATATCAACGGAGTCGTCTCTGGAGTAGGAGAATTAACAACTGTCCCAATAAAACACCTGGTCGAACTGTCAGTCATGTCACGATTTGAGAAAGCTAAAGACATCCGAGTAAGAGCATATGTTTTGAAAACAATCTCAACCAAACTGCCCTCAACACACATTGCTACAGACTGGTCAGGACTTCAATCACTATCATTGGCGGACCCTACGTACGATACACCTGGTAGAATAGATATACTACTTGGAGCTGACGTTTTTTGTAAAATAATAGAAGACGGACTGGTAAAGATGCCTGAAGGCGTAGTGGCTCAAAAAACAATATTGGGATGGATACTTTCTGGACAAAGAGAAGACAAATCATACAACAAACAACATCATGTCATAACACTACATGTAACAAGAATGATCGCTGAAGACAATGACATGCTAAGAAAGTTTTGGGAAATAGAAACAGAATCATACAAAGGGAAAAGGATACTTACTAAAGAAGAAGAAAATTGTGAAAAAATATACAAGGAAACAACCAAAAGAGACGAAAATGGGAGATATGTGGTGCACTTACCTTTGAAACAATCTATCGAAGAAACAGTACACCAATGCGGTGAAACTAAACAACAAGCTATAAATAGATTCAAACAATTAGAAAGAAAATTCACAAGAGACTCAAAACTAAAATCAGAATATACTAAAGTGATCAATGAATATAAAGAGATGGGTCACATGAGAAAATCGGAGACACCAAATAATGAAGTTGCAATCTACCTACCACACCACGCAGTCGTACGCGCAGACAAGGAGACAACCAAGGTTCGAGTAGTTTTTGATGCTTCCGCAAAAGGCTCAAACGGACACTCTTTAAACGATGCCATGATGGTAGGACCGGTCATACAACCTGATCTTAGAAGTTTAATAATAACATGGAGAAAACATAAGATATGTATAGTTGGGGATATTATAAAAATGTATCGAATGATTAACATGACCGAAAAACATACCAATCTACAACGTATTGTATGGAGAGACAATATAAATGACGAAATCGAAAGCTACAATTTAACAACCGTTTCTTTTGGCACAGCAGCCGCACCCTTCTTGAGTGTACGAACTCTGCACCAACTAGCTGATGAAGAAGAACCAAATTATCCAGAAACAGCACCTGTAATAAGAAAATCATTTTACATGGATGATTTGATGGCAGGACATGACAATATAGACAAAGCTAAGAAGATGTGTAAAGAAATAAACATTATGTTAAAAAAGGGAGGATTTGAAATGCAAAAATGGTCTAGTAATTCTAAAGAAATTCTACAATACTTACAACAAGAAAATAATGACAAGGTTAAAGATCACATGGAGATAAAATTAGATAAAGTAATAAAGATTTTAGGGTTAACATGGGATAGAAAAGAGGATGAATTCAATATCACAGTTAACTTACCAGATGTAATCTATCCTATTACGAAGAGGTCCATCCTTTCAGACGTTGCCCGGTTGTTTGATCCGTTTGGATGGCTGGCACCTGTTGTAATAACTGCTAAAGTATTCATTCAGAAGTTATGGCTTTGCAGTATGGGGTGGGATGAGGAACTGCCGGTCGATTTGAGAGAAGAATGGCTTACATATAGAGAAGAATTAATTCATCTAAAAGACATAAAAATACCGCGCTGGTTGAAGACTGGCCCTAATAACAATATCCAATTACATGGTTTTGCAGATGCCTCTACACAAGCATATGCTGCAGTTACTTACCTCAGAGTAATTGAAGAAGGCGAAGTTCATGTGACAATGATTGCATGCCAAACAAAGGTTGCCCCGTTGAAGCAGCTGACGATCCCGAAACTGGAGCTTTGTGCGGCGACACTACTAGCAGATCTTATAAAGGATCTTCAAGATATTTTGAATATTCCAAAAAACAGTATTTTCTTGTGGACGGACTCAATGGTAGTTTTGTCGTGGCTTCAATCTCAACTTAGCCGTTGGCGAACCTTTGTCGCAAATTGAGTTGCTGATATCACCCGAGTCCTGGACAACGACCGATGGAGACACGTTCAGTCTGCCGACAACGCCGCTGATATCGCTACTAGAGGCATTAACGCCAGCGATCTACGCGATTTGGACATATGGTGGACTGGACCAAAATGGTTAAAAGAAGTGACACTAGAATTTACGAGCGGTGATATTCCTAAGACAGAATTGGAATTAAAAAAAACATTTCACACAAATTTACAAGAGGATGAATCAGTTTGGGAAAGATTTTCAGACATTACCAGAATGAAGAGAGTTTTATCTTATTGCCGAAGATTTGTTAAGAAAGATAAAAAAGGAACAAGATCGTTGAACTTAACCACTAAAGAGTTAGAGGAAACATTAGAAGAATGCATAAGATACTATCAAAACTTAGTATATGGAAAAGATATAGAAGATTTGAAGAAAAACAGTAAAGTGAAGAGCAAAAGTTCCCTAATCACACTTTTACCTTACTTGGACAAGAAAGGGTTGTTAAGAGTGCAAGGAAGACTGCAGAATGCTTTAATACCAGAAACGACAAAACATCCATTGATAATGCCTCAGAACCAACATATAACCAAGTTACTAATGAACGAAGCGCACAAGAAAACATTACATGGTGGAATTATGCTCATGATGAACTACGTTAGAACCAAATATTGGGTGATAAACTTGAAGTCAGCTGTTAAGAAATGTATTCGAAACTGTAAGACATGTGTTATTGATAGAGCAAAGACAAAAAATCAACTTATGGGCCAACTACCCGCCATGAGAGTAAATCCAAGTACCAAGGCGTTCTTGAACAGTGGATGTGACTATGCTGGCCCAGTGATGATAAGAACTTCGAAAGGACGTGGACATCAAGCTACCAAGGGATATATTTGCTTATTTGTGTGCATGGCGACTCGCGCAATCCATCTAGAAGCAGTCACTGACCTCACTTCGCAAGCGTTTATAGCTGCATTCCGTAGATTTGTTGCACGTAGAGGTCACTGTTCAAATTTATGGAGCGATAACGGAACTAATTTCGTCGGTGCAGCAAGGGAATTGCGGGAACTGTTTCGGCGAAGCACAGACAACTTAGCGAAGGAAGTGGCAGAGTTATTGGCAAACGATGGGACAACCGCTCACTTCATACCGCCGAGAATGCCTTCCTATGGAGGTTTGTGGGAAGCAGGCGTTCAGTCAGCTAAAAGACACCTGGCTCGGGTGAGTAAAGACACTAAACTTACCTACGAGGAGATGTCCACTCTACTTGCTCAAATAGAAGCGTGCCTAAACTCGCGACCGCTTTGTCAGATAAATAATAACTCAGAATCACCTTTAACACCTGGCCATTTCTTAGTGGGTGAGCCATTGATCAGCATACCTGACATAGATTACACTACAAAAAAGATACAAATATTAACTAGATGGCAACTCCTTCAGAAAATGACACAAGACTTTTGGCATAAATGGCAAGCCGAATACCTTAATACACTGCAACAGAGGTACAAATGGCAACATATGGTGTCACCCCCTGATATTGGAGATATTGTGGTAATTAAGGATGAAGATTTACCACCAACAAAGTGGTTGCTTGGAAAAATAAAGAAGCTTCATACAGGAGCAGATAAACTTGTGAGAATAGTCACTGTACAGTGCAAAGGCAACCACGAAATAAAGCGACCGCTTTCGAAGATAATATTACTGCCAAGGTCAACAGATGAAGAATAAAGAGTTACGGCGGGCGAAACGGAACGTTAAAATGATAATTTAAATGGCGCATGCTTATTTTGTATTTTGTTTTGCATGTAAATTCTTCCTTATGTTCTACTTGCCTACTTTTGTTATTACTACTAGGTAAATCTAATGTAATTATAGATTTATTAAAAACTATTGTTTTTGGCGGGCGATATGTTCAATTCGTATTGCGCCATGTTGGCAACCCTAGTCTGTCAAATAAAAATGTCCTCGTGAACACTTGTTTAATTTTACAAGAAAACCAATTTGCCTTTCCAAATCTAATTAGGACCATAAATCATAGTACACTGGTAATTTGAAATGAAACAATTGACGCGCATGTGTCACTTATCTATGCGTTTCGCTTTCACCTAGCTGCAATTCATATAACGTCATCTCATTCTATCATACTAGTGTTGTGCTGACGTAATAAAATAATGTATCGATACTCCCGATATGGCAAGAAGTAATTATTTTTTTTCAATTTGATTAAGTTATTGTTGATCAGTGTAATTTTTATAAAAACTCCGCGATTCTGCATATTATTTTATCGGTATAGTAAGAAATGTAACTATATTTTTTTTACAAGATCGTTCATTTATATATGTATATACATATCTTTATTAAAGCGTCAAAAACTTAGTGTATGTAAACTACTTAACATAGTATTCCTAGATCTACATTCTACATTTACTTATACAAGGTTATTTTTAAAACACCAGCAACCTTCGCACGGTGGATCGAGCCCATAAAACGGGTCGGACATAGCATGCTTAAATTTCGAAGTCGTAATTTCATAAATTTGAATAAGCTATTCGATAGCTTTTTTAAATCTAAGCAATAAATATTCTATTGCATTTTTAGCCTAGAGTAGTAATAGTAATAATAGTTCAGGAGTAAATGGCATAAAACTGATTTCATTGTATGGAAAGCAACATACAAACAGAAATAGGGGGCGTGTGTCGTCCTGTTTCGTTCTGGAGTCTATTATAGCATTTTCTTGGCACTGTGCCGCAACTTTCCTTCAAAGACACATGTTGCGCTTTTTTTTTTAATATCTTTATTTATTATGGAGTTTTGTCACACAGTGACTATGCCACTCCCGTTAGAGATCAATTCTTCTACATAACTCGCAAATACAGCTTGACTAGCATTTGCTATTTTTTATATTATGAAAAAAATAAATTTTACAATTCGATAGCGTTATCAAAACTAAACAAATATTATTCCGTTGCTATTTAGCATCACACTTATAGTTAAGGAGTAAATGGCATACAACTGATTTCATTGTATGGGAAGCAACATAAAACAGAAATATTGGGCGTTTCCTCCTGTTTCGTTCTAAATGGCGAAAGGGGTGACCGGAGGGGATTTAGTGGGTATTACGTCCTTATCAGGACGTCGAGTCCCACATAATTCTCCGTCGTCCTTGATGCAACATAGGCCTACAAAACACAATTCAATATAAACTGATATAATTTGTAATTAATGTACCTATTGAGTTATTTCAAAAGTCGTAGAACAAACGTTGCTGATGATGATGCTAGGAACCTGGTCACCGATGGTTGCTGGTCTTTTAAAATTAACCCTGTATAAAGCTCGATTACCACTGACTGACTCACTGATTTACATAATTTCTCTGCCTTTCTGACTTTTTTAGATCTGCATCCCCGGAACCACCCCCTATGACTTCATTCACTGAGTCATATTGAGGGGGAGTGATTTCAATTGCAAAAAAAAATTGCCCCCCCCCCCTCCAAAAAACCCTCTGGTAGCAATGAGATTGCTACCGGACGGTTTTTTAATTAAATATCCTGTCCCAACCCAAGGTTGCCCTGAAAGAGATTGCTCATAACGATAATAAATCTGCCTTAAGTACTCCCGCGATTCTAACTAATGGTAACTTCCTTTATAATTAGTTCTTTGTATCTAATATAATAATGGCACACTTGTAATTATACACGTATTCGATTTATTTGGTTTTTAAATACCTCATTTTCACTATTGTTGACGTAAATAATTTTCGCGACGCTCATACATAGTTTATAACATTGACTATCGATATCGATAAAAATATTTGCTTGCCCATCTCAAGTGTGATGATTGACCTTGAGTCGGCCAATCGGAGCGCAGCGGTCGCCTCAGTGATTTGGCGAAATTGTTGTTTATACAAAATAAATGACATTTCCTCTCTAATGGTTACGTGCTCGATGATCGTAATAAACACTACCAGAGAATATCTAATCTACACAAATACATTATACACAACTGTACTCTACACTACAGTAGAAACTAAGTCCATGCAGCACATACCTACGTGAAGGCCACTAAGCGTAGTGCTCCCTGAATCGAACAGTGGCAGCTTAAGATAAATGGGAGCGGGCATGTACGTACGTCAACAATATTATATAAAAATATTTATAAAAGTCGTATTAAACACTGCAGTCAGTTAATTAAAAAATCCATGCAGCACATACTAGAAGGCCCACTAAGCGTAGTGCTCCCTGATTCAAACAGTGCTAGGTCTAAGTAGCTTGGGGTAAAAGGCTGGGATTTGCCCAAAAGTCAACAATATAAATAAATTAAAAGTTTATTAATAATGTAAGTTGTATAAATACACTACACTGCAGTGCAGTAGAATCAGAAGTCTGAAGTATTACACACTACACTACGGTAGAATCAAAGTCCATGCAGCACATACTTGACATAAATGTGTCTTACATTAAGCGTAGTGCTCTCTAAATCGAACAGTGCTGGTTCTAGGCAGCTGTTCGTCTTCGTCGCTGTCGAAAGCCGGCTCGTAGCCTTTGATCATGAAGGCGCCTCCGGTTGATGGCCGGCCGGTCATTTCGTTCAGCTGTTGAAGAACAAGTTAGTAACGTATGATTGATGCTATAAGTAGGCATAATATAAGGCTGCGCTTTCATTTATTAACTAAAGTAACGAAAATAATAAAATTTCTTAAAAAAAAAAATTGTGCGACCATGGTGACCGATGTGGCGCGGCGGGCGAAGGAGACCTGCGATGCAGGAAGTTGCGGTTTCGATTCCCGCCTTGGGACAAATGTTTGTACGAGCTGCAAGTATTTGTTCCGGGTGTTCTGGATATTTTCTATGTTAATAAAAAATATATATTTATGTATTGTATTGTATTAAGCGCTTATATCAGTCATTTAGTACCCATAACACAACAGAGCTTGTGTTATGGGTACTAAATGACTTTTAGCTTGGGGCTAGATGATGCTGTGCGGATTGTCCAGCATTATTTACTATATTTATTTATTTATTTATATATGTAGAGCCAGGCAACCTTCGATCAGGTATTCGCCGCCTCCTCGTCGGATACCTTGATCGATGCAGGCAACGAGCTGTTTCAGTCGTTACACAGCATTTCAGAACCTGCTCCTCAATGTTTTATCTTTTGCTTCGTTTGAATAATTATTCCGTGTAAAATTTGCCACATCATTTTCTTCATATTGCTACATTCGAAAATATCAGATTTTCACTCCTATTTTTATGCAATCAAAGCAATTTTTTGCTAAAAGTTAATTAAGTTGTCGATTAACTTTACTCGCGTACGGCCCGTTCGGGCTCTCGTTATTGTGCAACAGGTGAGTTACCGCGGCGTAGACGTGTTAACACGAAATTTATGGAGCCATCCATAAATTGCGTCACACCATAAGGGGGGGGGTCGACGAAGTGTGACAAGGTGTGGGAGGGGGTCATAACTTTCGTGACATCACATTTTAAAATCTATATAATTTAGGTATAAAAACGCGAAATTTTATAAGATAAAGAAAACTTTTGTTATTATTTCGAATGTTTGATGTTCATTTTATTAAAAATATCATAAATAGAAATAAAACTAATTTTGGAACTGCTGTTTAAATTAAATCATTTCGTAGAGTAAAATTGTCAAATATGTGACGTCACACTAGGGGGTGAAGTATCACAAATGTTACCAGCTGTGACAAGGACGGGGGCGGGGCTCCAAAAACCATGAAATTCGTGTAACGTTATTTATGGATAGCCCCTAATGTATCTTACCGATGGATTAGGTAGATCATAATAAAGACCACTAGTAGAGTCGCGCGCCTGTAATTGCGATCTTCGCTTCTCTGCAATTTTGACCGATTCCCTCCTGTTCTTTATAGCTCGCAGCGTCGCTCGGCGGTTTGATATGCGGCTACCGGCAGCGACAGATATGCGAGGTATCATGTCTGTTAGAACAAAATTATACACATAATTCATAAAAATCGTGTAACGTTCTAAAATTTAGCAGTAAGCAGATCGTGGACGTAGCTTAGCTACTAAGATGCTAGAGGTGATGTGCTTACATTTTTTATTAGTGAATCATAATTCTGTTTAGTGAAAGTGGAACTTCTTGGCTGTCTCTACCAAATATGCTGCATGCTAAGAGTGATTGATGATTCATGGCGAAGGTTAACCTAGTCCCGCCCTGAATTGGCGAGAAGGCGTCGCGGAAATCGTAGATACTAGGACGATTTAGAGGATTTATGGAGGGAATGAGGGGTGGCGTTTGTCTAGCAGCGGAGAAAATGGCTCAATAACTTGTTTAAACCTCCATGCAAGATCTATTTAATAGTACATTTTTCACCGAGGTGA
The DNA here is from genome assembly GCA_963662085.1 of Eupithecia inturbata. Taxonomy (NCBI): domain Eukaryota; kingdom Metazoa; phylum Arthropoda; class Insecta; order Lepidoptera; family Geometridae; genus Eupithecia; species Eupithecia inturbata. The sequence continues at coordinate 9,700,814 of OY759180.1, read as the reverse complement.
TAAAGTGACTGATTCCTATCGAGTATGTCATTTGAGCCTTAAAACACGCGAGGTAGGAATCGCACTTTCTCCTGAGTGAGACATAGTGCTACAACTACGAGGAAAATAAAACATTTTATGAAAAAGAAGTTGCACTCTTCTCGTTTTTCCAATGCACGAAATGTTCATAGGTCTTATTGTATTTATTTCTGGATTTCTCGGGTTCTCAATCACTGCTTGAGCAGTTTCTTTTATTACTGGCGGTGTCATAAAATATTCATTATCACTCGACGACATTCTGTAGAATTCAAAAAATTACCTAACTCAAATGTAAATTTCGAAGAAATACCCGCGGTTTTTTTTTTATTACTGTTCCGAGATCGGAAGAGGCCGATATCATTATGGCGGACTCTGAGTAAAAACTTTTTGTAGTTTAACCTATAATGAAAATAACCATAGCTAAAGGATGAACGTTCAGAAAATTAAAAAAAATAACGCGTGAGAAATGGATTTCCATACATTATTATCTCCCGGCAAACCTTAGAATATTTTGCAAATGGAACCCGCTATACAAATTTTGCACTATAGAGGGAGAGGATAGGGGTGCTCTCCGATTTTAAAGTGCGAGGGGAGGTAAACACGTACAGCTCACAGAGGCGGTATTACGCTCACATTCACCCACACTAAACTAATGTAGGAACACAAACTATTGATTGATAATACATACCGTGCCAAGCATATATTCGAATGGTTTGTAAGTGTGTGTAAGTAGTTTTCGGAGAGGAAATGAGTTAGTAAATCGTTTCCATTTGCTAAATATTCTAAGCGGCAAACGCGTGAGAAATGAAACTCCATAGAATTTTTCGACCCCCATTCTAGTACGCCTGCAATAACGTACTTTCCAGCTCATGATTGGAAAAGGAATAAGTCACTTTCCGAGCAGGTGTAGTATAAATAACGATTCTTCCAACTCACCCGGATCATTATTCTGCAGTATGGTCAAGCGCCGCTTAAAGTTCGCGTCCAAGTTGATAGCGGTATGTTTAGACTCCCTTCCTTTTTCCAAATTTCTTAAAGTCTTCCGCCTAGATACGTGTTCTTCGTCGATGCCGCGCCGTTCTAAATCGTCGGTGTTCAGTCTTTGCAGGTCTTTCGCTATTTCTACAGCGTGCTTCTCTATTATTGCGTCGTCTGACATTTCGTCGGGCTGAAAATTACGTAGAAGTAAGGAAAAGTAGCTTAGCCCTAGCTTTATATTGGGTTATGTTACAGATTTCCGTAAAGTAGGTGGAAATTGGATAAGTCTAGTTATAGTTTCGTAGCCAAAAACCCTAAAAGGAATCTAGCAATTTTTATTTTACTTTAGATCCCGAAAATATATAGTTACAAGCCCTCAAAAATACTCACTCGCTTAGTAAAGTACCAGTTAAGGTTGCAAGTGGCCAGTAAATGAGTAAGTGTCCCCATCCGATGTAGTAACATAGCGGTGAACTGAATCAGCATTACTGAACCGAAGAATATCAGGAAAAGGGAACCGATTGGCTCCAGCATTAGGTAGTCTTGGCTGACGGTTATCTGTGGAGGGAAAAGATAAATTCATGAATGTATACTTCCTACAAACGTTGCTAACTCTGCTGATCCTAGGGGTAGACCTAGGTTCTACGACACAAATATACTTAGATATTAGATATATCCAAGTAGAAATAAGTCTCAATAGTGTAGTAAATTTGACACAAGACACTATTATGCATGCAATTTCAAATAATTTAATCTAGTAAATACTCCATAATTTAACTTTTATTAAAAAAAACAAAGCATGGTTATGATTATTGTTAAAGTTACGGAATAAAAGGATTTTTTATTTTTATTTTATTTATAGTGTAGTAAATAATTTAAAAGTGGTCCTTTATCAGTTGGCTACCGAAGCACAGGCAACGATTTCGATCTACTACTACTACTATTGTACTACTTTATTACTTTTTCTACTACTGTAAGTATTATCTATCTATCTATCTATAAATTAATTGGGATTTGTCTGTTGGCCTTCCTTCCGAATAAATCCAATAATTCATTACGTTTGCAACACAAATAAGGTTCGTAGTTAACCCGCTTACATCCGTAATGAATTCGTCAAACTACTATAGTTTTCATAGTAAAATCCAATAATGTAAATCATTGCCTCGAGTTCTACAATACCTACTACCATACCTTTTTCTACCGGCAAGCATTTCTGTGTTTTAGTTTAAAGAGTATGGTTACCGGTGATTGTGAATTACACACAAATGGTTCAAGTTAACGGGAGCGGCAGGGCGTAGTACATATATCGCACTCTATATGTGCTCGCTCAGCGAAGTATTGCTTTTTTTGGACGGTAAAAACATAAAATAAATTTGCAGCAAAAACCAACAATCATGTTACATCATATTAGGCATGAAACTAATACAAAAGTTTTTGTATTAGTTTCATGCCTAATATGATGTATTGCTGAGGGCTTAGAGACTACAATGTTATCGATGGATCTCACACTGGGCTGAGCCGGTATCGTGAGGTCCAAGCTGATGATTATTACAGAAACGAGAATTCAGAGAGAGAGGTTGAAATAACATTTGGTGGGCCATCAGTTTGTTCCCTCAATACCTATGTAGATTTATAAAAATATTAAAAATAAGGGTCAATAATTCTCAATACTTACAATATTAGTATCATCGTCGTACACCAAGCCGACGCTCTGTCCCAACGGCCACTTCAAATGCAGCTGATCTTGGTTCAGTTGCAACAGGAAGATTACTACGACGAATAGCGCATTCAGCATTATAAAGGCGAATACCATTGTGTTTCGGAGGTTGTTTAGATCGGTGGCAATTCTCAATACTTACAATATTAGTATCATCGTCGTACACCAAGCCGACGCTCTGTCCCAACGGCCACTTCAAATGCAGCTGATCTTGGTTCAGTTGCAACAGGAAGATTACTACGACGAATAGCGCATTCATCATTATAAAGGCGAACACCATTGTGTTTCGGAGGTTGTTTAGATCGGTGGCAATTCTCAATACTTACAATATTAGTATCATCGTCGTACACCAAGCCGACGCTCTGTCCCAACGGCCACTTCAAATGCAGCTGATCTTGGTTCAGTTGCAACAGGAAGATTACTACGACGAATAGCGCATTCAGCATTATAAAGGCGAACACCATTGTGTTTCGGAGGTTGTTTAGATCGGTGGCAATTCGTTGCTGAAAATAAATAAATCATAAAATGATTGAATAAATAGTGAACGGCGGCCTTATCGGTGAAAGCGATCCCAGGACTCAAGGTCTGGGTTATTGTCATCATGTCAGCCCATTAGTGTCCACAACTGAACTTAGGCCTCCCCATCATAAGGGGGGTTTCCCATAATCGCCACGCTTGGCTGGTGGATTAATGAATGCAGTTGAGGTGTTTATTATACACAAAAGTTAGCTGCTGCCTTTCTTCTGGTAGATTCCCTTAGTAGCTTTTTACGCGATCTACGGACTGAGTTAAAAGGGTATATTTCTACGCGCCGTGACCACCTCAGTTACCTCGTATCGTCTGCGTTCCTAGGCACGATGGCTATGCCAAAATACTAAAAAGATTAAAAATAAACAGAACTGCTTACCAATTCAGCTTTATCTTCGTCAATAGGCCTCAAGTAAGAGTCGATCAAATCCTTCCAAAACTCAATCTCAGCCGTGGTTAGGAAATCAACCTCGCCCTTCTGTAGATTCGGGTCTTCAATCCAGTAAGGGTTTACTAAGTCGTCTCTGTCTTCCTGTAAGAAAGATTTTATAGCTATTATTTAAACCTATTATGTTATCCCTTTCGAAGTGGTTTCGGAAAAGTAGATAGATAGATAGATAGACAATGCTTTATTCATCACCTTATAAAACAGATAGTACTCATTAAATATAATGTAGGGAACAGCAATGGAACTGGCGGGCTTATCGCTTAAAGCGATTTCTTCCAGGCAACCAAAACGATGGTGAGAAAAATAGAGGATGGCGGTGCTTACAACATTAATTCGAACTATTTTTACAAACTAATACACATAATACCTACTTACTAAAATAATAAACTAATACATATAACAAAATAATAATACTTAGTAACTCTAAGGGACATGCAAAATATTCTAGTGTGACGTGACATTTAAAAAAAGTATGGCCAGTAGGAGAGATTTTTACAGAAATTAGGATGCATATACACCGATATGCGAGGCAGTTGAGCGGCGTAAAGTGTGCCATCAAGGAGTCTATTGGTTGATTTATAGACATTACGCCGTTTCATCTGCCTTGCACATCTCTGGTAGATATCATCTACAAACTATACCGGTCCACTTATGGACGCAGGCCTATCCTGATAAGAGCCTTACTGGCTTCCATCATATGGGAGGTAATTCCAATAATACTTACGCTGGGCATGCGGATTGGGGGTCGCAGTTTGGTGGTAGAACTGTTCGGTGGAGGCGCTCCTGATCGCCCCCCCGGTGATTATCCCTAAATCGCCTCTTACGACACCCGCGGGAAAAGTTGGGGTGATGCGAATTCCCGGGCCGGTAGATATAGGCTCTTAAAAAAGTCGCACGCGGCGGGCAAATGTTATATTGGAAACTAACAATAATGCGACGAAATCTCAACAATAATACTCGTTAGAGGGTTCAAAAGGATGCGCTTACTTTTGCTATGTCAGCAGAACTGTTACCCTCGCTATCCTCATATAATTCCGGCATTTGAACTGATCCGCGTCGCATGCCCAACGATGAGCGTCGTCTCACATCTGCCTCCTCTTTTGCACCCCTACAAATCATTAAGAATCATTTAACAAAATTAAAAATTTAATTTTACAAACATTCACATAATTGGCGTCAAGGAACGACAATATTACTTTGAAGCATCGTAATGTAACATTAGAACGGCTACACCGATCAAATATAGAAAGAAGCTAAGAACTCTCTCAGACTCTTTCTTCCAAAAAAATCGGATAAACCGTTATGGAGCTACGATTCCAAAGATAAAACTCTCACTACAAATTTCTAACAACCCTCCTGTTGCCTCGAGTAAGAAATTAGTCATCAGAATGCATTTTAAAATTCTAAGTCAGCAGTTACACTAAAATACACTTGAAATTCACAACTTACATAAATTCCAATTTCTGCTCAATCTTCTCAATAGAATTTGCAATTTTTAGCAAATGCAGGTCTTCTTTAAAGTCTTTAGGATTAGTACAGCACATGCAACGGAATAGACCTGCTATACTGAACTCCATCGAACCACTCGTCTCTTCTCCTTTGTTCATTCCGAACCATTTTAGAATGCTGTGAGTGTCCATGTTTTTCTTTGCTTCCTCCGCTTCCTTTTTCTCCATTTCTAATTCCTGAAAGGTCGATTTTAAACTTTAACACTTGAGACTTAGACAAACTGATATAAAAAAAAATCGAGTACCTCTTAGGGCCCTACCGCACCGGGATGGCACGACGACGTCGCCGGCAACGTATCTAAACTTTTCATTCTGTATTGTATGGCAGCTACGAACTCGTAACTAACTTGGAGACGGTTTGGCAATGTCTTCTGCCGTACAATAGTTTGGGTACGTTGCCAGCGACGTCGCCGTGGCGTCCCGGTGAGATAGGGCCCTTACTTTGAACCCTCATAACATAACATTAGAACAGCTGAATCGATTGACAACAAACTTAGCTAAGAACACCCTCAATGCAGTCACACCTTTCAAACAATAGAAACTCAATTTAAATCTGAAATTAGTTCATCCGTTTGTTAGCCAAGATGCTAGTGACAGACTAAAACAGGCGTCAAGTTTATTAAATCCCTCTGTCGGAGTGTTAGAATCCCGACACAAAATCAAAAGTCGAGGGTTAAAAGGAGAAATATTGAATGGGCTTACCTTAGGAGATTTCTTAGCGACAGTTTCTCTCGTCCCCCACGTAACGTTATTCAAATTGCACAGGGAGTAAATAATCAAAAGCATGTACATGCTCGGTATAGTTATGTAGTAAATAAACAGGTACAGAAGACAGATGAACTCTTGAGGGTGCAATGCCGCTGTTATAAAGAAACTGCCAAATGTTACTACGAAGAAAACGCTGGATGGTGCTGTCCAACCGTCTTCTACTATTTGCAGGGCTATACCGACCATAACGAGCATCATTATCATGGAGTAGATGCAGGTTATAGCCATTGCGAACATTAGCTGAAAATAAACAGATTATAGTAAAGCGCTTGACAGTAAATAGAATTTCTTAGGATAGTGAACTTATTTGTCTCGTTGGTGTTTAATTAAACGAACATATTGTATTTTTAGACACTGGTGTCAATTCAGATTTTACAAAAACTGACATAAACTAAATTGACCGTAGTTTCTTATTGATCCAAATAAAAAGGGTAATATCATTTTTAGTAATGTCAAATTAGTTTTGTTATAATGCCATATGAATTGACACCAGTGTTTTACTATAAAAAATATAAAAATATCGTAGTTTGACGAACTCAGGACATGAGTTATCCGCCTGTTAGCTGACACCCTACATAAAATATCAGTACTGCGTTCCGCATGCTCCCCCCCCCCCCCCCCCCCCCCCCACACTACTACTGCTATGGTGATCGACCTAGTACATATATGTTATCGCTGAAAGCCCGATACGACGATATAAGCACTGTTTCCCTAATTCCGTAACTCACATAACCTCTGTGCATCTCCAAAGTACATACATTTTTCTGACATGAGACCCCTTGCCAGACCGACTAGACGTTCATCGATTGCACGTCAAAAACAACTGCTTAGTTTTAAAACCCTTATTACCTGTGTCTTAGCTTTACATGTCATGCATACAGTAATGAAGATCACAACCGGGACTAGATTGATGAACAGTGCATTCAAGTTGGAGATTCCAGTGATAGCGTTCATAGCTCCAATCATCATTAGGAAGATGGTTCCGGGGCCCAGTACCGTTCCGACCATCAGCAAACTCTGTAGAAAAATAAAAAGAGATCAATCAATCAATCAATCATTTATTTGCAAGAATACATAATTATTTTACAATGTCAGGTCTTATAACTATATTAGTAACTGTATTCAGCCTGCATGCAGGCGTGCAAATATTGTGTGAGTCATATTATTATTAAAAGTACTAGTCATTTATGTTACAAATCATATTCTAAATATTCGTTTACATTATAGAAACATGTTTCAAGCAACCATCCAATTAACTTCTTCCTAAATATATTTCCATTAAGTTTCTTTAAGTCTTCTGGTAATTTATTGTAAATAGTAATGCACATATTATAAACATTTCTTGTATATATATCTTTACGACATTGGGGTTTGTAGACTAAATTGTTAAATTTGATCCGATTTTGTCGAGACCTCATGAATCTTAATGAAATTATAAATGTTTTGTGCGCACATTCCTTTTTTCCTGCACATTTCTAGTACAATAAAGTGTTCATTTATTCATATACGTTTTGAACAATATTCAACATCTCATAGCAAACCAACGCAACGTCATTTGGCAAACTCCCGGTAAAGTAAGCATCTAATCAAAAACATAAATGTGGAAATTAGCCAAGTTCGTTCAGATAGTGGATTCACCGATAAAAGAGCTGAGATCATATAGATAGGTGTCAACTTTCATAGCAGTTCATAATCTTAATTTGTTACGTTCTTTCATTATTTAATTAGTGTCCTGGCTAGTTTATACCCACCGCATTTGTTTTAATGTTGTCATTTATCCATACAAAAGCCGAGTCTCGGCACATACATGCGCAACGTTGCGCTACACGTGCAACTGTGTCTGTGACGTAGGGTCACTGCATGAACATATTGTGCGAGTTAGTGCAAAATAACACAGACTTATTTTATTTTAATTTTAATTTTCCTCTCAAAAAGGTGAAATCAAACCTCAAAACAAAATAAATTTCATATGTCAAAAAAAAAACGTGTGTGAAAACTCATAATCATAATCACTTTATTGCACAAAACCGAAATGCCAGGAAAAGTCTTGAAAAGTCTTGTGGCTGGCCATGACTCATGAACATGGCTGGGGCCATGATCCACTTTCGTACGCTGAGCCACGGGAGTAAGTAACAACTATACCTGATAAAAGATGTAAATCGTAGAAATATTATCATTCATTTTCACTGTGCGTTTAGAGTCAGCTAGCAGATCGAAGATATTCGCCATAGTTGAGGGCACCCATCGACGCCTTTGGTTGAAAAACTCGTCAAACATTTCAGGGCAATGGGTGTACGCGTCGGAGGCCGCTGAATATTCTACTCTGTAGCCTCTTTGTAGGAGTAGCGTGCATAGCCAACGGTCTTCGCCTGAAAATTTAGCGATAATAAGCCTTAAGTTTTGCTATGTTACATACAAATTGAAATACCCGCACTGTTGCGGGAATTCAGGAATTCAGTTGGTAAGCTAAACCCTGTGGTTATATCTAGTTAACCGAATTTAACTATAAGTTAAATTAATTTATTACAGAGTTAAATTTTAAAAATTATTACTGCTATAAAATTGGTATAATTTAAGTACAAATGTTATAACTATTCTCTTTATGTGAACTATGTTCTTTTGTTCTTTGAAATAAATATCTAACTAAATATCTAAGTTAAGTTAGGCGAGATGTGTAGACTTAAGTGGTTTGTCCTGTAAAGTTGTTTAAATAAATCTATAAAATTCCTGCGTCACCATTTCTGAGCAGCTATAGCCTCGATGACAAAGAGTTGTGTTTACATTGCATCGGGGGCTTAAGTGATAATAAAACTATGCAGATATTAAAAAAAAACCTGCTGGTCAATGCTGATGTAGGTATTCGTGAATGTATAAGTCATACAATTCCCGCCGTTCTTTCACAACACTACATTTGATACCATCCTTTTTATTTCGATGGCTATGAAAAGGACGCAAATAGCAACATTTTTAGGGCTGTCAAATTAGTTTAGATTTGGCGACATCTGAATGGACTATTCGCTGCATTTTGATTACGAATAAAAACAAAAGAAAATGAACCAATGAATATGTATGAGTGATTCACTCACGAATATATCGGAATTGTCTAGCTAAAGAAAACAATGGTAGAGAAACTTACCCTGATCGTACTGTACGTAATGCCTAGCTTCGCTTGAAGTGAGCGTGTATTTCTTCATAACGTTGTCGTCCATGAGAGCCTTTCCTCTGAAGAGTGAGAAGCATCCAGGACTACAGAGCACGCAACCGATCATGTGTTCCGTCGCCTTTTGCAGCCAATGGCCGATCGCGTACTCGAATATTTGATACCAGGCCATGAAACCTGTAAAAGGAACTGTATTACAAATCCCGTAAGGTTCTTTGAACACAATTCTTTTACGCGAAAGTCATAGTTCATAACAAATACAACCTTAAATCTCATAGAAGGTAAATTTTGCTTCTTACAAGTTAATTTCACAAAAATTAAGTTAAGTTAGATAAGTTAGATAAGTTGACGATAATTTTACTTTGCACCATTTAACATTAGACGGCTTCGCCGATTTTCATCAAATATAGATCAGAACACCCAGGATCAAGTAGTCAAAAACACCAAATGAATATCGATTCAACGATCTGGAATCTACAATGCTACAGACAGACCAACAGATATATATCAAAGTTATAACACCCTTCTTCTTTATTATTTTTCGTAAGGGGTTAAAAAAATCGCAAGTTATCTATTTCCCTTACCCGAACCCATTGGATGAATACGTCCACAAGCAGCACCCAAATTCTTGTCCTTCTTCATTAAATCTATTAACAACGTGACTGCTTCAGGTTTGAAATCAATATCACCGTCAAGGGCGAGTAGGTAAGTGTTCTCAGCTATCATTTCCTTGCGGTCTACTGATATGGGGAGGTCCATTAGTCGGTGGCCGAGGAAATAGTACATGTACATCACCTATTGGAAAGAAGTTAGTTAAGCTTGCGCGATTTTTTACGTCTTTTGTATAACGTTAATATTAAATGAAAAGAAGGCTATAAAGTTGTTAATTAACATACTTCTTTAAAATACTATTTTACTACAAATCGCACACGCCATGTAGCGAATCAAATACAATCAGAAAGAAATCAATGTTGCATTTTTATTTTCAGTCTGAACCCCGAATATTCAATCATACGCAAAGATTTGAGCAGGCCTCAAATATTTTTTTGACAGATTTTCATTTAGCCCCGCTTTCACAAGGATTTTTAAACTGCTAATTTAAATTTTAAAATTGACGTAATTGCTTTGTAACACACTAATCACATTGAATTTAACTACTTATATATGTTTACGCAAGCGGACCTCATACTGTAAAAAAATCCGGTCTTGAGTACTTCTCAAATTTGATTTACGTTTGAGTAATCTGGGGTTAAACTTTTGAAACTTTCGCCATCTGTTAACATATTAAAGATTATTTATCGCGTACCTTTTATTTTATTTTCCCCTACGTTTCCATCACGTTGCAGCGATCGTGGTGACGGGGCGACTCCTGTGACTGTGTCGCCCCGTGACCACGATCGCTGCAACACGATGGAAAAGTAGGAGAAAATAAAACAAAAGGTACGCGATAAATAATCTTTAATCCAGGGTTGGTCTATGAATCCAGAAGAACATTTATACTTTTCCAAATACATCGCTACTTCTTTCTAAGTAGCAGAGAATATCAAATCATAGGAAGCATACCTGAGACCATCTCTTTCTATGCCTAATCTTCATCTTATCTTTCAAGTGGCAAATCAGTTTATTCTTCCCTGGAAGTGTCCACACCAGTCTACCACCGTACGGCGTAGGATATTTCTTAGGAGGCCTCAACCGAACGTTAGTAAGATGGACTTCGGATGCAGCTTCGTCGATGCAATCAACCAGACATTGGACGAAACGGTTGGCTTGCATGTCTTCGGCATTGTGACCAGCTAGTTCGAACGCATCGTCCATGAAAATGTTAGCTGAAAGAAAGCATTATTTGTTTGATATTTTGTTTCAAAATGCTGCAATTCTGTGGAAAGTCCGGTAATCGGCCACTGATAATATAATTCGTAATGCGATGAAAAGCATTTTTTTATATGTATTTTCGTGGAATTGTGACTTTGCTGGTGCCAAATGTGTCGATAAATAAATAAATAAAATAATAAATAATGCTGGACAATCCACACAGCATCATTTAGCCCCAAAGTAAGCAGAGCTTGTGTTATGGGTACTAGATGACTGATAAACTTAATACAATACATAACATAGATAGATATTTTTTATTATACATAGAAAATACCCAGAACACCCGGAACAAATATTTGCAGATCGTACAAACATTTGTCCCAAGGCGGGAATCGAACCCGCAACCTTCTGCGTCGCAGGCGGACCTTCGCCCGCCGCGCCACATCGGTCGTCATAATGAATGTGTTTTTAAGCGATTTTCACGTAATTTCGACTTTATCCCTAAAGAATAAGGCCGTGTATTATTATTACCTTCCAATTCGTAGTAGTCAGGGTCGACAATTCCCAAGTATTTTTGAGCGACGCGTCTTGCGCTTTGATCTTCATCCAATCGCATTACGGACTTCAAAAACTCAATCATTTCATCTTTCGTCTCGTGCCACATGGTCGCACAAGTGTAGATTCTAAAACATAAGAGAGTCTACATCACAAAATTAGAATGGCTGTTTTTTTCATATTCCTGATAAAAAAATCTCCGTTGAATAATAGAGAATTATCAATATTCAGAAAGGATCGGAACTTGAGGGCTTTTTTTCTGAACAGAGAGTAAATAGCGTAATTCTGCTTTGATTTCATTTAAATATTTTCTTAAAACTTTTAAGAAACATTTGACTCTTGCTTACCTTGTGATCCCATCGGATGGCTTCACATCTTTAGCTATATCTGAACTTGCAATAGAAACGTTATCTTTATGAAGATCTTTTAAATCCTGCAAAAAATAAACTTGTTGTACTGACATGGCTATAAAGTCCAACCCAATATCGATAGAGAATCGAAGCTCGATAGTTTTATTATATACAAAAGACACCGTTGGCCTTGGCAGTCGGCATCGACCCCTCCAACTCAGCCGGCGAATGTCGTAAGAGTCGTCTTAGGGAATCTACCAGAGGTAGGGATGCAGCTTCCTTCTATGTATTTATAACACCACCACTGATATGACTAGACCGAGAACCAAGAGCTGGTTATAGCAAAACCCCCATGTTTTGCTGACTGCTAAACGCAGTTGATATATGTCTTACCTCAATAGCGATATCAATATCTTCATCTTTAGTTCTATTCAACAGCATGGACTGGTCTACAAGAACACCTGCATACCAAGGCTTAGCGAACAGCTTGTCTGTAGCCGCCAGTCGTTCGCACTTCGGCTTCCAAGTGTGGTAAGAGATCCAGGCTTGTGAGATTAGCCAGAGAAGCCATATCCATGCTACTTCGGTGCCGCCGACGTATTGTCGCAGGAGGTTTACTGAAAATTTAAAGATATATTTTTATTAGCAGTTTCACATATTTTTAATCAAAACATACTCATCATCATCAGTCTATGCAAGACCTATGCTGGACATAAGCCGTCCCTACTGAGCATCATAACGCCCTGTTTTCAGCTTGCCGTATCCAGCATCTGCAAGCAGTCTTTCGCGGATCGTCATCCTTTGGACACAGGACGTCAACTACCTAAACTGTGCAACATCTAGTTCAGTTTTGCTTTTTTTCCAAATTATCCCTATAAATACCAATGTGATCAGTTTAACTTGAAACACTTGTGGTTTTCTAGTGACCTGCCTACGCTGGAGAGTGGCTTGGCCCAAAGAAAACACGAAGAAAATGCTTACAATATATATTAAAGGAATTTAGCAGTGGGTCTGCGTTCGTTGTCTCCGAAATACGTTAGGTTCTTGGAATGAATGCCACTGGCCTTAGCTGGAGAGAGGTCCGACGCGGTAGGGCGACAAGTGGATCCAGATGAGAAGGCCGGCGGCAAGAGAAGTGCAGCGGTTAATGTTCCGTGGTACCGTTAAGGTTCTTCCCGGTGGTACCGTTACGGCTCTTCCCGGTGGTACCGTTGAGCAATCGCCGGAGAATGGCGGCTTCGGTTGTGTAGGGATAACCCGCAGGATGGAACCCTGGAATCCACGTCCAGACACTTTAGAAGTTGTCCGGTTTTGTAATATGACTGCCGCATCCTCAACTCATAGCGTAAGCGCAATGGCAAAAAGCATTTGCAGTAATCGATGATGAGGCAGTCATACAAATGAAATACTAAAGCTAAAACAATGGAAATGAAATAACGGTTTACCTACCTCACTAAATCGGTTCGATTGTGAGATAGGTATCCGAGTCAAGGAATTAATTACATGGGCGGAAAATCAATAAAAGATGTTAGAGTGATAGGTACGTAATGCGTAGATGTGATTTGTATAAAACAATTTACAATGAATAAAGAATGAAGGAAATGAAATGACAGTGAAATTCGCTAAAAGGCGGCAAGAGGTATTTGTACCATGAATGATAATTAATATAAGAAGGCGATGTGTAAGAAGCAAGCTAGATAGATGAACGTAAATTAATTTAATATCAGTTATGGTACATTAACGGTTAGATAGGTCATTGACCGTTACTTCGACTTACCAAGCCCACAACTTATTGCACTAAATACACACTATATAACAATAATGCAACACTCACCCGATATGGGGTTCACTATTTATAACAATTTAACTTTGAATTCTTTAATATTTAAGCAATTAACAATTAAAGGTGTTGAAAATTTGTAGTCCGCAAGTCAAGGAAAGGTCACCTCTGACTCAGTCAAAGACAAGCCCGCAGCGCATAGACGCACTGTTGCCAACTTATCGCGGAGGACGCGGTGCGCGGCGCGAAAGTTCAATTTAAAGCAGCGCGAACGGAATCGTTACATACCCCCCTTTTTAGGTTAGGATTTTTCCTGAGTAAAATCCAAAGCTAAGAACACTAGGTCAGTTTAAAATCCTTGACATGCCATGACCCTAAATTGTGTCCGGACATATCCTCAAGTTCATACACCAGTTTGGACTTCTTTGCTTTAATGCGACACTTAATGAATTTTGGGGCTAATTTCTTTGAGAACCTTTTATCCCTGTCGCTGAGATAGAATGTTCGCTTCCATACTATGTCACCTACCTCAAATTCAACTTTCTTACGTCGAAGGTTATAATGAGTACTGTTCCGGGAGTGAGACTTTATGAGGGATAGTTGTACTTTATCAAATATTTTCTGGAGAGTCCCCAAGTTTTCAGCGTAAGAGTCGCGTGGTGAAAATACTATATCGTTACCTAAGTCAGAATCAAGGTAGTGAGATCCACAACTAACTAATTCACGCCCGAAAACAAGAAATGCGGGAGTAAAGCCTGTGACTTCGTTAACAGCGCTGTTTAAAGCGAATTGAATTTTTGGAACGTTGATATCCCAAGATCGATGGTCGTTCTCAATAAAAGTAGAGATAGAAGTCACAATAGTTTTGTTGTAACGTTCGACGGTGTTCACCTGCGGGGTGTATAGTGGTGTATAGTGAATGTTAGGTATTTTGTAGTTAGCTAGTAAATTCCGCATAGTATTGCTAGTAAATTGCCTACCATTGTCCATAAGTAGTGTGCTCGGAATACCGTGCACCAAGAATATTTGTTCTTCTAGAATTCGAGCAATGATCTCCGCAGTTGCTCGCCGTATAGGAAAAAGCATACAGTATTTGGAGAAACAACAAGTAACTACTAACAAGAACGTATTTTGCTTCCTAGAGACAGGCAAGGGCCCTACCAAATCCATACTTAACATCTGGAATGGGCGATCACATTCTTTAGGCCGACCCATTGTTCCAAGCGTGGGCTGTGTTGAGTGTTTATGAGACAGGCAACTATCGCAATTAGATACAAAATTTACCACATCTTTATGCATGTTTGGCCAAAAGTATTTTAAACTTACACGTTTATGAGTCTTAAAGATGCCAAAATGGCCTGATGTTGGTTCCGAATGATTTTTATAAATGACATCTTGACGTGCTTCCATTGGTATTACCTCTTTCCATTCGAATTCCCTAGTTAGAGGATTCAAGGACTTCATGTACCTAAATAACCTACCGTTTTCCAAACGATAGTTCAAAAATGACGTGGGAGATTTTCGACAACCATCAAGTATATTTAAATACCAAGGGTCGTTGGTTGTTATAGAAGAAGGTGTAGTGGAGTCAATGGCAGCAACAGGAACCGCACGAGACAGACTATCGGGAACAACATTTTCGGAACCTTTTCTATGTTTGATGTCGAAGTTATAGGCTGATAGGCGTACGCCCCATCTAGCTAACCTTCCAGTCGGGTTATTTAGATTGAGGAACCACTTCAGAGAAGCATGGTCTGTGAATACAGTAAATGTCTGACCATTTTCGAGATAGCAACGCCAATGCTCAATAGCGGAAAGGACGGCGAGTGCTTCACGTTCCGTTGCGCTGTAATTACGCTCCTGCTGTGACAGTGACTTACTCATATAAGCGATGACTCTTTCCGTTCCATCCAACGTTTGAGTGAGTACGGCTCCAATGCCATAGTCACTCGCATCGGTGTGTACTTCAAAGGGCTTGGAGTAATCTGGACATGATAAAATGGGAGCAGATACGAGATGAAATTTTAGTTTTTTGAAAGCGTCATCTGCTTCAGGGGACCAATCAAATGGAGGTGAATCTTTCTTTTGAGAAGTGAGTTTATTCAAAGGGGAAGCCAAAGAACTAAAGTTTGGGATAAACCTACGATACCAAGAGGCTGTTCCCAGAAATCTTCTGACCTCTTTACGATTCGTTGGAGCTGGGTAGTTCAGAATTGATTCAACCTTTTCAGGGTCTGGTTGCAGCCCACTAGAGTCAACAATATACCCCAAATACTTTAATTGCTTTCTAAAAAATTGACTTTTCTTAGAGTTGATCGTTAGATTAGCCATCTTCAGTTTTTGCAAGACATGTTTAAGCAAGGACATGTGTTGTTCGAAACTGTTTGAAACAACGATGACATCATCGACAAAGACAAATACTCTATGCTCAAATTCAGGCCCGTAAAATAAGGCATCTACTAGCCTCTGTTGAGTAGCGGGAGCATTAGTTAGGCCAAACGGCATAGATTTGAATTGGAAGGTTCCCCGAGAAGGAATATAAAAAGCAGTTTTTTTCCTATCATTTTCTTGAATTAAGATCTGCCAAAAACTTTTAGACAAATCTATGCTAGAAAGATATTTAGCATCACGCAGATTGTCCAGTATCTCTGATATGTAAGGAAGACTATACGCGTCTTTTTTAGTGATAGAGTTGAGTTTACGGCTATCTAAACAAAACCGTAACTCGCCGTTCTTTTTCGGTGTAAGAATGACCGGAGACGACCAAGGGCTTTCGCATGGCTCGACGACGTCTTCTTTAAGCATCTCATCCAGCTGCTCGACTAAGATACGCTGTTTTTCTGGTGACATTCTGTAGTAACGTTGTCGAATAGGAGGGGTGTCACCTGTGTCGATGACGTGCGTGATTAAATGAGTGCGACCTAGGCCTTGTTTCTCATAAGAGATGTCATGGAAGTGAGACATCATCTGATCGGCTACAGCCTTTTCTTCAACCGATAGATGCTCGTACGAACAGAGATTATGGATTTCACTAGGAACTACATCAGTGACAGCAAGGACAGTATCAGAGTCTTTATAATATGCGATACGATCTAGGTACTTAGGGAAAAGACCGAAAGTCCTCCAAAAGTCCATACCTAATATAAGTGAGTGCTTGATACCAGGTACCACAAAAAACTTTAGAATGTGAGTTTGGTCTTGAAAACCAACAGAAAGATTTAGAACTCCAATAGACTTAAGTTTATTGCCACCTGCAGCAATGAAGTTAATATTTTCTACCGGTTCTAGTTTGAACCCGGAGTCTAACAGATACTCGTGACTTCCGTTACCTAAGATAGTGGTAGAAGAGCCGGAGTCGAGGAGACCAATCAATTGCTTGTTGTTCAGATTAACTGCAACGTAAGGTCGAGATCTATCAACTACAGAGTTAGCCCGGATTGAAGAGACAGCATTGTAAGTAGAGAAAGAAGAGATGAATTTTAGCCAATTCTTCCATTCGGAAGGATCAACATTTTTATGCTGTACCCTACAATCCTGCCCAATTAGTTTTTTTGATCCTCTTTATCAGGTTCAGTGGAACTTTTTTTGTTGCAATCGGGGCAATCTGCAATACGAAAACCTTTCTTTCCGCATCTAAAACAAATTAGAAAGCGTTCCTTTTTGCAATACCTTAAAGAGTGATCAGTAGTTCTGCACCTTGGACAGTATTTAGATACGCCTGATTTGGACGCTAAAGCTGCTACTGTTTCCTCTTTCTGTATGGAGGAGACACCTGAGTTTTTAGTGTTTGTAATTGATTCGCTTTTACCCATATATGCGAACTCCGGAGCGATAGTGCTTGCAGACGCCTTTGGTGGTTCGTGAAAATGGGCAAACCGCGCTTGTACGTTTTCGAAACTGCGACATACTGATTTGAGAGTCTCGATAGTCCTAATATCCGGAAAGGCGGACAGTGTACTGGCATAACATGGCCTGATGTTGTGGAGCAAAATCTCTAATTTTTCATCCTCGGATAGAGGTTTACTCAACCGGGAGAACATGCCATGCATTATGGAAAGATAAATGGTTATGTTTTCCGTCTCACCTTGAGTTCGAGTTCGAATTTCAGCAGCAAGCCTGTAGTCATAGTCACTGCTGCTGAAGTCTTCAATTAAAAGCTTACACAATTCTTCCCACGTCTGGGCCCTACTTCTATTGCAGCGATACCAATGTAAAGCATCATTAGTGAAAATCTCGTAGCCCAAGGATAAAATTTTCTCATAAGAAATACCCCTAGATAGAACAAATTCTTCTACCCTTAAGATGAAAGAGCGCACACAAGTTTTACCCGTAAATTTTAGTTTACTAATGTCCGCAGCAGTATTTCGCTCACATGTCACGGAAAGAACAGGTGCGATTTGTTCAGAGGTCGCACTCAGGTTTGTAGGTCTAGGTTGGGGATTAAGTGGCTTTAGTGCAGATAATTCCTTGTAGAGGGTTTCAAAAGTGGAACGGCATGACTGATACCCACCGGCAATCGATTCGATGCTACTTAATCTATTAATCCTATGGTAAAGGTGGTGGAGTAACGTTTCCGTTCGTGAAAAAAGATTTTTATCAAATTTTTGCTTAAGTGTAGTTAAGTTGCCTTGCGCTTTTACTTGAACGTCATGGATTCCCATTAAATCCTTATCAGGTTCGAGGTAGGACTCAAGAATGTCCTCTGATGGCGAATCTTGTGCAAGTTGGATAATCTGTTTACGTAATTCCTGGACAGATCCACTATTGCCTCCGCGCAGCTCAACTTCATACTCTAATTCAGGCTTTTGTAGGGATAAAAACTTAATGGAAAACGCCATATTGAGTGTGTGTTGCAGTAAAGTTTCAAAACTACAATGATTGTAAGCAAGAACTTAATATTTAAATAGTCGGACCTAAATGTGATATTCAACTAAAACAAAACACTTATTATTATTAAAAATTAAAACAGCTTGACTAATAAAACTACCACATATAGGTAAGACATAGCATAAATCAAACTTAGGACTAAGATTTTTATAGCCAACACCAAAGAAACCAAAAAAATGCAGAAAGTAACGTAATTCGGAGACAAAGTTACCTGTATTGGGCGCCAGTGAAACACTTGTGGTTTTCTAGTGACCTGCCTACGCTGGAGAGTGGCTTGGCCCAAAGAAAACACGAAGAAAATGCTTACAATATATATTAAAGGAATTTAGCAGTGGGTCTGCGTTCGTTGTCTCCGAAATACGTTAGGTTCTTGGAATGAATGCCACTGGCCTTAGCTGGAGAGAGGTCCGACGCGGTAGGGCGACAAGTGGATCCAGATGAGAAGGCCGGCGGCAAGAGAAGTGCAGCGGTTAATGTTCCGTGGTACCGTTAAGGTTCTTCCCGGTGGTACCGTTACGGCTCTTCCCGGTGGTACCGTTGAGCAATCGCCGGAGAATGGCGGCTTCGGTTGTGTAGGGATAACCCGCAGGATGGAACCCTGGAATCCACGTCCAGACACTTTAGAAGTTGTCCGGTTTTGTAATATGACTGCCGCATCCTCAACTCATAGCGTAAGCGCAATGGCAAAAAGCATTTGCAGTAATCGATGATGAGGCAGTCATACAAATGAAATACTAAAGCTAAAACAATGGAAATGAAATAACGGTTTACCTACCTCACTAAATCGGTTCGATTGTGAGATAGGTATCCGAGTCAAGGAATTAATTACATGGGCGGAAAATCAATAAAAGATGTTAGAGTGATAGGTACGTAATGCGTAGATGTGATTTGTATAAAACAATTTACAATGAATAAAGAATGAAGGAAATGAAATGACAGTGAAATTCGCTAAAAGGCGGCAAGAGGTATTTGTACCATGAATGATAATTAATATAAGAAGGCGATGTGTAAGAAGCAAGCTAGATAGATGAACGTAAATTAATTTAATATCAGTTATGGTACATTAACGGTTAGATAGGTCATTGACCGTTACTTCGACTTACCAAGCCCACAACTTATTGCACTAAATACACACTATATAACAATAATGCAACACTCACCCGATATGGGGTTCACTATTTATAACAATTTAACTTTGAATTCTTTAATATTTAAGCAATTAACAATTAAAGGTGTTGAAAATTTGTAGTCCGCAAGTCAAGGAAAGGTCACCTCTGACTCAGTCAAAGACAAGCCCGCAGCGCATAGACGCACTGTTGCCAACTTATCGCGGAGGACGCGGTGCGCGGCGCGAAAGTTCAATTTAAAGCAGCGCGAACGGAATCGTTACAAACTATAGCTAAATCTCACCTTGCGGCATATAAAAGAACAAATAGTCCGGGATAGTTTTATAAAAGGCGCACGCATTCGCGTTTTTCATTCCACAAAACATAATCAGAAAGTTAACTGTCACCGGCACCACGAGAGTATGCGCAAATGTAAAGCTGACATTTTGTATCAAGATCTTGCAAGCAAATTTCGACGCTCCGAAACATACGTAGCCAGCTAGAACTTGTATCAAGACTACCCAGAGGGCAGCTGACCAGTTCACTGGTACATTCAATGATTCGCCTGTGACGGCATACTCTACGATCCCTTGGTAAACGTCTTCGAGTAGAACTTGGACCTAAAATAGACAAAAAATTTAATAGACATCACACTAATAAGGACAGGAAATTGGGTGAAAGCTAAGATATTTGGTGTTTAAAAAATTGCACACTGCACTTACCTAAGTCTAGCAAAATTAATACGACTGAACGGATCTGAAAATTAGCATCCTCGTCGCCACAGTACGATATGCGGATACGGGAGCTCATGGACATGAGTGAAACGACCGCCACCGGTAACACACCGGTTTATTGCACTGAGGTGACGCAGGCTGATACAGGCACGCACACTTGCGTAGATCCTTATTACTACATACGTAACACTTAGATAATTCTGAACCTGAACTAACCGTACAGGCTACTTAATCCCATTCACTACCTAGTCTCTGTGGTGCTACCCGAAGGGGTGCCCCGCAGGTATAGCAGCGAGAGACGTCGATGTCCATGTGTGTCATATGCACTCATCTACATATATATATTATATATATGCATATATATATATATTATATACGTAAAATGCATATATATAATATATATATGTAGATGAGTGCATATGACACAAATGGACATCGACGTCTCTGGCTGCTATACCTTCGGGTAGCACCACAGAGACTATTAGCGAAATCGGTCTAGCCGTTCACGCGCTATGCCGTGATTCATCTATATAGATGAATCCCTATATATATATAGATGAATCCCTATTTCCCTTGGTCACGGCATAGCGCGTGAACGGCTAGACCGATTTCGCTAATTCTTGTGTAAGAACGCAATATATTGTCAGAAGGTTCTTATGAAAGAAAAAAATAAGAAAGTTAAGAAAACTTAACGACCATACCAATTCGAATTCAATATTCTTAGTAAAGACATGACAACGTCTGTCGGGTCAGCTAGTAGGCAATAAAAGTGTTGGTATAAGGAATAGGGCGTACGAAGCTGCAGGCAAAAGGTGGCAAAACAAAATCAAGACACCGGCTCCGACTGCTGATGACCACTTGGGGTAAATAGGCGGAAAAAAATTGAGTATCACAAAATACGCTTACCTCTTCAACAACGTATTCCCTTTCACCAAACGCTTCAGAAGTTTTAGTGAAGAAGGAAAATGGGTCATCCTCTTGTAAATGCAACGATACAAGAACAAAGACCATGAACACCACTATTTTCCATAAAGTCAGTACCCTTTGTGTGTAGTATCGAGTCCTTTTCAGGTTTTCCTTTACTTCTTGCAAGTATATCATGGGCGCTATAAAGATAAACCATTTTACGATTACATTCTACTTATCAAATTGAATCGATTGATATCCTGACTTACAAAAGATAGGTACCTACGATTATAAAGGCATAATATTAGTACGATAACTAAGCCGGGATTTACAGACAACCTAGAAACGGAATTTGGAATTCGACTTAATAAATAGGGGATACGACTGTATTTCATCGAAATTGTGTATTTTTATCTGGCAAATAAAATGGGGTAGTACCCCTTAAATAAAAATTATATTATCACCTATTATCTGGCCATAAAGTAAGCAAAGTTTGTGTAATGGGTATCAGAGTGCCACGTGCGAGTTTTTGACGCGTTCGACCGCGAGCAAGTAAACGCGAATTTGTATGAAGTAAACGACATTCCCCCTAGCGGCGAGTTAAAGAATCACCATTTCTTCAAACAAATTCACGTGAACTTGCTCGCGGTCAAACGCGTAAAAAACTCGCACTTGGCACTCTGATGACTGATATACAAAATAAATTTGTCGGAAGAGATCGGACCGGCACCTTCTGCGTCGCAGGTGGATCTTCGCCCTCTGCGCCACAACGGTCATCCGTTGGGTAAGTATTTTAAATCTAGTAGGTAGGTACATATCCACAATAAAATGCAAGTAAATTACCTGAAGAATGCGCACCAACAGAAACGAAATTCTCCCACCAGCCCAGAGATACAAAAGTACACGCAACAGGTATCATCCACAGCACTGTGCCACCATTCAGAAGGGGCCACACCACAAATGCAGTCAGCTGCATAGATACTGCTATAACATCTACCATGATCTTCATCATGTATCTCGGATCGGATGGGTCCCGGCTGAATGCATTTAGGATGCCGGGGATAATGCACATGGCGTTGGTCAGCATTGCGCCTTTGATTACGTCGAGCTCCGGCAAGATTAGAAGGACTAAAAGGGCCATTCCGATTGCGTAGAGTGTTTCCATGACAAAAGCCTGGAAAGGGTAATTTAATTTTATTAGAAATGTTCAGACTATGGATTGTTTAGGTGTTACTAGTGCCAGTTACTAATTACGGGCTGTGGCGGTAGAGTTGTAAAAATCTACCCCTAAAACTCGGCCTGTGGATATAGTACCTACGAGTCGACTAAGAGCAACTTCCTTCTGTGTATTTTTAACACCTCCACTGCGATCACCAATCCGCCTGCTAAGCGTGGTAATTATAGCAAAACTCCCTTTGATGAGGCATCGTAGTAAAAAAGGGGAGATGAGGTACCACTTCTCGAAAGTAGAAGGCTCAAATTAGGTGCAATTAAGTCCTCCTACCTCAGTCGTAGTCGTACCGGCGTGCACGCGTAACACGAACGTTACGCGTGCATGCGTACTATAGTGTAATTTATTGACTAAAAGACTACAGCAATGCCCTACTGTTTGTTCATTATAATTATTGCACAAGATTGGACATGTAACTGTGAGCGAGTGTTTGCGTGTAGTTGTAACAGAGTCCAGTTGTCGAGGTTGTCGAGTAAGCGCTAGGAGAACGTACCATATCTACACATTTTACTTAGATATATGTGTTGAGGGCGGCATGTTCAACAGTATATGTCGTGTTATGTATTATTGGGTCCAAATAAATGTATTTTCTTTCTTTCTTTCTTTCAGTAAACGTGTGTATGCTGATGAGTAAGCAATATTTAGTACAATTTTAAGATTTAGCGATCACCACTGTGGGATCTTTCAAAGTTGATTTTGGATTATGGTAGCGGTAGATACTTACAATAATAAATAGAAAATTTGTTGGCTTTTGTACAGTTTTGAAGAAGCAAATCCGGCACGATCTAAAGAACACTCCGACCTCGGGAATAGCGAAGGCAATCAAGGCTGCCCAGAGCCATGTTATTCGCTCTTCTAATGTGTGAGTGTTGAGGAACTGCTGGTCTAAATCTGTAAACAAAGCAATTTGATATAGCCCCTAGTAAGAGCTGTTAAACGTGGTGATTATGGAAAAAATAAAACGTCTAGTGCGAGACGTACTAGCGCACGCCGAATTAGTTGATAATGAAAATATCCTCATAGAAACCATTAATAATAACAAAAATCTAAAAAGTGAGATGTCTGTGTTACATTCCCAGAATCTTTCTATTACTCAGGAACGGGATAGGCTTCAGTTGCTAATAGATAGGTTCGATGAAAAATGTGGCATTGAGTTCGAGTCTGTCCTGCATAGAACAGTCCTGGAGAAACAACTATGAGATGCCCATCACCATATCACCCAGTGGAGGATGCGGCCGTTAGCTCTGCCACCGCGAAAACACAAAGCTTTTTTGATGAGTTAGTAACTGCTGATTCATCCTCGGGCCAAGTTTCTGTTGCAGGCTGCAACTATTAAATGACTCAGTTTGTAATGTGGAGGCTAGCAGCAAAAACAACAAACACAATCTTAGCAAAAATAAGTCTAAAAAAATGTTAAAATAAATAACTTTATAAAAAAAACTCAAATATTTATTGTTAGTGACGTTTGGCAGGTCATATTTTATAAAAAGTAGAAATAACAAGGGTCCCAGGATGCTACCCTGTAAAACACCACGACTATTTATTCTAAATTTAGATTGAAACTGTTTATTAACAAAGATTTTACGGTTGTTTGTATCAGAGACCAGTCTTCTGATTTCGGTGCATTGACTTCGGTCTTCGGTCACAGTTCCTTTTATTAAATACTTTTCTAATTTGTTTAGAGCATTGAATGGTTGATAAGGTCCATGAACAAACACGAGGGCATTGCTGTAGTTATTTAGTCAATAAATCACACTAAAGTACGGCGTAGCAAGCACGCGTAACACGAACGCCGCCGGTCCGACTATGACTGAGGTGGGTGGACCTAATTGCACCTAATTTGAGCATTCGACTTTCGAGAAGCTCGATGGTTAGGTAACATAGTTAAATACCTATCTATAAGTATTATCATCATTTCAAACCGTTTGTAGCCACTGCTGTGAATAAGTCTCCTCTTTAATGAGCCAATATCTGAACGGTTTTCGTCCACCTTCTGGCATCCCTTCTAGCTAAGAATGATTTTCTTATGAACATTAAATAGCGGTTCAAGTTAGTAATTATGATGTGACAAAAGTATCTTACGCAAAATCCTATTGCAATGAACATTCTGCCTTCCTTTCTTCAGCTGTGACGTTATAAATAAAAGCGTTCCTTTCGAAAGCACAGCAGATCCAAGGACCACGGTAAATACCAATATGTACGCAAGTATTTTTAGGATTTTGACGCTAGTAACCACCCAGTCCTTTGACTCCATAGAGCCACTCTCCTTCTTGACGGGAATCTCTCTGAACAGATTCCATCCTTTTGTCTCTTGTGCTGTTCTTTGGCTAGAAAGAGAAATCAAGGCTTGCAATAGGTAGGTACGAGGTTTCCAAAGTAGCTATGGTATTTGGTTAGTGGCTATCTGCGTTTCTACGGATTCCCACGCCTTTTAGAATGTGAAGTGCACTAACAACTGCTAATTCTATTTCGCATACTAGACTGTAAAAATACCTATTCCGTCCCATATCGAGAACGAATATCTGCAGATCGTACAAACATTCGTCCCGAAACGGCAATCGAATCCGTAACCTCTGAACTTGCAAATCGGCTAGTATCACTACTCATCACTACTTTCTTTATTGATCATGGGCGTCAATCGGTAGCTTAGTTAGTATTATATTTATTGCAAATATTTAAAAATAGATGAGTGCATATTTTACTGTTCATAATCTAATCTGTTATGTGCCTTAGGTAATTCCCCGAAGAAATGGTCTGTTTGCACTCAGTTGATAAATAAAAGTAAGTACGTTATATCTTCTACGATACTACATAATTAGTAAATAGTTAGTAAAGAAAGTGTACTAACTCGATTTCATCTTCATCGTAAAGAGGGGTGAACTCAGAATCTGACTCATCACTATCTTCTTTCAATCCTTTAAAACCTGGCGTAGTAGCTGCCATGGTATCCTGAAATAAAAACATCTATGTAGTAATTTCGATAACAAAAATCAGTAGAACTAGATTTGTGTATAAATAACGGGAGGAAGAACGAGGTAGCATGGTTGTTGCACGAAACAGCATTGTTTATCAACTTAACGATTTAGTAGGAGAAATTGAGAGTTCCCGCTGTCCCTGTTGGCTCAAGCGGTAAGGAAAATTATTGTCCCTGGGACATTGTCTACTGAGGAACGGGAACTTACTTATGTAAAGTAAGTAGGGACTCGTACTATAATATGTAAGTACAAACCTTTTCGTTATAAAATCCAAAACATAATCACTTTCACTTCAACACTGGTCACTTTGTAACAGAAGCACTAACTACCTACTTAAGTTTTCTTTATCTTCAGTAATAATTTGCGTCACAGTCCTTTCAGCCGGAAACGCAGTTCTACAATAACATTTAGAAATATGCTTGTTCAAAATAATCAATTCAGTCATCAATGTGATAAGAAGCTTTGATTTGATAAGCCATTTATCAGCTAATTATCATAGTTCAATCGCGGTACTGATTTGTTTCTAGTATCAATTCAATCCGTATTTTATCGAAATGCTCTTGAAAAACCTTTAATTTTAATTAATGAACATTTCACAATGAAAGTTTAGGGTTAGAATTTCTTAAGGATACTTTAAATTTAAGTAGGTTTCTTCCATTTATCAGTAAAAAGATTAAACATTTTTTTCATGTCACGCATTCTAGATAGTAAAATTATTATTTTGTACTAAATTTGTTTATTAGCGATAAAAATAAATAGGTAAAGCGTAATCTATGATAATATATATAATAATACATAAGGATAAGTAATAAATGCATATAAGTTAATTCCGATACACATACAAAGAAATATTGAAATACGATACCTACTTAGGTAGGTATTTAAGTAAATGTTGACTGAAAAATCTTCTACGATTCTTATTTCTAAAAGATCTACTCAGTTTTTTTTCTATTATTAAACAATCGTACATCTTATCATGAGAGCATCGTCGGTTACTCGTAATAATATTGTCGAGTAACGTAGAACATACGAGACATAAAAATATAACCTATTTAAAAGATCGAGTATCTGGATATCATAGAACTACACACAATTATTCGTAAAATTTACATAAAATGCACGATGATAAAAATGGCGGCAAACGAGCGTATTTTTTTGTCAATCGCGTTAAACTCTTACTTTTACCTGAATTAATTTCAGCTATTACGCTCGTTTGGCCTCAACCTAACGCCGGGTTTCCATCGCGAAAGGGTTACGAGCAGGAAATGGTAGGTCCAGCCTATCATTTCCCGGACTCCTTTTAAACGAAATAGGTTTTCATTTCCACCAACAAAGAGTTTTTTCTGTTGATTCCACCGCAAAAGGAAAATGAGAAAGATGCGTGAGCGGAGCGTCATTTCAACGCTTTCTGCTCGCTCAGTCCTTTCCGTTTGACTATTTGTTGGTGGTTATACAAGTATGCAGTTTACTCTTGCGAGTTGAATCCTCCCTTCATGGGTCCGCTCGGCTCGCGGTGGAAACCGGGTTTTAGTTAGGACAAATATAATTTCAAGCGCTAGAGTTAGATCTAGCTGCTAGATAGCTGATAATATTAACATCAAATACAATGCATTAGGTACTGATAACGTGTACCTTACCTACCTAAAATATAAAATAATACACACTGATACTAATAATAACCTTAATATTTCCAGTAAACTGACTTAAATACCGAAGCACTGTTTTAAATTAGTAATTTCTCATTCAATCCATAAGTTGATACTTATGGACAATTATGTTACTTCAATCCACTTTATGTATGTTTAACCACTTGTACCTACTCAGTCCATAGCTGTCACTTAACCAAATAAAATACTCAAAAACTATATTACTATTGCGAAGTTCACCAAGCTGCTCAATAAGCTGAATATCAGTTTTATTATGATCAAGCAGCGAATTCCTGGGATAGGGATTACAATAACTTATAAGTTAAAGTAGTCCATATTCCAGAAATCGAAGGCCGCATCTCATTTATCACTTTCACTTGGTTTTGCGGCAGAGGTGGAGTAATCCTTTTCCTTCTCGAAATCCAAAGGTTCGTCGGGCTTCGCGAATGTAGCCATCGGCCCCATTCCCATTTGAGCGATAGAGTCAACAACACTAGCTGGACCAAGGTACGGATGACTAGAAGACGGCATCGGAGCCGCCAGTTCCTCAACCTTGGCCAGTTTCGGCGGAGGGTTATAATCACCCATGTAATCAGGCATTGTAGTCTTTTTTGTCAGTTCAAGCATTTGATTCAGGAAAGATTCTCCGCCTACTCTAGGCGGCATGCTGAAATCTGTAGCTTGTGTGTCCATGGGCTCAGGTTTAGATAAATCAGTCTTTAAAGAAATCCCTGGATCTGATAGTTTCATTGGCTCCACTGTTGAATCAGGCTTTCCTTTCACAACGCTTCCAAAGTCGGGTGGGAGGTAGTCTTTATACTCTTTTGCATAGTCCTTAAACTCTTTATTGTAGTCTCTATTGCCATATTCTTTTGCATAATCTTTGCCATAGTCTTTGCTGAAATCTTTACCATAGTCTTTGCTGAAGTCTTTACTGTAATCTTTGTTTTGATCCTTGTTGTCTTTCGTATAGTCTTTACTAAAATCTTTTCCATAATCTTTGCTGTAATCTATACCATAATCTTTAGCAGTATTGTAATCTTTCGAAGTATCTTTTTTGTAATCTTTGCTGATGCTGTAGTCTTTACTAAAATTTTTAGAATAATCTTTACTTGTT
The DNA here is from genome assembly GCA_963662085.1 of Eupithecia inturbata. NCBI lineage: Eukaryota > Metazoa > Arthropoda > Insecta > Lepidoptera > Geometridae > Eupithecia > Eupithecia inturbata. The sequence goes on along the minus strand of OY759180.1, from coordinate 9,672,590 downwards.
TCTTTCTCATAATCTTTGCTGTAATCCTTGCCATAGCCTTTGGCGAAATCTTTTCCATAATCCTTACTAGCATCTTTCGTGTAATCTTTACTATAATCTTTGCTAAAGTCCAATCCAAACTCTTTACTATAGTCCTTACCATAATCTTTACCGTAATCTTTGTCTTTGCTTTGCTCTCTACTGAAATCTTTTCCATAATCTTTACTGTAGTCTCTACCGTAATCCTTAGCCTGTTCTTTACTGTAGTCTCTGCCATAATCTTTAGCCTGTTCCTTACTAAAATCTTTGGCATAATCTTTTTTCGTTTCTTTGCTACTGTATTCTTTGCTGAACTCCTTAAACTCTTTACTATAATCCTTACCATACTCTTTGCTGCTTTTCAATAACTCATGTGGAGATTTCATCAATGCACTCTGATCCAAGCCCGCTTTAGCAGATATCGGGTTGTTAGAAGACAGTGGTTTCATAAGAGATTCTTGCATTTTTATCAGTGATGGAGATAGGAACATGTTGTTGGCTGCTAACGTCGACTTTGACATAGGGTCGGGGATGCCAAGAATGCCTGCGTTTGAATACTTTGTTGCAGAAAATAGAGCATTGGCAATGTCAGCTGAGCTCATCATGAGATTAGAGGCGATGCTGGCAGGTATGGGTGTTGACGAAGTGCCAGTAGAAGTACTGCTCGGCGTTTTATCAAAGCTCCCCAAGCTGTTTGTCAAGTTCTGTAGTGATGCAGCGTAGGATGGTGGATCAGGTAGTTTTCCTCCAGTCAAACTAGCCGTCAAACTGGGCGGCAATCCTGGCGCGAGACTATTGAGCATACTATTAGCTGCAGCCAGGCTTTCTAAGCTACTAGCTCCTAGTGGCATGGACATGTTTGCGGGGCCAAGACCTAGAGCCATGCTTGTCAGCATATCCAAACCGGTCGGATAAGACGGCGGTAAAGTAGGAGTAGTCGACTTTGAAGACGATTTGGACGAAGTCGGTATAACGGGAATGTTTAGCTGTGGAGCCTCGAACTTGTGAGGGGAGCCTGAACCAATGCTAGATGATACATTGATAGGCGGCACGCCAGCTGGTCGGCTGACCATTTGCTGCAGTGTGCTGACTGACGGGAAGCTAGGCACAGATGTAGGTGGAGTCGGCTTCGACAATGGTATCGGTTGCGGGACCGCTAGCAGTGCGTCCAGATCCATCTTATCATCGTTCTCAGATGAGCACCCTAGCTCGTCTCTTATGAAATGCCAGAGCAACCCATCACTTTGCTCCCGAGGAAATTTCGCCGTCAACGTACACTTCAACTTATCTAGATACGAAATATCAGGTTTGAAAGTATCTTTAAAGTTGATAAAATTGTCATCAGGGAATGAAAAGTAGTACTTGATAGACTTGCGAATTTGCTCCATCGCATGTTGAGATAGATGGCTGTCGTTGACCAGGTTGTACTGCAGGAGCAAAGGTCGGGGGTACTCCGTCGGCCGTTGTTCTGGAGGAGGCATGACCCAGAAAAATGTTAGCGAGGACTCTAGCACTGGACTCTCAGGGTTATAAGGTGCTGAAAGAAAAAAATACCATTTTAATCCAAGAAGCTTTGTAGGTGAAGGCTATATACTAGCAGCTTCAAAAAATACTTACAGCACACAACTCCAATGCAAGGGACATACGAAACTTCGGTAGGTCCTCGCATCTTAATCTGATACTCAAGCTGGTTGTCACAGTCCCTTAGACTAGGCATGGCTGGGTTGCTAGGATGAGAGTGGTACCATCCTAATAGCATCAAACCCAGCTTTTCAATTTCCATCTGTATTTCCAACTCAACCATCACTCTGGGCTTCTTGTCATTCTTGCTTATCAGACATGGGAATGTGTGGGTTATCATCAAGTCTGGAAAATTTTATACAAAAAACCACATTCAAAAATAGGTGAATGTAGCACAGCATTTTAGTTTGAATTATATAATTATGCAGCATGCTTACATACACTGGCCAAACTCCATGTAGAATTTGTTTCTACATTGAGTTTGGCTAGTGTATAGATGTGAAATCGTACAGTGCCAATCCAACAAATCGCCAGCCAGCTTCTTGAAAGAACCTTAGATATTCTTGAACAAACTTACTGTGAGTATTCAGATCCCAAGTTCCAGCTAAGTATCCATAAACCTCCTCCTTCTTCAAATGGCAGTGAATATCCAAAACAAGGTTTGCATTAGAGCTGATTGATACCAAGAAAGGCTGCACTTTACCAGCTGATGAGAAGGATACGGCCTCTATCAACATATTGGCATCACTGTAAAAGGACAAACATAAAATACATTACTGACATGGATTTTTTTTTAAAAAAGCAGCCAGTGAATTAGAATTTATATGGGAGAGATAAAAAGGTCAAGATGTAGGCACAGGTGTTGGTGAGGCATATGTTCTATCCATGATAATGATGGGAGAGATTCATATCAATTCTTTGTTGTAATTCTATAAAGTAAGTAACTTACTGTTGCATCATCCTGTTTGGCACTGTGTTATGCTTCATCACAACCCTCTGTGGTGGAGGTTCTGGAGGGCTCTCAACCTCCATCATTTCAGTTTCCTCTGTAAAAATAAACAGGTCAATTATGGGAATTGTCAATGTGGAACCAGTCACCAGAATCAAACTAGGGGCTGTGGGAAATGCCAATGTATCAGAAAAACATTAATCTAGCTACCGTCTGAATGCATATTTTCCCGTTGTATCTGCTTCTTTCGGAGATATGTTGCCTTGATAGTATCCAATTTCTTTCCTCTGTACTTCACTGAAGCCCATCCACACCCAGATCTTTTATCAGGATTAATAATTCTCTTGCAGTGTATTGCCCAGGCTGATGGAGAGCAAAAAATGGTTTCTGTCTCATGTGACTTTATCTTGCCATCAGTTTGCAAGTCACCAACAAATTTTTGGCCCTACAAACAAAATGCAGACTGTGAGGTATAGTTTTGAACATGATTCCTATAAAATATACAGTCCATACTCTTACCAGATATTCAATAGTCATAGCAGCTATTCCTGGCTCTAACATTTTCTCCTCCAGAAGCATCTGTAGTGTTACACCTCTCCCTGGCATGGACTTACTGCCAGTTTGTGCCTCTGACTCCTAAAATGTTAAAAAAATTTTACATAGTATTCCTTCTTTCATCAGCATGATAGAGATCTTAGCACAGCAGTTAGTAACTCATTAGATTTGTATAAACCAATGACATTTCAGAGTTTGGTATAGGCATTCATTTATTTACTAAAAAGCATCAGTTACTCACCTCATCAGAAAAGTCTTCACCACTTGCTTCTTCTTTATCTTCTTCCGGCGGATCCTTGTTAGCCTCCGAAGGCTTTTCTGGTTTAGTTTGTTCGTTGTTAATGCTACTAGTAATCAGACTTTCAGGGTTTGCGCTGTAAGCGGTTCCCGACATGAGTGCGGCCGCCAAATGGGATGTTTGCAAATCTTTAGTCGACATTTTACTGGCGTCCTCAGACCATGCTCAGACCCAATCAGTTCGGCGATTTCTTAGCAGTAGATTGATCTGTGAAACCTATACGAGAGGTTTCGGTACACAAAATTTTATTTCACAATGGCATAATTTATTCACAAATATTTATTTTTTCTCAGATTTTCTCTGATAAACCAGTGAGAGAAAGAAACCGTGGACAAAGAAACAAACACAAACAAAACTAATTCAATCAATCTTGACGGGTCCGGTTAATTTACAGCCTAGCAACGAACAGTCCAGGAACTTACGACCACGGATTTTACAGGCTGTACTACGCAGCTTGGTAATTTGTTTACAAATGATTGAATTTTCCGGGGCTGTTTATAGCTGGCTAGTAACGGTTCCTTACAGCCTGTATTACTCGGCCGGTTTATTTACAGCCCTGGAAAGTGTGTCCAGGCTGTACTGATATCCATGTACTGAATTTCCATGGTTGTTAGTTCTTGTCACGTGTGAGCCTTATTCAGCCCGGTGAATTTCAACCCAGGAAAATTCGACCAGTGCTTCTGATTGGTCGGAAGCTTATGCTTCGTTTAGATGCAAATACAGATAAAAAATGTTACTATCCCGTTCGTGCGTGCGTGATTTAACAAAAACCACAGATTAAATAAATAAAACCAGAAACACACCGGTCCAATATCCAAATACAAAATAGGTATAAGTACTAAGTTACATTCATTAATGTGGTTATTATATTTGTTTCACAACCATATTAGACAATTATGGTTGATCGTTTCGTGTTGGCGCGAGTTTCTTTTTTGTCGTTTTTATTTTTTCTGCGTTCTACATGAATTAAAACTAAAGGAAAAGTAATTTATCGCAAATCGTAAACTATTTTCTATTAACCTCTCAGCTGGGCAAATTACTTTTCCACTACTTTTATAAATTGTAAACTTAACTGGCAAAATTAAAAACCAAAAAATAATTTATCTCGCGCCAACACGAATATTATTGACTAATTTCTGCCCGCGGCTTCGCACGCGTTTTTTTCTATGGAAACGTTTATATCCCATGGGAATTGATTTATGTGATAAAAAGTAGCCTATGTTTGTTTCCAAGATTAGAATTACCCGTACCTACGCAAAATTTCAGCCCGATCCGTTCAGAAGTTGTAGCGTGAAAATTGTACATCTAAACTTTCGCATTTATAATGATGAGCGAAGCTAGTCACGAAAATGTTATGTTTTTGCGGTCAAGGGATGCTGAAGTAAGGGCATTTGGTGGGCGCCCCCGTTTTACTACCTGGCAAAGAAGGCTTCTCTGTACTATCCATAACAGACATTTAGATAACGTTTAAAGCGCTTGTAGATACGTGATAAAAATATACATATTATGTATATTTCTTACACGATTTTATTAGTTCCATCTATGTTTGTTTGTAACGGAATATTTGAACGTGATTTTCACCTTCAAAACTTCAGTTGTTCCCATTATCCTGACTAGGATCTTCAGGATCAACGATTTTTACATTAAAATCATAAAATCTACTATATCGGCTGTATGTTAACAAACCAATTTGGACCAAATTTACCGGCTCTTCATCTCATTACATTTACTATATGAAGCAAATCGTTGAATTAGTGGTGAAGAGAGCCAATAGAATCTGCATTTCACGCCGACTTTGGTGGTGTTCATAACTAAATTCGGTCAAAAATGTGTCTTAAGACACATTTTTGACCGAATTCTTTCCACCAAAGTCGGCGTGAAATGCAAATTCTATTGGTGAATAGATTGACAGCTCAACTAGGAGTTGGTTTTTCATTCAAACGTGAAAGGAGTTAAATAAAATTAGGCAGATAAAATCCAGTGGTAAATTTAGTGTTAGCTGCCTAAATTTATTTACCACTTGTATTCGTGTCATTAATATACCTACATAGTACCTACAATCAAATAAGTAGTGAAAAGAGGACCACATAGACTTTTTAACCTCTTATTAAGGCGCCATTTTTGGCAACACTGAAAATGACATAGCGCCTTTGATAATTTATTTTCTGTGACAGCCAGCTGACAATATTTTTTATTTCGTTGTTGCTGTGTGTTTTTATTTGTGGTAATCTTTGAAATGTTTTATCAAGGATCCAGGGAGTGTTGTTAATAATAATTGAAAGAATCCTAATGAGTGACACGCAAAGTGAATAAACCTCATCAAACATGCCGCCGATAAGACATCGTAGGTACTGAAAAGCTCATGAATAGTGTTTTGGGTGAAAAGTTTCTCCCACTTTTCACCCAAAACACTATTCATGAGCTCGCAATAAACTGGAGATTATGGACATCATTATTTTGTTTACACACTGTGAACTTTTTTCGCTGTTATTTTTTTATCATCTTAGTGATACTCGCACACGAATAACAGTGTTTACCTATCTAATTTCCATGTGGTCTACCTACCCAACCCGTTGTTATTTGACAGTACATTAATTATTTGTATTATTCACATCGAAATACAATGGACAAGAACAAGAAATGAAGTCTAGACCATTTGTAGCCTTTTGTAGTTTGACTTTTTGACTGTAGTTAATTGATGTGTTGGGATCAACACATCAATTAACTACAGTCATGCTCTTCACTTGTAGAACATGAGACCGAAATACCAGAGGGTATTAGAGCCACAACCGTTTCATTTGATTGAAAAATTTCAACCAAAACCAGGCACAAGTAAGTTTTACTATCGCACACAGGCTTAGATATGATTTTTTATAAATTTAATATACAAATGATATAAAATTGTAGTAGCAGTAGACACTAGCTCAATTGAGCCCGCTGTAACCAAGCCCTGCCATCTGACATGGTTTCTAATTTTCTATATTTACCTATTTTTAACATTTATTAATTAAAATAGTTCTAGCCCAATGAAATTTTCAGTGGTTTCTTCGTGAAAGCCAGTAGTTTCTGAGATAGGTTGTAGAAAAAAAATATAAGTGAAATATTTTTTTGAACCATTTAATGTCAAAGCTAATATCAGATAATGAAAAAAAATTGACGTACCTATAGTTTTCTTATTTGGATTTTTATATATCTAATCTGATTGGTAAAAGAGTACAAAAGGCCCACTATTGATCTTGTTTTAAAAAAGGCAGGGGTAAAAAGGCAGTAGTTTGGCTGCAATTGCGAAGTTCAGGATGTTATTACATTTTGGGAAAAAAATTAACATAGTCCAAAAAAGTTTTTAACTAATTTAGCAAGAATACTTTCGTAAAAATGTAAATAAACATTCCGAGCATCAGAAAATCTTTGACAAAACGGCCATAGTGTCAAATTGGGTGTTACTATCTACTAAATCGCTTTAAGCGATAAGGCCGCCAATTCTATTATCTTCTCTACCATACTGTTTTATATTTAAGTTTCTGTGAATAAAGAGTTATCTATCTATCTACTATAATAATAAAATTGCAGCTACTAACAATCAGGGAAAGTGCAGTACTGTTTTTTTTTGATAAATATGCTGTTTTTTTATTGATAATTGATGCGTGTGTAATTTGTCTGCTAAAATCATCTAAAACACATAGTAGAGCCCATGGTAGGTTCCCTTACATTGCGAAATATTGGTTCGTCACCCGCTTCGATTAGGATATTTTGTGTTTAAAAAGCAATTTCATATTAAGTGTGAGAGGAACGGAAAACATAACTAGGGGTGAATGAACTTGGCTTCATTCTACAGTTCTAAGCGTAATCTCCAGTGTTCTAACAAGATATAAGCTTCTTGATTAGGTATGTCCAATCATCAAATTAATCAAACAACAATCAAACAACAGTCAAATTAACAATCCAATCAAAGTAAAAAAGTAAAAAATATTTATTTACTTTGTATATGCTGTAAATAAATATTTTTACTTTTACTTTTATTCTTCCTCTTCTGTTTTGGATGATGTGCATCAAAAACCATTTCTTCTTGACTGTTTTCAGCACCTCCTCATTAGTAACCTTCTCTGTCCAAACAGTGTATTTTTGAAGTGTCTTATTTGACGCTAAATAAAATCTATATAAAGCCATACATAGTACCTACTAGGTACCCAAAGGTAAGTAAGTATACAGGGTGGCACATTTAGAGCAGTCAGTATGGGAGAGTCTGAAACTATAAGACATACGAAGATCTCTTCTTAGGAACCATGTCATCGATTTTAGTAAAAATAAAAACTGCATTCATTTATTTAAAAAAAAACTTGTAGGTACTCAGGTCGGGAATCGAACCCGGACGTTTTGAAAAATAAAACTAACACTATACTTTTATAAATTCGAAGCTTTCAATGCTTAATTTTTTAAAAAATCAACTAACTTCAACATCTTTTTATTTTGGCGCCGCTTGATTTTCGCTACGACTCTGCCAGTGTCTGTGTCGGAGTGTCATAAACTTCGAAGAATAAAATATGATCAATAAATAATATTACACAAAAAAATGTGGAACGCTTCACGATTTTGCTTGTCATCCTTCAATCACACTTTTTATTTTGACACTGCACAAAAGTCAGGTGTCATTATTAAAGTGTCATAAAATAAAAAACAAAATAATTTTCTGTTTTATTTGGCATATTTTTGACACTTGAGTTTCATACAGCGTCATCTATTTTAGTCTATAGGCTACCACTTTTTTTTAAAGGTCATATTAAAAAGCCCTCAATAAGGGCACTAATATTTGTTTTAATTTTTACGTTTCAGTGTTCTTTGTTAACGAGAGGAGAATCATTTTCAAAAGGCTACCACAAATATTTAAATTAAAAATATCGGTTTCTATATTTTAAACTTTAGGTACCTACATACCTACTTTTCGAAATTTTTTTAAGTCGAAATTTTACCATTACCTACAGGTTTTACATTACCTATAGGTACCTACTTACTCCGAAGTTTGCAAACCGATCCATCTGAATACCCAAAATACCCAAATAGAAGGTAGGTACCTACATACCCAAAATTGTAGGTACCTACCTTAAATTTTGGGTATGAATTAAATAGCAAAGTCTTTTACCGGTACCTACAGTACATATTGGTATACTTGACAAACGTTCGAAACCATCTCGGCGCGCGAGTCACACTCGCGCTTGACGGATATTATTGATCTCGACTTCCCATCTCCAAAGCACAGGAGAAAATGTCTGGCTGATCTCACCCCCGTGCATCGTCTGCGACCTGCATCGGAAACGGACGATCCGACGCAACGTAGCAGAACCTGCCTTGGACTATTCAGTTAGAATAATTCTGTAGAGAAGCGTAATAATCACTACATTTCCAGGGTTTAATTCGTCATAAACGTTTGCACGGTACAGACAGAGCGCCTTGCTTGCGAGAGATACTGTTTGTGTCTTGTGGCGCTTTCCAGAGATGATTTTGAATTACCGCTGGCGCGGGCAACCTGATATTATATCTCACTCACTAGGTACTTAAGTACCTAAATGAAATGGCTCTGCATCCGCTTCGATACAATTCTGTCAATGTCCGTTTACTTTCGTTTTGTTTGCAGAAAGAAGAAATAAATCTCCAACCGTAGATAGGTATTCCCTTTGTAAGTCTCCAACATACGACAATAGTTTCCCGCTAAACAAAAGTAATTTGTGGACAAGAGTCAAATATGTTACTTTTGGTACAGAGTATACATTGACAGCGACATTATCATGCGATGCTATCCACAAGCTAGTGATTGTAAACGCAGCATAGGATAGAACGCCATCTTGGCATTATTTTCCAAGATTGTAACTTCCGTGGCTGAGAATCGTCGGTACGTCCAAATATTTCACTGCCCCGTAAAACACAACCAAGGTTAGTTCAGCCCCGGAATTTTCTGCCAGAACGCCAGATTTTCTATGGCTGTATTTTCATAGGCTGAGCAATATTTGTACAGCTCGGAAATAACAACCCCAGAAATTACAGCCTTGGAATTTGCAACCATCCATGTACAGAAATTCCTGGGTTGTAACGTCCCTGGTTGTGTTTGGATTGGCCGTAAAATGTTGGCACCCAATCTTGACTACACTTCTTTTTTCATATATGACATTGACATTCAGTCGGCAGTGAATGTGTCTATGTCTGTACTGTCACTGTAATAGGACGGCCAGAAGGTATGTCATTGTCACATTCAAAACTAAAGATATGTCCTCAAGTGTTTTCAGCTTGGTATTAATAGCGCTATATCTTGTGTTATATTGGATCGAACGACCTTCTTTCCAGTCAACACAAATTAAGTTCGAAATTATAGTCATAGGGAGAGCTCTTGGAAGGCTTAGACAACACAATAAAGCGATTGCGCCGGCACACGCCAATGAGCGATTGTTGGCGTTCGCTAAGCCGTCGCCGAATTTGCATAGTGTAGAAAAAGATGCCCTCTACGATTTTTTGTCTGTACTCAGAAAAACAGCTGATATGGTCAGTCTTCATTGGTCTTTCTGGGCTGTCTATAATTGTTTGTCTTGACTCAGAAAAACAGCTGTTAGCCTGATAATGTTAGATATCTGACGGAGATGTACAAGCTGAAATTAACTTATTTATAAATATATTTTTCCAGCCGAGAACGGCAAGATCAATTTTGAGGTGTCGTGGTCCGATATCCTCCTCGTGAGCCCGTACTGCTACCTGTCCTTGGGGATTCGTCCTTGGGAACGGTAGCAGGTGGCGGGCCCATTTCCCTATTACAATTTTTCCCAATCGACAACCCCAATCTAAGGTGTCATACGTATGACACCTTAGATTGGGGTTGCACAACTATCAATTCAAGCCTCGGCACGGTTGCCGAGGCTTGAATGGCTGATAGTTGTTCAGTTGCGAACGGTGTCTCCGAAATCAGGGCGAATCGGAGTAGTATTTAGCCCACCCGGTGGCATGCGGGGCTCTGCTGGCGGGTTGTTTTAGTTCCCTTGCTTCTTGTGGGATTTGTATGGACTCCTTAAATGTACCAACCAAATCTTCTTCTTCTGGAGAACTATCTTCTCCCCTTTCGGGAAAAACTAGCAATAGGATGGAGGAGGCCCTACTGGCCTCTCCGGAGCCTATGCGTACAGTGCCTTGCCTTGCCTGGCAGATGACCTAACTGAGGTCGGCGGCTCTGCTGTGGCCCCTGCCACGGTAACGTCTCCAGGCAAAAACACTGGTAAGCTGAGCGGTGCTGCCCGGAAGTGGCTCCGAAGGCTGATGGCTGCCAATGTATGCTTCAAAGAGGCACGAGCACTGGCGGCAAATCCTTGGAGCCAAATCCCTCCCCCGATCCTAAAACGTCCAAGAGACATAGATAGCAGGAGGAATCGCCCAAAGGGCAGGCTAAAAAGGCCCCCATGCTGTTCTAGGAGTCAGAGGCCAGACCTAGCTTCTAGCAGGTCGTGGAGGCGAAGCGAGTAGTTATTGGCAACACCGCCTCAATGAGCGACGACCAGATTTAGCAGGTCCATCGTTCCTTGACCCTGACAATATTGCAGATTGCAAACAGCATAAAGGGGCCTAGGTTTGCGAGCTTCTCACATAATCCTGGGTGGATACTGGTAACGTGCAAAAACCAGGAAAGTCAAGTCTGGCTCGAAAGCGAGCTCCCTAAGATCAAGCCATGTGTTGGGGCAGAACTCTCGGTCATTCCCGAGAGCGAGTTGCCCAAGCTGGACACAAACGGAAGGCTGCGCTGAGGCGGCGTTGGTTGACGAGGCCGTCCTCTGAGGATTGAAAATGAGAGACTTTGCGCTGACCTTCGGAAGGTCTGCACAGCAGATCTAAGGGGAATGGTTTTGTGGTAACCTTCTCCTTGGATGACCAGTCTGTGGAGGCCCTTATAGATACTGGCTTTCAAGCTGCCTTAGGCTTCAAAAAGATAGCCTTCAAGGTCAAAGGCAGCTCTGACACAAAGCCAACGTTAGTGGCCATTACAGGCCCGCAGCCGTCCACGTCTAGTGGGACGGGCACCTTGGGGCAAAGCACAGGGCAACCCGGGTCGCGACCCGTCGCGGCAAGGTGCTCCAATGTAGCGCCCCAGGGTAGGTCCAGACCAGGCCGACCGAACCTAGTCGAGGACGCGGAGCGCGCCCGAAGCTTGCTAAGTCCAAGCCTCGTTACCAACGGGGAAATCTGTAATGGCTACCCAGGCAGGGACGGCGAGGATTCTCCAGGCTAACCTCCACCACGCCGCGGCAGCGTCCGCGGTAATGGAGTGCTGCCTGTCTGAAGGACAAGCTAGCCTAGCCTTGATCCAAGAGCCTTGGGTAGCCAATACTCAGGTTCTGGTACTCGACGCTGCCAGTAAGATTTTAGTAAATAATAATGGCACAAGGCCCAGAGCATGTATAAATTTCAATAGCATTGTTATTTTTTTGCCTTTCACAGAGGTATGTTACGACGACCTGGTTGCCGCTTTTGTCAATCTCAAAGGATGGAGTGGGGCGAGGGTAATTGTGTGCTCTGCCTACTTACGTCTGCTTACTTACAACGTGTACTCGGAGGCGTACAGACTGGAGTGCGAAGTAAGACAGGGGGGCTAACTTCTCCGAAGCTTTTCAACCTGTACGTCATTGATCTCATAGCCGAGCTCAGCAGCATGCTTGTCGGGTGCCACGTGGACGGCCTTTTGAAAGGACAGCAAAAGTAACTCACCCCTAGCGTTGACGTCTGTGCTTCCCCAAGCTGAGTGGTGAGCCTTGGCATCGCAACCAACGAGAAGTTTGGCGTTGTGACACAAAAGCCGCCTTAAGCAATTGTATAAATAATAGGTCATTATGTGGTTTACCCATGCAGATGGTACAGAGAGGAGATGTTGTAATTAGATTTCAATGAAAAACTACGCGTGACAATTTGCGGGGTGAGGAGGACCTGGTGTTAGATCCCGCTCTCATTTTTATTTGGCTTATTCCATTCTTCCCCGTTGAAGATCCCCGTTTCCCGTCAATAACAAAACTGCTAGATTCATTCTGTGCCGATGATACTACGTAGTTTAACTACCTCACACTAGATGTCACTAAGAGTAGGGTGTAACAGGGACGTACTCGGAATTTTCTGCCACCGCCTAATTTTACTACCCGCCTAAGTCAAAAGTTGCATGTCGCTTTTTTTTGTCACTATGAAACCTATATGATGATGATGAAGGACGGATACACATTACATTTTGTGATCAACTGCTGTTTAAGATTATCTTCGGATGGAAATCTAGAATATACGTAATTTAAAATTTCTGCCTGTCTTTTTGTTAAATTCATGTTGTTGCCCCGTTGACAAAGCTGTGCACAGGACGAACGTCGATAGTACACTGACTAAGGCCACGCCTGTGATGACGTCAGGACCTAGTTGAGAATCACAGTGCACAGTTGCATAGCTCTCTGTACCTGCTCCATGGGTTTACATAATAGCTTCTACGGATCTATTTGATTGGAGCTTTTTTGTGGCACTTCTCGCACGCTCTTCTAGTGCGTGCGTTCTGTCTTGCATAAAAGTATAAGACTAAGTTGGCAGCACTTCCATCAGAAAACAAAATTATGCTGATCGATGATTGATTCGATGGTGGACGGATGTAAAATGTAAATAAAATAAAAATATGCGTGAATTAGAAAATACAGATTGTAATAATTGAATATTCATGAATGGATTACATATGTGAGCAAGAATTTGCTTGTTTTGCGTGGTGTGGTGTAAGTCAAAGCTTGAAGAAAATTACGTGAAGAACTGCTTGCTATGGCTGTCGTGAAAACTCCCGTGCTAAAAGTTATATTGTGCGGTGAATACGGTGTTGGTAAAAGCTCTTTGTTCCGGCGTTTCATCAATAATACATTCGTCCCTAATGTGGATCGACGAGCGACGTTAGGATTAGATCATTTTGAGAAAGTTTTTCAAGTTGGTGACAAAGATGTAAAGGTAAGCCATTTTATTGTTACCGTGTCGACTACCTACACTTCTTACCTAAATTGCACTTCCGAATCCTAACTAATTTAATTATCAAGGTTGTTATATCATTTACTTTGAAATGAAACAAGTAAGTATAATTTGATGTTTCCCAGCCTAAACTTTGTTTTAATGATTAAGAATACCATTTTTAGTATTTTTTTCCCCTTTATTTACCACAACTTTGTTGATTATGAATACTTTTTTTAGTAATTTTTTTTCCCTTTTAGTTACAGTTGTGGGATACTGGTGGCATGGAAAGGATAGCATCAGTAACATCAAGCTACTACAAATTTGCGGAGGCAGCAATCTTGGTGTTCTCCTTGGATAATTCCTCATCATTTCATATCTTGAGTCAACACCTTTTGGACATTGTGACTTATGCAGAAAACGCTAAGATATTCCTATGTGGAAACAAGTCTGATCTGGAAGGAAGGTCCCCACAAGTTACAGATGCTGATATTGAAATGTTTTGGTAAGAATAAATTGCATATAATATGTTAAGTGTGTAGTAAGTAATAGGCCATGTCCATTGTCCAGGTACCTACGTACCTGGACAATGGACATGGCCTATTAAATTCAATCCACACTCTAGGTAGTTGACTATCAAATAGTTATGTCCAATGCTTTACCGATTAGATGTATGACATTCCATTTCATTTATGAAGTTTCAATCGATTTTGGTATTTTTGATCAACATTTTGTAATATGATATATGTTACAGACATACTCAGGCGTATGTCTTAATAACTTTATTTTTAGAATCCAAATATTCAATAGAAGAAAATAATATTAATTTTTTGTTTTATTTGCGACTTGCTTTTGTCCGTGACATTCCACGCGTTTTTCCGGGATATAAAGTAAGACAGAGTTAGTTACTGTGGTAAACTTTTAAGTTTTATACTTTTTTCAATACTTTTGCATGGAGTAGTCAACCAGAATAATCTTTGTTACATTATCTGTCGACTCAATAAAATACGAAAATTTTCCAGTCTACAGATTCGCATCTCTATTGTTGACAAGTTCCGTGTCAATGAAATATTTCATTCTGTCATTCAATCTTCATTCACTCACCTGTACATTATTGGGAAATTAATAAGCATGCAAGTGCCAAAAATAAAATAAGAGTGTGGACAGAGTATAGCACCATTGACATGAATAATGTAGCTACCTGCCTAATAATAATATAATAAAATGTAATTTGTATTACCTAGTTGTTCTGGAGATTACTCATTTACAAACTCACAAGGGGTACAGGTCGCGTCACGTAAAAAGAACGCTGAGAGGGGTAGAGGGGAAGTGTCTGCGCACGGGCAAATCGCGACAAATCGCTCAGTGCGCAGGCGAAGGCCAGCGTCTTGCGACTTGTACCTTCCACTTCTTTCTTACTTTTCCTTAATAATTAAGTTAATTTTAATTAGCTTTTACACCTGTAGTAGATGTTGAACATAATTCTTGTAGTAACATTTGTTTCAGTCATTTCTCTGGGATAAGTAATGATTTGCAATATTGTTACAAATATTTATGAAAGTAACTATATAACTACCTTTTCTTGATTTCAGCGAACAATGCCATAATCTAATAAACACCACCTACAAGACATCGTGCAAGAATGGTAAAGGTGTGGATGACATGTTTGCTGATATTGCAATGCAGCTCGTTGAATCAAACCGATCAAGGATTGAACTACAGACTTTAGATCATAACAGCTTTAAAATATCTAACCCAGAACCTCAAGAGGAGCCTTCTTGCAGCTGTTGAAATCTAACTAAAACTTTGGCCACTTTGCATAGTACTTTTTGTCATGCTGATTCAAGTTGATGTTGATGTTCCTAGGGTGTGCCAGAACAAAAAATCTATTGTGGTCTTTTAATTGAAGTGCTTGCAGAAAAATCGATTTGTTGGCTTAGGATAAGTGAAGTATCAAGAGTGTTTTGTGGTGTGATAACTCTTTATCTTATGTGTTTTATATATGTAGTGGTCATAATAATATGCTACAAAGAGATCCGTCTCCTGGCTTCTTTTATAATAATTATGAATACTATCTTCTATCAGAAATACTCAAGCATGATCTTTTGAAAATATTATTTAAATGAATTGTTAAAACTTTTGGCCTAGTTTTAAAGTGATTATTTTAGAGCTATTAACCAAGATAGATTTTGACACTTTTGTGTAAGTGATGAAAGCTTTAATATAACGATTCTTATGTTGAACAATAAACACATTCATTTATTATAATATAAGTTATAAGCTCCATTAACACAATCCCTGTGCAGCCAAGATTATGGAGTCGACCCCCTATGTGGAAACACACTTGATGGTAGGATACTGGCAACCATAAATGAAAAATCAAATTAATTTTTTGCCTACACGTGTATGCCGATAAAAGTGGATAAGCTCAAACCTGTACCTGTTTACAAGCCTTTGAACTTGTAAAAGCTTATGGCCCATAAGTAGTGAGAACCCTCAGAACTGGTGGGTCATGCATGGCGAACGTGTTTACAAAGAAAATTACAATCAAATAATAGAAACAAAAATAGAACTACATATTATACATAATTATCGGTAAACGTAGTGTAGGACGCCCTCCAGCCAAGTGGGACGACGACCTGCGAAAGACTGCAGGCAGATACTGGATGCGGCAAGCTGAAGACAGGGCGCTATGGCGCTCATTAGGGGAGGCCTACAGCGGTGGACTAATATAGGTTGATGATGATACACAAGTAAAACAATTAAGCTAACTGCAGACTTTTGTAAACAATCTACAGGTAGCTCAAGTCTGAAGTGATCTATATCAATACCAGCCGGAAGAGTCCCCAAGACGCTGGCTGCATTGCCCCGTTGTATGGCATGCTGATGCGCTACGCCAGATGCTCACCAGCTCTCTGGTCACGCGTCGCTTCGGCTAGACGCTCAGATAATTTTATAACTCTAATATTTTAAAAAGATGATATTACCTCTGATGTAAATATAAATAATGTAATAATTTCACTAACACAATAAAACACTCAAAATTTATTGAAAGCTTGTTTTTATATCATTACC
This sequence comes from Eupithecia inturbata, assembly GCA_963662085.1. Lineage (NCBI taxonomy): Eukaryota > Metazoa > Arthropoda > Insecta > Lepidoptera > Geometridae > Eupithecia > Eupithecia inturbata. Next base: position 9,656,196 of record OY759180.1, on the reverse strand, counting down.
TAGATTCTACTTTAGCACTAATTGCAAATAGAGACAGGCATGAAAACAATAAAAATATATTTATTTGATGTTTACAACTATTGCATTTTTTTATGTTTGATGATTGAAATATATTTTACTTTATAAACAGTTTGAAACAAATAAAGCATTTATTATAACTTTATCAGTTGTTTTTACATGTGACTTACATATTGTTTTACAGACGTACGTAACTAACAACTATTATACCTACTGAGTTAACTCATACGTAGGTACAGTCAACAACAAACATTATGAAATAATGTAATTTTATTTAAACCGGACTTTGCCTCGTTTTCGCCGTAAACTCTTGAAACTCTTGAAAAAGGTTGACCCTGTTATTTTTTTGTTGACTGTACAGTACATCCTATTTATTACAATAATTCAATGATAGAGTCTGAGAGTAATAATTTGTTCAAAAGGGTAAAATTGCACGATTTTTCTTTACCCATACATAATTCTACTGTTAACTCATACATAGGCATAGTCAACAACAACAAACATTATTAATATAATTTTAAAACAGGACCTTGCCTCGTTTTCACCGACAACTCTTGAAAAAGGTTGACCCTGTTCAATTTTGTTTTTGTTGTTGACTGTACACAACATCCTACTATATTTCTTACAATAACTCAATGATCGACTCTGACCGTTAAATCATTTGTTCAAAAGGGTAAAATTGCATGATTTTTCTTACCATCTTTACCCATACATAATATTAGAAGGACTCCGACAAATTAAAGGCTCATTCATGATACAAAAACTGAAACATTTTTTCTTTCAAACCTCTGACCTATTTAATTTACACCGACAAGCAGCATTTTAATAAACAGGGTTCATTTGATTATTTAGTCATTAGTGTTTAACAGCATAATTTTTAATCCAGATCTTTATACACTTAAAAATAATTCCTTGCAGTTGACTATAGTTAAGAGAACATATAGTTCAGTATTTCATATCCCCTGAGAGATTTTACTGCAAGACATTGATGCTAAGTCCGAAAGCTCTGATACCTATCAATGTTTTATCTTTTGAGAACCACGTAGGTCTCAGAACGGTGATCATTCTAATATTATGCCAGTTTAGTCAGTTATTTATAAACGTCGTGATCTTACGCAGTTTCTAGTGTTGTGACCACTGAATGTTCTTGATATCGACGCCTTCTTGTACCATTTCCCACAGCGGACTCATTTCCCTGAGCCTTTCTACATGTTTTATTGTCTTCTCTGCTGTGTAGTCCACCTCTTCCATAGTCGTGAATCGTCCCAAACCAAATCTAAAACAAAGGAATATTTTAGCAGTTTTTTTAGTGTCTATCATAATATGTAGCCTCTGCCTCCTGTAGCTTCGGCCACAGAATAACTACAAACACCATTTTAAAAGAGACATTATTTCTTATTTCACGTAAGTGTACTTTAAAGTAATAACAACACGAGATTCACATAAAAATACAATTTCTGTTGCCAAGGTTACGACACCTAAACAATATAAAGATGTCGTGGTACAGACACGTAGTGATGTGACAAAATAGTGGTTGGTGTGGCAATCCGGGACCGCGTTCAAGACAGTGAAATTTTTCGCAAAAAAACTTGTTCACATTTTTATACCTTGAAGGTCTACGATAATGATGACGACCTGCGAAATACTGCAGGCAGATGCTGGATGCGGCAAGCTGAGGACAGGGCGCTATGGCGCACATTAGGGGAGGCCTGTGTCCAGCTGTGAACTATTATAGACTGATGATGATGATGGACTTTCCAGTCACCGCACTGTGCATTTAAAATAATTGATATTTTTATTTACTAATAATCTCTTGGCTTCATTGGTGATGATGATGATCGGTCTTATTTCTGAGGAATACTTTCTCAGCACTAGTTTTTGTGTCTGTTGACCGTACGTATTTTCATCGTACATACGCAAGTCTAGCAACTTGCGTATATGTGTTCGCGTGCGTGTTTTTTGTTTGTGATACTACATTGGTTTAGTGTGGTTTCGTAGAGTACACAAGTTTTTTGCGAATGTGAGCGTAATACCGCCTCTGTGTGCTGTTCGTGTTTACCTCCCCTCCCGCTACAAAATCGGAGAGGCGTGTTTGGTGCAAAATTTGTAAAGCGGTTCCATTTGCTAAATATTCTAAGCAAATAAACGATTTTTATGAAATGAAATGAAATAGCATTTATTTGCATAAATATAGGTTTGCAATGGTGGTTTTACAATAGAGTTTCACTATATTTGACCTTTGAGTCGTGCAAATGTTTAAACTTAAAAATAACTATGAATAAAGAATAATAGATTAAATAACATTAAGTAAGTACTATAATGTCAAAATAAAAATTATGTGCATTTAAATTTCAAATAATCACTTATATTATAAAAACAGTTAACACAAAGCCAGTTATATAATTTACGATTAAATTCATTATCTGTCAGTTCTCTCATGTCAAGTGGAAGTTTGTTATAACTGTATCGCCATTGCGTAACAGTTCTTTTTACACATTTCTAGTCTAAATTGAGACACCTTTAGTGGTTTTTGTACTATTTTTCTTCTGTATATAAACTTTTCATCCCTCTCAAACAATGTTATGTTATTTCTGACAAATTTTAGCATCTCGAAAATATAGAGTGAAGGAAAAGTTAACAGTTTATGCTTCATAAATAAAGGTCTACAAGAATCTCTCCGTTTAATGCCAAATATGGCCCGAATACACTTTTTCTGCGCAACGAAAGCTCTCTGAGCATCCGTTGAGTTGCCCCATATTATGACGCCATATCTCAAAATAGAGCAGACATGACTATGGTAAACTGTCAATGCAGTTTCAATATTAGAGAGGTCCTTTATTCTTCTCAGTGCAAATATAAATTTATTAATTTTCTTACACACATTATCAATTTGTTTCTTCCAATTTAAATGTCTATCAATAATAATTCCTAAAAATTGTATGTCAAATACCTGCTCAATATCACTGTTTTTGTAATTTATGTAAATTTTATCTTTAATATTATTGTTATACGTGGTTGGTAGCATGAATTTAGTTTTTGTTGTGTTAATTTTTAAGTTATTTTCATCTAGCCAATTAATTACGTCATTAAGAGATTTGTTCCCTACGCTCATAGCATTTATAATAGATTTTTCTTTCGTCAATATTGTAGTATCATCAGCAAACATGATTGTGTACTGGTCAGTAGCGCTTGGTAACTCATTAATATAAATAATAAATAGTATGGGACCTAAAACACTGCCCTGTGGCACACCGTGGCTAATAAAAGAATAAACAGATCTGAAGCTTTCTTGTGTATTAGATTCAGAAGACATTTTTGTTATTTCCGTGCATTGCTTTCGTCCCCTGAGATAACTTTCAATACAAGAGTTTGCAGGACCCCTTATGCCATAGCATTCCAATATAACTAGCATACGGTCATGGCAGACCATGTCAAAAGCCTTACTCATGTCTAGAAAGATGGCGACTGGGATTACTTTCTTATTGATTGAATCAAGAATTTCTTTGACAAGTTTAAAACATGCTAGAGTTGTCGATTTCTTACTTATAAAACCATTTTGTTGTTCGCACAAAACTTTGTTTTTTTCTAAAAACACAACTAATTTTCGGCTCATTACCTTTTCAAATATTTTCGAGATTATTGGTACTAGTGTAATGGGTCGATAACTCCCAGTATCGGATCTAGAACCTTTTTAAATAGAGGTTTGACTACAGATAGTTTTAGACCTTCAGGAAATACACCGTTAACAAGAGAAAGATTGACCACGTGTGTAAGAGGCTCTAGGATATAACCGATATTTTGTTTGAGCAGTTTGGTTGTTATCTCGTCGTAGCCAGCAGAGTTTGTATTACGTAAACTCATTGTTATTTTAAGTACCTCCAAGCAAGTCACCGGTTCAAGATAAATTGAGTTAACTACTCTACTTTTCTTGTGCTTATATATATTATTGTGCTTATTCTTTGTTGTCTTTTCATTGTTGGCAATGTTTATAAAGTGTCTATTGAAACAGCTTGCTATTTCAGCACCGTTGGTTATAATATTGTCGTATTTGTCTAAAGACAAAAAAAGTCGCGCGCAGTCGTCGGAATGCTCGCCAATGCGCGCGGCTTTTTATCTTACATAGAAATGTGTGCCTTATCTTGTGGTGATATGGTTCACCTCGACACCTTGTATAATGAAGCTCAGACCTCAGTGACTTCGTCCTTTAACCTTATAGTAGAGCCCTTATGGGGCGTACCTAACGGGTTTAGTTTTCAAACTAGGCCTAGATCTTAGTACTCACGGGATCCATGTGGTAAAAAACTCAATTATCATAAAATTCAAAATTTTTTGGTTCCTTGAAGGTGAAAACACAATTGAGAAAAATTTTACGATAAATGTAAACATGAAAGTGCACTGATTTGCACATAATTAGGTCGAGATCTCAGGAACCCTGCCGTCTATTTATGTTTTGATTCGTAGGTGATTATTATTACTAATTATTTGATTCCTTGAACCAGTTTCTTCGTAAGTTGTGTAGTTTTATTGTAAATAAAAAAAAAACGATTTTTGCGCTCACGTTGTTCCAAAAACGTATGCTCTGTCCCGCTCCTATAAACGCGAAATCCTATGCCTATCCTTTTCACAAAATGGCGCGCCTCTTAAGTAAAGGAGTAAAATCAAGCGACTATAAAACCATAAAGGAGCTCATAACCTACCTTATGGAACTATGTGCTAAATCCTCGTCTGTTCCGATAGCTCGCAGTACATAAGAAGGTTCGAGTGACGCCGATGTGCAAGCCGATCCGCTGGATAACGCAACGTCTTTTAGAGCCATGAGTAGAGATTCACCTAAAACAAAATAAATGTTCAAAAATACTTATGAAATTATATCAAAGCTGTTGCATACCAGTAAGCGTTTAGAAGACATCTATCTATGGGCGTGTGTATCGCCGGCAGTCTCTCGTGAAGACACGCTCGCTTGTATACCTAGTTCTCAGTTACTCACACGGCCATCATTTCTATTGAAAAATTGCGTGACACTCGCGCGATGTAGTGGTTCCTCTGTTTTCCGTCGCTAAAGAGAAGCTGCAAGATTGGATGTGGCTCGGACAAGACCGATTAAGCTAACGTGTAAAACAGGATGCCTATAAATACCTACCCAGCAGTGAATTAACATTCACTGCTGGGTAGGTATTTATAGGCAAATCAATCATCATTCAGATCAATCATCATTATCATCAGCGTGCTAACGCACGCTGATGATAATGATGATTAGAGAGAAGCCTTACTTTAAGCGCCTCTAATTTTAACTTTCTTTCCACTCACATGTCCTTGTTTCTGCTGACAATAAGCTATTATTACGCTCCATTACCGATGCAGTAATGTGGAATAATAATAAAGTATCGGTATCGGCTTACATGCTACGTTTTCTTTTTAATTGGCGCTAAACTGTTTCAAGGCTTAGCAGAAACAAAGCTGAGTCGCATTATAACTATAGGTACTAATCTTTAATGGCAATTGGCATAAGTACCTTCAACATAAGCAAAAGACAAGTTGATGCATCCAGGATACGTCTGTATTGGGTCGCCGTTTCTTATGACATGCGTCAATCTTGAGTTAATTTTCTCTAAGAATCTTTGAGATAATTTCTCCATCCACGCATGATCGTATTCCAATTCGCGCTCTGCTATTTCACACGCGGCACCTAGAAAATATATAAATGATGCTGTAAATCAAGATCCGAACAAAAACATTAATGTAAAAATTATGCCAAGTCTCGTCTCGTAATACTTCCGCGGTAAATAGTTTTTAGAGATCACTAGAAGTCAGCCATTTCATTACCTTCGTTCGACTATACAGTTGGCAAATTACTTAAAGTACCTACTTGAAATTTATCCTAAACTACTTATAAGTACCGAGTTATCGAGGTATCGAGTTGAAATAACAGCCGTGATATAAATCAAACTTCTAAGTCAACGCAATCAAAAGTTACAGCCGTTTATGCCCGAATATTTAGAAATTTCCAAGGGAATGCCATGCACACCAAAAATATGACCTAGAATCATGAATTTGGCAAGAAGCAAGGTCTTATAAATATATATAAGTAAAAAAAACGAAAACAGTAAAAATAAGTTTATTGAAAAAAAAATTTTTTTTGGTTCTCTCATTGGATTAAAATCTATGGGGTGCGCGAGTCCGACTCGCACATGACGTTTTATTTTACTAGGGGACCTTAGCCTTAATCATGATTTTAGAATCTTCCCTTTATTTTGAATTCTACCTATAATCCAATTAGTGAGACTGCAAGAAGTACCTAAACATTTTTATGATCTGTCAGTCAGTCAGTGAGAGAGTTATAGAGAAATAGCGTTACTTTGAAGATATTTCCTAAACTAAATTCATAAAAAACGTTATGTAGAGCAACGAAAATAATTTTCAGACCCAGGTTTCATTTGTAACAAAGATATCGATACCAGCTGAAAAGTGCCTCGAGTTAATTCTAGAACAGGGTTCCCGGTGGCGACAAGGCTACTACTGTGGCCCCTGATAAAATTTAAGATTTGATCTTAGCTTAGGATTAGGTACTTATTCATAATAGCATTCCTAGTTATGTAACAGAAATCTTCCAAAGGTGTTTAATACTTAGTTTCACTTGTGTAAGAAGGATAATGTATATATACAGGGTGTCCCATAATAAGTGGATAACCTTGAATGTGCTTGCCCTTGGGCAAAGCCAACAGCGTTTGGGAGTTATGTATATTTTTGTAAATTTTGAAAATTTTGTCCCCTGTTTTAATTTTTGGGCACCATGTCCACCCCCCGCACAAGCACCTTCAATGATATCCACTCATTATGGGACACCCTGTATAATATAGCCTATAACCGACCAAGCACCAACGTACGGTGTTTGATGGTGGTACTGGTTAAACATAAAAAATTACAACAATATCTTCACACTGACCAAAAATTCCCGTGGCAAATTTTATGGGATTTAGATATACTGATATTGACAGGGGAATATATTTTTCAGAATCTTTTGTTTATTAAATTAATTAATAATGGTTTTGAAATGAACTGTGACGTTCATGAACATGATATAAGAAACAAAAATAATATTTGTCTGTTTAAGAATAAAATTGTTCAAATGTTGCCTTTAGAAATACGTAATATGGAAAATGCTGCTTTTAGAATTAAAGTACGAAACTTATTATTGGAAAAATCTTATTATAAACTTGACAATGCTCTTGCTGATGATTTTAATGCCTACATTGAAAATGTACCTACTATTTAATTTTATTTTTAATTCTGTACCTATTGTGACTTTTCCAAGTGTACTTTATGTATCCTAATGGAATAAATCTGAATCTATAATAAAGCTTACCGAATCCAACAACCAAGGGCGTAGGCACTGTCCCACTGCGCATTCCCCTCTCCTGTCCCCCACCGCTCTGTATCGGCTCAACGCGAACCCTGGGCCTTCTTCTTATAAACAGGGCTCCAACGCCTTTTGGGCCATAGACCTTATGACCAGATATAGACATAAGATCTATGTTCATTTTGTTCACGTTCAATTGAATCTTCCCTACAGCCTGCGCTGCATCAGTGTGGAAGAAGACCTTTTTGCTTTTGCAAATCGCTCCTATTTCTGCAATGGGCTGTTGTACACCTAAAAATAATAAATAACTATAAAGGTTTAAATACTATAACTATAACACCAGCTAAAGTTTATGTGGAATGTGTGTAAACAAACCGCCAATACCTAATTAACTTAAAATTAAATCTGTTGCCGCGCCTTTTTATACGCAATATACAGTACTTGTCGATTTGGGATCGTTTCTTCACTAAACATTGCTTACAATTATAAAAACTCACTGCTGAAACTCAACGCCAAGCAAGAGAGTTTTAGTTTTTTGCCTATGCCCAAAAGCGCAGCTACAGGAAGCCAATTCTCGCCAATAAATCACACGATAAATATCACAAGAACTGTCAAATTTGACAGATTTTTCATATAATAAAATATAATAAATTTGGCAGTTAATTTGATAATTAACGAGAGATAAATTGACGAGAATTGCCTTCCAGGCCATCACAGCGCGGTCAGCTTTGCAGTCCTTGATGGACAAGCTGAAATAAAGGCCGAGACCAAAGGTCGAGGCCTTTAGACCGCTGACAGCAAGGGCTGCAATGATAGATAGATATACTTTTTATTGATGACCAAGCTTGAAGGCCGAGACCATAGCAAGCTTAGCTTGAGGCCATCGTCGTGTGGCCAGCAATGCAGTGATTGCGGACCAGGACTTGTATCCGTATAATAGTAATTTATTGATAATAATTATTATAAGTCAAAATTGGTAAACACAAATTGGTGCTGAAATACATTTTATAATAAAAAATTGATCAAATTGATTCAAAATTAATAAAAAATTGCATTCAAAAGAAAGTAATTCATACATTAGTCAAATAAAATAACATTAATATTAAAAATAAATTAGCCACTTGCTAACTAAAATCAAATATAAATTAATAAATAATACTAAGTGCATGTGTATTTTAACGTATCACATAATTCTTATAAGCTACGAATTCATCGTAGCTATAAAAAGTTCGCCCAATGAGCCAGCGTTTAAGTTTTATTTTAAATGCAGGCAGACTGTGGGTTCCTGTAACAGAACTGGGAAGCCTGTTGCACACGTCTGGGCCCATGACGTGTGTCAGCTGCTTGGACGACTTCGTCAATGAGCGCGTCACAGCGGCAAGTATGTCGCGGGCGCGCGTGGCGTACGAGTGAGTGCTGCTTAGCGTCGCGTACAGTACGGACAATTTATCTTGGCAGGTCCGAATTACGCACAGAAGGCTGTGCAGTAACATTTTTTATGAACCAAATGGTGACATAAAGCGTGATCAGATGATGGTACGAAAGCTACCTACTACTTCATCATCGCCACCGTCGTCGTCATTGTCCTCCATCATGGGGATGCCATTTATGCAACTTGCCGTGGCAATTGTGGAAAATGGACACACACACACCGTGGAGGCCTTCCTACACCCACATCTAGCACTAATGCTATCAGTGGTGCACCGGAAAAATATTTAGCCTCAATATTTCTTCCGGTGCAACAGGATCTTTGGTTTGCTTTGGAACAGATAAATAACAGATAATAAATGCAACCTCTTGGTTAAGAGGTTGCATTTATTCCGTGTCCATCAAGATAGTTCAGGGGAAGATCATGTCCAAGCAAAGCCTGGACCTGGTAGTAAGTACGGAAATAGTGCTCCACTGCTGCTGTTGGTGAAAGATGGGAAATGTCTGGTTTGACGATTGCTACCGACTGGAGGAAACGCTTTTCGTAGATCGGAGATCGGTTTCGAAACCCTTATGGTCTCGCTTTTGCTGTCCTTTTTTCCGTCTTTAATATCTCAGCAACTACAGCAGCAAATAACTTGAAATTTAAAATAATAATACATTTCGCGCGCCTGTACAGATAAAAGAAAAAAAAACAATGAAAATGAAAATTTTCAATACAAATTGTGATGTCGTAATTTTAAAAGACCTACAACTTACAAGGTCAAGTGGGGTATCAAATGAAAGGTGTCAGTTAGTACATTTCAAAATAGTTTTTGAAATTTCTGTAGGGTTCATACTTTTTGAAATATTTTGCAAGTCGAAAAATACCCATTCCCCCCCTATCTCCGAAGTTTGCAGAGCGATCCATCCGAAATGTCTGTAGCGTTTGTAGATATGGATCTATGTTTAACAGGAAAAATAAAGAGAAGTCTGTAAGTAGAACACTTTTTGAACAATTTAGAACAATTTTGTAGCATAAAAAAAAATCCTACGACATCGTTTACGAGATGTAAGCAAAAAAACGGAACCGGAACCTTCTTTGTGTCTCCTAGGGCTCACCTCACAGGGCTTCTACATATGTTTGTCTACTAACTAGTCCAAACAAAGTTCTGAAGTCTAACTTTCTGCTTTCGACCTTTCCATCCACAATCCTCCGTTGACTGGACTATTTCTGCACAGCACACTGAGTGTTTATTCAACTGATTTATCTGACTGATTGATTTATAATTTATATTGTGTACACATGCGGTGGCAAAACAATTATATGTCTGTGTCTCTATGTATTTTAAAACTCACTTACCTATTTCATTATTGACAGTCATGATAGAGACGAGACTTGTGTCTGGCTGAATGGCTTTTTCCAGTTCTTGCAAGTCAATGATTCCATTTTGCTGTACAGGCAGGTACGTAACTTTGAAGCCCTCCCCTTCTAATGCGCGGCAAGAATCTAGGACACACTTGTGTTCCTAAAAAACAAGACATAAAAAGTAAATGATAAACTTACATTAAAAAAACTTATTTAACGGCTAACGATCGTATGACTGAACGATGCGATTTAGTCGCGCGATGGGCATCACGCAATGCCAGATTTCAGTCAGAGTCTATGCCAGTGCTCGCGCGGTGAGGCGTGAGTGTGTGACCGATTGACACTCAAGAGATTTACAGCTTTGATTGCACAATCAAACCCCTCGTACAATCGTTATTAAGTATTTCCAGTGGTCGCGCGATGACTTGCAAGCTTCAATTAGGACCCTCTATCTAAATATATGTTTGTTTAATCTCGTTTGCAACAAAATCGATTTGTTTGTATGATCTTCACCAATTAGGATGACGCCTTAGGTGTCACATACCTACTAAAAATAGGAAAAATATAATGTTCTCTGAAATTACATCATCACCAGAGAGTTTACTTCTTGTTAAACTATGGCTAATCAAATCAAAAAGTGATGATGTTATTTTAGAGCATTCATTATGAGTGCTCTAAAATAACATCACATCATAGAAAATCAAATTATAATGGGTTAGTGAAGACAATCAGACATGTTTTTAAATGTACCAATTTAATTTCTCCGCTCATGTTAGGACAGACCTCCTCTGACAGGCCTCATCTAAATATAAATAAATGGAGATTCTGGGGGTTAAACATTAAAACTTGCACCATGCATCCTGCTACCTGTTTATCACAGTACTAAACTTAAACTTGGTAACACTTACTATCTGTGTTGTGATAACATGCTTCTTTCTAGGCCCATAGAATCTTGCCACACCTTTTACTGAAATATTATTAGACTCTGTGGCACCAGATGTGAATACAATCTCTTTAGGATCAGCGCCAATTAGGTTTGCTACTTGTTCCCGAGCTTTTTCAACAGCAGCCTCACTCTCCCATCCATAGGTGTGAGTCCTTGAATGTGGGTTACCATGGTAACAGACAAGATAAGGTAGCATAGCATCTAGAACTCTTGGATCCTGAAAGGAAGAAAGTATTTGTGGATTAACAAATGTACATGAAAGGTTTTTATTTTCTTACACTTGTATGATAATAATCTTACCATGGGTGTTGTTGCTTGGGCATCAAAGTAAAGTGGTCGTCCAACTTCTTCATGTTTCAGTGAAAACTTGCTATCAGCTGTGAACGCAGAAAATAAACGAAAGTCGGTAGGGGTTTTGATATTTAAAAAAACAAAGTTTTTTGGTAATGTCAAACAGATGGATGACTTATTTATGTACCTACAGAAAAACAGTCTCCAAGCAGTTATAATAATTTATGATTCTTCTAACGTATGAATTAGGGCTTAGACCTTGTTATTGAGTATTATTTACGAGCATTATAGGAGTAAAACGGGGTTTTAGCTTACCAGAATTAGACATGTTTCTCTCGTTTTGCAGTGGACATAATAAATTTTCTCGAAGTGGACATAATCTTTTTGATAAATTGTGTGACCATGTAGAAGCTAAAGCTTTCGTAATACGAAACATTATAAAACTATAGGTTTTTCAAGAATTTTGTAATTTTGTTGCGGCGGCAATAGATTTCTTCTGCTTCAAATCAAATTGAATTTTCCATCCTTTCTTCGTATTAGTTTCAATTCTAGCTAAGTGTCAATGTCAACCAACATGTGTATGACTTGACTTCATACTATTAGAGGTGGGCGTTAAATCAATTAACTACTTTTATTAACAGCTTTCTGTTCGTCAACGAATTAACTGTTTTTCGTCTTTGAAAAAAGCAGTTGAATGTTATACTAATAAATTACGTCAACGTATTCGCAACGAAATCTCAGTAGCTTCATGTTATATTCCCAGAATGAAAATACGCGAAAACAGTTCTTATTGTTCGTGTCTTAGAATTTAATTTAAATGATTACAGGTGTGGTGCATGTTTTTGTAATTAGTTCGTTTCAATTGACCTATTTTGATTATGTAAATTAACTGTTGTTATTTGTTTAGTACCTAGTGTTTAATAGTGTTTATAAAAGTGTATAAATATTTATTAATCGAGACTATAGTTAATGTAGGTAAATAATTATGCGGTGTTAAAAATGGCGGCTCGTAAAAATACAAGTGTTATTTGGAATCATTTTGAAAAAGACAATAACAGTGATAAACACACATCAATATTCAAGTGTTAGCATAACTTTCAATGCATTAACAGGTTGTTAGAACCTGTTGACGAATTAACAGCTTTTTTAACCTGTTCGCCATTGACGAAAAACTGTTACGTTAAATTAATATAAAAACCTTCAATGACACACCTCTTAGTTGGCATTATGTAACTGGTTTGTCACTTGTCTGTCAGCGTCCAGTTCATGGAAATAAAAACTAACTTATCACTTTCGTAATCTTTATTGAAAAAGAAAATTACAATTCAATAATAAAAACAAATTAGAACTAGTATTTACAATTAAAACAATTAAGCTAACTGCAGATTGTTGCAAACAATCTACGGGTAGCTCAACTGATCTATATCAATACCAGTCGGAAGCGTATAAAAACAAAAAGTTTTTTTCTTTCGTATAAAAACAGTTGAGCTACCTGTAGATCGTTTACATTAGAGACCGTAATAAAACATTTTATATATCACTTTCGTTATTACTGGACACTGGCAGAAAACTGACAAACCAGTCACATATGCCAAATACAAAGAAGTCAAGTCAAGTCAAGTTAAATCATGAAATAATCTTTTATTCGATCAGGAAAAAGATTTTGATTTTCTCCGTCCGTGACTGACACTTTGTCGTTGACAGTGATATATTTTATATGTGTAGTTTTTGTACATATGTGAAGTTTGTTTGTTGTCGTAGAGGTTGTCGTCGACAATGTCTTCTTCTTTTATCTTTGGCTCTGCATCATGGTATGACACTGCCAATGTCAGTTTCCAATTGCGCATTTGTGAACGAATATGATTAAAATTTATGGAGGTTGAGTTTGAGTAAATAAAAAGAGGGTATCAAGTTCATTATTTACAAAAGAAGTCTTAATACAAGAAAATTAAAAAAAAGTCAATCTATTTAATAATTAACAAAAATAAACTAACATTCTTTATTCTCGGTCTACAGATCAGGCAGTTAATCATCGATGTAATCTATTGCGCAGTCAGCTTGTGATGCTGTCATGAGACGGACATTGGCGGAATTGCGACAATCCGATCGCAGCGCAGAAGCAATCTGACTGTGCATCTGACAAAAAGAAGAAGAAATATACTCATCGTAGGTAGATCTAAAAATGATCTAACTAATTTACCTAAAATAAATCGATGAATAAACTGCCTGATCCGTAGACCGAGAATCTAGGCCATACCAGTAGGTACTCTGTGATCTAGGCATACCTACCCTGATCGATGTGTTGTACCTACGAAATTTGTACACTTTGTACATAAACGAAATTTGTACTCAGTAGGAATCGGTTTTTGGGTTTGTTTATCCTTAATATTTTTTAATAACTAATACCTTGAGAAGATTTAAACCTTAAAAATGGTTTACTTGCACTTTCCAAATCATCTGACGGAGGAGGAACTAATGCTGCAAGCGAAATACCAGAAACTCAAAAAGAAAAAGAAAGCATTGCAAGCATTAAAAGCCCCAAAACCGGAGCCTGAAAAGCCCGTTCTGCCGAAACGGCCAACAGAAGCACGAGATGCCCGTGAGATTGCAAGAAAACTTATCAAAAGTGGCGCCATTCAGGCTATAAAAAGCCCTCCTGCTACTCCTCAAAATGCTACTTTTAAAAGGCCAAGAGCAGGTATTGTGTGACTTTATTCTTACAGTACTTGCTTGTAGCCGTCTTCGCACGCGTTTTTCAGGATAAGAAATAGCCATCCTTTGCCCTTCTCCAGGTCTTTCCAATGTGAATAACATTGGTCTTCATGCCAGGGCAAAATATAAAATAATGTGAAAAAGAATAGACAGACATCCTAAGAGTCCTTATTCTTGTAATTACATCTAGACTAATAGGGATATGGGTAAGTGATACCTACACCTGAGAGTCTGCTACGTAGTTACTGTCCAAGCCTATGTAGTCACACCTAACAGTGCATAATAGAAACTCCCATACTAACAGGAACCAAAATGAATTACAGGACGAGAAAGGAAACTAAGCGGCTCTACAGGAACTCCAGGTGGTGTGGCCTCATACCAGCCGTTCAGTGCATCACAAGAACCGCCTCCACCTGAAGAGAAGCCTGCCCCCAAAGTCAAATATCTATATGACTCATTTGTAACCTCCAGGGAGAAGTAAGTAGCAAAAATCAAGTTTTCAAACACTACTAAGGCCCAGCATAGGGCTAATGATGATGACACTCAAGAAACAAATCACAATATGAACTTATAGTATTTAGAGTGTCTAGCTAGACAGAGAGTCAGGATATTCTTTTGGAGGGATCTTGTGCTGATGTGTGCATATCTTTTCATAATTTTTATTTTGATTTCTATTTTTAGGGTTTCAAAGATCGGAGATCGGTTTCGAAACCCTTATGGTCTCGCTTTTTGTGTCCTTTTTACCGTCTTTAATATTTCAGCAACTACAGCAGCAAATAACATGAAATTAAAAATAATAATAGATTTCTTGCGCCTGTACAGATTAACAGAAAACAAAATAAAAAATTAAAATGAAATTTTTTAGTACAAATTGTGATGTCGAAATTTTAAAAGAGACCTACAAGGTCAAGTGGGTTATTAAATGAAAGGTATCAGTTTGTACATTACAAAACAGTTTTTGAAATTTCTGAAGGTGTCATACTTTTTGATATATTTTGAAAAAAGTCGAAAAATTACACATTCCCCCCTCTATCTCCGAACTTTGCAGAGCGATCCATCTGAAATGTATGTAGCGTTTGTAGATATGGATCTATATTTTACAGGAAAAATATAGAAAAGTCTGTAAGTAGAACACAATTTGAAAAATCGACAAAGGGGGGGGCACCTTACCGAGTGGGGTATAAAATAAAGTATATCGGTTTGTACATCTCAAAACAGTTTTGAAATTTGTGTAGCTTTCATTCTTTTTGAAATATTTTGAAAAGAGTCGAAAAATTACCCATCCCCCTTCTTAATATTTAGAAATACTTTTCGAAAATTTTACTATTACCCTCTAAACTCCGAAGTTTTCTGTTAGTTGTTAATAATTATTTTCAGGGGTAGCGAAGATAAAACGCCTCGCCCTGTAGGAGCTGGAAGTGAGACGCCTACACAAAGTGCTCCTCGGATCTGCACACTCCAGGTCACTGGGCCACGAATCAGCGAAGAAACAATCAGGCGCCGGCTAGCTGCTTATGAGTTCACCTTCACTCAAGAACCGGAGGATGAAAAGTAAATACTTCACTTACATTACATTTTTACACCTGGTTGATGTTAGTCACCATCTCAGCAGAAAGACATCACACTGCAGGATATAGGTTAAAAAAGAAACTTACATCACGTGATTAATGAACAACCCTTTAGAGGGACATCAAGGTGAGTGAGGTGCACGTCCGCATCTTGACGTGCACTACCCTTGTCATATTAATTTTTGCTCACCATTTCCTCTTTTTTTATTTCAGAGCCTTCCTAACATTCGAAAGCACAGAAGCAGCAACGCAAGCCAACACGGCCTTAGACGGCCTCGACGAAGGATGGCGCGTGACCGTGGCCCGCCGACCTCCAACGCAAGGTTCGTGGGCGCCGCAGTCAACTCCGCGCAACCCACCGCCGAAAGACGCGAAACGGTCGCTGGTGACTTATGACGATATTTTTGATTAAGGTAAGTTATCTAGTGCTATCGTTGTTACAAACGGCCCAAATGATTATTATTTTTAATTATAGGGTACCAACCCTTTCACGGAACCCTGATACTTATGTCAAGTATATCCGTCCATTCGCCATCAAATTGTTTTATTTACATCTTGTGTAGGGTGTTGTTAGATATATTTTAAATTAGCTAACCCTTGTGAGTGTAGCTTATCCTTAGCTATGGTTACCAAGCAAAAGGGATATTTAAAGGTTTTAATAAGAATAAACGTATTATCATAGTAGAAATAGCTTCATATAACCATCACAATATGATAAAATAGATAGTTCAGAGATTATGCTCCTCATCAGCCCACAAACGTTTACTGCTGAACATGCCTCTTCCGAACCCCCCTTGGTTTTGCCATAATCACAACCCTTGGCAAGAGGATTGGTTAACGCAGTGGAAGTGTTAAAAATGATGGAATAGATGGAAGCTGCTGCTCTTTCAGTATCTATATGTGAGATCCTTCCGTCAATAAATATTGCTTACAATTATATCTAAAACTCGACGCCAAGCGAGTGATTTATAGACATTTGCGTCGTGGCTTGTTGACAAACATCCTACATCGAGTTTGGCTAGTGTATATGGATAACTTAGTGGAATAATGTTTTACGAGAAGAAGCGTGCGCAAAAGTCTATACTCATCAAAGAAACACCAAGTATAGTTCGAGGAATATAGATTAAGTATTGTACCATAGCTAGATTAAATGTTGTGATAGGTAAGTGTTACGTTATTCTCATTATACCCAGTAACCGTTAAAAATAAAAATAAAAAAATATGGCCGGCCCACTGCTAATATAAGTACCTACATATTATACACAAATTGTTTGTAACTTAAAAAAAACATTGTTAAACTAAATGCCTTTATCGTAATAGTAAGTGATTATTTTATTTAATAATTATAAGTATAGATTAGCACTACTGTCGCCTGAAACCTTCCCTGAAACAAAGAATTACCTAGTTCAGGCTAAATTGTTACACTTAGCTATATTTATTCGTTTAGTTCACTAATGTATGGTCTATTTACGCTTTTTTGAATCAATTTAATTTAATTTTAATTTTATTATCTATAAATATTATTTTATTTTTCAATTAAATTTAACGGCTATTGTTCCCTTTGGAAAACTCTTGCTTCAATTAAAACATTTATTTTAAAACAGATATATACCTACTTATACAAAATTAAGCCTTAATCTTTAGCCCAGTTTTTAGAGATCATAAAGCTTTATTTATTATTAAATCTTTTAATAAGGTTAATCTAGACTTAACACATATTTTCCGAGAATTTGGTAACTTATTTAAAATTAGTACCTACCTAATTAAAGTACATTTCACTTACACTTACTTAATTTGCAGCGTTCTTGCTAAAAACTTTTAATTAACGTCTTGTACGAAGACGTACTAGGTACTTACTACCTACCTATGTATCTAATATGACTGAATCGGCATATTTGCGCCCGTAACGGCTAGTGCAACACTGACCGCGACGCGAGGGAATCGTTTACTTTTGTTTTTTTTAGTTACACGTGGGTAACGTGTAACTATTTCAATAAACGAAAGACCAAAGTGATCAGTGATTTTAATTGAGCTCGCTAGTAAGTTATTATTATGTTATCTTATACATTCTACTTAGTCACCTACCTACTGGTTTCATATAGACAGGTATACATATATAACTAATATATCTATATTATTTAAATGTACATTTACATAACCGTATTTTCTAGAACGGCAATCAAAAAGCGATAGTGCATTGGGGCCTTCGTCGTCACATTATCATCATTGGCGTTTTGACACCTATGAAATATTATTCAAGTGACATAATTTCGTGAAAGAATATCGTTACTTTTAGTAGGCACACTGAAAAATTCGCTACCATAGATGAGCTAATACAGTAAATACACATTTATAATAATTTTGTTTATATTCATTATTCTTAAGAAACGAAAACATTTCGGTATTCATCGCCAAAAACAATAGTAATGTTGTATGTTTACCTACTACTTTACCTGAAATAACACATCCTAGTTTTAGTCTTATCAGTTTTAGTTATATCATAAAAGTGGTTAAGGAAAGATGGGTTTCTGCTTAAAAGTTTTATATTTTGCAGTTATGTTACATTTGGCAATCTCTACAACAATTACATCTACGTCAGGTTAACTTATTTTTGATTGAATTCGTGAAGTTTTGTCCAGAAGTTTTCAAACCAGAATCAAAAAAATAAGAAATCTAAAAAGGTTCTTCAACATAAACTTTTTATTTTCAGATAGGACGACTAAACGCCCGGCTCTACATACTACATTAGCGTGGTGGCGGTATACCATTATTAGCTATGACATAAAATGTGCTTTTCTAAATGAGACAGACGATGTTTGGTGCAATAACTATTGTAAAATTATTATGGACAGCTCCGGGTATTGCTCCGGGTATCGTTGCTTGTGCTTTAGCCGTCCACTTGTTCATTCAAGAAAATGGTTATTTTATAATGGAATATTTTAACAGTCTTACGGCTTGCTAGCGATGAAGTATTCGGTAGACGAGTTTTGTTGAAATTGATTTGATGATCAAAGTAAAGCTTAAACTCATCAAAGTTTAAGATAAACCGACTGCAAATTTAGCTTATCCTAATATGAAAATAATAACGAAATGCATGGTTATGTCTGTTTTATTCAACATTGAGGCTTCGTCCAAAAGGTTCAAGCATCGCTACACTATGCCTCTAGCTTATTTTGACTACCTGATCAACACCACGGTGTAGTCGTCTGCGTACCCTATTATACTTATACACAAATCGTTCATGTGCAGCAAAAACAATATGGCTGAAAGTACATACCCCTGAGGTACACCGACGTTAGTTCGTAGTCACGAAAAAATAATCTGACTAGCAGTCATCAATAACTAGTTAGGTACCTACTCTATTGGTATTTTTTCCCTCAGTCTCTCAGGAAGTTAGGAAAGAGTGGAACTCCTTATGTTGAAAGCTTTGACCTAAGAATATCGTGTCGTGCCAAATTCTATCGAAAGCCTTTGAAACGTCAAGCGAGTTCGCTAGGGCTTTTCTTGAACACAGGTAGCAAGTTCCAGGTCTTGAGAACTAAACCAGTTTTCAAAGACTTATGTATGTTTATTCTTCTGTACATCAAAAAGAATAAAAAGGGCCCTTGTGGGATCACTTCGTTTTTCTGTAGAATTGATTATGTAGTCCATAAATAGTTAAGTCCGTTTTATTTTTAAGGAAACAACATAATGGCATTATCTGTGTGTAACAATAAAATAAGTAACAGGTACATCTTGGAACAAAAGTTTGAGGCGTACGGAATAAATTAATATATCGCTTTGGGTCAGAGCGTCACCACTGGATGATTCAGATCAGTCGACCTAGATCGCTGTTTGTTTATAATAGTCTTCTCAATTGTAAATGAACATTGTATCAACACAAAAACAATTTGCTTTTGTTGAATATTTGTCATCAAAGCGTGACCTATTTATCGGATTTAATATTGGTTTGCATTTGTATTCTTATTAATATAGTGGCCTAGGAGAGATGGGTCTCTATTTAAATGTGTTGTTTTTATTTCTAGTTTTCATTTTATCTGGAGCATTAAGCATGACACTCGGTCAGGCAAAGATATTTGCATCAATAGGTATTTTTGGTTTTTATAGTTATTGTCGGTAGTAGGATAAATTTCCTATAGTGCACTATCCCTATGTAAGTGTATTTATTCAAAATATTGATCTCATATTTTATTGCTTGGCTTGCCTGTTACTGGCATAAAAATGTAATATAAAACGGGTACCTACCAAATCCTGTTGTTTTCAGATAATACGTTAATTCCTTTTCGCGTAAAATGTGCATTTGAAAAAGACAATAAGGATTACTCCTGCTTTAAGCATTGTAGAAGTATAGGGAACGCTTACGGCTACTGTGCCAACTATAAATGCTCATGTATTTCGGAATATGTATACGACTCTTTAAAAGGGGAACTAAATCACCTTTTTAGTAAGTATCCTACTGTAATCTGTGGTATCCTAGTTAAATTATATTATTATATATATTTTTAATTAACTCTTTGCGTTTGTCAACATGACGCTCCTCATTATCAGCTTATGCTAGTCAACAGTCGGGCATAAAAACTTTTCTTCACAGAGCACCCTGTCTTCTGATGGTAATGAGGCATAGCTTTTTTTCCGTCCTCCAACGTTAATGTAGAGGCTGTGCACTTTACATTTTCTTACTCGTTCACATCTTCAACATTATTCCACGTATCAAAACATTACGTAAATCCAGACTAATATTATGAATACGAAAGTAGCTGTCCGTCTTTTACACAAATGAACGACTGAACGGATCTAGCATGAATGAATATAGCATATAGACAGATTGTAAGTATTGTATCCAGCCTGGGTCACTTAATTTTGTTCGTCTAGCTCACCTGGTCTATTGACATTCCTGAGTGTTCCACTCACACTAGTTTTCGTCGCTTATTGGTTCATTTTCCATGTTTTTTAATCGTCATAAACTGCAGCCAATAAGAGGTGCGAGGCTTCTATGTTTGTAATGTATTGATTAAGTACTTATGTACATCAGTTATCTAGTAGCCATAACACCACTTCTGCTTACTTTGGCGCTAAATGATGCTGACTGGATTGTGTCCAGCATATATAAAAAATGTTATAAAAAATGTTATAAATAATGTAAATCTGTTGTCTTATCTTGTAAAAGTACCAATAGATACTTGTGGTCATAATGTTTTTGATGTAATCTTTTATTTTTAGGAAAGATAAATTCTCCTGAGCGGTTGCCCTGCACTGATTATGAAGAGACCACAGCAGACCAAAGATGCCAGGAGCGTTGTTTGCATAAAGGGTATACGTATGGTGTGTGTGTTAATTACATGTGCTCTTGCGTATAATATATAAGTCGGTACTGAGGTATGATTAAGTACCTATCTAAACAATTGTAACATAATAACAAAAGTTAAACAAATATGAATTATTATGAGGTATTTTGCAATGTGATTGTGAGAGTATTTTCTTAGTTGTAGTAAATATGTAGGTAAAGTATTCAATGTTCCAGAATATGTAAGCTCGTAATTCCATCGCTACTATTTGAACAAAATTATGTGGATATTCTAACTTTTTAATGTTATTTATTATAATTACCACCAGAAATATAACCTAATTTTTGATCGCAATTTTTTTTATTTAGTTAACAAAAATCTACCATTAAATACCACAGGCCCGATAATTACCAATGAAACGGGGTGCAGTATCTAGTAACCATTGTAGTGAAATAGACTTTTGGTATAATTTTTAAATATTAAATTGTGTTAGATATTCCTAATTTTTATAGTAAAGTAGGGTAACCCTAATTTACTGTACAAATTATTGTAGTATAACGAATTCATTACGGATGTAAGCGGGTTAACTACGAACCTTATCTGTGTTGGAAGAACACCAACGTTTCATCCATTGCGAGGGACGTTTCAGGTTTAGTGAGGTTCAAGTAAGAATTAGGTCCTTAGTTAGCCCGCTTACATTGGAACTTATCCTCCTTAGATTCTTTGGTTATGGGGTCGAGAAACGTATTAAGGAATCGATGCCTCAATAATCAAAGAAACCGATACAAATAAATGCCCAACTGCATTATGTATTCGGTAGGTAGGTACTTAGTACCTTTTGAATTCATTGTCTATCGTTTTATATTATTTGGTTAAAAAATGGAATAATTTTAGCTCCCAGTGTAGTGTCACGTAGGAAACACTTGTTTGAATTTATTTCTAATCAACTTAGACATACACAGTCCGTGTAGTAACCGTGATTAAAGAGTCCAATAAGCTGGTCTGACCAGATCCGCACCACACTTGATATGAACACGTTAGAAGTAGTGCTTGTCGCTGAGAGTCTGACGGCCCAACATCGTACTGGAGAAGCTGCTTCCTTGATGGGTCACTCACGACCCCCAGTATTGGGGAAACGACGCATGGAGGAAAGGATAAGTCTATGTTTTAAACACTTTGACCGCCATGTTCAATATTATCAGGTAAATAAAATTATGGTAAAATATTATTCTTAACAAACAGAACAGTAGCCTGATCAGCACTGAAATTCCATGCACTTCATGTGATGAGCTAATCCAATAAATAGCTTTTAGGTTTTCAAAAACAACAAGTTAACAGTCCAAGCCTCCCCTGATAGGCACTTTATTGACTCTTATTGTTAGGTAACGCCATAATCCACACACTGGGCATAATTTTTATGTAGTCGTGTCTTAATTTTGATGTGTTCATGCAAGCAATTTAATGGGTGAATCGTAACTATTGGTGTACCTATTTGGGTAGGCCTAACCATGTAAGTTCCGCGGGCTGTGATATTATTATCTAAGCTGTTTGTAATGCAAACGTCTATACAGATTGCCACAAATTGACAGGTGTCGTATACCTTCTCATCAGCATCATCACCATCATCAACCTATATTGGTTCACTGCTAGACATAGGCCTCCCCTAATGAGCGCCATAGCGCCCTGTCTTCAGCTTGCCGCATCCAGAATCTGCTTGGAATATTTCGCAGGTCGTCCCACCTGGCTGGAGGGCGTCCAAAACTACGTTTGCTCTTTTCTATATCTTTTCAAAATATTTCAAAAAGTACAAAGCCTACAGAAATTTCAAAAACTGTTTTGAGATGTACACACCAACTTTCATTAGACCTACCCCATTCGATGTAGAAGCCCCGTTTTTAAAAATTATTCCCGTCCCTTTTGACAATTTTTCAAAAAGAGTTCTACTTACAGACTTCTCTATATTTTTCCTGCAAAATATAGATCCATATCTACTAATGCTACATACCTACATCGTTCTGCAATCTTCGGAGATAAGGGGAGAAAGGGTATTTTTCAACTTTTTTCAAAATATTTAAAAAAGTATAAAACCTACAGAAATTTCAAAAACTGTTTTAAAATGTACAAACTGATACCTTTCATTTGATGCCCCAGTTGACCTTGTAGGTCTCATTAAATTTTGACACCACAATTTGTACTAAAAAATTTAATTCTATAAATTTGTACAAGCGCACGAAATGTATTATTATTTTAGATTTTAAGTTAATTGCTGCTGTTGTTGCTGCTGTTGATTAAAGACGCAGAAAAAGGACAGAAAAAGTGATACCATAAGGGTTTCGATGTCGAAACCCTGAAAATGCCAAAAGAAAGTGCATGTAGAAATATTGTAAGGCAGGGGGGCCCTCAAATACCAAGTGCCTAGGGGTCCTAGATCCCTTAATCCGGGCCTGCGCCTCACCATCATATCATAATACATGCCTAAGCCCACTGCTGAAAATGCCTCCACAAACAAGGGAAGTTTTGTCGAATACCTTCTTATGACTTTGCAGCCTATTTATAGTAAGCTGGTGCTCATTAAAAACTTTAAAAATCCCATCGATATACTTACTAAACTTATTTGTATTCAGATACTTGCGTGGTGGACTAACTATTGATTTGAGATGTGCACATCTAATTGACGGCAGGGATGATTCGTGCAATAGCTATTGTCAAACGAGAATGGACGCTTCGGCTATTGTAGCCAGTTTAAATGCTCGTGCATACCGGAATATATGTAAATACCGTAAAAGAGGATTTGCACCTCTTTGGACAAGATGCCTTGATTTATAATTTGAGAAACAAAGCTGAAAACATTTAAGATAGTTCAACAAATTTTAAAGCTTTGTTTAATATGCAGGCGTGGTTATGGTACAACCTTCCTTGTTGGGGTGTTCAGCAATGGACATACTTATGTGTGCTAAGGTCAAATGCGCAATGCACATTAATATTTTTAATTTTCTATAGACGAATGGAATTTCATTAGCCTAAAACCAATAACCCTGTATAAGTAGATACATAAGTTTATCATGTCTTCTACATTCTACCATGTAGGTACCAATGAATGCCCGTGGATTCTCTTATTCGCTATATCGACCCTTAATTATGAACTCCTAAGTACTATTTAATGTCTGTAATAAGAAATTACTCGTTTATTAACTGCATCCCCGTTCGTGTTTCGATAACCTTTGTTACAAGGAAGATGAATCACTTAGGTATTGTTATTATCGGCTGCCATTACGTTGTTTCCGATGAAAATAGACACGTCATGTTTTAAATTAGCGCTGGTCATCAACTGAGTATACTTACTTCGGAAGTTGAAATAGCTAGAAACACACGCATTGAATGTGAACTGAGACCTGGTTAACCTTGCATTTTAAATCGAGTTAGTTTAAATAAATATATCGAAATGGCGCTACGCAATGTATTGGTGTTGTTCATGGTTGTTTTAGCAGTGAATTTGGCATATTCTAAAACGGTTTTTTCTGTTCCACCCTCCGAAGAAAATGTAGAGGCAGTGGTAAAGGAAGACCAAGCAAAAACTTTAGGTAATTGTATAAGTAAACTTATAATAGATGCTCAATTTGGACTCCATGTCTAAAGTCACACTCTCATACAGAAAGACTTTCATATTTTGAGAAATCTCACGACTCAGATTTTTATTGTAGCTTACATAATCCTGTCAAATACTAGCTCATTGTTTACCGAGCAACTATTTTGTCGTTGTTACGATGAGATATTTTGGTAAAAGTTTCACGTTGAAAAATACTATCATTAAGGAAAGGTCTATTGTATTTAAAATTGTTGAGTGATTTAATGAGTAGTTATTTATGTTAATGTTAGATGCTAAGCCGTTCTTGTTATCAATCGTATTTTACATCAACCATTATATTATATGTGATATATTAGTCATAGTCATCTAGTACCCATAACACAAGCTCTGCTTAGCTTGGGGTGATGCTGTGTGGATTGTCTAGCATTATTTATTTATTATTTGATACATAAAACTTTCTAGCATCTAAATAAAACTTTTTATACTTTCGCGATCTGTTAAAATATTAAAGATTATTTATCGGGTATATATCGCGTACCTTTTGTTTTATTTTCCCCTACGTTTCCATCGCGTTTTCTAGCTTCTGCCGCCGCTTCGCAGGCCCCTTCCCCGGATAAAAAATAGTCTATTACTTTTTGCAAATGTCATGTTGTTCTGTTCAGTACCTTAGTTTGGATATCATAGGTATTAAACATGTAATCATCTTCACTCACAAACTCTCTCTTCACATCACACTAATATCATAAATGCGAAAGTTTGAGAAGTTACAAACGTACCTACATCCATCCGATTTACGTTAAGAAACTAGAACGGATTGGGCTGCAATTTTGAATATATGTAGGTCTGGAGCTGGAATAACACATAGTCTACTTTACTACTTTTATTCCAGATATAATTTCTGAAGGAAAAGAAATAACCGTTAAACGTTTCCATAGAAACAACGCGTGCGAAGCCGCGGGCATTAACTAGTTTATAAGTAATCAGTAGGATTACCTGACAATAAATCTTGTGCTTCAAAATTATTTTGATGTAATTTTTTTATTTTCAGAAAAGATTCCTTCCCCTGATCGGTTGTCTTGTGAATACGAAGAGGCAACAGACGACAAGATCTGCCAAGAACGGTGTGTACCCAAAGGGTACACCTATGGAATATGTGTTAATTATGTGTGCTCGTGCGTTTAAAATATTTTGCAATAGAAATATCAAAAACTTTATGTAGGTATCATTGCAGCTATGTTAAAGTAAATATTACCAAAAAAGGAAACGAAATAAATAATTAGAATTTTTGTTAATTTTGAAAATAGATTGTGACAGTAAAATATGACTTTAAAGTATAAAGGAACATTCTAGCATTTATTATGTTTTTTTTAAATCAAAATCTTATTAATGTTTATTTATATACCTGTACAAAATTTGCCTTGTCTATGCTTACAAAATAAG
Source organism: Eupithecia inturbata (assembly GCA_963662085.1). NCBI lineage: Eukaryota > Metazoa > Arthropoda > Insecta > Lepidoptera > Geometridae > Eupithecia > Eupithecia inturbata. The sequence goes on along the minus strand of OY759180.1, from coordinate 9,630,217 downwards.
AATAGAAGAGGCAGTTTTTTTGTTCTTCACTTCCATTTCTTGTTCCCTACCGGTGAAGTGAAAAGACACTAATTATGGTAGGTATTATAGTAACTAATGTGATTCAGACTTTGTACTTTGTAGTTCTTTGGTAAAACAATGTCTTGATATTAATTTTCAACCCAGCTGTACTATTGACTGATAAGATGCCATTCTAATGTTTCACGGATTCACAAGGACAGAAAGAAATAAACAAATTTTTTAAAGCTTTTTTATTTTATTCAACAAACTTAAATTTAGGTATAAGTTTACAACCATAAAGCCTACCACGACCATTTTTTTGGAATATATAAAGTATTTATTAAGACGGAAACATATTACAACCACAAAAAAATAATCTTTCAATAATGTAGGTCTAAAACTTGACTGTAACACAACACAACCTATGTGCATACTGAAATATTAATATTACAAGCAAAACATGTAGAGCAAAAAGGTAAAACGTAAAAATATTTAAAACAAAAGTAAAGGAATAAAGTAAGTTATTACGGTCACATTCGTGGTAATGTAGGTTTGTATACCTAATTCCACAATATGAAATGTAGCAGATTTTGTTTTCTTCAAAGTATGGTTGGCCTTTATAAAACTGACAGGTTCCTTACTCTTCGTAGATTCTGTAGCTACTCTACATACCTTGTTCTACATTGAGGTCTACATACAGACCTACGTTAGTGAGGATTTAGTGCTCAAACGTCAAGCAATTGAACAAATACTTGTAGGTACTTAAGTAAAAATTTACTTATAGTAAACTAACTACTAAAACAGTCTGCAGTTAGCTTAATTGTTTCAATTGTGAATACTAATTCTTCGTTCTAATTTGTTTTTATTATATAAATGTTACTTATGTCACCATATTGTTGTTACTTGATGACTGAATTCCCTAAAATTATTTTTGATAAGTACTCTCTTTTCTTATAATATGTCGCTACAGGGATAACGGCCAAGGTCAAAAAATTCACTTACCCTAAAAATGTTGGTCCGCGACTCCATAGCGATTAACTTAATAAGTAAAGTGAGATTCTTATATATTTTCTCTCCCACGCACCATTGACTAATTGCTCATGTTTCAGCTCTTGTAGGTATTAGAATAAACAAATAATTTATTCAACTACTTCGACTTTTCACATAATTCAATGGTTGGAATACCGATGGCTGGAATTTGTGGCTTCACATGTATTTTCTTTTGAGAAGTGAGTAAATCAGCCTCGGTTTTAATTTCGCTCCAACTGTATTCAATATCTTCTTTATTTGTTAATCGCGAACACACTACAAATCTGATCATCATTCTTTCCTTAAAGCTTCCCGCGACTAAGAAAACTTTCTTTTTGTTAGTTAAATTTTTCAATAGTTGCTTATTGAGTATGTCTCCAGCCTTTAGCCTGAAGCAGACCAATCCCATAGAAGGCTCAGGATCGACCACGAACCGATCGTCAGCTCGTACTAAGTTAGCGAAATGCTGAGCCAGTGAAATTTGAGTTCTCACATGATCTCTCAGACCTTCAGCTCCGTATACCCTCATAACCATCCAAAGTTTCAGCGACCTAAATCGGCGTCCTAGTGGCATCTGCCAATGTCTGTAGTCTGGTATCTTAATGTCAGTTTGAACATCGTCGAGGTAGATTCGTTGAACGTCGAAGGCATTGATGAGGTCGTATCCGTTCTTTACCCACATGCAGGAGCAATCGAAAGAGACCGGCATCCATTTGTGAGCGTTGACGTCGAAAGAGTCGGCATACTCCACGCCGTTCATGAGGTGCCTGTACTCGGGGCACATGAATGCTGCTCCAGCGTATGCGGCGTCGATATGCAACCAAACATCCGCGTCTCTGCAAACTGGTCCAATCTCGGTCAAAGCGTCGAAGGCGCAGGTTCCAGTAGTCCCTAAATTGGCGACGACGTAGCATGGGATGAGACCTTGCGCTCGGTCTTCTTCGAACGCCTGTTTTAATGTCTCTCCGCGGAGTCTTGAGCTTGAATCTGCTTTTAGCAGCCTCATTTTCATGGATCCTAAAATCCCTGCCTTTTCTACGGATGAGTTGCATTGGTCTGAGGTATAGGCGACAAGTTTTGGTTTAATTTCGTCTTCATCTAGGTCTGGGTTGAGTTTCTTAAGATTGCGGATCGTTTTCTCTTTTGCTACGAGTAGGCCCACTAAAGTGGCTTCACTCGCGGATCCCTGAATAACTCCCCCTCCTGGCCCCGATGAGCAGTTCAGGAAATCTTCAGGAAGGCCAATAAGTTTTCCAAGCCAGTTCATTGTGACAACTTCTAACTCTGTGCAAACGGGGCTGGACATCTGAAAAAGTCATAAAATCGTCCAGTTGTATTGGTATATGCTTAGCGATGTTAGTTTAAGCCACTTGGATGAAACAATTCGTCCTTACCCAGCTGAATCCGATAAGACCCAATCCATCGCTGAGCATGCCTCCAATCATACTGGCGTACGATGTTCCTGTAGGGTAAAAAGCGTGAAATCGCGGTGAGTGCCAATGGGTTACCTGAAAATTAAAACATTGCCGTTAATCATTTTTGCCTAATCGGTTTGCTCGGATAAAACTTCCAGTGAAATGTCGCCTGAACTTATATTGAAAAAATAGATGTGACATACTGCTTTTTGAACGATGGTAGGCGTTCTATCGGTATTACACTTGAACGAAAGTAATTTGCGCGATGCGAGAGCCACATGCGCGAAAAGACAAGGGAAGAATGTTCTTTGGGTACGTTACGTTATAATTACATTCTCTGCTTTAGCGTAGAGCTTCGTAGAGCGTGTTACGACGCTACGGCCCTGCGCTGCATAGCAAATAAAAGATTTCAACGCGCACTTGATTTCTAGATACCTACATACAACTCCTCATAATAATTAAGAGTATTATGATTTCCACTTAGAGGTAACTCTGTAAATACAAGACTTGTATTTGCAAGTGATGTATCCCGTTTGGGATTTTACTATAAAATAAATTACAACGCTACGCCGCTGGCCCTGCGTAACAAACAAAAAATTCAACGCGCACCCTAATTTGTACAAAATAACATCACACTCATATTAGTGTGTGTGTGTAGTTTAGATGTTTGGATGGTTGTTACGTCTTCACGCCAAAACTACCGAACCGATCAGGCTGGAAGTTTGCATAGATTAGTTCTTAGTATAACATAAATGCTTTTATACTGGAAAATCGCGTGTGAAGCTTCAGAAGCTCATAATTATCACTGTAATTAAAATACGTAGAGTTCTAGTTTTGAGAGAGAGTTAAGAGAGGTGCTACGACGTTGCAACTGCGTCCCTGCGTAGCATCCAAGCGATTTCAACGCGCACCGGATTTGCGAAGCGAGCTAATTCCTCATAATCTCTATTACTAAGTAGAAGATGTAGAGAGTTGCGGTTTTCAAAAAAATTATGATGAGCTTTCCGCCTTCCATCTTTTACTCAAGAGAATAATAATGTACCTACACTACGAGACCAGAGCTCTATGTACGAAACAATGAAAACTACGCGGCTTTTCACTGATGACGGACGGCTGACGGACGGAGTCTTGTGGTTTTTGCGCGAATGCCGTGAATACTCATAAGTAGTATATTAACGCGTACCCCACGTAAGTTTCTTCTCACGTAGTGCTTATCGTGAAAATATTTTTCGCAACCTTTGGGGAAAATCTAGAAGTCTTACCCCAGTCAAGATATTTTCCTTGAAATCTTTCATAATATCCCTCCAATCTTCAGGCTGCTCCGGTGCATCTTGAGGCAGGATATCCAGGAGGTAGCCTGGCTCCACTGAAGGTAGAACATCTCTGTAAAATATACAAACGTTTTTAGACGTGTTCTTGTAAATAGTACAGGTAGGCAGAAAGTGCCTAGTTGCTGTTTGATATAGGTTCTTTTTTTTAAGTATTTTTATTAAGTAACGAATTACATGGTTGCAGTTGCTATTGGAATTCGATGATGCCCGCAGTAGTTTTTAATAAAACTGTGTCGCAGACACCATCGCCCTCCTCACAGACAGGCTGTTCCGCTACATAATTTTAATAACAATTAAAAGTAAACTATTAGATAGGTACCTTGGAATTTTAAATTAATTAATTAATATTCAAAAGTACTTGATTCTACGATAAATTCTCTACACTAATTATTTTTACTAGCTACCTACTCTACATCGAATAGCCCTAGGTAATGATACATAATATTGTGGTAGGTATATATATATCGGGGTATTCTCAAAACTTTTCAAAAGAAAATTAACATTATGTGTAGGTACTTAAGGTAGAAGACCCGTTTTCATAGATAACCTTTCTAAAAACAGCATTTATCCTGTTGATCTCGTTTAGTCCTTGAACTGACAATTGTATTCTTACGTACAATCCTTTTGACCTTTGATCGCGTTCTCGATGAACGAGTTTACCGTAAATCTGTTTCTAATTAATTAAATTCGCGAAGATCAAATAATTATTTAATTAAAGCTCAGAAAAAGTAAATGATTATTATTTTTATTTATCGATAGCAAGAAGCCCTACTAAATTGGCACTGCAAGTCACGTTCGCGTAGGAGAGGTAGCAAGTACCTACTTATAGCACTTAGTTCTTACTGCAACGAGGTTTTTTACCTTGTTTACGAGTTAATGACTCGATGACTAGATATATTTTCCATTGTTTAAGTTCTTGATGTTCACTCGTAGATACCTACTTATGAAGTTAAGTATGCACCTACTAACCCATCACGAAGTGACAGCTAGTGGCTAGTAAACATTTGTTTCATTACTCTATTCACTAGGTCAAGGTCATCCGATGATTAGTTTTTTCAAGATCATTTGATCCTAGCATGCTTTATCCTAAATTCGTTCAGTGATCCGATCAATCTTAGTGAGATGGCAGGAAATATAATTTTATCCCATAACACAAGTTCTGCTTAGCTTGGGGCTAGATGATGCTGTGTGGATTGTCCAGCATTATTGATTTTTTATTTATTATTCTATTTAATTATCTCTATACCACAAGGGCCTGGACTGTACCAAATTAAGAACCTGTACTCATTAGCAGCACGATATTTATGTATTTACATGTTCTTAGGGTTTCGAAGATTGGAGATCGGTTTCGAAACCGACTCGCTTTTTCTGTCCTTTTTTCCGTCTGTCTCCGTATCTCAGCAACTACAGCAGCAAATAACATGAAATTTAAATTAATAATACATTTCGTGCGCCTGTATAGATTAAAATAACCCCCCCCTCCCATCCCCCATATCTTCGAAGTTTGCAGTGCAATTTATCTGAAATGTATGTAGCGTTTGTAGATATGGATCTATATACAGGAAAAATATAGAGAAGTCTGTAAGTAGAACACTTTTTGAAAAATTGCCATAAAGGGGGGGAATAATTTTCAAAAGGGGGCCTACCTCACTGGGATATCAAATGAAAGGTATTGGTCTGTATATCTCAAAACAGTCCTTGAAATTTTTGTAGGTATAATAGTTTTCGAAATATATAGAAAAAACGCGAAAATTTTACTATTACCCTCTATAAGTACTCCGAAGTTTGCAAACCGATAGGTACGTACATCTGAAATGAAGGTACCTATAATTTTTAGGTATTAATGAAATATCAAAGTCTAACCGTTGTACATATCGGTATAAGTCATAATATCACACACTCACACTTCACACTCGCACTTGACGGATCTTGTTTTTTTGGGTGGTTGGTAAGACTAGCTCAAATATGGGCCAAGCTCTGGTCTGGGAAAGAAAAATTTGCCTCGACTTCTTAGGTTGATGTGTGAAGTACATTATTATTTATGCATTAAATATTTTATAGTTCTTTTTTTGCCGTAACTTCTCTAGTTTTAAGTTTTCTATGTTAGATTTGGTACAATAAAAAAATAAGATTACCTTCTACCCCTTTAGTCGACGACCCTGATAAGAAAAGAGAAGATGGATTGGATATCAATTGCGTAAGATAGGTAGGTAACTGTTACTAACTTCAGGAAAATATAATATAAAAGACTCTTTGATAGATACGCGAATCTTATTTCAATAAATAGGCAATGGCCTTTATTAACAATGAAGACTACAATCAAATAATAAAAACAAATTAGAGCAATTAACACAACAAACAAATTAAAGATTATTTACAATTGAAACAAGTAAACTAACTGCTTAATAATAAATAGGTAGGTAATAACGAACGAATTATCAATTATCCCTAGTAATAACATCAGGTAATCAGCTGGTCGTTACCTAGAACTATTACCTACCTACAACGGACGTAAAATTATACAGGTAACGTATTTTATAGGTAAACTAGTTTCTGCCCGCAGCTTCCCACGCGTTGTTTCTATGGAAACATTTAACCGTGATTTCTATCCCATAAGAACTGATTTATGATAAAAATTTGCCTATATTTGATTCCAGGATTAGAATAATCCTAATAAATTGAATTATCAAAAGTGTTCTTAAAGTGGCCAATGATAGACGCAGTCAACTTAGGCTACACGCGGTAAATACATACAATAGATACAATTCTTAGCACCCTTTTGTTTTTTTTAGCACGTAGGTATTATCATTTTAGGTACATAGTATCATTTAATTTAATTGATTAAATAAATGATACTGCGAATTGTCCTACATTTAATGGAAGTAAGTTTCTTTATGTACTTACTAGTTTCTGCCCGTGGCTTCGCAAGCGTTGTTTTTATGAAAACGTTCGAAGGTAATTTAAATTCCTATGGGAACTGATTTATGGTATGAAAAGTAGCCTAAGTTTCATTCCAGGCCTAGAACTAAGTCTATACAAAATTTCTGCCCGATCCGTTCAGTAGTTTTGGCGTGAAGACAACAATCATCCAAACAAACATCCAAACTTTCGCATTTTATAATAGTGTGATTGTGACAATAAGCAAATTTTGCAAAAAATCGATAATTTTATTTTGTATCGTCTACAATATTTTACATTCAATAATATTTTATCGGCTGTATCAATTTTTTTCAAACAGCTATAACACTCTCATTCAAGTACCCTTCCAAAGAAAAAAACTAAATCCAAATTGGTCATGCGTTTGGGAGCTACAGGGAGCTACAATACCACAGACAGACATACGTACAAATGTCAATCAAAGCGGGTGTGTTATACCCACAGAAATCTGAATATATTTAGATTTATGTGGTATAACACCCTCCTTTTTGTCAGATGTTTAATAATATAATGATAATTGTGATAATTTAAATTAAAAATAATGTGATATTAGTCCGCGGAAGATATTATTAATACACTCCACACCTATTCCAACACTCTACTTTTGGTACCTACTAGCCCTGGGGCCAAAAAGGTATCAAAAGTAGAGTTTTTCATTATATGCTAGGTACCTACTGTTAATAATTTTGATAGTACACCATGTAATATACATAATTATTAACATAAGTAGCATAATTAATAAATACTACGTAGTAAGTATAAAATACTCTACTTTTGATGTAGCTAATGCTACCTACCTACGAAGTTAGGACTCATCTCGGTTAAGGCTTTGATTTGATATGTGATTTGGTCTCGCTAAACCTTATTATTCTACCTACTCAAATTAAACTCTGTTTCTAATGAAACTTGGCCCTTGATTGTAATTTTTTTTGCTATTAGAAAATAGTTATCTGCTACAAAAACTTGATATTATATGCCCGATGTAGGGCATATCCTAGATATCCTAGGTATATCCTAGGTACCTAATTCGTGTGTTTTTCCCAGCATTTATGTAAACAAAACTGAAAACTTTTAATTAAAATATTATCATTGATAAAAAAAACAATTAGTACTAACCTGTCTCTAATATTCTCGACATAATCAGCAAGAAGATCCACAGCGGCCCTTCCGAACTCCCTAAACTGTTGTGCTTCCATCACAAACACTGCACTCCAACGACACGTCAACTTATTCAGCAGAGGTATAACAAGACAATGGTGCTGTGATCAGGTTGCAGACAGCTATATAGGTAGCCGTTGAGCAGCTTTCTACACGGGTTGCTTTGCTTGTTGTCGCGTATTGCTAAGAGGTAGCTTGTACCGTCGGATTCACTTGCGCGTAGGGAGAGCTCACTGAGCACATTTCTGTAATAAATTAAAATACAATAACATATTCTAACATTACGTGCCTTAAATAGCCTTTTTTGGATCCGGTGTGAACTTTCATAACTGCGCATTCGAAAAATTATCTTATCTAGGGTTTTTTAACGTAGTCGTTAAAAAGTCAAGAAACCAGTGGAGTTCGCTGGAAAAGGTTGAAGCTTTGGTGCGACGGTTTTCAAAAAGACAAGTAAGCTTTTACAACGGCGAGCGAAGCGAGTTAAGTTAATTTTCCCGCTAAGAGAGTGGACCAAGACTCGAATATTTGTGATTTTTGTCCGGTGGTTGGCAAAAATGCCCCTAATATGAACGGAAAACGGAGCGATATTTGAACATTTTGGAGACAGACGGGAAATAATTTACTAATTCACCTTTTTGTTCACTTTCGTTTCGTTTTGTAGTTTTCTGCAGGCCGTCGATTTCTAATCAAATAAGGTTTTTTTTAATTGTAAATAATTATGAATACAATCATAAGACATAAAAAATTAAACACTAGGAACCTAACATAAAATTTCATAAAATTTGTTTATGTTGTTTTCAACTAGAAAGATCTTTTCTAAGGGTCAATTCTGCGCTTCCCAAGTAGGTAACATGTATTTACAAATAAATCAAATTAAAACATTACATTTGTGATATTTTACGTTGACAGCTTCGTCGTCGATCGGCTCCATCCAGACAGAAAATTATATGTATTTGTTTTTGTACCATGTGATGGAAACCGAAATTGTTTATACCCAGTCTCCCCAGTGGCGCCCCATTGAATGGGAGATTTTAACGTAATCGCACAGCAGATCCTGTGCCCGGTGCCTAGGCACCGCTCTCCTATTTACGGCGCTACTGCCAGTTTGCACCTACAACTACACCACATAATATTCTATAGTTATTTGTTATATTTATCTTGGGTCGTCCTAATGCTAATTTAATTCCTATGCAGGACAAAGGCATCCCTTTCCACACTACCTACGCGGTCTTAGGCTGTTGTGTGGGACAAATCCAAACGAGCCTAACTCGTTCTGCAATCAACATGTCTTCTATTATTATATCCACTTTGTTCATATTTTGTACTGGATTCCAAATCTTTGAGGATAAAACATAGCTTTATTTAAGCTGCACTGAACCGACCACCATCTTCTGCAATTCTATCTACCAGTGGAAACTTTATAAATAGCCCTCCGCTTATTCCTATTTTATTCCGTCGAAATCGAGATATACCTATTTGATCTTTGGTGAACGTTGAATGTTTCGACTGATACGGTCGATCGATAGAACTAGATGATAGCAGGTAATAACCAATTTGTAAACAAATAAACGTTATTATTATTATTTATTATGTACATGTAGGTAAACCTTATATATTTAGATTAATGCCCCATACTTTGTAATTTATAGCTGTAAGTTTTCCTAAAATTCTAAAATAAAATATAATAACTACTGATTTTATTTATAGTATAGGTACTTAAATAAATACAAATTTTGTTTAGAAAACTTTTCTCGTAAAAACCATATTTTTGAAAGACATTATCTATCAGGAAAATTATTCGTCAGGGACTAGACAAATTGATGTGAATTTTATGAACTCCATCATTCTTAATAAAGTGCGTATTTTGGCTAGGTAGGTAACTATAATTTAGAGACCACTAGTTTTAAGTACTTTGTTAACCGATTTCAAAAAAAGAAGGGGGTTCAATTCGGCTGTATTTTTTTATGTACGTATGCGCTTGATATCTCCGCCAATATTTAGCCGATTTTGATGATTCTTTCACTATTGAGATAAGAATGATCCCGATGTGGTCTCATAAAGTTTTTATTCCCGAGGGATTAGTACTTACCCCGTAAAACTTCAAAAACAACATAATACTTTCGAAGAATCTCGACTAGCTTACAACAATGTTGGTGATATCTTCGCCAATTCTTGATATATTTTGATGTTTCTTACGTTGTTGTTTAGCTGTTGATTTTGAAGCTGTGTGGTGCCGCCTTAGAATTTGCACCACGCCAACTCTTCCCGCGGCGTAAGAGGCGACTAATGGATATCCACCAGGGGTGGGCAGCAGTGCCCCCGGCAGTACAATTCTACCACCGAACTGCGATACCCAACCCGCATGCTCAGCGTGGGGATTATGGGCATTACCCCTCGTGTGATAAAAGCCAAGGCGCTTGTCAAGGGGACGTCTGAGTTCAGCATTGGAACAATATAGGCTGTGAAGGTGGAGGTGGAGGTGATTTTGAGGTGGTCTCATAAAAGTTCGATTCTCGAGGGATTGAGTGCGCCTTAAAGGTATCTAAAATATAATTTTCGCAATCTCAGGTAACTAATGGTTTCCATGGCTACTGGCGTAAACTAGGTATTATATTCTCTTGGGGTCTACTTTCAAAAATAAATTACATAGTTGAAGGATGGCGGATAGCAAAAAACAAAGGGCGACTGATCCGTTCTTTCGATGACCCTTCTATGAAAACGGTTTTGACATTTATTTCGTAAAGATCCGAAACCATATGTGTCATTTAGTGACGCGTCTGAACGCACGCTTTTACATAATGAAAATATCTGAGCAGTGGAAGTTCGTTAACTTTGTATCGTTCGGGGAAACCGAACGATACAGAGAAGATACACTGAAACTGTCTTATAGGAACCTTTCTTTTCCTATGAAGATGATTTAAAAAAAACTTTTGGTTTTTAGGACTCAAAAACAGTTGAGCGTATGAAAATATGTTAGGAACAAAATTTGTATCAAATTTTATGTTCTACGAGTTAAGTAAAGTCAACATCACTGGAGCTATAAAAACCTAGATAATTGTGACCCATTTTTATGACAATTAACCTTTAATAACTTTCGCACTCAGCGCGATATTTTTTTTTACTTTTGAGACAACGTTTATAACGCCAAATTTAAAGCGTCTCGTATACGCTCCGGCTGGTTTTCTCGGAACTCCGAGGTTGGCTAAAATGCAGTCATTTTAGCCCGACAATACTCATAGTCCAGTGACTATGAGTATTGTCGGTTCATAAAATACGTATAATAGTTCTATATAAAGTTAATTACGACTTAATTAATCATTTAAAAAAGTGATTCTGATATGATCGCATAATCGTGTTTGTTCCTTCTGTACGTTTCCATACCATTTGCGATTAGGTAACAATAAAACGTGCACTTCCTAGGTACGTGTCTGATCTGCTATAATAAGGAAGAAAACAAAACGAATCGCATTGCGAAAGGAGGTGAAGGACAATAGGTATCATTGTTACTAATACCCAGTGTTGCCAACTTACTATAAACTATTTATGTTGCTGGTCGTTCGAGTATCTCAGAGAGCATCACCCCAGAAGATTTTATTAAGCAGGTAGGACAGCCAATCAAAATTAGGTCAGAAATCCAAATGTAGAACAAAAGAAGATAGCAACTGATGACTGCTGGTCTATTCAGATGTATTTGTGAACGTATCATAATATTTTCCCCACTCAATTGGTTACATTTTGATTATGTATAAAAAACAAAAGAAAATGAAACAATGAACGGCGAAAATTGTATGAGTGATATATGACCAGCTATACATACTCATTCCACGCATTTATTACCTTTGAGACTTATGCGTAAGAAGGTCCCTTATTGTTGACAGGTGAGTAAATGAAGACTGAATGAAATACAGAAATATTTCAGACATATGTAGTTGCTTTTCAAAAATCTCGACTCGAAAAATATCAGGCTTACGAAAGTTTTGATTTTAATCGAGCCGACAAATTGTGTAGGTAACGAAGATATTTAAGTTGATTTTTCCATGAAAAAGTATTGAAAATTGTATAAAACTTATAGTTTACCAAAGTAACTCAGAGAGAAGTTTATATGTTCGGCTGTAGATAGATATATAATACTTTATTTAGAGAACTTATATATAAAACAGGTAAAAGGTAACAGAATTGGCGGCCTTATCGGTTAAAGCTGTATGTACCTACATTATGTTTTTTATTATATGTTTGTCAATTTCTCCGTCAAGTATGGGCCGGTTCTTTCGCCTTTGTATAGAGAATGATCCCGAAATGGTCCCATACAAATTTCATTCCGAAGGGATTAGCGTTCATTCCGCAAAACATAAAAACAGTATAAAATTAAGGAATTCGAAGTTCGTTTATAGCTTAAAAAAAATATTAGATAGATAGATAGATATAGTTTATTGTCAAAGAGATTACATGTTTTTGGTTAGTAGTGTCTTAAATCCTATGTTAGGTTTATCTAGACACTATGGTTCTCTAAAAATAGCACTAAGTATAAATTTGTACACACGGTAGGCAGTTACGCACACAACAAACACAGCGGCGTCACCGTTCGTCCTGTCCGAGTGTATTATCCCGGAAAATGCGTGTAATAACGCGGGCGGAAGCAAGCTGTAAATAAAACAACAAAAATAATACTTAGTTAGTTATTCTGTTACATATTCGGATCCTAAAAATAAAGTGTAGTATGTCTGTAAAATAATACAAAATAATGAGAAAAATTAACAAAATCGTTTACAGCTTCTTCATAAAGAAAATCATTTGTCGTTAAAAATCGAATCGGTATAGCATTAGGACTTACAATTTGCTTGTCAGTCAAACTGAGAGATAGGTAATAAATGCGTAGAATGAGTATTACCTGCCTAATAGAGAAATATCTTATTAGATAAAAGAGCAAGCTATTTTCTGGGGACAACGGTCAGCCTAAACCGCTGAAGCTAGAATGCTAAAATTTGAAAAGCAGGTACCTGGTACTACAAAGAAGGGATTTTTGGTAATTCCACCCCTAGAGGGGTGAAAAGGGGGTCTGAAGTTTTTTTTGGTGTTTTTTGTCTACTCTTTAACCAGTAACCTAATTAGCTTGAAACTTACAGAGAAAAATTTTAAGAAAACAAAACACATGTTTCAGGCTTTTTAAAAATTTTCCTGAAAATGGGGTAAATTGGGTCATTAAAGTTTATGATACGTAATTTGGCTCCGTACTGAAATGTCTGTAAGTTTTTAATGCATAATGCTTTGACCTGAAATTTTCTGTATAGGTTTATCAAAATTATAATAAATTAAAACACGTATTTCAGGAATTTTCAAAACAGCAAAATAAGGGGTGAAATGGGAGTTAAAGTAATTTTTTTTTGTAGGATTTTTAAATTTAATTGAAATGCATGATTTTCCTGACCTTTAAATAACTATTATTTTAATTTAAGCTTAATTTTCCATTTTATAAAAAATATTTTGCAGTGCTCTACAGGGTGCATGTACCTGAGCTAACATTCAGACGTAAGCTGTATACAGCTTACGTCTAATGTTAGCGTTACGATCAAAAATAAATAAATACATTTTAGGATCGTTGGTTCCTTCATCGATGTAGACCCACAAGTATTTTCAAAAATTCAGGTCTTCTGTCTTCAATTTGTTAAAACCTGTGGAACTTAGTTGTGGAGCCTTCAGAACATAACCAACATAGGTATATTTATTACCTCAGCAATTTTTTTAACTAGCACACGACGCTGTAACTATTTAAGATGATATTCTGAAGATACAGTCTAAATACAACCAGTATTTAACCTCTTTCGATAGTAGGTATCAGTCAAACTTTCAATTTATTAAATAACGGCGTGAGCGACACCCTTGACTCCAAACTTCGTTGACCGACCACGGCTCAGTGCCTCGGCCAAGGCGGTCGAGGATACATTCGGTGACATCTCTAGCGCTTCCGATCCCGCTTCACCCTATCCAATGGCCGAGCTCTTCCGCTATGTTTTTCTATTCTTTTTTAACCTATAACATGTTCCACTGTTGGGCAAAATTTATCTAGGATCCTTCTCTGGTATCTATTCAATTGACTTAACCCTTCAGCTATATTTTTAACTTATAAATTAATAATTAAAATCATTTAATTATTAATAAAAAAAATCAATTTAATTTGTCCCACTGCTGGACAAAGGATCCACATATCCTTTGACCAGCAGTGGGACAATTCATATATATATATATATTTTTATTATTAATTGATTTTAATTATTCTTTTAACAGTTAAAAATATAGCGGAAGGGACTTTACTTTTTTTAATCAAATGAAATGCTAATGTTAGCATTAGTTGTTCAACTTATCTTGTTGGTTAGTCTGAGACAAATATAAAAAGTTTTCCCGTTGGAAAACCTTAAGTTTTTTTCAATGATGGACGAATTTTCAATCCAGGACCACCTCTTGGTAGACGTGGTCCTGTTTAATTGTGGTCCTGTTTGACCTTGTGGTCAGCTAAGATAATTGCACAAATTACGAATACCTACTGTTGTATTATTCATTATGTAAGTAGGTTATATACAACCATGCATACATGCCTGTTTATATATAGGCAAGAAGGTATTCTAAAAATCCAAGTAAATACCTACTTACATAAAAGTAATTTCGCGTTTTATACTTGCCAAATATTTAAATAGTTTTATTGATAGTTTTCTTTATGTTAGTGTGATTTTTGTTAGTATTGTGGTCGTCGTGATTAGTTGGTCCGTAACGCCAACAACTGGCTCTGATGGAAGACCAGCGTTGGTTGCTAGCTTGCTAGTCGACCAACTTATGCTGAGGCAGAGCCATATTGTTACTGGAGTTACACTTCTTACCCTCAAATCTGTTTCCTCTTGGTCTTTGTTTATTATGTGTTTCTGTGTAAGTGTTAGTAGGTATACAAATAAAATATATTCTATTCTATTCTAAAACCCATATAACTGTAAAACAAAATTATAAACTTGAACTAAGATCCTTGTGTAGGTTAAAATCTGTTACAAACTTGAAGGTAAACATTATCAACAAATTTCAAAAAATATTTAATGTAGGTTAAATACCCTGTTTACTTACGTAAGCAAACACCAAAGTCAAAGCAAACAAATTAAAATTAAATTAAAATGCATAAGTACAAAATAAGTATAAAAACGGTCAATTGGGATTCGCACGGACGGAAAGATTAGTTCCGTGGCAATACAATACATATAGGTACACTAGCCAAACTCGACGTAGAATGTTTGTAAACAAACCACAACACAAATAACTAAAACTCACTTGCTTGGCGTTAAGTTTCAGATATTCATATTTGAAGGAAGGCCAAACGACAAGTAATGTAAATTGCGCACAAAAAGACGCGGCAACAGAGTCAATTAAGTGAATTTTAGGTTAAGTATGGGTGGTTTTCGTTACAAAGATTCAACATAGAGTTTGGCTAGTATATATTTGAATGGTTTTACCTTTGCTATGGAAAGGAGCATCCTATAGCTAAACTCAAGCGCAGCGTTGTCACTGGCCTGATGCACGTGATTCAAGTGGATCACGTGTGTACAACTTCGCACCGCGCCTTACAGCTACACTCGGACAGGACGGACGGTGACGCCGCTGTGTTTGTTGTGTGCGTAACTGCCTACCGTGTGTACAAATTTATACTTATTGTTATTTTTAGAGAACCATAGTATCTAGATAAACCTGACATAGGATTTAAGACACTATTAACCAAAAACATGTAATCTCTTTGACAATAAACTATATCTATCTATCTAGTGTATGTATAGGTACAGTTTGTATAAGCAGTCAATTATTTTGTTCTAAAATACCCATGTAAGTTATCCATCGTGTCAGTAACTCTAAAATACGAGTTAAATTACTGATCAAAAACATTACAACATAAGTAACCAGACAGATCGCAGCTTAAGTATCTGTCGTCCCCGTATTAGGCCTTATATCTTACAAAGCCATCTATGTAAATGCTCAAAAACGAACACTTATAAACCAGCCTTCATAGGCCAATGACGAAGTAAACAGGTACCTACATTTCATATAAAAAAGTCCAGTATACACGAAAAGGCGAATAAATTAATAAAAAAATAATTAGGGACCTTAGTGACGTTTGTCATGACCATTATGCTCGTGCGAAGTGTACCTAATTCGTTACAGGTGTAACATACACTAAGCACAGTGCACACTAATTGCAATACTATATTAATTTAAAATTTTTATCTTTTTGAGTCGGTCCAGAGGAGGGCGATACTGAACGCGACACAGTTTTATACTTTTAGCGTCAGTATCGTTGCATTGTTTTTGTTTTAAATATGTACATGGTTCCAATAAACGATTTGATTTGATTTGAATACCTATTAAAGTACCTACAGGCGTTCATCGTTAGCTGACTCCGTGGCAGGTTTCAAGTTTCGTAAAAACATCAGTTTTAGTTTTATATTATTAGATTTTTAAATAAACTTAATATCTTAATTTCACAGAAAGATTCAACTTTTTAAATAGTTCTGTATTCATAGAAATTGACTTCAAACGTAACAGAGGGATCAGCTAACAATGAACGCCACTGTACCTACCTCCTTACATAAAATACATGAGCGATATTCTTATACCTACTTAACTCTTAAAATCAGTTCCAATCTCGATCAAAATTCCAGTTTAATCTCACCAAAAAATAAATTGGTATATGAGAACCATAGATCTTAGTAAAATCTGTAGATATGGTACGTTCTCCCACCGCTTACTCAACAACTGGCCTGTGTTACAACTACATGCAACACTCGCTCACAGTTACATTTCCAATCTTGTGCAATCATTACACTGAAAAAACATGCAAGCATTGCTGTAGTCTTTTAGTCAATAAATTACACTAAATTACGTAGTACTTAGCAAGCACGCGTGACACGAACGCCGGTCCGACTATGACTAAGACGGGTGGACCTCATTGTACCTAATTTATTCCTTCCACTTTCGAGAAGCTAGTACCTCATCTCCCTTTTTTTACTTCTATAGATGTCTAGAACCTAAAGAATTTGATAGTTATTAGATAGATTAAAATAAATCGAGTGGAAAGGTCGATAATGGTTCCTAACTTGAACAATACTACCAAAAATCCGACTTCATAAATCCCAGCCGAGTTCGATTCGAAAAGTAGCCATAGAGTGCCCAACACCACAAAAAATAGAAAAGAAATTGATGCTTTTTTGGATGGAATGGAACTGTTAACATGAGTAGGTTAGTAATCTGAAGGATGTCTGTAGGTTATTGACTTCGTGTTGTTTATGTTATGTCAAGGTCGTGAATAAATTCGCCGCGCACTATAACTCTGTTAATAACTCTAGAGTCGACACACGACAACAAGTAATTTTATCTTGTAGGTAACATTAAGGCACACCTATGATAGTTCTCTTCAGAATAAATACCTACTGACATAAAGGAGGTTTATAAGATGGTAATGAAAATCTGTCAAAACATCGTCGTTATTCGGCCGTTAACCGAATAAAGACGATGTTTTGGCATAAGTTCATTGAAAACATCGTGACTTGAGACGTGCTTAAATGTGAGTTGCGTTTGAGTATTCGGGGGTTAGTATCGCGTGAAAAAAAAATCGGTTTGTTACTATTTTCTAGCAGATACCTACCCAATTTAGATAGCATATAAACTTATGCGCAGATTGTAATCTATTTGCTATGAACCCATGCTAAAGCAAAGTTCTAATCAATGGTCGTTTTGGAGTCTATTGCCATGTAGGTAAGAGATTTGTTATTAAAATATATAAAATAGAATATACAGGGTGTTTGGTATTGCGGCAGACGTTATTTTTCTGAGTCGGGGAGGTCATGGGCTGCATTTATCCGGTAGAATCAATGTAATAAGTGTCACGGTTGCTAAGATAAGTATAATATTTAAGTTTTTTTTAAATCGTTCAAAACCTTTAAACCGTCATATCTTTTTTGGTTTTAATGCCTCAAAGTAACTTAGGCTGTATTTTTTAATGTATAATTATTCTAAATAAGTCCTTGTTATTTTAAAAAAAAAAATACGAGCATACAAAGTCAAAAATCTGTGTAAAAGTTATAAATAGTGACAACTTTTAAATTTATTTAAAACTAGCTTCTGCCCGCAGCTTCGCACGCGTATTTTCGATATAGTAAGTAGTATATTATCTAAGTTAGGCTATATTCTAAATGTACTTTAAATTTCATCTTGATCTGATCAGTAGTTTGGAGATATTAGGTAAAAGATAAGATAAAATAAAATTCACAAACTTTCGGCTTTCTAATATTAGTAGGATAAAACCAGAAGTAATACGTGATGAACTGAAGAACTTAAAAAAAAACTAAACTTTTAAGTTTTTTTTTAAGTTCTTCAGTTATTAGTTATTACCCTTTCTAACGATATTATGTTACATGACAAAAAAATATATTAATTATGTGGTCAAACTAACTGATATCTACTTGACTGCTAGGGTCAAGATTAAGCAGACCATTTTTTATGTTTTGTACTTGAATGAATCCAAATAATAAAATTTGCTCAAAGTTGGCCGCCTACTTACCATAGGCAAGCACAACACGATTTTCTTAAGTAGGTGGTGGTGTTGAGACGCGGATTTTATTTCAAAAACAATGCAATACAGTAAGTACAATACATATGTATATCTTTATTAATATTATACACCACAAAATTAAATAAAAAACATAGACTATACATAAAATAGAAAGGTACTATGGACGGCCTTATCGCTAAGAAGCGATTTCTTCCTGGCAACCTTTGGATGGATAGAAAATTGAGATTTTAGGAAAGGTGTATGTTAATACATAATAATAAACATTCTTATGCAAGTAGAAATATAAATAAAAATAACATAAAATAATATTATATTATACATAAAGTAGAAAATTTATATGGAATAAATAAATACATATTAAATATCAAAAACAAAATAAATAGTACAAATATTCACTCAATGAAAACAATGTTTTAAAACGTGCCGTGGACAAGAGCCCTAACTGAATTGCTTGCATAACCTAGAAAATACTAAAATTTCGATTTCAATTTCACGCGTGACGTTCTGAAGTATTCCCATTTTGATCACCGAGTTTTAGAGCACCAAAGTTTCAGCACCTATTCTATTCCCAATTTGAGCACCTACGATGACGTTGTTGCTAGTTATGGGGTCTTGATATACCTTTAATATAACTAGCTGTAACTTTTGCAATTAGATCTAGATTTAAGATAAACATACATAGTTTTAGACCTAGGTACTAGGTCTAAACCTAGGTGTTTCTTTTTTATGAATAAGCTTTATTACAAACTATCTGCGCCCTGGGAGCGGACGCGGTATCTGAGATCTATTTGTGCGTCGTTATTTGTTCGTTTATACAAGTTATATTATAATACATATGTACGTGTTTCATTATTTACCTAAGTAAGGGGTAAAGTTTATATATGGGTAAAGTTATATAAAGTTTTTTTAGTATTCCTTGGTCCGATTCACACAAAACACGGTATAAATAAAGTATAAAGTAAATAATGATACATGTATTTTTTACTTTTACAAAACTACCCCTAGGGGGTGTGCAATAAATGTCAGAAATTTGTATGAAAAAAAATATTCCCTGGATCGCACATTCACTCAAACATGGTAAAAATAACCTTTAGGTAATTATTTACCTAAAAAAAATAATTAAAAAAATAGATAAAAAGTTGGTAAATAATTATTTTTATTATTATTTTACCATGTTTTGAGTAGATGTGCGAACCAGGGAATATTTTTTTTCATACAAATTACGTGCTTCATTATTAAAACACGTATGTTTGTATTATAACTTGATTAAACAAACAAATAACCACGCACAGATAGATCTCAGAGCGCGCGACCGCGCCTAAAGTGTAGCTAGTTCTTATTAAAGCTTATTCATAAAAAAAAACACCTAGGTTTTACCTAGGTGTTTTTTTTTTACCTAGGTCTAAAACTATGTATGTTTATCTTAAATCTAGATCTAATTGCAAAAGTTACAGCTAGTTATATTAAAGGTAGGTATATCAAGACCCCATAACTAGCAACAACGTCATCGTAGGTGCTCAAATTGGGAATATAATAGGTGCTGAAACAGTAGTGCTCTAAAAATCGGTGCTCAAATGGGAATACTTCAACGTTCTACCTTAGGGCCAAACTGGTGCGAACAGATATATCTTGTGCCATATCTTCTGCAGGTAATTGCTAATAATATTACAGCCGCGCAGATTTGAAACTGTCAACGACGACCCACTGTGGAACCGAAGAATGCGCTCTTCGGTTCCATTGTACTTAATTGAAGTTTTTAACAGAAGTTTCCTAAGGTTCTCCTGAAGATACCTAATCGGACGATCACCCAGAATTATTTTAAAGCGTGCTAAGCCGTCGTGGGTTGTTAGTTGTTTCATTATTCATAGCAGATTTAGGGACGTATCTACTATTAAAGAGCCATGTAATGCGCTATGTATACTTTACTTTAGTTAGAAAGTGATTCATCGATGTGTTCTTTAGTAAACAGTATCCTGTAGGTACGTATATCCATTCCGCAGGCTGATGTTAACACCACAGTGTATTTGAAGTCATTTTTGCCGGTCGGTAAGGTGATCGGTAGTGTCAGAACCTCGTTCGTGTGAGGTGCAAGCTTCACGTTGCTCCATCGGGAATGTAATGTACGGGAAGTGACACGGAAGTTGGTTTCACTTTGCAAGATATGATTAACTTCAGACATGTTTGTACCACCTTCTTCGAGCAGCATAGCAAGAATTATCCTTCCCGTGTTTGAATCTGAAAAGCCCAATGTTTTGATATACTCACCTACACGTTCTACAATTGAGATATAACTGTAAATACTTTATACCTACCTATAAGCCTGTCGAAAATATTAATCTGGTTTTCGGAAGAATGTTCTATTAGAGCATATCGTAAGGCCTTAACCATCAGCTCATTACGATGAGGTAACATGAGGGTAGTTGTTCGGTAGCATTCGCATGCCTCGCCACAGCTGCAAGGGTCCATTGGCCAAGTCTGCATTTTGGCTTGCAGAGTATCTGTTGCCATATCCCACCGGGGCTGCGTAGTAACTTTTATAAAGAACTCTCCCACTCCTCCCTTAAACCAAATCCATGAGGAACCGACTTGAGTGCTCAGACATATTACTTGCATATGAAGCTTAGAATCCATGTATTCCTGCTGCTGACTGCTTTCTTGAGGTAATCCAGACAAAGTTATCTCGGTGTCAATCAAACTAAGTCGCCTCAAGAAAAAATTGGGCTTTGTTATTTCTTCAACAATAATCGGCACTTTGGGTTCTACATCGGTCAGAGAAACAGTAAAATGACATTCAGCTAGAAAAGGTGATCCAACTAAAACATCAACTTTATTGGGTCGATAGAGTGGTCCGGTCACTTTACATTTTCTTACAGGATAGAGAGCGCTTATATTGCCTCGCAGTAAAAAAATTACAAATGTATCGAAAATTCGTGTTTTATTATATCCATGAACTAAAAGTATGCAGCTTTCTTCATGCACGAAGTTGGCTCTGAATTTGACGGCCAAAATCATTTTTTTTCCATTTTCGGCAGGACCCTTTTCAACGGCAAAGCTATTGTTCTCGTTGTTCATAAGTACGCAGGTGAATATTAGTGTCTCTTGACTCGCCGAGCCTATGACAACATGTCTTATAGAGCTCCTTAGCAATGGAGGGTTGAACATGATCGTCTCTTTTGGCGTGAACATTGGCAGCGACACGTACAGATGAATCGACAAAAATAACATTTGCACGAAATTAGGCTGAAGGAAGTCCTTACTAGTGAGTGGAAATAAGAGTTTCAAACAATTCATAGTTTCTATGATTAGACATGCATTGTTAATAATTCCGCTTTTTTCGTCTTCTTCTATTTCGCAAAAGGCACTAAATTGATCTGTTAAATAGGGGCAGTAACTTAAAAATGACGAAATAATTGCGATGCCATCTGATAAATCTGTTGTTAGGTTTGTTATAACCTTAACTGGTTTATCTTTGCCTCGGAGTTTATTATGGTGTATCTGAATATGTTCATTGTACCAATCTGTAATAATCTTTATAATATCTCTAGGTTGATTGCTAACACATACGCAATCAAAAAAGCAACTGTCTAGTACGAATACTTTGTAACTTTGCAAAATAACGTCTATCCAACTTTGTTTAGTTAATCTGTTAAAAGCAGCAGGGTCTTGCACTAGTTCTTTTATCAAAATAATATCAGCGTTATATTTGGATGTTTCATGTTCAGAATAAATAACCAGCTGGTCGTGGCTAAGAAGAAACCTAGCTTGTAAGGTCCATAACGAACCACCGCGGGACTTTATCAAGTTAATGATCTCTTTGTACGTATCGTATATTTCTTTGACGACTTTATAAGAATCATCACAATCTGGTGCACTGAAACAATTAAATCTAGGTTAGTAGGTACTAAAATATAACTGACCAAGTGCTAGTTGAACTCCCACACTGAGTACGTATGGCCATTCAGTTTCGTTTCATTCACGTTCAATTCATTTTAATTATGAACAATAATAAAGCACCTTGACGAATACACAAAAAATACCTACCACGAAACAAACGTTCCTACCTACAGATAAACATTAAACATTGCAAGTTCAAATAATAGCTTAGAAGAAAAATGTACGGAACCACCGTAAAATTGACAGTATTGGCTAAGCAAAAGCGATTGAAAGGTCAAGCACCTTACTGATGAACAGCTGATGTTAGGGTTGTTACATGGGCTAGTTGCAATAAAAGTTTCGAGGTCTTTCTTTTCAGTAAAAAACTTTGAAAATCGGAAAAAGCTAGAATAAAAACGTTCATGGGAGGGAGGTAGACCCCTTCCTCTCAGCTTAGTACACTAATTACGTGGCACCTTGTATATGTTACAAATCAGTAAAAACATACCTAGGTCCATGTGGATACATTCAATAAATATTGGGATCCCCAAACACCACACTTCTTAGTTTAATCCTCTATGAATGAAGCGAATACCCTGATAACAAAGAACCTAAGTACCCCGGGAGCCCATCTCCGATGCTACGTAAAGAATCACTTACGATATTTTGCGAACATGTTTCATTAGTGGCCCGGCTATCCTTCTCATGTAGTTTAAAAATGATACGTTTAATCCCTTTTTTATTCCACCTCCTTGTGATGATAATGACAAGGATATGGCATGAAATGTCTCGGGTATCTCTGGGTACAGATCTCTACGAAATCCTTGTTGAAACATCCATTTTTCCAAAAAGGTTTTTGATGTTTCTAAATACTGGTACAAATCATGCTGAGAGCTTAAAGGGAAATATGGGTAAGGGTTGTCTCTCTCGCTGATCAGAAAGTTCGTGTGCAGAGTCAATGGGCAATATGTGAAGCAGAAATTAATTTCAACTTCACAGCCAGAGCCACTGTCGTGGTTAAATAACATAGTTAAAGTACGAGCATAGCTGACACGGCAAGTGACTTTTAAGTCAATCTTTACTAATGTGTAAATATCGTTCTCTTCTTTTCCTTGTTCACAAGTCACAAACTTTACTGTTAGGTTTGGCTCTTCTTTTGATATGCAGGAGAATGAATCTATGTCTGTTAAAGTGTCTATTTTGACAGTTAATGTTCGGACGACCTCGGTTCCAACACAGGCAGGTGGAAATATTATTCTCGGTGTACTGGATTTCATAGTCGGTGTTAGTCTTTTTCCAATGAAAGTCAAATTAGAATAGGCAGTGGTCATATGCTTGTCCAGAAATAGAATAGCTGTAGAGACAAATTTTCCGTATCCTTTTGGCTGGAATTTGACAGAAAATTCAGCCTCCTTCTGCCGATCAAAGTCAAACTTTATGCAGTGATCATTAGTAATCAATTCCTCTTCTTCTGACAGTAATTTTATTGAAAAATATGGCGATAATTTTGCGATAAGGATTGTTATATATAAATAATATCTAGAAACATTTTTCATGGTAAACTCAATTGTGTTTTTTCCATTAGGAGTGTATTCAATTTCAAAATAATCGGATGAAAATTTTACCCAAGGAAGCGTTATCACACCTAATAATCGACAGTAAGAAATGTCTTTATTAATCGTCTTGACTTTTACTTTCGGATTGTTTTCATAACTTCTGTAAAAAAAAACATACAGACGAATTGAAAACCTCCTCCGTTTATGAAGTCAAAAAAGAGTTGTATTGTATCACAACGTGGCACTTTACCATGATTATAAATAACGAAGGTTACTTACGCTTCAAATTCTTTTATATAATGCTGTAGTTCAATAGAGCAAGCATTTTCATCAGGGGGACCTATCAAACCGTTCACTTTAAGTGGCAAGTACATTTCATATTCTCTTCGGTAAGTATCATATATTTTAACAAAAATTGTTCTAGATTGTCCGCCTTCCACATAAAATTCATGTATTCGTCGTTTTTCGTTTCCTTGAGCAATAAATATATTAAAACTATCTTCTGTGTCAAGAACTTCTATCAAAGATTTTAAACTGCCGAGGTTGTGAAGTGTAACAGGCACATATGCAACCATAAAGCTTGGAACTCTTGCAATGTTTATAACCTTAGGATGAATCGAAATCCTAGGCTCGACGACGCTTCCACTAATGGGAAGTATTACGTTTTCTTTGTTATTAATTTTAACAACGATGTCAAATGCAAAATCCAACACGCAACATATTTTTACAATAATCTTAAACGATATAACCATTTTTGGACGAATATTCCCGTTCATGGGTTCAACTCTCACTCCAGAAATTAATGGCTCAACAACATAAAAGGATGCCATTTCTCTCGAAGCATTTTCCAATTTAACGCTTTCGATACATTCCAAATTAAGAGGAATGTCTTTGAATGATACATTTAGCTGCACAAATTTAATACTCAGTTTCCTTGTCATAACATTAAGCTCTATTGGTATAATTTTGTCACTTAGTGATTTCAAATCAATTTCATATGTTTTTGTTTTAGATGGCTTACAAATGTAAAATACGTCGCAAATTTTAGTTGAATGCTCACGAACGACACCCTTATGGGGAATTATTTCAAAAGGCATTTCCGGCGTTATATCATCCCATTCGTATTTAACAGGAATATTAAAATAGTTATATATTCTTACTGGCACGGATGTTATGTAAGTATCAGAACTAATCATTCCAAACTTTAGAACCTTTTCCGGTATAACCAATGTTGGATATCCCACCTGAAGGTTGTATTGGTGTTTCCGACTATACTTACTATCAATAACGTATTTAAATGTTCCAGTATAGACTCCTTCTATATACCCTGAGCAATAAATGGTTATTACTGATTTAGAATTTGGCTTCATTGCGATAGCGGTTTCAGCCAGTTTCTCTTCTGTATAACTAATAGCTGCATCAATATCAAAGTGTAGGACTATATCATATTTAGAATGATTGATTAGAGTTAACACATGAGATCCGTAGCTATTCAAGGCAATCCTGCCGAAGTCAATGAAAACCGGTACTATCATTATGTCTAAAAGATCATAAATAGAAGCGCGTTGTTTGAACACCTTACAAAATTTCTTAGGTGGTTTTGGCTTAGTTGACGTTAAATTATCTTCATAACATGTTACTCTTCCGGTGGTATATTTTTCAAGTATAGGTTTCTTGGCATAAGCAGATTTAAACATTTGCAGTTGTTTAGTAGCGGCTTCTCTTGATCTCTGTTTTATTTTCAATTCTTTTTCAGTTGTGAATGCATATCTATCATCTTGCTGTATAAGTTTATGTAAGGATTCTATTTTAACAACTTTTTGTGCTTTGTTGTAGATAATTTTTACTTTACATTTAATTTTATATGTTAAAAAGTTTTCTTCTTCATTATATTCATCGGTGTTGTAATCTTCACGTGGATTTCGCACTCTGAAAGTCAATGTGTCTCTTATCTTAAGGGAGGTAGGATGGACTGTTACAGATAGCAGTTGTGTCGCATTAGGAAGTATTTGAAATATTTGTGGGACGACCTCGAATCCCGAAACTCGAACGTATTCAAATTTTGCCGCGATCAAACTTGACTCGTTACGTATTCGTACATTCTTCTTCACTTTTGTTTCCATTATAACGGTGTCAAAGTCTATTTGGTTGGGAAAATGTGTTATTTTGCAGTATTCAAATTGTCCACTTATGTAATATCGACCGACCTCCCAATGAAATTCATTATTGCAACATCGAAGTCCATCCGCTTTTATCAAACGCAGGTCAAATACAAATCTATTGTCAAGAGTGTTTTTGCGTTTTATGTGACCAACACATTCACTTATAGGATGAAACGTAATTTGAATACTATGGTCATCTATTTGGTTTATGAGAAAAGATCGATGGGATGCGGAAATTTCCCGAGCTTCAGCAAATATCTGAAATTAAAATTGCAGATGCAATTTTAATATTCCACAAGGTAAAATAAAATCCATAAAAAAACTAAATAAATTACCATCAGATGCCCTTCACACATAGTTTTTAGATAAGCAGACTTGATGAGATCTGTCTCCAAATCGAGGAACTGCTTGGTCCATAAGCCCACATACGATATCGGAAATTCAATGACTTTAAACTTAGTAAAAATATTATCTGGATTATAACGTGTGCACTGTGACATGGTTGCAATTAGATAAAAGCAATAATAAAAAACAATAATGTTTGTAAATTTTCAAGACTATTTACGTGTCATTACGTTAACATTTGACTTGATGATGTTAACACATTTTGACATGCTCATTCATATACATACGTACCACGACACAAACGAAGAAGGAGTTCATAGATTTCTGTTCTACATTGGGAAGGAGGTTGTTATTGTTCTGTTGCTTAATGAATCTCTACTTCAATTTCTTGTTTTATTGCTCTGGGTCTGGTTATTGCCGGACTTTAATTTATTATTTACGAATTTAAAGAATAGTAATAGCTATGATTTAACAATAAGGTCTTAGGCTAACATGCTTGATATGCTGCTGAAAGCTAATTAAGTACAAGTTTCCACATAACAAGAATTTAAATAACGATTATTAAATAATTTAAAAAACATAAATACGGTTTAGTTTAAACATTGATGTATTGAATTAATCTATATAATTTTTTTTGTCAGTGAGTTTAAAAAATCACTTTATCTTCTCTTATCTGCGTTCTGCCTATAGTTTGTTCTTACGCCGCGGTCCGTATCCGTACAACGTATTAGGGTTCCTCAAAGCTATGCTCGTGCGAGATTCCACTAGCTCTAGTAGTTGAGGACAGTCCACTTTGCCTTCCGCTATGTTGAAAAGGTATGATAGGTCGGATAATATTATATTCCTTCTTTCGTAGAGGCAGAAAATAAAACATACGACATCTCGTTAAGTAGTCGGGAAGATAGATTTTAGCACGGTACCAAGGTTGTTGCTGGTGCCGTTTTTAGCGAATGCCGATGCTGATTTTTAATCTCGACTTCAGCGGATGCTGATGCTGATTTTGGCCGAGTGCTCGAAACCCGAATCTCGAAAAATTATCTAATTTTAAGGGGGTTCATTACCCAAAGGGTGCCAACAAGACTCTATAGCTAAGCCTCAGCTCGACTGTCCAAAATTAAAACGTAGTACACGAGACAAATTTTACAGGAGAGCCAAAAAATGTGTCCATTACTTCAAGAGCATGCCTTAAGAAAGTATGATTTTAGTAGACTTTACATGGTCAGGGGAGGTCAGGATGCAGTCCGCCCGGGGTACCAAGCATCAGGTTAGCATCAGGAGGTGACAACGACTACTCACTCTCACAGCCAGATAATACTTACAGAAGAATCACTCCACTAAAACATACCTACCACTTTATCAGACGTTCAGAATTTAAGTTTTGTTGGCTTCATGTGAAACGTTAGAGTAGAGCGTGTGAAGCCGTCACTTGTGTGTGTGAGTGCCAGGTGGCAAGGGGCCCTAAATGAAGTTTACCGTCCAACTCTTAAGAGAGCTTGCCGCCCTGGCGCACCAATTTCGAACATAAGTAACCGCGGCTCCTCACTCGGCTCGCGCAGTTATTTCTTTGGTCATACTCCTTAAAACTTTTTTACCAGCCCCCGAAAATGTCACAAAAAAAATATGCTGCTCGCTTCGCTCGCCGTTCATTCTATAATATGTATGTTTTCTTCCTATTTTGTAGTTAAAAAAGAAACATAAATTTGTTCTTAGCTTCTGATACCTTTGATACCTTGTCATTGCTAAGCATGCCCACCAATTCTAAAAAAGGTTGCGGTTCACTACACTTGCCTATATTTATTTTTTTATGTATATTAGTTTCTCAACAAGTCTCTCAGCTGCAGCCACCGCAATTTCCAAAATTTTCGGGCGCACTCCGCTCGCTGTTATTTATTTTTTATACTCCTATAGCTATTTTGTAACCACTCGAAACATTTCGGCGGGTCGCTCAGCTCATCTTTATTTCTTTATCCGTGTTTTTTTTGTATTCATAACTTTTTTCTTGTCTTTGTTTCTAACCACACCTCACCAAATTCAAGAAGAAGCTCACTATCAATTCTTTTGACACACTCTTACTGACATGTTTGCCAAACATTCGAAAAAGTTTCAAAAAAATCGCGGCACGTGAGCGAAACTACCCCGGGTACCATACCAACCCACGCTACTTCGCTACTGCAGTGCTCAAACCCAGTTGGCAAAGTCACCTAACTTTGCCACTGCGTCACCACCGCGACTGGTAAAAAGGAATTTTTTTGAACTATTTCAGTAACATGTATAGGTAGTAAAGAAATAGGTACCTATTATAGGTACTATCTATAAGATAATGAACCGTGCAGTGCAACACGGAACCCTACACTGCGCGTGGCCCGCCACGCATTTTGCCGGTTTTTTCCTGTTAATTTATGGGGAGGGAAACCTTACGGGCCCAGGGCGCAGAATCTTAAAATACGTTACTGGACACGTACAGTTTCGGTAATTTTTGGAGGCATACCTTAAAGATCATATTCGATTGAAGGTTACTACGATTCGTAATAATACATTTCATCTAAATCTAAATTTCAGCGTTATTTTATTTTTTAACATCAATTTCTTTTTCCTGTTTAATGTTTATTTTATAAATGTTATTTATGCTTAAATTTATAAAAAATATATATAAAAAATTTCTTTGCGCTATCTTCGCCTATTAATTACACATACATACGACCTAAGTACTTCCTAAATACCAAACCTACTGCAAAGCGATCTCGCTTTCGTTCCTCCACAGAGAACGTAGATTTAGCTCAGGTAGATCGCATATTATATTACGTATTATAGTCTGGCGGAGTACAGTAAAGATTTTAAAGTAGGTATGCAGCAGACTAAAGTCTAGAGTTCACAGATGACAATCAAAGCCTAACCTAAAATACATAATAAATAAGTTTTAAATACAAAAAAGAATCATCACCTCAAAAATCTTCCTTCGCAAACATAGCTGGATGACTAGAAGCGAAGTGCCCTTGCGAGCAAGATAACGTGCTACAGTAATATTGTAGATGGATGTAAGTACCCGGGGTGTGCCGTACGACTCTAGCAAATTAGTTCGGGGCGGGGGAGCCCCGCGTTTCCCCGCAGCCCCGGGGTTTATCAGATTCAGGGGGTAAAAAATGACTTCTCAATGGGAGGCAGAGGGCGGCGCGCGTCGAGTGCGGTGAGGGGCGGGCATGGGCGGGCCGCCACGTGGGTCCGGCTTCAGGCGCGTCGCGACGTCCGCGTCCGAAGCACCCGCGCGCGCGCCTGGCTACAGCACCCATGACAACTGAAACACTTAGTTTGAAACACTGTGTACAATAAAGTATCTACTACCTAAGTATAGTTTGAATGTTTGCGGTGAGTGAGGTTTTGAATCGATGGAGACGTACGGAGACGTAGTGGTGGACTGCGAGCGGCGGGAGGTCCCTATGGATGCGACGCTGGACGCCATGCAGCATCCACTCGACCCCCCACCGCCTGACGTCCTGCTTGCTTTGTTAGCACGAAACAAGGCTTTGGAAGGTGAGATGTGGATAAAAGAAAGTCAAATTATTTAAGTAGGAGGTATTTCTGAGTTTGTTTATAATCAACCCACGGAAAAGATAGGATGGTATACGCTGTAATTTTATTTTTGTTTATCGCAATGACAATGAACGCACTTAAAAAAGTTTAAAGATTCTTGAGTCATCATTTCAGGCGTTTGTGCCCTGAGAATTCTGCGACGTATTGCCATGTTATGGGTGATAGTTATACCAAGTAACATAGAAGGGCCATCGGTTAATTACCGTTAAGGTCTGTAATGGGTGGGTTGCTGGACGCTATGATGATGGCCGAAAGCGCAGCGTAACGCAGCTCAGCGCAAGTCCAGGCCATCACAGCGTGATCAGCATTGCAGCCCTTGATGGACAAGCTGAAATAAATGGCTTGAAAGAGGTTTTATACCTATAATTCGCATTCGATATCTCCTTGACGAATGTCCAAAATGAGTTTCTTACCATATTTTTTTAACAAAAATTGGTAGTGGCTAAAACTCACCAGTAAGTTACATTGCTGGCGCCTTTTCGAGTACCTAAGCCGGAAAGGTCGACTTTGCTCAAAGAAGGTTGTCAAAATAATGAGCAGATAACATCATCGAGAATAAAACCTATTGTCTACACTACTCCCTTATCGAAGAGATTACATACTATAATTGAGTAAAAGTTATTGAAGACACGTATAATACTCAACGTAAACCTTGCTGAAATTGCAACAGAGTTAGTGCTCAAAATGTATCGGTGCTGGATAAGTATTTTCTAGCAGTCACGGAAAAAGTGTCCGATTAAAAGTGGAAATCGAAATGTTTCTTAAACGAAGGAACTCTACTTTTAATAAAAATTGTTGGAACCATTTTCTGATAAGTTGACGGAACAAGACAGACCGTGTATGTACATATGTATGCGTGGTCTTCCACGCCCAACATAGTTTTTTGGTATTGCTTTATTTCAGCCCCCATTAATGCATTCGCACTTATATTATAGTGAGAGTGAGAGAGAGTCTGTCTAAGAGACACACCGCCAAAGCCGCCGATACCGCCCGACAAGGCGGGTTATTGTTTGTGGCAAAAGCATGTCGGCGATATTGCTACCTGGCGACTTGTGGTAACATTTCGGTGTATGAATATTGCCGGCCGCCGACAGTGTTTTGTCAAATGGGAAGCTGCTGAGATGCCGCCGACTAAAGTAAGAACCACACTACCGTGGTGTGGTGTGTTATGTGTATAGTTTAATACATTTAGTATGGTTAGTGAAGAGGCACATTATTGTTGTGGCACAACACACAGAATGTGTTTCTATTCTTACTTACTTACTGGCAGTGACCATCTTGATTATCCCCAGATGTCCCGGTCCTTTGCTGTTCCAGTCCAGTCGACGGCACGAAGTTTTTTAGGTGTTTTTAAACGTCGCTCGACCGTACTACGGACGACCGATAGGCCTCTGCTTGTTGCTCGATCCTCCCCTATTCGGAATACATGCCCGAGCCATCCAAGTCACGAGGATTTGGTTGCTCCTATGATATCTGCTCGGACACTAGATCTTCTATTTCTTGATTTATGCGAAGTATGGAGAATCCCACCCAGCGATGGCAGGTGGAACTGCCATCCTTTCGTTGGGTGGGTCTAAGAATTTTTCGGTAGATCTTCCTTTCGGCCACCAGTAGTTTGTGCTCTTCTTTATGTGTTAGCATCCTGGTTTTGCATCTATAAATAAAAAATAAATTAAAATTAAAATTAAAATTCAAAATTCGTGTTCCTGGTCAACAACTTGGTCACTAACACTTGATAGTACTGCTGTGCATCTGAGCGCGATTTGGAATGGGATCTGTATCTCCTCTTCCCTTTGATTGTTATCAGTTACTATGTATCCAAGATATTTAAATTTCTTTAAGCTTTTATACAAGGTTCTATTCTAACCGTACTAAATGTATGAAACCGATATATTTATGACGCTCTTCTGACGTGCTACATCACGCTACATTAGTGTCGTTCTACCCTAAGCTGTCGGGTTGTGTCGGCAAACTGGCGACCGGTGTGTAATCTCCATAAACTATTACCAAAAAGACAGCTTTGTCACTTCATTCAGAGTTCTAATAATAATTTACAGTTGCTAGTAGAAGGCTTAGTAATATTTTATATCGCATGCTACAATTACCATTTGATGTGCCACGTGGCCCGGTTTTGAAGGACGTGCCATGCCACGCGACTGGGTGGCATACACACCATGGCGTGGCCATAGCTTTGTACCACCATAGGGCTTCCTATAATCAAGTTAAGTGCGAGCACTCCAAGTTTTTTGATTTTACAACAGACAAGAAACGTCAGATGGCATCGCACTCTGGGAAATTAGAAACTGTGTTTGTTGTGAGTTGTTGACCTAATAATAACACATTACGAACTATAGGTATTAATTCATTGATGTACCTACGTACTCTTACTTTTTAACAAATATATTGATAGATCATCAATCATTAAAAACCTTTTAAAAACTACTTGTTTATAAAATCGTTCACAATATTCAAATCATAAAACTTTTTTGTAGGCGTTCGATTAAAATCAAATCCTGGCTTTATTTGGTTCCAGGATTTAAATTTTTTTTCACACTCGTTGCTTGAAAACTTACTTTATATGTCATGCAACGCCAGTAACTCCCTCATTTCGCTCGAGATTCAATGCCGCCCGTGACGTAAGACACTGCTTTACTCCTCGGTGCGTAATATACTATTGTTCATAGGCGTAATTTTATGCTTGTACCATATAAAATAGAATTAATTACTATTTTCAACGAAAGAGGAATAAAACCACATTTAATATGGTTCTAATAACCATGATTATGGCAGCCCTTGTATTATTTGAAAGCCTATGATTACTCGTTTAGGGAGTTCGGTTGCCGTC
Source organism: Eupithecia inturbata (assembly GCA_963662085.1). NCBI lineage: Eukaryota > Metazoa > Arthropoda > Insecta > Lepidoptera > Geometridae > Eupithecia > Eupithecia inturbata. The sequence goes on along the minus strand of OY759180.1, from coordinate 9,597,384 downwards.
GGCAATGCACCAGCCGGCTTGTGCCAAAGCAATCATAGCATTATAATCCAGATTGAATATAGAAAATGATATGTTTTCATTGTAATATTCTTCTTAGAGAACCGTGGGATACATTTGTCTATTTTTTTCCCAGTGCTAGGTAAAATCCGTCTTAAAATAAATAGGCATTAAAAAGCTTTACTCGGTTCTAGAAGACTGTCCGAAACCTGTATAATAAAATAAATATTATTAGGTATGTATTTTTGAGTTGTTTATTTATTGTAATGTCACTAGCTATAAATTATAATGTTATTATTATTGTTTTTTTGTGTACTAGTCTGAAAACCGTGTAGACACGCACGCACCAAAGGTCCTGCCAGAAAACCAGCGTTGCTCAAATTTCTGTTAAGCAACATTAAGCTGAGGCGGGGCCTTTTTGGTTCACATATCTTTTTGATGTGTGAGGTAGTGTGTAAGCCAATAAATTGATTTTCTTTCTTTCTTTCTTTCTGTATGACGCAAAAACTACATGATTTAAAAAAAATTACTGAATAAATAGCTTTTTGAGAGTATTTTTTATTTTGTAGCAGAGTTCTACGAAATACCAATTACCTATTAAAATAAATAGTATCACATACTATTATTATTATGTTATACTAATTATACTTACTTATTATTACCGTGTTATTAAGACAATATATTAACTAATATATTGCTTACCCTTTTCGACTAAATGATTTGTATTTGTATATTTTGTGAAACGAAACCTTTTTCGCACATCTTTAGCAGGGTTTGCCAGAAATACAACTCTTTTTTATGAACTCGCGGGAACTTATAGTCAAACCTAAACCTAAGCCAACAAGTACACGTACGTTTAGTAGAAGAAAACCTACACGTAGGTACCTTTAGGAGAAGAACTCCGTAAGGGCCCTAACTGAAAACCAGCGCAGTATTGGGCAAATGCCTAATACTGCAAAATGCTGAGTTAGGGACACCTTTTTACAATTCCTTTTAATGTACTTTACTATTATGTTTTTTTGGGTAAATAAATGTATTTTTATCTTTTTATCTTTTAAGAAAACGTAAAGAAAATAAATGGCTCTAGAAGCAGCAATTTATGGAAGCAGGTATCCATTTCAAACGAAAACGTGTAATCGGCCTGCACCTTTTTAATAAAATTACTGTGAGAGAATGACTGTCCAAATATTAACAGAGTATTTTGTATAAACACGGGAAGAATGTGGAGATGTCTCCTATTATATTATCGCATTAGGACCGGAAGCGGACACGTGTCGACACGTGCTCACCGAATCGACCACGTCCGCTTTTTACTGAGGGTGTTTTCTTACATAATTTAGGTTTTTAATCGCAAATTCTTTGAAGAATATTGAAATGCTCATTAAATAATTATATTTTGGTCAAATGAGCATTTTAGTGGAAGATAATTTTAGAATTATGTATTAGGGCTATGTATACCTACGTACAGGGTGGCTTTTTGAGATGGGAGTGGATGGCCAAATCTGAAACCATGAGAGTTAGAGAAAAGTCGTGAAAGGAATCATGCCAAAACAAAAACAGCATGTTTAGATTTTTTTATCCTATAGGTAATTTATCAGGAAATCGAATCAATTGATTTTTAAAAAAAATATGTCATTCTCTATTTTTGCACCAACGGATTTGATTTGCTGATAAGACAACTGAAAAGGCATAATCTTTGCAAAAAAAAATCAATATTGAAAATGAAAGGAAATAGCTATTTTTTACAATTTTACTTTGAATACTCCCCCTCGTAAGCACCAATGTGAATTTTTTACATATTTTTTCGTACAACTGGTGTGCTTGCCGCTAGCCAGGATACGAGCCTGTTTTTTAATAGGGACAAACCTCGATAAAACATCAATTCCTAATTAATTTTGTAAACATGAATAAACATTTCAGTAAAAAAAAGCAGTTATTATTTTCTAATAAATCGAAATCATGACACCTGTCACGACTTTTCTCTAACTCTCAGGGGTTCGGATATGGCCTTCCACTCCCATCTCAAAAAGCCACCCTGTCTCAGGGCTCTTTTTTCTGGGTCAAGCTTTCATCAATGTTCTACTTCTGGTTTCCACCACACTTATATAATATATTTAGTAGATTTGTGAACAAGACATTTGTAGGGTAATTCCTACAAATGTCTTGTTTACTTGTTAATAACATGCTAAACAGAACAGGACCTAATTTTAGGTTTGTTTTAAATGATTGATATGTATGTGGTTGGAAACCTTTATTAATAAATAAATAAAAAAAACACTTCACTCTAAATTGTAAACGCGAAAGTTAGGATGGATAGATTTATGTTTGTTACTTCTTCACGCCAAATCTACTGAACAGATCGGGTTGAAATTTTGCATAGATGTACCATGATGGATGATGGATTTGTGTGTGTAAACCTGTAATAACACATAAGTGTGAGGGAAAAAGGAGTGCATCTGTGTTTGCGCACACACTTGTGCACTATAATAATGTCCTGCGCACATAGCTAGTCTCCATTGTTATTGGCCGCCGTGGCCGAAAATGCGGCTAGAAGGTTATGAACACATAAGTAGGCTCGTTTATTAATTTTACTTGAAACACAGTACCTAAAGACGACCGGTATGGCGCGGCGGGTCAAGGTCCGCCTGCGACGCAGCAGGTGGCGGGTTCGATTCCTGCCTTAGGACAAATGTCTTTATTAACAAAGAAAATTACAATCAAATAATAAAAACAAATTAGAACTAGTACTTACAATTGAAACAATTAAGCTAACTGCAGACTGTTGCAAAAAATCTACAGGTAGTTCAACTAATCCATATCAATAATAAACCAGTCGGAAACATCCCCACAACGCTGGCTGCATTGCCCCGCTGTATGTAAATGCTGATGGGCTGCGCCAGATAACCACCAGCTCTCGGGTCACGCGTCGCTTCGACCAAACGCTCAGATAACTTTTTAAAAACCCGGAGAGCCTCGGTACAAATAAGCAAGCAAGTTCGAGCGAGCTCGAGCAAATGTGTAGGCTTTGTCGAGACCTGCATATTTGCACCTCTAGAGATTCTCGGCCAAATCTGCCGCTGCACCAGCTGTCACGGATGTCCCCGGAAGATGGGAAGGCGCAAGTGTGTCCTCGAATGTAGCGTCCCACACAATAGGCCTCCTCAGCTCCCATGGGACTAGTGTCATGCCGTCTTCTACATAGGTATATATTTTTATTATACATAGATGTATATCTTTTTATACATGTATTGTATTAAGTATATCAGTCATCAAGTACCCATAACACAAGCTCTGCTTAGCTTGGGGCTAGACGATGCTGTGTGGATTGTCCAGCATTATTTATTATTTATTTATTTAAAACGGCATCATGCTTTCAAGTTGTATTCACACACTATTAAACGTTCCCAAAAATTATCATTTTCAAAAAATAGACAAAGCTACTTCTATTAAAACAATACATCTGTACGAGGGTATAATTCGTTACATATAATTTATGATCATGCTACTACCGGCTAGGCTCATCATCCGCGCTGCGGGGGTCGACATCTGTCGGCTTGACTTCGTGACCCCAGCCAGACCCTTATACGACCCCTAGACTTACCTATAGATACGATGACTGAGTGTTCTCGTATCAAAATATGTCCCAAAATAATCAAGCTTGTCATTTTCAGTCTAGGTAAAAATTAAATTAATATAAGGAAAAATCGACACGCAATTTAATAAGTAGAGGTAGATTTTTTTAGTTCTTTTAATAATCAGAACTACGAGTATGTACGAAAATCAAAAATTATTTCGCTCTTCGGTAGCTACAATACTGAGTAAGCCGTGGGCAGAAGCTAGTGTTAAATTGAGTTAAAAGTAAAAATTTTAGGGTTCCGCACCCGAAGGGTGAAAACAAAACTCTATTACTAAGCCTCCGCAAAAAACGTAAACTTTTTGGCTATTTTTGCTCTTCGTTTGTCAAGGCTATATCGCTTGAACCACTGTAGGTAGACATATGAAACTTTCTATAAATAAGTAACACTTCAACCGTAATATTAGCAAATACAAAAAATATAATACAGTAAAAATTTAAAGGGGTCTCAAAACTAGTGAAAATTTGATGTCCTTTGAAAAAGTTGGCTGATTTGTACGGTACGGAACCCATCGTGTGCGAGTCGACTCGCACTTGACGATTTATTTATATAGACACGTCATGTATGACATATGTGTTACAATTGGTCCTTACGCGATTCTGCTCTTATGGTGTTTCCTTTGTTAAAAAATTATGCGAGATTGTTACAATATAAATTATTTAAAAAGTGTAACGACATCAAGTGTATCATGTGTACATACGGTGGAATAAATAAATACAAAAATACAAAAAAAAAATACAAAAAAATATCAAAGAAAAGTATGTAGGTAGAGCTTCTCCAAAGCCAAAATCTGTACCAATTATTCTAAATTCTTTTAATGGAAGATTCTATTCAAAACAAGAGTTTTGAATAGAATAGAAAAGCCATAACGATTTTCTTCCATGATTTACGTAGGGTTTCTTTGATTACCGAACATAAAAGGCTTCTGAAAGCTCCGTTGATCAGTTTTATCCCTTTGTTAGCGTTTTAATCAATCAGAGAAACGTTGGCTCGGATGCGTGAGGGGTTGCGAGTTGATAGTTAATCGGTTACGTGAATTTCTTTTGAAATATTGTATTATGCCAGGTTTTTTTTAAATAAATCCCAACTTGAAAATACCCTCTTTTATGTAGAGACAAACGTAGTGCTCTAAATTCAATTGTTCAGTTTTGGAGGAGACTTCATATCCATGAGTGTTTCGATACAGTGTGTTCTATTTATTACTCAGGACACTGCAGGCAATTTGAGACCTAGAATTGTTGGTGTTTCAAAGTGTCACGTTCGTGGTTTAACCGTGATAAACTTTGTTGTACCACGGGTAAGCTTTATCGGTGGTCTAAGTCGCTCTACTAGGTTGATCAATATTAATCAATTATCCAAAAATATTCCATACTTACCTACCAGTTTGATTCTGACCACAAGATTAAATTAATTATAACGATGAACGATTTTTATCTACACAAGTATTTTTTCCTTACTAAATTCATATCAAAATAATAGGGGTGCAGCTTTACGGATAAACTAGGGAGTGATATTCAGTTTACAGAGCGCCGGAACGAGTACGGGGCGGGATTTAATATTTCGAGTAAGTTTTCTCCATAAAGTTTAATTGTTTAAAGTTTAAAGAATTAAACTTTATGGAGAAAACTTACTCGAAATGATTGATTTGATTGCATTTTTTTTTGTTTATAAAAGTATTTTATTGCGTTACACTCACAAAAGTTTAAATGTTCGACTACACATTTAACAACGACAGCCTCTCCATGCACTTTCATGACCTGCATTTCCTTAAACATCTCGAACAAAATTGGAAAAAGGACTGTCTCATTGGCCTTTGATAAAAAAACTGACGTAGAAAACCATTTCGGTCATGGAAACGGTTTTCTTCGAATCCACTTTTCTACTAGCTTATCAAAACAAAGTGATATTTATTTAACTTTTTAATAAATAGCGTCGCTTTTCATTTCATATAAGGAAAAGTAGAACTATTCCCTTCCCTTTGTAATATGATTAAACAGTTTTATGGTATGAGTTGCACAGTAATTATGGGTAAGCTGGTTTTGCTCTACCTACTATTTATTGTTTATTGAATGTGGGTAAAGTTTTGACTTTTAATCAAAGTTTAGGAGTTGTATGAGTTTTGGCATGGATTTATAAAGCAATTGAGGATAAGGACTTGCCAATTTCAAGGAACGAATATTGGTAAATTCTTTTCTATGAAACAAATCCTCGCAAAAAAACAAAAGAAAGGACGCGGGTGACTTGCGGCTTATAAAATCTGTGCTTTTGGCTACTTCCCATTTGAACAACTTCCTATTTCGTAACCCTCCTTAAGGTGTCGCTGTTTTTCTCACCATTATCACATTTCTATTGAAACCTACTAATCGAGTCTAATAAGTCGCAATGTGAATCAAAACAGGTACACAAGAATCATGAAACGCTCTTCTACTGCAAACGGTAACATAAATTAAAAGCACAGCCTGCTTAAAGCTGTAAACTCTCGAACCAATTAATAAGACGAGCCATTCTCTTGAATAGGAGCAAAATTAGAAGATTCTCGACCTCGGCTGCTCATTACGCCTCTGTATTAAAAGGCCAGGATCTGAAATATGCATTTTTACGAGCGGCAGGGTGAGGCTTATGCAAGTTTAATAAGGGGAATCACGGCGCGCGCACCTGGCTTCTGGCTTGGGGTCTTGAGCTTGCGATGTTCAGATGTTTGAGAAATCTTTGGATTTGGGAAGTTGATTGTAGAAAGCTTTTGTCTAATGCATCGACCAAGTTATTTACCGCCCGTTTTATTTAGTGTATCACGCACTGGCAATGAAGTATTTGAAGTATTATGGTGACTAAAGGATTCATTCTCCCAAGTCTATTTTGTCTTCGACTTAGCGTCGAGCTTTCAACACCTACCAGAGCTAAGTTGCGTGTGTCCGCTTTTTTTTAGAGCAAAAAGTTTAACTCAAAAATTAAAATTTTAGATATTTCTGTAAGCACCCTAAAGTAAAAATTTACATTCGTCAGCTGAAGTTGAAAATATTATAAAGTATCTCGAATTTTAAACACAAAATGGAAGATATACGCGACTGTCATCGTAGGCTTGTGTACTGCAGCGGGCGGGTAAAGTAGGGAGAGAAGGGAGGTTTCGAGGGAGTGCTGTAATCAAGAAGAGTACCCGTCCCTAGGCGCCCCTCCCCTTACCCCCACGCGAGGGCAATGCCTCAAACCTCTATTGACTTACCTTCGCTAGCGAAATATTTTTATTTCAGTCTTTGTTGATACAAAAGTCAATATGTGCCCCCAGACTGTTAAAAAGTGGAAAACCTACCTCTCAGTGTAGGCGTTCATTGTTTGGGGTTTTAGATGTTTAGGGATTTCAAAGCTAGAAAGTGTTTTGCGAAGATATTCTTAGAATCTTTTAGATGAAAAATCATTCAACTACACTGGCCTGCAAAACTAAGTTTATCACACTTTTAAAATTGCAATAACCTTTTAAGTACACAAAATACACTTTCGATAGTTTTGGACACTATGCTAAAAATACCTATTTTATTTTTTATCTTTTTTTAAAGTTAAAAATGTTACTAATTTATAAAAAAAAGTTTTAAAGAAAGCTGGTAAAATTTGCTATAAAACGTTTTTAGTTTTAAATCTCTAACTTCTACAGTTTAGAAAAAAAATTAGTTTGAATAGTGTGATACTTAGTAGCAGGCCAGTGTATTTGAGTATCAAATAAACTGGCCTGCAAAACTAAGTATCAGTGTACGTAAGCATAAGTGTACTATTCCTACTAACTCAGAATCAATCTGCAGTCTGCTGGTTTTCAGTTTATTATCTTGGTACGCTCCCAAACTCTACAAAGTAAATGCATAATAATTTACATTAAATATGTATTATTTTGTCATATAAAAGTAACAAGTACCAAAGTAGGTATAGGAACTACATGCTGGCAAAACATTGACGCCCAACAGGAACTCGCTAATGAATTAAAACTTGAAAATAATCGTCAGTAAACACAAAATGCTTTGTAATTCCCGACATTTGTGCCAACAATCGAGCTGTAATGCACGGCTTTTGTCGAACACAAAAGTTAACCTGTCGACTCGTCCGGTGGATAGAATGGAATGATTTTAGGGTTGCGAGGGAAGCAATGACAAGCCGGAGTCCCCACAATGCACTCAAATAAATCCACACGCTTTTATATCCCTAATCCTACAAAGCAATATGGATTTTATTACCTTCGTATAGAGTTGTTGAGTGGTTTTCAGGAGATGCAAAGTTATGTTGGTTGTAGGTGAGTTGCCATGTGCAGTGCGCGCCGTCTGGCGCGCTGACAGAGCCGAGCAATTATTATGCTCGCAGACGTTGACTTACTGATTTATTTCTATCAATGGATAGGCATTGACAAGGAATCTATTCAAACTCATGATAAATCCTTATACATACTGTAGTACTGGAAGTAGGTACTTTAGTTAAAATATTAGATAGAAACTCAGCAACTGATATTTTACTAACTAGGTAAGTTCTTACAGCGGCATCGACGATATTGTTACCTACATTTAATTTATGTTAAGTTTTATACACTTCATTACTCGTCTCTAGTTGAGTGGTTATCGAAGTGGTTAATTGAGTTATCAAAACAGTTATTGTCGCTTGGCATCTGCAATAACACTTTCAAAGTTAAGCTCTGACTATAAAGTCGCAAATCGAGCGATTATCCGGTCTAACAGCTAATACCATTAAGTGATAAATGCAACGGGCCGCGTATGAATAATTCCGCTGGATGGATACAATGTACGGCTTTCGCTAAACGGCTACATATTTTCAAAATCCCCATAGAGCAATAATATTCAATGAGGCGCGTGAGATGGTTGTAGTTCGGAGACTGGGTGGGGGAATGAGAGGGAAGATGGTGAGGGACATTGGATGGCAAATCCTGGAGATTAGCGCGACAGAGCGACATGTGGCCTCACGACACTTAGCACTCCCCGCGATTGTGTGGACCCTCCTACACTGCACCTATACGGTAGGTACCTACCTACAAAATCCATGTGTCATAGAATTTATGCGAAAATTTAAATATTTATTGCTGGTTTTAATATTTATTATGCAAAGTGTTTTGTGGCACATTAGGCATTTGTACCTTCATCAAAAATGAATATTTTTGTAACCTAAACAACATCTTATTTATGTTTTTCACTAAAAGTATGCTAATTGTATCGGGTAGCTACCTGCTCTAAACTTCAAAGCCACAGAGTCCATAATCATTCTCTGTATTTCTCAAGCTACTCTATGCGGGTAATTTGCAAATCGCTACAATAGACGAGTCTCGAATAGGTACTTCAATGGTCATGAATATAACATTTGCTATTGATACAAAGAACCATACGGGCTTTGAAGTGTGGCACTTGTAAAGTGATCTAATCTATCCGGGAGCGGCATTGCCATGTGAGGCCAGTCTATCTAAGGTCGGTGGGTCATCACCAGGGCCCATTGGCGTCCACCGGAGCGGAACCATGGCACTATCGGCGATGACGCCATATGTTGTGCGCATTAAACTCGCGCACCCCTTAAAGATTGATGACGATTCTGCATTGAAACGTATTAGGGCATGTAAATGTTATGCGATCACTTAGTTTAATAGCTCGCAAAATTCACTTGTTTGTCCCGAGACTTCGTAGCTCTGCGTAAAAAAACCGGCTCGAAGGACCATACTTTATTCGCACGTTCACTTTGTTTTCATCCAAACAGGTCTCTGTGCACCGTAAAATAAAGTAAACACAGCCGACATAGTATGTTTTGGTAAAAGTTTAATTGATTATCATCGTTTCTGGTCTGGTTTCGACAATGATTCTCACCGCTACGCTACTGTGGAGATCATTCTCGGGTCGTTGCTCTCAATAAGATTTCACTTCGTTTCATTAACTCGCTTTCGTCAAATTTTATTATTTATAAAGTAGTCTGATGGTCGCACAATTTACGATGCAGGATAAATTCCCTTTAGGTATTTTGTAGATGTTTGCGTTCCGAAATTTGAGAACAGGTTCTTATGTAAGTTGTTTTGGTTGCATCTGAAAGATGCTCTCAGAATTATATGTACCTAACCCACATATAGTTAGTAGCATATGGTAGAGAAACTCAGTTAAATATTGGCAAGACATATCACAGATTAGATAATGTCGCTGGTCATACGACGATCTACTTCTTACTAAGTAATATTATAGAGCAGAAAGTGAGTTTTATTTTCTTACTTAAGATCTCCAAAACTACTGAACAGATCAAGATGAAATTTGGCGTACATTTAGAACATAGCCTACAGATAATAGGATAATAATAAATTATATTATAATATTGTGCGAAGCCGCGGGCAGAAGCTAGTCTGTTATAAAGTCCTATTAAATTAACTTATAAATCGTTCACAGCTGGTTAGCCTTAAACTTGACTCAACAGAAACTTGAACTTGATTTCCATTTACTTAACAGCCTTGAAAGTATCGAAATGAACTAGGTTTATAATTTTTTGATTGTTTTGTTTAGAATTGCAAAAACACATTTAATGAACTCTTCGTATTTGAACAAATAAACAACAACAAAACTAAAGCTATATTTTAAATCGTTGCAATGGATCTAGATTATTACTTTGAAAGATTTTAAATATTCGCGTTTAAGATTTTGTGTTAGTCCATTTCCATTAGGGACATCGTCGTTTTTACGAAGGTATCAAGTATCAACACAGATAATAACTAATGCAATAGGCAACGGTGATGTTAGGAATATGCTAATGTAATTTTTTGAACAGAAAAAAATATTTGCAAATACTGCGCAGCGTCTTCACAGTTAATTTACAAAACTGCAATTCTTTCACGCAGATCATATAGGAGGCTATGAGCACATCGTTTTAAAGGGTCTTTCTCACCCTTGTTTTACCACCAGAACACTTGGCGCAAAAAGTGTAATGTTCAGTAATGACCCCCTCGACGACAAACTGACGGCCTGCTGAGAGATGGCATTACTGTTTGTTTTTATCTGCACTATGAAATAAAACATGGATGCGGAATTTATTGTTATATGCACAAATTAAATATTGAAGTTGCTAATGCCCACGGCTCAGAGAGTTCAAGTAGGGTCTGGTGTTCTGTATATCGGTGGTGATGTATCGCGCTCTCCGTGAAATTATTATATCCAGGTAGGCAGCATACTGTAGCGTACAAGAGAACCAAGGAGGCTGGCAGAAACGAGTTCGGTTTAAAGATTCTTTATTTCTCAAAGAACATAAATGCAGTTCACTTAAATGAGAATAACAAAACTTGTACTTATATGTAAGTATCTACTATGCAGGTCTCGACAGAGCCTACACATTTGCTCCCTTTGGGGTCGAGACCCTAGGTCCGTGGAGTACCGAGGGTCTCCGGGTTTTTAAAAAGTTATCTGAGCGTCTGGTCGACGCGACGCGTGACCCGAGAGCTGGTGGGTATCTGGCGCAGCGCATCAGCATTGCTATACAGCGGGGCAATGCAGCCAGCGTCTGGGGGACGCTTCCCACTGGTATGGATCAGTTGAGCTACCTGTAGATTGTTTGCAACAGTCTGCAGTTATCTTAATTGTTTCAATTGTAAGTACTAGTTCTAATTTGTTTTTATTATTGAATTGTAATTTTCTTTGTCAATAAAGAGAGTAAAAAGAAGTATTTACTTTATGTGTATTCATCAGTGGGTAATCCCGGGCAAGGATGATGATGAAAAGGTTTGTGGACCTGTGTTAAAATACGTTCATACACTAAATCTAACAACCGATTTCTGTATGTGAGTAAGTAGGCATAAGCAACGTTGATGGGCCATTTACAACGGGATATTTACCATGATTTAAGTTTTAAGTTTTCCAATTTTTCTGTACAGTTTCATGCGCCATGATCACGATGTATAGCCTACAACCTAGTTAATAATAACTCAGTTATCTCGTAAATAACTTTAGTGTTAATAACCATGATGGATTTAAAAAATTAACGTAGATAGGCGTGACGTAAGAGGATTGCTTACGCTGTAACCTATTTAGAAAGACAATAAATAACAGTATGATGACATGATCAATGTTATGAAAACTGTATTTAGAATTTAGATTGTTCACGTGCCGATTTTTATCCCGGCTACGATGCGTAAATCGTTTTACAAGGACGAAGGCATGATCCATTGTTTCTGCACGCTTAGTACCAGTGGACACAATAATAAAATAAATAAATAAATAATGCTGGACAATCCACACATCATCATCTAGCCCCAAAGTAAGCAGAGCTTGTGTTATGGGTACTAGATGACTGATAAACTTAATACAATACATAACATTATGTAGATAGATATTTTTTATTATATATAGAAAATACCCAGAACACCCGGAACAAATATTTGCAGATGGTACAAACATTTGCCCCAAGGCGGGAATCGAACCCGCAACCTTCTGCGTCGCAGGCGGACCTTCGCCCGCCGCGCCACATCGGTCGTCAATAAGATTTCGATAAAAGTTTTCGAGAACAATTTATATCTTAGACAAAGAAGGCTTACTGGAATTAGTTTAAGTCAACCAAGCGCTGTTGTTAGTGCTCTATCTACTAATTTTTATAATATCAATGCCGCGAGAGTGACTGCCGCTGTTTTGTCAATTACTCAACAACATTCGAAGACTATCATCGAGTTAATTCCTCTCGATCCGGTAGAGGTGCAGCATGGCGCTAAATGTATAGGAAGGACTCTAAAACGAAAAAAGGTATTCGTAAGATAATGCGCACAGCACGTACTAAGCACTTTGAATATCTTTGACGCTGTTTAATTACCTTAGCATTGTTGTACTGGCATCGTCCGCCAGATAGATCCTTTGTCATTAATTACCACTGTAATTTATTTATTATCAATCTAAATCATTGATTCTACAGCAATCAAATGTTTCGTGCAGGTATTGAGTGTGTAGTCTTATTCTGACTAAAGTCTTAAGTAAAAGTACAAAATATGACTCTATAGCTATTGCTAGTGACACTGTGGACCCGCTCTATCTCTAAAGCTCTGCGCTCATTAATCCAATACCGCTACCACACAGCGCAAAAATGTGCATTCAAATATGGTCTTAAACTCGTTATCTTAAGGTACATTTTACAGTGACAAATTCGCTTGTCACAAGCTTCAAACGAGTGGTTCGCGAGCTGTCTGTCATCTGATGCCGTCAATATAAAATTAATCTAAATGTTACGAGCCCATTATTTGAATGCACATTTTTGTGCTGTGCTGGAGCGGTGCTTTCCAAGTGTGCGGCAAGCTTAAACCTACCAAAGGTGGTCGGCCGGGACAAAACCCTACTACCAAAAAAGTGGTGCTGCTCTAGTACCATTTTCCAGCACAAGATTTTGACTTAACTACTAGGGTAGCATAAACATGAAGGAAATTGATACAATTTATATATAAAATAATAATTAAAAATACGTATTAATATTGGAGATTTTTATAAAGACTAATGTCACTAACAGTAGAAGGAAAACTTTCACTAGTAAGCGAAGCATTCAAATCCAGTCCGTTTGTTTACTTCCCTTTAGATACTATTATCCAGAAGTTAACCAGTAAATGGTCCCTTGAAAAGATCCAACAAGACAATAGAACAAGCATACGAATCAAATGTATCACTAATGTCCCGGGGTCGTTTGGACCCCTCGATTCAATTATCGCAGGGGCCCGCCTGATCCCGTGAAAGTGATACTTGTGAGAGATTGTTCTATTGTTTTTTCTCGCGGTTAAAAAGTTGCGGCACGCGCTGGGGTTTTTGTAAGTGTTTGTGGTAGTTTTTACAAAAACTTAAGTAAGTAAAAAGTAAAATTATATTTTTTGCATAAACATAATAGTTCGCACGGTGCGCAATAACAACTTCGCACGCTGTTCTCAGGAATCTATCATTTCAAATATCTTGGACTTTTCTAATAGACTTCCATAAGTTAAGGTACTTAGTTAATTTGTTAGAACCGCAGACTATCTTTAGAGCTGCTGGTATGGTTGGAGAACAACATTTTTTATAAATTATCACCACCGCCAACCCAGCATACACCAACTTGGCATTTGGATCAAATAGTAGTAGTCCTATTACTTCCAGATTGGGTGCAACCATGACATGCTTCAGATTAAGTATATACCAGATTACAGAGAAATATCTTCACCATACTCTTAGATTCTACAAGATTATTACAGCCAATCTCCTTTTCTAATAGACTTCCTTATTTAAATTAGGTAAGGTACCTACCTACTTAGTTAAATTGTTAGAGCTGCAGACCATTATTAGAGCTAGGAAATATTTTTTTTTTATAACCTAGCACCAACTTAGCTTTGGCATTTAGTTCAAATAGTACCTAGTCCTATTACTTCCAGATTTGGTGCAACCATGACATGCTTCATATTACGAATATCTTATTACCGGATTACAGAGAAATATCTTCACCATACTCTTAGATTCTACAAGATTGATACAGCTATTCTCCTGTTTCGACGCTAACCAGGAAATAGTAAGGCAGGTGTGCCCTGTGCGTGTTGCGAATGTATCGCAGCCAAACGGATTGTTTCCTAAATCCAATTATGGAACACCGCAGACCAACTTTTTCGCTCTGATTTCGCAATGAACTGCACTAAATCAAGCAGTGTGAAAGTTCATTGTTTTTGTGGTTGCTCCCTCGACATTTTTCTTCTATCGTTTATGAGGTTCTTTTTATATGAGAAACTACTGCTTTAACAATTATAGAATTTACTTTTCACACGGTTTTGCGTAACTTTTAGAGACATCGGTAGTTTATAATGGCCAATTGTGCTTTTGTCTCGTAAATAAATTATTTAGCTCTTCATTACTTAGATAGAGAGAACTAGATTTGGGACTAGGCTTTGTCGCATTTTTAAAATACCCATTAACGTATAATAAGAAAAAATATGTTAATAACATGATATGAATGTGATATAAAATGTGAGTAACATACCTTTTCTATAATTTATTTTATGCTAAAGTTTAATCTAATATTTGTCCTTACTGCTTTTTTATGGTAATCATATATTAAGTTCCTACTCTACCCTATAATAAGCAAGAATAAAATGTGTCTGAATGTCATTTTGTATCTACTAAGCTCAGTTCTGTCAAATACAGAAACCTTTTTATAAAAATCAACAAATCCTTTCTCGAGGACTTCCTTTTAGTAACGATGCATATTTTGACGAAACACAACTCTACACTTGAGATCATTATTCCGCATGAGCTATATGTCAATCATAGCCACATAACAAGCGGCTTAATTCTGCGTCTGCGGAAATCCATTGCAAAACATTACTTCGAGTAATGTGGTGTCCTGATGATGCCTCGTGATGAGATGAAACTAGTTGAAGTCTTACTTTGATGGGGTTTTAGGGTTTCAAAGATTGGGGATCTGTTTCGAAACCCTTATGGGTTCCGGAAAGAAATCCGATCTTCCGGAAAAAAGGAAAGAAAAAGCGAGACCATAAAAGGTCTCGCTTTTTTTGTCCTTTTATGCGTCTTTAATTTACTAATATCTGAGCAAAATTTTCAGTACAAATTGTGATGTTGAAATTTTAAAAAATAGGCAGGTACTTACAAGGGCCAACGGGGTATCAAATGAAAGGTATAAATTTGTACATTTTAAAATAGTTTTTAAAATTTCTGTAGGTTTCATACTTTTTGAAATATTTTGATAAACGAAAAATAACTATGTCCTCCATCTGCGAAGTTTGCAGAGTGATCCATCTGAAATGTATGTGAAATTTATAGATATATAGATACCTATATTTAAAAAAAAAATATAGAGAAGTCTGTAAGTAGAATACTTTTAGAAAAATTGTAATTTTCAAAAAAGAGGGCCACCTCACTGAGTGGGGTATCAAACGAAAGGTATCGGTTTGATATAGTTGGTTACATTTTTTTTTATGTAGCCCTATCAACATCAATAAGAAAATTAGTTACTTATACCTATTCGATTCGGTAGTAGCATTTTGATCACTTGGTCCATCAAATGACCAACTATAATACGGTTGTTGAGTAAATTATGACGTGTCACGCAATTAATGTCAGCTAAAACAACACTGGCTAATTTGAATGGACTCAACCTAATTAATGTTTAATTTGTTTTTTAAATTGTTATCATGATTGTATGTTAATTTTAATAATAAAAGCCAATTAGTTATGTAGTAGGTAATCCTAAGCCAAATGTACCTAGGTACCTACTTTGCTTTGTTTCACAACGTGGGTTAATTATTTCACTTTCAAGTAATAGAACAAAACAATAGCCTCAAGATAATTCCAGAAATAATATACATACCTGGGGCAATGCAGCTAGCGTCTTGGACGCTTCCGACTGGTATTTATATGGATTAGTAGAGCTACCTGTAGATTGTTTGCAACAGTCTGTATTTGATCAGTTAGCTCATTGTTTCAATTGTAAATACTGCTACTAATTTGTTTCTATTATTTGATTGTAACTTTCTTTACATGCTTATATTAAACTATCCATCTTTCTTTAAACATTATAAAACTCCTAATAACTATTTGACGCGCTATAGAAGTTCGTAATAGCCATAATAAAACTGACTCAGCAAGCATATGGCGACCCTAAATACAAAATCACTCATGATTATGATGATACACTAATTATCGTTTTAGTAGCCGAACTTAAAACAATAGGGTAGGGTGCATCTGTTTTACAGAAAGAGAGCTAACTATGTTTGGGGTATAAACCATCATGTTTACTTCTGCCGCATGCGAATATTGATTTCGCTTATCAGACCAGTGGAGAAGAACATTTCCTTCTTGGGGCACTTTCATGGCCCAAGACGGAAATGTTCTTCTCCACGTCCGTTTAGCGGCGGCGGGGCGGCGCGGCGGCAGCGTGCCCCTGCGGGTCAACAGCGTTTTAGCTTGTTAGTTAATAATGATAATGAATTGCTGAGAAATAGAAAAAAATATATAAAAAAAACGTTCCGATAGTAGAAACAATCTGTAATTTCTAAGTTAGAAACGCTTGCCACTGGTGTTGCCACTTTCATCCAGTACAGTTGATCAGTCGTCAAAGCTGAAAATCGTGGACAAGTAAAATAAAAATTTTACAAAATGAAAATTTTGGGTTGTGTTGAATAACTTCGTAATTTTACTAACTAATCTAATTCCATAGGTAATAATATAAACATCTCCATGATTTGGAAATTTTGGAATTCTCCGAAGGTGTTAGCATGCGTGCGATATTATCTGATGGCGTATTGCTCAGTGCTGCCGAGGGTGTGGCGCCATCTGTCGGGCAGATGCCGCTGACGTCACGCAACCCGCTAGGGCTTCGCCACGCGCCCACTGCGCATCTGACTGATCCATCCTGATTTGCCTACTTCCCATTCTGCTTCCTTTATAATTATAACCATCATCATCGTCATTTGGACGATTATGATCGCATCACTGCAATGGGAAAGAGGCTGCCTTCTGTAGATACATCGCACAGTTTTTATAAATAAAACAGAAGGCAGAGCTGCCTAGAAAATATTAATGTGTTGCTAAAAATAAACCTAATTTTCGTTTTAATTTAAGGGAGCTTTCTTAGTTATATTTCGGTTCTGCCAAGCGCTCTACATGCCACGTGCATTCGCGTTAATACCTTCGATCAGGTATCCGCCGCCAAGCGCCTCCTCGGAGACCTTGATCGATGGTTAGTACCTAATTCATAATTTCTGGGGCCAAATTCTACTAACCAATCGCTTTACTATGACAATGGCCTCGACGCAGAATCGTCCATAGATGAAAGAAACTCTAGATAATGCGTGCGGTGCTATTTACAGGGAGAGATTGATTGATTGGTTTCAACCTTGACACTTTTGACACGCGTCTGTAGTTTCTTTCATCTAAGGTAAAATGCCAAAATGTGAGATTCTGAGACGATACAATTTTTATGGTTCAGCGATTAATTTTGTGGAATTAGGGCCCGGTCCAGTGCGGCCAATGTAACGTATGCCTAACGTGGCTTTATTCAATGACCCAGACGTAGGATAGTTAACATAAAATATTTACTAAATGGATTACAATGTAGGTATGTAAAATGATTATGATAGGCGAGTGTCTTTTTGAAATTTTAATGTGAAACTTCCTGATAATTATGTACCCAGTATAATTCTGTTGATGTTGTCACAATAACTCTTGTTCATTGTTATGATGAAAATTACCTTGCATATTAGAGGTCTTGAATCTCCAACGTTAAGGTGGAACGATTCCTTATTGCTAGAGAAGTAGAGATACAAGATTGTATCTTTGGTACCTGTAGTTGTACAGCATTTTGAATTAAATAAAAATTATTTGTCTTTGAACTCTAACGGAAGAGCAGCTTTGGCGTTGGTTTATTACCTACCTATTTTATTATCTAAGAAATCAAATAACATCCCATAAATGTTTTGACTTCGACGGGACTTGAACCCGCAACCTTCCCGCAGTACGGGAATGCGCCAATTGCGCCAAGAGGTCGAGTAACGTATTTTATCACCTTACTAATTTTATCTTAGGCGATCTCATAAATGACCTACATTTAATTCTCAGTTAGTACCTGCATAATTTGTACATAATACAATATGAATTCGTCTCTCATTAATTACATTATACTTTATTCGTTATTTTAGTAAAATCATTTTAAGTAAAATTCTCTGTTAGTTTCGGGGACTTTTACTTGATTTGTTTTACATGCCTTTAATAAGCTGCTTTATGCTATGTACTTACATTTTTAATAAATTAAATACCTAAATAATGCTGGGCAATTCACGTATCATTATCTAGCCCCCTAAGCAATAAGGTAAGTGTTATGTATTTCTCTTTGCTGTTGTTGTGACAAAAAACTAAATCATTCGGAGTCAAAAAAACAAAAAAAAACAAATACTGTTGACTTGTAGACAGACTATAATACTAATTTTTAAGCAGTTTTATAGGTAGCTCGTTAAACTCAAATTATTATTTATTTTTTATAATAAAATAATGGCTATAAAACGAGTTATCTAGGTAAAGAGATGCTCTAGCACGCAAAGCAAAAGATCTGACACAAGGGCACGATCATCACTGTAATTGTGATGATATGAGGACACTTATAAGGTCACAGATAGCAAAATTAGTAGCAATTTTACCTATTTTCTATTATTATTAGTTTTTCAGCTAAATAAAACATATTTTAACATTAAACACGTAATAGTAGGCATTTAGCTTGTCGCACGCCTGGAAAGCACCGCTGCAGCACAGCACAAAAATGTGATTAGGGCTTTAACTCGTAACATCTAGATGAATTTTACTTTGACGGCATCAGATAACAGACAGCTCACGGACCACTCGTAGTGGGAAGCCATTTTGTCACTGGCAAATGTATCTAACTAAAGATAAGAGTTTGTGCTGTGTGGTATTGGATTAATGGGCGCAGAGTTTTTACATCTGAGACAGATAATTTCAGCAGAATCGCGACGGCTCGGCGTATGTGACTGAAATAAATAATAATAATAAACACTTAACACAAAATTATACCTACAATACCAACAGCTACCTACCTGCTATATCATACTAAAACAAACTAATGAATCTATGCATCACCGTAACAGCTTCGTTATTCTAGCTTACAAACTGATAAAATTGGTACTTATCTCTTTAGCTCCGCTAGGTACTACCTAGTTACCTAGTTTTTGTCCATTGAAAAACATAAGGAAACTAATTTGCGAAAGCAAATTAGTTACTTGACAGGTTCTTGGAGATTACTTCATGAGTCATTGGCGGAAACAACAAACCATATCAATTGATGAAGGATTAACGGAGTCTACATACAAGTCGGTAACGCTGCGGAAAAAGCCCGGCGAGTTAATGTCGGCAACTTTATTTTATAGAATCATGTCGGCGACAGTGGAATTCTTGCTTGCTATGCATGTCCGCGGCAGATGTCTGCGGAATTCACGCGACACTCCGCGACTTGTAAATGTCCTATTAACGTTGTCGCAGATCAGGACCGCACCAGTACCTACCGCACAGCACAAAACTGTGCATAAATATGGGCTAACGTAACATTTAGATGCATTTTATATTGACGGCATCAGATGACAGACAGCTCGCGGGCCACTCGTTTGAAGCTGGTGGGAAGCCATTTTGTCACTGTAAAATGTATCTAAAGATAACGAATTGCTTTAAATGCACGTTTTTGTGCTAAGCGGTAGCGGTGTTGAATTAATGTGTACCCGTTGACACAACCTCGCTTTTGAGCGACTGGTGTAGAACTAGATGTGACGCCGCCAACATGTGGCCGATCAAGCCGCAAACATTCTACCCGCCGAGCTGTGTCAGCGGCGTCGTCGGCGACTTTGTGTTGTAGATCTCTTTAAATCGCTATGGCACTGACACCGAAGGCCGCTTGTGATAAAATTATCTTCTTATCATTTCCGCAGACCATTCTTATAAATTTTTGGTTGAGTCTATCATCACCTTTTTTCATATTTAAGTCGGTTGCTACCCGTATTAAATAAAATAAAGCAAAAGTAGTTAAGGAAAACTGGACTTAAAAAAAAACAGCTCTACCTACATTGTTTTGGTCAGACTCTTTACCTCATTAACAAGAAACTTTAAGAGGCAGAACCAAAGGTACATTAAGACTTGAAGCATGCGTATCTCATCGTGTTCCCGCCACCGAAACTACGAAACTTGAGTCCCACCTTGCCCACATTGTGGTTAAATGAGCGATGCTGTAAATAAATTTGGACCTCATTAGAGCAAATGAAAAGACAAGGCTTTTGTTTGGATCTTCTTGCATACCCCAACAAGCTCTACGTTGTTTTGTGTTTCAATAGAGTTTATATTTACTTACCTCATTAAATTATATTAGATAAATTATTACTTTATTGCACCATCAATAAATAAAACAGTTAAACAATTTGTTTAATTGTTTTAATTTAGTACCATACTTTATAACAAAGAAAATTACAATTCAATAATAAAAACAAATTAGAACTAGTTTTTACAATTGAAAGAATTAAGCTAACTGCAGAATGTTGCAAACAATCTATAAGTAGCTCAACTGATTCATATCAATACCAGTCGGAAGCGTCTTGGGGACGCTGGCTGCATTGCACCGCTGTATGGCAATGCTGATGCGCTGCGCCAGATACCCACCAGCTCTTGGGTCACGCGTCGCGTCGACCAGACGCTCAGATACCTTTTTAAAAACCCGAAGTGTTTCGGTACCCCACGGACCTAGGGTCTCTACCCCAAAGGGAGCAAATGTGTAGGCTCAATCAAGACCTGCATATTTGCGTCTCATTAAGAATTGGTGAACAAAGGAGGCGAAGTAAATTTATCTACAACTGTAATGTTGGGGGCCAAACTATTGAATTTCCCAATGATATTGTTTTTGTCTACACAAGAGTCCGAAATAAAAAGCTCGCACTTTAAAAATTGAATTCCATACCTATTTTTCTAAATTTATCTGTGATGATTTCAAAAGCTGTGTTTACCTCTCAACCTAATGTTCCGTCATCCAAATACCAAACTAATGTTTCAACAAACTAATGTTCAACATCTCCAATCCAAGCTTAATAGCTTGGATTGGAGATGTTGAATTATCGTTTGGATGGCAAAGCTAAATATGGCCGGACCAAGAGGGTCACCCTGCTGACAACCAAAAGCGGACAAAATGAATAATTAAACAATAATCATTAATTATAATAATAGGTGCTGGTGGGTATCTGGCGCAGCTCATCAGCATTGCCATACAGCGTGGCAATGCAGCCAGCGTCTTGGGGACACTTCCGACTGGTATTGATATGGACTAGTTGAGCGGCCTGTAGATTGTTTGCAACAGTCTGCAGTTAGCTTAATTGTTTCAATTGTAAATACTAGTTCTAATTTGTTTTTATTATTGAATTGTAATTTTCTTCGTCAATAAAGAATATACATACATATATTATTATAATTTAATTTAATTGTTTTAAACCTTATTACGCCCTAACTGAAAATAATCTCACGATATTAATAATTAGCTGCTGTTGTTTATCCACAGACACCCCAAGAGAATATAATACCTACGGAGACAGACACCTTAAATTAATTAATTTGTGTAGGTAACTAACTACCAACCTAAAAAATTCAAATCAATACTTTTATGCTTCGGCATTGCTGTCGATTCAGATGTCGCCAAAACTAAACTATACGAATACGATAGCTATGAAAGGGGCGTCGTCATTTTCAAATTTTAATCTTTGTACCTATAAGTAAATATATCTATCAATCCCCTCAATTCAATACCTTTTTGCTTCAACATTGTTAAAAAAACTTGCCGATCTGCATTTAAGTCACGTTTTATTTGGGTACGTCGAGGAAATCTAGTCAAAAAAAAAAAATGTTTTAGGGTAGGCATGCCGGCAGTATAGTTTTATCTTTATTTGTATACCAGTCAGAATGAATTATGAAAATATTTATTTAGTAAACAAACGAAGGGAGTCTGCCCTCAGAGGGCTTGTAGTGGTACGCAAACTCGGATCAAAGGCAATCTTCAACAGTTAAAACATTTTGATCGAGAGTTCAATTAGAGATTGTCACAATCCAATTCCCGATTATTATCAAAATATGTATGTGTCTTCATGATGGATAAAACCATAGATACAAGTAATGAGCTGCTTCTATAGGGTCCTCCGTTGCAGGTATCAAGTCTTGTGATTGCATTTTTTTCCATTAGCCTGGTTCGTCCCACTGATGGGCAACGAACTCCCCCAAATCTTTCCAATCAGTGCGGTCACGCGCGAATTACACTAGGTTTTTTTTATTAAATTTTAAAGAACAGCTTGTTATCTTTACTTACCGAAACATTCTTGTTTTAAAATATTTCTGTATTCATAAAATTGGTGTCAAACTAAACTTGTATTCTATCAAAATAAAGGCGAAAGTATGTGCCGTTGTGAAGATGTTTGGTCAAAACTCCTGAATTGGTCAAGCCGAAATTTAGAAAACATGAAGATTACGACTAAACTATTAACTGTGTTACTAAAATTGTGTATTTATGTAAATTGTATGTGTGTCTGTAGTACCGAATGTTTTTTTTATCTATCTACTAATGGCTACTTTTTATTCCAATAAAACGCGTGCGAAGCAGAAACTGGTATAATTATTATAATAAAAATCAATTGATGTTCGTTAGTGTCGCTAAACTTAAAAATGGCTTGACCTTGACATTGGATTTAAATAAAATATATTTTTGTTTTGTTTACACAGAGGTGGTCTAAAAGAAAGAAATAGAGAAAGAAATTTAGGTGATGCGAAGTTCACGGGATCTAACTAAAATCGTACTAAAGGTCAATTTCTTTGCCCATATTTTGGATGCGAAAGTAACTCGGTATTTCTGTATGATTGAATATATATTTTTTTTCTTTGTTTGCTTTAAACACGTTTAAAAAATAATAGAGCAAAAAATAGTTCACGAGGTCATCTAGTACTAAATAGAAAATCAAACCAAAGGATGGCAATGGCCTTTATAAACAAAGAAAATTACAATCAAATAATAAAAACAAATTAGAACTACTATTTACAATTAAATAACTAAGGTAATTGAAACAATTAAGCTAACTGCAGACTGTTGCAAACAATCTACAGGTAGCTCAACTGATCCATATCAATACCAGTCGGAAGTATCCCCAAGACGCTGGCTGCATTGCTCCGCTGTATGGCAATGCTGATGCGCTGCGCCAGATATCCGCCAGCTCTCGGGTCACGCGTCGCTTCGACCAAATCCTCAGATAACTTTTTAAAAACCCGGAGAGCCTCGGTACCCCACGGACCTAGGGTCTCGAGCCCAAAGGGAGCAAATGTGTAAGCTCTGTCGAGGCCTGCATATTTGCGCCTTTTGGGATCCTCGGCCAAATCTGCAAAGGTAATTTTTTGTACCTATATTTTGGATACGAAAGTAACTCGGTATTTCTGTCTGTCTGTTACATTTTCAAGTAATCCATCATGATTAAATCTTGGGGCAGATCTAGATTTCTTTTAAATCAGAGAAAACACGCGTGCTAGTCGCGGGCAAAATCTAGTTGGTATGGAAGACATAATTAACTAAGTTGATAGAAATCAAAAGAAATAAATGTAAGTATTAGCACTCAGGACGTCCTTTGTAATCAAACTCATTATTTTATTAGACCATGATCACATTTAGTATAAATAGATATGACTATTTTTTTTTGCAGTATTTACATTCACAAACGTTCTAGGATCAATAGTTGTAGGTAGAACATCATTATTTAGAATTTGTGCCTATCTTAACATATTTTGTAAAAAGGCATAATATTAATAAGAAGCTATCTATTTTGGGTTTTCCCTAGAAACATGTTTATTGTTGTCGCTAACTTTGCCCACCTGCTTGACGAATTTTTATAAAGCACTGATAATATAATATTATCTTAATGATTAGCTTGGTACCTACATATATAAAGTACAACTACGTATCATTTTAATTTTTAGGGTTCCGTACCGTTCCCGTTGACCTAGAATCATGATATTTGGCAAGAAACAAGGTCTTATATACGGAATACTCGGCGCGCGAGTCCGACTCGCACTTGATGTTTTATTATTTTTATCAGGTCTACTCATTACCTTGCATAAAAAAAAATCCATATATATATTTTTCATTCATTGAATCAATTATAATAAAGTCCACTCTACCTGTCTATCTTTCAGCCTGTTTCATTTAATTACGAATTACGGCAAAACGGATTCAATTTCAAATTCAATTCAAATTCAAAGTGCTTTATTTCCTTTAGACCTTACAGGACTCTTGGGCACGTCACATAATTCTTCACTTTGATTATTGTTCACTTCAATCTTTTTAACCGACTTCAAAAAGGACCGACTTCTCAGTTCGTCTATGTTTTTTTATTTTTATGTATGTATGTTGTTTGATATCTCCGCGATATTATGAGTAACCGATTTTACTGATTCATTCACTATGGTATAAAGAATGATTCCGAGGTGGTCCCATAAAATTTATTCCCGAGGGAATAGAGTATTATCCCGTTAAACTTAAAATGCAACATAATATTTTTGGAGAATCACGACTAGCTACAACAGTTTTGGTGATATCTGCGCCGATTGTAAATAGATTTTGATGACTCTTTCGTTGTTGTATAAAAAATGATTTTAAGGTGCTCTCCTATAAGTTTGATTCTCGAGGAGTTGCTATATGCGCTGTAAAACGTAGGTTTGTAAAAATTCTTTAGAATATTATAATTTCATTATCACCTAATTAATGGTTTCCATGGCAACGGGCGTCAACAGTTTCATCCAAGTGTCATGAAACCAAATTAGACTTGAATTATAACTAGATGTCGCCAGTGTAAACTCAATTTTATGCACGTGAACATAGACCTTCGGTCAGGAATAGTAAGAGAGGGGTGATTTCGTTCGTCCGAGACATAGATGAATATTATCTAGGTACAGGAATTTGAAGTCTGTTTATCGTTTTTTAAAACACGCCAAATTATTAAGGTAAAGTAAAGAAGCGAACAAGAAACCTTTACCTTGTTAGGTTGTTAGTTTTCGAGTTGGAGTAAAACTTGTCCCAAGCTTTTTTATCCTCTAGATAATAATCTGATATTTTGTAGTAAGCCTTTTTACAAAGCATATGTTTGACAATTTGTTTGATTTATTATTTGATAATTTTTTCAACTCATTTGGTATTTTGTTGTAGAAGCGTACATTGCCCTTTAAAATATACATTAATCTGGAGTAGCCTAGTTGTGGGCACAGCGAGTTTGTTCTTATTTCTAGTAGTATATACATATTAAGTATGTCGCTATTTTTAGGAAACCGATTGCCCAATATTATAAAATGCGGCAATGATACAGTTTGTGAGTATCCTGGTAAAGGACATTTTAGAACTAGGCTAAGTACTGGTTATTTTAGAGTCTTGGATTATCTAGGTTGACTCCTGTGGATCAATTGAGAATAAGTTATTTTTTGTGTTACGCTAAAAATAACTTATTCTCAATTGATCCACAGGAGTCAACCTAGGTAACCCTACAATATTTTTATGAATTTCGACAAGACTTCGCCTTCGTCCATATCGCCCTTTGATTTTAAACAAACCCGCAAAGTTTGTCGGCTTGAGTAAGCCACGCTGGTTACGGTTGTTTGCCAAATATATTTTAGTTATTGACACAAGGCGATCATTAATACAGACGAAGGGCCCACTTATTAATTTTAATAAGTGGGGTGACTTTGTAGGGGTGGCGACAGACTGTTGTTTGTTTTATTAGTTTTGATTTTATGGTTTGGCCGGTGCATTATGCTGTTATGAATGTAACGGTTATGACTTGTAGTCTGGTGTTAAAAGTTCTGTAGTATGTATTGAAAGAAAGAAAGAAAGAAATATAGAACATATTTTATTTACCTTAAAAAACTACTACACAAAATTAAAACTTCTAGATTTCTATCTATCTATAAGATAGAAAATACTTTATTGCACACTTATGGTACTAAATAATACTATATACATTTTATTTCTTATGTACTGTTAACTTTTTATTAGACATAATCTTATTGCGCCTTCATTTATCGTATTGCAAGAGACATGCAGCTTTGCTTGACTTTTTCGGAACTTCAAATAATGTAAGTACACGTAATTTTATGCTTAGATGTACCTACTATTTTTATAGCAGTAAAATAATCATAAAATTAACTAAGTTATCGAAGCAAGCCTTTTTTTTGGAGACGGTAATAATTTGAATTGAACCAAATTCTGTAGATTATATTTCATGACAAAACTAAATTTTGTGGTAAAGAACCAGCTAAAACCAACAAAAATTTTAGTAACTTATTGAACAGAACCGATGAAAACTCTATGGGCTAACTAGTTGACATCAAGAAGGTATAGGGTAGCACAGTGAAGTTTGTAGCTATGCCTCACCCTACGACACCCTACGCCAAGCGCTCGGCGCGACGGCGGCGTGTGCCATGCCGCCTGCGGTGCGCTCCTCTAAATTGCGTTTTAACCCAATTACGGAATGATATAATTTTTCGGTTCTGACATAATCAGATAAAGCAGAAATTATCAAATTATAGCGGCGTTAGCATCGGGCCTATTGTACAGTTGGATACTACCGCCACAGTTTGAACACGTTCATAAAATTATTCGCTGTAATGTTGTTTACTGCACTCTGGCGATTGAGTTTACAATGTGATTTATTTTTACTGGGTACCTATTTGTTTGGGCAAACAAAGTTTTTGTTTTGGGCTGAAATTTTAATTCCTTCGACTATGGTGAAAAAAGTTACCAGCTCACTCCGACTCTTATAAAATACCTACAGGCTCTACCCTACAAACAGCTTACTCCCAAATAATATAAAAGATCATTGTATTGGTCGATACAAAATCAATTTACAAATCAAATATTTTTCAACATCTATGTCCTTGTTCCGTCCACATAATTCCAGTTTCCCATAGAAATACGATACCTTTGTGAGACACGCGTTGGCAGAGCTCTACAAATTTTATCAAACACGATGATCATTTGGATAACTTCTTATATCACATACTACTGATTCAATGCCTGACCAGACAGACGTTGTCCTGGCTTAAATTCCCATGGAAAAGACCTTGTGATTTTTCCTAATTTAGCATTTCCTAAGAACTATACTCGGACTATGTGACAATATGATTTTGCTAAGCTCTGCTCAGCTTGGGACTAAAATTGGGACTAGATGGTGTGGCAGCATTATTTATTTATTTATTTTATTTACTATTAAATACTAACATAACTAACGTACTTCACGTGCTTAAAATATAAAAAAAATATCTCCAGGCTTTCTTAAGTGATGCTTACTTACCTTCTAACAAAAAGAAAGTTGAAAGTTACATAACTAACAATAATTAATTTTTCCATACAAAAATATTATTTTTGTTCCGATCTAAGCCACATTGCCCTTGGGTTTGTTAATCTACCCTTTGCAGGAAGCACTTGCCTTGCCATTTCCGAGCCATAGCACGGCTGTCGCATCCGATGAACAGATTTGCAACAATACACGGTATACTGAATGGACCAGAAGGCAAGGTCTTCTCTTGTAATCTTACTCTAACATCATACCTTATTAGGTAGTACACTAGGTAGTAATTGTAGTAAAACCGCGTAGGTATTTGTCGCTTTTTATTTTTCTGTAGGAATCAAGAGTGTCATGAAAACAAGTGATAAAACTCTGAGTACATCAGTGATCCCGTGAATCCTGACAACTGTATCGCTGTTCAAACGTTAGAAAATATAAGAAAAAAGTAAAGTAGAGCTTTTCTTCAGACTTAGGTAGTGTTGTCCGAAATGGGATCAAAAGTTGAAGCTGTTATAACCTACCCTAGAATAGAAAAGATTAGTTGCCTATTGGAAAAGTATATAAAATATTAGAGTCCCCCCCTTAAAGTCCCCCTTGCCCCCTACCCCCTCTCGTTTACTCTACCCTACCCTAAACTTGAAGTTCAAGGCTCTCAAAAATCATTTAATATGAATAAGCCAAATACATACAAATAATAATATAAATAAGCTAAATACAAATTGAAATAAATGTTATTTGATTCTCTTATCCTAATTTTTTGACTAATTGCGGAAGAAGTAAAAATAAGTGATATAATAAAATAAAATTAGTATGAAAGTTAACCAATAGTTTCAACTATAATTTCTCAAAAAAGTGTCAATACTGTTAAACTGCTGACCCAGCTATTGTTGAGGGTTGGGAAAGAAGCTCGAGCAATGCTTAGCGGTAACCGTCAATTACTGTAGGCGCACGCGCCGATGCCCTGGGGATGCCGCACGCGACTGTCGCGCCCCTATCGTGAAACATAATGCTACCGGCTGGCAGTTGTAACATAAGTGTTTATGGAATATTCTCACAGTTTATAGAAGCAGTTCTAGATACTAGAAACAAAAAAATTAAAAAAATTCAAACTGAAAAATGTTTTATGCGAAGTTATAAGGTAAATCGATTTAAATTGCCTTGCCTGGGAGATTCAAATTCTCAACGGAAAAGTAATTTTAATGCAAACCCATGATCTATGGTAGGTACTTTTGAGGCTTTTGGGAAACTTAGAGATTATTGACTAAAAATGATCTGAAAGTACCGTTGGATCAAAGATTGTAACAACATGATTGTATAAAAAATTATTAACGGTTTGCAGCAAATTACTTTTCCGCTTGTTTTATTCCTTGCAGGACGCACACAATTTCGTTTACTGCAAAAAAATTGTATATCTCGGGCAATGTAAATCGAACGCCCTTAAAATACACTAATATCACTAAGTAGAACTTTTTTTTACAAATCTACGAGTTACAGATCTACAGATGCAGGGCTGAAAATGAAAAAAGTTCTTCCCATTTAGGGATATTGTTCTTTAAAAATGAGCGAAAACTGGCGTTGTTACAATATTGTCAAATTCTGGCTATACTAAGAATAAGGTAAAACCTTCTTACTTGGCTTTCCAAGTTAGGTACCAAGTACTTGAAGTTTTTTTTCGGTTAAACCGTTAAACATCGATTTCTTTTAAAATCTTTTGGCTCGGGAGTTGTCTAATCTGAGTGAGTTGTAGGTTTTCAGAACCAATCAAATAATATCCCGACTGACCTGTTAACCTCAGAAAATATGATTTCGCAGTATAGTTGCACGTACCTCGTAACCTGGCCCTGGTGTAGGGTAGTGCCACGGTGGGCATTGATTTATGCGTCGTAAAACTGCACGGGTGCGCCCTCGCATTGACTTGTATAATTTATCGAGAACCCAGGTCACGCTTGACCACCTACTAGACCTGAGTTTGCTTTTTATGGGAATGTGTTACTCTGTTTTGAATATTGGTTTACAAATGTTGTTCTTTTTTATGGTGAACAATGAAACTTAGGTGAGATGTAGCCGCGAGCCTTTCGGTAATTAAAGTATACGTACATGTGGTGTTGCACAACATGTGTGATGTTGTATCCAGTGCCAAGTATTTGTTACTGTAACCATTAAATTTTGTTGAGTAGCCTTTAGAATTTAGGTAGAGATGTTTGCACAGAAGGAAAGGTGTTAGACTTATAGGTTCACACTCTTGTTACAATTGGGAAACTAATTAGGGGAATTATAGAATATTTTAAAAAAGTTTTCCACATTTTTCGAACAATAACTATTCGAAACGGCCGATAACATTTTCCTTTATTTTTTGTTTAACTAAATGTATTTAGTTCGAAGTGTTAGAACGTAAGTATAGGAACGTTGTTTTGCACCCTAAGTAATGCCCGCAAACATTCATAAAACTCTCCAACAGTAAAAGCTTTTATTTGCTCCTTCATAAAACCACCCCCAAATCTTTAGCTATGCAAATCTTCGAAAAGAAAAAGACTGGCGTGTAAGCGGTGCCCATCTGTAAACACTTCAACACTGTAAAGCGTTCAATATCGGATGGAAATGCTGCGAAAATTTCTTCAGAATCGATTGTTGGGTGGACCCCGCGCGTTATTGGTCGAGAGGCGTGTTGGTTGTTATCAGACTGCCGTTTCCAGCCAATGGGTGTTGGTCTCTGATAAGAGGGTTGGGGTAGTTATGCGGGGTGGCAGCAGTTTACCCGTGGCTGTGGGCCGGGGCGGTTGTGCGATGCTGGGCACCATGATGTACCCTGAGGAGAGTCTCCAGGACATGCGCGTCCCGCCGATCCAACTGGAACACCTCCCGGAAGTGTTCCTATGTACGTAATGTTGTGAGTGCGTGTGCTGTGCTTTACGTAAGGCTTATTCTCTTGTGCTGCGATCAATTCTGTTTTTATGTGGGGAAACTAGGAGTAGGTATTCGTAATGACGACTTATACCAAAACATTACATGAAATATCGTAACCTAGGGCAATGACCCTAGCCTGCGGTTTTTTTTTCGTTATGAGTTCACTTCTGTTGCATCAACCAGCCTGACTGAACCACCCACTCCGTAGTCCGTATTCTCTTTTCAATAGCGAAGATAACACTTTCGTACTAACCATTTTTAGGGTTCCGCACCCGAAGGGTAAAAACAGAACCCTATTAACAAGCCTCCGCTGTTCGTCCGCCGCGCCTGTCCGTCCGTCCAAGAACAAAAAAAAAAAACAAAATTAAGCATATTAACTTTACTGCAACCGCTAAATCTATTTTGTTTAGCTTATAAAATGCCCAGTATATAATTCCATTTTGCCCTAGAAATAAATGTGCAAATATATTTTGCAGTTCTTTTACTTTCGCGTTTTTCTAAAAATCCAGAATTATAAAAATATATATATTATTCGTTTTCTAAACCGAATTGACTTCTGGGAGTTCTACTCTAACATTAAAAACAGCTGAAAATTTCACTACGTAACATAAAAAAGTGATGTCCGATTTTAGGGTAATTTTTCGTACTGTGCGTCCGTCTGTCACTCCGCTATCTCACGAATCGTAAGTGGTAGAAAGTTGACATTTTCAAAGCATGTGTATTTCTCTTGCCGCTAGAACATTAAATAATAAAAATAAAATAAATATCCAAATTATAACTGTAGTAACAACCAATACTAAAACATAATAAAATTTATAATTTAAGGGGGTCTCCGAACCAGTGCGATTTTGATGTTCTTTGACAAAGTTGCCTGATTTTTACGGTACGGAACCCTTGTGTTAGTCGACTCGCACTTGGCAGTTTATTAAATAGTGTTTTTTAGTCTTGATAGTTTTTAGGGTTCCGTACCCGAAGGGTGAAAACCGGACCCTATTACTAAGCCTACGCTGTCCGTCCGTCCGTCTGTCACAGGGCTCTAGCTCACGAACCGTAGAAGGCAGACAGTTGAAATTTTCCGAGAATGTGTATTTCTCTTGCCGCTATAACAACAAATAATAAAAATTAAATAAATATACAAATTGTAGGGAATTTTCATACAAAAAACGTGATTTTTTGGCTATTTTTGCGCTGACATATGAAACTTTCTATAAAAAAGAAACATTTCAAACATTTATAGGGGTTTCCGAAAAATTGTTGTTCTTTGAAAAATTTGCCTGATTTTTACGGTACGGAAGCCTTCGTGTGTGATTCGACTCGCACTTGGCGGTTTATTCCTTTAAAGTATCATACATTTTCTCTTCACGAAAGGTTTTAAGCATGTAAGAATACTAAAAACCTTTTGTAGTACGAAAGTGTTATATTGTTTACAATTATTATTAAAGTATGTAATAATACTTTATGTACATATAATATGTGCATATAATTGTCGTCGAGGTCGTATTAAGGACTCCACAATTTCAGTCGGAGTGAGAAACAGACAGAATGTCTTTTCGCGATAAATGTCTACATATTTTATTGTTTCATACATTTTATCAAACAGTAAAGTTTGATATATGAATAGTAAAGATAAAACATATGCCTCATATACCTCGTATATGCACTTTATAAAACATTCGTCCTAATAACAGAGTCTAAGAGTAGGTAGACTAGAAAGCGTAAGGTTCAATCAATGGCGTAAAGGTCCTTAAAATTAGATCATCCATGAAGGAGTATCCAGAATGCCATGCATTCATTTCCGACATTGCCGTCCTTAAAATTTCTCGAAAGCGCGTCTAATATAAGTGATGAAAAATATCACATTATTTAAACTAACACACACATTAACTAACATTATTTTAACTGCTCTTCAAAAGTTTATCCATCCTTTTAAAATATTTTGTCTAGTTTTATAATAAATCACTGGTGAAAAACACTTTAAAAATCACGGGTTTTAACTCTCACAGAAAATATATTAACTCCAAATGAATTAAACATATTAAAACAATATCAATCGTATTTTTATTCAATACAATAATAATAAATCCCAATAAACACATTTTTGTAAGGCGTTTTGCGAAGTAATTGCATTGCAACAACGATAATATTTTGCCTAAAGAATTCAGACATCCTTTTCAATATATGCTCAAAATCAAGGTTACCTAGATAGCTATTATGATGGAGCGAATTTAACGGGTATGGTTGTCAAACTAGGCCAAGATCTAGTACAGAGTACCTAGGTACTTACGGGACCCCGTGGAAAAAAACTTGAATTATACATAAAATTTAACATTTTCTCTTTGGTTACTATAAATCTGAAACCTCGATTGAGAAAAAAAAAATCAATAAAAACACCATGAAAGTGCACTGTTTTAGTACATAATTTGGTCAAGATCTCAGGAACCCTACGGTCTATTGAAATTACTTATGTTTTGATTTGTAGGTTATTACTAATTATTTGGTTTCTTGAACCAGTTTCTTCATAAGTTACGTAATTTTCTTGTAAATAAACATTATCTTGATTTTTGCGTTTACACCGTTCCAAAAAAGTAGCTTTATCCCGCTCCTATGAGCTCGAAATCCTATGCCTATCCTTTTCACATAACGGCGCGCATTGCGCCCTCTTAATACAAAGATTAACTAGATAACTATTATGAATTAGTATTAACTCATAACAAGTAGCTTATCTTGTACAGAAGATAAGATTAATATCTTTTTATCGTAACATTGTTTTTTTGACTTTACTATATGTATGAAGTTTTGGTATCAGTTATCGACGAGCTGTCCGTTCCAACATATAGTTTTTCATTATTTTTCATTCAATAATGATTATTGATATTCAATTGTTTACTGATATTTTGAGTATCAATTTTGAAAATACGACAGACAAATCAAGTGGCAGTGACTCGTGTAGTGCAGTAATAGGTAGGAATCGACGTTTTAAAAAAAATACTGTTTTCGTATCGTCATTTGGTAGGGTTGGTGGAACAAAATGTTAGGCAGTTTTCAATATCCCGGAAAACGCGTTCTGGGCTATTATTCCATTAAATTATTCGCTTCAATGGTATTGTCTCAGAAACTACCTCTACTCTCAGAATGACACATTTTGGCATTTTACCTTTGATGAAAGAAACTACAGATGGATGAACGCGTGTCAGTAGTATCAAGGTTGAAAACATTATATCAATCTCTCCAAGCAAATATCAATCGCACGCACTATCTAGAGTTTCTTTCATCTGGACGATTCATGTAGTTACTATACATATTTTTTTCATATTGCCACATTAAGGCACAATGCATTGTAAGAATAACATCTAATTTAACGAACTCTGTGGAGGGGGCACTGGTTTTAAAACCTGTCAATGACATCAGTCTCTCAAAAACAGGCATCTGTATTTTCTACACTACACCTATCTATAACAATTAACTGTAATGTAAGATAGCTTTTGTTAAGAGGAAAATAAATAGTATTATTATTAATATTCTGCGACGACATTGTCATAGTAAAGCGATTGTTTAACAGAATTTAGTTCTGTTATCTAACTACAGAAAAGCACTTCACAATGCAACTTTTTCACAAATAAGTGTTTCATACAGAGTCTCATACTCTACCTAAAGTCTCTACCTCTCTACCTTAGAACCAATTTCACCGTTTGTTAAACTAAGCTGAGCTTGAACCGGATCAACGTGCGCTATGCGCTCAACTCGTTCAAGGCACTAAATTGAATTTATCTTATGTTGATCGCGTTCAATTGCAACAGTGAAATTAAACCTTGGAAAATCAAAAGTTTTATAGCGGTGCGATCAGATCTACCGCACAGCTCGTCAATCCATTATTTAAAGGACACCTAGTATAGAACATTGCAGTCAACAAACATGGTATTGTTGCAGCCAGTATCCCAAAATGCGGTGGCTGCCACGAGATGATCGTAGACCGGTACGTGCTGAAGGTCTCTGACCGGACCTGGCATGCTGGCTGCCTTCGATGCGTGGAATGCCGTGCTATGCTATCCGGGAAGTGCTTTGCGAGGAATAACCAACTCTACTGCACGGATGACTTTTTCAAGTAAGCTTCTATTTTCACAAGCATTTTATGAATAGCGTAAGTCGATAGATGCTGATGATGATGGAACTCGGCATTCTGACCAAGACTTGGCCGAGCTGCACCTGGGAGGACCCAGGGCAAGTAACATTTCCCACGGCGACGAAGAAAATGTTTTGTTGAAATATGTACAGTGGCGTTCATAGATCGGTGCCCAAGTCTCGTAATTACATTAGTATTGGTTTTATACTATTAAATTTGTAGTTTTTATATAAAACAACTTCCTAATTTAATTGTACCGAAATATACTATAGTTTTAAAATATTTCTCTATCAATATAAATTGACTTCAAACTTTACAGGGTGGTAACCTATCGTCGAACGTCACTGTATACTTACCTACCAATTTTTTTATCTGGACTTTCTAGTTTATTGAATTTATATCAAAAACGATTATGTAATTATTTAATGTAAATTTAAAACAATAATACATAGAATTTAATATCAAAAAATGTCGGCCAGGATGACTCATAGGAACAATGTCGAGCCTGCGCGGGCCGTAGTAACGCAAATAAAGTTAATTTTATAAAAACAAAACTAGTAGGTATTCATCATCATTATTTTCAGTTTGTAAATATTTACAAGCTCACTGCTGATAATGTAATAATGTAATAAATTACTGGTTTTACCGTTTCGACCAAGCGATAAGTTAGATTTTATATACTTACCTACGATAAACATAAGTAAGTAGTGTTTGTTACGGTAGGCGTATAATCACATTATTTTAGGCGATAAAATCTTGACTTAGACTGAGACCAACACATTAATGCCTATTTCCACCACCGTTGACAAATATGACAAAAATGCCTAATTTCAAAACTTCACCATTAAAATTTTCGCCACCGCCGCGCCCCGGCCTCTGTCTCTCGTCTCTCTTCAAGACAAGAAAAGAAAGGTGTCTTTTAGATATTCGTGATAAATAGTCGGTCGTAGAGGCAATTACTGACTGATTGTGGTAATACAAATGGTGCATCCACGATAAGAAAAAAACTATTTTAAACTATTATATACATATATATATACAAGGTGCCACGTTATTCATGTACCAAGCCGAAACTGGGTTGTTGTGCAGTGTATACCCAATTGATCTGCATGGTTGATTATCAGAAATACGTTGTTTTATATTTTCATAGAAAAAAAACTCATCTCAAACGCTAACTAAAGCGACAACCCTCTCAATAACGAAAACAAACCATTTTGCCGACAAAATTTTAGGGTTCCTTTAACTAGGCCGCCTTTTTGTACTAGATTTAACTTACTTTATAAGATTTATTTCTTATTTTTCATGTGCAAATAAGGAATATATTCATTCATGCTAAAAATAAAACTAGGCACGTACATACGTAGCACTTTTTAACATTTCGCTATTTTCTAACATTACTGAAGATTATTTATCGGGTATTTATGGTGTAACTTTTATTGAAATATCGATAAATAATCTTTATTAGGTACCTACGAGACGTACCTACCACGAAACAAACATACCTACCTACAGATAAGCATTAAACAATAATGGCTTAGAAAGAAAAATATACGGAACCACCGTAAAATACCGTAATAAAATAAAAATGCGGGCATGGCTAAACAAAAGATGGCTACTCGCCGCGGTCGTCTCATTGGCTCACGTAACGTACCTACTACGCTTACGCAACAGAAACGCGCCAAAGGGCGCTAGGCCTGGCGCTAGACTCTACACATTTAATGTGTATACCTAAGTATGGGCGGTGACAATTTGAGGTCAAGAACCTTACTGATGAACAGCTGATGTTAGAATTAGTCACTTACATGTTGTAAATGAAAGATTCGAGGTCTTTTTTTCAGTAAAAAACCTTGAAACCCGGAAAGTGCTAGAACATAAAAATGTGTTCGTGGGAGGGGGGTAGACCACCTCCTTTCCGCTTAGTACACCAATAACGGGGTACCTTGTATATATATTAGGTACTTTGGATGGACGAAACTGGAAAAAACAGCTACTCGGTGCCAAATAACGCGGCAATAGAGGCCTCAACTCTATCCTTCGCGAAATCGTAAAAGGGCACAATTTAAAATTTTGAATATTTTAGAAGTGTTTGGAAACTCATTAATAATACGCATAAAATTATATATCTTATTGTTATGTTAGTTAAAATATACTCCGGTATTTTAGAACATTAAAATACGTAAATTCATTGAAAACGTATAAGGTCAGTAGTTTATTCCCAATTTCGAACTTTTTTGGGTTGTTGTTTGTTTATTGCTTCCTAGTAAGCTTGTACTACGATACTCTAGCGACACCGGTGTTGCTTTAGGTTTGTATGGAAAGCGACAGAATAGCGATAATTTACTTCTATTGTGGAGGAGAAGGTGAACGACCTGTATTGCCACATTATTTGGCACTTAGTATACTTTCCTATTTTTCATAGTCATTGTTAGATATTTATCTTCATTATTATCGCTCACGAACAAGTACTTATAAGTTTTATCATGGTCATTATCGGTTAATTATTATCTCAGAAACCAAATAAAATCTCATAAATTTTTGGGGCTTACGCACTTTAATAAAATAACCTTAATCGTTATCTCATTATACCTAAAACTTCCCAATTCTATACATGACTCAGGTCTCAATCAAGATTGATTAAGTTTAAGATTTAAACAATAATCCCTGTTTTTATACATGCCTAGATACTAATTTTAACCTTTATTTTCCTTCTTAGTGTGTACTAGCGTCTGTACATAGCTTTGTTCGCCTTGTTATGTTACAGGAAAATAAACAAAAAATAATTAAATTAGATTTTACAAGTAACATAATAATAAAATTATTAAAATATTATTTTGAATATTCGGGGTATTTTCTATGTATAATAAAAATATCTATGTTATGTATTGTTAAGTTTGTATCAGTCATCATCAGTCATAGCGCCTTAAGAGTGAAGCCGCCGGCAATCCAAACAAGATCCGTCAGAGTGTGAGTGTACTCGCGCGCTGAGGGTTCCGAAAGGTTGTTAAGTATGTATACCAATATGGTATTTCAAAAACTGTTTTGAGATGTACAAACCGATACCTTATATTTGATACCCCAGTCGGTGAGGTAACCCCCCCTTCTGAAAATTATCCCCCCCCCTTTTTTGAGCATTTTTCAAAAAGTGGTCTACTTACAGAGTTCTCTATAATTTTTCTGTAAAATATAGATCCATATCTACAAACGCTACATGTATTTCAGATGGATCGCTCTGCAAACTTCGGAGATAGGGGGGGAATGGATATTTTTTCAAGTTTTTTCAACATATATCAAAAAGTATAAACCTACAGTAATTTACAAAACTGATTTGAAATGTACAAACCTTTCATTTGATACCCCACTCGGTGAGGTAGCCCGCTTTTGTAAATTATCCCACCCCTTTTGAACATTTTCCAAAAAGTGGACTACTTACACACTTCTCTGTTCTCCTTCTCTGTAGTGTATTTTTTTGTTTATTTTTCCGACTTTTTTCAAAATATTTCAGAAAGTATGAAACGTGTAGGTAAATTCCAAAAACTGTTTTGAAATGTACAAATGTACAAATTGATGCCTTTCATTTGATACCCCACATGACATAGTCTCTTTTAAAATTTTGACATCACAATTTGTACTGAAAATTTTAATTTTTCGTATATATTTTTTTTAAATCTATACAGGCGCACGAATATGTATTATTATTTATACCTTCACGTTATAGCAGTTGCTACGATATTAAAGACGGAAAAAAGGACCGAAAAGCGTGACCTTAATGGTTTCGAAACCCTAATAAGACGTTATTTATTCAGCGGGCTATTCGGTTATCAATTCTATAATACTTTAGTCTCTTCAACAGTAGGATTCACATACAGACAATTTTATGCTTATCCCTGTAACAAACATATTATTACATAAGTTCATCTTACTGAAAAGTAAGACGAACTTATGCATTAACTTCTATCTGCCTACACAAATAAATCAAAGGTTTAAAAACCCCGTGAGTGAACAAGCCATGATTGATAGAGCATGACGGCCTACCGTCATACAGCACGAGCCTTGTAATTTGAAACTTACCTATCCAAATAAACATAACGACCATTGATTGATTGTGTTGATCCTTAATTGTAACTAATCTAAGTTATTTTTAAGTAGAGTTAGGTCCAATTTTACCATTCAAGTTCACCTAAAACCGGATCAACGTGCGCTATCCGATGAACTCGTTCAAAGCACTGAACTGAGTTTATCTTATGTTAATCGGGTTTAATTGCAACTAGTTATGCTACTTGTTAAGTAAGTCTGTAAAGTTACGTTTATGTTGAGTAAAATTTCTTTTTCATCCCATCTATTCGAAAAGGACGTCTTGGTTCGCCTTTAAATGCACCCCAAGGTGGTGTTTTCTTTAAGAAACTTTTAGCGGGCAGTAATGAGTTTTTCATTCCATCTATTCGAAAAGAACGACTTGGTTCGCCTTTAAGTGCACCCAAAGGTGGTGTTTTCTATAAGAAACTTTTAGCGGGCAGTAATGAGTTTTTAATCCTCTTTATAAGTGCGCCGCAATTATCTTTGCCGCGCACTTTTTGAATTTGGAACATCTTAGTGTTCAGCGCTAAAGAAATCGAACGCAAATATTGTTTGAATAAAGACTGGTTGGTACGACGGCCCATAGTCGCGCCGCCGCGCCACCGGCTGAACAAAAAAAAAAGAAATCAAATTAAAAACGCGCGAACTGCAGCCCGCGATTTCGTCAATTTTCACGGATTGTTAGAAATTCATGGTTTTGTTTTGAAAAATGAGTTCTTCAAATGACTGTGAAAGTATAAAATTAACTCCTGAAAGTATTAGAACTGATGCAAGAAATGTGATGGATAATCTATTACCTGCAAAATCCCGGGAGAAATATATGAAAGCCTTGGTAATTTTATTGAATGAAGAAATGCAAGAGGCCTCAAGAATTTTTCAGAATCTGTGTTTTTGGCCTACTTCCAGTACTTAACCAAAACTAAATAACCTTCCACTCTTTGGATTACCTACTCAATGCTAAAATCAACAGTCACATATTCGAAATTAATAGCGTACCTGAAGAGGATGTCTGATGGATTTAAACCTAAAAAATCCAAAGTGTCTCTCAGTCAAAAACGTGGAGACTTTCCTTAATGAAGCATCCGTCAGTCTTTCTTGCCGTAAAAGTAAGTAACTATGTTTAAGGTGGATTAGTAAAGTAGTGTTTTAAAATGCGCATTTTATTGTAACCTGTACTTCGATAGATACTTGTCTTATTCACATTCGGTTTTGTTACAGGTGGCTATAATTTTCGGAGTACATGGAGCTTGTCGTGGCAATGAACTTTTAAAAATGACTGTTGGTGATGTCAAAAATCGTGATTGACTGTTAGTGAAGCTGACAGACACAAAATCAAAAATTGACCCGCGTAATCCGAGGAGAATACAAAACTATTGTACAGGAATACCATGACCTGCGTCCTGCTGATATGAAGACCAATCGGTTTTTCATCCGTTATCAAAATGGCAAGTGCTTCAAACAAGTTATAAGAAAAAATAAAATTTCTAACATGCCCCAAGAAATCGCTACTTATTTGAAGTTACCAGATATCAAGCTGTATACAGGACATTGTTTTCGTCGTACTCCTGCTACCCTTTTGGCAGATTCTGGAGCGGACTTAACTGTTCTCAAGCGACATGGAGGATGAAAGTCGAGTGCTGTAGCAGAGGGGTATATAGATGTTTATATTGAGAACAAGGCGAAAACATGTAAACGCATCGTGGAAAACATTAAATTGCAACCTTCAGTTAATACATCCATGCCACTGTCGCCGCGCCCATCTGCATCCAAACAACGAGATTCACCGTCACATTTTCCTCAAAATGAGCCAGATTTGGACATTAGTTCAATCACGCAGGATATTAAATCTACAACAATCTCTATTCCTAATAAAACTGCAACAATAAATTTTCATAATTGCGAAAAGGTCTCAAATGTAAATATAAGTTTTTAGTTGGTTTATTATTAAATACTATTTAGTTTCAATTTAGTTGTTACTCTATGTTTTATTAAATAATAATATTACAATAAAATATGAGGCGCCTTTTATTTTCTCATAGAGGGTGATTGAAAGTAGAGTGTATCACTCGGGCGCAAAATATATTTTTTGCTCGGGCGACGTACTTTGAAACCCTCGCTACGTTCAGGATTTTACTAAAGAATCCCTTGCTACGCTCGGGATTCTACTCTAGAAACCCTCACTTCGCTCTGGATTCAAAAAAGCGCCCTCGCCGTAAAAATATTATTTTGCTCCCTTAAGATACAATCTACTATTTCATCCCATTTATTCGAAAAGAGGCAAAGTGTTCCTCGATAATTGCGAACAAAGTGGATCATTCCAGCGCACTTTGAAATTACTTTTGAATTTGGAACGCTATCTAATTGAAAAGTTTGAACGCAATTCGCTTCAATAAAGTTCTGCCCGGTAAAAAAAAACGACGAGTGCTGACGCGGTATTGGCTATCCCGCGTATTATTTTTTTTATTTGAAAATGAATACGCGGGAGCTTTATATACATACCTTTTGTTACATATTACTTTGTATCAAAATATTACAGACAATTTTAATTATTTTTAATTTGATTAACACAAATTGAATAAAAGATAAATCAATACTAAAAGCATCGCTTATCTATTTTTCTCGGATGATACATTTTTCTCATAGTTTAGGATGAAAAGCAGAGTGTGCCTAACGGTACCATAATTATTTAACCTCGAGTGACGTACCTACTTCGAAGTATTTTCAGTAGGATGTAAAGGTATAGCAATGTCACGTTGATAATGTTGTTGCTTTTGCGGTTGTTGTCCCAGGCGCTTCGGCACCAAGTGCTCCGGCTGCGGACAAGGCATCCCACCAACGCAAGTCGTACGCCGGGCACAAACCCATGTGTACCACCTCCGATGCTTCGCCTGCGCGGCCTGTGCCAGGACTTTGAACACAGGGGATGAGTTCTACCTGATGGAGGATGGGAAGTTAGTGTGCAAGCCGGATTATGAAGCTGCTAGGGCTAAAGGTAGGAGGAATTCAGAACGCCGAGAGTATTCAGGATATGCCGAGGCAGTGTGGCGAAAAGAGTAGAGTCCAGTACAGTAATTTTGTTTTCAGTTGTGACCTTTTTAAGTCCCGGCTCATACTGTTTACTTTTGATTTGCACTTCTTTTTTTACATTATTCTTCAAAAGTCGTATCCTAATATCCGATTAATTTTCAATTGTCATACATGAAAAACTCTTTCAAAAATCCATACTCATATTATAAATTCGAAAGGAACTTTCTGTCTGTAACCTTTTCACGCTTAAACGGTTGAACGGGCCTCAGTGAAATTTGGCAGGGAGGTACATGGTATCCTGGGGACGGACATAGGCTACTAGAAGCCGCGGGCAACAGCTAGTATCATATAAAATGAAAGTGTCTAATTAACTTTTCGAAGAACACATGCTTAGAGTCGTTCTAACTTTAGATTGTTTATAAAAGATTCTAGTTGCATGTGAATCGTACCATCAGCAGTTTCATCGGTTAACTTTGACGTATAATACTCTAGCTTCCCTTTTCCGGGATAACAAGTACAAGTCGTTCGGACATACTTGTTATCCCGGAATTGAAATTTTGCAAGGGGTAGATGGTGCAGCAGGGTCGGCCCTGGGATAGCATCTACCCCCCTGATAAATTTTATTAAGATCCGTTTTGCCGTTTAGGCGTAAAAAGGTAACAGACAGACCGATGTACAGACAGTTAGAGTTACTTTCGAATTTATATTATTAGTATGGATATATGTATGAGAACTTCTGCCAAAAATTTGATTGTCCAATTATTTTATATTATTGGACAATTACATTTTTGTTCCAAAAATCCATCTCGGGCTTCAACAGTAAGTCCAACTGTAGTAGATCCAACTGGCGCAGGTGGCGAGGGCTCCTTGGACGGTGACGCGGCCAGTAAACGGCCACGGACGACTATCACGGCTAAACAGCTGGAAACACTGAAGAGTGCCTATAGCAGCAGTCCGAAACCGGCGCGGCATGTCAGGGAGCAACTTGCGCATGATACGGGGTTGGATATGCGGGTCGTGCAAGTCTGGTTCCAGAATAGGTGAGTTCTATACCTATATTTTTAAGATAAGATATACTTTATTTGTAGCTGAAAACTATAATATGTACTAAAACTAACTAAATAGCAAACACCATATAAACTATATAATAATGCTTTAGGCCCTAAAGCATTATTATTATATAGTAAAGCATTATTACTATATAGTTAGTAAGGAAGTACAAAGGGCGGCCTTATCGCTTTGACTGATCTCTTCCAGGCAACCTTGGGATGGACTGGACATAAGAGAACAATATAGACGGTGGCGTTTGAAAAACTTAAGGAAATGAAAACTACGTACTACCTAACGTAATACCTAACGTGCATTAAACTACCTACTTATAATAAACTTACATACACATAAAAATAAAGTTGTGATTTTTCATACACGGATAAATAATGCCTGATGATGCCAGGAGAAGAGCATGGCCTAAACTTTAGGGCATGCTCTTCCCCTGGACATCAGACGTGCGAAATCACTCCCGATCTTCAAAAAACTGGATCTCCAAGCATTATTTATTCGTGCAAAAAAAGTTACAACTTTATTTTTATGTGTATGTAAGTTTATTATAAGTAGGTAGTTTATGGCATGTTAGGTGATATAGTACGTAGTTAGTCCACTGCTGGACAAAGTCCTCCCATATTGAGCGCCATAAGACAATACCTAATTTTTATTACATGCCTTTAATCCACTCCTACTAATTTCGTGAGAGCAAGGAATAGTTGGTGTGGTTGGGTATTTGAGTTGAATTATGTTTATGCCTGGGTTTCCCACAGTAGAAACATAATAGATAGTACCTAGTACTGTCATTTCTTGATCAAATAAAGCGCAGGTCGTTCTCGAAAGCTCTCGTCCTAGAATGTACATTTACTGAGTATTGCGTGACTTTTTCTGCCGCCAAAAAGCATTGCTGTGTGCATGTGCTGGTTTGAATCAAAAAAATCTGTGAAATTGCAGATACAATGCGATCTATGGTTATCGGGCACAGGTGTGCATATTTTCTTTTACAAGAAAGCCAGTTTATTATCACTATAGTAATGAAGTAATGATCTTATCAATGTATTTTCAACCCGTAGCCCTGCATGCTTATTGGATTGATAAATATCTACTTAACACAAAGCAAATAAGTCACGCTTCTTACGTTCCGCTGC
This sequence comes from Eupithecia inturbata, assembly GCA_963662085.1. Lineage (NCBI taxonomy): Eukaryota > Metazoa > Arthropoda > Insecta > Lepidoptera > Geometridae > Eupithecia > Eupithecia inturbata. The sequence continues at coordinate 9,553,596 of OY759180.1, read as the reverse complement.
TAGACCGTAAATGAAGCGAGAATTCTGATGTTTTAAATCAATTTAGACACGTTTTAGCTCAATATGCCCTTGTGGGACCGATAACGCTGTTAGAACTAAAATGGTTTTGATAAGGTGACTGAATTTAACAAGATGTATTCATTTTATTTGCTTTTGATGTACCTACCTATTGTCATCTAGGCACTCGTATACCTACCTAACTTAACCGGTGTAGTTACAGGAAAATGGTCGTGAGACACTATCCCTATTTTTTTGAGAAATTTTCGTCCTTTATAGGACGTTTTATGTTTATACATAAAGATTAAAAAAAACAACAGTTCGCATGAAGGTTGGCATTTTACACAAAAAGGTTTTTTGATGCTAATCGATCCTGTTTCTTAAACTGATCAAAAACTTCTATAAGGCCAACTGAGGATAGAGTCCTAAAAAAGTCAGTAATCGCAAAAAAACTTGTGTAAAATGCCAATTTCCTTGCTAAACTGTAGTTTTTTTCGAAGTCTGTTAATTTGTATTGAAAATTTATCATTTTCTATACCTACAACGGATAAGGTGCCTCCCCTTACTGCCCCGTCCAAAAAATCCAACCTGTATAAGTTCATCTACAGGCAGGCAGGTATTCTACGAAAATTTGTCGAGTTTCAATCGTTGAACATTCATAGTTTTATAAATAGGCAAATCAATATCTACGAAAAGCTTCTCCAAGGGAAAGTTACCAAGTTTATTTTGTCGAAGTTTTGGATTTTTTGCCGTGCGTCATAAAAACTGCAGTTTTATAGCTGCTAAGTGAAGTGTGCAAGCCAAGCCATGGTTAGTGAACGAGGCTAGGTACGGCGCATGTAATGCCTTGCTTATCGCCTCGCCTCGTAAACCACTGATATAACTGCTCGACTTAACTTTATGTGGCATAACTGGCCGGTTAGTGTGTACTTTGTGCTTACACCTACTTGGAGTCGGTGGGATCGACTTGATCGGTATTTGTCGGCTCTTATAGGCCTATCAATTAAAAAATTACAAATAAGGCTCTGCGTAAAATTTTAAAATTCGTAGAATTTCATAACGTAGAAGGCCATGACTCTGAATACCTTTGTCTTAAAATTTTGTTTTTCGAATGCATTCACTGCTCGGCCTCATTCAAGGCCTTGCAGGTCACTGCTGCTATGATGCTAGGACATACCTTAGTGTCATAAGCACTCAATGTGATTTAAAGTTGTCTTATGCCTGATGGACCAGAAAGAGGTCGGCCACACAAAAAAAAATACAAAAAACCGCAGCTCGCTGCACTCGCGGGTATTATTTTTGCCTTCTAGGTGTGGTCCGGGGCTGAACCGTCGTTGGAGGCAAAAAATCGAACGAAACCACAAAACTTTCGCAGCTCGCTCCACTCGCCAATAATATACATATTTTCCTTACGAGTGCGTGCTCAATACCAGTTTACCTCCCATCCCCCAATCCCCCATCCCCCTCATCCAAAAATGCCTGCCTACTATGGCCCTGATAAAGTGTGGCCAAAGCGCTGGAATTAAATGACTTAATTCTAGAGTCAACATTCTTCACATCAGCTAGGTTAACACATTGGACCCTCAATAAGCTTAGTTTTGTCTTTCGCAATGTTTTATCTGGTCTAGAGGCTATAGAAGGCTCGTCAAAATCACAGGAATTCAATGAACCTCATTTCATCTTCAGAATTCTTCACACTAGCCAGGTTAACACATTGAACCCGGCTAGGCACGGTCAGTAGTCGTCAGTAACGGCTTGCCTATCGCCTATGCCTCGTAAACTGCCGATTTCACTGCCCGAGTTAGCTTTATGTGGCATAACCAGCCGGTTAATGCTTACAATCATATGGAAAAGAGTTGAATTTATAAGAAAACGTTTTTATTACTAGGGCGTGTCTTTTTTGCTGATAAATCGATTATTATGGAATCTATCAAGCGCTCACCTTACTGAATATTTATTTTTATGTTTTAGAACAGAAGCTAGGAAAAGATTTTGGTTTAGCTGATCTTAGCTTATTACAACATACAAATTCTTATTATACCAACTAGCTTCCGCCCGCGGCTTCGCACGCACTTTTCCGGGGTAAAAAGTAGCCTATGTCCTTTTTCAGGATATTATTTAACTTCCTGCAAAACTTTACTGAGATTCCTTTCAATCGTTTTGTCGTGGAAAGGCAGAGAGACATAATTACTTTCTATTAAACGTATACTATTACTATGAACAAAGTTTTGTCACGCAAACGAACCTAAATCAAAACACTGCTTTAGTTTATTTAACTTTCTACTTCACACACATTCCGCTCTGTAAGCAGTTCGAGCGTGCATAATACGACAATAGACATACATCGGGTCACTACAGGCATTGTTTCAATAATCCGACTCTGCAATACCGAAGCACGCTCTCCCCAGAGGCGAGGGCACTTTAATTAATCAAGCTGTACAGAATAAGCTGTAGTTACTACCCCTGCTCTTTGTTCGAACCCCCCAACCCCCGCTGGCTTCACTAATAACCCGCTATGGGGTGTTTTGTTTATACTACATTACTTATTTGCTTTAATCGAGAGTAATCGAAGCGATATAACGAGTTTGCGTTATGGAATTGAAAGATCAACAGTGTGTGTGTGGTAAACAAGGAACTTGAGTGCGCACTCAATTAAGGTCCTGTCGGTTTTTTTCGATTCTTTTGGTCTTTATTTTGAATCTACATAGCCCTTAAGAAAATGAAAACTATGTAGGTACAAATTGTGATTAATAGTAGAGTTGTTAAGATTTGAGCTTTTGAGTTTTTTCCGTCAATGTCAGGTGTGGACCTCTTCTCTCTGACTTGGTGAAAAGCGGGCTTTGTTGTTATAGTATAGACATAAGACTCAGGTAATCAATAACCTGTGTCCTTCCCCAGACGAGCGAAAGAAAAGCGACTAAAGAAAGACGCAGGTCGCACACGCTGGTCGCAGTACTTCAGATCAATGAAGAGCGGGGGAGGCTCCCCCCGACACGACCGACTGCTGGACAAGGACGAGCTGAAGATTGATCTCGACTCTTTCAGCCATCACGGTAAGAATTCAGAGTCCTTAAATTATCTTCTTCGTTTGACCCATGATGTATATGGGACCCGTAAGTAAATATACTATACCTTTATTCATAATAGTCTGCTAACTCAGAGCATTGTTATCTCTAACTCTGTCTTCTTCTATTGACATAAGTCAGAGTGAGAAACAGAGCTGCTTAATAACTGTTTTAAGTTTGAACCATCATGTATATGGGACCCGTAAGTATATCTATTAACCCCTTTATTCATAATAGTCTGCTAACTTAGGTGCATTGCTATCTCTAACTCTGTCTTCTTCTATTAACATAAGTCAGAGTGAGAAATAGAGCTGCTTAATAACTGTTTTAAGTTAGCGGACCATTATAAATAAGGGGGGGCAAGTATTCTTCTCTAAAAATGATCGCATATGACAGTTATTATTGTCGTCACCAAATTTTAGACCATCACCAAATAGCCTAACTTTATCCATTGCTGAGTATTTCCTGCGGTCAAGTTTTCAACCGTTTTATGTAGATTATGGTATAACGCTTGGAGCGTGGATTGCTGATTGTGCTAAAAGAGTAGGTACACACATTTGTACCATCTTACCAAATATCCTTGATCGCCACGCTATCTGCGGGCTTTTAGGATGTAGGTGCCCAAGTTATTTTATTATATCGCGGGTCGCACACTCTGGTTGTAGGTGCTTCCGATCCATGAAGAACGGGGGAGGTTTGCCGTGACACAACCGATTGCTTGACAGGGACGAGCTGATGACTGATCTCCACTCTCAGTCAACACAGTAATTCTCATTCTACCATCTTGGCCGTTACCAATCCGTCATTCTCTGCCGGATATGAAACTTGTCCAAAACTTGCGGAAACTTAAGGAAACTTGAAAACTTTTGGATTTTGGAAATTCTCTAGTTTTTAAGTGACACTGTGTCATGACACAGTGTCAATATAGTGAATATAATATATAATATATATAGTGTGTGTATAGTGAATATAATCTATCATGATAGATTATATTATAATAATGAAATAAGTGATATTTTATTTCCATTGTACCAACTAAGAAATCTCATTCAGACATCCTTGAGTCGCCGTCTACGCTGTTCGCTTTTGGCTGTATGTAATTCTATGTAATGCAGACTTCTTTCTCTACCTTCCAGAGCTAAGCAACGATAGCTACAGCACCGTGGCCCTAGGCGGCGAGGAAGGCTCCCCGGTGGGAGGGGGAAGTGTAGGCGCGCGGTACGCCGCCACTCCCCCCTACCTGCGCGCGCACTCCCCGCCGCAACACTACCACTACCCGCCCGATCATCTTGTCTACACCAACATTGGTAAGTGTATGTTTGTAGACGGCATCAAGCCCAAAATTTGCTGATACGTTCCCCTGACTAAGGACTTCCTTTTATAATATTACTACACAGTGCGAGTTTCATAAACAAGTAGGTAAGTACCGATCTACATACTTTCTCAGATGTAAGAAAATAGAATATTGATATAGACCCAGACGCGGTCAAAATATGGCTTTTGGTGACTTACATAACGTATGATGATGAAAAAAAACAATTCTTAAGTATCATTAATTATGCAAGCTTGTTACCATGTGAGTATATGTAGGTAGCTAAAAATTACCCTTTTCGTATTCCAGGTCAATCAATAACCGGCGCAGGTCTCGGCAACTCAGGCACGGGCGGCGCATCAGACCTGAGCAGTTCTTCCTCCCCCGCAGCGGGAGGCTACCCCGACTTCCCTCCCTCCCCCGACTCCTGGCTCGGGGAGCACCACTACTCCCCGCGAGGGTTCCCCTAGCGGCGGCCGCCGCCGGCGCACGCCCCGCCGCCGCCGCCGCCGATATATCCCCTCTTCTCGCAACCGCTGGAGCTGGTTGTCAAGCGAGAGATGATGTAGTGAAACCGGGACTAAAGTAAACTACGTATCTGTGGATAAAAGTACTGCCTTTGATAAACTCCCTCTTCTCGAGGCAGAGTTGGTTGCCAAGCGAGAGATGCAATGAAACGTCTTCTCGTAACCGCTCGAGTGAGAATTATGAACACCGCAGCTTTAAGGCTGAGCACACAAAGTGGCGATCACAATAGGCCTATCATGGCCGCAGTGACATGAAAGCCATCTAAAGCAAATTAAAAAATCCGCTTGAGTGATTAGTCAAGCGAGAGATGAGGGAAAGAACTGGAAGTGTCTATTAGTGAATGTGACTGATAAGTTTTAAAAGACTAGTAAGCAAATTTTCTGCAGCGTTTATCAGCAGAACACATATCACTTCAAGTCGCACCAGAAAATGTCCGCACCCGACAGAAGCCGGTGGCGATCTATTGTGTCGGAGACCAAGACTATGGGTACTTGCGCTTGAAAGTGACTGTGTAATCAATGGTACGCTACGTAACTATAGAATCACCAACATAACCAGTGCCATGTGAGGTCAAGCATTTTAGGTCGGTGGATAATGGATTTCAGTGTTAATAGGTACATTCCCTTGTGGGATAATTCAAGTGGAAAAATCTCAATGTATTGGTGGCGTTACGCGTAATAGAGGACAATTAAAAGTCAATTTGCGAAATAAATGCAAAAATCACAAGCTTGGCTTGGTTAAATAGTAATAAAAATGCAAAATTGCTTGTTGGTTAATCTGTGTAAGTCAAGTCGTCACAACTATGTAAGAGTGTTTTGTATGTTTACAATATAAAAAAATGATTTTAAGGACATAATGGAAAAATAATTTACGTAATGTAAATAAATCAGATCTGTTATTAAAATTATTGTATATGGCACAAGCACAGTTAAAGACAACTGTAAATATTATAAAATTAATTTGTGTTGTACGTGTTTGTATTATAGGACATCTTGTAAGGTACAGAATCACAATCAGTTAGGTTTAATTTATTTTCGTCAATAATATAAGGCAGAAATTATCACAATACTGTAAATAATATTTATTGTAAAAATTAGTTCTAAGAATCTACATATATCTAATTCGTATAGGCAAGTCCATAGTGATTACAATACTTTGTGCAAAAGATCTAGTCAACAGATGGTATCTATAAATATTATACCTCAATATAATGGAAGTTTTATTTACAAATCCTTAAAGCTCTGTGGTAGCCACACCCCAATATTGTGACATTCTTCCTTCGAGATCCAATGAGTCTTGGGAATGGGCCGTCTTTTCTTGTATAACAGCGAAATCGTACTCCAAATGATACGGCATCAACCTCTGTAGCGATCCGAAATACGCTGCATTCGGCCCTCCATTTGGAAGTCTACCAGATCCGAAACGAAAATCCGGTTTCAACGGCGTACCAAAGGACCGCGCGCTTCCGAAGTGTTTCGACAAAAACGGAATGCCTTTCGATTGTTTCCCAGTTAAGTGCAACTGTGGACTGCTGCCCGACAACCCTTTTAAATTCCTTAGGCTGCTCACATTAGACTTTATTCCTTTCGATAAATTATCCAGCTCTTTGTCGAATAGCATTTGCGTGTTTTGTTCTAGCATATACTCCCAGCATTTGAACTGTTCTTCTGAGCGTGGCAGTTCCTCAGTTATTTGATCATCTTCCTTGTCTTCTTCTACTCTTACTCTGATAGCTCTGGCTACGCCTCCACGGCAGCTTCTACGTTCGGAAGCTTTTGACTGTGAGCGTACACTAGCATAGTGTTGATGGCTTACAGCCTCGCTTGGTGGTCTGTCGCTTTGTCCGCTTGGGGAAGATCTATCACTGCAAGGCTTAGGCGGGGAAACTGAATGGCAACATGGCTCTAATCTCGAACAGCAACAGTCCGATCGACAAACTGACTTATTGCTACTTATCGTCTGTCTTAGCTCTCTCATCAGTAAATCAACATCAGATCGTGATGTATCGAATCTTATTATCATGACAGATACACAATCTTCAACTCCGTAGCTTTGAGCTAGATCCTGTAATCGTTTAGCAGCTAGAACTGGATTGCGTTCAGCTCTAGCTTCAGTGACAGCTGTTTCCATACTGACAGCATTCCAGAAGTTTCCATTTCCTAAGATCAGGAATTCGTCATCTTCTTTGATTATTGTTTGTATGACATCAGGGTCTGGAACAGTGTTCGGGTATCGAGTGGAGTATCCAAGACGCTTATTGTTTTCAATGCCAAGGCTTAGTGGACCGTTACGTCTACTCAGCACCGCTTTTGTATCACCTACATTAGCTAATCTTAAACTGTATTTTTTGAGGGAATGGCCGAATCCATTTTCGGTGGAATTTATAGGAGACAAGTGACACATTATCAAGCATGCACCATTTCGTTGTCCTCTCTCTTTGAGTTCTCTATGTGCAGAAAGGACAACATACTTCATGTATTCACACACAGTTTCTTTTATTGATTTTTCTTCTAACAATAACCCAGGCAGACTCGTTTGTAATATTTTTGGCACTTCAGTATCGGTTTCCCCATCAATGATGGCAAAAAGACCTTCCCTGTTACAAAATGAAGGCAGTCGTATTTGGGCGCAACAGAGCTGTAGAGATTTGTTAGGACATTCTGAGAACCCTGTGGTCCAGGGTGTTGTTCCATTCAGTTCCTCGTGATAACTGCTCTTTTGTGTCCAAGGTAGGGTATTTCGTCCGGTGACGTCGACCAAGCTCAAGGGTCGCTGGGATTTATATGCGTTGAATTGCGATGGGTCAACTTGTAGCTTTTTGTTACAGGAAATGTCGAGAAACTTTAATTGCTTAGGGGCGAGTAGTCTTAAGTCTATACTGTCGAGTTCGTTGTGAGCAAAATCTAGGATTTTCACAGAGGCACTGCAAGCGAACATTGGTACGGATTTCAGTCTATTCGAATGTGCTCGGACCACTCTGACGTTGTTCAGCTGCGGCAAACTCTCTGGCAATCTGAGCAACGAATTTCCGGACAACACCATCTCCTCTATGTCTGGCCAGAAGTTGATACAACTTTCAGGTAAGGATGTTAAGCAGTTGTAAGCTATGTGTAATATTTTCAGACCTCTGAATGCTATGATCACGTCTGCAACGTCGTCTTGTAGGCAATTTGCAGTCAAATACAGCCTTTCGAGACAGTGAGAGGAAGGTCCTCTGGTTGGAGGTAGCCTGCTCAATCTGTTGTTTGATAGATTGAGGATGCAAAGCCTGTCGCATACCGAGAAGAAGTTTTCTGGAAGTGACTGTATGCAGTTGTCGTGGAGAAGCAGTTCTTTTAGAGGTGCCCGCAGCCTCGGCATTGAGGGTAAGCTCGATATTTTGTTGTGTGCTAGATGTAAACTACTAAGGCTGGACAATTCGCTACAGAACAAGTGGTCGGGTAGTGATGATAGTTGGTTGTTACTTGCGTGGAGTGTGGTGAGGTCGGAGCAACCACTCAACCACTGTGGTAGTGCGGTCAACCGGTTGTTGGAAACGTCCATTTCCATTAAGTTTATCGGTGGGACTGTTGTTGTTAGGGTTTCCAATTCTGAAATGACGAAAATTGTGTAATAAAATACCTGAACGGCCTCACGCTTAAAAAATGCATAGGGTCACTATGACCATGTTCTCTAGGTAGGTACCTACATTTATCAAAATACATTGATTTGAATTTTCTAAGATATTAAACAACAAACAAAATCTTTTCGGAAATATTATTGGCAGGTGCAATATTTAGTGTAGTTATAGGCTCTATAGGAAACTCACGGTTATGCGGAGCCCTAAGCGTCCGAAGCGAAGCCCCATGCAGCGCCAGATGCTGCAGTGAATTGTGTGATGCGTTCAACTCGCGTAGTCCTCGTAGCGCTGAGACCACCAGCACTTCGACCGAGTTGTGAGACAGGTCCAGTGATACAAGGTGCTGAAATGAGTAAAATCAAGCGTAAGTTATAATTTTGGCGTTTTGCTAGAATATACATTCAATTAGGCCAAGCTCTGCTTAGCTTGGGGCTTAATAATGCTGCGAGGATTGTCCAGCATTATTTATTTAGTATGATTATAATAATAATTGAAAGTATAATTTTATATAATTTAATATAATACATAATTGTTATAGTAAATTATACATAATTTCATTGTTTCTTCTGTTACGTAATAAGCTTTAGGGAATGCATCCACATCGAAGATACTCTTTGTTTAGCAACATTTTGCAACATGTAGGTAAGGTCTGGTGGTCTGGAATCAGCGAAGCAATGTGAGAGTATCTCTTATTCAAAATGGCTCGGACAGGATTTAATTTACGCAGGTATAAATTACGTAGTGAGTTGGCAACCCTATTTTGTACAGTTAATTATATAAATTCACCTCATAGTTCCCCAGTATAATGCTGCCCTTCAGTCTATTATGCCTCAGGTCCACATTGGTCAGCGGCGAGTGTTCTTTATTTTCCTCCTCCAGAGTCATAGCGCCGAAGGTGGAGACTAGATTCCTTGAAGCAACCAGGTTCCGGATGCGAGGCAGACGCAGTGCGGAGTCGAGTGAACGGAGCTCGTTGTCGCTGACTTGCAGCTCTTCTAATCTGGAAGTAACGATTAACAGTTATTAGTAAGGATATTAGTAAGGAGGACAGCTGAGTTGACGGTTTTCAAAGGAATTGTAATTTTTCATAGGGAAACTAAAAGTGTATTAAACATTAACAAATAAGTTAAAAATTTATTTTAAAAAATCGTATATCACAAGTTTATCCCCTCGGGGTCCAGAATCACCCCCTTTTGGACGCATGTTACGTAGCAGTAGGTCTCATTTTGTTTAATGTCGTTTTAACCTAAGAACTTGCTAAGAATCCTAAGAACTGTCTTTAGCTGACACAATTCATACCCTAAAGTTTTTGAAAACACAGTCCGCACCTAGTAGTAAAACCTCGTCTTTAAGCCAACTGTGTGAAAGAAAAATATGTTCATTGAAATAACAGAGTTCAACGTTCCACATGCAGATTCATAGTGCAAGCAGCTTGTATCAAGACCTCAAGTAGGTAGTTTTATATTCAACAGTGTAACTTGCGAGATTCTATCTCGTCACGCATGAAGACCCCGTGCAATACCCCCTCAATGTTTCTATGGCGCATCCGGGAGATCTATCTTGAGTTTCAATGCGACTAAAGTGCTTAGCTTGCCTATACCTACTTTTTGGGGTTCCGTACCCGAAGGGAGAAAATGGAACACTATTACTAAGCCTCCGTGTCCGTCCATCCGTCCGTCTGTCACGGGGCTCTATCTCATGAAACGTAAAAGGTCTACCTCTTACGTAAAATTTCAACTGTCTACAGTTGAAATTTTCAGAGAATGTGTATTTCTATTGCCGCTGTAACAACAAATAATAAAAATGAAATAAAAATCCAAATTAAAGCGGCTTCCATACAAGAAACGTGATTTTTTTGGCTATTTTTGCCCTTCGTTTGTCCAGGCTGTATCTCTTGAACCACAATAGGAAGACACATGAAACTATCTATAAATATGTACCATTTCAATGGCAATAACGACAAATACTAAAAATATAATAAAGTTGTAAATTTAAAGGTCAAGCGAAAATTTGATGTTCTTTGAAATAGTTGCCTGATTTTTACGGTACTCGCACTTGCCGGTTTATTTATTTTACCTACTCTTTAAAAGTACTTAAGCACTAACGAACAACAATAACAAACATACAGGGTGTTTGGAAGCTCGGTGCAAAGCCTTAAGGGGGTAGTAGTATAGACCATCTAGAACATTTTGAGCCACATTTGTCTTAACCAAAGTCTAATTGTTTTTTTTTTAGGGACCTTTTACGATTTTTAACCAAAATCCCAAAAAATTCTAATTAAGTGCTGATAATGCAAAGTTTAAGTGGAAATGTCTATTTATTTTGTATGTTTTTATTAGCTTAATGTGTGTTTAATGATATTAAATCATTATAAAGCACAGTTTATGCTAAAAAAATGACTTTCAGACTATTTAAACTATAAAAAAAAAAAGAAAAAGAAAAAAAAAAATGTTTTTTAATGACATTTAAAAAAATAAATAAAATAGCTGCAGATGTTCAGATTATTTTAAAAACACGCTGAGTTATTGCTCTTTCTTTTAAGGTATCATTTACTTAGATATCTATACAATTTTTGAAAATACGGTGCCTAAACCAGTTAAAGTCCGTAAAAACTGATTTAAAGGAGATAAGAAAAAAACGTTTTTGATGATTATTTTTTTAATTCTGATGCTCAAAATGGCTTCCACCATTGCGTATACATTTACGACAACGATTTCTAACTTCCGTCGTCGTGACTTTCAGCTGCATTTCCTGTTTCATAGTTGTGAAAGCTGTTTCAATCCTTTGAAGTAATTCTTCCCTCGTGGATATTTCGGTAGTGTATACGAGATCCTTTTCCCGTCCCCACACAAAAAAATCTACTGGGGTCAGGTCGGGCGATCGTGCGGGCCAAGGAATGGGCCCATCTCTGCCTATCCAGCTGTCTGGAAAACAGTTGTTAAGGTGTTCCCTGACACTTAACGTCCAATGTGCTGGGCATCCATCTTGTTGAAAGATGATTGGCCTGTCCGTATTTAGTATGGGTACTTCGGCTTCATACAGGAGTTCTGGTAAATCATTTTAGCCAGCCGGCACAGCGGCCTTTGTTTAGTTATCTAAGGTCCCTCTCTACATTGTTGTTCAGGTAAGTTTATTATTAGGTACACAGTAATTTTCTTACCCTTAACTGGTTTAGGCACCGTATTTTCGAAAATTGTATAGATATCTAAGTAAATGATACCTTAAAAGAAAGAGCAATAACTCAGCGTGTTTTTAAAATAATCTGAACATCTGCAGCTATTTTATTTATTTTTTTAAATGTCATTAAAAAACATTCTTTTTTCATTTTCTTTTTTTCTGTAAAGTTTAAATAGTCTGAAAGTCATTTTTTTAGCATAAACTGTGCTTTATAATGATTTAATATCATTAAACACACATTAGGCTAATAAAAACATACAAAATAAATAGACATTTCCACTTAAACTTTGCATTATCAGCACTTAATTAGAATTTTTTGGGATTTTGGTTAAAAATCGTAAAAGGTCCCTAAAAAAAAACAATTAGACTTTGGTTAAGATAAATGTGGCTCAAAATGTTCTAGATGGTCTATACTACTACCCCCTTAAGGCTTTGCACCGAGCTTCCAAACACCCTATATATCAAGACATCCATCCAAAGCTTCGCATTTATAAAATTTGTGTGACTTTTAGTAGGCACTACAATGGCTCTACCATTGTAAGACCTTCCTTATTGTAAATGTACAACGGTTTTAATACCCTCAAAACTAGTTTAAATTGTATTTCGAGTACTTTTTAGTCTTATTATGGTAGAAACTTTCAATACAAATAAAAACATTAACTCGTTGTTAGTCTCATGCATGTATTTTTTAATTGTTCTGCGATAAGATATCATATGTATAACACGAGAACATTTTATTGTAAAAGTATATTTGAATATATTAAGGTAGATACGATGACCTAAAAGTTTACAAACCATGACCACCGCAATTAAATATATATAAATTAGTTATTCGTCTATTAGAGTGAGATGTTTTTTGAAAATTAAGAGTACTTATACATTTTCTATCGACAATTTTATTCATGCTTACATATACTATGCCAATAAGGCATACTTATAATGGGAATTTTACTTACCCATTATAATTAGATAAATGTATAACACATTATAATAACTCACCTATCTACGAACTCCCAATCGAATGAAAGTCCATTCAAAAAAAAACTCCGAGCATACGATTTCACAACCACAGCACCAATCCTTTACCTCCATAACAATTGCACTCACAAATGACCACACAATTGTTATTTTTAAAATAACGTATTTTTAGTTTGAAGTTGCAAAGCATCTGTAGATTTAAGAATGCGTTCGGAGACTGGCCAACATGCGCACGAGTTGCTCGACTGACCACCGTCCAAGCCTTCGCCTGTAGGTGCCTGTAGGTAGATAGAGTACATCCAGAATATACCGATGTTACGTACACGCATTGTTGTTTCTATCTTTGAATGAATCTATACGTTTAACTATTATTTTCTTGCCACATTGTACTTCCCTTCGATCGGCTTTCGAAACGATTTGTGTAAGCGTTTGTTAAAATAAGTACTTAGATTTTTTTACTTCAATTGCTGAACTTTACACTGCACTATTTATTATTTAGTCGGGTACAGATTTAAGGTTTGCAGTTAATATATATTCGGTGCAACATTCTAAATTATTTTTATTATTTTATTTGATCATGGGGATACAAATAAAATAAAATAAAAGATCTATCCAACAACGATACGCTTTTTACTCACGCACTTAAGATAGTCAAATAAATATATACTCACATATTACAACATCAAAACAAATAAAGATTAATGAACACTAACCTTTGCATATAATCGTCTATCATTTTTACGAATCAACATCAGAATAAAATAACAAAATAGAATAAGGAAGGATACTAACACGGAAACAAAAATAAACACGTAAGGACGGTACTACCGCACCAATAATAATAACTATTCGTGCATAATTCTAATTAGATTCTGTAATAAGCAAAGTATATTTGAATTTTATCGAATGAAGTCATTAAAAGTTAACATATAGCTTTATGTAAGTAGCCACAAATGTCTGTAACCATAAAACGCACAAAACGCCACAAGAAACTTTCGAACGGATCGTCAATTATTTCTAATTATTACGTGCCGAAAACAGCTTAAAACTCAAATCGTGGTAAATATCCTGATGTAAATGACTTTATTATTTCTAACATATTTTAGGAAGATAAACCTTTACTATAGGACTACTCTAATGATGATGATGATGAAGACTACTTTATATAGGTAATCCAATAAACGAGTGCAAAGCCGACCGAGTATTATCAATTTATCATCTATCTATGTAATGTATTGTATTAAGTATACTAATCACCTAGTACCCATAACACAAGCTCTGCTTAGCTTGGGGCTAGATGATGCTGTGTGGATTGTCCAGCATTAGATATTAATTAATTTTTTTCCATAACGCTAAAGCTTAGGCAAAGACATTATTAGACGAGATGCGCGTTGAAGTCTTTTACAAAACATTTTTTCTTAATAGGTTCTTTCTAATTTTTGTACTATAATTCTGTGTTAATTCGATATTATTCGAAATAAATTAGGCTCGGTATTATCTTTAAATATGATAATACTCAAAATTTACCGAGGAGTATCAATTACTAGGAGTAGGTAGGACGCGACAGATGTATATGCATTGCATGTTTCTCAAATACATATGTGGCTCATGGTGGCGCGTTGAAGTATTTTGTATGGTGAATCCTAACTACGCCGTAGACGTTCATAATTTCTACGATTCTTTCATTCCATAAACCGGTCAGTTACAGTACAATATTATACGTTTCAATAAAACCCTTTGCTGTAGCAGAGAATAATATAACAATAGTGGCTATAAAACTTGTTTGATAATATAGGTACTAGGTTAAATGTAGACAATCAAGTTATAAAAATTTTACGTAAGTGCTCTCCTATTCCTGTATGCTAAGTTCAAAAACAACAAATACAAGCAACAGTACACTATCATTGAAGCTAAGGTTAGCTAATAGGGGTTGCAGTAAAGTGAACGTCGCGTCACAGCCCAGTGCGCAGATCGCGATAGCGCCATACTGCGCGTACGCAAGCACTCGACTACAAAAATTAGCACACAACGGAAATTAATTTAAAAGTTTAAATACTTAAACCTGGTTTAAACGTCTTGAACCAGTTCGTGTTGTCGCAGCAATGATATCACGAAGCAGGTCGTAGGTACCGTAATCTTTGATTGCCTTCTTTGAAGAGGTGCCTTTAGACTTTAGTTTGTGTACTACAATGTTATATTTTTTTGTGGGGGCTCAGAATCATCATGTAGGTACTAACGATAGGATACATTTTTAAGGTTTTTAGATGCATTTAAATATTAAGAACATTTTATAGAACATTGGTAAGTAACTAGGTACTATGATTGCACGTAGGTTGATATCGTGAACTAATGCTATTTTAGTGTTGTATATTGGCCACCTCTAATGAGCGCCATAGCGCCTTGTCTTCAGTTTGCTGCATCCTGCATCTTTTAAAAATCCATCCAAATAAAAAATAAAATAGGGTTGTAATCATTGTGTTTGAAACAGTTACGTAAAGTACTCCTTAACCATAGCAAGCTAGTTGAAATAAGGTAGCCTTGCAAGTCCGCTTTTTGCTTAAAGTAATTTCAAGATGGTTCACGTTATATACGTGAACCATCTTGTAATTTTGATACTCACTTTTAACAAGTGAGTATTAAAATTCAAGGCTTAAAACAATCAAAACAGGAAACTACTCCAAGTACATACAGTGCACTCTTTTTTCGAAGGCATCCTTTACAGTTTACTCCAATAGAAACCAGGGCCGAAGGTTTTAGCGGAGAAGCGCCACGCATCGCTGGCCGAGCGTTACCGAATGAATCGCGCGTTGCTTACAAGCTTACCTACTTGGTGTGTCTGAGGCAGTAGAAAAATATCCGAGAACTTAATGGGGATCCTATGAGTAATTCTCGACTTTTCATGCAGCGCCATCTAGTTTCACGGCTACTTCCCATTTGGTAAGCTTCCCATTTGGTAAACCTCAAACTTTACCTATTAAAAAGTTGCGTTTGGTAAACAATTTGTTACTTCATACATTTATTCCCATTTGGTAAACCATGTTTGTATTATTATTTTAGTGCGGTACAGTCAGAGTCAAATGCTTATTGAAATGAGATATTGGTTTTGAAATGCTTCAAAGTCTTGAGATAGAATCTCGATCGTCAAAAAGAACGGCTAATCAAGAACCATGTAAAAAAAACGTTATAAAGTCTAAAGTGTCAAAATACCAAGTGCCGCAAAAGAAGCACCGAGCGGGTTCTCAGGTAGGGAACTGGTTACTATTGTCTTTACCATCGTTTTTGATAAAAGGTGTGAAAGAGATAGACATAAGTATGCCTAAATTATATTTGTAAACAGGATTCTCCTTATTTATTTATTTATTTATTTTATCAGTTTACTCGTGTTATGCATAGTGCAAGGTCGTTGCAATGTCGGATGCGGGATCTTCTAGTGGTACAGTGAAATTAAAAATTGTTAATAGTGCACGAGGCGGTGAAATTTTATTACGTGGTGGATATCAATATTATAAACAGAAAAATAATAAGGACTCAAGTTGGTGGCGCTATGTAAATAGAAAAGATGGGTGTTCGGCAAGTGTAACTTTAAATTCGAATAGGAACCATGTTTTAAGAGAAACTGCTCATTGCAATTCTTGCATTCCGAATTTTGAAAAAAATTAAGTGAATGTAGCTGTCGAAATGTAAAAAAATCATATGTGACGATCTGAAGCCGATTCCAGCTACATACAGGATATATACTAAAAAGCTGAAAGATGATGGTTACGAAATTATACAAGAATTACCAAATTTTGACAAAGTTATAAGCAGATTTTATAGATACAGAAATAGACAACTGGGCATCAAGAAATCTCAACACACTAACTCTACAGAAATTGTCGTACCTGACCGTTTTAAAGACAATTTATTGTTTGATGAGATCGACGGTGAAAACAGAATTATTGTGTTTGCTTCAAAGAGCGCAATTGGACATTTAAATGAAGTCCGTCACTACCTTGCAGACGGAACGTTCAAATGTTGTGCAAAGCCGTTTCTTCAACTTTACGTTATACACGGAGACATAGGAAGTACAGAAACTGGAACAAATATTGTACCATTTTTTTACGCAGTGTTAACAAATAAGGAAGAAACTACATATGAAAGGCTGTTTTTCAAACTAAAATCTCATTTACCAGAGTGGACAGCAGAAATGATGACCTTGGATTACGAAAAGGTCCAATAAATGCAATAAAAAAGACGTTTCCAAACATTATTGTCAAAGGGTGTTTTGTTCATTTTGGCAGAGCACTATTAAGAAAGGCAAAATCTCTTGGCTTATTGCAACATGAAGAATCTCACAATCACGTCAAACTATGCATGGCTCTTGCACATTTACCACGGGAAGACATAAACGATGGCTGGCTATACGTTATGAGTCAAAGTTAAATTAATTTTGCAGTAAATATCTAAATGAACGCGTTTAGATCTGGATTTTTCTTCTACCACCGCTTTGGAAAGGCGCTACATACTTTATTTTATTCGTCAGAAATCATAATAATATAATATAAATCATAGGTATTATTTTAAGTATTTTTACTAATCTTCAACGAATTCATTTTGTTACAGTTTTGAAGAAAAAGCTTTAACGGAATTCAATGATTACTTTGTGAATCAGTGGTTGGAAAATGAAGATATGGTGAATATTTGGTGCTGCTACGCACAAAGACTCCTTACGACAAACCTTATGGAACCATGGAATCAGAGTTTCAATAGCAAAATTGGAAAAAAGCCATCAACTCTTTTATTTTTCGAAACAATAGCAGGAAATATAGAACATTATGAAAATCTTCTGAAAAGGTACTTTTGTTTTTTCTTACAATAAACTGTATTTTTAGGCGATACGTGTAATAAATACATAATATTGTATAATATATTATATCAGGGCACATTTCACACTCGGCCGGTTAGTACCATGGTAAGTTATTTATTAGATTGTGTTATGGATACTAATACCAACAAGACTGATGTACTACATATACATACTTAAATACTTCATATAAATACAAACATCCAACACCCAGACCACATCTAACAACTTTGCTCAACTTTGCCAAATCGATGATTATTGTAT
Organism: Eupithecia inturbata; assembly: GCA_963662085.1. Taxonomy (NCBI): domain Eukaryota; kingdom Metazoa; phylum Arthropoda; class Insecta; order Lepidoptera; family Geometridae; genus Eupithecia; species Eupithecia inturbata. The sequence goes on along the minus strand of OY759180.1, from coordinate 9,535,813 downwards.
ATTGTTGATTTTTTTTGATTTTGCATGTAAACTTTTGAAATAGTCAAATTGAACTCTGATTTTTCTTGATTTTTAAAACAAGTTGATTTTACTATAGACTATAGTTTTATAAAAAAATGTTTGAACAAATTATCTAGAATTGCTTGTAAAACTTTTTAATTTTTTGATTTTTAACTTTGTAGTGTCGTCTGTTTTTTTATGTTAATATACCAAATCTGTGATTGTTTATTTTATATATGTTATAGTTGATTTTGCATGTAAATATCTTATGTTATGAAAACATTTTAGAACTAATAAAACTTGTGATTGAAATAGTGAAATTGAACTGTGATTTTTCTTGATTTAACAAAAAGTTGATTTGACTTTATTCTATACTTTTATACAAAACACCTTTGAACAAATCGTCTAGAATTGCTTGTATAACTTTATATTTTTTATTGATTTTTAACTTAGTAGTGTAGTCTGATTTTTTATGTTAATATACCAAATCTGTGATTGTTGATTTTTCATATTTTATACTTAGTTGATTTAGCATGTATATATCTTATGTTAAAAAAATTAGGCACTAATAAAACTTGTCATTGAAATAGTCAAATTGAGCTGTAATTTTTCTTTAATTATTTTAAATTTGATTTTACTTTATATCTTAGTAAAACTGTAAAAAAATGTTTGTAAGCGCTACTTTTTATTTATGTTTCATTGTACCTGTGATTAAAAATATTTAAAAATATATGTGACAATATTATCATCAGTTTCGTGTTTGATTTTTTTACTTGACTGTACCCATTTCAATTAAAAGTTTACCAAATGGGAAACAATACATGTCATTTCATTACTTAAATGTTTACGAAATGGGACTGAATGTATGACATATAAAATGTTTACCAAACGCAACTTTTTAGTAGGTACAGTTTGAGGTTTACCAAATGGGAAGCTTACCAAATGGGAAGTAGCCAGTTTCACTGGCCAGAGATTGAGAACAAAATTTAACTGAAGGTTTAAAAAGTAATAACTTGTTTTTGTTGAAAAGTTATTGCGAGTTGTCTGAATGTTTATTTTCACATACATTGCGGACTTACCTCTATAATGGCTAATGTAAATGTAAATGTTTGAATGAATGTAGGTAACATTCTACTCCAATAGGTAATTATTACATTTGTTTGTTAGTAAGCAGGGTAAGGTAATTTCTGGAACTAGTACTGGTCCAATTTAGAAAATTCTTACAGTAACAGAAAGCTACCTACATTATCCCTGAGTTACATAGGCCATGTTTTATCTAGGTAGGTACCACCTGAGCGAATTTGCGAGCAGTCATTTGTAATACTGCTTTTGTACCTAGGTCTGTAACTTTTGCCATAAATAGGTAGGTATACCAACGTTATCTTAGGTAGAGGTATCAGCCTCATAATACTACCTACACCTACTAAAACTTAGGATAAGCAAGTAACCAATTATACTTCAGCCAGTAAACATTGGCAAAATCATCCCGAGTGTGAGTATGAGTATGTGATGACAATGCCTACCTATGTGTGAACACAAAATGTATTTTTTAGTTGACACACATTCGTGCAATGTTCAAATTGTGTAAAATACTTGTACAAATATTTTAATGGAAGAAAAATACTCAAAATCAACAGCGTTTAGATGAAATATCCAAATTACAAACATTTTTTTTAATTCTAAATTTGGATATTTCCTCTAAACGCTAATGAGTTTAAGTATTTTTCTTTCATTTAAATATTTGTTAAAGTATTTTACACAAATTGAACATTTCACGAATAAAACAAATTATTTATATGGCGACAGATAACTATTTTGTGTTTTCAAAGGCGTTGGGGCATTCAGCAGCCTTAATGCATGCAGCGTCAGCGTTACCAATCCGGCTACCAAGGGTGGTGTACAAGCTATCGCATAAGTACACATTATAAGTAAATTACATTGCATTGACCGCAATTAGCAACTACCTAATGTGAAAGCAATAAACTCAGCATCACATCACTCAACGGGTTCGGTTATTTTAATTTCTTCAGAGTTTTTACCACCCTCAGCTAGCTAGCATCTTTTAGCGATTTACCCCCGCACAGCTTATTGATGGTAACCCAATCAGGTGGTGATTATAGCAAAACCCCCATTGTTTGAGGCAGGCATGTTCACTAGTGGATATGTGGTAAGGACCAGGATGCAGCTCATAATTTGTGCTGGTATCTTTGCGAGTACCTACCTACATTCTGCCTCAGCTCTAGCACGCGTATTACAAACGCTCCTGTTACATGTTGGGTTAACCCAGCCAAGAACCGAGTCAAATAGATAGTAACAGTTCTTACAAACATAATATTATCCCGCGCCGGTAATCGAACCCCCTACTTTCTGCGACTCACACAGAATTTTGCTCAATGAGCCACATAGCTTATTTTAATTTATGATTAAACGACCTTCTGCCCGCGGCTTCGCACGCTCTTTTTAAGTAGCATATGTTCTTTCCCGGGGTACCATTTACCTCCCTGCCAAATTTCATTATGATCCGTTCAGCCGTTTAGGCGTGAAAAGGTAACAGATAGACATGCAGAGTTACTTTCGAATTTATAATATTAGTTTGGATTACTTACTGTGAAAGCTGGCATATTTCCTCGGGCAGCTCTTTAATCCTATTATCACTGATGTCGAGATGCGTCAAGGCGTGCAGCGTCAACACCTGTGCCGGTATCGCCGAAAGTGCATTCTGCCTCAGTTTTAACACCCGGATTTTAAACGCTCCAGATGCATGCTGGGTTAACGCGGGACTGAGAGAGGCTCTGCCGCCTCCGCTGAGGTCTAGGACGTTTGGAGGCTGGGTGCTCTGCGTACCCTAGAAATACAAAGGTTGGAGGTTATTAGGAGAAAAGAGATCTTAATCTTAATCCCAGTCACGTCACGGAGAAAAGAGTTCTTAGGCCCGTATTATGAAAGCTTGCTCTGTTATAGACCTATTCATAAGTGACGTTTAAGCCATAGAAATAGAACGATGACTGAGCAAGCTTTGTTAATAATACGGGTCTGTAACTCAGTCTAGGATGATTTGTAATGCAATAGGTTCTAAACAAAGATGATTGAACTAATTCAAACTACGGGCAGAGTTAAAGATGTTTAGAATAACCTAGGTGAGCTCTACACTAAAAATGTATTTTAAGTTAAACCTAAAAAATCATCATTCATTCGTGTTCTTGTCATTTTCCATTCGTTCAGAAACGTTTCAGAAAGTCTAAAAAGAATAACTGACAAAATCACGTGTCGTTCTAAAGATTGCCTACACAACTACATATGTACATAGACAAGGTTAATGGTTTAGTATACCAAAAAGACAGGTAATTACGTGGATACGGGACAAATTACCTATCCTATATTATATCCATAAGAAATAACCTAACTAAACTAAGGTCAGACCTAACAAGTTACCATCATAGTAACTAAATGAGATCCAAATTACATATTTTAAGACCATAATTAATTGCTTTTGTGATTTATGACTGTCTTACAAACCTAGATCATATCAAAAGCATTTACATGCACAGACTTATTCTTTACTACGTTGAGTTTGCAAATCATACTTTACACTAATATTACTATAAATGCGAAGGTTTGGATGGATGTATGCTTGTTACTTCTTTGCACCAAAACTACTGAGCGCATTAATTTATGTCTAGACCTAGGCTACTTTGTATCCGATAAATCAGTTCCTATAGGATATAAATAACCTTAAAACGATTCCAATTAACAATAATTATTTCTTTATTGCCTTGGAATACTGAATCAATACTTTTTATCCCAGAAACAACGTATAAAGCCGCGTGCAGAAATTAGTAATGAAATAATTAAGTCTTTGGTTTCTTGGGTAGGATATTATTTAAGTCAGTTGGGTAGTACTGTGTCTTGCAATCGAGGTTAATGAACATCATGATGACGCAATGGTGGCTTTGTTGCTATTTTTTAGGAGCAGGAAAACGTTGAGCACAGATAAGTTAAATAATTGTGTAACTCTTAACTCTATCTGAGCAAACGTATTTTATTATTTCCATGTTTAGTTTCGTATTTCTTTATTCATTTTCGCTATGTAACTGATAAGGAAATTATTGATATTGTGCTTCAATAAAATAATTTATGTAAGAAATTTTTCAAACATGCATGTAGAATAAACTCTTACACACCAAGTTATTGTACCAAATATTGACTACTAGGTATTTCCCTCTAAATATAGACAAAAAAATCGTATTCATTTACATAATGGTAAAAACCTACCAGAGTATCGCATTTCTCTCGCAATGCCCCTGGTTCCAGGCTATCCAAGAACTCCTGCTGGCTAAACACATCCAAGCTATCCACCTCCTGATCATCGCACTTCACATTCTGTTCAACCATCACACCCACCGCACAGCACCACCACAACAGACTAAAATACGAACAGCCTCATTGTTTTCAAAGACATTTTAAAAGTGCCTGCAGAATGGTTTTATTGTCTCGGTTAGTTAACACGAGGGGCCGACGAACTCCTAGCATTGTTATTCCCAAACACTAAGACTCCTGTCGTGTATTCTGATCCATTATTCAGTTCACGTTTCGTAAATGGCATTTAAGTCCTTTGCACAAAGGCTATTTTTAATTTCGCGAGAGGTTCTTGGATTTGAGCTGAGTAGATTTTAAATAGAATTTCAGAACAGAAAATTCTTATTGGTGGCTATTTCTCAGGTACGATCGTAATGTGCAAGTTTTTATTGGAATGCGATGCAAAAACGTCTGCTCTGAGACATTATTTCAATATGTACCTACTGCTTTTGAGATGGGAGTGAGAGCTCTCACAAGCAATCATTTCGACCGTGACTTTCTTTCAGGGCGCTGCTCACACTACATCCTATTAACACACTTTTTGTACAGATTATTAAAATTGTACTAACGTTTACAAATAATCTTGTTTCGTAATTAACCGAAAACTCTCACTGCGACTGTGAGATGAGTTAGCTGATTTAGTAGGTACCTAATTTTAATTTCGCATATACATACATAAAATTACACGTATTTTATGACCATTTATGTCTCACATTTGGCATCAGACAATGATAATTTTTAATTTCATTTGGGCAGACAACCCTAAAATGATACATACATAATAGCACATTGAAATGTCAAGAGCTTGATAAGTTTCAGTGAATTTCTAGCGATTTGCCGCTAGTTGTAGACGGTTCGTTAGTTTGAGAAGTGTACCGGAATCAAACCCCAATCATCTCAGAGCACGCTACTATTGAAACGCCGATTGCTAAACAGCATTATTATTCAAATAGCCTGCACTAGTCGGTATCATTCAAAACGATTAACAATGGGTGTATGTATTACCGAATGGTTAATAGAATGACATCAATTGAAATAAACAAATAATCACATACCTCTTTAAGCCAGCAGAACCACATATTTCTCTCCCAAACGGTCGAAAAGCCGAGAAAAACATGATTCATGCTGTTATCCCCCGGCAAGCCGTTTCCTTGGCAACGCGGCTTCATGCACAGTACCAGCCTTTGGGCCTTCGGCTGGCACAGTTCGATACTGCCGCCACTTAGCTCGATAACTTCCCATGATGATCCTGAAAACGTGAAACAAGTTGGTTGCAATTCCAATCAATCCTTTATTGATCAGAATTACATATTTTCTTGCTGGAATAAACATACCGTAAGTATGAAGTCTTGATCCAATCACATAGGCAGGTCGCGGTTTCCATTGTGGGAAAACGTGACCTTTTAGCACATAAAGGGTTCCAGAACGCAGCACTCCTCCAGAACGATGGGCAGGTCCCACGCACCAGCGTAACGAATGTCTTAGCTCCGGGTCTACCGCCAGCCTTTGTCTTCTCGCTTCCGACTTCCATCCACAAGTGGCCAGGTATTGCTCTTGGATTCGCAAAGGAATTTCGTCCAACTCTAATCTGCGTGTGTTTTCCGCGCCAATCTGCAGCCATAGCGTCAACTCATCGCCGAATCCGAGGTTCTTGTTGACTTCTTCAACGGTAGTGTTGAGAGTGACCTTGATGAGTTTGCTCGGCGCGTCGACGGAGAACGGTTCAAGGCCGTCGAAGACTCGGAGCCATCCATAGTCGTTAGTCGGTCGTGGTTTGAATCCGCGTGTGGAGGCGAGCCGGCGGAGCGACTTGCGGGCAGGGGGCAATGAGGCGTGCAGGCCTGGCTCACAGACCATGTCGGCTAGGCGGCAGGTGGGCGCAGGCGCGGAAGCCGGCGACGCAATGCCCGCGCGCCGGACTCTGCTGCATAACAATTGGGTCGGACACATGGTGGGGGTGGGAAACATGTTCCTCGGACACTCGGGAACGTAGCTGAATACTTATTTGCTTCCAATAGTTTTTATTGTCACGTATGAATATTTCGTAGCATTTAATGACGATATGTTACATTATCAATAATTTTATATCCTATCAAAAAAGAAAATAACTTTAAAGTAAATATGGCATTTTTATTACGATATCAAATTATTATAATTCCTATTACATGAGTTTTATGAACTACCTGACACCTAACTCGTTAACTGCCTTAATGTCTGTCTTTTGATTCAAGTAATAATTGCAGCAGCCTACGTTCAGGTTCAAGATATTCCCGAACTCTAAAAACAAACATAAATAGAACTGCACTATCTTGGAACAACGGCGCAAGGAAAGGACCATCAGACGTTGGTTCCGCACGGCTGCTCACCCCACCTGCTGAGTCACCTGCTGCACCCAAATACTAACCCTCGTTTTTGAAAAGTACCATGTTAGTTACCTCACTAAACACTGGCCAAACCCGTTGTAGAATATTTGTAAACAAACCACCCATACTTAACCTAAAATGCACGTCTTTTTATACGTAATTTACATTGCTTGTCGATTTAAGATCCTTCCTTTAATAAATATTGCTTTCAATTAAATCTGAAACTCGAAGCCACGCAATTGAGTTTTAGTTATTTGTGTCATGGTTTATTTACAAACATTCTACATCGAGTTTGGCTAGTGTATAGTGAGCCGTAGAGTAGAGGAGAGACTCTACGAACTAGTGATTAGCCGTCGATATGTCACTATCGATTTAAGCGTACCAAGCCAGATAAAGGACCAGTGACCCGTAGAGTACGTGCTCTACATCTAGATGGTAGTGACGTTGTGATTTACCTATGAATGAACACTTCTGATTTAAGGAGCGAACCTAACTAACGGGTTTGGTTGTAAAACTAGGCCTAGATCTCAGTACCTACTCACGGGATCCCCGTGGTAAAAAACTCAAATTACATAAAATTCAAAATTTTTCTTTGGTTCATTGAAAATAAAAACACGATTAAGAAAAAAAAAGTACAATAAAAAAAAACATGAAAGTGCACTGTTTCGCACATCATTTGGTTGAGATTTCATGATCCCTGCGTTCTACTGAAATTAATTATGTTTTGATTCATAGGTAATTCTTATTACCTACTAATTATTTGGTTCTTTGGTTATTTGGTTTGGGTCTTTGAACCAGTTTCTTCATATATTAAATGTAAATTACTAAATTAAATTCATTTATTGATTCAGATAACACAAAGATCCAGAGATTAGAGTCGGTTGTTTAAGTCACACAGTTTCATATAAACAAAAAGGTACACACAAAAAAAAAAAAATTTGTTTGGCACTAGGGTTGATCAGGCTTGACATCCTTGCCTTTGCAGTTAACTGCAACGCCTGTCAGCCAGAACCCCTATCAGACTGTTGGTGCTGCCCAGCATCCTGCGTTTTCATAAGTTGTAAATCTCTTGTAAATAAGCAAAATACTTGGTTTTTGGGTTTACGCCCGCGCCTTTCCAAAAGCGTATGCTCTATCCCGCTCCTATGAACGCGAAATCCTATGCCTATCTTATTCACAAAATGGCGCACATTGAGCCGCCCGCTTATGCGTATTATGCAAGTTACATCACCAGTGACCCGTAGTAGAGCAGGTAGTAAGTAACTACTCAGTACTGCAGTGATAATTCTTAACTCACAAGATAGTTTGTAACCTTTACTAGGTTACAAACTATCTTGTGAGTTAAGAAAGTGAGTTAAGTAAATAACGCTGGACATTTGAATCGTACCAAATTAGTATGAAAACAACGAAAAAAGAATTAGCGAAATCGGTTCAGCCGTTTACGAGTGATGCTGTGACCAAAGGAAATAGGGATTCATTTTTGTAATATAAATTAATGCTACATATAAAGTGATATTTCAGAAGTGATCATTAATGTCCTTTATTACCAAGTTAGGTTATAGGCCCGTATTATGAAAGCTTGCTCAGTCATATATCTATGTTTGAGTGACGTTTATGCCGCAAAAAAGCGTTACTCAAGCATAGGTCGATGACTGAGCAAGCTTTTATAATACGGGCCTAATAACTTAATAACTTGGTGATAAAGGACATTCATCATCACTTTTGAAAGATCACTTTATACGTTTCATTAATTAGCTTATAAATAAACATTAAAACACACATGAAATGATCTCACCATAGACGCAATGCAATTTAAAATAAAATCAGAGAGAATCGGAACATATATTTCACAAAAAACCACTAGTTTAACCAGCAAGCTATCAATAACCTGAGACGTCTCAGCAGAAAATGACTGGCAGCCGTTTTTCAAGTGTAAACACGGCTTGGAATCAGAATCACAAATTCAAGAGTAACTCCATAAATGGCTTGAATGAGGCTCATTCCATTCATTGACCAATGGTCGTTTAAACATTAATTATCTCCTATCGCTGTTTATATAAATCAAATGGCGAGACTATTTTTATTAGCAGTCTATGTGGCATCCATAGTATCACGAATATATATTGCACCAATACTATTATCAAACGAAGACTTTTCAGTGACTAGCTGACTTAAGTTGTGTGTCCATTGCATCGGAATCAGAGCATACGCGACGTCAGTTTTTTCAATATGCCGATAGGGTGCTTCCACTGCTTTTGGCTTTTGTATCAGCAATATCGGTATTTTCAGTGTACCAATGACGTTATCTGCAGAATACTGGTATTTGGCATCGGTATCGGCAGTATGCCGATCCAGTGACTCTGTACCTTAGAAATAGATAGATAATACTTTATTCAGAGAACTTATATGTAAAACAGTATGGTAAAAGGTAACAAAGTTGGCGGCCTTATCGCTTAAAGCAATTTGTTCCAGGCAATCAAAGCTTAAAAGAGACGACAAAGGAAAATATCAATACAAAGAAACAAATTCTTACGCTGCGTACGCTCCGATTCCGATCCGGTAGATGCACAGCTTTATGATTACGGCATTGAATTTTGATGGATGTGTTTTATTTTTTAAACCAACTAAGTATATAAGAAATCTTTATTATTATTTATTTCTTAAAACTATTGTGTGTTTACATTTATAGGTAGTTGTAATCTGTGAAGTGAGCTATCCACAAAGTATTATAAGTAGTTTTCTTTTTTTTTAAAAGTACAAAAAAGTACTGAAGTACAAAAAATAAAATAAAATTACCCAAATAACAGCTTTTTACTAAATACATTTGAAAGTGGTCATTTTAACAAATCATTAATTTGAAATTCTGTTTGTTTTATAAAATACTCATTGATTTCATAGGTATGATACAAGATGAAATATTTTATTTGTACACGTCAATTTTAAATCCTTTTTAATTCATTTTTTTTTCTAAATTTATTCAAGGTCATGTATTTATTTATTATTTCTTCAATTTGAACTAAACTGTCAAACGGCTGGACTGATTGTGACGAGACTTTTACTGGCAGATAGCTGATGTTATAGAGGGTAACATGGAAAATCAAAAAAAAAAGTGTGAATTCTACGTGGGAGAATCCGCGGGCAGAGCTAAAAAAGGGCTAGTGAAAAACTTAATGGCCAGTGTGCATCAAAGCGGTGCAGGTGTGGAGCGGTAGAATAAGCAAGAAAAGGGCGAATGCGTAAAATCTACCGATAATATCAAATATAAACATTTTTAAACTTACGCGATCCTGTACACATTATTATTAGTATTATATAACGGAGTGTGTGTTTAGTGTGTAAACCTGTTGAAACGTCGGAAAAAATTGGTAAATAAACGCGATAAATACCCGTTAAATAATACTAATAATAAGTTATGGAGTATGTTCATTTCAATGGCAGGGAGTACATTTTGGGGTGTACCTACATCTCCGCTCCGGTTTTGGTAGAAAACTGGCTTAAGTAACTTTTAAGCCAGTTTTCTACGGACGTAGGCAACTCTTTATCCGTGAACAACGCGTGCGAAGCCGCGAGCTGAAGGTTACGAATAATAAGACGAACTATGCAAAATCCATAGGTACCAATAATATAAATTCGAAAGAAGCTCAGTCTGTCTGTCTGTTAACTTTTCACGCCTAAATGGCTGAACGGATCTCAATGAAACTCTTCAGGAAGGTAAATAGACTACTTAAAAAGCACGTGCGAAGCCGGGGGCAGCTACTATTGTTATATTAAGCGTAACAAATCGATGATTTCTTCTAAGATGGCCATCACTACGTCAATTACCTAACCAATTATGGTGTTTTATTGCTAAAACATCGATTACAACCATAGTTTAATTTTACGTTTAGCTCAATAGCTGAAAATTATATAGCTTCTGCCCGCGGCTTCAATCGCATTTTACCGGGATAAAAAGTAGATACCTAATGCCCGTCCCCGAGATACCATTTAATTCCTCCCTGTCAAATATCATTAAGATCCGTTCAGCCGTTTAGGCGTAAAAAGGTAACCGACAGACGAACAGACAGAGTCACTTTCGAATTTATAGTATTATTATGGACGACACGTGTAAAAATAGCAAGTACCTTCTTTGAAACTTCTCTGTAAAATTTGTATACGTTCCTTTAGAGTACCTACTAGTATTATTACAGCAACAGATTTACGAGTCGATTATAATTTAACGTCAACTGGCAACTTTACGTGGTTCTCATTTAAATATTTTTATAAAACTACAGAATGAAAAAAAAAAAAAACAAACAAACTACTACATGCTAATTTGTAGGAAATTTTATGGAGAATACAAATAACAAATATGTAGTACTAGGTATTTTGCTACGAAAAGATCAAGAAATCGGCGAAAAATGCTGGACGCGCATGCTGCGTGGCGCAAGCGCGTGCTGCATGTGCCAGTTGAAGGGGTGTGCCCGCACGGGCGTTCACCGGGGGGGCAAATTCTCGCCAATTTATCACTCGATACATATAAAAAAACTGTCAAATTTGACAGATCTTTCATATAAAAACTGTCAAATTTGACAGTTTTTATGATAAGTATCGAGTGATAAATTGGCGAGAATTGCCTTCCAGCTGAGAGATTACTTATAGAAACAATAGAAATAGAAATTCAGAATAGAAATTCAAATTGTCTATGATAATCACTAACTTTTACAAACGGTGAGTGCCGCGCTGTAGCAAATTTGCCTTCGCGCGACACCTAGAACGCCCAGACAAAAGTTTCTTTGCTACTGCAAAGAAACCCTTTTCCCGCGGCTGCCTGTGCACTTACTAGAAGGGTAAATGGATAGGTAGAGGGCAGCAACAGCAAACCTTGACCCTATCGCGTGAATAGTTTTTAAAATATAGACATTTCTTTACAAATGGCGAACAAAAATAATATAGCGCGCTCACTCTAGGGTTAAATGACCGAACAACCTGATGCAGCACTGTCTTCTCATGAGGCTACATCTAAAAAATACCCAATATGAGAATGGATATTTTTTCGACTTGTATCAAAATATTTAAAAAACTATGAAACCTACAAAAATAAACTGTTTTGAAATTTACATATGATACCTTTCATTTGATACCCCATTTGACATTGTAGGTCTCTTTAAAATTTCGACATCACAATTTGTACTAAAAAATTTATTTTTAATTTTTGTTTATTTTTTTCTTTTAATCTGTACAAGCGCATGAAAAGTATTATTATTTTAAAATTCACGTCATTTGCTGCTGTAGTTGCTGAGATATTAAAGACGGAAAAAAGAACAGAAAAAGCGATGCCATAAGGGATTCGCAACCGATCTCCGATCTTCGGTACCCTAAAACATACATCTGAATTGAGAACATCCTTTTGTTTTTCGTCGGTTTAAAATAGACAAAAATGATTTTTACGGCAGACACGTCGTTTATGTGAACATTTTTTAAAATGTTTCCTAAATTGTTTTTTTTTTAAATCGATTCTTGCTGGATCCTGCTGGATTTGCTTCGATCCAGCATAAATCCAGCTATAATTCTGCTTCGAAGTTGCTATCTGTCCGTAGTCTATTTTATTTTAAAAACTATCGTAATTTGACGAATCCTAATGATGTCCTTCGTTAAGGGATGAAACGTTGGTGTACTTTCAACACAAACTAGGTTCACAGTTACCCCGCTACATTTATAACAAAAGTGTAGTCTATGCCAATAATAATGGATACCACAACACACATTTGCAGAAATTCCCGGCATATTAAAAACCATGTCAGCCTATCAAATCAAGTGAGTAGAGGCATAAACCAAGACTCTCGCTAAAATGGCATACATATTTTGACTCTGTGGTTGGAACGGACCTTAGCTTCAAATCCAAATTTTACATAGACGTTAATTGGTACCTATGCGCATTAATTCAGCAAATTTAGCTACTTTATATGGAGTTTAGTAGTTAAGAACATTTTGTACCAAAAAAGGATGTGATAATAAAACTGAAAATCACTGCAACAACCACTGTATAATCGTTTACTAAGGCTGTTTTGCTGAAAAACATACAGTGGATGAGGATGACTTGCTTAGCAAAGCAGCAATGTAAAGTTTTATGGCGTTTTTGCACGGAAATAAAGTTTTTACTTGTTTTTAGTACATTGCGGATCCGCACCGCACCGCGCGAACCCAAAAATGTGCTGGATCGCTGGATTTCTGGAGTGCTGGATCCAGCATTGCAATCCCTACTACCGGTGTATGTTTTGTGATTTAGTGTGTGAGACAGAGTGGAAGTGTGATTTAATGTATAGTATTTTTAGGTTGGTACATAACGTATTATGTGAGTAATTAAGTATCCACTCCTAATAGTACCTTGATGCAACGTGATGGCAAACAGTTCTACAAGCACGCACTAGAGAAAATAATGCAATAAATAACTCCGAATGACTGACAGACAGTATGCGTAATATTGAAATTAGACGCTATAATTTAAACAAAACACACGAGAAACCTACCAATAATCGTGAGAATGAACTGAACTACTCTAAGATTTATTATTAGAAGTATGTGAATTATTTAATTACAGGCAAGCGTCTTTTATCCAATCCTCTTATACACTTCCGCTGCCTAGCCTCGCAAGCGGTGTGACCTTAGTAGGTCTCTAGCGGGCGCGACCGCACTCTGCTCTACCAACATGGTTTTCAACATGATGTGCCTTATAGGCACTCAATGTGTTAAATATTTAACACACCAAAACAGAATGGTGTGATAATGAGATGACCTATATGCCCAACAGCAAATGAAGAACTAGGTAATGTTGTAGAATTGAATTGTGTACGTTTTGTGCATGAGCTACCAGCCTTAGCTATAAGCCTTATGGTTATTTAATTTATAATCTGTCTGAGACTTATAATTTTTATCGTATTTAGATTTGGTAGTTCAATTGCTACCACTCACTAACCAGTTTATATTGTCCATTTGTAAAAAGAAAGTTTAAGCAAAGTCAAAATGTCATAAAAATAGTATAATATAAATCAAGCGACATAACATTACGTAACTCACACACATAAAACCTACCACGGGTAATTTTTATGTATTTTGCCAGTACACTCACATGTGGCATTACAAAGTCCCTGTTTGCAGAAACCATTAACGTTCTGGACTAGCTCATTACAGTTCGAATAGAGGTCGCGTCGGTAACACGGGTTCTGGCAGAGATGCTTGGACACGCATTGGCCGGGGCAGTCGTCGCACGGTTTTCCTTTTTTGTAAGGGTAATGAGTTATTGTATCATAGTTGCCCCTGGAATAAAATAATTTAAAATTTAATAGGTATCTTGTCTGTATGAATTGCTTAAAATAAATCGCATTTTCCCTTATGATGATTGCTGGATATTTGAGTTTATTTATAATCTTTTCATAGTGTCGTGTAAGCTTTCAAGATGTTTATCTAACTAAAGTGGAGAAGGCATAGAAGTAAATTATTACCAAGATTTCCGCCATAAACTACAAGACTGTTAGTTACCCCAAAGAATCAGTATATAAACAAGCTCAATTTAATAAAAATCTAAAACCTCCCGACGATTTACTTGGAATCATCACATCACACAACTGCTCAGATTTGCATCCAATATAGCTAAGAATACTTACTTTCTATACAGTCAAATTTCAAACAAAATAGATAAATCTGTATCCATTTGGGAGCTACAATACCACAGACAGACACAGATGCACGCGACAAACTTATAAAACCCCTCTTTACCTTAGGGTTTACAAATGGAGTGGTCCTCCGTAGAACCGATTCAAAAAACATCAGTAATTCTTACCCAGGACAATAATGGCAAACGTAGTTATAAAAGTGGCCCCATGGACCACCGGGGCAATGCGCCAATCCGCAGCCCACCTTATGACTAGTCGCCCACACCATCTGCGTGTAGTGTCCAGTAACTAGTAGATCCGAGGCTGGGTCAGCGTACGTAAAATTTCTGTACTCTACGAACCAAGTCTTGAGGGCAAAGAACCTGAGAACAATAATTTAAAAAATACTTTCGAACAATTCGTATTCTGTTTATTTTTTATTTATTTTTCGATCAAATGTATTGGACATAAACATAAGTCAGAGCTAAAGTTAAATAAAAAATAACTGTATCTCTCTATTTGTTAGCTTTTCATTACTAAAATTGTTTATTATGGCTACTTTTATCCAGAAAAAGCAAAGATGTGCGGTAGCGGGCAGAAGCTAGTTTATTTGTTATAAATAAATAACAAATAAATAAATAATGCAGAACCAACCACACAACATCATCTAGCCCGGTCTGCTTGTCCTTAATAAAGAACGCTAAATCAATTATTGCCCAGTCATGTTAATCATCCTTGGCCGCAAGAGGTATGTAATATAATATCTATCGGACATAGGAACGGAACCCCATGGTCAAAAAAATTAAGATGAATTGATAACATAAAATAAATCGGCATTGTACCCTAACCATTATTTTTTCCTGCAATTATATAGAAAAACTTCACGATGCGAATCAGCTGTACGTAGGCACAGTCAGCCACAAAGGTTTAAAACTTTGTAATATTTAAAAAACGCAATTAATCAAGCCCATATAATTTGAGCTCCAGAGATTACTTAACAAAATTATCACTGACTGTAAACACAGGAAGTAGAATTTAAAAACAACAAAAAAGTGTAAGTAACAAGGTTAAAATCCAATTTATCTTCAGTGTATTCATGAACACAATAATCAAAGGCCTTGATTAGCATTGGTAAAATTCGTGTCCAACATACAATAAGCATAACTCACACGCAAATCGACAATGAAGTGGTAGAATAATTGCTCTGTTAGTTGGTAATTGAGACGATGATGTCGCTGAGATTTGTTTTATGCAATCTTTAAAGTTTATGCCGTGTACAAAACAGCCTAAGCGATTCTTTGTTTCACAGTTCATAAGTTTTTGTTTTTAAAAAGCCAGTGGCCAGACACGAATTCCTAATCATTTCAATAGAGTTAATATTGCGTCTACATTATGGTTGACTGTTGGAATGACTATCACGATTGTGCGGTAGGTGTACCGACTTATTTTATAGGTAAGTATTTATTTGAACGCTTAAAGTTCATTTGTGAAGTGCAAATCTTTGACAGCTCTTGTCCTGTAATTTTTTTAAAGACATGACACTAAGAATTAGACCATTAACGTAAGCGATTGATTGTTTTGATTCACAGTTTCTTTAGACTTTAGAAGTTTAGTTTTGAACTGTAAATTTCTTATAGTTACTGGCTGAACAGGAATTCTCTATTTTTTTAACCTGTCTGTAAAATGTAAACCTGTATTGTAGCTGGACTTTAGAAGTAAATAAACAAATAATGCTGGAAAATTCACACAGCATCATCTAGCCCCAAGCAGAGCAGAGGTTGTGTCATACATAACACAAGTCAGTCAGTCAGTCATCTAGTACTCATAAGTACTAGATGACTGACATACATAGTAAAAGCACCTCTAAAGCCTCTTCCGGACAAACGTGCCTTTGGAGTGGCGGCGCGGCGGCCAGTACAATCTACGTTGTATTCAATTGCAAATGGTACCTACTGAATAAATAAAATGAATAAAAGAGTTACCAAGGAGTCTTCTGTGCGGCTACAAAGAGGTTCTGCCCACAGGCACCCAGCCCAGGAAGCGTGTTCTCTGAAGGACTGTTGTGTTTGAGGAAGATGCACTGCTCCGCGTACCTCTGAGCTTGACGGGCTGCTCCCGTGTGCCATGACTGTTGAACATTCAAATTAAAGCTACCTGTAGGCTTAGCATGGATGGCCTTGACAAGCTTTTGTCTAGGCTGGAATAGAGAATGTGTAAATTATTGCATGGTATGCATTCGATGATGATTTTCATTTTCTATTTATTTATTAAAACGCACAAAACATATTACAACCACAAAAAATAACAATGTTTCAATAATGTAGGTCTAAAACTTGATTGTAACACAACCTATGTGCATACTGGAATAATAATAATATTACAAGTAAAACATGTAGAACAAAAAGGTAAATCGTAAATATTTAAAACAAAAGTAAAGGAATAAAGTTATAATAATAATAATGTAATAATATGCTTTTATTTCAGACACATGATCCATATACAGTTACATTTTAATAAAATAAAATAAAAATAGTCAGGTACACAATCAAATTAACATAAGTAAAATTACGCTCACATTCGTGGTAATGTAGGTTGGTATACCTACCTAATTCCACAATAATGTAAGCACAGAATTAGGGACTTAATTGAATTGATTTTCGAGTTCTGATAAATTGGCTCAAACTAGGAACAAAAATGTCTAGTTCATTGTTGTCCTTAGCTAAATCATTGTATTGTCGGGCCATTCTAGTCAGGGGGTTGTAAAAACCAATATTGTTTTTATAAGTTAACAAAGAAAAAAGCACACAATACACGATTTAGTGCGCGCACTAAATCGTGTATTGAAAGATATCTCTCATATCAAATAGGGGAATCAATATATGAATGTATAATTTTGATTTGGTGTCATTTTAGTCTATTCTACCCTAGACAAGGCCATGGTATAGATAAAGGCATCGCAGCTTCGCTCAAGGTTGACATGAATAAAACGTACTCAGGAATAATATGAATCCTATCAAAGAAAAAAAATATTTTAATGGGATCAGAAGTGAGGTCTCTGGTTATAAAAAATTATACAAATTTTATCTCGCTAAACCTGATCATAGAATACTTTACTTTTTATTTTTTTTTGTACCTTATCAAATATAAAATACCGCACAAAACGTTTTTCGTTGTCCCGCGTCAATTTTCTTATTTTAAGTACTATGTTGATAATTATAATAAAAGTTTTACATTAATAATTTCATATTTCAATTAGGTACATCTGGGCACAGATGCTGTGACCAATAATTATATGTATAAAGGTACTTACCATTAACAGCATATTAGATGCGGTTGGACGTACTTTTGATCGAAAAAAATTGTGATAGAGTACTATTTTCCTCCGCACGACTTGACGTTTTGGATCTAAAGCTCCATCAGGGATATATTCTGCTGGATATAATTCTGTAATATAAAATATGTGAGAGAACATAAGCGAATCATGTCTTTGCGTGAATCAATTAAACATTATAAACAAAAACACACATATATTGCCTATTTTGTTTTGAGTTGGCACCTACACACTATTTCGTATAATATGGTAACGCTTTTTGTAAGCAAAAGGACATAAGCTTTAATTTTTCTGATTCTATTGTGCTACTTATGCTTAATTAAACCTTCACGTGCACAATTTGGTATGGAACCAATGTCAAGGTGAAGGAGCTCTATTTCAGCCCCCTCGATAAGGTAGCCCTGCCCAATCCTAGCGGTACAACCTGTAAGGGCTCTTTTAAGTTCACCGTGTGTGGTATGGGCAGTCCATGTGTTAAATCAGTTACATTGCCAAATTTGTAAGATTGAGCATCTCGAATCCAAGGTTTATGTGTACACATAACCATTTTTTTATAGTTTAAAAAGAACTTAACACAGACACGGGTCTGTGTTTCCGTAAACATAAAATTTATGGTAAAATTTAAAAGTTTTTATAAACCACCGACGAATTCTGAAAATAGTGAACTCTTAGAGTGTCTTAAAATTAATATGCCTCTTAAAGGCAGATTTTGGTGGAGCTATAGGCAAAATTGGCATTAATTAGGCGCTCATTAAGGGAGCCCATAATCCAGCTATGCACTAATATGCTGATGATGATAGGCAAAATTATAGGACCCATAAATTTACCTATAATCTTATAAATAAATAAAAAAGATAACATCTAACTAACCCAGAACTAATAACGTAAGGAAGTGTCAACTCACGTTTTTCTCCCCATTTTTTGGATCCCTGCAGGTCACCAGCAAAAGCCAGAATTACCAGCACTTGCAAGCACAAAATAACATACCGTACCATTCTGCAAGAAAAGAATATGTACATAATAATATATAATTGAAATATTCGATATAGTTACAGAGAAATTGGTCACAGCTTGAGTAATAGAAATATTACCTTTCCTAAAGTATGACCAATTTATTAGTTAATAAATTGGCCATGGAGATTTATTATTTCATTAATATCTGTGTATATATATATATATATATATATAAAAAGGAATTTCCCTTGCTCATCACGCGTGAACGGCTGGACCGATTTCGATAATTCTTTTTTTGTTATTGTCAGGAAAATGTTCTTATGAAAGAAAAAAAACAGAAAGTAGCGCGAAAGTTAAAAAAAAAAACTTAACTTCCGAATTCAATATTTATAGTTAAGACAGGACAACGTCTGTCGGGTCAGCAAGTAAAATTATATTTTATAGAAAATTATCAAGATCAAATTTCAAAAATTATATTATACAAAAAAATATTGTTCTAGTTCCTAATGGCTTTTATCTCAGGGGGGGCAGGGGGGCGAAGGGGGGGCAGGGGGGGGTAATGCCCATAATCCCCCTGCTGTGCATGTGGGTTGAGGATCACTGTTCGGTGGTAGAATTTTTCTGCAGGAGGTGCTGCTGCCCGCCCCCGGTGTAGGTGGATATCCCTTAGTCGCCGTTTACGACACCCGCGGGAAGAGTTGGGGTGGGGCAAATTCTAAGCCGGCACCACACGGCACCCAGCACGGTTTTTATACCTACCATAATTTCATGAAATTATCGAAAATTTCGTATGTCGTAAATTTCACGCGTAGTACCTATGCACTCCGTACTAGTAGATATTCAAGTTGTTAGGATAATTTTCACCTCGAATTATGTGAAAAATTAAAGTGTGAACAGCTGCGCGTCATTGCTTTTTGCTTAGAAATGCATAAAAAATTCAAACTTTCAGCATTATTAGGAATTGCATGAGAGGCTAGAAAATACTCAGTATATTTTCAAATTGAGGTTTTTGTCTGTCAGTATGTAGAGCGTACCCTTAAGGGTATTATGGTTCTGAATAGTTACTTTCAAAGTAGCTCCATGTACAGTACCAGGTACCAGGATGAGAAGTAAAGAAGGTACGTACGTTATATGCGTGCATTTCATTTTTGATCAGAAAATCACGTTCGATAATATAAAAAAATCCTTAAAACAAGTTTGGTACCTGCCTTATTACGTAAATTCGCTGGTTCATCCTATATGCGAATTGAAAACAGGCGAGACTGTGAATTCTATTAAGTAAATTATTGTTCGCTCATAACAACTGAAAAAATATACTTTCAATGTCACTTTTGGGTGTCTAGATAAAATCTTAGGTGATTAGTGATTAGGCACTTCTGGTCTGGAAGAGAAGGTTTTCCTACTTGCCTAAATGTTATAGTTTTAGTACGGTACCTTAGGAAAAATGTGTATGTGTATACTTACTTTATTCAGGTAATTATATTTTTCCACTTCGCTTAATCTTGAACACAACACTGAATCACTACTGAAAAAAGTTTATTCAGATAACAATAACCATTCCTAAAATAACGACTTTAGATTCTGTCTAACATAGACAATCTGACCTTTTTGCATTGACTTTAAAACAATAAAAATATATTCACGCGTACTTAATAATTTTATGCGAGATGGACTTGTGCTTCTCTCAATTGTGTGAATAGAAATAAGCATGCATGAACAAACTGCGATACAAGTAAATTATCCTTGATGATATAAAAAGCCAGTGGCCAGACACGAATTCCTATTAAGTCCAATAGGGTTAATATTGCGTCTACATTATGGTTGACTGTCGGAATGACTATCACGATTTTGTGGATAGGTGTACCTACCTACTTATTTTGTAGGTAGGTATTTATTTGCACGCTTAAAGTAGCGTACATAAATAACAAAATAAACACATTAATAGATGGCCTTGACAGTATTACCTGCCTATTTAACCCAGCTATGTTTATAAACAGGATGTTCCTGGCGTCAACGATCAAATTAAGTGGCGAAGTAGAGGTTATCAACCTGCATCGATTTGACCCCCATGTGTGCTCTGCGATTTTTTATGTTAAAGTAAGGAGAGCCGTTTTTATTCCTATTTTTTGAGCATTTTCAAAGGAAAGAACAACATGTTCTAAGTAATTGAAATAAAAATTTGGAACAATTATTCGATTTAGGGCTATGAAATTTTCAGGTTCTGTGGGCCATAAATTTTTGACCTTATAAGAATAATAATTTTATTCAGTCAGTATTAAAAGAAATCGGCTTTCAAAGTCATGTGAGAATTCTAACAATTTAAGGCTTATTCCACGAATCTTCCCTAAAATCCCAATTAGGGTAGGGGGGATGTCTAAATAAAATAATATATATGAAGAAGTCTAAAATCCCATGAACATCCACATTAAACGGGAAAATTGGATCCTTAAAAATATTGATCTAGAATTCCGCCTTGGAAATTCCCCATAAGAGTAAGGCCAAACTCACAAGAACAACTCAAAAAGTTTAACTTTTTTGAGTTGTGCTTGTGAGTCGCGTAAAATGTGTGCATACTTTCAACAGATGACAACTTATAGTGTGACCACTCATTTAATGAGACGCACATCTGAAAAATTATGCTTGGTTGGCCTGGGTCTAAAACTGGGATCGAAAAATTCATGTCCAGAAATCCTCCACATTCAGGTGGGGTCATATAATTTATTAAAACGACCTCTGTGGCGCGGCGGACGAAAGGCCGCCTGCGATGCAGGAGGTTGCGGGTTCGATTCCCGCCTCGGGACAAAATATTCATTGTACGATCTGCAGATATTTGTTCCGAGTGTTCTGGATGTTACCTATATATAATAAAAAATATCTATTTATTTAGTGTATTGTATTAAGTATGTATATGTTATCTAGTACCCATAACACAAGCTCTGCTTAGTTTGGGGCTAAATAATACTGTGTGAATTGTCCAGCATTATTTATTATTTATTCTATGGATATGAATTATAAAATAAGCAAACTGAGTTTGTTGGGTTTTTTAATGCATTCACTGAGCAGTCTCTGCCGTACGACCCGGACGAGAGGCGTGGCGCTCCGCGCCATAGCTGCCGCAGGAGGAAGACCTCCATTGTGCGTAATGTCATGGGCAATTAAAGTGTGACTTAAACTCCCAACTATACTCAAACATCACTAAATTTCATAAAAAACCATTTGTATGATAGTACCGAGGACTTGCTGATTGTAATTAAATAATTTAATAAATAATACTTAGCTTAATATGAATATTCGTTCCATATCTATTTTAAAGATCTGTTAGTTATTTTAGATTTATTACTTTATTGTTATTTTAGTGTCTATTTACTTAATTGATGTTTAACAAAAAAAAACAGTCAATTTTAAGTTTTAGTTTATAAATAATTATTGTTAAGATAACTTAATCTATTACGTATAATCTTTTGTAAATCTTTCTATAAACATATTTATAATAAGATTAGAGTCATGGCAATCTTTATGTAACCAAATCCTTTAAAAATCTTATGTTTTATTATATTATTGAAGACGTCACCATTATTTTATTATTGTAACATTGTAGGGGGAGCACAACTGCCTATAAATCAGACTTTTTAGTCTAGTTTAGACAACTAAGGCTAATACATAATTAGAACAATAATTCTCACTGCGAAACATTGTATGTCTAGAAAGGCCCCACGTATATGTATATTATTCATTAATAATCTTGAGGATAATAGGTACTTAATATGTACCTACTCAATTTAGTGTTTTTCAAAAAGTTGCTCAGTCATAAAATAGTTTCGTCAAGAAATGTCAAAAATGATTAGCAGAATGGATGAGATCCACTTGCTGGTTATGTTAAGTAATTAGTTATAAGACTATTTTTGCTCAGCGATAATTCATTTACAGTATCTAGATTATTAAAGATATTTATGATAACAAAAATATGAGTGTCCCATAATAAATAATTTTCAAATATATATGAATGAAGTCTACTATTTGAGATCAGGATTTATCTTAGGTGTAATGCGGTTCGAAGGTAATATAATTTAAAATTTAACAAATACATACAAAAACCAATGGTTTGTGTCCACAAAACAAATCAAAGTAAAGTCAGGCACCTATATCAAACTAGCACTACAAACTGGTACCTATGTACTTCGGCAGTACTTGATAACATAAGAGATTTTTTCTTTAAAAACACGCTCCAACCCTACGGTGCCAAGTTTCTTTTAGCAGTTCATTAAGATTATGAACTGCTACGTTTGTTATTTGTTACGTTCTTTCATTATTTTATTTGTATCTTAGTCCAACATTAAAACAAATGCGGTGGGTATAAACTTGTGTGCAGCTTGTACAGGTCCGGGCAAAAATAGTAAAAAATCATGGATTAAATCAACTATAACTTCAACATATGTACATGGGAGGTTAAATATATGCAGATTGGTAACGCCTAACCCCACCTCCCCTTTATGTTGATCGACGCGCGACGATGCATGGAACACCCTGTAGCTGTATATAAAATGCATAATATTTTTTTATTCAATCTGAGTCACGGTTAGTCTTGAACCCGCATTATTTTATTTCATTATTCTCACGTGCCAAGGATTTTAATAAGCCTGAATCGATAAAAAAATACCTAAGTAGACATAGTACTACCTAATAGCAAGATGTACAATTACTCATTACACACACACACACACACACACACATTTATTATTAACTACGATCCGAAAAATTTCAACGCAAATTTTCTGTAGCTTCGTAGCAGTAGCACTAGAAACGCGTTGACGTCTTTTGTATGGACAGTATTTCTACGGTCGACGAAAATACTTCTTCTGAATAAGTCCATCGAAATAACTTATGGTCTAGAAAACAGAGCCTTGTTTTGCCGATGGCTCTACCTACTTTTATATACATCTAGATTTTGTCCGCATATCCGCAGGCGTTTTTCCCGGTTAATAACTAGCTTATTTTGCTATCTGGAATAACTTGTGTATTTTTAAAAGCTTTACTTCGATCAGGAAACCGCCTACCAAGCGTGGTGATCATGGCAGCCCTTGTTTGGGGTGGCGTATTCAGCAGTGAACGTATAAGTGCTGATGAAGAAGAATAAAGTTTTTTTTTTATGAGGTTATACAATCAGGATGTTACGAGTAAGTATCTACTAAAATGTCTCTTGTCAGGAAACGAACCTCATACCCACTTTATTCAAAAGTTGACAAAATCAAACTCCCGTTCCAGCTTAAGCGTCAACACCAGGGTCTCGTTATCGGTGTCCCAGGTTGCTTTGGACCTATCGGGATCTATCCCATGAGGCAAAGGCAGTTTTAGCGTGTGCTTGGAAGAGTTTACCGTCACGCTGTCAGTGGTTACGCTTAGGTCTACGTTCTCCTTCTTGTCTCCGGGCATTTTGATGCGGACTATTAGGTTCTCGCAGCTGGCTGATGCGGGCGTTTTGGGTCCGATCTAGAAAGAAAGAATCTACTTGTACCTATCTAATGATTGGTGGCCTGTGAAATTATTAAAAATCACACACTTTCAGACAAACTTTCAGATAGTTTAGATAAGTAGGTACCGATTTTGTAGCAAGAAAAATGCACGGTAGAGTAGCAGCCCGTAGTCTGGAAATTGACGATGCTAAACCCGGAAAGCACGTTAAGCCGTTGGTGTTGGATGTATCTTTTAAAAGGCAATGTATACGCTTCTACAACAAACCTCCTAGTGAGTTGCAAAAATTATCAGCAAATAAATTCAAACAAATTGTCAAAACCGTGCAAAAAGGCTTACTATAAAATATCAGATTATCTAGAATTCTAGAGGATAAAAAAGCTTGGAACGGGATTTGCTCCAACTCGAAAAATAACAACTAACAGGGTTCCTTCGTCGCTTCTTTACTTTAGTCTACATACCGAAGCGACAGAAATAAAAAATATCACGTTTTTCCGTGCCAGTCTTTAATTATTAAGAATTTTACCTTTTCTAAGTGTACATTTATGATTTGATTTGGTCCTGCGCTTGACCTGCTGTGCAATTACGCAAAAATTACCCATCCTATTATAATTGACACATATAAGAATGGTCTTCCTTTGAATGGTCTTGAAAGTCCATACAATAGCAAATTACGAAGGCCATTCGAAGGATGGGATGTTTTGCGTAATCGCACAGCTGGTTGGTCTCCGATCATGTTGGTCTGCCGTCCCATTGGATTACGAGAGTGTGGCAATAGAGTGCACCTGTGTTTGTGCACTATAATGTCTTGTGCAGATGGCTAGGCACTCTTGGGACTGGCTCCCGTGGTCGAAATTCCGTGGCCATCGTTGTCATCATTCTACCTAGGTATTAAATCTGCGGACTTCGAGTATAGGTAGGTAGATACCTACAGGCATATCCTATCTATCTTTGAACTTAGGTAGGTACCTGCAGAAAGACATCTTCTGCAGTCACCGCCTGCTGGTAATTCATCGTGTATTCTGGTGTCTTCCGATCTCCGATCCCGGCGCCAACCAGCCCGTATTCCTCGGCTGCCTTTGCCTCCTGCTCCTCAAACTCCTCAATAGTCTTCGGAGTCTTGTTCTCTTCAGGGGGAGGAAGCTTGTCGCGCGTTGATGTTATTTCGTAACCTGAGAGTAGAAAACTTAAGTACCTATATTCCAGACAAATTCAATGTGAAAATGTTTGTAAACAAACCACCGATACTTAACATAAAATCAATTTCATAGCGTTGATTTTTTAGCACACAATTCAAACCCCTTTAAATTAAATCACACAAAAAAGTAGGTATACAATTGATAAAACATTCAGCTGTAATGAGGCTACGTCCTACATGCCCTACGGTAGGTACCCTGAATCAGAATCAGATCAAACTAAACTAACCCTGATCAGCGGTTTATGTCGTTGACTTAGGTAGGAGACTCAATAGCGTATCGATCTCCATAGATAGCGAAGCGACTTATCCAATATAAAGGTAGGAACTTAAATGCACATTCTTACCTGTAGATGGTAAATCATCTCCTTGCAGTATTTCAGGCTCAGGAGGCCGAAGCATATCTGCCAACTTTTGCATGGTTTCTACGCCCCATTCCATTTTTATGGATTGCTGTATTTGATGGCTTTTCGTGGATTGAGCGCCTTTAGGTTTACGAATGGCAATCTGCTGTAGGAAAATTAACTACTGGTATTTTCTGTTTTCAGAAGAACGCGGTCGCAGATTGGCCGCAGACTCAAATTAATAGTAGATACTGACAAAACAATGGGCTCCTAGAGGACCTGACAGTTCAGTTGCCTAGGTAACCAAAGTAACTACCTAGGCTACTAAGAAGTTTTTAAATGGTAGTCTATCTAATCAATAACAGATTACAGAATATCATAATGTAGGTTACTACCAGACACTAGTAAGTAGTAGTATTACTTTACTAGTCTCTGGTACTACCTACATTTTCTATAGCTCTTTCAACAGGTTGTGTGTGGTAAGTGTACAAGTGGTCATTGATTTGTGTGGTGTTGTTGTGACTCGGAGGATCTTATGATCACACATATCAGAAATAAGGCTTATGATTTTACCTCAATACGGATGGTGGCTTCTGCCCACTGACTTTGAATATACATAAGTAGGTAGGTAGGTACCTACCTACTTGTATTAATGGAGTGAAGGCTAAGATTTAGTAGCCTACTTAGAGCATTTTGCTCTAAGGTAGCCTACGAATAGAGGTCAGTGCTTCTGTCGCTTCGAATAGGGAATTCTTCCGTACACGCTTCTGATGGCTCAGAACCAAGCTAGATCTTTCTTTCCGGCCCTTTGAAGGGACACGGAGGGGGGCCTCGAGGCTTGGCCTCTTTAAATCGTAGTCATAGGATCTTTGCTCAGAACCACAGATTACTCGGAAGTTTGGAACGTTTGTAAAGTACCTATACTTATACATGTACTAGGTACAGGTACCGGTTAGAGACTGCTATATAATACCTACAAATTGTAGGTAAGTAGGCTACATCTTATGCGTGGATGTGAGTAGGAACTAATGTATGACCGAAAATATTTTAAAAAATTATTATTAGACTGCTCGTTGGATGTGGTTGGGAACTAATGTATGAAAGTTTTCTTTTCCGAGAACAATGGGTTTGGATTTAGTGGGAATAAGGAATAAGCCCATTTCAGAAGGATCGGTTTGCAAACTTCGAAGCTCAGGGTAATGGTAAATTTTCAACTCTTTTCGAAATATTTCAGAAAGTATGAAACCTACAGACATTTCAAACTGTTTCAAGATGTACGAACTGATACCTTTCATTTGATACCCAATTTGGTGAGGTAGCTCCACCTTTAAAAATTATTCTCCCCCTTTTTGATTTTTTTTCAAAAAGTGTTCTACTTACAAACTTCTCTTTATTTTTCCTGTAGGTACAATATAGATCCATAGCTGACGATGGTAAGAGGCCCGACGGCATGACTCTAGTTCCATGGGAGTTGGGGAAGCCCATTCTGTGGGACGCTACATGCGTCGACACACTTGCGCCTTCCCATCTTCCGAGGACATAAGGGCTGGTCGGCAGCAGATTTGGCCGAGGATCTCAAGAGACGCAAATACGCAGGTCTCGACAGAGCCTACACATTTGCTCCCTTTGGCTCGACCCCAAAGGGAGCAAATGTGTAGGCTCTGACCATATGTCCGTGGGGTAACGAGGCTCTCCGGGTTTTTAAAAAGTTATCTGAGCGTCTGGTCGACGCGACGCTTGATCCGAGAGCTGGCGGGTATCTGGCGCAGCGCATCAGCATTGCCATACAGCGGGGCAATGCAGCCAGCGTCTTGGGGACGCTTCCGACTGGTATTGATATGGATCAGTTGAGCTACCTGTAGTTTGTTTGCAACAGCATGCAGTTAGCTTAATTGTTTCAACTGTAAATACTAGTTCTAATTTGTTTTTATTATAAAATTGTAATTTTCTTTGTCAATAAAGATTTAGTAAGATCCATAGGTACAAAAGCTACATACATATCAGATGGATCGCTCTGCAAACTTCGGAGATAGGGGGGATGGGTAATTTTTCGACTTTTTTCGAAAAGTATAAAACCTACAGAAATCCAAATACTGTTTTGATTGAAATGTATAAACTGGTAGGTACCTTTCATTTGAAAACCCACTTGACCTTGTAGGACTCCTTTAAAATTTCGACATCACAATTTGTACCTACCTACTTACTGAAAATTTTAATTTTTGTTTAATAACATATTTTTACTTTAAATCTGTCTAGGGGCACGAAATGTATTATTATTTTAAATTTCAAGTTAATAGCTGCTGTAGCTTATTAAAGACGGAAAACAGGACAGAACAAGCGAGACCATAAGGGTTTTGAAACCCTAAAAACTAAGTACTATTTCCCATTTCCTGGAGCGCGAGCACGGGATCGATTTTGTTCAAGATTTAGGTAAAATTTGGATATGTTTATGTATATGACCTTGATTATTTTTCATATTAATAATCAAAATCAAATTTTGAGAAACGTCGTTTGTTACCGTATGATAACGACACGAGATAAATTCGGTTCTCTTGGACTTAACATAAATACAATAATAATTAGTCTAAAAGCACTAGTATGATACTTTGTTTGGATGGTAGGTATTGGTGTGGCCAAAGATTAGGTTTACCTATTTATTTGTATTATTGGAGTGGAGGCTAAGATTTAGAGCCTACGGGGTATCTACAGGGGTTCTTACTTCTCTTATAATGAAACAAACATTTTTAAATTAGAGTTTAATTGATATAATTTTCAAACAGACATCTAATACAGAGAGTATAATATTACCTAAGTGTAGTATTTAAGGGAAACCATCATCATCTTCCTCTGCCATCTCCTTAGCAAGTTCCAAGTCTTGTTGCTCTCTTTCACGGCGTTCTTCAGCACTTTCCAGTTCCTTGCCATAAGACTTGGGTGGGTATCTCATAGCTTTCACACTCTGGTTGTGGAGGTCCAAGCAGAAGGAAATTCGCTGGTGGAAAGCAAGCTGGGGCTCCCTAGTACAGTAGATATCAGAGCTTTCCTTGTTACTCATGTATCCCTTTTCAGGGTCCAAGGTAGCCTCAATAACTCCATCTCGAATTGCCTTAGCTACAATGAATTCCGCATCCTCAGCAGAATCAAGGCCAAGTTTGCGAGCAATATCCTTTGGTGAAATCCTCGAGTAGGATAGGCCGATCGAGCGAATTGCTGTCTTAATCACATTCTGTCTCAGACGTAAAATCAGAGTAAAAGTGTGGTCAACCCTAAATTGAGGTCCAAAGTTCTCCAAAACTTCTCCGAATCTCTGCAAGTTGCCCAAGCGAACAGCCTGGGTCAGTTGGAAATATGGTGCCAGGGATTTTCTTAGAGGTGCCTGGCGGAAAATGGCTCTTTCTGGGATATCTCCCAACAGCAACTCAACTACAATGGCCAACTTCTGTGCTGTCTGGCGGAAACCAACAGCAGCAGTTTGAGGAGCCTTCCTCAAAGCTTGAACTAAATGCTTATGGGCATCACTGTACTCAAGGCGAGCAGCCTTTATTCTACCCAAGTAGTACAAAAATCTTGCCCACTCATTGTTACTTGCGCTTTCCGGGAAAACAGATTTGCTCACCAACTTATCAGCTTGATCATAGAGGGAGTAGTGCAGGTAATTGCGAAGCAGACAGTTGATGAGCACTGCTTGTCCTTCATAGTCATTGCGAAGGGTAGAAGTACGGAGGCGGGCATGTAACAGCCCTCGGATCAGGTCTAGTTTGTTATTCAGCTCAAAAACTCTGGAATGGTAGAAATAGCATTTTGCAGCAATCAGATCCAGGGTCCTTCTGTTCTGTGATGTGACCTTGTTTACCAAATGTTGTGAGCAAATGGCAGCTTCCTCCAACTTGTTATTATCAAGTAAGCGCAGTAAAACTAACAGATGCATGTAAACTTCCACCTCTGGGGCAGGCTGCTTTGAAGCTGTTCTCTTAGGTATTTCAATTTCTGCAGAGCCTGATGCAGCGGCTTCCACAAAACTAAGCAGAGATTCTTTGTCTGCATTTGCAGGAAACACTTGATTGATAATTCCACGAAGAACATTACCGTTCAGCTTTCGTCGAGTGCTCGGCAAAGACCTCAGAACACGCATAGCAAATCGAGGTTCCTTGGATGAAACGGCTTTGTCAATTTGCCGAACATGTTCTCTCAAATCTTGAACAGCCAATACATCAGCATCTTTCTTCAATTCTGGTGTCTCCACGTCGCTGGCTGTGCCAGGGCTTTCAACACTTTTCATTTCGACATCTTCTGATGGTGCCATTTTACTATTTCTTCGCAAATGCTTACGATTTTATATTATTTTGCAAATTAAATGAATGTCACAAGAAAAGAAATCCAACCATCGATCAACGATTCTTGTTACGTTTGTCAAAAAATGCCGAGTAACTAATGGTGTTGCCAGCATCGCCTGACAACAAAATCAAAGTCATGGAAGTAAAGTTCAGATACACCCCGTGTTAAATTAAATTCTCTTGGCCCGTGTATAAAATGAGCCTCAGATAAATTTATTGCAAATTTATTCTGTTATTTTGTGCATTATTTTGTAGATCGAAAAAACGTAGAGCTAAATAATTCTTCGAAGAAAACATCATAGCCACATTTTAAAGTTTTCGCCACTCAAATTATAGTCATCTTGGATAATCTTTTTTCGAATGGTACCTACTCAAATACTTAGTACTACACTGCAAGCGCGTTAGCTATCTTTCTGGGTCTGAAGTCTCGCTCAGTATGCATAGGTTAGAAATGGATGTGTAAGACCGCTATTAGCCACTTAGCGCTCTGACAGAGAAGTACAAGCTGAAATGAACTTTATTTCGTACTTGGTAGAGTGTTTTTCTAAAGTGTTTTTTTTTAGGCCTAGAAAGATAGGACAGAAAATCTAATGTATTATCGATGTACCTTATTGTCTTTGATCTGACATGACCACAGACATAACATGACATAGAATCTTGCAAAGTTAACTAAAACGGCGATCGTAGCTGTCAACTGAAAGTTGGTTCCAATTTCTACTGTAATAATAAAGAAATAAAGTTCCATTTATATTATGTTTTATGGAATGGCGCCCATAGCTAGCATGCACATTGTCTCTGTGCTTCTTTTCATTCATTCATAGACTATAGACAAGTCAAAACTACTAGCATTGCCTGTACTTGGCTAACCACTAAAACTTGGAAAATACTGTTTTCTAGCCTGAATTACTAATGTTACAATCGAAAATTCTTGGATTACAACCATCAATAAGTTACAAAAGCCGCGTGTGGTAAAAAATCTGATAGACGGACGCGCTTCGGCAGCAGAGGACCGGTTGAATCTTTCCACAAAATTTCAATGTGTTCTGGAAATGGTTTGCAAAGAGGACGTGGTATCATGGTTTAAAGAATTGGAAAGCTATAAACGCATTGATGCAATGTGTACATTGTTAAATATGTGCTTGCCATTCGAACTACGCTTCATTGGCACCTACCTGGAAGAACTCGGTAAGAGGGACTTCCAGGAGTTGCGTGGAGCCGAACTAAGGGCAAACAACCCCGCAGACCTGGCTGCGGACATCGGTGGTGCTAACACAGACCCCAGGACACGACGGAAAATGGCCTTGTATGTTTCCCTGCTGCGCTCATGTAATTTTGCGTGTGCAACAACATTGTATAATGCCATGGTCAGTCTGGAACAGAGTGGCTTGCTGAAAGGATTATATGGTGACCTACTGGAAGAAATTCTGCTCCTGTACACAATGGCGTTACATCATCCAGCATTTACATTTGATCAAAAGTCACATTTTGGTGATATTTTAGAGAAATTAAAATTGGAAGAACAGCAAATACAGTTTCCTGAGCAACAAGAGCATATAAATGTAGTGCCCGTGAGTGGATGCCATACACAAACTAGTATTACACCCAACATGTCAGTTCCACCGCCTAATATGTCTAACATGGGTCCACCACCTGGCTTGATGTATGTCAAAGCACCCGGGGTTCAGGTCAGTGTCATTTTCACACCATTAATATCTTAAATACCTCAGTATAATGCTATTTTTCTTCTAATTATGTCATCCGGGCTGTTTTCTTATTAGAAAACAGTTGGTTCTTTGCAAATTGTTCATGAATGGTAACCACTGGGAACATTGATGCTGGAGATAAGGTAAACATTTTATATAAAATAATGCATGATGGTATTGGTGGCTGCTTCTTTTGTTTTCTTTTTTTTACATTAATTTTGTATGCATTTTATCCACAAATGATCTATTCTCATTGGTATCATACATCTTGGTATCACATTCCCAAAACACCATTTTACAAAATTTTCTTTGAACAACACATTTGTTTTTGAAACACAAAAGTACATAGGTACTTAGATTTTAAGTAAATACATATCAAAATTGGGTCTACTAACAATTTATAAATTGACCAACGCAGTTGACATAAGAGCTGCAAAAAATGCCTGTGAGAATTTATTAATCCATCCTTGCATATAATAATATCATGTATTTAATGCCCTTTGACAAAATGGCTTGACCAGAGGTTGTCGCTACTTCAGAAAATCTGCAATAATGATCATTTCACATAAAGAGAGTTTACTCTACAATGGTTTGTATAATCTTACTAATATTAGAATGACTAATATACTGTTTTTAAAGGGTACAAGATCTGCCCGTGGCTGCTCTGACATGGTACTAAGATAAAAAATTACCTACCTAACTTAGTACACAAAGTTAATTTAGACCATTGAAACAATTGGTAGTCTTCACCACCAAAACTTTAACCTCATAATAATTTTAGTAAAAGTGGGACCTGATCTGCTCTGACATGTGCAATTATTTTGGCTAAAGCAGGTCATACCCAGCCCAACTGCTAAAAGTAGCAGAGCCTTTGGTCAGATGAGTTTGACCATCTCGGTGGGTGTAGATGGAGTTGTTGCCTCAAAGTCTCTTCAGTCTCCTTTTTTCTCTGACCTCTTCTGTGACCGCTTCCATGTACTACATGTGTTCCTACTGTGCCAAATTTAGCATAAAAATATACAAAAACGGTTCAAGTCTTCCCATCTCTCTGGTTTGCACCATGCAGTTATCCGAGTTCATCCTAGTTCATGGAACATGCTTAATTTCAGCCACCCAGCACAGATTCAGTGACAGAACTCAGCTCGCCACCGGTTATGAGCACTCCAACTGGCATGGTGTCAATATTGGGGGAGGTTACACATCCACCTCCCGGCCTGCCCCTGCCTCCTCAGTACAATATGGGAGAGTACATCGGACCACATGGATGGGCTGCTAATATCATTGTGTCTCCATTAAATCCACCTATCGAGGTACGTCTTTAGTCCTATATTAGTGGCACTAAAACTAAATTTATTTGACAATAATATGAGTCTAAGGACCTATGAAAGCTTGTTAAGTCACAAATCTATGCTTGAGTAATGCTTTTCTACGGAATAAACGTCACTCAAGCATAGATCTATGACTGAGCAAGCTTTCATAATACAGGCCTAAAAATGATGAAACATTTTCAGTGCTGTCAAATTAGTTTAGTTTTTGTTTCATTTGAATTGACACTGTGTGCTGAGCTAAGTTTATATATATTTTTAATTATAGCGTTTTATTTCCGAGATATTTCAGTACGAATTTATGACAGATTTTCATTGAAAACTGTCAAAAATCGCGAATTAACACGCGCATAAATCTGAGTTGCGTTTGAGTATTCAGCGATTACTTAGTTTACAATCATTTCAATATTATATGAAAAAAAAAACTAAAAGCCTAATAATTATGTTAATCGTTTCTGTGTTGCTTTTACAAAATGTCTCTCAGTTCAGTGTGCATTGTATATGCCTCCTCCAACTGCCTCCATTGAGGCCATATGGATATCATTGCTCAGATCTGATCCTTATTCATTTATTATAAATTAAAGAGCCCTAGCTCTTGTCGGTGTGATGAATTTCCTCTACTTTTCTCTCTCCAGTGCAATATCTTTTACTTCTTTATATCACATGACAGTGACTTTCTCCTTGATCTGACTCATAAAGCTAATTCTTGGTCTTCCTCTTCCACGTTTACTATAATGTTACTTATGAAGTTGTCATGTTGTATAAGATGTACAATCATTCCCTCTTCTGTTTTGAACGGTGTTCATCAAAAACATTTTCTCCTTAACTCTTTTGAACTCATCCTCATTAGTAACCTTTTCCGTCCAGCTAATCCTTTCCATCATCCTGATTCTCAAGATATAAATAAACATCTTAAATCTTATTAGGTAGGTATGTAAATTGGCCTGCTATGTAACATACTAATAGAATGTAGAAAGCTGTCTCTTGCCACATACTTAACGCGAATTTAAGTAGTTCAACTTAAATTCGCGTTAAGTATGTGGCATATACATAAACACCTCTTAAGAATCTAGACGTGTTTTGGTTATGTTATGATTAACTAGTTTCTGTGCGCGGGTTCGCACGCATTGTTTTTATGGAAACGTTCTATAGTTGTTTCTGCCCCATGGAAACTGATTTATGGAATAAAAAGTAGCCTAAGTACTATTCCAAGTCTCCAGGTCTAGGACGTACATATCTGCACAATTTCAGCCCGTGCTATTCAGTTGTATTGACGTGAAGTATTAACAAACATCCATCGTTCTAAAGTTTCGCATTTATAACATTAGTGATAGTGTGATTATCAGCTTTATTTCCTCTCATAATTTCTGTACACAGATTGAGTGTCCTTGATAAAGTTAGAAAGAGCCCTGAGTTCAGTTACTCCATACCAACGAGTCGACGACGTCGAGCTTTTTAATGTTATGTATGGGATTTGCGTAGTTCCATGTCCGCACGTACTTAAACAATGGGATTGAGAATGACGTCATCTCTCATGTTGTTCAGCTCTGATCAGATTAGAACTGAGCAGAACAGCATGAGAGATGACGTCATTCTATTCATTTATGTACGTGCTGGTTAGGTTCGCTCAAAGCCCGAAAACGCTAATTGAGCGAAAAAACGGCTATAAAACATCCACATCGCGAAATTCATGTCATGGTTCTTATGAGAGCGCTTACGACGCGTGGCAATCACAGGAATACCACATGTATAGCGAAATTTCTGTCGTGTTTTTCATGTTTTGAGACCACAACGAATTGTAGTGGCAATGAAGAAAAACCATGAAGCGTGTGCATATGGCTATACAATATAGATTACGACGCACAGTACTTTGCGATATGGATCCTACTAGTCTTGAAATTTTTTTGGTAGGTATTCTTGATATTTATTTATATATAGGTACCTGACAAATAAAGTAAAGTGCTCTTTCTGCTGCTAAAGAAACCCGCTGCATGACATATATATTTGTCATTATGAACTCTTCTTTATATCAATGATGTTTTAATATTCATTTCGAAATCGGCTAATTTGTGAAACTGGTGATTGGCTTAAATTTCACTGCTTTTAAAATTCCTTAAATAATTAGTAAAAATTTTGAAATAGGTATAATTCGAATTTTAAATTTATAACGAGTACGAGAGTAAATTTGTTAAAACCTAGGTTTAGTTAGCTTTATCTCTTCCTGAAAATCATAAAATAAAGTAAACTACTTAATAATTTACTTAAAATAATAAGGGATTTTTAAGATATTTTAAGACAATTTGAAAATATTTAGCAACATCATTCGTTAATAATTGATCTTATAAAATGACAGCCACAACAGGATTTTCGCTATGTGGTCTTTCTGTGATTGCTACAATGTGTCGTCGTGAGCGTTTTCATAAGAACAATGACACGAATTACGCGAAGTGGATGTTTTACAGTGTCCACGAGCTGTATTTTCGTTCAATGAGCGTTTTCGGTCTTTGTACGCTCAAAGACCGAAAACGCTCGTATACATATAATTAGGGAATGCAATGCAATGCGAGGTTGGGGCTCAGGCGAGATCTCGCCAATTTCGAGATTGGCAGTTTTGTGTGTTTATTCTTGCAAATAATCACAATATTTGAATAAATTAAAAACAAAAATATAGGTATTATGAAACATTTTTAAAAATTTTATTAATAAACTTTCATGTATTTAACATTGTTTGACGTATCTAATCAAATAAGAAATTAAATAAGCAACCAGTCTTCTCTTATAATATCAAACAAAAATCTTGTAATAATAAAACACTTCTTTTATAACAAAACAACAAGAAGTCCAAAACTAAAATGAAACATATTAACTAAGTTGAGTTGCTTATTAAACTGAGATATTATTATCAATTAAAGAAAACTATACCTGCTCAGAGATCTATTAGAAATTAGAGATGAATTAACAAAATACACCAATCAAATGAAAGGCTTGCTCAGTTGTGTGAACTGAATAAAATAATGCGTAATAATCATTATTACGAATTATTTTGAAAGTAGCTCCTTAAGAAGCACAAAATATCCAACAAATCTTCTGCTAAACGGCACGTTTTTATGCTCGAGTGCAAACTCGTTAATCTCGCGAGATCACGACCATTTTTCGGCCGAGATCAATCTCGCTAAAAAAGGCCGAAATCTCGTTAAAACGAGATCTCGCGAGAACGAGATTGCATTCCCTATATATAATCCCCACAAAAATGGAATATCTCGACGACGAGTCGATGCTATCGAGTAACCAAGCAGCGTTCCCTTGCAAGTAGCACCGCTGACACTAATCAGTGTGTTCAAAGCGCTCTTTATTATTTTAGGTGTTAAACTACCAAGCGACGGCGTCCGGCGGCGGTGGAGCCCCGCCCTCGCCGCTTGTTTCGTCGCCCGGAGACAGCCGCGCCGCCTCGCCCCGGTCGAGACGTAGGCCTTCGCGCGACCGCTCACCACCCCTAGCTTTACCGCCAGCCCCTGACCAACCGGTCCCTCATCTTGCCGCCAATTTTGAAAATCTATCTGTAGCTGAGGTAAGACACTAATTATCTTTTGTATCAAAATGGTTTGAAAGAACTTAGTATATCTCAAATATGTTTGTCGTTATGGCAGACCGAAACAAGCAACAAACTATATGAAATGTAATGCTCAACTAAACCTTGCATAAAGTCCTAATAAGATAGTGTTTAGTCCAATATATTATATGTATGATAATTATTCTTTGACTCTCTTTACTTAAATAAGTTTGAAAAAGCGCATAACGCTTATAAACGTGTTTAAATTTATGTTTAATATTGTCTACGATGAATATACATTGGATTTGTATTACTTTTATAAGTGAAGTTTATAAAAAAAAATCTTTTAAAATTGAGAAAATGGAATTGAATGTTTTTCAGATCCGGCATAATCAACACATAGCAGATGAAAGGTTACGAGAGCTAAGCCTACAGCAGTATCGGTCGCTCGAGAAGTTAAATGGCGTGCGAAGACGGACGGGCGCGTACGGGCCTGTGCCGCGGTCGTCATCGGACAGCGGTTCTAGTGGGGCGTCGTCTCCGCCCGACACGCCGGCGCTGGTGGTTCGGCGCGCCACGCCGTCCGCGCCGCCGCCGCCGCTGCCCGCCTATCTGCAGTACCAGCGGCCGTACGCGTACCCGACGCCTCCGCCGACGTACCGCCCGCCGCCGCCTCCCTTCGCCAACGGAGAACCGCCGCCGTATCCGCACGCAACCCCTTACGCTGGATTCGTGCCGGTTCTCTACGCGCCGCCTAAGCTGTCGTGCTGGAACTGCGGCGCGGCCGGCCATGCGGGCCACGACTGCAAGGAACCCAGTATGGAGGAGATGACGCGCGCCGGCGGCTACCAGCTCGATTTCGGCGGCGCTCCGCCCGACTCCACGGACAAATAGGACTGGGCCTTCACCTGGTAGGTAAACAGATCGGCCTACGAGGTGAGGCGGGCAGCTTGTGGACTCGACATTGCGCGCGGTCTGTCCATTAGTACCAAAGTGTCACATTTTCAATCGCAATCGGCCAGAGTCGGCGTCGTAACATTGACGTAATGGTTTTATAAACTCTGACACTAGATTGTAGAGCAAATCGTACTATAGATCTATTTTTAATTGTTAATAATAGCATGTCTGCTTTCAGCCTAAAATACCACTGTTTTTGAAATAATCGCACTTCTGGTGTACCTTTATGTTAGTGAGCACATTCCAGATTGGATGTTGCAATACAGTATTGTGCTATACATGCTTTAAGAATTTCATAATGATAGTTTGGTACTTCAATCAGTTACAGTCCAACTCAAATCTACAGCGAAAACAACTTAGTTTGCTCCTCATGTTCTCTAATTCAGAATTCCGCCGTAAGTTATAGAGAAGATATAGAATCCATGATATCTGATTTAGTTATCACAAGGTAGCATTCCGTGTGTTGTTGATTCCCATGTTTTACTATTATCAGAAGTGCAATTATTTTTAACTTACTAAATTAGGGGATTCCATGACTACAAACGAGTAGAGCTTGTAGGTTTTTGAATTCATATGTCCTAAAGTAGATGTACCTAATAGCTTATTAACTTGTTGATATTTTCATTTGCAACATAATTAATGTAAATTTAATAATCAGGGTTGACATTGATTCAAATATTTGTGCCATAAAATGTTATATTGGTATTGTTTATCGTATATATCGTATGCCTATTGTTATAATCGAAATTGTTATCAGCAAGCGAATGATAGTATACCCATTAGAAAAAATATAGATAAAGTTCAGATAGATAACTGAATGATTCTGACCAAAATCTAATATTTATAATGTGCGATTTTTTGTAAATTCATATAATGGTAACGGGTTATGTCCACGCGATTAGGCGTACATTAGGCGCGGCAACGGTGTGTTAGATTTATATGTTTGAAACAGGTTATTAACCTGTATCACCTCGCCACGCAGATTAGCCAAGAATACATCTAAAGTAGGTTAGAAAAACGTCATAAGTTCATAAACAATGGGGCTAAATTCACGTGTCTATTTTTGACCAATTACACTGCTAATTTGAAACTTTTAACTTATCTAAATTACGACTTTGTCGCAAATAATCGTGACCTGATTTTTTTAACGACAATTTTTAATAACGTAGGTGTACATTTCGACATATTGCTGAAATTACCAGTA
The DNA here is from genome assembly GCA_963662085.1 of Eupithecia inturbata. Lineage (NCBI taxonomy): Eukaryota > Metazoa > Arthropoda > Insecta > Lepidoptera > Geometridae > Eupithecia > Eupithecia inturbata. Next base: position 9,497,100 of record OY759180.1, on the reverse strand, counting down.
AAAATGACACCAGTCGGGAACTTTGCATTATTGTTCGTTATAAGAATGTTTGTATTCATTTGTAATTGCTACATGACAACTTCATTAAGATTTGCGTTAGTACAAGTACAGTGTTATTTGACAAACGTTTTCACCTTTCCGGGTAGTATAAATAATGCCAGACAGAAAAAATAATGGATGTATTTATTTATAGTCACGTGAAAAATATTCATGGAATCCTCGTTTAACATGTAAATAGTTACATTTTCGGTAGTTTAAATCTGATACAGGAGTATTAATTTTTCCTCCGACCCAAGACTGATTGCTGGTTCATGATTGGGCTTCTATAACAGTTAAACAAATATAATAAGAAGCCACAGTGTGTTGTAAATTACAGGACCGTTTGTTTGTAGCTGAAATGGAAATATAAGATATGTATAAAAATAAATCTAAAAAAAATTATTAAAAAAAATATTAGTATGACTGACCATAATGTATGTTTTGAACAAGGGATTACTTTGATCAAGCTCACGATAATGTAATGCTCTTAAATTAATGTTTTTATTGTAGTCATTGTAAATAGTTACAAATGCGTAAGCAGGTCGACGCGTAGAGACGCGTTCATATTTTGTAAATAATTCATTTTATATAAATTAGCTCGTAAATTAGACATTGAGTATTGTAAATTACTTTATAACGATTTGAGTGTCCCTATAGAGTATATTTTGATTGTTTCTCTATAATCACTGTCACAAATCACAATTTTGCATTTTTAAGTCCCAATTATTGGAGAGAGAGTTCAAATTAGAAAGGTTGTAATCATTTCATTTTATGCATAATGTTATTGTGTATGTTCTTATATAGTGATTTGCCTGGGTACAAGCGAATTGCGTGAAATGGCGAGTTTTCCTCTATGATCTATTTGTCATTTAGCTTCAAATTATGTCAAAAAATCCCAATAACAAAAACTAAAATTCACATGTTGGAGTCCATAAATCAATATAATAATGTAAACAATATTTATTGAAGAAAGGATCTCAAATCGGCAAATCCTTTTTGATGTGTTTAAAAACAACAACAAGAAAGTTAAATTGAGGTTAAGTACTGCGTGATTGTTTTTCTTTTATGCAGTTAATGAAAAAAATTAAAACAGTATATAAAGCGCCTCTCCACGCGTTTCATTCGTGTTCAGACGACAGTTGTCAGTGCAGGGAGGATGCCGGGTCACAGCGCTGGTTGCAGAAACTAGCCTGATGTTTGATTCTTATTTGCAGTGGGATTGTCATTTGTGTGCATTATGTTTTCCATTCATCAACAAACTACTTATATTAGCATTATAATCTTTAATGTTCCTATTAAAAAAAGCATTTTAGAGACAAAGCAATAATTTTGTGTAGGTACAAAGTTTTAGATTAATTGCGAGACAAAGAGAATTCAGTCAGAAACCGCGAGGGACGTCGTAAGTAAGGCGCATACAATACTATGTTAATTTACTCCTTATGAACGTTGTATGTCCATGTAACATAAATTATTGTGTTATTTATATCTTAACAATTTTTATTATATTGGAAGCAGGTTGGCGTATTGATAGATAAAAAGTAAAAAAAAAATATAAAAAAATCAATTATTATTATCAGTGTAAGTATGCATAACTTGTATTTTTAGCATTGCAGCGGTAACATGCAATATGAAATAGAGAAGCATATCATTTATGATATTTGGCAGTTGAGTGCACTATAAAGCTTGGGCCAAAGCTGCGCGTCAAACACGCGGGACACGGAACGCGAAGCGTCAACAACGGGAAAAATTTCCTATTTCGCTAAAAAGCTAAAAAGTTCCCGCATCTCGGTCGCGTAGGTGTGCAAGGGGTCCGCCGCGCGGCTGACGCGCCCGCTTCGCGTCCTGCGTTCCGCATGTTTGACGCGCAGGTTTGGCACAAGCTTAATGTTAATCCAACAAAGGATTCTACATAGAGCTCGCTCAATCGCTTTAGACAAAGTACATTTTCATATGATTGAAAAAGTAGATTAATAGTGTTTAATTTCTACAAGCGTTTGTAACACCAGTAACAATATTTGAAAGATATTGTTGCGAAGTTCAAAGTTCATGCAGCTTTACCTTGTGTACTACTGGAGTATGGAAATATTTTTTTACTTTGTACAGAATGTTATAAATGTGATAAATAATTTTATGACATAATTAGAAATTGTGATTTAGTAAGGTGTGTAGTAACTAATAAAAACACAAAAAGAAAACTCGCTTTACTAAGTATCTTAGATGTTGTTTTTCCCACGTTTTTATATTTGGGTACTTACGTATTTTAAGCTGTTGTACCTTCTGCTAATAAATATCAGGAAATTTAATGTTTCGGCCCAGTGTTGTTGACCTCTGTATCCCACCAATGCTGTGAATCATTTGCTTCCTGAGAAATAAACAACCAAAATCTATTAACGTGTTTTCTATTTATGGCAAAATCTAAACCCAATAACTGACGTGACGACTCTGTGGCGCAGCGGGCGAAGGTCCGCCTGCCTGCGACGCAGGAGGTTGCGAGTTCGATTCCCGCCTTGGGACAAATATTTGTACGATCTGCAGATATTTCTCCCAGGTATTCTGAGTGTTTTCTATGTATAATAAAAAATACCTGAAGTCATCCGAGTACCCATAACAAAAGCTCTGTTAGCTTGAGGCTAGATAATGCTGTGTGAATTATTGTCCAGAATTATTTATTTATTTTAACTAGGTAGCTAATTTATTATCTGTTGCATCGGCCCGCATAGGATTTGTAAGGCATGGTTACAAAAAAGGTAGGTCCCATTTATTCTATAGAACATGACGTATTATAACAATTTGAGAAAATATTTAAATTTAATAAATATTTTTGTCTCAAATTGTTCCATAGAACAAACTAAGTAGGTACATATTATAAACTTTTTGAAGTTGATATGTAAAAATATTATGTAGCGAGAAGTTGAATTTTTTTGATAGAGTACTGTATCTGGTAGTAACGTTAGTGATTAATGTCATTCACATCTTATATATCTCATGGAAGAATTTGGGAAAAGCGATTCCCATTTAGTTCTGTGCATTCACAGACAAATAAAAACGGGAACAAAAGCTAGTATGTAGTTCTATAGTACAAATAGGGACAATATTTTCTCAAATTGTTATATTACGTCATGTTCCATAGAAGAAATGGGACCTACCGGTTACAAAATCGTACGTATAGGTACATACTTGTTCAAGAGTTTCATACGAAATAAATTTTGTGCATTCTAAGAAATAACAGATGGTATGCAACATTCTGCAGTTTGCGCAACTGTTCAATTGGGAGTTCTAATTAGTTTCTATTTTATTAGCTGTAATTTTATTTTACTTACAAAATGTTTATTAATAAACAAAGAAATAATAACAGGGATGAATTTTACCTCCTATTTCCTTTATATTAGACTATTTCAAAAAGTTTAGGTTTATGCATAAACATTTACGTTACGCTCGATTTAACATTTACGTGGTTCTGTCATCCTAGCTCAAAAGTCGCAAAGTAGGTAGTACCTAGGTAGTGTAGGTACCTACCTACCTAAGAAATACAAGTTCAGTAGGTATAATATTTGAACTAATATTTTGAGCACATCTTCACGTCTCCGCATGGCCTCGGCACACTCCCTCTAACTTTCAGCTTAGTTGAAAGTTTGATTTATCTATCCGATAAACTACCTCGACTCGGGGATTCTTATCTAAGAAAATTTAGGACGTGTAGTGTAGGTGCTTCCCTTCCCCAACCAGTGTTTTTCTTTGTTGTGACTTGATCATCATCATCAGCCTCTACTAGTCCACCGCTGGACATAGGCCTTCCCTTATGAGCGCCGGGTCACGGTGTCCACTCAAGAACACGTTTAGTCCAGTGGTTGTCGGGTCGTCGCGAGATGTTTTTGATTAGTGCATTTTTCATGTTTAGCTGTAAATACGTGGGTAGGTACCTACAGAGGTAATATTATGTAGAAAATGGTCATTCTTAGTGCTAGTCTGTGATTTACGAACAAACTCGGCCACAAGCCAAAGACAAATTAATAAACTTTTTACACGTACTACATGTATCTGCATCATGTACCTACCTACCTATCTGCCGTTGCTTTTGTAGGTACCTACCCGTATTTTACGTTAATATCTTAAATGCTTGGCTACCTGCAAAAGTCCCTAATAGCGTATCTCATTAGAGACACATGGTAGAGCAAATAATTTCTAGCGCTATGTGCTGCTAAGTATACTTACGCCTTAGGCACATAATAGATAAGGTGCAAATCGCGAGGCGGGGTGGCACGGCACACGCGGACAACTCCACAATAAATTAAAAATTTAATTAAACTACCGAGTGGTCGCAACTGCTTGATAAACGGTTTTTACTTTGCTTTATTCATTTATGTTTCGTGTTTCTTAGAGTTCTTATTTACCTACTCAGCTGGACTGAGGATTCTGCCGATTGCTTTGTCGAAATCTAGTTTATGCGTATTGAAATATTTTTAATTCACGGGCCACGGAAATCTCTCTGCCAAGTCGAGTAGATTGCCGCCACCGGGAATCCTTCTCTCGAACCATCTCGAGGCACATTTTAGCTACCTACATATCTTTGTTACAAATTAATCTTAGGGCCTGAAAATTATTTTTGGTACATACGTAGATAATGAGGCTCTTAAAATTACATCAATTTAGTAAGGGCAATGCAGCCAGCATCTTGGGGACGCTTCCGACTGGTATTGATATGGATCAGTTGAGCTACCTGTAGATTGTTTGCAACAGTCTGCAGTTAGCTTAATTGTTTAAATTGTAAATACTAGTTCTAATTTGTTTCTATAATTTGATTGTAATTTTCTTTTAAAGGCCTAATCAATTTAGTTTAGGAAAGTCAAACAAACACAACAACAACACAACACACAACAGCTAAACTCCTACATACATATGGCACGTGATAGTTAGGTACTGGTACAGCTTTTTTCCCACTGCTGGGAAATAAACCTGGAAAAGTTTCCTTGTATCATAAAATAATATGTAAAAAAAATTATACAAAAGACAAGGGTTCGACGACTTATCCAGATACCTACCTATAAACAGGCCTAAAACCCTAAAGAAAGGGGTAAATAGTAAAATACTTTTTCTCAGCTAAACGACAGAATATCATCATTATTACTGTCTTTATTTTTATCTCTCCAAGAAACGACTTCAGTCCTTACATTAAGATTACCTATTCCGTTCCGAAGAATTGTTTTAAACTTTTTCTTGTTCAGTGAATTCAGCAGATGTCAAGAAGGAGGGATCTTTTTCTCATTATACTCGTAGTAAGCACCTTCTTACTTTGCGATTTTAGATTTCTCCTTTTAATTTCATCTTAAATCAGTTGGGATAAATTCGCTTAGGTAGATATGTCCTGAGATGTTATATTCAGTTGAAATTTTTAGTTAAAGTTTTTTGTGACCTTTTGGCTAATTAATTCGTCATTCTTATTGTTTGTTGCGATTGCAGACATAAAGTAGGTAAATATTTGCCTCGAGAAACACCTGAGTCGACCAAGAAATGTATTCTTATCTAGGAACACTGGGGAGTTCCTTGCTAAGCCCTTTTTTGAGGAACTCGGGGGAGTTCTTTGTTAAGCACTTTTTAGATAATTTTTTTGTTGCAATCTTTTAGACGTTTTTGTCACGAAACCTTGAGCTTGAGGGTTTTATACTGGACCAAGACTTACGTAAACGACAAGATACGAAATGCGAATACTTTTTTGCAATTAGCAGTTGTTAGGAACCTTAAAGGTACCGACCAGCAACGAAGGTTTAAGGTCAGGGGTAAGGGTTAAGGTATAAGGGTCTATCTCCTGAATATCTACATAAACGAGACGTCACGATCACGTCTCGTTACTAACGTCAAATAGACTTTTCAGATTCGAGCAAGTCTCAGGTTGTGTATTTTTACAGATTTCATTAAAAACTGCCCATAATTCTCTTTTTAATAAGTAATTCTTCTTTTTAAGACTTTCTTTCTATTAATTTTACAGTAAATTTTAAACAGCCCGATATAAAATTAGGCCACACAGCAAATGTAATCACTACATTTGCTGTGTGGTACCTACCGACCTCGAATTTTCACTACCCTAACTCATCCCGCGGGTGTCGCAAGAGACGACAAATGGATATCCACCGGGGGCTGGCACCAGCGACCCTGCAGAACAATTCTACCACCGAACTGCGATACACAGCCCGCGTGCCCAAGCGTGGGGATTATGGGCATTACCCCCCGTGGATAAAAGCCATTAAGTCGCTTATCAGGGGGCCTGGGTCCAGCAGTGGACCAATATGGGCTGTGGAGGTGGAGGAATCATTAAATATTGACAAACCTCGAACTTGCTAATATTCTGAGCCATCAATAAATACTTAACCTGACGGCCTTTGTTAACAAAGAAAATTACAATAAAAGAATAAATACAAATTAGAACTAGTATTTACGATTAAAACAGTTAAGCTAACTGCAGACTGTTGCAAACAATCTACAGGTAGCTCAACTGATCCATATCAATATCAGTCGGAACCGTCCCCAAGACGCTGGCTGCATTGCCTCTATATGGCAATGCTGATGCGCTGCGCCAGATACCCACCAGCTCTCGGGTCACGCATCGCTTCGACCAGACGCTCAGATAACTTTTTAAAAACCCGGACACTCGACCCCAAAGGGAGCAAGGGGGCTCGACCTGTGTATTTGCGCCTCTTGAGATCCTCGGCCAAATCTGCCGCCGCACCAGCCCTCACGGATGTCCTCGGAAGATGGGAAGGGGCAAGTGTGTCGACGCAGTAGCGTCCCTCACAATGGGCCTCCCTAACTCCCATGGGACTAGTGTCATGCCGTCGGGCCTCTTACCATCGTCATTCAACAGACCATTCGGTTCGAGAATAGCTGGTATGTTAGCGGAGACAAAGGCCCGCCGGAGGCTGGCATGGCGAGATATCCAACCGGCGGCGGCGGCCCAAGTACACGATAATTCGTGATGACCAAGCTTTTCGACACTAGTACCGCACCGGCATTGATGAGGCGCGCAACACCTTGCACCCAACCGAAGACATGTTTCGATACGGAAAGGTACGGAATCCAATAAAGTGCCAGTGTTAAATGAAGGAAATGCTTGCAACCAATGTCCTGACTCCCATTTAGAAACGGCCAGGAGACGGGCACGATTCGCTGAGCTAGAGCACGTTTGTAACAAACAATTCCGTTGCAACTCACGATCCTTATAGATTCTGGTTTAATACTCGTACTTATATATTCGAAGCCCGAGCTGATAAAAATACATCGGAATCCCAAAGAGGTTGGTTCTGTAAACAAAACAATGTTATTTACGTATCGGAATATTTCATTCGAAGCCAAGGCTTACCCGAAATCCTTCTTTCTTTCTTCCTCCGGAATATGTCAAAGATTCTATGGGATAAGATAGGTATATAAACTTTAGTATAAAGAGTATTGTATAGGTATTCAAAAGTGATTAAAACCAAACACTAACCAACACAAACAAGTTCCGTCAAGTGCGAGTGTGACTCGCGCGCCGAGGGTTTCGAATGTTAGTCAAGTATACCAATATGCACTATAGGTACCGGTTAGAGACTTTGCTATTTATTAAATACCAGAAACTTAAACATACAGTTAATTAAAAATTAAAGATTAACCTACATTTCAATTGTACCGGTTTGCAAACTTCGGAGTATAGAGGGTAATAGTACAATTTTCGAGTTTTTTCAAAATATTTCAAAAAGTATGAAACCTACAGAAATTTATAAACCGTTTTGACCCAAACTCAAACTACAACCAATTATCATACCTGCAACTTTTGTATTTATAACAGACTTCGAAAAAACTTCCTCCTTTTTTCGAAGTCTGTTATGAATAAAAATTTGCAGGTATGATAATTGGTTGTGTGGTAACTTTTGTATTTATAACAGACTTCGAAAAAACTTCCTCCTTTTTTCGAAGTCTGTTATGAATAAAAATTTGCAGGTATGATAATTGGTTGTGTGGTAACTTTTGTATTTATAACAGACTTCGAAAAAACTTCCTCCTTTTTTCGAAGTCTGTTATGAATAAAAATTTGCAGGTATGATAATTGGTTGTGTGGTAACTTTTGTATTTATAACAGACTTCGAAAAAACTTCCTCCTTTTTTCGAAGTCTGTTATGAATAAAAATTTGCAGGTATGATAATTGGTTGTGTGGTAACTTTTGTATTTATAACAGACTTCGAAAAAACTTCCTCCTTTTTTCGAAGTCTGTTATGAATAAAAATTTGCAGGTATGATAATTGGTTGTAGTTTGAGTTTGGATGAGAATTCTTCTTGAAATGAATTATATTTTTAAAACATAGAATTCTTCAGATTCTAGGGTTTCGAAGATCGGAGATCGATTTCAAAACACTTATAGTCTCGCTTTATCGCTCCTTTTTTTCCAATATCTCAGCAACTACAGTAGCAAATAACTTAAAACTTAAAATATTTATAAAACTCGTGCGCCTGTACGTGTGTAAAAAAAAAATAAAATAAAAGGATAAATGAAAATGAAAACTTTGAGTACTTACCTACAAATATCACAATTTGTAGGTAAGTACTCAAAGTTTTGTCGAAATGGTAAAAGAGACCTACAAGGTCAAGTGGGGTATCGAATGAAAGGTACGGGTTGGTAAATTTTAAAATTTCTGTAGGTTTCATACTTTTTGACATATATAGAAAACAATCGAAAAATTTAAAAATCTCCGAAGTTCGCAGAGCAATCCATCTGAAATGTATGTAGTGTTTGTAGATATAGATTTATATTTTGCAGGAAAAATACAGAGAAGTCTGTAAGTAGAACACTTTTTGAAAAATGGTCAAAAAGGGGGGGAATAATTTTTAAAAGTGGGGGGGCTACCACACCGTATTGGTTATTAAATGAAAGGTATCAGTTTGTACTCTAAACAGTTGATAAAATTTCTGTGTATTTCATATTTTTTGAAATATTTTGAAAAAACTTATTGAGGATAATTTTACTATTACCCTCTATACACCGAAGTTTGCAAACCGATACATCTGACATGTAGGTACCTTAAATTTTTTTTAGGTTTTCAATAAATAGCAATGTCTCTTACCGGTACCTGAGTACATATTGGTACCTTGACCAATATTCGAAACCCTCGGCGCGCGAGTCACACTCGCACTTGACGGAACTTGTTTTATACGTTCGTCTATTTCTCTAAAAGATTTTAAAAGATTTTTCCAAAAGGAAGTACGTTGAAAACTAACCTGTCACGTAATGTACCTACCTTCATGTATAGCAAGCATGTCATATGCAGGTCTATCTTCCCTTTTGCGGTTAATGGCTGGGCCCGGTTATACTTAGGCGCCTAACTATCTCATTAAGCCTAATAACTTACGCTTTCGAGTATATTATCCCTCGGAGGAAAGTGTTCGGCTTAGACTGAATTGCTTTTTTGATTATGTACATAGCCTAACTTAGTTTATACTTTTGCAATAAAAAAGTGATTAAATTACAAAATATGTTACAAGGTGGGACCATGATAAAGCTAGCCAGATAACTTCAAAGTTACAAGAAGCTCAACTCAGACGCGTTTAATTTTAAAGTTCCTATATGATTTGACATAACTGCAGTATTCAAACGTTAACAGCTCCGCTGTTAACGTTTGAATACTGTATATAGAATTAACAAGTAATTCATTGAAAAATATAAAAAACCCTACTCGGTCCGCGCTTTCTGACTGTTTTTCGCCAAAATGTAGCTAAGAACCATATAAGGAGACCAGAGTATTTTAATACCTCATTTATCAAAATTGCATTAGCCGTTTTGATGCTTTGAGGTTATAAAAAGTGTCCGCCAACAACGAAACTCTCGCCCAGCCCACTACTCTGATGCTTAGCGAAGTAGTACAGAAATGTACGATCCCTCCATTTTGCCAACACTACATTATCTTTCCATTATCTGCCTGTCTGTACGTCGACCTTTGTGGGATTAGTGGACGCGTACCTACGCCTACGGTAGCCATTAATATAGGCAAGCAAGTACATACCTATACATATACATAGAGGGATATCATATGCTAATCTCTAAGTAACTCTGTTTGTCTGTTACCTTTTCACGCCGAAACGGCAGAACGGATCTCAATTAAATTTGACAGGGAGGTAAATGGTATCACGGGGACGGACATACTTTAAAAGCGCGTGCGAAGCCGCCGTCAGCAGCTGCATAAATCAATCAACGAGATTCACTTAGACTGACTATTAAATTAAGTACATATTATTGAATTAGGTAACACCACTGTCAACTACGCGTGAAAATCTTCAAAAAAGAGTCCTGAGTTTAGTTTTTCTATAGCATCGAGACGTGATTGACATGGAAGTACGCAAATTCAATCCATTGTATGAATCGTCCCAGTGACTTTGACGTCTTGATCGAGAAACCCCAGTGATTGTGATTGGTGCTTAGCTATAATAACGAAGTTGTGTGGGCTCTCGCCTTGAACAATGCCATAGTTAGCGTATAATTATATTCATAGACCATGGAGAAACCAAAATCAGCGCTCAGTGCTGTAGCAGTGTAGCACATTGCTACGGATTCCGCTACAAGTGCTACGTCGCTACGCGGTGCTACGAAACGCTACGACATTGAAATAAACAATATTTATTTTTTACTTCTTTTGCTCAAAAAGTGTGTCATTATAGCGTAGCTTAGCGGGACTAAAATTCGAGTTAAAGCCCTAGGGCAAATAGGTATTATTACTTTTGAATTGTTGTCTGTTATCATCAGCCAATATGTACAAGATAGTTGTCCTTATAAATAAAGACTGGACTTTTTGGTTTTCCATAAGCAAAAACCTTACGTGCTGCATTAATGCACGGTCTGATTTTTAAAAATATATCTCAAATAGAGCTACAATATACCATATTGACAAAGGATACGTTTTGTCCTGGTATCACATGAGCGAAGCAACGGGTAGAAGCTAGTTATTAATTAGCCACACCTGCTGCCCCACTGGTGGTAAACGGAGTAATATACCAACAGATAAGTAACAAGCAAAAAGTATGACATGTCTGATTCTTAAAGTGTGAAGATACTAATAGAGAGTAATACAAAGTTGCAAGAAAAACACAAAAAGGATAAATAAGATGTTGTCTGCAGTTAGCTTATCTATTTCAATTATAAAAATCTACTTAGTTTCTATTCTTTGATTTTGATAAAATTAAAGTAAGAAGAAGTTTAAAATAGATAACAACATAAAAATAATAATAACACTCAAGCTTAAGAATTTATATATAGAACTATACCTTCCTACTTTATCTATTTCCAAAGTCGAGATAAGGACAACTATTTTATGTGGTGAACCTTACTTCCGAGTTGAAAATAGGTTACGCGTCAGCTAGTATATCGCACGGCTCCGTGGATACTTGAATTATTGTGCAACTTCGCTATTTCATTCGCTATCATAAAGGGGTTTAAAGATTTTGGCCCTAACACCGGTGGTTTTTTTTTTCTAAACCGCCGCGCACAATTTAATTTATATACATACCTATTTGGATAGAGGAGACTTATACCAATAAAAAATATTCTCTAAATAATGTCATAATGTGACATTTTTATATGACATTTGAAAAAATAAAAACGATGTGGTAGCCGATGTTAGGGCCACTTAGTCACGCCAAAAATAAACAAATGATTGTACTCGTAATATGGAATTCTCCATAATGCGAGTACTATCTTTTTTTTGACAAATAAAAAATCTTTATCTGTATCTTTAGCTAATAACGAATTCTCTAATCTATAATGTGTGGCGATCTATAATTTATGGCGTAGTCTAACACCGCATTTGTTTATTTTTGGCGTGACTAAGTGGTCCCACTTAGTCACGCCAAAAAGATAATCAATTTCGGCGTGATAGAGTGGGTCTTCATTATATCAGTATCAAGGTACTCGGAACCTTCTGTAACTAGTTTTGACGGTATAAAAAGTGCCGAGGTAGTTTAAAATGCCTTCAAAGTTAATCCAGGTCTCTGAGTAGACCTGGATTAACTGGTTCTATAAGTCTACCTACCACTTAAAAATCAATTAAACAAACTTTTACTCTTATTTGAAATCAAATCACTTTTGATTTGATTTCAAATAAGAGTAAAAGTTAGTGTTATCAAAATATGAATCATCGATCTTTATCGATGATTCATTTTTTGATAACACTAAGCACAATAAACATTCAAATTTGTTTGTAATTTCTTACCTTCTTTATTAATTTTACTTCATCATCATTGATTTGCATTTACATTAAAAATATCAATAAGTTTCGCTTTCACAATATTAGAAGCATAGAAACAACCAGTAACAGATACGAAGTAATGTTCAAAGCTATAAACATAAAGGTAAGCAATACAAAACAAAGAAATTATGATCATGATCATGATCATCATCATCCCATGCTTGGCCGTTGCTGGACATTAATCCGTCCCTAATCAGTGCCATGGCGACCTGTCTTCCCTGTTTAGCTTCTTTTTATTTCGTTCACATATTTACTGTTATAAATAATGCTGGAAAATTCAAACAGCATCATCTAGTCCCAAGCTAAGCAGATATTGTGGTACAAGATGTAGGTACTTAATGCAATGCAGTCATAGATCGTTTTTTTTTATTATACATTGAAAACACCCAGAACACCCGTACAAACATTTGTCCCAAGGCGGGACCGAATCCGTCAAAAGAACCCGCAATCTCCTGCGTCCAGGCTGTCCTTCGCCCGCTACACCAAAGAGGTTGTCAGACCATGTTTGATCATCTCATCTCATCTATGGCCTTTACCGTCTTTCCTATCCGTCGTTCCTGGATAGGAAAGACGGTTGTAGAGTTCGCGGACCCACCATCATCGTGACGCACGTCTGTCAACACTGCGGCAGTAGCTGTCGGTTGCTGTGCTACTCATAAGGTAGGCTTTACAAGTAATATACGTACCTAAATGCCGCCAATAACCACTACATAAACCATGCTTGATTCATACGGTCTACTGCGAAAATATGTGTACTAATAATCCCAAGTTTTCACTTTTCTCTGAACCCTCGTGGCTTTTGTGTCACTACGGCCATGATAGTCCCATTGTGATCGCCACTCGAATGTTCAGCCCTGAAGCTGCGGCGTTCATAGTTCGCCACTAACCCTTGCAGCTGCTAAGAACTGTAGGATTTTCTTCGGGGTGATGGCTCGTAACTCGTCTGGGTTGTGCAGGTGCTTGTCCAGATGGATGCTACGTTTTTGCATCAGTGCTCCGCACTCTCCTAGCAGGTGGAGATAAACTAGTTGGTGAAAATGTAAACTATACACTCTGTTAGTTTGTGCACGCTCTCAGTGTATGCAAATGTTCGCAGCTGACTGTACTTGCATATCAAACATAGCAGATAATAACTAACATAGATTACGTACCTAGCTTATGACTGGCCGGAATGGAACCACAAATCGTCGGCTTATTCCTATAATCCCCATTGGTTTGCCCATCCCCGTTGATTGCTCGTTTACTTTTTAATAATATCCTGCTATGCCACCTCTACGGGCAAATGTTACGCCTTGTCGTGTCTCTGAAAGCTAAACACAGCTCTTTCTATTTGTGGTGCTAATGCCAACTGAACTGGGATTAAATGCAATATTATATGACTTGTAGATGCCAACTATAATGGAATAGCGTCTGCCCGCGGCTTTACATGCGTATTTCCCGGTTAAAAAGTAGCCTATAGGTATGACATTCCAATTAGACCTAAATGCCACCTAGACCGGAATCCGTGCAAATTTCCACTCCGATCCGTTTATTAGTTAAGGCGTGAAGAAGTAACCAACACATCCAAACATCCGTCTAAAATTTCGCATGTATAATTCAGAAAATTTATAATTCTGCCTATTTGTAGAGACAAATAAGCAGAATTATAAATGTGTACGTATAATACGGTAATACGTGTTTCAACATGGCGGCGAAAAGACATTTCTATTGAATCGCCGCGAAACTCCCGCCCGTCGAGGCGGGAGAACTTCTCCCGGAGAAGAGGGCTTAGGCCAGAACGCTTATTGTAGGTGAACTGGTCAACCATGATAAGGGCATCTACCCTCAACATATTGTTATTGCAAATAATTCTTATTTGTTGTTATAGGTTTGCCCCTTACGTACCTATCGTTCCTATTGGGTAAAGCCCTCGCATGTTAATTACTAGCGTTATTAGGGCGGGTAGGGCATAATCTCTGAGCTCATAAAAGAGAGTGAGCCATTTAATGAGATTCTCACATCTACCTAGCTGTACCTGTACCTATTTAGTATAATATCAAACCTACGCAATCCTCGATAATGGCTTTACCGTCTAGGTTTTTGAACCGAGCAGTTTAAGTATACAGACTGAGTGGTATTTTATTATCACTATTTAAGTAATATTCTCTTCGTCCATGATAACATAATGTACTTATGTATCTAGTGTAAAGAGACCCGAAGTTTTGCTTACGTGGATAACTACTACATTTATATCACTGGATATTTAGTAAGTATACTAGTGTTGTGTGGAATGATTTAAAAATTATTACCGATCAAAAACTCTTTATTAATTTAGTGCTTAATTACTAATTCTAAAGAGTGTCATTTATAAATATGTATATAATAAACTTTTATAATACCAGACAAACTTGAAGGCATTCAGTTGTATATAAAACACTATAAAGAACCTATTAGTTCACGTCTCATGAGTCAAGTAACAAATTAAGATATGTATGTTCGTATGTAGGTCATATTTGCATAAGTGATGTTAGTCTTTAAGATCCTAAGTAGTTCTGCATTTGGTACTTACGTATGCGCAAACTTAGCAATAGGTACTTAATTATGTATTAATAATTATGTTGTGAGAGTGTCTCGGTGTAAAGTACGTACGTATTTCAGCTGATTTTGCTGTATTCAATAGTTTAGTATTTACTTATTCTAATAGTATGCACATCATTTTGTTTAATAGAGCTGGCAACTCAATTTTATGTGTATTAAGAGTGATCGTCATGGGTTGGCGCGAGATTCAAATTTTTTTTGTGGTTTTGATATTTTTCTGCTTTCTTTATGGAATAAAACTAACGGTAAAGTAAATTGCCGCAAATCGTAAACTATTTTCTCCTATGAAAAAAACTAACTTCGGTTCACTAATATTTTTAGAGCTTTAGGAAAAAAAAGGAAATTATGGGCTAAAAATCAACATTTTCCCAACTGCTCCCAAAATACAATTGAATCGAAGTTGGCTTTATCATGGGTTCATAGAAAATGTTTTACGAACCCAGAATACATCAGCTAGACCATACTTCAAGTCCCTGGGTATAATGACCGTACGTGCCCTTGTTATCTACCAGGCAGCGCTCTATGTCCAAAGCCACCTGGAGGAATACTCTAGGTGCGGCGATGGACAGAGATACGAATTCAGGCACGCAAAGAGACTAAGGACTATTGACCCTAAGTTGGCGAAATCCAGAAAGCTCGTGCACATGCTCGGCCCGAGTGTGTACAACCGACTGCCACCCGACATCACCAGCGCACCTACGATGCAATCCTTTAAGCACAAGCTTAAAAATTGGCTTATTGACACGTGTTTTTATGATGTGAATGAATTAATTATGATGAAAATGAATTGATTTTTGTATTGTGTAATATTTATGATTATTATAAGAGTTATTATTATATGTATTATGTTTTAATGCTATTGTGCATTTATACTGTTGTGTACAGACAAAACACTGCCGGCTGCCTACAATACGAGTACCTACAATATTCATACACTGAAATGTCGCACCAACCTGCCGGGCTGTATCGCCGACTTTGGTGTGTGTGTGTGTGTGTGTGTGTCTGTGACTCCATTACCTATTCACGCTTAAACTACTGAACGGATCGGGTTGAAACTTTGCATAGTGCGGGTAGGATCTTATTACGAATTTCAATTGGTTAGGGACCGATGCTTTTTTTTTTGTGTACTTAATAGCTAGGTACCTATAACAATCACTAGTTTTTGCCCGAGGCATACCTTTAAGTGAAATAATTTTTAGAATATGACCAAGATCTCCAGGGATTAGCCAATAAACTTACTTACTTTAGGTAGGTACCATCAAATAATATTTAAAAAAATAGCTAGTAATTACAATTGAGCTAAATGTAGACTGTTGCAAACAATCTACAGGTAGCTCAACTGATCCATATCAATACCAGTCGGAAGCGTCCCCAAGACGCTGGCTGCATTGTATTGTATTCATTTATTTCAGATAATTAAATCCATATTACACATACAGAAAATCAAATAACATTCAAAATTACAGTCAATAAAATAAAGACAAATTTAGTTAAATTAGGATACAAATTCAAATTATTAGAATAAATTAGATTAACATAATTACATACTGCTAACATTCAGACATCATGATTCATGACCACAGACTGGAGCGACACATTTGGCAAAATGTGTGCACATGGGAGACAGACAATGCTCCGCCCCGGTTTTTAGGATGCTGATGTGACTGGCCTTCGTTCTGCTCATCAGAGATGCTGTTTCCTTCCGAATGATGGCGTGGAAACCATCAGTTTGATATTGAGCAAACGTCTCTGAGGCGCTACAAAAACGAGGGAGTCTCAGCAGCATCCTAAAAATATTATTATACTGGACACGTAGGGCCTGTAACGATTTTTTAGTAAAGTTAACCCATAGATTACTCGTGTACAGGCTCTGACAGTAAGCTTTAAATAGTGTAACTTCCACTTCGTCAGATTAACGGGCAAAAGGTTACATGTTGCCTCGAACCGTTAAAGTTACGTTCCCTCTCTATGTCTATGTAGTTCTCTATGTCTATGTAGTTTGTCTATGTAGTTGTAGTTCCTTACCGACGATCTTGAGGCTAATGTTAGCCTCAAGATCGTCAGTAAGGAAATGCCCTAGGTATTTAAATTAAGTGACTCGCTTGATTTTGGCACCATTTAAGGTTAAGTCGCGAGTGTTCTCTGGGGTCCTACCGGCGGTCTTAAAGATAATGTATTCACATTATCTCACGTTGTAGGTGAGGCCGTGCGATGCAGCGTAGGATCCGCAAACCGTCAACATCTCCTCGATAGACCCCGCAGTCGGGCTCATCAGCACCATGTCGTCCGCGTAGCTGATGTTAATATTAGCGTGCATAACTCCGCTGTATGGAAATGCTGA
The DNA here is from genome assembly GCA_963662085.1 of Eupithecia inturbata. Lineage (NCBI taxonomy): Eukaryota > Metazoa > Arthropoda > Insecta > Lepidoptera > Geometridae > Eupithecia > Eupithecia inturbata. Next base: position 9,479,885 of record OY759180.1, on the reverse strand, counting down.
TGCGCTCCGCCAAATACTCACCAGCTCTCGGATCACGCGTCGCTTTGATCAGACGCTCCGATATTTTATTTAAAACCCTGGTAGCCTCGGTACCGCACGGACCTAGGGTCTCGACCACCGGGTCCAACGGGAGCAAATGTGTAGGCTCTGTTGAGATCTGCATATTTGCGCCTTTTGAGATCCTCGGTCAAATCTGCCGCCGCACCAGCCTTCACGGATGACCTGGGAAGACGCATGTACTATATAGTCTCTTACTTCTGCTATTAAGGTAGGTAATCTAAACAACATAGGTAAGACACAAACAAAGGTAAGCTACCCATTATAATAAAGCGACGGATGAATAATCTATGTGAATATGAATTCACTCCCAAATTAAACATCGTAGTAGGCTGGGTCGATAAATCAACAAATATACTTCATTCACCATTTTGGGGATCAAATGTTAGCGTAGCGGCTCACATTCATCCAATTCGGATTATATGGTGTTAGCAGTGACCGTTTTAGCAGTGGTCCAGTAGATTTGATTGTGTGGGCTGCTAATACCCTATTTAGATTATTGGATACCAACCAGTCTATTTTGGTAGTCTAGATATTAATTATAATTTTTCGCAGTAGTAACATCAAAAATAAGTAACTGTACCTACGTAACTTAAGATTACCATTGAACGATGTTATGCCTTGTTTCTTGTGGGTAGCATATGTATGAACAAGAAAAAAGACATAACATCGTCGTAGTAGGTACATTTAAATAAATAAATACAATTGAAATGTCAAGGGAAACATTTCGTCAGATAGGTCAAACCTGAACAAGCTAAACGCGAAGATGGTACGGCGCGACCTTCGGAGCTACAACATGCGCCTCATTGAAGAGGCGATAGAGCAAAACCGTGGGTCCAATGTATTCACTCAGCAGCTTGGCAGGAGCCACCTGACGAAGCTCAGAACGTACGATGGGAGGACCGTATTGTCGAAGCCGGAGATCTCAGCCGAGGATTTCTATGGCCGACTATATGCTGCTTATGCCCCACGTTACCGACGAACCAGAATAGGCACCGGAACAGGCTGGGTTCCGCGGAGGTTATGGCACCATAGACCACATTCACACAGTGAGGCAGATTATACAGAAGTCTGAAGAATATAATCAGCCCTATGTCCAGACATAGGGCTTTCTCATAGTCCACAAAGGCCAGCCTTTGTGGACTATGAGAAGGCCCTTGTCTCCATCGAAACCTGGGCTGTTCTGGAATCCTTACAGCGATGTCAAGCAGACTATCGTTATATCGATGTGCTGAGATGTCTCTACGAAGCCGCCACCATGATTGTCCAAGTACAGGGCCAGCAGTTTACCCATCCAATTACGCAGAGGAGTGAGGTGTCATGTCCCCGAAACTGTTCACAAGCGCATTGGAAGATATGTTTAAGATGCTGGACTGGAAAGGTAGGGGCATTAACATAAACGGCCACTACATCTCACACCTACGATTCGCTGATGACATAGTCTTAATGGCGGAGTCGTTAGAAGAGCTGAACCAGATGCTGGACGACCTAGCTTTAGCCTCCCGATGTATCAGTCTTGTCATGAATTTGAATAAAACCAAAGTCATGATCAATGGTGTCATTGATCCAAGACTGTTGGTCGTACATGGCCACCTTCTAAAAACTGTTTTCGAGTATAGGTACTTACCTTGGGCAGATTCTGCAGTTGGGTAAAAACAACTTTGAGAAGGAAGACAAGAGGAGGATCCAGCTAGGCTGGATAGCGTTTGGAAAACTACGTCGAGTCTTCTCGTCATCCATACCGCAATCCTTGAAAACTAAAGTTTTCTATCAGTGCGTCCTACCCGTCATCACCTACGGAGCTGTGACGTGGACACTCACGGTAGGGTTGGTTCACCAGTTCAAGGTTATTCAGCGAACTATGGAAAGACTATGCTCGGAGTTTCTCTGAAGGATAGGATTCGTAACGAATACATCCGACAGAGAACCAAAGTTATCGATATAGCTCAGAGAATTAGCAAGCTGAAGTGGCAGTGGGTTGGCCATATCTCGCGAAGAACCGACAACCGCTGGGGTAAACGTGTTCTCGAGTGGAGACCGCGACTCGGAAAATGTAGTGTAAGGCGCCCTCCAGCCGGCCGACGACCTGTGAAAGACTGCAGGCAGATGTTGGATATGGCAAGCTGAAGACAGAGCGTAATGGCATTCATTAGGGGAGGCCTATGTCCAGCAGTGGACTAATATAGATTGATTATGATGCTAAAGTGTTTGTTTGTAGTAATTGTTTATTTTATAGATATCCAGTTTCTCTCAATACAGCCAGTATAATTATAGTAAATTGGAAAATAAAGTTCCACAAGTGGAACTCAAGGTTGAAACAACAGATCTAAACCTGTAGGCACCTAGGTCTGGTAGTCTACATAAAGCGGTATATAGTCATATATATTGTCAACGAGGTATAAAGTTACCTACGAATTAAACTTATTTGGCCTGGTGTAGTGGACATCCTTTGGTTCTTATAACTCAAACAGTATTAGAGTACCTAATTAGAATCCCTGGTATAATGCTTGGCCTTTTGAACACCTTCAAACCTAATTAGTACCTATTCATATGAATGAGGAACGTGTTATTGTAGAAAGAAATAGGTACTATTAGGAGGGACAAATCCAATATGACGGTTGGCTAAATTTATTAAAGCTAAATAAATAGGAGCTTACCTATCATTCGCACTGGTTGCCGGTTTGGAACACGCTGCCTTCCGCTGTTTTTCCGGCCAAGTACAAAAAATCCTTCCATTCCATTCTGATCTATAGAATATACCCTAAGGTATATTTCCTTACTAGTTTATGCCCGCGGCTTCGCACGCGTTGTTTCTATGGATACGTAAAGGTTATTTCTATTACATGGGAACTGATTTATGGGATAAAAGGTAGCCTATGTTTTATTCGAGCCCTAGAACTACCTGTAAGCAAAATTTCAGACTGATCCGTTCAGTAGTTTTGGAGTGAGTGGTAACAAACATACATCCATCCTAACTTCGGAGAATTTACCCAAGTGGCCCGACGACTATCGTCGGCGTTTCGCTCGCCAGTTGAGATGGTTCTTAAGGGTCAGCTTTGTTATTTAGCAGACCGCTTGTGCTCAATCGAATGCTACGGATGCAAGATAACGTTTCCCGCTTGACTAAGCTAGAGTCTGATATACCTTGCCTATTCTGTTGTTGCTAATATGCTTTTATGATAGTCGTCTAGTAGATGGGAGTGTGGCATATTGCGAGATTCGTTATGTCAATCCAGGTCTAGAAATAGTTCTAGAACTGGAGTAACATAAATGCCTGACCTGGATTAATTAGGTAATTTAATAATTAAACTAAAAAAACAAAGCCACGTGATGACTCTTATTACGAGTATATTATAACTTGTTGTGTGGTTTGCTGAAATTCTTCGTTATAGTTATAGATCTATGAAGAATTTCAGCAAACTCCGTTCAGTAGTTTAGGCGTTGTTTTCGCCCAAACATCTCACAGTCTTATGTCTTTATCAGTAGGATAATTTTACCTTAATTTTTCTCGGTGTTGGGAGAAGGTTGTAATGAGGCTCCTGCATGTATTATGGCCCCTTATTTCTTATATTTCTTTATTGAAACAGCTCCATCTTGTTGAAAGTAGCTGAAATGGTAGATAACGTGACTAAGATAATTTAGTCCCAAAACCGCTGCTAGTGAGCCTTTCATATTTTTTGATATTCAAGCAAGTCGTAACGAGTACCGTTTTCGTGCGTTCTGGTTTTTATTCCATAATAGTGCCAAAAAGATATTGTAAGTAGGTGTTGAACGTCAGTGGCTTGGATTTTAGCAGATTATCATTCAATTATTTATTTATATAAAACATTTATGACGTATGGTATGTGTGAAATGTCTATAGGGCCGTAATACCCTCATCGGATACCAATCACTAATATTTTTACTTTTTTATATAAACAATTTTCATGACAAAATAATTAAATTTCATTAAATACAGACTCAGACACATAAACAGATTATTGCCAAATCTGTTAACGTATAATTTTCATTTATAGACCTATTATTACATATTTTAGAGGCTAAAAACAAAATGGGTGGTCTCGTTACCACCTTCTCTGTTTCTCATAGTTTTAGGTAGCTCATAACCTTATTTGTAGTATATAATAATGCTACCAAACCAATTCGTAGAGCAGTGTAGCACAAAGCTGCTATTTTCCCGAATCTCGTAGCAAGTTTCGTAGCACTCGTAGCGAAATTCGTAGCTAGCCTTATGCTAAAGGTCTACACAGGAATAATCTACAAATAAAACAATCAATACATTTTCATATTTTATTCATTCTTTTATGTAATCACCAGAGTTGTACAACGAAATAATCACAGTTGAAAACAAATCATAACTATGTATACAGGTATAATTAATGTCTAAAATAATATAATTAGGTAAATAATTGCACCAGCGCAGCGCGCTGTCGAGATTCTTTATCGCTTTTGTACTGGGGGTAGTGCTCTGACGTCGAACGTGCAAATGGGTATAAGAGTATCAACAAAGACAAGCTCGACACACCAAGAAAATGCGCGTTTTTGCCTACAATGAAGGTAGAAAGCATGGCATTATGAACGTGGTACATTAGTACCAGTTATAATTATAAAAAGTTTGTATACTGTGACGCAATAAAACACATTAAAATTTGACTATTCGCGGGTATTTCTTACTAGTCACACAATCATCCCTTGACAAATAGCAGGTTTATACACCTGGCTAAATGGCGGGAAAATAAATAAACAAACGCATTAAATACCTGTAAATATTTAAATTAATAGTGGTTCATTAATTAGTTGTCAGTTAAGTTATATTAATATAATGTAATCAGTCAAACTTTATTTTCGAACAAATCGGTAAATTAATAGACCACTCATTTTAAACAAGCTTAAAAAGTGTTTACACACCGGCCATCGTTTTTGAAGCCTGGCTTTACATGATTTATTGATAACCAGAGCTGTTCATGCTATCACAGGCCACTTTCATTAGCGAATTGGAATACTAACCAGTCGCAATGTTAGCAAGACCGGATTGACACGGCCCGTATTGAAACGACCAGTTGGTAGGTACATACATATATGACGGCTGTTTTCATTTTGTGATTCGTTCCACTATTCGAAATTTCCACAAAGGGTGAAGCACAAATAAACCTACGCAATTCAGAAAGCGAAACAGTCTCATTTTCTTACTTTGTCTGGGATGTCAGGCTGAAACAGGCTGAGATCCCAAGGGGTGGGGTAAAGAGAACCAGATTTTGCTGTTTCGTCTATGTTGATTCTTCTGGCGTAAGCTGTTGTAGATTTGAATGTGGCGAAAGCATTATTCAGATGAGAAACAAACGTGGATTGCCTTGTCTTAAGCGATCGATTAACATGCGATCACATGGGATAAGATAATATACACTGTCATATGTCGCGAATCACATAAGACTTGTAAAGGCATGGACGCTTACTAAGGATGTCATGAGCTTAAGCCAGTGACGTAAGTGTGTTCAGTACACGTGACGCAGAGCTTAGGAAAGACAAAGATTGTGCGCATTAACGCGCGTGGAAAACCAAACGGTTGCATATAAAACAGTTCAAAAAACTTACAATACAATTGTAAAAGACAGAAATATAAAATCGGACCCATATTAATTCATCTATTCAATGATACTGGCAGTGTAATGACTTCAAACAATAATGATAACTATGAAAACCGCTACTTACGCGAATAACTAACGAGAATTGCTTTAATATTGATGAAGATATTTGATTAATTAATTATTTGTCATTAGTGCAAACTAGAGGGTAAACTTACAGGAAGTAAGTCGATCAAAATCTAATTAACCGAGTCTACAAAATCTTAGGCTTTCAAACATATAATAAAATCAGTCATCTTAACGCAATTCAGTATATTATTCTAAAATTTACACTGATCGTTGCTCGATGACGAAGTGAGACAGTCGGAGAAACTTTTCAGTTAGTTTAATTTTACTATTTAAATTCTTAATAATTAATTTATAAACTAATGACTCTACGCGTTCCACGGACCATCTCACTTAGAAATCGATAGAAATCGTATTCTAACACAACACTCTTAATAAGTTATTGATATTTTCCTAGGTGCGACTAAATTTATTATGTAAACATACGAATAAATAAAGTGCAAACACTTAGTAGTACCGCCATTAGCTGCGTCCATAATGCTAAGAGATTGGCACAGTCCCATTCATAGCCGCGCATCTGTGCTCCAACATGCTACGAGTAGCTCCAACCATCCGACTCACAATCTCGCACATACAACCACATTCACGCATACATTCGCACTAACTGAAAACTCTCCAGACTTTTAAATTATCTACTGTTACATTAATATAGAAGTCGTTCCCGAATAGGTATTATATTTAACTAGCTCTACACGGAGACATTAGGAGAGGAACACCGGTTACTGTACAATTTTCTTATACTAATAATAAATAATGTCAATAGTCAAATTTAATTAAAATCTGGGGATGTCGTTTAAGTTTATTACTGTATTTACAACCCCTTTATTTAATTTTGAATGAGCATTAGATATTAACTCGATGTCCGATTGGACCATTACAAATAGTCATACAGTATCATAAAATATAACATACTTATGAACATACTTATGAATATACTACAGTGATTTTACGCAGAAGGGCCACCACACTAAGTGAAATCACGTAAAGCTGCGGACTTACAAAATATCGTATAAATTATTCACATATATAGCACACTATCTACAAACACCCACGATTCACATTCACATCTGGCCCTCCGGCAGAAATCCGCAATTTCCGATAAAATACTGACTCATCATATGGCTAACACGAATAAAACTTATAACAAATATTTGGTGAAGATGTACGTTTAGTATTATAAAAAACGCAGCAATTAATATTAAAAATACTAAAGCTAAAATATCATTAGAAATAAGATCATATAAAATTGATCAGTGAAAATAAGTTGGCGAGCCGATCGTGCCGTATATGGCTCGTTGTTTATACAAATGAGCCCCGCTTGTCCGCTGTCGAAGTAACGAGGGTGGGTAGTGGGTACAATTGACTAAGTTTTACGCGATTGTATGACGTCTTGTCTAGAGTTGTTCGTCCTGCTCTGGTCCGTACAGATCTGCAAGTTTGTCGAACCGCGGTCCCCAGGCGCCGAGGTAGTCGTAATCTTGCACTTCGTCGTCGGTACCTGTCACAAACACATTGGATTACAAACTTATGAATTATTTACACCTCGAGACTTCGAGCGGTCCAATTTTTAGCCCCATGCATGGTGAGTTCGCGATCATATCGCACAGTGGAAACGTCATACATTTTAGATTTTTCTTTGCATTTGTTTGACCGCGGTGAAATAATTTAGTAGCGATGCAATCCTGGCCTAATTTAGTTTCCTACACAGGACCGCGGTATTTAATACTTACATACCGTTAGCAGTAATAAATTATACGGTAAACCACAACCATTGATTTGATATACTGTTTAGTTAGTTGTATATTATACGGTACTAGTTATATTGACAGCTGACGATCAATCAAGCCGACTACAATTAATTACATTGCTTGCTACTGGCAAACCCAAAGATCTCATGACCTATGTTCCTATCTTTGGTAGACCCCCACCTTTAAACTCTTCACCATTTTCATGCACATACTTTTATTTATTAACTAGTTTCTGCCCGCGGCTTCGCACGCGTCATTTAGATGGACACGTTTTATGATTATTTCTATAACATGGGAACTGTTTTATAGGATAGCCTATGTTTGATTCTAGGCTTAGAGATCTATGAAAATTGTCGTAGTCAGCCCGATCGGTTATGGTGTGAAGAGATAACAAACATACATACATCTAAACATCATTTTAAACAACTTTCGCTTAATAATTAGTTTGAAAATAATATAGTTAATATAAATAATATTTACTCAAAGATAGCATGCAATCTGCATCAGCAGATTGCATGCTATCTTTGAGTAAATCGCTCAAAGAAGGTTGTCGAAATAATCATATTTCGACAACCTTCTTTGAGCGAAGTCTACATTTCGGGCCTACCCTAACAGGCGGGCTGTAATAATTATTACTGTCCGCTCTATGCTGTCCGTATTTCGAATTTCGAATTCTATTGTGTTTTGATAATAGTTAGGTGCATAAAGGTTTTATGCATACTGAGCAGTACAAGCTTCACTGGCTGGTTAGAATAAAAAAAGAAACAACTGAACGCGGGAAACTGACAAAAGAGCATCGCGGTGAAAATTTTTGCATAATACGTTCTAATAAAATTTCTTGAATAAATTGTGAAAATAAACTCTTCAAGCGACGATTCGTCCAATTCAATGACTTTTAAATTACTCTCATTGTTTGAGTAAAGCACTATACAGGCCTCGATTCGCAATGACTGCCCTGCTGGCCACGATAGCCTGACCACAAGCTAAGCTTGCTTTGGTCTCGGCCTTCAAACTTGGTCATCATTGCAGCCCTTTCTGTCCGCACTATGAAGGCCTCGAACTTCGGTCTCGGCTTTCATTTCAACTTGGCCATCAAGGGCTGCAATGCTGACCGCGCTGTGATAGCCTGGACCTGGGCTAAGCTTCTTCTTTGCAGCCATCTTCAGCCGTGGCCAGCAACCCACCCTTTAAAGACCTTGGACGTAATGTACTGTTGTTCTGGGTATCTTCTATGCAAAATAATAATATCTATCTGTGCAACGTATTATATTATGTATATACCAGTCATCTAGTGGTACCCATAACACAAGCTCTGCTTAGCTAGGGGCTAGATGGATTCTCCAGCATTATTGATTTATATATTTTATTTTATTGACGGAAGAATAGACAATTAGGCTTCGACGATTTATCATAAAACTCGGGTACAGAACCGAAAACCATCACATTAAAACGGCTGCACATATTTTTATCAAACATAGCAAAAAAAGACCCTTGATGTCATCTCTCAAACAAAAAAACTGATTCAAAATTGGTACATGCGCTTGCGGTCAAGCAGTAAAAGATTACTTCTTTATACACATGACAGCAGTTTTCTCCTTGATCTGGTTCATAATTCTGGTTTAGGTGGAAGACCAACAATTAACTCATATAGTTAATTCTTGGTCTTCCTCTTCTTCGTCTTCCTTCTATGTTACTTATGAAGCAGTCCCCAACTAACAAAGTAGTCTATTAATCTAAGCTTGTATCACTAAAAAGATGTGTAAACGAGTTATTAAGGTATTAGCGGTGACATCGTGTTGTATATGTATATGTGTTCGACAACACACATTTTTGCTCTTTAAGCTTAATGAGCAAAAATTACCTATAAATAAATGATGCACCTAAACATTTACTACACCATTTTTACAACCGGTATAGTTAGACGCTATAGCAAGCGCAGTGTAGCGCTAATATAATTATTGCAGAAAGATACAAACGAGCTGCTATACTCCTTTGGGTTAAGCAGTGATGCGCATTCAACTATAACGCGACTTTGTCGGATTATGGATATTCAGATCGTTGCTATAGTACTTAGTGCGTTAGTAGTCACAAAAAACTCTTATTAGAGTAATTTTATGATGTATTTTAGTTCAAGATTATCACTATATAATGTAACTTTGTTATATTGGTTTTTAGATGCCTTTTAGAGTTTTACAGATAAGCATACCACACAAATACATGTTTTAGAGCAGAATCGTTGTGTAATGACTTTTTAGTTCCTATAGTAATAGTTGATAGTATTATGACAGTGTTACGATTTCTTTAATAATACAAAAATTACATAGATAAATATTGCTGTTAAATGGCAATTATATCCTGAAATAGATTTCTTATCTCACTTTTACAACAATATTCATACATTTTCTACCGAGCGTGAATTCGTGTGTCTTAGATAAAAATTTTAAATAGGTATTTTTAATTTTTTTAAATATTATTATATTAAAAGCTAAATAATTCGAGGGGGCACTTAGAATTTCCTATAAACCCAATCACATTTTATCAGTAAAATTGCTTTCGCACGCTATTTCCACACTCCAAAGACAAATATTATAATAACAAAATTAACTTTTAATTAGCTAAAATTGCTTGAATCCCTTTGAATTTTTTAATTTTTACATTCTGCACAGTCACGAATTATAAAATAATGAATAGTGAATGAATACTGTGAGGTAAAGGAAACATAAACTCTAGTATACTATGAAAAAGTCCTATAAGAGATCCTTTATTAACCATTACTTCGTTATTTTGTATCCCGAGTCACTGTTACCTAGCGTGTATATGACTGATTTGTCATGTGTAACGCAGCTATTCGTTCGTTTTAGTACTGGACAGAGATATAAATAGGCCACTTTTTAATAAAATGTACCTGCTTAGGTGTTTTATAACACCAATACCAGTGATTTACAAAACGTTCTATGTACTTATAAACGACTAGTTTTTGCTACTTGGGTTTTGTCGTATAAGATGTCCAATCATTCTCCCTCTTCTGTTTTGAATGGTGTTCATCAAAAATTATTTTTCCTTAACTCTTACTTTTGAAGGAGAATGACATAGGTTACTTTTTATCCCGAAACACACGTGCGAAGCCGCGGGCAGAAGCATATAAAATATTAAATATATATAGATGACACCCCACTTTTTGCGTTGGGTATTACGGTCGGAACAGCAGTTTAGGCGCTACGGTGGTATAAGTAAATACAAAAGTGACTGCTAAAAACATAGCCCCTTTGGCTTTGTCGTTTGTGTTTTTTTGAGGCTTATAATTACATATCACATACATCATAATGTCTAATTGTTTGTAGCAAGATGTCTACTGTTTGACTGTATCTTTATTTTATTTCAGCATGCAAATAGCAAGCCTTTTAGTTTCCACCTGCGAAGACTCATAAATGGTTGAGTTAATAATGTCAATTCAGATGTCGCCAAGGTCGAAATAAAATGGATAGCATCATTTTAGTAGTGTCAAATTAGTTTAGTTTTGGCGACATCTAAATTGACACGTTTATCTAAGTTTATTTATAAGTGCAAAAATTGATTGTCTTCCAAATAAAATAAAAGAAAGGAACATACCAGAGCAAGAGAAAACAGAGATCCAACCGTGCTGCCGCCGCCTTCATATGCGTAGTTGTGCAGGTCGTCGAATAAAGGCGCCTACATTACCACAAATGTGTATACATTTGTGGTTTTTTTTCTGTTTGTGTTTCGGGTTTTGTTTTTGGGGTATCCCAAAAACAAAACCCTCGAAAATACACTTACCAGAAGCAAGAACAGACAGAGATCCAGCAATGCTGCCACCGCCCTCATACGCGTTGATGCGCAATTTACTAAGCGGAGGCACAACAAATGTATACCTCAAAAACAAAACCCTCGAATAAACTCACCAGACGCAAGAGAAGACAGAGATCCAGCAGTGCTGCCGCCGCCCTCATACGCGTAGTTGCGCAGGTCGTCAAAAGGAGGCGCGTTGGGGTCGCTGTCAGCCCGCCGCTTGTGCTCCTCAATGAACATCCCTACGTTGGTCTCGCCGGGCAGTGCCACGCCCACGCCTGGGGGTACCACGCCCACGCCCATCGGACCCACGCCCAGGCCGACACCCATCAGTGGATCTGAATGGATAGAGCATTTTCACATTTTCTTGCAGTTTCAACTTCGATCAGGTATTTCGCGCGGCCCCCCAAACTTTCACAAAGCGCACCCTGAAACCGTCTGTATCAAAATATATACCATTTGACATGTTGGTCTACGATTTCAACTAGTGTTATGTTAGCGCTCGGACAGGAAGCATGCCCACAAAAAAAGACGGGATTTCATATTTTCAGTAAAGTTTTAATGCATTTTTTACCACTATAATTATTATTATTCATTTATTTCAGATTTATCCATAGGTAGTGCTATTTGCCCTATCCTCAAGAAATCAGCGTTGAATTTTTTTTTTGGTTTGCTTATTTTACGATTTTGTCTTTGTTCTTAATTCATGAATAGAGAGGCTATTGTTTTTATATTTATTTTTATTTTATGATTTTTGTGCGTTTTGTTTTTTATTATAAAAATACTAGTTTGCAATTATTACTGGTTCAAACATTTATAAAATAATAGCAATAGTTATTTCTGTTCTTGTTGCATTATATTTGTTTAGTAATTGACTACACAGAAACAGTTCTGTGACTACACTAACTACCTACATACCTAACTATTTGTTCCCGAAACAATTTTTTTTTATTAATTGTATTATTAACTAGAAGGAACCAAATGAATTTATATATGTTAAGTACTATGGTAACGATATGGTTTTTAGATTGTTCCTATAAAAAACAGCGTTTATTATTTTCCTAACTACTTATAAATAAAATAAAATAAATTACTCGTTACGCCACTGCCCCTTTCTGAAACTGTCAAACAAACTGTCTGCGTCAAACAATTTCGCAGATTATTTCGAGTGTAATTTTTAGTAAGGTTCAAGTTATCTATGGGTGAGGGGGCGGAAACCTCCTTCATCTTTTTTTTTTTTTTTTTTTTTTTTTTTTTTATTGTTTAACAAAATCAACATCGATGAGTTTCCACGAATTTTTTCAATAATGCATGTTTTCTTTTTATTGAGCAACATTGAACAAAATTATACAACATAAAAACATGAATCTAATAAAAAAAAGAAATAAAAAAAAGAAAAAAATAATCAATTGACTAAATGTGGGTAAGTTGCAAAAGGTTGATAAAAAAAAATTAATTTAATTTTATAATTCTTAATTTAAAGCCGGGTATTGACCGGTGTTACACGGCGTAATGTGCAATTCGCAGCAAGCACGATACTTTAAAATCCGTTTCGTTGCTCGTTGCGAGCGCATTCTTTCTCTGTACTGATTGCACGAATGCTCGCTGTATAACACGTTACATTACGCCCCGTAACGTAATTTTATTTTTACAGGGCATAGCTATTTTAATCTAGGTCTGTGTTTCTTTGAAAAATCCATGAAGCTGTTTCATAATCCAGGTCCCTCATGTGTGAGCCAGTGACCGAGCTACAAAGTTGGACTAAGAAAGGCTTAATTTCGTGTCCATTGTTTGGGTGGCCTACTCGTAACGAAGAAATAATTATTTAGACAATAAAGACAATGCACACGTTACATCCTGCCATGTCGTATCTTTTGATAGTATATGCATTGTGTATACATACCTTAACTATGTCAGTCAGAATGTAATATTTTTATAAGTGTACAGATTATTTACGAAAATAGTTTTTGAATTCTATTACTAACATATTTTAAAGGTCTATGGCGTGGGTAAGACCTACGCGGTATTCCCGGTTTAGAAATCCGAGTGGGTACCGATATATATCCGATGCGGTTATCCTAACTGTCACGATGTCACCGATGCGGTTATACTTGGTAGAAGCGCAGACCGCGCGAAACCACGAGCGAAATCCAAGCGAAATTTACCGCTGCCAATCTGGGTAGCGAATATCGCGTGCGTAGGTGCATAAGTACGTTTTTTGTCTATTATATTTTTCGATAGATAAATCTTTTTATGATTTTTTTTAGATGATCTTTTTATACAATACACAAACAAGGTAAATTATGAGCGTGTGAATAATAAACCAACCGACACAAACGATCCAATCAAAATTCAAAGACCTCCATGACCTTTCGTAAAGCTTCACACGGGAATAATAACCAGCAGAGTTAGTCCTAAGTATTTTTCGAGATATATTTTCGCCTACAAAGCTAAACGTGAACTTCCGCGCCCTTTAACCCTTCTTTTCATAATTCCGGGGCATTATTAGGTTATTTATAAGGTCCTTTTACTTTTCTTTCGCGACTTGGAGCCCATCTCAAAATTCTTTGAATTTTATTTTCTCAATGAACTTTTTATGGGTAGATGAAAGGTAGAAAAGTGCTCTATAAAGTTAATTGAAGTGTCAGGGAAGTGTCAGTATATATTTTATATTTTACTCATTTTATTAGCAGAAGTGTTTGTTGCGGCGAGTTTCGGAAATTTATATAAGTGGGATCGAATTCACGCAATTTAAAATTATTTATGCGCAATGATATTACCAAATTAGAACGAAATAACCTATGTATAGAATTATGATGGTGTATTTAAATGGGAGTTGAAGACAGAAGTCGAACTTTAGTTGTTCATTGTGTTTCGGAAATATTTTGTATGGGAGGAGATTTACATAAAATTTTAAGAATTAATTATTTATTATTAATTTTAAGAATATGATTGGCAGAAACTTCAGTTCACGCAATGTCAGTGAACAACCAATAACCTTGTTTTTTGTATTTCTTAAAATATAATAAAAAAGTATCAAAGTAATTATATTCGTTTGACGTTTATTGAAGCCACTGACATATTTTCTGCTCGAGTACCTTATAGGTATAAGGTACTCGAGCAGAAAATATGTTATCATGATGATCATCATCATATTTTATCATATGTGATCATGATATGATCTGTTCTCTGATAACAGAGAACAGATATCAATTAATCGTTTAAGAAAAAACTAATTTATTAAGAAAATTACAATTAACACATAAATTAGAACTAGTGTTTAAAATTTAAACGGTTGAGCTAACAACTATTGCAAACAATCTAGAGGTAGCTCAACTGATCCATGTCAATACCAATTGGAAGCGTTAGCAGTTAATTAATAGTAGTATTTTTTATAATCTTTTACTATCTACTAATTAAGAGGGCTGCTACAAAAAAAACGAGAATTTCTTGGTTTTTGGTCCAAATTGTATGATTATTATTACATTTATATTAATAAAAAATGTATTTTATAAGGAGATTTAAAATAAATGAAGTGTATAATATTAATAAAACAAATTTTAGAACACAAAGAGGGGTTCCGGCGCGCCGGCACAATGAACTACGTAGTCTTTTATTCAATTCATTAAAAAAAATGGAGCAATTTAAAAAATAGACTTAATATTGTAGTTCAAGCAAATGTTGGCAATTATTTTGGTATAAATATTATCTCAAAATGATGTAGAACTTCGGAGATATTGTGGTTTGTTTCGAAGCCTTTTCGGTCGATAATCGAGTTTGGTTAAATTTTTTCTTTCTTTCCATAAAGGCATATAACGATAATGTATTCTATTATTATCAAAGTATAGAATATTCTTATTAAAAAAAAAAATTGTTGGTCTTAATTCAATACAATCTACAAATTACAAAAATAGGTCTCCGAGAGTTTTTGCCTAAACATGCATCGGGAGAATGACTATAAACTACATAAAAAAATAAGTTTTCTAAAATTTTTCTATTATTATTGTAGTAGAGAAATTGAACCATTATTAACAAGTAATTATTATTTGAAGCAACTAACGAAAATTATACAATTTGGACGATAAAACCGCGCAATTTCTCGTTTTTTTGTAAAAGCCCCCTTAAGTTATAAAGTAAAATTAACTTACACGGCAACTTCGTCGGAGCATGATCCGGCAGGGGTCCACCAATCGGTATCTGAAGCGGGGTGATATCGAAGGCAGTCATGTCATCTTCGCCGCCGCCTTCGTCATCATAGTTGATGATGTTCTCGCGAACGTCATCATCAGGTCCGGGGTACTTGATGTGAGCCTCGCGGCGTCGGTTGTAAACCACAAACACCAGGACCAGAACTGAAAGATGAAATTGTGTGAGTTCTGAAGATTTTTATATTTTATAAATAAAATCAATTAAAAACAATGAACATGCGTAGCGGTTCAAGTTGATTGGCAATATTTTGGATTAAAAACTATAAAATTATCTAAGTACATATAAATACAGTTTCAGACTTATGGGTTGACTTCTTGGCATTATAGTTAATATATGAAATCTTTGAAAAACTTCATCCAGTTACGAAGAAGGGTACTTACGGAGCGTAATATTATTGGTTTAGTAGGTACTAGCAGATAAAGAATGTACACTAGCTTTGCGTAGACTTTTAAACATCGTGTCCAATAGGAGGGAAATAGAAATGACTGATCCGAGCTTTTTCAGAGTGATTTTATATGGCTTATTCAAAAAAAATAGCTTTGAAACTAATTTTTACTTGTAAATTCATACTAGTTCATATAAAGGAGAGCCATGCCTAAATGCAAAAGCTTTAGGAAGCGTCAATGCAATTATTAACAGCTAAGTTGTAAGTAAATATTTGAGAGCACTAATTTCGGCGTGAAAGTTCCCTCCCGCCGCAAACCGCTTTAGTCGTTTAGGGTTATCTCACCAAATTGTGTCGGAACGTTGAGCCAATATAGTCTAGCTCTTTGTAGAATCACTATTTAGTTCAATATATTTGTTCCGATAAAATACTACGATTCAATCCTACACGAGAAGACTTCGCATATAGACTTATTAAATTTCAAGAAGCTATTGCTAAGGCTTTGTATGTTTTTTCTGCAAGAACTTTAACTTGTAGGTACATACTATTGTTTTTGTAATGCCACACACGTACTACCTCAGCAAAATGTGATGAGAAAATCTATGATTTTCGGAGCTACATATTCAAAGTTTACCCTGTGCGAAACGTTTGTCAGAGATTCAAACAGACTCGTATATTTGTGCCGAGTTTTCTTTTGAAGAATATTTGTTTTTGCGGTTGTTGGGAATGGAAACGGAAACGTTCTAATTCCTAATAACTACAGGTTTGCGGAATTCCCCTTATTGTTATGGATTTACTTAGCCCATGCTTGGTAGGGTCGGCCCTTTTTTGCCAATTCATAGTGTATTAATAGAAAAAGAGACTGGCTATAAAAGTCTTATTTATGTTTATTTATGTTCACCTAACTTTTTGCCACAGTTATAAAACGTATAAAATAAAATGAGGGACTAGCAATCGATATAAAAGTGTCAACGTAAATTGGTTCGAGGGGTTTCCAATAGAAACTTTGGAGATACGGCGTGCAACTTCGCAAAGTTAACAAAGAGTGGCTTGAAATATCTATGCCGACTTTATTCTTTTAAAAGATTTTTAGAGCTCTAGATTAGGGTCTCAACGAATTGGCGCAATTTTCTGTAAGACATGTTCGAAGAATCAACGCAAAAATGATTTTTTGTTAAAATACTACTTTTGGGAACAATAAGGGATGATTACATTTGTCTTCCACAAGACTTTGCAGCCGCCAAACCTGTTTCTGAATCTAAATGATTTGCAGAATTATATAAAAGGGAAGCTCAAATTTTCGCAAGGATATTAGCAATATCAAAACGGGGAATATAGTAGTCATTTCAATTTCCTTTAGTGTGGACGCATTTAGGAAGGGCCTGATTTGGAAAAATAATGGAGATATTATGCTCGTATTGTGCGCGTAAAGGAAAGGCAGTGCTATTGTATCCTCCTTTCTATTCAGTAGTGAGCGATCAAATAGGATTTCAAGTGAGTAGTGCTAATGTATTTATTGCTTCGTTAATATTCTCTTAAACTTAGTATTCGTATATTTTGTAGGTGAGATGGAATATAATGATATGTGACGTGAAACACATTCACCTACCTATGTAAAGTACAAAATATTAATAAAGTCTGGCATTTTTTTAATATCTATTACCAGTCATTTTTATTCACTCACGAAAGAAACCGTGCACTGCAGAACGAATGTCGTATTGTTACCATAAAACTACTAAATATAATAGAATAAATTAATTTAGCATAAATTTCACGAATTTGCAAAGCAGTATTTTTCGGTTTCTTTATTTGAGAGAATACAGAGAATGTACTGCATGCAAAACAAATGATGGAGAATGCTTACCTAGAAGCATGAACAAACAAACAATGATAGCGATAATGAAATCCCTGGATGGAGTGATGATGCCAGACGCAAGGAGCTCCAGTTCGCAGTCGTGGCCGGTGTACCCGAAAGCACAAATGCAGTCGTATCTCCTGGCAGGCTCTCGGTCTACGCAGGTGCCTCCGTTCAGGCAAGGGAGAGCCAAGCACTCGTTGACATTGACGCAAGTGCCGCCGCCGCGGGTCGATCCTCCAGGACACCTATACAATGCGCTCTTTACCTCGCCGCTCGCACACGGTGCGCACTGAGCTCCCTAAAGCATGCACTACATCTACATACCCACTAACTACTCATATAGACACCTTTATCAACACGTATCGAAATGACGGGACTCACTATATGAATGAACGAGTCGTCCCATTTGGCAAGCGCTGCGTTGCATTTGGACGTAGAAATCAGGCATTTTAATTAACTCGGTCAACAAACATGAGATTGGCGTGTTTGTAATTCGTTTAACAGCGATACCCAATTTTCGTTCATGGCTTCGCAATTGTGCAGCCGCTTGTCAATCAGGTCGGCGGATTTAGGATGGTATTGATAAAGATGATGAATGCGGTACATAGATACGGATGGTGTGATAGTGCGCGGGTGAGTGTGCTACCGTCTAGCTAGTTCGCTCACTCATTATAATGAGGAGGCAGACAAGTATGGCGGCGAGGGCACCCATGCTCAGCTTGAGGGTCCGGCCTTCCTGCACCAGCTCGCAGTTCTCGCCCCAGAAGCCCTCGGGGCAGTGGCACCGGTATCCAGGCTCGCGGTTCACGCACGACCCGCCGTTGCGGCACGGAAAGTAGAGACACTCGTTCTTGTCTACGCAACCCTTGCCGTCCGGCGACAGTACCAAACCCTCACCGCAACTGAACACCATACCAAGGCATATTAATACATCTTATAAGCATACAGTTATTCATAAAAGACTGTAAATAAAAAGCCAACCACATTCCCACTTGAGAGTATAGCAATAAATTGCAGAGGGGATGAGGCATGCAGTTATGGCACAAAAGTAATAATAAAGGTTATTTATACATATAAATAAACAAATAAAATACATACAGTTTACGAAATATAGTACTCAGTGCGAACCGTTGTACAAACATGATATATGTATTAATATTAGGTCCTTACATATGAAATTGGCGTTTTGTATGGGAGGAACAAAAAGTCGAATATTTTTTAATATAATATATTTAATTAATCAAAGTATGAACCATTATTTTCTATGCACTTTTGCCATCTTATAGGTAGTTCATTGATCCCTTTACTAAAAAAACCAGTCGGACGGGAATCAATAAAATCTTTGAAGGCGATTTGGACTGCCCCATCGGAGTTGAATTTTTTCCCTTGCAAGAAGTTATCCAAATTTCGAAAAAAATGGTAATCTGTTGGAGCAAGGTCCGGGGAGTACGGAGGATGTCTTAGACTTTCCAATTGAAGCTCTTCTAATTTAGTAGCCGTCTGTTGCGCAGTGTGTGGTCTAGCGTTGTCGTGAAGCAGCAGTGGCGTGGAGCGATTGACCAGCCTAGGTTGTTTAGCCGCTAGCTTTTCCATCATGGTTTGCAATTGCTGACAATAGACATCAGCCGTAATAGTCTGGCCAGATTTGAGAAAACTGTAATGAACAATACCGGCACTAGTCCACCAAACGCTTACAAGTAACTTTTTTGGGGTTAAATTTCGCTTGGGGCAGGATTTGGCTGGCTGGCCAGGATCCAACCATTGCGCTGAGCGCTTCCGATTATCGTAAAGAACCCATTTTTCATCACAGGTAATGATTCGGTTTAAAATACCTTCATTATTGTGCCGGTTTAGTAATGTAACGCAGCAGTCGACGCGCGTTTGCCGGTTTGCTTCAGTCAATTCGTGAGGTACCCACCTTTCAAGCTTTTTAATCTTCCCAATTTGCTTCAAGTGAATTAAAACAGGTTTATCACTAACATCGCAGCCTGCAGCTAACTCGGACGTGGTTTGCGATGGATCCGCTTCCACAATAGCCTTCAACTCTTCATTATCAACTTGAGTCTCAGGCCGTCCACGGGGCTTGTTCTGCAGGTCAAAATTTCCAGAACGAAAACGTTGGAACCAAAAACGAACTGTGTTTTCTTTTGCAACACGACCGCCATACACATCATTCACCCTTCGAGTTGTTTCCGCAGCACTAGTGCCACGGCGGAACTCGTACTCGTAAATAATGCGATATTTTAAGTTTTCCATTTTGTAAAATGAGTGACGCAAACAGAAAAAAACAGAAGAAAAAAAACAAATGAATGACGATCATCGAAGCACAAATACATGAGTCTATAGCTGTACAAATTTGAATTTGGAATTCCTTACCAAAGAGGAGAAATTTGTGATTAAAGTGGCCAGTACGAAAAACGCCAATTTCATATGTAAGGACCTAATATAATACACCATAAAATATAACGTAATCCATTGACCAAATTATAGTAATATTAGTATTTTCCCATATCATTTATTGCTTTAATTCACGTTAGATATTCTATCCCGAGTGCCCGATAAGAGGAATGTTTGCTGGCGAATTACAGGCAAACAAAGCTGAGCCATAGACAAATAATTCCACGGAAGGGACACTCAGTGTAAATCGATTGAAAACACATTTGCTTCGGTAATTTAAAACCTGTCGAATACTTACGTGCATTCGTATTCGTTCCACAAGTCGACGCACACGAACGGCTCGGTGCAGTGGACGTTGATGCAGGGGCTGTTGGAGGGGCAGTTTCGGTCCAGGTTCCGGGCCATTGTCGCCTGGCCCCATTGTGTCCCGTTCATTGCCGGCGGCAGCGGCAAGTGCTTGCCTTCCAGCCGAATATCATCCAAACAACCCTTCTGGAAATCTGCGTACACTTCAAAAGTGCGGACCCCAGTATATTCTGCCTTTCCCCCGGCGTACACTCCCTCCTGTTTATCCACCAGTAACCACTGGTGACCGTCAAAGGAAAAGGTCTCGTTGTATCGACGCCCCTCACCCCCATCTATTTCTAAAGTCGCGGCGCTACCGTAACGGCTGACACGCGCTATGTGCCATTGCCCGTCGTCAACTGCCACTGAATTTAGCCAGACGTCGCGCTCCTCGGTCCTCAGGGAATTGAGATTGAATCGGAAATGGAGACGAGCATCTTTCACTTCGAGTATTCCGTATTCCCGGTTGTGCTGGTCGCTCACTCTGAAAAGTTCACCGTGAGGCTCGCGCGTCCTGAATCTCAATTGAATTTGTGTGCTAAATCTGTCTGGTTCAAAACTTAGGGCGAACTTGACGTAACTTTGGGGTCTGAAACTAGTAGGTGTCGTTGGTAAATTGCATGACGGGCCGGTCCAGCCAGGCTGGCATTGACATCTTGCTTCAGAGAAGCTCCCTACGCAAGTTCCGTGTTCCCAGCACCTTGAAGTCGTATCGGCTTGGTTGCAGATTTCTTCTGTTTGCGGGCAACCGGCAACCGAGTTCCTTGATAACCCTGGATGAGCTAAGTCATATAATTTACTGTTATGGATCAAGTTTCGGATACATCCATCAAATCCTTTTCCGATTGGCATATACTGCCAATGGTAGTGTGTCGGGTCAAAATGCTCGATGTAGAGCCCACCAATTTGAAGTGGCGCATTGACGTTTAGATATTCATTGAACGGCGGTATAGTTCCTGTTGCCTGACATGTTGAGTCATCGAATTCAGGTGGAGTACCGTCTTCCATCTCTTGAATATCAGCAGATTTGCAGAAATCAACGATCATTTTTACATTTTCAGTGTCCCAGAAAATATCTAATCTGTGCCATTCACCGTCGTCCAGGGACTTTTTGGCTTTTACTCTGAGCTCCAATGTTCCCGATCCAAAGTCAATCAATAAGCGTGGATTTCCTCGTTCCAATTCCACAGAGATAAAATCCGAGACCATTATTTCTTCAGGTTCTGGCGGTACAATAGGACCGTTGTAGAGCAGGACGCCTTCTGATTTTCTGGTGATAAACTCGAAACTCAGATGAGAAGAATCGCACATTTCAAGTGCTGGATACCAAGCCCACCCGGTTCCGCGGAAGCTTCGTGAGGTCTGTTGACACCTTGGTCCGGTGTAACCTGGTGGGCATGAGCACGTGAGGCCATATTTTCCTTCGATACATCTTCCACCATTGTAGCAGGGAGAGTTACGGCAGGTTTCTGCCTGAGTAAAGTTCCGAGCTCCACACGTGCATTCGGCCAGCACTTCGACTCGCACACCGACAAGTGCAGTTTTATTTGCATTCACCATATAGGGCACATTGCTGATGTCCAGAGTATTTGTGCAGGATCCCTCACACATTTGGTTTTCATACAGACACTCGTCAATGCCGACCATTGTGATATTAATACCGACAGCTCTTTCGATTTCTTCCCTGTGCATAAGAACGATTCCATTTAATCTGATCGGTTTATAGTAATGGGCACCGTGGGCTGAGAAACGGATGTCAGTTACAGGCGGATGTTTCTTTCTCAGTTGGACGCTGAAGATATCGATATTCTCACGTTCGGTATTTAATAAGTCAGCCAATTTGTCCTTAAAAATGTCAAGTTTGCTCCTTGCAACACTCAGTGTCTTATAGTTCCATACCCTAATGAAGTCTTCATCAGATATACCAGATATGCGAATAGAACCTGAATTAATTATAGCTTCATGTGATATTTCTTTCACGTACACGGTGACATTGGCTGGTACATCGGTTTGCGTGTGCTTGCGATCGTATACTTTGAATTTCAAGTGGTATCTGCCTTCTTTTGTTTTGTGTTTCATGAGTATCATACCAGTTTCTTCCTCTAATGTGAAGTTTGGATGCTCTGTGCTCTCCCAGAAGAATTTCTTGTCTGGTAAGTCCCAATCGTCAAGATCGTAAACGTAAACTCGTCCAATTTCAGTATGTTGTCCTTCAGATCCTTGTCCTTGTAAGAATTGATGAGAGTAAACTAGTATTTCTTTAGATCCTGGTTGCATTTTGTTATCATTTACATCTCCAATAACTACGGTAAGTGTACTAGTGCCTGTCATAGCTGGATTACCATGGTCTTTGATGATAATAGGGATAAGATATTCTTTCTGTTGTTCTCTATCAAACGATCGTAATGAGGAAACAATAGCCATTCCGTCACCATTAGCGCCTTTTTGATCTTGTTCAACTTTGAACGAGGCTCTTATGATGTCATCTGCACCAGGATCTAATCTGAATTGGAAAGGAGGTCCATTGCTCTTTGACCTATCATCGTCGTCAGTCGCTAAGATTTCAGCCACCTTTTTCGGAGTAATATGCTCGGTTAAGACTGGTCTATAGTCTTTGAGGAATGTTGGGGCATTATCATTTATATCTTGCACTATTACGGTTAGCGTTGCAGTTGCTGTTCGTGGTGGCACTCCGTCATCAATTGCCAATATTTTGACTTGGTGCCGGGGAGTATCTTCGCGATCTAAGGACCTTTGTATACTTACGGTGCCTTCTTGATTAATAGAGAATTGTCTTTTTCTGTCTGAAGAACGATCAATCGCATACGAAACTTTACTTTTTCCACCTTGGTCAGGATCAGTAGCTTTGAAGGTCTCTAAACTCTTACCAACTTCTGCATTTTCATAAACTGATACTTCTATGTTAGCCCTATCAAATTGTGGTTTATTGTCATTAATATCTCTAAGTTTCACAACAACCCACGAGTAAGCAACATGGTATTTATCGTTGTCGTTATCTTCTCCTTTATCATTTACTTGTATTCTAAATCTGAAGCCATTACTTTGTAATTGGTCTTCGTAATCTAAAGGCTGTACAATTTTTAAAGACCCCGTACCGTCATTATTTCTAACCATAGTAAACTTATCAGCACCATATCCGCTATTTTCAATAACTTTGTATTGAAATTTATTTGTTTCATCTTCATCGTGAACGGTGACAGTGAGGATAGGCATTTCCGGTAAATTAGTGCCATCTGTTTCGTCTACTTCAGTGAACCATTCGTCTTTGGTAAACTGTGGAGGCATGTCGTTTATGTCTTTGACCCGTATAGACGCTGTCCCTGTACCCTTCAACCCCCCTCCATCTGAAGCGACAATTTGTATTGAATAATCTGGTGTACGTTCTCGATCTAAGCAACAAACTGCCGTCTTGATTACACCCGTTTCAGGTTCAATTTCAAATATTGGGGAGCCTGTTTCTTCTTCGATTACATTTTTCTCAATAGAATACCACAGTTTTGCGTTATTACTTTCGGCGGGGTCGTCATAGTCGATTGCGGTCATTGTCATTACTACCATGCCTGCCGTGCCGTTTTCAGTAACGTTCCCGAAGTAAACTCCTTGTGGGAAAATGGGCGCATTGTCATTGATGTCTTTAAGATTAACTTGAACATCTGCATATCCTACGAGACCCTCCCCTCCTTCGTCCTGAGCGAAAACAGTGAACCTCCACTGAGGCCTTCCATTCGGCTGGTCGCGGTCCAAAGGCTGCAAAAACACACAAAGCAATAAAAATTTGCGCGAAAAATTAAAACAGGTTTATGAAGATTGCTTTCTTTGGTATGACTTATCTTTCATACAATTTTCCTAACACATGGAGTTTTCTCAAATGGAAGAAAAAAAGCTCTGTTAATAGTAACATTCTTAAGGAAGATTTGTGTGGACATAAATATTGACAAGATTGTAATAAAATTGTCTTATTTTTTTTAAGTTAGTCAAATCGAATTATGTTCTTAATTAATTTGATTAAAAATTCGTTATAAACGTTGAACCGTTTTTAGTATTTTAGAGAGCGGATAACTAATTAACATTCAACGGTCATTCGCGTTTCCTCGTTAGGGAAAATACTCGCGTCCAGGTTTATGAGACCACTGGAACGCAATAAATGTGTGATTGCATTTTGCATGCCAGGCACGCATCGTCCTGCCCACTATCCCAGTCACGAGCAAGAGCTCATATCCCACGCCCATATTGTTGCAACTTTGACGATATTCTCCGAGCTGAAGTTACCAAACAACGCAATCGAGGAACGTTTGACTAAAATTAAAGTTTGCAATAACCACTCACTTTAAGCACGAAAATTTCTCCTGTGGTACGATTTATATCGAACTTGCTATTTGCAGGGTTGTCAGGATCGATACCCTGGCCAGTCAGGAAATAGACTATGTTCTGCTGCCTGTCTTTATCACCATCCGTGGCTGTGACCTGTATTAGAAAAAAATCGTTGTAGCTATAACAGTAGTAAATTCGTGCTAAAGCAAGCTTTACACTAACATAGTGCTATCCTATAATGTGTTTCATGTATCAAAACTTCCATAAAGTAAAAATTACATAATCTTTCTACCTAAACTTGGCTTTTGTGATTGTAGCAAACGGTTATTGGTAACAACAATAGGTAATGAGGAGCGAAATTTACAGTTATGCAATGGTAGAGCTCCGGGCGTTGCTGTTGAAGTTATTATTTTCTCAAACATATTCTTAAAACCGAATCAAAGTCTGAAGAGTTGTACGTGAAACTCTAGAACATAATCTACCTTTCCGAAAGTTACGCGATGTGTTTTTAGGTGCAGCCAAACAAATGAGAAACGAGAATGAGAGATTTTTTTTTATATATTAATATTATGTGCTATTTATAAAAATTACATTTAAGAGTAAGGAACTAGCCCCGTTTATATTGTTTTAAAGCGACGTAGTATCAACGGAAGTTCTGTAAAGTTTATGAGCTCCCAACTCTCAACACTGAGAATTGTATGCATCGGCAGCGGCGTTCGACGCCGGAAGTAAGCAAAACTTTGCTCTTTAAGGATCTTCGAACGAAGAAGACCTTAACACTTCTATCAAGGTTTTATAGCTCCACCCCAATAAACGGAAACTACATTATTATAAGAATTATGCCTGTCTTTTGCAAACTGATCTAACTCATTATTTTTAAAAAGCCATTATCTAAAGACCGAACTAAGACAAGGGTGTGTCCAATTAGGAGGCGGTCAAGGCGACAGAGATGAGGAGGGTCGACGTTTGGGTATTTAAATGGATCATTTGAGAATCTCTCGTAAATTATAAAAAGTTTTTCACTAGAGCTACAGTGATGCGGGACATCTCCCGTAATGAAAGAGTATTCCCGATTGTATTAAACGTCGTGTCGCTAATATAGCTTCACAATAATGAGAAATACGTTACGTGCTCTCATAAAAATTCAGTTTTACGTGCAAAATATCAAACTATAATCGTTAATATAAACGACGGCGAGTGAATTATTTATTGAGACTGACATTTCTGAAGAAATGCTTATAAACGGTTATTCAAATAGGAGATTTACAGAATGTAGATGGGCATGGAATGTAGGTGATGTAGGGATTTCTGTATTTTTAATACTGAAAGATACAAAAACCAAGCTTACGTAGGAATTTGGATAGGTATACATAGATGTTTTACATAATAAACACATAAACTCACTTGGATTCACCTCCATTGGCTAGTTTTTCGGATGCTTAAAAATTATCAGTTCATAACTAACTACTTTGAAACTTATTGTAGTTTACTAAATTCATAAAGTATTAGGCGAAACTACTCCACATGCACTAGTAATTAAAACCACAAAGCTGCTATGTACTTACGAATATTGTAGAGCTGTTGAAGTAAAAAATTCTTTAGAAACTATTGTTAGTACGACATAGTAAAAGGAATGGAAATGAAAAGGAGTGATGGAAAGGAGGATTAATAAATTATTATTATTATTAATAAATATTCTTATTAACAGACATTACCGAATAATTCGATCTCGTCTTTGTTCGAAAGACGAATACAAGTACACGAATACATCAATTTATTTATTTTTTTATTTATGTGTAATTTTAATATATAATTTACACATCGATTGATTCAATTCACGTAGTTATGAATTATGTTATTTTACAATTACCTTAAGCTCAAACAAACCATTGTAACAGACCGCAAGCAGACCATTCACCGACCGAGATGCATACCTATTAGCAGATCGTACTATCTCGCCTCAAGCCATTAAGTGAGGTAGAACTTATAGCAGCAAAGCTTTATGATCGGGCTTTATCTGTGCTGTGTTTGCGTACCCACAGCAGGCTGGGTTGCCAGTTTTGTAATAACCAGCTTACTCTATTTGTAACGACACAAGACATTTCGTGCAGTTTCCGAGGAAATTTGTCAGGCTTAAGGCTTCGCAACTATTCTGAATGATTTATGCTGCGTCAACAGCTTTTATCTTGGTATACGGGATGAAGAAGGCGTTAGTTTAGCAATTTTGCCTACCTATCAGCTTTGTTGCCCGTAGGTAAACAGGAAACTGGTCACTAAACAACGGGTCTGTCTTGCTACGAATTCCTTGATCGTTGTTGAAGTTAGACCAAATCACGTGTAAAGCTCACATGGATTTTCAACGGTCTCACAGAGGGGTTGCATTGCAAAGTCTTTCGAACTACACATAACTTCACAGGCAAAGATTAGCAAAGATTAGCAAATTAAAGCATTTGCAATTAGATTCTTAGGGATACGAGTTTATATTAAGCAATACCTAAAAGCTACCACTAGTTTCTGTACAACCATTAAATTGGTAAACTAGGATGAAAATAGGAATTGTTTTTCAGAAAGCAACCTCTCTCATTGGGCAACGAGTGTAATTAATGTAAATAGCATAAATAAAAATAAAATAGCTCCATCCTCTACAGTTCAATTGCAATTTTAAAGCGAAGTAATTTAAAGCTAGTAAAAGATTTACTTTACGCCGCCGGGACGTTATTACTTTTTACGTAAAAAAATTATGTAATTTGAAATAGTTTTTATTTGGTTTAAGACCGCAGTAAATGCCTTTTACTTCGTAGTCAGCCAGTCAGGCTTATTTTTTGCCTTTCTCGACAATGGTTTTGCTCCAAATATTCCCGGAATCTGTTTTATGGTGTATTCTTGGATACCCTACTCGAGGCATGATGTATAGGGCGCCAAATGTAACCTTTGCTAAAAGGAAAGTTAAGTGAAAGATTTACGTAAGGAAGTCTACGCTATAAGGAATATTAGTCCATTTACAGTACACAGCTCTTTTAACGCATAGTTTGTTTAAACCTTCGCCAGGAGCGCAGAAATTGAAAGGGGTTAGGATAAATAATAAAACCAAAAACCTGTATAAGGGAGTGGGGAAAGGGTCCTGTTTCTTCTAAGGCTTGGGTGACGTAGGCGCTCAGGGAAAACTTCGGCGGCAGGTCGTTGACATCCAGGACCCGAACCAGGACCCGGGTGGAGTTCTCGTTGCGTCCGTCAGATGCCACCAGCATCAGGTCATACTGCGCACACGCATAATAAGCACATGCTCATGCACACACGGGTTCTATGACTACAGAACTTAAACAAATTGCGACATATTTATTTTAAGTTAATGAAACTTAAATTAAAGAAAATAATTGCAAGATATTTAAATTTCAAATAAATAAACGGATTACTTAATTAAGTTTCGAAAAGCTTTTTGGTCAGTTAGTACCTAAATGGATAATACTGGTTATGCTGTTGGCACGGTGCCTCGGCATTGTTGTTCTAATTTGTGTTCTTATCGTAGATGTTTTAGATAAATTATTCACCTAAGAAAAATCAACGTATTAACTACTAACTATAAAGGGCTCATTAACCAACCATTGATCGACTTTGTAGTCCATTTTGTTACAGCAGATAAGTCGCTACGTGTTCGCAGTAGCCGCTTTAACGAGAGCTCAGGGTATTTGTAATATTTCAAACCGATAAAATAGGTATGCAGTGATTTATTTAACTGAGCACGTTTGTTACAAAATATTTGTGTTTTTGTTACTGAAACCATCATGGAAAACAAATCGTCAAAACAACTGTGGATCAATCGGAAAAGTTAATTTTATACCGCGACTAAACTTTGCTTTTGGGTTAGGAGAAATAATTGAAAAGTACAAATTTCAAACGCGCCTCCCTCAAACTCTAAGGCCGCCAAAGTTCGCGGCATTATCGTTATAAAAATTGGAAAAGTCGAGTTCGCAATAAGATTATATCAAAAAATACTTAAGACCCGCTGGTAAGGTAAATAAATATTAAACCACAGCTTGGTGGTTTAAAGAACATTATCGCGACGAAAGGAGGGTATTACGCGACCCAATGAACTTTATTCGCTCTTACTCAAAGCTTCGTCTGATGTTTCTTCGGCTATTTCAATATAACTCAACGATTTGCTGAAGTTAAAGATCAGTGCTAATAAAATTATAAAAGCTCCTAGAATATTCATGATTTTGTTTTACAAGGCCGACTTTAGGTAGATATTATTTCCAACGGCCAAATAAAATTTGTAGAGACGTAATTGCATTTGAAACGTTTGACGAATAAATCACGTGCCTGTTGTTTTGGAATCTATGTCGTCATAACCATTAAAATCAAGTACTGAAAAGAGAAAAACTCGCCATAAAATACCTCGATGACAATTCAGGAACTGCCGGCTCGTCGCAATAAACAAGCTAGCTGCACTAAAAATCGAAATAAAACCAACAGAAACTAGCAACAAAAACGGCAATATAGCGAAAAAAATCGACAAAAATCCATGCCATGCAAATAAAAACTGTCTACAAAACAATTCTAGATCAATCTGAATGTTTGACAATATTAGATTCTGTTTACACTTATGTGGGTGCAATTCAGATATAACCAAAGGGTTTTAGGACCTGTAGCACCCGCTTGGGAAGATTGCGGTCGTCCTCTTCTGTGATCTGAGTGCGGTAGGTGGGCCGCTCGAAAACGGGAGGGTTGTCATTCACGTCCTTCACGTGTATCACCACCGTCGTGTAGTTCTCCTTCAGGTTATCCGAAGCTGCCAGCTTCAGCTCGTACTGTCGCCCAAAGGATACCCAATCAATATTTATATGTACCAAATAAATATAACATTTCTCATTCGTCAAGAAACTACCATGATTTCCCAAGAGGTCGTAATATGATGTAAATGCGTTCTTTTAGGACGTCTTATCGAGACAAAAATCAAACTTTAGTAATTACAAAATTAACGAAGTAATTCACAAAGTTTAACAAGAAATAGGACGAAGTAATTTAAGAGCGACTATAATTTATTTCATTCGTGTCTTCGTTCCGTGATAACGCAAGAAAAAATGGTCGCGGATATTAAAGATATTGCAGGACTCTTCCCCGTTTTAGAGGTACAATTTACTGCCCTGATAAAATGTGCGTCGTTTATGTAAAGAATGGGTATCGTGTGAATGTGAAAATGGTCACTAAATGTTGTATGTCCACACTCTGGTTTGAAATACAGTGAGAGCTCGCGAGTCGAGGAAGTTATTGGCGTCATCTGTCAGTGTCGCTCAGTAATTTCCTCACCCGGGACGGAAATGTTTGTTTCAAAAGTCATCTTACGCATATTACGCAAGTTTTGACTTGAACAGTTTTCATTTAACAGCGGACCTAGTTCACGACATTACTTGAGAAAGTGTTGATTGGAGTCTGAGTCTCTAAACAATTAGCGTTCCTGCGCACATTATCGCCGGAATAGCAGCTAAGCTAACTGGCACACAGGTGGGTGTGTTGAGCCGGCCGGCGGCTAAAAGCCAGCAAAATCCCCGTGACCAGATTTACTTGTGCTAATGGACTACATATTGCTTTACACGTACAACATGTATAGATCTGATAGATTTTTTCGGTTCAATGTACGAGTATTGTTAATAACAGTATTGTATTTTGTTTGAAGGCACATAGATTTAAAGAAAGTATCTATTTAATGTTAGGAAATATATAAGCTCATAATGAGTCCAATTTTATTTTGTCGTCAGATCCCAGCTCAATATGTTTTATTGTGTATCATACAAAAATGAAAACATTTGAAGATGAGATAAGCCGCAGTGTCTCCGTGAGAGATCTTCATTTTGACGCAGATGTAGCTCGTTTTTATTAGATGAGGGAAAATATAATATTATTTTATCTAATATGTATTCAAGAGAGATTATTTATTTTTTCTCGCATATGTGAGAAAGTTGTAGATGGCAGGGACAAAGGCATGCTCCCATGGCGTGTTTAATAAAAAGTGGCGAAAGAAATTACAATGCTTGTTTATTTAACGCCCTATCTTACCGAGTTGCTCTTCTAGCAATTAATTTGTCTTTTGACCCGGGACACAGTCAGTTTAATTATGAAAACTAATGAAAAGTTTAAACATTTGCCAGGTTTCAAAATTTTATATTACAAGTTTCTTAATTGTTTTGCCCCCAAGACAACAATTGTGAAGGAAACCTTATTCCTGTTTGCAAAAGTGGTTTACCTCTAATTGCTTCTTGTTTACTTTAGTATTAATGCTAACTTTGCTTAGTTTGTAGAGATAAACTTATAACATGCCCCTACCAATTTAGTACGCACCTATAACACATATTTTATTTAGCACATGTTTATATAAAAATTTGTGCCATGAAAGCACGATAGATGCAATTTTTTATTTTTTTTCAAGTTTTATAATTTTTATTTGCTACTTTGTATTTTTTGTAGTTAGTGTAGTTTATGCTTCAAAAACGGTTTATAATTAATTTCGAATAGATACCTATGCTATACTTAAACTAAGTATAAAATAGGTATCTAGTACTCCATACTACCCAAACTAGTTCATCTACTGAGCTGATGAGGGAGGTAAGCAGGTTTAGGTTTTGTAAAGTTAAAAACCTTTTTAAAAAGAAGTTTTTCGTTTTATAAATAAGACACTAGAAGAGTGTACAAGGGGGATTCAAATCTCAATGGCAAGTCGCATCTTCTGTAACGTGACTTGATACGACAGCTAACACAGAAACAACGTTCTTTCTATTCCGTGGATACAACTTTCGGATTTCAAAGGGATTGTTGCACCAAAACAAAAACAAACGAGCATCTATTTATCTGAAAGAGATTTGTCACAACAAAACGTTTTAACACTAAATTGCTATTGGCATTTTATCAATTTTTAGGGTTTCGTAGATCGAAGATCGCTTTCGAAACCCTTATGGCGGAAAAAAAGACAGAAAAGGTGTCTTTTTTTCCGTCTTTAATATCTCAGCAACTACAGCAGCTTAACGTGAAATTTAAAATAATAATACATTTCGTGCGCCTGTACAGATTAAAAGGAAAATAAATGAAAAATGAAAAAGTAAATTTTCAGTTCAAATTGTGATGTCGAAGTTTTAAATGAGACGTAGAATGTCAAGTGGGGTATCAAATGAAAGGTATCAATTTGTACATTTCAAAAAAGGTTTTGAAATTTTGGTAGGTCTTTTTGTTCATACTTTATGAAATATTTTGGAAAAAGTAAAAAATTACCCATTCCCCCCCACCCCCCCCTATCTCCGAAGTTTGCAGAGCGATCCATCTAAATGTATGTAGCGTTTTTATATATGGATCTATATTTTACAGGAAAAATATAGAGAAGTCTGTAAGTAGAACACTTTTTGAAAAATGGTCAAAAACCACGGGAAAATTAAAAAAAAATTCTGCACGTTTTAAAAGTTAAGGTTAAAAGACGAATATTTTACTATTACCCTCTATACCTACTCCGAAGTTTGCAAATCGATACATCTGAAATCTGAAAACCATTGGTATTCAGATAATTTAATATACGTAATTATTTTAGCATCAAATAGCTAAAATAATTACATATACCTACACCACGTACTATAATACCTACCATATCTTCCCGCCCGCCCATTTAACCTGTGCGCTGCCTGTCTCTAACCAGTACTTAGTTCATATTGGTATACTTGACAACCGTTCGAAACCCTCGGCGCGCGAGTCACACTCGCACTTGACGGATCTTGTTTTGTTTTATAGTCGGAATACACTAGATAATATGACAGATGTTAATTAATGGTGAATCAAACTCGAAATACTTACATACATCTAAATAAATGAAATCCATGAAATATTTGTTATTAAAACAACATTTTATTAATACGTTTAAGGTAAAATTATTTTGTTGTAAATCATTAATAATATGTCCAAACCTTTGTTTGGAAGAATAAACAATTTAGTATATCCCTTGAGAGCTAGTTACTCATTATAAAAGCAACTGAGGGTTTTAAACAACTTCATCTGAATAATCTCATTCCAAGATAATAAATTGGGAAAATGCGCATTTCTAAAGGGGCGGAATTCTTTCAACGAGATTGAAAAGCAATTCATATTTTATGGGAATCAGAATGATTTCCGCGAATAATGAAACAGATTGTAAAAAAATCAGTCTTCGATGGAAAACAATAGGATTGCTCGAGAAGGAAATATCACATTTTCTTCAAGAAAAATTTCTTTACAAGTTGGCCAAAACCAAGTTCTTTTATAATTTTAAAAAATTACTTTTTTTACAGCTACCTAGTTTAAACATCTGTGTGATTAAAATATCTTCTTGGTGCTAAATTATTTTTTTCTACCCTAACGATAGACACACGTGAATAACTCGTTTATTTAAAATCATTAATACCTTAATATATTAAGTTAGTGTTACCTTAACTACTTAATATTATGGGAATAAATACCTGTCAGACAAACTAAATCAAAACTTAATTACAACAAAAACATTAGCACTCGAACAATTCTTACTCCAGTGCTATTGTTTTAGAAACTCTTCCTACAAAACTTTTGAAGTTTACCCTAACGTGATTTCAGCAAAATTGTTTGAGCAAAGTAAAATTCAAAGAAAGGACGAAGAAAACTTACCCTCTTTCTGGTTTCGTAATCGAGCGCTCCCGCCACATAGATGGCGCCTGTCATGTTTTTGACAGCGAATGCACCTCCTATGTTCCCGCTCGTGATCTCGTATCGAATACGCGACGCTGCAACAAAATAAACAACCTGTAAATGACATTTAGCATTTTTCGTCTTTTATTTAATAGACGAGGATTCAACTCAACTCTTCTCGCGGGTGTCATAAGAGGCGATTAAGGGATATCCGCCGAGGGTGGGCAGCAGCGCCCCCTGCAGAACTATTCTACCACCGAACTGCGATCCCCAACCCGCATGCCCAGCGTGGGGATTATGGATATAAAAGCCAATAAGGCGCTTATCAGGGGGAGGTCCAGCAGTGGACCAAAATAGGCTGTGGAGGTGGAGGTGGAGACGAGGATTCTAAAACAGGCATTTTTCATGTAGGTAAAGTACTCGTAAATTTAAAATTTTGCCTGTAAAATAATGAAGAATTGTCTTAGAGTCAAAAATATTTTGACCGGACTGAGAAGATGGCGCTATTAGTCTGAAATTAAATAGCATAGACACTGCACAGGTAAACATGTCACTACCACAATCTTAATTCTTCTGCGAAAGATCCCTGCCATCTATAGAGGTCTTTAGGTAAAAAGAGATTATATCTTTTTTGAAATGCCTCATTAGTGTGTGTACTAATATAAAAAGGCGAAAGTTTGTTAAGATGTGTGAGTTTGTGCGCAAACAACGCAAAAACAATTGAACAGATCGTGTTGAAATTTGGTATAGATGGAGGGTAGTTCTAGATTAACATTTAGACTACTTTTTGAAGCCGCTAGCTAAAGCTAAAATAAACCATAGGGTATGAATCAAACTTTAATAAAGTTGAAACGGTTCAGTGCTCTGTGACAGAATTATTTAACGTAGCTTTTCTTTAGCACGCATGGATACTCTCGAAATTGAGTGGAACGAGAAATGAAAAGTGTCGTTCGCACTTAACGTGAAATCGTGCCGCTTACACACAGTGTAAAATATTATAATCGTTACAGCTCTACATAGTCAAGTGCTTGATGATGATTTGATGACACAAAATTATAGCTGAGATATCATTAAATTAGTATTGATTTTCAGCTAATTGGTATAATCCTTAAATGTGAAATGATTGGTCTATCGCGCGTCTATGTGCGTGTAATAATTTTCACAAAATATCAAATCAAATCACATTTATTTCAGACATAGCACAGTTTACCTACATACACAGTCCATATAACGAAAATCATTTTACATAAAATGCACAGAAACAAACAAATCACAATAAATTGAATAAATTAAAATAAATATATTAAATTGAAAATAACACACTAAAAACTAACAAAAAATATGAGCTAAAATAGATTATGGGCCTTCGTCCAGTGCTGCATGAAGCGCGGCAGCCCGAACAGCCACCGAAACTTTTATTGGATATTAATTCAATAAAAGTTAATATACAAGTTTATGAATTTTCTGCCATAACCGGAGACTATTCCATGTAAACATATATTTTAATATACTTTTGACCAATTATCTGCCTAAGATTTTGATATAATGTTGTTTTTATTCCAGTCCCTTTTTAAAATGACCTTGTTTTTATTTAATCAAAGCTCTGTGAACTTAACCAGTATGTATAACAATTGAGCGTTAGATTCCGAGAAATTCTTTGAAGATTTTGGTGAGTTCCACTTGTATGGTAACATGCCTACGTACCTACTTGATGGCTTCAAGAAGTCACTTATTAGCTTGAGAGCCACTCAGATTTTCTTTGTGACATAACTTAGAACCTAAATAATATACTTTGATATAGTAAAAACGCAAGGGTTTCTCAAGTACCAATTAACGATATTGTACAAGTTACAACATTTACACACGCTAGAAATCTGTAAAAAAGCACATGTTTTGGCAATGTTCATATATTATAACGATAATGCGGTATGCTACATTTGTTAGAACATAAAACCCTGCTTTAATAATAAATTCTGTGGCAATATTTAGCTAGCAAGAACGAATTATCTTATTTGTTCATGGAAACTGACTATCACAGCGTTGCACGACTCGTTACTGGAGTAATAAACTTGATATAATATTAAACGAAACATGGCGTCCATGATAAGAACATGATCGATAGGTAGGATTCTATTCGTAGTTGCGGGTTCGATTACCGCCTCTGGTTCAGGGTGTGTGAATAAAAAATATCAATCTATTTAATATATTGACGACCGATGTGGCGCGGCGGGGGAAGGTCCGCCTGCGACGCAGAAGGTTGCGGGTTCGATTCCCGCCTTGGGACAAATGTTTGTACGATCTGCAAATATTTGTTCCGGGTGTTCTGGGTATTTTCTATATATAATAAAAAAATATTTATCTATGTTATGTATTGTATTAAGTTTTGTCAGTCATCTAGTACCCATAACACAAGCTCTGCTTACTTTGGGGCTAGATGATGCTGTGTGGATTGTCCAGCATAATTTAATTTATTTATTTATTTAATTGTAGGATATTGTAGGTACCTACTAGATAACTGGTGTACATAATAATTTACACCAGTTATCTAGTAGGTACCCTGCATAACACAAGATCTGCTTAGCTTGCGGCTAGATAACGCTGTGTGATCTGTCTAGCATTATTATTATTACCTAAACCTTTTATCCAAACCAAATCTGAGTGCTCAAAGAATAATTAGATTTTACTTTATTTAATAAGAGCTGTCTCTGTAACCCAAACTAATTCGGCTTCGTAAGAATACGTCCCGGCATTGGAATGAGCTATTTCTTTTGACTCGAATTAAATTGTAAACGTATAGGTTTGTGTTTGCAATTTAGTGTCGGGTTTTCGTTATAAAATCCATACTAATATTATAAATTCGAAGGTAACTCTGTCTGTCTGTTACATTTTTACGCCTAAACGGCTGAACGGATCTCAATTAAGTTTGGCTGGGAGGTAATTGGTATCCCGGGGACGGACATAGGCTACTTAAAAAACGCGTGCGAAGCTGCGGGCAAAAGCTAGTTTAACGCATTCACTGCCCAGCCTCCGCCTGACGGAGCTGGAGATGGGCTTGTGCGTCGTGAATCATACAAGTGTTAATCATAAATTTAACGTAGGTACCATGCATTTCAATTGTTTTGACTTAAACTAACATTCTTTGAAGGCTCTAACTTTAATAAATTCGCTTGTTTTATTTTATAATTACGTTGAAATTAGGTATAATTTTTTTATAAATCAAACATTTACTCTTCCCTACGACTATTTCTAGCGAAAAAGCAAAGAAAAACTTGTTTGTAAAGCTCTCATCAAGTAAAATAGATGTTTCAAAGTCTCACAACTTAATTAACTCGAAGAGACTGTGATACTAACTGGAATTAAACTAACTAGGAATCAGTATTGGCGGACAAACAAAGCGAGTATTATAGTACACACAGAGACAGACTGAGATCTCGTATTCTTAACACAGTCACTGTCCAGCCTAGGCAGCGCGGCGGTGCTATTGCGCGCTTTATTGCGCACGTTCGTCTTGAGTACTGAAAGTGTTAACTCTGTGATTTCTAGTCTTCTAGCAAACGTTGTACGGGAGAACAGTGTCTTGGATATGTTCAGGCGAATAATAATTGCCTTGCCTACCTCGTATGCTTCCCCGAAGATATCATTTTCGGCATTTCAAACCTTTGTTTGTAGGGTAACCAACACAAAGAATGATTATTCGGCCGTACGCACACGAATCACGTAACCCGTACATCCTCTCTGTCCATTTAGTCAGAATGTGTGGCGAACTATGGTATTCGGTATGCAAGGTCTACAACTCAGGGCGAGTGCTGCGTTCCTGTGCTTCTGTGCACCTGGCAGTCGCAGTAAAACTAAAGGAGAGCTTTACTCCGACGGTCGGGAGTGCGAGTATCGAGAGGCCTAATTATCGCGCTAAACGGTTCACAACTGATTCAGCAAGCAGTGATATTTAATCAGTTACTATAGTTATACCGAAAATAAAAATAATGCTGGACAATTCACACAGCACTATCTAGCACCAAGCTAAGCAGAGCTTGTGTTATGGGTACTAGATAGCTGATATACTTAATACAATACACTACATGGATAGATATTTTTTATTATAGAGGTACATAGAAACATCTAGAACACCCTGAACAATAAATAAACGAACAATAAAAACATGGTATAGAAGAACTGAGAACCTCCTCCTTTTTGAAGTCGGTTAAAAATAATCGTAACTACTTATTGTTAGATACCAATGTATAGGTACGTGTAGGTGTAGGGATAAATAAAGATCTATAAATTAATAATGAAAAGTTTATTCAGCTGCCTTTGGTTAGATAGTACTGTAAGCCGGTCTATTTTATGATGAAGAAAGAATACAACACTTCCTCGAACCATTTTGCTTCAGATGTTATTATCATAAAAGGCAGGAGCTAATATACGAGTAAAGAAACCAAGCGCAGAGCTTTCCTTTCCGTTTTCACCCGTTAAACAATTAAAACAGGGTTCATACTGAGTTGAGGGAGGCAGTTATCTGGCACATAGGTTGCTTGCATAAACTTAAGGTTTTAGTTTCTAGATCAGCCAAGTTCAGTCTCATGCAAATTGTTGATTTTTGAGGTCAAGGTTTTTGGAATTTGGTAACTTTAAACCAGGAAGACCGACAACATTTCAAATGTTTTAAAATGTTTTAAAATCTTTTAGAGACAATATTCTTTTAGGGCGAGTCGGAAGCTAACTTAAAAACTTGTTAAAAAACTTCAAGTGAATAATGAATAACCTTAGGAGACAACTTAATCCGAAGGGAATCATAGATCCATGTCTGTCAAAATACTCAATTTCTCTTCTATTAAACACAGCAAACAATATAAGAGTGGTAAATCTCCCATCACACTCAAAATAATACCTATGAATCTAGGCTACTAGTCCGAGTAAAAGCATTGTTAGACCGGTACTTGTTTTTAAGAAGGTTCGAGCTTTGTAAGTAATTATACGAACAAGTACCTATTAAATGATGGGAGAGCCCGAAATAGCTTCATAATAGTAATAATAGTAACTTATTAGTAATAATCATTACAGGTCAAACAGGTTGGTAGAAAGGCAAACCTTAAACTTATAACACTGTACTTATAATAAAATATGGGTAAAAATTTCAGAAATACTATTTTAATCAATATAAAAAAAAATTATGAATGAATATTCAGTAAAAAAAATATAAATATATAACTCATTCATTCAAATACATAACTCTATGTTCATTGAATCAGTTTTTAGGGTTCCGTACCCGAAGGGTGAAAACGGAAACCTATTACTAAGCCTCCGTCCTGTCCGTCCATCCTTCCGTCCGTTCGTCTGTCACAGGGCTCTATCTCGTGAGCCTTATGAGGTATACTGTTGAAATTTTCTGAGAAAGTGTATTTCTCTTACTATAGCAGCAAATAATAAAAACAAAACAAATATCCAAATTTAAAGGAGACTTCCATATAAAAACGTGTTTTTTGGCTATTTTTGCTCTTCGTTTGTCGAGGCTACTGTATGTCAATGTATCTCTTGAATAACAATAGACACACATGAAAATTTCTATAAATAAGTAACTTTTTAACTGTAATAACAACAATACTAAAATATAATATATACAAAAATTTTAAGAGGTCTCCCAACAAGTGAAAATTTGATGTTCTTTGAAGAAGTTGCCTGATTTTTACGGTACGGAACCCTTTGTGTGCGAGTCGACTCGCACTTGGCGGTTTATTCTTTAATGCTACGAATTCGTAGCTATCAAATGGAATAGCTACACACTAAGCACCTATTTACTTGTTTGCCAGGCAATGTTCTGAAACAAGTTTCCAAAGTTTGAAAAGTTATGGAATAGGTTTGATGATAATCCTTGTACTAACTCAGAACTTCAGTATCCAGAACGGTATGCTAATTTTATTGGAAATAACGCTTTATTCTTGGAACGTAAATATGTACGGATAATTCTTCTTTGCTCAAGTACATGCTGTTACCAGCTATATGTTCGAAGTTGTTATTATACAAAGGCTGTCTTGTTTTTGATGGAGTAACATGTATTATGAATGATATTAGAACACCACAAGATTACATAACGTTTATGTAAGTTACGTACGATACTGTTCTTTAGGCTGAACATTCAACGCAAAAACTCTATATGCGCGACTTAATTTGAAGGTACAGAATAGTTTTAAAAATACTAATAAATTTCTAGAATTGTAGCACAAAATACAAACACAACAGTATCCTTATCTTCAGCCTTTTAAATTACTACACCTCTGTACCAAAACGTAATGTGGCACTGTGTTGTATCTAGAGATAAGAGGGGTTATACAAAAATAAAACGTTGGGATTTCCCGTCGTGTTTTCAAGACGAGCTTAGCGACTGAAGATCTCAGGACCAAGGGTGTCATTTTGGGACGGAAATTACCAGGAGATGGACAGATCAAGGTGAGTTTAGGAGAAGAGAGCCCGTCAAATGTCACTAGCAATGAGCAATTTGACCTCGTTCCCCAGCTTGCCTCGATTTGTCGACTGAAGACACTCGAAGTGAGCTGGTGGAAAAACAATACGTAATCTCACAGCCATTACCCAATTTGAAATAGCACATTCGGCTGGTTTATACTGCATATTGAATGAGGCCTTTCTTTTATAAAGCTAAAGTGAAAGACAAATACTATCGCGCTGTACCGTTGCTGTCTTTGTTTAAAGGTTCTTCTTATTAGCACACGCAGCCCCAACTACCAGTAAGTAAATAAAAAAGCCTTTTTATTAGGTTTTACTACACAATATAACGTAGAACCCTTGGTAAGTTTCAAGTGGTTTCGAAGAGCCCTGTATACAAGTTCGAAATATAATGCTACTAAAGTTACGCGTCCACTGGATCGGTATCGGAGCGTAAGGAGCGTAAGGATTTGTTGCTTTGTATTGATTTCTTAGGTACAGCGTGCACTGGATCGGCATATCTGCCGATATCGATGTCAGAAACCGGTATTTCTGCTAATGACGTAATTCGCAACAACATCGTCCTAGTGACGAGGATATTGTTGCGGATGAAGTCGTCGACAAACTCGAGTGCTTTCAAAATACCTTGCAATGTTCGAAAGCAGTAGACGCACTCTATCGGCATATTGTAAGTACGTACGCTGCATACGCTCTGATTCCGATCCATTAGACGCGTAACTTAATAGATACTGCCGACAACCCCTTGTATCTAATAATAAATTTAACGTGTGACTCAACTTTGAAAATACGGACCAAGTAAGGCAATAATTTAGTTATATGCGCTACCTGTTCTATCTTATCAACCGAATTACCTACTTAAATGATATACTACGACTGGTTATAGTAAAGTTATTATAATATAATTTGGCGTGTATTAAAAAACGATAAACCGACTTCGAATTCCGGTTTATAGATAATATTCATCTATGTCTCGGACGAACGAAATCACCCCTCCCTTACTTTCCCTGACCGAAGGTCAGTGCAAAAAAAATTAGTAAAACACTGGCGACATCTAGTTGTAATTCAAGTCTCATTTGATTTGATGACTCATTGATGAAACCGTTGACGCCCGTTGCCATGGAAACCATTAATTAGGTGATTACGAAATTATCATATTCTGAAGAAATTTTATAAACCAAAACCAGTTTTTATAAACGTTTTACGGAGGACATAGCAATTCCTCGAGAATCAAACTTATAGGATACCACCTCAAAATCAGTTTTTATACAACAACGAAAGAATCACCAAAATCTATCACCAATTAGCGCAAAATCACCAAAACTGTTGCAGCTAGTCGTGATTCTCCAATCTCTCTATTATGTTGCTTTTTAATTTTAACAGGATAAGTAGACTAATCCCTCGGGAATAAATTTTTTATGGGACCACTACAGGATCATTCTCTGTACAATAGTGAAAGAATCAGTAAAATCGGTTACCCATAGGCGGAGATATCAAGTAACATACATACATAAAAAAAACATACAGACGAACTGAGAATCTCCTCCTGTTTGAAATCGATAAAAAAAAACATACAGACGAACTGAGAACCTCCTCCTTTTTGAAGTCGGTTAATATACATAAAATTTTCAACATAATATGCCACACATTACAATAAAAAGCTTCAATCCCTATACAAAACCGAGAAAATACTATTTTGAAAATATTCTCGAGTTTTTCTGAAAGCGGTAGTTCATTTTATTTTTTGCATGAAAGCTTCATAAAACTAGTTAGTTGCCTGCTCTCATAAAGATTTCAAAATTATTGCGAATAGAAGAACATATTAGCGGTTTCCTAGAAACGACTTCCAAGTAGGTATAAAAACCTAATTTTGCAGCTGTGGCTTTAAAGGGCTACTCTTTGGATCAGCATCTTAAAAAAACTGTCGTAATGCCAGCATTTTTCACAAGCGCGCTGACATGTTCTCGGGAATTCTCGCTACGGATTTACAATAAAAAGTTTCATACCAGTCTGTTGCTCACATTTCATTAGGCGAGAAATGAATGCGGAAAACGAGACTTTTTTATGCTCTACAAACTAAGGCTTGCCGTTCGACTTGTCGAAAGTAGAAAAATATGTAGGAACTTTACAGATCCCTAATATTTAGCGAAGTCGGAAAAATACCCCAATACAAATTTGCGGACAGATACAACCGGGATTCAGAACTCTAAATCTGTGTTCACGGACGATCATCTATCATGATTTGTCTCAATCCCGAACAGATACACAAAGAATCTGGGCTTATTTTAGTAGCAGCGAAGTGAACCCGCATAAAGAAGTAAAAGAGCATTGGAAAGAGAAAAGTGGAGGAAATTGAATAATTTCAACTCTTTAATTTATCTACACTTATATTAAAACTGTAACAGGTCCAATTCTGTACATTGAATATATTTTTTTTGGAGTGAACTTTATTATCGGTACTGTCGCCAAAACTGTATTTTGTATCGCTGGTATCGCTTTTTCTGTCCTTTTTATGTCTTTAATATTTCAGCAACTAAAGCAGCAAGTAGCGTTAAATTTATAATTATAATACATTTCGTGCGCCTGTACGAATCAAAAGAAAAAAAATTAAAAATGAAAATAAATGAAAAACTAAAATTAAAATTTTCAGTAGGTACAAATTGTGAAGTAGAAATTTTAAAAGAGATCTACAATGTCAAGTGGGGTATCAAATGAAAGGTATCAATTTGTACATTTCAAAATAGGTTTTGAAATTTTTGTAGGTCTTTTTGTTCATTCTTTATGAAATATTTTAGAAAAAGTCGAAGAAATACCCATTATTCGCGTGGCGTGATACGCGGCCAAGATACCCTGTATCATGGCCGCGCATCACGCCGTAACTACTGAATAAATTCAATTGAAACTTGGCACAATTTGAGTTCATACTACGGAATTCAGTACAGTCCCCTGGGAAAGGGGATGAAAGTCAAATTCGTAGGCCGCCCATCACGCCAAAACTACTGAATAAATTCATTATCTAAAGGTAGCTAAAAAATTCCTCATCACGAGTATTATTATGAAAATCAAGATTAGATAAAATTTTATATGTAAGACTAACGCACGAGGACACATTTGGTGTTTTTAAGAGCGCGCTTTGGTTACGCGCTTTTTCAAAACCATCAGGGGTGTGGCGACAACCGTACAAACCCAAACGCGCGTGTCAGATTTTGTTCAAAACGCTCGTAAGCGCGCTTCAAATCACATAGTGTGTACTCGCTCTTAGAAACAGACACAATCAAGCTAAGACCCTAAGACTAACACTATAATCATATACCTAACGCAAAAGACTATATGGATAAACTCCGTCGGGAATATTCTTCTTTGTTAAGGGTCATCATTTATCAACTTGATTAAAAATCTTCGCATTTCTTTTAGATAGTTCCCGGCTTATTTGTAGAGTTTTATTCCCTTGGGACAAAAGCGTCACTCAAATTTGCTTAATGTAAAAACATGATTACTTAGTAAATCCTGAGTAAACAAGGACAAGGTTATCAGCCGATAAGATATATGTTCTCCCGCTCCTGCATTATTTATAAGCCTCTTTGACCACAACAAAGACTCATTCGTGAAAAAGGCAATATTTTAAAAAGATTTACGTCAATCGAACTTTCGTTTATTATTTAAAAATATATCCTTGAATCAACATGTCTTATATGTACAATAAGCCCTTGCTCTTTGTGTGCGAGACGACTCGCACACAAATGGTTCCGTACAGTAAAAATCAGGCAACTTTTTCAAAAAACATAAAATTTTCACTTTCTCAGAGACCCCTTTAAATTTTATTAAATTTTTAGTATTTTTTGTTAACAGTTGAAGTGTTAATTATTTATAGAAAGTTTCATGTGTCTACCTATTGTAGTTATAGAGATACAGCAATGAATCGAAGAGCAAAAATAGACAAAAGAACACGATTTTTGTATGCAAGCCTCCTATAATATGGATATTTATTTTATTTCTATTATTTGCTATTAAAGCGGCAAGAGAAATATACATTCACTGAAAATTTCAACTAAATACCTCTTACGGTTCATGAGATAGAGCCTTCTGACACACGGACGGACAGCAGAGGCTTAGTAATAGGGTTCCGTTTTCACCCTTCGGGTATGGAACCCTAAAAAGCATTACCTGATTCCAACCAATATCACAGTCAAAATAAGAATACGCCGTTTGTATGATCAAAAACTTATAAACAATAGTAGCGCAGTCACAATTAAAACAATAAATAAGCTGTATATTGGGGTGGCTTGATCCGGGATGCTCATGTAAATCACTGTAGACCTAACGAGAGAGTTTTAATAGTCCCCTAATACCGCTGAGCCGAGTTAGTCGCTGGGAACAGTCTTGTAATTTACTCCGTTCCACTTCGGAAAATATGCCTGCTTCGAATAAAGCCGCTATTTAAAATTTAAAACGACGTAGAGGCACATACTAAGAGGCGAGATTAGTACTCGTTCCTTCATTACTCCTTATGGTATGCAGGCTTGAGGGTTGGTAACATCCCCCTTGATTACAACGGGGATTTATATTACAATTTGTGACAGTTAAATTACTCGCCTAGGTAGACGCTGAGGGTTCTTCATGTATCTTGAGACTAGATGAAACTGGTCTAACTTGAGTCAATATTCAATATTGAATATAGGTATAATGCCTTACTGTAATCGTGAGCCTCACAGGGTTTTGTGACTATAATGGTTTCGGCAGAATATCAGCGCCTATCTACTATTGAG
The DNA here is from genome assembly GCA_963662085.1 of Eupithecia inturbata. NCBI lineage: Eukaryota > Metazoa > Arthropoda > Insecta > Lepidoptera > Geometridae > Eupithecia > Eupithecia inturbata. The sequence goes on along the minus strand of OY759180.1, from coordinate 9,435,147 downwards.
TGGTAAGGCATTTAAGCTGAGCCGAGACCTTTTCGCTGCTGTAACACTCAGCCCAGTCTACTTTTTGAAAATATTTTTGTGTAATTGTTTTTGTCGTAATATAAGTTAACAATTTTTCAAAACGTATTTTTATATCTGTTTTGTACTTGAGCAGCAAATAAATGATTGTCTATGTCTATGTCTATAGAACCTAGAAGGCAAAGGAAGAGTAAACGGAGACATCTGAGTAAACCAGACCGAAGCGATATCATTCCAGTGAAGTAGTTCAGGCAATTTTTTTGTTTGTTGTATGAATATTTAGGATATCTTAGTATAAAACAGTTACTAGCAGAATTCCCATTGCGAAATTCACCGCAATAATACATACGTTTCGCCTAAATTACAGATATTAATCATACGGTATTAAATCGCAATAACCGTGACACAGGCGATCATAATCATAATTTAATACATCAGATAAAATAAGCCAATGACGGCAAAGTGAACGCTAAATCACGGGAGATCGTGTATAGGGAGCTATTTAAATTCAAGCGAGACGTGTGAAGGAAGGCTAGCGTGATTTATGTAGGCTCTGGGACTGCGCCATTGTAAAAGTTTAAATATGAGTGGGCTGTTGGCTAGGATCGGGCGCGTCTGGCGTCGGCCGCCCTTGGCGTCCCTGCGCCTTATCAGGCTCGCTTAGCACTACGCATTGTCGACGTGACTCCATTTAACTTTCAGACGATCTGACGTGATGAAAATCTGCACAGCGGCCCATTACTCCAGTCTTCGACCATATACGCCCCGCTTATTAGAATCCTGACCGGTAGGGTCACTTTAATACCCGACTTCATTTTATAGAGATACGACAAGTTTCAACTGGGATTCTTGATTTTAATTTTATAATTTGTAAAGGGTGGTTTAATCTCGGGTCGGCAGTTATGGTATATTCGGCGTTAAGGGTGCTAGTAATTAAGGGTTTATCTATGTTTTAGTTTAGGAAATATCAAACCTTTATGCTATTAAAGTACCTATACAAGAAGACCCCTCATCAGCATTAAATAATTCTCGAACCCTTTATACATGTTTTATGCAGCTCCCTGGACTGGTGAAGAGTAGCAAAGTTATTGTTCTGCATTTTTATTCAGATTACATTCAAAGCGAAGTAAACAATTGGCTTTCAGCTTACATCGAGCGAGGCGAGTGCCGCTCGCCACTGAATTATTCAGGATCGCACAAGTGTTGAGGCGTGTGCGCAAACTCTAATATTCCATTAATATTCACATTATTAGCAATTTCGCAAATACATTTCCAGACTTCCAGACTAGAAACTGTTGGTAAACAGCTTTACACGATAATGTTTTGTTTTCTAGCATTACCAAACGCTTTCTTATAATAATTGGGGATCGAAGCATGCTCACTATTTATGCGAACAAAAGGGGAGAGCGAAAAAATACAGTATTGTTTCGTTCCCAGCAGTAGCTTAATAGCTTATCCATTTTCAAAGTATTTAAGCACATAAAGGAGGGTTATTAACTTTTACCTTTACTCGTCTTGAACGACTTTAGTTGTACTTGGCGCTATTCTTTCAGCTATGAGTGTTTTTTTTTAAGGATTTCATAAAAAGTTTTAGTTTTGTGATTCAAGTTTAAAGGTGCCTTTAGAGGTAAGCGGACAGGTGACACCTTGACCTCTCATATCATCTCAAATTAAGTTAAAGCATTTTTCTTCCTTGGCAAACTGTAGCCCCGTATTCTCGTCAGAGTTTTTATCGCGCCTGTGGGATTATGTAAGCGAGACTTACAAAATATCCTCGTTTTAGTGAGGCCTGTCCGAATTTATGTGGTTATAAATTGTTGGCATGAACAACGCGTGAGCGCGAAGCGTGGCAGCGTAAGCACGACCGCCAGTTTTGCGCCTATCCGCATGGAATCTGAACACGGAAACAATTGCTCGCCATCATACACGAATTATCTCCAATCGAGACACTGAATTCCCAAACCGTGAAACCCGTACATCAAATATGCATTTAATGCACGCTTTTCATATTACAATACCATCGGTAGATGCTGTTGGATAAATTATATTTGCGGCTACATCGCCGCCATCTTTATGAGTTTGGTGAAAACGAGCTGTAATTACTGGGAACTTTTCAAATTAGGCGAACCTTTTTATACGCCGGCTAATTAAAGAAACGACATAGAAACGATATTTTTATGGTAATTTTGCCTTTGTTTAGGTGTTGGAACGTCTTTGTTTTAGGAAGCCAAGCCAGTCAAAGACGCACATCAAAGGCATAAAAATGCTAAGAAAATGCAGAGAGAAACTTTTGAAAGTGAGCTAATAAAACAGCGGTAAATTTGTAAAGCGGGAGAAAAGGTTAGTATTTTAAAACTAGGTTTCTAAGAATCGTTTCATTAATGTAAGTGGTAATTGGAACGGCAAATTAAACCATTCATCATTTCTTATTAAATGCGAGAATAATCTTACGCACCAATAAATATCTCTCTAAATCATAAAAGTTTAATGTTTAGTATAGAATACTAGATTTGTAGGTAGGTGCACAAGTACATGTGAACGATCACGAACGAACGATGTTTTCACGTATTCCACTGGCTTTCAAACCTCTCCGTATTACAAACTATTTTGAAGTACCTTTAGAGCGTTGGCTTTATTTTGGCTCGTAAAAACATGAAGGTAAATTTAACAGGCACCAAACATTTCAACCTACCTCTATAATGTCGAAATAGTTTATGCATTCCGGATGGCGGGCAAATACAGGGAAGATTGCACGAAAGGAGATACGGAGCTAGAATGTTAAGAGACTTGTGAACGGGCTCCCCTGTAAAAACAAACATGACTATTATAAATAAAAATGAATAAGAGGAAACAAAATACTTGATAGCCTCCGTGGCGTCAAACGCTAAAACCTGCATACCTACTCACAGCGGCCAAATCTTCTCGTTGCACGGAAAAAATATGTTGGGAACAAAAGCATTCTTTCTTTTGATTTTCATTTCTTTTTAAACTAAAAATTATATATTTAGAGAAATATGTACACGTACCATGTGGGCGTTTGGGACTCAAACAGTATAAGTCTGGTTTTAATTCTTTTCTTAATCCCACTACTTTTTAAAATTCGCTTACTTCGGGTTTGGTTTATATGGACCGCAAATTTGGCGCACTACGATTTTTTATACCTATATTTTGTAAGCAAGTATACAGATTGATTTATAAGGTGAGTATAGATATTTTTACCAACGCGTTGATAAATATATCTATACTACGCACACGCGCTTTGCTTAGTTTGTGGCTAGGTCGATGGAATAGAAATATATTATTTCAGGGGTTGAAACCCGAATTCTAAGCCATATTTAGCTAGAATTTTAGGGAATAGAATTCTATAGTGCACGAACCACAACTTCGGGTTCGATCGAAACAAGCTACCTTTGCCAAAGCTAACACATCCTCTTGTTCAAACATCCAGTCCGATAAACCTTACAAATACTGAACTTTTATCATTTATTTGCACAAATATTTGTTTCGTGTATCTTTTATACCAATAGATTGAGCAAGCAAGACAAAGCCTTATTTGGATTTTAGTATAAATTGGTTCGTCGGTGTAGTTGGTTAACTTACAACTTACTTACATCAGACTTACAAAAGAAGTTTAAAGCAAATAAAAAGTTAAACCATAGAGATCCGGAGAAAAAAGGTTCGTTTATCTCTAAACACAACAGTGAGTACAAACTCCAAAATGCTTTAGTTAAGTGAAAGGCAGAAACACTTGATACGAACAAGAATACCTACGCCAAGACACGTAGCAGAGCGCCATATTGAACTCTGTGACACGAAATTTGCGAGAGCGAACAGTGTATACAAATCACGTAGTTTTTGAAAACTTTTGTAGGTACTTTTAACATAAGTTACATTGAACAGTGAGTGAACAGTCACTGATAAGTGATTGCAAAACTCAAGACAGTTGTGCTTTCGTCTTGGACCACGTATGTTTTTAAATATTTTATGGCCTCGCCATGGCTTCGCACGGTTAGCAGAAAAGCTTAGATCTTTTTAACAGAAATATTTCCGTAATACAGTGTTGTCACACAATTCTATTGGTTTTCGCGGCGCACGCCAGCAAAGTTCCCAGCTATATTCGGCATTTTTTTTTCAGACTTCTTCACAATCATCGTCATATTTCAGCCGATTTACACATATTTCTTGAACCTACTCTTAAGCCTTCCATGTGAATCACTCCGTCCATTGGTTAAAACCGTATGAAAATCCGTTTGGTGGTTTTTGAGTTTATGGCGTTCTGACAGACAGGCAAGGTGAGGGTCTTTGTAATAAACATAGACCAAAACAAAGATCCCCGCCGTCACTTTAAATAATACAGTTTGAGTATATTAAGATAGTGACAAAACAGGGAATATAATAAGGACTCGAAACTATTTCATAGAGCACGAGTACTCAGAGTATCCAATGCATTGTCTGATGTCCCTTGTAACAGTATTGGGTTTCGCAGAAGTTCGCCAGATTGCTCGATGTTCGCTTTTAATTAGTTTCTGTAGAAGTACATTCGATGGCAGCGTAGCGAATCTCAAAGAACTTGTAAAGCGTCGGTAACCGATTTTTGACTTATTTCTTTAAAACCAATGATTTGCTATTAATGCGAATACTTTTGTTAAAAGATTGTAATATACTTAGGTATATTATAGTAACTTACAGTAGCTTACAGTATAATTTACACTGATACGTTTATATCGGACTGGTCGGGATTATTCCAAATGTACGCTTTAATTAATTGTTCTTATGGAAATAAAGTATTTTTGGATTAAATTCATTGGTCATAAGAACATTTGTGTACGAGATCTTTAGATATAAAACGAAACGTTTTAAACCTAGTTTACCATTCTCAGTTACAATGGGACTAGTTTCATAAAAACAGGAAGCTCCAAATATTTCATTCGGTAAAGCCTAATGCTATTCCATTCTGGCACGCAATCTCGTTCACACAGATAATGTCAGGGAATATAACATGATAACTGTATACCAAAATGATGTGTGCGAATAGCATAATCGCGGTCGCCATTTATTAGGTTTTTTAAATTACCAAAACAACTATTAAGAGGTATAAAACCATCTACGAAAGTTGGAAGACTTAAGTTGCCTCACGTTTATTAGGACACTAACATTTAAAGCCACAATAAATAAAACAACGCAGCGGAAAACTTTTGTTTACATTACCGCGTTTAAAATATTGCGTGAAACCGACCTGAATATGAAATGTAATGTACAAACCCGAGTTGTGTGTGTACAAGACAGTAGTAATATCATGGCACAACGATTCGCACCATGTGCCGAAAAGATAACGAAATAAATCAACAAACGAAAGAAACAACTCTACTAACACAGATTCCTCCCCTTTTCTGTTTAGGAATTAATAGGAAAATATGCTTAAAGTTTTATTCGCTTTTCCCTTAACATAACACATATGTGTTTTACATATTATCAGTTCATCGCGAATTTGTTGATATTAAATTTTAATTATAAACGGATATTGTCGGAAATGCTACAATGTATCGCATTACATAGGAATAAGTTTTTAAATAAGTATAGCGTATTTAAATTCGCACATTTTCATTGCCACTGTTATTAATTATGAATACCTACATTTGACATGAAAATATCTGATTATAGTATAAAATAACGAAAGAACAAAACTCTTTTGCTCACGAAAAATATCTCGCAGACCAGAATAGAATACGTAATAACCTACCGGGAATCAAAATACAAGCAAACACGGTAGTGAAAAACAAACCTAACCAGCTTTAACTGTGAAGTGCAAATTGCAATCCGTAATCTCATACGGTTCGTAGTGTTCCACGATTTATTCGCACTCATGCTCAGGTCCACGTTCACTTACGATAAAAAAATGAAATTATTTGCCACGAATGGCGGTTATAAATTGCAGGATATGATCAATATTTTTAGCGTCCGAGCCGACATTAATGGCCTAATGGTCATTTAATTTTAAGCCTCGAAGTTTTGGTGCTTACTCTGAATGTATCAGGGAGAGACAATTAACAATATTATTATAGATTTTGTTTATAATGGGAATAAATGAATTGAATACAGTTTTAAATGGTTTCATTCTCACTCTTAACGATAAAGAAATCAAATCGTCCATCGCAGAGTTACAATGTTCGGCTCTGGCACACAATGGCGACTGCTGATCTCACGAAACTTCCCTGTTTTACTTGTAAATAAAATATAACAACCTTTAGCTACCCCTTTTAAGGGATTAAGACTCGAAAAGGAAAAGTTGGCGAGAAGGTATGCATTTGATTTCATAAATTATAACATTATTCAAGAACAAGAATGGAATGTTCACAGTTTCACCAAAACCTACATGTTAAAATTTAGATGACTTCAAAATCTAGAACTGGCTTGACTCTCGTACTTCGGAGATATTAATGTGAATAAATCCAGTGCTATTGCGTTGTCCTTTTTTTTACATGTTGGTGTAAACTGTACGCGACTATCGACCTTTTAATGTTTCTTTGCGAATTTTGCTGACGCTCTTCCGCGCATCTAAAACAAAAAGAGTCTGCGCGCGTTGCATGTCACCGGCGCGTGGCATGTCGCGTATACAGCTTGTGCCTGCGGCCAGTCTCAGTTTCGAATGCAAATTAATACGCGCTTTGGATCGGACACATGAATATGCATGGGTAGTCCGCTCGTTCCGGCATAACCTCCGAGTATCCCGACCGGGTCCGAAACGGACCTCCCTATCACGCATTACATTAACACCGATTACTCGGGTATCATGGATCTTTATTATGTAAGCGGTTTTGCTGATGTAAGTAGCATTTCTGCAAGAATAATGAAAGCTGTCAGAAAAATAGAAACAGAGAAAAAGTAGATTCAAGTATAACTAATTGTAATTACGACGTAACACTAGGCTACGCTAGGCACACTAGGTAGGTACATAATCTTCCTGTTTTTCGTTATAATTGGTGTATCTTTCGTTGGTGGTTCAATAAATTAATAATAATAAATAGTAAAGTAGGTCTACGTTGTGAGTTAAAAATGGTAGAAGAAAACTGAATTCCATACCATCGACCCACTGTGCGGAATTGTACACAAACTGTGATTGAGTCGACAGGTATCCTAGATTTCTCTCGCCATCCGTTGCAACATGCCAAGCCTTCCTACTCACTAAAATATACATTGACGATACAGCAATAATGTTTTAGAAAAAAATTAAAACATTTTAAAAGCATTATTTTTGGGCAATAGTGCAGCGTATATTGCTTCACAGGTATGAAAAGTTTAAAGGCTGCACATACGTAGGAAGTGATGATTTTAATTTAGTGCTTCATCACTGATGAAGCACTAAATTAAAATTCGGAAAGCCTGTACACCTCGAGTAACTATTCGTATGAATAATCCCGTCGCAAAATTAACACCTCTTGTTGTCGCTGAGCCCTAAAAACTGCGAGTGGAAAATACTGATATACGGTTGATGGTGTTAGGATTAGTAAGGCAGATACGTAAAATTATAGCCTATCGCACTCACGTAAACCCAAATCCACATCAGCAAATACCTTCCAAAATATAGACATAAAACGAACAACAAAACCCGTACAACACATCTTTCTCCCTGATGTATCTACGTGTTCAGCGTTACGTACATACATCTGAAAAAATTACTTGAGATCTAGATGCTCATAAAAGTTGGCATTATTCCACTTCACCTAGCCATGACTGCATCAGTACTTTCGAAACTAATAACAATCTTAAAATAAGCGTTGCTTGCCAAAAAATTTAGCATATTTCTACGTTTGATGTGTTCATAAAAATTATTACGGGGAGGATCGCTGGCATTATTACGGCAACTACGGCAAGTGTCGGCGTAGGGCGTTAGGAATGCTAGGTGTGCGAGGCGGAAGATTAAGCGGTACGAGGTGGCGACGTCAGCGAACATGTCGCCGGCTGGTCTCACGTTCCATTACGGGCGTACCAGACATTCCACCACCTCACAACATTGCCTGCGAGACTGAGGTACCTACTCCTCATAGTTGTTTAATGTTCGCCCGGTTCATTCATTACTCGAGGTGACTACAGCACTTGGCACATAGTTTTTGCGGTTGGGTACGCTGCGGTGAATGTTGCAGTTCTGTTCTATTGTTGTTTGTTTATGGCTTATTTAATATTGTTGGGTAATGCAAAACAACGCTAGGTCTTGCCTTTCATTACTGCGTGAAAATAACGTTATCGGTTGTTTGATATTTTCAGGATTTATGAAAATGTAGGTCTACATTTTATTATACAGTACTTAATCAATATTTAAGGTTAATTGGGACGTAGATACGTCCTCTTATATCCACAAAACCAACGAGAAGAAAAACAATCATGAAGTTTACAAAGCAGTATCGAATTCCTTTGAGTAGCTCACACTCATGTCATGCCTGAGAATCAACAAAAAATAAAATGTCTTTTCCAACTAAGTATGTATGTACGTAAAAGTCTTGAATCTGAACAGCAAATGGAAGACAATTTCTTTGAAATGTACATTGTACAGGTTGTTCCATTCTTAAAGGATCAAACGAAGTGGGGTGTTCGGAGGTGCAGCGAAGGGCAAGTCCCCTTTTTTTTCAATTTTTCTCGGTTTAGACATAGTGGTTAGAATAGTGGACTTTTGATCTCATTCAAAGTAAACTTGTTCTCGTAGACAACACGTTTTGAAACAAATATTTGACTGACGGCCATAATATTTCTAAGAATAGAACATCCTGTACGTAGCTTCCACAGTAGCTTCTGAGCATAATACAGCCAGATGCAGTGAAAAGCAGAGTTCCCCAGATAATATCGTGACTGGGTTTAAAGGTTCCCAATGCGTTGCTCGATCGCAGCGTAACGAGAAATCAATGAGTAGGTACGGAAGTGAACGGGTCTTGTTTAGAAATGCCGGGAGCGCACGTTCTTTACCTTTTTCTTAATTCGGATACCCACCTTTGCCTTCCCATTGGGTTCTGAATTTCGAACGGGTCAGGTAAAGTCAACTTGCCCCGTTGAGTGTATTTGTTTTGGCCTTAATTTTTTAAATTCCAGCGCGCAAAGTATGAACCTAACTTTTTCTAATTAATTCTTATAATTAAATTTCGTGTAGCCTGTGTAAAAGTTTATCAATTCGGGTAGCACAACTGCTCGACTCGATTAGTCCTGTGGGAACGCTGCAGAAAATGGACAATTCGAAGTAGAACCAATGCGGCAGGCGTCAATTTTGTATTTATTTACTGAGATAGAGTTATATTATAACTTTTAACTAGACATCGGATTTTATGCATTTGCAAGTTTGCATAGGCATATGCATATACCTCTCTAATTACGGCGTTAATGCATATTTAGCTTTTTTTACCAATATCGCATATTTTGATTAGCTACCAATAAACAAAATATCGCCCTCATCTCAACACATTTCCACAAGTTACCAGATGCCATAGAAAAATTGGAAACCAATAACCTTCCTCTATTTAAATCAATAGAAATACTGGAATCAATGATGGAACTGGCCAACGCCCTTCCTAATTCGATATTAGAAAAGATTTGTAGAAAGTTAGACGCTATTTTGCCTTAAAATCCGAGTCTTCAAAACATGAACAACATTAATTCCTACATCAACGCAACAGGCCATGCCTAAACAGGTATCTCAAGAAATGGCGCCAAATTTTAAATTTTGTCCAATGACGTCAGTTGACGAAGAGAGTTCGTTTTTGGCGTATAAATTAATACTGGGTGACAAACGTCATAAATTTGCTCTGGAAAAATGGAAAAATACCTAATTGTATATTGTCATAACTATCCATAATTTTAATAATATTTCTCTGGCTTTATTTAAAAAATATAAAAATTAAAACGTTTTTTTGGATTTTACATTATGCATATTTCGGCCTTTTTGAGAGCGCTTATAGATATTTCGGACTTTATTAGTGGATATTTGCATGCATATTTTGCCACATTGTTAGTGCATATAATCCGATGTCTACTAATAACTAATGTATTTAATGCTATAATCAGTGAGGTATACAAGATTAATTGAATCTACAAAATACAAATTCCTTAGACAATCTAGTAGACAATGTGAAGAAGAAGAAGCCGGGATGACCCCGGCTTCTTCATCGTCGGCAGGAGCTTTTCAGTAAATATAAAATATGTTATCATTGTAACCAATATTGATTCATGTAGGATAACAAGCTTCTGCCCGCGGCTTTGCACGCGTTATTCCAGGATAAGCAGTAGCCTATGTTCCCCGGGATACCGTCTTCCTCCCTGCCTTTCATTAAGATCCGTTGCATACAGCCGAGGCGTGAAAATGTCAGAGCAACATTTATTTATTATTAAATATATACATAAAACTGTTTTTGATTGGTTAACTTGTCCAATTAGGAGGCGATCGAATTTGATGATATATCACAGTGATCGATTACTTGCAGAGTCCGGAGTTACCGGGTCTCCTTGAATAATTGAAATTTAATTATCAGCCCTAAGCGGGAGTGGCCCTCTGGTAATTTACTAATGAACATTAATCCTCATTATTAATGTTATCGGGTTTATTACAAACCTAGAAACTGACGAAGTTAAAAGATGAAACGTTGGTGTTCTTTCAACACAAACTAGGTTCGTAGTTAACCCGCTTACATACATAATGAATTCGTTAAACTACAAAAGTTTTACAGTAAAACATTATTTCAGTGGGTACAAATAAAAATACATATTCCATAATATTAATGAGCTGCTTTATACAGATCTAATGAGTAAACACTCATTATACACACTACTATACTATTACACATTTTCACACTCTCACTCTCTTTTTCACTCTCTTTTCCTTTTCATTTTTTTTTTATTTATACTATTCATTATTTTACTCATTATATGTATATTTGTCTGTGGTCTCTGTGTTTGTCTGTGACGTCTTAGCTCCCAAACGGAAGAACCAATTTTTTTAAAAGAGCTGACTTTTAGAGTGTTTTGAGCTTGTTGTGATTTTAGGCTACGTAAGAATAGTAAGGTATATATGGTAAAACAATTCTAAGGCTCATATAAATAAATACCTTAAATACTAACATTTATAGCTAAATACAGGGTGACCCGTAATATTGTACTAAGCCGGACGGGGGTGAAGATATTTTGAATTTCGCGTAGGTTTTTTATTTGTAATTTTTTTTTCCTATTCGTGTTTTTTTACACAGTTTACATGCACTCTTGCATTATTTAACATGAAAAAATATTTCACAAATGTTTTTTTCTTGTTTTTTCAGGAAAACCAGTGTTTTGTCATGAAATTATTACATAAAAATTATGTAAATCCTTTGAAATTCCAAAAAAAAAATAATAATATAAGAAAATTTACGTAAATGTTGATCCCCTCGGGTCAAGAATCACCCCCTTTCGGCTTAGTACACATGTTTCCTGGCACCCCTGTATATAGCCTTATGTGTGATGAAAATCAGTAAAGATGTTTAAATGGTACGATTTTTAGGGTTTCGACGATCGGAGATCGGTTTCGAAACCCTTTCTCGCTTTTTCTTTCCTATTTTCCGTCATTAATATCTCAGCAACTACAGCAGCAAATAACTTGAAATTTAAAATAATAATACATATCGTGCGCCTGTATAGATTAAAAGAAAAAAATAATAATGAAAATGAACATTCTTAGTACAAGTGGTGATGTCGAAATTTTAAAACATACCAACAAGGTCAAGTAGGGTATCAAATAAAAAGGTATCAGTTTGTACATTTCAAAACAGTTTATGAAATTTCTGTAGGTTACATATTTTTTTAAAATATTTTGAAAAAAACTCGATAAATTACTCATCCCCGTTCATCAACGTTCGAAACCCTCGGCGCGCGAGTCACACTCGCACTTGACGGATCTTGTTTTAGATAAATAACCTTCTTAGGTAAGCTTAACGAACGCAAATCGTTATTTTCACAGAATATTTTATCAATTAAGTAGAAATTTACTTATATCAGAATAATTAGACGTGGGTAAATATTTGTATCACGAGTAAAAGTCTAGACAGGTAGGTTTATTTATCAACAATACCAAATCAGTAATTAATATTATCTATTAGTGATGATTTCGCATTAATTGATCTTTGATTCTAATTTAGGTTTAAATTATACGCACATTCGATGCTAATAATTATCTACTTTCTGCTCTGGTATATAACAAAACAAATAAGAGCTATACTCGGAGTTTCTCTGAAGGATAGGATTCGAAGCTCCGACATCATAACGAATACATCCGACAGAGAACTAAAGTTATCGACATAACTCAAAGATGTCCAGTAGTAGACTAATATAGGTTGATGATGAAATAACAAAACTAATTATACCTCTATGATTCCGTTGAAAGCTGAGGAAAAACGACGACATTCGCGTTGTTTTTTGTCGCCTGACGCCTCTGGCGGAGGTGGATTGGTCCTCTGATATTCGTTACTCCTATCTACACGTGCCGATGTTCGCTTTAATTACTTTTGTTACTGCAACCATGCGATTTGCTCGATAAAGTAAATTGGAGGCTAAGCTGACCTTTGGCTAGAATAAAGAATATTTTTTTTCGTTTATCCTCTGAATTTCGTTTTTCGAGCCAGTGGGTAAACAATTAGATGTAATGAAACAAGCCGCTTAGGAGATATCGAGATTAAGGATTCATTGTGAGCTTACACTAAACTTTACTAACTCAGGCCTTGCTCTCTAAAAATAGTCTAAAGTTTTTACACATTGCGCATAGTTTGTTTCTAGTAGAGAAGAAATAAATGAATAAATAAAAAATGGTTGGTTTGGTTGAATAAAATGATTTAAAAACAAGCCTCAATAAATTATTTTAATTAGCATTTAAAGTACTTTGTTAAAATAACGTGTATAAAAATAAGAAATACGAAACGAGGAAGAACAGAAAGCGTCGGCGCCAGAGGACGTTAAAAGCCTTTGATTTATTAGATTACGGAGACGTTATAAATATTCCACAAATCCAACACACGAAATTACATTTGCCAATCAATGACCAAGGACGTTACTGTGATCGTTTATCTAAACGTTAGTCAATATCAAAGTCCACTTGTCGACTTGGTCTTGTGTCTACATTTTGAAAAGGGGTTTGTCCGAGCTCAAGCCGATGACGGATTTTACATGACCATTTCTTTACCAACTAGCGGTTGCCCGCGGCTTCGCACGCGCTTTTCAGGTAGCCTATGTCCGTCCCCGGGATACCATTTACCTCTCTGCCAAATTTAATTATGATCCGTTCAGCCGTTTAGGCGTGAAAAGGTAACCGACTGGCAGATAGAGTTACTTTCGAATATATAACATTAGTATGGATACATTATAAGATGACAAAAAGTAAAATCCTCATAGGAAATTTGGAAGCTTTTTTGTGTCGCATGTTTCAAATGTATTTTCTATTTCCGTTATCGGCAGAAACCACAAAGTCACCGTCTTTGCCTGCTCTTACATGAATAATTATACAAGTCAAGCGCAGTCGTTAAAAAGAATTATTCCCAGCTAATGTTCGTCTCGACATTTGGCGGCGAAACCCAGCAATTTGTCACACAGGCTGGCGGCGGAGATGTTTATTCAAACGAGGAAATTTTATTGCAACAACATAAATCTTCCACCAAACGAGTGATGGAGTGACGGAAAGACGTAATCACGAGTCAATGTGCTTAACCGTTCTTATTCTCTTCCTACATAACGTTAGAATTCAGCAGCACTTGTGTTTTATGTCATAAATGTACATTGTACGCGTGTTTCGTTCCGGAGGGGCGATTATTTATCCAAAACACAATAAATACTGAGAGACGACACAGAAACAAGCGTTCGTGTTCATGTTTGTAAATGTTCAATGTAACAGCGAAAATGATGTCAATTCTGCTGTAACGGAAATGAGTTCTAAACGAAATACATAATTCAGAGCACAATAAACCTTTGCAAATTTAAAATAGAGAATAGCTTATGAATTGTTGGGAGCAGGCCGGCTGTAAAGCGAGTTATTAATTCAGCAGGCCGCGATAATCCTGTCGGCCGCGACCGCTACATGTCGTTATCATTTTGGACATTAATAAAACTCTATCTGACATTCCCACCGTGCGAACCGCAAACTTAGCCCGCGGGAGATATTAGAATGGGGAATGAAGCACGGGCTGCATATTGACGTGGCTAATTATCGCAGCGAGCACCGCCTCTACTCCTGCGGCCCTGGTACCGGCGACAGATATCGGAATCTTATTATGTAACTTAAGTCTTATTCCACCGAGAGTAAGTGACCTAAAAACTGGTTTTTATATGCAAGGAAAAGCTGCCAGAAAGACGAGAAAGGGATTTAAATGCAATTCCGCGCGATTTAGTTCTTCAATTCTTAAGCTTTTATGCGTTAGACAAAAAGTACCTACAACAGGAAACACCTATTGAATTCCTAACCCTTAGGTTAATAAATGAGATTAGTTTGTATGGGATTCGTGTGTTTACAATAATAATTGAGTTTTAATCCGGGAATATCGGATTAGTTGGGAAAGTACGGCTCCCCAAACAGGAACCGGGTTTGAATTAATCGAGTATTGGCTGGGCCCAATTACCAGGATAATTATAAAACTTTAACAATACAAATAGCTTTCTGTAATTCTGTAATGGGCGGTTCTCATAGGATTCGTTATTATTAGTTGAGGTATTAGCGAGTAGGAAACATTTTACTTATAAATAGCTAACGTAGTGAGCTAGAAGCTATAAAATGAGCTTGACTGTAGAAACCTAGATAAAAATAGATATTAATGTACTCAATTACAAAATTGTAGCGAGGATATCTGAATGATTGACCTCTTTGTTGACATCTACGAAAGATGATTAAGGTGGAATCAGTATAGTTGGGAATTAACCACGCACTTTCGTGTGTGACTGATTAGACCTACAACCGTTTGTAACATTTCTCATTATTATTAGCTCTTATCTCCCCACTCCAAGATGTAGATTGTAGGGCTCTTTCAATCTTTGCCACTCATTTATTTATAAGGTACCTACTTAAAATTCTAGTTAGTCTAGTAAAGCAGGTCGATGTTAACAAGCTACTTATTTTAAGATGCATTTCTCAATTAAGTGAAATGTGTTTTCTTTGAGAAGATAAACATACGATAAACTTATCTGTTAAGAGTTTTAGAATACGAGCACCTCGAGCATTAAATATTGTAATAAGCACTCATACTCAAATGAAAAATATAGATAACGACAACTCCTATAATCCCAATTGATTCGCTTACAAGTTGATGAATCTTTGGAACGACTGTGTAAGTAGCAGATTCTCAAGAAAATGGGCAAGTTTAGGTAGAGTGCTACAAGATTAACTGATCCTAAAACTTTAGCCGCAAAATAAGCTTCTAATACTTATTGGTTTCAAGCATGAGGCCCTAGGATTACTCGGAATTGGGATTGACGTAGTCAAAAAGCGAAGTTGATTGAATAAAAGGATCAAATACGAATGATTTACGAGGAAACCAATATTTTGCGATTTTTTGCCGTGAACTGTACTACTACGAGCCCCATAATAGAATGAACCCCTTTTTTGGGTGCATGTTTTTCAGGACGCTGACCCGGATCCATCCGCTTTGTTAGACTCACTTATTATGTTGATATATTGCCTTCCACTGTGTTGTAACTCATCAAGTGAGGAGCGCTCTTGACGTGTACCACGTCAGCAAACACGCCAAGGATAACGCCGAGAAAAATAATGGCATGACAATAATGCTGAGTGACGAAGAAGGATGTGCTATTAGCATTAAAACGACCAAAAGTATTTCACTGGAGCGCTTTGAAAGCACTTTATAATCGTGTTCTCATCGAAAAATGATTTTACCTGGAAGGAAATACACTTCCGGTTGTAGGAAACCGATTTGCAGTTAGATATTTTGAAGTTTAAAATAACTTGATAATAAAATGCACGGCGAAGGAAAAGTTTTATACGATGTCTACGAGAAGTGTTGCAAGTTCGTAGCCATGTACGAGTAGCAAGACCGAGCAAATTCGTTACAACGTAGATGAGTGCTACGAATTTGCTACGATCTTGTTACAACGCTACGAAATAAATATATTAGGTTAAAACAAAACAAAATAGTACCAGCCGAAACCATTTAAGTAAATAAATGAAAATAGGTATATCATTTGTATAATATAATTCCAGGAACTGCATGATTTATCAAAACAGACCTTAGTATTTTGACAAAGTATACGTTTTGATTTATTAAGGTAATTCGTTTTGCTTTACTACATGTCTGTAAAAAGCTTGTTAGCGTATATTTCTAAATATGTGGACACCCGCTGTTGTTCATAAACCAAAGGACTCGCTAAAACTAGGTTTTATTGGTTAGTTGGATTACAGGATTGAATAAATAACACTACGTTTTTCTCAATAAATCGGTATATAGCTCGAGTACCTACCTCGTGTTATTTATTGTACAGGGTTTATAACTTTGCACTTGTAGGTATGTGATCTAGCATCCTTTTTTATGCGCATAAATACCGAATATAGAATTATTATCAACCTTTAAGTTCTTGGATGCTGTTAGATAAACAGAGCAATTGCAAAAACTAACTCGGAGTAAAATATGGGCCATCAGAGATATAAAGTACCAACTAAAGTTGGGACAGCCGGTGCTCAGTAAAGCCAATGTGGCCGAACTCATTACAGGAAGTACTAGGTCCTTACTACTTTCGTGGGAACCGAAATTACCTAATTTCATCCAATAGCCGATTCCATTCCAGGAATTGTAAATCAAAGTTGGCAAAAACATCTATTTTTACTAATGGCTTCGAACTGAATGTGTTGATTAGTGAATCGAGATAATTATCCCAAATTTATTCAGGCTAAAATGTATACGGTTACTCAGAACTGCTGGGAGATCTTTCGAGAATCATCTTTCGCCTACTAATTAATGATTACCTAATTTACCCAAAAGCGTTATAATACCAACATTGCTAAGATTAAAATGAAGACAGAATGTGGCATGTGACAAGAAACGAGAATATCACATTAGCCATAAA
The DNA here is from genome assembly GCA_963662085.1 of Eupithecia inturbata. Taxonomy (NCBI): domain Eukaryota; kingdom Metazoa; phylum Arthropoda; class Insecta; order Lepidoptera; family Geometridae; genus Eupithecia; species Eupithecia inturbata. The sequence continues at coordinate 9,418,071 of OY759180.1, read as the reverse complement.
TTTACGTGCAAGAATAAATTTTCAGAACTGTCGCTGATTTGTAACGAGAGTTCGAGAAGGGTAAGCCGTATTTTCTTTCGGCACCGGCTTTCTCAGATATAACAACCGATTATGATTGTAATGATCTTTTAAGAATGGATTTTTTAAAGTAAATAATACCTACATAATCTGTGTTCAAATGAATGTTCGCTATACATTCTCTTTCTCACAATAAATATTACATGCTGAATGAAAATCTTATTCAAATTTTAAATTAAGTTCTGATTGACTATGAGTAAAAATACCAAAACACTGTGAGTAGTTCATGCGTTTGCAACTGGTTTTTCTACGAAAGTCGGGTTCTTAACCCACTCATTGCTCTTGGCTGTGGAGTTGACCGATGTCTGTGTCCAATTTGCGAGAAACAATGTTGGTTTAACCGTCCATATCTGAAGACGAAAACCGGCTAGGGGGACAGAGGCGTGCGACAACCTATTAGCACGCGTTACGGCAAATTAGCAAGACAATCACTCAGCGAGACGTCATAGCCGGGTCAAGCCGCTTGGACGCAAATCGAGAACGGCACTTGAGACGAGTGATGCTCGAAACCTACCTGACATGAATGTGTGTTGACCGGTGCGTATCCATCACCACCTTCCTGATTTATACATCAGCTCTACATCCCAGATTGTGCACTGGGATACGTACGTACCTACTAATGCTCGCTGAAGCTACCGAGGAAATGCTTAGTTAACTTGATGTCCGCTGCGCAAACTTTTGGTGTGCATTGTTGCCAAGAAAGAGTTACCTCATTTTATATCATGAAGCTTAAACATACGAAGTAATTAAGCGTATGATGCGAGTTAAATGATTAACGCGTTAATAACTTTCTAAGCGAGAATTTAAACACAAGGAGACGCGTCGTAATTTATCAAGTATTTCAATGGGTTTTGCTTAATTTATTCTGTTGTAGGCCGTTGACGTTGGTTTTATATCATCCATTAAAAGGGTACGGTCGGGTCCTCACATTACTCACTTTATCGTATAAACCCTCTTACAAAGTGCGGGAACATTTTTTTCACACTACCTATTTATATCTTGTTACGATGAAATTCTGCTAAAATGGAATCGGTGGCGAATATTTGCAAATTTACTACACTGTGTCTGCAAAGTTTTTAGCTGTTTTATATTTGGCTCTATCGGTGCCCAATATTTCCAGTACACAAAGTTTCATCAAAATTTTGAGCTAAAGCAAGTCCTGCACACAGAGAGTTACCCGTCCAAGCAAGTTTCGCTGACCGTACGGTAGTATTCAAATAGCACAAGACCGTAATTACAGCTCAGTTGGTGCTGTGATTATAGCCTACAGGTTCTTAATAGAAACTTTGGGAGGTCACCACACTATCAAACTTGGCGAGAGTCAGGTAGTAAGGCTAGAAGCTTCTTGAAATATTTCTGCTTTAAAGCTATTTTGCAGGAGAGCGCGTATCTTTTCTTGATCACAGTGAATACGGAAATTGCTTCGACTGAACCACGACTAAACAATCTTTTACGAATGTGGAGTGGGAGGACATAAAAGCAATTGTCTATACGTTTATTTGAAAAACAAGAAAGAAATCTAGTAAGCGCACTCGTGGATTGCAGACCTAACTCACTCTCGGGTGTTATTGTCGTTTCCAAGTCGCATTGCATCAAAAAAGCTCTTTGCAAACATTGCTATCCAGGCATTTAGCTAACCAAAAACTTTCCATATTTTATTTTTACGGGATTATTTTGTTTGATGTTTGTGTCTTTTCCTTAACAAGTAATCCCTTTAGGAATCTTAGTTGAACGAATCGAAGACTCAAGGCCCGTTTTATGAAAGCTTGCTCAGTCATCGATCTCTCGCTTGAGTAACGCTTTTTTAAGGCATAACCGTCACTCAAGCATAGGATCTATGACTGAGCAAGCTTTCATAATACGGATCTAAGTCGAAGATGTCTAGGAGCCAGAAAAGATAACAAAGCCATAAGAAGCATGCGATGAAGGCAAGTTATTAATGTGCCCGGGGCAGAATTAATTAGAGTTGGCGATAGTGCACGACTTGATTTATAACTTTCGAAGAGACTCTTGCTAACTTTAAATTTGTGTCTTCCTTTTCATAATTTAATTTACCTATCAGTAAAAAGACAAGTGAAGGTGCCTTTGAATGGAGAATGTAGTTAAATTGACGACAGGCTAAACTTAACAGTGTCTGTCAGACTGTGAAACCGTGATGTTTAGGAATAAAAGTCCACTACGTAACACTAGTGTTATGCTTAGGAAAATTCCTTCCTAATCTTAGCACTTTACACGGTTATTCACACTAGTTTAAAGTGTGTGTGCAGGTTAGGGAAGGTGCCTAAATTGTCGTTTTTGGAGGTGGATGATCAAACTCACAGAACTACTAAAAAAACTAGCACTAAAATGGCGATCATAGTATCTTATTCCTGAGAAATCTATTTCAAGTGTTTTATAACTCTATTAAAAGCTAAACCAAATTGCCTATGACTTTTACAACGCACGATTGTAAGCCGTATCGTTATATAACTTTAGGTTGATTATATCGTAAGTGGTAGGTTACGAGCCTTACTTAAGCACCTAAAGCAGGAAACTTGAATGTGCGTACACAGTTTGTAGGTTCGTAAAACGAATACTTATGTCTTGTGTGTAAGCAGTAAAAGTCTTAAACGTCTATCATAAAAAAGCTTCAAGTGCTTGTGTGGTAAAGGAGAGCGATAAAAGTATACAATTGAGAAAACAAGTTCCGTCATGTGCGTGTGTGACTCGCGCGCCGAGGGTTTCGAATGTTTGTCAAGTATACCAATATGTACCATAGGTACCGGTTAGACACTTTGCTATTTATTGAATACCTAAAAGTTAAAGGTAGTTACACATTTCAGATGTATCGGTTTGCATATCGCATTGCATATCTTCGGAGTATAGAGAGGGTAATAGTTATATTCGAGTTTTATCAAAATATTTTAAAAAGTATGAAACCTATAGAAATTTCAAAAACCGATTCAAGATGTACAAACCTTTCATTTGATACACAACACGGTGAGGTAGCCCCCCCTTTTGAAAATGATTCCCCCCTTTTTTACCAGTTTTCAAAAAGTGTTCTAGCTTGAATGGTAGGTACTAAGGCTGAAAAAACTCACTACGCTTCACTAATTTGAGTGCTTTAGATAACAAAAGTATGGCTTAAAACCACTTCACGTTATCATTAAAATATTTTTTTCAACTGTTGCAGCACTTTAATTTTTTAGCCTGAAATGTTAAGTCGCTCTTGTTTAAGATAAATACAGACTCAATTAGCCAGACCAGATTAGCATAAATACTGCCTGCTTTGTTCCAAATATTGACTTACTCTGTTGAAAGTTCATTTAACCGAAACAAATGAGTATGTTTATGTTATAAACTTACTAAGATGATATTTGAGAAAAGCACGAGTAAGTACATTAAAGACATAAACGCCCAAAAAAATAAACTATTTGAATAAAGTCTCTTTTAGGCACAGTCGGATAAGTATTAATGTTTAACGAGCAGAGGTTCGTTTACACCAATACGGCTGCCAGCCAATACGTACAAACTCTTGCTTATGTCTTACAGCACATTATGGAGCTGAATCTAGGTAGGAAAGGCAATAAGCGAATTACGTAAACTGCCAGAGCTGGAATAACAGTGGAATACTACTTGCGAAACACGAAGCACAAATTTAATTCTCAAAGCTAACGACTCTAGTACGGACTCATGGGATCTGTTTCGACAGGCACTTACTGGCAGGCTTGTGGCAAATGGCGCGCATCATTGCCACTGCGGCGGCTGATATTAGCTGATTATTCAGAAACATCTGTTGCTTACGCCCTGTCATTGACGGAAAGTATCATTAAAACGATTTCAGTTACGACCACTTGACGCCAGGCCTTGAACAATTTCAACTTGCCTAAAAAATCTCCCAGCTATTACGAAGCAGATATGTTTTCCTGCTTATTTTTTCTAGCGATACGTTTTCGATGACAAGGTGAACTGACTAATGCAGGGGAAAATATTTGTTTCAGGTTCAGAAGCGCCATATCATTTTCTGTTACTTAGTCAAATCGACAGATAGAACACTCGAAAATGTTCACTCAGCATTTGAGATTTAATTTTGCAAGAGAAACGAGGGCATTACAAGGCTCGCTTGGATTGGTCGTCGGTGCAACATCTGTTGGGGACACTGAGTTTTTAATACGTAAGAATGCAGCGATAGCACCCGGGGCAGACGTGACAACCCAGCAATTTACCCTACGTACCTTTGCAAGTATTTACCAACGTTTATGCTCAATTTTACTCCTTTCATTATTTACGTGGCTCGACATTATGACAGTGCACACTGTGCATAATTTTCCGAATTCATGAGTTATTTTAGCTTCAAACAACTTTCCGAATTCGTTTGAATTTATAGCAAGGAGGTATTCGATCTATTAAATCATTAAGTACCATAAAGATGAGTGATGTGGAATAAAGAGGCTCAAGAAAGATCTGAATGGAAAAGGTTGGAGGAGGCCTTTACCGATTGGCAAACAAATCTACAGAAAATAAACAAACAACAAATACAAAGATTTTTGTTATTATAGTGCGTAAAAGCCCTCACACTTAGGGTAATTTCTAAGAACTCCAATAATATCCAAAAAATGTATTGACTTCGACGGAACTTGAACCCGCATCCTTCCCTCAGTACGGGAATGCGCTAACCAATTACACCACGAGATCAAGTGACGTAGGAGTCGAAAACCTTTGGGACTTCCTTTGGACTCTAGCGCCGTTAGGCACCTACAGGGAACACCTACACTACACACCTACATTGAAGTTTATCCAATCTTGTTCAAAGACTACAAATACTAACTAGGCTATTTATTGTGGCTAACTTAGTTATAGTTTTATCAAAACTTTATTAAGTCCATACATGTTATTTACGATTATTTAGGGAAGTAGGTAGTACGTTTTTATTACTTTTAGTTCATAAAAGGAATCAATTTACTTGTATTAGAAAAAAATATGTAAATATTATCCAAAACTAGATTTCTGGAAGGTATTTGATAACTAAAAACACATCCGTATACAAATCGTTGAACAAATCGTCCAAATATATGATCTATGTTGTAAATTGTTGTATATGATCACATTGATCACAGTTTGTTGACCATGACATGAAATAATATTATTGTGTTTGATACAAGGGCCTTTCCAATTCCCAGTTCAATTTCGGGTTTCAGAACCAGAATTGAAATACGTGATACGAGAAATAATTTTACAATACTCTTTATTTTAGAAAATATTTTAGTGCCAATGTTTTTCAGTCTTTGCTGGATATACCTACTAGTTAACGTTACTTGAGTTCTCTTTGTGTTAACATATTCCATTTTCACTTCGAAAAGCAAGGCGACACGGGCGTGGGTTTTTGTCTACAAACAATATTTAGAAGCACTCCGAGAATGCACGTTCGTTCTCACTTATAATTATGTTTTGAGACGTTTCATAACATACACTGAATGTGTAAGGGAGAAATAACACACTGAATATAACCAAAAGATGAGATTTATAGCATTTATTTGTTCCTTGAAACAAACGACCAACATTGGACTCTAGATCTACTGCTAATTCTGGGTACACCATTTTCCAGGATAGGACATTACAATTTTGAGGGTTTCCTATTTAAACTTTGAAACTTAAATCCAGGATGACAAATAAACAAAATAGTAATAAAAGTAGTAGCTAAGTAGACATTTCACAAACATTACCGAAATTACTTCCATAAACTAAAGATCGAATAAATATATAGTTTTTTTCATAAAAAATTTTTTGTTTTGTTTCTTGTTTGATATTTATACTTTATTTATACATTAGTGGGTATGACGAGATATATATTCAGTTAATCAGTTGAGCTACCTGTAGATAGTTTGCAACAGTCTGCTTAATTGTTTCAATTGTAAATACTAGTTCTAATTTGTTTTTATTATTGATTGTAATTTTCTTTATTACAGCTATTCATATTTGTTAAAACTAATATTAGCACGCCAACCTCGTGTTTTTGACATGTGTTTTGGTCGGCAGGTAGAAAATGCCTCGGCATTAAGCCCACCCTTTGTACTTCAGTGCAATACAGTTTTAAATAAATAAATAAACCGAGTTATGAAGTCAACCGATATAAACACATCTCCGATTTTGTTAGGCAGTAGTAATTGACGAATGTTGCAAGTAGTTATGGCACCGTTTATTCTCCGTAATTGCTCGGCTTGCGGTTCGAACTTATGCCTGAGTCTGGTCGTAATACAAGACTGTATGTTACAAATTAGAGAAGCAGCGCTCCAACTCAAGTTTATGGAGCAACGCACAATTCAATTATATAAATATGTTTGGCTTGAAGTCATTAGGAATTATACAAAATCTAGAGCCAGATTTAGCTCAGATTCATAATAGCTCCTAGAAATTACCACAAAACTTTTAGTATTTTTTCAGTCAAGACTGACCAGGAACATTTTATTGTAAAAAACTCATTGAGTAGACGATAAGCCATAAATAGCAGCTCTGCTTTAATAATTTTGATAAAAGGTATTCATTCAATATTTGAAAAGGAAAAGTTCAAATAATAAATGATAAAAATCTCTAACTGAACGTCGGAGTGTTCTTAGAGCTTTTGAAAAACTCTAGCGTTTGTAAGTGTAAAGGATCAGAATAAAATATATTAATTAAATTCGTTTTCTTCATAATTGACACACTGAATAAACAATACTTGCTTGCTTTACGTGGCTATAATATAAATATATAATTTTATTTTGCTTTATTCTATACTAGTTTCTGCCCGCAGCTTCGCACGCGTTAATTCACAGAAGCATTTTAAGGTTGTTTATATCCCATGGGAACTGATTTATGGAATAAAATGGAGCCTATATTTTATTCCAGGTCTAGAACTATCTATATGCAAAATTTCAGCCCGATCCCTTCAGTGGTTTTGGCGTGAAGAGGTAACATACATCCATACATCTAAACATCCAAACTTTCGGATTTATAATATTAGTATGACTAGTTTCTGCCGCGGCTTCGCACACGTTGTTTACATGGAAACGTCTAAAGGTTAATTATATCCCATGGGAACTGATTTTTACCAATAATAATAAACATTCATTTATTAACATTCATTTATTTCAGACTATAGAAAAGTTACAAATCTTATTTAACTTATTCTACGGTCCATAGACTACTAGCGTATACATAAAATATAAAAACTTGACTAATATGCATTTATGGGATAAAAAGTAGCCTTAGTTTTATTCCAGGCCTACAGTTTACATGTATGTAAAATTTCAGCCCGATTCGTTCAAAAGTAACAAATCCATCGAAACTTTCGCATTTATAATTCAAATTCAATTAATTTGTATAATATTAGTCTGATTAGTGTAAAGTCTCTACTGGTGCGGTAATTAAATGTAGTTGTTCCTTGGCAAAGTCATACTGACATTTAAAGAGTTCCAGAGCATTATATAATATTTTTTGTGGTAGTCCACATCAACAATATACCTGTGTCATTTGCGCAAACTCATAAATCAATTCTCCTATTGAGACCAACCTGACTCACGTCGAAAACAAACGGCTGGACACCGACCGCCGTTCAGCAGCGTAAGATTTACGATCCTAGTAAAAGAAAATTTTATTATACTCGTACCTTCAATTCTTTACAGTTTTCCAGGAAGGTAATAGCCGGTTTCTTTGGGGACCTTACCTGAGATTTTTTCATCAATTCAAATTGTCGGTCGCTGAAGAGAGTAGGCAATTTTCAGCATAATACCTATCGTGAGTTAATTATATAAGCCAGGCAGAGAAGTTTTCACTGTAACTTCATTATGAGAAGCCAAGGAAAGGTTGGCCGAATAAGGGCCAGGTCGAGAAAGTATATAGGTAGCAAGGAAAGGAAAATTATCCGTTATAATGTATCGTGGCGACGAAGATCATCGATCAAACCTGCGCGATGCCACTTAGCAAGCGACATGCTGGTATGTGCAGCTTGCGTACACTCTAATGTGGAACTTTCTGAGGCATCTGCCAAACTGGGATAATCCAAGCTATTCGATGGCATTTACGTTATACCAATATTCACGGAGCATAACCAGCTTCCTTATTATTGAAGCATCACGTGAACAATGCGGTAGTGATCAGATCGAATTGGGCGTTTAATTATGATAAATTTTATTAATGAGGCCATTAGCATATCCAACAAGTATAAACAATTAAGTTTCAAAGTAATTACCGTCATAAATCGACCGTCAAAATGATGTGGAGTTTGATTGATAGTAAATGCAAAATAGATTGTAAAAAACAGTTGTGAAAGCAACAATATCTAGACAGATGAAAGAAGCAAACAATGCCTTAGCTGCACAATGCATTTGGACAATAGCGGAGAGAAAATAAACTCAAATACGAAATGTTTGGTCCATTTTCAACTAATGAAAAAAAAAAAACTGTGCCCGTGTTCATCGTTATTTGCTCAATATAATAGCTTCAACTAAAACAGAAATTTATATTAAAAATACTGCAATTTTACTGTTTACCTAGCTTGAAGAAACATACGAACTAAATAAGGAATACGTTGTATTTTATCCGTCATAATCCTGGTATCTACAATAAAAAACAATTAACAAGATTGAACAAATAAAATCTTGAGCAAATTGTTGAAGCCTGAAGCCCCAGATTTTGTTTGCAACAACGACTTTTAATGCTGACTCTGAGTCAGAAGCTGGTGTCATCAAGTTTCACACTTCAACCCGCCCGGAATATGTATTGGCAGACCAAAGAGATTCTTGGATAGGTAAGTGGTATGAAAAGCTACGATCAACCCCACACTCACGTAGGTACGGTAAAAAAATGCGAAATATCTATGACTAGGCAAAATTGTGTTGCGGCACGTCCCGTTACTTCAATGTCGACCTCTGTTAGGTCAGGTAAGAACACGAAAGTCTCAATCCAATTACTGGACCAACGTCGGTTACCTTTCAGTAGAGGATTCGATTCAGAGAGTACCCATAATAATGCAGTTTGCAGGAATAGTTTGAACTGGAAATAGTTCAGAGCGTGAGACGAAAACGGGATCGAAAGCTTTTGATTTTCAGCAAATGTTTGAAACTTGTTAATGAATTGTGAATGTTTTACTTCCATAATATGTCTCCCCATAATAATGCAGTTTGCAGGAATAGTTTGAACTGGAAATAGTTCAGAGCGTGAGACGAAAGAGAGTACCCATAATAATGCAGTTTGCAGGAATAGTTTGAACTGGAAATAGTTCAGAGCGTGAGACGAAAACGGGATCGGACTTTCAGAGTTCGCTTGCACACTAACATAAAATAATTTTCATTAAGAATAAAAGTACGTGAAACTGCATTCTGCACTAACCTTGGTTTAGTGCCACCAGATTATTATGCAGGTATAAGAACTGATCGCACTAAACATTCCTGCAACCAAACTAACTCTTTACTAACGTAGGGCAAGCACGGGCATTGTTGTCCAGGGTACAATAGCGAAAAATTACGTCACTTTGTCATCGAATGCGTAAATTGTTTTAAATTCAATCATTCAACTTCAATGTATGACGCAATGTATGACGACGTGATGTCATTATTGTCTACCATAAAGAGCAATCCCCGTGCTTGGCCTACTGTAGCAAATAGCAACAGAAGGTAAGGTGTTATTTTCGATATTCGACCAAAAATATTCGACAAAAATATAGACGGACTATGTGGCAAACTAGTGAAAGCTTTCAATGAGTTGTTTGACACAGTCGTTTAATTGCTGCAGTTTGTGACAAGCATTCGTACCAGCTCTTCCAAACATTTTCATCCCAACTTTTATCCGGAGCGAAATCGAGCTGGATTTTATTGGCTATTCTTAACAGGCATTCTGCCGTACTCCTTAGTAGTTCGAGTTTACTACAGTATCTATCTTTTGTTTCGATATTGTCTGTCACCCACCTACGAGTATATTTGACATTGATTGGGAATTTATTGTGATGCTACATCAAATGTTCTACATGATATGTACCTATTGTTATAATGTAAATCACACAAAAACGTGTTCTGATTATTTAAATACATACGAGTTTTGTCATGTTCGGATAATTTTATAATGTCAGTAAATCGGCAAACCGAAGAGCTTTGCGTTGTCAGTGGGATATGCAGAAGCAGTGGTAGCGCCAGTGTTTTAGACTTACATTGCCTATTCATGATTTTATTGGTCACCCTTTACCCGCTTTGATGACAACTTGGTCAGGATGATCCAGCTTGATGCTTGGTCCATTTAAAAACCACGGATCTTCCGCAATTATAGGTATCTTCCTAAGCCATGTCGACACGCTTGTATTTCACTGATATTCACTGACGTTCATTCATTATCGACGCTCGGCAGTAGTGATTCCTACTAGCGATAACTACATTTAGTTAAATTAAAAATATAGACTTTTGTTGAGATGTTCAGGTACAAAATACCTTACACGTTTACAGAACGTCACGAATCTGATTTTGAAAGTATGTACTCACATTCATCGTGGTCTTTGGCGGTGACAGTGAGGACCGTGTGCTGGATATCTTCATTCTCGTCGACTTCTGCCTCGTACAGCTCCTTGTCGAAGTACGGCGGGTTGTCATTCTTGTCAGCGATGCCAATGCGGATGAACTTTGTCACTGCAAATAAAGGAATTGGGTCAGACGAAGAAATATGACAGGATCGTATTGCTTTTCTTCTCGAGTGATTCGCTGAGAATATTTATTTTATTTGTGAGCTGCTACTTTGTTAGATGGAAAAACTTAAGCTACCCTATTTGCTTTAACTGACACAGTATTGAAATGGTTTGAGTGATTAGTTCTTTCTATATTATTTTGGAACTGGTACAAATGTACGTTTTGGTACACTTAAGACATGAATTTCTGACTGTGTCAACCTTTGTTTGAGTGATTAGTTCTTCCAAAATCGTATGTAACTTTGTCGAATTTCAGCAAATCTAGATCGTTTCCCAGTACTAACAAGCGCTGGTCATGAAAAAACTAAAATATTAACAACCAAGCTGTTTTTCAATTAGAACAAAGCTACTGCTTGGCAGCCGACGAAAAGGATTACGCAACCACAAAGGAACTGCAAGCAGAGAGGATTCTGAGACTACAAGGCGTTTTCAAAAGTAAATTAACTCTTTTTATGACGAGCTACGTGGCTACTTATGCTTTTTGAAGACTGGGAGCAAAAGACAACTTTTATATATGTACTTATGAACGTAATAATTGGGTTCATATTTCCTTTGTAAATTACTCGTACCTCAGCAACTTTGAATAAAAAGTTTTGTAATAAAAACTAGACAAGGTTCAATATAAGCTGCTATCCGTTATGAATATGAACGCTTGACATAAACGCTCATTTACGATAGGGTATCTCTTCACACAACCAGACGTCCATATGAAACATTTTATAACATTGAAAAGCGGGATGGTATCGCTATTATTAAAATAATAAGCAAAAAAAAACATAACTGAGGGATTCATATGTGTGACATTTTCAGCTTGTAACACTAAAAAGCTCTTAACAGTGGTTAAGAACAGTGGTTAATTCTTACATATTAAAAAAAATAAAAAAAATATGACGAAACAAATTTATCTACCAATTTAGTACCTACCTAATGATAACGCTTAAATAATTCCATACCCAAATCCGGATTAGCATCGGAAAATAAAACTTCACGACTCAATGGTTACCTAAACCAATGATTCGGAAAAAGAAAATCAGGTTTGTAACGAAATCTTTTTATAAGAAATCTATTTTTATCGATAAATTTAGTTCAAAAGTATACCTGTCATATAGGTATTATTACTACAAATTTAGCAACTGTGAACATAAGAATAAATTCGTCTTACGCGACAAGATTTCCTTGAAAGCTTTTCTAGCGACAGCATCCTAATTGGACGATATCAAATGAGCTTTAATCCGACTGCTCCGAGGGAGCCTTATCGAAAGAAAAACGAATTCTAGACGGAAATTGCTTTCGTTTGAGGTACCCCTAACAATGATAAATTAGGGCACTGCTGCCAGAATGTCCGGCGGCTTTATTAAACATACTGACGCTTTTAAGCTCGGGCCCGGTGAAACTACTTTATCCTTGAAGAGGTGACCGGTCGTCGTTTAATACAAAGCCACTACTCCACCCTATCCGATAGGCATTCATTTAGTAGCCCTGCTAGTCGCCACGACTCCAATTAATCGGCCTGGCCAAGCCGAAATTCGAAACTTTGTTTTTGAATCACAAATTAGCATTTAAAACTTCGACTCGATTTGTATTCTTGTTGACAACAATCACGGAACACAGTAGGGTCCGCTATTTTCATCAAGCATTGTATTTTGGAGAGCTCGATAACTAGTAAGACTTTCGGCGGCGGCAATTTAGCTGAAAATATGTTTATTTATAGATTTGGTTACGCAACAACGACTAAATCACTTCCGTAGATTCCTTATAACGAGGATAACCTGTAGCATACTTATTATTATCATTGTGCAAGCAAGAAGGAGCCGTCAACCGGAAATCCGGTATCGTTAGGGTCGGAGATTGGCGAATTTACCCGAGCTCGGGTACATTATGATGACGCAGCGTTTGTTCCGACATTATACTTTATCACATCACACTTCATATGATAATATAGATATGAATGTTTGGATGGATGTTTTACTCTCACTCTCGGGAACTATCCCGGATTGTATAGACTGATGGAGCCATGATAAAGCGTTCGACCCTCCGAGTACCAATTCCACGAAATGCGGTAAAAGGTAAGGCATATTTTTGAAGCAGCAATGTTAAATTGAACAACAATTCTAATGAAGCACGTTAAGAGCATCCTAAGGACACAGAGGATGGCGAGTTTTTGACAAACAGCGAGGGGCGACTGTCCCAAACTTTGGGACAATTTTGTTAGCGAACTTTACTATCAACGTGCAAGTCGCCATTCCCTCATAATTAAATAACCCATCGACGGTTATATCAACATAGGGATTAATAGTCGTTCCCATGTTTTATTCGGCGAATTAGAGAAATGTTTGAGTGTTAAACTTTAACGATGGGTTTTAAAATGCTTCACAAAAACAAGAGTGCCATAAATTAATTGTATGTATTTGAGCCTCTACTTTTCAGCTCAATTTACTCAATACATTTACTTGATAAATGAACTAACTGTGTATTGATGGTGCAATAAAGTGATAATCTATCTATCTATCTATCTATCTGACTTTGGCTTTGGATAGATTTTAGACCATTGACACAAAGGGCAGGGTAGTAATTACCAGAAAATACGGGGTCGAATTAGGTTTACGCGTCTATTCTATTATTTACCGAATCAGTCGTTGCTGAGGTAGAGTCAAAGGGACAAAGAGCACATAAACACCGAGCTTTACACAAACTGTTTGATATTACTAATTACTACCTACCAGAGTTACTATCAGAAACCAGATATGATAGATTAACCATAGTAAACCATGGTAGGTAGTTTAACTATAGGAATAACGTCTACTTTCTAATTACATGCATGTAGGTAGAAGTATATATATATTTTCAGTAATATTAGGCAAGCATCGTCAAAAGCAAGCCGTAAAAAGTGTTTCACGACATACAAATCCAGATCAAAGCTTTTTTAACCGATATCGAAAACAGGAGGAGGTTCTATGTTCGGCTGTATGTATGTATGTATGTTTTTTTTAATGTATGTTCGTCGATTTCTCCTTAAATTATGGACTGATTTTGAAAATGATTTCGCAATTTTATAGAGAATGACCTCGAGATGGTCCCATAAACTTTTGGTTCTTGTGGGATTATTACTATTTGATTTAGGTTTAGATTTATTTATTGCATACATATACATTGTGTAAGCTTACATTTTTCCAGCAAAACTTAAAAATGTTGTAAAATTAAGGGATTCAAAGTCGGTTTTTAGTTCTTTCAAAACAATCAAACTATTTGTACCCAGCCTCAAAGTGCAACCAATATCGAGAACTTCCCACTGTTCTTAGAATAGTTTTTTTTTTATTCTTTAAATCATTCAAAGTAGGTAAAGATCTTAAAATCAATATGGTAGGTGTCAACTGTCAACCATTTTATTCAATTCGGGCTCACTTAAATTTTAACTTCTTACAAAAGATGTATTGCAACTAAGAGCAACATTCATCGCTGTTGTTAGTTTTGCTAAACGTCCTAAACGCCAGTTTACGCGTCCAATTAATCAATCAAAGGCACCATTAGTATTCCTGTAGCAGAGCAATCAAACCGCCCAGTAACGAGCTCGCAACGAATAATCCACACTATTAATCCACCCTTGTAATCTAAGGATTAACGCTCATAATTTTCATAAGAAGAAATAATAGCAATCAACGTTATTGCGAAGAGAAAGAGCCGATGACAATTTGCAGAATTATTCGAGAGAACGTAGAGTTACTTCACTTGATAGACCAAATAAAACGATTATAGCGTATGCAAACGCAAAATATTGAAGATAGAAGGATTTTTTTGAGTTTTTATCAGTTCTGTCTGGCAAAAACGAAGTTATATTAAATTAGAGGCACGCTAAAGTTGTATAAAACCGTGATCATCTTTTGATGATCTCCTTAGGGATGTGCGTATTGTCAGGGAAAATTGTACTGACATGGACCTGGGCTTAAAGTCGATTATAATCGACTTAAAGTCTGACTGAAACTGACTTGGAATCCCTTAATTTTACACTATTTTTAAGTTTTGCTGGAGAAATACTTATCCCTCAGGAATATTATTTAATCGGACCACCTCGAGATCATTTTCTATACAATAGCGAAATCATTTTCAAAATCGGTTCATAATTGACGGAGTAGACATACAGCCAGTACATACAGCCAGCCGATCATAGAACCTCCTCCTTTTTTAAAAATTAGTAGATTTGTTAACTGAAGTTGTAGCAAGATAATATAGCCCTTTGTAGAGAAATAAGGAGAGCAAAGTGAATTATTTTGTCTATGTAGATGGTTGAAATTTGCTTGAACAACATCCGTGCTTGTAGCAGAATTAATTACGGCATTAGGGTGATCTGTTTATCAATCCTATCCGCCTTTACGCATAATGATTTCTTTTGGCAAGGAGTATCTAATTCCCCCCCCTTGTCAAAGAGCAATATTTGAAGGTAAATATTTATCAATTCTTAAAGTTTGCCAGTCTAATCTTAATTTTATTTCATTGATACTCGTATCTTCAAAGGATCTGACAGGAGGGTAATCAAACAGAGAATAATAAAGGTATTTGCAGAACCCAAGACCCGGGTATTCTAATCCAAAATGAATTCTCACTGAAATAATACTATTATGAAACATTAAATTTGACCATTCTATTTCAGTACAAACGTAATTGATTTGAGTTTAATTTAAGGAAAGGGAAACTAGTAGGAAATCTTGAAATCGTATAAATGGATCCTATTCCACTCTCAATCTCGAGAATATCAATTTGCCGAATTAATGCTAGTGTATAAAGTACGCAAATATGAAAAAGAACAAGATCATTGAATTTATCAGGACGTCATCATAATACAAGCTGCGTGCTTGATAATGAAATTCTTTATCAAGAGGTGCGGAGTGGCGGGACGTGCCTGGGCGTCGGCACCGGCCCCAACGGAAGGTCGCTCTCGACACTCAGAATAACCCCCTGTCCTACAAAGACGACAAAAACGATGAAACTTTCGGCGCGATACGTCACAGAAGACGTGTGATGTATCTTTATCAATACAATAACTGGTATCTTCTGATTTTGTAGATCTAGTAACAAAAAAAATGCTGAACAATCCACACATCATCTAGCCCCAGGCTATGCAGAGCTTTTGTTAGGTCCTTAATGACTGATATAATATTACATAGATATATATATATTTTTTAGGAGGCCTTAACCCGAGAGGGGTTCTAACTATTAACGAAACATACAAATTTAAATCAATCGGAATAATGAACTATTCAATTTAATTTAACAAATCTATTACTCTGACATGAACTCCATTATATAACACATAGGTTTTTATAAATGAATACAAGCAATTAATTTTTTAAGCATGATTGATTTGTAGTTTAGGAATACAACTTTTGTATTTTTTTATTATTGTTTATTTATATATATTTTTTTATATTTTATTATACATTGAAAATACCCAGAACACCCTCAACAAATATTTGCATACCGTACAAACATTTGTCCGAAGGCGGTAATTGAACCCGCAACCTCATGCGTTGCAGGCGGACCTTCACCGCGCCACATCGGTCGTCTCGTCTCGATCAAATGCTACGAAACTCGAAGCCTACCTACTAATGCCCGGTTCGGTAAAGTTTGTAGAGAAATTTACAAGACACTATCAAAGTCAAAATAAACATAAAATTGTAACTGTTTCACTTTACATATGTAGTTTCATTTTCGCTTACTGTAGGTCAAAAATATTGCAATTTCCATCAAACATTTGTCACCTCGCTTCGACACTTGGCATCTGAATCACTAATGTATGCTGATCTGTGGGGTCCTCCGTCCAACTAAGCATTACTTTTGCTGTGGCCGTACCGCTGACATGGATTATTCATCCAATTGAACAAATTGTTTTATCTCGAGGACTATCCCAGTTTTTGGACTCTTGCAAAGCTTTGGTCGGAATTCAGGATGAATTGTAAGGCGCATTGTTAGTGCAGCAGTATCCATTCAAAGTTTGTTTTAAAACTTAAATGCTTTCATCAAACAAAGTTAGTGAAAATTATTGTATCACTGGAAATAAATTTAAGCGTACACTTTACATTTATTTTAAAAGAACTTTGAAAACAAGGTTCACTTATTCCTTAAAAGCACTTCTTCACTAAGTTAATATATTGTATGCATTCTGACTCTTTAGTCTTAGCTCTCAAGTAGTTTTCAAAAATACATACTTAGGTAAGAGATAATGTTTATAAATGATGTCCTGTTTTCAACAGAAAAAGAGCAACAAAACGTGTTATGTTTTCAAATTGTCTTCAGTATATCATTTTTCAGCTCTCTGGCTGGCTTTAAAACCATAAACCGTCGCTAAGTTTATCTCATAAATTCCGATCCATCTTTGCGATAAATCGCTACGACTCAGACACCGTGACCTATCGCCTCTCACTAGAATCCGTAAAAATCCAACGTCCGTTCGGGATCTGATAAGACATCGCCTTATCAAATCCCGAACTACTTCAAGATAAATGGGGATTGTTCACAGCGATTGAAAAATAAACCAATAAATATGACCATTTTGTTTTCGCTGCGTCAATGATTGTCGATTGGCTGATAATCGGACCCCGTTACTTACCCCGTAGCAGTTTGGTGGCAGACGGTCGGAAGTGAAGTGACAATGTTATCCATATATTATTAAATCCTTTGTCGGTGTCCTATGGAATAATAAATTTAATCGCGTATTTAACAATATTTATTCATGTTCGTTTTATGCATAACTAGCTTTTGCTAGCGGCTTCGCTCGAGTTTTCTCGGATAAAAAGTAGCCCATATGTTATTCTGTATTGAACCTTCTATTCAACTTTTAATTCTCTATTAAAATTTAAAAATGTCAAGTACAATACATAAAAAATGTAATGTTTAGTTTCCTTTCCTTCTTGAATAATTTATTTTAAAAATATTGCCACATTACTAACAACTGTCTGCCAAAATATGTACAACCAAATTAACTAGTAGATGCAGCCATTGGTTTAAACAATGCATACTTAAAACTATGGACTCTTCAGAAAACTCAACCGACTTTAAAAGTATTAATGATTATTAAAACGGAACTCATTATTTGTTACAAATGCATAACAATCCTTTTAACTTTTAACAAACGTCGTAAATACCAACTCACATTCATAAAAAAACGTACATAAGTAACTACAAAGCGCGTAATAAGCTAATAAGCAGACATTTAAGTCCACTGGTTTACGCGGGAATAGCATTTATGACATCCCGTTTTGCCGCTAGGAATTTAGCTTGGCACACACATATAATACATAGTTGTGTATATAATATACTTCTAAAGAACTTCTCGTACATTTGTGTGCAGACAATGCTTTAAGTTTTGAGTCCGGATCGGACTTAGATTATGAACGTTTTTATTGTTTTGCAAAGTAGTCTTGCTATCTTAATAGCCAGATACTTAGTTTAATAACATTTAAGCACGGAATAAATTATTGCATAAATAACGTCAATTTTCAATAGCTCTCTAAATTAGGCAGCAGAGCACGTTGTGTAGCTGGGCAGTGAATGCCTTCATTTGAACGGATCTACCTATTATACTTACACAATTATAATTATTAAATAAACTGCAAAATGAAAATAAAATTATTTCACTACAAAACGCTAAATTTATTTTTTATTTATTTATTGCATCATATTATGTTACATACCTTTGTCAGGGCATATCGATTAGGTATATTATATGGAATACACACAATATTTACCCATTTAGGATGTTACAATGGAAGACGGCCAGATACGTTTTATAATATTTATTTAATAAAATGGTATGAAAGGTAAGTGACGTACTTACCTTTCATACAATTTTATTAATAAAATTAATGCATGATTTCAATAACAAGTCACCAAAATTATCACTTAAAAAAACATTTAGTTCGTAGTAGCATTTTTCCAAGAGCATCTTAATCTCTTTTAATCTAATTTCAAAAATATTATAATTTAAAATATTAAATTTTGGAAGGTTGGCCCTGTTTAGGGAGTTTTGTCTTTGACTCCTAGTAGGAATGACTAAGTCAGGTGCAGAGCCCTGAGTTCGGTTTGACAAAGTCATCATGATGTCTTATTTTTGTATGGTATTTGAGTAGTTTTATGTCCGCACGACAGAGGCGCTGTACCAAATCCCATTGAAGAATTCGACGAACCGAACACAGGTCTCAGGTGAAAATAAACCTTACATATCTAAACAAACACGTGCAAACACGGTACTGCGTAAAGCTTTTGTGGTCGAGAAACCTTGCCATGTGCAACTTTGTGTTTATAACCAGTGTTTCGATTCATTCGAATGAAAGGCAAACGCCTTTCATTCGAATGAACCGAAACACTTACCTACTCACTAAACATTATATTGACTGAGCCGGAAAGACCAGAGGAATGTTCAGTGCAAGTATAATTTATAACAATTTTGAGAATTTTCAGATATTAAGGTTTAAAAAAAAATAAGTGTATGTAAATGAAGTTAGTTCGGACTACGCTAAAGCTGAAAGCATTTCAACGCGCATCGATTTTCATACGAATTTTAATTATCAATTCCGATTCGCTCGCGATATTCAGAATACATTGCCTTTTTCTCGATTCCGACTAAAGGCTTTTTAAGTTAAACGGTGTGCATCGCAATAACGCTTTTGGAAACAATGAAACAGTAACGCGGTTTTACAATGTTGGTAAAATTTCACATACACTTGTATAGACGCAGTGGAGTCAGTATTAAGTTTCAATAAACTTTGTCCAAGCTAGGAGAGTATCTAGCCTGCAAGTGTTGAAGTTTATGTAACAAGTCTGCTGACCTCGCCAGTTAAATCCTTCTGTTCGTTCACTTATTAGTTCTCTACAAAATAGGTGCAGAGAGAAAACTTATTGTGAACCTGGGCTCATTACATTACAGCTTATGTATTTTCATGAAACAACATTCGAAAATGAAATTCGGACTTTATATTATGTTTTTACTTTGAGATGGATCGTATAAATACGGGTTGTTATTTAATCGGTCGTTTCAAACGCGCAGTTCGTCATCCATCGCTTTATTACTTCCGAAACGCGCCAGGAAAGTTTCAATGGCCCAGTGTAAAATTCCTTAATTGGATTTATTGACGAGGTGTGCTGTGGAATTACCAGTTCAAGTTACATCTCCGTAAAACCACGTTAAACAGTAAACTTTGCAGATAAAATACATCAGAAGCAACTACATAACTAGACTCAAGCTCTCCAATTAGATTATCCTACCGATCAATAAAAAGGATGTGCTCGCTCAGCATGATGCTAACAACATAAAGCAATGAACGTATTAGAAGTCGCATGTTGATTTCCCTCAGGAGGTAGAGGTTGTCTGTATGATCCTGGTCATTTTCTGTCGTGTTGCGACACGGTAACATATCACGGAGACCCAAACGACGATGTTCCCGTGACATGGGTCTGAATCTAGATTTGCCGAAGTACAGGTAAAATTCAAAAACAAGATGTTCTACGAAGGTCCGTTTTCCACATTTTCCGCAACACAGACAAAATACGATAAAACCACTTTTGTTCCAATCTCAATGTTCGATACTTCAAATTATAACTTTTAATAAGTACACAATTTCATAGAATTCTTATAGAGATCTGTGTTGTTATTCTACTCGATTCTTTTACCATATTTTCAGCAGTATTTAAAAGGTAAAAATGACGAGAAAACAATGAACAAAGACAACATTTCTATGTAAGAGAAAAAAACAATTTCCCGCATTGTACCTCAGAGGCGGTACGCAATCGAATAATATTCAGATGAGTAGCGAAGGATAAAAGCCAAAGCTGAGAATATTTGTATTTTTTTCAGAAGACTTCATTTTTAGCACTCGATAAGATATTGAACACTCTTAGGGTAAATCATTTGATTGTTTTGAATACATACGATTTTGACAAATACGAATTCCACAGAAATAATTTTTCTATGTGAAATTACGTGTTAATATTTATGGGACACCTCGATATCGTTATCTATACAATAGCGAAATAATTTTCAAAAGCGGTCCATATATGACAGAGAAATCGTTAAACAAATGAAAAAAACATACATACAGCCAAACATAAAACCTCCTCCTTTTTACGAAGTCGGTTAAAAATAACAAGAAACAATTCCATCGACAATACACCAGTACCTACAACCATTTTATATTTACTAAGCTTAATTAATTCTCCTAGTTTCAGGTAAGAAACCGTCTGTTTCCCGGCACGTTAGTTCCGCCGATCGTCTTAACTCGTCCCCTGGGCTAAATTTTTGGCGGTGCGAATTGATGGCCCTCGCTCGAACCGTTATGGATGTCGGTGTCTTCAATTTATTGTTGACGTGGACCATTGTGACCCTTTCGATACATACATAATTCAAGATCTACGAGAACACCTCAGAAGACAGAAAATATCTGTCTGCGTCATGTAGCCCCGAATTAAGTGTGTTTATATGTATTTAGATCCAATAAAGGCGCTTCATTGGATACCGTAACTTTCCGTATCGCTACATGTCCTCGGTTGGGTGCAAGGTGTTGCCGCCTCATCAATGCCAGCGCGGTACTGCTGTCGAACAGCTTGGCAGAGAGCTGGAGTATCTGGCGCAGCGCATCAGCATTCACATACAGCGGGACAATGCAGACCGCGTCTTGGGGACGCCTCCGACTGGTATTGATATGGATCAGTTGAGCTACCTGTAGATTGTTTGCAACAGTCTGCAGTTCTCATCTAGTATTTACTATTGAAACAATTCAATTGTAAATACTAGTTCTAATTTGTTTCAATTATTTGATTGTAATTTTCTTTGTTTATTTCGTTTTTACTCTATTTAGGTATCTGTTAACCAAATTAATTTGCGGGCGGAAGTTACACGAAGCGAAACAATTTATCCAGCTGTACATCCACCTCGTAAGTTTAGCACAGGATCCGAAAGTTCAAGGATACTGTTAAATCCCATTAAGTATACTTATGAGGGAATCAGAACTTACGATATAACGCAGAGGTTCAGAGGTAAATTATGATAACTCAGCTTATTTTTTTTTTTTGTGTTTTTGCTTCTTGAGCAAAATATTCCGCTGAGCCATTGCCTTTTTGATGTACTGCAGCACACACAGACATTTTACTTAGATTGTTATTATGTTATTATTTGTTTTTATTATTTAGTCAACTGTATTTTTATTATTGTTTCTTTTTTACTACCATCCTGTTTAATTGTTATTGTCTGATATGTATGTGTGTGTCTGAAGTCTTAAATAAAAACCTTATCTATCTATCTATTTAATAGCCAATAAAAGTAAACGATTTAAGTATATTAAACAAAATTTAGAAATTCCTTCCAATGAGCGGACGACAGAAAAAAGTGTCGAAGTGTGCGCTCGCCTCCGACAGCCTCTTGACACGTTTTCGTAATGATGATTCACTATATTGCATTTATTAGAGCATTTAAACGAATTCATTGCGAGGGTCCCTAATTATCATAATTTATGGCTACGATGATAGGATCTGGAATAGCAGCTACAATTAACATTTATCGGTATCTATAAAAACGATGGTATGGCTGAGTATCATTTATATTCATATTATTATGATGAGCGATGTGGCGCGGCGGGCGAAGGTCCGCCTGCGACGCAGGAGGTTACGGGTTCGATTCCCGCCTTGAGACAAATGTTTGTACGGTCTGGAAATATTTGTTCCGGGTGTTCTGGGTATTTTCTATATAGAATAAAAAATATATTTCTATGTAATGTATTGTATTAAGTATATCAGTCATCTAGTACCCATAACACAAGCTCTGCTTAGCTTGGGGCTATATGTTGCTGTGTGGATTGTCCAGCATTATTATTCTTTATTTATTTATATTTATTTATGGAGGTTCCGTTTATAACTGAACCCAAATACTATAATAAAACTTAATACTAAATTCATTGCCATCTTTGAGAAATATCAATATAAAAGTAATAAAAGGAGGGAAAAAGATGAAATCTATGCAATATATGCGGGTGATATATTCGCAGGGTAACATTGTACCTCCAGGTACGTGATGATAAAGTGTGATATGTAACTAACGCAATATCGGGTTATTGGCAATATCTATCGCAATTTTTATGGATCTCCAGGTGACGGTTTTATTCCTAATGCGCAAATATGTACGAGTACCTAAACGCGGGAGATAACTAATATCAAAATCAATGAAACTAAAATAAAAAATGAAATTATTTTTTACACTATTGTTATATTAAAATTTAAACGTTGTTGATGTATATTTAGTTATCTAATAGGCACCTATAACACAAGCTCTGCTTAGTTTGCTAGATAATGCTGTGTTAATTGTCCAGCATTATTTATTTATTACTAGCTTCTATAGCTATTTTCTGTAATAAAAAGTAGCCTATGTGTGATTGCACGTCTAGAACTACATACATGTATGCAAAATTTGAAGTTTTGGCGTGAAGAGGTAATAAACATACAATCTTTTGCATATATAAAACTAGCTGCTGCCCGCAGCTTCTTTTCCGAGATAGAAAGTAGCCTATGTCCGTCCCCGGGATACCATTTAACTCCAACCGAAATTTCATAAGATCCGTTCAGCCGTGAAAAGGCACAGACAGACAGCGAGAGTTCCTTTCAAATTTATAATATTGAATTTATTAAGTATTTTATTTATTTACACATAATATCATCTTATCCACTTTTATTGTAAGAGAAGTTAAAATTGTTTCAATTCTGAACTTTTGTTTTACTCGTCTTTGTTCATACACGGCTAAAAGCGCTTTATGAAAGTTTTCCTTTTGAGTCGGATATCGTGAAAATAATGTCATGGGGTTGTTTGCTTGCACTTTTAGCGACGCCATCAATGGACGCCAAACAATTTATGATTCAGATTGGAAATGCATTGCGTCTCGAGTTACCTTCATAAATTAAACAGTGAAAACAATAAATGGCAAGGGCTTTAAAACTTTCGTTTACTCACGCTTTATATTATTTAATGCGCTGTACCTACTGAGTAAAAATAATAGTGAAATCATAAGAAGAAATAATAAAATAATTTTTCACCACACTAGCTAGAGAACGGTGACTTTGCTGCTTAAAAACAGTGATCAAAAACTCGTTTTGCTCACACGTGGAATAATAGTTGTTTGTTCAACAAGTGAGCAAAACTATTTTTTGTTGCACGTGCCGATATTAAATCCCGAGCTAGCCAAGCAGACTAGTGTAGAGTCAGGAGCGTAGTGAGTGGCTCGAAAGTAGACTGCTGAGCTAGTGAGGGATTTAAAAGGCACGAAACAAAAAAACATTTGCTCTCGAGTTCAACATACAACTTTTCACCTCGACTAAAAGGTTACCTCCCTGGTGCAGATCGCGTAGTTTATTCTGCTTTTCGACCAAAGAGTATCAACAACATATTACACCATCGAAATTTAGTACAGCATTCTGAATTCAGTTTGCTTTTTACAACAAATTGAATCCTTTATTCCAAAAGTGAACAAAACCCGACTTTGCTTACTGTTTTTGAGCAGCAAAGTCGCCGTTTCACAGAATTTTCACAGAAACATTTATAGCATTCGTACCCTCCATGGTTGTTGACCAAAATGAGTTCCTGACATTCGATCTCTTTTATATGTACCTATATTACAAAATATTTTCTCAAGTTGTATGTTGAACTCGAGAGCAAATGTTTTTTTGTTTCGTGTCTTTTAAATCCCTCGCTAACTTAGCAGTCTACTTTAGAGCCACTTGCTGCTACGCTCGTGTTCTACGCTAGACTGCTTCTGTAGCTGGGGATTTAATATCGGCACGTGCAACAAAATATAGTTTTGCTCACTTGTTGAACAAATCACTGTTTCCATTGTTCCGATTGGGTTCCGTACCCGCTCTATACGCATGTGTTTCTCAACCTTAATTGCTTTTAATACAGGAAATACATCCTCAAGCCGATCTAGATGCTTGCAAAATTGAATCTCTACTCGATGCAGTTTGCAGATTGCTGTACCTTCGCTTTATCTATTTGGCCCGTACCTGCAAACTTGTACGTTTCGTGACCAGAATTGCAAAGAAATAAATAATGCTCTTGGTAAATTTACTGCGCCTTTATAATTGGCAACGGTACCGAAATGTACGACGTAAATTTAATTTTAATTTATTGACCTCGAGTTTAATGTTTTACTGAAGTTTTATTTTAATTATCTACTTGCAAAAACTTCCACAAAGATAAAACCAACACGGTTTCAGCTACCTGTACTGTTTGGTTTATCAAAGTAGGAATGGAGGTAGTATAAGGTAGGTGAACCTTAAATTTAATCTTATCCTTGTAAATGCGCGAGGCACTTGATAAAGTTTTGCAAATATTAATTAAACTTGTTTATGGCAAACAACAAGCTCTTTGGCTAAGGTTGTTTATTCGTCATGTCGGAAATAACTAAGTTTACCTTGCAAAGTAAGTTACTCATTTCTTCTTCTAGAAGCAGAATCTCGTAGATGAGCAGTTAAGTTATGGTGCCTTCTGCAGCTACGGAGTGCCTCAAGGTAGTACCTACATTGTTTACAGTTTATATCAACCCACTTTTCCTCAGTAAACTGGTCCATGCTGATAATTACTCGTATATACGATACAGTCTTGTTAATCCATGGCTGCACTTAGGAAAATTTGCGTGTACTGAGACCGGCCTTGCTCTCGGACATCGTGACTAGAACACAGCCTTTTATCGCTGAATACTTTGCTTCGGAAAGACCAACGTTAGTACCTGAGCCCCCCAGTAACTATAGAATTGTAGCGCACACATTTCCATGCAACAGATCACTGAAGCATAACACTATGTGTTAGTGTAATAATCTTGTTGATGTGGATTCTAGTAAATATCTCGGGGTTATGATTGACACAAAACTCTCCTGGGGCCCCCATATTAAAATAGTTTCGAAACGTATACAAAGATTGATTTGTTTTCAAACAGTTTCGTTCTGTGGCGGATCACAAGCTTCTCATGCAAACGTATAAAGCACTAGCTGAATGCGTTATAGGTTACTGCATGTTTTGGGGTGGAGCGGCAAAGACTTATATGATTAAGTTAGAGAGTGCACAGCGTGCTCTCCTAAAAGTCTCTATGTCACTTCCTTTTCGCACTCCACCATTGATTTGTTTAATCGGTGATGTGTATTGTCTGTAGAAAACTATACATACTTGAGTGCCTTCGAAGATACCACAAGAAAACGATACCAAAACTACCACGGACAAATAAAAGTATCAAAAATGCCCAGTTCCCGAACCCAAAAGCTCCCTTGCACGGAGGCACTACCATTTCACGGCGCCTACATTATACAATCATCTTAATTAAAAAGTTGGTGACATGAGACGATTTACGTCGCACAAAATTAAGCCAATTATTATAGAATGGTTAAAAACGCTCGATTATGACCAAACACAGCAACAATTTGTAAAATTAAATTAAAGTTTTGAAAGAGTTCTTATTTGTAATTTTTTTTTATAATCTAAACTCTACCTTAGTTAATCTGTATTTTGTCTAAGTCTTAACTTAACCACATAAGTTAATTTAAATGTACACACTTTAACTCTTTTATTTTATAGTATATAATTGTTGTTATTTGGTTTTAAGTTATTTATTTATTCTCAAAAACAACAAACAAGTCCACTTAGAATGAGTACATTGGTATCTAAAAATAAATATTACTTAGGTAAAGTTACGGTAGGTCTACGGCGTTTAACAATCTAGACAACAAAGGTCACAAGCACGTCGTTAACAAGTAAGTGACCTAACAAAAGGTAGGTACATAAATAGGATTAAAATAAAGTGGGTATACATAGATAAGATATAAACCTGTGTGCGTCACGTCGTCGTCACGATTGCATGCCTGGCGCAAGAAATCATGAAGTGGTTATTTATTAGTATACATTTGCTGCTTATTCCTTTTAATTCAGAAACCATAGAGGGAAGACTAGTTCTCTATAATACAGTTTAAATTAAGCTAAACCAGAAACCAGTGATGCCTGCTATTTGTTTTGTATATTTACAAAAAGAACAAAACGATTTAAAAAAAATCGCATATCACAAGTTGACGCCCGGCGCCCTCGGGGTCTAGAATCACCTCCTTTCGGCTTTGTACATATGTTCCGTGGCACCCTGTTTAATTTATACTTCTTAAATTATACAGGATGGCTTATGTAGTCATGATAAAATCCCAAATTGCTGATGTGTGGTACCTGCTTAAAATTTGTACCACCTCAACTCTTCCCGCGAGAAGAGGCGACTTAGGGATATCTACTGGAGCTGGGCTGCAGCACCCCCTGCAGAACAATTCTAGCACCGAACTGCAATCCCCAATGCGCTTGCCCAGCGTCGGGTTTATATGCATTACCCCCCCATGAGATACAAGCTAATAAGACGCTTA
This sequence comes from Eupithecia inturbata, assembly GCA_963662085.1. NCBI lineage: Eukaryota > Metazoa > Arthropoda > Insecta > Lepidoptera > Geometridae > Eupithecia > Eupithecia inturbata. The sequence continues at coordinate 9,390,896 of OY759180.1, read as the reverse complement.
TCAGGAGGAGGCCTGCCAACCAATCCAACCTCCAATATAGGCCAATGTGTAATGGGAATATGTGGACCAATATAGGCTGTTGAGATGAGGTGTGTATTCATGTGTATGAAACTTTGTACATACTTGCGAAGTTTAGAGCTAACAAGTATCTAAAACGTGCTTTTAGCGTGGTCCAGGGTTTTGGACGGAGTTATCTCTATTATACGATTTTATAGAGACCTGCGCGCATCTAGGCTACGGATGCGTTGAAAACCCTTGGAAACATATGTTTTAAACAGGATGCCACGAAACATGTATACTAAGCCGGATATAGGATAGGCTACTCTTTGAAGATTAGATTATGCGGCTCCTAACCTTAAAATCCTTTTCAATAAACTAACTTAATGGTGAGGATTATTCGTCTTTCAAAGAAACATATAAATTAAATAGGTACGCGCTTACAGAGTAAACGTAGAGCTCTCCTATTTACCCAAGAAGTATTTATAAGTAATTAAAACGCCGTTTGTTCTACTGTTTACGAACGCAAATTTTATATTAAAAGTTAATTAGGCTTTCAAAAAACCCTAGTAGCAGCGGCGCCCTCTCTCACTCGCAAATCCCGGCCACATTTACACTTGGAAAAGTTGCTTGGCACAGCCCACGCATTTTTCAGAGAGATCATTTGAATTATTAAGGGTCTTTTGCGCGAAATAAAAGAGCTCGGCGCGTAGCTATATCCCTAAAATTTTCCAGATAACTTATGATTTTTTCTTTATTAAGTTGTGTCTACAGCAGAAGTTGGAGATTTAAGCTGCTTTCATTATATTTTATTAGCTTATATTCAGTTACAACACAAAGAGTTTGTGAATTATAATTATATACTTACGAAAAATTTTTCGGAAAAACTCATTATGATAATTATGCGGATGAAACGTTGGTGTTCTTTCAATACAAACAAGGTTCGTATTTAACAGCTTACGTTTATAATAAACTAGCGTTTGCCCGCGACTTCGCCCGCATTTTACCGGGATAAAGAATAACCTATGTCCCTCCTTGGAATACCGTCTACCTCCCTGCCAAATTTCATTATGATCTGTTTAGCGTTTAGGCGTAAATAGGTAACAGACAGACAAACAGAGTTTCTTTCGAATTTATAATATTAGTATGGATTCTTCAAACTATAATATAGCTTGTATAGTAAAATTTACGGAAGATTTAATATAATAATTAGTGACTTCACCAGATTTAATGCTGTTTTAACTTTTTTTTTACTGCCACCGATGCACTTTATAAAAATGTTACAACTAACATTTATTAACGCGTCGTCCGATTTCATTAATTGTTTTTTTTTAGAGACAGTGTTGCAAGGTCGAATTTGACTAAATCAGTAGAAAATCGGGTAGAAAATCAGTAGGTTAAAGAAAAAATCTGTAGATTTTGATAAATGCTGTTTTTAGGTAAGTTGCTAGATCTACGATAATTTTCTTTTAAGACGCACCCATTAGTTCGGTACTGGATTCGAAGGTTATCAAATCCAGGTTAGTCGAGCACTGCCTGTCACGCCTAAACGCTCTGGGCTCGAACAACAGAGTCGTCCTAAGATGGGCACACTCGTTCACATGAGTGTGCCGGCCGACGAAGTCGCGCGTTCTGGGGCCAAGGGGACTCAGCTGGGCCCTGAGCCGTTCTGATGCATACCTAAAATCCCGGCTTACAGAACCCACTTGGATTCATGCTACAAGGAATCGTCCAAGCTCTGGAAGAATTCCTCGGGCATGAGACACTCAAAATCAATAAAAGCCTTCGATAAACGGCCGCCGCATTCTTCGGCCGCCGCCAGTTCGCATCTTCGAAGCTTGACAGTAAACGCATAAAACACTGTAGCTGAGGGTGTGTATAAACTGTAAACAATCTTGAGACGCAGGTAGTGCGACGAAGGCACTGTCGTTTAAATGAGCCCTAAGTAAGTTTGTTTATCGTGGTCCAAGTTAACATCCATCAATAGGGTAGTCTGATTTTCACAGCTCTTTTAAACTCATGTTTGTACCTCACATAGCGTCTCTTGTGTATTGATGCAGACCGTCACAACGGACGCAATGAACGATTGATCAATTAAGTCCATTGAAAACGAATCATTCAATGCTCATAATAAACTTTTTGACAAGAACCAACATTTTTGGAAAACGACTCAGAGGTCCTAAAAATCGTTCTGTCCCAAAGTGGCGTGATGACTCTATAGTTGATTTTTTATATTATTTGCAAAAAATATAAACAATCCTGCAGTACTCAACCAAATGTTAGCTGGGTTGTTGATTTTTAAAAACAATTTTATGTACTTGTAGATGTGATCCTCAACTTTGTCTCGACGCTAAGCATGTGATTTTTATTGTTGTATGTTGGATTTGTTGACATACAATGCAGATAAGCTCCGACCATAGCTGAAAATATCATGTACCTGTTTAATAAAGTTTACTAGTATGGATATCAATTGTTTTCTATACATACTCGTACCAGCCATTTTTTTCAATAAAATTGTTTAAGAAAGTCTCGATGCTCCTCTGTTTTAGTATTCAGAGTAAGATGCTTACCTTAGAGATGCTCATATTAAATGTGAAAGAACATAAAATCTGTCGTAAAACCAACCTACATACATAGTTTGATATAGCAAAGTAAATAACATTAACCCAAGCCGTGCCTCGGGTTTTATTCGACAATAATTTTACGATAAAACTTATTGACTTTACATTAAAATCGGCTCCAAATAAAAAAGGGTAAGATCTAAATTCTGCCAAGGTAATCATTCAATTTGTTCAGTTACGAAACTACTCTCGTAAAGCCAAACATTAACTCAGAATTTGTTTTAAATAGTAGAAGTGTTTCAATTAAAACTTTTCAGAGAACCGAGGAAAACTGACCAGTTCTCCACCATACACTTTTGTACTATTTATTAAACAACCTATTTTTGCCAGAAGAGTTTAAGTATATTGAGCTTGTTTTGAGATGGTGTTTGAAACATGAGAAACGTCTTTTTTATTGTTAACTTGAAACTGGTTTCAAACACCTACTTTATCAGCCGGTTGTTCGTACGCTGAAAAACTATTAAATGATTAGGTCTCTTGTCTAATAGTTATTCCTCTCATCTCCTGGTGACAATACATATAATTACTGATAAGTTAATTGTAGAGATGATCAGAGTGAAAACAACTAGCTGTAAGTCTTCCATTCTTTGAAATTGAATTTCTTTGTTTTCTTAAAGCAGTATTTAATCATATTAACTATAGCAAATGATAAGCTACAAGGCAAGACAAATATATTTATATCATACCTAAATAAGTGCTATTAGTCAACACCCAAAATATCTTCAAAGGGTCCACCATATCCAAGTTGCACCGAAGCGCTTCACCGCATGGCGCACTTTAACTGTCAACCGTTGTTATTATCACACACATACACTTCCAATGATCTAATGAGTCGATAGTTCATTTTAATTATGTCACATGCCGTATTCTCGGTTGCACTAGAGAAGGAATAATATTATCACAGGCTGGAGGGAGGCAGGCAGCGCGAGAGACGGGCGGTCGTCCAGGCGCCCAGCTTGAACTGCCGCGTATAGCCCGCCCGCCCCGAGGATTACTCCGCTAGCAGCCCTTGCATACTCGCATACATTTTGCTAAATTAATAAGTATTCGGACTTATTTGAACTGGAAATTGATAACTTTTAAGCTCTACTGGAGGTCTTGGAAGTAAAGCCTGTCTGTATAGGTTACAAATAAAAAGCACACGACGCCCAGATAAATTGTTGTTCTATCATTTTTAGGAGTTTGTTATTGCGTTTGCTTTGTACAATAATTATTAGGAGCTAATAAAAAAATTATTATACGTACTTAGTGTAATTTGGTACGTTCAAACTAATTTGAATTCGCAACTTACTTACTATGCACGTATTAGTCAGCGCCGGTGCCGATAACTTGTATTATTATAAAACTAGCTGCCGCCCACGGCTTCGCACGCGCTTTTTAAGTAGCTTATGTCCGTTCCCGGCATTCGATTTACCTCCCTGCTAAACATTTAGATCCGTTCAGCCGTTTAGGTGTGAAAAGGTTACAGACAGACAGATAGACTGTGTTACTTTCTAATTTATAATATTATTATGGATGCTATTGGGTAGGTGTGCCGATTTCGAATAAGCGCGTAACATTGCCAGACTTCTATATTTTTATTAAGATTTCTGATAAGAATCAGACGATCTTAAGATTTATTACGATTCGTAAGAAGACATACCTACTGAAACGATGTCATGAAATTAAGCGTGCCGTCAACTGCGCTTTGTAGGTTTCATGTGGGATCGAAACTTAATTATTTTCTGCCTAATAACCCCGAAAGGATCACGTTTCAGATTTTACAATTAATAAAACAAGTAAATCGGCCGGGACAGTTGGTTTATAGAATTCAGCTCATGTGACAATGTGTGGCAAATTGAGGACAAAGCACGGACACGAGCACTTCGCTCATGGCAAAACGATGCGTGTTGAATCCCATCCGACCGACCAATCGAACGATTACGAAGTTCAAGGCCTTGTGTCATGTTACCAAACTTTTTTGAAAACAGAATTCAACTCTTGTGATGGCAAATTGAGGATAATGGATAAGTCCACAAAGTGTGGCTGGAGCGCACTTCGCTTAGGGCAATACGATGCGTGTGTTCGGATCCCGACCGACCGACCGACCCAACGTACGATTACCAAGTTCAAGACCTTGTGTCATGTTACCAAACTTTTGTGAAATCATTTCATGTAATACAATTATCTGCAATAAGCAATAGTAGTGAAATATTGTTATTACGAATAAATTTCATTTAAATTTACAACAATAAAATTACAAAAATTCTGTACCATGTAGTTCCATAGAGTTATCTCGCTGAGCCATAGCAAAATCCAGAATCTGACTAAGAAACAACTCCTTTCACTGGCCATTTTATAATTGAAAATTTATGTCGACTCATAAACATTTATCTACAGTGTTTAATGCTAAGATTTTAATCGGAGGATCCTGCAATATTCAATTAGTGAAGTAATGTATCGGATTGAACGCTATCTATTTAATTAATTCGCACCTTTATCCGTAACGTGACACACGGGTGCGGTGTGACTTTGAAATACGAACGAAAGTGATGGATGACGACGATCGCACGATACGAACAACCTTACCACCAAGTTGCTTCGGGTGCGTCACCAACAGACTTTTCGTTTCAGATCTCTAAGAAATAAATGTTAGAATCATTTTCATAGTAAGTTCATCGAAGAGCGGATCGGCCGTCCTTCGTTTTGTGCGATCCGACGTCATCCATCAACTTCGTTTGTTTTTCAATGTAGACCTCCTGGCCCATCACATCGACTCTACTAATAAAAATAACGATTTTACATAATAGTCCACACTGAAAGGACGAACTTTCTATCTTTAATGCAATTACGTACTTCCTTTTCAACCCCCGACAAAAAAGGGGGCGCGGACTGATGTGTGCATCTCTGTGTGTCTGCCTGAGGTAGCGTAGATAGTAGCTCCCATAACCACGGACCGATTTTGATTTTGTTTTAAAATAGGACTTCATCGTGAAGTTTCAGTTATATTTCATGAAAATTGGTGAAGACATTTTTATGAGTTTTAGATTTTTTGGTTAGGTATTTTTTATTTTTTTCGTTTTGCACAGTGTATCACGCTAAGCCCGCCTCGATCCGTCCAATAGTGTTTGAATCTGATAAGATTGCTATTAATCACGGAACGAGTTCCGCCAACTTCCATTAAGCTTGGAGCAAATTGCCGAGTGCTATAAACAGAGGCGCCGAGCTTTTCCCCACTTCATCGCAACCCGGCCTTTTGGCGCCCAAGCCTTGCCACATACCTACATTTCATCATTAATGAAATGTACCTATTGTAATGAAATTTGAGACTACCCCGTATACGACAAACCATTCTCGTCTCTAAAGGTACCTACCTCATCGTTTTCCTTCTCAAGGCGTGTAATACCAGAAGGCCTTGTCTGCATACTAAACGATTAATTAACAAGGGTCAACAATTTTCACAAACGCAAAGACAACAAACAACGGGCTGCGGGGTGAGCCCAAAGAAAACAACGGACTCAGAAATTAAATTGTTTTAATTAATTGTGTCTGAAATTTAATATTAAATTAGAGAATGCAATCCACAAATATGCAGCCCGCTGGCTATAAAATAAACTCGGAGGTAATTAGTAATTTCAAAAATGTAATTTTGTTGTTCTATACAATAACAAATTTTTGGAAACTAGCTGCTGCTCGCGGCTTCACGCTTTTAAAGTAGCAAGTAGTAGGGATAACATTTACCTCCCTGCCAAATTTCATTAGGATCCAGTCAGACGATTAGGCATGAAAAGGTAAGAGAGACAGAGCTACTTTTGAGTAGGTACTAATATTAAGTATGTATTGATAATTATGATGATTTATTGGATACGCCTGTCAAAATAGCTGTACATTTCAGTTAATATTAAGTTGATTATTTCAAAAGAAATATTTTTACATGAAATGGCGGTCATTACAATTAATATTATAGATGAAAGAGCCTAGCTCTTGTCGGTGCAATGATGCAATTTTCTCCAATTTTCTCTTTTCAATTTGGTCTCTTTTACTTCTTTATACGCCAGCAGCTGACAGCGGCTTTCTCGTTGATCTGACTCGTTGATCGACTTAATTCTTGGTCTTCCCCTTCCTTGTCTTCCTTCTACTTTTCTTTATGATGTTCCATATGGATCTGTCATGTCGTATAAGATGTCCAAACATTCTCCCTCTTCTGTTTTGAATGGTGTTCATCAAAAACCTTTTCTCCTCAACTGTTTTCGCCCTCCTCATTAGGATCTTTCTCCGTCCAGCTAATCCTTTCCATCCTCCTCCAGCACCACATTTCAAACAACTCAATCCTTTCTCTATCCCGCTGTGTCATGATCCATGTTTCGCATCCATAGAGGCCTATGCTCTGAACATCATCATTTACAATACGTAACTAAAACCGAAATATATTTTCATCAAATAATGGTTGTAACGTTCTATTTTATTTGAGTAAATCAAATATGTTAACAAAAATGCCTATGATAATATCTACGAGTATGAAGCCAATGCGATGGCCAATTCTTGTCCTGGTTATTTATTTGCACTCAGAGTATTGTGAGGCGACTTGAGAGGTATCTTCAGTATAAAGCAGTGTTGAACTTTTCTATTACTTTAGATAAGCATTTTCTTTTATTGAGAATAATGAAATAAAAGGCTTCTCTGCATTATTTGTTCGCAGTGATTTAAAAACAATCTCGTTTACATTGGATAAAGTACATACACCGGATATTACTGAAAAAGGAATGATTGCATAGGCTTCAGGGATTTTTTTACCAAATATGTAATGTTGTTTTTACTTGAATAACTAATTACCTTACTATTTGGCGTCAGCCACTGCGGATGTGATATTTAAATATATCTCAGAGCAAAAAGTATTAAGAGTTCATAAGGAATTTAACAAAAACAATGCGAATATTATGTAGAGTTGGTGTAATGTGTTAGCACGGTACCCTAACGCTCGCTTGACATCAGCTTGCGGTACTGGCATGTTAGCTCGATTATAAGAATCAGGACACTGAAGTGTGTTTAAAACTATTTAAGTTTTTTTTTTCAAAGACAATGAGAAAAGTTTACCCTGCACCGGACGCGTTCAGATGCAGACTAACTCGATTTAGAAATCTTGAGAAAATACATAGAATTAGTGGGCGAACTATGTTTCCGTCATCTCGTGGGAGTTTCTAAGTGCACTTAGCATCACAAAAGGAAGCTTCTCTGATTTCATGCTCCTAGAGAAGGACTTTTGATGCGACGGTGAGTCGATTGCGAGTTGGTTATTTTCAAGAGACCCAGTCTCAAAACTGATGGGGCCTACTATATGATTCTGCTGTCGTGATGGGAACGCACCACGCATAAGAAAGCGTTATGCGGTATCGAAGATTGGTCTAAATTGTTCTGTCGCAGTATGCGTCAGCGGTGAGGGGCGTAATTATGCTGTGTTGGAACCGTGAACCGCAACGATGTGCGTACCAACACGAGACCATAGCTCGAAAAATACTAATGGATTCACAAAATTCCAATTGGAATAATGCTCATATAGTTCCCAGTAAAAAAATTCCGTAGCTTTATCATTCGTGAAATCAGCACACAAATAACTCAGGTTTTGCATTTAAAATCCCGTAAAGTTGGTGGTTACTTTGAAAAATTTTCGCGATTCGTTTCAAAACGAACTGCGCTTAATCAGAATTCGGGACTTGTTTTTTAAAAGTTAATTATGTGACACTTTTACAGAGGAGATGGGTAAAGGGTCGTAACAGGTATCCAATTTGTAAACAGCACACGAAAACGTTTGCTGAAATACATCGGTACATTCGAAATTACATTCTCTAATGGAACGAACGAAGTACAAACTGATACCTGCTAGTCCAATACAAACATCAGTGCAATCTATTACGTAGGTAATACCTACCTACCTCAGCTTTGAAACTAACTATGTCCTATCCGATCATACTAACCGGTATTTGTGTTGAAGAGCTGAATATACCAGAGTTAGACCAGCCCAGTATCAGGGTACTAAATATTGGTCAGTGAAAACGTACTGTCTGGTAAGTAATAGGTAACGTATTGAACTAGACCTAAGGAAATATTCATCTGTAATTTACTACTTCGGTAAACTTTATGAGGTACGAAAGCGCATGAAGTAACAAAGAAAGTCGCTTTCACGTAAAATTTAAAATAAAATAAAAAAAAAAATTAAAAACTAAAATTTAGCTGTGGTAACATAAATATAATTTTATCTATATACTTCTGGTTGTTTATACTAGTAAACTCGTACGTTTTGCTTTACTAAATATCTCACCGCAGTCACACAAAATCATTTTAAAGAATAGGAACTTTAATATAACTAAAATTGTTATAAAAAAAAACTAAGTCGATTTCAATTATACTGCAAAATAGAAAGACATGCCTACTTTTCTAACGAGAAGAGCTGATATTGGAAATTCCAAGTATTGTATGTTATCCGGTATACAGCAATCCTGAGATAGGGTAAATAGATGTCGAAATAATGTTATATTCTTTCGCATTATCACTTTTACAAGATGATTCTACACACACAGCTGAAAAAACCCAGCAGGGTTCCCCACTCGGTTTCAGTATGGACCACACGTCCCTGACATTAATTTACTCAAACCATTAAATTTTGCGCTGTTTTGACTGCAAGTATACGTAAAGTGCCCATTTAATACGCATTGTAGGTATACTAATGGTACCATTGTTGTGGTCAACATCATTTACTTATATTTTTACGTTATTTCATCAGCTCTTGGTTTCTGCAACTGGCTCTATGTGACATAGTCTTAGTGACAATTGGTTCGGATGAGCTCGACCTACGCACGATTAAACAATAAAATAAGCACTAAGGTTTGCAATTGATTATCATTTTAAACTGTATCCATTAACATGAACATTCGCTAGCTGCAGCCAAAAGGAAATTTAATCTCTATTTAATTTAATTTTAAAACATTATGCAAGTTCAACATTAAAACTTACAAAAAAAAATACAAAATTTATTTATTTCCATATACGACTTGCAAAGTAGCGAAGCAGCAGTGGATCCCGCACTAAGACAAGCCTGTTTTGCGAGTATCCTTTATCATTTACCAAACAGTAATACATACATATAAAAGTAAAGAGAACTAACAAACAATCAGCAACGGCTCAGTCACGGTAATGATATCTATACAGTATTCTATCTTCATACAAACGACCGGAACGTGAGTCATACCTACGCGCCTCGTATTCGGTACCCACTCGGTACACTACCAGTCGCAAATGCGCCGCAGTGACGAACGAACAACGGTGTGATTTCTTTGTAATTAGTAAGCGTGAGATTTGTGAATATTTTATTGAAATACGAGTAAGTACAAGTACTAACTGATTTATGGCAAAGAGCATGTATGTAGGTATAGACTATATTGTGCTGTTTTTGGTGACTTAAATTCTTCACGAAGACAGAGATAAAATTTTATAAATTACCTGAAAACTTCGAAAGGTAAGACTATAAAATATTTTTTATGTACGTAATTTGTTTCTTTTTTTAATAGGTAGGTATTTCGCTTTATCCACCGAGTAAAATACCCGTTTATAATCCAGGTATTATAAATAAATATAATATTTATTTATAATACCTGGATTATAAATAAATAAGTGGATAGGGTGGAAAAAGTAGACAGTTTTTTAGTTTAGGCTTACTTATGTACTTAGCTACTCACATTATATTATTGATTTAGGCGAAACTTCATTATGAAATGATTATGAGAGTAAATAGAAAGCACCTACCTACCTAGTAAGATTTACAGTTTAATTTACTTTTTATATAAGATTTTGTAGTAGGTAGTTAGAGATTTTGTTTGATTACTGTAGGTAGCGCACACGCGATGAGATGGTTGATAATAAGTAACATTTGTAGGCAATGGGGACGTTAATATTTTTTTGTATCAAATTTATAAGGGTGGTTAAATCTACTAATCAAAAAACACACATGTATTTTTATTAAACACTTCCTATTTCATTCACAACAAATTATTATTTTTTATATATATATATTAAAATATACAATCACAAAGCTAGAAATAAATTCAAGTAGGTAGATGGAATCAAAATACAGCAGGCTTGTTTACGTACCACGCGGATGTAGGTAATTATTTAAAGGAAAGGGCCGAGTCACAATACTGTATAGATATCATTACCGTGGCTCAGTAGAGATTATTTGTAAATAAGTAAAGAATAGGCAATAACTGTGAGGTTATAGTTATTATTATTATGCGCAAGGGATGTTATGAATAACATTAGATAAAATTTAAGAGATGGCGACCAACAGTGATACCGTAGCAACTTTGACCCACGTTTTCGAGTGCTGAGATAGCAACAATAGTTCTATTGTTCCGAGTATTTTTACGAGGCATGTAATGACATTTTCCGAGTACCATTGTCCTCAACACGTTCACATTTGGTTTGGCAAGCTCTTCAAACTTATCAGATTTTAGATTTACGAGGGTCAAATTTGTGGTAAATTTTATTCACTGCATAAGTTTATTTATTGGAAAACTCCGGTCAATCATGTTTAAGTACACAGAAATAATGGTAAACTATCCGATTATCCGAGTTCACATAACAATTTTAGCGTTGGTGTAAATAAAAACAGTTTTATATTTATTCAAGCTTCCAAATATAGTCCAAATACAACCATTGTAAATTAATTACATAGAAGTGCCAAAGGCAGTACAATATTACCGCTTACGTGCCACGTGGTACTTTATGAGATGATTGCAGGGTTGTGCTATGAATAATAATAACGCCAATACGCTACGTTATATGTACTTACCTAGGTTAGGTAAACAACTTGAGAGGGATCTTAGGAAACGCTACAAATCATCTAACAGCCCGCCAGGTAAGCAAGCACTTAAGGTACAACAACAGCGAACTAGATTGAAAATTTCTTACGTATTTTTAAATTACATATTTATCTTAATAAAATTGACGAACCATTGCAACCCCTTTTAAAGTGTACTTTGCGATTAGTAAATCAAAATTCAAAGGGTTTTATTTCCTTTAGACCTTACAGGTCTCTTGGACACGTCGCAAAATTCAAATTACATAAGTAAAACTAGAAAATAAAGTGATCACTTTGATCTTTGCTCACTTCAATATTTTTAAGGTAAAGTAAAGAAGCGAACAAGAAACCTTTACCTTGTTAGGTTGTTAGTTTTCGAGTTGGAGCAAAACTTGTCCCAAGCTTTTTTATCCTCTAGATTGTCTGATATTTTATAGTAATCTGTTTGAATAACAGACATGTTTAAAGTAAATGGAGTCATAAAGCTGCGCTTCCGAAATTATGCGCGGATCCACTATTTAAAAGTTCTGTTGTCAGACTGTCAGGTCTCAAAATATCCAACGAAAATTCAACTAAACCAACTGTCAACACTGTCAGGTGTCAGCCAGCTCAAACCATAATACCTCACTCCTCTCAGTCAATTAACATTTTCATAACATTTTAAACACTTTAAGGTAAAAAGGAGAGGTTAAAATTTTCAGACTACCCCATCTGCGATTCAAAGTCGTTTTTGCTGTAAAGTATTCATGAACTATGTTTCAAAAAAGACAACAACTCTGAAAGTTCAACTTTTGCAACTCCAAAGATGAAAGATAAAGCTTTGAAATTAGTTAAGTATCCTTGAGTTAAATAAATATTAACCAAAAGAAAACATTTAATGTTTCTCCGACAAGGTAAATTGCAGACTTGAAAATAACAGGGTTATTTTCCCAAGTAACTGTCGTATGAACAGTAAGTACATAATATTAGCACGAGAAAATATTTTTAGATTGTTTATCCTCTTTTTCTTGAAGATAGAGTCTCGGTAGACGGTTTTTCTTCGTGCAACCTATCTCATATAAGGAGTCACGAGAAATACACTATCAATACTATGTTACCAATGTATGCTTGTATGAACCTAATATTAGCACGAGAAAATATTTTTAGATTGTTAATCCTCTTTTTCTTGAAGAAAGAGTCTCGACACACGGCATTTATTCGTGCAACCTTTCTCATCTAAGGGGTCACGAGAAATACACAACCATACCTATGTTACCAATGTATGCTTCCTGAGAATGATGTACGTACCTATACTATTATCCATTGAACTAACGCACTACGAGAATACTATGCCAATATTCAACACAAAGCATTCTGCTGCTCACGATTTAACACAGTCTGTTACTATCTTAAATCCCACAAAAGCATGACCTATTTGCAATCTGTTTATACACGATATAACATTTTAATCGAGTTTAAAACATACTACGAACTAATTTACAGGGGACATATAATCGTTGCTGGAGGGAAAAAAGTTATTAAGTTACGCTTATTACAAGTTTATAACAATCTCGTTACCCAAAACATTCTACGAAGTTTAATATGGTAGAGTCCAATGATGTAAAACTATGTAATTTCGTATAATTACGGTGCATGTAACTGTCCGGTCTCAAACTAATGTCGTATACACTGACTTGCTACATTTGCCTGTCTTGTAGCAATGTACGATAATTTATCCACAAGGATAAATTATCAAGCGAGATGTGTGTAATACAAATTATAATAATAGATGAGTATGCTAAATTATAAGGGTGATTGCAAGCGCTATGACGCAAAGGAGATAATGCCTTGCAAGATTAATGATATTCCGGTAAAGTTTTTCGAGAAGCGTGAGTTACATAACTTCTGAGTCGTTTACTTAAAATTTAAGCTGCGACAGAAACCATATAATCATCTGGACAAACTATTGAACGACTGAATAAAACGTAAAACTGAACGAGACAAATTATTAGCAAGTAAATAAATGTGGAACGAACTAGGAGGTACCTATCTTACTAATCATACGAATATTATAAATGGATGTATGGATGTTTGTTACCTATTTAAGCGAAAACAAAGCCAAAGTCAAGTCAAAGTCAAATTCAAAGTCAAAAACTAGTTATTTCCATAAATACAATAAATGTACACTAAGAAAAGGTCAAATTCTTAATAACTACTTTACTGACCGGGCTGAAAATTCGCATACAGGTAATTCTAGGCCTGGAGTCAAACATAGGCTAAAAATCTTAGTTTCAATGGGATATAAATCACCTTTAAACGTTTCCATAGAAACAATGCGAAACCGCAGGCATAATTAAAAAAAAAATACGGTCACAGAATGCTAATAACCATTTATGTGGTTAAAGGTTTTTATGTAGGTATCTTGGCTTGTACGTATCTATCTAAAGAATAAAATAATGCTTTTAAATTAAATGTGCGGATTATTATTTTATTATTTATAACAAAACAATGTTTGCTCATTAGGAAACTCAAAGGATGGTTCGTTGATCACATTCGTGTACTTTTAGATGTGGGTAATGTTTTGCACAAAGCATGAAAATAACGATATTTTTATAAAATTAACTTACTACTTTTTAATTATGGTTTAGAAACGTTTTTACCTTTAACTTTGTGAGAAACAGATAAATTAAACTTGAGTAGCACTTGATGGAACCAGAATTTGCAGGCAAACCAATTTTATTTGTCGTTATTGTGTGAATGCCGTACCAAGGACTTCAAGGTTTAACGTGGTTTTACGTTACCTTAGAACTAGAACATCCAATAACAAGATTAGTTGTAAACACGGCGTCAGCCAAGTTCGGAAAGGAAAAGGGCGAAGCATGAGATATGTGAACACTTATCTGGAGATTTTTTAGATTTAGAATCTCCCCTCCACCCAGAATATAAAAATAGTATCTGCTCTCACTTAAAGCATTCACTGCCCAGCTTCGGCAGTACGATTCGCAGGGGCGGGCGGGGCGCGCCGCCGCCGCCGCCCGCCGCCCCGCCACGAGGGGCTGCGTGTGTGCGTGTTCGGCCATGAACACTTTCAAAAACCAGATGGGTTTACACTTAAGATTTTAGGTTCGGTTTTCGTTTGGACTTATGAAAACCCTAATAATTCAGTACCTTCTTTAAAAAATAATGAAGAATCGATAAATAAACAGTAGTTTAGAAAGTTAGGTACTGATCATGGCTCATTTAAATACATCATTTGCTTGTGTCTCGGCTAGCTGTGGTGACCCCACACCAGCTTTATTTATTTGGTCTATCATACGAAGTTTAAATGCATTTCTAGAAGACGATAAGGAGGCATTGTCTGACCGAAAGATGTGGATATAAATGTGGGCGATCGTTGCTCAGCAGTGGGACAGTTTACAAGAGAGAAAAAAACTTGCCAGTCGGGAACATGGCGGCGGCGCTGTGAGTTTATTTTCAGCAATGGCAACCCTAGTACTGATTCAAGCTCGTACGCAATGACACTTGTTCGGTTTTATCGCTGACCTTTTGGGTAGTCAACCCGCTTCCGCTAGTCAAATGGAATATAAAAACTACTGTAGTTTTACAACTGTGCTTTTACTCGGTAAAATGGAATTCATTCGCGCCTTGAGCATATATGCCTCAGAATAATTTGGATACCTATTCCATATCTGCTAAAAAAATGTTTAAATCAATGTAGCATATTGCTCAAACTGGTCTATAAACGCCCTAGATCAGAATTTATGTAAGGTGTAGCTAAGAGAGGCCTTTCATCAACTAGATACTATTTTTCGAAGAGAAAACATTACTGTAAATTCATTACCACTTTTGCGTCTTCCCATCTTTCGAGGACATCCGTGAGGGCTGGTGCAGCGGCAGATTTGGCCGAGGATCTCAAGAGACGCAAATATACAGGTCTCAACAGAGCCTACACATTTGCTCCCTAGGTCCGTGGCGTAACGAGGCTCTCCGGGTTTTAAAAAAGTTATCTGAGCGTCTGGTTGACGCGACGCGTGACACGAGAGCTGGTGGGTATCTGGTGCAGCGCATCAGCATTGCCATACAGCGGGGCAATGCAGTCAGCGTCTTGGGGACGCTGCCGACTGGTATTGATATGGATCAGTTGAGATACCTGTAGATTGTTTGCAAGAGTCTGCAGTTAGCTTAATTGTTTCAATTGTAAATACTAGTTCTAATTTGTTTTTATTATTGAATTGTAGTTTTCTTTATCAATAAAGACTTCCTTTGCCATTACCACTATTTATTGGTACATTATTTCACAGTAATATACTAAAAGACAAGCTTTCGTTTAAATAATATAAAATTGTATTGAACATCACCGAACCTTTTTAGATTTAGTCCCGCATACCAATAAGGCAATAAATGTTGATCAGGACGACGAAAACAATTGACCGAAATCTATTAGCAGCTCTATTGTTGATTGTAAAAATATGTTACAAAGTACGGTACGACCTGCTCTTACTGAAATGACGACACTTGAGGGGCTGAAATTTAATACAGTGTACGAGCAGAACAATTCCTATTTTGAAATGTTGTCACCCGATGTCTGAGATCTTTTAGATCCGTCAAAATCCCATTGAGAGCGGGACAATGAATGTTGAATCTGTGTTGTTATTTTCTTGTGACGTTAGGGGGTCAGGGCACTTGAATAAAAGATTCGTATATTATCCCGGCGGGTTTGGAGTACAATGGGCCTGCGACGACGCACTCGCTGTAATTCGTGAACCGCCTGGCGACCGCATTGTACCGTTCTACGTGCCGTCTAATTTAAAGGTGAACTACGAAGCTTTTCGGATATTACCTAAGGCTTGGATGTATTCCAATTCTCAAAGAATTTTACCCAAATATTTTACTAAGTGGATTAATCCCAGCACTATACCGTTATTTTGTTAAATGAAAACATAAATACTACTAAGTAGATGCCTAAAAGGTTTGAAGCCCGTGATACCTTGGGAGATAAAACATGAGGCAGTAGAAATCACCGAGGCTAGATTTAACATAGTCATTTTAATAAAACATGAACCTAAAGTTTGGCCTACAAAACTTTTCCTATGACTCAAAATTTGGCAGCATCGGTCCAGACGCGAAAACATACATTTTCCCCTCTAGTTTAAGTTCGAGAATGGCAAATAAAGGAACGGACACATTCGCCATTCAGATACACAAAATGAGATCCCTTTTCTGATCCGGAATCAGAGTGTAGGCAAATTGTGATCGTCTCCAAAACGAGGAAGGTCACGCGTCAGTGGCCTGACATTATTTGTCAGAGTGGATCGGAAAGCAATTTCGCCTAACTCAAGACTATTTGTCACACATAAATCGTGATCTATAGGAGTGTCCCGCCGATACAACCCTCACTCTGCAGCCACCAACGACGTGAACTGATTCACAACATGTAACTCTATAATAGCCTTTTTGCTCAACTAACCCTTTCAATTTTTATTGGTTCGTGCATAGTAAACAAATATCTGAACTTTGGTAACCAACTTCAATATCTGCTGTTCAAAACTAACGACACAATTCAAGTAGATTTTAATCGAAATTCAGCATACGAGTTAGGAAACTTAGAAACTTGAATTAAGAATAGAATAGAATAGAAAAGCATTTATTTCGTCACACACATTTAGGTAAGTACATAAAAAGCAAACAAAACTAAATAAAGAACATGGAGGTTTATTCTATATTAAACAAATAGTGGGCCGTCAGATCGAGTTTTACCCCCATGACCCTGTGCCGAAATAGGTAATTTAGAATACTCTCCCAAATATTCATGTTATTTTATGGACTTTTTACCCTTTTATGGACTCTATTTAAGACTTGCTGCTGGTGCAATGAAGTATTAAAGTCACTAAAGTAACTGGATGGAACAGGTACAGAGGCTTTTCGTAGGCAATGACAAGTTATCTGGTTAAGTGACATTGAGCGCTGGCTGTGGTGTCATAGATACAAGGACGGCCCGTATACAACACAATACCCGTCGGACGTGTTCGCAGTGCCAGAGAGTGCCTGCCGCCGAATAGAATGGCAATACCATGCACTATACGGGATTTTAGGTCGCAGTCACAAAATTGGATTGCCTCCTACAGCCACCGTGAAACAACGCTTCGAGTTCCCGATGAAAACTTATTCTACGCGACTAATGGGGCAGACACCACTGCTCAGATATATTACCCGCTATAGATAGTCTGACTTCTACCGGGTGCCACTCTGAGACTACGCCACTTTTTTGAGAGAAAATAGCATCCTTTGTCAGTTGATTGCCGATAGAAGATAAACAAAAGTGACGAGATGGCTTCCTTGAAGGATGGAGTAGTGGTTCTTTTTTCTGTAGATAGTAACAAAGAGGATTTTGTGATAGGGAAAAAAGTTTCTCGGTGGGAAGGCACACGCCTTTAATTAAAACTTAAAATTGTAGGGAGTCTGAGATAGATTACGGAGAGAAAGATAAGGCACAGACTTTATTGTTTGTTTGAGGGTAACATTGAGTTTGTGTATCGCGCTGCGTTCTTATGATGTGTCTAGCAGTTTAGCTTTTTGTATGATACTCATTATTAAAGACCGTTAAAAGAAGTCCTCTGTAAAGCTATAACCAATGGTCATCAGTGTATTTGTTTATATAAGGTGAATAAACTGGAGCTTTCATCATCATCATCAACATCTACCTATCTTAGTCCACTGCTGATATAGGCCTACCCCAATGAGCGCCATAGCGCCCTGTCTACAGCTTGCCGCATCCAGCATCTACCTTTGGAGCTTTGTAAGAAGCTATTTAGTTTTTATACTATAGGTACAGTTGTGCTGACAATAGACATTTTTATCTCTGTTTTTCGCGCAGATACATACAAAGTATATATCTAGTAAATTAATATATTCAGGTGAGACAGTTTGGTGCCATTTTACTAACTAATTAGTGCGGTTTTAGTTTCAAAACTTGGCTTATCGCTATCAATGGCATATGGTTATTTAAAGATATCTACATAAGCAGTATGTACACACCAATGGGGTATTTATTTCACTGTCTTTGACTTGTGTATACATAATTATGTATGATTGTGAACCTTTGATTACGTTGTCGCATCATTAATACATAAGTGCTTTAATACGAGTGATGGACGTGTAGCTGTATAAGTTAGATTTATTTTTTATTATTTACATAATATGTAAAAAATAACTTATCAATTATGAGCTAGATATTACCTAACACATATAAAACAAATTTGAAAATCTCGAGTCTAACAAGCCTCGAAAAACAAAAAAACAAGGTTTAAATGACAAATTTTGTTTAAATTTGACGTATTTGCATGGTTTTACAACTCATTTATCATTTACCCGGAACAAATATTTGCAGATCGTACAAAAATGTGTCTCAAGGCGGGAGTTGAACCCCTCCACCTCCTACAATTTGATTAAAATTTGGATTGCTAAAGACCAAAACATACATACAAATGATGTTATTAAATAAAAGCTTATAAATAGGTATTTTTTTTATGGATAATACACGTTAGTAATTTTACGCATGATTGTAATGTGCTATTAAGATTAATTGCCTTTTCTGAGAATGGTTCCTTTCAGAGCTTAAGAAGGGCTTTTGTACAGGTTTTATACAAATTAATTATAAGTTTTACAGCGTAAAAATACATTCACACTAATTATTTAAGAAGTTAATTTCGTCAACGTAATTTAGTTATTCCAGCTAGGTTAAGAACTTTTTTAACCCCCGTCAAAAAAGAGGGGTGTGTGTGGCATCGTATCTCTCAATGAATGAACCGATTTGGGTTATATGTTTTATGTTTGAATGTTGACTTCTAGAAGATTGTTCTTAGCTAATCTGTCAGTCAAAAATCATAGAAATATGTACCCTAAAATAAGGTAATGTTCTTATTTTACATTTCTTGCTATAGAACCATCAAGCTTATAAATATTAGGTCCTTACATATGAAATTGGCGTTTTTCGTACTGGCCACTTTAATCACAAATTTCTCCTCTTTGGTAAGGAATTCCAAATTCAAATTTGTACAGCTATAGACTCATGTATTTGTGCTTCGATGATCGTCATTCATTTGTTTTGTTTTCTTCTGTTTTTTTCTGTTTGCGTCACTCATTTTACAAAATGGAAAACTTAAAATATCGCATTATTTACGTGTACGAGTTCCGCCGTGGCACTAGTGCTGCGGAAACAACTCGAAGGGTGAATGATGTGTATGGCGGTCGTGTTGCAAAAGAAAACACAGTTCGTTTTTGGTTCCAACGTTTTCGTTCTGGAAATTTTGACCTGCAGAACAAGCCCCGTGGACGGCCTGAGACTCAAGTTGATAATGAAGAGTTGAAGGCTATTGTGGAAGCGGATCCATCGCAAACCACGTCCGAGTTAGCTGCAGGCTGCGATGTTAGTGATAAAACTGTTTTAATTCACTTGAAGCAAATTGGGAAGATTAAAAAGCTTGAAAGGTGGGTACCTCACGAATTGACTGAAGCAAACCGGCAAACGCGCGTCGACTGCTGCGTTACATTACTAAACCGGCACAATAATGAAGGTATTTTAAACCGAATCATTACCTGTGATGAAAAATGGGTTCTTTACGATAATCGGAAGCGCTCAGCGCAATGGTTGGATCCTGGCCAGCCAGCCAAATCCTGCCCCAAGCAAAAATTAACCCCAAAAAAGTTACTTGTAAGCGTTTGGTGGACTAGTGCCGGTATTGTTCATTACAGTTTTCTCAAATCTGGCCAGACTATTACGGCTGATGTCTATTGTCAGCAATTGCAAACCATTATGGAAAAGCTAGCGGCTAAACAACCTAGGCTGGTCAATCGCTCCACGCCACTGCTGCTTCACGACAACGCTAGACCACACACTGCGCAACAGACGGCTACTAAATTAGAAGAGCTTCAATTGGAAAGTCTAAGACATCCTCCGTACTCCCCGGACCTTGCTCCAACAGATTACCATTTTTTTCGAAATTTGGATAACTTCTTGCAAGGGAAAAAATTCAACTCCGATGGGGCAGTCCAAATCGCCTTCAAAGATTTTATTGATTCCCGTCCGACTGGTTTTTTTAGTAAAGGGATCAATGAACTACCTATAAGATGGCAAAAGTGCATAGAAAATAATGGTTCATACTTTGATTAATTAAATATATTATATTAAAAAATATTCGACTTTTTGTTCCTCCCATACAAAACGCCAATTTCATATGTAAGGACCTAATATAACACATTCCACATGCCACTGGCAAGTTTCTCACGGGTATAATAAATCCACAGGAGAACAAATATTTGTAACCTGTAAATATTAGCTACCGGAAGGATCCGATGTTGTAATATCACACACGGTGCTAAGGGTGCGTATTCGGTGTAAAGCGGGAGCGATAACGGAGTTATGACAGTTTTCAAAGGAAATCTTGCGCGTGGTCATTGGAAAATATCAACCTTTCTATTCTGCTTCTGCTGTTTATTGAAAACGCAGCCTTAGGTACAAAGAGCAGCAAGTAAGGTGAATGATAAAGTTTTCCTACGCGTGTATGTTTGTAAGCTCTGTGTGATTTAGAAAAATCAACAGTTGCGAGCTATTTTTACAACCGAATGAGTTTTTGTGGTCTGTTATGTATTTGTTATAGTAGAACAAACATTGATAATTTATTGTGACCAATATATGAAGTTCATCCGATTGATACGTATAAGGCACGAAAATAAATGGCTGGATAAGATATTTTCATAAGCATACTTAAATTAATATTAAGAAAAAGATTTCCCCACCCCTATAACGAAACAAAATGGTTATTTTCTATGGTAGGACTCCTGCTTATACTACCTGCTTGCCAGCTACTACCCTCCATCAAACTAAACACATTATTGTTTAACAATCTGGGGGGATGTTATTGCTTAATTTACATATCTCTGCGAACCTAAAGCAGCAATTTCGATTTTAGCACCTATAAAGCTTGATTTAAGCTCTAACTTTCACAGATTACAAGAGCTTTAGTAGGATAACACAGTAAAACGTAGAGATAATTTGAGTCTGGAGACTGAGTCGCGGGTAACACATCCGAGTGGCTCTCTTAAGCTCGAGTGATATACACGCTACAACCGCACCCATTTGACAAGATCAAACGATATGCTTCTCCGGGAACACTCGTTCATTAATTTCCTTTGTAAGAACTTGAAACCAGGTTAACTCAAGCGCTAGCTTAGGATCATGGTTTTTGCCGTGACGTTCCGCTATTTTCATTCCTTTATCAAAAGCTAAAATACTAAAGATCCTTTGTTTTTCCTTATATTATTTGTCATCTTCTAAAGGTTTTACAGAAGACGACAGAAACATTAATAAACGCCTTTATTTTCGAGGCTTGGAACTTTTAAATTCGAGAGCTCTTTCAGAGGCTTTCAACTTGAAACTCAAGTTGCTATCGCAAAAATACTTTGTATGTGAATGTAAAAACTTTGCGGCGAAAGCATCTACTTAACTGCGCATTTTGATGATACGTGGGGATTACCCAAAGATTCTGAACAAGCCACGTCTCTGTTGCAGCGTATGATATGTAGGATGGATTTACGAGTGAGGATCATATTTGAATGTAGTCTTGTTACCAGATTTATTTTATTTGTGGAATGAAGGAAAACATTATAGCAAAGTGGTTCATCCAGCCTGCCGCAAGCTCTATAGACCTATACTGTCAATGTCTACTCATACTCAGTTCAGTTATAAGGAAATGGTGCGATATTTGAAGATCATTTCACCTATTAGACGTTCGAACGGCTCGGATATAATTTGATACTCTCTACTTCGATCGAGCGTATCGAGCAAGATTGTATCCATATCAACACTTGTATAAATATGCCTAATGAAGCTGCCTTTACTGCCAGAGGGTTAGACTAACGCAACATGGCGTCTTAGTACTTACATCGTCGCTACGCTGCATAGATATGTAAAGTTTCTAACTAGGATCTATAATACGCAGACCTCACTTTTGTACGCAATGTCTGCATTACTAGAAGGCATGTTCATTCAAACAACCAGTCATGTTCGTTAAAGTTCTTTGTTCCTGAGTAGATAAAAGCCGGTTATCGGTGAGCATGCTCTGTCGAGTACTTTACTCAAATTTATTTTAAATATTTTTTTATAATTTAAGAAACAACATCATCCAATAATAATATTCCCATTAAAGGTACAACATCAAATAATGATTATTACAAAATCGATTATCAGACTCAATTAGAATGAACAAGCCACGAGTTGTCGCTTAGGTAAAATAATATGTAAGTTCGAGAACACCGCGTGGGCATAAATCAGGAACGCAACATTTGGCGATAATTTAATATGTTGGAAGAAAGGCTGTGAGTAGCGTAATGTGATATTACGTCACGCTCACGAAGAGATGCCGTATCGCAGGAGAGAATAGAGTAAATTAAGATGAGGAATAATAATGTAAGTGAAAGTAACTGATGTAACAATGTTTTAGCGTGATTACACTCTGGATTATGAACGACATTTCGTATTCGGTTGCACAATAAAAACAAATAAATAGGATAGAAATAAGCACACATACATTTATTGTAATGACAAATTAAATAGGTACTTTACAAAATCGAAGATATTGTTATAGATTGTTCACGAAGTGAGAAAGTGACTGATCCCTATCGAGTGTGTTATTTGAGGCACACGAGGTAGGAATTGCATTTTCTCCTGAGTGATACATAGTGCTTTATTACTACGAAGAAAATAAAATATTTTCCGAGAAAGATGTTGCACTCTTCTCGTTTTTGCAATACACGAAATCTTCATAAGTCTTGTTGTATTTATTTCTGGATTTCTAGGGTTATAGGTTCTCAATCACTGCTTGAGCAGTTTCTTTTATTACTGGCGGTGTCATAAAATCTTCACTATCACTCGACGACATTCTGTAGAATTCATAAAATTACCTAACTCAAATGTAAATTTTGAAGAAACTTCCGTGAATGCCTCAGGCAATTGGTTCTTTTTTGAATTACCGTGACTCGGAGTAAAAAGTTTTTGTAGTTTAACCTATAATGAAAATAACCATAAGTAAAGGCAGAAAATTCAGAAAAAAAATAACATGTTGGATATGGATTTCCATACATTATTCTCTCCCGGCAAACGCGTGTGAAATTCCATAGTTTTTCGACCCGCATTCTAGGTACGCCTGCAATGACGTACTTTCTAGCTCAAGTTTGGAAAAGGAATAAGTCAATTTCCGAGCAGGTGTAGTATAAAATCATTTTTCAATTCTATACTCAGACGGCGTCTTTGTCTCCAGAAGGCAAGATAAAAATGGCACGTTCAACATTGGTTCAACATCATCCGTCATTTTCTTTTCTGCCTTTAAAAATGCTTGACACAGATAACCACGTCAAAAGAATAATACAAGTCTTCAGTTTTAAGAAAAGAAATCAACCTTCTTTACCAACTGTTAAAAAACTCCAATCCTTTTTATCCATTATATGGGTCATATCCCATAAAATGGATAAAAAGTTCCTCATTCCGAAACGTCAAGTAGTGTTCGTAGGACCGTACAAGCGCACATCGTTAATCTTCCCATTCCCACTTAAAGGATATTTTCTATATCCCCAACACGTAGATTAACTTGGAAGTGGACATCTTGTAATGGCCATGGACTGCAACTGACAGACCCAACTGACCTGTTAAATTAAAGCGTGGACGAACACGTGCAGCGATGAGTGTCATTGTTGAGACAAAGCCATTTTCGTCTATAAATTATCTTAAGGGGTTCTGAATAGCATACTGGTGTCTCTTGGTTGGACATTGGTATAATCAATTCAAATTTATAAGCGAATGAATAACAGATTAAAAAGTGTTATTAACGCTATTTACATCTCGTATAAATAACTTACTGCCATCAGTTTGGTTTTTGAAACAGTTTTATGAAGGTTTATAATATAATAGTAAGGCTTACAATCTCGGTAATAATTCAAACGACTGCAGTGCGATCTGTGAATAAGTATTTTCATTTGTTTCAACCAACAAAGACATTCGATCAACTATTCAAGGTACATTAAACACTATTGCGATTGAGTCAACTGACGAAATCTCGATTTTTACGCTAAATTATCCTTAACTTTCAAATTGCTTGGACACTGGCCTCATGACTTTCAGAACGAAAATGTCAGACTTACTGTTTACCATAAGGTCGCAAGTAAAGAAACAAATATATACATATTTCACGCATTTGATTTGATTTCTTTTCGAATCTCATTAGTAGGACTACAAACACGTCACCAGACTTTTGGATACAATTAGCAAACAGATTGTGTGAGGAGAGAAAATTCTATTACAAAGTTACAAAGGCGTATAAAACAAAAACGACTTTTAATCAGCATGTAAATGAAAAACTTTAAAATATTTGCCTCAGCTTCTATGTATATTTTGTGGTCTCTTTTAAACTGAAGCTTATTTATAAACTTCCATGCCGACGTTGTCAGTTACAATTTAATCGATTAGAAGCCAAACTGTGCGGATAATTTTCGAACAGTTTGGACACGTCATTAGTTTGGTAATGAACATCACGTTAAGCGTTAGAACATCTTTACAAAGTATAAAATAAAGACGATTTCCACGTCTGCCTGTCTGTTTATCCGCACCTTGAAACGGATTTTCATATGGTTATGGTTTCATATGGTTTTCGCTAATCGCGTTTATTTACCTATTTTTCCCGACGTTTCAACAAGTTTACTCACTTTCGTGGTCACGGGATGACTGGAGTACTGGAGCTACCGCCTCTGTGAAGCGGGGGCAGCTTTTTTTTAAACTACCCTCACTTGGTTTTCGTATGGCTTGCTATAGTTAAGTCTTACAGAGGGCACATTGCGCCCCATTTTGTGAAAAGGATATGCACAACTTATGAAAAAATTGGTTTAAACCAATTAATGAGTAATGTCCTACGACCTAAAACATAAATAAATTCAATAGACCGCAGGATTCCTGAGGTCTTGACCCAATTATTTGCGAAACAGTGCACTTTCATGATTTTTTTTTCTCAATCGTGTTTTCAGTAGGAACCAAAGAAGAAATGTAGAATTTAATGTAATTCGAGTTATTTACCACGGGAGCTTCGTCCACACGTGTTATACAAAGAATAATATTGGTGATTCTGCTATAATATCTATCTATAAGTGATCTAGTACCCATACACACAGGCTCTGCTTACTCAGGGCTAAGGATGCTGTGTGGATTGTTGAACATTATTTTCTGTTCAGGTGCAAATGCGAACGCTTGCAACAGCCACTCCGGCGCAAGCGCTCTGCATGTCGCAGTAGAGGTCATCGCGGAGCCAAAAGAGTTCGAAGTCCTTCTCAACACTCTCATGGACTATTCCATCTACATCGACAAACGCGCCTCCACTCGGGACACTGCTTTGAACAGGGCCATTCTACTTCACAAGTATTCCCTATATAATAGTATAACCTATTGCTTCTTTTTTAGGGTTCCGTACCCGAAGGGTGAAAAGGGTATTACTAAGCCTCCGCTGTCCGTCCGTCTGTCACAGGGCTTTATCTCATGAACCGTAAAAGGTAGATAGTTGAAATTTTCAGAGAATGTGTATTTCTGTTGCCGCTAGAACATCAAATAGTTTCCGTTTTCACCCTTCGGGTACGGAATCCTAATAAAAACTATGACGAATTTATTATGAACTAGCTGCTGCTCGCGGCTTCGCACGCTCTTTTTCGAGATAGAAAGTAACCTATGCCCGTCCCCGGGATACCATCTATCTCTATGCCAAATTTTATTATGATATGTTCAGCTATTTAAGCGTGAAAAGGTAACAGACAGATAGACACTTTCGAATTTATAATATTAGTATGGATGTAAGCGGGTTAACTACGAATCTTGTTTGGGTTGGAAGAACACCAACAATATTATTTTTAGTATTGCTTTCCTGAGGATTCTGTAGGTGGCCGTGATGTAAGAAACGACCCCCCAACTCAGTCCGTGGATGTCGAAGATTTAACGAAAGGAACCAAAGAAAGGACAGCAGCTTCCTCCTGCGAATTATTCAACACCTTCAATGCCCCTGCCAATGCCCTGCCTCTTTTTTTGAGGTGTCGTGGTCGGATAACCTCCTCGTGTGCCCGTACTGCTACCTGTGCTTGGGGATTCGTCCCTGGGTAACGGTAGTAGGTGGCGGGCCGGTGCACCTTGGTTCCCACCGCTAACAATTTATCTATTCGGGGATATGGTTAGCGGCGGCCAATAATCCGACAAACTAATCTAAGGTGTCAAACGTACCGTGCCGAGGGATGAATGGCTGATGGTTGTTCAGTTGCGAACGGTGTCTCTCCGAAATCAGGGCGAATCGGAGTAGTAGTCGGCCCACCCGTGGGCATGCGGGGCTCTGCTGACGGGTAGTTTTATTTCCCTAGCTTCTCGTGGGATTTGTATGGATATTGACAATATACCAACCAAATCTTCTTCTCCTTCTGGAGAACCATCTTCTCCCGTCTCGGGAGAAACCTGCAATAGGATGGAGGAGGCCATACTGGCCTCTCCGGAGCCTATGCATACAGTGCCTTGCCTGGCAGATGACCTAACAGAGGTCGGCGGCTCCGAAGCTGCGGCCCCTGCCACGGTTACGTCTCCAAGCAAAAGCGCTGGTAAACTGAGCGGTGCTGCTCGGAAGCGGCTCCGAAGGCTGATGGCTGCCAATGTATGCTTCGAAGAAGCACGAGCACTGGCGGTAAAGCCTTGGAGCCAAATCCCACAGCTGAACGCTCCCCCCGATCCAAAAACGTCCAAAAGACAAAGATCGGAAGAGGAATCGCCCAAGGAGCAGACCAAAAAGGCCCCCAAGCTGTTCCAGGAGTCAGAGGCCAGACCTAGCTTCAAGCAGGTCGCGGAGGCGAAGCGAGTAGGCATTCGCAACATCGCCTCCATGAGCGACGACCAGATGAAGCAGGTCCATCGTTCCCTGACCCTGGCAATACTAAAAATTGCAAGCAGCGGAAAGGGGCCTAGGTTTGCTAGTTTTACTCATAAACCTGGGTGGATACTGATCACGTGTGAGAACCAGGAGAGCCAAGTCTGGCTCGAAAGCGAGGTTCCTAGGATCAAGCCATGGGTTGGGGCAGAACTCTCGGTCATTCCTGAGAGCGAGTTGACCAAGCCTGTGGTTGCGGTAACTTTTGTGCCCAGTATCGAAGCAGCGTCGGTAGACGAGGCCGTTCAGCTACTGAGGACACAGAATGAGGGACTTCGCACTGACCTTTGGAAGGTTCTGCACAGCAGATCTGAGGGGAATGGGTTTGTGGTAACCTTCTCCTTGGATGATCTGTCTGTGGAGGCCCTTAGAAACACTGGCTTTCAGGCTGCCTTGGGCTTCAAAAAGATAGCCTTCAAGGTCAAAGGCAGCTCTGAGACTAAGCCAGAGTCAGTGGCTGTCTCAGGCCCACAGCCGTCCGGCTCCGGTGGAAAGGGCTCCTCGGGGCGAAGCACAGGAGGACCAAGGCCGCGACCTGTCGTGGCACGGCCCTCCAATGTACCGCCCCTGGGTAAGTTCGGTCCACCGAGGCAGGGCGGAAGTGGTCCGCAACCGTCCACATCCAGTGGAACGGGCGCCTCGGGGCGAAGCACAGGAGCACCAGGGCCGCGACCCGTCGCGGCAAGGCACTCCAATGTAGCGCCCCAGGGCAGGTCCGGGCCATCGGATCGGGGCGGTAGGGGTTCCCGGGGTGGAGCAAGGGGTGACAGGCCGACCGAACCTAGCGGAGGACGCGGAGCGCGCCCGAAGCTAGTTAGGTCCAAGCCTCGTTACCAGCGGGGAAACCTGTAATGGCTACCCAGGCAGGGAAGGCGAGGATCCTCCAGGCTAACCTCCACCATGCCGCGGCAGCTTCCGCGGTAATGGAGTGCTGCCTGTCTGAAGGACAAGCTAGCCTCGCCTTGATCCAAGAGCCTTGGGTAGCCAACACTGAGGTTCTGGGACTCGACGCTGCCGGTAAGATTTTAGTTAATGGTAATGGCACAAGGCCCAGAGCATGCATAATTTTCAATAACTATGTTAATTTTTTGCCTATCACAGAGGTATGTAACGACGACCTGGTTGCCGCTTTTGTCGATCTCAAAGGATGGAGTGGGGCGAGGGTAATTATGTGCTCTGCCTACTTACCCGGAGAGAGAGACAACCCAACGAGTGACCTGGCGAAGGTGGTCGACTTCGCCGCCCAGAACAACGCCGAACTTCTCGTTGGATGCGATGCCAACGCTCACCACACAGCGTGGGGGAGCACGGACGTCAACGCTAGAGGTGAGTTACTTTTTGACTTTCTTTTAGCTAACAATCTAACCACTTTTAACATAGGACGCGTACCAACTTTTGTTACTCGGGTTAGACAAGAGGTTCTGGACATAACGTTCGCTACTAACAACCTCGCCAGGCACATTAATGACTGGCATGTTAGCAACGAAAACTCCATGTCCGACCACAAACACATCAGCTTTGAGATAAAGGCCTCTCTGGACTCTCAAATCATAACTTATAGGGACCCTAGGGCAACTGACTGGGATGTCTTTAATGACAAACTAAGGCTAATGCTCGAAGACTGCCCCAAAAGTATTAAATCCCGCGACAGTCTTGAGATAGCAGTAGCTGTCCTTTCAACAGGCATCTGCACGGCCTATGAGGAAAGCTGCCCGCTAAAGTCCAAGACCACAAAGCGACAAGTCACATGGTGGAACTCCACGCTAGGTAAGCTAAGGAGCAAAACCAGGAAACTTTCCAATAAGGCTAAAAGGACTCGTGAATGGGAGGCCTACCACAAAGCCTTAACGGAATACAACATAGAGATTAGGAAGGCAAAGAGGGCATCCTGGAGGAAGCTCTGCGAGGAAATTAAGAGTCTGCCTCAAAGTGCAAGACTTCACAAGCTGTTCTCTAAAGCCAGAACTGATCAAATAGGCCTCCTTAAAAAGGAGACGGTACGTTCACAACTAATGAAAAGGAAACCCTAGAGTTGCTGGCTTCGACCCACTTCCCTGGTTCGCAGGATAAAAGTTCGCTCCGACCTGCGCCTGAAAATCCTTATAAGCCTCGGAATGAGGACTGGAACAGGGCGGCTAGGATTATCAGACCGAACCAGGTAAGGTGGGCCGTCAACTCTCTCAAGACTAACAAAGCATGCGGTGAGGACGAAATACTCCCTGTCTTCCTACAGCGGGGAATCGACGTCCTCACTCCATATCTGGTAAAAATCTTTAGGGCGAGCCTCGCCTGGGGATATGTGCCAGAACCATGGACAAATGTCAAAGTCGTCTTTATACCTAAGGCTGGAAAGAAGGACTACAGCCAGCCTAAGTCCTTCAGACCAATAAGCCTTTCGTCTTTCCTTCTGAAGACCATGGAGAAGGTAGTAGACAGACACATCAGAGACGTGGCGTTAGCTGCGTCTCCTATCCACCACAGCCAACACGCCTATTGCAAGGGCAAATCCACAGAGAGTAGCCTCATTGGCAGAGTGAAAAAGGCTTTGGAGGACAAGGAAATCGCACTATGTGCTTTCCTTGACATTGAAAGGGCTTTTGATAACTCGCCTACCTCTCTGCTGGTGAACGGGTTGATAAACAAGAATGTTGACCCGTCCACCATCAGATGGGTTAAGGATATGCTCACAAACAGGGGCGCAAAACTAACCCTTCAACGATCAACAAACGAGATATCCACGGCTAGGGGCTGCCCCCAAGGCGGAGTTTTATCGCCCGTATTATGGACCTTAGCAGTGGATCAGCTCCTGTGTGGACTGGCAGACCAGAATATAGATGCGCAAGGCTATGCGGACGACCTTGTGATCATCGTGCGAGGATTTTGCCAGTCCACCATTTCTAGCATCATGCAGAGAGCTCTCAACGCTGTCAGCGACTGGTGTAGCAACAGTGAACTCTCAGTCAACGCTGGCAAAACTGTGATTATACCATTTACAAATAAGCGAAGGCTAGACAAGCTCGTGAAGCCTAAACTTAACGGTAAAATCATAACCTTTTCCACAGAAGTGAAATATTTGGGCGTTACCATCGACCAAAAACTGACGTGGAATACTCACCTAGCCAACGTCTTGAAAAAAGCTAAGATGGAGCCAGCGGCAGGCTAATGGGCAACAACTGGGGCGTCAACCCCAGGATTGCCTTGTGGCTGTACACTGCCATTGTGAGGCCGATACTCACTTACGCCTCCATGGTATGGTACGACAAGGCCCTTCAGTCAACCGCAATCAACAAACTAAATAGCCTACAAAGGACTGCATGCCTTATGGCCACGGGAGCCATGTCCACCTCCCCTGGACTGGCACTAAATGCACTGCTGGGTCTGCCTCCGCTCCAAATGTACATACATAAAGAGGCAAAGACCAGCATGTATAGGGCCTGTACTCAGGGCGGTAGGAACTGGCTCTCCCAGAAACTGAGATCTCTGCAAGACTCTACTCTGGAATCACCAATTTTGGGCATGACAACTGATGTCAGGCTCCCACGACATGTGTTTGAAAAACACTACACAGTGGAACTTCCTTGCAGAGAAGACTGGCAAAACAGCCAGGTACTCTGCAAGAACGGGTGCCTAAATTGGTACACGGATGGTTCAAAAATGGGACTGGATGTAGGCTGTGGAGTGTATGGAGAGCGACCTAGGTTTGGCAAAAGTACAAACCTAGGTAATTACGCCTCTATCTTTCAAGCAGAAGTATTCGCCATCTTAGAATGTGCCGATATAAATCTGGAAAAGCGCTACTCCAACCAAACGATCTTTATCAACTCTGACAGCCAGGCGGCTCTCCTAGCACTGGACTCGAAGGTCATTACATCTAGATTAGTCGAGGACTGTATGTCACGCCTAAACGCGGCCGGCTTGAATAACAGAGTCGTCCTAAGATGGGTACCGGGACACGCAGGAATCAACGGCAATGAGTGTGCCGACGAACTTGCTCGTTCCGGGGCCAAGGGGACTCAGCT
This sequence comes from Eupithecia inturbata, assembly GCA_963662085.1. Classification (NCBI taxonomy): domain Eukaryota; kingdom Metazoa; phylum Arthropoda; class Insecta; order Lepidoptera; family Geometridae; genus Eupithecia; species Eupithecia inturbata. The sequence goes on along the minus strand of OY759180.1, from coordinate 9,359,461 downwards.
GGGCCCCGAGCCGTTCTGTGGCATACCTAAAAGCCTGGCTAACAGAACCCTCTTGGATTCCTGCTTCGAGGAAGCTTCCAAGCTTTGGAAGAATTCCTTGGGCATGAGTCACTCTAAGTCATTAATAAAAGCCTTCGATAAACGGTTCACCAACCGAATCCTAGCGCTAAGCAGAAGCAACCTTCGCATCATGACAAGAGCCCTAACTGGACACTGTCGCCTTAACAAGCACATGTTCAAACTGGGTCTAAGCGACACACAATCCTGCAGATTCTGCGAAGAGGCGGAGGAAACGCCTCTCCACCTGCTAGGAGAGTGCGGAGCACTGATGCAAAAACGTAGCATCCATCTGGGCAAGCACCTGCACAGCCCAGACGAGCTACGAGCCATCACCCCTAAGAAAATCCTGCAGTTCCTAGCAGCTGCAAGGGTTAGTGGCGAACTATGAACGTCGCAGCTTCAGGGCTGAACACTTGAGTGGCGATCACAATAGGCCTTTCATGGCCGCAGTGACACGAAAGCCACCTAAAGCAAATTAAAAAAAAAAAAAAAAAACTTGATAGCTTAAGAGATCTAATTTATTATATTTTATAATGTGCCTGGGTAACTGCACGAAATCGGATTCTTTTGCTATTTGTTATATTGCTATAGTTAAGTCTTAAAGAGGGCACATTGCGCCCCATTTTGTGAAAAGGACATGCACAACTTATGAAGAAATTGGTTTAAACCAATTAATGAGTTATTGAGTTAGTTGATGTTCCTACGACCTAAAACATAAATAAATTCAATAGACCGCAGGATTCCTGAGGTCTTGACCCAATTATTTGCGAAACAGTGCACTTTCATGATTTTTTTTTCTCAATCGTGTTTTCACTAGGAACCAAAGAAGAAATGTAGAATTTAATGTAATTCGAGTTATTTACCACGTGGATCCCGTGAGTACTGATATCTAGGCCTAGTTTGACAAACAAACTCGCTAGGTTCGCCCCTTAAACACGTAGCCCATACCTAACATTTTGTTTCCTTCGTAATATGTAGCGATATGTATCTATCAACGTATAAACAATATTCTACGACAAAGTGTAGTTATGCATTCTAAGAGATCCGTAGTCATTCTTATTTGCAAGAGCCCGGAACTGTTTTGCAAGACGTAATGACGTGACACTATTTTCACGCACAGTGCTCTGCTCCAAACGTACTTTTTTATTATGTATTGGAACCACGTAGAAAGATTTATTGGCGAGATGTTGTCGAAGTTTTGGCATCTGCTTAGCTAAGGAAATCTGTACCAGTTCCTTGATGTCGGCCAATTTATCAACATTCTGAAGTTTATCAGATAGAAGTAAACTTTGGGTAACTTAGTTTTCAAAACTCTACATTTTCTAGTGCTGTTTATCTACTACCTACATTTGTCTTTGTCTTGTCTACCTTTAGGTTAAATTACTGTCGAAAAGTAGTAAAAGTACCTGTGGGTACGAGGCAGTTTTTTATAAAGGTTGATACGCAATTTGTTTACCTATACAACACTACGTCTTTATCGCGACGAAAGCCGTAAGCAGAAGCTTGTATGTGTATAAATTTAGTAAGTTTTTGTGAACAGCGAAACTGTGCCGCTAGTCGCCAGCTGACGTTGTTTTAAGCAATTTTCTTTACATTTTGTCGCTTAGTTTTTACGAGCGTGATGTTAAACTTGGTAGATAACGATATTAGGGAGCTTCAGAAATAACTATTTTATCTTTTTGAAATATAAGCAGCTGCTTGTGACACAAGACACGCTATTATAAATAGTTTATTAGATTATTGTTCTAGAAAGGTTGTTTTAATTACATTGGTTTGGTTTATGAGATATTCGGCAGTTTTTCCCTGGCGTCTCGTATGACCCTGAGGAATAACATTTTGAAGGAACCATCTTGGGATTATTCTCTATTTATACAATAACAAAATAATTATCAAAATCGGTCCACAATTGACGCAGCACAATTCATGGGCATACATAAAAAACTTACTTACAGCCGAACATAGAACCTTCTCCTTTTTTGAAGTTGGTTAATATCAAAAAAACCTTCCTGGAAATAGGTATATTTTAACTACATTCTTTCTAGTGATTAAGCATTTGCTTACAAACGATTTTGATCCATATATACATGAAACAATTCATAATTCTTTATTGCACTAAATAATACATACATTAAAAAACATAAAACTAGAGAAGGAATGGCAAAGGCGACCAATCTTAGTTTTTCCGCAGAATGGAAATACGTTTACATTTATCATGTACTTAAACAATATTATATCCAATACCCATGCCAAACGAGATTTATGTTTGCACAGACAAGTAGGTTCCTGGATACCCAGTGAGCATTTGATAACAACCAATTATAATAATGATACACACATATTTGAATCAAATTAACTATTTATGAGATGTTTAACAATATCTTTATGTTTCTTGTGTCTTTGCTAGTATACTACCGAATATCATTGAGCAGGAGCATGAAAAAGCTAGCCGTGTAAAGCCCCAAAAATTTTTTTACACAAAAGACAAGTCCATTTTCATTATAAATGCTAAAAACTTTTACATTTATACATTGCATCCTCTTTTTCCAACACGTTACTTTTCAGCGCCATAGATGTTTTTCTTTTTTCAGGTTTCCCATGAAAGAACTTCTACAGTTGGATAAAGTTTAAACTTTTAAGAAAACATGAGCTTTTCAATACAATGTATGTATAAGAACCGTGAACTTGCTATAAATCAGATGTTGAATTTTATTATTTGAAGCATTTTTTCGCCACAAAAGGATCAATACAACGGATTATAGTTCATACGTTTTTTATTGCGGTTATCTTTCTTATTTCCGTTTTATGGGACGCTTTCGTGGCATTACTAGTCATAAATTAGGTTTGAAAGCACTTCGAGGGAATCCTAGCCCTACACAAATTGTATTTACGGAAGCAGATGTGTAGTTTGCCCATTATTGGGTATTCTTTATGATAATGGTTTAATAGTGGACTAATATAATGAATTAATTTTCCAAGACTATTTCATGATTTATTCATTTTACGGTGAATTGCGATCTATTACCTACATTGAAGAAAGTTTTCCTTAGAAAGCAATCTCCATAAAAGCGATCGAGCTATTCTGCTACTCGTGGTTTATGACCTACCAAGCATGCTACTCCTCTCAGTGCGCTATCAATAAGTTGTTATAAGGTTATCTTATTTGAAACTACCCACGTATCAAATATTTATATATAATTTATAAATCTGAAAAACTGTATTGATTTTGTTAGTGTTTATATATTTGTTTATTGATTTTGTTGTATGTTTAGACAATAGAAGAAAACAGTCCATAGTCGCGACACTTCTAATAAATTAGTTTTATCCTATGCTTCAACACGTTACATATTACACATACAAAGCAAGTGTTTTATTTTATGTTAACTAAGTTACAAGAAAAAATGTAGGTTGCAAAAGTTAAGTAGTAGGTACTTTTCAAAGTTTCTCGATCTGTTAACATATTAATGATTATTTATCGGGTATTTATCGCGTACCTTTTGTTTTCCCCTACGTTTCCATCGCGTTGCAGCGATCGTGGTCACGGGGTGACTGACGTAGGGAAAAATAAAAAAGGTACACGATAAATACCCGATAAATAATCATAAATAAGTAGTAATTGCTTCAATATGTGTAACAAAACAAAGACACCTCAAAACAAGTATTTAAACTGGTGCCCCTTCTTCCTTGCTCAAATGTTTTGATACCATCCAGGATTAGAGCAAATAAATGCAGCAACGAAGCGTGACGCATCGGAACGTAACAAATACGCGAAGGCTCAACCGTGCTTTGAATCCAAGCTTAGCAGAAGACGTGCTCGAGTGACCGAGTTCCCGGGCCTCCGCCGCCGGTCCCATCGGCTGAATCGTTATTTGGAACTAAGTGCCGCCGTCAGCCAGCTGCGGTACAAGACACTTCACATTATGCAAAGAGAAGATCGCCCCTCTGCTAATGGAACCTTTATAAATAAACAAAATTGACGCGACACCGCAACACAATACGAAAATATTCAAGAGAAGAATACAGCTTTTGGTGAGCATAATTTTTGAAGTCTACAAATTTTATACGTGTACGTCAAGCTGACAAAGGTTTTACTCGTGCGGTGCTTTACAACGCTTTAAATAAAACATCCTTAAATCACTGTTTAGTACGCCGGAATCCGTGTTACGAGAAGACTTTAGAGAGCAAAAATAGTTTCCGTGAATAATGCATAGGGCGTCTAGGACGTCTATAGAACCGAGAAACACAGCGACAAACGCGAGGAAATTGCTCTCAGCTGCCGGGAAATTCAGACGCTCCTCAAATCGAACTCTGTTCAAGAAGATGTAATCATAAGGTGGATTAAACATTTACAATAAAGGCTATTGTCATTATTCAGCCCTAAGTCGTGTGTTCTAGACGGCCACGACGTGATCCGTCGTCATCGGAATGGATGATATTATGTTTCTTGTTTGACTTCCTTATCATTCAATTCCATCTCAACGAGGTTGCCCTGGATCATAATTCATTTTTATTAGATTTTATTAGTTATCCAAGTTTTATTTTAATGATCGCCATCTTACAAACGCAAATTAAATTATCTTTTGTTCGATCAGGAAGTGTAAAGCCATCAAAACAATGAAACAAATTTGGTTTCAAGAAACGCCGTCGTACAAACACTAATTAAATTATTTTTTTTCGTCTATCAGGAAGTGTAAAACTGTCGAAACAATTAAACAAATTATTATAAACCACATAAAAATCAGTCTAATAAAATAAAAGGTCACGAATCAAGCGGATGGCAGAGTTTTAACGTGATTACTACGGCACAACACGAGGGCAAAATGTTTGAACAGGAAAATTGCAATGTTTCGTCGAGAAGCACGATATTGCGGAGTAAGTGCGACACAATAGCATCACCCAGACAACATTGCAATTGGATGAGCTGACATCATATAATTCACAGTTTTGCGCGATTCACAATTTATTTTCCTTTTATTGCTTTATGACAGCGAGTACGAATTCGTGTCTCCAATTTGTTTTTCAACAACAATGTTGGCTTGATATTTTGTTTCGCGCGTTAAAAGCTATCGAAATGAAGGGGATACTACAATCTTAGTGTTGTTAGTTGCAAGAAACTGGAATACAGTTGGATACCTCTCCTCAAAATACACGAACACAAATTTACCCGAGAACTTGATGTGGAAATTGTGATCGGGATATCCGCAAAGTTAGGTGGCCGAAGAGATTTCACCGACTAACTCCATAAAACGGTTAGTTCCTGCATTTAACCCGACACTGAAACCACAATAGTAGTCACGTACTGAGTGACAATCTATAGTCATGAAAACGACCAGCATATAAAATATCCGGGTGTTGAAACATTGAATAGTATAGCACTATCACTTTAACGCTTTATCGTAAACTTATCGCCCTGTGTAGCCCAACCCTTACCCAATAAATAGCCATAAAACCATTCAAGAAGGCACAAATAATGGCAATGGTCTCTCATAGAAACATAAAAACTTTTATACGTCCCAAACGAGTTGGGTATAAGATGGATGATTATAGCTGTGAAGATTCTTATAAATTCTCAACTAAGCTATATACAGAATGAAGTTTAAACGTCTGCCTCCATTTCCGAAGTAAAAGAACAGGAAAGTCCCATCGGAAAAATATTATTGGCAAATGGCTGAATTTCGAGAGCAAAAGAATAGAAAGTTAAGTATTTAACCATTGAAAGAAAAGTCGTTTATATTAAATTGGTAAAAAATCAGAGCTTGGGATAAAACATTGAAAACTCGGGACTTTAATAATTTCTGCAGTATTCACCACATAGAGGAAAACTAGTACAACAGCATTTTATAACGTGACTGGTTCCTACACTGCGGTCGTGCCAAACACTCTGAGCTTCGACCGGATATGCTCATTTATTTCAGAGTCGTAGCCATGCTCGCTGCTCGTAGCATAGCTACGAATCGCGACAGCTACGCAAAAATATTCACTCACGCCTTTTTTGTTTGTTTATTATTTCGCTCGTTCTCGTGACAAACGTAAGTACATATGTATATGTAGCCAAAACTCTGCTTTAATATTGGACTGTCGAGATGCCGTGTTACAAAAAATATTCTGTGCAATTTAAAATTTAATAACGCGAAAATCTATGCACGCAATGCTTCTGAAATGCATACCGGGAGACGCAGAGTTCTAATGATTTTAATTGAATACATGTCTTGCTACGAACTTAGTAGCCCGTGAAACGTCTCGTCTAACGAGAAATCTCCACAAAACTTGAGCATGCTCCAAATTGCAGGTAGATAACGTCACTCTAAGAGAGTCAACGCTACTAAGCTCCATTTGAGTTCTAAGTATGGACACACAAGCTAGTTCGCATTAAAGTTGATCGTCTCCTAAACAAACAGCTATAGTAGACATTAGAGAACTAAACTGAAAGGATTACATTTGAATGGGACAAACCGTCACAAATTCTTGAAGCATTAGCAAATGTATACAGACATTTTTACTCAAGTTTTATAGTTGATTTCTTGATTTTTCGGCACAATGAGTCGAACGAGTGATCTAGCATTACCTTCTACCTTCTAGGATTCCTTAGGAATATTGCTTGAAATATTCAACACTTCACCACAGGCCGATTTCGAGACGATATAAACAGCCTACTTTGTATGAGAAGAGAGCGTGAACCAAAAACCCATATCTTTTTCGAGGTTTGCATCAAAAATAAGCGTAAATAAGAGGCAGCTATTGAACGTCATAAGCAAGTGACAGCGGCGTTATCTGAGACAAGCCAGACGCGCGTAAACTCCACGGGCGGCGGTCGATACGGAATCCAAATCTATACAATATCGCGCGACATTTATGACGCTTCGAAATAACGCAATCGGACTGATGAAATTACTTTGCGGGTTTCTACAAACGTATTTACCTCTATATAATCTACAATCTAAAACGGAATGTACACGCTGCAAATACAAGTTGGCTAAACATAAATTTAATGGAGAACAATGTTTGACACAAAACGAAATGAAGTACCGCAAAAACGTTACCCGCGATTGTTTAAGTTTTGACGCTATAATAACATGAAATACACATTTTAGGAGAGATCATAATTAATTAGAAGCGAAAAACGTTAGCTATGTAAATGCTAATTATGATTTCTTTTTGCTGTTTCAGCTTATCAAGAAGTCAGCTCGAAACATAATGCAAACACGCGAATGTTTTTAGCCGACTAAAATATGAACGAGATTGGCAGTGCTGTCAATCTCCGCAGCATTCAACGCATGTCAACGCTTTGACTATATTAGAAGTTTTGTTGTTTTCTTGAATAAATTTTATATTTCCTATTCTCGCTCCAGTACTTTTCACCAATTGGAGGTAAACTAACCACGTAGAGTGCAGGCCGCCGCACAATGCCGTGGGTAATTATGCGAGAAAGGCGAGTTCCGAAGCACAGGCCATGGCTCGCTAGAACTGCAGGCAGCCACATAGCTGTGAGTTGACTGCTAAATTCTATGCTAACTTAAATAGCTTCATCTATGTAACGAGCACACGCTAAACAGTCTTTTGAAACAAACAGGATAGGATTTAGTGAATTGTTTTGTTTTCTCTGACGAACGACGAACTTTAGCAGTTAGAGAATAAGCCAACACGAGCTCGCATGAAGATGAAACTATCATTTATTTATGTTTCAAAACTCTGCTGGAATTTTACGAGTAAAGTGAACATGACGATTCTGAATCAAACGATGTTTATATTGATTTTTACTGCGATAATGGCTCTGATACAACGTTAATTAACTGCAATACGTTGCTAGACGTTAAATTGGTGGGTGTTTTCCGCACACTACCTATTTGGAGCATTATTAGCACTTGATTTATGCACCGCATAATAAGGGACTTCGTGTCCAAAATTATACACAAACGCGTTTTCAACGTTAACACACAAGCGGGTCTATATGGGTCACGTTACTCGTTGGCGTGTTACTGACACATCCATTGGTTTTATTTTATGTATTATTTTTATAGCCTGATAATATTAGTTTCAGGTAAATCCAATTTATCCATAACTGAAAAAAATGCGACCTCTTTTTACTTTGGATCTGCAATCATATAACCAACTCTGACAGTGAATAACATTAAACTAAGCATTTTCTTTCACATTTTTTAAAACGAATATTGGCATTAGGTGTCTACAATCTGGTGTACTATCAATACTCTGGAGACAAGAATTTAATAAATTCCACTGCATTTTGCAGATTACGAAGTACTCTAAATACGTCTTCTACCCTAAAACTAAATACGCGCCAAAACGGACAGCTGAATGCAAGCATTTAGCTACAGATAAATGGGAACACGGAAGCCGCCCGGAGCTCCGCAAAAAATAATTATTCCAACCACAATTCTCACACAAAGCCAAAACTAATTTTTAACTAAAGTCGTCGCGCGACAAAATGTAGCAGACATTTGTGTTTGAAATACGCTCAGGAGCAACGGGATAAATATGTTACCTTTATTGCCGAGCAAGGCAAGTTCGCAATAGGTGAGGTGAACGAAGATTTGTATTGTGAACACGAATCGATCGGAGGTTCATAATGACTGTGTTGTTCAATGTTACGGTTCCAATTTAAAAACGTGATTGTCAAGAGGGTACGCAAAGAGGTGCTTGAGAAATCCGACAAAATTAGTAAACGCAAGAACAAAGGGATCCGGAATACCACCATAACAGGTATGTTGAATACAGCATTACTTTGTTGGACCCGTTTATTTATATTCCAAGTATGCTTGTAGTTTTTGTTTAGTCAACCAAAGATGTGCCAAACCCGCTCTCGAAAGAATTATCGCTGAAAGAACAAGATCTACTTTGGTCGAAAATTAATAGGTTCAATATAGCCACACAAAATGAGCAACGGCTATTTGAACAATTGGTCTGAATGACAATGAACGACATTATTGTAACTGCTAGTTTCACTTGCCGCATCATTTTGATATAAAATATACCTGCTTCGGATATGCTTGTGCCTACCTACTGAACACCATGATATGATAATGCATTTAGCTCGAACTTATGGCTTGAGAAATATAGGTACGTTTTGTAATAAACATAATACCGAAGCCTGTCTTTAAAATACTCAAGTGGGGTAAAGCCCACCTATGCCCAATTTTACCGGACCTACAGTAGTGCAAATACCCGCTCAATTTATCCACGAGCACAATCGGACCCTAATAAAATTTGTGTGGACATCCTGAACGAGTATCCTTTAAAGGGATGTCGGTAGAAGCAATGTCCGGGATAATTACAGTAGTTCGATAACGAGAGGGGGTGGCAGGTGAACGGGCAATGGACACGGAAATGGCGCCGGCATCCGGCCGCACAATCGTCGCCTGCCAATGCACGACATGGCTAACAACGGTGTATTGACGAGCGAAATTTATTGCTGGCTCGGTTCTTTCGCTGGTCGAGATTCCAATTGATAAATGAACTGCGGGTGAAAAATATTACCTATACAATGGAATGGGAGTCCAAACGGTCCAGTTAGCGTTTATGTTGAATGTATTTGAAAAGTGGCGGAACAAATTGCGTTGCCTTTATGCCGGATTTTCCTTTTTTGGAATGAAAATGTATGCTGAAGAAGTGATTGAACCCTGTGAACTCTGTGTTAAATGTTAACAGCAAAGAGTAAACTATTTATCGCGATAGTGGTAGTAGTTATTCCTACCCTTCTTGGTTTTGTAAACAAACCTAAAACAAAAATTACGAAGACTAGAATTAATTGTACTTACTACAGTAAAACTTTAAAAAACCCTTTTCATAATTCAGCAAAGTTTTGCTAAATTATTAAAACACCATAATTTAGCAAAACTGCCTTCAACGCGCTAAGTTTAGCGCGTTGTGGTCTTGCACCTACTAGATCTAAAGTTAATTTGTCTTTTAGTTATAAACTGATAAAATTAAGTCAATTCGTTATTTCTCTTGTGTGGAATTACGAAAACCAAGTCTATAAAATATTTCGAGGAGGCACGTTTAGCAGTGGATGTAGTATGTGTGCTCAGAGGGTTAGGAGGCTAGTAGGAAAGTATTCTTACAAAAGAAGGAAATAGAAATAAACCGGCAAGTACGAGTTGGGGACACGAAGGGTTCCGTACCGTAAATCAGGCAACTTTTCAAAGAACATACATCTTTCACTTGTTTAGAGACCCCTTTAAATTTTCAACTTTATTATATTTTTAGTATTTGTTGTTATTACAGTTGTAGTTTTACTTATTTATAGAAAGTTTTATGTGTCTACCTATTGTGGTTTAAGAGATACAGCCCTGACAAACGGAGAGCAAAAATAGCCAAAAAATAAAGATTTTTGTATGAAAGCCCCCTTTAATTTGGATATTTATTTAATTTTTACTTATTACTGTTATAGCGGCAAGAAAAACACACATTCTCTGAAAATTTCAACTGTCTACACAATGATTATAAGTGAGAGGATGGCACGACGTGCGTAGGTAGCGGAAGAAAATATCGTATAATACTGACATAGAAGAGGTACTATAAGTAGACTATAAGTAGTGGTATATGTAAGTAGTAAAGTAGGCAAGTAGCCTACTTTTAATGAAAATAATCAAATAATTATTGTTTTCAGCTTCACAGCATGCATTTTGCTAAAGTATACCTACCACATGTCCTCTATAATTTACCTTCAACTGTTTTGGGTAGATAAGAATTTGATATTATAAAGTTTAATCAATCACTAGATTAAATTACCTATGTAAATTTATCCAAACCTTAACCCATTAGGTAATGCTGGCTTGGCGATATAACCATGGTGATACAACGTAAGTACGAGCTTTTGGTCTTATTTATGCAAAGCTGGTCGAGTACAACCGATATATCATAGGAATATGCGTTGAAACATCATTACCATAGGTCCGACCCTGTAAAACGCGTGTCATTTTCATGATCCTAGGGATTTTTTTTTGAGTAACGTTTTTTTATGGAAAACATAAACGTAAATTTTGCTTACAGTGAAAAAACCCAAGCAATCATAGGTATAGTTTACACGATATTAAAAATACAGAAAGCAAAAAATTGTAACTGGTCAATCCTTTCCAGTGCAGGCTAAAAGGGCTATAAGCATGCGTAAGGCTTCATTATTTTCACTCACAAAAGAGATCAAGTAAACTATGTTCCCTTAAACTTCCGGTAATATATTGCGCAGCCTCCCTGAGCTGTATGTATAAACCACTGGGGGTACTTTGTACTTGTTAGTAATAAACTAGCTATCGAGCAAGACGGACGTTTCATTACTTAGCGATATACCATTTGACGACGAGGTCACTACCATCTACCCGCGAATAAATAAAAATGGCGAGTTTTCTCGGTAATTTAGGCGTTTTCGACTACAAATTACATGAATGGGAGGTGTTTTTCGGGAAACTGACGCAATTCATCAAACTGAACTGCATCGGCGAAGAAAAACAAAGTGCAGTGTTGCTAACGCATTTGTCCGACGACTCGTACCGTCTGCTTCGGAACCTCGTTCACCCGAAGAATCTGGATGGAGCTACCTATAAAGAGCTAGTGATTGTACTCAACAAACATTTCACGCCAAAAAGGTCGACATTCGCCGATAGGGCGAAGTTTTATGAAGCGATAAAGTCCGATGGCGAAAGCATTGAAGAATGGGCAGCAAGGCTGCGAGGGCTAGCCGTTTTCTGCGACTTTGGCACAGAACTGGACACGCTATTGCGGGACCGTTTCGTGCTAGGCTTCAGGACAGGACACGAGCGTGATATACTTTTTGAATGCAACTTATAAACGTTGACGCTAGCGCAGGCGTTGGAGGTCGCGCAAAAGGCATCGTGCGCGCGGCAGGCACGCGCAGCAGGCGTGAGCGCTGAGGCCAATACCGTTTTCGTGAAGGAGGAGCCGGTTTTCTACGCGCGGGCAGGTGGTGGCGTGGTGCTCGCGGTGGCGGCGGCCGAGGTGGCGGTGGTGGCGGCGGCGGCTACAGCAGCGCCACGGCGGCCCAGGCGGGCCCACCGGCAGGCGCTGCTGGGACACGCAAGGCTGATGAGAGCGGTATACGGTCGCGTTGTACGGTGTGTGGTATGAAAAACCATTCGGCGGATACGTGTAGATTTAAGAACTACAAGTGTCAAAAATGTGGGCAAAAAGGTCATCTTAGGAAAGTGTGTGCTTCTACAAAGTGTAATTTACACAACATTGGTGTCGAGGGCGCGGAATCTCATGCCGAAAGTGACTGCAAGGAATGTGAACTTTATAACTTGAGGTATGTAAACTATACTCCTATCAAAGTGACAGTAAATGTGAATGGAATTGAGTTGTGTATGGAACTGGACACAGGATCGGGAACTACGGTTATATCGGACAAATTATATTTTGAACTTTTTTCCGAGTTAAAATTGCATAAGTGTGATATTAAAATGTGTTTATACAACGGTCACAAAATCACGCCTTTAGGTTATTTTACAGCTGACGTTAGGTATTCTAACGCACGTAAGCCGATAAAATTATATGTCATAGAAAATGGTGGGCCACCGTTGTTAGGGCGTGATTTCATGACTCATTTTAAAATTTATTTTGCGTCATCGAATAACAACATTGAATGTTCGAATAAACCTATTATCACTTTTTCCAGACGTGTGGAAAAATGAGTTAGGTTGTTTTAATAAATTTGAAGTGGAGTTGCAACTAAAAGATAATGTCAAACCGAAATTCTTTAAGCCACGATCCGTACCTTTCGCACTTAAAGAAAGGGTTAGTGCAGAACTTGACAGATTAGTGAGTCTAGGTATTTTAGTGCCAGTTAACCATTCGGAATATGCAACTCCCATAGTACCAGTTCTGAAAGAAAATGGAAAATTGAAAATTGCCGGTGATTTTTCATGTACTCTGAACCAAGATCTAAAAATTGATAAGTATCCGTTGCCACGTATAGAAGAAGTGTTTTCTAAAATAGGTGGTGGAGAAAAGTATTCCAAATTAGATCTAAGTAATGCCTATAACCAATTTAGATTGTCCAAGTCATCTCAATCGCTGGCCACCATATCGACACACAAAGGCTTATTTTCTTACAGTAGACTGGTGTACGGCCTAGCGAACGCCCCTGCTATTTTTCAAAAAGCTATGGAAACACTTCTATCAGGCCTGGAAGGTGTAAGCATTTGGCTTGATGATATTTGTGTAACAGGTAAAACCAAGGAAATCCACTTGTCAAGTTTGCGTGAGGTTCTTAGTAGGTTACAAGGTGCGGGGTTACGGCTGCAAAGTGATAAGTGTGTATTTTTTCAGGATAGTGTTACCTACCTCGGCTATGTTATAGATAAAAACGGACTGAGAACCTGCCCCACTAAAGTTGAGGCAATAACTAATGCGCCCGCGCCTACCAACGTTTTAGGTGTTAAATAATTCCTAGGCGTAGTAAATTATTACAGGAATTTTATTCCTTCCGCATCGGCGGTATTAAATCCACTTCACGAGCTGCTGCGCACGGGCGCTGAATGGAAGTGGGGGGAGCGGCACCAGGCGGCCTTCGAGAGCGTGAAGCGCGAGTTATCCAGCGACCGCGTGCTGGCGCACTTCGAGCCGGACTCACCGCTGACGCTGACCGTGGACGCGGGCCCGCGCGGGCTCGGCGCCGTACTGGCGCACAAAGACGCCGACGGCGGTGAACGCCCTATTGCGTTTGCTTCGCGTTCCTTATCAGCAAGCGAGAAGAATTACAGCCAAATTCAGAAAGAAGCTACGGCCATCATTTTTGGGGTAAAACATTTTCACCAGTACCTTTATGGCCGCCAAGAACCTTTTATTTTGAAGACCGACCATAGGCCTTTACTTTCTATTTTTGGAAGGGGGAAGGGTATTTCTGTCACGGCCGCATTACGCTTGCAAAGGTATGCTATTATTCTGTCAGCCTATAATTATATAGTGCAGTATGTGGACGGTAAAAATAATCAGGTCGCAGATTATTTCTCAAGGTCGCCCTTATCAAAAACGATCAGTGATGAATTCGCAGGAAGTTCTAGGCATTTCTTATTCTTAGAAGCAACCGTACAACCGGTTTTATTTGAACACATTAACCGTGAGGTATCTGCAGATAAGGTTTTGGCTATGGTGATTAAATACATGAAATATGGCTGGCCTAGAAAAATAACATGTAAATATGTCTTGCCATATTTTCAGTGTAAAACTGATTTAGAAGTAATAGATGGATTTTTGTTTCGCGGCCACAGGGTAGTGATTCCAGCCTTGTATAGAGACAGAATGCTAAAAGAATTGCATTCGGCACATTTCGGAATCGTTAAAACAAAAAGTGCAGCGCGCAGCAGAATGTGGTGGCCAGGAATAGATGGTGATATCGAGCGATGGGTAGGTGCATGTACCGCTTGCGCCGCCGTCCGCACCGCGCCGCCGAGCGCGCCGCCGTCACCACGGCCACGTCCGCCGGCGCCGTGGCACCGGATACATATAGATTACATGTCTATAGGACAGGCTGTATACTTGATTGTGGTAGATGCGTATTCCAAATGGTTAGAGTGTGTGTTTATGGAACGTGGCACTTCAACAAGTGTTCTTATTCAAAAACTAAAAGATATATTTTCTAGATTCGGCGTTCCTTGTGTAATTGTATCAGATAACGATGTTAAAATAAGCTCAGCAGAATTTCATGATTTTTGTAATGTAAATGGAATCCAACATGTAACATCACCCATATATCACCCGGCTAGCAATGGGCAGGCGGAAAATTCTGTTAAAACTTGTAAGAAAATGATAAAATGTGTAATTTCAGAATGTAAAAACCAAAAAGAAATTAATAATAAATTACAAAGCTGTTTGTTTGTGTTTATAAACACAGTACATTCTGCGACCGGCGCCACCCCAGCTATGTTAATGATGGGTCGTAACTTAAGGTGCAGGTTAGATTTAGTTTTGCCTGTTGATAAAACTCAAAATGTCAATGAGCGAGTAAACCTAAAACCAAGTAGATTTTTTAATGAAAGTGAAACTGTATGGGCTAAGTGGTTTGTTGCACGGAAAAGTGTTTGGCGTGTAGGTATCGTTAAAAAGATAATAGGAAACCGAATGTTTGAAATTTATTTTAAAGATTATGATACTAACTGTAAAAGGCACGTTGATCAGATGAGGAAATATACCAGTAATAGTAATAATATTGCCCAAAATGAAAATGTGTCTGTGGTCAGCACCGGTAGTCCGGTGATGTTAGACCCGCCGCCGCCATCGCCACCTTGCACGCCGCCGCCCACGGCGTTACCCCGATCGCTGCCGCCGGTAGAACCTAGTATAATCGTAGAAACATCGTCGCCGCCTTCAATAACTAATGCTGAGGAGGTAATAGAGAGGCCTGTAGTGACCGCCCAGGATAACAGTCCAATTTCTAATAGGGACGCGGAAAAGGACGAGTGGGCGGAGGCCTGCGAGGTGATGATGGACGAGCCGCGACCGGCGGAGCTGCAGGTCAATCCTAATGTTGAAGATATGAACCCGAGAAACGTAAATTCCAGCCCGGCCGGCCGCGGTAGGAGACCCAAGAAGCCTGTTAATTATAAACTCTTTTGTTAAGTTAATTAAGTAGGTATTTAGTAATTTTAATGTGTTAGTTATTTTATAGGAACCTTTACCTTGTTACAGGTTCCCAAATTAATGTTGGAGGGATGAGCTGTATGTATAAACCACTGGGGGTACTTTGTACTTGTTAGTAATAAACTAGCTATCGAGCAAGACGGACGTTTCATTTTACTTAGTTTAGCGATATACCACGTTTTCACTTAGCGATATACCACTCCCCCATTCATACCAGTTCCATCTTATTCAAGTAATCACTGTTATTTCTCTTTTACTTATCTGATCGAGGCCGGAGTCGAAGGGTCCGCTTACCTGAAACAAAGACGGTAATTGATTAGTTGCCATAATAAATAATTCGATAGAGGAATATTGTTATTTCGTAATAGCATGCCAGCTAACGTTAACGGACAATCGTCGGAAAATAAATATATTGTATCAAGGAAATTATATTTCCGTTTACGTTTCCTGCAGTTTTGCTTGAATGATATAAATTTATTTGTATGTACGTTTATATTAGTGATTTATTCTGCCTAAAATTCTAACTGAATATGTGTAACAAGCATCAAAACTCGGGTTGATATTCAAAGGTAGATACACTTATCTCGCACCGAAAAAGATTACAGAAGAATATTAGAACCAGTGCTGCAGGTAACCTGCACGAATAGCTTTGAAAAAAATAGAGTCCAGACAGTTCGCTTTTTTGAGGGGGGGGGGGGGGGGGCGTGGCCATGCTTTAATAGTTGCACCGCCTAGCTTGCTTTACTTCTCTAGTCACCTAGTTTAGATACAGACCTGCCTTACACGGCTTTTCAAGAAATTTAAGGCGCGAATGGCCTTAGGAGAGAGTAGCGCCACAGTCGCCAATCCCTAAGGCCAGCCTGGTGGGGTATCCTTCACGTGGTTGCCCCCTGTTTATTGGTCTAATTCCCTCAGAAATAGAAGTAACCAAAACCATCAGACGAACACTGCCTGGAATGAAGATGTCATGTCCTAGCGGGTCCACCATCAGGCGATGAGTAGATGTTGGATAAAAATTACACAAATACCCCATCCCCTTCACTTAATTCCCATCCAATACTAAACTCATACATCCACTATCAAGCAAGGTGGTCTGGCTTCGTGGGCCTGCCATCCCCAAAAAGAGCGATAGGAGATGGTGGGAGGACCACCTACGTCTAGATGCTGTGCGTAGGGGGCCCGTAAGGGGGGATGCAACTGGCCAAAAGGCTGAGCGGACAGAAGTCTCTTCCGCAACACTCCTTTTTAACGTGCATTTCCTCTGATGATCCCACCAGAAAGCAGCCCAGAACACTACCGGAAGGACCAGAAGACAAGCCCGTTCCCAGTGAGACAGATACGTTCGAATGCCCTGACTCACCGCCCCCCCCCCCCCACACTCATCACCAAACTTTATTATTTTATTTATTTAGGATGGGGCGCGTGTGTGTGGTCTCAACAATCTAAACAGTAAGCTCATTTACGACAACATTTGCAATAATCCGCGTGCGTGCATTTTTGTACCACGCAACATAACTGTTGTTCCCATAACCGAGTTCTGTTCTAGAGACCTGACGGCCGTCAGGCTTCAGGGCATTTTCGGAGACCGAAGACATAGTGCTCGCGTCAGCCTGCATGCCCGGCGACGAGGTCGTGCCCACGAAAGACACTGCTTACGGATTTGGTAAGACAATGCGAACTAAGTAATTTGAAACTAATTATTTCAGCAGACACGAACGCGCACCACCCCATATGAGGGATGCCGAGCAGTGGAGACGATCTGGTAAATTTTCTTTTCACCACCAACCTCACCATAGCAAACAAGGGCGCAGAACCAACTTTCGTGACGAAACGATGTCGCACCATAATTGATCTAAGCCTGGTAACGGAAAACTGCTCTGACCGTGTGTGTAACTGGAGAGTATCAGATGAGACCTCCTCCTCCGACCACAGGTGGATCAGATACGACTTGACGCTGATCAAAACAGTCCCAGCACCCACGTGCAACCCGCGCAAAACAAATAAGGTACTGTTCACAAACTCTCTGCTGCAGCACCTAGGTGAGGGTAACCCGGAAGCAAACCTAAAGCAACACTGCAAAGATAGAAACAGTGGTACAACACATCACGCAGAGCTTTATCAAGAGCTTTGAGGAAGCTTGCCCTCTCACCGTCATTAGTGAAACAGATGCAGATAAGAAAGGCTGGACTCGGCGACTGGAGGAGCTCAAGTGTAGGGTACGTAAGTCCTTCAACAGAGCCAGGAAAAAGCGACTATACTGAAGCAAAGTCCTATAGGCCAATCAGTCTCACCTCATTCTCACTCAAGACTCTAGAGAAGTAGAGAGACTAGGCGATTGACACATAAAGGATAACATACTAACAATAAAACCACCACACCAACACGCCTACAGCTAAGGCAAATCAACAGAATCTGCGCTAAACACAGTAGTACACAGATTAGAACAAGACATTTCAAACAAAACACCGTCTCGCAGCCTTCATAGATATCGAAGGGGCCTTTGACAAGACAAACTTCAACAGCATTAACGCAGCCTTACAAAAGCACGGAGTGGAACCGACGCTGGTAGATTGTATCAGCATGCTCAGGCTGAGGGCAGTACGGATCGACGTACACGGGGGGACCAGGGTGGCAAAAGGATGTCCACAAAGCGGAGTCTTGTCACCGCTCCTGTGAAACCTAGTAGCAAATGATCTAATCACCAAGCTTAATGACCAACGCTTCTATACGGTAGGCTAAGCGGACGATCTTGCGATACTCATATCGGGACACTTTGCCAGCGTGGTGTGTGACATTATGAACAACGCACTAAAAGTCGTCGAAACATGGTGCATGGACTATGGACTAAAAGTGAATCCAACCAAAACAGAACTAGTAATGTTCACCAACAAGCGTAAACTAGGAACCTACCAACTCCCGTTCCTATTCCATACGCAGCTAACACTATCCAATGCGGTTAAATACTTAGGTATAACTTTAGACAATAAAATAAACTGGGCAGCACATCTAGAAAACAAGACAAAGAAGGCCACCATCTCATTCTGGCAGTGCCGTCGAATGATAGTTAGAGCATGGGGTCTCAGGCCAAAGATAACCCTATAGCTCTACAACATTGTAATCAGGCCCTCGCTGACATACGGTTCCCTAGTGTGGTGGCCGACAACGAACCAAAGCACTACCATAAACAAACTGCAAAAGTTCCAGAGAATAGCCTGCGTAGCGACGACAGGGTGTATGAGATCTGCCCCCACGGCAGCACTCGAAGCCCTGATTGGCCTATTGCCATTACACTTACACGTGCAACAAGAGGCAGCCGCAGCTACTTACAGACTCTGGGCTTTAAGTTTATCGGATCATGACACTAGAGCATAACACACCACTATTATAGATGAGTACGCATAGAGCACTCTCGGACAGTGCGGCAGTACTACAGGCCCTGAATAAGAGAGAACACAACTCGGGACTTACCATACAGTGCCACCACCTGCTAGAACAAGTAAGTAAGTTCAATAGAGTCACACTCCAATGTACACAGCGGATCCAGAGGAAATGACGAAGCTGATGCACTGGCGAGGAGAGGTTCAGAGCGGCAACCGGCAGGGCCCGAACCAATAATTTCCCTACCATTCAGTCAAGTCCGCGCATGGATCCGGCAACGAACAGTCAAACAACACCAAGACTACTGGACAAATATTCCGGATTGTAGACAGTCGAAGTAGGCCTTCTCGGCTTTAGACCCGAGATTCTCCCAAAAACTCCTCAGTCTGAAACGTGACAAACTCCAGCTAATTGTCGGTATAGTCACATTGCATGCTTAGCAAACATCTATTTAATCTGGGTATAACGGACAGCCCTTTATGCAGAGGGTGCATGAACGCCGAGAAGACGGCCGCGCATGTGCTTTTGTAGAGTGCGATAGCGTAGCTTCTCAACAACTAGAATACGCCTAGAGAGACGCCTAGAGTGGCATGCACCGGCGTCAGCGAGCTGCTGGCTTTCCTGGAGGACATTGGGTGGTTTGATGAGCAGCTCCCCACCCGATACGCAAAAAGGGCCCACCTGTGGCCTAGTTGCGAAAACCAGTCCAGAAACAAGTAAGACAGCTCGCTCCCACTACAATGGAATAATTCTAAGAAGCGTAGCTAGTATTTTTTGTTTTACTATTTTCACCTAAATATCTAAAAAAACAGTTAATTTCATGGAAAAATCAGAGGCTGGGTTTGCATGCTCTTTAAAATACTAAGACTGAGGGGCTGATAACATTTTCCTTCTTGTTAGTAATCTAATTAAGGATAAGTTATTGAGCAAGTTTTGAAACTTGTTTTCTGACTTTAAAAAGTTTAATCAAGTTTACAGCTGAAAATCACGCTTGAATTTAATCTCGAAGCCCTGTTACGATTATTTTGGAAAATTGTGCAACAAATCTTGGCAAGCGCTTTTGTTACGTCATCATAGGAACAATCATAAAATGAAAAGTTTTTCAAAAAAATGTCTAGGTTTATTGCTAGTAATTCAAATTATGATAATGATATAGGTTAACACAGAACATAATATGTTCTTTAAACCATCCTATGAGCGGGTTAGAAGGGCTAAGTATAACAATGATGTGTCGCCACGCCATCTATAATTTAAGAACCAATGTCCAATGGACTAATTCAAATAATTGAGAAACCCAAATCGTTGGAACCTGCACTGGAACGAGTAAACAAAAACTAAAGCCTGTTTCACAACCCCTTGGTAGATGGCGCTTTTCAGAACAAGTAGCGCCACCGAGTGTTTTGTTCGGAACTACGTA
Source organism: Eupithecia inturbata (assembly GCA_963662085.1). Classification (NCBI taxonomy): domain Eukaryota; kingdom Metazoa; phylum Arthropoda; class Insecta; order Lepidoptera; family Geometridae; genus Eupithecia; species Eupithecia inturbata. The sequence continues at coordinate 9,339,003 of OY759180.1, read as the reverse complement.
TCAATACGCCATCTCCAAACGCTACTAACACTACGCTTCAGCCTCAAGCTACGCCATCTAGCGATTGGTTGCAAATAAAAGGTTAGAAACTTGCTACGCCATCTAGTGAATGGTAGCAAATGTAAGGTTGGAAACTTGCTACGCCGCCATCTACTGAATAGTTGCAAAAATAAAAAGGTGTCATCTGAATTTCAACGGGGTTCAGCATAAAGAACAAAGCTGAAAACAGATGTCACATGAGAAGCTCCACTGTGTCTTCCACCCGCTAGATGGCGCTATCATCATGGTAATTCATAATACTGTAAGCTCGTTCTAACGATAAGTTTACAGGTGGCATGGCTTTACAAATTACGCTGAATGACTGCGACCTTACGACCTTACGACGACCTTAGATGACTGCTCCTTGCAAAATGTGGTCGATAATATTCCCGTACCTACATCGAGTAGCCACAAGTAGTGAATAAAATAGAGTGAAAATTCAACCTGCCGTCGGAGAAAAATAGGGGTATCAATAATGCGGTCTGAAGGAACACCCAGTCATTCGATATCCTGCTTCCGGCACACATTTTGGGTGCGAAACTCCTTGCGTAAACAAACGCAGTGTAGGTACGGCAAGCCTACTAAAAGCTATAAGATGAAATTACACAAGGGGAAAATGCATGAAACGAAACTTTAGTCTATTTTTCATGTTTATTATTCCACTTATAGAGATGTAGGATGGTATATTTGCGGCGTCTGAATAATAGGTAAACAAGCTTCATTGTCCGGTCTCTGTTTGCCATTCTCAGCTGAATCGTAAACAACATTTCCGTTACGCAATAATTCATTAGTTAATAATACGTTTGCTAACAGAGTTTGTTTACTGATGATTTTTTTAAATAGAGTACTACTATAAAAACGAAAATTAAAAAAAATTAGTCCGAGTAGTATTTGAGCAGTTTTACGAACGTAAACTGTCTTTCATGAATAGCTTAGCATTTTACCCGTGATTTTAGCTTTGTAATGGTTAATGTAATTAGTCGAAGCACTTCCCATTAACATTGAGAATGAATAAAAACGTAATTTGTTGGCATAAGATGGAATGTTCAACCCTAACTTAGATGTTTTTTCTTTTGGAAAAAAAACGAAACTTCTACCCGGCTGTCTGAAGTAAATACAACCTACGAAAGGTAAGCGGGCTAAAGCCGCCAATTAGAGTTATTTTCTGTGTCAGAAACAGACGAATGATAATCGGATTACGGTGTGCGCGAAAGCTTGGTTCGGACAGGTGGGCCGGCGAGCGAGCCAACCGCAGCCCGAACGACCGCTGCGGTCCCATCTAGCGCCCAGATTTCCTAATTAATTCGGGCAGCATACCACTTTCCGCAGCTATTCCCTCTCGAACTGTCAGATTACTTTGTTTGTGATTCCAGCAGCGTTGTCTCCGAGCCGGAATGGACTGGAGGACGTAAACTTGAGAGCGAATCCCTGTACCGCGACTTGGTAATCTTGCGACGACGGGGAGAAAAAAAACCTAATGTCTAGACATGACACTAACAAAAGACATGAATTTTCATATCTTTTAAATTTATTTGTCATATTCTCGCTCGGTGGTCGTTGTGTGTTTACATGCTCTTTTGGTTATGTGCTAACTCTTCCCGGAAAAAAAATATTTTGCAAAAATGTATGCAACTCGACATAAAAATATTGATAAAATACGAACAGATTAGAAAAAATGTTTTTTGAGGGCACTCTATTATCCATTCTGCAGCCAAAACTGTAATAATCCTGATCATCGCCCACGCAAGACACCGCGTAATACCGCATAAAGGCCAGTCAGACTCGGTTTCATGATGAACGCACTGTACACGTAACTATACCTTCTAAACAGGCGTGACCACTGTCAGAACAATTGGGAATTGGGAAAGCCAGAGTTAAATTCAAACTTGTCATAATAACATTGTCGCACCGGTTTCAACAACAAATTTTATGCAACATGCATGTTCGACGTTCGTAAAATGCTTAGGTATTGTATGTATTGTTTACTTATTTAATTACCAAAAGATATCTCAGGAATTCTAACATACCTACATATATGCGTGTAATGACTTAACCGTTTCCCTGGGTCTATGAATTCACAAAGGGCCTTACCTACCTCAGGACCACTCCGTTAGGCCTTTTGTTCCCTTTGATTATATCCCAATAGGTACCTATACCTACTGCTGATCTAGCCCCGTTGTCTCGGCTCGCTATTGTAGTAATAGATGCCTGCTTAATATTCTCACAGGTACCCCTACTTCGTATTTTGAGTACCAAAGCCAGATGAAAAAAGTCATTCGATATTCGGACGTTTGTGTATCTCTTTAAGTAGGTATCAATTTCGCATCATGTGCGTGCCTTATCATTGCATAAACTCGAATGACTCCAGTAACAAAACACTGGTTATTCTCAAAATATTCCATTCTTTTGCTCTAAAATGATAAGAATCCCATATATACATTCTCAAACTAATCCAAAGAATAAAATATTATAATTTTAAAAATTATGATGTGTTGTGTTTTCTGTTATTATACCCAAAAAGAAACAGGTGATATATATAGTATCCTTTTAGAGCTCAACCAAAATGACAACCAAGTTTAAGATAAGTAATCGTAAACAAAAAAAACCCTACACCCTGAAAAGCTTACCTAGGTTGCAAAGTTTCAGTCAAATAAAAGCATAAAAAAAGAGTAAAAAAACATAAATGCCGCTTTTGAATGTTTGAATGCAAAGCTTAAAATCGTTATGCCGCGACCAGTGTTCGTGGCTTAATGAAAGCTGGTCTAGGATTCGGAAAGGTTTAAGCCGAGACGCGGTGAGGTCGAGAGCACGTCATAGCCTCTTGACCTGGCGTCAAGGCGTCTCGAGACGTGTGCCGCCTAAATATTTCTATTATTTTTATAAAACTGAGCTTGGTTGGTGAGAACATAATTATCATTTAATTTTGTGAGATTTTTGTAATATAGTAATAGTTTTTACTATGAATTTCAATAATAAATGATTTCTGAGCATGAAAACAGCGAAGCGTAACTTACTTAAGTTCTTAAGGGAGTGTATTGTTCATTGTCCCCCTGCCCAAACAGACCCTAACCAGCCCAGCTCCTTGAAGTACCTGAGCAGAACATTTGGTGACTGACAGCTTCGTTTCAGCTTTTCTGTGGGTGTGGTGGGGTTGTCTTCAGCCCCGTGTAGGCCTCCTCTGTGGCCGTGCAGTGTACCACAACGTGTTCCACAATCTCTTCTTCTTGGATACAGCCACGACACATGCTGCTGTGGCTCCAGTCTTGAAAAGATGATTATTCCGTTCACAGTGACCTGTGATGATACCCACCATCGTTCTTAGGTCCTCGCGGCTGATCATGAGCATCGTGTTTGTTATTTTTGGAGAGGAATATTGTTTTAGTATGCTCACAGTCTGTTCGACGCTCCCATAGTTTATGGTGTTCTTTTTCTGAGTTAAGTATTAGTCTATTTTTGAGTTCTGCTGTGGAAAAATCGGAAATTTCATGGCAAGTCTTTAACTCTTCCGAAATACAAATGAGCCATTTGATAGCTCGCCGAAATACGGAAATGAAACCTCTTGAAAAATTATTATAAATTATTTTACGAGTTGTTTGTTTCATTACCAAGTAAAAAAGGAAGATGGCTTTACAATAATTATGGAGAAGTTTGCAGTGCTGGTATATTGCGAAGGTATGCGATGCGACACAGGAGTTTTCGTGACGCGAAGCGTCACTTGACATTGGAGTAATTGAAAATCTACAACAGGATTTCACGGAATGATGAGGGTTCCTTAAGCCCTTTTAAATTGCTTAGAATCGATTCCTATGCTTTTACTTTGAGCACAACAATGTTTCTATGTAATGTATCCTAATGTGATTTATTTGGGTTTGTCTGGGCGAGGGATAACAGCCAAATTATGCGACTTTGCTCGACCGACCGTTAGATATCACGTTCTACATATGTTACTAAGGATTCTCTTAAAAACCTTTTGTTTTATTGGGTTTATGATAAGCGCTTGTTTTAAAGGCTAAGAAACGATTCGAAGACGATTTCCTAAATCCAACATTAATGAGTTATTGACTTTATAGAAATACGTATAACTTTAAGAAAATGTAAAAATAGTAATAGTTGCAAAAAAATACACACAGCACTGTTTGAACACAAGAATTGAAAAAAGTTCACAGTCTTCCTGTTTTTTATTTTATTTATTTATGTTTATTTAATTAAAAAACCTTGCAATCCTTAGAGGAAGCATTACTCCTCAATGTTGCAAGCAAATACGTACAGACAAAAGCTTAGTACCCTAGAGATATACTTAATATTATAAAAAAAACATTTTTAATTAAAAGTGTTGCAGTCACATTCAGCCCCTAGCAATATTAATTAACTTGGGAGTTAATAATTAAGTTTAAAGTTTGCTCGTGTACTGAAATTGGCACTTCGTTTTACCTACGAAGATAAATTCCCGGTCTATTTCATAGGTGATCGGCACTTTGAGCCCATGGCTTCAACAATTTATCACGACCAATATTTGAGAAAGTACCTGCCTATTATGGTGGTCTAACGAGTGTTTTTCGATATTAAGCTTACAAGGAAAAAGCAAAAAGTCAAACTTTTTGAGGCTGAACATTTAGGAGCCGTTATCATTAATTTTCCAAGAAAACTTTTATTTTAGCCATACCTACTTTAAACTTTCGAGGTCATAGCAATACTTGGCCCAACTACTATACAACTACGGCCAAGGAAAATGACGTATGACTTTCGGCTTGATTACAAAAGTCCAATACATTAACGCTGCTGAATTCCACGAAAATAGTTTTCCTTATGGCCCACATGGGTGAAAACGAACTCGAGGAAACATTCGTAATAACAATGTAAGAAAGCAGATTGTGCGGAAACAAACTCTCTAGTGAAGTGTAACACTTACCCGGTATAGTGTAGGTATGGGGCAAAGCAATTGTTTCAGAACCTAAAGGGGTAGCATAACAATAGTCGTTGATGCTGAAGAATTAGTAACAGTGGTAGCAGCTGTAGAACTGCGACAGAAGCAAGCATCAAGTCAAACAAGTGTAACCCTAGCTCAGATACCAGCGTTTGCAACGCTCGTTATTTTACTTTAAATTCAACTTTACTTCACATAAAAGCGGGTTAAAAACTGAACCACAATTTGTTGAGCGTCAAAATGCGGTATGAAGAGACTGCGCTTTATGCTTGTTGTTTTATTATTATCACTGAAGATGAATGGGTGATGCCGAATAAATCTTGGGAGCGGAAGACATTTCTAGTTTATTATCCTGATCTGTTCTGTGCTTTTTTGGAATATTAAAGTGGGAATTCCACAAACGAAAGTGCGCTTTAATGGGATACTCTATAAAAAGCTGTGGAGTGTAGATGACAACATTTACCCTGGAATTAGCGAAATACCAGTTGGACCACAAAGAGTGTAATGACTGAACAATTTAAACATAAAACTAGCGCCGGTTACCGGATGCGAGCGTTCTGCAAAGCGTACCTACCTACACCAGGCGCATTAGGAAGATTAAAACTTGTAAAAGCAAAGAAGCGGAGCAACCGTCTCTGCTGTGTCACTAGTCGCGTAGGTACGTACATAAATAAACAGTAAGACGACTATAAGACGTTTTTATGCAACGGAACACGCCGCAAATCAACAGGGAACACAACATTTTCTTGCAACTGACATGACACGAGAAAAATCATATGTAAAGTAGTTTTTCACTGTTCTTCAATTGCAATAAACTATATTATTTCATTGGCCGCAATGAGCAAAATCATTATTTTTTTTAATTTCTTAGTGAGTTTCATAATCCCAAAACAGAAACTTATCTTTGATTTTGTGAGGTACACTATTTTCAACCAAGCAATTATTTTGTTTCATGCGATGGATACGATATTTGGTGCGAAACGGTTTATGCAATTTTTAAACATTTTATAAATTCTAACCCATATTGAACAGCTGAATTGAAAATACGATAAAAGAAAAAACACAACAGCAATGTGTACAAATATTTCACTGAATTCATAACGTCCATTGTTTTTCCACAGGAATATGTGAATACGTACATAGCATAACTTAAAGCATCATGCTGAAGCAGCTCTGTATATTTATTTTTAGATGTAGGAGAACATATTTCCTGAGCCAAATGCGGTCAGAGGAAAAATTATGAACGTTCAGCGAGTCGCGCCCAAGCGAAACGAAAGGTGGCACTTGTATCCCACCCTCTTTTCTTTTAAAATCATGCTTAAGGAGTAGACGTATTATCGTGTTATCTTATAAACGTGATGTGAAAGAAATGAGTGAGCGTGACGCAAAACGATGAGTAGCTGGGTGGCATTTTGCTCTAATGGTAATTTCATTTCTGCGGGGTACAAAGTATATGCTGTTCGCTTGTTAGCGTTCCATGTTCATGTTCTTTGTTGGCTTCTTTAAAGACTATATTTTATCAACAACTAGCCGTGCCCCCGAGTTTGTCCGCGTATTTTTTTTGGCCGGAACCATTCAATGGTCATAAAGATGGGTCAAGCCGTTCTTGAGTTATAAATGGTGTTAAATAACCCGAATTTTAATAATATATTTCACTCCTATGTTGTCTACTTTTTTATCCTCCATCCACTGCCAAGTTGTACTTAGTGGTGCCACTCTACTTCTGACACTGGGTATGTTTTGCTATTTTGTGCTTGGAGGCATGCTTTTTATTGTTTGATACGGTATATATTATTCTTTTCCTTTGAACCACGATTTATCCATTTACCACGCCCACTTTTGCGCACTATTGTTTGAAAAACTAGAAATGATAACGTCGAGTCACATGTGCCAAAATGTGCTAATAACCTCTTTTCATTTTGACATTGACATAGCAGTTATTTCTGACATTGACATAATTAATTCGGAACAGCTCTTTCCTAGCACCTTTCCCCCTTTGTATTGTAAGCTTGAAATCTTGAAATGCACTGAGCTTGTCTCGGCTCTTGGTGTTACCAATACTGGGTCAGCCTGAAAATAAGCGCTGACATACCTACCTTGTCCACGAGGAGGTAGGTATTCTTCTTCTTAGTCGGCCACTCTTGGCAGAGTGCTCGTTGTTATAATGGGGTCCTGATGAACGGCTGCTCGAGCAATGCGCTGTCATCGTTCCCTATTGGTTGTGTTGTGAGAGCAGTCGGTCATGGTGGACTGTGTCAGAGAGGTTATGAGGTCCGACCATCTGGTTGGAGAGCGACCACGAGACCTCTTGCCCTCCATTCTGCCCTGGACCACGAGACGCTCCATCGAGTCTTCATTCCGTGCCACGTGTCGAAAGAATTTCAGTATAGGTAGGTATATACTTAAATACATGGGTACGTACCCTAACTTCTAATAATTATTTGTACTTACTCTTAAATTTTAATTTTTATCAGAAGAGATCTTTTGTAAACAAAAAAAAGTATTGTTTGTGTGTTGTACTTGTACCTAAAAAAACATTTAAGTATTGCATTCTTACCGATTATTTACCTACTTTATTGTCTATGTTTAATTTTGTTTTGTGCTGTCTATTTTTCTGAACCAAATAAACCATAAATCTATCCAAAAAAACATTGTTAACGAGTAACTTATTAACAATGGTTTTTATTTTAGTTATAGCATGATTGCTATTACCGCTATTCTTGTAACAGTTGTAACGGATCTTCAGATTTGATTTGCCCATATTTACTCTGCCGAATATATACCCTAATTATCCCACTAAATGTAAAAACGGGCTAAACTCGGTCAATGCCATCGCAGTTAAGGACCTAAGATCTTATAGTTGCAAAGCTACATAATTATTTCTTTAATCTGAATTTATTACGTTCGTTTAGTACGTTCGTTCTCCAGCCAGGTGGGACGACGACCTGCGAAAGACTGCAGGCAGATGCTGAATAAGGCAAGCTGTAGACAGGGCGCTAAGGCACTCATTAGGGGAGGCATAGGCCTCCCCCAGCTACCTGTATTACCTATATTAGTCCACTACTGGACATAGGTCCAGCAGTTGACTAATATAGGTTGATGATGATGATGATGATGATGTGTAAACATACCGACTGCCAGCGTCTCCTGCTTCTTTCCGTACTTGGCGAACACACTATGGTGTGTCTATATGCAAGCACATGTAGGCATAACAATATCAGTTAACAAAGTTATCCGGCCTAGGAGAAACATGTGCAACTATGTAAATAATCTGGGTCGGTAATTTAGTTATGATTCTCATAAGATGAGAAAAAATTAAAAAACAAATAATTATAGGTTGTGAAAACATGTTCAATTATACACATAGATGACTAAATGGACGTCCGCCACACCTACCCCGATAATAATTGATCTTGTCTTCTGTACAGATTAACTTGAGGCAATAAAATCAATTCGCGGCCTAACGATACTCATACGTAATGTACCATTCGTACTTCCAAAAGCCGATGCGGCCAAAATATAAATAATAGAACCTCCTAAGTCTTATTAGACAAGCGAACGTTATTATACACAAAAAACATCGGGTATTTCAGGCAGTATTAATGCTGGCTTAAGCTACGCAAAAGATTCATTTCATGAATAGTAGTGTGTGAAGCTTTTGCTAAAATTGAAGTCTGACTAATGAATACTGCATGTCTATAATGTGTTCCACATTACCTTTCACATAGGATTTCCTCTACATCTGTTCTAAATTTCCGCTTTCACTTTCGAAACCATTTTAAAAGCAACTTTTCATACGATTTCCCTTGAGATGAAAGACAGGATGGATTTTCCAAACATAATTTAAAATACAACCTTCGGAGGGTTAGCTTGCAATGTCATTATTGTTGAATGAAGTTGTTACAATCCAGGCTTAATAACGTAAAAGTTTTAAGGCAAAAAGAAACAAAAAAAACACATTTGGGGGAGACACACACAGAACACATGACTTAATGTTATAATTGTTATAGATATATGACTTTATGTGCGAGCATAGTCGCTTATGATACCCAGTCAAGTGCCTTTTGGGCAGATTACCGTTTGGATGGTTTTAATGAAAAATGAGAACAATTGTGATGAAGTTATGACTAAAACTCACCAATTATAAGCCGGAGCAGGCTGGCCGCTAAGATGCCAAGGTCTGGGTTAGCCATTGGTCACTCCCGAGCACACCTTGCCAGAACCAGCCATCACACTAACCGCCGCTGCCGCCGGCAAACAGCCACATGCATATTTCCATCTGTATAGTCCACTTTGGATTCTACAGATACACAGAGAAACTCGCTGTCCGCATATCAAAGTCCCATTATCGAGTAATAACGCTTAAAAAAGTCACTGCTAATGAGAATGTTTTCCGAAAGAGAACTGGATTGCACAATAACTCATTCAAAATTGGTATAACTTTTTTAATTTGCGCTACGGAATAAATGCAAGCTTTTCCGTGATTTATTCGAAACAATGTGTGTAATGTCTTTAGGTAAGCAAATGGGCATTATCTGAGAATGATACAATGTATTATTTTGTATACCGTAATCCTATCAACGTTTCGTAGATTGCATCTTTTGGTAAGATGAAACAATGTTGTCATTTCAGCGGAAATCTTGAAATCCTTGAAGTTTACTTTACCGTTCATAAATGAACTTTGAGATAAAAGTACAAAAAAATACACGGCCTTATAATCAGTTGCCACTGACTTAAAAGAATCGCCAAAAGTTAGGGTAAAAAGAGTTTTATCTTGTTGTCGTGAAAATGGATAGGTAGTAGTACCTACTCCTTTATCTCATTCTTGAAAAAATAACGTTGTCTCGGACAAGTCGAGGGTAAATTAGAAAATGTCGCCTCCTACTAGAGAGGTTATCAGTTGGCTACCTACTTACAATGCAAATTCTTTTGTTTGCGCTCTGTGATCGACGTTATGACCGGCGTGCCAGTCTGTCGTCAACAAAACTCGACGAAAATGTTAAATATTCATGTAAAGCTATCCGCTTTTTCGTTTACGAGCAGATACGCTAGCTAACTAGTTCCAAACTGTTTTGAAGGCAGATGCACTTAGTAGTTGGCGACGGGACAATCTGTCGTAAATTTTAAGTTGGAACTAAAGGATCTTAACTTTCTCGACTTTGTATGGACCTCAGAGAAAAGCTGGAAACGTAAAACCGATAACGGTGGCGATATGCGTACATTGTGATGCAATTGAAACATAAAAAAAGGTTTACCGGATTTGGTGAAGTACCGCCCTAAAAACTTTTCGGGGTCACAAGCGGTGGATCACAGTAAAATTAATTTGTGAATTAAATTCGGTTAAAGCTTTTAACGGGGACAATGCTGCGTATCTTATTTACATTATACAAGAGGAGATTCAGAAATTCAGAGTCCGAACATCGGTGGCATTTGGCTTTCTCTTATTTACCGATGGCATGGAGGAGCGATAAACTCGCGCATCCTGCAGCCATATTATTTACTGATATCACAGTCAAATGCAATACACAAAACTGGAAACCACAATGTAACGGTTTTCCTGCTTTCATATTTTTCCCTTCTGTGCCATTTCATTTGAATTATTGTGAAAAATCGGCAGAATATTTTTCAGTTCGCTGCAGTTTCGAAATATTATGCTTATCATTACGAATGATAAAAATACATGGCTCAGGTTCCGGTGAAATAAATAATATTGTCTGAAAGACCGTACAAGTAAAATTAAACCGGTCTAAGCCTCAAACAAAAGGACACAAGCGTAATAATACTTGTAAGGCTCGGCTCGGCAAGGGAAATATATGACAACAGTAATGACCTAATAAAGAGGTTCCAGCTGGTTTTTATAAATCAAAGGGCAAGAACGTACTTTCTTTGTTTCAGTTATCTTTTTGAATACATTGACAAATTTGAATAGGAATTACCGGAAACCTCCGTCCGCAATGTGAATGTTATGTTTTAGGATTTATCCAATCAGTTTAGGCGCTATTCAATGGGATCTCTAAAGGTTGATCGTCACGGGTTGTCGCAGGATTAAATTTTTTTCGTGGTTTTTAATTTATTTCTGCGTTCCACGGAAAAGTCATTTGCCGCAAATCGTAAAACATTTTCTATAAACTCATGATAAAGCCAACTTCGATTCAATTGTAATGCTCCCACATTTGGGAAACAGTTGATTTTTAGCCCAAAATCTTATATTTTCCCAAATGCTTTAAAAATACCAGAGAACCAAAGTTAGTTTTTTCATAGGTTAATAGAAAATGGCTTACGAGTTGCGGCAAACTACTTATCCGTTAGTTTTATCTCATATAGAAATACAAAATCAGTTTCCTACACGTCTGAGAGTAGGTACCTACCTCTAACAAAATAATATATTCTGAATGTTCGTGAATAGAATACAAACAGACCCGGCCGCTAAGATTGCCTACTGCCTCTGACTCGCCATGAAAGGATCTTGAACAAAGCGGGCAAGGTCGCACGATACGATCCATTCCACTTCAGGCAAAAACACCTTTGATTTACTGTATTAACAATAAACATATTTAAAAGTACGGCAAGATAAAACCAGACAGACATTTTCTTTCCTGCCACACTTGATTTATACATAACCAAATGGAACGATTGTTTTTTTTTTTTGATTGATTTGATCGTGGGTTCCGCTTAATTTCGGTGACTGGTAAATAAATTATAATCGGGTTAATTAATTTTACCAATGTACCTTGTATAATTCGGTAACGGAAGAATAATTCGATACCGATCCGCTTTAAGCTCAGTTTGAACATTGTAAATCCAATAAAGCGTTCATGTTGAAAGGCCAGATCAAGCAATCAACTTCCTAATATTCTAAAGAGATCGTCGACCGAGGAATGCCGGATTACTTCAGCACTCGCCACAACAAAGTTCCAGAATAATAAATTCAACAGAGGATTAGGAATGAGGATAATACTGTCACAAAATAAATCACGTTTTTAAAAAACGTTTAAAATGGGGGTGGTTGTCGTTGTGATTTGTGTGGTGAGCCGTGTCGGGATAGGCGACGTTCACGGGGGAGCGAGCATCGAGCCGGTTGCCAACCTCGCCTGTGCCGTGAAGATAAAACAAGCATCGGCGAATTTCTCATCCACTCGGCACTAAACATTTTCCACCACTTGAGGTACCTAAAATACGCCCCAAACGGTCAATTACGAGTTCACCTTCATCCGAAACGTTGCAAATAATGAAAGGGAAACTAAGTTTGAATGAATTGGGGTCAGTTTATCCTGCCTACGGGGAATCATTATTGAGAAAGATGTTTTGTTGCTCGCTACGAGTAATTTTTACTAGTATACCTACTTTACCAGATATTATTACTGAACAAACACTGCCGGAACATAAACAAGAAACACAATATTAATCCTATACTGTAGCCGTTATTTTTAATGACGAAACAATTAAAGCTTTCACAGGAAATGTGGAACGATAAAGAGTGAGATATTAAAGCAAAAAAATGTGAACCATTTTTTCATTCAGGAGGTAAGAAATTTCACAAGACTAAGGAGAAGAGCTGTGGTGTGCAAATCTATAATAGATAGATGCCCTTGCACGATGCTTTTTGGAGTCAAGCATACTTCTGCAGCATCTAGCAAGCATGCATTTCTACATTGTATAACCCCTACTTTTGTTCCAAACCTTTTATGAGTGTAACATACGCTCGCTATACCGCGTTTGGCAAAATATACACCTCCCGAAAACTCAACACAGCAAACTGTGCGCACTGAGCTTTCAGAATAAACATGACCAACTAAGCGCCCCAAAACATTATATCCCGGACCAGAAAATTCATTTGGTACGAGTATTTAGTAAATATCTAAAGTTCACTTTATATTTGAAGTTGTTCATCTAAACAAATACCGATTCGATTTTGCTTAAAACTCCCAGAAGGTGACAGTAAAATGACCTTGAAAAACCTCTTCCCCTGGAATGGAGAGAGCTCTTGTTTGAAATTAACTCTAAAAGAAATATTTATCAAGATGAAGTCAAATGTTTTCGGATACGGATGAAATAGAAAGCGATAACCTAGGTTTTCTTAAATAAAACAAGTTTTACCTGAAACTACGTTAATGAATTCAGGAGCGTAAGCCAAGTGCAAACCCAGAATTTTATCCTCATTTCTTTATTCAAGATAATAAAATAAAAATAATTATAATTTATCATAAGTTCTCCTTATACATAATGTCGAGAGGAGCAAGCACAATAAAAATAAAGGCGACCCAAGCAGACTCGCTACTGTCCAATTGGTTTACCTACCTCCTAGATATTTGTTCACTATACTTGACCAATGTAAACCTGGCCTTTGGAGGGACAAATAACCAACCACTCCCAGGGGTAAAGAAAGAAATCACAATATAAGTAGGTACTTTAGATTCAATTTTACCCTTAGAGAAATAAAATGTCCAAAAAAATCGATAAGAAAGCCGTTGTATGTACATAAGTATAATGTTAAAGTTAAGGGTAGAATGTCGCGAAACTTCAACGACAATAGTTGTAAAATTTGGCTATAAAGTGTGTTTTTAGAAACTGAATAGAAAAACCTACCAACCAGTACCATTGATTCAAGTAGGTTCCCGTTATTAAGAAGTCTGTAATTGGTTACTTATTTATTTTACACCAAGCGCTACCACGATAAGAGGATTAAAAAGTCAGCCCTGAACTTTTCCACACAAAGCCTTACGGAAAATGATACATAGAAGAGATCAGAATCTGAGCAGGCTGACTGCATGAAGTTTGGGGCAGAATAGTACACAGTGGGCGCTTTTCTCCAGGCGGACAAACTCAGGTTTATGTTAGTGATGAATATTTCGATACGAATTAACTATATTATGAGTAGGTACCAATATCACACTAATAATAATAATGCGACGATGGTTGGCTGGTTGGATGGATATGTACTACATCTTCACAGCACAACTATTGAACGGATCGCGATGAAATTACTAGAAGACATAATGAGAGTCAAGATATATACTTAAAAACATCTTCGACTTCTATGACACCAGAGAATTTGGTGGCTGATTGCAGTAATTTCAGAGGTCGTGTCAAAGACACCAATAGGCTCAAAGGTTTCATTATTGCAAGCAGCCTCTAGCCTGGATGAGTCACTCTAATTGCTCCTCCAGTTTTACTATGATCTATGACTCGTACACTGTCTGCCTTGAGACATCAGATTTTTTGTGACGTAATTAATCTTCATTTTATTTATTTAGGACTTTTTCTAACAAAAAATTACATTTACTTACTTTGCAAGCTTATCATAGTGTAGAAATAAAACCCTTGTTGGGAATTTCTAGGGATCTATTATTTTTTAAGGAAACCTCTTAATATTTATTAGGAGGTAGGTTTTCCGAGATAATCATTTACAATTTTAATAACAGTTAGGCTTCTTTATAATCAGTGTCTAATTCATAAATTACAAATAAATAATTATTAGCCCAGAAGTCCTTATTAGGATCGGCTCTGTACTAGTACAATCTGATAATAGGGACATAATTGAAATTAATCTAATCGCGATTCGGCATGCGTGTTTCGGCATATCGACTGCAGGCCTAATTAACGCCACCTACATTTGATGTATTATACTAGGTAGGTATATGTATGTATGTCAAACTGGATAAACATGAGCTATGGGTACACGTATGAGCAACCATTTGCAATAAAATAATACGATGTTTTTAAAAGTATACCTCTCTCATTTATTTCAAAAAGTAAAAACCTACACTGCTACTGTGATTTATTAAAACCTAATGGACGCCTCATTAACTTTGCGTCAAAACGGTCGCAAAATACACCTCAAGAAAACCTAAGGAAAATATCTGAAGGGCCGAGGAAAGGTAGATATGCCCACCCGTCTGCGCTCAACGGTTCAGGAGCAAAATGATGGATGAACGTGCGCTTTTCACAAAAGTAACGAGAATGGAAGAAACGTGTGAGGTCAACCCACTGACATCCGTTTTGGTCACATGTTGTCGGGCCCAGTTTGAAATAGATTACGGTCACTGCTTTTGATCCAAAACTTTATTCAACCTGCCCAGTCCTTAAAAGCTGCTTTGATTTCAAACAATCTAGGCGACTGTGAAGACTTCGATCTTCTCAGCCATTGTGCGATAGCTTTGAGCGATCTTACTTTAATCTTTCCTGAGCAGAATGAAGTCAAGTAAATGTACCATTTAGAAGTTTTAACTTTACTATATCTGGACGGACAAGAGTCGGGTTGCATAAACAGTATTGCGCGTCGGTCACAAGTTGAAGACCAAAGTTTCAATGCAGTAAAAGCAACTACGCCGCAAATTCATATTGGGGGAGGGCGAAAATTTTGCACCTGCAGCAGTACATGACCAAGTTTGTTGCAATTTGAGAGACAGTATAAATCTTGCAAAACGTTGCAGAAACTTAAATTACAGTTGCTTTTGGCGTTGGAAATAACATCTTATTCCGAAAATAGTGCTCCATAGTTCAATGAGAATAAACGGCGCGGCGCGGCGTTGCCGTTTCTTTCATACTTGAAACACCAAAAATCGTATACAGTAAGTAATAATGAGACTGTCAATAACTAATGTGATATGATAAGCCAGCGAAGGTTACAAAATTCTATGCCTTTTCTACGGGCGAACGAAAACAGTATTTAAGTAATTACGCCTAAAAACTTTTTCGTACGAATTTTAAGTTCTTTTGTGTATAACCGTCTAAATTTAAATACGGTAAAGGTGGCAATAAATTTTCCATTGACGACGAGTCGAAGAATTGAACAAAAACGGTTCTTGTTGGATTCGCAGCCCAACAATGGGTAATTTATCGTGGTGGGCTCAGACGTGCCCCGTTTAGCTTAAAATAAAATGGGATGTAGATGCTTAAAATTTTGGGGAAATCAATGTAGGTATCGAGTGTGTTTAATAAAGTAGATAACAAGTTATCAAACAATAAAATGTACACATTAATTATTTAAAACACGCATTGAAATGAATAAAGAAAAAGCTTTTTATAGGTGAATTCGTTCTACCCAAAGTAAAATTGCTATTAGTGTCCCATTTACTAGAAATATAATTTATCTAAATCTTTTAATTATAATTATTCATATAATTCTAATCATAATTTGTTAATTATGATTTATCTAGCTAAATCAGAAATGCTTATATTTTTTTTAATGTCTAATTTAAACACTTTTCCACGATGTCAGGAATTTTGCAAGTGATATTAATCCAGTTTAAAAGATTTTTTCCACCATTTGAACCTCCCTGGTTCAAAAAACTTTTATATGAAAAATAAGCAGATATATTAAAATATTTTTTGAGAAGTTGATTGGCATATCCTTAGGCTACGAGATAAGCATCTTACTCGTACGACGATAATCTCGTCAAGTGCCTTAACCACAATAAGCATCAAAATCCCTTTAGGTATTTATCACACAGCTCCAACAGAGAAAAGCGAGTTACTACCGTCTTAATATTTGTGATGGGCCCTTTAACCGAATTCAGCTACTTTACGACCGAGTTAGCTCCGTATCTCAGAATCTTCTCTAAACTCTGGAATTACGACATGGACTTCTCACCTTAGTATTCTCGGCATCATAAATACTATTTTCCAAGAACATTTCTCTGAGAGGAAGTTCATCTAATTTAGTTACTGTAGCTCACACATAAATAAGTTCGCATAACTTCTTACGTCATCTATCACGAAGTTAGATCGTTAAGAGAGGAAGGAGATAGAAAGCCTGTACTAAATTGTGCAATAACATACGATAGGCACCTGACGCATGCGTGTAATCCCATCTATTATGCCTAAATAATTAGGAACTCCTTCCGATTAAATTGATACTGATCATCGTACCTTTTGTAGTGTAAAGCCAGTCTATTCAGTGCGCCGCGCCGTGTCGTGGGTGGAATCGAAATAACCAATGCCGAACACTGGATTTTGTTTTTTATGGTCGAAGAAGGTAAGTCGAAATTTAAGTCACGTAGAGTTCCGACGATGTCAGTCGATTATAAAAAGTTACCTGCGTTGTAGTAGAAGGTAAATCGGTAGATAAAGAAAGAAAACAAAGCTTTTTATGTCTTTCACAATCCACCGTTTAACAAATCCGTCGTAGTAAAAACACACTTTTTAACCGACTTCAAATAGGAGGAGGTACTCAGTTCGTCAGTATGTTTTTTATATGTTTGTATGTTACCTGATATCTCTGCCTATGGTTGACCGATTTTACTGATTCTTTCACTATTGTATAGAGAATGATCCCAAGGTGGTCCCATAAATTTGATTCCCGACGGATTAGTATTTATCCCATTAAACTTAAAAAGCTACATAATATTTTTGGAGAATCACGAGTAGCTACAACAGTTATGGAGATATCTGCGCCAATTTTAATGATTTTTAGGATTTTGAAGATCGGATATCGGTTTCGAAACCCTTATGGTCTCGCTGTTTCCGTCCTTTTTACCATCTTTAATATCTCAGCAAATACAGCAGCAAATTATTTGCTGCTGTATTTATTATTATTTTAATTTTTTTTTAAATTTAAAATAATAATACTAAAATAATTATTTTAATTTTTTTTAAAAATTTAAAATAATAATACATTTCGTGCGCCTGCACAGATTAAAAGATAAAAGAATGAAAAAAATTAAAATGAACATTTTCAGTACAAATTATGATGTCGAAATTTTAAAAGAGACCTACAATGTCAAGTGGGTTATCAAATGAAAGGTATGTACATTTCAAAACAGTTTATAAATTTTTTGTAGTTTTCTACTTTTTGAAATATTTTGACAAAACTCGAAAATTTTACTATTAAAATTTACTCTGTAAACCGAAGATTGCAAACCGATTCATCTGAAATGTAGGTACCTTTAATTTTTAGGTATTTAATAAATAGCAAAGTTTCTAACCGGTACCTGTAGTACATAATTGGTATACTTGACAAACATTCGAAAGCCTCGGCGCGCGAGTCACACTCGCACTTGACGGAACTTGTTTCGTTGTATCAAAATTGATTTTATGGTGGTCCCCTATAAGTTTGATTCTCGAGGAATTGCTATGTGCGCTATAAAACGTAGGTTTGTAAAAATTTATCACAATATGATAATTTTACGATCACCTAACGGTTTCCATAGCAACGGACCTCAACAGTTAATATTTGTCATGGAGCTGCTGGGAAATGACAAACAATAGAATCATGGAGCTTTGAGAATGAGCCTTTTATCCATGTGTCATCAAACTAAATTAGACTTGAATTATAACTAGATGTCGCCAGTGTAAACTCAATTTTTTGCACGTGAACATAGACCTTCGGTCACGGAATGTAAGGGAGGGGTGACTTCGTTCGTCCGAGACATAGATGAATATTTCCTACCAGAATTTGAAGTCGGTCGGTATATGGTTTTAAAACACGCCAAATTATTAAAAACGAAAATGAGTTCTAGCTATACTAGGTACTCATAAGTCTCATAACTGTTTTAATTTCCTAACTTGTAGTTGGTACCCACTGTTAGGATAATGAGTAAAAGTTGTACAATCCAACTTTGGCAGATCCCTAATAATTTGTAAAAAGGTTTGGGTAAAAGCGATTTCGAAAACGAAAGTAATCCAATTCACGAAAGAGATCAAACGCACCTAATACCTAGATCCATTGATATATATGTACTACTCACCTAGTATATCTTATTACTTTTGTGTACCTACCTATTGTATTTGTAGGTAGATACTTCGATTTCTGTACTTACTGTTTGAAATTAAAAGTTTGAAAACATACCTACTGTAAAACATAATAACCTATACGGAATTTACAAAATTAATGAAGCAATTAACCTGTCATGAGAGAATGAAATAATTGTTCAGAAAGAATTAATTGTATTGTTCGCAAAAACAATGACATTTTGGCTGAAAGCAAATACATTATCTGTGCGAGTGTCATCGTGGGTTCAAGTGGCGTGGAGGGATATTTCGGCTCGCATTTCACCGGGAGTCGGTTTTTCAATTTATTTCGTCGTTTTAGCCGAGTGACGCCGTAATTACGCCATGCCGGCTCACCGCATAATTGTCGAGTAATTTTAAACCAATTTATGAACGTACAAAGTATTACCTACCTTCCTAAAGTGCGATGGAACTCGATAATAGACTCTTACCTTTATGCCTTTTGCTGTCTTTGACGTCCAGGAAATTTGATGTCGAACATATTTACCTGATATTTTATTAATTTCTTCGTGTTTACAGAGCATCTGTAAAATTAAATTTTTAAAATTCAATTTCGTTCAAACTTTTATTACTGGCCTTGTAAAAAATGTGTTCAAATATTTATTTTATTTTATTTTATTTTGAAATTTTAGGAAAACTTACAGCTAGAAAAATTACAAAGTTAGGAACATTTAACTAAATACATGAGATTTACATGTACTTATGCTGAGGGCTATTTATAAAGTTTCCACTGATAGCAAAAAACATAATGGACAAACATATTTCAGTTTGTTTTTTTTTTTATTTGGTAACTCAATTATAGTAAAAAAACGACAGCTGTAAACTTGATTTTTATGGGCAAAGTATGTAAAAGGTATAAAAAACAGGGAACTAATTTTAACATAATTTTACGGAAGAGTGGGCACTTGCCATGGAATTGTTGGATACGAGGCGGGCATCCAATTCTCCTCGCTATAATACCGCGATAAAACAGATTGACCTTACTTCATCCGTAATAAGCACTTGTTGTTTCGCCGCTGAACAAGAGTGCGTTTTGTTACTAAATGAATTAGGGTCAATATACGTGTGGTCTTTGGATGTACATATCTAAATGACAAATTGAATCATTCATAAAAATGGTCCCTAACAATAATTCTCCAGCGTGTTAGAATAAAGTTGCCGCATCAAGGAATGGCGGCAGTTTAGCATTTTCGAGCCAGTTTCTTTAGGAAGTAGAAATATCAGGATGTTGATTTGTATGTAAGGAGTTCAATCCCCAAGTTTCCGGCGGATAAAGTAATCATTGGCGGCAATAAAAGCCTGTCTATTTACAGATGAAAGGCAAGTCAAACCAATTTGGGAAACTACGCGGGATTTTTGGATGAAGTTGGCAATTTATTTAATTTCCGGAATAAAAATTATGACAGAGTTTAGGAATTCAAATTATATCGCAATTTTAAACAACAAGCGCTTAATTGTTTGCTGTGTTTTCATATGAATGTCTTAATTTAATTACCAAACTCAATTTTAGAGTAGAACAGAAATTTGAGATTAATTTAAGTTTCAAAATGGGTTTTTACATCAACTTCCGGACTACCTTTACCTAGTCCACTTTAGCCAGCCGATTAAAACGCACAAACATCCGACAATGTCATGTCTTTTATACCGTTAACTGGATGCTATTCCAGCATCAAAAGGCGCAAAGTGGCCCTCATCCATTAATTGTGTGACAAAAACAATAGTAACTGAAAAGATGCCGGCGGTCCATTAGCGGAAATGTGCTCCTAGCAGAAATGCTCTATGTGATCAATAGAGTTCTCCGCGTATACTGAACGAAGTGCCTGAACCACGTCATTTGCAAAGAATTTCTAATATGAAATCCATCTTGTTGATGCTTCAAGTGCATAAAGTATTTTGAGGGAAATCAATTAAACTTTTCGAAACCTATTGGTATCGAAAATACTCACCTTGAGTAGGTAAAAAGTAAAGACACACCTTTTAAGTTTTCATGTGTTAAAAAATCGAAAACAAATCTTGAACATATTGAAATTTTGCTGGAGAGTTCTATTATCGATTTATATTACTGAACTCATTTTTGAGAGTGATCATTCTTTGTATAATATGTAAACTTTGATAAACCTTTGCTACTTCAAATTCTCTTCAACTGTCTAGTAAAGTGTTTCTGTCAGCTCATGGTAGGAGCAGTGGCAGCATATCACGCGAACTGAAATCCGATAAAGCTATCGAAAAGCATGCTCTGTGTGATCAGCCATAACATATCAAGTGTCGAGTGCCAGTGTTGCGGTTAGTTCCATGTCATTGCGTCACTTCTAGCCGCAGGAATTAAGGGAAGATCATAAATCTGGCCAGGAGACAGGTTAAGCAGGTCTGATTCCTAAGTCTGTGGGAGATTGATTACATTTTAATTAATTGCTCTACATAATTTGTTTCTATTCCTCGAACTTTTATTTTATCTAAGTTAATATTGATTGTACGTATAGGCCTGTGTAGGCCTAGTGGCGTTGAACATTTTATAAAATCAGGTATACAATAGTTATTGGCATCTAAGCTTAAGGGGTAAAAAGGTCGCCAAACCATAAGTTCGCTTGTATTAACCCTTTAATGGAAAATCAGAATGTCCGGAATCTCAAAAGCTTTTTGAAAGATATTCGTAGCCTGAGTGAAGTGTCCATTTCAGAAGCATAACGGTAGGGTCGAAGCACCCGGGTAGGTACCTGATTCGATTATTAATAGTCGTTCCGTGGCCGCGTCTAAACGGTACTCGGTTATAGCTACTAAATATTACATTATATACCCTATCTGACGCGCCAATCGAACAGTTCTGGGTAAGAGAACCTATTGTAGGTACATTTTGATAAATTGGATTACAGATAATTAATTGATAGATGGTGCCCGCGACCGTAAAATAAAGCTAATTTTGCAAATAATCGAACAGAATTTATTTTATCAAACAAATGGTAGAGCTCTAGATACCGAAATATACTTGTTAATTCTATGAATTTGTAAAGAATTTCATGAATAGATTCTCTAATAACAATGATAATGGTGATCCTATCCCATAACCAGGAAAGTTATAAGTCCAATGGTTATTTAAGGATATCAAAATAGCTCCTTAGGTATAAAGGGTGTACTTATAGCCACTAGAATGCTTGTATCAATCTCGAAGAGAGCGTCTATTATAATGATGGGGCACAAATAGGTGGGTTAGTGAAGACACAGAGGTAAGCACACAATGACATAATAGGTTTATCAAGAGGCCATTTTTACATTCAGATTGATTGTGATGGGAAACTCCCAGTTTATTTATACTTAGTACGGATGGGATACTTGTTACTTTCGTAGTAAGAAGATATTCTATCGCAAACGGCACTCAATAAAGTGCAATAAAGAACGGTAAATTGAATCGAATTCTTCGTCAATGTGACTGGCATTTCCATTCTAAAATATTGCACTGGAAGTGTTCGTCCTAAATCTAATTTGAAACGTCGCCGTTCGGAGGGAACGTATTTTAGAATTGAACTCAAAGGATTAGCACGGAATTTAATTTGCAAAGTATGATGTAAGTTCAGGTGCGGTGAGCTTCGTGGTCGTTATCGAGGACTTGTCGCTGGGTGGAAGTTTGCGATGTGCGCTAAAGCGGGATCAACTCTTCACGAACAACTCCTAGACCACGTAGCGGGCGTCGTCGTGAGCGCATCGCCAAACGTTTTACTAAAGTTATTCCGTACCAGTGGAGTTAGTGCTTTACGGTTTTGCGGTTTTCTATTTGTACGTTACGGATAATATTTTCGATTTATCATTGAATGCTCAAGGCAAAATACAAGGGCGCTTTATAACAAAAAAAAAGCATTTATTGGCCATTCCGGAATCGTCATTTCCTTTGCAAGATTATCCGCAACTTAATTACTCGATTTTTTTGCGGTCGTTGGTGGATAACAAAAGGAAAGGCTAAGCAAGGAGATGGAAAATAGCGGATGTTGTACGATCTCGTCTTTCCATTAAACTGGGTCGGCGAGGAACGCGCAAATTCTAGCTAAAAAGAGAAAATCCGCTGAGCGAGCTTGAAAGATATAGCGTCACTACTTTAATTGCTGCTTGCTACTTGAAAAAGGATTATTACTTTCAGATTGAGAGCACAAACATGAGATGTTTTCTTAAAGAAATTCAATTAAAAAACTTTTCTCTTGTTCAAAATATTTTTTTTTTGGGTAGTTATGTACTTAAGTGTAATAAAATAAATAATTAAACTCCTAAAAGTGAAAGCAGGTAGGCTTAGCCTTTACAATTCCCACTTGAATGAGTCGATTGGCCGGCGCAATCATTTCTACCTAAATAAACCAATATTGTTCAATATGCATCAATCGAATTAAATTTCGAGACCTATAACGGAGTTTCAATTTATTATTCAGCTTAATACTTTGTACATTTAACTTTGACAAGCTTCCGCTATGTTTATCATTCTTAGCCATAGTAAATATTTGTTTCTTTTCAATATGTATTTCAATGGGAAAAATAATTTATTTACGATTTTGCTTATAATGTACATGACCACATGAGTAATGACGTTTTTTTAAGTAAATCTGTCTCCACTTACTGCTTGTAGGTGGTGCTTAGGTATATTATATATACCAGGTCTGTAACAAAATTATTGCAAAATTTTTGTCTGGTACGTTTAACCGTTTTAGCGTGAAGTAGAAAGAAAGAAAATTATTTATTACACACTACACACAAACAAACTTAGGTACAGAAATAAAAGACTACTTAGTACTAGATAACAAACAGACAGACACACAGACACAGGTGAGTTAAGTAGATATATCTTCAAAATCTAACTTCGCATCATAATTAGTACAAAAGCGAAAGTTTGTATGGATAAACACACATCCATATAAACTTATACCTTCTTCACGCCAAAACTTTTAAACTGATCGTTCTGAAATTAAACCTGGAATAACACATATGCTACTTTCAATCTCATAGATCAGTTCCCATGCGATAGAAATAACATTTATACGATTCCATAGAAAGAACACGTGCGAGTCTGAGGACAGAAACTAGTTTCTACTAAGCCTAAATGATTGTCAGTCAAGATAATCCGCAGGCAGATGTGAGTTGGGTAGGTAACTATGCATTATATCCAGGTCGAATTCATGAGCTCTTTTATGTAATGCCACTTGAACTAAGCTCTCCCGTACCTACCAAGCTGTGGAAAACTTTCCAAGTCTGGCTATATGAAAAGTATGAAGTAAGGCAGATATCACTTCTCAAGTCGGTTCATTGTTCGCCTACATAAAATGCTAGCATAGATCTTTTACACAGGTTTAGCAGAGACTACGTTTTACTTAAACGATAAAAGTCCTAAAAAGGAGAGAAACTACCAAAATTACTTTATCTAAGCGCAAAAAGACGGGAAAGGGCTATAAAACAATGAAACAAAAAACGCAAGTGTAAAAACAGAAACTAAGCTAACTCACTAAATTCAGAGCGCTAAAAGAACTCTATCGAGATATCATTTATTTTTAGTTTGCACGCTCGAGATTTGTGGGACGGTGAAGCGCTCGTTAAAAAAGGGGTTTCCAGATAAACAACTCAGCAATAGTCAAACTAACAACATCACACCATAAACGCATATACTGTCTCCGTTCCGTCTCGGGTAAAAAGGGAGTATCATAAAGTCAAGATCAGACGATATTTTTTTTTGGACAGAACACACAGCATCATCTAGTCCCAAGCTAAGCAAAGCTTGTGTTATGGGTACTAGATAACTGATACACTTAAGATCATTATTATTAAATAGATAGTTTTATAATTAAACATAGAAAACCCAAGAAAATATCTGCAGATTGTATACTAAAATTTGTCGCGAAGCGAAATTGGGCAAATTGAACCTGCAACCTTCTGAAGTCCACTGAGGTCGTCAAAACAACTCAGCAGCTATAGTCAAACTAAGAAGGGTGTTTGCCAAAGTCAAGAACAGAGGATATACATAGCCGAAGCATAGGAAAACATCCGAGATACTTCCAACATTGCCCGAAGTTGCTTGATATAGGAGATTCTCGGGAAGAGAGGGATCAGAGTTCTTTCTGGTCAAAATAACTAGTCTTTTGTTACGGAAACAAAGTAATTTCCAGCAAAACCCTCAGCCACATCAACCCGCGTTGTTGTTGATACCATGTTACTGATTAGTAAGGATTTGTGATCACAAATTGAGATAGTTTTTGTTCTATATAATTTTAGAGATCTCATTCCAGTTTAGCTTGAAATGGGGCTCTAACATGGTTTTGTACAAATATACATATTTTCACCCCAGTTACTTACATTCGTAAATGAAAGCTTATAAAAAAAACAAAGTACAAAATCGCTTTTTTTAAAAGAACTTTATTTCATTTTTAATGCCCAGGCATTTTCTACCTGCCGCGATGCCGCCCGAAAACATGTTTTTACAGGGTGCTAATATTAATTTACAAATATAGAGGTAGATAACTATAATATATCACCGAACATACCTATTTTCTCGACACGTGTTTTTTACTTACCCATAATTCGTCAGTACAATATTTTTCTTCCCAGTCAGTTTTTATTCGTAATTGAAAGATGGTAAAACAACAAGTTTAGTAAAAATCATCGAATAACATGAGAACGGTATAATTTATGTTACTAACCATGACAAAGGTGGAATTTGTATTCACTCATTTGAAGATAGCACCAAACCTAGTTGTGTATCGGTGTACGAGCAGTGACCACACTACGGAATGTTTTCATCACAATTTGGAGTTCTCGAACAATAAAAGTAGTAGGAAAGTAGTAGTAGGAAGTATACGTATCTATACCTGTCGATCCTTCAAACAATGGGTATTTGAAACCCTTCGACAATCATAAATTATGCTGGACAATTCACACGGCATCATCCCAAAGTAAGCAGAGCTTGTGTTAGGGGAACTAGATAAATGATAAAGTAAATACTATACGTAAAGTTTATTTACTAACTACTATACGATTAAGATCAGAACACATTGTAATATAACTGTTTAACGGGTATTTGTCGCGTTTATTTGCCATCACCATCCCATGACTACGGCAGCGTGTAAGCCTGCTGAAACGTCGGGAAAAATAAGTAGATAAACGCGATAAATACCCGTTAAACAGTTATACAGGGTGCCACGTAATATGTGTACTAACCCGAAAAGGGGTGATTCTGGACCCCGAGGGGATCAACTTGTGGTATACGATTTTTTGAATTTCGAATATGAATAGGGTTACGGGTTAAGTCTACCTAGATCTTTGAGGGGGTTGTAGTTTCCATCGTTACTGACTGTTTTCATTATGAACCACCATACTCTCAAACTTAACCGCTTTCGAAATACGCTATTATTTCATGAGAAAACCTAATAAAATAATTCCAAAAAAATTATGTTTAAAGATCCTTTATAAAAATAAAATCATGTAAGAATACACTTAAAAAATACTTGAATATGAAAAAAAGAGCCCATAACATTTTTTTATAAATTATTAAAAATTGTTCGAAACTCAAAAAATCCTAGACCAAAAGTTGATCCCCTCGGAGTCCAGAATCACACTCTTTCTGCTTAGTACACATGTTTCGTGACACCCTGTATTATAATATTATAATTATGTACCTACATACCTATTCATTTCCCATTGCAATAATTTATATCATAGAAAGTGATAACAATAGTTCGAATCGCTCATTTCCTTATAGCAAAGTGCCACACCGAACATGGCAAACACGCTCTAACGAAATGGAAAACAAATAGATGGCAGTGTGGTACATACTGAGAAGCAGTTTTTGGTGAGCCATAAATTTCATCAGTATGTTTGAACCACACTGTAATGGTTTCTTAGACATTTCAGCAGAATATGCACAGCATAAAATAGTTATTTTCTTTTGTGCATATTTTCTATATTTTACACCGATATTCTTTACATATAACTTTCAGTTCGATAGACAAGAAAAAGCTCCTGTGTATTTTTATGCATAAACATATTATGACTCAATCGAAACTTATCACATCAATATTCCTGCAATGAATCCATTAACCGGATCTTGATTTTTCTACTTATTTTTGTAAAACAGAGAAACCAATAATACAACAAAGAGAGATTTCAAAGAATGTTAGGCATTTATAGGCAATCAATATCAACAGCTTTGAGCAAAGGTCGGACTCATGAATGCGACGTAATATTTCTCCGTTCACACAATAGTCGAGTTCGATTTGTAACGCAAAAGAGGATGTGTTCGTACCTATGGTTAAACAGAGTGGAGGCTCAAAACAAAGGCATAGTCATTCTCCAACAGAGTTGAACAAATTTGTACCATTTGTTTTGGGAGCGGGCCCGAGTTACAGCTTAATACAGGGCGACAGGAGGACATAAAGGCTGTTCAGCTAATAGGCCCGTAAACAACTCATTCCAAAATAACTACTGAAGCTTATATGTATGTACATACTGGTAAAAACACAAACCCTTTAGAAACTAAATCTAGCCATTTTAGCAATTTCTCTGAAAAGATTTTGGATGAAATTCAAGAATGTCTATTTACGTAATAAAGAGCTTTATAAATTTTGCTTTTGATCACGATTTTTAAAGGAACATTTAGAGATAAGACTCTGGAAATCGTGCAGCAATGCCCGCCTTTGTTTGGGAGACAACAACAAAAGATTTTATCTCTGCGGTTTTCTGGTGATTATTTCATAACAAAGTTTTCCAAATAATACAAAAAGGTCTAAAAGCTCGCCACTACAAGCTGGGCTCATTTTGTCTGACCATTGTGGGCATGTAAAACTTAGGTAATGTTGTCAGTGTGAGACAAGTTTCTATCGCAGCGGCAAATATCTCAGCACTCAGCAGCTAATTAGATTGGTACACTGTCGTATGTGAGCCGTATGCACATCGAACTCCTCTAACAACGGTAAAGTAATCAAGTCAGCTGAACGTGAGCACGTGTTTAACTTAGACCTAACTATTCACGACCGCACAATTCAAGAATACCGATCTAAAAATCCCTAATATGTTCTGTGATCCCCTTCACTCGTTCGAAATCGAAAACACACCAAAGAGAAAAATATCTGCTAAATGCCTTTCACGGGACGAAATTATAAGGTTGTATTCAAGCAATCTTTCCCAGATCTGGGTAAAACCTATTGATGGCTCGCATTCACAGGAGAAATGGTTGAGCATTTCATGAGTAGATGAAGTGCGAAGTGACTTGTTTTACTTAGTTCAAGGGTGTTTGGTATTTTCGCAAATATTTTGTCAGATCGTCTCACGACAGAAGATGATTTATGCTGGGAATTTATGCCAAAGCAAGAAATTGAAGAGTATAAATATAGGAGGGGGTGGCGATAACGCCCCCTCCCCCCGAAGGGTTCCCGCCTTGCCGGCGCTTAGTAATCGCACCCGCGATGAAGTTAAGAGGAACCCATGAGGCCGTGCCAACGCAGACGACGATACGGTCGGCCCCGGGAGGGACTGTTCGTCCTGGTTTTGCTCTCTAAGCCCAGTTGGAGCGGTAGTAGGTTGCGGTGTCGTATGGGAGGCACCGCAGCTCAGGCGGGCGGCTGTGCTGTATGGGCAGCATGGCCGCAGTGGTGGAGGCCGCGGCGGGAGAGGAGTGCCGGTATTGAGTTACGCCGCTCTCCCTGCCTTCCGCGGTCTTGGCGAGGTTGCCACCGTTTGATGGCGCACGCGATGGGTTGCAGAGGACGAGGAGTGTCGGTATGGCGAGGGCCGCTCTCCCTATCCTCTGCGACCGTGTGGTTTACTGGACTCGTTTTTGGTGGCAAGTGGTTGCAAGTGGCACCTACTCTTCAGAAACACCTATTCCATAATTTCTGGTAGATAAACATTTCTGAACAAAAAAGTTCAGAAAACAATTAAGTAGGTAGGTATTCACAAGACCTGACATTAGAGAACATTCACATAAGAGGGCGCGTTGCGTGCCATTTTGTGAAAAGGATAGGCATAGGATTTCGCGTTTATATGAGCGAGACAGAGCATTCCTTTTTGGGCGTAAGCGCTAAAATCAAGTCTTTGCTTATTTACAAGAAAACTACACAGCTTATGAAGAAACTGGTTCAAGGAACCAAATAATTAGTAATAACCTATAAATCAAAACATAAGTCATTTCAATAAACCGTAAGGTTCGTGAGATCTCGACCAAATTATGTGCGAAACAATGCACTATCATGATTTCTTTTTATCATTTTATTAATTTGAGTTTTTTACCACGTGAATCCCGTGGTGAGTACTGAGATCTACCCCTACTTTGACCACCTAACTCGTTAGGTTCGCTCCTTAAGCACAGTGTTTATACCGTAATTGTTTCAAGGAAAGCAGATCGATCATGAAACTAGAAACTAATCAATAATCTATTGATACAAATTAATAACATAGCACGCACGGTTAAATCAGTTTGATTTATAGCGAACAGGAATTATGCTGCACACCTGAAGTACCAACATAACGGCAGCTAACAAGATTATTATGAGAATCGCTTTCACGCCCCTCTCCGAATCTCCATACTAATAACCTGCTGTCCTGGGTTAATATATTAGCACACCTACAAACATAGTCCCTGCCAACTTGGTACCTACCCTACATTTCAACTCGAAACAATTCGAAACTCGGCCACGGGCAGTTTTAAAACAATACGAAAAAATCTCTTTCTGCTTATTAAACGTTTTCATATATAACACATACACTTTATAAAAACGTCACGGGGAGAGTAGCTATGTTTACGAAAATATTATAAAAATAAGTTAAAATGTGAACAAACAATTTTAGTGAGTCGAGTATCGGTGTGAGGCGGCAAACAGAGGCGGGTGGACCGAAGTCGACAAATCTCGCAAAGTTAAATCCTTCCCAAAGATAACAAGATTTACATCAATGGGCGGATTTTGCTGGTTTAATTCAGATATAAAAAGATGGTTTACGATTGAGAAGGATAAGCGGCAATTTATTTTTCTTTGACCAGAGGAAAGCTATAAATTCCGATGGCCTATTCTCAATCAGAGTTTCAAACTATTTTGTAATACATTCAAAGCACAATGTAACAAATACGAACTAAGATATAGGAGATGTAGGAGGTATGCCAACTTTTTCGATAAGCCGTTCCGTTTCGTGTAAGTAGCTGAGATTAAATACCTAATTGGTAAAGCCTTTTTCTTCAGGCTATTCAGGGGCGAACCATATGGGACCGGTTGCCAAACAAAGTCTAGATCTCAGTACTTACGGGATCCACGTGGTAAAAAACTCGAATTTCATAAAATTCAAAACTTTTTCTTTGGTACCTTGAATGTGAAAATACGTTACAGAAAATAGATGACGATAAAAAAAATCATGTAAACAAGTGCACTGTTTCGCAAATAATTTGGTCGAGATCTCAGGAACCCTGCGGTCTATTGAAAATACTTATGTTTTGATTCGTAAATTATTACTAATTATTTGGTTCCTTGAACCAGTTTCTTCATAAGCTGTGTAGTTTTCTTGTTAATAAGCAATAACTTGATTTTTGCTCTTACGCCGTTCCAAAAACGTATGCTCTGCCCCGCTCCTATGAACACGAAATCCTATGCCTATCCTTTTCACAAAGTCGCGCGCATTGCGTCATCTTAAGTCTTTTAAGATCTTAAAGGTTTTTGTGCCGGTGCTTCGCTGGGGATATTTTATAAAAATATATATTAGGTACCTATTTTGTTAAGAACTTCGAATAAATGTACGAACATCAAGATAACTAAAAACATTGCATGCCCGTAGCAGTGTAAGAAATATTAACTTCGGTAGAGCTTTCCCAAAAGAGCAATAGAACGTTCTACATAATGCGCGCCGGATTACTACGTTATACTAGCTTTGTTAAAATGACAAAAGTCGCCGAAACTATACGCCAGTTTATTTCAACATTTAATTAAAACTTTATGTATAAGTGTCGGCGAAAATTGTTTTTAAGATCTATAACATATATGTATGTTGCAATGGAACGTTGTGTACAAGTAAACAGATAAGTAGGTACATTTTATTCTGATTGTTAAAATTTTGTACATACTTTACGAGTGTCACGTCCCTCGCTATTTTGGATCCAAATTTGTATTAGTAGCATTATATTTGATTGGCAATCATGAAATATTTTTATTATAGAGGTAATATTTAGATGCTCAACAATCTCTCATTCGAAACCGAAAAAACCAGACACATTTTATCATCACATCGATCGTCGAGATTCTGGTATCTTTAAATAATATACAACTCACAATGCACTCAAAGATACGTTCAAGCTAAACTCGGAGGTACCATTCCATGTCGCCTTTGCTGCTATTGCACCAGTACCCATTTTATATTTATTGACAAAGTGAACTTACCACGACACTTGGGCAATACACTTCACTGCAATACACTTCACACTGTTTGAATCCATCCCACAACAGCGCACTGCGTTCGCCTGAATGAATTTCAGTAAACTTTAGAGAACTCTGTCTGCTAGATGAGCATTCCTATGATACGTTGGTCACGATTCCGAGCGTACGACACAACTTAAATATGACATGAGCGAGTTTGATCTGCAACAGTCTTCAGTCAGTGGTATTATACCAAGTTATAAAATAGACAATCTAGAGCTACCATAAAGTAGCTGAATAATTTGCGACGATTGAAAATTAACGGGAATTTAATCGGGTCATAAATTTTTTATCGTATTTAGATAGAAAGCGAAAATAATAAACCCTTGCAAGCAATAAAGGGCGCCTGAGTTCTTGAAAGAAGTTTATTTTGCTGGGCTATATTATGAACGAGACGATGTGACAACGAGGCTGCGAAAGTACCTACTGGGCAGAAGTTGTTTTATTAAGTATATTAAACAACAATGTCGCTTTGTCCAGGCAATGAGAGACGACCCTTCTCGGGATAACTTCCATTTGCCCTTCATTCAATGAATATGGTGTCAGCTATCTATTGTTCCTTTCTTTGTATTTCCTTACCCATAAACTAAAATATTTGTTTATTTAGCTTGGATTGGGTAGATATAGCCGTCTATAGAATGAGTTCTCGAGAAGTTGCTTCGGCTTACGTCATTGTATTTCGAGAGTTGTCCCAAAATCCAACTAGTCAATGCCAGGACACTGCAGGTTAAACGCCATGAATAAATTGTGTTTAAATACGGTTGAACATCGGGTCCGTTGTTGAAGTACCTCTAAGGTACATATGCTTTATTTAGATAATTTCTAGCTAAGGTTCTTGGTTGGGTTTTTGAACTTTGGCAGTAAGGTTTCACGATGTACAAGCTCTTATAACAACGCAGATGTAAGAATGCAGCCCCCTATTACTTTCTACGCAGCTGTTACACTTTACGGACGAACTTGTATTATTATGTTCCAGGATCGTTTTAAAGTTTACAAACATTCCCCAATTTTGCTTATCGTATTTTGAGAGTTCCATTAGTTGCCCAGCATAGAACCGACCACCGTATTTAGAAGATTATGGCAACTATGATCGTTCTTTGTTCGACATAGGCTCTCCGGGTTTTTAAAAAGTTATCTGGGCTTCTGGTCGAAGCGACGCGTGATCCGAGAGCTGGTGGGTATCTATCGCAGCGCATCAGCATTGCCATACAGCGGGGCAATGCAGCCAGCGTCTTGGGAACGCTCCCGACTGGTGTTGATATGGATCAGTTGAGCTACCTGTAGATTGTTTGCAACAGTCTGCAGTTAGCTTAATTGTGTCAATTGTAAATAGGTACTAGTATTAACTTGTCTTTATTATTTGATTGTAATTTTCTTTGTTAATGAAGGCATAGTGGTCAGTGGACATTACATAGGTATGTTTTTCCCCATTTTATATTTCCTTGAATAAGAAGTACAAAAATGACGATAATGGATGACTTAAAAAAACTAATAACCCTCAGATAAAAATAAGTGATATTAAAATTTGAGGAAACATATTATTCTACTTTAATACTGCTAGTTACTATACTCATTTATTTCCAGTAGGCGAGCGGGGAGCTTGTTGTAACGGGGGTAAGTAGTAACAACTTAATTACTCAGCTGGTATCAAATATTTTGTGTTGGAATTTGCGCTAATCAACTCCTTCTAAGGTTGCCTACGACGTGAATATAGTCAGTATCGCGCGAGAGCGCGCAGGTGGTTGTGTGCAGGTGCCCCATTTTTGCCAGTTAGCATAAAAAACATAAGTTCGTAAAGTTTGATTCTAGGTTACTGCATTGTCTTTTTGGAATGAGTTTCCAACTATTTGTGTAGTCAAAATATTAAGATATCTTAAGTAAGTATTTTCTTTTGGCTAAATTATACCATTCTTTTCCAATAAACAAAAATGTCCAAAATATTGACATGAGGCAAGTTGTAACATGTTGGTAGCGTGGAGAACTCTGGGTTGAATGTTTGATTTGCAAATTGTGTTCACACTTTTAATGTGTAGATAGGTAGCGATCCTGTATCTTACATTGGCGTGAAATGTAATTATGACGAAGAATAAGTTTGCATTTCAGAAGCTAGACTAGGTTGCAATGTTGGTTGTGATGTTTAAAGTAATAAAACTATTTAATAATTATTTGAACCAGTGTAAAGAAGTTAATTAGTTCAGTGATCAAGGCTGAATTTGCATTTAAGACGCTAGACTAGCTTGCCTTGTTGATTGTGATGTTTAAAGTTTTAAAACTAATTAGTGATTATTAAAACCAGCGCTGCAGCGTAAAATAAGTCTACCTACTTAGTTTAGTAACTGCAACAGTAATTTTAGACCAAAAACTACGTTTAGTATAGAAAAATTATTATTTAGACTAGATAAAAATATTGTTATTTTGTTAAAAAAAAATAATAGAGACTAAGAAAAAACAAAGATATCTTAATATTGATAAAGAAACACTTGTTACCTCATGAGTTTCTAAGAAATAATGTTATAATTAGTTACTTCAAACATTATATTAAAGTGTGTTAATATGCGTTATTACAATCATGTTAAAATTTGTTTACCAAACAATAAATGCCTGAAATTCTATAAACATGTTGATTTAATAGATAGATAGATAGTTTCTTTATTAGAATACTTGTTATCTTGACTTCTCTATCAAAAAAACTAAAAACTGTTACAACAAGCCCCCGCTCCCCTACCTAACTAAATATAAGACAGAGTGTTAAGTTTAAGGCGTATAAAGTAAACTTGTTAAGAACTCCAATACATAATTTGATAAAAATATTTTTAAGAGCGCGCAGGGAAATTAAATTACTTAGCCTTGTATAATGCTCTAAGTCATAAGAAAATCTTACAAACAACATTTACAATTTTACAGCAGGAGCCTATAACAACATACAAGCCAAACGTACTTTGTGATTCGTAAAACATTGATTGTTACAGATTTTACGTTACGAATTTCCCCCGAGGTTGGAACCAATACAAAGCGGCTAATGTATAAGATTTTTAAAATCAACGGATTGATAAAAAAAGAAAATTGGCAAAAGCTTTCGCAAATTGTATGTTGCAAAATCTGGAGCACTTCTTAGTCGATTACACGGCCCCATTTCCACTACATTACTTACTTGGCCGGTAAAACAACGAGATGTATGCAGCGCTAATTTTGGCTTTTTATTTTCCACTGTGGCTTTTAGGTGGTCAGGTAAGCTTCGTGACAAAGCGGACGGCGCCGGCGGCAGTTATTTTTCATTTTCTATATTATGATGATTGACAGCGGCTAACGCGAGCGAAACCCTATTTACTCTGCTACAAGATACGAATATTTTACACGATATGAACTTAAAATTAACAAAATGCTCTCAATTTTGTTAGGGTCAGACCAAGTATGGAGTTAACACAATCATTTTTTTGTAGCAATGGATGTGTGCAGTAATGGATTATTTCAAGTTTCTAATTGAAACGTAAAATGTCATGCCAATCCCGATTTGTAAATGCCTAAAGGTTCAGTTGAGTTTTTTGCATCCAACAACTCATATTTTTGCTAATTTGTGCATCTAAGGGGCAGAAATAAATTAACGAACCCGCAACGTCAGACAGGCCAGCTCTTATCGGTCGTTGCACTAAGCTCGCTGCAAGTAGTCCGACGTAATGGGCGTGAAAGTAACTTACCACGTAAATTTTACTGAGTCGTAGATTTTTTTTTATTTTTTTTACTAATTGCAAATGTTGCCATATTCCTCTTACTAAATAAACACATAGATAAGTACCTGTGTGATGAAAAATTAAATAAGAGATTCATGCTGATATTTACATACAAAACAATATTACACAGACAATTTAATAACATACAGTAGTAGTAGGTTACAGTAATAGTGTATTAAAATTCTGCAAATATTGAAGTAGTTCAGCAAATATTACTCTTAGAAACTAGAAAATAAACTTCACATTCGCAATAAATTTAAAATTACTCGTATATTACCTACTCTATTTATATTGGATGACTGGACCACGTACACACTATGAAACCAATGTGGTTAGAAAATACCAAGCATACTCGTACCTACAGCGTTCACAGAAATCCTTTCCGGTACACTAGCTAACGAATACTACGAAAAGAACAAACACTTGACGAATACATCAACTGACAAATAAAAGCAGTTTTTTGTCCAGAGGAATACTCGGACATAACCATCTATTGGTAAGCGGTCGCTATGCGCAGTCATAGTAGAAAATCAACATAACAGACCTAGGTATTCCAAAGGGATTTCAACACAACAGTACCTACTTAATTTAATACACTGAACTGCAAAACTAAGTATCACACTTTTAAAAGTGCAATCACTTATTAAATACACAAGATATCCTTTCGAAATAAAATGGACTCGAAAAGAGTTTAATTTGTATATAAAAATTATTTATTATTATTTTGTATATAGAAGAATGGTAGAATATTTCCCAAAATCGGCTGCGAAATCTCGTGATCAGTATGCCAAACCGGCTCGAAGCTGTAATCAGAGCCGGAGGAAGCAATACCAGTTATTAAAAATTAAATAACATGTTAAACATACTTATAAATAATAATAATAAATGTTAATTAAGTTTTAGGACACTCAGCTAAAAAAGCTATTTTATTGTTTTATCTTTTTTTTATGTTAAAATGATACTAATGTACCTATACCTAGTTTACGATTAAAAATACGAGTTAAAAATGTTACTAATGTATACCTAGTTTAGTTTAGTATAGTTTCAAAGAAAGATGATAAAATTTGCTATAAAACGTTTTATTTATTTTAAATCTCTAACTTCTACAGCTTAGATTTTTTTTTAAATTTTAAGTGTGATACTTAGTTTTGCAGGCCAGTCTAGTTATGTACAATAAGCTGTATTTACAGATACTATACACCGTTCAGGTACAATAACAGCCAATAATTCCTTCGAATTATCAAATATGAGGGACTAAAGAACATGACAGGCTGATTATAAATTAATTATCGACAGTAAGAGAGGCCATACATGATCAACCCGCTCCACGTCCCTACTCGCCATCAATTCAAAAACCACAGACATGACCACGAAAGACACGAAGGAGAAGAAGAGATATGGCGTGACAGCTTAACCATAGTAAAAGCTTATCGGTGACCGATTTTGTCATGTTTTATTTTCCTGTTTGTTTTTAGATGACATAATAAATAAATACTAAAACAGAAACCAGAGATATCTGCCTCTTTTATCAGTTATTCAGTAACCATTACACAAACTCAGCTTACTTTTGGACCAAAATGCGGATGGAGGATGTGGATAGTGCAGCATTATTTATTATTATTATTTCTGGGTTTACCGATTTCTATTATAACTTTTTTTTTATGTTTGCGAAATAATAAAAAAACAAAC
This sequence comes from Eupithecia inturbata, assembly GCA_963662085.1. Classification (NCBI taxonomy): domain Eukaryota; kingdom Metazoa; phylum Arthropoda; class Insecta; order Lepidoptera; family Geometridae; genus Eupithecia; species Eupithecia inturbata. The sequence continues at coordinate 9,302,482 of OY759180.1, read as the reverse complement.
TGTCTCATAATACATTTATTTATTACAAGGAAAACCAGCAGCACTTTCATAAAAATATATAAAAAAAAGTCGCAGAAGGCTATTAAGATGTTTTCAAGGTTAAAAATAACAATAGTTAGGTACTTAAAAAGTGCGATCAAGCTGAATAAACTGAAATCCTACTAAAATCTAGAAACAGTATACAATTAACATACCTAGCAGAAAAATAGATTTAATGACAGATACTAATAATTAAACAACATCGCCATCACCGTGGTGAAAATGGATGCATACATAACAGAAAAAACAGTATAAATGGATAAAATTCATGGAAGCAGCTTCAACAATTCGATACCCCTAAGATCACGTTTGTCCAGTGTTCGTAGTCTAATCTCTCTTTATTAATGTTTTTTACCGATGTATGACATCGACGTGGAGTGGAATGACCATGTTTGTCTTACATAATCCCTTAACAATCGGATCGCTCTCAATTATCAAGTAATCACGTTTCGGCGTCATGACGGATGACAAATAGCAATTAATGTCCACCGCCGACCCTGTGTATGGCACGCTGTTGTTTACATCGTAATGGTGAATGATATGAGATATTAAACTTTGTAGTTTTGAATGAGGATCTAAAAATATTAGAACGGTACCTGGTGGGCTATGTTTTGTGTTTGGTGCAATCAGCCTACAAATGTTTTTGGGCACAGGAAAGTGAGTTTTTAACGCAAATGCTGTTCCTTTGTACTTTTAGTCAAATCAATAGAAGTCTATAAATATATATATATATATCTTTAATCCTTATATTTACAATGGATTTCCGCAAAGTAACGCCTGAATCTATTATAGTCTATAAAGTGTTCAGAAAGCGGATTGTTAAAAAAGTGTTAAATATTGATCAATGATTAACGAATCTAGTTGTAAAAAGTTATGAATATATTACATTTACTATTTTTGGTATTTTTTACGATTGACCTATAAGTTACATAATGTAACAGTTTTAACGAAATAAAACAAAATATGCGTCAATCCAGCATCGTCCGCCGCAGTTTCCCGTTACCGGTTTCACCTTAACTTCCGCCACGAATGCTATTAACTCGCATGTCATCGATTCCAGTGAACGTCATCGCGCCCTCAATAGCTCATTTATAAGCGTGCCAATCAATCAGTTTGCAAGTCAAACAAACTGCCAATCAACAGCGCTAACTATAGCCAATATACAATCAATTCAATTTGCTGCTGAAACTATTTACTTGTGGTAATATCTGTATTGGGGATGCTGTGTAAGAACTTATGCTCGAATGGGATGTAATTCAGGTATTTGAATTATTGGAGTAGTTTCTTAAAAATAATTCGGCGATTTTCTACCCACTAGTCTGTGCCTTTGTGTAATAAAGTTTTAAGAAATTTATCATCCGTTTATAGAAATTTCAGTAATAAAAATAAACGTGAAGCGTGAAGGCAGGCTTAATACGTGTGAACAAAATGCAATAACAGTAAATTCGCACACGTCATGAGAGCACAAGGGATTTCACGTTGTGTAAATGTATAGGACATGATCAGAATACGTAAAATGTAAGCTTGACTGTGACACACAACACAAATTCACTAATATAAATATAAATTTATCCCTGTCTATCTATCATCTGATACAGTATGAAATATAACTCCTTCGGGAACCCATCATGGCCTGTCAAATAGTTGCGTGAAGCGCTTTATCAAGACCGAAGGCAGATATAAATGATAATGCACCGAACTTTCACATTTACACATATAATGTGTGAAATGGTATGACATTCTTATTAGAACTGTTACAATAGAAATAAATATGGTTATTGCACGACTGGAAACAATTTTCATAAATAATTTAACGTAAATTTACAGTCAGCTAGCTGTATAAAAATGTATGCAATTACATATTTCTCGACGTAAAACGTAAATTATATCAATAAAAGACTATCGAATAATACCATAAGTACATTGCAAACAATACACACATGTTTTATTGTGTTGGAGACAGTTAGATGTTTTGTTTTTTGAAAAATAATATCGCCTGGAAATAATCCGTTTATACAAAGAGACTTGTTGCTACGCCTACATTTACAATACGCCGGAAACAAAGCAGGGAACAAATGAAATCATGTTACTTGTCAAATGTTACATCTCGTAGTACTTCTACGAAGTTCGTAGCACCGTAGCTTGGGCGGGTTAACCGCTTAAGAACAGTATAGTGTCTGGAATATTTTCATGATTTTAAACTTAGAGGGGTGCCCTCTAGCTAATTTGCATTAACGTTTGTGAACAGTACTATTTTTTCTTCTAATTCATGAAAGTTACATAAAAGTTTTATAAGGCATATGTAATCGGTATGAGAATAATTATGTCGCTCTACTCCTAGAAATGTAATTTTTATTATATTCAGCAAGCAGCTTTCTTTAAATGGTTTATTGGTATAACATACAAAAGCAAACTTGTATTACTTTGCGTCATTTGCAGTCGTTTCGTGGCCTTTCGTCTAAGTATTTAACTTGGAAATTGTTGTTCCTTTGCCGAAGTTAATTTTAATTAACTGTTTATACGATTTCAAATGTAAACTTAAAATGTTAAGGATCAAATGTATTGATAGGGCTTCTGGAGTTTTAAACTGTATAGTACTGGAATATGCTCAGTCCTATATTTAATACTAGTTTCTGCCTGCGGATTCGCAATCTATGGAAATGTTTAAAAGTTATTTATATCCCATGGTAACTGTTTTATGGTATAAAAAGCCTATGTTTGATTCCAGGCTTAGAGCTACATAGTACATAGTGAAGAGAAACATCCATCTAAATAGCCAAACTTTCGCATTTATAGTTTTAGTGTGATTTTTTTGTTTCTCTTACAGTCATGTCAAGTATACATATATATATATCTGGGTTAACCTTCTTTGTAAAGCATGTTCACATAAAAACAAACTTTTCAATTGCTAAGGGCGGCTTAAAAGGACCAAAATTTTCTAAAACTACTATGGTTTAACCCTCGGTTTTGTTTAAGAGACCTTAAGAACTTATTCTTATTTATCTGATAGTAAGGTTCATACATAAAGTTATAGAACAGCTGTTTACTTTATACGTTGCTAGAAACTAAAACAGATGTGTGTTGTGTGATAATGTGTTTAAGGTTAAACTCGTTGAAGAGTCGGCTCGTTGCTAAATTCTGCCAAAATGGGTTCAGATTTCTGGATTTCAAATGAAATAACCCAAACAAGGGAAAAAGGTTTTTTTAATTAAATTTTACGGACGAGAATAGCAAGGTGCCCAACAACCATAATCACTGTATCAAATTACAAGTCATTTATGAGATTAATTATAAGATATCATCGTATCTTTTGTTGTTTTTGCGAATTCATTTCTTTAATTTTTGTGAAATTATACTGATTTGTATTATTATTGTGTTCTTTTACCACGGGATATTTACCATGATTTGAGTATTGAGTTTTCCAATATTTCGGCAGAGTTTCATGCGTGATGGTTTCATGCATGAAACTGTGCCGAAATATTGGAAATCTCAATACTCAAATCATGGTAAATATCCCGTTGTAAATGACTTTAGTGTTAATAACCATGATGGATTTATAAGATTTAATATTGTGTTTCTTATTTTCAGGATCTCGGGTCATAAGTTACAGGGTGTTGCGTTCCTAGAGCATAAAACAAGTGTGTTCGAGGTTCCTTAAGTGCATCGAAAAATATTTAGCAGTAACTCTAAAGGTAAACCCAACCCATCTAAAGGTAAATCACGGTTTCCCATTTTTGAAGGAAATTTGCTTTCGGAAAAAACAGTCATTTGAAACAAAAAAAAACATATGTAATGTAGTCTAAATAATTTTCTGTTTGGCACGACTATGAAATTCCCTTCTTGTTGAATGACAGAATGAAGTATTTCATAGACACAGTTACTTTTGACAGAGATGCGAATCTGTCGACTCGAAAAATATGGGGACTTATGAAAGTTTAGATTTTTATCGAGCCGACATAGTATGTAACGAAGATTATAAAAGTATTGAAAATAGTATAAAAATTATGGTTTACAACAGTAACTCAATCTGTCTTACTTTTTATCACGGAAAAACGTATGTAATGCCGAAAGCAGAAATAACAAGTAGAAAATAAAACAATAATAATACAATTTTATTGTTGAACATTTTGATTCCTAAAATAAAGTAATTTAGACGCCTGAGTAAAGTATTTAAAATAATACAAAATGTTGAGCAACAATAAAAACTTCTGCATAAACAAAATCGATTGTCATAAAAAATTTAATCGGTAAAGCATTAGGACATGACTATTTGATTGTCAGTAAATCTACCAAAAATAAATTTATTTAATGGAAGAGGTATACATAATGCACCTATTAGATAACATTTTTAATTCACCTTCTGACTTTTCAAAGACGCGTAGATTAAAAAATAAGACTTGTACGCCCAATAATTGGATATCTAATTCTTCAAACTATTTTCAGAGTTTGAAGAATTAGATACCTTTGAAGATTTTAATTGTATTCACAAGAACAGTAACGTAACTGCCAGTGTGGTAAGAAATAAATAACACTTAGTACAACAAGGTTATTAAATGAATGCACATTTATCAACATCAATACATACGGCCATACGGCAAGAGCTTGCATTTATTATTTAACAAGCATTATTGTTTTTAAGGAATTTAATAAAGCATTTGAAAAACGGGTAATTAACCCAAAAGTAAAATTTTTGCCGAACTAAAATTTTCCGACAACTTCGTTAAGATTTTCAATTATGAAGCCAGAAAAAACAACATATTTCAAATAGCTTTTGAAATTGTATAAATTAAATTATAAAGTCTGGGATCAAGATGTTTAAAGCTTGCGAGTAAAAAGTAAAAACCTTTATTTTTTTTTTCCTTTTCCGAATTTATAACTTTATCCGCTCTTTACCCGACACCGATAGAAACGTGCAAGTTCAAACAATGGTTCTTCGGCTTCGGCACCAAATTCACTCGTTTAGTCAGTCACAATTCACAAATAATCACAGGCAATCCAATGTCGGAAGTTCAAACAACTAGCGTGGCGGTGGCAAGGGCGCGCGGTCTCGTCACGGGTCTCGATCCCACTGCCGCCCGGCGCCCGACCGCCCCGCGCCACGCGCATACGTCGCACGCAGTGTATGTATAACACGTAAAATTCTCCTAATCCACATCCAACAATAAAATTGTTCTCTGAATATTCTAAGACCTAGATAAGTACATCCACCAATTATTTTTACGGGCAAAAGTTCTCACATAATTTAGCGCGAAGTGTCCGTTTGACGCTAATTCCAAAAATCTCAGTTAAAAACTGTTCTCGGTAAATCTAAGGCCAGTCAGTGTCAGTGTCAGATATAACCATCCTATTAGATTGGTTTTTACATAATTTAATTACGATCGAAAAAGGTAGCCCTCAGGGTTAGCCATTAAAATTGGTAATCGGTATCTGAACGCAGGGTATGTTATAATCAAAATAAGTATATAAGATAATTAAATTTATGAAAATCCAATGGCGACTTCTCTCCATTGGATTTTCATAAAATCTAGATTCGCACTAGAGTGCGATCGCATATAAGTCGTTGCGAATTATAAACAGAGGGGTTTTTACGATTACCTATTTGACGTTAGTAACGAGACGTGATCGTGACGTTTCCTTTTTGTATGGGGATTTGCATAGTTCCCTTTCCGCACGATACAGGCGCCTGTACCAAATAGTTTGGAAAAAGGAGACGTCACGGAACACGTCTCGTTACTAACGTCAAATAAACTCACCCCTCAGTTTATAGACTTCCTTGTCAAAGAATGACGAAGAAGAAGACAGGTGGACGTTTATATTTCCAATACAAAGGTGCCAGGAAGTTATCACTAGATTCCTCCTCAAATACACTAAAGATTTAAGTTTTGATAACAAATAGTAAAAGTTTGAACAATTTTACAGAAATAAAGAGGTTTTCACGTTGTTCCCGCAAGCACATAATACTTCAAGATGTCCATGTGACATAAGACATTACGCTCGAGTTAGCCAAACTTTAGAGACCAAGAAATTGTTTGAACTTAAAACCGTGTTATCTAGAGAGGCATTGTGTGATGGAGTTCCCGAGTTTGTTTTCGTAGAAGAGACAGCATAATATTCCACTGTATGTATTAAATCACATTGCAAACTGCGGAAACTATTCTCATTAGATACGTCTGTGTTTAACTTATATTCAATTTATGCGGATAAAATTGTTCTTGTTGTTGACGACGCACAGGGTAATGACGTAACTCCACAATAAGTTGAGATGTTTAATAAACCACAGATAAGGGCCCATATAAGACCCCTTTAAGTTTTCGAAGAGGTAAACTAAGGAAAATATATCTACAATCTACCCTCGGAAATGTTTGACAGGGTTTAATGTAATGTATAAGTACTAGCTTCTGCCCGCGGCTGCGCACGCTTTTTTCGGAATAAAAAGTAGCATTTATGATATTCCAGGTCTAGATCTACAAGTTTGCTAAGTTTCAGCTCGATCCGTTCAGTAATATTGACGTCTTCGGCCGAACAACTTCACAACGACAAACATTCGCCTTTAATATTCGCCTTTCTATTATTTGTAGGATATCAATATCAGTTATCTAGTACCCATAACACAAGCTGGTTAGTTTTGGGCTGTATAGATTATCCAACATTATCCAAACTAATATTATAAATTCGAAAGTAACTCTGTCTATCTTTCTGTCTGTTACTTTTTCACGCTTAAAAGGCTGAACGGATATTAATGAAATTTAGCATGGAGGTAGACTGTATCTCAGGGACGGACATGGGCTTCTTTTTATCCCGATAGGTAGAGTGCGTCCGAAGCCGCGGTAAGAAGCTAGATTATTATAATTATTTATTCACACAACAGTCGTATGACACAAAAAAAATGTTAAAATAATGGAAATAAAGTAACTAAAGTTCAAATGTTTGAATTTACGAGTTTTAGTAGTCTGTGCGGTTGTCAGGATTTTTGTATTTACTCACTGGCGATGAAGGAGCAAATGAAGTTAGGGTTGGATGCGACCCAACATTTTGAGATCGTGGTTGGTTGCAAATCGTTACTATTCATGGTACATGAAACTGTAAAAGAAAATCCTGAACTAGACGTATAAATGGTGGTAAGTTAATTTCGATAACGTCGACCAAAATAATTAAATATGAACTCAATCAAGAAGTACTAATACACATCAATAGTAGTACAATTAATGGTAGCTATGTGGGGTAAGTTGATAAAATACATTCCATAAACCTACCTAACAAAAATGGCTGATAGTCAAAATTCAAATAGGTTTTACATATGTTTTTTTAACATGCGATATAATATTCATAACATGTTAAAATGTTTGTTTTAAACCGCTGTAAGTATTGCACTAAGTTATACACCAAGCATTTTTGTTTTATTGTTTTACTTATGTTTTATTTTATGTAAAAATTATCTCTGTCCAAAAGCTGGAATCTTATAACCATTACTGATATTAATGCTATAAGAATGGGAGAATTTCGGCAAACGAACAGAAAGGCAGGCCGTGCCTTTATCAGAAATTAATTAGAGGCGGGCACTCTCATATTATTTAGTGAAAGGCGTCGTCGGCCAAAGTAAATAGTGTTCCATTAGGAGCGGGCAGCGCTGCCTGCCAGCGATGGACGTTTCCTCTTCGATTGTGAAAACAATGCGCTCTGCGCTTTTTGCAGCCGACGGAAGCTCCTTGCCTCGCTTTCAAATGTGAAATGATGCGGTCCGATATGCCGTGTCCACCGCCCGAGGCGTCTATTTGTTCGACGCACAGAATGGGATGGCAGACACGATACCGGATCCTGTGATTAGATTGAAACAAATATTATTATCTAATTCTGCAGTCTCAGTCTTTCAGCGGTTATTACGAATTAACTCTCGGGCGAGCGCGGTCAGTTTAAATAAAGATATATATCATCACATTAACGAACTTTTTAATTAGGTTATGTGTACAAAGTTGGAATCCCCAGCACGTATTTGAAAATTCGCAACTTTTAGCTTTAATGGCGTTAAGAAATCATTACGTTCAATGTTTACTGATTTTTCTTTAGATGTTCTAGCGTCTCTCTAACTTGGTGGACATGTTTGAAATTATGAAACTCGGTTTACAACTATTCTGTATGAGAAAATATAACTCAATTTAAACCTCAACATGACACTTACAATAAGTCATACAGATTTTTTAATTGACAGCTTTATTGAAATTGTACGGTTATACTTCATACATAATACAATTTTTACGACTCATAGGTTCATAACAAGGTAAAAGCTTATTCGTAAAATAAGGAATTGCGCTACGAATTTAGCGAGCGTAAGATCATCACGTTCATCCTTAAAACTTTTGTATTATTTGAATTATTTGTTTTATTTAAAGCTGGAAAATTTAATTCAAATTGTATAAATTTTAATTTTATCTTACTCGTACGTGTGTATTCGTTATTTTATTGATACAGATAACAACTGAAGGTTTTAATAACTGTAACGTTAATGAAATTACCAAATAATATGTGGCACTTGTGTGAAATCAATCCCAATTTGTGGTATATCAAAATTAAATTATAATCCTTTGGCCTCGTAATGGTAAAATAGAGCAAATAATGTTACCTAGAACGTTACTGACCTTTTCATCCGCAATTTTCAAATGCTGGATTTGAAGCTTACCTGAAAACAAAATAAAAATATAGTACATCGGTTTAACTAGTCGAAAATATTGGGCTAAAGCTAAAAAAAAGGTCGCAAATTCATAAACTTTAAATTTTTTTTTTTATTTTGTTGGTAATACTGCACATTTCACAAATCATCATTTATTTTAGACCCAAGGTAAACAGAGCTTGTATTATGGGTAATCGACGACTCATACTACTTTCTTTATGTACAATAAATCATAAAAAATCAGATTATACAAACATTTGCCTCGCAGCGGGACTTGAACCCGCAACTTTCTGCGTCTCAAGTGACCTTCTGTAGGCCAAGCACGGGGATTGTTCTCCTAGGTAGAATAGACAATAATGACATCGCATCGCTTATATAGCGTACATTATTAAAGTTGATGGAATGAATTTCAAATAATTTACATGTTCGATGACAAAGTGACGTAATTTTTCTCTATTCTACCCTAGACAACGATCCCCGTGCTTGGACCACAGGTCCATAGACCGTAGGGGACGTAGAGGACGTAGAGGACCGTAGAGGTCGTAATTCAATACGATCTGGCTGATTAAGGGAAACGGAACAAAATTTGCTGATCCCACTTAACACGGAACAAGGGTAAGGAAGAAAATTACTTTCGGTAAGTTTCGGCCAAATCATGCTCTTTCGGCACAAAACAATTAAACCGCGGATCAAAGAAGGTACATAGACTCAGCTATTAATATTAAACTAAGTAAAAGTTTTATAAATTGCAAATTTATTAAGCTGGCTTCTGCCCGCGACTTAGCATGTGTTTTTCAGGTATAAAAAGTCGGGTCGGTTTAAAGTCTCTATCAGTTCAGCTTTTTTAGTTGGTGACTAGATTAAACTGTATAGCAGCCCAAAATCATAAGATACTTAGATAGATAGATTATATCTTTATTGCACCATCAATACATAAAACAATTAAGCAAGAACCTAATACTGACTATATCAAGTCTGGTACAATCGGCGGCCTTATCGCTAACAACGATTTCAGAACAGGAAACCTTTAAGCAACCTTTAACATAGCTTTCAGTGGAACCGTCCAAATACCGGGATATACGATAACTCTATTGTATCGCATTGCGGAAAACGATAATTATGCTGGTTAACCACGGTTGGTGGGTTCCTTTCAGTACGTACCAAACTTCGGTACTCGGTTCTCGTACACACAATGTTAGAGAGTAATGTGGATGACGGCTAATCAATCTATACTGTGATATAAGCAGGCAAAGGGCAGGATTCGTAAGTTATTCGAATAATATAACGATTTCACCACAGTCACCACAACCGTTTTATAGTTCACTAGCTGCTGCCCGCAACTTCGCACGCGCTTTTTAAATATACCTCTATATGTCCGTCCCCGTGAGACCATTTACTTCCCTGCTAAATTTCATTGAGATCTGTTCAGCCGTTAGGGTGAGAAAAGGTTACAGACAGACAGACAGACAGAGTTACTTTATTTGTAATATTAAGATGAATGATCAGATTAAGAATGTAGGGTTAACTACGAACCTTGTTTTGTGTATAATATTTTATAGTTTTCTGGCTTTAAGCAACAGACATCTATCCATACCATGCGTTATTTATTAACAACTAGCTGCTGCCCGCGGCTTCACACGCTCTTTTCCGAGATAGAAAGTAGCCTATGTCCGCCCCCTCGATACCATCTTTGTCCATGCCAAAATTTCATTAAGATCCGTTCAGCCGTTTAGGCGTGAAAAGGTAACACACAGACATATATATACAGACAGACAGAGTTACTATCGATTTTGTAATATTAGTATCGATTAATTTGTTATCATTGAATTTAATTAAGTGTGTCTGCCCAAGTGTCTTATCAACATAATTAGTCTTAAATGAGCCCAAGTACTTTCAGAACTATTTATCGTTCTGTTAGCAGATTTTATGTAATATTCGAGATCTCCTTGAAACACAAAATTACCTAGTCTGAGAGAAATTGTACGGATTACTTAGGTGCACAAAGAACAAAACAATCTAGTACCAGTCAGTACTAGCTAGTGCTTTGGCAATAACTATTATCTTGGATTGGATGTGCTTTTTCTAAACTACCGGGTTTTTGAAACATGAAAACCAAGCCGGTATTCTTATATCAATTCGACTCGTTTTCCGTTACATGTACCTACATCTAACCTGGAGAAATAAAGAATGTTTTCTTTAGATAGCGTTTTTATTATAAGAAGTAGGGTAATTATTATAATTCAGTTGCCGCGAAAACTAAACTTTATTAACAAAGAAAAAGACTGAAGCGATTAGATTATTCAGAGAAGAGATTAGAAACAAATAAGAACTTTTATCTATAATTGAAACAATTCAGTTAACTGCAGACTGTTGTAAACAATCTACAGGTAGCTCAACTGATCCATATCAATACCAGTCGGAAGCGTCACCAAGACGCTGGCTGCATTGCCCCGCTGTATGGCATGACCCGAGAGCTGGTGAGTATCTAGCGCAGCGCATCAGCATTACCATACATCGGGGCAAAACTAAACTAAACTAATTTAAACTAAAATGATGCCGCCCCTTTCATAATGATCGAAATAAAAAGGATGGCATCATTTTTACTTCTGTCAAATTAGTTTAGTTTAGTTTCGGTGACATCTGTGTTGACACCAATGACTGTACTGATTATGTAACTCAAGTTTTTCAAAGGCTTATTATAAATCTAACCAGCCTGCTATCCCGTAGCTGGATGAAGGCCACGTTTTATAATTTAATTAGTGACAAAGGCAGTAAGTAACATAAATCGGAAGGTGCATCGAATTCTGCGGAAGCTTCTAAACGTAGTGTCACTGTCCCGTGGCACGGGGCCACCGGAGAGAAGCGATGGCCGAACAATAGCGCTGTGGAGACGTCAAAATCATTATTTATTGTTTCGTTAACGAGCTCGAAAGAAACGGCCCGGATCCGTGGCTCAATGCCTCGGCCCCGAGCGCGGCCTGACTCATGCGACCGACATTTTTGGCTCACGGATTGTTTTGAAGGTTCGTGCTAAAGCCGTTTTTATACAAACTTCACACAAGCAATTTTCACTTATGGAAAACTTATAACAACTTATTATTATTGTGGCCGACATACTTACCAAATTCTTTACATTGTAAAAAATACAGCATAATTATTTTTCATAGATTTGGTGTTAATATGTGTGTTACCTAAGACCTTAATTCAATGAATTATTAATTACAAAAATTTAAATACGGTGATCTTTCGATGGATTTCAATATTGAAAATACAACAACGGTTTAATCACTAATAAATAAGAATAGAACATGACACACAATTATTAAATAGTTGATCCAGATCTTATTTTTTGGCATCACGATAAATAATGCTGTATGAAAACAGCGTTGACTAGTAAGCTCTTAACCCCCGTTTGGTTTTTCACGAGAAGACAAATGATCCTCATATCTGAATACGTTTGAGTAGAAAGTGCTCTCATATATGTATCTGTGTTTGTGAAGGGTGTTTCGCTGCCACTCAATCTCCGTATCAGGATTTTTCTTAAATAAGAATGCTTACCTTGTACTTTTATCTACTTCAGATGTCAAACAACACAAAATCAAGTGAATAAATGATACAGTTTTTTTTGTAAATGAACCTTTAAATTAGTAATAATCTTGTTATAAATAAATTATCTGTATAAATGTAATAGTAAAAGCCAGAGATTTAGCGAACAATTTTTTTGATTCATTCTAGAGGTACGATGAACACACCGTCAAAATCTTAAGCTCTCCAATAAGAGGTCTGGTATGTGTGGTAGTAGAGAAATCAGGACCACAAGTCTTTGTAGGGAGTTGTTAGATACATAAAGATTCGTTTCAAAAATTGGTTAGCAATGCCTTAAAGCCTATGTTAGATTATTCAGTATCGGATCATGAAAGCTGATCGAAAATTACAGCTATTGGATATGCCGTGTGATAAAGATGACGATTGCTTGAGTAATCTTAATTGATTAATTTTCTCGCGCAGAGGGTTTTCTAGCGTTTGTCAATTATACAAATGTAATATAGGTACTGGTTAGAGACTTCGCTAATAAATGAATACCTTAAAATAGTACTGATACATATCTACAAACGTTATATACATTTCATATGAGTCGGTCTGCAAACTTCGAGATAGGGAGGGGGTAATAGTAAATTTTTCGATGTTTTTTAAAATATTTAAAAAAGTGTGTAATCTACAGAAATTTCAAATACTTCTTTGAGATTTAAAAACTGATACCTTTCATTTGCTACCCCACTCGGTGAGGTAGACACCTCTTTCGAAAATGATTCTCCTACTTTTTAGGTTATAACCTAAAAAGTAGGAGAATCATTTTCGAAAGAGGACTTCTGTAGAAGTATGTATATAAGTAGAACACGATATGGAACTAATTTAGATCCATATCTACAATCCGTTCTACAATCAGTTTGCTGAGCGATCCATCTGAAATTTGTATGTAGTGTTACATACAAATTTCAGATGGATCGCTCAGCAAACTTCGGAGATTGGGGGGGAATGGTCCATTTTTAGATTTTTTTAAAAATATTTCAAAAAGTATGAAGCCTACGTAAATTTAAAATACTGTTTTGAGATGTACTCGTACAAACCGATAACTTTCGTTTGATACCCACTCGGTGAGTTAGCCCCCCTTTTGAAAATGATCCCCCCTTTTTGACCATTTATCAAAAAGTGTTCTACTTACAGACTTCGCTATATTTTTTCTGTAAAATATAGGTCCATATCCACAAACGCTACTTACATTTCATCTGCAAACTTCGAAGATGGGGTATGAAACCTACAAAAATTTCAATAACTATTTTGAATTGAACAAACCTTTCTTTTGATACCCCACTTGACATAGTAGGTCCCTTTTAAAATTTCGACGTCACAATTTGTACAGAAAACTTTCACTTTCATTTTTTTTTAAATTCTGTACAGGCGCACGTAATGTATTAAAATTTTAAATTTTAAATTTCGTGTTAATATAGGTGCGGTAGTTGCTGATATATTAAAGAGGGACAAAAGGACAGACAGAGCGAAACCGACACTAAAAATCAAATACTTATGAGAAACATCTGTTTCAAGATATCAAATTGAGAGTAGAATATAGGCGGGACTCATATAGCGGTTTCTCGGCTACATAGACCTACATTGCTTATCCAAAATCTATGTAAATATACGTGGTAGATATAATTTCCGTTAAGTAGATTTAGGTAGCTGATACAATCAATATCGTAAGATTATATAAAGCGTTATGCATGAGTGTTTGTAAAACTGACAACATACATATAAACGTATTTATTTATCAAATCATGATCAGACGCTGAACACCCTTCTAATTAAAAAGCACGATAAAGTTTTTATTCATTATGAAAACTTTGCAAACTGAAAAAAAATGCAAAAACTTTTCTATATTTTCCTACAAAGATAGGAAGGAACATTCTATACTAGCAATTAGTAAAGTTTTACAGTCCAGAACAAAGCAGCTGGCGTGTACAGCGGCCAACAAAGACTTCAATTTCTGTTTATATGCAAACTTGATTCTACCGCGCTGTAAGGAATAAACTGGACAGCAAGAAGCAAGATAATGTTATTAAGTAAGTCTTTGATAAAACGGCTGGAAATTAACCTAGTTATAGTCTCAGAAACCTGTCACCAGAGGCCAGCTTGAGGTAAATATTTCCAGCGACGTCCTATGTACCTATCTGAGCTAGATAGATAAATAATTCTCGCAGGTAAATAAGAAAGAAAATTGCACTATGCAAGTCAGTTTTCCGTCTTTCAGAATTTTTTGTAACCTCATTCGGCTGTTTTTTGAGCGTTCTGTTCTTATAGCAGAAAAAATCCTTTGCGAAAAACGTTGCAAATAAATATTCACGCGAAGCCACGAAGCAGCTAATGAATCACGCAAACAAGAATCTATCAAATTACCTTTTGCCATTTTCTGAAGTAAATTCTACAATTTAAACTCAGAAATATAAAACTTAGAAATATAAAGAAATATGAAATAAAACGTACCTATTGACTTGAACTAGCCAAGAACCGCACGAGACAGATGTGCATGGGGTCGTTTGGAGGAGGCTTTCACCGCCCGGGGCGGTCCTTATACCTAGATCTAAGTTAATTAACTATACAAAAATGTAATAAAAATAAAGCTTTTTTTTATTTTCTTATTGACTTGAACAAAATCTCAAGCTTCAAAATATATCTCAACATTCCTACACTGTAGAAACTATTTTGCAACTCAGGTAGGTATATCAATTCACTTGCGCGATGACAGCACTTTAAGAAAGCACGTAAGCTTCACCGTGAGAAGTGTTTTCAGCTCAGAAGTAGGTCGCGACGTTTTTCTTCACGCGGCAAACTTCCCTTCCGTTGTAGTCGAAAGTTTTTCAATTAGCAATTAGTTGATTAAAAAGCGTAAAACATGGAGTGGAGCGACTCACACGTTCCTGAATCGTAAAGGCATTTTATACGCATCGGCAGCTGAGTGGAGAGTAGGTACCGAGTTCGTAATTCGTGGAGGTATCCGTCGCGGAGACAGGAATGAGCTAACTTTAAGGAGGCCGCCACCGAATGAGAAAACATTGGAGAAGTTCCTGCCGAGTGATAGACAAAAACGAATGAATATATGTATGTCTGGGCTTAATGTAACATATTACAGAGTTTCAAGATACGACTCAAATGAACAATGAAGGCCGTATTCTTGTCCCTAACGGCGCTAGTTGTAAACAAAATGATAACATTCTCACGAGAAAAGTTAGGTAACTTATTCAAGATTTGAATATGAACTGTAAAGAAATTAGTCAACTACTTTTCAGATAATATTATGAACTGTAACAATGTTTGTCATACATACTCTGCTACACAAGTCGGGAATAAAAGTTTTACGTCGAATTACGTAAGCATTGCTGCTCTATTATTAGTGCTTACAGACGGAATGTGAAGGACGTGCAACTCAGAACAAATAGCTCAATAAGCGTCACGGAGGAATGAACGCAAGAACAAGGCTAGCATATGAAACATGTCCCGTTACGAAGTCGTAATAAGTACCACTCAATTCGATCATAAATAAAAGAACCGGTATATCAGGCGTTCCAGGGGCGTCAACGGCAGCTGTCGCACAGGCGTATTCAGACGATACGCACACTTCCGAAATAAATATCGACAGCGACCAACATCCACATCCCTCAACATTCAGTACGGTGTAACTACGAGTGTAACATGCAAAACAACATTAGCAGCCGTGATACAACCTTGGTGAGCGCTCCACGAGCTATCAAGCAAACTTTTATTCGTAAACTTAAGAGCGTCTTCCGTAAGACAAAATGGTGCCGCTCCCTCGGCATGAAAATTATTTTATTTTAGAATTTTACCTCTTTCGCAGATTCTTTGCAATTTATCAACGAGATACGTCGAGGAGGGAGCGCGATGACGCCGCACGCGCCCGCCGCCCGCTGCTGCCGCTCTGATAAATCATCACGTTCCGGATGAATTTATCTATATCCCATTGAAGAATTGTGTTTCTTTTTCATTACAATGAAATATTATCAAGAAAATTTATTCAAACAATGAACAGAACCGCTTTTGGAGAGTCTTAATATTAAATTCATTCACAAACAGTCGTTCAAATGGAATATATTTGTCCAAGAGAGCTTACGATAAGGATATGATAATATTTGCCTGAGTATTTATTATAAGTCATTGGTCGTTTGGGACCCTCATAAATATTTAAAGATCCACGAAACTTAGCTTTTGGGTGGGAATTTATATAGAATCAAATACCAGTTTGGAATGAAAATGTGAAGTATTTTTGATCTTAGAAAGGGTAGACCAACCCACGCGAAGCGGTTTTAGATACTGATTAAGCGGTTCCAAGTCCCCTGAGAGTAACAGCCTCCAAATTAGTACAGTATGAATTTTAATTCAGAAAATGAAACTTTCACCGATAAATTTTTAAACATTCTACAATAGAGGCACCCGTAATTATTCAAGATGATTCAATATGTTCTCAATTTTAAAACATGGTAAGAAGGTCGTTTTGTTACCGTTATTAAATCAAATTATACCAGGTATAAACTACCTGATCTGTGTATGATATAATATGCAGGTCTCGACAGAGCCTACACATTTTCTCCCTTTGGGGTCGAGACCCTAGGTCCGAGGGGTACCGAGGCTCCCCGGATTTTTAAAAAGTGATCTGAGCGTCTGGTCGACGCGACGCGTGACCCAAAAGCTGGTGGGTATCTGGCGCAGCGCATCAGCATTGCCATACAGCGGGGCAATGCAGCTAGCGTCTTGGGTACGCTTCCGACTGGTATTGATATGGATTAGTTGAGCTACCTGTTGATTGTTTGCAACAATCTGCAGTTAGCTTAATTGTTTCAATTGTAAATACTAGTTCTAATTTGTTTTTATTATTGAATTGTAATTTTCTTTGTCAATAAAGAACCTTATCTGTGTATTATACATAAACATAACATAAATAACTAAATCCCGTATTCCGAAAGTCTATTAAAGAAACGAACTGAATCTAGGATGGGCCAATTCACCGAAAAAAAAAAGGTTTTAGATAGTCGTTACAAAGAGTGATCGGCTTTCCTTTGAACCGATTACAAGGTTGAACCCCTATATTTTTATAAAGAAGGCACTGAGCTAAACATATAATAATGTTTTCAGACAGCGGACGACGCAATTAGGTACCATTACCATTAGGCATTATTTCAGTACAAATAGAGGTACAGTAAGCAGCGTAGGGACCGAAAAGGGTTTTGAGGCGAGAATATCAGAAGGTACCTAATCTTAATTAATAAACAAGCAAACAACAGGTCGAGTTACACAGAAGGGCTGTGTTTAGGTAAGCACCTATTTAAGCAATAGCACGTTTCGTATTTTGAAGTTTTAGTTCTCAAGGTGGATCGATGTGGGGTCGTGTCGAATATTGGTCGATCACGTGCCTGGTATCTTTGGCGACACGTACACCGACCCTAATTGATATCTGCTCTAACGAACACGTTCACATTACTGCAATTTTGATAGAAGATACAGCCTGCCTAGCTAGACACATTGATTCATTCGTGAACAATCAGCAGAATGAGGTCGCGTAGCTTGTAGTTTGCGATGCCGTGTTCAGTTATATACACATAGACAAGCAGAAGCATTTTTCTCTAAGGATTCAAAGAGATGAGATCTACAGAGATTATTCAACTTTTTAATCAATAAATTTTATAAACGAAATTTAAAAATATTTCTGTTTAGATCAAAGAAATTGATTAAAGCACGATGTTACCTAAAAAGATTTCATGGCGACTGTTTAACACTGGTTTTAATCGTTTCACAAAAGAGACATTCCAGACCTGTGATCAAAGTGGATTTAATTAAAAACCTTGCAATAGACGCTTGTCTAATTTCCGAGCAACGCCCAGATTTTTTCTTTACTTTGTAAAAGAGGTCGAAGTATTTCCAATGTAAGGAGGTAGCTGGTGGTAGCCAAAGATAGAACAAAATAACTCTGTGAAGTGTAATATGACCGTAATGTAAATAGTCGAGTACAAACTAAAAATGGCTAGATAGAACGTAAGAGAAATCACATAAATAACAAGGAAATACATAGAATTGCTAGTCCGATTTTCTTTCGAGAACGTATAGCACGACCTTTACAATCTATTTTGTGCGTGGTGTGTTGTGTACCTAATTAACAAGAACATCTTAAGTATACGTCATCGATGTAAGTAAAATCTGGTATACCTACAATAAACAAAGCTACACATTGCCACGATTCAGAACATCCTTACAAAGTCTTACAAAATTCAACACAAATTCTCCAGTAAATCAGATTTTATTCACGTAGTTAACAAAATGCGAAATATATAGTCTCGCAATTTCTTCTACGAGGCCGCATATTAAATTAGACTGAAAGGAGTAAAATAAAATGTAAAGCGGATCTCAGCTGAAGCGAAGACGAAAAAATGGACAAGTTCGTCGCGTTTTCTTCTTCAGAGTCCCCGTATATTGCGTTTTAAATTAATGGCTCATAAATTTGCCAGATCGTGACCGTAGGACTTTTTAGTCTACTAGTAAGTGATATTGTCACTACTTGAAGTAAATTATTTAAAATGATGTATTTATACAATGTTCAGTAGTGAGCAATAGCGAAAAGGTTGTAGTAAGTGCAGTGGAGCATTGATCGCTTTCACAAAATTAATTTAGTGTATTCGTATAGCGCGCAACAACAGCAACCGTGTGTGTATGTGAGTGGCACATGCCGGTCTGCTCCACTGCCTCCACATTCACCTTCCCCGAGAGCGTATCGTGGCAAAAAAAAAACAAATAACTCGAACATATTAAATCCAAAGGGGTTTGAAGATTTTGGCCCTAACATCGGTCAACATAATGTTTATTTATTTTCAAAATTGCCATGCACTATAATAGTTATATATTTGAATAGTGGACATTAAAACAAATAAAAAATGTTTTATATCATACATAATGTCCCAAAGCGTCAGGTTTCGGAGATATTCACATATGAAGAAAAAATATAGTTATTTTCATCTGTGTAATAATATTCTGACGCTTTAGTACATTATTTTATAAGGCAGTTTTATATGTTTATGTACATATGTAGTGTCCTCTATCCAAATACCATCGCATTTTACCGAAGAGATAATATGATTGTATTAATGCCGTTCTTTTTTAGTAAAGCATTTCATTTCTTTATCTTTTGTTGGGGCGGCGATTTTGAAATGAAATACAATGTTAGGGCCACCCTCCATACAAAAATCTTCTAACCCCTTTGTTGTTTAAGAGGGTTAATGTGTACGAGTATCTTTTCGGCAAACTTTTATAACTTCTGCTTCGACGTGTTCATGTATAATGTTTACTTTTATACTGCCGGATGGGAGAAAACTTAATTTCAGCTGGAAGGCACTTCGTTGTCATATTTTGAGCTCGTAAAAATATATTGCTGTGAATTCTTAAAATTCGGACATAAACCTCGAGTTCTCTTTCCATGAAAAAGCAAAATGTTATCATTTTGAGGCTTTATTAGCTCATAGTTAAACGAGGATTGGATTATGTATGTATGACGTAGAATAAATAAAATATTTAATAAATAAATAATGCTGGGCAATCCGCACAGCATCATCTAGCCCCAAGGTAAACAGAGCTTGAGTTATGTGTCATGGGTACAAGATGTCTTATATACTGCTTAATAGAATACATTACATAAATTTATATTTTTTATTATGCATAAATAATACCCATAGCCCAGAACAACCAGATCAAATTTTTACAGATCGTACAAACATTTGCCCCACGGCCCTGCAACCTCTGTGTCGTAGACGGACCTTCGCCCGCCGCACCACATCGATTATCACCAGAGTACAGGAGAATTGTAGTAAATAATTCAAGTTTAAGAATATCACAGCCTTTTTAACCCCAACACAATCAAAATACTTTGTCCTCTGCAAACAAAGAAATAGGATAGAGCTAAGTGCACAACATCCTAGGCACCATTATTTACGATCTGTCTTCCGACCACCATCAAACGTTTTACGAGTTTACAAGGATAAGGGGCGTCACCGACGCAAATTTATCGTGAGCCATACATACAGCTCGATAGTGTCCGAGTCATAAAACGACACTTCAATGCATGGACAATAATGTGTTATCGCTCTTGCATTTATCAATAGTTTATGATTACTAATAAAGCTAAAACCTCCCGTATGCGTTTAGTAACCTGAGATGATTGAGGACTATGTATGTGCAAAGTAACATTTTTATTTATTTATTTAAAAAACTTACTATGAAAAATAAAAATATACCTAATCATTAATTACTAAAAATACGTTGCGAAAAATCCCTACATTAAAAAAAAAAAACAAATCTTTGAATGCGAGTTGAAGTGATTACGATTTCATAAGATTAAAACATAAAGTTCGTCGAACCTAATTAATCAAAATAAGATAAAAAAAATATATAATAAAATCACATAAAAAGTCATCGATTATCTATTAAAAATACCATAATATTATAAATCTCACCCAAGGGGTGAGATTTATAATATTATGGTATTTTTACACATAACATTATATATATACGTTATTGGTGTACTAAGCCGAAAGGGGGCTGTTGTGCACCCTATACCCAACTGATTCGCATGGTTGATTTTCAGATATACGTTTTTTTAAGTTTTCATAGTAAAACACCACTTTACTCATACGCTTAGCAAAATCACAAACCTATCACAAACACAAAAACGCGTAAGGCCGAGCATTACGCAGACAAAATTTTAGAGTTCCTTTAACTAGGCCGCCTTTTTGTACTAGATTTACCTTAGTTTATAAGATTTATATATTATTTTTCATGCGCAAATAAAGAATACATTCATTCATGCTAATAATAAAACTAGGCACGTAAGTAGCACTTTTTAAAATTTCGCTATTTTCTAACATACATAATGAAGATTATTTATTGGGTATTTATCGCGTAACTTTTATTAATATATCGAGGAATAATCTTTATTAGGTACCTACGTAGACCTACCATGAAACAAACATACCTACCTACAGATAAACATTAAACATTGTAACTTAAAAAATAGCTTAGAAGAAAAATGTACGGAACCAGCGTAAAATTATAGGCATTGGCTAAAGAATAGCGACAGCCAATGAGAATGGTCAAGAACCTTACGCCGCGCCGACCGCCCGCCGGGGCGTGACAGCCAATGAGAATCGACGAGCGGTGATAATTGAAGGTCAAGAAACTTACGCCGCCCACCTGCTGGGGCGTGACAGCTAATGACGGCTAAGTATGGGCGGTGACAATTGAAAGGCCAAGAACCTTACTAATAAACAGCTGATGTAGGATGTAGGGTGATAGGAAGGGTCACTATCATAAAAATGGGCTAGTTGGGATAAAAGTTTCAAGGTCTTTTTTTTGTAAAAAACCTTGAACCCGGAAAGAGTTAGAAAAAAAATTATCGTGGGAGGGGGTAGACCAACCCCTTTCCGCTTAGTACACCAATAACGTGGCACCTTGTATTTATTGAAATGAAATGAAATAGTATTTATTTGCTAGGTTAACAATGGTTTATCACTATATTTGACTACTTAGTCGTGCAAATGTTTAATCCTAGCAATTTAGATACATTTTAGTTAGTTTTAGTTTGCTATTACAAAACTAAAAAAAAATATTTAGAGAATATATTATAGTGGAACGTCATCGTCCACGCCCGGAATTAAAACTTTTTTTGTTTTTTTTCTGCATTCTACAAGTACCTCACCTATACGTAGCAGCTATGAGTTTTGCGTCCATTGTCAGCCTTTTGCTATGAACCCATGCTAAACAAACTACGAATAAATTGTCATTATGCAGTCTATTGCATTATGTTGATTATACAAGAGATCTCTTCCATCTCCCAAACCCGACCGGACGACGATATGGCAGCCTGACCTGTATTTTTGGCTCTGTTTTTTTTTTTTTTATTTTAGGTAAATAATTTTATATAATGTGTTACATTTATTATTATATTTTTTTTTTTTCGTCTTTATTGACAAAGAAAATTACAATTCAATAATAAAAACAAATTAGAACTAGTATTTACAATTGAAACAATTAAGCCAACTGCAGACTGTTGCAAACAATCTACAGGTAGCTCAACTGATCCATATCAATACCAGTCGGAAGCGTCCCCAAGACGCTGGCTGCATTGCCCCGCTGTATGGCAATGCTGATGCGCTGCGCCAGATATCCGCCAGCTCTCGGGTCTCGCGTCGCGTCGACCAGACGCTCAGATAACTTTTTAAAAACCCGGAGAGCCTCGGTACCCCACGGACCTAGGGTCTCGACCCCAAAGGGAGCAAATATGTAGGCTCTGTCGAGACCTGCATACTTGCGTCTCTCATTTATTATGATTTGTGCAGTATTGATTATTAGTGTCTTATGTTAAAATATGTAATTTTGCTTTTATATTGTTTTTTTCCTTTATGTATTTATTTTCCTGTTTTATTTTATATTTTATTTTATAAACGCACCACTCCAGACGGTCGTAACGTAACGCGGACATGGCCTTCACTGAAAACCAGCGCTAGGTGAACACACTAGTTTTCATCTAGCACAATGCTGAGTGGAGGCCATATTTATAAAAAACTAAGCCCTGCTCCGCACGAAAATAAATAGCACCTCTAGCAGGTGGGTTCTATATTAGTTAGTTTCTTATGTTATTTTGCTGTGTAGTAGATTTAAGGTTTAGGATAAATAAAATATTTTCATTTAATTTTCATTTTCATTCTATATC
This sequence comes from Eupithecia inturbata, assembly GCA_963662085.1. Taxonomy (NCBI): domain Eukaryota; kingdom Metazoa; phylum Arthropoda; class Insecta; order Lepidoptera; family Geometridae; genus Eupithecia; species Eupithecia inturbata. The sequence continues at coordinate 9,279,461 of OY759180.1, read as the reverse complement.
TATCTACTCAGCTCGTGAGCACCCCCACTGCTAGGTATAGGCCTCCTCTCCATTATCATCTTCCCCCTCCAGACAGTTGAATCGAAGCTTATTATAGCATAGCTTTATAGAAAATGGTTTACAATGTCAAATCGGCTAATTACTACTACCTGTAGAAAGCAGAAAAACAAAAAAAAAAATCAGAAAAAAAAGCTTTGCTCCTGAACGGTGTCGTTTTTATATTATAATATAATAATAAAGCTGAGGAGTTTGTTCGAAAGTGCATACACTTTTAAAGAAACTCCGATGGCTCAATTTTGAGTGATATTTAATAGAACTAAATGAGAATACTTTACGATAGTTTAGAATAAATTAAAGTCATTCAAAAACTCATATTTGCAAGCAATTACATAGAATGGCAATTCGACCAAAATTACATTTCGTGGCGGACGGACAGCAGCATTTCCAAATGATAATAACTATTCTAAAATTAATTAATGGTCCTCTTAAAACTTTCAGATAATACTTAGACGGCGCCAGATGTTGACGAGTGTAATAGCGACGTTATGAATTTAAATGTCAGTCCGACGAAAATCAAAACGGAATATGGGTATTGAACGCTGTAAAAAAGGAAATAATCATGCTGGAAAAGGATACTTCCGTTACAGAATGGCTCAGCAACTCTCTGGGGCAAATTTACGAGGGGCACTAAAAAATAATTAAGATAGAATCTCATTAGGTCCGTACCCCGTACTTTGCGGATCGAGACTGTCTCCCGCTCAATTATACAATGCGCTTGTTGCAGTCGGGGAAATCACGACAGTTCCTGCGATCGATGTACGTACTGGCTTACTCGCTACTCGCTAAATAGACAGTAAAATCTAGACATTGCTGTGGAATTAGTTGACCTACTGGAATATTTTATACCTTGGGACGATTCCAACAAAACAATAATGAAGAGTCACAGCGGAAGTTACGCAAATAACTACATCGTACGTAAGTACGTAAGTTATCTTTTGGGTCAAAGAACTTCTAATTTAAGTATATTTCAATAATAAAAACAAATTAGAACTAGTATTTACAATTGAAACAATTAATCTAACTGCAGACTGTTGCAAACAATCTACAGGTAGCTCAACTGATCCATATCAATACCAATCGAAGCGTCCCCAAGACGCTGGCTGCATTGCCCCGCTGTATGGCAATGCTGATGCGCTGCGCCAGATACATACCCACCAGCTCTCGGGTCACGCGTCGCGTCGACCAGACTCAGATAACTTTTTAAAAACCCGCAGAGCCTTGGTAGCCCACGGACCTAGGGTCTCGACCCCAAAGGGAGCAAATGTGTAGGCTCTGTCGAGACCTGCATATTTGGGTCTCTTGAGATCCTCGGCCAAATCTGCCGCCGCACCAGCCCTCACGGATATCCTCGGACGATGGGAAGGCGCAAGTGTGCCGACGCATGTAGCGTCCCACACAATGGGCCTCCCCAACTCCCATGGGACTAGAGTCATGCCATCGGGCCTCTTACCATCGTCACGCAACAGACCATTCGGTTCGAGAATAGCTGGTACGAATATTTAAGTATTGGTTAGGTTAGTATTACTATTAGTCTTGTGGATCCTACCTACTGCTGCGTGAATGCCGACAGGTACCGACCACAGAAATATAATTCTAGATAGAAGCAAAAAGTTTATTTACCTGCAGAGCCTCTTTGCTCGCCGCGAAATTCAGTCCGCTCTCGACCGCTTTCCACGTGGACGTCAGGTCATATCTTGATGTTTAATAATTAACTGTTCAAACACCACCAAAAAAGGAAAATGTATAACTTAGTGTTCTTTTACATCACTAAATTGCACTCGCGACGTTAAAATAGCTATGCAAAATGTTACATGCTCGGTTTCAATATTTGTATTGACGAACTCTTTGCTTCTATCTAGATATATTTCTGTGGTCCCGACAAGTGAACGATACAATAAATTAAAGGGATAAATAACATTGCACACATATTTTCCATTTTGATGTTTTGTGCCATCTATACACATATATAAAATGCTTTGTCCTGAATGACTGACTGACGGATCAACGCTCAGCCTAAACTGCTGATCGTAGAGACCTGCAACTTGGAGGGTGTGTTCTTTGTATGACGTAGGCATCCGATAAGAAAGGATTTTCCGAATTTCGGAAAATCCTTTCTTATCGGAAAAAGGGGGTTTCCCCTAAACGGGGGAAAAAGGGGGCAAATTTGTATGGGACAACGTGATTCCTTTGTCCAATCTACTTCAAATAAACCTTTTTTAACAGAATCTATGGAAGACGTGTTTCGTATTTTATTGAAATTCTTCCCATAACGGGGTTAAAAAGGGGTAGAAAGTTATTTTGGCATAAAATGCTTGGTCCTGAATGACTGAATAACAGAGTTACTTTCGAATCCATACTATTATTATAAATTCGAAAGTAACTCTGTATGTCTGTCTATGTGTCTGTTACCTCTTCACGCCTAAACGGCTGAACGGATCTTCATGAAATTTGGCATGGAGATAGATGGTATCCCGGGGACGGACATATGCTACTGGTACTGTCTGTCTCGAAAAAGAGCGTGCGAAGCCAGAGGCAGCAGCTAGTACCGTATAAAACATTGTAAAACTATTTATTTAAAAGATGTCAAACCTACTACAAAGGTAAGCCCTTTTCGTCAATATGTCAATACGGACCCATCGATGGCATTTCAATGATTCGCAATCTATCTACAGCCGCAAAGGCTTAACATATTCTGTCTGATCATCAGAGGCTTGTTCCAGATTCTCTGTACTAAAGGTATGAAGCTACTATAGTTCGTGTGTAGAAGCCCCGTATGTGTGTAGGTACGTATAAAGTCCACTTATGAGCACCCACGATCGTTGCCAAACAGGAATGTGCATGAGTAAATTAACAAAGACAATTTGTAGGTCTACATGTAGGCACGCCTACAGCGCTTGGGGGTAAGTGCCGTGGAGTAAATTTGTTTTGATGCGGTAATGTTAAGAGGGGCAATGCGCGCTGTTTTCTGAAAAGGATAAGCATATGATCGCGTTCAAAGGCGCGGGCAGAGCACACGTTTTTGAAATTGCGAAAGCGCAAAAAGTTTTTGCTGATTTACAAGAAAACTACACAACTTATGAAATTACTAATGACGTAGGTCATTACTAATTAATCAAAACATAATTAAGTTACTTCAATAGATGGCAGGGTTTTTGAGATCTCGATCAAATTATGTGCGAAACAGTGCACTTTCCTGGTTATTTTTTATCGCGTCTTTTGGCTCGCTGGTTCGTAGACTTGTCAAATTGATGGTTTGTTTTAGTTATAATTATAACCAGAAGTATTGTTGCACAATATGTAGGTAGCTAATATTCTTATCTTAGAAGTTCGATAGTGGCCACATAGTGGATGTCCAATTAGCATAAAGGGACAGGACGATTAAACACTGATAGACGATGACATATAATTTAACTAGTTTGATTTCGGTCCGTGATTTGGATCGCCAATAGTCTACTATTAATTGAAGATGTATCTACTGGTGATACATATATTCTTGTCAATTTTAAGATTCGGTTGGGTTTTTTTTCTTAAGGTTTAAGGTTTATCTAGACCTAGTGTCTAATAGTCTTCTCATAATAATACAAATAATTTATAAGCAAGCATCGGAAAATGGTGCGGTAGGCAGTCACGCACACATTTGAAACAGAAAGGAGGAGAGTTTGCAGGTAAAAGCTTCTAAAATGAACGGACTAGTTTCATTTTGCCGTAGTTTGGCCGAATATGCTGAATCGGGACAACATGCAGGCCACATGTCACTTCAACGAAATATTTATGTCGTCGTGTAAGCACAAATTGAGCGCGGACCTTATGCCCCGCTTCGCGTTATGGTTATACTAGACAGGATATATGCAACTAACCTCTGACTTTCGAAGTTTCATGGTAATAACACTGTCTACCTTTAATTAAAATAATTGCACAGTGTAGCATGATTAGTGAAGCTTGTAAGAATAAATTAATGAGCAGGCGAGCTCGAATGTATAAATTGTAGAATTATGCAGAAAATATGATGTTAATAATTTCATTGTTTTGAAAAAATTTAAAACCGACTTCGAATTCCTTAGTTTTAAACTGTTTTTTTAGTTTCGCGGGTTACATTTGTATAGGGCCACTGCGTGATCATCCTCCACACAACTGTAAAAAATCATCTAAATCGGTCAATAAATGACGGAGAAATCAGTTCGTTGATTTCTCCGTCATACATAAAAACAAGATCCGTGAAGTGCAAGTGTAAGTCGCGCGTTTCGAACTTTTGTCAATTGTACAAATAGGTAATAGGTACCTACTTGTAAGAGACTTAACTTTTTAATGAATATCTTAATACATTTCAGATGAATAGCTCTTCAAACTTCGGAGATTAGGGGGTTCTGGTAAATTGCTAGACTTTTTTAATGCATTTAAAAAATATGAAGACTAGAAAAAAATCAAAAGCTCTTTTTGAAATTTTGGAAATGGTTCCTCCTTTTTTAACCATTTTTCACACTACAATTTATATTGTTATATTTACATACTTCTCTATATTTTTCCTGTAAAATATACCTAGATGCATCTGATCTACAAACGGTACATACAATTTAGATGGATCGCTCTGGAATTTTTTGGAGATTTTATCGGGTATTTTCAAAATAACCGAAAATTCCAATTTCATAAGTATGAAAACTAGAAAAATTTCTAAAACTGTTTTGAAATGTACAAACTTCATTTGAAACTCCACTTGACCTTGAAAATTTCGTCATCACAATTTAGTACTGTACTGTTGTGTACATCAAGAAATGTTTTTTTTTTTTATTTCTTTAATCTGTATTTGCGCACGATATTTATTGTTATTTAAATTTCAAGTTAATATCTTTGGTAGTTGCTGATATATTTAAGAGGACAAAAATTCAGACAGAGCGAGACCTTAAGGGATTCGAACCCAATCGAAACCCTAAAAACATACAAACCGAACATAGAACCTCCTCCTTGTTTCGAAGTCGGTTAATCAAAACAAATTACCTTGATAGATTATAAAAGAAGTTGGTGCTACAACAGAAAAAGTGCATGTGGAAGATGAACCATGAAAACGTACTACCGACCTAACAACTTTATTGGTTACCAAACTATGACAATGCCAAAAGGCTGGTAATTTGAATAATGGCAATCGCGCTTACAAATGTTCTCGCATACGATTGCTATTCCAAAGCCATCATGGTGATTCAGGGGTCTAAATTGATGAAATTCACGCAACAATGCTCTGTCTCTCGAGGGTGGTGTTCTGCAATCATGTGGCCGGCTGCATTACCGATGGACAGCCCGTAGCTACATGTAATGAGAGCCTTTCAAATGATGCTGTATGACCGAGAATTCATAGCTTACGAGAATACGAATTCTGCTACTAGGAACCGATGATGTACATGATTACATCGCTTCAGGATGTTTGTGATCGTGCCTGAAATGTATTTATCTTTATATAAATGTATAACATATCTGAAGGACGTCATTCTACGTGATTTCTTCAAAGAAGCTATGAGGCTAATTCAGGGAAGTTACTTTAAAGCGAATATAAGTAATAAATGATTATAAATCATTTTCGCAGCAGCAGTTTATGTAGACTTTATTAAATATATAAGATCTTTTTTTGAACACAGCTTAATTTTTAGGGTTCCTTACGCGAAGGGTGAAAACGGAATCCTATTACTAAGCCTCCACTGTCCGTCCGTCCGTCCGTCTATCACAGGGCTCTATCACATCAACCGTAAGAGTAAGATAGTTGAAATTTTTACAGAATGTGTATTTATCTTGCCGCTATAACAATAAAATAATAAAAATAAAATAAATATTCAAATTCAATGGGACTTCAATACAAAAAAAGTGACATTTTTAGTTAATCTCTTGAACCACAATAGGTAGACATATAAAACTTTCTATAAATAAGTAACACTTCAATTGTAATAACAACAAATACTACAAAAAAAATAATAATATTGAAGTTTTAAAGAAAGGGGCTCCAAATAAGTAAAATTTATATGTTCTTTGAAAAAGTAGCCTTATTTTTACCGTACGGAACTCTTCGTGTGTGAGTCGACCCGCACTTGGCGGTTTATTGTGATATTTCTCAGATCATAATCATGTAATTAAATCATACAAATGGTTATGAAAGTGTTAAGAATTGTATTTCTCGGCATGCCTGGTGGCAAAAAGTTACGATTTATCCCTGGTGGTCTGTGGGACCCAGATTTTCAAATTCATTTTATGACACCATTTCGTGTCAGTTAGTAAAATTTATATTTATATTGAAACTAACGATGCATTTTATGGTTTTCAATAAAAAAGTGCTTGGTAGTTGATTTGAGTTAGAAAAAACCCTCAATATTCCAATTTGAATGAGATATAACGGTTTTAATGCAGTGGCGGGTCTTGCAGACCGTACCAGACCCACCGAGGGGTATCTATTGGGATCCGTTGGTTTATTCTAAAAATTTGTGACACTGGTAATGTTTTATATAAATTTTAGAAGCAGCGATACAGAATTTAACAACACAGTGATTGCACAAATGGCCGACCTGAGCGGTGCGATCACACCCCGATGCGTGCGACTGGCTGCGTCTCTGGCAGTCTGCTCCACTGGTCGCCTTTGTGTACTCATTCGCATGCCGCTCATATCGCCACGCCGCACTATGGCAATAGCGCCAACAACTCTCCATATTAAAGGCCCCAAATTGCAGTTTAATTTATTCAGGACGTGTCTCGGCAACGGAATCGCAATAACAGGCAAAACAATAATACGTTTATTGAGGGATGCTTCATTGAACTTATACTCGTAGATGCTCGTAGCTGCACGCTACGGGACTATGTCAATACAACAGAGAATGGGTTAGTTAGCAGAGCAGAGAAAACCACATTTCAACAGTACGTACACTGTTCGTGATAGGATAGCGTAATAAGAACGGAATCAATTTTGTAAGGAGTATAGCTATTGAACAGTAGTGCGACAATAACCGCTACAAATAATATAAATAATAACGTCAAAAACAACCAAAACATTTCGAAACATACGAATACAAACCTAACGTCACATTTCTAAATCGGAAAAGCAAAGTATTGTCTCTCGAAGCAATCAAACATTGCGTTGGTCATAAATTTTATTTTGGACAGCAGCAGTTCGTGGCGACCTGGCAGTAGTCCCACTCAATACCCAGTAAACGACAATCTATCCAATAAAATTACAATACTAAGGACATCGGAGCTGCAATACACCGGCGTTATCGCCGATTCAACCTGATTACATACACCCGGTGCATTTGTTGATAATAAAAGCCAATTATAGGATAATAGTTCAGACGGAGCGTGGCCAAAGTCAGTAATAATTTGTGAGATAATCTGCAAAATGGGGTTCGAAATGTCTATTTATCGACGCCTGCAAAAGCTGCCGATTCAAAAGAAATTTATATTGAATCGGAATGTTCTCATTCCATGAGCAACGTTATGGGTTTTGAAGGAAAGTTTGCACTTTGTCTCTTCTTTATATTTGAGAAATGAATAGTCTAGAATATAATGTTTGAATAACATTAAATTGATCACGGCACAACTGACAAGAGTCAATCATAAGATTGGAACCGTATGGACGGTTTCCAGGTATAGATTATATACGTCTTAGAAACCGTAATGTTTTGTATTCTATTAAGCATATTAGCTGAAAAACAAAATAGTGCGCTCCTAAATTTTAAGCATAGTTTAATAATCCGATAATACTATAAAACTCCACCGACATCCATACAATGAAAATGCAAATCTACATGAAACTTATTTTAGTATACATAAACGCAAATCGTATAAAATAAAATACTTGCATAACATTTTACTTGTATTAAATTTAAAATTTGACTCGTCTTATATCGCTAGTAAGCACAAATAAACGTTATTCTGATGCAGACTGAATTTTACCAAATGGAAATTTTAATAGTTTTTATTCACGATAGACTATTATACTATTTTAGGACTTCACAAAGTCAAAATTAAAGGATATCCTATTTCGTTTATTTTTTAAATGCAATGCTAATATATTCACGCTGATCGGTTTCATGTTCGGTTCCAGACACAATTTAAATTTATTTTTTGGGGTGAATTATGATATTTTATCATGGAACTTTTAATTTTGAGCAGTAATATATATTATAAATTAATATTTTTTGAATAAAGCTGATAAAGGCCGAGTAGTTTTAAAGTAAATAAAACTTACATACGTTTAAATAAAACCGCGTGCGGTTTATTTGCTAAACTCCTAGCATTTTACTTTTAAATTACGATTAAGCATTCGACAAGACCATACGGCTTATCATGCAGTATGCGATTCAATAACTCTAGCTAGAAACAATACTCCTAGTTAACAGAAATACCTAGGAGTAGACTATTTGTAGTAGAAATGTTATTGGCTAGCTGCACAGTTTGGCATTTGGTAGTTCGATACTAGAACGAAGAACCAACGCGCCAACGTCGAATTCTCTGTTTGTTTCACAGAGATAGCGAGATCCATTGTTTCGCAATAAAGATGTGTTTACTTGTGGATTTCTGGTAATCTACGTAATAAGTAAGATATATACAGGGTTATTGGTAATTCACTGACACTGCGTAAACTGCAGGCTTTGCCCATCAACACGTTCCTGAAGACGCCGCCATGTCTAAATTCATAAAATTGGTATTGGTAGCAAGTACGCGGGGATCAATTCAATAATCGTACATTAGAGCGGCTTTTTTTGAAACTAAACTTAAAAATGGCTCTGCCCTGAATTGATAGTGGTTGTGAGACTAGGAGATCAGTCTTTAGTTATTCATTGTGTTCTGGACAAACGTGTTTTTCATTTTGTACGAGGTGATTTACATACAATTTACAAATTAAGACTTCACGTCTTCACAAACGTGTTGGTGATGATGGGCAGAACATGTAGTTCACGCAGTGTTCACCAGTAACCTCTATAGAGATAGAGAGACAGCTATGGCAGTACTTTAACCTAAACAGAACATAAATATAATCCGTGTTTAGAAGTAGTTAGGCAAGTATGTGGGACAATGCATTTCTCACTCGGGCAAGGCGTAGTTGTTGGTGCGAAAATTATGCGAGTTTGCATAGCTCGATGTAACGCTAGCAGCGCCAGTAACGAACGGGAGTGCGGGCCTGAAGAGGGCGGTGGAGCGTGGTCGTCTCGCTACCCAAGTAAAACTTCCCTCTATTGTTTCGGGAACTATTAAGGTACATCTACGAACCCCCAAGTTAAGACCGAGCGCGCTGCACCTCGCAAACGCCCCGCACTTTATAAATTTTGTCTCGGCAAAACTTATATCGAAACTTACACATTTTGTAATGTATATCCCTAGTTAAACTACTAATTTGAATAGTGTAGTTCAGCTCCGTAGCGTGACCCAGATCGTAGTTATAATTTATTTTCATTATGCGAGAAGAAAGCATAATGAAAATACTAAAGAAGCTGTCACTTATTTAGTTTAAAAGAATTAAGAGGTCTTGTGTGGATCGCGATTTGTCTTGTTAACGACTTCCGCAACGTGACGTGTCCCCGTGGGTTCAGACAGAGATAGAGACGAAGTGATCGGCCGAGAATGGATCCGTGAGCGAGCGCTAAACTCTATGAACGTAACACCTCCACGCCACAATCCTCTCACACGCTTTTACGTCATTTTTCATCACGACATGCATATTCAACGCAACGATATATCACTGGAAGCCATTCGCTACGATAGCCGGTTACGAGGCAAAAATATATCACACGCACAATAATTGTAAGAAAACAAACGAACCGCTCGAATACAGCGTTAATAATTACCTACCCCTTTTAGATGATAAATAGCATCATTATGATCACCAGCGAGTTGAATAATGGTTTTGTTTTCATATTTATTTAAGTAGCTGGTCCTCGTAAATATTGGTATTACGGAGCATCAGATTTTTCATTAACAGTTTTTTTCTCATTGGGTCCTACGTCGATTTGTATGAGCAAAATATAATGTTTGTTTTTTACGTCTATTTTTATTAAACTTTGGAACAGCGGAAATTCTAGTAGCCTTACTAACAAAACCACCTGCAAAACATAAATAGAATACTTATTAAAACGTTTGTTATAAACATAAGTACCTACCTACCTTGCTCTAGATTCAGAATCTATGTTTTGGAAAGCTACTTTATGCATAAAACTTGTTTTTTAACGCCTATTTCGCCGTTATATCGCCTTGTTAGCCGAGTAAGAAAACGAGGTCTATCACAAAGTGATCGATACCTACGATCTTTCATAACGTTACTTTCGACACGTGCGCTTATAAAATGGGAGAAAAAAATATATTAATGCCACTCTGTTATATAATCTCGAGGGAAGTGTGTTGTACTTATACAAGAGAAAAGTATATAAACCTACTTTACATATTTCAGACAAGTATGTGCGTCGTATACATTTTTATGCAAGTATTTTTGTAAGGTACTACAGAATTAAGTACATTTTCGAACATAATGTTTTCTGAAAAGCAAACAATTATTTTACGAACATACAATATCAAATCGCATTAATGCTTTTCATAATTAGTGTTCCGAAGCCGAATGAAAAAACCAAACCTATTTTTAAATCAAAGTACTTATAAGCTTATAACACATAAAATACTAACCAGTTTCGTCAAATAATTCTTGTTATACCAAAAATATTCAGTCATTCGCGTTAATAATTTCAGGTTACTACGCAACACCAATTGAGTATATGGGCCCGACGGACATACCCAACCATTAAAATAATTAAACTTAATTATTATTTAATAAAATGCTGCTTGTATTTAGAATTAGATGATAGATTGTATTATTTGGATCAATAAATAACAAATTAATTAGTGAACAAACTTGTTCAGGTATGAAACACCCGAGGGCATAGCTGTATTTCAAATATTAAACTCTATAGAAATGAAATTCAACACGACGACAAAAATCTATGATTTTGAATGTCAAACTTTTTGCTGACATGTCAATATGAAATATTTTATCGTTTGGAGCCTGGACGATTTGTCCTACTGAATGCAACGACACACACAAGAGAAAGTCGTTTGAATTCAGCATCGAGTACATACACAATAGAGAGGAAATGTCATTTAGTTTGTTTAGACACCAATTCCGCCAAATCATTGCGGTGACCACTGCACTGATTGGCCGACTCAAAGTCAAGCATCACACTCGAGTTGGGCAAGCAAATATTTTTATCGATATCGATAGTCAATGTTTATAAACTATGACCGTCGCGAAAATTATTTACGTCAAATATAGTGAGTTTATGATTTTTAAAAAGTAAACAAATCTAATACGTGTATAACTACAAGTGTGCCATTGTTATATTAGATAGAAAGAACGAATTATAAAGGAAGTTATGATTAATAAGAATCGCGGGAGTACAAAGGGCATCTTTGTTATCGCTATGAGCAACCTCTTTCGATAATTGAAAATGAATGAGTAATGTAAAAAAATTATTGTATTTTTTTTTACTTTAACGATGAAATAATAAGCAAAATCCCGGAGTTTTTATAAAGTTACGCTGATCTAAAAACTTAATCAAAATGATAAATTTGGATTACTTCTTGTTATATCGGGAGTATTGATACATTCTTTTATTAGTATGTCAGCACACCACCAGTATAGCGAGCCAGAGTTTACATTTATTAGTGTAAAAACACTGATCAGTTTCGAAATTCGAAAGACCATATTTCCTCTCTATTGGGTATGTGCTCGATGGATTTTAGCAACAAAAACAGGTAGCTTACAAAAAATATTGGCGTGTCAGCCAAAAGTCTGACAATATTATGAAACTTTACAAAAGTATTTCTTGAAAACCTAACATGATTCATCCAAAAAATGCGGGTTAATAATTATTTTCCATTCTTTGTGAATTGGCACGATGTCAAAACTTTTAACCCCAAAGCATCACCGCGAATAGAAGTAAATCGCTTAAGTATTCCAGAACAAAAGGCAAAAGATAACCGGTGTCGCTTGCTCTATGAAAAGTTTGAATGCAGGAATAATTTAATCGGACTATTGAAGTCCTGCAAAGTTTTTCATTTCCCGGAAATGTTTTTTTCCATATAAACCAGTTTATATTATTAAGATTTTTATTTAAGATTCATTTAGATATGCTAGAGATAGCAAAATGTTTTTCGGCGCAATACGTAGGTAGGTACATTAATATTGCTCAGCCGACGTGACTTTCCGAGGTTTAAGCTAACGTCTTGTTTATTCATGATGGAGTGAGTGATTTGGCGAGCATTAAGTTAGGGTAATGAGGCGTGACAGTACCTGTGCGTGGCTCGACTTAGCGAATTGTTGGCAGGGCAGCCAACCCGTGAAACTATAGCAACATTGTAGATACGAAATTTTAGGCATTCTACGAAAGCAGGGATAGTCAAAGTACGGTCCACGGGCCACATCAGCAGAATATTATGAACGTCTCCGTAAATGACTTATAGAAAAATATTGAACCTTTTTTTTTATTGTAGCTGGTTTGCCCACCGAAAAAATGTACCGAAGTAAAAGCGATCGCAAAAGTAAAGTAGTTCTAAGAAGCATCTATTATTGGTGTTACAGCCATATCCAGCCCGGAATTTTCGAAGTGTTCTATGAAACCCGTTAAAAAAGTTACCCACCCCTGCTAGTCAAAACGTTAAAGTCAAGAAGCAGAGGTCAATATGTTAAGGCTGGCGCCAAGTTCCTTGAGTGTCACTTTCATAGAGATAAAAGATACTTATTTCATGTGGTGGTTAAGAAACTTCCCTCAACTAAACACCCCACTCGCCTTATCCGAACCTTGGAAGCTCAAACATTAAGCACGAGACGGACGATTAAGCGTCTTATGAGAATTACATAAATAGATTCAAGATTCTAAATGACAAACCATGTTTGGATTATGAGTAATTCTGATGAGTTTTCAGACGACAGAATAAACGTCAGGTTATGGATAATAACGTCTTCATCGATAACAATAGATTATGTACCTTCCTAAATCGCAAAACTCTTGATTCAATTCGTGGACCGTTTCCCAGGGTTATTACACTAATTAAATTTGCACATACGGCTGTGTATTGTATCCATTTGCCCAAGTTTCAGTATGGGCTCAGTATGAGGCAATTAGTTTGACAATAAAGTCAAAGTTGGCATGAAGGGTTAATCTGTCTAAGTTGTAAGGAATTAGATGTTGAATCCGAAGGGCTCGTTAGTTTGCCCGGCTGAAGGTAAAACATAATCTCTTAGTCTAAACCGCAGTTTAATACGCCTGGAGTACCTATCACAAATCGAGTTTGTCTAAGCTCGACATCGACCCGTCGAATTTTTTCCATAGGGAACTCTGTTTACTCCATCAAAATCTTCGTCAAAGACTGCGCTCGTAGCTCGGAATTAAAACAATTTCGCTTTATCCCGGAATGTGCGGTAGATTAGGTTGAATGTTTATTTAGAGTGAAATCTGTGTTGTAACTCTGTCGGATGGGTCTACACAAACATTTAAACAAACTTGAACAGTTTTAATTGAAGAGCCCTCGTCATGGACCGAGCTACGTTCACTTTATTAAGCGTCTCGTTGAACTATTTCTTAGGTACTCTTAGTAAATACATTACACCGTCTATTCGGTCTTCTGTTTTCCATTAACGAAATTATATTCAGTTCACAAGTTTGTTTATAGATTCATGAGGCGAATTTATCTCCGGACCTTTTGGGACGGATATCCGGTCACTTAGTAAATCCTAATTTGATTGATGGAAAATGTGCTGAATTATCCAATCGGTCATGATCAAATTACATCACTAATGATAACCCAAATTCATAGATGCGTAAAGAGAAGAAACAAACTGCGTTGCACGCTCAAATTTCAAATTTTACAACGTCATTAAGAGTTCTGCTGTAAATTGTGCCTGAAATTCGCTAAGCGCTAATTAATTGAATTGCGTCATTGCGCTGCCATAGACGCTGGACGCAGATTGATTATGTAGATGATGGAGGCCTGCACTCGACGATAGCCGGGACTCGCTCGCAACGGACACGAACCGAAGGAAAACCGAGTGACAGAGACTTATAAACGTCTACTAGAACGTCTTCACAACTTTACAAATCCACAAGTAGGTATGATCTACGACTCGATTTTTAAAAGCCGGAACCATTCAAGTCATTTACGAAACGGATCAAGTAAGCTCAAGGCGAAAAGAAAACGTGATTGGAACGAGGTGACAACGAGCAGAAGAGATCGAGTGGAAAATTTTATGCGATCACTGTGTTGCGGCAGAGAAATTGATATAAGCTATAAGTATAAGAAAATAATGTGGGAATAGAGAAACGAAAACTATATACTACTTTACTTATCCCTCACAAGAAAAAGTTCGCAGATAGACTGCGACTTGATGGTATTTCAACATTGAGGAACCGCGAACAATGTACGAGAAGCATACGGGATTTAAGACATCAAAAGAAAAATGTACATAAGCGTTTTCTCGATCGTTTACCAAGAAATTTTGGTGATGTCATATCTGACTTTGTGAACTCTATCGAAGTTTCAAGGAACCTATGTATTTTTTCCTCGAGACTTGTTTGTCGAGAGAGTTGCTCATGTATGTATTTACACTAAGCTAATCGCAAATACTTACATGAGCTTAGTCTACAAACAAAGCATAATAATTTTCTATACCTACAATATCTACTAACTAATCAAATCCCAGGTTTGAGCAAAAATTTTAAGAATCGGTGAAAGAAAAGAACAATTTTCGCTGGCTCTGAACTTCTATATCTACGAAACACTAATGAAATTTCGAGTCTTTAGGTAATCATTAAAAATTCAAGTTCCGTTCTGCAGAGTTTATAAGCTTCGTCAACTCTATTGAAAGTTTAAAGGTTTGGACAAAAGTTTTGACGTTATATTTTCTAGCGACCAAAAATACAAATAAAATTCCAAGTTTCTGAGAGGAGCTCGACAAAACTACATTCTTTAGATCAATAATAAGTTTTAATGCAATAATGACTTAGCTACGTACCTACCCGTTGTACTTTTACGCAGTAAAAATGAGGTATTATTTCAAAATACTGTATAATGTAACAATACGGACGGATAGTGATTACGGGTTTCAGAATCTTACTTATCATTAAAAACTAATCCATCCGTGGATCAGAGTGGAAATTGAAGTCAAAACTAATCCATTGGTGGATCAGAATGGACAAAAAAGTGGAAACTGATCCATTAGTGGATCAGAGTGGCTTAAAGTTACGTAAGAAATTCTTGAAAAATATGTGTGTATTAGACTACTGTATTCACTAATTGGTTCGTTAGTCATACTTAAGTTATAGAACGCATAGCTTGTGAACAGTGTTGTCGGCGGTGGCACGGCAATTATTTGGTCAGAATCGAGGTTGACATTGGAATGCGACTGTGTTCAGATGGCTAATCTACTGTAACGCCATTGTAGATTCATATACAAGTAGGTACTATACCTAGGCTCCGATATAGATGTAATAACAACCTATAGAGACGACACGAATTTCTGTGTTTAGTGGCTGTAGAAAATAAAACCTATCATTCTACCTTCACTTTAATTAAACAGTCTATTCACAAGTCTCAGTGTGACTAAAAAAATAAAAAAGTTAATGACCAGACCGACCCAAGCACTCGTCACGTACCTCCTGCAAACATTACACAGAGGTAATTCCCAAGGAAAACGAAAAAGTGCCAAGGGCCCACTTTACGGACACTCCACTTCTGCAAATAAATGACTCAATCAAAATAGAATAAGAAAGCTTAGTGAGTACTCTGAAAATCATGGTAAATAAAATATATATTCAATGCTCTGTTTGCCTCGATGTTTTGTCTGTATTTTCCTTGTTATGTTTTTAGTTTTTTGCGGTCATAAAAAAAATCAAATCGCTTTCTTTATAATATCTTGATAACTTCAATGCTCGTTCAGCAAATGAAAAAAAAATACATAATGTGATAATTGTGATCAATATCGAAAACTAAATGATAAATTTGCCGTTTCATATCAGAAATATTCAGCTAATTTGGCAAAACTCTATTAATCATTGAAACGCAGCGTTTATAAGCAGCTGCCTTCGCTGTACCAGCCCTCATTCATCACACTTCAAGCTCTGTTATAGCTCGCAAGTGCCTTACTCAGCTATAGTCGACTTTTGCACTGAGACATCGACGAGGGCGGACCTAGCCATCTATTTTATAGGGTCGATACGACCCTATAAAACAGATGGCTATGAAAAAAATGCGGGATTCTCCGAAGAGTATAGACTCAGGGAATCCCGCATTTTTTTGTTACAATTGAGGTCTTACGCAGTTTAGGCCAGACCTATGTCACACTTTGTAAGTCTTATACGTTCATCGCGCTCATTAGGCAGCAATCAACTGTGCGTCAATGGTGACGAATTCAGTATTATTTGTAATATGAGCTTTGTTTCTGAATCAATCAAGCATTCACATCTGAGTTGATAATAAATAGACAAAGAAAGCCCGAGGATTATTCACGTGGATGAACAAATGGACAGGGGCTGTATTTCAATAATAAGATTAGCTGCGAAGCAGTATCATTAGATAGAGACGCCGGTGATACGTAAAATCTGGATCATGTCTCGGATCTACTGAAATATAAATACGTTATTCTGAGGCGCGTTATTAATAAAACAGCATTGCTTATTCCGGTAATAAATTTATGAATAAATACAGGCCTACCCTGCTCACGCGTGAATTTTTACGTAAGTACATATTTTTTTTGGCTACGACGAAGCCACGAGAAAACAAAATTAACTTTATCCTTTACGATGAAACAGAAACAAATTCCGTTTATGCGGTATTTTGCTCTTTTAGATGTTATTCAGCATTCCGGAAGGGTATCGTCCATTTGTTACATTCAATGTGGAAACAAGCTGTTGCATAACTTTTAATACTAATTAATGTTTACTGCTATTGATGCTTTAAAGTGGCCCAACTTGATATAACATACGAATGGCGCGAGCTTGGAAGCAATTGAATGAGTTGGACTCTTTACAGCGGCTCTTTTATTTTATCAGATTCTGTTTATCAACTTTACTTTACAAGTTTACTAAGTCTAGAAAAGATTTATCATAATTTCTATAATTTTGCCAACAAACAGCTTTCCTGTTTGACAATTTGCTAGTTAACCTCCAAGTTCAATGGCTATTGAAACTTATATTTCATGTTTGGTTTATTGGCAGCATTATTAGCAGTCAAGTGCAGGTACCGGTTAAATTTTAATGAGAGCATTAATTATCATCGGTTTAGATCCACTCGTAAATCTAGTGCGTGCTTGTGAAGCCGCCAACACGGATATAAACGTGCAAAACCACGGATTATTAAAATTAATGGCCTCCCATCAAAATAAGCAAACTATGCCCTATCCTTATAAATGGCGAAGATGAGGTAGGATTCATATGAAAGGGGAAGTAGTAATATGAAGGAGGGTTCTCGACAGCGGTCGAAGGTGGGGCGAATCGTATTAGAATCCTCGCATTCATCCACCTCGGGACACGGCTCCTCAAACACGTTATTAAACTTCCCGCAGATGTGTGCGCAGGATTTCGAATCTATTTGACTAAATTACCTCCGAGGTAGGTTCACTTATCAGGCGCTCGGATATCATATTAGACAAGCTATAATCTTGCCGTATACCATTCATAAGATAAGCGTCAGAGCTCTGCATGGAAATGTAATATCTCATTCGCAGCTGGCTCGACTTTCGTAAGCGATATAGATTGTGAGATTCTGAGCTATTCTACCGTTATACTTTCAACAATACAATACAAACTGTATTGTTAGACTGGTGAGAGCGCAACTTTGTTTAATTGCAATTTAGAGTAAGCCCAGTCGCCACATAAGCCGAGGTCGAGGGGCTGCGGGAAGACTAGAGCCTCTGGACAGAGTGCATTTCGGTAGTAGGTACTTACGCGTTATAGCTATGTAGGCATTTACATAATAAATATTACTTACAGAATCAGAATTTCTATTCAGTTTAGGTCTGTTTAGGTACATGTATCAAGAAACAAGAATGTAGAATGTATGATGTTAATATTCTTGGAGAAGGAGGCGAATCACATTCATTGTCTGCTTCATTCACTTCGCCATCATTGCAAAGTAAAAACATTTTCTCTCATAACAATCTCTTTTAGCCTTAAGAAACGCCACAGGCAGGGCAGACTTCCTTACCCTTTTTTCTTTTCTTGAGCTTACTTACGAAAAATCGATACAATTATCTCGACTGAAGCCTATTTTGCATGTGGCTATTTCGTACGCGAATATTTTACGTACGAATATTCAGAAGGAGGCCACAATCCTAGAGCGAACAATCTAGGCTTATGCGTTCAGAATTCTGCTTACTTGCTACAGCTCCCACATGAGTCGATACTATTTCATTGTCAACATCGAACTTACTTGTAGTACGCTTTGTTTTTCAAAATTAATGTCTATGCAAACCTATGAGCAAAGATTAAACACGGAGCAAACTGGAGTCCTATTACGTTTTGCATTCACTGAAATCCATGCTACGCCTTGGATTGCAGCGCGAGAAAATATATGCTCGCTTCAAAAACAACGCAGTTCAAAGATTCGTGATGAGGGCACAGGTAATGGGAAAACGCATTAAATCTACAGGCTGCGGGCAACGCAACGCCGGTTGAAATAAAATGCACTAATTATTACCCGAACCCGTATACTCGTAACGACCTATGCCGAAGGTCTATTTTAAAAGCCAGGATAGGCAGCCCAGAATTACATTTGCGATTTGAAAGGAGTAAACAAAAGTACCAAAGCAGTTTAATCAGTCCCTATCGTCTGCCTGCGCTTTCGCACACGCCCTTCCCTTCCCTTGCCAAATTTCATTAAAATCCATTCAGCCTAAAGCCAGAGTTACCTTTGCATTTATAATATTTAGTATCTGAGCATGAAGTATTGATTTAATATTGGTACTCAATATTCATAACACAAGTTCTGCTTACTGTGTGAAAAATCCTCTCTTTTTTTGTATAGTAGATTATGTCTAGACAGATTCCTTAAATTTTGCTTTATTTTTGATCGTATTTGGAAACAGACAAGTACAAATTTGATATAATTTACCGCACCATAAAACACAATCATGAATCTACTTTGTTGGTTTGTATCTGGATAATTATTAATCCACAGCAGCCGGAAATTAGGTTTATAATGACGCCATTTTATCATTAAAATTATTTTTGTTAATATTTCTCGTAATTCGCGTCATATTTCATGCAATTCGTTTGATCACTTTGGGTAAGCGTTTGTGGGTGTCAGCAGACTAACAATGGTGCTCGTCTTTGGAATAATCTTCGCTGTCTTAATCCAGTTAGTGGCAAACCAGACAGATGTCAATAAATACGTTCGTAAGATTTTTATGTTTAGGTACTTCTTATGGAAGGCAAGGTTATGTTTATGTTACTATAAATAAATTTCCGCAGAAGCTTTGCAGAAAAACATAAATAATTCATATACAATTTATCATAAAAAATTTGATCTTTTTATTGTTTTCTTTAGTTCTCAAGTTGTATAAAAATATGATTAGAAATAACTTCAAAGAGGATTTCAATTAAATAAATAAATAATGCTGGAAAGTCCACACAGCATCATCTAGCCCCAAGCTAGGCAGAGCTTGTTATGGGTACTTGATGACTGATATACTTAATACAATACACTACATAGATAGATATTATTTATTATAGATAGAATACTCAAAACACCCGGAACAAGTATTTGCAGATCGTACAAACATTTGTCCCAAGGCGGGAATCGAACCCGCAACCTCCTGCGTCGCAGGCGGACCTTCGACCTATTCGTTATTCAGTCACTATTTCAATTGCAAAAAGAAAATGGACTCTTCCAAGCGTATTATTTCTTAGAGATTACGTCAATTAGGTTGACAGGGCATCACGGAAGGCTTTGAATTCTGTAAATATAATTCGAGAAAAAATACGAATAATTCATTTGTCGTTTTTAATTACAGGGACCATATAAACTGGATTGGGTTAAGATCACCATGTGCCGAGGTCCTAAACCAGTAAATTGTGGTAATATTCAACTGGAGAGGTCGAATGATGCTTCAGACCTTTTATTCCTGACAAATATGCCGAAAGATTGCCAGGTTATGACGGTAAACAATATTACAATTATCGGACACACAAACATACATACAACAAAACATTTATAATGTCACATAACACCCTATAACCCAAAAGAAAAGTCAGCACAGTTTATGTTATAGGAACAAGAGCAGATTTACTGCAAAAATACCTACAAGTTTTCTGAACACCTCCAAAAGAATAAATTACAAACATGTCACGCAGCAAGAATCAAACTCACATCCTTCTTCATCATAAGAGTACCTTCGCCTACTACCATATAGAAGTCGTCAAAAAAGTATTTTTTTTTTTGCAGGCAAAAATTGAAGTATCGACCATACAGAACAATAGTACGAAAAGGTTATGGAATTCTGTATTGAATAAACCATGTCAGCATTTCGTGCTAGGACCAGTTCTGAAGGACGCATTCAATTTGACTAGCTCGTGCAAAATCAACAAGGTAATGAGTCTGTCGTTATCTCAAAAAATTACGATTTAGGCCACTCGACTCGATAATTGACAACGGAAGTGGAGAAATTGGTAATGCATTCCCATTTAGACTGGAAGGTGCGGGTTCAAGTCTCGCCTGGGTCGAGAATTTTTGGGATACGTGCATTCTTAGAATTTCCTCTTAGTGTGGGTAAAAAATATAATCAAATTATTATTATTATTTGGAACTGTATTGAAATTTAATAAACGGTTTTATTTTTAGGGTAGCTACACGATACATTTAAACCTGGATCAAAAAACGAAGACATTTCTGGGATTGGGCTTCTTCTACGGTTCTTACCTTTTTAAAGTGGCAGGATTTAATAAGGCTTCTAATATATTTTGTGTTCAATCGTCCTTTAATGTATTAAAACTATCGTGATCGATTATGTTAAGAACACAGCATGTAACTATTCGTTTAAAGAAGATTTCTGATAAATAAAAAGCTAAGGTATTAGAAACTATTATTATTTATTAAATAGAAATAGTAAGAATGCGCTATAAATAAGTAAAGGATTATTTTGATTAAAGTTATAATCGATTACTTATGGGATAACATTTTGAACCGTCTACTTTTTGTTAGTTGTACAAAAATAAATATCAGAAATAAATTATTTCCGGATGCAGTAAATATTCCTATTCATTAAGGGTGGTGTAGGTTAACTATGATAACATTATATCCGTAATAAAACTACTATAGTTTCATATTCAAGTCAACCACAACTATCAAAGCAAAAACTAGAATTGTCTGATAAACAAACACAGAAAAACCACTGTAGCTTAAGAAAGAAGATCAGAAAAGCAATAATTGGAATGGAATGCACAATAAATATCTGTGGTTGCGCGTAGATAGGAGGACTAACTTTGTTGCTCACTGGCCGGCCCGGCTCGCAGGGAAGATGCTGGAAATTCGATAGAAAAATCCGATCGGAATCCAAAACGTGATTTGTTGGCAGTACTTCCCAAACGCCCGCTTTAAATTTATCCCAGTTAAGCGTCTGCGTAGCAAACAGGCTCCGTACGATTTCGTTAATTGGAAAGTGTACGTGCCTTCCCCATCATTTTCTACAAAGTGACATAATAATCTTTCATTTAACTCGCGGTCTCCTATCTCCTAGGGACTTGTCAGAATTCAGAATTAATAGGCATATAATATAGTCGACGAGCCGGATAGACGCGTAATATAACTAATTTCCGCAACGGTATTAAAAGTCGCTATAAATGGTCGCTAGGGAGCGCTCGGGGCTGTCAACATTACCGCAAAAATGAGAAAAGTGAACCGCAGTAAACTGCGTTGAAGTTTTTTAACTAAAAGGTGTAACAACAACGAAGGTAGTAAAACAGATAATCTTTTGTTAGGTAGATGGATTCAAAAAATTGTAATTCCTGTTTTTTTCTATATTTTCCATGAACTATACAAAAATACATCAACAAAAAGTACTAATAACTGGGAATAATAGTAATGATGCCTGGTAAGATGCTTTAATTAAGTAAATAATTATGACAACTCTTTTCCTCGCGAGATTTAATTTTAGGATAGGTTAATTGGTTCGTTAAAAAATATAATATACGGAATATTTATGTAATTGAATATTTTCAAAAAATAATTAGGTATAGAAATCGTGTACATGATAAAAATATTTCCGTTGTTAAATGAGCTTTAAAGGAGGAAAGGAATATTGTGATACATTTTCTTATTTACCATTTTTGGTTTAACATTTTTGATCGTCTACACTTCGTTCGTACCTACTACAAAAATAAATTATATCCGAATGTAGTTAATATACGTATTTCATCAACTACAACTACGTAATTTCGTAGCTAATTGAAATGAAATAATTAATTAACATAAAATACCTGCATTACACAATTAATTAAAACAAATTTCATAGCGAGCCGGATTTTAAACAAGTTTAACCATTTCGACGGACGAGTAAAACTCATTTCAACAGCAAAGTAAACGTGAAATCGAGGCTCATCTTTGTTTGAGCACCAAATTAAAGTGAAAATACTTCAACAGGGTTTTGTTTTTTACACTACCAGATTCGATAGTGTAAACCCTACGTAGCTAGTAAGTACGTACGTAAATTACGTAATTTGTGACGTAAATTCAAACCACGACTGTCATTATCGCAGATTAAAGGTTAAAGGTAGAACATGAAACGGATTTCGATTATGTTTACTGAAGTTATTGTATCGTATTTATATCCTACAAGAATTGTTTCAAGAATAGCGAAGCAAAAACAAGAACCAAATAAGCATAAGTACCCTAGCTATGTTTTTAAGGTAGGTGCTCAATATAAATTTATTGGCAAAAACACAAATGATGGGAGATTAGACTGCGTTTAATTCTCGAAAGTAAAATCAAGAGGTACTGAGCAAATTAGAGAAAGGTAGTTGCGACTATCAGCATCAGCATCCGCTGAAAAATCTTGTTAATATTGTCACGTAACTACCTACCTGCGGCCATTCAGACCGCGCTGGAAAAGTTTTTTCTTACCAAGTCAAAAAGCGCGCACGTATGACGTCGACAATTGCAGGCACGGCACTTTTGTAGGCGGAAAAAAGGTACGTGGACGCACGATGTATAAAAATGGACACACGTTTAGATAATGACAAAAAAAACATCGCTGGTGTCTGAGAGACCGCGGGTAGGTAGTTAATAGGGTTAATTTTAATATTTATTTTTATTATTTCTTGTTATAGAGCAAAATAAATACACACTGTGAAAATTACAACTTGCAAAACAGCAACCTTTTACGAATCATGAGATACAGCCCTCTGGTAGACGGACAGACAGCGGAGGCTTATAATAGGGTCCCGTTGGCACCGTTCGGGTACTGAACCCTAAAAAGTGCATAACTTTTCGAGACTCGGTTTCGATTGGAAGAACCATCTACATTAAATGAGTGCAGAAAACTCGGTTTGCGAATTCGACAGGCGCTTGGCCAAAATCAGTATCAGCATCCGCTGATGTGTCTAAAACCGGCATCAGCAACAACCCTGGTACTGAGCTATTGCCGTTTTATGTCAATAGAGTTAATTCCGTGATTCAAAGATATTCACAAAGTTTAGCAGTTCGTTAACCCTTAAGCTTGTACTGTAACAGTAATGTTAACCCTAAAGCAGTTGTTACTCTACCTGTCCTGTCCAACAGCAGATTTGTTGAGTAATTCGCGATAATGGTACTCGGTAGCGCCACCTGAGCTGGCGGACATCGTTGCTAATTTCTTAAAGCACAATAAATATTACCGAAAACAATGAAAGCTGTACCGCAAACTTGCACACAAGTTATAATGAACAAGAAAGGATTTCGAGCTGATAAGGAGGTACTACCTACTACGGCTTTTGCATGTAATTATTCAAGACTTTTGGCCACCAGCTTGTATAAAGGAAAAATATTTTATATATATATCGTAGATTTGTGCCGTCATGGTAAAAGACAACGTAATTCTGTAATGGAAATTTATGTTTTTTTGTGCGTTGTAGAACCGTGCATATTTTTAGCATAATATTTATTTTAGATACTTAAAATATCACAGAGATAGGTAGATAAAATATCAAGAATGTTCTAAGAAACTCAAAACAATGATAAAGTTTACAAGAGTCGGAGCCTTCTTCAGCCTGTAAAAGTTTAATGAAAGTTCTTCGACGTCATAGCTTGATTAATATTTTCGCTAACTAAACCGCTACTCTACAGTGAGATGGTGTTGTGGTCGGCTAAGATATAAAATCGGAGATCGGTTTCCAGCTTGGGATATGAAAGATAATAAATCGTTAGATTGGGTAGGCTATCATCATGCATAGCTCAATATTACCCAATCCATTGTACAGGCCTTCCTATGTAACTAAAACTAACTTTTGGTTGATCTGAAAGATTTTTTTTTATATCAGCTTAAATTTGCCTACTTAGGCATTAAATGCCAAGAATCTGCGGTGCACCCCGCTTAGGGACGCGTTGCAGCAGTAACATATGCATGCATAGAGTTAAGCTATTTAATATGCTTTGTTTATTATTTTTTATAAAGCTACCAATGTGATTGGTGTAGCGAGTAGCGCTGCACATAGCTTAAAAATCAGCTAGTAGGTAGTTATCAGTAACCCATAATACGAGCTCAGCTCAGTTTGGGCTAGATGACGCTGTGTTGCGGGACGAATACGTCCAGCACTATTTATGTACCGTCGCGGGCACTGAAAGTGCTATTAGCTAGCCCATTCTCACTCAGTTAAAATATTGTTGTTGGCGAAAACCACTCGAATGCAGTAAAGCAAAAGTTTACAACAAATGCACTTATATGTCCCAAAAGTTGTAAGAATAAGTATCGTTTTCTGTTAACATGTTGGCAACACGCCTATTCCACTTACAAGATGTATTAAACATCCCGCTCTTGACGCTAACAAATAATTCATAACGTGCTTCAGGAGCACAAACTCAAAAGGACAATTTTGTTTTAACTTGAAAGAAAATACGTAGTGGGTGCGTTTACAAAATACGTTCATGAAAGATTTAGATTCATAGAATCGGTAATTTCATTGTTTTACGTTTTATTAGCAAATGCAAATTAGTTTAAAGAAAGAAAAAAGCATTGACTTTAACCCCTTTTGTTGTAAAAAATATTACAGCAGAATATTATAGCAAAACGTTAGGAGTTAACCGTTAAAGGTAAGAACGTAAACTAATACACTTACTTATTCACTTCGCCTACAATTGAAAATAGGTATAAGTAAGATCGACATAAAACACTTCCAAGAAGCAAACGGGTGCAATGCGGTGTAAATGTGTAGGTAATTTACACGCTGTACGGTGGTTTATCTGCTCTTTTTTAGATTTTTAGATAACGTCTATTAAATTGTATTAAAAGCTCTCACAGAAAACTTAAACTGAACGTGTTTAAAAATACCTATTCGAAAAGCGCAATTCATCATACGATATTTAAAATGATTTATCGTTTTATCGTCCGTATAAATCGTTGATCAATGCACGTTGCCAAATTCAGTGACGCAAATTTTCAATAGTATTTCAAGAAATGTGGGCTCGATTCAACACGTGACACGTAATTGGAGCCGTAAATGCTGTAACGGACGAAAACGCAGGAAACGTTCTCCATAGGAATATTGTATTGGAATAAGCGATCGGTCCGGAAACAGGCTATTTTAATGCGTAACCCGTCATTAGGTAGGCGACGGTCGTCGACGGAGAGATCCCGGAATCGAGTGCTTTCACCGATGGCTTCGCATAATCGACCTGTTAACGTTTCGTCCTTTCACCATCTCGTGCCCGAGTCACCCGACCCTGTTTGCCGCCGTTTATTTTTACAGCCTAGTAAGCGAAATTCGGAACCTGACGGCCGGAACGTAGCCATAGTGATCGATCGGCGCCGCCACTAAGATTTGGAGAAATTGGGTTTTTACGCAACCCTAAATATTTGTCTGCGTCGTAAAAAGGAGTGGACAGGTTCGTAATGTCTGTGTTGAATACAAAGCGATTTATACACATTTTCGTTCTACCTTTGCTTACCTCCTCTCGAGTTTAGAGAAAAGCTATAGTCGCGTCGCGTCGTACAATTTCGGACTCGAAAGCCATTTGCTGTCTCCCGGCGACCGATAAGGCGGTGCCGAGGTGCGATCTCCGTGGTTACTGATAGAACCTAATTCGAATCGCCCCAGGCTTTCTTACTCAAGGCCAGACGTATTTGTGAAAATAATCTTTCAGATATTCTTGGAAGGCATTTACTAATTCAATATTGGTTAAGGTCGTAAATCCTTTTAGGAATGGATTTAAGTACGCATACAGCAAATGTTCACTTACCCACTTAATATATTTTCAACCAACATTAGTGTTCACTTACCTGAAAAAGGAATAAAATACTTTAAACAAAGATATTATTTAGAGTACACAAGCACTACCCGAAATTTTTATGAAGTAGTTAAAATGCTAAGAAATATTTTTCATTAAAGCGAGTTGCTATTCTATGTTTGCTCTGTGGCCATTTAACAAACTGAAAAACGAATTATGCACAAATTTTTAAAGTATTTTGCTGCTCGAGCAGAATAGAACTTTGTTCTCATTACTGCCTCCCTGTATATTACTTACCATATAGCCATATACAAATAGTTCCTTAGCTAATAAAGCGGTTCCGAAAGTTTGTAATTAATTTCGCGTATATTGCAACATTTCAGGAGTAGCAACATTAAGTTGTTTGTACCAACATTAAGTTGTTTATATAATAATTCTAGCTAATTTCATAATCACATTTGAACATGAAAAGGTAATAGAAAAAACACCAAAGGGTTTTAACCTTTCAAATTACCCATCCCGCATTTCTTTAAGGCTCTACTGGGATTCCAACCGGGAATGAACCGGATATCTAAATTACGTGAGTTTGTATGAAACAGAATTAAATTAACTCGGTAACCGTCACATTATGTTAAAAATACATAGTATCGAATTATTCGTGGATACGAAAATTCTGTAGCAAGAATTGCATGTTACGCTCCGGAATAAGAGAGATGAGATTTTCCCCAACGCTTCACTAGAAATTATTTACTTTCATATGCTGAAAAATATGATATTCCTTTAGAAAAAAATGGTAGTAAAGTTATAAGCGTTTTAGAACGTTACATTCATCAGGAATATGTACCTACATACTTTTAACAGTTGTATGTAAGATATCAGTAAGATGACCTTCATAAGTGAAACGTGTTCTGGCCAATGAAGTACCTATTAAATTGAATGAATACAAACAATTGATGGCAATTTAATACTTGAAATTTTCGTAAAAAAGCTGTGCTTTGTATCTTTCACAACTTTAACCTTTGTGACATAGTCAAACGAGCGAAACGGGTAAAAACTGCACGAGTACAAAATCTCAACAAAGTAGTAACCAGTAACGGCTGTAAAACGATCTATATCTAAAAACCAGCAAGTAAATGGAAGTATAATCCTGCAGACGACCGGCTCCAGATGGCCCCTAATGACTGTAGGATAATCGGGATCGTCTAAGAAAATAACCCTTTCTGCGCCGGATTACTGCAATTCCACGGGTCTTGCAGCCAATTCATTTTATCACGAAATTGTATTTTTAATGCGCAGCTCATTTTTTTTCAAGCTATTATATTATAACAAAAGCTAGATTATACCTAATCGATCACCCTCAGAACAGGGACATATAGCGACAACCACTCGTTAAATAGGTAGGCTTACATTGTGTGGTGTTTTTTGTAACTATAGGACTTTTATGTCGAACTTAGGTACTTGATATTCCAGCTGTGTGTTTGAGGTTCTGCCTCTATACTGCCATTTCTTACCAGTTCTTACCATTTTTGACCAGTAGTCTACAATCTCAGTATCTAAAACCATTATTATTGAGTGTGAGACTTGTTTAAAAGGACAAAATAGAAACACGATTAATTAAAAAATTGCGTTTAAGAAGTCGCATATAAAAGACGCAAATATTACCCTCGAAATGCGTTGTAGCCTCTCTCACCGATATGTTACAAAGGACTTTAATATTCTGTAGTGGAAAATCTGGTACATCCCACTGCAATTTCGAGGAGAATCTTTATGACGCTCTTCGTTAAACGTTGTCTTCTGTTCTTTGTCTCGAACAGTTTTATTCTCTAAGTATTACCTACCTATACCCCATTCTTGATGTGAATAGGTAGATTCTGGCCATAACATACTTTTTTTCAAAATCGCGGGCACAATAATTCAGGTTACATATTATAGTATTATATTTAGATAGATGACATTCATGCAAATAAAAAAAAAAGTGCATTTAAACTATTTCGTTAAAATTTCTGGTCATGCTTGGGTACTCTTGCCTCTGTGTTTAAAGAATTTTATTTCTTTGTCAGGTTTTTGAGATATTTTTATTTACATATGAAAAAAAAATCATTAGATCAATAGCTATTTTCATCTATGAATATCTCAGACACCTGACGCTTTAGGACATAATGTTGTATAACATTTTTATTCACATAAAGTGTTCTCTATCCAAATATATAACTCCCATAGTGCGTAGCAATTTTGAAAAAAATAAACAAAGTGGTGGTCTATGTAACCCTCCATTAAAATCTTCAAACCCCTTTGAAGTTTAGTTTTTAAATGCAATTATAATAAATACGAGGCAAATAAAAGGCTGCGGCTGCCCAAATGTAGCTAATTGGCATCAGAAACCAGAATCCGTTTATTGAAATATGCCTTATTTTGTTCGAAAGTATCAAGGGGAGTAGACAAGGATTTGACATTAATCCGATGATATAATTTGTAATCCCGATCCTGGCTGAATTACTCTGCGTTATGGTTGTCGGAAAATAAGAGGGTTCCGAAACTTTGGAGGCTGGAACAAACGATGTGGCTTGAGTTCGAAAAGGGATTTAGATTTAGGCAGTAAATAACGCATTTCTGTTACTGTAAAGTCTGTAAACTATTTGTATTTGAAAAATGTCGTCTACCAACATTCTACTAAATTTGGGGTATGGTAAAATGGTGTAGCGTAGATCACGTGCTTAATTTTTCAAAAATATAACCTATATTATGATTTTTTTTGATAATTTGTTGTATTTACAAAAAAATACACGTGATTTTGGGTATTCTAAAACTTCACCACGTATCAGCATGAGGGAGCGGGTGTTAAGAACTTGTTAAAAAAATAACACGTGATTAACGAACGGCCCCTTACCACAGTAGGTTAAGACTACATATTGCAGTCATCAGCATTTGAGATAATGCGCTCATTAATGTCCCATATTTCATGCCGCTGGAGAGTCCAATATTTTACTGCCATTATAACTCTGGCTACTTTTGTCGACCAGATATATTAAAGGTTTATTAATAATGACTTTCTTTAGTGGGTAACGTTTTTTAAAACTCATAATAAAGTAAATAAATTCAGTTACAAAGGCACACTTCGATGCACTTGCTTGGACAAAGCAAAGAGGTACCCAGGGTTCGATTTGGCCGTTAGTAACTCTGAAGTGATTTGTATACTCAATTCTAGAATCCCAGGTATTACACATAAAAAGTCTAACCGATATTTATACTCTAAGCAAACTCAAGATACAATGGTGGCAACAAACCACAACGAAAACATACAAAAATATCATTTTGTCATCGACTAAGAAGTACTTGTTAACACTATACATTGTAGGAAAGATGTCCAAACGACAAGTAATGCAAATTCTGTAAAAACAGCAACAACAAGAAAGTGGTTTGTTGTGGTTTAGGTTAAATACTACATTCTATTTATAAATATACAGTATCTTGAATTTGGCAGGAGTACCTTATTTACAAGTAATTTATTTTACATATGTAAATTATTTCTCAAACATTTAGAAACCTTAATAATTTATCGTGAACCCCAGTAAGAATTTTCTTTAATGCTCAGTGCCTACAATTGTATGAACACAGGTGAACTTAACAACGTAAGTGGTTACACAAAAAACAGCGATAACCAGCGAAGGGAAAACAAATGGAAACTCCCAGTGGCACACTACATTATACGTAAATCCAGTAAAGCTGCTAACGTGTGGAGTTCTCCCTCAATTCACAACATCTACTAAATATACCCGGGAACCTATTTATATGTGTGCTGATATCCACCATCTTATTAAGTATGGATTGCTTGACGTAATTGTAATTTGTGATTGCTATCACACATAGTTCTACATGAACATTCCGTTTTAAAAGTTGGTTCATTGACAGCAATCGCGACCAATTGCGACGGCAACGCTAACATATTGAGGAACCAAACCGCTTTTATAAACACTTAGCCATTCAACAACTTTGGCCATATGATTGAAACTTCTCAGGAAACTACACCTTCAAAGCTGGGTAAAGTTCTTTACTAAGGTTGCAAAGGGTTTGTATGAAAAGAGCGCGTACTTAGACATCTTTTACGGTTAAGCACCTTTGCGTAAACTTTTGTTAAATAAATCGAGGCCCAAGACCACGGCGAGAGCTCAGATAAACCCAGCGCCGAATTGCCTAACTTCGCGGAACGAATGGTGAACTATGTTATACCATAAACATAACCATACGTTTCTGGAGCGACTATTCTTCCCCATAACATACGATGTTTGAGAATTGAAATCGTCTGTGCGGAAAGGCCTAATGTTACTGCATACATTTATTTATTTATTTTAGTCGGATTGCAATCAGCTTATCTAATTAAAAACAATAGAAATTAGCTTACTGTGTCTACTTTAAAACAATAGAAATTAAAGTAGACACAGTAAGCTACTAATAGGCATTCGCTAACACATCCTTAATTCCTTGTTGAACAATAGTTGATACATCCTTGATTCCTTGTTGAATTCTATTGATTTTTAATTGAAATTTGTTGTTTATATTGATTTATTTAATCCAGATTTTATTACTACTTTTTATGTTAAATTTGTATTTTTAGTGTATTATTTAATTTTAATTAGTTAGTGTAAGTGGTATGACCGTTCTAATTAAATAAATATATAAAAATAATAAAAAAAAAATTATTAAAAGATGGTTATACGGCTAAAGGATCGACGGATTTTTAAGCAGTTCTATAACTATATGAAGCAATATTTTAAAGTAAGAACTCTGTGATTTTAATCAATGCAAGTCGTCAATTAAAGAGAACCAGTCCATTAACTATACCAACGACGACACTGCAGATATTGAAAAAAGTTTGAACATTAATAGTTCAAGTAAGCTTACATTACAAGTAATTAGTCGAAGTTAACAATAAAAAAAGAAATCTATAATATCATTAAATAGAGTAACTTTCATATTTTTTTTGCCTAGATTTTCAACCTAGGTATTCAAATTTCCAGGCGCCTTATATTTGCTTTATTAGTGTGCATCGGGTTGGAGCATTTATTATATTATAGTATTAATCTTTCTAAGATAAAGTGTATAAATCTTCATGGACCGTAAAAAGTTCTTTAAAAACGTTTAAGCTTAATATAACCCGGATCAGAAACAAGAAACGA
Source organism: Eupithecia inturbata (assembly GCA_963662085.1). Lineage (NCBI taxonomy): Eukaryota > Metazoa > Arthropoda > Insecta > Lepidoptera > Geometridae > Eupithecia > Eupithecia inturbata. The sequence goes on along the minus strand of OY759180.1, from coordinate 9,247,809 downwards.
TGTAATCCGGTCAACAGCGCAACCGGGTAGAAATATATTACTATGCTCACGACATTTTGACCCTAATAGCATTTAAGTATCCTTTAGATCGTGGCGGCACGTTTGACCTTACTTCGTATTTGGAGGTGCCTCCGCCCCCTCGGAAAACTCTTGCTTTGTATGATCCACCGTAATACAGTCACGAAATATGGGAATTTTTGAGCTATATTCAAACTATTTAAGATGCTTTTGTTCAATAAATAAATAAATAATAAATAATGCTGGACAATCCACACAACAATTCTGGTAATCATGGCACATTTACTATTTACGGATGACTGAAGTTGTTTTACTCAATTTTTTTTATGGAAGACTATAAAAACAATATTAGAACTGATATTTTAGTTCCATTTTACTTCTACGTTTATAGGTATAACTTTGAGTTTTTATAATAAAAGTAGGAAACATTTTTACTAGGTACAAAATTACGGTCGGCACTAAAATCTAATTGAAAGCCGTAGAAAAGCTAAAACAAAACCAGCAAACGAAATAATTTCTATACTACAGAAACAAGTGTGCTAATGGGGCAGGGCAGGCTCTATCCCTAACATTTCGCAAGGGTACGATAAGACAATACCATTCTATAATTTTCCCAAGTCATTGTTGTGTAGTCAGGCGCAGGGGCGCTCGGCACCTGTCTACCGCATTTGTCGTGGCGGGGCTCGGGGGACCTCCTAACTATTCCATTGTATGTGCACCGCGCACAACACATTCCATTTTTTCTATTTGCACAAACCGGGGGGAGCGTATAAGCGGTTTGTGATGACACGCGAGGAAAACGGTTGGTCCAGCAACTTGCAAAACCGTTTAACGTGTTTACATTTCTGTTGTTTACGATTTTCATTAAAAATTGCTTCGACAGTGGCAGAAGTAAATAAACAATGGCCCCCGGCTAAATTAGTGCTCGCAGATGAAGTCCCCTAATCAAATCAAACTCGTTAGAAAAACTCTGAAAAGAAGTATCTAAATCGTGAAGTAGCGAAGCGTAAAACGAGAAAAGTTTTATTTTAAAATAACATGGGATTTTCTAGACCGGGTCTCTTTTAGTAGGTCTGTACTCCGTAACTCCGATTCCGGTGTATTTACAAATTCTTGATTTTGACGTTTTTTATTAGTATTTGCAGGGAAACCGATTGTATGTTTCACGATTGCATCGTTCTTGAAAAACAATGGATACAGGCGGATTGCTCTTAACATTTTCAGATACATTGGCCAACTACGAGTATTTCATGTATAATATGATATTCATATGAATATAACCATTTCAACAAGCAACATAAATTTATAATGATTGATTCGTTTAACCTCCTGTGCCCAGGAGCTTCGTGCTGATTTATCACATAGATGTAAATTACCACTCAGGTAATTTGCGTTTATCATCGCGCAAATAGACAGTCTATAGTTAAATACCATTATTATTCATTGTCAACGGGGAAATAACTAATGCATCGCTACATCGAGGGCAGCCACCCAGTAGTGGAAACATGAGGGGTATGCCGAGCGGAGCTCGCTAGATTCATCTCATAGAAGCGCTACAATAATTTTAAATCGTCCCAATATACTCTCATACTCTTTCTTACCGATGAGCACTTTTATGTGGACTTTGATGTTTTTTATTAAGTTTCAACAAGGAGGGCTACCTCACCGGTACCTATAGTACATATTTGTATACTTGACAAACGTTCGAAACCTTCGGCGCGCGAGTCACACTCGCACTTGACGGATCTTATTTAATTAGAAGTGTTTTAGATCAATGTCTAAGCGCACAATGTTTTCTAACAGGCGTCGCCGACTGTAGCGTTAAGACGACTGAGACTTTGAACGCTATAAGTAACATCACCATTAAGTAAATTTAGCACGTTCGGTTTATTCTGAGCACCGGTGTAAGTGCCTTGACTGCTGGAGGGGCTTAGCTTGTATCAGGAGCGTCGGCGAGTCACGCCCTGCACTAAGCCCGTCTCATGCGGACGAGCTCTGTTACATACTGTAAACTAAAGTCCCATTTACTATGACATGTTGGGACGAGCTCGTGCGACTGAACATTTGCGATTAGGTACATAATACTTTGAAATCGTCCAATCGTCGGCAATAATTCAGGCTATTCGTGGAGCATACGATGCAATAACACATTTCAATTGCTTACTCAATGAAGGGTTGAAGAGTTTTACAGAAATGTTGCGAATATAAATCATGGAAAAGATTCAGTATTTAATGACATTACCAGTCACTCATATTTTATATTATTTATAGTCGAAATTCACAAATTACGCTAGGTTTTTTTTTTAGAGCAACAAGCTGATTTAGGACCTGTTAGACCTGCACACACGCGCTCGTCTGCTTGCTGAGTGGACTACTTAGTACCAACCCAATGTTTGTGTCAGTGAACATCAGTTAAGTAGTATTAACTAATGTTCACCTGTGTTTTTGTCTGTCTGTTTGTTATCTAATACTAAGAAGTCTTTAATTTCTTTTATTCCTGTACCTAAGTTTGTTTGTGTGTAGTGTTTAATAAATTAATTTCCTTTTTTTTCTTTCTTTCAAATCAATTATGCTGGATGATGCCGCAGTGCCGACAAATCCGAAACTGAAACGTTGAACGTTTAGCAAAGCACACAACTCCGTAACAAACTATTTAAATTGCGAAGCGGCAAATTTCTTCCCAAGACTTAATCACAAAATCCAATAGAACCTGTAGCTGCCTCCCAACCAACATTACACGCCTTACTACAATCTATAAATTTATTGTAATAACGCGATAAAACCCTAGTCGACACAGGGAAAACAAGAAAAAACACATAAACGCTCCGTACGGCGATCATATTCGTGGCAATAAGTAATAATAAAGCCGGTATTTCATAAGCGAAGTGCCTTGCTGTTACGACTTGCCGAGAACGTGAGAGGAAAGATGGCTTGCAGAGACAGCGTTTATTGGTACACCTGCTTACAAAAAGCAGCTATTTTCCTGGAGTGGTTTAAAAAGACAGTCGGGTACGGCAAGAACTACCTGTGATATCTGCAATCTGTTCCTTTTCTGGGAGCAGCCGAGGACACATTTGGAGGTAATTTGACCCAGGCAGCCAGCCGCAAGACCCGTAATACCACAGCCATTGCTATTGAATATTGCGACTTCTAGTTTTGCACGTGTGATATTTTATTCCATTTTATAGAAAGCTTTGTCATTTTAGATAAAGTCGTGAGGTCGTATCTTGAAGGCTTTCACAGTGGTTGAGTTTACAATTTGTATCGACTCTAAAAATTCAAAAGGTCTGCCTATTGTGTATTTGATCAAAACACTTATTTATCTTATGTTGTTGGTTTAGAACTATCTTCTCCATATATTTGTTATTTTTGTATTTTTTGCACGCAACCACGCATCTACGAGTATAAGGTTCTAGTGCGCCATTTACAATATAACCGCCACATTCACGTAGCACGTTTGTTACGCTAGCACATTATCTGAAATTCTTCGGTAAAGTTAGTGAATTGAAGACAGCAGAGAAGTATTCTATATTTTAACACCTGCCGCGGCCGGAGCGAGTTCCCAACAAAATTAACTTAAATCTTCAAGAGATTGCGGACTGTAAAATTTTACCTTTCGGATAAAATTAACGGACAACTTCCGGTACACAAACGTTCTATTGAAATTTAATTCGGATAGCTTCTAGTGAGAATATTCTGGATTCTTGGTCTTGATTTTGAAAGCGCCTGAGCCTGAAGATGTTAGATAGTACTTTGTAGATCGCCGCCAACATTTACTTAAAATAGTCAATCTTACTGAGTTGAGCTTAGTCTGTATTGTTCCTTTGTTCCCATTGAAACAGAATTAGATATTTAAATTGTCTGCTGAAATTCCTATAGCCATCTAGGTAACTTAAGTAATCTAACATGAGTTGATTTCATAACCGTTTGTCATATTTTAAAACGTGTGACCAAACAAAAAATATAGTACGACCTATCAGCTATCTGCGAATAAGGTTAAACTAGGGCAAAGCGTAATATTTTTTTACTACAGAAAACATGTTGGAGATCCCAGTCAGCTCATTAATTAATTTACATACAGCTGTATGGCTTCATGTGTAAAGAGCTAAAGCCTTAATGATTCTAGGTTGTAGTAACTCTCAGCGTTAAATTATTACCTTCTAGTAGACGTCTATCTAAGACACTGAGACCAGTAATTGCCCAGCAAGACAATAATTCAAGTAATTAGTAATCTTGTTAAGACCGCTACTTCATTCATTAACGAACTTCAGCCATCCTCAATTTACTTTTACGATAAAATTTAAACATGTTTCAAATCTTCCGAACCGAGTTGGGTTTGAATTCGCCCGTCATTTTAATTACGGAAATGTAGGTATTCATTAGGCTTTAAGAAATGTTTGCGAGAACTTTTCCTCAAATTCAAGTGACCGTACCCAGACCTTTAATCAATTAATGACCCGATATTACCTTTGAATGTAAAATTTTATAACATCATTTGCATTTTTGTTGTTTAATCATTGTTTTTCTATTTTATTAGGTAAGTATATAAATAATGCTGGACAATCGACAAAGCATTATCTAGCCCTACGCTAAGCAGAGCTTGTGTTATAAGTACTAGATGACTGATATATGTAGGTACTTAATACATTACACAGATATTATTTTTTATTATACATTATGCCCATTAAGTCGTCAACTTACTTTGTGTAGAGTTATTTTTAAGTAGACTTCTGCGGAAACATTTAATTATCCTTCAAGTCAACAAACTTGCACGCACTGATCTATGCAGGTATGTTCTTTTTATCTATATTTTTTTAACCTAGCTATTATCCCAAAATTCTGTAAATAAAATCAATTTTCGCGAGAAAAAGCAGCCTTTATGCTATTCTAGATCTAGAATTTCAGTTAGTCGTTGTTTACATAGACTTTCCTATCTTTACAAATATTTTTCTGTAGAAAATTAGTAAGATAATAAAATTCATTAATTCTGTTTCTTTTGTAAGACTTTCTTAGTTAGTCGATAAAAGTTCTAAGTGGAACCGGATTGATTGGTGAACTTTGCAGACAGCCAGTAAATGATAATTAGCTTTTGCTACTAGCCAAACTAACCATCGGGCGAAATATTCAACTTTAACGGATGAATAGGATTAACGCCACAGTGGCCACGGTTCGGAAATCCTCGGCCAACTCAATTCTAAGACAATAGGTTCTATCTCCTGGGATACGCTCTGGTTTGTTTTGATTTGTTTCCGCGACGTGGTTATCAGAGTTAAAGTTCACTATTGTATAATAATAACATTCTACTTGTTTTACAGTGGTCAAGTCTGCATGTAAGCTTCTAACTGCCAACTCATCTTCTTCACAAGCCATTACTTCGGCCTTTCATTGAAACGACTCAACCCGCTTACAAGCACGGTAATTAACTAAACCTTGAACTTTAAACATTAGCTAATTCACCCGCCGCCGAGGGGCGAAAGCTCCATTCACAGAGATACAATATTCAGTGTAGAGCTTGACCGAGGAATTATAGAGGAATAATAATATCTCCGACCTCTATCACGCGCAGCCTGAGTGAATCATTCTGAGAACGTTTCTTTAATAAAACTGCTGTTGAATTTATTGGCGGACTAACGGCTTGCCTTTCGTAGATACCCATAAAGTTTAATCGCCATAAAAAACGAATATTAAATAATATAAAAAAAATTACTTCTTTTATCTGCAAAGGAGCCATGTTTTTGTAAAAGCCATTATCAATCATACCATTTCGGTGACATAAGTGGACCCTCCTCGTGCGAGCTCAAAGTTCCATTACTCACGAAGCCACGCCCGGTGCTGATACCCATTCGCTCAGTCACTATTACTTATACTGATACTATCTATTATACCAGCTCAACAAAAGGCGTCAATCGAGCTATCATATCAAATCATGGCGATAGGTATATTTGAAGTGGGGCCATCGGAGTAAACTATTTCACAGGCATATGAAAAATACCACCGGCTATTTCGATTGTTTCGCGCACGTCTATTGTGCTGGGTAAAATAACAGACGGTTGTAACCTACTTCAGCCAATGTATTAAAACTGAGTTATCTATACGTCGGTGCTCTTGCAAAACGTGTGTTCGATAACCAGTAACTTGCAGATATCTGCTGAAAAGTTAGGGATTCAACTAAAAGGTTCTGCACCGAATTCGAAACAGCCATTGGCAAGTTCGTTCTGGTGCCGATTCTGGTGACAGTTGCTTGTTACAGCTGTTTCGCGAAAATAAATAGAATGGAATTCTAATTTGGCTGGTATTTAACAGCGCGATAACGGTCCATAAAGATCTTTATGGTAACAAAAAAGCTAAATCGACAACGTCGATGTTAGAAATTAATTATTCCGTTAGTGTTGTAATTAGAATTTCTAACAAAACCTTTATACAATTCCAAAGACGCCAGCTATGTTGTTTTAATTAAACTCACCTACTGCCCGTTCTAAGATAACTTTATTGCTTCTTCAACGACCACTTTAATATTAAGTTAAACTGAAACTCAACTTGGCATGAATCTATACCTAACTTTTAAGCTTGAACTGCTGCAACAAGTACGTAAGTATAGTAGAACGTAACTGAGCTATATCTTATGTTATTTTGGAATGCCCATACATTTAAGCATGTCACTGAACATTAACCGGGCAATTCGCCAATGAGGCACGACCATAAAGACCTAACAAGTCCCCACTAAAATAATTAAATTATAATTTCAAATTCCGCGTAGGAACGAGACGTGAAGGGATTTTATGACGGGAAGGCGAGTGATTCTTCAAACTTATAGCTCCTAGAAACTCGCTCGCGAGGAGTAGTTGAATCAGCAAAAATTTCCCCGTACCGCCTACGAACCTTTGGAATTACCAAAATTTGTCGTCAATAGGTGTAATGATGGCAGGGATTTCTGTGTGTCCCGATATCATAAATAAAATGGATAATTCGAGGTACAATAGCCACGCTTCACAGTCGCTCTTTTAACGGCTTGTTTGTATTGTTGCCAGGATATATATGACGTTATTTTGCAATATTAATAATTCTCTTTAAACCTGACGTGGTGAAATAAAGGTTCATAGCGGAACCACAAAATATAATTATGTGTACGCCCGACCACGATAGATTTCAATAAACAAGTAGCTATTTATAAGCTGTACTAATTAGCCTTGTAAAGCGAAGTATGAAACTTAAATAGAGGTGGAGCAATTATAAATAGTCAGCAACAGTAATACTCTAGCGGAGGGCATTGGGGCGATCTCTCATCATGAATTCCCCAGGGCGCACATTAAATGTAGGCCACGAAGTTTCCACCGGCCGTCGCCAGGCAGAATATTGCTTTGTCACTTGGCGACGTCGCGGCACAGCTTCCCTAAGCCCAAGTAATTGGAAATACTTGAAATAGACGACTAAAAGCAACATCGCGACGCTCCAGCCCGGCTCGCTCTGTTCGACGCCGCCAACCTAACAATATTCACGTTTAAACCGAACAGCTGTCGTGTTACAGGATTACATTTTACGTCGACATATTAAGTCGCACAATCACTCCAATTAAACGACACAGAACTTCGGCACCGATTTCAAATGTGCTTAGATCATAGATAATTAAACATACATTATTTTACCACAAGTTGTCTGCATAATATTTGGCAACTGATCGCGAAATGACATAGAAAATGCGTTGGTACAACAATGAACAAAAACACTACAGACCACCGACGGAATTAAAACTGATGAATAAATAAACGATAACAGCCGACTTGGGATCGGTAGGGGTCGAAATAAATAACCGCAAAAATAAGAAACTGCCGCGATAAAACTGCCAAGAATTCTGAAAAACTATAGTATTTTACTAAAAAATCAGTCTGAGAGTCGTTTCATGGATAAAAAAGCCGAGCTGTTGCACTTGGTTCCACCTACCCCTGTTTATATGTAATGAACACCCTGTAGTGCATCACAGTGCAAAAGACTCCGTAGAGAGCGCGTAGATGTGCTACGATAGTGGTAGCATTACACTATCCAAAGAACGCGTAGCACGCGTAGCACTGCTACGAAATACACTAGAGAAAACAAAAGCTGAACATATTCCTCGAAATTCATAATGCTTTGAAGTACCTTAGAAATAACCTTTACACGTTTGTATAGAAACAACGCGTGCTAAGCCGCGGGCATAAACTAGCATGTATATAAAAACGCTTTCAGTGCCAATGACGCACGCATGTATTTTTAGCTTTCTTGATATCAAAAATCATCAAAAATAAGAAGATTTTTTTAATTATTTGGTTGAATCAAGATATTTTTATCGAACGTTCCGTATGAATTTTGGACGATCATTTAATACAAATATCATAATATTATAAACGTGTCAGCAATTATTATGATTTAATGAAATTCCGGCGGGCGGCATAAAATCATTTATATTTCGGCAGTAGTTTCTGCGAAAATTACGCAAATTTATTGATTTTCTACTGATTCCACCGTTCTCGTTATAAAATTTCTTGAATAACTCACCATTCGTAATGAGGTAGGAAATTTAAAAAGTTTAGGGACTTTTTATTCGTCTTTCTCCTTTTTGTGAACTCACGCCATTTTAAAAGTTAGATAAATCATTTACTTATAAAGATAGATAAATAGTCATAACTTAGGGGTGGTTGTTCTTGGCTGTAGCTAGATGAATATTAGGTTTGGGTCGAAACATAATCGTAACTTACAATTTACAATAGGACGTTAGGATACGGCGATATAACTAATCACTGCCCGACCACCAGTTTCATAGCCGCGCAATTTATTTAGAGATCTTTAAAAGATCTCCAAGTAAATTGCGAAAAATACAGACTATATTTGGTTTTTATGCGTCCGTATGGTCTTTTGGACGTCATCCGGACCTTTGTAGGTACTTCGGATTGGATTTTCTTCTGCTGGCTACGCATAAGATTTTTATAGAAACCTCTCATTTTTAAGCTTTTACTGAGCGTAACTTTGAAACAATACAACACAACGGTAACCAAAAAATTAGAAATGAACGGAAGGGAAACGAATATGCAAACCCATGGAAAGCAGGCTCGAATTCTGTCGAACGTCAGTCAATCCGTGCCGATACCTACGGATTAGTCTCAGGTTTGTTCGTAAAAATATCCAATTCATAATAATATCTAAATGTTTGTGATAGCTCTATTTGATGAAATTCCTAGTACAGGAATTTAGCGAGGTCAACCGGATCAGCGTTCTCAACAGGGTAGATCTTACCCGTGATTAAATTATACAGCGTCTCGGCTATGGATTAATTTGGGTTATGTTTAACCTTAGTGTTATGACAAGACACGGCCTATGTGACCAAGCTAAGAGGATCTGTGACTGGCACAAGGGTGCAAGCAAATCCTTTGTAGTGCCAAAGGTAACAATAGCGATTGTTTAATTGGTCTATGACACATAAGCCTATTGCAGCTCCTGGGGCCGTTAACCTAATTAGATACGCAATAACAACAAATGTTTATGAGATCGACAGTGTGAATTAATTGAATGCAGGAATCCAATGTCAAATTGGATTTGCAAACCGATTTTACCAACGCGGTAACAAAATATGAGGCGAACTACTTGTGAAAAATTCACTTTTGAACATCTTTTGCAACAAATCGGTCGCTGTAGTAAAATGTAAAGTCCAGGTGGGTTTTCGATACGATGCAACAAATAAGTGCCGTTTTGCAGGATTTTTTGTATACGTGGTTTTAAGGGATAAAACCCAAAGCGTGCAAACGGGGCCCTATTCCCTATTACTAAGGTAGACAATTGAAGTTTTCAGATTATGTAATTATTTTGCCGCTATAAAAAATAATGAAAATAAGGTGGCCAACGTCCATACCACGTTGAATACGACGGTTCTCGTCCGATCAGCGAAGTACAACATCGGGCGCGGTCAGTACCTACTTGGAAGGGTAAACGCCTAAGTACGCCACGTGATATTTGCTTTTTGTTTGTTTTATTGACCTATCAAAAAAAAAAGTTATTTGGCTTCCTACCCAATAAGCGCCAACGGGAAAAAAACGGTACAAAAAATCTCTTTTCTGTGTAAATTGTCTTATTGTTCGCGAGTCTGACTCGCACTTGGTCGGGTTTTAAACAACTATTTATTTAAATACTGAATATTAAAAAGGCACATATTCGTGTCCCCCATAAATAAAACAGGAAATGTTTTTTTACTGTTCCGTATCTGAAAAGGAATAAGGAACCCTTATAGGATCACTTTGTTGTCCGTTTGTCTTTATTCAGGTATGTTTGTAGCTATCAAGTTGAAATTAATATTAAATACTCAAGTGTGTAACACCTCGGAGCTGTAATAAATCTAACTTCTAAGTCAACGCAATCAAAAGTTTCAGTTGTTTAAGCCCGCATATTTTGACATTTTCGAGGGAATCACATACACACAAAACCTATAGATAGGGGTTATAGGGTCACGTTGATGTAGGTAAAATCATAAAATAAGGCAAGAAGCAAGGTCTTTTAGAACAAGCAACGGGGGTAAATATCCGAGAACAGTAAATTAACAGCAACATCTCAAAAAAAATTGCTCTTTGCCGATTTTTGGTCACTAGTACAAGTTTGTACGGAACCCTCGGTGCGCAACTCCGATTCGCACTTGACATTACGATTTTTCTTAATAAGATTTAAAGTAAGGCATACTTTTTAAGAGTCCGGAAAGTGCTGAAATTTGTCATCTTTTTCCAATTATTATTAAATCAGGAAAAGGTCGGTCGGGTCTGCACAAAATAATTACTAACGTGGATTTAAACGTTTACTAAGATATTTTCTCCGTACATATCTATTTCCAAGTAATACTGAAAATATAGTGAGACTTTGACACCACGCGCCATTGTTATCTTGATCCGTTATTAACCGAAGTTATTGGTCAATAACTTCCTTTCAGACCCTAATTAGAAAAAGAATTGGTGTATTCAGTAGGTAGTTGATTGTGGCAAATCTTGCTAGAAATGGAAAACCACTAGGCTGGAGCGACGTGACCGCGCGCCTGGCAATCAGTATGCGCTGCGAGCACACACCGCTCGCTGGCCTCCACACACCACCCGTTGCAATATGCTGAAATTGGTACGTGGCCAGGAGACACAATATTCACATTGAATCCACCATTTATTTTGCTATAATATCACCTACATACTACTAAACATTTACGGCGAGCTACTGCATTTCGCTCTCATTCCAGTCACGACCGCACTAAGTGTTTCTCGAGCTCACTGACGAAAACTAGAGTTACCATAAAATCTCGAGGAAAATACGCAAGAAAATCTTCAGCAATTTCACTCTCATAAATGCTATATAAATTCCATTCAAGTTACATTAAGGAAGTTCAGTACATAGCGCAGCACTAAGATCCTCGCTCGGCGTCATTATATACGCGAGACAGATATAAGGATGAGTAGTTTAACAGATATAAGGATGAGGGTTAGGGTCTGCGGAGCTGATTATTCTGCCAGTTGATTTACGATGACGCGATACCGCGCGGCCTGCTCACCTAATAGAGAACTACACGAAAACGGACAATTTATACTGTCATGCATGCCGATAGGATCACTTACCGCAACGGGAAACTGTGAATTATGAGCGCCCCTGTCAACGTGTGCTCAAGACAAGGGTGAACATCCCAACCTGTTCCCGGAATGGAGGACAACTATCGAAATTTCGGACGTTATGTACTATATTTACAAGAGAGAAAAAGACATTTAAATGCGGGCCGCGGCAGTGATTAGCTAGAGGACGGCGCCTTTCGACCCGACCTTACATCGCACGTGAATTGAAACGAAACCTTAAAGGACATTATCTTAAATACCTTTTTTTTCTACGCCGTTTAAATGAGAATCCACTACAGAATTGCAAAATTAGCTTCATGAAAGTCAAATGAGATAGGTAGGTACGTTCGAGATTTTTGTAACATTATCAAAAGTAAAATAAAAATGCTCTTCACGCCACGGTACACGTGATATCTCAACAAGATTCAAGCATATCGCGTAACATTGGTTTGTTTACGAAATGAATAAATTATTTAATACCATTAGTACAACGAAGGAAAAATACCTGGTATTTATGCTGTGATAATCTATTATTTATTTAGGACAGGACCATCAAAACCTGTTTTAGTAATGTCTTTTGCAGAGTATCATTTTAATTTGGGAGTTGTAATTAATTACGTAGTGATATAGGGGACGCACCTGAGTTGGGTTGGTTGTCGGAGTTGGGTCGCGCCGAGGGTGCTCCGTCGCGCGCCTCCACCTCCAGCGCGTAGGCTCCCTGTTTCTCCCTGTCGAACACCACCTTCGTGAAGATCTCTCCCGTCTGCATGCTAATCTCGAAGAAGTCCTTCCCTTCGTTCCGCGGCGAATCCACGATGTAGTAATACACCTACGATCAAAACAAACGCCTGATTTATTCATAAGGGACGTACAAAATACGATCAGTGCCCCGAGATTTCCGTCCATTTGTTTGCTTTATTATAGTTACCATTGTCGAGACGCAGACAATTTGTGAGAAAAATAGGTTAACGGAGTGATAATGGTAATTTCCTGCAATACATTATTGGTTAGCCGAATTCAGTGGAGCGGGTTTTATTACGTTGGTGAAAACTTACGCTACCAATTCAATAACCAATACGGTAAATTATATAGCATGCGTGCGTAAGCCACAAAAGGTTAAACGATAGGTGAAGTGAGGGAAAATAGTTTCGGAGTCCATATAGCGGTTGGAAAGCCGTTTAAACGTCCATACAAATATTATGGATTCGAATGTAACTCTGTATGTCTATATGTCTGTATGTTACCTTTTCACGCCTAAACGGCTGAACGGATCTTAATTAAATTTGGCGGGGAGGTAAATGGTATCCCGGGGACGGGCATAGGCTACTTAAACTGCGCATGCCGCGGGCAGCAGCTAGTGTTCATATATTTATACAAATACAAATACAAAAATCTTAATTAGGAACAGAACTTAATGTGTACAACTGTGGGCTGACTGCCGCAAAAGTTAAAAACTGTGTAGCAGAGTCAGCGCCCTCCTCTTCATAGCGGAAAGAGGAGGCTCTACTGTGATGTGACAGTCATCAAAATATAGAGCTCGTTCGGGGCGCGGCACCTAAAGCTGTCACATCCGACACATGTCCAATTAGATTAGTATCATTTTTACGGAAAATCGAGATAAAAATGATGACAAACGGTGAAATATAGTTACTTATGCGTTTTTTTCGATCCGATGATGTGGATATAATTGATACTGATACTTTTTATATAGACCATGTGCCTACTATATCTACTAGATATGCACACAAACATAACTGCATTTACGTCAAAATATGAATACTACATGATAAATATTCATATTATTGTAACTCAACGAAGCGAAATAATGCCGGATTTTATTGTTTATCTCATCGAAATCGACATCTTGCGTAATTAGTTCGAAACTCATGCAATTCATCTTGTTAGACTTCATTATTATTATTAGCATAAACACTAAGTACATTATTACGTTGCTATAAGAGGAAATTAGCGCTCGCAACTGTAAATTCTTGCTAGTAATTGGCAACATGTGGTAGTTAACGTACATTGTGCCGTGATGTACGTGTATGTGATGTGAATAGGATATGTCTGTACTTAGGTAGGTACGCTATCGAAACATCACTACAATGTTCTAAGTAATGGCCAGAACACGAAATTGTAAACGCGCATTAAACAACCCTACGTACATAAGAAAACGTCAAGTCCTTAACAATAAAATAGATAAAAAAAAAAAACGTCAAGTCACATGCATATTTTATAGCGTGCAATTTTTTTTTTTATAATGAATAAATAATGCTGGACAATTCACAAAGCATCATCTAGCCCCAAGCTAAGCAGAGCTTGTGTTATGGGTACTAGACAACTGATTTACCAATGCATACCTAGATAGACATTTTTATAATACATAGAACACACCCAGAACACTCTCATTTCCAAATTACGCCTGTATTTCGAAAATAAGTACGGCGCTCTACCGCGCCAGCTAACTTTAGAAAAAAACGGGTGACGCAATAGCAGTGTATCCGACCCTAGCTTGATGTGTCGATGTCGAGTTTCAAACTAATATTATGAGTGCAAAACTTTGGATGCATGGATGATGTTTGTTTGTTACTCATTCACGACAAAACTACTCGTCGGAACTGTTTAAAATTTAGCATAGATTTAGGACTAAACCAAAAATAACTCATATGCTACTTTTTATTAGGTACATAAATCAGTTCTCATGGAATATCATCCTTTAAACGTTTTCATATATTCATCGATAACTAGATCGTTGATGACTTATAATATACGAATAACGTATCTATAAGCTTACTTTTATTCCGGAAACAATGCGTAGGAAGCCGCGGGCAGAAGCTAGTATCTTATAATAATAGCCAAAATTCCTGTCCAACTACGCCGTTAAATAAAAATATTAAGCGCCATACATAGCTTGCTACGTAGCTACGATCTTGCTATGGGGTTGCTACCGCGTAGAAACTTAGGTACTCAGCCATTTTGTTGATATGTAGTACTATGAAGTTTTAACATTCGACTTTATTTAGACTACGTTCTATTTATATCACAAAATAAGCAACTAGCTTCAAAGAAGCTCGCGGAAACCGCAAGACTGCAAATCAAATTACTGCTGATTTGATTTATCAATTTGAATCCAGCAAACCGAAAAAAACCAACAACCAACGGTAGTTGAACCCTTATATTTCAAAGGGTTGTTTGTTTTGATATTATGAATACGTGTAGGAAAAAAAGTAAGAAAACGATTTAAAAATAGTAAGAAAACTATTTGAAAAAATAAACTATTCAAATTAAGATTTTAAAGCATCCTAAATTGATTGATTAGGTTTTAACACACATCAAACTTTATTTATTAGCAAAGGTGAATATGAGTAAGGCTTTAACAAATTTGAGAGTTTTTAATTGGAAGTAATAAGCACGTCCTAACACAAACCGTAAAGTTAAAATTTATAAATAGTTAGGGAAGAGTGCGAACCAAATAAGGTAATTAAAATAAACGATCAGTAAATAAAACAAAATCACATTCAAATGGAACTACCTATTGTGATGCAAATGTAAATCCATAACATTTTGATTCCGTTTTTTTATGAGAATGATGAGAATTTAAATTGAACATGGTGACCTATTCTATTGAACGGTATACATATGAAACCAAAACAGTAATACCTATCTATTATCTCTCATAGTCTAGTTGGCCCTACACAGCAAAAAGGACACTCACATCAATACAAAGTAAAAGAAACCTTCAGTTACTTTATAGTAGAGCTTAGAGTAGTAACTTCAAATTATTTTAACAAATAGTAATTTACAAAAAACTAAAATTCACATGTTTGGAGTGGAGATAAAGGTATAATTGTTAATAATATTTATTGAAGAAACGATCTTAAATAGACAAACACTTAAAATTATATTTAATAAAATCAACCACAAGAAAGTTAATTTTAGGTTAAGTTCTGTGGAATTGTTTATCATTTTTGTTGATAACTAAAACAAGATCCGTCAAGTGCGAGTGTGACTCGCGCGCCGAGGGTTTCGAACGGTTGTCAATTATACCAATAGGTACCGGTTATAGACTTTGCTATTTAATAAATACCTAAACATTAAAGGTACATTTCAGAAGTATCGGTTTGAAACTTCGGAGTATAGAGAGTAATAGTCAATTTTCGACTTTTTTCAAAATATTACAAAAAGTATGCAACCTACAAAAATTTTTAAAACTGTTTTGAGATGTACAAACCTATACCTTATATTTGATACGCCACTCGATGTGGTAGCCTTTTGAAAATTATTCCCCCCCTTTTTGAGCATTTTCAAATAGTGATCTACTAACAGACTTTTATATATTTTTCCTGTAAAATATAGGTCCATATCTACAAACGCTACATACATTTCAGATGGATTGCTCTGCAAACATCGGAGATAGGGGGATGGGTAATTTTTCGACTTTTTTAAAAATATGTCAAAACGTATGAAATCTACAGAATTTACAAAAACTGTTTTGAAATGTACAAACTGATACCTTTCATTTAATACCCCACTTGACCTTGTAGGTATGTTTTATAATTTCGACATCACAATTTGTACTGAAAACTTTTAAATTCATTTTTAATTTTGTTTTCTTTTAATCTGTCCAGGCGCACGAAATTTATTATTATTATAATTATAAGTTATTTGCTGTTGTAGTTGTTGGGATATTAAAGACGGAAACAAGGACAGAAAAAGCGAGACCATAAGGGTTTCGAAACCGATATCCGATCTTCGAAACCTTAAAAATTGGAGTACCTAAAGACTGTTGGACATTGTTATTTTGAAATTAACGGAATCCCGAGTGGATGGACCGGTCTGGCATTGTGTGGTTATGGCATTTACCGGATAATAATTTGGCGTGTTTTAAATAAACCGCCAAGTGCGAGTCGACTCGCACACGAAGGGTTTCGTACCGTAAAACCAGGCAACTTTTATCAAAGAACATCAAATTTTCACTTGTTTGGAGACCCCTTTAAATTTTCAACTTTATTTTATTTTTAGTATATGTTGATTACAGTTTAAGTGTTACTTATTTATAGAAAGTTTCATGTATCTATATATTGTGGTTCAAGAGATACAGCCTAAACAAACAAATAGAAAAAAAGCCAAAAAAAAATTACGATGTTTGTATGGAAGCCCCCTTTAATTTGAATATTTATTTTATTTTTATTATTTATTGTTAGCACGGCAAGAGAACTACACATTTTCTAAAGAAATCAACTGTCTATCTCTTACGGTTCATGAGATAAAGCCCTTTGACAGACGGACTGATGGACGGAAAAACGGACAACGGAGGCTTAGTAATAGGGTTCCGTTTTCACCCTTCGGGTACGAAACCCTAAAAACGATAAACTGACTTCAAATTCCGGTAAATAGCATTCATCTATGTCTCGGACAAACGAAATCACTCCTCCCTTACTTTTCCTGATCGAAGATCGTTCACGTGCAAAATAATTCAGTTTACACTGGCGACATTTAGTTATAATTCAAGTCTAATTCGTTTGATGACACATGGATAAAACTGTTGAAGCCCGTTGCCATGGAAACTATAGAAGATAATAATTTCAATATAACATGGTTATATTTAAATTATTATCTTAACGGTGCACATAGCAATTCCTCGAGAATCAAACTTATAGGGGACCACCTCAAAATCAATTTTTATACAACACCGAAAGAATCATAAAAATCTATTAACAATTGGCGCAATTTGTATTGTATTGTAATCCCTCAGAAAAAAATAAATATGGGACCACCTTGGGATCATTCTCTATACAATAGTGAAAGAATCAGTAAAATCGGTTAACCATAGGCGGAGATATCAAGTAACACACTACTATAAAAAAAAAAAAAAACGAATTGAGAACCTCATCCTTTTTTGAAGTCGGTTAAAATCAACATACACAAGAATTTTAAAGCAGCCATATGTATGCTAAACGAAGTCCATGTATTTAATTATTCACAAATTGCACACGTAGAAGCGCAATCACCACTGAAAATTGCATTTTTATAACCGGAGCGGGTGAAAATTATTGGCACAGTAAATTATTATGTACGCTGAGCTTACCAGAGGAATTTTTGATTTTTTTTGACATTCTACTGGCATGTCGTACCTACAGCTACATGTACAGCGTTTTCCATTCATTACCTATTCAATGGTATAGCATTCATTTTGAAATCCATACTATTTTGTATGTTTTTCTGTCTATTATTACTACTGAACGGCTGAACGGATCTAAATGGAATTTGAAAAAGAGATACATGGTATCCAGGGAGAGGACGGCTACTTTTTCGAGAAAACGCGTGTATGCAACAAAAACTTGTTCAAATTCCTACTTTTCTAATAAAATTGTGTGACATAATTTTAATTTGAAAGAAAACCAACAGCATCATTTCAAACATTGCTTAGCCTTATCCGGGCTTGTCTTATCTGTCATGGCAACTCTCAGGCAACCTCTGGCATTCCGCCAGTGATATTAAACCTCAACAGTGTTTTATGAACCCACTTTAACAAGATACATAAACTAGAGGTGGGTATAATAAAATAAAATACATGTTTGTGAATCTAGGAACAAATACTACAAAACTACTCATTTAATCTCGCAAGTAACTGTAATATAAATAAGAAACACATAGTAGTATTATTCTACTGTCTTTTATAGTTTTTGTTTTTTGCTCATTATGAAACAAATTTTTCACTAAAAATATTCTTTGCTACAGCGCGTCATTTCAGTATTGTTTTTAGATTTCGTTTGGTGTGTTTGCGAATAACTTAAGGCTGGTGTATGACTAGCGTTGCCAGGTATCCCGATTTGCGCGAGACGTCCCGATTTTCAGGAGACGCGTTCCGGTTTGCTCCTGATCGGGACACGAAATGTCCCGATAAATCAATATATGAACAAAATTAATGAACTAATTACACATCACAATACTATGTCAAGTGCGACAATGGGCTAACAATAGCACGCATCACAGATAGAGACTCAGAGACCCAGAGAGATGGGTAACGCGTTTGCAGCGTAAAACCTTCTATAATTCACGCCGCGCGCCGCAGTTCGCAGGGCGCGAGCGGGTGTGTGGCGCGGGGCAAGCTGGCAGTAACCCCCTCCCGCGTTTTTCCTCGCCCCTCGCCACGCGTACATCAGACCAGGAGGAGTCGGAGGAGAGCTCATAAAGATTTGCGCGTACAACTAAGTGTTTCGCGATTTCAACAGCAGATAAAAAAATATATTACAGCAGTTATATTTAAAAAAATATATTATATTATGCAGTTAAGCATTAAAATTATTTAATTAACCAATACGAATTAAACAATAACTAAATATTGTTTTTTAGGGTTTCGAGATCGGTTTCGAAACCCTTATGGTTTCGCTTTTTCGACAGAAAAAGCGAAACCAGGCTTTTCTTTGCAGTTAAGCATTAAAATTATTTAATTAACCAATACGAATTAAACAATAACTAAATATTGTTTTTTAGGGTTTCGAGATCGGTTTCGAAACCCTTATGGTTTCGCTTTTTCGACAGAAAAAGCGAAACCAGGCTTTTTTCCGACTCTAATATCTCAGCAACTACAGCAGCTATTAACTTGGAAATTTAAAACCATAATACAATTCGTGCGCCTGTACAGATTTAAAGAGAAATAAATGAAAATACATGAAAAAATAAAATAAACAATTTGTACTGAACATTTTTTCAGTAGGTAAGTATAAATTGTGATGTCGAAATTTTAAAGGAGACCTAAGTCCAAGAGGAGACCAAGGTCAAGTGTGGTATCAAATGAAAGTATCAGTTTGTACAGTTCAAAAAAGTTTTGTTTTGATTTCAAAAAATTACTATTACCGAAAATTATACTCCGAAGTTTGCAAACCGATCCGTCTGAAATGTCCTTAGGTAGTTATGTATTCATTAAATGGCAATGTCTCTAACCGGTACCAATAGGGCATCTTTGTATACTTGACAAACGTTCGAAACCCTCGGCGCGCGAGTCAAACTCGCACTTGACGGATCTTGTTTAAAAGTAAATTTGGTCTGAAAGGCGAAACCGATTGACAAAAGAACACGTCAAAGCGGAAATTCAAATTAAAAGTAACATGACATGCACTGAATTTTATAGCTAGGTATTAAAAAACAAGGCCCTCCTAAAGGCAGCAAAATCGAACGTTAAATACCTAAAATTTTATTAAAAACTTGTGTTTTTTTGTCCCGATCTACAACCCTAAATCCTGATTTGTTTTATCTTCCGCCCCGATTTACAACAAATCGGACCTGGCAACACTATGTATGGCCCAAACGGCCTTGAGAACACAGAACAAATACCCATATTTCGAATTAAAAAAATTGTTTGATATTTGGATATTTCTTCTGAACGCTGTTAATTTTGAGTATTTTTCCTTCACTCATCTTTGTTATAATATTTTACACAAATTTAACCTTTCACGAATAAAACAAATTATTTATACAGCTGCAGATCATTATTTTGTGTTCTCAAGGCCGTTGGGCTATACACCAGCCTTAAACAAATTAAATCCAAAAACCTAAAGTATCTTAGCCAAGAATTAATCAGATAAAATTCCGCTCCGTCGGATACATCCAGATCCGGAGATTTAAGATTGGATAATTATGTTAGCTTGCTAATGTAATCTTTCAATCTTACTAATGCCGGGTTTTTCCATATTGTACCGATGGATTGTTGTGCCAAAGGATGTATTTTTACACACTTTCCTAACCATAACGTTTGAATTCAACTTTAGCAAAATGCGACCCGTTTTTGTTTATGGATTTTGTTTGTATAAACTGCTTACTTATAGAATGGGATTGAGAATGACGTCATCTCTCATACTGTCCAGCTGTGCGATTACGCTAAAATCTCCTATACAATTGTTTGCATACAGGGAAAGCGGGTAGAAACGATTTCGGTTTTCGTCACATGGTACAAAAACAAATACATACAATTTTATGGCTGGATGGAAGCTGTGTAAATATCACAAATGTCAATCTCAATCGTAATGTTTATTTATATTTATTTGTTAATACTTATGTTGCTGGACCTCATAGGTTCATAGGTTTTTAAAGAACGAAAATTGGTTTATTGGTTCGCTATGAAGTACAGCTTGCTACTTATGTTACTCACACTTGACCTTGTTTTGCTCGACTACGTTTCATTACTACAATTGAGGTTTACCATTATTTGATAGTTTATTTCATGTTCATTAGTTTTATAAAGGCATGATCAAAAAAAAGCAAGGTCTGTCATTCCGGAAATGACAATTCCATATGTCACCGTCCAAACGACACTACTTGCAACAAAACATGGAAGTAAAGCAAAAAATTTAATAATAGCCAATTTAAAAAAAAATACATAAAAAATCGTCAATTTTGTTTGTTCGATCAGTCGAAACACTTAGTTAAATACGAATTAATGTGATAAATAATTGGTTATTACAAAACCACACAGTTGTTTCAGATTCGTACATATATAAGGAGCTCGGGGAGTTACAATTTTACGCTACTGGTAACACCAGAACACAGATTCGTCAATAGCGTCGATGACGTAGGCTTGTGTCACCTACGTGACCGTTCTGTATCGGAATATCATACCTGGCGAAGTATATTGTTATACCTATTAAAAACAATTGAACAAAGAAGTAAACTTTCGATCGTAATCGACGGCTAATAAGTTGAAAACAATTAATTTAGCTGTTAACGCTTTTAAATACAGTAAGCCTGCAAAGCGTATAGCGGGTGTGTTAAAAATAGGGTTTCGCTCACACCCTCGAAACTCACCCGGCTTACTGTGTAAAATGGCCCACCAAGGGGACTGAAACTCAGTTAAATTCCTTACCTGATTATTCGGGAACGTGCCATCCTTGTCTATCGCGTTGACCTGCGTCACCTTGGTCCCGATCGGCTCTCCTTCTAACACCGTCTCTTGTTCCCGCTCCGTGAACAGTGGTATCTCATCGTTGACATCTTCTAACATGATGAAGACCGTCGCTTCAGAAGCCAGTTGCTGGGCGCCGTTGTTCTGCGTGAAATGAGAGAGATGGTTATTCCTCGGTCATGTTTTGAGTTTTGTTTTATAGGCCCACAACTATAATTACGTACTAAAATGTTTTATACGATATGGGTACTTGTCGTGTGTCTAGATCAAGATTTTAGTGTTATCGGAAGCGCTCTGATAAAGGTAAAAGGTGGCTTTCGAAGCATTTTACTATATAACTGTTACGAAAGTAACAGTTTTGTTTCCTAATTATTAAAGCTGAAAATATCTTAATAACAAAGAAAACTACAATGAAATAATAGAAACAAATTATTAATTTTTTCAAAATATTGTACAGCTATCCTTACAGGCACACCTAATGCGATAGTACTAGTATTAAAAATTGAAAAAGAGCTAACTGCAGACTGTTGCAAAAAATCTACAGGTAGCTCAACTGATCCATACCAAAACAGCTGAATAATTTTAAGGCCGACCCATCTTCCAGGGAATCAGAGTCATACCGTCAGGTCATTTACCATCTCGCATTAGGCCTCGTGGTTCAAGGGTAGCTGCCACACTGACGCTGGTAAAAGCCCGACGGATGATGTCAATAATCGAACTATGACGGGGCACACGTCCTGCACAAGAGACATGCCAGTGCATGGTGACCAAGCTTATCAACGGTTTCACCACACACTGGTAACGGTGTGCAACTAGTCAAGGAGAATCTAAACGCACAGAGGTGGCCACCCGAAATGAGTTATTTTATTATCTAAAAGGGTAGCAGTACTCATTATTTATTCAGGTATCTTTCTCTGTTAAATCGCTTCAAACCCTAAATACTATTTGAGAATCCATTAGCAAAATAAGTGGAAATTGATCCTATAAACTCATAGATTTTTATAAATTGCTTTGAAAAGAAAGAGATTGTTTTTAATAGGAATTCTTAATTCTGAAGCTGATTTTCGCTGTTCGAATTCCTGAGAATAAACGATTAAATTAAATAAAACAATAAACCAAGAACAAACGAAAGAATTGAAAAAAATATGTTTCTTTCATTGAGTAACAAATACTACGTAGGTATAGAGAAGCTATACCAAACTAAAAACGAGTCGCAACTTGATGACAGCGGCGGGGACTGGGCGGGGCAAGCGTGCCGTGGACTGACAAGTATTTGCTACAGCGCTAAAACATTAGATGTCGTCTAATCATACTGTCAAAACATGCAGCGCTAGATCGCATATAGATTATAGTTTACTCGCGACCAAAACGTCGTAAGCGTCACGAAAAATTCATGGTGCTTACGCGTTTCGTTCAACATAGTGCAACAACATGTCGCTCTTAAATATTTTACACCGCAGGAGACACTCCACACAGTTTTTGTACATTCAAAACTACATTTTAATTTTTAATCCTAGGCATAAGTATTACTATTTGAAAACGTATTAAAAGTGAAGTGAAAAATGGTAAAATAGAATAGTAAATTAAATAAATTGTTCTGCGTTTGAAGTCATTTGTTTTGTACCATTATAATGGCTACGAAAACTCGATGTGCGTGTCCGACACGCGCTTAGCCGATTTTAGTTATAAGCCATAAGATATTTAAACAAACAACATAATAACATTGTTTACAAATATGGTATCTTGCGTTTGGATGAAGTATAGGTACAGTAACAAGCTATATTACTATCTTTTTTTTTGCAGTTGATTGATTTTTACACTATTTTAACACGCAAAACGGCATATTTTATTTTTTGTTTACTCGCATGCGGTCGCGATGGGCGTATGCGAGTAACTAAATGAGTTGTTGCCGATCGGCAACAACTCATGGCGCAAACCCTACGCTAGTAATAATAATCCAGTGGTTTTTTTGGTGTTTTTTTATCAATAAAAGATTTGAGGACATCCGGTTATCTGACTAATTATTATTTCTATACAAACTCTCATGTTGATTGTGGTCTGATCGTAACACTTTAAAAACTGTATTTGGAGTTTGCTTTTATGTCAGTCATTCACATAGCAATTTGATCTGCAAATCCTGCTCTGCTCATAAACATCGGTAAAATTACTACCTACCGATTCCATGTCCGACGAAATGGAATACAAAACTATAAATTCAACACCTATAAACATTAAACATGGTTTGGAAATAAATACCAAACCAATTCCAGTTAACATTCGATTTGATATTGGCTCACATTGCGATAAACCAGATTCTGCGTAGTTAATTCTAGCGAGAAAATTGCGCAATAATTTAAATTCGTAGGTTTAGAGCATCGACCTGATACCTAATAGACGCATAATATAGGGCTAACGCTTTCAGGTAACACATAAGGCAAATAGGTCTTATATAAATCAACGCCCTCTAACGTTCAGCCAGTAACGACCAGATCAGTGACCCGTGAATATCTCTGCGCCCGGTTGCTACATAATACATATCCTTAGTGCAATGGCTCCGTGTAGCATAAAATGGTGTGGAAAAGAGACTAAGACCTCAAATTTTAAAACAGTTGGAGTAACATATCACAGGTTAGCTGATTTCTTTCTTAATAGAATAAAATTTGCTAATTCATTTTAGTTTTGACGGTGTTCAACTTAATTAGATTGGTCGGTCGACGTCACCAACTGTGCATCTCTTTCTTTGATAACCAATTTTATATTTGTTTTTTTTTTCCGAATAAGGCGCGTGCAAGTAGTGATCTGCCGTTCCGGGCAGGGTCGTCATCAGAATATCGATATGGGTTTATTTTATTACCTGTAATAACTACTACGTACTTAGTCCTGACTAATTATAATGAATTCTGTTAAAATCGATTAAAATATTATTACCATGGTATGATATCTAAATGTTAACCCTAACATTTATCACCCGATAATTATAAAGCTAGATTACCACTGACTCACGGATTGACAAGAAAATTGTACTCCATATTCACGGATTAAAATTACCTATATGCAAAATTTCAGCCCGATCCGTTCAGAGTAAAAAGGTAAAAACATCCTTAAAGGTATCCATCCCTCCATGTAAACATGTAAACTTTCGCATTTTATGGTATTAGGTATTAGTAAAAATACCTTGTTGCAAGTATCGATTATTGTTTTCATAGATACTAAGAACCTACCCCATCCCTAAGAATGGTAATAATTTTTCGTAACCTTGAACGGACCAATTAGCACTCATTTCCCCGCACCCGTACACCTCAGTTGGTTGAATGACTTGTTTGCATAACAAATAAATAGGTCAAATTGATTTTCTATGTTTCTCTTGGAACTTACCAATTTACTTTGTTGAGTTCCTGTACTTGATTGCCTTTGAACGTACATATTTATTTAATAGATTATTGGGTAAAGGAAGGATGCCCATGGTCATTATTTCTTTAATAACTAGGTTTGTGGTCCACACAGTGGACCACTTGGCCACTGACCAAGTGGTCCACTGTGTGGACCACTTGGTCAGTGGCCAAGGCTTCGTGCTAATTATATTTACATATATTTGTTCCGGGTGTTCTGGGTCTTTTCTATATCAGGGTTATTGGTAATTCACTGACACTGTGTGAACTGTAGGTTCTGCCCATATCATCACGAACACGTTTGTGAAGATGCCAGGTCTTTATTTTTAAATTTGGTGTTGGTAGTAGGTACCTACCCCCCGTATCGCCCCTCAATAATCGTTCTTAAGAGTGGCTTATTTGAAACTAAACTTAAAAACAGCTCTGCCCTGAATTAACAGTGGGTGTGGGAGTGGGAGATTGGTCTTTAGTAACGCATTCGGTTCCGGACCAAGGTGTTTTATCAATTCCTATAAGAGAAGATTTACAAAAAAAAATAAGCATTAACACCTGTCGACTTCACGAACGTGTTCGTCATGACGTGCTGGACCTGCAGTTCACGCAGTGTCAGTGAATTACCAATAACACTGTAATAAAAAATATCTACCAACTATTTTATTGTATTAAGTTTATCAGTTATCTAGTACCTACCCATAACACAAGCTCTGCTTAGCTTGGGGCTAGATGATGCTGTGTGAATTGTCCAGCATTATTTATTTATTTTCTTGCAATGCTTTTTTACCTCTCGACAAACAATTACTTAACTATTTCCTGCAGCAGTGGAACCTTTGATGCCTATGACTGCAGTAGTGCAGAAGTGGAGTTTTGGCCCTAGGCAAGCTATTAGACGAAAATATACTCACTTCAACTCTGATGGTCAAGTTGTATTCTTTTATGCTCTCGTAGTCCAGAGGGTGATTTACTTTTATATCAGCCCACGTGAATCCATTATCGGCTCGTTGTTGCAAATAAAACGTGTGAAACTTGTTCGTTTGAGCCGTCGAGCCGGGCATCAGTCGGTAAAACACGGTCGGGTTGTTTTCAATGCCCGAGCTGAAACACAAAAGGGCATTAGAAAAACATTGACAAAGATAAATAGAAAGCTACGATAGGCAAAACAAACATGTAGCGGATTTTATATAAAAAGTAGCAATTACTGAGGAGATGTCTACTTTCAGATGATTTGTAACTTTTTTGCGGAGAGAATAGGTTTGGGAATGTTTTTATAACTTTGCAAAAATATTAGCATTTATAGACTTGGTTGAGGCAATGTGTTATCTTTTACACCTCAGTGAAAATGTAAGATTTTGATTTATATACTATATTTCCTAATATAAAAAACACGTCTATAAAATAATAGAGTTAAATAGTTACTTAAATAACGCCTCGTTCACATAATTTTCTAATCAATAAATCTTTTCGGATCTAAGATTAAGTAGGTAGTCAAAATTACAAGCCATTCAGAACTCCCGCTATTAACCAGAAAAAAGGATGAAATACACAGGACAAAAACAGGAAGAAGGCCATCACATTTGAATATATTTCACAGAAACCAAAATTATTCTGTTTTCAAACGACCTTTTCACGGGATATTTTTTTCTTTTTAATTCTTTATCTTATTTTAGGACAGGCTTTACGAATTAAATTTCTAAACTCTTTATTATTTACGAGGTAGGTAAGTTAATTGGGCAGTCGGGCCTAGTGAAATAATTGAATGAAATGGTTTAATCTTCATCAGAGTGTACCAAATTTTACGTTATTTCAAAGAAAAACAGTGACGAAGTCGTTAGATAAGTGATTTTCTTAAAAATAGAGTTAGGAAAGTGAGTTAGTAACATTGTTTTTCACCTCTATGCTGTGAATTCTGAAAGTGTAGTTAGGAGGACGAACAGATAGACGATAAATAGTTGTGAACCAAATCGACGGTCGACACACGGTGTTCGGTGTTTATGCAGTCAAATGCAGTATAGTGAGTCAGTGGCATAAACTTGCAATTAATTTTTAATTCGAAATCCCTTAGTATCACGGGAGCCCATAATTTACTTCAATTTGTAGACGAAAGGAAAAGAACTTTACAGATTGGGAAACTTAAAATACCTAAACATGAGATGCCACAAAAATGTGCAGGTACTAAGCCCAATGGGGGTATTCCGGACTTGGAAGGAGGGTTCAACTACTACGCCTCCGTAGTAGTTACCTATGAGGACAATAATTGTCAATAATAACAAAGGCAGTAATGGCACTGAGCCGAAAGAAATGGCGTGAACATGAGGAGTCTTTTGCCCGGACAGTGTGAAAAAAATATTTTAAAAATATAAACGGCCCCAAAATATTATTGTTATCTTATTGCTATTATTGTTCCAGTTCTAGTTAACCAAAATCCCAGTCTTTACGAACTTGTTTCTGCTCGTAAATACACTTTGACGTTGAAGATTGACAGTGGTTAACTAGAACTGAAACAATAATAAGTAGGTACTTTACTAAATTGCCACCGACTCATTTTATTTAGGGTTATTTTTAGTGTGGTTCCGTGCCGTGATGCACATTCTCCCGTGTCTGGTGCCGTTATTTTGTACTTACTGATCTATACTCCATACTTTTAGTTCGGAAACCATTGCCATTTGCCTAATGATGAAGTAAAATAATAAAATTAAAAACATTGAAAGCAGATCATGAGCTACGAATAAAAAACCAGAAGATGCCTTGGTGAATTAATGTTTTCGGTAGATTTTCTTAAGACTCGTATTCCCATGTTCGACATTATTTTAGTTGAACTAGAAAGCTCATCGTTAAAAAAACGCCAATTAAAATGGTAAGCACTAGATATCACGTAAAACCATTGTATTTATAAAAAAAAACTATGTCTAAACATTGACATGCTTTTATCCGAAACATTATTTAAAAAATTTAACATTATTAGATCCAGTAATGTATTGGTGGCCTACATGCAACACGATGAACACATTATACCGATTAACGTTTACATTCTATTCAAAAATATCTATGACATGCTCGCTACACTAATGTATAGATATTTTTGAACGGGTTAAGCAAGTTATGGTGATTCCCGTTCCTCGAAGCAGTGATCCCTTCTAAATGCACGCTTGTGACATCCGTGTTTGTGTTGCTCATATCAAGACAATACGCAGTCACCAAGTGATAGTCGAACGAAATTTATGACGCTAGCGGCGTCCGCTCCACCATCGCTTTCCTTCAGCATCGTACCAACCCGCGCGTGGATGATGCGATACGGAAAGAATCTGTACCGAAATGCACCCATAGTAAAGATAAACTAGTTAACGTGCCCAGGAAATAAAGGCAGCTTATGGGCTGCGTTTATTGTCCAAAGTGAACGGCAACGGATAGACCGGCAGTTTAGTGTGATATGGGTGAAGGCGGTAACATGACGAGGTAGAGCTTCGGCCGCGCAGCGCCTGCGTGCGGGTGACAGGGCTGCGTGCGGTGCCCGATGCCCGTGCTGACTGGGACCCACGCACCTTGCTTTCACGGACACCACTTTGGCACCCACGGGCAAATTCTCTCGTATGTAGATCGGGCCGTACACCACGTGGTCCCACACGGGGGGATTGTTCGCGCGATCCACTACGTCTATCTGGACCTCCACGGAACGCGACAAGGGCGGGAAACCCTTGTCCTGAGCCATAGCCTCCAACTTGTACGTTTCTCGCTAGCGGGGAAAAGAGTCGACGGAAACAGACAAAACCACGTCGTTAGTAGTGTTAGAGTGGAGGAGCGGCGAGCCCGCGGGCCCGCGGCGCCTTATACCAACCTTGCTTTCACACTGGTCACTACGGTACCCACTGTGACATTCTCTTTGATGTGAACGGGGCCATACGTGGTCATGTCCCAGATGGGGGGCTTATTGTTCCTGTCTACCACGTCTAATTCAACGTCCACGTCTGCGGAGGAGGGCGGCTCGCCTCTGTCCGAGGCGCGCACGCGCAGTCGGTACCTGTCCCGCTACAGATACACGGGTCAAGGTCAGCGAGCGGGGGAAAACAAAACATAATACAACTCAAATAAACACATAAAATACTCATGGCTAAGAAATAATCAAAATAATTCAACAAAATAAATTCAATCCGATACCAATGTAGGTATAATCGCTTCCTCTTAGATTATCATTTATGTATTGGCTGTTTTATAATAATTGTAACGATAGTACAACAGTATAGCGTCCATCCGTCGCCTTGCACTCCATAAGCGAACGAAACAAGAGAGAGAGAGAGGTACAGGAAGGGTCTACACAGTCTACAGATCCAGCCACTCACGTCATCGCTCGCACGCCGTCCCCATCCGCGCCAACTGCTAGTTTCATTCCTTGTAGCCAATATTAGTGGTGCACGAAATAAATTGGAAACAAATGTTTATCGTATTTTACAGGTTTTGTCTGTACAATGAGGAAAGATAAACTGTACATTAGTTATTATTAAGTACTTTTTACAATATAAACTAAACTAATTAATAAAAAATCAAAGAACTGAACAGAAAGCAGGCAAATGCATGCGGCACTGCATAGGTACAAGACATGGCGGAAAGGTCGGGTTGTCGTAAGAGGGTTTGGCGACCTCGTAAGAATCACTACAACGAAACGACACTCATTGAAATGGATATATTACAAACGATGGACGTTACGGGTTAGCTGTACTGTACAAGATTGGATTGAGAACGATGCCCCTTTCACAGAAGGAATATGTCACAACTGGCCCGATGGCCAAACTGCCTTGGGGGCAGTTCGACCATCTAGTTAAAACTAATTATCATACAAATTACATCAATAGAGTAGCGCCCTGTAAAAAATTTCAAAATTATCATGATGGTAGTATATTCATATGATCGATATATTACATGAGTAGTCGTCTACGAGAGCGCCGGCATCGAACCGGCTCACGGCTACGCACCGCTAAACAAAATCATAGATTAGTAACAAAACATGTACGTAAATACTGAAAGGTATTTAAAAGCGTAAGCTCTCCAAATTAATTTAATCTGTTAATACAATAAAATAAACTCGAAACTAGTTTGTGCGAAATATACAAAAGTGCTGTTACGGAAACTGTACATGTTTTAGAACTAAACGTAGTTTCAACGGTGAGGTATTTACAGCAGTATTATCTGTTGTAGTAAGGTAAGTATGTATTTTACACAAGTTGTAGGTATTTATCGTAAGATAGTCAATGCAAGATTGTGCTGCGGAAATGAGTATTTTACACCTGTGTTACACTGACGCGAGGGCGAACCAAACCGAACTGTACTCACATAAATGTTACGCCAATAAAGTGCAAAAAACTATAAATGGTAGGTAGGTAATCTGTAAAGTATTTACACCCTGGGTCCCGGAAGGAAGCTGCGGTCGAGGTCGGCCACGAAAACGTTGGCAGGACGGCCTCAACCAACGCCTTTCTAAGTGATTGGTGGGAAATCGCATAAGATCGCACGGAAAGGAAAGATTTGGGAAAGGTCACCCAAGCAGTGGGACGGAATAGGCTGAGAAAAGAACTGAAGAAGAAAGGTAAATACCTAAGTAGGTATCGTGGCCGATGTAGTTCTCATTCCATTCGTAGACTTGCTTTTACCTTTCTTTGTAAAACACACAAGGAGTGTGTAAAACACAAGCACACGTTGTCATGCGTTATGATCAAGATTGAGATGACTTAGACCACAGTTTATGTAACACTGACTTTTACTTCGTTTTTAACACCCTGGCTGCGATTTCTGGTCTATTTCACTACAGTATGGCTAGATGATTAGGTGAAATATTTTACTAAACGATATAGAATATCCTAGATTACTTCTAGATGACTAAAATGAGTTTAGATCGGTTCGGTTCATCGTCACGGCAGCGTGACAGGGCCGAAGTTTGTGCGTGCCGGCGCGGGCGCTGGCGGCAACTGAAACTAAATAGTGCTGCAAGAAGAAGAAGCCCCGACGGCGCCCGTTCAATGGACAACTACTCCTCCAGCCAGGATTGACTTCTCTCCACCCCACAGCAATTTACAGCAGCGCTCAATTTAGAACTATTTACATGTAATAACTTAAATTAAGTGCCAATTGAATCCTAAGGCCTGTAGGTAGCCATCATCCACCAAACTTTGTTGTAAAGTTTCCTTTCATTCGTCTCTCTTATGTAACTTTAGGTTAGTGATGATGGTTTTGAGCACTTGCGAGGTATACTGTGATGATTGATTAATTTATGTAGTTCTGGTTCAAAGTCTTAAAGAACGTGTTATCAAATCAGAATATTGTGTCATCATTAATTTTTAAATCTACTAAGTCGGCAATTAACATATTCAATAATTAAAGTCTTTTCTCTTAACTTACAAAAACATCTTTCATTGCAGTAAAGACCTCGCAAACACTTAAAACATCTCTTATTCTATTTTATGTTTGGTTTACGAATGTGCGAATACTTACGTCTAAAGGCTTCTTTAGTACGATCCAGCCTGATTCGGGCTGGATCTCAAAGTAATCAAAGTCTAACGGATTACCCGGAGCGCTTAGCGTGTACACTATAGCTCCATTATTGTCCGCATCCTCATCGGATGCAGACACTCTTAATATATTCGTGCCAATACTGGCGTCTTGCTTCACATTCTCCACATATTTCTGCAAAGGAAACCTTCAGTTAGTCTCTGAAGTACATGCAAGTGTGTTCATGCAACTATGTGGTTCTACGTGGGCTTACTTGTCTGTCGAATAGTGGCGGGTTGTCGTTCACATCTGTGATTTCAACGGTGAATGAACAAACACCTTCTAATGATGGCTCTCCTTGATCTGTCGCTTTTACTGTTACTGATACAAACTTTCCGTCATCCCCTTCTCGATCGAACACTTTATTCGTCGACACTTCGCCTGTTTCTTCATCGACAGTGAATTTCGTTCCTTTTTGGTTAGGCTGCTGTACTATCGAATATTTCACTTGTCCGTTCACGCCTTTATCTTCGTCTGTAGCGTGGACTTTTATCACAGGGCTTCCGTTAGGCGCGCCTTCTTCTACCTTCGGAAAATAGGTAGGACAGTCTTTGAATATAGGCTTGTTATCGTTCACGTCTGTGATGAACACTACTACAACCGCTGTGGATGTGTGTATGGTAGCGTCTCCGTTAACGCAGCAAGCGCCATCGTCTAACGCTGTTACGTTCAGTTCGTACTTGTCCCGGTCTAGCGATATAGCTTTGTTATGTAGCCGGATTACACCGGTGATCTCTTCGATGACGAACTGTCCAGAACTAGTACCGCCCCCGACAAATCCGAAACGTACATTATCGCCGTCTTTGTCTGATGCAACGACTGTTGTTACCAGGGTATTCGGTCCCGCGTTTTCGTCTACGTTAGGCGTGTACACTTGCTGAGAGAATTTCGGTTCTTCGTCGTTTTTGTTTTTGGTGTAGACTCTGACGGTGGCTGTTCCGGTTTTAGCTGGTTCGCCTTTGTCTTTAGCGGTGACAGAGAATTCGTAGTATGCATTATTGTTGTCTGCGTCTAGTTGCTTGTTGTTCGTGATGATGCCGTTTGAATCGACACTGAAGTGGTCATCTGAAATAATACGATTTTAACATTAAAGTAATAAGAAGAAAACAGAACACTTACACATAAAGAGGCTGAATTCATATCGAATAGGTAGATATGTCCAAAATATTTGAGTTTGAATATAAAACGAACGCACGTGACCGCCTCGAGTTGAAGGATTTGGGGAAGGCCTTTGCCCAGCAGTGGGACGAAACCTCCACCTCCACCTCCTCAGCCTGTATTGGTCTACTGCTGGACCCAAGGCCTGATAAGCGCCTTGTTGGCTTTTATCTCACGGGGGGTAATGCCTATAATCTCCACGCTGGGCATGCGGGTTCGGGATCGCAGTTCGGTGGTAGAATTGTTCTGCAGGGGGCGCTGCTGCCCATCCCCGTAGGACACCCTTAGTCGCCTCTTACGACACCCGCGGGAAGAGTTGGGGTGGGGCAAATTCTAAGACCACACAGCACGTGCAGTGAGACGAAACAGGCTCTTTAAAAAAACACAAACAACTCCATACAATTCTATAGTGGTTCTGTGTGTCATCTTTTCATGCCTCAACAGCTCAACGGGTATCAATGAAAGGCCAGAATATAGATGATATCTCGACGTAGGACATAACCTACTTTTCATTCCGCAAAACGCGTGCAAACCCGCGGGTAGAAGCTAAATACATTCTAGACGAAGACTTATGAAGCTAAGTGTAAGCGAGTCTCACCACACCAGCCACAGTTGCTTTTTAATTGACAGCAATCAGAAAAAAATACTAAAGCAACAATTGACTCATAACTTTACAAAATAATGCTGGATGATTCACATACCATCATCCAGCCCCAAACTATGCAGAGCTTGTGTTATGGGTATGAGATAACTGATACCAATACATCGAATCGGGAATCGAATCCAATAGAAACAAATGAAATACTCAAATTAATTATTTTCCAACTGCTAACAGCGCTTTAAAAGAACACAGGACTGCCACCTACAACTCAACACACATATTTTTGCACTTTCTCTACTCCCTCAACAGATGGCGCTAACCGTTCTCACCTGACACAAGATACTCGATCTCCGCGTTCTTCCCCGAGTCAGCGTCCATTGCCTTTACTTTGAGGATGCTGGTGCCTAGAGGGATGTCCTCGTCGACGTTGTGTGCTTGGTAGTCTGGCAGCTCGAACTTGGGCGCGTTGTCGTTCACGTCTGTCACTCGGATGGTTAGCTGGAAACGGAAAATACTTATAAGAATTCACAATCCGTATTTCCATACATAATATTAATAATAATCCGTCTGTTACATTCACGCCTAAAAGGTTGAACGAATTTTTTGTTGAAATATGCTACAGATTTTATTAAGAGAAACAATAAATTCATTGATACAAATTTCTTTTGGTTACCTACTTTTTATTGTGGAAAAACAAAAGGCGCGGGCGGTAGCCACCTAGATGTTTATATACAGAACAGGGGCAGAATAACGCATCTAAGCAAGCAAGCCTATCCACATCGCACATTTTACGCCAAAACTACTGATTTAACTGAACTAAATATGTTTAAGTAGACCTACAATAACACATACCAAAAAGTTGCAGTGGCAAAGGGTACATTCTAAGTTATTTATTATAAGACCTACCTATATATTATGTACTACAGCATCAGACAGCATGTATCGCAATAATAATAATAAATAATCTTCAATCTATTTAGGTCTCATTAGCAGTGGGTACAAGACGATAGTATTTTTTTTCACGTACCCCGGCGATAACATACCGCAAGAGGTAACAACTAACGTGCGAGGAAGTAACGACCTGAACCATTATTTTATTTCCCTGGACAAAGATTCAACAGGCTACTATGACATCAGCTCCTACTCACCCGAAGATGGCACTGTTCAAAATACCCTGAATCGAGTCCCAATAAAAACATGCCGAAACAATAAGCTACCTACTTTTTTATCACATCACATTCACATGACACACTAGTGAAGGTTTGGATGTTTGTTACCTCTTCTCGCCATAAATACTGAATGGATCGGGCTGAAATTTTGCATATATGTAGCTCTTCAACTTCAACTTCTTGTCAGATGGCTTCTGCGACTGGATTATTGCAATTCTGCCAAAGTCCGTCTCATGATAGCATCACAAGCTTTATGAAGTGCGCATTAGTAAACATAATATGTACCTATCAGTATTTACAATAAAGAAAAACAATTACGAACTAGATGTAGCTCTAAGCCTAGAATCAGACATAGGCATTTTATCCCAAAAATCAGTTCCCATGGGATATAAATAATCTTTAAACGTTTCCATAGAAACGCGTCCGGAACCGCGGGCAGAAACTAGAACTATAAAAAAAACTATAAAAACGTCACGCTGCGCGCTTATTCACAGACACTACACAAGCCCAACGTGTCTCTCTCAATACACACCTCAACAGAAGTAGAAAACCCGCCAGAATCCTCGGTAGCCGTAACCACCAGCGAGTACACATGCGGTTGGCGGAGGTCTTCGAAGTCCAACTCCTTAGCTAGCTTCACGATGCCCGAAGTAGGGCCGATGTTGAAGGTACCAGCACCCTGGCCTTGGGCCTTCAGTGTGTAGCGGATCTCGCGGTCGGCGAAGGACTTTGCCTTCACTGATATTATGCTGGAATGAGAAATGTAAACAACATAAGATAAAATTTAACCCGTTTACTGCCCAGCCTCTGCAGTGCAACCCGCAGGGGCGTCTCGCTGGGAGATGCTGGTCTACCCGAACATTTGCGAATATTCATAAATAGGCGTAATAATTGGGACTACCCAATAATTTTCGCATCACAAATATTCGCAGATTCATACATTTGTCTTACGACGGAAATCGAACTTGCAACTTTCTACGTCTAAGGTACATACATAAATACAAACATATTTTACAGGTCTAGCTTGGGTTTTGTCAAGTGGGTGTGGGTTGCCAGATAACTAGATTCCGACAGGCGTTTTTACTAAGATCTCAACTAAGTTTTTACTTTTTACCCAACTAACAAGTAGTTAAATAATTGAGGCAATAAACGTTTTTACATAGAACAAAGAAACACTTAATATAAATGAAAAAAAAAAACAAATAATATAAAAACAGACTGGTGACGCATATATTTTTAGGAATAGTATTAAGTCCAAGGTCTGTAATGGGTGGGTTGCTGGCCGTGGCTGAAGATGGCTGAAAACGAAGCGTAGCGCAGGTCCAGGCCATCCAAGTGCGGTCGGCATTGGAGCCCTTGATGGCCAAGCTGAAATGAAGGCCGAGACCGAAGGACGAGGCCTTTATAGCGAGGAAAGCAAGGGCTGCAATTATGACCAAAGCTTAAAGGCCGAGACCATAGCAAGCTTAGCTTGAGGCCAGGTTCTCGTGGCCAGCAGGGCAGTCATTGCGAAACGAGGCTTGTCGGTATAGTGCTTTACTCAAACAATGCGAGTAATTTAAAAGTCATTGAATTGAAAGATTCGTCGCTTGAAGAGTTAATTTTCACAATTTATTCACGAAAATAATTTTTGTTTTGTTAAACAATAAAAAAAAGATTAAATTTAATAACGTATCAAATTTTCACCACGATGCCATTTTCACCAGCCAGTGAAGCTTGTGGTGCTCAGTATGCATACAACCTTTATGCACCTAACTATGTATTATCAAAACAAAATAGAATTCGAAATTTGAAATACATTACGGATCGCCTATAGCGGACAGTAATAATATTACTGTCCGCTTGTTCGGGTAGGCCCAAAAGGTCGACTTTGCTCAAAGAAGGTTGACGCAACAATCAGCAGTTTACATGCTATGTTTGAGTATATAAATATAAGTATACCTACCTCCTAGTTATAACAATTGTTTTCATCCCATCTATTCGAAAAGGACGACTTGGTTCGCCTTTAAGTGCACCCACAGGTGGTGTTTTCTATAAGAAACTTTTAGCGGGCAGTAATGAGTTTTAATCCTCTTTTTATGGGCGCCGCAATTATCTTTGCCGCGGGGAATTTTTTAATTTGAAACATCTTAGTGTTCAGCTCCAAAGAAATCGTACGCAAATATTGTTTGAATAAAGACTGGCTGGTATGTACTACATCCAAACAACAAGATTCACCGTCACATTTCCCTCAAAATGAGCCAGATTCGGACATAATTTCAAACACGCAGAATATAAAATCTACAACAATCTCTATTCCTAATAAAACTGTAACAATAAATTTTCATAATTGCGAAAATGTCTCAAATGTAAATATAAGTTTTTAGTAGTTTTATTATTAGATACTATTTAATTTTAATTTAGATGTTACTCTATTTTTTATTAAATAATAATATTACAACAAAATATGAGGCGCATTTATTTTCTCATAGAGGCTGATGAAAAGTAGAGTGTATCACTCGGACGCAAAATATGTTTTTGGCTCGGGCAACATACTTTGAATCCCTCAATACTTTCAGGATTCTACTAAAGAATCCCTCGCTACGCTCGGTATTGTACTCTAGAATCCCTCACTTCGCTCTGGATTCAAAAAAGCACCCTCGCCTTAAAAATATTATTTTGCTCCCAATCTACTATTTATTTTGTTATTGTAATGTTCTTTGTTAATAAATCGAAGGCGTTTGATTTATAGTTAAAAACAGTTTGTTTGAGTCACAAAACGGTTTTTTTTTCATTCTTTTAGAAGTACCTACCTAGGTAGAGGTAGGTATATTACGCTACTGTTTTGTATTACCTATAGAGAACCTAAAATCTATTCTTATCTTTCAAGGTCAAAAGAGAACATGCAACATCACACTATAATACACAAGTACAAGTATCTAGACCTGATCAACCAAGAGATAGTTATGTAAACTGAAGACGGAACGAACATGCAAACAATCACAAATAATGCTAATAGATAGAGAACTTGAATTGAATTCGATGTTTAAAATAGCAGCGCTTCTTAGCACATCGAAGTAGGCACTTAGCGCGTGGTTGAAACCTCAATAACTACTACGAAATACTGAGTTTAGATCCCTGCCTTTATTTAAGCTCAAGGTGTACATTACATTTAGTTGAAACTCAATGATTTCTATGAACAAAGTTCTCGGTCAATTAAGTTTTAGTATCTACCCTCTGGTAGAAGTTATGCGCTTTCATAGGTAAGTAAACCTTCTGCCTGGATCGCTCAGAAATTCTGAGTGATCCAGGCAGAAGATATAAATTAAATATCATGTTCTATTCCGAGTCCGAATAGAACATGATATTTAATTTAGAATCCTGTATCTACTGTCCCACTGCTATTCACAGGCTTCCCATCGCTCCTTTCATTTATCATCTTCACCAATTCATCCCCTCTTTCTACATCTGTGTAAACCACTGACAAGTGACATTAAACTGAATTATATTAATTTCTTTATTGGAATTATTATTTTAGAAAACAAAATAAAGCACTATTAATAATGTCTTATCATAAAACATAACATCTGCTTAGCTTGGGGCTAGATGATGCTGTATGATTAGTACAGCATTATTTATTTATTTATCATACCAGCTCGCTGTAACACATTATTACTAGTTGTATTTAAACTGTACAGCATGAATATACACTCAGTCATCGATCTATGCTTGAGTGACGTTTAAGCCATAGAAAAGCATTACTCAAGGACAGATCGATGACTGAGCAAGCTTTCATATTACGGGCCTTAGATACATATTTAAGCACTAAAATCACTAAAACTTCCACAGAGCGATCTCTAATAAGGCGGTCAATGTACCGATCAAGGGTGCAATGTTTCAGACAGATATTTATGAGTCCACGAACCAATTGACTGCGATTGTGCACAGTTCATATCACACATACAGCGTGGACTATCTAGTCAATTTATAGTGTGTTTACTTTCGCGTTGAAACTACGACAGAGCTTTTGAGTGCAATCTTCATCATCATCATCATCATCATCATCATCATCATCAACCTATCTTAGTCCACTGCTGGACTAGGCCTCCCCCAATGAGCGCCATAGCGGCCTGTCTTGCCGCATCGAGCATCTGCCTGCAGTCTTTCGCAGATCGTCATGCCACCTGGCCGGAGGGCGTCCTACACTACGTTTGCCGAGTCGCGGTATCCATTCGAGAACACGTTTACCCCAGCGGTTGTCGGTTCTTCGCGAGATGTGGCCAGCCTACTGCCACTTCAGCTTGCTAATGCTCTGAGCTCTGAGTGCAAGCTTAGTCGATACAAACTAGTGTTTATAGAGGTAGTGTAGGTAACAGTAAGTAGGAACCAATGCAGTACAGTAACCTATGCAAGTACATAGGTTAGTTCCTAGCGTGGGTTCTATCTATGTTCTATTACTTTGGATCAGTTTGTAATTAGAAGCGACCGCTCGGGATTTCATTCGAGTGGACATAGGGTAGTTGATAGGTACTTATTTATTTTGATAAAACGATTTGATCATAACTGCTTTAAAAAAAATCGTGTGCTGGTTTGGGGCAAATTATATTTTGTGAAAAAGCGCAGCAGTTTATTTTTCATCCCATCTATTCGAAAAGAGGCAAAGGGTTCCTCGATAAGTGCGAACAAAGTGGGCCATTCTGACGCACTTAATAACAGTGACGAAATTACTTTTGAATTTGGAACACTAAAAGATTGAACGCAATTCACTTCAATAAAGTCCTGGCCGGTAATAATAAAGACGACCGCTGGGGCGCGGCGGGCGAAAGTCCGCCTGCGACGCAGGAGGTTGCGGGTTCGAATCCCGCCTCGGGATAAAAGTTTGTATGATCTGCAGATATTTGTGCCGAGTGTTCTGGATGTTTCTATGTATAATAAATAATATCTATCTATGTAGTGTATATGTATTAAGTACCTATATCAGTTATCTAGTACCCTTAACACAAGCTCTGCTAAGCTTGGGGTTAGATGGTGCTGTGTGGATTGTCCAGCATTATTAATTAGTAGTAATTTGGTTATTTACCTAAATAAAAAAAAAGCATATCTTATTTATTTTTCTCGTATGATGAATTTTTCTCATAGTTTAGGATGAAAAGCAGAGTGTGCCACACGGGACCAAAATTATTTAACCTCGAGTGACGTACTTTGAACCCCAGCTACGCTTAGATTCTATTCTAGATACAATCTACTATTATGTTTTTTTTTGGACTAGATATTATAACAAACCGATAATTTATTTATAAAAGAGAAAAACAAATATTTTAAAATACACATGAGACAGTTGAGCTATCTGTTACAATCAATCTAGAGGCAGGTAGCTTAGCTGACTCAAATTAATACCAATCGGAACATATTGTGTCCTTATGTTTATTTATTTGTTTTTCTGTGGAAAGCAAGAGTTGAATATTTTAAAACATACTCAGAATCCTTCTTCTGGTTCTCTGCGATCTCCGCCTCGTAGCTGGGCAGGTAGAACTGGGGTGCTCGCTTGCCCCCCACGATGCTGAGCCGCTCCTCAGGAGTCGACTGGAACCTCCTCTCGTCAACTCTTCCACTCTGGAATAGAATAAAATATCTGTCAACTTGTGTAAAGAGGTACACAATCCGCAAAATCGCCGTGATCCTAAGCCTATTGATAAGATAAATTTTTGTACAATACATACAGTGCCGACACGCTCTACTTAAACATTAAGTTGCACAACGATTGGCACTTCAGTTCGCATCGTTGAAGCTTGGCAGTGAACGTGTTAATAGCCTGTTCAGATCTACGTGGTATTCACTACCCAATGCGGTAACTAGCGGTAAGTTCGCTTGCCGCGACAAATGACATGAGAAAAATTATATAATTATAATGAAGATTTAATGGTAAGTTATATAATTAGTTTGTCCAAATAGTTTTTATAGTAAGTATATCTAGATGACATAATTATTTAAAATTTAAAGTCACATAATTTAAATTTTTTACATGTACTTTGTTATCAGCATTGCCATACAGCGGGGCAATACAGCCAACGTCTTGGGGACGCTTCCGACTGGTATTGATATGGATCAGTTGAGCTACCTGTAGATTGTTTGCAACAGTCTGCAGTAAGCTTAACTGTTTCAATTCTAAATACTACTTAATTCTAATTCGTTTTTATTGATTGATTGTAATTTTCTTTGTTAATAAAGACTATAAAGACTTATTCTTTATTATTTAATCAAATATTTTTCAAACTTTGAACTATGTACAGTTTTACGATTATGTTAATTTTCTGCTCTAACTAATATGTATCTAAATTACTATTAAACATTTGCACGACTAAGAAGTCAAACATAGTGATACTCTATTCTAAAACCATCAACCTATATTTAAGCAAATAAATACTATTTCATTGGATATTGCGCTCGGTTTCGTGCGGTCGGCGTTATTTCGTATATATAACCGCATTGAGTATGCGGTACCTAATCCTTCTGTCCGTGGGTAGGTCTGATCAGGTCTTAAAGCAAGCGTAGGTACAGACGTCATGCAACTAGGTTAACAGTAGACCGCATTTTCCCCCACTGCATCAAACTTTGTGCATAAATCACAGAATCGTAAATTTCAGAGCAAAATATTGGCAGACTTTGAAAGCGGGAACCCCTCTTATCAGCTCTACCGACTTTTCAGATGTATCCGCCAGCTGAGTTCAACATCCTCATAAACTAAACTAATAAAAGCCAAAGGTGTTGCTTCTCGATATTGACTCCATATTTCTTCAAGAGAATCTTTATTCGCTGTATCAGTAACTAATCAGGTCTTGAAGACTTTACTCAAATAATATAACACAGAGATGTCACTAGTAAGGTTTACCTCGAGGGATTACATTTTGATCTACTTACTAGATATTTTCGTGACGAGCTTGGAAGACTTGTTTGCGAGTATGAATAGTCAGCGTTTGAAGGAAGGAATGTGTAAGAAACTTTTCTGCGATATATCATAGAGTGACTGAGTAAGTGAAATTGTTTTACTGCTAGCTTGCCGAAAAACTTACTCGACGATAACTTTGAAATAATTTCGTCGATGGATAGAGGCTGGTCAGGACCGCTATTTGTAGCGTGGCGTCGTCGTATGGGATAGGCCTATGTTCAGCTGTGGACGGACCTATGTGGGTCTATGATATGATGATGAATCTTTTGGTCTAGGCTAGGGTGTTTATACTTGGAATTATAGTCTAATTAAGTAGAAACATCCATCAGCTTTATTTAAGGTAATTTTCGAAAACCCAACCTAAACAAACATCATTATCGAACCAATTTGGCTGATTATGATTTGGAGCTCTGCTAACGTGAATATCATTCTAGAATTGAATTTCAAATTTTGGTCTATGCAATTGCTTTTGAATTTCGTAATTGCTCAAGCGAATACAAACCTTTCAATCTCGACAGAAACCTGATTTTTTATTCATAGTCCAGCGACCGACGACGTAACGACTGAAATGACTGAAAGTAGATAGAAACGTCGCAAACAAAATGATTCGAAAACATCCAATTAAATTAGTTCAGTTTTCGTTAATGCTTCAGCAGAATTTCAACAGCAAAATTCCCACCTAGCAATTTTGAACTTATGATTACTTGTTTTAATTATGAATCCCGACGGATTCTAAGTATCCTTGTATCAGAATCGGGAATCGCGATAGTTTACAAACAAATTCTCTGCACAGCTTAAGGTAGAATATCAACAGAATTGAAACTTCGATAGATAATTAAACCTTTACCTATTTATTAAATGATCTACTAACTACTGTGGGTACCTTAAAAACGAAAGAGAATTTTCCCGATATTTTCTCACCAAAAATCTTTACTGACATTAGCACTCATATTGATAGTAGATTATGCAACGAGGGAATAAACAGTGGCTTAGGTCACTAGCGTAATTGAATTCCGAGCGCAACTCAGGATTTTAGAACAACTCACGAGCGAAGGGAGTAACTAGAATCCTGAATGTGAGAGGGATTTAATCACGCCCAAGAAGAAGACAAGACAGCTTCCACGAGAAGGAATATTGGGGAGTCCGTAAAAGTAGAGTTACTTTTCACACTTTTGGGTTACATGACGTATAAAGTACCTAATTCGAGCATGTAGTGTGAAAAAATTATTACCTGATCCTCAGCCTTCACATACAGCACGTACTCCATATCCAGTTGAAACGGATCCGTCCCCCTAGTCCTGACCACGCCAGATCGTTCGTCCACCTCGAACCTGCCTCCAGTTCTGTCCCTCACGATGAAATAGTGTATATTATGGTCGGTGTCAGGATCCCTTGCTTGTAGGGTGAAGACTGGAGTGTTGGGTGCCGCGTTGAGTTGGACCACAGTCTGCATGGGGAGCGGTCGGTTGATGAAGTAAGGTGGCTCGTCGTTCACGTCCTTTACATGGATGATGACGCGTTGGTTGTCGGTGTCTGAAACATTTAGATGGAAAGATTAAGCTTTGAAATTGTAGTTTTGTTGCCGTGTAAAAGGTAGTTTATTAAATGTATATACATTTTATTTATTATCCAGCTTTACAGTTACAATGTGCAAACAGCGTAGATTCTAGTTAAAAGTTGATAAAACTTAGAATACCGGGAAACAGAAGCGCCATTATAAACATTTAGGTCACGGAAAGTATGTAGGTAACATGCTTTGCATATTCATATTCAAAACAATATCATTGTACAAAGGCTTGAAGTCTCCTTTGCGAAATCTAAATGACGGCAGGAAATGTTAGAACGAGCTCCGAAAGATAACCTAAAAGATGCTATGCAAATGTTATCCAGTTTGTAGTTTTGTCAGAGCCCAATTCGGTAGTTTGCACAGTTTCGGAATTTCCGCTTTAGAGGACAAAGCTCCATACGTACAGGCAGCGATAAAAGTTTCTGCTTTTTTCGCGTTCGTTAGTGCTACCTCATAAAAATACTAGTGCTTTTCTATCATAGGATAATTAACTAGGGCAGGAACTTCGGATAGTAGTATTCTTTTTGCATTTTTGTGCTTAATAAATTACACTTAGTCTCTGTACAGGGTGTAACAAAAACTAAGGACTAAACTTTCAGGGTAGGTACAAATTCAATCATAGAAAACCGGAAAAATATTTAAAAAAATATTGGTCTACTTTAAAAAAAAAAGTCCACCTGATCAGGTAATGGACTGATGCATGTATCTATTTATCATTGAAAATAAAATAAAAAGGGTTATGTACCTGTATCCTGTACCAAGATGGTTGACCGCCCCGCCGCCGCGGTCAACGATCCGCGACTTCACGCAGTGGGTGTGGGTAGCGCGTGCGACTTAGATTCAGCAAGTTCTACGTAGGTACGTACCACAAGCACATTCCAATTTACCTCTAATACTTACGGGCATAGGACCGACAAAACACAAAATGTACGCGAAAACGTTAAGTTCTAGGTCCATAATTAATTTGAACGACATCTGATTTCACTCAAACACTAATAAAATATTTACAAACTTTAGTCTTTTGAAAATGCATAGTTAGCACAATACCTAGAACTAAAAGTTTTCGTGTTTAACGGTCTTATATACTAGAGCAAATTGGAATGTATTTGTGGTACGAACGTACTACCGTATTGGCGCGCTGCATGCTGCACCCACTGCATGAAGTAGCGGCTAGTTGACCGCGGCGCGCGGGTATTAGTAGGATACAGGTACGAAGGCTATTATTTATTTTCGATGATAAATAGACACATCCACCTCCTCCACCTATATTGGTCCATTGCTGGACACAGGCCTCCCCCTGATAAGCACGTTATTGGCTTTTACCCGACGGGGGGTAATGCCCATAATCACCACGCTGGGCATGCGGGTTAGAGATCTCAATCTGGTGGTAGAATTGTTCTGTAGGGGTCGCTGCTGCCTACCCCCGTTGTATACGTCTTAGTCGCCTCTTATGACACCCGCGGGAAGAGTTGGGGTGGTGCAAATTCTAAGCCGGCACCACACAGCAATAGACACATGCATCAGTCTATTACCTTAACAGGTGGACATTTCGTTTATATTTATTTTTATAAAACTAAAGGCCGGGTTTTTTTTTATATTTTTTTTTTGTATTCTGTGTTCGGACCTTTAGTACCTACCTCGAAAGTTTGGTCCTTAGTTTTTATTACACCCTGTATAGCCACTTGGATTATTTGTAGCTCTCTGTTCCTGCTTCGTTAAACATCAAAATCTGTTAACTTACAGCACCAAGTCCAACCGAGCCATAGCATTTAGAATTTAGACAGTAGGTAGGTACCTATCGCTGC
This sequence comes from Eupithecia inturbata, assembly GCA_963662085.1. Classification (NCBI taxonomy): domain Eukaryota; kingdom Metazoa; phylum Arthropoda; class Insecta; order Lepidoptera; family Geometridae; genus Eupithecia; species Eupithecia inturbata. The sequence goes on along the minus strand of OY759180.1, from coordinate 9,203,148 downwards.
CGTCTACACGCTCGCTAAGAGCTTTCTTTGCCTCTCACCAATTTTTCGTTATTTTTATACACATATGTTTATGGCAGATTACAAATGGATGAAACTAAGAATAAAGAACTTAGAATTGACACAGCCTATGTTGTGAAGACTCCTGTCTAAAGTAGGTACACTCGAAGAACCTGTGATACGTGAAAAAAACATTTATAATGTGAATTGAAAATTGACAGTCACAGTTTCGCTTACATAATTTTATGTTCTCTTTTATATCGCTGCCTGTACCTGGTAAGTCCAGCTACAGGATTAATGCATATTTCATGGCGATTCCTGCGAGCTTGCAATAATCATATTACTGGAGGGAAGCTTTCATTTATAATTCCAAAAACGTGAATTCAGAGTCATATTTCTGCCTTCTTTTCATAAATATAGTAAAGCAAATGTATCTATGACAAGGTGCTGATGCTAGGACAAAATCATTGTGTCAAAATAATATGGGATAAATAGAATGTGGTTTTATAGTCAACTCAATAATAATAGATGCTTAGGCCAGTATTATGTAAGATGCTCAGTCATCGATCTATGCTTGAGTAACGTTTTTGTATGGCATATGCGTTACTCAAACACAAATCGATGACAGTGCAAGCTTTCATAATACAGGCCTAAAGCTTGTCGCACACCTGGAAAGCACCGCTGCAGCACAGCACAAAAATGTGTATTCAAATATGGGCTTTAACTCGTAACATTTAGTATATTGCAATCAGATGACATACAGCTCCACTCGTTTAAAGCTTGTGGGAAGCCACCTTGTCACTGTAAAATGTATCTATAGAGAACGAATTTAAGCCTCTATTTGAATGCACGTCTTTTTGCTGTGTGGTAGCGGTATCGGATTAATGAGCGCATAGCTTTAGATTCTAGTGGCCGATTTTTGCTGATGATGCAGAATAGAATAAATAAGTAAATACTCACATTTTAGAGCAGCTATTCCGTTAGTAAGCGTGAAAATAAAAACATTTTATTAGTCACAGAAATAAAATAAATTAGGTATATTATTTTAAAAGAGAAGTAAATCAATATAATAGAGAGAATAAACGCTTAGATCCTCAACCGTTATAAAATTTACGGGATATCGCCACATTTCAGTTTAATTAAAGGTACGGCACGGGAAAATTTTTACACAAAAGAATAGGCCCCGTCTCGTCCACGCTCCCGTCGCGTATATTTATCTACTTTTGTATGTAACGATGTTTAAAAATTGTCCCGTTCCGTCTAGGACACGTTAAGTATTCAGAGACCTTCACTCATTTCAAATCATGAAAGTAGTTTATTATTAGACACTTAGGCCCCTATTACAAAAGCTTGCTTAGTCATCGATTTATGATTAAGTAACGATTTTCTATGGCAAAAACGTTACTCAAGCATACATCGATGACTCAAAATAGTTTCATAATAAGGGCCCTAGACAGTCACATTGGTGCTATGTAAACGTAATTCCTTGTAACGAAAAAAACGTAGATATATTAATATAATAATAGTCCGAATTTAACCCCACATTACAGTAACTAGGTATCTCCTTAATACTAGACTACGTATTATGAGACACCCACGTAGATATTCTTTGTAGCATAGAAACTCTTGTTAGAGTTTCGAAGGTCGGAGATCGGTTTCGAAACCCTTATGGCATCGCTTTTTCTATTCTTAATATCTTTTTTATCTGTTAATATCTTTTTAAAATCTTTTTTCCGTCTTTAATATCTCAGCAACTACAGCAACAAATAACGTAAAATTAAAATCATAATATACATATAGATTAAAAGAAAAAAACTTAAAATAAATGAAAAATTATAATGAAAATTTTCAGTATAAATTGTGATGTCGAAATTTTAAAAGAGACCGGTAATGTCAAGTAGGGTATTAAATTAATGCTATCAATTTGTACCTACTCCACACACACACACAGTTTGAGTAGGTACACAGGGTAAAAGTAACATTTTAGATGTATCGGTTTGCAAACTTCGGAGTAGGTACGGAGGGTAATAGTAAAATATTAAAATATTGCAACCAATAATTTTTTGGTACTCTTTAACCAGTAACCATATAGTAATATTGTATACTTGACAACCGTTCGAACCCCTCGGCGCGCGAGTCACACTCGCACTTGACGGATCTTGTTTTTAGAAAGGTCTATCATACGAAGTTAAACTACCGCACAAACGATAGTGTGTATTGTTTTGGGATTTTTCAGTACACTTCCCACGTATTCAAGGTTGAAAATTTCGTTGCTAAGGCTTTTGAAGCTCGATTTAATACCAATAGGTATCGGTAACAGAAAAGTTTATAGTAGACGAACTTGGCAGTGGAAATCACTGCTCTGAATTATTGAAAATAGACCAAAAGTTCATAATATATGAACGTTTGGTCTATTTTCGCGAGAATGTAAGCGGGTTAACTACGAACCTAGTCGGTGTTCTTCCAACACAAACTATGAACATAGTTAACCCGCTTACATTAATTATGACTTCGTCATATTACGAAACTTCTTGTAGTAGGTAATAAGACCAAAAGTTCCCCGAGCAACAACCTTTACATCAGCTACAGCAACTGACCTTTCCTTTCCACTCATTAAAATAGAACAGCCATGCATTATTTACCAAGCGACCTATAATTCTTTCGTACCCCTCACATTATTAACAAACATGGCCTCTAATTCTCTGGTATCCCCTCCGGCGCGGGATCCTCCAAATCCTCGGAATAAACCCGCCGCTTGCTGTAATCCCATTTCCAAGGATAGTTACGTGTATAGTTTTACACACAACTGAACATAACAATACATTGACCCTTAACAGGAACGTGTAGTCTTTTCAGTCTTTATTTTTTATCGCCTTATGTAATAAAATAACATATTTTTGACATTGGTATATCCAAATTTCAATGCAAACATTTTAGCCAGTTAAGATAAACATTTTCTAATATTGACTGCTGTTAAATCAACGTTCATTGTTAAAAACATCGACGGACATACCGCCTGACAAAAGCGGTTCATTTGAATTTTTTCGACTTATTCAAAGTCGAAAAAATTCAAATGAAACTTTCATATATTAAATTTACTGAAAAAATTTACATTCTTTCTTCGCAATCGAGCAAAAAAAAAGGGAAGAAATCACCAAGACTTCTGTTTGCAATGCGGTCAGTCGAGTATAACAAAACAAACAGAACCCGAAAGAGGGCAAGCTCTGATTAAAATCCTTGATATTATCTTGTAATTTTATTCGGTCAATGTGTGCTTGTAATGGTTAGTAGCGTTATCTCATTAATGAACATCTAAATGGTTATTGCACATTCAGAAAGAGAGTGCTTAGAGGATGTAATTTGTATGAAAGCTACAGAAATAACCCGAACAAAAACGTAATAGGTACTGAATAACAAGGTAAATCATTCAAATTCAGATAGGTAAAATGCCTACAAGATGAATGGACCGATACTTTCACATTCAACACCATTAGGTGGACGCACACAGTGCACGTGAAGAAATACCTGCAAAAGTAGGAGACACGAAGCAGAATACACATCCATCCAGTTTTCGAAAAAAAGGCAGAAAACCATTTATCTCAATTTTGTATGATAAGCTACGACGCAAAAACAGTATCCCATAACTCAAGGTATTCCGACAACAAGAAAGGCGAATGCCCGACTAGGGGTAGTCCGTAGTATGTGGGGAAGCTTCCAAAACTCTGGACTAACGCCAAAAATCTCAGCATACGTACACAATCCACACGCGAGCGTTTACATATTTGTATGTTATGTAGGACGTATTTGTTTTGGGCTCGCGGGACCACAAATCTTTTCCGTTTTTGTTTACCTCTGAGCTTTGTAGGTACCTTGGATACAAAAATCCAATAAAGGAAAAACGTTTTAAACGTTTACAGAACAGAATTAGCAAAAGTTTGTTTCGTGGTTTTCATAGATACTCGTAATAAAATTTGTCGATTTTTTACCATAGAAATGACTAGTACCTACTACCTAGCTTTTGGCAGCTCCCAATGTAATATATACCAAACCCAACGTGTAGTTTTTCAGTAATTACGCAGGATTTAAGGAAAAACTTTTTACTGTAAGTTGTGCTCAGGGAAGGAGCAGAGTTAATGTTATGTTCAGCTTTGGCCCCAAGCCAGTCATTGATAATATCTACCCGTGCCAAGACAAAAACCTTTTTAAAAAGACGATTGTGTCAACTCAGGAACATTTACTCGCAGTGTAAGAGAATTCGCCAAATAGAAACTACAAGATAAGCGAAACAGGTTGATTACTTTTTCAATCCGGTTGATTGAACCAATATCGAATATTGAGTTTTCATTTTCAGTTCTTGATTGTTGGAATGAACCTGCAGAACTGGAACGACACTCGTCGGAGCCGTGAAATATGGCAGATTTAGCATCGCGTGGTGTGGGGGAGAGTGGGTCGGTCGGCAGCAGCCAGCAGGTGAGAGGGGGCTACCATTAACCTCCCTTGAGCACGCTGTCACGTAATGCGCATGCGTACTCCACATCTCTACAACCGCGTGTTTTCCTCGTGAGTTGCAACGTAACGCTATGCCGAATGAAAAAGGTAATCTGTGGGATCAGCTACTATGAACGTACGACAATCGATGAGGGATCACAGTGAATGAGCACCATTCGGAAATAGCGGATAAAGTATCCATTCGCATTGGATTAGTTTTTTGAAAACGCTGAAACGATGCCTCTGTTGTAATATAAAATTAATAGGTATAAGATTTCCGACGTAGGTGAAATAAATAAATTAATGAATGAATTAAATGATGACGGGGCAGGTGCTTTTACTGTAGCTAAATGAAAACGTAACTGATAGTAGCCATTATGGCTAATGAATAGTGATCGAGTTTCCAAAATCTAAACTAGGTTTATTTAAACTTGCCGGACGGGGAGGCGCATGCAAAGTGGGTATTACTCGCAAAGCGCTCGATATGGGCATGGCTGACGCGGTGCAAACAACGAGCTGGTGCAACTTTAATACGTTCACTGTCTGAGGGCTCTGCGGTGTCACGAGGCCATGCTGAAACTAGCCGTAGTTTACGCTATCGATACTACAGACCCGACACGATGCTGACGCGATGCGTGCCAATAAAAACTATGAAATTGACAGACGGTATTGCCGACTGCGGCGTCCACAAATCACTAGTTGAACCAGCTCTGATATTCCAGCTCATAAACAAATGAATAGTGGAAAATACCGTGGGTCATCTCTCCCCTATACGAGATGAAATGAGCATAATGTTTGATGTTTTAATTTGATGATTTTTGGTGTTTAATGATGAACGATTGTCTACCGTTCTTAGATTTACCGTTTTTATTGTTATTTTATACAAAGTATAAAACTATCCCTAAATACATAAATAATAATTTAGAACGATAAGAAACAAACAGAAGACTTAAATCTCCACTCACTTGCGACAGTAGAGTTAAAATTGGCTTCCACACAATTGTCTTGTCTCGGACTGAAGCCGTAAACGATTTGTATCCATTTCAGGAGACACTCCTAACGTACTCATTGAGACACTGAATTGAATCTTATTCTGGTGTTTAGGCAACTGAATCAGTATTTCATGAATCAATTCTTCGAGAATATCTACGTTTGCAAGACGAATTAAACACTAAAGCATTCAGAGACCTGTCTGACCCAGTTAAATGGACGTTTTGGAGTTCAGAGTGATCGTAAAACGTAAGAGTTCTAAAGAGTGACGACATGGCACACTCTTTTATAATGTTTTTTAACAAGCCATTCGTGCTAGTTATTGTAAGTTCTGGCAATAACTGCTCAACAGCAGTGCAAAATGAAACTTGTAACTCCTCGTCTGCAATTTCAAATCCAATAAATTCGCAGCGATTTGAAAGTAAAATTTACGGACCAATCCATTTTCTGGCCGCTTAGTTAAGAACTTTGCTTGCGATGCTGATGCTGATTCATCTTGTTTTTGATATCGCATGGCAAAGTCATCAAACAATTCTATTTAAAATTTAATCTAGCTGCACTCGAACTTTAATTAATTACCTAAATTTCGTTATATGAACTGTCAAAATAAACTTTAATAAACTTTAAAAATGAGTATTAATGAATCCAACCAATGCCCAGCGTGGGAATCAGAAACCGATGTCATTTCTTAGGCTTACAAAATAAGCTCACAGACTAGTAAATTTTAAACTACATTATTATCAACTATAAAGTCAATTTTAAACAAAATTATTGTTTAAAATTGACTTTATAGTTTTATAGTCAAAACTATCATAGTTTGACGAATTTATTACGGAAACACGTTGGTGTTCTTACAACACAAATAAGTTTAGTAGTTAACCCGCTTACATCCGTAATTAATAAATAACGTGTTATTTGATTACATTCACTTCAAATGAATTCGACGGCCAGATACGTTATATAATACTAATTTAATAAAATGGTATGAAAAGTAAGTATGTCATATAAAATGAATGTAAGATTTCAATTACAAGTCACCAAAAGTATCATTTAAAAAAACATACAGACGAACTGAGAACCTCCTCCTTTTTGAAGTTGGTTAAAAATAATTTCGTTCGGAGTAGCATTTTTCCAAAAGCATCTCATTTAATCTAATTTTAAAAATATTATTATTTCCTTGGCTTTTAATCTTGTCTGGAATTTTATAATATATTTATACATCCATTGAGTGTCGACTAGATTCATGTATTTTTAATTAAATGTCTCCAAAGAGGAATCTAAAGGAAACTTCAAGACTACCCAGCTCCAAATTCCACTCTCGATCCGAATCATCATACATCAATCACAGAAAGACAACGCCTTTAAAATACCATAAATCGTGAAGACGTAAAACTTCTGACTTTCTGTTAAACTTTGCTGATTGATCTGATCTGGTAATGGAAGAAAAGCTTCAAAGACTTTGAAATACTTTCAAATAATATCAACCATATATCACTAAAGTTATACGAATCGCACAACCTAGGTAAAGAATGCCATCCCTTTTTAACCGACTTCAAAAAGGAGGTTCGCAATTCGTCTGTATGTTTTTTTTATTGTATGTATGTTACTTGATATCTCCGCCAATGGTTTTTTCCGATTTTGCTGATTCTTTCACTATTGTATAGAGAACTAGCTGCTGCCCGCGGCTTTGCACGAGCTTTTTAAGTAGCCTATGTCCGTCCCCGGGATACCATATACCTCCCTGCTAAATTTCATTGAGATCCGTTCTGCCGTTTAGGCATGAAAAAGTAACAGACAGATAGACAGACACGTCACGAGTTACTTTTGAATTTATAATATTAGTGTGGATGATCCGGCAACGGGCAATAACAGTTTCATCCATGTGTCATCAAACTAAATTAGACTTGAGTAACTAGATGTCGCCACTAGGGAAATTAGATCGCGCTATCAAAGTATAAACTGATTTTTTTCCACGTGAACATCGATCAGGGAAAGCAAGGGAGGGGTGATTTCGTTCGTCCGAGACAGATAAATACTATTCACCGGAATTTGAAGTCGGTTTATAGGATTTTAAAACACGCCACATTATCATCAAATTTAATTATCTAAGGCAAGGTGTCTATACTAGACTTATGTCTATCCTACCAATGTTATAAAGCCGTTTGTGAATTTTATTTTGTTACCTAAGATCACCAAAACTACTGAACAGATCAAGATGAAATTTGAAGTACATTTAGAATCTAGCCTAACTTAGATAATAGGCTACTTATTCATTATTATACCGAAAATACGCACGCGAAGCCGGCTATAAAAATACTAAGGCATTTTAATTGATAAGATTTCACAAAATCTTCTACATAGAGTTAATCTATGGTCTGAAATGTGGCGATTGCAATCTCAAACAACCCTCTTAACATCAGATAAATTTTACCAGACCCAACCAATCGATTGTTTACCTGAAAAAAGAAAATTATTATTTAGATTATTATGGTCGTACTTACAAAGTTACAACATTAAACAATGCTAGCGAATATAAATTATCACAATATTTCAAATAAGGGCAACAATTTCTGGGCATTAAGTTATAAATCAAAAAATATTACCATAATTTAAATCAGCTTTTCCGTGACAAGCGTACCCGCTACCTGACTTTTAATTTTGTTAAATAATATATTTCAGCTGCTCTAAACCTCTGTGAAACTGGTAGTACCTATTTCTGCTAGTTTTATTACAAGTTATTAAAAGTTCTATAACAATCTGTCGGCAAAACTGTCAAATACAGCAACATGGTTTTGAGCGAAACGAGTTTTCATTGTGAACTCTAGCGGTCTAACTCAGCCGCAACTGTGGGGTTAGGAGTATACTATTGTGTTTTTTACTTTGTAACGAGGCTTAGTTTCGTTCTAAGCTTAACCAACCATAAACAGCTCCTTGCAAATCCTGCAGAGCATATTTTGTGCGAACTTTACATTACGTAGATTTATACTTCGCGGTAGTGCCTGAAGCCAAATAGGTTGATCATCAGAGATGAGGAAATCATTTTATAAATATAATTAAAATGTTTTTTTTTCTATCTCTACTACTAATTTCTTGCTGGTTTTATAAGGTAAGTTTGTAAGAAGTAATTTACGAAGTTTACCCCGCGCTGCAGCAAACATTTCCCTGTAGCCTCAGGCAGCAATCTGAGAATGTCCTCTCCCTCAATAAGCTCTAAATTATTTTGGAGGAAAGCTCCAAAATTACGAAACAAGATAACCTATCTATAAACCTCCTATTTTTAATCATCACGAGCCTTGACGCAAAACAAATGAAGGTAGAGTAAATTTCTTACCGTGGTGTTGATATCTTCATTTGTTTTTATATAGGAAGCACTTTGATAAATCATCTTGTATCGACACGAATGTTCATAAGATGACCCAAGCTTTAGTATGGGTTTATTTGCCATTTGTCTCAAGGGAAATAAACCCAAATTAAATGGTTTTTTAACCGTGTCCTCAGATAAAACAGCTTAACAGAAAGTCATAGAACAAGGACCAAAATCAAAAGGTTGTATGTAAAGGGTTAATTTGGCCTCTGTGATCTGGGTTTGGAATTTAATTTTGTATGGATCGGATGGTAACACATGTTTTTAGTTTGGTTGGAAAGGTCTTTGTAGCTAAAAATAGGTTACAGATTCCTGTTGAAATTACTTTTGTGTAACACACCCTTTCAAGCGTCAGTTTACTCCCAGTTGTTCGCGAAATTACCAACGCAACATTATTTATTGGGTAGCAATATCGACAACTGTAGTTTCTATGAAATAAAGCAATTTATAGTCTTGCCCGTAAAGTTTTTGGAATTTCAATCAGGTCTCCATGACATGTTCTCTGGTTCCGAGATATTTTATGAAAAATAATGTCGTATTTTTGAGCGTATTTATTTATTCCGTAGTAACAAAATACATCGTGAGAATAAAATAAATATATCTAGACGTTTTACACATCATTATCGCCAATTTATTAAAAGACAAAAATCGCTATAGGGACCATACCCGTAAAAAGTGCGTGGTTCGACATAAAAAATATAGAGGTGGTATTGAGTTGAGTGCCATCTCAAAACTTTCAGGAACCTGCATGAAACTCGGCAGTTTCATAGTTTAAACTCAATAATGAGAGGTTACATTACACTCCAGCCTGTTACGGAAACTAGAAAGGACAACAAAGGTAGAGGCATTGAACGCTGGCCGCTGGTAACGTGTGAAGCCCTACAACTTTGGTTTAATTGCCCTCATGGCAACCCGTATTGCACTGCAGCCCCAAATGACCCAACAAATTGACTTGCACACGCGATACCCTGCTTAGTATATAAATTGTACGTATTTCCTATTACCGGGTAGGAGGAAAATTGATTAGTGGGCAAAAGCACTTGATGTTGAAAGCCCGTGGAACAATGACCGTTCTTATCAGCTAACTAATCCAATAGTCGATGAAGGTTCTAAAGCATTAAAGGTTTATTTTATTACCTACGATAAGCATCATCAAATGATGTACTCTTTATAAACCTTTATCTCTATTTTCCAAACCCGATCGCTTTTGCATTATGTTGATAAATAATGCGTTCATGGAGCAATGGGTAGGTGATCATGATATCGTAATCAATCACCATTGGTTTGATATTCACTGTGGTGAGGTTTGTAAATATTCAAATATGTGTATGACCATATTTGAATATTTGCAAACCGGGCAATGAGATGAAACGCTAAACATTATTTAGGTTTGGCGACAGTCCGACTTAACCACAATTTATGGGCTACTATGCACAGGAGATTAAAATAGCCGGCAGACCTGTTTTCTATTAATATTCTGGAAAAAAGAAGTAGTTATCCTACAGACTACGGGTAGGTACAGCAGATTATATAGAAAACAATGTACATACAAGACAACACGTCTACAAAATCTACCTGACGATAATTCACTAAAACTTACACTATACGAGAAATTAATGCAAAAGTTTGGATGGATGTCAGTACGTTTGACACTTTTACACACCCAAACTGAACGGATCGGGTTGAAATTTGCACAAGAGTAGGTCTAGACCTGGAATAACACATACTTTTTATCCCGTGAATCAGTTCCCATGGCATGGGAACGAAATAATCTTAAACGTTTCCATTGAAACAACGCGTGTGAAGTCGCGGGCAGAAACTCGTATGTACATTAAAGACAACATGTCAACAAAATCGACCAGACGATCATTTTGAATATGATCTATCTATAGAGGTACAGAGATTCATTAAACTCGTTGTACCTAAACTGGTTGTCTCCGCGGAAGATAATTTTTCACCCAGGCAACTAGTTACCCAACAGTTGTGTAGATGGAAATAAAATTCCATCCTGGTAACTGTTGTTCCGCGGAAAATTCTTTCCACGTAGACAACCAGTTTTCTAGTTTGGTTGTCGGGGCGGAACAGACCAATAATAACCGAGCTTGGATTTTAATTAATAGGTAGGTACCACATTAATTACTTGTTGATTGATATGATAACATATGAATAATCAATAATCATTTATTTCGTACATTGCAAGAATTACACGTCACATTCGTCTCTATAAAAAAATAAGTAGGTAGGTAAATTATATTTTATGTAAGTATAGAAATTATTGAAAAATGATACAATTGTTACATTTAATTTAAAATTATAATTAGAATAATAAAAATAATAATACTTAATATATCTAAATGCAGATAACAATCTTTATAAATACCGATATATTCAATATATCGGTATTTATATATTTTAATGGGCAAAATATTATATTGCCCATTGAGAGTAGTAACTAACAATTCGAAACTATTCGTTTCAACTCATATTTTCTGATCATCAATGATCAAATACTATGTCAGTCAATTGCACGGAGCATACGAAAGATTTGTACTTAGTCATTGAGAGGAATCAATCATGTCAATGACAAATTTAAAAGCATCTATAATGTTTGATCTTATAAACAGCCGGACCGAAAATTCCGGAGTTAACCACCACTATACTCGGTTCTAGAATCCTTGATATTTTATGTAAACAAGTTGCGTTGTGACACCAAAGAAATATTAGTCGATTTCTTTTTAAGACACATGTCGTCGACATCTTACTTTAAAAACTTTCGTAATTTGACGAATTGATTATGAATAAAAGCGGGTTAACTACGAACCTAGTTTGTGTTGGAAGAACACCAAGGTTTCATCCCTTAACGAGGGACTTCTTCAGGGTGACCTCTGTTCCAGTCGCGCGCGTTCCACACACATGTATCACCGGTGCAAATAGCCATAGTTCTACATAACGTCTATTTTTGGAAGCTTTCATTCATAATTTCATTTGTCTATCGTTCATTTACGAACTTGAATTTCAACCATTTTCGCTGGGCGTGTTCAATTATGCGTTGTTGAAATTTGTGTCTTAGGTATTAGTGATCTCCTTGCTGCTAATTTGTTGTTTTCTGTTATTATTAAGTTTTCAATCTTATGTCTTTATTGACATAAAATATCTTGGATTGTAGAACCGTATATAGTTACAAATCAGCTATTGACCTGGTCTGGTATGGCATGTGCCGTATTAATAATTACGTGCATAGTAACCGGTGTCTATGCCTCTATGGTGCTTCTATTAGACAATGTTTCAGTCTACTGACCGTGCAGTGTACAATTTTGTTTCGCGCAAGCACTTTTATGATTAGAAGCCTGTCGTCAATTGCATCCAACGTGGTTATAAATGAAATTTGTTGTAGGTTTAATTTCCTGCGTTCCGTAGGCGCATTATTAACCTTTATTAGTAACGTTTCCATACTATTTTAATTTAGGTAATATTTGAATCGGGTCAAGATTTCTGATATTGAGACTTTTCTGGCCAAGACAATTTCACAGTAACAGCCTGGAGTCTGGAAGTTGACGATGTTACACTCCCGTCTCTCGGAAAGCACGTTAAGCCGTTGTTCCTGCGCCTGACCTCTCCCCAGTCGAGTCAGTGTGCCGATGCCGTCCCATCGGATTCAGAGAGGGAGGGAATAGAGAGTGCACCCGTGTTTGCACACACACTTGTGCACTATAATAAAGCCCTGCGCACTTGGCTAGTCTCCGAGACTGAGACTGGCCACCAGAGCCAAAATTCAGCTCGGAGGACATCATCATGGTCTTTTTTTCAATGAGAGAAATGAGATGGCATGGCGATCTTGATGCACGTCATCCAACGTGGCCTGTGTTAAATCGCGAAGAGTGGAAGAAGCAAAGGGAGACCTTTTACCTAGCAGTGGGACGGTAACGGCTTAAAATTATATGTAATAACTGTAATAAGGTGAGACCTGATTATATACAATTTTATATGCATTTGCATATTTAGCTCATATCCATGAGTTATTTATGGCATACTAGCTGCTGCCCACGGCTTCATACGCGCTTTTTAAGTAGCCTATGTCCGTCCGCGGGTTACCATTTACCTCCCTGTCAAATTTTACTGAGATCCGGTCATTGCAGCCGTTTATGCGTGAAAAGGTAACAGACAGAGTTACTTTCCAATTTACAATATTAGTATGGATAAGTAGAGATCGGATTATATGCAATTGCATATGCATATTTAGTCCACATTCATGGGTTATTGTTGGCATATTTTACATAAAACCTTCTGATGATGCATATTTTCGCTACATTTGCAATATTTCTGGGTTGGATCGTTAATTATAATAATGTAATAATCAGTTAATTGAGCTAGAACTTTCGAATTTTAACGAAAACTTTCATTGCATCATTATACGATAGAGTAGCTAATAACGAAGCTCTTAAAATATATAAAGCCATTTCTAGTAGAGCTCCCCGTTTCAAAACTTCAAGACAAAGGCAGACCGAAAAGTTACTAACTAAATTAAACAATTAATCCTTTCTACCTACTTAATCACTTTCAAAACATAAATTGCTAGCTTTACATTTCATTAAAGTAGGAAGCCACTAGACGAGTAAGGATAGGATTGGAAATAAATAGGAAATTCTTAGAATCTTTTGTTGAAGAAAGTTATAAGTACTATTCAGGGCTTCTGCGTCAGACCAAACCTACCGTCTACCCTCTTTGGATCTTTCTTGTTATTCTACTTCCACGTTTCACGGTCCTGAGGGAGGGAACAGGAGGAGGCCTTTGCCCAGCAGTGGGACACACCATTAGGCCAAGTACGGCGATTGTTGTCTTTTTTTTTGTCTCATATGGGTAATTAAAAATCACACTTATAATATTAACTATAGGAAATCTTAAAGAAACTAAATTCTAAAAGTGTGACCAGCCCCGTTATCCACAAGTTACTACAATAGAAAGGGGTGGTGTCAGTGAACTTATAATAGGTATTAATATTAAAAACTATTTAAGTACATAGGTAGTCAAGATATATGTCTAGGGTAGAATAGAGAAAGATTACGTCACATCGTCATCGAATGCGTTAAATATTTGAAATGAATTCCTTCAACTTCAATAATTTACGCAATGTGCGCCGATGCTATGTCATTTAAACGACTTCGAAAAAAGGAGGAGGTCAGAAGGAGGTTCTATGTTCGGTTGTTTGTTTTTTTTATTATATGTTCGTCGATTTCTCGGTCTATTTTTTTAATACATGTTCGTCGATTTCTCCGATGCTTTTGAAAATTATTTCGCTATTGTATATATAATGATAAATTTTATTCTCGTGGGATTAGTATTTGTCCCGCAAAATTTAAAAACAGTGTGAAATTATAGGATTTGATAACGGTTTTTAGTTTTTTCAAAACAAGCAAATTATTTTCTATTCTACCTTAGACAACAATCCCTGTGCTTTGCCAACATGTGAATTGTAATTGTAATTCTATTTATTATCAAGTACTTCTATACTTAGTATATAATTGAGCGAAATGAGACAAAGGTATGAATGCACAGAAATATATCTAGATAGAAGCAAAAAGTTTATGGTAAATAAACGTGCCGAAAAGAGGAGTAGAGAGCCTCTTTGCTCGCCGCGAATTTCAGTCCGCTCCTGAAAGCGGTCAGGAGCGGACTGAATTTCGCGTGAGACGTCAGGTTATAAAAACAAAATGCCTTCAATAATTAACTGTTAAACACCACCAAAAAAATTAAAGTACCTAAGCATAAAGTTACACGCCCGGTTTCAATATAAATCGGCGAACTCTTTGCTTCTATCTAGATATATTTCTGTTTAAGGATGGGTCTAAATTGGTGTTGTGTAAACTTTCCAGCACTAATTAGTTATCGAACCAAGATTTAACACATTCAATTTTCCACAATCAGAAATCTTGAGACTTTGAACATTAATGTTAACATTCGTGAACATGAATACAAAGTATAATGTTCACGCTGTCCAAGGTATTTAAACAATGTTGAACGAGGATAAAACTAGTGTTATGGTCTTTAAAGCAGTGTCTGCTAGACGACCATCACTGAATATCCCTTTGAAAAGAGTATGCAATAAGTAGTGCGAAATTAACAAAACTGTTAGGTTTCGAACAAGATCCGGCCCTAACTTGGAAAAATCATAAAGATTCTACCTGTACAAAAATGGCTAAAGGCTTAAGCCTTTAGCCATTTGTGGTTTTAGAGCATTTACATGCTCTAAAACAACTGCGTCCTATGACATCCCAATTAAATCTAATAGACACTTATTAATCATATGTACACTCTATAATTAGTTATACATAGTATAATGCCATAACTAATTATAGAGTATAGAGTATAGAGGGAAACTCTACCGACAGTGAAAGAGATGCAAAAACGTGCAAACAGGGTGCTGGTTAGCGCCAAATTTAAAGACTCTTGTAGAGAACATTTTAAAAATCTGAAAATACTAACCTCTGCCTCATTATACATCTATGAAATGTCTCAATTTACGGTAAGAGGCAGCCAAAGCAAAAACAGAAATAGGCTTCAAACGTATTTAGAAGCAACTACTCATAGACTCAAACATGTACATGTCTAGAAAGCAACCGCAAGTAATTGGCCCTAAACTTTTTAACAACATACATAACTTGTGAACAATGATTTTGAAAAATGTAAAACTTCTTCTGCTAGGTAAACCATATACTCTGTAAGTAAATTTTTAGACAATGACAATTTGTAATTCCTCAACGAATAAACAATAAATAAACAATTTGTAATTCCTCAACGACGAACCTTTCCTGATCTCTACAGCTAATTTATGTTATTTATACTTTATTAAACTATACTCGTAATATTAATCTTGACGAGAAACTGATAACACCTAACTTTAGCTTAACATAGAGTTAACCATTGTTATTGTGTATTTCTTTTTCCATAAATATTTTCATTTCATTTCAATGGTCAAGCGAGAATACGTGTATTCTCGCTTGACCATTGAAACGTACAGAGTTCGGTTGCGGAGTGGCACAGTCCATTAAATTGACAAAATATGATTGAATTGGATATACGTGTGCAAAAACGGGCGTTTTAAAAATAATGAAAAATGCAGATGTCTTGAATTTATCTCTGCCGAAAAAGCTTTTATACGATCTAGTCTTTTTGCAAACTACGAGTATACGAGGTTTCTTCTTTTCTACTTATGTGGCATACTCTACTTACAAAGAAACTGGAACGTTGTAAGAGTCCTACGATATTCAACTGGTAAGCAGTAAAATCTAACTTGTAAGCCTATCGTGTACGGGGCTGACACTAGATTTAAACTAAGCTTTCTTGAAATAAACAGATCTAATGTCAGTTCATGGTCAGAGCGGTTGGTCGGAGGAAGACTTCCAGGCTGCGCAACATTTGCTAATGGACTGGCATAAGGAAAGCAGAAGACCTATTTAGGCTAGCCCTAGACAAGGAAAAGTTCAAGAGGATGACCGCCGAATCTCAGTAATAAAGAGGCACTATAAGATGAAGTGTCGGCTCACAGGGTAGAGGTTACGGCGTTATCAATAACCAAATCCTGCTTGGTGAATCATCTCGTCAATCATACGTCACACTCACAGCAGATGCCGGACGTGCGTCGGACTACACAGTAGCCTGTGGCACAAACAAAGAGTATCCCGTAGAGAATGCTTATTGAAGTGCTTGCTACTGGCGGATTGCGGGTTCGCCACAGCGTACTACGAGATGAGCTAGTGTAAACAAGGGTAAATCAGCTAGGGGTGGACTGTTTCAGGATTTTCACGTTTTGTTAGGGAAACGTAAATCACTATCAATAGGACAATGCGACAAAATACGTGTAGAACTAACCTACTTATTAAGCCGTATAGTGAGTGCTTTCACGCCATAGTCGGGGGGGTCAACTTTTCCTGTACGGCTAGTTTCTGCCCGCGGCTTCACACGCGATGTTTCTATGGAAACTTTTAATGGTGATTTCTATCCCATGGCAACTGATTTATGGGACAAAAAGTAACCTATGTTTGATTCCTGAATTAGAATTACCTGTATGCAAATTGTTAGCCGATTCGTTCAGTAGATAGATAGATAGATAGATAGATTATCACTTTATTGCACCATCAATACACTTATAAAACAAGAACTTAATACTAATTATATATAATGTGGCACAATCGGCGGCCTTATCGCTAACAGCGATCTCTTCCAGGCAACCTTTGGATGGATAGGATCAGTATGTATTGAATCTGACGGTGGCGTAATTGATGAGAATCAAACATAATAGAAGTACTTTAGACAGAGGGCAGAAAAAAAAAAGACAAGAAAACAAGAGTGTTTACATAATAAAATAAAAATAATTACATCAGGAAGACTTATCAAGAGTGGACAGATAGTGTTGATGAACCATACTTTTGAAGATGGGAAGGGATTTAGCTTGTCGGATTGAAACAGGAAGGGCGTTCCAGAGTCTGGCGGCCTGCAAAGTAAAGGAATCACCATAGAACTGGGATGTGTGCGATGGAATTTTTAAAAGAAGGGTATCAGAGGAGCGAAGTGATCGTGAATGGGACAGATGGAGGAACTCAAAACGATCTTTAAGATAAGATGGTGTTGATGAATGGAAAAGAACAGAATAAAGGAGATTAAGAATATGAGCATTCCGGCGAAGACGTATGGGTAGCCACTTAAGCCTGTTACGGTACTCAGAGATATGGTCAAACTTACGCAGGCCAAATATAAATCTAATAGAGTAGTTCTGAAGACGCTCAAGCTTGTTGAGTTGGTCTTCAGACAGATCGGGATAACTGGCGTCTGCGTAGTCTAGGAGCGGGAGCAATAAGGATTGTGCAAGCGCAATTTTGGTACAAGTAGGAAGGAAGTTCCGCAATCGCTTTAAAGAAGCACCTGTACCAAAGGTCTTTCTGGATACAGCTGCCAGTTGAGGACTCCACGATAATTGCCTGTCCACAAGTAACCCCAGATTTTTTACTGTATCGCTGACTTCGATCGCAACCCCATTAAAAATTACTTTTGGTATATTAAGCCAGTCGATACGAGCGATCATCCTAGAGCTACCTATGACAATCACTTGGGTTTTACTAGGGTTAACCTTGAGCCCAAATGATTTGCTCCAATCGTTGATGTTTGCGAGATCTTCATTGACATCTGCAATGGCTTCACCTAGCCATTCAATAGGGGCTTGCGTGTAGATTTGCAAATCGTCTGCATAGGGGTGGTAGGGAGCAGATAGATGTTTGGAGATAGAATTGATGAAGATTGCAAAGAGAAGAGGAGATAGAACGCCACCCTGAGGAACACCGGCATCCAGTTGACACCATGTTGAAAAGGAATCGTCAACGCGAATGCGTTGCCGGCGTCCATTCAAGTAGTTACGAAACCAGCCAATCACTGTGGACGATATGTTAAAAGAGCGGAGAAGAGCTAGAAGAATGTCGAAGTCAACATTGTTGAAAGCGTTGCTGAAGTCTAGGAGTGAGAGAATAGTGACGAATCCGTCGTCCATGCCATGTCTGATATCGTCGGTGACTTTGATAAGAGCAGAAACAGTACTATGGCCTGGACGAAAACCGGACTGGAAGGGGTTCAAAAGATTATTGGAAGTAAGAAAAACACCAAGCTGTTGGTGCACAAGGCGCTCTAAGACAGTAGTTTTCGCGTTAAGAATTACGTATGTTTGTATACATCCAAATTTTAGAATCCTACTAATTATTATAAAGCCGAATGTTTGGATGGCTGTGTGTTACCTCTTCACGCCGATATAACGACTGTACCGATCCAGCTGAAATTTTGCATAGATGTAGCCCTAAGTCTGTAATGAAATATATGCTTTTTATCCCATAAAACAGTTCTCATGGGATATAAATATTCTTTAAACGTATCCATAGAAGCCGCAGGCAGGAACTAGTTTATAATATTAATATAATGTGATTTTATGTTTCATTTTTGTAAGTGATGATTGTATTTTTGTAACTGTACGCTGCAGTATTGATGTATTGAATCGGAATTTCAATCTTCCTAAACTCAAAACTACGCAAATATTATGCAGTGAAAGTTCCCGGTTGGTGCCTTAATCGACCTCATTTTATTGACGAGAATAATATCCGAATTCCATTAAATGTAAATTATGAAAATTAAGAAGAATCTAACAAAAATATTCCTTCTGAAGGCGATATTGATAGGACAAAAAGTAGACAGTAATCATAAAGTAGGCTTTATGATATCATAAGCTTATAACCAGGACATCTTCTAGGTCAGCAAAATATAAGGTACAATCTAGCAAAACTATGACAACACAACACCCAACTGCAAAGAACGTAAATAAGCAATATAAAGAACATCTGTAAGCACGTGCCATCTAATGATACCTGCCGGCTACCGGTCTGTAATGCCGGTTCTACAACCAACGCTATGGTATTGGTCATTCATAAGCACAATAATTGAGGGTATGCTAGCCACCCGCCGCCGTAGATCAGTCAGTAAAGTCATAAGAATAAACCATCAGTGCGATAATCCGTCCGAGAGCTTAATAAAGACAGGACATGGTTAAGTCCGCAGGATAAAAGAACAACTTAAGCAATACCTGTAACAACACCCATCTGCAAAGTAGGTATAAGTATGGTATATGTCTGTAAGTAAGATAGCGATGAACTCGGGGACCGAGCCCCTTCAAGCACGTGCCACCTAATGATACCTGCCGGCTACCGGTCTGTAATGGCAGTTTGTCTACATCACCCCTAGATCTAACTTCTTTGTGCAGTATGCCTCATAGTAGCTTAATTAGAACACTGAAATCTTAGAGGCCAGCAGGGTAAAATTGCTCGCAATAATGTAACAACACCCAACTGCAAAGTCATGTATAAAGAGATGAGAGCCGATTCAACTATCAACGCTATGGTAACGGTCTTACTTGTTACTTGTTACTTGTTTCTGGACTGGTTTCCGCAACTAGGCCACAGGTGGGCCCTTTTTGCGTGTCGGGTGGGGGGCTGCTAATCTAACCACCCGATGTCCTCTAGGAAAGCCAGCAGCTCGCTGACGCCGGTGCATGCCTCCCTAGGCGTCCTCGGTGTCCCAAGGTAGTGTAGTCGTTGAGATGCTACGCTATCGCACTCCACAAGCACATGCGCGGCCGTCTCCTCTGCGTT
The DNA here is from genome assembly GCA_963662085.1 of Eupithecia inturbata. Taxonomy (NCBI): domain Eukaryota; kingdom Metazoa; phylum Arthropoda; class Insecta; order Lepidoptera; family Geometridae; genus Eupithecia; species Eupithecia inturbata. The sequence continues at coordinate 9,183,132 of OY759180.1, read as the reverse complement.
CATGCACCCTCTGCATAGGGGGCTGTCCGTGATACCCAGATTAAACAGATGTTTGTTAAGCATGCAATGTCCTGTGACAATTCCGACAATTTGCCGAAGTTTGTCACGTTTCAGATTGAGGAGCTTTCGGGAGAATCCCGGGTTTAAAGCCGGGAAGGCCTCCTTCGACTGCCTACAATCCGGCATACTTGCCCAGTAATCTTGGTGTTGTTTAACTGTACGTTGACGGATCCATGAGCGGACTTGACTGAATGGTAGAGGAATTATTGGTTCAGGTCCTGCTGGTTGCCACTCTGAACCTCTCCTCGCCAGTGCATCAGCCTCGTCATTTCCCCTAGATCCGCTGTGTCCTTTTATCCATTGAAGTGTGACTCTATTTGACTTACTAACTTGTTCTAGCAGGTAGTGGCACTGTATGGTAAGTCCCGAGTTGTGTTCTCTCTTGCTCAGGGCCTGTAGTACCGCGGCACTGTCCGAGAGGATCCTGATGTTCTGGTCAGTTACCTTCCTTCGCAGCACTGCAGTCGCAGCCTCAATTATACCCACACATTCCGCCTGAAAGATGGAGTTGTAGGTACCCAGTGCTGTAGTTTTGTGAATGTTAAGATCTTCCGAGAACGTTCCCGCCCCGGTACCTATTTTCATTTTAGAGCCATCTGTGTATATTCTTACTTCGTGTATGTTTGAGCTATCACTTGGCTCCTCGTGCATTTGTATAGTGAAGCTTCTTGAAGGTATGTGTTTCTTGGGTACCCTATCATAAATCGAGAGTAACATGGGGTTGCTTCTGGCGTACTCGTCTATAATAGTGGTGTGTTGTGCTCTAGTGTCATTATCCCATAAACGTAAAGCCCAGAGTCTGTACGCAGCTGCGGCTGCCTCTTGTTGCACGTGTAGGTGCAGTGGGATTAGGCCTAACAGGGCTTCGAGTGCTGCCGTAGGGGCAGTTCTCATACACCCTGTCGTCGCTACGCAGGCTAGTCTCTGGAACTTTTGCAGCTTGCTTATAGTTGTGCTTTGCTTTGTTCTCGGCCACCAAACTAGAGCACCGTATGTCAGCGAGGGCCTGATTACAGTGTTGTAGAGCCATTGGGTAATCCTTGGGCTGAGACCCCATGTTCTACCTAGCATACGTCGGCATTGCCAGAATGAAATGGTGGCTTTCTTTGTCTTGTTTTCTAAATGTGTTGCCCAGTTAAGTTTGTTGTCTAGGGTTATACCTAAGTATTTAACTGAATCAGTTAGTGTTAGCTGCGTATCAAACAGGAACGGAAGTTGGTAGGTTCCTAGTTTACGCTTGTTGGTGAACATAACTAGTTCTGTTTTAGTTGGATTCACGGTTAGTCCATAGTCTATGCACCATGATTCGATGACCTTTAGTGCGTTGTTCATAATGTTACACGCCACGCTGGCAAAGTGTCCCGATATGAGTATCGCAAGATCATCCGCGTAGCCTACCGTGTAGAAGCGTTGTTCGTTAAGCTTGGTAATTAGATCATTAGCAACTAGATTCCATAGGAGAGGTGACAAGACGCCGCCTTGTGGGCATCCCCTTGACACCACTCCCCTGGTCTCCCCGTGTACGTCGATACGTACTGCCCTCAGCTTGAGCATACTAATGATCCAATCTACCAACGTTGGCTCCACTTCGTGCTTCTGTAAGGCTGCGTTGATGCTGTTGAAATTCGTCTTGTCAAAAGCCCCTTCGATATCTATAAAGGCTGCGAGACAGAGCGTTTTGTTTGAAATGTCTCGTTCTAATCTGCTAACTACTGTGTGCAGCGCAGATTCTGTTGATTTGCCTGAGCTGTAGGCGTGTTGCTGTGGATGTAGTGGTTTTATTGTTAGTATATTATCTCTTATGTGTCGATCGCATAATCTCTCTAGAGTCTTGAGTAAGAAGGAGGTAAGACTGATCGGCCTATAGGACTTTGCTTCTGTGTAGTCACTTTTACCTGGTTTGGGTATGAATAGGACTCTGACCTCTCTCCACATAAGCGGTACATAGCGGAAGGCTAGACAGGCTGTGAAAATAGCCGTCAGGGCCTCGCTAATGTGTGCTAGCCCCCAGCGTAGGAGGCCGGGAAAAATTCCATCCATACCCGGTGACTTGTAGGGTTTGAATGTGTTGATGGCCCACTTAACCTTATCCCCGGTTACCACTGAGCATGCTACTGCCCAGTCTTTCACCGATGGCGTGACCAGACTGTTGTCTTGCCACTCTGTTTCGCCGTCTATGAGGCACCCCGGGAAGTGTGTTTGTAGTAGTAGTTCATGTGTTTCTGTAGTAGTTTTGGTATAGGTGTTGTCAAGTCTCTTAAGCGAACCAATCTCGCGGTTCGGTTCAGCCGCTAAAATTTTCCTGATTCTGTTCGCTTCAGAGTTTGATTCTATCTTAGTGCAAAAGGTTTTCCATTTGAGACGACTCCTACGGCGTAGATGTTTTTTATAGTCGGCCTGGGCCTTCTTATATACGTCCCAATCGGAGTCGTCGTAGGTGTTCATGGCTCTGTTAAAATATTTGCGTACCTTACCTTTGAGTTCCTCCAGTCGTCGCGACCAGCCTTGCCTACGTGCATCAGTTGCACTGATGACGGTGAGAGGACAAGCTACCTCAAAGCTCTTGGTAAGGCTCTGCGTGATGTGTTGTACCGCTGTCTCTATTTCTGCAGTGTTGCTTATGTTTGATTTCGAGCTACCCTCACCTAGGTGCTTCGACAGCGAGTTTATGAACAGTACCTTATTTGTGTTGCGCGGGTTGCGCGTGGGTACTGGAAGCATTTTGTTGAGCGTCAGTTCATATCTAATCCATCTGTGGTCGGAGGAGGACACCTCATCCGATACCCTCCAGTTACGCACCAGGTCAGAGCAGTTTCCCGTTACCAGGGTCAGATCAATTATGGTACGACAACGTTTCGTTACGAAGGTTGGTTCTGCGCCCTTGTTTGCTATTGTAAGGTTAGTGGTGAAGAGAAAATTTACCAGATCATCTCCTCTGCTGTTTGCAACGGGCATGCCCCATATGGGGTGGTGCGCGTTCGTGTCTGCTGAAATTATTAGTTTCGAATTATTTAGTTCACATTGTATGGTAACGGTCATTCATAAGCACAATCATTGAGGGTAGGTACCTATGCCATCCACCCGCCACCGTAGATGTAAGGTTATGCAAATAAACCATCAGTGCGATAATCCGTCTTTAAGATATCATGAGGTTAATCAAGACAGGATACAGTTATCTTTTAGGTCAGCAGGATAAAAGAACAACACAAGCAATACCTGTAACAACACCCAACCTCAAAGGTATCGGTGTAGGTAAGATAGCGGTGAACTCGGGGATCGAGCTCGTGCCACCTAATCATACCTGCCGGCTACCGGTCTGTAATGGCAGTTTGTCTACATCACCCCTAGATCTAACTTCTTTGTGCAGAATGCCTCATAGTAGCTTAATTAGAACACTGAAATCTTAGAGGCCAGCAGGGTAAAATTGCTCGCAATAATGTGACAACACCCAACTGCAAAGTCATGTATAAAGAGATGAGAGCCGATTCAACTATCAACGCTATGGTAACGGTCATTCATAAGCACAATCATTGAGGGTAGGTACCTATGCCATCCACCCGCCACCGTAGATGTAAGGTTATGCAAATAAACCATCAGTGCGATAATCCGTCTTTAAGATATCATGAGGTTAATCAAGACAGGATACAGTTATCTTTTAGGTCAGCAGGATAAAAGAACAACACAAGCAATACCTGTAACAACACCCAACTTCAAAGGTATCGGTGTAGGTAAGATAGCGGTGAACTCGGGGATCGAGCTCGTGCCACCTAATCATACCTGCCGGCTACCGGTCTGTAATGGCAGTTTGTCTACATCACCCCTAGATCTAACTTCTTTGTGCAGAATGCCTCATAGTAGCTTAATTAGAACACTGAAATCTTAGAGGCCAGCAGGGTAAAATTGCTCGCAATAATGTAACAACACCCAACTGCAAAGTCATGTATAAAGAGATGAGAGCCGATTCAACTATCAACGCTATGGTAACGGTCATTCATAAGCACAATCATTGAGGGTAGGTAGGTACCTATGCTAGCCACCCGCCACCGTAGATGTAAGGTTATGCAAATAAACCATCAGTGCGATAATCCGTCTTTAAGATATCATGAGGTTAATCAAGACAGGATACAGTTATCTTTTAGGTCAGCAGGATAAAAGAACAACACAAGCAATACCTGTAACAACACCCAACTTCAAAGGTATCGGTGTAGGTAAGATAGCGGTGAACTCGGGGACCGAGCTCGTGCCACCTAATCATACCTGCCGGCTACCGGTCTGTAATGGCAGTTTGTCTGCATCACCCCTAGATCTATTGGGTTGTTTCCAAAATACTCCATTGACTTTGTGCAGAATGCTTTATTGACAATGATCATAGCAGCTTACTTAGGATAGGACACTGAAATGTTATAGGCCAGCAGGGTAAAATATCTTGCAATACTGTAACAACACCAAACTGCAAAGAACGTGTACACATATACAGCGATGAGTTCAGGGACCGAGCACGTGCCATGTAATGATACCTGCCGGCTGCCGGTCTATAATGCCGGTACTACTATAAACGCTTAGTAAACGCTGTAATAACACTTACGACTTGTGCTTACACAAGGCCTATGTCACTGCCGAACTGCTTGGATTACAATGTAAAATCCAATTAGCACTTTAAAGATTCACACGAATGTTACATAAAACTTTCTCCAGATCTTTGTTCTAAACAGTTTTTCAGTTTGCGTTTGTGTTGGACCGAAAGTTCTGCTTTGTAAACTGAGAAATAAATAAAAGCTACAATCAAGATAATGCTGTAGAAACTCAGATTTAAAGATGAGAAGGTGACAAGTAAAGCACTACTTGAACACTATCTATGACGGGATACTACCGCTAGCAAGCATCGGAGCAATGGTTCAAATAATTGCTCTAAATAAGCGATTGCTACGCAAATGGCTGTGTAATTTTATGACTGGACGTGTCATTAATTTAGCTATTTATGAAACAAGTTTATCCACCTGCGGTAGGTGCTACTCGTATTGATGAATGATGTTATTTTACCCCTTACACAATTAAACCTATCAATAGGTAATGGATGGGTTTTATTTTTCCTTATTCGAAGCTCTAATGTTGAGTGAGGAGTATTCCCCATGAGGCTGATCGCACACGCAACGTAACATATCGACATTTGAATGGATCGTTTTATGGTGCTCCAAAATAAGACCTCGTGACTCGGAAGCAATTAATGACGGCCAGTTCTCTTATTTCTTTTACTTCCAACGACGTGAAATATAATCCGTACACCAACTCTTAACAGGGAAATTCAGTAACTTCGAGCAAACTTAATGGTGTTTTATCCCCATAAAGAAGTCGGTATTCATTAACAGCCACTCAACATCAGTCACGCGGTATAGCTGAACCGTAAATCAATTAATCTAAAAGCGTTGCAAGAGACATTTTAAATCATAAATAACTCGATGGCGCTCGAAATTCGGAGTTGCGGGAAATTGGTTGAGTCGCAAAAATTCGTACGGGACGGTATGGGACACTTTCATTACTACTATGTCCGGACCGAACGCCACCGGTTCAATGTCCGGTCCTCTCTATTTTTAACACAACCGAGCTGGACTTTAGATACAGTCTGGAGTCTGGACGGCTGAGTCAAGAAAACATTTTGGTCAGATCCAACCGATAGAATACTGTTACTAGTGTATTAGCTTGCGAATACTTTATATGCTACAGGATATAGCTTTAACCAGGATACGTGGGGCTATATTGGGCTAAGGGTAATATTTGCGTTGTGCAACAAACGCAGAGCGTCGAACGAGAACGTCCAGCGACAGTGCTACGACCTGTAAACATCGTGGAAACCAAGCACCAACTGGGCCGAAACAATCTACCTAAATTTAAAAATAAAATCTTGTGAACAATAAATACTATCTATCTTACAATTTCTCTGTTCCCAGATTCAAAAGGCTTCATTGCTTAATCAACTAATCCAAGACCTGGCTAAAACCAGCAAAACCAAAATGAAATTCAGAAAGTTGTGATACCGCAGCTTAAGTTTATGTCGAAACGTGGGGAACAGTTTTACGGATCTTGGAGATTTTTGAACAACAGCACGTTTAAAAGTTTCCGTGAGCTTTTGCATTTTAAACTCATTTGTTTGATCACTAACAATCTGCAGATGCCACAGAACTTCTGTTTCATGACAGACAGAGGTTTATTAATAGTTAACCTTAGAAGCGTTCGCATGCTGAAGTAGGTACCCAAACTTCATTTAATTCCATTGAGGAGTTTTATTCAGCGGTCGTAAAATGCTTGATGCATTTTTGTCACAAAATCACATTATCACACTAGGTTATCATTGGATTTATGTGATACTATGAATAGTTCTAGGTTCGCTCACAATGCTTAGTATAATTTAGTGTAGTGAGTGATCTGTTCTACATAAAGCTGTGCTCTTTTGTAGCACATGTGAGGGCGGCCGGCAACAATGCGGCTGTTTTGTACTCATTATAAAGTACAAACACGCTAATAGCACCTCTCCGTTCCGATCAAATCGAATTCTATTTTGTTTTCGGCACAACACAAAAAAAGACCTTGGTCCGAAAAGCCCAACGTTGAAAAGCTCTAACCCACAATCTATGTATCGAGTATTTGTATGGGGGCAAAATTAATAAGCGCTTTTGTGTTTGTTTTATTTATTTATTTAAGGACTCTAAAGACTACAGAAAATCAGAACACATAAAATTTTGCTACAAAAAGTGGTCTTAGGTCTTGTGGGTTTCCAATAACAGGGTGCTACAGACTGTGCAAATAATGGCTAGACGTATTTTATTTTCTATTTATTTATTTTTAAAACTTATTCTAATTTTATATTTTAACATTCTCTAAACCCTTCAGGATTTCTACAGAATGTTACATTACCTACGTGCGAATTCTAACTGCTAACTAATACACTTATTTTATAAAAAACGTAAGCTACAAATGCAAGTTGGTAAAAAATAGAAAGAGTTTTGAATACCGGAGGTGGTATTTTACGATTTGGAGATGAACCTGCTAGGGCATGGGAGAGCTATCAGCTCACGACTTTCGGATATAGTAAGTTCTTAGAAATTCAATTCTCATCAGAAGGTCTTAGAATGTATAGAGCAGACGCTATGGATGGAAATCCATCTGCATTTTTACGTACTTCCCAAGCACCTGCACTTTACGAGCGATGAAACAGCTACACCTCAAGAGGAATTAGACTCTGAAACTAATTAACATTTGTAGCCACGCATAAAAGTGACTCTTAATGAAGCCATTAGCGGAAAGCTAGGAAGCTACAGCAGCGGCGCTATAGCTACGTCCATTTAAGCTTAAGTGCTATGAATTAATGCATATTTTAAACTTTCACGGAATAAAATAAAAATTAATAACGAGCGAGTTAAAGAAGAAGGCCGCATTATAATTTAATTTATTATGCGGTGAGATAAAAGATTGTAAATAATAGTCGATGATAAGCAATTTGTCTGGAAAGGAAGCGAAATGCAAAAGTTTTCCTCGCGGTGCGCTGAAATCAATAATTTCGTCTCGAGCCACGGAGTTTCGCTCACGCGACCATTTTATTAAAGCTTGGAAGAAATCAACCTTATGAACTTTACATTTATATCTAGTAGTTATCAAATTCGGAAAACATCGAACCTAAATCATTAAAATTTCAAGTACATGAATTGCCGACTGAGTGGCGAGAACCACTAAATAAGGCGATGAAAATATTTTTTTGTTTAATAGTTCTCGCCACTGTCGGCAATTTCGACCAACAACAACCCAACAACCTAACTATTACCTCTGTCTGTCGAAAGCTGAATACCCATTTATTATTTACATAGAAGCTTTCAACCAACGACCGTAAGTACTCTCAGAGTTGGTATTACTCGAATCTCTGGCTGATGAGTACTTTTGATCTTTGTTATTGTAGTGAGATTAGAGGGATATCGATATTGGCTGACATTTGCAGAGCCTCGTCGAGTACCCTGACCTAGGTCACCTTTATAGTTTCACGTCTGGTGACGTCACGAAACAAAGTACAACTGAATATAAAATGTTTTGTGTTCTCTCACCATAGTACTCGTATGTTTATGTGCGTTGGTATCTGGAGAGAAGTTTAAAGTAAAGTATAGTGTAGCTTGGTTTATTCTTGGCAAACCTAGTAAAAGCATAAAATGACTTCTTTCCCTTGCGTATTTTACGGAATGTTACTGAAACTGTAGGTAAGTAATAATACGCTCTACTTTTAGTTTTACGAGTTTTGTCCCCGACGACACGCAGCTTTAAGTTAAGCCACATTGGTATTCTACATTTTGAGAGACATGAAACCAACTTACGGTTTCAATAAAATCGTTTTTATTTTACAATTTCGAGTCGGAGCAAGAAAATAGTCCATGATTTTAAGTGTCGATTTGGCGGAAATGTGATAGCTCTTTGTGAAGTGGTACTACCACTTCACAAAGAGCTATCACAACACTACTACTCTGAGAATGTCATAAAAGGCGACACAGAAGATGCGGACGACCAAACAGAACAATCAATTTGCGATGCACTCGTCTGTGTTACTTTATAATGTCGTCGCCGTTGCGAGCATTCTTCCATTCCATTTCACAGTAAGTAATGTTTGGGTCATAATGTGCGATCATTTTCTCAAGTTCTTTGACGTCTTTTTATAAAAGAAGAAGCATAAAAAAAAGGATCAAGAGAATATGGTACGAATGCTCCAGAATTGGCTATTAGGATAGTACCTGCCTGAAAAACACCCTATTGAATATTATAGCCTATTCAATTACAGACATATTGCTTGGCCTACGGTTTCAACTTTAGCCTAATTCACGAACTATAAAGCGAGTCACCCCAACCGTAACCTAAGTATCTATCGATTGATGCTCGGGTATCGGTCTGGAATATAAGTAAGTATCGGTTAATCTGTGGCCGAGACTTAGTCGAATGTGGTATTGAGGGCCAAGTTGGCACCGTCACACATACCATTTAGCGTTCGGAACACGCCCGCAACTTGAGCAAAACATACGAGGCTAGAGAAACTTACTAAACTCATCAGTTGCCCTCCGAGCACGCCCGGTAGCTTTCATGGCCAACTTCCTTTATTACACCGAGTTGCCGCTTTTATCATCGTAAGTACAGCTCCAGGGAAACTCCTAAATTTTTTCACGTTCCTGTGTTTTAGCTGAGTTGTAAAGAAGAATTATGAGAATTATATTTAAGTCTTCTTCAAAACATTAGGGACTTAATACTTTCTAGGGATACAGATTGTACTCTCATATAGGTGATCTAATAAAGGGCAATGTATACGCTTCTACAACAAAATATCAAATGATTTGAAAACATAAATTCAAACAAATTGTCAAAAATATCCTTTGTAAAAATATCCTTAGGCTTACTACAAAATATCAGATTATCTAGAGGATAAAAAAGCTTGGGACAAGTTTTGTTCCAACTCGAAAACTAACAACCTAACAAGGTAAAGGGTTCTTGTTCGCTTCTTTACTTTACATAAAAAGATTGAAGTGAACAAAAAATCAAAGTGATCAATTTATTTCCTAGTAGTTTTACTTATATAATTTGAATTTTGTGACGTGTCCAAGAGTCCTATAAGGTCTAAAGGAATAAAGTACTTTGAATTTGAATTTGAACTGCAGTACGCGTAGATTATACAGAGCATGGCTGACACACTGACTAGATTTACGAATGTATGTAGTTTGGAATGAATTTCGACCAAAACGGCAGTTAAGACGGTGGTCTATCAAGATTTTGCTGCAACATTGGAAATATATTTATATTCTCAGTAACGATCGTTCCCAGGTAAAAGTCCACAATTTCTGAATTCAAACTGGCACGTTGCTTCAGTCAAATAGAAATGTATCAAGAGGAAACGCAAATGCTTGTGATTCTTGCGAATACAGAAACGTTATCTATCCCTGCATGAGCATGTAGAGCGAGCTCCGACGCGACGTCTCAATGGGGTGTTTTACAAAGAATGCGTGCAACGAGGGGACGCGATTCCAACATTTAAAAACTTTCCTCCCATTGAAAATCACTCCCTATTTCCATACACTATACTTCCTTCCCCGGAATCACTCAGTATGTGAACAAAATCGCAGGAAATATTTCCTCAATCTTTTAGTAAAAACAGACTGTAAAATGAAGACATCGAATAACGAGTGCATTCTCGCTCACTTTAGCGAGACGGAAAGCAATTTACTTGGAAAGGATTTTACATGGTACAGAGCAGGCGGCGACAAAGCGGAGGTAATAAAACCTGATCCAGAAGAAAGAAAATTTAAACCCGCTTGGGAGTAAACATTCTACGGACAGTAAACGAGCTGAGTTTTTCTCAGGATACCATTCTCTAGGTGCACTATTGTGCCTATTTTATTGGCTTTATGTACACCTGTACATAAAGCCAATAAAATAGATTTAAAGCAAATAGAGCACATGACCTAGCTTTACATAACAATTTGAGAAGGCTTCCCTAGATTTAGAAACTGTGGATGCAATATTGAATAACGGTATTTTATTTGCATTTGATTGGATGCTATTTCATAGCCGCGGCTTTTGGGATAACTCTTAAAAAAGAAATAACAATAAATCTTACAAAGAAACTGTATAAATATTAAATACGAGGGAGTTATCTCCCCGTTACTCATATAAAGGTCATCGTGCATTCTTTTTATGGCAACGTAAAAGTAAGAACAATATTGAGTATTACGTTCACCGACGGATATAGGCAAGTTATGATTTTCAAAAGTGCTTTTAGTAGTTCGAAGATTTTATCATAAATCCTTCGCAGATAAACGCGCGAAGTGATGAATCTTTTTATCAAACGGGGAACCTGAGGACACAATGCGCGCCATTTTGTGAAATACGTTTTTGGAACGGCGTAAGCGCAAAAAATTATCAAGATTTTGCTTATATACAAGAAAACTACACAACTTATGAAGAAACTGGTTTAAAAACATAAATAATTTCACATAGACCACAGGGTTCCTGAGATCTTGATCAAATTATGTGCGAAACAGTGCACTTTCATGGTATTTTTTATCGTATTTTTTTTCTCAAGCGTGTTTTCACATTCAGGGAACCAAAGAAAAAATGTTGAATCTTATACAAATGGAATTTTTTACCACGGGGATCCCGTGAGTATACTGAGATCTAGGCCTAGTTTGACTAACCAAACCCGTAAGGTAGGTTAGGTAAGTACCTACTCGTATCTCTGTGAACACAGTTCCGCTGAGAAAATTAAATTGATAAGAAGTTTACTTGTTTTCGATACAGTATTGAAAGAAAATGCAGTTTAAGTAAAGTTTAAGACAATTTTAGTTCCCTTACCCTCTACCGGTACGAAATTTCAAGTAGGTGTCATCAGGAATAATTTAAAATTAATTTGTTTCTACTCTGGCCTCGAACTATATGTATACTGCGAAGTACCTACTTTTACCAAAGAATATTGAACAATCTTCTGTCTTTCAATAGCTTCTTGGCTTCAAAAGGAACAAGTAACAAACTAGTATCCCGTGGTTATAGCTCTCGAAGTTTACAGCGGCGTAAAGCAGAAACAGAGGCAAACCTTATCGCAGACAAACCCACTTTTAAAAGTAAGCACTTTTACTTTACTATTATTAGTACCACACACAAATACACATACACACACACATGGGTAACTCCTGTCGCCCGGACTCTTAAGAGACCGGTGTCCTCAGGAGTACCCTACCAAACACACATTTACACCACACTGGCTACATACGCATATACACACACACACACCCACAAACAAACATTTAATCTGTCTGTATGTACTTCTCTTAATATTTTAATTTGTTGCTTTTATTGTGTTATGATTTTGTTATCTGATGTTTTCTAGAATAGACTATTTTTAATTGTTTTTTCCCTACCATGCTGGTATGTTACTTTTATACACGATTAGTTCCAGGTCCAACTTATACTAATCTCATTGTATTATAATCCGTGGAGTGTGGGCCTTGGAAACGTGCAGTTACAGGTTTTTCTAAAATCTATAGCAAGCTCCAGCCTCTCACAATACAGGTTTAAATATAGATCTCTGTGCTTATAATAACTAAATTTTAAGTAAACCTATTGTGTAAAGACGAAATAAACAAATTATTATTATCAGTTGCATGTTCTGTCACAACTTTCAGGGATCCGCGTCGTGGTTCAGGACGCGGTTCCCTGAAACCTACCACACGAAGTGGGGTATCTAATAAAAGGTATCGGCTTCTACATCTCAAAACAGTATTTGAAATTTCAAAGCAGTTTTTGAAATTCTTGTAGGTAACATACTTTTTGATTAGTTTTAAAAAGTCGAAAATTTTACCATTCCCTCTACACTCCGAAGTTTGCAAACCGGTCCATCTAAAATGTACCTACCTTACATTTTTAGGTATTAATTAAATAGCAAAGTCTCTAACCGGTACCAATAGTGCATATTATACTTATACGTATACTTGACAAACGCTCGAAACCCTCAGCGCGCGAGTCACACTCGCACTTGACGGATCTTGTTTTCTAAGACTACAAACAATATACTCTGCAACGGGGAAGATGCAGCCTTCTGTAACACAGTTTTTATAAATAAAATAGAAGGCAGAGCTGCCCAGAACTTTGTCCTTTTTTTGTAGTTTCAAAAATAAACATTTCCATTTTCTTACTTACCTCGTAAACCGCCAAGTGCGAGTCGACTCGCACACGAAGGGTTCCGTACCGTAAAAATTAGACAACTTTTTCAAAGAACATCATAAGTATTTTCACTTGTTCGGAGACCCCTTAAAATTGGTATTTTTCCACTAACTAACAATATTTCAAACAATAGTGATTATCTGACTTATCGCCTACGAATCTATGCTTCTAAAATAATATTATTTTAGATACGCAAAATGAACAAAGATGAAAACAACAAGACACCATACCTACGGACAGAATGTGTCCTATCATTAGATCACCGACCAAGGAAGAAACCCATCAGCTCCCAAGTTCCTAAGACAATATACCTACCCACCCTCACAGTAAAGTAATAAACTCATTTGTAGCCAAAGTTGGGTAATCAGTAGGTAACAATAGCTAATCAAAACTCTGCCACTTTCCACCACAAACAAGCTTACACCTCATGGTATTAATAAATTTTCATGATCTCGCGGCTAAATATAATTCATACCGAATTTGTATTTTGTCTGACCTAATTGTGGTTTGTGATAAACATTTTGTAACTAATAGCTCAACAGCGTATAGCTATAACGAAACTATACTACTTGATCTAATTCTAAGGGATTAGCTGGGATATTACCGCTTGGAATAATTTGCACTGTTCTATTGCAAAGGGAAATTTCGGTAATTATTGTCAAATTAGCTAGAAAATTTTAAAACACAGTTTGGATAGGTGTGGTAGGTCTAAATACTACTAGATATACAATAGTATGACGGTAGTAGAGATGCATACAAAAGCACTAAGCACCATCATCTATCTTTGCATTAAGAAACAGCTGCAGTCTATTGTAAACACGAATGGCTTGTGGCTTTTGCGCATAAAACCCAAGCTTCTTATTTGCCGCAGGCTGGTTTACATTGATCAAGTACTTACTTACAGTAAGTACTTGATCAATGTAAACCAAAGAAAAACAAACAGAAAAGCAATTACCTAAACCATAGCATCAAAATAGGCAAGTGAAGAGTCTCAGGATACGAGGGTCGCGCCGCCAATAATAAAACCATTATTGATTTTAGCGTCGAGAACAATCAATCCGTGGCTGTGTCGCCGCCGCCGTCCAAATCGACGATATCCGCCCTTCTTCCCGAAAGTAGTATTGCTTTTGTTTTAGAGATGGATAAAGTTGGGAAAAGCCGAATCTTTCATAACAAAAGCAGGTTTTCAAAGTTTATCACTGCAAGCTTTGGTATTATTTGCAGGATGGAAGGGTTCGTCTGAGTATACCGTTTTATAAGTACTGACAGAACACTTAGTTCGCTTAGTTCGAAGTTAGCTTGATATGACTTGACCCATAGAAGCTACATATGAAGCCCAAAGTTACAAGGTGTTCACAAACTCATGTTCTAAATTACATTTCAGAGCAGAATGAGGACATTCCGAGGACGCAGGTCAAAGATGACTTGCCCGGCTAAATTCTAAGGTCAAACTCACAACCTACAGAATCTCTCTGATACAATGATGTAAACTTGTTTGTTGACCAATATTTCAAGAGGATGACACGGGTTATGTAACTTGGAAGAGGATAAGTAGATACAAATTTCGTCGGCACGGGTGATAAAATTGCTTTTGCGAAAACAAATGTCAGCTAAAAAGAAAGTGAAAATAATCTACGAGATATCTATTTGATCAATGTCGCGTTAGTACTATTATTGTGTCCTTGTTGCGCTGACAAGAACAATCACTCCGTGACAATGGCTTCATCCTCTCACTCACAGCTTGCATTGATTGTGAACATCCGCCCTTAGAATCAATAGATTCAATTTAAGATAAACAAACGCCAACCAAATGTATCTTGTTTATAATTATCTAACAAACGGACTAGGTTCGTCTTGAGCAGTGAATAAACAAACAGAATGAATAGGAGCCGTTACAAGCCGCAAACGAGTCACGCACACCATATCCTTCGACCCCGGCATTTTACTTCCCCCTTCTAACTTTGCAGCAACTAACTACGCCGTATCCTGTGGCTATGCTTTAGCCATACAACCCCATGCACTGCATTGCGGAACCAGAACTATAACTCATTTTTAGAACGCGAAACCGTAGTATTATATCGTTTCTATTGTGGAAATTTTATGACGGGATTAACGAAGCGTGATGTCATCTCGTCTGCTCAAACTAAATTAATAATGTAAAGCGGAGTTAGGGCTGGTTAACTAAAATCTCATTAACGTTTTGAAAATGTTTATTTAACTAAATCTCGTTCCCTTGTCGGATGAAAATTATTTTAAAATCTACGTCTCTCCACGAGCTTATGTTTTCCCATTCCAACCTTTCTTTACGATGTCATCGGCTCATCGATCGCCTTCAGCTTTGTAAGTATCGACTTGTCTTGCTCACCTTTCGCCTGAATATTATAAATTCTGAAAGCTACGTTATTTTCATTATACATTAGCATTTATAAATATTTTATTAAATATTTTAAGAGCCAGAGTGCCCTCACCCTCATCACCTATTCATGTCGTTCACACGGAGGACTCCACTTGTCCCTATTATTTGATCCCAAACCATCTAGGATGCATTTTATGGCATTCAATGCGCAGTCACATTATATTGGTATTTTATGGCTATAGTTTACATGATTAGTGACTTTTATTGATTAGTGTAGACTCTACCAATCGAAATAGTCAAGAAAAGTTCAGGAACATTTTCATTAAAAACCACTTTGACCTTAAGGAGAGCTATCAATCGAGAGTCTCCCATCCGTAACTATATGAGATTACTTACAAAGCGGCAATAATTCTTAGGAATACTCCTATATATCACACTGGGACCCCTCGATAACTTTCTCTGTAACCAGTTACTCTTATGGGGAGATATCCATGTGTCTAGAGTTCTATTCTTTATTCCTTCCAGTAATAATACAAAGAGGGCTACTTTGTGTGTTATGCAATATGGCAAATTTATTTGCCTTATGGGCCGATAACTCATTGTTTTCTGGCCTCTCGGTAGGAACTTCAATGGTCTGCCCTCCCAATTTGATTATCAGAGGAGTTATTATCGTTTACACAAGTTCTAGGGTTATTTTAATATTCATGAAAATTATATGACCAACTCACGAAAACTTTGAAATTATATAATCTATGTGGTAAATAATCAATTAAGTACAGACAGTACTTAATTACGTAATAACTACGTATTACTTGTCAACCTACTAGTTTAATTAAGTACGTGTTTTTGTTTTATAAGGCGATATAATATATATAGATATTTAATATGTTTTATATAAGCACGAGGTGCGCCCCGCGGTGTTAACCGCGGTGAATAAGTTTGTACATGTAAAAAAAAAATTATTTGGTCATTCAACGGGAACACTGCACTTTTCCGCAATCAAAAATATTGTGTCAAAAGTATTGTGTACACGTGTTAATCTAGGATATAAGCTCTCCTCGTACTTACCAAATTTCTTCTACATCGTTCAGCCGTTTGTGCGTATAGGATAAAACAGATACACACACTCACATACAAACAAACTATCGCCTTTTTATATTAGTGTGATTTATCTATCTATCTCAGAACTGTACCTGTTTCTATTCCTAGTTATTATCAGCTTGTTAAATATAAATATTTAAAAAAATATATCAACGCACTCAGCACGGTCCCGGAAGACAGCCTCCAGTAAACCTCCGCAGGGCCCTCGTCTACAATCGCGGCACGAGCGAGGATTCACAACCGGATAAAACTCGTAATAACGTCACTATCTCCACGGTTTAATAGTTGTATTTAGGAACTATTTGCGGATTCATTTAGTTTAGTTATTTCAGAGATTTTTAGGGTTATTTGTTTTGGTTTAATTAAAATTGACGTGGAACTGGAAGCGGACCGTTTCAAGTTGACAACTGGCGAAAAACTGCACAAAACCTACTTAAAATTTGTTCAAATAACATGCCTATGTCACAAACAAATTTGTCAAAAAATTGTTCTAGAGGCTTCATCATAAAAATCATCTTAACCAAAACACAGCTAAAAAATCCAAATCAATTCTACATATTAGATTCTACATTGTAGAGTAAACAGTTGCTCAGAGTAAACAACTAAAGATAAAAGTCTACAAAAGGAAACGCAGCTTGTCATTCCTTGAAAGTTCGAATCAATCAACTAAATTAAGCCATGTGAGTAATGAAGGTGCGTCACGAAGTTCGTGATAAAACGGCGATGTCTGCTCGGCTTAGTACCTTATCGGTGCGGGAGAAATCGGAGCCGGCCAAGCCACCCTTGAAATCGCATCCCCATAGCTTTGAGGGCGCTAGGGGGCAAGGCAAGGGGGTGCGGAGCAGGGCAAGCCGCGGCCGTTGACATGGCTGTGTATCTCCAGCACTGTTTATGTATCCTATTGGATTTTTCCCTTCGCGTTTATTGTTCGCGTATGAATTACGATCGGGAGATAACCGATCAAAAGAGTAATTATTGTTCACGGTTCAGTTCGAATGCATCAATAATTCAAATACTAGAGGACAGAGCAGAGAGCCTTCCAGACCCAATAATGGCGATGGCGAATACCTACACGTTGTGGAACTTTTTTGGCATTATTTTGATCTGAAAAAGGGCTTCGTAAAAGTTAAATCGTTGCATTACCATTATAATCGGTTGTTTAGTTTCACTAGGTAGGTTGCTATCAAATATTATTATTATACATATAAATCCATTTATATTGACGCGTGACACGAGAGCTGGTGAGTGTCTGGCGCAGCGCATCAGCATTGCCATACGGCAGCCGGCGGGGCAATGCAGCCAGCGTCTATGCTTCCGATTGGTATTGATATGAATCATTTGCGTTACTTCTAGATTGTTTGCAATAGTCTGCACTCTGCAGTTAGCTCAACTGTTTAAATTGTAAAGACTAATTCAAATTTGTTTACATTTCTTTTTTATATTGATTTTAATTTTAATTTTCTTTATTCAGGACAAAAAACAATTGTACAGATACTATAGACTTATTATAAAATGTACTTATTCTATGTGTTTCTAAATGTACAACCAATCACATTATCAACACATTACTACAGAAGTTTTACTTACTACATAGTTGGTTGTTGTATAAAGGTAGCTTAATGGTTATATTAATGCTTATTTATTTTATTTTTGATACATTTCAGAACAGTAATTTTACCAGTAGTTATTTTTAATTTTCATTTTATTAAGAAAGAGATAGAAAAAGGAAAAGGCTTGAAATTTAATTGTTATTACTTTGTAAAAGTTGTAGAATATTTTTCTTAAAACTAAGTTCAGATAATAGAAACAGGTCATTAACAATGAATTTCTTGTTAAAAATATCAACGATGCGGCGCAGAGGCACACGCAGGCCAGCATTGGTACGACTAGTAGGCAAGTGGAAGAGGCACTGCCTGCGCGCCGCACTTCGTCGAAGTACAGAGCGAGGAACTACATAAATTAAGCTGCGGGCAATCTAGTTTACCATGACATAGACCATGCAGGAGCATGGCTTGAAGAAGAAGAAGGATAAGGTATAGCTAAGATCGAAATAAACGCCAGTTTTTAGTCGTAGGAGACGGCAAGCCGGTCACTAACTACGATTTCGCGTCATCCAGAGACACCTACGTCATGGTCTATTTATATTTAAATCAGCAACTTTAGCGCCGCGCTATGTTTATTTACAAGCGGAATGTCTCACAGGAAGAGGTTCTTACTTTTTATCGTTGATGCTCTTGCTCTCTGAATGAAATAGCTTTTGGTCTTATCTGGTCCTATCTGCATAGGTATTCTAAGTATAGCAGGGGTTATCTTAATAGTAGGAGTATCTTAACAGTAGCTACAATTGACAAAAACTGCTAAACAAAGATAATTATCTCAACACAAGTTTTTACAATGCTCCGTGCCATGCCAATACAAATATGAGCAAAGTCGCATTCAGTTAATTTGACCAAAAAATTTGGATTTTTCCGTAGTACCATAAAGTCGTCTGGCTTAATATACATAATTATAAGCCTACGTGAACAGTATACCTATTTCAATTTAGATTTGAAACAGCTAAAAATTACAACGTAAATATTTTCCTCCCGACCAACGGCGTTAAAAGTAGATGGCATGCAATCAGCATAATCATACGATCAAAAACCCAAATACTACGAAAGTATAACAAAAAAATATAATAAGCGGCACAAAACAAAAGTGCAGACTTATACCTTATTTTATGAGCTACCTAGAGTTTTTAACATAATTTTTCCATTTCGTAGATGTGATGAGACAATCCAATTCATAGATTCGTTTCTAGGACTCATGAATCAGCAAAATATATTGTTGTTCTAAGATCAACTTGACAGATTTACTGATAGGATGAAGGTAGGTCCCTATATTATTCACAACATATTAAATGGGTTAGCAAGTAAAGAAGAGGACAGGCAGACATGTCAATCAGGATCATGCATTATTTCCTAAGCGTAAGAGATGTGAAAAGAGAAGACAAAATAAACCGCCCAGTGCGGGTTGACCCGCACACGAAGCGTGCCGTAAAAATCAGGCAACTTTTTCAAAGAACATGAAATTTTCACTTGTTCGGAGACCCAATTAAATTTTCAACTTTATTATACATATTTTTAGTTTTTGTTGTTATTACAGTTGAAGTGTTACTTATTTATAGAAAGTTTCATGTGTCTACCTATTGTGGTTCAAGAGATAACAGCCTTGACAAGCGAAGAGCAAAAATTGCCGACCTTAAATTGGGGTTTTTTTTTATTTGCCTTTATGGCGGCAAGAGAAACACATTCTTTGAAAATTTGAATCGTCTACCTCTTACGGTTCATGAGATAGAGCCCTCTGACTGACGGACGGAGACACAGACAGCTTAGGCTTAGTAATAGGGTTCCGTTTTCACCCTTCGGGTACGAACCATAAAACGCTGACCTGACAATCGGATAAGGAATGGACCAATATTGCAAAAGAGAAAAGGAAGACTAAGTACTCAGGTACGCTGCAATGAGAAAAGCAAACCCTATGGTATAAGGAGAGTCCTTTTAATAAAGGAGCAAGGCTTGGCTTGGTCAGTCTTACCATGTTTTGCCAGGAGATTTCTTTTATGATTGGTAGATCTGCTGTCAGTTCGATTACCTATTGCTAGTTATAGCAGCCTTGCGGCTTCCATTATTTGTTACAAAATACATTGACAAGTAAACATGCAGATTTTGGAGCTATACCCTAATCCAAAGTGTCAATATCAATGGCAGTTTTCACACACTACGCACAAAGATAGTTGTTACCTTTCATTCCTCAACGAATTACGCTGAACTGAATAACGTTCTTCCCGCGGGTGTCGAAAGAGGCGACTAAGGGATATCCATCGGGGGCGGGCAGCAGCGCCTCCTGCAGAACAAGTTTACCACCGATGCGATCCCCAACCCGCATGCCTAGCGTGGGGATTATGGGCATTACCCCCCATGAGATAAAGCCAATAAGGCGCTTATCACGGGGAGGCCTGCGTCTAGCAGTGGACCAATATAGGATGTTGAGGTTGAGGAATAACTAAGTACCAGTAGCTTTAAAATTCTATAAATTAATTGCTTTAGTCCATAAATTCCAGCTGATAGTAATAGATTAACGATCTGGAGGGTCGGTATTTTATACGAGCACAATTATCCGAATTAAACAATTAAACTGAAAATGGGTATGATGGCATATGACATGCACGCTAGTCGTTTGACCCAATTTTATCTCTTAATATAACGTGATATAACGTAGGTAAATGAAATGAGAGCTATTTTTGTTTCACTTTTATTATTTTTTTATTTATTGCATCATGTTATGGTACATACATTTGTCAGGAATTATTGATTATATTAAGGAACACCCAATATATACCCATTTACCTCTAGGGTGCTGCATTGGAAGACGCCAGATACGATAACATTAATTTAATAAAATGGTATGAAAGGTAAGTATGTCAAATAAAATTAATGCAAGATTTCAATTACAAGTCACAAAAAGTATAACTTAAAAAATGTAAGTTCATAGTAGCATTTTTCTAAGACCATCTCTTTTAATCTAATTCCAAAAATATTATTATTTCCTTGGCTTTTAATCTTGTCTGGAATTTTGTTATATATTTTCACAGCCATTGAGTATGGACTAGGTTGATGAATTTTTAATTTTGGTTTTAATTTATCATTAGGTAGGTACTTTCGTGCTATAAAGGTATGATTTTTTGCTCGGATGAACCAAATTTTAGTAGAAGTAATGTCAAAGCATTATAGTATGAAAGCAAATTAAAAAAAATCATCCCTCTAGCTAGCTAAATTACATACTTAATGAAGTTATGATTTTATGATTGAAAGTATACAAACTAGCAATGTTGGTATTTTGATTGCAACTCCACATACTCTCAGAATTATAATAGAATCTTCCCCAGCTACAGCATATATTTTGATGCATTACAAACAAGATAGTCTTTAGAAGACAATACTCGATGTCGCGCAAATAATTGTTGATTCGCACTCGTTGTCTAATCTTATTTCAGCAAATCTAAACTTGACAACAATTTAATTAAAAGTGATTTTAAACGAGAACGATTCGTCAGAACTTGAACGCATGAAAACGAGGCTTCATCGTTAATAACTAATTTGCATGTAGGGCGGAGCCCGGTGTTCAGTTTTATTTCAATTTTATTTTCATCAAAATTGTAGAGCGCCATTTTAGATAAATTGATAATTGATATTTTGGACTTACATAAAATAAAATATCATATGTAAATTACATTGATGATGCACATATAGACATTTGACCGACATAAGTGCACAACTGAAAAGGGATTTTGCAAAATATCAGCGGCATATGGGGTTTTACCATCAGAACAATGTAATTAAATATTTGTTGTTAATAAATAAACATTTTGATTTGATTCCCACCCCAACGCCTTAAAAAAACTTGCCAATGCGAGTGTTGCCATAAAGTTTATCCCTCTAATATCAAAACAACGGTAAAGCAAGCCCGTAGGTGCGGAAGATAATTCCCTCATTCATAAACATGAGCAAATAGCAAACACAGGTGTATACGTCCAATACAGACGGATTACTCGAGGTGTGAAACGGTTAAGATGCATGCAACTAACGAAGGCTTTGTTATGCTGGCATTGTTTGTTATCTTCAATGTACTTGCCGCTAGCATTGAATGATTACAACTATAATCAGAGGTGCAGTTACACAAACTTCTCATTTGTCCGGTCCACTGAATATACAAGGGGCTTTATGATCAACTCAAATTGTTAGCTTTTATCTGATGGCCGACAGTTTTCCATGGCATAGCATACATAGATAGAGCATAGCGTGTCACCGGTGGTCCGGAAATCCTATCACTTTCTATCACTAAGGGTCGATATTTCGACGCGAATGTCAGCGCGGCTCGTATTTGTTGTCTCATTGGTATTTATTCTGTTGCTTTCACTAAAACAGTCGTATATGTTCCAGTAGTATCGTGTGAGTGGAGATCTGTGGAGAGATGATCTCGGTCACAATTTTCAATTAAATGCTCTCACGACATAAGCCAGTGTTTTGAAGTGAGTGCCGAGTGAGGAGTTATCCTCGCCACAGATCTGTGGCGTGGTCACGATATTCTATTGTGAGAACAACTGCTGATGCAACAGGAGGATGTTACCTGTTCCGTGAACTACTTTACATTTTTGTTATGTGTCCAAAAATGGAACCTACCGCTTCTTATCCTACTGTGCCGATTAAAGCGACAAAACAATAAAGATTAAAGAGATGATGATAACAATGACGCAGAAAAAGAAACAATAAACCATGATCAGATTTACAAAATGCCAAGAGTGACAAATACAAATTTGTAAACAATTTGTAATGCCGCGACTCAGTTAAGCCTTTATTCAGAAGGCAGAAAAACTCCTCTGAAGAATTCAATTTGCCTTTGCATAAAGCAAATTGGATTCGCAATCAGTGTCTGGAATCGCGGGAATAAGGTTTAGGTACATACACAAACAGTAGATATCGATTTGTACAATTGTGTACGTACACGGACAGTGACCGCACTGTTCCAGTGGTAATTGAGCTCACACTTCCTTCCGGAGTTGTGATGTCCAGTCACTCGGGAAAAATACCGTTTTAAATCAACATTAGAATTGTTTTTGTCGCCATTAACATTTTTCTAACGGACTATGAAGATTTCCAGTGTAAACAGGACCGCTCGTTTTAATTCGTGTGGGTCACGACAGTCCCTCTACCCTAGTCTCCGCATCGTTGATTGTGGACTTGCTTGCTACAGTTGCTCGTAATAACACTTAGAAGACCTTCAACCTGTTAAATCCGTTTATCTTTGTGGAACTGGCGTTTTCAAGAATTTTGAGCGGTAAATTCTCGGAGCATGACTGTGTTCAAGTTTAGACTGATTGATGTTCTCCTAGAGATTTTAATTCGAGACCTTTATAAAGTGTTCCCTTGTGTTGAGTAAAATATTGGTCATTCAAGTATTTTTTGTCTTTAAAAATTGTTTCATTCTTCGCTATCAAATGTTTCCATTCCACCTTGTATGCATGCGGATACAATACGTGACCTTTTCTATTCAATTTTATTCGGTGGGCAGACGGCAGGAACAAAAACTTTCCAGTTTTCCAAACCTTTAATATTTTGAAATTTCTGTTCAATAGCAGGACTTTTATTTTTAACTCTATGTTATAATATAATTGATCGAAGTCTATAGTCGAATATTCCAATATCGTAAATTGAAATATAGAACAGTTTAATTAACGTGAAGTAAAGTACCTATAACCTGAAAATCCTGCCAGCAAAAATGCAAACATTGTAAACACTTTTAACTAGGTACAGTTTTTGCCAGAATCTGCACCAATTCTGATGTATTTTTCTGCTCCAGTTCATAATGTTTCCAACACGTAGCGAGCGAGCCCGTGATTAAGCTAATTACAGAGCCATTGTGGCGATACATAATTTTATATGAGTTTTGTGGGAGCCACTAGGGGGTTTCAGCTATATTTTCGAACTTTGCGAAATTAAATTATGGATATATTTGATCAACGTTTTAAGAAGAAACTTTATTTGCATAGAGTAACAGAAATTCCACGGTGTAGTGATATATCGTGTTTTATCATTAAATATTTATTGTTAGCGGTAAGGATAAGCTCTATATTACATATGCGGATATGAAAAGGCGTCGCAAGATGCCCTAAAAATAACAGAGATAAAACTAGCTTCAAAAGAGCTTACACTACGAGTTGTAAAACAATCGTGCTTACTTATTAAACTACCTCCTTCACGCTATAAACTCGGGCTTTGGTACACGCTACTGTCAATTTGTAAACTGTCAACAGTCTTCATTTGTTCCGGGCGAAGGACAGCTAGGATCGCGGCCATTGAGCACGTTTCTAGGAGTGTTATATCGTTGAGGAGGTGTTGGGATCTTGCAATTGTTCTCCACTGCCTACATGTGCCGCGCCCCTCGCCGATCGATGGTCGGGGTACCACGCATCTGTTATTTAGCGAGGATATTTTGCGAAATTCAACAATGTTCGAATTTATTTTTACTAAAATCCTCTATTGGGATGAAAAATCAACCGCTTGATGGGTTTTCTTGGATCATATAACATATGGAAACAAAAAAAAATAAAATCTATCTCACCATCGTTAAGTTATTAGAGTTAGGTTTAGTTAAGCAATAACTTTAATTTTGTTTTATATTTTTTTGTATGTATACAACATAAATCTGATTTTTCTACGGGCGATGTTATGGCTAGCTATAAAGCCCTCAAATAAATAAAAAAAAAAAAAAAAAATCTCACCATCGACACGCAACGCACACAATGTACTACGTTTGGAAGATGGTGTATTGCATAATTTTTTTATCCAGGTTTAAGTTGGTCAAACTTTTGACCAAACTTTGCAAATAGCTGATCTTATGGTAACCCTACGTCTCTGACCCCGTGCAATGTCACCCTCGCCTTTTAACGCCGCTCTCTTTGACTGGGCACAAGATAATCACATCAAAAATGTACCAGCATCTCTATGAATTTCTCTTCACAATAGCTTCATGCGAGTCGATTCATCTCCGAACGTGTTTAAGTTACAAATCTTCCGCTCTATACTGGCTGAAACTAATTTGAAACAGCAATGTTCCTATTTGAATAGATCTCGTATGGTACATTTCCATATCGAAGCAATCATAGTCACAATTCAATTTATTCAAGTTCCATTTCCGTCTCACGCCCACCGCCAGCCGCTCATCCATCTACACTGAATGCACTTGTTAAATAAAGCTAACCAAAGCCTGTATTCGTAAGTAGATGAGCGTAATAGCACCGAAGGTACTCTCCTCTCACGGTATTGTTCGATACGAATCCGATATCTGCTTGTTACGTCTCGCCATATAACAAATGACTGACTGTTTGAATAGCCAACCTTATTATTTTTTCGACACTTATCTTTCTAGGATACAATGCATGTAACAAGAATGGATCGATCCATTAAGAACTCCCACATATATATCTATGTATACTGATGTGATGAGTATACAGTCAACATAATTTGTAAGTTTGCTTGTTTTTAACGGGTAATTTATGGAAAAATTAGCTTTTACTCAAGGCTTCGTTTTTCCGCGGTAAAAAGAAGCGTATAATTATGCCAATCTAGGTCTAGAACTACCTACATCAACGAAAGACTTAAGCCTGATCCGTTCACCTTTTCTAAGTGTGCATTTATTGTATTTATGGAAATAAAGAGTTTTTGATTTGATTTGATTCAGTAGGTTTGGCGTAAGTAGCAATAAACATCCAAAGGAAACTAACGCATTAATAATAATGAGTTTGATCGGCCCGGTCTTTAAAACTATTCGTCATGAGTGCTAAAGGCTATGTATCTAGGCACCACGTAAACAAAGCCGCGGAAACATATTAGTCGCGGTTAAAAATAGCTAAATATTACTACACTATCATCGGTTTTAAGGTCAACATAATTAGCCTTTAATAGCGAAATCGATTGCTACCATTCATCTAATACACACGTCAAATCCGAAAACATAAAAAATGCCCAAAAAAGCGTGACTATTCTATTCCCCTATTAATATATGGCGCGCACGTGTGGTGTGCGGCGCAGTAAGCGTACGCGCCGATGACGACCGCCCGGTGGCGATTGCATTGTTGGGAATTTCACGATCAATATGGGACGTAAATATTTCGACAAAGCTCGAAGGGAGCGCCTTTGCTTACAACGCCTTTGCTTACTCGTTATTGTGTTGAGCTTTTGAGATTATTGATTTAGAATTCAGATCGATTTCAACGAAGCTGATTTGAATAAGTAATCTTTATTTATTTTCATTCCAATTTTCAATATTACGATTCGGTAATCATGTTCAGATAAGCTAGTAGGGACGACGGGTACCTTCCTGCTTTCAAAAATTCGTAGTAAAAAGATTTGCTTTGCCTCTCAACGAGTTTCCTTGCCTTACAATGAGCCTTACAATGAGTTTTACTTAGATTTTAATCAAGAGAGCGAATTGCATGGAACATGTGCTGTATTCAAAGGAACCGTCCATATTCACCGCATCGATTAGACAAAGGCAAATTGTTCAGGGTGTTTTTTAAATGCTCGTTAAGTTGACGGAATCTGCGGGTGCTACTGGAACTGGTGATAAAAACTAGGGTTGGCGTTCTAAAAAACCTCGCAAATATTTTCGCAAAGAAAATATTTAGAGCACCCCAAAAAACAAGATCCGTCAAGTGCGAGTGTGACTCGCGCGCCGAGGGTTTCGAACGTTTTCCATTATACAAATATGTACTAAAGGTACCGGTTAGAAACTTTAATATACATTCAATATAGTAGATACATTTCAGAGGGATCCCTCTGCAAACTTCGGAGATTAGGGGTTATTGGTAAATTTTTCGAAATTTTCAAAATATTTCAAGTAGTAATGTAACCCACAGAAATTTCAAAAACTGTTTTGAGATGTACAAACCGATAACTTTCATTCAATACCCCACTCGGTGAGGTAGGCCCCCCTTTTGAAAACTATTCCCACCTTTTTGACCATTTTTCAAAAAGTCTTCTATTTACAGACTTTCTATATTTTTTCTGTAAAATATAGATCTCAAAATAGTTTTTCTAGATCTATATTTTACAGGAAAAATATAGAGAAATCTGTAAGTAGACCACTTTTTGAAAAATCGTCAAAAGGGAGGGATTATTTTCAAAAGAGGGGGCTACCTCACCGAGTGGGCATTAAATGAAAGGTATCATTTGTACATCTCAAAATAGTATTTGAAATTTCTGTAGGTTTCGTACGTTTTAAAAAATTTTGAAAAAAACTCCAAAATTTTACTATTACGAGTACCCTCTGTACTCCGAAGTTTGCAAACTGATACATCTAAAATGATTTTTTTTTTGTTTACGTCAAATAGCAAAGTTACTTATAGTAGGTACATATTGGTATACGACCATAACAACCGTTCGAAAACCTCGGCGCGCGAGTCACACTCGCTCTTGACGGATCTTGTTTTTACTTCCTATCGGTATTGATAATACCTAGTTTAATCATTTATAAATTAAACCTTTTTTGATGGTCGAAGTAAATGAACGGCAAATTCGAAGGCCCGAATGAATGCACATGATTCCATAGGATTCTTCTGTAGCAGCCCTAAATTGAGTGCAGGCGTGTGTATCCCAATAAAAACTCGGCAATGACGGCGGAGGGCGCTTTGTCGCACACGTGCATCCGCTCAGCGCAAAGTTATTTCAGTGCACTGCTAATGCCATGACCTTCATTCTCCCAAGCTTGCCGAAGCTAAGTTAGTTATAGAGTTCTTATTCACAAGTTAGCTACGAGTAATAAAGAACTTGGATAGATTTATCAACTACTCGTATGAACTTCTAAGAAACTTCAAAAACTTTGGTACTCACGATCAAAAATTAATATTAACTTCAGCATCAAATGGCCTATCATAAACAAAATCCAGATCACTGCGGCTCCCAGCAAGGAATCCGTACCTAAGTGACAGCAAACTTTTTAAACGGTTTTTTAAAGTTTGGAGCCCAGTAGTAATGCTGCGGATGAGTCGCCAAGTCAAAGGTTTAATGGGATAAAAAGAAAGCTTAATTACTATCAATCAACCAGCACGCAGATCGACAATTAAAGACGGCTCTCACACACACGCTTTTTACAAGTGTGACCGGTACAAGCAAGTCTGGAAGTAAAAAGTACCATCACACCTTTATTTAATGACTGAATGTGTTGAGATATTAAATATCATCTTCATTTGGGCTCATAAGATAAACATTTTTTATCTGCCGCCGGCAGCCTAATTATGATATCAAAAGATGCTTCGTCAGCTCTTTCTGTCTCACGCATTCTATTTATCACTTGTCCTTTTCACGCAGGATGAATTCTACCCACTGCATCGCCTGCATCGCCGATTAAACACGTTTCTATGCGCGGTCTCGTATTTTTACGTAATCTACTTTAACCAGACCGGACCAAGACCCTCCGACCCCTATTCTACTTTTCTTCCATCTCAAGCTGTGAGACATTAGAAGGATGACGCGGCAAAACAGCTTCGATTATCATTTTAATGATAGGATTCAATTGCATTTTGTATTTGTAAGTAGAGATAGATTAATAAGCGATAGTAGGTAGGAACGTGTCGAAGGTTCGGCTAACGGTCGGTTGTGATGATGCGTTTCCGATAGCTCGAAAGTGAGGGCGTGAGAACGGGGCACTGAGTTCGGGAGCGCTCGTGCACGCAAATGAAGTGCAATTTAGCCTGAGGCTGGGATTGTGGCTTTCAGACCCGGAGGCAGGATCGTCTTTGTAGGGTACTATTACTGTTTCTATTATGCCAGTAGGGCAACGTATGAGAAGATTACTATTAGTACCTACCTAAGTATCTATTTGCTAAAGCTCGCTAGAACAAAAGCGTTTGAAATCATTTATAGTTCCATTGGGGTTTGAACTTTTCCTTGAACAACAAATTGTCATGTAACCAAAAGGTCATGCCAAGGGCTGGTGATTAATTATCTACCTACGGAAAAATGGGCACCTGGGCAATCTAGAATTTAGGCAAAAAGAAGGAAAAGCGCACATCAATATCGTGGAAGATCCAACTCTGTCCGAAAAGCACCTTAGTTTTGGGCCCATATTAAGGAAGCTTGCTTAGGCATAGACCTACACTGCCGGCCAAAAGTTTGAGACCACCTACATCAAAGTAGGAAAATGAAATAAAACTAAAAATACAAAGCAAGAGGTTTAATTATGAATTAAAATACTTATTTCCTAATACACATACATTATGAAGAAAACAAAAAAATCAAGAAAAATCAACCATTTACTTTAAAAATGTCGCTCATATTTTATACAGATTTTTCGTCGAAAAACCCTCCCTTGCATTTTATTACTACTTTCACTATTCTTGGCATACGAGCAATCAATTTGTCGATTGTATCTTGTGATATATTGTTCCAGCTTTCTTGTAAAGCCTTCCACATGTCTTCTTGCGAAGTGGGACAACAACTGCGCACATTTCTATCAAGCTCTTCCCACAAAAGCTCAATCGGGTTGAGATCCGGACTCTGAGGGGGCCACACCATGTTTTTTAAAACCCCTTTCTGTTTCTTTGTGTTCTAAATAACCCCTGCATAATTTTGAACTATGTTTTGGGTCATTATCTTGTTGGAAAAAAAATCCATCTCCAATTATTCTTGAACCAGACGGAATGGCATTTTGCTGTAGTATTCGTTTATATTGCTCCTTTTTCATGATTCCTTCGACTCGTACCAAATCTCCGGTTCCATGGCCCGAGAAGCATCCCCAGACCATAATGGAACCACCACCATGCTTGACTGTTGGCACCACACAGTCTGGCATCATCTTTTCTCGACGTTACGTCGAACAAAAATTCGTCGTTTTGAACCAAATATTTCAAATTTGGATTCATCTGACCAAAGAACTTGTTTAAAGTCTTCTTCAGTCCAGTCTCGATGGGTAAGGGCCCACTGCATCCGTTTCTTTTTGTTTTGTGGCCTTAGTAGTGGTTTTCGAACGGCGACGCGACCAAATAACTTAGCATCTCTCAAACGTCTTTTTACTGTAGTCAATGATACAGGTTCTGATCGGGATTTGTTCACTTCTACGCGGATTTCTGGTGCTGTTAGGCGTCTATTCCGCTTGCTGGTAGTGACGATGAAGTGATCCTCGCGAGAAGTGGTAGTTCTCGGCCTTCCCGAACGCGAACGATCTTGATTACTGCCAGTCTCCTTGTATCGGGTTATTGTGTTATGAACACAAGTCTTCGACAACTTAAGTTGAGAGGCATTCGCACGTTCAGATTTGCCTTCGCCGTATAAAACAACTATGGCAGAGCGAGTTTCACTGCTAATTTCGCGAACTTTTCCCATTTTAAGATGTCTTCACTGTAACAACGACGAGCTCAGACTAATAAGGTTGAAAATAATTTACTCCATAAAAACTCAGGTACTAAATATGTTTTAGGAAGCTAACATAATCCCTGATATCGGTTAACGCGAAACAAACCCAAAACAATAAGTAATGAGCAGATCATAAAAATATTACAATGACTCTACCACCTGGTCCTTGCGCGGCGCTCATTGATGTTTTGAAACAATAGACCTTTTTAGGATGATAACTTAAACAACAACATAAATAATGACTCTTAGAAATTCTTTAATAATAATAGAATACGCAGGTGTTCAAATTAGCTCATTATCATATGTGTACTTTGAAATATTTTGTTGGTGACAAAGATTTTTACAGTGGTCTCAAACTTTTGGCCGGCAGTGTATGCTTGAGTGACGTTTATTCCATAGAAAAACGGTACTCAAACAGAGATCGATGACTTAGCAAGCTTTCAAAAAACGGGCCTTAGTTCGACCCTGAAATAATACTAAGATGCTCGCAGAGGCTGAGTGGGCTGAGTAGGGCGCGGAGTCACGAATTGCATTGTATTGCAGTCAGGTAATTTCATTAGATGCAAGATTTAGGTACAAATGCATTGTTAAAGCAATTTCGCATCATATTACCCTGCCTACCTCTTTAGATTCAGTTGAGTTCTGCTGAGTCCTATTAAGATCGAACGTAGGAGTGCCCTGCTTGCCTGCTTGCTTACCTAATGAGTAGTGAAGGTACCTACATACATACCTGGTTCAGTGAAAATCAAAATCCAGTTTCGATAAGATTTGTTCCGAAAGTGGTAAAAACGGAATCTCGCTATTAAAACATAAGTAATTATATATAATGGTCAACAAGTCAAATCTAGTTACAGTTACCAATGAAAGTATCTAGGTATTTTGCAATATAAACCATGGAACTACAAAATTTTAAACCAGAACCTCAAACATCCATCTGACTTAATAGTTCACACATAGAGAGACAGATAAACCTTTAGTAGAAAGTACGATCTCCATACAGCGTGCATTATCTCAAAGATAATCAACATCGAGACGAGAATTCTTTTACGTGTCGGGTTGAAAGGTTACATTTATTCCACTCTTGGTTTTAAGTTGATCATAAAACGTGGGTACTTTTAAACACGATGTAGTTTAAAAGGTTGACGGACTTTTTTATCTTACAGCAGCATTGAAATCGTTTCTATAAATACTAGTACTTAGTACCAAAGAACTTTTGTATGTTTTGTAAGAACTATTGTTAGAGCGTCATAAAAAAGAAGGCTCCGAAGAAATAATACGATTATTTGTTGCTTGCCTATGGTCATAAATCTTAACAATATTAAATTCAAATTTAAACAATTTATAAAAAACAAATAGTTTTGAATCGTGCACCTTTAATAAGATTATACTGGAATGGAATTGGTACCTACCAGCAGGTGGCTCGACACGTGATTGACCCCTGCCGTGGTTCAATTCTAAAACCCTAGCGGGAATAGTGTTGAAACAATAATGGTGTTTATGAAATGTAATCTAAAATGTATGTTTAACGTATACATCATTTATCAAAAGACAAATAAAACTTCCAACGAAATTAATGACATTTATAATTCACTTTTACTAAGTAGCTTAGCTATCAGAAACTTCCCATCACACACATTCGAGGCCAAAATGACCATTCTGTACGTTTGCTGTACATAGCAGTCTAAGCTAAGGAATTCGATAAAACGGGAACTTCACACGCAAATAGCCAAAACAAATTCTCGAATTCAGAACGTAGACCATCAGCCGTGACAACCACAGGCCGTATCGAACGCCAACTTAACAACCTGTCATAAATAATCGCCAGCGACGAATCAGCTAAATAGTCTTTGCACGACACTCGACAAAACCGTTAGATAAACTACAAAGAAATTTTTACACAACAACAGTAAACTGTACAATATTCACGATAAATTAATAGCATCAACTAAACGCTTAGAATACCCAAATAATAGTGTATGTGGAAATAAATACTTGACCAATTAATCACGGGATCCAGCGATGTGAAATTTAACAATGCTGGAATTACGGGGAACGCGCTATATAATTCGAGGTGATGAATGAACCGTTTGTGTCAGTTGTTCTATGATTCATCGGTTCTAATGGTGATGTTTAGAATATAGATGGATCATCATGTCGCGATCATCTACCTACACCATCAGCTTAGCAAATATCAACACAAACTGTTGTCAATTCTAAAAACATTGATTGCTCCGGAAAGCTCTCTAACAGACAATAATGAGTCAGTTACGACGTTGCTGTTAGTTATTATAACATGATGACTGTAATTATTTCAGCAATTTAGGACCACACAGGATATTCTTCTAGCTTTTTACTTACGTATTTGAAGAATATTACCGCCTTTCTCACGGCTGACGTGAACCCACAAATACCGAAGTGAAGAGCTTTACTTTCATGTGAGTAAATACATGGCCGGTCAAGTATTGCTACGCTGTTTCTCGCAAGGGGTCCGAACTACATTAATGTCCCTTATTCCCCTGGGTATCGCATACGTTGCAGATAATTGTACCTTTAATCTCTGAGGTACAATAAATCTTAATAAAACTGTACAGTACGAAGGTTTCTAATCTTATATCTAACGTTAATAAATTAGGTGCATGTTTGACATGTAGTAAGGATATGCATGCACACTAGGTTCCTAAACTACGCCGATGTCGTTGTTCCGGATTTATGGTCTGTTTAAAATAACAGCGAATTGTATGCTTGTATGTATTGTAGGTAGCTTACGATCAAAACGAATGTGCAATGCAGTTTTAATAAAATAGGCACTACATATTTTCAATCCTTACACAAAGAACATTGCTTTCAGACAAGGAAAAATAGAAGGGAGCTAAATGCTTCAGCACATCACGAATGGGTAACAACTGTCTATAATTAGAAACTGAATGTGTTTGGTCGTAATTCTCGGAGCAGGCGATGAACTCGCCTACGACCTGCGCATCTCGGAACACGCATAAGGTGTTCTACTTGACGCTTCTTTAGAAATGAACGTTTGCATTGTACCTACAAGCTTTATACAGGGGCTCTAAATTCGTAAAAAAAAAATGTTCTCGTGACTCTTAAAATTTGTATTTGCAGACGAAATTTTACGAGAAAACCTTACAATATCAACCCTATTAGCATAGTAAAAGCTTTGTAAAGCAAATCTCGTCTAGACCAGATTTCCAAACATCAACAACAGTTGTTAACGAGGGTCTCAGTTTGCGCGAACAATAAATATGCCAAATGCGAGATCTAGTGTTCTTGCGTTGTTTTTACCCCGTTTTAGGCTACGACTGGGGTTGTAAGCCGTCTGGTGGGCTTGTGAATGTCAATCATGGATGCTGAGAGCCCTCGACACGGCTTGCAAAACTGAACAATGTGGAATGAAGTAGTCGACCGCAGTTGCACGCGGCGAACGGCATCTCGGCACCCTACCACTACAATCTTACCTCTCGTCTCCTAATTTAAGTTTACTAATGAAAGCACCATTCTCAACATTTATTTTGCATTAGTTTTTAACTTGTAGTTGTAACGTTTTGAATGTAGGTTTGTTATCACGTAAATTCTATGTCAACAGGAAAACGGAACTACGAAGTTATGTAGGAAATTTGTGAACCCTCTTGTCGTGAGCCTTTTACAGAACTTTCGGTACCTACAATGAAATAACTTTTGATATGGGTTGACAGACTTTGAGTTTGATTTGTATTCATTCCCTGCAACCCATTTAAGCAATCTACGTAGATTATTTATGTACCCATCTTGAATTCTTGACACCGCAACGTAAATAAATATGAGGCGGAAGGCTGGGGTTGGGGTAAAGGTCAAGTCTTTATAACCATATATGTAGGTTAAGGTAAGAGGAATGTACGAAACATATTGATAGCCGTTCATCAACGAGCCGCTTCGATTGATGGAGTGGAGATCTATTGCTTCATTAATCTACCATAATCATCGTTAGTGCTGAACCATCGCATACCATGTTTATGAGAACTGATTAAACACGTATCAAACAGCTCTATTAATGCTCTGGGGGGAATTTTACGACGGTGAGGTATGTGAATAGAGGCAGTAATCACGGCCATGTTTTGCCATCCTTTGATCCAAATCGCAATCAAACGCCAGGTAGAGGTATGTGAATGTGATTAATCCACAGAAGGATCGCTGCGCAAACATATTCATCCCCGTGTAAGTTTGGTACGTTTATTGGGCATTTAGACAAATACTAAGCATTTATCTGAACGACAAATAAATATTGCTCTAATCGAGCTTGAAGTGAAGACCCGTCGTGGTCAATCCGCATCGTTTAGGAAGACGAGCAAATGACCGCAATCAACATACAATCAGAGAGAAAGCTTATAAAAGCATTTCAAACTGTGTGCCTCCCATCTAAGGCCCTACACGTCGGCGACGTACTTTATAGTAGTGTTTACAATGCGTTAGAGGTAATTATAGAAGAGATGCTTGTAAGTGAATGTGAAAGCACGCACGATCGAAATCTTTGTTCCTATATTGTGTTAAGAGCTTCACCAAATATAAGCCGGTTTGAGTATAGTCTACTTTGAATCAGTTTAGAAGTTTAAATTGCCTAGCCAAGCCAGATAATTAGTAACCTACGTAATTGAGGTGGGAATAATATTGGAAACCTAGCTAGAGCAGATTTTATAAACAAACTTCGAAAAAGCAATTTCTTCTTCTACTCAAAGTCACTGGACGGAAAGTATGGAAATGCAGAAATTCTAAGAAAATCGAGGGCTGTGGTTTATTTATGTTAACAATTCTACCCCTGCCAAATTAACCCCAACCAGAATCAGGGTTGACCATGACGACCACAACACGAAGCCAGATGAAAATTAATGAGAGGGGTGACTCAATTGAATTAACAGTTTACCCACGACTTTACAAAATGATTTCTTGGTAACGTTTCTGCAATACTTTATGAGAACACGCAGTCCCTTGATAATACAGAGCAGAAATGAAAGAGCAAATAGAAGCAAAAAGCAATTACTCTCATGCAACTGATGAGATGTTTGTTATATCAATTGAAAATGTTCTTTTCGTAATTAAAAACAAAGATGCATCCTTATAAAGAGCCAAAGAGAGCAAAAAAACTGAGGACAGATGTGGTCTCTGCGGTGTGTGCGTGTGATACCGAACGTTGTGATGTGACGCGGCTTGACGGGGCCAGTGATAGGAAGTACGCATACGTAATTGCGTTCACTGGACACAATGAGGGGAATTGGCCAGTGCGCCGATTGTTGTGCGACCGACGCCCGCACCCATTGCCATTGATTGAATGAACGAGTGAATTTAACAAACAACGAGGCAAACGGTCCGTAACAGCTTCGCGATGCCCAGCCATTTCATACATAATACTTAATCGAAATTGTACAAACGAACGTTCACCAGTGTCGTGAACATTTCACGAGGACCATTCTCTGTTTATGACATGGTAGTAAGTATTTAATCTAGCTGCCGGCGAAAAATTGCATCGCTGGGTCAGCCTAAAATGGTTTTCCGTCGCAACGCTCTGACCCCTGTCCGGATATGCCAATTTCTAGCCAACCGACGGCATAGGCCGCAGACGGACGGCAACTGCTATCGCATTCAATTATCGACTCGACTTAACACTGCAGTAGCACATTCTCGATATCGATCCAGCCACCAATTCTATTATTGGATCCCTGTTCGGTGCCCACTGAACTCTACCTAATTTGTTTCGAAAAGTGCAGGCAACTGATTCCTGCACATACATTTTTATATTAGTAAAATTGCATGTTAGTAGAAAAATGTTATGTTAGTAGAATTGCATCGGACAGCGTATGTATTTTGTTGTTTCTAACAACAAAATACATACGCTGTCCGATGTAAACGACACGACAACGCGTGCGATCATTTACTTTAAGTACCTACTTACTGGGTATCATCAGTAAAATCACTAGAGATTTTAAAGCATCAACGAATTTAGTAATGTGGATATAGTTCACTCACATAGAATCCATTAAAGCAAAGAAAATTGAATTACAGTCTGACTACGATCTCGTTGCAAGTAAGTAATTGATAACTCCTGGGATGGGTTGGACGCTCCTTTATCCTTTAGTTAATTGCATTGAGCATCTTTCTCGCCGGATTAAAATGCCACCCCCTGACTCGTTGCGCACCTGCACTACACCCGCTTTATTACCGCCAAGAAAATATTATGACAAAGGACTATTTTATTCGCAAAAGTTATATGCTCATAAAATTTTAATGCAGAAAACCGGGAAGTCAAAAAGGAAGGAAAAGCCACGAGTCGTCCGAGCGGAAGTCGATAGCTAAAAAGCGACGCTAAAAGTTATATGTTACCTCGCGTATGAAGACTTTATAAACACTTGAAAGCGTTTGTCCGTCGCTTAAAGAGTGTTCAGTTGATGTTGAAGCAGTATTAATTTGCCAATAGAGTAGGTACCTACCTCTCTAAAGTTGCATGCCATGAGACAAACATTTTTATTCTGATCATGGTGGTAATTAAATGTCGTAATAAAAAAATCCAAATCAGAAATAAAAAAATCAAATAATATAAAACCATGTTCGAAATGGTCTTGACTAATTTCATTTCTTCTTTATAAAGCCGTTCATAAAACTTCATGACTGTTCACATTACGATAATAAGAATAAGCTTATGTGTTCTGTTCGTCACGTCACGGTAATATCGAAAAATGCTTTATCCACGCAATAATGATGATTATGATCCTAGAAAATATTGGGGTGCTTCGCTGCGCCCGCGCCGCAGGCCGGCCACCCACTAAGGAGCGCAGCGTACCCAGAATGTTGTAATTAAACACATTTTTGATTTATTTTGATAAAGCAGATAACATCCAACTGGACCATGATTTTGTGTTTTAGTTGGCTATATAGCGCATAATACAATCGCTACAAAAATTTATAGCGCTTGTATTTAGATAGTTACATAATGCTACTGATTCTAT
Source organism: Eupithecia inturbata (assembly GCA_963662085.1). NCBI lineage: Eukaryota > Metazoa > Arthropoda > Insecta > Lepidoptera > Geometridae > Eupithecia > Eupithecia inturbata. The sequence continues at coordinate 9,145,951 of OY759180.1, read as the reverse complement.
TTAGCTTGTAAATGGTCCGTAATTGTTGACAATATAAGGCTTTAATGTAACATTGTAGGCATGGCATGTGTCTGTTTGAAGACCAGGGTTTCGGAAGTTTCAGAGCTTCAGAGAGTGATGAATGATTCAAATTAACTTTTGCGTAGATCAATGTCAGTCAATGTACCATTATACTAGGAAAATCAGAAGTGAAAGTGTTTACTCCAAAGCGAAAGTGTTGTGTATGTAAACAAAAACTTGAACACAAGATTCTTGTGATAATTCTATCCCACAAAACCCATTACGTGTCGTGATTGTCACGGTGTATGTCCGAGATGGCAGGCCGTGCGACAGGTCCCCGATTATCAACGCATTCTGCACGGTAGCCAGTAGCAACCTGCCACCACCGCCTCTCCACTTGGTTATTTTGTCTATTGGAAATTACAATGTAATGATGATGCAGCTCGTGCTAGCGTTGACAGGTTATCCGCGACGCGTGTTTTATGATTGACGATGTGTACGCGATAATGAAGCCCTTTGCTAATGCGTTTTGCATAAATCCTCTACGCATGACACTATGCACTCGATCAATAACGCACATGAGAGCATTAGCATGTCAAATGGAACCTGTGATTGAATTCACATTCTAAAATTGGGTAGGATTAGCATTGGATTATTTTGGCAAATTTTGCCAGCAGGCGCATAGGATTATTCGATCGGATCGAACATATTGAATAGAATCATTCTGACGGATCACTACGCTATCGAGTTCGATCGTCCTCTGGCTCGTGACCGGGAAGTTGACGACGTCACGTCATGCTCCAATGAACCATTCGATGTGTCAGGTGCTCAATATGTAATAGTAGTAATAGCTAATAAACACGGATATTTAAACTAGAATGAAGACATAGAGTCCTGGCACTTCAGAAACATAAAAAATACAACGGCCGATCGTAACTTCCCTAATCTTTACCTGTCATGTCATTATCTCAATTTATTTCACAGTAGATTGAGACGTTAACTTATCATAATAATGGTTTAATGTCATAATGTGTTCATAATAGATGAATTTGTGTGTGGAATTTGTACCCTCTTCGTCATAATTTTAAACGTAGGTAATTTTTTTAAACCTGGATTAAAATGTACACTTATTCAAATTTCCATTTATATGGAAAATGCCTTGAAATTGCTGCTGAAGTTAACTTCTAACTATTGGGTGACTTACCTCCATTCCCAGCATTGGTGATGGTCACCCAGAAGTCGATCGTCTTTTCCGGCCCCAGCTCTTCATAGTCCCACTTCTTTTTAACTTTCACTACACCAGAAGCTTCAACGGTAACCCAAGGATTTTCGTCTCTGATTTTAAAAGTCTCACGGTCAGTTTCCTTTTCCAGGGTAAAAACGTTTCGGCCTTCGACCTCGCCATCGGCTTCGGTAAACTCGATGCGTTTAGTCGGGCGGACCGCGCGCGTTACGCGACGCTTCTCCCGGTGAAGCGTTGGCATGTTTTTACGATCTCTAACCACAAATTCCAGAAACACTCGAGCAGGCTTACTCTCCTTCGGCGGGATACCAGTGTCGTGAGCGATCACTTTCAATTCTGCCTCGCGACTATCAGGCTCACCGGCCAATATCAGTTCACCTGTTTGGGGCACGATCACAGCTAAATTGCTAGGTGACATCAACGAATAGTAGACTCTGTCATCATCGGCATCCTCAGCTTTTACTTTACCAATATTAGAGAATCTTTGCCAGTGGGCTGTCCCATTTGGCTCATTTTCGTCTTGAGTGCCATTAACAGTGAAGAAGTACACGGCTTGATCGAAATATGGAGCATTGTCATTTTCATTCGTGACATCAACCCGTACAAGCAGATTCGCCTTACTTACACCGTGGACATCAGTCGCCTGGATGACCAGCTCGTGCACACTTTCGTGCTCTGTATCTAGCGGTCGGGTGTTCACTATTTGAATTTCACCATCAGTTACTACCGATCTTACTTTCGGGTCGAAATCTGCACCTTTCTCTACGAGAGCAAAAATGCCGTGTTCGTTTCCTTTTACAATTTTGTAGGCGATGGGGCCAACTTCGACCAGAGCAGCGGCTTTGATAGGTGGAAGCTCTACCGTGGTCCCGGAAGGCGAGTTCTCTGGTATTCCACCGATCAGAAGGCCTGTAGTGGCGAAGTGCAGCATCCGCTGTCGATCAACGACGTACAGCTGGAGCGAATGCGCGGAACTGCTGTACGGCGTCTGTTCCAGAATAGCAAGACTGACAGGTTGGTCGAGTAGAGGCGTGAGGTCGGCAGTTGTCATGAGTAGGCCATTGTCGAGTAGAGTGAAGAATGAGTCGAACTGTGGGTCGAGGAGGGTGTAGCGGGAATGGTTCCCGATGAAGTGCTGCACCTCGTGCCCGGGTCGCACGTCGTGCGGCAGCAGCGTGAACGCGTGCGCCACGCTCAGCGCGCAGAGCAAAGCTCCGCCCGCCAGCACGATGCGCGCCATTATTGGCTAATCTCGATGAATGCTGGGCTAGTCCAACATTTCACACCTAGAAAAACGTATTGTCATTACACCTAAGAACATGAGGTGCCTTACTTACGATATTTAGTAAATTAACTGACGACCACATGTTTAACGCTTTTGGTAGGTAGGTATATTCCTTTTATCTACCAAATTATTTAGCTACACCAAAAATCTCGCCGGCCAAACTATAACTAGAAAACCGAAGACCCTGAAACTGTAGGTCGTAGGTAATAGGTAGGTAGTACCTACTAGTACCTAGATTTCTATTGTTTGGCGCAGTGAACCATGGCATGAAAATGCAACGCTCTACGGTATAGGCAGAAGTACCTGTCTACCAAGGTATATCACAACAACATAACATAACGTACCTAGTAGTTATAGTGTAAAGTAATCCTTGCTCCGTGCATTGCACTTTGCACTGCACTCGCTGTACAAAACTGCAAGAGGTAGGCTGGGGTTAGGTAAAATAAGAAGCATTCAGCGGGACACATTTTCGTACCTACCTACCTACTTAGTAAGAACTGTACTCAGTCTCGAAAACGCAATTTCTATGACCTCTACTATAATACCCAGTTGTTACTAGGTAGGTAGTTAGCTAAACAGACAGAACAATGCAATGTGGCGCGGCAGGCAAAGGTCCGCCTACACACAGCAGGTTGCGGGTTCGCTTCCCGCCTTGGGACAAATGTTTGTACGATCAGCAAATATTTGTGCGAATGTTCTGGGTATTTTCTATGTATAATAAAAAAAAACTATGTAATGTATTGTATTATGTAGGTACCTACATAATATATCAGTCATCTTAGCAGTGAACCATAACACAAGCTCTGCTTGGCTTGAGGCTATATGAAGCTGTGTGGATTGTTTGGCATTATTTATAACCTAGGTAGGTATATATTTAATATTAAAATGGGACATAGTCTGGATTTCAAGCGGAATGCAGCTAAAACGGAATCATGTGAGGGCACCGACAGAAAGCATGGCATAGTGCGACTAGTAGCGACGTCGTCGTCGTGTGTCGGTCGGGCGGCGATGGCGTCGTCGTCGTCGGCTCGGCTCTACGTAGGGCGGCGAGACGCACACATGCGATGCTTTATTTAGGCGGCAGCCGAACGCCGGCGTCTAGCGACCCGCGCCGCCGCCGCCGCCGCCGCCGCGCCGTCGCCGATCAATACCCTCACTGCGCCGTCGCGTGAACCACCGCGCGCGATTCTAGCCCCTAAATACACCACCGTTCACGCAACCATCAAATATTCAGACTCTCATTTCGTCTGAATAAAAGCGCACTACTAGAAAAGGCTCACAAATCTCGATAAACCAGTTCACGATTTCAAACCATGCACTGCGCCAACGAGCCTTTCTAACATCTTCGTTATTTTGATCACTAAACATCACGACAAAATCTTAAGAATGACAAAGTACCTATTTTCAAAAGGAGGCTAGGTAGGTAATCCTGGTACGGACCTATGTACATCTTGTAAAAATTTCCGCAGCGGTAAACATGTGGTCCAAAATGTAAACAATTTAGTAAAACGCCTGTAATCAACACATTTCACTCGACGTACACAGATAACACATAATAAAACACTGTTTTATTTCATAAATCGCAGATACGTACTTGCAGAGGTCGTAATGATTTTATATCGATATCGCAACGTTCGTCAGTTGCGCACGGAGGCAACATAAACCCGAACGCGACGGCGTCAAAATGCGACTGACTCGGTGGACGAATCGGAGAGCTTGCTCGCGCGCGCGCGTATCGAACGCACCCCGCCCTGCCCGCGCCACCCCCGCTTTTCAACCCCTGCACGCCCCTTGTACCCGGCAGCTTTTCGGACGATGCTATTCTTCACCCCCTGCGATATTGTACGCTTGTAGTCTTGTACTTAGCAGACTCGTAAATTAAGTCTATCAGACCCGTGCTGTTGATCAGACTGTGATGCTCTTATGAATCGTAATACCTAGTACCTGCGACTAAAGCTGATAGGTAATGAAGGTAGGTAGGTATAAGTACTTAGGTACCCAGATCCAGATTTAAAACATAACATGGTACCTAGGTACTTACCTACCTACTGGGTACTTAATTATAGGTAGTTAGGTTTGTAGCTAGCTACCTAGGTACTTAGTACTCCGTCCACGCATTTATTATCTTTTTGTAACATGCACGCCTATGAAGTGCCCTAATTGTTAATAGGTGATTGAATAAAGACTGAATGAAAGAATGCAATATATTTCATAGGAAACCAAAATAAAAGTACCTACCTACCTACCTATTTTATTCTATTGATTAAAGTTGTAATAAAGTTTAGTCATTTAGAAGATTGAGTACCTATAATTAGGTATGCCTATTAAGAGGGCGCATTGCGCGCCATTTTGTGAAAAGGATAGGGATAGGATTTCGCGTTCATAAAAACGGGACAGAGCATACGTTTTTAGAACGGGGCGGCGGCGTAAGCGCAAAAATCAAGTTTTTGCTTAATTACAAGAAAACTACACAACTTATGAAAAAACGGTAGGTATTAGGTACCAATTATTGGCTCAAGGAACCAATAATTGGTACCTACCTAATACCTACCCTTCGAATGAAAACATAAATCATTTCAATAGACCGCAGGGTTCGTGAGATCTCGACTAAATTATCTGCGAAACAGTGCAATTTCATGTTTTTTTTCTATCGTAATTTCCTTTCGCAATCGTGTTTTCACATTCAAGGACCCAAAAAAAAAGTTAAATTTTATGTAATTCGAGTTTTTTACCACGGGGATCCCGTGAGTAGGTACCTACTGAGATCTAGGCCTAGTTTCACAACCAAACCCGTTAGGTTCGCCCCATAATACAAAATGTTGAGTAAAATTAACTAAATCGATTAGGTATGTACCTAACCTTAAGTTATTAGACAAAATCTATCTACGTATAAAGTGTAGACGTTGATTGTCATAAAAAATCAAATGGGTGGTACCCATAATGCATTAGGAAGAACATAATTAGGTACCTACTATTTGATTGTCGGTCGAACTGACAAAAAGAAAATAAATGCGTGGACGGAGTATATCTCTACCACTAAAATGTAGGGTGCCTGCCTTGCCTACCGATACCTACATACCTATAACCACATACCTATAAATGAAAATAAAATTCCTCATAGTAGGTACTACTTTTCTCGCCGCTTACCTATTTTTCGTTTTTTTTTTTGATATTTATGTTCTGGAATGGTATAAAATTATGTGGAAATCGATGCAACCGATATACCTAGGTAGGTAAAATCAAAAGGTACCGATAATGTAGGTACACAGCTTCCTATCCTATACTAAGTTCAGAAATCTACCAATAATAGGTAATTACATTTTACAAAACATAGGTAGGTACGTAATGTATTGATGTAAGTTATAAGTATTTTAAATAACCAAAGCATCCAGTGTTTACCGGGGTTTTATACCTAGGTGTCCAGCGTTTACAGCGGGTGAACACTGACCACTTGGTGATAACTGATACTTAACCAAATAAACTGAGGCAAAACCTCATTGGTGAAACCCTTGAAAGCTAGCTTCGCATCTATAGTCACACACAGCGAGCCTAAATTCGCCTTACTCGGTTTATGTAAAAAAACAGCTTTAGTTTTGACAGATTAGAGTAGGTAGTAGGTACGTAGCACCTGTAATGAACTGAACTGTCCTAATAAACTTCTCTAAGAACGCAAAACCCTACGACTTAGGTAAGTACTACATACTAGATGTGGATTGTCCAGCAAAAGGTAAGTATTTATACATATTTTTAAAAGATACCAAGAAATTGAAAGTACCTAGGCAAATTTCGGAGTTTGTCCCTAAATTCGAGTCGCCTGGTATCTTTGGCGACTACGTTCCGTTGAAACCACGAAACATGGATGGCTACTCTGGGGACTATAGATCTAAGTAAAAAAGGGAGTTATGGTACGTTCTCCAGCAGCGCTTACTCAACTTATGGCCATCTTACAATACAGCTACACGCAAACACACGCTCAGTTACATTTCCAATCTTGTGCATTATGGAAAGCACCAACAAAGATGGAAAGGCGTAGGTATAAATACCTAAGACCGAAGTGCGACCGAGACAACAATATTAGTTGCTAATACGACCCCACTACAATATAAACAAATTCGGTAGTTACCCATGCACTGTACGACTATGAATGACTGAGGTGAGGGGGGTGAACCTAATTTGAGCATGCCACTTTCGAGAACCTAGCTAGTACATAATCTACCCTTTTTTACGTAATTAAACCATTAAATCGGTGCCTGACTTACGAATAAATATTGCTTGCAACTCGGCATGACGTGTACCTACCTATTTTAGTTCCTACTTTAATTATTTTATTTATTAATCCTTTTTTAGGGTTCCGTACCCGAAGGGTGAAAACGGAACCTTACTAAGCCTCCGCTGTCCGTCCGTCTGTCACGTGGCTATATCTCATGAACCGTAAGAGGTAGACAGTTGAAATTTTCAGATAATGTGTATTTCTCTTGCCGCTATAACATAAAATAAAAATAAGAGAAATAAAGATAAAGAGAATTACACATTCTCTTAAAATTTCAACAGAATATCTCTTTCGGTTCATGAGATAGGGACCTTTTACAAACGGACAGACAGACAGCGGAGGCTTAGTAATAGGGTAGGGGAAAAAAGCAATGGCAATGTTAAATTGATTTTGTTGGTATTAGAACTACATTTATGTTCATAATTCTAAAGGATTTATATGGAAGAGGTGGGTAATTATGAAAATAATATAAAATATAAACATTAAAGTTTAATAAAACAGTAGACTAGTATAAAAATAGCGAAGGCTAAAAGCACTGAGCAATTTTGTGACATAAAAACAGTACATAAAATATATTTTTCCAATAACTAATGTTATAATAGGTGCTATATTTATATAACAAATCAATTTACATCATTTTGCACTGTGTGCTGCTTATAATTACTTTTATTATCCTATCCTAAATAAATCTATATTGCTTACATACCTACTACAGAATGAACAATTCTGTGAATTATTTAAGAACCACAAATTGTATGTAATAAAATCACATATAAAATGCAGTCAAAACTCGAAAGAAATGCACATACTTGCTATGAAAGGTGAAAAACAAAAGATCACTTACTACTAAATATTGTGCGTAAATTGTTTGGGATTTGCATTATCATTCGAGTTCTTATATCTGATTTCTTTAATAGTGAGTTGTTTGCCTTGATGTATTCTTTGCAGGTGACTTCTCATGTCGTAAGATCTTGAGAAAGAACGGTGGCAGACCGGGCATTGTGTTTTACCAGCATGAGAGTCTTTGTGGAGGGTCAATGATGTTGGGTGCTTGAAGCCTTTCGGGCACAATTGGCAGCGAAACTTAGCCAGTTCAGAATCTGTACAATAAAATATTAAATTATTTTCCTGTGTAAGATCTCTCAGATGTAAAATGTCAAAGGTCAATGAGACAAACACTCTGATAGCCATTTTACTTGTTTGCCATTTTACATGCATAATATTGCATGCCAATCACTTCGGACAAAGTATGACATAAACCAAGAATGGATAAATAATACCATTAAAAGATTTTGTCCATCCATATCAAATCCATACTAACTAATATTATACTACTGTCTGTTACTTTTACACAAATTCATTTCATATCTTCATGGCTCTTAAATTAAAGGCATGAGAGTGATGGTATCCTGGGGAATGTAGGCTACTGTTTATCCCTGAGAGAGGCATGCTATGCCCCAAGCTAGCTAGTAATAATTTTAAACTTAAGACAATTTAAGCCTAGAACAGTAATTTGAATGGAAATTTTATTGTACTGCACAAACCATGCTGATAACAGCAGCCATGAAACTATTTTTCTTTTATTAATGCATGTCCTTCAAGTATTTATCAATTGGTGATAAAAAGTAGTGTTTGTGAAATAATCAACAAAAACATTGATAACAATGCATGACAACATTGCAAACATCCTATTTCAGTGGCAATTTAGACAATTATAATAATTTTATTAGACAAATATCTATAATCATGTCACATACATGTCTTTTAATGGAAGCTAATTTACCAAAATCTTAAAAATATACAAAATCAAAGTTAAGTGATGTAATATATACCAGTGCTATTTTTCTCTGCAAAGTCTTCAGCCGAGGTTGATTGCATATCAACTTGCATTTCCTCACTTGGAAGTACAACTGGTTTTTGCATTGAATTACTCGAACTAGTACTCTCCTCGACTTTTGCTGTTTCTGGTATTACTTCAATAGCACCATTCTCAGGCTCCGATGCTAGTTTCACTGGACTCATGGGTGGAATGTACTCCTCTCTTTCAGGCATTGTAGCAAGATTAATCGGCTCATCAGAGAAAACAGGCACAATATCCTCAGTGAATCTACTTGACTTACTAAGGTCTAATGTGGTGGTAGTGTCATCAGTCAATCTTATTGGGTTCTTGGATGATTCTTCCTCCATATTATCAGTCAAACCTTTCACTTCCAAAAGCTCAGCTGTGTTCAAAAATGATTCCAATTGCTCTTGAAAAATATTGACTTCTCCATGGTACATAAAATTGATGATTGCATTCAGATCTTCATACTTGAAATTTCTGAAGATAATTACAGGGTGTTGACAAGGGTTTTCTTTAAATATCTGCTTGAAGTAGCTGCTGCACGCCGAAAGCAACATTTTATGGGCTCTTATTTTCCCACCATCACAGCACAAAGTCACGTCCACCAAATCGTTCTCAAATCTGAGAATATTGAATGCCTCTGTTACGTGGGACACGTAATTATTCCACCTCAGAGAAAACTGCGACGCATTATTCATTGTAACAACTTTATCACAGTAATCCTAAACAAAATAAACAACTTATCTTTAGAAATATGAATCAGTAGTTTTGGTCAACGAAACAAGTTTTGAGTTTACTTTCACAGCTGAGGTTAGTGATGCGAATTTATTTTGTTCACTATACTCAGTGACAGACAGACAGAATGATGGGTGGATGGTGCTTCCAGCGTCTAGGTAACGATTTCCTTTGTGAATAGGGTAAAATAGTACTTACTACAAAGCCATTCCTTACTATTTCTCACCTTGCGAAACACCTAAAATTATATTGTTAAAGGATTGGATGTCCGGACAAAACCATAATTGTATAGGTAGGTACATTACATAGGTAGGAATCGCTGTCTGTCTGTTCTTATTGTAGGTACCTACAATCCCGTAATCTTCAATCTTTTTTTCAAGAATATGAATCCCAACAAAAACATTAGGTAATTTAAAACTGACGACAAGTCTCGAGTCTCGTCTCGTGATACTTCCACCGTAAAAAGTGTTGAGATCATGAGAAGAGCAAAGTCAGCCATATAAATTACCTTAGACTTTAAAGTTGACAAATTAAGCAAGTATTATGCGTGTCTTATAGGGGGCAGCTTAAGATAACTTTCGAGTACCTACCGCTAAGTAATTTGCAAACTTCAAAGTCGAAGGTAATAAAATGGATGAATTGGCTTTTCTTGTGACGTCAACAATTTTTACGGCAGAAGTATTACGAGCCTTGGACTTGACATAATTTTTACAGTACCTAGGTATGCTGGAAGTTATTACTAAGAAGAAACTTGAGGGCTATTTTTTTGATGATAGAGCCCTAAAAATCATGAATAATTAGTATAGAATGCCATGCATTTGACCAGTTTTTCTCATATTAAGTAATGCTGCTGTGCAAAAAAACTTCAATGCGCAGAATTGGACCTGTTACACTTTTAATGTTACCTATATTTAGCCTACCTAAATATAGGTAACATTAAAAGTGTAGTTATATTGTGTATAATCCATGTAGATAAAGAGTGGGATTAAAAATCAAAATCAAATAATGATCTACGCGTGACAGCATTCTGTGCCGCTGTCATAACATCAACACAAAAAGAATGACTGAAATCAGACAACGGGTTGATGAATTATAACTCTTTTCGTTTTTCATCCCCTCTCCCAAGGGTGGACTAATATAGGCTGAGATGATGATGATGTTGACGATTTTTTACAATCTTGCAACATTGTTTCTAACAAAAAAGAATCAATGAAATCGGACAACGCCTTGATGAATTACAACGAAGTACGCATTTTTACTTTCAACCCCTCTCCCAAGGGACCGTTATGAATACCGGGGTAAAAAGTATCCTATATCCTTCATCGTAGTATGAACTCAAGAATACCAAGTTTCGTTTGAATTAATTCAGTAGTTTCGGAGTTATGCGCGGCCAAGATAAAGACAGACAGACAGACAGACATGAATGAAAAAAATTACAGTTTTGGCTTCAGTATCGATAATTGATTGCCCTCCAAAAAAATTTCAAAATATCTTCAATGTACCTATAGAATTTGATTTGTTACAGTTTTATTATATGTATAGATAGATACCTATGCCAAGAAACATTAAACTTTACTTATTTAAAACTAAACCAATCAGACATACTAGAAGGGATAACATATTTAACAAAAAAAATTGTGTGTTTCACAAATTAATAAGATAAAAAACTTAGTAAGTAGGTAATATGGGTAATATGTAACACATCAACCTTTCTTATTAATCTAACGTGATCTTATTAAGAGATAAAGATTTAGTGAGTTAGATCTAAGAGTTTTTATTCCTGTTATTTTTAAACTACAAAAAGTGTTCGTTCATTATTTCATGTTCAGTTCACGGATTTATCTATTTAGTTATGTTGAGTTCCTCGCTCTAAGTCGAAATGAAGTTTGTACTCGCATATTGTTATAGGTACAAAAATATACAACTACTGTTTAATGGCCTGTTGATATTAGACTCTCTGGCCTATCTTTCTGGGACTGGAAAAATACATTTTGGATTCTAGCTCCATTCTAAAAAATGATATTATAAAAGTTAATTTCAGCTTATACCTCTCCATCAAAGCGCTAAAATGCTAACAGTTGTCATTCTGCGTCAAAATAGAGGGTATCTCTTTCTACACTGCAACCTGAGCGAGAATTTTGACCCAGTTAGTGCACAAACGCGATATACGTGTGTAAATTAACCACTATTCCTACTGTAAGCCTAAAGATGGACAAATGTCTGTAGGTAATTATACTTAACCATAGATTTAAGAACCATGTTACTTGGTACTAACTTGCGTTGTGTGATCTCCAGTGATCGGACTATGCGGGCTAAAATAGGTACCTAAAGTTCAAAGAACAGAGGCAAAAATAGTAGAGACTTCTTTACTACGGCGCAATTCGGTCGAAAATTGGAACAATTGTCACAGTAAGCAAGTACATATAATATTAATGTTAATAATATTATGAACTAACTCAAATCATTTTTCTTTTGAACTGAGTGCAAAAAGTTTAATATTTTATGACTTACATTATAAGTTTTAATTGTTATAGAAAATATTGAGGTGAATGTTTTCTTGTCCCAGAATAGCCTGTTGTCTCTTTCTTATCTTTTGTTTGTCACTGTTTTGCAGTGTACCTATTCAAAACAATGACTAAAACGCTGATGGGTAGGGTTGAGGGCGTGTTTCGCATTCCTAGAGTCGTCTTGCATGCGTGCTTCACTCACTCCTGTACCTACGCCAGTTGTATACACACCTCTGTCTGACTCGGGACGTGAACTTTTTTTTGACCTGTTTTTGTTTTATCGTTTATTGAATCTAGGCTATGTTTTTATCTCATAAATCAGTTAACTAGTCATATAAGCTGGTATGTAAATTACATTACCTTCTGCGCCTCTTTACTTACATTGTTGAAACGACGAAAAGTAAATTACATTTAATTTTTTCATATATACAAATCGTGCGTACAGTTTTTTGAAAACAATAACAGAAAAGTTACTTCAATAGTTGTTTTACTGAATAAATTTTAGATGTATACTTTAGTAATGTCCTGAAAACCGAGACAATTGGGCCGAAAAAATATTTAATCCTAAGGCGTCCACTTGCCTCTGTTATTTTTCAAGCAGTAGGTATTTTAGCCCCGATAATTCCGATCACTGGTGATCTCATTTTGGATGTTCTATTTATAATTAATAAATAATTTAAAACCTAAAACAAAAAGTTTATGATAGGCAATCGATTCATATAGATCTGACAAACTTACGATTTTATTTAGTTGTCAGAATAAAGTTACAACATTATACAAGTATATATCAATTCTAATTTTCTTTGATAATAAAGTTCATTTCATTTAATTTCAAAAGAATGTGGCAAAAAGCCCTAAATAAATGGGAAATTTTTTTTGGTTGGCAGCTCCCAACTTCAACTTCTTTCTTAATGGCGCCGCTTACTTTTCGCTACGACTCTGCTAGTGTCAGTAAGGCGTGACATAAACTTCAAAGCAACTCTCTTTTCAACTAGTCATTGTCAAATTTGTACAAGTTGTCACTGTCATTTGTCATGTCAAATTGTGTCAAACTGTCAGTCTTCCCATCGAGAAAAAAAAATCTCTCATGCACAGTCATGCACTCCAAGCCCCAAGCTTGCGAGAAATGCGAGATGCTAGTCTATCATGCATGGGACGGACATTGGCAGAATTGCGACAAAAATCCACATGCATCCGTATTATATCTGTGATCCAGACTCTGACGCAGAAGAAGAAAGAAGTTGAAGTTAAAATCAAAGATTGTTTTCGACCGTAGAAAGAGGAGTTTATTTAGCTATGTTTTCGGCGTTCGACTTCACTGCCAAGAGAATATAATACCTACGGAGAATAATATATAATACCTGTTCACTGCTTTCGAGTTTTTCGCTGGTGCTTGCTCCCAACTTTTAAACTACATACTAACATTTTGTAGCAAAATTCCATCCCCGCCCTGCACGCAATTCTCAATTGTATTCTCTTTTATACTCAATTTCCTATCAAGCTTCTTGTAAGTCTGAAGCAAAATGGTATGTACAATACAACGTTACTTCCACAACTTTACTCAAATCCTCTCATTTCATTATCTGTTACTCTTATTTCAGCATGGAAGATTAAAGGTCAGGACATCTGAAGAAGAAAAAGCTAGAAAGGAAAAAGAAAGGCAGGAGAAACTTAAAGTTTTCAAACATGTTATGCACAAAATTCAGTCAAAGGTGAGGATTTCATACTCACAAATCAAGTAGGTACCTACTTTACTGATGCTTGGCAAGACTACCCAACAAATTATTTTCGGTGTACTTGTGTATAGCGGCAAGTCTGAAAATTAAAATATTGGCAAACATATTCCATCAAGTGTTCTGTTTGACTATAAATTTTAATCCTGTCTAAAGGCTTATCACACTAATATTATAAATGCGAAAGTTTGGATGGATGTTTGTTACTACTTCATGCCAAAACTACTAAATGGATTGAGTCTTAATTTTGCATTGATATAGATCTAGATGTTATGCAAAATGTAGCTACTTTTATCCCTTATGCCAGTTCTAATGGGATAGAAATAACCTTTGAATGTTTCCATAGAAACAATGTGTGCGAAGCCTCAGGCAGAAACTATTAAATCATAAAAGTATAAAAGTGCTGATAAAACATGCATGAGTCATATTTTTATTATAATAAAGAAACACAAATAGTAAACTCTTCGCTTACAAGTATGATCATAATATTTTACTGTTTCCAGAGAAAAGAATCAGAGTTTGATAAGGAGTTATTAGAGCTCAGTGGTAAAGTTTTATCTTCTAACCCAGATATCTACACTCTTTGGAACATCAGAAGAGAGGTCCTAAACATTTTTAGGTATGTATTCTCATGTGCATGCATGCTAACCATTATTTGAATCAGATGTGTAATCAAGCTCTGGGAAAAATCTACTTTTATTGGAGGTGATGCAGGATAGAAAGAAACCTAAAACAAACAATACCATTTCCAATGTGTAGCAGGTTAAGGCTTGCCTTTGGATATGTCCAAAGAGTAAGGAAGGAAGCCAAGTCTAGAACAACAAAACTGTTGTAACATTAGCACAGTAAAACTTACCTGTTACTTTTTACAATTTTAATTCCAGGAAAACTGAATCTGAGGAAGAGCTGTCCCAAATATTTGATGCAGAGTTGCAATTGACTGAATATTGCTTGAAGATAAATCCAAAATCATACTGCTCCTGGCATCAGAGAGAATGGGTGCTGACTACAAGAATAGACCCAGACTGGAAAAAGGAACTAGCTTTGTGCGATTTGTATCTGAATTATGATGAACGAAATTGTAAGTTTGATATTAATGTAACAGTGTTTGTCAGATCCAGTGATTCAACCACTTCCCTAACCTAACCTAAATCCAATTGTGGGTGAAAATCATTATTATGATGTGAGATGTTTAATGTACATGTGCATGTGGACCACATGGCTAGCTGTTGCAACATAAAAACATGTAAAAGAGAATATGAAAGCTCCGCTGAGGCAGGGCAGTGAATGCATTAGTCAGTGTTGCATATTAAAAAATATATTTTTCTGTTTTTAGTTCATACTTGGGACTACAGAAGATTTGTAGTAAGACAATGCAAGCCACCATTGGAGCAAGAATTTAAATTCACAACTGAAAAACTTTATGACAACTTCTCTAATTACTCAGCATGGCATTACAGAAGTAAAATGTTGGTAGAGTTGTATCCTGATTTGAAAGGTATTTTAGTTTTCAATTATAATCTAACTTTTATAACATGAATTCAGAATTCAACTAATAGAGCATGCACCATCTATCATCATCATCAACCTATCTTAGTCCACTGCTGGACATAGGCCTCCCCCAATGAGCGCAGTAGCACCCTGTCGTCCAGCATCTGCCTGCAATCTTTCGCAGATCGTCATCGCACCTGGCCGGAGGGCGTCCTACACTACGTTTGCCGAGTCGCGGTATCCACTCGAGAACACGTTTACCCCACCGGTTGTCGGTTCTTCGCGAGATATGGCCAGCCCACTGCCACTTCAGCTTGCTAATTCTCTTAGCTATGTCGATAAGTTTGGTTCTCTGTCAGATGTATTTGTTACGAATCTTATCCTTCAGAGAAACTCCGAGCATAGCTCTTTCCATAGATCGCTGAGCGACTTTGAACTGGTGGACCAGCCCTACCGTGAGTGTCCACGTCTCAGCTCCGTAGGTCATTCATAACGGGTAGGACACACTGGTTGAAAACTTTCGTTTTCAAGCATTGCGGTATGGATGACGAGAAGACTGGACCTACTGTTTCCCGAACGCTGCCCAGCCTAGCTAAATCCTCCTCTTGGCCTCCTTCTCGAAATTGTTCTTACCTATCTGCAGAATCTGCCCGAGGTAAGTGTACTCTGAAACAATTTCAAGAAGGTGGCCATGTACGACGACCGGTCCTGGATCAATGTGGCCATTGATCATGACTTTGGTTTTATCCAAATTCATGCCAAGACCGATGCATCGCGAGGTTGTGGCTAGGCCATCCAGCATCCGATTCAGCTCCTCTAGCGACTACGCCATTAAGACTATGTCATCATCAGCGAATCGTAGGTGCGAGATGTAATCGCCGTTTATGTTAATTCCCTCCCTTTTCCAGACCAGCGTCTTAAAAATATCTTCCAACGCGCTCGTGAACAGTTTCGGGATATGACGTCCCCCTGTCTCACTCCTCTGTGCAATTGGATGGGTTTAGACTGCCCTGTACTTGGACACTCATGGTGGCGGCCTCGTAGAGACATCTCAGCACCTCGATATACCGATAGTTTACTTGGCAACGCTGTAAGGATTCCAGAACAGCTCAGGTTTCGACGGAGTCGAAGGCCTTCTCATAGTCCACAAAAGCGAGACACAGGGGCTGGTTATATTCTTCGGATTTCTGTATAATCTGCCTTACTGTGTGAATGTGGTCTATGGTGCCATATCCTCCTCGGAACCCGGCCTGTTCCTGTGGCTGGAACTCGTCAAGTCTCCTGGCGAGACGATTCGTGATCGCTCGCGAGAACAGCTTATAGACGTGGCTCAGGAGTGTGATGGGTCTGTAGTTTTTAAGGAGGGTTTTACCTCCCTTCTTAAAAAAGAGAACCACCAAACTCCCGCTCCACGCCTTAGGAGTTCTCCTACTGTGAAGGACGGTGTTAAAGAGGTTCTGTAGCTCCTGTATTACTGTAGGTACAGGGAATCCTCCGGCTTTCAGAAGCTCTAATGTAATTCTGTCCTCACCGGGGGCTTTTTCATTTTTAAGCTGCCTCAGAGCTAACACGATCTCGTCTTGACTGATATCAGGCAGTTCGTCGGTATAGTGGCGTGTCGGGGTGGCTCTGGACAATCGAGATAGTCTGTAAAAACTTAATTTAAACCAAAGTTACATAAAAACAGTGGTATCAAAGCAGCAACTTCATTCTATGGTATTTTTTCAAAATAATGGTTATTTTCATGTCAAACCAATGTTGCCAGCTCACCAATCCAGTATTCTACTACAACTTTCTATCAAAAAAATAAATAATTGTCTGTGTTTAGGTATATAATTTATGATTATTTCAGTTTCGATTTTGTCTATATTCACCCCTGAATCCCTATACACCCGGTACCTATTTCTTAACTTGGAAATTGGAATAATACTTATAATGGCTAGGTTCTTTTTATCCCAGTAACAACGCGTGCGAAGCCGCGGGCAGAAACTAGTTAGAACAACTGTTTTTTTCCTACCCTATAACATATGGCGTTAACTAGCCAATTTTTCGTGATTGTAATCAGGAGAACGTTACATAAACACGATTTTTTTAGGTGGAAGGCCTATAGAAGACGATCATCATAAGCACGAACTGAAAATGGTGCAGAGCGCAGCCTTCACTGACCCTGATGACACTAGCGCATGGTTCTATCAGAAATGGCTCCTTGGTAAAAATATTTAAGAACTTATTTCGTTTATTAATATTGTATCATTCATAACGATCTCGATTTGCTTTCTGAATTAACCCTTCTATCTTATTGTATTTACTGGTAAAATAATTATCGCGTTTATCTATTTTTCCCGAGCGACGTTTCAACAGGCTTACACTCGTCTCTATAACGTCGGGAAAATTGGTAAATAAACGCGATTAATACCCTTGAATATCTATAATAATGTGTTCTGATTGCGTTTAGTTATAAAACTTTATTGTATGAAACTTACCTCAACCTTTGTGAAGAGAAATAAAGAAATATTTTTACTAACTTACCTACAGCAATCATGAATTCATCATCAATTTCAGATGCCGTCAAAACATCAAAAAGCTTAGTTGTTTACACCATAACACCAACTAAAACTACATTTGCATTTAGCAAAGCTGTGAACAAAGATTTTGTGACTTCAAGAGTCAAGTTGTTCATAAACAATGGGATGTTGGATGGGGAATGGACGTCATGTACGGGAAATCAGTATGACGTGCTGTGGTTGTTGAAACATGGAGCAGCTATTGAAGATGGTTTGGATGTAAAGGTATCTATTTTGCAATTTTGGGCCTTGTAACAGTCACATATCATCTCGTTATGATTTATTTGAACATTAAATGTGGCTATGGAATCTACTAACGGTTTTATTATTTTAGGTCGAATTTGAATCGGAAAGCAATGGTAAAGATGTAATAACGGGCGTAAAACATAATCAAGCAACTTATGTTGGCAAGAACAAGATAAGTTTTCAGCGTATGTATGCCGTACCCGTTTTGGACGAGTTGAAATCACAACTAGACTCATGTCGACAATTGCTAGCATTAGAGCCAGATAGTAAATGTAAGTTGTTGCTTGTACTATTTTGCCAAAGGGTAGAAGTGACTAAATCGAGCTGCAATTCTGTTTTCATATGGATTTGCACGAGCTTTTCTTAAATCCAAACTAGATGGCGCTGCGTAAAATCTCCATCGGAAGGTATTCGGTAGCAGTTGGATGTATATCACATACATCCGACCGCTACCGAACTTCACAACAATGAGCATTCAAATATGATATAGATAAAGTCTTTATTTAGGAACATATTGAGGAACAAATAACAAAAATAGGCAGCGATGCGACCTGTAGAAGTAAAATACTGTGTCGCAGATCGCAACGCCCACCTCCGGAATTAGGGTTATTCAAATAGGTATGGGCTATAATCTCGTAATATAAAGATGCATAAGCTAACAGACAGCGCGCGGGCTGACTCGCTTAAAGTTTGCGGTAAGCCATTATGTCACTGTAAAATGTGTGTAAAGGTTAGAAGAGGCCAATATTTTAATGCTTATTTTTCTGCTGTGCGGCAGTGGTGCGGTCCAGATCTGCAACCACCTTTAGGCTGAGCAGTGAATGGGTTAAGATTTTGGTTGCGATCATGTTTCATTTCTTCATGTTTCAGTTACAATGCTGACCACCACTGTGTTCCTGCACTGTGTTGACGCTAAACTATACCATAGAGAAGTCATAGATAATCTACATAACTTGAAGACCATTGACAAACTAAGAGCTGGCTATTACGCCGATCTTATTACTAAGTGGAGTGTTGAGGAGCAGTTGACTGAAGATTATAAGAAATGTGAATTAGAGATGAAAGTGGTGTTTGAAGAAAAACTGATAAGCTTACCACACATACAGTACTACAGTTATTGTGAAATGGTAGATTTGTCCAATCAGGAGTTAACATCAGTGATGATACCTTCACTAGCTGTTCTGCAGAACTGTAAGGTAAGTAATTTACCTCAGCTGTTGCTTTACAAATCCGTAAGTATTACAATATGGTGGTTATAATAATCTTATCTACTTTATTTTTTCAGATATTAATCTTAAAAAACAACAAGCTAAAGACACTAAATAATTTTCCAGAGCTTACTTTAGATGAACTGAATATAGAAGGCAATGACTTAGAAGCAAATGAAATTGAGCAATTTAAAAACAACAAGAAGTATAACATAATTTATTAAATAAGAAGGAATGTAAGTAATTACAAGTCAAAGAGTATTGTAGTCAAGAATATTTATTGTGTTGACATTTTTATATTATTAAGCATCAACTATTTTATAAGGATTCTTTGTGTTTTATATTTATTAAATTCGATTCTTATAATTTGAGGTTTTCAAACTTTTATGTTACTGTCCTTTGTAATAGTGAGGAATAGTTCAAATAAAATACGATTTTCATTAGTATAACAAAATACTGTTTAGCTAAGTTATTAAAGTGCGTTAAACAAACTATAGTGATCCGTACGTGAAGTATTATTTAGTTAAACCTAAACTTAACAAAACAAAAATGGGTACTTCATGAAGTACAGTAACATTACAAATAAGATAATAGCACTACAATTATCAAATGTTACAAACACTAATAATATAACATATCTAAAGCTAGTGTGTAACTTTATTGCTGTTAATTGCAATAAAATTATCAAACAGTTACCCCATCCAAGTAGGATGTGCCAACTTAGTCAATTTCAATACTGTATCACAAACTGCTTTATACACAGAATCATTATTTGAACACACTCTCCCGCAATCTTCACATAAGATTGCAGGCTTTTTTGATGAACTTAGCTTGGGAGCATCATCAATAACTATCTGCATGCCCTTGCCAGTCTTACAAGATTGTGATGGACATATTTCAGTGACAACATTTCGATGCTGAAAGTGTGCTTGGTCTTCTTCTCCTTCAGATTCACTCAAAAAATTTCCAAAGTCAACATCTTCATCATCATCTTCAACAACATATCTCTGGTTAAGTCTTTCTTGTGATGCAGCTTCATAAAGTTTGCACAACTCTTGGACCTGATCAGTGTTCAATTTCCTTAGATCTTTACTATTACAGTACAAACAAATTGATAGTAGATCACTTTGTTGAACATGGATTTTATAAATGGTTATTATTCCGTGCAGCTGTTCTGATGTATGTCCCTTTCCAATGCAGAGAATTGAACTTTGAGGGAAATTATTGTTTGGTGTGTGTTTTGGCTTTGCAACTAATATCATTCTGTCATCAGATATAGCCAAATTTATAACATCATGCCATAGCATAGTAGCTGGTCTGCAAATGGTGTCAATTCCACAAAATCTCAAGTAAGGCATAATAGTATTTGATGGCATGTCAATAAGAAATTTGATATGAGAGGGGTATTTTGTTTCAACACGAGATAAGAGAGGTAGATTTGCCATTGTTTTAGGTTTTTTGGCTATTTTCTTAGTTACTTCATCCATAATACAGTTACATATTGCCTCAAAATTAATTCCTTGCTCCTGACACCTATTCTGCAGATAGTAATAGAGCCTGATTAAGACATCTGCATCTAAGGCAGCATACATTATCTGTGTTTCCCGTAAAGGTCTTAATTCCCAATTCGAGCATTGTTCAGATTTTTCCAAGGGTCTTCCAAAGCATGTTTGCACCAGGGCACTGAGGCTTGCTCCTTTGTCGCTGCATTCTGGCAAAGACAATTCACTTTCCAGCAGGACTCTCCACAGTATACTCAGATCAAGAAAGCCTGCACCATTCACTTTGATATTACTCAAACCAATAATTGATGCTTTCATTTCTCTCAAATCCTGCTCAAGGCCAAAGCCTAGTTTGATTATTTCTGCATTTTCCAGGAAACTCTTGTAAAATGAGTACCAAAAACTTGCATATTCTGGTTTATTTAATTGAATTGTGTCAATCAGGTATATCATGTCTTTGGTACCAAGTTGTGTTACAGCAACCTGGCTAAGTTTAGCTCCAAATGAAGGTTTCCATTCACAATCCAAACTTACAACATCAAGATGTTGTAACTTTGATATAAGATCATAAAATTGTTCTCCAGATTCAATGATAGTAATTTGATCTCTTGTTAAAGGAGATTTGTAGAAATCTTGATTATTTTCTACATTTGCAGTATCCCAGTTTTCTTCATCTTCCTTTGGTAACTCTTCAACAGCCCCTCGTAAGGGAAAGGGCAAGTCATATTCAGGTATATTTAAATACTTTGCCCACTTAAGTGCTTCTGCTTTATCATGATCTATTAATACATCCAAAAATGAGGGTATGGATTCAGAACTTTGTCTCAGTGCATCTTTTACTAAATCTTCCCAGACAGAGTTAGTAATATTATGATCAATATACTTTCTATACACCAAATACCTCAATCCACTGGCTGTTCTATTCTTGCTTAGATTTTTGCATGTTTCCACAGGAATATTAAACTTATTACATAGTCGAGCGACTAATTTCCCAAGGGATTTGTAATTCATTTTCTCTATTTTAACATGGCCAATGTGGTTTTTCTCTGCATAGTCTTGAACAAAGTCGAGCATCTTGAAATTTCTATCAAGTAATTTGTCTAAAAACAACACAAAAGGTGTGACATGACTGAGAGCTTCAGATAAATAATCATCAATCATATTTGGTTTGTCAAGCAAGACAAATGGAAATAGAAGATCCTCCACTGGAATATCATCAAATAACTCCATTGCTATCACTATTTGTGATGCTTGTTTGCTGTTCTCATTTTTTATCATATCATTTACCATGGGGACAATGGAATTTTTGATAGAGGCAACTCTGTAAGTTTTAAGCAATAAGCTCTGAAAAGTATTATTTCTTTGATTTATAGCAATAAGAAATGCAGGCATTTTTATCGAGTCATCTGGATAAACTTTGTATGTGTGGGAATATTTCAAAAGAATTTCAATTATGAAAAATGGTAGAGATTTTGGTTTGCTATCCTTGTACTCATCACACTTAATAACAAAGACAAGAGCGACCCTATACACGTCCGGTCTGGATCGAAATAGCTCTTCAATACTATTTTCCATAGCAGTACTTCTTTTCCATGTTTTCCATATAAGTTTTAGTTGATCGAGCCATGCCTGGGTGTTTGGATCCAAGTCAATATCTAACCCTTTGGAACGCAAGGTGTCTTCGAGCGAGGGAATAATTTTAATAGATTGGCACTGCGACACTAATGTGTCTATTTGAGATGTTTCCATTGTGAACACGTCTCGAATTTTGATGAGGTCTATTAAAAAACGCTGTCTCATAAACAAAACCAAGCCAAAGCGTATAATCGCTTGGTGTGTTCTTTTGTCATTTCATGTTCATTTTGTGTTCAATTTCCCCATAAAATTTTCACAAAAATTGGAAAAACCTTGGATAAAACTGTTTCGTCCGCGAGCAGGTATAATATTCTTGTATGCGCGAGCACGAGCGAAGCGAACACGGAGCACGGGAGCAGATACAAAGGAAGCGAACGCACACAACGAAACAACAAAACAACCGCTTCTTCAACTTCCAACTTCTTTTCATTCATAGAACACGGCCGGCCACCCAAGAGAATTTACCCGGCCACACTGATGACACGCTCCGCTCCGTCTTGCTTGCGCAGCTCTGAGTACAGCTCTACTCAGAGTTGCGCAGTCGTTTGTTTTTTAATATAGATATTTTAGTTATGTTAAGATTATGACAAATGACATGTCTGTGCAATAAACGAAACACCACCACCGTTACCCGACCGTTACCTACCAGTAACGCACATACACGTGCAAGTAAGCAGAAGCCATCTGACAAGAAAAAGATGAAGAAGTAAGCTCGTGCGTTTGAAAGACCAGCCACACGCTCAAGTAAACACGTGCAAACTAAATTTGCGCATTCCAATCTTCAGCATGACAACGATTGCACAAGCCGCGCTTCCGGGGTTGCGCGACCTACCGTCTTGCCGTCCACATGCTCCGTCTTACCTGCGCAAACTGGTTTCTGCAAGCATGCTTGCAAGTAAGACGGAGCGTGTGGCCGTGAAGCCGCCTGCCCGTGCTTGCTTTTAGCCGGGAGGCAATAATGTACAACAAAATAATTTATGGCACAATAATTGGTGACCAAATTGAGAGACCCTAATAAATAAAAATAACGGAAGATCAGCGCTGATCTAGGCAGTAGTCCTAACTCAGCATAATGCTGGCTAAGCTTCCGTAGGAAGCCTAGCCAGCATTATGCTGAGTTAAGACCTTTTTATAACAACTTTATATATGTACCTATCCTATAAGTGTGTCTTGTCTTTTTAACTGTTCATATTGTTGTTGTTATAAATAAATGTCTTCTATTCTATTCTAATAATTTAAGTAAATGAACCCGTCAGAGTACAAAATGAAATGTTTAGATGATACCTACCGTGCTACTGCGCTACTGCGTGATTCGTATGAGGTTCCGCGAATGTATAGGGTCAGCTGGGTAGCAGCGATGGAACAATTCCCGAGTTTGCACTAAATCATCTGTAGGTATTGGGCATTTGTGTACCTAGCTTGCACCTTACGCGGTCGAGGCATTTTGTCACCAAAATTTTCACACACACTCAAATTTCCACAGGCACTGAAATCCAAAAGATAGCGAGATAGGGGTCGCGCGTGACAATTACGGAGTAATTAGCATTCATTACTCTCACGGCATTGTTCGAGCGATATAAGTTTCGGGGGGGCGCCCGCGGGCGGGGATAGAGTAGGCGGTGCATTTGTTTGAAATTACGCACCGCGAAGGTCATATGCGGTCGGTGACTTACAAATTATTAGTTATTGATGTAGCCGTTGCACCGTTGGTATTTAGTCATTCGCGCGGCCGTAATACAGCACGCATTAATTTGATGCTTTAAGTAGTTTAAAAATATGGATGTTTTTTATTATTTAGTTTTTAGGGTTCCGTACCCGAAGGGTCAAAACGGAACCCTATTACTAAACCTCCGCTGTCCGTACGTCCGCCCGTCCATCCGTCTGCCACGTGGCTATATCTCATGAACCGTAAGAGGTAGACAGTTGAAATTTTCAGACAAGTGTATTTCTCTTGCCACTATAACAACAAATAATAAAAATAAAATAAATATCAAAATTAAAGGGCTATACAACCCGTACAATAAACGTGATTTTTTTTGCTATTTTTGCTCGTAATTTGTCAAGGCTCTTGAACTACAATAGGTGGACATAATAAATCTTTCTATAATTAAGTAACACTTAAACTGTAATAATAACAAATACTATAATAAAATAAAGTTGAAAATTGAAACCGTCTCCGAACAAGTGAAAATTTGATGTTCTTTGAAAAAGTTGCCTGATTTTTACGTTACAAAACCCCGAGATCAAAAGCAGGCTTTATGTTATTCTTGGTTGGAACTACATTTCACAAAATTTCAAGGATGAAATTTTGTGAAATGTAGTTCCAACCTAACGGAGTAGGAACTCCGATTAGTGTTTTTAACGTGATATGATAAGGATAAAAACTTGGTCGTCACACTATTATCATAAATATGTTTAACCAGTCTTTAAGATCAGTAACTTATAATATAAATAGGTAACGATCTGTAACTTACATCATCGCTCATTGGAAAACCCCTCTATTTATAGTATTTTGTACATTCATATTCAACACAATAACTTTAAATCTAATCAAGACAATACAATTTAATGATAAATTAACTAAAACATTAACACTAAAAATAAGACGGAATTTAAATTATAATTTTAAATAAAAAAATAACATCAACATGACTATGTTTTTCTCAAATATGACTGTAATACGATCTAAGCTCATGAAAAGCTTTTAATTTTGATTTTTAAAATCATTTTGTATCTAGTTTGTCTGATTAATGATTCATCGAATTGTAAATATGAATTGTATCACTAAAGTAAATAAATAACGGAATTACATTGTTTATTAACTTCAAAAAGCAGTTTAATTAATAAATGCTGATCCATTCATTTTTTGACGATCGATGTGGCACAGCGGGCGAAGGTCCGACTGCGACGCAGGAGGTTGCGGGTTCGATTCCCGCCTTGGTAGCATTTGTAGATTGTACATATGTTTGAACGATCTGCAAATATTTGTTCCGGGTATTTTCTATGTTAAATAAAAAATATAATGCATTGTATTAAGTATATCAGTCAACATCAACACAGCCACGCCACAAGCTATGCTTAGCTTGGGGCTAGATGAGGCTGTGTGTATTGTCCAGCATTATTTATTTATAGTATATATTTATTTGTTCCTTGTTCCTTGAAACTGCTTAGGACGGCTCCTAAGCAGTTTCTAATCTAATAACTTTGTTATCTCATACTCATAAAGTTTATAAGTTTACTAGTAGGTAATTAGTTGTTACTAAAATACCTAGTAATCTGAACCACTTCTCAATGTAACCGTATAATTCAATATTTCAGCCGGGTCATTGTTGAAAAAAATATTGTACATACCTATCAATAAAATTTCTGTGGAAATTTTGAGAAGTAATGAAAAACTAGGAAAAACATCTACATAAATTGGAAACTGTTATCAATACATACGTGCTCCCAGTGCTAACATAATGCTGCTTAACTTGAGATCTCATCAAGGTACACAATTATAAAATATGAAGTCTGCCAAAGATCGATGCAGAGGAGTATGTTAGTTTCAGGACTAAAATGATGTTAACACAATCCTCAAGAACAAAGAAGCAAAGGTGATGGGCGGGACAAACAATACAAATAACAGAGAAATAGTGTAAAGAGGTTTGAAGATTTTGGCCCTCTTATCATCGGTCACCATTTTTCTATGTGCTAAATAAACATCCTGCGGTCTGAATTATGTATTAAATAATCTATATTTATTTGGTCGTTTTGCAATAATTAGTTGTACGGGAACCACGTATGAATCAAGTGCGTCTTTCTGCTTGCGAATGGTTACAGTTAATTGTGAAAATATAATAAATAGCGTTTATCAATACTAATTGCTAACAATAGTTTAAGCCAGGATTTCTTATAGTAGGGTCCACGGAACCCTTAGGGGTCCGTGACATGTGCGTCAGGGGTCCGCAGCAGCAGAACAAAATATAGATTGGAAGACAACGCTTGGTAGTATAGGTGTCGTCGCCGGATCGAAGAATCAGCTCGTTTGTAGAATGGCTGGGTCGATAGCAAAACGAACGCTGTTTTATTGGGAAACATTTAATAATTTCATTCGACGAGATGGTAAGTGACATTTCGCCTTATTATTGAACGTTGATCGTTCGACAATCGGCATAGACAATTAACTGTATTGCGCCGTTTTGCAATCAGCCTAGCCATTTCACAAACGGGCTGATTCTACGATCCGATGGTGACATACAGATCGACAGAGCTCTTGCAATGCTTGGCAACACATCTTGTTTTGCTGCTTTGGTCTAGCTCCTTCAAGATTTTCGCTCAATTTTTTCTGCGAAAAAGTAATTTGCTGCAAATTTGAACCACTAATGAAAAAACTTTATTTAATATTAATTAATTACATATTGATAAATGTAAGAAAACTACTAATAAAAGTATTTTTGATATAAGGCTTTATGTTCATAACCTAAAATATTCTTTTACAAGGGTCCGTGGAATTTTTAAATTATGAAAGTGGTTCGTGACTCATAATGTTTAAGAAACCCTGGGTTATGCATTATTGACACGTGACAAGCTTTCACGAGCTGATATTGGATGGCCCGTTATTGTACACCGCGATAATTGGAACCCTTTTTGACACGGATTATTAGGTCACGCCACTGACATACAAATTACAAAATGACAGAATGACAAAACAAAAATTGCTTTGTTGCCTTGATTTCTCTGCTCAGCTCACCCAAAGCCAACTTGTGGATTGATTTCGATTTTGGATTGGCTAATTGCTAATTGTACAGTTTGAGTGCCCGATAAAGTTAAATAACTCATAATCATGGAGCTTAGCGCTGAAGGAAAAACTCCCGAGTACATGGCGCTTGCAGGAATTAAATTCAAACTATCCTTACCCCAACTCAAAGGTAACCAACAGTTGAAAGATGAGCTTCTACAAGGAATAAAAGCTGGGAATATGGCTCCTTACTACAAAGAAGTATGCACCGACCTTGGCTGGACATTTGACCAAAAGTTGTACGATGACATGGCTGAAGAAAACCAAGACAGGTTATCGAAGTTCAAAGAAGACGATTCTGAAACCCCAGTATGGCAAGACCGGTGAGTACCTATGTACCTATGCATGGATGTTGGTTGATCATTGTGTAGTTCAGATAAGTAAGAGCTGGGGTATAAGCAATGATAGAACAATTTTCTGCTGGTCATTATTCTTAGCATCTTTCACTGTGCCTCAGAGTAATAGATAAAGTAGCTTGTAATACACATCATTTAATGAAACTCTTTTTATAAAATACAGAATATTAACAGAATATTAAGTATAAAATTATTCTACAGTAAAAAACATATTAATATTAGTGTAATTTTAGACAAGCAGCTGAGAGCTATATGTCTATGGTGTCCCTGCTTTTAACATTATAACGTGTTTCACTACACTAGTTTGTCCCTTAAAGTGGTCAGATTGTGCGTTTCTAACCAGTGGTTGAGTCTGTTTTTGAAGCTGTTCACAGAGGGAGCAGTTACAAAGTTATCAGGAAGCCGTTTCCAGTTGTGCCGTACTCAGTTACTTAGGAAGTGATGAGCAATATTGGTGTTAGAAGATGTACATGTTACTCTGAGACTATGGCCTTTAGCTGATTTTAGCGGCACCTTCGGGGTAAAATTTTTGTGTATGTCAGGCAGATTGTAGGTGTGCAATAGAATTTTGAAGGTTTAATTAGATCACCACGGAGGCGTCTATCCTCCAGAGTAGTGAAGCATAGGGCGGCCAGTCTCTATGGGTGAGACATTCGGCGAAGGCTTATAGGAATTTTTGTGGCTTTCCTTTGTACACTCTCTAGTAGAAAGTACCCTTTGAAAGTAGGGGCTCCATATTTAAAAACCATATTCCAACAGAGGTCTAATATATGACTTATATATCATAAAGGAATACTTCCACCATCATTTCTTGGAAAACTCTTCTTATAACATAGATAAAGGAATGAGCTTTCTTCACTATGCCTGTGATGTGTTCTTCCCATTTGAAGTTAGTAGTTATTGTGATGCCCATGTCTTTTTGTTGGATTACTGAAGGGATAGGGATGTTCAATGTGTATGTATTCTTGGGGTTTGTTTAGCCCAATTGTAGAACTCTACATTTAGATACATTATGTTTGATAATCCAGTATTTAGTCCACGCTTGAATGCGGTTTAAGTCATCCTGTAATTGTCCTGAGTGAGTATATATGAGTGATACTTTAAAGATATTTGGTTTCATGTTCCTTTCCAGATTGGATTATCTCTGCTCAGTTGGAGACAAAGAAGGAGCTACTGTGCTAGCCACATCTAAATATGAAGATGCCACACTCACCACCAATAGAAGGCTTGATGCTATATTTGCGCTCTTCAGGATTTCCTACTTCCATGGCTGCAATGTGAAAGAGATGGGAAAAACTATAAACAAGGTAATATATTAAATGATATGACTCAGTGTGGTTCTGCATTGTATCATACAGGCCATTTCCAAAATTCTGTATCTTTTAGACTCCTTAGAACTAGCACCCTGTGTGGCTGGGCAGTTAATGCTTTATTTAACATTTAGGCCTGTATTATAATACAGGCCTAAATGTTAAATAAAGCAAAATCGTAACTCAAGCATAGGCTTGAGTTACGATTTTCTATGGCAGAAGCTTTACTCAAGTATAGATCGATGACTGAACGAGTTTTCACTACACGGGCCTTAAGTGTCCAAAGCAGACTATAACTACATCCTGGTGTGGCTGCCTGTGGCCCTATACGTAGTAATAATAAGATAATATTGGCTATTCAGTGACCAATTTAGTCCCTTATCCATAAGTAAATAAAGCCCTCTGTGTTAAATTTTTTTTTAATCTAAATATAAAATGACAAAGAAATATTGGCTATTCAGTATTAAATTTTTCTGCTGGTTCATAAATAAATCTCAGTTATTTTGACTCTAAAAGTAACAAAATGACAAAGAAATTCATAAACATTTATAAAATATTTCAGGCTCATGAGCTGGTAGACAAAGGTGGAGATTGGCGTTCCAGAAATAAGCTCAAGGCGTATGAAGCTATCTACTGCCTTGCTGTGAGAGACTACAGCCGAGCTGCCGACCTGTTCATTGATTGTGTATCTACGTTTGAATCTTATGAACTGGTTGATTTCGGTATGTATTATGATTTTATATAAATAATGGAGCCCATTGGCGGTGATAACTCATGCTTTCTAGGAAAAAACATCAAGTAACATATTTAATTATTTTACTGAATCCTATTTTAGCATAAATGATCATGATGATAAACTTAGATGTTTTAGAAAATAATTCTGCAGAAGGACATCTGACGAAAGACCATTGTCCTTTAAGTTAAACTGTCCCCTTAACCATAAGATTCTCAGACACTTTTGCAATATTCATTGCAATCAGACTATGTCAGATCTTAGTGACCTGATCTCCAGTGTTAAATTCATACAATTTCTGAAAAGAAAAACGGGTACTACAGAGTCATTAGTAGCTGTAGGGTGTAAAGCTTCAAGGTGAAGCTAGAACAGACCATTTAGAACCATTTGAGCCATGGTTGTTCAAGTCGCATTGTTGATTAATTACGAATTATTTAGATTTTTAGGGAGAAAACCTAAATTTCAACAGCAATAAGGGCCAGTCTATACACTGTTTTTATTTTATGTTATTAAAGTAATGTTTAAGCAAAATCCTGGAAAAAATAGCCATCGGGAGACTGAAATGGCACCTGATTCCGAGCATACGCCAGTATGGATTCATGCCGCGCAGGAGCACCGAGGACGCCTCTATGACCTTATACAACAAATTTGAAGTAAACTAGACTAAAAGAAACTTATTACGCTAGTATCATTGGACATAGAGGGAGCCTTCGATAGTGCCTGGTAGCCAGCTATCCGAGTAAGGCTAGCTAAATCAGGTTGTCCGATCAACCTCCGAAGGCTTATCGATAGCTACCTGCAGGACCATTGTGTCAAAGTGTGATACGCTGGGTGAGAACATCTCAAAAAGAACAACAAAGGGGTCCGTCGGCGGACCAATGCTTTGGAATCTTCCCCTGGACCCCTTCTCAAAGGTCTGGGGACCAACGTGGACACTATAGTCAGGCTTTCGCCGACGATGTGGTGATGCTGTTTGACGGAGACATTAGAGGTTCAAAAACAGGCCAATGCTGCTCTCGCCTATGTTCAGGAGTGGGGAATCGGCAACAAATTAAGATTTGCTCCGCATAAAACCAGCGCGATGGTTCTAACAAGGAAACTTAAATATGATACACCACTCCTCTGAGGATGGGCGGGATCGACATTTGCATGTCAACCGAGGTCAAGCTTCTGGGACTGACCATCGAAAGCTAGCTAACGTTCAACACTCACACAGCAAATATATGCAGAAAGGCTCTTAACATATACATGCAGCTGTCGAGGGCAGCCAGAGACAGCTGGGGTCTCCATCCCGAATTGATTCGAGTTATACAAGGCTGCAGTGGAACCTGTAATGACCTATGCGGCTAGCGTCTGGGCACCTGCTACCAAGAAACTCAATGTGCGTAAACATCTCAACGCAGCCCAGATATTTTTGGCCCTGAAGCTAACAAAAGCCTCACACAGGTTACTAAACTGGGCATTAGTGCTAGCTGGTATACTCCCATTGGATCTCATCATACGATCTGACTCCGCAACCGGCAAAGCATATGGATGTGGAGTTCATGAGCCTGGGAAACCAACAAGATGTTGAGCAAAACAATAACCAGGCAGTCCGAATTTTTACAGCTGGTAGCAAGATAGAGGGTAAGGTTGGGGCGGCGCTATCCCTAGGAATAGCGAAGCAGAAATCAAAACCCTCAGACTTAAGCTATCACCTTACTGCACGGTGTACCAGGCGGAATTCTTCGCCACATGTAGAGCCACGCGTAAGATTATGAAACTCCGGGACATCAGTTTCGGTATTTACAGCGATTCACGTTCGGCTCTAGAGACCATCACGAATAATGGCTCTATCCATCCACTTGCCATAGAAACACGCGTAAACCTTCGAACCATCGCACTCCAAGACAAAGTTGTTTCTTTGTTTTGGATCAAAGCTCATGCAGGAATGGATGGAAACGAGAGGGCCGACATGCTAGCTAAAGAGGCGGCTCTAAACACCAAAAGAAAGCCTGACTATGACTTGTGTCCGGCTTCATACGTCAAGCGACAAATCCGAGAGGAGTCGTTTGACGTATGGAACTGGAGGTATAAGACTGAAAATACGGCTGCGGTAACCAAGCTATTCTTCCCAGATGCGGTTGAGGCTTATAAGATCGTCATGTGTTGACACAGTTTATAACGGGCCAGGGTGGGTTGATTGCCCTGTTTTTGGTCGCGAAAGGTTCAATTTTGAAAACGAACTGGACGTACAAATTACATGCACCAATTTACATGAAATAATTAATGATAAGTTCCTACGCCCTAAGTTTCTAAATTATTGTATTAAGATCGCAAAGAAGGTAATTTTAAGAAATAGATCGAAAAATATGATTTATAAATAGAAATACGTTTATAGAAAAATTAAAAATGTGTAAGCAATCTAACAATGTCCTAGCTATCTGTGACTACAGATTTTTTTTACAGTTATTTAAAGTTCACGAAAATTTTCAAGGATTCAAGAAAACCGTTTCTGTTACTTGATATATCCGCCAATAGTTAACTGATTTTGATGATTCTTTCACTATTGTATAGATAATTATCTCGAAGTGGTCCTATAAAATTTGTATTCTCAAGGGATTACTATTTTTCCAGTCAAGCTTAAAAACAACATAATACTTTTGAAAAATCACGACTACGATCTCTTACTTATTGTTTGATGTTTTAGTCTAGAGGTCTTTGCCTTGCAGTGGGGTACTTCAGGCTAAATGTTAATATTGTTCTAGAAACCATAATAGACATTAACCACCACGATTTCAGGAACAATCATCCAATACTGTGTATTGGCGTGTGCGTTGGCATTGGAGCGCCACGCGTTGCAGTCCGCTCTGCGTCGCCAGGGCGCTGCGGTCCAGGCCTTGCGCTCACGCTTCCCTGAGCTCAGGGAGTTGGTGGAGTCGCTACATGAATGCAGATACGCTGATTTTTTGAAGAGTCTTGCTTGGGTAAGCTTTTGTTTATAAGCAAGTCATGTTTGGGAGAGTGCCAATGGTTATGTTATACATTTTGTAGAGTGTACGAGTTTTTAGTCAGAACTTTATAATAAGTTTGATGTCCGATGTGCTAGTTTACCAATTTCTTTACATTGAGTGCCCTTGACGTGGATGAAGTTGAGAGGTTGTAGAGCAGCCGCACGCGCATTGGTGGGTAGTGATAGTGTTATGCGTAGGTGATCTCAGTATAGGGAGGAATATTGTAATAAGGATGCTGGGCTGGTTCCCCCATCCCATGGTGAGACATGACTAATTTGAAATATCCATATGAGATCTTAATCGTAGCTAACTTATCTAGTGCGTTTCTTTTATCTCAATACCTGATTGTGATGAGATGGCGAGACGATCAAGACGCACATCATCCATCGTGGCCTGTGACAGCTTTAAATCGCTAGGAGTGTGGACAGAGGAAGGTGGTGTGGACAATAACAGCTGAAAATACACTTAACAACATAAAACTTAAAATCAACCAATCACATTCTCACTTTCGATTGCAAATGACAACCCTTGAAACTCTGACATTAAGCACTCTGGAGTTAACAGCTGTTTAAATAAAAGTTTCTCCACGTAACCTTTACTAAAAATATAGGTCACTAGCTTATACCCTCGGCTTTGCACGCACTTTACCAGGATAAAAAGTAGCCTATGTCCGTCCCTGGGATACCGTATACCTCCTTGCCAAATTTAATTAAGATCCGTCAGCCTTTTAGGCGTGAAAAGGTAACAGACAGACAGAGTTACATCAGAATTTATAATATAAGTATGGATGTACATTAGCCAAACTCGTTGTAGAATGTTTGTAAACAAACCGCCCATACTTAGCTTAAAATTCACTCTGTTGCCGCGCGTTTACATTACATGTGGATTTGAGATCCTTCCTTCAATAAATATTGCTTACAATTATATCTGAAACTCGACGCCAAGCAGGTGAGTCTTAGTTATTTGAGTCCTGGTTTGCTTACAAACATTCTACAACGAGTTTGGCTAATGTATAGATGGTGGCCCTTATGATTCTGTCTCACATGATACTTGTATATTTTCCAGGTTGAGACCCAGATCTGCGTGGACCCTGTGTTCCGGCCTCATTATCAGCATTACGTGCGCGAGGCGCGTATCAAAGCCTATGTGCAACTGCTGCGCGCTTACCGCTCGCTCAGCCTTGACAACATCGCTGATACCTTTGGAGTGACCCGCGAGTTTGTTGAGGAGGAAATCTCCAAGTAAGATGTTTTCTCATAATGCTAGCTTCTCTTAAATGAAGCCACAGCCCCACCGCTACGCACGGAGGCTACGCACGTGCGTCTAGCTACAAAGTTCGTCACTTGAGACGTGCACGAGTGCTTAAATTTGAGTTGCGTTTGAGTATTCGGGCGTAAACTGGTACCTGGTAAAGCAGGTACCTGTTACTACACAACCTCCCGTTAAGAAGGGATTTTTGGAAATTCTAAGGGTGTAAAAAGGAGGGCAGAAGTTTTTTTGCTATTTTTTTGTAACTCTAACCAGTGGCCCAATTAGCTTGAAACTTATAGAGAAAATAAAACTACTGACAACTACTTATTTCAGGATTTTTCACATTTTTTCTGAAAATGGGGTAAATTGGGTTATTAAAATTTGTGATTCGTATATATGATATGTATACATGATACACGTATTTTGAATTTTGAGAAACCTAGTCTATGGGGGCAAATTATTTCCACAGCGGCACAGCTAGTCTTACATCCAAAATAAAATATTATTGTAATTAAATATCTTTAACTGTTGTTTTAATTTCCTTCCAGCTTCACCGCCGCCGGTCGCCTGCAATGCCGCATCGACGCCGTCGCCGGCTGCGTAGTCACCGGCTCGGGCCGCGGCGCCGACGCGGACCGCTCTCAACTCTACCAGTCCACCATCCGCGAAGGAGATCTACTCCTCAACCGCGTCAAGAAACTAGCCAGCGTCATTAACTTCTAGTGCTTTCTGCTTTTATATTTGATTCTCTGTATCTCTATTGCTGATAATTAAAATATTCTATGAAATGTAGTGTTGATTTTAGAATATCGTTTAGTTGATTCCTGATTGATTATGTTATGTTTCTTCTCTGTTTGTTAATTGAGCGAAATAACGTGTCTCCATGATTCCACCTATCTGATTTCGTCAAGGGAAATAAATGTTAAGTGGTGCGTCCACTGTATCGGAGCGTCCGCCGCATACGCGGCGCGGCGTCGGTATTTATAATATGACGATAGGGTGCTTTGGGATTTTGCGTCGGCAATATAGATATTTTTAAAGGGCTCGAGTTTGCCGATGACGCATTTGTACACTATATATACGAAGTATAGATATACGAGGGCGATAAATGTGACGCGTTTCAAATGTGGCGCTACAATTTGAAACGATGTTGATGCAGTGTGGATTGTGGCCAGCATTATTTGTTATTATTATGTCGTAATACAAGTGTATGGCTGGTGTGCGGCCTCACTTAGTGAACTTGACTCTTAGGCACGTATTGTAAAGGCTCGCACAGTCATCGATCTATGCTTGAGTTTTACGGCAATGAGTGTGCCGACGAACTTGCTCGTTCCGGGGCCAAGGGGACTCAGCTGGGCCCCGAGCCGTTCTGTGGCATACCTAAAAGCCTGGCTAACAGAACCCTCTTGGATTCCTGCTTCGAGGAAGCTTCCAAGCTTTGGAAGAATTCCTTGGGCATGAGTCACTCTAAGTCATTAATAAAAGCCTTCGATAAACGGTTCACCAACCGAATCCTAGCGCTAAGCAGAAGCAACCTTCGCATCATGACAAGAGCCCTAACTGGACACTGTCGCCTTAACAAGCACATGTTCAAACTGGGTCTAAGCGACACACAATCCTGCAGATTTTGCGAAGAGGCGGAGGAAACGCCTCTCCACCTGCTAGGAGAGTGCGGAGCACTGATGCAAAAACGTAGCATCCATCTGGGCAAGCACCTGCACAGCCCAGACGAGCTACGAGCCATCACCCCGAAGAAAATCCTGCAGTTCCTAGCAGCTGCAAGGGTTAGTGGCGAACTATGAACGTCGCAGCTTCAGGGCTGAACAATTGAGTGGCGATCACAATAGGCCTTTCATGGCCGCAGTGACACGAAAGCCACCTAAAGAAAATAAAAAAAAAAAAAAAAAAAAAAAAAAATGCTTGAGTAACGCTTCTGCCATAGAAAATCGTTAATCAAACATAGATCGATGACTGAACAAGCTTTTATAATACGGGCCTTAGAAATTTATAGTTACCAACGCTAGTTTGGTTAAATTAGGAGTTCCAATCGCGGATAGTGTTCGTGATTTGATTGATTTTAAACATCTGTTATGAATCGACTTTTATTCCCTAATTATTTACAAAAGTTATTTCATTGCTAATGTTCCGTTTGAATTAACGCCGACCTCTAGAACATAATAAAATTGTCGTAAAACAGTTGTCAACTAACAACCACCAGATTTAGTGCTTTGTATGCTTTATCGATCGTAAACGCTTTCCCGATATGAATTACGACCCAATTAATGTTTCTTATAAAATAGAAATTCTGGTTTCAGAAGATTTATTGTTTAAATATTTATATTCTCATAACTTTAATGTCTCTGAGTTAGGTTGGTTCGTAATTATGGCCACTTCAAATCAAGGTAAGTACCATGTTATTTTTTGTTCTTGATTATGTATAGTCTAGTTTTGTAGAGTAGATTTAGACTTTTCAGTTGTGTAGTAAAATAATGTCAAATAAAAAGGGATAGTGGGGTACGGATAACATAAAAGAAAGAGTGTATTAGTATAATTGTTTTTTTTTAAATAATTTGAATACTTTTTGGACATTTACATAAACATTTAATAATTTACAATGATTATTTATACTGACAATATGACACGTCGTCATACCCATGACTAAACACTACTCTCTAATATCTATTTGCAACTTGAATAATAATGTAGGTGCCATGAGAATTTTATCTAAACAACTTAATTGTACAAGGCCTATCGCCTTATAAGCTTTTAATACTAGAGCGTATGCATGATTTATAATATATAAATAATTTATTAGGACATTTATACACAGATAACTAACGCGAACGTATAAAATACATAAGACGTTACGAAAAAAATTATTATTAGCAACGGGACTAACATGCCTACTAGCATTGAGACGAAATGCATATTTGGAAATATAATCTTTTCCTAAAGTGTAGACATAAATGTCGTCAGTCTGCGTTAAGTGCCGGTGTATCTACTCACATACGCTACAAAGTTAAGTACATACTTATATTATTTTTTTTGACAAACACCAGTCGCTCGTAATTTACAAGATATGTTGAAGTATTTCTAAAGCAACAATAGCTATGACTCTAAACCTTATTAACTATGTAGACCTCAAATGCATATACTTTTAAACTTTACATGATATGATATATGTCATTAACGTCTGTTACAATATTGAATTAATGACAATAGATTACTAAGTGCTTTATGCTACCAAACGGTTAATTGGAAAATTCTACAATAGTGAACAGCAATCATGTTGCTAAATAGATGAAATTAACTGTTTGGAATGTGGACATCGATAGAAATCATGCATATAACACTCTGATTACACATTGTACAATTACAATAATGCCTCTAGTAGATATTTAAATTTCAAGTTTACAACTATAACTTTATTTGATTAATACTATGATACAATTTATTTACAATAATATGATAATAGCTTTATGAAATTATTTAATTTTTGGGATATAATTTATATTTAGATGTCAAAGCACAAGACTGCGTCGAGAGGCGACGCTGACGACATCTGATAGTGAATGGTCTCCGGTTCGCGTACGCAAGACACAGCCTCTAAAATGTGCACTATCACAGAGTATGACATATACTGGAGCCCAACTACACTGGGCTCCTGATTGCCCCAGGCCCGTACTCGTGCATATAACTTACTTACTACTAAACCTAGCCATAACACGTGGAATAACAATAATACATAGCGCCACACTTTGCATCGTATTATTCTAGAACAGACGTGTACTTCGTCGTTTATCAGTCACTTAAATTCACATAATCTAAGTCTTTGTACAGTATTAACACGTCACTGCTGCTGAGATTCGAAGCTCTGAAGGTCTGCAGTGTATGCCGCCTCCGATGCAACATTCGATTTGTGATTGGAATGTAGTTTAGGTCGAGTTTGATCGGTTCAGACGGTGAGGCCTTCGGTGCGGGCAGGAGGGGGTAGGGAGGAGAGGGGGTGGGGGAGCTGGTGGTGCGGGGCGGGGGGAGATGGCTGTGCTGATGGGGGTTGGTGCTGGGGGTGCGTGGGGGGCGAGCGGTACTCTCCTTCCTCACGCATCTGCCGGCTGCGTTCAGCCAGCTCACGGCCTCGTTCAGCCAGCTCCCTCATAGCGGCCTGTCGCTCGTCTCCGCCGTCGATGGACGGGGGCCTCTCAAGGGGCGACGCGGCTCCGGGTCGGCCGCCAACGAACGCTCCGAAGCCGAGAAGTCCCGGAAATTTTCCCACTCCGTTCTGACCCGCGTTCTGCTGGATCACAGATATTTCGTTCAGCTGTTGGACAAAACGTTTCAACTTAAAATTCTGCTATAAATCTCGTTATGTTATAAAACAAGTTCTATCCACTTCGAAAGACCTAATGTTTTTTTATCTTTCTCTTACCTTCTGCTGCATCCCGTTGAGGAAAGGCGCGGGTAGATAGGGATAGAAGAGATCGGGACGCCGCAACAGCTCGTGAGGCTCGTGCAACGGCCGCGGAGGCAGTTCTAGGGACATGCGTCGGCCGCGGCGGGACGCTCCGCCGCTCCACATGTGTGTGCCCATGTGTACCTGAGAATAGAATACAAATTAGCTTGTTGAAAATATCTATACTAAAAGTCGACAGAAATTAAATCAATGTCGTAACAAATCTAGAGTCATCGTCATCGCAGCCATAATCACCCACTGCTGGACGACTAGAACTAAAGGAGGTGGTGTATATTGAATCCTACTGTTGTGCCCATAAGAATCATCTTGCAACAATTTGTGGCGTGTACCTATTCATTAAACTTTGTGACTGCAACAACTCGTGTTTGGCTGTATACCTACCTACCTAGGTACGATCCAATCTCTCGCTGCTTTATTGGTGACCCCTCTGAAAACTACACGCTAACGCACGATGGCAAATACAACG
This sequence comes from Eupithecia inturbata, assembly GCA_963662085.1. Taxonomy (NCBI): domain Eukaryota; kingdom Metazoa; phylum Arthropoda; class Insecta; order Lepidoptera; family Geometridae; genus Eupithecia; species Eupithecia inturbata. Next base: position 9,107,326 of record OY759180.1, on the reverse strand, counting down.
GAGAATGAGCGCGGGGAAGATCTGAAGCCTGCAGAGTTGTTTCGAGTTGGAGTTAGAGTGCCGCCATTTTGGCCCGACGAACCTGAAATTTGGTTTGCTCAAGTAGAAGGCCAATTCGAGATCTCCGGCATCACTTCTGATACTAAGAAGTTTAACTACGTGATTGGACAACTCGACCATCAATTTTCAAAGGAAGTGAAAGATATTATCATCTCACCACCACCTACAGATAAGTACGAGAAGCTCAAATCGGAGCTTATCAAAAGGCTTAGCGCTTCGCACGATAAGAAGGTAAAACAACTGCTAATGCACGAAGAATTAGGCGAGCGAAGACCATCACAGTTCCTTCGCCACCTGCAGGGTTTAGCTGGACCCAGTGTGCCTGAAGAGTTCGTGAAGACTATTTGGACCAGCCGTCTGCCACAAAATATCCAAATCGTGATCGCCGCCCAACCTACAGCATCACTAGAGGTACTTGCTGACTTGGCTGATAAGATACAGGACATCGCCACTCCTTCGCCTCAAGTCGCAGCAGCTCAAGGAGGAGCCAGATCCAGCATGGACACCATGGCATGAGAAATCGCCGAGTTACGTAAGCAATTGAAAAATTTATCATCGCAGCTAAACTCGCAGGACCGGCGATCTCGCTCTACACAGCGCCGTGATCGAAGCCGATCAATGACTAGATCTGAATCCAACTACCGCAGATTCCCGGAATGCTATTACCACTTCAAATTCGGGGGTGATGTGGCGTGCTGCTCCAGCTGTACGAATTACCAAAGATGCAAATTAGAACTTTAAAATAGAATTATGAAAACCCGAGAACCTACCTCAACCCTTAGTACGGCCCTGACAAAAGTCCTTAGTGAGGACCTGTAAAATATCCCCACTGTGCCGAACCGCTTGAGCCGGCGCGCAGCCGCGCGCGCCCCGGAACGACCAAGGCAGACAGATAGTACAACTAGTGGAAAAAGAATACCTACTGAGTCGACCGACCGCACATCTCTCTGCGCACCAACGACGCCCACGTAAACACGCCGCGATCTAGAAACACACTGAACGTAGAACTGTGACGGTTTTTGTGATTATAATTGACTGTGTAACTACTTACAAATCTTATCTTTGTGCCGTGTACCTATTCATTAAACTGTGTGACTGCAACAACTCGTGTTTACCTACCTAGGTACGATCCAATCTCTCGCTGCTATAAATTCATTTCCTTCTACCCTTCCTTTTCCCTCATGCACATATAACATCGCACCGTCTCGCTAAGGACGGCCGAAGAAATCGCTGAAAAGGCTTCACGAATCGACTCCGGAGACGAGGTAGGTAGTTGCCGATCGACGTGCCCACACAACGGACTTGCTTGGGCAAATATTACGCGTGTGATCTCTCAAAATTGGAACTAGGTAATTTGAACTAAACGCTTCTCTAATAAGTAACTACAAAACTACGTGTGTGTGTGTAAATTTCTTTTCGTGAGATTTAAAGAAATCCTAGTGCTCTCGTACCATCCAGCTTGTGTACGCCATCTTGCAATTCGCCGCAGCAAGAAATTGGATAAATTTGGAGATAGGTACAAAGGTATGTGCATGTTCCTAGTATTCTTAGCTGCTGTCCCTTAATCTTACCAATTTCCTAAACACAGCAGATTTCATGCCCCCTTTAATTGTTGCAAGTGTTATAGGTAATTATAAACGCGAAATACAGTCCACTTCCATCGATATTTTATTGAATAATCAAATCCATTCGCATCCCCCCTTTTATGAGTGGTTTAGTTTTGAACCAGCTACTAGAAATAACCACCAGGAGGCCTAGGTAGGTATATACACCTATAACCTAGGCCTCTTTTAGTTCTAGTCGACCTACTCTGTCCTGTGCTTTTCACATTGGCGTGCTCAGCGACTTTAAATCTAGAGTCAAGGTTGCGCTTGAAGATTCGGTTTTTTTGGACATGGTTGTCTTTGATTTTGTCTAAGACTTCGATCCATCGCAGTGAGTATATTTCACTGCGATGGATCTGTGCAATGATTGATTCTCAAAACTACTTACGACTCAAAATAGAAACGCAAATATTCAAGATTTTGTCCTCACCTTAAGATTTCCTTTGGTAGTAAACGCCTTCTGGCAGACTGCGCACCGGAAAGGTTTGTCTCCTGTGTGCGTGCGCATATGGATTTGCAGAGCTGATGATGAGGAGAAGTTCTTGCGACAGACGCCGCAGAGATGTTTGGAGGACACCGGCGGTGGCTGGTGGCTTGGTCCTGTAGGCACTGTAAAGAGAAGTTTGGTTAAAATTATGTCATAGATACATGCGCTTAATCAATACGACGATAGCGCGATTATGAAAAAATACCTATGCCGATTTGGTCCCAATGCTGAAGCCAAGCAAAGGCCTTGCTTAATTTTTTCTACTAGGTACTATCATGAGCGATCTTCCATCAATATCCTGACAGGTCGCGGGGAACAGGTGAATGTGATAAAAAAATAAACTTGACAGATAAAGTAGAGGGTCAGGGTAAAACTAAAAAAAACCTCAAATTTAAACTGAATTTTGTATCCAGGATTTATCGATCGAACGATTTCAGAGACTATGTCCTGAATTTGCTGAACTTTTTAGATCTCATGGTTTGTGAATGTTGGCAATGTTTAGGATGCGTTTTTGTCGTGCCTACGCTGGACTTAGATATTGGTTTTTTCCTCACAGAACTTGGTTCCTATTTGTAGGTATCGATTGTTGAGTCATAGTTAGGTACGACGTAAATTCCTAGAATTCTACGCTAGTTACTCAAGTATGCTAATCAGATTTTCGTGTAGGCGTTTCAGTTGTTATAGATTGCGCCCATAACCTACATGTAGTGAATGTGTGAGGTATACCAACTTGCGTACACGCTGTTTGACTGGTTCGATCGCAGCAAATTTACTGACTTTCTAACATAAGCTTGAAGTGAATCGACATCATAATATGATCCTTCCTATAAACCTCAAAATAAACAAGGGCTTTCATCTCTTAAACCTGCATTTCACGCGATAAAGTCCACTGACACCGACTAAGCCCACTGGTGGATGGATCACCAGCACCGTTTTTAAATATTAAAGGATCTTACTGCTAGGTCGTTTCGGCATCGGCGGCATATCCATAGGCGGGACATGCGTCATTGGCGGCTGAGGCATTACTGGTGGAGATCTCTTGAGGTCCATCTTGTCGGGGGAAGACCGTCGATCAGGACTATCTCTTCCATCGTCAGACATGCCAGGCGCGCTTTTGTCAAAACCAGGCGGCATGTCGCGTATCTTGTGTGTTAGCATGTGCTGCTTCATGTTGCCCTGTGGATTTCAGCACGTTTAGTTTGGGTTGTGATGGTACAGTTTGGCAAAAGCGTAAGCTAAGCAGAAGTTTGATTTTACGTGCGAGTAAGGTGTAGATAGGTACCTAAGCAGCGTTTAGTGAACTTTGCTACTTTTGCTTGTTCAATGGTCTGATGAATACGATAATGTTGGTTCATAGGTGTTTGTGATCCAACGGTAGACAACTAACTGGATTATTAGGAATTTTATTTATTTATTTATTTATTAAATAGGACATCCAACAATTAGAATATACCTAAAGATAGGTAACCTATTTGTTTTAATTAATATGAAATTGTTATAATATTCGTTCATCATCGTTGTCGCATTTTAGGAATCTGATGTTTCAATAGTGAATAAACAAAGTCCGATAAGGATCGAAGTATTTCTCGAAGCGATGTCTCAACCCGGTTCGATTCATGTTAAGGTTCCAAGTGTTGTTATTGCTATTTACAGATCGAAAGCACTAAATAATTAGCATGTTGTAATATTACATACATAGCCTCTAATTAGGTACTGGATCTGCTAGAATTAATGCAATTAATTCCACCACCAAGTACAGTTTGTTACATTTATTCAAATTGATTGCCATAATTCCAAGAGCTATATTTTTTGTACATTATTTGCATACGTAGGTAAGTCTAAGAACTAATCTACATATTTGGGTTAAGTACATGTCTGGTATAATGGAATGTATTTCATCACGTTGTGTTAGGTATTTAGTTTAATTAAGCGTTTAGCGTTCTTAGTTCGTTTAGTTTATAGCGATAATTAGGTAATAACCTGCTGTATGATTATTAGCCCAGCTTTGCAAAATTAAAAAAAAAGAACTTTACCACGACCTCCGCGTATCTTTATTTACCTTTACATCGCGTAAATGCTGTTGCTTATTTATCCAATATTGCACGTTGGTCGTGGTAGAGCAAAATAAAAACACATCACACATATTTACTTGCAACTTTAGTCATTAAGGTGATTAGAACAGCTACTATGAAAATAACCAGAACACTTTATTGGCGCGTGCTTTTTTACGCTAATAACCACGTCAATACTTGTAAATGATAGCTTAAAGTGGTGAATATGTGTGGTGCGTGCTGCGCTGTCATGCGTCTCCATTCATACCGGGTATACGAAGGCGTTCCAGAGGTCCAAAGCAGTGGCGTGCGGGGGGCGGGGTGCGCGCGCGCGCCTACCGCACCGGCAACCGCCGCCACTGCTCTGGAACCACAAACACACACACGTTAGACACACACCCAATAAAACAATGCATGGGTAGGGCAATGGATAAACAGGTACACGGGTAAAAGGTAAAACAATGCACGGGGGAAGGGTAACAATTTACTAGCAAAAGGTAAAACTGTTCACGGACCATGGGGTAAAATCAGTTGACGAGAAATAGGTATAACAGTTCGTGGGCCATAGGTAAAACAGGATACGAGCATTGGGTATAATAGTTCATAAGCAATAGATAAAAACAATATAAAAGGTAAATAAAATATAAAAAACCGGCCAAGTGCGAGTTAGACTAGTATATGAAGATCCGTGCCATCGTACAAGTTTAATTATGCTGTTACTAAGCAATAGGGTCCCGTTGGCACCCCTTGGGAATGACAGCCTAAATAAAGCCGGTCAAGTGAGTGTCGGCCACGCGCAATATAGAGTTCCGTAGTTGCTTGACTCATTATCCCGTACTTTTTCTCCATGTTTCTTACTTTTTAGGGTTCCGTACCCGAAGGGGGTAGACAGTTGACATTTTCAGAGAATGTGTATTTATCTTGCCGCTACAACAACAAATACATAATAATAATAAAATAAATATCCAAATTAAAGGGGGCTTCGATAGAAAAAACGTGATATTTTTTTGGCTATTTATGCTCTTCGTTTGTCTAGGCTGTATCTCTTGAACCACAATAGGTAGACTTTCTATAAATAACTAACACTTCAACTGTAATAACAACAAATTCTAAAAATGTAATACAGTTGAAAATTTAAAGGGGTCTCCAAACAAGTGAAAATTTGATCTTCATTGAAAAAGTTGTTGATTTTTACGTTTCGGAACCCTTCGTGTGCGAGTCGACTCGCACTTGGCGGTTTATTTACATGTTTTACACATCGAACATCATTCAAGTCATTTTCAATGGAATTGGTACAAAATTTAACTTTTTATATATTATATCACAGTAGGTACATTTTATAAGTTGATCGACTAGTACTCGTTAAATAGTAAAGCATGCTATGCTATGCAATGGAAGAATCTTAATTTCTCGCAAACGAAACTCAGAATCGAAAAATGCTGTTCTAACACGCACAATAATTCGTAAATGAGCTATCCAACAACTCCACGGATAAGATGATTTTTGCACTTTGTTGGCGTGATTAACATATATGTATTACCTATGCCAAATAACAGCTTTCTAGAACGTTTAGTCTCTTAGCTAAGCCGCGGACGGACAGACGAACAATGGACATGGCGAACCTTTATGGGTTTCTTGTTGACTACGGAACCCTAAAAAAAGATCTAAATGTTTCAAGAAGAATACGCGGGTAGTGTATAAACAGCATAAATCAAAAGTACAAGGAACGGCAAAATCAACAATGGTATGGTGAAAGAAAATGTAATTTAAAATTGATAATTTTCGTTGAAAAACTAACAAATGATTACCTAATTATATATTTTATAAATGCACGATAAAAGTTCGGAAATTCTGTACAAGACAATAGTCAAAGTCAAAAACTGTTTAATAAATAAGAGGTCGATAAGAGGTTAATATGATGATAACAATGAAATTAATATATATCGAGTATCCTTCAAGCAAGACTTGCTATATGAGACCTATTTTAGGATAAACCTATTTTTTTTACCGAGTTCAAAAAAGGAATTCTCATTTCGGCTGTATGTTTTTTTTATATTGTGTATTTTACTTGATTTTATATCGATTTTGCTGATTCTTTCAGTATTTTATAGAGGTTCGTCAAAGGTTTCCATGGTTCCATGGTTACGGGCGTAAACAGAGCGCGTGAATTTCTCTCATAATCGTGTCGTCCACGTAAATTCAATAAGATCCTCGAATTATAACTTGATGTCGCCAGCAGTAAAATTAGTTCGCATTATCGAAGTTGTCCGGGTTTATAACGACTCCTAAACCCAATTCTCTGCTACAGTGGATAATATACAGTGCGCCACGAAACATATGTACTAAGCCAAAAGGGGTGTTTCTGGGCCCCAAGCGGATAAACTTTTGTTCCTAGGATTTTTTTAATTTAGAACATTTATTTTAGTTTTGTTGAATGAAGATATTGGAGACTTTTTTCTTCATATTCGTGTTCTTTTACGTATGTATATTCTTACATTATTATTATTATAGTTTTGAAATTGCAAAGGATTTACATAATATGTTTGTAATAATTTCATGACAAATCACTGGTTTTGCTGAAAGAACCACCAAAAAACATATGTGAAATAATGTAAAAAAAAACGAGTGCGTGTAGAGATAACAAAAATTCGGGGTCCAGAATCACCCCTTTTCGGCTTAGTACACATGTTACGCCCAGTATATGAATTTGAAGTCGATTTTAGCTAAAAAAAATCACAAATATATTATTTATTTTAAATATGTAGAGATAATAGGTATATTTGTATTTATGTTTTGTTTTCCAGCGTGTGATTTTTGTAGAAAGCGCATTATTTTCATAATAAAACATGTAGGTCATGTCTTGTGTTTTAATAAAACATTATGATAAAAACTTGCTAAATCTTGATCATATTATGCATATCCGGTTAGGTGGGATGACGACCTGCGAAAGACTGCAGGCAGATGCTGCATGCGGCAAGCTGAAGACAGGGCTCTATGGCGCTCATTATGGGAGGCCTATGTCCAGCTGTGGACTAATGTAGGTTGATAATGATGACGATGCATATAATTGCAAATTCAAATCGACGCGACAGCCAAAACGTCCTAATATTTGTGAGACCTTTAGATTTTTTAAACTCTAAATGAAATGCATTTGGAAACATACCGATATTAAAATTGACCTAACAGTATAACATTATGTAGAGTGCTCTTTCATATTATTAATTTTATGGTTATGCAAATTATATTAAAACATATCGCGATATTTCACTATAATACGTTATCTTGTTTCTGTTTCTAATAAATTATAGAAATAAATTATACTTTTTATGGATTACTATATTTGTGTTTTTGGGTTCCGTACCCGAAGGGTGAAAACGGAACGCTATTACTAAGCCTCCGCTGTCCGTCCGTCCGTCTGTCACAGGGCTCTATCTCATGAACCGTAAGAGGTAGACAGTTAAAATTTTAATAAAAAATTAAAAATAAAATAAATATCAAAATTAAAGTGGGCCATACAAAAAACGTATTTTTTTGCCTTTTTTGCTCTTAATTTGTCAAGGCTGTATCTCTTGAACTACAATAGGTAGGCACATGAAACTTTCTATAAATAAGTAACACTTCAACTGTAATAACAACAAATACTCCAAACAAGTGAAAATTTGATGTTCTTTGAAAAGGTTGCCTAATTTTTACGGTACGGAGCCCTTCGTGTGCGAGTCGAACCGCACTTGGCGGTTTATTTATACATATTTATGAAATATATTCCACTAAATGGTTCATAAATTTCTCTATAATTGCTGTTACATATAGCTGAAAGTAAAATACCAATCACAAACGATTCTTAAATCTATATTCTAATTATTTGTTTTTAATACGAGGTCTTGCTACACAAATAAAAAAATCAAATACCTAATTAATTCAAAGAGTTCTATTAATATGCTTCGTGCTTCGATGTTGTTATTGCATGTTTTTTGATAGACAGTGGGAATGATATTGGCCGCTTTGCTCAACTTAATTATTATTATAAATTTTGTAGTTAGGTAGGTAGGGACATTAAATAATAAGTCACGCAAAAGCACACACACTATTGTCTCTAATTTAATATGCTTTACTTTTTATGGGATTAAAAACAACTTCAGTCCTCAACGCGTATAATGTCAATAATTTACCTGACTTGGCCAAGTAGATAACCGAGTTTTAAATTTAAAGACAGGTAACATTCGTGTAACAACACTAACAGACTTTAGTCTAATATATGCAAATATGCATTGCTAGAACCTAATAAAACGATGCAAGCTATAAATAAAGGGTGCTAGAAACAGCATTTACGGCTTGGTTATCCGCAAGGAGCTTTAGTTTACAAACAGATTTAAAATTACAATATGTGTCGTCGACCGTTGTACCCACGAAAGTTCACGCGCAAAACAATTTATCGATTATTCCAATCTAGCTGTATACGGGGTGTTCTATGAATCTTTAAATGAAACCAGGGCCGTACTTAGAACGGTGTTAACACGAACTTGCGCTGTAGACCACCGAGCTAGTCTGTTTTATTATTCGAGTCAGATATTTTGGTGTTTCAGTGTTATTATATTATTCGATGTGTGATAATGATAATTTATGTGATTAAACTTCTTATTTTTTGTTATGATGATGCAAAGTATAACCGCCGGGGTTTAGGTTTTGTAAAACTAGCTTACGTCGTTTGGTACCAAAGGTTCAAGATATAAACATTTTGTTTTTATATTATATTTTAGAAAGAAACTCTGTCAGACCCCCGTTTTATATAAATAACAATAAAAAATATAATAAAAAATAAATAATGCAGGATTAAAAAAACACTTGTTGAAGCAATATATACATACATATATATGTTATACATTTTCGATGTGATGATACCTATTCCCTGAATGATTATAACAATGGATATAAGTGGAAAAGTATAACCCCTAGTACTACTAGGTGGAAAAAAGTCCGATCTATCTCTACAGTAGGGATATGTGGAACTGGCGGACAATTCACACAGCGACGGCATCATCTAACCCTAAGCTACGCAGTGCTTGTGTTATGGGTAGATACTATATGACTGATATACTTAAAAAAACATTAGATAATATATATTTTTGTATACATAGAATACACCCGGAACAAATATCTGCAGATCGTACAAACATTTGTCATTAGTAATATACGGTATATTAGATACCTAAATGAAAATAGCCTATATATACATAGGTTCCATATAAATAATTTATGCGACTGCTGTTTCCTCTGGTTTAAACCGACATCTGAGTTCTGCAGTATTTTCTGAGTTTTGAATATTTAATAGTTGCTTATTTATGTACCGAATAATTTGATGTCATGAAGGAGGATACCTTTGTCTCGATGTTGATGGGCTACTGCGGCAATGATGATGGTTTAGTAGATTATTAAACATGTTAGTTAAAATTTTCTGATTTAAAACTTGTGATTGGATTCAAAATTACTTGAAACTAGTTATTAGAAGCGAGGAATATTTTTATTTCAGCTGAATGTGTTTGAGCTTTTAACTATTTTTATAACAAAAAAATCAACAATTTTATAACTAATATTCATAGTTATGGAGAGTTGCAAAACATAAACTTAGTCATAAATGACTAAACAGGAATACCATAGCTGAATAATAATCTATCGAAGCATTGAGAATATGTCAAAGCTATTAAAGCTCCCTAGTAAGTTCGTAATATCAATAAAACTTATTATTCTGGCCACAAAGTAATTAATATTAGATAAGTTACATTGCCTGGAAGGTAGGCTATTCATTATTAATGGCACGGCAGTAAGTTTCGTTAAATTAATTATTAATTCCTGTTATTATTAAATATTTACTAACAAACCGTTGTATTCATTGAATTATAGTTAAAATGTTAGTAGGTAGGTATACTGACTATTGATACTAAAGTCATTTACAACGGGATATTTACCATGATTTGAGTTTTGAGCTTTCCAATATTTCGGCACAATATCATGCGTTTTAAAAGATTTAGACGAATGATTATTACTGTTGATGCTTTTGAATGGTCAGTGACCATTCAAAAACATCAATTTGTAAGGTTTCGTTTGGATTGATGTTTCAATGTAGTCTTAAAACCAATCATAGCAAAAGTAACGTTTGAAGGGTCTAAACTTTTAGCCACGGCGGCGCCAGTCGTAAATTAATCTACATTTTATTGATAAGTCCCTTGGACACTTTGGGAAACATACGAAAATGTTACTTTGTCAAGCATAAATAATCTTTTTATGACGAGAAGCGTAGGTAAAGGCTCAAGGATTTATAAGTAATAAATATTTTACGACATGAATTAATATTCCGATCGTTTTCCGTGACGTTGTTTTTATGAGTTATCATTTTTGTGGCGCTGCGCGACATAGTGCGCCGGCGACTCGAGTCGTGCGCAAGCGCAGCCTTTACGCGACACAAGCATTAGCCGATCTCGCTGTAATTATAAACGCCATAAAAATGCTTTTAACAAGCTTTATTTATTGTCTCGAAGTTCGGACGCTGAATTAATAAATCTTGTAAAGCTATTTATAAAATGTCATACGTCAGATAAGAATTGATATGTGCTGTTTCTGTAGTAACGCAGCGTTTCAATAATATTTCTAAGTAGAACGCTTGGATTATATTTAATTATGCGCATTTGATCAGTTTACTAACGAAACGTTTACCAACGAATGATTACGTGAACCAGTTTAATGATATCTTATTTCTAATTTTGAATAGAATGCAGACTATTAATAAACTTAAGAGTTTTGATTAAATCTAAACAAACGAGCCTACAAGTTTGCGAAGTTAGTCGTCAATTACTCGGATGTCGGCATTTCTCGGATGCGACGGAGGAAGACAACAGCTTAAACTAATGCGAACTAGAGGCGTCGACTAGCGACTTGTAATTACTGCTTGCAAAATTAATGCACTGAAACTTGGGTGAAATGAAACCGGCGCATGAACTTAGTCCTGCAGTTGAGACTTGCCGATGTCTCGAGTCGCTCACGCTTAACTTTGAATTCGACGACTCAGATACGAGTACATCCGTGTTATTTATGAAACAAGAATCGACGGAATAACACAAAGTCGTACGTAATAGGAAATTTAACAACATCAAACAATTTATTATTTACAGATTTTACTGTCATTGGGTATTTGTGGATGAAGTGAAAATTAGTGGAAATGTCGTAAAGACCTAAGCATGTTTTTGCTATTTCTGTAACAATAAAGTATGAACTGGCTAAAAGCCAACGATACAGCATTTAATTATATTGTGATCAAATTGAAATGATCAACGAAGGAATACCTACTCGTACATACATTGTGTAAAGTAGGTGCTGTGCACTGTGGCTTCATCAAAACTTACCGAGAAAGTGTGTTTAGAATCCTACTTATACTTACCCAATTTGTAATTTGGTATAAATAAGTAATGCGCAAATGAAATTACCTTTGTTGAGAATCCGCGATCGCAGACTGTGCACTTGAAGGGGCGCTCCTTGGTGTGGCTGCGATAGTGGATCTCGAGAGCCGAGTTGCAGGCGAACGTCTTGTAGCAGATGTTACATGTTGTGTTTCCGCGCACTGCACACAAACAAACACCATTCAGTGAGAATTCCTTGTCACTTTATGTCGGCTTGAGTTTGAACGCACGACTAGGTACAGCGAGAATGGTTAGCATTGTTAAGTTATGTCGTTGATTCGTTTTCGGCGGGTCAGTGAGCCCGGTTATGATTAGTGGGCGAGCAAGGATAAATGCAGGGAAATGGAAATGTGGGCGACCGGGGCGGACGTTAAGACGGAATGCATCGCATACCTGCGGCAGGGAACGCGAGTCCGAGCGGGCTGAAGGGCGATCCTCCGAGCGCGCCGAGCGCGGCTAGCGGCGTGGGCGGCGACAGCTGCGGCGAGTGCAGCGGCAGCCGCGGCGGCGTCGACAGCGTCGACAGCGTCGGCGACGGCGGAGACCCTCGCGCCGAACGCCCGCTCTCCGAACCTGTCGCCGATGGGAGGGAAGCCGTTGTGGTGATGGTTTTTATTTCGCATTCGGACGCCGAGGCGCAGACGGAGAGCGGCGAAGTTCGACGATCTTTCGTATATGAGTCATCGTCGAACTCCCGATTTGCGGGCTCGTCCCGGCCGCTCTCATCGTCGGTCCCGCGGGAGTCCGCCCGTCGGTCGCCGGGAGTGCTTGGAGTCGGAAACATAGGACGCGGAATAGGACGGAATGGCGAAAATTCGTTGACCTCGGACCCGTTGCTCAATGATGGAAAACTGTCGCAATCTAAACTTCCAAATTGATCATAATAAGGCATGCTATTTCGTTCGTTGGTGTGAAGACGCACATGTTGTTGCAATGAGAATGGATCAGATAACTTCTTGTGGCACACAGGACATTGATGCAACATCTGGACGGGAGGCTTAATGCGATGGACGCCCATATGAGTCTTCAAATTGCCTTTTGTCGTAAACGACCGGCCACATAATTTGCATCGGAAAGGCCTTTCGCCAGTGTGCGTTCGATAATGCATTTGCAAAGCGCTTTTGCAGGACAGAACCCTGTGGCATACTATGCACTCGTTAGGGTCAGAGAGTTTATTATCTATGTTATCTACTAATTGTTGCAGTTTTGCGGTGTCTGAGGTTTTAGTTACTTCTATTAAAGTTTCCCAAGAGTTGTCATTACTACCAGGCCGCGGTAAAAGTGAATTGAAGAAATAAGGGTCACGAGTCAAGTCTATTTCGCCGGCAGTTTGTGGAATACTGCGGAAAGAAGTCAGGCTACCCGAGGAAATACTACTGGGTGGTGATTGGGGGAACAATGGAAACGCGGGAAAGGTACGAAGTCCCGTTGCTATTGAAATTGGTCCCGATATTGGTGAATTCTTACTTGAAAGATTTTCCGGTTGATCTGGATCAGGCTTGACGTGTGGGCTTTCTCTGCCGATATGCTCTTCGTTGCTGTACTTTGAGTCCATGCTGCAGTCGTCGTAAGGTGAGGTGGAAGGGTATCGAGCTGGTTCCTCGTCTTGTGGGTTGTCGTTGTCTTCAGGTTCGCGCTTGGGTGTTACGCGATCGGTGTCTTCGAAACTGGAATCTCGTTGACTTTCCTCGTCTTGGGGTTCAGATTTAAATCCCTCGTGTGCAGAACGTGCGGGGCTCGGCGCGGATGGCTTACTGAGATCAGCCGGAGCATCTTGTTCTTCTCGCATTGCGAATAGGGGGTGCGGTGGTAATGGTTTATCGCCCATAGGACGAGGTGGCAGTAAATCGTGATGCGGTGGTCTGTAGAGTGGCAAGCTCGGTGGGAAAGGATTGGGCCCACCCGGGTTGAATTGTAGCGGATGAGGAGGCATTCCAGGCATCGGTCCCGGAGACAATTGTGCTAATAGCGGTGGATGATATTTGTCTAAATGTTCCGGTATCGGGTTGGGGTTCATCTTTACGTGTGGGAACTTTGATGTATGTCTTTGGAAATGTACTTTTAGGTTCCCTTTGGTAGTGAATCGAGATCCGCACACGTTGCACTTGAAAGGCCGTTCACCCGTATGCGATCGGATGTGGATTTGCAGAGCAGAGTCACTTCCGAAAACTTTTCCGCAATATCTGCAGCGGTGCTTGAAAAATGGTTCATTGCGTCCGCCGGATTTTCCATCATAAGGCGACATTTTTCCAGATTTACGAAATGCGAGTTCGTCGGCGAGGTTGCTCGCCAGGAGCCCTTGAGAGGCATTGTCGAGTACTTCCTGCGCTCTCTTCTGTAGCATCTGCAGAGTATTCGGTTCGGTGAGGGACGGCGGGGGATCGTTGTTCGTTATGATCGTGGATGCTAGCGACGACGAGATGGAGCTGTAGGGCGGGTGGGACATCATGGGTGGAGTTGAGGTCGGGAGCTTGGGAACGGAGAGCGGCTCCGTCTTAGGAATGAGATGCGAATGAGTCGACGGCAAGCTTTGACTAGTGGGGGGTGTGGATATGACAGGAGAGGGCTCCCGCGGCGGACGCGGCGGCGGCGACGGTGACCGCGCTGGAGGCAGCACCGGGACGATGGGCTCCAGATCGCTCGGGGGCGGGCTCGGTGCCGTATCATCTTTTCTTCTCGTTAGCGATAGTTGGCTTTGGAGTTGCCGTATTAATTGCAGTTGGAATACTTGTTGATGTTGCAGCGTGAATAGCGTGCTTTGTAAGACTGCTAGTTCGTGCAAGGCGGCTTCATTATCGGCGTTGTTGGCCATCGCGGTTGCGGCGAACTGCGCTACGGCAACTTTAGTGTTTTGAAGGGCTTCGAGCGTGACGTGTCCTGCGACGGGGAAGGGCAGGCCCACGACGGGCGGCCCGTCGGCCTCGGGCACCTCCGCCTCGCCGTCCTCCAGGCTGTTGTTGTTCTCGGCGTCCTGCCGGTGCCTTCGCACCTGCTCTAGCCGCTTGTTTGGACCGTCCATTTCCTCGTCCCCGGAAACGACCATCTCCTCCGGGTCTGAGTGCATTCTCTCCTCGCCCATTTGCATCGCTTTCTCGTCGCATAATCGCTTATGAAAGAGAAACTCGTGCAGGTTTTCGAATTGTTCTTGGCATCTTGGGCACATGTGTGGCTCAGGTCTTTCCCTGACTTCGTCCAAGACATTACTGATTTCATCTTCGGAACAAGATCCCGAGCTTTCACCTGCAACAAAATAAATACTAACTTACTTCGATGATAGACCTTTATGTTATTGAGCTTTGTTTTTCAGTTATAAATTCACCACCGTAGAAAACTGAACTTTCTTAACCTAAAGTTCTAAAACTATTCATATGTATTTCCAATAATAAAGTGAAAAGCTACAGTATCAACCACAGTATGTCAAGCAATATCCGTTCCAACGCTTTTTCTAATGCCTGTAGTACCGCTACTCAATGATAGATGGCGCGAGTCGTCTAATCACGATAAATAAAACAGCAATTTCTAAACTGAGTACTAAACTTTAGTAAACTAAATTATAGCAACTTATTTAACATCGTAAAATAATTGAATATGTTATGGTCGGTAAACACTCAGTAAATATTATACTTAGGCCTCATAGTTCCTACCTGCAAAGTAAATTAAAATTTTAAGATTCAAATTCGCGTTTGACAGGGGTGCAAAGGTTTTAATAAATTTAAAATAAATTTTCTGAAAACTGTTTTTTACCTTCATCTAATTTGTTATTTTACAGACGTAGGTAAATAATAAGGGTTAATCCCGCTCGTCCCCACGCTTCGTCCCCGGTGGGGACCAATGGGAAGTTTACTTCCCGTTGGTCCCCATAGGGATCTTAGGGAAGTTTTTCAGTAGCGTTCGTCCCCATTCAAATAATATGAGGATAATTTGAATAAAATCATACTATGTTTTGTAATCAACTTTTATATAATATTTTAATTAAAAATTTTAAACATATTATAATCAACATTATAAAAAATTTGTTTTAAAATTATAGTAACTATACCTAGAAAAATACACTAGAGAAACATATAACACGTGCTTGGTATAACTTAAATAGGATTTATAAGAATATCAGTCAGTATACTAAAATATTGTAAAAGTGAAAAGCCCTTGACTGATTACAGTGAATTTAGTGGTTATTATTTTTAGGTTTTAGCTAGGTACCTAATTCTAGAATTACCTACCTGCCTAATATATGTATATACGTAATGAAGTAAAAACAAATGTGACAATAACTACAGAATAAAAAAATAAACGAAGTTGTTAACGAATTGACGCCTGACTTGTCTCTATATATATAGTATATAACAAATCGCTTGCAGAATAAGTTTAAAATGCTGATTATTTGCATTATTATTTGAATTCAAACCATGCTGAACTAAGAGTTAATTGCAAATTATGTCAACAAACTGGAACAAAAAAACGAAATTTAGCATGCTTGGAGTCAATATAAAGATTTACCTGTTAATCATATTTATTGAAGAAAAGATCAAAAATCGACTAATACCTACTGTGATCGAAAATTAACAATAAGAAAGCTCATTGTAGGTTAAGTGCGGGATTGTTTGTTTTTATCAGTTAATTAAAAAAACTATTATTATTAATTCTTTCTATCTCATTTCTTTACCTTTCCGGACGCTTATTGTTTCTTCGATGCTGGTGTTTGTCTAAAATGAGTACCTCATGTTTCGTTATAATAAGTACCTACAAAATTTGTAGGGTTCCGTAGTCAACAAAGAAACCTTATTTTCGCCATTCTGTCTGTCTCCCCGCGGCTTAGCTCTTTAGGTCTTCTAGTTATTACAGATTTCTAGTACTAACAGTCTCTTATACCTTAGTACCTACCAGAAGCTGTAATTTGGCATGAGTATACATAAATCACGCCGACATTAGTAAAATGAATCCTGTTTTTTTTTTGTGCACGTAAAGTAGTGTTGATTTTTTTTTCGTCTATCATTTGTTTTGAGATATCTTTATTTACACACCCACAATACTTTTGAACGACCTGTTCGTTCAAAAGTATTGTGGGTGTGCAAAAACCATTTCATGATTCACTTTGCGAAATATTTAGCTTTTAAGTGCTTTTGTTAGAGACAAGTGGCCCCACTGCCAGCTAAACGGTTGTTTTGGGATATTATAACGAATTTAAAAGGAAACTATCACAGCTAAATATGCTTTAGAAGTTAATGAGTAATAGTCGCTCAACTGAAAAATGTACTGTGACAGGTTAGAAGAAAAATTTTGGACAAATTCCATTGAAAGTTATTTTGAAAAATTAAGTTGTTAACGAACCGTACTCTGCGCGCGGCCCAACACGGACTTTGCTGGTTTATTGTAATTTTAGTGTCATTGCAAGTTAACACACCTCTTGGTATCTAATCAAACCGGATAAGGTTTGATTGTCAGCTTCGGTCGGTACCTACCTACATTTTAGTCTTTCATATTTTTGTGGGTTTCTTTATGTATTTCAAATAAATAATTAGGGTCCTGCTTAATGTTTATTAAATTGTATCTTATAGGTTTATTTGTTTTGAGATGTATTCTTTAGTTCAGACAGACAGATAGGTAGACCGAGTTACTTTCACTTTTATAATATATGTAAGTATGGGTATGTTTATTTATAAAATTTTTCAAATTTGTCGTGTTACAAAGTGATGATGAATAAGGTTAATGCCACAAATATACGAGTCACGAATATAATTATTATATCTCGATAACCAGTTCAGTATATCTAAACCATATATAAAACAAAAATTAACTTAGGTATTTGTTTATCAGTTTTATTAGACTTTCACCGCTAAAAATATAGAAATCAACTTTATATATATTTATGATTACAAAATTATGTTTTTTCCGGTGATGAATTATCATAAAACTTATTCAAATATCACCTGAATACATTTCGGTTATGAATTAAAAGCGAAGATGAGAACTCCGCCACAAAAGTGAGATATAAGCCGGGATAATGTGGCGGTGACGGATTTAAAATGGAGTTTGTTACAATATT
This sequence comes from Eupithecia inturbata, assembly GCA_963662085.1. Taxonomy (NCBI): domain Eukaryota; kingdom Metazoa; phylum Arthropoda; class Insecta; order Lepidoptera; family Geometridae; genus Eupithecia; species Eupithecia inturbata. The sequence goes on along the minus strand of OY759180.1, from coordinate 9,089,633 downwards.
CCGGCTTAGTGCAGTTATTTGTGAAGAGAAGGATTAGCGATGCTGTTTGTTGCTGTTTGGTATAGTTTTCGCCTCGCTAGAGGCCCCGGCGGCCGTTCAAAGGCGATAGCTTTGCGGTAAGCAGACCACGCGCGCCGCCCGACTTACGCAGAAACATAAAAAAAGCTATTAGATCTCTAAAAGCCCAACCGTGAAGAGTTCCTGCTAAATATTGTCCAATATACACACAATGGTCGTTATTTTTTTGAAATCTGCCCGACTCTACCTGCTGGTTTTACGCCTTTAATATTTTCAAATGAGTTGGATATGTAATTAGAGGTAGAAACCCGATGTATTGCATATTAAACTTTGATTAGTGGACTGACTTGAATCGTATTGATTTATTGCTGAGAGATATCGACAGGTCTCAAAATATCAAGCTCTTACAAGACATTAGAGATATGAATATAATTTTAATTGAAATTCGTCGCTGTATATTTTTGTAATGAAGCTAATTAATCTAGTAACAGAAAGTAACTGATTTACCTTTATGTAATGTTAGTACATACATACATCTACAGAGTGGACCAAATCAATCACACGGAAGGAAAGTAGGTAGGTAGGTACTTTAAATTTTAGGTATTGGGAGTTTTACTTAAAATACTTCATTTTCAAAAGGCCTTTTTAAATCTTATCTTCTTTTCTTATGAACCTGCTAGATGATGATGCTGCTGTTGGGCTAAGGCCTATTTAATTGTCTTTTAGAAATTTGCTTGCCTTGGTTTAGATTAAAATTAAATGTAGATATTTTTCTAACACAAATTAGATTTACTTGAAACCGGTGAAAATCAAAAACAAAATATGTGCCTAAAGTAACCTTATAAAGGTAGTAGAGTATAAAAAATAGTACAACATATATTTGATAAAATTTACTGGCCGCCACCGCAGGCCGCGTCAGTCTGGGAGAGGGGCCACAGTAAAAATTCACCATTATCTTCGTAGTTAACCTGAAGTCACAGAAGCTTTAGAATTGAATTGTCTGATTAAAAAATCAAAATGACTCAGTTTTGCACAGGCGTATAGCAAGTAATTATAATTTATATTCACGATAAACGAACGCTTATACGTGTGAGTGAATAAGTGATTAAATGAACACTATTTTAAAAAGACTCAACATTTTATCCATTACTTACTATTTACCTAAACATTATAACTCAAAATAAAACCGGATTGACGTTTAACGACTTTTGATTTGATTTATAGTATTAGAGCAAACAAACACTGAACGTGTATTTCATAAGAATATGAATAGGCAGGTTATTTCAATCGTTAATAGATAAAATGTCCAATAATAAATATTTTATAGAGCAGTAATAAAACCAGCAATGAGATAAGTCGATTAAGTGGCCAGCTTACTAAAATTTGACATTGTGTCATTCTAATAAAATAAAGACATTTCATTTTCTTTACAATAAAGCTGTCAAAGATAACCTGTTGATTAATTAAATACTATAGCGCAAATGCATTTAATAGTGAGATAGGAAAATACATCTTTTAACAAAACTTTTAAGTTTTAACGAGTAAGGTATGAAAAAATAACAGGTGCACCACAGCACCCTAATTAAAACAGGTTTTAAGAAAATTTCAAGGCTTTCCTGAATACGTAGAAACCTTGTTATATGTAGGTACTGAAAATAGATAGGTATTGCTGATCAAATTTGTATGAGTAATTCACTCCATATCAATGAAATTATTAACTCTTAGGTACATCAATTTTCATCAACTTTTCTCTTTTTCCTTGCCTGTTCGACCAGTTGGTATATTAATAGTAGTATGAATATTGAAATTTTCTATTTTTCCGCGCAACTTTCTAATTTTTTTCTTTTATAAGAACCTTCTCCTGACAAAAACAAACACAACTAAAAAATAATTAGCGAAATCGGTCCAGCCGTTCACGCGTGATGCCGAGACCAAGGGAAATAGGGATTCATCCATACTAATATTATAAATTCGAAAGTAACTCTGTCTGTCTGTCTGTTACCTTTTCACGACAAAACGGCTGAACGGATCTTAATGAAATTTAGCAGGGAGGTAAATGGTATTGCGGAGAACGTCACAGGCTACTTTAAAAACGCGTGCGAAGCCGCGGGCAGAAGCTAGTTCTTGTATAGGTATATCAACTTAAAAAGAATTAGCGAAATCGGTCCAGCCGTTCACGCGTGATGCCGTGGGAAAATTGGTATTAATTGTTATATATATAGATTGTTCATAAGCAATGGCCTTTATTGACAAAGAAAATTACAATCAAATAATAAAAACAAATTAGAACTAGTATTTACAATTGAAACAATTAAGCTGACTGCAGACTGTTGCAAACAATAGATATAGATACCTATAATAAATATATTAAAAACTAGCTTTTGCCTACTCTTTCCTCTTGTGACACTTGTATAAAACGTAGCCTGTAAATCTCTCAGAAATAATATCGCTAAGTTGCTTTGTATAAGTAAAGGAAATATTTTTATGCATTGGACCTGTGTGTACAGTTCCAAAGATAACCTACCCGCTACAAACACACAAACTCTACCTCTTTTTAATATTAATACTCATAATCTAAAACTAACATATTTTACCCGTTTTTATTATTAATACTAATAGACAGACACCTACCTTAAAAGTGCATTTAACAAATCACCGGTAGGTAGCTATCATCTCATATAAACAATCACCTCAACGAAATTGTAACAAAGAATAAAAACTAAATCACTCTCTACTTCATAGTCAAAGGCACAAAAAAGCACGGTGGTATTTATCTGATTACACAAAAACAAAAGTGATCAATGATTTTACCTCTCTACTTTCCGTTTTGTGGTGATCATGGGAGCGTGGTTATAGAGTTATTACAACTACAACTTAAATTGTGTGGATTGTCCAGCATTATATTATTATTTTTATAATTGTTTAAAAAAACAATTAACCTAAATGTTTTGCTTATTCATAATTATGGAAAATTATTTTGTTTTGGTTAAGTGCATAAATATAAAAATAAATTTAAGTAAGTAGGTAGGTGTGTTTAATGTATTTTCTTTCTTTCTTACCTCACCTTTACTTCAATAGGTATTTATGAGATAGAACTACTGAGCACCCTTACTATGTGAAAGCTAATGTAAACTGAATAACTGAAAATTTTAATATAAAATCTAGGGTAGGTAGGTACTGTGTAGTCTGTCTTCACAAATAATAACAAAGCAATGCCTCACATTCACATCTGCCTACAAATAAAGAAAACCCAAAAAACCTCAAATTATGAAATAAGCACTATTGTTTACTCACCGTGCCGGTGACGATATTTATTGCTCACTTTTTGGTGAATGCCATACTTTATTGTGGCTAGCTGAATCATGATATTTATGTTTTCAGAGGTTCGGATAATTTACCAAAACAAAACATTGACGAACAACACCAATTTTTTTGAAAAATTCACTGATCCAAAACATGAAGTGAATGAAGCGGTAGAATCGTGTTGATGTACTGTGGTTGATTTTGGAATGGTTTTCGTAAAGTACCGATGGAAACGCGTCGGACGGTCGCTGGCTTGACGCGCGGCATGTTGTGTCGCGCTGGAGCGCTCAATGCCGGCGCATCGCAGGGCGGCGCGGAACACTAGCACGGCACGATAGGGTAGAGTCTCTCTCGAGTCGGCACACTCGCGCGCGGAGCCTCTACTTGGCTCGGTCGAAGTAGTACGTTGTTCGGCGTGCTCGCGGGCGCACAACTCGCCATCTGAAGCGGGACTGAGCGCGAGGCGGCGGGCGGCGGGCGGCGGCGCGCGCGCGCACCAGGTATACGGTTATGACAGGGAGGCGGGGCCGCGCCCGGCTCATAAATCAAACTTCGCCCATTCGCACGCGCTTCACGAACCCCCTCCTCCATATTCCATATTCGGGGCGGAGCATATTTTCATAATCATAACGCCTCATATTCATTCATAAACGACATGTGGCCGCGGGTCGCCGCTGCGAGGCGGGTGGTGGGCGGCGCTCTCGCCCGCTAGATGGCGGGCGACGATGGGCCCTCGAAGCCTCCCACATTCATTAATTGAACTTGCACGTTATGACTTTTTGTTATTACGTGTTTTGATTAAATTATTTTCTTAAACGATCGTTTCATTATGTTTAGTTTATGGTCTGTGTTTTGATGCACCGACCTTGCATCTCAATTTATCCGGTTTGACGTTCTTACAAACGGGTTTACACATCAAAATAAAGAAATGTATATCTTTATACAATACAAAACCTGCTAACAGCCATTGAAATGCAAATGTGTAGCTACAAAATCAACTGATTTTATCATTTTACCAATATTTTTTAGATTTATTATAAACTAGCTGCTGCCCACGGCTTCGCACGTGATTTTTAAGTATTTAGTAGCCCATGTCTATCTCCGAGATACCATTTACCTCCCTGCCAAATTTCAGCGAGATTCGTTCAGCCGATATTTTACCAATATTTTTTAGATTTATTATAAACTAGCTGCTGCCCACGGCTTCGCACGTGATTTTTAAGTATTAAGTAGCCCATGTCTATCTCCGAGATACCATTTACCTCCCTGCCAAATTTCAGCGAGGCGTGAAAAGGTATGCAGACAGAGGTGCACAGACAGATATGCGGACAGAAAGACAGACAGACTTAGTTTCGAATTTATAATATTAATAATTAGTATGGCTTAATTTGGATATTACTTTGAACATCCATAGTTCAAAGTAATGTACAAATTAAACAGGGATGGACTGGGAGGCAAAGATGGCCGTCATTTCATAAAGTACTTAGTGCCTACTCGCATAGTAGAGCAACCTTTGTCTTCATAGACTGCTCTACCACAGTTTCACATAGCCTTAATTTGTTAAATCCAAATTGGATGGATGACTACTAAAAATGCCTTTTGTATATATATAAAAAAACATAATTTGACTTGAGAACATCCTTCATTCATTAACGTCGTTTAAAAAGCCAGATGCCTGAGCCATATTAATCGCTTTGTGTGATTTAAATTAAATATAATCTATACGTGTCACTGACAGCTACCGTCCCTGTCGGGTTCCAATATAAATGTGATAGAAGCAATTTAGCCGATTCTGCCAGTCATCAGTGTCTCTACCATGAGTTCTTCCTTTTTCTTTAATCCTTAGGTACGAGTATATCTTATCCCGTGCTTTAAAAGTACAGTTTTTCTGCATATGGAACTAAGGCCCGTATTATGAAAGCTTACTCAGTCATACATCTATGCTTTAGTGACGTTTATGCCATACAAAATCTTTACTCAAGCATAGATCGATGACTGAGCAAGCTTTAGTAAGTCCTATAAGTCCGTGACTTAATCGTACAAATTATTCTGATTATTAATCTGAGAAGGGTACTGACAAAAAAAAAGTATTACATTTGTTATTTCCGTAGAACAACACAGACCATTTTTATGACATGTCAAATATTAATCTTGTTAATCTAAGTTATTTAATTAACGTAATTGTTCCGTGTTAATGTATTACCGTATTAGTTAAATAAATTAAATTTATTAAATAGACTTTTTTTTATCAAACTAATGTTTAAATGAAATAACCAAATATAAACTTATACTAGTAAATTTTTAAATGCTGGCTTGGTCCCCTTTTGTTTTTCGTATACTGGAGGCCTGTATTTGTGACGTCAGCGTGAATAATTCTATGAAAAAACTTAAGACAATCGCGCCAGACTTAAAAAAAAAATATATAGGTATAACTTAACAATTTTCCTAATTATTAAGTTATAAGATTGTTTTTATTTTTGAGTACATATGACGCTGATAGTTAGTTATAATGGGAACTCTTCCTAATTTATAAAAAAGTCACTCGCTACGCTATCGAGTCGCTAGAGAATTCATTCTGTGAAATCACATGGTAGAGGTAGACCGGCCATCGGGCCATCGACAAAACATTATAAACGGATACGGTTTGCCAATGTCATTCTCGTTCACTGTTTGGAGGGTAGATTTTTTTAATTAACTGGCTTGAACATGCCTGCTAATTACTAACTTTGGTTTTAACATTCTTCCAAAAATATTTCATAGTTCTTACAATCCAATTACAGTTACAGTTGAAAAATGTAATAAACAGGTATGTAATTACTTTTTAGTAAAGTATTAATTGGCATTGCAATGATGCACGTATAGGTAAATTATTAAAAGCTTGCGCGATCTCCTTTTTTATCATAGTTATACCTACTGGAGGCCTTGATTTGCGACGTCGTCGTCAGCGTGGATAATTGTATGAAAAAACAAAAGGCAATCGCGTCAACTTTGAATAACTTATCTAGGTATATACAGTTTCCTAAAGCGAAGTGTCAACAATAAGTTTACTTTTCTGTCGCAATAGAAAAACCTACAGCTTTTAAGTTTTTTTTAACTAACTTTGAACTTTATCCTCGTATGAGAGATGATTTTTTAGCGTGAAGCCTCAACATAGAATAATGTAATTTACAAGTTTATTTGAATTGTCTATGTGTGTTTTAAACCAACAGATGGCGCTGTATATTAAATACAAATGCTACAAATTTCTACATGACAAAACAATAAAAAGTGCAACATGTTTTTAGGTAAACAATTTTTTTGTTCAGTTAATAACTAACAAAATATTTATTTGGCTTTAAAACGTGAAAGTTTAACTATTTAATTCTTATCTTTAAAACTTATAAATTTGTTGTAAGTGGGTAAAATTTATAATTACAAATTAGGTATACAAAAATGTCACAAAGAAGGAAACCAAAGCCTATTTATTTTATTTATCGTAACGATAACGTAGGAAGCAGGTGCTCTGTTAGTTTTTAGCACAAAAGGACAGTGCAAGGTGCCCCGGGAATGTTCGACAATGCTATTATTTAGGTACCTATTTTACTTTATATTGCCCGATTTAAATCAACATCCGCTGATAACACTTTTAAACATTTACAACTGTGTATCTAATTTTTAAACCAAAATCTTTTGAAAAGTCTAGTGTATCTATTTAGCCCACTGGATCTCAAAGCTTGGCAAAGGCCTCTATTCCCTCCCTCCCTTTCTCCTTTTTCTTTTATTTTTTATTAAAAACAATTAGTTTTGCTTTTTAGATTTCATGTTGTCGGTTTTTTTGTTAAATAAGAAACACAATATAATATTATAAACGCGAAAGTTTGTATGTTTAGATGTTTCGATGTTTGTTACCTCTGTACGCCGTAACGACTGTAACGATCGAGCTGAAACTTTGCATAGATCCTCTAAGCATGGAATAAAACATAGGCTTTTTATCCCATAAAACAGTTCCCATGTGATAGATATAATCTTTAAATGTTTCCATAGAAACAACGCGTGCGATGCCGCGGGCAGAAACTAGTTTAGAATAGTTTATTTGTAAGGAACTCAATCAAGACCATAGGTACACTAAAATAACAGTTAGTGAACAAGTAATATGCCAAAATTTCTTCGAATTCTATGGGAATTTTAGGATATTATTTAGTTTCTTAGAAATTAACAAGAGTGTGAGGGCTTTCGCACTATACCTCTACTTACAAAAACCATATGGAGCACATCTAATACAATCTGAAGCTTTCCAGTTATTGACTCTATATGCTCTATACCCCAAAATTTTGTAAGAATTAAAAAAAATACCGATACTTCAGGCCATGGCGTCGCTTTACATCTTTACATCACCTAAACTGTTCCTAAAGCTACTTAGTTAAATTATTCGGAAGCGAAAACATGAAGTGAGCGGTGCTCCTGAAATGCCCAAACATAGAACTATTTCAGTCTTGAGAGTTTACACTCCTCGCCATAACTTCCATCTACAGCAGGTAATTAGTCGGCACCGTGTTGTTTTTAACCTCACCCGACTAAATAATTCCTGTTTATGATGACATTTAATCCCTTATGAATTTAATGCGAGTTCCCTGAAAGTATCGGAGGTGTTATTTCAAATCCATCAGCGGCACAGGAATAGCACCGGTAACACAAGTCACATACGATTTAAATACACAGATTTTTGAAAACGTCTGTTTATTTAAGCTAGAGCACGCGCCGCTCGTCGGGTTTGGGAGAATTCTTAAGTTTATTTTGTTTGTGGTTATCGTTACGAAACGTTACTTTTAATTGTTTTTACTGATTTAGAACACAGATTCGGTGATCCGCTAAAGCTTTGTTAAAAACCCTGGTTCTGTTTACTGTCATAACTTTTCAAACCTGGCCCTATGGGGTTGCCACAGGGAAAAAAGCTGAATCAAGTTGAGAGGAAAATACGTGTTATGAATGATTCAGAATTCGTTTGCGGGTTTCATTGGCAAACGGGGGTGAAATTTTTAAATGGATCGTCAAAATTTCGGGCATTGCATAAATGACCAGTGGTGGGTCGACGATGGGTCGGGTCAATGGCGGCGGCGGCGGGCGACGCGCCGCGGACACGTTCATAAATTTGAATATAGAAGTGAGTTCTAATGGCGTCGCTGTTTATTTTTACTGCACCCCCAGAGCCGTACGCCCGAATGCGACGCCGAATTTATTTCCATGCATTTTAATATCTCCCTCTGAATAGCTATTGCCATTTTCACGCGGTTTTATTGCGAACTCCATAGGCTGTTATGTTTCTTGTTTTGTTAGGTCGCTTTACGATCGAACGCGATGGACAATATTGGTCGATGGAGCCTCGTAAGGCTTCGAGGGAGCGGGTGTAATTAGCGTTCGAGTGGGGTTGCTATAACATAACCGTAGTTAAGGCGATAATAAGCGTTTGCAGTAATCATGCAAATTTGAAGCTCTTTCTGAAGAAATTTCTCTTGTAAGTATGTCAGAATTAAGTCATTAAGTATGGACGTTGATTGATAGGAGCTTGTGCAAAGGGCACGCATCGCGGAAGCGCACGCAGGGTGCACACGAAACTTTGTATTACTTTACGCTTGTTCACGACCGACCAGTGATCATACTACGAAAACTCGAACCTATAAAACTATCTTGACGACTAGGGTTGAATCCCTACTCCATAATAATTAGATGGTGCTCAATTTGGGTTTAGCTTAGTTTAATATAGGAAGGTAGCGCCACAGCAGAATCGCATGGGTATACAGTTAAACACTAATAATTGATGCACTTGTGTAGATGTATGGAAAATGTAAAGGAATTATGAAAATAATTTCTGCAACGTTTGTCCAAATCGTCTGAAACTTCCTCTACATTGAAAGCAGTGTCGAGTTCCACGCTCATGGTAACGCTTGTACAAAACTTGTGCAGCGCAGTCGCTTACAGGCTTCTTGGCGTTGACTTTACGCCTTGTTACTGTTTACTTGCCTCAAAGCCTTCAAGTGTAATTGTTTAAGTTGCTGTACCAGTTAATAAGCATCTAGATTTAGATTCTTTATTGGCATCATAGTTACCTACAGGTCTAGTCGTGATAAGTAAATGTAAATAATAGGTACCTTACATAATGAGCTTAATAATTACAATAAATTAATGTATTGAATAACAACATTATAACATGTTAGAATAATCATAAATATTAGACAATGCAATTTTATAAAAAGGCAATGGCCTTTATTAACAAAGAAAATTACAATCAAATTATAACTAGTATTTACAATTGAAACAATTAAGCTAACTGCAGACTGTTGCAAACAATCTACAGGTAGCTCAACTGATCCATATCAATACCAGTCGGAAGCGTCCGCAAGACGCTGGCTGCATTGCCCCGCTGTATGGCAATGCTGATGCGCTGCGCCAGATATCCGCCAGCTCTCGGGTCACGCGTCGCGTCGACCAGACGCTCAGATAACTTTTTAAAAACCCGGAGAGCCTCGGTACCCCACGGACCTAGGGTCTCGACCCCAAAGGGAGCAAATATGTAGGCTCTGTCGAGACCTGCATATTTGCGTCTCTTGAGATCCTCGGCCAAATCTATATCAATCTTTTATAAAAATGAAATCAGAATGTTAAAAATTTATTCATTTTCATTATAATGATTCATTAAAATCATATAAACACATGTTTATATGATTCACGACCGGACGGACGACCGATGTGGCGCGGCGGGCGAAGGTCCGCCTGCGACGCAGTAGGTTGCGGGTTCGATTCCCGCCTTGGGACAAATGTTTGTACGATCTGCAAATATTTGTTCCGGGTGTTCTGGGTATTTTCTATATATAATAAAAAATATCTATCTATGTTATGTATTGTATTAAATTTATCAGTCATCTAGTACCCGTAACACAAGCTCTGCTTACTTTGGGGCTAGATGATGCTGTGTGGATTGTCCAGCATTAATTATTTATTTATTTATATATCACTTATTGACACATGTCAATAAGTTAATTTTTAAATTGTGCTTAAAGGATGCATCGAAGGTGCGCTGGTGTTTCTGGTAGCAGTCGGTTGAACACACTCGAGCCGAGCATGTGCACCAGCAGATAGCTAATTCGCGGATTTCGCTATCTTGTGGTCAACTAGTTTCTGCTCGCGGCTTTGTACTTGTCATTTATATGGGCACGTTTTATGGTTATTGCTATCCCATGGGAAATGTTTAATGGGATAAAAAGTAAATTAAAAAACCTATGTTTGTGTCCAGGCTTAGAGCTACATCTATGCAATATTTCAGCCCGATCTGTTCAGTAGTTTTGGCGTGAAGAAGTAACAAACATCCATCAAAACATCCATACATCTAAACATCCAAACTTTCGCATTTATAATATTAGTGTGATGTGATAGTCCTTAGTGTCTTTGCCTGCCTGAAACAGTATCTCTGTCCAGAGCTAATATTCCTAGTCCTCTAATATTGCTAATAAGTTTGTTCTAGTGTGTCATGCTATTTTGTTTATTTTTATTGTAGGTATAAGGTACTCAATACTCACCATAATCTTATTTTCTCAACCTGATAACCTAAGTAGGTACCTAATTATTTCAGATTTTTTTTAACCTAAAGTCCATTCCTTAAGTCACAGTATCAACTCTATGCTCATAATAATAAAATCCATATTCACGTTCGGGCTGAATATTTTCTCTTTTGCGTGACAAGTGTTAATTATAATATCCACTTTTCTTACTTTGAGATGAAATTTGAGCGGAAATTATGAATAAAAAAATGTCGAAGCGGTGTGGTTAACACATCACTTTACATGTCAAAATCACAGAAAGTACGGGCATGTTGATATCCTCATTAGGTTTTTGTATGACTTGTACGTTTAAAATATTTTAAAAAGCATGCAAAACGCTTGCAAAAACTAAATATACACAATTTTTTTTAATTTACTTTTGTAACTTTCGCAAACGTTTAGCCAGCTCTTTAAAAACCTGTATGAGTGCGCTAAATAAATGGGCGCTGCGATTAAATGTTGATATTATACGCGCCTTTAGACTTTGATCTAAGTAGAAATTAAAAATAAACAACATAACCTACATCAAACTGATATATGAAAATTCTAGAATATGATCTTTATTGATTTCTCAGATATTATTGTCGTAATAATATTGCGTTTAATCTAATTATTAAAACATAAAACTACTTGAAAATACTATCTCTAGTAACATTAAAACTACAAAAGATTCCAGAGCATGGGATGTTAAATTATGGAGGGAGGTGAGGGGGTGCTAGACCCGCTCGCTTGAAATATAAAACTGTCCAGGGGCACTCAGCGGCCGGACTCTCATATTTTGTTATTTTATTTATATTAAAAGTAATGGTTCGCCGCACGGCATAATGCTCTAGATGTTTTTTGCGCATTTTTCTCTTTTCTCTGAGCCGTATATTTTCACTTAAATGACATAGGTACGTGACCCTCTCATTCTTAGCTAACGTTGATGTCCTATAATGCGTTAACGACGTTAGGGCTTTCTCGTCAGAATTAAGAATAAGATCCTGTGCCACAGATGTTTTTAGAGTTGTGATTTTGTTCAAATACCTACATTATGTTCTTAGTATAGATTTGTAAATCAAGGGATAAAAGCCATTAGCGTTGACAAAGGTGTGAGTGGTCCGCCTGAAACACCTGTAAATTCCAAGTCAACAGTAGAGTCGGTAGAGGTGTAATTTAGCACTTGCATTGCAGCAAACATTGCTACAATGATACCAACAGTATAAATTTACTTACCATAGTTTTATGTTATCATAAACAAGAAATACAGACATCTTCACTATAATGTTACGTTCCGAAACGGCTCGAGTTGTGGACTGAAAGCGAGCGCCCGTTCACGATGCGATTTGGTCCTAGTGCAGTGGGTGATAGAAGTCAAATCTGTACGCTGTTTAGCGTCGTAGCAAGTGCGGGTTGGCAGCAATCTGCACAAGCAGAAGCGAGGTGTAAGTGAGGTGCTGTGGTGGCACGAAGCGGGTTTGCCGGCGAGGCAACTTCTTAGTCGGAGGAGTAAGGTCGAATTCGGGTGTAGCAAGGCTACGTGGCTCTTGCGGCGGCATCGCTCTTCCGGGGAAGGCGCTATCTCGGGTGCAGCGGGCGGCGGGCGGCGAGCGGCGCAGCCACCACCCCCTCGTAAATAACGCGCGCTGGCGAGCCGGCGAAGCACCCGTGCCAGATTCTACAGCTAGAAACAGTTAAACGCTCATAATTTTGTGCTGGTTAAGCTTATCTTTGTCTCGTGTACGAATTTTCGCAGTGCTGTCCCCCTCGCGCATTTTCGTGGACATATTTTATTTGTTGCAACTGAGCGCCTCTCGCGTCCGGAGCCAAAGTTATAATTGTCCTTCGACATACCATTGCAGCTTCTGCATAAAGTTGCTCGACGACATCACATTGTTCAAATAACTCCATCTGGTTAATGTTGTAAGTTTTGCTCTCGGCTTATTTGAAAATCAAAGTTAGTTTACGTAGCGACTGTTGTTTATTTATTAGGTCCCTGTAATTTTAAGTACCTGCCTACCTACCTTGTTAGGTATCCATCCACTTATAAAAAGGCTATCGGCTTATTCGGGTTCGAAAAACAGGCTTGTGAATACGCCCTTACGGATTATTTGAACCGTCTAGTTTCCAACTGGGGTATATTTACGCATATCTAAATCTCATACAAAGTTTCCACGTCGAGGCAGGCCGGGCGCAGCGCGCGATAGTGCGGGGACGGGCGCGGGCGGTGTTAAGCCGGCATCATCCCACCTTATCGCGGCGGGATTCATAATAATTTTAATACTCGCCTCCCCCTACTGCCGGATTTCCGTCGCATACTTTTATAAGCGGTTTTGCTCGGTTCTCTCTTCCCCGCGGATTCGCCCGTTGACACCCTCGCGTGCAAGCCTTCTGTTTAGTCTTCTCGGATCTGTTACTGAAAGCTCCTGCGGGAATGTTTACGCTGATTTTAGTTTTGCTTTTATAACATAACATGTTTCAGTCAGTTGGAATACATTTTCTATGGCTGGGGAATAGCAGCTTATTTTTCTATTTGTATTGTTTTATAATCACTTTTAAACATACTACATGAAAGATCCATTTTATCAAATCATCTAGATAGTTTAACAGGAAAATGTAATGTAGAATCAAACGCGGATCATTGAATTTAAACAAGCGATGAGCGAAATGCCCCACCGCAATAAAACGCATTAACTAATTGTGGCACAAACGCTTACGCAAAAAGCGCCTTAATTACAGACTATGCGAGATCAGCCAATTTGCCAAAATGGATATAACAAATGACAGCAGTAATAGAGGCACTTGAGTGGAACATTAATAGAGAGGCAGGTAGCAGAGCTAAGGCGGGCGGGAACACTAACGAGCGTTTTTATCCAGGGCGGGCGGATGATGGATGGCTCTACTTCCGGCCGCGACGTCCGCACTTCCGCCGCCGCTTTTGTATATTTATCAACATTAATTTCAATGTTTTGTGAGATATTTGCTTGTGCAATGCTTTAGGTTTTCTCTTGTGAGTTATAGTCGGGTGAAAACAGGTTATGTATGTGTCCGCCTGTTCGTAACAACCTTTTTATTGCTAGTCAAGTTCCAAATAGGTACTTATACCTTCATGGCTTAGTGAATACGAAGCACGACTTTTCTTAGATAGATTACAAATAATAAAAAAAATGGGTTTGGCTGTGCTTCGACAGTGGAAAATAACACCTTTGTTTCGTTTTATTACCACCTAAACAAAACAAAAATACATCCCTGCCTAACCCTAGCAAAATTGCAAGTAAGGAATATCCACTAATGTTGATGGACGTGTCTAATCGTTGCTTTATTATCCGCAGGGGAAGTAATATCGACCCTGAACGATTGGCTCATAACAGTTATACAGATGTTTACTTGAGCTGTGGATCTTCTAAGATAATATGCCGTATTAGATAATGCCCACCGATACAACAATCTTTACCATTTCATGGTGACGTCATAACGTGTAATTTAATTAATCTTCTATATTTTTTTCAGCTTCTACGCTGCGCAATGCCATCTTCACAGCTGGCAATCATCAAAAGGTAAGATGTTACTGATAAGTGTAATTTCTCCAGTTAATCAAGGTACGCTTAATCTCAAATTAGGTAATGGTTTCCTAACTGTGACCTGACGCATACATAACTAATTTGACCTTCTCTCCAAACGTCCATAGTCTTAAAGATTCAATACGCAGAGTCAATACTCTCGAGGGCTATCCGTAACTGAAACCACTACTAATACAGAAGGCTAGTGGCAAAAATTGCCTTCCAGTAAAGTAAAACTTCACTCTCTGTCGCGAAAATGTACGAATACCATGTTTGCGTAGGTTTGAATCCTTCATTAGCACCAACCAAGGCTCAATATTATTCAAAATACTCAATGCATTCATATTTTATGCAGTGCTTTCAATTTAGTCAGTTCCTGCGTCAGATCCAATTAAACCACGCGCATGCACTAAATCAATTATATTAGTAAGCAAACAAACCATAAAATAGTTGACAACAGACGTTTATGCAAACAAGAAAATGAATTTATCGTTAATAATGCGCCTACTACGCGTACATACACGTAAAGTACGTTATAAGTACCAACCAACCTAATTGAATTTATAGCCACGTCTTCAAATGAATATGAGTTGAACATTAACCGTGTTTATGCAGGACTAGTGTCCGTTCGTGTCTTCTACTATATAGATTATTACTAGGTAAAATTGTACAACTTTAAGGTAGATAAACTTTAAGGAAAATTCAAAGTTGTTTACTTTTGGTGTTTTTATTGACATTTCTACTTTCTTCCTGAGGTTTGAATATTTTAGGGAGGCGTTTGTCCATGTAAAACATCTCTTCAAATGAACACGACAATGCGTTAGTCAGCTATTTAGTTTCCTACGAAAGATTTTATGTATTGAGACGAATATGCCGTCCCAGGCATGCTGTTTTATCCATCAGCGTTTGCAAATAAGGCTTCAATAGTACGCTGTTAGTGACTACTTTCCCCTGCCGTACTAATTAGGTACACGATCGCACAGTCAAGGAGACACCAGTATTGAAAGCAGTCAGGACTATTGCAAGTATTAATTACCTGCTAAATCAATCTTCGTGGTTGCAAACGCAATGATGATGATGTAGCTCTACTGAGCTCTACAAATTCTAATGACATTTTAGGAGAGACTATCCCTCTTACATATAAATCTCTAAGCTTTAGGCAATAGCTAAATGTAGTATTTTTTCTTCTGTTAATCAGTCAGAATTAGATAAAACACTGCTTAGACATCGTTTAAACTTGGCAGATGTTTATAACTAACTATATAACTTATAGTGCCATCTACTGACGTCCACAGTAAAAACTTTAAAAACTGCGTCATTTGACACATCATGTCCAATAAAAGACTAGCTGACTATCACGATCTTCTTTTGATATCCTGAATTAAAACAGATAAGCATCATCACCATCATTTGGTCTATTTACATCTACGAAAGATGATTTAAGTTGCATCATTCTGTTTGGGAGTCGGCCGAGCACAACACATAAACTACTATAAAATCCACAGGTTCCATATATCCTCCGTTTAGATAAACTGACAGACATACGGTTCTACCAAGTAGGGTACCTACCTCATCAAACATTCAACAAGCCTCAGTGGAACGGTGAGAACCTCGTAACATAAATTTTGCGTATTATTTACGTTGACAAGCGTGCGTTATGAAATTATAATACACTGATTGATATGCGGGAGAGAGTGCGATCGTGGAGCGAGACGTGGCCTTTGTAAAGGACTAGTACTTCGGTGTAGCATCAGCAGGCGAAACGAAACCGTTGGCGTTGGTTTAAAACTACTGTTTTAGGATATTTTTACAATTTATTGATACGACTTCTGAAACAGGCTGAAATACCTACCACCATTTAGCTTGACTTTGATTTGATTTTTTACTCTAAGTAGGTACGCGCTCTAGATTATGGGCACAATTTTTCCGACATCTTTTTTTTTCTCATTACACATCTATGAAATATTAAAGTTTGTAATACAAAATATGTCTCGGTTTACGGTAATTTACGGTTTTTTCGCCACCTCGATTGTTGCTCGGGGTCCTACTCCGACTTGCGACTCGACTGTTCGCTGCGATCCGAACGTGCGACTAGTTTCATACTTTATTAAGCCACAGCAAATACAGTAAAAGGCATCAAATGTATTTAGAAGCAACTGCTCATAGACTCAAGTACATGTCTAAAAAGCAACCGCAAGTAATTGGCCCTAAGCTTTTTAACAAACTCCCATTGTGCATTCGACTTATAACTTGTGAACAATCATTTTTAAATAATGTAAAACTTTTTCTACTACACTAAACCATATAGGTACTCTGTAAGCGAATTAATAGACAATGACTATAAACAATTTGTAATTCCTCAAAGAAGAACTTTTCCTGATCTCTACATGCCTAAGTCGAACTAATTTATGTTATTTATACTTAATTATACTTAAAGAGAAACTTATAGCAACAAACTTTAGCTTAACATAGAGTTAACCATTATTATTGTGTATTTCTTTTTCAATAAATATTTTAATTTCATTTCATTTCATTTATGTTTATACGAAGGTGCTTTTTTAGCCATTAATAAATAACGTTTTTTTTTGTTAGGTAGTTCCCTATATTCAATAAAATGGAACTCTAGTTTTATTTGCGAACTTTACTATATGGGTCTTATGATTCAATTTCAAGTTATACAAGTTTTTCCATAATATTGGGAACACCTATTGTTTGTAAGCGACCGCTTTGTTACAAATAGCTTATTCTTTGGATAGGACACAAGCATGGATTAGTTAAACTTAAACAGTAGACTGTACACATACCTACTCAGCGACCTGTTAGTTGGTTTTTTAAAAATTTCCATCGTTCAGTTTCCTCAATTTTTTACTTATTATTATATATTTTGAACCATTACTGTCCCGCTTCTGAGAAAAAGCCGCACCTTTCTCCTTCCACTTACACAAATCAAGTTTTACAAATATCGCGGTCTTCTTTCCTCAACCCATCATGGCAAAGCATCGGTATCGTAGATAGATTCGCGCGAGTCGAAATAAAGCGAGCCAATCAATATTAACACGCCGCAAACAGCGTAAATTGTTGCCTAATGCCATACACGCACACTTGCACGCCGTCCGTGAACTAGCTGAGGCTGGATAGGGTGCTACACTTTCAGGGAAACACTTTAGACGGATTTCAGTCACTAGATTTAGGAGAGGCAAGTAGGCTGTAATATTCAGGGTCACTCTTGTTCCTCTTAATGAGACTTCCAATACCATACCTTACTAACCATACCTTGTCTGGTCTTCAAATTTGGTTGAAAAATGTTTTGATTTGGTCACAACCTTTTTCAGACAACCCTGTCGTTGGAACGGCTCCTTAACCAAAAGTCGGATGACCAAAAGAACTTGGTTCACGGACAAGCAAAAGTTCAGGTGCGCGCGTGGCATCAACCTGTATGGTTAGAATATAGCATTTACACAAGAAGCACACGCCCACAGGCGCAAGCCTTCATGTACGCGATACGTTAGCATGCACGCACACACCGCTCATCGCCCGGCCTGTAATAACTCGGAACCACAATAAATCAATGTGATTAATGTCATTAAGCACTGTGTGCCGGCCTCTCTATATTCCGTCAATATGCACTGTTTTACGACATGCCGCGCCACGATAATTAGTCAGCTTTGTTAGCTTCGTTGACGAATGTTATGCTCCATCACATAGTTCTGAACAGAAATCAGACCAATAAAAATATGTATACGAGCAACATCTGCGATACCATCGTCCACCTAAAACTCCTACATGAAAACGCCGATGTGACAAGATGAGATCAAAGAGAATATAACGGAGCATTCATAAACACGTCGCATGTGCAAAAAATGATCTCTGCTATTTCTCAAACCTGGATGTATGCTTTTCCCAGTCGCAGTCGGTGCGGGGAGATTTATAGCGTTTTAATGTTTCTCGATTTCTGGAGTCTCATGTTTATCATACGTCTGTTTGATGGATAGGACGTAATTATAACGATTAGAATGGGATCGCAAATCATGGGAACTGCGAGGACAGGCTGCGCTAGTTGACAACGTTATCGCCGCCTCAGATCTCGATTGTTGCTCGGGGTCCTACTCCAACTTGCGACTCGACTGTTCGCTGCGATCCGAACGCGCGACTAGTTTCATACTTTATTTCATCTCTCGTTCACGGCGAATGATTGCACGATGCGTGGTCGGTTACCCTGTTACTCGTACTAATGTATGGAGTATCGATTCCGTGGCCCATTTAGATCGTCGATACCGCAATTTGCTGACGGACAGGACTCGCATTGGACACGTTCGGTTTGAAGGAAGGAATGCCTTCAATACGCGCTCGCTCAGCTGATTGTCCTAAATTGATTGCGTCTTTCAGGATTGTCATGCTTGGATACATTCAGATCACAACTGTGCATTGTTTATTGAACTCCCACCGAATCTCCTCACAAATGTAGTACAAATGTGACCTACTTTGGTAACTGAACAAAACATTAGGTCACTTATTCTGTGACTAGAAAATTCCTCAAACTATTAAATATAAGCAGCTAAAGCCTAGTTTTATCTTTACCAACTTCTTAAGATAACGAAGCCGTGAATAAAATCGATTAAAAGTATTGAAACATAATTGACAATGTATGTAAACGACGATTAGATCTTATCCAAGACAGGAGTATGTACTGAGTTGCACCAGTCATCGGATTTTATAGGCTGTCTATAAAAATAGATTTAATAGGATAATTTGCTTAGTGTCTTGTTCAGACGGCTGTATAGCGATGGCCATTGTGAGTTCAGATGCCGATGACCATTTCGGTTGCACGGTTCTGTGTTGGTCGCAATCAAATAAATATTTCGGCACAATTAAGAAAACGCCGACGAGGGTAGCACTCGTGACAATCGACTAACAGTGGCCTATGGAGTCTCCCTGGATTAGTCATGCCTACATTTTTTAAAGTTTAATATTTCTAAGTTTATTAAAATACAAGTTGGGCATTTACGAGTCAGTCAATGTTTTGACATATTGGTTTATCATGCTTTCTTGGTCGTTCTGAACTTGAAGTTCAGAGCAAACTTACAGATTCAAAACGGCTTACAGAACTTTTAATTGTAATAAGTTTTAATTGTATTGCTAGTTAATTTTATAAGTAACAGAATACTTGCAAAGAAAAAAGCTAAGTAAAGCAGAAAAGTAAACATAGTTTAACTCTGAATGTCAGCATTAGAGGTGGCGAATCCACTCCACGCATTTCCGAGTGCGTGTTCCCGCTCTGCCCACATCCGCTGAAGTATTTTGTTTATTGCTAATGCGATTTTATTTTTTATTACTTTTTATTTATCTTTATTCAGCGATTGCGGTTTATTGTATTAAAATAAATAAGAATTCTTGACTTTTTAATTTTATTCGCGACTGAGTACACGACGGTGCCGCGAGGAGAGAATGAAATAAATTTTAATAAGCGTTTCTTTTTTAAGGCGTGATTCTTCAGTTAAAAGCGATTTATTTTTTATATAAACAAAAGATAAACCGAATTCATTAGAGATGGACTGAAAAGGGACAAAAGTAATAATAAACGTGGTCAAGATGGTGTCGCGGAGTTATTGTCATTAATCAGCTCTCTCCCGGAGGCACGTTGATTGGCTCGCCGGTATGCCTAACATTGTTCTCTTTATTTACATTTTTCCTTATTGTGCCCATCATACAGGTTTATTCGTAGCATAATTCATCTTAGGAATTTATGCTTATGTAGGTGCAAACCACTCGAAATTGTACACTACGGTACATTGCCAGTTGTTTGCCGATCTTCAGCTAAACAGCATTTCTATTTCCCAAACTACAACAAACGCGTCCCAACATCTGTGAAAACACCTTTAATACCTATATGAATTTTGTGTGTTAAATTTTTATATTGTTCTACGAATTCATTTCGTTAAAACCGAAGATGCCCAATCAGGTTGTATCTCAGTGCGACGGAAGTGCATAAATAATGTTTATCGATCGATCATCGACCGGTATAGTGACGCAGTCGTTAGATTTATGCCTTCATTGTCAGCGTCGTAAACTAGATCTCCATAAAAAAGTCACTTCCTATTTAAAATTTATATGAAAAGACAATGGTTGACAAAAACTCGGCGCCTCTTCGCGATGTAACCCGGCTGGGCAGAGCTGCGGCGCCAACTGCCAAATCTCTATCGGCCGCGCGTAAATTACGCCTTTTTACCTGGATTCCTGTTTTGACATATTTAAGGCATTAGTAATAATTATGAGTGCTCCTTTCGAACACGTAAGTGATGCCAGTGTGTGTGCCAGTTAGTTTTGACACTATCTTAATGACGGACGTCGGGTGACAATAAATATTGAATTCTTATCGGTTACCTATCCGGGCTTGAGTCAGACGGGCTTGGATCCTAATATAGACCCCCCAAATGGCGTCATTGTAACTTATGCGTTCCTGTTATTTTATGTGATTGCAGATAGAATTATAGTAAGACACCGCAGCCGGACGACGGACGTCAGTAGGTGGCTAATTGCGAGTAAGTATAGGGTGAGAGGTTAGTAAGGGTCGCACATCTGCTGTTTTCGTCCTCCTACTCGCTGAGCTCCCGTTAACAAGCGTCGTTCGATAGTTTTAATTGCAACCCGATATCTGCACTTTTATGTCATTGTCAGGAGTTGGAATGCTTTAATGTTTGCGGACGCCGATCGTGTTTTCAACCCCATCGGATTTAGAACATAAACGCGTCGTATGGAAACCGACATAAAATTTTTTAGCTCCGCAAAGCGATAAAAGCTCTCTATTGCCAACGCACCAAAAAACTGAATACAACCGAAAAACCGATCGTGTGCTTCGGGTGGTATGAATAAATCAGATATAGTGACGCGACTGGCGTAGGCGCCTGGGGATCGGGGGAGATCTCCCGACCGACCGAGTTATAAAACATTTCAATAGGTGAACTGAAAGATTCTTGCGTAAATATTAACGGTTTACGATGGCTCATTCAGTCATTAGAGCGCGTGTTTTGTTTATAACCACGTCGTAGAGCCGCCGATAAGATCAGGCTCGACTCTTCATTATTTATGTGAATTTTGACAGAGGAGACATGAGCCGAGTCACAGTAAAATCACAATTTATGGCAAGTGCGGAGGGCACACGGTCGTAAATTACTCGTCATCGAATTAAGACAAAAGCTAGTGTCGATAAGGCGCACGATTAGGGCACGGCTCATTGTTCTGATGAATGCAATACTGATATAGCCAATATTTTTTCCACTTTTACGACTTCACTTCGAGATTGGTTTGCGTTGTTAGTGTTTGTTTTACTAACATGATTGTTGTGTATGTGTGCGTTCACTGATTGGCAGATACTGAAAACACGAAGAGGTTCTTTGTTGAAGAGTCTCTTTTCGGGGAAACCTGCAACCTATCATTTGTGTCTATGAAGGACTTTAAATTGCCTTTTATCAGTACATAGGTAACATCATAGAAGGAAAAGAAGAAGGTAGGCCAAGAATTAGCTATATGAGTCAGATCAAGGGGAATGTCGCTGTCACGTCGTATAAAGAAGTAAAAGAGACCGCATCGGAAAGAGAGAAGTGAACGAAATTGCATCATTGCACCGTAAAGAGCTAGGCTCTTTATTTTATAATAATAAATAATAAGACTTTACAACGTAGAAGGCTATATTTTTACTAAATGAATTATGTAACCCTTTAACCTAAGTTTAAAATATAGTTGTTTGTTATGCCTGTATTTTATAAAAAAAAAGGAGATATTAGGTTATTATTATTATTTATTAGTTATTTATGTGCCGCATGTTCTAATTCACACTTAGATAAAATAACTTTTATTACCAACATATCTTATCACATTTGCCACATTAAACATTTAACAGACGTCGCTCGTCTGTATGTCCAAGGTCAGTTTCCAACATTAACAATATTATTTAGCCAAATAAAATTACACAGAATAAACATCCAAAATCCATTGTAGACGGAAATAGAATTTATACCCCGTAATAGGGGTAAGGTGGACGAGGGTGGATGAAAT
Organism: Eupithecia inturbata; assembly: GCA_963662085.1. Taxonomy (NCBI): domain Eukaryota; kingdom Metazoa; phylum Arthropoda; class Insecta; order Lepidoptera; family Geometridae; genus Eupithecia; species Eupithecia inturbata. The sequence continues at coordinate 9,067,150 of OY759180.1, read as the reverse complement.
ACAGTTAATGATAAATCCACAAATGAGATTTGCCGGACGTCTGGCCACTCAAAACCGATGTCCCATTGTCATAGAATACTCACCTTTATATTACGCGGATTAACTCGATACAGTATGACCAAATCGTACACATGGTGATACTTTTAAAATCGTATAACAATCAATAGATACATCCTAGGCTGGTTCTAAGTTAACGAAGTTTACACACTAAGAGTTTTGTTTCCTCGGTATTGTGGCTTACAAGATGCAAGGTGATTTGCGATTGTCTCAATTACAATAGAGACAAGTTGAATTACCGCTTCTCCAAGAAAGCGTTTTTACACTCTGTTACCGCCATTATTGTAACAGTCTTGAGTGGACGTAAAAACTATAAAAAGTGTAACAAGACTCTTCAAAAAAGTCAATTGAAAAATTGTTAGTCATGGTTTAGAAGTGCATAATATAAAGGTAGTAGTCATCCTTTGACCAGCATTTTTGATAATTTATCACAAATTGTAAGGAAGGAAATAAATAAACCCTTTTTCATAGACTTTTATGGCAGTTTTTCAGGGTACACCGAAGTTTTTCTGTTCCGGGTAGAGCAATTTTTTAGCCACTGATTTTTCACGGTGGTAAGAGGTGCAAACATAGAGAGGCAGCCCATGTTAGTTGTGGTTAACCCGTAGGATTAGGACATACCCCGTTGGCGAAGGATTTTATTAAGAAAGAACAGGAAACTTGCTTATTTGATATTCATTCATTCAACGCGTTGTACGATAATTTTATCTGTTCTTCTTGCGTAGACGAACCTTGTCTAGGTTGTCCACACTACCGTTGCGATTTTGCAATAAGTGTAATTAAGTACTTATAAGCTTATATTTAGTTGTAGGTGACCAGGGGATTAAGTTTGGTTGATTCGTGCTTATTCTCTGTAATGGCAGACTCCGCGCGCGGCACCGCGCTACGTCTGGCACATGCAGCATGCGCATGCATAATTTTTCGCAGATTTCTTGATTATTTGGTACATTAAATGCGAATTATGGAAGAAGGAAAAGGAGGCTATTGCTTTGGAGTACCTACATATGACAGAGGATGCTAAATTAATTGACTATAATTTAGTATACTTATCGACTCACATAAGTCCACTGCTGAACATGCCTCTCCCAAACAACGGGGGTTGCCATAATAAATAAATAATGCTGGACAATCCACACAGCATCATCTAGCCCCAAGCTAAGCAGAGCTTGTGTTATGGGTACTAGATGACTGATATAGGTACTTATAATAATACAATAAACTACATAGATATATATTTTTTATTATACATAGAATACCTAGAACACCCGGAACAAATCAAATATTTGCAGATCGTACAAACATTTGTCCCAAGGCGGGAATCGAACCCGCAACCGCTTGCGTCGCAGGCGGAACTTCTAATCACCAAGGTAGGCAGGCGGATTGGTGATCGCAGTGGAGGTGTTAAAATACACAGAAGGAAGCTGCCCCTGTTCTGGGTAGGTTCCCTCTTTCATCATCCACGGGCTGAGTTGAAGAGGTGCAGTCAATCGTACGCCGCGCCCGCCAATTTTGTAATAATTTAGTATTTGGTGCTAATATCTGTGAAGCTCCTGTTACCCGAACTCTTAAGAGTTCGATGTTCTCAGGAGCACAACTCACAAACACACCCTCACACACACACACACACCCTCTCTCACACACACACACACACACGAATGGTGTCTCCTGTTGCCCAGACTCTTACGAGACTGGTGTCCTCAGGAGACCCATCACATAATGTTTATTTTCTAATAATTGATTTTATTTAGACATAGTATAACATTGCTTGATATATTTTATGTAAAGAACCCATGGAAGGTGGTCCCCAAGATACAGGTGTATCCTAGTTTGGGGATCAACGATGTAATAATTTTAAAGTCTCCAATTTTTTTCAATAAACGTTTTTATTATTATTCACTTCATTTATTATTATTATTGTTCACTTTATTTATTTTAAATCTCGTTATAAAATACATTTTTTACTATACAAAATAAAATATTATAAAACTATTCTACAGTAAAAAATATATCAAAGCGGTGAATCACCGGCTGCGAATTATTATTATTGTTATTATTATTATCAACGTAAAAAAAAAAAAATACAAGGTATACAAAAATCTTTATTAGGAACAGAACTTAATGTACCTATAGGGTACAATTGTAGGCCTGACTTGACTACCGCAAAAGTTAAAAACTGTGTAGCAGAGTCAGCGTCCTCTCCGCTAGCAAAATAATTAAGTATGTTTCATTTTAAAACATAAAAAATAACTAATCTATTTTAAACATAACAAGGTAACGTGTGTGAGTGGTATGTGTGTGGTGTGTGTATGTATGTGGTGTGTATGCGAGAGTATGCGTGAGCGGTGTGTGTATGTGAGAGTGGTGCTCCTGAGGACACCGGACCAATAAGAGTCCGTGCAACAGGAGTTACCGCTTTACGTGTGTGTGCTTTACGTGTGAATGTAGGTATCGTTTTCGTGGGTGGCGAACTCGGTGATTGGTTATGTTATGAAGCATCCTGTACCCTGTAGGTGTTGAGTATCCAGATGGACGCGGGTCAACAGCTGCGCGGTAATTAAGCGGTGGCTGGAAGTGGCATGCGACGCACAATGCCGTTCAATTGAATGAGAATAATCTTTGCACCCACGCGTCTTTTGTCTGCGTGGGTGGACCGCTGACCATCGGTGTTACGATCGTAAGTTGCTCTACTTTGCTCTGCTTGTCTCATCTGCTTTTGGTGTGTGCTTGTTTCGCTTGAACTTTCTGTAGTTTTGAGATTCGGGATTAGGAAAGAGCATGTTCGTTTCTATATCAGTTTAAATATTGCCCTTGTTTAAAATCGGCTGCTTTTCAAATAGCGAATTAAAAGTAAAATCATAAACAAATAATTTTAATTTACTCAACTTTTATTATTTAAAATAAATTTAACTATTGAATGAAAAATAATCCTTTATACCTTGTAATTTATTGGGTGTCATAATTTCATCATAACCCGTTAAAAGATACTTTCTTTCTTTGTTTAAAACAATGCTATTGTTTCATTTAGGAACAAATAGAAAGTCTTAACAATAATACCTAAGACAATACAAGGACAAAGAACGAAAACAGTAAAGTCAACAATATTTATTGTAATTGCCGATAATATTTTTATTTTGTTGGATTCTAGGAATTTACTTCAATATTAACGTAAGTGTGCCATATCATAAAATAAAATATTCCAAAGTCATTTCATTCAGCGGAACAATGTTGCGCTCCAGTTTAATGTAGAGCATACATCAAGCGTTTTAACAAAAGCAAACAATTATTGCAAAAATTGCTCTAATGATAAATTGGTGACGGTTTCTAATGTCCGGGGCGAGCGGGTCAGTGAGCGATTCCGGAATCGAACCCGCAGTCATAACGTCCTCCAGGCACAATGGGACTCTTTCGATGATTTATAACTTAATTGTACTCGGACTTTCCGCTGAAGGCTTTTATTGGCAATAATTCTTTGCAATGCTCTAATATGGGCGATTTCAATCACCTGGTATTATTTTTTTGTAACTCCCCCGACTGCGACTAACCCCCATGTAAGTAGAGCACGCAATGAATGAGGTAACGGACCATAAAGGTTTTAGAATCAAGCTTCTGAAAACAAAATGCGATTTCTGTCACGATTTTGACCTAGAACCTAGTGCTGACGGCCTGCTAAGTTATGTATCAAATTTTTAAACAATCAATCTACATATCTACCTATTTTAACATCTAATTGAACCTCCTTTTTACAAACGCAAAATGAATAACAGAAGTGCAGGAAAATCCTTAGCAGATGAAGACTAAAACAATCATAACTTCTTTGATAAGTTTTTTGTCATCCATCTGAATTGTTTTAAAACAAAACATATAACATGAACAATAGCTCACATTCTTGTCATCCTTGGGAGAATCAGACAACAGTGGCAAAGCAAACTAATAGTGGCTTCTTTACAAATATGCTGCTGTATATTTTGTTTCTTTTTTGCAAGAAATCAGAGATTGTCAACTGTGGGAACAAATTCTGTTAACTATTTTATTAACAAGGTAATATTTTTTACAATGAAAATTACAACTATGAAAAACAAATTACAACTAGTATTCACAAAAGAAACAGTTTGGTTAACAGCAGATTGTAGCAAACAATCTAGAAGTAAGTTAACTAATCCAATTCAACACCAATCGGATGCGTCCCGACGGTAGACGCTGGATGCATTGCCCATTTTATAAGAGATGTTAATAATAATTATTATTATCTAATAATAATCGCTAAAAACAGTGATGTGTGAGGAACTGTGCAATGCAACTTTAATGGACAGTAATGTTGTTTTAGAGATATTGAACAGATTTTCGTAATGATTTAAATAAACTTCGGTTATACCTGATTCTACAATTTAACTTATTGAAACAAGCAGCATTTGTAGCATTGCCACAATGTTCACGACCTCTGTAACCGCCGCCGGAGGCGCTCAGGGCTCCCTATTGATAACAGTCGGGGAGTTACTCTAATATTAAAGTTATTTATTGTAAATTGTTTCCTTTCCCTTCTGCAATAAAGTCATATCTACTATACTATGACTTTTCTAATAATGCAGTTCTGAGGTTTAGTATAGTTTTAGTTGTTTTTATTTTACTAAAGTTTGCAAAGTCCTTGGCGCATCCAGCTAAAAACAAGATGCGTCAAGTGCGAGTGTGACTTGCGCGCCGAGGGTTTCGAACAGTTGTCATGTATATCAATACGTACTATAGGTACTGGTACCTAGACTTACCTAGACTTAGATTAGAGACTTTGCTATTTGATGTACACCAAAAAATTAAAGGTACATTTCAGATGTATCGGTTTGCAAACTTCGGAGTATGGAGGCCTAGAGAGTGATAGTAAAATTTCCGAGTTTTTTTTAAATATTTGGAAAAGTATGTAACCTACAGGAATTTCAAAAACTGTTTTGAGATGTACAAACCGATACCTTATAATATTTGATATTCAACTCGGTAAGGTAACTCCCCCTTTTGAAAATTAGACCCCCCTTTTTGACCATTTTTCAAAAAATCCCATTCTCCCCTTCCTAGCATTTTTCAAAAAGTAGTCTACTTACAGACTTCTCTATATTTTTCGTGTAAATATAGATCCATATCTACAAACGCTTCATAAATTTCAGATAGATCGCTCTGCAAACTTCGGAGATAGGAAGGGGGGAATGGGTATTTTTTCGAGTTTTTTCAAAATATTTCAAAATGTATTAAACCTACAGAAATTTTAAAAACGGTTTTGAGATGTACAAACTGATACCTTTCATTTGATACCCCACTATGTGAGGTAGCCTCCCCTTTTGAAAATTGTCCCCCCCCATTTGACCATTTTTCAAAAAGTGGTCTACTTACAGACTTATATATTTCCTGTAAAATATAGATCCATATCTACAAACGCCATATACATTTTAGATGGATCGCTCTGCAAACTTCGGAGATAGGGGGGCGGGAATGGGAATTTTTTCGACTTTTTTCAAAAGATTTTAAAAAGTATTTTACCTACAGATATTTTAAAAACTGTTTTAAGATGTACAAACCGATACCTTTCATTTGATATCTCACTCAGTGAGGTAGCCCCCCCTTTTAAAAATATCCCCCCCCATTTTGACCATTTTTAAAAATTGGTTTACTTACAGACTTCTCTATATTTTTTCTGTAAAATTTAGATCCATACCTACAAACGCTACATACATTTCAGATGGATCGCTCTTCAGACTTCGGAGATAGGGAGGGAAATGGGTATTTTTTCGAGTTTTTTCAAAATATATCAAAAAGTATTTAACCTACAGAAGTTTTAAAAACTGTTTTGAGATGTATAAACTAATACCTTTCATTTGATATCCAACTCGGTGAGGTAGCCCCCCTTTTACAAATTATCCCTCCTATGTAGGTAACATTTCAGATGTATCGGTTTGCAAACTTCGGAGTATAGAGGCATAGAGGGTAATAGTAAATTTTTCGACTATTTTCCTATTATTTCGAAAACTATGTACCTAACCTACATGAATTTCAAAAACTGTTTTGAGATGTACAAACCGATAATATTTGATACTCAACTCGGTGAGATTGCCCCTCTTTTGAAAATTATCCCTCCCTATTTGACCATTTTTCAAAAAGTGGTCTACTTACAGACTTCTCTATATTTTTCCTGTAAAATATAGATCCATATCTGCAAACGATACATACATTTCAGATAGATCGCTCTGCAAACTTCGGAGATAGGAAGAAGGAATGGGTATTTTTTCGAGTTTTGACAAAATATTTCAAAACGTATTAAACCTACAGAAATTTTAAAAACTGTTTTCAGATGTACAAACTGATACCTTTCATTTGATACCCCACTATGTGAGGTAGCCCCCTCTTTTTAACCATTTTTGAAAAAGAAGTTTACTTACAGACATCTCTATATTTTTCCTGTAAAATATACATCCATATCTACAAACGCTACATACATTTCAGATAGGTCGCTCTGCAAACTTCGGAGATAGGGGGAGGGGGATGGGTAATTTTTCGACTTTTTTCAAAATATTTCAAAAGGTATGAAACCTACAGATATTTCAAAAACTGTATTGAGATGTACAAACCGATACCTTTCCTTTGATAATGATAAATTGATAACCCACTTGGCATCGTAGGTCTCTGTTAAAATTTCGACATCACAATTTGTACTAAAAATTTTCATTTTCATTTTCATTTTTCATTTATTTGTATTTTTTTTCTTTTAATCTGTACAGGCGCACAAAATGCTTTATTATTTTAAATTTCAAGTTATTTGCTGCTGTAGTTGCTGAGATATTAAAGACGGAAAAAAGGACAGCAAAAGCGAGACCATAAGGGTTTCGAAACCGATTTCTGACCTTCGAAAGCCTGTAAACGTATATTTGATTTCCGTTGTAAGAATAAATTTCCTCATAGAATTCCCGAACCTTATTTATTTATTTTTACATGTGATTATTTAAACATTAGTCAAATGCTAAAGTAGTGGGAAAAACGTTACTGTGCAATATACAGGGAACTATTAAAATTTTTCTTGGCACGTTTTGACGGAGGCTTGTCTGCCAAGTTTTAATTTCTAATTATTTTACGTTATGCAGAAGCACTGCCTGCATACCAATTACATTTCTGTCCCACTCATGAACACTTACGACAGGCTTTTTATTGAAAGGGGTCGGTGGGGAGATATTAACTTAAGACATGGTTTCATATTAAAGCTGGTGCATGGGCCAACGGCCTTGAAAATACAAAATAATTAGGTATCTGTAGCCGTATATCTTTATGTTATTTGTTTTATTCGTGAAATGTTCAATTTGTGTAAAATACTTTGACAAATATTTGAGTGAAAGAAAAATACTTAAAATCAACAGCGTTTAGATGAAATATCCATTTTTCGATTTTTTTAAATCGAAATTTGGATATTTCTTCTAAGCGCTGGGCCAGGCCATACACCAGCTGATATATATAAGTTAAGGCAGAGTAGTTTAAGTGTGGACGACTTTTAACATTTAAGTCTTAGGTTTTTTAATTACTGTATCTCTACACTGTAATGTAAAAGTTGCACGTTTTTTGTATTAATATTGAACATGTAATTGCCGTTGTTCTGCGCCTGAGCTCTTCCTAGTCGTGTCGGTTCGTCCGTCGCATCGGGTTGTGAGAGTGAGAAAAAAGAGAGTTCCTGTGTTTGCGCAAACACTTGTGCACTATACTAGTCTTTGTTGAGGCTGGCCACCGTGGCCAAATTCGGCTAGAAGGACATCACTAAGTAAGATACAGAACCATCATTCATCTAAACATAAATTTAATAAAGAACATTTAGCCCCAATAAATTAAAAAAAAAAAAACAAATTAGTTAAAAAATCTGTGTAACAAAGTTCGGTAGCAAGCATCGTGGTTATGAAGTTGTGAGTGACACAGAGCAGACGTTCGCAGCGCGGTGACAATGCAAACGCTAGGGGAGCGTGTTTGCGCATCCTCGGCGTGGTATGAATAAAGATATTCCCGTTATTTGTACTACAGATGTCATGTAATTTCATTGTGTCGCACAATATTTTGTGTAAACACGGGGACGCCGAGATAACATCTCATTCTTCCGACAAGCCTCGCATACAAACTAATAAAAGCAAATTTTATGACAGAAAAAAGTAACGCTAATAAGGGATTTATTCGCAATAATATAAAAGAGATTAGTCCCTTTTATCATAAATACGTTAAAATTTGGGAAACGCAAGAATAAATTCTGACAGCGCCGTTCTGCTCCCCATTAGGAATTTCACCGCAAAATAACCACAATGTTTTTAACGGTTCAATCATAAAAAAATGTGACTCATATTACAATAGTTATGCTATAAAATCTGTTAATCAAAATTCGTCAAACAAACTTACAGCGCCATCAATCTAATTTATAATGAACTTGGTTGTCAATTTTAATTTAACTTATGTACCTATGCTGTGGAACTGAAAGCCTCCATACGCCGATGAATATTTTATAATTCTGCCTATCTAACTTCTACATTTAACTAATAACTGAACTCGACCAATCTAAACTTAAATTGGCACATTACCTTTCACAATGAAACGCCGTAAAATATGTATGGTTCTCACTCAGTCAGAGTTAAATTTGCGAACCCACGTCGAATCATCGATATGGCGTTAATAAAATCATGTCAGTCATAGGCAATCGGGACAAGCCCAACAAACATGAGCCCTCCATTAAATGATAATCCTACCAATTTATCGACAGAGCAAAAAAGTATACGCCATTGTGTTGCGACTTGTCGAACACGAAAATTATTTTATATAAACACATTGAATATTCTCGGGTCGCGACCTCCCCGGTCCGCAGATTACGCGTATTCCCCATCTTCCCCACTCGTCATCTGCTGACACATTTTTAAAATGGGGCGACCTTTAATGGAATAATAATAAACTGGAATTTACTTTTTGGTCATCACACTGAATCAGAAACAGAAAGGGGTGTGAACATATTGGTGGTTGTAGACTGTTTTCATTGTCGTCTGTCGTCCAATACTGTGTAATCAACGTTTGGATAAAATGAAATGGAATCCAGTGCCTGAGCTATTTGTCGCATGTTTGACAGCAATAACAGGGTTCGGCGCGCATTAGAGCCACCATATGTCGGTCATATCGAATTTATTTCTATTATTTTATTGGTTTACTCGCCGATGATTGCCTTCATTACCTTTATTGGAAGTCACAGAGTGAATTTAAATTTATGGTCAGCGATACCGGTGATAGCCTGATGACTATAACAAAGTGAACAAAGCAATAAGGGTAATAAATAGCTTTCACGTATTTCACGATATCATCCTAAATTATTGTCGTCAACGAAACATGTTTACCCGCTATACTTCGTCGGCATGGTTTAGTAGCGGTGTCATCAATGTAACCTTAAAAGACGTCTTTCATCGTTTTCAAATTTAACTATATTAAACGAATACAATAGGTCCATCAGCGGTATAGGATTAAAACCATCCATCTAAATAACGTTTTTAAATAAATACTGCTGGAATAATAGGAACAATGCAATATTTTGTCAACTGCCGACTCTGCGCGTAGAGAGTTCACTTCTGCGTGAAGCGGAAAATCCTCGGGACATTCGAGGACATTTTTTGTGAGTTAATATCCGCACGACATTGTCAACCGGCTATTTAATACATCGAGTAATACAATACTTTAAATGCGACTAGATTTGTGCAAAATTTGAAATTGTCACGCGCGCTGATTTTGTATGAGACTATTGGATTAATGTTTTTGTCTTCGGGCTGGGATGATGCTTGCATTCAGTCAGATTGGATGGGATTAAGTACCTGACTTTTTTATAAAGCTGTGCTAGAAATTGCAATGATATAACGCAGTCAGAAAATTCCTAATATTAATCAGTGTTTTGAAACGACCTCATAAATGCATCTCATAAAATAATATACCTATGCCGAACCCAATAAAAACAAGACATGCAGTTTGTCATCGACAAAACATATTTCCTTACTTATGAGAGCGTCTTCCGAGTCCACCCCCATACATTTTCCAAATTGAATAGCATCACAGAGCCCCGATGGCAGTAATTCTTTATTGAGGCGCAATAAAACAAGATATGACAAAAATATCCGATTTCATAAAGCTTTAGTTTCGTGACACGTAATATTATATTATTTAAGGGACATTATTCCTTTTGTTTGTAATTCCTTTCCAAAGTTCGTGTCGCTAAATGAATCGGCGCACACTAAGCGAGTTTTTCGACAACGAGCGTTACTTACTCGTACGTGCACAGACATTTCTCCTTTTGATCTAAATTTGTAAGGAGATGCGAGTTTTCTGAGTGTCTATTCAAACAAGTATGAAATCTAAGTTCATATGGTATGATACTTTTATAAATCGTACATACTAAAGTATGGATGCTTTAAAGTTTTACCACAGCTTTGTTCAATTAAAATGCAGAACTTACCTAAACATTTACGACTACTAGTTGCGTCACTCCCCCAAGATCAATCTTCTTAAACAACCCGTGTGCACAGTCTATTGTACGCAGGTACTTCTACTTAATATGACAAGAGAAATTATTGGTGAAGAGCTCTCGGGCTCAATGGAAAGGAAATTGAACGACAATTATGAAGCATTAGCTTAAAGGACAATGGTGACATATTTTTTGTAGAGGTCCCATATAAAGATTTGTAAAGTAAATACGTACATGCGTGTTCTTTTAAGTTTTGTGAGGCATTTTAATTAATCAACGGTTTTATAGGTACTTTTATCGGAAGTTTGAAATGTAAAGATGCTAAGTTTGCTTTGTTGACGTAAACTTAGCTTTGTTAGGCATTTTAAGCCAGCCCTAACGTAACCAAGGCAAGGTAGGGTTAAGGGCCAGTTTCACTGTTTGCTACCAAAACCAAGTTCAGCTTCAAAATGGTATAATACCTATTGTGTGACATGACAGCTCTAAAACTCGGTTTAGCGCTTGAACCGGATGAAGATTTCGGTAATTTGCGCTAAAATCGATTAAAGCGTGAATCTGAATATATCTTATACTAGCTGCTGCCCGTGGCTTCGCATGCCATTTTCGCGATAAAAAGTAGCCCTGGGATACCGTTACCTCCCTGCCAAATTTCATTAAGATCCGTCCAGCCGTTTAGGCGTGAAAAGGTAACAGACATACAGACAGACAGAGTTACTTTCGAATTTATAATATTAGTTTGGATAGTATGGATTGAACGCGTTCTATTGCAAGGATGAATTTGGAGCTAAGATTCAGGCTTTGTCAAAGATTAGTGCCGTGTGTCACAACGATGTACTGCTTGTTAGTTTGACTCTTACAAGTTGTTATAACTAGGAACACGCGTGACGGCTCCGTATCACGTCATCGGGCACGCGAGGCGATGGATTCACGCCTCATCCCTATATAGCGCAATTATAAATGCGAAACCTGCCGTGCTCCTTCCTTTATTTGTCAGTGAATCACGCAAAACTAAAGTTTTTTATGTTGAAATTATATCACTTTATATTGATGCTTATTCTCATAAAACAGACACAATACATGCGGCTGTTGTAGCTGTGCTCTCAAATTGTATAACGTGAGCATATGCTTGATCAGACCAACCCACGTGGTAACGCTTTTTTGATTACGAATTGGGTGATGCGAGTTGGAATTACGTTTTGTGCGATGTGTGTACGTGAATGAATGTATTTTTATCACAAAAAGGTCACTTTTGACTGACATCCCACCTGCCGAAGGGTACCTACTTCGTACTCACGCTTAAAAATAATATGCAACGATATTTTAAAATACAGTGCTAATTTGTTTCTGACTTTACGGACCGTGTATCCTACTAGTCTGGTGTAGGTTAGGGTCGTTTCAGATGGGACTTATGATGGCCACTTGTTTCATGAGTTAACCGTGCGCTTAGTGCGGCCAATCCTGGGTTTCATGTTGAGCTATTAACAGATCCCGAAATTATGAAAAACAAATGAGAAAACGCTCATAATTTCAACGCGATCTGTAAAAGTGAAGCACTACTCTATGACTTGGACAATATAAATTGCTATATTTTTATGCGAGTTAAAAAAGGTAGAGTGCGTTGGTGAGGCATAGTTGCGTGCAGAGGCTGCGTGAGGCGGGCACATTCGCGCCCGCGCCTCACATTGCACCCTAATTAATATAAGATCTCAATTAAATCGCGACACATAACGAGGAGCGGAATTTTTACACACCACTTAATAAACCGCCTGCGTTTTGTCTCAGAATAGGGCAATATCCACCACAATCTGAGAACTCGTTTGTCGATGTCGCATGCGACCATACGAAAATAGAATAAAATGTTTATTAAAATTTTATGATCACATGAGGCGAGGAGAAAGCAACTGGTTGTTTTAATCAAGTGTCGTTATCTGTTAATGTAAGCACAGTCAAAATAGACAGGCATTTAAACAGCACGCTGCTGTTGTAAAATAGAGAGGGTTTCATGGATGTGTCGTTAACTTTTCTCACAATATCAACTCCTTAAATAGAGCGTCATTCTTGCGAGTTTTAAATGATGTTTCCCACTCATACATTAAATACATTCAAAAGATTACCGCTTGTTTGAGAAAGAATAAAATTATGACTCCTATTACTGGCGAGCACCAAAAGGGTCGTGCATTAATTTTCGAGTCCACTTTAATTGACATTTTTTTATTACATATGGTCAGACAAAAGTAAAGTATTCGATGGCCGGTGTTATAAATGAGCACTTCGCCGTTAATGGTAATCAGTGTTACTTACTTTATTCGAGATGGGCCGAGCTTTCGACGCGGCCGAGGCGCAAGGTCTTGACCAAGTTTTAAATCGTAATATTTTGGGCTCAGATTACCAATGCCGATAACATGTCATCTCACCTTTAAACGGGGCCGGATTCAAAAGCTTGCTTTTAACAGTCTTCTTTCTTTTGAACTGCTACAAAATTTTTACTCTGTCGAGCACTCTGACTTGCGAATTGAAAAATAATATAAGCACCGAGTTTCGACAATGTTCAAAGTTCTGAACATACTTGGTCGCTTTTTGTTTATGAAACCTACGTTGCTTTACATAAGTTCTTGTATGTTGATATGAACGACTCATTTACCCGTCTCTCTCTGTGTGTGTATGTATAATCCGTCTTAAAATAGAATGTTTCATAGAATCTATTAAAGTTTTCTCCTCACTCCGATCCTGTGGAGTCGTGGCCAGGGCCACACGCGGTCGCGCCGCGGGGCGGGGTGTGCTGCAGTTTCATTCATGTTGTTAGATCGGACCGCTCATAATTTAACTCCTAATTTATTCATCTCCATAGCCGGTTATAGCGAGCCTTTGCCTTAACACGTCCACAGATCTAATTAGATTTAATTTGGACAAAAAATAATTGTCACAATAAATTTCTGAGACTCACTGGAAATTAAAATAATTATGTGAAGGGATTGACTTGATGTTAAATAAGATTAATGTATTAATCACAATATTTGCATAAACTCTGATGATGTTCTCCGTAGCTCACCACGGTGTCTTAATGTCGTTGTGGTAACAGAGAAGAGGAAAACTACCATAGAACCTTTAATTTACAGGCTAATTTAAACGCCTTTACAAAACCAACAAGTGTATTTTCGAGCCATTCATAAAATAGGCAGTAAAATCGATAGTCCTATGTCTACAGCACAGCGAAGGCAACAATGGGAACCTCTCAAAAATATCGAATTTCATTCTCAATCGTCAAAGTTTCCGTGGCTCCAAGAGTTGAATCAAACTTTTTTCCTTTGATATTTATGTTTGTCTTTAATTTTTACTCCTTCACCGCTGTCCATTTAATATCGGATTGGGTCCATGTTAACGACCACTATATAAAATTTTATTTCAACGCATCTCTCGTTGTTTTTTCTGTAGCCATTCAACACATCGTTGGTTTACTTTCTATTAATCACGACTGAATAACGAACAAATAACGAAATATTATGTTTTCTCAACGCAAATGTTCGGGTTTCATAAATATTGTATGTTTGACCACAGCTAGATGTATATCTTCTCATCATTTGTATCATGATTTATTTGCTCCCTGTGCTGCAACAACACCTTGAAAATCAGCTTTTCTGAAAACCAACATGCATTTCACGGATAATTACTTATTATAATTACCCAAATGGGTTGTTATTTATGTTAAATTAGCATACAAGGTGGCCATAATTCTAGAACAGGTTGTCAATTATACCTATTACAATCGCTTGTACTTAATTCTGTGTTCGGAACTGGATTGGCCGCCTACGCCAATAAACAATTTCCATCTTAATTAATGAAATAGTTCTATGTAGATATTTTATTTCGTAGATTAATGGAGATTTTAATGGTCCACCTACTTATTTTTACCGTGAATAATTTATAAGAAATTAAAATGAAGTGACATTATGATTTAAGAATTTTCAAAAAGTACTTACCCTCATTATAGTATTGGTAAACTATAGGTATATACATTTCAGTGTTGACCTAGAGCACGCCTCTTTCTACAAAATAACAGCAAAAGGCTCAATAACCGTTAAATATTATCTTATTGAACTAAACATACTGTAGTAGGTACATAGTTTTCCCTCCTAATGCTCTTTTCATTTTGTGCTACAAGCTGCATGAAACAGAAATGGAAAAATATTCACAAAATAGTACATAAACATAAATTTTCTCCTTGTCAAGTTGACAAAGAGTAAGAATGACGTATAAAATGAAGCAGCACTGAAGGGCGCAAAGATTTGTGCGAGGTATCTCCGGGGAGCGCGCATTCGTGTAGGCAGATAGCGGCCGACCGCCATCGCGCCTCTCCCTCGTCCCGACATCACACAAATATATCCATTTAATGATTACAATTCCTCGTTATAATTTATTTAGGACGAAGCATAACAAGTTTTCGAATCAAACATGTCACCCATAAAGATGCTGCTTCGAGGGCTGGACCCGAACCTGTTAATTCTATAACGAATCTTTGTCCCGAAACGGGTCAGCGATGAAATGGTCCCTCATATCATATATGTAAGAATTAAAACTGGTCGTTACATCTTTGACTGGAATGAACGTTCCATCCTACCGAGGCAAATGGTTTCATGAACGTGTGCCACGGCTAAATGAAATATTTCTTCTACGGAATAAATTAAAGTCGATTATCGTATTCCGTTCGGTTCAACGTAATATCGTTCTTGTTTGGTCCTTAGAAAGGAACCGATCGATCTGGCGTAGAGTGTGAATGAGAGCATTACGATAAAGAGGAAGGGGTTAGAAGCGATGAGGATAATTATTTATTCTTTATGAATATGCGAGTTGGTTAAACGCGGTGATGTAGACGCGTCGGTACGGGCAGGACTTTGGGCACAGCACTAGTCGGTACTAAATAATACATAGAAATCGACATTCGTGTCTGCGAAGAGCGGCGGGTACACGACCGGATCAACATACGGCATCGACGGCAGATTGAACGATAGTTCCCGAGGAACTGGTTATCGTTATGGGGCGACTGGCGGATGAAATTTATTGGCAGCGCGCTGGAGAAATGTAGCGAGCGGAAGGGGATTGCGATTTTAATTAGGTAATGAATGTCGATGCAGATCTGCATATCGCTTTAACGGCTAGATTTATCCATTCGCTGCCTGTCCGTGTTTCAAACGCTCTGACTAAATTCCCAATTTACGGGTCTGTCAAAGCATAGATTGGCAAATAGATGATTCTCCTACAACTCGATTCCCATTTGAAATAGTCTGTGTTTCTATTGAGTGTGTAGTGAATTGTGTTTACTTTGGTACAATGTCTAATTCAGACAGTACCTACTAAGGCATTACGGTAGTAGTTCGGTATTTGCAAATCTATACTATGTTTGAATTAGTGGATCATGGCGTATTCCAGTAAAAGTTATCTTCATCCCGCACTCGAAAGGCAATTTCCCGGCAGATTGTATCCAAAGAGCGTTTAAATGATAAAAATAAACAAAACAAAGGTATGAAAGGGGATCCTTTGGACGGTACATTTCTCTTCAAAATTGACGTTTTTCAGAAGCGGTCGGTTTTTAACGTTTTAATTAGGGGCGCACATTACGGCACGCCATCACGTTCGCCCCTCGCTCTTTGCCTCACATTTTTGTATATTTCCGTCTATTTCGGGTAAATTTTTATTTTTGACCACTGTGCGCTATTTTTGAGTCGCGTGCAGCCGGCGCGCGGTCTCACCGGTAAATCTCTGTGGGAAACATGTATAACCACTGATCTTGCTCAATACACATTTTTACTTTGCTACCATTTCTATTCAATTTCAAACATCACTACCTACCAACTAAATAAGTAATAATATTAATTCAAACAACTTTTCAAATTGAAATGATATTGACGTTAGCATTCACATTAAGGTTTAGTTTATGAAGAAGTTAATGATAAAATCAACACTGTTTAAAAAGGTAATTTATTTACTCCAGCAGAACAGGAAACGTATAACGTGACGGATAGTATCGATGAATGACACCTTCCTTCTGTTGCGGTAAAAAAGTCTCCTTTCCTTCTAAAAAATGGATTCATTTGTGCTCTGTCATCGATAAATTCAAGCAATATACAGAAAACAATACTTTTGAAATGTCAATCAACCATTATTCACATCAAAACTTTTCATTTTCCTGTTCTTTGTTGCTATTAAGATGGGTTTTCTCCCATAAATTTAGATATCTGACATTCACTGGCTTAATAAATCGGAAAAGTAATAGGTATAAAACAAAATACTTACTTATAATCATTATTAAAAACCTATTTTAGATATCTTTTCTATTTGCTTTTCAAAATTACTTTGTTTATCGTTTGTAATCAATTGTAGTAAATAAATAAATAATGCTGGATAAATCACACACAAATAGGTGGTAGGTGGCGCGAGTTTTGATCAGAGCCCCATAAGATATCTAAGTCATTGGTTTAGTCAGCGAGTGAATGTAAAATAATTGTTTGTATGACAAGACGATCCATCATAAATTAGATATTTGCCCTCTAAAATTTCTAAGTGAAATATCATAAAGAAACTCATGTCACCTATAGAAGTTACGTCAGCGGCGTCACGTCATTTGTCGTCGTTAGCGATGACGCATGGCGCCGCTGACCTCCGCTCTGACCCGCTCCATCATTCTTCCATCAACAGATACAATTCTGTCATTGCTGTACAGCTTTATTTTACTAATAAGACTCAAACATTCGTTCGGATTTAGAATCTGTACAATTTTAGAAAAATATTCACCGAAACTTGAGACAGCAGAATGCTTCTTTACCCAGAGCGAGTCATAAACAGGTGACAAAATAATAACGGGCAGATGTCACCATTTCTAATATTTTTTTTAACTTTCTTTTCCTAGAAAATTTCAATAGTTTGTCATTTTGCAAAGAAGTTTGAAACCTCCCACCCACTGTGGTAAGTACGTGCACAAATGCCAAAAATCTATATTTGTATAATGATCCTGTATTGAGTAACGACGACCACCATTCAGTCAATGTTTCTTAAAACAGATTTATGGCGATATGCAACCGAACAATCGATCCGTTTTGACTTATTATGATGGTGCAGAGCGAGGTTTACTGCTACCCTTTGAGGGCAGCTTGAGCCAAACCCTTTCAAAACGGGGTAATAAACTCTTTGTAATTTTTGCAAAACTAGACAAAACAATAATGTAGTGCACCCTGCCGCTCTGCTCTGTAGCAGCGCCAATTAGTCATGTCTTAGAGAAAAAGTTCTAATATATTCCAAATTCAGAGGCAAAAAATTACACATTCACAAAATTTATGACTCGACCGGTGGTCATAAGTATTTGTGCTATTGTCTAAAAGTTAATAAAAATTTAACACTTTGAAAGGTCGTATTTATTGCACTTCCGTGGAAAACGTACCAATTTTATTATCAGCTCTATTACGTTTGGTTTAATGTTGTTTGTATAGCAGGTAGCCAAATAATTTTGTTATTGCGCAAATTTGAATTCCTTGTGAATTTATTGCGAAGAACATTATGAAAAATAGAAAACAAAGCGTACAAAAATAGTGTCCATTGTTTCGGTTATTTATTAGCCAAGCTGCGCACATTCATGGCACGGGGATTGTCGTTTGATTGCTCTGTCATACCTTATGATTGTGATGAGGAATTAACCACACGATCACTCAAAAACTTTCTGTAATCAACATCGAAAAGCTTTTCAGGTAAGATGATAACAGATATTAAGCTCATTGAATTTGCTTTTTGCTATCTATTGCAACACGATTGCTACAATATAAATCTCATCTAGAAGTCGCTTTACAACGATTGGCAGCTGACACATGTTTCACGCACGGCACGCGTCTACAGACATTCGATATGACATTATACTATTTCTGTAGTACGGCAGCCACGCTATGTGACGCGATGCGCCGGGATGCGCCCGGGTGCATGCAAATGGTGCGTGGAGATGACGTCACTACTAGACACGTAGACTTACTCCTCTCGTTACTGCGGTTACACGAGACCTGTAGAGACGAATTACCTAAAAATTTCAGAACTTGTTAAACATAGTTTGTGTTTACTTACCGATTTTGTTCTTTGAAATTCGTCTGTCAATAGGCCAGCATATCAAAATATACGTTACATGTTAAATGCTACGAAAGCTACGGAGGCGTTATTTAGTTAAAGATATTATCTTAGCTATCTCCTTTTGTTCGTTTGATTTGTACAATTAAAATGTTTTTGTGTTCCGCAATTTGCTTAGGTATAATATTATGGTGTCATTTGATATTGATCATGACAGAGTTGATCTAATATCCGTTTGTCAATAAATATTTTAAGTCGTAAGTTGGTTCCCCGACTCCAATGTTTTATTAGTCTTACTCATTTAGTAAAACCAAAAATTTCTTTAATTTACCGCATAATACAAACTGGGACTTGCCCTTCATTGTCCCTCTTTAGAACCCATATCTGAGTGAAATAAGTTTTTGTCTCGTCACCGCGACACGCTCCTGTGGCTCCTGCCGTCATTTACATTGTTCCCCCGGAGCCTGTGGTTTCGAACTATAACCACGACATACACACCAACCAGCTAAATACATTTGAATATAACTTACCACAACATTTTTGTCTAAAGTGAAAGTGACTTCGCGTCGTGTGCGGACCATCCGCTCTGTCATTCTAAATCACCATCTTTGTTATGCTAATGTCCATCAATTTTACAACGTTCGGCATAGTCCAATGCTACTCATTGTTGCTAACATGGTCCAATACATGTGAAACATTCCGAGAACTGTTCACTTTTATTTTCCTTAAGAGAACAAGAGGTGTTTAGGGACATTGTTGTATTTAAAATTGGTACTTAATTTATTGCATTTTTAATTTATTTGGTATTCGCTACTGCGGCGGTTCGGTACTGCCCCTTCCCGTCTAATGAGCAAGCGTGTTCGACTCAATTGCACACAGTCCTCTTATTCCCTGGCAATTTATTTCATTTTTGCTTCTGATCGCGCCTTATTGAGCGTATTTTTATCTTATTGCCTTCGTGGGTCTATAATATGCATCCTGTTACTTGCAAATGAGACAAACCAAACATGTTAGCGTTAGCTGGCTCATGATGTTGGTACGTACGAATAATTAAAACTACTTTGCATTATTTTTATTGGGTTTCAAAGAAGCTCGTGGGAAGGTATTATTGCGTTTGTTCGTTTTGTAAATCCTTATTCGCATCGTTGTAGAAACATTTGAATTTATTTGATCGTGTTCATTCTTCCACTTTTTCGTATCGTAAATCAAAGAATTCATTAGCTGTTCTATTTAGACGGACTTTAATGTTTGGAGGAGTTATGTGTTTAACAGAATATGTAGACATCTACTGAGGCATAGTATTATGAGTCGAAGAGTTATTACAATAATAACAATTTCTGAATCGGTGCCAAATGCCTGTCGGATACGACAGGATTGAGAGTGGGATGACACTATGAATATTTGTTGCAAAAATATAACCAATAATAGTTTTTCAAAAAGATCATACAAAGTATCAAAGTACGTGCGCGGTAGAGTAGGTAGAGTTGTTCGATAATTTTTTTGGCGGGTTTACAATTAATGCATGGGATCCCTTTATACAATAAGATTGTATAAAATTATGGTCGAATTGCCCTGATGCATATTAGGTAATTATTTGTATATTTTATAAAAATTACGATATAATTTTGCTTGTTTTGGTAACATTTTATAACGTCCCGAACTCTGGGGTAAAAATCGTAAATTAAATGAAAGATCCGTCAGTTCGGGAAGGAGTAAATCAAGGCGGACGGATTGCCCCTAATAAAAATTATAAGAGGCACAATGGTTCGAATGTGCGCCGGGACCGGCAGCGCAGTAAAATCTTGCTATGTTTGTTTATGGTGCACTAAAATATGTTATAAACTAGATAAGTATAATCTAAATAAACTAACGTATAATTAGTCTCATGATATTTGTATTAAGTCTCTTCGAAATACGCGTTCTGGAGGTTTTTTATTGACACAGTTTTATGATGTCTCCGGCTCCGTCCGTTCATAGTTTTGGGGGTGAAGCGGACACTGGTACTTGTTTTAATTTAAATGAACCATGCACTGATGATGCGTTCTTTACGACGCCCATCTTGAAAAAGCTCAGTTCAATAATGACTGACTCGGTATGAAGAAATACAAATAAACTTGCGGTAATATTTCTTTGTCCGGGCAGCCAATGGTGCGCGGTCGACGTTGACGTCTCTTGCCGAGCTTTTTGTACTCTTATTATATTTTGAAGGCGCTTTTTGGAAGATCTTATTTGTTGCCTCACATACCTGGTCGTAAATCTGTGGATGGGTACGAGAGTGAATATAATAATAAGCAGGTGTGCCAACCCTTTTCATGTACCTTATATTTTTTAATGTGCATAATTTACATAGCCCATGATGGTGGATATCGTTTTAGTAGACATTCGGTATTTATGAGCCCTTTCGTAACTTCGTGAATAAAAGTTTATAATTCATTTATTCTACTAGTTCTTCAAAATCTGATTTGTAATGTAGAGTTCGGCGTTCGGTCGTTCACGAAAATAGACTATTTTCTTAAGTTTACCTTTAATGTTTTGAACATGCCCCATTTATTACATTCACAAAATGTAAATGAACGCTTACTCGTTTACGTGAGAATATTTGTGCTTATTTTATTTATGGCGGGCGAAGGCGAGGTCGATGTGTTTAAATATCTTCGGCTTTTAAATACGGGTTCATTTCGAGTTGCTCTGAAATCCATTAGGTTATTATTGGTTATCTTCTGTTGATTAGTGATGGAATTTATTTCGAATGAAATTAATTTAACGAAATTTTCGTTGTGTCAGTATTATTTATGCGATAAGTAATTCAATATATCCTTAAATCTTTCTTTGGATATTTCAAATAGGCATCGCAAAACCGCTGCAAAATCGCTGCCTAAAATCGAGAAAACAAAACGATGTTTTGCTATTCTAAAAGCACGAGCTGTACAATAAAAAGAAATGTCGAAGCTTGTGTATCTCCATAATTTTACTAAATATTCCACTCTTCTGTGTAATGTAATGACTCATAAAAAACAACCTGAATAATTGCTTATAAGATGCTCTTTCTGATGTCAACTTTAAAATTTACCGATGTAAATTATTGGTTGGAATATGCGTGACGATTACAAACGCGCTAACGAATTTATATCTGTGTTGCCTTTGCGTACTTTGTGAAGATTATATCGTCTGAAATCAGTATTTTAGGTTCTTTATTGAATTTGAAAAGATCTGTGAAAGCGGATTTGCTGATGGTTATAAAGTGTAACGAGGAACGAAATGTCTAATGTTATTGTCCCTTTGTGAGGTGTAGATGGCTAATAATTTACGTTCCCTTTTTGAAGTCAAGTTACCAAGCCGATCAACAACGTTACTTCGGTACCAAAAGCTCATTATAGGTACCTACTTATTCATAATATCAAATACCTAATCGTGTTTTTAATCTACATTGCATTTGCTTAGATCTCTTCATTCGTATAACATCTGTCTTCTTTGTTTAGAAAAAAACATAAATATGATTCTTCAATGTCTAGTAATAATGAAAGGAAATGGAAAGATCGTTTATTTAATAGATTCTGTAAGTGGGAGTTGGTATGACCGTATCGTATACAGTTTTTGGAGTTTGGTACGTTTCTGACAATCATACATCAACACGGAATGGACCTGTCTACCACTTCGTAAACATAAACATTATTTCGAAGAAGACCGTTCTCCATAGAAGTTATTTTTCCATCTGCCGACAGTTATTTCATATAAATTAATGGCGCGAGTCGTCATGGCGCAGACGCCGAGCTCTATTTATAATCTGACGAATGAGACGCGCCGAGCACACGCGCACTCGGCTTGTCATATTCCCATTACAAATAGCTGTCATCATTTTTACATACAATCCAGTGTTCTTTTCTCATCTTTTAATTATCAAAATATTTCAAAGACGTATGAAGATTTCAGTTTTCAGTATCCTCTCTCACGTTATCTCCGTGCTAAGCCAGAGCGAAATGGAAAATCTCATGTAATAATCTTCAAAGTCGGCGCGGCGTCGGCGTCGTAAAAAATAAAATTATGAATTATGATATTTGGAGTGGGGTTATTGCGTCTCTCTTTCTCCTGAGACGTTATTCTGAGATAGAACGAGAAGCAGGGCGGGCGGCGCGTCGCGACGCCGTCGGAAGGGTTATTATGTATGAATTATGATGACGCCGCAACTCCGTCGGCGGTAATATCGTTATGAATATGCTGGGCTCTGCTCGCCTATTGGCTTGAAGCACATCCGCCTCGATTGAGCGGGAACGCCTACGGTGGGCTTTTTTATTCCTTTATTGACATTCAGTTATGCACATTGCGAGTGGCGATGCACAAACTGTAATATTTTGCCTGGTAGAGAGATAAGTCGAGCGAACTGGCGGCCGAACCGAACATTTGGGATGCAAATAGGTACGAGTGACTGTCGTATGTAAACGAACTTATGCTACTCATGCGGTATAGGCCCCGGCCCCGCTATGAGGCCCACTCAGACGTTTCCTGCATTATATCAATTTGCATTTCAGCTGTATACCTAAACGTCGAGAATACCAGGGTAGATATGACATTTGCATTCATGTGCTATATACTTACATTGTGTACTCATTTCTGGGGCCCAGTGTATGTATTACTTAGTTTGACTACTAAGAAGCTGTAAATGTTAACGGATTGTGTATTGGATTCTCACGACCCGGCCATTTTCCTGTTAGATTCAAATGTTTAGAAACAGTATGAATGGGAAGTTAGCTCTATCTGTATTACCCATATCTCTTATCTGAACGTGGTTTGCAACGAATATAATGTCACTGGTAGCTTTTGTCCAATTAGGGTTAAGAAAAGTTACCGTTTCGTATTATAATTATTGCCGCTGTTGTACATTTAATGTAATCCTAACGTGCCTATTTATGTTATATTATAACCGATGGCGATGGTGTGAAGTTGAATTAGTTTTGGAATTCTTATAACTTTAACAAACTACAGCTATAAAGCTGTCATAAATATGGCAAAAGTAGAACAATATTCAATAAAACGTTGAATCAGGTTAAAAATGCTGAGCGTTCGAGTGAGGACATTTCGGCGTGTCCTCGATAAAGTGTAAAATTCGGTGGCAATATGCGGTTGCCGTTGATCCTGGGTACACAGGTACTTTGCTCCGGACCGGCAAGCTTCCAAAAATGCATCGCTCACATTTTAGAGCTTGCTGGATTTTTTTCAAACCTTTGTTGACAGAAATTTACTTAAATATATTGGTTTCCCTTAAAATTGCTAAAGCTAAAATAAGTTAAAGAGTTTAATTACTCTTTTCTTGGATCAGAAATGAAATCGATAGAGTGTTTGATACGCCAAAGAATAAGAAGGAATAATAAAAATGGTTCTATGGTGGAATACATTTTTTTTTGTTTACAATAACATAAAATACAGATAATGTATTGTATAATCCTACAACGTACTAGGGTGGCATACGTGAATTAGATTCTAAGGGTTTCTTATTCGTCGGAGCTTTAAAAAAGCACTAGAAAGCAACAATTAGATAAAAAAAATACTGGAAGAATATATACGATCCAAATGAAAATAATGGTTTTTGTCATCAAATATAATTGGGTTTTTCCCCTAAAATTAGCTAGTAGTTTTTGATTAGTAATGGTTATTATATCTTTCATCCACTTTCATAAGATATTGTAAACAACATGTCGTTAGAAATGTTGGCACAGACATACTCGCTGCTTGCCAATACGACAATTTGTCTTATTCGACGAGTATTGCTGTGAGTTAGTACGTACCTAGTCTTCTTTTTAAAACTATCCAGTATACTATTTTGAGGTTATTGCCATCAGCTGATTATCAGCAGTAGTCTTACTGCTTGTGTAGTAAAATATCGGATACATTAAAAACACCCATATGTGTCATAAATATTTTTCTGAATTCATTTCTACCGTCGCGTCGCGTCGGCTTCCCACACTTAAACTATTCCTATAAGACCAGAACCGCGAACACTATCAGTTGGCACATTTTGAAACTATCTCCGTAATTTTTGTCAGTGAAACTTGTAGCAAACGTTGTAACGCACCCCTTTGAAGTTTCCTCGGTTCTTTCGCTGCCATAACTTGGCGGCAATACTAAACACGTGTTTCCACCTGATTTGTGGTTTCTGTATGACTAGATAAGCGGACATTATGACTTGTTCTATGTGGGATAGATGAGGTGAAATAAATTATTTAAGTTCTATTAATACTTTCATTACTACTGAATTTTTACTATGGAGCGTTACGTACCTTTTTTAGTAACATCTCCTGAAAACGCAAAGGCCATAATTCGATTAGGAGAGTCGATGTTCTTCATTTATTCTCATTAGATTCCCCTAATGTTGTCCTTATGGATGGCATACAATGTAGTGGGTCACCTTGTATTTCCGTGTTTCGAGTAAAGCGGGTTGTTCGACCCAGAGTGTGGTTCGTGGCATTCACCTTGTTGGCATCGCTCCAGAGAACGCGCACGCTCTCGCTTCAGCCTATAAGCTGCAGCTATGAGAACTGAATATAAACGAGTTAAAAGATTCCAATTAGACCAATATTATTGCTACCATTTCGCAAACATAACAAACAACGCGAGAGAAACCGCAGCCCTATACTGATGTAAGAGAAACTCTACGATACTATAAATTTAAACAAAAAGCACGCCATTTCGAAGTTAACAAAACATTTCAGTGTAACATACATATTCATTAAGACATTAATAAGTGAGCGGGGAAGACGTAATAAAGTGATTTGCTTGTTACCGAGACAAAATGTTGGTATATCTACCACAGCAGCCTTCTGGGAAAGCTGAGAATTTGTCAAAATTAAAATACAAAGGCTCCTCTTACCTTCATGTAATTAATAAAAAGCATTGCGTAAAAATAATCACCCATTGTGTGCGGGTTACGATCGAACCGTTTCGAAGAGCCACACCATCTTATTTCTCTATAAAACTTCGCCATTAATTAAAAAATAACAAGGGCCCAATCACTGCGGTCGATGGTTATTATTTTTCAGAAGCGTTCACGTGGTTCATGTGTTCATACTGAATTAAGGGGCGAATCTACCGGGTTTGGTTGTCAAACTAGGCCTAGATCAACGTACTCACACGATCCCCGTGGTTAAAAACTCGAATTACGTAAAATTCAACATATTTTTTTGGTTCCTTGAATGTGAAAACACGATTGAGAAAAAAAATACGATAAAAATACATGATAGTGCACTGTTTCGCACTTAATTTGGTCGCAATCTCAGGAACCCTGCGGTCTATTGAAATGTCTTATGTTTTGATTCGTAGGTTATTGTTATTAGTATTATACCTACTAATTATTTTATTCCTTGAACATAAGTTGCGTAGTTTTCTTGTAAATAAACAAAAACTTGATTTTTGCGCTAACGCCGTTCCAAAAACGTATGTTTTGTGTCCCACTCCTGTGAAAGCGAAATCTATGCCTAACTTTTTCACAAAATGGCGCGCATTGCGCCCTCTTAAGTGGATTGAGCCTATCAACCTCTACCTATCATCATCATTGGACTGTCTCATTTAGATGAGACAGTCAAAGTGGCATGCCCGGCTGGGAGTCAGCCGAACAATTTTGTGTATAGTCCTACATTTACCTGCATGGGATACCTAGAAGAATTTAATTCATTTATGCAGTGGGGTAGACATTACAAAGAATTTAAATGTATGTTTATATAGTTACCTAATTATAGTCTTCCTTTCGAGTTTGTAATTTAATGTAGCAAGTGTTCGGAACGATTCAAATAGGGCAAATGCTCTGTCGGAAGTTAGCAAATTATCACTGGCTCGTAAAATTAACGCTTCTTATCGATCGAGAAATGATTTCGAAGCTCGCGGTTGCGCAGGAGTTTGTACACTGAAATAATACGGACAGAGATCAAATTCGTACACCTCAAATAATGAAACGAACGAGACTTATTTAAAAGGTAACAAAATGTTTTCAATTTTATAGCTGATTTTATGTTGAATTGTTTTAAAAAGTGTTGTAGAGCGCATTCTTGGTATGTGTGGGTACGACGGCGTAGCGGGGTACTACAAGCCGTAAGTCGCTCTCGGCACAGGCCGTAGGGTGCAAACCGAAGGCGCACCGGAATCTCAAATTTGCCTGCTGGAAGTGGCAGTTCCGAGATAAGATCTCACGATGCCGCAATAAAAAGCGCTCGTACCTCGTCCGTTGTGTAATGTGCATTCAAATTGCATTGTGCGAGAACTAATTCGCCTTAGGCCGATTCGCATGTAACGATAAACACATGTTTCGATTAAGTGTTAAGCTAATGTCGACCCGCGCTTATTACCCACTCGGCTCATGCCGTCGCACTCTCATAGAATTGGTAGACCTTCGGTTTTTGTTATGTGCCCACATTACATTACCTCGGTGGGAATAGAAATTGTAACTTAATGCGATGGGTATTGCTTGCCGAATGAGGCTAATTAGACCTTGTAATTTATCGTAGCAATTTGATATTGCATAACGTAGTACTTTGTATCGGATAAACAGAAATATAATGACAAATTTGTAGAGACAGCAAAATGAGAGGACCATTGAGCTTGAACGTAGTTTCAGAGGTTTGTGAAGAGACAACCGGGCGTGTGAGATAAGGGTATGACAAAAGCTATTGTTCTGCACACCAATTACTCGTGAGCCGCGAATTACCTAAGCCTCATATATAAATTAACCGGCGGCAAGCAGCGGAAAGATTTCTCTAGTTATACAGCTGAACAACAATTATTCGTAAATCACTTTACTATATGTTGCAATTTACGAGAGCTCGCTCGTCGGATGGCCAACCCGGGCTCTGGTATTCCGTTCCTTTCATGCGAATTCTAACTGATGGCCCCAGATAGTAAGGTTTATAATGTTACCGTTCCGTCCGCGTCCATAGGAACGCTAAATTTCCTAGCAAAAGAGAATATGCATGGCGATTTCGTGATGAATATTCATTTCCTACGGGGCATGAAATTTATTGTGTTTTACATTTATATTCAACTCAGCTGTCTTATATAACGGTAGCTACGCGGGATTAGCGAATTGTGAACGTTCACATTACTATTGTGTTGCACGATTCTCATTCGTGAGTGGTTAATTTTAACCGTCCTTAATAAATTAATGAAAACTCCGCGTGACTTTCTAATGACGTGTGGAGGCGATCGTTTACCGTTAATCAATAAAAGAAGCTAATCAAATGGATTTTGTGCCAACAAAATTACAATGTCATTACCCATTTGCCTGTGCAAAATATTAAATGAACCGCCTTCTATGTATTTGCCATACAGATCGAAGGCTTAGTGCACGGTTTATAGTGCGTCTGTGATGCATATCAATCATGTAGAGATTGTCGCATCGCCTTGACCGCTGGATTCCCGAGAAAAGATCGGTTGCTCAATTTATTTGACATTTGAAATAAAATTTGGGGCGTAGCTACGCAGTTAGTCATCGGCGATCGAACTTTGCGAACGACACACTTGGCACCTGCCGAATATTTAGCGCATAAATCCATAGCAACAACGGTTCGATCGGCGCGCTCGCTTGATGGATTCTGAGCTATATTTAATCAACGCGGGCGACACTTCGCCGCATTGTTTTCTCGATTGTATCGTTCGAGCGTCTATCGGAACTTTATAAGGTGTCGATGGAGATTCATTATAAGTTTGATTACATTGTAGTTGGGGATTAAATTATATACATACATATGTAGTGGGGTTGTCTGCTGGGCGGGCGAGTGTTGGGCGGACGCGTGATTGCAGCGGCCGCGTCAAACAATTGATTAGTCGCATAAACTCGGTTTGGCGCGCGCTAACGATGCATCATCCCGGCTGGTAATTAAATTGTAAATTAGCTAAGCCGATGCTAGCTCGCAGGCTCCGCGCGGTGCGGTCGCGCCGCCTGCCGCCCGCGCCTCCGCCCTGCTGCGGTCGCTGTTTGCTCTGGCTTTTGATAACTTTGCTGGTCTGTACCACCTATATTGAAGTCATGTGAATGAAGGTAAAAAGCTTTATCATCATCATCATTCGCAGCCGGATTTTACTTAATGCTGAGTATTAGGCGTCCTAAAGTTTGTGCAATCCAAGGAAAAACATAAAAAATCGTAAAAAGTTTACGAAGATTAATTTTGTCACCCTCAAACAAGCCAAGAACAACAAGTTTAACAGATTACTAACAATCCTACCGAAAAAAGTACAAAAATATGATAGTAGTTTTCATATTGTGATAAAAGATCAATATTTGGCCTTTTCCCATCGTACCTAGAGTTCTATTGACTGCACTATAAATCTATAGGTGTTCGCAAATTAAACACAGTTGATACGACTCTACCAAATAACTGTGAGCTCAAAAATAGGCTCAGGGTTTGCACGCGCTGATTGCGAAAAATTCAATCTTGTTTCATGGAAATTTAATTTAACATTCAAAATGAAAAGCGGCTCTCGTTTGGATATGAATCGATGTGGACCGACTGGCTGCTCGGCTGTGTTTGTGGACGGATACAAATAGAGCTGTTTACATTCGGCTATAAGTATTTGGCAGGTAAATCTGCAAAAAATTTACACCAATAATTTTAGAATAACTTGGATTGCTTTCCTTACAGTGCTAAATGACACTTAGCAAATTGTACGGCTAAAATTAATTTTCATTCCTCATTGTCCCTGACAACTCCAAATGTCCAACATTTCTGTCATACATAATACAGCACGTCATTGATCTTATTGTGACTTCAAGGTTCCGAACATTTGTATAGGTCGTCTTTTTATCATCTTACGAAAAACCCCAATTTTATTCGGCTTAAAAAACAGAATCGCGTTGCACTCCTCTACACGACTCTGTGTGCATATCGTAATCAATTGTCGAATTGTATCAATTTGAATTCGCAATTTTGACGCTTTACTTCATTATGTATGCTATATTAATCAGCAAGTTTAATGAAGGACACAAGTCATTATGGTGACAAATTCAAATTCAAATTAAAAACTAATAGTGTGTCTAGACTTGAGATTGTTTCACTTCACTGGTTTCAGGTTTAAATAGGTAACATCCAATTAATGTGAATTCCTAATTTACTTATTTGTATTCCAACTTTATGGCCTACAGTCAAATCTTTTGTATGGTCTATATAAGTTATGTGTTTCCTTATGCTTTAAATGCGACATTTTGCGAAATGATATCATCATTTAAAACACAATACTGGGAATCGATGAGTAATATTTGATGGGAGCATATGCAGAGTGGGGATCGATTCGTCGCGATTCGTGTCGCGAATGCCACGTCTACATGCCCGCGCTGCATCGCAGATAAAATATATTAATAGCAGTTCGTCGCACCTATCGCGAGGAGAATTTGCGTGCCGATGCCTTGTCAATAATCGTTAATAGATATTTCAGAAGACAATGCAATCGGCTAAGTATAGCGCGTCGTGCGTGACTAACGTCCCGTCAACCGTCGACTAAACACATGCCCAACTGTGTTAATCTTATTATGGCGACGATATTTATTTATGATCCAACCTGTTTGACAGGAGACGCTTTATTTCTCTATCGCCATCTATAACGACTTTCGTTAGTTTCTTTGCAGTAAGCGGTAAAAAGGTCGGTCATTTAGAAACATTAATTAATCTATTTTTATCATCGGTTAGTGGCATGACAAAAAATTCCGCATAGGATCCATATGCTCGCAGACGTCGGAAGTCGTAACTCACAGTTATGATGCGAACGACACTACTTTCATAAACATTGTTTTTCTTCGTTTCGCCCCTAATATTTATATTTATCAATCCATCTACACATTTATTTATAGTTCAAAATAGTGAGCATCCAAGGGTGCCCTGGGGGCGCGCAGTCATTACGATTTATTGTTTTCTTTGGACATAGTTTGGGGTCCTCGCGTGGACTCCTTAGCCGGGCTTAAGATTACTTACCGGTGACCAAAAATCACCAAACGTTTCCCATGAGTGCCTTGTTGATATTAATAGGACTTCCATAATGTATTGTGTTTCGTTTTCTGTTGTTTTTACACTTTGGCTTCAATCTGCGGTGTAAGAAGTTGCACTTGTTGTCTTTTGTTTGTCTGGAAGACCTGCTGCCAAGGCTTAGAATTGAGATTGCTATGATTAAATCGCATCGGCTTATCTACTAACTCCAATTTTAATTTTATAGAAACCTTAAATTTAAGGAAGACTTGCTAGTTTATTTTTGTAAAGCCGTTGTGTAAATAAGTACATCTATTTTTGAAGTTCGCACACGTGGCCACGGTCATAGAGAATAAAGATTATTCTTAGGATTAAATATTGCTGCATAAAAGCTAGGGTGGGAACTCGTCATAACTCATTTGTATAATCTGTGAATGTTTGTAGTCAATTAAGAAGAATCGTGAGGTGGCAACATCTGTGAGACTGTTTGCTATAGTAGCGCGTGCGCAGATTGATCTCAGACGACCTTTGGGTCGCTGAACTCTACTAAATGTTATGTAATGTTTTATAGTGAATAGCTGTGATATTGAATATCTAATCTATTTGTTTGTTTTGAGATATAGATTGTTGACATTATTGATTTATTGAGTGAGGTCGGTTAATATGTCTGCTGGTCATTTATTTTGAATATTAAAGTATTTTGTTGTAGGTATAAATGTATACGCCCACTCTAACTCATTTTAGTATCTACAACTAGGTACCTATAATCCAAGCAAGTTTTGTTTCGACGCGTTGGTGAATGTAGCTCAGATCTATTCATTTACTATGTAATAGGTAGAGGCAGATAAAAAGTAGAGATATTTGCGATAAATATTTTTCCGATTCCGTAGCAGAAGTCCGTAATCCGTCTTGTCAAAGATCAAGAAACATAGTCAGTGAAATAAAGCGGCACTCTTCTCAATACTTGACATATTTATGTACACAGTAGGTGCAGCCCGGGACATATGGCGCGGCAATTTATGAAGCCGAGGGCCCATTACCATTTTAAATATTATTTTTAGGGAATTTCGTGTCAGATCTCACTCCTCGCCGGCCCGTATATTAAGAGATGTGATCCTCTGATTAAGTCTCCCTGATATTTGTGAAGCTGCGTGCTCAAGTTTTCTGTTAATTAAGGAAACGTTGTAACAATAAAGTGATCCGTCTTACGGCAAGCGTAGAGTATTTCGGAACTCCCCTTACAATGCGCTGTTACAGATATCAGTTTAAATACAAATGCTCGTAATCCCGCGTTTCTAAGAGATAAGCAATTAAGTCTGGTCGAATGGTCGTGAACAGTGCGTTTGTGGATGGCTTAAGGCAAACAAAGCTGGGTCAACCGCGCCATTAAACGTTTATGAAACGGAAGCCGTCGGCAGCATGTGCCACCCGCTCCTATAGCTGTCAATACAGCGATCGACGCGTGCGCACCTACCGACGCCACACTCAACCCTTACGCACGCCACAGTTTTAGTTCCGAATGTAAACATTGCGTCGGGGAAACTGCGACTCGAACATATGGCAACGAGGATACATTTACTTTTCTCGTAAATTTGAGGAAACAAACAAATATGTATGTATGAATTTGAAAATTTATAAACGTTTGGATGAAGGCTGAATAATGCGAGAGGTAAATCTGTTATTTCAAAAAACCCCAACTTAGACTGAAGTAAAAACCCGCGGTATAACAATGACGAAGATTCTACCAAATTATAAAACGAATTGTTATTCATGAACCGCTCTCTTTGTCACATGGATATGCAAACGGCCGTAAGCACGTATGTAGGTAGTTGCCTAATAAAAGGCATCTTAACCTACTTGAAATTAAGTTGGTCACTTCAGGTAAATATAAAGACTCTCCAACAAATCTGAAGATTTACTTCCGAGAGATAGTTCTCAAACTTATTGGACCACGAACCATGTGGCTCTGAGCTTCGTTTCTCGAAATTATCGAGATGTCGTCGGTATGATTATTTTTTATATGTATGCGATTTTCGTAGTTCCATACCCACACGGCAGAGGCACTGTACCAAATCCTATTTATAAGTACTTGCGAAAATGGAACGTCTCTATAATGTCGAGAAACCAAAATCAGGGCTGGACACGCGGTCATAGCCGCTGTTTCTCTATCAATAACTAAACATGATGTAACAAACTCGTTGATCTGAGCTATATAAAAAGTCATCCAATCATTAATATAATAAAGCACCGAACTATTGAAATATTGTAAGTGTCGCCCAGTGATTCGTGACGATGTGACCGGACTCTGCGGTTGGTGTCGTGTACTGTCGCGCACACTGCATCAGATGCGATCAGACGCCGTGAAAACGTTGAAGTGGCTTCGACCGGAAATAAAATATTGGAAACTATAAACTTTTTCATAAATAGGGATGAAATCGGCATTGTTAAAAACTTTTCTATCTTTCGTAAGTTTTATTGACAGGCAGGATACAATTAGGTATGATTTTAAGTAATTCCTGCTACAGCCCATGTCCTACGACACGAGCTGACCCGCGTAATGCCGCGTACCACATGCAGGGGTTTCGTTTTTTTAAATTGTGTGTTTTGTTCTTACTTACAAGATGTACATATGTATATAATATTTTGAGGGCGCACTTGTGAAATTTCTAAATAATTGGTCTTTTGTTTATGAGTGTACACACACATCGAACGGAAATATCGTTTTCATCGCCGCTGCTGCAGGTAGGTATGTATAATATTCATACCGAGGTCACATTATTTGACATTTTATTAATTTAATATAAAAACTAACTGGATCAATGTTAATCAGGCAATTTCTACCCAAATGAAACTTTACCTAACTCTATTCCTTTGACAAAAACGTCTTTAAAAAACCAAACTAATTTACAAACAAAATAAAAAGTTTCTAACGCATAATGATTCAAAGTCAACCCTTCAATTGAATCGCGATGGGACCTACTGAACCAAATCGTAACAGGGTCACGAAAACCCCTCCGTAAAAATAAGTATAACCGTATTCAAAGGAAATATAAATGCTGTCCAAAGTCGAATATTCGGCGATCCCTCACACAAGTGGGTAAGACAACCTGAATTTTTAATGTTACACTCAGACCGTTGCAAACCGTAACAGTTTTCTTGTCATTGGTAGAGTGGAGATGTGAAATAAATTTTGCAGAGTGGCCCCATCTTTTCGTCTAACATAAATCTTTAATGCGGACACAGGGTTCACTTCATATATGGCGTGCCTAATGCTGTTTGTGTGCAAAGTATGAAGCTTTTACTTTGAGGCCAACACATAAAAGCCATAGGACGTTGATAATAAGTAAGTATTTGATGTTGCAATAAAACAGCTCTACGTATAAATTAATGGCTACAACTGAGTACTTAACAATGTCAAATGAATAACATTAAATTTTATTGTAAAACTGTATTGATAAGCTATAATTTCAACAGTTTATTTCAAAGAAGTTTACCTTGAGGCGTGAATTAACTTCCTTGTCAGCCGATAATAATGACCAGATTAAAACAATAGTACTGCTTAACTATTAGTTTTTATTTTTCGCGTAAATCGAAGGTCATGTCCAACAATACACAAAACAAACTTGTCGCGTTCCGTTTCGCCATATAATTTCAGTAATCAAACGCAACGTCACTGCGAGGCGCGGTCCGGAATCGATTAAAGCGTTCCATTTCCGGTGTTTTTGTAGGGAATAATTATTGGAAAACTGATCAAACAATCAAGGACCACTCGTTTCCGTCACTGAGCTTGTTTCAAGAAGAAATCGCTTCATAGAGCTGCTGATCCGTTTGTATACAGCCAACTGTGACGCTTCCTCTATTTTTATTATTTGTTTGATAATTTGTTTTTACAATGAATAGTTTTTCCTTATCGGTGGAGACCTCCGCGTCGCACCTGCCGTTTCTCACTAGTTTTAATTATTGGATGATAGTTTTTACGTGATTTTATATTGCGACTAGGGAAGTAGATCACTTTGATGATTACGAAAATGTTTTTGTCAAAGTTTTTGGTGAGTTTGCGGATGACAGCGGTATTATTAATGCCGGAACGTTTCGTAAACGGAAGCGTGGATTATCGAGCGACAAATTCTATATTAAAACGCAATTTATAGTCCCGATTAAATAATAAATGAATATTGTATTGTCGATGTATAACGATAGAGATTATAATAAACATCAAAGTGTCAGTGGACGGTAATGGGCGCGCGAGACGTCACGGCGCGGTGTAAATGAACACGTTGCTAATGGACTATTAAACTCCTACCGCTAATTATTAATATTTTATTTTTATGTCCCACCTCTGTCCAAGTTTAACGACCACTTTCCGGCCACGACTAATGTTAATATTTTAAATGACAATATTTGCTTAGTGTTGATTGAATCGGCCGCGGGTTGACATTTTAGTCAATGTGTCATAATAAATGGGCCCTGTTAGCTCGATATAGTGTTACAAAATGACCCTATATTATATTACTTCAGAGATGTTATGGCCGTGATATGAAAGGTGTTGGTTTGGTAATTTTTAATATTTAATTTTTTATGTGAAATTTGATATCGTTCGTCGAATTCAAACGTAAGCGTTGATATTACAATTGATTGCTTACTGCCGTAAATTATGATTTGATAGTTTGTTGAACGTTTTGTCTGCTATGAACGATTAACACGTGTTCTAAATAATTTTCATGCTCGATCTGTCAAACTTATCCGAGATGTCAAGGGTTGACAGCAGTTCGTGGCATCCGGTTCGACCTGCGGATAAGCCATAACGTTGTGGGACACCTCATCAAGACACAATCTAAATTGAACCTAGAAGCGTTCACATACGATGAAATTTTCAGTGAACCACAGCTCGTTACTTGTAACATTACAGCAACTCTATCCTTGGACGTCACTTTTTCCTGAACATCAATGTAACGCTACCAATACTGAACTTTCGACTTTCAGTTACAGCATGTAGAGTTGTTTTCTATTTGAAGTAAGTTATCATAACTTCAACATCGGAAGGAACAGCTCAGTGTGTGGCTCTACATTTCTGTTATTAAATGATTTATGGTTGAGGATTACTGGGAGAGTTTGCCGAACAATTTTGAAAGTTATTAGTATTAGGCGTTAGGTACGATATTCCTTGTGGAGTTTTGTTGGTTAATCATGCGCGGTAGTGCTGTGTTGATCTCGGTGTAATTGAGTTAACTGACGCGCTGATGACTTATTTGACAGAGTGAGTCGTATGTTTCGTCCATGTGTATTATCATAATCTACGAGGGATCAGATGAAATGTTTGTTCTTATTTGTCATGTTTAATTTACGTAGGTTTGATTAGGTGTCAAACAATCATTAAAACATCTATTCAGACATGTGGATAATTTGTTAAAAGTTAAGGTTCTATGAGTCATATTCATGCATGACATAGTCCATATGGCCGTGCTCGTATCGGAGAGGCCATTGCCTATGTGTAGCGTTGAAATTAACCTAAGAAGATAGATTCATAGAAACAGAAAATGTCGAGACAATGCGCATTCAATAACCTATCAACGCGCATGAAAAGTAAAAGAGAGTAGGAAAATCCAACGTCGATCCATCCACAGCGCATTATGTTACCACATCGAGATATCAAATTGATAAGTGGCTCACATTCGCGGGCGGGCGGGCGAGGCATTATGAAATTGGCCGTACGTTAGACGCCATTACTTCCGATAAAATATGACCGTTCCGCCCGCTCATATCTGTCGAACTACACGGAATTGCGAAACATGGCAATAGCTGCCTTTTAGTATTTTGATAAAAAACCTCTTTTAGAATTGTGTATTACTTTAAAACCTATTTTGATCTAAAATCTATTTAGCGTAAACAACCTGAGTTCACCCACTACTGGGTTCTTGTGCTATCCCCATGATCCTGCGCTAGCCTATTCCGGTTTCGTCCTGCAACACATGCAATGCCGTCTGCCCATCTTCTCGCTGAACGCCCGATTCATCTGAACCCAGTCCTTGGAGGCCATTCAATTGTCTCCTTACTCCACCTGTAATTTTCTCTTCGTACTAAAACTATTATGCGACCCTTAGCTCAGTGAATTTAAATGTGGTTCAATAGATGAACTTAAACATGTTGAATCTTACTACATTTTGGAGTATTGGAACCCATAAAGTTGCCGCATCCGATAGTTAAGTTGGTTCTTTTGGTCTAACTCGGCATTTTCTTAGTATGCTCACGTGCTAAGCTACACCCATCATTTTGCTTACTGTGATCAATAATTCTAACATTATCTGCTTCTTGCTCTAAGCATTTAACCGGTTTCAATATCTCATCTATGTGATTGAGATTACATAGCTGTTTATAAATCAAACGACTTTGTTTGTTTTAAATATTTATGTTCAATGTCGTAGGTTATATTTTATTTGTTTCCTTTAAAATTAAAAGGATTTTTACGGATAGTATCTTTTGCCCGCGACTTCAGACCCATTTTGCCTCTACGTCCAAGTTAATCTAGGTAAATAATAGGTACCTATCTATTATTGTAAAGTTTTGTGCGGATCCATTCGGTAATTTTGGCGTGACAAATTTACAAACATGATGAATAATCATCTTAATTATCATTTATAATATTAATATGACTCTAGTTTTCATAAAGTTAGCAAAGAATACGCATGGGATGGGACATTTGCATGCCACTTGCATAACATTTTGATAACATTCTAAAAAGATTTCAGGGTTTTCACTGCCTCAACTTTCTATTTGCGGATATTTAATTCCGGGATAAATGGGAACAGCCAGAAGACCAATCTTCCGTTCAGTTCAAATCTGTATCTGGTTTCCAAATAAAAAGAAAATGGTATTCAACTACACGGCCCACCAGCTATAGCGTAATGAATAAGGCTCAATCCAATGGTTAGTTCTCTATCTCTGACATCAGATGCATTGCAATACATCGCAGTTTTCACAGTACACTTATAGGGAGAAAGTAAGGTAGCTTAATCAGTGAACACACGCGCACGGCTGTTGGTCCGCGGCTGAAGCAGATATTCATAAAAAAAACATTATATAATCCACGCTATTTATAGTAGGTACCAACTGATAATAACAATAAAGTAACTCTTCTTTATGTGAAATCCATCTGTAGGTTACATTATACAATTTCGGTTAAACTATTGTAGAGTTGGTTGAAAAATGCTATTGGTACATCATAACTCAGTTTTAGTTATTTCACGCTATGATAAAGCTTGCCTTCTGTTTCTGTAAAAGGCTATTGGGTGGTTATCGTGAGGGGTAGTAGGTAGGGGGTAACGCAGTTGGTCAGTAAGGTTAGAGATTTATACCCCCATAACCCGCTTTCTCGCCGGTAAATCGTACAGATATATAGACGATATCATTTCCACCGTTTATTTTTAAGGCTTCTTTAATCTGCTCTCCTTAAAGTCAATTGAATGCGAAAACTCTTCAGTGCTTAACTTTTACTTGTGGGAACTATGGACCGTTATTTGAGTGTCATCAAATAAAGAACGTTTCTGAAATAAATTAAATCCGAACAGAAAAATTAATATAAAATAATGCCTCAAAAATCAATATAAAATAATGCCTAAAATAATAAAGTCTCGTCTCGCCTACTACTACGACTACCTGTACTTCCGTCGTAAAAAGTGTTGGAATCCCGAGAAAAGCCAAGTCAACCCGTAGATAGATCTTTTTTATTATACATAGAAAACACCCGAGAAAAGCCAAGTCAATCCATAGATAGAATTTTTTTATTATACATAGAAAATACTCGAGAAAAGTCAAGATGACCCGTAGACAGATCTTTTTTTATTATACATAGAAAATACCCGAGAAAAGCCAAGATAACCCGTAGATAGATCTTTTTTATCATACATAGAAAATACTCGAGAAAAGCCTAGTTGACCCGTAGATATATCTTTTTTATTATACATTTAAAACATCCGAGAAAAGCCAAGTCAACCCATAGATAGATTTTTTTTAATATACATAGAAAATACTCGAGAAAAGCCAAGTTGACCCGTAGATAGATATTTTTTATTATATTTAGAAAATACCCGAGAAAAGCCAAGTCAACCCATAGATAGATATTTTTTATTATACATAGAAAATACTCGAGAAAGGCCAAGTTGACCCGGAGATAGATCTTTTTTATTATACATAGAAAATACCCAGAACACCCGGATCAAATATTCGCAGATCATACAATCATTTGTTCCAAGGCGGGAATCCAAGCCCGCAACATCATGCGTCGCAGGCGGTCCTTTACCCGCCGCGCTACATAGATCGTCTTATACCTAAACCGTATTCAATTAGAATATGTTTTCAAAATTGTAAGTCCTATGTATGCTAGAAGTACCTAAACACAAGGAAGAATTTACTATATATAATAATAAATAGTAATTTAGGAGTCAGTTACCTCATATAGTTAGCCTTAAAACATTTTCAGGTCCCAAGTTTCATTTGTAACAAAGATAGCTGAAAAATGCCACAAGATGGTTCGAGAAAAGGGTTCCCGGTGGCGTCCGTGTACTCGACATGGCAGACACTACCGTGGCGTTTGATACCAAATATAATTATATAGAGAAAGACCCAGGCCGGGCAGTGGGCACTAAACTGCTATTATGATGAAAATACTAAGTATAATATTTTTATGTGTCAAATCTAGTCATACAAGTATTCACTTACTAAGTAGCAATATGAATATTGAAAAGGCTGGCCTTTATGCGTATTCATCATGCATAATATTATTTGAAATCGAAAAATTTCATAACGATATGATTTATAAACTTGTGATATGTGGAACGTGAATATCAAATCAGTTCATAGAAATTAAGATGCTTATCGGTTAAAAATATCATAAATCATAATTAATGTAACTGATCTTCAAATTGATAAGAACCGAAAATTCTCTAGAAATAGCTCTAGTGATAAATATGAGAACAAAATATAAATAAACATTCCGCTGATAGTTTAAAAAAAAACATCTTTTTAATCTCCTGTTACTGGTAGCTTAATTCAGCGAATTTTTCGCTTGTCCGCTACCTAAAGTTATGTTCAACACCAACAATCCTATCCATCCACGGTCGTCTGGTAGAGATCTTGAGCGATAAGACCGCCAATTATCATATTATGTAATTTTTTATTTTATTTGTTAATTACTTAGTTGCGTGTGCAATAAAGAATTTTCATCTATCTAAAGGTGGTCTAAGGTTAGTTAGTGTAAGTATTAAGCTAGAGGTCTACTCCGTAAACGAAAAACGAACGTTTACCGAGTAGACCCTTTCCCGCACGTTTGCGTGCGAAACCTTCTCCTAAGTCCCTTACATAAGATAGCATTTGCACGAAAACGAATCTGAATTGTCGTTTTTTGATTTAACGAGTACCTAAAAGCCCTGCCCACCTTACATAGGTACTTACTCCTGTGTCTCAACTGTCTTCTCGTCCTTCCTCATCTTCGCTCCGACGCAGGACTTCTCTAGGCATCGATAAATCATATTCGGACAAATATACATACTCGTACATATATGCATGACCTGCAGGCATTTATTCCGGGGCTATAAGTAAAGGTATATAATGTATTAAGTGTATCTGACGACCGATGTGGCGCGGCGGTCGAAGATCCGCATGCGACGTAGGAGGTCGCGGGTGTGATTCCCGCCTTGAGACAAATGTTTGTGCGATCTGCAATTATTTGATCCGGGTGTTCTGGGTATTTTCTATGAATAAAAAATAAATAAAATAAATAAAATCAGTTTAATGCAGGCACAAAAATACCCATATCACATAAAAAATACAATGCACACAATAGAAAAAAATAATATAAAATAAAAAGATTAAACTAAAATAGGTAAGACCTACCTATTTTTTATTTCCATCCATATGGATAGAAATCCAGTGCCTGTATATAGGATTGGCCAGATAGTCAGAAACAGCCCTCAGGATGGTGTTGTTGGAGCGACCCAATCGACTCCAGAAGGCTGCTATCCTCGTCCGTCTTATAGCGAAAAAGTCTGGAACTCCCGCCTCAGAAAACATGGTCGACGCACTGCAGTATCTTGGCAGCCTCATAAGGGCCCGGTATGCGTTATTATACTGTACCCTTATGGTGCTGAAGGATTTCCTAGTGAAGTTGTACCAAAGTTGACAGGTGTACATACCAAGGCAGTACGCCTTAAACAGGGTGTTCTTCACGTCGGAATTGCAGTTGGCAAATCGGCGTGCGAGCATGTTACCTCTGACGGCGAGAGCTCTCCTCTCCCGCTCCATGTCCGCATCATCTTTTGATGACTCTGTCAGTAGGTGACCAAGGTACCTGAACTGCTTGACCATTTTAATGGTCGTACTGCCCAAGTGTACCTCAGGCACCCTCTCAGGACCTCGCCCCGACCTGAACACCATCAATTCGGTTTTTGTGACGTTGTATTTTAATCCATGAGCAATAGCATATTGCTCATAGATTAAAAGCAGCTTTTTTAAACCTTTTATCGAGGGACTAAGGAGCACCATATCGTCTGCATAGCTTAGGTTGTTGACACAAACGTTACCTAAGTGGCATCCGATCCTGGCGCTCCTCAGCTCCCCGATCAGATCGTTCACATAGAGGTTAAACAAGTCAGGAGAAGTCAATCCACCTTGACGAACACCGCAATCTAGCATATAATCGCTAGAAGTCGTGTCGCCCCACTTCACATTGTTAATTTGATTTCCGTACCAGTACCTCAACAGATTCACCACATGATGCGGTACTCGCGCGTTAACTAGCTTTGACCAGAGAATTTCATAATTCACAAGGTCAAAAGCCCGGCTAAGGTCTAAGAAGCACGCGTAGACCGATGTACCTTGTGACGTGTAGTAATTCACAGTGCTTTTCAAACTCATGATGGCTGAATCCGTTGAGAGACCGGGACTGAAACCAAATTGTGCGTCATCAATGGTAATGTTTTTAAGCAGACCTGGATGAATAAGTCGCTCCAACACCTTTCCTAAAACTGTACCTAACGATATAGGACGATAATTTGCGGACGAACTAAGATCTCCAGTTTTATTCTTAATAATAGGTACCACTACTGTTTTCATGAGATCCTTTGGCAAGTAACTATATCTGATGCATGAATTATAAAATTTACTCATGTGTTCATGTACATTGTCACTAGCCCAGAGAATGTGTTCGATGCTGAGACCATCATGGCCAGGTGACTTGCCACGCTTCATCTTTTTGACAGCTATTCTTACGTCAGTAGCCGTGATCTGGACTGGATGGTCATTTATAAGGGTCTCAGCAACGGGCACACTCCCCGTGGGCTGCGACGTGACTTTAAAGCGTTTAGCAAACAATTCAGCTATAGGCAGCGGATCCTGCAGGCCATCCATTGAAACCGGTAAGCTTTGTTTATAATTCAATTTCTTAGTGGCATTCCAAAATTTTGAAAAATTATTATCGTTTCTATGTGTTGCTAATATATTCATTTTAATCTGTTCTTCGTTTTGCTGACACCACTTAAGTTTGTTTTTAAATTCCGAACGGGTAATACGCATCTCATCAAATATTCGCCCTTCGGACGGTCTGCCGGCCGCTACCCAACAGCTGAAGCTTCGTCTAGCTGCCTGATGGCTGTCCCTGACATGATAGTTCCAACCAATCACCTTTTTACTAGTCTTACGTGCCCTGACTTGGAAACTATTTACTGCTGCGTTTTGCAATGTCATAACAATATGATTATAATAATTATCAATAAGATTATAATAGTCAGTCAAATGAGTACAACATAAATTATTATCACAGGTACAAGTAAAATCAAAATTATCACAGTTATCAATATTTTCAAAACACAATTTACCATACATCCTTATCTGATCACAGTCCCTCTCCCCCCATCTAATACTTTTCATTGCATCACGCTTGTCTGAGCTGGCTGAAACAACTGGCACCCTTCCCAGGTTACACACAATGCGTAATGGGAAGTGATCGGACCATGTGACTTCGTACATTACGTCCGCAGATACAATAGTATCCCAAGCAGCTCTAGTTACAAGGCAGTGATCCAACCAGCTCATACACCCGCGATGCGCGTCACTAATAAATGTATGCGTATTCGAGTTCACTCCGAGGTAGTTCAAGTCCACACATTCCCACTGTAGGTCCTCACAGAACGACATCATCTCCCGGCCAAAATGCTTCGTAGGGTGAGCATTGAAGTCGCCAATTACATATGCAACCTGGACGTTGCTCTCTTCAATTAGAGCACTAGTTAGTGCTAAACATTCCGTGAATTCAGCTGTGTTCTTTTCGTCATCAACAGGCATGTATACGTTCACTACTAGAAAGGAACCCGTTTCCACTGATATCTTCACAGCCATGATACGGTCGCATGAACATTCCATAGGAGACACATTTGGGAACCTGGCCTTATTCCACAATATGGCCAGGCCACCGTAGGGCCTTCCTCTGAGGATACCTACCGAAGTATCAAATGAATAAGAAAATATATATATCTGTGTAATGTATTGTATTCGTAAGTGATCCATAACACAAGCTCTGCTTAGCTTGGGACTAGATGATGCTGTGTTGATTGTCCAGAATTATTTATTATTATCAGTCGTCTGGTGCCTATCCATAACCACCATCTCTGCTTACTTAGACCCAGATGATGCTGTGTGAATATGTCCAGTTATCATTATTTCGGTTCTGGTCACATTAGAAAATATATTGATAGTCCAGACCGCACAGGTGCCGTTGACACCAAAGCGTTTTGTCCAAGCCATGGTGGGCGCCTATCGCGAGTAACTAAAAAGGTGTCGTTAGTGATGGCATTCAAACATCATAAAGATGTCAACTGGCTGTTACCAGATTGTGACTATCGCGGTCTAATAGGCCACGCGTAAAGTATAGATAGAATTAGTTTATTGTGCTCGTGTTTGGTTCAATTTTGAGTAGGTATACGTTGTTTTTAGAAATAAGCTTCTTGTAATAGACATCGTAGTTTTCACGGTTTCAGAAACGTATTTAAATTCAAACAACTACATACGCGAGAAAACGATGTTCTCCGGTAAGTAGGTATATAGTTTCATGTCATCGTGTCAGTGACGGCAAATCTAGAAAAGTAAGATTGCATTTCTACGTGATCTAGTATCCTTTGGCCATTCTGTACTAAATAAATACATATAAACTTTTATTTCAGACACAAATTGATCCATATTGTGCACAACAAATTAAGTAACAATATAAGTTTTTGGCGCGATTGTCTTTTGTTTTTTCGTACAATGATCCACGCTGACGTCACAAATTAAGGCCTCCAGTACACAAAAAAAAGGGGCTCGCACCAGCTTTTAAAATGTATTTATAGGTACCTAAATAAAAGAAGCGCCGTACATGGCCTAAGCAGGACTTAAGGTAATTGAGGCACCAGCTATGATACCGGCTTCAGCACCATCTTACAGCCCATGATGCTGGAGCGAGGAACTAAAACTGCGCCCAGCTTCGATAAAATAATTTCCGATTTATAAATTGAAACTAGAGACTCGCTTACGAAAATACTACTAAATTTTATTTAAATAAATAATACTAGAAAATTCACAATGTGTTATCTAGTCTAACCCCAAGCTAAGAACTTGTGTTACGGATACCAGATAACTGATATTACTTAATAATACCTATACATTACATTGATAGATATTTTTTATTATACATAGAAAACACCATTACGTGATAAGTAGAAATTCATTGAGTAAAGTCTAGTTAAGTCTCAGTTTAAACCTTTGAGAGAGGATAACTCTTGATCGGAGGTTTATATAGACCTGCATTTGGCTGCTCTACAGTTTTTTGTATGTACTTGTGTCGCTAACTGTACACTCCTATAATCTCTTCATAAGTCACAGGCAACCATTGTCAAGGCTTATCAGATAATTTTTGATAGCCACCAGTCACTTAACACTTCGAATTGTTTTGTATGTTAGTTTATTTTTTAATGGCTCCTCAACTGTTAAAGAGCATTCCACTAATCAAGGAAAGTGCGTTTTCAAATGAATATGATGAGTACTGAAT
Organism: Eupithecia inturbata; assembly: GCA_963662085.1. Taxonomy (NCBI): domain Eukaryota; kingdom Metazoa; phylum Arthropoda; class Insecta; order Lepidoptera; family Geometridae; genus Eupithecia; species Eupithecia inturbata. Next base: position 9,022,503 of record OY759180.1, on the reverse strand, counting down.
GTGATTGGTAGTCCTAAAGAAAGTTAACGCTGTTATATTAAAATCTTATTTGTATGCATTCACTTAACACCATTTATTATTAATTAAAGAGCTCTTGTCGGTGCTATAATGCAATTTCCTCATGTTTTCTCTTTCCGATGCGGTCTCTTAGTTATAATCAATCTATCTATCTCTTTTACTTCTTTATACGATATGACAGCGGCTTTCTTCTTGACTCATACAGTTAATTCTTCCCCTTCCTCGTCTTCCTTCTACTTTTGTCTTCTATGATCTTACTTATGAAGACGTAATGTCCTTTCTCGCTCTTCTGTTTTTAATGGTGTTCGTCAAAAACATTTTCTTCATAAGTCTTTTCAGCGCCTCCTCATTAGTAAACTTCTCCGTCCAGCTATGCTATATATATATTTCAATCGCCTCAATCCTCTCTCTACCCCGCAGTGTCATGGTCCATGTTTCAGATTCATAGAGGGCTATTCTCCAAATCTACCGACATCATATTTAACAAATATAAAATTTCTCGGGCATTATAAATATTTAGGTAGAGCCTTAATCAACGTTATTGGTGTCTAAACGTACCTAATTTCCCTATTTTTGTCATAAAAACAAATAAAGATGCTAAAAATATGCTCACGTATTCAAAGTTGCATGTAGCAATATAAGTAACATAAAAATAAAATATGAATATCGTAAAAGCATACCAAATCTCTGTAATGACAAAGAATATTGTTATTCCGCTCCCCCAGTAATGTTTATGCTTGATTTGTCACTACAATCGGCGAGCGGAAATTTTAATTTATGCGCTAGAGATTGTATGTTTTTATGTTATCGCTGCTTTTTATATCACAAAAACATTGTTTCGATCGCGGAAGTTACGGAAAGTTTTTGCGGAATACTGAAAAAGACAGACGGATTAACTGTTATTTGATAATCTGTAGCAATCGTACCGTACCACAACTTGTTTAGTTCGAATAGCCTTGCCAGAGTTGCCAGATATAAAAAAATTTAAGTAGCACGTTTGTGAAATATCATCCAATTGATGTCCGTGACTAATCGTTCATACTGCAGCATTCGACACACCGAGAAATTTAATCTGGAGAATGACATAGCTAATGTTTTTATTTCAATTAAATCTTTATCTTCTGTAATTAACGATTCTTCAATGAAGCATGCATCTGAAAATTTGCAATAGTCAGATTATAATTATGCGTCGATATAATTAAAGTCTGTATCTTCTTGACCTTTATTTAGTACTTATCGGGCTGATAATTGAGTTTTTAATTATTGTCGTTGGTTTAAAATGTAGAGTCAGCGGCCATCGATTGTCCACGAGCCAGCGGAAGTGGAAATTTGAACCCCGCTAGGCTCCGACAACCGTGACTGAACCCACAAATGGTTTACCCTACGTTTGCTTTTTATATTATCCATTGTCTCAATAGATTGACTAGAAAGTTAAGTCCGTTTATTTAAAATGCCGCTTTTTATTTCGCTTTCTTTCTTTGTTGCTTATTCTGTGACAAAATATTGTCTTTCCATAAAGCACGTTTTAAATTAAGATGCAGTAGCGTGTGTGGTGGTGTTTCCAATACAGTCGTCGTAGCAAAATACCGGAGAGCAGGCGTGTCGGCACAATGTTTATCTCGATCAAGTCGTTCCGAGAAAAGAAGAGTCTGCTACCAAATATCATGACTGTCGTCTTACAAATGAGAAAATTTCGCTCTAATTATTTATGAATGTGTTATCCTCATATCTCTGGAGCTCACGATCCAGCCTCCCGCTCCGTGCGCACGACACGAGCAAAACCGCAATTAGCAAATGTGCCTTTCTTTGTTCTCTCGTACGCTACCATCGCATCTGTTTGCATCTATTACTACAATACGTAAGTTTATGCGGCAGCGTCGATGTCGAACGTCGTTAATAAACCTCCATTACTTTCATTAAGGGGTATCTGCGAGTGGTCGTATCGAGATGTCGGCGGCCGTCATGCCAGCGACACATGAAATTAAACGCGATGACGCTATCTGAGCGCGCATCCAGCGTCCGTTTCTCGCTCCTCCGCTAGCCGCTATCCCTATCCGCGGGCGCGCGCTCACTTAATTGCAAAATGCCAATGAATGTCGATAATATATTTTAATCCGTACACCGAGCTCTGTCATCGGGGCCTATCCTAAATCTCGTTATGGACGCAATTCCAATACCTAGGCATATGTTATAAATTACGTTTCAGATTATCATATGATCCAATCGTAAATTAAGACAAGATACATAATTAAGGTGAATAAATAAAATGGTTGGCATTTCGACGGGAGCACGTTCGATTCCGCCGAGAGATTTTCCCTCCATTTTGAGCTATCAGCCCCTCTTAATAAAGTGTAGTTTGATTCGTTACATTTAATTGCGATTCAATCGCCAACAATATTGAAGGAGCCCGGAGTGCGGGGGCGGGACGGGCTCTGAATGTCACGACAAGATTTTTAATTACGTCCGAGATATCATCTAAGAACTGCACTCCATGCTGCAGAAGACACATCGCAAAATTACAATTCAATAATTATTTCCTCGCGAAGGAATATTTTTAATTAATGACGGTTTAACTGTTGGTTAACATGAAAGTAACCGCCGGCTGCGCCTTGATATGAACCTGCACGGGGAATGAGGGCATGCGAATTGTAGATGCCGGAATTTTGAAGATATAATGGGACACACGTGATAAATTGCAAGTATATGTTAGAAGGTAGAGTCACTTCTCGTGATCAGAAGCTAGAAGATTAAAAGCATACGGGGGACGGGGTGTACGGAGCGTGTCAGAGGAAAGTAGCCGGATGGCCACTGGTAGCGCACTACGGTTGCCGTCGAATATGAACGCGGTTATTTTCGTTCTTCTAATGCGTCTTCGCTGTCATGCCGTCCCGAGCACAATTAAAAATACAAAAAGTGAAGCGTTTGTTTCAGACGTTCATTGTCTCCGTTATTAATAAATTCATTTTACTGAGTTGAAGTCGACGTATATTTTATTCGCTTTAAGTGGTTTCACATTGTTTTATATTTATGTGCGGTTATTTTAGGCGGAGACATTATAATGCAGTTTGTGGGGGAAGATGTGAAACGGCTCACTCTTGCTCCATTAGGGATATTTGAAACTTGAGAGTGCACTCATAAATTCACTTTGTTGGTAATAATATGCGGCACGTGTGCTAAGAATAACCTAGCCATTGTTTCATTATGAAATTCCTTCAGTCTATTGTCAAAATACTCTGTCCTGAACTTAAGGTATATTGTCCCAATCACACTACTCTTCATTAGTTTTAAAAAGTAGGTTACAAAATAATAATCTAGCTAGTATTTTTCTACGTCCAGGCTTGCAAGAATATTTTTTCTTAAAACTATGAAGAATCTTTTGTCATTTTATGTTTTACCTTCGGCATAGAAACAGCGATTCGCTGTGAAAGACACGTCGTGGCTCTAGCAGTGCATTTACTTTATTACTCTGATATTTTACAGGTAGTGCTCTTAACTTCCATATGTCCCGCTTTTATAGTCCGTTGTACGCGTTATGGCCTAATGTCACGTGATGCTCTGATTTGAGAGTCTTATTTCGGAGTGTCTCTATGTAGAACTCACATAAAAACGTATATAACTGCCGAACATTGGGCTTGGCTTTTTGGACTTGATTGTTTGGCCTTCAGGCTCGACAAAATAGCTTCTTTTCACATTATGACTATTATTTTCTAGTACTAGTCATAATGCTTACTAAATACCTCTAAGAACAGAAAATAATAGAGAGCTTCGAAATTTGATCGTGCACAGAAAGCCTGAAAACTTCAGTTCCGGCGAGTTGCACATCGATACCTCCTACGATTTTCACAATTTGTGGAAATAATCAAAACAAAAGGCCACTGCAGGCTCATGAATTACCCATTCAAAAAAAGATAGAGGCCACGCAACGAAACAAAGTGAAACAAGATACACTCTACTAATCCGACAAAAGCGAGCCTTGTTACCCTTCAAATTTATTTATAAGAAAACTCTCGGACAAGTCGTTAATACCTATAAAGTAGGGGCGAGAGAGGCGCGAGTGAGTTTATAACTCACGTACCGAACTTTACTTGCCGACACATAAAATAATAGGTGTAAAAACTTACACGGGAATGTACTCAAAGAGCGAGCGAGCCGCGCGATGGACGGCGCCCGGTCCATTCTCACTCCGCGTGTAGGTACCGCCTCGCGCAGAAAATTATCCGCAACATCCATTGTTGCTCAAATAGATCTTTATGCTTTAAGGCTACTCCACTGCTGTTAAGATAACACCTTATTTATTGAGTTTGCTACTCGTAAATATTCAGAGTATTAACACTACTGACAGCTCTGATTATACCCGCTTTGTAAGGTGCCTTAAACAGGTGATTGTATGCTAAAGAAGTAGCGACCTTCGCGCAATCAGAAGAAAAGGCATACAGATTTCTTGTGTCTAATCAGCTGGCAGGTGTTTATTGACCATGGAGTGATGGCGGTTCCATAAGGACCTGCATAAAAATAATGAATAATCTGGAGCCCTAGTTAATTTGGGAACGTTAACCAGTAGTCTACGGTTGGCACAAGAAACATATTATCTTGCATAAATCATGGTAATGAGCACCTTTCGAGCATTTCGTATCGCCATTAATTCAGATATCAGTGCGGAAACAAACGTCGGTTTATCCCGCCATCTGTGGCGCATGCGCGCACCGGTAATCGTTAACCCCGAGGTGATATTATTTTGAATATCCATTTCCTTTATCATTATTATTCAAATCACCCTTTACCGAGGGCTCTAAAGTCCAGTTTACATAATTCGTTACCTAAGCATAAAGATGTATGACACGAATTTGAATTCGGAACAGATATTGTTGTAGAGCCACGGGCGACGGGCACGTGCGTACGCGCACCTTGCACAACGTTCTGTTTGTGGACGTAAAATTAAGTGCTATTTTATTTATAAGTTGTTGTGTTGCCTATTCCGCTTGTTTATTGGTAATAACTACTCGCCTAAGTACATTTTTTGGTACAAATGACCCGCACTTAAGTTTTTACAGGTTCGATTTAGCGCTTATTTCTTGTTTCACACCTTATTTTCGCTAAATGCATGTTTAATAATATTCCAGTTCTTATCGTAATCCATATTAGCGATATGCGCTGCAATTTTATATTTCATCGAATTTATTCACCGTTATCATAATGTTTTTATATGTTTCCGATTAACATATTCAGAGTTTGGGTAGCATTTTCCAATTTGTAGCAGTGAAAGCTGTTGTCGTCTACCTGCAGCATCAGTTGGTTGCAAAAAGAGCAGTAGAGCGTAGAGTCGATATGCAAAACTTGGGCACGCGTAGACCCGGGACGCGAGCTGATAGAACGGCTCATTTTTAGCTTTCATGCGAACCTGTTATCCTTCCATTGACCGAGGTCAATCAGCGACTATATCCCAACTATAAATTTCATTTAATAAGACACAAATACAACTTTATGCTCGTTTTTGAATCGCCAACCAAAGAAATTTAAATAAAACACTTTTATCAGATTCGACAGGTGGAGTTGTTTTTCTTTTTCGTTTTAACTTCGCTGTAGGTTAAGGATTAGCTGGTAACTAATCGATTAGCGATATGGTACGGGAAGTGTCTGCATTTGATAAATTGTGCTTTGTTATTGTTATCTAGCCATTAATAATTAGAATATTCATGAATATACTGTGAAAGTCTCAAGCTGTCTTTGACTAGAGTTCTACTTTAGAACTAAATTATTTTGTCTTACCACCACCCGGTTTCAAATTTAAGGTTTTGGATAGTTTAACATAATCAGTTTTCTGTATTCAGTTAGGTAAGTAAGTACTTACTATTAATGCGATATTTTCTTTAACGTGCAAGGCAGTATGTAAGTTTGATGTAAGAATGGATGGATACATAACTACAATTTATTACAATTTAAAAGATAGTATAAAATCCAATCATAGTAAGAATAGTGTAGTCCCAGTAGGAGCGACCCCTTTGAAAAACTTGCCAACTATGAATGTTGTCGATTTGAATATTGTTAATGAGGAGCTCTAACAAGAACGCAACTTTGCATGAAGACAATCCCGCAGCCAAATATATAAATAACCGCCGCACTATCGGATAGAAGTCGATAGTTTAATATTCATCGTGTCTTAATCAGCCCCTGGAAGCCCACCCACGTCTGCGAGCCACCATTTCTCCACCATCAGTGTAACCATCGTCATACTAATTTACCAAGGCTCCGGTTGCCAATACGCTATGTGCAATAAATATTTAGGATTAATCTGATTGGCTCTAAGACTCGTTCGAATACTAACGATTGCAGAGAAATGCTGTACACTTGTAAAACGCTGTCTAATTGTGATTGCTGGTGGGATTAAAGCTTACGAGTTGACTAGATCTAAGATTTTCTTAGAATATAGTTGGCCAGCATAAGGCATTGTTTTCTATTCTGTCCTCATATTCGTTCTTTGGATTTACACTTCATTGTCTCTTAGAAAAGAATGTTCAGTCCCTCCAGACTGCTTCCAAAATTGTGTTTATATCCTATCCCCATTTTCTTCCGAGCCTAACCTTCCCTCTCCCGCTAATATCAGCATTTAATTCACTTTACAAAACTCCTAATAGAAAGGCATTAGTAAGAGATTCGTTAGACTTACGTACCTATCGGGTTACAAATTGTGTATCTAAGATCGATACCGCCGTAATGAAGAGGGCTTAGCATTTAAATACATTTGCATATTAGAATGCGCTCAGTCTATCTGCGGGCCGGGTATTGAGCGAGTGCACTGCTCGACCTGACGAGTTTAGTTGACAACCAACTAGATTCGATAACTGTCTACTTGATACTGAATGCAAGGCTGACGTTGTCTCAGCTTTGTTTGTTCGATTCCATTTGATATTGTGTTGCTTCCTGTTACTTTCGGGACGATACACAACTTTTGTCACTAAAAGGCCGAAAAAGACTAGATGCTTGTTATTTGCTAATGAAAGATACAAATAGACGGTGAAAATGGTAATGGATTAATTTATTCGAATCACTGTCCTCTAGGTATTGTAAAACTATTAACGCACATAGAATTTCAATCCAGTTGGTCTAAACGTGTGCCGGCGCGGCGGGGCTATTTTGTACTCTGTCACTATTCCCATAACATAACATAGGCTGTGTCCTATTCAGCCTTAGATATAGGTGAATAGGAGCTAGGTCGCTGCGATGCGCACTCCGATACCGACACCAATTAATATGCAATGCCGTGGCACTCGTAAACCAGTCACGAACATATGCCAATATGCCGGTGCAGTTAGGCAAAGGCTATTTGTATAATTCGGACGATTTACTTTGTGGTACCGCGTCTTGCTCTCGATTGATGACTGTCTTCCCTTTTCGTCTGCACGAATTAGGTATATTAGCTGACAAGTTTTGTGTTTACTGCTGGTTTTGTTGATTTACTTAGCTTACATAATTTATACTCTATATTCACTAGGATCAACTGTAATATTCAATGCCTACAAAACTCTACCTACTTTACCAACACTCATCACAGTTTAGCTAGATAGGTGAGTACTTATTATGTGCACTATCATTCACGTTATAAGATTTCACGTGTGGCATCGCATTAGCAGTAGTAAGTGCAGAAAGTGTATGGTAATGCATTATCACATACATGTCGCGACTGTCGCCGTGCTATCGCGGCATCAGGCGCCGGCGGGGGCTCGCATTCTGCTTAAAGACCACAGATTTCATTAACTTATCATATTCCATTATACATTTTGAGGAAAACTTCTGTAGTTCTGATAATTGGTAACGCTACAGGTCAATAGGCAGCTAACATCATTTCGACAATTCAAATACTATGCGCGTTTCTAATAAAGTTTAAATTCAAAAGATGTCCGACCGTTGTGCAATAACGATATTGATCAATAGAACGAGGACTCTGTATCGGAGTTTTACGTTCACTGATACAGGGACGATAAACACAGCTGTTAACAAATCGGTTGAAGACATAGCTGGGTGCATTCAGACACCTATCCACATCCATTTTATGATACAATCTTAATTTGCAACAACGACAAAATGTAGTTTTACGTACGAATGAGTTTTGCATTGCAAATGTGAAACTAATCCAAGTTTGGTTAATTTAGCTCCGGGAAATGAAGGTAGCAGTAAATAAAACGCTACGATGTAGATAAATAGATGCACAGATGGATGAGCTGCCACAAACTCGAAGCAAGTATAAGCAGGTAGGCTGACGCTAAAGCTCGGAACGCACAGCATAATAATTAGTCATTAGAAAGTAGGCAGCGAGGGAGCCGGTGGGAGGAGGGAGGCGGTAGGGGGGGCGGGGCTCGTCTGTTTCAGCTTATCTGAAATTACATCTTTTATGGGTATCCGCGATTATTCCGCGCTGCAGCGGGTTGCGGCGCGTTACTACCGCCTGGAAAACAACTTCACATTACCATCGCTGTTCTACATAATCCCTACTATTGCTTTTTACTACATGACTACTTTCGCGCCTCAATCGCCTCTTTGTCACCCATTCATTCACGTAGGACGAGTATCAAGATTTCCAATCTCAACTCTGCTATGTTTAGAGGCTTTTATTGGTGGAACCGTTTTACAAATGCCTTCAGTGAGCAGCTGTTTACATAATTATCTGAATTGTCTACCGATACTCCGTTGTAGAATATTCAACCAGAAATTGACACATTGCAGAAATTGACTAACTTATTCACACATAAACCTGTAAATTACCATTGAATTCACTATTACACTGCGAAGGGAATTTATACACAGTTCTATAACACAACCGGGCAAATTCTAATATCCTTGTTTGTTACACAAAAGCGCTGCTTACAACAACAGACAAACAATTCAGTGGAGCTAACTTGAATTCATAATCAAGTAATTTATGTGCACGGCGAATAAATTAGTCGCTCCAACCCGCGCGCCGCCCATAACTTACCCCTATAAATTGCCCTAAGCGGGCCAACTTCATTTTATCTCCAAATACTAATAAGTACTTGTATCTATACCGTCTCTTTCTTTTTATTTTAACTAGTAAATTTCCACCCCGATATGGCCGTTTTATGATGGCGTTACGCGTTTACTACCTGATAGTGATAAGCTACACCGACTTGGTGCTACGAGAATGTGACTTACAATACAAACTGCTCGATGTGTAGCCATGGCTGAATTAAACTTTTAATGTTTGTATATTTTTACGGGGGTGATTAGATAATACTTAATTTTAGTCTTCTAGTCTCTTAGTTGTGGAATAGAAAAATCTACCATATTTCCTTTACCTTAACAATTTTATTATATTTTTCTGTGGCAGCACCACGCCTACATGTTACGTTTCTATTTGTAATGGCGAGTTCACGTATCAGGTAGCACCTGCTTTGCATAAGGCGTCATGTCGAGAACCCCACATTTAAGGTGTAAATTTTGCGATTAAAATAATAAAATTGTGAATAAATTCACATAAAAGGAAACTTGTTTTGATAAGAGCTGTATCATTATCAGTTAAAAGGAACAACTCTATGAAAAGTCCGTAGGCTTCAAGGTTTTATATTTCACTAGGTTATTCGGTGAAAGCTCATCTGTACAATTATTCATTCAATTCAATAACTTTATTAAAAACCAAACATAACATTACAGGTTACTCCAATTCGTTACGATTATATTCAAACTAAGCTGATAGGACCATAGTTTTAACAGAAAAAAACAAATGGCTACACAATTTATCTACTACAACACAATATTTGACTTACGGCGCGGTTCTAGAATCCAATATATTTTATGTAAACGATCAAAGAAAACTTAACAAAAACAGAAACAATAGGGTAACTAATACAAATAGGAACTTCAACTTCATAACACCCGCAACGAAAAAGGCGTAAATGAGTTCGGCACCGGAGGAGAGACAAATTAAATGATGAATGAAAGCTGTGAAAATAAAGAAAAACAACTTCTGCGATTTGCTTCGATGGTACCAGTGTCGTAAAATATTTTCCCACATATTTTTGGTTTTGGGACCCTTTGCTCACAAAAAATATCTAGAATTCTAGAACCGTAAAACCAGACATGAAGTAATAAAGTATATATTACTTTTGGAAAATAATTATTTTGATAAATAGTGAATCGAGCACATGCAGCCCTCACAAAAGGTGTCACGGTGTCCGAATGTCGAATAGAGCCAACAATAAAATTAACATAGTCGAAAGCGAGGTGTCACGCCACAGGATGTATTGTGTAATTTGTAAGCTTTGTGATTAATAAAGTGTACTAAGTGTGTCCCGAATAGGACAGATTAGCGGCCACTTTATCACATCTATTCCGAGTTAACGTCGCGTGACGGATCTCGTTTGAAACTCATAAAGAGTCCAAAGCAAAATATACTTGTAGATAACGCCTAGGTACTTTACGTCTTGGGCCCTTTTCCACTTGCTAACTTTACGAATCGCCCAGGAGGGTAAACTCGCAAGTTTATTTAAGTTTACTACTATTTTGTAATTAAATTCTCGCTTTATAATCGAGTCAGTGGGTGTTGGGGTACTTTACGGGTTTTAAGGAGAATCTCTTCAGTCAATTAATTTATGTCGTCCCACGAAATATGGGACGCAACAAACTTTGTCAACGGCATAACTTCTCCCGCCGAGGTGCCGTGAGATGGTTACATCGTCGACATTGTTCAAGGAAAATATTTGGGAATCTTTGAGATTGAAACTTGAGAGGAACAAGGGCCTGAGAAACAGAACTGCGATTTTAAATATTTAGACTGGCGGAAAAGATTTGTTTTTGCCATTTTGTTGCCATTTTATTCTTATTACAGTATGTTTCTAATTATTTTGTTGTCAAAATTCTGTGTAACATTGATTTTAGTGATACTAATATAGGCGAAACAACCTATAATAAGCATGTCCGATATAGACAATGGACAACAACATCGTCTAGCTCACATTCGGGCAGATTGATGGAATTGCGTTGGCCTTATACGAAGAACAAATGGCTATAAAATAGTCTTTATCAGATTTTACTTTGACCTCTTTGCTCTACAAATAACGAAAATAAAAATATATTCAGCTGGGTTTACTGTTGATATAATGGGCACGAGCGGGTACTTAACTTTTTTTCACCCATACTTGAGTAGTGTTAAGGGTCTATGGCAATATTTTATCAAGTTTTTAATTAGTTCGAAGAATGTTTGTATGTGTTTGCCATTTTTGTAATTCCATAATAAAAATCTAGGTTTTTGCCGATTTGGGATTATTTATCAAGCGACATTTAACTAACCTTTTGAACTTTAAATCTACCTACTCGATGAATAAAATTAAGTACCTGGATCTATAAAATGGTTGTAAAATATTACAGGGCCGTTGTTTCCAAAAGTCAGACAAACGTAATGTATTCTTTGTGCTAGAATAACTTACGTCCTCATCCGCCGTTCCCCTTTCCCCACAATTTCGCATCACAAATGTATATTGTAAGGATTAAAGCTACTTTGAATTTACAAAACATTTTCCATCATTTGCTTATCGCTCACATGACAAGTCTCGTGCATTAAACATGAATATATTTGACAACTTTTAGCAGAAGTCGCGGTGTGAAATGCCTATTCAGGAATGTGCCGAGTCGGGGCTTGCTCCGATGAGTATTTGAATAATCGAGGAATGTTCGAGTCCTCCGCATTATATGATAATAATTTCACGCGCGAGTGGTTCGCGCCAGGACTAGCCTCCACACACCGGACGCCTCCGTGGAATGTCTCAAAAAATTACCAACGTCACAGATAACAATACCCACAATTCATATCGGAGCGACACATTTTTACGCCAACTGTACTTTATTATTTACCCCACTACTCGATACATCCCCTCATTTTGTAATTAATTGATACAGCAAACGTTAAAAACTGGTGAAGTGTTAAATAACCGTATAGGGTTGCAAAGGTGAGGACGTCAAATTACACGCGGCAGGGTCGAATATTTTTTATTATGGGAACTTATTATTTTCTGGAAACATCCACCTAAAGTTAAATCGAATAATCTATAGTTAGATAGAACGTTACTTTTTTAAAACACTAATGTGATTCTTTCTACTTACCTTGCGATTTTTTTCATCTCTACGCTCTACTGCGGTATCGAACGTGTGTCGATTATAAAATCATAAAAAAGTAATTACACCTCCAAGTAAGTGTGAAGTTGTTAACTTGAGTATCATAACATCATGGCTAATTGGTGTGTGAACGCCTCATAAAATTAGTTATTCATAACAGTGTTGTTTTTAGATGGTGTATCAGTAAACGGAGCTGTTATTTAACGCCCTGTAATTAATAATTTGTATAACGCTGCAAGCTTGTGTTCGGTTCAGGTTAATGCTTTAATAATATGCTTGCTTTTGCATTTTAACAGAATTCTGTTAGATGGAATGAAAGTTTTTTAAAAAGCCACCTGCCTTGTGGTTAATTTTTATGGGCGTTCGATCCACGTTGTGCGCGAGATTTAAATGTTTCGCGATTTTTAATTTTTAAACTAGTAGAAAAGTAATTTACTGCGAGCCACCTTAAGGGCTTTTGTTAACACACTTTTTTTCGACGTGAAATCTACGGTTAATTCGCCGTGTGAAGGCACAATCGTCAGTGTTGAATGGATCACAATGGCAGCTTTAAGCATTAACCTTGATTATTACGGCGAAACCACCGGTGTGACAACGGGCTTCCATAGTGGCCCATACAACACTGGCGACCGTGCCTATGCACGGCGAATTAACGCATTAACTGCCCGACCCGCAAGGGCAGGCTGCAGCTGGAAGATCTGCTAGATGAATATGTGCGTTGTGGGCAATGAAAGTGTTAACCGTGGATTTAGACAGTTTTAACTAGTACGGAGGACAGTCACTCGACCACGGGTAACAACACATAAGAGAGAATCATGTAAATACAAAAACGTATATAACTTATAATTAATCAACACATAAGAGAGAATCATGTAAATACAAAAACGTATATAACTTATAATTAATTAATTGTAACCCTTAACTTTAAATAGTAGATTAGACGGTCTCGAACGTTTGTTCAAAGTATACCAATTGTAATATACATAGGTATACCGATTAGAGACTGTCCTATTTAATGAATACCTAAAAGGTACCTACATTTCAGATGTATTTACGGTTTGCAAACTTCGGAGTATAGAGGTTAATAGTAATATTTTCGTGTTTTTTTATTTATATTTTGAAAAGCATGTAACCTACAGGAATTTTAAAAACAGTGTTGAGAGGCAAAAACCAATACCTTTCACTGAGTCGGGTATCAAATGAATGCTCAAAAGAGCTTTTTTTCAAAAAGTGTTCTATTTACAGACTCTATATTTTCCCTATAAAATATCTACAAACGCTACATACATTTCAGATGGATTGCTCTGCAAACTTTGTTTTTTTTTCTTTTAATCTGTACAGGCGCACGACATGTATTTTGGAAGATCCCTGATATTGTAGAGATCTATATAACTAGATGTCATTATTTCTAGCATCCTTTGAAGTCTGATACCACTGTCATGTAAGGCAAAATGCCGAGCTATGTAATCGTAGACTATTTGAACCATATCGTAGAAGTTGCATAACTTTCAGTGGCGGTTGCAACAACGTAAACAGAAACCACAATACATAAACTCGACAGTACTTGAGACAGAGGTACCTGTATCCAAGGAACCAGCAATTTTCATAAAGCACAGCCATATTGCAACCCACTCTATGGAAATGCATTCCCTCGCTAATTAAAACTGCAGTTACTAATTTTCGTTTACCACACTATTTTATACAGACACTATCAACAATTAAATACAATTTCATGCTTCATGGTAAACTCTAGCGTTTGTTAAATATTTTATTTGTCCCACGATAAGCTTAGACTAAGTACGTATAATTTATATACTTCCCTTTGTAAAGATAATACTCGCTCATTGTGGTTCCTAATACTTATTTTAAAAAGCGTATAGCCATAAAACTATAATTAACTAGGAACTTCATGCACCAGTAAATGTAGACATTAATTTCCACACTAGTTTATCTATTTGGGCGCACAACCCGCCTTTATCTGTCATCGTTGCTCACACCCTGAGTTCTATACGAGCCTCCTCAACAATAAAGCTCTAGGGGATATCATATTAAATTACACTAAGCATAAAGTTTATTTTGGGAACGCGAACGAGAGCCGAGTAAGCCGTTTTGGTATCGCTCGCTGCTAGGAGGCAACTTTACGTATTGCGTTTACTCGAAATTATTTTAATATGCAAATAAGAAAATGTGAAGGCGAATTGTGTTTCGACGTTAGTTAAGTCGGTTACGCAGACTTATTCTTTAAATTAATGTCTGTGCGAGATTAGAGTACTGCTAACTGCTTTACATGGAGCGGGCTTACAGCGCGCAGCTCGCTCATTTGTTCTCAGAAACTGACAAATGAAAGCACATAATTACTAGGCCGTCCTAAATGCAACAAGGATTAGAATTTACATGCGCGTGTTAACAAGCACGCGAATGGCATTTATGACTTTGATATTTGAATACCTTGCTTATGCGTAGATCTTCTGTTGCCGTAAGGCGTAGGGTTCACCTGCCACGTCGAGGCGTACCAAACAATATGTCTGACAGCTTTTTGTTTTCATTTCGAACCTTCTCCAACTCCTTTTCACAGTAAACCAACTAACTCACAAGTTTTGCTTTTCGTAGGTGAAAGCTTGGTTACGTTAGGCCACACCCTGGACACTCAACCATTTCTCCATACAAAAGCCGCGTCTCGGCACATACATGTGTGTGTGACGTCCAGGGTCAATTCATGAACATATTGTGCGAGTGAGATAGTTGCAAAATAACACAAAGACCTTTTATTTTTCTCTTACAAATGGTGAAATTAAACCTCAGAACATAAGAAATTTCGTATGCCCACAAACAAACAAAAACATCGAACACCATTGGCGCCGTCTGTCAAAATCATTACATACCATCTGCGTCCGTGAGTACGCCGTAGGTGCATCCCGTGCATTTGGAACGCAAACCTAACTTGACTAGGGGCCGGCGGGGTGCGGAAGCTCGCTCGATGGAGGGCGAGGAGTGCCCATGCTATACGTTAGTATTAATATATATTCTCTGGTTAGGCGTACGGCGTAAAAGTAAGTAGAATACTGCTGCTTGTCTGAACTGACTAGGTACGGTAGGTACATGTTAGCTGGCAAGTGGCAACCTTCCTATAGATACCTGAACAATAAAACTTTAGACCCACATTGAATACGTCTGGCATTCTGCTGTGCTTCTAGCTCATTCAACTTGCGATTTGACTTTCCCTCACCTCGCCTCGTCATAAATATCAAATACCATTTTGCAATGCTGTTGTCGTTTAACACATTTACTCACGATTCCGAACTTTATAGCTTCTTGCAAGCAGCCTTGAAAATCGTGGTTGTTTTGGGGAAGAGATTATGATTAGGGAGTATTTGGTTTTCTTGACAAGTTTCCACTAGGGTGCCTTATTCGCTTTAGCAAACAAACCCTTTGCAAATAAATTATTTAAAAAAGTTTCCACTAATATTTCACATTTAGATATTTCTACATAAAAATTGTTATTTGGTCCATGTGTCCTCTATTGTACGCCATGTAAATGTCCCTAAAAACAGAGTTGGGCTGAAGTGCTACTAAAATCTGTTTAAAAAGACAGGTGACTGTATTCCCAAAAGTTTTTCGATTTGTATCGTTTAATATACAAAAGCGGCATATGGCGAATGCAATCTTAACGAACGTAAGGCGTGCTTAAAGATTCAAGATTATCACAATGGACGACAGATGACAATCTATCGTATGATAATTAACGTGTTCTGTTCTATATTTTGTTTTGATCCCAATTAGTGGGTTATACTATACAGTAGGACGGTACCACTCACAATACGAACGAATGTCAGTGAGCCGCAAATATGAGGTGATGGATGAATCCAACCTTCTCATTTGCATACAATGGGAAAATATTACTAAAAAACCCGTGAAGCGGACGCGGTACGCTAATTAAACTTAGAACGTTTTGTTGCATTTTCTGGATGTGTTAATTTTTCGTTGAATTTTATATCTGAGAACTAAGCTGTAGGTAAAATTTTTATTTCTCTTACACATTTATACATAAATTAAGTATCTAATTTTCGTGGTTGATGATGTAACTTGTTGAAGAACGATGTAGTGGTAATGAAAAGCAATTTCCATAAGACTTGATTGAGGTATAGGTATACAACAAATAATAGTGATAAGATAAAATTATTGTTGAATTTCAATCAGGAGGAACTGTACTAATACTTAAATGTCTGGTAACTGTATGGAACTTTGAGGTTGTTAGCAAGAGATGATAATACCTGATTTCCTGTATTATTGTGCATTAACATTCTCGAGTTAGCTGCAACGTATACGAGCTAACCGTTCGCGCTTTAGCGTTTTTCTCGTCAGAAATCGAATCGTAATTGTAGGCAGTGCAGCGATTAACATCTGTCGACTATTAAATAAACGGATTATAAGGGTTCGATCAATGTAAGTAATTATTCTTATCCGTCGGATGTTCTCAAAGCTCCCTCGCTCACTTGTGCGGAATAATTTTCTCATGATTCGCGAGGAAATCAAACTGCCCTACCCGTTTATTAGGCAGTCACACTGACGTGACTGCCTAATGTATACGGACCTATGTTATCTACAACGCAAATTATAGACAGCCACCATTATGTAATCTGCTGCAGATTTCCTTATACTTGCCTGTGAATCGCGATTTAAAATAGGTACTGCAGTATTCGCTTGATTGAATGACTTGGTTCAAACTTTAATATATCTAACTACTAACTCTGCCGTCATCGTTTTTATAAATACTGTCTTGTATTTAACCTTTTTAGTACCGTTCTATTCCTAAATACCTACAAGATTTTTAAATACCCTTATTATTGGAGTGCATAGGGATAACTAGGCCACTTATCTGTTTTAATCGTCATAAATTGCTTTGAAGCGACTTATGTTTCCCGTTCATCTGATAGTCAATCACGGAATGATTTCATAGAGGTATGTGTGTGAACGAAGAAGGTTCTTCGTCGGCTCCAGTCCTCTTGCAAAAAGTGGCGATGGTAACCGAACGATTATATTATATTAGGTTGGTCTTTAATTGCGGTGATATAATTACGCCGGTAGAGCTTGTATACGTGACGATATCCTGTGCAGCCTCAGCCATTGCGCCGCCGAGATATTAAGAGGAATAACTCGGGCACAGACGCAATAGTTCAGCCAAGACGCTTCATACATAAAAATAAATACATAGTGCTGGACAATCCACACAGCATCATCTAGCCCCAAGCTAAGCAAAGCTTGTGTTATGGGTACTAGATGACTGGTATACTACATGCCCAATATATTCTTACACTGGGTTATAGATAAATAGATAACGCTGTACATTGTTCACACAGATGTCTCGGTCTATGGTATACCTACAAATTGTTGGACTCTGGCCTTATGACAAAATCATAGTGAAAAGTTTGTGTCCAGTCTAGCCCCAAACAACATGATACCTAGCCATAGCAACTATAGTTGTATATTTTGTTTTTGATCTTCAATTCCTAAGAAACCTTCGTCTAGCTATGTCATTCTTTCTTTATTGTTCTTACAATAAAGAAAAGTTATCAGTTAAGTTATCATAGCCAGTTAACTTCAAGGAATCTTTCCCTTGAAGTTAACTAGCTATGATAACTGCTCTGTAGCTGCACTGAGCCGATCGAATGATTCGCGATAATGAGCGGCGTACGCGATCGAAGTGTCATTAGGAAGTCTTAACCGGCGATGTGCGCCCTCGAGTTATGCTTACCTTCCCTTGCAGAGTAGATTAATCCTCGTAATTACTACACAACATTCGTAATAACGCGGGCTTTTTCGTACCCTCCTTAAGAGATGGCGATCAATTTGTTTGCCCGATGCGATTAAGAATTTTTAAATTACAGTTTTAAGAAAATACATTTCAGCATTGTTGGGTATCAAGCAAAAAGTTTGCTTACATAGTAAGCTGGGTTCTCATGAACAATAATTGGGAGATAAAGTTTGTTTTGGAATCTAAAGGTTCAGAGGATTGGCATTAGTGGCGATCGGATAGTGTCGGCGCGGGGCTAATATCCTAATGATTCAATGATAGTAGTCCGTGGGAACTGAACTGGTGGCACATTTGAGGTCCAGCATCTCGTCCTTTTGCTGAAACTTTAACCTCAGCGTAGGGAGGAAATTATATGCGACTGAGTGCGCTTATAGAGGTAGAGCATTTATCGAACTTTATATTTTATCTCTAAAGCACGTAACTATCGAATTATTTAAATTATCTAAACATTTATGCCTACCTTTGGTTTTCTCTTCATAATGTGCGTAGGTGTAACTTATATTTTTATATTACTAAAGTGGAGCGTACCTGCGCTTGAGCGTCGGGTAATCGTGTTATGGTAATCGTATTGGGGTATTTAATTGTGTACATTTGGAGTTCAAAACACGGGACACCTACATGGTTAAAATTATGAATTAATCCCGACAGGCGGCACCTCTGAGTTGTACTGAGGCGACATACTTCGCCCAGATAAGGGAAAAGCTTATAAATGAGTCTTTATTAAACGTGAAAGGAGCGAGGGCTAATGGGCCGATCATGCGCTCCCATTAAAGATTATTTAATATTCAAAACCGGCCAGCGATAAATCTCGATCGCCCGCCATGATTCCTTGACTACACTCTGCACTTTTGAGAGCCGACCTCAGGTTCCTATCAACACATAATCCTTTATTAATTTATTTATGGTTTTCTCGTTTGTTGTTGATTTTTTTCAAGATATTAAGACAGCCTTCTCAAAACAGCAAAGCTCAAGTAAGTTCTTACTAAAATAAATTTTATAAAAATGTACTTCTTGGTAAATCTATCAATTTAAGTTAGTTTGTACCTATGAGAACATAAAGCAAGTATTAGAAAGTTGATATCACAAGCAGTTTACAAACTTACGATTTTGGGTAAACAATATAACATGGCCAAAATTCGACAACAATTAATGATAAAATTGGTTCAAAATTAATTCAAAGTGCCCCATAACGAACATTTCTGCATCAAATTATAACTGTTTTGTCGCGTATACACACAGTAAAACAAGATTGAAGTAAACAAGGTTTCAAATGGCAGTAGCAGGACTTAAATGGTATCAGATGTTGTTATGAGCGTAAAAGTGTCGCAAATTGGCCATGCTGCTGGCTAGTTATAACACAGTCCTTGGAGAACAGTCAGGACTCTAAGACCCGTATTATAAAACTATGCTCAGTCATCGATCTATGCTTGAGTAACGCTTTTGTCATAGAAAATCGTTACTCAACCATAGATTAATGACAGAGCAAGCTTTTTTTAATACGGGCCTAAGATCTTTATCTATAAACCTCTAAAGGAGAACTTTTAGGAGAATCAGTTAAAGTAGAACACATTATTTGACTGACATCTGACTCTGGTGACTTTTATTTGAAAATATTAGTTTATCAATTCTATTAAATCTTGGCGATCTCGATGAATATTTAAAATTTACTTGTGTTTAACAAAGTAAATATTAATTTAAATCTGTTATATTGGCACGTTTACCTTTGCAACAAAACTTAACCAGCTGTGCTTGGAAAAGCTGCGGTTATGGTCCGGCTGGATGCGGTGTGTGGTCGTTTGATAACCATCGAGATATCGCGGAACTTCAATCGCAATCGGCCGATAACGCCGATTTTACATTATCCGATCCGATGTTTAAATCGAAATTAATTTTCATTACATTGCTACTGATACAAATAGGTAGCTGCTTTTTTTATAGGAATGCGAGCCGATGTCGGGTCGGGTAGTGTAAGACGATTTGCAATGCCATAACACTTGTTCCATCAGATGTTTACTGCGATAGTAGACTCCGTACCGACTTTGTCGGAGCTATTATTTAGCCGCCAATGATCTACACGAACATACTTGGGCCCTAAATGGGACTTCTTTCAACTTTTTACAGTCCGGGATCTATGTTCAAAAAAAAAGAGTGTGTTCAGTTCTGAGTCGTTCGTTAGTAGCTGCACCATACGGGTAGGCAGCTTGTAAATATGTATAACTTCCTATGTAATAGCTTTATACATATTTATAGTCGCCAATTTAGGAGTGATGGACCCATTGCTTCAAATAATATGCTAAAATGAGGATTTAACTTGGGTAATGATCGCCATAAATGCAAAATTATTTCAAATACGGACCTATTTTAGTAAAAACCAATGCAGGTTTATGGTATTGATTTCTAAATTATACCCAAGTCAAAACTTTGTGAACGCTCACAAGATTGCAAAATCACCAGACCGTTTCACTTTGATACATCGAACTGAGAAATCAATATTCTGCTACAAAGAAAAGCCATTCGTATTGGTGTATCAAAGTTGTCACATAAACTTATACCCGCGTCCAACCGATAGACGTTTCTATTTTTCGGGAACAAATGGCAAAACAATAATTCGTACCCTTGCGCGAGCTAATAACAATAAAATAGAAGTTCGATCAGAAACTGGGCCCGGCGACTGGTTCAATCAACGCGAGTCAGATTTATTTTTATGAAAATTGGCATAAAGTCGGCGGGTCAGCACGGTGCGGGCCCAGTTGCCCCCGCGAGACCGCACGCCCGACCGTTTACTGCATATCGTTTCCTACAAGAGAAGGCCGCCTCGAAAATATTGCCAGCGGTCATAACTTTTTATATGCAACGATGACATTGCAGAAAGTGGCGGGTCAGGATCGGATTTTAAAGAGCTGCTACAATTTTATTCTGTTGAACGAAACCTATGGATACATACTGTCTCCCTTTGTCACTATACGAAACGCTACGCCGCCGTAGACCCACGGCGTAGTATAGGATAGGTCTGCGTCGTAACGCTTTTAATGAAACAAGACAAACAAGTCCTAGCATAGTATGTCCTAGCATATCATATCGTAGCTCTACGAAATGCTACGCCGCTGTAGACTATGTCGTAGGGCTTTGTAGTACATAATACTAACATTTTGTTGTATGGTGTCACAGTAAAACCATTGCTGTCACACCCCAGCCTACTCCGCAGACCCGTAAAACCTCAATACCAATGAGTGTTGATGTGTCAAGCGGGTTTCAAACTCGTAAAGACGTTTCTCTATTATCGTCTACTCTCATAGTCCTTACCTTGGGGTCGTCAATAACATTCCACTGTGTATTCCAATCGTCCATATCGATTTGGGATTAAATATAACTTATGAAATGTGTCAAAGGGAAATCTTTCAGCTTAGCACAAGTTTTTCTTACTTTAGAACTAAATGGGAGTGTGTCAGATAAATGTCCACCATATTCGATTTATTTAACGCATTCAGTGTCCAGCCTCGGTGGCGCGTTTCGCAAGGGTGCACCGCCGCTGCCGCCGCCTGAAAAGCCCACCAGGTGGCATGTATGTCGTGGGCTATGAAAGTGTTAAATAGTACATAGGAATATTACCGAACTTTTGAGCCCTTTTGATTCGCAGGTTAAAAATTGGGTAGAGACAAGATACCTTACTTTTTAAATATCCATTAAATATTTTATTGCAGACACACATTGCAAACAAACTACATAGTTTTAAATATCTAACCCACATGGTAACGCAATTAAATGAAATTACAATATCTAATATCACAATGGAAAACTACTGTCTTTGTAAAATATAAACAGTTATCTAAGTAGGTATGTGGCAAGCTAATGTGCTTATCATTCGGTGGTTGTTTGACGTATTTATTACATAGTATGCGGGTATTTTTATTAATATTCCTAAATACGATACACACAAGTTCCTGACATTTGAACCATCGACTATATTCAATTTAAATTTTATGAATAATGAATGATACAGATTCATGTTTATAAAATTCGTTACTTTGTAGAAAACACATACTATTTACTGACATTAAAACCTATCGACTATATTTTATTTAAATTGTATAAATAAATAATACACTTTCGTAAAATTAACATTGACAATGAAAACTTTTTCCTCGTTTTATTTGTACTATCGATATCTACTGAATCACATAAATCATAAATCTACTTTTTTTTTAATATTCATTATTGACAAAGAAAATTACAATTATACGTACTTAGTTTTAGCATAGTGAACAACTTCTCTGAAAATCAATCAAAATAGATATACACGAAAACAGTAACAATAATCAGGAGTTCGGAAATCATCATCTAATTGTCCTAGTAACGAGTTGTGGAGCTAGAGTGCACTATTCTATTCCAAACATCCAACTATAAAGTAAGCTTGTTTATAATAAAACAGTATTTCAATAGTTGCTGAGGAACAAAACACGACATAAAGTTTTACGTGTAACATAAATCTAGGAGTTATTCTCACGGGATGATAAGGTGGGGTTCGTGGGTTTAACTCTGACTTGACGTCGACTCGGAGAGTTGATGCTCGACCGGGGTATAAGAATGCACCCCGGTTTAAGTTGCCTTAACATTTACATACAATCGTCACCAGACTTTTGTAACAGCTGTTGTTACTAGCGCCTGTCGTTTTAAATTAGCGTTATAAGTACAAATAAAAGTTTTATTAATCTTTCAGTGTGTTTAAGTTTTCTAGAGTGTGAATACCTATCGTGTATTTTCACATGAAAGGCAAGAGTTGAAAGGTAAAGTTTGCTCAGAACTTCCAATATGAGATCCTCTTTCCAAGATAAGAATTTTCCGTTCATGTGTTCAATAGTGCGCCCCTGCCTCGCGGCTAAGCCCGAGTTTTCAATCTTGTCGGTTATCATTTTACCAAAGCAAACCTTCCATAATATTTGCTCGTCTGAGGCCAAGGAGAGACTCTTCGAATTTCATATTTATTCGCGGAAGCAAACCCCCGCACCCACGCGCCGGAACTGATATTATTGTGCATTCCGTATAATATTGTTTGCTATTTGCCACATTCGCTGTTTGTTTTCGTCTCTCATATGAAAGGGGAGCTATAGATGCGCAAACAGATGGGTGACAACCGACCTCTCAAAGCTTTTGTACCGGGAAATGCTATTACGGTGAAATTGTAAATTTTATATCTGCCTGCTTCTGTGATGATAGTTTCAATTCTCGTTGGCGGATAAGATAAAAGCGGAAAACGTTTATAGCTTTAAATCACTAAACGTGATCATAGGAGCGCAAACGTCGTGTACTACGGAATATGAAAGAGACCAATCCATTAAATAGGAGCGGGACCTGAATGGCGGCCGTAGTCTACGAGACGACTTCGCCTCTGATAACCCATAATACGCTGATATTTTGCGTTGCTCATATGTTGGAAGTAATGGCTCGTGCTTGCTAGACGACTGTGGACATTCCTAACTTTCCTCCATGTATATTAGTTAGAGTTTAACTTTTGAATAGTTCTATAAAGGTTATAATTTGTCTGCTTTAATGAGGTACAGCTTTATTTAAGTAATTAAAAAAACTCTAACAAAACTCTTACAAACTCTATTCGCGGTACGATTCAATGAGTAACATGCATTCCTGTGCGTGTCTATAAAAAATCCTGTAAACTGATTATTCTGATAATTATAGTTTTCTAGGAAGTAGGGCATATCCATACAATTCTGCAGCAAGAATTGAAAACCATAATATATTATATTTGGCATATGAAAGGCTCGCTTATCTAAGGGGTTTGACTGGAAACGAACATAAAGGGTGATCCTCTGTGACAAATACCGTGATATACCGAGCGACAGTCGTAAGGGAAATATTTTTATAAGATGAAACATTATTATTTTTGGGGGAAAAGGATCAGAGTTCCTGCCATGGATTTGGAAACGTAGCTTTTTGCTGTTGTCAATCGAATAGCGTGGTTAGTTCATAGCTATGTCTTACTTTAGCGATTCACTCAGTTTTATTCTTTGTAAGGGTATTGGTTTTACTAATAATAGTTAATAATGAAACTCAGATCAGGCAGAGATCATCAGACAGGAAACGGTTAAACATTTAAAGACGTTAATAAAACAAATTAATGCGCGTTAACCCTAAAATTGGACAAGTTCAATGCAGAGGTCGTTACCACTATAGGAAATTTATCCTCGGCAAGTATTAACACTGAAATCCGTTCGTTGTATTCCGTGTCATTAATGTTGCAGTACAGTGTCGAAGGAAAATGTGTTGTACGTAGCAGCGATTAGGGTGGAATTAGGACGCGCTCCCTGAGGCAGCCAATCAAAACATACAAGGAGCATATTGATTCCGAGAAGTGTCGCTGTTAACGTGGAGGCTGAAGCTGAATACATTAGCCAGCGGCGTAATGAAGTCTCGTCGCTTGTAAACAAACATTGGGCGCGAGCGGGCGCGTGGCCCGGGGCGCGAGCGCACCCCGTCGCACGCTTACAGGAATTCTATTTCCACGACAGGCGTCATGTCTTAATTAACTGCTTACTTCTCGCACCTACCATATTGAGATATCTTCAGGACGCCACTGTTGCTATTAGCCCACGAGGAGGCTTATTGCAAACTGTTTCTCTTGATGCGACATTCGGCTTAATATTGCTTTGATAGAGCTTCAGTCGAGTTGATGAAACTAGTATAAACGCTGTGACGGTTTCATTACGCAGTGCGCGCGTTTGATGTGCCGCATGGATATTAATAGTGGGAGCAGTTGGTATGAAAACAATGTAACGGATACCCTTACTCAATGACACATCTTCATAGGAATCTGAAGAAGCACTTGAAAAGTTATGGGTGTTCCATTTTCGTAAATAAACAAGATTATTAAAGAGAAGCCGTAACCACATAAAGTGGAAGCGCCAGCTGCTCCTCACCGCGCCTATATGATGAAAGAGGTTCTCCTTAAAACCCACTACCACAGTATCACGTTTCCTGTTATGGCTTCAGATTTTAATAGCCCTTTGTTGGGCCTTTTTGTTATAAAGAAGCGCTAAGAGCCCTAAATGTACCCGTGAAAGATTCCTGTGATATCCTTCGGACCGTGTTCATGTTTTACTGTCTATTCTTATATTAAATTTTATGACGCTTCACACGTTGTTTATGGACGACGTATAAATACCGTGATTTTTTTGACAGTTTTATATAACTAATATTAGAATTTGAAAATGCAACTTTTATGAATGATTTAAAAACTCGGCAGACACGATAAAACTTTTGTAAAGTGATATACAATTCAAACCGCCAGCGTTTGGTATAAATTGAAGCAATAGCAACATTTTGCTGACGTAAATAAACAATTATTTTACAGTAATAAAAGTAACCGGTCGACCAGTCAGCCGTCCTTATTTTTAATACGTGCAGATAATCGTAAGACGGCGCCATAACTCCACATTTTCCTATCACACTCGTGTCATGTAAATAGGGTTACCAAACTTTATCTGCTACTTGGATAAGTACATACAGATTTCAACTTTTTTTGTACTGTATTTTTCTCTCAATGCTCTAAATGTTAGGAACTTGTTTTTTAGCCAGCTAATTGAATAGGAATTGCAGTTGGATAAGTGTACTACATGCGGCAATAGAATTGTATTTATCTTTTTAATCAACACCCTATAGCCACTTGTAGCCGAAATCGGCAGGGACAGATCATTATCATCTTTTTAACACATTTATTTCATTAAAATGTATGGAAATGGCCGGTCCAGACAAATCCAAAAGCTTGGTGCTCTTACTTACATGCAAATGGAAAAGCGCGACGGATGGCTCGTAAAGTTCGCTATTTGTTCTGTTTACGATAACCGCTGTTTTATAAAATTTTATTATCGAACTCGCCGGAGGTATTTCGCGAATTTAGCGTATGTCGCTGTCGTCACGTTGTCGTGTCGTGACGTGTGCCTGTCGGTCGTTGCCAGGATAAAATCTGTCTGCGGTCCGTACCGCTAACAGGTGATTGGTCCAATGTATTGCGCGATAATGTTGAAAATAATGCACAAGTACGACGCATCTGAAAGGTCAAATGTGTCTCCCAATTGGAATTGATGGTCAATGAAATGGTCATCTTAGATTAAGTTTCTTTTCGAAACCTTGGACACTTTTCACGTCTGTCGAATAACTTATTTGGACAGAGTAGCCACGAGTTACGAGTATCATACAAACTTTGTGTTGATGTGGAATACATGCATGAAGTTATATGTATTTAAACGCTAATATTCTGTTTTGCAATATATTTCGTTAATCTAGGATATCATTAAATACCAGACTCGATGCTGTAAAAGTAATTACTCGTAATTAAAATACATCACTAGAAATTTTCCAAGAACTCATATTGAAATATTCCCCTAATTGCTAACTGGGGCAATTTATTATTTTAATAGTGACCTGACTTCTATTCGAGTGTTAACAATCGAATTGAAAATATAGTAATAAAATAAGAATCACGACATGTTGCCGAAAATTAGTCATTCTGGCAGCGAGTCAAAGAGTCGCGACTTAAATTATAGCTGCGTTTTAAGATTTCTATACTATTGTTTGAGAATAATTATCAAAAACGCAAATGTGCTTTTACTAAGCTGTGGACGTGGCTAGACGCTACATTAACTTTCTTGAATGCGCACTTTGCGGTCATTATAAAAAATCATTTTAAACAATTTGTTGAGGTTAAAATCACGCTGAAAAATATTATGTTATTAACATTCCGTCTGAGATGATGTTGATTTTTGGCACCGATTTTTTATGTGTGGCAATTTTATAGTCGTCAAGATACAAGAATCATAATATGTGAAAGCATAATTGATTAGTAGGACAGCTGCTGTGGGCAGCCATTAACCACTTTACATTGTTCTACGAAAATAGTCCGGTGCAGTGGCATGAATTATATCAACAATAGCTCGCCACAAGTATTCTAATGATACGAATTTTTTATGTGTTTCGCGTATAGTAAATTTTTTGGTCACTCTACCAAGTTTCAAATCAATGAAGTTAACCAAAATGTTAGCTAACTGCTCAACGACTAGGTATTACGATTTTTGATAACAACGTTTCGTTCAAGTCATGGGTAAGTAAAAGGAGTACCTTCCTTTTACTTACTTTGACCCAACTTCCACGATATGTACTTAAATGTTTGGTCAATTCACATCGACATTAAAGTTATGACTTAAGTTACGTACAGATTTATGGCATCACTAAGTAAAGTAGCTCATGAAGGAAGGACTTGTTTGTATTACGAGCGGTCTATAAACACATCTTAATTTCTCGTTGAACAGTGCCTATTAAAATGAAGTTTTAAAATATGGAACGCCAGATTCTATTTATGTTGTATGGATTTATGGGTGCACGCTGAGGCGGGCGGGGGTGCGCCGGCGCATCCACCGAGACATCGCGTATGACAAAGCGCTGATGGTTATATTTTCCAGACGATTTATTACGTTATAAGAGTGGCAGTGCGTGCCGTTTATACGCTTTCAGATGCATAAATAGTAGTGATTTTATTTTGATGTCTTACAAGACAAGCGACGACGTGTTTAATTGTTTAGACATGTCTCTTAATACCGTGACCTATTATTAGTCACAACAGTTTTCATACGAATATAATTTATAACGAGGATTTTATAGCCACGTTAACGGACTAATTATCTGTTGATAAAAGTTGCTCTTTTAAAAAAAATCCTTCATCTTTCTAAACGTTTTTCTTGGCCTTACATCGAGTATATAAACAAATCGTTGAACTAAAGGCATCTTTACATATACACGAGTGTATTTCGGACTCTGATTGTTTTGCCAATACAATTATGAGGCAACATAATTGTTATTATTACTTTACGATTTCGGAGAGCCACAATTTAAGTGAACATTCACACAAATTAAACGTTTCATTGCACATTATTTTCTGTGCTTTTCTCGACACCTCATTGTTTTGAATTTTTCCGACGAAGCTAAATCAAGCACTTAATTGATATAATATCACTTTAGTGGCCGCGTAAAGACATTACTCCGATGTGAGAACAAAAGCAGAATTTTGTGTTGAAACCGCAAATAATCGTATCGCAGGAATCGTACGCGTACCTAATTATTTCGTTGAGTCATTATGCTGAAAAAGTGATGCTGTTTTATGCTGAACCGGTATGTTGGTATTTTTGGATCTAGGTATTTTATATGGGCTTTATCAAAAACAAGCCCAGGTAAGTGTCATCAAATGCAGTGATGTTAAAATGACACTAGGTACCTAATGTGGATATTAAAATCTTTATTGACTATTAAAATTACAATTCAATAATCAAAACAAATTCGAACTAGTATTTACAATTGAAACAGTTAAGCTAACTGCAGACTGTTGCAAACAATCTACAGGTAGCTTAACTGATCCATATCAATACCTTCGGAAGCGTCCAAGACGCTGGCTGCATTGCCCCGCTGTATGGCAATGCTGATGCGCTGCGCCAGATAACTTTTTAACAAATATGGTACGTAATGAATATTGCTCATCGAAATTATCTTATAAAATTTTTCTTTTTTCTTCTCTTCTTATTTTGTTCCTTTCGTCCTATGAAAATAACTAACAATAAATTATAAATAAATTATATAATATTTTAGTGTTCTAGAACAACTGTACCACTCGTTGACACGATCCACTTAAATCAAAATTCTACAGGTACTTTGCACACCAAAAACCAAATCACAGCTTGCTAAAATCCCAGTGTGTCTGCCACTCTGTATCCGAACCAAGAATAGATCAGCTGTTGTGAGGCAAATCATAGTAAACGGGCGTAAGGCGTTGCGGCATATTTCATATCGCGTAATGGAGAATTTACAGGCTGTCAGAGCGAAATGACTCCCAGTGGCGCTCGCGACTCGCCATGCACACGTCCTACGAGGATAACCTGTAAGCGCACTTTTGCGATTGTTTGCTCAGTTGCGAGATTTTGTTAACTACTCTACAAATATTAGTTATTTGTAGAGTTACAGGAACAGATTAGTAAAGCAACAAAGCTTATTGTGCTGTGGAAAACCATTTTCTTCTTTGAACCAGTCTCTGCGGCTGTCAACTTAAAGTTAGCTTGATGTATTTTACTCGGTGATTTGTAAATTTAAGTTACTTTCGTCTCATAAAGTTTTTTTCCTGAAATGTTTGTCATTTACTATCAAATTTAGCTCCAAAGTTTTTTTTACCTAGTACTTTATTTAAAACTCACTTTGAAGATTTTGTTTTCCTTTGGAGCTATATTATTATTTGAGCTGCTTTAGAGAAATCACATTTTGCACTTCAGACTTTTTGCATCAGAAGTGAGCAATGCCCGTCCGGCCAGCATTATTATTTATGCCCTCGAGAAAACTACATTTATAACAATATTACGCCGGACCGCGCCCGCCCTCGGAAAATCATTTTCCCATTTTCAGAAGATTGCAGGTGTATTATATTTCATGAACGTTATTTATGGTGAGACTTTTATTACAAATGCGTGCGATGTCTCTATCCGTTTTTTATTGTCATCGAATTATTTGATGGAATTCTTATTTTGTGACAAATACAGATAGGACTATTTATTGGCTGTATTTTGTTATTACTATCCGATAAGAAGTCGAGGATATTGAATTCTTTGTTATATGAGTTTGTATTATTGCTTGGGGTCGGTTTTATCTTTTGTGAAAAGTTACAAACCGCGGCATGTGTAGCGGTTTTGTAAAGGCTATTCATATTTTTCCGTAAATTTGGAATATCCCCTGAAGACGGATATATCAGTCAGGCGAGGCACCCTCGAAGATCGCGCGCAAAGTCCGAGGTTACGAGCCTCGCGGGAATACCCAGCTCCGATCAACTCTGTCCATAACCAATAATCGTAAATAAACTCTAGACTATACCATCCGCGCCGCGACGCACAACATAACTCCCCTAAATTATAAACGGTACACTTTAATTTTTTTTCATAGTACCTATTATTTTTGTAGAAAACAACACATTTTACACACAAATTAAATTAATATTAACTTGTCTCAATTTTGGATGAAGGTATGTGTTTCCTAGGGTCTACAAGAAAGTTTGCTTGCAGTCCGCTAGGTCTGCGACCATTGTAAGCCATTTGCTATGAACCCATTCTAAAACTCACCTACTTAAATCGACTCAGTGGTCCTTTTGGAGTCTATCGACATAAGGGTATGCGTATCAAGCAGTTCCTGGTAGGTATAATCTAAAAAATACCTATGTAATGCGTAGCCAGAGCCTACATACACGTCTAGCCTAGTATACACGATTCAAATTATTTCTCTGACAGTGTTGAGTTGTTGGCCTAAGTACCAATAAATTATCGAATGCTTGCATTTTCAGCCACCAAGGTAAACATGAGTGCATAGATTTTATTATCCCGTAGTAAAATGTACTGAGAAAATAATAGCGTACATCTTAGTGTGATATAAAATATCCTCAAACGATTGGCTGCGTTCGGATATCGTTTATTTTTACCTGAAGAGCGCGATCCTGCGCATCTCTCCCTATTAAATTTTGTTTGCATTTATTTTAAAGGTGCGACGCTCGAAGAGACGTGGTATGTGAAAAATTACACCTCACTCCAATATTTATGGGTGATATTCGGCAGCGGTTCCTTTGTGGGATGAGGGTGTATAAATAACACCTCTTATCGCGTGGGAGCTTACCCTTAAATGGGATTTATTTTAATTATTTATCAACGAACCTGTATCTATCTATACACCTATTGGTAAAAATCTTAATATTTTGCCCATTAACGTGTGCGTTGAATTTGTTAGTTCCCGTATTACCTCCACGATAAATACATTTAGCTTCTTTGAACCTGCCTGATTTTCATAAAATAGCCTATGCACCTACCATATTAGCCTATTATAGCTCTCGACTTTATCTCGCTTTTATACATTATGTGACACTTCCAAAATGAACTGTAGCAGTAAGATTGATGAGCGCGATATGATCAGCAGTAAATCAGAGCGAGATCTTAACTTCGCACGCTATATTTTGCTAAGCACGCAAAGAAATGAATAAATTATGAACAGTAAACGGAGCGAGCGGCTATTTTTGTGTGCATAATCGCTGTGTATGACCATAAATTAGTTCTATATTTGGTCGCGTTGTTTTGCGTACAGACAGCCCGTCTGCACATGCGTGCGGCATCAATCTCAATTCCGAAATATTTTTCCGTCTGCGACGCGGCCGCTGCCGCTCGTAGGTGTTTATTTATCTACACTTTATGGGAAACTACTGTAAAGGGGATCGATTTGTATAAACTTCCACTTTCGGCAAGAGATCATAGGTAGAATTTACATCTTGATTTAGCCAAAAGGTTAACTTGTTAATTTAGCTACCAAAACATTGCAGTTTAGGAAGTTTTTATTCCATAATTCATCGGCATTTTTTATTTTTTTTATTTTCTGTTATGGTATGGATTTTATGTGATTTGTTGCAGGCTCGATGATGTACAGCTGACCGTCGGCGACCCCTGATGGACCCCATTAATTCCTGTAAGAAAACAATTTGTCACGAGCCAAACCCCTGACCCCTAAAAAGATAAATCCATAAAATAGATATGAGTAGTTTTCCGCGTTACTTGAAACGAATGGGCAGGACTTGCGATCCGGAATAACGTCTCGATTACCTCCACATATGTGGTTTAAGTTGAAAGCAAGCTCTATTTCAATTAAACGTATATTTTGTATTTGCATTAAAATCAAATAGGTTGCTCCCTTATCTAAACATTGTAAAGAAACGAAGATTTGCAAATTATATTTTACTTTAAAAATTTACGTTGGTGTTCTTCCAATACAAACTAGGTACCTACGTAGTTAACCCGCTTACTAGTGAAATTACAAATTCAAGTTATTTTTTTAACGAGTATAGACTAGGTTGACCACAAACTTACCTGATGGTAAGTGATTATGTGGCCGACGACGTATCACGAAGGTCTAGAATACACCTATTCACTCTTGTCTTGAAGAGACCCTGGTTGTAGCAGGCCAAAAACAAGTTGCAAAATGTTGTCGAATTTTCGCTTTTATCTTGCACCACATCGTTATCAGCCGACTAGTGGAGGGCCTCACGAGGGGAAAATGATTGACGGCTTCGCGAAATTTCATTTTGCGGCTTGTTGAGGCTCCTTCTTGACATTGACGAGCCACTTCACCACCTGATTGCCTTATCGAGGACTGCTACTACCCACACACTTCATTTCACTCGTTCTGTACCAACGCATCAGTAATTCAACGATTTCGCTCCAATCTATTGTTAGGTTTGTTGAGTGCACGGACATTGTTCAGTTGAGTCTCATTAATGTAATCAGATTACCATTTAGGTGATCAGTGAATCAACGAGAGCCTGGCATTTGGTTAGCGCAGTCCTTGTTATGTGGTACTTGCATCCTGGCTGAAGCTTCGCTGACGGTTCTTCAACGCGAACATTGTTTGCAAGCTCACTGTAAACAAATCACGATAGGACATTTTTATGCTCATTCAAATGTCATATAATTTTGCATACAATATTTTCTTGGGGAGAATTGAGAACGAGCCGTGACAGCGGAATTTAATAATGACAAAATAATACAAGGCAAGTTTAAGGGCAGCCCTTTCTGCTGTCCGTCATACGGAGCGCTATTCATTCTACTTAATATTTCTGAGGTCCAACTATTCGCTAATTTATTCAAGAGAGTTTAATTATGGTCTACAAAGCGGATTCTGAATAGAGTTCGATTTAAATCATACAAATTAATACCGTTGTTAAAATAATAATCGAATTGAATCGGTACAATAGGGGGACTTTCTCAAAGTTAATCGCAGACACGATGACAAATGCATATCGCTTCATCTCGCGGGCTGAGATTAATGTGCGCAGGCGAGCGCCTAGACGAAACCTGCCGCCTGCGCGCACGCAGCCTCTCTACCTACCCGCCTCGATCACACCACTATCTTGTAAGCAATGCCACTTATTATTTATCAACACACAATACTAACTCAATCAAACTCAAATCTCATACCCACTCAGAGAAATATACAGCTTATTCCGTAGCAGCAGAGTCAAAATCACTTTACCACGTTAATTTGATACGATACAATAACGCGCGCCGTTATTGTCACCAGAGACAATAATGACATGTTCTAAATGTAAGCACTATAGTTTGATCTAAAATTAAGTGAGATGAAAGAGAATTTTGTGCTTGATACAAAAAAATATTAGTGAAGTTGGTTATTGTCTGTGCGCTTTGTGGGGACAAAGGCGTTAACACGCGCGCATTCCGCTCGGCTGGCTTCATAAATGAGAGAAATGTCGGATCAAAAGAATAGCAGGTGTGCTCTATTATTATAATTTGTCATTTGTTCTCGATTCCCATCATCTTAATGTATGTCATTTTGTACACCGCGAGAGCTTATTAACATTGGAACTGCTCTTTTTATGTCCCTTTATGACTTAGTGAGAAGTTGTCTATAATTATAAAACTACATCGGCATTGTATATGGACTATTAAATTGACAAATGTGTCAATTAAATGCACTTAGTCGGGCTGTTATGGTATAAATTAAGTGTTTTTAGCATTTACCGGTTATTATCATCACTCTTTTAGCATTATTGTTGCTCATTACTGTGTCACTAAGATTACGATAACCAACATTCACTTTCCTACCCTTACCTCAATAGAAAATAGGTTTTTTTTTATAATACATCAGAAAACCTATCCAAATGATCCCGAATGGCAATCCGTAAAAAAATATTTGGTATAAAGCATCTCCGTAAAAGTTCTCTATGATCTTTTAAACTGCTTTTCATTATTGTTATGGGGAATTTAATAGTCCATAAGCCATCTCTAATAGAGCCGTTAAACTGTATGACTTCTAAATGTTAAAGGCGTAAGATGAGTACCTACTACCTGACATCTTCATCACTCCTACACAAACAACTTTTATCTTATCTCATTTGAATTGACTTAGTAACTTATAATTCTAAAACTTACTGGCTTTTGCCTTAGGCTTTCCACGCGTGTTTCGTGGATTCAAAGTGTATCATTCCCCAGGATACAATCTGTCTCCTTGCTAAATTTCATCGATATCAGTTCTGTTGTTCATCAGTCGTGAAATGCTCAGTGATGTCTCAGTGATCAACAGGTTCAATACCGGATCTGATCACCGACT
Source organism: Eupithecia inturbata (assembly GCA_963662085.1). Classification (NCBI taxonomy): domain Eukaryota; kingdom Metazoa; phylum Arthropoda; class Insecta; order Lepidoptera; family Geometridae; genus Eupithecia; species Eupithecia inturbata. The sequence continues at coordinate 8,988,362 of OY759180.1, read as the reverse complement.
ACTCCGGGGCTCTCTGAATATCAACTTAAAGCTTCAAAGAAACCGTCTAATGAAGTCCACGCTCCGACCTAAGCCAATCATGGCGGGCACCGAGAAGTTTCAGCAGCTTCTCGGGGATAGATTTGTTGCCTTGGAACCCACTGATGACGCTGACGAGACCCTACACAATCTGGTAGAAACGTTGAGGGACGAGGGCATCAAGTTTTGCAAAAATCAACAATAAAAACGATAACGGTAACGATAACGGATTCGTAACGAATACATCCGACAGAGAACCAAATTTATCGACATAGCTCAAAGAATTAGCAAGCTGAACTGGCAGTGGGCCGGCCATATCTCACGAAGAACCGAAGAACAACTGCTGGGGTAAACGTGTTCTCGAGTCGAGACCGCGACTCGGCAAACGTAGAGTAGGACGCTCTCCAGCCAGTTGGGATGACGATCTGCGAAAGACTGCAGGCAGATGCTGGATGCGGCAAGCTGAAGAGAGGGCGCTGAGATGATATATATATATATTTATATGGCTAATATTTATTATTTATATAGGCTTTGTTTAAGAAAACAAAAAGGGTTCAGCGCTAACAAATTCATACTTATGTAATTGTAAATTATATGCGGCTGAAACCGCGAACCGTACAGCTTGTTTATAACAATTAGTATGGATAACTAAAGATCACAAACAATGGACTTAAAACTCAAAGGCGGTAAAAAGTCCAATCGCTATTAGTTATTCAAATGATTTTATTGTTGTTTCTCAAATGAAACAAACATTTTTGGCCGTTACCAGAATGCCAACGACAAAATATAATCTAAATCTAAACGCCACGCTCCCACACGGAATATCAATGTCTGGTTGATCCTGGTGGCTTGTGAACCTACGACGTGATGTCTCACCATTAGAACCTGCGTTGATGAACAGTATGCACCGGTCACCCTGTATGCATTCCTTTACGTTTTTTCTCATTCAATATCAAATACTTACTGTCTCTTATGTAGGTATAGTTAGTAGATACTCGTACTAACGATACCAAAACGATCTTTAATTTTAGTAGGTATCTAATTATCTACCAAGTTAAGCACCTTATGTTTAAAGTAAAGATTAAACATATTTCTGATTTAGCACGAGTAAAAAATTTTTGCGTCTGGAACGTAGCCATCATCACCATCAATGATTTCTACATCCACGAAGGATGGCTTGTGCGGTGTCCGTTTGGCCACACTTACTTATATGATTAGACCTAATAAGTAATGTAAATCTTATCGTATTCGTCTAATATACAAACGCTGTACAGTGTGTATAATCTCTCTTCTAGCCCATTTCTTTGAGCTGACTGCAGATATTGCATGCCATCACGTAGAAGCCCCTATCCGATATGATTTCACATCGCAAAATTCTGCCCATTAAGGTATTCGATGACACATTTAACCTCGTTGCAAGATTTGTGACAAGACGGAATGAGCATCAGATTTATTTGTTTCTCTTTTTTAGGTTATGGGAAAAATATTGAAATCCAGTGAGTAGGGTATCTATAAATGTACGGACGTAGTGTATATTTGTTATTTTTTTTTTAAAGTTAGTTAAGTCAGTTAATGAGTGCTAAGTTAAAATCACTGATCACATCACCATTCAAAAGCTTATTGAAATAGTTACACGTAAAATTACGTACAAAGTAAACGTCCCTTCATACGTTTCTATCGCGTTGCGGTCAGTCTCGCAATTGTTATTATGGACGTAAATATACCAATTCAGTAATTAGATACCTAGTACGTCTTTGTGTAAATGATGTCTACAAAATAGTCTCTTGAGTCTACAAATCAATTTCAAAGCAATATTTTTATGTGCATAGTTTAGAATAATCATCGTCGCTGGAAGCGGTAGTTATGCCTTATTAGCGAAGCTTTATCGTCTCAAATTATACAATTTCATCTGTACGTTGTATGTTTTATTGAAATGGATATAATTAATCGGGTATTACGACGCTTGAAGTTATAACCGGAGGTGCCTGCTGTGCCGCTGCGCTGTTTAGGAACTAAGTCGCCTCTTATAAATCTGATCCGCAGTTGGCTCGGATAAATATTGACATTTATGCACATATTGCTCCATATACGCTTTTTATAGTTGTAAAATATGAACCCAGAATCGACTTTTTGTTTGCCTCTTTAACTCGATATTGTCTTTAAAAGGCAATGAAAATTAGCATAATTGTATGTCTCTTATTTTATATACAAATTTGTACATTTGGTTACATAAGCGCGGTTCTTTACAGTGTTTAGAGAGGCATTAAATATGCCCACACGAAATAAGACGATTTCCGTTACAAAAAATTGGTCAACATCACTAAATGTTGACCAATTTCTTCAATTTCTAACGATTGGTTGATAGGTACTAACCTATCAATTGTTCGACATCTCCTATTGGTATATATCGAATAAATTTTATCCGACAGACGTCTATTCGATTTCGTCTTTTCAAATATCTATGTAAAGTCTTCAAAAGCGATAGTCAGTTAATCGTTTCCCACATGGCGACCGCCGGCGACATCGACACGTCGATCTGATAGCAAAGACATCTACCTTGTCGCAATCAGCCGACGTGGAATCGCAATAGCTAAGACTAATTGATGCGAGATTATAACTTGAACATAATGTCAAACTATAAAATGCATGGGACTTGGTTCCCGTGTTCTTGGTCATTACTAGAGACCGGAATATATGTAATTGCATATATGCATATGCATTTGCATATTTTCGCTACATCTTCTATATTTCTGTGTAGGCTAGTTATTAATATCTATAAAATAATAATGATCCTGAAATGAGGAAATGAAATCTTACGTTGTATATATGTACGTAGCTCAGTTTCTGAAAGCTGCCGCGATCGTCTTTTGATTTCGTATACTTCATTAAGAAATTGCTTTCAAATTCATTGATTTTTCGTTTTTGAATAATAAAAGTATATTTTTCATTCTATTTGACACTGAAATTTCGGTTTTTGATATATAATGTAAAAATGTATTAAAAAGGCAGTAAACGAGAGTACCTTGCTACATTGGGTTTGGCGGCCGTACTTAGAACATTTGTAACATTACCCGATTGTTAACGTCTAGAAGAATACATAATGTTTAATAATTTTTTATTTACTGTCGATACCGTACTAATTGTATGTGATTTTGAAAAAAAAAACACTAAAGACTAAAATGGTTTTGTTATTTAATGTTGCATATTTTAATACTATTCATGCATTTGCTTGAATTGTATCAAAATATGCTTTCAAAATAGTTTTTTATATAACATAACATTCAGAATAACAATAATAATAAATAATGCTGGACGATCCACACAGCATCATCTGAATTGCTTTGGAGTCTTCAAATCCAGAGCGAATTAGTTCCTTCTTGGAGAACGTATTCCATCTAAGGTTACATCATCACTTGCTTAAGTGAGATGGTGGCCAAAAGCTTATCTTCTAAAGAAAATTGAAAGAATGAAAGAAAGAAAATTATTTATTAGACACTACACCAACAAACTTAAGTACACAAATAAAATCGTAGACAGACAAAATTGCTTAGGTATTTGAGCATATCTATCTACTCTTCAAGGAATAATTTCTTCCAATTCTCTCGATTGAAATGTTTATGCTCATCGGTCGGATCGGTTATGCTCATCGGTTGTAAGTATCTTGTCTGGAAATTAGGTAACGTTGTGAACAAAGTTGATATTAACATCTTCCTTTCCCTTTATGTCTCGACTGTAGTTAAATATAAGCAATTGATAATGTTTAGTTTTATATAAATGTAATATAATATAATATACTAGCTGATCCGTCACAGCTTATACATAAGTTGTAAAAAAAAGACAGCGTAACATTTTGTTCCTTGTTGTGTTGTTTTAACGAAACAGTACCGTGTTCGGATTGTTCTATAACATCTTATATGGGTTATAAGCATTACACTAATCGATAGTTAACGAATGGAATGGGTAATTTTTAGAGTTGTTTCAAAATATTTCAAAAAGTATAAAAACTACAGAAATTGCAAAAACTGTTTTGAGTTTCAAATGTACAAAGTGATACCTTTCATTTGATAACCCCCACATGACCTTGTAGGTCTTTTTTAAAATTTCGCCATCACAATTTGTACTGAAAATTTTCATTTAGTTACATATATTTTTTTATTTCTTTTAAAACAGGCGCACGAAATTTTTTTTAAATAACAAGTTATTTGCTTCTGCAGTTGCTGAGATTTATTAAAGACGAAAAAAAGGTCAAAAAAGCGAGACCATAGGTTTTCGAAACCGATCTCCGATCTTTGAAACCCTAAAAATAAGAAATACTAATTTGTACTAAATTAATAATACTATTTTTAATTACAAATTGTATTGCTAGTTTCCTATGGTATTACAATATGCAGTAAGAAGATTTACAATTGTAATTTTTATTTGCCTGATGATAAAATAAACTATGATCTAGGCTTAAAGTCAAAAATAAATCCCTTCAAAAAATCATAAATTACAGAATAGAACACCTCAGTTTAAATTTATTGGGGATTGTATTGAAAATATATGAAACACATGTCCATTTATTTTGACCGATTTTCAAGAGAATCACACTACGCTTTAAAAGGTTTATACAAACTTTACCACCCCTTCTCACCTCTTTCGGGGTTGATTTGCGAGAAACCCTTTCTTCATGTCCATTTATTTATTAATAATATTATTTTGACAGAGTTTCAAGCGAACCGATATACGCCTTAAAAAGCTCCCATACAAAATGACATTTCCATTTCATGACACCCCTTATTACCCCTTTTTAAGGGCTGTATAGAAAAATCCTGAAACAGGTGTTTCTTTATTTTAGATCGTTAATATTTTGACCGAGTTTTAAGTAAATCGCATCACGCATTAGAAAGTTTCATACAAATTTTGCCACTCCTTCTCACCCCTTTCTGAGTTGAATTTCGAAAAACCCTTTCTTATTACTCATATAAGCTATAAATGTAACCTTATGTCCAAATTTGAGGTCTCTAGCTTCAGTAGTTTCGGCTGTACGAAGGTCCGTCAATCAGTCAGAACCTCCTCTCTTTATATTATAAGTATAGATTAACTGAAAAGACAGTGAAAAACAAAACATACCTGACACAGCTGTCCCTAATTCTGTTTTATGATCACTTTCAAAAGAATGCGTGCCAAATATAACCACAGAAATATTCTTAATGTTCACCGTATGGAACTATTGTCATGCTTTTAAAATGACGCGCCCGAACAACAACAGAAATATAAAAGTCTTTATATCTCAATTAATCACCACTTTATTAGAAGCTCAGGACCATGTGTCAAGAATATTATTATCAGACTTCGTGGCTAAGGAATAAAGTTGGATTTTGTAGGGATTTTCGAATGTAGTAGCAGGAAATACCGCAATAGTCATGTCAACAAAAAATATAGATGCTTTAAGTTGTGATTATACTAATTTCATATTTGAGTTGACTTTTGTCGCCACTTAATTCTGCCGCTGGATTAATAGATTTTTGTCTAAAAATAGAGGAGAATAGATATTGTTTTGATAACAAGGAAAAGACAACTTCTTTGCGGATTAAGTGATTTATATTTACCAGTGGTTTTGGCCTACATTGGAATGGCTATAAAGCACACATTTGAATATGGTTTCATTTTAGTTGGAAATAAACAGAAACTGTTAGTTCTGTTTATTTTCGAATAATCCAACGTCATCATAAAAATAGCTTCTACAGGGCGAACGTACTGCAACTACAAGTGAGATACTAAACGGCTAGGGCGGGCATTATATCAAAATGCATGACATATTTGTCTCTAATGATGATAAATGAAATTGTTCAAAACGCTCCCATTCAAGGTGTCTCAATAAATTAATCTGTCTCGTGTCGGACCACAGTGGAACGGCAATTAAACGGCCAGGGAAATTACCACACAATGTGCGTTGTATATCATCACATGACACTGTGCATACTGCGAGCGGGCTAACCGCCCGTCATATTCCAGCTATGGCGTATAAACAGGACGACGTGGATCGCCATAAAGAAAAGTATTTGACTGGACTTGTCTGTCTCTCTTGAATATGCATGTTTCTTATAAGCGTAGGTAGGTGATTGATTCTTCCTAGACTTGCGCGGAGACCTTATTATAAGTAAGAGTAGGTACCGATCAAATCAGACGAGTAATTTTCTAAAGAAAACTATGTATTTTGTTCAACAAAGCTATTTAAGAAATATGTCGTTATATCTCAAATCAGAAGACACGGTAAAACTTGAAACATTTAATTGCTATAACTAATTTAATTTCCCGGAAAATTAAAAGCTAAGTCAAAATGAATTACGTTGTTCCGCATTTGAGTTTTCAAACATAGGAATTCGTTTAAAATTGTTTCAGCCACCTACAAGATTCCAACGGAGAAATTATTTGCTCCTTATTTACTTGAATTTTCATCCAATGTGAGTTATTTAATGAGCTATGAGAATTCAAAAATAACCTGCCTTCAGAAGAGCTTTAGCTACTTACTGCTTTTAGCCAGGCCTAGCTTTGTCAGGCACTTCAAGTAACCATTTCAGCCAGTAGCTTAGTTTAATTAGACATTATTTATTTAGTTACATATTTACATTATCATTACAGTGCAGCACCAAAGCGATAAGGAAATATAAAATTATTATTAATTATTCATACATTAATAAAATTACATCAACTACAACTTAATACTACAGCTAAACAAATTTACTTATTAATTACTATGCGTCCTATCCAAAAACTTTAAAACCATAATGCATTATTTAACCATTAAGCATTATGTAGTGAACTTTGCTTCACTACATAATGCATAATGTCCCTTTGAATCTTATTTTAAGCAATACAAGGTAATTCGGCTAAGAAACTATGCGCAAGATTTAGCGTCAGTAGATTATTATGTTCATCCCGTATATGAGCTGCTATGAAGTCTCGCCGGAATGCTTGTAACGAGCGTCGCGATAACATATACTCTACACGTTCTAAGTATTAAACTTTTTGGAATTTCATTCACACCCTAGATAGCCAGACGCCTCCGCCCTGTCCTTAAAAAGAAGGATATATAATAATTAGCGCAAACACAAGCATGTTCTAAAAAGTTTTGAGATATAATCGCACCAGAAAACTTTCAACATGTTTTACTATATGAGGAAAATGTAACCAATTAAGGACTTTTAGAAGATTTGAACTCTGTGATTGTAAGGTGTTGATTACCTACTTTACCTACAACATTAAGCCTTTACAATATATTCTGAAGTCCATGCACACCAAGACCAACTTTGAAGTTCAAATCCAGAAAAAGGCTCTAGTACACAAACGTTTTTTCCGCCGTAAAAATCTACGGTTAATTTGCCATGCGTAGGCACGGTCGCCGGTATTGTATGGATCACTATAAAAGCTTGGTCACACACGTTTTTTTCACAGTGAAAATCTACAGTTAATTCGCCCTGTGTAGGCACGGTGCCGACAACGAGCGCTCATAGTGATCCATACAATACTGACGACCGTGCTTTCACACAAAAAAAACGTATGTGAACAAAGGCTCTAAGGGAGTCACTTAACTAAATGCGAGATAATTCTAGAATTCATTCGCTTTTCATAGAAGACGGAGTTGTTGGCTACTCTATTTTTAATAAATAAAGCATTAGAGGAATTAGCGCCACCGGTATGGTAACTTATGATGTATTAGCGTCTCTAGATTTACGAGTGTACTAACAACTTCTTTACCAGTAACTTTGAACTCAATTAGCTCTGCATAAATATCTCCGGTACCGTTTCTTGAATATTACACGCAACAGTGATTTTGATTTACTGTCTCGTGGTTCAAAATACGTGGTATAACCTGCGTACTTAAATTAAATAATGGGATTCATTCTATTCTAAATATAAGTACACAGATTTTATCACGTGAAACATGACATTATTTCCTCGCTTAAAAAATCTATTATATGTGCAATACTTTAAATGAGCTTATATTTATACTATCATTACTTTTAATTATACTTTAGCTTAATTGTTTCAATTGTAAATACTATTTCTAATTTGTTTTTATTATTGAATTGTAATTTTCTTTGTCAATAAATACTTTAAATATTTAGTTTTTCAACTCTTCAACAAACATGGACACCTGCATACATAGGTAAATATGTACCTAACATATTTACCTATGTATGCAGGTGTCTATGGAATGCTCTCCCCCTGGAAATCAGACCAGCAAAACCACTCCCCGTATTAAAAAAACTGGTTCATCAGCATTATCTATTATCGTCAAAGTTAGACAATCTTAATATATTTTTTAATATATTTAAGTTTATTATAGTATTTGAAGGCTATGTTATTGTAGTATTAGTTTAAGTATTTGTTTTCTTTTTCTTTATCTTTATAAATATATTTTTTCAGGTGCCACCGTCTATATTATTCTTTCATGTCCAGTCCATCTCAAGGTTGCCTGGAAGAGATCGCTCATTTCCTCAATTCTAAGCATGTTTGTTTGTATTGTTTTCTTTATTTGTGTGGTATAATAAAGTATTTTTCAACACACTTGCTCATAAAGTGGCTCTATAGTCACCGCAACTAGGCACAGAATGACACCCATAATCAAACAGTGTCTTTTTCATTGCTATAACTCACTAGTGAGTTATAGATTTTTTTTTAATTTTATCGGTTGAGGTGCTTTGTTCTTAAACAAGTTTTTATTCAAAAAAAAGATCGTGTTCAATAGAACAAATAAATTAATGTTCCTATTGCTTGCTCATTTCATGCAACTTCTTATTTAAATAGATAATTTTAACTCGTACGTGTTTAATAAATAAAACTTTCACTCTGATATAACTTTTGTTTTCTCTGTAATAAAAGAAAACTAAATTCCCCATTTTGTACGTGGCAGAATAGGCGCTAACCCTATGCGCAGAAAATAAAAAAAAAACCTAATCCCTTTAGTCTGTGGCTGATCGCAATGCGCGCGCATAGGAAAACTGCAAAACATTTTTCACAACTCTTTTTTACTGTTAAGATTACAGTTATTTATTAATTAAAATGTCTACAAGTACTAATTATGAAGAAAATTATTTATGTTGTACACCGCCCGATATAAGATGTGAAGCCCTTAACGTTATGAAAGATTTACTACCTGAAAACCCCCAAGGAAAATTATCTATTATCTACTGAATAAAATGATTTTTGGTATTATTTTCTTCACAAGTGTGTTGAAAAACGTCGTATGATACACGTGTGTATTGATGATTACCGTCCTCGGCTCTCTTAAGACCCTCGCCTATGGCTCGGTTCTCAATGGCGCCTCAGCGGTAATCACCAACATTACACACTTGTACCATAATGCACTATTATATCTATCTATGTAAAGCAGTGATACCGAAAACTACCAACTTTTTATCTCAGGGGAACTACAGCTGAAGATATCTGAAGGTATAAACTTCTCTCAAATTCACTTAGCAGCAACCGTACTGAAAACACAAATAACATTCAAAAACAATATTTTATGCATGCCATTGACTCCACAACCTTGTTATGAGTTAAGAGAGGACAAATATTTATTGAAAATGCTTTTTATCATTCAGGTTATTGAATCCTAATAAAATAATTTCCATAGTCCGTGCATTGGCAATGAGCCTAACAAGTTTTCACGTTGTTTAAAACGTGGTAAACTCATTGTAATCTAATTTTACTTTCAATAAGTTAAACTTACGTAGATATTCAAGAGAATTTAATATCAAGACGTTACGAAACACTTTATGATAGGTAGCTAAGGTTAAATTTAAATCAAATGTTTGATGCGAATTTATATTATATGGACTGCTTTTGTGATATTCTAATGTGTGACTTGATAAATTACTCGTTACGCGGGCACTTGATTTAAAATTGTTTTCCATTAGTAGTAAGGTAGGTACTTACTTACTAAAATATTCAAAACCGTATCGAACAATGTTACCGAATTAATCAACCCGTCAGTCTGTCGAACAAGAATCACGACGTTGATTAAAAGTTTTCATTAAATTCGTATATCATTCGATTTTTCCCGTTCCTATTTTCAGTAAAATGATGCATATTTTAGTACATCAATGTCATGGTAATGTTCTTTGGAGGATGGATTGACTAATGATTTGCAAAGTCAATTTACCTGACACCAACCAACCACCTGACCTAAGCCAATTTCCAATTTCTGTACGGTTTGACGCATCAAAAATATTAAATACGTTTTCATTTCAAAGACCATTAGTGGGGCTCCTCATCTGCCAGCACCACGCATACCTACGTCCACTGCTGAACATGTCTGCCCCAAGCTAGACGGGCTTTGTCATAATCACATTGTAATTCCAAAGAAATGCAATACCTAATACTGATGACGCAGATAAGGACTTTATTTGGACGACTATTTTGCCCGCAGCTCACGTTTGTAGCTCCATCATCTAGAATTCTAAAAACGTATCCTTTTTGATGAACTAATTCTTACCAAACACGCTAATAAGACCTACCTGGCCTTAACTTCAACACCTGCTTTCAAGTATCTAGAAGAGTACTAGAGGTCAGCATAATTTGGTATCGGCATCCATACCTGCAACCAACTTAACATGACGCACTAGTTTTATTACCCTCATGTTTCTAAATGGCCCTCATTTTGTTCACGAAATTATTTATATTAGAGTTCGTATATAGATCGTTTCCCAATCCATTGTTGACCTAAAATGCTATTGTGTAATGTATTGAAGCGTTGACAAATTATTCTTACGCCTAGATGGCGCTAGCCTAGGATGTAACAACAGCGCGAATTGTGAGCAACTCTTGCGCACTGCGCCAAATACAGTACGTCAGAAGCTGTACTTTACACGTTGGTTGTTGGTATATATTTTCAGATTTTATAAAATCATTTCAGGTTCCCACCTAAAAGCACTAGACCTAAGAACCCTATCTTTGTTATTTAATTTATTATTGTGTTATCTCTAGTTGGTAGTCCTACTAAATAAATAACTTAATTTTATGTTAATATCTATGTTTTTTATTTAACTTTGTGGTTTACAATAAAGAATTTTGTATTGTATTGTACTGACGGTGATATCCTTCTAGCCGAATTTTGGGCCACGCAGGACTTATTATGCACAAGTGTACACACAGGTGCACTCTCTAGAATATAAATAGCACACTGTTTGACGATTGATGACTGAATGAAGAATCTAGTTTGATACTTTGTAATGAAGCAAGCTTTGGTACGCCAGTATCAAAACAAAGGCTCTTTCCTCCTACGGAAAATGAATTCAGAAACCCACGCAATACCCGACAATGCTCATCAATAACAATTAAATTAATAAAATGGTTATAAAATGCTCCAGTGACTATAAATAACCACTATTATTGGTCGTACTGTAATTCGAGTGTAATTGATTGTTTACTTCCATTTTACTTCAAATGGTAACAAAACATACAATGATGTGAATCATACCAACCTATTTTTACAGGGTGTTTCTATTTGAACAGCCAGGGCCTGCTTGAGAACAATACTCACGTTCATTGCATTTTTAAAATAATGATTTCCACACAACTACTAATCACCGCTATTTTATTGGCCAAAACATTTAATGTTGCCAGAAAAAAATCGCATATTATTTGTTAGAACATTCGAATGCAACCGCAAATGTCTAGTCACGTTTGCATTTTATTTGTGTTGTTGTAATTGCAATACAATTTACGTGTTGTGTTTGCGAAACTTATACCTAGACTAATAATAAAATCCTCCAATAATGCTTTCTTGAGGAAAAAGTATGGAGGATTACGTTATTGATACCACTCAATCCCACTGTCTCGATTTTGTTTGTGTTTGATTTATTGAGTTTGTTTTTTTTTAAATTATAACAACTTTATTGACAAAGAAAATTACAATTCAAAAATAAAAACAAATTAGAACTAGTATTTACAATTGAAATAATTAAGCTAACTGCAGACTGTTGCAAACAATCTACAGGTAGCTCAACTGATCCATATCAATATCAGTCGGAAGCGTCCCCAAGACGCTGGCTGCATTGCCCCGCTGTATGGCAATGCTGATGCGCTGCGCCAGATACCCGCCAGCTCTCGGGTCACGCGTCGCGTCGACCAGACGCTCAGATGAATTAATGATAATATTGAGAAAAAATAATTTTCAATTAACAATTAGGTGTTGAATCTTAAATGGCAGTGAAATATATTTTGACTCATGCTGTAGATATACGTCAACGTTTGCCTTGATCAGCTGTTAAGATGTTGATTTACGTGGGTATAGAACGCAACCAATTATGTTATTAGTAGCCAGTTTATCGTTCGTCACATTAACATACGGACGACCTATCTGAAAGGGAACCAACTATTCGCCAGTGAGCAATGTTCTCTATACAAGTTGTTAGTACTAACCTTTTTACAATAAAAGTAATTTCTGACTTCATTGAATACTACAAAATACGAATAATATTACTAAAAACAACGTAGCATAAAATGGTCCGTAGCAGCAGTTATCAAAGTAGGTCAAAAATGTAGAGCGTGTTCATTTTCTTTTTAATTATTCCTTGCGCGGTAAGTAGGGGACCTGAAACGACGCAAGGTAAGGATATCATAATAAAACCAACCGTAATGTTGACAACCAGTTCGGTGCTGGTTCCCTCTCGTGATGGCTGTCACCTATAATTCGCTTATACCACTATCTGCGGGTCAATATTTTCTCATGAAGCTCGACGTTTTGTCACACAAAATAACGTGTTTTATTGCTGAACGTTCCTCGGTAAATGTTTTACGGCAATAACAATAAAGAAAACAAAGCATATTGTCCTCTCTCTTCGAGAGCGTTTTCTTTCGAAAAAATTACAATCACTTTGTTTTATTCATATTTATTAGACGGTTCAAAAATACTTTAGCGGCTGGGATGCCGCTGGTCTCACATTCTTCTTAATACGTCTGACTCCATGGTGTTTCTTAAATTCCCTCAAATTTATGTAAAATGTTTTCATTTAAATTTAGTTAATTGAAAGCTTAATATAACTCACATCACAATGGAAATAATTCCAAAATCCTTTTTAACCATTATAACGCGTCGCTCTATCTTTAGTAAGCAACATAGTAAGTAGGTACCTACGTAAATTAGGCATTGAATTTGCTACCTCGGTTTGGTTTATTCCAGTCTTCCCCCTTGACAAATCCCCCTTAAAGGTACTGGAAACCTAATTTTTAACCTAATTTTTAACATGCATATTCAAGAGAGACTTGTCTGTCTCTCTTGAATATGCATGTTTCTTATAAGCGTAGGTAGGTGATTGATTCTTCCTAGACTTGCGCGGAGACCTTATTATAAGTAAGAGTAGGTACCGATCAAATCAGACGAGTAATTTTCTAAAGAAAACTATGTATTTTGTTCAACAAAGCTATTTAAGAAATATGTCGTTATATCTCAAATCAGAAGACACGGTAAAACTTGAAACATTTAATTGCTATAACTAATTTAATTTCCCGGAAAATTAAAAGCTAAGTCAAAATGAATTACGTTGTTCCGCATTTGAGTTTTCAAACATAGGAATTCGTTTAAAATTGTTTCAGCCACCTACAAGATTCCAACGGAGAAATTATTTGCTCCTTATTTACTTGAATTTTCATCCAATGTGAGTTATTTAATGAGCTATGAGAATTCAAAAATAACCTGCCTTCAGAAGAGCTTTAGCTACTTACTGCTTTTAGCCAGGCCTAGCTTTGTCAGGCACTTCAAGTAACCATTTCAGCCAGTAGCTTAGTTTAATTAGACATTATTTATTTAGTTACATATTTACATTATCATTACAGTGCAGCACCAAAGCGATAAGGAAATATAAAATTATTATTAATTATTCATACATTAATAAAATTACATCAACTACAACTTAATACTACAGCTAAACAAATTTACTTATTAATTACTATGCGTCCTATCCAAAAACTTTAAAACCATAATGCATTATTTAACCATTAAGCATTATGTAGTGAACTTTGCTTCACTACATAATGCATAATGTCCCTTTGAATCTTATTTTAAGCAATACAAGGTAATTCGGCTAAGAAACTATGCGCAAGATTTAGCGTCAGTAGATTATTATGTTCATCCCGTATATGAGCTGCTATGAAGTCTCGCCGGAATGCTTGTAACGAGCGTCGCGATAACATATACTCTACACGTTCTAAGTATTACACTTTTTGGAATTTCATTCACACCCTAGATAGCCAGACGCCTCCGCCCTGTCCTTAAAAAGAAGGATATATAATAATTAGCGCAAACACAAGCATGTTCTAAAAAGTTTTGAGATATAATCGCACCAGAAAACTTTCAACATGTTTTACTATATGAGGAAAATGTAACCAATTAAGGACTTTTAGAAGATTTGAACTCTGTGATTGTAAGGTGTTGATTACCTACTTTACCTACAACATTAAGCCTTTACAATATATTCTGAAGTCCATGCACACCAAGACCAACTTTGAAGTTCAAATCCAGAAAAAGGCTCTAGTACACAAACGTTTTTTCCGCCGTAAAAATCTACGGTAAATTTGCCATGCGTAGGCACGGTCGCCGGTATTGTATGGATCACTATAAAAGCTTGGTCACACACGTTTTTTTCACAGTGAAAATCTACAGTTAATTCGCCCTGTGTAGGCACGGTGCCGACAACGAGCTCTCATAGTGATCCATACAATACTGACGACCGTGCTTTCACACAAAAAAAACGTATGTGAACAAAGGCTCTAAGGGAGTCACTTAACTAAATGCGAGATAATTCTAGAATTCATTCGCTTTTCATAGAAGACGGAGTTGTTGGCTACTCTATTTTTAATAAATAAAGCATTAGAGGAATTAGCGCCACCGGTACGGTAACTTATGATGTATTAGCGTCTCTAGATTTACGAGTGTACTAACAACTTCTTTACCAGTAACTTTGAACTCAATTAGCTCTGCATAAATATCTCCGGTACCGTTTCTTGAATATTACACGCAACAGTGATTTTGATTTACTGTCTCGTGGTTCAAAATACGTGGTATAACCTGCGTACTTAAATTAAATAATGGGATTCATTCTATTCTAAATATAAGTACACAGATTTTATCACGTGAAACATGACACGTTATTTCCTCGCTTAAAAAATCTATTATATGTGCAATACTTTAAATGAGCTTATATTTATACTATCATTACTTTTAATTACACTTTAGCTTAATTGTTTTAATTGTAAATACTATTTCTAATTTGTTTTTATTATTGAATTGTAATTTTCTTTGTCAATAAATACTTTAAATATTTAGTTTTTCAACTCTTCAACAAACATGGATAGGTACATATTTACCTATGTATGCAGGTGTCTATGGAATGCTCTCCCCCTGGAAATCAGACCAGCAAAACCACTCCCCGTATTAAAAAAACTGCTTCATCAGCATTATCTATTATCGTCAAAGTTAGACAATCTTAATATATTTTTTAATATATTTAAGTTTATTATAGTATTTGAAGGCTATGTTATTGTAGTATTAGTTTAAGTATTTGTTTTCTTTTTCTTTATCTTTATAAATATATTTTTTCAGGTGCCACCGTCTATATTATTCTTTCATGTCCAGTCCATCTCAAGGTTGCCTGGAAGAGATCGCTCATTTCCTCAATTCTAAGCATGTTTGTTTGTATTGTTTTCTTTATTTGTGTGGTATAATAAAGTATTTTTCAACACACTTGCTCATAAAGTGGCTCTATAGTCACCGCAACTAGGCACAGAATGACACCCATAATCAAACAGTGTCTTTTTCATTGCTATAACTCACTAGTGAGTTATAGATTTTTTTTAATTTTATCGGTTGAGGTGCTTTGTTCTTAAACAAGTTTTTATTCAAAAAAAAGATCGTGTTCAATAGAACAAATAAATTAATGTTCCTATTGCTTGCTCATTTCATGCAACTTCTTATTTAAATAGATAATTTTAACTCGTACGTGTTTAATAAATAAAACTTTCACTCTGATATAACTTTTGTTTTCTCTGTAATAAAAGAAAACTAAATTCCCCATTTTGTACGTGGCAGAATAGGCGCAAACCCTATGCGCAGAAAATAAAAAAAAAACCTAATCCCTTTAGTCTGTGGCTGATCGCAATGCGCGCGCATAGGAAAACTGCAAAACATTTTTCACAACTCTTTTTTACTGTTAAGATTACAGTTATTTATTAATTAAAATGTCTACAAGTACTAATTATGAAGAAAATTATTTATGTTGTACACCGCCCGATATAAGATGTGAAGCCCTTAACGTTATGAAAGATTTACTACCTGAAAACCCCCAAGGAAAATTATCTATTATCTACTGAATAAAATGATTTTTGGTATTATTTTCTTCACAAGTGTGTTGAAAAACGTCGTATGATACACGTGTGTATTGATGATTACCGTCCTCGGCTCTCTTAAGACCCTCGCCTATGGCTCGGTTCTCAATGGCGCCTCAGCGGTAATCACCAACATTACACACTTGTACCATAATGCACTATTATATCTATCTATGTAAAGCAGTGATACCGAAAACTACCAACTTTTTATCTCAGGGGAACTACAGCTGAAGATATCTGTAGGTATAAACCTCTCTCAAATTCACTTAGCAGCAACCGTACTGAAAACACAAATAACATTCAAAAACAATATTTTATGCATGCCATTGACTCCACAACCTTGTTATGAGTTAAGAGAGGACAAATATTTATTGAAAATGCTTTTTATCATTCAGGTTATTGAATCGTAATAAAATAATTTCCATAGTCCGTGCATTGGCAATGAGCCTAACAAGTTTTCACGTTGTTTAAAACGTGGTAAACTCATTGTAATCTAATTTTACTTTCAATAAGTTAAACTTACGTAGATATTCAAGAGAATTTAATATCAAGACGTTACGAAACACTTTATGATAGGTAGCTAAGGTTAAATTTAAATCAAATGTTTGATGCGAATTTATATTATTTGGACTGCTTTTGTGATATTCTAATGTGTGACTTGATAAATTACTCGTTACGCGGGCACTTGATTTAAAATTGTTTTCCATTAGTAGTAAGGTAGGTACTTACTTACTAAAATATTCAAAACCGTATCGAACAATGTTACCGAATTAATCAACCCGTCAGTCTGTCGAACAAGAATCACGACGTTGATTAAAAGTTTTCATTAAATTCGTATATCATTCGATTTTTCCCGTTCCTATTTTCAGTAAAATGATGCATATTTTAGTACATCAATGTCATGGTAATGTTCTTTGGAGGATGGATTGACTAATGATTTCCAAAGTCAATTTACCTGACACCAACCAACCACCTGACCTAAGCCAATTTCCAATTTCTGTACGGTTTGACGCATCAAAAATATTAAATACGTTTTCATTTCAAAAACCATTAGTGGGGCTCTTGCCCGCAGCTCACGTTTGTAGCTCCATCATTTAGAATTCTAAAAACGTATCCTTTTTGATGAACTAATTCTTACCAAACACGCTAATAAGACCTACCTGGCCTTAACTTCAACACCTGCTTTCAAGTATCTAGAAGAGTACTAGAGGTCAGCATAATTTGGTATCGGCATCCATACCTGCAACCAACTTTACATGACGCACTAGTTTTATTACCCTCATGTTTCTAAATGGCCCTCATTTTGTTCACGAAATTATTTATATTAGAGTTCGTAGATAGATCGTTTCCCAATCCATTGTTGACCTAAAATGCTATTGTGTAATGTATTGAAGCGTTGACAAATTATTCTTACGCCTAGATGGCGCTAGCCTAGGCTCTAACAACAGCGCGAATTGTGAGCAACTCTTGCGCACTGCGCCAAATACAATACGTCAGAAGCTGTACTTTACACGTTGGTTGTTGGTATATATTTTCAGGTTTTATAAAATCATTTCAGGTTCCCACCTAAAAGCACTAGACCTAAGAACCCTATCTTTGTTATTTAATTTATTATTGTGTTATCTCTAGTTGGTAGTCCTACTAAATAAATAACTTAATTTTATGTTAATATCTATGTTTTTTATTTATCTTTGTGGTTTACAATAAAGAATTTTGTATTGTATTGTACTGACTGACGGTGATATCCTTCTAGCCGAATTTTGGGCCACGCAGGACTTATTATGCACAAGTGTACACACAGGTGCACTCTCTAGAATATAAATAGCACACTGTTTGACGATTGATGACTGAATGAAGAATCTAGTTTGATACTTTGTAATGAAGCAAGCTTTGGTACGCCAGTATCAAAACAAAGGCTCTTTCCTCCTACGGAAAATGAATTCAGAAACCCACGCAATACCCGACAATGCTCATCAATAACAATTAAATTAATAAAATGGTTATAAAATGCTCCAGTGACTATAAATAACCACTATTATTGGTCGTACTGTAATTCGAGTGTAATTGATTGTTTACTTCCATTTTACTTCAAATGGTAACAAAACATACAATGATGTGAATCATACCAACCTATTTTTACAGGATGTTTCTATTTGAACAGCCAGGGCCTGCTTGAGAACAATACTCACGTTCATTGCATTTTTAAAATAATGATTTCCACACAACTACTAATCACCGCTAATTTATTGGCCAAAACATTTAATGTTGCCAGAAAAAAATCGCATATTATTTGTTAGAACATTCGAATGCAACCGCAAATGTCTAGTCACGTTTGCATTTTATTTGTGTTGTTGTAATTGCAATACAATTTACGTGTTGTGTTTGCGAAACTTATACCTAGACTAATAATAAAATCCTCCAATAATGCTTTCTTGAGGAAAAAGTATGGAGGATTACGTTATTGATACCACTCAATCCCACTGTCTCGATTTTGTTTGTGTTTGATTTATTGAGTTTGTTTTTTTTAAATTATAACAACTTTATTGACAAAGAAAATTACAATTCAAAAATAAAAACAAATTAGAACTAGTATTTACAATTGAAATAATTAAGCTAACTGCAGACTGTTGCAAACAATCTACAGGTAGCTCAACTGATCCATATCAATACCAGTCGTTGCGTCCCCAAGACGCTGGCTGCATTGCCCCGCTGTATGGCAATGCTGATGCGCTGCGCCAGATACCCGCCAGCTCTCGGGTCACGCGTCGCGTCGACCAGACGCTTAATATAATATTAATGATAATATTGAGAAAAAATAATTTTCAATTAACAATTAGGTGTTGAATCTTAAATGGCAGTGAAATATATTTTGACTCATGCTGTAGATATACGTCAACGTTTGCCCTGATCAGCTGTTAAGATGTTGATTTACGTGGGTATAGAACGCAACCAATTATGTTATTAGTAGCCAGTTTATCGTTCGTCACATTAACATACGGACGACCTATCTGAAAGGGAACCAACTATTCGCCAGTGAGCAATGTTCTCTATACAAGTTGTTAGTACTAACCTTTTTACAATAAAAGTAATTTCTGACTTCATTGAATACTACAAAATACGAATAATTTTACTAAAAACAACGTAGCATAAAATGGTCCGTAGCAGCAGTTATCAAAGTAGGTCAAAAATGTAGAGCGTGTTCATTTTCTTTTTAATTATTCCTTGCGCGGTAAGTAGGTGACCTGAAACGACGCAAGGTAAGGATATCATAATAAAACCAACCGTAATGTTGACAACCAGTTCGGTGCTGGTTCCCTCTCGTGATGGCTGTCACCTATAATTCGCTTATACCACTATCTGGGGGTCAATATTTTCTCATGAAGCTCGACGTTTTGTCACACAAAATAACGTGTTTTATTGCTGAACGTTCCTCGGTAAATGTTTTACGGCAATAACAATAAAGAAAACAAAGCATATTGTCCTCTCTCTTCGAGAGCGTTTTCTTTCGAAAAAATTACAATCACTTTGTTTTATTCATATTTATTAGACGGTTCAAAAATACTTTAGCGGCTGGGATGCCGCTGGTCTCACATTCTTCTTAATACGTCTGACTCCATGGTGTTTCTTAAATACCCTCAAATTTATGTAAAATGTTTTCATTTAAATTTAGTTAATTGAAAGCTTAATATAACTCACATCACAATGGAAATAATTCCGAAATCCTTTTTAACCATTATAATTATAACGCGTCGCTCTATCTTTAGTAAGCAACATAGTAAGTAGGTACCTACGTAAATTAGGCATTGAATTTGCTACCTCGGTTTGGTTTATTCCAGTCTTCCCCCTTGACAAATCCCCCTTAAAGGTACTGGAAACCTAATTTTTAAAAGTCCAGAACTCCCCCGTTATGTTTTTTATTATTATTTGTTCCCATCATGAAACCATATTACTTATATTGTTATATTTTCTTGTAAAGTAGGCAACCATGACTAAGATTTTATTTTTACATCCACAGCTAACAAATCAGCGTTTCCTAGAAATGAGACATGTGTTTCATATAATAATTTCATATTCGCATCAGCTGTGCTCGTCGACCGAGATGACTGATACAAATGGCCCTCTGTGTATTTCTGTGAAGCCTTGATTAGAATCGCTGAAACAACAGGCCCTATTGACCGTTACTCATAATCCGATAAATAAATACATATTACTGCTGCAAAACTGCGACAGCCAGCATAGTAAAGATTTTGAATAATTGATAAGTAGGTTTAAATGATCGATAAGTAGGTATGAATTAGGAGCTGACTGTACCACTAAGTTAGGTGCCATTAGTACCAATTGCGTAGCTACAAAAGTCTAAAAAAATGAGGCCAAATATTTGAAAACTAATTGTCTTTATTTTGGATATTAACACACAATAGTTTTTGCAGATTTTTAGGGTTCCGTACCCAAAGGGTGCCAACGGGACCCTATTACTAAGCCTTCGCTGTACAGACCGCAGTAACGTTCGCCCGTCTGTCTGTCCGTCTGTCAGCGGGCTGTATCTCAACAACCGTGAAAGGTAGACAGTTGAAATTTTTACTGAGTGTGAATTTCTCTTGCCGCTATAATAATAACAACAATTGAGGGGGCGTCCATTAATTACGTGAGGCTTTTTTCACCGCAAATCGTAAACAATTTTCTATTACAAATTTGAATCTCGCGCCAATACGAAACGAACAACCTTAAGCAGGCACTACTAAAATTCGGTAAGCCAGGGTGCTCTCCGGGGCCGTTTTATTCACCGAATTATAGTAGTGCCTGCTTAAGGTTGTTCGTTTCGTGTTGGCACGAGATTCAAATTTGTAATAGAAAATTGTTTACGATTTGCGGTGAATTACTTTTCCGTTAGTTTCTATTTTACATTAAAAACCACAAACAAATATGAATCTCGCGCCAACACGAAATTAACAATCTTAAGCATTTCTTCGTAAGACTTCTGAGAACTTCGTTCTCAGAAGTCTTACAAGCAATGCAACACGACTACCCCTACATGGAAAAATACACTTATTGAAAAATTTCACGTGAGATTAGGGAGGGGAGGGGGTCAAGGAAAATCTCACGAGATCTCACCAAGGGGACAGGTGAGGTAAAAATCGCCAACATAACCTCACGTAATTTATGAATGCCCCCAAATAAATTTAAAATAAAAATTAAAAATAAAAGGGGGCTCTCCCATACAAACGTGATTTTTTAGAAACTTTTGCTCTACGAAACAGCCTGGACAAACATGGCTGTTTCTTAAATTTAATAGGTAGACAGGTGACATTTAGCAAGGTATGTACTAATATTGCCGCTATTACAACAATTATATTAAAAAAAACAATAGGTACAATATGTATAAAATAAAATTATTAATTAAGGGGGCCAACGTCCATACCACGTTGAGTACCAATCTCCGAAGTCGGTGCGGTCTGTACGTACTTGGATGGGTGACCGCCTCATGCCGCTTTTTAGGGTTTCTTTTGCGAAATAGTTTTGTACGATGGTATGGAACCCTCCGTATGCGACACGTCTCGCACTTGATCGGCTTTATTATATATAACCTAACCTAACCTATCTAGGTGCCATTCGATTATACATAAATTAGTCAAATGTCCGAATTAAATGCGGATACTTTAAATACATTTAATAATGTTAGTAATATATTTCAAATGTTAAATGCCGGTCGATATTCTAATTTCGGAAAACTTTGACCCGTTGGTATTAGCATCGAATGCACGTACCGTGGAGCACGAAGGAAGTATATCATAATTGTTACAATGAAATATGACTGAATTATGTTTGATATTCAAATAGTTTGAGGGCTTCCGCTGGGAACGCCGAAGCCGGCCATGACGGATGCCCTCGCCACCGCCATTGCCAGTATTTTACTGCTTGCTACAATCGCCTGAATAATAACACGCTACATTAGTTTCCCATTATGCCAGCGAGACAATAAAATTTGCCCAATTTTACGATCACATTAATAATTTTATGAATGGAAGCAAAAGGCTTAAATCTTCGCTGAGAGGAATAAAAAGTGATTGTGTCGGGTCGATTGAGGTCGTGTCGGGGGTGCTAAACGTAATGGGATGTCGGCGTCTTGCGGACTTGCAGTTATGGTTAGATTGTCGGTTAGAGGTGGTATAGCATACTTGAAGGGTAAATGTATCAACACAGGCCGGCGGAAGGCGCCTGGTTCCCAGGGTATCGCTTGCAACCGAGCCGGACGCTGCCGATCGCTTTCGTAGCTGATAAATGTAAACCCTTCTAGTTGCACCATATGTTTATCGATTATGGATTTGTTGTGGCAATATTTTGTACCTGTCGATTATCGATTTCTATCGATCATTTGTAGATATCGGGAATCAAATTAAGCATATCATCTGCCTATGATTTTATCTTCACAAGGTTTGAAAGTTAGGTAGGTCAGTATCTATTTACCTTATTTTATATTTGCTCATTACTACACTAGTTTAGATTGGAATTAAGTTTACAAAACATGATCGAATTTAGAAGAGAGTTATAAAAACGCCTCCGCATCTCTACTAGTAATGCTCTCAACCGCTACATATTTGAAAACCGTCATATTGTCAGCATTTTTGCAAATTAAATATTGCATTCATAAATATCGATAAACTACCTCCCTAGTGGTGAACTACAAGGATGTGCAGGAGAACTTGTGTTTATCAAGTTACGCGAAATGAAACCGCAAAATCAGCGCCTACCGCAAAACAACGGAAGCCACGTCGGGCCTCCCCTATTCTCTCACGACCTATCTGTCACGTATTCACACAATCCACTTATGAGCACACCTAGCTTTCCTCTGCGGGTTTCCTTAGACATAATTTAATTCCTATTTAAAAAATTTCGCAGTTTGATGAATTTATTGTGAATATAAGCATAACGTTGGCGTTCTTCAAACATAAACTAGGGTCGTAGTTAACCCCGTCACTTCGGTCACCATGTTTTTTCAAAATTACGGCGCACAATAAATGAATGAAGACATAAAAAAAAATACTCTATAACATAATGTCCTCAAGAGTCAGGTTTCTGAGATATTCTCATATTCACTAAAAAATATGGTTATTTTCATCTGTCGATCAAAGAGTCATTCAAGCATAGATCTATAGTCATAGATCTATGCGTAATTTATGAAGCTTTATGAGCTTGCTCAGTCGAGCAAGCTTTTATAATACGGGCCTTAGTCTGCAAGTTCTTTTGCTCAGACACCAGAATCAAATAATTAAAGCCGTACTACAGCGTATTTTAAGCTGGTCCTACATTTTATTCCTGCTTTCAAAGCTAAGACTCGATAAGTACCCGAATTACAAGCTCTAGTTTTTTAGCTATGTAACCTGCCACCATTTACCGATGACAGTTCCCAAGCCAGAGAATCAAATAGGTACACATTTATTGTCAAATATATTTGTATTCTGAAATTAGAAGTGGTAGAAATACCTACAAAATGGAGTTACTTTTGAATACTCTGGTAAATATTCATAAGTCTAGAGTAATACCAAACTCTTTATTATTCAAAACCTACTTGAAAATAAATTATTCAGTCTTATTGATATGCACCGATGAATAAGTGTTCTAAAATCCTGACTGGGTCACAAAATTAAATAAATGTGTATTTTTATGGTCATCGGTAAAATAACTCAAAACGATTCCTTCCACTTTGCATGAATAATATTGTAATAAATCTTTTATTTCACTCTATCTATTAAAACCATTCTTGCATAAAACAAATACTAATTCAATTTATCTGAACCAAATTGCAGTAATAAAAATGAAGACCATTTATGGCATTATTCGAAGGCATATCGAAACTGCTTCTTTGTGTATAGAATACACTACAGTGCTAAAAAATAGACAGTTTATAATGGTTCAAAAACTGCAACTTAAATATTACTTATGTAATGAGTGGATATGATAGGCCTAGGAAGCATTTGACTTAATGTTTGTGTTAGTTTTGTATTTGTTCCTAATCTAAAATCTAAAAGTTATTACGAAGGATAAAAAATAAAATAACGTAGCCGTAGCCAATCTCGTAGCACGTAGCAGATCCCATCAAAATATTACTAGCATAATTCTATTGAAATTCCAGACATTAAAGTTGATGCGTTACATTTTATGGCTCGCAGTGTACGTGAGAAGTTATAGGTTTCATTTGCGGGCGATAGACGACAATATTCAATTTTCTTGCGCGTGCGTCCCATTTGAATATTTTAATTTGGGGGGCGGCGCGACTATTTCAATTTATTTTATGAGCCCCGCTCCAGAAGGGGTAGGCGCCGCTCTCACCGCCTCAGATTAGTAAATATTTGATAGCTTTATTGCTCGGCGTGATATATTTATACATGCTTTAAAATAAAGCGAACTCGCAGAGTTCGCTAGAGTCGACGCGGGATTTGGGGGAACAATTGATGTTTTAATATTGTGTAAGATTTGACTAAGATATGCATTGAAAATAATTAGGTATAAGCAGAGTAAACCTTAACCTTACCTAAATTCGTGTACAACGATGTTGAAGTTTTAGACATAACTAAGTAGTACTTACATTTTTGTTTAGATGTTATAATAACAGAATAAAACAATAACAGCTAATTCGTTAACTGATATAGAAGCCAGCTTTCACCTGAGACATATATATAAATATATATATATAATATAGAATAGAATATAACTCTAATGTATATATCATCATTATTAAGTATATTTATCATTAAGTATATCAAGGGTAGAGCTTTGCAGTGAATTGCGTATTTCTGCATACTCTTATTTCCCTCAGATATCAATATATATCTAGTACCTCTACATAGTTAAAACACCATAACATGTCCGCTTTCTATAAACTACGCACCTCCTAAATTCAAGCAACGCGGTTGCTACGTAGGTACCTACACTTACCCATAGGGGAGGCCCTCCGTGTTTAACCTCACATAGCAGTTTCATCTAATAGAATTGCGAGCTCGTTATCTGCTCAGATTAAAATATTCAGTATTTGAGTGATTTCACGAGCGAGTGCGCGGCAAAGGGTTGACTAGTCGTTTCACCCGCTTTGAACACTTGTGGGGAGATCCTCCCACTATGCACGAGGAACATCGGCCCGTATAGCTAAATATTTGCATAGATTTTCATAAAGCTACATTACCGCCCGAAGCGAATTTCATTCCGACGCGAACGTAATTAAATATAGAGTGGCACATATTGTTAACCCAATTATCGTGCCTCCAAAAATGGTCACAAATATTTAATATCCAGTTACATGAAATAGCGTTCAAGCCGCAACAGTCGCATAAACAAATGAATTGTCGAATTTCACTGGCTTTTTCCGGCGTCTGCCGCCATGAATAATTCCATTTATATAATGGCACCGACCGCATCAAATATTTCATTCCCAGTTTTGCATATTTGATATCGACACAAACAATGTTTCAGAATACTTTGCTGGCTATTTTATTGTCATTCTGCCGCACGGCTTTTCAGTTTTCGTTTACAAAAATCAGCGTCTGGAAAATAAAATTAATATGTCATTCACTGCTTATCGCTATGGGTCAGTATGGCTGCTGTATTGATATCCAATTTGTTATGAAATGTCAAGTCATATCAACAGTGAATAGGGCCGTGACGCTTGTATTGTATGCGAGAGCCAGCGGATGCTGTCGACAGATAAATATTGCACTCCACCCATGGAGAGCTAATTTTATGAGTGAAATTAGTTATTCACCTGTTGTTGCCATTTATTATAGAACACAATGAGACGGGCAGCGGAGCGCGGTGGCCCGGCCGCGCCTACCATTATTTGCGTATAACTACATCAAAACCAAAACTAAATCGGCTATTCAAATCACTCACGAAATACGGCGTTTCAATCGTCCGATAGACCATCTGATTTATAACGAGAGTAATTTTAATACAATGCAACTTTTTGCTACGTCATCCCATCCAAATTCTGACTGGAACCAAAGAGCGTGCTTAATTTTAACACTCATTTATTGGACGGATAAGTTTCAAAAATAAAAGGCATCTCACGATCACTGAGATGTTCATTTTACCCTAGATGAGCAACTTTTTGTAATTTTTCTGAAGTGATCGATTGACTTGGGCCGTTTGATTCGTGGGGTACGTGACAATTTGCGTTTCTAATCGCTATTAGACAGACCAACATGCCTACTTGATCCACTTCATACAGTTTTGTAGTTATTTCTGCCCAAACAAATTCTCTTTTACCGGAATGGACATTGGTCACGATCACGTCCTAATGGGTAGATGTCTAAGTCCAAACTTGTCCAAAAATCAAAGAGTAATAACACCTCCATACGATGTCTAAACGGGTTCCTTCAAGTTTTTCAGACATAATTGAACAGTATTCGATATTCATCCGTACTTAATCGATTACACTGCGCTACTGGGCATCTTAGCTACTTGTGAAAAATTCACACTAACTTGAACTCTATCCCTCAGGATCGTAGGTCCGAATCCCCTTCACCTTACTCTTTCGAAAGCTGTGTGGATGTATTCCTTGATAATCGAATCTTTAAATTTAATATCGGTTCAATCATTATTTAGCAGTATACACAAGCTCTTACCGACTTTATGGGACGTAATCCTGTAATTAGCATTTTTTTTTGTAAATATTTGAAAGATTTCAGAGAGACCCATTCCCCCTCCTATTTCCAATGTTTACAGAGCGATCCATCTGAAATTTTTGTACCTTTGTAGATATATATCTATACTTTACAGGAAAAATATAGAGAAGTCTGTGAGTAGAACACTTTTTGAAATTGAAATAAATGATATGTCTAAGTTTTGGAAAAACAAATCGAGTAGTTTCAAAAGGGGGGGCTACCTCACCAAGTGTGGTATCAAATAAAAGGTGTCGGTTTGTACATCTCAAAACACTTTTTGAAATTTCTTTAGGTTACATACTTTTTGAAATATTTTGATAAATGTCGAAAAATTTACCATTACCCCCTAATCTCCGAAGTTTGCAGAGCATTCATCTGAAATGTAGGTTGGCGATCTATAATGTTATGTGTTTCTTGTACCTGCCTATTATTGTAACGTGTCGTGTATATATTATGTGTCCAAATAAATTAATTTGTTTCTTTCTTCTTCGCTTGGGGAAACATGTACCCCAGTGGACATATTTACCTACGCTGGCCGATAAAGAAGAATCATTTGTGTATGTGAAATAGTTTCCTTAACACCTAGAGAGCTGAATCCAAAATGATCACTTCTGCAATGAATTGTCTCTCAATGGGAATATAATTTTCTTACGTCTTAGCCAATGCACCTCCGCATCTTTATCCCAGCTGTATCATTTTATGCTTCTAATTACGAAAAGCTAGTGTGAAAAACAGAGGCACGTAAGGAGGCTTGCTACCGCATCGGAGCAGTCAATATTATCACAATAAGAATGAATACCGAAATGTCTCGCGTCGCCACAATCCGTGACCGTGCCATTACAACACGTGCACGAATGATTTTGATACTTTACTGACAATACGATTCTTCTACTATTGGTAGAGCTTAGTCAGTTTGTATTTACAAAGTTTTTATTTTTCATAATCTAGTTAAATGCTTTTAAATACTTCACTGACAATACAGGTATTGGTAGAGCTGCTTCAGTTTTATCTATGAATCTAAATTTAAAACTTGAGTTGGTAGATTCTTCCTGCATATTCTTGTCATTACATACTTTCATTCTAAATTTAGATCAAATAGCACTATTATACAATTTGTCTTAAGCTGATTGCGTTCCTTCTTACTTATTGAATTTTAAATCTAAAGTATCAAGACTATAATGTCCTAGTTCGTATTTTAGTAGTCAAGGAAAAGTTATTATTTTCTGTGCAGTGGTCATTAAAATTTTTGATTAACAACGTTTGATCCGTGTCGATACCATGACTAGACAGAATATTGTAACTACTGGTCCTTCGAGCCGTAGCTAAACGTTTTTGTGTATTTTTTACTGTGATATTAAAACGTTATCCTTGGTAGCATCGGGAATGCGGCCTAGTTCCTTTTACTTTCAATGTGATAATACGTTTTTAGATCAAAATTATATTGTGAACTACGTCCGATCTAAAATATGACTTATAAATTGTAATTATTGAATACTAAATGCTCAGATTTTTTCTAATGTTGGTATTGTTAGTGTTGGAAGGTCAAATTGTTTAGGTTGCTATAAATAACTTAGTTGTATCATGGTCATTGGGATGTTAGGTTATTTATTGCAAGCGATATCTATTTAAGGATAGATTGTCCAACATGCTGTATGTGCAGCAAACATCACAATCGGCCCTACCTCGGCACGAGCCTATAGAAACTACCCATTCG
Source organism: Eupithecia inturbata (assembly GCA_963662085.1). Taxonomy (NCBI): domain Eukaryota; kingdom Metazoa; phylum Arthropoda; class Insecta; order Lepidoptera; family Geometridae; genus Eupithecia; species Eupithecia inturbata. Next base: position 8,959,604 of record OY759180.1, on the reverse strand, counting down.
TCATCCATTATCCACGGCCTAAATTGCACAACTTTAGAGCCATTTCTAAATGACATCTAAATCTGTTACTGTATTAACATTGTGAATAAAATTTATTCAATCAATCTACATAAATGTCCGTGAGCGTCCGTCCATTAGTCAGTTGGAGCACAAAGGGCACACGTACGTCTCGTAAATCAGACGCATATGTACTCGCATTGAGCACTGCGAGTGAGACCGCTTGCCCAAATCGCACTCAATAACCGATCTATGCGAGACTCGAGTCTCGCATAGATCGGTTATGTGTGCGTGCATGGCATGACTCGTGCCCGCGACTCCGCTCGCTCTCAGCTTCACTTTCCACCCATTAACGACCCCTGACGACTGGCATTCGTCATTATGCTCATTCCATTAATTTAAATTACATCTTGAGATGCTTTAATCCATTTGTTTGATACGTTCGTGATCAAGTGATTTTGCCAAATTAATTTCCATCTTGAACCTGTTTAAGCTGCAACCTTCTTGATGTTTCAGCTAAAACACAATAACAATTTACTTTGTTACATCACAACAAGTTCTGATGTACCAAAAAGTTTTATCTAAAAGGAAGATAAAATTTTAGATAACAAATCACAACAAATTTCAATCACACTTTGCAAATCACCGCATAAACTGTAATAACGTTGTCACAACAAAACGGATAATTATTCAAAGTGCATAATAAATACTCTAAACGGTTATTAAGATATTAAATGTAACGTTTGGGAGCGTGTCCGGGTCGGAAGGGCGCGATCGCAGCGGGGAGCGCAGCGGGCGGCGCTACCGACGCTGGCAACTAATTGTAGCCGAGATAAAAAAAAACTAATTGTTACTTGACGCTTGACCCTCGGACCTGACACTGTGAAAAATGATGAGCATGAGCAATGTCTACGCTCCCCCGGATTCCAATGAAAAGAACCTACTATATATTTTACTTCCCACTGCGGTTCTCAGAACAAAACCTGTGTTATTCTATTTTGCGACTCTACTCTTTGTCACTCTTTCAACAAAATTGTCTTTCTATATTTATAGGCAACTAGCTTCTGCCCGTGGCTTTGCACGCGTTTTTTGGAACAAAATGTAATCCATATGTTTTCCAGGTCCAGCTTTTTATGTGTGCAAAATTTCTGCCCGATCCATTTAGTAGTTTTGGCGTTGTCTTCAATTAGTACTTACTTCATATTAGTAGGATCTTCAAACAAACTGTATAGCAAATATCTATCTACCTACTTTATTAAATATATACAAAATGAGAAATATCATTAAATTAACATCCTGTCTATATACAAAGTATCGCCTCGTTCAATATCGAGTTACATCAAGCCGCTTTAGAAAGAGCCTTATCTCGTTATCTGTTAAATATTGTCACCGCTTCAAACGGGCGAGCGCGAGCGCAGAGGTGATGAAGCCAACTTGAATATATAAAAATAACGATGAGAATAAAATAAACTATTGGTACTTATTTGTGCATAAAAATGCGTTCGGCTGATAAACCGGTCAAGCACAAGCTGTTGTGTTAGGGTTCCCTATGTTTTCAATTTGGGATGTAGCTTTTTACTTCCCTTTTCTTGCTTTTTTTTCCCTAGAGGTAAAGGCAAGCCTTTTCTACAAATCAAACTGTAGAATAAAAACTTTTCAAATTTCAATGCTGTCATCCTTCAGATACGGATCCCTAAAAATGAAATCCGTTAATATATCTAAATAAACGAGTGGGACATCATAAAAGGTAGGGCCCCGCTAGATGCCGCGCGCAGATTGCGCGGCCCGCTGCGCCGGACCACTATCATTTATATCATTTCATTGCGGCTGTTTACATTTCATTCATAAGCCAGATTGTCTTATCGTGAAACCTAACTTTATATTGCTTTTATCGTTTGAAAATGCATGAACGGAGCTGCTTGCATTATTTTTCTCGGTAAGGTGTTTTTGGTGATAGGATGGATTTTGTGACCGATTAAACTTTTTGTCAACAGATTTTGAAGTGATATTGTACGCAAGCTAATTCGATACAAATTTGTATTTGATTTGGTACCGATTCAGGTCTAATTTCACAGATCGCTGCCAAAACTTAGTTCGACAGAACCAAGTTCAGCTTGATCGTGTTCACATTTGTGTGACATGACAGCTCATGCAACTGGTGGAATTGGACCTAAGTTCAGATTGATTTAGTTCAAATTCGTAATACCTATTGTGTAGTGTAATATGACAGCTCTTGAACTCGGTTTAGCGCTTGAACCGGATCAACTTTATGTTGTTGAATTTCGCTGAACTTGTTTAAAGCGCTAAATAAAGTAGATCTTTTCAAACGTGTTCAATTGCAACGGAGAAATTAGATCTAAATAGAAATCCATCTTCTTGGGTTTCTATTTAGATCTAATTTCTACCTGGCTCTACCATAAGACTAACTCCCGAACACTTCGCGATTTTTTACAGTTGAATGAAAATCTTTATAAAAATCGTCATTTGAGATCTTCTCAAATTTGAGTTGCGTTTGAGTATTCGAGAGTACGCCACAAGAGTGAATGAAATGCATTTCATTCACTCTTGTGGCGTACCTCCCAAGAGATGGCGCAGTTTACTACTGTACTGCAGTACTACCGTAGTAAACTGCGCCATCTCTTACTTAAATTGGAGTATAATTGCTATTTCAGGAGTTCTCTGTCTGATTTAACTAACTAAATTTATTAAAAAAATATTAAACTAAGAAATAAGGTCTCCAAAATTTCAGCAAGAATGAGTTCAAATAAAATGCAAAAAATATCGAAATATCGCGAGTTGCAAAACATCGCATTTACATCTTACCTTTACAGAAATCGGTGTAATATTTTAAGTCCATTTATGAGAAAGAATTTAATGAGTCAGGTCAGCCATTAAAATATGAATATAAGAGGCTGTGCTATGCTGTGAACAGCGATCGTATTCATTATTTTTTATTTTAATAAGCCGTTGGCGTGTACGTGTCGCCGAAGCTCGCACGTTACTCCTTATTTATTGACCTATTAGAGATAACATTAAGATCAAGATGCACGGCCAAGGACCTTTGTTATAAAAATGTCTGCTTCATTATTCTATAAAAAATAAGGAAGGACGTAACATGGATACAACACGATTTATGGCATGAGAAACTCATAAACAATTATGGTTTGTGGATAAATAGTCATTATAAAAAGCTTCAGGTTTTTTAATTTTACGAGCACTTATGGTATTAGCGGTTGGTCATTATAATATGTCAGATACTTATTGTGGAAATGAGTTAAATATTTACTTATGGTAGGTAATACTATAAAATGATTATAAGTAATGTACCTAATGGTGGACAATTCACACAGCATCATCTAAGCAGAGCTTGTGTTATAGGTACTTGAGAACAGAGAGGTGAGTCTATTTGACATTAGTAACGAGACGTGATCGGGACGTCTCCTTTTTCCATATAATTTGGTACAGCGCCTCTATCCTGCAGACAGGGAACTGCGCAATCCCATACTATTTTTTTTTATCAATCTATTATTTATTTATTTATTTATTTTTACTAAAAGGAACGACACGATCAAATCTCGTTACTAACGTCAAATAGACTCACCTCTTTGATAATTATAAACATAATTATTATATTGATAGTTTTTTTTTATTTTATGTAATAGAAAAAACCCAGAGCACCCGAAAGAAATATCATCAAAGCATAACAATATTTAATTACCATAATCTGCTTCACAGTATGTACCTGCGCAATTTCAGTTACCTATACTTACTTTTCCTGTAGGAGTCTTCATGATCAACCAACATTTACCCTATAGATACATACCTACCTACTACATAATATTTCTTTTTTTTTGCAAACTATTATGTGGTTCTATTGGCTGGTAATAATGAAGAGGGTAGGTCCACGCTATGCCTTTCAATAAGCAAACAGATGTCGGCATCCACTCGTTATAATTTTTCCCAGATTTTTTAATCCGAGTAATTTAAATCAATACTCATTATAGCCTTTCAAAGGACCGTCATCTCGATTTAAACATAGGAACAAAGAACTTGTTTTATAATCTGATTTTTAAAGGCATCTTAAGTTTTATGGCTCTCCTGGCTTGATAAATAATCAAAAACGTCGACACGGCCCCATAACGAAAAGCTGTTTTAAATGTGTCCCTCAATGAAATAACTCGGCTGATATAATCTATACGATTCTCAGGGAAGTGACATCTTTTAGCCGGATTGATTCTCAAGATATGATATAATTTAATGTTTGCTTCAGATTATTACCTCTTATGACCATTCATGGGAACAAGAATGATGTTTAAATAGTTTGTCATAAAAATATTAAATCTTATTAATATTTTTATGACAAACTATTCCAAGGTGCGACGTAATAGCAGCAAAAACTCTTATAAAGATGTTTAAATAGTTTGTCATAAAAATATAATTAAGATTTTATATTTTTATGACAAACTATTTAGACATAAATAATCTTTATAAGAGATTTTATCTTTATTGAGGAATTTATTTAGCACACAAAAAAAAAAGTTCGTTTAATAGTTCTTATTCCTCGACGAAGGATAAAATAGTAAGTACCTTGACATGTTTTTCAATAAATGCAATATTATCAGCTGAGAATTGTCAACTCATTAAAATATGTAACCCCTTAGTTTTGGCTTTTCACTTGTATTCAAGTCTTGCAGTTTCACCCAAAAACAGTTTCTAAGAATGATTAACGGCTAGTCGGCCCATTTAACCCCATTATAATTATTTAAACTCTACATTGACTTATTGTCTTTATTCGCGGTTTTTTTTTACATAATCGTTGAAAACTATACATTTTTTGACATCCATCTAATATGCGCTCCAGCAGGATCGTGGAAAGCAACTTAGTGGAAGTCAGCAATAGACGCACGCTGTTGTAGGTGTCGTACCTGTGCAACTGTCAGAATCACTGTGGGCGGTCTTGAAATCTTTATTTTATTAAGAAACCGTATTTATTGACAGGATTTTGGATCTTGATACTTTTATCTTAAGAGTTGATTGCAGACATATACAGAAAAAAAAACAATTTATTACATTGTTAATAATTTCATTATGCAACATTGATATATTTTTATTGTAAGTACGAACAAAACTTTTGTGTGTGTTCTAACCTCAAAGCGTCATTCTCATTTGTTTAGTTACAGCGTTTTGAACCTTATCATCAAAAGCAGAATAGTACTTATTATCTACAGATAATTCATGTGAACATTTTCATTTAATTTGCAATCCTGGCTACTAATGAGGCATTGTACTAATTACAATTAATTAACTTTGGATCCGTGCAAACACGATAATATAATTTTTAATTTGCAATTCATATAAAATACAAAACACGTTTTATTTAACTATCGAAGTGGAAGTAAAATTGGAGAGAGAGAGAGAGGTCCTAAAAAGGATTAACAAATGCCTATATTCGAACACACTCATAGTAATACCCCAGTGTAACTATTACCAAAAGGGCCCACATCGTTTTGATAAATAAATAATAATGATATTATAGTCTCGAAATTTACGTAATCCGGTAGAGCGTACTCTCTTTTGATTTCATTAATCAGTAAGAAATGTTCAGCATTTCCTATTTTTAATTCACTCCTGTTAAAACAAAAGCAAGACGGTAATAAAAGTAGCGTAATAAATATCCAAGAAAGTTGTTTTAATTTCTTCTTTACACGGAGTAGATTAGGTACCAGGCGCGATCGGCAAAACTTCCTTGTTTTTAATTTTCTTTAAAACGTCCGCTTTTTTTTTCATTTTATTTACACTGAATAGGTGGAAGGCTTCCTTACTTACTGAACAAATATATCTTTTCGAAGGATGTAAAAAGCAGTCTGTATAATGCTATTCTGAACTCTAATGACTTTGTTTGAAGTTCTATTATCTGGCAACGGAAAGAGTTTTTTTCTACTTTTTAATTGCCAAGTAGAATTTCTAACTTTACCGGTGCTTCAATTGTTTTTAGAGATCCGTAACCCTAATTTGATACGAGCTGGGTTTTAGGTTTGGTGTTTTATATCTTTTGAACCTTAAACTGTCTGTTAGTGAAGAGAAAGTAGTGCCCTGCATTAGAAATTCAATTAGCATTCAATAACCAATTAACATGTTACAACCCTTTGCACTGGTACGCGTAAAACAGAACGGAAGTCGGAGTAAGATCATCACTCAAAATGAAAATAGAATTGAAGAATCGCCCGCCGTAGACAATGTTATTCTAATATCGACCGGCTACATTCTCGATCATGGGAAAATTGCCGATCTCCAAAGAATCGTAGCGAGCCGAGCGCCGCGGGCGCACCTTATCTTCGCTCGGAGAGCATTGTGAATTTGTGCGGCATATTCTTCACATTCGCAATACTATTGCTATTCGACGGATACTCTAAGGATTCTAGAGATTACAGAGTTTATTGAAATAACTATTCAGCATTTGTTGGTACATGACTGTCTTGTGGGAGCTTTTGATATCTCCTATGACTTGACTAAAGGACAAATTAGTATTTATTTATCTCATTTGCTTCCCTTGGAGTCGTAACCCTAGGTTCGTGGGGTGCCGAGGCTCTTCAGGTTCAGAATTTTATCAGAGCGTCTGGTCCAAGCGATGCGTGACCTGATAGCTGGTGAGTATCTGGCGCACGCAACGCATCTGTATTGCCATTGCCTTATAGCGTCTTGGGGGCGCTACTGATTGTTCCGATCGATATTTGGATCATTTGGGCTACCAAATGATCCAAATATCGATCGGAACAATCTCAGACTGTTGCAAATAGTCTAGAGGGCTACCTCTAGACTATTTGCAACAGTCTGCAGATAGCTCAACTGTTTTAATTGTAAATACTAGATTTAAGCGATAAGGCCGCTGACTGTACCTCATCCGTCATTCATAACATAAGTATAAATTTCCTGTTACATTAGTTTTTATGTTTTATGTAGAATAAAGTAATGATCTATGTATCTACTTACATTACAAGTTGTATTATTACAAAGAAAATTTCATTGTTTATAAAGTTTTGTGATTCATTCATTATGAGGTTCAAATTTAATTTGGTCCACCTTTAGATTGTTCACCGTGAACGACAAATATCGTTCACACACGGGAACACGTGTGAACGATATTTAACACCTTCCAATACCGTTTAGGTGTAAATAATTACTACAGGTGTTTGCGAGATTAAAATTATTACGTTCAGCCATTTTTGTTGTTGATCGTACCTAATTATACTAAGGCTGGTATGACTGAGCGCTTATTAAATACAAGAGACTAAAAAATAAATCAAAACCTTGATATACTCGTACCATAAAACTGATCCAGATATAGTTTGCGAAAGTAATTAAGCAGTAAAACTTAGTGGGCTCCTCTCTTATAATGAAATATTTCACTTTGATTATTAATGTCGGCCGTTTATTGGGGCAATCATGTGGATAAATAAATATTATGATCTTGTAAATTACAAGTATTTTCCTTAAGGTTTATACAGATAATATAATAATAAAATGCATAAAGAAGGTCGGGTGGAAAGATCTTAAAAGATCGCTTAAAATTCTGATAGTAATAAATTAAATTTAAAATATTTGCTGAGTGAAATACCCCACAAAGCGTTACCTGGTACCTCTTAAGGCGGGTACTGATCGGTGTTACGTACCATTCGCAGCGAGCAAAACGTCAAAAATCCGTGTTGTTGGTCGTTGCGAGCGCCTGCTTTCCCTGTACTGACTGCGCGAACGCTCGCTGTGTGAGACGTTACATTACGCCACGTAACCCCGGTCGGTACCCGGCTTTAGGCACGTGTTATGCTGAAGTAAAAGTAAGCATTTCGACTAAATGGGTGATTACAAGGTGTGTTGCATCTTGCACATGCCCGCGATCAATTTTTATCAGTAGCCGTTCACGCGTTAAGCAGAAAGCCAAATAGCCTGTTACAATATTTTTTTAATTATACCTAATAAAATAACGCAGGTGTAAAAACCTGTTTAATCCACGAATGTGAGTAGATACGGGTAATTAATCAGCTTCGTATACCTAGTTGAATTGCTTTTTAGATGCCTGTTAATTAGATCAGAAAGCTATTGCAACATGTTGTTGCGTGATGCATAATAAATAATAATTAACTTTACGTACAGGTAAAGGTTTCTTGTTCGCTTCTTTGCTTTACCTTAAAAATATTGAAGTGCGCAAAAATCAAAGTGATCACTTTATTTTCTAGTTTTACGTTTTTCTAGTAATTTGAATTTTGTGACGTGTACAAGAGTCGTGTAAGGTCTAAAGGAAATAAAGCACTTTGAATTTTAAAAGTAAAGGTAAAGGGAGTTATTCCCAACGTCTCAAGTGAGACGTGCTCATTCCCAATGTCTCACGAAAGTCAGAGCGTCATGTTAAATTATTTTACACAAATAAAGATTTTGTATTCTATTCGTGATTCACAATCTTCATTATCGATTAGTAATGTTTATTATATTTATTTATTTTATAATACGCAAACAAGACATATAATATATATATAGTAGCTATGTTAGACTTATTAATTACGGATGTAAGCGGGTTAACTACGAACTTTTTTTGTGTTGGAAGAACACAAACGTTTCATCCCATAACGAAGGACTTCTTCAGGGTGCGGTTTAAGAAAATAACACAAATAAGATTCGTAGTTAACCCGTTTAGGTACATTTATAATTAATAACGTCAAAATACGATAGTTTTTAAAGTAAAATAGGTTAGATTAGTTTGTAGGACTAATTGTACCTACTATCTACTATGGGATGAATCCTAATCAAACATTAAAATCCATTTCCGATATAGTAATAAACCAAAATAGAAACCTAATTAAAATATTATTTTGATTAGACTTCGACGCTCAAATTAGGCACCATTAAAGTTATGATCGAGATAATAACACTACAAAAAAATCTCTCAGACCAATTTTTATGGGTTTAATTCAAGCTAGGAGCTTCAATAAAATAATCATAAGCCTTAATTGGGTAGAGTCCTCGCAAATAATTGTTTAAACGATCACGAGGGTGGTCTCGTTTTTCTCGGCGATGTAGTTCGATATATTAAAATGTATCGTGGGTATATAAATTTTCCGAATGGATGCGGCCGTGTATGTTTAATGTATGACGTTTGTACATGACATGTCCCAGGCTAATTAATGTAAGCACTGCGCAGGAGTTAATTAATTGTCGGCTACCCATATAACTCGCATGAAACATTTATAAAATTCATAACAGTGCAGCTAATTATGAAACATGGACGCGCGCTCGCTTTGCGCCACCCGCCGCGCCCGCGCAGCTCCGGTGCAGGGCTCCTGTAAAAACTAATTTCAACACCGGATTTACTCGTTTATTAAATTACTCATGTACTGTAACGGAATGCCTGCTACAGCCACATTGTAAATACCGAGGTTTTGTCCCTTCACCCGATGCTCATATGGGAAAATTTATTTTCATAGTTTCTCTCATTAATACTCTACCTAACATGCCTCTCTTTAAAATTCTTTGCCGATCACAGATAGCGTATCTATTTAAAGCACAGATATATTGTTCTTGTAGCGAACACATCTATCATTTTTTATGTGTCAACCCTTATTTGGTTTAGACTGCGAACAACAATTATTGTTGTTCGTATAGTCGCATTCTATGATTCGGACAAAAAGTGAACAACTTATCGGACAAATTGTAAGCACCTACACCAACAACATGTTAACCGGAACCATAAAATTTGATTGTAAAGAGTTAAATCCATCTGCGACACGGCAAGAACAAAGCGGCTGTTAAATATTTATCATGGAATTAGTATGAGTACTAAACCGACGAAATCAATTAGGTACTTTTTTGTGCCCCCGGGTTTTTGGATGGTCGTTCCAGGATATCTCGGACACGACAAGCGGGAGCCGGGATTTAACTGGCTATAGGCGATATACCTACGAGACAGGGTCCACCAGTAGTGACGGGTTTGCATATGAAAAAAACTAGAATTCACCCACCCCACCCTTAAACTGTTAGTGTTTTTTAAGATTGACGTTTCTAGCTTGAAAAGTCTTAAATTTAGTTTGTTTTAAGTAAATGATTCCAAAAGGTTTAATGAGGTGTTTTGAATAGTATTTTTTAAGTTTAGTGTTATTTATTATTTTCTTACGACATTAAGTAACCCAACCTCATGTCCTTAGTCCGCGACGAAACCACACAGGGGTAGTTGTATCGATATTACTGACATATTTATTTCAAGGGGGGATTCAATTCTCATGATTCTATGACTTCGTGTCGGTCAACCATCTCAAAGTCAGAGCCAAGAAGTCCGGAGTCCATTAGGGTTCCGGACTTCTTGTTAAGTTGTCATTTATCTTTGCCCTAATGCCCGATCCTGTGTCCCCAAAGGTTGACCAACCTCTTATAAGGACCTGTTTCAGCACATTGGCAGACAAATACAATTCGTTTGATTTTAAAGCTTTGGTCAACTATCTGAAAATCAAAGCCAAGAAATCCGGAGCATTGCTTAGTGACTGTATCTTTTAAGTATGCCGATGATGTGGCAGCTGTCGTAGAGACAACAACAAAGATCGCAGTAGAGGTAAAGTTAAACGCTGTGGCTCTGTCAGAACGGTCTTATTCTTAATGCAAAAAAGACAAACTATACGCACTTTCATCTGGCAGGGCGTTCAACGTACGTACGATAAGTCTTGGGACAGAAACTGTTGGACAAGTCGCCAACACTTCCTTTTTAGGATTTGTTATAGACAAGTGTCTGACATGGGAATATCATATTGATAGTCTATGTAAGAAGATTGGCAAGGCTTGTTTTGCTCTCTGGCGCCTCTCGTCAACACTGAATACAGACATGGTGAGGAACCTCTACTTTGCGACAGTGCACTCACGACTGCAATATGGAGTGGAATTTTGGGGTTGTGCAGCTAACTGGGAGCGCGCTTTCAGACTGCAGAAGCGAGCTGTGCGAGTGATAGTAAGGGTGTCACAAGACACATCAGCCCGACCGCTGTTTGAAGCTCTCGGAATCATGAGTGTCCCTGCCATGGTTCTCTTGTAGGCCGCTTTATACGCAAGAAGGCACCTGGAAGAGTACGAGGAGCGTGGGGATGGTCATAACTATGCACTGAGACATTCGAAGAGGCTGAAGGCGATTCCCAGGCGGCTCGAGCGAACTTCAAACCTTGTGCACGTCATGGGGCCAAAAGTGTACAACCGTCTACCGTCTGATGTCACTGACGCGGTATCGAAGCAATCCTTAAGTTTAGACTTAATAAATGGTTATTAGAACAATGTTTTTACACGTTGGATAAATTTTTGGCACGTGCGTAAAGTTATATGATTTCTTTGACTTATTTTATTTTCTTTCAATTATGTAATTATTTTCATTTGATACATTTTATTTTCAATTTTAAATTGACTTTATTTTTATTTATTTATAAATAAATGTTCTTTATTTATATTATTATTGTATTTGGTTTGAAGTGAATTTTATCTTGTATATTTTTGATTAGTTCACCTAATTTATTTAAAAATTGTATTTTCCGTGGAAAATATTAATTATTATTATAATTTTTGACATGTAACCGAATTATTGTTACGAATAAAGAACTTGAACGTGCACTTGTACTTTGCCCCAATGCCCCATCCCTGAGTCCGCGACCAAACCGCGCGTGGCGCCCAACCGATCACCAATACAATGCCTTGTTGTCGCATGTGTAATTAATTCCTTAAATACATGATTCGACGATGTATCATTTCTCCATAAACGAATACATTAACAGCGTTCTTGCTAAATGTCAATAATGGTTTTTTGAATATTTGCATCGTGTTATTGTTGGAAATGGTGAGGGATATTTGAGCTCATTAGTGTAGGTACCAGTTTTCTGGTAAATGGTACCCATTCAAAGGATGTGGTGGGGAAAAGGGCAAAAATAATGATATTATGGCTAGGCGTTACACTTTTTCTCTCAACAAGGTTATCAAGAAATTCTAAATGGCAATAATTTTTTTTATTCATAAGTACATTTTTAAAACTTCTACAGAAAATTCGCAGAGATAAAAATTCCGCCTAAGTAGAGCAGTTGTACAAAATAACATAAAACAAACTTAACATAAAGGTAGGTACTTGAAGATTTCCGTCACGGATTTATCAGCAGTTACTTTTTGGTGAAAATATAAATTTTTAGAAACCGTAAGAGAAGGAAAAACCAATACGTGCTGGGTCATTTCAAGCTGTTTGCATAAACATCACGTCTCTATGTTTGATTTCGATGAGCTTTGCTGCTCTTTTTGGTTTTACTATCGCACTTTGTAGGTTTTCTACAAAATGGAGCATGGTGAATTTCTAACGGGAATCGAATCATTTATTTCCAGTCAACTATTTATTTCAAGTGTACTCAGATTTTACATCCGTCTAAAACAAAAGTAAAATAAAACTCATTATGGTGACAATTGAGAATTGAGACAATTGGTAACAGTGAGCGAGGCCTATTCGTTAATAATCTATATTATGTAGTAAATTTCTCTTTAGAAAATCATAATTAAAAGTTAAAGTATTTTTGGTGCACTTCAAAATATAAACAATCCTAAATAAAAAAAAAATGTAAATCCAATCCCTTACAAATAGAGGTACATACAATCTAAGAATTAAGTGAAGTAAGACTGATCTATCACCTTGATGAGAACAAGTGCGGTAAGTGCGCTGCAGAGATTATTGCAGCAAGCTAATTTAATTGGCCTATTTCTATCTACTTTTCAATTCTTCTGTAGAAAATTTTAACTAAGATGACCTAATATTTTTGGTTCTCTTTTTTATTTCTTTATCTTTGCTTTGTCGCACATGCGATTATGACGCCCTTATTATTATTATTATTTGGTATTTAAAATTTTAAACTAATTTTCAAATCCTTCTGCAAATATAGATGCGAGCAGGAAATGGGTTACATTTCATAATTCATATTATAAACAAAAAATCTCTGTTAACAAGCTATTATCTGTTAACATATTAGGTAAAATAACACAAATGGTACGCGATAAATACCCGATAATTCTTATAATGAAAATTATAATTCCTAACGCGTCATTAGTGCATTTAAAAAAATCAACATTCTTATAAATCCAACAAAATATGAAATCCAATCCAAGTAACAACTCCAACACTCTAAGCTACCAACATCTAGATACACTACAGTAAAGACTTACCATCTGAGGCACGTTTAGCATAAGCGGACACCTTAGATGAGAACAAGTGCGGTAGGGACGCGGGGCGAGGGGCGTAGGGCGGTCCGAGGGCGTGCAGACTGCACCGAGTGACCTCCCTGCACTTGCAAGGCGCTCAGAGCATAACACGATATCACATTACTTGAACAGAACTTGCACTTCCATGCTTTGAGACGCTACTTGTTTGAATCTTGAGTTAGTGATGACTTTTTTGACAGTTGAAATTAAATGCCTAAAATTTAGTGCCGTACAGCTCGATTTCACAGCGTTTTTTAAATAATACCTACCTATTATGAATCAATTTCAATGTATTTAAAGTTTTACAAAAATATGAAATAAACCTATCATGAATGCCTATTGAAACTAGAATAAGGTTGCATGTAAAATAAGAAATATATCCTATTTCTCTTTCAAATAAGTAATTAATAATGTCGAGCTAATTAAATATTTCTAGTTTTAATTAAAATTCTAGGCTAACAAGAACCTACTCTTAAATTGTGTACGTTTTCAGCGAATTTTGCGTAAAGTTATTAGAGTTCTAAAGAGAATGGCACGTCTAGCGCCATCTGTTAGCTGGTAGCGGAACTAAGAAACTCTACAATTTACTTTTATAACTTTGTAGAGCACACAGCTTTTGATATTACTTTATTTTTTGTGTGAATTTATTCTCAGATTATTATCAGGTGATCTTTAGCTCAAGAAATCTCAAATTCAATTTGTCAAATAGATTAAACACAAGCTAACTTTCATAAAATTATTTAATTAACCTGAATTAGTATGAGCGGAAACAATGTGAATTCGAAGGCAGTTAACATTATAACTAGGTTTGACGAGCGTGCGGTTATTTACAACTGTCGCGACGCATTACAATTTGTATTGTAATATCCACGGATACAACGCAATTTACATGTTAATATTATACAGCCTGTAGAGCTGAAACAAAAACAAACAAACGGAGTTTCACATCTGCTACGATTACATTTGATTTAACTATTCTACATTAGAAATTAGACATTCTATGTATTTTATCTAGTTATGCATTTTATTAAGGTAAGTAAGTAAGTAAGTTAATCATTTATTTGTCACATAAAACACACACATACAATTGGTTTACTCATTACAAACTGGCAAAATTTAAACATAACTTAAATATAAAAAAAAAATATTAAGGGCTATTTTTTACCTATTTATGCATCTTATTTGAACCCATACCTACCTTTAAAAAATCAATAGGAACAGAACCTGAATAGTAAAACATAAACACCAGCTTGCAAATAACCCCGTATATTTTTAACATTGTATTGAACGCGATTGTTATACTTTTGTATGGAAACGACACAAACTAATGAGCTCATAATACTAAAATGAACATCCTGCCCCATCGATTTGCATATTTTTAATCATACATATATCAGTAAACAACTGTGTCATTTATAAAACGGATGACGCGCTATTGTTAGGATTTCCGGCAAATGCGGGTACTTCGAAAAATTATGCATAAAATTTAATCAGCACGGCCTCATAAGCAATTATGATGTTAATTTAATAATTCAGCAGGTATTTTTATTTATATTCTTCACAATTACACTGATATAAAGATATGACATTAAATACTTACAAACGCAAACATAGTATTAAAAAAAATACACCGAACCTAAAATTTTATCAGACACTGATAAAATTGAGATCTTTTTGATTTGTCCAACTATTGAAAATTTTTCATTCAATAATCTCAACAATAAGAAACTTTGTTAAGTATCCCCATAATAATCCTATGGAGTTATTGTTTATTTTTTAAATCAGCTTGTAGGTAAGTAGGTGAATATTATATCGTTCAACTGTCAACATAGCTTTTTTTAATTTCTTTAGACTACAATAAGCAGTAGAATGTACCTATACTTACACAAAAGCCTTTACAATTATGGCTTATCTAAAATAATACACTTTTTATACTTTAATAGTTAATAATGTACTTACCAACCCAACATCGATGGTTTCAAATCCACGAAGGAAGGCATACCTATATGTGTTTGTTTTTCGACATTTACCTATATGACTTTAAGGCTTATACTGAATAGATGCGGCCGCAGTATAGACAATTCTTTGTTTTTATTTACCATCACAAGGTAAAAAGAATTAAGTAAGTGAACATATTAAAAACAATAATTAAGTGAACATATGTTAACATTGTTTGCAACAATCTGCAGTTAGCTTAATTGTTTCAACTGTAAATTCTAGTTCTAATTTGTTTTTATTATTGAATTGTAATTTTCTTTGTCAATAAAGAAATTAAAAAAAAAAAAGTGAACATATTAAAAACAAGTGATAAAAACGGATAAAAATCCTATTTTTTTTAACTATCATTGTAATTTATTCTGTAGTTTCTGAGTAGCATGTGTGCATCCTACATTAATATTCACTGCCCTTGATAAGATACATAACAAACAAATTCATTAAGTAAGTGTTTATTTGTAAAGTAAATACATGAATAAATTATATTATGGTTAAAATTCTCCTCCTATAATACCACCAAACAAAGGAATAAACTTTTCTGAAAATTTAATTTTAAAAACATACTATACTTCATTATGGATGTAAGCGAGTCAACTACGAATCTTATTAGTGTTGGCAAAACACCAACGTTTCATCCCTTTTACGAGGGACTTCTTCAGGGTGAGTGCGGTACTAGACGTGCGAGTTCCACATCTCTCCGAGCACTACCTATGAGTGCTCTTAACTTATTAGAAGTCGGCTATCATTGTCTTTTGCATATTTTTTTATAACCTTGTTCCATTGCTGGGTCTTCCCCATCTTCTTCCCCATTTCACTATCGCCAGTTGCCAGTTGGAAAACTGGTAGGGTTTTCCTGAAAGGCATTTTTGCATAGGCTGCTATAATTTTATTTATTTTTACACATAATTCGGTTTCTGCGGTTTATTTCGACTCTTAACTTTACCCACATTGAACTAAGTAATTTTATTGCAGTAACACCATCTTGTACAAATTAATGATACGTAAATAAAGTGACAAATTGTGTAAGTATAGATTTAATCGCAACACCTGTGCGGAAGCGAGACGACTACACAAAAACTACATTAGCTACCCAATTATACACGACACAGGAGGTGCTTATCAAAATTATTCAAATGGAAATATAAACATACGACATTACATTTTTCAAATGTGTGACGTTGGGTGCTGTTTTAGAAAAGATAATATCACTAACATCCTACCCTCAGCTTTCCTTCTGTAGATTATTTTACAGCGACCAAGATTAATTAGTAGGTACTTACAACTTTTTGTTACAAATTAAGTGTTAAGGATGAATAGCATGGAACCATTATACTTTGTAGTGTCATGGTAGAGTACTATCTAGCTACCCAATCAATAACGTTATAGTAGGCTAATTAGTAGGAACTGAAAGAACTATTGCAGAGCCACAGCCAGATGTTTGGAATCCAAATTATTTCTCAAGCAGTAAATCTTATTTGATATAAAGTACTCGTGTATTATAAACATACGAGTCTGAATAAACATACAGGCAGGTAAATCAGAATGGTAAATGACTAACTGTAATATAAATATCAGAAATAGTAAAACGATCAGCCAGCGCAGCGGTGAAATCAAACAATCTTTCAGCCGCTTCCACAAAGCTTTACATTTTAAAATGAATCCGGTAAAGATCGTAAAATATTCGATAAACAGGGCGTGTATGTTTGCTTTCGCCGAGTTTAACATTGCTATTAAACAGTCGTGAAATGGACAGAAATAATCGGGTCGATCCGTTACATCGTATCATTCGTATGACGCCGGCGTGTGAAGATGCACGCCATTGCTATGCTGCTCGCAGCTGCCTACTTTGTTACTGGGACATTTACCTTATTTGCTGAACGCACCAGAGCTACATTATTGACAAATTATACAAAATTTGGAGCGCTACTGTTTTGTATCTCACATCCATTCTGAAGGTAGCGTAATAGTAGAGCACGTACAAAGTGACATTCCAGCTGAGCGCGGTGGCGGTATGATTGTTGAGATTGCGCGCTTACACCGCCTTTCAGACGTGGTCGGTGTGCAACGCGTGCGCAGCGTCTACGGCGACCAGACGGCTGGCTGTGCGTTTTTGTGAGTCGCGACGCGCGCCCGTGCCCGCGGCCTGTCGCATCGCCGCGCCGGTCGCCGCCGCCGATTCTTCAAACACTCATACAATACTGGGAACTAGGCCGTTTCGCCGGCTATGCATACCTACGGCTGCATGCAAATAAAAAACATCCATAATTCACATTAATGACGATCCAATCAGATATGCGACAAGGATAAACTATGATCCTACATGCTCAACGAGAGCACGATGGAGCGACATAGATTATAGATCCGATAACCCATATAAGTGCACTCATGAATGTCCGATCATTGCCAAGAGCGATAAGCTCGCGATGTTTAGCCTAGTAAGAAGGTGGTGGACGTTATAATCGTCCATGTCAGTGTCAGAAGAGTACTTGAGCAGTATTATGGCAGCGTGGCGACGGGCGCGGGCGCGGGTGGCGGCGGGTGCCGGAGCCCCCCGCGGAGTCGCTCCAGCTCCACCACTTTTTACCCTCGCATGCTCGGCTCGTGTCTTTTTCGCTCTTCCCGATCGGAATTCGTTGAGGGATCGCCGCGGCCGGTGGCAGACGTCTTGTGACATGTCAGCGGCGGTACGTGCGCTGCCTACGTGCCAATTAACCAGTCATCGCTGGACTCCAACAGTCGGCGATCCTCGCGCTGTACTGAGACGCCTTTGCGGACGCTTGTCTTTATTCAAAGAACAGCCGTGAAAATACTTTGTTAATCGTTAATTGAACTCGCTAATTGTTGGTTTTTCGTCAGAACACGAAAGGGGAATTTATTTAGCCGAGTTATTCCATGGTCAGTCACTCGTTAACTCACTTGTTAACTCCTGTGAATGGATCTGGCTTTAAATTACCTTGTCATATCAGTTATCATTGCTTTATAATTGGTTAAAAGTTTATAATTTCGTCGTTATTGATATAAAAAAAATATTTAGTCGGAGAGTATAAAACAATAAGATAATATCCGTTATAGGTGCTGTCGCCGCGAGGTGGTAGCATAACAATGCCCTTACAATGGAAACTTATGTTTGACAAAAGGAAAGGGCAAACGTCGACGAACGGTGTGAATAAAAGAGAAATCACAGAGACAAATCCTAGCAAGCGGAGAAGATACATAAAAAGGGGAGGTAGTTGATGCTTTTCACTAAAGTTGGATATTTTTAACATTATTTACAAATAGCTATACCCCATAACCGATACCAACTAAGATTGTAGTTACCTACATTGAAATCCGTATCACATTTTAGTAACTCAAAGATTTGATGACAAATTTTGCGCTGAAACATAAAGTAACTCGACATTACCTAGAATCCGTTCGCGGTTGTAAACATCTTAAAGCTAAAGTAGTCCAAATGGATCATTGTAGAGTGCAAGTAAGGGTGTAATATCGTGACAAGTATGGTGCAGCAGGGCGAGGTGTCGGTAGCGCTACACGTGTTGCTGCCCACTTGCTAATACGACCAGGGCTTGCTGCCGCCCTGAACGTACAGTAAAAGTAATAATAATAACATTATTTTTACTGAGGGCCTGCTAAAAATCACGGGCAAGTTGAGGATTCATGGACGATTATTCTTTTGTTCCAACTAGGCAGACGCCTAGTTAGAACAAAAGAATAGGAATCGAAATAACGTTTATTTTACAAAAAACAAGCAGACAAGTCAAATTTAAAAAAAAATAAAGAGTAATTGATCGTCTTCATCCATGTAATGTAAAAAACACAGATACCTTATGCTGTCAGTTCATTCAATCATTAGACACTAGTTTCTCCCGCGGCTTCGCACGCGTGGTTTCTACGGAAACGTTTAAAGGTTACTTATATCCTACTTTTTATCACATAAACCAGTTCTCGTTTATGGGATAATAAGTAGGCTATGTTTGATTTCAGGCTTTGACCTACTAGACTACATCTATGCAAATTTCAGCCTAATCAGTTGAGTCGTTAAGGCGTGAAGAGGTACCTAACAAACATCCATCCATCCAAATTTTAGAATTTATAATATTAGTGTGATTTAGCTGGATACCTAAGCAGCCGCCTGCTAAATTATAATCACATTTGCACGCGTTCTGCTGAAGTTTTGGCTAACAGTCCTCAATTACCTATATTTATAATCTTAAATCTCTATGATACCGACTGCTCTGACTCTCTTAGATTATATTGCCAGGCCATATTGTGTCCAGCTTTAAAATATTAAATCTAAAAGCAAAAGCAACAGCGAGTGTCCAAATCTGGACCCCAAAATATGACTGAATGAATATTTTTTCCGAATTTGCAATATCCATAAAATATTAAAATAAATAAAAAATGTGAAGTCCGAATGCTGGTGGTAGCCCTTGGGAGAACACAAGGAGCCGCTTGCCTTTCCATTGAATCAAATTCATATATTTTGAGATTCAGTCGGCAATTTTATTTGTACGGATCGCAAAAACGTTTATCTAAACAATAGATTTGTTCTATGCCAAACATCATTTGATTAGAACAGGGTTACATTTTGTGTGGTCCTAATCTCCGAAAGATGTGTAGGTTACTGTCTTAATTATGGCTAGGTTTATACATATCTATTGTTTTTGAAGCGTTAATAGGTGGTTACTGTTGTTGTTTCAATATGTAGCTTCAGCCTCACGCATGTCTTGTTTTGGACCGATATTCAAATGACCTGAAATCTTGAAAATAAGTAATAATAATAAAAATAATGCAAGTCATTTTATACAGGATCGCTCAGTCCATATGTACCAAAGCAGTGTTTTTGTTATGGGCAGGTACTAGAAGGCAGATAACCTACATTTTTTTTTCTTTGATCTTTACATTAAAAATATCTAGAATACACAGACATGACATCTGTTTATAGTTTGATATGTTTTCATTGGTGACCTACCAAATTTCAACGGACAGCAACAATTTAAAAATACATCTAGTACCTATCTACTTATAACCAGTGCCCACTCGAACTTTTCTCAAAGTTTGTCTTAGTCGCGTTAGTTATATTTTTAGTTGCTGACGGTACATTCCGCGTATTGTTTTATTGGATTATGCGCTGAGGCCGCGAAGCAGCTATAACTATTCAGTGTCGTCTTTTGTGTTATGGAAAAACTTGTTCTTGAACCCATGTAGTGTGAAATGTCCTTTATTTGTGCTGTTTAATGTTACATATGTACACATATTATCGCGTTCTGTGCGGAGTGTCATCACCTCGCGGCGAGCGCGGCACTGCGCAGCGCGTTGTTAGCGCGGACAATGCGTGAGTCTACTTGAAGCCTTCACCATTATCGTTCACAATTCACACCTTTTTATTTTATTATTTTGCTGTGAATTGTGTGTATTACTTATTATTGTAAGATCATTGACTCGCTATTTGCATGCAACTATGTGTTATTTAAACTGAGTTTAAAAATGGGACAATTTGTAGCAACAGCTGCCTACGATTTGACTGTTTGAAGACAAACAGCTAAAGATAATACTTTTGAAATTTACAAAAATAAGCAATTATTTAATTATGTAGTAAGTGTGGAGTGGACAGAACCCTACAAATCGAATTATTCGAGCTGTCGTCGACTAATGTGTATTTGGATATATTTATGGCTATAGTTCCGCTTTTTGTGCAGATGGAAATATGTGTGGCGGATCGCACGTCTGCGTGAGATTTCGGACACCTCTCCGCTTACTAAATTTAATATCGTCGGCTTTTACGCTGACGACAGGACGAAAAAAACTATGAAATCGCCATTGTGTCGGCGACACGGATGGCAGTTCGCGCCTACTGGCACTCATGAAAATTATTTTGTTTTTATCTCAAAATGTATGTTTATGATAACACCTGTTTCGACGTTGCCTCCGCGATCGGTGTCACTCGGGACTTGTCTCGATTTTTTGCCAATTTAAAGACTATAAAGACGCCCGCATCGTCGACTAATTTAACCACTGTTCGTCGAATTACGTATTCGTTTGCTACAGGTTGGGCTTACAGATTTATTTTTGTGCTTTCACCTGGACCTAAGTCTTTACATTGATCATAAATTGACTAACGTATATACCTACCTACACACTTCGAGCATTAGTATCTATTGTCGTATGATTTCATTCAAAAACCAGTTACGTTTACCAATATGAATTCAATAAATGGAATCCATAAATTGTGCACAGTAATTTTTCCCTCATAAACTGCTCATAAATCTTTCGCATTATGTCAACATTAATGATGGTGCCGTCAAAGGGCAGCCGCGACTCCGGCCACAGTCCAGCTTTTTGCATAATTAAGGCTCGATGGACGGAATGCCGTCTCTATAACATAATAACAAAAGGAGATGACCGGCTATGATATTATAGCGGAATTTATAAGTGGCTCAATCCGTGGAAACCAAAATTTGAACCAATTTTCTTGCATAAGTATTTTTATAGCAACAGACTAAGATGTAGCCATCATTGTTTTAACTTAGCAAACCCCGCAGTGGCTTGCTTGATAAATATTAATGCTATCCGAATAACATAGTAATTGTAAAGGCAAGTGAACGCTTGGACATAGATTAGACACGGCGAGCAAATATGTCTATTGCCCTGTTCGCATTGATAAACAACATGAAATCAAAGATAGTGGGCCCTCCTTAACGTACGCCACGAGTTATATATTTTAGTAACACAACCCATAAGAAACACAACAATAATCGTACATTTCTCTTGACAATGTTCCTTTGAATAAAGAGAGTTAAGGCGAAGATACAATGTCGAAGATTTGTTTACTCAATGCTAAGAGGCCAGCTTTGCGTGATTACCTCCGATCCACGTCTGGTGGGAAAGTAGACTTACAGACGCTTGAGTATAGGCAGATATTCCTTGGTGCAGTATCGAGGCTGTATCTTTGCGTAGATAACGCACTCGCGAGCGGTCTTGCAGGATTAAATTAGTACGTACTCAAATGTCATCGTTCACTATGATATCGCAATCAAAGCTGACGTGGGAAATATGCTCGTTTGTGAGTGAAGGTACCATGGCTTTATGTCCATAAATTGTACAATGAATTATAGAACTGCTCTAGTCAGCGGCCGAGCAGTGCATAACTCAATCATAATCAAAGCACGTTCCGCGGACAAGTGACATTCGCTTTATTCGGATGCATAATAAAATTGCAGTTGATTTAAATCATAAGATAAGCAGTAATAAGTTAGATTAAGTACTCGTAAATGGTAAGTGCGTGTCATAATAGCAAGTGGTCAAGCTTAAGCAAACAGATAGTATAGTATGCAGTGTCCGGGTGCACTCTCGGCCGGTACGGGATATGAACGGTCCGGCCCCTAGCTTCCTGTTTTAAAACCCACTTTTTATAGACAACATGAGACCGCATTTACTCAGTTATTTGCTACTTATAATACTTGCCTAGAATAATTATAATTGCATATTCAGTGTAATTTGTAAAGGAAATGTTAGTTACGTTTATAGATGTGCAACTGGGTTTACGAACGGCTACGTTCGCGCAACTATTTTTTGCTTGAAATCTACATCTGGTTAATTTAATAAAGGAATCCGTGCATGTGCCTATCAAAGAACGGGGAAACGTTCCTCAAATTGGCATGTTACCTTTTCGAGTTTTTCCTATTAGTGGATAGTGTTTGTTAGAATCTTCGATCTGGTATCCGCCGCTTCCTCTGTACCTAGAACCTTACAAAAATGACACGCGAAATAGTCTACGACTTGTTTTGACGTAGACAGTATGCACACAGCTGTGACTAGTTCTGTGAATACAGAACAAGAGAATAGTGGAGTTGAATTTATTTTGTAAGATTTCAGATTTCAATAACTTTATTTCTTCAGGCTTACAAAATAAGCACTTAGACAAGTAAAATGTAATGCTACTAATTATTATCAAATAAGAAATAAGGTACCTGAAAAGGATATAATACTGTTTTTGTAGGATTATCAAATCAATCTCTGTATAAACTCGAAAAGTTTTTTTATATATTTTATAACTGTAATTTTCTAATTTATGTTACTTTACCTTAATAATCGTATCAGAAAAAGTAAATATTTCTCTAGGCATGCTTCCGTGCGTTAGAATGACACTAGTTGAAAAGGAAACCCAACATGTAAAATGTGTTCTGTTTTGAAACCGACGGTTTCAGGGTGTGCATTGTGGCGGCGGCCGGTGAGGTGTCCACCGGCCGCCCATCGATGGTTAGAATCTATAAGAAGTGAATAGTTTTACAAAAGTAATCTTTAATGTAAAATTACATTAACCAACTAGCTGTGCTCACAGCTTTGCTCGCGTACAATTCACATTTAACAGTGTTTTCTTTTATTTGCGCGGAACATTAATTATTTTGCTAAAATAAAAGTAGCTATGTTACCTGCTATCTACTATCTGCCAGTGAAAGTTTCGTCAAAAAACAGTCCAGCCGTTTCGGAGATTTGCACAAACAGACATAAAGACCATAGGTCCGGTGTAGGTACCGTGTACCATGTATGTACCAAGGTACTATGTATACTTTCATGCGTATTTAGTAAAAAGCTGTTATTTGGACATTACAAACAAAACACATAAATAATATTTGTTTGTATAGATTTTTGAATCTCTGTTAGATTTATACGCTCAACCTACTTTATTTATTTGTTACCAGGTACTTTAGTAGGCCTTAGTAAAGTTCATGATTATTTTCCTTGCAAAATTGACATCCAAATCAGATTAATCCAATCAATGGAAATTTATGACGCACCCAAGAAGCGGACGGCTGCGATCCATTGAGAGATCCGCAGCCTCGCTAATCAGCTCCCAGCCAACAAAGGTAAGGCAACTGACGTTTCTTTCTCCGCGAGATATTACAAAACTGATACAGTGAACAATCGTAGATACGTGTTAACATTTTAAACGGTTCTAGTCATCGTGCAGTGGCTCGCGGCAAAATCGTCTCGAAGGCCAGATCGAAAATTATTCGGAAATTTGCCAACGTCTTCGAAAGTCACACAATGCGTGTTTTTGCAGCAATTACGTGGACGTGCAGAGCGGTCGCCTTCTTTGCAAACATGCCTTTGATTTATTAGTCTGCCTCTGCACGGGATGGGAGTAAAATATGAGACGACCCATCAAATATTCAGCCTTTTTGGGACTCGGGAGCGACTCTTAATGCTCATTATAATAAAAATACTATAGCTCATATTGAAATGTATTACGTAGGTATACAGCTGACTACGTAAAGTATGTTGGTGTATCAGAGCTCGATTTTGGGTGTTTGCGAAACTGACTTATTAAATTTGATCGTTTTAAAGTTCAATTAAACTAAAAACGAATTTCGTTTAGTACCTAGTTCCTTCAGGATCCAGCGGGCGAATACGGTAAGTGGTTCCTCAGAGTAGTTTCTGTACCTAATATACTTAATTTTTTCTTAATATCTTTCATATTTTAAATAAGATATTTTAACCCTTTATGACAATTTTACTTCACGCAATAAATAAGAAATGCGTATATTTTATGAATAGTCCCGCAAGAGCAAAGCTCGGTAAAGTATCAAATCGTCTCGGCCTGCTTCCCGCACGTCGGTAGTATTTCATCAGGCCTTGTTGTCACATGATCCGCGGGGAGATTCATCTTTAATTGGGTGAACCAAGTTGAGTGCTCTTTGGCTCGGGGCCTCGGTGACTTTTGGCTCATCTGTGACTTTATTAGGAATCTTTGGATACGTCATACTTTGTGGTAGATATATTTGAAGGACTGGTCGATAATGTGACTTGCAGTTGACAATTATTATCATTGGGAATGGGTAATGTTAAAGTGTTAAAAACCTAATTAAAAAGGGCCGATTAAGGCTCTCGTGATTAAGTTTAGGACTTTAATTAAGTGCCTAAATTTCTCCTACATTTCTTGGGCTTATCATTTTAATTTCCAGATAACATTATGCAATTAATGTGTTCTAAAATAATAACCATTTATAGTCCATAAAATATTTATGACTAGGTACGACGTGCCTGTACGCAGTTAGGTAAGCATAAGCTAGACAAGTATTTTGTATGTAATTGCAGTATATATAATTTATTTACCTGAGCAAGCAAGGAATAATTTTTCCGTTGACATGTAGACACTGCTAATCCTTCTTTGTCAATCATCTTAACGACCCACTATTGAATTTATAGTACAGAAATAACGAAGTATCGTGTTTTAAATAAGCAAAGGTTAAAAGCATTATAAATCCATAGGTACATTATTATTTATACGCGGGTTAACTATGAACCTACTTAGTTTGTATTGGAAGAACGCTAACATTTCACTCCTTTATAAACTACGATAGTTTTTATAGTAAAACATAGGTTGTTGTAAAAATATGCTTAAGAAATATCTGATACTAAAAGAAAAAAATATATCGCACAGTTGGATATAATTTACAGTAGTATGTTAGTTTTTACTTAGATGCCTAATGATTATTGCCAATATTAAATACTGTTTACCTTGAAATGGAAGTAGTATCAAAGCTTGTTAAGATATAATTAGCAGAACATAAAGACAGTTCATGAAATGATTTAGAGTACTATGTTAAATACGCTTGCTGTAGGTAGTTTAAAAAAGAGATAGGATAGCCTTTCAACTACGGCTAGCATAAGATATTATTTTAAAAAAATCCAATGAGATTAAATGGAGATAAATTAATTGGAATAAGAAGATTACGGGTCACACTTAAAACGAAAGTACAATTCTGAGATCGGCGCATTTAGTCAAAGATGTGAACTTGTACTCGTAGGTACATCTTTAATGTATGACCGTTGTAAATTTCATGTCGCTTATTCAATTAAGAGTCGTGGATTGAATGACATAAAACTTGTGTGATAGTGCAATAAAATACTTGGCAATTACAGGTCAAAGACGGAGGCTTATACCTGAAGTGCCGACGGATCTTTGCGGGCCAGCTTGCAGCAGTTAAGTAGTTACGTTTGACACTTATAATGAAAACCTAAAGGGCTGTTCATTCATCGCGTGAGACAGATTACTTTCTTGTGTTCATGTTACGTTACGCTAACGTTAATTTGCGACAAAATAAAAATTCTCGTAGATTAGGTACCTATCTACCAAAAATATAGGTGTTAGTATAACCATATTTTCAATATCAGATTTGTGCACGTCAATATCAGAACAGATTTATGCACGTGTCTACGATATTTTGTATGAAAATCTGTCAAAAATTCGTCACATGAGACTTGCATCTGAGTTGCGTTTGAATACTCGAGGGTAAGCCCTTTCTTTGTATGATAATTGATGATGATGACTGACCATTTAATTTCAGGATGGTTTCCACTCTTCGTTAGGACATTAAGTTATGATTCCTAAACGGTAAAAAACATCGATATATGGGTTCATTATTAACTTTAATTATGACAGTTCGCCATATACGAATAACTTTGATGGTCGGCTTCGGCTTAAAAACTGGAATATGTCTGATGTGAAGACCTTATATAGAGCAAGTTGAAGGTTTGTAAAAAATCTTTATGGAAGATCATCTCAGCTATCGCGATGCTTACGATATGTTGTCAGAGATAACGTCTTTTATCCATGTAATGTTTTTTTTTTCTGCGGGTTAGAAATTAAAATGAAACATAGACGCTAGATGGGTGTAGATGTTACACGGTAAGCCTACCTTTTGAGAAAGATCGTGGAAAGATCGATCATTTTCGAGTAGAGATTCGTTGAGAACTATTTGTTCTCAAATCAAGTGCGTAGCGAACTTATTTTTAAGAACATACAGTTGTAATTTTTCAGCTTTCGTTGTCTTAAGTGAAGTATATTTCCCAAAACAATGCACATTGGTCGAGCGCAGATTAGATTATTGATCTTGAAGCCGAATGCTGAACAAGGGCTTGCAGTCGCCCGGACGACCATGTTTAATTGTAGCTATTAGACCAGATGGCTTATTCATTTGTAGAGCAGTCGGTCGTAGCGCTCATGTCGTAAACTGGCGATTCGTTCCCGTTCTGATGTTATTGTAGCGTTTTGTCTATGCTCAGCCAGTTTATTGGGCATTTTGTCGTCTCTGACGGACTTTTTGATCGTAATCGGTCTAAACATTTCTATTTAACTGATTGTGTAATTGCATTCGACGACACATTGTAACCAATTTCCTATTATTCTCAATCATGACTAGAAAAGGTCTTGGATCACTATGAAATATTGCTGAGAATTCCAAAGTAGCAGATCTATGTAGTTTTTTCTGGTTCGTCCTCAGCAAATAAGTAAATGTAATATGAGTTCTCAGTACCTACTTATGAAAATAATTGTAGGTACAAGTACAATTGAAATATCTAAAAGGTTTCGCTTATCTTATGCATTGCAGTGCCCTAAAATGAGGGCGGCAAAAAGGCTAATTCATCACATCGCCCGATGCATATGACATTCCGAAGGCCGATCATCGTATTCGGTAATACGAGTGTCTGTAAATGGCGATGACCACCTCCCGTCCAGGACTTGTCCCTTATCATACAAAACAAACCTTAGTCATTCCTCTAACTACGTAGTATTAGCAACATTATTATTGTCAATTAAAACAAAGTCATTTGTTTGGAACCACGACAGAAAATTTTCCCTTTGTAAGGTACCTAAAAGATCGTATAAAATAGGTAGAATGCAAATGTCATGCCCAACATTAACAAGGCATCGTACAATAACTTACTAGTGCTTAGCGACCTCCGGCCTCGGAGGAGCCATCCGTCAATGAAAGCAGTGACAAAGTAATAAATTCCGCGGTACAAAACAAGTCAATTAGCATTTTCATTGCAGCTGATTGTAGAGATAAGGGCATGTTAACACTGTCACGCCTCGTCAATGTCGTCGACTGGCCAACGTAACACAGTAAACAGCCAACATCGACCTGATTCTAAGGCTCTGTATCACTGCGGACGGGCTAGAGCTCTTTGCTGAGAGTATAGATACAGTAATTTCCCCAAAATTGTATGATAAGTAATAAGTCCCGGAAGGAATGCAGTCTTTTAAAGGCAAAATACGCTGCTGCACGTACTCGTACTTAAAGTTTAGATGACCACAATTGTTCAATCTACCGAAAATATTATGCTTCCATACTTTTTTGATGACTTTTTTTAATGAAAAATGGTACATGTTGCATAAACTTGTCCTTCTCGAATTCAAATTGAATTTTGCTTACGTGAGTGGTAAAAATAAATAAAAGCAAACGAAGCTATGATACGAGCCGGTTGCGAGTTATTGGTCCCTGTGCGCCGCAGCGCTCGTTCAATTTCTCTAATTAATTAACGATCCCTTAGATAACACACGCTGACAACCTTATTTGTGGCGAACAAATCTTTCAAACATAAATCCTAGTGTACACGCTCTAAACTTGTAAACTCTATGCACGTTTACATGTACGCCGCCCGTAAAAGATAAATTTATAATCCAACCGATACCCGTTACCGATATTCACAAATTATAAGAAACTATCACGAAGCTAGATGTATTGGCACAGATAATGCATTTACGTATTCCCAAAATGTATCTATGCCAACTTTATTGTTGGGACCGTCGAATATGGGTGGGTATTCGCTATTAGAAAACTACTAATTGAAGATTCATAGTGCGTGTTCGTGAGTCTTCGCGCGAATTTAAAAGATTTGCGAAATAATCATCTAACAATTTGCATTTGTCACATAAAGAAAAGAAACAAGCGGTCTCATTAGGCGACAGCACAACACGGCGCATGCACCGGCTGCGCCCGCGCGCCGCGGCGACTCCGCTCCAGCCGTTGTTGTTGTTGCACGCCGCTCCGGAAGCCGTGTCCCACTCCAAACCAATAACGTGTCTCAGGAAATCGCCCGAGACTCCGATAATTTTATTCATTCTTTTCCAAAGAGTTATAGAAGGGTCAGCACGATTCCAAACATCGTTAGATTCACTAAGGCGCGTTGACAAAACATTTCGAGTCATTAAAATATTTTTTCTGCGGTCCTCTTTATCTTATTGCTGCGGCTCGAGTTAAGTAACATGGGACATAACTAAAAATCTATTTATCTATTTATTTAAGTGCGTAATTTATTAAAGGTTTACACTATCTTCGAGGAGGCGAGACTGTCTGAGGGTCTTGTAACTATTGACCCTTAACATAAGCACGGGTTGATTTGTCCGCCTTGTCCTATCCTTTATGAACTTTTTGTTTTTATATGAAAAGTTATGAGGTTTTTAGAGAGATATTCTTTTATTGCAGTAATTAAGATTTGAGATTCATATTGAAGCTTTTAACCCAAACTTTTATATGTATATCATATCAGATATAGTGAGTAAAAATACGGGTATAGGCTAAATAATAAAAATGCGTTATCGTAACGAAAATTAAATTTCTCAGTTTTCCCTCCTTATTAAATTTAACTAAATAAGCTTCAAAAGCTTGTCTTACATTAATAAAATCACCCAAACTTTTGAAAATACGTCGCCAAAATTCAAAACAAAGCCACATCGAATCAAAATTCAAAGGATGAAATTATCAGCATCGATCCAATATGAATCTGGCACATGGTTACCATATCATTATAACGATTCATTTTACAGCCTGGGAACCAGTGCTCGCGTCGCGACATGCCACCACAAAGTTGCATTGTCGACCTAACGCAAAACGCTCCAATGATTTCTGAATGGTAACACGGAGGCTAATATAACTGTTGGTCTGTTTTATACCGAACACAGTTTCTAGAATTGGGAGAATGGCATGGTATGATCTATAATTTATAAATAGGCATTAATGATTTATGTTTCGTGTTAGGAACAGTCCTTAGCAATTAACCAGCTACGTAATAAAACTTTCGACTTCGATTATAATATTAATATTTCTATAGAAGTATCATCGCTCAAATAACACAAGAAGTAACAAGCTAATAAAATATCCTTTAAACAATGTGATCGTCGCACAATACAGACGAGACGCCGATGGCCGCTTCGTCGAAGTCGATTGGAAAGCAGGCTGTGATTTGCAAGGTCACGCGTATAACACGGATGTTCCGATATTGAAATGGACAGACGTGCTTTATTCACCTACATATCAACACCATGTAATTTGTTTGAAAGTTCCTCGCCAAGAGCTCACCGGCTAGTCATAATAAACCTTGCACAACAGACGGAAGCCACTGTTTCGCTCGGTGAAAATGCCCGGGCCAATGTTGCCCAATGCGACAGCAGTATGAGAATCAAATACTCATATTGAATACGAATTGGACGAACGGTACGCCACTTGGTAAGGTAAATTCATTATTGCGAATTATTAAATTATTTATGGCACATAACGCGGTGCGACTGCCAATCGCGAAACCACAATATCGGGAATCCCTGCTTGCTACTAATGCAATAATTTGGCGTATTTTGCAATCGCGTATTGAATATTGAAGAGTTGGTAAATAGTTTATGTACTGAACGTGGATTTCAGAGTACCTACGTGATCCAGCGCGGCGACTCGTTGTGAAATTGTGCGACACACGGATAACATACGTTAACAAGTGGTCGTTTCGAATAAAATTTTATGTTCTCGTTGTGCTTAGATTTATCTCTGATGGTCAATGAATCACTTGATCTATTTCTCTGAGCCTAGTAGGTATGTACCTGCCATGTGTGCGTGCCTCTATCCATTGTATGTATGATCGGTATTTGAGATCCCTCATTATCCTCAATGAGGGATCTTGAACTTGTAAGCTGCTATATTTCCCCTAGAATACATGTATGTACTTACATTTTATTTACTCGTCAGGGTTACCAGTCATAAGTTTGATATTCGCTATAAAACTTTACTACTTCCATTAATTATAGCCCACCTTACACAACACATTTCATGGATCATTTTCGCCATCAAAATATGGATATCTCAACACAGGTGTTAGGGGACAACCCTTGATCTGTAGATAATGTTATTACAAGAAATAAAATTATGAACATATAATAAATTTTATCTAGCTGTGTATCATAAATAACCTCAATGATTATAACATAAATCAACGTTAGATGCGTCTAACTCAAGTAGAATAACGCAAGGTGAACGAATGGCACATGGCGCTTGGTGGACGCATAAAAATAAATCATCGGTCTTTAGTTCCCTTACGCAGCTAATTAAGAACAACGCAGGATACCTCTGCCTTTTTGCTCCATCCAAGTAGTAAAGTTAATATTACATTCTAGACAGCTTTGTACGCATAAAATCACGGTAATGGTCTTGTAGACACGTAATTGAAGATGGTTGTTACATCCATATCCTCTCCAATGGATACTGGATACCTACCAAGTTAAATGTTAAAACGGAACTGGCAGACTTAAAAACACCAATCTTAACTAAAATTCAACGATAAGGCAGTGTAATCAGCCTGTCATAACCGTTGTATCCACACAAATCTGCCGTGGGGTATCGCGTGTGTACAATCACCAGCGAAATAGAAATGATTTAATTCGGTCGGTGAGTGGCTCGGAGGGAGCAGAGTGCGGCGCCGCGGCTCCACCGTCGTTTGTCATCTACCATCGCGTGACCTCCCTGTTGACTTAATGGAGTGCTACCGAACAAATTTACAACACAACTTGTTATAACTTACATGATTTATCGACGAGTAAAGCCCTACCTTAGAACATTACGATGAAACAATAGTAAAGGGCGTTGATACCCATTATTTGCTAAAATGCGATGATTAGATTAGTTGGGTGTATGATTGTTGTATAAACCTGATTCATCTTTTCAATCAACAAATCACATCCATAAAAAAGCTTAGTTTACATGTACCCAACTACTGGAATTTCAGGCACAACTGCGAATTAATGCGCTTTTCAACGCCTTTTAGGAAAATGCAAATTGTTACTACCAAGGTATCGATAACAGGAATGTTGCCTAGCATGGTAGCTGCATATCCGTTTTCTCAATTCAATTTGTATATTAGCTCGTGCTTATGTAAAATTAGCTTTACATAAGCACAAGCTAAAATAAGCTAGCGTCTATTTACCTTCTACATAGCTAATGTGATATTTCCTGCGATTAGAAAAAGTTTGCAAGGCTTAATAGGTATCTACCTCAGTAGCGTTTTAAGAACCAAGTAAAAGACAACTCACCTAACAAGTTGTGCAAAGAAAGTAAATGAATAAAGTTGTTAAGATCAATAACAAGAATTATTACAAAGGATTGGTAAAGGCAACTTTGTAATCGATATCAACTCGCAATAATGACATGCTTTGCTCAACTGAAATGAGTAGAGCATGTCAAATTCTTGGCAAACAAACATGTCGACTAACACCTTGTCTTGTAAACAAAATAGCTCCCAAGAGTTAGATAAGAATAAAATAATGGATTAAAAAATGCCGAGTAAACAGGGTCTTGCAGAGACCCCGAGGCGCCGCGGAGCGGGGGTCGTAATTGAAAAATAAAAGGCCGTAATAATAGAATTTACATTACGTGCTCTCCAATGATAAATTCTGCTGTCTGCTTTTGTCAGGAGAGCGACATTGACTGCATGTACCAATTTGTGTGCCGCCCCGTTCCTTTCTAATCATTCACAGACGCTATTAAATATGTACCTGCCAGCCTGCTTATGTTCGTAACATAAAATAACTCGTGACGGGGAACTACTTAAAATACTTACCCCTTTTTAACAGACTTGGAAAAAAGGAGGAGGTTCTACAGGAGGGCAGTATGTATGTTTTTTAGGGTTCCGAACCCGAAGGGAGAAAGCGGAACCCTATTACTAAGGCTCTGCTGTCCGTCCGTCGGTCCGTCCGTCCGTCACAGGGCTCTATCTCATGAACCGTAATAGGTAGATAGTTGAAATTTTCAGAGAATGTCTATTTCTCTTGCCACTTTAACAAAAAATAATACAAAACAATAAATATCCAAATTCCATTTAATTTGGAACACATAAGACGTGACTTTTTTAGGCTATTTCTGCTCTTCGTTTGTCTCTTGAACCACAATAGGGAGACACATGAAACTTTCTATAAAACACTTCAACTGTAATAACAACAAATACTAAAAATATAATACAGTTAAAAATTTTAAGGGGTCTTCGAACAATTGAAAATTCTGTTTTTTGAAAAAGTGCCTGCTTTTTACAGTAGGAAACCCTTCGTGAGCGAGTCGACTCGCACTTGGCAGTTAATATATTTATGTGTGTTCGTTGATGTGTACGTCAATTATGAACCAATTTTGAAAAAATTTTTATATTTTTTTAAATGATCCCTAGGTGGTTCTATAAAAAATGTATTCCCGAAGGATTAGTATTTATCCTTATTGGATAAATTAAGGAATTTGTAGTCGGTTTTGAGTTTTTTTTTTTTCAAAAATAATCAAAGTAATTTCCTAACTTACTCCGGGAAATCAAAGAAAAACATAAAATTGCTGCACTGGCCACTGACTGGCTAATTTATACATCAATTTCATTACATTTTATGCAGCAACATGCACAATCTGTTGAGTTTACGGTGAGTACACCGTAAACTCAACAGATTGTGTAAGAGTCCGTCTTACGAATAAAATATATTTTTCTACCGAAGCTATAATAATGTAGGTAGATATAGGCACATACCTAAACTACGCTTATGTAAAATACGTTTCACATGGGTCCATGTTCCAGATAAACCATGAAGTGCGGTCACATGCGTACCTTCCTAACCTAGACAAAGTTCCCAACATTTGTATGCAGATATTGGCATACGCGTATTCAGAATATAACAGGGATTTTGAGGTCGTTCGCGAATCGGTGTCGGTGTTTGTCTTATACGTATCGCCACTTGATGCCTTTTTAGAGGTGTTCTTTGACTGCCCATTCGATTTTCCTTTCGATATATCGATCTTTATTTTAAAATCTATCGAAACTAATACAATTTATGTTTCCATGATAGCTTAATAAAAGTTATTATTGTGCAATAAGTACCTAATCGTTCGCATTCGTACATATTTATGGGATCAACCAAGCATTTACCATATTAATGGAAAAAAAATATTCACTGAGCCAAATAAAGTCCTTAAGTACATTAGGTGGACCACTGTGTCAGTAAATAAATATTTACAAGTACAAACTTCCCTGTTACTGTCAATTGAATAATGACGAGTGATACTATCCATATGTCAGAAACTGTAGAACAAGACATACATAGGTTTGACTAGTCATAGACATTTAATGTTTGCATGTTATGTTTCGCAATGATTAAGTACTTCAGAAGCCATCTGACAAGAAGAAGAAGAAGAAGATTAAGTACTTATAAGATTAAGTAAGTAGTAAGTACTTTTATGTGTCATTTATAACCTAGTTTTGATGAATAAACTTCTTTTTGTTTAATTTATTTGCTGCTTCGTTCCTACGTAGTAACATTACAAAGATACATTTTTTTTTTCGAAAAGTAACGAATCTCAATACTTATACAAATACAGCCAGTTTTGTTTCCTTTGTCCGGCTTTCTGATATTCAGTTGATTCATGACTCATTATTTTGGTTTATCTCAAGTTTTTGTTATTTTAAGTAATATGAACCGTTTATTTCCCAAATAAAACATAGTAACTATAGATAGATAGAAATTTTTTTATTGCACACCTTACGAAACAATAATAAATAAAATAAAAATTACAAAAAATGTGACAATTGGCGGTCTTATCACTCAAGAGCGATCTCTACTAGACAACCGTGGTATAATACTTTTTTGAATAAAATAAAACTCATATTTTCATCTTTTTGTTCCAGGTTAACCGTCACACTCACTCAAACGCATTCCTGTGTCCTGAGAGCTGGTCTTTTTACCTGGAGAGCCCCTTTAGTTCTTCCTAACTGCTGCCCTGGTAACGGTAAATAGGATAATTTCGTGCCAATATTTCCGTACAAAGACAGACAGTCGTTCAGACGAGGCGTGGTGCTAGTTGGTGCTTTAAGTGAGATGTAAGTATGCGCAGGAGCAGGGGTCGCTCGCATTGCCGCATTGTTCGCTTTGCTAACATTCTGCTTTGAATATTTTATTGCTATATTTACCTACTTAGTATTAAATAATAAAACTTAGAAATCTGCATACCTATGAAATTATATGGTTTTTATTTTGCTTTCACATTTAAAATTGGCAGTGAATTTTGGCTTTTAACAAAATGGAGCTTTGTATTCTCATGCCTAGAAATTATTGAGCTTAGTGACCGACATTCGTACTCGTTAAGTTCGTCGTCATCATCAGCACCGGCTAATCCACTGATTATCACAGGTGCGACTTCCCCAGCAAGCGCCTTAGCGCCAACATCAGCTTGCCGCATCCAGCATCTGCATGCAATGTTGTTTTGAAAATATACCTTATCAACAAGTTATTGAGAAACAAATTCTTCTACATGTAACAGATTCTTCAAAGGATTTTCAGCTCTATTTACTCCATGCCAACTTTTCATTATAGCGATGATGCATACCACAATGGCTTGAAGAGAAATATCACAAATCCATTGTAATATTTCTGCATCATTGCTATAGGGAAAAGTCTTAACATCTAGAGCACCGCATGACCGTTCCAAACGTTCGGTTCATGGTTTATTCAACAGTGCGTTTTGCATATCTTATTATGACGATAGACTGTACCGGAACGCAGCACACATTTTAATATTTTGTGTGAAAATTTCTGTTGGACAATGGCCGCATCAAATAACAGGAACATGGAGCATAAACATTTGAATCAGATGATTTAATCTTTGAGCTATTTGAGTCATAACTGGCTTTTCGCGTCCTAGTGTACCATTGTTATTGACGAATTGTTTTACATAAATTGTGTTAAAGATAATTATTGAACATCAAACAAAATTATACGCCGGTCTGCTACAGACGAACATTACGAAAATATTTACAGTTTCAGATTGGATTAAGAAACATACTTTATCCTTTAGTTTTCGAAATAATTTCGTGATTATACCGTGTATTTCCATAACTTTCGCGATTGCTTATAATTGCAACCTTTAATAACAGCATAATAATCAGCAACTTCCATTCCGAGCTATCATCAGCGTATCAATCAAGCCTCCATCTTGGCTTGCCCAAGAATTTATAGTGTCTCACCCCTACATTTGCATATTATCTTAATGATGAAGAACCACCTCCTCACTTATCGCAATATTCCAATTAATGTTGGAAATATGCGTGTGCTCTGCGACGCCATGTTTTATTAACCTTTCATAATGTCCTTTATCGGGAGCACTAAATCAACTTTAATGTACTTTTATGTAGTAAATATTCTTTTTGATGTTTTGCTTAATCACTGTGATATTATTGAGACTGCACGGGCGGGTTCATACGACCATAATTCAGGATGCATTGGAACCTATGATAATACTTATAAAGCTCATCTACGCAGTAGTTTAAAAATCCATTTTAATGTGAACATGGCGTTTCAAAACGAAACAACACTTAAAATTAAATTAATTCACTTATTGATTCAGACAACACAAAGATCCATAGTTCCGTTTTAGTAATCTTAGCTTTTGTTTAAAAGCAAATTTTTTGTGAAAAAAGACAAATTTTATCCATAGAATTGTTTTCGCATAAAGTAAATGCGCTCAATTTGAACAATTGATTGTATCCGTTAATAAACCCTATGGGCGCTCATTGAAAATCTTAACGCGCAGAATTACCGACATTTCAATAAAATATCTACTTTTATCTGAGAAGTAGGTATGCGAAATGTGTGTAAAGGCGGCCGCGAGAGGCCATAATTTTATACCGCACTATATAAGCGTATGCAATGAAAATAAACCCCGCTCCACACGTATTGTCCTAGAATAGGACTCTGGTTAAAACAGAACAGAATATTAAAATGAAACTTTAAAAAATATTAGATCATTGTCGAAACTGACGTAGGTATAATAATTGTTGCATAAAGAGACAAGTAACACGTGACTATGCTTCGGTAACGAGACAAAGCAAGATGCTCCGCACATCGTGACCCATTCGAACTTAACTTTATTAAGGAAACGTTCGAGAAAAACTAGTTTGGTAAAAGACGTACAGACTTACCGTTTTGTTAGTACTATAATGAGCAAGTAGTGTGATCCAGCCCTTAGCGTATGCAATAGTGGAAATAATAGAGGCGCGAGCGCATGCCTTGCCTTGCCCCAGACACTGCCATGCCACACCTAATTAACCAAAGACGTGACGATCCCGCATTATAAATTTTCAATCTCTTACGCCGCTATAAAAGGAATAAAAATAAACAAAAAATAAATATCGAAAGTGAGAATAAAAGGAGTGCGACAGAGCCTTATTTATCCAAAGCGTTTTATATTGCGCTGACAATGGGGTACCAATTAATGACCATTAATTAACCTTTATTTGTGGCGCTTTTTAAAGAAGTTACCTACTTTGACAAAGGAAACAATTGTTGGTGCATGCAATGATAATCGGTTTATAGCCAAGCCCAATAGCTAGTTTAAGTTATACCATCAGATTATTCATACTAATAGGTACTATAAAAGCGAAAGTATCTTTTCACGTCTAAACGGCTGCATGCATCTTGAATGAAATTTGGCAGGGAGGTCTACCTCCCTGCCAAATTTCTGTATCCCGGGGACGGTCATGGGCATATAATATCCTGGAAATGCGCGTGCGAAGCCGCAGGCAGAAGCCAAGGAACTAATTAAAGCAACAAAAAATTACATTAAAAAACGTTTAATTCTTAATGCTTAATCGGCATGTTAATGTGAAAAATCTCAATACGATCATGCTGATAAATTCCATAAAAAAGTATGCTAAATATCACAGGTACGACCATAGGTAAGGTAATTACGCCGCTTTTGTAGCCTTAAATCATTCTTAGTAGCATGTAGCTGTGGCTACATGCTATTAAGAATTCTAGAGTACAGTAGGCTCAAAAAAAACCGGTTTAAAACGTTCTAAATTCGATTCACAAACAATAAATTAAAACATTATCAAAATAACTAATTTTTATTAATTCACCTACTCTTTTGATTTTATCCAACAATTGTATTCATTGAATTTACTTAGGAACGTAATGTACCTACCTATACATTAGCCAAACTCGATGTAGAATATTTGTAAACAAACCACCTATATTTAACTTAAAATTCACTCTGTTGCCGCGTCCTTTTATACGCAACTTACATTAGGTACCTACTTGTCGATTTGAAATTCGTCCTTCAATAAATATTGCTTACAATTATATCTGAAACTCGACGCCAAGCAAGTGAGTTTTAGTTATTTGTGTCGTGATTTGTTAACCAACATTCAACATCGAGTTTGGCTAGTAGTATTAGATAAGTAGAAGTTCTCCAAAGCTGTAAATATGTGTCCTGTGTGCGTACTTCTGCGTATGGAATCGACGGAACTCTCTACACGTGAAGCTGCTCTACCGTTTACTTATTTATACCGCATAATTGATTTTAGACAAGTTAGGCATCTATCAAAGTGCCATAATCGAGATGTTGATGAGGGCCCGGCTCCAATGTAAAATGCTAATCAATTTATCCAATCCTTTTAGAGTGTGACGATCCATAGCATTTCTTTTAGGTAGGCGGTCTTTTGTCCCTAAGGCGAGCTATATGTCTTGTTTGTGCTAGTCACGCTAGATTTTACATTGAATGTAGGTACCAAAAATTAACCACAGACACGTTTCAGCGCTATCTCTTTCAAATTATGTCTTCTTGCATTCATAGTTTTATAAATATTAAGGTTTTAATATATCTCAGATAGAGTCCTTTTTAGTTATTTTTTATGCGACGGTTTCGGTGTGATTGTGATCCCAGTCATAACCGAAGCGAGTGATAGCTGCTAACGTCCTGCATAAACGGTCGCTGGCAGTTGTATGGTAAGTGGGAACGCTACCGATCATCCTGTGAAATATATAAATCGAGTCGTTATCATCTTCGGCGATCACCGCAGACGGCTCGGCCGAGCGAGACGTGAAATAAATATCCATTTCCATACTGAAGCGGATCCAAGAGTGGAGCACAAAGAGAGGCAGCGGCAGCGAGAGCCCGTCAGTCCCTATCACCCGACACTCGCGACGACCTGATCTATAACTCCTTATTATTATTTGAATGAGATCTATTGATGGCGAGCGAGGTGTGGAACCTTCGATCCGATCACGCGAAGATCATTTTGTTCGACTGGACCGACCGCTTTTGAACTAACTTGACGTTACAATGGCGGCCGCTGACGGCAATGATTTAAAATCTGTTAACAGGACGGTTCTCTTTTTAACGATTGGTATA
Organism: Eupithecia inturbata; assembly: GCA_963662085.1. Taxonomy (NCBI): domain Eukaryota; kingdom Metazoa; phylum Arthropoda; class Insecta; order Lepidoptera; family Geometridae; genus Eupithecia; species Eupithecia inturbata. Next base: position 8,920,110 of record OY759180.1, on the reverse strand, counting down.
CAATTTCCATAAATGGCTTTCTAGATTATCTCTGTATTCAGAATACGTTTCACATAATAAGGTACCTATGACGCTTTATGTAGACACGGGGGTTTCGTGTCGAATAGTTCTAATGTGCATGGAAAGTGAACAATGATATAAGGGATTAACGGCGAGAATTAAGATGAAATCCCCATCGTAATGTGGCGGCCCCTTCAATCTGCCTGCAGGTATTATCACCAGTAATTATCTCGTGCGAATGGCTCCTCTAACTGATTCATAGAGAAACAAATTAATACCTGCAATAGCAGTCTTGGTTTGGAAAAGATCTGCGTTATTAGGAGTTAGACAATTTTAGAAAAATTTACAGTATTTTTAGGTATCTGACAAAACTATAAATTTTTCAGAGTTGAAAATACTTTGTGCTGTTTTTTTTTTGCAACAACTGCTTGTTGCAAGAGTAGGTAGAATACAATCAACAAAGTCATATGAAATTGGAGTCGATTGGAGTCGGACACATCTGGAGTGCTGTTAGTATGTCGAGAGCCCCGTGCCAATCATCGGTGATAAAATAATGGCTCCTCGCAGGAAGCGCGTATTCGCAACCCGCGCATAGGGGCTTTTAATCAACACTTTATTGTTTAATGACCCCCTCGTCCGACTCTAAATTAAAAGGGTGACGGAACAAACCCTATTGAGGCATTGACGGATATGTGAGCGGATTTGCTCTGAATATTTGATGATAGATAATAGCGACTCCGGGACTCATTTGTGGATTCCTAAAGATGCTAGTCCGTATTTTCCAGTCCGAAGCAATTTACACTCGTAAATAATATCGTTAGACAAATTGCTATCATAGTGTTTGGATAATCATAATAACTAGTAAGGGGAATTTCATGAGTAAATCAAATATTTCACTTATTGCTTGTAGATATCCTTAGCTAAACGATATTTGTGGACTCTAGTAGGTGTAAGAATCTGTCAATCACATTCTGGTCAATTTCAAACTCAAAGTGCTTTATTTCCTTTTGACCTTGACACGTCACAAATTACAAATAACATAATAATGAACTTCCTGAATGCCTACTGCTTTTTTATTCTGCATTTTTTGCGATACCTAAAACTAATTTTATTGTTTTTAATTTAACTTTAAATAACGTGATCAAGAAATATGTATATTATTATAATTTATTTATGTTGTTGCCAAGGAGGCGGGCGATGCCACAGCTCCACAGTTTTTAACCTTTGCTGCCTCATCGTTCATTTGTATCTTATTTATTAAGTAAATTATTTTGTATTTATAATTATATACCTACCTGAGGATTCCCCAGGTAAAGCTCATCAAATTGTACCTACCTAAATGTGTAAGTGAGATTATTGTTCTTACGTTACGTTACGTTGTTACTTCAGACAGTAAGCCAGCCGTCGTGTCGCGTGCGCTCACTTTGTTTGGATCACATCGACGGTGTCATAAAACTTATGTAGAGTAGTCATCGTTTTATCGCTGCTGTAACTTTTTTAGCAAAGTTTAATTATGAAGAAGCCTGGTAGTGTTCTATAAGCTCATTAACTATATTGATTTAGTTATCTTGTTTCTCCACCTTATTTTTCAACTACGCTTAGTTGCAAATGTCCTATAATGTTATGGTTTTTATTTCAAAGATCTCTGATTGTCCATTATCATATTAGCCCGTGATCACCCACCGCTGGGTATAGGACTCCATTTGCTTCTGCCAAGTTCATCTGTCCCGTGATTCACATCCGAGTTACCTGACGGTTACCTTCTTAGATAACTTACGTACATACTTATTTACCCAGTAACTTTATAATCACCGGTTTAAAGCTTTAAAGTTGCAGTCATTTTCTAAACATTTTTCATTACACTACTACGCTACGACTCTATAGCATTCTGTTTACAGTATTATAGGCATTTGATCCCTGACTTTTAATGCTTCACCCCCGGCATTAAAATTATGTGTATATTTGTATCACGCTTGCTATTGTAGGGCCTCTACTACACGAAACGGACACCGCCTGCCAAGGTCTTCGCTATAAATACATAATTATATTGTGTTGTGTGCAATTTAACTTATGTTTTTTTTTTTAAATATAGGAATGCTATGTTATGGGTTAGAGTTGCGCTAGAGTTTTTTATTAATCAAAACTAAATATGAAACTATTGGGTAGTTCTATCATAACGGTCGGCAAAAGTTGTATGTAAAAACTTCAAGGTAGCAAGTTAAGATTTTCTTAGAATCGAAAAGGGATATAACTGTAAATATTTTTATTCAATAACAAAATAAGACCCCCGGCGCTAATTACCCGAAACTTGATATCATTCATTAGGGATCCCTAAATTATAAACGCTCAGCGAAATTCTTAATTATATCTCTTGAATTTCTAAGCAAAATTTTGCCTTAAGCGCCGACTGAGCAAATGATATGTTTGTAAACAAGGAATATTTACCGTTACCTAGCTGTTTAATTCTTACCTTTGCCTATATGTATAATCATTTGGCGTAGATTGCTGACAAGCTGGTTCCTTGATCCAAACTATTCAAATATACACATAACATACAGTACTTAACTTTAAAAAAAAATGTGTTAACCCAGCTACCTTTGAGATACGAGCCCTTTTATCGCCAAAGCCATCACCCGAACTTTGCCCCATTTTCGTAGGATCCACCCTTTCAAAGTTATAACAAAATCCTCACGTGTGCTCAGAAAATATTAATTATCCAGTTGATAACCCGCGTTAAACGCTTAGGTAACGCATTAAAGGAGCTCATCACCCCTCCAATTAGTCGGATAATGGCGTTCAAGTTATTAATTTAATAACTAGGGGAGCCGGTGTCAGGTGACACGGCGCGTGCTGACGAGCACTGCTTACTGTGATAGATAGGTAAGAATACGGCTAGGGACTTGAGATACCTAAATAGTGTCAATAAATCAGGATCGATACCTCCTACGGAACTCAGTTTAGTAAAACAGGCTTAGAGTTAACAACCAAACGAATTCCTATCTGTCTCGCCAAACGCGTAGCTCTCCGAATCATAGAAATGTAAGAAACAAGCAAAGACTTCATTCATACAATTTTAATTTTCTAATTCACCCCGCAGCGCCGACTGGCATGTAATTACAGTAAAAGGTCTTGAGCATGAATGTTATGACGGTGTTTATGAAAAGTATTTCGCTCTTAGAAAACGAAACATCCGAATTTTCTTTTCACCTACCTGAATGGTTACCGCACAATAAGTTAATCACTCGAATTAAGCCGGATGCTCTGCGTTTTATAATAGGGGGAGATACCTACGGCGGACTTTATAAATGTATTTTATTTCACGTTTAGCCTTTTTGACATGATAATAATTCGGAGGGAAGAAGTCGAATTTAATAGCGAGTTAAATGATACGTGCCCTGATTGGAAAATGTATGCTTATTCAGGTCGAGCGGCCCTCGTCCCTCCGCACGGCTGATTTGAAATGAATGGTAATAATGGACGAGCATCCCGCTCGCATCGTTTTGTATGATTATTCCAGATTAATTATTTGTTGGAACTCTGTCGGTTAATTTTTCGGAACGGGATTTTCCGCTTTGACTGACGTTTTAATTTTAGCTTGTTGGTCGTAGTTATAGCAAAGCTACCTATAGAGTGGTAGGTATATCTTTTTCTATATTTTGCCATTTGTATTGTAGTAAGTATTGCATTTCTTCTTGAGGTTACGTAAAGGTTGATTAAAATATTCTGCATCATGTCAACGTCTTTTCTCATCACTCACTGTTCTACTTAATTAGCTATTCACTTATTTAGAGATCTGCTCCACGTACTAGAATTGAAAAACCTTCTACGAAAAACACAAGAAGCAGGTAAGCAGGAAGCAGGTTTTACCTAAACATATTTCCTTCATCTGAATAGTTATAAAAACGTCGATCCTAGGGCATTACTATTGAATCACGTCACACTGGTCCCTAGGGCTGCCGACTGATGCGAATATCAAATCGCTGCCACCCCTTGACTCCATAATTCCCATCCATTAGGCGACAGGGGAATGCGCCATCTATGTCTATCAAACGTCACCCGACTGTCAAAACTGATACAAAAACATAACCGGTACCTATAGGAATATCCAATAAATCTACGTTAACACCGAGCAGAAGAACTAAAAATACCTCATTAACCGTGCCATTTTCTTCATTTGCCGCTGGATATACTTCGTTCCATATTCCCAAATGAAAATCACTTTTATGAAAATACTGGAAGAGCTAGTTTCGTTCGGCGAGACAGCGGTGTTTGTTTTCTCGCTGGACTCTCCCAAGGGAGCCAAGCTGGCACATTCTGACGACTGAACTAAGTAGAAAGATAGAACAGAATTAAGCCGGCCAATTATCCCGTATTGGATTTATTGGTAATCACTGCACGAATGGGCGCGAGGGTGCGATCCGAACCAACTTTTGATGATGCCTCCATCGGCATTATGAACAAAGTTGTTGCAATTTTTATGTAGGAGGATTTATTGTTAGCTGACCTTTTGTTTTGCCCTCGATTGTGTGAGACAGATAAAAGAGAGCTCAGAAGTATTTTATTACAAATAAATCAATCTCCTATCAAAGCACCTTGCTATTTGGATTAACCGTCTTGTCTTCGGTAACATCTTCTGCTTATAATAGGATTCTGAGTTCATCAAAGAACCCTTATATTTGTCATGTCCGAACATCTGTTCGTTTTATTTTGGTTTGTTAAAAAGGTAGGTGTAGCACATTTGCAACGTTGAGAAAATTACCCTGGAACTGCTTATAGCAAATGTGAAATACTTATGGGTGGTGATGATCTAATAGGTATCCAATAAGTATTGGCAATTTAAGTTTTATTGTGCCCATCCCCCCCCATCTCGCGTAGTCTCAAGTCGCGAGGGTCATCGCGATTTATAGTATAAAACCCTGGTCACAACGAGCTAGCTACATTATGAACGAAATAATGTCTATCACTTACAAAAAAATATCGAAGGTGTCTCCAATGTAAGATTAATTTTAAAAACGACTTATTTTGAAACACCGGACAGGTTTCTGTCGCAATAAATATGAAACAAGTTTCTATAAAATAACAATACCTATAAAATCACAGTCCTCGTTTTCTACCCTTATCACAACTGTCTACATTTTTGCGAAAAAATGCCAAAGTATTAAGTATAAAAGAAATTGATATATTAATATAAAAGCAAAAATATGTTCAGAGTGTAGGTATTGGTAAAAAATCTCAGCCCATACATCATAGCCGTCATTCTATCGGATAGCCCCTGGGGCTTTGCGTAAAGTTTTTTACACGTCCATACTATAGAAAATTTTAGCAAAGCTTATTCTTATATTTTTAACCAGTCTTTGCTTCAAAAATAAAACAAGTTATGTGAAGTGGGGAAGTAAAATACTAAAAACATTTAGGGCAGATAAGACAAAGCGCATAAACGTCATTGTGGGGACTTTAGTTCCTACCTACATACATTATATAGAGTACATTCTTTATGCATGTGGCTATTAGATATTTTCGGCTTACGGCTTTTTTGTCATCTTCTACACCAAAACAATATTTTTGTCCATAATAGATTATGGACAAAAATATTGTTTTGGTTTTTAAGAAAGCGATAATCGGTTACGAAGGTTGAATAGTTCCAACCTTCGTAACCGATTATCGCTTTCTTAAAAAATTTGCTATGCTTAATGCTTTTTGAAGAGATCTTTTTTTTGCTCTTTTCTGAACAGGAACGGATAATACGAGATAATACGGATTAAGGTATACATAGAAAATCTTCAAATAAGTCTAAGTAATGTAATCAATATCGTAAACATAGTGTTAGCGCTCCTCGGCCGGTGCTTCCTCTTCAGCTGCAGCTTCGCCTTCCTCTGCAGGTGCCGCTTCGCCTTCTTCAGCAGGTGCCGCTTCGCCTTCCTCTGCAGGTACCGCTTCACCTTCCTCTGCAGGTGCCGCTTCGCCTCCCTCTGCTCCCTCCCCTCCTTCTACTCCTTCGCCTGCTAAAAAATTGAAAAGTCTCTATCTTACATAACTATCGTCAAATACCATAACTGCCCGTTTTCGCAGCTGATATTTGAGATAGCAACATATTTATTTTGACCGGTTAATTTATATTTCGAGCCAATTTCATTCGCCTCCTTTAGCATCACCATATGATATTACTTACTTATTTATAGTTTGACAATACGATGGTGATAATTTGACAATTGAAGATATCGAACACAGTACATATAACAAGGGATGTTTTTAATTTGGTCTTTTCTTTTAAGAAATTTTAACATCAACATCTAAATCAACAACATCATCAAAAACTACAAAGGTACCTTCGCCTGCTTCGCCTTCTGCTGGAGTTGCATTCCCATCCTCTTCGCCTTTGGCTTCGCCATCGCCTGCGCCATCGCCTTCGCCATCACCTTTGGCTTTTTCCGTTAGGTTTGAAAAGCAAGTAAAAGGAGGTAAGTAAACTGGCAATATTCGGCTTGGACAGTGCAAAAACATTTGCTTTTTTTTACGTGAGTCTTATTCCCGAATACTCAAAAAATATTGAAACGCAACTCTAATTTAAGCACAACTCATATCCCGATTTCTTGTTACTACCATACTACGATGTGTTTTTTAGGGTTCCGTACCCGAAGGGTCAAAACGGAACCCTAGTACTAAGCCTCCGCTGTCCGTCCGTCCGTCCGTCCGTCCGTCTTTCACGTAGCTATATCTCATGAACCGTAAGGGTAGACAGTTGAAATGTTCAGATAATGTTTATTTTTTTGCCGTTATAACATCAAATTATAAAAATAAAGTGAGTATCAAAATTAAAGGGGGCTCCCATACCACAAACGTGATTTTTTTTGGCAATTTATGCTCTTAATTTGTCAAGGCTGTATCTCTTGAACTAAAATAGGTAGACACATAAAAGTTTCTATAATTAAGTACACTTTAACTGTAATAATAACAAATACTTAAAAAAATAAGGTTAAAAATTGAAAGGGGTCTCCAAAAAAGTGTAAATTTTATGTTCTTTGAAAAACTTGCCTGATTTTTACGGTACGGAACACAATTGGCAGTTTATTTATTTACGTTGAAAACGGTTTAAAAATTGCAACCCTTAAGTTTCGTTTAAGTATACGATGAGGTTAAACAGTAATACTTCATTGGGTTAGACCATTTAAAAAGTTTCGTAAAGTAGATTATTAGTCTGGAGGTCAGATTTTAACGCTTTCCACCGACTTTTAACACATTCTTCTATTGCCCAGACTTCCAAGCAGTCGCTTACGGGGCCTCCGTCGAACACACACACACACACACACACACCCACACACACACACACCCTCTCACACACAATCATGTCTTAAAGTTTTTTTACTAGATGATGTAACTTTTATACAAATCACTGCTACATGCCGTAATTTTTTTTATTTCTTTCATTCTTCTCAAATCTATCACAGCCATATAAATTGAAAGCAAATACACAACGCGTTCTAACATTACACATAATTTTATTAGTCCTATTTTTATTCTCACCTTCCCCGGAAACCTCATTAACGTTCTCGGCTTCACCCGCATCGCCACCACCTGATGCTTGACCTTCATCCGACTTATGAGAAAACGAAACATCTGCGTAGACTTCATAGTCGACGTTCTCTGGATTCTTTATTGGCTTCGGTAATGGGCTACTCTGCTTTATCACCCACGGAGGCAAGCTAGTTGTCGGTGCACCGCCCTTCCAAGGAGTAGAACTGTGGAGCTGTATCAGTTGTTTGTGCATGTGAAGCATCCTGTTGCGCCTGCATGTGCAAACACAGTTTTTATCCGCATTCGCAAGATCGTACCCCATGTCCAAACATTTCCTCATACACATGAAAGCTTTCTCGTAATCTTGACAGCGTTTCGTTTGTTGGAATCCGTAACGTAAGAAGGCTTTTTCAGGCTTTGTTACTGGAACAATCAGTTAGTCATTAAAATAAATTTAAGATTTGTATTCATCTCTTGAATCTGATTTCGCATCAATAGTATTTATGGCATCAGCATTGCCATACAGCGCGGCAATGCAGCATGTTTAAGGATCAATTGAGCTATCTCTAGATTGCTTGCAACAGTCTGCAGTTAGCTCAACAGTTTCAGTTGTAAATACTAGTTCTAATTTGTTTCTATTCTTCTGTTGTAATTTTCTTTGATAATAAAATTATAGTACGTATGCAGATTTTAGGTAAAGCTTAAACGTAAGATTAAAATGAATTTATAGATGAACAGTTATTTACTATTATGTGTCAGTTTCTTTAAATTTTTCTTCAGGTTTGCCGTTTCTTGATATACAGAATCAAGTGATACCTGAATGGAATCTGTACCTGAAAAATATAGATAAAATATACTTACAAAAAGCATACATTTATTATGTTCATATTATTGTATAAGTAATTCATTTTATTATACATTTATTTACTAGGTACGAAAAATAAATCATACATACTCAAATAAATGATAACATAAAATATCATAGGTAGTTGCTAAATAACTATTATTATTATACCATCTTCAGCTGGAATTTCAGGATTACTGTTTGCCTTTTCTTTTAATTTAGTTTGCATTGCTAGAAATAATAAAAAACAATAAATTGTCAAAACTATTTTACAGACCATAAAAATCAAATTATGTTTTATTGATATTAATTTATCTCCTAATTGGTAGGCCTCTTTCGCTTTATCGATTTTTTTTCTAAACTGTTGTAATTTACACTCTCGTCAGTTCTATTATATATAAAACAAAAACTACCTTTTTCTCTATTTCTCCCAATCTTCACTTGCGTAATTATTTTCGTTGCTAACCAAGAAAATAATAAAAATTTGTAAATAAAGGACCTCCATCATAATTTACTAAGAATAAATTTAATACGCTGGATAAGTTTCTAGATGACAATAGTTACTTAGGTACCTTTTGTTGAAGTTTTTATCTTCTTTTCAAGCCGTCCTTTTCGTAGTTTTTGTGGCGCTAAAAATAGATATAAATAATAATAGAGAGCCTAGAACAATTTCTAGGATTCCGTACCTCAAAAGAAAAAAAGGAACCCTTCTAGAATCAATTTATTGTCTGTCGTCCGTCTGTCAACCCTCTTTTCTGAGGAACGTGAAAATTTTCGGACATACACGATGTCCGAAAATTTTTATGTTTCCGAGGGAACCACTTGCACACAAAACCTTTAGGGTACTTCCCGTAGACCTAGAATCATGAAATTTGGCAAGAAACAAGGTATTGTAGCACAAGTAAAGGAAAAAGTCCGAAAACTGTATATTTGTAGTTTATTCACTAAAAAAATACTTTTGTTTCTCGCCGTGGACCAAAACCTATAGGGTACTTCCCATTTACCTAAAATCATAAAATTTGGCAGGAAGCAAGGTCTTTAGCACAAATAAAGGGAAAAATCCGACAACAATAAATTTGTAGCCTATCCACAAAAAAAATACCTTTGAATCTCGCCTTGGACCAAAACCTATAGGGTACCTAACCTACTTCCCGTTGACCTATAATCATGATATTCGGCAAGAAACAAGGTCTATTATACGGAACCCTTTTAATTTGGTCTTATTGATAAGTATATTTTAAGTATTTAAATATAAATTGTAACGCTGTGGTGTACCTCAATAAAAATAAATAAGTAAACACTTGGTGCGTGAGTTCGACTCGCACTTGACGTTTGATTTTTAAGAGATAATTCACTTTTTAATTCTTAGAAGATCGAGTCGAAGTCGGATGGCTTTTTGAGATGGAAGTAGAAGGCCAAATGCGAGCCCCATGCGAGTTAAAGAAAAGTCATGAAAGGAGTCATGACCTCGATTTAAAAGAAAACAATAACTGCATATTTAGATTTTTTTAATCTTTTATTTTAAAAGGAAAGCGTAACGAATGATTCTCAAAAAAATATGACACCTTATTTTTGCACCAACGGATTTGGTTGCTGATAAGGATCAATCTTTGCAAAGAAATGCATTATTGAAAATGAAAGGAAATGGCATTTTTTCTCAATGTTTGTAATACTCCCCTATAAGCATCAATGTGAAAACTTTTCTCTCTTTTGGTTTCTGATTTGGCCATAAACTCCCTTTTACAAAAGCCATCCTGTATGTACTTATAATATGGGATAATTACCACTCGAGGTCCCAATGTCACTATCAAATATTGTTTCTTTTGGTATTGTTAATGACGGTTTCAAATTATCACCTGTTGAAAGTCGGTTATCATCACCGAAACTCGTATTTGATATTATTTCTGTTGCTGAAATAATATAAACCTAGATCAGTCAAGAGAGAAAGAGAGATTTGCGAACACAAAGAATATAATCGTGTGTGTGTGAGATATTACATAGTTATTTGTTAAACAAGTGAGCAAAACTATTTTTTGTAGCACGTGCCGATATTAAATCCCGAACTAGCGAAGCAGTCTAGAGTAGAGTCACGAGCGTAGCGAGTGGCTCTAAAGTAGACTGCTGAGCTAGCGAAGGATCTCAACTACACGAAAAAAAAAAAATTTGCTCTCGAGTTTAACATACAACTTTTCATCTCGACTTATTACGCATTAATTACCACTCGACTTATTAGAAAATATTTTGTAATTTATAAAAGAGGTCGAATGTCAGTAACACATTTTGGTCAAAAACCCAGGAGGGTACGAATGCTATAAACCTCTTTCAAATCATGAACGAATGAAATTATTCGTTTTTGTGAAGGTTGAACGCTGTCTTGCCGATCCTTCTTCTTACGTTAAGGTAAAATGAGTGCAGCTCACAGAGGTGCAAGTCCCATATAAATTCCGAACCTGTTGCTTGGTAGATTATTTAAAGATAGCGCTGTCCGCCTAGAAGAATAGTCTTCACAAGACAAGTTGTCAAGGCACACACATAAAAATGGCGATTCCTTCAGTGAGAAAACTGGTGGAGACCCTGGTGCAGATCGCGTAGTTTATTCTTTTTTTCGGCGCCGACCACAGAGTATCAATAACATATTATACCATCGAAATTTAGTACAGCATTCTGAATACAAATTACTTTTTTCAACAAGTTGAATAATATCCTTTATTCCACATGTGAGCAAAACCCGATTTTGCTCACTGTTCGAGAGAGAGTGGTGAAACATTTTTTTTTATATTAATTAACATACCGAAGGTATAAACATACTACCACTTAGGATTCCCAGCAGATATTTATTGCTAAAATAAATAATACATGTCTCCTATGATAAAAATGTTATAATTTGTTTATATAAGTATATAATTTTTAAACATTTCACAAACATTTTGTTTATTCCAACATTATAATGAATAAAAGATTGAAATAATAAAAGTTGAAAGTGGGTTTTCACTGGCATTCTTTACATTTAATATTACTTCAGTATCTATAAAAATGAAAACAATGTCAGTAAGTAAACTTTTTTTTGCGAGATCTTTTTGCCCGCATGTACCTATATCTTATTTATTTCTGTAGATATCTACATAATTCGATGGATGTCTATAAAGACATACATCGAACAACTGAATTCTCTACATAAAATGGTAGATAGGTAATAAATAAGATTTAGCCACTCATCTCATAATTTAATACAAAAATATTTGTATACTAGTATTTTTGTATACTAGTAGACAATAGTCTACTTTGCCTCAAAAAATAAAACTTACATACCAAATCTATCAACATGAATAGAGTTTAAGTATGTATTTACAACCTCAGATATATATATTTACCATGAGTTGAGTGTGCGTTTTCAATATTATTTGTAGGAGTTAAGTTTTGCGTTATTTCAGCAGCTAAAAAATAAGACAAGACCAGTCTTTTAGTTATTTGTCAAATAAGACAAAGATTATACCTACCTTAACTAATATCTCATAAATAAACAACGATAAACAAACATAAATGTATTACCATTATTATTAGTATTATTTAACGGGTATTTATCGTGTTTATTTACTTATTTTTCGCGACATTTTATCCCGTGTCATCCCGTGACCACGACAGTTTATAAACCTGTTGAAACGTCGAGAAAAATAGGTAAATAAACGCGATAAATACCCGTTAAATAATAAGTAATACTAATATGTTCAGATCGCGTAAGTTTAAAAATATTTAATGTATTACCAGTCGTAGTTTCCCTTTCATTATTAATTTGTTCTCCAATAATTGTCTTCGTTGCTGAAATAAATAAAACCTATGCAAATTAATTATAAATTTAATAAATAAATAAATAAAAGCGGTAGTAAAATTCGAGTTTAAGCCCTGGGACTAAAAATAATTTATTCTTTTTAATTTTTGATAAACATCAGCCAGTACAAGACATTCGTCCTCTTACATAAAGACTCGACTTTTTGGTGTTCCATCAACAAAGAACATAACATTTTATTCGAAATTATTTTAAAAACGGATCTGAAAGTGCCTTCTTGTTGATTGTGGGATGTTTATAAGAAAGATGATTTTTCCTCCATGGTAAAATGCGTACCTACAACAAATTTAATTAAAGTTGAACCTGCTTCGGTATTTAAATTAATTCAGAATGTCATCAAGCGAAAATTAGGACATTACATATTAATATATGCATATGGAACAAAAGGGCTAAGAAATAATTAATATGAATCTGTTGCGGTCGAAATCACGTGAAATTAAGCATAATTTCACGTAAAGACTTACGACGAATTCGTGAAGAAGAGAGTATGAGTAAAAAATGTGTGCATTATTTGCCTGAAGGAAAATTTTTATTGTTTTATTATCTCGCAATCGAAGTGAAAAGTAGATTGGTTACTCGGGCCAAAACCATCCATTATAATATAACTCGGCCTTGTCATCCTTCCTCGCTGTGCTCGGGAGTATATCAACCTCGTATTTAGGTAATTGGATGGTTTAGTCGTAGTAAAACAATCTTCTATTATTTCTTGTGGATCTAAGTACTTTAGTATTTACCAAGCGTTGACAGTCCTTTTTCAGTATCATATGTATTATTTGGTATTTTTCCAGTCGCTAAAAATTAAATACAACATAGTTCAAATGCGGGTTAGGCACGAATATTCGGTATTGGCATAAACTTAAGTTTCATTAATTTTGAAGAATTATAGACTGTTTGTAGTGTGACTCTGTTTTTTTTATATTTTATTTATTCATTACAAAAACAATCACGGTATAAAACAAATTTAGTACCATAAAAACCTTGTGAGGCTTGTCTCGGTACCTACTCACGTTAATCGTTGTAAATAGTAAATTTATATTACCGTATGTTGAAATCATTTCTCTATCAACTATTTCTTCTAGTATTGTTTCCGTCGCTAAAATCAATAACAATATCAGTGTCACTCTAATTAGAGCCGTTTGCTAAACTAGCAATTGCATTGCATTGCTGCTAAATTGCTATTATCGGTTATTACAATTTATTTACCATTACTTGGGATCCCCATGGTACTTATTTCTTTTAGCACAGATTCTGTTATCAGTAAGACAAACAATGCAGTTTTCATCTTTAAAGATTTATGTTTAAAACTCGTTACTCAAGCAAACTGCTAAAAGATACAGAACCAAATTTTAATTAGAGGTTTAATGGCTTGTGCGATGTAAATCTGCAGTATACCGTATTTATCTTAATTAGGAAAATACCTACCTAGTAGGAACCTAGTACCTACGTACGAGTACCTACTACAGTGCAAGAAGCCGATTGATAGATAATTTGTGGGTTTTTTCAGCGCGGGACAGCTTGTATGACATATGAGGTTATCGTTTTCGACCAACGCTATAGATAGGTAACGAAAACGACCTCAATATGATTCTATGTATCAATATGATGATCTTAATATATCAATATGATGATGAGATCCAAGATCTTCATGTTGTGATCTTTTTGGCTGACATTTTTTTATCGCAAAGTTTACTCATGGATATCATTTTCGACTACACCGAGGGTACTGTATTTTGATGAATATGTTATGCTATCGAAATCTTGCTAAGTCTCGATAAACTTTAGTATAAAGTTTTGAGATAGTACCGAGAACAGAGATCAACCATTTTTTATTTGAATTCTTTCTTTATTGACAAAGAAAATAACAATTCAATAATAAAAACAAATTAGAGTTAGTATTTACAATTGAAACAATTAAGCTAACTGCAGACTGTTGCAAACAATCTACAGGTAGCTCAACTGATTTACCATTTTATATGTGCACAAAAATGAGGGGTGTTAAAGTTCGAGGTATCTGGGTCTCTGTGACATCTTAACTTTGTAACGAATGAACCGATTTGGATTTACTTCGTTTTTTTAACGTGAAATAATAATTACTATATAGAACGAAACTGATATAGTGTTATGTACCTAGCTACGCTACGACCGACAAGGCGCGGCGGGCGAAGGTCCGCTTGCCGACGCTGGAGGTTGCGGGTTCTATTCCCGTCTTGGGACAAATGTTTGTACGATCTGCAAATATTTGTTCCGGGTGTTCTGGGTATTTTCTATGTATAATAAAAAATATCTGTCTATGTATTGTATTATGTATATCAGCCATAAAACACAAGCTGCTTAGCTTGCGGCTAGATGAAGCTGTGGGAATCGTCCAGCAGTATTAATTTTACTAATTAACTATGTTTGAATAAAACCGGTGGAGCCTTTAGATGTAACTATGGTTCCAAGCTAAATTTTCGCGGGGGTTTAAATTTTTTTAGCAAAATTAGCTATTTCTATGTCTACTCTAGAACTAGCTCAAGCTTATGTTAAAGGCCGACATAATGACGGGTGAGGGGGTATCTAAAGAATAAATCGTTCGATCTTAGTCATTTTATTTAAACCACTTTTGTTTTAAGGCGGCGATGACTTTACCCTTCTGCAGACGCGTTATTATTTGTTGTAGGCAGTGAAGGACACGTAAATTCTGTTCCATTTGAAGTTGTAAGTTCCGTAGGCATAGGAGACAAGGTACCGACTATGCTCCATAGATATGGACTTCGAGTTTTCGGGACTTTCATAGTCGTTCCAGTAGTCTTCCATCGAAAGTAGGGCAACGTAGAGTAAATGCTTTTTTTCTTATGGCATGTGCAATTACATTTAAAATTCAGCCTGTAAATCTGAAAATTCAGGGCCATACAATTCGTCATACATTTGAAAACTTTCACATATTCTTTGCAACCATCATTGAAACTCAAGCCGAATTTCCTTTGATTCTTCTCGTCGTCGTCTGAAACAGCTGATATATTATTGATATTGCTGGATATATTGAATATATCGTAGCTTGCATCGTCGTTTAAGTCGATAGTGAAACTATATGCTGTACTGAAAACACACGTTACAAGAAAGAGCAACATTTCGACTAGTGCTTCATGCAAGCACCGAGTAAATGCCACTTGACACACATCATTACAATTTTACCACGGTGGATTTTTTAATCATAATCAAACTATCATTACATTTGGTTGTGGGTAGTTATCTACACTTATATACATATATAATAAACCGCCAAGTGCGAGTCGACTCGCAAACGAAGGGTTCCGTACCGTAATTAGGCAACTTTTACAAAGAACATCAAATTTTCACTTGTTGGGAGTCCTCTTATAATTTACAACTTTATTATATTTTTAGTATTTGTTGTTATTACAGTTGAAATATTACTTATTTATAGAAAGATTCATGTGTCTACCTATTGTGGTCCATGCAAGAGATACAGCCTTGACATACGAAGAGCAAAAACAACCAAAAAATCACGTTTTTTATCTGAAAGCTCGTTTAATTTGGATATCAAAAACTCACTTACTACCCCTAGAGAGAGCACAAAGAGCAATTCTCAAGGTAGCATACTCAAAACCATACCGGTTCCCAACAACACAACTCTATGCAGAGACTCAATTACTTACAGTTAGACAACTTTGTATCCAACAAATATTATTAAAACAACACAGCTATAACTCCAACCAAAACTCACAAATAAAAACCAAACGACTAAAAAACCGAATATATAAAATAGCTAGCTGTAATTCGTCGATTGCACATAGACATCTTCCTTTTTTAGGTCCATACATGTATAACAATATCAGCAAATATATAGATATAAAAGATTTAAATTACAGACAATGCAAAAATAAGATAAAATCATATTTACTAACCCTTGACTATGATAAAACGGAAAGTCTATTAAAAACAGTTACTTAGTCCACAGTCAACTCCACTCACTCACACACACTCACACACATACACACACTTTTACACTCACACCGTACTTTACTTTTGGTTTTATTTTAATTTAATGTATTATTAAATATGGATAAGTATAAACTTATCCATATTTAATAATACATTACTAGTAGGTATTAGTAGTTTTTTTAAGTATAGTACAGTTTTCTTAACGTTTTTATATACATTATGCAAGTCCTTTAATAGTGTAGACCTACTAACTTACCGAGGTAGAGAACCCTCGCGTCGCAAAATCCTATGCCTATCCTTTCACGAAATGAAGCGCATTGCGTCCTCTTAAGTATTTTATTTTCGATTTTGTCACTGTGATTCTATACTACGTTCTTAAAAGTCTTAAATGCAATGCAATCAAGCATAGATTCATCATCATCATCATCAACCTATCTTACTTAGACATAGGTCTCCCCTAATGAGCGCCATAGCGCCCTGCCAACAGCTTGCTGCATCCAGCATCCGCCTGCAGTCTTTCGCAGATCGTCATCTCACCTGGCCAGAGGTCCTACACTACGTTTGTCGAGTCGCGGTCTCCACTCGAGAACACGTTTACCCCAGCGGTTGTCGGTTCTTCGCGTGATATGGCCTGCCCACTGCCAACTTCTCGGTGCCCGCCATGATTTAGATTGTGTTAGGTCGGAGCGTGGACTTCATCAGACGGTTTATTTCAATCTTCAAGTTGATATTGAGAGAGCCTCGGAGTAGTCGGTGATCCGATCCGGTATTGAACCTGTTGATCACTGAGACATCTCTGAATATGTACTTGCTATCCGTCATGATGAAGTCGATCAAATTTTTGTCACAGTGGCTTTGCCATGTCCACTTCCTTTGGAGCAGTCTCTTAAAGAAGGAGTCCATTAAGAACAGCCCTTCTTTTTCAAGGAAGTTGACTAGCTTTTGACCCCTGTGATTCCTAGCTCCATAACAATGCGAGCCTATTCGGGATTCGTTGCCCTTCTGGATTCCTACCTTGCCGTTAAAGTCCCCCATAACAACGTTGAAGTGAGCCTTAGTGGTGTTGTGTAAGGCTTTGGATATGTCTTTGTATTGTATTGTCATATACTCCACTTCATCATCCGAATGTGCCGCGGACGGTGCGTAGACCTGAACGACCTTCATGCTATACCGCTTGGATAGCCGAAGGATCAGGAACGCTACCCAGGTCGACACACTGGAGGTTTCTTGGACGTTGTTAGAGAGGGCCTTATTGACGAGGAAACCTACGCCACCCTGGGAAGTTTTATCACCCTCACGAAAGTATAGAAGATGGCCCGAGTCTAGGGTTACGGTGTCCTCCCCCTCTCTACGGACTTCGCATAATCCTAGAATATGTCATTTAATGTTCTGTAACTCCACGTCCACGTCCACGGTGATTCCTAGCACCCCCTGCCCCGCCGTTACCATGCCCGCATGGGGGGGGGGTAATGCCTGAGCAGTTCGTTGGTGAAGTTGTTCTGCAGGGGGCGCTGCTGCCCGTCCCCTGGTGTATGTCCCTTAGTCGCTCTCTTACGACACCCATTAGAGAAGTGGGTTGGTGCAATTCTAAGCCGGCACCACACGGCAAGCATAGATTAACTCTCATTAACTTATTTACAATAAAATACGAGTTTTCAAAAATCTCACGTATGTTTAGAGGGGTGGTAATTACAGTGAGTCCTTTAGGTAGGTACATAAGTTTGTCTATCGTGACGCATATGAATAATTTTACAGAAGAAAATAACAAAAAATCGGATTTTTCGTCGGGATCATAAGAAATATGTTTAAATAAAATATGTAGAAGAAGGGACAGACTCATATCATTGATTCCAAGTAGGTAAGTATTTACACAAATAATGACATAAAAGTAAACACGTGATCAACATTACATTTCAAGTGAT
This sequence comes from Eupithecia inturbata, assembly GCA_963662085.1. NCBI lineage: Eukaryota > Metazoa > Arthropoda > Insecta > Lepidoptera > Geometridae > Eupithecia > Eupithecia inturbata. The sequence continues at coordinate 8,902,046 of OY759180.1, read as the reverse complement.
TATAGGTACTCGTATACATGAATAATTGACTACCTCTGTGGCGCGGTGGGTGAAGATCTTGCGACGCAGGAGGTTGCGGGTTCGATTCCCGCCTCGGGACAAATGTTTGTACAATCTGCAGATATTTGTTCCGGGTGTTCTGGTCGTTTTCTATGTATAATAAAAAATATATATCTATGTAGTGAATTGTACTAAGTATATCAGTTATCTAGTACCCATAACACAAGCTCTGTTAAGCTTGGGGCTAGATGATGCTATGTGATTTGTCCAGCATTATTATTATTATTGTAGAAAACACCCTGTTACCAATAAACCATGTTAAACCTATAATTCTTTGCCAAACCTACCAACTACCGATTGCGAGAAATCATTTGATTTAGCAACATCTCTAACCTCTAATTAATAAATCAGGAATGTGTTAATGACTTCGATGCACATCGGAGACAGAATTCGCGGAACCAGCTCTCTATGGCCACCCAAATGATGATTTCATTATCAGTATGATTTTGATTGATGTGGGACAAAAGAAACTACCGACAGGCGAATTCTTTTCATAACGGACGTATTTTCTTTGTTTATTACTCGGAACTAATTGATCTGTGGCGCCACGTTTTTGATCGTCCTCTTCAGCATTGGAATACTATTTTGTAGACGGAATCAGAAATACTTTCAACAACCCATTGTATTACTTATTGTTATTGTAGAGTAACACATAAGTGTGTTTCTACCTACTCTTTCGTTTTATATCATGCTTGAGCAATAAATTCGTCTTTAATTTGCTTGCCCTGCTAATTTTGTTCCTAAGTAGAACCTACAAGAGAAATTTACGTATGTATGCTATAAGTAATTAAGTAAGTTTCTCTTGCTATCTTGAAATATCTTTATGAACTTTGAAGCATTTTATATTTACTTTTTCTTTTGCTCAAGTCAGTGATAATTACGTAATTTAACTATTTTCTACACGCGTAAACACATGCCTACACATGCCTAAGTACGCCTAAGTACGTTATAATAAATGAAGATTTTTCATGATCGATTCTAGGCTACTTAATATCGAACCCATGCATGCAGGCCTGGATAAGATACTTCCATACTGCTTGATCGCCAGGTACGGCAGTACGATCGCTCGTCTGTCCAGTAGGGCTCTGCGCAGACTGCGCCGGTGGCGACGTCCTGCAGAAAAAACCAACCATTATCATGGATGCCATCCGATCCAGAGAACATTTATGACGGAGACATAATTTTGTCATCGGACATCTCTGCGCCCATAAATCAGACTGGAACGCCGATTCATAATCATTCTTATTTACAGAAACAGTCGGTCTTCAATCTTCATTTAATAATTAGTTTATAACCTATTTCTGAATGTAAAAACGATCGTAAAGTTCAGTTGTTTATGTGTAAGCGGGCAATAAAATAGGCATTCAGGAGACGGCGAGTCCGAGAGTAAAGGTGACAGCTCCTCGGCTTACGCCAACTACGGTACAAATTGCGATATTAAGCACAAGGCGTGATGAAAAAACACTAGCTGAATATAAATTAGGCAAGAGGAGCGCCATAATCAATATAAACGATCCTAAAGAAGATTAGAAAAATCCTGTAAGAAAACTTTCACAGGATCGAAGGTAGATAAAGGCAATATTGTTTACCTTTGTATTTATTACCTTCTTTAGTTTGCGTCAATATTGTGGTTTTAAATAAATATTATCAGACGTGTGTTCGAATTTGTCCAACAATATCAATATCGCTCGCTCGATCGCTCTTGAGCGATAAGACCGCCAATTGTCGCTTAGTTTTTAAGTATTCTTGTTTTAAATAGTTTATATTAGATTTAAGTGTGCAATATAGTTTTTTCTATCTATCTATCAATTATAAACTCGCTTATTAATATAAATTAGGGGGAATACAGGTATAAATTTGCATTTCTATTTTATTATCTTCAAATCTCATCCCGTAATCGTGGAGTTACCTTTGATGATCACGATAATGATATTACTGAAATGTAAATAGACGTATCCACAAACAGCTTTCGTTCGCGCACCCACCAATGTAAATCGGCCCTAAAAATCGTGTAAAAAATTCAAAGACGAAATCGAATTTGATTCCGATACATAAATTTTACTCAGACTATTTGTCTCCCTTGGATCAAGCGGGGAAATAAGTGAATGTTAATTAAATTTGTTTGTCCGAAACGCCGCTGACTTTTAATTGTCTCTTAGATTTGTTTTTTTTTAACGGACATAAACACCTGAGAGTTACACACATAAATTTCAATATAGGGGCACCGCGAGTTAAATAGTCGGTAACTAATGAATGATCATCGAATAACCTGTAGAAACAAGAAGTACAAACTGTTTGGTGACTTTAAAGATGAGGTACAACAGCGCATTCATTTGTTTACATAAAGATTCTTTGTGTGTGGGGCGTTTTATGGTTTTCTGTTCAACCGATTCGTAAACAATGGAAATAGATTATAGCCAGTTTTTCCCGTTATTAGTAGCCATTAATCATTGCGTATCCGTGCAGACTTATCTTCGAAATTAGATCTGAAGTGATATAAAACAGTAGCTTTGAGCATGTTTTGTAATATCTTCAAAGTATTTGTAGTCCACTTCAGCGCTTAGATACTAAAGAAATAATACCTACTGGACAAAATACAGCATCATTTTGCCCCAAAGCAGGTAACAGATTAGTGATATGCTTACATAAGACTTTTTTTGAAGGGTTTTTACACTGAACTACACCCAGACGAGGAACAAATACCTGCAGATCATACAAACATTTGTCCCGCCCGGTGAATCGAACTCGCAACCTTTTGCGTCGCAGCTGGATCTCCAGCCACTGAGGTCATCAAAAATGTGTTCTAGGTTGATACGGTTTTGAGCTTTAAATAACATAAGACTAGGTCCTTTTTGAGCATGCAAATTACCTGATACTAGAGCGGGAAACCCAAGAGAGAATTGTTTTACCATAGAATACCCTCACCTGTCTCATAAATAGGTACCGGAAAACCCATTAACCTAAATATGATTCGCTTTCAAATCTAAATAAACACGCTCAAGCTCCCGCATGTATCAATCTAAGTAAATGCCTCGGATTCAAATCTTCCTTAGGTATCGCATTAATCCGAGGGTCGTGCCGTAATAAATTCGGTATTATACGCACGACACGCGTATTAAAATAAACATATAAACATGTAACACCCTCGTATAGGTGCGCTGGTGATATAGGAATCTATGGATACGCGAGATCGTTAAAATAATTTCTTGTTAGTAAAAGCGAAGTACTTAAGAGGGCGCAATGCGCGCCATTTTGTGAAAAGGATATAAATAGAAATTCGCTTTCATAGGAGCGAGACAAAGCATACGTTCTTGGAACGGCGCGGGCGTGAGCGCAAAGATCAAGTTATTACAAGAAAACTACGCAACTTGTGAAGAAACTGGTTCATGGAACCAAATAATGTGTATAACCTACGAATCAAAACATAAGACATTTCAATAGACCGCGGGTCCCTGAGATCTCGACCAAATTATGTGCGAAACAGTGGAATTTCATGTTCTTTTTTCTCGTAATTTTTTTTCTGTCTTTATTTGACATTCAAGGAACCAAAGTAAAAATATAGAATTTTATGGAATGGTAGTTTATTTAAGTACTGAGATCTAGGCCTAGTTTGACAACCAAACCCGTTACGTTCGCCCTTAAAAGGCATTAGGTAAGTGCTTAAAAGAAAGTTAATTGTGAATGTTTTGTTTAAAACTACTCAACAGAAACACCAACGATAACTAACACTGTCTTCAACAATTATAGGTCTTAATAACTACTAAATCACTTCTTAAAAAAAACAAAACCTTAAATTAAGAAAGATAAAGTATGAAACTATTGATATAACAATATAAATAGATAATGGATATGACAGTAAATAATATTGGTTGGTAAATAAATTAGGCCATGACCAATAAAGTAAACCTAACGTAACATACCTATCTCTTATCAATATCCTTTGAAGATACAGTTTATTATCCATACTAAACTCAATATCGACGACCGATGTGGCGCGGCGGGCGAAGGTCCGCCTGCGACGCAGGAGGTTGCGGGTTCGATTCCCGCCTTGGGACAAATGTTTGTACGATCTGCAAATATTTGTTCCGGGTGTTCTGGGTATTTTCTATATATAATAAAAAATATCTATCTATGTTATGTATTGTATTAAGTTTATCAGTCATCTAGTACCCATAATACAAGCTCTGCTTACTTTGGGGCTAGATGGTGCTGTGTGGATTGTCCAGCATTAAAAAAAAAAAAATATTAACTTTTATTTCTGAAAGACTTTTCACGTTCGGACGCCCTGTAACACTAAGATGCATTTTAGAGGTAGTATAACAATAGATGAAGTCCCAAGAGCCGACACCCGCTAACAGGGGTTGCTTATAATCTGCGTAACGTAACAAATGCACTCTACTTTTAATACCTACCATCTTTAAAATAACAGAAATTGTCAAAGTCAAAAACTCTTTATTTCCATAAATACAATAAATGTATACTTAGAAAAGGTCAAATTCTTAATAATTAAACACTGACACGGTAATAAAGTGATATTTTTGATTTCAGTCGCTTCGGTATGTAGACTAAAGTAAAGAAGTGACGAAGAAACCTTTAGCCTGTTAGTTATTGTGAAACAAAAGGGGGGTTGAACCTATTACTGCGGTTTACTTCCGTGGAGGTCTCGGTGTAAGAATCGACCATCCAACAGAGCTCAAGAATGTCTTCAGATCCGACTAAAAGAGCCAACCAGAGGAAGGGCAGCTTCCTTTCGTGTATTTGACACATCCACTGCGATCACCAACCAGCCTGCCAAGCGTGGTGAATATAGCAAAACCCCTCTTGTTTGGGGAGGCATGTTCAGCAGTGGATATAAGTGTGCTGATGAGAAAGGCATGAACCTATTCTTTTAAATAAGAAAGTCTTGATTATTGCCTTCATTATTTTCTAAGCCACAAAGTGTACTTCATCAGACAGACCAGCCCCGCCCCTTTCTCCAAGAACCGTTTAATTCAAGAGAATTCCCAAATCGCGCTTATAATTTATAATAACAGGGAGGTCCCTTAACGAATATACCGTTTTGTAGATAGGTATCTATCAAATTACGGCAGCCTCCCCTCCAGCGCCATTGTTGTCTAACACGGAAAATATTCATTTGAATATTTACTTAACATGGATAATATTTTAATCTTCCCCTTTGAATTATACATTTTCCAACGGAGACAATTTCACGCTCGACTTTATGAAATGGTTTAACTCTTGCACAGTGTGCAATCAATTATGAGTTAGATTAGGTCGTGATGGATCGAGCCCAAGGTTCAAATTTCCGTGGAGTTGAAGCTATATCAATTTAACAAGATATTCCTTTTGTTAATATTCGCACACGCTTTATCAAATTCTCTAGCGGGGGTGACAATAAGCCGCTGTAAGTACTCTCTCTGACATATGGATAAAAGCTTTCATTTCACTCGGCTCTTTTAAGTGTGAGGTACCTACTTAGCAGATGAGTGTTTAAGTCGCTTATGTGCTTCTTTAATTTCTTTAGTACTACAATATACGTTTTGGTATCAAAATGTCTTAGTCATTAATACTAGATACAGTTTTTAATTAATCTGACTCAAGATTCTCGTAATGATACCATGATAACTTCATCATTTGTGCTGAGTAAGTTTAGATACACCGTGAACCATTAACGGGTATCACAATCAATTCCTAATATGAATGAGTCATTAAACAATGCAAAATAGAAGTCGGAATGAATAGACAGTCACCCAGTCATTCGATTACCGGTTCAGCCGGGCGCGCGTACAAGGTTGTGTCAAATTATATCATAATTCTATTGTGAAAACTGTTAACTGTCTCGCGACGCCCTTCAACAAAAAATGTTTCGCCGGGGTCTTGCCCTCGCCTGTTTAATAACATAATAGCACAATTCCCTCGCCGCATGATTCAATTTGGATTTCCTCCAGCCTCCCCCGTGTAGTCTAAAAAATGACAACTTCATTATATTGTTCTCGGTCCCCGGGGTGACTTGTTTGCCAGAAGGATTATAATGATTAATTCCGTAAAATATTAATACGGCTCACACCCGCGTTGCACACTTGCCAATTTTTAGAAAGGGCTTATTGAGATTTTTATGCAAGTGCGCTTTTGTTTGGGATTATTTGTCAGCCTGTTGCTGCGATTAACTCATCCGAGCACATCTATGACGAAACCTGCTGTTTTGGCCAACAAGTTTATTGATCAACAATCTTCGGCACCCGTCTTCGCTGTCGTTTTTTGTGTATAAAACATATCCCAATTACCATAATCTAGTTTACTAATCAGTATTTGTGGTGCAAACATCAAAACTTGATAATTATTGTATGTAGTAGCTAAATATAAATGCAGCTCTACTTACACCATCAAGAGATTATGTTGGATGAGACAAAGTCTCTGGTAGTTTAGTCAATATAAAACTTTCAACATGAGAATAGTTCTTTACCTGTCCCTCCACTGACAGGGGCTCTGTCTCCTCAAATTCAATCAGTCGACGGTGTCCCAAGTATATGGAGGTATATAACCTCCTTTAAATATCGTTATAAGATATGAAGTGCATTAAGCAGTAGGAAGTCCTTGCAATGGGCAGTTTCTTCCAGCCTCCTTTGTCTGCGCAGAATAAAAACTTCATCTCTCTCCCTAAGGAATTTAATTTGGAGTAATGGAAGTGTTATATTGACTTAACAGGCCAGAGGCTCCCCTCGCTACAGTTACAGTTATTAAAATGGAGAAATTTATTATTAGCATTTCGCCGTTCCACTATTTACATTTTAATTTTATTTGTTTTGTGATTCCATTAGTCACGAGCTAATGCATTAATTCAATGAGCTGTTCATGGCGAATGCGTACCCAAGATGGCTTTCAAATCAAATTTTGTCATTAATCATAGTGATATTTCAAGTTATTTGGATTATTAATGAAGGTTTATTTTAGTATTTGTGAAATACTAAAATCAGGTGAAATGATAAAATATTTTTGTACAAAATGGTTATAAATATGATTTATAAGTAACGTGACTTCCAAAACTGAGCATTTTATCTAAAAAAAGTTGCCTGAAAACCAGTTAAAAATAAAGAGATGAAGTTAATCGTGTTTTGTCACCCCAAAACAGAGGGGATAATTTTTAAAATTCGTGTAACAAGGCACACTTGCACCCGCGACCCCGAGTATATCATTTATAGTCCTTTTGTCGCCGAAATTATATTTACAGAAGTGAGCAGACAATTTCACGCTCTCTTCCCTACACCCCAAAATGTCGGACTAATCAGCGAATATGGCTTAGTGTGGACATTATAGAATTTTTATACATTTAGAGTATAGATTTATTTATTTATTTATTATATAATTAAGAAACTAATTAAGAGTAACGGCGGCGCGGCAAAGATTTTCTACTGGTCTGGTGGTCGACTCCGACATGCAATTGGTAGCGCGCTCCCGTACTGAGTGCGGAAGGTTGCGGGTTCAAGTCCTGCCTAAATCGTTTTTTTTTTGGGATAAATATTTTTTATAATACTTATTGAGTACTCAGGTAATTATTAATATTATCGTTTTATCCTTTGGTAGGCACATGGATTACTCTGTAAATCAGCGAGTAGACTCAGGTATAGCAGAGAAAGTGTATTTTCCTTTATAAACACAAATTACATTACAATAAAACACACTGCTACACAACTGCTAAACAACAGCTGCCCGCGGACTCGCACGCACTTTTTAAGTATCTTATATCTGTCCCCGGGATACCATTTATCTCCCTGCCAAATTTCATTACGATCCGTTCAGCTGTTTAGGCTTGAAAAGGTAACAGACAGACTGATAGACAGACAGAAAGAGTTACTTTCGAGGTTTTTTTTAATAGTATGGATTTTATTGACGTAAAACAATTTAATGCTGCAATTCCCTTTATATTATGTTTGCTTCATAGGAAAAAGCTTTTTCACAGAATATCCACACTAAGACACCCTCTCATCCCTGTAACTACCAATAAAAGGGTGGCACACATGAGCGTGAAAGATTGTCCACATGTTGTGGACGTTGCGGGGCCGGTCGCAGCGTCGATCTCCTTATCAGCGGCACATCAAATCAGCTGATACGGCGTCATTTCCGTTTCACCTCTAATGTATCACAGAGATCTTGATCTTTCAATAAAAGGGTGGAGCGAAATAATTCCACGTTTCCAGCTCAGATTGCAGAAGTCGAATCAAGAAAGAAATGAATCTTGATCACTATATTGGACTTATACATACTTGCTCGTTAGTAGTCCTTAAGTTTCCAGCTTCTTCCAGGTTTGTGATGACCATGCACCATTGAACTCCACAAATCTAAAATTATTTAAGTAAACGTTTCAATGACAGAGTTCTCAATTCCCATTCATTGGAGCATTAAGTCTCCAGCGTCGCGTGTCTTCTTCCTGAATTTGACAGGCAAATAAATCGTACGATCAAAGCTCATAGAGCCTAGAAAAATATCGTTTGGATAGGGGCGGGCACTCCAAGTAAGACGGATCAGCGGAAGCGGATGTGACGACAGAGAGGAAGCGATGCACGGCTCCGGATGAGCCCACTTCCGGTGTGCGCGACGCCTTCACTTATCTCAGCGGGGCGCGCAGATATTGGCCTGTGTTATGTCATATTTGCGTAAATATTATATTTAGGGCGGATCATAAAATTAATGGTGCATGAGCAATAACGTCGAATGATAAAATTTGTAGCTATTGAGACCAGTAGCTGTAGAACTAACTGAAGGATAGCAAGGAAGATTACTTTTTCTGCCAATCATCCAAAACCTCAACCTCCATAAATTGCTACAGCACATTTGTTTCTACCGTTAAGTCAGTACAAATCATAGATTTTAATCTAAACAAGTTGATAGCGGATCAAATAATAAAAACTGACATAAAACCACAGAAGTAGTTATGAACCGAGGTGCGGTTAACAAGTCATTTCGAGGTAAATGGTATCGCGTGTTACTAAAATTAATTTGAAGTCGGTGTAGGGTGGGTTAGAAGGAACATTCATCAACTATTTTGTGGGTTATCGACTTTAGATATTGATGCTACTTGAACTTAATAATTTTTTCGTTAATTCTTTTTCCTCGGCCATTTTTTTTAACGTCAACAGACCTTTTGACCGCAATCTCACTTACTGGAAAGTGACGCTATAAATCCCTTCAGAGATCTATTACATTTAGATCTGTCGGAGCATAAAATATGTTTTTTACACAATTCGCTTTAACCATAATCGCAGTAAAGTACCCCGAAGTCATTTTCAAACCAAACCCATCGATGAAAAAATGTTTACTGCGTTCTCTTAGATTCTAATAAGTTTTCATGTAGATCCTGAAGCTCTGAAGAGATGTATGGCTGAGTGCAGAGCTGTGTTTTATAAACAACTTCACAGAGTTCCGCTAACTATCTGCGACAAAGATACCAAACCAAATTTACTTGCACCGAACTACTAATATGCATCGGGTAAGTTTATTATAAACTAGCGTCTGGCCAATCCTTCGTTCGTGTGGTGCAACCGGGATAAAACGTAACCATACCTATTAGTAAAACAACTTTTTAATCGGTCCAGATAAATAGGTACACCAATCAACATAGAATTATAGAAAAAATACATTCATACTAAAACCGTTATATATTTGGGGACAGACTATCTATTTTTATATTGTCAGAAGAAAAACACAGATTAAGAAGGTAAGTTTATTAAGTTACTACTATAAAATGTTGTTATAGTTAGTCAATATAATTTAATCAAATTAGTCTTCACAAAAAACTCCCTGATAATATTCTCCTAGGATTTTCTTGGCTAAAGTACACAGATATTTGAAATTAAAACCGTAACGAGCAAAAGTTTCCTTGATTTCAATAAACTTGGGGTTTTTCGACATCTTCCTCATGATTTCCAAGAACTCCTGGGAGTTGATGGTTTCAAATAGTTTAGCTACTTCTGAGCTCGTCTCTAACTTACTTTCGAAAAGAGCTTTCATTTCTTCCAACGGTAATACAGCGATGACGTCTTCAATAAGCCCGCCCATTCCTTTACCTTTGACATTCACATTTTTCTTGGAGAAAACATCTAAAAGGTTAGTTTTTTCGAACGGCGGTAACTGAAAAGCTACGTTGATCAAGTTCATAACTGATTCCACATCATATCCTTTGTCGGCTAGGAGTGCGAATGCCTGAAAACAAAAACACAAACAAATTTTATGTTTACTGTATAGCTTATAGGAGTAAAGTACGTATATGTATTTGCTTTAATCTTTGGGAAATAGATACAAGCTTAGCTAGATAATGAAGTCGTACCTCTTTAAATTCAGCCATAGATTCAAAATCCCAAACGATTTTCTTAAATTCATCACTTAAAACGAAAGTTACGAAACTTTGTACTTCAGGGTCATTCAAATACGGGATCGCGGCAACTAGTACTTTGTCCAAATCTATCAGCTCCAGAAAGTCTTTAGCGTGTTCGACCAGAGTAGGAGATATTCTAGGCTCTGGATAGAACAGTTCAATGTCTAATCTATTTGTAGAAAAGGGAACACTCGAAACAAAGTGTCCGTGGAAAATTAAGGTTACAAGAAACGTGATACTTGAGAATTTCAACATATTGAGCGATCGCTGATCGGGTAGTACACACAATTTTTTATAAAGAACTGTAGTTTACAATGACAGAAGTGTATTTTTATACTGTGATTCTTTGTTACGAAATAATCATAATTAGGTCAAATGGTGTTTACATTTTCGTAACAATAAGGTATAATCTTCGTAAAACGGATTAGTTATGTCAATATTGTGTATTTATTGAAAGATAAATAAGTAGTAACTATGTATTCAACCCGTAGTTTCCATATAATCTTATCTATTCCATTCACGCATGATTGGGTCATCATTTTCATCACATCGTTAATCCGTCGGTATAGTTATATTTACGCAATCGAGTAGTAATATTGGTACCTACTGGTTTTTTATAGCGTGGGCTTCTTGCTCTACGGTTTTGTCGTCTCCATCGTCAACTAGCATAGGTATTTTGACTTTAATCCAAGATCCTATGTCATACCACTGAATTGTGTAAGAAAATTATCATGCGTCATGAAAGTTCCTATATACGTTTAATATATAGAGGTTTACTTGATGGGCAATATTCCAAGCACTTAAGCACGATTACGCAAGTGCAATGAGCAGAACTGACAATCGTGCGACCGCGATCGGACGCTGTCCATCCACTCGACATGGCTGGAGGCCCTACTTCAATAAACTGGAAATTACAAGCAATTTTCAAATAGGCAGTACATCAGAACCTAGCAATGAAGATTATTGACTTACAAGTTCAATTCTTAGAATGAAACTTGTATTTTCTGTAGACAAATGCTTGTTGAAACACCATTGAACGCAACTCAGTGAAAACACCATCTCACCTTCGGTGAAGCCAATAAAGTCAGTTACTTTATTAACCTTATAATCCAGCTAATATCCAGAGGAATTATCGACACAACTCGCAGAGAGCGATGCACAGTTCAAATTGGCATTTTAAATTCATTGTAATGGAATTTAAATTGCTGCATAGGATAGCTTCCTTAAAACCATTTTAAACTCGTTTACTGTGAGTAAACTCTCGGCGTAGTCACGAAGTTTCATGGTATTTATTAATTTGTCGTTTGTTTCAGTACTTGCCAGTATTGACGACAAGTTACTGGTACTTGAGGATTAAAATTTTCATTTAAACTTGCCTCGCGAGGTAGGTAGGTGGTAATTATTACGCCATTATGATGTACATATACCTACCTTCGTTGTTCATTCTCCTAACTGGATTGAAATAAGGTACTTCGATACGAATGTACCTGTTATGAACTACCTTTTGTTGCGATTAAAGTCACCAGTAGTTTGGCGTACTTCATGTTTAGAATGAAAAATCCTCCGTTCCATTTCAAAACCTTTTAACCCTTTCTTAGCACTGTCCTAATTTAAAACCATGGTTTGTTTCCAATTCAGCAATTGGTTTCCAATTCAGCAATTTTGGGTAGGTAACTGTAGTTGGTTGTCATTGCAACCAGCAGGTTGAGGTCTGAGGGGCTGTCACCTGGCGGTTGGTGGGGTGAGGATAGATAACGCGGCGCGTGCCCCGCAATCCAATGACTCCAAACGGCCTAAACATTCAAATTGCAAACCGCCCGCGCCCGCCCGTATCAAATGTTGTTTTATAGCTAATTCCCAAATTCGGTTATGGCCTATAAACGATCCACTGGAATAATTTAAACGCGAACCCGCCTGTATAATGTGCGCACTTTACTCCAAAATTAGGTATTTGTATGTGAAATGCGTACAGTGAATTCACCATCGATTTTATTTTCCGTGGAGATATCACGAATAAAAGTAATTTTATTGAGCTAGCTGTAAAAGCCTCACACTTTACTTGTAAGTAGATACTTTACTCAAAATGTTTAATGTTTATACTTATCCAAAAGGTGTCATAAAAAACTAATTTCTATGCAACGACTTAAAATGAACATGTAAAACACATTAGTAAAATGCGCTTTATATTTGTACTTTCGTCTGTTTTGAAACGGCAAAATAATAAACTGGTTTTTAAAGGTTTTCCCATGTTACCGGGCTAATTTCCAGACGGACATTTCCGCCCATTCAATATGAACTATTGTTCATTGGCTCACTTCGTTTTGCAAGACAATCGGCTAAATTGCTTGACAGTTTAACGGGACTATCTGTATCTTTTAATTTTCTTTGTGAATTGCAGGACTAACGGTGTTTCATAGAGGTACAAAACGTATCGTAGTAATTTTATTTGCTTAAAAACCCTTAGAGCCTTGTCACTCTGGCGTTTGACGAGCGATGTCAAAGCGAACACGCTGCGACGACGCGACGACGCCGCGGGCACGCAGCGAGCTCGCCGCGATTAGCGCCGTCGTCAACGCGTGTTCAAAACGCGGATAACACGACCCGCGAGCTCGCTGCACACTCGCCTCGCTTTGAAATCGCCAGATAAGGCTCTTACAGTTACTTCATTTGTTTTCCATTGTACCTAGTAAGTACAGGTATCATTTACTCAACCTAAAGTCAATATTCTTTCATTTGCCGGATTACATCAACAATCACCAATAGTAACGGTGTTCTAATGCCGAAAATTTAATCGAATCCTACTTATTTATGAACTCGAATGACTTAACAGAATTCTAATACGATTCACACGTTAGCAGTTATAGTTAGTTAAGTTTTTATGTCGATACATTTCACGGTGAGATGTATTCAAGGCTTATTATACTTATTAAATGTGATACCGACTGCTGATGGGATCTCTTATTGTTGATCCACGGATGAATATTCAATCGTTATGCTACCTCACTTCCACTTGATGAATTCTGTACGGGTGGTGTGTTAGTCACACTACTTACTACAAAGCCAGTTATAAAACGATCAGTTGATTAGAATGAAGTATCCTATAAGTAGTCAACAAGATACAGATTCAAATAAAAAGTCTCTATTTGTAACTCTATACTACATGAAGAAACTCTACCACGGTTTACAAACCAAAGTGCATAATCACAGCACAGAAGCGCTTTAATTATAAGGCTCTGTCGACTAATCTATACAAAACACAGAAATCAAAGTATCTGGGGAGAAGCCAGTATTTTCCAGTCGGGATAAAATGAGTGCAAAGTGCATACAGAATCGTGATGTGGCCTTTTAATCGGTTTCACGTTCATTCCCGCGCTAGTTTTTGTATTCGAATTTCACTTTGCCAATCTGCGGGCTTACTGTGCAGCGGGATGCGTTCTCCCCGCGGCGGAATGTGGGCCATGCGTCATCGGCATAGGACACATTTCAGCTGGGAATGTAGGAGAGCACTGAAGAAATAAGATAAAGAGGCGGGCACATTTTGTTTTGCTGCAACCTCGCTCCAATTTACGCGAGGCGAGGTGGCCATTAGCATAAGTCCTGCGCGAACGTGATGTGCGCGCGATTCCCGGCGCCCGGCCGCGCCGTGACGCGCTGCGCCTGCGCACAGCCGGTGTAATTGCGTCCGCGCGACACATTTGTTTACTATTGTAAGCCGTGAAGATGCCATCGCTTCGCAACACTACAACCAACTCCTTCAAATTAGCGAGCTAAACGCTCACCGTCTTGCTTTCTTTTAAATCCTTTTTTTGCTACCGAAAGAGCTTTTCGATCGCTAAGTAAGTGTTTGTAAACGTTTGTTTTTTTTTTGAAAATATCACGCATACCTTGCTATTGGTTTTACAAAATATATAGATGCCCAAATATATTGAAAATCTTATCAAATCCGCAAAAGATTTGCAGGGGTATTCAGAAATCAGGTTGCTGAGTCTTTGACTCGGTAACTGACACACATTCGCGCGAAGTTCTAAAATTTTAGCTGTTTTTAGGGTTCCGCACCCGAAGGGTCAAAACGGAACCCTATTACTGAGCCTCCGCTGTCCATCCGTCCGTCCGTCCGTCTGTCTGTTGTTACCTCTTCACGCCTAAACGGCTCAACGGACCCTAATGAAATTTGGCATGGAGATAGATGGTATCCTGGGGACGGACATAGGCTACTGTCTATCTCGGAATAGAGGATGAGAAGCCGCGGGTAGCAGCTAGTCCCTAATATAATTAATTGTTCAGCAGTAAATTGAAGTTTGTAAAACATGGGTTCACAGGAAATGTTTTACGGTATACGGGAAACTACTTTTCCGTTAGTTATAGGTATTCCTTGAAGAACGCAGAAAATCTTAAAAACCTATTTGAATTTTGCGCGAATCCGTATCAGTCTAAGGCCCGTAATATGAAAGCTTGCTCAGTCATCGGTCTATACTTGAGTACCGCTTTTCTATGCCATAAAAGTCACTTAAATATAGATCTATGACTGAGCAGAGCAAGCTTTCATAATACGGGCCTAAGTCTTCGATTCAGAAACCTGATTTTAGAATAGCCCGTTTAAATCTCCGGTTAAATCTTAGATGCGTTACCATTGAAAATCGCCCTACTGATATTGCTGTTAATGATGCTATTGCAGTAGTAAAGAATGAACACGCCAATGCTAGGTAGGTAGCATATTGATATTGAGATACGACTCTCCTTTTTTGTTCGGGTCTTGATTCTTCATGTGTTAGGTATAACTTGAGGTGTGGCTTCGAAGTCAGGGCTGGCAGCTAGCAGCACAAATAAATTAAGTTGGTCTCTACTTACTTTGAAACAGATTATATAAATAAAGCAAACCTGTAGGGTGAGTCTATATGATTTTAGTAACGTGACGTGATCGTGACGTCTCCTTTTTCCATAATTTGGTACAGCGCCTCTATCGTGCGGTCATGGAACTACGCAAATCCCATTCTAAAAGGAGACGTTAACCGACTCTAGGTTGAACCAACCTATTTCCAAATCATTACGGATGTAAGCGGGTTAACTACGAACCTTATTTGTGATGGAAGAACACCAACGTTTCATCCCTTAACGAGGGACTTCATCAGGGTGAGTGCGGGTCGCGTCGCGCCTGTACTGTTTAGATGCGCACATTACGGGCTAAAGCATGCAATGCGCGGGTCGTAAGCGCCGGAAGCGAGGGTGGTGGAGGGCACGCTGCTTGTCGATGCTGTAGAGTAGGAGAGTAATCCTCTAGCGTAGATCTCATCGTGCCAGGTAGCAGAAATAAAGTTCGTTGTTAACCCGCTTACATCCATAATGAATTCGTCAAACTATTCCAAATTGTTTGCAATTCATGAATAATTTGGGAAAAAGTATATTTTATGCTTAGTAAACCTGACACCTAATCTGTCATGTCAACCCTGCCGCAGTGTCAAGTACCTGCGCACGCGCTTGCTCGCACACCATCATTAGAATGTGGCATCTCAACGATTTTTCCTTCTTTAGACGCAGTAGTGTCCATAAAAACTGCTTAGGAAAACGTACCGCATAAAAATATTGGATCCTTACCTATAAGCCAGTCCATTTCTGAAAATCATACGGAGCTGGACTGAGCGAGTCCAGCCACATGTTTTACCATACGACCATACAAAGTCGCTATAACGAATGCAAGAAGGATTTTTAATCAGCTAATGTGATTCTCGCTATAATCTTATGACATTGAGTATCCCGTATTTTTGCATAAGTTCTCGAAGTGTTTCATATCTAACACTAACGTTATTTGTGGCATTTCACAAAACCTAGGTCTAATAAGATCACATCCAAAGCTTTAAAATAACAATAACTACAAGCAGCTTACAGCTGGATTACTTATTGTTATTTAAAAACAGTTTTAAACCTAACAATCACCAAAAACATAATTTTCTTCGAATTTGTAAAAATGATTATAAAAATACTGCATTCTAAATTAGGTTAAAACCAACTCACATAACTCTACCAAACGTAGCTGTTTAAAAATGGCCGACTGAGTCCGAGCAAAAAATTAAATTGATTAAGATTATAAAAGTGAATGCCAGTTATCGCCGTTATATGACGTCCCGTTCGCGGCAGGCATCATACTGTGCAAGAAGAACAACAAAAAGCTGCATTTCAATACTTCCAAAGTGGGAGACTGTCATTAGATCCGTGCCATAACCGAAGCTACACACATCCTGAATAGGTGGTGAAGCGTGCCCTGCCACCAGCATTCCCTATTGCGAGATTTGTTCATTCATCTATTGGACTTATGCACATATTTATGCTGTTTTTAGACGATCACAAAGTAACGGAACATGATATGCTCATGATCAGGACGAGCCAGCGATGGTCATATTGATTTTGTTTATGCCCTTCACAGAGTTTGCCTTTTATCTCAAAACTTTACCATTCAAATGAGTTTTAATTTCCTTTGTCGTCAACTTTAAATCAGTATTCCTATGTGTCAGTATGTTTAACAACGTAATTACGTCTACATTATTAAATCATCTAATTAATAAACCAAGCCATGACATGTGAACGCTATAGAATGCCAGCGACATTAGAAAGCTCACGAATCTATTTGGTATTGCAGTCACGACGCACGATTGTTAACTGCAAGGTGGTAAGGAAAACGAAAATAATAATTAGTTGAAACGGCCTTCGAAAACCCGTGAGAATTGGTGCTACAGGGTGGCCGCGGCGGCGTATCTACAAATTAAAATTGTCACATGTACTTGGACTATCACGGAAGCGATTAGCCCTAAGACAATAGAGTACAAGACATGCATCTATTACCCTTTTTAAGCCGGCAACTGACTGATGCCCTTTGTAGAGCCCTCGATAATGAACGATCCTCGATCGCGTAAACATTGTGTTTCGTATTTCAGACACGTCAGGCCGTGTGTTGTAGTTTTGTAATTACGACAATAACTGATGATAATGCACGAAATTGTTTACATTGTTGTAGTTCAGTTTCTCTTTGTTTTAATTTTATAAAGTATGTTTTATTGTAGCTTCGTTTCATTTGGGTAGAATGTTGGTATGCGTTGTCAGTTATCTACCGTCGTTTGGAATTAACAATTCTACAACAATTGAAACAACGGATCGGGTTAGAAAAATCTATAATAGCCTTAATTTATTTATTTATAATTTAGTTACGATTAACGAGAAAACTGCTGAACATTTACTATTTTCAAAATCGCCTAAACTTCTTATAATGTACCTACCATAGGTACCTACTTACCAATGCCTTAAAAAGCTTTTGGAAGACCGGCCTTTTTAGGTAAACCTACTAAATATTTACAATATATATTTACCTCTATTACTCAAAATTTTCCATTATTAAATGCACGCTCTAAGCTCAATCAAATATCATTTGATATTCTGTCAAAACTAAGTGCAATAGTGCAAGACTCCGAGGGCGTACAAACAAATGACTAACATCGAAATGTACTCACTCACCCTACGACGCTAAGCCCTATGCAAAATAAAACACTCCATTGACATCTTTGAAATTTACCTCTATTAAAAATTCAGCCGACTTTAACTTTAAATGGGGGTTAAACGATCAGTGAAAGGATTGCTTTTTGTTTTAGGATTATCTTTCAGATTTAAGTGCTTATTGTTGTTATTGTATTTCATTTATTTATTTAATTGTTAGGTACATTTTGAACTTTAAATATACCATTTATTTTTCCTTCACACTTATTTTTGTTAGCATTCCTAGCTTAAATACATTCATACTTAGGTGCGTATAAACCTTCTCATTTCCTATTACATAAAAAGCTCTAGTAGGTAACCATTATAATGAAACGTAAGGGGTTTTTTGGGCCTATGCTCAGTGTCTTTTCTATCTCGCCATCAGTTTAAACCACCAGCAGTTCACACACGTATCTAATGAATTTCATTGTAACATTAGCAAAGATGGCGCTGGCGGGTTATCTGTTTATGATGATTAGGTGGTCAGTCGCCTAGCAACGGGGTGGTAGCGGTCAACGGGCGTCCGGGGGTGGTCCGTTCCTCATACTAGAGTCATTCGTGCGAGCATACCCTCCGACCCTGATAATTATTCTCGTTGTACCGACCGTGTTAAGTTTAATGTTACTTATACAGTTTATATCTACAATGTTGGTTTTCGGAATAAAGCGGATCGGACACTATATCTCGTAAAGTTACGAGATAGAAAGTCTAGAAAAAATTAAGAAACAATCAAGAGTCGATATGACTCTAGATTAATAATAGGAAATGGGTAACTATAGCTACCTACCTTTTAAGTAATTGACTCAAAATCATTTTCTGATATTCGATTAATAATGGTCATGTGCAACCATAGAATAGTTTTTTTAAGATCTCTGTTGCCACCAATCCAAAACCGTCATAAGCAGCAACACAAAGCCGCTTGGTGGGAGGCAGATGCCTACATTGACATAGAAATCATCTAACATTCAAGCTCGCTACTTTTTAGAGCATTATCGATATTATCGATAAAATGTAGCTATCATGCCGCATAATAGCCAACATTAGCCGTTTTAAAATGCAATAAACTATCGCACTGTCGAGTACGTTCAACTCAAATAGTACTATTATTAAACGGAATTCGATTTAAAGCCGAACCCTCCTCGTCGTTTGTGAAATTGACATTTATTCTTCGTTTTTCATTGTTGCTGCATTCGGTTCGATCTATTGTTAATTAGCTTAGCGGCCTCTGGGCGAGCGGAGCGGTGCGAATCTACTGCGCTGCTCTATCATGATATCACGTCGCAACAAGTGTAATTCACGTATCCTTTTTTTTTTTTGCATGTACTTGGTTAAGGTAGCGCGATCTCCGTACTATTTTGTTTTGTTTCCATTGCATGTTAAAATAATTGATAGTAGAAGTTAAATTCGTACAGTCATTTGCCTGTGGGCATGTAAAATAATTATCATAGTTTTAGTAAAGTGCCCTACGTACTTTATTTCTCATATTTTGCATACTGTACATTATTGTATGTTTTATTTGATGTAGAATCGTTTTTGTTTCAATAAACTCTAATAATGTACATTTGATTCAAATATTCAAACAACACACAGCGCCACCTATACAGCGGCAAATAGCGGAACTACCGAGAATGGGATGTTTTGCCCCTTCACGGACCTGTAACGCCATCTGTTGACGAATAGAACAATATAAAGTTGTAGAGTAGTTTTCTAAATTCTATTTTTCCAGGGAAAATTTTAGTAAGTATGAAATTTCTTCTGTCAACAAAAATAATATGAATACTTTCATTTGCAAAGATAATATTTTCGCGCACCTAAATACTGTAAAAACTAGCGAGAAACATACCATACTTAGTCATGTATCATCTTAGAGCAAAATTTCATGGTAACTCTACCATGAAATTTTGCTCTAAGATGTCTTAAGTATTCACTTAAGAACCTATCCTGTATAGCACAGATAGTAACATACCCAATTATTATCTACACACATACGTATAAATTAACCCCACACCGAAACAAATAATTAATTTGGCAACAAAATAACGCAATTTGAACTCATTATGCACACTCATAGCGACTCGCTAAAATGTTGGAATCGACATAGTGGAGAGGCGACGTTATTACATACGAGAGTTATTCGCTCCCCATCAGGCACTCGCATAGAGTTGGGACGAGAAAAGCTATGAAACGCCGGAAAATATTAGTTTGCACTTTCCAATCACAATGATTATTTTTATAATGCTAGTAATTTTAAAAGTGCCTTCTTTTTTTTTTTTACTATGAAGATAATAAAGACTGTTAATAAAGACTTAATAATTAAGTCTTTATTAACAAAAAAAATTACAATCAAATAAAAAAAACAAAATAGAACTAGTATTTACAACTTACATTTTTTGTATTTATGGAAATAAATAATTTCGGATTTTGATTTAAAATTGGTATGCAGCCAAATTGAAATTCTTTGTACGTAACGACGATTAAAAACCGAAGAAAGCTAAAAGAAAAATTATGCTTCTCGATTATTTAATTTTATTGAGGTAGCTTATGAAATTGTTCAGTGCTTGATTGTCTCTTGTTTTAATAATGTTATACTGCCGCTGACGTTATTTTAAGTCTGCAATTGGGTGGTGATACTACACAGGGTGCCACGAAACATGTGTAGGTAGGTACTAGTTGCTCTTTGGTTGTGGGAAGCATCTTGTTTTTCTCATAAATAGGGCTTATGCATATCAGGCTAAGCCGAATAAAGTACCCAAAATCAAGTGCAACTCTACCGAGGCCTCGATTAAAGCAGTAAATACTTTGAGATTAATTATCTCGTAAACAGTCGGAGTCGGCGCGCTCGCTCAAATCGCTCACCTACGCCGTGAGCGCGATACAAATTCAACTTTTCCAATTAAATTTCGTGAGGCATTAATAATTATTTGGGTACATCAATTTGTTTCTTAGCTGGCTGCCGCGTGCCATTCTGAAGATTCTGGCGCACACGGTGTAACATCTAACGATAGGGCTGAAGATATCTTTAAAATCTAATTATTTAATCTATTATATTCTAATTATGGGGTTGGAAGACTCGCAACTGTGATTTTATTTATAATCTCCTTTATAATACGAGAAGATATTTATTATGGTAACATTCGCTTAATACAAAGTTTTTTAAAAGGATTAGGTACAGCTTATCGCGAAACATATGTATCTCCGAATAAACATCACCTTTGCTAGATTCCGCGACTCTTAACTTTGGAATTAATTAAATTAAACTTTTAAATGAAACATTAACACTTCAACGTATAAAATTTAATTTTGTTAAGTTATATCGTTATTATTCAACTCCGCATCCGAAACATTAGAAAATGGAAAATAAATTGATGACAGCGCCTCTGCCGTCGCTTTGAGGCACTCTGAGGCGCTCCGCTTTTGTTCGCAGTCGCTGTCTCGCTCGCCACTTCGCGCAGAGAAATTAATTTTCTTCGTCTTTATGTAATTTAATTATAAACATTTCAATATGGCGCTTGGGGAATTTCCGCCTCAGAGAGAAGTTAAATAGAAACGTTTGATACTTATCTTATAATACACTTCTGGGATGATTGCGCGATCCAACCGAAATTATTTAATTTCCTTAGATCTAAATAACTAGAGCTACGCATTTGAATTTTAATTAATGTAAGGATCTGCTTCTTGGTAAATATGTACAATGTATAATAATGTACTTAGTAGGCAGGTACTTTTATTTATTGTTTTAATTACTTCTTACACTTTTTTTGGAGCTAATTAAAAAGTCTTAATTAACAATAGGGCTTTAATTTTAACTAGAAAACGCATTGCTGGTCAGTTAAAAGTGTAGTTAGTGGAAAACTGAGATCCAGCAGTGGGTTTAACCCGGCAGCAAATGATGAATAGGACCAAATTCATTTGATTTAATTCCCCTGGTTGTGCGTCTTTATATGCGGAACCTCATTACAACGACGAACTAGTAACTAACTACTTATATTGCTGTACAAACAAAGATCTGTATCTTTGTAGATATAAGTAGCACTATTCATTACTTTTTATACAGCGCCTATAGTAAAATGACATTCCATCTGCAAATTAAAAAGTATCTATTTGTAGAGAGTGCAGTTAACAGATGGCAGTGGCGTTCGTGCAATTTTGCTCTTAAACCGTTCACGCTCCGGCGACAAGAGGCGACTGCGACATCAAACATACGCGCAAACCTTTTGCCAGCTTATCTCCCATTCACTATCTGAATCTTCGCCAAAATATCTACAGCCCAATCTTTTGTTCGATGTTTATTAAATTTCATTTTAAGTTTATACAACAACACTTTTGTCGGTCGCTTTTTCTACAGATTTGGGACATTTTACGGGTGGATTGCCGGGTGATATATTTTTGAGCCGCCGCCGGCAGCGATGTCTTTTTATCTGTCCCCGGCATTAAGGTTTGGCATTGCGCGTATTATGTCATAACAGACAAGCACTCGTCGTGCTTTTTGTCGTCCTTTTCGTCCTAAATTGAATCCTACGTTGACAATCGTCGTAAACATCCTGTCTTTTGTGCAACGCTAATAACGGCTCTACCTCCGTTTGAATTTCAAGTTTTATTTTGTTAGAGGCATCTTATAATAATCTGTAGGTAGGTTCTATAATACATTAATATTATTCTTATTGTACTACTATAGTTACTTTAAGATATACC
Source organism: Eupithecia inturbata (assembly GCA_963662085.1). Lineage (NCBI taxonomy): Eukaryota > Metazoa > Arthropoda > Insecta > Lepidoptera > Geometridae > Eupithecia > Eupithecia inturbata. The sequence continues at coordinate 8,879,407 of OY759180.1, read as the reverse complement.
ATCCAATGAAAATACAAAAGTCCATAAAAGACTCCAAGCACACAATGGTAATGAACACTTGTAAATGAGTACGTACAGCCGCGTCCTCTGTACCGTTTAGTGATTCAATTGTAGCTGATTCCTAACCGCTACAATAACATCGGTCAATTGAAGCCCAAATCCTCACCTTAGATTAAACAATCCAGCCCTAGGGCGCTACTAAAAGCAATAAGACTTACAACTCCGCCCCTACCAAAACAATCCTGTATCTCGGTGTCTTCACTAATGGCGCAAGTTCGACAGTCGAAGTTAGTTGGAGTGTTCTACGGCTGCAATAAAGATAAATCCAGCAATAATATGTTCGGTTGGCCTAACGTGTAGCTCGGGCTTCGCTTGGGCACGGAATTGAATTTGCATGGAGTCTTAAGTCGGTGTCGATTGAGACGCGCGGTCCCGGCGGCGACGCGGCGACGCGGCGGTAACCGCCTTACTTCACTCCGGATTATCTTCTAAGTGGACTGCATGAGATCTACAGATCTGTAGATGTCTGCTTCAAATGGTACTTAGTTCTAAAATTTCACGATAAATTGAAATTAATGACGTATGTATTAGAAAAAGGGATCATGAGTATTTTTTATTATTTTCTATTACATGTACTCCATCATTTCTCACGACTTTTTATCTCATTTACCCTTCCAATCCTGAACTGATTGTCTCTTAGAAGTAATTTATGAAAAATCCCAAATGATGGACAAGCGGAGATCAGTCAGCGGATGTGCTAGCAATCTTCGTAGAACTCTCGTAATCCGCGCCCGAGGGCAGCGTATGGAAGGACGTTCCTTATCCCTTGATCCTCTTGTTTACCAAACATTAAGCAGATAGCAACTCCGCGCCCAGATACACTCTCAGATTAAGCCCCACCAGTAAGCCGTACTTCGATTAATTTCATCCAATACTTACTGGGAATGCCTAATTGCTCGTGCAGTGAATTGTTGTGTTCTAGAAAAAGTTAATGCCTCGTTGGGGGCTTGAAATGTTCTTTAATGGCAATCCCTTGAAGGTGGCCAAAAAGTAAAACCATGGAAACGTGATCCACAGCCCTAGAGCTAAATGTATTTTCGGCCAAGATTTCATTATTACTGCATCTGTTATCATGCACTAAAATCCAACTTTTATGAACCAAGTTTACATTTGACGATTGCTGCGATTTTCTTGTAAGGCGCTTAACCGCTGAGGCGCGTCTAAGCTGGATGTACTTTTTACATTTCTACTTTCAACAGTATTTTTTAAATTTTAAATATCGTCAAAAAACTAAAGAAATTGTGAATGCGTTATTGTGTGAAATCCGTTTATAATGCATAATAATAATATATAATAATAATGACGATAGATACCTATATAATTTGAGAGAGTTTATCGGATCATAAGCAATGCAACAAATACGACACTTTGCAAATTGAATTTCCCTTCACGGTTCTATATAATTTGTCGCTGTGATTCAATAAAAAGATATCAATTTCACACGTATCACTCGCATCTCGCATATTGCGCAAACAACCCGCTCGTGCATGAAGTCATCCCCAAATGATACACACCCGCGCACCCTAAACATTTACTTATCTACCCGCTTAATAAATTACTACAATATTCTGTGATCGTTCAGCTATGACTGGGTCTAATGAAATTTGAATTCTGATGGTATGGTACAGAATAATTTATTATTTAATTAGAAATAAATAAAATAAAAAATGTGAGACGGATTTTTATGTAAAAAATTATGATGAGTGCTTCACAGCATAGCTTGTTCGTGTTGTTGGATTTTCGGTTTAATAAGATATTTCCTATGCAAAGAATATCTTTCTAGAATTTAGGATCTTCTAAGTAAGATTCTAACTGAAATGAAAGGTAGATGACCATCCAATTAAATCGAAGAAAAAGGCTCCCAAGTTGACAAAAAATATTCGCAAACAGGTACTCATTCGAAATCTACAGAGCCTTTGTGTGACCTGATCCAATCGAAGGTATTCATTATTATTCAGTTGGAATATATGTATAGCCTAGGCCTAGTTAATCAGATTCTCATGCCAACTAGACGTATTCCAATATTTGTGTTGGCCGTCTTAAATTACATTAACTCTGTAACAAGAAGGCCAGGTTATATTTGTCTGATGGAATTTAGTTAGTAATGGAATCAAATTCAAGTCGTGTACTATTCTGGATTAAACTACTAAAATACCCACACATGGGTGACATAATAATTAGATTTGTCTACTTATAAACGTTCGTGTGAGTCCGTGATAAGTTACGGAAACTTTGAACTTTCTTGAGGAATTGCCAGCGGTGCTGTGGGTCATTGGTCTTTGGGGTTTTATAAGGAAAACAAATTCTATCTACTACCGTTTATTAGTGATTATATTTTATTAAAACTTCTTCAAGATCTTAAACATATTATGGTATTAAGGTTGATCGTTGCGAGCTGGCGCAAGATTATTATGTTTTTGTCGTTCCTAATTTTTCTCTGTTCTACAAGGAATAAAACTAAAGGAAAGGTAATTTGTCGCAAATCGTAAACCATTTTCTACGAAGCCATGATACAGCCAACTTCAATCCAATAGTATTTTGGGGTCATATGGGAATATGATAATTTTCTGCCCATAATCACTTATTTTCCCAAATGCTCCAAAAATACCAGTAAATCGGACTTAGTTTTTTAAAGTTAATAGAAAATGGTGTACGATTTGCGGCAAATGACTTTTCCGCTAGTTTTATTCCTTTTAGAACACAGAAAAAGTTAAAAACCACAAAATAAAAGAAATCTGGCGCCAATACGAAACGATTTCCACCTTAAGAAAGACACAAAGGACTTTTATCCAGAATAGACCTTAGATTGGCCTTTTAATTTCACACGTGTATGTACAGTGATGATGACTTAAATAAATAAATTCAAAAAACATTAAAGTCAACAAAGTCAAAATATTAAAAGTCAAAGTCAAAGTATTAAAACTTCTTAACCGGGTCGGCGGAATGTCTACCTAAACGAAGAAGTCTCAATCTGCAAACACAAATATAAAGCTAATTAAAAAGTTTGAAACTAAATTATGAGGGGTTGCGATGGATTCCGTACCAAGATTGTCGCGTAGATTTAATCCAGGGGGTGTTATCGCTAGGAATGTGCAGTGGCTGCGGCCGGCCTCGCGGCGACGAAAGCCGCTGAGCTCTTGTGGTACACGGGAATGTTGGCCCGAGACACTTCTAAAAACATCATCGGTGTCGCTCACAGAATTACTAATTTTAATCACATATTCATAACAAGCGCGAAGTCTTGTCATTTTGCGAATTCTACGACTTGCGTTAAAGGTCATGGGAAAATTTAACAGAAAAGTTATATCAAAAGCATTTGCTAAATTGTATAATAATTTGTTAAATTGTAAAACAACAAATGGATTATTCAACAATTAAAAATATGGCATTGTAAATACTAGTTCTGATTTGTTTTTATTATTTGATTGTAATTTTATTTGTTAATTTTTAAGTACCTATTAAGGAAATAATTGTGATAGGTGTTTACGCACTTATCACAATTATTACCACGTTTAATCTAAATTAAATATCAATATTTTATCTTTATAAAATATTATATTTTATATTTTATCTTTATAGTGTTACGCCTTCGCGTAACACTTAATAAAACATTGCAAAACAATAATCATGATTCAAAGTAAAAATATTTGTTTTATGGTGCTATTAATTATCTTGATGTGTTCCTTTTCTACTGTTCCTCTAGGTAGGTATACTATTATTGTTTTGGAATCAGTAGATAGCCTAATTCCTACCTAGCTATGTAACGGAAAATACTATATATATAAAGCATACAATCCCTCCAGACTATTCATTCAAGTCAAAGCTAAAATGGGACAAAGGCGAGTCAGTTCATAAAATTTATAGTCGATCGAATGAGATAATATGGTCGACGTTAAGAGCAGCTTAGACAGTTTGGAAATTTAAATGTGAAGTAAGTTTTGCGAGATTGCGCGGTATAAATCAGTGCGAGCGGACGCGGGCGCGGGCGCGGCGCTGCGGCGATAAATCCGGGCTCCCTCGGGCTTCTTGCCCGGCCCCGTCTCGCACCGGCTCCGGCTGCTGAATGCCCGAGCGACCCGCTCACATCAACAACATGCAACTCGCGCTTCGGTATCGCTAATCCGATTTCAGAAATAGTCTGCTTCTACAGCACTGCTTGAATATGCATGTCTAGAAATTAAGCATTCACTTCGTCTATTTTCGTCCGAGAACTTGTAATTATAATAGGGAGTTTACATTTATGAGACGTCAAGTTACCGGAGTTCATTTTTCACTTATCCCATCTATCAGGTCCGCATAGCGGCCGAAGTGTTTCCGCGAGCCTTCACCCTCATTCTTTTTCACGCTACATTTCAAGAATCTTATTTTTGTAATTACAAAAATGTCTAGTACGGCGACGTTATCCTTAATTGCTGGACATAAAAATTCCATTTAAATTTCCCTTTTAACGATCGGGGAGAAGTGTCTAATTGTATAATACACTCGTTTGCGTATTTTTATTGTCCGTACAATAATTAGAACATAACGCGACTGTTCCCTTTTGAGCAGGTTTGTAATTAAACTTTTGCTGGGAGTTGTAAAAGAATATTGTGAGATGCGAGCGCACCTTGTGGGTGTAAGGATGGGGGTAGGGGGTTGGTTATTTAAGAAATGGAAAGAAAAGCAATTTACTGCTTATCAGCGGAGTAGTGACCTGCGGGTCACTGCGGATTAAAAGAGGAGCATCGCATCGCTGCAGCCAGAACCACACGAACTTCAAATATAAATTAGCTCACCAAAAAACCTCTTGTCACATTACTTGTAGTATTTAATATTTATTTATTCCCCCGTAGTTACACATGGCACACTGGTTATCGTTACATTTTATATAAAACTTTTTAAACTTTCACGATCTGTTAACATATTATTAAAGATTATTTATCGGGTACTGATCGCGTACCTTTTGTTCTATTTTCCCCTAAGTTTCAATCGTGTTGCGTTACTTTCTATATAATTTATATTATAACAATATCATACAGACTTTTGACAACGGAAACACCATAAGACACATAGTAAAAAAAACCGACCGACATGACTTTTGTAGAAATAAATAAAAATAATTGGTCAGTGTAAAATAAAAAAAAAAAAAATTAATTAAATGGCTTACCATAAGTAAGTGGTAAGGTAAGGTTTCAAAGTATGCTGCTGTATAAGGGCATTGTCAAACTATAACGTACAAAATTACATAATAAAGAGAGAAAATAATAATTAAATAACGTCAGAAACAAAATTAATTTAAATTAAATTCACATGTAAATAAAGCTGCTGTATATGGCCGTATATGGGCATAATGCTGTATGTAACTTATAACTTGATTAACGTGTAAGCGATCCTTGAAACATATGACTGTATGAACAGTTTATTGCTACAAAAATGCGTGACAGAAATGTAAATGATAAGGGTGCTTGTATTTTGACACTGGCACATTGCAAAGGGCCCCCTTTGCATTCGACCCCTGTCTTCGTGTTTTGGTCCGGGCGATGTACACACTATCAACTCTGATTGTTATCATCAATAATGTTAATGTGCCACTTGAATGTTTTGTGAATACTTCAAAATCGCTCTAATATTAATTTGGATGCTTTAAGTCTTATTATTGAAGATAAAATCAGTGCATTGTATTGATTCCAGATTTTATAAGGGTAAAGGAATATGTTAAGGGTAAATCTCATTTATATCTTATCCCAGTAAACGGTACTAGGATAAGATATAAATGAGATTTACGGTGATTAAAAACCGTTCAAGACAAATAACATCTAAAGTCTCGTTCACACCAGGGGAGGTCAAATCCAATATTTATTAACTGTATAAATTATACTAAATTTACGCTCAATCACTTATTAGCCAATATAAATTCCACCGTTGTTCTTTAAAACGCTTTGTCAACCTATCCATCAGTGTAAAAATTCCCTGCTCCCTTAATTTAATCAAAAGATCGCTTAGCCCGGAAAAAAACAGGATGACGTGACGTAACGATAGTGAACTCTACATAGAAAACTGGTTTGCCCGTTTTCTGCAACCTGCATAGACATAACATAGGTAGGTACCACAGGTAGGTATTTCACGCAAAGCTGGTTTGGAGCCAGCTCAGTAACAATACTGCCGGCGGTTTCTTTATTCTTATGCACTGATTCAAACTACCACTATTTGTCCAGAAACACAGATGTTGTCTACATTGATATTTCATCCGTTCAATCCAACAATCACCTGAAAATCTAAACTGTTCACCATGTGAATGCATCCACGTTTGTAGATAATATAAAATTTTCATCGGACGGGAGGGGGCGGGGCGGTCTGCAATATCCAAGACTCGAGTAACCGATAAATTACAATTTGACAATACCCCTGTATCTACATACAAGGAGCTGCGAATTATTTATAACAAATGCCGATCTATTTATGTAATAGGTACCGTACCAATAGGTTTGCCATTTGAAATTGATCTGAGTATAGTAGGTAGTACTCTCGAACATACGACTAGTACCGGTCTCAGGGAATCGGTGGATGAAGGCGGCTCAGGGCCGCTATTTGTGGCGTCGTTTAAGAGAGGCCTATGTCCAGCGGTGGACGTTTGTGGGGCTAATCTGATGATGATGAGGCTGTATAGTATTTGAAAATGTTGTACCTACGTAAACTTAAAGTTTAAAAGTTGAAAGACTATACGTCTCAAGGTGAGGCTAAATTATCTAAGTTAATAGTGATCATTGAGTGAATTCGTTATGGCACGTTTGAAAGTTTTCTACAAATATTTAAAAGGGTACAAAATGTCAGCGTCATCATTAAATCATTGAATAAAGCCCGGCCCCACTATCCCCGCACAAAATATTTAAATCCCAACACCTACAACGTGAAGAGATTGACGACAATTATTTACATTATAGAAATTTATTTGATCCCTATAGAGAGGGCCAGGGGCCCTGTAGGATGTAATAAAATTTGCATACTTTTAATCAAGGGCCGTGTTGCGGAGAAGTTCTCCAATAACGGATCGCCATCGATCCGCTCTGGACCGTGTTTCTGCATTAAATTCTACTTTATGGACAGCGACGAAGTTAGACGAAAAACTGTGGGAAACTTCAACTTTTACAAAAAAAGATGTATGCTACGTAATTAATTACGCGTGACCCGAGAGCTGGTGAGTATCTGGCGCAGCGCATCAGCATTGCCATACAGCGGGGCAATGCAGCCAGCGTTTTGGGGACGCTTCCGACTGGTATTGATATGGATCAGTTGAGCTACCTATAGATTGTTTGCAACAGTCTGCAGTTATCCTCATTGTTTCAATTGTAAATACTAGTTCTAATTTGTTTTTATTATTGAATTGAAATTTCCTTTGTCAAAAAAGAGTTAAAAAAAAATTACTTCCTAATAATGAACACGCCAGATTAGCTTCAAACAATAACAAAACAACAATCTTTAATTCTCAAGATCTAATTTCGGAGAGCCAAAATAATTGTTTCACTCTCCAACACGAAAATATTGCAATGCTATTTCAATGTCCCATTAATATTCCAAATCGGTCTGAGTAAATAATGTAAGTAATATCGAGCCAGTCGATGCTGTAAGAGGATTCCCTGTGCGCAGTTTGCAATAAATTAGCTGGTTTCTAATATAAAACGACAAAAGCCCGACGTTCTTGTGACGGGGCGGCCCCGGCGCCCGCGCCGCCCGCCTGTCCGTCCACTCCGCATTAATCGTGTTTAGTTAGCGGATATTGGCGGCACAAATTCAAATGCAATCAAATGAAAATAGAATTCGTGAAAAAGCAAAGAAAACAAACCGACAGGCGTCAGTCTACCGGGAGAGGGCCGCCCGCCCCGCGCCGCAGCCCGCCGCTCGCACGCTGACCGTACTTACACGATTTTAAATTGTACATATCTGAAATTCCGATCTGTCGCGCACCCACCCTGCGCTATGAAATGAAACAAAATAAAAGTGGAACGATACGGTGCGCTCGGAAAAAATCAAAATCGAAATTAAAAATAAAAGGTTTTTTTCCGACGAGAGGGAGGCGGATGCAATGTTTGCGGCCGTCATTCGATGCAGGCCGCAATAAAAACACGCGCCCGACTCCAACATATAAATATGTGTGGCGGATTGATTGGAATTGAATATGTGTGGGTGGGGGTGCAGGAATCGAAGGTGAGCGCTTTAAGACTGTAATCGGTTTTGCCAGGGCGGCCGGGTGGCGCACCGCTCACAATTAAACTTTGTTTGTACATGTGTCGCTCGAGATTAGCCGCAATGCTCTTTTTAAGTGGACCAACTGCAGTCCCGCATGCAATTTAAGAATCCAGAACAGAGTTTCGACAATTACCGTCTCAGTGTTCGTCTAACTACAGCTTTGTGAATTGATTGTAAAAGCTTGCTGGATATAAAACTCTAACTGTTTTTTTTTCCTCAAATGCTCACTAATGGTTTGCATTGCAAGATAAACCATTAATGCATGGAACACATTGACTTAAGGTCGAAGGTTGAACGGTATAATATGTAGTTCCCGTCCTCTACGCGGCTACGGCGTAGCGGTGCTACGGAACGCCTCTACGTTCCATAAATCATAGGAGGGTGCGCTGATTGCCCTCAATTATGGCGTTAGCCTTCATGGCTAATTTCACGACGTCGTTTCTTCTATTGTGGTCAATTTATTAATAAAGTATTCATTTATTACAAACGAAGGGTGAACGATACAGGCTTAGTAGACTACTTTTATTATTATTTAGAGTTAAAATGTAAAGATACAGCCTTTCTTCAAGCAAAGCCGACTCCTAGCTATGTAGATCTATGTTTTATTGATTGTAATTATTTAGAATTTAATTTGCAGATGGTGTCTGAACTTTATTTTGCTCTTGCCTTAAAACGATTAGCTGAAACCTGTACGAAGATTAGTCTCAATAAATCATCTGAAGCTCTGAGTACGGGTGTAAGCTGCAATCGATCAATCACCGCCGCATAACACTTCCAGCCGTGAAATCTTCCCGCCAAGACAAAGATAATTCCCGTTTAACTTCCGTTTCCAACTTATCGAATAATTTAACTGAACATTTATTTTTGCGCGCTCATCAATCAAGCGAGTTCTCGCTTCGCCGATAAGCCGCGCCGACGCCGAGAAATGACTAGGCATTACATAAATCCCCTCGGATGATGAAAAGTGAAGTCTAACAGATAAGAAGCTGCAAAAAGTTGCGATGAGAAATGATTCGCGATTTATATCCGAGCGAGCCTCCCGCGCAGGTTCCGCCCACGCCTCCACGAGCTACATCTGTCTACGATTGTTGACGCTGATTATTTCAAGAGAACAAAGAAACCAGATATTATCTTTAATCCAAAACAATGCCACTCTTTCCAAAAGTCTTAACCTTATTAAAATATTAAATACTCTTCCAGCCACCCCATCTAAAGTCAAAGAGTAAAAGGAAACCGGGACAAAAAGTTAAATCTAAAGTTTCTTCAAAGAAAATCTCGCGGCGGCCATTATTAAGATAAACAGTACAATACATAAGCCTATCTCGACGTTTATTTTATCACGGGTTCACATCACGCGCCGCTATTCCTTGTTATGATACGGCCCGTACCTGAGTGGAGCTGAAAGAAAAGCTATAAACCTGTTCTGTTCGTTTCTTCCGGCGCGCCGGAGCGTCGCGTACGCGCGCCGACTGCCAAGCACGCCCCCCCTCACACCCGCCCCTACCCGCGCGCTTACCCCCCACATCGCACGACCATATTTTCCACTTTATATGTGACAGTTGAGGTAATATCGAGACTCTCGCCGTCCTCTGATTGGACGAAAAATACACATTAAAGGATCCTGCCGGCTGCGAGCGAGCGATTCGAAGCTGTATTCCCGTGGAAAATGTAGGAAAATATTGTATTATGGGGGTGGAAAATTGCCACCCTTCCTCCCGTTCGCTCGACTCCGACAAAAACTGTCGAGTATTTGTTTTTGATGAAAACGATTTATTATTCTACGTGGGTTGGAGGCAATAAAGATAAGCCGGCGAGGTGGCGGAGCCTTATTACGGCTAACCCTCGCCTTTGTTTCCTTATAAAGAATAATAAATGAGGCCGCACGCTTATTTACCAACTTCCTTAATTATTTATTTATGCGAAAACATTGTTGATATTTGTTGGATGCATGAACTCGGAACATGGGAGGTGAGAAGGGTTTCTTGCTCATATCCCGGAAGCAAAACACTCGAGCACTTGACATGACCTTTTATCCCTTTGGGTTATAAGGGTTGAATCCTTTGAAACCTCGAAAATATTCACATTAATTTGCATCCAACTCTGGATCCGTTTTAAGATAAATTTCTAATGCCCTAGCAGCACGATCCAAAACAAAGTCCGCAATATGGCGAGATTAGATATATACAATCTCACACGGATGCGGCCAATATAGCAGCGGGGTAGGTATAAATCATGAGGCAGTAAATCCCTACGCTGGCAGATAGCAATCGGCATAACGGTAAAGCCACAATTTGCATTTACACCCCCGGTGGGATGCTACAGTGAGGCATCCTCTCTAATCAGACGGGTCATTTGAGAGTTATTATGCCAATTACATATTTCATATACTTTCTGCCGACCCTATATTCTATATGACCAGAGCAAGTCTTATTATTTTTACTCAAACAAAGTCGCAATAAGCAACTGTACTTAGGACTCCAAACCTCAGAGGTAAATGGATAGCATTTTGTGGATGGCTGTGAATGGATTGCTTGTCTTCGCTATTCATTTGCAGGTCAGAGTATTAGAAAATACGGTACCGTAAGTACCTAATAAAACTCAAAACCCCAAACACAATGTGTCTACCACCATACGCGAGTGAATACGGTAGAATCGACGCCCCGCTGCGCACACGCGTCTCATCTGATCAATTTGTCAGTATTATTATTTTCATCGCTGACATGTGGTCGCCATGTCAGATTATTCGCTTGTTTCTGTCATCTGCCACTTTTTAACCATATTATGGACCCTGTTTACTGCAACACTTGAAATGATTTATAGTACAACAAGTTGCGTCGTTATTATTGTTAATGCTATACCTACCATATTATTTATTGAAATGTTAATAAAAACAAGAAATAAGGAATGCTGCACCTTTCAAACATAAGGCATAGCATAAGGCCCAATGGAGCTTGTGTTATATAATAGAATATATACTAAAATACCGATATATGTACTTTTATTAACACATTTGGAAACACTGATTACTATTGTTTTGAATTTTATGAAAATTATGTTTCTCTGCCTGACTTTTTCCTCTATCCTTGCAAAACACACCTTGAAACAAATATTTGTAGACCATTCAAATATTTAGACGAGAACTAGCGATTCCATAACGTTAACCAAATCGTACTAGCCAGTTACAAGTCTGTCGAATTTGCCAAAACAAATTGCGTTTGTTTCCATGTCCCTCAGTCTGGGCGACGTTTAAAAATTTAAATATCGGCAAGCTACCCCTCCTAAATGAAATGAGCGCACGTCTGAAAAATGTTCCAAGCTACCTTGAAGTCAAAACGATGATATTGAGCACTGGTTTGTTGGGGCTTTCGACGTTTCGGAATGGTGTTATTGTCTATGGGCCTGGTTTTATGCAGATGGTTAATCACTTCGTGTTTTTTTATTGAACCTCAAAACTATTCATACATAATATGTAGTCATTAATTTGAGTCTATTTAAAAGACACCCATAAGAAAAATATAAATAAATAAATAATGCTGGACCATCCACACAGGATCATCTAGCCCCAAGCTAAGCAGAGCTTGTGTTTTGGGTACTAGATATTTTTTTTTTACATAGAAAATACTCAGAAGACCTGAATATAAACGATTAAGATTATCAATAGTCAATTGATATTGTTATTGGAAGTTTGACTGAACACTCTGGAAAGCTAGAGCTAAAAATGGTGGAGCTTGGTAAATGTAAACAGTTGACTCCATCTTTTGTTTGGATTGGCTGTTAGGTTCATAAAATATTATAAAACCCAGTTCAAAATTAGAATATTGACTGTAACATTATATAGAGGTAATACATATTATTTATTATTTATTTTAACAATATTCATGAAATGAACAGCTTACTTAATGAGTAGTTATATGACTAAATACTGATGGCTACTTAAAAATTTCCACAAAAAGCGACAGAAAATAAATACAATATACATAACAATATTTAGTTATAGATATTATTTAGTTGTAATTTAATATAGGTACCAGAGGTTAATTGAAATATTGTAAAACCTAGATTAATTTGTTGTTATGTATCTCATTATAAGTAAACCCTGTGTTTGTATGAGAATAATGTTCTTGAAATGTTTTAAAAAATATTCCAAAAAGTAAGATTTTTTTAATGAAAAGCGCATAACGCCGTCTTTAGCACCCCCAAATGACGCGTAGCGGATGCGGTGCAAGTTAACTCGTACTATTTAACCATCCGTTCACACTGCCGACTGTACACCCTCGCGACAGGGATGCCAATACCCCCACACTACAGCCAAAAAGAGACGCACAACACTCAATAGAGCATAACTCATAAATAAAATACAATATGGTGAGCAAAACAATGAATTATGCCGGTATTATGTCACATTTGGCCTTTGTGAATTAGTCGGTGCAGGGTGCAGGGCGTCGCAGGGGGAATGAGATGGTGTGTTTGTCAGTAATGTTAATAACTCGAGTGAATCAGTATGGATTTATTATACTGTATATAATAAAGCAATTTGTTTTTGAAAGTGTCCACATGTTCCTTGATTATAAGGAGTCAGGATTATTTTATGTTGTGATGTGAAACTATAAGTAACATTTTAAGTATGACGTGACGACTGATGTCCGCCTGTGACGCAGGAGGTTGCGGGTTCGATTTCCGCCCTGGAATAAATCTTTGTACGATCTGTAAATATTTGTTTCGGGTGTTCTGGGTATTCTATGTATAATAAAAAATATCTATCTATGTATTGTATTCTATTATGTATATCGGTCATCTAGTACCCATAACACAAGCTCTGCTTATGTAGCTTGGTACTAGATGATGCAGTGTGGATTGTCCAGCATTATTTATTTATTTATCCTAAACATATTTATGTACAACTTTACTCATAAAACTTATGAAATGCTTGTTGAGCTATGAATTAAATAGATTTTATCTTATTTTTTTAAATTTCCTTCATCTCTCATGAGTTAATAAACATGCTTACTGGTTGCTGCGGTCTTACGGTATACGAGGCAAATGTGTCTGTCTCGATTCAGCAAAATCATAGAAAAGCACATAAATTGGCAGGCATTAACATTTCCTTTATCCTCCGTGTTGGCGTATGACGGGGGCGCTCCGCTGGGGCGGCCCAAGACAATAAATTTACATATTTCTCCCCTCAAACAGACCTTTTTTGCCATTCCGCAGAATTACGCACATATGGGAATATTCTGTTGAATATATCAGCAGTGAGGAGATACACTCGGAATAAAATTATCTACCGCGAGCACCACAGTTGCTGATAAAGAGCCGCGCTTTGACGCCCTCCATGCGGGACTGCTAATCTGATTTTTAATGTAAATGAGAAATATTTACGAAATTTGTATCAACTTTCGTTACTTTATTCGTGTTTGCGTTTCTAACTAAAAAACAAGTGTATAGTAGGTAGTAGGTAACAAAAAAATTAAAAACTTTCTAATTTAGTCCGTTTAGAATAAGAAAGAACACTTTTTAGTCATTGCTTAGAGTTGAGAGAGGAGTCACCGACCGGTCAGGTGGGATGACGATCTGCGAAATACTGCAGCCAGATGCTGGATGCGGCAAGCTGAAGACAGGGCACTATGGCGCTCATTAGGGGAGCCTTATGTCCAGCAGTGTTCTAAGATGGGTGGATGATGATAATAAGAGAGGAGTTAAGGTTGTCGCAGATCAAAGATACACCGCTACAGCAGAAAAATGTGTATGGGCATCAACTCATAATATATATTTAGACGCATTTCTGACGGCATCAGATGACAGACAGCTCGCAGGCCACTTGTTTGAAGCTTGTAAAAAGGCATTTTGTCACTGTAAAGTGTATCATGCTGCGTTATAATTCCTGTGTTTCTCATACATCCAATACATAAGCTTGATAAAGTTACTTGATTTTTTTTCCTTTTGTGTAAAATTTAAGTAAGTACATAATGTTATTGGTAAACATAATAGCTCAATAATTAGACTTACTTATTTAAATTGGAATTACTACTTACCAGATATATATTATTATGCAAGTGGTGGTTACCTATAAGTTTGTGTACGTATCAATAATTCATAGTTAATTATAAAATGTCTTTAATCTGTAACTCTACTTCTTTTCACATGTTGGTATTTTAATAAGATTTAGAGAATTGCGCAAAACTACCGCCACGGTCGATCGGGTATGAAACCATTGGTAAACCTATTAAAGAAAATTAAAAAAGTTAACGGGTTTAATCACATATTTGAATGCACATTTTTGGGCTGTGCGGTAGTGACGTTAAAGCTTAAGAAGGAAGTAGGTAACAGTAATTTATCTGTGTCTAAAACCGCGTGTGCAGCGCAGTCGGCCAACCCGCAACCTTTCGACGACGTCGTTCAGTCCAAGGGAGTAGAAGGAGCCTTCATACATTCACTCATTCATTACATTCATTCGTACCTACACTACGTAAATACTAACCTACTTTCATAACCCACGTTCCTAACTGCTTTTCAAAGATGAATGCTCAGCAATTAATATAATTCGACATACCATTGTTCTATTACCTATGACTAAAATAATATTTCACCGAAGCGAAATTGAGATGTCACGCTTAATTTTTTTTAGTTTGATAGGATACTAGAGGTACGTTACACTTGTGAGTATAAAAATATTAACTTGTACTCACATAGAATACTCTTTTTATAAAACTAGAGGAAGGACGGGGTCATGTTTCCCTTAAAAGTTGTTCTTGTTTTATTTTCAATCGCTTATGCGATCGAAGGTTGCATTTTCTGCCGAGATTTTACATTTGAATTTGGTAAGATATTTATACATAGTTTTCTCTTTGCCTATACATCTTCCCCCTCATATCTATGAAACCAACTTTCGCAATAGCTAAGCAAAGATTTTACCCACTCTGGACATATATCAACCGAAGAAAACTTTTAAAATCTATAAAACTAAAAATTCAAAAACATAAAAATAAGAAAACTAAAGCAACTCTTAGCTATTGCTTAGGTTGAAACAGATTTATACGCAGTCTTATTAGTAATTTTATGTACGTGTTTTACGTCGTGTCTTATTAGCAATTATGTAATTATGTATGTGGTATGTGCTATAATAATAGAAGTAATGTTTTTCATGCTATTCCAAAGGCGTGGTAGACCCAAATTCAGTAACCATCTATGAATCCAGTGAAGATTTATCGGGTCGGGACCGCAAGGAATCCGTTCAAATACCTGTAAGTATGTGTACAAATAAACAGGGAATTAATATTATTTAGACAACGTATTATGTCTATTAATTCGTTAAAAATGTCAGCATTAGCAACATGTTTCTAGATCTATGTACATTACGTACATATTCACGGAAATGGATCGGACACTGTGCCCAAATACCCAAAAGGTAGAAAACTGTCTGGAATCTTACAAGTAGCTCAGAAGCAGATAGATCTACGCGCCGTTGCCGTCGTATGGCCGCCTCGCGCCGTTTTACTGTAATAAAAAAAACTGTATTTTCACTATTTGGTTCGATCCCCGCATGTTTGTACGATCTGAAAATATTTGTTCCGGGTGTTCCGGGTATTCTATGTATAATAAAAAATATCTATCTATGTAGTGCATTGTATTAAGTAAATCAGTCCTCTAGTACCCATAACACAAGCTCTGCTTAGCTTGAGGCTAGATGATGCTGTATGTATTGTCCAGCATTACTTATTTATTTATTTCAACAGGTATTACCAGGATGGGATATAGTAGCTGTCAAAGTTGAAGTTCATACTCGTCGTTATCCTTCGGTTACCTATAATTTCGCAAAGCAAACAGTTGATATTAAAATCAGAGGTCGCGCTCATTCTAGATATCACATCAAAGTTTATGGTGTGCAGAATACAACAACATCAACTACAACTGCACCCACTACAACTACACCCACTACAACAACACCTACTACAACTACACCCACTACAACTACACCCACTACAACTACACCCACTACAACAACACCTACTACAACTACACCCACTACAACTACACCCACTACAACTACACCCACTACAACTACACCCACTACAACAACACCTACTACAACTACACCCACTACAACTACACCCACTACAACTACACCCACTACAACAACACCTACTACAACTACACCCACTACAACTACACCCACTACAACTACACCCACTACAACTACACCCACTACAACAACACCTACTACAACTACACCCACTACAACTACACCCACTACAACTACACCCACTACAACTACACCCACTACAACAACACCTACTACAACTACACCCACTACAACTACACCCACTACAACTACACCTACTACAACTACACCTACTACAATTACACCTTCTATAACTAAAACTACAACGACTACAAATTCAGATAATCTTGTGAGATTGTATACATTATTTTAAAGGTGGTTTTAATTGTTGTGAACGATAAACAAAAGATTCTAAAAGTTCAAATACACTTTCTAGAGGTAGAATGCAACGCCTCTTTTAACTGTTCCTATCTATAGACCCTCCAACTATAACAGGAGATATTTTACCTGTTATATTTACTCTACAATAAAATTATTATAGATATCGAAAATAGCATAAAACTAGGGTTTTTAAAATAAACAGTACCGGTGGCCTAATTATTCAGCCATCGATCCTGCCTTAGCAATGAATGAATGTATAATTATTATAAAAATTACCTTTGGAACTACCTTAAAATACGAATTTCCAAAAATCCGTTCTTAGCTGGCGCCTTCGTCCTAACGGGAACCCTCTGCATATTTCAGCCTCGTAACTCTTATAGTTTCAGTTTCTTGATGACTTAAATGTTTTCTCTTTCAGAAAATAAAGATATAGATTAATATATTTCAGGCACATACATTGTGTTTTTATTTCCCTTCATTAAAACTGTGTTGGATTCGAACAAGGAATCATTCAGAATTGAAACCTCATCCAGAATGTTTAAAAAGTTTTAAATCTCACAACTACACTTTCTAGAAACATTAAATAATGTGGTACGGAAAAATGGCAGTTTTACTTACCTACCCCTAGTCCACTCCTGTTCATTTACTAGTATTAATACATTATTTTCAGTAGTATAGTAGGCACCTCGTTTAGGTAGGCAGCTTTCTCAACATTTTTAGAAAACGATTACAGCCATCTGGACATCAATTATAGTGCAAAGTTACCTGACACTCTCGTAAATTCACCTAACCTAGAGTCAAATATTATTTAAGGACCATATTATTTAAGTTTATCTCCCGACTATTGCCTCTTTGCAGCAAAATTGTATTAAACATTATTGTCAAGTCCATAGCCTATACATATAATTAAGTATATTTTGTATATTTCTTATTTGTGTACCTATTGACAATAAATGATCTTTATCTTATCTTTTATCTTTATCATCTCTTGTACATACCTAAGTATTTAACTACTAACACTAATTGAATCTACTACTTTCAATGAAAGGTATACTCGCACGTTAAGGCATGTCAAATAGATACTGGCATATGGCAATGTAATTTTGCGGTAGAGTCGCCCTTAAAGGGTCAAATCAAAATCATTTTCACAGCTCAGTGGAGGTGCGATTGGCATTGCAACCGCTTACTATCGCCACTGTGTTAACTATTTCATTGAATTGGGTAGTGGAAATCAGTTTGACACCCCCATGGACAAATTAAATGTTCTAGCAATAAAGCTTTTTAGCACAGTGTCCTTTACAAAAATTTTCTATTTCTAACAAGAGCGAACCCAAAGTAACTAATTGTTACGCTTTTACATGGTTTTTATGCATTATGTACCCACTAAGACCGCCTACACCTAAGACCTATATGCATAAAACCACAATAAATTATATAAATATGAACATGTATAAGTCGCGTAGATAATGATTGGGGCTGAACAACCGCCGCTTTTATGCTGTTGCGCATAGATCATATTTGATCAAGATGATTAAAGCGGGGACAGCATGAGAGAGGCTATAATTTTCAATCGCAATCTTTATCTTTGCGACTTATAGCGTTATTATTACATTTTAATATAAAAAAAATAATTTAAAAAATTTAACGGTAGAGTGGTGGGTGGGGTGGTTTGTTAGGGTGTTAAAAAATATTTTCATTTTATTTTATTTTATATTAATTTTAAATGAAACCGATGCAACTCGAATACTCATACGCAACTCAGATTTGAGCACGTCCCAAATCGCGTTTTCTTGACAGTTTTCAATGAAAATCTGTAAAATTCGTCACTTGAGACGCACTTAAATTTGAGTTGCCTTTGAGTATTAGGGCGAACCTCTAGCATAAATTACGTGAGTACATAGGTATATGTTTTTCTATGCACTATGTACCTACTGACATACGCTTATTACTTTTTTTTCAGACGTTACAGGCCTGTGTTTGTTTTGGTTTTTTTTTCCAGAAAGGCTTACAAAGTACAGTACAGAAATTATTTAAGTATGTACTCAAAACACAGCTCTGCTTAGCTTGGGGCTAGATGATGCTGTAAGAATAATAATTGTCCAACATTATTTATTATTATAACTTATTATCATTTTATGTTTAGGTGAGGTAGGTAGGATTCTTACTTAGTAGGTACTTTAAATCGAATTTTGTTGGGATCGAATAGATTGACTCCTTGCTCTAAGTTTTTTCTTGTTTAAGTATAAATGTAAGCGTTCATTCCCTCGCGGCTCTATCAGGATTTTATGTGCACCTAATTACTTAATTAGTAGTATACAGAAAAGTCAGTAAAAGTATAAGATATAAACGGTTATTGATGTGCGGGGTTTGTATGATCGACTTATTTAAGTAGTTTGTGTGGCTTGTCGCTCTTTTTAACTGACTTCGAAAAAAGGAGGAAGTTCTACATAATATGTTTGACTGAATGTGTCAAACTTATTGTGTATATGGGTTCAAAAAAAAATTTTTCTTTCTTATTTTTCTGTTACCTAACGATAGATTCGTTTTATGACAGATTCGCTCTAAGACAAAAGTACATTAAAAAGAAAATATGGTAGGTATGTACCTACCTATAACTGCATAAGACACTGGCTGGGGTCACAATAACGTGGAAGAAATAGAACACTATCACAATATTTCTGGATTAGGTAGTATACAGTTGCCGCCAAACTTCTTGTCCTCTGGCTAACCACGTGAAAAGATGCACAGAACGCAATTCTTAGGCCAAGTTGGTGGGCGGTTACCTTCTGGACAGTCACGTCGATTATTCACTGCGAGTTTTTGTTTTAAACAATGAATGAGCGAGACAGCTGTACCTACCTATCTCTTTCGCCTGCTGCTTTGTCGGCGGCATATGAATTATATCCGTAAGCGTACCTGCGCAAGCCTCCCATTCTCGCTACCCGTCACCGGACAAGATGTTTGGCGGAAACTATATGCGTAGTGGGGACGTATAATAATAACAACTAAGTTGCAACAAATTAGGTGCCTACGTACTTTCTTCTTAGTAGGTAGGTACCTAGTGTTCCGTGCACGTGTTGACTATGTAATTCTTATTATGTAACAATACCTAATTGTAATTAATATGCCATCAAATATACCTACATCATTGGTTTCGCCTACTTACCTATAATTAGTAGCTACATACCTACTTTCAACAATATAAATAATGTAAACCAGTTTCAACTTGGTTATTATTCGAAAGTCGGAACCATGTTTGCTATAAAATATTTATTTGTCTTGTTTTCGGTTAATCAAGCACTTTGTGGTCCTATCGACCCTGATGCTCTTGGCAAACTATGCTTCTTTTGTCAAGATTTTAAATTTATTTTTGGTAAGTTTGGTTATTTAAAACTTCATTGCCTAACGGTATTAGGTATTGAATCTACAGGGTGCCACGTAACATGTGTAAGCCGAAAGAGGGTGATTCAGGACCCCAAGGGGATAAACTTGTGAATAACGATTTTTTTTAATTGCGAATATTTTTTTATATTATTTTCTTCCTAGTCGCGTCCTTTTACACGCCCTCTTGTATTATTTAACATTATAAAATATTTCACAAAGGTTTTTTGCATATTTTTTCAGCAAAACCACATTTTTTTTAATAATTTCAGGACAACATAATGTTGTCATGAAATTATTACAAAAAAATTATGCAAATCATTTGAAAATGCAAAACAATAAAAAAATAACCAATACACTTAAAAAATAAGTGTAAAAAGAAAAACGTCTAATTTTTTTAGTATTGTTTTGGGATGGTATATAAACACCGAATAGACACCGTAAATATATTTTTTTTCTAAATTATGTTTTTTTTTTCCTAAGGTACACCCAATGCCGCGGGATCGATCGAAGTCTTTAGTGAATCTGACCAGATTCTACCATTACAATCCACGACGAAAATTAATGTTCCTGTAAGTATTTTGAAGTGTTTTAGATAGTATAAGAAGATACCCTAAATATATACTTTAATAGACCTGAACTAATACTTACATATTCCATTTCCATTTCATCGTGACGACCGAACGGCAAAGGTCCGCCTGAGACGCAGGTGGTTACGGGTTCGATTCCCGCCTTGGAGCAAATGTTTCTACGATCTGCAAATATTTGTTCCGGCTGGGTATTCTATGTATAATAAATAATATCTATATATGTAATTATAATCAGTCATCTAGCCCATAACACATAACACCCATAACACAAGCTTTGCTTGCCCCAAGGCTAGATGATGCTGTGTGGATTGTCCAGCATTAATATTATATTAATATCATTGATTTATAAATGCGATAATAACCTAACTCTGTCTGTCTGTCTTTTTGTCACCTTTCACGAATAAACAGAATAGAATAGAATATAACTTTATTGCACTATCAATACTTTTATAAAACAAGAACTTAATACTAATTATATCTAATGTGGCACAATCGGCGGCCTTATCGCTAACAGCGATCTCTTCCAGGCAACCTTTGGATGGATAGGATCAGTACGTATTGAAGCTAACGGTGGCGTAATTGATGAAGTATCAAAAATAATAGAAGTACTTTAAAAACAGAAACTACAATAATGAACAAAATAGGGCAAAAAAGACAAGAAAACAAGAGTGATTACAAAATAAAATAAAAATAATTATATTAGGAAGACTTATCAAGAGTGGACAGATAGTGTTGATGAACCATACTTTTGAAGATGGGAAGGGATTTAGCTTGACATACATGCATTGAACAGATTTAAATTAAATGTTTGTATCATGGGAAGGAAATAGTTGCTAGTTTTCAAGCCGAAAACACGCGTGTGAAGCCGCGGGTAGATGCTATAGCATCTGCCCGCTCATTAGTGTTCACTACACCTAAATCTCATTGGTTACTACACTATGCTTTGATACAAATGCTCTGGGTCGTTTTTTTTTTGATTTTTTTTGTTTCGTGTTGCCGCTTGTTTTTTTTTTGTGGGTTTTATTTTTTTCTGCGTTCTACAAGGAGTAAAACTTACAGAAAAGTACGTTTCCGCAAATCGTAAATAATTTTCTACGAACCCATGATAAAACCAACTTCGATTCAATTGTATTTTGGCAGCATTTGGGAATATGTTGATTTTTTCTTATTTTCCCAAAGGAAGTTAATAGAAAATAGTTTACGATTTGCGGCATATTACTTTTCCGCTAGTTTTATTCCTTGTAGAACGCATATAAACCTCAAAAACATTTTACTGCCAACACGAACCGATCCACCTTAAGTAGTAGATATTAATAATATTTTCCATTTTAATAGATACCCCAGGATAATATCGTTGGAGTTACTGTAACCGTTAGAGCCCTTTTTTCTCCGGAGGTCGACTTCGACTTTGCCTCAACAACAGTCACCATCCGATACAGTAAGCTGCTGCCGGCCACCTCAGTCTACCATATTAAAGCTTATGCTGAGTCTTTAGCCTCAGCATAAGCTTTAGCATTAACCAGTTGTTAAAAAATTAAAAATTGTTGGTAAACAAACGCCAATTCGGTATGGATCATACTACACCTCTTACCTTCTAACAATAAACCTTTACCCAAATGAATCATAACGGTGTCTTTATTCTCAAAGTTCTCATCTACAACCATTAAACAATGATATCTTACATATAAGATCTCGTTTACAAGTAAAAAGACATCCATACTTTAACCATAATATTAGTAAGATCATAGTTAGGCTGTATATAGATTTTAAATAAATAATTAAATCTATTTATATATCTATCGACGGTTAACTTCTAACACGTTTACACGACGCACGTGTCCATCTTCAGAACAGTAACTTAGGTGTGGGGGTAAGGTCCCGGGGGTTGTAGGGAGGCCATGGCCCCGGGGGGCATATGAAAGCAGGCGGAGGCAAGCGCCACGATTTTTTCAATTAAAAATTTAAAAAAAAAACTTCGCGCCCGCAATGTTTTAGCCTGCTATTTATTTATTATACACATATAATTTTTTGTTACCACCGGACAAAGTAACAAATAACTCGGCACCTCACTCCACGCGCCACTATTTTAAATAGAAGACCGATCTCCATAAAATTTTCGGGGCGTTCTATCATTTATTTTGGCACACTCTTGCTTACATTTTTATCAAACATCCGAATAGTCTCAAAAATTCGCTGTTCGCTCCACTCGCTAACAGCGGGCGGAGCGAGCCCTTTTGGGTGTTGTTTTTGTTAACATGTTTAAGGTGTGATTGGTAGAAAACCACCCCGGGCACCATACCTACCCACGCTACGCCGCCACTGTAGTGCTCAACACCAGTTTAAGGTAATTTTGCTCATCACCGCGACAGTTTTACCTGTCGCGGTCAAAATTGGAACAAATGTCATTGAGAATAACTTAGATGAACTTGTTTGTTGTGTAACGAGTACAGATAGTAAATTAGTAGGTACCTGTATGATAAAAAACCGTGCAAGTGCAACTATACGGAGCCCTACACTGCGCATGGCTCGACACGCGCTTTGCCGGTATTTTTTCCATTAATTTACGGGGCGGCAAACCTTAGGGGCCCAGGGCGCAGAATCTTAAAATCACTTGTGTTAAGTTAATAAAATTATGCCTTGTAATCATTCTGACATTTGAAAAGATAAACTGTGGGTTTCTTCCCCGATAGATGTACCTCTATGTTCCTTCCGAAGCAGTGGTAGTTAGTTTATCTTGAATTTCAATAAGTTGAACGAACGACACTCGGTCCGTTGAATAACATTTTTAAACTGTTAATTAAAATAGGAAGGGGCAGCAAGTTTCCGGTCGACCTCCGCTGGCGAAAACCCACGCTATGCCACTGCTGCAGAACCTTACAGCGTGCAACGAATGCGTTAACAAAGCCCAATCAGAATCCTTAGTAGGCTTACCAACATCAGTTCGTATTCATCAAACAGGGTTCCAGCAAAGTATAAGCATAAGCCTTCAATCCAGCGGTCGGCGCTTAGACAATCGTACGTCCATTACCACGGACACAGCAAAGTGAATGCTCTCAAAACAACCCACCAGCAAATTCCTCTATTGCTTTACGTCCAACCATAAGCACCTATCGGTTCTAACGTACATCGAAACAATCGTATTACCGTCGCCGAAATACGGGGCTTATGCCGTGAGGAACGGACCAGACTGAGGGCACTAACACTCATTAGAATTACATAGTGGAACAGTCTGTGTCCATGTCCTCTGGACGCTACCCTAACGAATACTACCTACTTACTACCATTCAATGCCGCTTTCTATAGTTATTTATTTTTTTTATCCTATAATATCTGTTAATACAGTCAGTCCGATTTTTTATCGACTTTTATAAAAGGAGAAGGTTCTGGATGTTCGACTATATGTATTTTTTTTATGTATGTTCACCAATTTCTCCGATAATTATTGTCCGATTTTGAGGATTCTTTCGCTTTTGTATAGAGAACGATTCCGAGGTGGTCCCATAAAAATGTAAAACCAGGTGGAATAGTATTTGTTCCGAAAAACTTATAAACAGTGTAAATATTAGGGAATTTGAGGTCAGTTGTAGATTTTTTTTAACGGTTACTTGTTCTTGTGTATGAGTTAAAACTAGGTCCGTACACGTAGTATGCCGTACTTTTTTCTACAACAACTAGAAGTTCTGTCCACAATTTCCTTTAATAGCAACCTCTCAAGCCGCGATTTTTTTACAGTTTAAATAACAGAGCTCAAACTAAATATCCACCACGTCAAACCCTGGAAAAACCTTTACCTTAAGAAAATTATACCGCAACATGATTATACTGCCTTGACCTGGATCATGTAAGCTGGTGATTGAACCAGGGTGTCACGGAATATCGAGCTTTCGTACCTATAGAGTCTTGCATGCAAAAAAACATGAACAGGCTAGGTTTTACCATCCCCACACGTGGGTATAGTATTTTATTATCTGAGCCCACGTACATATAGCTATGTTTAGAAAAACAGCAGTTCCTATACAATTTTATAATACGTTATGCATTGGACAGCGAACTTACTAGAATAAAACAGTAGCACAAAGGAGACCCAGAAATCAAGCCAAGTATTTCGTATAGAGATTGTATCTTACAATGTGTGGCGATATCTGGGAAATATCGCATTCCGTGCACGATCTCCACCACAATCGATAGGAGATGACCGCTGGCCGCAGCCACCCCCGGGGGCGCCGGTTATTTGATTAGTCTTACCGAGAATGAGCTCGTCTCTACTTAATAGGGTGAGCGCTTGTAACTGGACATGGTATAATATCCACAAACTAACACGATTCAGGAAAAATAATTAGAGCGACTCAACTAAATAGATTCGTATGTAAACCCGAAACGCTCATCCCATCATCGCTTAATAGACACGCATTTCGACATAAATGAGTTTCGCTCTAAATTAATTAGTAGCACATTTTCCATTATAAGGACAAATGTGAAAGCGACCGCTTAATAGCGCGGTGTAAAACTCGCTAGTTTTCGTTCGTGAGAATAGGGCCGGAGAGAAATTGCGGATAGACATAATCAGTCTTCTGGCTTTGAGGTGGCCTCAGCCCCTAATGTGCCGCGCGCCTCTTCAACTGATGAATAGTCACGCACACACCTACAGCTTGATTGAATTCAATAACATGGCTACAAATAACATTCTAACACACGTTTTACTCACACAGCCACAGGCTCCGGTTTATTTCTTGATGCTTGTTCGGGGCATATTTATTCTAAACCTCAAAGTGGACGAAATAGTCCCGGCCTACTAATGAACACTCAAGGAAAGTTTTGTAGTAGGTACATGGGGTCGTCGTTGTAAGGACGGCCGTAATGACCCGCCCCGATCTTACAAAAGGCAATTACAATAAAATCCATTCACACATGGTCGTTAACCGGACGATATATCTCGGATGCCCTCGTCAAAGCCGTTTGGACTTGTATTGTCTTATGTGCCTCCACATTAAATATTATGTGACTCGGAAAATTTTCAACTTAGCACAGTTAAGTAGAACAAAAACTAAATCAAAAGTTTTTTATCTCTTAATAAACAATCTAAATACTTAAAATTTACTTATATATTACAATTCTCAAGCAGGTATTTATTTTTCTTCGAAGAGTTACCTACACTAATGTGATATCGTCGAGTCTTAAAACAGACAAACGAATGCGTAATGTGGATGTGTGGCTCCACCTCTGCCTCAACACTTTACGAGCGGGGGATTAACCCAAGTAACGAGATTCATTAATTCTTGTCGTTAAAATTTGTCGTTCTCGATTAATAAGGAAGTCCTACTTGGGGCACGTTATTATCACTGGACCGCAGCCTCGGGCCCCGCAACTTCCCACTCCGCCCGCTTTATTTACACTATCGAGTAAATTAAACTCGCTAGAGTGTCGGAGAAAACTTTAACAGAACTTTGTGTGTAATAAGTGGTGCAACAACACGAGTGGAAGAGCAAACGTCGGACGCGGTCTCCGCTCCGCACTTCGCTCCCACTTAACTCTTTGGGACATATTTATTCGACCCTCCGGCGACCGCGGCGACGCTGCTCCCCGACCGAATTAACCTAACGAATCAAAGGAGCCATTAAACACCACCTGAACGCTCCTTACGTACAATCACGTTATAAATGCTTGCCGCAATCCGCATCGATCCATAACGCCCGTAAATGTTTTATCATTCTCGGAAACCAATCGAAACAAAGAAAGTACGGGCCGTTATTAGCGTCCGCTTCCTCTGTTTGTATGTAATTTTTAATGCGGGGGTCAATCAGGGAGCTATATCGTAGATCTCCGTCGGGCGAGACCGTAACGATAATGAATCGGGGCTGTAAGAGCGCCGGACCGCACTCACGAATTATTAATAGCCCCTATACACACAATACACAAGTACCTACAGCCCATTAAATTGGAATTTCCGTAATCTTAAATATAGATTACGGACTAAGGAACAACAGCAATACGATATTATATTGCCAAGTGCTTTGATTCCAAAATTAGTCCGATGGTCATCTCTATAATTCTCTTTCAATTAGGAGGCATTACTATTCATAAAGACAATGCTGCTATGTTTGCGGCGACCGCATTTCCTCGTCCTTTAAGATGACCCTCCCCTCGTGGAGGCAGAGGACTTGTCCATTGTTTGTTTTGCCTACCTGAAACCCTCTCACAATTGTCCACTAAGTGTTGATTGCTTGTAAACAGCGTGTCTTGTTTGAATAAGTTGGTGAGGTTTCCATATTTGGCTTTATGGGCCTTCGAGTATCTGAGCCCACTTCGACGTAGCCTTCAGATGAGTAGATAGCAATCATCTAATCAACTGTAACAGTTGACCTGTCCATTCCTCGAAATAGCTCGGTTACGTAATGTTTCTTCATTCTAGAAGTCTCCTCCCTATCGCCGTCTTTACCTCGGTATAGGTTACGTCATAAGTTTATTGTGCGATTCTGGTCCCATGCGTGGAGGGAATTGATAAGGCGCTCGAACCTTTGCCTCTATTGCTTGAAATTTATTGCTGTTTTGGGTTTTTATTGTTCCGTTTTACGGCCTCCTCGTGTATAAATTGTACAGATAGAAGATGAATTCCGTGCTATTGCGACCGCTCCTTTTATATCGCGCACTTTCAGTGATACCTTTACATATTTTATGTATTTCCCTCGTATAAATTGCTAACATACTTTATATTGCCAAAGGAAGATCCAATCTTCTAATACAATAGTAATAAAGCAAACTAATGCGATGCTATTTCCTCCGAATACATTACACCCTGTATCTGCGAGCGTACTAGGGTTTTCATAGAGGTCCATCACGACGATCCAAGCGTATACGATATATCACAGGAAATTATGCTTGGGCTGCGTTACAGCGGCGAGCGGGACAGAGACGGCAGCAGGCTGACCCTCGGCTCATAATGTACGGTCCGGTTAGGTAGACGACTTACGGGAAATAGGTACCTACGAATATGTAGCTCCGACCCGCCGCAGCCCGCACCCCGTGCATGAAATGCTTATTATACGCGGCACGTACACCACCCCGCGTTTCAGGCGCTCCGTGCCGGCTCGCTCGCTCCCGGCGCTGACCGCTCGCCCAGACAGGGACGTAGCACCAATATTATAGCAAAATCGAGGATTGTTATGTCCGGTCCGGCAGAGGTCGGCGTAATATATGGCCACGGTATTCCGGGAATATATATTAACGCGAAACTCGCCTCATACGAAGATCTTGTGCGATGCTAACAAATGGCGAGGAAAATTTTGCGGTGAAATTCATCGAGATGGCGCAAGCAAAAACGGCGTGAGATATTACACTCATTTTTCCGGCTCAAGTAACAAAAAAACTGGTGGGAAACTGAAAACAAAGACGTTTTAAGGGTTTATATAATCTTGTAGAAATTGTATTTTGCTGGTAATAAATTCGGTAGATGCGGTCAAGTGGATGATCGAGCTGTGATGGAACAAATGAAGAGTGATCACCTCGGTGCAGTCACAGCGGTCGTGGAGGGCGCGGGTTGCAAGCAGGGGTGGGGGGCGGAGAGCGGGGTGCGGGGGGTAAGGAGGTGCAGCCAGGACGTATGACACGTCACACTAAGTGAATGATGACGCTGCGAAACTTAAGCAACTACTAGTTTATTATGAAGGTAGCAAAAGCAATAATGATTTTCAAAAAAGCAGGTTGTTTTAAAAATCATTATTGCTCATATGAAAAGGATATCAGCAAGCATTAAATGACATTCTGTCAGATCGATAACTCTTTTCTACATCATTGATCTTAAGAATTCTTAATTTGCCATATTAAGAATGTCATGACATTAGAACTGGCAGAACCAATAGAATAGAATAGAAGACATTTTATTTATAACAACAACAATATGAACAGTTAAAAAAAACAAGACACACTTATAGGATAGGTACATATATAAAGTTGTTATAAAAAGGTGTACGTGTTTCCAGAAGCAGGCTCTAGTCTATTCTGTAGGTTTAGTTTACCAGTAAGTAACCTCAGGTGGGTAGTCCCCTACAGAAAAGTATAAAGCAGAATAAAAAATAAAATGATTATAGTTGAGCCGTCACATTATCGAACGTCGGTTCGCTAAGATGGATGAGCTAAAAAACACGATAAAATCGAATCATATGGGGATGCATGCGGTGATTATAGGGGATCCGATCCACTGATA
Source organism: Eupithecia inturbata (assembly GCA_963662085.1). Taxonomy (NCBI): domain Eukaryota; kingdom Metazoa; phylum Arthropoda; class Insecta; order Lepidoptera; family Geometridae; genus Eupithecia; species Eupithecia inturbata. The sequence goes on along the minus strand of OY759180.1, from coordinate 8,850,513 downwards.
CCTTCAAAAGATTTATCGTTCAAAGTATCTCAACATTTTGAAGGAGCTGCTGGGTGTTGCAGAATTCCTTCTGCTTATAAATACAATCACGCCCTCGCGATAAATGTCTGGGGGCGGGTGACTGCGCCTAAACGAATTTAAATAAAATCGGGTATTAAAATCTCAAGGCGATTTCGCAAAAATATACCTATGTCAGGAGAGATTTGAGAGGAATAAAAATTCCTCCGGGTCGTCGCTTATCGAGGGCGGAACCTGTTTTCTTTTATGGCTGTCGTAACGTATAATCTTCAAGAAAAATGCGTTATTTAAATGAAGTAAATTCCTGTTTGGGGATTTGCGTAATGTAAAAATTTCTCTATTGTAATATTAGGTACTTCCAATCTATTCAAGAATGAGAATTTCTCTTAAAACAAGATCCGTCAAGTGCGAGTGTGACTCGCGCGCCGAGGGTTTCGAACGGTTGTCAAGTATACCGTTAAGTACTATAGGTACTGGTTAGAGACTTTGCTATTTGATGAATACCAAAAAAAATTATGAATACCAAAACATTTCAGATGTATCGGTTTGCAAACTTCGGAGTATAGAGGGTAATAGTAAAATTTTCAGGGAATTGGTATTTTTTCGTAATATTTCAAAAAGTATTAAATCTACAAAAGTTTAAAAAACTGTTAATAAAACAGTGTGTTGTGTGTAAGTTAGAAAAACTGTTTTGATATGTACAAATTTACAAATTCATTCCTTTCATTTGATACCCCACTTGACATTGTAGGTCTCTTTTAAAATTTCGACATTACAATTTGTACAAAAAATTCTTATTTTAATTTTTTTAATTTTTTTCTTCCTTTAATATGTACAGGCCCACAAAATGTATAAGTATTTAAAATTTCACGTTATTTGCTGCTGTAGTTGCTGAGAGATTAAAGACGCAAAAAAGGACAGAAAAAGCGTAAGCCATAGGGTATTTCTAAGGGTTTCGATACCGATCTCCGATCTTCAAAACCCTAAAAAGATGACACAATGTTTTCTTCATAAATATTCAGCGACGTTATGAGAGGGATTTTTGTTTAAACATATCGTTTTCCGAGCTTCATCGTCGTGCTGCACGCAGGATAAACATTGTGCTGTAATGAGGGCAGAGACTCGTGCGCCCCGGCCCAGCCGGAGCCTCGCCACGTGCCCGCCACGCGCGACACGTCTCTAATTGCCCTTCCATACAGATTGTGACAATATTGGACAATCCAGTGAAAATAACACCGGACTTATTGCACCCATATTGTATGAGCCGACTATAAGCTCTCATTTTAATAGATAAGTGGAGGCGGAGTCGCGTGATTTGTTAGCGGACCGCTCTGTTTGTTTAACCTCCCAGAATTACACTATAATGGCCCGAATAAGAGCAAATGTTTTTTTTATACTGTTATAGTTCACAGAGGTCTATGTATCTCGAGAACAAAATTAAATAAAATGAACACAAGACACTGTGGCTGTTTCATTAAAATTAAAAGAAAGTTAAGTCGCGACACAAGACAAACTGCCGCCTAGAGAAATAAAGAGAGCGAAGCAAATGAGAAGAACTCATTTGGGCTGCCTCGGAATCGTGTTCGAGAGGATAATAAAAAGGGAAGCCATCAGTGACACGCACAATAAGCATCAACCTCAAGAATATCATAGATAACGGCGAGCCGGCGCGCCGCAGGGACCTCATTAAGAGGCCGCAGGGAAATTAAAAAGAAAGCAAGATCTCGGACTCGATTGTGAGCGGAGAAACGACCGGCCTTCCTCTCATAACATTAGATACAGCCTGCGCCGATTTTCCGGACGATTATCATTTTGTGGTGCGTAAGATAGACCCGGAAATGTAGTTAATGACAGGACGGAGGCCGAAGGCGAGCGAGGAGCAGCGTAAATCAGTCTGGAGCAGAGATGAATTTAATTACCGTGCATGGCGGGACAAATCAGATCTGCACTGGCAAGGGTGCTTACCACCTTCGCGAGATGCTTTCATCAACTATGTTTCTCATATCACTCACTCGCGTTGTAATGAGTAGACATCTACTCACCTACGAAGTTAAACAAATTAATTAACAAATGAAGGGTACAGGGAAAGGAGGGGCTCATCAACAAAATAAGTATTCAGAGATAATGGCTTTTTACATGTTCAACATGTAATTTTACTGTCTAAAATCTGCGCTCTTCTCAGAAGAGCGCTTGCGCTTCTTGTCAGAAGGGGAGGAATAATTTTCAAAAAGGTGGGCTACCTCACCGAGTGGGGTATCAAATGAAAGGTTTTAGTTTGTACATCTCAAAATTTCTGTAAGTTTCATGCTTTATGAAATATTTTGAAAAAACTTGAACATTTTACTATTATTCTCTATACTCCGTTTGTGTAGGTAACCTACCTTTAATTTTTAGGTATTCAATAAATAGCAAAGTCTCCAGTACCTATAATACATATTGGTATACTTGACAAACATTCGAAACCCTCGGCACGTGAGTCACACTCGCACTTGACGGAACTTGTTTTACTAATTTTAGTGAAAAAAAAATCTTTTCTATTTATATTCTTCTTCTTCTTGTCAGATGGCTTCTGCGACTGTTTCTATTTATATTCACCTGAAAGATACGAAAGACTTTGACGTTCTAAAGGACAGCACGCCAAAGCATGACAGATTATCTAAGAAGGCCACGCAATGGGCGCGATCTTAAATTGATTTTGAACAATGACAACCTTTTTTACCGGTTTTGCATGCAATGAGCACCTTATTCTCAAGTTTGAGCTGTAATGAGACCTTTTTTGTCGTTTGCTTGGTTTTTTGTTTGCAGATTATCTTCGCAATGGACGCTTTTTATACGGTTCTCAAATTAACCAATGAAAGGCTCGCTTGAAACGACTCGAATGTCATAGTTAGTTAGATTTTACTAACAATGTCGATGAGATCTTTCCATGTACCCTTCAAATACAATAAATTCATTTCTATGTAAACTTAAAAATTGTCTCTACTGAAGTCACAGTTTGCTGTTAATTAGCTGTCTACTCAGTTAGTTTTATTATAAAGCTCTGATATAAACGCGACTTAAGAATCCAGGAAAATACAAGAGGAAAGTATCCGTAGAAAAACAATTAATTGCCTTTTTCCGAGAACAAATTTCAAGTCTTCGAACTTGCTCAATTCGCTAGAAAGAAACCTATAGAAATCTTGCATTTATGCAAAACAAAGGCAATCAAGGCACGGACGAACAGAAGAAATGAGCTTCATTAAGCGCCAGAATGAAAACTTTAATAATGTAAGATGCAAAAAACTCGACAAAAAATACTTAAGAAAATCTGACGACATAAAGGCTGTTGTAACTGGGGACTCGCCGTAAAATCATTAAGATGCTAATAAAAACTTCCTTTTGTCGAGCAGAGACGGACCCGCTCCTCCCCGACGACAAAAAATATTCAAATAAAAACTCAATCGAGAGAGTAGAATGAGAGTCGGTGCCCATGATTATTCCTCAAAACATAATGAAGTGAATTAATGTAAATATTCTTTTTACCGGAACTTTCCGCCCTCCGGAAAGTTTTATTTCAGAGCGCGTCGTTTGACAAGCGTCCCTACTTATTGACATTCAATTCGGGGGAAATTGATTTATGAAGATTGTCGCCTTAATTGTGAATAGATTTTTTGTGCGAGTTTAAAGCTGTAAGTTTGTTTTGGATTTTAGTGTTCGAGTGTAACAATAGGTCGGCGTTGCATTATTGAGTGGACCGTGACAGGCGAGGGCGAGCAGTGCAGCTGCAGCGGCCCTGTCAGCCGGCCCCGGACAAGCGGAACAAATGGACACAATTTTATTCATTATCTGTTTTAATTATTCAAATCAACAATCAACTACACAACCATTAAAATGAAAAAAACTAGGTCGATCATCAAAGCTAAATACCTAATCACTTAAGTGGATAAATAGGTTCTACTAAATCACTTATCTACTTAAGCGAATGTTTCCACGTGAGTTATGTAAGCACGAAACATTTTATTGCCTGTATTTTTCAGGATTTAAAACTAAATATCCGTAAATAATTGTAATCTCGCCGAGGAGTACAGAAAGGGTCCATTCGTCGGGGTCCGGCACCTTTTTACGGTCGATAAAAATAATAAGTGACCGGAGCTTCCTCCCCCGCCCTCGTGACCTCACCGCTCATTTCGCCTCCGGAAGGTACCTCACATTCTTAACCGTACAAGTGTTCTTCGACACATATCCATAGGTCCCGATTCCCCGAACGAACATTTTCATTAACTACGTCGTGGCGACACCGCAAACACACATTAGGCCAAGTTACACACATTAAAAGTTCCCGAATCGACACCTAATATGCAATCACATACGTTATACAAAATTTATAGTACCTATTACAAGATTCGCATTAAACTACCCAGAAAATCTTTAACCTAAGCTTTAAGCTTATAAAAGCTCGGCGCTAATGGCCGGATACCGGAAATTGCGCTCTCATATATCTCCCTACAGATTTATGAAAGTACCCACACATGAGACGATGTCTCCGCCCGCACACATGTGTACGTACGCCTTGGATACACACCGACGGGCGGCTTTGACACTTATTAATTTAAAGGGTCATTAAATTTTACAGTGACTAAGATAGTTTTAGGGTTATTTCAATCGAATTTGAGCGGTAAAGTTGTTCGAGCGTAGAGGAATAATCTCGTAGCCTCGTAGATCTATGCACGAGGTAATGCTACGCAAAGTGCTACGCCGTAGCCGCGTAGCAGATAATCCGCGTCCAGTGCAGTGGCTGTCGTCTCACGCCCTTTATGACTCAGATGCCCTTTCCTTGTAATGTTTATTGCATTTTATACATCTGCATAAGTAAATACATTTTCAATGTGTGTGATTATGTCCCCTCTGTCCAGGGAGCGCAGCGTCGATTTAATAAGAGATCATTTATTTTTAGAATTTTTTTTCGACAGTTTTCTTAGCCGAATATAAAAATCCGGATGTGAAGCGTGACAACAGTAATTCATACGCATGTGGTCCAATAATGGAGTGAAACAGAACGCCACTACACCGCCAACCTAAGTCAATCTTCTAAAGGATATTAAGTATATTCTAGTGGAAACTGTTTTTTTAGGATCGTAATCTTTTCCGTGTATCCCAGCTTGGCCCTCGCCGACACGTACCGGCCATTGTGACGTCGAATGCGTCTTCGGCGCTTCTTATATGAGCGTTACAAGTGCTTTCTAAATAATCTAAGTCCAGTGGAAGAGCGTATTGTATTGACATAGTGGAGTGGTGGCCGGCCGTATAATGCGGCTTGTATGTGTGCGTCCGTGAGCACACACACACGTGTCACGGTTGATAGAATAACCAAGTCGTCCGGCGCCGGGTGAGGGTGGGGTGCCCCCTTCGTCTTGAAGACTGGACCTCCCCCTGCCCACTACACGTCTTCTGTAGCACTTCCCGAAGCCGCATCGGACTCTAATGGGCCTTTATGTTATGTTGTAAAGGGACGTTTCTATTATTATTACTATGTTGAAGACGTTTCTAGGAGAAGGTATTGCAGTACTGCAGTAAAACTTGAGAAAATTTCATTTTACATGCTGTGTAATTCTATTAATTCACATTACAAAACAAAATATCAGTAATATTTGATTTAAAGTAAGTAATTTTTTTTTCAGTACGAATAAAATGCAGGCATACTCTCAGAGTATAGCAATTTGAAAAAAGTATCGGGTCTGTCAATGGTTGTCCTAGATAGAGGTTGATTGCCGCTCTCAAGCAAGTCTTTACGATCTCAGGTTGCCAATTCTGAATTGAAGAGCTAAGTGTGATCTATAACGTTTAGTTAACGCTATTCTGGCAGTTGTGGGCTAAACTGCTTTGGGCAGTTTAGCCCACAATAACATTCAATAGGTTTATTGCTAACTTGAGCCGAACTAGTTAACTATGTTCATTCATGTAAGACAAATGTATATATAGGTTGTAACTGTAGGTAGCTACTACCTACCAAAGTACATGTTTAGAAAAAAAACTTACGTATTTTCATTTATCCGTAGAGTCAAGGATTATTTCACATTCAAATAATGATTTCACACTTAGCCCGCACAGCGTAATTTCGCCACGCGATTATTCGCGCAGGATTCTGCAACATATGGAAATTGTATGAACCTGTACGCACTTGCGGAAAAAAACGCGTAAGTAACGATTCAATACGCGGTTTATAATCCGTGAGAAAAATCTAGCGATGTAATCCGTGGTAAGCCTTAAGTTTTTATTCATGCAAAACCATTGACGTGATTTATTTTTCCTATGCTACGCATTAGCTTTTTACAGCGTAGCAAAATACCTTTAACGATATTATGAAAACTTGAAAATACATACTAAATTTAAAAAGACTTTAAAAGAATGCGCTGCGATAAATAAGGTACCTAAATAATGATATGAATTCCGTGGCACCGCGCTGTGACGGCTGGCATTAGACAAATCTTTTATGGTTTATAGTGTCTTGACAATAAACTTAATATAAGTTTTTGGATTATAAATAATAATAATAATAATAATGCTGGACAATCCACACAGCATCATCTAGCCCCAAAGTAAGCAGAGCTTGTGTTATGGGTACTAGATGACTGATAAACTTAATACAATACATAACATAGATAGATATTTTTTATTATATATAGAAAATACCCAGAACACCCGGAACAAATATTTGCAGATCGTACAAACATTTGTCCCAAGGCGGGAATCGAACCCGCAACCTTCTGCGTCGCAGGCGGACCTTCGCCCGCCGCGCCACATCGGTCGTCAAAATAAATAAATACACATACAAAGTACCGACTATCTTACTTAGGTATACTACTTATACCTACTATAAATATCTTACTAACGTCTTATTCCAGCGTTACTGTTTCTAAAATGTATAAATAAGCGAAATAGAGCTGTAACTGCAGTACTTTATCAAGTTGCGAGGGAGCGCAGCCTGCAAATCATATTAACTAGGATGCACTGCCGCTGTGCTAATTCCCGAGTTAGAGGTAACTAACTGGACGGGGGACTGCGAATGCCTTTAGCATAGCACTTTCATAACTCAGTTGGAGCTTGGTGTAGTACTTTCATAAATAGCTTGGAGAGTTTATGAAAGGAGTGGGTAGGAATAATACTTAGAAGACTTCTTTTGGGTCTAGACAAGATGAAGCATTGTGATATTTATTTATTAAAAATTGTGCCTACACTAAAACATGGATTGTAGGCCATTTCTTACAAATAACACATCTAAATGCCACCTCAATTACAAATTGAAATTAACAGTAGGTACTGAAAAACTATACCATCATAATAATGATTTTAAAAATATCCAAAATTATTGCAAAAAATTTAAATTATGTAATATATATGTATGTATATAAATAAATAGATAATATATCAATAGACTAGCTGCTGCCCGCGGCTTCGCACGCTCTTTACCGAGATAGACAGTAGCCTATATCCTATATAAATAAATAAATGAATAAATAATGCTGGATAATCCAAACAGCATCATCTAATCCCAAGCTAAGCAGAGCTTGTGTTATGGGTACTAGATGACTGACATACTTAATACAATACGTTACATAGATAAATATGTTTTATTATACATAGAAATACCCAGAACACCCAGAAGAAATATGTGCTGATCGTACAAACATTTATCCCAAGGCGGGTATCGAACCAGCAACCTTCTGCGTCGCAGGCGGACCTTCGCCCACCGTGCCACATCGGTCGTCAAATCAGGTCGTATTTATTTAATTTTAATAAGTTTCGAACATACTTTCTACGACTTGGTAATGTATAAAAATATAATAATTTTAATTGCAATAACTGCAAATTAAATCTCTAGCGGTCCTGGCATAAAAGTCGACGTAACCAACTCAGCCCGTGGATGTCGTATAAGTCGACTAAAGCAACCTACCAGAAATGCGGCAGCTTCCTTCTTTGTATTTAACACCTCCACTGCGATCACCAATCGGCCTGCCAAGCGTGGTGCTTATGGCAAACCCCCTCTTATGATGAGGAACTACAATTTACCCACATTAATTAATTTCAATTGTTTCAGAATATTTCCCCATATATATATCATAATAAAACTACACATAAAAGAAAACAAAAGCACATCGCATACATCGAAAGCGTACATTTGAAACAGCAATACAGTAGGTGCTCGAGGCAAAAGTTATGTGAAATACTTCTAACGTTCGCGGAGGCTGCTATGAGTAGATTTACAATAAATACACCAAACAAAGAAAAAGGAATCTGTGCTGCGGGAAAACTTCGCCTTTTGTGCGCCCAGTAGTACCTGCTAGGGATGGAGCGACTTTAGGTGATCTTCGTATTCGATGAAAAGAACAGTGTTTCGCCATGCTTCATCTACCATTCGAATGCTTATCGCATTGTCTCTTTATCTTTGACAAAGAGTTGTTTTTATAAAAGCAACCTCCGGGTTGATTTTATAAAAACGACTCTTGGCGTTAGAAATATTATTTGAAATTACTCTTAGTCAATAGTCAGTTCCACGACAGAATCTTTTTTCCGATGGCAGGAAACAATCTTTGCCGATGGTTTGTGTTAGATAAATAGAAATGCTTCATTGCACACTAAAATCGAACAGAAACAATTTATAACAAAACAACGCGTGTTACATAGAGCAGAGAAAAAAATCATATTACCTTATATTACAAAAAAAAAACTAATTGCCCAAAAAGATTTCAGGTTTCATTCTTTTAAATTCCTGAAGAGATTTTGATGTATGAAAGAATTCGTTACAATTATTCTATCATCTCGTGAAAAGTTTTAAGAAGTGTATGATTTTTTTAAAATAATTAAACGATTTACTTTGAGTAAAATTCGTTTGTTTGCCTCATTTTATCGACAAGCAAATAAGTTTCTTTTACATTTAAATACAAATTTTCTACTAAGTATAAAAGTAGTTTCACGTGCTAAGATAATAATTAGATTGCGCTGATTTAATTTTAATTTAAATCTGGGCAATCTAACAACACAAGGATAAATAAACCGCCAAGTACGAGTCGACTCGCACGCGAAGGGTTCCGTACCGTAAAAATTAGGCAACTTTTTCAAAGAACATAAAATTTTTACTTGATTTTATTTTTAGTATTTGATGTTGAAGTTGCAGTTGAAGTGTATATTATAAAAAGTTCAGATCAGATTCAGATATTTATAAAAAGTTAAATGTACCTACCTATTTTAGTTTCCAGATACAGCCCTGACAAATTATGAGCAAAAAACGCAAAAAAATCATGTTTTTTTTGTATTGGAGCCGTCTTTAATTTTGATTTTTTTTTTATATAGCGGCAAGAGAAACTGTTCATAAGATAGAGCCCTGTGACATACGGACGGACGGACAGCGGAGGCTCAGTAATTGGGTTCCGATTTACCCTCCGGGTACGAAACCCTAAAAAAGAAGTCAACAAACAGCACCCGAACATACGCCCTTATAATAATAATACATTTATTAGACAACATTATAACAAGTATATATCTTATTAACTTATTCTACGGTCCATATTAATATATACCTTAAATCTAACATCAACAATAATCTAAAGAAACATAAAAACTTATTTACTAATTATCTACGAGTATACCAATATTATAAAGAGAAGAGGTTCTGACTGATTGACAGACCTTCGTACAGCCGAAACTACTAAAGCTAGAGACTTACAATTTTGACATAAGATTACAATTATAGCATAAATGAGTAACAAATTTATAAAGCAAACTTCTAACAAGTAACCGTTAATCGATGATACGGCCTCCAAATTCTTTACCCCATCACTAGCTCTCTGTTCCGGTGGAGTGCGCGCTTTATAGATAAATATTTATACGAAAAACTTGTATTGGAGTGGTACTATAATGGTAAATTAATTTGGAGGAGGTTCTATCGATTGGGGGAAACTACTCACGTCTACGTAAAATATAAGGAAACTTCTGGTTTTGTCGTAGTTTTTCACATTAATTTCATTACGGAAAAGAAATGGTATTACGACAATGTTATGTTTTAGTAGGTAGATAGATAGTACTTTCATTCATCACCTTATAAAACAGATAGTACTAAACATATTATAGGGAACAGCAATGGAACTGGCGGCCTTATCGCTTAAAGCAATTTCTTTCAGTCAACCAAAACAATGGTGAGAAAAATAAAGGATGGCGGTGCTTTACAACATAAAATCAACTAATACACATAATACCTACTTACTAAAATAATAAATACACTAACACATATAACAAAATAATTATACTTAGTAACTCTAACGGACATGCAAAATATTCTAATGTGACGTGACATTTAAAAAGTAATTATAGACTTTCCTTTTGAAAGCGTGATGTGATGTGGCCTTCTTAATATCCACTGGCAAATCGTTCCAAAGTCAGACCGCTTGAGCAGTGAAAGTGTCGCTGTAAAAAGATGTTCTCTGCACTGGAGATACAAGGAGCAGGGTATCCGATGACCTTAGAGAGTTATTCAGCCTTTCTAAATATTAAACAAAAGTAATCTTTTGTGATGAGCTTGAAGGACAAATAGAGGTTTCTAGGTTTAGAAAATAAAATGTTGCTACGCATCAAAATAACTACCTACCTTATTTCTTCTGTGGTAGTTCCTCTGACTGAGAATTAAAAAATCTCTAAGTAACCCATATCACTTAACAAAGAGATTAGAAAATCATAAAAACCCATCCATAAATGGTACCAAAATCTGAGGATTTATTTTTTAAATATTGCACTGAAATATTGGTCTACAATAGTCTAAAGAAACTAACAATTTTCTAGGAAAGAAGTAGAACAAAGAAGGGGACCCCGTTTTGAAAGTCACTTGAACCATAAAAACGCTGAAGATATATCCCACCCATCAATGGCAAGTGCAGCTTCCAATATCTGAGGGTTTCCGATCGGGTACGTCGTCGGCCCGCGGCGCCACCTGCGTTATAATTGGACTTCAAAACTGAGGAGCTCCAATACTTCCGCCTTGCTGAATCGCTGCCTTTGGTGTTGCTAGCTACAATACAAACTGCGGATTTTTTTTCATTTCCCATTCCTCAACCATCGTTAATTGTTACAGTTTCTTCAAGATTGTTACAAAACAGGTCATTTCTAGTCAGCAAAAATTTAATTAAATCTATTTTTGCCTCAAATTATTCAATTTCGTACATTCGTGTTTATATTTTTCCAATAAACATTATATAAATGAAGATCGATCAGTTAATATGCACCCTGTGCTTGCTACATTTTATCAATCGTTGAAATAACTTATGTACATAGTTGCTTGGAGACCTTGCTCTGCAGACATTTTGAATTCTGCATGTACCTATTGCTCGCCCAAAGTTTTGGGCGAGCAAGGTGTGTGTTATTATTACAGTCTACAAGAGCAAAGTCTCCAAGCAACCAGGTAAGTACTTATAAGTTGCAGTTGCAAAACTGGTAAAAACAAAACTTGCGCGTAGCAACCCCAATGTTTACTTATTTTGTCTGCGTTGTCTCTACTGTCAGGGACGGGTTTTGCGCGGGCTCCATCACACGATCGCATTATATCGAAGGTATCAATTCTGCGCCGACTAGTCTTTAAGCGCCTTACGTGAGCTTACTGTGCGATCAAGAAAATGATTGCTTCTAGTGCCGTGTGTAGGTGGAGATATATTTGGAATGATGAGATGGAAAATCTGAGCTATTTGTAAGGAAGTTTATATGATTTGTCTGCGAAATTGTTAGTTAGAAAAGGCTAACCTCTTTTAACTAACAATTCGGCAGACCGGTTAAAATATTGTAAAACCTAGATTAATTCGTTATTATGTATCTCCTTATAAGTAAACCCTGTGTTTGTATGAGAATAAACTACTTTGAACCTAAATTGTTTTCAGTGTTGCCACTGTCATCCCAAAATCTCAAACGGACACCTAGTTGTTGAAATGTTACAAAACTTAACCCTATCGAACAATCTGAACGTTTGTAATGAAAAATGAATATTTTTACCTACATATATTAAAGTAGTTTAAGTGATATCGCTATCGTTCCTACGTCGAATAACTGTGCAAATTTTACAAAACTTTAACCTGTCGAACTAAATAGGTGGTATATAAACACATGAAAAGGAACATTCTCAAACGTCTAGGTTTCTGCCAGGTGAACTAGAAATTTAACCAAGTCACGTCTTGAAAGTAGCAATAGCAAGTCCTGTACAAATTCCTTAGACCGGTTCATGCAAATACAAGTGTCGTTCGGCCACTCGAGTGAAATCAAGAAAGAAACCTGCCGGCGGTCGAGCGTCGTTCCGTACGCCTCAATCAACAGCCTGTCCTTTGAAAGCCCTCACTCACCACACAAACTCCAGTTCTCGATTACCTGAATCAGTGCGCTTTTGTAGTAGGTATGTTAAAAAGATCAAAGATTGATTGAAATAATCTTTTCAGGAACGGATGGGTGAATTTCAATTGAAAATATATTGGCTGAAATAAAGTCAAACAAAGCATAAAATAAATTGGATCCATGGCGGTGGGAGTGGTGTTATCCTCATAATAACTTCAGTTATGAAACGTCTGACGTCCATAAACCGGTGCAAGCGACTCAGGACAACATTTCAAATATGAAAATAAAGAAAATAAGCTCTCCCTGACTGCGCTCCGCCAATCGCGTACCTCGCTTTTATTACATCCATAAATTCATCATATCGCGGCATCGTCGAGGCTCACCATTGGTCGCGCGAGCGAGACGGAGGGGACCTCTCACTTGCACCTCCTTCATATTAATATTGAATTTTTCTCGACCCCCTCCCACCACCCCGCGGGAGGCTCTACACTTGCTCGCCCCCGTATTGTTGTTATCTTTAATGTTGTGGAAAACGCGTTTTCTTGTGTCGTTAACTTTTATATTGCACGAGTGATACTTTTACGGGTTTGATACATAACTTATATCCTACTTTTTATAGCTTCCAGGAGGTAGGTAGGTATATTACCTACAAACAAGATAAATACAATAATTAGGTATTATCTACTTAATCTTTGCTAAAATAATGATTTAAGATAATTTAAAGCATCATGTTAAATGTTTAAGTGTTTCATAAATAAATAAATAAATAATTCTGGACAAAACAACATACCCGGTTTATCGGAAGAGCTCATACAATAAGTAAAGCAGTAGTATTAATAGCAAAATGATTTCCTCTGACTTCCGCCAGCTTAGTAACCAAATCAAAACAGAAACAAAGAACATAATAAATTAATCAGCTTCAAGAGGGTCGCTCTCCCCTTTAATGTTTTCCTTGCATTGTCTGCTAGCCAAAATTAAAAAGAGGAAATGGAAAATGGTCCGTCTACGCTACGGTAAACGACGACGATGACCTTTTAGCGTATTCATGTACCTACCTACTCATTTCCTTGCGTCGGTTTTTATTTTTGTCTAAAAACGAAGCATACCTATCTACTATTTTAATGTATTAAAAGATATTTTGTGTGACTTCCAAATATCTTGGGCTTAAACAAGTCTAACACTAGACTTGATCCTGCCGAAGTTCTGGGAATTTATCTTTTAGGTAGGGACCGACCTACAACAACTTAAGCAGGAAGATTAAATCCTAGTGTTGCTACTAGGATTTTGCATCTAAGGCACGAAAGAGGACTTATGAACATTTTAAATACATTAGGTAGGTACTTAAGTACATATTATATGAAATGACACGGACACTTGAAAGAGTCATAAAAGTTTCTACGTCTTCTAAGCACGGCGGAATAGTCCAAAGTTACGTATAAGTAAGTACCCACTTACGTACCAAAACAGTTTTATAGTTCACTAACTTCCATAAAAGTACGCTCAATGCAGAAGCAAATACATGGGATTCCTTAAAATCCCTCCCTTATATTTCAAAGCTCAAAAGAAATCGCTGGCAATATCTGTCTGAAAAATATATCGGATTGCTTTGTCGCAGCTTTGGAAATCGAAATCTATTTTCCTTCAAATCTAAGTGAATCCCGTGCGGATTGGAAATCTACCCTTTACCTACCGCCGGGCGAGCCAATTGATATTCCAACAATACAATGTATGAATAAAATATAAACTGAGATCCTATCAGCCGTGTTTCGCTATCGCTCTATTTTATACATTTTGGGAGAGTTTGCTTGTTTTGGAAATCACTGGAAGGTTTTTATTAGGTACCTACCTACTTACAATTCTGTAAAAGTTTATAGGAAATGGAATTAAAAATTAAATTTTCTACAGTCAGCAGAAAAAACGTTGGTAGGTATGCAATTAAATCAAATTTGCACATGCACCATTGCCTTTTAGTGAATGCTTGTAGGAGGGAATCATTCATGATCATCCTAGATGGAAATATTATGAGTGTTTTTATTTATACACATGGTAAAAAAAAATACCATGAAATGTAACTGTAAGTAGATAGGTACGTCATGTCTATTTCCCTCAACCACCTTTTCCGCCCCTCTTTGACATGATTTTATTAGAAGTTATATAAAATATAGACAATATAGCAACATAAAACTGAGAATAACCTCAATAAAGTACATGGTACTAATAAATGTGCTGCTATAGGTAGGTTGGTCTCGTAATTTTCTTTATTGTTCCTCACCGCGACGGGCAGTTACGGGCGGATCTATTCTCAACCAATTCTACATTTCATTACATCGAAAAAAGTTAAGGTATATATATTTTTTTTTTGCTGGTCATAGATCTTCGTTTGACCGCCATCTCACCTGATGGAAAATGATGACAGAATAATATAGTGACATTTAGGTAATTCCTAAGAGCTCCAAAAAGTCTTCCCAATAATGCTTATTTTAGTGAGTATAATGTCGGTTTTCAATTATTTTATATTCCATGGGTAAAAATAACAGTTTATCAGTCGTGAGGTTATCAGTTTATCATTTGTTAGTTACGAAAGCTGAGCTCTGTGATGTGACAAAACTGTGTGTTTTTTTTTCATATAATTTTACACTACCAATTACTAATTTATAATATGATTTTTTTTATAGCTCCAATTAAACCTAAAAAAACATAGTCTACAGATATAACGTTTATTACTTACATCAAATAAGTCTCGTACACATTGAGAATACGCCTGCTGGCAGTTATTCGCGTCCCCTACTCATTTAGCTGTCGGAGAGTTATTTAATACTGCGAGTGACCCCCAGCCCTGTCTTGCCGTGGACGCTGGACGTATCGAACGCATGTGCCGGACCGAAGCCTGGACACTCACTGCGCAATAAATACAAGAATTTAAATGAATCTCGTTTGATTGGTATTGCTACATGCACATGAGAATCCGCAAACCAATTCAATTTGTCAAATGTGAATTCTTACTGCTTGCCCACGTACTTTTATGTCTCTCTGCCTTTTAACTGAAAAATAATCTGCTCTGGAATAACCACAATTTCCGTCGGTTAGACGGTATTTTCGCAAATTCAATTCGTTTAGACATCTCTCGTAGAAAGAACATCAAAGGAAAAGAAAAGGATAGTTCAGAAATGAGTATGAAGCCAGTGTCCGTAATCTTTCTACATCTTAAATAAAATAGTCGGGCCGGTGCTATATGGCCGGTATCCTATGAATTAAATATGAGCGCTTTATTCGATTCCAGAGTCCCTCGATATCTGATAATAAAAAGAAATTTATCGCACACACTGGCGGGCGAGGCGGAGGCAGAGTCTCATCGGCCACTATTTTTTACGGCGGAGTCGGCGTCCTTCCATCGGCAATCACTTCATAGAGACCCCTGTCCGAGCGTTCGATGACAGAATTATTTATCAGTTTGAAAAATGACGGGAAATTGAATGTAGTCGCAATGTTTACAACGCATTTCGGTCCGAATCCTCGGGGGCTGCTTCCCCCGCGTTCCGATGTCCACTTTTCAAAGAGACCGCTCGGACGAGGGTCGAAAGTGTCCCCAGAGTACCTAAAAAACACAAAAATGTGTATAAAATTGTATCTTCACTCAACAAATGTGCATTACTTTTGTACGGTGGATTAGAAATACATGTGTAGTGAGTCGCGACGGGCGGCTGATACTTTATTCATTTTGTGTATAATTGTTTTGTGCTCTGGGACCGGTGGGGCGGAGGGCGCGCACTAATATGACGCAATCTATTTGAGTGACCGGAGCCATGTGTCCACCCGTGCACGGTAAAGGGACGCATCTACCTACTTCCTACTTCTATTGAATTATCTCAATGTAATAAAATAACTTTGCGAAACTTCGTAATCTTGGACGTCTATATTTCCTGCTCGAACCCGAAAACAATCATGATCGTAAATTTTCATAAAAGGAACTTCGTTAATTCAAATAAGAACTTTTAGCGGATCGTTAGTTGTTTATCCAAAACAATAAACAAATGAAAGCTTTGGTTCGTTTAGAGATACTATTAGGAGATTTAATTTTGTCAAACAGGTCAATACACCTAATACTGGCGCAGGCGGACATTCTCATATGGATAACATACCTATGGTTGGATGTATGGATATGTATGCGCCCATGGCCCCTCGTAAAATTGTTTTATTCGCCCCATACTGCGTCGTAAAAGGCGTAATAACGCGAGGAGGTATCGTGGAAGCAATTACCGATCTGTTATAGTTTGTTACAAAGGCGCTTGTTTATTGTCCTTTTATTATCAACGCGTTCGCCGAACAAGGACGCTTAATACTTACAATACGTTAAAGGCTAATTGAAGTATTTTATGAGTTTTATTTTGAATGCGACATAACTTTAAATACCTACGACGTCAAAGACTGTTACCGTGGACTCTTTGTAAAACCAAATTTAATTTACTTATACAGTTTTGATAAAAACAAAAGAGGATATACCTACGTAGCGCAATGATTCATTAAGTACTTCTTTTTTTTCTTCAACAGTATTGAGAGAAACGAGACGCCTAGCAGCAGTAGGTAGATCGAAAGGTAGGTTCGACAAATTGTAAGATGAAAGTTGCGCAACAAATCCTTATTCGAGTTTCAGGTCACGATTCTGCAAAATCGACGAAAATAAAATCAAACGTTCTGTCGCTAGCAATCCAAATGGAAAATGTGATATTGGATAGAAAACGCTGAAATGTCATCATAAGACTCGACTCGCGAGAGGGGCACATTCATTATTTTGCAACGTTGTCCTTTGTAAATACTCGTATTTTCGCAGACGTAAAAAAACCTAAGCCACTTTTTTTTATAATCAATAAGTAAGTAATCTTTTGACCACAATCTCACCTGATGGAAACTGACGATATTGCCGACAATGTTATGCATCGTCGGCCGAAGGACCTATTGTAAAACATCATCATCCCACCTAGAGTAAAATAAAACTGTGTACATAACTTCTTGCATACTTACACTACTCTAGTGTATAATTTACCACATCTGATCGCTTCAGTAAACACCCTAATATACACACATAACATAGATAAACAAAGAACATAAACCGCACCCTATCATAATCATAACCAAATATCATAAACCGCCCGCCCTACGCGGAAAATTCACGGGGCTCACCGCGCCGCCCGCCTACAATATCATAACGGACGGGGATTGGCCATTATGAGTTGATATAATATCATAACCCACCGCCATTGGCCGAGGGGGCGTTCGCGACCCTTCGGAAAATCCGTAAGCCTCCGTGAAAGGTTAGTGCACTAGGAAGCCTGTTACAGAAGGTTTTACGTCCATATACGGCGACCTCAATAAATATGCCGGGCGGGGGTGTATGAGCGGTAGGAAATGCCGACCGCCCGTCGGATCGATAATAATACTCGGCCATATCTGCAGTGGACTGGATTGCTTGAGGAGGCTCCCCCCTGCGAGTACAAACAATATAAATCATTTTCCCGGCTGAAGCCGCGGCCGCGCTCCGGCTCTCGTGGCCGACCTCACTGCCCATCGCGCTCACACCCGCGCCACTACACTGTGTTCACACCTACATCCCGATTTATTGTATGCCATATTAGCCTTACTTTTTTTGTTTGCTGTTCTGCCTATCTGTACCTATAGTTTGCATGAATTAATAGTTTAAAAAAAAAGTTCTTTTGAAAAAAAGATTTCGAAACTTTCATCGCAACTAACCCATGTACCAACCCTAAGATCAACTGTTCATCAGTGGTGCTTGACCTTTCAATCACTTTTGTTTAGCCAATGCCGTCAATTTTACGGTGGTTCCGTACATTTTTCTTCTAAGCTATTATTTTAACTTACGTTTGTTTCGCAGTAGGTACGTCTGCGTAGCTACCTAATAAAGACTATTTATCGATATTTTAATAAAAGTTACGCAATAAATAATCTTCATTATAAAGGTATGTTAAAAAATTGTAAAATTTAAAAAAGTGCTACGTACTTGACTTGTTTTATTTTTAGCATGAATGAATGTGTTCTTTATTTGCACATGAAAAAGGAACCCTAAAATTTTCTCGGTTTTGCGTTAGTGATAGGGTTGTCATTTTTCTAAGCGTATGCGTAAAGTTATTTTTTACTATGAAAATTTAAAACAACGTATTTCTGAAAATCAACCATGCGGATCAGTTGGGTATAGGGTACACAACAACCCAGTTTCGGCTTGGTACATGAATAACGTGGCACCTTGTATAGAAGGCTTTTCGGTCGATAATCGAGTTCGGTTCAGTTATTTCTTTCTTTACATAAAGGCATGTAACGAAATTCAATTCCATTATTATTCAAGTACAGGATATTCATAACAAGAAAACATTTTTTTGGTGGTATTCAATAAGATCTACAAATTAGAGCTCCCAAATCAAGTCTCTGAGAGTTTTTGCCTAAACATGCATCGGGAGAATGATTATAACTACATAGAAAAAAGTTTTCTAAAATTTGTTTTATTATTATTGTAGTAGAGAAAACGAATTATTATTAACGAGTGATTATTATTTAAAGCAACAAACGAAAATCATACAATCTCAAAACGTTGATTTTCTCGTTTTTTTTTTGTAATAGCTCTCTTAAATTAATTGAAAAGAATATGTCCACTGGATGCGTTTACGTAAAAAGTATTTGTGGTGTGCACAGGGCATGTGCGTGCATATTTCGTATTTCGTTGGAACGCTTGGATTTCCGCTTATTTGCAGTTATTTAATTTCCATACTCTGTTTCCTGTTGCTTGAATAACAAACGCTCTGTTTCGTATTCAATTTAGTAACTATTGAGGCTCCAAATGGTTTGCTGTTTACTATTTAGAATGTTTATTTATGACATCGCAAGTGCAACCAGCTTTTCCTATTCCATGAATTTTCCATTTGAGCAAAATGTTTCCCAAAACAAGCTTGCTAGGTTGCCGGAGTTACAGATCGGTACCAAACATACCGATAGGGGACAATACGTCGATAGAGCTGATGGCAATGCGGTACGGGCGAACTTTGCACAATTTATCAAATTGAGTTACCGAGGGGCAATATCGCAGAGCGAACGCAATATTGCAGCGCGTGACCGCGTCTGCAATACGCGCTCAATACATCGGCGGCGCCGGGTCGGCACGTCCGCCGCCCGCCCCCGTCTTCAGCCGCCCGCCGGGGGGCGCAGCGGCCGACCCAACCGACTGACCACCTAGATATTTAGCTAACAATGGCTCGCCACCCCGCAACCCGCCGCCGTCCCGCTCCGCCGCCCGCCGAGCGTGCCGGGCCCGACAGGGACCGCACCTCCGGTCATCGCTATATTTATTGGCGACGCTCATAAGTACGCGGGTCAGGTTATAAGTTTCTACGAAATGAATGGCCGAGGCACGTAGGAGGCGAGCGCCCGTTGCTTAACAAGAAACCACCTCCAACAGAACTTGGCACGGGGTCCACCACCCCACGGACACGGTGGCGTTATAATTAAAAACAAAAGAATACAGAGCCACTCAGCCTCCGCCATTCTTCGTTCGACTTCATGCGAAAAATGCAACGACTGACAATTAAATTCAAAAGAAGAATGGAACTAACTTTTATTTCATTAAGTCTTTTATGACTTTTCTTTTTCCACTCTACTGAATGCTATTGCTTTGTAAAGAGGTTTCTTCAATTTTAAATCATGTGCGATACGTTTTTACAGTTGGATAAATGCTTTACGTTAAATGATAAGTAGGTACTATTAAAATCCCTTATAATGCGGCCGACATCAATCTAATCCGAGCCATCAGTCAGGCCCATGCGCGGTCGTCACAACTCACGTTCGCTATTACAGATTCCTTCGGATGCGCAGATGACCGCACGCTTTTATAATACGAAGGCGCCCCCTTCCCCACCCTTGACCATCGACCGACAATTGTAAATGGCACATAAAATAAATGAATGTGCAGCGGGCCTCGCCTCTGCAGCAGACAATATAAATTACGAGCGGACGATTATATTCCGTTGGGAATGAAGCGTTTTCCTTGGAGGTCCGCGGGGGATGAAGGCTGCGGATCCGACAGGCCGCCGCCGCCGCCGCCGCCCGTCGCTCTCGTTAGCCGTGCGTGTAATTGCCTACTGTTTTTAGGGAGGCTTTGATTAGATGGACATCTGTATGGTGTGTTTGTTTGATTTTTATATTTTTTTATTAGCACGGACAATGACGGACATGAAACCGACTTCCGCATGTTGAACCTAGATAGACATTTAGTAGGAAAGTATTTATGCACAACTTTAATCTGAGGAACCATTCCTTAATTTATACAAATCTTAAAATTATATTGTTGATCAAAAACCATATTTATTTTTGCCTGCCCTGCCTGAAGTTCATATCGAAAAAGTATCACCGGATATGTTCATGACAGTCACCAAATATTTTATCAACCATCATCATTCAGCAAATTCTTAATCTCCGTAGTGTCCAGCGCTGTAATATTTTTAGCTGCAACTAATGGCAAATTTCCAATAACATCTCATTAATCTAGCTAAGTAAAATTTACGGGTTTATTAGGGCGGCCCGCGTTCGTTGATCACTTAAGTAACACGACCGTACATTAGTTTGTTCCTATGGAATTAAAATTGGTGTGGTACCGGTAGCAGTGTGGTTACTAGCCTGAATATAAAAAAAACATATAAAACTGGGTATATTTTAATATTTGTAATATACACATCACCATCTACCCAGGTATAGCTTTAACCCCAGAACCAATAACGGGCCTAGTGAGCCTAGCAAATATGCATTTGAGGTACCTTCTGCTGAACGGCAAATAAACAGCAAAGCAGCAATCAAAATTCCCTATGACTATACATTCTGCGTTGTTTTGGTTCACGCAATGAGTTAGAATTAGAACCTTTGATTAACTGGCCATGTAATCTACTACCTATGTTTACTTCGAAGCAATCCCGATTTTTCAGTGGACCAATTTTCCAATTAAGTTTTCCTATAAAAAAGTTTGCATA
Organism: Eupithecia inturbata; assembly: GCA_963662085.1. Lineage (NCBI taxonomy): Eukaryota > Metazoa > Arthropoda > Insecta > Lepidoptera > Geometridae > Eupithecia > Eupithecia inturbata. The sequence goes on along the minus strand of OY759180.1, from coordinate 8,829,136 downwards.
GGAAAACTATAGAGGTTCTCACCCTCGCTTCCTATAGGAATCTATTGGTCTTATTATGAAAACAAGTTTAATCCTTTCCTTTTATTTTCTTCTTCAGGAAAATCTCTGATTTGATCTCAATTTACTAAGCACCAATAAACGCTGGCCGACGTTTAAAATTCCATGGAATGAGTCATTCGATAGCAGGCCAGTCATTTGGTCAGTGTCGCAAAACTAATGACACATAATGACGGCTGTACTGGAAACTTGGGGTGGCTTCCCAATCTCAGAGCAATCGGCTATGCCGTTATGGATCTTGTTACAAGACAGTAAGGCTTAGATGGGTGTATAATTCAGTCAAGGTCTGCTAGTTATCCACCCTGGTCTGCAGGCGATGACCACCTGACCGCCCGTCAAGCTAATTAAAGGTCTTTGGAAGTAGTAAAATATTCTGATTTGCACTGTATATTACGTAAGGTTTCACCGGTCGTGTCGTTCTGCCGTCCATTGGATTATGAGAGTGTACCTGTGTTTGCGCACACACTTGTGCACTATAAATGTCCTCCGCACATGGCTAGTCTCAGTTGAGACTGACAGGCAAGATAATAACACAGAAAAGCGAATTCATTTCTTAAAGATAGTATTATGATACAAAAATAATAAAAAAACCCCGTCTGAGGACGATCCAAATGATGGTTTCTACGTATCATCATCATCATCATCATCTTAGATGGCGGCCGTCCACGTTATAGAGGTACTATCTATACTTTACAATAGATAAAGGTATCAGAACTTGTGACATTATTTTGAATATTACGAGAGATAAGTTCAATTTCAACAAAACATAGGAATCACTTATTCCGAGTTTGCTCAGGCAACTGTACTGAAATATTGAAAAAAAAATAACAACACATCATGGTAAATACCCCGCCATAAGTGATTTTACTGTTAATTATGATAGTTTTTAGTTGGCGATAAGGCCGCTCATTGTATGTGTCTTTATGTCTCTTTCAAAATAAAGAAATTTACTTTGAACTACTTTGATCTTTGTTTTTTTTTAAATATCTGGGACAGACGACCTTAAAGATGATGAAGATATTGAAAGGGAACGTAGGGCTCTATCGGTTCGCGGTAACATGCTGGCTCGCAGATTTTCCCGTTGTACTGAACAAGTTAAAGTCACACTCTTCAAAGCTTATTGTCAGAGTTTGTACACGGGAAGTCTGTGGGTCCGGCATACCTAAAGATCGATGGACGCCCTACGAGTCCAATATAATAATATATTTTTAATATGATGCTGCGACTGCCCCGATTCTGCAGTGTGTCGGGAATGTTTGCGAAGTACGAGTATCACACTGATGGTTTTCATGCCATCGTGCGCAAGAGAACTGCGTCCCTAATGCGCAGAATAAGGGACAGTCGTAACAGCATCCTGTGGACTGTGGCAGAGGGGCTATCTTCTCCACTCTGGAGATACTTTGTGGTGAGGGTGATCAATGAAGGAAGATATTTCCTTCATTGATTATCCTTACGTCATCTGACACAGTTGTTCTAAAATGTTACTTTGTTCTTTATTATTATTATTTTTGTTTTCTACTTCTATTGTCGTATGTGTTTTAATTTTTTTTCTTTTGGTTATATTATGATTTGTTCTTTTGTCGTAAAGTTATGGACTATTGTTGTCTGAAATAAAATCTTTTTATTTTATTTATTTATTTTGAAACTTTTATTCATCTTACGTCTTAACTCATCGCAAAATAATAAGACCTACCTCTAAGACACCAGTTTTTCCGGACTATTTATTCCGTCGTTAAAAAAACACTTTCCCTAAGAAAAAACTGCATTCATGGTGGAGAACACGCAGGCCAAGTGCAGTGTGGCCCACTGCACTGATTAGATATGAAATTATAGATGCGCCGGCGCACGTACGCGGAAAATAACGGATGATGGTTCGCTACCGTTACCTGGTGGATCGGACGCACTTGCTCGGCGTTCTCAGAGGGTAAAACATTAATAAGATAATAATATAATATACAGGGTTATTGGTAATTCACTGGCACTGATTGAACTGGTTCTGCCTATCATCACGAATACGTTCCTGATGACGCCAGGTTAATTCTTATTATTTTTATGTAACAAAATGAAAATTTTATTTTTGTTACATAAAAATAAAATTAAAAAACACCTTTGATACAAAATGAAAAAACACGTTTGTCCGGAGCCCAATAAATCACTAAAGACCTATTTCCCACCCCCATATCCACTATTAATTTTATGGCAGAGCCGTTTATAGTTTAGTTTCAGATAAAGCCTCTCTAAAGAATGATTATTGAATGGAGGGTATTACCTTATACTAATACCAAGTTTAAGAATTAAGACCTGGCGTCTTCACAAACCTGTTTGTGATTATGGGCAGAACTTACATTTCATACAGTGTCAGTGAACTACCAATAACCCTGTATACATATAATATATACTAATACGATAATAATATAATATTATAGGCAATGGATTGATATTGATATAATAGAACTTAAAGGTTTTTCATATATTCCGTACCAAAAATTATTTGATTAATCAAATATTCTTACATACCTGAGTTATTTATCTAACCTACAACCTATGGTAGTTTCATTTGCCGTGATTGAGATTTTCATAAGAATATCTTCTACATAATATTTAACTACCTATATGAATACTTTTTTCATAAGCTCCACAAGTTGGTACCTACATCAACTGATGATCACGATCTAACTCGAGTAACATTCTACATTCCTATTGTTTCTAAAATTGGAAATGCTTTGATTATTTCATTAATTCCACTGTGCATGCACACGGAACATTACTTTCACTCAGTTCACTCGTTACTTCGATTGCAATGAACACTAGGTACAATTACAATACACGAATATTTCTTGGAAATAAGCTAGGAAGGTAATAAACAAACATTTAATTTTACTGATGACGAGAAGACTCGACGAAGTTTCCCAAACGCTGCCCAGCCTAGCTGGATGCACCTCTAGGCTTCCTTCTCGAAGTTGTTTTTACATAACTGCAGAATCTGCCCAAGGTAAGTATGCTCGGAAACAGTTTCGAGAATGTGGCCATGTACGACCACCGATCTTGAATCAATGTGGCCTTTGATCATGACTTTAGTTTTATCCAAATTCATGCCAAGAACGATACATCGGGAGGCTGAAGCCAGGCCGTCCAGCATCCAGTTCAGCTCCTCTAGCGACTCCGCCATTAAGACTATGTCATCAGCGAATCGTAGGTGTGAGATGTAGTTGCCGTTTAGGACGTGTTTACAAAAATGAATAAAATTTGCCGTTTGCCGGTTCATTTTCCGATAAATCCATTGAACTTCATAAAATGTTACAGGTACAATAAACCTTTATCAATAATTCGTATTTTTTATTTTGTGTAAAAAGTCGTATTAAATGTTATAAAAATATGTTTTCCTAGCCTGTTTTCGCGAAAACAACGAAAACAGGGTAAGGTGTCGGTAAAAAAAAACTAAGTAATTTGATTGGACTGGATTATAACTAAAAAGAAAAATACAAGTATATAATACAGATAATAATCAACGTTTTATAGTATTAAAAAAATACAATATTAAAGTTATCAGTTTCACTGTTGCGTTTTTCTATAGTTTAAATAACATTTCAGATGCAACTTCAGTCAGCGCCTATGCGCCACAGTGGGGTAATCTGTGGCCACAGTGAAATGACGTCCCTGTATCGCTCGGCAGCAAAATCTCGCGAACGAATACATCGGCCGTGCCGATAGGAAAACTCAGTTAGATCAACTGAATTTGATACTTGTGCGGAAAAGTAAGTAGGTACCTACTTCTTTTATCTTATTTCGTTAGTATTCTAGTGTGTGTTTTGAAAATTTTGTTTGGGGATAAATTCTAATCTAAAAAACTGCTCCTCATCAAGGAGCGAGCATAACTGCTAAAACTATGTAACTTGGAGCTTTACTTTTCAAATTCAGTTTTCACTAGTACTGCAGTCCTAGATGAAGACTAAAATCATGATGATGGAATCGGAAGGTTTACCACAAGAACTGTGTAACCATACCTACCATGTAACCCTGTCGAGTTTGGGCTGATTTGGCTTGTTTTCACTAGTACTTAAGTTCTAGATGAAGAGCACAGTCCTGATGATGGAGTCGGAAGGTTGCCATAGGAACTCTGTAATTAATACATACATACATATGTATCAATAACTTTTCGAAAAGTTGTTGATGCTTATGTAGGTTCAATGGTTTCGATGGTTCAATGATGGGTGCGTTTTATGCTTTGAGTTTATATATGAATCAATTGCCTACCCAATTCCAGTTACCTACATGTTATAGTAATATTTTTTTCTGTAATCTTAATCACTTAATCACACATTGTACCTATTATCGCTAGATTGACTCACTAATAGCAATCCCTTACAAACCTCTGTGGTTTTTAGGTGTTATTATTAGTTTTATAATGTAATAATCTTTTAGAAGATAAATAAAAAAAATAAAAACAATAATAACCCTCTCGAGTTTGGGCTTGTTTGGTTTGTCTTTACTCCTACTCTAGTCCTAGATGAAGTCCAGATTCCTGATGATGGAGCCGGATGTTTGCCATAGGAACTCTGTAACTAACCATGTAACCCGCGCGAGTTTAGGCTTGTTTTGGTTTGTCTTCACTACAACTCTAGTCCTATATGAAGTCTAGAATTCTGATGATGGAGCTTAGACATAAATATATCAATAATCTAATATCTCGGTAACGGTTAAGTTTGGGGTACGGTGTTTCATAGTCAAATCAGTCAGAATGATGCAAACTACAACCCCCTCAAGGATCTAGGTTGACTTAACCAGTAACCCTGTATACGTAAAAATAGTAGTAAACTAAGTTTTTCAGCAAAGCAAGAAACGTGAATGAGAGTAAGGAAATTTGAATTTCTCTAATTGCATGCGATAGAGTTTAAACGGAGATCTAAACAAAGAACGTCTTGAGTGGTCCGTCGATGCTAAAACTCCGTTCTAGAGGTACAATGCGGCCCTAAGGTCCTACCACCAGAAATTCATTTCTGACGTTGTAAATTTCATTATAATTGCAACATCCATAAAATTCTAGAAATTTATATCCCCACGTACTGAAAAAAAATGTTTTTTTATGTTTTCTTGGCAATAAAGGGTTTATACAGAATGTATATTATTTTACAAGGGGAATAACAAAGTGGAACGGGCGTGGTGGTAGGTGAGTGGGACGTGAACGGATCCAGAAATGAAATTGATGAACTTTTCTCGCACCAATAATGGCTTTGGCACGTACCAAAACTTCCTACATAACCCCGATGTAGATACAATAGGGTTGCTTTTCACATCATGCACATTTTTTGCGTCTTCTTAATTAATATATAACTTATTACTACCTACTTCATTGACAAATAATTAATTGACTAACAACAAATAAATTATATAACCTAAATAAATAAAGTTAAAAAAATACGTACATAATAGATACGCTAACCTAACCTACCTTTTATTCTTGGACCGGGAACACGTTACGTCATCGTCGTCTACTGAATGCTTGAGTCCTTACTAATTCATGTTTGTGAAATGTTTTCAAGATGTTAAACTGATGATAAACTATGTATATACTATTTAAATACTGTGTACTATAAAATATCTAATGAACAAATCATAATCACAGCTTTTCAGACGATTTATTAGACGGCGGATGCGGCGCGGCGGGCGAAGGTCCACCTGCAACGCAGGAGGTTGCTGGATCGAGTCCCGCCTTGGGACAAATGTTTGTACGATCTGCAAATGTTTGTTCCGGGTGCTCTGGGTATTTTCTATGTATAATAAAAAATATCTATCTATGTTATGTATTGTATAATGTACATATATCAGTCATCTAGTACCCATAACACAAGCTCTGCTTAGCTTGGAACTAGATGATGCTGTGTGGATTGTCCAGCATTGTTATTATTATTCACATCATTTACTTTAAATCTCGTTATAAAATACATTTTTTATTATAGAAAATTAAATATTCTAAAACTATTCTACAGTAAAAAATATATCAAAACGGTGAATCACCGGCCGCGAAGCTAGCCTCAAGCGGCCGGTGACTAGGGCTGCAGAGAAAGTAACTTCCTGACGATATGCGCCGAGTCCAGGAGTACCGCCTTTTGGATCTGACCCTTGATCCAACTTCCTAGCGAGAGTCTTGAGATATTGATCGAGCCTCTTCGCTATTACGCCGTTAATCGAAACGACTATCGGGACGAGAGTCGCTGAATCAACATCCCACATGCTGACAAACTCTCTAGCCAAGTCAAGATATTTGCTAAGTTTATCTTTCTCAGCTATAACGAGGTTAACATCATGTGGTATTTGTATGACCGCACACTTATCAACGCCGAACTCCATGTTAATAGCACTACTGAATATCTGTGAGACATTCAGAAGCGCCATTAACTGTGTTTTATTCGACGCGAACAGCTTGAGGTCATCCATATACAACAAGTGAGAAATGTCCTCACCATCTCTCCGAAGGCGATTGCCAATTCCTGAATCTTTCAGTAGAGTACTGAGTTGATTCACAGTTAGGCAAAATCACAAGGGACTCAGACTGTCGCCCTGGAATATAGCCCTCTCTATTCTTATCAGATCATTGGTGGCAGTTGGATCCAATTCAGCTCCCTGGATCACGAAAAACAGTAGTCCACTGCCTCATACATGATCCCAAGAATGGTCTTAAAGTAGTATCTACTTTATACAACTCTAAGAGCCTCTCAGGCCAAGTATGAGACACCGAATCATAAGCCTTCCTAGAGTCTATCCATGCAGCCGACAAGTTCCCTCTGTCACGTTTGACCTGTTGACTAATGGCCATGTCAATGTGGAGGAGCTACTTTGTACCACGGGGACCCAACCCTACATCCATTCTGAGTATGTGCCAAAATATTGTTTGTAACAATATGCGTGTTCATTTTTGTGGTCAGAATGGATGAAAGCAGCTTGTAGACGGTGGGTAAGCATGTTATTGGTCTATAATTCTTTGGTTCCGCAGTACTACCAGACTTATGGAGAAGTAAAGTAAATGACCTACGTCATAAAATGTGAGAAAAACCAAAAGTGCCAAAAGTTATGCAATCCGTTCGGGCCAGGACTTTTCCAGTTTTGGGCCGAGCGGATAGCATTACTTACATCTAATGGAGAGATATTGATAGCTTCCATAGTTTCGATGTTTTCACACTCAGCACTTACCGCATTCATCCAGTCCGCTTCCGTGTGTTCAAACGGCATGGACCAGATGCCTCGCCAAAAATTCTTTCCGGTTTCGGCATCCGATAACTGACCGTCGGACACACGTAGATCGGGTTTCTCCCAGTCACGGTAAACTTTCCTTTGGCCACTTTAAAAGATGCGATCTGCCAAAATCTGTCATCTCGCTTTTTATACCTCCTTATTCGACTTGCCCACGTATAGACTTTTTGCTTTAGATAGTCTATGCGCTCTGTGACACAGACTAAATAGCCCCGAGGTTGAATTTCAGTTCCGTCAAAAGCCTGTGTCACAAAGCGCATAACCCGAAGTCTATGGTTGCCCTCCCTAAAGCAAATTAGCTTAGCTATGAGGGTCCTGAACCTACTGATACGCCACTCTATTCTCTGTTGCCAAGTAGGGGTACTGCAAGCCCGGCGCGGAGTACAGTCATAGTCAGGAAACTTTACCCGCGCAACGCGGCAAGCCGCAATAGTCCCACAGTAGAGAATACAGTGCGTATCAGTAATATCACTACTAGTCAGTAGATATGGGACTAGTAGTGGGTTCAAGACTCCCACTATAGCTAAATCACGTCTATGGGTGAGAAAGCGAGGCAGACATGACCTTTCATTCGAATGTCTATAATTTAGAATCGCATCTTCCAAAGCCCTTCTCAATTGCTCATCATTTTGGGTACTTACCTCAATGCTCTCGTGACTGACCTCTTCCTTAGCGTAATCAGGCTGGTGAATCACTGGTGTTGGTGTGACGTGTCGCGGTGGCGACGTAACAGCCTGGTTACACTGCGGGTGGTCCACCATATAAGCACTAAGGATCTCACGTCGTAGTTGATCAAGTACAATTTTGAGCGTTGGATGACCCGTACCTGATCGGTCGATATAACGTCGGTTCAAGGGCCTGAAACTTCGGCATCATCCTAGAACAGTATGCGGTCAAGTAAGTTATTATTATTATTAGTTAATTACTTCAAAGCTATTACAATTATTGGTAGCCAACTGTATGTTACTCTGCTAATCTTTTTAATGGGTATGAAGTCAATTAAGAAGAAGAGATGCGACTTAGTCTATTCGGCTACACGTTCAGTGGGTTGGCCGAATCCACCATACATCCCACAACTTTCGGGTTTCTAGAAGATAGGAATCAGTTTTCCTTCGGGGGGTACCGGAGGTTGCAATCTCTCTTTCGGGATGAACATAATCATGCAAAATGTTTTGTAATTCAAACAAATAAGTTTTTTATAGTTGGTGGAACGTGACGCTACGCGGCGCGAGATTCAATTTCTTCTGGTTTTTGTTTTAAATTGTGCATTTTAAAAGTATTGGAAATTAGATTTGCGATCATTGTAAGTTATTTGCTATGAACCTATGCTTAAACAAACTTCGAATCAATTGTCAATTTGGAGTGCATGTCAAATGGACTCCAAAACTAAGAGATTTAAGTATGATTAAAAAAAACATAATGTGTCGTAGAAGCGAAGTTAAAATGCTCATGTATAAAACATACATACTTATAACATTTTATGTGACTACCTACTACTATTAATGTAAATATTTTTACTGCTAATTATGGTATAAGAAATATTTAGGTTGGAACTGTCCCACGCCTTACATGGTTATGAACAACAAGGTACCTAGAAAATAACATGTTCGTCGCAGAGAAACTGAATGAAACTGACGTTGAGTGAGATCGCCGATCGAAATATGATATCTCGTTGGTACAACTACTGAGCAGAGACCATAGATAATGACTTAATTGCAATTACCTATGCAAATGCAAAATAAATCACGGAAATTATCAGATATGAATTATTGGGTGTAGATTATCACAATGAATAAAATACTAATGCTTCAAACACCAAGTTATCTAGATGGTAGTGAAATGGATTAATTAAATGAAGTGTAAATCATAAAATGATACATTTCATTTCGTTTTTTGCTCGATAAATTTTCATTTCATCGATATGCACTCGTGATTTCAATATCAAGCACAGATTGCATGTTATTTAAATCACCATGTATTTACCTTATAAGAACGTATTTGAACTTACCTACTTTTTTTTGCAATTTCAGGCATTTATATTCTTACTAGCTTCTACCAGCGACTTCGCTTGTGCTTTTCACTTACACTTAAAAAGTATCCTATGTTCGTCACCGGGACTGGGACACCGTCTACCTTCCTCCAAATTTCATTAAAATTCGTTCACTCACTTAGGCGTGAAGAGGTGACAGACAGACAGAATTAATTTCGCTTTTATTATACTATTTTTGTTATACTAAGTCTAAAACATAAAGAAGTAATTATTTAACATCGAGGTGGCAGCCCTAGGCGGACAACGGTCGGCAAAGCGGAGTCGACCGGCGAGCGAAGAAGGGGGCACATTCAATATAAGAAAAGAACAAAATAGGTTTATGTCGGATACTTTGACCATTCGTCCGTGAACTAACTTTGCTGTAGCAGCATGTATGAGCTTCGGCTGTTCAGAGACGAGTCTGTTCATTAAAATTCAGGTTGGAAATCGAATAAAAAGAACGTCAATGTTACAAGTATGAAGTTTTTTATATACGCAGAGGGTGCAGAAAGGCTGCTGATGATGAGTTATTTATTATAAGCAGTAGGTACATACAAAAGACCCAGGATATTTCAGGACCTGAACTAATATTTGCAGGCCTTTTAATAACTAAATATACATACTTCATTGGTCATACCACAGAAAAGTTCGTACCGTAGCGCAAACCGAACCCGCAACCCGCGTCTCAGGCGGACCGGTGCCCACTACGTGACCACGATCGCTGCAACGCGATGGAAACTTAGGGGAAAATAAAACAAAAGGTACGCGATAAATACCCGACAGATAATCTTTAATATGTTAACAGATCGCGAAAGTTTAAAACATTACCTAGTTTACTAACGAGTATAATACCTCATTAGGTGACCATCTATGTAACTACAAGGTTACCAAATTTTTATCATGTTTTATAAGCGTACTTAATCATGTAGGTCTACGACACCAGAAAATAGGGAAACTATTAAAAAAAAATTAAGATATTAGAACAATACTTAGTTTATTTGCATAGTAATATTATGACATTATGTTTCAGTACAGTTTCTGGATAGCACTAATACTTTTGAATTCACTGTTCAGCATTAATGTCATTTACATTCAGCATTAATGCTATATATGGCAACATCGCCTCGAAACGTAACAATCATCAAATATTGAAGGCGGATGGACATCTGAATGGATGGTAAGGAGATAGTATTAACAGGATGGACACCAGCTAATCTCGTGAGACCTTGCATTGCCAATGGCTTATCCATAGGGAAGCTACTGAATTTATTATAAATCTAAATCTGGTAGATAATAGATTAGTGATGTGATGACTGGGGTTACACAAATTTGATCGTGCTGCTATTGGTGCACAAATCAAGACAAAAAACAAAACAGAAACAATGTATAACCAATCAATCTTCGGTATCTAATATCCTGTATGCACAAAAAGTTAAACGCACACATGAATAATAAACCAGTAAGTCTAATCAAAGAAACGCTTTCGCAAATTTCCTCAGCTGTAAATCAGCTATTTTCACGTCGCAGAACTAATCAACTGACACGCAATTCCTAGAGCAGAAATGAAGCCAACGTCACCGGCAGGCCACCGCTTAATCAGCGTCGGACCGCCCGCCCTATATTTGCGTATGCAAAGAGACGTAGCCGCATTAACGATGCCATATAGCCAGCGTAGCGTGCACCGATTGGGCAAACACATATCTGCATTATAAACAGGAGCGGGCCTCACAAACGCGCATGTGGTCGGCCTTTACCGGCGGCGCACGGCTAATCAACGAGCTGACCTTCCTACTTCCGCAGCCGAACAAACGCCATGCCACTATCCTGCCGGCAAAATGGCTGCTGGCAACAATCTGCACAGCTATCCTTGCAATCTAAAGTTACATTAGAATTACCCAGCATTTTGACGGACTAACTTTCATTCAACCTCGCTTGTATGTGTCTCTGTGAAATTGCGAATTAATAAAGCGATAGGTAATAAGCAAGATTGCTGCTCCTAAATGGCTTTTATGGTAGAGTTGTATCTGAATAGCGTATGAAGACAGTTCCGAACCTAAAGATCTAGGTTTCGAGGCGTCTTTGAACAAGCGGTTTGATTGCGTGAGCTCAATATAATCTATATAGTAAATAAGTAAGCCATCTATGTGTATCCTATCTTGCTAGCTGATGATGCATCAAATTAATAGAGCCATTTTTTATCGTGATACAAACTAAATCACGCGCAAAATTAAAAGTAGAAACATGAGTAGGTAGATGCACCCAGTTCTAACATGATTCGTGATGCATGTGCAGCGCAGTGCATCGATGAGAACTTTCTACTTTCCACGTGTGGCATAGCACTCACATTAACGGAAAATCTCGGTGCATTTCTCGGACTCCTCTCCGCTAGAGCGAATAAAGAAAGCGGCTTAGCTATACTCAATAAACTCACGCAATTGCATTGGGAGATGCATTATTAAGGAGATTTGATTAGTTAGGCTGCATAGGCAAGTAGATGCCATTTTGTAAATTAATCGAAAATAACTGAATTTGTTTAACGTAGTCTACCCACACGCTTTAAAATTCCATAGGATGGAACACGGTAGGTAAAATGTCTAGGAGGAAATTGTTTATTGAATTTATAATTTGCCAGATGTGAAGCGCACGTTACGTATCTACTTGGTGATTCCTATGTTTTATGTCTCGGTTTGTTTGTTTCCTTTGTCCACTTACTTTCCTATTTCTATATTTCACCTCATTTTGATAAGTACCTACTCGCCTATCTATAATAAGTTTTATATCAGTAGTTTCATATGCTCTTCTCATATGTAGGTAGGCATAATTATTTGTGTTTGTGTGCCAAATATCCCAACTGTTTATTCTCATAACAACACAGGTCGCAGATTACATTATGAAATGATAGGGTTCTTAAGTATTTGAAAATGAAACCAGATTGAGTGTTACCTTTTTTATTATCTCTTACATCACTTTAAATTAATTTACGGTAAACGTTACACGTAAACGTTAAACATACAACCGTAGTCACAAATAAATAAATTACATTAAATAATTTACTGACATAGATTTGAGAACGAAAGTGGACGACCGATTCGTCTGAGGACGTCCACACGGACGGTACTTTGGTTTGAGGTTGTTTTTGTGTGGGCGCGGGGGGCTACGCCACGTGGTCGTTGAGGCCAGGACCCGGCGGTCCGAGTGGGCAAGGGCCCCGAAGCTGCCTAAGGCTGGGTGCTCGGAGGTGGAGGTCTGAGTGCCAGCTACGCAGTAGCAGGCGTCGTCGTCGGAGCACCATAAGTGTAAGGATCCACCGCGCCTGATTTCGCTGGCCTCACCACATATAGATTCCGCCTTCGAATTAAAGACTAGAATTAAAATAGAAAGAATGTTAGAACACAAGCTCATGCTATCAATTATCCATATTATACGCAGTTGAAAACATTTTCTTACAAGCAAGAAGTCAAGCCACCTTACTCATCTTGTTGGCGTCGCATGCTTAGGGTTGGTTTCTTACCTATGGTGACCATCTGCGTGAACCTGGAAGGTGGTCTCTCCGGTAGCTCCATCGTGGCTGAACAGTTTCTTCAAAGCGATGATACCAGCAATGGTAAGCGCCACCTTACTGGCGATGAGAGCTTTTCCAGCGATAGCTGCGAGGGTCTTCAGCGCCATGCCTCCAACGATGCTCATGGTGGTGAAGATACCGAGCAGCAAGTAGGGAAGGGTCTTTTTGCCTGTTGAAATATAAAATTGCTATAATATAAATGGTCACGATCAAAAATATTCAAAAGAACATCAAGTTTGCCAGATACTAACCTCGACCTCTACCCTCAGCCAGGTCCATAGAGACAGTGTGTGTACTCATTAGCTGCTCAAATTTGCTGCGCAGCATGGTGTCGAGTTTGTCTTCGGTGGACATTCCAGGGAAGAAGCGGGGCTCTGACACTGCCGAGGGTGCGTCGGCTGCCTTCACCAGCATCAGGCCGTCGGTGAGCTGTACGCTCTCCTGTATAACACAATATAGATTAACCACAACACACTAAACCGGTACAAGAAACAGCACAACACTTGAACTCGTTTCACCTGTTCCACGGCCCTCGTAAGCGCTGACAGAGCCTTGCTTTTCAGGCACATCGACATGTGCTTCTGTGAACTGCAGTCGTCGTAAACTTTCTGTAGAATAGAGAACTCTGCCGAGGGCCACCAGCTCTCCTCGGCCCGTCCACTGTCGATCTCGTTCTGTTCGAGATCGTCCATCCTACGGGATCTCCGACCGTGGACATTACCGGAGGCGATGGCGACACAGATGGCCGATACGATGTATATCCGGAATGCGCTGCACATTTTGATGATTTCACACACAACACTAAACACTAAAATGGACGTGTATGAGGGTGGTCCGGCGGCAACTGACGGGCGGTGGTGCGGGTGAGGGCTTATAACCGTGCGCCACTTCGCCGTCGAGCACCACCAAACATCCGCTATTCCGCACCAATTCGCCGCACGCGCACTTATGTAACTGAACTTGAAAATGATCGAGAGCCATTTTCCAAGTGAATTTCTCCGATAAAATGTACGGCAAAAAGCGAGACACATATCTGTTACCATTGCAGTGTGTGGCTTGTGGTATACCAGCTCAGCTTACGTGTGTGGAAAAGCGCAATTACAGGTGACTATGCGTGTATGGTGAAGACTGTTCAGTCTTGCACATTTCACTCGGTGGTTTCATACCGGATTTTAGCCGGTATTCTGGAGCCAGACTTTACAATAAAAGAAGTGTTGGTAATAAGGCCTTTATCGCTACGCACGCAGAGTTCAAGGTGCGCCCGCGCTAGTGTTGCGTGAAGTGCAAGTTCGGGCCAGCAGCCGCCGACCCACGGCTCAGGATATAGAGTTAACTAACGATGAGCGGCACTGTATGCGGAATCACGTCTATCTACAATTGCAGGAAAGTAAATTGTATCGAACCGTATCGTAGTGCTATGTAGTTTTGTTTTTGTGGGTAGTTTTTAGGTAAGTATACCTAGGTACTTGTAATTGCCTTGTGATTGCCTTTACCATAGGGGGATAATAAAATAAAATAAATTATTCAAAGTAACTTATGTAGAACTAAAAGGATTATAAATACAATACAATAAAATTTATTGGCCTATTTTAAAAGTAATTAAATTTTCTGTGTCATCCTATGACATACATTGCAGTGTATCCTTAAGTTTTTTCTTTATAATAATTTAAGGAATGATATATAATTGGCTAACACATTCAGTCTATTATATGTATAATAAAGGATCTAGGATACTGTAAAATTTATTTGAAAAAGTATGTCTCCGACCTATTTGTGTAGGGCAAACGTTATTTTTCCTCCTTTTGTTAGCGCTTTCAGTGACTTATAGCAGGGCTGTTCATTATGAATAAGCATCGCGTTTCGTGAATAACTGTCGAACTGATAGTGTTTGTAGAACAAATAAAAAGACGGAAAGTGGAAAGTGAATAAAACAGTGTCATACGGCACGACGATATAAGTATTGAATCGCGAGCGTAATGAAAGAATTTAACTCTAGATTCACGAGCGATTGGCATCAGAAAAAGTTTTTGTGTAAAATGTTCATTTTCTGGGCTAGTCTCATTTCGACCCGCAAGATTTGGGATCGCGCGAGCCCTAGTGAAATTTCAAAATAAATCCATGGGTATTTGTATTATATCTTCGGTCCGCGCTCTGACTAACTGTCCATTATATGATCTTTTTTGTTTATTTCGTCTTAAGAAAATACAAACTGGCTCTTTGCTAAATAGTAGGTTATCTTATCAGAGGAACAACGTAACAATAAAATGTAAACGATACAGAAATTTCAACATCTCCAAGTTAGTGTCAATAGCACTTAGTTTCCGGGTGATATTTAGTTTTATAGTCCTATAGAAATATAGAAGTTATGACTTAAATTGTGAAGCAAATTAAATTGTTAAATCATGGGCTCAATATATGGGAAAAAAACTGTAGGTATTCTTATAGTAATAAAATAAATACGCCGTTCACGCTCTTATTTTCTTTTTGGCTCATGCACGCTTATTCCCTAATTGTTGACATGTCAGTGAAAGACAGAATGAAATATTTCATAGACACAGTTACTTGTCATTTGGTTTCCACATCTTGAATCTGTTCCAGTCTGATCCGTAGCTCGGGTGAATTAGTTTCCACTGCTTGAATCTATTCCACTCTGATCCATGGCCCGAGTGGATTAGATTCCATCGCATGAAAAATATCGGGACTTATAAAAGTTTCTATTTTTATCGAGCCGACAAACAGTGTAACGAAGATTATTCAAGTTGATTTTTCTAAGAAAAAGTACGGTATTGTAAATAGTAGTAGGGGAAACTGGGTACACATGATCCTTCTGGGTGCAGTGGAATAAAAACATTACTAAACGATTTAGATTATTTTAGAACGGCAGCACTGATTCGTTTTTGAAGCATAAATACCGCTGAAAAGAAACATCTGTCAAACTCAGTCGCGTTTACAAACGGTCGCAGTTTTTTCATTCGACACAAACACGACTTTTATTTTGGAGGATTTGGATGTGGATAGTGGCAAATTTAATGACTGTTTAATTGTTGATAATAGAAAAGAAACAGAAATATTGTGTGCTTTTATTTTCCTTTAACCCAAATGTCTATTTGTTATTGGTATAATTTATTATTTTGTTGTGTAGGTACCGATTATTATACCTAAGTTTCATGCTTTTATTTAATCGGATTTGTTCGTCGTGACTGTTTAGTTAAAATATTGGCGATTTAAGCTTTAGATTTTAGTTTTTATATTGTTTTAAGATCCTTGGATCCTTGGATCGTTAGATTGATAGTTGTATATTCAGTTTGTACTATGCCTGACATTTTATTCGTATATATTCGTTTTATATGTGTTGTATTTGTGTTAACATTTATAGTGTTTGTTTTAAAGTTTTTTTCTGTTAGTTCATTAAGCATGTGATTAAGAAAAGATCTGTGACTAGTTTTAGTATTAGTATGTAATAAGATAACAATAACTGTCCACCAGTAGGCACTTACTTTGCTACCCAGCAGTGGTAGCAAAGTCTACTACTTTGCTGCAAATGTCTTTTAAGCCAGGTAAAAAATATTAGGTAAAATAATAATTTATTAGGTTTTTTTGATTTTAGTTCCTACAGTAAAACATCAAGTGGTTTTTATTTTAGTAGAGTAGGTTTCTCACCATCAACCGTTTTGAACACGCGTCCCCTAGTCTCGCATGCATCAAGTTTCCCATACATAATGGGAGACTTGTTCCACCCGGATCAAGTCATCTGACAGCCAGGATCAAGTCACCCACATATAGAGGACACATGGTACGATTCCCATTTTTTACATATTTTTAAATCTTATAGAAAAATAGTAAGTATCTTCAAACATTCTTTTACTAGATGAATTATGAATGCTTTAGTAACAAATCATCACAGTTTCGAGGTAAACCTTTTATTTTATAGACCAAAATAAAAGTGGGGGATCAACTGTACCCAGTTTCCCCTACCTACTTATAAAACTTATACCTAGTTTAAAACCGTAATTCAGTCTGTCTTACTTTTTATCCCAGAAAAACGCGTACCTATGGATAACGTCGCAAAGAGAAGCAATTAGCAAAAAAACTAACAAATACAACATATGGATCAGTTGAGCTACCTGTAGATTGTTTGCAACAGTCTACAGTTAGCTTAATTGATTCAATTGTAAGTACTAGTTCTAATTTGTTTTTATTATCTGATTGTAATTTTCTTTGTTAATAAAGTTGTTATTTACACACATAATACTATTTTATTCTATTGCCTAGTCGGAATCTGAAAATTAAGTTATTTAGACGCCTGAGTATGAGCTTGTTATAATCGATTAGGTGCCTACTCTTAGCTTACTTTATAAATTAAAAATAATTTTTAAATAAAATTAAATAAAAAAATATTAAGGACGACCTGGATGACAAAAGGGCCTGTGAGATCGGCACATTAAATTAAAAGAAATAAGCTGTAGGTAGGTATTTGTATGTTAATTGTATTTTTAATAAAATTCTAATATTACTTTATCTCAATAATCTGTATGTAATGCTAATGACGTTGTAAAAATGTATGTATAGTACCTACTTATGTAAGTAATTACTATTACACTTTGTAAATCACTTGCAATAAACTATTTGAATTAAATTGTGAAAGTTACTAGTTACACGAATAGTTTTTTATTATTATAGTACAGGGTGGCGTAAAAGTAATGTCATAGTATGAGTGTGTATTTTTTTTTGCAAATGGCTTTTAATGTTACTGTGGTTTAACATCTTTGACGACCGATGTGGCGCGGCGGGCGAAGGTCCGCCTGCGACGCAGAAGGTTGCGGGTTCGATTCCCGCCCTGGGGACAAATGTTTGTACGATCTGCAAATATTTGTTCCGGGTGTTCTGGGTATTTTCTATATATATTAAAAAATATCTATCTATGTTATATATTGTATTAAGTTTATCAGTCATCTAGTACCCATAACACAAGCTCTGCTTACTTTGGGGCTAGATGATGTTGTGTGGATTGTCCAGCATTATTTATAAAATTTATTTTATTTATTTATCTATGTTGTAGACAGATAGATAATTAGTTTTCAACAAGTTATGGAGCGATACACAGCTGAAGAACCACCTATGGGGTTATTTGGAATTTCGCAACCTTGCAAGTGATCTGGTTCCAAACTGGTGATTTCTTGTTCAATGTTATAGCTTTCAAGACTTGTAAAGTTCGTGGTTTGTTGTGGTAAACGCGAGATTTTAAAAATCCCCAAAGGAAAAAGTACCTATGCGGCCGTTAGATGTAGCGATCTGGACGGCCAGTTCAAATCTCCATAATGGGAAATCACTCGGCCTGGAAATTGGACTCTTCGGAAATTGGTGGTTCTACAGGTGTGTATCGCTCCATGGCTTGTTGAAAACTAATTTTCTATACCTCGTGTGTTCATAAGTCTTGAGACACAGTAAAACTAAAATATTTTTGGAGCTAAGTTGAGTATTCATTTATTGGATATTAAAATTAAAACTACTGACATCTAGATCTGTATTTAAAAATAAATCATTCAAAATGGCCGCCTTTGCATTCAATGCAGGCCTTCAAACGCGTGCGCCATTCATCTATGGCGGCACGAATCTTTTCAATGGGAATCCGTTTCGATTATTTAATAAGGGCTCGCTTGAGAGAATCCAGGTTTGGGTGAGACTTTCTGCATGCCCTCAGCTCCAATTCCGTCCATAAAGAATAATCCAAAGGATTCAAGTCAGGGCTTGACGAGGGCCAATCTTCGCTCCGAATGAAGCCTGGCAAATTGGCCTCCAGCCAACGTTGGGTAGTCTTAGCTTTATGGGAGGGAGCAGAGTCCTGTTGGAAAACCCAGTATTTTCCAGCGAATAGCGTATCATTTAATGGTTTAACCACCGCTTCCAATATGTCGGTTTGGTAATTTTGTGCCTTCACCTTGACGCCTTGCTGGCAAAAATGAAGCGAAGTGACCCCCTCGTAGGAAACACCCCACCAAACCATCACACTTGCTGGATGATGAGTGCGCTGGACATTGCGTACAGATGGCTCGACGTCCTTTGAACTTCTGGCGTAAACCTTATTGTTCTGCCGGTTAAACTTTTCTTCCACCGTGAAGATCTTTTCATCGGTAAACAGGATATTTTTTGGATCGTGTCTCCTCAATAGGTTCCGACATCGTTCCAGTCGCAATTTACGAAGACAAAATAATGCACTTTCCTTCGACTGTAGGCCTTTAGTTTAAGATCATATTTAAGTATCCTGTTCACCGATATTCGCGAAATGTTGGTCTGCAGAGCTAATTTCTTTTGAGTCCGGCAAGGGTTGCGACGAATTCGCTCTCTGATTACTTTGATGTTGGCGGGCGTCCTTACAGATCGCGGGCGGCCACATCTTCCACGGTCTTCTAAAGAGCCGGTCTCCTTGTACCTCTTTATGGTATAATACACAAAGTTCCGACTACATCCCAAACTTTGGATTTCACTAAAAACTTGCATTGGTTTTTTTCCTGCTTGAAACAGTGAAATTACAGTCGCACGCAAATCTTTTGTTGGCGCCATTTTCACGAAGAATGAAACAAATATTCAAATTAGTACTGAGCGTTTTTTTCTAAAACACTTTCTCAAAACACTTATTAGCCATGGCTAATAAAGTCATGAAACGAACGAACGCTTTTCTGTCCCAGCAGAAAACGGTTCTCGAAAAAACGACTGACTAAATCTATGAGCTATGGATCGAATTTTATTTCACGTCTCGTTTTGCCATGAAACGAAAGAACGCTTTTCTGTCCCACAGTCCCACAGCAGAAAACTGTTCTCGAAAAAACGACTCTATAATCTATGAGTTAAGGATCGAACTAGTTTTTATTTCACATCTCATTTTGTCGCAGAGGCGGCTTACCTGAGTGAGTGAGATGAAGACAGTTCGTCAAAACTGTTCCAAGAAACTGTTTCATTGTCAAGGAAAAAAACCAACAGCCAGTCCTAAGCCTGGATAAAGTACGAAAAAAGGGAAGTTCATTTTATTTGGAAGATTGAAAATTAGGTAATTTGTAGGTACCCCTAGAACCTATATTTTTTTTTAATCATTTATATGTGTCAGGTAAACTATAATTAGCAAGTTCACAGTATTTAGTTATCAAGTCAAGTCAGTAGTAAAAACTGTTTTTTTTAACAGTTTCTTGGAACAGATTTTTTGTAGAAAAAAACAGTTTCGTTTTGTTTTTCCCAAAAGACGTTATAACCCAGCACTAATTCAAATGTATATTTTTTCTGATTCAAAACATTCGAAATTTAAAATTTTAAAAGTTTAAAAAAGGTTGCATGAATTACTTTCTTTTTAAATTAATTAAATAAGTTCGTCTCAAAACTTATGAACACACGAGGTATAGAGGTATGTACAAAATAGATGTCGAAGCACAGTGTCACTTGACGCCATTTGCAAAAAAAATAAGCACATCCACATTAAGACATTACTTTTGCGCCACCCGTTACGTAAATAACACCCAGAACACCCGAAACAAATATCTGCAGCTCGTACAAACATTTGTCCCGAGGCGGGAATCGATCCCGCAAAATAAAGATTTTCGACTTTTTGTGTTGTGTTGCATTTGTTAGAAAAGTTAAAATTATACTTAGTTAGCAAGGTGTGACGATTTTACACGATACCTACAATACCTAAAAATGAATGCGACGTTTTCTCTGCAGTCTGAATGTAATTTACATTCGCTTTCTGCGTCCACATTGCGTGTGCGCTTCTGCATTTATAGAACACGTTTAATAAAAGTAGAGCAAACTGCATTTTCCTACTCTCAAATTCATAAGTGATCATGCTGCATAATCATGGGTCTACAAAATCTATCAGAATGACTAACAGCATTAAAGGGGCGAACCTAACGGGTTTTGTTGTCAAACTAGGCCTAGATCTCGGTATCCCAGTGGTGGTAAAACTTGAAAACCATAAAATATTTATTTTTTTCTTTGGTTCCTTGAAAGTGGAAACAAAATACGATAAAAAGAAAACATAAAAAGCACTGTTTCGCTAATAATTTGGTCGAGATCTCAGGAACCCTGCGGTCTGTTGTACACGTAGCATAAGTAATTACTTATGTTTTAATTCGTAGGTCATCATTATTAATTATTTGGTTCTTTAAACCAGTTTCTTCATAAATTGTGCAGTTTTCTTGTAAATAAGCAAAAACATGATTTTTGCGCTTACGCCGCACCGTTCCATTAACGTATGCTCTGTCCCGCTCCAATGAGCGCGAAATCCTATGCCTATCCTTTTCACAAAATGGCGCGCATTGCGCCCTCTTATGTAACCTTTGTAGGTACCGTACCTACACGTAGTAACAAATAACTAAACTACAGTCCCTGCCGAGGTAACAAGTTGACTACAGAAGTGCTTGTGTGTGAAGTGTGTGTGAAGAGCCCATGTTACAAAATAATGATTTATTGGAGCTTTTAGTAATAGGTACGTTGATTTTAAGAAAACAATCTCTTATATTATTAATTGCTCCAAAAATACCACTAAATCGGCATTTGTTAAACGTAGATTAATAGAAAATGTTTTATTATTTGTGAAACACTACTTTTCCGCTATTTAAACTCCTTGTAGAACGCAGAAAATATTAAAAACCGCTAAAATATATGAATTTCGCGCGAATCTGTGTCAGATTCCGTGTGGATGACTCGGTAACGAAGAGTCTGAATAGCTCTGCAGAAAAGAAAAGAGTACATTAAAATAAATCGAGGATTAAAATTTTCCGTAAACTGGCAACGCTATAAAAATGTACTCTTCATCTTCTTTTATCTTTGGCTCTGCACAAGAAGATTGAATAAAAACAAGATTTAAGCTTCTTGGCTCTGCATCATGGTTTGACACTTATTTCTGCAATAAAAATACTCGGTACCTAAAATCTTGACATTGACATAGCTTAAGTTAAGGCAGTGACATTTTATTTCACGTCGTGATTTGATGTCCCAGAAATCCCAACACACACTTAAAAGTACCTATTCAATGAAATAGAGTTGCCAACAAAATACTATTGGTGATATATCTCACAAATCATATTCTGCACGCCTGATCATGAGCACACAAAATCCTTACGTTTTTTTGAAAATAGTGCGTTATTTGTTGGCGTTGATCTAAATAAATTACTAAAGAAGAACGCGATAAAAAAATTCTTCAGCTAAGTGAGTTGTGAGCCAAATTACTTACTTCAAAGGTTTACGCACGCGAATAGCCTTGAAACTTAGGGACAATTCACACGTACCACAACCACACCACATCGCAGTGACAAAAAGTGGTTAAGCGGTGTACGTGTGAATAGTTCCGGTGCAGCTTTTTGCAGTTGCGTTGTGGTAACTACAAAATATCGATGTATATATGATGTGGTTGCGTTGACGTAGTTCCGACGTGGCCGGCGGCTATTGCGTGGTGTGGTGTGGCTGGTGGTTGTTATGTGGTCGGTATCGACCATACGGTTGAATTAGACGGCAAAGTGTGGTCCATGTGAATTTAACTATTCATTTTATATAAATCAGCACCCATGTGGTCGTCTTCGTGTGGTTGTGGTTGTTGAAAACGAGGATCCATACGTTGCAAGTTATCCGAGTTTTGAAGTAGGTAACCATTGGATCTACACTGGCCTGCAAAACTAAGTATAACACTTTTAACATTGCAATAAGTTTTTAAGTAGGTACCTACACATATAAAAACTTCACAGTCGGTAATCTTCTTTTAAAAAATGGCTGAAAAAAACCTTTTAAATCAAAAATAATCCTTTTCGAATGACAATTTCACTATTCATTTTTTGTTTCTGTTTTTGTTTTCATCTCGGACTACATTAGTAGTCCGTCACTAATGTGACGGTACAGTAAAAAGAAGACTTGCTGAAGCAAATCTGAAACCCCGAAGACCAGCGAATGGCCCTAAACTCGAAAGAGAGCATCGAGTACGCAGACTGCGATACGCCCTTGAACATATATACAGTGGGATGGAAAAGAAAGGTAATTTTAAAGAATTTTGTTCACAGATGAGTCTCGATTCTCACTTTACACTTCTGATAGAAGGCGAAGTGCCTTCAGGTGACCCTTCAAGCTTTCAAGCCTGCTGCTCAGAAAGAGTCCTGTACGGTGGAGGCAGTGTACATGTATGGGCTGGCATATCTTCAGAAGGTCGCACAGAGTTAGTGTGCATAGAAAATGGCACTCTAAAGGGGGTATGCCCAAGAGATTCTTAATGAGTATGCAGGGCCGTATTTACCAAATATGGGTGATTGATCGATGCTGATGCATGATAATGCCCGGCCACACATGGCTCAGGTCGTGCAAGATTATATTCAGGAGGTTGGTATCAGCGTGATGGCTTGGCCATCAAGAAGTCCTGATCTCAACCCAATTAAGCACGCCTGGGATAAGCTAAGAAGACTAGACACCTACCACCCTCTAAAACAGGCCCTGATAGAAGAATGGGAGAATATTCTCCAAAATCACGATTTTGGAGAAACCTCGTGTTCAGTATGCCAAATTGGCTCGAAGCTGTAATCAGAGCCCGAGGGAGGAGGCAATACCAGTTATTAAAATTTAAATAACATGTAAAACATACTTATAAAATTTGACTTGAGTTTTTGGACGTTAAGCTAAAAAGGGCTATTTATTATTTATCTTTTTTTTAACTTAAAAATGTTACTAATGTATCGTTTACTTTAGTTTCAAAGAAAGCTCATAAAATTTGCTATAAATCTCTAACTTTTGCAGAGTAGAAAAAGAAAAATAAATGTAGTTCTAGACCTGGGATAACAAAAACCCTACGTTTAATCTCGCGAAATTGCGTGATAACCGCAGGAAAACGCCAGTTAAACATTTTTTTTTTTAATTTTGCTGTTATACAAATTATCCGGATTATGTGAATGATGGAAACTTTATTATCCGGATTTTGCAATCTCTAGTTCAGAGCTTTTTCATTTTGACTGCCGGCAGCACTAAACAACCATCAGAAATGGAATGGTTATTTTATTTGGATTTAGATTGCATTGAATTGAAAATTTGAAATGCGTCGTGAATGCAATTCATATAGCAAATAATTTCAGTAAACGGGAAATCTATTTACAACCATGATTATAAAAAAGCCGGAACTTAATTTCCTGCGTAAGGATCCTGGAGCAGTGAAACATGGAAACTTCATCAACTACTATTCTTTCAACAGTGTACAAAGTCGTTTAGACCATCTTCATCATAAAATGTTCCCAATGCCCGAAACTGATAAAATCATTGTTCTGGATGTGGGATGTAATTCAGGTGATTTGACATATGCTCTACACCATTACATGCAAGAAAGGTATGATTATTCTCCCATTGAGATACTAGCCATAGACCTCGATCCTGACCTGATCTCTAGTGCTCAAGAGGCAAATCGTAGTCTAGATAACTTACACTTCGAAGTAGGCGATATAATGGATGAAGATGGCAAAACCTTAGTACAACAGTTTCTTGCCAAACATGAGAGACAGCGCTTCGATTTTACGTTTTGTTTCTCTGTTACAATGTGGATACACCTCAACCATGGGGATGGCGGATTAACAGAGTTCTTGAAATATGTTCAAAGTATATCTACTTCCATCATAATTGAACCGCAGCAGTGGAAATGCTACAAGGCTGCTCAGAAGAGGCTAAAAAGAGCTGACAGTTCATTTGAAAAATTTGACACATTGCAGATCAGAGGGAAAGTTGAGTCTTATATTGAAAACACTCTTTTAGAAGGCAACTTTACCAAGATTTTTCAGTCGGTACAGACAAAATGGGGAAGGACAGTGCAATGCTATCGTGCAACTGATGAAATATTAATTCATTCATACAATACCTATGATACAATATATGTTTAAGTATGTTTATGTATAAGTTTCTATATTTTTAAGTTATAAATAACAGTTTATTTCATTATTGTAAGAAAAAACAATTTTATTAGATTAGTGTAATATTAATCTGCAAGTTCTGTATTCAGTTTTAATATACTTATTAACTAGTTTATGAAAAATAATAGTTTACTCAATAACTGTAATACTTCATTGCTTTTACTATATTTAATTATAAAAAAATTGTCATTAGATTGATAAGCTTATTCAACTTCAATAAAAATTTGGCAATAATTTATGTATTAAATAGGTTTATGATTATGATGACTTATGATGATTTATTTACAGAACTACTTGACTATTCTTATAGTTCTACTTCTACCAAAGCTTTCTAAGAAGTATCTTCATCAGTGCTTGCTGCAAAGTCTAACTTTACATTGCTTCCAACATTTTCCACATCCATCTCAGACTCTTGGGCATTCAACATGTTGAGTGTTACCTGAAATATAAGTTAATATTTTCAGAGGCCACTTGAGCCAAGCAATATTTTTTACAATAGGATTTATTGCTGGTTTTTAACAGACTTAGAAATAAGGTGAAGGTTTTATGTGTGCGGTGTGTATGTTTTTTTTAAGTATTTTTGTCAATTTATCCATCAATTATGAACCAATTTACTGCAGTGGCCCTGCTGTCAAGCTCGAGTAGTTGAGTTTAGTTTTTACTACAAATGTCTAATTTGTAGTAAACTCAAAACTTGGACCAATTAGCCCATAAACAGTCATAAGAGGCAAAAAACAATTTCAATGGTTATATTATTACATACATAACATTTAGAGGAATCTCTGATTATATCAAGAAAGGAATTAAATTTGCTCATAACATGGTGCCAAACCATGCCAATGTTATGAACTAATATTAGAAAGGTAATGTTTGTAGGCTTCGTTATTATAGTGTTTATGCCCTCTCACTCAGGATAATTATAGGATGAAGAGAATAATTACAGGATTTAATAATATCCCAAGTTCAAGTCTTGTTGAAATCAAAACTTTTTTGGGATATTATTTTTTTTTTTAATAATTATAATGCTGGATAATTCATTCATCTAGACCCAAGCTAAACAGAGCACTACTGATCCAATTTTAAAGATTTGGTCACTAGGTTTGGTATAGACAGCCTAATTTACAACTGACATAGGCTACTTATTATATGGGTACCACTTATGCAAAGCTGTATAAAGAGGCTTGTAAATTCAAAAACCTGTTGGGATATTGGTGCTGAATGTGGGATGTTGTGATGGGTAGTTGGGATGCTAGCTGGTGTTGGTCTCTCCTCTGCCATCTTTCTCTTTACTGGGGTCTTCGGTAAACTGAAAAAAAAATATACTTTAGCTATTCTTCATTCTTTATTGCACTAAATAAAACATACATTAAAAAACATGTTAGCTATGTGCATAGAGCCCAAGTTGATTGATTTCTCTATGAGTATGAATCAAATCAAATCAGTTATTTTCACAAGAACAAAACATTACAGATGCTTTACATAAAGACAGAAACATTTATTAATTTTTTGATGTTTTATTTCTAAACATGATGTTTAAGGGTTGGAACCCTGTTGAAAGTTGTCTGAGCACTGCAGATACAATAGTTGTGTTGTGGAAGGACCACAATGCTGATTAATCTAACATTTTTTGAGATAGTACTCACCTTGACGGTGTTTCAGTGATGGGATGTAACAGCATAGTCATTTCAGCAAGTTTGTTAAAAGCTGCCCCAGCTTCAGTAAATATCTCACCAACCTGCAATGAGAGACAGTAAGTTGAATTATTGTAGTTATTGTAGGTAAGTACATTTTAGAATAAAAGTTTACCTTTGCAGCAGAGTTATTCATAGCTGTGTTGGTGCGATTTGATTTCTCCTCTTTAACGTTCTTCATTCCATTGACAAGACTAAAGTTTTGTAAAAACTATTGTTTGTAATTTTGTATTGAGCTATTCGTTGGAGTGGTTTTATTTTATTTTCTCTGCTATTCGTTTTCATATAATTATTTTGATTTCCAAAACAAACAACTCAACTTCTTGTTTTTTTTTTTTTTTTTTTTCGTGTTCTTCGTGGAGTTGGTCATGAATAATAATTTCAAAATGCAATAGTACTATACATAAAAACCTGTGGTCGAGAGCAACATCGACAATACTTTTAAAGTATGTAGGTACATAAAAAGCTTGAAGTTTGTAATTTGGTTGTGGTTGCTTTTGTAGGTAAGCTTTTGCTTGATGACGATCAACCTTTAAAAAAGTTGTTAATTTCAAACTCACTCAACCTTTATGTTTTTTTTTTAATGTTTGTTTCTTGTATACTTTATAGGGTTTGTTTGCTGAAGCGAATAAGGCACCCTGATACTTAAAAGTTATATTTTTATTCGTTCACCAATGCGCCATTGGAACTGATATGGCAGAATTGTGTCAAACCATGATGCAGAGCCAAAGATAAAAGAAGAAGACAAACATAGTCATGCATGCATGTCACGGCACGCGGGCACGGCAACCAAATTCTCGCCAGTACAATGTTTAATTGCATTTAAAACCATTTTTGTAAATAAATACATTTATTATTATTATTATTTGTTTTCATTATGTACTAGAAGAACTGGTAGTGTGCATAATTTTTGGGACACCTTTACATGCACCTTCAGTTTGAGCCGATTGAACATGTAGTAATTTGTACCTCGAAATATGGCAAGAACTGTCAAATTTGACAGTTTTTAAAGAAGTGCGTGCTTGTGTTTTTTTCATGAAACAACTTTTTTTTTATCAATTGAGGTGTGACAGTGACGTGCAACATTATCTTGACAAATGACAACTTCGTCTTTTGTTTACAAATTCACATCGGACCTTCGCACGCACACGCACATTTTTGTTTGCGAAATTGCGAGGTATCAAAATCTAGGTACTTCGTTTAGATTAATTAGATGAGATACAATGTTCGACAATGCACATCCTCATTTACCGAACCATGTGCAGTGGAATGGGTATCGTGCACCACACAACCCGCAAAGAATGCCCTACCATGGGCCACGTGCTCCATTCAGACCCAGGAACCAGGGATTCCACAATCACAGACCACAACAGGCACATCACAATCAGAGTCACGATGGCAACCAAGAACATTGGTGTGAAACATGTGACAGAGGGTTTCCTACTGAACAATTCCTCAACAATCATAAACAGCAACACCAGGTACTCAACAATGATTAAACCTAACATTAAAATGAAACTAATTACCTACCTACTACTTAGGTACCTACTTAAAAGGAAAGTGTGACCTAAGAGATTGAGTAGGAGTTGGCCCCACAAAAGGGGTTGCAGGTTGAATTGGTTGGCAGTGTTACATCAACCAATTTTTTTTTTATAAGTGGTTCATATGCAGTTGGTTTGCGCTGTTATAGTTGCTAAATGCCATAGGTACAGATAAGCCTAACTGTTGTGTGATTATGACCTATAGACTAACCTTCAACAATCGGTAGAAGATAGATGGTTATCTATACTTTCATTTTCAGAAATGCAACATAGATGGCTGCCAGTTTGTAGCACATCCAAAAGTAATCACCAAACACATCCAAATGCAGCATTCATCAGGGCTCTTCAAAAAGATTGCCAAACTTAACAATCCTGAAGAGATTGAGAGATGGAGGGAAGAAAGGAGAAAGAAATACCCTACAAAAGTTAATATTGACAAAAAAGATGCTGAATTGAAAGAGAAAATTAATAGAGGAGAAAAGATGGGTCTTGGGAAAAAAGAGTGGGTCAAAAAAGATGTTTCAGGCAAGTATTATTATTTGATTTGGAAGGATAGTTTTAAAATAGCTTGACCCATTAGATAAACAAAAGCAAGAAAGCCAAACAGATTTCTGCCATTTTTTTGATCCTATTAGGTACCAAAAACCTAGCTGTAAAATATTGTATATATTATATAAATATATTATTTTTTTTTTTAAACGGCAATGGCCTTTATTAACAAAGAAAATTACAATCAAATTATAACTAGTATTTACAATTGAAACAATTAAGCTAACTGCAGACTGTTGCAAACAATCTACAGGTAGCTCAACTGATCCATATCAATACCAGTTGGAAGCGTCCCCAAGACGCTGGCTGCATTGCCCCGCTGTATGGCAATGCTGATGCGCTGCGCCAGATATCCGCCAGCTCTCGGGTCACGCGTCGCGTCGACCAGACGCTCAGATAACTTTTTAAAAACCCGGAGAGCCTCGGTACCCCACGGACCTAGGGTCTCGACCCCAAAATATATATTATATTATATATCTGTCTATCCATAAAATTTGGTGTATGATCTTGCACTTCCTTCACTAATACCTGGAAATCTTATCATATCTATTTGTTCATTTACAGGACAAGGTCAGAAGAGAAGCTATAATAATCAACCGGAATATAAACTCCGAAAACCTAACAGAAGGAATGCTGCCAAGAGGCCTAAAGTTCTCCCAACTCCTGAGGAAAACAGATCACTTATACCATTTCCTGGTATACGAGCATTAGCCATGGACAGCGATGATGAAGAGGAGGACAATGATGATGACAGAAGCAGTCAAAATTTGATAGAGGATGATGACCCAATAAACACCGATGTCAAAGCTGGTCAAGAAGAAAAAACAAGTGATGAGAAACCAGTGGTCTGTGGTGCTTTGTCATCTCTCATGTGTGACTATGAAACATCTGATGATGAAGAATTTGATGATAGTAAAGAACAAAAAACGTATAGGCAATTTGGTGTAATACAAGGGCCAGAAAAAAATAAACCTGCCATAAACAAATTACTACATGTTCAATCGGCTCAAACTGAAGGTGCATGTAAAAGTGTCCCAAAAATTATGGACACTACCAGTTCTTCTAGTAATGAAAACAAATGCAAACTAAAAATCTTGAAATGTGTCGCCACTAATTCTGACAATATAAAACCAGATAATCAAAATAATAAACCAGTGATTAATCATTTAAATGATGAGAGTAATACCACTACAGAAGTAAAAAATAAGAAAGATTCATATGATAGTGGTAAGCCAGATAGGCCTCCAAGTGGTATAAATAATGTTGAAAATGGTGATGATGACAGCGGACCCGAAGAAATTAAAGTAGAGAAAAATTATGAAACAGTTAAAATAAATGCTGATGCCAAGAACAAACAAATTATTAAAAAAGTTGATTTTGTAAAAAGAAAACCAATTTACAGGAAACCTAAACCAAAAATGCCATCAACTCTAATTTATAAACTTTTATCAAAAGAAATGAGACAGGAACGGAATAAAGTTCTTCAATGTGTAAGATACATTATAAAACATGAGTTCTTTGACAAATCCACTTAGGTAAATAAAGTAAATTACAATCTGCATTTCTTGTATTTTTTATGCTCCTTAAAATAAAGGTCAGTTGTCTATTGCTGTTTCAAATGAAATAGAAAAAAATAAAAATAGATAAAAAAATAATAGATAAAAATGAAAATAGATATGAATAGGATTCATTATTTTAGGGACTTCCTGATTTTACACTGGAGTGGATATAAGCTTGTTTATTGTGATATCTGTGTTGTGGCGCAGCCTGTTACTTTTTCCCTTAGTCTCTGCTGAGTTAAAAGAAAGAACACAAGTTCGTTAATATGTTGGTCCACAATATTGACGCCGCCCGCCAAGAGATTGCACAAACACCGCCACTAGAGCGCATAATACATAGTAGATAGGGGAGAGCCGGTAGTACCTATTCAGTTTTTTTTTCTCAAACCTATAATACTTTCAATACCGTTTCAATGCTACTTTAGTAGCTATTTATCTGCTGGCTACAAAATTAGTTAGGTTCAGCGTTAGTACAAACTAACACGACGGTAAAGCTTTGCAAGTTTTGCCAAAAAATGGATTAGGTACGTAAGAAAGGATACATTATTATTGGAACGGTTGAAACGTAGTTGTAGGAAAGGCCTTTGCCTAGCAGTGGGTCTCGACAAGGGCTGATGATGACGTAGGTACCCAGCTAGAACTAAACTAGCGTCTGCCCGGCTTCGCACGAGCCCGTGTTCTTTTCCAAGATAACATCTATCATTTATCTTCTTGCCTAATGTCATACAGCGCCATCTAGAATATATATAAAGAAGTTTATAATTCAGTGATAGATGTCGTCCAGCTCGTTAGAGTATAGAGCCCGGCCATACGCTCCGTCTTGCTTGCGCAGTCATAACTGTACAAGACGGAACAGCCCGTAGTGGCCATAAGCTACGATAGGTAGCTCTGGAAGGCAATTCTCGCCAATTTATCACTCGATAGTTACTGTACTGTCAAATTTGAAAGTTCTTGCCTTATAAAACGCGAGATAAATTGGCGAGAATTGCCTTCCAGTTTTGTATGAAAGATCTGTCAAATTATCAAATCTTGTATGTATTGTGGACACTAGGCCTGATAGAATACATTATACAATCATTATTTAATAAATATTAGAAAATATAATTTCTTGATGATAATAATTTAATTAGGTACGCTGTCTACAGTTTGTAGGTACTTGTCCAAGTGCTTATTTGTCAGCAACAATAAAAAAGATTCTATTTCTGATTCCCTAAAAATGTAGGTACGGGAGGATATTTTTAATTCTGAATGACATTGTGAGCTGGCGAGCCAGCGTAGGTAGTAGATACCTACACGTTGAACGCAATAGATCTAGAAAACGAGCTTTTCTGATTAGGTATGTTTTTATGTGGGTACCTAGAGGTAGCGTAAAATAGGTACTGCCTCAGCCAAGAAGGTACCTAGTCAATATTTCTTAAACCACAGGCCGCTATTTATTTTACGATTTTAGAGATGCTATAATTTAATTATGCATAACAACGCAAGTACCTACGCTACCATCACGAACAGTGGTACATTACTAAGACTATGGTGGTACAATACTCTAAGCAAATCCGTAGTGAAATATATAGTCGATATGAAGTTCTAGGAACAAATGCATTGTACAGTTGCGCACAACAAATAATTTATTCGTAAAATTATACACCGTACAATTTAGTTATGTACAGCGACGGACACTATTGACAACAATGTAGGTAGGTAAATAAAACGTAATAATTTGATTTTTAGTTTATTTTTGTCAAAAGATGTTCTATGACTGTGCTGGTGCCGCAGGGGCAGCAGCGGGCGTGGCAGCAGTGGCCGCGGCGTCCTCGCGAAGGCGGTCCTTCTTGAGTGTTCCCATGAACGCAGCCTTGTCAGCCGGCGTCTGGAAGCGACCGTGACCGAACTTGGACGCAGTGTCGATGAACTTCAGGTTGATCTTTTCAAGAGCAGCCCTCTTGGTGTGGACAATCAAGGACTGAAAATAAAATATATAGAATTATGATTCTAACAATCTGCTGCACAAAAATAAAGGTAAAATATACACTGATATGGCAGGATCGGCCGGCAGCGCAGCGGCGGCGGCGACTGCGTGCGGTCCGGTCAATGTGGCAGCGGTTACTTCGAAACTAGTCTAGACACTGCTGCCATTAGGGTGTGTTTTGACCATGTTCAAAAACAGTAGTACCAGATGTAAGCAACAGAGATACGCACCTTTCTCAATGTGATAACACGCTTCTTAGGTCCCATGCAACATCCCTTGATCATGATGAAGTCATTGTTGACCTCACCATAGTGGGGGAAGCCTCCCATGGGGGTGATGGACTTTTCAGACAAGTCATACTCTGTTGAGGCATTGTTCTTGACAACCTTGCCATCCTTGGTGTGGATACCTGCATGAACAAAAGGCATGGATTAGGAATGTAGAATAACACTGATTTGACAAATACTCCAGATTGGTTAACAACATTACAAAAAGCAATATTAGCAATTACAAATAGTGCTAAGTAAGACAACCAAATTACCTTGTCCAAGTCGGTAGATTTTCTTGTTCATTTCTGTTCTGTGGTGGTAGCCCTTCTGACCAGCACGGGCTACAGTGAAGGACACTCTTGAAGGATGCCATGCTCCAATACAGGCTACCTTGCGGAGACCCTTGTGTGTCTTGCGTGGGAGCTTCTTTGTGTGCCAACGGGAAGTAACACCTAGAAGTTAATAATAGTGGTCATCCACAAGCTTTGACAAATTTATAAATTTTGACTAAGATTGGTAAATCAGTCCGCCCTAGAAAATCTTCACAAGAACTCAGGTTCTAACCGTATTTATAATTCTAGTTTGTATCATCATATTAGAGGTTTTTTGAAAATTCAGAAAAGTTTAAAATATCATAGAATAACACACCTTTGTATCCCTTGCCCTTAGTGACACCAATGCAGTCGATCATCTCATCAGGAGCAAATACAGAGTCAATGGGGATGGGCTTTTCCAAGTGTTCCCTAGCCCATTTGACCTTTTCTTCAATGGATCCACCGTTGAGTTGGATCTCCATGATGTGAGCCTTCTTCTGGCGCTGCTTGAGGAGCTTCATCTGTGTGTGAGCAATGATCCTAACTACGCTGCAGTAACGGATCATTTTCTTGAAATCCTTCTCAAGGGATTTCTTTCCTAGCTCATCTTGCCATTTCTTGCTGGACTTGGTGAATGCCTTCTTCTTGCATTTGTACCTTTTATTTGTAACAGATTATACATCAGGTGGTGCTGTAACAAAAACCTGGCAGCCTCATCGTTGAGCGGAGACCACTAGGTAATGATGTGCTTTGTCCACATCTGGTAGGTACAAGCCCTCTTTCAGTGAGAGGAGAGCTGATATAGTTTATTAGTTAAGATTAGAGTAGGTTCAAGAAATTTTTTCTAACATCAACAAATGTACCATTATGCACCTTTGTGCATAACCTTACCAGTTCTTGTAGAAGCGACGGCGGCAGTCATCGCTCATGTGCTCAGCCCACACGGTCATCAGGGCGCGGAGACCATGAGGAGTGTTGATGTAGCCGACAGCACCAACGCAGACCATGGGGGGTGTCTCAATCACGGTCACTGCCTCCACAATCTCCTTTTTGTTGATCTCTGAAAAGTAGATATAGAATATGTGTGACGGTACTTGACATGACAAACAGACAAAGTAGACTTGAATTTCGGCCACAGCGACCGGTCTCTACGGAGACTAGGCATGTGCGCCGTATGAATGGTGATAACCTCAAACTTTAAACAATGGTTTTTACTCAGGCTAACAGTTCAAGAATAACAAATGTGATTTATTTAAATGAAAAGTACAGGTTTATACGTAAAAATATACTTACTTGATCCAGGACGGTCAGGTTCACGAACAACGTGGGTCATACCGGCCTTGTAGCCGATAAAAGCGGTGAGATGCACGGGCTTGGTGGCATCATCTTTAGGGAAGGCCTTCACCTTACCACGATGGCGACGGGACCTCTTCTTGGGGTAGAATCCCATGGACCCATGACGAGGTGCTGAGAACTTCCTGTGCGACTATGGAAAACACGTGGGGGGTTATTGCCATGACAAGACAACACGGACATAACAATGCAGTGACTTGAATTTCACAATGCAGTTATAGTATTTTTATGTATGGGCTACGAGAATAGGCTCCACGTAAAATCCGATTTAGAAAACACGTTTGTTTCCGACAATATCAAAACACATCACAGAAATACGATATTGAAAGGATTATTTCCAAAGTTTATTCACTGTGTTCAAAGTGAAATTTTAAAAATCAACATGATGTTCTAAATAAAATTGGATTTACGAATTACAGTAACTAACCATGTCTGATGACACTCGCAACAAAAATGGCCGAGTCTATCGAATATCACGAATGAAGTGAATGAAGTAAATCAAGCGTTGTGAAGTTAGTTAACGGACATAAAAACTAGTCTATGGTTGACTGGATAGGATAATGAATGGATGTGATGAGTGAAGGTGAAGGAAGTGAAGGTGAAGGAAGTGAAGTTATAGTAGTTATACCTGTGAGGGTTATACACGTTAAGCGCATTAGTGCACTAACTGGGTCGAACCAAAGGTATTTGAAGATTTTTGTATGGACGCCAAACATTTGAATTTTTTTTCAAAATCGTCGCGCATAATAAAATTTATATATTTAGAAGACACTTAAACAAACAAAAATGTCTAGAAGTGAATATATCAAAAATCTAAATAAAAAAAGTGACTTATGATATAGCCAAAATTTTCAAACCCCTTTCGCTCAGTTTGCATAAATAAAAATAGATGCCCCCTATTTCGACGCAGAATGACAGCTATTAGACATTTAGCGCTCTGAGCTGCAATTACCGTGTTAGTTTTGTATTGGCATTACGATTCAAAACGTTACAATGGAGCATTAAAGTGCACGTTGACGAGGAGAGGTACGTATAAGCTCAAATTAACTTTTTTCGTTTTGGGCACCATGGGCGCCATTTTGTGAAAAGGATAGGCATAAAATTTCGCGTTCAAAGGAGTGGGATAGAGCATCGTCTTTGGAAAGGCATAAGTGCAAAAATCAAGCCATTGTTTATTTACAAGAAAACTACGCAACTAATTAAGAAACTGGCCTAAGAGGCTTAGAACTTAACCAAATAATTAGTAAAAACCTACGTACCTACGAATCAAAACAAGTCATTTCATTAACGCAGGGTTCCCGATATCTCGAACAAATTAAGTGTGAAACAGTAGGTACACCCTCATGTTTTTTTCCGATCGTAGTTATTTTTCTGAATCGTCTAGAAATAATGTCTAATTTTATGTAGGTAACTGGGATCCTGTGGCAATGATATAAAAATACGTGTTGTTAATGTCTAAAAAAACCTTACAAAATTCAGTCTCGTTCACATTTTGATTTGTAGCACGTAACACCACGCTCCTATATCTTAGAGCAGGGTTTCCCAAAAGGTGGTACGCAGAACCCTGGGGTTCCGTGGAAGGGCCGCCACAAGGGTTCCGCATTCCGTCCAGAAATTAACAAAACATTCGTCGAAAAAAAATCACAACCACGCCGCTGCCAGCTCGCCGTTGTTCGCACATACAAATATGTGAAAACAGCAATGAAAATGCAACAGAAGCATAGTTCTTGCTAAGTTATAGAATTGCTCGTGCTGGTAAACCACACACGATTGCAGAGGATTTAAAAAAAACCTTATATGACAGAAATTTTCAGTTGCGTACTCGGAGAAAACGCAGTGAAGAAAGTAGCAACAGTTCAGTGTTCCAATAACGTCATATCTGATCGAATTCATAAGGTTTCAGACCACATTCAAGATGAATTAGTTAGTCGATTGAAGGTCAGCGAGATGTTTGCAATACTACTTGACATAAGTACAGATGTCGTCGGGCTATCAATACTGCTAGTTTTTGTGAGATACCCCTCCGGAGGATCCATTGAAGAGGATTTGTTTCTGCGTGCACCTTTGGCAACCAGCACAACTGGAGAACAAATATTTGGAGTTTTACATAGTTACATGAGTGAGCACTATATTGATTAGAACAAGTGTATTGACGTGTGCAGCGACGGAGCAGCAGCTATGATTGGCAAAATAAAGGGTACTGTAACAAGAATCAAGGATATTGCACCTAACTGTAGTAGTAGTCACTGCGTTTTACATCGCCATGCCCTTGTCGCAAAGAGAATGCCGTACGAGCTTATGACAGTTCTGGATCAAGCCGTACATTTTGTAAACTACCTTTAATCACGTCCACTTCAGTAGAGGCTTTTTAAAAAAGCGTGCAAAGTATAGGAAGTCAGCATCAATCACTTCTTCTTTACATGGAAATGAGATGACTTTCAAGAGGAAGAGGGCACACCAGATCGGACTGGTGTGCACGCGGCCAGTGTTGTGTTGTGACGCGTCAGAGCTGCACGTGAAGTATGGACGAAGAGCTGCTGATTGAATGCGTACGACAATATGAAGGGATTTATAATCCAAAATGTAAAGAATATAAGGATCAAGCTTTAGATCAATATTTGCATATCTTCTTAAAAATGTGAATCTGAATCGGATGATTCTTGAAAAAACATTGCGAATGTGTGCTCTCCGGGAGCCAAGACTGAACTGATAAAAAAATGCGTCGTAACATAACATATAACACGTCATGTAAATGTGAACAGTAGCCATCACAACACAACACGACAGCTAATGTAAATACTAATAAGTACATATTATGCAAAGAGTATATTAAGTATATGGGAGTTATGTTTAATAATGCGCAATCCATAAAGCTTGTGATGCTGTCATGAGACGGACATTGGCGAAATTGCGACAACCCAGTCGCAGATGCCATCTGACAAGAAGAAGAAGAAAGAAGTCAAGTCAAACAAGAAACAACAACAAGCATTTTCAAGATAAAGATCAAGAACTTAATCACTGCGATAAGCCAGTGAAGAAGTCGAAATGGCTGCACCAATGGAAAGAATTCAAGTTCTAGACGACATCGAAAAAGACATCATCACTTGTCTTCAATGCTCAGGTATAACATAAGTTAGACCGTGGTAGGTAGAGAAAGAGTTGAGACCTGTGGTCGTCGTCTTGTGTATGGTAAGCTCGGTTTGTCCTTCATACCAGCTCAATCGGCTCACCTGATGGATGGTGGTTCTTTAACAAATAGGTACCTACTCTACCTACCGAACCATTATTGATAGTAATCATACCCTCTATGACTACGTAGGTAGCGTAGCACACTTGGGTACAAAATCGGTCGGACTGGAGTTTACGGGACGCAAGGCAAAAAAGACAGGAAATATTCGTAAATTTTTATTTTTATGCTTATTTAACATTTTTTTTTGTGGTATCGTGGAGTGGGTCACTAGGCGTGCAAATTTTCTTTAGAACATTGATCTCAAAGGCCAGTGACCGCGGCGCTATAGGTCAAAATGTAATATAAAAATTTCAATGTAATGTTCGAATTGGGTGTTGCAAACCACCCAGTATGGTCTTTAGCATGGCACGTCTAGACTGTATTTAATAAGCCGGCAGCACGAAGGGAGTGCAGCCTCCGCCAGCCGTAACAATGGGCAGGCACCGCGCGTGCCGTAGCAGCTGAGGCTGGTCAAAAAGCTGAAGGTGAGCAGTGCCATTTGCTACGCAATGGCAGAGAAGCTGCATTTCTCGCAGCGCTGGACCCATCACGATGCTAAGTGCATCCCTAAACACTTTATAATTTAGCTATTAGTCATAAACCTTAGTTAAAACCAACATTTCCCCAAAAAAGGTCAGTGATCTTTTGTGCAAGGACCCAGTGGCCAAGGTCAGTACCTTGGCATCAAATATTAATAATTTCACTTTCAGTCATCAACCCAGCAAAAACAAATGTTTCCCCTAAAAAGGCCATTGACCTTAAGGTCAAAGCCCTTGTCCTTAAAACTTAATCATTTAACTTTTGGTAATAGCAAAAACCAAGGTTTTCCAAAGAAAGGTCAGTGACCTAGAGGTCAAAGATCAATGATCTTGGCCTAAAAAAGTTGATTTTTCCTTGCATCCCGTAAACTCCAGTCACCACCAAATCTTTAACATTTTCAATTAAATTGTAGCTCAAGCCCTACTGGAGCTCAGTAAAGAAAAATCTGGCCAGAAACAAGCAGAAGCAAACACTACACAGTTTCTCAGAACTCTCAGCCAAGTGGAATCTAAACTAAGTGACCAAATCAACTACCTCACTCAAGTATCTACTGGCCAACCCCATGAGGGATCAGGTTATGCCTCACAAAAAGTGCTGCAGATGGCTTGGCATCGTCTGGAGCATGTTCGCTCATGGGTCAATGAACTGGACCGTTTAAAGGCATCTCATTTAGCTGCAACCACAAGGACACAACCGGGAAATATGCCTAATGGCAATATGACATCGTCAGGGACTAGTACATAAGATATTGTAAGAATGGACATTTTCCTTCTCTAATTTATATCTTACAAAAAAGATATATCTTGTAGTGATAAATGAACTCTGAACAAATTAAACCACACTTAAGTAGGATGGACCTATGTGTGGTTTCATTTGTTACTTATTTATTGAGTGTTCAACCTATAGATCTACAGGTTCCACCTAATAAAGTAAAGCATTTTTCAGTAATTTGTGTTCTTTTCCTCTTTAAAACTTACTACTCTTCAATTTAGGACATTTTAGCAAATTCATTGCTAAAATCGACCCACACATAAATACTTGATGAAATAAAAAAATTAAATGATGCTTGAAAATAATTTATTGTTTCTGGTGATTGCATAATAAAAATAAACTAGTATTTATTAGGATATTATCCATTGTGAAATCAACATTTCAAAATTACCCAAATCCATACCAAACCAATCCTATTATCTTATGCTTATGTATATTAAATTATATATAGTATGTAATATATAGTATGTAAATTAAATTACATCACATTAATATTGAGAAAAGATTTTGGGTATTATTATTGGTACATACAAAGGTTGGAATAATATAGACACAAAATAAATATCTCAGGTACATAACTATAAATTGATAAATTTGAATGTACAATACATAATAAACATTTATCACATGCCAACAAAGGATAAGATAATAAGTTATCAGCAAAAAATAAATATTTTAAATAGATGTAACACTACAAAACCTAATTCAATATCAGCTCTGCAAATTTATAATTTTGTAACAAGTGGACACATCTCAAGATTTTGTTCTAATGAACAAAATGGTGCTAATGCAAAAAAATATTTACACCTCTAAGCAATTATCTAACATCAAAGAAATTATGAAATAAAAGTTTTATTTCTAATTAATATAATACAAGAACAAACCACAATAATAATATTTTCACTTGGGTATTTGAATAGAGGCTTTTTGCCTACTTATTCCCATAATTATGATCTGAGCACCCATCCCATTTTACTTGTTGTGTCTATAATACAAGAAAGCCAGTGATAAACAATTATGCTTTAAAAACAAGCAGTTCTATCAAAAACACTGCCTTTTTTTATTCTATAACAAAAAATAATTCACTACAGCATGACACACTCATACTACATACACTTCAAGTGTTTTGCAGAGTTAGTCCATACAATTACTCCTCTTTTCAGCTACGTTGATTTGCATTTGCTTTTGTGAATTTTTCTATATCATCAAGTGACCTTTTGGCTTTTGTTGATATATCGTCCATAGATCTTCTTGCAGTGGTTGTAATATCATCAATTGACTTTTTGGTATGTGACAATAATTCATCTGTACTTTTGCAAGCAGAGTTGGCAAGTTCTTTTATTTCTGCATCAAATTTACCTATGACCCATTCTATGGCTTGTCTTCCTTTCCCAGCGTTCAAAGATATTCTGTTGGCTAGCAAGTCTTCCATGTAGTTGCTCAGTGGTACTCCCTGAAACAACATAATATTTTCTTTGGTTTAACAGAATTAGGTTGCATAGATTTAATAGATGAAAGGAAAGGTTTTCAATCACTTGCTCAAGTAGTTGGCAATATACACACCTGAACTGTGACCACTGCTTCTTGTTTCAACAATGTTTTTGAAGAATCTGAAGGGTGGGGTGTGTACCACACGGTTTCATCAACTGCTATGAAGTTGCAGAATGTGAGGTTTCTTGTTTTTAAAGTCATTTGTCTTTCATATGGGTTCACTTCAGACTTTTCTGTGGCATAGCAAATTTTAGCTGTTCCAATAAGCTAAAACAAAATAATTATTTTCAACTCTCAAAATCTTTGATTAATATTTGTTGGCAATCATTACTAAACTAAACATGCATACCTATATTTTCAATTGCATAAAAATAATAATGTCACATGAGTTTAGATACTATCCATATCTACGTCTACAGATATAATTAGAACAAAGAAAAGTTATGCATGCATGTCTAACATTCTAATAATTGTATGTGTATCTCAGATAGCAATGATGATGAAATGGTCTCTAGAAAAGATTTTTGGATGTCAGTATCATCTTCTTTATGAGATTCCCAGTAGGATCATGAATATTTGTTGTTATTAAAATATCACAAATAACTACTTGTACCTACCTAGGTACAATGTTTAAGAACTATATGATTTTATACTTACTGCTTGTGCCCAGCGCGGAAAAAACCACTTCGAACTGACAAGTCTGTGCGTAATCAAGACTCCATCAGTGACCTTTCGCTCAACTACGTCAGTTCCAATTACTGCCGGGTTCATCGGGTTGGGGTATTTTCTCCATGCTGCCTGAGCAACGGTCTCCCATGGGTGACTAAAATGAAAGATTTTGTATGTTACAATTGATTACTACGTATTCTACTCATTGCAAGTTGCGTCATAGTGGTAGTTCTCCGCTTACTTGAAGGTATGTTCTGAAGTCCAAATCTTCATGATTGATCTAAATACTACACTATTTATTGAATTGATGAGATAATACTTATCTCATTTGATTACAACTGAGTTTTATTTCTTCAGCATTTCACATTACCACAAGCACGCACGCCCTTCTCACAATCACAACCCAACCCACTCACTCACTGACACTGACTGACATGAGAAATGGCAAATATGCAGCGTTGCCATGCCAGATGGTTGCCAGATAAGAAAACCAAAATTACAGTGTTATCGATAAAAATACAGTGTTTAGTATATAATGCAGAAGACATTCACTTACCATTTTCATTTATTTCTTTTTTCTTACCAACTAAACACTCGATTATTCACTAGGTTTCACTCTCGTTCAATCCAACTCCGCAAAAAAACATTTTTACTACAGATTACCGTACTAATGAGAAGTTGGAACCAACAAAATAGAATTAAATTAAACTGGTAAGTAAATAATTCTAAATATAAGCGTGCTGAAATCGCTATCTCGTACATAAAATAATGTGGGTTTCTTTTAGTGGCCCATAATATTATCATTTCTGTTTTATGCCTTAGCTGACGCGTATTTATTGTTTCCGGCTAAGTGCACAGGTAGGAACCTAAGTTACTAAACCCTACACATTAATCTAATTTTAAGTTAAAAAAAAATGTTACGAAATTCTTATAAAAACTTATAATT
Organism: Eupithecia inturbata; assembly: GCA_963662085.1. Lineage (NCBI taxonomy): Eukaryota > Metazoa > Arthropoda > Insecta > Lepidoptera > Geometridae > Eupithecia > Eupithecia inturbata. The sequence goes on along the minus strand of OY759180.1, from coordinate 8,787,437 downwards.
TCGATAGCATTTCATTCCTCTCCAAACACTTTCATTACTATCCAGTACAATTTTTAGAAAAATGGAGGGTAATTTATTGGAGAGAAATGAGTATTTGGCATTTAATCCTAGATTATTCAAATTACGCGTGTACCAGAAATCTTTTATGCATAACCTAGAACAGTACAATGATAACGATTAAAATTAGGTACCTATATATGAAACAATAAAAAAATTACTTACCTTTAAAATCACTGGACAGTAATGACCGCGCAACCGTGACAAAGTCTTCCCTGCGATACGAGATTGTATTTTATTCTTTTCGTAGCGACACACGTCCTTCCCCATTGAGGTGTGACGACGACTGGTTCATTGCGGGATGCGCGGGACAGGGCAAAGCCACTGTACAGGGCCAAACTCGATAAAAATGTTGATGTCCGTCAGTTCGGATTGAAATTAAATGTTTTCTTTGACAAAAATAAAACTTTGATTATCCCGAAGTTACAACCGCTTTTTTAACGAGCCGCCCTCATTAACATATTCTTTGATAATTTCTTTATGTAATACGAAGAATGTTATTCAAGTTTTATGAAAACAAAGTAGAATAAAAAAACATTGAAGTTCGTGATAGGTCGTTTGGAAAGGGAGCGTAATGAGATTTTAACGTTTTTTTTCTGCTACTTCTTTATACAGCCACATAGCTCTTTCGTGCTCGGTGGCATTAAAGCTTGATTAGACGGCAATATTTCCTCATACTCAGATTTTTAATAAACCTTAAACACATACGAGTTATGGCCTTGGAAAAGGAATCTGAACGAAACGCGATAACCCACCCATTCGTTTCTACGATAAAGATGTACCTAGATGACGCGCCAGCCGTGGCAATCTCCGGTGTAGAAAATTATTATTTTGAAGATACAGATTATTTATCGCAACAAAGATGACTTTACGAACGCGATATCACCAAGACACTGCCTATTTGACGGAGAAAATTGTATTCAGTGTGAAGATAAAAAGATAAAGATAAAAATACATTTATTTACCCAAAAAAACATAATAGCATAACAAAAGTAAAGTACATTAAAAGGAAGGGTAAAAAGGTGTCCCTAACTCAGCATTTTGCAGTATTAGGCATTTGCCCAATACTGCGCTGGTTTTCAGTTAGGGCCCTTACGCAGTGTGCGCACTTAATTCGTACAAACAGTATTCATACGTTTACGTGCGAACAATTTCGCATCCAAAGTGAGCGCGACACTTCTCATCGCTATTTGCTATTCGCGTTTTGTTCTGTGATAAATTATATTCGGCTATAGGTAGATAGTGATAGTATATATACATAGATAAATAGTGTAGAAGTCCGATTATCTCGAACACACCGTCCACGCATCGTGAACAGCGAATAAGTATGCCGATAATGCCGATCTAATCTGGTTTTCTCATCTGAACGCAAGAATGAATGGTGTTGACAGCAGCAGCGACTTATTATTTCCACTGTGATAAAATCATAGAATTTTCATGGACTGACGTTGTTGCTGTGCCTGACGTTGGAGTCCACAAAATTTAAAGTCACAGATATGTCAGTTGATGTAATTTTCAGCTTCAACTTCTTTGTTTTTGGTGCCGTGCCGCTTGCTTGTTGTTTTTAGTAGAAAATAACAATTAATCAAACTTGACAGTGACATGACAATTTGACATGATAGTCCAATCCAACAACTGTCATGTGTCACATCACAGCAACCGGCTGTTGATTGATCGACTGCCGATTTTATTTTTACAACCACCAAGCCAAATGCAGAACTACCTACATACTTACAAAACTAATACAGTAATCTTGGAAGCAAGAAAATTATAAATTCACATTGATGAGCAAAGGCATTGTTTAAATTTACAACGAGGTAAACATACTTTTCCTTCCTATTTCATTAAATGTCTCATGCGTCTCTTCAACTAAAATACATTCTGTCTTTAATCGACCGTGCCGTACGTAGTTTGTTTTTTATTGCAGATCGTTGGTTGGCGTGCAGTGCTTGCTGATAAGATAAGATTATGTACTAAGCGTCTCTACAATAGCTTCTATTTTCACTATTAACGACGCATCTATAGCTGTTTACCATGACAAGTGAATCAGAAGAAAAAGCTCTTCGTTATAGAAGAGCACAAAGCGTTACAAGAGCTGAGGAAATTACAGAAAATGAAAAGAAGGCCCGGAAATCACAGCTGGATAAACCGTAAGTCCATTTTTGTACTTTGAATCATCATTTTTATTTTGTTATCATCAGGTAGGTAACACTGACCTTAAATGCCTAGGTTTAATCTAAGCAACTTATCATAACAGGTATAATGAGGCAAAGAGCATTAATGTCAGATATTGATATGATTGCCTGTTAAGTTTATTCGTAAAATATAATGCATTGCTATGCCAAAAAAGTCTGTGTCCCGGTGTGCATGCACCCATGATAAAATCGTTGTATTAGAGGTACAAACTTTTTTATAGTCAATTGATTTTATGGTTTCAGATGTCATAAACCAAGAGATTCTTTGTTTACATGGAGTTCAGAGTTCACAAACTTTACTGGTTTGGTGAACTGGGGATTTCTTATGCTCTTCATTGGAGGAGTAAGGCTGTTCCTTGAAAATATCTTGAAGTAAGTTCAAACTTAAAATAATATTATATAAATATAAATAAATAAATAATTATATCCATTACATGACTCAAAAAAGATAAATTGTTTATTAACAAAGAAAATTATAATCAAATAATAGATACAAATTATAACTAGTATTTAAAATTGAAACAATTGACCTAACTGCAGACTGTTGCAAACAATACAGGTAGCTCAACAGATCCATGTCCCTTATATTATAATGGCCTTAGACGCTAGGAAAAATGTATTGGTGTCAAACAGCCAATTAGTAATCACAAATCACTACCAACATGCATGTTATGCATAACTTAGTCAAAACTTAAGTTTAACAAACTTAGATAATTACCTTTATCTGAGATAACAACAATCTTTCTGATTACATCTGTGTACGTTAAACCCCCTTAACATTGACCATTGGTGATTGGGTGAGGCCCATGATTTCGAGTATTGGATGTCTTATGGCCGAAATGTGTGAAAGCAGTGGGTACTGCCGGGTTAAATGTAGACTGGACCCTAGGGGAATTTAATTACCTACATAGTTGTACATAGGGCATGCAGAACAATACCCAGTTCCAGATTTGTGATACTCGGTTCCGATACGCAGTCCAAACCGGGGGAACCGGTTCCCCCGGTTCCAGGTAATATGATTAAACGATTTATTTACGATTTTTGAAAGAATAAGTAATGTTCTGAGACCTGGTGGATCACCAGGGCTTAAATTTTTCAGAGGCGGTTCAACTTCATTATTCTCGAGGGGCAAACGCCAGAGGCGTGGAACAAAAGTGTGGTACCACCATACCGTTCTGACTATTCCGAAAGTTTACAATTAGGACAAACCTCTCTTAAAAAAGCATAGGCCCATCTTACTGCTGAACCACTAAACTAACTAGTTTACGAGAACTAACTAGTTTAAGAGATAGATTGGTGGATAACTATCCACCAATCGTCTCTCTTGAAGGTTTGACGATTTCCATCCTCGAACAAGCCTGGTTCCGAAAAGGCTTTAGTACCGTAGAACACCTATTTACTCCGGCAGATTATACAGAAAACAGAGGAGTATAATCGGCCGTTATATCTGGCGTTTGTGGACTACGAGAAATCCTTTGATTTAGTCGAAACTTGTGCAGTGCTACAGCCTCTCCAGCAATACCAAATCGACAATATCTAAGTATTGAAGTGTTGGGCATGGCCACAATATCTATCCAGATCCAGAACCTAAGCACAAATCAGATCCCATTGCAAAAAAAGGTGAGACAGGGACTGTACGCTATATTCCGAAACTTTAACTCTGCATTGGAGGATAAATGATTAAATTCTTGGTTTGGGATGGATATTGGATATGGAATCAATATCAATGGCGATTACAATACTCACCTTCGGTTTGCCGACGATATAGTCATTAGTCATTACCATTACCTAAATGGCGGAATCGCTAGAAGACCTTAGCAAGATGCTTAGAAACCTCATCAGTTCATCACCCGACAAGTAGGTCGTAAAATGATCATAAGTAAAGCGAAGATCATGCCGAATAACCATGTGCTCATACAGGTTCATGTTGGAAACGATGTTATCGAAGTTGTTGATCACCTAGCTAGACCAAATGGTCCAAATAGGTAAATCCAACTACGATAAAGTGATCAGTGTGTGGGCTGATAATATCAGTGCTTCATGAATCCTAATAAAATCTAAATAATTAAACATAAAACAAATTATGTTAACAAAGTAAAATATTTTTTAGGTAGGTAGTCATACCCAGTACCTTATCAACATATTTTCTTTCCGGACATATTTACCTCAATTTTCTATGTGAATACATGAAATTAAACCACTTTTATTTTAGGTAGAACCGGGTGCATGCCCTAGTTGTACACGTGGCTGGAAAGTCAGGTCAACCAGATATTTGTTGAATCGGATTATAATCTAAATATTTTCTGTGTAATTGAACAAATTTTGCAGGTATGGTTTTCGTGTCAATCCAATTGAATGGATCATAGTTCTCACTGGTTACAATGAAGGGGAGAAGTACCAGTATCCTTCATTGATTTTAATAATATGTGAGTAAATTTAAATTATCTGCCTTCAACCTGAATAGGTCCACCACAACTTCAAAACCAAACTGAACTTTACTAAAGACATACTTTACCTTTCATACCATTTTATTAAGTTAGTATTATATAACATATCTGGCCCATTGCAACACCCTAAATGGGTGCATATTGTGTGTATTTCTTAATATAGTCAATAAGTCCTGACAAATGTATGTACCATAATATGATGCAATAAATAAATAAACGTAGTAAAGTTTAAGATTTTATTTTCATTTCAGTTTCAGTGGTACCTGTAGTGGTAGCTCTGCTATTAGAAAAAATAATTGCACTGGTAAGTTATCTGAATTTATAATAATTTTTGTTTGTGGTATTGGGTGTGGTTCTCCTTATTTTGCAATTTTTTTTATTTTGTTTAGTGCTAGTTATATATTATTTTATAATATTATGTGTGGCTCAAGTCACTTTTATGCTAAACTAATATAAGAATCATCAATGTAAGTTGATGACTACTTCATTAATGTATAATTTGTCTATATGTTTATAACATTTGTATGCAAATATCACATATTATTATAATCTTGTTTTAGAATATGATTCCTGAGAGGATTGGTCTTGGTTTGCAAATATTCAACATTTTGTTTGTAATCGCACTGCCTGTTATATCACTGCATTTTAGAGGAAACACATTTAGCTCAGGTATTTATTTTCATAATTTTTTTATTAAAATATTTACAGTATAGTATGCTTCACTGACAATAAAATTCTTTTCATGGCATTAACCCCTGAACTATAAGTGCGATCTTAAATAACAACGGAATAAATAAATTTTAGATGTTACCCAAAACACGCAAAAAAACGCAGGATGTGTCTTTAAAGAAATGTTGCGGCACAGTGCCAAGAACATGCTTTAATAGACCCCAGAACGAAACACGTCCTAGTGGACAGAAATAGTTTTCTATTTGTGTGTTGCGTACCATGCAAAGAAATCGGTTTTATACCATGTACTCCTGAACTCTAGGCCTAAAGTGCAATAAAATTTTTAACGTTAGAATAAAAAAGGTATCGAATGGTGTATTGAAATATATGAAATTACGACTAAAAACATTTTATTCCTATGTCCGGTCTCACTGTTCCATACGTTCGATCCACTGTGCGTCGCGTTGATGTATTTTTACAAAAACGAATAACCGACTTCCACTGTGCTCTATTATACAGTGCCGACTTCTAATTCCTAATATTTACACATTAAAGTGTTTGTGAGAACTAGTAATACCTCTGAAATAACACTTTTATAGGACCATCTTGCGATCACAAAAACGAAAAAATCTTAAAAATCGGATAACAAATAGCGAAAATATAGAGTAACAAATTGTAATGTACAATTGAGAAACTCCTCCATTTTTGAGTCAGTTGAAAAGATAAGCTATGATAAAGATAACTCTGTTATAAAAAATAGAGATCCCACTATGCTTATATTGCCCCACACAAAACTGCACTGAGTGGGGAAAATTGCTCTACCATGATGTAAAAGTATTTAACAAAATTCCTAGAGACATAAGAGAACTGCCTACTAGTAAATTTAAGAAAAACTCCTTAGGTGGCTTTTAGAAAAATGTTTTTATGACATTAAATAATTGTATAATCAATAAATTACCTAGTTATACAAGTTAAATTATGGACCACCTTGTTTTTAAGATCTCTTTGTACACAGTTTCTACAATAAATTTCATTTCGTAAGTTGTTAGGTATTCATAGCCTAGCTTCTTCCCGCGGCTTCGCACTCACTTTTCCGTGATAAAAAGCCGGGATATTATCTATCTCCCAGCCAAATTACATTGAGATGCGTTTAGCCGTTACGTCGTGAAAAGGTATATAACACACAGACAGAGATACAGAATTTCTTTCGAATTTTTATTATTGGTATGGATACACATTCATACTAATATCAGTTTCGGTTTAAAGATTCTCATAAAACAACAAAATGTTCACTTATAATGAGATACAAAAAGTTTTTAAAAATAATATATAAGCTAAGTACGCTATACCTCCGGGACCGGTAGGCGGTAAGTTTAATAGTATCTATGTAGTCATAATATAATAAATTCGAAAGTTTCCCTTCTCAATAAACACTTTTATTTTTAGTGGGAATGACAATGATCTGCTTTAATTATTTGCTAATATTCCTGAAGTTATGGAGCTACGTTCAGACCAATTACTGGTGTCGTTCCGGAAAAGCTAAGGCTAAAGCCCGTCAGTCAGCGCTGAGGCGGCAGAGCCTGTCAGCACCGAATTGGAGTGAGTACTTTAATACTTAAGTTAATCATAGTTTAGTAAAGTTATGATAATAATAATGCTGGACAATTCACACAGCACCCTCTAGCCCTAAACCACAGATCAATAAAAAAAACAAACAAATTGTCAAAAATATCGTTTGTAAAAAGGCTTACTACAAAATATCGGATTATCTTTAGAGGATAAAAAAGCTTGGGACGAGTTGTGATCAAACTCGAAAATTAACAACCGAACAAGGTAAAAGTTTCTTGTTCGCGTTTACTTTACCTTAAAAATATTGAAGTGAACAATAAATCAAAGTGATTACTTTATTTCCTAGTTTTATTTAAGTAGTAACTTAGAAATAGTAAATTTTTGAAAAATTTAAATTTGATTCTACTGTATGAAAAATGTGGATATATATTATTATTATTTGCAGCTTATTTTAAAGTAAATAATTTATTTACAGACGAACTAATGAACGCTGAACACGAGCGTAAGTCAAAATTGCGTTGTCCTGTTGTACGATCTTTGCAGCTTGATCTGGTTTACGCTTTGTGTTGATTGGAACTTTTGTTTACTTTCTTCTCTTCTATTTTTTTTCCTATTTGTTTACCACTGTATATATTGCTCTATTCTTACGCACACAACTTACACTTTATAGCCATCTATAATGTAATGATATATCAATCATGGATGAAAATGTAGCCATCAAACAAATATACTGATCCTACTTTTCACGACAAATATGAAATTGGAATTGGAAAATCTGTACAATTTTAAACAGATTTCCAATTGGATGATGATTTGAGGTCGGTCGATTTTTTTTATCACGAGAATTGTGATTAAAAAAATCGGCAAGGCTGTTTTTGGATTTAATAGTCATATTTTACCATATTAAAGTCTAACAAATCTGTTTAATTTTTTCATAGTAAATAATATTAGTCCGCCAATGTTTGGAGTGGATTATCTCGAAATAATGAAATTGTTACTTAACGCCTTCTCATTTTAGACCCTTCAATTTTAGTCTATTATATGTACATTATGTATGTCTAGAAATTAACGGTGAATTGGCGGTGTCTTACTTTTCTTAGCTTTAATGTGTGGCCTGATTTCGACGATTATTTGTGCGTCTAATGTCTTTATAGTGTATAGCACCTCTGCTTATGGTATTTGTGTTTACTGTAGGTATTTTAATGACTCATATAATTTCTTACTTTTATCAATCACTTACAGAGAGTTTTGACGAGGACAAGAACGGTGCTATCGCTGCTGCGCGCCTAGTCAAGTACCCTGATAATCTAAACCTCAAAGACTTAGCTTACTTCATGCTGGCGCCCACTCTGTGTTACGAGTTGAATTACCCTAGAACTGCTCGGTTAGTACCAATAGTATGTTATTCGCGGGGCGTAAGAATCGACCCCTCTAACTCAGCCCGTAGATGTCATAATGGTTGACTCCCTTAGTCACTTATCTTCCTCTGAAAGGGCAGCAGCTTCCTTCTGCGTATTATTTAACACCTACATTACGACCACCAATCCACCTGCCAAGCTTGCTGATTGTAGCAATAACCGTGTTCGTAAATATATCTTCGTATAGAAATATCATTTATTTCTGCAGATATTTGTTCAGGGTGTTTTGGATGCAGATGTTTTCTATGTTTAATAAAAAATGTCTATCTATGTAGTGTATTGTATTAAGTATATCAGTTATCTAGTACCACATAACATAAGCTCTGCTTAGCTTGGGGCTAGTAATGCTGTGTAAATTGTCCAGCATTATTTATCTATTTATTTATTTCCAGCATCCGCAAGCGTTTCGTGCTGAGAAGACTGCTGGAGCTGGTGGTTGGAATCAACCTGATATTCGCGCTACTGCAGCAATGGATGGTGCCTTCCATCATCAACTCCTTGGAGACATTCTCAAGCATGAACGTGATGAGGATTACTGAGCGCCTTTTAAAACTGGCTGTATGTATACTGAAATATTAGTTTATTAAAAGTACGGAACCCTATTACTAAGCCTTCGCTTAGTAATAGGGCTAAGCGCTGTCCGTCCGTCTGTCACGGGGCTCTATCTCATGAATCATAACAGTTAGACAGTTGAAATTTTCAGAGAATGTGTATTTATCTTGCCGCTTTAAAAACAAATAATAAAAATAAATTTAAATATCTAAATTAAAGAGGGAAGCCCTCTTTAATTTAGATATTTATTTTTATTACAAGTTTTTTATACAAGAAACGTGGCTTTTGTTTATTTTTGCTCTTCATTTGTCAAGGCTGTATCTCTTAAATCACAATAGGTAGGCACATGGAATTATTATGTATTTTATAAATAAATAACACTTCAACTGTAATAACCACAAATACTTAAAAAATACTAATGTTGAATTTAATTTTGGGGACTCCGAACAAGTGATAATTTGAAGTTCTTTGAAAAAGTTGCCTGATTTTTACGGTACGGAACCCTTCGTGTGCTAATCGACTCGCACTTATCGGTTTATTTTTTAATAATTTCATGACAAAACAACATTACAAAATGTTTTGCTGAAAAACAAGCAAAAACATTATGAAATATTGTTTCACAAAATGTTAAGTAGTTTTAATGTTAAATAATGCGTAAGAGTGCGTGTAAAAACACTAATAGAAAGAAAAAACACCTTATTAAAAATAAAAATAAAATCGTTATTCGCGGTCCAGAATCACCCCCTTTCGGCTTAGTACACATGTTACGTGGCACTCTGTATTACGAAAACTTTTGGCATGACGCAGTGACGCGAAGCATAGAATATCTATTGACTAACCCAAACTGTAAACCTTCACAACACATGCTCTGCTTTCTTTGGGGCCAGACAATGCGGTATTAAAAAATACCCAGTATTTTTATGATTATTTATTTATTGTTTCATGTTTATCGTTCCAGGTTCCAAACCATCTAATCTGGCTATGTTTCTTCTACCTCAACTTCCACTCATTCCTAAACCTGATGGGCGAAGTGATGCAGTTTGCCGACCGCAAGTTCTACGGAGATTGGTGGAACGCTACCAACATGAAGACATTTTGGAGTTCTTGGAACACGCCCGTTCACGTCTGGGCGTTACGTCATCTATACTTCCCCATTACTGATATGGGATACAGCAAGACGGTGGCTGGGTTAGCTGTGTTCTTCGTGTCTGCTTTTTTCCATGAGTATTTGGTAAGCGGAATTTGACATTCTAGTACTTATCAAGGAGATTGAGAATGACGTCATCTCTCATACTGTCCTGCTCAGTTCGACACCGATCTGAGCGGGACAGCATGCGAGATGACATTTTTTTAAGAACGCAGATTATGCCTCTTTTTATTTTAATTGAAAAGCGTCAAAAGAATTATTGCACAGCCCCGTGTTACCGAAGTAAGCAAAATAAAGTATCTGGAATTATACCGTTTAAGATAGATTTTAAGCAAGTCCATTTGGTCCACTAAACAGAGCGAAGATTTTATGCAATTCCATTGGTTAATATGGCATAAATCTCCGCTCCGCTGCCTCGCTCCGCGTCAATTGACAGGCAGCCTAAGGACATCTATGTCGGTCTCTCTCGGGATTCCCAATGGCTATTATAATGTGGAAAGACACATAAGCCAATATGTTTATTTCTTCAATAAATCAAGTCTGTTTTATGTTTGAACCAATATGAGCCTTAATACTCGTATTACTCAGTCTGTTCTTTGAGAACATTATGTAAGTAACTGATTGTTGAATTGTATCTTTAATGACAATTGATGATATAAATCAATTACTGAAATAGGTACTTTCTTTTTGTCAGAATATGACTGAGGCACGGCAGTGCCCTGTCCAAGACTAGTAAAAAACCAGATCCGTTAAGTGCGAGTGTGACTCGCGCGCCGAGGGTTTCGAACGTTTGTTAATTATACACATGTGTACTAAAGGTACCGGTTAGAGACTTCGCTATAAAAATAGTAGGTACCGACCTACAATTCACATGGATCGCTCTGATAACTTCGGAGATTAGGGGTAATGGTAAAATTTTTGACTTTATTCAAAATATTTCAAAACAATTTAAAATTTCTTTCGGTATCATATACCTACAGATATTTCAAACTGTTTTAAAAGGTACGAACCGATACCTTTCATTTGATACCCCACTCAGTAGGGTTGCCTCCCCTTTTGAAAATTATTCCCCCCTTTTTGACAATCGTTTCGTTATATTTATCGATCCTCCTTTACTTCATATATGTACCCACAATACCTGTCTATAATTAGGTAATTAACATAATTTTAAAGTGGCTTCCTGTGACTCCTATTATAGTAGGTACGACAAATATCAAGATGCAAACTTTGTAAATTTTCTTGTTGTTGATTTTTTTACAGAGTTTACTTGTCCATTTGAGCTTTTTCCTCCAATGCAAAATGCTGACAATTATTTTTCAAACTCTACGCATGAAAGATGCAGAATGTTTATGTTGTGAGTTGTTTACAGACATTGTACTTGAGAATGGCTTTAGCATAGGATAAGCATATACAGTCGAGTACGTCGAGTGTACCCTTAAATTATTGTTACAGGTGAGCGTCCCCCTCCAAATGTTCCGTATCTGGGCCTTCCTCGGCATGATGGCTCAGCCCCCCTTGGGCGTGATCTCCCGGCGCGTGGAGCTCGAACTGGGCCCTCGTTGGGGCAACATCATCGTCTGGAGCTCCCTGGTCATCGGCCAGCCTCTCTGCATCATGATGTACTATCACGACTATGCGCTGCTGAATTTCAACAACTAGGCACAAAAATGGAGGCTTAGACAAAACTGGGCGCTTACTATGCAATTTTTATATCCTGGCAATTTTGCACATGCCTGTTGTACGACCCCCTAAGCCATCGCTTTGTAAATTTACCGAGCACTCTGGTCATCAGGCAGCCGCAGCTAAATTTGATACGAAACGGGGGCTTGCTATGCAATTTTAGAATCCAGGCAATGCATTTTATGGCCTACACTGGCCTGTATATTGTTGTAAACGTTCATAGTACTCTCCCTAAAGCCATTGCTTAGTCATCTGGAGCTCAATGGTCATCGGCCAGCCTCTGTATCATGATGCAGAGGTACTATCACTTGTTGCTGAAATTCAACAACTAGATACAAAACTGGGGGCTTACTAAATTTTATGTTCCAGGCGCTTCATTTTACAAAAGGATACGTGTAAAAGTTTGTATGAAAGGTCAACACAAATTTAGATGATGACAGAAATGTCGAGATAAACCCGAAATACTGAATTGCCTGGAAATTGGCCATACAATTTCTTAGTACGCCTCCCTGATCCATCGCTTGGTCAATATCATAGTTTAGAGCTCGCCGGTCGTTGGCCTATTGGGTTATGTTACAAGTTTACAACATGTTTAGCAAAATAAGCTTCCGTAATTTATTAGCATAATGAAGGGGCTGTCGCGTACCTTATTGGTCTATGTTATCCTTTATTTCGTGCGTCTTATAATACTTAGGACTCTATAAAGCCCCGTATTTTATACATAAGAGTACTGAACACTTTTGCATCAATTATATAAGTGTACATGAACAAAAGTTGTATGTGATTATGAGATAGCAAGCTAAAAATCATTGTATCATTGTGTCTCTTATTTTGTCTATCATGTTAATTTTATATTAATTGAGATTAAAAAAGGTGCTATCATTTATCGTGTTTGTGTACTACTTGTGGTATACATTTTTACTAAAGAAATATGTTACAGTCATTTGCTTGCGCGTGGGTAGTAAGTAAGTAAACAGTAAGAAGGAAGAACTTACAAATAAGCGATATTTTATCAATGAACAAAGTCTCGATCTTAATTTTAAGTAATCAAACAATTCCTAATAAATTATACCAAATAATCTTATAAATTCGGAATTAAGGCAAATATAATTTATGAAACACAATGAACATTATGGGAAATGTATTTAAGAAATAATTATTAAGTAATCAGTTATTATTATTATGAATTTATAAAAGCATGTTGTTAACTTCAATTTATTTTAATTATTTTATATGCATGTAAATTTTTATACGGTTATACGGTGCGGGTATTTAAATATTTTATAGTTGATATTATAATTTTTATGAAATGTATTTTTATGCAAATCGAGAAAGTTTGAACATGAAGACTGAATAATTGATCAAATTGTGATATTAGAGCCATGTCACATTTCTGCAATATTTTTATAACTTTTGATCTACGAATAAATATTATTTATTCGTAGCTTTTGATATGATGTGTTGTTATTATTTGCCTGCGACGCAGGAGGGAAAAATGTTTGTACGATCTGCAAATATTTGTTCCGGGTGTTCTGGGTATTTTCTATGTAAGTATAATAAAAAATACCTATCTATGTAATGTATTGTATTGAGTAAGTCATCTAGTACCCATAACAAAGGCTCTGCTAAGCTTGGGGCAAGATGATGCTGTGTGGATTGCCCAGCATTTATTATATATTTAAAAAATTTATTGTTTTGGAAACAATTTTTATATTATAAAATTATACGTATCGTTTTATATTTTTATAAAAACACAGAACTTTTATAATAACTAGTTATTTTATTTTTGTATTAGATATTTTCTGGGTACATAATTAATGTAAAAACAATTTTCAATAAAGAATTAGCTTACATGTAGATAATTTTTAAAATTAGGCAGTGTCATGTTAATTTGCGCGATACAATTTTTGATGACGCTGTCTATGATGTATTAGGGTGTTTGTTTTTAAGCCGAAATAGATATTAGAGTTAATTAGTGAAAATGTGAGAAATTTTTTAATTTACAAATGTTACTAATTTCCACAAGAGATTATAATAACAGTTATTTATTTATATTGTTGCATTTTAATGTGTTCAAACCAGGTTCAAATAAATAATGTGAAACTTGAATTATCTCTTAATTTTGAAATCACCAATAAGACTTTCAATGCCCACGCACACGGAGGTGTTCGACTAGCTGCAGCAGCTTGGCGCCTCTTCGGGTTGCACCGCAGTGACTGGACAGTGAATACACGTTTAGTTAGGTACGTAGGTAATCTCAAAACTAAGTAGGTAGTCCATTGGTTTAATATCAATAACCTTTTGCTTAAGGCCCCTAGGCTACCCCGACCCACAATAGCGCCGCCACCTATTTTATTACGTTAAACTAAAGAATTTTTTCAAATCCATTGGGTAGTTTGTGATACCTGTCATAAGCTTTATTTTAATGTCTCTGTAATAGTTTTATTTTGTGTAGTGTAGACAGAGATGCGAAAAAAGAGTTTGGTGGCCACCAAGAGCAACTTCGCATCTTTGCATAAACTATTCAAAATAAAACTATTACAGAGGCATTAAAAAAAAGCTTATAATAGATATCACATACTGCCCAATGGATATTAGAAAATTCCTTTGTTTATCGTAATAATAAGATAAGCTAGGTGGCGGCACTGTTCTGGGTCGGGGTAGCGCCTTAACAAAACCAAAACGAAATGTATTACCTCGTGTGTTCATAAGTTTTGAGACGAACTTATTTAATTAATTTAAAAAGAAAGTAATTCATGCAACCTTTTTTAAACTTTTAAAATTTTAAATTTCGAATGTTTTGAATCAGAAAAAATATACATTTGAATATTTGTTTCATTTCATTCTCCGTGAAAATGGCGCCAACAAAAGATTTGCGTGCGACTGTAATTTCACTGTTTCAAGCAGGAAAAAAACCAATGCAAGTTTTTAGTGAAATCCAAAGTTTGGGATGTAGTCGGAACTTTGTGTATTATACCATAAAGAGGTACAAGGAGACCGGCTCTTTAGAAGACCGTGGAAGATGTGGCCGCCCGCGGTCTGTAAGGACGCCCGCCAACATCAAAGTAATCAGAGAGCGAATTCGTCGCAACCCTTGCCGGACTCAAAAGAAATTAGCTCTGCAGACCAACATTTCGCGAATATCGGTGAACAGGATACTTAAATATGATCTTAAACTAAAGGCCTACAATCGAAGGAAAGTGCATTATTTAAACGAGCGTCTTCGTAAATTGCGACTGGAACGATGTCGGAACCTATTGAAGAGACACGATCCAAAAAATATCCTGTTTACCGATGAAAAGATCTTCACGGTGGAAGAAAAGTTTAACCGGCAGAACAATAAGGTTTACGCCAGAAGTTCAAAGGATGTCCAGCCATCTGTACGCATTGTCCAGCGCACTCATCATCCAGCAAATGTGATGGTTTGGTGGGGTGTTTCCTACGAGGGGGTCACTTCGCTTCATTTTTGCCAGCAAGGCGTCAAGGTGAAGGCACAAAATTACCAAACCGACATATTGGAAGCGGTGGTTAAACCATTAAATGATACGCTATTCGCTGGAAAATACTGGGTTTTCCAACAGGACTCTGCTCCCTCCCATAAAGCTAAGACTACCCAACGTTGGCTGGAGGCCAATTTGCCAGGCTTCATTCGGAGCGAAGATTGGCCCTCGTCAAGCCCTGACTTGAATCCTTTGGATTATTCTTTATGGACGGAATTGGAGCTGAGGACATGCAGAAAGTCTCACCCAAACCTGGATTCTCTCAAGCGAGCCCTTATTAAAGAATCGAAACGGATTCCCATTGAAAAGATTCGTGCCGCCATAGATGAATGGCGCACGCGTTTGAAGGCCTGCATTGAATGCAAAGGCGGCCATTTTGAATGATTTATTTTTAAATACAGATCTAGATGTCAGTAGTTTTAATTTTAATATCCAATAAATGAATACTCAACTTAGCTCCAAAAATATTTTAGTTTTACTGTGTCTCAAGACTTATGAACACACGAGGTAGATTTTTCTACCTAATGTTAAACGTTGAAGTGAGTTAAGGCCGATGTAAACGTAAAAGGAGAAACGCTAGAAATTGTACAAAAGTACCGTTTTCTTAGGAATCACCATAGATAGGTACCTAATAACTCAATGGATGGGGCCCACACATAGATAAGCTATCGAAGAGAATTATAGTAGTTTTGCAGCGTATGCCGTCAAAAACAAGTTCCGTCATGTGCGAGTGTGACTCGCGCGGCGAGGGTTTCGAATGTTTGTCAAGCATACCAATTATGTATCTACCATAGGTACCGGTTAGAGCCTTTGCTATTTATTGAATACCTAAAAATTAAAGCCACATTTCAGATGTATCGGTTTGCAAACTTCAAAGTAATATCTTCATAGAGGGTAATAGTAAAATTTTCGAGTCCTTTCAAAATATTTGAAAAAGTATGAAACAGAAATTTCAAAAAGTGTTTTGTAATGTCCCCACTCAGTGAGGCAGCCCCCCTTCCCTTTGAAATTATTCCCCCCCCCCCCTTCTTTTTTGTCAATATTTGAAAAAGTGTTCTACTTACAGACTTATCTATAATTTTCCTGTAAAATATAGATCGATATCTACAAACGCTACATACATTTCTTTCAGATCGATCGCTCTGTAAACTGCAGAGAATGGTAATTTTTGACTTTTTTCAAAATATTTCAGTAAGTATGAAACGTACAGAAATTTCAAAAACTGTTTTGAAATGTAGTACAAACTGATACTTTTCATTTGACACCCCACTTGACCTTGTAGGTCTCTTAAAATTTTGACATAACAACTTGTATCTACGTAGGTACTAAAAATTTAAATTAAAATTTTGATTTTTTTGTCTTTTTTTTTGTTTTAATCTGTGCAAGCGCACGAAATGATAATACATTTCGTGCGCCTGCACAGATTTATTATTTTAAATTTTGAGACCATAAGGGTTTCGAAACCGATCTCCGATCTTCGAAACCCTAAAAATCCGTCATCTTACAGACTTGGATACCGCCAGGACATCTAGACTTGTATAATTCACTTGCTACTTCCATAGTATTATGTTGGTATACTAATGTGCGGGAACGCTGCAGATATGAACACCGTATTTGTGTTGCAGAAGAGGGCTGTTCGTGCAATCTATAAGGTGAGTCCCAGAGAATACCTACGTGATTAATTCAATGAAATAAATATAATGACAGTACCATGACAATATATTTATGAAAACTTATTGTACACTCATAGAAATATCAATCGGTTCTCTAAAAATAGCGATATATATATAAGTAATTTAAATACTTGAAATAAACACAAACTCGCAGTGCCCACAAACTACCTATACTACTTACCTACACAAAATTAATGTATCTTTTAGGGCAATGTACCTATACGCTTCTACAACAAAATAGAAATTCGGAAAGTTAACATCAAAATCTATAAAACTATTCATTTTCAAAACCCTCCGGAAAGCTTTCCAGGTAAAACTACCAAATGACTGGCCTAAAAAGCCACACCCTTTCTACTAATGTAGTATGTTGTTTTTGTGTGTATGTTGAAGGTAAATTTTACGTATCTACCCGCCTCGGCTTCGTACGGGTACTGCTACCCGTACGAAGCCGAGGCGGGTAGATCTTTTAAGAGGAACAATTCTGTAAATAGGTACCTAGGTTAGGTAGGTACATTGTTTTCTATAACTTTATTGGTTTACGCGGTGCACGCTATATAAACAATCATCGTGGTATTTCGGTAGGTAAGCCAATTTACGTAGAATCAATGTAACTCTAATTTATTAAAGACAAGTTTCAGCCCGCGGCTTCGCACGCGTTGTTTCTATGGAAACGTTTTATAGTTATATCTATCCCATGTTTACTGACTTAGGGGATATTAAGTAGCCTTTGTTTTATTTCAGGCTTATAACTAGGTACCTGTATGCAAAATTTCAGCTCGATCCGTTTGGCGTGAAAAGGTAACAAACATCCAAACTTTCGCATTTACAATTATTAAAGTGTGCGAGTCGACTCGCACACGGAGGGTTTCGTACCATCGTACATTACTATTTCGCAAAAGGAACCCCTTAAAAAAGTCTTTTTATATCGAATAAGAAAATCAACATGACGCGGTCACCCATTCAAGTAGGAGGCCTACTGACCGTGCCCGCTTCGGTGATCGGTACTTAACTTGGTATGGACTCCTCAAATATTAAATTTATTTTATTTTTATTATTTGTTGTTACAGTGTCAATGATTATACACACTGTCAAAATGTCAACTGTCTACTAACTAACACATGTTCAAGAGCCTTGACAAAAGTAGAGCAAAAATAGGCAAAAAACACAATCAATCAATAAATTTTTGTATGGGTTGGGAGCCCCCTTTCATTTTAATATATTAGTATTTATTTTATTTGTTGTTGTAGCGGCAAAAGAAACACATTCTGTGAGAATTTCAACTGACTACTATTTATGCATTATGAGATACATACAGCCCGCTGACGACGGACGGACGGTCAGACAGCGGAGGCTTAGTAATAGGGTCCCTTTCTCACCCTTCGGGTACGGAACCCTAAAAATTTACTTAGCGAAGAGCGAATGAAGGATTCCATCACTTTTTCTAACCATCCGCTGACTGTCAGTCAAGGTGACCATGACTCCGAAGATTAGATCCAATGCCTCACCTCTGACATCTCGCAGACTTGTGCAGGGTTCATCGATCGCTTATCTGATCCCGTTCATGTTATATACGCGTGTGTTGCGTAATGCTGTGGATTATTGAATTTTCCTAGGATAGGAAGGTGAATAAGTGATACTGATAATAGATAGATAGATAGATAGATAACCCTTTATTGTACCACACAAACACAAAATATAATACAGAAGAAAATGCTGAGAAACAAGGAAGTACAAAGGGCGGCCTTATCGCTTTGAGCGATCTCTTCCAGGCAACCTTGGGATGGACTGGACTTAAGAGAACAATATAGACGGTGGTGTTTGAAAAACTTAAGGAAATTAAAACAATTACATATACCTACACTACGTACTATAATACCTATCATGTCTTTAACTACCTACTTTATAATAATAAACTTACATAGACATAAAAATAAAATTATTAAATTTTTACACTGATAAATAATACTGATGAAGCAGTTTTTTGAAGATTGGGAGTGATTTCGCACGTCTGATGTCCAGGGGAAGAGCATTCCATAGACGGATAGCTTGTAACTGATAACTGATATATAAGACAATAGGTTTTCGCCATCCTCACTCGGTACAAAATAAACTTAACATCTAGGTACCTACTCAACTCAGCCTTTAAGCTTCCACATCCACCCAAGCGCTCTTTATATTGCGCTATTCTGTCCGATCTTGTGTCAGTTACCATCGTCCACTCTTTTTATAAATGTATGTATGTTAAGTACAAACTTTTTGTACTTATCAAAACGCAGCTTAATTAATCTCATAAAACACGAGTTGAAAATGCGAAAGTTCGCAGCCCAGCCACATTTGCGGTGTGAACGGCGGCGGCCGTACGAGGAGGAAAGTACAAGTAGGGCACGGCTCAATTGATGAAGAGGCTGCGATAGATCCCGAACGTGTCTACGGATCGGTGCCCTGCCTTATCGCTGCGCATTGTTTGACGAACAATACCTACGATACGCTCCTTACTACGTTTTGTTAAAGGTTTTTTAACTATAAATTTAATAAGGATGAGATCTTGACTTATTTTTTAGCTGGTAGGTAGCTAGCGTTTAGAAAATAATTGTCACCAAATTAGATATTGAATTTTGACTCCGCTACGATCAGTAGCGATCAAATATCAATGATAAACAGCAAAATGTGTGGAAAACCTGTAGGTATTTAAAAAAAATATGTTATCTAGAAAACTTTCACCAATCGTGTTTTTAAAACATGTAGGTAATCCAAAACTAAAAGTTCGTTAGTATCATTTCCCTTAATATGAAGGTGGTTTCACAGATTCTGAGATAAATAACTATTTCGAACTACAAAATTGCATATTGCACACTCTAAAACGTTTTGGTGTTCGTTAACTGTAGGTACCTAATAAGGTTTTTAGATTAACATACACCTTCAAGATGAGCCTGGGTGCATAGAAATAACTTTCAAAATGAAACCTTGGTTCGATCCGACTTAAATCCGGATTTCGTAGAACCTGACTCAATCGCTATCAAAGAGGCAAACCTCGCTTCTTTCGTTTAATATTTTAGATCACAATGTCTGTTTGGTTTGACGAGAGATTACCATAGTTGATCAAAATATCAGTGGATATTTGGTTTGTTGGGAAAGGGTTGAGGCATCGCAGTGCGGCGCGGTGCGGCGACCCGTGGCCTGACGCAGCCGCCGCTGTTTGCCGCCGGTCAACATTGTTAGCCCGCCTTTCTTCCTACCAAAGTAGCAACCCCAATATGTTGCCAGCTTACACCGCTTCCGAGACATTGCAGGCTTTTATCATTTGGTAAAGCCAGGGAACATTGAAATAAGCACTCGTAAAGAAGGCACGAAAAAAGGAAAGCTGAACAAAATGTTCTTTATAAAAACATGTACTTAAGTATAAAACAAAACCAATGGTACCCAATTATGATGACTGGAAACCTGTCAGGGGCGTTACATCGATGGATGGAGGTGTCTCACATTATCTACAGTTTCACCTATCATAACGTGCGATTACTTCTATGCACAAGAAGAAGAAGGTAGACAAACACAGTGGCGACGTAGCGAGGGATCGTTGCAGGGGCGGTTTTCTACCAAGACCCCCTAAATATATCTAAAACAAAAATATTCAGTAGACAATCACAACCCTCAACTCCTCACAATAGGAAGTATAAGTAGGTACCTAACGGACAGCAGAATGTGCCGCGGTAATTTGGGTTATTCCCGCTCGTCCCCACGTTTCGTCCCTAATGGGGACCAGCGGGAAGTTTTTCAGTAGCGTTCGTCCCCATTCAAATAATATGTGGATAATTTAAATAAAATTATACTATGTTTTGTAGTCAACTTTTATATAATATTTTAATAAAAAATTGTAAACTCTTCGTTCGATATTTCACTCAAATCACTCAATACGCGCGCTCACTACGTACTTATAAATTATAATGAATCAATTACACGCAAGCTTTTGCAATTCAAGAAATGGATACCACTAACTGAATTACTTCCATTATTACTCAGGAGATAGGAACAAGAGCTCTCAAGACTAATCCACCTGTTTGCCTATCTACCTGCTACCTTTCCCTTACTTACCCCTTCCTGTGATTCAAAGGCTAAGGAATGCAATGCGGTAAGTACTATAGCAGGCCGCTCCAGTGTATGCGTGGCGAAGAGTTGCAATTCAAGAAATGGATACCACTAACTGAATTACTTCCATTATTACTCAGGAGATAGGAACGAGAGCTCTCAAGACTAATCCACCTGTTTGCCTATCTACCTGCTACCTTTCCCTTACTTACCCCTTCCTGTGATTTTGCATGATAATTATTAATAGTAATGTGTACCTACCGAACTGTAATTTTATACTAATATTATGTGTATGGTATGTGAATAATTAGAGCTAAGCGTGTTAAACTATAGGTAATAGACAAAGAACTTCCTTCCAACTGTGATTTTGCATGCAATAATATTTAATAATATTAATATTTTCGTATACTATAAATACCTAAGATTGTTTTTTGTTTTGGCGTAGCAGATACCTTATTTTATCTTATTTAAGCCGTTTTTCATAACTTTTTAATATTCACCTATAGTGTGTGTTTGTTACATAACTAAAACAAATTTTTATAATGTTGATTTTTAAGTATTTTTTTTAATTAAAAAAAACGTACAAATTTATATTGTAATACCATAAGATACTGACTGATATTCTTATAAATCTTATTTAAGTTATACCAAGCACGTGTTATATGTTTCTCTAGTGTATGTTTCTAGGTATAGTAACTATAATTTTAAAACAATTTTTTTATAATGTTGATTATAATATGTTTACAATTTTTAATTAAAATATTATATAAAAGTTGATTACAAAACATAGTATGATTTTATTCAAATTATCCTCATATTATTTGAATGGGGACGAACGCTACTGAAAAACTTCCCCCAGGTCCCTATGGGGACCAACGGGAAGTAAACTTCCCATTGGTCCCCACTGGGGACGAAGCGTGGGGACGAGCGGGAATAACCCGGTAATTTCGGAGGTTGGTTTAAGGTCGGGTTAGCAACAATGACAAGGAAGCTAAGGCGACGACGACGTTGAAATTTTTGTTACTTTTTCGTTGTTTTTTTTGTTTTAATGAAGTGTAGCGTGGTAACAAACATCTTGAGAAAATTGTTAAGAAACTAATACAAAATAAATATCGGCGACTAGAGTGGGCCGCAGCCTTTTTTTAAATTGGTGAGACATGCTTAGCAAGACAAGGAAACTAAGATAGAGATAGAGAGATAGATAGAGTGCTGCTCTACTTAACTAGCTTCCAGAGCATCTGCGATTTCATGTAAATTATGTGGATTTAACTAAATCTAACCACCCCAACCGCATTTTAGTTGGCAACATTGACCCCTCTCCTCCTTCCACCAGATATCACAATGATTACCCGACACGTATCCCACTTGTTTGGAGTGCCTTTGTTAATTGGTCGTTTACGAAGCGCACATCTATTGTTTTATCCAAACAATCTGAACCGCGTATACCAAAGGCAATTAAATGAACATCGAGATACCTATCTAAACCAGAAAAGAAAGAGGTAGTACCTACCTATATCTATATAATAAGTACCTACTTTTTTTACCTTTAATGAATTTTTTACAAGCTTGTACCCGCGAAATCGCACGCGTTTTTCCGTGATAAAAGTAGTATGTAGGTACGAGCTACGCCTACCTACTTGTCGGAAAAATTCAGCCCGATCCGTTCGGTAGCTAATAACTACAACTTTCGTATTTATACTTAACTTATTTCTGCCCGCGGCTTCGCACGCGTAGTTTCTATGGAAACAGAGCGGGTTAGAAGGGATAATATGGAAACGTACGTTTTAAGGTTATTTCTGTCCTATTATGGAAACTGATTTATGGGATCAAAAGTCCTATGATGTCTAATAAAACATGTACAATTTCAGCACGATTCCTTCAGTAGTTATTTTCACTGACTAGAATCTAAGTAAACAAGACTCAATTATAATTACACATATATATATATATCATTATTTATATCGAAAAGGGTTGCCTTGTCTGTGTCTTTGTAGTATAGACTTTAATGTCTGAAAAAAAAAATATATGTATTAATTCACTCATTGTCTATTAAAATACTTACTACAGATTTAATAAAGTTTTATCTAGGTACCGTGAAATATGATCTAACTTAAACGCTTTTTTTTTAAGATAGGTACTTTAAGTTGAGACGAATGTGAGTAGGTGCCTACCAAGACAAAAAAGAAGGATAAAAACAAAAATATAATATATAAAAAAGTGAAATTTACATAGTTAGGTAAATGGCGTAAGGGGGGGGGGGCGGGTCCAAGCTCCGAGGGGTGCAATCTTGGCATATATACATATGTATAACGACGGTCTAGACTCTAGACGACACCTACACATTCATTTTAGTCTTGAGACTGACGTTGTTCTAAAACATATGTACCTACTTACTTAGTTAAACGCATAAATACAAGTAGTACCTTTTTGACAAAAAACATTACAATCAAGTAATAAATACAAATTAGAACTAGTATTTACAGTAGTAGTTCCTAGCTTTATAAGTTTTGGGCTAGAAATGCTAGAATCTAGCATTAGCATCTAGCCACAGTAGCCACTAGTAGACGATGCTGTAGGTAAATTATTTAAATTACCAAAAGCTAGATTTTCACATAAATCTTTTTATATTGACTTCATTATGTAAGTCCAACCCAGCACTAACAGGCACATCACTACAATTATTTAGGGTTAACAAGGGTTGTTGAGACCGTGATTAAATGTAATCCGAATTATGCTGAATGTTACCCTCGCGCGGTGGCGCGTGAAATCACTTTGTTCTACAGTTAGCCACCTTACGCCGGGGTATGATTTATTGTTCTGTTGATTTATTATGCCGATTATACATAATAGAAGATTTGTCGTGTAATATCTATTGGCATTGAGGTTTTCAAAGTACTACGAAATGCGTTTAGGAGCGTTACGCATTTCGTAGCACTTTGAAAACCTCAATTCCAATAGATATTACACGACAAATCTTATGTAGTGCAAGCTTATGTACCTAGGTAACATATAGGTATAGGTATTTACGAAATAACATCTCCTCAACAGCTTCTTTAATATTAGGTCCTTACATATGAAATTGGCGTTTTTCGTACTGGCCACTTTAATCACATATTTCTCCTCTTTGGTAAGGAATTCCAAATTCAAATTTATACAGCTATAGACTCATGTATTTGTGCTTCGATGATCGTCATTCATTTGTTTTTTTTCTTCTGTTTTTTTCTGTTTGCGTCACTCATTTTACAAAATGGAAAACTTAAAATATCGCATTATTTACGAGTACGAGTTCCGCCGTGGCACTAGTGCTGCGGAAACAACTCGAAGGGTGAATGATGTGTATGGCGGTCGTGTTGCAAAAGAAAACACAGTTCGTTTTTGGTTCCAACGTTTTCGTTCTGGAAATTTTGACCTGCAGAACAAGCCCCGTGGACGGCCTGAGACTCAAGTTAATAATGAAGAGTTGAAGGCTATTGTGGAAGCGGATCCATCGCAAACCACGTCCGAGTTAGCTGCAGGCAGCGATGTTAGTGATAAAACTGTTTTAATTCACTTGAAGCAAATTGGGAAGATTAAAAAGCTTGAAAGGTGGGTACCTCACGAATTGACTGAAGCAAACCGGCAAACGCGCGTCGACTGCTGCGTTACATTACTAAACCGGCACAATAATGAAGGTATTTTAAACCGAATCATTACCTGTGATGAAAAATGGGTTCTTTACGATAATCGGAAGCGCTCAGCGCAATGGTTGGATCCTGGCCAGCCAGCCAAATCCTGCCCCAAGCGAAAATTAACCCCAAAAAAGTTACTTGTAAGCGTTTGGTGGACTAGTGCCGGTATTGTTCATTACAGTTTTCTCAAATCTGGCCAGACTATTACGGCTGATGTCTATTGTCAGCAATTGCAAACCATGATGGAAAAGCTAGCGGCTAAACAACCTAGGCTGGTCAATCGCTCCACGCCACTGCTGCTTCACGACAACGCTAGACCACACACTGCGCAACAGACGGCTACTAAATTAGAAGAGCTTCAATTGGAAAGTCTAAGACATCCTCCGTACTCCCCGGACCTTGCTCCAACAGATTACCATTTTTTTCGAAATTTGGATAACTTCTTGCAAGGGAAAAAATTCAACTCCGATGGGGCAGTCCAAATCGCCTTCAAAGATTTTATTGATTCCCGTCCGACTGGTTTTTTTAGTAAAGGGATCAATGAACTACCTATAAGATGGCAAAAGTGCATAGAAAATAATGGTTCATACTTTGATTAATTAAATATATTATATTAAAAAATATTCGACTTTTTGTTCCTCCCATACAAAACGCCAATTTCATATGTAAGGACCTAATATTTGAACTATATCAATAGTATGGTATTTATTCAAATTCAATTTAATTACGAACAATATCCTAAATTCAAAAAAAATAAAAATTGTACGAATTTCGTAGCAAATGCTACGACAGCAGTTTTGTAAACATTATTTTTTTATATTTATGTATATTGGTATTCAAAATGTAAATCCTATTGTAAGTCTTTTTGAGGTTCTACTTATTTCATGAGTGCTTCATGTTCTATGCCCTGCCCAGAATCTAATCATAACAACAAAATAAAAATTTTGCAAAACCCACGGATAGGTACTTTCCTAATCGAAAAAGAAATAAATAATTTTAGTAAAACCCTGACAAAGAGGAATTAATAAAACAGCAAAGATAATTTATATATGTACAACCAAATAAAGCTAACAAATTTTTTTCACCTTCCTATTATTACAAAGACAAAAAAATCCGTAAAAGTCCGTGCAAAACCCACGACGGATAGTCGTGGGTTTTGCAAAATTTTTATTTTGTTGTTATTTTAAACTTTTTAGAGAGATCCTACGTGGCTTACCGCCTGATGTGACGTAGTAAGTAACGTAAGTGACGTCATGGAAGGTATGTTACCGTATTAATTAGAGTAAAATAAATAAATTCAAATTGAATTGAGATTGTTATAAGCAGTTGATTTTGCGTCTGACCTCTTTGTTTAAATCGGCCGTCCCATCGGATTATGAGAGTGAGGGAATAGAGATTGCATCTGTGTTTGCGCACACATTTGAACACTATAATATGTCCTGCACACCTGGCTAGTCTCCGTGTGACTAGCCGCCGCCCGAAGACTCGGCTAGGAGGACATCATCTTCACCTATGTGTGTATCTTGGCTGAGTTCCTCACGCTGAGGATTTGGTGCATCAGCAGAGCACCAGCTGCTCTCTGCTCATAAACAAGTGCTATAGGTACTGACCAAACACTATCACTAACACAGTAAACACACAGTATCTAAAACAAGATCCGTCAAGCGCGAGTGTGACTCGCGCGCTGAGGGTTTCGAACGGTTGTCAAGTATACCTACCAATAATGTAGTACTATACGTAGGTACTGGTTAGAGACTGTTATTTGATGAATACCAAAAAATTCAAGGTAGGTACCTACATTTCAGATGTATCGGTTTGCAAACTTCGGAGTAGGTACAGAAGGTACCTAGTAGTAAAATTTTCGAGTTTTTAGAAAATATTTGAAAAAGTATGGAACCTACAGGAATTTCAAAAACTGTTTTGAGATGTGCAAACCGATAACTTATATTTGATACACCACTCGGTGAGGTAGCCCCCCCCTTTTGAAAATTATCCCCCCCCCCTTTTTGACCATTGTGTGTGGTCTACTTACAGACTTCTATATTTTTCCTGTAAAATATAGGTAGATCCATATCTACAAACGCTACATACATTTCAGATGGATCGCTCTGCAAACTTCGGAGATAGGGGGGGGATGAGAAATTTTTCGAGTTTTTTCAAAGTAGGTACCTACCTATAACATTAGGGAAATCTGATTGGAATATTTTCTTACATGCATCCCTGAAATTTGTCGATTATTCTATGTTCTTATTATTCGTGTATTTTTGTCGGTCAACGGCCAATCTTGGTATTTTTGCATACAAGGACTGAGTAGTCTTGGTACATGGTATGTGACACTAAAAACTAGTAGGTATGTATACCAAGAAGTTGGTACCTACGTCTAACATCCCTGATTCTGATTCTGAATCTAATACCTAGGTAGGTACTGAGTTTGCTTCTAATAAAATTAAATATTTTAGTCTCAATGTGAATTTCTTTACTTCTAGGTATAATCGTCTATTTTCTATCATTATTATGTACCTACTTGTGAACTAGATTAATATTAATTGTGTGCATGTGTCATCATTTGTAACATGTATAGGTAGATACTCGTACCTTTAAGACAGCGCGAAACTGCTAGCGTAAGCACATAATGAAGTTCGTATGTGTTTGTTTCGTAATGTGTGTCATGTTGTGATTATATTGTATTACGGTATTATCCGAGTGTTGCGAACTTATGTTAGTGAAAATAAAGGCTAGTGGATGGCATGCGCGCGTCGCGGGTCGCCATTGGGTCGGAGGGCGGAGCGGCGCGCCGCCCTGCGAGCGCGGCGGCGTACGCAGTCTCAGCCCGGCCGGCGTGCGCCTCGCACGGCACATGGTGCAATCCACGCTTGCCAACTGCTCCAAGATGCAGACCCTGCCACCGCAAGAGGACGAGGACCACCTCGCAGACGAGTACGTGCAGAATTTCGAGCTCGACCACCTCGAGGATCACAACAGCCCCGTGAAGCGCGAGCCGCCGCTGCTGCGCACCGCATGGAACGAGTCCGTGGAGCTAGGCCCGGCGTGCGCGCGCGCTTGCCGCCCCTGGCCTGATGCGGGGCCCTACCCGCAGCCGCACATCGCGGTGGCCGTGGACCCCAGCACGCCGCCCGAGACGCCGCCCGCGCCGCTCGCGCGCTCGCCCTGCCGCGCCGCGCTCGTGGACGACGTGCTGTGGCTGCCGCACATGCGGGAGCCTCTCGACATGCGGACCGTGCCCTGCGGCAGTTTCGAGGAGTGGGACCGCCGCGACTGGCGCGACGACACGCACCACATGCAACAGGTTGGCATGCGGCCCTCCAGCTCGTGCTCGGCTATGTCTCCGCGCGGCGGCATGCACGCGTACAACCCCTCGTCCGTCGGCGATGACCTGATCTGTGATGATCTGCTGATGACACTAAGCGTGCGCGAGCTGAACAAGCGGCTACACGGGTTCCCGCGCGAGGACGTGACGCGCATGAAGCAGAAGCGGCGCACGCTGAAAAACCGCGGGTACGCGCAGAACTGCCGCAGCAAGCGGCTGCAGCAGCGGCAGGAGCTGGAGCTGACGAACCGGTCGCTGCAGGACGAGCTGCACATGCTGCAGCTGCATTTGACGCGCGTGACGCACGAGCGCGACGTGCTGAAGCAGCGGCTTGCGCTGGCGGGGCGCGAGCACGCCGTGCCGCAGCACGCGCCGCCCACGCCACACTCCTCACCGGAGTTCTACTCGGAGCTGTGACGGCAGGGCGCGGCGCCGAGGGCCTCCTCCTGCGCCTGGCAGCGCTACTAGGCCCGCACCGCCGCCCCGCCGCCGACGCCGCTGCTGCTGCTGTCACGATCTCGACACTGGCTTGGCTCGGCAGCTGCAGTTCAAGTGTTTTTTTTTTGTTAAGTTTGAAATTTAATTATTATCAGTTCCAGTTCTATAGTTTACGTCTATTAAGGTGGAACAATACTGGCTTGATTCCGGCAGGAACGGCTCAGACACCGTGTTGAATAAGTATATGGTTGTGTCGTAAGATATATGATAAGCTTCGTTACTGTATGTATTATTGAAATAAAAACCCTATGCGTAAGATGACAATGACTCAAAATAACATTTATCGTGTAATGTAAATAGTCACATTGTCTAATAGGTACTACCTAGGAAGATTTGTGTTTTCCTAATAAAATATGTGAAAAACTCAGACTTTCATTTCAAAGAACTTCCTTGCCTTTTCTAGAAGATTCCTAAGAAGGTTTAAGCATTTAAGATTTATTTATTAAATATCTTACAAGGTAAAACCACTTAGGTCTTTACATTAGGTGTGATGGGTAAATTACTGGTTGAACAAAATATCAAAAGAAACAGGTAGGTATTTTATTAAACCAACTCTAGCAATTAGCACTCAAGAGATAACAACCATCTACATAATAAAGGTACAACCTACCTTTACCTATAACTTAAATAATTAAATAAATTTTTATTTTTGTTGTCTACTCACACTCGTCTCAACTTAATTTATCATCTTCATTAAAAAAGAGTTTAGAGTATGATCATATTTCACGGTACCTAGGTACCTCAAAGACTTCGATCACCAAACCACCAATGTGGTCGAAAGTCAAAGAGATTGCACAACCGGCCGTAGGCCGTACCTTCGTCTTTATTGAACCTAAGGTAGGTAGGTATTTTAGTAGACAATTCTTTTGAGTGTTGTTCACGCCGCCGCCTCGCGCCACCGCCCGCCGCCTTTTGTAGCATGCAAGGCATTGAATTGAATGAAATTCTGGCTAGGTACCTAGGTACATAATTGTCGGTTTTTATTAGTAACCTAACATACAGCGGGGCAATGCAGCCAGCGTCTTGGGGACGCTTCCGACTAGTATTGATATGAATCAGTTGAGCTACCTGTAGATTGTTCGCAACAGTCTGCAGTTAGCTTAATTGTTTCAATTGTAAATACTAGTTCTAATTTGTTTTTATTATTGAGTTGTAATTTTCTTTGTCAATAAAGTTTGTAAACTGTAAAATTTCCAAATTTCAATTAAATAAATTTTCAATTAAATTGGCTATTAACAATGATACCTAGGTATACATAATACCTATACGTTTTGTGTCGGTACTCGGTAGGTATTTCATCTTGATATACCTACCTATACATAGATAGTTACCAAACTAAAGAAATGTCTTGGTGCAATGTGTGGGCCACATCACAAGACCACAATGTGTAATTAATAAGTACCTATTTTTGTTCAATTAATAAGTAGGTACCTACCTACATCTTTTTCGTACAAAATTTTTTGATTTTTTTAAAAGGGCCAGCAAATTAAAGAGGATTTGGTCAGCCGAAAAAGGGGTTTGAACCGCAGAAAAAGTGAGTTGAGCTGCATCTGGTGGTTGGCAAAATGACTAAATTGGCCTGCAAGTAATGTGACATTGTGCAGTTTAGTTAATATTTCTGTAGCAATGTACCTATGTAACCTACCAACCTATTAGTAAAGCAGCAGCAAATCGTGATTCTGTCTAGGTATTATCTTCTCAACGATCATATTGATCATTGAATAACCGTTTGTAATGAAATTTTGCAAGGTGATACCTAGATTGTACTCTGGAGAAGGACATTCCTAAGGCCAGCTTTCGTCTTAAAACTAATCTAGAAATGAGTACAATTAAGCATGTTTTTATCTGTAAAAAGAACATGTGAAGCCGCGAGCAAGAAGCTGGTTTTTAGTAGGTAATGTAAACATAACTAAATATGAGGTTTTGTTCCGGTGTCACAGTTTGGGTTCATTGACCCGATTGTTGCAAAACGCAAGCTCAGCGTCGACTCGGTTGCTCAACACTTGCGAATATTGAGGTCGTCTTCGTTTGATGCACGATCTTAAAGCCGATAACAATAAGGTATTTTTTATTAAATTTAATACAAGGTACCTACATACTTATCTTGTTAACTTCTGCACTTAGGCACTAGGTATACACTTGCCAAACTTGATGTAGAATGTTTGTAAGCAAACCGCCCATACTTAACCTAAAATTCACTCTGTTGCCGAGTCTTTTTACCTATATGCAATTTACCTACATTAGTTGTTGATTTGAGATCCTTCATTCAATAAATATTACTTACAATTATATCTGAAACTCTACGCCAAGCGAGTTTTATTTATTTACGTCGTGGTTTGTTTACAAACATTCTACATCGAGTTTGGCTAGTGT
This sequence comes from Eupithecia inturbata, assembly GCA_963662085.1. Lineage (NCBI taxonomy): Eukaryota > Metazoa > Arthropoda > Insecta > Lepidoptera > Geometridae > Eupithecia > Eupithecia inturbata. The sequence continues at coordinate 8,756,580 of OY759180.1, read as the reverse complement.
ATAGGTAGGTTGTTGAGAATAACTCACAATATTATGCAGACTGCAGATAGGTAGGTATCTCCTTTTATTATATTGTATTGCGGGATTTCTTCTTTTATTTCGAATAAATCCATACTAATATTAAACATTCAAAAGTAACTTTGTCTGCCTATCTATTTGTCTGTCTGTCTGTCTATTACCTTTTCACGCCTAAACGGCTGAACGGATCTCAATGAAATTTGGCAGAGAGGTAAATGGTATCCCAGGGACGGACATAGGCTACTTTAAAAGCGCGTGCGAAGCCGCGGGCAGCAGCTAGTTGAATTATATTTGCTTGATTCGTCATTACTTGACGGCGGCTTAGGTGAGAAGAATGAATGTTGAGCGAAGGCTGGAGTGAATGGACTGGTTTTATTTCTTTGTGTTTGGATACCTATTTGTTTCCCTAAACACAACTTTTACTCACAAGTTTATGTTAACATTATAAATTTATAACAATCAAAGACGCGTTTTAACCTAATTGGATGGATTATATTTTATTTCCCACCAGATCGACGACGGTAGTAAGTATAAGTATTATAAGTACATATATATATATATGTATATTAAGTATTGTACTATATAGGTATCGAATTGAATTCATCATCATCAACCTATGTGCTAGTCCACAGCTGGACATAAACCTCCCCTAATTATCGTTTGATGGATGCGTGTTGATACTTTGTTGTTATTGTTATAATTTTTTGTATAGTTTTCATTCATAAATGCCCTTGTTGACATTAACTATCTTGGATTATGTAACTGAGTATAGTTAACTATTTATATAGGTACCTAGTTATTCTGTGGTTCAACGTAAATTTTAAAAACTGCGAGCTACCCTTTTGTTACACGTACCTTTACTGGAGGCCTGGATTTGTGACGTCGTCAGCGTGATGTATGAAAAACAAGACAAACCCGCCAGCTTTTAAATTTCAAATTCTTACTCCGCAACGCAAGCAAAATTCACATCGATTTCGATATGAACAAAAACATTTGTTTTTTTTTTAAACGAGGCCATTACCTGTAGAGCTACCACTGTTACTGGGAGCGAACTATTGGTTAGAGACACAAGACACATTGTTACAGCGACACAACACACAGTCATAAATTTCTATTCTATCCATAATAAAGTACGACACCAATATGCTTCTGACGGGCCAAAACACACCACAATAGTGTGGTGGGAATAGTGTTCTAGCTTTAGTCAGTACCTACGTTAGGTACCAAGGTAGGATATTATACACATTTTCATTATTCTCAACGTTAATAATTTGTTGTGGTTGACTGTACAATTGTATGAGAATGTCTTGTTAGATTAGTCGCTATCGCTGGATTACTATTAAATTGTAACATAATCGCTCGGATGAAATAATCTAAGTGTAAACAGGATGGCAACATTGTTGCCATTTTCTTGGTACCTGTGATATTGAAGCTAGGTATTGCAACTTATTTCCTACCATAGACATAGATAGATGTTTACTTCTAGTTTTTGCCGGCGGCCTTGTACGTTTTTTTTTTGAAAATTCTAAAAATTTTAATATTCTAATTTTTGTTGTATCTTCTAAACGCTATTGAGTTTGAGTATTTTTCTTTCACTCAAATATATTTCAAAGTATTTTACACAAATGGTATGTTTCACGAATAAAACAAATTATTTTTACGGCTACAGATAATTATTTTGTGTTCTCAAGGCCGTTGGAGCATAGGCCAGCCTTAAGTAATACCTACCTATCAAACATACTTAGTTCCTTTTTAAAAATGACTTACCTACTTTACAACGATATTAAGTAAAAATTATTATTTTCTAGGTCTCGAAATGAAAAATGAAAACAACGTTAAATATAACAAGTAATAATGTTTCAAGCTCGATAGTTTTTCATATAAAAACCAAAACTACAAGCAAAACAAAAACAAACCGTACAACGAACTCGTAGCGAACGCAGGCTTCGTAGCGAATACAGGAAAACGGCGGATAGCAAGGGGCGTGCCCTACGTAGCCACGCCCGCAGAGCGAGACAATCTCGCGCCGCCCACCGACACAGCTTCACCCAAAATATACCTACCTTCAAAATACTCCAGCTACATGCCTATCACAACGAAATAAGGCGGAATATTCCACGATTCTGGATTGTTGAACTTGTTAGAGCAGGTTGTAAATGAGATTCTACTGGTATATCCAAAGTACATCCACCACCATCCTCTCTCGCTATAGTGGTAGTTGTACATAGGTCTTCGTTGTCATGCAAATGGAGCCCTGTTAATGAAGTCGAGGTGAATTATGGGCATTGTTACTGCGGCCTGGCTCTATAATGGGCCATTTTGTAGGCGTACATCATCGTAATATATGGCACAATTATTTCTGGGATGCCGTTCCACTGCATTTCTGACCGGTTTATGCTGTACTTATGTAAATATACTTTACACGGAGTTATGGGCGTAGTTTCAGCGTTTGCTTGGTCCGTGCTCGGGGAAATGCTGGCGGAAGCTGTTTGGGATTTAAATGCATAGATACTCATATTGTTTTATTTTGCCATCATGCAGAACAGAGTACCAGCCTATGTTTTGGTAGGTTCGTTCACAAAATAACGTAAGACACCTCTTGCTCTAATAATTTAATTAAAACACTTCTATAGGTACTCTATAGGTAAAGGTATACCTTACCTCACCTTACCTTACCTCGGATAAAAACAATTGAATCTCAAAAATCTAGTGACCAAAAGCCATTCATCCATGCATAAGTATGAATCAGATAAGTTGTAGGTAAGTAAGTCCGCAGAGCGTCGAAAAACAAAATCTTCATATCCATGAAGCTTATGAAAATCGCTCAACCAACCAATAAACGACGCAACTTTGGACACCAAACAACACCACTGGCAACTAGATCCAGTAGAAGCCTTCGATAGTCCAAAATGAATGATATATAAGTCAATTATTTATTTAAAAACTTTATTCCACTAAGGTACAAAGACCGGGGTCAATGCCATGTCATTTTCTACCTACCGACCGAAAACATGTTCACAACAAGCATCGAAGATAGATATAAGACAATAGAGACGAAGATAAATACAGACAAGCAATGCACAAATAAGAAACAGCCAAGTTGCGATTTATACCCTAAACTTACCAGCAACAAGATCTTTAGTGCAAATTAAAACCCTAAAATCAGGCAACTAGATCCAAAGTAGGTACCTTCTGTAGTCCAGAATGAATGACAACAAGCGGGAGCGTTGCCCGCAGCAGAGTGCTGACGCGGTGATGAGCTGGCGGCGCCACGACGCGGCACATTTTTCTAGTGGCAAGGTCGCTCAGTGACGTCACCATTATGTAGGTGTACTTTCCGTTTTCAGAGGTTTATAATCAACTAGATTTTGGGAAGGTTTTGATGGGTCTGAAAATCCTGTCTGAAAGAGACTGCTTAATTTTTCTGCTGATATACAATTTTCTTCGAAATATTATTTTTGTAAGCTACTGGTTTCAGCATATATTAGACATTTAGTAAATATAGAGTTTAAATTGTACCTACTAACCTAATAAAGATGGCTATAAATATAGAAAACGTTTTGTAAGCTGATTTTAGAATTAGCCGATAAATAAGTTCTTAAAAAGCTTTTCTTTTCAAAGGTACTTTCTGCTATGTGTGTGCCGGGTTTGCCTGGTAGAGTAAGGCTAAGGCTCTCCTTCCTTAGCCTTACTCTCCCAGGCAAACCATCTCTATGTTTAAGTTGAATTGGAACGCACATAGAGCTCAGAGGCTGAGCTGAGCTGAGGTCAATTCTGTAAGATGTTCAGCTTACAACATCGCAGGCAGGTAAGGCAGGCTAAAATTGACCTTTGACATTTTCAATAGTCGCACAATAGATAAAAATAGTGGTAGCGTTAAAGGTATTAGTTACCTATTTATTTGTGTTTCTGATCAGAATTTGCATTGGCTTCCAGAAAATAATTCCTTCTTTAACAAAATATCTTACACAGTAAAGTGCGACCCAGTGAGGGAGTATCGACCGGCGACCCTGCTACAAACTGCTTGCTCAGCGCTGAGAGCGCGCTCCAGACCCTTACTGCCGCGGCGCAAAACAGGTGTGGAACTCACCATCAAATTAAATAACAAGGAGTTTGCTACACTTTTAGGTTCGTATTCTTGGGAGGATTTAGTTGAACCAAACATTTTACAAAGAAGAAAGAAAAGAAACTTTAGTTCTTTGTTTAGATTTAAACGTTGATTTAATAACAAAACACAACGTAAAACGATTACTTATACTTATTTATTTATTTAAATCTAATATTTAAAAACGGCTTTTAGCCAAATACTGACTACGCCAGCCCTGTTAGTACATTCAATTAGTAATCTTACAAAATAATTACAAATACAAAAATACAAAAGGCATTTATATACATAGTGTTAACAGGTTACTTGTGGTAACCTAGTGCGGAGGCACTAGGTTCAGAACCTGTTTCGCGGGAGGTCAGTATACAATTGAGATTTAACAATTTTATGAATGAAGCAGTCCACTCGAGACAATAACAAAATACCTATGTACCAAGAAGATTACTTCAAGCTATTATTTTTAGAAGGATTGCTTTTAATCTGCTTCATAAAATGTCATTCAGGTCGAGAGGTAGGATATTGTACGCCATCCAGGGAGGAAGCCCGTGGGTAGTCGTCATAGTTGATCAATTAGACACAATTTTTACAAAGATCCGTTTCTTATTCGATTACACCTCGCTCATTTAAAAATGTTTTTTACCTAACGTACTTTATTATAGTACGAGTAGGTAAATATAGTACCTATTAGTACAAGTAGTGTTGGTAAAAAAAATGTGCATAGTTGTGAGCTTGGAAGGGCCATAATGTCGATAGCCGTTTATGTTAAAATTTAGGGGTTTTTACTTATTTAAGTATACATATATTGTATGGTAAGAATGTAGTGAACACAAAAAAAATATCACGACAATGAATGTTCATGACCAATCCACTTAACTGATATTTTATTTTAGCATAGTGGTAAACAAGCTCATAATAAAAGAAGAGGCGGCAGGTAATCCTTTAACGCCAAAAAAAAGTAATACTTGAAAACAATGTACCATACATTGTTTTCAAGTATGTTTTTATCTCCTTAGCTTTTTAACGCCATTTCTATTGTTCAAATGTTAAACCAAGGTAAATTATTAGTTAACTTAAAAGGTTATAAATCTTACCTCTGACATGTGGTAGTCTGTTTCTTATTGGTAACTTTAAGGTACTCTCTATAAGAACAAAAGAGCGTGAAGTTTGCAAACAGTAGCGGTTAAATAGCAATAATAATTCATAAACGAGTGGTGAACCACATAAATCTAAATAATATTATTCAGATTTCTGTGGGTGCACCTAACAAAGTTTCCTTTTTACAGTAACTGTACTTGAAGCAAAAGTAAATTCAATGGAAACAAAGAGTGGTGCGAGATGCAGAATATTTTTTTTTATGATTTGTTAACTCACACCAGTTGGGACAAGTATCACTCAATAAAATAGATTTATTTCATTTTATTTAATCTAGCGAAATTAAAGATGGGAGGGAAAAGTAAATAGCACTTAGTTTTCTTTTTGTTTTATCATTTAGTTAGAAAAATCAACTTATTCAAAGTGTTTTTTTGGAAGCCTTTACTTACCTACAGTTTTACAGGGCCCTAGCCTGCTAGGTATTCATGCGGTGAGGCACGTGCAAATAATGCAAAATCGCGGATTTTGCAAGCAAATGTAGGTGGTTTCGTATTGAATTATTTTACCTTGTAAGCAATTTACATATAACGCGAATTTATAAGTAAAAATAACTTACAAATCTCATAAGTAAATTTTTCTTTATTTCTTTGTCACACTAACATAACTGGAACAACGACCGAAAGAAACAATAATTTATTTCTGCTTAATAATACGTCAGCATAAAATATAGAACTACATAGTACTTTACCTTCAATCAGCTCCCACCCGCGGCCTCATTCGCGTACCTATACGTAGTTAAATTTAAAGAACTTTATTTCTCATACACACACTATACAGATTATCTAAAATGAGATAAACTTATGTATACTTATGAATGTAATGTGTGTAAACTCTGAGATCTATAGTAAATAATATATTAAGAGTAAATACCTAGCTATATCCATACCACAATGCTTGAAAACGAAAGTTTTTATGCAGTCCCTTTATGACCTACGGAGCTGAGACGTGGACACTCACGGTAGAACTGGTCCAATAGTTCAAAGTCGCTCAGCAAGCTATGGAAAGAGTTATACTCGGAGTTTCTCTGAAGGATAGGATTCGTAACGAATACATCCGACAGAGAACCAAAGTCATCGACATAGCTCAAAGAATTAGCAAGCTGAAGTGGCAGTGGGTCGGCCATATCTCGCAAAGAACCGACAGCTGCTGGGGTAAACGTGTTCTCGAGTGGAGACCGCGACTCGGCAAACGTAGTGTAGGATGCCCTCCGGCCAGGTGGAATAACGATCTGCGAAAGACTGCAGGCAGATACTGGATGCGGCAAGCTGAAGACAGGGCGCAATGGCGCTCATTAGGGGAGGCCTATGTCCAGCAGTGGACTGAGATAGGTTGATGATGATGAGGATTATGATGACCTAGCTATATAACGGAAAACTGAAAATAATTAGCAATTCGAAGCAGTTGTAGGTAGTGTCATAGATTTATTTATACAGGAAAAATCTCTTGACAAATCTGCACTCATCATGGATGGATAATCTAGCTAACAATTAGTGAAATGCATTAATGAAATGGACCTAGAGGTTTCGATTACTTAAACTTACTGTCGATCCGTCTTGTCTTTTATAAAATAATCAAAATTAACAGCCGAAGTTGTTTGCAGGTACGATAGGATCAGCTAAAGGACAGCTGACCGTAATTCCCCTGACTCGTCGCTGCTGACTAGATAGAGCTGACACGGGCTGGAGGATGGATGACGCTGGATGCGATGGCTAGGGAAGTAAGTACAGATGAAGTGAACTCACACTGGTAAATTACTGATAGTTTGGTCAGTGCCATAGGTTAGGAATTAGCGAAACTAAATAATGCCCCAAAAAAATCGACTTCGACGGGACTTGACCCGCAACCTTCCCTGAAGAAGTTTCCTTAAGTGTAAGCACCATAAAATAAAATCCTAAATTTGCGTAACATTGGTTTCAGTATATAGTACTTTTCCACCATTTTTAGGGTTTCGTGTTCTGCTAGGAAACCCATATGGGCTCGCTCTGTCCATCCTTTTGATTATCTTGAATATGTCAGCAACTATCGAAGCTTAAATTAAATTAACTACTTTAAATTTAAAATGTAATATACATTTCGTGCGCCAGTTAATATGAAATTGAAAGTTTTTAGTACATAATGTTAAAATTTGTTATCAAATGAAAGGTACACTGACTTGAATATTTCAAAACACATTTTGAATTTTGTTTATGTTTCATAATTTTTGAAATATTTTAAATAAATTAATTTGACCGTTCCCCCTATCTCCGAAGTTTGCAGAGCAATACATCTGTAATGTATGAATCGTTTGTACATACATTTTAGCATGCATCTATATTTTACAGAAAAAATATGGAGAAGTCTGTACGTTAGTAGAACAATTTTTGAAAAACGAACAAAGGGGAGGGTATCATTTTCTACCGAGTGGGGAATCGAATGATAGACAGAATATAAATACGAATGACAGGTATCGGTTTTTATATTCCAAAACAGTTTTCCAATATTTCTAGGTTTTATAGTTTTTGAAATATTTTGTAAAAACTAGAAAAATTTAGCCTTATCTCCAAAATTTGCAGAGCGATCCGTCTGAAACTTATGTGGTATGTACCGTTTGTAGCTAGGCATCTATATTTTACAGGAAAAATATAGAGAAGTTTGTAAGCAGAAGAGTTTGAAAATATTGTCAAAAAAGTTACTTTTTGAAATACATTGAAAAGAGTCAAAAAATTTACCTAATCTTCGAGGTTTCAGAGCGATCCATCTGAAATGTATGTACCAACTGTTTTTACCCATTCATCAAATATCGAAGTCTCTTACCTATAGTATTTATTTAATTCACAAAAGTTTGAAACCATCGGCGCGCGAGTCACACTCGCACTTGACAGTTATTTTTTTATTTGTGTCTATCAATGAATATGATTCTTATAACAGTTATTTATAACTCAGTAAAGGATTTTTGAAACCGGAGCAGCAGTCGGCAAATATTTTTCTTAAGTTTATAAACGATAGTTTATCAAAAATACAGCTAACTGTTAAATCCCCTGACTCGCCGCTGACTAGAGCTGACTAGGGCTGACGCTGGATGGGAAACGCCACCGGTGCAGGGTCACGGGATTACAGACTGGGACACATTATAGGTACCTTAGATTAGCAGACTTTTATTGGTTTGATTCTGAGTTCTATGTTTACATAACCATTGCTTTTTGGATATATTGGCATATTTATTTAATCATATTTTTTTTTTTCTGAAAGTAGGTGTTAAATTTCTCTAATAAAATAGATTAGGAAAATAACTTTCAAATCAAACCAGCAGTTGCAGAGATTACTTGTTAAAACTTTTCAGGTTTAAGTTTATTTTATTTCTCACTAACAATAAATTCACTTACATGAGAAAGCACATTTTTTTTACAATGTTGGGCGAGCTCTTACTAAAACTAACTTAAGATTTTTTTTATGCTAAAGTCTTCACGGAGACTAGCTAGCTATGTACGCAGGACATATGGTACACATATTATAGTAAAGATAAAATCAGTTCCTACAGGAAATCATCCAAAGTTTGTTTGTATCAAATAGGTTGAGCTAAAAGACAGCTGACTGTAAATCCCCTGACTCGCCGCTGACTAGAGCTGACGCGGGCTGACGCTGGATAGGTAACGCCACCTGTGCAGGGCGAAAATGTATATTTCAGTGGATATTCTTTATCAAGATTATGAAATAAGTAGGTACAATAAAAAAAACCTTACATTAAGTACCGACATGAAATATATTGAAGTAGTTTGGTAGTAGTAACAGTTACTATGGTCTGGTATAGGTAGGGGCCCATGACATTTAATATTTCTTTATTTTGGGGTTACGATGAAGCTGAGTGAAATGTGTAACATTATTTATTGATTTAATTTTATTTCAACTTGTACTTTTTCTTTACTAACGGTTAATAATAAAAATATATAAATAATGCTGGATGGACAAAGCATCATCTAGCTAGCCCCATACAAAGTTTAGTAAATGGGTTTTGTTGTGATCAAGGGAATACCCATAAGAAAAATCTGCCTTTAAGATACATAGGTTGGTAACAAAATCATAAGCCAAATAATAATTCAGCAGCTAAGACCAATCTTCGAACAGAATACGAAATTGTTATTAAACCCAATGAATAAATTAGAAAAGTTCCATTTACCATAGAGATCTAGCGGGCTAAGGCTGGAGGGGTGCGGGCGGGCGGTCTCGAATCGCTAACTAGGCAGTATTGCCAATCGATAGGTCGTTACTTGAGCTGGGCGGCTGCCGCCGGCCCGCCCTGGACACGCGCGACTCATCAGTTTAGATGCTGCTACGTCAGGTCACTCTCCTTTTCTCGATGTCCTTCAAATTAGCTTTGTAGGTCAGGTTTTGGCTCCACGTGGTGTTGTTGACACGACAGTCTTGTCTTAGTACGACCACCTGCCAGATTTTAAATGTCTTGAACAAACATTTACAATTGGTAGAAGCTCTTTGAATCGTTTGAAGCAGTCTGCCAAAATTTCTAATATTACGCTTAGACTAACATTTTTGTCATAGCTGTAATCATCTGCAAGCGGATAAGTAGAAACGTCACAAATATTGAATCATAAATACTGAAACCAGTCAGATGGCAGTCAAGCGTTTAACCATTGATATATATCTTGTAGGATTTGTTATTACAAGTCCTACAACACGTATATTGCAATGGTTACTTGCGTTACGCATAACGGAGCGTTACGCATGTATTCATACGTAACGCTCCGATAACTATAGTAACTCTTTATAATTATTATGCGTAGCAGCTGCGTAGCTCGCACCAAGATGCACCGTAGCCTACGAGTGCTACGAGTTACGTAGCAAGTAACTCTTAGCGCGTGTAGAAAATGCATTAATCTTGGTACGTAACTTGTAGCAGTTTGGAAGCATGTAACATGTGCATTTAACCCTTGCTACGTAACTACTATGAGTTACGTAGCAAGCGCTACGAGTTACGTACAGGCCCTATGGCTTGTAGCAAATAATAAAAAATAAAATCGAAAATAAACGCGTATGCCGTGATTCGTAACGCATAGCAGCTCCGTAGCATGAATTTTCTATGTGTAACGTAACTTGTAACACTTGCTACGAAATTTGTAGAATTCGATGCGTGTATTCTATGCGTAACGCCTGATACATATCCCGTAGCAGCTGTGTAGTATGTAACACGCGGCGCGTAGAACTTGCTATGTAACTCGTAGCTCATGTAGTCAAAGTGTAACGCTTGCTACATATCGCGTAGCAGCTGTGTAGTATGTAACACGCCGCGCGTAGAACTTGCTATGTAACTCGTAGCTTATGTAGTCAAAGTGTAACACTTGCTACATATCGCGTAGCAGCTGTGTAGTATGTAACACGCTGCGCGTAGAACTTGCTATGTAACTCGTAGCTCATGTAGTCAAAGTGTAACGCTTGCTACATATCGCGTAGCAGCTGTGTAGCATGTATCACGCTACGTGTAGCACTTGCTACGTAACTCGTAGCACTTGTAGCCAATACGTAACGCTTGTCGTAGCATCGCAGGTTGTAGAACTAAGTTTGTAGTAGTTAAGCAATGCAGCGTATGAAACAATACCAAAAAGCTTTATAACAACTAACTTTTGCCAGCGGCTTCGCTCGCGTTTTCCTTAGATAAAAAGTAGCCCTTCCCCAAGATACTGTCTATCTCATTATCAAATTTCGTTATATACCGTTCAGTCACTTAATCGTGTTCCTACTCGATTAACCTTACCTCCGTCTCCTGACCAAGATACAGATAGACAGTATAATAAAACTAGCGGCTCCCTGCGGCTTTACAAGCGTTATTCAGGTAAAAAGTATCTAGGCTCTTATCTCATACGAATATAGTTCTACATAAACACCAAATTTCATCCTGATTAGTTTAGTAGTTTTGGAGATCTTACGAAATCAAACATGTTCACATCTTCACAAACATTTGCCTTTAAAGTTGGGTTTACTTAGTAGGATTTAGGTATGGTAAAATCATCTAATACATATTATTCCTGTAACATGGTTTGATTATGTTAATGCAACAATTAGATTAAGTTCAGTTTACTGTGAGTACCTAGCGCCCTTATCATCGGTTTCATGTAAATGAGTCGCCAGTCGCATCGCAATTATGTTACAGACTGCTTGCTCAGCACAGTTTCACTTAAGAGAGCTAGCAAAGACACTAGTACGGGCTTGTGCATTTAATAATCACAAAATCAATGAAGTTATCATTGATTTGGTAGTTTGTTGTTGCGCTTTCTCGAAAAAGCTAGGTACGGTAGGTACGTTTTGAAAAAGTTTAACATAACTTTTGAAATAATGTTAAACAATTTAGCGTTAGCACCGATAAACAAGATCCGTCAAGTGCGAGTGTGACTCGCGCGCCGACGGTTTCGAACGGTTGTCAAGTATGTCTATAGGAACTGGTTAGAGACTTTGCTATTAGATGAATACCAAAAAATTAAAGGTATTAAAGGTAGAAAGGGATGGGTTTATTTCGAGTTTTTTCAAAATATATCAAAAAGTAAATTTCTGTAGAATTTATATTGTACAGACATTTCCAAAACTGTTTTGACATGTACAAACCGATACCTTTCATTTGATAACCCACTAGACATTATAGGTCTCTTTTAAAATTTCGACATCATAATTTGTACTGAAAGTTTTCATTTTTGTTTTTATTTTTTTTGTCTTTTAATCTGCACAAGTGCACGAGATGTATTGTTATTTTAAATTTCACGTTATTTGCCGCTGTAGTTGCTGAGATATTAAAGACGGAAAAAGGACAAAAAAAGCGATGCCATAAGGGTTTCGCAACCGATCTCCGATCTTCAAAACCCTAAAAACTAACATTTCAAAATCAATAAACGTTTATTTTTACTCTATTTTTTAATTAAATTATATAAGTAATAATAAGGGCAGTGGGCTTTATTAACAAAGAAAATCACAATCAATCAATAAAAACAAATTAGATCCAGTATTTACAATTGAAACAATTAAGCTAACTGCAGACTGTTGCAAACAATCTACAGGTAGCTCAACTGATCCATATCAATACCAGTCGGAAGCGTCCCCAAGACGCTGCCTGCATTACCCAGCTGTGATAGTAATCATAATAGTAAATAATAATACTTCAATCCTAAATAATTCACACAGCATCAAATTAATATCAAAAAAGAAATAAAGTGTTCCATGCTTCTCTACACTTAAATTTTTTGGCCACTTGTGGATGAATTGAAAATAGGTAACTTAATGCTTGCCCTAATGCTGCTCCCCCAAAATCTCTTTTGTCTCAACGGCAATGGGACGGGCCTCTGTGTGAGTTGACACGGAATAGTTTGTTACAAACGTGCTCCAGCTCTGCGGATCGTGCCCGTCTCCTGGCCGTTTCTAAATGGGAGTCAGGACATTGGTTGCAAGCATTTCCTTCATTTAACACTGGCACTTTATTGGATCCCGTAACTTTCCGTATCGCAACATGTCTTCAGTTGGGTGCAATGTGTTGCGCGCCTCATCAATGCCAGTGCGGTACTGCTGTCGAACAGCTTGGTCATCACGGATTATCGTGCACTAGGGCCGCCGGTCGGATATCTCGTCATGCCAGCCTTAACGACGTCATCCGGCGGGCCTTTGTCACCGCTAACGTACTAGCTATTCTCGAACCGAATGGTCTGTTGCGTGACGATGGTAAGAGGCCTGACGGCATGACACTAGTCCCATGGGAGTTCGGGAGGCCCATTGTGTGGGACGCTACATGCGTCGACACACTTGCGCCTTCCCATCTTCCGAGGACATCCGTAAGGGCTGGTGCGGCGGCAGATTTGGCCGAGGATCTCAAGAGACGCAAATATGCAGGTCTTGACAGAGCCTACATATTTGCTCCCTTTGGGGTCGAGACCCTAGGTCCGTGGGGTACCGAGGCTCTCCGGGTTTTTAAAAAGTTATCTGAGCGTCTGGTCGACGCGACGCGTGACCCGAGAGCTGGCGGATATCTGGCGCAGCGCATCAGCATTGCCATACAGCGGGGCAATGCAGCCAGCGTCTTGGGGACGCTTCCGACTGGTATTGATATGGATCAGTTGAGCTACCTGTAGATTGTTTGCAGTTAGCTTAATTGTTTCAATTGTAAATACTAGTTAATAATAGTAAATACTAATTCAAACCATATCTTATTATAACATAGAGATAAGTTTATCAGATTAATACTAACAAATCAACGACGTTTTAGTATCTAAACCTACTCATACCGATTCATAAAAGATTATCTCCATATCGCTTGTGGCTTTCAATTCCACCAAATATTGACAGTAACCCGCGGGTGGGCCGAAGGGGTTACCACTGTTTACCTATGCAAAACCTTGACGAGTACATTCGACATTCGTCTTTCCCGTGTGTTTTATATTCGTTTACTCCGGTCGGTCGAGCTCGTAATCGGCGCGCTGTTTGCGAGGGGAAAGCTCTGCTGAGCCCCGCAAATATATGTCGTAAGATTTAATAGACATGTAATGGATATCTGGATGACGTTTTAAGGATTTGTGCAAACCGAATATGTCCCCGGCGTTATTGGAATTTTATTTGCCGGATTTTTGGATCAAGTCAATAATATTTGTGTCATTGTTTAAGTGTTATGAGTTTTTTTGTTTTGCTGCTGGCGGGGGAGACTTAACTTATAATGTCAAAGTTCATATTTTGCTTTTACCAAGTACCAGTTTTTCTTATTCTTTAGAGGACAAAAAATGTAAGTAAAAACCGTTTAAATGTAGAAAGAATGTAGAGAGTTAAAATGTGTTAATCTTTCACGATACAATTTCTGGCATAATGGAATTAATATCCATTACCCCAGCTGGTCAAGAATGAGCACTAATAAGGTTAAATTTTTGTAAGCTCCTAATCTGTTTTTACTGACAAGGCGTCAACTTAAGAAGGCATTGGGTTCGTTCGGTTAGGCAGGGAAGCACTTTGAATACGTGCGTGATTTGAGCGCGGTTGAAGGTGGTTTAAGCATGAATTAAGTGAATTATGCCACCCTCGACGCCCCGCCAGCCTTGTTTAACGCGTCGCGGGAGCCGCATCAAAGACACTGATTTTTGATGATGTTGTTAAGTGTGGAGGCTGCTTTGCATTGAGATAAGAGACATTCAAAGTTATTGAGTAGATTTTTAATCGAAGAAGTTAAAATGGGTTTGTCAATAGACCTCAGTCAACTTCCCAGAGCGTAATCAAACCAACCCCAGTTTTATCTTCTGTGAAGCCAAAACCGCGCCTCACAATTTTTTTGTTATTTTGAACTTGATAAGTGCAGGAAGTATCACATCAAATGTATCAAGACCTCCACGTGATCTATTGAATTGAAAAGGACTCTGTAGGAGCTGTTGGTATATATCAAATCAAACGATATATGCAGATATAGGCCAGCTAGAGCAAAAAAAAACCTACTTATAAGAAGTAAGTTTTCATTATCCATGTGAAGAAAGACGAAAAATTTTTAAAGCTTCACTCCACGTTAAAAGAACGTCATACCATGCATCATGAATTCATGGGGTGCGAGACGCCGCGGGTATCCAGACGCGATTGTGGACAAACGAACCGACGAACATGCTGTTAGCTATCACCTGTCGGCAATGTTTTTGACGGTATGGCACACTTCACATACAACTTCTTCGTATGCTCCGTCCACGTATTTATTTTTTCTGACTGAATGAAAGAATGCAATATTTCAAAGACTTCTTTTTAAGAATAGTGATACGGATCTATTGAAAAATATTGGGACTAACAAGAACTTTGATATTTATCGAGCTGACAGATAACGTGTGCATGAAAAATTGTATCCTTTCAATGAGTCAAAGAAAATAAATGCATGGACGGGAGGTGTTAATTACCTACCAATGGACTGGCAAGATGTGCTTGTATGTGGGAGATAACGCTTCTGTTCTCATAAAATTTTATTCAACTACGAGTAAGTGCAACTTTTTGACTTAGGGGATACATTATTTTTACAAAATTCCAACCGCCACTTAGTCAATAAGGCTAGTGTTCACCAAAAGATATTCGGACAATTTGCAGCTTCGTTACTTAACTTCGACGTTAATGAATAAGTCTGTCTGTTATAAACGTTGATTAAAATGTTATTGCCCGATTTATCTTTTAGAAGAACACTGTCATGTGCCTGAGTTTGATGCATTAGGTACTCTGTGTGGATTGTCCCGCATTATTTAATAGGATTATTAACTATACCAAGATACCTATCCAATAATGTTCCAAACTAGTCATAATCATAACATAACGAATCCCTGGGCTTTAAACCTAAGCAGATAAAAAGCGGCTGAAACAAAAACAACATAAACCAAAATAAACATATTTCGAAGAACGTGCTCTCAGATTTATCTGAGAATTAAATCAGACCATACGTGTCAAGTACCTAATGAAGTAGAAGTAGGTAGCTAAAGTGTCTCTTCTCATTGATTTGGAACAGAGTCGATTGTTGTATTTCTAATCGATGCCGAGGCCGGCCGGAAGCCAGGATCCAGTGGGTGTCACGTTAAGTGGCTTGACAAAGATTTATCTTGATATTTATGAAGCTCTTGTTTCATGCATGGTAGATTCGTCATTTACCTGTTAAACTTGTGACTCGCAAAGGTTTGTCTGTGTAATCTGGTGGATTAACTGGACACACAGTACCAAGTAGTGTGGGCCAGTTCACACTAGTAGTGTGAACTGTCCCACTAATAGGTGGTGATATGTGTCAGTCAAAACTAAGCTTTTTTTTTAATTTTCAGTAAAATTACCTATTCTGAAGTTGACTGCAACACCAAATAGGTAATTTTCAGTAGATACTTAGAGCTTTTTTTAAATAAAATAATAAAAAAAAAATAGAACTGGTACCTATTTACAATAGTATAGTACTTAGATAGTAACTGTGACTGGTGTGTCTTTGTGGTTTATAAATCAATCAATGATTTATTCATAACAGACAAGGTACCTATGGTTCTAAGAGTCAAGAAATCAAAATATGTAATACCTGTCCGTATGTTTATACGTACGGCTACTAGATAGGGACTCTACCACACTTGACACGGTATTCCACCAATTAAAGTAAGGTAGGTATTCTATTCAGCTTTTTCCGTTTTCTGGTCACTATTCTCACTGTAACGTGCTTCTTTGAGAAACAATGTAGGTCTAAGTCCAAGCTTATTCATATTCCTGGTACGGAGTAGGTGTGAAAGAGTACTATTATTTAAAATCAAGCTCGGACTTAACTTATCGCTCACGATTCTAAGTAACGGTGGAGCCAACAGGATGTCGTATGCAATCCCACACCATAGCTTACAATGTTGCTAATGATTGTTCCTACTTAGATTGTTATGCATATAGATTTCATCTATGTTTTAGGTGTAGAGAGCTCGAACGACATAATATATATCCCCAATTCCTATGAATCCAGAAATATTTAATGAATAGAATCTGTCGGTTAAATTAATGTAGTAATCGGCAAATTAATGAAGGCCCGCTTGCGACGCAGGAGGTTCCATTCCCGCCAAATGTTTGTACGATCTGCAAATATTTGTTTCTGGGTGTTTTCTATGCATGATAAAAAATATCTATGTACGTAAAGTAATGTATTAAGTTTATCAGTTATCTAGTAGATACTCATCTTATCAAAAGATCTGCTTAGCTTGGGGCTAGATGATGCTGTATGACATTTCCAGCATTATTTGTTTATATCACACGCAACAACACCAAAATAGGTAAATAAAAAATAATGTAATCAATTATAATGGACAATAAAATTTACACAGCATCATCTCATCTACGAGTAGCAAGCTCCAAACTAAGCAAAGCTTGCTTCGGAAGTTGGTAACACATACAGTGTAAACTCATTGAACTTCTATTTAACGATCCTTAAAACGTAGGTTTTGTTAAGGTTTGTTTGGTTTACATTATTACCCATATATTAAAACACTAGTACGTAACAAACATTCTCAATAGCGAAATAATAAGTCATTCATTATTAAGACCCCAATTAATATTAATTTCACAAACCTTCAAACACACAATACAGACTTAGAGTCGTAGGTAAATATTTCGTACGCACAATTCATAGAAATGTGATTATTGTAATTGCCTAGCACGCGTTTACTTAGATACTGTACTTACTTCCCTATTATCTTCCTAATGATAGGCTTTCCGTTATAATATTCTTAGTTGCATTCAAACTTTTGAAGTGTAAACATGACGATTAAAAGAATGACCTAATGTTATTGTACTGACGAAAAAGTTTCATTAATTCGCCCTGTTAATTCCAAAAACACGCGTGCTAAGTCACGACTAGAAACTAATTTTACAATATGTTTAATAAAATAATGGTAGTTACATTCCCATCATTAACAATCACACAAACAATCGTAACGCGAAGCCATCGATCGTGTCACAATGTCGGCGGATCAGGTTCCAAACGCTCAAGGTTGAAGTTTCATAACATTGACACCATTGGAATCCTTGTAGGTATCACATTCTTATGATTGACTTTACCGACAAGTGCCATAAAAATTACAGGTTGTTATTTTTTGGATTTTAGTAGGTTCGATTACCGAATAAATCAAGTAATTTTTAAAAATGATTTGAATTCATTTTTACTTATTAAGTAAAAATGAATTCAAATCATTTTAAAAAAACTTAAAGGAATGTTTCCTTTAAGTTTTTTTTCTGCTAGTTTAAGCATTTACCATATTTACAACTCATTTAAAAACCTACTACGAAACGATACAGTATAAGTATCAGCCGAGTTAGGATAAAAATTATAATAAGGGAATTATTAATAATATACTATATACGCTATATATTTATATTATTTGTGCAAATAAAGGATGCTAAGCAATGATAATACATACCTATTATGTGTACATCAGATATCGACGGGGGGTCTAAGAAGGAAAGTCTGCAATCTATTACTATGATTTTACTTTTTATTAGGTACTGGCTGAAAACAATATGGAAAAAGAAAAAGGCATAAAAGGAAACTGTAAAAAGTTTTCATAAAAATCCATAGAGATCTTCTTGCTTCGACCAAAACTTCTTTGGTCATAATTAATTTTTTTTTCATATTTCCAGTCACTCTTCGTCATTGCTTAGGCACCGTAGAAAAGGTTGAGAACTTTTTTCATAGGAATCTGCGCCTGAGTCAGATTTTTATTTACGTAGGGAAACCTAGGCAGCGGGACTTTGAGTACTAAGGTTGGTATAATTAGTTCCTACCTAATAGGTAATAATTATGAATAGTTGTACCTATTAGGTAGGAACCTAGGCAGCAGGACTTTGAGTGCCAAGGATGGTAATAATTATGAATAGTTGTACCTATTAGGTAGGAACCTAGGCAGCAGGACTTTGAGTGCCAAGGATGGTAATAATTATGAATAGTTGTACCTATTAGGTAGGAACCTAGGCAGCAGGACTTTGAGTGCCAAGGATGGTAATAATTATGAATAGTTGTACCTAATAGGTAGGAACCTAGGCAGCAGGACTTTGAGTGCCCAGGATGGTAATAATTATGAATAGTAATTATGAATATTGAATAATTTTACCTATTTGCTAGGAACCTAGGCAGCAGGACTGTGAGTGCCAAGGTTGGTAATAATAATTATGCACCTAAGTTTTCAATAATATGATGACAATAACAGCTCGGAATCAGGGAGTTTGCGGCGTTACACTCCTGTGCCTCGGAAAGCACGTTAAGCCATTGGTCCTGCGCCTGACCTTTTCCCGGTCTTGTCAGTCAACCGTCCCATCGGATTATGAGAAAGAGGGAATAGAGAGTGCACCTGTATTTGCGCACACACTTGGGCACTATAACACCTATGTCCCGCGCACCTAAACGGATCTTCGGCCACGGCGACATCATCGTCATGAATATGATGACTTTTTAGGAATTATCTCTCTACATTTAATTTCCACCCTACTAGGTCCTAACACAAATTACTATGAAACAATCGTTCAATCAACGTGTGGTCAGACAGCGCGGGTGATAATCGCAGGTTCACAGGATAAATGCCGTCGCACAAAACTCAAAGCAATCACCTCTAATGATCGACTGATCGACGGATGCTCGTATACGTAGGGTGGACTCTATCAACTTGCAGGTAAACGCAAACAGAGTCATAATTGTTTGGTATAGTTAGAAATTTTTGAATGAATAATGGTAGTTAGAATCGGGACCATATTTTTAGGAAAATCGGTCGAAGTACCTAAGCGAAGTTTTGTTGCTCTATTCAAACCTCATGTTATCATATCCTATCGGATAAATATATGTGTGCGGTCGTCGATTGAAATAAGTAATTTGCTTCTGTGTAAAAACCTATAGACAGAGATCCAGTAGTGTGTGTGTGCGCTTAGACAAACTACAACAGGACTAATAGTACTACTTACAACCTACTTAGAAAAATAACATTTTCACTTCTCTTGCTCAAAAAGTGTGTCATTATAGCGTAGCTTAGCGGAACTAAAATTCGAGTTTAAGCGCTAGGGCTGCGAAGTATTTTTTCTTGTTAATTTTTTTCTGAAATTATCAGTTTGTACAAGACATAATTTGACCTCTTACATAAACACTCGACTTTTTGGTGTTCCTTAATCAAAAAATATCCATTTTATTTGCATTTATTTTATAAACTGAACTGAAAGCGCCTTTTTGTTGTTGGATTTTTATAAGAAGAGTGATCCTCCATGGTAGAATTGGCTTCGCGCGTAAAAAAGACATGACAAGACAAAAAAGTAGGTATTAGCAAAATATCTAGATGTTTTATTTTCTCGCAATCGAAGTGAAAAGTAGAGTCTTTAACTCGGGCCAAAACAACCCATTATAACTTGGTCTTGTAATCATCCCTCGCTCTCGCTGCGCTTGGGAGTATAGCAACCTCGTATGTAATAAGGTGGTTTAGTCCCTAGTGAAACAATCTACTATTTTGCTACAGAGCAGAAATTATTTCTTGTTCAGTACTAAAGTAATGAATGATATGAATTGAGTGAGTTGATACCTAGGCTGATGTACAGGCGTAGAGCCAACGCCAACGACGGCTAATCCAATCACGTAATTGGACTTAAGCATAGACAGTCGATAGATATCGCTTATGGGGTAATGACCAGATGGACAGACAATATGCATGTTGATTATGGTCTTACGAAATAAAGGGATTACTACCCAAGGGACTTCCAGAAGGTACACTACCCTTATATTATTCAATGTCTTGTTTAAATCGAGCTTAATATTTCGTACTACCCAGGTAGAGCTCGTCCTAGAATTGACGCGTAGCCATTTCGAGTCGTAACGCTGACACTGGGCAGATAGCGTCTGATAAAAGAATTTGTACTTATTTTGCAAACACAAATCTAAAAGCACAGTAATTAAATAAATTAATGCATTGAGATTGTCCCGTCAATCAGCCTAGATGGCAAGGGGCGAAGAGGCGTGGAAGTCGTGACGTTGAAGAGTCGTTAGCGTCATGAGGCTTACGAACTGTGATGTGATAGTTAACTGAATTTATTACAATAACGTAGTCTGCTTGAGTTGGCATTTAATCGTAATCTAAAAAACGTTGGATAAAGGAAACTTAACATCATGTATGTTAATAGGGAAAATTCTAACAGAGACAAAAAAAAAACAACAAATTACAACTAGTATTTACACTTATATCAATTTCCTAAAAATGTAAGCCGTCACCAGAAGGCAGGGTACCCAGAATGCTGGCAGCATTGCCACTTTGAATCACAATGCTAATTATGCTGATTCGATGACCGAAATAGAAGCCAGCATTCCGATCACCTGTGAACTCTATAAGAAGTTTGGTAAGATCTGTCTTTTACCATCATCTTGCATAAGGCCACTTGGTTCGAGGGTAGCTGCCACACTGATGCTGGTAAAAAACCCGACGGATGATGTCATTATTGGAACTATGACGGGCACACGTTCTGCACTAGAGACACATAGCTTGGTGACCAAACTTATCAACGGTTTCACCACACTGGCAAATGGTGTGCAACTAGGCAAGGAGAACCTAAACGCAAAGAAGTGGCCACCCGAAATGAGTTATTATTTAAGAAGTACCTACCTAGATTTTTGGAAGGCAGAACATGTAACTAAAGTCCTGATTCCCACTCGGAAACGGCGAGTAGACGAGCACGTTCTGATGAGCTGGTAGACGTATTAAAAATATTTTTCCGTACCAGCTCACGTAGTGGCTCATCTCAGTCTCTGAGAAGAAAGGACTTTGGGCAGATTCGTGTCAGGACAGGCTATTTTCCATGAGCCCAAAGCTTCATCGAAACCTGTAATTTCAAAAAGTTTTGAGAAGTTAGGCAAAATGTTATGAGCCAGATCTTTAGTACCTACCATGTACTGATGACAAAAAAGCTAGGAGTGACACACTAGAAATTTGGCGGAGACCTAGTAGACACCAGCTGGTGCCACACTCTGTCATCCAAAGGTATATTGAAAATTTTGAATTTTGGCGCGCATATGCCATTATTAATATTCTGGGAATTTCAGTATTGTCCTCACTCGCAGATAAACTGAACTTTGTAAGATAATGATATACTTACCTAACCTCCATGTATCATAGGATATCTACCGAGTTACTGCTCGTCGTGAACGTGGCTGGCAGGCAGGGTGTTCAATTCTAAACAATAGCGTAAAACGCCTCTAGCGTTGTGACTATCAAATTGCCTTCGTTTATAATGCCGTCACCTCCAACATTCGTGTGCTAGAAGGTGAATAAAACTAATGTTGTTAGAGATAACAGATAGTTTACGTACGAAAAAGATTTATTCGCAATATAAAAGTAATGATCCCAATCCATTACCAAATTATCTCAAAGGAGGACAATAAATACAGATATCTGTTTGTATCGGCGCAGCGAGCGGAGACAATATTTAGTGGGCTACTCCCCTGGTCCTGCCGAACGGAAACTTATAGTTTTCTTGAGGCGCCCGTCGAATAAAATACTGCTGGTTCGGGCATAAATCAGATCGTGTCGCGGCCGCAGCCGGCGCGGAGTCGCCGCCCGCCCCGCTCGCTCCGCTACATTTTAATAACAGGGACTCCGAGCTATAAATGGTCACTGACAGATTTTATTTCAGCTCATATAATATCCAGTCTTCAACGTGGACTTTTATTGTTCTTTACCTAAAGCTTATGACGGATTTTACAGTTTCCTGAAAATAAAACGAACATTTGTGTCAAAGTCCGTCAGTGCAGGTACACTGTTAGTTACATTGATGAGATGAATCTTTTGTTGGTTTTGTGAAAGAAACGTAGGTATACTCAAAACATAAATAAGTTTTAAGAAAAGTTCTGAGATACTTCCTCTAGCGGAAGATATTAAAGTAATTTATTTTGACTGGGAAATGGGCAGTTTCAATAAGTGCGTAGAAGATATGTATCGATGGCGCGATGGCCGAGGATGGTTTATGGGCAGTTTTACGGCGATCGCCGCCAACAATAATGGTGACCACGAGGGTGTCGGGGACATGCCGCAGCTGTTTTTTACACGTTTTCCACAACCTTTACCTCAGAGCGTAGGAATTATGAAAACCGGGGACTTGGTAGAGTCTCATGTTATATTCAAGATGATACCTAAATAATTTTAGTAGTTTTGCTCTACATCATTTTTAAACTTATTGAATCATGGTTTATGATAAATAATCTTAGTTTCTATGTATTTATTTTATTGAGGTAAACAACAGCGTTACAATTAATTTTTAATACTTAAAATATATTTAACAATAAGGCCAAAAAGGATGACACAGATTAACATAAGTGTAATAGTAGTAAGTACCTCTACCTATAATATAAGTAGGTAAAGCAGGACAAAAAGAAGAACCTACCTAAAGAGATATCAGAGCATAGTTGATATTCAAATCAAAATACCAATCGTAGAATCTGAAAGCAGGGGGCCTTGCCTTTGTCTGAGCCATTAGTGTAAGTATTAGGTAAAGTGACTTCTTAAGTCCTAGTCTATCATTAAATACTTACTAGTGAAATGTAGAGCAGAATTAAGTCTCAACACCAAGCCACAAGGGAAGTCTCCACAGTTTCCTTGTGCTAGACTGACCAAGGCTATTACAATAAAAATATTAAAAACCGCATAAGTAAGAGGCGAGGTCGTCGGCAGTTCGGTGCAAATGTCGCCCTGGACACTTACATTATTCCTTACAGCCACAGGGGTGGCTGCGGCCGCCTGGCCCCTGCACCTATTATCTCAATACTTTAGATAGTCACTAGACATTCTCGGACTTCGATCGTACTACCAAATGACCGGCTATTTGCCAAGATCCGATTAGTCGTGATTGTGTTTGTAATATTATAAAAATATAATCCACTATCGCTTCAGTGAGCGCAACTGAATCGAAAGCGGGACGGTCTTCGATTGAAAGGGATATCGAATTCATCAAAAGATGTCATTATAAACGTCTTCGGACTTTGGAGGGTTTTACAGAAATTGAATCGGTCTGAGAAGTAGTTCTAAGATATTAATCTAAAGGATTATTTTCCTTCAGTTGGAATCGTTTGAGCTTTAGAATTGGACATAATTTCCGCTCATACGTATCAGCAATTATTGTTTTAAGTTAATAGGTACGATATGAATTCGGAATAAAAATAATCTCACCTGCCGTGAATTTTTATAGCATGTGTAGGTACAAAATAGCAGTACAAAATACCGGTGTGTGCAACAGGAAACTTTTACAAACTGCAGAGTTGCGAAATGCAATACGACACCTTCGATTCGACAACAATACGATTCACAGTATTGTTGGTATTGTGTCTCATTCCACCTACTCTTGAAGATAATTAATTTTAGTATCTAATTTAGACCGATAACTAATATCTATATGAATGGTTATTTTTCTCTGACACTTAATTCTCGTCTTCAGTCTTTATGTTCCGATCATGGCAATACCATTTTCTTTGTTTAGAAGATCGTGGTTTAGATATTTTAAAAAAATTCATAAATTTTGAGACAATCAATAGTGCGATTGATGCGAGTAGGGGAGTACGTTCCGGTCGGTTGTGCTTATCGGATGAAGAGATTGGGGAAGATGCCGTTCTGCTCCATTATACTCTTCAATAATCCTCAGAAAACATGCCTTTTCTTGCTCAGGTGTAGAAACTCAACAAAAACTCGGCATTAAGAAAAATTATGGTACAATATATTAAGAAAACTGTTTTGTGAATACCATCTGCGAGTATCCTTCATCTCCAATGACGTGAGATCAGTTTTCTGATCCTCTGATACGGGTTACGTCAAAATCAATCACTATAAAATATAAATTGTATGAGGGCACAAAGAGTTCGCCACGTTTAAAATGACATTAGTGTCATACGAGGACGTGCTTGGGAGACGTAGCTCGAAGCGCCTCTCTGTACGGGCCACGCTTCGGCGAACCCTGATCCTATCATAACGCAATCGCATATCGCAAAGCTCTTACTCCGAAACCGTTCCAACTCCACCAGCAAACGAAATCTCAACCTTATACGCCTCTGATAAAGTAATATTTCAGATGTTAGCGCACCTGTAGAACCATGTGCGAGTAAAGCAGCGAAATCTGCAGATATTTACGTTGATAGCCTTCCAGCAAAGAAGTGGAGTAGATACGTGAACTCGATCAGGGACTATAATAACCTAAAGCTCTCGTTATTCCTTCGATAAATGTAATGTTTTTGGCAACGTCTTGGTAACCATGTTAAATCTTAGGAAAACCAGAAGAAATAGGAAATGAAAGTGTGATGACGTTAAACATTTCTACCTTGCGGAGTTTTCAGATCAATTTTTACACTACGTCCCTATGTCGAAAAAACTCCACAAATAACTGGTTTAAACCAGTAATTGATTGGGACTTACAGCAACCAGCCCATACCTATTAGGAAAATATGAAAGAAAATCCACAAAAACCATAAAATATCCCCCTGAGCTTCCGCTCACCGATAATCCCTTTAGCGGGGGAAAAACTTCAAAAGTTAGTGCGGGCGTCGTGGGGTACTGAATTTTTGATCTCTATTAAATTGTTTCAAATCGTTTAACTTGTCGCGGCTCAATCAGTGCGGGGCTGGGGCGTGAGGTGTGCGGGCCCTATGCGGCGCGGGTACGGCACGCCACGCATCACAGTGGCTCTTTCACGGTGGATGCACAGAATATTTGATGCACCTTATCATGGTGTTCTGCATGTGACGAAAATTCCATGCTGAAACAAAATAAATCTTTTTGAGAATCGAAGTCTACGAATGCCAATGCGAATGATTGAGGTCTACGGCGTAGCACTGCTACGAAAGTCTTCTATATTCTTTTGAGGTTCTATTTTTTTTAACGGTCCTTAGGAAAACCAAATCTTTATATATAGGTATACCATAAGCTTTTTGATTTTAGCGAAATCGGACAGCGTTCAAACGAAAGCTTTCTTTGTTTTGTGTTGCTACTGCCATAGATTTAAGGTCAAGTCAATTATTATTTTATCTCCAATATAATACAGCATGAGCATAAATCGTCAATAGCTACAGAAGGTATGGGTGGGGTGGATCACGGCAAAACTGATTTATTCACTGGTGATATTTTATGGCGCAGTTTGTTCCGGCCGTTATTGTATTAAGGCGGTTGTAAGTTACTGAATTGTGAATATCTAGATATATTATGAGTAAAGAAAACTCACGAATAAAAATGTAATGTTCGTTCTAATCTCGCGTCTCTGGATCTCTCCAGAGACGCGAGATACATCCTATACACTAGTAGTACAGGTGATTGGTAGCTGGGTGCAAAGCTTCAAGGAGAAGCTAGAATAGACTATTTAGAATAGATCATTTGAAAAATCAATGGTCTCTCACCATTGATTTATTACGAATTATTTAGATTTTTGGGAGATAAAACAGTTCAGTAAATTTAACAGTTAATTGCTAATAATGGCCAGTTCAAACTATACGTGAACCGTTTTTTCTTTTATCTTATTAAAGTAATGTGTGAAAGCAATTTAACAAAACATATTCTAGCTATCTGTGACTACAGACATTTTTTTTAAGTCATTTAAAGATAACGAAATTTTTTAACGATAAAAGAATTGATTTTGGGTTGATTGATTTGGATTTGGACACCAATTTAAAATAAACGGAAGTTTTTGTTTTTGTTCAAGCCTCATTGAAAACATGTCTTTATGAATTTTTAAAGATTTTAAAATTATCAATACCAATAATTTATGTTGTTTTGTAAAATTGCATAACACTGTAGTAAATCCACAAAGTAGGTAATTTTGTCTACATTATTAGTGGTAATTGAGTGCTGAAACAGGGATTGCTTGAAGGGGAGAAAACATCTCCCTTGAGACCAAGAATCATACCTACCTACTCTAGCTACATAGTTTCCAAATGATAAATTAGCTGGCCTTGGCTTTAAATCTGTTCTTGAATGAGGCCCTTACATTTATTTATTTACTTGTTGCTGCCCGCGGCTTCGCACGCGCTTTTCAATTAGCTTATGTCCGTCCCCGAGATACCATTTACCTCCCTGCCAAATTTCATCGAGATCCGTTCAACCGTGAATAGGTAACAGACGGACAGACAGATAGACAGACAGACAGACAGACAGACAAAGTTACTTTCTAATTTATAATATTAGTATGGATATGAATTTAGTAAAGGTTCAGTAACCACATTTCTTTTTAGAAATTAAAGAATCATCTAGTAGTAAATTCTAAACTCCCCCAACATAAAGCAAGATTTGATATCCCTTTAATAAACTTCTAACCAGCGTACAATAAAAAATAAAGAATCGGATGTCCCCCAATTTTAAAAATTGCGTGAAATTAAATTTAGAATACACTTTATCCCTCTGGAGTCTGACAAATAGCTGGGAGCGTCGCGCGATTTAGGCACGCTGTAATTGGTTTTTTAATTCGGTACTCGCGAAGTACCACCTTCCGCTTTATCAAGTGAATACATTATCAAATCGTTAGGCCGCGGTCGACGCGACCCTAGCGCTATGAATAAGAATCAAAATGCGCTTTTGTCGCTCACACGCAGCCGTGCGCATAGTAGAGGTTTGAAAAGAGTTTCTTCGCGTTAGTTTTTCTAAAATACCGAAACACCACTATAAGTTATGCATAGTTAAAGTTATCTGAAATTGAAACTCAATGTTGTCTTGTCCTGTTTGATATAAATAATAAATCAATCTTTAGCATCATCAACCTATCTTAGTCCACTGCTGGACATAGGCCTCCCCTAATGAGCGCCATAGCGCCCTGTCTTCAGCTTGCCGCATCCAGCATCTGCCTGCAGTCTTTCGCAGATCACCTGATGACCTGGCAGGAGGGCGTCCTACACTACGTTTGCCGAGTCGCGGTCTCACTCGAGAACACGTTTACCCCAGCGGTTGTCGGTTCTTCGCGAGATATGGCCGGCCCACTGCCACTTCAGCTTGCCAATTCTCTGAGCTTTTTCGATAAGTTCTCTGTCGGATGTATTCGTTACGAATCCTATCCTTCAGAGAAACTCTTTCCATACTCGTAGCTTGCTGAGCGACTTTGAACTGGTGGACCAGCCCTACCGTGAGTGTCCACGTCTCAGCTCCGTAGGTCATAATAAATAAATAGTGCTGGACAATTCACACAGCATCATTTAACCCTAAGCTAAGCAGAGCTTGCGTTATGGGTACTAGATGACTGTTAAACTTAATACAGTACATATACTACATAGACAGATATTTTTATTATATCTACATAGAATACGAATGGTATAAGTACGATATTCTTTTTAAACTTGCAAAAGCAATTTTAAGGGTCATAAAGCTTTTAAAATCTCAATTTAAAAAAATAACTGTTTATTATAACGAATTATGTTCAATTTACTACAAAAAAAAAACACTCAAAATCAAAAGCGTGAATCACCAACTTATGTGTAGTTAAGTTAGTGATCAGATAGTAGGCGATAAGCAATATTTTTGGAGGTTTACGATACAAACAATAAAATGTCAGCGACGAAAACTGCACTACTATTAGAGCGTTTATACTATGGTCGCGTAACCACACTACGCAAACCACATCGGAGGGGTTGCAAATTTGTGATTCTGCTGTGAATTCACATTTTAACGTAGATAAATAGAAATTAAACCATAATATTACTTATTGTTATGTCGTTTGGGAGTTAATTTGTCTCTGTGTTTTTAATGCTAATAGGTACTCTTAAATTGTAGTTCTTATTTAAAATGTTACATAGGTATCTATTATTTATTTCAACTATTCGATAGTAAGCAGGTACCTACACACTAGTTTAATAGGTCTAGTAATATAAACTTCCAATACCGCGCAAAATCAGTAGTACATTGGTTATTTCCACTTATAAACTCGTCGTGTCGTTTTTATTAGCCCTAAAGCAGTTTTGTTGTTATAAAAGCTATTAATCCTTTTATTGAGGTTCGTATTTGTATTCACAATCGAGATCGTCAAATCAGTCTTTACTACTTCAGAAAAAACATGTAAAACGCGTGGCGGAACTATTATCCTCAACATAAA
This sequence comes from Eupithecia inturbata, assembly GCA_963662085.1. Lineage (NCBI taxonomy): Eukaryota > Metazoa > Arthropoda > Insecta > Lepidoptera > Geometridae > Eupithecia > Eupithecia inturbata. The sequence goes on along the minus strand of OY759180.1, from coordinate 8,727,770 downwards.
GATAGATAATGCAGTTAGTATGGGAAATATCCTCGGTAGTGGTACATTCTAGGGAGATTCTTTCCGTGGCTAAGTGGCCCATTCGCGTGCAAACGAGCGCGTGCTTTAAAAATAATAAAGCCCCTTCAAACAGTAGCAAGAGAGTACCTTCCGTACGTACGTATCGTTTTTTCGGAAACTCTTCTGCATTGAAGTTTTATTCAATGGCCCTCCGAGAGCTTAACGTATCCGGTTTTTACAGAACAGGACATCAAGGCACTATGTACACTGATTAATTAACGAGAGGTTAGTGCTATGCTAACCTTTTGGTTTTATCCGCGCGCGATCAGAATGGTACGGGACCTTGTCAATATTATCATATCATACCTACGATCCGCACGCATCATGGAGAAAAAAAATCTGGTCATAAAGGAGATGTGATGCCATACAAAATGTACTAGATTGACATTGTATAAGAGCGTAACCAATATTTGACGTAAATTTGCTAGTCATGTAGTCATTGTAGGTATTTGAGTTTTATCGAAAGCACCTAAATACTATTTTAAATAAAATTTAACTAAATTTTTCCGATAGATGACTTGCGTTTTTATAACAACCCCTACCACCAAAGACAAAATATGCCAAACAATATTTTTTATAAGTAAACTCCTAAGTAGTACCATCAATTGTCTTATGACCTTCAGATAATCATGTTTATAATTTGATTTTAGTTTAAAGCTTAATTTTTCGGAAGAATTTACTAATATATCGCCCGCGTAAAGCTGCGTAAATTCAGCTAGAGGTAGTTATACCTAATAAGTATTATTAAGAGCTATCTTCTCTATTTTTTCTCTATTTTGTGCATTGATTATGCAAAAATTTGTTATTGGCTTAAACTAAAAAATAAACCGCCAAGTGCGAGTCGACTCGCACACGAAGGGTTCCGTAACGTAAAAATCAGGCAACTTTTTCAAAGAACATCAAATTTTTACTTGTTCGGGAACCCCTTTAAATTTTCAAGTTTATTTTATTTTTAGTATTTGTTATTATTACAGTTAAAGTTTAATTAATTATAGAAAGTTTCATGTGTCTACTTAATTTAGTTCAAGAGATACAGCCTTGACAAATTAAGAGCAAAAATAGCCAAAAAAATCACGTATATCAAATAATATCCCAAAAATTTTTCGCCTTCGACGAGACTTGAACCCGCGTCTTTCTCTCAGTACGGAAACAACTACATAACGAGGTCAAGTGACGTAGGAGTCGTTATTTGATTTCTTATAATTTAACCCAGTGTGAGGCTTACGCACTATATTAATAAAAACCTTAAAATATATATCATTTATTTATGATATTTATTATTTGTTGTTATAGCGGCAAGAGAACTGTACATTATCTGAAAATTTCAACCTCTTACGGTTCATGAGATATAGCCACGTGACAGACGAACGGACGGACAGACTGCGGAGGGTTCCGTTTTCACCCTTCGGGTACGGAACCCTAAAAATACACAATAATTTATTTAGAATAAGGTACATAATAAATATGATACAAAAGAACGATGAGACAGCAAAAGTTAATAACTGTTGAGCTGCCACATCGCCCGCCTCCTTGGCACAACATAAATAAATTATGTGAATGTATACATACTCGTATTTCTTGATCAAGTTGTTTAAAGATATATTAAGAACATTATAAAATTATTAGTAGGTATGCAGTTAAATAGGTACGTAATAATAAATAAACAACTCTTAGAAACTGCTGTGAATACGTATATGGGTATCGTAGGGTGTGTGTGTGTGAGTGGGGAGGAGAGCTCCTAAGTACGCCGGTCTTTATGACTTACAAAATAACCTCGACATCGATGAAAAATATTGGTGTAACTCAACTAATAAACGTTTAAGTGGTTATTCAAAAAAGGACTTATAGCGTATCCATTAGATTCCCTGATCGAAGGCACGCATGGAATGGAACCTTGTCCCAGAATAACTATAATATAGTACCTTGTTAAAGTAAAAGTCCACGACCGCTTTTGTTTCAGTTCGAAATCAAAGTTAATGGTTCTATCCCATTCCGATCTCGCGTGGACTAAGTAAGCGATATCCATTAAGTGTGAAAATGAGAACATAAACACAGATCGAAAGTTTCTTTAATAAATTTCTTAATGTCTTATCGACAGTGATATACCAAATTGTACAGACAAAGAATATCATTCATTATTAAATAATTCAACTCACGTACTATGTACCTACCCTGTGATTTTATTACAATAGTGACACAGGGTGGCTGTTTGCGAAAGCCATCGGCTGACCAGAGGATCGGCTCGTGTCAACACGAACTAACTAACCGAAAGATCTCTTCTCGCCTTTTGTGACGAGAAGCTCGACAAATAAAACTGGTCGTGTGTTATGTGCAAATAGGTTCTTTTTTGTAAATATGTCGTACTTTTTAAACTGACATCACACTAAAATAATAAATACGAAAATTTGGATGTTTGAATGTTTTTTCCCTCTTCACGCTAAAATATAATTCTTATTGAACGAATCGGGCTAAAATTAAATAAAACTGGTCGTGTGTTATGTGCAAATATGTTATTTTTTGTAAATAATGTCATACTTTTTAAACTGGCATCACACTAAAATAATAAATACGAAAGTTTGGATGTTTAGATGTTTGTTACTTCTTCACGCTAAAATGTAATTCTTATTGAACGAATCGGGTTGAAATTGTGCATACAGGCCTGGAATAAAACATACACTACTTTTTATGCCAGAAATCAGTTTCCATTGGATAGAAATAACCATTAAACGTTTCTTTATAACCAACGCGTGCAGGCCGAAACTAGTTTATTATATTTCCCTGTTCTGAGGCCATGCGCATCATAAGTTTCGCGGCCGACTGGAGTTATACCTACAGCCATACCTAAAGCTGGCATTAATATATTAGGGGCCCTTAGAAAGTCTAGTTTTACTGGAATCATAGATGTTTTACACAGAAAGCCTCAAAATAAACACAACAAGACAGTAGAGACGTTCAAGAATTCGCTGCAAACAGGAAAACATCGGAACCGTTTACCTAATTTTACGATATGGGTATCAGCAAGCATCAATTCCTTTTGAAAAGAAACGAGCCCGTATTTCCTTTTATTCCATCCATGTGACGTTCTATCTAGTTAGCGGGCACACGGGGAAAATGAAATATAGAGGCAATCCAAATGGATTGTTATCTACCCACGTGTTTACCGGCGGCGCCGCGGCACGTTCGCCTAGCAAGCACCCCTCGCGCCTCTAAAACACGGACCCGACTGACAGGCCCTTAGCACATCCCTGCAATGAAATTTGACAGCTTTGCTTTTGACAGCTGTCCTCTGCTTTTATTCTGATAATGGCATACAGCTATTTATCTGCTGTGTTACTGTTAATAAACCTCTGATTTAAAATAACAGTGCTTTGTAAGGCGCCTAAATACGACCGCGCCAAACGCAAAAATTTGGTGTGTCGGAATGCTCGTCCACCATTGTTTGTTTGGTAAAAACAACATCCCACAAAAATTAATGGCATCAGCATTTCCGACGTATTAATTTGCTAGAGATAAAACTATAAACGCTGGTTAATCCCATGTATCATATCGGGGTGGTCATTGATTCGCTACTATCGGATGGTCTCCGTGACTTATTGGCGGTCCCCTCGCGTCGCCCATTACCTCACGGCCTCAGGGACAACTTCCTAATAACCTTACCTCTAATGCACCTCATCATTCCCCATAGTCGCACTATTCGTTTCGAGACAAATTGAGCGTAGGCGTTGTAAGTCTGCGTTTATGGACGTACTTTGTCAAACCTGTCATGCCTTGCTCATTCGTTAGGGCCTGTTAATTTTAATTGTATAAATACTATTGTGCCGGTGGACAAGTTGATAAGAGAATTACAAGACGCCATTAGCATAAGCCACGGCGGCGCGAGCGCAAAACAGATAGCGGTAAGGTGCTTAGCTAAATTAAGCGGAGCTTCCTTTCGACGACTGCTACGCTCGTAGCGCTACGTCGTAGCGACAGTGCTATCTTTATTGAGACGTAAAAAACTCACTCAATTATGATGAAATAATTAATAAAATGTACAATTTAATTTTTATGGTAAAAATTATTGAAATAAGGAATCTTCATTTGTAAAATTTAGGTATCAAGCGCTAAGTATAACTGTTTGTAAGATGAATAAAACGTAAAGCACTGTGGTTGCAGGAGTAGCATAAACTGATCACAAAAACAAAAGAACACACATACAGAATGGATTTCTTTTGTTTTTGCGATCATGAAATAGATCTCGTAACAAACAGCCTGATAACATCCACGTGTAGATTTACAGCGTAGCACGTGTTACGGCGGAGCGTAGGCGTGGGCACACTCGATTGCCTGTGATTGGATTAGGTTTGTCCTGCGTTGACGAGCCCCATGGGACCTCGGACCCTTCGGCCTGACACTTACAGCTCACGGCTATGCGATGACACTGACGATACTAATAACACCACTGCTTAAACATATAAAAAGCTAGAAAGGGCCGGACGTCATAAAACTTAACGAAATTGCTCTGTTTTTATTATTCTTTAGATGATACCGGTAATAAACTGCATCGATCTTTTTATTTTTATTCCTTCCAGTCGATAAAGATTTCTCAGTGGCCGTGTCCAGTGAAACTATTTAAAGAAATTATTAGGTGCAATTACGGAGCTTGTTGTGCGTGATTGGAATTCGCGTAGGGTGAGGGTCTAAAGGACAAATTCTTACAAATTAATACATCTATCTGGGAACGCGTCGCGACCGACTGCGATACGTGTGGAATACTTTATTATTTCCTGGCTAATGTAATTCTGTGGATTGACCCTGAGAGGTCCAGGGGCTCGTTCGTTTTCAATGGAAATTGACAGGTTTGGTTTCTCTCATGAATGATCAAAGGCGGAACTTTGTATTTCCCCTTTCTTAAACGAGAATATGTCAACATAGCCAAAAAAATACCTGCATAAAGATGCAATGTATGTAGGTCTACTCTACACTTTACATTTTAAAAGCAGTTGTGAAGAGCCTTAGTTCCTTTACAAAGATTTATGAAATTAAGATAAGGCTCTTTTCATATTTTTGTCTGCAACACAGCATAGAAATTCTGTTTCTAATCTGAGAGCGAAATCTGCGGAGTCAGCGCGACAGTGCAATATGCGCCCCGCGCCGCTTCACACTCGTTGTTTCGAGAGCAATCGAGGCGCCAATAAAAAAGGCGATCGTCTCGGGGCGAGAGCCAGGGCACCGACTTATTTACAGAACACCCTGCCGTCGCTATTTATTTTATTGACTGCCATTTGCTCTGACTTTTATCACTGCCTACATCCAGGATAAAACAACGACAGGTAGAACGTCCGAGATACTCATATCGGACTCCCCTCACTTCAATCAGTATTGCCATTACGTTACTGAACTCTGTATCGTCTCGGAAAAATAAACCTCGGTTTTAACATTTGGATCTAATTTTCATTAAAATTCAACATTATAATTTTGCAATAAAATAATGCTCTCGTTTTTATTGTAGGGTGGCAATTGCCGCAGCACAATAAGTAGTTATTCAATTAAAAAAAAAGCGATCTATTTCACTTATATAATTTCTCTATAAAATATGAAAGGCTTGTCTCGCGATTATTTTATTACCGGAGAACCTCGACAAGAAAACGGCAGCGGTCACAGGCAAGGGGTGAGGCCCATTTTCCACACATCATTGCATCGGGTCGCAGATTTATTTGCATGCGGGCCGCTGACCAGGATCCATTACAGCCATTAGGGCGCTATCTGATCAGCCGGCACGAGAGTTATAGCGTTCTTGTTTTTCTTAACTGCACGAAAAATGCCAACAAACAGAAAAACTGAATAATTTAGGAAGCAGAACTAAAAGAATTGGCCGTAGACGGGTTATGGTTTCCGCTATATTTCTTTTATTTGGGGTGACCATTGGCGGTGGTCGAATTCGTTAGCGAATGTTGAGTTGAATTTGGCTTAGGGTAAATAAAATCAGGATATCTGTAGGCATGCGAAATTGACGGTGTAATTTTTTTGCTTATTGCAAAGTAATTACCGAACTCATTAAAAAGTTTCACACGGTAGGTAAAAATAAGATTATCTTGTAGCTACTTGTGTCATTTGAATTAAAAATACTACGCCTCCGTCCCAGTACTAGGAGTTCGTTAAAAACATAGGTACAAAGTTTGTACCTACTTTAAAGAATTTTGCAAACTATTCGAACTGTTAGTGCCTATACACACGTTGCCGATTTAATAAAAACAAAATAACGAAAGAAAACTCAGATTTAGTTTTTTTTTTGTTTCAAGTACTACAGCTATTTCAATAAAAAATTGTTATTATTTCTATAGAGAACTAAATAACAAAGTTGCAAAAAGTTTTTCCAAGCATACGGTTATTTACGTCGTTTCATTCAGATTTATGCTGCGTGTCCGGCGGACTCCTTCGGCCTTCAATGTTCAATACAGATAATGAACGGGGCGGAAAGTAATAAATCTACTTACTCGCAAAACTCGCCTAATAGGGAAGTATCAACAAAGTTAAATAAACATTAGTGATTGCGTAGTTATCGATTGTGCGATCGCGCAGTAATGAGGCAAACGTTCCCCGTGCCATTTGAACCTGCTTAGTGAGGTTTCCGTTAAGCGTATTAATCTGAAATTAGGTCGCAGTTAACACCGTGATGTTAAGTAAGGGTCAGTGTTCGCTCGGGTAGATGGTGTCACATAAATTACGTTGTGGCATAGTCACCTTAATTTGAAACATCGATAAACTGTTAAACAATTCCCGATATGTCAACTATAATTTACAAGTTCCTGTCCGCGGATTCGGACGCGCTTTTTCGGGATAAAAAGTAGCCTGTCTTTATCCGGAACACCGTCTTCCCGCCAAATTTCATTAAGATCCGTTGCGTGAAAAGGTAACAGACAGACAGAGAGACTGAATTACTTTCACTTTTATAATATTAGCATTCATGATAGAGCAAGGTTTATCTTCCGTGAAACCGTTGCTAGTCTGTTACAAAACTGCTAGAAAAAGTTAATACAATATATCTGGTCCAACCTATGAGTCCGACTATAATGAAATCTCAAGGAAAACAAACGCCATCTAGATTGGAAGGAACCAAGGAGGGAGTTTTATTGCGAAACGGGCATAGTGATTATGCAAGAGCCACAATAATAGTTAAGATATTCTTGACCGAATAGGGACGACTCGGAACGGTTTATTGGATGACTGTTAATAGGCCTGTGCCAAAAGATTATCGATATCGATGAAATGTGTGGTAGCTAAGAGGTGCTACGGCGCTACGACGATTGTGCTACGAGGCAGTGTTTTTACATAGAGCTACATAAAAGAAATTGAGTTCGTGAAGGCCTGCCTTTCAAGAACTCAATTTCTTTTATGATAGCTTTAAGGAACCATGGGGTTCATAATGTAACTTTACAACTTTTGTTAGAAAAGGTTTGATATTACTTTAAATTTTATTCGATGGAAATTATTTATAATCTTTTTCTTACACATAAATGCTCGATAAGTAAGAAGTTTGATTAGGACATCACTAGCCAAAACATTGGTATACGATGGACGCGACAAATCAACCCGCGAGCTGCAATGGGGCGGCCCCGCATCGACAGGGCCTGATTTATAGCGGAGCCGCGCTATCGCACCCGCTTCTATCCTGTCCTGTGGCACCTCACCAGAATGCCGTGGGGCATGGGGTCAGGAATAGGACAAATTGTTTAATTTTAATGTGAAACAACTACCTATAACCATTAAATAAATCGCCTTTTGATGCGATGATTTTTAGAATACCGCCATAAACGAAGTTTAGCCCTTTTGAAATCCCGCAAAACTTGGCAGGGTGTTGTGTCGATATCAAAATTCTACCAGCTGTTTTAAAATGTAAACGGGTCAAACCGTAGTATTAAATTCGGCTCTCTTTGCAGAGGACGTTTAATCGGCTGTTAACGTTCGGTGACCGTGGTAAATCTCTGGTAATCCGGTGCAGAACAAATATAGTTGAGAGGCAGATAAGGTGCGTCCAGTTCAGGCCGGTCGCTAATGCGCCATTTGTATGGTGATGCCAGCCGCGGCACCCCCTTTAAATGTTCACACATGAAAGTAACGTCACCTCAAACTGCTGTCCGTGTCAGCTACGCATCTTAACATTCGCTGACTGCTAAAATGGCGTAAAAGGTTAAAGAGCCTTAATTGCCAATGAAAATACTTATTAGGAAATTGCTCGGAGTATTTCAGTCAGCATTTTAATATTACCTAAACCGAAAATCGAATATGGTGTCCCAAATTCTGTCTGTTACTTCGATCGAGAGGTACTTTGACCATAATCGTTGATACTTTGATCGATATGGTAGGTACCATATCTATTCAACTCAGATAAAAAGCTGCAATTCCACTAAATACTTTAACTGGTAGATATCCTGAGGTTCCATTATGAAATGTTACTTACCTACATTTTACAAATTGCAATGTGTGATGTAAAATAAACTCAACCACGTTCCCATAATGTCTTGACGACCCCAGTGGCGAAGCGGGCGAAGGTTTGACAGCGACGCAGCAGGCTGCGGGTTCGATTCCCACCTCGGGGCAAATATTTGAACGATCTGCAGATATACCTTCCAGTGGTCTGTTCTACACTCTGTAATAATAAAAATACGTTATGTATGTCTGTATTACGTACATTAATTATCTAGTAGGTGCCCATACATAATACAAGATCTGCTTAAGTACCACCGGGGCTAGGCTAGATGATGCTGTGGATTGGATCGTTCAGTGATATTATTCAAAAATCCAAAAATCTTTAATTCCGTAAATACAATAACTGTACACTTAGAAGAGGTCAAATTCTTAAAATGAAAATAGACATGGAAATAAGGTGTTAGTTTTTATTTCTGTCGCTTCAATGTGTAAACAAAAGTAAACAAGCGACGAAGGAATCATTAGCCTGTTAGCTAAAGCCTGTGTCTTTAGTTGTTATTTTTCGGGTTGTAACAAAAATAGATTAGCAAAGTGGAATAGGGCAAAATTTATTTGTAATTTATTATATAGAGGAGCGTGTATGCTCTTAAAAAAAAAACACATCGCGTCGTCCATGTGACTGGATCGGATGAGTGCAAACAATGGCAGTATTTGTAGCTCAAAAAAAAGTACAGTGGAGGTCAGTTAATTTGCATGGCAAATGTGCGCTTAGAATGTAGCGTCACGCGCGGTCAGTCGCTCAGGAGACCCATTACAGAATGTAATCTCTGGTGAAATTATGAACCGTGAAAATTACAGGTTTCATTGCAATAAAGTAGGTTGTGGTTACAAAGGGTTAATTTGTTATAGATACTTACACGAATATTGTATACGTAAGTATTTATTTTAATAGTGCAGGCTAACATGCAAGATGTAATAAAAAATTATGTTATTAATTCGTACAATAAAATTACAGCACTAAATAGTTCAAATTTCAGAATAAAAACAAGAAAACAATAGCTGAGAGGCTTTTCAGGGTTTAAAAAGCTGCCAAGCTCTTGCACTTGGTTTCACCTTCCCTTTAGTTCGTATTCATTATCATATTTATAGAATTAATTAATTTAAAGATACCTTCACCTTCTTAGGTTGTTAGTTTTCGAGATGGAACAAAACTCGTCCCAAACTTTTTTGTCCTCTTGAATCTAGAAAATCTTAAATTTTTTTGTAAGCATTTTTACAAAGGATATGTTTGACAATTGGTTTGAATTTATTTGTGGATAAATTTTCCAACTCTCTTGGAGTTTAATTGTAGAAGCGTAATTGTCCTTTAAAAGATACATTCAACTTGTTCAAAACCTAGTTGTGCTTGTGCCCAGGCACAGCGAGTTTATTTTTAATTCTAGTATTTAAAATAAGTATATTGCTATTTTAAAGGAACGATTGATATTTCTGTGAGTGCTCACCAAGTTTTCACAAATATATTTATATGGTAAGTACTGGCATTATGTTTACTTCTTTGAATTTATCACGTAGGGACTCTCTGGGACCCATAATTATAGATTGCACGAACAGCCCTCTTCTGCAGCACAAATTCTACGGTGTTAATATCGGTCTCCCACAGAAGTATGCCATAATACATAACACTATGGAAGTAGCTGAAATAGACTAATCTAGAAGTATCAATATTCTGTAAGATGACGGATTTTTTTGACTGCATACTCTACAGAACTAAGCCTCTTCGACTGCTTGTCTATGTGTGGGCCCCATTGAAATTTACTATCTAAGGTTATTTCTAAGAATACTGTTCTGTTTACAATTTCTAACATTTTTTCTTTTACGTTTACATCAGGCTTAACTTGTTTTACATTAGGTAGATTAATAAATATTATACATTTTGTTTTGCTTTCGTTATGCTTCTAGTATCTGCCTACACCTACCTAACTTACCTATAGATTATTATAATCTACAAAATTTTAATTTAGTTCCGACGGCGCGCGGATGAGTTGGCACTTCGGTGCGTCATTAGCGGTTATCACTTCATTCCGGATGAAAAAACTTCAACAGCCCTCTGACTCTCACGTGCGCCTTTTGATTTATTAATTCCTACCTTCATAAATATGTTCGACGCATAAATAATGAGCTGCTAAGTACCTAGGTACAGTGTCTCTACTTTTCTACATTCTACTTCTCAGACATTGGAATACTTACACAGTTTTTTAGTTTCTGTTTGTCATTTTTATTACCCTAAACCCTAAACCTACCTAAATTCAATTATTTCAATTCAATTATTTTAATTTCAATTATTTAATAATAATGAATAATAATGCAATAATAATCTGCAATAATATAATGTAGGTACCTACTATTAGGTACCTACGAGTATATACTAGGTACCAATCTGCAATCTAATTGGTTTGGTACCAAAATTACTGATTGATTAAGTTGATTGTATAATATTTGCATTTAGGCAGCAGATTCCTTCTAGGTATTTTTAACAATCTGCCCGCCAAGCGTGGTGATTCTGGCAAACCCCCCTTTTAGGGGAACCCTTTTTTCGTTCAGCTGTGGACGCATGTGTCTAGGAAGGCAATTCTCGCCAATTTATCACTCGATAAATATTAAAAGAACTGTCTAATTTGACAGTTCTTTTGATATTTATCGAGTGATAAATTGGCGAGAATTGGCTTCCTGGTGAAGGACGATATTTTCTTTAGGAACTTAGGAATTTTAAATACTTACCTACTTAATCCTGTTCTCCCGTTGAATCCATTTCCAATTTGAAAAATTTCTAAATTAGTAATTTTTGTGAGGCACTTTGCAAATTGTAGTTCAAATGGATTGTTTTGATCGTATCTTCCAGTTCAGCTGATAGACGCAAGCTCCCCAAGGCTGGGAGGCTGGCAGAGTTCGCAAGGATTGCAGAGTCAGCAAGGCGTGCGATCGATAGCCTAGCGGCACGCATCTCGTCTGTCTACTCGAAGCCCTTTTGTTCTTTGTCACTGCAATTAGGGGACCTAAAGTGAAGAGCCTATTCAATAATATTAAATTATGAAGGATCCTACCAACTTATGATACCTACATACCGACTTGGGTCTAGAAGCGTTGCTGCAAAAGATTAGTTATTTTCACACTCATCGGATTGAATTTCTACCTATAATGTCGATAAAATTCGACAAAACCAAACATTTCGTAGGTACCGATTTTTATCTATACTTACCAGAACCAGAGGTGCTTAACTAAATACCTAGGTGCTTAGCGAGCCTCATCAAAGCCTGCTTGCACTCCTGCATGGCACGCTATTTTCAATTTTCGTACCTTTATGTACCTACCTACTTATTTGGGTATAGCGTAGGAACTAACTTATTCTACGGTATTTTACGTGTTCATTAATATAACATAGGTATTACAATAGGTAGGTACCTACATAGGTCATTCAGTTTCATTAAAATTCGTAACTTCATTTTTATGCAAGGTCTAGAAAATAAATTACTTTCTTATGTGCCAGCGAATAAAACGTGATAAAACTGTGTTACCTACACACACAGTTTTGTTTAAAAACGATGGATTATAAACAACAGGTTTTGTTGCCCCATACTTAATTAGGTACCTTGCCACCGAGACCTATCGATCAAGGTATTTCCCTTTACGTACAACAAATTTTATCGGAACAAATTTAAATCTGCCGCCTCTTTCTTATTGCCGCCCTTTTTAGATTAATGCGTCATTTTCTTACTCTATGGTCTAGAAAAGCGCTCCCTAGACGATCATGCGGCAAGAGGGCATGACATGACTTTGTTACGGGAATTATCATGCTGCATGATGGGCCCTCCTAGATAGTAAGCATTTTGGTGTAAACCTCGGACCAATAATCATACTGGACAGAGCCTTTTTGTTTTAGGCGTGTCCGTTTTTTGTTAGTGTGCATTTGCAGGTTTGTATTAGTGTGCGTGACTAGAGAAGTGACTTCGCTGTCGAGCCTATCGATAGAATAAAGGCGAAATTAATAAAAAAAGTTTTAATATTATTAATAATAATAATAATAAAAAATTAATAAAAAAATTATGACACCGCCCGTTACACACGTCTCTTTTTCAAAAATTTTATTTATTATCATTACATGCATTAAAAACCAATAAAAATGCTATAAAAACGAATGATAACAAGAGCGCACAGCCCCGCGACCGGCCCCCGCCGCTGACGGAAGAGTGCGGCGCATGAAGTGGACCCAACAGATAAACGAAAATGTCATGCGCGCATATTATAGGGCTACAGAGGGAGGAATTAACTTGACCGCGTACCGTTCTAGGATGATGCCGTTGTTTCAGGCCCTTGAACCGACAGTCGCCGTTAATGTGCAACGACTATCTGATCAGGTACGGGTCATCCAACGCTCAAAATTTTTGGATGACAATGCACTTGATTAACTCCGACATGAAATCCTTAGTGCTCAAATGGTGGACCACCCGCAGTGTAACCGGGCTGTTACGTCGCCACCGCGACAAATCACACAAACACTAGTGATTCCCCAGCCTGATTACGCTATGGAAGAGGTCAGTCACGAGAGCATTGAGGTAAGTACCCAAAATAATGAGCAATTGAGAAGGGCTTTGGAAGATGCGATTCTAAATTATAGACATTCGAATGAAAGACCATGTCTGCCTCGCTTTCCCACCCATAGACGTGGTTTAGCTATAGTGGGGGCCTTGAACCCACTACTAGTCCCATATCTACTGACTAGTAGTGATATTACTGATACGCACTCTATTCTCTACTGTGGGGCTATTGCGGCTTGCCACGTTGCGCGGGTAAAGTTTCCTGACTATGACCGTGCTCCGCGCCAGGCTAGCAGTACTCCTACTTGGCAGCAGAGAATAGAGAGGCGTATCAGTAGGTTCAGGACCCTCATAGCTAAGCTAATTTGCTTTAGGGAGGGCAACCATAGACCGAGGGTTATGCGCTTTGTGACACAGGCTTTTGACGGAACTGAAACTCAACCTCGGGACTATTTAGCCTGCGTCACAGAGCGCATAGACTACTTAAAGCAAAAAGTCTATGCGTGGGCAAGAGGTATAAAAAGCGAGTTGACAGATTTTGGCAGAATCGCATATTTCAAAGTGACCAAAGGAAAGTTTACCGCGACTGGGAGAAACCCGATCTACGTGTGTCCGACGGTCTGGTACCGGATGCCGAAACCGGAAAATTTTTTTGGCAAAGCATCTGGTCCATGCCAGTCGAGCACACGGAAGCGGACTGGATGAATGCGGTAAGTGCTGAGTGTGAAAACATCGAAACTATGGAAGCTATCAACATCTCTCCATTAGATGTAAGTAATGCAATCCGCTCGGCCCAAAACTGGAAAAGTCCTGGCCCGGACGGATTGCATAACTTTTGGCTAAAATGGTTTCGATGCTCACACTCGGTTCTGGCCGCACAGCTTCTTGGAAAAGAAGCAATTGAGATCGGGTCCCTCCCACATTTTATGACGAAAGGTGTAACTTTCCTGCTCCATAAGTCTGGTAGTACTGCGGAACCAAAGAATTATAGACCCATAACATGCTTACCCACCATCTACAAGCTGCTTACATCCATTCTGACCACAAAAATTAACACGCATATTGTTACAAACAAAATTTTGGCACCTACTCAGAATGGATGCAGGGTTGGGTCCCGTGGTACAAAGGAACTCCTCCTCATTGACATTGCCATTAGTCAACAGGTCAAACGTGGCAGAGGGAACTTGTCGGCTGCATGGATAGACTATAAGAAGGCTTATGATTCGGTGCCTCATACTTGGCTTGAGAGGGTCTTAAAGTTGTATAAAGTAGATACTACTCTAAGATCATTCTTGGGATCATGTATGAGGCAGTGGACCACTGTTCTTCGTCATCCAGGGAGCCGATTGGATCCAACAACCACCAATGATCTGATAAGAATAAAGAGGGGTATATTCCAGGGCGACAGTCTGAGTCCCTTGTGGTTTTGCCTAGCTCTGAATCCACTCAGTACTCTACTGAAAGATTCAGGAATAGGCTATCGCCTTCGGAGAGATGGTGAGGTCATTTCTCACTTGTTGTATATGGATGACCTCAAACTATTTGCGTCGAATAAAACACAGTTAATGGCGCTTCTGAATATCACACAGATATTCAGTAGTGCTATTAACATGGAGTTCGGCGTTGATAAATGTGCGGTCATACAAATACAGCGAGGGAAAGTTGTGAATTCTAATAATTTACAACTTTCAGAGAGAATGTCCCTCAAATATCTCTCAGAGGGTGAAACCTACAAATATCTTGGTATGCCAGAAGCGTTGGGTATAGTAGACGGGGACATAAAGCAGTCGGTGAAGGAGCGCTTCTTTTGTCACCTCACAAAAGTGCTAAATAGCCTTTTGTCAGGTGGCAACAAGGTGCGTGCCTTCAACGGCTGGGTAATGCCATTACTCATTTATACCTTTGGCATACTAAGATGGACTCAGACTGAACTAGACACCTTGGACTGTAAGGTTCGTCAATTTTTAACCACTCATCGCATGCGACACCCCCGAGCTTCGGTAATGAGATTGTATATCCCGCGGAAATGTGGTGGTCGAGGCTTTTTAAACGCCAAAACCCTACACTACCGTGAGGTATGCAATCTCAGAAATCATTTTCATCAAGCCGAATACCAGATACATCGTGATGTGGTTGCAGTTGATAAGAACCTTACTCCTCTCTCCTTAGCTAACGAGAACTGGCGCAAACTTAAGGTGATGAGCATTCAGGACAGGAAGGCTATATGGGAGAGCAAAGAGCTGCATGGGAGATTCTACAAGGTCCTCACAGGACCTGATGTAGATCTCCTAAGCTCCGTAAACTGGCTACGCTTCGGTGACCTCTTTGGGGAAACCGAAGGTTTTGTCTGTGCAATTATGGATGAGGTGATAAAGACGAACAATTACCGAAAGTATATAATGAAAGATGGAACGATCGATATTTGTCGAGCGTGTCATCTTTCTGGGGAGACCCTTCGTCATATACTTTCGGGTTGTTCGCACCTTGCTAACTCTCAGTACTTGCACAGACACAACCAAGTAGCCAAAATTAGACACCAGCAACTTGCTCTCCGATATGGCCTTACTGGCCCTGAAGTTCCGTACTATAAGTACACACCGGCGCCAGTTCTCGAAAATGGCCGTGCCACGCTCTATTGGGACCGATCTATCATTACAGACAGGACTATTCTTGCGAATAAGCCTGATATTTTACTGATAGATCGGTTAGAACGGAGGGCGGTGCTCGCTGATGTCCCATACCACATGATGTTAACCTCGTTAAAGCTGAGAAAGATAAACTTAGCAAATATCTTGACTTGGCCAACGAGGTTGTCAGCATCTGGGATGTTGATTCAGCGACCGTCGTCCCGATAGTCGTTTCAGTTAACGGCGTAATAGCGAAGAGCCTCGATCAACATCTCAAGAGACTCTCGCTAGGAAGTTGGATCAAGGGTCAGATTCAAAAGGCGGTACTCCTGGACTCGGCGCGCATCGTCAGGAAGTTCCTCTCTCTGCAGCCCTAGTCACCGGCCGCTTAAGGCTAGCTTCGCGGCCGGTGATTCACCGTTTTGATATATTTTTTACTGTAGAATAGTTTTATAATATTTTATTTTCTATAGTAAAAAATGTATTTTATAACGAGATTTAAAATAAATGAAGTGAATAATAATAATAAAGATATTTATTTACAAAATGGTACAGGTAGAATATACAAAGTACTATGGATACTTATAGACTATTTAAATAATAAATCCTAACGATTAGGTACAGATTTTTCGTACACACGTACTTGTAGAGAACCTATACGTGTAAGAGATAGTGACACCTCGCTCTAACTAAGTTTACATTAAACTTGTATTTAGACACGAGGGCTCAAACCTTCGGCTACTTTTAGGTTCATATTTGCTTTTACCGGGATTGTTACCGCAAGTAAGATTTATATTAAGTTTTAATTGTACAACCCTTACTGTTAAATACTTATAATAAATGCTTCTAAGTGAAACTATCTGACTAGCAGATCTTGATTTTTGCCACCTATGCTACTCAACAAATCTAAAGACTCTGTTTCAATAAGATTCTTGCTTTTTAGATCATTTATGACGTTTAATAATGTTGTATTCTTTTTATCGAGTCTACGATTCTTTTCTCTTAATTTTTTAATGGTCCTTAGTCTCCTCAAAGCCACTGATCGAGGTCTTGCTAGAGATTCTAAAACTCTCACTGCACGCCTGGGTGTTGTAGGAATGTCTTCCGTCTTCACACCACTCTCTTCCATCTTCCTCCGTTTTCTAGGGGTAATACATTGAATTTCATCTCTGTGCTGAGGTGGTTTTCTTTTCTTCACTACCTACAACATTAATTTTGAAAATCCATTAAGCTGACTAAACAATAACCTAAAAAAGCAAAAGTTTGCAAGCAGTGTATTTAACACTAGAAGAGTACCTATTATTGTTGCGGTTAAACCTCTCATTGATAGGTGTAAGTAGTTACAAGAAAAACTTACCGTTTGATAGTATACTGGATATCCTTCAAAAATCGTTGGTACTGCATCAGTTTTGAGTTTTTTGATTGATAAGCCAGGGATATAACAGGATTCATCAAAATGTCTCGAACAAAGCCTGGAATATTTTGTAGGCTCCCAGTTATCACGTCTAACAGTTTTGATCCATTCACTTCTTATTTCTGGGCATTTAGGGAACCTAAAAATGAATAGTTAAATTTAAAAACATGACACTAAAATATTATCGATATCAACTAAACTTGATGGTAAGCGCCTCACTAGTACAGATGCTAAAATTGTCTTGTTACTTTTTATTGTTTTTAGATATAAATTTCATGTTATTCACATAGGAACATGAACTAGATTGTTGAAATGCTATTAGGTACTAAATGTTATTACTGGTTTTTCTAGTAATAAACCTCATTACTTTAGCATTCATATTCATGGAAAATGTTGATAAAAGCTTACGTATGAAATTACAAGTCCGGGTCTTTTACTCCACCTTTTGTGGTTCTTGATGAACAGGACACAGCTGAACAAGAAATATTTTCAACATTTCAATGCAATGAAATGCCAGAATACGGGAATTTCTTATAATTTCTAAAAGCTCTCTACGCTAACCACAATGTTTTGACCGACTAGTCTGTCATAAACTGACACGACTCACACGGACAGTGCGGCGTTGCCAAACGTCCACCAGCTTTCTCTTTTACTAGTAGCTAGGCTCCGTGGGATAGACAAAGATACATCATCACTATGGTGTTACACTGATATAAGAGCGACAACGTCTCATGGCTCTGTCCAGTATGATTATTGGTCCGAGGTGTAAACTGTGAGCTTCTAATAAATTTTTAAAAATATATGTCTAAATGTTTATTGTAGAATGGAATTGTCTTTGTCAATGCTACTACTATTTTGCGCAGAAATAACAGTCACTCATAGCTTGCACGATGAATTGAATAGGAATAGTCAATCACCTGCCAGCACGTAGTTTGCATGTCATTTGCATCAATCAATACAATTTCTTTTTGTTCAAGAAGAGTGTATGCCCTTCCGCATGCCATGCCGCATGATCGTTTAGAGAGCGCGTAAAACTTTTTTGTTATCATGAAAGAAAACGTAGCTATAAAAACTTGCTGTTGAGCTTGAATCTCGCTAATAAAGGTTTTCGATATACTTCAACTTTGAGCTTCAACCTCTCGGTGGGAACTGGATGTGACGCTACGAACGAACCAACAAAACGTAGCTACAGACATAAATCTGCTTCTTGACTGGGGAGGAGAAGCTGGTAGGTTCATGGCGAATTAATATTTTTTTTAGAACGAAATTTTAATTTTGTCTATGAAATAATCGTCAATCAGCCAGTCAAGTCAGTCGTCAAAAATCAAATGTCAAAATTGTCAAAATAAGCTGGATTTGTGTTGTGAATTTGTTTGTTTGTTTGATAAAAATTCAATAGAAAGTCTTTAAAAACGAATAAAGAGTAATGTTTTAATGCTAATATCATTCAGCATCTTTGTTTGTATGTATTTTATTAGTCTGTATATTATTTCAGCGTGATATTATTCCGTAAAGTGGTTAGCCTTGAAGTAGATGTCACGTATTATCCTACATGAGTGTTGTTTATTTTACATTTTAGTAAGATTGGTTGCGAATTCACGAATATATGGCTTTGTTATTTGACTTATGTTTAACATCACACCGGAAGAGGTATGTCTTACCCACGTATTCGGGAGAAAAGTGCAGGTTTAGTTGTTGTCAGCTGGACTTACTTGGTTGTTCTGTGTGCTGCGTTCACGGCGCCGTGCGACAAAACCCGGAGAGTATTCACGGATCAAAGCGGCATCATCACAGACGGGCCTAGTAACTCTAACTATACACAGGTCAGTAACATAAAGAACAAAATTTTGATAGGTATGGTCTCACAGTAGTCTTGGTCTAAAGTCTAAGAAGAATCCCTGTCCTTTTAGCTGCCTACTTTACCAAGTTATTGCTTCTTGTTTTAGGACTCCCATTGTGAATGGCTCATAAAGGCAGCTAACAAAAGCCAATACATCACTCTGAGCTTTATTCGCATGGGCACAGAGTGCTCATATGATTATGTGTTTGTGTATGACGGAGACTCGTTTGATGCACCACTTCTAGGAAGTTTCAGTGGGAAAACTGAGCCTCAAAATGTTACAGCCACTAGTGGATATGTGAGTAGTCTAGTTCCTAAATTGGATTGTTTATGATCATAATGCAAGCTTTTCATAGACCCTATAGAAAAGCAGACAGATAATCCTGTTATGAATTATTTATTTACAGATGCTAATACTTTTGTACAGTGATACAAATTATGTTCTGGATGGTTTTCGAGCAACATATGCAATACACAATTGCCCAAACAATTGCACAGGGAGAGGGCTATGTATGACAAACAAATGTTTCTGTTATGGAAACTGGGGTGGTTCAGATTGCAGAGTCGAACTCTGTCCTAATAGCTGTTCTGGCAATGGACAGTGTAAAAGAGACAGATGTTTGTGTAAGAAAGGGTAAGGATATTTAATTTTTTCTTAGTTGTCAAGCTAAAGCGACACATAATTATTGGCACATAAGTATATGTATAGCCTATTGCTGCTGAGCTGCTTGTCAAATAGAGTGCATGTTTTTATGAAACTGAGCAGCAAGCATATCTGGGGTTTTATAATACCTCTACTCAGAGGCTACTTTAAAAACGCGTGTGAAGCCGCGGGCAGCAGCTGGTACATAAATATAATTGTAAAATCACCTCCACAGGTACTCAGGTGAATCATGCTCATTAAAAAATAATGACAAAGATGGGAATAGCTGGCATTGGCTCTCTCACACAGAGAGTGGCATGACAAAAAGGGCAGCTCACACAGCTGTTTACGTTAACCATACTGACTCTGTATATGTATTTGGAGGATATGATCTGAATAAAGTGCTTGGATTGCTCGAAGTTTATAAGTAAGTGTTCAATATGTCTACCAGAGGAAAGGTGACCAATCTGCCAGGCCAATGTGGTGTTTGGGGGAGGCATGTTCAGCTGTAGACATAATAATTATGTGGGCTGATGAGAGGGTATGGGGGAAAGGTGAATACTTTTTAAACTAAAATGCACATTTTTCCAGGATAAAGGTAACATAATGTTATAATTAATGTAATTGGTGAACATAACTGTGTTAATTAAATAAATATGCATGGGCAAAGGCCTTTGGCCTTCTGGTCAACCCATCGAAGTGTCAAGCTGTAATCTACGGCAGCCCTTTCATGCTGAACAAAGTTTGACAATCACTAATTCCCCCTCTATTCTACAGTGACTCTCCTATCAGCTACTCTGCTTCTGCCAAGAATTTGGGTGTCATCTTTGACCCATTGTTATCCCGGCAAAAGCATGTCAACGGAATCAGCCAGCGAGTTCACTATTTGTTTCATTCCCTCAAGAGATTTCAGAATTTTCTTCCACTGAAAACCAAAACCACTTTAGCTCAATCACTCCTTCTTCCCATATTGGATTATGCTGACTCTTGTTTCCTTGACGCCACGGAGGAAAACCTCAACAAATTAGAATATCTTCAAAACCTGCATCCGGTTTATTTTCGGTTTGCTTAAATATGATCAATGTTCAGAGCTCAGTTAAAATGGCTTCCAATTCGTCTTATATTCCCTCACTCGTTCCTGCTCACTCGTCCAGCCCTTACGGTGGCTCCTTTACTGTTGACTCGGTTAGGTTATGAAATTCTCTCCCTCATGATATTTGTGCTAGCTCGTTACTCTTTACCTTCAAGCGTAAAGTCTTATTTTGTGTATTTTTTATATTATTACATATGTTTATAATAATTGATATTAGCAACATGGGTATTGTATTTTATATATTGAAATAGGTATCATAGACATAGTGTAGTAATATTAAGCAGTAGTCTATAAATTATGTAGTTAAGTAGTTAAGGATTAAACCACTATTGCCACCTTGGCCATTCCTTCTAGTTATAGTTATAGTTTTATGTTTTTTTATGTATGTTTTATTTAGTGCAATAAAGAATTAAGAAATAAATAATAATAATAGGGGAGAGCAGGTAGCATCCATACACCAGGAGCATTCATACAGCGGTCATAACTTCTATACGAAACAAGTCAAAGCGTTTGTATTTGGGTGCGTGAAGCCTACCCATACGCAGAGGCTACCCACGGAGTGGCGTGGCACTGCGGCCGCCAGATTCGTTAGGACAAGTCTTAATATGTTTTCGCTCCTTGTGAGTAATTTTTGGTTCCACATTGTGATGGGTTTTGTAGCATTAAGTTTTTCTCTAAATTTATATTATGATTTAGTTTAGTATTTTAACTATGCCATAGTTTATCAAGTTAATATTAGTTTTGGGTTAATTTCAACGTTTTTTTTATTTTCAATGAATTTGATGAAAGTATGTGTAATGGTACATTCATACAGCTATAAGTGGGGTACATTAGTACAGTACAAAATGTACCGTAAAAAGCAAAAAATATTTGAAAGACTTGAGATAGGATCCAGAACTGCTTAAGATGCCTGTATGTTAGCTAAAAATGCTGTAAGCACGGAGGTCACATACTCGAGGTTAGAGTTGTGGAGCCCCCGCAATAGAAATAAATAATAGAAGACGTAATAATAGGATCTGGAATCGCCACTACTTCCAGTTCGTCAGCAACCAAATGCCTACAGCATTTGGCACTCAAATTTACAACAAAAAGCGAGGGTTAAGGGGGCTGGAGTCCCCTCAAACCATGTACGAAGCCACCCCGCGCGTGGGGTGGTTTCATACGTTACCCATTTTTTGGAAAAACTTGCATAGCTTCGCCGTGTTGGTTTAAACCGAAACTTTACTAATTTTGTAGCCAGATATATTGGTAATAAAGTAGCATTGAAACGGTATTGCAATAGCTATTAGTTTTTATTTTATGGGGCTTGAAAAAAACTGTATGAATGCTACCTGATCTCCCCTAATGTTATTGAAAAAAATAACAACAGGAGAAAGAGTAGTTTTACTTTTTAAACTACTCTCTCTGCCTCCTGTTCACTAGTTTTCGCGTTGTATAAGCCAAACATCTTTCTCACTATGTCGTAAAATATCAATCCAGTATGTAATTGGCTAGCTGGGTAGATCATGACAAGGCCCTTCCTTCACAACCACCTATTAGGTTTACCATATATCTATTTCATCCATATAAATTTGAAAGTAACTCAGTCTGTCTGTTACATTCTCACACCTAAGCGGATCTCAGTGAAACTTGGTAGGGAGGTAGATGGTATCCCGGGGATGGACGTATGCTACTTTTTATCCCGGTAAAAAGCGTGCGAAGCCGCAGGCAGCAGCTAGTACATTATAAATTGCTACATAATATTATTCTAACAACCTACTATGTAAGAAATTTTAATTTATGCTCTGTCTTAATTTATCACAATTTTCAAACGGTTATGATCATGCTGTGGCGGAGGAAAAAACAATGCAAAATTTAGAATTTCTTACATTAATGTGAAATTTTTTATGGCTGAAAATGGAATGATACATTATTTCAGGTCTCAATTATGTCATACATTACATGGCCATACATTGTATTTAATTTAATGAGCAGATTGTGTAATGTTGTCTTTATTACTATCTAGCAAAATAAAATTTTATTGCTAGTCAACATACTGGTAATGGTTTATTTTAATAAAAAACAATAAGAATAATAATAGGATAATAGGAGGAGTTGCGTGCTACTTGAGCATTATTAAGTCATATCGATCTTTCTCTCGTTTTTTCATGCATTAATAAATGTAAAATTTCTTGACAGGTTTTCAACTAGTCAATGGTATGATGAAAACGGAAAAGTTCTCATAAGATACCCAACTATTGAAGAAATAGATAAATCCGTATTGTCTGTGTTCACCAAGGTAAGCATTTATATAATTGATTGTCACAGTCACGCCATAAAAAGTACTGTTTCTGTGTTGAAATTGTCGTCACTCCATTTTTCAATGTTATCGCTATGTGGAAGGATAGGTTCAAGGTTTAGTCTAGGTTCTTTTTCGCGTGCAATATAATTTATCGAACGTTAAAGTTAACTAGTTACTAGTTTGTATTTCTATGCGCTAGGGTTGTTAATAAAAACTTAACATTTTATGCCACATAATATAATTGTAACGAAAATACTTAAGATTGAAGAAACTGTTTTTCCCGTAACTCAGAACAATTAAAGTACCTTATAAAATTCTTCTATTTATTCATTAATTATTTCAGGGAAATAATGACGGCAGCTGGCACCTAGGTAACAGAAGCTCGCTATTCAATTTATTACTGTCATCTGTCTCCAACGATAGGACTCCTTTAGGCGTCCCTGTTATGCACGCTCATCACGCAAATCCCTACTCAGAAAGCTACCTCCACTTTACCGAGCAGCCAGAGTTCATCAGCGGAGCTAAGACGAATACAACAAAACCTGAGCCTAGATATGGGCACGCGGCTTGCGAGTATGAAAGCGGCTTTGTTTTATACGGAGGGAAGCTATCAGACGGGAGTTTGTCTTCGGAACTGTGGTTCTATGACGCGGTGCTGAATCGATGGACATTACGGGCTGTTAACTCGAGTTTGATACCTCCTGGGGTTACAAGGCATACGCTTACGGCGGTCAAAGATGAGCTGTATTTGTTTGGTGGCAGCACCGTTGATGGGGAGTTCTCTTCTAGGTATGTACAAAAGCCTATAAGGTCCATTATCGATTGTACTTACTTCCTTCCCTACAGTATCATGTATTCAATCTTCCTTACAGTATGTACAAAATAAAACTAACCGACGCGAGTACAGAGTCCTGGGAGAAGGTCCAAGTGAGAGGTGGCAAGGAGCTGGATGTCAGAGTTGTGGCTCACACGGCTGTTTACCACTCGTATACTAACTCTATACTTGTCTATGGCGGAGTCGTTGCAAGCGTAGCAAGGTAATACAAAAACATATATATAATTCAAATGGGTAATAATAAAAAAAGGTAAGGGTTCAGAGTTTTAATGAAATTTATTATTATAATCTGCGGTCGTCTTTAGGGTTCCGTACCCAAAGGGTGAAAACAGAACCCTATTACTAAGCCGTAAGAGGTAGATAGTAGACATTTTCAGAGAATGTTTCTCTTCCTGCTATAACAGCAAATAATAAAAATAAAATAAATATCCAAATTTAAGGGGGTTTTCATACCAAGAACGTGTTTTTTTACTATTTGTGCTCTTCGTTTGTCAAGGCATTATTTCTTGAACCACTATAATTATGTAGACACATAAAACTTTTATAAATATTCATAAGTAACACTTCAACTGTAATAACAACAAATACGAAAAATATAATAAAGTTGAAAAATACCCCTTTAAATTTACTCCGCACAAGTGAGTGGTAAATGTTCTTTGAAAAACTTGATTTTTACGATACGGAACCCTTCTTGTGCGAGTACTTGGCGGTTTATTTTTAATTATACATGAGCCAAAATTGAATCTCAAATCAAAGCAATGCCCTTGCTTTTTTTTATTAATAGTATTTACTGACCTTCGGTGTAATCAATACAACATCGATCTTTCAACTCTGCTATTTATAATGTTAAATACTGGTTTTCGACAGGTTTTCGAAGCTCTCGGACCGTATGTTTGCTTTTGATATCGACTACAAGCATTGGAGTGAAATACATTATCCAAGGGCACATTTACGGGATACGTACGTTCCTAGGGAAAGAGCTTTTCATACATCAACTGTTATTGGTAAGGCCCACTAAACCACACTAGACAGTTTATTATCGATTGCGCGAAAATCATTAAAGCTTTTGGTATATGAGACATTTATTCAATTATTACTAAAAACACATTAGCAAATGTTCGAATGAATTTTGCGCTATCGCAAATCGAGACACATTACGAAATGCATTCCTGTTAGTTTTAATGATTTATTTTAAAGTATCTTAAAATCTAGTATTCTCGACCCCTCGAGGCTAGGTCCAGAATTACTCTCGAACCATCCAACCTTCGATACCTCGACGTCCATGGATTGACACCACCTTGTATAAAAGCAATTATTTAAAATCTATACTTAGATTGCGCTCCGGACATATTCCTTCGAACGAATTTGCTATTCTTATGAAAAAAGTAACTTCGCCAAATTGTGAGAAGTGTGGCGTTATCGAGGACATTCAGCATAATATTAGTGGAATGTGTTCGAATGCAACTTTCAGATCGACCTGCTTTATTGAAAATCGCGCGATGGATATAGGATATGTGAACAGCCTATTAACCGACCCTTTTGGTGAAGATATTGTGTTTTTGATTAAGTTATTAGAGTTAGGTTTAGATAAGCAATAACTTTAATTTTGTTATATATTTTTTTGTATGTATACAACATAAATCTAATTTTTCTACGGGCGATGTTATCGCTAGCGATAAAGCCCTCAAATAAATAAATAAAAAAAAAGAATTACTCTCTTACGGTTTAATAAACATCTTATTTTTCTACAAACCCTTCAATTGTAAAACAAATTGTTCACATTTTCAGGTAATTATCTCGTGGTATTCGGCGGTTACTCGCATCGTCACAATCGCGAAGAGATTTGCTACGATGGTCAAATGTACCTTTACCACCTCGGTTGCCATGCGTGGATCTCTTTGGACGTATTGGGTAAAACGCGCAAGTTTTACCCAAAAAAGCAGGGAGTTTTCGCACACGCGGCAGCTCTAAAACCACCTTCCACTTTGTTGATAGTAGGGGGATATCATGGAAACGTAAACGGTAATTATAATAATTACTAGCTTGTGCTTCGCAAGCACTTTTCAAGTAGCCTATGTCCGTCCCCGGGATACCGATACCGTTTACCTCCCTGCCAAATGTCATTACGATCCGCTCAGCCGTTCAGGCGTGAAAAGGTAACAGACAGACAGATAGACAGAGTTACTTTCGAATTTATAATACTAGCTGCTGCCCACGGTTTCGCACGCGCTTTTTAAGTAGCCTTTGCCCGGGATACCATTAACCTCCCTGCCAAATTTCACTGAGATCCGTTCAGCCGTTCAGGCGTGAAAAGTTAACAGACAGATAGACAGAGTTACTTTAGAATTTATAATATTAGTATGGATTGCTGGATTGTGAATAATATTTGAATGCAATCCAATCAGCCCCAAGTCTGATACGAGTGGCATAAATTAAAGGAGGCCTACACCCAGCAGGATTCAAACAAATTGTCAAACATATAATTTGTAACAAGGGTTACTACAAAATATCAGATTATCTAGCTAGATGATTAAAAAACTTGGGACGAGTTTTGCTCCAACTCGAAAACTAACAACCTAACAAGGTAAAGGTTTCTTGTTCGCTTGTGTGAAGCGAATAAGTAACCTTAACCTTTAGGTAAACTAAGGTAAGGTAAAGAAAGATTGAAGTAAACAAAAAATCAAAGTGATCACTTTATTTCCTAGTTTTACGTAATTTGAATCTTGTGACGTGTCCATGAGTCCTGTAAGGTCTAAGGGAAATAAAGCACTTTGATATTTTACCCTGATATTTTATCCTGTTATTTTACCCTGATATTTTCCTATAGAACGCACAATTTTTAATTTTCAGGGGATCTGTTAGCTTATGTGGTACCAAGTTGGCAAGCAGGCATAACTAACAGCCACCCTGAATCATCATGCCAAAGACACAACTCGCAACCAGAATGTCTGGCCGATCCTGAGTGTGGGTGGTGTTCTGCTGACGATGTAAGTATAACTTCTAGCTACAAAACACCTGGATAATGTTAGTGAAACTGGAAATAAAATACAATTATGCTGGATATTTCACAGTCATTTAGCCTCTAAGTAAACAGGGTTTTTGCTATGGCTTTTAAGATTACAAAACATATGTACATTCTTACTATTTTTGTGCATAGAAAACACCTAGAAACATATATTTGGTCTAGTTGCGGAACTCAAACTCGCAATTTTTCCTCCCAGCCAGTCCTTCGTCCCACTGCGCCACAAATGTCATCTATATCAAATAGTTGGTACTCATGCTTAATTATCAACTCCATGTTACGTTTCAGATTTGCTACGGCCGCACGATAGGCTCCAACTGCACGACCAACCTCCAATCGATCCGTTGTGGCGGTATATGCCCTGCTTTAGGCGACTGCCACTCGTGCCTCATACACGGCCCACCGCTAGACAAAGCTAACAGTACACGGACGCCTATACCGTCGGTCAGCAGTAAATTAGGATTGCAGCAGTGTAACTGGTGTGTGCAGAATGCCAGGTGTCACCATAAAGATGGTGAGTCTTGGTTTTTAACCTCCGACGAAAAGAAGGGTGTTATAAGATTGACGTGTGTATCTATTTGTTTGCACAAAAATATGTGTCTGTCGTATTGTTCCTAAAGGGATGAACTTATTTTGATTTAGTTTATTTTTTATGTTTGAAAGGTTACTATATCGAGATTATCGTTATTGACCTATGTATGATGAAAATCGGTGCGGCCGTTCAAATATTTAAGTTAAGGCAACGGTAATTTTCGAATTTTAGTGAAATTAGCTAGTTTTTTTGCAGATAACTACGGTGTCTGCGGCGAGGACACGCCCTCAGAAAACCCTGGCTGGTGGGGCACTACCGGCACCGAAGTGACAACTCCCGACGAATGCAGGATCCTCGACAAACGGCCCGGCCTCACCTTCCTGCGATACCAACAACCTGCGGATTGGAACCATCCCGATGCCGTCTCAGTGGTTAACGCCACTACAGTAGATTGGGGGACGGGAGGCGGCAGTACCCACATATTCAGCGGACCAAGCGAAGCCAGACTCCGCGGCTGGCTCCACATCCCACAATCCTGGAACGGCACCGGAGAAACGCTACACATTTGCGCTGGATACTCTAATATATCTCTAGCGCTCGGTGAAAGCACGGAGTCCGTCGCTAATTTGACTGCGCAACCGTCGGCGTGTTCGCTCGTTGATTGGCCTTCGCTGTTCCCTGGGCGGTTGTCAGTTGATATGCACGCGAATGATTCGCTGCATACGGGGCTGTATCCGTCTCACCATCATGCGAAAATGGAGCTGCTGCATAATAAGTCACAGGAGAGTGCAAAGGTAAGATACCATTCTTGAAAATTTAGAAAAGTTTTTCAGACCACGGCTTTACTGCAGAATGGTAGCTAAGATGATAGATTAGATAACAAATGTATGTAAATGTACGGGATCTACTACACTGCAAGCGTCTAGCTAGCTAGCTAGTCGCCTGGATGTAGCGAGGCAATATCCGTTGTCGGATTCTGAACTCTAATTCACGCACCTATCACGCTACCATTAAAGCAACCGGCCAACCTAGCCCACTGTATACCATCCGGCCGTGCGGCCGTGGCGTCGAGATCTAGTCAAAACTGTAACGTTTGAATTTTTTTTCAGGTATTCACATTCGAATTCTTAGAACCATACTCAGGGGGACAATGTTCTAACTACGACAACTGCCTCCTTTGCCTCGCCGACGCTGCCTGTGGTTGGTGCGAGCTGACCGAACGGTGCGAATCGCGCAGCGTCGACGAACAGAGCGTTTGTTCCAACGAAGGAGAATGGCGGTATCTGACGCTACAACCAGCCGCGTGCCCTAACTGCTCTAACTACATCAGCTGTGAGAGATGTGTAGGAGGGGACTACTGCGAGTGGTGGGCGGATGAAGCCCGCTGTGCAAGACGTGGACGGGCCAGCGGTGCGGTACTAGATGCCACCGAGTGTCCCGCGCCTTGCCGGCTTCGACTCGACTGCGAGCATTGCCTCGACGAGCGCGGCAGATGCGTTTGGTGCGAGGCGACCCGCCAGTGCTTTAGTTTTAGCGTCTATACAAGCGAGTATCAGTTCGGAATGTGTCGGGAGTGGTTGGATCGAGCATCGGCGCCGTCGACCGCTGTTTCTACAGGAGATCCCGAAGCGACGCGACGCAGTGGTCAGTGTAAAGCATGCTCGCGGCATACCCAATGCGCGACGTGTCTTCGAAGCATGGGCTGTGGCTGGTGCCACTCCTTCGCTAATCCTATCGTCGGTGCGTGCACAGAAGGAGACTTTACTCGCTCCCATCTGGACTGCGCGTCGCTACTAAACGTGACTTCTATAGACGCGGGATGGGCGTACGCGCAGTGCCCGGACGTGGACGAATGCGGTCTCGGCTTGCACGACTGCCACGAACACGCCGACTGTAACAACACGCACGGATCCTACACATGTAAATGTAAGCAGGGTTACATCGGCGATGGAAGAAAGAGCTGTATGCGAACTTGTTTCAACAACTGCATCCACGGGTACTGTCTCGGCGCGCCTCAGTACATGTGCAACTGTGACTTGGGATGGACGGGCGCTGATTGCTCTATCAACTGCGGTTGCCACAACCATTCCACCTGCAAAGGCGGCGTGGGACGTTGCGACGAGTGTCAAGATTGGACTGAAGGAAAATTCTGCGAGTCCTGCAAACCTGGTAGTCATGGCAACGCGACTACTAGCCAAGGCTGTCGGCGATGCGACTGCAATGATCACGGGGATGAAAATCGCGGATTTTGTGACGTAACCACTGGCGAATGTATTTGCAAAGATAATACTGAAGGACAGAACTGCGAGCGATGTAAACCTATGTTCTACGGGGATCCGAGACACGGAGGGAAATGTTACTACCAGTGCGAGCCGAGAGGAATGCTCGTAGCATCGCAAACCGAAGGCATCGGCTCTTATAAATCAGATCCTGACATCAAATCCATTGGGCCGTCTAAAGAATGTCTATGGATCATATCCGCAGAGGACATAAAGGATGCAATAATTCAATTCACAATCAACTCTTCGACATTTGACGTGCCCTGCGACGAAAACGCCGTTTATGTTTACGACGGCTTGGGCGGAGTTCCGGATATCAGTAACAACCAGCAAAGTCAGCTATTGGGAGTATTTTGCAACGGCGCATCTTCAGGAGTCGTCGAGGCTAGAAGTGGAAACTTAACTGTACATTACAAGCAAGGACAACCCGACCAAGGCTTTGAGGGAGTTTACAAAGTCCTCGCGTGTGAGGGCTATTGCGCTCCGCCTAGAGTTTGTAATAAAAGATATTGCGCTTGTGAAGAGGGCTACGCAGGACCGGATTGTGAGACGGAGATCTGCAGAAACAATTGCAGCAAAGCGATCGATGCTGGTATATGCGACAACAGCTACGGCCGATGCCTTTGCAATGATGGCTATGGAGGTGACGACTGTTCAATCAGGCTAGACAAGACACAACTGGTTTTCACGGAACTGTTCAACTCCGAATACCTAACTGACGGGTTAGATCATTTAAGATCTCAGTTGCCTCGGTTTGGTCACAGTTTGGTCGCAGACAGGCGTGGGCTGTGGATGTTTGGTGGTTATTCGCTTTCCCACGGACCTCTTAACGATATCCGATTTTTTGACACCAAGAATAACACCTGGGAGCAAGTAAACGTCGCTGTAGAAGCAACACCGGACGCCAACATGCCTGAAGGGAGATACTTCCATGCGGCTGAGATATACCACTCCAAACAAAACATCTATATTTTCGGAGGACTCAGTTTACAAGAGAAAAGTGGCACGAACAAAACTTTAGGCGACTTCTGGCAATTCAGCTTGAAAGACAAGCGATGGGATAACATCAAGAGCAAAGAACAACATCCACCGCCGTTAGCTGGTCACACTATAACTTTGCAGCGGTATCAAGATTACGAGAGCTTGGTTTTGATTGGAGGATTCTCATTGGAGAAAGGTTTTATGGCCGACACTTGGGAATTTGACCTTGATAACGAAAAGTGGCTGAAATTAAATTGCGAAGGAGCGGTCCCTGCTGGTATTATAGGCCACAGCACAGTCTACCACGCTCCCTCACAGAGTTTATACATTTACGGTGGAATACTGTATTCTTACAATGGTACATCATTATCTAACAAGCTCTTCGCTTTCCACTATCCCACTAAGAAATGGAGTGAGCTACCGACATTCCCTAACTTGAACCATTATTACGAAAATCTACCTCAAGCTACATACTTACACTCGGCGGTAACGACTAATGACTACATGATTGTGTTCGGAGGGAGATCTGAGCCGGATCACAGATCGGACACGCTTATAGCGTATATTTACAACTGCAATCAATGGGTCAGACTTGTGAAAGGTCAGTACCATTTATAAGTTACAACTAAGCTTCTGCCCGTTTCGCACACGTTTTCCGGGATGAAAAGTAGTCTATAGTTATTCCAGGGGGCCTAAGATGCGCGCCACGAAAGACGTCGCGCGCGTGACGTCTATTTTTCTCGTCGTCAGTGGTTTTCTCGTTAACTCTAAGATGCGCCCCACGAGAGACATATTACTCGTTGTCGAGTAGTCTTTCTCGCGTAGAGACAGCCTCCCAGACGAACACCCGTTTAGTTCATTCAATTGTCTATGGTTTTTGTGAACTGCACGGAAGAAATAAACTAACCTTCTTAGTTTTCACCTTGTTATTGGTAGTTTGAACATTTTCACTGGTAGAATGGTGGTAAACAGTCGAAACACAACCAAAGAAAAAAAAAAGAAGGAGAAGCTATTTCAACATTGGCGGGCGAAAATCTCCGCTTCAGTTTAGTAGCTACACTATGTATTATCTGTTTTCTATTATGCACGTGCCTGACCCATGACCTATTGTTAGAGGTACCTACCGTGAAATAATAACTCCAACGCTGATAATTCGCAACTGATTTATTAATTACATTTAAGATACATGAAGGTTCAATACGGAACAACAAAGATCACGTATTGCAAGTAGACATTATAATGTAGGACTTTAGGTGACTAGATTCTCGGCCTGACCTGACACATTGTACTTCGTACATCGCTAAGCTATAATAACATAGGAAGCTAGGTAACCTTGATATCACACGCATAGACTGAATAACACATTGTACCTTGTACATCTTGGCCACTAGAAAAAGGGAAAACAATGTAATGTGTAAGAACAAGAATCCAGACACATCTAGGATTCTTCCCTGATAATGTCACTACATTGTACTTCGTACACCTATCTTATAACAAGGTCAAGAAAAATGTGAGCAAGTACATGATGTGCTTCACCCTTAGCGCTTAAAGTAGAACTACATAGCTCTTGGAGATATTTTACAATAATACGTAACCCTTTAGTTATCATTACACTATACAGGCCCGTTCCCAAGCTTCACCTTGAGTAAGTACCTACAATAAGTAGGTACCTACTGGTAAGTAAAATAGATACTTCTACAAAAATCTTTCATGTCTCTATTATTATACACCGCCAATAAATAATTTTGATACGGGACCGCCATGACCAATAAAATTTTCGAAGAAAATATTCAAGAAAAACTTCTCGAGAAATCTCGTGCTCAAATTGAAAAACGATAGTTATCCCGCGCTAAACTGTCAAAAGTTGAGAAAATTTGGTGCGCATCTTAGCGTTTGACGAGAAAGGTTACCACAGATAAGATATACATTCACTAAAATCGCTCACGTGACGAGACGTGATGACATTTGGTGCTGCATGCTAGCATCGGTCGAGAAATCGAGGTACCGCCATTTTTCTCGAGTTATCGAGAAGAAACACGCTTCTCGTGGCGCGCATCTTAGGCCTGCTGGCCTAGATCTATACTGTGCTAACTATACGTGTCCTAATTTCGACCCGATCCTTTCAGTGGTTTTGACGTGAAAATGGAACAAACAACATACTAACATTCTCATTTATAATAAATCTTCTGCCCGTGGCTTTGCTCCCCTTTTACCGGGATAAAAATTAGCCTATACGTTAATCCAGGTCTAGAATTAGCTGTATGCAAAATTTGAGCCTTTTTATTTACTATTATTTATAATTTTTTAATTTTTTTGAACCCATTCCATATAGTACTTTTGGCGTGAAGAGGTAAAAAACATCTTAAGACTAAAACTGTCGGGCATGTATAATATAAGTGTGATAGTGTGAGTGATTAGTGTGATTAAATCATCAATAGGAAATGTATACCAGCGTTAATAATTTATTATTTCAGGTGTAAGCATAATAGGACACCCACCTCCACCGACCATCGCCCACGCAATGGCAATAGACATGGAAAATGAAAACGATGGCTACATCTACATAATAGGCGGCTGGACCGGAAGCGCGCATTGCCAAGTCACTCGCATATCACTCCCCGAAGACCTTTGCTCGCTATGGAGCTCTAGTAAACTAGAATGCCGCAGCCATATGGGCTGTAGTTTTTGCAGTACCGGGAACTATACGAAATGTTATTCGGTGGATAAGTCAGGGTGTGAAGGCAGTGATCGTGTCTCGACTAACTCTGGTTCGGCGTGTGATGCTGAATTGGTCGCAAGACGATCTTGTGAGAATTTTACTACTTGCTCTTCTTGCTTGGCGGCTTGGCCGTTGTTCACAGAGGAGAAACCTGCCTGTAGATGGTGCGAGTCTTGCGCCGCTGCTGTTGGTCAGTATTATTTACGGAATAAGAACTACTTTCGCATATCTTATCTATTACCTACATAACTTGCAATGTCAATGGCAATCTAAAATTATGTTTTAGGCGAGTGCGTACCTACAGACGAATCTTGTACAAGTATGAAATGCAATGCGGGTACTACATACATAAGCGACGTCGGACAATGTCCTGAGCTGAGATGCGTGGCTTCGGACTGCGAGAAATGTGTATCGAACCAATGTACTTGGACAAGACATGCTAAAAGAGAAGGTTAGCGAAGTTTTAACTCTGATCCAAAACGTTAAAGCTTATTTTGCTGTGACAAGCTGACTCAAAATTTATTACAGGTCAATTGACTCGACTAGCAGAAGACATAACGGAACAGTTTAACTGGACGTGCGCTCAAATAGAAGAACCCGGTCGAGTTAGTTTACGACCTACCACGAAAGAGGAATGTCCGAGTCGCTGTCATCTCAACAACGACTGCACCTCTTGCCTGAACACCGACGGCGCAGAAGGTGGTTTCTCAGAATGCCACTGGGCGACTTATCTAGGGAAATGCATATCTCCGGCGTATCAGCCGGTTTACTGCGCGGGCGGCGTTTGCGGGCTTGTACTAACGAAAGCGGATAAAAACAAATGCCCAGCGCCTTGTGGAACATTCGAGCAATGCTCGGAATGTTTACACCACTCGCATTGCGGCTGGTGTGCCCTAGAGGGCGCTAACGGCGAAGGCGTTTGCACAGAAGGGTCTATAGACACGCCGCTTGATTATACGACCAGAACGACCTGTGCTGCGGTTTATGAGAACGTGCATCAGAGCAATAATACGAACGATACGTTTTCGTGGCATTATACGAGGTGTCCGCCGGAGAATGAGTGCGATAATTATCATCATCAGTGCAAAGCTGAATCTGAGGTGAGTTCATTTCATTTTTGAAATATTTTAGGACAATTCGGTGGCGAAAAAACCTTCAAACCTGGCTGCCCATTATTTATCACACTGCAATCAAAACATATGTATTGAACTAGCTTCTGCTCGCGACTTGGCAAACGTTCCTTCTGGATGAAAAGCAGCTCATACGTTTACCAGGTCTAGAACTACATCTTAGTAAAATGTCACTCTTATCCGTTCACTACCTTTGGCGTAAAGATTAGCAAACATCCCTCCAACATCCAAACTTTCGCTTGTAAGTGCGGTGGTCGGTCTGCTCTCCGAAATGCAGTATCAGCACAATTAAGACAAATACTGCAATAACCAACTCTGCGTGGGGATTATAGCAAACCCATTGCACTCTTTGGGAGGAGGCATATGGTTTGATTTTAACATGGTTATTTGTTGGCAGGTCTGTCGTGATCTACCAGAAGGCTACGAGTGTCAGTGCGGCGCGGGTCACAAGCGGGTCTCAGGCGGCGCGTGCGCGGCCGTTTGTTCGCAGGGCTGCGTCCGGGGCGTCTGTACGCAGCCCGATGTGTGCCGCTGCGAGTTTGGGTTAGTAACGGAATAACAGTAACTATTATAGTACTAGTGTCAGTGCGGCGCGGGTCACAAGCGGGTCTCAGGCGACGCGTGCACGGCCGTTTGTTTGCAAGGCCCTTTGCACTGATAGGTCTTTAAAAAGTCATTCCTCCCTATACTCTGCCGCATCTCTGCTCTGCTTGATTCGAAACTACTGCCAGAGCTTAAACTAGCAGGGCAGCTGGGAAATGAGCGCTCAACAAGCGGTGTATAAACTTCCACGTGACAACGTGACTCCGCTGAATGTCCTGGGGGACATCCAGCCGGCTACTAAAGCCGATTTCAAGAAGAGTGCACCTCCTTGGCCTTAGTAACTGAGTCGTAGAAACCTTCGATGCTCCTTATCTATGGGCAGGTGGAAGTACGCCTGGCTCCAGAGATTGACGCTGCGGCTGAGTGGTGTGCGGGCTGAAAGCAAGATGTTAGTTTGTCTGCCCCCCCAATTTTCTGAAGATAAGAGGCAAGCATGCCGCTATTAAACAAACTCTCAGCACTAGGTGGGATTTTATGCAAGGCCCCGTAATGATACTCCTTGGGGACCTTCTTAAAAATGGCCTCTCGCTCTTTAGCGGGCTCGACAACACGTGGAGCGATTGTCGGTTGAGACTCAAATTGTTTTAAGAAATGAGATTCGTCCAAAAAGCCACTCGTTGCGATAAGAATTCAAAATTATGAGTAGTATGATTTAACGGGTATTTATCGCATTTATTTATCTATTTTAATTCTAGTAATAATGTGTTCAGATTGCGTAAGTTTAAAAATATTTAAGAATTCAATATTCAAATCACTGACCCGATGTTTCTTAGTTTTCCTCGCATCCAAATCTTCGTCCGACGAATCACTTTGAAGAAGAATAAAGAATAAAATATATTTATTTTGTAAACACATATTAAACATACATACACAACACACACGTAACAACAAAACATAATTAACACAAACAAAACATAATAAAAAAGGAAAAAAAAATTATGACAAAGTCTGTTCACAAAATTGGCTCTGGCTCAGCATGTGCTGGATGACTAGCAAACTAGCATCCAACGCTGGTCTTCCGCCAGAGCCACTCGTTGGCGTTACGGATACGGATAATTCACAAAAATAATATAACATAATACAATCAAACCAAAACTCACTAATAAAAAGCAATAACATACAAATAGATTTTCATTGCGAACTTGGAGAACGATTCCTTTTCCGTGACACGTGGTCTGAAAGTGAAGACCACTTTTTTGCAATTCCACATCATCACGGTTTTCTATTTCGTCCTCCATTATGAAGGGAGGAATTTACTTTTAAATGTAATTCCGTTAATTTTATTTTTAACTCTAAAAGTTTTTAAAAATAGTAATTTATCGCGGACACGCGTTAACGGTACTTAAAACGAAGCTATAAGAAAAGTGGTACAGTCATTTCGGTCGACGACGCGCGACGCCACGTTGCCCGCCAGTGGCGCCGGAATCAGAAGGGAGGAAATCGCTAGGAACTAACGCTGAAAGACAGGTGCTTGACTCAATATAGATTCCGGATATCGGCACGGAACAAATAATAATATTTTTTTATTCTATTGAATATTGTGATTTAAAAAAAAAAGTCGTTTAGGACACCTGTGAGTTAAATAAATGTGTAAAATAGTAAAAAAGTTTTATTTCGACAGATATGTCGGCGCAAACTGCACCATACAATGTCAGTGCAACGGACATTCGCACTGCGAGGGACCCGATAAACTGGACAAATGTATTGAATGCCACAATAACACCATGGTAAGTAGATGATGAATTCTTCCCCTGAAATATCTGTCCAAATTCCTCCTGCCGAAGAATTCAACTATTTCAATTCCTAATCAATAAACCTCACAGGGAAATCAATGCGAGAAATGCAAGCCTAACTTCGTCGGCGACCCAACGAACAACGTCCAATGCGTGCCTTGCTCCTCATACTGCTACGGGCACACCACAATATGCACCAGCGACCTCGACGGTCCATCGACCTCCCGCGATCTGTCCGCGCCAGATGTAGAGGATATCTACGGGACAGCCACCAAGGCTCGATGTGTGCGATGTGCGAATAATACGGACGGGCCGAGGTGTGAGAAGTGTATCGATGGGTATTTCAGAGGATCGGAGGACTTTAGGGATCCTTGTCGGCCGTAAGTGTTTGTTTTGTAAACTTTTTTCTATGATTAGATTAATTATTATTATCTTCATTTATTTTAAATCTCGTTATAAAATACATTTTTCACTATAGAAAATAAAATATTATAAAACTATTCGACAGTAAAAAATATATTAAAACGGTGAATTATTATTATTATTAGCTAGTAGTATTCCAGTGCACAGAAGGGCAAAGGCCTCCCATTCCACCCAAATAGTCTGTTGAAACTAAGAATACAAACGTAATAAACCGCCAAGTATGAGTCGACTCGCACACTTAGGATTCCGTACCGTAAAAATCAGACAACTTTTTCAAAGAACATACAATTTTCACTTGTTTGGAGATCCCTTTAAATTTTCAACTTTATTATATTTTTACTACCTATTGTGTTTCAAGAGATCACAGCCCTGACAAACAAAGAGCATAAAAAGCCAAACAAATAACGTTTGATTGTATGAAAGCCCCCTTTAATTTGGATATTACTTTTATTTTTTATTTTAATATTTTGTGTTATAGCGGCAAGAGAAATACACATTCTCTGAAAAATTCAATTTTATACCTCGTACGGTTCATTAGATAGAGCCCTATGACAGACGGACGGACGGACGGACGGACAGCGGAGGCTTAGTAATAGGGTTCCGTTTACACCCTTCGGGTGCGGAACCCTAACAAGTATACATACACGCATAAGTTATTTTATTCCCATTTTCGCATATCTAAAATATTATCTTTCTATCCCTATTTCTGCTTATCAATTATTATTTTCATTAGTTTGACCGGAGTTATAGTTTTTAGTTATGTTTTTTTTGTGTTTATTTTAAACATTACTACTATCATTACAGGTCAGACCTAATACAACGAGTAGTCATTAAAATAAATATATAAACAAGTAAATCAACCGGCTAATTAAGAAAATACAAATGTCAATAAGTAAAATAAATCAGTAAAATAATAAGCAAAATAATTAAATACAAATGTCAATAAACAAAACAATTCAATAATCAATGAGCAAAAAATACAAGTCACAATAATTTCATAATAAGACATTACGTATTTGATTTGTAGCTAATGTTATAATTTCTCAAAAAAACATTTCTCAGATGTGAATGCCACGGTCACGGAGACACTTGCGACCCGGTCACAGGAGAGAAGTGCAACTGCGGCAACAACACAGAGAGCGATGTATCCTGCCAAACTAGCAGCTCTAGCAAGAACTCGGCGCAAGAGTGCTGGCGGTACCAATGCGTCAAGTGCAAGGATCTGTATATGGGCGATCCTAGGAACGGACACCAGTGTTACAAGACGATTAATATTGAGAATAAACTGTGCTTTGATGGAAAGTCTATTGGTAAGTTCTGTTGTATAGTTCATATACGCCATCTCATATCCAAACCCAAGCAATATTACTTTCATAAGAAAGAGCTTCCTTACCCGTTGAAAACATATTTTAGTGGATGTTTAATTAATGCTTTGCTAGGGTTACCTATTATAGGGGGGGGGTAACAGATAAAATAAGAAATTAACCCTTCTTGCAACATGGCGTAACTAATATGGGACCCTGGACCGTAATGGTATACTATACCGCTTTAAAATAAACTTATTTTCAGATGAGTGTCAAATAAAGCCGCGCCCGCTCTACCCCGGCCAGACAGTTTTCGTAGCAGTGAACCCTCGGTACATGAACGTCGACATACGAGTCATAGTCGACGTCACTCAAGGCGCAGTCGACCTATTCCTTAGCCCGAACGACAGCGCATTCGTTGTGTCAGTCAACGGAAGCACTGGCTCACACAGCGTGGAACTAGACCCGTCGTATTACAAACAGCCTTACCGAAAAATGCCGTCGTTTGACGATCAAGTGCCAGACAAAAGACGGTTGACTTTGTACTTCGATAAAACAGAGTATACTTTCGCTGATTACACCGCCAAGGCCCTAGCCACGTATGTGACAGTCGATAAAAGAAATATAGTGCTAAGAGTGAGGAAGCTACGCAACCGATTGGTTCTCACTCTACCTCAGAATGTTCACGAACTTACCCATACGAAGTTCTACATAATAGTTCGCGCGAGACATACCGAAGAGGGCGCTGCTAGCTTCGGCGTCGTATTCTTCAGGCAGGATCAGCTGCATATAGACCTGTTCGTGTTCTTCTCGGTGTTTTTCTCGTGCTTCTTTCTCTTTCTCGCTGCTTGTGTGGTCGCGTGGAAAGCGAAGCAAGCCGCTGATGTGAGGCGCGCTCGGAGAAGACATGTTGTTGAGGTAAGTTATACATTTTTATCACCAAAACTTACTTAAACGTTTACCCGTAAATAGAGGAGTGTTATAAGTTGAACGTGTGTACGATCTGTGACATCGTAGCTGCCTAACAAAATAACCGATTTTGATTTAATATTTATCGAGTATAATAATCAGGGGTCGGAATAGGTAGAGTTTTTAAGTACCTAATGACGAAAAATACCTAGGATAACATAACATGGATACGCCTTTTTAATCCCTGGATTGGGTATTGATTAAATGTTTTCTAAATTTCAGGGATTGATATTATTGTCTTCTAAAACATTTCTTTGTATGTTAAACACAAAATAAGTAGCGTAAAACACCTGGCCTTCCTCCAGTAGTTGGCCCCAAACTTTAATTATGTTAAATTAGTAAGATATTTTGGATAGGTACATAAAAATTGTAATTTAAGATATAATATTATTATTTTATTTTATTTAATTTAATTTATTTAATATTTTTTGTTTTTTTATTTTTTTTTATAATGTAAAATGTTAATTTTAAGTACTTAGTATAAGTAATATGTTTTGTTTTTCTCATTTAAGTAAACTGTTTGTGTTCTTTGAAAAATAAAGATTCTTTAAACCGAGATTAGACCAGGGCCGGGGGAGGTGGGGGGTTGTAGGTTTTGGTTAGGCATTAAGCGCGATACCCACAATTTGGCATTTCCTAGTTTGGTATACATTTCTTGAATTCTGTTTCTGTACATTTTTTCTAAATAAACTTTTCGCAGTAATGATTCGTCAGGTACAGATCTGCCACTGCATTTGCAACATAAATATTTAGAAAAAACTTTCTGAATGAGATGTTATTGATTTGAGACCACGGTATGTTACACATGATTAAAAATTCAATAAAATCAAAATAGAAGTCTTCCATTGGTGATTTTCGGGTTCCTTTATGTGTAGTTCCATTAATGTGCCGGTCTAAATTGCTTTTTTTGAAGCCTTTATAGAAG
This sequence comes from Eupithecia inturbata, assembly GCA_963662085.1. Classification (NCBI taxonomy): domain Eukaryota; kingdom Metazoa; phylum Arthropoda; class Insecta; order Lepidoptera; family Geometridae; genus Eupithecia; species Eupithecia inturbata. The sequence continues at coordinate 8,687,356 of OY759180.1, read as the reverse complement.
TTTCACACTTGGCACAAAATATTGTCCCACTTGCATGGTCGTAGATTAAATCTGAATCGTCTTTAATCCAGTTTCGCACAACGTCTTCCCTTATAGTTGAGTGTTCCATAATGGCGCGAACAAAATAGAGCAGTTTTCTTTTTGTTGTGGAAATGGTATACCTAGAATAAAAAAAAAATTTCGTGAACACAAAGTTTTTTAATTTAAAATAGTTTAAACGATGAAACTAGAGATCAAAGAGAGGAAAGATCAGTTAGTTACGCTATGCTCAATTCCTGATATGCACGGATTTTAAGTTACCTAATATAAAATGTATAAGGTATGTGTGGACTAAAACTAATACTGTTTGCTAACACAAGGTTTTAAATAATTATAAGATGTGATATTTTAACCTAAGCTTTTTCTTTTCGACAGTCCAAGAATCTGATTCAGAGCATACACTTTTTGTTATGTATTTTAAAAACCGTTCATAGCTGGAATCCAGTGAACTAACTGGAAAAGACTAGCACTAGACTGGATTAAGATTTTATGTGGAATATACATTTAAATAGAAATTTAATATGTAGTCAATATTATACAAATAATAAAGTTATTGAAACTCACCTTATGTGTACTTAAAACTGAATTAAAATACAGGAGCAATATCACGTGTGTTTAGTTTTGTTCACAACACAACTATCAAATGTAAAATGCTAGTCCAATAAACATAGCCAAAATCGTCAAGTTATGCAGGTTCAATCCAAAAAACACAAGCCAAGGTCAAAAATATAAAAATCCAATATCAAAACTAAACGCACGCACATTCAACGCACCGAAGCAGACGAGTGAACAAAAATGTATATCCATCCTCTCTTCGAACCATCCCCTCATCCCGCACCCCGCAACGTCCACCCCGCACCCCACCTTGTAGCGGTAGGAATTTGGACAATAGAAATGGAAATAAATAAAATTTACGCGGTCTACACACTGTCTTGAGAAACAATAATTGCTTTCTGACTTACCGGGCAGGAATCAATTACTCTTATATTATTTTATAATATTAATATTCCTAAATATATTTTTTGAATGAAAGTAATGTTTCGAGTTCGAAGTACGTAAATAAGTTTTAGCAGATTATCGGGATTGATATACTATATCAATCCCGAGATTAAAAGGCATATCCATATTAAACTAGCGTAGTAGCGTATATGACGTCATTTGGTACTTAAAAACTCTACCTATTCCGACCCCTGATAATAATAGTCCTAGCTATGTTTTATGAAAATCAGTGTAAGGATGCGTCCAGATTATGTAACTTGTTATACACACGTCCACATTATAAAATATGTTAAATAACTATTATTATTTAATCTGCATGCATCTTTACTCTAAGGTTATGATGGTATTCGTCTTATTAGATTTTGCTGAAAGCCTTCGGCAACACAACGAATTGCTGTAAGCGCTATTTAGCTGAGTTTCAGATTCGTTGAAGGTTGTTCTTGTAACATCGGTTGACAACATCGTCAGATTCGCAGGGCTCATATTGCTGCGCGATGCACACGACAGAGGAGGCTAGCAAAAGCAAAAGGTCTTTTTATAACCAGCAGTGGGTTCCCTGGCTAGGACGGTGATTAAGATCAAATCGTAGTTCATCTCTCTCAAGTTCCAAAGAAAACTATCAGAGAAATTAGTATATTGTAAAATTACCTTATTCACAAACTCTATTAATTTCAGATGTTGCACATGGCAAAGCGTCCATTTGCAACGGTGACAGTGATGGTTACTGGCACTATGTCAACGGGCGGCGGGCGACGGAGACGAGCGCCCGACCTCAGGCCTATTGCTATAGAGCCCACGGCCGACGCACGGGCCGCCGTTACTACTGTATTAGTCAGGTAAAAACAACACAATTACCCCCTTTAGATTTTGCTCATGGCAAAGCAACCATTTGCAACGGTGACAGTGCTGGTTACTGGCATGATGGCTACGGGCGGCTTGTGACGGAGGCGCCCGTCTGACCTCAGGCCTATTATTAAAGAGCCCAAGGCTGACGCACGGGCCGCCGTTACTACTGTATTAGTCAGTTAGCATCGTAAGTAATTGTGGACATGGCAAACCGCGACTCGGCAGACGTTGTATAGGACGTCCTCCGGCCAGATGGGATCATCTGCCTGCAGCCTTTCGCTGGTCGTCACCAGCGAAAGGCTGCAGGCAGATGCTGGATGCGGGAAGCTGAAAGCCTATGTCCGGCTGTGGACTAAAATAGGTTGATGATGATGAACATGGCAAAGCGTCCATTCTTAGTGGTAACAGTGACAATTACTGGCACGAGTCAGCGACTTATATCGCTCAACAAGGCCAGTGTTCCAACTGCGTTTCAGGTTGTATACGAAACCTAAATTCTTGAAACCTCATATAGTGGTTTTAAGAATTTATATTGTTATAAACTCAGCTAAATAGCGCTTACAGCAATTCGTTGTGTTGCCGAAGGCTTTCAGCAAAATCTAATAAGACGAATACCATCATAACCTTAGAGTAAAGATGCATGCAGATTAAATAATAATAGTTATTTAACATATTTTATAATGTGGACGTGTGTATAACAAGTTACATAATCTGGACGCATCCTTACACTGATTTTCATAAAACATAGCTAGGACTATTATTATCAGGGGTCGGAATAGGTAGAGTTTTTAAGTACCAAATGACGTCATATACGCTACTACGCTAGTTTAATATGGATATGCCTTTTAATCTCGGGATTGATATAGTATATCAATCCCGATAATCTGCTAAAACTTATTTACGTACTTCGAACTCGAAACATTACTTTCATTCAAAAAATATATTTAGGAATATTAATATTATAAAATAATATAAGAGTAATTGATTCCTGCCCGGTAAGTCAGAAAGCAATTATTGTTTCTCAAGACAGTGTGTAGACCGCGTAAATTTTATTTATTTCCATTTCTATTGTCCAAATTCCTACCGCTACAAGGTGGGGTGCGGGGTGGACGTTGCGGGGTGCGGGATGAGGGGATGGTTCGAAGAGAGGATGGATATACATTTTTGTTCACTCGTCTGCTTCGGTGCGTTGAATGTGCGTGCGTTTAGTTTTGATATTGGATTTTTATATTTTTGACCTTGGCTTGTGTTTTTGGATTGAACCTGCATAACTTGACGATTTTGGCTATGTAACAAATGAATCTAGGTTTTACAATATTTCAACTAACTAACCTCTGGTACCTATAATAAATTATAACTAAATATTGTTTAACTTATATAATATTATATAAATATTAGACATTATAAACACTTGTAGGTAGGTACTTAGTTAATTATGAAATAGGTATGTTTATATTTTGGTGTTGCTAAATATTAGACGCCATTATCATTTCTATGTTGAACTACTATGGCATTATTGGTTGGTTTTAAACAATTCTCTCCGATGAAAATCCATCTGATATATATTAAAGTTTAACCCTGTTCCAGGCTACCAGGCGGCAGTACCGCCCCAGTCCGGCTCGCGCTCGGATCCTCACTCGTGCTGGTCTCCCGAGCCCCCGCCTCGCGACCCCGCGTGAGAAGACCTCCCCCACTCGCCAGGCTAGCAGCTCACACATAACTATAGCTTTAGTGCTAACTCAAGTAAGAACAGTGAATGGAAGTTAGTGATCTGAGCGGGAGAGAAGCAACGTTGTTTTATTTAAGGTCATAGCACACAACTTCGCGGGTCGGTGCGGGTCCAATAAGCCATGATGCAGCATGTATTTTTTAACATAGATTATTGTAGACAGCTTTCTGACTACATTTTTCTAATAATTCTCATGGTAATCTCGAAACGTTTTATTATATCAAAAGGTTTTTCCAACATGCGCGATCTGAACCTCACTTCTCTTACTATTTTTCCGTCTGGTTTACACTTTGTTGTGTTTTTGGTCACCTTTCGGAAAAATAAGTAGATAAACACTATAAATAGACGTGTATAGTTATATTATAATGTGCTGATACATCGCCCCGCCGCCATCGACGCAAAAAGTTGTGGACTATAGCGGAATGTCTCACCATATAAAATTTTTTAGTCCATAAATTACCTGCTTTCTACACTGTTAAATGTGAACTCTACTGAACTGTCGACGAATTGCACTTGACTGCTGGCTCGGTCGGTGCTTATTTTATCAGATATTTATTAGTGAACGTAAAAACGAGTTTCCTTCATAACAGAACCATGTATTTGTCTAAAATACGTAATATGTAATGAATATAATCGTTAATTTGTGTTTCAGAGAATTTATAAATTTAATTTTTGAGCTTATTTCGTCCCATTTTTTCAATATCGACTGAATATGTAAAATTATGACATATTACGTAGCACTAAAGCGATATTTTATAGAATTAGCGATAGTTTATGGTGGGAGTTTATGGTTAAGTGAATATTGGCATGAATGTGTTTTAGTTGTTAGCTTAGTTTTATGTATGTCCAGTGGAAAAATATTTTTGGGAATCCCCTTAGTCCGTCTAAAGTTACAAGTGATAATATGGCAATCTTAAACTAAATACCTAGAAATGAATATTTACGCGTTTTCAAAATTATACTTAGGACAATGATTTTTGCTCATTATTGGCAGTTAGTGAGAAGAAAAACTTATTGAGTCATAACCAAGACTAAGAGTGCCATACATTAAATTATCTGAACATAATCTATTTTAAAGAGTCTCTAAGCTTTATGTTACCCACTATCATTTATTTTTTTCTAAGCCATACGCTTGTCGCACACCTGGAAAGCACCGCTGCAGCACAGTACAAAAAAGTGCATTCAAATATGGGACTTAACTCGTAACATTTTGATGAATTTTGTATTGACGGCATCAGATGACAGACACTCGTTTGAAGCTTGTAAGAAGCCATTTTTTCACTATAAAATGTATCTAAAGATAACGAATTTAAGCCCATATTTGAATGAACGTTTTTGTGCTGTGTGGTTGCGGTATTGGATTAATGAGCGCGAAGCTGTAATAACCTCATGGTTGCAGCTTTTATACGAACTGTATAGCAGCAATGATTGCGAACCTTTTATTTTCTGTGCCGTAATAATAAAAACGCCATTTCGAATAAGCATATTCTATCGCACACTGAGTAGTTGTTGGTTTATAGTGTACTACCTGCTCCCCCGCGGCTTCGCACGCGTTTTTCAAGTAGCCTATGTCCGTCCACGGGGTACCATTTACATCCCTGCCAAATTTCATTGAGATCCGTTCTGCCGTTCATGTGTGAAAAGTCAAACAGTTAGTTAAGACAGACAGTTACTTTCGAATTTATAATATACGTATGGATTTGGTTTAAAAAAGACGGTAAAGTTCCACTCACAAATAAAAGATCCTATTGATATACCTTGTATCTATGTATACGGCTGCACTAAAATGTAAAAAACTTTCATACCTAATTAAACTAAATAGCGCTTATCCACTGACGTAACCGCCGTCGTCGTCGCCGCCGTCGTCGCCGTCGCAAAGTCTGTATTGTTGTTCGAAGGTAGCGAAATAAAAAAAAACTGTTTTGCGACCATTGTAATGTAAAACATATGCTATGAACCCATACTAAAACAAACTTTTATACTTAGTCTATCGACATGTAAAAGATTACTTACATACATATATAAACTTAAAGTCAATACACTCCAAAACGACAATTAAACGAGAATTTGTTTCACCATGGTTTCAAAGCAAATGGTTAATAATGGTCACAAAACTATTTTCCTGCTTTATTACTTGTAGAACCCAGAAAATACCTACGTATAACAAGTGTTTTTTTTTAATTTTGCGCTACTCATGTCACATAAATATTATCTAGATAGAAGCAAAAAGTTTATTTACCTCGCGTGCCGAAAAGAGGGACTGAAGAACCTCTTTGCTCGCTGCGAACTTCAGTCCGCTACCGACCGCTTTCCACGTGAGACGTCAGGTTATAAAAACAAAATACCTTGTTGTTCATAATTAACTGTTAAAACGCCACCAAAAAAGAAATTGTGTAATTTAGTGGTGTTTTCCATCACTAAATTACACGTGACGTCAAAGCACCTATGCAAAATTTTACACGTTCGGTTTCAATACAAATCGGCGAACTCTTTGCTTCTAGATATATTTCTGTGACTCATTTCATATTCTACCTTTGGGCGACAAAGGTATTAAAGTATACTTATATGTATCAGTGCAGCCAATCATATCTACTTAAGGTTAATAGTAATAGCATCAAAGCTGTTTTGCATACAATGAGCCAAAGTAATCAAAATTATCGGTTGTTGGTTGTGACTTGCCTGAAAGTTCTGTTGTTTATTTAAAAATTTTATGAAACCTTGTTACTAGAGTTTATGTTTTTATGTATATTTAAAGCAAAAAAATAAGCTATGTATTTTGTCTATTTGTTACGTTTTTAGGAGATAAGTATAACAAACTCAACTGAGTTACATACTATTTATAACTGAGTTATACTGTAAGTTTAATGTTCCTATTAATGAATCTCTTGTGATTAGCTTTATGTAAATCTGGCAGCTATGAGAACATTTATTTCAGAAATTCGAATGACAGTATACTTACCGTTCCCAATAACTGCATTTTAAAAGAATAGTGCCCTGTCATGTAAATAGGTATTAGATTGTATGTATATGTACTCACAGTGTATACTTGTATTGCTCATTGAACTGCAGGATTGTAAAAGAATTGATCGATTATTTGGTGTGTAAGCAGAACTCTGTTCAAATGTAGTTGTAATTCTAAATATTTAAGAGAGTACTGAATATTGTTAATAGCTTACTTTATTAAGTTAAAAATTTAATTATATTTGATCAAAGGTATAACCATGTCCAAATTACATTCCAATTGTAAATAATTTGATTTGTATGTAAAGAAGAAGGTAAATTAGAGAATACTATCAGAATATATTAAAAATAATGATGAGCTTTAAGGATGTTGTAAATTAATTGCTCATAAGCATAGCTTTGATTTGTATTTTTCAATTTAATTTAATATGTGCATTTATAGATTTGGTTCCCTTGCTTTTAAACAATATGTTAATTATTTCCATCTAAACAGCTATTTTAATCAACATTAATTTTAACCATAAGCATAATACCATATGTATAAATTCTGTGACTGTGGAAATATTTTCATTCAAAAAGTAGGTTTGTGGCCCTAGTTATTATTTTTATCTTGCAATTTACCGAAAAAGTACTAATATATAACTGGCTGGGGTAAAATTGTAGCTTTGAATGGGTCTGTGTTTATAGTTTAAAATAATGTTAGGTATAATTTATTTAAGTATATGTAATTGCTCAAAGATATTCAAAGCTCAAGATATCAAGCTATCTCAGTATATATGAGAGGAATCCAGCACAAAGAGCCACAAAATATAAGATGATGGATGAGGTACTAGATATTTATTTATTATTATTGTAATATGAACATGACATGCATAAAGATTGTTAAGCTCAATAATTACATTATTTAAAACCTTGGTATGGCTCTCTTATGGTATGCAGTAAACAAGTGTATTGTTTTTGAATAATAGAATGTACCTAAATAAAAAAGCCTTGTAATGTATATTATGTTCTAAGATCTTTCAATGTAATTTAATGAAACAAAATCTCTACTATAATACAGTTTGTCTGTCATGCATGCATGACTAAACAAAATTAAAATCTAGCAATGTCTTCTCATTAGTAGTCTCATGAAGTCATGACATTCAATAATAGAATATGGCAGTATTATGTGTAAGCAATTATTATATATTTATTATTGTTTTAAATCTAAATAAATGTATAAATGTTTATAGAATAAAATATTACTGTTGGTTGTAATCAATTTATTTTATTTCAAGAAGTTAGCTCAACATAATTCTAGTGAGACAATTATGAATGGAAAGGAACATTCTTATTCTCTAAACCTAATTAATAATCTAACACCAAAACTATGTCACTGTTCTTTTTGAGCAGTGAGAAGATGTGTTTTTATTTTCTGAAGCAACTCTTTCTTAACTGTATCTGGGACCAAAGCACGAGCTTTTGGAGTTACTTTTGTAACTAGGTTATCAAAATTGATTTGGTTTGTTTCATGTTCTTTAACAACTTCACGACACAACATTCTCACTTGATCCCTCCATCCACATTCAATAAGTCTTCTTCGCAACAATTCTTTGAATCTGAAAAGAACAACTAAATAGTATCATAGTCTATCTAGCCTTAATTTATTGATGGAATAAAAATATATAGGTAGGTACCTTTCTCTATCACCACTCAGAACCATCCGTTGGTGTGCTATTGTATTGTTTACAGTCATTTTGTCTGTAAAATACACATGATTATTGTAATGTATATTATGTTCTAAGATCTTTCAATGTAATTTAATGAAACAAAATCTCTACTATAATACAGTTTGTCTGTTAGAAAGAGGTAAAATGGGTAATACGGGAACTACTGGCCTGTTTGAGAAAGTAGCTACATTAATCATAAGAGTGTATCAACATATGCAAACTCTACCAAAATCAAGCTAACCATGGACAATGATAAATAACGCAACACTGCATGATGTAGGTAGGCGGTACCTTGTTTAATTCGATGTGGTGTGTTAATAGTACAACACAATATACTTTTCAGAGGGAATTAAAATTTGATTCCAACAAAACAAATCGACTTGTTTTATTTACGACCATACCTATAGCCAAACATATGTACCTTCTTCTTCTTCTTGTCAGATGGCTTCTGCGACCATATGTACCTTATCAACCAACCATCTACTATTGACAGTCACAGTCAGATGAATGTCATCTGTCATGTCAACACTACGGCGGCAGTATTACTTATTATGTACGAGACGAAACATGATATGATATAGCTACTAAAATTATGCTAAAACTATGTAAGTAGTTAATTCACCGATTTTATGTGCAAAAATTTAATTTATGTTTTTGAACTGATCATATTCTGTTCATCATGATTCTGTCTTCTAAGTTATAAAAAAAAAAGAAGTTGACGTTCCACGTCTTTTCATTTTGTTTCATGAAAGAAGTTGAAGTTCATTCTGTTTTTGTTTTGCTAGATTTTCTATAATTTTTTTGGACACTGGTAGAAAAGTGACAAGCCAGTCACTCAGTGCCAAATACAAACAAGTCAAGTGTATGCCATCTGACAAGAATAAGTGTTTAGACAAACAATGGCGCACCCAGTCGCAGAAGCCATCTGACAAGGAGAAGAAGAAGAAGAAACAATGGCGCATATTTTGGTTCTCGATTCTATTTACGAAGATATATTCGTATGCGGCAAGTGCAAATCAGTTTTCAACGCCTTGGAACTGTTTTTGGACCATAAAAGAAATAAATGTCTTGGGGATCCTGAGAGGAGTAATGACCCACATGAGAGTATTCCTCCTGAAATTCCAACTGACTGCGTTTTTATTCAAACCAATGATCCTAGCCATGTATCATTAGAAGCACCCTGTGAAGATTTGATGATAAATACGTGTAATGTTTGTAAAAAGACATTTAAAACGAGAAAAGGGTTCCTAGCTCATATCAAAACACACAATGTTAAATCTTATCAATGCCTTGTGTGTGGTAGAGGTTTCACTCAGAGTTCACATTTACAAAGACATAAACTATGTCATAGAGTATGGCCGGAGGGCCTCAGTGAAACAACACCCAAGTGCCCAGAAGTGGAGCTTCTTGGCTATTCATGCCCATACTGTACTACTGTGTTTTCTACTTATGCCATGTTTAGATCCCACTTAAAAAATCATCAATCTTTCAAAAAGTACAAGTGTATACAGGGTGATTGTAAGAACTTCTATGACACTTACGAAATGTTACTTCATCATGTTGCCGGTTCCCATATAACACAAATTTATACATGTTATGTTTGTGCTGAGCAATTTGACTCACTGCAAAGTATTGCAAGCCATGAGATGAATCACACTGATGTAGGAAAGCAAACCCAAATAAAGCAGTTCAAGTGCTCCCTCTGTGATGCAGTTTTCACTAAGGCTGATAAATTGTCATTGCATATGCTCACAGAAAATCATCAAAAAGTTTGTATTCACTGCAATAAAACATTTGCAAGTGATAAGAGGCTGCGCCTTCACTTACAGACACACAGGGATCTTAAACCATACCAGTGCAGCATTTGTCAAAAAAGCTTTCACATGAAAAAGTACTTGAACTCACACATGCTAAAACATGGAGACAAACAACACAAATGCTCTGTTTGTAATAGTATGTTCAACAGGCCAGATATCTTGAAAAGGCACATGAAAAAACACAACTCAAGTAAATGGTTTCAGTGCCCCTTTAAAGACATGTTGAATTGCATGAAACAATTCTGTAGAAGAGATAAACTTAAGCTTCATTTAAAAAGCCATAGAAATGAAATCATTAAAGTTGAAAATGAACAGACAAAAACTGAAATTGTTACTAACAATAGTCAAGAGAATGTTTATACTTTAGAAAATGCTATTCAAGTCACTGATGGCAATTAGATTATAGATCACTATGGAAGTAAACGGTAAGTTATTTGCATCATTCTTTAAAGAATAATACCATAGAGATCCGGAGTAATACCCTACCTGACCGCAAAGTTCAAGCTCACTTGTAAGGATTCACCTCATGGGCTCTTATTTAATTAGCTATCATAGGTTGTCATCAACTGTGTTGGATTGCAGTCCGTTAAACACAGTTGATGCAGCAACTCTGTACTATTTAGTGTTATTTGAAGTGCAACTATGTATTTCTCTTTAATTTTAATACTGGCTCTTGTTTCAAATTGTTTTTATTTTGCTGGTGTAAGTTAAAAAAAATCATTTAAATCAAACTAGAAGCTCAGACCAAGAAAAAAAGACTAGAAGCTACATTTTAATTTGGTTCTAAACCTTGTTAATCACCATCATAGCTTTTGTGTAAAGTGTTCATCTTTATAATGGAGTAGGTGATTGATTGTTTTTAATGATTTCAGGCGCGGCAGTTTCGTGTAACAGATCAAGTGTTTTTGGACATACACCGAGATGATAAGCCTTTAGGAAGGGTTGTTGTTGGCTTATTTGGCGATCTTGCTCCCAAAGCTGTTAAAAACTTCAAAGTTTTGGCTACTAAGGGTGTTAACGGAAAGTCTTACAAAGGAACATCATTCAATCGAATTATTAAGAGGTTTATGGTGCAAGGTAAGGAATAGTAATAGTGAACTTCAAGCCAAGTCTTTTAGCCGTAATTATATAACTTTAACACTTTCATGGCCCAAGATACATGGTCCATCTGTAGATCCTTGATGCGGAGGCGCGCCGGCCGCACAGCTGAGGCTGGGCAGTGAATGCAATATATTCATTTTTTATGACTGCACAATATTAAACTAATGCCGCGAAACACGTAACTAAAATTTTAGTATTTACTCGCAGAAAGTGGGAAAAGATAAAAAATATAGATTACCTACATTTATAAAAAAAAGGAAAAGGAAAAGTAAAAAAAGGAAAAAGTAGAGTAGAATACTCTACTTTTCCTCTTTACCTCGTGCACTAAGCTGTCTTCGTCTTGGGTGTGATTAAATCCATGTCACACTCAGGTTTCTAGTAACTCCCTCGCTTCACTTGTGGTTTATTCTAGAGTCCTGAGTTGCACTCGGGATTCAATGACGCCCGTTACGTAAGATACAGCTTTGAGAACTGGTGCATAATCTTCTATTAACTAATACCAAACAACTTATATAAAATATCATAAAAGCTAAGCTGTTATGACTTTGTAATTTATTAATTATGTAGGTGGTGATGTGGTTTCTGATAATGGATTGGGGTCCATCAGCATCTACGGCGAAAAATTTGAAGACGAAAATTTGGATACACAGCATACTATGGCGGGATTTGTATCAATGGCGAACAAAGGCATGTTATGGCACTTCAAAAGAACTTATATCAAAAATTTCTAAAATTTATTACTTATAATTATATTGTGTCTTACAGGAAAAGACACAAATGGATGTCAGTTTTTAATCACTACAACTGGAACACCTTGGCTGGACAAACTCCACACTGTTATTGGCAGGGTGAGCATCTATTCGGAATTCCTTATAACTAGGTCTAAAATGGATCCTTTCATAACCAGACCAAAGCCCTATGTTACTTGAATGTTACCATGTTAATGTTTAATGTTATAATTATATTGAATGTTACTTACTAAAAGGCAAGAATGTTACCATAATTTACGCATGTTTATGTGGTGGAAAGCCAGATTGTTATTCACCTGCTATCATTGCTAAGGTGATGCAATGCCAAACGCTCCTTTTCACTTCTAGGGGGCGGCGAATACCTTGATTGATGCTTCTATATAGGTGACTAGTTTCTGCCCGTGGCTTCGCACGCGTTGTTTCTATGGAAACGTTCAAAGGTTAATTCCCTGCTATGGAAACTGATTTATGGGTTAAAAAGTAGGCTGAGTGTTATCCCAGGTCTAGACCTATGTACATCTACTTATGCGAAATTCAAACCTGATCCGTTTAGTAGTTTTTGGTGTAAGTAAGTAACATCTGTCTATCCATCTAATCTATCCATCCAAATTTTCGCATTTGTAATATTAGTGAGATACTTAAAAGATGTTCGAAGGTCTAAGGATAAAATCAATGTATGTATGATACTATCATATCATATAACACAAGCTCTGCTTACTTTGGGGCTAGATGATGCTGTGTGGATTGTCCAGCATTATTTTTATTATTATATATTAGGTCCTTACATATGAAATTGGCGTTTTTCGTACTGGCCACTTTAATCACAAATTTCTCCTCTTTGGTAAGGAATTCCAAATTCAAATTTGTACAGCTATAGACTCATGTATTTGTGCTTCGATGATCGTCATTCATTTGTTTTTTTCTTCTGTTTTTTCTGTTTGCGTCACTCATTTTACAAAATGGAAAACTTAAAATATCGCATTATTTACGAGTACGAGTTCCGCCGTGGCACTAGTGCTGCGGAAACAACTCGAAGGGTGAATGATGTGTATGGCGGTCGTGTTGCAAAAGAAAACACAGTTCGTTTTTGGTTCCAACGTTTTCGTTCTGGAAATTTTGACCTGCAGAACAAGCCCCGTGGACGGCCTGAGACTCAAGTTGATAATGAAGAGTTGAAGGCTATTGTGGAAGCGGATCCATCGCAAACCACGTCCGAGTTAGCTGCAGGCTGCGACGTTAGTGATAAAACTGTTTTAATTCACTTGAAGCAAATTGGGAAGATTAAAAAGCTTGAAAGGTGGGTACCTCACGAATTGACTGAAGCAAACCGGCAAACGCGCGTCGACTGCTGCGTTACATTACTAAACCGGCACAATAATGAAGGTATTTTAAACCGAATCATTACCTGTGATGAAAAATGGGTTCTTTACGATAATCGGAAGCGCTCAGCGCAATGGTTGGATCCTGGCCAGCCAGCCAAATCCTGCCCCAAGCGAAAATTAACCCCAAAAAAGTTACTTGTAAGCGTTTGGTGGACTAGTGCCGGTATTGTTCATTACAGTTTTCTCAAATCTGGCCAGACTATTACGGCTGATGTCTATTGTCAGCAATTGCAAACCATGATGGAAAAGCTAGCGGCTAAACAACCTAGGCTGGTCAATCGCTCCACGCCACTGCTGCTTCACGACAACGCTAGACCACACACTGCGCAACAGACGGCTACTAAATTAGAAGAGCTTCAATTGGAAAGTCTAAGACATCCTCCGTACTCCCCGGACCTTGCTCCAACAGATTACCATTTTTTTCGAAATTTGGATAACTTCTTGCAAGGGAAAAAATTCAACTCCGATGGGGCAGTCCAAATCGCCTTCAAAGATTTTATTGATTCCCGTCCGACTGGTTTTTTTTAGTAAAGGGATCAATGAACTACCTATAAGATGGCAAAAGTGCATAGAAAATAATGGTTCATACTTTGATTAATTAAATATATTATATTAAAAAATATTCGACTTTTTGTTCCTCCCATACAAAACGCCAATTTCATATGTAAGGACCTAATATTAATTAAGAAATATTCAAATATTCATATTCATAGATATAAGTAAAATCTGTAGATATGGTACGTTCTCCCAGCGCTAACGCAACATCTGGCGTTACAACTACACCGTAACACTCGCTCATAGTTAAATTTCCAGTCTTGTGCAATAATTATAATGAGCAACAAAGATGGAAAGACCTACCTAGACCGAAGTGCGATCGAGACAACAATTCGCACGCGAAACAAGAACACCGGCCGCCGGTCCGACTACGGCTGAGGTGCGTGAACCTAATTGCACCTAATTTGAGCCTTCCACTGTCGAGAGGCTAGTACCTCATCTCCCCTTTTTTACTTAGATCGATGATGATTAGTATAGTAACTGTTGAGGTCCTTTTTACATGCGTACGGTCCCGGCACGGTCGCCGTGCCATGTAAAAGCTGTCTATTGAACTCATACATTACTACTTTATGCATGTGAAAAAGCACTAATACTTCATTGGATGAAAGGCTAAAGTTATTGAATTTCACGTGTTTTATGTTGCTTTTCAAATTCTAGGTGGTAGCCCGAGAGCTTATTCACTTGTTATTATTTCTAGGTGGTGGAAGGGCAGAACGTGGTCCACATGCTGGAACACACGCCAACAGACGTGGACGACCGGCCGACAGTGCGCGCTCACATCGCTGACTGCGGCCTATTGCCTACTCCGCAGCCTTTCTACATCTCCGACGATCCTTATGAGTAGGTTTTTATGTGACTGTTTCCCTTTGACTGACTGCAAGCAGATGCTGGATGCGTCAAGCTGAAGATAGGGCCCTATGGCGCGCATTAGGACAGGCCTTTTTTTTTTTCTCGGCCGAGGATATTTGTTTACGAATAGACTGGTCTGGGGGGGACCAGAATTATGTGGGACTCGACGTCCTGATAAGGACGTAATACCCACTAAAACCTCTCCGGTAACCCTTCTCTCGCCATTTTCGCCGAACCACGGGAACATTAAACCTACCGCGGCCCGACTGGCGTCCCCTCTTCCTCCCATACATAGCCGGCGAGCCCACCATTCCACACACTCGCCGACCCCATTCATCCGTCACGTTTCCTCCCCCGATTGGGGCACAGACAGGACATACACAGTTGAAGCCGCGAATGTCGAACTCTGTGCCCAGATGGGCATTTCTGCCCCATACTACCAGGTATGGGTCTCGCATACACACGCACAAATACTCCCACTCTCACTCATTAGGGCAGGCCTATCAGAAGTCAAAAGTCTAAAAAAAAAAAAAAAGTATAAAGTATAAAGTAAACTTTATTTCTTTAGTCTTACAAAATAAGCACTTGGACAAGTCTTTTAAACTACAAATCATTATCAAATAATAAATAAAGTGTTATTGATTTCCTCTTCACCTAATTTTTTTGCCCTATGTCTAGCAGATGATGATAATTCGCCTTTGGAGGCGGTTTGTCTAAATCTGCGTTTTCACTACCCTTCCGAGCGCACGGTACCTAGTCTAGCGCGGTATGCGGTAGTCTATCGCCGGTAGTCTAAAAGTTTTCTTACACGTTATCTATCTTATCCAGTGTACTCTTGATAATGTCTCGAGGTTTCAGGCCTATATTGACAAAGTGCTATTTCGTAAATACCCTTATCCCAAAACAAAATAGGTTCGAGTCCCTTAATAAAAAAGTTGTTTTAATTTCAGTCTCTGGGCTTGGATCAAAGCTTCAGCTGTGCCGCTGACGATGTCGTTCTCAATTCTCGGCTTCTTCCATTGGATGATGCGGAAAATGGAGATTTGAAGTTTAGTGATCCCTTTTCAATCTAGGGCCTTAATACCTGCGAATAATTTTTTTGTCACTTTTTAATTTTATCTTTTGTGTGCTACTAATGGTATTGGAATAAGGTTAAATCAATTTAAAAAAAAATAAAATAAAGTTAATCAAGAAAAATCGTTTTAATGAGTTGCTTGGTTCATTAGTATATTCTATTAGGAGAATACGACATTTTAAATACTGAATAGAAACAAATACAAGTTAATGTTTCAGTTATTTTTATTCTTATATTTTAACTATATTATGTACCTACCTTATAAATATTATACTCATATGTATTTATTTAGTCAGGTATAACTTATGAGATTACGGTGACGTTGTATAATAGTATAATTTTCTTAGTAGGTATTAAAGTTTTTGATTTGCCTACTTAATAATAAATTAGGTAACAGAGTTTCTGCAAACTTATATAAGGATAATGCAGTATATGAAAATATGAATAGTTGTGATAAGAAAATTTCATGCATTATGAATACAGAAGTAGGTACTTACTATGTAAGAGATTATTAATAGAAGATTAAAGATCTAAGATTTTATAAATATTAATTTGACTAGTTAGTTGTAGAATAGCTAATTATGACAGAGTTCCTATAAATTTCTTTAAGATTTAAAAGAAATATTCCAATCTGCAGCTGCCATTCCCTAGAAGAAAGATCCATCACTTTTAGTGGTTTATCAATAGAACAGCTGTTGCTAAAACAAGAAGAACCGGAGTGATAGTCAAAGCAGTCGCAGCATCAGGTGAAGCGTCAGTTTTCGAGCCAGGTTTGACGCTGTCGGGCGCTCGCTGCAAGGCCGCGGCTCCACAGGCCTTCGCACACGACTCCCAGAGGCGGCACACGTCGCAGGCTGTGCTTGGGACTGGCTGGAAGAACTGACGGGCTCGGTGACCTGGGGAGGTAAGGGAATATATAAGCGTGTTGATGTAAGTAGATGAAATTACATTCCCCATTTTACACACCCATTACGAGCTAACAATAGACAAGAGACTGGATCCAGATTAGCAGCTGTTAGTTAGTAACCAAATGCTATAGACACGAAATAAACAACGCAAACGGGGGTTGGGGGCCGATTACCCCTCATTTGAACGTCACAGTGACGTGAGACAGGATTCGGGATAGCCACACCTGACGGTAAGTTTTCAACGAATAGAAATACGAAGGGGTTTGGGGACCAAGCCATTTGGAGCTAGATCCCTCTATCTTTGATCTCTCGTTATAAGATCAGCTAACTTGTGATGCGCGCTGCACTGCGAAAAATTGGTCGACTGTTTTGGATACTCTTTTTTGTGCGATTATGAAACAAATGCACGGCAAAATTCAGTCGTGGTGCGTATCATAAGCCCGGCAGGTTGTTACTCACTGGAGTCATAGAGATCCTGCAGCGTGGCCCAGCCGGGGCGCTGCCGCGCGGTGGGCAGGGCTCGCGGTGCCGCTAGCGTGGCGCAGCGCTCGCCTCGTGTCGCGCGTACCCACGCGACCACTCGCGCGCCGCTCAGTTGCAGGCGAGCAGATAGCACGTGTCGGACTGACTGCTCAGAAAACACATACACAAGATATTAGACGGAAGTTCAAATAACTCTGTGTAATAGAACATCTGGGATACTTCATATTTGCTGTTTGGTGTATAAGATGAGGGAAACGGGAAGTTTTAAAAACGTCACCTTAAAAATCTTTGGCCCCTGGAGATAATACTTGTATTTGGGGCCATAGAGATATTATTGGTACATTTTGGGACCTATCGAAAATGGCTTGGATGGAAAATATCTGCTTTTCTTACCGTAAGTTCAGTCAACGTGTTGATGTCAGCCAAATAACCAGAAGGAAGCTGCACGGTCAGAAGAACAAGACCACTTTCAGTCTCATTGCCTTGTGACACAAATCTGTGAAAATCAAAATAATTTTCAACACAAATCAAAAACGCTGATCAAATACTGAACAATAATATAAGCATGTAAAAGAAAGAGCCTTACCCGTAGCAAATAGAAAGCTGCAGTCTATCCTTGGTAGAAACCTGGTCTACTCGAGGGTCGAGAGTATACCTCGGCCAAGCGGCAGAAACGTTGGTATTACCCTTAGCAGACATGCCAACTATCGCCAGACCGCGACCTTCCGTCATCGCGCTTGCTGCTTTGCTGTTTCGGACCTGTAAGACATGGTATTTGAAATTATTATTAGTATTATTTAACGGGTATTTATCGCGTTTCAGTTATCCCGTGACCACGACAGTGTGTAAAACTGTTGAAACGTCGGGAAAAATAGGTGAATAAACGCGATAAATATCCCTTAAATAATACTAATAATGTGTTCAAATCGCGTAAATTTAAAAATATTTATGGTATTTGAAAATCTGTTCTAGCAGTGGCATAGTTCTGTTTATTTAGAACCGGAAAGAATCTGCTCTTTCCAGTAGAACATAAGATTCTGTTTATTTTACTAAGGACCTGATATCTTACCGGCAAAGTTTGTATTATCAGAGAGTTGGTATCATAGATCTGGAACTGCCTGCTTTCTTCGGATCCGGTCACGTTGAGTGAGATTCTAAGTCTCGACGAAGATCTTGAAACTCTTACGATTTTTGCGAAATGTGCTAAGGCGTCCACCTGCAAAGTTTTGAAGAATGTCATAGGAAAAACTCAGTAGTTGCTACTCCATCTTCAGGACTCTAGAAGATGGAGTGTGACCATGACTTAGCTAGGGAATCTAGACCGATCTCAATTTTGAAGTCGCAGCTCACAAATACAATAAAGAAAAGTTCCAAAAGCTTACCACTTCAGGATCAGGATCCTCAGGACTATACGCTTGCAGCAAGTACCTAACAACCGGCCCAGCTTCTTCCACCAATCTGGCTGCTAGCATGCCTCGTAGCGCCCACGCTGCCGTCGTGGCTTCCAGACTGTTGCCTTTCAGCCAGGGGTTGCGCCACTCTGATTTGGAGAGGTGGCGCGCCCAAAATAGGGTGGAGCCTGTCGAAAAAATATAGACTTATACAGGGAAAATCTCAGAGTCCAAGGGAAAACCATGAAGTCTCTCAAGGGATCTTAAAAACCGTGTAGTGTATGACTTGTTGTGGGTACATATCAAAATACCCATGTAGCAAAACGACGGGATTGCTTTTAGCCTTTTAGTCAGTAAGTACAGTTGAAGTGAATAACCTCTGTACATTATCTTCCAATTGGGAACTGTAACTACTCTTTTGTTTATTGACCACTGTCATAGGCAAGAGAAGCGACTATATTCAAATACCAGACAATTTACACACGCAGCATCAGTTAGCCCCCGACTAAGCAGAGCTTGTGCTGAGGGTACTAAATAATGTAGATAGAGTATTACCAGTAGTATTAGCGTATTTGTCCATCATCTTCAACGCGAGGGCTGACTGTGTGTTCCCCGCAGCCGCCAGAGCTCCGCTTATGACGCCCAGGGTGTAAGCGTCTAGAGATGGATCTAACGCCGCTGTTAGATACTCTTGCGCGCTGAGGATGTTTTCTTTGTAGATTACGTCGCTGAACTGAAACGACCAATGTTTTTATGGTTCTGGTCATCTGTCTTGACAATTAGGTAATTGAGTGGTTTACCGTATGGTATAGGTACGAGAAAATGACTATACTGTTCATCATTATCATTCATTCGCGCTGCGTCAGATAACGCAGAGCCCTAACATCATATTTACTAAGATGCAGCCTATCCATACTAATATTATAAATTCGAAACTAACTCTCTCTGTCTGTCTGTGACCTTTTCACGCCTAAACGGCTGAACGGATCTCAATGAAATTTGGCAGGGAGGTAAATGGTATCCCGGGGACGGACATAGGCTACTTAAAAAGCGCGTGCGAAGCCGCGGGCAGCAGCTAGTAGACTATAAGTTACCTTAGTCTGCACCAAAGCAATAAGCGCATAAGCAGTGAGTGGCAATGGCCCTTGCGCTCTAGGGTCGGTCCGTGCAGTGGGTGGGGGCACGCGCCAGCTGCCTCCAGACAGCTGTTGCTTTGTGAGCCAGACTGCCGCGTTCGTACTGGCTACGGGAGACACGTCCAAGTAGCGAGCGCAACGGGCCAGCCAGCGCAGAGCTACTGATGTCATCCTGTAAGGAATAAATTTTTACTGCCGAGAAAATCCGCTCGGTACCTAAATTCATCAGCTCCGTGCCTGATTTCATAGTAACATCATCAAGGGTTTTTGAATTTTGTGAAATTACATTGCGAATTATGTAAACGGCAGTGAATCTGTTTGTTTCTTTCTATGCGCCGTTATAAAGCTGTCAAGGGCTAATAGCCAAGATCTACGTGACAAAGTCCTTGACATGATACTGACAATAGCCTAGCCTAGACTGCGGTAGGTACCTACATCAGACACAAATCTCATAACAGATCACATTCATGTAAGTATAGATAAATTAATATTTAAATGAAACACATTGGCTTTCCTTTTAGCTGTATTATTTCAAGTAGCTTCAGAAAATATATTGCTTACCAAACATCGCCTTCTGCATTATCATCCGTAACGGCCTTGAAAGAGCCGTCAGCTTTCCGGTAAGCCATGAGCCGCTGGTATCCTATTGCTGCTAGTGAACGTGCTTGGTTAAGAACAGTAGGCGTGGCTTCTTGTTCTGTTGCCTGTTAACAATTAGGATTTTAATAAATGTCCCAAATAATGATTTAGCGTCATCGATCAAGGTATCCGCCGCCTCTCCTGTAGATAACCTTACAAAAATTACACTCGAAATTATCTACGAAATTGTTTGACGCAGACAGTTTGCGCAGAGGCGTGACAAGTTCTGTGCATACGGAAGAAAAGATCAGTGGAGTCGAATTTAATTTTATTTTAATTATTAGTAGGTAGGCCTGAAAATAATAAACGCTGTTTTTTATAGGAACAATCTGAAAATCATACCGTTACCTAGTACTTATTATATTTCAATTTATTTAGTTCCTTCTAATTAATAATAAAATTAATAAAAGTCTTTAATTTCGGACAATAAACAGTTAGGTATGTGGGTAGTTAGTGTAGTCACAGAACAGTTTCTGTGTACGTGAAATCAAAAAATATTTTCAAGGTTTATTTCTTGAGGATAGGGCTAATAGCACACTATTGGTCAAAAATCGATCAAAACTATTGAAAATTCTTATTTTCAATAGTGTGAAAATAAGAATTTATTTACCCCGTCCTTTTGTGTGCCTTGGAAGTGTTATTTTTGCAATTTGCAGGCATGCTTCCTGTCCCAGCGTTAAAATCACACTAGTTGAAGTGGTAGCATAACATGTCAAATGGTTTCTCTTTTGATACAGACTGTTTCAGGGTGCGCATTGTGAGCCTATGGGGGCTGGCGGATACCTTGATCGAATTTTAGCGTCGAACTACGAGTATAAACGCCGCAGCTTCAGGTGTGAACATAATGACACCAAGTGGAGATCACAGTAGGCCTATTCTGGCCGCTGTGACGCCATAGCCATACAAATCATATTAAAAGCCCCAAGAAGAATAAACAAACCTGCAAATAATCGAGCAGAACGCAAGCTTGCGCCAACGGCCGCACAGCATGGGTCGGATCCCCGGCCGCAGTCGGCGGTAACTTTGTGGACTGTAAAGCACTAGCCACCAGGTCTCCAGTAACCAACAATGATACTGGTCCAGGCTTGATGCCGGCTGGTGGGCTCAAAGTGACATTGGCTCGAGCCACGACGCGGCGAGCGTCTAGCAGACTCCAAGACCAGAGATTTTCTTCGTAGCCGTCCTGTAAATGTATCAAGTGTGAGGACATATCAAACAAAATAATTCAGAAGGGATGGAATGGAAAGGCAAGAAGTTCTGGTACCTGGACATCGATGGTCCTAATCAGCGAGTCTGAAACTCCGTTGCCGTTGGCTTCCACAATAACTGGTGCTGATCCGGAGCGAATTACAGTCACTAAGAATGCTGTGCTGGCAGACCCTTTGGCCGGCACTTTCACGTGCTCTCGACGGAATAGTTCGATTTCTAAAATAAATTCAATTATCATGAGACTCTTGTTATATCTTAGACATCGGAGGTTTAATATTTGCATAGATAATTGGAAACTCACTTTTCGCCGAGTCCAAGGTATTCTCCAAAGGTTCGAATTCGAAATATTGATCAGTGTTATAAAACGTGATTTCAACAGAAGTGTCTACCGAGAGACTGTTTTTCAGTATAACTATCGCTGCCAAAGTTTCTCCTTTCTGCAAAGTTGCTGGTATTTCCGCTGTGATAGATAGGGGGATAGATGTGGAGAACTTCTCTGGTTTTGCTAAGCCCAGGCCGAGGGTGGGGTGGATTGCGAAAGCTCCTACTGATAGGTCTCCTTGTACTGCCGGAGTCCAACGTTCTTGGACACCTTTACCGTTAGAGCTGCAAGGGAAATTGTCGCTTAAGTTTTGGGAGCTCGGTTTATTTAACGTAATTTTCTATAATTTTCTATATTTATTCGATGCAAACAGAATACCCAAACAAAATAAAACCGATAGTTCCCATACCTGATAGAGAAGTTGGCGATCATCCAAGTGTTTTGAGGAGTCACAGACAAGTAGTGTCGAGGCAAGGGCGGTGATGGTAAGCGACTGAAGGCGTAAGGGCCAGCTAGGGGTGGTCTTGTTCCTGTTTCGAAAAGGTGCACTGCTGGAACGTCTAAAAACAAGTAGTTAGGTAAGTAATTGTAAGTAATAATTAGTTTGTTTATAAAATGTAAAGGTAAAATACCTACCAGTTATTAGCAAGTATAATGTGTAAGGCAAATGACGAGTTTTAAAGGCCAAGATTGTCTTTGAGACCTCGGAGTAAATATGATAGCAGTACATAAGTAAGCGTAGCGATCACAATAGGCCTTTCATGGCCGCAGTGACACGAAAGCCACCTAAAGCAAATAAAAAAAAAAAAAAAAAATAAGCGTACTGAGTTTAGTCTACCTAATGCACCTTAAGGCCCGGACTCCACCAAAGCGGAGATGTGCGGAAATGTCCGAAGCGGAGACGAAAAGAGACGTTTTTAAGCTAGGTTGTATCTACCGAAGCTGTGCGGAGATGCATACTGGCTAGACTGGAGCGGTGATGTGTGCTGGCTAAAGCGGAGATGTGTACGGGCTAGAGCTGAACTGAGCTGAGCGAGCGTTGGATGTTTGTTCAGATAAATTCACGCCGCTCACATCTCTCCTCGTTTCCGCTGAGTGCCAAAGCCAGCCTGTGAGGCACAGTTCACATCTCCGCTTTGTACTGCGCGCCGCCCAGCTCAATCTCGGCGAGGCACAACTCACACCTCCGCTTCAATCGTGCCCTACAAATATGATACATCTCCGCTCGGTGGTATCCACTGAAGCTGAGTGGAGACGAGATGTGTGAATAACGACGTTCTATTGGTTGTTTAAAACACATGCGTCTCCGCGTTTTTGGAGTCCGGCCCTTATTCGGTTATGATGGATGGCGTGTGAACAAAGATTATCTTATCCAGAAATAATCTTACCTTTATTGCGCTTGGCTAAAACGCCATCAGTCAATATCACAACACCAGCATTCTGTAAACAAAAATAATTGTCAATCAATGGGATTTTGTAGCGCATGTGCATTTACGAAAAATTTGTTAGACTTGCCTTAAAAACATCTTGTGAGGAGTAACCGCCCAAGTCGATGCCCATCCCAGGAAGTTGGTCTTCGTTTTTGAACATTGAATACCTCAGTCCGTTGAAGCTTTCCACTTCTCTTTCAATCTGAAACAAACGCATATTACTGGCTTTTGACGGTTTTTTCAAATGTGCTCTAATCTCCACCGATTGTTTTAGATGGGGGAACTACGATTTGTATTGTCATTTCGCATCAGAGTGTATTGGGCACTATCCCCCTATCTGCCCAGGTCCTAACCAGGTCAACTTTTCCACCAACTGTTCACGCCCGTAATTATTCCTTGCCTACGACTATATCTTTTCTTTAACAATGAAGTTTTGTTCTCTTACCGTGTGCATATCAAATCCACTTCCAAGGCCGTCGACTCCTCCCAGCCCGGCTTTGACAGCGTTGGTGTCTTCGCCAAACACAGCTACGATGGACCCTGGCTCTCCGTTTACTTTCAGCTCGACAGGACTGTTCGGTTTTGGAGAGGGTCCAGACTCTCCTATTGGTGCGATGGCGACCTGTAATATTTATTAAACAAATAGTAAAGTTTCTGTCGCAAAAAATACGATGGATTAATATCCATCGTATTTTTTGGGACTAGATGATGCTGTTTGAATAATTTCAAACAGCATCATCCCACAGAAAGCAGAGCCGTGTTCTGGGTACCAAAGTGTTTTCTACCAAAGTCGGTGCAGGGACCAGAAGGAGACCTTTGCCTAGCAGTTGGATACACAATGTGTATGTTTACCTTATTCTGCAATAGATTGTGATGAGGCGCATACACGGCTGCAGAGAGCACAGTGTTCCTAGCCGGGTCCAGGCGAGGGTAGGTACCACGCGAGCACCACGCAGCCGGGAACCATGCGCGGTGTAACTGACATTGTGATGTATCATATCTACCTTATTCTGCAATAGATTGTGATGAGGCGCATACACGGCTGCAGAGAGCACAGTGTTCCTAGCCGGGTCCAGGCGAGGGTACCACGCGAGCAGCACGCAGCCGGGAGCCATGCGCGGTGTAACTGACATTGTGATGTATCATATCTACCTTATTCTGCAATAGATTGTGTTTAGGCGCATACACGGCTGCAGAGAGCACAGTGTTCCGTGTCCAGGCGAGGGTAGGTACCACGCGGGCACCACGCAGCCGGGAGCCATGCGCGGTGTAACTGACATTGTGATGTATCATATCTACCTTATTCTGCAATAGATTGTGATGAGGCGCATACACGGCTGCAGAGAGCACAGTGTTCCGTGTCCAGGCGAGGGTAGGTACCACGCGGGCACCACGCAGCCGGGAGCCATGCGCGGTGTAACTGACATTGTGATGTATCATATCTACCTTATTCTGCAATAGATTGTGATGAGGCGCATACACGGCTGCAGAGAGCACAGTGTTCCTAGCCGGGTCCAGGCGAGGGTACCACGCGAGCAGCACGCAGCCGGGAGCCATGCGCGGTGTAACTGACATTGTGATGTATCATATCTACCTTATTCTGCAATAGATTGTGTTTAGGCGCATACACGGCTGCAGAGAGCACAGTGTTCCGTGTCCAGGCGAGGGTAGGTACCACGCGGGCAGCACGCAGCCGGGAGCCATGCGCGGTGTAACTGACATTGTGATGTATCATATCTACCTTATTCTGCAATAGATTGTGTTTAGGCGCATACACGGCTGCAGAGAGCACAGTGTTCCGTGTCCAGGCGAGGGTAGGTACCACGCGGGCACCACGCAGCCGGGAGATGGCTCCCGGCTGCGCATGACTCCACGCATGGGCTCGGTGTAACTGACATTGTGTTGTATCATATCTACCTTATTCTGCAATAGATTGTGTTTAGGCGCATACACGGCTGCAGAGAGCACAGTGTTCCGTGTCCAGGCGAGGGTAGGTACCACGCGGGCACCACGCAGCCGGGAGCCATGCGCGGTGTAACTGACATTGTGATGTATCATATCTACCTTATTCTGCAATAGATTGTGTTTAGAAGCATACACGGCTGCAGAGAGCACAGTGTTCCGTGTCCAGGCGAGGGTAGGTACCACGCGGGCACCACGCAGCCGGGAGCCATGCGCGGTGTAACTGACATTGTGATATATCATATCTACCTTATTCTGCAATAGATTGTGTTTAGGCGCATACACGGCTGCAGAGAGCACAGTGTTCCGTGTAAGATACGTAAGTTTCATTATAATATTCCTTGAAATCTTTTAAATTTACAGTTAGTAAAGTCCTGTTGCAGAAAATAGCACCTTTAAGCCTTGCTATTAGGGCTCAATTGTTCAAGTCTTTACATTGCAAACACACTTTCAAGCTCTATCTTTCGCACGGGTGTGAAGCCGGGGCGCGTCACTAGTTGGTAATTATGGCTTTTCTATTTGATAGTACTTGCGCATATTTGCTTCCGTGCCTAAGATCAGAGAGCTCATAAAACTTTGCGATCACTCTACCACGCGAGCACCACGCAGCCGGGAGCCATGCGCGGTGTAACTGACATTGTGATATATCATATCTACCTTATTCTGCAATAGATTGTGTTTAGGCGCATACACGGCTGCAGAGAGCACAGTGTTCCGTGTCCAGGCGAGGATAGGTACCACGCGGGCAGCACGCAGCCGGGAGCCATGCGCGGTGTAACTGACATTGTGATGTATCATATCTACCTTATTCTGCAATAGATTGTGATGAGGCGCATACACGGCTGCAGAGAGCACAGTGTTCCTAGCCGGGTCCAGGCGAGGGTACCACGCGAGCAGCACGCAGCCGGGAGCCATGCGCGGTGTAACTGACATTGTGATGTATCATATCTACCTTATTCTGCAATAGATTGTGTTTAGGCGCATACACGGCTGCAGAGAGCACAGTGTTCCGTGTCCAGGCGAGGGTAGGTACCACGCGGGCACCACGCAGCCGGGAGCCATGCGCGGTGTAACTGACATTGTGATGTATCATTATCTACCTTATTCTGCAATAGATTGTGTTTAGGCGCATACACGGCTGCAGAGAGCACAGTGTTCCGTGTCCAGGCGAGGGTAGGTACCACGCGGGCACCACGCAGCCGGGAGCCATGCGCGGTGTAACTGACATTGTGATGTATCATATCTACCTTATTCTGCAATAGATTGTGATGAGGCGCATACACGGCTGCAGAGAGCACAGTGTTCCTAGCCGGGTCCAGGCGAGGGTACCACGCGAGCAGCACGCAGCCGGGAGCCATGCGCGGTGTAACTGACATTGTGATGTATCATATCTACCTTATTCTGCAATAGATTGTGTTTAGGCGCATACACGGCTGCAGAGAGCACAGTGTTCCGTGTCCAGGCGAGGGTAGGTACCACGCGGGCACCACGCAGCCGGGAGCCATGCGCGGTGTAACTGACATTGTGATGTATCATTATCTACCTTATTCTGCAATAGATTGTGTTTAGGCGCATACACGGCTGCAGAGAGCACAGTGTTCCGTGTCCAGGCGAGGGTAGGTACCACGCGGGCACCACGCAGCCGGGAGCCATGCGCGGTGTAACTGACATTGTGATGTATCATATCTACCTTATTCTGCAATAGATTGTGATGAGGCGCATACACGGCTGCAGAGAGCACAGTGTTCCTAGCCGGGTCCAGGCGAGGGTACCACGCGAGCAGCACGCAGCCGGGAGCCATGCGCGGCGTTACTGACACTGTGATGTCGACTACGCGAAGAGCGGGAGATAGCTGGTAAAGACAATAGATTTTGACAAATTGTATTGACAAAGTTAGTGTGTGGTGTAGTGTAAGTTATTGTTTATTTACAAGAAAACTACGCAACTTATGAAGAAACTGGTTCAAGGAACCAAATAATTAGTAATAACCAACGAATCAAAACATAAGTCATTTCAATAGACCGCAGGGTTCCTGAGATTTAGACCAAATTATGTGCGAAACAGTGCACTTTCATGATTTTTTTATCGTATTTTCTTTTCTCAATCGTGTTTTCACATTCAAAGAACCAAAGAAAAAAAATTGAGTTTTATGTAATTCGTGTTTTACCACGGAGACGCCGTGAGTAATAAAGTCTAGGCCTAGTTTGACAACCAAACCCGGTTCGTCGCTAGGTTCCTCGTATGTAAATATTTTTTTTAATTTGTTATTTTGAATTTGTTTTTGTTTCTAGTGGTAACCTTGCTGTTACATACCATGTTGATAACTGTTATTGTTATCAGTTTTCATAAAGTATTATTTTAAAACAATTCTCTGTATGGCCGCTTATACTCAGCAGTGGATAAAATCAGGTTGTGACTAATGATAACAATGAAATATCTGAGATCAAAGTGATGTAATTTGATTTGTTACTTTGCTGACTGAGCTCGCGTGAGCTTCCCCTGTCTTTTGTTTGTGTTTACCTCCAAAGTCTTCGCTATTAGAATATCCCCTCGTCCAATCACGATATAGTGTAACAAGTCCATACGTTCCGTGGCTGTGATTCGTGCCTTCATCTCCTCTGCCCCTGGTTGAGACTTTATTTCTATCGTCAGGAACTGCCCGCTCGAGTATTCGCTCCTTTGCACGTTTACTACTCTTTCCGTTACATTTTTGTACTTTATCTGAAAAGGAATAACAATTTGATGGTTTGGATAGGCTTGGTTAAAAAAAAAGTGATCCAGATCCACTGACAATCAAAATTATATGCAACCCAAGAAGACAGTACCTACCTATCTAGTACCTACCCGGGTAAAAGATAGATGGTATTTACCTCTCCCAAAGACGTATAATTTAACGTTCTGAAGACTGGTTAGGTGGTTGACTTGGTGGCGTAATTAGCAACGCATTCCCATACAAAGTAGAAGTCCCGACTGAGTCGTAAATTTTTGGTAAATATAAATTCTGACAATTTATTAGTTTAAGGCCCGTATTATAAAAGCTTGCTCAGTCAAGCATCAAACCATGCTTGAGTAACGCTTTTCTATTGCATAAACGTCACTTAAGCATATATCTATGTCTGCGCAAGCTTTCATAATAGTACGGGATTTAGTTTTGTCATGAAACTGATCATACCACTAAATTGAGTGTAGAATTAACGTGTGCAGCATCAGGTACGTAAATATATGTAGCAAGTCCCTTTTCTAAGTTCAGGGATGTCACGTTCACAGGAGCGCCGTCGTCCCACAAGCGTTCCACGGTCACGGGGCCGTTCATATCTATGATCTGTCCTGATGGGTCCACTACCTCAATCTGAAACATATAAATATTTACTAGGGCTAGTTAGGTTAGGGACCCCTTTACCTACATAATACCCACGCATAGGCGTAGGTACCGGTAAAATGTTCTTAAGAGGGCGCAATGCGAGCCATTTTGTAAAAAGGTAGGCAGGGTTCCGTGTTCAAAGGAGCAGTACAAAGCATACTTTTTTGGATTTGAGCGGCGTAACGTAAGCGCAAAAATCAAGTTATTGTTTATTTAAAAGAAAACTACGCATTAAAATGCGTAGTTGTGAAGGAACTGGTTCAAGGAACCAAATAATTAGTAATGCTAATGACCTACGAACCAAAACATAAGTCATTTCAATATACCAGTCGGTTCAAGAGATCTTGACCAAATTATGTGCGAAACAGTGCACTTACGTAGTTTCTTTTAATCGTATTTTTTTTTCAATCGTGTTTTTACATTCAAGGAACCAAAGAAAAATGTTGAATTTTATGTAATTTGTTTTTTTATAACACGGGGATCCCGTGACAGATCTAGGCCTAGTTTGACAACCAACCCTGTGAGGTTCGCCCCTTAAAATCAGTCATCTGTCGGATCATTGACTTGCTCACAGATAAGTTATCTATGATTCCCCAATGCCCGTGGTTTGATTAAGATGCAATGACTAGGAAAAATATTGTAACAATTATTAGTCTACGCTCCGGACACATCCCGTCTAATAAGTTCAAGTTTTTAATGAGAATTTCTGATTCTCCAAATTGCCCAGAGTGTAACATGATAGAAGATGTACACCATGTTTTGACGGAGTGTGTCCGTAACGGGGCACAACGAGAAGACTTCAGATGTTTGTATGATTTTAGAGTAGGTATTTGTAATAGCATTTTGTCGTCCCCTTTCTCCGAGGAAGCCAAAATACTAGTCAAGCTGTATTTGCGAGTTATGTAGAAGAATTGATCCCTAACGGGAGTGGCATAGTCACTGTGTGACAAAACTCCATAATAAATGATGATAATAAAATGTAGATAACTATTGAATATCGCTAAGATAATTGCTGTGACATTACAACTCAACGCACGTTCGATCATTAATCACATTGCGATCATTAAAACTAATGACATACCTGTACTTTGAACGGTAAAGTGGGCTTGAAATAGCTGGGAGCTGTAACCCTCAATCTATACGGCGTCCTTAGCAGAAGTATTCTTGATGAAACGTTCTGTCTGATCAAAGTGTTTCTTTCTTCCAACACTGCTTCGACCACCAGAGGCCTGGCCGCATCTTCTGCGAGATCCAAGTCATTTTTAAGGTCAAAGATAACCTGAGCTTGGCCATCGAACGCCACAACCTTCCGGGCTGGAGATGCAACCACGGGTTGGAGAAGTCCGGAGAAGAAAACGGCATACGATGAAATGGTGAGTTCTCCTTCGACCGGTAAGCCGTTGAAATGTCTGTTAGAAATAAATACGTTTACAGCAAGCTCGCAGAGGGTAAAATTACAACAACTAGCGCGCAAATGGTCCGGGACTTATTATCTGTATCAGCAGGCTTTTAAAGCAAAGTAAACCAACTGATGGGTATCTTATAAGAAAGATTTCATCGTACAAGTGGGAGGCTATAATTTTGTTCTCAGTAAAAAAATATTTATCATTCTATCTTATTTTAAAACTCGGTGCTGTCGATTAAGTGGATAATAAAAACTGACAAGGCATTACACCCGCTAACGCCCTCTGAAGAAAATTGTTTTTGCACAACGCGTAATAACATTGTGAAGTCAGTAATGAGTTTTGTGAATGGAAATAACAGCAGCTTTCTCTTGGATTATTTCAAAGAATAACTCATTTCTTCAAGCCTTGGGAAAACCATTAGCAGATACCACAATCGATGCTTATTTATTCGATTGATTTAAATCGGTAAAAGAAAATGCGACAATGAAATATTTTCCAGCCGTAGTCATTGTTATTACAATAAAATTAGTCATAAAATAAGAAACATTGGCCGTTAGTCGTCGTAGATCTGCATGGCAATTTTTTTTGCAAAAAAACAATGAATGGTTTACTAACTTAGCAGTCACATTAATGTGGAATCGTGCATCACTGAAAAGCACTTCTTTAGGCATGCTCATCTCCATTTGGAACTTAGGCAGCACATAGTCTGCCACCATGACTGTCTTCGAGTAGGTCTGACCGCGTGCCTCCACCTGAGATACAAACAGATAGTTTACAAAAATTAAAACTCTATGACCTACTCGTAGGTAATACGTAATTTTAGTTTTGCATGTCACTTTCTGACTTTTTTTTATTTTTTCAAGCATGTTCTGTTCTTTTGTTGTTTTATTATGACATCTTACTTTAAGTACCTACACTTATTTTGTCGTAAAATAATAAGTAGGTACGAGTAGAGACTACTCATAGTGAGCAGCCCACAAGGCTTTTTGCATAGATTTCGTAGGTAACCAATAATTATGCAACTTTGAAATGGTCTGAGGTCATCGGTAGTGGGTGCTTGTGTTGTGATGAATATCTCGAGGCTGGTGCCTGTTTCCGGATAATAACTTTTTTTGTTGCAAGAATTGAGTTTATCATAAAGTTAACAAAAGGGTGTTACAAAATAAGCTCGTACTTACATTCAGAGTATGTTCAGAAAGGATTGATTAATTATTTTAGAATTTGTGGCCAATATTATAACAAAAATGTTTTATGGCGTCCTTTTTAAAACTCTACGTACCTGTATAGTCCATTCTCCTAAACCAGGTTCGTCAGCTAGAATCAGCTGGTCCGTGATCAGACCTCGGTCTAAGGCCACTCCCACCCATTGCTTGATGGGGGACCCACCTGCATCTAGTATGCTGATGTCAACCGCCCCGGGCAAAGGCAGTAAGTATCTGAAAGGATACCTGTAGCTATCATCCCTTAACATTTTAAAGTAAATAGGTAAGCGGTTTTACAAAATTTTTAAACAGCTCTATATTACCTAACTTATTGTTTACCCAACGTTCGATTATTAAAAGTAATCAAATCCGAATTTGGTCAAACGCGACTTGTGTAACCAATTTTTAAATTGACTCTACCAAAGAAAAGCTCAAGGCTATTTAAATGTCAGAGATCACCATAATTTTTGTAGCTATCATAGTTTCAATTTTCCGGTTGTTATTAATGTATACTAGTCAAAGCGCATGCAAAGAGAAGGTTCCTATTTCCCACCATGTTCTCACAAAGTCTTCGACTAGGAAAGTGCGTAAGTCTAGAGTACATGAGAGGTGAACGACCGAGTCGTAATCACACGTAATCTTACGCGCACGAACCAAACTCGTATCGGTGATGGTATCGAAATCGAAAGTGTCTTTGCTTCTGATCTTGGCGCAGTGGACTTACGATTCGTTTTACTCAATACGTGAGCCAATCAGAGGATAATTAAAGGTTCCATAGTTGTTTTGCTATTGCTGTTAGATGTACCTAACATTACATAGAAATTGAGTCATAGTAAGTAGCAAACTAGTGACTCAATAGTCACGTTGTAAGTACTAGTGTCACCATAAGCCTTCAACCATAGCTATGTTTGCATGCACTTAAAATAGCCATTTTGCAAGAAGGCTTTAAATGGACACGAATATGCGATTTACCATGCATTTTTTGCAACGAGAATCAATGAAGCTTGTCACTCACTTGTCCAAGGCGATGACCCTGAAGTGAATGGTGTCGCCAGGCTGGTAGACCCGCTTGTCTGTCTGAACGAAGACGCAGAAGCTCCGCGGTTGGTAGGCTAATGGCGCCGATGATGAAAATAGCGGGCCTGAGGTTGACCGTGCTACGAGAGCGTACTGCCCCGGCCCTGGATCGCTGATCTATAAAGAACAACTTATTGGGTTCCTCGAAAATGTTTTACGAACCTATACACTAACCA
Organism: Eupithecia inturbata; assembly: GCA_963662085.1. NCBI lineage: Eukaryota > Metazoa > Arthropoda > Insecta > Lepidoptera > Geometridae > Eupithecia > Eupithecia inturbata. Next base: position 8,654,843 of record OY759180.1, on the reverse strand, counting down.
AACTCGATATATATAATATATATACACTAGCCAAACTAGATATATAGAATGTTTGTAAACAAACCACCCATACTTAACCTAAAATGCACTCTGTTGTCGCGTATTTTTATACGCAATTTACATTACCTATACATGTCGATTTGAAATCCTTCCTTCAATAAATATTGCTTATAATTAAATCTGAAACACGACGGCAAGCAAGTGAGTTTTAGTAATTTGAGTTGTGGTTTGCTTACAAACATTCTACATCGAGTTGGCTAGTATATATCTATGTATTTGGACTATGAACATGGCTTTCGACGTAAAAATCTAGGCAAACTCATCAACTTGGATGCCTTTTAGAATGTTTACAACTTATTCACGTTGTAAAAGCACAAACAAGCTAGTTGCTAGCCTAGTTGAGCAAAATTTGTACAAATTGGTAATATTTTCCAAGGTTGCGGGTTCGATTCCCGCCTTGGGACAAATGTTTGTACGATCTGCAAATATTTGTTCCGGGTGTTCTGGGTATTTTCTATATATAATAAAAAATATCTATCTATGTTATATATTGTATTAAGTTTATCAGTCATCTAGTACCCATAACACAAGCTCTGCTTACTTTGGGGCTAGATGATGCTGTGTGGATTGTCCAGCATTATTTATTTATTTATTTATTTATTTATTTTCTGGGTAAAGTGTATTGTACCTTGAACAATTTCCTTTAAACATAGAATAGTCCTTTCATGTTTGTACATTTTTGTGGGTTAAACAAGAGGCAAATTGACGTATTATCTTGCAGTTTATAAGATCTATTCTTATCAGGCACAGTCTTTTAGAACTTACATCGAGTTCTAGAACTCTGGAAGCAGCAGCTGGCACCTGGATCTGTCTTCCTTGCGTGTACTGTTCTCCATTATCCCTTTGACCTTCAATTGCCACAAACAGGGTGTAGGCACGAGTGCCTCCTGCGATAGCAACACGATACGAACCATAGGGGCGGAGGACCCGAGGGCCCACTACTGAAATGCTGTGAATACGAAAATATTTCTTATCAACTACCAAATTAAGACAAGGTGAATTAAGCAGAAAGCTATTATATCATAGAAGCAAATTAATAAATATACAAGAGATCATACCTTTGTACAGTGGATAGTATGGTAAAGATTACGAAGCAGCAGACAGCTGTTTTGCGAACCATTTTTCTGCAATTACAAAATATGTTTCAGTATGTTCATCAAAACAGTTAGAGATAAAAAATCAATCGAGTCAACTGTGTCAAGTTAAGGGTGATCGTCACGGATTGGCGCGAGATTAATATTTTTTTGTGTTTTTGTATTTTTTCTGCTTTCTTTATGGAATAAAACTAACGGAAAAGTAATTTGCCGCAAATCTTAAACCATTTTCTATTAACCTATGAAAAAACTAACTTCGGTTCATTGATATTTTTAGAGCATTTGGGAAAATAGGAAAATAAAAATCAACATTTCTCCAAATGCTCCCAAAATACAATTGAATCGAAGTTGGCTTTATCAGCGGTTCATAGAAAATGTTTTACAATTTGCGGCAAATTACTTTTCCGTAGATGTCTTCCTTATAGAACGCAGAAATAAATTAAAAACCACGAAAAAAATTGAATCTCGCGGCAAACCGTGACGATCAACCTTAAAGCATACGGTTTAAATTAGTTATTCACAAGATGCAGTTTACGTTGAATTAAACCTGCCTGTAGCAGGTAAATATAGTTGTTTACATTTCCATTCATGAAAGGGAGTCTTAGCGGCCTTCTGAATAGTCATGCTCTATATGTCAGCCGTTACGTTGTTATATTAATAATTTGCTTACTACCTGCTTTATGTATTTCAATTGTTTGTTCAATTGTTCTCCCTGTTCCTATTTAACTAATCAAAATTATACATATAAATCTCTAAATTGCTACCTTGCACTTGATTCACACTTATTTAAATTCGTGGGTGCGGCATTAGGATGGTTGCTTTTTTTATTTACCTACACGACTTACTGTCCTTGTATGTTAGTACGTACGTATGTATGTCTGACTCACTGTGTCAATATATCGTGTAGGCGGAAAGGCCTTTTCAACTCAATAAGGTAAAACAACATTGGAACCTTAAGATAGAGTTCCGATTACATGAATAGTTTAGTTTAGCAGATTTTAGGCATTCATAATATGCTACAGATTAATAATGCGGTAAACTCATGAGACCGCAAGAAGCACGAATGTAAGTAAACTGAGGTAACTTTCTCTAGAGGCATATAAAGCTACTTGCGCGTAATGTTACTTTGTACAAAACAATCACCGCTCTACTAAAGGAATGTGAAATTGAAGCTTCATTCAATAAAAAATAACTTTTTTTAAAGAATTTTAAACAAAATCACGTAAACAAATATTAAATAACGTCGTAAGTAACTTCGATCGCACCGACGACACTAGTATTATTACTAAAGTTTCTTAAATTTTTAAATAGAGATTACGTCTTATGATCTTCATATATCCGACCTCACCTGTCAGACACTCCGCAGTTGTATAAAACACTAACTGCATGAAACTTAACACTATATCACAGATCGTTACATTCGGGTGCACATAGTGTGGGACGCGATACGTGCCCGCGCGGTGCACTGTCGGAACAGACTGGTTGGTTGCGGCGGCGCCTACGCCACCGCCAAGTGGGGCGCCCCGCGAAGCCTTGCGAAAATCCGCCGCAGGCAAACAATGCCACAGATTCTACTGAACTTAGTAATGTTACATATATGTAAATAATGCAGATCGCCTACTCCAACCATACACTATTATGTATTTTCGATTGTCTGTCGTCCAATTGTTCTTATTAACAACAAAACATCCATTAAATTACAAAGGAAATTCCTGACAACATCTGTAACCGCTCTATACAGGGTCCCACGTAGTATGTGTACAAAGCCAAGGGTGATTCTGGACCCCGAGGGGATCCAGAATCATGTGATATAAGTACGAGTTTTTTATTTTATTTATTTAAACGAATAAAGTATTTTTTGTTGCTATTCGTGTTCTTTTTATAGTCACTCTTGCATTATTTAACATAATAAAATATTTCACAAATGTTCTATGTTTATGCTTGAGGATGAGGATACGTAAAATTTTGTAATTTAATGCATACTGGTATTGGTTCTTAGGTGTAGGTCAGTCTTAGTGGGTACACAATGCATAAACACCCCGTCTGAGGGCGCTACAATTATTTTGGGTTCGCTGTTGTTAGATTGATAACTTTGATATTTCACATTTATAGAATTCATTAATTTAGGAATTTCATGATTAAAATAAAGTACTTATTGGTTATATAAGGCAAGAATAAATAATAATTGAATTGAATAAGATTAAGTTTTCAATCTAATAAAACAAATATGAAGAAAATAGTCACTAACTTTTAAAAAAAATTTAAAAAATGTTTATGGTTCAAAAAATTGTAGAACAAAAGTTGATTCCCTCGGGATCCAGAATCACCATTCGGCTTAGTACACATGATTCGTGGCATCCTTTATACAAGGTGCCACATTATTGGTGTACTAAGTGGAAAGGGGGTGGTCCACCCCCCTCCTACAAACATTTTTTGTTCTGGCACTTTCCGGGTTTCAAGTTTTTTTACTGAAAAAAGACCTCGAAACTTTCATCCCAACTAGCCGATTTTTATGTTAGTGAAAACCATCGAGCACATACCCAATAGAGAGGAAATATGGTCTTTCGCATTCCGAAACTGATCAGTGATTTTTCACTAATAAATGTCAACTCTCGCTCGCTGTACTAAAGTTGTGCTGACATAGTAAAAATAATGTATCGATACACCCGATGTAAGAAGAAGTAATTAAAATTTATCTATTAGGAGTGAGACAGGGGGACGTCGTATCCCCGAAACTGTTCACGAGCGCGTCGGAAGATATTTTTTAGACGCTAGACTGGAAAAGAAAGGGCATTAACATAAACGGCGATTACATCTCACACCTACGATTCGCTGATGACATAGTCTTAATGGCGGAGTCGCTAGAGGAGCTGAACCGGATGCTGGATGGCCTAGCCACAGCCTCGCGAAGCATCGGTCTTGGCATGAATTTGGATAAAACTAAAGTCATGATCAATGGCCACATTGCTCCAGGACCGGTCGTCGTACATGTCCACCTTCTCGAAGTTGTTTTCGAGTACACTTACCTCGGGCAGATTCTGCAGTTAGGTAAGAACAATTTCGATAAGGAGGCCAAGAAGAAGTTTCACCTAGGATGGACAGCGTTCGGGAAACTACGTCGAGTCTTCTCGTCATCCATACCGCAATGCTTGAAAACGAAAGTTTTCAACCAGTGTGTCCTACCCGTTATGACCTACGGAGTTGAGACGTGGACGCTCACGGCAGGGCTGGTCCACTAGTTCAAAGTCGCTCAGCGAGCTATGGAAAGAGCTATGATCGGAGTTTCTCTGAAGGATAGGATTCGTAACTAACACATCCGACAGAGAACCAAAGTTATCGACATAGCTCAGAGAATTAGCAAGCCGGATTGGCAGTGGGCTGGCCATATCTCGCGAAGAACCGACAACCGCTGGGGTAAACGTGTTCTCGAGTGGAGACCGTGACTCAGCAAACGTAGTGTTGAACGCCCTCCGGCCAGGTGGGATGACGATCTGCGAAAGACTGCTGGCAGATGCTGGATGCGGCAAGCTGAAGACAGGGCGCTATGAAGCTCATTGGGGGAGGCCTATGACCAGCAGTGGACTAAGATAGGTTGATGATGAATTTGATTAAGTTGTTTGATCAGTGTAACGTGTATAAAAACTTCGGGATTTTGCATATTATTATATCGATATAGTAAAAAATTTAACTATATTTTTTTACAATACTCATTCATTTTCAATTATCGAAAGAGAATGCTCATAGTGATAATAAAGCCGCCCTATGTACTCCCGCGGTTCTTATTACCTAATAGTAACTTCCTTTATAATTTGTTCGTTATATCTAATATAACAATGGCACACTCAATACACGTATTTTATTTTATTTGATTTTGTTAAAATAAATAAATAAAGTTGTTTGCTTTCTAAATAATAATAAATTCACTATATTGACTTAAATAATTTCCGCGACGTGCATAGTTTATAAACATTGACTATCGATAAAAATATTTGCTTGCCCAACTCGAGTGTGATGCTTGACTTTGAGTCGGCCAATAGGAGTGCAGTGGTCGCCGCAGTGATTTGGCGGAATTGTTGTCTAAACAAAATAAAAGACATTTCCTCTCTATTGGGTATGTGCTCGATAGTGAAAACCCTACCGCCCTACCCTAATCTGCTGTTCATCAGTAAGGTTCTTGACCTTTCAATTGTCGTCTGTCGCTTTTCTTTAGCCCAAGCCGACAATTTTACGGTGGTTCCGTACATTTTTCTTCTAAGCTATTATTTTAACTTACAATGTTTAATGTTTATCTGTAGGTAGATATGTTTGTTTTGTGGTAGTTACGTCTACGTAGGTATCTAATGAACATTATTTAACGATATTTTAATAAAAGTTACGCGATAAATATCCGATAAATAATCTTCATTAGGTAGGTGTGTTAGAAAATCGCGAAATTTTAAAAAGTGCTACGTACGTGCCTTGTTTTATTTTGAACATAAATTAATGTATTCTTTATTTGCACATGAAAAATAATAAATAAATTAATAAACTAAGGTAAATCTAGTAGAAAAAGGCGGCCTAGTTAAAGGAACCCTAAAATTTTGTCCGCAAAATGGCCGGCCTCACTTGTGTATGCGTTAGAGATAGGGTTGTCGCTTTGCTTAGCGTTTATGTTAAGTTATTTTTTACTATGAAAACTTAAAACAACGTATTTCTGAAAATCAACCATGCGGATCAATTGGGTATAAGTTGCACAATAACCCCCTTTCAGCTTAGTGCACCAATAACGTGGCACCTTGTATTTAAAAATGTTTAAGGGTTCAAAAATCGTAGAACAAAAGTTGATCCCCGCGGGGTCCAGAATTGCAATTCGGCTTAGTACACATGATTCGTGGCATCCTGTATACCTACTGTCATTTATTTTGTGCTGTTGAGTGATCACGATCAGTTAGAAATCGATATTATTGTTTACTTATCTACTGCATAGTGCGTTGCATAATGCACTTTACTATGCAGGAGTTAACGAAGTAGGTACCTAAGCATTTACAATCTAGTTTGTAAATAAACATTCAAGGAAAATTCAAAACCTATGGAAAATCCTCCTAACTGAGTTAAGAACCTCTCTTACCTTATTTCTACATGCGTGTTCGCAAGTTATATAGAGTTGTATGTCTTAATTTAAGCAACAATAAACAAACGTGTTGATGCCTACGTTTCTCTGATGTGGAGCAGCAATGGTCTGTTGTAAGAAACTAGTTGCCTTGTCTATCGTACGTGTTGCGCGCATCAGCGATGGTTGATACGAGATACCTACTTGAAGCTTGCATTCCTACGAACCTGTTTTAGCACAATCCGGCGCGCGTTGAGCCTAGCTTAAGCAAATAATGAAAAGTTTTAAGAGCCCTTAATGTGAATTGAAATGGGTTATTCCAGTTTTCCTCTTATTATTATTATTTTTTCGATTCCAGTATTGCCCCGCAACGCTTTTTTTTATGTCATTTTTCCCGTGAAATTTTTAAAATTCCAGTTTTCCCCCTCTGATATTAGAAAAAAAAAATACATTTGGTTTCAATATCAGTCTGAAAGTCTCAATTTGAAGTGGTTACAAAATGTAGGTACTAACTGTTGACGTTGATCCCCGAGGACAGTATTCCGTCTAACATATATTATTATAATTAATATATATATATATATGAAAATTAACATATACCTCTATATATTTTATAGGATATGGAATATTCGTTGCAGAAGCTGGTTAAAGCTCTGGTGAGACGATGAGAGTGCTCTTATTATATTTACAACATTCATGAGTTTTGGATATGACCTCGAGTCTTGACCAAAGGCAAAGATGGCATAAAACCTGTTTAATATTCCTAAAACTGCACAACCGGTTCACCTGCATTTTTAATAATTTGATTTTCATGTTATCTCCGTTTTAATCGGTAACAAGAAATAGGAATTCCTAGAAAGGAAACATTAGCTATAATGCACCTTAGCAGAGTTATTTAATCAGCCAGAAAAGCATCAATGGGGCAAATATTAGAGGCCGAGCTCGGCGGCGGCGTTGGAGCTTGCACTTGGCTCAGCGTCATCTCCTTGGTTCTAATCTGAGCTGCTAGAGCTGCATTATCAGCCACAGCAGCTGATAAAGCTTTTTCCAACTTCTCTGTTCCTGCCCGTTCAGCTTGTAAGGCTTCTCTTAGTTTTGCTAGAGATTCCTTGTCAGGATCGAGCGTTTGAGGTTTTGATGTATTTTCATGTGCCACTCGAAGTTGCAGTTCGGCCAACAATGAGGAGAGCCTTGATATTTCCACTGAAAAAATAATATATAATAAATGGAATAGAGTTTTACGTATGTAAAACTTACTTCTAAGCCCTAGCCCTAGCTTACTAGCAATTAGCTAATTCCTTATGGTATGATATTATTCTGTTATGGGATGATATTATTATGGTTAGTGAAAATGTACCTTTTTTTTTCGTGAATTTTCTTCGTTCTTCGTTTGACCACAATCTCACCTGATGGTAAGTGAAGATATGGCCGAAGATGTATCGCTTACCTAAGATAAATTCTAAACTCTAACTTTGTAAACTCAATAGTTGCTCGTAAAAACGTACTGGCTACTCCACCCCCTGAGACCATGTCGGTAATGTTTCCTTAGCTTGCTTTTTAACTAACTCCATAGAACCTCACCATTAGCTGAATGCAGCTCCCTAGCAGTATGTTGCAGCTCAGCCGCAGTCAGGCGTCGTTCTCGCGCGTGCGCGGCGGCTGCCAGGCGTGCGCGCTCGCGTATCTCTGACCCACCGGCCGCGCATCTTTCCACTCTACGCAGTTCAGCTTCTAGGCGTGATGCCTCCCTAAATGTATGACAATTAACTGATAAACTTTGAATGTTGGTGTGGTTTAACAATCCCATAAAAAAGACATTAACGCGCATTACTGAAAACTTAGTCAAATAATCAGGGAATAACCCGAGCGGGTTGCAGAGCGAACTTAGCTCACAAGCTAAGTTCGCCCTGCAACCCGCCTGACGCAGTTTTTCATACCACATAGGGGTTATTCCCAAAGTACTCCATTCTTTCTTCATTCTTTGTTTTAAAAAGATAAGAATCCCATACATGTATTCTCAAACTACTCCAAAGAATTAAATATTGTAGATTTTATTTTAAAAATGTTGCATATAAGTCGCATCCTACCTGCGGAGGCAGGTAGCTAAAATTAGGTACTTATAGTTTGCAGTCTACATACAGCTGCAGCTATGCAAGCTACTTGGTCTCTTGATCTCTACGCACGCAGTACGCTGCCTTATGCGCTATGCGGTACCGGACACAATATAATCGTATGAAAAACTAGAGTGGTATTTTGTTTCGTCGAAGTCTGCGTCAGCGGTAAGGGGAGTAGGTACGCAGTACGCAGCGTACTGCGTAGTGATCAAGAGACCAAGGCTTTAGCTTTCGTTCGGCAACCCGCATTATTCTGATTTTATTGACTTGGTGTGATTTTGATTTCGTGCTATTTTATGTAGACGACTGGATAGTTCCCATTATTGCTCTGTTTGTTACCTTTTAACTCGTCACGGAAGTGGCTGTTTTCCCGTCTTTCATATTGTATTACAAAATACCAACTTAGATTTTTATTCATACTTCACCCTAATGTTTTATACACTAATGTTACCTCTTCACGCCATAACGACTGAACAGATCGGGCTGAAATTTTGCATAGGTAGCTCTAAGCCTGGAATCAAACATATGCTTCTTTTTATCCCATAAATCAGTACCCATAGGATAGAAGTAAACATACAACGTGCCCATAGAAACGACGCGCGTGAAGCTGCGGGCAGAAACTAGCATATTATAAATTACAATCAAATTAAAGAGAACTCAAAATTTTTGCGCCCTGACTGGGTTTATATGCACTGTGCAGATACCCATTATAATACCTACCTACCTACACCTAACACCAGTGTGCATATTATGTAAGTACAATGCATGATATGAATATGAATATTCTTACTTGCGAGTTTCTTCAGTAATAGTAAGAATACGTTTTTGCAGCTCTGTGTACTGCCTTTGCAACGCTGCTTGAGTCGATTGCAAGGGACGCAGTAGCTGGACTTCCCTTTCTAGAGCACATTTTTGACTGGACATCTCTACGCATTTCTCTTCGAAAATATTTTTTTGGCGATCCTACAAACACACTTTAAGAAAATATCTTGACATTATGACTAAATAATAAGTGATGTCCTCGTAGCCAATCTCAATAGTCTCAATAGAGACTAGCCATGTGCGCAGGGCACATTATAATGCACAAGTGTGTGCGCAAACACAGGTGCATTCTCAATTCATTTTCATAATAATCATGCATCATGGTCATGCGCCTGACATCTCCTCGGTCGTGTTGGTCTGCCGTCCCATCGGGTTAAATAGTAAGTAGGTACTTTGTCTACAAAGTCTTGCTCTACGACAATAATAATATACCAAAAGCTTACCGCGATTTCAAGCTGAATTTTCAGGCCAGTAATTTGTTCCAAAGCATTAGACAATTCGCTGGCCGCTTGTGTAGCCGCGGCCGTGGCCGCTGCAGCTCCATTTTGGGCCTCCGCTGCCGCTCTCGCAGCGGACGCGCAAGCGGCTTCAGCAGCCTCCGCTCTCGTTGCCTCTGTTCGGACCGCTTCACGAAGACGGCTTTCAGAAGTCTGATAAATTATGTCGATTTCATTCTTTATTCTGGTTTTCTAACTGATGTCAAAGTTAGACGAAAACGTAGAAATATCCAGGTGCTTGGTTGCCGTCATTGAATCTAGCCTCTGTTTCCATGAAATGGCAAGTACGAAAATTGTTCATGAAAATAAATGAACTTACCGATAATGTGCGAAACTCTCCAATATGTTCCAAAAACTGTTGCTCCAGGTTCTCAAATTCAGTGCTCATACCCATTTTTATTTACGTTTTTCTATTGTGAGAGTTTAGCAACAATAACAGCGCGCACAAACAAAATAGTCAAAACAAAACACGAATTTAAAAAAAGAACGTTGCCGCTCTTTACGCGCGGGAAGTAGATATTTATGTTTCTAAAAATATTTGCCGCCAGCTATTTGGTGTTGCTACATTAAAAAAAACAGAATTGCAATCTAAAAAGGATTTCTTAGAATTTAATCAGCTAGGTAGGTACTTGCTAATTGCTATGGTAAAGCTGTGGTAACGTCCATAATCTTTTGAAAATAACATCAATGATAATTTGATTGCTTATTTGTCGGAGAAACAATTTGCAATGTGTCAATTTATTTAAGCTGGTGAGACGAACAGACCACGAGGGGAATATTTAATCGGGGAGGGATGTTTTCCAGTGGGTGGAATTCAGGATTATAAAAAGCTGGTTATTGTTTAAACTGATCCATTCTTGCTGCTTTCTTCGAAATTGGAAGACGGATTGGTGAGTTTACTCATATTTTATTTAAATGTAGGTATTTCTTTAGACATTTGCTTCTCATACTTTGTGCCACTAGGCACAAAATAGGTACTAACCTATTTTATTCTAGTAAGAATAAAAGAGGTAGGCATTTGTAGTAGGTATTTGTATGATACGTCTTGGTGATGGGAATGACGGTGGAATGCATTTTCTTTGCCAAAGAGGTCACTTAATTATATGGGAGTTTAAAATGAAATTTAAGTTTCAAAATTAATTGAAACATACAGTCTGCTGATATCTTGTTAAGTACTTATATTTTTATTTCTATTAACATTTTAAGCACCTACCTCTAAGCCAACGGATAAGGCATGAATTTAGAAAGAGCTAGGTTTTGCTCGTGGCTTCGCACGCGCTATTTCCAGATAAACTTCCAGTTCTATTTCTCCCCGTTCAAATAATTTTATTGAAAAAATAGCTTGTGTCCTTCCACAGTAGATAATTTCATCAAGATTCGTTCAGTCGTTTAGTCGTGAAAAGATAACCCGTTGCCAATCAGAATTAAGTGAACGAATGGCTGATTAGCGAGAGAACTTGTCTTCAAACTAAAAGCGTGTACCGAATATGTATAGGTACCTAGGTTCGTATTTTTAGTGCTTCATTTCTAATTCAATGCGTGTATTTTTTTTAGAATCATACAGGATGCATGCCGTAACAACATTCGCATTAACCGCCCTATCTATAGCCCTTTTCCTTCACTGTGAAGGGGCAACCGTGGACTTTGCCATGCCAGAAGATGACGAAGACTACAGAGGTCGGTATATGTACCGCGACTATGGCCTGGTGAGGAAAGTGGTCAGAAATGAAGATGTGTTCGACGACTACGGTCATTTGAGATATGGAAGATCTGACTGACATTTAATGAAATTGAGGACTCGACGCATAAAAGGCAGACGCAGACCAACGGCTGATAGAGAGGAATAATTTGACCGAGAATTGGTAATAGATAGAGGAAGATTTACACGTCCATGACATCTCTGTCTTTGTCATAAATGTTTGCAGTTTTATTGATTTCAGTTTTGATTTTAAGGATACGTGACCAAATGACCATCCATACTGATTAATGTCACCTGTTGTGGCGGTATTTCTAAGTTACCTGCCGACGAAAGTGTAAATCGGCCTTATTACGTGAAATATAAACAGCTGGAAGATTTATATTTCACGCCGTTAATAATAATTATAAACATTTTGTTGATTATTGTTCTTAACCTATCCCTAGTCTGTAAGTACAATTTATTTTGTTCTAAAGGAAGGAAAGGGTTTCTAGGCTGGTAAATGAAACGTCGGTTATATTTATATGAATGTAATATTATAATAAATACATTTTACAATAGTTATTTTATTGCAGCAATGCATTATGATTTATTTTCGTGATGAACCGGTATAATTTACACTTAGTAGGTAGGTATTGTTAAGGCATTGTTTACGCTTTTTAATAGCTACATTTTAAAACTTTACATTTTCCTACACATACATAATTTCATCCTGAGGATAATTTTAGAGCATTTTTTTAAGGCAGTTTTCAATTTGCTTATCAACCTCGTGTTATTATAATCTTTGTTTTACATAAATTACCCAATGTTTTTTGTAAAGAGAGTTGTTTCGTTGTACTTCATCATAAACATTATTTAGAAGCATGTCTGCGCCGCTTTACTATTTATTTTCTGAGACTCTATTTCACGTTAAAATAATCTTATTACAACATTAGGCACACATAATATCACTACTCTATATTAACCAATATGAGACTAGTTAGTTCTTTCCTAACCTAAGTTATAATTTATTGTTCTAATTATTATATTAGCACACATAAGTGGTTAATTGTAATTGGTGATAATGAAGCGTATTGAAAATTTTAATCTTTGAAGTAATTTTTTCTTTACATGATCAAGATTAGCATGTACGTTCTACCAGAGACTTACTAGGACTCTGGTTCTACTTAAAAAAAAAAGTGATTTATAATAATTTATGAATGTACAAATGAAAATATCCCAGTGAATTTTCGAATGTTAGATACACATACACAATTCAGTGTATTTCGATACAAATCTCTTCTTATATAATGTCCTTTTTCTGTGTGCTCCCAAGAAGTGCCTGTGAACAAAAAAAACTTGTTTAGGTATCTTCATTCTTCCACCAAACTTTCATTTTAATATCCTCAGTAAATAATATATTTATTTATTGCGAAGGGAGGGATAGGTGAAAGTCAGTACATTGAGAGTAAAGAACAAAAACTTTCCTATATCAAAGTGAAAACTGCAAACTGCAGCTTCAAATGTCTACTAGTTTTGGAGATAGGAGATAGGAATTTAGTTTGTAGTAGAAAACTGGGTGCGCGTTGAAGTGTTTTGTAAGCAACGCCGCCGGTCCGTCGTAGCATCGTAGCACGTGCTACAAAGATCTTCTTTATAACATGTGTGTCGTTATGGGGGAGGTAGATAGGGGTTAGAGGAAAGTGAGTTATGCCAGAGAAAATAACGCAAAATTCACTACGCAACTCAACTACGACGACGACGTCTAGTTCAAGAGATATTAGGAGTTTTGTGACGTGGTATCTACAGCACAATTACACTTATTTACACTAAGTCTCTGACTTAGTGTCTACAGAACAAAACATATAAAAAAATATAAAAAAGTCTTTATTTATGAACATATTGAGGAGCAAATAACAAAAACAGGCAGCGATGCGACCTGCAGAAGTAAAATACTGTGACGCAGATCGCAACGCCCACCTCCGGGAATTAGAGATATATGAGTTCCAACAGAGTGTAGGTACATAAGTATATGATATACAAGTAATAAGTTTTTTAATGCAGTTTTTTAATGTTTTTTTAATGTTTTTTATCTTTATATAAAGTTTTAGAAATAAAATTGTGTACCTATAGCAAAAAAAAAAAAATTAAGGAAATTTATACCAAGCTATAACTAATTGTAATTTCATAATGTATTTTTCAACTATGATTATGCGTATTTTTGCCCAATAAAGTTATTATTATTATTTGGAGATTTTTCGCGCAAATGATCTGACTGACACCTTCAATATTCGTAGCCCTTAATATAGACAGTAAGGCTCGCTATGCTTGTCAAAGTTGCCATCTTGTGTGAGCGGCTCGCTTCGCTCGATCGCTACGCTGTTTAAGGGAGTGCGGCTAGTTTCGCTCGCCACGCTATGTATGAGTTTGCGGCTCGCATATTAGAGCTATTTATAATTCAAGCTACTGAATGACAGCTATTTATAATTTTTATCAATACAAAAGTATTTTTCAGAAACGACCTACAAAACGATTTTTGAAATTAAACTAGATCCGTCAAGTGCCTGTGTGAGTCGCACGCCGAAGGTTATAATTATAAAATTTATCAATTATACAAAAATTAAAGGTACCAGATAGACTTCGCTATCACTCCAAAAGGTTTCATAAGACATCAAGTTTCATCATTGTTACACAAATTTTTAAAAACCATTCTATGTACCGTACCTTATTGACAAAGTTGACGATAGCTGTAGCTGGCTGTTCTGGCTCAAGCTCGGCGAAAACATGGCACTGGTTGTCTGCACCAGAGGACGAACGCGCTACAAACGCAAATATTCTCCTGTAAATAAAAATATTATTCAATAAAATTACTAGAAGAGTCGCGTAGAGGATGATTAAAAAAAAAGACCAAAGACGTCTGGAATTCATAAACAAAAAGGCGTAAATGTTTGAACAGAATAACCGAAGCTGTTTTCTTGTTTTCACCGGTTTTCTTTTTCTGCGATGTGATGAAAATTGGCAAGTTTCTTATAGTAAGGCGAATCTGCGGGCAAAGCTAATGCTACTTAGGTACATAAATATACCCACTTTTCACTCTTGGTCCCGTTATCGACGTACATGAACCGTCTCTCGTCAGGGTCTATGCCGGCGTACGAGACGCCGGTCGCTGGATAATGCCTTCTGAAGAAAAGTTTCCGCGCAGAATCTGTCAGTGTTATTCCTCCTCCAAACACTTTGAAGTGCACCATGTGTGCTGGCCCCTGTAACAATTGAATAAAATTTGTAAGTCATTGTTTTAATGTGTAGCAATTAGAAAACGAGCTTAGCGCAGGGATTTGTGGAATACTTAAAGCCTAAGAAAGTGTATTGATAAAACCAGACCTGTGTCTTTACATCTTCTATAGAACAAATCAAAGAAAACAGTCTAATAAAAAGCTTTTTACGTTTACTCTGTGTAAAAATCCACTCGATGTAAATGTGGTACAACGATACATAAACCACGAGGACAGATAATTTATTGTCTGCCGTGACTCATCAGAATATTTATCAGGACACACTCTACTGTGAATCATTCCAATTCTAATTCCAGCCATAAAAAGTAGAGCCTCCTAATAAGCGCAGAAGGATTCTAATGAGTCCAACCCCAATCAGCTCAACAATTTTGAAAAGTGGAGATGCTGATTTTAACGGCATTTTTACCTTCTTTTGCAGCAGGCTGCTAACAGCTCTCTTCACAGCAGCAGGCCCGGTCAACGCCTCTGTGTTCTCTGAGCCGAGCAGAAGGACGTGGCAGGCGGCGCCCGTCGCGAGCAGTGCACGAGCGGCCGCGTTGGAGTTGCCGCCTGTCCATGGATCCCTGGTAAGGAGGATTTTACGTTATGAAACAAGTTATTATTTAGAGAAAAACTAAAAGCCAAACGAGTAGATTTTACATAGATTTTGACAACGGGTTTTTTAAAATAAATTGAAAAATACACTAAAAGAAGTCAGGAATAAACATCCTCAACGGTGAAGGAGACTAAGTTTCTAAAAATATAAATACAGAAATGGCGAATCGGACTATTAAAACACGTTACACGGATTAAAAAATCCAATATTCTGTTACTGCTAGCTTACAATTCAACTAGCAGGTAGCCGCAATGACACCAATGCCAATGCCAGAGGCGTGACTGTATGTTGGTAGACCATAGCTGATAGTTAACTAAATTCTGGCTCGACAGCACAACCCCTCAATCTAACTCCTCTTGAATCAGGCTCTATGAGGAAATGTCGGACGGCTGCAAACTTACAACTCACCTATCAGACAGCCGCAATGGCACCGGCATTGCTAGAGGTGTGATCGTATGTTGGTAGACCAGAGCTGATAGTAAACTGAAGTCTGGCTCGACAGCACAACCCCTCAATCTAACTCCTCTTGAATCAGGCTCTATGAGGAAATGTCGGACGGCTGCAAACTTACAACTCACCTATCAGACAGCCGCAATGGCACCGGCATTGCTAGAGGTGTGATCGTATGTTGGTAGACCAGAGCTGATAGTAAACTGAAGTCTGGCTCGACAGCACAACCCCTCAATCTAACTCCTCTTGAATCAGGCTCTATGAGGAAATGTCGAACGGTTGCAACCCGACTATCCTACTAATATTATAAAGCCGAAAGTTTGTTAATTTTATTTTGTTACTTAAGATCTCCAAAACTACTGAACCGATCAAGATGAAATTTGAAGTACATTTATTAGAATATAGCCTATTGAATAATAGGCTAGGTAATTATTATACCGGAAATAAGCGTGCGAAGCCGCGGGCAGAAACTAGTATATAATACGACTCACCTATCAGGCAGCCGCAATGGCACGGGCAATGCTAGAGGTGTGACTGTATGTTGGTAAACAAGTGCTGACAGTGAGCTGAAGACCGGTTCGTCAGCGCATCCCCTCAGTCTAACTCCTCTAGAGGCAGGTTCTATGAGGAAATGTCGGACGCCGCTCGCAGACCCCGCGCGGACCGCGAGGCCAAATGCTCCAGGGAAGGAGTTGGAGTCCCGGACTATGAATGAACCTTCTTCCAGGGAGAGTAGGGCTGATATTGCTGTGGATGAAAATATGTATGTATAATGCTTTAGTTTGATGATCATAGAACTGAGGTTCGTATTGTCAATCGTTATCAAGCGGTCTTAGACTTAACCAACTTATCATCGTCATTATTCTGGGGCAATTTGCAACAACGAATTATCAAAACACAGAAATATTTACAGTACTTTAAAAGAGGTTCTTGGATTTGTCCATCGATGGCTCTTAACAACAAAGCAGTCGTATGCTGTGGCGCCTTACCGTCGTCTCTGGAGATGTTAGGCTTGTACCAGTAGTGGCTGGTGTCTCTCGCGAACCGCACTCGGTCTGGAGCGACATGGGCTGGCTCTGCGCTGCCGCTGACACTCGACCGTCGTGATGTCAAACTTCCGTTGCCGTTGAATGCTCGATATTCTGATTCAGGGCTACTTTCGCGTTCTTTTCTGTAAGGCAGTAGAAAAATGTATAAAAAAGTAAATCAGGGTTAAGCTAGAGACCTCAATGAGAAAAACAGACTATAAACGTATATGCAGGATAACCTGCCATTCAGATGCTGTCTATTTGACTCCGCCAAATCCAAAAGCTAAGCAAGTTTAATTATATAATAATGAAACTTGCTTAGCTTTTGGACGCGGGCGAATAAACATGCCACCTGGTTCGAACAAAAGCTTAACTAAAATAATAGTAACAAATAACAGCAAGAGAATAACTCGAAAACTTTACACGTGCATGGGTAATTGTGATGCTATCGCTACAGCCTTCGCACGGCGACGACGGCGCGGCGGCGGGGCGCGGCGCTGGGTAGCAGGGGAAGTATCGAGTCCCGAGCCAGGTGCCATGATAATTCGCCCAGGATATACTTAGTTAGCTTTTGGCACATATTCAAAAGCTGACATATTTGATAGAATTTACGTCTGAATTGCAAAAGCAATATATTCAAAAACTAATAATAAAAATTGAAAATGGCGTGTCCATTTTCAGTCTTGTTTGGGAACATTATGTATGGAAAACGTCTTTATCAGATCCCACCTTAAAACAGATCTTTGATTCGTCAAAAGCTTCTTCAAAAAGTCTTCCCCTTGTACCTGATAACCGTCGGCGAGCGCGGTGGTCTGGCGCTGAGCGAAGGCGTGGGCGTGGGCGGGTATGGAGTCCGAGGGTGCGTCGGGAACGCAGGTGTGCCTGCGCGGGACTCCGTCCGGGATTCGGTACGAGATTCCGCTCGAGACCAGGTTTCTGCTCGGTCCTGTTGATAAAATGGGATTAAGGATAAATAACTTAGTATTGGTTTTAAAAGTTTGAGAATTATGTTTTGAACTATCTTGCAAAAAAAAGATAGTTTCAGTAAATGGAAGAGAAGGGAATCTCTTAAATAAAAGAAAGTTGTAGGTATTCTTTGCTGGTATATTAATAGGGGTATAAAAAACGTATCCATACTAATATTATAAAATCGAAAGTAACTCTGTCTGTCTGTTACCTTTTCACGCCTGAGCGGCTGAACGGATCTCGATGAAATTTGGCAGGGAGGTTAATGGTATCCCGGGGACGGACTACTTGAAAAGCGCTTGCGAACATCATGGTATACCTGGTTAATAGATTGTAGTGTAGAGTACACCTCTAATACAAATCGTTTACAAATGGACTTACAATAGTATCAGCGTTGAGGGGCTCCGCTAGCGACAGTAAACCAGGCGCAGGAGTCGGTGTGCTGGCGGTACTCCATTCGCGCGTCGTCATCTTTTCAAACATGAATTTCCTAGATGAGGTTCTGTGAACAATAAATGTTATGATAATTATATGAACTTGATTAGAGTTTTAGTGACGCAATTTCTATAAAATAGCTTAAAAGCAAATAAAACCTATAATAAATGTTAACCAACGAATGAAAGAAGCAGAGCCTAGAGTCCAGATGGTCTCGCCGATGAGACGTTCCATTTTTGTATGATCTTTGCATAGTTCCATGTCTGCACGGTAGAGGTGCTGTACTAAAGACCATACAAAATGGTGTGAAGCGTAGTGTGAATGCAAGGCAAGATATATATTGGCTTATTCCCGGAATTTTCTCATCCATAAAACATTTAGCTCCTTATTTTCTCTCAGATTCCGTACCTGTCTGGGGCCAGTGGGCTGATGCTGTCGTTCCTGAGCGCAGTGCGCGTGTTGACGTGGAGAGGCACGCTGAAGTCATCGTCGTCGTCTGCGAACGCTGTCGTGTCGCTGGTGTAGCCGTCCACACTGGAAGGTAACACTTGCTTATATTCAAATATTGGCTGGTTGTTGTTGTTGGTAGTTGTAGATTCTATAGTCTTTTAACGATATCGACCTTGACTTGGCAACTTCAAGGTCAACAGCAAACATCGCCTTAGCTTAGTATCGAAGTATCACGTTGCCTGTCACGGTCATTATAATATAAAGGTATTTATGTCTTACCGATGACTGGCTGAGCGGCGAACATGTCGGGAAGTAGCGGTGTCCCACTCGAGCGGTAGTCGAGCGACCCGTTCCCTTGCCTCCTTCCTCTCCCTTAGTTTCTGCTGTTGCCTTTGCAGCCAAGTCAGCCCGGCGCTTGAACTGTCGATCCCACTGTCGGACCGCCGCGGCTCTCTCGCCCGCGCTGTCTCGTGCCATCCCAGCGTGCTGTTCGAACGCCAAGTCCCATTCTCAACGGGCTTCCTCGGCCGATCCGCCCACTCCACCTCGCCGTTCAACCATCTGTTGACAATCCACGAGATTTATAGCGTTTCATTCATAAGGCGCTCCGGAAATTATACAAACAACACAATAATGTTCCGATGTTTTTGCTCCGTTTGCTCAAGTCTTATCTTTGTCAGGTTCTGACATCGCGCGTAGGTATCGAAGGTTTGGGAGATAACCTAATAAGGATATGTTAAACAATGTAAGGAATTTTATTGACTGAGCCGCGTGTGTCCTCGGATAGTGGGTGTTCCGTGCGGATGCCTCGATATTACTCAAGATTAATTAGAATAAGTATTAATTCCAAAGGTATTGGAATGCCAATTAGCATACGTATTTGTTACATAATACTTATTAATTGCAATGTTGATTTTAAACGAGATATTACAGTAAATTTACTAGAGTTACAAAAACTCTACCGGTGTTTATTAGAAAGTAACAGTAGAACATGTGCTGCGGTCGGCGTCGTGGTGTCGTGGCCCGGTTGACCGACCGTTTATGGCAGCGTTTATCTCGAAATAGCAACTTGTTTGGGTCATGGCGCGACGCAATCACTCGCCATCGGTCCAAATCAATCCCAGAACTGCAAGCCATCGCCTTCCGAGTTGGACGACTGGCACTACTGACAAGCAGAACTGGTTACAACAGCCGACGACATATCGATATGTGTACCTAATTGAATGCATTAGTTAAAAAGATATTACGAGCAATCTACTACCAAACATGGACTGTTTAGAAAGGACTTTCAGTCGCCGTTTACAAGCAATAAATTATCGTTAGTCTGTTCCGAGAATGGTCACGTCGAGTCAGTAATTTGACTGGTAACTTAAGACGCCATTCATTCGGTAGGCGCCGCATAAATAATTCGCAACAGGCTGTTTATGTTTAGTAGTACCTATAGAGCCCATGTGTGCGAGTAATGTTGCGGAACGGGGGGCGGCCCGGTAGCTATAGGTACCACTCGGTTCGTTCCCGGCCCACGCCTATCTTTGCTCAATTAAGGAAGTTAATGCTTCCGTTTCTGGGTTTGCTGAATGGAATGTACTAACTTATACCTACTTAGACTGCAGGGCGTTTGGCAATTTATGCTTTATTAGGCAGCTAATTCTTGGCCGATGACGTTGAAAATACCTACGAATGTTCCATCGATCTAAGTAAAAAAGGCGGGATAAGGTACTAGATTCTCGAAAGTAGAAGGCTCAAATTAGGTGCAATTAGGTCCACCTACCTCAGTTATAGTCAGCCCGGCGCGTTCGTGTTACGCGTACTTGCTACGACGCACTTTAGTGTGACTAAAATACTACAGCAATGCCCTCGTGTTTGTTCATTATAATTATTGCACAAGATTGGAAATGTAACTGTGAGTGAGTGTTTGCGTGTAGTTGTAACACAGGCCAGTTGTTGAGTAAGCGCTGGGAGAACTTACCATATCTATAGATTTTACTTAGATCTATGGAATGTTCAGATATTTTATGCAAATTCTGTTTCTTAATCGTGATCGTGCTGTTAATTCTAAAGATCTTTAGAGGTGTCAAGCATCAGGTAATTTATCGCACTGCAAGTCCATTACGAGAATAAAGTTGTGCAGTGACATTGAAATGTAACTTCATATTGTAAGGAACGCCCTGACTGTACTTGATTACAAAATGTTACCAGCACAAAAGAGGCACTCTACCTCTATAAGTGTACGAATACAATGCATTAAATCTGCTTGATTGACAAGACCGATAACAGCTGGATATCTGTGAAGTGCCATTTATCTTTGTGTCGATCAAATCTGACAGGAGTTCTACAATGGGGGAGTAGCATGTTTTTATTGTTTACCAATAAGTACCTACACAGAACTTAGTAGGTGGAAGTGATTTTTGCTGGCTTTAGACGTCAAAACTTTAGAAATCTCTTACGAAATAAAGTCAGTGTGTTTGTTAAGCACATGACAATAGACTCTCTATTTTAGATTGTAAGCTTGGTTTTGTAAAAGAAATATACGAATTTGCCTCATATCAATAGTGCAGGCAGAGATAGTTCAAGATAGAGCGGACTCTACTTGGCATGCAAGCAAGCATGTTAGCTATACCTATGCCTAAGTAATGCCTCTACCTACATTTAATCTTAGAACAGACCACCTCGACTTTGTGATAAATGTAAGCTATGCATTCTAAGAACAGAGTCATTACATAATTTATGTTGGCACTAATTAACAAAGACCCTATTGTTTATCGCATTCCTTATGGCAATTTGTTTAGTCCTTATTATATCGAGAGGCACTGTTGATATATCACGATTACAGTTACTGTTTGTGGGAGAATTTATTTAGCACAAAGAAAATTACAATAACGGTATAAAACAATTACAAAAAGTATTTACACTTATATCTAATTCTTAAAAATCTAAGCCGTCACCAGAGAACGCAGAGTGCCCAGAATGCTGGCAGCATTGCCACGTTGAATGTAATACTGTACTTGTTGTATAATCTATGTTTTGACGTTTTAATAGTAGTTTAATAACAGTAATTAGCTCCTCGTTAAGTTTGCAGTTGACAAGCAATTAATGGTTCTATAATTACAATCTATCAATATTAAAAGCTTTAAAATTATTGACTGTAAGTTTATCTTTTCATGACCTCAAACCTCCATAAAACGATAACGGTTTTAAGGTGCCTCGGTGCTTTTTAGGGTTCCATACCTGAAGGGTGAAAATGGAACCCTATCACTAAGCCTTCGTTGTCCGTCCGTCCGTCCGTCTGTCTCATGAACCGTAGGAGGTAGACAGTTGAAACTTTCAGAAATGTGTATTTATCTTGCTGCTAGAACACTAAATAATAATAAAAAAAAAATATCATAATTAAAGGGGGCTCCCATACAATAAACGTGATCTTTTTGCTGTTTTTGCTCTTAATTTGTCAAGGCTGTATCTTTTGAATTACAATAGGTAGGCACATGAAACGTTCTGTAAATAAGTAACACTTCAACTGTAATAACAACAAATCCTTAAAATTAAATAAAATAGAAAATTTAAAGGTGTCTCTGAACAAGTGAAAATTTGGTGTTCTTTGAAAAAGTTGCCTGATTTTTGCGGTACGGAACCCTTTGTGTGCGAGTCGACTCGCACTTGGCGGTTTATTCTTATTATGTATACCTACTTAATAATGTAGAATGCCTTTGTTGTAAAACATATTTATTTAGCTGGTGCACTGTACCAATTAACACCCACGAGACCACTTTGTCCGTCGATTGCTCCTACGCTCTATATTAATTTCAATCCACAACAAGATCGAGTAAAAAACTGCAGCCAATGCCTTTAAACTGGAAGTAAAGCCAATTATGCTCTACCTACTGGTATTCGGTGATTTGACATCTGTAGAGACCTTTCTGAAGGTGCTAGAATATTTTTTCTTGCATGTTATTTCAAGCATTGAATCGGCCTACTAATCTTGATCAGCAGTAGGTAGGAACATTAAACAACAAAATTGTATTTTTAACTCTAAGGCCCGTATTATGAAAGCTTGCTCAGTCATCGATCTCTACTCGAGAAATGCTTTTTTATTGCATAAACGTCACTCAAGCATAGTTCTATGCCTGAGCAAGCTTTCATATACGGGACGTAGAGAGCATGTAGCTAAGTAAGTTCAGTAGCTTGTTCAATTTGATAGTGTACGTTTATGGGCGATTCAAATCTAAGCTATGTATAAGGAAGGGCTTGTGTTGTGCGATTGAAATGGTCTACTTTATGGTTCCTCTGAGAACTGGGTCAGAACGACATATAAATTAAGGGGACGGAGAAAACGACCACTTCTAGTGTCGATGAATATGTAAGAGCTCATTATTTAGATGTTAGAGAACTACAAAACTGTGCCAGTGACTGAAATAGCTTGCTAAGAAACTGGATACAAGCTAGTATTCATCATGCTGTTTGTTAGTGTAATTGAATCTAGTGTTTTGTAACTGAAAGATTTGCTTGAAAAATTAAAAAACTATTCTAAGACTTCAGTCTTTTGAACGAATTATAGTACCTATCTTGGATCTTATATTTTAGGAATCAAAACTCTCCTTTTCAAGTGAATTGTTTCTCATACCTTACCGCGTTTATTTAGTTTATCGCCGGATTAATTTGTACTCAAAATACAAAATCGACACTCGAAGGTCAGGCAAAAGGCAACATCGTGATATTTGTTGGAATAACGTAAATGGTTCGGTCGAGAACGTAAACACTAGCATGTGGCGCTGTAGGCGGCGGCCTCCACTCCCACTATCTAAGGAACATGTGTTTACTTGAAGCACCAGATCCCCTCTTTTAATGGCTTTATATCATAGTTTTGTTGTGAATCTGTTTCCTCTTGTTGACACGCCACCGGAAGTATAAAATCAGTTTTGGAACTATAATTACTCTTGTCATTCGTCTATGTTTTTGTATCAAAGAGGGTTCCCATAATCATCATTATGAAATAAATTAGACATTCGCCGGTATTTGAACCTGTATGTTTTCGCTTGGTTGCCAAATGAGTATCCAATAGGTAACAATTTAGGTCCCTCTGACGTCGTTTAAAATACCTTGGTTTAACCGTAAGTATATTCATACAGAGAACACGTCGTGTTTATTATTAATACAGAAGGCAAACCCAAGAAATGGAATCAATTTGTTGCCTTCAAAAGCTTTTACAGTGAAACGACTTAATTTAACTCTGGCATCTCGCCGTGAAACTGGTTTCGCGTGATCAGTTTTATTTAGCAAATCCTTATTTCCATTTAAATTTTAAGCAAATCAACTTCCCTTATCAAAATGCAAGTAGAATAACATTTTGGATAAAACAACGTTTTAAGATTATTTCCCTACGGTATTACCAGTCTCTCGGGTTCTGCACGCGGCTTCGCATGCATTTTTTCGAGATAAGTAGTGTGCACTACCTACGAGTATGTTATTTCAGGTCTTGGACTAGGTAAATCCACGTACTCATATGCATAATTTTTGTTCGATCCTTTTAGCCTCGAACTTCCTTACTAAATATTAGTGTGGTTATCATAGAAATCTTACCTTCCGTTTGTGACAGGGGAAGCGGTCGGTGGAACAGTGGTGGTGACAGTGAGGTCCTCATGCGTTAGCTTGCGGGTAGTCTTAGGGGTGGCAGGTGCGAGGGGTGTGCGGGGTGATGCCTCGGGGGTGACATCATCGTCCTCTATCGTCTGGTAGTTGTTGTTGGAGCCGAGCGCCCGACGCACCAGCTCGGGGCTGGCGAGGCGGTGCGGCGCGCGCAGCATGCCGGGTCGCACGCCCGCCGCTCCGTAGGTGAACGGCGCGGAGTCAGCGCGCGCGTGGTACGGTATGTCAGGCGGACGGACCGATTGCGACTGTACATTTGCCGCAGGTGGGTCGGGCAGCGCGCTCACTGTTCTCAGCATATCTCCGAGTAGTGCGTCTAGCTCGTCGGGTGGGCTCGGCGCGGCGCGTCGCCCCGCGGATGATATCCCCGAGTCCATGCTAGCGGTCAGCGGAGATGACGGTCCACCGCGGACCACGGTCGCGTAGATGGACCCGTCTAGGGGACCGAATGTGTGCGCGCTTTCCGCTCCCTCCGCCCCCTCGCCCCCGGAGCCGGATCCTTCCGCGCTCCCGTTGTTGTCACCTAAAACAAAGAAGAGTTTAGAATATGATAAGTTTCTCTAGACTTTTATGAATTTTAACAAAACATACTTCAAAGCTGCGACTGCTTTTTAATGAAAAACTTACAACAACATGAGAAATACATTTTGGACTAACTCGTTAGCTAAGGTTTATTTGATATAAATCCTCTGCAGCAGTATAAACGAACCGAGAGGTTTAACTACGGCCTCTCCGTAGGTGATGTGTTTAGCGTCGGTTTAATTGCAAATTGCTTTTAAATTGGATTCGATTCGCCCCAATAACCGACGAGGCCCCGCTCCAAGCTGAAACTCGTGTAATTTACTGCTGCTCTACATCCAGAAATGTCCCGAATTAATTAGTCAACGTAGATACCAGATTTTTACTTGCTTCATAAAATATAAATAAAATACTAGCTGCTGCCCGCGGCTTTCCACGCGCCTTTTAAGTAGCCTATGTTTGTCCCCGGGAAACCATTTACCTTCCTGTCAAATTTCATTGATATCCATTCAGCTGCGTAGGCGTGAAAAGGTAACAGACTGACAGACAGAGTTACTTTCAAATTTATAATATTAATATGGATATTTGTATTTATTTATTCCATCGTAAGTACACTTGTTACACTTGATGTCGTTAAAGTTACGACAACTTATATAAATTATAATAATGCACAAGGACATTAATAATGAAAAAGGAAACAACACAAAGGATTGTTCAAAGAAAATACGGAGAGACATGACTCTTGTCGTACATCATATACACAAACTAAAAAAAATGTTGGATTTGAAGGACCTAAAAAAGTAATTAAAATAATTTGTCAAAATAAAATAAATTAAAAAGCTAAGTGTATGTCAAACTATGCTGCGGTCTAAAGGCATTGTATATATACTGTGTTATATACATACAAGCACCTCTATAACGGCCTCCAAAATTAAAATACAAGATAATTCAAGTAGGTTTTGTTTAGAATGTTGTAAGTTATGGTACAGGCTCAAGAGTAAGTTACTTCCCATAAAGTATTCCGTAGTAGCTATTGAACCGGCTCCCTTGCGGCTACATCCTAAAAAGGACTAAAAACCTCCCGTTCTCCCGATCCCCGTTATCGGCCGAGTGGGATGACACCGTTTTATGACGGAATACGGGAACTATGCCTATTTACGATCACAGCTTTTCATCAACTCGAATTCTGTTAGCGTATACGAAGCGTAGTAACGGAACGTTTTAGGCAATGATTGCTTTTGGAACCAGCTTATTTAAGTTAACGGTTCTTTTTATATATTTTATTGTAATTCATTAAAATCCAAAAGGTTATGAGACGATCCGAATTATTTCGATACCCCGCAGTTTGGTAGTTCAAGGTATGAACCCAATAAGGAAGTGACCTCTGATTAAAAAGGTAGTCATCTACAACGATGTCGCCTTTAATAAAATGCCGATTCACTACAAAGGTTCTTATACTCACCTATAATCTAAGTTTTTAATGAGGTATGTTTGTTATGTACATAAAATCTTCACTGTATTTACTTTGTCACCTTACTGCACTAAGTATGCAAATATCACAGTGATATTTTACCACAAATAATTCAACTAACTGTTCAAGCACAGCTCGAAACTACCAAATGTGTAAATACTTAATGCAAATAAGAAATAGCGGCACTGTCACGTCCATTTGCATAACGAAGAAGCTAAATTCTAAATGCTTTAGCTAAATGTTGGAGCATCTGCGGACTTGTCTAGAGAAACTCATCTGTGTCGTGTCGACCGATTTTCGGACTTCAATTTCGTAACTGAACTAAATGTGTGGTTGTCAATAACGCAATTAGTGTAAAGATATCAACGTCAGTCTGGTGACCGTCGGCGTCGGGCTCTGTTAAGGAAGATGTAGTTATTTTTGTGTTGTCAACGAAAATAACGCGCCTTGGGTCGAGGGCTACTGTTACGAAATGTAGCGCCGACGCGACTCGTCGCAGGAAGAGGATGTGCCGAACGCACCATCGCGCTTACTCCATCGCTCAACTACCATCCACTCATGCATCATTAAACTTCACAAAATTTAATAGCCATTTGATTTATTTATAACAATTGGACCGCGTCAAAATCTATCTTTATTTCCTCGACTAAAATATTGACCCGCTAACGGATAGATAAATTTATGGAAACGCAAGTTGTAAACCTGAGATTTACCAGATTTATGAAAGAAAACCCACTGCTAACGCTTTGTTTAGGAATAACTGGTCTATTTTAAGCAGTTGTATTGTAAAGGAGCTAAGGTGTTCATAATCGTAAAGCACACGCGTGTGAGATGCTCATAGAGCTGTCAATGTAAACGACTGAAACGTCACAATAACTCGGCCAGGATAAGCCTTTAGTTCGTTAGCTAATGAAAATGAGGGTGACCGTGATGCCGAGTTTGAATCCGACACTCGTATGTCATGCTCACTAAAACACAGATGGAGAAATTAGAAAACATGTCCGTATTGGATAGTGTTGTGGACAGTTGAATAGGGAAGGTTGGTAGATGTATGAAGTTAGGTAGGTTTTGTGCGAAGGTGAGCGCGTGTCGAGGCGGGTAGTGTGATGTCATCACGGCTCTACCTTGGGGTTTCTGCGAAACTCTAAGCTCAACCGCATTATTATTCAGCTCTGCTCGTATGGTTATCGTTATTCGACTTTAGCTCCAAATTGTAACCTGTTTTGGATCTTTTAACTTATTTTTTCTTCCAAGAATGCTGTCTTGGTGGCTATTAAAATATTCTCTACCAAAATGGTGCTTAAAAACTTAGCGTATTTTGCCGTGATAATTAAGTAACTCACATAGAAAGCGGCACCCGCGGTAACTCGTAACGGTTTACATCTAGATTAACGACACAAACACACGTCCACATCAAGTACACCCGCGTTATTGACTGCCCATCAAATTGAAAGCTCGCACGATAAATTATTGCTGATGCCTAGATACTGGGAGGAAGGATCATATATTAAAACTGTCTGTATGTCTGTTTGGATAACTAGGACCACACACAAACTACCAGTCTAGCAAGTTATTATATGAATTTACTTTGGATTTAATATGTGCAGACCTAAAATAACCAAATATATGTTAGTGGGTCCTCTACCAGCCTGTCCGACGAAGATTGGTCTGCCTGAGTAAAATTTAATTGAACTTTATTTCGGACGGACACGCAAAAGGCTAGATTGGAGTAATTAACAGACGAGTTTTGCGGGTCCAGAAGCGATAAAATTGTGGAAAAATATAACGTCAGATAATCCTTGCGTGAGAATCTAAAATCATTAGCCAAGGCTTTGATGGCGGACTTGTTGCAAATAAAAAACGTAAAGCCTCTTCGGGGCTACAAGGGCGTAATCTTATTAGCCATATTTTTCCGGTTTCCTCGATGTTTTAGAGACTTATATGATGACAAATCGGTGCTAATAATCCTATTAATCATAAATTATGTTTAAATCACTAAATTCATGTATCAATCAATGTGTGAACCCCGATTAAATTCGTGGCTCATTTGGCAAGCAGCAGTCATTTCACTTTCGTTTGATCGAAAGTGAAATAAATCAAATTAATAACGCGATGTTTCATTCGTAGGGCCGGCTCTAATCTAATCTCACATTCATTGATCTATTCCTCATGACTTGCAAACATGCTAGGTGAGTCAGTGGTCTCGATTCGTTCGGTACAAATTAAGTTGAAGTGTGTCGGATCGAGTTGGCCCTAAGGGCCTGTCTGTCACCGGAGCGAGCGGTGGACATTCATCAGCGATTCACCACGCAGGTCAATTAACCACAGCCGAAACGAACCCAGTTTGTCGCCAGCTAATGCACACTATTGTTCGCTTCACGAGCCGGTACCTCTTTTGTGTTATATATGAATGAAGACCTATGCATGTTTTGACTTTTCTTTTTTGTTGTTTATTGCTTTGAGTTGAACTTATTTATTATGTTGGAAAGCGAACGTATTGTTCATTTACTTTGTCGGAATAATGAAACGAATATAACGTTTAACTTTTGACCCCAACTCGTCAAGGCAAAATATTAAGTAAACTCGCACTCTCAATTTACTCACTGAGCCACTATTAATACCTACATAAGAATATGTAGGTATTAATAGTGGCTGTATTACTAAAAGCAAAGCTCGGCAGTTCTTATCTTGGTTTAAATCTTATTATAAGCAACCGAGAAAACTACAAACGGAATTACGACGAGTGTCGAAAAATAACACTAACGAGCTGGCTAGATAATATTGCGGCCAAAGACTTGTATTGTTCCACTTACCGATATGCTATAATTCCATCTCTTTCAAACTTTTACATCGTACAGTCTTTTAAACCTTTTATTTAAGCGATTATCAACTTTTTCATTGAAACTATATTAAAACTTGTTAAAAACAGACGTGGTAGTGGTCGTTAAAATAACACGCGTGTGTGTCGGCCCGAAAGTTAGCTGAAGACTGGGCGGGCGGCGCGGTCAGGCGGGCAGAAACCAAACTCGCCCCGAAATAGAAGCACACCTGAAACGCCACAGAAACCGCGACCTGCCCGCTAACTGCTCCGCAGTTGGACGCTTTGTCAACATTCACGACACATTATTACTTTACAGGAAACATTCGCTTCCTGTGAAGACAAGCCTGCCTCTATTCTCAAGTATTTTCTGTTTATAAAAACCCATTACCAGAACAAGGAACAATACTCAGCGGAGTTAACGACGATAAAACAAAGTAGCTATAGATTAATTTTAGATATTTTTTATTATCGTCTGAATAGCTCATTTTATCTTCGGAATTGTGAAATAAAGTTGTTACAATATAATTTATTTTAACATCTGTGTGTTTACACCTGATAAAACCATCTGTTTCTACAGATTGGAATCGAGGTAAAATTATGAAAACCTTGGAATGACTCACTGCAAGTTGTTTCACCTAAAGGTTGCAGATATTAATATGTAAAGTATGGTTAGTGGTTACTGGAATTCGCCTCATGAATTTTAACGCAGGATGTTCATTAACAAGTTCTATTGCTAGTTAGTTTGTACCATCTGTGGTTTGTACTGAGCCTAACATTGTTGATAACGACTTTCAGATGTTGGGGTAAACGTCGCTTAGTAATTTAGTGCATACCCGCTGCGCGGACTGTCAGAAACCACTCTCGCTTCGGCTCCCAATGTCCACGAAAGATACACCCTTACTTAGTATGAATACAATCACACATTTTTTACATCTTCTGAGAACTATCAATATAAATAAATAAATAATGCTGGACAATCCACACAGCATCATCTAGCCCCAATGTAAGCAGAGCTTGTGTTATGAGTACTAGATGACTGATAAACTTAATACAATACATAACATAGATAGATATTTTTTATTATATATAGAAAATACCCAGAACACCCGGAACAAATATTTGCAGATCGTACAAACATTTGTCCCAAGGCGGGAATCGAACCCGCAACCTTCTGCGTCGCAGGCGGACCTTCGCCCGCCGCGCCACATCGGTCGTCCATTAATAATATTACAATATTATTTTCTAAGATAGGAACTGCCTACCAGCAAAAATATACAGGCGCCATCTGTTGAAACTATTTGTTACTACAAATATTGTGTGAGATTTTTCATGACACAAGTATTGTATTTGTGTTGATTTATTAATACAAAGTTGTTACAATTTACAGTTTATAGTGTCTTAAATCTTAGTGAGGATTATCTAGACAAGGTTCTCTGAATAATACACAGTTATAATTTATAAGCAAGCATCGGAAAATGCTGCGGAAAGTCAACGCCATCAACGCGATCACTAAATCAAAATAATTCAAAGGCATTATGAAGATCTATATAATTTTTGACGATGTAATTGAAGAATAATTGTCACAAATTCACCGACAGCAAATCAAAATAGTAAGAATGTGAAGCGTAGAGTATGTACCTAACGCTAATTTTCTTTTAGTTGCTTTAGATTAGAGAACACTAGCTCTACAGCGCCGTCGCTTGAGAATTGCTTGGGTCGGCAATGTCATCATCGGTGAGCGTGGACAGCGATCTCAGGACCATATAATGGAACCATGCTCAGTCATTGGTCTATGCTTGAGTAACGCTTTTGATATAGAAAATCTTTGCTCACGTATAGGTCGATGACTGAGCAAGCTTTTATAATAGGTACCTAAGTATTCCATAGAGTCTGCTCTAGCGAGCGCTTTACGGGACTGTGGGCGTGGGGGATGGTGCCGCGCCCCCCGAACCTTCCCTCCAAGCGAACACTAGCTATAAAGTAGTGTTTAGTAAATGATAGAGTTGGAAACTTACCAGGATCATCATCAGTTAGCGTGGACAGCGGTCTCAAGTGCTCCAGAGAGTCTGCTCTAGCGAGCGCGTCGGGGGCCGCCCGAAGGGGGGCCGCGGGCGTGGGGGCTGGTGCCGCGCCCCCCGAACCTTCCCCCCGAGCGAATACAAGTTCTACTGCGCCGTCACTTGGGAATGACGAATCTGTAGACAAAGTGATTTATCAGTTATCTAAATCTACTGAATTTACATTATTTAAGTGAATGCTAGTACTGCTACTGCCGAACACTTTATTTATTTTATTAATTTTTTGCTCACATGTACATGTATACAGCTTAGGTCTTAATGTTAGCTTAGGTCAATAGTAGGTACATGCACCCTCTAGGGCACTGCAAAATAATTTATATAAAATTATAAAATTGTTTTTATGTTAAAATAGATAGGTATCAAATAATTATTTCAAGGTCAGGATAATCATGCATGCCAATCTTATTATTATTAAAATATCTCTAGGGTTCAAATTCAAATATATTTATTGCGTCAAACATGGTATAAAGGTGGTTTAGTTCTAAGTAATGCACTCATGTCTCACTATATTCTAGCATGCAATAATTATGGTGGCAAATTAAATTAGGTATTATTAATTATTATCTTACATTTAAAAACTCATTGATGTCATAAAAATTCATTTCATTCAGCCATCTAAGCAATTTGATTTTATATAAATAATTATTTAATAATTTGATTTCATTTGGTAACTTATTGTATATTTTTACGCATAGAGTCAAACAACTTTTGGAAAACTTGGCTGAACGCGGGGTATCTTTTAGAATAAGTCTATTCGGATCTCCACATAGTCTAGGGTGTTTGTCACATGCTTTTATTTTTAGGTTGCGTGATATGATTCCATGTTCAATGTTAATTCATTATCCTCTGCCACCTATCTGGTTTCACCCACTTCTTGGTATAGACGTCTACGCGTCTGTCTGTGCCCTTTCTCAGGCTGAGAACGATTTGACAAAGAGTCACTCGCCTATGCCATTAAAGGATTATCTTACTCTATTGTATCGAGGCTCGTGATCTCGTCTAAGAATAAAGTCTTACCATGTGCTGTGTAATGCCGGCTTAGAATTTGCACCATCCCAACTCTTCCCGAGGGTGTCGTAAGAGGCGACTAAGGGATATCCACGGGGGGCGGGAATGAGTGCTCCCTGCAGAATAATTCTACCACCGAACTGCGATCCCCAACCCGCATGACCAGCGTGGGGATTATAGGCATTATAGATAAAAAGATAAAAGCCTATAAGGCTCTTATCAGGGGAGGCCTGCGTCCAGCAGTGGACCAATATAGGCTGTAAAGGTGAGGAGTGATGTGCCGCATGCATGGTCCAACAGCTGCTAAGTAATGTCCACCGAAGGATCCGCAAGTTCCCTTTAGTGCAACTCAGTTGAGCAAATTGAGCAATGGGACCCTTCCATATCGAACTCATTTTGTTCTCCATTAGCTCAACGCAAGTTGCTCAACTCAGAAATACAACAAGGTTTAAAATTAGTTTAATTAGAAAAATACAGACAATGACAGGTTGTCTTATTAGACAGTCAAAGTCAAAAATTACATCTACTGTTAAAAATATACAGTCAATGTCAGAATTTGTCATCTTACCCATACAGGGTTAAATGGTCTCAGAAGTAAGTCTTACCATGCGCTGCATGATCCAACTGCTGCTTAGTGAACGACAGCGTGTGATCAGCGACCGCACACGTGTGGAACTGGCACGCGAACACAAGGTGCCGTTGCGAGGCGTGCGCGTGCGCCGGTCGTCTGTACGCTCGGACCATCACGTCGCCGCGGAGAGCTAGTCTGCCGACCCCTACTGTCCATCCGCCACCGTTTACCATGTAGAGACCTGAAAGAAGTTGAGGGTAGTATGGTCATCTTTATCTTAAAGCCAGCTTTGCTATTTTACTTTTATTGATTACACAAAATCCACAGCTCTACGCTACATATTGTTGTGTGTTCTACGTTAAGGAGGATAACTATCTTAACCTTATTTCTGATCTAGCCATACAAGATAAAGCTACTGTAATGTATGTTTATGGTTTATGGCTTCACCTTTTATTGTAAACTATTGCAAATTGACATATCCAAGTGAGCCCAGAGCTCTTACTACGAATAAAAAATGTGTATGAGTATGAATGGGTGTGAATGGTGGATCAGATGTTGTGTCCACACCAAAGCGACTTCTTGTTGAGCAACGTTTTGCAACATGCTTACATTAAGTATCTTACCGCCTTAGTTTTAAAAGTTGGTGAACGAAAACTAAATCCAATGTGGATGCTCTATATCTGATTGGCTTTCAACGCACCCAACATCCATAACAAAAAGAGAAGAGGTTTTTTTGAACAGTTTTGAGGAGAGTTTTGAATGATATTCAGCTAGGACACCTAGTGGATAACATGCATGTTCCCAGCAGATATTGCAGTGGGTATCACGATCCTAATTAAGAACCTTTCCATGATATACACAGGGGTCCCAGCGGATATCCTGATTTATTTTTGTGAGCTCTTCAAGTATTGACACCACATACCCCAATATCTGGCACTCATAGATATAATAACTAATAAAAAAAAACATCACTAATAAAGTGTTTAAATAGTATTATAAATTTAAAAGTAACTCTGTCTGTCTGTTACCTTTCCACGCATTTACGGCTGAACGGATCTTAGTGAAATTTGGAATAAAAATAGATGCTATCCCGGAGACGGACATAGGCAACTTTCTATCTCGGAAAAGAGCGTGCGAAGCCGCGGGCAGCAGCTAGTAGAACATAAAAATTATACCATTTAATTTCATAAAAATGAATTCTTACCTGACGTGTAGACACAGATGAAGTTCTCGTAAATCTTGAGGAATGCAATGGTAGGTGTGGCGGGGGCCGCTAAGGAGCCGGCCACGCTGACGTGAGTCAGGTGAAGTGGCGCCGCATTCACTCTGATCTGCCCGGCCAGTAATCCCGCGAAGGTGTCTATGTATCTGTGGAAGATTCAAATATTAATCTACAGATGTTTGTTCGACTATATGTTATTGTTATAGTTATGATTATGAAGTAGTATAGTCGTACTGGTTCTATAGGACTTGAAATATACCGCCAATGTCCTGGCTGGTCCCCGTTAAGACTAGCTGCCGTGGCAAAATTTGGTTTTGGTTATCTTAGGGATAAGGGTACTGGCCACAATATCAATTCTTAGTTGATAAAAAAAAGTTGGCGTCCAACATGGTGTTTCAATATCTGGTCCGTCATCATTTTGGTAATGAGAAGTCTAGGTTAGTTTATGCTGTCAATTTTTGGCCTCACAAAGGACGATTGCGATGACTCGGTCAATATGGTCTGATCATTAGAGAAAGAGAGTAATAACCCCATGTTGTACGCCAAAGTTGGTTTGGCGACCAACATGGGCCTGAATATGAATCATTTCTCAGGACTCCAAATTATTAAACATAACATTATATTCCCGTAGTAGGTAAGTTGAAATTTAAATAATATTCAAACAAATTACCGTTTGTTCGAAGGTAAATGGAAGACTGGAACCCTGTCGTCGAGGTATCTCCTCATCGCGTATCTGTCAAGTGCATTTTCCGGGGCGCCGCATATCGCCGAGTAGTGCATAAAGGCCGCCACTAGTACGCCTAGCCTTTCTCGGTTACCCCTGCAAAAAAAAAAGAAGACACTAAAATTCAAGTTTAACTTTCTGATACCTTTTAATAAGTAATAACGCAAGCTCTGCCTGCTTTGGGGCCAGATGATTCTGTGTGAATTGTCCAGCATCATTTATATGTTAAGTCAGAGAACAAGTTATCTGATATATTTTAGTAGTTGAATGTTTGTTATAGTTATACATATATAACTCATACAAAAGATCAAAGAAAATTCAGACAGAACATGGATTATTTTCGTTGTATTTCTAGACACTGAGAGAGCTCGAAAGATCTAATGATAAAGCACCCACAACAGCAAGTGGTTCCTATCGCAAAAGATGAAGCGAGTAAAAAAACTGAGAGCTTAATTTGGTCGCCCTTAGGAAGGTGGGGTGGATCCGTTAAAAAGCTTCTAATTAAGGACTCGGGATTCTAGGTCATTCCTGTAGCTTTTGCCTCTGTTGCAAAAATTGTCGCAATGGGGATCCTCATTTTGCTTGCAATTTAAAGAGGAGAAATGAATTTAAAATCGGTAAGGACCTATTGTTTAGTATTTTCAGTTCTGCCAGTATTTTTTGGTCAGTCCAAAAAATACTGGCAGAACTGGTAATGTTGTAAAAAATCGACTAAGTACTTACCTAAGTATTTTGATTTAATGCATAATTGCGGTTCAACAAAGGCTTTGATAATTTAAAATAACCGCGAAGATTAGCTGTGAAAAGTCTGCCTTCATTTCATTTTATAGTATTTCTTACCACTATCTCACAAATGGAAATTTCTC
The DNA here is from genome assembly GCA_963662085.1 of Eupithecia inturbata. Classification (NCBI taxonomy): domain Eukaryota; kingdom Metazoa; phylum Arthropoda; class Insecta; order Lepidoptera; family Geometridae; genus Eupithecia; species Eupithecia inturbata. The sequence goes on along the minus strand of OY759180.1, from coordinate 8,619,355 downwards.
AGGATCACAGATTACACTCACCATGCCAATAGAATAGCGACGTTCTTTGGATGTGCAGCAAGCCAGCTCTCTATGTGTTTGCAGGCAGCGCAGAGTCTTTCTAAAGGCGGTGCCAGGTCTCCCGCCCAACCGAGGGATCTCGCCCTTCCAAAGACACTCCTCGCCGTATGCCCTTCTGCAGCACCCTCAGCGCAGCTTACTTCGAACACCTAGAATTACAAAGAAGGTTAAATCAGTGATATGATGAATTTATCAGATGTTAGACAAAAATACTGGCCGTTAGAGGGAAATTCACAAAATAAAATGTATATTTTGTTTCTTTGTAAGCGGCCATGTATCTTTTTCACGCACTCTCGCTTCGCGCATACCGCAAGAGGGGCTAGCTACTCAGCTCTCTCTCTATCTCTCTTTCTAAAAATTGCTCTCATCGCCATAATTGATATTTCATTTTAGTGCCTATAAAACCCAAGCAATTTATAGAAATTCTGTGCTAGGTAGAAATTTGATTTTATAGTAGGTTTACAGCAATCGTTCAAAGGACAAACTGTAACCCAACAATCATTTATGATCGACTATTTAATGACTCTCTGCAGCTTCAGGTTTTATTCGAAAGGCTCGAGTTTCTGCAAACACTGATTTGTGTTCCTACTTATTGTACCAAGCTATATTATGCCTCGCGTCTAAAGCTCTTTACTTGTTCGTAGATATTATGGCAGTCTGTTTAGAGTAAGAACCTACTATTATTACCTACTATATTATGGATACAGAGCATTGAGTCATCCATCACTCATCAGTCATCACATCACAACGACATTGAAGGTTCGTGAAATTGATCTCGGAAGTCTAGATCAAAAAATCTCCGTAATCTATAAAGACTTATAAACGTTGTTTATTTTATAACTAGACAAAAACTTCTATTTTCTGGTTTTTTCGATTACGGAAACCAATAGGTAGTACCTGTTTGCCATAAGAGTAAAATGGGTTTTCGAATGGCAATAATGAAAGGGAAAGTGCAAATCGCATGTGCGATGGGGCCCTCCCACGTCGTCGAACCTGCACAAAAAAGGCGGAAGATGTGCAAATTACGGAATTTTGCTGCTAATTTTGTGTGAGAGGCATACATTAGTGTATGATGACGACTATGATGATGAGGTAAAGGTTCTTACCATGAAATGTTCTCCGTGCTTGTTGTTGAGCATATGCGCAGTTTGTGCCTCCGCGTGTGCATCTCTGTTTGGTAGGTGTAAGGCCAGCATGCGTTCGGCGACGTAGCATAGATCCAGTCGGGATGCTGGCCCGCTGGGGAAACTTGCTGATCGGCTGCCATTCTGGAGTAAACCCAAAACATCGATAAATTGAACATCTTATGCCGCCCGTAGAAAATTGCCGCTGGAAATCTAATAGAGTGTTTATGTCACGACGGTGACATATACACTGCGGACTACAAGGTTTTTTTAATTCACGTAAACCAGTCTGGATTTCATAAAAATATTTTAAGGGACTCAAACAAGCAAATAACCAAAAAACAAATATCACCAATATAAAAGCAAATAACACGCTATGGAGTCTTTGTGTAGCTAATTCGATGCTTAAATTTAAAAGCCCTAATAAGTGTTACAAAGCCGATCACAGTTGTAAACTTAACGATTCATGTCACAATAACTGGTTGAAAGTGAACATCATAAAATAGGTAAGGAAACAACATTTTTAAGCTTTGACATGGTGAAGAGTGAAAAATCCCTGATTTGCCTTAGTATATTGATGTCAGATCAAACATTAAACCGTAGGCGCGCTCTTACCGAGAAAGTGTCACAAGTTGCGTAGGCGCAGCTCGTAGGGCACCATGAAAGCTATTCTTACTTGGCAGGTAATCAGATTAGTGGTCGACAAAATGATTTGCTTAGTTAGGTGAAAAATAAGACTCATTTGAGCATTAGGACATACATTTATGTAGACCGCCAGCTAGCAAATTGCTCATTACAGATGATTTAACGTGATTGCGGAAACTGTAAATCACCTCTGATATTACCTACGTTGCACGTAACAAATAATGGACGGTTTGAGCTTAAGTAAAACCTCAATTTCGCTCTGCGCTTACCGAACTGCGAGATAATTATGCACCAAGTAGGCATTTACTCGAATAATTCGAAGTAACTTACCGGCTCTCTACCAAATGTCGTGGTTGCGGGTGTTGCGGGAGCGCTTATTGCTCGGGTCTGAAACAAAACACAGTGATTATTGTACCTTCTCAAACTGAGCACAAAATTAAGTCTATATTTTATTTGCACGACAATAGATACAAACCTTTGAGAAGTTGGCCTCCGCGAGGTCAGCCTGTCATTAAAATTAAATCAAAAGTTGTAATTTAAATCCTTGTATGTCAGTATTCTGTTCTGAATGACGGCGCTCGACCGTGCCTCGCGTATGGAATTTCATTCTGGATCCCATTTCACTAGAGCTTTGATGTGAATTTAATGACGCCTTAGAAGTTTATTATAGTTTTGCTTTATGCACAGGAAATTTGATCAGCTAGGTTAGTTGATTACCTTCTTTGATTTTAAGTTAGTGCTTTCTCTCTAGCTTTCAATGGCTTGTTACTTAGGCTGCTGTTTACATCTGGGTTAGTTGTAATCTTTTATGTTGTATTAACAACATATAAAGGTTTTAGTTTGTATGTTTGTACGCGTACATAGTAGATTATCTCTTTAAATCACGCATAATACGCATACCTTCAAAGATACTGTCAAGAATCATCAGGGACTATCTCGATCGTATTCATTAAGCTGATAAATAAAGCTGGACGAGGTGTGGCTTTAGATAATACTGCGGCTTTTGTCGGCTAGATAAGCTGTTGCTAATGATTTTCCGCATTACTTAAAAGTGACTTGCACAATGGATCATACCTTAATGACATGGGAGTAAAAGTATAGCTTAGAAGCTTTATTTAGCTTTAACTCGATATTTTCTGATACTTATCTACCTTGATTATATTACTAAAACTTTTACGATGCGGACTCGGAATCGCGTAGGTATGTAGTAGGTAGCGATTTAGGCGGTAAACTAGCATAAAAAGTTATTTTTTTTGACAAAACGTTGATAAAAAAAGTCGTTCGTAGCAAACGCGTTATGTAACACCTTTGAATTTCTTTATAATAAAGCTAGAGAATTCAAACAGCATCATCTAGCCCCAAGCTAAGCAGCTCCAAGGGGTCTCGAAGGGAACCTACCGTGACGTGATTCCGTTGTCTGATGACGAGGCTCCTGGAACGATGGTGTCGCACCCGGCCCCTCTGTAGGTAGAACACAGCTCGCCACAGCGCGAACGCAAGCCTGTGCAGCGAACGGGCCGCGTCCGCACCGCACACGCGACGTATCCGGCCACGCATCGTAAGCACTTATCTCATCTTACTTGTAATTATGAATAATTTTACGCATGAAGGCCTATTGTACCTAGATCTACGTAACGTCTAGTCAATCTGAGTTATGTTATTAAATGCAAATGTTACTATAACTAAAGCTTGCATATTTCGTAGTAATGTATCTACAAACTTATTTATTTATTTTAAAATACATCTACTTATGATTAAGTAATTATGTTTTGTATCGCGAAGTGTAAAAACACCTACGTAAGTTATGATAAGCGCCTGCCCTAGCTTCTAAAACGTTTTTTTATACATATATATGTGTATGTTTGTGCATTCTAGGATTAAATTTATATTGGAAATTGTACCAGACTCATGTTATTTCATGTTTGAATAAATATTTTTTTAAATTGAATTTGAGTCAATCTGAACGGAACCTGCCAATGCGATATTTTTTTATTGATATTTAAGAAGTTTTCAGTTTAAAAACCAAAGCATATATTTTGTAGATACCTGTCCGATTAGTTCCATCAAACAACCCCAAGTAAAAACAAGCTCTACCTCCTGCTCTAATTAATTATCTTGATGCTGATGATGACGACTGCGTAGGACGTTAAAATACTAAGAAAAGAACCATTATTTATCCATTGCTAATATCCTTTCCATGTTTGATAAGTTCCAGGGCTATAAGTTAACTAGTAGGTAGGTGCCTACCTAATGAAAGTTTCCTAGTAAAGCTAAGAAAGTCTAGGATACAAGGTAACAAGAAAATAGGTACCTGAGCTGTATGCCTTTCAAAACTTCCGCAGTCGTGTCAACAAAAACAAAGGATGCATTGGAGTGTGCGTGCTTCGAGTAAAAAGCTGAAACGATGAGTGGACTGCAGGCTTCTACGCCCTAGGGCGTCAGCCCTGCACTGCGTCATGCCTCACACATTCCTAACATGGTTCAAATACCTACAAGAGAATCGCAAACGAATAAGCGCCTTTTCCCTAAAAAGCTTAAGCACTAATTAAATGAATTTCTGTATGTACTCCACGGCACTGATTGATTGATTTAATAATTCATTAGTTCAGGTGATAAAAAAGTGACACAAACGTGCTGAATATTTTCCGACAGAAAAGGTTAATTCGTTTTCTCTAGTTTAAATGTGGAATTATTTTGTTTCTTTTAGAGGGATCTTATTATTATTTTCTGTTCTGCCAGTCACCATGATTCGATTTAAAAAGTTTCCCGCTAAAAAATAGATAAGTATTCAAAATACAGGTCTGACAAATGAAGGTTTTAATATTTTTAAAAAGAGAATGGTATCGCGGTAGAGTTTATGTTTTTTTTTTCAATGGAATTGTTTTGTGGTTTTGCGTATTTGTTCTGTCTGTGTACATCATTCAACTTTTGATCTATGCCTCTTTCATAGTTCAGAAAACATCTCAAAACTGCAGCTATAACCCTGACCTTCCTCGTAAAACGCTAGATTGATGGAGGCGGGTGAATGACCCCGGGGGGGGGGGGGGGTGCTCGTCTAAATAAAAGACCGTCACATGTTCCGAAGTCAGCGGTCACAACAAGACAGTACTATTTATCACAATGCACCATTTCCCTTTACAAAGGTTTCAATATGTCGATTGTAGAGTATGATTGCATGCCGCATTGGAAAGTTTCGTTGGAGCAGTTTGTTTATGTTTTACTAGGACTACCTGGAAATATTTCTGTTTATTGTATACAGGGTGGATTTATGGACGGGGCAGTATTTCTGAATAAGAGACCTCTAGGCTCTCTCTTGATACTATCTGTGCCATTTGGTTATCTACCTACCACCCACTTCTTAGTTATTGTTGAGATTAAAGCTACAAATGGAAGACAATAGAAATCTCTTATCTGTAGAGTAAACTACCTACAAGCAGATATTATATTGTCTGTGAATTCTTTGTGCTCTGTTCAAATTCTAACATTTTGTCTGGTAGGTATTTTATTATTACACCTACTAACTAATTAAGTTCCAACCTATGACATGCCTAATGTTTTATTGGCTGTTAACCACTTAGCAACTCAAATAGAGAATCCCAAACAAGAATGCCACTTTCACATGACTATTAAATTTAAAAAAAAAAGAGAATTCGAGCTTCATACTCTTTATAATGAGCGCTCACACACGCACACTGCACATTTTTTTTAGTGTAAAAACTCCTTCACTAGTCTATGACACATATGAAAGCACTTCGACGATTTACAAGGTTTTTCAGTGAGCTGTATCTACCGCAGCGTTACGTTCTCGTTTTCAAGTGAAACTAAACTTTGGCGCCGGCTCGCCGCAGCATCCGCAGTCGCCTCGCTGGCGACGCTCGTTGCTAAGCAACGCACACGCCCTGTGGACAGTCCGCTTCAAAAACATATTTTTGCAAAAATCTGTTTTTCTTGTGTCTTATACCTATTGAATATTCATGAATGCCCTATATGACTTGCTTTTGTAGTTATCATTGTAGGTTTAGTTTTTAATTTCAATGCAATCAACATTTTATAAGCACGTGATATATTCTTGATTCAGTAAGTGTTCGTTTTATAAAGTTAGTTTATTTCCTTGAACACAATGTAGGTTACACATATGTATGTTATTAGATATTTTATTTAGTAAATTTGTCCATTACACCACACCAGTCACCATTCATTAAGATTTGTAACTTTTGTAAGGTGTAAAATGACAAAATCCGGAAGGAAGTTACTTATCTATCAGGCCGACTGTACTTAATGCCTATGCAACTCTACTTTTAGGAGGGTGCTGGAGCAATGAAAATAATCTTAGAATGGATGGGGTGGGTGAATTATGACTTATGAGGTGACGATTTCATAAAACTAAAATTATGTGTCGCATAAAAATTTATTTATGTGGAATTTAAATTATCTTAATGATTGATTTGTATTGGAAGATATATTTTTTCCTAGAATAGATATATTTTTTTTTATTTATTCAGTAGGTACCTACTAAACTACTTAAATCAGTGAATAAAAGTCCATTATACTTATGTAATATACCGTACGCATACTACTATATACTACCTATCTACTTAAGTACCTACTAAGCGAAAAAAACTCTTTTCCTAACTTTTCAACTGAGTTAATAATAGTGACAAATTACGGCATCAGCTGACGTAATTAGTTGGTTCATTCATGTTTACAGACTGGGCGGCGGCGGCGGAGGGCGGGCGGCGATGCACTTCCGTAAACACGGCGCGTGCCGACATTTACATGACAAGCGAACACTGCGCATGCACCTTCTTGAACTTCTGGCCTCCTGGTATTTTGATTTGTTTTTCTTTAGATTTATTTCTATTTTTATAAGAATTCGTTTTAGTAAAATAATTGAAAAGGTTTGAAATTTTTTTTTACAAGATTTTGACCAAGGATAGAAAACAAAACACGGTGGGACGTATAAGATGTTTGACGAAGACGCAAGCCTTCACATTTTACCGTCTGCTCTATAATTTTTATTTGAAATAGAAACTTAGGTTTAGTAATTTTCTTTAGCTTTTGTAATAGTTTTGGCGCTTTATGGTGGAAAATTCTTAACACTTTGTACTCTACTGCTATTTACTCCTGCATTTTATAAGTATTTGTCGCCTTTATTTCAGTCAAGGCAACTTAACATAAACTTAAAAATAACTAAATAAAAGACAGCGGAAGTATTCGCCAGTATAACTCAACTTAGAATGTTTTCTTAGGAACATTTAATTACGAATAGAAGCATCGGGTAGAGTCGCAAGAAAAAAATTAATTTAAACAGGGACACTTTGAGCTTGTGTTCTTGTTGCTGTCTTTAAAAGAAAAGTATTAGGGTAGGTTCACATTTGTTTATAATCGAAATCTAGCAGATTTATTACTTCTAATACCGTAGACCTCGGGGATATTTCGTAAATAACCCTCGTGTTCACTCAACTAGGTAGGTATTAAATCGTGGTTCACAACGCAAGACGCCGTAACGAAAAACAAGAAAATACTCTTCCTACTACCAACCAATGCACTGCCTCATTGATATACTGATGACAACAACGCGTTGAAAGCCGGCCACTGACTGCCCAAATAAGCAAATATTGCCTAATGCCCACCGTTTAAAAGCAAGTAATGCAAGCGTAACGTCTACAGGCAACCCAAGTCCAAATATTTACACCACGACTCTATTTACACATTTCATTTGTAAATTAACTTTCACTCGACGTAAGCGTCTGTTTCTTTTGAAAAATTTACTAAATGCAAATATTTATTCGACAGATACTGTGAGGCTTATATAGAATTAACTTCTGGTTCTGGCTTGGATACGATCAGCGATTACTTCATACATAAACAAAACGTAGGAATCTGTGATTTTCCAAATAAAAAAATACTAAGATTTAGATTTCAGATTTATTTATATAGTAACAACTTACAACATATACACATATAGGGTGTTAGTCCAGCTTGTGCACAATACTGAAGGAGGTCATTCACCTGCTACCACATATTAATATTCAGTGAACAAACCAAATCGCAAACGATTCTTTTTATTTCAGATTTTTTAGTACCTACCTATTATTACTTATATTGCCTTGTTATGGCGGCGCGGTCATTGACTGTCGCCTTGTGTCGTCGTCATGTGGGGCGAGGAGGGGAAGCGCGCTTCGAAGAGGTCGCCAAGTTTGGGATGGCTTAAAACAGCTAATAAGGCATTGCTAGTAAGGAAATAAAAATCGTTTGCGGCTTGTTTTGTTCACTGAATATTAATCTGTGGTAGCAGGTGAATGACCTCCTTCAGTATTGTGCGCTAGTTTGACTAACACCCTGTATAAGTAGGTACAATAAAGAAAACGTCCAGGATTTTGTAATGAGGAAAACGTATTTCTAGTTGAAGATAGATAGCGTAAAAATTTGCTTAACTACACGAAAAATCATCCACACACTAACTTAATGCAAAACGAGTTATGCTTAAGTTGATTCTTAATAAGCTTAGTAAAGTTTATCTTCTATCTTGGCACACATTTATAGTATAAACACTACAACTTTGCCATGTTACGGTGTATTTAATATGGCTATTCACAAGATAAATAGTTCCAAGAGGTAAGTAAAGAAGGAAGCATCGTGATCCCGTCAAGTTCCGAAGCAGGAGGTGGCCGCCGCGGGCGCCGCGCTATCGCAATACTTATCGTGAGAAACTTTCGCGATCACCGCCCATCGCCTATCCAACATTAATCCCCGACCCTGCGGTCTCTTTGACCACCAGTTATAGCCAACAGCAATTTGTATTAATTACACTCTATCTTGCACTATCGGCCCGCAGTTCGGTCTGTCAATTATCCGAATAACGTATTCAATCAGATGCACAATGATAAATTGAGGGTGTCACGGTGTTAGATAAGAGAAATAGCTGTGATGTTTATATCGAAGGTATCGTGTTACGGGCTTGGGAGTCGGCAGCTCGGACAGGTTGTTTAATTCGAAATGTTTTGATTGCTGGCCGATATCGAGCGATCAGGGGTCTGAGGGTCGGCGCACCGCTGTGCCCATTGTTTAAGTGTCGAATTTTATTTACAACAACGCGAGTAAGACCATGATGGCCTGAACCCCGACACCTGATGCCGCCGATCTTTATCTGACTGCCAGCGGGTGGTCCTTACTTCGCCAAAGGATAATCCACCTTCTAAAGCATAATGTGTCTTATTTGTTCATCATAACCAATCATAATTCATGCGTATCATTTTGATAATAAGTATTTTGATCTTGATTATCAAACGATTTAAATGCTTTGTCATTCTCATAATGTTTATTGTATTATTTTTACAATTTGGAGAAGAAAATTTCAAATATATACATATACGTCTTATTGGACACGTTTGTTGTAAGTTTTTATTATTATAGTGCGTAAGCCTCATACTACGTTTATTGTACTCCATAAGCCTTTGTACGGTCTAGCTAGCCTCTCCGTTACCTAGGCTGGGCTGGGCACTCAAGATGACATCACATTGCAAATAAATATTTACAGCATTCCTCAATAATGACTCAACTTTGCATCGTTTGGTCACATCCTAGTGAAATAGAAAAACAATAAGTAATAGGGAATCCAAGGGCAACGTGTGGTAAACCTAGGTTTTATTGATTCCAACCAAAGTAATCTTTAATTCTGCTGTTTATTAATAAATATGTGAGTAAAAATATTGATGCATTCGTTCAAAACTATAATAAGAATAACACTTATTAGGTAAGTTCAGCCGACTTTACTAAGATGTAGCTACACTTTTGTACCTACTAGTATAAATATGATTTACTCAACTACCGCGTTCAGTCTCCCAATAAGCACTCTTGAGTATGACAAGGTACTTTCTTAGTACAGCCAACCTTAGTGAACCTGCTATATTGTGTTAAGCGGCTAGATACCTACTTAACATAGACCATCCACTTCGATTTGCGTCAATAGGACATACATACATATTGTGACCTTATGTAAAACACATTAAAATTCTATATACACTGCTTCAACACTTGTTCACGTTGAATAGATAATGCATGTTACGTAATGGCGCATATGCAAGCCTGTACTAACAGGCTTCTTGAAGCAAAGTACTAATTTGCGAGGCTAAAGTTAGCACATGCGAAACATAGGTACTGAAATGTGTTATCTAGGCTTTCCAAAAGGCTTAGTAGAGTTTGCTCTACCAGTACCTCTGATCTGGCAAACATAGACTTGCTTGCCTCAAAATACAGGCCGCCACGAAACATGTGTACTAAGCTGAAAGGGGGTGATTCTGGATCCCTAGGGATCTTATTACTAAAGAACCCATACAGGGTGCCACCTGTAGGTACGTATATTAGGTTCTTCAGTAATAATAAAAAAAAAACTATGTAACCTAGACAAAGAACTATGTAACTGGCTACCATATTTCGGTACTCCAAGATCTATTCAAGAAAACTATTAATGACTCACTGGTTAGTTAGATGCAAAATATTTTGAAATGTGTTCTCTCCCAGAAACTAAGAAGTAGAGTCTGCCAAGAACTCTACGTTCTAGCAGATATGAACTAACAAAGAACTGCCCAGAAGCAATTCAAGAAAACAACGCGTAAATAAAACATTGTGGTGTCGTGTAACTTTAAAGAGTAAAACCTATCCTCGTTCTAAATAATTCATTCCGACTCCGGTAGCTAAAATACGCTCTCATCTGCGTATCCTTTCCTTGAACACATGCATTATTCATAGGATGGTGTGATTTCCTTCGCGATTTATTTAACAGCGAGTATCGTACACAAATCATGCTACAGGTTCCCTTTATTTTATGCCTTTGTTACTGAGAAATTCTTAGCGCTCTCCAGCTTGCTTAGATCATGTTCGCTTTGATAGAATTCACTGGAATGCTATTTTACTTACCTATATTATTCTGAAAAGATACTATCAGCAACATTCAATATTTTTCGAAAGAACACAGTACCTAATATTTCTTTCTTTTTATATATCGCATTCACTGCGCGCAGCTTCGGCAGTGCGACCCGTAGCGGCGCACCGCCGCCGCGCCTCCTATAGAGCCTGCCCTCTGGGCATGTGCGTCGTGGGCCATAAAAGTGTTAATAGAAACATGCAAGTTTTATAGTTAAGTACTGACGCTAAACACATGCCCAACCAATAATAGTAATGTTGCTCTTATCTTATCTTACACATACTACACAGTTTATCGCGCAATTTCTAGTCTGTTGGTTTACATAAACGTGATACGGAGTAAGTGTATTCCTACTTACCGATAAATACGTAGCCTTACCTGCCTCTTTATACAAAAGCCTTCAAATGCATGAGATTGGGACGGTACGGTGACATCCAAACGCGAGGGGCTTAAAAACGTTAGCGGAAAACGATTTTCAGTCGTAGGCCGTCATACAAAGGTAAGGCAAGGTTAGGTAATAGTAGATTGGGGGAAAGGTACAGTAATTTTCAAAAAGATTACAGCTTTTCTATCTTGGCACGAATGTGGATCCAATTGGATCTAAAGACTCTTCACGACACAATCTTAAGGATTAAGTTCAAGCCATGGTACCAATAGGCCAAATGGTATCAATAGATTATGAACATTAAATCGGACCATTACCAGATCGGAAGCAGGCGATACCCATCGGTTCAGTACAATAACTCCATTAGATGGAACTTGGCGTCTTCCGCCCGCACGCTGCGATATCGGAAATTGTCATAACGACCTTTAAGTGCTTTCTAGGTTACGCTGACATTTTGCACCCTCGTTATAACCGACGATTAATTTTGAACTCTGCTATTTATAATTTGGTAGTTTGCGCGGAGGATGAATATTCATCATTTATGTGAATAGGGATTTTTGGAAAGAAGATTTTTGTTTTCAAAAATAAGCCAGCAAAAAGTAAGAACAGAGCGCGGTCATAGACGAATGAAATAGCGCGGTTCAGTCAAGAGGGCATATAGCGACGTTTTTTAACGATACGGTACTTTTGACAGCTTGAGTTTAAGATGGGTGGAATCTATAAAATTCTGCGGTATTGGTATTTTAACGTTCCTACCTAAATAGTTTAAGAATTATAGTCTTCCTTTGTGTACCTCTTAACATTCTTGACCTTTTAGCTAAAACAAAGCCTTGTACAGCCATATTGTAAATCTTCATTGTTTTAAAATATTTAATTATAATTATGCATGTGCGCAATAGAGCATTGTTATGAAATCATATCTTGCACTAATATTTGCATAAGAATCAGAGATTAATATCTGTTTAGTTCATAGTTTGTCATGTTGTTTTCATGTCGGGAAACTATTCTATTTTTACGAACAATCACATTCGACCGATGGCGCGTCATTTTAATAATTCTTCATGATCATACGCAATTCGACTTCACCCATTCCTTGCTAATTATTATTATATTTTATTGCTTATTTCCTTGCTTGCTTTTTTGGCATCTAAATTCTTGCCCACGCGGTCCTGCGCCAGTAAGTGCAACATGCTTATTCCAGTTTTCCCCCTTGACAGATTCCCCTAAAGGAGGAAAACTAAAAACTTAATATTTAAAAGTCCAGAATCCCCTTCAACTTTATACCTTATTCACTTTTTCCCCCTTGAGAAAATTTGTTCAAGAGGGACAACCTTAGTTTCTGATATCTGTGAAGACAACATATGACAAATAATAAATCGATTATTCTCTACTCATCCGGTACCCCATTCTGCGACTAATAACTACAGAATTAATTCAAACCTACACAGTTTCCAAAACCTTTTGAAATACGTGATAAGTGCGAAAGAAAGTACAGTATCGATGCCTTAACCCGTGGGCTCGGAACGCGCGCGTGGGTGCCTGAATATTTATTGGAATAGAAATGGCCGTGTACTAGTACCATGGTCCCGGCATTGCACAAATGGCTTCAACTTCCGGCCTAGTGCCCTCGACCATTTGCCGCTATTGCAATTATTTGATTTCTTATTACCCTTATCAAATAATAAACGTCAATTTTAGAATATCAACTTTATGCGTTATGCAGTTTATGCTTCTTTTGTCAGAAACACGAGTTTTGCGTAAATCTTCGCGTCATGGTTAGTTTAGGAGATTATATATAAGTGCCAAATGCAAGAGGCGAAAGGAAGCAGCGTGAAAAAAATACGCACTTTTTCGAGAGTTTATATATTTTTCGTAAACTGCGAAAGCTGCCAGTATTTTTTGTGCTTCTTACTCCATCTTCCTTTCACCGCTGTTTGTCATTCAAAAACCCAATAGAAAACGAATTCCAGCCTGAGGCCTAGGTAGGCAAGGGCACTCACCTCTAGTTTATAGGCGTCAAACAAACAGGACTGCACTTATGTAAGAGAACAACAGAAATGTCTACAAGCCGCAGCGCTTACACAGTCGCGTACGCAAATACCTGAACGGAAAGCAATTTCGCGACGGAAATATCCTTACAATTTAAGTAGGTACTGAAGCACAACTATGTTTAATCTGTAGCGACCTGAACTTTGTCAAGAGTCATGATGATTTCATACTTCCGTTAGTGCTAGTAGGTAATTATGAACCAAGGTGCTTTTATAAGTATCTATTTTATATTCTAGTTATCTAGGTTTGTACAGTGATAGCATAAAATCTTCCCTCCTTTTACCAGATTATATTTGTCGTTCGCCTATTCCATAGTACCTTTAATCGCCATTCCTGCTTACATTTGTTTATTTTTATGTACAGTTGATAAAGAGCGCTTCATCAACAATTATACACCCTGACAGGAAATTAATAACGCAGTTTTTACACTTTGCATTAGCATACGGCTGTATTTTCCGCAGTCCAAGCCTTGGCAGGATTTTGATTTACTGCCGGTTAATGCAAATCTATGACTGGAAAGCCGACGGTTTTCTACGCGACCGTGATCCAACCCGTGCGCAAACATAGATTAAATATTACTCGACACGAACTTGACGGTTTAATACCACGTCTTGAACCAGAGTTATTTCAGTCAATTATCTAAAACGCTATAAAATTGCTCTCACATTCGTCAATACCATACCATGTCAAGTAATTATCTACCTTATATTTCCTTGACGTGATTAAAATATTGCATACCACCAAATAAACCATCGTGATGGGCTTATAATTACTTATCACGTTTAATTAACTGTTAAATAATAAGAAAACTTAAAATGGGTACCCCGTATCTAGTCAGTCGTATTTTACTTATTCAATTGGAGATAAAATACATGATACTATCTCAGCAAACTCCAATAAAACAGCTTTATCGTTTTAGCATTTAATGGTTGTAGCTTGATAAAATACCTATCTAATAATTATTATTATGAAACACTAGGAAAATAATGTTAATCTGGACAAAACAAATGTAGCATATAAACGGCTATCTAAAGATTAATAACCATTAGTTTGAATGGGTTTCCATTAATCGCAAAATCGACAAGGTTTTTAAAATAATCGAAACCGATTGAAGCTTTTAATCAAGTTTGAAAAAGAAAAGTGTAGACACTCAACTTGCAGAAAGAACATTTGCCGGTGTGCGTTGATATCTCTTGTATGCAGTTTTCGGCGAGTAAGTAAGGGCCTCTGGGTATCTTTTCATCATACTATTCGGCTAAAAAACTCAGATCCGTGCGCCTTCTCAAAGTTTTGTAACCAGTAAACGCAATTTGCAAATATGCGAACTTCAAGGTACGTACTTAAAGGATTAAGATATTACATTTCAAAAAAGGACTCACCGTTACCGTGATTGTGTCGTAAATGCCGTTCTGATCAGATCGTTGCGGTGCCGAGGTTGTGACAGACTCCGAAGGTATAGTGGACAGCATGGAGCGGGCTGGTGGTGGCGATAGGGGCAACGGATCGCCATTGCGGGCCCACGTCCGGTGGATCTGCCAGCTGGTGTCAGTGAAACGGGCTCTATCCTGTTGACAATAGAGTAAACATTTAATTGAGTTTCGGCAGTTCAAAGATAAATTGTAAGCCCTGGGTTTTCATGTCAATCAATCATTTATTGGAATCAAAAGAATTTCCGCTGCCCCATTTAAAATAGTTGCTCCATTTTCAGCGGCTAGTGCCGTGCAAGCTGTGAAGTACATTCGCAATAATTCCATTGTAAATTGTAATTGTATGTGTATTTTATTACCTGCCTAGATTGCAAATGACCTATGCACCATACCTAGGAGTGGTGATAAGGTAATGATGAATGACGTAAACTAGTATTTACGTCATTCATCTAGTTTTGAGTCTATCATCATATTTGCCATTGCATCTAGCGATTGTTTTCAATTTAACAGAGGTATAGTGATAATGGCATGCCTTCTAGATAGAAAAACAAATGGAATTCTCAATTTAACAACCAGTAAAACTTTGTACAGTAGCAAACTATTTCATGTATTCAGAGAAGGAGAGAGCTGAGAGTTCTAGAAAAGAAATGACAATAGGGTGTTACTAATTTAGTTACGCGTAGTGTAAGCGAAATACAACATTAGCCACGCTGTTAACAGGTGGATGGTCCATTCTGCAAGGCTCATCAGCTTTCAGATCCGGCTCGAAATGATAATGACTCCTACTTTTTGCTCTCTCGTTCATTTTGCCGCGTGTCCGACACGCACTCCATTTATTTTGGATAAAGTCACTCATAACGTAAACACTCGGCGGTAATAATTGCCGCCCAGTAAATAAATACTTTGGCTGAAAACGTGATAATCAGGATTTTTCAACCCAAGTTTGAGACATACCAAGTAATCTGGCCTATTGTATAAAAATTCATAACCATAAAAATATAGCTACGGAAAAAGCCCAGAATTATGGATGTCTCAACTGATAACTTCGCAGATTGTGCGGATAACCTAAATAAACAAATATTTTATCAATTTCTAACCGAACAGCCTAGGAGTAGATCCTAGGTGTATGCCAATGCTAGACCCTAGAGCCGATCAGGAGGCCCATTTTGAAAAACAAATAACTAAGTTGATGAATGCAGATGACAAATCGCACGAAACGACAGACATTTTAACATTTATTTCTTGGAGATCAGAAACGAAAGGAGTCAGTTGATGACGCGTCCGAAGCAACCTGGTGGTAGCTAAAGTTGTTCGTTTCGTGTGGTCCGTCAACCGAAACATCGTATTTCGTGTTCCAAAGTAGGCGCTCTGGAATCAACAGCTTCTCATAGTCTCATCACGTCTCTAACGTCTCAGCTGGACAACTTTGTAACACAAACCGCAATAATGCAGGATACATAAACTATCGAAAAAGGCACCGGCATGTTGCAAGTGAGGCATCCTGACACAAAAGCAATCAGGCAAACTACGTTTTACGACTTAGCTTTCTGTTTCTAGACTAGGTAGACTCATCCCTGAATTTTAATTAGAAACTTTTTGATTGGACTAGAATCGTTTTAATTCAACTCCGGTTGGCTAGAGTTTCAATTCATTTAAATAGTGCCAATGCCTTTTTGAGCCAGAGATTATTAGTAGATTCTACCAAACAAAAAAAAAAACTAATAAAAGTAAATACCCAATTATCTTACGTCCTACATTATCAATTAACTAAAAGCTGTAAAACCTGTAAATATGGGTCAAAATATTCGCAATAAATTTTTGCCAATCATTTGCAGTTCCATCACAGTATCTTGATTTATGAGCCGAACGTACAAAGATTGAATCTTTCATAATTGCTATGAAATTTAATAATGATACGTTTGATAACTCCCCGACTGCTTTCCGTAAGTGAAAATTATAGAGATTTATTGATAAATGGCTGATAACAGTCGCTCTCAAAGTAAACACGTTCTCAAAACATGTGTTCAAGCTAATTATTATTCTAGAGTTAGTTGGAAGAGATCAAAGTTTTGACCTTATAGCGATGATCTCAGAAGTCATGACTATAATAAATATTCAATTTACATAAGTAAACACTAACGTGCACAACTTTGTCTAAACAGTTTGTGGATGAGCGATAGCCGTGGTCTTGTATAATGTTGCCAGGTTTTTATATGCTGTAAACGGTGCCTCGTAAACCACGCTGTTTCAAAATCCGTTCTACATTGAAAATAGCACAGTGGATTAACCATCAGGTACAAGATAAGATAAGCACGGAGAGGTACATTGACGTAGGATCGGGCAAGCAAGCCGTCGTAGTAAGTAGGTACTACCTAACCTACCTATCCACAAGGTAGAAGACGTTATGTAGCTGCGTGGGCGCACACACTCAGCGTTTCGTTGCTTTCAACACGTATCGGCCAGATAACAAGGAATTAATAAAGTTATCCAGGCCCGCGTGAACTGCTTGCTCGGTGATAATTTACTTGAGCTGTGAAGCTTTTTATGGCGTGTGAAACATCTCGGGCCATGACATGACGCATCTATACAGGTTGTACGAAAAGTTAAGAGGCAAGGACTGCACGTTGCATGACTTTGTAGAGACCGAATGGTTTGATAGTTAGGGAACTATCAACTTCTGAGTGATTGTTAGGGTACTTTATATTGATAGTTAGGGAATCTTAAATTCGGCTTAATTTAAATTTATATTTTGTGTATATTTTGCATGCCGAATTTGCCGGTGAATTACCTATGTGAACTTATTTTAAGCCAAGACCTTTATAATATCTTTTTTCATGCAATAAAGTGATTATGATTATGAATCACTTGCTTAGGGGAGCAAGCATACAATAACTTGGTAATGTATTTCTTGAGGTCGATCATAAAACTGCAATAAAGTATAAAATATAGGGAATCGCCAAGTGCTAATTGATAATAACAAGAAGATAAGTTTTTATTACATATTTACCCATCCTAATGGCTGGTAAACAGACTCTAGCCACTGCGGTATATGTCTGGCCTACAGAAATAAAAAAAAACAGCTTACCTACTGACCGTTTCAAGTTCATAAAAATTTTATGTGTTGATTTTATCTGTTGACTCTTGATACATTTAAGAATTGAATTAAACATAAACCTATAACTTCGGTAAATAATACAATCTTTCAAGGTTTACTATAAAACAAACAAATCACTATCAAAGACAAATGCGGATCGCACATATTCTAATGTTAAACGAATTTAAACGAACCACAATATCGCTATTACTGTCAACAATCGTTTTGCTTGTGACACGCAAGGCCACTGCTATCCAAATACATATTATTAAACTTTATCAAAATGTTAATTTTATTTGCGAAGCTAATTCGATCCGAGCTCTATTGTCCGTAAAGTTGTATTTAAATTGACCCTCTACCATATTAATCTTGACTTTATCTCGTATTTACGTATCACGAAGTTTTCTAACTAAAACTTTTACAAGATTGAGAACAACAATACAATTTACCAAGTAGCAATTCAATTATAACTAACACACAGTGGCTTATGTCCCTTTTGGCATGATTGACCAACTTTCTAACCATCGGTTAAGTAGGCTTTCAATAAGTATTTTTAATTATTTATTAGGAAAACTGCTTTGTATTTCACAAGTGTGAAAAAAATGCCATTATTTACTTAAAATTATGTCATCTGTTCAAGATAAGGTAAAGTCCGGATAAACGCCCCAGAAGGAATATGTGCCCAAAAAAATAACAATATGTTGAAAATTGCAATCAAGTTTAACGAAACATTCATTTGCATTTTTCAGAAGTTGGTTCTATCAAAGCTCATTGTGTAGCCAGGAAAATAAGCTTAATATTTAGCTTATCAATACTTGATCGTGAGTTGCAGAAGTTTTTATGCAGTAGAGCACGTTCACTTAGGCGACTATTCCTACAATAACTTATAGGTACCTACTACGGTTCGTTTAAAGTTATAGACGACTCTAACAAGTGGTAAGGGCAATTCAATTTCTCTCAGCGAGACATTAGCAAGTCGATGGCTCCGAGATAGGGCATTCCAGTGGCTTGTCGTGGTTCCGCTCCTTCGCGTTTCTTTTATCCTTATGTCATCTTTCTGAGGACAAAAGACCATTAGAGCTGAACGAATGGTTGGCGGTTACGCAACTTTGTGAGGCAGGCTATGATATTTTTTGTACAATTACAATGCGAATTTTCAAATCGTAGCTAAGTATAAAATTTACCAACTGATACCTATATTTTATTTGACTGTTAGTTGCTTTTTTATTGAACAATCTCACTTTATGTTAGCAGTAGGTACAATATTATCTCTCTTCTGACAACATAGTGTTAAATACTTTACTATAAAATAATTGTTGGTTTTAGGTTCATGTAAAAAAATACAAACGATTTGTTTAATAAATATTAAATATATATAATTAATATAATATAACAATTTAAAATTAGGTAGGTATAAACTCCTATTTAGGATTATTTTGAACAAACACAGATTTAGAATATTTGGAATGTTTTATCTCGACCGGTGAAGTACTTACCTTGTTTTTTTTTTTTGCGTAAAGAATTGCAAATTTTCAAACATGACTGAATCTCAGGAATGTTTGTGTTTGGCTGGATTAATCAAGCCTTAGATCACGTACCTATGGCAGCCTAGATTTATATTGCTTAGGTTATATACTAAAACTGGTCGAAATAAGTCTAAAAGAGATTAGGAAAACTTTACTTACGTCTCTCGTTTTTATGTTGGTCAAGACGGATTTTTAAACGAAACCCATATGATGTCGCTCTGATGGCACAGATTTTCTTAGGAATTACTGAATCTACCAATTTTACTATAAATATTGGTGGCGTATAAAATTAAGGGTTCCACAGCATGTACAGCGCCAATCGTTCTTGTTCTCTGGTTCTAAAGTAGAGTCGAGTCAAGTCGAAGTTCTAGTTATGTTCTAAACGCTCAAGAGGGTAAATTGTCATAAATTCTAACAGATTATAGGTTACTCACCAAATATTGCTGTTAAAAATTAATCTGTTTTGTGCTACCTATATTTACATTCATCATCATATCAGCCGAAAGGCGTGCACTGCTGGTGCTGCTCCAGATCGTCATTATGACCGATTCTGCGCTGCATCCAGCGGTTTCCAGATAGGTGTTTACCTACATTACACACAAACATTTCGGACGATAAAGATGTAACTGGTGTACCTATGCCTGATACCTAAACAAATATTGTTAGTAACAATTGAGCTTACATCACATTTGGCTCGCAGAAACTGAAGTAGCGAATGTAGAACGGTCGCCTGCGGCCCCCATCTGATAAGATAACCTTGCCTTTCAATTTGCTTTGTAAGTCTCGAACGTGTTAAAAGGATGCTTATCAATGCTCCACGGTATTTATGTTACTGAAGCAGTGGTGACAATCGTAATTTTGTGGTCAAAATGGTTATCAAGCTTAAGTAATTTTATATGGATGCGGCTGAAAACACCGAACGCGCAAAAAACGAGAATAAGATGTAGAAATATTATCGGATGGTCGTTTCGTATCTTATCGGTAAGATTGTAAAGTTTTATCTAAACTGAATGGTTAGCTCTGAAAAAATGCAACCTGAATATTTAGTGAGTACCTCGTTCGCAAAGGGATCCTCCGGCGGAACCCGTTTCTTATCAGAGCTGAACGACAGCCTCCTCCTGAACAACCTCATCGTCAGTCACTTCTTTCAATCTTCCATTTCGATACACTTTTATCTAAAAGTCACACTGGTAGTCCGGCACTGGTGAATTGCCCGCGATTTTTATATACAAAACCACGGGAATATATTCGCGCCATAAAGTATAGTGGTCACGCGTAAGAAACGCATGGTGCGGTGCGATCGGGCCGCAAGCGCCTCGCACACTGCCCGCTGGCTGGCTGGCGCTGGCTGCCTGCGAGCTCGCCGGCACAGCGGCCCTCACCTTCGCTCCGCAGGGCGTCAGTGTACCCGCCCCTCAATATCCCTTCATCAATCATCATCAACCGCTATTAAATCCCTTGATAAATCGCCGCATAAAACTACATAGCACCTTTACACCTACCGTCGCAATATATCACGCGGCCTTTCACCAACTATATTTAGCTAGCGTAAATGCTGCTTCATCAGCACATTCTGGCTCCTCCTTAATTGCGGCAGTTAAATGTACATCATAAGGAATAATAATTACTCTATCATTTAGTGTCTAAGCAATTTTGCAATCTGTGAATATCAGACTGATGATCATTTATAAATTTGCATTTGCGTTCATTAAGGCTATTCTTGATTCAATACCAGACAGTCAGAGAACTAGGTAACATGTTTATTCAAATTATTTTGCGACAGATGGTAAACATAATTATCAAAATAGCCGTTGGTGTTATAACTCCTAGGAGCAGCAAGCAATTGCGCGTGAGTTGATTCAGCATCCGCTGTTACCATAAACAAGCCACGCTAAAATTGGACGCCTTGAGAGTTGGCGACTGTTTGACACATGTCAATTAAACCTAAGGCAGGGCAGCCGTAAACGGAATATAAGCACAAAATAATCTCACGAAATTCCATTATGCCTTTGATAGGTACCTGTAATGTGATAAAAGTGCCGTTTTATTTACTGCAAACGGTTCGTAAAATACTTGGTCGTCGTGACTCAATCATCATATTATTTTCAATTGGTTCAATTTGGCTGTGTATTATGCCTTGAACGGTCGCCATTTGTTTCACTTATTTTGTCACCGTTTGTCATGAATTGCCAATATCTAACACTGCCCGGGTAGTCTGGGAACAATCCTTCCATTGCGAAACTGTCGGCAAATACAGACTATCTGCCAAGATTAAAATCCGAATGTTGATCTCCAAACAAATCCGCTTAAAGATTAAGGTTCAGAAATAAAATACCAAATCCTTGAGAAATATAGCCCTTTTGTTTGCGGTAAGAATCAAAACCGGAAGGGGAATGTAGGTAGAGCTCGGAATGTAGCGCTTGTGGTGCGAGCCTGTTCATATTTGTACTGTCGTTAGAGCTTTCTAAACCTTTGCCATGGCTTACACTGACCCCAACACTCAAACTTTTAATACTTATAATCTTTTATTTACCATGACCACAAACAAACGAAATAACCTCTCTAGGCGATTATCATAAATTCGGCGTTTGACGTTGTTTATTGCATTCCACCGAATCGAGTGCACCAGATGTTTTATCGATCGCTTGTTGTTTTTGTATCGAAGGACAAACTGCCTATACCTACCGTATATTTTCAGATCGTGACGCAACACAATAACTAACTTCAAAACTGTCACGAAAATTGCCAAAAATGGCGTGAAAATAGCGCTGAATAGCAGCGTGCGCCACGTCGTGCCACTTTCTTGTCGTCCTATAATCATAATGGGAAGTAATTCCGACAATTTTCAGCGGCAAACAGCCTCTTATATCAGTCGTATCTCGCAGCTCGTTGCAGACCATGCGAAAGTTAATGATCGTCATACAAAGAAGCCTCCGAACGTAATTGCTGTAAATTCATTTACCTACCTTTAAGCAAGTCTTGTTGATAAGTCAAGTTTACATATTGGTTACAGGTTTATAATGTTGTAATATTTAAGTTTTTAATGTTGTTTTCATTTAAATTATATAATTTACTTTACACATTATTTTAGTAAGTCATAAAACTGTTACTTTGGTTATTTCATAGACCTTGTAATTAATTTTATTGGGTTTTATTGAATAACCTACCGCGTTCTGTAGTTGTGCCAGTAGCTGTGCTGTGTTTGCGGGATCTGTGAGCTCCACCGCGTTTGCTACCTGCAACAAACATACTTCATTAAGTGGGTCAATTGCTACCCGAATTCCCCCGGGAACACGCCAGCCAACCACTGCCTGGCCACGATTTGTTAAAGAGTTCAGTTGTATCTGAATTAATAACTAGAAACTAAAAAAATCGTTTCTCATACATGTCTTTTGGCTTATTGTAATTTGAATTTATTACAGCCTTAAGCAACAATTTAACTTTATTAGTTAAGATTTTGAAACAATGGCTAAGTTTGTTTTGGGCGTCCGTATTTGTTTTATCAAATACATCTGCATCACGTACGAGCAATAGAAAGAGTTAGCCGCATCGACCTTGGGAAGTACCTTGGAAGTTGGACCGTCCGTTTCGCGATTACGACTCACCTTGCCAAAACCACTAAGCATTTATATACCAACATGTCCAACATGTATAAACCAGCATTTGGTTAGACCAATCAAATTTAGGCTTATGTAACGTAGAACGTGCGATGTAGCCTAAGTATTGTAGAACGAGATTAAATATTATCATCATATTAAAATCTGGAGTTTTTAACATAGAAAAATCGTCGTTATCTTCTGTTTGAAAAGATGTAGGTAAACTTATCGAACGTGATATCGATCTTATAATGAAAGTTGTTAAGGCAAGGTCTACTCTCTAATTATAGAAAATACTTTATTGCACACTTAAATTAAATAGAAACCATTTACAAAACTAAGTGACAATTGGCGCTTTTATCGCTCAAGACAAGAGCCATCTCTACCAGACAACCTTGAAAGGGTAGTATCATACAAAATTTGTTTAAGAATAATGATTAATTAAATGAATAATCGAGAATGTTTAATTTATAAGAAAACAAGCAACATCCCACAAATGTTTTGTTTAATTTAATGAAAGTTGATGAGATTTACCTACCTACCAATTTAACTTATTACGTCTCACTATAACACTATAGTCAAGTATAAAAGATATAAGTAGCTAAGCGAGACCAAGTTCCCCAGGTGGAAATAAAAACAAGGTTAGGCCACGTCCCAGTGCTCGTAACATAAGTTAGGAAGAGCGTCTGCGTTTTACTATATCCCAGGGACCTGGCAAAATAACCCGAAATAAAACTTATTAAAATTGTCTTGGATTTTTATGTTTGTCTCGGGAGATATTAGAAAAATATTTCTTGCAAAAGTAAATCACACTTCACACTAATATTATATACGCGAAAGTTTGGATGTTTGAATGTATGTTTGTTACCTCTTCACGCCATGATGACTGAACGGATCGCCATAAAAGTTTGCATAGATGTAATTCTAAGGCTGTAATAAAACATAGGCTATTCGGGTAGCGTTTTATCTCATAAATCAGTTGTAACTCTAGTAACTCTCAGTAAAGTTATTGTTCAACTAGATTTTGCACGCGATTTTCCGTGATAGCAAGTACCTAGCTTATTTGTAAATACAGGTCTAAAACTACATGTATGCTAAATTTTCGTCCGTTCCGTTCAGTAGTTTTGGCGTGAAGAGGTAACAAAGATCCAAAAATCAAAAAATCAAAATTTTCGCATTTATAATATTAGCAATAGAAGTTTGATGTGATTTTACAATAAATGTAAAAAAAAAGTCTAAGCGATGATTTCGATGCGACAAACGAATCTTATACTACTACGATATAATCTTACACGATAATGCGACAAAATATAATTTACAAATTAATAAAAAAAATATTTTTTTCGTAGATTTGCTTCTGTGTCTTGACTTGACATAATAACTTTATTTACGAACTAAGTATAGTGTCAATATTGTAATAAAAGAATTTAGGGTCATTGTTTATATGGAGAGATTTCTAAACGAAGCCAAGGGAAAGCCCTTTAATGGCCCATCGAGTGAAAGTGGGAAATGGTTCATAAATGGACATCAGGCCAGATTATCCGTGCAGTGTTTACGTTCTCAGTGCAAGCGAATCAAATCGCTCCGAGCACCAATTTGAGGCCATTGTCTGGTAGAGCACTCAAGATTACGATAGTCAGCGTAGATGTCGAGAAATTTGTGTTCTGTGTGTCTTATGTTAAACATAAGATCAATAGAAGAAGCAAAGATCAACGCGGACTTTAGTTTCCAGATCAAACATTTTTGAATGATCTGAATTCCCAAAATCAAAAAGATAAAAAAAAACTAAAGCCTCTTTAATATCATGACATGGTCAGAATAAATAACGAAATTATCAACAACCTTTAGACCTCATGAACTCATATCCAAAGACCACATTCTCTAAAGTGAGATGCAGATGTTTATGAATATGGAAAATCACGTTTCAGTTGAACCTGTGGTTAAACGGTTCTTGGGAATGCTATTTTGCATGACCTCTAGTTAAAATTCATAAACAACGACAATGAGAGGCTTTCGTTTTACACTGTAAGCACAATGTGTTCCGGGTGCCTGTACTCAGAGAATGCATATTACGTCGACAGGCACCAAAGTACTTAAGATTTTCTGCTGCTTGACCAAATAGGTTCTTAGGCCAGGTACGAGTATGTCCGTTCCTAATCTTTCACGCACTAGGTGTTTATTACCTGAGTATGCACAGGGGATATAATAGATAGGTATCAGAAACACACGAACTTCAGCATAAATTACCTTTCTACAGTTTCTACCTATCTGGTTGATTTTATTCCAGAGCAGGACATATAAAAAATTGCCTACTCAAGTAATCAGTTATCTAGTACCCATAACTATAACACAAGTTCTGCTTAGGGCTAGATGCTGTTTTGCAAATCGTCCAGCATTATTTATTTATTTATTATTAACCGTTTTGTAACAGGAAAAATTATGAAAAATGAAAAGAAGCTTTTTAGAAGTAAAAGCTTCCGGCCTCCAAATAGCCTGACCCTTCTAGATACGGCTAATTTCCTTCCCATGCCGCGGCAAGCCCATCATCCATTACTTTCCATTAGCTTCGGGAATTTATCACATACAGTGGACGATGTTAGGACTTTGGAGTAGGGCATAGCTTTGTACATTAGCATCGTCAAGAGTGGAATATGATGGGGCAGAAAGATAACTTAAAACATAGGTAGCACCTACCTAGATACTTACTAACTGTATCCAAAATAGTCTGTAAAATCAAACGCACATATTTCCGAGCCTAAGAAGTTTAATTCCTCAATTCTTATTCATACTAATATTATAAATTCGAATGTAACTCTGTCTGTATATCTGTCTGTCTGTTACCTTTTCACGGCTAAACGGATCTCAACGAAATTCGGCAGGGGTCGCTCGCCGGTCGACTCCGCTTTGCCGACCGTTGTCCGCCTAGGGCTGCCACCTCGATGTTAAATAATTACTTCTTTATGTTTTAAATTTAGTATAAGAATAATAATATTATAAATTAATTATCTCTGTCTGTCACCTTTTCACGCCTAAGCGACTGAAAGAATTGAATGATATTTGGAGGAAGGTAGATGGTATCCCGGGGACGGACATAGGCTTCTTTTTATCCCGGAAAAGAGCGTGCGAAGCCGCGGGCAGCAGCTAGTAAAATATAAAACTTCGCCCAAATTGTCCGCAGCGAGTCGCTCGAATCGTCAAAGTTAAAATAAACAAGATCCAATAAACAAGAAGGTTTCGAACGGTTGTGAAGTACCTATACCAATATGTACCTACTATACCCAACCAACACCTCAGGACCAGCTTACTGTTTGCCCATCCTGATGGGCAAACAGTAAGCTGGTCCTAATCCTTTTCGATCTTTTTCGCTCGATACTACTAATACAAAAAGCATTCTGAAAATAAACATCAAAAATTAAGTACATACGAATAACATTTTCTGAAATCAAGTGTTAAAAGTTATTTCCTTGAATGACGGATTTAGTTTCGTTTCGGACGTTACGGACCTCCAAAATAAATGTTCGTACACCAGAACGTAAACTTGCAAAACACATCTTATGCCTGCAAAAAGGGCAATATTGCAACCCTTTTGACGATTCTAGCTGCACTAGAGAAATTAAAATCGCCCGGAGCATTAGAAGAGTTAAAATTTATGTTTTAACCCGCATCAAGGAAGCATAGGGGTGAAACCTGCGGGCTAAAGCTTCACTCCAAAGACGCCATATTTTTGAAGCAAATTGCTCCGTTTACATGCAATATTTAGAGATTAACTGGTGCATTTCTGCGAAATTACATAATTCACATAATTGCACATATACAAACGACATATTGCAGATAGCAACTGTTGATACATACAATATTAAAAATAACCTCATTTAAAAAATAAAATATGATTATTTATTATATCACATAGCTTATCAATTTTGATTTCTAAATAAAAGCGCTTGAAAATTACTCTATTAATCATCATATACATAATTGCACAGTGAACTTGGAAGCGTTTCTAAGCGCTGACATTATGTATATCACGAAACAGTAAGAAAAACTTACCAAATAATATTTTAACGATGGCGCCGATGTTTCATTACAACTAAAATACTTCTCATCTTATTGTTTTACTACACAATCAAAACTGAACGGGAATCTCTTAAAGTAGATGCATAAATTCGTTCACTCACTCATTCACAAAAGTGTCATTAGAGCGTCAGAGGGGCGTTAATCATCCGTTGCAGCTATTGAGGCACCTACATATGTGCCGCTGTTGTGCAACTGCCATTGAACTGAGAACTGCATAAAATTGAGCCCAAATGGCGCTAGTGTTGCAGCATAAGGGCTTTAGAGCACGCTCTAGCGCTTGGGCTTAGCACCATATGGAATAATCGGGTTGGCTCCAAAGCTTTTATGCAACCAACTTGTGTTACTTGGGATATGTACTGGTTTGATACTTTGCTATTTGATGAATACCAAAAAATTAAAGGTATCTTCCACAAACATTTCAGATGTATCGGATTGCAAACTTCGGAGTACAAAGGGTAATACTAAAATTTTCGAGTTTTTTCAAAATATTTGAAAAAGTATGTAACCTACAGGAATTTAAAAAACTGTTTCGAGATGTACAAACCGATACCTTATATTTGATACACCACTCGGTGAGGTAGCCCCCCCCCTTTAGAAAATTATCCCCCCCCCCATATGGCCATTTTTCAAAAAGTGGTCTACTTACAGACTTCTTTATATTTTACCTGTAAAATACAGAACTAACAAACGCTACATACATTTCACATGAATCGCTCTGCAGACTTGGAAATAGGCAGGATGGGTATTTTTTCGAGTTTTTTTCAAAATATATCAAAAAGTATTAAACCTACAGAAATTTCAAAAAGTGTTTTGAGATGTACAAACCAATACCTTTCATTTGATGTCCCACTCGGTAAGGTAGCCCCCCCCCCCTTTTGAAAACTATCCCCCCCTTTTTCACCATTTTTCAAAAAGTCGCGTACTTACAGACTTCTTTATATTTTTCCCGTACAATATAGATCCATATCTACAAACGCCACATACATTTTAGATGGATCGCTCTGCAAACTTCGGAGATGGGGAGGGGGGGGGGGGGAAACGGTATTTTTGGAGTTTTTCAAAATATTTCAAAAAGTATGAAACATACAAAAATTTCAAAAACTGTTTTGAAATGTACAAATTGATACCTTTCATTTGATATTCCACTTGACATTGTAGATCTCTTTTAAAATTTCGACATCACAATTTGTACTGAAAATGTTCATAATAATTTTTAATTTTTTTTTATCTATACAACCGCACGAAATGTATTTTTATTTTAAATTTCACGGTAGCCCCAAGCTAAGCAGAGCTTGTGTTATGGGTACTGGATAACTGATATAGTTTAAGCAATGCATTAGATATTTTTGTTATGATAGGTATTTTTATTATACATTTCATACAAAGAAAACAACCAGAACACCCGGAACAAATATCTGCAGATCGTTCAAAACAAACATTTGTCCTGAGACGGGTATCAGACCTGCAACCTCCTGCCTGAGTCGCAGGCAGACCTCTGCCCGCTGCACCACAGATGTCATCAAGTTTCAAATCGTTTTTTGTAAGTAAGTGACTTACTTAGTGAATTTAGGTAAACACTGAGTTTTACAATATCATTAGGTATATTATATTAATATACATTACTTATTGGGATAAAGTGATACCTACTAGAAATTGGTTAATAAAGAAAATTTCAATAAAATTATGAAAACAAATACAGCTCAATTAGTTTAATTTCATGTGCCGAGCTCCAAGGCCCTTTTCTTCAAATTCATTTGTTTCTTTTAGATTCCTTCCCCTTCTTCAGTATCTTCAGAAATGCGTAGTACAAGTATATCTGCCTGTTAGGCACCTGATACCGCTATGCTAGTTGTACCGTAGAGTAGGATGACTCCAATCAAACCCGAAACCGAACTCCATTCATTATTCATTTATTCCTCCATTCTCCATTCATAGGACCAAAGTTACCAAAAACCTTTTCTGTATAAATAGAGTTTATTTAGAAGAAGAAATCCTCTGAAATACTTACTATCAAGTATCAAAAGAAGTAAAAGCTAGATTTCCTAAATCCAATCCTGTCCAGGTCAAATCACGGGTAGTCCATCTGTCATGTGGTAACAAATGCTGGACATCGGTCACCGGGAGCCGATCATTTCTCATTCTCCCTACTAATGAGCTTTTGTTCTTTTCGTTCTTCGTTACCTACTAATTGGTGCATTGTTTACAAGCTTATCAAAAAAATTAAAGGGAAATGACTGTCATTTGTTTTTTAGGTTATTTGAAGTGATTTATTCATAAGCTCAAACATCCACGTATAGGTACCGTAAGTAATAATGCGTAAAATCTTGTTTAGCTAGATGTTTGCATTGTAGGTACTTACGTATTTTTATTCCACTTAAACTTTTTTAATTGTTTTGAAATCATAGAACAATAAGTTTCAAATTGGAACTCTTTTGAAGTCGTTCAAATTCAAGTTCCTTGATAGATTTGCAACTTCTACACAAAAGGTTTTTTATTTAGAAAAAATAATCTAGTTCTCGTGGCGCATTGCTGTAAAAATAAGCGGCACTCCCTAAAGACATTCGGCCTCATTTGCTGAACTGATCGGCTCCAGACAGGAAACTTCGGAACGTTTATTTTTACTTCGAGATCTCACAATTACCTACACATTTGCATCTTGAAATTTGTAATCAACGACTTCTTTTGCATATTCCGTATAAGTAAATGCTCCTTTATTCTGCTTAAATTATTCAAATTAAGTCAATCTCGGTTGGACAACTTGACCGGTGTATAATTTTCTCTACGTTGAAATCTTACCAAATAAGTTTACTTTGCTTTTTAACCTGCATTTCGTGAGGTGGTTCCATCGGACGGAGTGTATAGAACAAACCATAGACGAATCATGAATTGTAAGGGGTCTGTGTGTTTTTTTAATACCTTATCGTATGATAAACTAATGTTCTACAGAATGATTTGCTTTTGTTCTGTAATTGTCATGTTCATAGATATGAAAAAAGTATAATGAAAACTAATTGAGTACAAAATAAAATATATTTCATTTTAATGTTCTTAAATGCTTGTTTCTTAATTAATTATGAAATAATATCTTTAAAAATATTTTTCATTTGTTTTTAAATGACCTGGAATAATTTCCACCCCAAAAATGCAAATAACAAAATTGTACCTACTGTAATACAATTTTCTTAATTGGTTTCTTGATTTCATTCTTTGTTTCATACTTTTCAACCACTGCTTTGCTTGTTCATACTCTGTCTCTGTTATAATCTTATTAATTAGGTATTTACGAGCTCGGTGGTCCACTCTGACGGCAAGGCTCTGACAAAACAGTTTCGAAACACACTTTGTAAGTAACTTAGGCGGGGCTTCTGCATGTTCCAACACATAATCATGTGAATTCATTCTTCTTTCCCATCTTTACGGTGGTTGTAATTTTATCTCTGAGCTTGTCTTCTTCATGCTTAGGCTAGTGATGATGCATTTATTTTTATTTTTTAAGAATGAATAAATTTAGCAATATTTTGTTACTCTGGTTAGTACCTAACCTAGGCAGGTCAGTGTGACACATTTTAATCGCTGCTTACGAAATCTTTACCGTCGACATTAAATCATAATATAACACACTAAAATCTTAGCTCTATGTTGCAACTTTAACCTCTAGGTATGCAAATAACAAGCACGCAGTTTAAAGTCTCTTAGATAAATAGGCAGCAAGCAGCACCTAGTCTAGTTTGAAACTATGCGAATTTGAAGCGCTATCCTATCCTAGACAAATTGCACTTTTGCACAAAGTCACTCCTGCGAGTTGCCAATTAACTTAGGGTCGATTTCAGTAAACATAAAACAAAGATGTTTAATAAAAGAGGTCTTCTAAGCACGATTAGACTGCGGTATACCTAGTACCGAATGTTTGTGGGTCTTGATTGCACCTGAAATTTGGTGAAGCCTTATTCTGTAGTCGGTCAGACAGGATAAGGGTTGAAGATTTTGGCCCTAACATCGGCCATCACTTTGTAGTTTTTTTTCATAATCGCACCGCACATAAATGTTATATAGTTGGACAGTGGACACATGTACAAATAAAAAATATCACAACATAATGTCCTAAAGCGTCAGGTTTCCGAGATATTCTCATATAAAAAAATAATAATTAGAGCAATACTTAATTTCATCTGTAAATATCTCAGAAAACTGACGCGTTACGACATTATGTTTTGTGACATTTTTTATTTGTATAACTGTCCTCTATACATAAAAATAACATTAGTTGTGCACCGAAATACTGAAGAAAATACCTTGAAACCCCTTGCATGCATTCGATCACAAATGCATGTATCTTCGTATGTTGAAAGTTTGCTCAAAATTATTGCGACAGATTGGGAAATCAAGAAAACTACCTAAAATAAAATGCACTCGCACCGCGTCCTAAGTACTTTCTCGTGTCTGAATGTATTACCAATAACACCATACTTTTGCGCTTGTATGATGTTCCGTTAATAATCAGCGTGTGAGCCGCCTTACAATATATTAACCGTATAATTTAAGTGGAAATGCGTGATATTAAATTGGATGTTTACGTTGTTTTCGTGCATTAACTGGCAGTGTGTCTCAATTCGGAAAGATGACATTGCTGTCGCTTCGAATTCAGGTAAGTCGTAATGAAATGCAGATTGAAACGCGGCTTTTACATTCACTTGTTGTTGTGAAGGAATTGAACGAATTATGAAGAAAATAAGATGTTTCGAATTTTATTTTTGTTTTTACATGTCAAAAAAATATTTTGCTGTAAATATAGGTAGGTACTGTGTTACAAAGATCTTTGAAACTAACTACCTATACTCGGTTTTAGAATCCGGATATTTTCTGTAAACAAAGGAGTAACAAAACCAAAGGATTACATTGGAAAACATTTTACGACATCATGGCTGCTAAGGCTGTTTTTATCATTTTATCCGTTTTCAAACTTTATTTTACACCTTTTTCGCTCTGCTTGTGCAGTTATGCGTTGTTGAAGTTATCGTTGTAGTTTTTAGTGTTCACCTTGCTATGGCTTTGTTGGTTTTCGTTATTGTTATGCGTTTTTGTTAAGTTTCATAACACAATAACTTGAATTCTTAAAGCGAGTAGGTATCTAGTAAGTGCTCATCATAAAAACTTGATGTTATGAGATGTCAAAATGTATACTTAGGTTTTATAAATTCGTTAAGTCAGAGTCAATCCCTAGGGTCTAGTTATTATGGCCCGTTAAATTTAATCCCCGATTTTTAATGACCAATCTGAGTTATGGGAACTCTAAACTCGTTAGCATAAATGACCCTTTGAAATTCTATTGTCATTTTTAACACAGTGCCGCCTGGCCTTAATAACTAAAAAAGACAGACATAAATTTACATAAAAATAAGTTGTTAACTTTTTGTAACGATTATTAAATAGAAAATTTTCTAATTTCATGGCAAAATAGGAATGCATATACACCTAGGTAGGTACCAACGTAATTTAAAAGAATTACAGAAATTCCAATCTATAACTATGCAAAGATTTTCCTCGGTATATAATCATAAAAACTTTAAAAACGTTCTAACAAGAAATCGATTATCACTTTTTAGATGGTATCGTGCCGGAATCAAAGTTTAAACCGTCAATGTGCGATTGTTTAGATATTGCTCTAGATATTCAAGCTTAATGTAAAGCAGTAGAGTCCATTATTACCCCGGTCTTTGAAAAAATTTGCTTGTCATAGGATGGTTAGTAAAAAGAATACGATAAATGCGGATAAAGTATAGCTAAGTTAATCGATGTGCTTGTCGAATTTAGATTAGTAAAAGCAAAAAATCTAAGAAAAAAATTGCAACTAAAGAAAGATTTTTTTGCAATACATTACTGATAGATGGATATATTTATATATATATATAACTTCTACACGCCAAAACTACCGAATGGATTACTCTGAA
This sequence comes from Eupithecia inturbata, assembly GCA_963662085.1. Lineage (NCBI taxonomy): Eukaryota > Metazoa > Arthropoda > Insecta > Lepidoptera > Geometridae > Eupithecia > Eupithecia inturbata. The sequence goes on along the minus strand of OY759180.1, from coordinate 8,586,501 downwards.
ATTTAGCAAAATTTTAAGTTGTAGACCTGGAAAAATAAACGTTTCTTTATACCGAGAAAAAACGTGTAACGCCATAGCCAGAATCATATACATATTAATATTTACGAGAAGATATTGTCAATATTTTACACACTGAACCCACGGCCAAATGAATCACAATTTATTGTGGCCATGTTTCATTCGGTAACGCAGAGATGTGCGAGTTCCGGGTCATTCGGCCCGATTGATGTTTCGTAGTAGCTCGAAATTACAAATGGCACAGATATGAACGAATTGGGGTTTGTTTACAATGAGACAGAACAGATGGACAGCGATATTAAATGAAAAATATTTTTAAAGCCAGCAACTATGAGATAAGTAGCGAGTAGACCACAGGTTCCTAAGTCTGGTTTCTCCATACTGTAGTCTCGAGAATTCGAGACTACAGCGTCAGTCATCGAGACATTCCATTTTTGTATAGGATTTGGTACAGTTGCTGCATATTGCGGACACGGTACTATGTAATTACAAGCAAAAATGGAGCGTTTTAACGTTAACGTGACGTCTCGATACAATCGAGAAACCAAACTCAGGGCTCAGTTTACTTTTAAATGTTTAATTCCAAATTTGGAAACCGCGTTCGGTTTCAGTTTATACAACTTTATCATTTGCACCTACGTACATAATAAGAACAATTTTATCACTCTTTTGATATATAAAACCAGACAAAGGCGTCATCTATAGTTCCTTGGGGAAATAGTAATATAATAAGTATAACAACCAATGTTTAAAAAGTTGTAAAACTTCGTGCGTAGATGTTTAAGACAGACACCCATTTAAAAGAAAACCTGTTTGTAGGTATTGCATTAAATTTCAAGGCAACTATGTTTTCCGTGAAAACTGATCAGCGAATAGTGCTCTTTCATTAGCGAAAACAAGGAACTCGTTTAATTTTATTAGCCATTACCGAAGATCAGTTGCACGCGACACCCGTTAGCCACTATGAATTCCAATAGAGGCAAGCTAAGGTTAATGAGCCACAGTATTGCTAGGTTATAACTCAATTATCTAACGCTTTAAATACAATAGCTACAATAAGCTAACTGTGAACCCAAACCAAGATAAACATGGGGACTGGGGGGACCCAAGTTTGATAGAGCGCTATGAATTTATTGTAACTGAACATGCCCACGATAGATTTTAAAGCAAATATCTGTAAATACAATTACATTTACAGCGTTACGAAACGAAATTGTTTATGGTTGGGACTTTAACCGCTGATTTCTATGATTGTGTGAGTTTGTCCCTAAATTACCTGCGATAAGTTAGAATAAGGTAGGTAAATATATTATGCAGATTTAATAAAAGCATGTTTTAGGTCTTAACACTTTTATCTACAACATCCATTCAAAGTTAGAAAAGCTGACTACATACGTTCTAATTAGAATGAACACGGTCCACTCGAAGACAGGGATGGCAAAAATGCCAAGCATTCTGTGTAGTCTCGCCCATAAACAGGCGCCCGTCCAGAAAACAAACTATAGCAAAACCGAATACCGCAGTATAAATACACAGACGTTGTGACCGATTTATCTCAAATATTTCATGTGTTCCGATGCACTTTCCCTTTATGAATTTTTAACACGAATTTCATGGTAGATCCTACTCGAATTCCTCGCGAATAACCGAGACGACCTTGCATTGTTGGAGTTTGCTTCTTTATGATTATTTCGTTGGAATGATTTTATTAGTTTTCATAGTGATAAGTGATAAGCTACCGTTTTTTGCTACTTCTCCAAGTCCTTCCTAATCCTAAACCTCTGTTTAGGAATGGAAGCTCCAAAATATCTTATTTCATTTTATTGTGGAGTGGAACTGGAGGTGCTTTTATATGTAAATTTGATAACTTGAAAACGTCCTATCCAAACTAAGCTTCCCGGTCAGGTACGGTAAAACAAAGTTCGCTAAATAAATACTATGTGCGTCCGACATTTTTAAAAAAAGTGGATGCGCTTCTTTATGGGATAAATACCCTTTATATAACACTAATAAAAATGTGTTCTGATCGCGTAAGTTTAAAAATATTTATTGGGATCGCATAGGTGTTAATCTTTAGCTAAAGCCTGCCTACACTTTAAGCCGTCCCTAAATACTTCTTTACCTGCATAATATGAAGTTTATTTTGTTCCTGTGCGATTGTGTAATCGCACAGGCGATATCATTAGCTTCTATTGCCGCCGGCTAATTTTATTCACGTTACGCTCAAATTAACGATCATTACAGGCTAATAGCCGGTGCGTACACAAAATAAATTGTTCTTACGTGTAGTAAAAGCTAGCACATACCTCACTCGATGATAAACCGCAATAAAGATTTATTTGCACGTAAAGCCAAAGTTACATCTGGCTTTTTTATCAAGATCTTCGAGGCACTTACTCTAAGCCCCAGCCGATGTAATCGCACCTGCTGGTACCACTCCCAAGCTGGGATTACATGGAGACGATTATAGATCTCATTATAGATGTATGGAGGCTGCGTTATGAGGACTAGTAAAGCTGGCTATATGATGTGTGGATGTGTGCTTAACGTCGCAAGCGCTTCACGCCGCAGTTAATCTCCGAGGGCTGCAGAGCAATGTCCCCGGAAACTGGGTGTCATTTAAAGTATCGACCAGCCGACGTGAGGTATTAGATTCAGTACTACGCGATAAGGTCGTGTTGTCTCTTTGTTGAATGTTTTGAGAGAACACTGCGATAAGTATAAATGGCGTTATTATTTTTTACATTGGTATTTCACCTATGATTTCCTTATGGGTACATTTCGAAACCGAGAAAAACAGAAAATTATGGGGAATGACCTGTAACCTATGAATGTTAGGAATAAATGAACTATGAATTGAGTTACATTTTTGCAGATTTTACTGCCGATGCCAATGAAATACATGCTGATATTAACAAATCTCAGTATGTATTTCATATCCGGGCTTTGTATTCATTTATAGAGCAACAATTAAACGGGTTTGCAGAGTCGGGTGCTATCAGTCATCGGTTCCAGTGAGCTTTACCGGCGAAAGAGCCTTGCGGTATCCGTTACGTAAGCCCTCTGGGTGGAAGGAGCTAGGCTGCTCATTCTAAGGCCCCTGCTTAGAATAAGAAGCCTAGCTCCATCCACTGGAGGCTGTTACGAACAATATTCCTAACCAACCTACTCTTAAAAAGAACAAAACGGTGTATGATGTCTATTCGATTCATTGATTGATAAGTAGGTAGGTACAGTGTTTGGTACCTAGTCTTGCGTTTAATGTGTACCTACATACCTATTTATATGTAGTGAGAGTGCTTTTAACCACAATGTTTTTGTTTCTTATATTATTTGTGTGTCAATTCGAATCATTATATTCAAATGTGCAGACATGCCCTTACCCTACCATAGACCCTACCAATCTCTGCGTGCGTGGGCTACCTCTTTTTCCCCTCGAATAAGACCTGGGCGCGTCAACCATGCAGCCACAGTCCTGTCAATCAATCTCGCCAGGCTACGCAAATAGGCAAATGCTTATCATAGCCAAGATTACAGCACAAGGAAGTAATAAAAGAGGCCGGCTTTAACAAAATGATCGGCATTTTCCTACAACATGGACGTTAAATGTACTTTCAACACGATTTGCAAAGGGCTATATGATGCTGTTTAGCATAAAACAACATACGGGCTGGAACGTCAAATATGACTACATACTTTATGTAATTACAGTAAAGAAGTCTTAAGTTTAGCTACTCGTGTAGTATCTATGTCTAGATAAGTTATACTTTGCTGGAAGCTCTGCATATTTTCAAACAAGTTTATTACTTCGGGCATCACCAACACCCGCGTCTCAGATATACCCATCTGTTGTCTTATTTCAGGCATCTCCTAATAACATCAGCGTAATTTAGGCTCAACGTGATTGGCATGAGACAACATGGTCGAGCAGAAGATTTGCAAATTAAATTCAAATGACGTTTCATGTGTCTAATTAAATTTGAAAACAACCTGTTCCATTGTTTATGAAATAAGATCAAAAACTGTCTAACTGCTGGTGCTCTCTAGTACCTACCTACGCTTGAAAGTAAATCTAGAGAAAATTGCCACAACCTTACAGAACAGGACACACATATGGAGCAAAGACTGGAATGAACCTAACAATGTAACATGTAAAGTCTGTCTTAAAGTCCATTAAATAAACTGGACCTAACAACCCACCTACTATCAATTCGTTCACAAATCGCTGAGACAATCTGCTGACCAATTTGAATACATTTAACTCCATAAGGGCTTAGTAATAACATCCTTTTAAAGCAAAACTTATCATCATCGTAATTATGTAGGTGCCTATCATTAATTCCAAACTGGATAAGATTATTTCGATACATAAGGCAGGGCACCTCCTTGTTATCGAAGAACTCAAATACAGATTTATGGTGATACAGGTTGTTTCAAAAGCTGGTAATTATTCATACAAATTGTTACTTAAACCGATTATTAGGGCAGCGGTAAAAACATGTATAATGGGAGATTTAGCAGGCGGTATTGCACCGATCGCCGGGGGCGTCTCGAGCTGCATAGTGTTTGCCTGAATCATATCTCTTGCTCATGTATATATATTCATAGAACTTAGAAAGCCACAATACTTTATTGATCTATACTACAATAATATTTTATAGGGATAAGGCTTTTGCTTTTAAGTTTGTTTGTATATTGAGTGTAATAATCGGAAGGACTTGTCCGATTCAAAAAAAATATTTCTTTATGTAGCTATTAGGAAATTATTAGAAAGCTTACACATTCAGCAATATAAGCTTGAGTAACGCGTTTTCTATGGCATAAACGTCACTCTAGCATAGATCTATTACGGAGCATATTTACATAACGGATATATTCATACGGACCTTAGAGTGTCAGAGACTATGTTATACCCAGGAATTACAAGATCAAAGCCGCGGGTGGAAACTCGTAGTGAAAATTCTGAATGTCTTCATCAACGAATGGCAATAACAAAACGATCTAATCCAGTTGATTATGATCCTTCTTTTGTCGATCTACATTTACCTACCTACACCAACACACTTGGACCACAGAACATGGAAATTACTAGATAAAACGAACCATTTAATGTCAACCGAGCCATTTAATGATAACCGAGCAATTTCTCAAGACCGCGAGTTACTCATCTAGCCATGTAACCTATGTCAATGCCACACGAGTATGACCCGCGCATATCAAAGGCGAGCCGAACCACTCCAGGTCTTACCATTTTATTTGTTCGGCGAAATCCTTTGCTAGCGAACACGACGTGAAATGAAATATGGGAACAGGTACTCGTCTATTTAAATAACTCACTCAGTCTTGGACGTCGAAATGCAAACAAATTTTCAGGTAAAGGCAAGTTTACAATTAATACCTTCCAATTTTTATGAAAAATGCTTGTGACTTTTAGAAATGTTGCTCGGCACTTTTATTATATTAGTAGGTAGGTGGAATATAAGCTACCTACTCCACCACACAAAGTGTAACTGAAACTCTGGAAGGAGCCTATTGGAAGCCGTGGCCGAGGCAGGCCACAGAAACGATGGATGAACAAAGTTGCAGCAGTGGGAGGAAGAAAACTGGAAGACTCCGGAGGAGGCCCGTGCCCAGAGGGGTTCTCATTCACACTAAGGCGGAGGGAAACCTGACATACTAATATTGAAATTAAATAATAACAATAATAATAAGACAATTTTAATTAGGAACCTACATCAAGAAAAAATTAAAGGTTATTTGAATTTATTAAATTTTATAGATTATGCAACTACTTATTTAAATACTAAAATATCCAAGGTTGCTGAACATCAGAACCTAGTCTACCACTAGGTTCTGTGTGATGAACTAGACATTCTTACGAAACTTATTTATATAAGTTTCGTGAGAATCTCTGGTAGACTATAGATAAAAGAGTCCTTGCAGAAGTTACAGAACTTGTAAAAATAGGCTCGAACATCTCTAGGTTTCACAGTGCTCTACTGAATTTAATATCTTTCGCCTGAGAGGGAACTTTGGTAAATAATGAATTTGATTTTTCTTTAGCAGTTGAAGTTACTTAATTGGCATAATTATTTTACTATAATGAGACAGCAAAAATCTCGTAAGATAACATATACCAAGTTCCACCTCTGCTAATTAGCAAGCTTAGTTACGTACGATAAAGTAATGCTACCTGTCAAAATTCTGACAGCCTGTATCAATGGATAAGACAAGTCTATTCTCGCGAAAAATTCTACATATTCAGCAAATTAAGAAGAAATAAATTTAGAATGTGCTTTGAAAGCTTTATTTCTGTGACTCATGGCTTATTTGCTACAATCCTACCGAAAATCTACTAAAACCTAAATAATCGTGTAAACGAAGTGGGAGTCTTTGAGAAAGTACGAAAGAGTACCAGTAACACATGAGGGGTTGCACCGTATCATTGTCTAGGCATCTTTGACCTGAGGAGTCGTGATCAGCTACACGCCTCGATCTTGGATATAGGTTAATATTCCCACTGGCACACTATCGATGGAAAAACGGATACGCCAACTTCAAAGTTTTTATTACCTCGGATGCATTAATTTCTGTGGATATAAAACGTAATAGTACCTAGTGACTTACGTATAGACTTGTTTGTTTTTGTTTGAGCTTGTTTTTGTTGTACCTGATACTTTACAAAGGCACCTACTACTGCCCATATTGATCGAATACTGGATACAATTTCTGTAAGTTCCAGTTTTTACGTTGACAACATGCTTTCGTGTCTGTTTTATATCAATTATCAACATTGTTGCAAAATACAATAAAACTAACAAGTCATGTAAACTCAAGAAAATTTATATTTACCCTCAAATCTGAACTGCCAGACGATGTGGAAGTACTGCTGCTATCCAATCGATGCATTTGATGTGAGTTCTGATTGTGATACATGCTGTCAAAACTGTCCACTTTTCAATGTTCACTTATCACTGGCAGATTCACTTTACTTTCTATTTTATTTATCATACGTTTAATTAACATACAGGTACTTATGCGCGTATCTACAGAGGGTATCATATCCAGGAGCTAATCTTCTCTTTTGACACTAATCCTTAACAAGTAGGATTGAAGAGATGGTACAGATGGACTTAGACAAGACAAGAGTCCAGTTCCAGGGAATTCAAGTAATTATAAAATAATGGATTTCAAAATAACGGTAAATACACCCAGAACACCTGCGCGTTGAGCAATGGCATACGTGACTCAAGTGCCAGGTTATTGATAACACCGGAGCACAACATTGTTATCAATCACAATCGTCAGTTAAAGATATTCGGATATTTTTGTTTGATAACGGCTTCACTTCACCTTGAACGGTTAGTTTCGAGGTTTCGCATATCTAATTCTTTTTATTTTATTGCCTTATACTATTTCCGGGAAGTTTACCTGTGATTATAAAATCGTGTAACGTCTACATGTGACCACAACGTGGATCCCCTAATGGGAACCGTTATTGCTGGTAAATAAATGGTGCGAAAAATATGCAAAATGATTTGAATTGAATTTAGATTGCACCGATAAACGTGATTCATTTTATAGTTATCGACTGTTTAGGTAAGAAGTAAGTTTACAATTAAACGGCGTATAGCAATCATCTATTCGCTAGTATCCTTGCTATATGTTATGATTGCATGGCCCATAAATCACGTCGCATAATAGCGCCGATAAAGCTGAGCTAATCAAAAGGCTGTTCGAATCACATTGGAATCGGGAAAGGACATAAATCAAATCAAGCCACAACAATAGAACCGGTAGTGGCTGAAGTAATGTCACAGCAGGTCGCGATCATGCAGATATTTTCAATTTCCTGCTGTTTTACAGTATGTTACTTATGCCCCGCAAGAAGCCATATATATAGCCATATAAATCCATAGTCATATCGCAAAAACAACGTTAAAGGATACTAGTAGATATGTTAATCAGTTGACTCAACTGAAACTTTGCTGGTTCTACTTTTGTTTCGACATCTCTACTTAAACTCTGTTACGCGTCCACAACAATTATACATAGTGTGTGTTGGTAAACTGTATGGGAATTCATCTTACAAGTATTTATAATCACCATGTTTGCTCCAGCAGCGCTTAGAGTCCTTATTGGGATGAAATCTAATTCAGTGTTAAATAATTTGCACAGATTTTGCCGGAGAAACGTATTCACGTTGTGAGAGTTATTTTTAGAGAGTGTGGTGGTGCTTGAAGAGTTTGATTTAGCTTAAAATGGAGGGAATTCGCGAATGCGTATCGTGAAAGTGATTTTCGCGTGCGCGTGGGCCAGTCGGCGCGCGCGGCGGTACTGTGGCTAGTGGGTACGCGCGACCGTTGCACTTCACCTGATGCCCGCGCGCACTGGACCTTCCACTTCACCCACAGCCTCCCATTAGGGGATCCATCAGCAATAACATCATACTTCCACGTACTACGCATTCACTTCCCCATGCCATCGATAACTGAGGCCTTCGCTTGATTGGTTGAACGTTTATAGAGCTTTTAAAGTTCAGGGGCTTATAATGACTATGAAATGCGTGATGGCACTTTGTTTGTGGTGTAGCTTCCCATCGACAGTTTCATAAGGATCTCACCCTACCCATCAATGAAATACATACATATTATAGTTACTAAACTCATTGCTTCCCATTATGTGCGATGAGTTTAAATTGCTAACTTGTAAAATATTCAATAATAACTTGCTTCGGTACTACCCAACTAACATAGTAGTCCATTAATCTAAGCTTATATCACTAAAAAGATGTGTAAACGAGTTATTAAGGTATTAGCGGTGACATCGTGTTGTATACAGGGTGTCCGGAAGGTCGATGCGAAGCCGTGAGGTGGGGGTAGGTCACCTCGTTACGCATCTATTCAGGCTAGATTACCTTAGTCCAATGTCGATGAATTCCGAGTTATCATAATATCCATGATTTTTGAAAAATTTACCAAAATCATATGCTTATTCGTTCATAGTGTTCAAACAGACAGTTACTAGTGCCTAACAATTTATTTGCGTCCTAGCATAATGTGTATTCAATCGATAAACACCAAAACAATCATCTGTATCTACATAACTGACTAAATGGGACGTGTTTAATAATGAAACATTATTCAAAAATTAAAATAACTTTTTGAAATAGTTCTTTTAAAAAAAAAAATAGAGAAGACTAAAACATTCAAACATTTTTAAAAACATCCAGTATTATTGCCCTTTCGATTGGTGTATCATGCACGTAGATACCTGCCTAATTTTCAGAACTAAAGTACATAAACCCAACTTAAGTCCGGTTTCACAAAAAAATTAAAAAAGTCCTAATAATAAATTAAACATTTTGTTAATAATAATCAAATCGTTTATTATTCATTTTCAAAATGTGAACCTTGGTTTCTTATACATTTTCGGGCCCTATTTCGCACTTCAGTGGTTGTTGTTTTTAATAACATCTCTGTTTTCATTGTTTCAAAGGCTTGTATTATTTTTTCCACTAAATGCTCCCGTGACGTTATTTCTTCAGTATACACGAGTTCCTTGGCTCGACCCCAGACAAAAAAATCTAATGGGGTTAAAGGAGTGCCAATAATGGAAAGTGAAAGAGAAATCATTTTTCAAAATGATGGCTGCCCAGCACACTACCGTGTCACTGTTAGGGAACATCTGGATAATTGTTTCCCTGACAAATGGATTGGAAGGGCTGGACCGATACCATAGCCTGCTCGGTCACCTGATTTAACCCCATTAGATTTTTTTGTCTGGGGTCGAGCCAAGGAACTCGTGTATACTGAAGAAATAACGTCACGGGAGCATTTAGTGGAAAAAATAATACAAGCCTTTGAAACAATGAAAACAGAGATGTTATTAAAAACAACAACCACTGAAGTGCGAAATAGGGCCCGAAATTGTATTAAAAACCAAGGTTCACATTTTGAAAATGAATAATAAACGATTTGATTATTAACAAAATGTTTAATTTATTATTATTTTATATTTTTAATTTTTTTGTTGAAACCGGACTTAAGTTGGGTTTATGTACTCTAGTTCTGAGAATTAGGCAGGTATCTACGTGTATGATACACCAATCGAAAGGGCAATAGTACTGGATGTTTTTAAAAATGTTTGAATGTTTTAGTCTTCTCTATTTTTTTTTAAAAAGAACTATTTCAAAAAGTAATTTTAATTTATAAATAATGTTTCATTATTAAAAACCTCCCATTTAGTCAATTATGTGGATACAGATGATTGTTTTGGTGTTTATCGATTGAATACACATTATGCTAGGACGCAAACAAATTGTTAGGCACTAGTAACTGTCTGTTTGAACACTATGAACGAATAAGCATATGATTTTGGTAAATTTTTCAAAAATCATGGATATTATGATAACTCGGAATTCGTCGACATTGGACTAAGGTAATCTAGCCTGAATAGATGCGTAACGAGATGACCTACCCCCCCCCCCCCCCTCACGGCTTTGCATCGACCTTCCGGACACCCTGTATAGTAAGTGTTCGACAACACACATTTGCTCTTTAACTATAAATAAATGATGTAAACATTTACTACACCATTTTATACAACCGGTATAGTTAGGTGCTATAGCAAGAGCAGCGTAGCGCTAATATAATTATTGCAGAAAAATACTGTTCTATAAAAGTTTTAACAAATGCTTTTATTCATCTGATTTGCGTAATAAGTGTTACAAACGAGCTGCTATAATCCTTTCGGTTAAGTAGTGATGCGCATTCAACTACATATAACTCGACTTTGTCGGATTATGGATATTCAGATCGTTTCTGTAGTACTTAGTACGTTAGTAGACACAAAAACTCTTAATAGAGTAATTTTGTGACGTATTTTAGTTCCAGATTATCACTATATAATGTAACTTTACTATATTGGTTTTTAGATGCCTTTTATAGTTTTACAGATAAGCATACCACACAAATACTGTTTTAGAGCAGAGTCGTTGTGTAATGAGTTTTTAGTTCCTATAGTAATACTTGATAGTATTATGACAGTGTACGGATTTCTTTAATGATACAAAATCAACACGTAAAAGTTGATAAATATTGGTGTTAAATGGCAATTATATCCTGAAATAGATTTCTTATCTCACTTTTACAATAATATTCAGACATTTTCTATCCAGCGTGAACTCGGCGAGTGTCTTAATCTTAGATAAAAAAAATAGTTTTTTTAAATATCATTATAATTTAAGCTCATAATACAAGCTCAATAATTCGAGGGGGGCACTTAGAATTTACTCTAAACCCAATCATATTTTATCAGTAATATTGCGATCGCACGCCATTTCCACACTCCAAAGACAAATATTATAATAACAAAATAAACTTTTAAATAGCTAAAATTGCTTGAATCCTTTTGTATTTTTAATTTTCTTATTTTTACAATCTGCACAGTTACGAATTATAAAATAATTAATGGTGAATGAATACTAAAGCAAACATAAACTCTAGTATACTATGAAAAATTCCTATAAGAGATCCTTTAATAGCCATTACTTCGTTATTTTGTCTCCCGAGTCACTGTTACCTAGCGTGTATAGGACTGATTTGTCATGTGTAACGCTGCTGTTCGTTCGTTTTAGTACTGATCAGAGATATATATGGCCCACTTTTGAATAAAATGTACCTTCTTAGGAGTTTTATAACACCAATACCAGTGATTTACAAAACGTTCTATGGACTTTTAAACGACTAGTCTTTGCTACTTGGGAATCAGACCCATTTTGTATTTATTTTCAAGATTCTCAAATAATTTATGCTTTATTTTTCTCAAGACGTGCTAAGCTGGCTTTTATGCGTCCTTATTATCATTATCGATTTTAATATTCTCAGGCTCGTTCGTCAAGCGCTAACTAACCGGTGCGGTGCTGAGTCCGTCATTTGCATGCGGCGCCCGCGCAGCCCGGCCCGGCGTTTCACTCACGCGCCCGTAGCACGCTGTCAAAGCTCTCACGGAAAGGTGACATGACAACGCTTCATCAACGCCATCATGCAACCTAGTGTATTTTCTCCTAGGATGAAAGTTTTCACGTAGACTAACTCGTTTGATAGGAACAGGACAAAAGCAGGTCTTAGAGACTTGATGGCAATTAAAAACACATTTATTATTATACATATTAGACCATTAAATGAGAATCCACTTGAAATTCACTAAATCGTCTTATCATAGGGTTGAGAAATTTGACCTCAAATTTAAAAGCAAGCTAAACGCGAATTTATGATATGCGAGCTTTGAAACATATTAAAATCATAGTCAGTTCAATTAAACCAAGTTTAAACGCCGGAAAAGCGATGCACCTTAAAGACCTAAGAGTCTTAGAGACTTGATGGCAATTAAAAACACATTCATTATTATACATATTAGACCATTAAATGAGAATCCACTTGAAATTCACTAAATCGTCTTATCATAGGGTTGAGAAATTTGACCTCAAATTTAAAAGCAAGCTAAACGCGAATTTATGATATGCGAGCTTTGAAACATATTAAAATCATAGTCAGTTCAATTAAACCAAGTTTAAACGCCGGAAAAGCGATGCACCTTAATCTAAATTTAAACTTAACCATCTACCGATAGTAACTGCCGACCTACATTAGACATAGACAACTAGAGTTGCAACTACTGTTGTCTACACTTTGAGTTACTCGTTATTTGGTACGCGTTATTTGCACAAATGTTCAATGAGATGATGTCACTGTTTTGTGGATTGGTTAGCAGCGTAGTAACGGGATTTTAAACATGACACATAAACAAGGACTGGAGAATAAAACTTAACATAAAAATAATCACGTTTTTGTGAGTTAAAAGATCATTTTGTGGCTTACTGTAATTAATAATATGTAAGCTAAAACGTAGGTTGAGCCCAGCGAAGATTTAAAATAATATTCGTTTACTTCAAATATTTAAATGCGCAAAATTTTCACGTTATAGGCCTTCGCTGGCCTCTCGGCAGTATTTTTATATTCAAGAATGTTAAACATTAATTTTAATTACCTAAGTAATTTAATATTTTTAATCCTTGCTCTGAAATGTTTGACCGTAATCTCACACAGCGTCAATTTTGTTTTGCCTTTAGCAATTCTGAGAATAAAAAAATTTACTTACATTTACATTCACTATCACCACGCAATTCAGATGTTAACTTTTTAATCGTCTGTAAAATAGCACCTTCTTTTAAATAAGCCTAATTAAAGAACACATTAAAAGAAATGTCCACTCTCACTTGTTTGGGTTGAGCAGATTAGTATCTTGAAAATAAGTATGTTGATTTAATTAAGAAAACTTTAATGGGAAGGTTATATGGAGTATACTATACCTATAGAGTAGCGGGAAAGGGTTATTCCAGTTTTCCCCCTTTGAAATTACCTCTAAGGGGGAAACTGATAGAGTATCGGGAAGTATAATGTACCTATTGTAGAAATATCATATACTTAGTTACCAATAGTTAATGTTATAATTTATGTACCTACAAATGTAAAAACTTTTCACTCTTTATGTGAGCTATATTCTTCAATACGTACTGATCCATCCAAAGGTTGCCTGGAAGAGATCGCTGTTAGCGATAAGGCCGCCGATTGTGCCACATTAGCTATAATTATTATTAAGTTCTTGTTTTATTGATGGTGCAATAAAGTTATATTCTATTCTATTTTCTTTGAGAAATAAATAAATATCTTTAACATACCTACCTATAGTATATATCGAGTATTTAGGCAGGTACTCTCATTTTCACATCATGTATATCTTTATAGTTTACTAGATGCGCCTCGCGGTAAATAAATTTGATCATCCCACGGGAACACTGCACTTTTCGAGATCATAACATGCCTTTACGTTAATCCAGGATATAAGCTATCCTAGTACCGAATTTCATACGAATGCGTTCAGCTGTTTGAGCGTTTAGTAATAACAAACATACACACAAACAGACTCATACAAACATCTGCCTTTATAATATTTGTGCGATAATCAAAAATGAAGGGTCGGTGCTCTAGATAGACGTTTATCGATAATTTAAAAATTCAGTGTAAATATTGGAATCTTTCTTTAAGTACCTGTATTAAAACGTATCGCACATAAAATCAATGTCGGACGTGTGTCGGACACGTCCGTAAAACACAAGGAAAGAACAAAAAAATTGCGTGAAACAGATATAAATTAATAAATATTTTATTGATATTGCCGATTGCGAGCGATACACATCATTCCAGTTAAAACTGTATTTCACTTGACTCACTTTGATTGTGCTTGTGTGATAATATATGTAGATGTAAAAGGACCACTTATAATGGCGGCCACTAATAGTGGTATGTCAGACGCTGGACGGTTTGTGTCTATGATAATAATTAAAAGAAATGCTTTTTCGTACTTTTGTCTCAACAAAATGTTGTATCTACTTACATTTTTTCTCCTTGTTGTTATGCTTATCGATATCAAGTAACATATTGTTAAAATCAAAATTCGAGCTCAAATTACATTATTCTTCGAACAAAATGCGTTATTTACTCCCACGCGTCCCGTAACGTTGGTTTTACGATTCAATTTACATTTAAAAAGCACGAATAACGGTTTTCAATTGATCTCTGTTTCGTTTATGACTGTACATAATTTGACAAATTCGATAATTGCGGAAACTTCCTACCTACTCACCAATTTATTTATATACTTTAGTATTTTATTTCACTCTCACTATTACAACAGTTACTTATATAGTTGAAGTTCAATTGCACTACCGATGCTTTGGTCAGACGCCACATGACTGATAGGAAGCTGTTAGAACTTTCATATCTAATAAAAAAAATTATTATCATGTTAATGTCGTAAATTTTAATTTGGTACACAGCGCATGATAAGTTCACGAACCTTGTGACATTACGTACGATAGAGCTTAGTGCCTAATTTCAAGATTCACGCGTGCGATTTTATCAGCAAACTAAACAGTACCTATTGTTGTTACCAAGTAGTTGGTACAGAAATGTAAATATGTTGCAAGACATTCAAAAAAACATTGTAAGTAAATAGAAGGTGACATCAGCGAGCGGATGTTCCATTAGCAATGCAGATTACCAGCTCCAGGAGGAAATGTCGCCTTGTCGAAACTCAAACCACCAAACTTAACATTTTAAAAAGAGACGGACATACAAACTGAAACTGAATGAAACTTGGCACAAACTAAAACATGACTGTGGGGTAACCAGCAATCAAGGGTTAACCTTTGAGATACCGCTGTGTGATGTACCTAGATCTTTTATAGTCCGCGTGCAAAAGGGCGCGCGGAACATACCTACAAGAAATAACAAAGAGGGTACATATAACTGAACCATTACCTAATAGGTAGGTAACTACAAAATTGACATGATTTTGGGTTTGTCGCATGGTAGCACTTACCAAAGGCAGTACTTAAAACTGTGCGAATCGCCGGCGGCTCCCATCTCGCGAAGCACCGTGTTCCCGAAAAGGACCGTGATTACATCTACGATGTTATACCCACTACCATCACTCACAGCTGAATTCCTTGAGTCAAAATGAGTCTAACCAAGCTGTATTCGGATTGTTTTATTTTCTTCTTATTCTATCTTTGATTGAGTATATCAAAGATCTATTCGACTGTTTTATTTTCTATCGAATTATACACCTACAATGCCTAGGATATCAATAATTTTGACTGTGATACAGTAAATCGTACTGTATAGTAGCCGCTGAACAACTTGTCCGGTGACGGGCAGCGAGAGTGGGAAGTTTGCGAAGGTACACTCACGCATATAATTCATATGCCGCCGACAACGCAGCAGGCCAAAAAAGGTAGCTACAGCTTCGTATAGCTCGGTCCACGCTCTATGATTGTTTGAAACAAAAACTCACAGTGAATAATTGACGCGACTGTCCAGAAGGTAACCGCCCACCAATTTGTCCTAAGAATTGCGTTTTGCGCATCTTTGTCATGTGGTTCGCAAGAGAACAAGAAGATTAACGATTATTATAACAAAACTGTTTTTTCCTTCTTCTTATTTGCTCTTGTCTCTGTATCAATCGAAAGCTGTTGTAAAGTCTACGTATGTATAACTACAAAACTAGAAAATTATAAACACACCTTTACATTCACAACAAAGCACTCATAAAACTAGATTAAGTTTATTCCATTTTTTTTTAAATACACTCATCAGATTTAGGGTAAGATGGTGCCTCTAAATTTCTTGCGCCGAATCTTCGCACCCTCTTAAAAGCTCAGAAATTACGAGCAAGATGCCACTAAATTAACCTGGGCATAATAACGAAGGGAAGTAATTAACGGGATGAGATTGTTTAATTCACGTTTATCTCGTCGAGGTGGCAGTTTAATAACAAACTTGGATGAGAGGTGGAGAAGTTCTATTTAACTTGCGAATTCAGCAGGGAATTGAAAGATTCCTTTGTTCTTTACGATTACCTCAAATGAAGTTGGTTGATTTTGTAAAAGGCACCTACATCTAATCAGCTCTATGACCTTATACGTGGACAACGAGCTTGCTGCTAACTGTTGTCGCATGGAGAGCTCATTGGCAGCGTGCGGTCAACATGATTTGAGGCGGAATGCAGCCAATGTGTGCTTCAACCTTTAGTTGTTAGCCTAGTCTATGCCCAGCCAGTTTGACAAATAAAATCCGAAGGTTTTTCAATAAAGTCAATTCGATTACCTCGGTAGGAAATATTTACATTTTCGATTAAATCATTGTCCTGCTTGTTTATAGAGGTAATATCGATCAATTAATAACAAACTTAGTTAATCGTGAATTATCGAACTTAAGACATGTCTTCGATGACTTTATTTATTTCCGACGGCAACTAATGAGAATCGGCTCAGTTTCAATAGTTTATCTCCGACGATCTTAATTGAAATTGACATCCATAAATTTAAGTTAAGAAGCCAATCCATTGCACAATCATTCGTGTTGAATGTGTGCTGTTGTTAGTCCCAGTGAGATGATTGCTAATAAAATGATAATCAAATAAAATCAAAATCTTTATTTCCAGACAACAAAGGTCGAAGAAAACACACAATTACAACAAACAAAATAAAATAAAACTAAATTAACGAAATCTAGGTTATAATTAATTTCGACTAGTGGCTAGTGGTGGTGGCTAGTGGTGGTTTATGACAGTCTTACTTGTCAGATTTGATTTCCGGATGCTGACATTATTTATGAAATTTATGATATGAGCCATTAGGGTATCTATGTACTTATCAGAGGAGGCCTATGTCCAACAGTGTAGTGAACTAATATATAGGCTATAGATGTGATGTGATGAGATTCATGCAAAGTCAGCAATATTATTGAACCAACAAATTTTAAAATATTGACTTATATTATGTATGATAGGTACTTGACAGTAACTGAGCACCTAAAAACACAAAAAAAGAACAATTAAGAAGGTACAATATTAAAGTTTACCACACAATAGGGTCAATGATCTCCTCCATTAGGTTTACCTAAATTGATATTAAGAATTCAATGTGCTTTCACCCCCACGAAATTAAACCCCACCTAGTTAAGAAATTTTCTCATAATGGGAGTGCATTGTTTGTGTAAAGTGGACAATTTGGAGACGTGGAACAATGGGAGCGTGACCGACTGATCGCCATCGCTGTTCAAACATGAACTAACCGTATTCTGAATATGCTTAGCTGAAGTTCAAGGCACCGTTTATAAAGAAGGCGCTCTGAACCGGCGCCTGTTTTTCAGCTGTCTAATCCCGACATGAATTTCAAATCTAGATAAAAAAAAGAGTATTCTTTGGATGGTTGAGGTTACTCGTGCATAAATTATTGTTAAATCTACCAGAAGTCATGGAAAAGAATGAATTGAAGGCCGAAATAAGGGTTTGATTTACTAACATTCTGCATTGAATATGACTAGTCCCTTAATGCCATCTGGCACGTGTTTAGAGCCGGCACAGATTCCTGCTTTCTGCATAAGCTGAGCTTTGTCCGAGTTAGGTAGAGCCGTTGTCACGATTGTCAGTGATATCATCCAGCGGGTAAACTAATAGACGGATGGTTTGTGACAGGAATAACAATGATTTCTGCACACTTTGTTTTTATACTTCTCTATCTTTGCTTTTTTCTAAATGAGAGGGGTGGTAGTTAAGAACTTATGAAACTTTGCTTAAGAAAATATGACTGAAAAACCTGCTGCTTTCCCAAATTTGCATTTTAATAGGAACGAAACGTTATTACTAACACTGAAAGAAAACCGAAACATCAGACCAAAATCTCCTGGTTTGAATCTTATTCAAAAATACGCGCCAACAGAAAAGTACAATAAAGAACTCGGATTTCGACAATGGAACCCCGTTTCTTTTGGTAGAGTCGCGAGAGCTCTTAATTTTCACAGAGTATTCTACCCGGTAAAATTATACTGATTGGAGCGCCATCTAGTAGCTTCTCTGTACATCAAAAGTAAAGGTTGAGCACGCGCAGCGCCCACGATGATTAATCATTTGTAGATAGTTACAAATGCGATAACCAGAGGTCGCTACAGTACATACAATTTAAAAAGTAATAAAATACTTACCTTGCTCTCGCATGCTTGATGGCAAACATATTTGCAAACTGAAACAAAACAAACACATAAAGTAGATGCCAAAGTTTGATAAAAGTTGAATACCGCAAGAGGGGTCGTTAGCCACAAATCACTGCAGTGAACATGAGCCAGAACTTAGAATACCTGCCATGCGATATTTGAACGTACAATTTAGTTGAAGCCAATTCTAGTATTATCTGGTCAAATAATCTGTCGCAGCTCTCGGCGTCTACAACCTACATGTCAGCATTTCAGACTACTCGCCCGAGCCCCGAGCACCTAGGGGTCTATTGGTTTATATCGTGGATCTGAATCGCTTATAGGTATTTGGCTTCTGGTTTTGTCCTTGTGTTTTTGTTTATTATGAATTTTTGATGTGATTTTTATGATATTGACATAATAAGATATTAGTTAGTGTAAGTGGTATGACCGTTATAATTAAATAAATAAATGAAAAAAAATGACAATAAGGAAATTAGTATGCCTGCTTGGAATGAATGTATGTACTTTCAGCTTCATTATGTACTTACTATCTGTGAATATACAAGCAAGACTTATCGACAAACTTATAGATAACAAGTTTCTGGTGCCTTCGGGCTGGCTTGTGAACTCGGGAACTTTCTGAATAGCCGTACCCGTGGCTTTCAATATCGTCTACGCAAACAAACTAGAGGACAAAACTTGTCATATCGCTGAAAGTTTTAGCGATATTCATATTAGTTATGTAACTTGTAACAACGTATTCCTTTCAGAATTTTTTAAAGCTCTATCTCTATAAATGTTAACAAAACGTTGGGTGGGAACCATGAGATCGTCTATGTTCTCACCTCGGCAGCATGACCCTTGGATGTGCACCGGCTGATGGCACCAGTGGCATGGCCGTGGTTTCCGGAACGATTTGGTGCGGAAAGCATGCGTTTGGCCCACTCCTTTCTGCAACAAAAACAAAAAAACTTTTTAGTGACCCGTTTACTGACCAGCCTCAGCGGTGAAACCCGATAGCGCGCTGCTACAAGCAACTCGACGACACCTACCTACATGTGCGTCATGGGCACTAAAAGAGTTATACATACATACATACTCCTTAAAATTGTATAGTAGGTACCTATAGTTCCTTCTCCACCAGTTTGTGAATTTAGAGTTATCGGCAGGTAGCTAAACGGTCAAATATTACATCTTACGGTCAACCTTAGATAAGCCTTGAATTGTCAATGTTTAGCATTTTTTGTGATGTCCCTCTACCCTCAAACAAAAGGTGTCTGGCTTAGAGCTTCCTCGTCTCGCTTATACTTTCCCACAGGTCAGCGCGAACAAACAGCCGCGGGCTGTGGCATGGCACACTTCCCGGTATATGCTATGGCAGTGCATAGGTGATTGAGGTGCCTATTAGACCAGTATAAATTTGGTGCACATACATGATGCATTTTTACAGAAATATGGCTTTTGATTCGGTACGATTGCAGTATATTTTCGGTCGGTTGGCTTGTGTGTGCTTCAGTTTATCCGTTCATAGATTTATGATTACCTACGCTTTCACGCTCACGTAGAGCGTAGGTACCTTCACACAATAATTTTATTTAGGAAGGTAGATAGAGGTTCCTTTGCATTCAAAAGCTGCGGAATGCATTGTACCTCTACAATCTAACAACCGGGAACTGTATATTCCGCTTAACACGAGCGCGTGAAATGAGGTCCATTGTGCTAGATCTATGCAAGGAGGATGTAAGCAATGCGGCTCCAGGCGATTTATGGGCGACCACCGGTACCTACCTGCGCGCGCGCCTATAATAGACCCAACGCGATCCATTCAGCAAGAGCTCCGGTGAAGCCCACGAGGACCTATTGTGGACTTGAATGCAGATTGTATTCTTTTCATTACAGAACTATGCGCAAGAGTTTACTTTTACAGTTCAAATAACAACAATGCTGTGCTACCCTACAGAAAACAAGATGACTTCGTAGACGTAAAGAGTAGATAAACAAATTGGTCCAAAACAATATCTTACACCTTAAATAAAATTCAAGAATCGTATCAGACCCCGCACCGCATTTAAATAACTTTCTTCCAAGCTCACCACTTTCAAAGAAACAGTCAATTTGATCTACGCTAAAAGGATTTCTATTTACAAACAGAACACAGAGTCGGTGACAGGACAATGCGTGAGTAAATAATTAGTTTCTATTCAATCTCCAGCACGAAGCATGTCTTTCTAGATGTGATTTGCATTCAATAATGCAAGTCGAGGGCCGTGATCTTTATCTATGAGGCCTGACATGTTTTACACTCGTTAGCAAATTGTATCTGACAGCTATAAATCAGATCTCGTTACGAGTTTTCTGGTTTTACGTCGGAGGAAGTAGCTTCATCGCTCAACCTCTTGTGATAGGCAGTTTGCGTCACAGCGCAGCCGCATATGCAATGTGCGATAGTGATCCCGTGGGCTGATTCGCGATTGATCGCCGTCGCAATTGCTAGTCGCTTTGCTACAAAGTAAAGTGACGCAACTACAATTACAACATCAATCGATTGTGAATCAGCACTGTTCTTTGTGCTAAGAGCTGTTCTGATTATAAATGTATTGATGACGTCACGGGCTGCGCAGATGCCAGGCTCCACGGAGATTGGCGCCACATTTGCCACGCACATGATAGTGCCCGTTGTCTGCCATTGTATAACAAATGGAAGTTCAAAATAAATCGACCTGTTTTCTTATCAACCGCCGTGCCATATGCTCAAGTGGTTCTAATAACAGTAGCAAGTAATAGAAGGGAATGAATCTCACCGCAATTAGAGATGGTAATAAAGCTCATCACTCAAAATTACCCGGTACAATTAGTTCCGGGTGCTGATTCGACTGATGTGGATCAGGAAGCATATTAATAAACTGAGGGAGGTAGAGCACTCTAGGTATAGATACATACTCGTAAATGGTTACAGTACCTCAGGTACTTGTACAGGTCATTAAACTATATGCAATAAAAAAAAAACCATAAGTACCTAAACACCAACAGTCTTCATAGAACCCATCAAAATGAAAATAAGTTATTTTAAACGTTTACATTACGTTTACATAACATTACGAAACGAGTTTTCCTTGCGTCTATTCCGAAAAATGTTTAGAATGCGCATAAATAGGCTCAGATAACATCACAAATGCAGCAAGCGCCCGCGCATCTATAAAAACGCACGCACACGTACGATTTCAACACGTGGCCGAATGCAGGTGCTCGTGAGCAGAAATCCCGACGCAGGCCTCCGCTCGTGCCAACAAAAAACAATTGTACTATAGTAGAAACTAAATTTTGACATAATAAAGCCGTAACTACGCTCCATTAACTAACAGAATCAAATTTCATTGAACAGCTGTATGCACTTTCGAACAATGAGACATCCAACTGTCCTGACAATTAGATATCTCCATCCATTCCATCCTGTTAATGATGGACGCATATTGCTTTAAAGTTACGTGTGTAAGGGAATATTTGGTGCAATAAAGATAGGGAGTTCGGCAGTTTAGATAACAGACTCCGAAATGAATAGAAGTATTATCAAAATGTAAGGCAACAATGGGTGATTGAGTGGAACTCGTCCGAAATTCCTTGAATCGTATTCATAGCGTAGTAATTTGCTCTATCCCTGTGGTAATTACTTATGCTCTGTGGCACACCCAAAACTCCCTAGGGTTGTTGGACCCCAGGAAGGGATGTGTGTGTCGGGCTTATAAAGTTACATTTTGTTGGTAAAGAAAACAAAAGCCGAACGAAAACCATTTATCGTGATTAAACCCTCCTAGACATGACGTGTCGATGACAACAATTTCAACTTCCTCTCTAGCTGGAACTTGTAACAACAAAGTTTTTCAAACGTCTTTAACGCCTTTATAGGGTTTGAGTTATTTCTTCCTACGAATCTTCTTGAGGTACCTACAGCCTCGGTTTTTTTTATAAAAAGAGGGTTGTAGGTATGTTAGGGTTGATTGGGGTAGATGTTTTTTTAATCCTACTTAGGTGTACCGGTTTCGGTACCGCTGACCGAGTGAAATATGGGGCCCTTTCCAGTTTTCTTATAGATAAATTGAAATTACACAATGGATCGGCGACCAGGGACCGGCGATATGTCAATGAAATTCAATAAAGCGAAAAAGGAATTGAAATTCATTGGAATCACCGGGACGTTGATTGAACTGTGATGTGAAGACAAAAGGGCGCAATAGCGGAACGAACCTATAAATCACAACGCGGTGCTTTGATATTAACCTCCATTGTTTTGTAATGAATACTTGATTTACCGAAAAGACAAAGCACAGAATGTCGTGATGCGCATAGATAACAATGAACAAGTTCAAACAATATGTAAGCAACGGTGGATGATTCTTTAGATGGCGCAGTGCACCAACGATCAAGCGACAAGTCACGACATAGTATTATGTGATTCTACTTTAATTGCAAGGTATAATTCTCAAGTAATAATAGTCTATGAATTTCCATATTCAATGTTTCACAAGTAGACAAACAAAATTAATTGTCTATGAATAAACGGCGGGCGTCAATAATAATTAGCCATGCTACCATTCCACTGTTAGAGATAAGATTTTGATTTTGTGTAATTTTCTTAAACGTAATTTTCCAATGAGACCAAGTCGGGTGCTAAGACTCGTTTTTTGTGTAATTTAAGGTAAAACAGTTTGATAAGCGACGTCGCTTGTTCCATTTTCATTGTTATCTGTCTGAGCGTCTTTCGTAAGGAGCTTAGAGCTCGGTGTCCTAACACAGAAAGATTACCTATTCAGAAAAGAGATGACCTCATTAGCAGGGCATTTTAAGTTCTAATTGCAATCCTTTAAAGCACTCAAACTTATTTATAGCGGCCATATGGAAAGATCTGTGGAACATCTTATATGAGTCACCACATAATTATAAGTTGTTTTCAGAGTAATGAATCTGCTACTGAACTACCCGTCACATGTTCTGCTTCAGGCCACTAACCCGTTAGTCATGCAGGTTGACAATTACAATTTTGGGGCTTCGTTTGCCATCTGGTAGCTTCGTCGCTTTCTCGCGCTCTTTGTACGTGACATCCGTTAAGACGCTACTGTTTAATATCAAGTGATATCTATAGCTATAGGGAATAAAAGTCTGTCGTATTGTACAAATTGCCAGGTAGTTGCTACAAAAACAAAATTGTTTATACGATCGACTCGGATGATTTACTTTTCGGCCAACTAATTTCAACGAATTCAATCGCAATGCAGTCAGCATTCTGTGATTGATTACTATTGATCAACAAAGAAAGTAGTATTTATCAATTCTCCTGAATTTAAACAGTTTTGCAAAAAAAAGTTGATATTTTTCATTTCGATAATCACTGCCTGTGGATGCACTACATAAGTTACTGCTTATTTTGTAGGAGATTTGTTTTGTTATAGAATGGAATTTAAAACCGACATTGTTTGTATCGATGGACCACACCATGTTTTGTTTAATATTGTGTTTTGTTTTTTTACAGTCCGCTAACTATTTCGGAACACGACGCCCTTTATGTAATATATGTTTATGCGCAACCATGGGCAACAGCTTAGTGTGTTAACAAATAGTTTCACGCCTTGCTACGTGGTTGTACCCGGCAGTTGGCAGCGACGACACTCTGGTAGCAGGCAAGGCACCTTTTCTAGTTACCAATTTGCATGCACATATAATTTCTTCCAAGAACTAAATTATATTCGTTGAAGTTTGACGTGGAAGACGAATGATATTGATTTTGTGAGACGACTTGTCGTGTAGAGCTAAATTACATTGACGTTTGACAGATTCTTTCCTTTCCTTTCTGTGTTCATAAAGTCAGTTTTAAGTCGATTTTTCATTGCTGTGGTAAGAACACATCTCCACATTCCATATAATGCAGAGACATTATTACAGCATAGTTTGTAGAGTACAAGTAATAATCACATTCCTAGACAGGTATTCCATACCTACCATAACTTTAAATCGCTCGTAGCATCTGTATGGTGTATTATGCGGGTTTTCTAGTGCAATTATATTATTAGGTAGGTATTCCGCCGCAACCTTCACGTTACATAACGATAAGCTATTTATGGTAGTACCTATACGTAATTTAGCTCTTTATTGTACCTAGCTAGGTAATTTCTATCTACATATGTAATATATTCGTGCGCATGGTCGGTGATTCTGATAATAGACTATTTAAAATTAATGTTTTCAGGCATCACACAAAATGATTATACCTCTAACTTACTTAAAAAAAGTGTTTTTGTTAACTCATATGACAGTTTTATCCGTGCAGGGTGATAATAAATAATAATAAATGTTTTTATTCTGTAATAAAAGATACAAATATTTTTACCATAGCCGAAAACACTTTTTAAGTATAATGATATACTTGTATTAGGTGTTTTCGATCTTCCACGTCTTCTACCTCTATTAAGTAAATTTCAGTGGCGTTACATTTGTTAAATAATAAATATCAAAAGTAAGCAGGGTTAGGAGGACAGTTAGAAACTTAGGCACCGATAGTCGGTAGGAGAGTAGGTAGTAGGTGGATTTCAAATTCTTAATAGGTTTGAGTCAACTAAAAAATGCATGGGAATATGAATTTATGTATTCTAGTACCTACTAATAGTGAACTACGGAACTCTAAATAAAAAGCTTTACCATACCATATTAAGAGATGAAAACTCTACATTCAATAAAACATAATTAATTATTTACCGAAGCTCTACTATGCTCAGCGTCTCGGAGTTATCTTGCCACAGGTTCCTGCGTAGTAACTATGTAGCTACACTACGCAGCATTGGATTCTAAATTTCAGCCTTATGATACGTAGCAGAGTGGCGCAGTGGAAGCGTGCTGGGCCCATAACCCAGAGGTCCGTGGATCGAAACCACGCTCTGCTAAACACTTTTTGCATTCTATTTTGTATTTTTTGCTTTTAATAGAGTTTTTTCAAATCATAATAAAAAATTAAGATGATCGAAAGTTGCGTGTCAGTATATTTATTACCCGGATAATAAAGTAGTTGTAGGTATAAAGTTTTCCCCTAGCCTGAGCGATGATGATGGCCGAACACACCCTCGTAAATGGAGATTCACCCTTCACAGGGGTTACGAAAGGTGAAAATAATATTAGCTTTAAATATTTTAACGAACTATTGCGTAAAAGGCAATTTGGTTGATAACTTTTGAACTGAGTATCAGTTGGTGCAATGTAAACACGTCGCGAAGATTGCAGTTGCTCCTATGTGATCATAAATACTTATATCTATGGGTTATCATCAGTTTGTCACGAAATTAAATTACTAGGTATCTGATTAATACTTTTAGACTGAAACTTACTTAGCCTTGTCTTGCATTAAAGTAGACTTAAAATAGGCACTCACCTGGACAAGACTTGACTCCTTTGCGAAAGGTACAATGTGTCGAAAATTCCTAGATAAACAAAAATGTTGCTCTACTCACTCATAAAAGCATATTATCACAGAAATTCTGTGGTAGAGCATGTTGCTCTACCCAGTATACTAGAGTAAAGTTGCGTGTAGCGCTAGTGCCTTTATAAACATAACGCAAGGAAACGAGCCTATGTGTCTGTATGCATGTCGGCTCCCCGCAGAGACTCCCCCATCCAATTAAGCGCGAATTATCAAATTTCCAACAATTTACCTTCCGATTAGAACCCCCGACCAATTAACGCTAGGTGTGGTGCAGCAATAATATCACAAAAATCAATATCCAAACAGTAACAAAACTATTTCAGTAATTTAATATCCTACTTCTAGACATTTTCTATGAATTTTCTAATAAAACGGTTTAAGAACGTGATAATTTCCTGGTCTACAATTCAACTACTACCCGTCAGAAACACATAAGTACAGCACCATACTTTCGACTCTCGGCGACCATTTGGTTTAATTTGTATCAGTGAACCAACAAGTTTATACATCAAACCAGAATCTTACTACCATGTCCCTACTGATTTGTTCAGAATATTTCATAAGGGTCTGCGAAGTCCGCAAAGTCAACGCAAACAAACCCCAATTTATTCATGGCCCTTACTCAGCAGGGAAATTAAATCAATGTCTAGTAAGTAAGTTAATGTCTAGTAGCAACTTCCTACACGTTACCTAGTCATAGTTTCTCTCAAAGACTAGCTAAGAATAGAGGAATGAAATGGACCATTAATTAAACAGAATTGCTACGTGAGACCTAATATGGCGGTTATATCTCTTATGATATCAAATGGAATAAACATTGCTTTGGAAACGAGTGTCCAACTGCAATCGGTTATTCTGTACATTCTGTGACCTAAATAGCTCGTCTTCAGAGCAGTGTATTGAGGGTATCATTTCCGGATTATGATGCATTTCCTATTTGTGCAATACGTTTGGCTGTATGTTTATGTAGAGCACTTACCCATCGAAAATTCTTTCGGTTTATAAAGTAGATTCAACGACAAATGTGACGCGGCAAGCGAAAGTCAGCCTGCGACGCAGGAGGTTGCGGGTTCGATTCCCGCCCTTGGGACAAATGTTATAACGATGGATGGATTTATGGACTAATGTTTTGGGGTACTGCAGCTGATAGCAATCGAATATTTGTACTGCAAAAGCGATGCATTCGATACATTCTAGGGCTAAAATATAGAGAATCTTGTAGAGGTAAATTCAAAGAACTAAATATTATGACCATGGCTAGTGTGTTCGTATATCAAAATATTGAATATGTGCTAGAAGATATTGGAGATATGGTGAGGTTCATTGTCATAACACTAGGAATAAGGAAAATGTAGTAGCTCCACGGACCAGACTTAATAAAATTTTGAAAAGCTACAAATGTATATCCTTAAAATTTTATAATAAAATACCAATCGACCTAAGAAAAAGACCTGACATTGAATTACTACATTATGTCAAAAACTATTTAACGAAAAAATGTTATTATACAATTGACGAAGCTTTGGCGGACACATCTTTATTTTGTGAAGATAATTATGATATTGAGTAAGTGCGATCTAGGTACATTTGTACACATTTTTATGACATGTCTAAGTGCTTTGTATAAGTTTAAAGATGAAATAAATGACTTTAATGACGAACTGCAAATATATGTTCCGGGTATTTTTTATGTATAATATAAATATCTATCTATGTAATGTATTGTTTTAAGTATATCAGTCATCTATATTACCCATAACACAAGCTCTGCTTAGCTTGTGGCATCGAGCACATACCCAGTAGAAAGGAAATATGGTCTTTCGAATTCCGAAACTGATCAGTGTTTATTTCACTAATACAATGTCAACTCTCGCTCGCTATATAGTGTTGTGCTGACACAATAAAATAATGTATCGATACTCCGATAATTAAAATGTATCAATTTGATTGAGTTATTTGATCAGTGTAACTCTTAAAGCTCCGGGGTTTTGTATATTATTTCATCGATATAGTAAAAAATGTAACTTTATTTTTTTTTACGATACTCTTTCATTTTCAATTAAAAGAGGTTGCTCATAGCGATAATAAAGATGCCTTGTACTCCCGCGATTATTTTTAATTTTAACTTCCATTATAATTCGTTCTTTTAATCTAATATAACAATGGCACACATGTAGTAATAAACGTATTTGATTTTCTTGCTTTTTAAAAATCATAAATTCACTATAATTGACGTAAATAATTTTCGCGACGGTCTAACATTGACGATCGATATCGATAAAAATATTTGCTTGCCCAACTCGAGTGTGATGCTTGACTTTGAGTCGGCCAATCGGAGTGCAATGGTCGCCGCAGTGATTTAACAGAATTGTTGTCTAAACAAAATAATAACATTTCCTCTCTATTGGGTATGTGCTCGATGGCTTGTTGCTAGATGATGCTGTGTGGATTGTCCAGCATTGTTTATTTATTATTCCTTTTAATCGCATACCTAACTCAAAACTAAAGTAGTTAAGCATATTATTTTTTTCAGTGCATTCATTAATTTCTCGAAACTTTACTCGCAGTATTGTTTTGAATTAACACATGCTCAAGCTGGGCGTAGGGTGAGCGTGACAAAGCAAAGTACAGTTTGAATCGAAAATTCCTGTGCAAGTGATAGTTTTATTTTAAGTAACTATGCTCTTACTATATTAAGGATCTAGAATGTTTGTTCTGGATGGATCAGCAACAGCACTCACAACTTTGTAATTGCCTTTCCCCTTTATTGCCTTAGACTATACTGATACTTATAGTTCCTTTGTAAACTGATTCTGGGAGTAAACGTCCACGAAACGCACGCGAATGGAATTGAAATGAACGTATAAAAGGGCTCTACAAATTTGGCAATGGTCTATAACAATATTGTCAATATTGTTATAGACCATTGCCAAATTTTACAATACTGTAATTAATACAGGGTGTCCCCGAATACCTGCAATCGCCAATATACAGGGTGGCACATTTAGATCGGTCAGTATGGGAAAGTCTGAAACTATAAGACATACGAAAATCTCTTCTTAGGAACCATGTCATCGATTTTAGAAACAAGGAAAACTGCATTCATACTTTTAAAAAAAAATGGTGGTAATTTCGAAAACTTACTAAAATAAATTAAAGGATATGAAAACAATGCATTTTAGACATCATGTTTTATATTAACATTTACTGCTACTATAAAACATTTATCACAATCGATATCTAAAATAAATAGTGTAAATTTTATTTTTCAAAATGTCCAGGTTCGATTCCCGAGCTGAGTACAAGATTTTTTTAATGAATTAATGCAGTTTTTCTTGTTACTAAAATCGATGACATGGTTCCAAAGAAGAGATCTTCGAATGTCTTATAGTTCCAGACTTTCCTATACTGACCGATCTAAATGTGCCACCCTGTATATCTCTTATAGGAGTCCTAATGTAAACAACTTATCTCATTTCACTCTTGAAAATCCCTACCTATCGATAATCAACACATTTAATTTGCAAAACGATTGTGAAGTACTCAGAAAATAAAAGAAAACTCTGTTCCCATTACTTAGATATGAATAGTGAGTAAGCGTACCTAGATAGTTAACGGCGAGCTTGAATAATGTAGCCGGATACATAAGCCTGACCTATGATGAACTGTCTTTCACACTTCTCAATATCATTATTGTGTATATTGGCTACGGTCCCTTAGGTAGGTCTGTACAACATAGTTGTGGTTTTCAATCATAAACATTGTTGGAAGACCCTTCCTAATTTATGCATTTCATGATGATTGTCACACTCACAGGTCATAGGTACCTTTACCGTGTTATCTGCCTCAATTATTTAATTCTTCGCAGTCTAGGAACTTAGTTATGTTAAATATGTAAGTATGTTTATTCTAAGATAGTTTATTTTCATGTATATATAATATATTATTTTAAGTTTATCTTATTGTATAGTATATATATTACTAGATTTGTGAAGGTAAATTCCTATAAATGTCGTGTTTACCTGTTAGTAACACGCAAATCAGGACAGGACCTAATTCAAATTTGTTTTAAGTGATTTATATTGTATGTGGTTGGTAAAACTTTTATTTAATAAATAAATATGTAGGTACTTTCAAGAGCATTTTTAAATCTCTCAGAAAGTTTGGCTCTACCTCTCTACGAAGAATACATTATATATGTATAAATTTGAGCGTTAATTTAATACAGAGGTCAAGATATTTAATCAGATTCTGTCATGCTCCCTTAGAAAATATCAATGAAAAGTCTATAAATCTTCGTTAAGATGTCCGCCGAGAAGTCCACTTTAATTAAGTTTAGTATGAAATGAATATCTTTGAATATGGTATAATCACGCTAACGAACCTGTGTGGAGTCTGGTGTAGAACATTTTAATAGGAATTGGATTCAATCCATAAAAGAAAACGGTGAGAAAGAGATCGTTCTATTTAATATATTCAGTATATTATAACTCCTGATCGGATTTTGTATAACTCCTTAACTTTCAATTCTAAACTTGCTGCCTACCATTTTAAACTTACTTTTGAATTTTATTCATAAAACTGAAAATAAAAAAGCAAAAGCTACAAAAAAGCAAATAAATTAAGAGCCTTTATCTCCAAAAGCAGGCTTTATCGTTAAACGTTAATTTCCCGAAATATTATGCATCTGTTTGCTGGTGAAAATGAGCACAGCGTTGCTCGCGACTGTTTGCTCTGGTGTTGAAATTCTATATGACATCACTTTAATACTGTATCTGTTTACTTGTTCAACATGTATTTACTAGATATATTCATCTTAGTAGTCTACCAATTTATATTGTCACAAGAGTCGAGTATGTGAATTGTACGACTACCTACATAAATCAAATAGGCAACAATGGCGCTTTATTATAGGTAACAAAGCGAGGCTGGTTTATTATTTGTTTGGTACTTACTGGTTGTAGGCAAGTAGCATATCTTACGATCGTAATCTTTAGATTACTATTGCTTACTTGATAAGGTAATTGTTATGTACCTACCCTTTCATTTAAGCAAGATTAATTCAATTCAAGCAATTTTTTTCGTTATTGGAGCTGCGGCACAGAATTATATCTAATGTAAAAAATATGCCTTATTTAAAAATATCTTCAGGTAGGTATTAGGCGTCCCTTGTCTGATTTCAGACAAATGTGATAAAAACAGCCCGACACCTTTTACGGCGCAAGGTAGGTAATTTAACTTTTTTACTCTCAGACGTTTTACCTTTTTCGGAAAGTAATTTCAGTTTTAATCAACCGTATTTGGTAGGCAGAGATTAGAACGCAAAAGTTGTAGGTACTTACGGACAAAACTAGGTATACCTATACTTACTTGTAGAAATAAATCGAAGAACTTTCAACGAGCTGAGGCAGATATCTCGGGGTAATCGAGATCCTATTGTGTAAGTACAAATATTGATCCTTCGGCAAAATTCTCGGGTCTGGCAATATTTTCATTGCATGCCTCCACATCACCGGTAGGTACTTACCTACGCTGATTTTACTAGAATGTTGGCATGAGTAATAGGTGTGTAGGGTAAGTGTTTGCGTTGATGCTACAAAGTGACAAGTTAATAGCATAACATGTCAGCGTATGAAGGGTCTAGTCTAGGGGAGAAGCCCCGCCTCATAACCGACGACGTCAGTCATTACAGACGACAAAGTAAATAAATTACTTAAAAAAATTAACTTAATTGATTTTCAGAGCGTGTGATGGACGGAGATTTAAAAGAAGGGTTCAACGGGAACGTTTAAAGGTTATTTCGACGAAAGTGCTTCGATAAAATAGGGATTTAACTTGAAGCACGTTTCGTATTCAGATTAGATGTGGGTAAGCAGCGAAGCTAAAGCTTTTTGAATTTTAAATCACTTGTGCGTAAATAGTGGACACCTAGAGTATACCTAACCGACCCTTAGCATACAACTAGCGTAGCGTTTTGTTTTCGAGACAAGAATAAAGAAAATGTTATACATTGCGTAAATCATTGAAGTTGAAGGTCATCATATATTTTAAACATCCGATGAATCAAGAATGAAAAAATTTTTTTTTTGCTTATTGATGACTTTTTATGATGATGAAGGTAGAGACTTAGTAAAGAGCCAATTCTTAAAAGTTGAAAAACCAGTCCCAAGTTTTTTTATGCTCTAGATTCTAGAAGATAATTGACGATGTTATGTAATTTTGTCTATTCTACTCTAGCTAGACAATCGCTGTGCTTGGCCTAATTTCAGTCCTTCCTAAGTCTACACCTTTTCTTTACTAAGTCTATCACAATATTTTAAGGAAATACATCACATCGTCCGTCCATCCACGTAAATCTCAAATGAATTGCTTGTCCAAAATCGACGCCAACACAAATTTTAATCTCGATTTGGTCTAGCGTTGTTGTTCCAGCAGGTTAGCGACCAAATGCCAACAAAAACAGAGAAGTCTATAAAAAGTTGGACGCTACATTTTTACTCTTAGAAACCTCAGATCAGTGGTCTATCACTATTATATGTACTTATTTATTTTAATGGATTTTCAATATTTTTTTTTTGTACATATGTATAACGTATCAAAGGTATCTTTTTGCGAAACCAAACTACGTGCCTTTTTACCTTGTATTTTTTATGACATCAAGCTAGTTAGTTAATAACATCTTTATTGACAAAGAAAATTACAATTCAATAATAAAAACAAATTAGAACTAGTATTTACAATTGAAACAATTAAGCTAACTGCAGACTGTTGCAAACAATCCACAGGTAGCTCAACGGATCCATAATCAATACCAGTCGGAAGCGTCCCCAAGACGCTGGCTGCATTGCCCCGCTGTATGGCAATGCTGATGCGCTAGATAGCTAGATAGATAGGTATATTATATAGATAAGTAAGGTAGTGCTGAACTAAATACAAAGCTACCCTCGCATTATACCCTAATTTTAAATTCGTTCAGGTGATGAAGCCAGTAGGCAAAAGAGCAATGTCTCTGAACACTCTTTTGTTGTAGATAGGGTAGGTTCTATACAACTAGAAGTGGGTTCACCTTTTCGTTCATTATTTATGTAGAGACGTGTTGTTATTTGAGTTTACGCGATTAACTTCGGCCTACGTTCTTTTAGCTACAAAAACCGTGAGAAATAATTAGTGATTAGATAGAAACTGGTATTTCAAGCTTAGAACTCCGCCTCGATTAGTCTCAAATCAGTAGAAATTGAGATAAAATTTACATTTCAAGATATTCTACCCTTCGAGTAGGTACTCTAGCTGCCTATTTAGGAATATCTATCAACATTTTTGATAGCGGACATCGGGCAAGAGCATAAAAGCGTTTTTATGACCATGTAAGTCCGTATGAACGAACAAAATTGTGAATTAACTTGTTCTTCTGTGGGTTTTACTGCTTAACACGGCACACCGCCAATCTAAATATAATTAGGAGATAGCGAAGCGAGGCAAGCAGACGAACGTTCAATCAGGTATTATGGAACCGAAGCTGGTCGATATTTATCAAATGCACACTAGACCTCCCACGTAGGCTCGGCTTTGCCTTGCATTACAAACTTGCTTGCAGTTCGATTCACAGGGTCTGTCTACAATTTGGGATAATTGGCCTCCGTTCGACTGTGAATAACTTAGATAGTGAACAATTACATTAACGAGAGTCCTCACTTAACTCCGATCGAAATAATGAACCATTGCTCTATTTCCTTCGGAATATTCCGAATATCTAATACCTTCCTCAAAGGTTTTATGTCAAGATGTCTAAGGATTTGGAATTAAAAGGGCGCGGTCCCAGCGGGTTATTCCAATGAATATTATCAACAAAGCATTGTTTGTTGAGCCGTCTCATGTTCAATATTTTTTGACGGAGATAAATTAATTTATTGCTTTTGCTGGGGTGCGTCAATGCGTTAAATTTAATTTCAAGTTACGTAAAACAGTAACCATAACCACTTCAATCAGCAGTCACTAGAAATAGTCAAGGGTTATTTTGCGGTTGCATTGTGTGGTTCAGGGCTAGGAGGGCTATAAATCACTCTCCCCGAAGTCGAGAATGCACCAGGTGGCCGACGCTATTTTTAAACTGTAAGTACCAATGAATAAGGAATAAAATTTGTTTTATGGCTTTCCATTCATACTTGATTCATAGCAAGGACCAAAGCAATAAGTATATTTATACTGTAGGTGCCCAGTTTGCGCTAGCGGCGGTAAAAACAACAAAATAACATTACGGCACGGCGGCAGCGGCGCGGCGTCGTCGCTTGGGGAGTGTGAAATACAAACACGCACGCTTTTTGGGTTAGGCGTTTGCTTTTTAAATAAATACAAAGCTTATCGAGAATTCAAATTGTTTAAGCTTTGAGGTATGGTCAAAAGTTCAAAACATTAAAGGCCATAAACGAACTCACACTTGACGGTTATCTAAAGGGTAACAGACGTCGGACAGCTGGCAGTTTGTTCTGCCAACCGTGTCATGTTTTTATGGAGCCGTATTTGCACGGGTTTATTTTCAGCACCGAAACTTTATACCTATCTGAAGCAACTCTATACGCTCTTTGTTACGATAGTGACCTCCAAAATAATTGAAATTAATACTTAGCTTGTAATGATGCAGTTTCTATCAAAGTAAAACATAGCTAAATTATACTGGAGTAGGTAAATATTTGTTGTTATCTAATTAGGTAGGTAAAAATGTGGATAAGTATTTTTTTCTGGTTTGTCTGTAATAATAATAAGTAGCCTAATTTATCTAACTACAATGGTCCTTCTCTACATTAAGTACCTATAGTAAGATACCTACTATAGTATTTGGGGCCCGGTAAACTAAACGGTTATTATACTTCATGCACAATAAATCACTGTAACCTGATGCATAAACTGTAATACAACTTACCTAGGTAAATTATCTGGAAATACCGGCCTAGTAGGGCCTAAGTATGAATTACCCCCGTAGGTGCTTTGCGCAAGCCAGCAAACCGCAATTATGGTTGTCAGTGTCCTAATTCGTCGTTGTTCCACGAGCATTATCGGTAATGAAGTGCGCTTCATAATAGAACCGCCAATGGAACCTGTAGAAACCACTGGGACCGCGCTTCCGGTCAAACTGTTTGGTGCTCTTGCGCAAACTTCCGCTCACAATTCAAATTATGATTTAAATTAGGAACAAAATGATTGATGCTTCACTCCCGAAGCTTGTATCGGCTCATTTCACTCAGCGGACTTTTAACGTCAGGCGAACTTTTTAACTGCGCCCCGTTACTTAGAATTTGGAGTTTCGCTCCCGCGCCGCAGTTAGAATCGATCGATACTTCTGCAGTTGAAAAGTTTAGCTCACGCAATGCTACCACGTTACAACCCACGTTACGTTATCGTTGAATTAATTCAATCACAACTAATGATCTTGTCTTACCCATTCGTGTAAGTAGTAAATGACGCATGCACTTCGAAGTCCAGTCATAACGTCACAAACAATGTCACATGACAAAAAGCTCTGGCTGTCATCGATTGAACGTGTGAGAGTAATCTCGTTCCCAGCGCAGGCGCAACTGAGACGTCGCAGTAACTTATAATCTGTGGCTGAAGTGAGGAATGTGCTGTAAATCATCCAACATAGAGATCGGGATATATTGTTCGTATCGAACTGTCATCGAAAGAGTTATTTCGTAGGGTAGAATCGCGTTTAACTCAGCGGTGCCTAAAGATGAAAAAAGACTGAATACTTATACGCTAGCTATATATACCTACCTAGCTATACCTACATATATATGTATATATATATAGTTAATATTCAAATTTGTACTTTCTAGGCTTTGCTAAGGATTTTTGACAAATGGTTACCAAATCTACAGTCAGTATTGTCAATGTTCAGTCAAAGTTAAGGTCATCTGGCGTCATGTACATAGGTCCACAATCACCACATCAGTTGACCTTAAATGACATCATACTATACGTTTTCTTCTTATTTACCAACAAAGCTCACAGTACGTCATAATTTGTGGCAGCGTTTAAGTTAACACATGAAAGACCTTGGTTTACGATGATGACATTCCCTAGTCATGGACGTCCGACTGCCACTGACAATCATTTCATTCTTCCTTATGTTCACACGTTTTAAACTAATTTACGCCCTATCTATTAAACATTTAATTTTATATGCGGGTTTATTTGAGAACCAGTGGATTATTGGTCTTACGTATAATATTCTAGTGTTTGCTGTACGTAGAGCATCATGGTAAAACGTGTGTTAAATTGGTTTCTCATCTCTATAATATTTGCTTAGTGGCATATCAATCCGATATTGCTTTCGCGATCATTGGTAATCGTCCATCCACGTTTCGTGTGTATGGAGAGTTGGCAATCCGATCCAATTGCATTCACTCGCGCGAAACATCGCGTTTTGAATTCGATACTGTGACTGACAGCCGAAATTCTAGAACCAACTTAGTGGAATTTATTCCCACGATATTGATTACGTTGTAGGTGTGGTATTATTTGAAATGCAATGAGAACCAAGAACCTGTCTAGATAAACCTTAATTTAGGATTTAAGACGTCATTAACCATTCATCATCATCATCATCGTCATCAGCCTATGTTAGTCCACTGCTGGACAAATGCCTCTCCTAATGAGCGCCATAGTCCCTGTCTTCATCGTTAACCATTAAATGTATTAAAGTTTCAATAAATATATAAATTGAAAATATAATACATATTACGACGAAGTCTATCCATGTAGCAATTGATAAGCACATATCCTGGTTAGCTGCAAGAAGAGTTTTGTTAGCTGTTCAAAACAATATAAAAAAGTCTTGTGTAACCAACTTTTATGACAAACTCAAAGGTGGTCATCGCATTTCTTTAGGGCTAGCCAATATAAGAATAAATAAAGCCAAATAGTCCGATCATTCAACAGCTGCTAAATAATAGTCAGGCAATTGAATTAGCAGCGAACTACAGTACCTAAGCACTTCTTAATAAAAACACGAAATAAAAACACAATGAACGAACAAGCCACTCAGCAAGTCAAGTGTGCACTTGGGCCTTGGCTCCTACTGTTTTCAAGTGGGTACTTAAAGTCTGGACATTCAGATTTATCAGCCATGAAATGAAAAGAAAGAAAACAATGTAATTGCGCATAAAGAAAACGGACCATAAAGTATCATTGATTTAACGAATTATTGAAAGACATTATTGTGAAAGGAAACGTAAATAGACCAGCACAATCAGTTTATCAAATGCTGTCCAAAATTGGGCTGAAAACAAATAAATTAAACAAAAGGCAGATCCATGAATCCTCTTGAAAGCCAACATTGTGCGTAAAACAATGATATGAGATCCAAAGTCACGCACATTAATAATAGACTTCTATAAAGGGCAGAATCAAAGGGACCGCCTCTCAAAGGTTTTATTGTATGAGATAGTCCGTCAGACATGCAGCCCCATATGCTCCTAATTAACTTACAAACGTACAGTAAACTGTAATTATTTAATCTGGAGCTGCAGATAACATGCGAGTGCTCGCACACAAGTGACCACTATTGCTATGATTCCAGCTTTACTATCCCGCGCCGTGTTGGTTTTATTTATTCCACCTATTCTGTACATATCTATCGATAAATTTATTTCTTTCAAATCAATTTACTAGCTTTGAAAGAAAGCAATTATCGATTTGACAAGCTCCTTAGTATAATCCTGTATCTAGTCTACAATAGATCAGTTACCAGCAGCTATCTGTTTTTTCTAGAACATCTATATATAATATATACCACGTTTTGTCAATACATCTCATAATTATTAACCCGTTTTGGGCTACGTGAATTGGTGATCATAACAAACTCTTACCTTTCAATGTCGTTTTAGTTTAGCAAAAACTCCCGCGAGAATTTAAATACCAGTAAAGTTTCTAGTATTTGTTAAGAACACAAAAACTGCAGATGCTATCGAGTAAAGTAGGTTCTCAGAACATTATTTATCAATTACGAACCCGCAGCTATCCTAATTCGATTAACCCCCCGGATCAAGCACAGGCATGGCAACATTCTGTTCTGAATAATCCACCGTTTATCTACCTCTAATTGGAACCCTCACAATTGATGGCGGCCTTGTTCCGCGCAACGGATGGTATGGTAACATTATTTGTGCCTGTTTTAAAGTTAGCTCCAGTTTATAAGTTAATCAGCTTCTGGTCTTGGTATTGCATGTTTTCTAATTAAATTTTAGATGTTCATTAGTCAAAGAAAATTCCTGTCATAAAGGTATAATTCAAACGATGCTAACCCTCTGAAGGCTAGGCAAGGTTCTTACATTTATCTACCAAAGTTCACGAGTGCCTACTTCGTGAAAATTGGGCTTTTTCGCTGGGTACTGAAACGGTATATTTTCTTACAGCTTCAAAAAAATCTTGTATTATTTTTACTCTGTAAAATACCACCTTTGTATTCGCACATAAATTGCGTAGACCCTCTACGCGGCATCTACGAAATATTACAACGCATTTCGTAAACAGTACACCATTTATTTCGTTCTTTTTTACGGTTGAATACGCGATGATATCTTTCTATTGATGGTGTAAAGTATATAGCCATCTCACCCTTCAATACTTTTTTATCTTACCATTCCTATATATCGCATATTTATCTATATTATTTTGTTTGACCTGTATGGAATGTCTGTCACATATTGAGATTAAAGCTCTGCGCTTATTAATCCAATACCGCTACCACACAGTACAATAACGTGCATTCAAATATGGGCGTTATCTTTAGGTACATTTTACAGTGACAAAATGGCTTTCCACAAGCTTCAGACAAGTGGTCCGACTACTAGCGAGCCGTCTGTCATCTGATGCCGTCAATACAGAATTCATTTGAATGTTCCTAGTTAAAGCCCATATTTGAATGCACATTTTTGTGCTGTGCTGCAGCGGCGCTTTCCAGGTCTGCGACAGGCTTAAATCACATCATAATACACAACATCGGA
Source organism: Eupithecia inturbata (assembly GCA_963662085.1). NCBI lineage: Eukaryota > Metazoa > Arthropoda > Insecta > Lepidoptera > Geometridae > Eupithecia > Eupithecia inturbata. The sequence continues at coordinate 8,547,421 of OY759180.1, read as the reverse complement.
TAACTCTCTCCTTGATGCCTAAGCCTTCCCGTTCCTAACTAACGGTCTAGTTTAAATAATAGCAATTTGCTTTCCTATATTGTTTACCTATACCTATTATGGTCATGCTTTCCAAATTTTCCCTCGGAAATAGGTGACAATGAACTTGCGGGATATTTGCCGCGCTTGTGTGGGCGGTACTCGTTCTTGCGCAAACGCAACTGTTGGGACGCTACTAGAGCCGACCCATGGTTGGCCCTTTGGCCCAGCAGCGTGCGACAATGCTGACACATTAGCATTCTACTGTTAACTCTACCTACATGTAGAGTAATTACGGTGTAGCAAGCACGAAAACCCTTTCTATGTTGCTAGACTAAATACTCCACCTTGATAGCTCCAACACGGCATACTTAAGGCTTTGAATTAATCAACTCATGAGCAAAAGTTTCATTTCATTCCACATTCTAGCACTCTTTTCGAAGATTTTATGACATAATTGACTACAAACAGAACATGGTCACTTGTATCCTTGTAATAGACAAGGTAGTAGGAAGGTAACACCATTATGTGCGACACTGACCAAGTACCCTCTGATTACTATTCTACGCCACTGTCCAACAATACCTAACGAAGTTGAAGTACGAACGCAAGCAAATAACATCCTAATTAATATGCGTCCTAGGGCCCAGTTAGCGTTAATTAACGGATGAAAATGGTACAGGGTGGCATCATTTGGCCTTTGTTTTCAATTTGACCGACTGTGATTTACAGACTTCGATATTTTTTGGGAAGGTAGATACTATAAAGGTACAGTTGTGGTCGTAAATAACTAAAGTGAATTCCAGTTGATTAAACTCCGTCATCCCGTGGGAATTCGTAGCCGCAGCTCCATGCGCAACAAAACAAGGATTCCACCTAGGTCTGTACAACCAGCTTAGCGATGTGTCGAGTTCTTAAAAAACTTTAAAGTCGCACTTTATCACGTTAAAACGATCTAGGTTGCTTCATTGATCATCACGCTGAGCTTTCCACTGAACTCTGTCTTTAGGGCTATAGCTCCAAGAACTGTAATAAAACTACCGGGAAGTTGGTAAGTTTAACGATAGTTTTATTGCAGTTTAGATCGTAAGACACTTACCTAGTTTTCCGCGTTAGATACTACCTAAACTCTGTTAGTTTATAGGACTCTATTAGATTGTTTTCTTTTGCCATGTGCGAGCAAAATAAATATTACAAGGTGAGAATAAAATATCGAATATGTTATTGTCCTACAGACACGCGAAAAAAGAAGATTTAACTACTTACTTATAAGTTTAAACAAAAATCAAATTAGACGTAGGAGGCACATAGAAAAGCTAGAAACACGTAGAGTTGATTACACATTCCGTTTGTAGTAAACTAAGAACAAAGCTTGAAGCGAGGATATGTCAAACTTAAATTAATGCCGGACAGGTCCAAAGGTTTAATTAAATCGCATGTATTAGCAGCATACGCACGCGTCAAATCATCAGACCGCAAAAATTAATCTCCTGAAACTCTACAAAACTCTAGATCATTGATCGGCATTTGTAATATTTTTACATAATTTACAAATTATTATTTTTTTGACTTAGTAATGAGTATGTATGTATGATTTGATTATGATACTGTGTGGATTGCCCAGCATGAATTATTTTTTATTATACTAATTTTACTTCATGTTAACTTTGCTTCAATTTATTTCCTAATAAATAAGACCTACCTGCAAGGCGAGGTGCAGTGGGCCACTAACCCTACATGTCGGCGCCGGGGCTTCGTACCCCCATAGGCAGTTCCACGGCATATTAGTCCATGTTCACAGTACGCGTACTCATGCCTCGATGCAACACGCGGGTGGCTCCGGGAGCCGACGGCTTGCGACTGAGCTCTCGCCCGGAGGACAGCTGATAGCACGATGTGTGTACCAGTACCAGGTGTTTTAAGATTTCAGCACGACTAACCAAGGATAGTGGAATAGAGATTTGACTGTGCTCACTTGTATGTATGATGGTGATACCTACCTACCTTTTATCTGAAGTAATTAACTTTATCTGGAGCTCAGAACACTTGCAAAGCTAGTCCGAAAATTTTGAGCTAGACAAAAATTATTACTGGCAAGGTACTTATGAAAGTAGTGATAAAATAAAAGCACAAAAAGAAAATGTTCGTTAATTTAGTAACTACATATATAAGTAATAAGTATACTACTGTACTCCTTAAGCGACAGTAATAGCTAAATACACTAAGTAATGTGGAGTAGGTTTTTCACAATTTTCACCTATTGACTACATACATACATACATGCATAATTTAAACAGGTGCAAAAATTTATACATTGACGTAGATAGGTACAAATACCTTCTATGATAGGTACCTAGGTAGGAACCAAGTAACAAACAAGGTGACATTTTAAAAACAATAGAGAAGCTGAGTTCTATTCTAACATTATCAAGTGTGCATAATTCTGGAACTTAGTTAACGCAATCTGCAGCGTGCGTGACAACGTGCTAAAATCACCAATGGTGTTCCGAAATGTGACAAAACATCTTAGACAAAAAATATCAACGATTCCGAAAAGCAGCTGGTGCATTTGAAAGCTCCAAGCGTAATTGAACATTTTGCAACTTCCGACGTTTCATTGCACCTTTTATAAATTCTATAGGTACCAACGAAGCGCTGAAGTTATTTTTCTAAATGCTGGTTTTACTGCTATGCAATAACTCTACCTTTAATAGTTCTCTAGCAGGATCTGCAGTAAAGAATGGAATATAGTTTTTTCCAATTGGAACAGAAATGCCAGAGAAGACCTGTCCAATCCTATGCACTTAGTTATAGTTTTTATTATCTTATCAGTTTCTGCCCGCGGCTTGGCACGCGTTGTTTATATTAAAACATTTATTTCTATCCCATGGGAATTGATTTAAGGGATAACAGCTTATGTTTTATTCCATGCCTGACATTAAATCTATGCAAAATTTCAACCCGATCCATCCATCTAAACATCCAAACTTTCGCATATTATTATCGCATATTATTTATTTATTTATTTTATATATAATATTAGTATGAGTGTGAAGTGTGATGTTATTAGTATCACTAACAATTACTAAAACTTACATTATTAACAAAGATAAAAACAAATTACGACTAGTATTTACAAAACTTGAACAATGGAGCTAACTGCAGACAGTTACAAACAATCTTACTTAGTCGGTTAAACTTTTAATTTAGTAATGTATTTATAAAGATAAAAAAGATAAAATACATTTTTTTACCCAGAAAACACAAGAACATAACAAGAGAAAAGGGTAAACGCTATTTAAAACGATACCTATTAAAACTTTTAAAACCATCATCGTAGTGGTAGTAGGTAGTGGTAACGTACGTAGCAAAAGACAAAAAATGAGGGTAGATCGGTATGTCTGCCAATAAAAACTCACTCGCAGCGCCTTCAGTTATTCCATGATCGTGGCGCATGAAACTGTGCCGAAATATTCGAAGGCTCAAAACTCAAATCATGGTAAATATCCCGTTGTAAATGACTTTGGTATCTATTAAGTTTTCTTCGGTAAATACCTACGTTTAACCATAACAACTCAAAACACTACAAATTGTTTTAGGAGTGGTCGTGCGTGATGCTCTCATTTCATATCAGAATCAGAAAATTTTTATGGACATGACATTAATGGCATACAACCGAAAAAACACTTTAAACCCATTAAAAAATCTGGGATTATGTCGGCTACCAACATTATCGTGTTCGGATTGTTCTATAACATCTCAAATGGGTTATAAGCATTATACTTATCGACAGTGAACGAACCCATTAGAAAATTCATGGTTTATGTTTTAAATACTATACGAGACGCGTCATTATTAAAAAAATTGGAACCACTCAGCTATGCACTATAAATACAAATGAATAATTCATTCAGAAGATATCACTGACCTGGGGTATCAAATGTAGAGGCGCAGAGACCACAGGCGGCCTCACACGGTCGCGCGACCACGGGCAGTTCCAAGGCATCTCACCACCGGTTTTTGCACTTTTGACCTTTCAGTACTTTCAGCACTAAGGGAGTTTCCACACTTCATACAATTCTCCATATAATTTTACCTGTCTATATAATATTACATTGCCAGTTGATACGCGCAACAATGTTCTCCCGAAGTTTAATAGGTGACAAATGTTTCGTTCGTGAGTAGACAGCAAAGTGCGTGCAATGCAACAGGATAAAGGACGCCGGGACGCATGCGTGTAAGCGGTCGGGCGCGCGACTCTACACTAGGCCTGCCTGCCTGGCTGGGCATCTGGGATCCCAGGAACCATACCCCTGACACAGAATATCTTACAGTGCTTGCTTGGTACTACGTAGTTAACTTATTCTGTGTTCAAATCACAAGTCCTAACGCTCCCGACTTCAAGGCGCGCGCCCCCCGCCGCGCGCCGGGCGATGAAAAAACGCCGGTAGGTAAAATAAATATGGGAACGATCCTAATGAAATGTGCGCGCCGTTTGTTTTAGCGATTATTTTGATTTGCTATTTATTAATGTAACTGCGTATTGTTGTAAGGAATGTTGTTTACTTGTTATATTTTACGAAACATACGACTACATACTATTTCTAGGTCTACATTTACAATTGCCAAACTCTATGTGTAATGTTTGTAAACAAACCACGACACAAAACACTAAAATTCACTTGCTTGGCCTCGATTTTCAGATATACTAGTAATTGTTAGCAATATTTATTGAAGCAAGGATCCCAGATCGATAAATATCTTATGTAAATTGCCTAGAAAAATACGCGGCAACAAAGTGAATTTTAGGTTAAGTATGGGCAGTTTGTCTACAAACATTGTACATCCAATTTTGCTGGAATATAGAATTAGTAGTCATGTTTATTCTTTAGCATATACAAGGTCTGCGCTATCTCGACTATTTATGGCAGCAGGACTTGCATGAGTTAACCGCACTTACTTCGCGACCTAACCTAATTTGTGGCAATAACGGCGATTTAGTGCAAATTTATCTGACCTCATCCAATTGATCATCGCTTCATATGTAATGCCCAAGTACCGGCATGATAATTATACAAAATTAGCGTTTACGTAACCCTTCCTTTAATTTCGACTCTACAGTCAGTATCTACGCACAATAGTTTTTTTTATGCACAGACAGTGACAGTACAATGGGCAAAACATACCTAACTACCTGCACCACAGTCTTAAAACTTCATAACTCAATTTAAAAAGTCGGAAACTACATAGTTCTATTGAAAGGAAGTTCATTGCAATATTTATCCGGTTCCAAGAGGCCATTCTAACTTTAAATTATCTTAGCTTCTTTTTATCAGAGTCCCTTTGAAAAAGTCTTTAAGTAATATGTAATAATAGTAAGTAGGTACGTACTTACCTCTAAAACACACAGCTGAAGTTCATCTGGTCGTTTCTTCCATGGCCACTTCATATCGCAGATAGATTTTCCAAAATAGAACAAAGCACTGATCAGTAATGCTACAAAACTAAATCCTGTTATGATATAATTTGTCGCTAAATTTACCATTTTTCAGCTGAAAATGGCTTGAATTATTTTGTTATTTTTTTGGCCCAACAGTATTTACTGAACACCGTACCAATTACTCGAACAGAATGAGGATGGAGGGAGGCCGCTAGAGTTGTTAATTTAGGTAAATTAACACACGTTTGATGATCAGCATTCGTATGTAGAATTAGAACACTATATAACTACACAAGTAGGTTCGTTACATCCATTTGTATGAATTTTTATTGAAATAACTAGCAGAGGTTGTCATTACTATCTATTACAATAAGAAACGGCCTGTCGTCCCACTGCAGGGCAAACAAGATGTTAGATTTTTTAGAGAATCTATTAAAATGAATATGGTAAAATTTTAAAAGCTGGCAATATCTTTTTATCTTATATCGAAGGGTGACAACGGAATCCTATTACTTTATTTTCATACAATTATCCACGCTGACGTCACAAATCCAGGTCTCAAGTATACGAAAAACAAAAGGGGATCGCACCAGTTTTTAAAAACGTATCCCTGCCTGCAAGGTTCAGTTTACTAATATGAATAGTGAAATAACTACTTATGTATCCCAAGTGTAGAATAAAAACTCGATTTATTTGATATTAATATATTTTCCGAATCTAAAATGTACAAAAAATACAACTTAAATGTTATGTACTCATTTATGCCTGATTATCGATGAATAAATTTTTTATATTTTAATTATCTCGGAGACATTAGTTGTGATTTCAAGAGGTTTTTGTTCTATTAATTGACAAATACCCTTCGGCAAATGACCCGGAACAAGCTACTAGGAACGATAGAGGCACAAGCCACACTCGCGCCCCTCTCTTTGTTACTCATGAATGTTGTATTCTATGAATTATTATAATTATAGTTAATTTTGTAATATCCAACTCTTTGCCAAAGATAATAAATTCGACTTTGCTAATATCAGGGCGGTTGTGTGAAGGCTTCAATCGGAAGTACCCATAATGCTACACATTCAGTTTGTATCTTTTCAAAATAAACATAACGACCTATAGTAAATTTATCATTTAATCAACCATCACTTAGTAACAACTTTGGTTGTGTATTCTATTCGTAAAAATATAATGTATTTAGCTATTTACAATATATAAATATAGATACATACAATGCTTAGAAATGCACAGCAACACAAAAGGCCTATCAGCTAGATATCCGAAGAACTTAATAACCCGGACATAGCGGCCACCCACATAAAAGATGTAATGTAGGAAGCTCGGACTAGTTCTATTTATCAAACATATCCACGTAACGTGTCCTCAAACGATCTAGTGAATAATTTGGCATAATCAATACAAAATAAACAAGTTAAGTTAATTATTTCAACTTATAAGAACAGGGAAGAATACCCGTACCATGAAAAGGTAATATTTCAAACATCCTTTTTGCGAGTGACCAATATCTACTACGTAAAGCACTAATGCATTTTAGAAAAACATAATTAGTTGTAAACGGTCTAAAAGAGAACGTTAAACCTATGTATATTCACACAATAACATACCCTCGTTAACGGACGACAGGCCAAGACAAGAGCCACGATTTTATACAAAAAATAAAATCCATTGTACGGGAATGTCTCGTGTGTTAGCTACTGTCATCCAAAAATAAATAAATATTTTATCACAAGTGTCACCTCTCTACAGAGGCCTTTATGAGAAACCCTTTTAACTTCCACTAAGGAATAACAATAACTTTGTATGTTTAATATATTAAAATAACAAATAATTAAACTAATTATGTTTTTCTTTCGAAACAAAGATTCCCGTACACATCCATGTTTAACTTCTCAATATGCATAGTGTTGTTCATTCCCTGTCACAGAGTAATATCAAGATTGGTAAAAAAATACTTTCTATTTACTTTGTTATATCACATTGTTAGCAGTCCAATTATATATTTTTCTGGGAGTTAACTGGATGGAATTTTGGACCCTATTAATTGTTTTTTTATTTTGCTGGTCTTACTCTGTGACATTGAGTAATTTTCTTACCAATTCATTTATCTTTCGTATCATTATATAGAATTCAAAATTATATGCAACACTTATATTATACCTTCCAATTTCTCCTGAATTCTTTTAAATGTAAAATCTATGATGCCTTAAATTAGCATTATCATTAATCCCGAAAAATTTAAAGTTAAACAAATTTAGAATTGGCCAACCCAATTCCTAAATACTATAAGTAAACATTGAAAATATACCTATATGTAGGTACACATAGCACACACTAATATTTTGTAATAATCTTAAGTTCCCACACATACTGTAGTAGTTTTGTACAACTCTTCAATTCAAAGTCTGATTTACACCATAATTAAAATCCATTACATCGAGGCGAATATGATTTCTCTAGCTTAGATTTGCGTACAAATACTCTTATATCCATTCAAAAGCCTATAAAAAGTTAAATTTTATTTTTATATATAACTAAGGAATTATCCTTTCGTTGATCGTGTAATTAGACTTTAGATTTCCACATTTCCGTTCACTTAACGCATTCACTGCCCAGCCTCGGGGCGGTGCGACCCACAGGGGCGCGCCGCCGCTACACAGGTCCGGAGGAGGACATGTGCGTCTTGGGCCGACATGCTATATTTTTGCGCAAGGAATTTATTTTTTAAAATTACTTTAGTAGTTCTTGGCTCATAATTTAACGTTATACTACCGACTTGGATTATAGGAGTAGAACTTGAAGAGGCCCAGTTTTATAATAGATCGTTATTAGTCGATATTATAATTATACTACATCGTTTATTGTATCATCAAGTTTACAGAAGTTCCAAACACACGAAAGTGAGGTAGTGTTATTTCGTATGGAATCTTGTAATTATCTTTTTTACAAGAAAGCTAATGTTATAGAATTGAGCAAACTGAGGAAACATGATGTTTAGATGATGATGGCACGATTATTATGTTAGGCAGTATTCAAACAGGCGTCATTGCAGTCGATTTGTTTGTGTTGGAAGACAATTTACCCTCGTCGGTGCAGCCCAAGTTTACTATTATCTTTAAATACATATAAACCATTTGGTAAAATTTTTAGAGAAATTTAGAAAATTTTCATTGAGAATTTATTTGTAAGTAAATGTTTTCCGGAAAATTTCATAACTCTCCGACGATTTAGCTTAGTTAAGTGTTACTTATCCATAGGTACATAATTACTACGAATCATTACAATAACTTTATGTATTACTGTTTTAAAAAGATGGCATTGAAAAATACTTTTTATCTATCTTTTGAGGCACCTATGCATTGTTACGGCATGATTTCGCTATTAATTTTACATTACTGGTAATTTCAATATTTATTCATGCAATGGACGTGTTTCAAACATTATTCATAGTCTTGGTTACATACTAGTTATTATATTTATCGTAAATCTGCAAAAAATATAACCTTTGTGTTGTACTTTTAATCGTCATAGAAACGTTGTAACTTAGTGACGGCATTTAATGCTGATCATCTAGCGATTCGATAAATAATTTTCAATATATTGCAGTATGTATGTCTGGCTACTTTCGACTGTTTGCTTTATTTCCACATCCAGGCCATCGCTTGTACTCATTTAATTTGAATTATTAAACGAAGAAAGGAGACACAAGTCTACTTTACAACTGAAATGGAATGAATAGTATTAATATGGCTTTACGTCTCTGTAAAGCTATTCGTATCTCACTATTTTATTTAAGAACAATTTTATCGTTTATTAAATAATAACAATGACGATCAATTTGGTCAATGACTACGCGTGAACTATTTATTCCGTAATGGTACAAAAATATTTATAGTATGTATTTTTGTTAATATTAATTTAATGGTTTATGGGTACTTTATACATATTTGTACGTTCATTATTTAGGTAAATTAGTCATCACAATTTACTCTTAAGTGTTTATCTACTAGAGCTATAGGTGTAATTTATGGTTGGATATTGTTTAAAAGAAAAATAATAATAATATTATAGCTTAATTTTATGAAATAACTAAAGTGAGCGAACCCCCTAAGTCCTAAATCGTTTAAGTACTTTATACATTGCGCAGTTTTATTTTCCGTTGAAGAGATTTATTTTGGTAGATGCAACAAGATTTCTTTGCTTTTATCGCTATATGAAGTGTCAAGTACCACTGTGTGTGGTCATATTAATTATTCAATGATTCCGTCGGGTATCAGGCGTATGTAATGGTCCCAAGTGGAGAATTAGGGAAATACAGCAATGTTAACATACAATTATACACCTTACACCAATTTATTAGGTAATACAAAATACCGATAACACGCCACATTAATTATTTTTATATAAAATTACTAATATTGTGCGATGCTACTGTTACATCTACGAATGTTTTAAACAGTAAAATCTTACTTTAGTTTCGTGTCCCTTTTTCGTATGCTTTACTGTTTAATTTGTCGCTACGTCAACGGCTGTGGTATCTAAATTTTGTACATTACTAATTATGACGCTCAACATAGATGTAATTCACATTTGCACAATAAAGATAATTTGCTACCACCTATTCATCATGTTTTGAAACTTTTCAAACGTTTCATCTATTGCAGAATATAAAATGGGCTGGTATTTTACAAAGTTCGTAAATTTTCAAGGATTCTAGATTTCGAGGAAAATTAACAAGATAAGGGCATAACATGAGATTCGAGTGAATATAATCAGGAATCTTATTTAGTTTCAGCAACCCACGTGGTAGCCTATAAAGGCGTAAAATATTATCATACTCCCAGTAATTCTAAATCTACAGAGTTGATGTTACCTGGGGGCAAATTCTCGCCAATTTATCACTCGATAAATATAAAAAAAACTGTCAAATTACAGATATTTCTTATAAAAACTGTCAAATTTGACAGTTCTTTTGATAATTATTGAGTGATAAATTGGCGAGAATTGGCTTCCTGCACACACACACACGTCTATTCAATCCGATCCTCCGTAATATCAACGATTATCATGCAAGTTCTAAAGCTACTTCTGCGACAAATGTAAGGGCCTCCTTGACTGGAGGTAAAATGTTAAAATAGTACACAAATTATTTCATAAACATTAATTTCACAAGGGGGTTTCACACTAGTCTCATACATACTTATTCTTTTTCCCTAACAAAGTAGTGCAGCAAATATGAATGTTAATAGTTTTACAGAGTTTGTCAAAATTTTTTTACAAAGAAATGCATCGTAATATCATATTATTAACACTACAATATTAGAGCCAGAATTTAAAAAGATATTTAAAATCATTAGCAAACAAGCTTTGTAAATCATATACAATCAATAATATGATCAATAAATCGGTCGAAAGTAATAATAAAAATATGTCATACATGTAACACAATGAAAAGTTTAACAAAAAATGTACAATAAAGCTATCATAATTTAACAACATAATATAATTTACATGTAAAAAATATTTTCTCCAACTGAGAAACCTTGCATTCGACGACACACTATCTTATCCTAAACTAAGTATAATACAAATTACTTTGTCATAACAGGTAACATTTGACTTTCATACTATATTACAAACGTTCACAACGCCAAAATATGGTTAAATCTACCTTTACAATATTGCACGCGGTATAATTCTATTGTACAATTTGCATGTATCTAATGCGTACCAGTCGATCACATACATACGTAAACCACTATTTTGAAAATAGGAAGCTACCAACGGATTTCGTATCGAATCGTATCTCGTTTAAAATATAATAGTTTACATAAAAATAGTTATACATAATTTTTAACGAACCTAATCAAAGTTTAATAAGTAAAATATCAACGAAACAATTTTTACAACTCGAAAATATCACTAGCACTAGTATACTACAGAAGAGACGTTTATAAATACGTGTTATATAATTAGTCCCACGATAGGGAGATTTACAGCCGCAGAGGTACCACGTAAACCGTAACTTTGTACGAGGACGTTCGTTACGGTGGAATCTGTGTATTCGATCGTCCAGCCGAAACAGCAAGAATGTAATAAATGCAAAAGTGAGCGGGGTCGCAAGCGGGTCGCGTCGCCGGTCACTGCGAGAGGAGTTTCTGCAGCAGCGAGTTAGAAGCCGAGGTGGTCCCCGCCCCGCCCGTCGCATCACCGCCCGCCGCCGGGGCCTCCGCCGAGGCCGCCTCCGTAGTACTCTGCATCATACAAGCGCACAATCACAACCACGCTCCACCAACACAGCGGGACAGGCGCATCGACAATAAGAAGAAAAAGCAGACAGATCACTCCATTACAGCTTTCAACATTCTTTGACTTTACGCGTGTCATGGCTTTCGGACAGACAAGTGCAAGTAGAATAGATAACGTTTCAGTTTTTGATTGTCTGGAATATTACTAGTTTTACCTGAATTGAAATGATTTGTTTAGTCTACGAGACTTTAAATGATTTGTTTAGTCTACGAGACTTTAAATGATTTGTTTAGTCTACGAGACTTTAAATGATTTGTTTAGTCTACGAGACTTTAAATGATTTGTTTAGTCTACGAGACTTTAAATGATTTGTTTAGTCTACGAGACTTTAAATGATTTGTTTAGTCTACGAGACTTTAAATGATTTGTTTAGTCTACGAGACTTTAAATGATTTGTTTAGTCTACGAGACTTTAAATGATTTGTTTAGTCTACGAGACTTTAAACGAATTTTTAAGAACAACTATATTTACCTAATTAAAAGCGAGAAAATTTTCACTATTTTTCACGAGGAGAGATCAAAACTTTTTTAAAAGCAAAATGTGTCAGTGATAAACAACTCATATATATATATATAGTGTAAATGGATGTGATACTGTTATAAAACCGTGAATTGTGAATCATGAACCGTGGGGTTCGAGTAACACACGCATATATTATTTTCCTTTTGTGGCTGTGATTATGAACGAAATTTTTACCAAGATTAAATTCAAATTTATAAATATTTGTTATTGTCGGTTTGACTAAAACCTACTCTGGTTTTGATCACTACTCTCCATTTTCTAATATTTCAGTTTGGCTACAGAAGTCATCATCATGCAATTTTTCGAATTGTAAATCTACAAAACTGAATAACCGAAATTATTTTATCAACTTTATGGAAGCGTACAAGAAGCAGTCTAACTATGGCAAAATTATAACGCTTTTCTCAATACTAAAGTCACAAAACCTTCACCACTCATCTGTCTGCGCATGCGACTTTTTCCAAGACTTCGGAGCAGCCCACAAATTATGAGACCTACCAAGCCCGTTATCGTTTATGACGAGTCAATCGGTTCATCTACGAAAAAGTACTTAATTTGTAAAAAAATATTTCCACTATGAAGAAATTAGACATCACATCACAAAAAGCTTGTTCTTAATTCAGGAATGTACCAACAATAGCCTCCATGCAGCAAGCAAGATACTTCTCCTCATTGAACAATCAACCTCCTTATGGACATGAAGAATCGCAGTTTAGTAAGTGAGGCATTGCCTGGTACATTTCTTTAAATCAGCGTCTAAGTATCAAGATGATCGACTGACAGCATACGCAGCAGAGCAGACTCAATACGTAGTTTTAAAGGTAGGTCTACAAAAATAATGAAAACCGATAAGGTAGTGAAGTGACTAGATGATTTGAAGTCGCTGTCGTCCGAGGCTTACCGCGGTGCTCTGTTGCGACTCCCACGAGCCAGCTGCCGCCGGAGCTCTGCCCCCCACCACACTGCCGCCACCTACGTACGCACACACGTATACATTGGCAGTGACCACCCTTGCACTGACAATGTTCGGTAACACCCAGCCAAGAGTACCAAATCAACTACCAGTTAGTTTACAAATCAGATAAATTTAGAATTGCACGAGAGATTTACCGAGTGTGGTTTATCAAAAATAAAGTAGAACCGTATCGTTTACCATTTATGAGAACAAAGTTTGGAACATAGCCTTCGTCAACGATATTTTTGTGACGTTTTATAGGGGTTTTAAAGAGGCGACTGTTTCATATTGAATGAATCGTCTCTCACACTGTAAAAGTACGACACGTTTACCGTTCGTATCGTACAAAAAATTCAGTGGAAATGCAAGTAACTTACCGGGAGCAGACATGTCAAAGCTCATTAGATTGTCCATGTCTGGCGGCTGCAGAGGGTGTAAGTCGGGGCGGGCCGAGCGCGCGCCGACAACCGCTCGCAGCTCGTTGCGGACGTACTCTGAAGTACCGCCCGAGTTGCCCACTCCCACAGCTGGACTCCCGTTACCCGTGCCTGCAACGCACATACTCTTCACCACTCGATTTTAGATTCTAAACGTTCACACATAAAGGGCCCTATGGTTCCAAATCACTCTGTATAGTAACCGTATCCAACATGCGAATATGCGTAAATACTTGTATACAAAATATCGCACCGTCACTTGTACGACTGCGTTCTACGGATCATAAAAGCGAAGTTGTCGAGCGCAGAATGCAGCAGGTAACATGCACAGCGATAGAGTTAATAGGAGACGGGGCTACTTCCTGGTAAAATTGTAAATACTAAACTAAATCTCACCTCTGATACCGGTCGGTTAACGCGCTCAAGGGCTAGTGGAATCTGAAGTTTCGTGTTCTAAACGTGTGAACTCATCGGTCGCAATGGTAGTGGGTGTGTTCTGTATCCCAAGCAGAAACTAGTTATCGCGTCATGCTTACGTCACGAAGTCAACTACTAAATATTACCAATATAACAACAGTACGCACGCGAATTGAATGCATTAGGTGTCAAACATTTTCATTGACGCTAAGGCTTTCAACTAACGCGCGTATTGGTAATCTCGAGGGATACTGGTGTCGATTGTGTTGGTACAAAAATTAACTTGATAGCTTTCAACAATTTGCCTTCCCTTCCTTCCTACGGTTGAAATAAAAGAACAGCGCTATTTTTAGTGCTGCCAAATTAGATGAGTTTTTGCATCAACATGAAAACGAGCCACCAGTTCCTGGTATCGATAAAATTCGGTAAGAAAAAAAATCGTTTAAATTCGATTGACACCCTGAGACAAAATCGGTGGTGGTTATCGATCCTTATCGAAGTCCGTGCTGTCGATTCTGAAGCGCGACAGAATCGTCACCACTGGTAATGTTTAGCGGTTGCCTCCGTGCAGGAAACGCAACGTGTCGATAACTGGTTGGTGTTTGGTCGAGTGGTGGAGTTATTCCGGTATGGTACTCACACTGCATCTGATGGTCGTGGGGCGGGTGGGGCGGGTGGTGCGGATGCGGCGTGTGCGGCGGGTGCGGGTGGGGTCCGAAGCGCGCACACTCGCCGCAGAAGGCGGCAGGCTGGCTGCCGGCGCCCTCCTCGTAGTATCCGCCCACTGACACACAGGCCGTTAGTGCGGGCCGGCTTCCCGCCCTCACCTACCTAACCGCAGGACCAAGGCGCGCGCCGGACAGGCGTCGGCGTCGAATCACTCCGTTTTTTACTCTACTTGACACTGTGATGCAGTGATGTAGTCTTTCTGTGATCTCAACAGCGTCAAAGTTCAACGCCGGCGCCTGACGCGCCTCGACGTGGAATCTCGCGCATTTAGACCGAGTTCTCAGTAATTATGGCCGTAACATGCAATTAGTTAAATTTCAGCTATAACCTTGATCCCGAACCCGGCAGCGCCAATCTACTCGACTACGGGGCATGCTAAGAATTTCTCTCAAAACTCATGCGTCGATTTTCAAATTGAAATCTAGTCTATTCTACCTTACTGAGGAAATTTTAGTATTTCAAAGCCAAAAGTACCATTCAAAACCATTCGGATCGAGAAAGATGAACTTCACTTATAATAAAAATTGCAATCATCCCTATAGTACAGAATTATTTTAAAACTAAGTATAATAAATAATATGATAAGGAAATAAAGCATAGATTTATCTAAAAATAGTAGTCACAATTCAAAGAAGTTTCCTAGAACATGCACTAGACAGAGTTAGATTTTAAACCAAATTAAATTTTTTACAGTCTCTTTTTATCGGAGCTCGTCACACAAATGTCCTACTGCACCATCTTTTCTGAATTGAACCATCTGTGGTGCGCTCACGATCTAAAGTTCAATGTATATTCGCAGCTGATAAAAGACAGCTAGTTCAATGATAGTGGTAGGTGAATGTAAAGTTAGCTATGTCTTTTGGTAGTTCACCTAGGTGCGGGCGAGGAGCGCGGTGGTACGGTTGAGGCGTCATCGGCGTGTGCAGTGCAGCAGCTGTGTGCGTTGACACGCCTCCACTGTGCACGTAACCGCCTGAACCCACCTGCGGAAAACAAATGCATAATTTTGAGAAACAACTTGAAGAAAACTAAATAATGTGTTTGTATCAAATTTGAATAGAATGGTAGAAATAAACAAGTTTTTATAAGAAATCGCATTATTTTGAATAATGCGCTTTCTTAAAAAAAATAAAATGTAGTTCGCCCAAAGTGAAAAGAGGACGTTTTGCTGTCTTGGCCGAAAAATTAAAATGGCATAAACCCTGAACAGACCGTGCATAGTATGTCATGACATCCTCTACTCCGCGAAACCCACCTAATTTATTGATTTCTCGGGTAAATAGGGGTAATGTTTTTTTTTTTACCGCCTTGTTGCTTGTAAATTACTGTGATTTATCAACTCGGGTTGATTTTGAGTTAACAAGTAGGTCTATACAAGGTGCCATTAATTGGTGTACTAAGTGGAGGGGGGGGTCTACCCCCTCCCACGAACATTTTTTGTTCTAGCACTTTCCGGGTTTCAAGGTTTTTAACTGAAAAAAAAAGACCTAGAAACATTCATTGCAACTAGCCCATGTAACAACCCTAACATCAGCTGTTCATCAATAAGGTGCTTGACCTTTCAATCGCTTTTGTTTAGCCAATGCCGTCAATTCTACGGTGGTTCCGTACATTTTTTTCTTCTAAGCTATTATTTTAACTTAAAATGTTTATGTTTATCTGTAGGTAGGTACGTTTCTTTCGTGGTAGGTACGTCTACGTAGGTACTTAATAAAGACTATTTACCGATATTTTAATAAGTTACGCGATAATAATCTTCATTAGGTAAATACGTTAAAAAATCGACAAATTTTAAAAAAGTGCTACGTACGTGCCTTGTTATATTTTTAGCATGAATGAATGTGTTCTTTATTTGCACATCGCGATTGACCTGACGACGTAACTTTGTAATGGCGTTGCAGTTACGATAAAAATATTTTTGCTGGTTGTTTACCGTTTTAACAATTGATGAGCATTAAAACAACATTATTATATCAATAATCAATGAATTTTATAATTTTGTGCCAAACTGAGTGTCAAATAACTTGGTAAACAATATTTTTCTAAATCTATACTGCGCTATTACAAGGTTATGTCAGCGCTTTATATTTGGAGTGCTGTGCTAACAATAACAGGCAATAACAGTATCGTAATCTGTTCATATACAGTTATAATTTATAAAATAATACGTTTTGTTTTTCTTTTTAACAATTTGAAAATAATGGACTTTAGATAACTTTTATTAAATATAAAAATAAAACTACGGAAGATGATGATGAAGACACCACCTTCACAAGCGAATCGGAGTCTGATTAATATTCTGTACGCACATTCAATTCAATGTACTTTATTGCATAGAAATACAGATTGTAACTTTGTAACAAAGAATAAATAAAACAATTTTATTATATTAATATTACCTTTTTTGGTTTCCACTTAAATTACTAAAATATAAATTTTAAATGATTCCGCCAATTTAAAACGAAAATAATCTTAAAAATATCGCGGCTTCATTTTGGAGGAACGGTAACGAACTCGGTGTTATGTTGTGCCCATCACTAGTCGTGACTAACTGATAGGTGTCGAACGCATTCTCTGAACGGCCGAACTATAGTTTATTAGTGCGGGTTGTCATTTTTCTAAGCGTATGCGTAAAGTTATTTTTACTATGATAATTTATAACAATGTATTTCTGAAAATCAACCATGCGGATCAGTTCGGTATAGGGTGCACAACAACCTAGTTTCGGCTTGGTACATGAGTAACGGTGGCACCTGGTATACCCTGGCCTGAACCACCAGTAGAAAACAAATGAATAGTGTGGAATCAAAATTAAAATTTTTAAACAACCTCGAGAAAACAAACGTGTCATGGTGGCTTCAATAATGAAATAAATTCTAGAGTTAACAAGGTCCACAATTTTTTTTAATGTTTTGACGAGAGACGATCGATTAGGTGGTAATTCCTACAATAGAAATTGGAAAGCAAGTACAATACTTACGCTTAGTTGTCGACTCAGCATTGGGTTTTGTTGCGTGGACGCAATTTTTATTGTACCATAATTTGAACCCACTTGATCTGAAATGTACAAGATATAGAATGAGCACGTAATTTTTTTTATAGCAATATAAAACTCAAAGATTATTTGATGGTTACTAACTTCCTTGATATAAATTATGATGTGAATAGTCACCCCGTGTGAGGGTAACGTTAGGCGGCGTTTCTGACACAAGTGCGTTTATTGTAGACCCCAAATCAGGTTGGGGTTGCTCGGCAGCCTAGAAAACAAGCGTAGAATTTACAAATACACATACATCAAACGTTTCACTTTCTTTGGTCCAATTTGAATTTTACGCAGTTAAACTTTTGATTCAGCTTTGTCCTATGAAAATAAGGATTAATTAAAAAAGTAAGGGAACATGAAGATACGTTAATAAGTTATAGTAAGTTTCGGGAGTCGGTGGGTTTGGTGTCTAGATTCCTTAAAAGCAAACAACAAAAATCAAGCAAAAAAATTTATGGCAGACTAGCTTCCGCCCGCGGCTTCGTACCCTTTTTCCTTGATAAAAAGGAACCTATGATCTTCTCCGGTATACCATTTCCCTGACAAATTTCATTAAGATCCGATTAGGCGTTTAGGCGTGAAAACGTAACTGACAGCATACACAATAGCATTTATAAATTATTATGGATATATGGATTTATTATAGTTTTATGTTACCTCAGGTGAAACCAGCATCTGCTGCTGCCGTTGCATTTGTAGCAACCGCGCTCGCTGCTGCATATCGTCCGAGCCGTTGGGGTGCGACGTCGGCTTTGCTGACGCAACCTGCGAGACAAAAAGTATGTACTTATACCTTTATCTACCTACAGGTTAATTATAAGGGTAATCAATGGAAGATTCCAGCAGTCCCGTTCTGTTTCTTAAATCATAATCATCATCATCATAATAATATGTGGAAAGGAGAACATCATCCAAAATCGAAGCCATTCTGATTACAGAATGGCCTTAGTTTTGGATTTGTAAAAGTTTCCATGTATTGTTTCTCCTATTACACTAAATAACTTTAATACTTTAATTCTTTATTGCACTAAATAAAACATACATTAAAAAACATAAAACTAGAGAAGGAATAGCAAAGGCGAGCTTAACCCTAAAAAGAGTTCTCTAATGAATAAGAATAAGATTGAATAAGATTGCTTTTGTTCGCCGGCAGGAAGTGGCCCAAGATTTTGGAGCCCTACCAGTGGATGAAGTCGGGGTGAATGAAACCTGATGGATGTCCTTACCTCAGAGGAGCCCATCATCTGCTGGTTCCGCATCTGCATGAGGCGCCGCTGCTGCTCCACGACGATGCCCGCAGCGGCGGACGCGGCGCGGCTAGCGTACATTGTGCTCTGTCCGGGAGACATTGTCATTGAACCCTGTAAACAACACAGATTTATTAGACATATCATTGATGCCTGGATTCGGTAGTCAAGTAGCGAGTAGTGCGGACCCTAAAATTTAAGTGTTTAGTGACTGATTTATGAATCCTCGATAGAATGATGCATGTACATATAAGCGTAACGATGATCAACACAAATCATCATAAACGTTTACGACGCTGATTACGTTCAGTGCAGCGGTAGGTTTTAAATCGAGGGTAGTTACTTGCCGTGTGGTGCCGGCTTAGAATTTGTACCATCCTCTCACGGGTGTCGTAAGAGGCAACATCAGACTTATATCCCCAGCGAGCGGGCAACAGATCCACCAACGAACTGCGATTCCCAACTCCCTAATATGATGAGGATGAGGTGAGGCCTATGTCCAGCAGTAAACTGGCAAAGGCTGTTGATGTACATAAAACATAAAAAAAAAATGTTTTAAATAATTTTGCTTTAGTGAAATAAATGACTAACCGGACTTTGAACGGAGTACACGGGAGGTGCGCCGGGACTCGTCACAGCAGGGTTCACCGTCTCACATTGCATTAGGCTTTGCCTAATCGCATTGACTATGTCCTTTTGGTTTGTACCCTATAAGAAACACACTATTAGTATTGAAAAGGATAGACGCCTATAGCGTACGGATTTGTGTTTTCAAGAGTGTTTAATTAAATTGTTTTAGGAACATATAATTTATCAAAATTACAGAATTTCAATGTGTTAAAATTGGAGTGTCTATCATGCAAAGTGTAGTTACCCGCAAATTGGCAGATGCGTCAGAATCAGGCATGCTGTTGACTACATCATCCAATAAGTCCGATAGCAACTGATCACTCGGTAATTCACCACCACCGCCGGGGATTATCACTTGGCGCGTCCCGCTTCTGGAAAAAGGAGAAGCAATCTGCTATTTAAAATAATGGTTTATTAGTCTATACTATAGTATCATACTGCAAGGCAAAGGACAAATTATGGTACTCTAGCTTCTATTCCCATCTCAATTGCTACTACACTCGGAAAACGAAAACCGAAGATTCTGATTAGTTTTCGTGCAAAACCTACTCTTATATCGCTACATAAAATAGCATGTGCACGAAAACGAATCCAATACTTCGATATTTGTTTTTACGAGTACGGGCCCAGGTAAACACTGGCGCGGTTACTTAGACCGATACCACAGCAGCTGGAGATAGCACTGGACCGAAAGAAGTGGCGAGAAACAGGGAAGGCCTTGTGCCTAGAAGGTAAATTTAGGCTTCCATGGTACATAGAAGGTAGGTTAATACTCACGCGGGCGCAGATTGCGCGTGCGAATAGTGCTGCGGCGCGGCATTGGCGTAATGCGGCGGCGGCGGGTACCGCGCGCCCTGCATGCTGCCCTGTTGTAGCACCATTTGCAAATGGCTGCCGAACTGCTGCATTTCACTGCCGCTTGTACCGCCGTTCACGTTGGCAGGTCGGCTGTTGGAGTAATAGAACAGTATTATATTTTCGACAGGTGTAAAACTCCTATCGCTACGAGCAGAAAGGACTGATAGCGGCTGCGACGGTTTTACGCCAAAAGTGCGCCACCGCGCCGTTTGGAGTGTGATCCGCTCGCAGTGATAGGAGGAAGTAGAGCCGTCTTAGTGACTATAATATCCTACTATTTTCGCTTTAGATTCATAAGCCAGGGTGTTTGGCAGCGCAGTTTAACGATGTGTGAGCATGCAGCAAGTCGAAGTAGCATTGACGACGGGTATAAGCAGCCTGCAGACAGCTATACGCCGTATTTGTCTCCATACTAAGGGTCAGGTAACACAATGCAATATTATTATTTGTGTCATGAAGCGTCGTTAAAGGTAAAAGGGGTCATAATAACGCGTATTATGTTTCAAGAACAATTCAAGACACGTGTCTTAGGCCTCTGACATTAATTATAAACTAGCTGCACCCCGCGGCTTCGCTTGCGTGGATGTTGAATGCACACCCCCCAGGGGTAGTTTTGTAAAAATTAAAAATACATGTATCATTATTTACCTTATAGTTTATTACGAATCACAAACTTTAATATCCCGATGTACCCCATACACAGGAAAAATTTTAATAATCCTGAAATACGTGTTCAGTAGTTTTGTATTCTTAATATTCTCTGTAGGTTTCAAGCTAATTAGATTACTGGTTAGAGTTACAAAAAAAACCTCAGTAACTTTAACCCTCATTTTACCCTTTTTTAAGGGTTTTTTGAAAATTCCTGAAATACTTGTTTTAATTTATTATTATTTTGCATAGGTACGTATAATGTATACAGAAAATTTCAGGTCAATAACCTCATGCATTAAAAAGTTACACATTTCGGTACGGAGCCAAATTACGAATCACAAACTTTAATAACCCAATGTACCCCATTTCCAGATTTTTTTTTATAATCCTGAAAACGTGTTCAATAGTTTTGTGTTCTTAGTATTCTCTGTTCAAGTTAATTGGGCCACTGGTTAAAGAGTTAATCGAAAACACAGACAAAAAACACCAAAAATTCAAACCCCCTTTTCACCCCCTAAGGGATGGAATTTCCAAAAATCCCTTAGAGTCTGGTTGTGCAGTAACGGGTAGCTGCTTTTCAAATTTCAGCTTTCTAGCTTAAGCGGTTTGGGCTGGGCATTGTTACCAGAAAATCACTTGTTCTTTTATACATTAAGATAATGGTGACGATTCTGTTGTTACATTATCCTAAACATATTTAATTTGAAAGCACTATAATGTGACCGTCCCTTTTTTATCGATCAAAAAAGAAAAGGATAGTGACTAATTGACAAGTCACCGCAGTCAGTCGATCAGTCGCCCCGTGAACACGATCGCTGTGGAACGCGATAGAAACGTAGGGTAAATAAAAACACAAGGTACGCTATAAATACCTGATATCTTTTATTATTGTCAATTTATCTAACCAGCCGGCAACTACTTTTATTGAGTGGGCGTCCATTGCTGACTGAAGCCGACTGAACCACTTTATGTGGCGGTATTGTCCTCATAATGTCTTCAATCGGACGCGTGGTCTACTCTTTCGTAGTCGCTGCATATTTTTAACCCATCGCGGTGACTACTTTGGACTATCGGAAATCATAGGCTCGACTTTTGAATCCCCCGAAATGGTTCTACACTTTCGCTAGACAGATTGTGACATCTGTAAGCTCGATGTTTCATTGCACGGTGCCTAGCCTACAGAAAGAGTACTCACTGGTTATTAGAAGAAAGTATATTGGAGAGCGTGGAATGGTGCATCCGCTGCGGGGCCTGATGCTGCGGCGCTTGATGCTGCGGGTGCTGTGCGTGTAGACCCGGTGCGGGCGCGCGCGGCCGAGGCGGAAGTGCGCGCAAACTGATCAAACATATACTGGTTCGTAACCCACTTACATTCATAATGAATTCGTCAAACAAACAAAGTTTTTATAGTAAAACAAATAATGATAAGTAACATTTTATATGCCAAGAGGTTGAGGACTTGCTTGCCGAACAGAACATCGTATGCGAGTTCAAGAGCTCTCGTATTGTTGTAGCTCTTCAATTGGATACAAGCTTGATAGAATAGAACTGTAGTTTGATAGAGTAGAAATCAAACGTGATTGAATAGGTTTACCTTGAGCATGAGAGAGAAGAACATGTTTGAACTTTATTATCATTCGAAGCTAGTCCACAGCTGGACATAGGCCTCCCATAATGAGCCCTATAGCGCGCTGTTATCAGTTTTCTTCAACTCAAACTTAATAGAGCAGTACTCGAATTTGATAGACCCTGGGATCTCACCTGGGATTGGGCAGAGGTAGCGGCGTAGTAGGAGTTGTCTGCTGCTTCGCTAACAAAGAGACTAGTATTTGGTTCTTCTGACAGAGCGGACTCATGCCGGGACTGCTGCTGGTGGCGGGACTGGCGGCGGTCGATGACGCGGACGATGATGCGACGGAGGCGGCGCTCGATGATACCTGCTGAATAAATATTTGCTTTTCAGTATAAGAAGCAGCATAGTGGACTTGGCATATAAAGATGTTATTTAACATGGCACGGAAGGCGACTTTGATGATGCCTCTCATCGACACGTTCTGTGACACCAATGGCATCCTCCAGAATGCCATCTGATAGTCGATGGCGATCTATTCAGTTTCAGATGAGGGTGTTCAATTATGTGGACCGTTACAAAGTAAATATTATAACATAAAATGTTTGCAATTACAAAAATAAATGTTTTCATTCTTACCTGTTGGTTTTCAGGCGTTGTCCGCTTCACATTGAGCGCCATTCCCTTAGCTTCGTCAAACTTGCGCTTGATCCCACCTATTCGCTCCAGATATCTGTCGTTAGCGTCTTGCGACCGCCCGTTGTTGGGGCCATTGCTATTCGATAGCAACTCCGACAGTACGCTAGGCTGCTGCACTCCACGATTCTCGTTAGACTTTCTCCGACCGTCTTCGGCGTCGTCATCTGTTTTTTCACTCAACATCTGAAAAGGACATTCTAAGTCAGTAGGTGAAATATTTAAAGCAAGGATGATAGCTAGGTGCTTGGCTTAGAGTTCTAAATCCAAAAGCAGGTAGCTGATAGATATTAAACCAGCGCATCTAACTATGCTAGTCGCCTTGATACGAACGTACCAAGGTGAAGTTTGTTTTCGGATTTATCAACTTAGCCGCCTACCTACCATTCTGCAATGCGGCTGTGGCCTAACATAAGTGTAATTTGACAGTGAAATATTTTAAGCAAACTTTTGACAAGAATTACTTAGTCGTTGCAATATCTCACCTTACTCAACAAGTTGGTGTGTCCCTGTTGATGTGAATGCGAGGCCTGCGGCGAGGGCGACATGTGCGAGTGCTGCGAGACCTGCGGCTGGTGCGGCGGCATCTGGTGCGAGGCGTGCGCCTGCAGGTGCGACAGCCCCGGCAGCGGGGACGGCCGGGAATGCAGCGGGGACAACGCAGCTGCTGGGGTGTGGGGGGTATGCGGCGTGTGGGGCGTGTGAGGCGTGTGCGGGGCGGATGTCTCGCTGCCCGTCGCCTCCTCATCCTCCTGCTTTAGTAGATCGATCAGGATGCGGTTCGGCTCCTGCTTCTTGCTGAGCAGCGCGTTTCGTAGACGGTTCGTCTCCTCGTGATGCGGCGGAGGCGTGGCTGAGGGCGCAGAGGGCGGCCGCGAGGTCCCGCTGCCGCTGCCCTCGGTGTCCGGCTTGCGTTCGCGCGGCTCCTCAGCCGCCATGTCGCCGAGGATGGATGAGGTCCAGGGATCGAGGTCGAAGTCGTCGATCGGGAACTGAGGCACACCGGGGCTCATCGGCGGGCGGTAGCGCTCGCGCTCGTGCGTAGAGGGCTCCCCGTTCGCGACGGAGGGCATCATCGGCCCGCCGAGCGGAGGCGTGCGAACGCCCGACTCAATGAGCTCCAACTCGTCGTCTCCGAGCACTGAGTGCGTCGACATTATAAAGTCTGCCTCGCCGGAGGAAGGCTTCGCGCGCCAGAGACGCGTGCGCGCGCTGACGCGGATCAGCGGACGGTCGGCGGCGACGCGCAACCGGAACGGCTCGCTGATAGCGGGCGGCGCGGGGAGGCACGTGGCCTCGGTCAGGTGGGTCGCGACGCGAGCGCGGTCACTGCTTTCCACTAGATCCAGGTACCGGGTACCCACGAGAGACACAGGAGAGTTCGAAAAGTATTCCACGCCACTTAAATCACAAGCTGCAAAACGAATCATTGATTAGAAAATAAATTTATTTATTTTTATTTATCAGCTTGCATCGTCCCACTGCAGAGCAAAGACCTCCCTATTTCCCTTTTGCACCTCGCGACCTAATTATATTATGGCTATTTAACCTATACGTCTCGAAAGCGTTCAGCTCGTCCTGCCATCTCAGCTTGGATGTGCCGCGAGGGCTTCGTCCGTTCTTTTGGTGCCCATAGCCCACAGATCGTCGGTCCAGTTCCATTTCAGTCCAGGAGCCAGATTGACGTCAGCGATACCGGTAGATGAATAATGACACTTAAAGTGAGCGATACGTACATAGTATGGAGAAGTTGCAGTCGAGTCTGAAGACAATCTGGTCCTGCGGTTTGGCGGCTATGGCAGGCGGGCCGCCGCCGACGGGGATGAGAGCGGCCGACGCGTCCTCGCAGCGCCGGATGACGCACATGACGGAGCCGGCCTCCTCCGACGAGCCGCGCACCGGCGACGCGTAGATCACTGCCTCCACCACACTGCAAACAAGATGCAACTCTATCAACCAGACAGAACACAAGCTTTGCTTACTTTAGGGTAAGGTGCTGCTCACATGGGCTCCTTTGGTATTGTGGAGTAGCGGAGACCCCTGTTAGACGCGTGAGTTGATCACATACTGTTGGACTGTCTTATGTGCGCGGAAGCACGTAGTTTCTTTAGCAAGTAGTTTAGTAAGTACATATATTTTTTTTACTTTTAGTTCAGGAACCGCCAAAAATTGGTTGTGGCATTTTCATTTACTGAAGTGTAAAAAGAACCATGACTATGACGCTTTCTCATGTTGACGTAAGAAAGCGACATGTGACGATGACGTAAGAGATAACGTGACTTATTAAACTTTGACATAGAGGTGCTGATCTAAACTAATCGGAAGATTAGAGTGTTTTTGGGCCTGTGCAGAAATAAATGGAACAATTAGCCGTGATTCAAATGGAGATACTTGGAATCCTTTCTGAAAAGACCAACGGTTGACCAATCATTGACAAGGTTAACCTATCGTTAAATGTTGTAGTAATGCCATAATAGTTACACGTACGATGAAAGGTCGATAGGCCTCATGGTGGGCGACAACCCTCATTTAAAAAAAAAACCGTCTATAGATATTACACGGTACAAGAATGTACAAGTTAGGGAGAATCAAGGTAGATAAAAGCTCGTAAAAAATTCATAAACAATATTGTGCAACACTGCTGAATCATTCAACGACCTCCAATGAGCGACTTATAGGGTGGGTAAACGAGAGGTCGAATTTCGGTTTCTCATTCACGCTGTCTGTATTTATTATAAAAGGTTTTACTAATACAAGTGATTCGATAATAGAACCTACCTACCTACATATATCTATCTTAAAATTATTTTCATAGATTCCATTTGTTTCGCAGAATTCATCAACATGCATTAAACCAAGACAGCCGGTTGCGCAAGCTTACCTACTTATCTTCTAGGTTTATATGTCTCACTTCATCCTTGTCATCTGTACCGGTTTGTTTTAAATTCACATTCAATTGGCATGTGTTTCCACTGCCAAGCCTTAGCTTTATTACACGTAACCATGTTTATTGCATAACTATGTAGATCAAAGCGTCAAAAACTTGTTTAAAAGAAATAAGCGAGAACATTTGCGAACCTTGTGGTTACGAAAACTAGACATGCAGAATTGTGGAATACGTGATTCGGCCTACATCTCTCAAAACGGTAAAAAAGAACTAGAGATCGGGGATTTCCGACTGCCAATGCGTGATTCTATCCTTGTCGAGATTGTTACGAAATCTGCTGGAGCTAATGAGTAAGCTAAGGAAACTAAACCGATCCAATAAAAATCAGTAGCCTCATCTTGATCAAAATTTTGAATACTTCATAAATAAAATCTGATTTAACCAACCCTTGGATATCTACAAATTGGTCACGGAGGCTTTTGAAGGTTTTAGATGGAGAAAAAAATATCCACGTGATGTACCGTAAGTGTTAGCTACTACTTACAATTATTTCAAAAAAATTGATACAATGTGATAGTAGGTATTTCAAAACATTCTTATTGAAATACAGAAGCAAACTGCGAATACGTAAATGTAAGTGTAATCGGCCGCTTATCGTCTAAACGTCACAATCAGTTATCATGATGAAATCGCAAACCACCGTTATCAATGCATATATCAAAACTTTCAATACCTTCCAATGGAACTAGCTACATTAATTTAGAATCGATTTTTCATTTCAAACTGATTGATGGTTGGCTTATGTTCATGTGACTTACCTAGGAGATTCAGTCGCATCAGTTTCAACAATAAGCCCCGCACGAATGGCTTGAAACTTCTCAATGTCGCCGGAGCTCCAGTTGTAAGTCTGTATGCACCTGAGCAAGGGTCTCAGTTTCGCGTGATCTTTCACATGGACAAGTGAGTATATTGACTTATTGTAAAGTTCAGTTCTGTCCCGCAGAATGAGATCTTTTATATTTTCTGTGACGCACTCGATTTCGCCCTTTGAGTTAATCTCAAGCAAAATCCACCCCAGGCTGCCAGTGTAGTGCTTCAACGCCTGGAAAACATAAATGACATGATATGATATCTATAGATAATACCTAGAGAGAGTCTATTCTATAGCCTACACGTTTAAAAGTTTATGTCGATATAGTTAAGGGCAATTAGGTACCTCAATGAGCGTAGTGAGCTCCGTATAATGGAGCCCTGGAGGCTGGTGCTGCGTGGAGCTGACCTCGCCGCCCTGGACCGGCGAGAGACACTGCGGGGCGCGCAGCGGACACTCGTCCGGACACGCCTTCCTCCGCTTCAGAACCTCCTCGATCTGACGCGTCGCCTCCCGGACAATTCCGTTCTTGTCCGGCTGCCTCACCTCAGCAAGACAAGTCCCCAATAGCTCCTCGAGCTGATTTATGGTCTCGTTCTCGAGTTCACGACGTTTCTTTTCGTTGTAGCACTTATTTCTGGAAAAGAAGAAACTGAATTTAGTACTAACTAATAACTATTCTAATAGTGCAATACGTAGAATATGCTTATAAATAAAAACAGTCAACATTAAACAATACTACATACCTACACATCAATACCAGCGATGCGATGTTTACAATGAATTCTAAAATTGACACACATACAAGTCGTTCATGTCAGAAACACGCATGCATATCTTTTGGGACCAAAACAAACAAAGCTACAGATTGCAACTGCATAATCACTCCGGAAAATCCAATAAACAATAGTAAGTTGGTACCTAACTAAAGTTATTTTTAGAATTCTAAGCCGGTTACTTAACACCTATCTAATTTCAAAGCTATTTGCAAAATGCTTTTAACAGATTTCCTTTTCAGCAGACTCAGCAAATTGATAGCTGAAACGATTTGCTATTCAACAACAACCATTGTAACAACAATGATGTAGATCAACTTTTTCACAATAAAGAAAATGCTGAATACTGTAACATAATTTTAGGAAGGTGCTTTTAAGAATGGTTTTACCACGAAGAGAAAAACATCAGAAAACAAATACCAACATGATTTATTCAAGAATATAAATGAACAGAAACTATGTTAATAATAATAATAATAATAAGTTTATTTCAGCTTAGATAGGTAAGCGAATTTGTATTAGAACAAAGTGTCTGAAGAAACAACATAAGTATTCATCCAGCCAATAAGTATCCGGTTATAGTAATGAGTAGAGGGGTAACATTTTTAACATTAACTTTATTGAAACACGTTGTACATTGATAAGTATTACCAAATAATGATAAGAAGCACATCATTTTTCTATTCAGTACAGAAACCCCAAGAACATCAATCAGGCAGTTAAAATAATGCGAAAGCATGGAGTGCAATATTTTATTTGTGTATGAAATGAGATGTACGATGATATACAGGCTGATTGTTAGCTGGGCGCAAAGCTTCAAGGAGATGCTAGAATAGACATTTAGAACTATTTGGGCCATGTCTAAGACGAAGTCTCACCATTGATATTTTACGAATTTTTTGGATTTTGGGAAGAAACTCCAAAATCAACAGTTAATTGCTAATAATGGCCAGTTTAAACAATAAGTAAACAGTTTTTTTTTATATAATCTTATTAAAGTAATGTTACACATTATCAAACAAAACATGTCCTAGCTCTAAATGGTCTATTATAACTTTTCCTTGAAGCTTTGCACCCAGCTACCGCTCACCCTGTAAACAATTAATTATAAATAAGTAAATGTACACAATACAAATAATTTTGACACATTTTTACACGGTTACAATATCAATATGAACAGGAAAAATGTTTATAGGTGAATGTTTTTTAATTATTTTAAAGAATAAGTAATTAAATATTTTTTATAAATGTGAAGTGTATAATAGACAAAAAAAAAGAAAACTTTTAAAAATATCTGAATAATATCAGAATTCTTACAACCCATTACCAAATTCAGTTTATCTAATCGAAAAATTCGAAAATGTCATGCTGAAACACATCAAAACACTCGAACCCAGGATATTTTTGCACACAAAGGGCATTATGCTCCGTCCACACATTTATTTTCCTTGATTGAATGAAATAATGCAAAATTTCATAGACTCTGCTTTTTTTTAAGAATAGTGATGCGAATCTATGGCCCTAAAAATATCGGGACTAATGAGAGCTTCTATATTTATCGAGCTGACAGATTACGTGTACATATATGATTTTATTTATTATTTCATTACGTCAAAGAAAATAAATGCGTGGACGGAGTGATGTAACTAAACTAAAGAAATATGATGCAAAATATTATGGCGCGACATCACCGCAGCTAATTGTATAAGTTCGAAAAAAGCTTTCTCCATTTCTAACTATTTCAAAAAAGGAGGAGTTTTATGTTTGGTTGTACCTATTGTATGTTTTTTTATGAATGTATGTTCGTCGATTACTGGACCGATTTGGTTGATTCTTTTGCTATTGTAATTACAGAGAATGATCCCGAGATGGTCCCTCAAAATTTTATTCCCGAGGGATTAGTAATTTACCCGCAGAACTTATTTAAGTTCTGCGGGTAAATTACTAATCCCTGCGGGTAAATTACAAACCGCTAAGTGCGAGTCACCTCGCACACGAAGGGTTCCGTACCGTAAAATACAGGCAACTTTTTCTTTGAACATCAAATTTTTACTTGTTCGGAGTCCACTTTAAATTTTAAAATTTATTTTATTTTAAGTATTTGTTATTATTACAGTTGAAGTGTTACTTAATTATAGAAA
The DNA here is from genome assembly GCA_963662085.1 of Eupithecia inturbata. NCBI lineage: Eukaryota > Metazoa > Arthropoda > Insecta > Lepidoptera > Geometridae > Eupithecia > Eupithecia inturbata. The sequence goes on along the minus strand of OY759180.1, from coordinate 8,517,205 downwards.
GTTTCATGTGTCTTACCTGTTGTAGTTCAAGAGATTACAACAGGTAGACACATGAAACTTTCTATTCTTAGACTTGACAAATTAAGAGCAAAAATAGCCAAAAAAATCACGTTTGTTGTATGGTAGCCCCCTTTAATTTTGATATTTATTTTATTTTTATTATTTATTGTTATAGCGGCAAGAGAAATACACAAATCTGAAAATTTCAACTGTCTGCCTCTTACGGTTCATGAGATATAGCCACGTGACAGACGGACGGACGGACAGCGGAGGCTTAGTAATAGGGTTCCGTTTTCACTCTTCGGGTACGGAACCCTACAAAACCAGGTAAATAATAAGAAACTTGAAGTTGGTTTTAAGTTTTTTCAATACAATCAAATTATTGTATTTGGTTCCATTCTTCGCTCGTCCATTTTCAAATTTAAACGTGCAACTATTTCGCGGCCTATGTGCAATTATGCGTTGTTAACGGTTTTCGTCAAAACAAAAGTCATTTTTGTTTGTTATTGTTAAGTTTTCATATATAAATTTCTTTGTTTACAATATCTTTGATTCTAGTAGGTACCGAGTATAGCTAAAGTTCGTTCTAGCATCTAAACTTTGTAAAATTATTGAGAATTTTCATGCTCTCTCTTTGTCTAACCTAGTACTTACTTTGTCATTGTCATTATATATATCACCATCACACTACGAGTAGGTGAATATTGTCGATGACACAATTAAACGCCAAATGAGCAAGTGCGAAATATTTTTGATATTAATTTGGCCGATCTAGCTGTTTTGATAATGGTAAGTTTTTAAAAACTTGTGTAGTTACTTTATAAATTATTATATCCCCATTGTAAATTGAGTAAAAGCACATCATTGGACTAATAACAAATTTTAGGTTAACGCTTACTGCTCCGGTTTAAAAAAAAGTTATACGCAAAATATTGATCCATTACCTACCTATAGAACGAATAGCTGCCAGCGAATGATTAGTTAGAATATCGTTTATAATACAATCAACCTGAGTCACGGAAATCTGAGCAAATTGTTCACGTCTAAAAACATTCCAAGCGCATGATACGTACATTTGAGATTGCGGCTTATGGTCAGACTTTTTTCTAATCTTCTTTTCCAGCGCAGTCGCGCTCATCTTGCCTTGCATCCCCCTCCATGTGTCTCCCAGTTGGAGGTCACAGGATTCAATTCTACAGAAGCAGCAAACAAAATAAACTTTTTAATAAAGTATATTGAGGCTTCAAATCATATTAAAAGGATAATAAAAATGATGATTAACATAATATTTTTTATAAATCTACAATGGGCCCCGAATATATTCGAGATAATAATGAGTTTGCATTATGCTAATCGGCAGTGTGATGATCAAATCTAGTAAGTAATAAAATAACTCTACATCGATAAAATCGATAAAGGAAGCAATTCAGCAGTGCTAACCATTTAATCCCAAATTATGTTACTTCAAGCTCTACCAGGAGAGCTTGAAGTTCTATTCTATAAAGATCGTAATTAAAACAGTGTTGCCTGAATGTATGACTCATGTTGGGTATTGTTTCTAAAGTTGCAAAAGTACAGTTCATAGTATGACAGCTATTTACTCAGGTTTTAAGCAGAGTATTGATATCAACAGGTAAGGATGTGTATCTATGTAAAGTCAGTATCAAGGAATAGTTCACATTGACTCGTCTGATATGAAATGCCAAGTACAGAGCAAGCTGAACCTTAATGCAAAAGAGGGACGGAGATACCAGTGGAACGACGCCTACCGAGGAGCCCCACTAGGCAACCTCACTGCGACGGCCACACAACCTTGAAATAATAATGTTCGGAATAACAACAACGCGCCGAGCCGCAAGCGTGACCAGAAATATGTACTATAATAAATAATTCTCGAAAATGTTTGAAGCCTCTATCTAGTTCCTATTCCTATAGGTAGTTCACATCCTGCCGGTTTAGCTCTATACATTTTTGCCACATAACCGACGTTTAGGGGAGTAATAAAGATCGTATTCATATTTTTTTTTTGCATAAACTGTAACTGATAAGATATTTATTTAGCTTTGGCAAATAAAGGTTGCGCCTGCGGTGACACAAGTATATCATACTAACTAAATTTACCTCAATATTTTTAATTTTGCACTAGAGATCCAGAGGTGAAAGTTTGAGTATTGTCAGCGGTTTCGCTACCGAAGGTTTCCGCTTTTTCAATTGTTACCTAACAACTATTCGTCATCGAGAATGCTAAATTTGTGTAACTTTGTAGAGCCAAAAAAATTATGATGACCAAAATATAAAAAGCTACCTACGCATGATTTGTTTTTAAATAGTTAGTAATCGTTTGAGAGATGAACAGGTACGTAGTTTTGCATTGCATTTAATTAAATAAACCGCCAAGTGCGAGTCCACTCGCACACTAAGGCTTCCGTACAATAAAAATCAAGCAACTTTTTCAAAGAACATCAAACTTTCACTTGTTCAGAGACCCCTTGAAATTTTCCATTTTATTATATTCTTAGTATTTGTTGTTATTACAGTTGAAGTGTTACTTATTCAAAGAAAGTTTCATGTGTCTACTTATTGTGGTTCAAGAGATACAGCCTTGACAAACGAAGAGCAAAAATAGCCAAAAAAAGTCACATTTTTTGTATGGAAGCTCCCTTTCATTTGGATATTTATTTAATTTTTATTGTTGTTATAGCGGCTGGAGAAATACACATTCTCTGAAAATTACAACTGTCTACGTCTTACAGGTTTGTTTTAGTGTATGAGATAGATCCCTGTGACAGGACGGACGGACAGACAGACAGCGGAGGCTTAGAATAGGGTTCCGTTTTTACCCTTCGGGTACGGAACACTAAAATGTAGAGCACGGTTAAAGTAAGCTGTGACGCGCGTCGATGTTCTTAAATCTTATGTGCAAGGGTAGGAATTAGGATAGTTTCGGCGAGCGAGGTTAACTTTTGTAGTTTAGTTAGACAATCCTTTACGTGCAACCGTTGGTAAATGATATTACTCTCTTAACAATGTCATTGAGAGGTCGCTTTATCTATGCACATATGCTACTTAGACTATCCCAAGGCGAGTAATGTTTTACGTCGCAAAAACCTTATCGTGAGTTACAGGATGTTAAAAGCAACCCACCACCGTCCTTGTTATGTAGGTATGCTGGTATATTTAATACAACTTTTGGATACATTTATATGAATTCTGATTTTTAATACTACATCTATTTTAAGAATCGTTTACTTATTTCACTAAATCATGGATAGCTTTGCTCTATTTGGGGTTATTACTGCCATGAAATTCTAATCTCAAGCTTATTGTATGAATACACGTACCAATAGTTGGTGTTAAATTTGACAACGAGCAGAACTAGTACTTATTCCTGGTTTCAGGTTTTGAGGAACTGTTACAATATCAATCTTCTCATTTTTGAGTTTTATGAAGCCATATATACGCCAGCTAAAACTTTTGGTGGCCGACGGTTCACGGTCGAAAAATGAACAGGTGGCAACAACAGACATTTGATATTAGGGGTGATAATGAACGTTTTTGACAAGACAACATCACATATTTCATCGCTGGTGTCGACGAGACGTAGATATATGTGAGCATATTAAACAGACAAGGCAGATAGGGCCACTAATGAATAGTTTTTCATTTATTAACCTGTTATGTTACTTATCTGTGCACCCGTGAATAAACATGATTGATGTAAGTGTCATAAAGGGTGTGGTTAGCTGATAATTTGCAGAACTAAAGCATCTGTAAGAAAACAAAATGCTTGGGGGCCCAATAGTTCAAATAATATGAAATACTAATCCATAATTACGCAGCAGGAACCAGTGAATCAGACTGAAGTGAATGCTTTAGTTTAGGAGCAACACAATTAGCTGCTCTGCTTGTTTCCGGAGAACCTGTTGCTGTCCTTGAAATGCGATTTCGATCGGACTGTGGGCTAAGCAAGACAAAATTACGATACATCAAAACAATAAGAACATTCGCTTATTCGCATTCGTTTTGTGACTGTAACCGTAATAATAACGATTAATATCAAACTAATCTTTGCAATCCAGCTAGTTTTAACGTATTTAGTGACGTCATACAATCCCAAGCAATTATCCAACAAAGAAACAAGCACTAAAGGCTTTCGTCATGGACATGCTTGATTTAAATTTTATCAAATTAAACTTATGTAACACCCTATACCAAGCTCAAATTGCAGAAATATTTCAATAAACACGTATTTTTACCTTAACCAAGCAATATTAAACACCCGGAAAAATAAATCCTAATACCTAGTTTTTAAAATTTTAACAAATGATTAAATACTGCTACAAGTTGTTGTCAGTCAACCTACAGATTCTAATTTTTTTAGTTTAATAATATGCATAATTAATAACTTATACATATAGACAAATCTCATCGAATAAATTTTCAATCACGTCATCGTGATCTAATCACGGTAGAGTGGTATCAACCATTCATTTATTCCTGTCCTTAACAATTAAGAGTTTTTCCATAAAACCTCTCCAAAATATTAATATCAACCACCACGGGAGCTACTTGCTTAGATTTCATAAGATTGTAGAAGATACTTTTTTCTTTTTGATTTAAATAAAAAAATTTTGGAATTGAAAGAATCAAAATAAACAAAATATTAATATCAGCCACCACGGGAGCTACTTGTTTAGATTTCATAACATTGTAGAAGATACTGTTTTATTTTTTTATTTAAATAAAACATTACGGAATTGGAAGACTCAAAATAAATAAATAATAAAGGCTCAAAACCCCTACAGCCGTCGCCTCCTCCTTACGAAGTAAGTTAAATTTTTGGAAGCTTTATTTTATGTTAATTAATTTTCATTTCACTTCATTGCACTACCTTAGTTCGTACCACGTGCCTCTAATTTTTTTTTTTGTAGTCTCAGACTGTAGCGTTAACATTTTAAGGAGAAAATCATAAAGCATTTAGGTCCATCGTTCATTACGTTTTAATTCAGCTGCTTCACATTATTTTCCCTATGTTATCTGGCCTTGTTTAAACTTGTTTACATAGAGTCCTTCACAATATACAAAGAAATGTTGATGACGGCGCTTCTTGCAGGATAAATCAGCGTCAGTATTTTGGTAAGCACTAAAATTTATCCTGTAGGTATAGCAAGAATTAATATTTTTGTATGTTTATGACGTAAAAATTTCCAATAGTCAGTTAAGATAGTTTAGAATTTGGTTATAGGTATGTGACCTCGCAAATTCGAAATTGATGCGAATATGCCAGTTAGAAGGAACAAAATCATGACCTTGGTCGTGGTATGTATGATAGAAAAAGAGCGACTTCTAGACGGCGACGGCTAGATATATCAAAAATAAATTAGGCCAGAGATATCGAAAAAAAATGAGAATGCTCCTGAAAAGTACCAAATCATGAGGTACAGACGAAAATATAGGGTTAGTCTTTGCAAAGATTGGTGTCTTCAATTCGAGAACTGTCATGGCCTTGCTAGTGGTAATGGTGATAGATAACACGTAGGTGCTGTTAACGTTGAAGGAAAACTTCATGAGGAAACCGAAATGTTTGGCCTAGAACTTGTATAATACATACAACCAAAGCATGTGGCTCATCATCACAAGCAATATCGTCGCGACGATTTCAACGCCGTTTGAAGACACGCTCATATAGAGGTAGTTGTTATAGAATTAGGGAGGCATGACGGACGAGATTTCATCGTCGGCGATATACACGCCTTTAGAGATGGTGCCTTTGTCTCCAGTAAGCTTCCATACACCGTCGATGTGCTATGAAGCTGTCACGGGAATCATTATGTTCCAAATTACCCGCAGGTTGCTTGGTATCCTAATGTCCATGATGGGGATATGAGTAACGCATTTCGAATGAAAACCCTTTACGTTTTGATTTATATTTTGGGGTTCTGCATCCGTACCACACGGTTTCTCCATGATGCGTAAATCGCCTTTTATATTAGTCAAGTAAAATTACAAATATGTAGTCAATACCTTGAGACCACGACCGATGTGGCGTGGCGTGCGAAGGTTTGTCTGCGATGCAGGAGGTTGCGGGTTCGATTCCCGCCTTGGGACATATGTTCGTACGATCTGAAAATATTTGTTCCGGGTGTTCTGGGTAATTTCTATGTATAATAAATAAAGTCCCTTTACTCCTAACTTAGCTATGTAATGTATTGTATTAAGTATTTCAGTTATCTAGTACCCATAACACAAGCTCTGCTTAGCTTGGGGCTAGATGATGCTGTGGGGATTGTCCAGCATTATTTATTTATTTAGAAATTAAACCAAATGTATTGATCATTTATTTGTAACAGGCCAACCATCAAACGTAAGGATTTGCAAGCGTTGGATTGATTTATATGTAGTTCTTATCATTTATATTTACTAAATTTATCTGCAATAAGTGACCTGTGGACATTCTTGATGTCACTGTTTCATGTCATTGGTTCTGTTTTGTTGCTTCAAACTGATAATACTTAAGTATTAAATCTTTCTCTTATGATTAACATAATTCTCTTATAATTATTTGATTTTGCAACAACCATTTTAGGAACGTAGTATTATAAGTCGGGCTCTTTTGGGACTTATATATAAGATGTTATAATAATTTCCCGTGTCGGCCCACATTACAGAGTTGCTTATGCCCATTTAAGGAAAGCAGTTCCAATTATAACGAGATATTGCAAATTAATCAACGTATAAAGAACTAACTTCAACCCGCAGCTCTGCTTGTCTCCTGTGATGAATAGTAGGTGGGTGGGTGACCTACGTTTTGTTCTAGACTAGATCTCGTTCTGTTTCAATAGAGCTTCGAATATTCCCATGCGACGAGATTCACTTGATAAGAAACATGACAAACAACCGAAATTAGATTTTTACCTGGGATAAGTACTTGCAGTAACGTCGACACCGAAGAAGATGTCAACAAATTCATCAACATCCGACTCAGGAGTTAACGAAGGGGGCAATGTGGCTGGCGGCGTAGTGGCCGCATTGACCGAGTGGGCCCCGCAGTTGAAAAGTATGGGTTCTGTTTGCACTATTGGAAGCATGGCTACAGTGCACGCCAGTCCACACCGGCAAAGATCCTGAGACGTGTGTCTCCACAAATTAAATTAAAACAACAATGTTTATATCCGCACTCCAACATACACTGCATTGCGCCACGATCGTCGCGACGCTATTTTATAATATGGAGGTTTTCAGACAATCACGCACACCCCCGAACGAAATAATATGAAATTCAGCACCAAACACTGTACTACGCGTCCAAAAACCGTAATGTCCATTAAGATCAGCATGCACTAACTTTATTACGTAGTGGTATTGCAATTTCCTATCGATAACCGTGCGAAACGTTCGCTACAAAACGACGATGAAAGTCAACTGAAAGACGAGACGTAGATATACACACATCCTTTTCGTTCGCCACTAACAAATTATCAACACGGAGGGAGTCAGGGCGGCGGCGCGACGCGACACGACGCAGAACACCGATAGCTCAGACGACGATTCATGATGACGGAGAGCGACGAGCCACGGACGGCCAGCGCGAGCTAGCTCACCCAGCCGGAGACTTGAAGCCTGCCTGAACAATACGTTAGTTGCCGCACTCGCACCTACTTCACTCCTAACTTAGCTAGCTCGCTTGCGGTCTCGCTCACTATTACGAATGTACTTGAACTTCGTTGGCGAATAAAACCGATGATAGCCGAAATACCACGACGTATAAAATTAATTATAAATTATAAATGTTTGATATTTGATTAGCGTTCTGTTTGTTATGGATTGAGGAGCAGTCTGGGATTATCGTATGCAAATGCAGTCTCATTTATTTTTTTGGACCTGCCTGGAACATAATTTTGATCGAGTTATGAACATAAATTACAAATTGATAATTATTTTTGCCGTTTGATTTCCAGAGAGAAAATATTTACAAGTTTGTACCTATCTGCGAGCAAAGTAATTGAGATAAGACAACATTGCATGTACAACTAATTGCAACGCAAGCTTTCTCTGTCATTTATAATCTTACATGACTAGAAGATTATAATGACAATGTTCATCTAGCGAATCACACATTCGCACATAATAGTTACCTACACCATCAGTAAATGACAAGTCGAAATCGTCTAGGAGGTTGAATTTTTGGAGAGCATGTTTCATCTTCCATTTCAACTTGGGACTTTGAGTCGTCATAATTTTCTCCTAATATTAATTTATTAATTACCCTTTTATCAATTTGATCTTTATGGTAAATCAATGTATATCAATCACAGTAATATTTTGTTGATACCTCATAATCTTTCCTGCTAAGCTGTGGAGATGTTGCACAGATCTTTTCATCAGGTGACCAACAACTTCCGTCACTCAGATAAAAATATTGCCATTTCAATCCCGACCTTGGCAGTCTCCGTCTGCTCTAATTGTTAATTGTAACAAATGATTCACAATCAAGCACTTTCATATAACAACGTAATATGAATTCCGTCCAAAAGTAACGTCCCCAACATAACTGGGCGCAATCTCACTCGGCTCGACGCACACCGGCACGGCTGTAACACCGGTGACGTATGTATGAAAGTGAAATGGTTCTGTATTCGTGTCAAGTGCACAATTTAGATAACAAGGTCATTTTATTGCAATATCCAATAAAATTATCTAAACAGTGGCCTTTTTTAATTGCATGCTTTGTGGGTCAAAAATTAAATACATTTTTCCCTATTTTATATCGAAAGTTGCGTTACATAACTGATATATGACAAGCGGTATTCAGATATCGAATGGCATTGTTATCAAAGTTGATTGAATAGGACCGCTTGGACGGAATTACATGATGGTTTACCCATATTAATAAAAAATCAGGTCATAAATCGTGAGTAATCGTCAATATTCAGTGGAAGTGAGTAATTAGGAGTAAATGCGAATATGGCTGGCAGGGGCAGGGGCAGTAGAGGAAGAGTGCGGCGCGTGCAGATATCGTTGCAGGCGGCCCCGCGGTGCCGCGGATCTGTGTCAGTGGGTCACGGCAATGACGTGGCACACGGCCGCCCGCGACTCGTGGCGCGCACTTCATTCTAATTCCGCTTCTCAGCTCCGGTTCTATACTATTTGCTCACCTGTACGTTAGCACATTATCATCTAATTTATAACATCAATCCCCACAGATTAAGATAGGCACGTTACAATGAATAAAGCCCAATGTGCAGTATCTATCGCATGCTCCATAATTACCAGTACCTATACGCTTTAAGGTAGGTTTACTGTTGACATTGACCGAGTGAATCATATGAGTACCGAAGACTGGTCTCATTCAAGCGAATGCGATAACTCAAGTAGTCCATGAAGGGTTCTTTCAATAGGAAAATTTTCACGATCAAAGAAATGGTATAATCTAGCACTTGTGGATTACATTCATCCCATAGCTGGGCGTTGTCTTAGTTTTAAATGAAGACCTGTATTCACAGGATTGATAAATAGGCATGTTGGTTATATGAGCATATAAAGAAAATGTAGAGCAATAAATATAAAAGTCACTTAGCTCAGTTCTGGGTTTAGGGCAAGTTCAAGATCATTATATTGTGGTTAAATATTAAGGCTATGCTGTTTTTTATAAAACAAAATAATTTTTAATATTATAACTTTCGTAGTTTGACGAATGCATTATGAATGGGAAACTACGAAACTACTAACCTTTGTTTTGTTGTTGGTGTTATTCCTACACAAACTAGGTTCGTACTAGACCCGGTTACATTTACGACACAATAATTGTTGTATATTTTTAACCGCCAAAAAAATTTTATAAGGCTTGGTGATGAAACGTTTTAATCAGATTTTCAACAGTTTTAAGCTGGCATTTTCAAACGATTTTACAGTCCAATAACTTTAAACGAAGTTAACTCGCAACATCATGTTTACCAAGAAATGATGAGGCGCCACCCCAAGAGATTCAAGTAATCTGATCAAATGAAACTACTAATGAGAATATAAATGGCGTAATATATTGGATGGGGACAGCAACCTCCCTTTTGGCCAACTTTTATTGTTACTTAATAATACATATAAAATCGATACAAAAAGCAATCTCGGCAAATTTATCGGAAACCTACACCGTACACCTCTGTGACATGATACCCTGGTAAAAGATTACGTGATATGTCAGAAAATTAAATGCGCATGGTCTACTGAATCCTTTATTAAGGGTATATCTGGGGCTGGAACGAGAGGGAAAATACATAACGATGATGTTGATGACCTACTTTCTCCGAAACGTTCTTAGACTATCGATTAAACAATTTCTTTAGTTCGATTCAGAAGTAGAGATTTTTTTAATAACCTTTGAAATCAAATACTTACGTTCCATTTATGTAATAGGGTGATATGACAACAAAAGCATTTTTCTTGTAGGATTGATTACAGAATTTCCAAATTTATACAGGCATTGCAAAAAATCTGATTTTATTAAAAATTATAAACTCCTTTTACCAGACTCTTAGAGACTTTATAAAAAAGGAACACAAATCTTTTTCCCCTAGCGAAATAAAAAGAAACCCCCTAGCTCAGAAACATGGGTATTCATAAATCATTTCATCACACTCCTGTAACGTATCCTGTATTCGCTTTCAATTTCGCACAAGCGTTATTGCATGATTTTGAACTTTCGTTTTCGCTTTCACTTTCGCAACTAACGCGAAAGTTTTTTTGTAAATGTTTACGTCACACCGAGAGACGCTTACTGCGCTAGAAACGCTCTGTAGTGTCTCTATCAAATGGCTTGCAGTAGCTTCATCTACCTATACTCGGTTTTAGAATCTTAGATATATTCTGTAAGTAAACAAAGGGGGTTACCAAACCAAAGAATTTTTAAATAATTTAAGTATTTTACGACACTGGTACCAAACCAAAGAATTTTTAAATAATTTAAGTATTTTACAGGATTGATAAATTAAGTATTTTAAAATAATTAAGTATTTTACAGGTTTACGACACTGGTACCAAACCAAAGAATTTTTAAATAATTTAAGTATTTTACGACACTGGTATCATTAAGCAAATTGCAGAAGGTGGAGACCATTTTTGATTTTGACAGTTTTGATAAATTAAGTAAATATCTCGCTCGTTTTTGAACATTTTTTATTGCTAATTTGTAAATTTTCGCTGTTCATGTGTATTATACGCGTTAATGAAGTTTTTGTTTGTTACCTTGCTGCTGCCTTATTGTTTTCTGTTATTGTCATCAATTTTGTTCAGTTTTCATACATAAATGTCTTATTTACAAAACATATCTTGGATTCTAGAACCGAGTATAGGACTTCGTTAGTCTAATATCACTTTGGGCTGCTAGTTATTCAAGTCGAAGACCGGAAGACCTACAGAACGTACCTAGCTTACCAAAATGGCACCGACTGCAGACTTTATAAAATTAGAGTTTTTGTTAGAATAACTAGCCTATTTCTTCATAACATAGCTTAGCATAGTACCAATGAAATAAGAAGTGATGTTAATGGAGAAAATTTTTACCTGTTAATTTATTTCAGTGTACCAATTTATTGTTTATTTTGACTGTATATTGAATCTAAGTTTGTTGTAATTAAAAAAACTGTATGTTTGTTTGATATGAAAACTTGTGTCTTGCCGAAATAACTTGTATGTTCTTGTACCAATAAATGAATCTGAATCTGAATTTATCGGTGCGTAGGTATCGTAGCAATTCATTACAATATTCCTTGTTTTTCTCAACAATTATTTTACAGCTAATATTAAGTAATACCAATGCAGAATGCAAGCAGCCATTGACACAGTAACAATATTAAGTAAAGTTCTTGGGGATACAGCTTTTGTCAATCGGGGGGAGCAAGCCAACAAAGGGAATCTGAGCAACCTCTTCCTTGAGGGTCTCAAGGGGGGTGCTCAGAACAGTTCGAGTTCACACCTCGAGTAGAAATTATTTAAGACAATAATTGCTGTTATCTTAATGATTTTGCAGCAACAATAGCAACAATAGGCAATATAACAGGGGTACAGGAAAAAAATAAGAACATTGTACATAATCTTATAACCCAATAGTTTTTTCCATAACCCACACTCCCGTTATAGTCAGACAGAATAAATTATATGCATTAAGTTCATTCTGCCGAATACTCCAACGTAACTCAGATATAAGAAAGTCTCAGATGACGAATTTTTGACAGATTTTCATTGAAATCTGTCTAAAAATCGCGGCTTGAGACGTGCTTAAATCTGAGTTGCGTTTAAGTATTCGGGCGGACTGCCATTCTAAAATAACAGTTACAGTATTGAGTGTGGTCCACTTATCATTTCGCGAGCACATCGCGCTCAAATTACGTCATATTTCAGCACAACCCAACACCTTTACCGATAACGGTAACTGATAAATCATTGATCAAGTTCCGGCCGAATATGTATAAATAAATACATCGAGTTACAGAATTAAATATTAAAATATCACACGAACGATTATACGGGCTATGGCAAAGATAATTTTGAAGAGCACGGAATTCGCAATCATTTTTAACCGAAAAAAGGATTCTATGTTCGGCTGTATGTATATTTTTTTTATGTAGGTATGTCCGTCGATTTCTTCGTCATTTTTAGACCGATTTAGATCATTATTTTGCAGTTGTATAGAGTACTTGCTACCCGCGGCTTCGCACACTTATTTCCGGGATTAAAACTGGCCTATGTCCGTCTCCGGGATACCATCTACCTCCCTGCCAAATTTCTCTGTATCTCAGTGTTCATCCGTTAAGGCGTGAAAAGATAATAGACAGACAGAAAGATAGACAGACCGAGTTACTTTCGAATTTATAGTATTAGTATGGATGATCCCGAGGTGGTCTCATAAAATTTTGATTACCGAGGGATTAGTATTTATCCCGCAAAACTAAAATCCTGTTGAAAGAAAAATAAGGGGATTCGAAATTGGTTTTAAGTTTTTTCAAAACAATCTTGTTATATAATTTCTCTAAACTGTTTCAAAACAAACTGTAAAATTTGGACTAAAGTATGGACAGTATTAACACCGAAACTCGAGTCAACGAGTACAATTTAGAATATAGCCATAGCTTTGGCCTTTCTAAAGTGACGGGTGGGACATTCTAACTCCTTTTTGCATAACTCCAAGTAATTTCTCTCTAATTTATTATGTGCTATGAACTAGAAATAAATACATAATAAAATAACATAATGAAGCCAGATATTACTTATTTAAATGATACCATGAAAATAGCTAAATAAATAACATAATCGCTAATCTTTTACTACTTATCCCCGAAAATATCAATATTTTCATGCAATAACTTGCCACTGTTTTAAATTGCGAAGATATCAGTGGCAGCTTCGGCGACTTGGCTCTATATACGATACAATAGCCATTTCGAGCATAACTGTACAACTGTTGATCCGATTTCCGTGAAATTTTATTGGTGTACTGAAAAGACTTGTAAAATGTGTTGGTAACTTAGTGAGGCCAAATCCATCAAAGGGTTTTTGAAGTCCAAATGGGGTTGAAATCAGTCAGTTAAATCAAATGGGGTCTCATAAGAAAGGTGTATATTTGAGTACATTTCAAAATGGTTTTAATTATTTTTCTAGAGTGATAGTTCTTTAAATAATTACGAACCATCTCACAAGAGGTATCATTTGGTTTTATAAATACCTAATAAAGTCGATTATTAGGGTAGGAATTTCGGGTAAACTTTTATCTGAACAAAAACATAAATGTAAAAATTATGCCAAGTCTAGTCTCTTAATACTTCCACCGTAAAAAGTGTACCTAGTAGGTAATAGTAGAGTAGGTAATTTGCCAACTGCATAGTCGATGGTAATAAAATGGCTGACTTGGCTCTTCTTGTGATCTCAACACTTTCTCAGGTCCTAGGTTTCATTTGTAACAATGATATCGATAGCTGAAAAATGCCTCGAGATAGTTCGAGAAAAGGGTTCCTGGTGGCGGCCGTCTACTCGACTTGGCAGGGCCACTACAGTGGCCCCTGATGTGAGGAACAAAATGTACCATGTAGGTTGAGTACCTTTGTGAGAATAAATCGAAATTAGTTTATAATAAGAAATCTGCCAAACTCCGGTAAGTAGTGATGAGCAAGTGTGCTCTTATAAGCATTAGGCTTTTAACCTGTCAAAAGTTCACAACCTTCATAATCCATGAGTTCTCTGAACCCAACATTTTAGATATATTCAGTAGCTATATGTTTAAGGGCGTGCTCTGTGATCAATAGGTACCTTTCACAAAGTTAGAACATTTAATTGATTTCATTATCGGAGGGATTTCTCACACAATAAATGTCTAGCCAATTGTGTTCATAATAATTTGGCAACAGAAAGGAATTTGTACGTTTTTAGATATCTGTATAGAGTCCTCATAAATCAAAATGCGTAATAGAAATGACGATGACAATAATTTCTTACCATTTATCCAAATGGTTTCTCTGATGGTTCAGCATTATGTAGTGTTTTTTTTCGTTCAGACATCATTCTATATTCTTCCACATACTTAGATAGAAGTACATAATATGTAACAAATATAATTCATGAAATTTAAAATCGATGATACTGAAAGCTTTTACCGCACAAACCAACTCATCGCCTTAGGGCTTAATAAACCTGTAATGATATGTTTCTAAATAAATAAATAAATAAAGATAAAAAGTAAAATTCTAAGGGGAATCTGTTAGACAAAGGATTAGAGAATAATATAAAATGAAGTCTCAGAGAGCTCGTCTTTGCAAATAATCAAATTATGTAGAACAGTTATTTGAGAAATTATGATATTTTAATTTTCTCTTTGTGAGTTGATGTAATGTTAGAAATATTTTATACGCAAGGAATCCCCGCAAATACGTTGTTGCGTCACGTGGGCGGGCGGATCGATGGTGTAGGCGGCTGGGTCGGCGCTTGCGCGAACGCTGAGTCTCCATATCGACCAGCAACTTTTCCAACGCTTTTGGGGCAGGTTAGGCCTGTGCTCTAGGGTCAAGGTCACGTTACGTGTACTAAAAGATTCGTTATATCATGGACAAGGCAGTCATTAAATATTGTGAGCTTATGATGAGCCTGACCTAACCCTGCCATAAAGGCTGCTTAGATCCATTGCAAGATTATATTGGTCAACTAAACGTTTAGGTATGTATTTAGGTCTAAGAAATGTTTACAATGTAAACAAACTTTGAACGTTGCGTGTATGTAAATATTCGTTACTACTTTTATCTGATGTGTTACTTACTTTTTCAGAGCATAAAGTGGTTCTTTCAATTAATATTATTACTTATACGAGTAACTATATTCTTTTAATTACCCAATCCGAGGATCGCTACGCAATTTTAAAATTTCTGTCATTTTAAAAACTAAATGAAACATAACAACTTTGTTGCTGTTTAAAACACCAACAAAGCCGGAATTATTATGGTATTATTTTGAGGAAACACATTTAAAAACACTAGTATCCTAAAACAGCCTGTTTTCAGATACTTTAGCAGCTAGTGTTAGAAAACACTAGCTAGTCACAGATTTTATAATACTATACTAGCAAGAGTCTAGCCTAGAGCTTGTATTTTCGAACTAAACTATAACCTCTAACTGTGTAATTTGAGATTAAAGGGGCTTTATACAGGGTATCCCTCAATAATCTGCAAACTCCAAACTAGGTTAAACAAGATCAAATACAGAATATTTTTGAAAAAGTAGCCAGAAGCTCTTCTTTATGGCAGCCATCTGGAACTTCTTGAAATATTTCAAGTTTCATTGTATTTGTCAATAGTTTTATTTCCAAAATCAAAATAAGATAACTTATGTGTTCTGTCAGTCCCATTGGGACTAATAATACTTCAAGAGATATGACGAAATACGTACTAACATGCATATCTATTAGTGACTAGTGGAAAACAAAATTTCAAATGGCTGCCATGTGGAAGAGATTCTAGCCAATTTTTTAAACATATTCTTCGATAATTTTTGATGTAACTAAGTAGATTCATCCATTTTGGGGATTGCAGCTTATCGGGGGGGTCCTGTGCAGCACATAGTTGAAAAAAACTGTTTTTCGAAATCAACCTTTATAATAACAGAATAAAACAATTACAACTAGTATATACACTTAATATCTATTTCTTAAAAATCTAAGCCGTCACCAGAAGGCAGAGTGCCCAGAATGCTGGCAGCATTGCCACGTTGAATGGCAATGCTAATTCGCTGACCGAAATAGAAGCCAGCATTCCGATCACCTGTCGACTCTACAAGAAGTTTGGTAATATCTTTATAAATGGCGTGTGCTCCAGGTCCCCAAGGACCAAGGGTTTCAACCCCAAACGGCTCAAATAGGTAACCTCGGTCAAGATTAGCGTATTTTCGCCGTTTGAGGGACTCCGCTGATGTTGCTGCGGAGCCGGCCCTTACCGATGTCCCTGCAAGATGTGAAGGCGCTAGGGTATCTACACACGTGGCATCCCAAACTAAAGGCCGACCCATCTTCCAGGGAATCAGAGTCATACCGTCAGGTCTTTTACCATCATCTCGCATAAGGCCACGTGGTTCGAGGGTAGCTGCCACACTGACGCTGGTAAAAGCCCGACGGAGGATGTCATTAATAGAACTATGACGGGGCACACGTCCTGCACTAGAGACACATGCCAGTGGATGGTGACCAAACTTATCAACGGTTTCACCACACTGACAACGGTGTGCAACTAGGCAAGGAGAACCTAAACGCAAAGAGGTGGCCACCCGAAATGAGTTATTATCTAAAAGGGTACCTAGATTTTTGGAAGGCAGAACCTGTAACCAAAGTCCTGATTCCCACTCGGAAACGGCGAGTAGACGAGCACGTTCTGGTGAGCTAGTTGACGTATTAATAATATCTTTCCGTACTAGCTCACATAGTGGCTCATCCCACAGTCTCTGAGAAGAAAGGACTTTGGGCAGATTCTGGTCAGGACAGGCTATTTTCCATGAGTCTAAAGCTTCATTGATACCTGTGATTTCATAATTTTGAATATAATATATAATTTCATAATTACGAAACTATTAAATACCTTTATAGGTATTTAATAGTTTCGTAGACATGTTACCCATAAGTTTAGTTAAAACGTTTCCAGCCTTATCTCTTTCCGGTCTGAAACCATTAGATGTTAAATGGCTTTGCCAAGCCACGAAACTCCGTGTATTAGGTTTAATTGGTGATTATATAATAAGGCTAAATAAATACTGAAACGTCGGCCTTGCGAGAAACGCACATCTTATGTTACCAGTTAGGTATAAAACAAAGCCACAAAGCTTATGATTGGTATCAAACTTCTGAAGGAAAAATGTAAGAAACTGCGCACAATTTCCTTTGCAGGGATTCTAAACCATGAGTGATAGACAAGGTACGTACTCCGTAACTACGTGAAGTACGTAACCAAGAGGAGGGCGGCGCCAGAGGAGCAGGCTTCCTCTGCGATTGATCGCTGGCGGAGCGGTCGGAGGCATGTGGCGCGTCTCCGGCGTCGCCATGGCAATCCCCGGCTGATATTATCCCGAAATCAATGCCCACAGAACTCACGATACCGAGATATTTTCTTGTGAAATTAATTTAACGAACAAGTTGGCATATTGTCAGCAATTTGAACGTGAAGGCCATTTCTTTCTTCGCAGTATTGAATCCAATTTTTTTTAGAAAACCTTCGTGTCCCTTTAATTTCTGTGTATCAAGCTAAAATTGGATACATAACACCTACATCTATTGTGTTAGGATAGCCACCGGCAGTGTGCAACTATCAACCAAACACTCAATATAACCGATCACGAGAGATAATTAAGATCGCTTTTCGATTTACCTATTACTATTCGTGCGGACTCAACAAAGAGCAAGAGTTCTCTTTATTTTTACATTACTTATCGTGGATGCGAAACATAAAATGAATACAGCTCGTAGTTTTATTCTGTTATCGACATTCATAACGACCAGCAAGTATAGATGACAACAGAATAATATGATAGCTCAAAAGCCAACACGTGAACTTCTGCGAACTCTTTGAAAATCAGTTTAGTACGGTCAACATCCTACTGTTTGTGGTAACCGGAGAATGGTCGTCTTTTCTTTACAACAATGGCAGGGAACAATAAACCATTCGTGTTTTATCACGATGACGATCCAATGAACTTCCAGCTAGAAAATGTCGCTAACGCTGCACATTTCAGGCTCAGACGAATAATCAGTTTAATCTTGTCTAGGCAACACCTGCCTATCAATAAAGGTGAGACGATATTCAACATGATTCAGCACTATTCGCTAACATAGCTAAAGAATGGCACTTACCGCGCGCCCTCAACACTATAATTCAACTCGAAGTATAGGTTTTCCCGTCGAGTCTCATTCATAGAACAGGAGGTATATAGTCTACATGTTACTTACCGAAGGATAATGATTATGACGTGTTCAAAACCGATCGATCGGCACGTCTACTAAAGGTGACATAAAGGTGTGTCGATTTAACTCGTATCAAAACCGTTTATTTGTATCTCCTTGTATTGTGCGGCGATTCGCTCGTGAAAGGACGAGTTCTATTTTAAATAATTAGATAAAATACGTACCTTGCATCTTCGATAGCCAAAACAGGCATGTATAACTCATTGATATCGATGGCGCCTGTCAGCGCCTTATTCTGTCGATCCGTGGCGTTGTCCAATTTAAAGCTGGCCTGCTAAGAGTGTTTTCTGTAACAACAAGTACATAGTTTACTATTTTATATTCAGCTCTGGCAGTATATTTGATAGGAAAGACTGGCTAGCGACAACAGCCAGAACCTGTGACTGGTCTTACGTTACGGAAAGAAAGCACTGAGTTTTTAAGTTGTACAGCCTTGGAGTTCTGTGCAAACTATGCAAAGTTAACTAGATGGCGCTGTTAAATTTATACCAGCTCTTCAATGCTTGTTTTAATTTCCAAAATAAGTTTGGCTTGCGAACATTTGCCTTTTAATCAAAATGGTGCATCTTACAAGATGCACCATTAAATTACAACTAATTGTGGAATTATTAAAAAAATCCCAAAATTCATGCATGAGAAACATTAAAATAAATGACGAGATAAAATTGTAAGTTTTAACCGGGATTTATGTGGTGTACTTAAGACATTCACTGCTCAACCTCTGCGGCGTGACCCATGTAGGGGCGGCGGTGTTGCTAACTTTTATTGAATACAGCCTTCTGTTGAAATTTATCCTTCGCCAGAAGTGTTAAAAGTATGGTAAATCAATTGACCACGTTTTCAATATTTTTATAAGATAACGCATGTAAGGTTAGCATTAGCTATTTGTTTGTGATGTTTATTATTTTATTGAGGGACAGTATTAAACAACTATTTTTCAGATTTAGAAACCCCCTATTGTTTTTTTTTTCTTCAAAACTCAGGTTTAACTGAGCTGATTAACAACCTTAACATGCGAACTGACTAAATCAATTTTCATCAAACATATGTAGATAAGAACACCCCTAACAAATGCTAACTTTCTTACAAAGTATAATAGATCAAAATTGATTTAATTGTCTGGGAGATAAAAGGTTAACACAAGCAAACAACTTAAATGCATACTTTCTACGGTTTGTCGGGTGTAATATTAGACGATTACCTAAGTTTTTTATATTATTTATTTATTTTAAAAAAAAGGGATAAAGCAATGTCACGGGCAGTGTAAGAGTCACTAGAATCCCGATCGCGTTTGGGATTAAAGCACGCCCATCACAAAGACAGCTTCATCCACGAGGACTCTACTTTTCACACTCACTGCGAGAGGATCGTTGGCCGATCGTATCAAATCCTACTTAAATTTTTATACAGGTGTTCAGCACAAGGTTTGTCATATAGAAACTGGAGGTATGTAGGTGGAACTATTTTTCCTGAAATTTTAAATATTAAGTGCTGTAACTTTATTTGTACGAATTAAGGCAATAATGGGACTCACTTTGCCTGCAGCCCTGAGACAGGCCGAAGACAGACTAGTGTGGAAGCGGTTCATCAGCGTCTGCGTGAAAGCCTTCCAGGACGGGCACGACCTTCAGCAATGAAGAATAAAAAAAAGAAGTTCAACTTTAGAATGAATTTGCGGCGCAAAAATGTCGAGTTTTGTTTCAGGTGCAAATTCTTGCCATAATTTATAAACTAAGCTGGTTAATTTATTTTTTTGTGCTAGATTTTAACGGACTAGGTAATAGATTCAATTTCAAGTAAATTTATTTATTTATTTTACTTACTTTAATTAACACAGTAAGTAACATACACCCACCCACATACATAAATTAAAGGACATGGGTGGTTAAAGGCGGGTAAAGTGATTTTTAATTTAGAATTTTTATATTCCTGCATTATTAATCGATGAACCGAAGTGTTTATGCAAACTTTCAGCTATCGAAGTCAATATCTTAAGGTGGCGCATTCGTATTGAATTTATGAAAAAAATAATTTTAGGCTTACAAACAAAATAATCTTTATAACAATACTGATACTTAAAATTACTAAAGGAATGAATAACAATGCAAAATATGTACATACATAAACACAACAAAAAATACCGTTTAATGTAGATCATTCGGAAGTTCCAGCACCATCATTTTGGCTAAAATACTGAGATTTCGTGTCGAAAAGTAGGATGTCTTGCCTAGATTTTATCCTCGCACGAATGAAATCCATCTCTTGCTTCTGGTGCACAAACAGATAAAGAAGCCTCTGTGTATTTCACGCAACTCTCTACTGCCTGAGTGTGGCAAGAATAGTTTGCTATTTCAAGCAAAGTACCTCCTGAGGAAATTGTTGAATCTTCTGCGTCGGTGCAATTCATTGTGATTGGAGTTTCAATTATATTTTATTTCATCCAATCTATCAACTCATAATAACTTGGCACATCAACCTTAAGTTCAAAAAGTTTAAATTCGTGAACTTTTTTCCCTTTGACCATTTTTCTTGCCTTCAAAACTCTCTGAACAGTCAGTTCCCTTACGTGTGACTTGACATATTGTAACGTAGCTAGCAACACATTTTCTGGGTATGCGAAGAAGGCATTTTTTGAATTGTTTTTAAGACAACGCTTTTCAGGTCATCTCACAAATACATAAAACCTTTTAACCATGTTAAATACATGTATTGGACCATATTTAGATGAAGATTTTGTCTTGATATCAAACCAAGTTGGAGTGTAAACTTTCATGATATAAGAGGCTAGTTCAAAAGTTTTGTTGGTTTATCTGTTATAATATTAACATAATAAATCTGTTATTATATTAACGCAGAATGTTGTTTGCGAAAGTTAACTTTCGGCCATGTACGAGTTTTCCTGGGTCTCTGTTAGCCATGTTTGACGAAACCGAGCCTCAAGAAATTACAGAGCACATCTGATAGAGATATTTTTGCTCGGAGCTTAATAAATCAATGTTCAGATCCGGCAATTCTATAGGAATGGGTTCAAATGCTTCTACTTTCAAGTCGAGACACTATTCGATCTTTTTCCTACTGCCAGAAAAAAGAATGCTTGATGTTGTGTGTGCCGTCAACACTGGAGAACAAATGGCAAAGTGACAATTCATTTGCGTGTAAGAAAACGTCTGTTTTTTGGCGTTACTGCGCAATTTTTTGAAACCTAGGTGCAACAACTTGCTGATGGCTTATTGTAGGAATTGATGCTTTGATTCAAATTCTTTCTATGTCAGTTTCAATAATCTCACATGAATCTTTCACTGAAAGATATTTTCCGTTGTTCAAGTCAAACATGTTGTTTCAGACCCACAAATAATATTTTATTATATCATAGTAAGTTGGTAACATATTAGTTTTATTGGATCACCAAACACAGGGCACGGTAGGTAAATCTTCCCGTGTTTTAGGCGTTTTCTAATATTTCTCTGTCGACAGTTATTACTGTCTCGTTCTTACTGGCCTTCAAGCTTGGTCATCATTGCAACCCTTCCGCGTTATAAAGGCCTCGAACTTCGGACCTTGACCATCAAAGGGCTGCAATGCTGACCGCGCTGCGATGGCCTGGACCTGCGCTACGCTGCGCTTTCAGCTATCATCATCGCGGCCAGGAACCCATTACTGACCTCGTCAAAAATGTACTATTACAGTTACATAATTGCTTACCGCAAGCTTTAAGCGATTGGCCCGCCCGCTGTTTATCCATACTAATCCATACTAGTATTATAAATTCGAATGTAACTCTGTTTGTCCATCTGTCTGTTACCTTTTCACGCCTAAACGGCTGAACGGATCTAAATGTAATTTGGAATGTAAATAATATCTCGGGGACGTGCACATTTTTGCGCTGTGCAGCAGTGGTGCGGTCCAGAGGCCGAATTCTGCTAACCAATCGCATAACTATGACAATAGTAATGTCGCAGAATCGTCCATAGATGAAAGAAACTCTAGAAGTCTAAATAGTGCGTGCGGTGCTATTTGCACGAGAGATTGATATAATGTTGCAACTTTTGACACGCATCCCTCCATTTGTTGTTTCTTTCACCAAAGGTAAAATGCCACAAAATGTATAATTTTGAGACATTACCATTGCTATGGTGCAGCGATTAGTGGAATTCTGCCGGCAGTGTGACAACCTCAATTATTCAATATTAGAAAAACATTTAAATTGTTTAGCCAATAGGGATATAATAACCTGCATTTGGTTAGGTTTATATTATGTTTGATGTAAAAATAATAGCAATGTCTAGCAGGTAAAGATAAAACAAGCTTTACACTTTTGCTTCCCACAATTGCATTATTGATCGGAGTGAGTGAAGTGAACGAAGATTTCAGTGGCAGCTTAGGTCACACGCTTGGGTGGTGGCAGTTTGGTACAAGCCAAGTCTGGCTTGTATTCACTTCGAGCATAACTGTCCAACCGTTGATAGGTATATAATTTTTTTTTAAATATTTACAATCTCACAAGACCTATCATTTCGCAGAGATCCTATAACTTCGTAGTTCATTTTTCAATGGCTCGTGTTTTTTTTATTTTAGGGATTGCTATCTGCTTTCTTTTGTTATGTTCTGTATATGAAATCGTATAAGTAGCTAAACAAGATCCGTCAAGTGCGAGTGTGACTCGCGCGCCGAGGGTTTCGAACGGTTGTAAGTATTACCAATATGTACTATAGATACTGGTTAGAGACTTTGCTATTTAATGAATACCAAAAAATTAAAATACCTACATTTATCGGTATCGGTTTGCAAACTTCGGAGTACAGAGGGTAATAGTAAAATTTTAGAGTTTTACAAAATATTTCTAAAAGTATGTATCCTACAGAAATTTTAAAAACTGTTTGGAGATGTACAAACCAATACCTTTCATTTGATACCCCAATCGGTGAGGTAGCCCTACTTTTGAAAATTATCCCCCCCTTTTTGACCATTTTTCAAAAAGTGTTTACTTACAGACGTCTCTAATTTTTCGAGTTTTTTCAAACTATTCTAAAAAATATGAAACCTACATAAATTTCAAAAACTATTTTTCCTTTCATTTGATACCCCACTTAACATTGGAGGTCTCTTTTAAAATTTCGACATCACAATTTGTACTTACTGAAAATTTTCATGTATCATTTTTTAATTTTTTTTCTTTTATCTGTACAGGCGCACGAAATGTATTATTTTAAATTTTACGTTATTTGCTGCTGTAGTTGCTGAGATATTATAGACGGAAAAAGCGATGCCGTAAGGGTTTCGAAATCAATCTCCGATCATCGAAACCCTAAAAATAAATTTTTAAAATAACTATACTTTATTTTAAAATTTTGATATTTTAATATATTAAAAAAAAAAGTTTTAATTTAGCTACTTTTTGACGAAGCTTTAACTTTTCGTCGAAATGCGTTATTTTTCTTTTAAAATGTTTTCAAATGGTTCGTCTTTTAGTAAATAACCATAATGAACCTTCTTACCTCGATCATTGTCATTGATTTTCTTAGATATTTAGGATAAACAGCTAGACAAACCTCACGACGATGTTGTTAGGGGCCAACTACTAGTTCTACCTATTATGTATAAGTAATTATAGAATGCATTAAAGAAATTGTCACATGGACCTAATGCAATTCATCTCCATTCTTCCATTAAGAGCGTTTACGCCTAGCGCGCGATGTGTGTGGGACTGACTTGAAATGATTTGTGCGCAGCGTTTTAAAGTAGTTTTAAAATATTTATAGAAAAATAATAACAACAAAATAATTAAAAATTTAAATGTATGATTTTAAAGAAGATGCTCTACTAAATTGGTAAGCTATTGTTATATTAAATTATATAAGGTATAACAACGAAAACTTAGAACACTTAGTCTAGTGAATGTAGAGCTCAATGGGATATTTCATTTTATTGTATTCTTAAAGAATAACATCCATCAAAGTAATTTAATTTTCGTTGTTGTCACTAACATCCCATCCTCTAACAAAGAAAACCAAAACTTCTTTGTGATTTTTTTATAAAATTTTAATAAGGAGGGCTTCTTTGTGATAATCTATAAATTCTAAAGTAACTAGACAGATTTACTTTCGAATTTATGTCTGTTACATTTTTACACCTAAACAGCTGATTGGATTTTAATGAAATTTGGCAGGGAGGTAGACACGGTATCCCAGGGACAGACATGGGCTACTTTTAGTCAATAATAAATGTGTTTTCAGATGTTTGGGATGCCACAGTGTGCACTAAATATTAATTGTGAATCTATAACAACTAGTTTTACTGACTTTACTTAGACTGCAGTCTTGCAGGTCAGGGCAGAGGCTGGGCAATAAATGTAGTAAAGACTTTGGGTACCCACAATGCACAAACAGCGGCTGAATTTTGCTAACCAATTGCTTTACTATGATAATGGTATTGTTGCAGGATCTTCCATAGATGAAAGAAAGTCGAAATAGAGTGTGCGGTGCTATTTGCACAGAAAGCTTGATAGAATGGTTTTAATCTTGACACTTTTGACACTCCATCTGTAGTTTCTTTCATCAAATTCAAATTGCTATATTTCATTTAGACCTTACAGGACTCTTGGACACATCACAAAATTCAAATCACATAAGTAAAAGTAGGAAATAAAGATCACTTTGATTTTTTGTTCACTTCAATCTTTTTAAGGTAAAGTAAAGAAGCGAACCTTTACCTTGTCAGGTTTTGAGTCAGAGCAAAACTTGTCTTAAGCTTTTTTATCCTCTAGATAATCTGATATTTTGTAGTAAGCCTTTTTACAAAGGATATGTTTGACAAATTGTTTGAATTTATTTATTGATAAGTTTTTCAACTCATTTGGTATTTAGTTGTAAAAGTGTGTACATTGCGCTTTAAAAGATACATAAATCTTGTGTAGCCTAGTTGTGGGCACAGCAAGTTTATTCTTATTTCTAGTAAAATGATCTTGCACACAAGTTTAATTTTAAGTTTGAAGTTTTGCTACCCTACTCAAAAATGTAATATTATGATGTTTTAAAGATTAAAGCCAAATTGAGTAGAAAATACTTTATTGCACACTTCTAATTTTTAAAGATTCTATCTAATAGAAATATGTAACAAGTTTTTGAGGCACCCAGATCTGTGCTTACAAAATTCTGCAGGTTAAATTGCTATCAAGTTGGCCAGATATGCTAAACTTTTTAACAAGAAATGCACCCAATTATTTAATTACCTAAAATAATGGAAAGAAGCCAGAGAGGCCTATAAGTATAGTACCAGATTATTATGGAATACACTCATTGATTCAACATAAATGCTAGAATTGATACTGCTTGACAATCATTACAACATAGTGAGTGTTGGTGATGAGGTTTTATTATTTTGTTACCAATAACTAGCAATAAACAAATCAGACATCACACTATAAACAACCATAGAAATTTAACACAGCAGTTACCTGCCTATACAAAAATTTATACATGAAGCGATTGTTGAGATTGTTTGGGGCACAAAAAATAACCTAGCACACTATTTGATCAAGGCTACACAGAGACCTTGAAGTTATTAGAAAACAAAAATTTGTCATAAAGAATTTGTGTTTGAATGTAGATGTGCAAGATTATGTTTTTAGCAGTTTAGCAATAATTTAATCTACTTATTTTTACCAAAATCCTGAAAATTCCTTCAGACAGAGTGCGTAGAAAAGGTAGAAAAATACAAACTTACACGAATGACGTCATTAGACACTGACAGTCAATAAACCACCGTAAACATGATTCTAGCTCAATGTTGATTACCATTTTAGCTTATTTACAAAGAAAGCCATGCTATAATAAACAGGTATAAAGTATGATGCAGTCCTTACCAGTGCTCGAAAGACAACTCCAATACTCCGCTCAGGTTTATCAGGGACAGGGATAACCGTGACCAGTGGTTGACAGCAATACTGCAAAACCTAAATAACATGGCGGCATCTCGTCGCAGCCGGTGTATTTGCGTTATAACTCATTTGCAACGTGTATCACGAACAAATAATGTACACAGCCATAAACACTTTATAAGTTGTTAACACTTTTTCCTATTAGAGCAAAATAAATAAGTTTTTATATCACACTAAAAGCAAAATGACGTAACATTCTCAACCTTCACGGTCGCACAGCAAGTTTGTATCGCTTGTCGATAAACTGTTGTTGGTAGCACTTTGTAATTTTAGTTCTGGGTTTTATCCGTATCACTTAACAAGAACTAAATTAAAGAAACCAATCAACGCATTATTAGTTCATATTAATAAAAGGCAAAAGAAAATCGTACGCGACGATAGATTTATTACGCCAAAGAACAAACGTGACACGCAGTCAAGCTAACTCCTTCGTTTCGCTTGCTCGCTCACTCACTCACTTTTCGCTTCACGAACCCGCCTCGCCTCGCCTCCCTCCCGCTCGCTACTTCCCTCTCGCTCCCGAACGATGGCGCTGCGGCGGCGACGACCACCGTACCGACCGACAGACGACGAAGACGACGTGACGGCCAGAATATCGAGTGCTGCCAACATAAATAAAGCAAATTAGATGGATTGTTCATCAATCACTGTAAATAGGTATACGACATTTCACAGGTCATACATGCCTCGAAAACACTATATATCTACGGTTGTGATGGAGGGTTTGAACGCGTTGCTAGGCATGAAGAGTGGTGAAGAACTGAGTGTGGGCAAGTTTAGCTTTGGATTGGACAGAGAAACCAAAGGTGACAGGACAGCGATTGGCCGTATGGAATCTAATCCATAATATTATAATAATTCATTGGTGGATTAGAGTGGGACAAGATGTTAAATCTAATCGAACAATGGATTAGGTAATCCAGTACATCAGAGTGGAATAGGGCCTCTTCGCGATGAAATTATTGTAATTTTAAGTAAAACTCATCCCAAATTGTTAATTATTAGTAAATACCTAAGTACCTATATTGAATGTTGTGTCCACCTTTTATAAGTACATGTATTAAACCTATCTCATGTTAATATTTATTATTAAGCATAATACAATGTTGGTGTAGGTACCTCTTGTAATAAATAAACTTCTTTTTAGAGTTCCGTAGTAAACAAGGAATAATTTAGAATATTTTTTCATTTGTTACATGTTGTTACATAGGTCTTAGGTAATAAAAGTAACCCACCAAAGTTTAACCCCGTTGGGGCGCTACAAAATAACTTATCTAGGTAAATAGCTAATAAATCAGAAATAATTCTAGGAATTAGCTTAGAAAACTTGTATCTATACAATAAAAAATATAGTTTCGATTCAGGGTTCCGTTTGCATATTGAGCTTCAAAGTAATATTTTTTGTTGGACTCAAGTGTTCCCCATTCTGCCAGCTAAACGGCTTACCTACCTATATTTGAAAATTGAAAATATTTCCAGTAAATATAACAAAATAAAAAGGAATACTATCACAGCTTTATACAGGGTGTTATTTGAATTAGTGCTCAATATCGCAGGAGGTTATTCACCTGCTGCCACAGTGCTAAGTACAGATTCATTAAAACAAGCAAGCAATTTTTTTTTGGATTTTTTTTAATTTTATTACAAATAATGACTTATTATTGTACTAAGCCATCCCAAATATTGCGACCACCTCTTTGATGCTGTTCCGCCCATTCTCGCCTCACCCGACGACGGCCCACCATTAAGATTTTGTTACCAAACGGGCACAAGTCAACTGCTCGGTAACAGACGTTTCACACTGTCAGGACTTATTGACAATATGAAGAAACACACACAATATGTACCCACTTAAGATGTTGCAATAGGAGACGGCCAGATACGTTATTTAGTACTAATTACTAAATAACGTATCTGGCCTAGACGACCGATGCGGCGCGGCGGGCGAAGGTCCGCCTGCGACGCAGAAGGTTGCGGGTTTGATTCCCGCCTTGGGACAAATGTTTGTACGATCTGCAAATATTTGTTCCGGGTGTTCTGGGTATTTTCTATATATAATAAAAAATATCTATCTATGTTATGTATTGTATTAAGTTTATCAGTCATCTAGTACCTATAACACAAGCTCTGCTTACTTTGGGGCTAGATGATGCTGTGTGGATTGTCCAGCATTATTAATTTATAATATTTATTTATTTAATTTAATAAAATGGTATTAAGTACGTCAAATAAAATTAAAATTAAGGAAAAATTTCAATTACAAATCACCAAAAGTATCACTTAAAAAATCATTTAGTTTGAACTAGCACTTTTCCAAGAGCATCTCTTCTAACCTATTAAAAAAAATATTTCCTTAGCTTTTAATTTTGTCTGAAATTTTATTATATATTTTTACAGCCATTGAGTGTGGCCTAGGTTGATGAATTTTTAATTTTGATGCAGGTATCACGAGGATTTGTTTATACCTACTTTGATAACTACGCGGTTGCTCATTTATTTTTTGACAAATTTACTTATTTCTAGGATGTAAATAGAAGTTAACGTCAAGATTCGAAGCTCGCGCAAGTGTGGTTTACAAGAGTCTGGTATTCTTATCTTTACCATGACACGAATGCACTTTTAATGGCTGATGAACAGGTCTTGTGCATTTACGCTGGCCCCCCAAAGTATAATCTCGTACCGAAGCCGTGCAAAGGCATATACGTAGTACGCAGATATACTTGTTTTGAGGTCTGTGTGTGGCCTTACGTAATTCCGTCAGAGCATACGAGAAACTAGATAGTCTTGATTTTATCTTTTTTATATGGCTTTTCCAATGAATATTTATGTCAATATCTAAGCCTAATAATGTACCTTTATATTTTATGTTAATATACTATACTCGTTTTTATTTAATTTTATGGTGTACAATAAATATTTTTGTATTCACCATCATGTACACCATCAGCGGGCTGCAGTCTGAGGTAGCGTTATTTATTACGTAGCGCTGTTTCAGTAGGCAGGTTGCCCAAGATGTCCTAAGTCAACATTTGGCGAGAAGGTCAATTGAACGTGTCAGCGGCATGTGCTCGCTCGCTCTTCCCTAGCACCATAGCTGATAAAGTTTAGAGGTAAAACGTGCGAGGGTTCTCTCTTTGAAGGTGGCCGGCGGCGTCGCGATCGCGTCGGCGCGATCACAACGCTACACAGTGACCGAACGCTGCGGCGCTCGGCACCTGAATTTGGCATTTTAGCACCCCTTGGCATCTGGCGCCTGGTGCGGCCGCGCCACTTGCGCCACCCTAGGGTGGCGGGCACTGTCTTCGATAGGTAAAAAGAAAAAATATAGTACCTACCAATTCCATAGAAAATTACGTTCAAAATGTTGGAAATGAATCGATGGAAATGACGATAAAGTTGTTAGTTTTGTAAAAACAGGTAAATAATGAATCGTGCAACTAAGGAAATCTACCACTCGTGTGGGCCATGGTTTTAGCCCGAAATGTTGATGCGTGTCGGCCAGTCCAGCTGCCTTTGCTTAAGAAAAGTGTCACGTCTGACATCTATTTATAAGAGGCAGAAACACTATACTCGTTTTTGTAACAACTCTGTAAAGTATTCAACGTCAAAGTAATTTTTTTTTAAATTGATTTACTCAAATTGGAACCCTCGATTATGGAGCTAATGGATATGCTCTAAGACCTTTTTTGAATAACTACATCAACGTTCATAAGTTGAGCTTGACTAACGTTTTTGTAATTCAATATATAAAATTGTGCATATACAATGCACAAAATAGCGATAATAGAGAAGATACCTTTATAAATATAACCCTTTAAAAATATTTATTACACTATCTGAGTTTACACAGCTTTACCCACGAGTCGATTTAATAGTAAATTCTTACGAATTATTGAGCTTCAAACTAAAATCAAAACTTAATGATGATTATCTGAATTGTCACAAGACAATTGAAGGTAGAGTTACTTAAAAAAATATGTTTTTGGTATGTTTTATCTACAATTAACTCATAGATTCAAGATTCAAATTTTTATTGCGATCATGTTGTTCATTAAGGTCTTAAAATTAGGTGCCTACAAACTTTAACATGAGCCCCGGTGCGGTGGGGCACTGCAATTTGGAACATAGTTTCCAGATAAGACAATTTTCTTTTGTTACTGTAATAAAAATGATATCACTTACAATATGGAATATAATATTTTATGTAACCATATTTTAAATACCCAGATTTAAATATTTAAAATAATGTACTAACTTCAATGTTTCAAAATATTCCTGTCAGGCATAGAAACTTTTTTTAATTAGATAGGACTTTAAAATATTTTAGAATCTTAAAAAGTTTGATTCATCTTTTATATCTTGGGGAATGTTATTAAAAATTGCCGTTTTATTGTAATAGGTACTTCGAATTGACATAGAACCTTCATGGTTTGTGATTTTTGAGCGAAACTTTTTCACATGGTAGGTACTTATAAGGTTCTTCTTTTAAAAAATGTGCAACATTAGATTACCGACTTTCAGTTATTTTTGTTTTCAGTTTAGACAAGAAAGATGGATACTTAAAAATTCGAGTGATTTTTGAATACGAGTTCCGACGCGAAACTAACGCGGCAGACACAGCAATATCAATGTTGCGTTTGGAGAGGGGTCTGCTAATGATCGCTTTTGGTTTAAATGCTTTCGTGATGGAAACTTTGATTTGAAGAACGAACCACGAGGAAGACTGCCCACACAGGTGAATAACAACGAATTGAAAGAGATAGTGGAAGCCGATCTGAGCCAAACTACCCAGGAATAAGCGCCATGGTATAACGTTACCTTAACAAGAATATTGACTCATTTGCGTCAATTTAAATAGCATGACATTAAGATAAATCATCGGCTAGACAGGCTAACACCGTCCAGTCCGTCCGAGTCTTCCGAAAAACAGAGATGGAAACACAGATAGTTGTCATAGTTGGGATGTCTTCTTCTTCTTCTTTTAACTTTGGCTCTGCATCATGGAGTGGGGACACTTCATGATGCAGATTCATCGCCTTGTGTTAGAGGTACTCCTGGAGATTTTTGGTAATTCTGATTTGGTCCCGCATTCTACCCAAGAATTATTGCAAAATATGTTAACATATCGTCATTTGTACAATTTTCTAAAATCTACCATTGGCGATATTTAATTTGTTATATGTTTTGTAAATATATACATATCAGTACAATTTGTGTATTTAAAATGTTAAATATATGAATTATTGAGTTTACAAACTATAACATTTTTTAACGAAAGACGAGACAGTATGGCCTTAAGGGCACTAACAAGACAAATTAAAACAATAAAAATCAACGACCACCAATAAGGCCATATGTCTCATAATGCCAACATCAAAGAAGTCAAGTCAAGTTTATTTTGTATTTTATCTCCATGCTTTTCCCCTAAAATTAACTATGCCATTTGTTTTGTATACAAATTGATATAAAGTTGAAATTAGTAGTAGTAGTGGCTCCTTTGTGTTTATTTATTATAAGTTTAATTATTCTGCAGTTTTGAGTTATTGTTGCACTGTTTCCTTTTGTTCTGTTTTGTAGTTTTCAGGTGCTTTTTTTTGTTCGGAATGAATGTTTTTTGTTCGGAATGAATGTTTTTCTTATGTAAATACTAATAAGTTATTATTATGTACAATCCATAAAGCTTGTGATGCTGTCATGAGACGGACATTGGCGTAATTGCGACAACCCAGTCGACGAAGCTATCTGAAAAGAAAAAGAAGAAGAAGTTTATTTTGTCTGGGTTTTACCGCCAGATTTTTTAAGATTTTCAAAAAAAATATTTGGAACCGGAAAAGCGGCGAACCAGACACATAGTTAGTTGCCATTATCAAAGAAGTCAAGGCAAATACTGGTCCTAGAACGTTAAATTATCTAAACAAAACTAAAAGGTGTTAGTTTTAAATGATTTATTCTCTAACTTTCTAAATACCCAATATGGCATTGGAATCTTCATTGCGAGAACTTTCGGATGGCCTGCGGTCATCACGGGTAACTGATAGGAAAAAGAATGCTGAGAATCTCAAAGAATTCCTTACAAGAAATGCGGTACCTTCATTACTTTCTGAAAACACCGTGAGAAAAAAAGGTTACACATGGAACAACTTGTTTGAAGATATAAATGAACTAGTTTTGAAAGTATGTACTTGTTCATATTTCTTTATTTTACTCTCTTACCTGGCGCAGCGCAACAGCATTGCCTTACCTCAAATCGGGGCAATGCAGCCAACTTTTTAGGCCCGCTTTGGATGGGTATTGATTGTTACAAACAATCTTTAAAGCTCAATGGATCCTATTGAGCTTTAAAGATTGTTTGTAAAAGTCTGCAGTTAGCTCAACTATTTCAATAGTAAATATTAGTTCTGATTAGTTTAGTATATTCTTCAATTGTAATTTGCTTTAATAATTAAAATAAATAAATAAATAATGCTGGACAATCCACACTGTATCATCTAGCCCCAAAGTAAGCAGAGCTTGTGTTATGGGTACTAGATGACTAATATACTTATTATATTATATTGCAGATCATACAAACACATATCCCAAGGCGGGAATCGAACCCGCAACCTCCTGCGTCTCAGGTGGACCTTCGCCCGCTGCCCCACATATAGTTTTTATATAAAGTTGTTAAAAATTATCTACCAACTTATCTACATACAGACATTGAGAGACTAGTGATTTGTTGCTAAAATATTTTAACACCACAGTTTCATTATACTCAAAACATCGCAAATTATGATAAACTAGTATCTGCCCGCAGCTTCGCATGCGCTTTTCTGGAATAAAAAGTTGCCTATGCCCGTCCCCGTGTTACCTCTATCTCCATGTCAAATGTCAATAACATTTGTTTGTTATGTGTGAAAATCTAACAGACAGACAGAGTTACTTTCAAATTTATTATTTGTATGGATATGCTGTTCCTTGGTTTTAGTGTGAACCACCATGTTTGTTTTAATTATAGGAAACTGTAAAGTATGAAACCTCAAAGACTTATGAAAGTGTAACTGGACCTATGTGCACAAGTTTGCTTCATTTATGTGTTGCCGGTTCAAATAAAGGTGAGTAAATTATTTGTACTCCATCCACATATTTATTTTCGTTTGCCACATGCCTATGAATTTCCTTAACTGTTGACAGGTGAGTGAATAAAGACTGATTAAAAGAATGACAGAAAATAATATGTCAAAGAATCTGTTTCTTTTTAAAATAGTGACGCGAGGGTGAGGAACGAGGGCTTCAGCAGTTATTAAGCGGACTGATAACATAGTGAAGATTTACTAGTTGATTTTTCCTAAGAATTAAAAATTGTATAAAATCAGGGTTGAGAAGATTTAAATGAAACAATTTTTTTAAATAAATCATGTCAATAAATCAAGACTCAATTAATTTTTCACTGAAATTAATGAGAACAGAAAGCAGTCAAAAATTTATAGTAAGTCAAATAAAGAATTAATAGATATAGTTATTGAGAACAAAAAAAAACAACGGAACGGAGGTAAGACAGAAATCACACAGAAAATGTTTCAATCTGAAGGTTTTATCACACACTAAATACTAGTCCTTAGTGCTAGTTCTTTATGTGATTAAACCATTTCGGACATAATGTACCTATAAAAACCTTAAAACTGGACAGACCAAAGCAGTTATAATTAAAAATAAAAACTTATTTAACTAAATCAAATTAATCTGATTTAAATAAAATGAATCGGATATTTTTAATTAATTAAAAATAAACATGATTTTTATTAACCCTGTATAAAATTATGGTTTACCAAGTACCTAACTCAGTCTGTCTTACTTTTATCCCGGAAAAACAAGGAACAAGGCAAGCAAGGCAGAAGCATGTAGCAAATAAAACAACAAAAATGATATCCTATTATATATTCAGATTCTAAAAATAATAGAACATTGTTCACCGAGGTGAGAAAGTGACTGATCCCTATCGAGTGCCTTAAAACACACGAAGTAGGAATCACACTTTCTCCTGAGTGATACATAGTGCTTTATACTACACCTACGAGGAAAATAAAACATTTTCCGAAAAAGAAGTTGTACTCTTCTCGTGTTTCCACTACACGAAATCTTAATAAGTCTTGTTGTATTTATTTCTGGATTTCTAGGGTAATAGGTTCTCAATTACTGCTTGAGCAGTTTCTTTTACTAGTGGCGGTGTCATAAAATATTCACTATCGCTCGACGATATTCTGTAGAATTAATAAAATTACATACCTAACTCAAATGTAAATTTCGAAGAAATTCCCGCGAACGCCTCAGGCACTTCAGGGTTCCGTTAACATAATGTCCGTTGGTGACCGATATCATATGGCGGACTCGGGAGTAAAATCTTTTTGTAGTTACTTGTAGTACTTTCGAGCTCAAGTTTGGAAAAGGAATATGTCACTTTCAGAGCAGGTGTAGTATAAAGTCATTTAAACACCTGACTAAGTCTGTAAAATAATGCAAATCTATAACAAAATTGAATGCAGTTTCATCCTAAATTCAGATCGATTGTCATAAAAAATCTAATCCTTAAAGCATTATGACAGGACTATTATATCATCACGTTTGCCATTTGAGCTGTAAAAAATAAAATAAACATGTGGATGAAGTATACAAAAATAATTTAAATTAAAAAAATATCCGAAAATTTGATTTAAATCTGTTTTTATGTCTCTTTGGTCTATCCAGTTTTAAGGTTAGGTATTTAAGTAGGTACGAAAGTTTTGTTTTAAGGTGTAATCACTAATCATACGAAGTACTAGCAGAAAGAGACATTATTCCGATATTAGCATGTAATTTATTTATTTATTATAAAAGAGGTCTTACAGTTAAAACTAAAACGTGCAAGAGTCAGATACGAAAAAATAACAAATAGGAACATAGTAAGTCAAATCTTATATAATACATAGCAAATAATAAAAATAATTACCCATCTTAATGTCAATCTCGAGTCAATACAATGAACAATTATAAAATTTAAACTAATATTGCTGAATAATAAATCAATAAATTATTTAGGATGTTGTCACATTGCATTAAAAAACAGATAAGTCAGCCTATACCATATTTATACTGTCAGCGAATATGTCGACTTCGTTGTATTGGTGAAGGAAGTGGTTAAGTAGAGCTATAGCTCGCGGTGTCGGAGCCCCGGCTCGAGTTCTCTCCCAAGGGAGCTGCTCGAACAACGCTGGTCGGCGACGCGGACCCACCGCACCCGTAGTGCCCACCATATTCCACCGCGGCACTGCCCTAGCCCGAGCTGCTGGAGAGCAGCTGGATTGCTAACTATACCACGCAGGCGCATAATGTAGTGTGTGATCTGATCACTATCAATCTCCGCCTTAAGAGCAATAAAAACACTTGATTTCATTTTTAATATAAAAATAATGTAATATAAATCATGATTTAATCATGACAACTCTGCCGCATAAACATAGGTTTAGTATTTTTTTGTCGACATCTTGCAGCAGGTATTGTTTTATGGAATTACTTTAAGGAACGGAAGGAAATAATTTATTAAGGAAACTACGAACATTTGTGCAAATCGTAATTTCGGAGGATTCCCTGAATCCTCAACCAGGGGAGCAGATATGTTCATTTCGCGTGTGTGTGTGCACCGAAGCTTATTTTGGGCACTCCCTATACATTTTTGACTGCTTTCTGTTCTCATTGCAGTGAAAAAAAACATTTGATTTAAATCACATGATTTATTTAAAAAAATCTCTTGATTTAAATCAAGTGATTAAATTATCTCAACTCTGGTTAAGTTATTATTACATAACATGTGCCCCAAATTTAAACTAGATTCTTAATCTCATTTTTAGGTTTTCGAAGATCGGTGGCGAAATCCTTAAGGTCTTGCTTTATCTGTCCTTTTTTCCGTCTTTAATATCTCAGCAACTATAGCAGCAAATAACGTGAAATTTAAAGAAATAATATATTTCGTGCGCCTGTACAGATTAAAAGAAAAAATTAAAATTAAAATGTTCAGTACAAATTGTGATGTCGAAATTTTAAAAGTGACCTACAATGTCAAGTATACCCCACTTGAAAGGTATTGATTTGTAAATTTCAAAACAGTTTTTTAAATTTCTGTAGGCTTCATACTTTTTGAAATATTTTGAAAAACTCCAAAAAACACCCATTCCCCCGTTCCCTATCTCCGAAGTTTGCAGAGCGATCCATTTGAAATGTATGTAGCGTTTGTAGATATGGATCTATATTTTACAGGAAAAATATAGAGAAGTCTGTAAGTAGACCACTTTATGAAAAATGGTCGAAAGAGGGGGGATAATTTTTAAAAGGCCACCTCACCGAGTGGGGTATCAAATGAAAGGTATCGGTTTGTAAATCTCAAATCAGTTTTTTAAATTTTTTTCGGTAGGTTTCATACTTTTTGAAAAATTTTGAAAAATGTCGAAAAATTACCCATTTCCCCCTCTATCTCCGAAGTTTACAGAGCGATCCATCTGAAATGTATGTAGCGTTTGTAGATATGGATCTATATTTTACAGGAAAAATATAGAGAAGTCTGTAAGTAGACCACTTTATGAAAAATGGTCAAAAAGCGGGGGGATAATTTTCAAAAGGGGGGGACTACCTCACCGAGTGGGCTATCAAATGAAAGGTATCGGTTTGTACATCTCAAAACTGATTTTGAAATTTCTGTAGGTTTAATACTTTTTAAAAACTTATTTTGAAAAGCTCGAAAATTTTACTATTACTCTCTGTACTCCGAAGTTTGCAAACGTATAATCAGAAATGTTTTAACCTTTAATTTTATTATTAATAGCAAAGCCTCTAACCAGTACCTTTAGTACATATTAGTGTACTTGACAACCGTTCGAAACCCTTGGCGCGCGAGTCACACTCGCACTTGATGGATCTTGTTATTACTAATGTCTGTAAATGTACGTGAATAATATTAGCAGTTCTACCCGGAATATTAAACTAATCTCAAACAATTAATTATTTTCCACACTTGACATAATCTTACGTCAAAACCAGAAATAATGTTGCTACATTCAGACCTCCAGTGTTTGCATGATGTTGATGAATCAGTGGATGGAAAAATAGCTAATCAACTGATCTTAATAAGTTCAATAATTATCACAAACGTATTATGCTTAGTAAGCTAACGCAAATGTCTGTTAAATTTTAGGCACAATAGTATGAAATATTATTCCCTCTTTAGTTATATAATAAAAACTGCAAAAATGTTGACGCTGTGAAAACTCTTGCAAATTCATTGCATTAGTGCAAAATAGCATAACTCCTGTAGTCGTCCACAGGATTCGGTATTTGTGTTATTTGGCAATTCAATTAGTTAGTAGCAAACAGCAAAATACATTCACCATTATTTCATATTTTGCTTGATTGCTTATGATTTAGTCACATTTTACTATTTATTTTTTCAATATTCATATAAAAAGTGGCAACCCACAAACTCTCCAAAGTTTATGATTATGATTTTTGATTTACTAATTTTTTGCAGGCAAAGCTTACATAAAGGTTGAAAAGATCACAGATGCATGTCTGCTGATTCTCCGAGATAGTCTTCTAAGAAAGGCTATTGGTGATGCATATCTCAATCTTTTGTACAAACATGTACTGCCAACTGAATATTATTTGGGATTTATTGCACCCACAACATGGGAAGGTATGTTCTCTAGGATCATTTTAATAAATAAATACACAGCACATTTTTATCCTAAACTACAGCTCATCAAACTGTTCACAAGTTTGAGAAACCTTCTCCTTTTACAAAAAAAAACATTTTTAAAATGTTTCAGAGCTTCTTGATGTGTGCCTATCAGCATGTCTATCAAGATCATCAAAATTAGACTACTTCACAAAGCTGAGACTCGTGCTGCTGATTATGAGGAGTGCCAAAAACTACTGCCAGTTTGTCATACCGTTGAGAGAGTCACTGGTAAAACTCAAGAAATGTTTTGAAAAAGTTGCCTATGACAAGAAAGCCCAGGAGGTTACAATAGAAATCATGATTCTGCTACTTGAAACAGTATGTATTCCTTTTTCTACCAGTCGCTTACCTAACTTCTAATACTTCTAGTTCTACAATCTTTGAATCTCTATACATACCTAATAAGCTTGAAAAAGCGTAGCGCTTATAAACGTGTTTAAATTTATGTTTAATACTTATATTGTCTAGGATATTAATCATACTAATAGAAATATAGCGTACATTAGTACACAGAAGTTGTATTCGTTTATTTTATTACTTCTATTCGTTTATTTTATTATTAAAGCTCATTTAAAATTGTAAATTACACACTAATATTATAAATGCGACAGTTTGGATGTTTGGATGGACGTTAGTAACCTCTTCACGCTATAACGAGATACATCTCGTTATAGCCGAGATACATCTCGTTATAGCGTAAAGAGGTTACAAACGTATGGATAATGGATGGATTTCAGGCTTAGAGCTACAGCTCTAAGCCTGAAATACAACATAAAACATAAATTTTATCCCATAAAAACTGTTTTATCGACACTGGAAACGTTTAAAGGTTAATTCTATGCCATGTTATAAATAACCTTTGAATGTTTCTAGTTTAGATAAAACAGTTTTTATGGGATAAAAAGTATGTTCTATGTTGGATTTTAGGCTTACTTATAGCGTGAAGAGGTAACAAACATCCATCCAAACATCCAAACTTTTACATTGATAACGCGTGCGAAGCCACGGGCAGAAAATAGTACCTACATATGAAAATAAAGCACATGCCTTTACATGGCTTTTGACACAAGTCTTTACATGGCTTTTTATATTTCTCATTTCTGGTTTGGCCATAAAGTCCCATTTTAAAAAGACATCCTGTATAATTAGTTTAGGTATAATTTTAATTGTATTTTACAGCTGTCAGCTGAGTGCCCCTTAGCTATGTGCAGCTTCATTGAAAGTGTTCTGGGACTGACACTCAAGTTCTATGATCAAAATATGGACCACAAGAAAAAGGTATGAGACAATCATTCATGGTGCTTCTTCTATCAGTGGCATGTTATACTTATTTATAGTAGCCGCCGAACAACTTGTCCGGTGACGGGCAGCGAGAGTGTGAAGTTTGCGCAGGTACACTCACGCATATAATTCATATGCCACCGACAAGCAGGCGAAAGAGATAGGTAGATAGCTTCGTATAGCTCTGTCCCGATCTTTCATTGTATGAAACAAAAACTCACAGTAAATAATCGACGCGACAGTCCAGAAGGTCCACCAATTTGGCCTATGAATTGAGTTCCGTGCACCTTTTTCACGTGGTTCACCAGAGGGCAAGAAGTTTGACGTTTATTATACAATGCTAGCTTTAACGGCGCACCACTGCACAACGAAATTGCTTTCAGTTTATCGCTGAAAGCAATGGCACTGTTTTTTTTTATATAATAGATATTTTATTTTTGTTTTTATGTACTTACAATAAAGTGTTAATTCATTCATTATGTGTATTAAAATGAACTCTATGTATTAAAATTGTTCACAGTGTATGCTGTTTCAACTGCTGCATCACTCCGTGGTCCTCCACCACCCCCAAGGCAGATCTCGTGGACAGGAAGGCAGCATAGCTGAAGACTGGGATGCCTGGAACAAGCTCATGAACAGCTTTCTGGAGATAGTTTGCCTGGAGGTGGCGCATATGCAGAAAATACGCAAGCCTAGCGATGACATACTCAAGCAACATGAACATTTTTGTGATATGGCAGCTGTTGTGTTCTTTCAGGTTTGTAAGAACTTAATTCATAAATCAATTGTCATATTCAACGATCTATAAATTCATTTATTTTCTTTATAAACGAAATACATTGTGTGAGGAAATTTAATAAAACTCCTGAGTTCGCAATAAACTAATTGGACAATCAAGTAAATTTGAAAAACTTATTGTTTTTCAAATTCAGCAGCTTCTTGGGGATAAAAAATTATTTGAGCGTCTGGTCGAAGCGACGCGTGACCTGGGAGCTGGTGAGTATCTGGCGCAGCGCATCAGCATTGCCATACAGCAGGGCAATGCAGCTACCGTCTTGGGGACGCTTCCGACTGGTGTTGATATGGATCAGTTGAGCTACCTGTAGATTGTTTGCAACAGTCTGCAGTTAGCTCAATTGTTTCAATAGTAAATACTAGTTCTAATTTGTTTCTATTATTTGATGGTAAAAACAATTCAAATAGGAAACACGAAATAATAGCATATTCTCCCAACTTATAAGAGTAATATTTTATACTTTACAGGTTTTCTCAATAGCTGAATCTTCAGAAAATGTAGATGAGAGTTCCTCCAAACGTCTAAAATCTAGCTGCAACAGGAACAAGACTTTCAATGATGTTATTGAGGAGCTGCGGCAGAATCACTTGCCATGGTATGTAGATTATTATTGTTGTACCTAGTGTCAGTGGTGAATAGAAAGAGAAAAGAAAAGATGCCTTATTGACTAATTCACCATGCATGGTGAAACAAATCAATCATTAATTTCAGTAAGTATCTCCCAAACCTTTTACAGGTTAGGCATTACATGCTTGTATGTCAAAAACTATTCTTCAGCGATATCCACTGACGATTACATATCCTTGACGAAAGTGGTTCAAAACTTGGTGACAAACAACGCTAATGTGGACTGGGACATTGTAGAAGCACTAACATGCTTGGTATTGGAGAATGTGACGTCACGTGAAAGCTGCAGAAAAGAGGACAGTGATAAGAACCTGCTAGCACTCTGGAGCTCTTGTGTCAGGCTAGTAAATATATTCAGTTTGCGGCGTACCATTACTATTCTTAAGCCATTCTCAAGGTACAATGTTTGTAAACAACTCACAACATATAAATCCAAATGTCTCTTTTTGGCGTCGGGTTCGAAAAATAATTGTTCGCTTTATGCATTGTAGAAAAGAGCTCAAATCATCAAGTAGTGCAATATCTGTAAAAAAAAATCAACAACAAGGAATTCATTTTTAGGTTAACCAAGGTATGGGAATGGGACTAATGTGTACAAAAATTGTATCTTGAGTTTTGCCGGAGTATAGAACAAAAATGGCGGTCCCGTTATATTCTCCAGTAAAGTTCAACATGCATTTAGCTAGCTCATAAATAATTTAAAGATAATCGCATCTTTACAGAAGTTCAATAACGTCAAGCGGCGCCCACAAAGCTGTTCACAAAATAATCCAGATCCTATTAAGCCTGGATGTTATAAAGTATCAAAACACACAGGCGTTATTCAAATTCTACATTGAGAAAGGAATGCCCGTTACCGACCATAGCGTGAACACTTTAATAACGCTGTTCCATAAATTCTTTGGCATATATAGCTATGACAATGTTCGAAGTAAATGTTTCTTATGGTTTGTAAACGGAGACTTCATCTCGGTAGATGTAATGTTAACGAAGAATTTGCTATCAAGGCTCATATCAAATGAGAATATCCACCTGACTAAAATAAATGCTGACATAAGAAAAAATTATTTGTATGACACACTATTCAACTCAAATGAAAAATGCACATTGTTTAGTGCTTTACAATTGGAGATCGACCAGCCGCCTAGATATAAATATGAATCGAAGGAACCTTTTGAAGTAAACACAGAAATAGACCGACAAATGCATAATTATTTCGAAGAAAAAATTGCTAACTGCTTGGAACAATACGAAAAGAAAAACATATCATTTACAGAATTTGTGAAGTTCACAAAT
Source organism: Eupithecia inturbata (assembly GCA_963662085.1). Lineage (NCBI taxonomy): Eukaryota > Metazoa > Arthropoda > Insecta > Lepidoptera > Geometridae > Eupithecia > Eupithecia inturbata. Next base: position 8,475,051 of record OY759180.1, on the reverse strand, counting down.
ATTGCAGTTATCTACATAGACATCACGTTGATATGTAACACAGTTTACTCTGATGACGAGATAAAAGCGACAAAAATGTATTGTTTGCTGAAAAAGTCTTTATCAGAGATCTACATTTCGCTGGAGAGTGTTTTGAAGAGTGATAGCCAAATTTCAGTAAAAATTCAGCTGCTCAAATTACTTAAATGTATGCTTCTAGCAGATTTGGGGATGTTCATGGCCACTGAAGTTCGGTCTAGTGCCCACAAGACATTCTTTATGTGCATGAATCAGATCGTTATAACTGAAGTTAAAGGTGACGATGAAGAATTAGTTTACGCTGGAGATGAACGAGAAATGGACTCTACGACTTATAAACACAACTGTGTGTTGGTGTTAGCAGCTTATTGTAGGAAGAACGTGAACTATAGATGCGAATTGTTGAACTTTATTCTGGATCCTAAGATATATGATTTCACAACTGACGCGCAGTGCGTGTTCCAATGCATAGAACTGCTGAATGATCCGAATTTAGAAGAATCACCTTCAGGTATCTTATTAAACTTTTCCTCGAGGTATTCCTGGAACAACAACCTCTGTGGCGCAGCGGGCGAAGGTGAAGGCGACGGAGGAGGTTGCAGGTTCGATTCCCGCCTCAGGAAAAATGTTTGTATGATCTGCAGATATTTGTTCCGGGTGTTCTGGGTGTTTTCCATGCATAATAAAAAAAACATCTATTGACGTAGTATAATGTACTAAGCTTATCAGTTATCCATGCATAATAAAAAACATCTATTGATGTAGTATAATGTACTAAGCTTACCAGTTATCTAGTACCCAATACAACAGCTCTGCTTAGCTTGGGGCTAGATGATGCAGTGTGAATTATTCAGCATTATACAGGGTGTTCGGCACAACATTCGTCTTATGAAAACTGGGGGTAGGTGGAACCAAGTTCAATAGTTTGGCGGCTTTTTTAACCCCGAAAAGCCCCTCGTCTATTATTAAGATTTTTTTAAAGATTTTTGTATTTTTTCTAAAATTTGAACGATTACATACTACGTGCTGTAACTTTATTTGTAACTATATAAAATATATTTTCTCTCTTTCTTCCTATTTCAGCATTATTATTCACACTCATGCAGTTCATGTGCCAAGATCTGTACAGAGATCCAAAAGCGTCGTACCATATACTCAACCATTTGATCAAAATGCTCGACGTCATTTGGTCGAGCGAGAGTACGATGAAGCAGAATTGTTTGATCATGATCAAGAGTTACGTGCAACGCTCTGAGAAACTGCATTATCCTCCAAATGTAGCAGGACTCGTATACGAATGCGTGGCTAAAATGGCGAAACTGGATAGGAAACATAACTACAGTAATGATAATACGTTTGAAAATGCCCTGTTGAGGAAAATTAAGGGCGATGCTCACAGTCTGCGACTGTACTGCTGTTATATGCTGAAATTCTTTGTTGGAGAATATTCGGAAGACGAGGCTGACTTCTTTTTAGCAGAGCTTCTTGAAATATTTGTCATTAACGTAAGTTCCAAGAATCATACTAATATCACTAATTTGAGTACTACGTACTAATGTCACTGATTTGGGACAGAACTAGGAGTCCATTCCACATCACAAGTACATTTTAATCTACTCAAATCGATCTAAGTACAATGGCGTTCATCGTTAGCCCCTCTGGCAGGTTCCAAAACTCGTAATTACATCAGTTTTGGTTTTATATTATAAAAAATTGTTGTTTTTATATAAAACTGCTTGCTATCTAATAACAAATCTTTATTGACAAAGAAAATTACAATTCAATAATAAAAACAAATTAGAACTAGTATTTACAATTGAAACAATTAAGCTAACTGCAGACTGTTGCAAACAATCTACAGGTAGCTCAACTGATCCATATCAATACCAGTCGGAAGCGTCCCCAAGACGCATTCATCAGCATTGCCCCGCTGTATGGCAATGCTGATGCGCTGCGCCAGATATCCGCCAGCTCTCACGCGCCGCGTCGACCAGACGCTCAGATAACTTGCTATCTTCATTTTATCGAAGTTTATAGTTTTAAAATAGTTCTGTATTCATAGAAATTGACTAACAGGGGGTCAGCTAATAATGAACGCCACTGTACCTACTTTATGTTTACTTTACAGTAGAGTATCTTTCCCTGGTAATTTTAGAAATGTATTTATTTGATTGATTTTCAGGTTACTGAGGGACAATCACATTGTGTTAAAGACGAATTTGCGAACAGAACTTCCACAGTGCTACATTGTTTCATGGCTCTCGCAGATACCAAACCACCGCTAACACAAAAAATAATTACAAGTATTCTACAAATCCAAAAGGACAAATCCTTAGACAAAAGTCTAGTCAAAAAAGTACTTCGCAAGATTGTCTGCATGGCCGGGAAGAAAGACTTCGACGATTACATCGACAAAAATATAGTCTCAATACTTTATAGCTGGTTGTTGAAAGACAATAATCTAAATGATTTCCAGTCGGACTTGCTCGGCTTTGAAAGTATTGAGATGTTTTTGGACAAGCACAAGAGATGGTTGATTACAACTGAGATATTGTGGCAAAAAGGGGGCGATATCAAAAGCTCGGATATGAACCAAACAGCTGCCTCTATAATTGAGGTAAGTCATTATGCTCCATTCCACTCTGATCCACAAATGGATCAGTTTTCCACTTTTTTTTTCCTATCTGATCCACAGCCTGGGTAGATCAGTTTCCACTGTTTGAATCTATTCCACTCTGATCCATATTTCCTCTGGATTAGTTTCCACTGCTTAAATCTATTCCACTCTGATCCATAGCACGGGTCGATCAGTTTCCACGGCTTGAATCTATTCCACTCTGATCCATAGCCCGGGTGGATCAGTTTCCACTGCTTGAATCTATTCCACTTTATTATGCCGGAAAAACTGAATAAATGTTTTATCAGTTCTTTCATTTAAAAATTTACTGTGCCCGCGGCTTCGCCCGCGTAGAATACACATTTTAATGGGTTTCGGAACCCTAATTATTTTTCTAAAATAAAAGTAGCCTAAGTTACCCGCAATAACATCAGCTAGCAGCCAGTGAACGTCTCGTCAAAATCGGCCCAGCCGTTTTGGAGAATAGCTTCAACAAACAGACATAGACAAAAAATTTTATAATTTTTACGTAACTACCGTGCGAATTAATCATACGTGTATACTTTCGTATGAATGTAGTAAAAAGCTATTATATTGACGTTACAAACACACACTTAAGTTTGATTTAATTGTATAGATAATCTACGATAGTAGTGTATCTATTAATTTTCGTATTTCAGACTTGTTTCTGCAATATAATCGTGCTGTGCCTGCCTTATATAGCCATGGAGAAATACCACATAAACTTCATTGGAATCGAACATCCAAACACGCACAAGAGATCTATGGCAAGTGCAAAGAAAATGTTCAACCTCTCAGGGCAAATTCTTCAAAATGAGAAATGGACCAATTTGTTTGTGGAAAACGTCGGGGAGTTGGTGCGCTTGACTGCCACACATCTCTGTGACAGAGATGAAGCGAAGATTATGTTTGGGGTTAAACTTCCTGAGCAGACTCACAGTTATTACTATCCTAGGAACGTCTTCTCAGCTATACTCGATTATATTGGAGTAAGTATTCAAATCATATGAAGTAATTTAAACCTTGTCATAAAGGGAAAAACTTCTTCACTCATTCTTAACGACCTCTTTGGCGTTTGGTGTTCTGGGTGTTTTCTGTGTCTGTATTAAAGTAATAAAAATAAAATAAAATATATCTGTCTATCGTCTATCTGTGTAGTATTATGTATTAAGTATATCAATCTAATACTCATAACATAAGCTATGGTTAGCTTGGGGCTAGATGATGCAGTGTGAATTTGTCCAACGTTATTTATTTATTCATTATTTACGTTACAGGATCTCACCGACGGTAACATAATGCTGTACCTTTGTGAAAACCAACCACTGGCAGTGTTCCAAGTCCTATTTACTCTTTGGAAAACTGCTTTGGAAGAAAATGTGTTCGAGCTAAAAGTTCTTGCACTCCACAGATTTATAACCTTTCTCGATTTTGTTCCTTTTGGTACCGATGCCGATTCCTTTGTCTGCAACTTTACATGCAAAAGTTTCGCACATGGCATCAATGATTGCAAAACTTCTAAGGAAATAAATGTTTTCGTAAAAGGAGCTGAAATAGTTTTAAAACGATTCTTGCCGGATAGAGCGGATTTGATCCGTAAATCTGTGTCGGAATTGCTGACTGTTTTCGTGATCAAAAAGGAGGAAGGATTTGGAAAGGAATGTAAAACTCTCTTTGATTATCTCGTGGTTGATATGAAGCATTATTTAAAAGATAGCGAAGATGTTGTGGATTTCGTGAGCTCGATGACGCCTGTAACCGTTGCTAATGTTGATTGCTCCACATGGACGGTGTTTTTGGCTAAACTGAAATCACATAAATTGAGCTTGAACTCTCCAAGGTAAACTCATGTCTCATGTTTTTCTTAGTATGAGGGCGAAAATATAGTAAAAACTTTGTTTTTAGGATTCCGCATATTAATAAACAAAAAATTATGTTTTTGTTTTGTAGCCCCGATATGTTGTCGAACCTGTGTCAATTTCTCTCGTCCAACAAACATTACTTGAAAGCTCTGTATCGAGGAATGAGCAAAAAGGGCTTCTCTGAAGATTGCGGGTCGAGCTACGTGCATCAAATTGTACATTCCCTGAACAATATCCTGAAATCTACGCATTACGACGACAAGGTAACCAAATCTTTATGTGTTTTGAAAATATAAATGTTCGGTAGTTTAGCATGTCCTTAACTAACACTGTCATTGCCCACGACGCACATTTCCATCTAGACCTCCATGTAGCGTTGGCACGCCCCTTCGGATAGCACTTCCGATGCATGGGCAGTGAATTTGTCAATGATTTCCCTGCGTAGCGGTAAAGATGTGAAAAGAAGGACCGCGTGTAGGGGTTGGCACTCGAATTAACAAATTCGAGTCGCAACGAATCGACCCATCATTATCATTAGCCTATTATACTAGGCCACTGCTGGACTCAAGTCTCGGACGGTTAATGACATTCCGATTTCAGATAACAATAGAAGCCTGCAACTGCCTATCAGAAATCGGTACCTACGACCTGAAAACCCTAGTGACTGTACCGCCGATAGATACAAGAAAAATTGTGGACCTAAGCCCGAACCAATACATCGCGTGTAGGGTAGTCAAGTCCCTCTCAGATCTGATGTTTGATGAAAATCCCGTAGTCACTGGAAAAGTTGCTGAGACGTTGAATGACTTGCTGAAATATCGAGAGGGGAGTGACGCGCTTGGTAAGGTCCTTTCTACTTTCTTCCTTACTAAGTTGCTTTTTTTCTGTATAATTTGCATCTATAATTATTCCGCTTCTAAACTAGGTACACCACGGAAATGGAGTCTCGATTTTGTCGTAACTACATTTTTATATTTTTGTATGTAACATAAATTGTTTACCACTAGCGCCATCAGATGCGTGCTGATTTATAAGAATCAGAGTCCGATGTCGCTTGTGCATGTACTGCTTCTTGGTTTGGCAGTCAAAAGGTTAACTGGCACCAGTATTGAACGTGGACCATTATTACAGATTTAGAACAAGTCGATAACGAGGTCCTCAAACCTCTAGCCTCGAACAACGACACGGCTTGCGTCTTCAAAATGAACAGCAGATCTTTTGATAAGTACTGCTTTGAAAACAATGATGGTATATTTATAAAAGCAATGACTGCAAACTGGAATCCGAATGATACTACGAATCACTGTGATTGGCTGAAATGTGTTACAACTACACTTCTTAAGACGATTGACCCGGATATGAATTATTTGGACAGCTTGCTGCAAGTTTGCTTGATAAAGGTAAGTTCCCATATATTCCACTAGCTTCTGCCCGTGGCTTCGCACACGTTTATTCGTTTAATAAAATGTAGCCTATATGTTATTCCCGGTCCAGATATTCATGTGTGCAAAATTTCAGCTCGATCCGTTCAGTAGTTTTGGAGTTGTCTTCGGCTAAACATCTTCACAACTGCACAAACTTTCGCCTTTATAATATTAGTAGGATTCCGCCCCTTTATATTTTTATTTTTACTTCTGAGATCTCTTATTTGCAATTTGATCCTTACGTCACTAAGTCTTAGGGTACTTAAGTCACTAACTAATGACGGTTTCTGTACACCAGTTTTATTATCGAACCCAATTTCATATCGAGCCTATACCTAATTCTGAATTACAGTCAGACATCTGCCACAAGATATTACCAGCGCTGCTCGGTCTAATACTCCGCTGTTCCTCGGAAAAATACATAGATGCACTCAGCAAGCAAATCAATAACTTCTTTACCTACATCTGGGACCAAACTTTCACCAGTCAATGCGATGGGGGCGGCAGCCAGACTAATATTCGGATTAACAGTACTTTGGATATTGGACAGAAGATGGTGGTTCTGTACATGCTTGATCTTGTGGATTTTATTAGGCTGCAGCGGGGTTATTACAAGCTAAGGTAAGATACCAAAACCTCTATAAAAATTAAATAGCATATAACAATATGCTGAGATACCTCGAGAAGTCTTATGTAGGAAGCCAAAATCCACTTTGGGTTGCACCACACACAGTATGAAAATAACAAAATTTCTGTGTTTGTGAGTATATTTTTATTTCAGACAACAAAGTCCATATCGCAAACAACATAAAAATAGGTACACAAACAAAATTCAGAATAATAACAAACTTTAATACTTAAATAAGCAGTTTTTACAAATAAAAATAAAAATCTATACAAAGTTAACTTAAACTTTACTTACTTTTACATTATTTTCTGCTAAAAATAGACTATGACTTTAAATTTATTGTTATTTATTTTGCGAGAAGCGCAAAATAAATAACAATAAATTTAAAGTCATCAGGCCGGCTACCAGAAAATGAGAAACCTGAGTACAAATAAATGAAGCTGCGATCATTCATCCAACCATACCATATCTACAGTTCCATACATTTCACAAACATTGCAGGCCAGGTCGCACAGTAGATACACTAAACTACCTTCGCCTGCAATACGACAAAGTGGCGTGGGCAGCCGCGGTGGCCAACCAGAACTTAGCCGCTATCTACTACGGGGAGCTGTGGGCCGTTTCCAAGAACGATGGGGTGCCGCCGTCTTCACCTGAAGCCACGAGCGTCATACCTGGTGGGACGAATATACAGCAGATATTTAGGAAGGTTAGTTGATTTGATTCTCCTTTTTAGGATTCCGTAACCAAAGTCAGTCCATCCGTCTGTCAAAGGGCTGTATCTCATGAACCGGAAAAGGTAGATAGTTGTAATTATCACAGAGACAAAAATATTAATGAATAAATGAAGAGAAGGATGTTATGATAATGTATTTCTTTTGCCGCTATAGTAACAAATAACAAAAATAAAATACATATTAAAATGAAGGGGGCCAAACATCCATACCAAGTTGAGTACCGATCACTTAAGCAACCTCTGACGCGGTCAGACGTGTTACCCTTAGGGTTTAGGGTTTATTTTGCGAAATAGTTTTTACGATGGTACGGAACCGTTCGTGTGTGAGCGACTCGCTCTTGGCTGGTTTTATTTCCATTCGCGATTATAGATAGAACATTTATTTGCAACTGCAACACACAATTCAAAGGTATACAAAACACAACAAAAAGAAAATCAGAGTAAAGACTTCTTTTCAAGCAGCTTCGAAAGAAACGGAAAAATACTTATCGGACGCAGATCTTTTTATTCAGTGGGGCTATTGATATTAGGTATGGGGGTGACAAGAGCTTTCTTCCATTGGCTGGGCACTACACCTGTTAGAATTGATTTATTAATAATCTCTGTAATGACGTCTGCAAGAAAGTGCAAGGAAGGGAAAATAATATCAAGTCTCTACTAATTTCGTCATTACCAGCTGCATTTGACTTAGTTGACAATATTATTTTAGATATATCAGTTGAGGTGACTGGCCTGAGCTCTAAGCACGCGGATGAATATTTGTTTTGCTTATAGAAGGTCATTTCAGTATCAAGCACATCATTACCTCCTGGTACTCTTAAAAAATGGTCATTTAATTTATTGGGGTCATTAAAATGTGATGGCAAGGACTTATCTTTACTAGGATCTATTAATATTTTACTCTATAAGTTTTCCCAAAAGGATTTACTATTATTTAATTGAGAATTTACTAAGTTGTCAAAATAGGCACGTTTCTCACTAGCAATACTACGAGTTACAAGACTTTTAAGTTCCCTGTAATATTTATAATATTATTATTCCCATTTATTGGCTCTGCCTTGATCCTTGGCTAAAATTGAGAAGCTCAACACAACAGAACAGAAACACAGCAGACAGATCCGATAAAGGAAATGAAACAAAGATGATGTCTAAGGTACTTAAAATATTATCTGAGAGACTGATGGTAACACGAAGGCAAAGGGGTCGATTAAAGTAGCTTAGGATTAGGAGTTCACATTAGGGTGTTTGGTGCATCGTTTACCAAATTGAAATTGGTGGTGAAGGGGGGCTTTCGCTACCTTCTCAACCCCCTAAAAAATTCCTGACCCACGGAAGATTTTATGTCGATTTCTTAATTTTTTATTCGAAATTTACAAAAGTCCTGCAGACTTTCAAACGTGAATAAAAAAAAAGTTATGTGGCGTAGCCTCCAAATTTGTGTGTTATTTTAATTTGTATTGTTTACGGTTCTATCTATGTCAAAATTACTAGCTAGCAATAACTAGTTTTTTTTATCGTCTCACAAAGTTTTTAAAAAAGCTAAATCGAATGTGAAGCTCAACTTTGAACGAAATTAAAAAAAAAACTAATTATAATTTTGTTTTTAAAATTCTTTTAAAACCTTCCTTACTATATCCCCTTTCTAACGGTATGCAACATGCCATGAAAACCTTTTACTAACTTTACTAATTTGTTTACTTTGTGTATCGAGATACATACATTATACTGACATTTGATATTACTAATTTTAGGTCAAACTACAAAAAGTTTTTATTCTGAACCCACCATAAAGTTATCGAATCAACCTCTTCCGTATTTGGAACAATAATTCAAAAAAAAAAACGAAGTGAAAATTTATTACCACATGTGAATTTATTCGTGATTTTGAAGATTCTAAAATGTAAATGTACTATTGTTTGTTTTTGTTAAACTTTTGTTGAAATCTGTTCAGTGTTTTTGTTGTTATTTTGTTAGTGTAGTCCATTTGACGATGGCAACATTCACTGACGAAGAGTATGCAGATATTATGATGGCATACGGAAAAGCCGATGGTAATGCAAGGGAAGCGCAACGCATCTATAATAATCGTTTTTTAGGAGGTTGAGAAGGTAGCGAAAACCCCCTTCACCCCCCATTTCAATTTGGCAAACGATGCACCAAACACCCTGTATTATAACCTTAGCGAAGCTCATGACCATTTATCTACATATATTAAGTGGCGCTAGCAGATTCTAACATGGTTGGTTGTTTTATGAACTTCGATAAAATACTCATTCGACATTTAGAAAAAAATCCGCAATAAAACCAATCAACCAACCAATCAGGTAAATCAGGATCCTAGGTTACCTGTTACTGTAATGTTTGCGCACATAATCGGAACTAAACCAAAGGCACCGTAACATATTGCCGTTCTCTTATTCATCATTTTATTAGAAAGATATAGCAAATGCTTGCTTTTAGCTTTGGGTTCGCTTCGACTATACGCACAAACAAGTGTTCCGTCCTTATCTTACTTCCAGTGTTACGTATCTATCGGAGAGATGGATGCAATAGACGGCTGCGGCACCGCCCATCTAACCAACGAGAGTGAGACCCGGAAACATCTCATCAATACCGGACAGTTCACTGATGCGCTTCTACTGCACGATATAGCGCTGTCTTGCGGGGGGCAGTTGGATTTAGATCTCCAATGTGGTGCTGTCAGGTAACTTGTTAAAATATAGGGTTCATACTATACCCTCAAATCTATCGAAACTGGAACAAAACAGTTGAACGTGTTTTGCAGTCAAAACTGGGTGGCATAAGTGGTCCTAGTTTATGCTAGTTCAGATTACGCGGTATTCGCTACCCAGAGCGGCGGCAGCTTTAAATTTCGCTTGGGTTTCGCGCGGTATGCCGCCCAGTATTATATAATAATGATAGTAAGATTACAGCATCCCCACTCGGAATACGCCTGCTCTGGGTATCGTTTACGGCGTAGGTACCAACGGGCCTCTACGTACCGTGATACCTACGTTTATATCAATTTAAAAACGCAATTTGACTTTCAGATCTTTGCATAAATCTGGCATGCATCATTTAGCTCTGCAATACATCAAATCATTGCCTGAAAACGACGAATTGAATGACATCAAATACGAGTGCTTGTCTTTTCTAGGTAAGTTTAATACAACTATTTTTTAAGTGATTGATATCCTTGTTAATCTACAGAAACATTAAATAACTTATGTGTGTTTGAAGGTGATTGGAACGAGATAGTGGACACACGAGACTTAGAAGAAAAGTCTAGAGAACCAAACTGTAATACACATTCCATTGTAAAAGCATTCCACTACGCATGCCTCAAAGACTGCCTCAACATTCAAATAACGCCAGACGTAGACAACAAGCTTCTGCTACCACTAAACAGGGCTAAGTTAGCCGTATCGCGGCTTTGTCTGAATCTCAACATGGAAAACTGTCAAAACGTATACAAAGTTGTTGGGAAACTGCACTTATTTACCGATATTGAAGACTATTTCTCAGTAAGAACGAATAGACTTAGGACGGATGATCTGCTGAGTAAATGGGAGGTGGATAAACTGCCGGCATTCAATGATTTCAAGCATATGGAGAGCTTGATATCGCAACGCGTTTTGATATTGGATCATGCGGCAAAATCCGCTAGTAATATGCAAGACAAGATTGTTGATCTCCAAATACAGTATGCCAGTAAGTACTTAGTACAGTCAGCGTCAGAAAGATCTAATCGTAGCGTAAAAAGTAACAACCAGTTCAATTTTTAAATACGCTATCATAGTAAAGTAACTATAGTCCATTTCACATAGAAACCGTTCCCAGAAGGGTCAGTTTTTTTTTTGTTTCACGCGTACTGAATTGACTCTAAAATAAATCGCAACAATAAAATAAAAGTAAACATTTATTAAATCTTCGATATGATTTTCATCTTTGTCAAATTGCGTGAAATGAAGGAAAGGAGAAATTTCTAGAACGGTTTCCGTGTGAAATAGACTATTTAATATCAAAGCTAAAGTTATCAATAGTGAGCATCGTAAATACAAGTTTGTTATAGAAGTTCTATATTTTTGGCTAGGGTAAACGCTAGATCTATCTGACGGTGGTTGTACTGACATGTCTTACTCATTGTGTAATTACTCGTTTAGTAAATAACCATCCATCTTCCGTTAACAGGACTAGGCTTATCAAACAACAGGGTGCAAATGGCACAGCGGCTTCTATCCGTGGTAAAGAAAATACGTTCCTCAGAAGAAATAACCTTAGCAGATAGCGAGATCTCGTGGGCTAAGGGGCACAAAGAAATAGCGCTTTCTTTACTTCGTAATAATATTGTGTCTAGCCAACCGGAAAATGTGCAGCTCACTGCCAGATCTTTGAGGTAAATTGACACTGGAAGTTTATTAGAAATGTTCGCAAGCAGTTTCGGTTTCAACGGGCATTAAACCTGCACTCTTATACTTAATGTAATAGACTGCCCGCCGTTTCGCATGCGTTTTTTCAAAAGTACCCAATGTAGTACCTAGAATTTGAGACGACCGATGTGGCGCGGCGGGCGAAGGCCCGCCTGCGACGCAGGGTTTGATTGGGACATATGTTTGGACGATCTGCAAATATATGTTCCAGGTGTTCTGAGTATTTTCTATGTATAGTAAAAATATCTATCTGTAATGTATTGTATTAAGTTTATCAGTCATGTAGTACCCATAACACAAGTTCTGCTTAGCTTGGGGCTAGATGATGCTATGTGGATTGTCCAGCATTATTTATATTGCAGCATTATTTATTTTTACTACATCTACATGCAAAACTTCAGCCCGACCCGTTTATTAGTTTTTGCGTGAAGAGGTAACAAACGTCCATACATGCAAACTTAGGAATGTATTATATAAGTGTGATCCACAACCTCCATCAGTAATTTTAACATTCGGAACATGCGCTGCCAATAGTAGTGTCTCGGTAATTTACGATTTTTTTATGTACCCAATGATATTGATATAAGTTCACATTTTAAAACACCGAGACTACAGCCACGGAATGCCTGTAAGAATTACTTTTAAAATTAAAGCCATGTTATCGAAAGAATTATCTTGTATTCCAGACAATACGCCCTATGGATGGTAGATTCGAAACGCGACAATGCGAGAGACATCATTGACAAATATCTGTTGAAATCTTTACAAGTGCTAAATAAGTGCGACAATGTCGAAACGCGATTGAAAGTGTACCATAATATTGCAAAGTTTGCGGACGCAGAGTACAAACAGGTACTTTTTGGCTTCGCTTTTTGGTCAGTTATTTTGTTTCTTGTTACAAATGGGAAATACTTGAAAAAAAAATTTAATTAAACAATTGTTTCTTCCAGGTAGTGACGTATATGAATTCTGCTATTTTCGAGAACAAGGTAAAGCTAATGGAGAATTTGAAAGGAACAGCTACAAATCTGTCTTTGAAGTCGACGCAGCAATCATTAACAAAGTAAGAGTAATTACTAGATATCTGTTTTTTATTATACAGGATGTGCCAATAACACATGATCACATGAAGTGGGGGTGGCGGTCAACAACCTATATCGATTTGACACCCATGTAAAAGGTCAATTAAAAGTAAATGCTGAATAGCATTTTTTTTTAATTCGTACTACCAATATTACATGGTATTTATCTATAGATAATTTAGCAAAATGTTTCTTAAATAATTATATTTTGTTTCAGGGAAGAGAGAAAAGCATATTTTACGAACGATCGCTTCAAAGCTCTCGATGAAGTGGAGATTGCGAGCACTAGATCTGAAAAGGAGAATTTCCTCCGTTTAGCTATGAAGTAGGTTGACGATAATATTGTCCTGTAACGTCACTTTCTGACTGACCCAAGTGTTTTCCTACGGTTCCAAATGAAAAAAATGAAATGGCCTATACTTGTTGACACGCGCCAATGGTCCTGTCAGAAAACCAGCGTTACTCTACTTTCTGTGGAGCAACATTATGCTGAGACAGGACCTTTTGGTTCGCTGCATATAAATAAACACTTGTTGCTATTATTTAGAACTAGGGTGAACTAATAAATACATTTTCTTTCTTTCTTCTTTCTACACTCGAGCGCGTGTCCAGCCACTGAGCTCATGATACAAGTACGCTGAAGGGTATATTATCGATGGCAGATTGAGGCCATTTGATTTTCGGAATTTTGGCGCTGAGCGTTTGCATGAGCGGCGTGACCGTCTGTGGAACTCATATTACAGTTGTCTTGTTGCTTTAGTACGCCTCAACAAATGTCAATTTTTTACCAGAGACGGTCGCGAGCGGCTCTTTGAATCGGCACAATAAATAACTATCATTGCATATAGCGTCCATTTAGTGCTCGACCGAAGACGGTCAGCGCTTACTGTATGCGCGTAGCAATTCACCAGCACTGCACTGTATCCGTTTCTATTATTTAAGGGTTTCTCCTTTGTTACGACGTTATTTAGTAAAGTATTTTTTTTCCAGGTATTATCTCCTTTCCCTGAAGCAATGCGAAGAGAATAACCTCTCGATATTCAGAGTGATATCGCTATGGCTTGAGAACCCAACATTCGAGTTTGAAGAATCAGAGCAATGCAAGTTTGAAGATCTGCTACACGCGATTCCTTCGAGAAAGTTCATCACGGTGATACCTCAGTTAGCGCCGAGGCTGAGTAACGAAGATACGCCGTTTGCTGGGAACTTGAGGAAGATATTGAGTAAGGCTTTCTTATCTGGATATTCGTTCCTTTTACTTGCTTATTTCCTTCTCATAGATATCAAGGTGCTTATACATTATAATTTTAATACCGTCTTCGTTGCGTACATCTGTAACATACATTTGTGCACTTTATTTATTTATTTATTTTACCATTGATCATATTGAACCTCAATACGCAATAATTAGGAGTCTCTAAATACATTTAAAAAAAAACCTGACGCGCCACAAGACACATCACCACAATAGTGTGGTTCTAGTTTTAGGGCGTATCGGGCAAAGCCCGACACAATTATTTACTATATTTTTTTCGAACTCTAAGGGTTAAGCTCGCCTTTGTACATGTCCATTATTTGCTAACTTTTATGTATGATTTTACTTGTGCGTGCAATACAGAAACTAAATTTTTTTTTTAAATTTGTGTTTCAGAAAGATCTGCCACCGAACACCCACATCACACCCTGCCCATAGTATTCGCCCTGAAGAATTCGGATAAAGACCGGGTTATACTAAACGCAAGCGCAGTGGTCGGCTCTACGCCTAGGTCCCGCTCTCAAGAGCCTAGGACGATCGCCGCTGAGGCGTTAGTCAATGAACTGGTTAGGAGCAAGGAGTTGAAGACTGTTATAGAGCAGATGGAGAAGATTTGTGATGGTAAGATTTACCTTATGCCTACAATCCTACTGAATGAATTATAATAATATGTACAGTGAAATTCCACGGTACATTAATACTATAATTTATTCGAAATTTCAAACAAATGTGTCCGCTTCGCATCAGTGGAAATGCACCTTTATGTGCATTTTCCAGGTTTGTCTAATAGTTACCTAATAGTTAGTACCTTAACATTCTCTGAACGTGGTATTCTTAACTTAACTGTTGTTATTTCAGCAACAATAAGTTTTGCAAATTACAAGCCGAAAAAGAAGGATAACAGGCAAGATATACCGGCAGCGGAACTGTTAACAAAGCTGAATAATTTGAATGCCATACCGATACCCACCGTCTCCATACCGGTACGACAAGATTGCAAATATAACAATTTTCCAAGTAAGTAAATTTTTCTTATTAAATCGAAAATTACTCCAGTCATCGAACTAGAGAGAGTCTTATCTCAAAGAAAATAAAGTCTATTTTTGCCAAGCAAACTGTAACAAATTATGTGTATCTACTTATTTGTGTTCCAGCCCTGATTTCCTTTGAAAAATATTTTGAACTGGTGGGCGGTATCAACTGTCCAAAGAAAGTGGCATGCAAAGATTCTACTGGACACAAAAGAATACTGCTTATAAAGGTAAATTCATACTATTATTATACATACCCCTTTGTCGCCTCATACGACACCCGCGCGAAGAGTTGGGGTGGTGCAAATTCTAAGCCAGCACCGCACAGCACGCCATAGTACCTAATTAATTCAAATTAAAAAGCTTAATATGGCAAATAATTCGCAAAGCAGCGCTTCCTAGATAAGCCTTTATGAGTTGTACTTCGAAAAATAAGAGTATGTTTTAGTTGAGTAGCAAGCTCATACAAAACGGCCCAACATAAAAACATGACTTGCGAGTAAGTCAAGTTACTCTATAAAAATCAGTGCGAACTAGGTTTTTATACGTGTATTTATTTGTAGGGAGAAGATGACATGAGACAAGACGCTGTAATGCAACAAGTATTCACCATCGTGAACACTTTCCTTGAGAAGAACCCCGTTACCAGTCGTAACAAACTACTCATACGGACTTACAAGGTTTGTGGTGTGCTAATTGGTGCCGTGACGCATCACGACACGTAATTGTACTTATAAGTAATATAATAAGTATAGTTGAGTTTTAGATAATTTTTGGAATTTATTTATCGTTTTTTTTTTAAGCCAAGTATAGAGGTATAAAACATAGATTGTACCGCTTTGGCCAACAAAAGAGAAAATGCTATGACCTTATAAAAATTACTAAATTAAACTCTGGCAAATACACCAACAGCAATAGGTTTACAGGGTTATTGGGAAATGCGTGGTAACAAAACCTGGTTCTTTATTTTACTTTTTTATTTAGGTTGTACCAATGTCGAAACAATCCGGCGTGCTGGAATGGTGCGAAGGTACGATACCGATGGGTGCGTACTTGACCGGTGGAGTTTGCAACAACGGTGCGCACGCGCGGTACAGACCTCAGGTAGGTTATTTGAGGCTAACTTCCAGCAGGCTTAAAGTAGCATATTATAGGTTATTCCAGGTCCAGAACTTCGTGAGTGCAAAAATTCCGCCTACTCGGTTTCTACCAGGGTTAAGTTGATTTAAATCACGATTTAAATCAAATAAAAAAAAATTAAATCAGTTGTTTTTTTGTCTGTAATGAAAAAAAAAGCAGTCAGAAATGTTAAAAAAAAAATAAAGCTTCTGTGCACATGCGCTATGGCCTGGCCCTGGTCGAGGATTCAGGGAATATTCTGACGTTAATAATTTTCGTAGTTTCTTTCATACATTCATTCCATATAGTTAATTTTATTTTTATTTTTTCTCTTAAGGATAGCTAACAATCACACTTAAATATTAATAACTATAGGTAATCTTAAATAAACTAAATTGTAAAAGTGTGACCAGCCCCGTTAACCGCAAGTTACTACAATAGAATGGGGTGGTGTTAGTGAACTCAGTAGGTATTAATATTATAAGCTATTTAAATACATAGGTACAGTTTTTATAATAGACATAGCTAATAAAGATTAAGTTAAACAAACATTTATATGAGTGTTATTCATTGTTTAGTTTTTTTATTTAATTTGCTAGAGATCCTATTCTTTGAGATTTGCACCAGGGTTGTTGCTGATCCTGTTTTTTGACACATCAACAGAGGCTGATGCTGATTTTTGATCTTTTGACATTAGCGGATGCTGATTTTGGCCAAGTGCGTGTCGGACTCGCAAACCAAGTGTTACGCACTAATTTAATATAGATGGTTCTACCAATCGAAACCGGGCCTCGAAAAATTATGCACATTTTTAGGGTTCAGTACGCAAAGTGTGCCCCTGAGGGTCCCTGTATGGGACCCTTATAGTATTATAAAATCTATGGTATGGATAACGAAATCTTTGTCCAACCTTATTTATTTACAGCAGGTATTACTTGATACGATTTGATACTGAAACTTATTTAAATAATAACAAAACCTGTAACATTTCTAGGATATATCCTGTAGCGTCGCTCGCAAGAAGCTAACGGAGTACCACGAAACCAGGAAGAGTACCAAGGAGAAGCTGCTAGTCTTCAACATAATACTGAAGGAGTTCCGCCCAGTGTTTCACTTCTTCTTCACGGAACACTATCTGGATCCCGTTACGTGGTACGAGAGGCGACTGGCTTACACCAAAAGGTAAGAAGTAAGATTGTGTAATTTTAGTTAAGAGGGCACGTTACAGCTATTTTGGCGAATGGGATAGGAACAGGACATTAGAGGAACCAAGGAAGTAATAATAATAATTTATTCAAAACTAAATTAATATTAATTATTTATTAGGACTAAAAGGATAACAAAGTTCATCTAAAATTCTAATGGAATTAAATAATGCGTGTGCCTGAACTAGCCTGTTTTTCAGGCAAAAAGAGTGCTAACAACAAATAAAATAATCAAATAGAACTTATTAATTATACAAGGCGATGGTGCATACTTTAAAATAATTACTTATGCTACCTACACTAAACTGGTTTGAATAATAAAGGTGCTTGCATATTTTTTTTGTCCTACTTCAAAGCAGTCAATATATTTGACTATATATATATTTGAACGAATGAATAAATAAATAAATAAATAAAATAAATAAATATTTTCTGTGTCATCATAATTATTATGACATACATTGCAATGTATCCCTAAGTGTTTTGTTACAACTATTGTAATTTAATTTATAAATATTGGCTAACACATTTATTCTATTATATAATAAAGGACCAATGATACTGTAAAATTTATTTATGAAGTATGTCTCCGACCTAGTTGTTTAGGGCAAACGTTATTTTCCTCCTTTTGCCGCTTTCAGTAACATATGGAAGGGCTGCGTGTTGTTTATGTACTATGTTCATTATAAATAACTGTCGAACTGATAAAACTCCACAAGATTGAAAGAGGACGTTTGTAGAAAAAATAAAAGGACGGAAGGTTTATACTTTAAAAATCGCTCTTTGTGCTCTTTCGACAGTTAGTAAAAATGTTTTACTCACCCCACTCCATGATGTAATACAGTAGGTCAAAATGGATTCGCATAAACATGTATAATAAGTTTTCGATCTGCAATATAGCGTATATTTTAAAAACATAAATTAACTTGCGGACTCTTACAAAAGCTTGTAAATGCGGTTTGAATATAAATGCGAGGGCGAGGGGGGACTTAGGTGCGGGCGTGGTCGGGGAGGAGGCGGCGAGCGCGCCGTTTTGCTGCTCCGTTGCCCAAAGGGACTGGAGATGTACATTTTACACTACATCACTGTTTACAACAATCAAGCTAATTTGCCTGTTGCAAACAATCTACAGGTAACTCAACTGATAAATTGGTAAATTCTTCGACTGGTCGACCAGTCGTAGAATTTACCCGGCTTTTTCATGTATAACTATGTACTTATTTGTTTTTCAGCGTCGCAACAACGTCAATGGTCGGATACATCATGGGACTGGGTGACAGACATGTTCATAACATTTTGATCGACAAGAGAACCGCAGAAGTTATTCACATCGATTTTGGTAAATAAACATTTGAATCTATTGTACCTACTACGCTTTCCGTGATAAAAGTAGCCTTTAAATGATCCAGATCATGAGCCAGATCTAGAATTTCACCATTGCAATTTCAGTCCGATCCATTTAGTACTATTGGAGCATCTAGTACATACCCAATTGGGTATACTCGATGTTTTGGAGTCAAGACGTAACAAACAATCCATATATCTAATCTTTCGCATCATCACGCTAATATAAATGCGAAAGTGTGAATGAATGGATGGATGGATGTTCGTTACTTCTTCACGCCAAAACTACTGAACGGATCGGGCTGAAATTTTGCATTGACGTAATACCTGGAATAAATCATAGGCTACTTTTTATCCCATAAATCAGACCTCATGGCATATAAATAACCTTAAAACGTTTCTATAGAAACAAGGCGTGCGAAGCCGCGCGCAGAAACTAGTTTATGATATAAACGTGATGTGGTATTCTGAATGATTTTGTATTCACGTCTTGTTTGGTGGTTTTTCAGGTATTGCATTTGATCAAGGAAAGACCCTACACACTCCAGAGACAGTACCTTTTCGTTTAACTCAAGATATGATTGCTGGATTCGGCTCTAGCGGTGTTGAAGGAATGTTTAGAAGGTAAACTATCTCACCTCAGCCATTTAGGAAGAAGAA
This sequence comes from Eupithecia inturbata, assembly GCA_963662085.1. Classification (NCBI taxonomy): domain Eukaryota; kingdom Metazoa; phylum Arthropoda; class Insecta; order Lepidoptera; family Geometridae; genus Eupithecia; species Eupithecia inturbata. The sequence continues at coordinate 8,455,619 of OY759180.1, read as the reverse complement.
TACGAATGCTTTATAGAAAATTTACGAGATAGCCTTAAGAAGGCTGCAACCACCAAAATTAAAGATATCTTAGTACTTACATACACTTTGATGAAGGATTACACACATCTGGGCATGAAGACGTAGTACCTCAAGACTTCCATGTGTTGCTGTTGCATGAGTCGTTCCTTCCGCGCAATAATGTATTACGGCAAGTAAGTTAATCTGGGAATAATACTTCGAAGAAAAAATATTCCCGGTACCTTATCAACTAAAAATTTATCAGACTAGAGGTATCAACATCGAGCTGAAACAAAATATACCTACCCGTTACGTACCTATTTATTGATCTTTGTATTGGAGAATACGTGATATTTTCACAGCGCCGCCATCAAGTTAGATAGAAACTCAACTCATTACGTATTTTCATTCTAGATGCTGTGAAAAGACGATGCAGTTGCTAAGAGACAACTCTGAAACGTTGCTAACGATATTGGAGGTTCTGCTTTGCGATCCTTTGTATTCTTGGACGGTCACCACCGGGCAGCAAGACGTTCCTAACGGGAATACCAATGTGCATGGTAATTACTTACAGTCTCGTAACAATAACACGATTTTATTAACAAATATTTAAATATCCCGGACGATTTGACTATAAATTAACCATCTCAACATAAGAATGGCTGCATCAAACGTAGCTAAGAACGACATAGGAACAATCTATGAAGTCAATTTCTAACAAATACTAATAAAAGTTGGTTGTCCGGTATGTTACCCATATAACGTTAGAATGGATGCACCGATTTTCGTCAAACGAAGCTAAAAACACTTTCAATGAAGTCACCTTTCAAACAAAGAAATCAAACTCAAACCGGTTATCAGGAACTACGTTGTCTGACAGTCAGGAACAGCTATACACACAATAAACTTAAAACACCCCTCTCGTTCCGTCTGGGATTAATAAAGGCAGGTATTTAACCCTGGGATATCAAGCAGTCTCATCGGTCCTCCATGTCATACCTGCCGTCAAGCGTCGAGAGGCACGGTCAGGCTGCGGGCGAAAGGGTGAATTTAAAGACAGGATAAGGGTGTGATACTTGAGGGTTACAATGTCCTCTCAAAAAAATTGTTGAAGGGTACAACTTCCTAAATTATTATTTCTTATTTCAGGTATAACCGGTTCTAACAGCTGTCTCGCCGAGCGAGCGCTGTTAGCTGTGAGCAGTAAGTTGGGCGGCACAGAAGGCGGTTTGGCGGGGGGTGTGGCCGTGCCCGGTCAAGTCGCGCGTTTATTACAATGCGCTACGGATAACACTAATCTGTGTCGGCTATTCCCGGGTTGGCAGCCATACTTGTAGAGAAACTACATGGAAATCTGAGATTGTCACGACATTATTTTTGTATAAGTTTTTGTTTAACACCGATTGCCGACAACCAACTATGTTGGGAGTACAGAGTAGCCTGGCAGTGAAAGCGTTAAGCAAGTTCATATCTAAGATATTTTAACATGCCTGTTGATATATCGCATTCACTGCTAAATCTCTGCGGTACGACTCGAAAGAGCGTGCCGCCCTGCATCTGCCAGGTTGTACCTACGTACAATGTACATGCGTCATGTCATGACTATTATCACTATTATGAATTTAATATAATATTTTTTTTATGATTGTGATAACTGATGATAACACTCATCTGTGTCGGGATTAACATAAATATTTGAAACCCTGCTACATACAAATGTCTCCAAAGACATTATTTAGAACTTTTTGTTTGAAAGCATATAGGCCATTATATTTTGTCTACAAGCTATACAATTCTAATAATTTACTAATTCGAATAATTTACTAATTGTGATTTACAATTGAAAAGACTGTGATTTAACGTGTCTGTTTTAACTTGTAACGATAAGAAATAAATGTTGATTTTATGTATGTACTTTTACTTTTTATTTGCTTCTTCTACCTACTGAAACTAAAGTAAGGAAAGGACCCAAGAATGAAATTGAAAAAGGGGGTATCTCGGAGATTTCAAACGTAGTAGGTACAGGGTTACCATTAACTGGAGGAATCGCAACACGAAATGAAATAAAGCAGGGCAGGGCACCTTGCATGTAGACACGATGTCTAATAGGTAAAGTATGCTGCTAACTGAATTGCATCTACCAGCAAGATACAGAAGAGTCCAGTGCCGAGATGGGCAGACGATATTGGGTACATCGGCAGGGGTGGGAGCACGGAGGTCCGTAAGGCTTAGCCCGCACTGCGAAATTTCGCCGCGCGAATATTTTTCTAGCGGTATTTATTCCATGTGCTGAATCTTAAAAAACTTACACGCACGGTGAATAAAATTCCTCGCGATTCTTGTCAGTTTCTGCCCAGTTCTCCGCTGACACGCACGTAAATGGACAACAGAAAAAAATTCAAAAGGAGGTTAATGGCCTATATTTTTGAATTTTTCTGGTAGATTCAATATCCTAAGTGTCACGGTTGCTGAGATATTTTTTTAAACATCACCCATTATCTCGCCTTTATTCGTCATATCTTATCGTTGTGTTTGTGGTTTTAATGCTTGACAGTGACTGGTGCTGTATTCTATAATACATAGGTACCTACATTAAAAAAAATATGATTTGAAAAAAATCACTTAAAAAGCTTAGGAAGGAGCATTTAAAGTCAAAAAATTTATAAAACTTATAAATCGTGATAACTAAATTCATTTAAAAAAGAACTTAGTCATATTAAATTTAGTTGTCTTTTAAATAGTTTTAAAGTTATTGCCCTTTCCAACGATACGCTCCTTGACAAAAAAAAAGTAGGCCGTCAAACTAAGAGATACAATGTCTGCTAGGGTCATGAATAAGCAGACACTTTTTTATGTTTTGTTCTTCAGAACTTGAAATCACCAAATTAGCAGCCTTCTGTGTTCGTGACGGTAGCGTATCCATAATCGAAGTTACGTTAGTTGTTATGCCTAATTTTAGAGCATAATTAGTGAACAATAAGACATATACATAAAATAAATAGTGCCTTTTTGGTTTAAGAAATAATGACCATTCTTAGTGAGTACGCTAGCGGAACGTTCCGCTGGCGTACCTACATTTGACCGAACACGAAAACGGCTTATACTTTAGCAACGAAATTTTCACACAAATTTGGCGTTTTAATAACGCCCGAGCTATGCAAAATTTCATAATGATAGCTCTTATAGGAACGGAGATTTTGAACAAGACTTCTGAATGACATTGCAAGTTGGCGTTACCCAATAAACAACGTAATACCTAGTTCATAAAGAAAACGAGCTTTTCTGATTATAAATGATATTATGTATATTTAGCGCTAGAACTCCTGCCCGGAATTACACGAAAAAATAAGCCCAAGGCTTAAGGTACCTACAAAATTATGTAACGTTTCAAATAATAGTACATTATGGTACAAGTGTGTAATGTTGGTGATTACCGCTGAGGCGCGGGTCTTATGAGAGCCGAGGACGGTAATCATCAATAGACACGCGTATCATACGACGTTTTTCAACACACTTGTGAAGAAAATAATACCAAAAATAATTTTATTCAGTAGATAATAGATATTTTTCCTTGGGAGTTTTCATATAGTAAATCTTTCATAACGATAAGGGCTTCACATCTTATATCGGGCGGTGTACAACATAAAACATTTTCTTCATAATTAGTAGGTACTTGTAGACATTTTAATTAATAAATAGGTAACTGTAATTTCAACAGTAAAAACGAGTTGTGAAAAATTTTTCGCAATGGCGCGAAAAATTAATCAGTTTTCCTATGCGCGCGCATCTTGGCTATCGGCCATAGACTAAAAGAATGAGGTTTCTTTTTTTTTTGGCTTTTCGCGGATAGCGTTTTAGCCACGTACAAAATGGGGAATTTCAAGTTTTCTTTATTACAGAAAAAACAAAAGGTTTATTTGAGTGAAAGTTTTATTTATTAAACACGTACAAATTTAAATTATCTAATAAAATATATTGCTTACCTACATACAATTATATCTGAAACTCGACATCAAGCAAGCAAGTTGTAGTTATTTGTGTCGTGGCTTGTTTACAAACATTCTACATCAAGTTTGGCTGGTGACTTGTCTGTGGGACCTACATATTTCTTTAATTTACATTTGCAAAATGGTGCATCTCATAAAATAGAAAAAAATATTGTTTTCATGATCATTATTTATTTGTAGTGTTGTTATAATTACTATTCTTAGTGTGCATGGCCTACATTTTTGGTAAATTATGTTCAAGAAAACAATTAATTGTTGTAGTAAAGGAGATGCACTATTTTGCTAAATTATAGAAATACCAATACCTACCAGACATGAAATTAAAGAACCCAAAGTATAAATAATTAACAGGGGTAAAAATATTGCATGGCAACACCTCCCCACCACACCCTCGTATTCTCTGACTCTTTCATCCATCTACGTTTTTACCCGTTGCTATGGTAACGAACGACAATGTAAACAAACAAATGATAGAATTTATTTTCATGGAATTTTATCATTTATCAAAATGGTGCTCTGCTCTGATTTAAGATTTGCCTCCTGCCTGCTCTTCACCTAACGATAGTATTTTATCGGAGTGGTTTTATTCTCTTTGGATAGTATAGAATTGAGTCGAATGGCAGAGCTGCACATACTGGGTCAAATACAAGGCGCATCAAACTTCCCGGAAAATTTGTGCTTGTTTTGTCGATACTCTTTCCAACACGGTGCGTACTTTCCTTTCGTCTATAAATTATTTACCTTTGGTCTAGATTAGCGAGTTGGTGTCACATAAAATGTGTAAATATTTTTTAATGTTAGGCCCCAATTGGACGGTGGTGTCAGGCTGCCCCGAAGGCCAAACTGTTGCTGGGAAACCTGACCACAATAGATCAATTTTATGGTTGCAGCCCCTTGATGTGCATTTCGTAACCAGGGGCATTCAAGGTGAGTGTGTGTTATGCAATAACTGCAGTCTGCTTTTGAATCTTAGTCAGTCCAACTAAACTTCTAAAGAATAATGTGATTAATTACTTACAGGTTGGCCAAAATTAATATTCCAGGTATTTTGCCTTGATGCATTTGGGCGATCTTGGGTGGTTGGTTATGGAGTTTGCAGCTTGCCTTCTGTCCCAGGAGCTCACTCTGTACAAGTGCCTTGTTGGTCTCCGACTCCCACCTCACTGACTGATAGATTACGGCAGTTCTTCCTTGGTGGTTCTCACCAATTGATGCAGAGTGATATTATTAATTTAGGAGCTGATAGGTTAGTTACTTTTTTGTATTATTTATTTGAATTTCATACCTACTTTTATTGGTAGGATATTATAATGATTTGATATTTTGCAGATACAAGCTAAACACTCAGTCCAAGGGTATTATAAAAGTGCAAATTGATATTATTCTAAGAAATTTAAGCCAGTTTGGAGTAGAATATAAGTAAAGATGAGAATAGTTACTTATTTGGGTTTTACCCTGCTCTCAATACTGATTCAGTTCAGTGTTATGGACTTTATTCAGACTTTGATGCAGCATGATGAAAAATTAATTGAAGGTTTAAATGGTACAAGCCAGAAGAGACACTTAAGAGATGTGCTAAAAGATTTGAGCTATAAGCCCCATGCTCTTTATTACCAGACACAAATTGTCAAAATAAAGAAGAATGCAAAGCTTATTAATAATACATCGCTCCCTGATCTGTTGACAACAACAGAATCAACAACAGCAGAATTTGAAGTCCTTTATGATGACAGCACATCAGTCCCAGAAGGTGATACATATTTTACTACTGAAGAATTTTACACCAGCACTGAATTTGGAAATGTTACTGATATAACATTTTTTGGAAAGGCTAACAAAACCAAAACCAAACCAATTATACCAAAGAAAAAGTTAAATAGAAATTGCAAATGTAATTTTTTGGTAAGTATTAAGGAGCAGTTTTTTTATGCTGGTGCCACACTACCGGGAAATGCCATTAAATATCGCGATGTTGGATGTTGAACGTTGGTGTGGCCACGACTTCTCGCGATAATTTTACAATGGCATTCACATTGTCGTTAGACGTTAGGCGATAGATCGAGTGGCGGTACATCAAACAGACATCGCGAGAATTATTACGTTGAGGCGGCCACACTATAGCGTTAACTATCGCGTTAGTTACCGCGAGATTTATTGCGATGATGAGCATTGCCATTTCCCGGTAGTGTGGCCCCAGCATTAAAAATTGTTGATAAATTTGTCAGTCACAAATTAATTAATTTTTATTTCTTTTGTTTTTAGTATGAAGCATGCGATGTCAACTGTTGCTGTGACGTAGATTGCACTGAGGAAGAGATTAGGATGTTTAGTAGTTGTGCCAAGGATAAAACAGAAGTGGTTCACTATAATGATGTTTGCAATGACCATCTATTTTATTTCGGCCATGAGACTCCTCTAAGCGTATTGCTGAACGATTGGTTTTGTATTGTCAAAATTAATCTTCCTGAGAAACAAACTGAACCAAAGAAAACCGTAAGCAACTTTCAGCTCATTTCATCCCCTTAATTAGAGCAAAGGCCTTACCTGAAAACCTTTATATCTAATTTTTACTTGTAAATATTTTTAAGATGAATAGGATTGTATTGCAATTTTGCTTTCTTTTCAGATTTATACAGTAGCAAGCAAAAACTTCTTTACCTGGCAAGGTTTTCAAAAGCCTGAAGTGCACTACGAGTTTACAAACAAAGCCTATAGCTATGGTGATCCCATATGGCTGTTTAAAAATGGGTCTATTTATTACATAGGTTGGATAACAGTTTCATTTATATTATTTAAATTATCATCAGTATACAAGTTTTCGACGACCGATATGGCGCGAAGGGCGAAGGTCCGCCTGCGACGCAGGAGGTTGCGGGTTCGTTTCGGTGTTTATGGTATTTCCTATGTATCATAAAAAAAATGCCATATAATGTAAAGTATTGTATTACTTAATAGTCATTTAGCACCCATAACACAAGCTCTACTTACCTTGGGGCTAGGTGATGCTGTGTAGATTGTCCAGCATAGTTTATTTTCCAAAAGTTCCTAATAGGTAGGTACTTTTTACAGATTTGCCATCACCATTAATGAATAACTATTGTGCGGGAAGAAAAACAATACAATTTTTAAAAGACCAGACTGTTAGTTGCCAGGTCAAAATTGGTGATCTAGAAATGTTTCAAATTATGAAGAGCGCTGAGGAGGCCAGCGTTATTAGCGCTACGTCCCTGTCTACGAATACTTCTGTTTTGGTGAGCACAATTATTATTGCTAATGTCTGTCTAAAATGGGCGAGCACCGCGCGAGGCAACACAGCTATATAAATTTCAGGCTGCCTAGCAAGCCAGCTCGCCCAGTCTGGACCCTGCTATTTAATTTCGACCAGAAAATCATTCATTAGTTTCTCGGACTGTTATCATTTAAGGCTTTTCTTTTACAGAACTGTTCTAATCTTCACTGTGTGAATTGGACACTCCTCATTTGCGAAGACCTTATTTGTACAAATTACAACAAGAGCATGCACGAACCAGTTTGCACGGAAAGTATCTGCACTAACCTTGCTCTGAAGCTGGAATATATCTTTAATTACCATGATTCTAAGATTACTAACGCAATATTAAAGCTTTATGTCCAGAATTTGCCTGTCAAAATACATTTCCTAACACAAGAAATTACCGTAAATTTTATATTGAGCGATGAATCTATAGATAGAGTCCTAAGGCTGAGTGGAAATCCAGGGTACATTGAGAACATGCCTGTTATAGTTTCCTACGCAGAAAGTAACTATACAGATGCCTTTTACAATAACTCGTCTCAATTCAAGACCAACCATCATGTCTTCCTGCCTGAACATAAAGATGGAGTTTGTGTTGTATCACATTTAACAAATAACATGATTTTGTTTGGAAATAACAGGAGAATAAAATGCAGATACAACCAAAATCTTACAAAACAGTCTAATAGCACTGAACAATGCAAAACTATTCAAAACAACATCAATAAGTTGCTGAACTTGAAGAAATTTGCTATATCACCGCTAGGAGACCCACTAGATCTCAAAGACAAGGATTGGATTATTATGGAGACAAACGCCACAGACATGGCGTTCCTTTATGGCGAGCTGAATAAGAAACAAGCTAAGCTTCATTGCTTTAATATAATCACAAGATACTCATTTATGTTTACTTTCATGGATATAGATGGGAATAACAGAATTTTAGACATCAAGTTAGATAAAACTTTGAGAAATGCCAGTTTTAGTCTTGATGAGCCGTCTGGCGTTGTAACTATCGATGTTAGTTTTGTCGATGTAACCAGACCTATTGAATATGTGTCAGGTCCTAACTTGAATTTTCATTTGCCTAATGATTTCTTTCTTCCGTTTCCATCGAATGAATCTCAAGTAGTTTGTTTAAATGTGTTTCCTTTGATACTGTATTTATGTATCGCCATTCTATTCAAATAAAATAACTGTTTATTTAACTAATAATTTTATTAGTATCTTGACATAATTTAATATTTTTGTTACTTCTATTACTTCTAACTTGGCATCCCCTTCAAGGCCTTACGATCTGGACTGTGACGGCCTGCAAATGAAACCCACTTTAGACTTTAGTTGAACTACACTATAAATATTTACAAGATGACGTCTCGAAGAGAATAAAAGATTGTAATAAAGAATATAATTTTAATACATCTGTTTTCAGGTCAAGACAACAGAACTATCGTAGAACAATACGCACGGCACGAACTAGATTTGCTATGATATTTACAATATTTTTACACATAAAACACAATGAATTTATTGCAAATAGATAATGATCTCATTCTCACATCTGTATTCATTACATACTTTTTGTTGCTAGTTCAGATAGCTTTAGTTTTAAACATTTTTTTAATGAACTTTTGAGTGAATATGAGATCACAATGTCAATTATTTTCTAACGTGACATTATTGCAACCAGCTTTTTAATAATGTCTAAAGGGATATTTTCTATGAAATGGAATCTTCATAATTATTAATATCTATACACTAAAAATACAAAAATTAACTTTTGTAAGATATTGCCAGTCTCAAACCAAGCAAATATGTACGTTTCAAAATCGATTTGGAAAGTTCCTAAAAGGTTTAGGTAAACACGAAATTAAAATTACATGCGAGTGTTAGCCAGTCATTCGTTTTCTGACAATGCTAGGTTTGAATCGCAAGTACACTAATATCTCAGGGGATCAAGCTGCGAAATATAAAACTGATAACTAATTATAAGAATGGAGCGGCCATTCGCTTTTATATTTCAAAGTTGAACCGGTTATATCTAAAAATAAAACATGAACTGTCGAGATACAGAACTTGTTAGAGTCGCAGAATTGTTACATTTTATAAAAGTATCATAACTTTATTTAAGAGTCACCTTATGGGTTATGTATGCACAGCATAACAAGTAATTTCGCACAAATCAACCACATTTACTTATGAAAAAAGCCGACTTTCAAAAAAGGTCAGTCAACGTTTTGATCTAAACATATTATGTATACAAGTTTGTATGCGTATATGAACTTGTGGCCAATTCATGACAACGTTTTTTATCGCCATAACACCGTGCGCGAATAAAACCGTGAACATGAACCATGTAAATCATTGTGTATAAAATAGTACCTACGCTATAGATAGACCGAGGAGCCACTCAAATGGGTCGGTTCGAACCAAATCCTGGTGACAGGCTACGAACATATGCAACGTCGTCGTTTGAAAATAGGACGAACCTATGCGACGTCAAACTTTGTACAAACCTACAAGACGTCATGGAAAGCAGTAACTTATACGACCGGGAATAAGTGTGACCTTCACTGCGCCGAAGTACATATTATGTCGCGACGGTGCGTCGGTACGTATATATGCGATATGAAGTGTACGAATTGAAGCAACGTCGGAGTGTAGGAATTGAACGTCGCGATACTGATACAGCCACATAACTATAATCTGTAAGAGACATTGCGGACGTCATATTGTGTATGCATCCATACTAAGACACCGCGATACTTTAGCACGAAACTATGCGACTTTGTATCGAACTTAAAGACGTATCGTTATTTAGTAAGAAGGTCGCGATACTGTGTACGAATCTATGCGACATAAGTACGAACCTATACGAACGTCGCGATACTCAGTACGAACCTATGCGACGTAAGTGTAGACTTTGCGGTCGTCAGGCGTGCGAGCCAGATACTCGCGTTCGATGAGTCCCTCTATGCGCTTCTTGATCACGACGGGAGAAGGGAGGAAGCGAGCGCGCAGTTGTTCCGTCACTTCCGCCACAAGTAGTGTGTGCTGAAACAACATTTATTTCAAGTTTTTATAACGTGAACGAGGGAGCGTGCAGTAGCCAGTCACTTATATGGTTAACTAACTTCTGCCCCCAGCTTCTCACGCACTTTTCCGGGATAAAAAGTAGCCTATGTCTATCCGGGATATTATTGAGCCGTTTAGTCGTATGAAGGCTACTAAGACAGAATTACTTTTGAATTTATAATATTAGTATGGATTATGGTTGGTTAGTGTATTCTTACCGCCATTTTCTTGCGTGCTTTCATAATGCGCACGATGGCCGCTTCTATCTCGTGCTTGCGGTCCTCGTCTACCTTGTTGCGAGTCTCACGCCGCTCCGGCTCCGACTCGCCTTTAGCTGCTACTGTCTGGATCTTTACTCTGCACGAAACAATGATTTATTATAAAAAATAAATAATCATTCTGGGGCCAGAACATGCCTTTGATATTTTAGGCATTATTTTTAACTCTATTCTGCCCACGGCTTCGCACGCTTTGTTTGTATGGAAAGTTTCAAGGGTATTCCTATCCTACGAGAACTGATTTATGAGATAGTAATTTGATTGTTTGTATAAACTAAACTTTCAATTCCATAATATCTACTCTTTTTTTTTTTTAAGTATTCCGGGACAAATACTGATACCTCGGGAATAAAACGGAACATCTCGGGATCATTCTCACCCGGTTTTAATGTTTATTTTCTTTTGTATATATAATCATTAAAACCGGTCCACAATTGACGGAGTAATCGACGAACATACATACAGTCGAACATAGAACCTCCTCCTTTTAAGTCGGACCTACGTCTTTGTAAAATTTCAGCTGTTAAACGGATCAGCCGTTTAACAGATTTGGCGTGAAGAAGTAACATCTAAACGTCCGAACATCCAAACTTTCTGATTTATAATATTAATGTGACGTGATACAGCTGTAGTCAGTTTGATGGTTGTCTTTACACAAGACCTACCCCTACTCTACACTATTTGGTTCATCAAAGGGAAGAAAACTGACAGCCTAACGTTCAGTTATATTGCGCCATCGGAACCGACACGAATGCTACAACTAAACACGTCATAATTTTTCGAATGGCACGCAATGCAACAACCGGAACATATACATATGTACATACCTATGTAACTTAGACGTGAATGAGTCGTTAACGTAGAACTGGTTAGAGGGTTCGATCTCTTTTGTCTTGGGATGCTTGATGAGAACGCGCTGTGTTGCTTTTCCCATCGCCAGCGACTGCAGAGCGCGGATTAGGTCCTTCTCCGGTACGTCGGTCTCGTTAAGGATTTCCTGCAAATTATGAGTCTCTTGAGATATCTTGAAGAAAGGAGGACAAATAACGAGCAGGTGAAAGTTGATAAGGCCCGTAAAGGCGTCAGTTAAGACTTATTGTCAGTTGTTTGCTAAGCAGCTGATTTTGTTAAATTAAATCTGACGAACAAGACAATTTAGCAATGAAAATCGAGCCTATTGGTAGAGTTTGATGCATTCCTTGTGGGTTTGATAGCTTAACACTGGTGGAAAACAACCTCAGACCAATACTCGTAAAGTCGACAGCCCTTATAGAACGTCAGTTGTTTTTAAACACCGCCATAAAGACAACTGACGATCGAAAACAATGGCAGTCACAAGAGTTGATCCGAATGATCAACAGCGTGCTATAAGAAAGTAATAAGTCGGCACACTCGGCAGTGATAGTTACCTCATAGGTGAGGCGGTCACGCTTGTTGAACAGCAGTAGCACGCACATCTGGAAGGTGGAGACCTGTATGATGTGTCGGCGGGGCGGGACGTGCGCGGGGGGCGAGCGGTTTGGCGACGTGCTGACGGCGCCGCGGAAGGTCGCGTGCAGGTCCGCCGAGCCTAGTTGCGGCTGGAGGGACAGCTGCCGGCCAGAGTGCTTGGCTAGGTAGAAACTGAAAGGAACATAGTTTTTACTTATTAATAGAGACCGGATTATATGCAATTGCATATTTAGCTTATTATCATCGGTAATTGCATAATTCACCAAAAATCTTGTGATGATGCATTTTAATATATTTGAAATATTTTTTTTTTCATATTTTTTTTGGACACCGAATTTATCAGATCAAAAACGGCGAAATTCGCGCTGTGTGGCTCAGTTGGGCGCCCAATCTTACGCTTGCAAGACCTCATTTCTAATCGACCTGAACAATTGGGTAGACGTCTCAACTGCTAGAGGAAAACTAATCTCAAGTCGCCATTTGTTTTCCCCAACCTCCCGTTTCATATTTAGTCAAATCTTAGTGATCTCTGTAGAAATTCTGATAGATGTTGGATGGGTTATATTTGTGACAATTGGCCAATGGATATGGGTCTTATTATAAATCCATCATGGTTATTAACACTAAAGTCGTTCACAACAAATTTCAAAACTCAAATCATGGTAAATATCCCGTTGTAAATGACTTTATGCGTCGTATTGTTCATATATTTTACAAGCCGCAATTACGAGTAGTTTGAGTTACCTTCTGAAGACATCAAAGGCATTTCTCGGCGCAGTAGGTATGTTGCATTTGGGCGTCGCGCTCTGCGTGGGCCAGAAGCCGGTAGTTAGCACGCGGACTGATAAGTCTACGCCGTGGAGATTCGTCTAAATACAAGACATAATGTTAAGACCTACTGTGGTAATTCAATACAAAATGATATCTAGTGATCGAACTTTTTTCGCTCATATCAAAGGCCTTTTAAACATGTCTAGATCGTGTAGATATTAAATTTTGTGTACAGTTAGGGAATAGTTGCATGAGCATAATAGTCTATTTATACATACTTTAAATTATTAAAGTATGAGTAATTAATAATTTCTGGACAATTCACAAAGCACCCTCAAGCTAAGCAGATTTTATGGGCACTACCTCTAGATAACTGATATACTAAATACATTATACTACATAGATGGTTATTTTATACATAGAAAACACCTTCACATTCTTTCTTAATTCTAAATTCTGTATTGCACACACAAGTTAAATCATACATAAAAGTAAACAAATAATGGACACGTACAAAGGCGAGCTTAACCCTAAAAGAGTTTTCTTACAGCAAACCTATGGATATACAGATAATTTATGAACCGAGTGTGGATAGATAATGTGTACATAAAAGAAACGAAAAAAAAAATTATATAGAGAATAATATTTTACAAACCTACATACCAAACCAACATAAACTAAAAAACAAAAATAAAATAAAAATGCGATAAATACTTAAACTAAATAAATATAATATATATATTTGTATATCTGCTATGACTGTAGAGAGAGATAATGCTCTTTTAGCTTAGATTTAAATACGTTCTTTGTGTGATATTGGTGTCATTTCTGTTGAAACTATATTGATAACACAAAAAATTTTGCCGTCTCTTTCTTTACGATGATAATAAAAAGGAAAGCAACATTTTCAGTGCTGTCAAATTAGTTTGGATTCTATTAATACCTACGGAATAGCCAATCATTATTGATGTTGATCATTCCCGATTTCAGGCAAGGAGTAAAACAGTAAACGATTGAATAGACTGTAATGTTTCTAAAGAACACAAAGATCGTAGCGCAATGCTAAGTTTTCAGAATGTCTGCATATAATAAACTCTCCCCACTGAGCTCCAATATACAAGTACGTTGGAGGGAATATTCTATTGACAGTTGTTTATTGTGCCGTTTTAAAGCCCCTCTCGATCATCTCTGGTATAAAAATTACATTTGTTGAGGCGTACCAAAACAACATGACAACTGTAAATGAGTTCTACAAACGGTCACGCCGCTCATGTAAACGCTCCGCGCCAAAATGCCGAATATCAAATGGCCTCAATCCGCCATCAACAGTATGACCTCCAGCGTGCTTGTATAATGGAGCTCAGTGACTCACCCCAGCAGAAAGCACATGTTCCTTGAACTCCTCCATGATAGTGTTGGAGACGGTCATGTCCTTGAACATGCCCTCGAGCTTCGACGTGAACTGGCAACCGCATTCAGTCTACAAAAACAAAGATATTATGAGTATTTCGTGAGTTTGTATTCATGTTTGTTGCCGTGGCAAGCTTACTACCAACCTTCGTGGCGCTTGATTTGACTGTATCGGTCTCCGCTTATATCCGATATCGATTAAGACTAATATGCTAACTTACTAGAAATGTAGAAATGAATCTACATTGAAAATAATGATAGATTTTAATTTCTTCATACAGAGCGGGGCAATGCAGCCGCAGCCAGGCGTCTTAGTTTTGGGGACGCTTGAGCTACCTGTAGTTTGTTTGCAACAGTCTACAGATAGCTCAATTGTTTCAAAAGTGTTACAAAAGCAGCACTTAAAAAAGTAAAGTAAAGTATACTATTCATTATTATCAAATAATAAATAACGTGTTATTGATTTTCTGTTCACTTAAATTTTTTGTCCACTAGTGAAAGAAGGGCAGGTACTACATTTGATTTGTTAATCTTATTTATTGTACCTTTTCGATACCAAGAGATTCTCTATATTTTCTATCTACCTCTATTCTGTTTTTAGAGATCTACCTATTATGTCTGATGAGGCTACGTCGAACTACATAAAACTCCGGACAATCCTGCTTAAAGTCTCGCGAATCTGCAAAATCCTTTACTTTATTGAAAGAAACCGAAACGACGAATGACACAAAAAAAAAAAGACTTTAAGCAAGATTGCCAACTACATTACTGGGACCCCATTCACTAAAACAATTCTTCACTATGACAATGGTATCGTCGCAGAATCGCCACGTAGAATACCACTAGGTGTCCACGATAGCAATGCCTCGACACCATTCTCATAGTGAAGCGATTGGTTTAGCAGAATTGGACCCCTGGACACTTACAAAGGAAATGTCATCGGTATCAGTAAAGAATTTTGCAGATTTACGTAGAAAAGGTTCACAGGACGTAGGGACGAGACTAAGCACAGTTAGGGTTCTCTATTTGCGTGACGTCACCGATTATACAATGGAAGTCGCGCGGCTCCACGTCTTTCAACATACCTTCTTTCTGCGGAATGTGAGGACAACTTTGTAAGCAAATAATAATGACAAAGAACTAAGGCTAGGCGCGCACTAGTGGCCAGCGAGATAGATAGATAGAAAATACATTTATTGCACACTTAATTAAGTAACAATTTACAAATGACACTATAATAAAAATATAAGAAATCAAATAATATCCCAAAAATGTTTCGACTTCGACGGGACATGAAACCGCATCCTTCCCTCAGTACGGGAATGTGCTAACCAACTACACCACGAGGTAGGAGTCGAAAAACTTTCGTATTTCTTAGGACTCTAGAGCCGTTAGCTCAATTATAACATAAGTGACAATTGGCGGTCTTATCACTCAAGAGCGATCTCTGCCAGACAACATACATTAGTAAGAAAGCGCCATGGAGCGCGCGCACCTGGCCGCACGCGGTTAGCGGCCACGGCCGCGGCGGCCAAAGAGATCGAAGCCGCGCTATATAAATTTACGACTGACGATTGTGGCTACGGTTTTGGCCGTGTTGCTTGGCCGCGTCTTTGCGCCGCCGGGTCGCGCGTCATGGCCGGTAAGTGCACTATTGCTCTAAGGCGATTCCATCACACGTACGTCCACGTGCTGACCACAGCTGAACGTGGTTTTGCCATAATAATAGGTAAACGCGAATATTAGCCTGTTATTATTATTTCTGTGTTTTTTTGTATTCTGTTTCTATAGTGGGAACTTGTTAATAGCTACCTGTGTCTTCACACATCGCTATTATGTATATTGTGCTGAAAGATCCCCTAATATAAATAAATAATCAACACGCTTGGCCGGCGGATTGTTAATCGCAGTAGTGGAGTTAAAAATACGCAGAAGGAAGCTGATGCCCTTCCTCTGGTAGGTTCCCTTCGTCAGCTCTTACGACATCCACGACTTGAGTTGAAGGGGTCTATTCTTTCGCTACGACCGCCACAGCCATTCAGTTTTCTTATCTTTATTTTTTATAATTATTAGTCTTAGCGGGGTTGCATCGGGACTTGCATCTCAAATGTATTGTGCATTTATAAGGTGCGACGTTGGAAGCGCTTTCAAAAATACTGAAGATAACGCCGTAGGCCAAGCACGGGGATCGTTCTCCAGGGTAGAATAGTCAATAACGACATCGCATCCTCGTACATTATTGAAGTTGAAGGAATTCATTTCAAATAATTTACGCATTCGATGACAAAGTGACGTAATTTTTCTCTATTCTACCTTAGACAACAATGTCCGTGCTAGACCTACTGGCTAAAACCGTTCGTGGCATTGCCAGCCCTGGTCTGAACACTGCAGATATTTTGATCCGAGACGTTGCCATTTGAAAGAACATGCAGGCTTGTTGTCCTTCCACTCATTCAGATGCTCAAAACCGAGCGTCATACCTTGTTATAAGGTGCGACGTTGCAAGCTTGTAAATGAGAATGCTGCAGACATCGCGATCCTATAAGTCGTGTACGTAAGAATGGGACAGCATGCTATCCCGCTGTCATCTTCAATCCCATTATTTATCTACACGACTTATAGCTATAACAGTGCGCGACGGTGCCAGCTTGTGTATAAGAAAGCAGAATATTTTGGTTGGCGCTTCAAATGGTACAAAGTGCGTTGCGTTGTACTTTTGTTTTATTTTGCTTGGGGTCTGAAATAGTATCTGAATGGAATAGCTTGAGTGAAACACACTACCAAATTTTATTTATTTTCATGTTTTATCACGACTTATTTCTTTTTATTTATAGACTTACCTTCAGTTTAGAGATCATGTTCTTCTCGCTATCATCAGAAACGGATTTGTTGAGTAGAAGTCGTTTAGCCAAATGCTGCTTGTAATAACGTTCGAAGACATCCTTCTCTTGCAGGAAACGGAATAGAACCATTGTTTTGTCAAGGACCGCCTCTATTTCTTGCTCGCTCATCTGTCAAAATAGAGTTAGGATTATGTACAATTTTGGCTGAAGAATAAGTACACATTGGCCATCCTTTTTATTTCGATGGTTATGAAAGAGACGGCCACAATTTATGTACTGTTAAATTAGTTTAATTTTGGCCAAATCTAAATTGACACCATTATAATCATCTATTCCAAGGTAAGCCCTGAGTTCGCTGAGTCGATTGTTAATTTTATTTGTTAATTGTTACGATATGTGTAAGTAAATAATTTCTATCTATTGTATTGTCTTGACGACATAGTTCCATGTCAGCACCATAGAGACGCTGTACAACAGAATATCTATAGAAGGTCCACGTTATTGGTGTACTAAGCGGAAACGGGGTGGTCCACCCCCTCCCACAGTTTTTTTTTGTTTTAGCCATCGAGCACATACCCAGTAGAGGAAATATGGTCTTTCGAATTCCGAAACTGATCAGTGTTTTTTCACTAATACAATGTCAACTCTAACTCGCTATATAGTGTTGTGCTGACATAATAAAATATTGTATCGATACTCCCGATATAATATAAGTAATTAAAATTTATGAAATCAGTGTAACTTTTATAAAAACTCCGGGATTTTGGATATTATTTCATCGATATAGTAAAAAAAATATTTTACAATACTCATTCATTTTCAATTATCGAAAGAGATTGCTCATAGCGATAATAAAGATGCCCTATGTACTCCCGCGATTCTTTTTAATGTTAACTTTCTTTATAATTCGTTCTTTCTATCTAATATTACAATGGCACACCTGTAGTTATACACGTATTTGAGTTGTTTGCTTTTAAAAAATCATAAATTTACTATTATTGACGTAAATTATTTTCGCGCCGGTCATAGTTTATAAACATTGACTATCGATATCGATAAAAATATTTGCTTGCTCAACTCGAGTGTGATGCTTGACTTTGAGTCGGCCAATCGGAGTGCAGTGGTCGCCGCCGCAGTGATTTGGCGGAATTGTTGTCTAAACAAAATAAATTACATTTCTTCTCTATTGAGTATGTGCTCGATAGTGTTAGCATTTCCCGGGTTACAAGGTTTTTTACTGAAAAAAAGACCTTGAAACTTTCATCCCAACTAGCCCATTTTTATGTTAGTGACAACCCTACATCAGCTGTTTATAAGATTTTGACTTGACCTTCATTTGTCACCGCCCATACTTAGCCGACAGCCAAGTGTGATAGGTGTGTGCGTGAGTGATAGGGTTGTCACTTTTTTTAGCGTTTGAGTTAGTTATTTTTTACTACGAAAACTTAAAAATGCGTATTTCTGAACATCAACCATGCGAATCTGTTGGGTATAGGGTTCACAATAACCCCCTTTCGGCTTAGTACACCAATAACTATTAGTACACAACTATTAGTATACAAGGTGCCATACCTTTTATAGTACTAATAGTTTATTTTGTAAATTATTTCTAAGTTAAGTGTGCAATAAAGTATTATCTATCTATCTATCTAAATTCAATACAAAGTTGAAACGCCTCGTCGCCGAGACGATACTATTGACTCGCCGAACTCAGGTCTTCAAGCTTGAATACTTACATATTATTTACTTCTATTTTTAAGGAGAACCTAAACAGAGGCGTGAGTCTATTTGACGTTAGTAACGAGACGTGATCGTGACGTCTCCATTTTGTATAGGGATTTGCGTAGTTCCCTGTCCGCACGATAGAGACGCTGTACAAAATTGTATGGAAAAAGGAGACGTCACGATCACGTCTCGTTACTAACGTCAAATAGACTCAGACCTGTTTCCTTTTAGTTAGATGAACGTTTACTTACCCCCTTCTCTCCCTTCTTCAGTTTCCCGTCAATGAAGAGCGAGAGGAACTCAGGTGATTTGTTGTTGAGGTTCAAGAAATACTCAAAGTCAGATGCGATCATGTGCTTGAAGATCTTGTCGTTGTTGAAAGAGTTTTGGAGGAAATGGTCGAAACGGTCCTTCAGGTCCAGCAGATTCTGATAAAAAGAAATAATAATAAGATGAAAATGTATTGGGGCTACAAAAAAAAGACTGCAACACTGAACTGAAAGTAGGCACAGTACAGAAATATTTTTTTTATTGGTTAATTTCGTCCCATTATTGCTGGGTATAGTCTTCCCCCAAATCCATCTAGCCAACCTCGACAGCGGCTCTCTTCCGGGACCCAGGGTGTTATTGTAACTTACCACTACTAAATAGCACTAGATAATACCCGGCAACATCCTGCACTTCTGCTGTGCAATTACGAAAAAAACACATCCTATAAATGACAGTTGAAAGCCTTGAAAGCCACTTCAATGGTCATATCCGTACCATAGCAAATTACGAAGGCCATTCAAAGGGCTTTCAAATGTATTATATAGGATGGGTGGGTTTGCGTAATCGCACAGCAGGTCGGACTTAGGCTGGTTGGTTATACTACCAAAAGAACAAAGCATAACGGACAAATTCGTAGTCAAAATGCGGATAGGGGAGTACATTCTAAATAAATAAATGTTTCTGGACAATCCACACAGCGCTGCAGCGTCATCTAGCCTCAAAGTAAGCAGAGCTTGTGTTATGGGAACTAGATAACTGACTTAACTAATTAACATTACACACCTACTTACATAGATATTTTATTAACTGTGTAGAACGTTCGTTGGACTTTCGCTCGCTGCACCACAGAGGTTGTCAGCTAAATAACTATAGACATTAGTCGTAAACTCTTAATATCAAAATAAAATGAAATCCAGTACGTTACCTGCACAAACGCAATCGCATTGGTATTATGATGCGTATCGGTAACCAACGCGCGGCCTTGCTCGCGCAGATGCGCCGATACCGCGTCAGCGACCGTGCGCAGTCCTTCGGCCACGCGCGAGAGTAGCTTGTACACGCACGCCAGTTCAGAGGTGCGAGTGTGCATTAGCATGTGCACTACGCCGCTGTTCTCCATCTGAAAAAAAAAAAAACCTTTAAGATACGATACTGAAACGGGAATTACAACGCTGAAAGTTGACGCCCTGTAACAATTGCCTTTACAGTTAAGAATACCTATTGATTTCAGCTCGAAATGAGCTGAAATTAATAATAAATGCGGGGCTGCGACGAAGTATCCTATCAGTGATGCGTAGGTATTTACGAAAGCAACAGCCATAGCTCTCAGCAATATGTAGGTATTACATTATCCGTGACTAAACTACGCTATCTTATAAATTAGGGGATTCCGCGGCGCACGAAACCAATACTCGACAAATTCGAACTTTTCCAGAGACTCATCTATGTGACATACCTCGACGATAGTCTTCATGTGCCTCTCGATAAGCTCGTGCTCCAGCACGGCCACAATGCGCGGCTCCGTGCTCTCGTCCAGGTAGTGTCGCGCTCGCTCCGCCTCTTCAGAGATGCGAGCCTCCACGCGGTTTATGTACACCGCTGCACTGTTCTCCGCCAGAAACTTCTGAGATTCCATCTGGAATTAAATGTAAATTATTTAGTTAGGTGTCGACAGCACAGGGTGCGGAAGCTTGGCTGGATACGTTTGCCTTGAGCATTCCGCCGCGGTGATCCGCATCATAGATATAAGTAAAATCTGTAGGTATGGTACGTTCTCCCAGCGCGTACTCAACAACTGGCCTGTGTTACAACTATACACGCAAACATTCGCTCACAGTTACATTTCCAATCTTGTGCAATAATTATAATGAACAAACACGAGGGCATTGATACAAATACAAAATTATTTATTGACAACAAAAATTAACAATTGGGTATACATATTAAAAATTCCAAAACTAAAGAGCTAACTATAATAAGTGTGTATGTCTATTTGATTGGCTACGGCCCCACACTAGGCTCATGGCCCGTGTCGTGGGTACCCGTGCACGATAGTCAGAAGATTGACTGGTTCTAGGGTATCAAAGAAAACTTTACTGATTAAATATTCCTTTACAGTATGCACGTTCAGGATATTAAGTTATGTAAAATAGGTGTGGTATGCAATTTAGAATTGAGAAAGGTAGTGTAGTTGAGTGAGTGGAGTGATGTAGTCACACTAAAGTACGTCGTAGCAAGCATGCGTAACACGAACGCCGCGCCGGTCCGACTATGACTGAGGTGGGTGGATCTAACTGCACCTAATTTGAGCCTTCCACTTTCGAGAGGCTAGTACTTCATCTCTCGTTTTTTACTTAAATCGATGGGATCCATGGTCAAACATACTATGAAGCTTTGCAAGGTCGGCGTGGTTCGTGTTAGCTTTAGATAGATTTAAACCGAACTTATGGCGAGGCAGTCTCATGCATGACTTACCACTCAAATCAACACATGCACTTAGTGAGCAGCATCGCAATGTCGATACCAAGTTTTATAATACCTATGTGTAAAAAGGGGAAAGAAAAACCTAACACTACAAGAAAACCATGTGTCGCTTAATATTAATCCACCTTAGTCGACCCAGAAATAAATAAATACAGACAGAGTGGGGCAATTATTATAAAAAAATAATTGGCATGGCATTATTAAGTTCCACTTACCCTGTAAAACTCTGAAGACTGATGCAGGAACGGCTTCTCAAAGTCCTCTTCGTAGACGGCGCGACAGTTGATGCCCAGCACCATTAGCATTTGGCAGGCGTTGCGGATGGCCAGCCGGTCCACCACCTCGCCGCGGCGCTCGCGGGCCACCATCTCCAGGAGGGTCTGACGGAGGTGGTCGCGGATGCAGCCGTAGCGGACAACCTGGTTATAACGATATAAAAAAACCTTTTTACCTTAGAACTCAATGATGGCAGGGATCTTTCACGGAAGAATAAAGGTTGTGGTATAGAATGTCATGTCAACGTGAGTCTATGCCATTTTCAATTCAAACTAAAGCGCTATATCTTCAGTCTCGTAGAACGTATTCTAGGCATCAACATTAAACATTTTAATTTATTTACCTGACTATTTCAGAGCCCTACAGAACATGTCAGTTTCACATCCCTAAATTGACAATTTTATTCCTATAATTTAGTTTCTACAAGAACAAAAATATGGGGTATAATTAAGACCAGATCTAATTTCTAGCTAGAAACTTGAAACTTAGAGGAATGTTTCTAAATAAAGATATGATAATCGCTGGACAAACACGGGTGTCAAATCGAGGAACTCCATATTTTCACTTCGCTTGGACGTAGATGCCCGGAACACCCTGTATAACTCCGGAATAGACTTGCTGATACTATCTTAGCATGAACACTTTTCGAAAGCAACGATTGCGGGAGCCGGCGGGTTTCGAAAATAGAATTGAATTATATCTCACACACACACATATGAGTAAACAGAGAATAGTCTTGTCTCAACAAAAAAATCGAATAATACCCTGCCGCCCCCTCGCCGCTGATTGAAAATACCATTATAATGGTAAATATCACTTAGGGCAACAGTTCATACTTACATGGTTCACACAGGACTCTATCTCTATTAACAAATATAAATTGATTATCAAAACTTTGTAACGTTTTACTGAGCGTCAATTTTACAATTAACAATAACTCACTATTTCCTGAACTAATTTTTCGATTACTCAACTTGAGCATTTCCATATGGGTGGTATGAGGAAAATAAATAAATAAATAATGCTGGACAATCCACACAAAAAATGTCATCAACATACCTGATCTCTAAAAATAATAAGTCCAAGGTTGTAAACATTATCAACTTCGTTCTGTTGCACATAAACTCTGTCCATATACATGAGGATATCGCGGATCATGACCATGCTGGTTTGGTGGTCGGTCCAGGCATTGTTCAGGGTTTGAAGGAAGCCGTTGTGGAGAGAGTGAAGCACATCTTCACGGACCTAGAATAATAAATATAAGTTGCTGGACAATTCAGACAAGCGTGGCGGTAGCGGCGGTAGAATCCACCCCTCCAGCTCAGGTTGTGGATGTCGTAAGAGTCGACTAAGGGAACCAGGCAGAGGATGGGTAGCAGGTTCATCAATCCCAAGGTTGATTAGGGCAATACATTATGATTATGGTAATAACATTATATCTTCAGTTTGGCCAGAATTCAGCCCCAAACTAAACAGAATGTCTATTAATTATGCTTAGTTTTGAATCCACCTCATTTGTGTTGTATCTAAACCTAAATGCTCTTATCAGACTCATGTTTCCTTAGAATGAAGTACCTTCACCTTTAAACCATCAGAATATAATTTCAGGTAAAAATTTATAATCTGGTGTTTACTTAATTTTGATTAGGTATGTCATAATCTTACTGACTTTTGTATGCAAGTTTACTTACGTGGTACCAAGCAGTGATGGAATTTTCAGACCAGAAGTTGCAGATATTACCCTTACTTTAGCCTTATTAGTTTAGTATAGCAGAGAATAAGAACTCAAACCTTAGTTTCTAGATGCTGAGTGACCACCTCCTTCAATCCAGTGTATAATCTTTCACCATGTTTATGGAGAACCATGGTGTAAGCATTGCGGTACAGTTCCTCGAATGAGAGCCCAGAGTTGTTTTTCTTCTGTATTTCCTGAATGGCATTTTTGAGAAGACTCCATATACTCTCCACATACTTCTCATCCATAGTCATCTGAAAAGGCATGATGCAAAAACATTAGTTTATGTTCAACTAGTATTTTAATTTGAGCGGGGAAACAAGTAGGAGATCAGTCCTGTTACATTTTATTATTGAATATCTTTTAAAGCCCTATTGTTTACCACTACATACACTTGTTATATTATATACTAGCTGTAGCCCGCGGCTTCGCACGCTTTTTTCCGGAATAAAAGGTAGCCTATGTCCGGCCCCGGGATACCATCTACCTTGCTGCCAAATTTCACTGAGAGCCGTTCTTGAGTTATAAATAGTGTAACTAACACGACTTTCTTTTATATATATATAGATTAGATATCTTAACTCTTAATTTACTTATATCTTTGAAAGATAATGTTGCGTGGAAGAAATCGCTATAAGCAATAAGGCCACCTATTGTCCGTTTTTTTTGTTTATGAATGTAGATACATGATATTTTATTTATTTTGTATGTACAATGAAGTGTTTCATACATTAATTCATTAATTCTTAGACAATCAGCAAAAGATCTGCCTAGACACCACACCTGGGTTGATCAAATTCTTTTGTTTTTGAAGACCAATAGGAGCTTCGTATTTCGTGGGTCTGGTCAGGTATTATTCCGGTATAGCATCTTTACGAAGTTCTCGCAAAGATCCGAACCGCGCAACAAGTCCCACATTTGGTCAACCTGTGCAACTTGTGCCCTTGAATCCCATCTCTGAACCATATATATATATATAAATACTACATAGGATTCAAGTCCTCTAGTCGGTTCATATCTTGTATTTTTCAAACGCCATAAGTGCCGACGACGAAGCTTTTTTAGGAGTATTTAAGCTGTTGTTTAGGCTTTCACTAGAAAAAAAAAAAAAAAATTTTTGGCGACGGAGCTCATATTACTAGGTTTAACTATATTCTCGATCTTGACTACACCGTAACTGCAACTGCACACAACTGACTGGTTACCCAATGACATTGCAATGGAAAAAAGTAATTAAAAAGAACCTTTACAATATGTTGAGCAGATATTGACTGTCCAAACTCTGTATTGGTCAAACTAGGCAACAAAAAAAAAGAAGGTGTGACCAGTTACCCAAAACCAACGCAAAGCATAATATTTTCAAACTGGATAGGCAGATATTTTGCTGATGGTATTAGTCATTGATTTACTACTATTTATTTTCGGTTTATTGCTCTTTACTGTATTGTTTTGTGTTATTCCCCTTTGTGTGTGTCTTTTACTAATATAATCTGACTGTGTATGTGCACCTTTTCATAAATTACCTAAACCCAAAGTCTACCTAGGCACAGCAGTAGCTGGGCAATACCTTCTAAAATATGTGTATTTTGCAAAGAAGTTGCCCATAGAGGCAAGCTTCAGGTGGGCACAAGCAAAATTATGTCTAACAAAAAATATCGGTATAACAAACACATCTAACATTATCTTCCTATTATACCTTCTGCACCAGTGTGACCCAGTATTATTTTATGGTAACCTATCTGAGAGTTTTCTACTGGAATGAGAGAAGACAGAGATATAGAATGCAGATTATGGTGCTCCTTTTCTCACCCATGCATCAGGATACATTTGGTAGTAGGGTTCAGAATAATTCCACACTTGAAATTTTCTTGTCATCTTGATTTGATTATTTACAAAAGGGTTTACAAAAGCATTTTATAAAATGAAAACAAGGCATCCAAAACTTCAAAAAGATCAATTAGAAATTGAATATTATGTTTGTTTTGATTTTCAAAGCTGTCAACCGTGACATACTGAACACAAAATTTAGAGAAATATGACTGAAATGTATTGCTTCTATTTTTGAATACTTACATTATTTGTCATTTCATAGATATGTAGATTTTGGTGTTGCTTTTAAAGCAGAAAGGAGTTACATCAACATCTAAAAAGTTTTATACCTCGTGTGTTCATAAGTTTTGAGACGAACTTATTTAATTAATTTAAAAAGAAAGTAATTCATGCAACCTTTGTGGAAGAAAAGTTTAACCGGCAGAACAATAAGGTTTACGCCAGAAGTTCAAAGGACGTCCAGCCATCTGTACGCAATGTCCAGCGCACTCATCATCCAGCAAGTGTGATGGTTTGGTGGGGTGTTTCCTACGAGGGGGTCACTTCGCTTCATTTTTGCCAGCAAGGCGTCAAGGTGAAGGCACAAAATTACCAAACCGACATATTGGAAGCGGTGGTTAAACCATTAAATGATACGCTATTCGCTGGAAAATACTGGGTTTTCCAACAGGACTCTGCTCCCTCCCATAAAGCTAAGACTACCCAACATTGGCTGGAGGCCAATTTGCCAGGCTTCATTCGGAGCGAAGATTGGCCCTCGTCAAGCCCTGACTTGAATCCTTTGGATTATTCTTTATGGACGGAATTGGAGCTGAGGGCATGCAGAAAGTCTCACCCAAACCTGGATTCTCTCAAGCGAGCCCTTATTAAAGAATCGAAACGGATTCCCATTGAAAAGATTCGTGCCGCCATAGATGAATGGCGCACGCGTTTGAAGGCCTGCATTGAATGCAAAGGCGGCCATTTTGAATGATTTATTTTTAAATACAGATCTAGATGTCATAGTTTTAATTTTAATATCCAATAAATGAATACTCAACTTAGCTCCAAAAATATTTTAGTTTTACTGTGTCTCAAGACTTATGAACACACGAGGTAGTTAAGTACTGGTCCAGAAGCTTACAAAAATTGTTTTTTATGACTAATAAATATACTATACTCTGTTCGCCGAAACAAACTAATAGGGAAATCATAGACTGCACGTTATTGGTCGCAGATAACGAACATAGGGCACGTGCACACTGTGCACGCTGTGTGGCCAAAAGTTAGTCTTATCTGTCTCTTGTGCGGTGCGGACGTGTTGTTTGGTGCTTGTTACATGTGTTCTCAGTATTGGATGTTACGTTGACCTGGCTTGCTTTTTGGTCTGTTTTCTGTTTACCTCGTGATTTGACGTGTCGTACTGATTCTTGTTTTATTGTTGACCTGGCTTGCTCATCAGACTGTCTCCTATTAATTTTGCGACTTGGCGTGTATTTTGGACTGATTCACTGTTATGGCCGCTACAGCCGGTAACCCAGTTATTAAAAGGCGGAAACAACCTTTTTCATCAACGGAAAAAACTATGATATACAATATGTATAATAGTTTTCTTGAGGCTACACAACACATCGAACAACAACATTTTGAAAACTGTTGCATCAAGCATGGGAGTTCATTGGGTATCAGTGTACAAGGTTGTTAAAGAAAAGAACAGCAGCGGTCTCCTACGATCTCCCAGAAAAGAAAAACCTCGACTTACAGTTATAGACAAAACTGATAATTTCACGAAAGATGCTTTGAGGCATATAGTTATTCAGTTTTTCAAAAGAAAAATTCAAGTGAATCAGAAAGTGAATAAATTCGTAAGAAAATTTCTGATGTTTTATTTTTTGTACACTACCCAAATTAAACAAAATATATATTTTTAGGTTCTCAGTATCATAATAAGTTGGTCAATTATCAATAACCCACTCATCCACAAAACCCCGGGTGAAATGCTAGTGAATAATGTAAGTAATAGTTTGAAGTGAGCAATCTAAACATAGCTTTACATTTTAAAATATTGGTCACTCCCACTGACCAATCTTAGTCTCTCACGTTCACTTTCGTACAATTGTGCAAGATAGTGTGCGCTATATTAGCTTGTCTCCGTGAACAGACTATAGTACTGTTGGTAACAGCAAAGCAGAAAGGTAAAAGGCCCTTTGTTTCTATTTGTTATGGGACACAACTGTGCAGACCTTTTGTTTTAAATATTAAAGAATATTCAGGAACAAAATATACAATATTTAGTGATCTCACATAAATAAACAACTGAGTAAATTAACATTGCACAATCATAAACATTTTGGGTGCCCATGATGCAACACACATACCGAAGTCTAGCTCCAGGTAGCTGTGATTGCTTATGACAAAGCCCAAGAAAATATACTGCTATTGGTTCTCAAAAGCTAACAAGGCAGGTGAAGGTGTAACTTTTAGTCAGTGTACACAACATTCACCCTAAGCAGGGTACAGCATACTTTTGGTTGATTGTACATTCAGTAAACAGTGCATTTTCTAACATCTACAATAATAATCTAATTGTAATCTAAGACAAGTACCCCATAAATAAATCAGGTTTATTTGCTTTGTTGTTATCTGAACTAGGATAGGAACATGATTATTAGTAAGGGACAAAGTGAAGCTTATGCTTTTTTAATGATCTCAGTATTATTATTACCAATTGGCAGCAAAGTGAAAGATAGTAGGTATGTGTGTGTGAATCAACTTACAGGAAAGGCCCTGATTCTCATCTTGCCAGGTTTGTCCTTTGGCAGAGTACTTTTCATCATTGGTGGTAAGTCACCAACAAAACACAAAAATAGTATCCGAGATTCCTTCACAGTTCATTTGTTGTAGCGAAAACACATGAAACGCTCATTATACCTGAAAATAGGGAACAGTAAACAATCGTAACAAAATGGTCAGTGTTTGAGTGATGGAATCATCATCCTTCTTTAACACACTGATAGGAAATCTAAATAAAAAACTTTTCTGGACTATTCAAAATTATTTAGGAATACCACAAAGTGTTCAGTTGTACCATTCAGTGTTTTTGATACAAAATTCGTATGTAGTATTTCTAATATAAATTCTACAACAAATCAGTCATGACATGAAGTGAGTGAAGTGAATCAGTCTGAATGACAGTGACGTTTAAGTATGATGTTCATTGATAGATAGGCATGCATGCACATGCATGATGGACATTAAGTATGATTTGAGGAGTGATATGATAAGATAAACCAGGATAAACCTATGCAGACCCAAAGATAGAATATGAAAAAGACGATTTGATATCGTCAATGTGAATATTGCCAGTGCAAGGTCAAGCAATGTGGACGGAAGAAATCACCCTTCCTTCCAAGGTTCATCATCAATCTCATGGATGAAAAAGCATGTTCTCAAAGTATTCGTGGAGTAGGTATTTTACCTTGGATTAATTCTTTTTAGATGCTACCCTACATGAGATCTTCAACGAGTGTGTACTTAAAAAGCGGATAATAAAGGTAAACTCTAGATATAGTTGTCCAAGATGGTATAGTAGAGATCATAAATGTCTTCTGTTCGCAGACGACCTCAAGTTCATCTTCCCAATTATGGAGAAAGATGACTGCGTACGTCTAGGGTAGTGGAGTGGAGTCGGCAGTGGTCTCGAAAGTCAAAGTGCGAAATCGGTAGTGTTGCTCACTAAAATTGGTATATTTGTAAGGAAAATCGGTATATGACAAAACATATACAATTTTATATTCAATTCGTTTATTTAACAATAAATCTACTTTGGTACAGACTTATAAACACACATAACCATAATAATTTTTTATCATTATACCAAAGTTCTTTGGCCATAGCCGTCATGTTTGAGTTTATTTGTAAGTCATAACAATTATCGTCATTAATTATTCGTCGTCATTTTGCATGTAACAAACCTGAGATTGTCTCAGTAGACAGTCTATTTCGCTGTTTTGTTTTCAGAAGATTAATATGCGAAAATATGCGTTCAACGTTGGCGGATGAATGGGGGAGTGTAAAATATTAAAAATGAAACTAGACAACAAATGTTACCTACATTTGCATATCATCGCCACGCTGTAATAAACTTACTTCATCCCAAAATAGTTCTACATCATCAGAAAATGTGTGAATTTTTTCATAATTTCTTAAAATGCGCCGTTCTGTATCAAATTCCTGAAATTCATTGCTCTGAACAATATTGGGGAAAAGCCTAATAATAGGAACTATCGATGCAGCTTTACCATTTTTAACATTTGTTGGATCAATTATGTCTAAACCTTTTACTGCTTATTTTTCAATGGGAACCGCGTGGTTATTTGCTTACAAGCTTCGATATAAAAATCTAGGCATCTGCATTTAAACAAATTCACTTGGTCTGGGTTTAGATCTGCTGAACAACTAAGTAGGGTATTAGACGCAGCAGCGTATACGACGTAGATATCCACAAAATTTCTAGGATTTTTAAAATCAACATCTTCTAATGGAGTGCTAGTTAAATATTCTCCTTTTAAAAAGCAATCAAAAATTCTTAAAGTTCCAGTTATTTTCCCATATAAATTATAAATTTTAGGGTGTTCTGCTTGCATTTCTTTGTTTAAATTGTTAAATATAGGTAATACAAAAACTAAAAATTCCAAAAATAATAACGTAGTGGGATCTTAAAGTTTTTGTAATTTTTGTATGTTCTGCAGCAAAAAAAAATAATCTTTATTAGATATTTGGTCTATGCAAAATAGTTATAGAGCAGAAACTTGTTTCAATATTGTTTTTACCGCTGCATGTACTGATAACCAGGGTGTCGGAGATGGGTGAAGTATTTTATGTAGGTACTCTATAGTCACAAAAAATTTAAAGTGTTTATGCTCTGCCACTCTTTTTGGACTAGAATAAAATTGTTGGAAATGTCCTAAGGGACATTTCCTTTATAGAGGATTTTATAGAGGTAGGTTTTTTATAGAGGATTTGCTTTATAGAGGATCTTGTAAGCAAGATCCTCTATAAAGCGTGGTAAGTTGGTACAAGCATATGACGCGCAAAGATGAAACGAATAGCATTCGCATTTAAGTTTAAAAATGCTAGGAATTTCTTTTTGCAGCAATATTACAACAGAATTATTACGTCCCATCATTACTTTTGCCCCATCAGATGCAAAACCTATAAGATTATTTTTATATGGAATATCATTGCTTCTAAAAAAGTTTAGAATGTGTTCAAATAAGGTTACTGTATTAGCATCTTCTAACGGAATAAAAGCTAAAAGACAATCTTTGATGCGATGTGTTTTTGCATATTTCACGACTAAGCACAAGTGTTTGGTTGTACTAAGATTAGTGGACTCGTCAATTATTAGCGAAAACTTAGTTTGCCCGCAAATCTTCACATAAATTGGACGTAGTTACGCTGAAAGGACTCAATCCACACTTTGGTCAAAAATGAGTTAAATATACCAAAATGGTTCTAAAAATCGGTTCTATCACCTCGCAAAAAAGATCCGTAATCGGATAAGGCTAAGGTGGTTTTTTGATATACGAGAACCAAGCCACATGTATGGCAGGTATTTTTTTGCAAAACGCTGTAATAACCCAGGCTACATGGATCCTTTTTAAGAAATCTAATCTCAAAGAAGTGTGTATTTAAGTAATTTAGCAGTATTGTCTCATAACACCTGAATCATTTCAGTTAAATTCACTTTTATAGAAAGCCGTCTATTTTTATTTAGCTAAAACGACTCAAACTGTGTAGGTCATTTCTGATAAAGTAATTTACTAAGAAACTAGACTATTTTGCATTTAGCTAAAAGGACTCAAGCCATGTGGGTCATTTCTGATAAAGTAATTTACTGAGAAACAAGACTTTTTTGCATTTAGCTAAAAGGACTCAAGCCATGTGGGTCATTTCTAATTAACTGATTTACTAAGAAACATCATTTTAAAGTGGGTGACATCTCTGAAGGTGTTGATAGCATTAACTTGGATCTATGTAAAATAAACTCATGGGCGAAGGCCTATGGTCTTCTGATCAATCCTTCAAAATCACAAGCTATGATCTGTGGTAGTCATTTTATGTTGAAATCCTTAGCTCTTTCTCCCGTTCCGTCTATTACTTTGGCCGATAACATTATTCCACTCTCTGTAAAGGCTAAAAATTTGGGCGTCATTTTTGAAAGCAATTTATCTTGGGCAAGCCACGTAAACAGCATCAGTAAAAAGGTTAATTACACATTTCATTCTCTTCGACGGCTTCAAAACTTCCTACCATTTGAGACTAAAATTATCCTTGCCCAAAGTCTTCTACTTCCTCTCCTCGATTACGCGGATGTTTGTTTCTTGGACGCAACAGAGGAACTTTGGAATAAGCTCGAGCGCCTTCAGAATTTGGGCATCCGTTTCATATACGGATTGCGTAAATTCGACCATGTGTCTGCTTTTCGATCCAAACTTAATTGGCTACCCATACGCCGGCGGCGCGATCTCCACATTCTGTCTTACCTCTACTTCATTCTCTTTAGCCCCATTTCTCCAACATACCTCCGCGAACGATTTGAATTCCTTGTTCCCCGCGGTGTGCCGTGTAGGACGTCAATATCACTCCGTCTTTCCAGTAGGTCTGGAGGTTCTTTCGCCGCTCAAGCTGCTAGATTGTGGAACTCTATCCCCCATGATATTCGAGCCAGTCCGTCGCTAAACATATTTAAAGCTAGGGTAAAAGAGCACTTCCTACTATCATAAATATTATCTATCTATAGTATATTATTATAAAAGGTATGTATTAGGTTTATTTAGTGATTATTATTTTAATTTAAGTATGTTTATTATATGTATTGTAAATAGCTACCTACTATTTCTTTAATTGTCAGTTTATCTTGTTCAATTAATTGTTTTTGTACACTTCCTCTACCTGTTCCATCGCCTCTCCTATAACTCTAAGGTTTGCTGGAAGAAAACTCTTTTAAGGGTTAAGCTCGCCTATGTACATATCCTATTAAATTAAATCATGCTTATGTATTATTGTGTACAATAAAGAATTACAAGAAACAAACCAATTTAGCATTTAGCTAAAACGACTCAATCTGTGTGGGTCATTTCTGATAAATTCATTTTATTAGATACTAGCTGATTTTGTTGTCACCCAAGCTATGTGAGTCATCTCAGTTTCTCTCAAATATCTTCTAAGAAAGTTGACGTGAGTTTGCAGAAAAAAAGATCAAACCGGAGTTTGAAAGACAACAGAGGATTCAAACAGGGAGGCTGGAATAAAACGCCAGAAGAAGATGTGGAGTTCATTAAAAACGTAATTAACTCTCTACCTAAGTACGAGTCCCATTACAGAAGAGAGAACAATGGTGACTGCCTATACTTAAAACTCGGAATGACCGTACAAAAAATTTACGAAATATACGTGGAGGAATTCAAAGCTTTACACGACGAATCCATGAAACCTGTTTCGTTTGAAACCCTAAAAAAAATATTCTATAAAAATTTTAACTTGCGCTGCAAAACTTTAAAGAAAGACACTTGCAATAAGTGCGATACTTTGACACAAAAGATAGAAAACTGCACTTCCATCGATGAGAAGCTGGTATTTGAAAAAGACAAGGAAGATCATCTGAAACGCGCACATGAGTTACGACAGCAAATGAATGATGATCTATCAAGAGCCAAAACAGATAAAACGTTTGAATGCCTCACATTCGATTTGGAAAAGACACTTCCGCTTCCGCGCATCCCAACCAATGTCGTGTTTTACAAGCGCCAGCTATGGTTGTATAACAGTGGGATTCATAATGGATCAAAAGACACCGGTCATTGCAACGTGTGGTTGGAAGGCGAGGCAGGCCGAGGAGCACAAGAGGTCGGATCGTGTCTAGTACATTATATAAAAAATCACATCGATGCAAACGTCACAGAGCTGGCACTTTGGAGCGATTGTTGTGGAGGCCAGAATCGTAATATCAAAATAGTGTTGATGCTGAAAGCTCTACTAAATTCACACCCGACCCTGCAAACAATACGTTTCAAATATTTAGAGTCTGGGCACACATTTCTCCCGAATGACACCGACTTCTCAAAAATCGAGTATCAATCACGAGAGATTGTATACCGCCGAAGAGTATATAATTGTAATAAAATCCTGTAAAAAGAGGAATCCTCTTATACCTTATAGAATGCAGAAGGAGGACTTTTTTGGAACATCCAAAATAGAAAAAAAGATTGTAAATAGAAAAATATTTACAACAAAAGAAAAAGTTAATTGGATTAAAACAAAAGAAATTTCGATAAAAAAACACTGTAAACATTCCATCTATATGAAAATAGACGGAGAAGAAAAAGAGATAGACATAAAAAAAACCCTTAAAGGAAAAATAATATCCGATATTACGGAAGGCGATTTCGTTTGTCTTTGGCCTGAAGGCAAAGAAATTGCCCAGGCTAAATTAGATGACCTAAAATCAATGATGCATCTGATACCAAAAGACTGCCAGGGTTTTTATAAAAGTTTGAAAGGGATGCATTTTGTAGAGGACGTAGACGGTATCGGGTCACAGCTAGATTTTACGGTGGATCAGGGTGAGGACTTTGAAGATGACATCTAAGGACATCCTTTTTTTTAATAAATGATATTTTGTGCAATAATAAAACTCTTTTAATAATAAATATCACTTTGATTACTACTTTTTGTCGCTTAAGTCCTTATAGAGAAATAAAAAAAAATACTCCGTAATGAAAAAACCTATTTAGCAAAAACGACTCAACCCCATTTTTTTCTCAATAACTGAAAAATTACGATAGTCTGTGTAGTAAAATTAAGCTCATCAAAATAATGGTATTTTTTGTCATCTAACACAATAATTTCAAAATTTTCCGAATGCAATAACATCGTTGAATCATCGTCTAAACTTTAAAACGCCATATCTCCGAAGTGACATTTTGTGGATTGAGTCCTTTCAGCGTAACTACGTCCAATTATCTATCTTTCTTTACTATAGGCACAGACCAGTTAGTTTATATAGTTAGTTTATATCGATATAAACTGGTCTGTGCTATAGGTAAAGAAAGTTTGATAATTTATGTGAAATTAATGTATATGATCAATTATGGCCTGAGTTTTCGTCGAAGAACATTTTAGCTCCTTTGCTATATTTGAATCAGGACAAACGGATTGTATCAGTTTTGGTAGGTGCTCCATAATAGTGAATGGTAGATTGTGTTCAGCAACAAACGACGCCAATCTTATTTCACCTGAAAATAAAATAAAAGTAATTAAAATGACGTAGGTAGATATATCTACAGTGCATTCACAGTTATTTTACCTCTGACAGATGTTTTCTGAGTGTTGGTATAACTGTCGAGTCGTCTTGAAGAGCTTACAGTTATTTAAAAAAGGGTTACCCGTCATAAACATTTTACCCAATTAAACTGGAAACTATAATGTTTATCTGTTGTTTATTATTGATTGATTAATATTATTGGACTTACATTATTATGTTAACCGAATATTGGTACAACTGTACTGATTTTGTATGGAGATAAATATTTTATTAAAAACATTACTTCCAAAATACCTGATTAAATATTTAAGAACTATCGTATTATATGTACCATTATCACACAAAGTGTAATACTAAATCGGCATAGTTGTTTTTTTACAAGATTAGGACAAGTAGAATTAAATAACTCTGGAATATTAGTGTCGTTTACATTACCCATAGTTAGTTTTAAGGTACCTAAGGTATCTATATATACCTACCTACGTAGGTATATAGATACCTACCTATCTATTACCTACTTATGGATCTCAGATTAATAGTTATATAGGATCTGTAACTTTTGATAAGAGTTGTAGGTAAGTAGGTAGATATCTATTATTATTAACTGTAGTACCTACATACTTACGTAGGTAGGTATCCCTAGGTACAATCAGCAGCAGCGTTAACAAGTTCACTTTTACTCGACGATCTCGCCCATTCTGCCAATCAGTGCTAAGTAAAGTAAAAAAAAAGAATAAAATATATTTATTTTATAAACAGATGTAAACATACACAACCATACGTAATAATAATACAAACAAAACTTAATCAACGAGGAATAAAAAAAAAATAACAAATGATGACAAAGTCTGTTTACAAAATTGGCTCTGGCTCAGCATGTGCTGGATGACTAGCAAGCTAGCATCCAACGCTGGTCTTCCGCCAGAGCCACTTGTTGGCGCTACGGATACGGATAATTCACAAAAATAATATAACATAATAAAAGTACTTAATCTAGCTATGGGTTGTTAGTTCTATACCTGCCTATTAGTGTAGCTTGACTTTATGTAGGAAGGTACATTACATACCTACCTAGGTTGGTACTCAAATAGTTGGTAAATTCTAAATAATATTGATCAAAAAATTAAAGTAAGGAAAAATTAAAGTAAGTAGGTTAGGTACTACTGACATAATACTTGTGTACCTAACCTACTTACTTTAATTTTTTATTCGAATAAATGAATAAATTAATGTGAATTTATTCCCCAATATCCACTGAAGAGGCGTCTATCTATCCTCTCGATCAATATTATTTAGAATTTACCAACTATTTGAGTACCAACCTAGGTAGGTATGTAATGTACCTTCCTACATAAAGTCAAGCTACACTAATAGGCAGGTATAGAACTAACAACCCATAGCTAGATTAAGTACTTTTGCTTTTTTGGTGCTAAGATATCACACTCGCGCGTGGCATCGCAAACTAAAGGCCGACACACCTTCCAGGAAATCAGGGTCATTCCGTCAGGCCTTTTACCATCATCTCGCATAAGGCCACGTAATTCGAGGGTAGCTGCCTGCCACACTGACGCTGGTAAAAAAGCTAGACGAATGATGTCATTAATTGAACTACGACGGGGCACACGACCTGACCTAGAGACACATGCCAGTGCATGGTGAGTGACCAAACTAATTAACGGTTTCACCACACTGGCAACGATGTCAACTAGGCAAGGAGAATCCAAATGCAAAGAGGTGGCCACCCGAAAAGAGTTTTTGTCTAAAAGACTACCTAGATTTTTGTAAGGAATAACATGCGCACCTTACCAAAGTCCTGATTCCCACTCAAAAACGTCGAGTGGACGAGCACGTTCTGATGAGCTGGTAGACGTATTAATAAGATTTTGATCTGAAAAGAAAGGACTTTGGGCAGATTCGTGTCAGGACAGGCTATTTTTCATGAGTGTGATAAAGCGTCATCGTAACCGGTTGTTCCAAAATTTTGTACACATTTAGTAAACAATAGGGTATATTATTTAATCTAAGAGGCCCTGCAATACTGTACATAATCTACTACACAGACAAAATAACTAATTAATTACAACCAAGTTTACTCACCTACTTCGTATGGTAGCGCACATCGGCCACTCAATGCACTGATACGGACATCACAAGCACAACCACTATCAAAAAAACTCACGGAACTATTCAGGTACTAGGTACCTGAACAGGAGAGTGAGCAGGAGGTGCAAGCGTGTGGTGTGGCAGGGGCGTAGGCTGGTATTAAGCGTAAGACAATGTGACGTATGTACCTAGCCGTGCAGGTGCAGGGCTAGGGAATCAAATCATTTATTTGCTAACCGGAATTACATGAAAAAATAAGCCCAAGGTACCAAAAAAGTTATGAAAAGTTTCAAATAAAAGCTCTATATAAATAATATTTGCCTAAAAATATTGTACATACATTACTACAAATTAAATAATTATCCGGATGATTCGGATTTCGGATAATCCAGATAGCAATCTCTAATAGGGACGTAGGCATTTAGTGAAAAGTTTTGCTTCGAATTAAATTTATTTGCAAACAATGTAACTGTAAATAAGTACGTCTAGTATTCTAGGTATTTTATAAAGCTAATACGTTCTAAAACACTCATAATCATCAACTCTTTATTTTAGTCACTCTTTATAAATTGTGACATAGTAATTATGCATATTAATTAGGCAGGTAATACTATTGATTAATTTTACGACGTAATTTTATCCAAATGCGATTTTTTAAGCAATTATCTAAACCTAAAGCTAAACAGAAAGTCCAACAATATTATAATTTGGAATAAAATCTGCGTATCCAAAAGTTGCATTAGTCAGTCTAACAAATTGGAATATTTCAGTCCAAACAGTTAGATAATCGAACTACTTGCTTAGGGGAGAGTTGGATAACCCGCAGCGCGGTTGACAATTCCGCACCCCTGCATATCCAGCCAACTATGCATAGCACTCCAGGCAGTTGCTAGAACTGCCTGGAGTGCTAATAATATCGTAGCACAAGTCTCAATTCACATGCGCGCCACGTCATCCCGCTCCGATAGCTCAGAACAGAAGCACGGGTGTTGAAAGATGTTTGGTGTATCGACTATTACTCTAAGACTGTTTTTGCGAAGAGACTTTGATTAATTAAGACATCTGGAAATTATATATAATTATGTGGAAATTATTTACTTCTATGGAAAAACACCTATACCTATGCTATTATCATCGCACGGTAACATCCGACTCTCCTCTACTTTTAGAACTCATTTAGAACTTTAGATAAATTATCAACAGCTAACGACATGCATGATAGATAAGCCAATTCAACATTAATCTAACATTAGAGGTATAGAATATAATATACAGAAGTATAGAACAATAATGTTATTTTATTTTGTACAAAGTCTTCATAATAATACTATTCGTTGTAATTGTAGGAGGGATGAGCTTGGACGACCCATCTGAACAACAGTAGCGTCAGGCACGCTAGCACGAAGAAGGAGATCATTACACGGAGGTTCTTCTCCGATCGCTGGTCGCGCTCGCTTGCACGTAGTCTCTCTATAAGACCATTCTGAAAAAAAAAACTGTTTCATGTGGTTTTCATATCATAATGTACAAGGGAAATTTATAACTATGAAGGTACTTATAATACATAGGTAAGTCTTCGCCGTCGTCGTCTGCGACAAATTATTACCTAGGTTTTTGCCTACCTAATAATAGTAAGTAGTAGTTAGTTTTTTTTTTGATTTATCATCTTTTTATAAAACTTGGTATGTATTATTATTATTATAGTATATGTATTTTATACTATGTTTTATTTATTTTTATTTAAGTAATACGCCACCGTCTACACCTACGTGCACAACTGCTTTGTGTCCATGCCAATGTTGTCAGGAAGAGATCGCTCTTAGCGGTAAGGCCGCCCATTGTGCAACTCTGTTTTCTCTCTTTTCCTGTCATCTTTTTTTCTTGTATTTTTTTGTGGTGTGCAATAAAGTGTATTGTATTGTACCTACATAATATTATGGTAATCCAGGTTTGTTCGGTTTATTTCGGAGAAAAAATTTCAGCCTGATCCGTTCAGTAGTTTTTTAGTAAAGATGTATACCTAACAAACATCACGGCAAACATCTAAACTTTCTCATTTATATCTAATAACTAGCTGCAGCCCGCGGCTTCGCATGCTTTTTTCCGGAATAAAAGGTAGCCTATGTCCGGCCCCGGGATACCATCTACCTCGCTGCCAAATTTCACCGAGATCCGTTCAGTCGTTCTTGAGTTATAAATAGTGCAACGAACACGACTTTCTATAGATTATGTGAAGTGACGAGAACTTATTCGTGCGAGTGTGACTTGCGCGCCGAGGGTTTCGATCGGTTGTTAAGTAGATATACCAGTATGTAGTATAGGTACTTGTTATTTGATGAATCCCAAAAAAATACCTTTATTCATTTCAGATGTGTCGGTTTGCAAACTGCAAAATGGGTAAATGGGTAATTTTCCAGCTTTTTTCAAAATGTTTCAAAAAGTATGCAACCTACAGAAATTTAAAAACTGTTTTGAGATGTACAAACTGATACCTTTCATTTATTTGATACCCCACTCGGTGAGGTAGCCCCCCTTTTGAAAATTACCCCCCCCCTTATTGACCATTTTTCAAAACGTGGTCTACTTACAGACTTCTCTTTATTTTTCCTGTAAAATATAGATCCATATCTACAAACGCTACATACATTTCAGACCTGATAGGGGGGAAAGGGTATTTCTACGAGTTTTATTTAAATATTTCAAAAAGTATGAAACCTCCAGAAATTTTAAAAACTGTTTTGAAATAGCTCATTTGGTGGAACAAAAACGAAACTACACTTTTTGGCAAAACTGAGTTAAGTGTGTCAAACATTTTCTTTTGGTTGGTTAGGTACGTTTGGAGAAAAATTAACAAAATTCTATCTCCCACCGTTTTGGCTAGGTGGCGTTGACATAACTGTCACATTATTAAAAATTACAAACATTCTGGAGCAAAAGAGTCGAACTTGGCACTCTCTTGGCAGAAGTGCGGGGGGCGCCGCGAAGTGTAGTCGTGTTTGGGTGCTACAACGTCGAAAAGGTAATTATGACATCTGTTTATCTATTGTTTGGCGGAACAATGTCGAAACTGTCGTATGACAATAGTGAAATTCTTACTTACTTACAATTATTACTGACTTAATTCTACAACTCTGGGTATTTTCTATGCATGTTAAAAAAATATCTATCTTATTTATTGTATTAAGTATATCAGTCATCTAGTACCCATAACACAAGCTCTGTTTAGCTTGGGGTTAGATGATGTTGTGTGGATGGTCCAGCATTATTTATTTATTACAATATACAATACAACTATATTATTGTGATTTTATCATTGGATATTGACTGTACCTTAATTTTATTTTAAATCATTTCAGATTTGTTTTTTCCATGTATCACTACGCAGTCACAACATTAAGAATTAAATCAATTACCCACAAGTTTTTAATCCGCGGACATACGCAAAATGAAGGTGACACCGCACATTCAATCATAGAAAAGGCAACCAAGAGGTCTAAAAAGTCGGGACCCATATACGTACCCGATCAGTACGTTCAAATAATACGCACTGCAAAGAAAAGCGGTAATCCATTTGTTGTGGAAGAGTTAAATTATGACGACTTTTATGATATAAAAAAATTAGCTGACGATGTCGGTTTAAATACTTCCAAAGACGCCCAGAAAAATACAATTAAAACCAATGACATAAAAATGATAAAATTCGAAAAGGAATCTACGACTTACAGCTTCAAAACGAAGTATGAGAACGACTGGCAAGAAGTTGAAATAGAAAGACCAAGAGTTAAAACAAGACTTAGCAACGAGATACCAGAAAGAGAAACTCTAAGCTTGAAATCAGCTTACTCATCTAGGTTAGAGTTGTCCCAAAATAAAAAGAATGATTTGAAAGAACTTATACAAAAAAATATAATACCACGTTATTATTGCCCTTTCTATGAAAGTATTTTTTAATAATGACGTAAGAGGCCGTAATTTAAAATAGGTAGGTATTTAAAAAAACTGTGATTATCTGTGCCATTCCGAATAAGACTCATAATCACAATTGTGATCTCTTAAGGTCCGAATTATGAAAGCTTGCTCAGTCATAGATCTTAGCTTGAGTGACATTTATGACCACAGTAAAACATTTACGTTACTCAAGTATCGATAGATGACTGAGCAAATTTATATAATATGGGCCTCATTAAGTTATATTTAATTCGCAAGTTTAAGACTGATTAATATATACTAGGTAAATAACTAAATACTTTTCAACAATACGCTTTATTATTTTTATTATGAGCGTTGATATTGGTAATAAAAACTCTATTCTTTTCGATTATGATAAACCTAACAAAGTTAGGACATAGATAAAGTAAGTGAAACTAAGTACAATTTAATGTGATTTCTTTATGTCGGTCTGATCCTAATAAATAAATAATAATTAATGTTAATTTTAAGAAAGATTTTTTGTATGTCTGACTGTTCCAAATAAATAATTATGGATAGTTAGGAGGTAGATAAAGTAAGTGAAACTAAGTATAATTTTATGTGATTTTTTTGTCTGTCTGAACCGAATAAATAAATAATAATTAATGTTAATTTTAAGAAAGATGATTAGATAAGTGAAACTATGTGTGATTTTTTGTATGTCTGGCTGTTCCAAATAAATAATTATTGATATTGATTTTAAAGAAAGTCTGTTTTATGTTTCAAAATAGTACAAAATGTATTGATGCTTAACACACAGTAAACAATTTCCTGGAGACATAACGACACAATTGTAGGTACCTAACCGATTTCTTTTTAATATTTCGTATTTATGATGTCTTAAATGATTAATTTAAATTGAAAATAAAACTATAATACTTTATTATTATTTTTAGTTAAAATTAACGCAGCTATGTCTGAAAGAAGAATCATAAATGCTTAACTTACAATAAACGATTTCCTGGAGACATAACGACACAATTGTAGGTACCTAACCGATTTTTTTTTTATATTTCATGACTTAGATGTCTTAAGTGATTGATTTAAACTGACAATAAAACTATAATACTTTATTCTCATTTTTAGTTAAAAATAACGCAGCTATATCTGATACAAAAGATATAAATGGAAAACAAAAATGTAAAAAAACTGAAAAACGCTCTCCTGTAAAATTGCAAAATATGCAGTTTCGACGATGTTCTACCTAATGAGCGAAATGTAAAAATTGATACCTTTAATTTGATACCTCACTTGACATTGTAGGTCTCTTAAAATTTCAACATCACAATTTGTAGGTACTGAAAATTTTCATTTTCATTTTTCATTTTTTTTTCTTTTATTCTGTACAAGCGCACGTAATGTATTATTATTTTAAATTTCACGTTATTTGCTGCTGTATTTGCTGAGATGTTAAAGACGGAAAAAAGGACAGAAAAAGCGAGACCAGGGTTTCAAACCGATCTCCGATCTTCGAAACCCTAAAAAGTACGAAACCCTCAGAGCTTTAGTATAATTTAGGACATACGCACTTTGATTGATTTGATTTTTATTTTGTGTTTCAGTGCGAAGGGCTAAGGGCCTTTTCGTGTCTGCCTTCTTTCCTTTTTACCTAAAAAGTAGCTTATTAATATATGTACCTACTTACATCCAGTCTCTGAGTTGCTATATTATGCTTAGGTAAATATCCGTTTAGTGCGTTTAAAATTAAAAGTAAAGGCTATCACCCGATTATGGCACCCGATTATGGCAGATTTAATGGAAAGGGTTTTGTTTTTCCTTCCTATTATTTGTAACAGTTAACCTATTTCAGTAGGTACGTACAGTCAGCGTAAAAAGCTATAAGCCCATACGCACGAGATATACCTATGTAAATACCAACGTACAGCTTGGCAAAAATGTTTAGAATCAGAACTAAAATTACATGATACCTACTGGCAACCCCGGTCAGTGTCAAGGTTAGGATATATTTGTTCTGTGGTGTCAAGCAGAGGTACAAGTAACGTCAGATAGTCGTAAATATTTTGCATTTATTATTGAATCTATCAATTTCGCGAGTTTATTGTGACTAGGAGTGTTTCAAAATGAATAAAACTCTCCGGAGCAGTGCCAGAGAAGTGATTTATAAAGTTTACAAGCGGTGTTTGTTGGAAAAAGAAGCAGGAACAATGTCTGATCTCGATAAAGTTTTTCAGAGAACCGCAGAAATGACAGGTATTCAACTATGTTGAAATAATTTTTCTAATCAGATACGGTTATTGTAGTATATTTTACTGGTTCTAAAGCGTCTCGTATATTAAAATTGATAAATAATTAAACTATCATTTGTAGGTTATGTTTACAAAACAAAATAGTGTAACATGGAAATTTTGATACTTTTAACCAACTTCAAGAAAAGGTTCCAAATAAATTGTTTTTTCTTTCAGGTAAATCTGTCAGTACAGTGAGAAGAATTGTAAATGAAGGTGCAAATAACAATGGCAAGTTTTCCACACCAGGAAAGCACAAAACAGGACGTCCCAGGAAGGATTTGGATAACTTTGATTTGTGTGCTATAAGACAAAAAATTCAACATTTCTATACTGTTAGAAAGCAGGTAACCATATAAATTATATTGTTTTTATAAAATGAATTAATTAATTTCTACTATTTTTATTTTGACACATATATATTTTTATGTAGTACACCTTGTTTACTTATAATGTTGTTTTTTTAGGTACCAACTCTGCGTAACCTACTTCCAGTAGTCAGAGAAGATTTGAATTTTAATGGAAGCCGAGAACATTTAAGAAAAGTTATAAAAGCCTTAGGATTTAAATATAAAAAATGTCAATCTGAAAGAACTGCCTTGATAGAAAAACCACACATTGCTGCCAAGCGTGAAGCATATTTAAAGATTATCATGGAAAATAGAAAATTGCCTGAAGAGCTCAGAAAAGACATCATCTACCTCGATGAAAGTTATGTTCATTCATCTTACAAGCTCAAAAAGTGCTGGCAGTCCATTAATATCTGCGGAGTGAAACAAAATGTATCTAAAGGCAAAAGATATATAATTGTACATGCAGGGTCTGCAAAAGGATTTGTCCCAAATGCTCTGTTGATTTTTAGTGGGAACAATAAAAATGAAGATTATCATTCAAGTTATAAACCTTCAAGTAAGCAGCAGTTATAAACCTTCAAGTAAGCAGCAGTGATGACACCTCAGAATCCGACTCGGAATATGACATGCCCAATGTTGCTCATAGCTCTAGCTGTGATATGGAATTCTCAGGCGTTGAATATTTGGAGGATGACCTATTAGATTAAAAAGTATAAAATATGTTCATTAAAATAAAAGTATTTATATAAAAAAATTACATTATTTCATTATACACACAAAACAAACAAAAAGGCATGCCTTTGAAAAACACCCATGTTAGACAGGATGCCATTTCAAACTTGAGTAGATTCTAGCAAAGTTATCAAGTATCAAAACCATTTATCATAATATTTTCGTATTGCCATATACCCTGCACAGTGGCGCCTCCATTATTTTCTATATTTTTTTGCCAAGCTGTAGAAATATTTTGTAGACGGCACTTTTGCGTTCACGGATCGACGTAAGGAAAACACTAGGCAATGTTTGAAATTAAATCAAACGAGTTTGCAGCAAACGCTTACCCATCCACCATGCGCGGCCACCCAAGAGCCCGGCTCCTCATGCAGCAGGTCAGCGATAGCCGCCGCCGGGGCCGCCACCAGCTCAAGAGCAGGCTCTCCATCAGCCGCCTCCGCTGCCTCCTTGGCTAGGGCTCCGCAAACGCAGTATACGGCTGCTATCTGCAAACGACAAAACTATTTTCACAAAAGAACGAAAATCCTGACAACGATATTTCTTTGAAACATCATTTGAAGCTGCACCGATTTTCATCATAAATACGTTACACACGTCAAATTTATAACACCCTTCGTTTTCTTCGGTGGTCAAAAATCTTACTTAAGTAAGTCTTACTAAAATTACTTAACATTAGCCTTATGTATATCTGGGCCTTTGCCGAGCAGTGGGAGTTCTAGACGCATCTAGACGCATCTAGACTACTACTAAGACGACCTAGATCCACAACCATCTATAACTCATCCAAAAATATCGACTTGCAAAATTTTAAATACGTTTTCGATTTTATTTTACTATTGAAACATT
Source organism: Eupithecia inturbata (assembly GCA_963662085.1). NCBI lineage: Eukaryota > Metazoa > Arthropoda > Insecta > Lepidoptera > Geometridae > Eupithecia > Eupithecia inturbata. Next base: position 8,410,630 of record OY759180.1, on the reverse strand, counting down.
CATGTATCCTGCAAAAATATGGGTGAAATATGGGTATAATATATAATATGGTAAAAATACAATATTATATATTATACCCATATTATATATTAATATATTATGGGTAATTAATGAAATACATATCTTCCATTTTATACCTGGTATTGAAGCATTCATTCATGCTATTAAATTTGGGAAAATATGAATGAGTCGATCTTCTAAAAGTACCTATTACTATTTTTTATTTGCTTTAGGTGGCTTTCGTGTCACTACGGCCATGATAGGCATATTGTGATCGCCACCAATGCATAGTGTAGCTGACAGCTATTTTACAGCTTTCGGCGTTATTTAAGAGTAAATCTAGATTATTGGTGTTTAAATTAGGTCAGGTTTGACTTAAGTAAGGTAGTATACCGATAAATAGAACGGAGTCTGTTTTCTACAAATATGATCTCGGTCTGTTCAAGTCATGCAAGAGAGAATAAGTTCATTTAGATAACAGTGGCAATAAACCTCATCTTCGCTTACCTACACCAACGTGTTACTCTGTGCTCAAACTTCCAATTGGATTAGTCAACAAATCCCCTGAAGGGGAAGTCACTAAGAGGATTTGTAAACTGACAAGACTAAGATAATGGCCGAATGCTTGGTGTTCTTCTATAAAAAAAGCTTTATCCCAATTGAAACAAGATCCGTCAAGTGCGAGTGTGACTCGCGCGCCGAGGGTTTCGAACGATTGTCAGGTATACCAATATGTACAAGGTACTGGTTAGAGACTTTGCTATTTGATGAATACTAAAAAATTAAGGGTACCTACATTTCAGATGTATCGGTTTGCAAACTTCGGATAGGTATATAGGGTAATAGTAAAATTTTCGTTTTTTTTTTTAAATATTTCAAAAAGTATGACAACTACAGAAATTTCAAAAACTGTTTTGAGATGTACATACCGATAACTTTCATTTGATATCCCACTCGATGAGGTAGCCCCCCCCTTTTAAAAATTATGCCCCTTTTTTTGACTATTTATTAAAAAGTGGTCCACTTAGAGACTTTTCTATATTTTTCCTGTAAAATATAGTTCCATATCTACAAACGCTACATACATTTCAGATGGATCGCTCTGCAAACTTCGGAGATAGGGGAGGGGAATGGGTATTTTTTCGACTTTTTTCAAAATATTTCAAAAAGTATGAAACCTACAGAAATTTCAAATACCGTTTTGAAATGTACAAACCGATACCTTTCATTTGATACCCCACCCGGTGAGGTAGCCCCCCCTTTTGAAAATTATCCCCCCCTTTTTTGACCATTTTCCAAAAAGTGGTCTACTTACAGACTTCTCTATATTTTTCCTTTAAAATATAGATCCATATTTACAAACGCTACATGCATTTCAGATGGATCGCTCCGCAAACTTCGGAGATAGGGGGGGGGAATGGGTATTTTTATGACCTTTTTCAAAATATTTCAAAAAGTATGAATCCTACAGAAATTTCAACTGTTTTGAAATGTACAATCTGATACCATTCATTTGATACCCTACTTGACATTGTAGGTGTCTTTTAAAATTTCGACCTCACAATTTGTACTGAAAATTTACATATTAATTTTTCATTTATTTTTATTTATTTTTCTTTTAATCTGTATAGGCGCACGAAATGTAATTTTATTTCAAATTTCACGTTATGTGCTGTTGTAGTTGCTGAGATATTAAAGACGGAAAAAAGGACAGAAAAAGCGATGCCATAAGGGTTTCGAAACCGATCTCCAATCTTCGAAACCCTAAAAACAAATTATCGAAATACCTACTTTAAAAGTAGAATTAACGAAAATTTACTTCGATTACCTGTGCGAGCTCTTGCTTGCCTACTCGATTTTTTTGTAAATATTCCGTCCCGTACAAAGAGCACTTCAAAGTACCTACACGTACCTACATCCTGTATCTAGGTACATTAATACACTATACAGTACACCCATATTTGAATTTATTCTATAGATAAATAATAATAATTCAAGACAATACATTGATAAATAGATAGAAAATTCTTTAATGCGCACTATAGGTACGAAACAATTAAAAAATAAAATCAAAATGAAAAAAAATATGTGACAATTAGAGGTCCAGTTTAGTCGCTCCAGAGCGTGTCTGCCAGACAACCATACAGCATCTCTAGGGCCCCAAACTAAGCAGAGCTTGTGTAACGAGTACCTACTAGATAACTGAAGATATACATAATGTAATGGTTTTATAGTTACTTAAGTTACTATATTGCTTTATTGGTTTTATAAATAAATATCTAATTATCTTTATAAATCGATATCAATAAAAGATTTATAAAAACATTACAACGTAACATAATAATTTTTAAAAATGGTAAAAAAGGAGAACCAACATTGAAAAAACCAAATAATAAATTATTTTATTTTATCATTGCTATTAAAATAATAATGAGTAATTTAATACTCTTATACACGAATAAAAATTCTTACATAACTAATATTTAGTAACACGAAAATATAAGCATACCATATCATAATTAATTAAAGTCTAGTTGTTATAATGTTTGGTATTTATATAATTTTATTACATAATATTTAGTTATAGATTATAATTAGTTTTAATTTATTTTAGGTACCTACCAGAGGTATACATATTATTAAACTTAGATTAATTTGTGCTTACGTATCTCATTATAAGTGAACCATGTGTTTATATGAGAATAAAGTTCCTTAAACCTATGAGAATATTGATGGATAGTAGAACCTCTCTGACTTCTGTAAAACAGCGTAGAACCTCTACGGCGTAGTACATCTACGAATAGTTGGCCCGCCTAGAAGTAGCGTATCGGCGGCAGCGTGGACTGGTTTAGTAATTAAAGACTTCTACAGCGTAAATCGTCTACGCAAAGATCATCATCATCATCATCATCATTAGTCCACTGCTGGACATAGGCCTCCCCTAATGAGCGCCATAGCGCCCTGAAAACCTACGAAAAGATGGACAACGTAAACTATACGTTTTACAATTTACAATGTACGTCAATGCTCTACGTCGTAGAGCATTGGCGTAAATTGTCTACGAGAAAATAGTCTTCTACGGCGTAGACTTAAGAGTGTAGTGTAGATACAAAGAGCTGTCTACGTGGATGTTGTAATATGTTGGAAATCATGTGGATTCAAAAAACATCTGTGCAAGTACGCAATTTTCCGCGGTTAGTTCCGATACGCTAACAGTTTAATGCACGTCTGTGACCAAAATTTATGTTCTGGGAGACTTGAATGTAAATATTTTAGATAATAATCAGCAAACTTCTATTAATCAACCAAATGTTGGAGTTTAAGTTTAGAAATTACATGAAAGAAGCTACTCGTGTTACAAATTCTTCTTCTACCTCTACTTGCTTAGATCTCATATACACTAACTTCGAGGAAAATATGTTTACAACCCATGTTTATGATAACGGTTTCTCAGATTCGGAAAATGACAATAATTACAAACTTATCTATGCATAAAACTTGCATATAAAAAATAAGACGAATTGGCAAACAAAACATTGCTTTATTTAAAAATGAAATTAAAAATATTTAATGGAATAAAAAACGCCTTCAATTCCGTAGACAGGGGCGCCTTGCTAAAGCAAATTAAAGACAAAATTCCAGAAATTTACCCTTTTCTCTGGCAATGTTACAGTTCGCCGTCAAAATTAATATACAAGAACAAAGTCATTTTGTCCGCTGTTGGATGTCAGCAGGGCGACCCTCTCGGTCCGGCCATATTTAGCCTTCCCATCCAACCGATAATTCAACGTCTCCAATCCAAGCTCAATGTTTGGTATTTAGATGACGGAACTTTAGGTGGAGAGGTAAACACAGTTTTTGATGATCTAAAAATCATCACAGATGAATTTCGAAAAATAGGTTTCGAATTAAATTTTTCAAAGTGCGAGCTTTTTATTTCGGACTCTTGTGTAGACAAAAACAATATAATTGGAAAATTCAATGGTTCACCAATTCTTGATGAGTCTTTTCAGTCCTTTGTAGACGAGAAAATTCAAAATTTCAACAAAACTTCGGACAGACTGCTCAAAATTAATAGCCATATGGCTTTTACAATAATTCGGTTTTGTCTTTTTGTACCTAAATTTACGTATTCTTTGTGAGTCAACTGTGGAAACACAGTGAGCTCTTGGAAGGCTTAGACAACATAATAAAGAATACTCTATCATCGGTTTTGAATGTCGATTTAGATGACAAGGCATGGTCGCAGGCCTCCCTGCCTGTCAAATTGGGAGGCTTAGGTATACGCAAAATTTCAAGTGTAGCCCTTCCAGCGTTCCTGTCTTCCGTCTACAGCACTAGTTCTTTAGTTGACAAAATTTTAAAGTCATCTTGTTTGGTCCCACCTGGAATTTCATTCAAAATTTCATTTTTAGACGAAGCTCGAACGGCTTGGCATAATGCTTGCCCTAATGCTGCTCCCCCAAAATCTCTTTTAGACAAAAGAGATCAACACTCACACAGAGGTCCGTCCCATTGCCGTTGAGACCAACGGCAATGGGACGGGCCTCTGTGTGAGTTGACACGGAATAGTTTGTTACAAACGTGCTCCAGCTCTGCGGATCGTGCCCGTCTCCTGGCCGTTTCTAAATGGGAGTCAGGACATTGGTTGCAAGCATTTCCTTCATTTAACACTGGCACTTTATTGGATCCCGTAACTTTCCGTATCGCAACATGTCTTCGGTTGGGTGCAATGTGTTGCGCGCCTCATCAATGCCAGTGCGGTACTGCTGTCGAACAGCTTGGTCATCACGGATTATCGTGTACTAGGGCCGCCGGTCGGATATCTCGTCATGCCAGCCTTAACGACGTCATCCGGCGGGCCTTTGTCACCGCTAACGTACCAGCTATTCTCGAACCGAATGGTCTGTTGCGTGACGATGGTAAGAGGCCTGACGGCATGACACTAGTCCCATGGGAGTTGGGGAGGCCCATTGTGTGGGACGCTACATGCGTCGACACACTTGCGCCTTCCCATCTTCCGAGGACATCCGTAAGGGCTGGTGCGGCGGCAGATTTGGCCGAGGATCTCAAGAGACGCAAATATGCAGGTCTCGACAGAGCCTACATATTTGCTCCCTTTGGGGTCGAGACCCTAGGTCCGTGGGGTACCGAGGCTCTCCGGGTTTTTAAAAAGTTATCTGAGCGTCTGGTCGACGCGACGCGTGACCCGAGAGCTGGCGGATATCTGGCGCAGCGCATCAGCATTGCCATACAGCGGGGCAATGCAGCCAGTGTCTTGGGGACGCTTCCGACTGGTATTGATATGGATCAGTTGAGCTACCTGTAGATTGTTTGCAACAGTCTGCAGTTAGCTTAATTGTTTCAATTGTGAATACTAGTTATAATTTGATTGTAATTTTCTTTGTTAATAAAGGCCATTGCCTTAAAAAATAAAAAATGGAATAAAATAATTGACCCGGAAAATAATATAAATACAAATTATAACAACTTTATTTAAAAAAATACCGAAATCCTAAACCTTTGCATCCCTAAAAAAATTAAAACGAACAAGATTAAAATCATAACATAAATGGTGAACACGCGGTATAAAATTTTCTTGCAATAATAAAAGAGTTCTAAAAATACTAGCCTCTTACACAAAAAATAAATGATTAATACAGCACTATAAAAAATACACCAAATTGCTAAAAAAACCGTCTATCGATCCAAAAAACTTTAATACATTGAAGAAATGAAAAATTCCGATATTAAAACTAAATCTATGTAAGAAATAATGAAACAACGTACAAATAAAAATCAGAAAAAACATTTCCAATGTATCTCACTAAATATCCAAAATACTTTGACGTCAGATCCCATGCGTAGCAAACTAATTTAATGAGTTTTTTGCATCAGTAGGTCAACTCAACAATAAATCGCCGGTGCCACCGTGCGGCAGACCGTTCATTGAACCCACTGATAACACGATGTACCTGCGACCGGTAGAACCGCGCGAAACTTAAAAAGGACTTAATATGAGGAATCTAAAAACAAACATAGCTACGTTAAAGACTAGCTGCCCCCAGTACATTGAGGTACTGCGCAAATGAATTGACTCCACCTTACTACCTATTAATTAATCAATCTTTCATTGAAGGAACGTTCCCCGAACTACTGAAAATAGCCTATTCATAAAAAAGGATCCGAATTAGATCCGACTAACTACAGACCCATAGCCCTGCTCCCGACTTCGTCTAAGATCTTTGAAAAGACCATGCAAACCATACTTAACTCCTATTTATGCCTCACAAAATGGCTTTAGAAAAAATCGTTCGACAATATTAGCGACTGGAATTCTATTAGACATGACAAAATCCTATGGCAAGGTTCAATTTAACATTTTTTTAGACAATATAAACGGAGTTGGTATTCGCGGCATAACACACTCATGGCTTAAGTCTTACTTATACAACCGAGAGCAGTAAGTATGTTGCGGTGGAAAATTTTCACGAAAAAACTGGAGAAATTGACATCCTCCTCATCATCCTTGGATGTATTCTTTTTTTAATATTATATTAATGACTTGCCTAAATGTATTAATCAATCATGTATTTTATTTGCTGACGATATATCCGTGTTGACATATTGTAAAAGTTACACTAACTTAAATAATAATCTTCTTGACATTTTTAATATAATTGTAGAGTCTAGCGCCGGGCCTAGCGCCCATAGGCGCGATCCTGTAGGAGTAGGCAGAATAGGTACGTGAGCCAATGACACGACCGCGGCATTATTTCTTTTCGGTCATCTTGACTTTAGCCATATCTACAATTTTTATTATTATATCGATATTTTAATAAAAGTTAACGGTGGTCCCGTACATTTTCCTTTTAAGTTATTATTGTATAATGTTTATCTGTAGGAAACGATTGTATATTGTTTATCTGTAGGAAACAAAACAAACATACCTAATGTTTGTTTCGTGGTAGGTACGTCTACGTAGGTACCTATAATAAATGAAAATGAAGATCTAATGAAGATTATTTATCGATATTTTAATAAAAGTTACGTTATAAATACCCGATAAATAATCTTCAGTAAAGTTAGAAAATCGCGAAATTTTAAAACGTGCTACATACGTGCCTAGTTTTGTTTGTTGCATGAATGAATGTATTCTTTATTTGCACATGAAAAATACTAAATAAGTCTTATAAACAAAGGTAAATCTAGTACAAAAAGCGGCCTACTTAAAGGAACCCTAAAATTATCGGCAAAATGGGTGTGTTTGCGTTAGTGATAGGGTTGTCGCTTTGCTTAGCGTTTGAGTTGTGTTTTTTTTTCTATGAAAACTTAAAACTACGTATTTCTGAAAATCAACTATGCGGATCAGTTGGGTGCGCATAAAGCTGAGACTGACCCTTTTGGGTTCACTGCGGGCAGCGCAGGAACGGGTGAGTGGCCTCCGCCCAGGGTGGGCGGCAGTCACCGCCCATACTAATAGATAATGTAATAGTACAGAGATAATGTATAGGTAGGTTTATTTTTGGTATTGTTTTTTTTATTTGTGGTTGTTTTAATTATTTTTTTCCTTATGTATACCTACCTAAATACTGTTTTTGTTGATTTGTTGTTTTCCTGTGCTGTTTGTGTGTGAATTTAATAAAAAATTTTCTATCTAAAAAAATCTTCTATCACATTTAAACACAACAACCCACTATCGGCTTGGTACACCAATAACGTGGCACCTTGTATTATGGACCTGGTGTCCAAAAATGTGAACAATTTTCCATATATACAAAAATTTACATAACTCCCAAACGCTTCCACATTTTTTGATTTTTGTTTTTGAGTCTGATTGGCCTTGCCTTGCACAAGCTCCTTCAAGGTTATCCACTCATTATGGGACCCACTGTATAGAAATTCAGTAGTTTACTATCGTACTACTTATTTCAATTTATTAGACATATTTATATATATTTAGTTGATCAGTAAAAGCTACATTTGTCAGTTGAATTTTATCGTAGTAACTTTTATACTACTACCTAGTTTCTGCCCGCGGTTTCGCACGCGTTGTTTCTATGGAAACGTTTAAAGGTTATTTATATCCCATGGTAACTGATTTATGAGATAGTCCCCCTACGCTGCCTTTGCTTCCTGCTGTATGTGATCATGCAAGGGCGTTAGTCCTAAAATTATGTCCAGTGATGCAGATGGGGTTGATTTCCTGCACCAGCAGATGAGTGTGCAGGCCAGTCTTTGAACTTGCTGTAGTTTGTTAAATGGTGGTAACTAAGTTTGTTCTAGGCTATACTATAGCACCGTAGGTTAGAACTGTAAAGACTGAACTGGTAAATACCTATGCAAAATTTCAAGTTACAATTAATTGTAACTTGAAATTTTAAATTTTTTCGCCAATACTTAAGTATTGGCGTGAAGAAGTATCAAACATCCATGTATCCATCCATTAGTGTGATTTAAAAAAACATATTCGTCGCTATGTCGCGCCATTATCGCCCTATTTTGTTCAATGTCTAACTTTGTCTTGGTATATGTCTAATAGGTTCCCAATCTGTTATAGTTTCTAACAAGCATCGAGAACTTCGTGATTTATAGCGAGAGCGAGGGCATAATGTGTGATACCAAAATGTTGTTAAGCATGTGAAATTAGGTTGATTTAGGTAAGGCAGGGTAACTTTATCTGGTTTACGTCATACCTCTTAATGGCAAGAAGGGAATAAATCACTGTAGGTAATATTTATTATAATAAGCAAGCCTTTGCCCGCCCGCAACTTCGCGCTTTTGCCATGATATAAATGAGGCCTGTATGTTATTTGAGGTCTATACCTCTATGAACATTTCAGTTTGTTTTGTTTAGTCTTGATCCAAACATCTAAACATTTACAAATACACTAGCAACCTTACTCGGGTATGTGCAAACATATGCCGCAGTAAAGCTCCCAGTTGGAATGTTTTTTGTGACTCCTCCAACGATTATCGTCATATTTCAGCCAATTTACACAAAACATAAATCAATTATTAAAAACAAATTAGAATTAGTATTTACAATTGAAACAATAATTAGGCTAACTGCAGACTGTTGCAAACAATCAACAATCTAGGTATGTTGCGCGCCTGATCATCTATGCCAGTGCGGTACTGCTGTCGAACAGCTTGGTCATTACGGATTATCGTGTAGTAGGGCTGCCGGTAGGATATCCCGCGATTGTCACCGCTAACGTACCAGCTATTCTCTCAGTTTCAATTGTAAATTCTAGTTTTAATTTGTTTTTATTATTCGATTGTAATTTTCTTTGTGAATAAAAGTTATTAAATCAATGAATACACCTAAACCATTCTCATTAATCACCGCATCCATTGGCAAAAACCGCATGAAAATCCGTTCTGTAGTTTTTGAATATATCGCGGTCAGACAGACAGACGCGGCGGGGGCACTTTTTTATAATATGTAGTGACTAGCAGAGCCCGCAGCTTTGCCCGCGTAGGATTTTATTTTTTGCGCGGAACTCTATTTGTTTGACAGTTATTCTGCTATTCGGGACGGAGACAAATCCAACAAATCAAAGATCATTAAAATAGATCCAGCCGTTCTTGAGTTATAAATGGTGTAATGTAATTAACCTGGACTTTGAAGTAGAGCAATATTTATGGCCCCAGTCAAGGGGTCCGTTCCGTTTTCAATGAAAGCCTATACAGATACAATACAATAGAAACAAATCTATTCAATTAATCCTATCTAACTGATGATACAGGATAATTAATAGGATTTAGGATTAGCATTAACATGCTCAGACGGCTTAGATTAATAGTTGTGCGCTGCTAAGGTAAACTTTTAAAAGATAATAGTGTCTACCTACAGTTTCAAATATTTTATTTTTATATTTACAAGCTTTGTTAGTATGTGTGGGACAAACCTTAGACCATATGTTAATTAATAATAATATTAGGAAATTTTGTTGTCCAAATAGTTAAGAAAATATTTCAATTAATATAGTATGTACGCGTTCTATCAAGATAACTTGTTAGAGGTTTTCTAAATTTCCCTTTTGGCCTCAGTTTCGAAGATCAAATTATTATGAAAATACTGATATATCTAATGAACAATAAATAATAATCAATCAATAAGATCCTTGGCAAAATAGTTAGTTAAAAAGAAGTTTGGTTTTGGTATCTAACTGTAACAAAAAATGTGAATTATTACGAATTTTAAATGATTTTTTCACCGATATACCTTAATTAATTTAATATAACAATAGCTTACCAATAAAGAAGAGCATCTTTTTTAAAATCATACATTTAAAATTATAATAAATTTGTTGTTATTATTTTCTGTAAATATTTTAAAACTACTTTAAAACGCTGCTGCGCGCAAATCATTTCAAGTCAGTCCCACACACATCGCGCTCAAGGCACCATCGAACTGGTCTGATGATGGAGACAGAAGGTTTTTAATACGTGTGGGACAAATCATGCAACTGAATTTTAAACGGGAAATTATAAGTCATACCGCGGATATCTTTTTTTGCCACGGAACCAAACTCTGATTTTATATCTAAGCCACGGGAAAATAAGAAGGCTTCTAATAAACTAATTCGCCTTGTTTTAAATATTCCGAAGTAAGCGTCAAATAAAGAAAAACAGTTATTTTTACTTGTCTCACTGCTTTATACATCATCACCTAATTAACTAACTCAGCCACGGATTTTACAACAAACCAACATTTTACGTTTTACAGCTTTAACATATTATGTTCCTCAAAAAAACATAAGTTCAACCTTAGCTGAAAAGCATCATATCTTATAATTTTGCATGTGAAATAATACAACGTATTGCTTTATCATGAAAATAGGGACTGCACGATCTGTTTGGCGGGAGTGAGACGGGCGCCACCGGCCTTCCACCAGTCTTTTATTTTGTTTCAATAAATAAATAATAATAGATAAAGCTGCACAATCCACACAGACTGATATATTTAATACAATACATTACATAGATATTTATTATGCATAGAAATACCCAGAACACCCGGAACATTATATATTTGCAGACCGTACAAATATTTCTCCCAAGGCGGGAATCGAACCCGCAACCTCCAGCGTCGCAGGCGGACCTTCGCCCGCTGCGTCACATCGGTCGGAATGGTTCCTAACATTCAGTTGCCATAATTTACTATTAGATGATAATTTTAGGTACGTTTTATTGTTCAAAGACTATAGAACGAGTTATAAGTTATTCATTTTCACAACATTCTAAACACACTGAGTAATAAAACTAGATGTCGATACAATTACTTTATTGGTGTCATATATAAATAATTTAGAAGTTTACTGCTTGAATATATGTTACAAATGTAGATGCTAAAAAATAGCTGCCAAGCTATGTTATATTTACAGTAGCTTACATCGAAGATATACGAGTATGTATAGGGGCTAAGATAGTAACTTTTAGACGCGCATTGATGGTGGCTGACTTAGTAATTCGGAGGACAATGAATCAGAGGAGATTTTTAGAGGAGAAGAAAGCTATTAAATAGGAGCCAGTTTAATTAGCACCCATTTTAAACCAGCTATCCTCAACCGATTGAGCTGAATTTTGGCATACTTATGTAAGTTAGGTGATAAAGATAATGCAATAATAAGGTACCATCGAACTGGTCTAATGATGGGGACGGATTGGTTTTAATATGTGTGGGACAAATCTTGCAACTAAATTTTAGACCAGTTATCCTCAACCGATTGAACTGAAATTTGACATAGATACTTATTTAAATTCGGTGACAATCCAATGTTATGGTACCATCAAGCTGGTCTCATGATGGAGACAGAAGGTGGCCATAGAACATCATAAACCAAACGACGTAAGCCTGTCGAGTTTGGGTTCGTTGGATTTGTCTTCCCAAGCACTTTGGTCCTAGATGATATAAAAGCTTGTTTTAAAAAAAAGGTTTTTAATATATTAAAAACTAGCTGCTGGCCGCGGCTTTGCACGCTCTTATCACGGATAAAAAGTAGCCTATGTCCGTTCCCGGGATGCCACCTACCTAATCACAAAATAATCTAAAAAGTAAATTTTTTACTAGTTTCGGCCCGTGGCTTCGCACGCGTTGTTTCTTTAGAAACCTATAAGTGTAGGCTATTTCAATAACATGGGATAAAAAATTGCCTATGTATTCCAAATCTAGACCAACATCTGTGCAAATCTTCAGCCCGATCCTTTTAGTAGTTTTGGCGTAAAGAAGTAACAAACATCCGTCCATTCATCCATCCTAAATTTCTCATTGATAAGTAAGTGTGATAAGTGTGATGAAGTGAAGCAGGCGTACTAAACGAAATTACTAAATGTCACTGTAGAACTTCAAGAATCTGAAGCGCTCTTTAGGTTATAGGTACGTATTAATGTTAGAACAAAACTCCTATCCAAATGCATTTGTATAATCTGGAGCAAACAACAAATATGTTGGTACGTACTTTTTTAAAGTATGACATTATCGGAATCTCGATAACTAAGAGCACTTTACTTCTCGGTTCCCCAAGTAGATTATTACCGTTGCATGCAGCAGCATATGATGTAACGAAATCGGTGGGTTCTCCGCCTCGTGAGGCCTCGAAACGAGCTCGAGCAATTAGCGATAAAACGCATTTGATTGTAAACGTTTTCATAATAATAAAAGATTTGGGCTTTTAATTAAAAAGAACGGATCCAACTTTTATTGCGGCCTCTTCATAAATTTTTTTGCTTGTGTAAAGATATCTCAGAAGTTCTTTTGGCGAAATAGCTTTCTTCATTATTTTTCTTTTATTTCCTTTACCTAAAGTTAATATCAAGATTATTGTACTAATTTAGAAATAATAAGTTCGTGGTGGTTCGTGGTTCGTGGCGTTTAGGGTTCCGAAAGGGGCCCTATTACTAAACTCCGCTGTCCGTCCGTTTATCGTCCGCCTATAGCGGGCTGTATCTCATGAACCGTAGTACATTGACAATTAAATCACCGAGTGTGTCGCTGTACCAAGAAATATTTTTTTTTTATTACAAATTAAAATTGTAATAAAAAAAGGGTTAAGTATCCCATAAAAGAAAGAAACGTGACTTAATCTGCTCGACCTATTTTTTGCTCGACCTCAATAATTGCTGTAACCGTAATAGGCATAGCTGTCAAAACAATAAATCATAAAATAAAATAATGTTTACAATTTAAGAAAAAATCTTATATAGTAATCATAATCTAGATGTCAATTTTAGTGTGGGGAACCCTTCGCGTGCGAGTCCGGCTCGCACATGGCTGGTTAATTTTACAACCGGTGGTCGATACTATCTCAACATTCCTTGCCATACGAAACCAAGATTTATTGTGAATCGTTTTAGTCTTTACATAATCTTACCTCTGCCCGGTTGTGTGCCCATCGAATTATGAGAGTGATGGAATAGAGAGTGCACTTGTGTTTGCGCACACACTTGGGCACTATAATATGTCCTGTGCTGGTCTCCACTCCATTGGGATTGGCCGCCGTGGCCGAAGATTGGGTTAGGAGGACATCATCGTCATTAATCTTACCTTAGACCAAGTAATATTTTCTCTGGTGATACGCCTAGCCAGTGCTAGTGCGAGCTCAGCCAGCGCTGTGTCTGACCGGAGCATGGCAGAAGGAGATCTGGTCGCTTGTCTCGCCACATGCCTGAATGCATCAGGTCGTTTCCTCTCCAGCGCTGCACAGAGAGCCCTAAGAGCAGTCAGCACCCCAGTATCTGCGTTACTGATAGCTTCTTCTCCACATTCAGTCTCCACCATACGCTGAAGCCTTTTCATGACTATTTGCTGTTAAAAATATACACTCAATTAATGTTGGCGTCGGTTCTCGACTAGGGATTTTCGGGGCTCACATTAGAATATATCAAAAGGCTGACAAGACGCGATAAGTGGATACATAAATTCTCAAGCTGTCGCCCTAATACTTAACTCTATTGGAGTTTGATAAAACAACACAGTGTTACTTGTCCATGATTGCTACAACAATGCACGTTCATGTCGCTCCTTTAACAATCTACCCGAAATGCACTATTTTCTATTATTAACTTTTTAACAACAACTTTATAAAACGTAATCGCTAACTCTAAAGTTTACGTACGAATTGTAAAACCATATTGCCAACACAGTTGCCGTGTATAGAAATCGCATTTGTTTTATTTATATTAAGATCATTGCCATAAGATTTTTTGTTTATGTAAAATGCTTGCTAAACGAATTAATTAACATAGCTTGTAGAGCTAGGATAGAAAAAAATGTATACTAGCTTAAACTTTCATACTGTAATCGGATGTCTCCTGATGTTTTAATAAAGAAATTTTAAATTGAATTGAGAGTGGTGCTGTAACACCGCACCGGCTGCGTGGCTACAGAAAGGGTAGGTAGTTAAAAATTCTAAAGTCGAGCGGTCTCGATGCGGATTTAGGTAAACGGGTAAACATAAAACCTTTTTCGAGCACAAAGTGGATCTTCTTATCTGAGTCTTGATGTACTGCAGGCAGAGGGCACGGCCTTGGCGAACTATTTGCGGTTTGACGTGGGTGGGGCTGGCGAGGCACCAGCCGATGGTGGCGGAGAGGCGGCGGGAGACGGCGGCAGCGGCAGCGCTGGATACCATGGTGCTGAAGCGACGCTTGGTGCGGTCGAGCGGCGTGAGCGACCGAGTGGGTGAGGATCGGCGACCTACAAAAAATATAGGTAATGCTGGACATTAACACCTAATGCTGGACATTATTAACACCGTATCATCTAGCCTCAAAGTAGACTTAGATTGTGTTATAAGTACCAATGTACCAAATTACTGATAAGCATAATAGTGGGTGCTTTTTGAAATCATCCAGACCCAAAACAAATATTTGAGTACCATTTTTGGATCAGAGACAAAGCCACAGTTGCACAGAGCAAAGAGATCGTCAAATAGTTTAAAAAAAATATTAAAATGTTAAAAACAACTGATTACGGTTCTATCGAGTTAGGCATTTGACTGTCAATCCTCTAAAAGGCCTTTAGTAAATGAGACAATAAAACTTTCGAAGACCGAGTCCGAGCTACATTGGGTTACAAATACTACGTAAAGAGGTAAAGAGAAGCTATACAAAACTAAAAACGAGTCGCAACATGATGTCAGCGGGGGGGGGGCTTGGAAAATTTGGATCATGGCGCAAACATTTGGTTCGGGATGTCGGTTCCCTACGCTACTAATACTAATTCAGCGCCGAGCTACGATTTTGAAATAGCCCTGAGGGTACGGATCAATACAACAAACATGTATCAACTCTTTTTTCGTCGATTCAAATCCTAAAGGTGGGTACTGACCGGCGGCGTTTTGGTGGGTAATGTAACGTGTTCGCTGTGCAACAGCAGAGCCCCTTTCAGATGATTATGAGAGTTAGTAGTAGAGAGTACTATTACTAGCTGCAGTGTAGGCTCACTATTGGGCAAATACACTTTCCCCCTTGCACTAATTTATTTTACAACTGGACTTACGAGTACATGTATGTACTTATACTAGTACTTACGACAAAAATATTCACGCTTCCGACTGGTATTGATGTGGATCACTTGAGCTACCTGTAGATTGTATGCAACAGTCTGCAGTTAGCTTTATAGTTCCAATTGTAAATACTACTTCTAATTTGTATTTATTATTGAATTGTAATTTTCTTTCTCAATAAACAACGTATTAAAAAAAAAAAAATAAGTATTCATTCATGTCGTAAGTTTATCAGGATCAAGAGAGGTAGGTAGCGTAGCTACAGTCAGCTGCGGAAAAATGTGTACACTTCCAAGTTTACGCTTTTATGGTAGGTACTGACCGCGGTGTTACAGGGTGTTATGTAATGTTACACACGTTACATAGCGAGCGTTCGTGCAGTTAGTACGGGGAAAGAAGGCGCTCGCAACGATCTACGAGACGGATTTTATTTAGCACGTAGCGTAATATCTTGCTCGCTGCGAATGTTATATTACGCCCCGTAGACCGGTAAGTACTTTAACTTGAACACGGCTTTTAATTGAAAACGTTGCGTTATAGTCGGGCTCCATTATTGGGGTGAGGTTCACGGTAGGCACATAACGATATTTTTAAGTGTTTTCCTATGCCGCCAACAGAATTTATATTTCAAAATAATTTAGCAGTTAGCAGAAAGGGTTGCTTGTTATGTGCTTTTATTACCGTACCCAACGCAAAATCACAGCAATAGCAAAATATAAGAAACCTCTTTGTACGTGTTTATTTGTGGCGATAAAACTGTGGGGCAGATTATAATAGTTGCTAATTATCTCTTATTTTTTTGTCTGTATTGTTTTTTGTTTTATTATTATTTTGTGTTTTGTTTTGTTTTTTTGTTTTTGTGTGAGATTACTTTTAGTTTCTGAAACCCACTAAAACAAGATGTGAATCATAAACTGAAACAAGATCCGTCAAGTGCGAGTGACTCGCGCGCCAAGGGGTTTCGAATGGTTGTCAACTATACCAATATGTACCATAAGTATACTGGTTAGAGACTTTGCTATTTGATGAATACCAAAAAATTAAAGGTTCATTCAGATGTATCGGTTTGAAAACTTCGGAGTACAGAGGGTAACAGTAAAATTTTCGAGTTTTTCAAAATATTTCAAAACAGGAACATACAGCAATTTTAAAAACGGTTTTCTGATGTGGAAACCGTTACCTTATATTTGATTCACCACTCGGTGAGGTAGCCCTCCGTTATGTAAATTATCCCCCCCCTTTTTGACCATTTTTCAAAAGTTGTCTACTTACAGATTTCTCTATATTTTTCCTGTAAAATATAGATCCATGTCTACAAACGCTACATACATTTCAGATTGATCGTTCTGCAAACTTCGGATATGGGGGGGAGGAAATGGGTGTTTTTTGAGTTTTTTTAAAATATTTCAAAAAGTATTAAGCCTACATAAATTTCAAAAACTGTTTTGAGATGTACAAACCGATACGTTGCAGTTGATATCCTACTCGGTACCTTCGATACCTCGACGTCCATGGATTGATACCACCTTGTTTATAAGAAATTATTTAAAATCTATACTTAGATTCTATAATTAGATCTATAATTAGATTATGACGCTCCGGACATATTCCTTCGAACGAATTTGCTATTCTTATGAAAAAAGTTACTTCGCCAAATTGTGAGGAGTGTAGCGTTATCAAGGACATTCAGCGTATATTAGTGGAATGTGTTCGGAATGCAACTTTCAGATCGACCTGCTTTATTGAAAATCGCGCGATGGATATAGGATATGTGAACAGCCTATTATCTGACCCTTTTGTTGAAGATATTGTGTTGTTGATTAAGTTATTAGAGTTAGGTTTAGATAAGCAATAACTTTAATTTTGTTTTATATTTTTTTGTATGTATACAACATAAATCTAATTTTTCTACGGGCGATGTTATCGCTAGCGATAAAGCCCTCAAATAAGCAAATTAAAAAAAAAAATCCTACTCGGTGAGGTAGCCCCCCCTTTTTAAAATTATCCCCCTCTTTTTTACCATTTTCAAAAAGTGTTAATATTTCACGTTATTTGCTGCTGTAGTCGCCGATCTCCGACCTTCGGAACCCTAAAAAGGTATCACTTCAGTTGAGACTTGAGGCACCTAGACCTTTAAAATTCAAATTCACTTTCTGCAGTTAGCTTAATTGTTTCAATTGTAAATACTACTTCTAATTTGTTTTGATTTTTGAATTGTAATTTTCTGTGTCAATAAAGATATTTCTTTATGAATCACAATAATATCTAACATTAGAGAATATGAAATCTAATGCGTTTCTAATTCTAATCTAATTTATGGCATACAGCTTATAATAATAATTGTTTTGGTTAAATTACTTACACCCTTATTCATAATAGTCTGCTAACTTTGTGTATTGCTATCTCTGTCTTCTTCTATTGACATAAGCAAGGGTTAGTGGCGAACTATGAACGTCGCAGCTTCAGGGCTGAACACTTGAGTGGCGATCACAATAGGCCTTTCATGGCCGCAGTGACACGAAAGCCACCTAAAGCAAATAAAAAAAAAAAAAATTGACATAAGTCGGAGTGAGAAAACCCGCTGCTTAGCAACTGTTTTAAGTTAGCGGACCATTATGAATAAGGGGGTTATTCTTTTGTTCATAAATAAATAATATGTACTAAATACATCTATGTACTTATTAAACCTTAATTAGGAGTTAAGACGCTATTAACTGTAAAATGTAACAAAAGTTGTTACATATTGTGTCAATAAAAAAATAATATTATTAACTATCTATCGATTACCTACCTACAAGCCTAATCAATTAAAGAGTCAACCTAAATACAGAGATATTCACTTTATTATAGTGGTCACAACAAATACAATTTGCATGTTATTTGAGTGGCTAAAAGTTATAATAAATTGACAAATTGCTCAAATTAATCCGATCCGACTTTTATCTCTTCACCACAATGTCAAAATTGCCACAACAAATTGAATGACGTGGCCATTGGGCTTTTTCATTTGATAGATCTCCTCTTAGAACTTTGTTCCCCTTTGTTATTTGTTCTGGGCAAACCACTCGGGTGCTATAAATTGGCAAAGATTACTAAAAGAGGATTTATCGACTTTATTGTATCCAAGTTTAGTCACTGCTTATGTACGCACCAAAGTTTGTTTGGGTATTATAACCGACTTTAAAAAAAGAGGAGGTTCTATGTTCGGCTTTATGTATGTTTTGATGTTCGCTGATAAATTTTTGAGGGATTATTTGTCCCGCATGTATATGTATATGTACATAAATAAACCGCCAAGTGCGAGTCGACTCGCACTTGAAAGGTTCGGTACCGTAAAACTCTGGCATGTTTTTCAAAGAACATCAAATTTTCACTTGTTTGGAGACCCCTTTAGAGCAGTTGAAAACAGTTGAAGTGTAACTTATTTATAGAAAGTTTAATGTATCTACAAATTGTGGTTCAAGAGACAGCCTTGACAAACGAAGAGCAAAAATAGCCAAAAAAATACATTTTTCTTATGGAAGCCCCCTTGAATTTGGATATTTTTTGTTATTTTTATTATTTGCTGTTATAGCGGCAAGAGAAAAACACATTCTCTAAAAATTTCAACTGTCTACCTCATACGGTTCATGAGATAGAGCCCTCTGACAGACGGACGATCGGACAGAGGAGGCTTAGTAAGAGGGTTCCGTTTTAATCCTTCGGGTAAGGACCCTTAAAAAAAATATACGGCAAGGATTTTTAGGTGTAGATTTGGATAATGAAGTAGGTAGCTTAGGTAAGCATGTCTATTTTTATACAATACACCAATACAGTGTGTTTTTAAAACAGGTAAAAATTTAATGTTTGTTACCCATTCAGACAAAAGGACTTCAACAGTTCAACGAATCTCAATGTTTGGCAGGAGGTGGACTCTTCCCGGGAAGGATACATTTAGGTACTTTATATCCCAGAAAATCGCGTTTGAAGTAGGCAGTCTATATATGTACGTATTTGTTATTTGAACCTCGCGCGATCACATTAATTTTCATATTATTTATTGTATGTTTATGCATACAGGTGTAGGTCAGTCTTAGTGGGTACATAATGCATAAACACTCCGTCTGAGGGCGCTACAATTATTATGGGTTCGCTCTTGTTAGGTTTATAACTCTGATATTTCATATTTATAGAAATAATTAATCTGGGAATATCATGATTAAAATTAGTATTGGTTATATAAGGCAACAATAAATGATAATTGAATTGAATAACATTAAGTTTTCTATCTAATAAAACGATCGCAAAGGATCTAGTTATGCAGAAAGCAGCCTAAGCCACTTTTTCCAATAATGAGTTATAAACACAGCTTTAATAATTTCAGCATATTGTTTAATGCCATTGTAGTGACCCTACCATGACGAATATATGGCCGCCACAGGGAATTATTTTCTCGTACCATTTAGAGACAATTTTCAGCTATCGATCTTTGTTACAAATGAAGCCCAGGGTCTGAAAATTATTTTAGGTACTCAATCTAACGTAATCAACAGACTCGTAAAATTACCTCCAATGCCAAGTCAGCCATTTTATTACCTTCGACTATGAAGTTGGCAAATTACTCGACTACTAATTTGCCAACTTCATAGTCGAAGGTAATAAAATGGCTGACTTGGCTCTTCTCGTAATTTCAACACTTATTACAGCGGAAGTATTACGACACGAGACTACATTTTTACAGTAATGGATTTGTTCGGATTATACTTTACTTTGCAGCTCCAGCATTCCATCAGAGAGGCCAGGCAGTGCGCTGAGCGGCGTGCTCAGCTTCCTCCTCAGCCTCATCGCTGGCGTTGGCATGAACTCGTCGTCTTCTTCTCCGTCTGGAGCCGTCACGTGGATGGCTACGCCGTCCCCTTGCACCTTCCCACCGCCGCCTATTTGCCATCGAGAGTCCGTTAGCGGCCCTATCTGGAAAAAGTAAAGCAAAGTTAATAGTAAATTGTGTCACAAGAAAACAGAATAATGTAGATAGGGCGAGAGCGATTTTTTGAATCTACTCTAGATTAGAAGCGAAGAATTCTGGAGTAGAATCCTAAGCGTAGCGAGGGATTCAAAGTACGTCGCTTGAGGTTAAATAATTTTGGTACCGTGTGGCACACTCTGGTTTTCATCCTAAACTATGAGTAAAACAGGGGTACATAACCAAATTACAAATTTATTTCTGTTGTTATTATTTCATTTTCACTGCTAGAACTCATCTTTTATTCAATTTGTGTGAATAAAATTAAAATTGTCTGTAATATTAATAATATATATTAATATTACAGACAATTTATAATAAATATATAAAAAGTTTCCGCATATTCTTTTTTAAATTTGGACAGCCAATGCCGCGTCGGCACGCGCGCTTTTTTTATTACCGGCCAGGACTTTATTGACGCGAATTGCGTTTAAAAGTGTTCCATATTCAAAAGTAATTTCGTCACTGTTATTAAGTGCCCTGGAATGATGATGTATGCACTAATCGAGGAACTCTTTGCCTCTTTTCGAATAGATGGGATGAAATAAAATGAACCACGAAAGAGCAAAAAGGTTTTCGTAAAAAGAAAACAATAAACATGGCTATCTATGACTTCTTCTATAATGTAATCTCTAAAAATCTCTAAAGTTGACAAGAAAACTCCTATTTGTAGTATATTTTGTGACATGACACAGGCATTTGACTATGTGAATCATATAATATCTTACTAAAAGAACTCGAATGTTATGGAATTAGAGGAAACGTGTTAGATTTTATTAAATCCTAATGACAGAAAGCAAATCACAGAGATATCAAGAATAGAGACTATATCCAAACTTGAAGTTGTACACAAAACAAAAATACGATATACTAAATGCGGCGTACCTCAAGGCAGTGTGCTGGGATCGCTGCTATTTATTATATATATTAATGACCTGCCAAGTGCAACAACTAATCCCATGACATTATTTGCAGATGATAGCACAATAACAATTTCTTGCACTGACATTAATTCTTATGAAATCGACATAAATGAATCAGTTATTAAATGTCTTGACAATAATAATTTAAAAATCAATCTAAATAAGACCATGATTATGCATTTTGACCAAAGATCCAAAACCCATCTGACATGAATGTACAATTTAATAACAATACAATTAATCCAATTAATCAAGTTGATGCTACATGATGCTAAGGACTTAGGACATACTCGTAATACTAGGTTAAAATCACACTCTGTAAAACAGCACTAATGCAGAAAAGTATTGTTGGAAAGATTGTTGGTGTTGCTACTAAAATGTACAATAAGTTACCTACACTGTATAGAGACCTGAATGGACAAATGTACAAAATAAAACTAAAAAAAAATTATTACAAAACCTTATAGTCTTGACAATTTTTAAATGATAAATTGTAATTAGCTTTTAAATTTTTTGCATGCCATCTCTTTACCTAATTTGCATACTTTAACCGGTCAAGCATGTTATTTCACTTTATTATATTTTTGTCATCTGAATCTTTGAATCACGTATGTAGGATTACATAAATACAGCGCGAAAAAAAAAGGTAGGTACCTATAAAGGTAGGTACAAAAACATTGTCACGATTTTTACCCTCGCAGGTAAAAAATCATGACAATGTTTTATGAACAAGCAAATACGAAAAATTTAGGTGAGGGGTACTGTATCACTTTTATCTAAGGGACTATTCCCTGGAGTAGTCCTAGGGAATATTCCTATAGATAAAAGTGGACAGGGACTAAAACTTCCAGTAGTAAAACAGTCAGTAAACTCCACGCTAATATGCATCCAGACAGGTGACATCCACGTTTTCCGTCCACGTTTTGGACGAGGTGAGCTTAGTTTTGAGTTAGTTTAGTTAGGCTATTAAATCTGTTATCATACCACAGAGGAAGATTGTGATGACGTACGACATGTACGTCACGTACCCCTTTTTCTTTAGGTTATCGGTGTGCCAGGAAACCTACCTGAAAATTTTTGACTATTGGTAACCAAAACTAAACTCTGCACAGTGTCCGAGCTATTCTTGAAGTACCTGTCTACGTATTTATTGCAACGAAAGTCTCCAACAAAGTCGAGAACAAAGTTCAGTTCAAATTGAATTAACTGTCCAAAAGTTTATAAGTAGACGACTTCTACGAGATTTGTACATTAGGTTGTTGTAGCGTGAACAACAACTGGCTGTTTGCTCAGAGTATACGAACGAGTAGGTACATCATCGTCTCAGCACGATGATGCCCAACGCTGGGTAGGTATAGGCCGCCTTTTGCACGCTAGCTCAATCGGTTTTGTGAAACTGTCTCACTCAACCATATTCTTCCGGAGAAAATTCAAGGTTATATTTTGCGTTGGTTGTACAGTCCCTGGACCTTAAAATTACCTAGGTTGCAGATTCAACATGAGTCTCATTCAAAATACTTTAATTAGGAGGGCGCCAGCACCGCGCCATTTTGTGAAAAGGATAGGCATAGGATTTCACGTTCATAGGAGCGATACAGAACACACGTTTTTGGAGCGGTGTAAGCGCAAAAATCAAGTTTTTTGCTTATTTACAAGAAAACTACAAAACTTATGAAGAAACTGATTCAAGGAACCAAACAATTAGTAACAACCTACGAATCAAAACAAAATTCATTTCAATAGATCGCAGGGTTCCTGATATCTTGACCAAGTTATGTGCGAAACGGTGCACTTTCATTATTTTTTAACCAAAGTAAAAGAATTTGAATTTTATGTAGTTTGAGTTTTTAACTGACTTCAAAATGGAGGAGGTCTCAGTTCGTCAATATGTTTTTTATTTATTTTTATGTGTGTATGTTACTTGATATCTCTGCCTATGGTTAACCGATTTTACTGATTCTTCTACTATTGTATAGAGAATGATCCCGAGGTGGTCCCATAAAAATGTTATTCCCGAGCGATTAGTATTTATCCCGTTAAACATAAAAAGCTGTTGCTTTTGATGTTTAACGGGATATAAGAATATTTTTGGAGAATCACGACTAGTGTCGGCGACGAAACCTTAATGTAAGGCTGCCGAAACCTGAACATTCAAGATCCTGTCTTTCATTTCAACGTCGAGGTCCCCCCATAGGAAGGAAGATCAGGTCGTCATAGCTTCATACGCATTCAGGGGTGCGTGGCGGCGTGCGTCTACCAGCTTCGGAAGGAGAAAGGAACGCACGTCGAACTTAAGTTGGGATACTTTCCCAGGGCGAACTAGGTCATCCTGGTTACCGTCCGCAACAACTAGCTACAACAATTTTGGTGATATCTGCGCCAATTGTTAATAGGTTTTGATGATTCTTTCGTTGTTGTATAAAAATTGATTTTGTGGTGGTCTTCTATAAGTTTGACTTGCGAGGAATTGCTACGTGTGCTGTAAAACGTAGGTTTGTAAAAATTCAGAATATGATAATTATGTAGTCTCCAGTAGGTATTATAGTCACTTGGGTCATCTTCATCCATGTTTCATTAAACTAAATTAGATTTGAATTTTAACTAGATGTCGCCAGTGTAAACTCAATTTTTTACACGTGAACATAGAACCTTCGGTCAGGGAAAGTAAGGAACGGGTGATTTCGTTCGTTCGAGACATAGATGAATATTACCGAATATTATGGTACCGGAATTTGAAATCGGTTTATCGTTTTTTAAAACACGCCAAATTATTTACCACGGGGATTCTGTGAGTACCCCTAGGCCTAGTATGATAACCAAATCGCCCCTTAAGTATCAACCTTACATACAGGCTCACACTTCAAACATTTATAACGTTCAAAGGGCTCACATTAACTTAGTATTGAACTAAGTTGTTTTGTTGACAAGGGACCAAGCTAAGTACCTACACTTTAGCAAACTTCGCTGGTAACAGTAAGATAATACGTAGTCGTACTATGTTACGTCAAAAGTTTGCTTGTAAGGCCTAATCTCCTTCTCCCTGGGTAATAGGTATTGTCCCTGAAATAGCCAGAACGTTTTATTACTTACGAAATACGGAATGAAAACAAAGATTTGAAATATCTCTAACAAATTAACGTAAACAAACAAATTTTTATTTAGCATCGACATGAAACCTTGCAATAAAAGATGAAAGGTTGTTTCTGGCAGATTTTCAACAACGCACAGGAACGTTTTCATTATGGCTTTATTACTACTCGTACGATACGTATATGAAATTATTATACCGTCTTTTGCCGAATATTTCATGATATTTATAGGGAAAATAATATCGTAATAACTAAAGCTTTATTACATTTTTTCTTTTTAATATTCTTTATTGACAAAGAAAATTACAATTCATTAATAAAAACAAATTAGAACTATGTAGTATTTACAATTGAAACTATTAAGCTAACTACAGACTGTTGCAAAGAATCTACAGGTAGCTTAACTGATCCATATCAATACCAGTCGGAAGCTTCCCCAAGACGCTGGCTGCATTGCCCCGCTGTATGGCAATGCTGATGCGCTGCGCCAGATACCCACTAGCTCTCGGGTCACGCGTCGCGTCTACCGGACATTGTTTCTTAGATTTTTCTCAAATAATCTGGTATAGATAGTATTTTGACAATTTCAAATAAATACTTTATTTATTTCCCTATGAATACCTAAATGACCTACCTATCTCTTACTTTTCTCTGCAAATAAGTATTAAATGATTACATAAGTCGCTATTACCGGAATTCCCTCTAAATTGTTATTTTGTGGTCATTTGCGTAGTTATCATTAACTTAGTATTAAACTAAGTTATATTTAGAGTTGGGTCTACCTGGCTATAGGGACATTTCGTATAAATAAAAAATAATATCTGCTGAATATAAAAATGTTTGTTTTATTGTAATAAGCGTCGCGGGGCGTCAACCTCCAACTTTGGGATGCGTATACCATACCCAGCAGTGGATACAACCGGCTGCGGATCATGATGTAGTTGACTTTTTTTATTATACATAAAAAACACCCAGACCCTTAACAAATGCCGGAAGATTGTCCTAATATTTCTCCAGCGCTCCAGAAATCCAACCTCCTGCGTCGCAGGCAGACCTTCGCCTGCTGCGCGACTACCTAAGTGTCGTAGACTTTTAAAGACTTCTTTTAATAGGCACAGTGAGTAGCAGTTGTTAACAATGTAGGTACTTGATAAAACGTTTCAAGTACCTCGTGCTCGTGTAGCGATCGTGGTCGCAACGTGACCATGATCGCTGCAACGCTATGGAAACGTAGGGGAAAATAAAACAAAAGGTACGCGATAACTACCCGATAAATAATCTTTAATATGGTACTTGATACATTCAGAATAATGTTAGTCTAGCTGGAGCACTGCAAAGGCATTGCAAGCTTTCGAGTCACATTGCCAAATAGGCGGGAATTAAACCCTAGGCTTGCGTTTGGGTAAGATAGAGGTAGAAGTTACGAAATGCGACGAGGCGCATTCAGGGGCCTACTCGGAAAACTTCAAGCAAAATCTACTCTAATGTCACTTACATACGATAGCGTTTGCGCAAAAACGAATCGGTAATTTCGATTTACGTTTTACGCGTAGGACCTAGAGATCATAGGTAAAACAAAGAAGACAAGAAAGCACTTAGAAAATCGGCACGTTAATATGTAATTTCATGTTTATTTCGAAAACTAAAAACAGTCTTCAAATTCCGGAATACTCGAATACGGAATGTTACGTATAAGGTGACGTGGGCCGTGCACCACTATTTACTTATTTAAAACATTATTTAGTTTTACGGGCAAATTCAAATACGCACTACCTTTTAAATACCACATCTATTTTTTGGGACCACTTCCGGATTTTCTCTCTGTGTACATTATGCACATATAGGTAGGTATATTGTTGGTGGTTCGAAACTCTACTACAAAAAGGCATGGCGTAAGATTTTTTGATAAATCCCTACTAAGCAATAAATGAAATTAGCAGCATTTGTACCTAAGTACAAATTATTCTGTTTATTTTCCTGGACTACATTAATAACAGAGGTTTTTTTAGTTTTAATAATGCTGGACTATCCACACATCATCATCTCGCCCCAAATTAAGCAGTTAATTACTACTGAATTACTAGATAAGTGATGAAATGAAAGTTAAATTATGTTTTATTGAAGTAAAACATTTTCTGTTCGCTCCTTTCTGCTTGCATTGTAGGCACTTTAAATACCTACAATTGTGTCTCAACAATTGTTTATATATTATCTAGCTCTATGACTGTAAATGTAAATTTCGCATCACGTTAATTAAAGAGGAAGGGTATTATTTTGTTCCCTTTCTCTATCATAGGTAAATGAAAACTGTTTGCTTACGTTTAATTTTGTACTATATCTTGTAGTGTTGTGACAGTTGTGTAAGAATTTTTAGTAACTTGTTAAAGTTTTGTTTAGTATAGGTATAGCCCATCCCGAAAACCCAAAAATAGTATGTTCTAATACGTAATTGATTTTGAAGACTGTGGAAACACAGCGAGCTCTTGAAGGCTTAGACAACATAATAAATATACAACTGTAATGTTGGTGGCCAAACTATTGAATTTTTCAACGATATTGTTTTTGTCTACACAAGAGTCCGAAGTAAAACGCTCGCACTATGAAAAATAAAAAATACTTAATCATCGGATTTGAATATCGATTTGGATGACAAGGCATGGTCGCAGGCCTCAAAATGGGCTGTCAAATTGGGAGGCTTAGGTATACGAAAATTTCAAGTGTTCCTGGCGTTCTTGTCTTCCATCTACATGACTACATAATATGTAGTCATGTAGATATTAGGTATTTACATTTACTTAATATATTTTATTAAGTAGATAATATTATAATCTATTATTGTATTATTTGAATGTTACTTTCATTATATTGTATTGTATGTACATAAGTTACTTACGTAATTGTAGCAAAAATTTCCCTGTAAACTGACCAATATGTTAGTTTATTCTATTCTGTTTGGTAGGCGCAAAAATAAAATCCAAAAACAACACACAGGACACACATAACTTATTTATGTACACGCAGATAGAATAATATATATTTTCGCTCGCAAAGAAGCTCTAATGAACCCGAGACCGACAATGAATAACAGAAGACCTCCAGAAATAGAGAGGGCCTGGACAAAAATACACAGTAATACGAGGCACTTTTTGAGCACTGCCATTAAAATTTAGTTAATATGCCCATTTAATCGATTTTTTTAAATCGTCATATAAAATTTAATATTAATCGTGCCTTAAAAAGATGCGTAAAATTGTTATAGGCAAGGCGCCCTAATGCGGTTGTTTCCCTTATTTTTAGGTACTTACCCCTTAGGTCCACGAGATTCTACTACGATAAGGCGAAACATAACGTCGTGTCTTCGTCTTATAGGTTCATGCTTGAAGCAAACAAAGAAATGTTGTCATTAGTTGACCATGCCTAGGAAACCAGCATGCAGAGATTCGTCAAAGAACAGTAAACCTAGCGAACGATAACATTAGAATTTAATAACATGACAGGTAAATATTATGGGTACCTGACCTACATATGTCATTTCCGAATATATGTATGTATTCCCAACGTCTCAAGAAAACGCACCTATGGCCAATGTCTCATGAAAAGTATTCCCAACGTCTCACGAAAACGCACCGATGGCCAACGTATCATGAAAATTATTCCCAACGTCTCACGAAAACGCAATTATGGTCAACATCTCATGAAAAGTATTCCCAACGTCACACGGAAACGCACCGATGGCCAACGTATCACGAAAATGATTCCCAACGTCTTACGAAAACGCACCTATGGCTAACATATCATGAAAAGTATTCCCAACGTCTCACGATAAAGCACTGAAAAGTATTCCCAACATCTCACGAAAGTCAGAGCGTCGTGATTTACAATCTACATCATCTATTATTTATCTTTTTCAATAGTGGCTATCCGACAAAAGATGAAATAATGTAGGTACTACAGATGTGCGTGACGCACATAATTGTAAAAAAACTTGTGTAATTCTTACAAAGCAAAGCAATTTTAGTTTCTGATATTTAAGTTTTACACTCACACACAAGGAACAAAAATAATAATTGAGGAAATAATTGGGTGTGAGTGTGTGTGTATGATGCCACCTTACGCACCACGGTCTCCACGGAAGACCAGCAGTATGGTATGATCTCCTCTACCATAGCACGTGCTGAGTGGACACCGACCGATTGTCAGTTTTCCTTTTAATCTAAGGTATTTTCTTCCTTTTTTAACCGACTTCAAACAGGAGGAGGTTCTCAGTTCGTCTGAATGTTTTTTTATTTTTATTTTTATGTATGTATGTTACTTGATATCTCCGCCTGTGGTTAACCGATTTTACTGATTCTTTCACTATTGTATAGAGAATGGATCATTTTTGGAACCACCTCGGGATGAGGTGGTTCCAAAAATATTATTCCCGAGGGATTAGTATTTATCCCGTTAAACATAAAAAGCAACATCATATTTTTGGAGAATCACGACTAGCTACAACAGTTTTGGTGATATCTGCGCCAATTGTTTATAGATTTTGATGATTCTTTCGTTGTTGTATAATAATTGATTTTGACGGTTGCCTCTTATAAGTTTGACTCACGAGGAATTGCTATGTGTGCCGTAGAACGTAGGTTTAAAAAAATTCTTAAGAATATGATAATTTCATTATCACCTAATTAATGGTTTCCATGGCAACGGGCGTCAACAGTCTCCGGTAGGTATTATATTCTCTTGGGTCAACAATTTCATCCTTGTGTCATCAATCTAAATTACACTTGAATTATAACTAGATGTCGCCTGTGTAAGCTCAATTTTTTGAACATAGTTGTCTGTACGTTCGGGCATATATTTTTATTTTTATCTACGTGTTCTTATTACGAGTATTAATGATCATAATAAACCGAGTAAATTCTGATTCCTACAGGAAAAAACCCAACAAAACTTTATCCGCCACCTTGATATTTGATTTGAAGCCACCTACAAATCAATTCGCAAGTAACAACCGTAACCAATGGGATTACATTACCGCACGATCGTATTGTACCGAAATAAATCAAGCTGTGAAATTGATTTCATTGTCGATTTTTTACACATGCCACTATCAGTTTTTTTATGAATGTATACCTACTTTTGCACAATTTATGTATAAATTTTATATTGTGTTGGGCGAGTTGTGGTGAGCCTTGCTTGACTTGTGCTTTACTGGTTTTGAAATCGAACAAAACAAACGACGTGTGTGATTATTACTTGTCCAACATAATGGACCAATGTGACCAAAATGCTAACAATAAATAAATAAATAATGCTGAACAATCCACACAGCCCCAAGCTAAGCAGAGCTTGTGTTGTGGTACTAGATGACTGATTTACTTATTACAATACATAACATAAGTATATATTTTTTATTATACTTACATAGAAAATACCCAGAACACCCGGAACAAATATTAGCAGATCGTACAAACATTTGTCCCAAGGCGGGAATCGAACCTGCGACGCAGGAGGTTGCGGCCTTTATTATTGGATTGTAATTTTCTTTGTTTATTAAGACCCCTAATCTAGGAGATAGATAGGAAGGAAATAATGTACTCACAAGAAAAACAAACTAAAGATTTTCAACTAGTCAGGTACCTGGTGGTGCAATTGGTTAGCGCATTCCTGTATTGCGTGGAAGGTTGTGGGTTCAAGTCCTGTCTAGGTGATACATTTTTGGGATATACAAATTCATTTGGCAGTTGTATTGCTAAAGAGTTCTACCAGACCTACCAGTTTTGGATTTTATTTTTAATACTTACAATAGATTTTTTTGGCATGATAGGACAGTGTTGCTACTGAATAGCAAATACATATGCTCAGACTGTTGGTACAATACAGCCTCTAATCGACCGTGAACGAATCGCGCAAGTAATGTTAATTCACGATTCGGTACCAATACCCTTCGCACCGACAGAATACCAAATTAGGATGACAAGGGAACGACAAACCGCTGACCTAGTGCCGAAGGAGGTAAGATGTGTATCTCACTTACTCATTTAAATGACATTGACTGCCTCAATTTAAATGAATAACGAAGATAGGCGAAAATGGAAGTGAGTCTTACAATATGGTTCGGCAGACAAGCCTACAAACAATGACCATAAATAGGTAATATACCATAGTAGTACAGACTAAATTAAAATTTCTGCATGGAGTAGGCCGCAATATGGAATCCAATTCCGCATCCAAATGGCAATCCCGCAAGTTGCAATAATTACACTTTCAGGGATTCTGATGTTTAGTTAGGTAACGCACGTTTTATAAGCCGTATGGATCGAAACGTCCAATCGCGCGCTTCTCTGTATTATTAAGTGCGCCTTTGCATGTGCGTACGGATGTATCGGACCAGATGGTTTGAAGCTAGAAACATACTAAGCCCACGCCACGCAACGTACGCGACGGAATGTAGGGAAACGTCGGATGGCGTGGCATATGATAAGTGTGTCTCTGGACTAGACTCTACGCCATTTGTTTCCATACAAATGCAATCATCCAGATCTCATAATGCGTTGCGTACATTGCGTGGCATTGCTTTATAACGCGCGTTACCAAAGCGCGCGCTAAAAACACCTTTTGTGTACTCGTTCAAAGGAATCCGTACAAAAATTATTCTCTATATAATTTTAGACGCATGATAGAGCAGGCTTTTAGAGCTGCGTTATGTTGTCTACTTATGGGAATCTGTCCGGTGGCCTGTGCTGTCATGGTGCTGAATATGTAATCTGAATGAATACCCACAAGTAGTCAATTATTAAATCTCTCTTAGATTTCTTTGAAACGACAAATTTTGGTATACCTACGATGACTAACAGACGAGAATGGTAGCATGGATGGTTTTTGTTAAAACTCCTCAGAATAGTATTTTATTAGCAAACTAAATCTAGATTTCAAAGTGAACCGAGGCTAATTTCGAGGCAGTTAAACCAGTAAACGACTGCGTTGAGTCGGATTCAGCAAAACAAACGTTCATGTTATAAATAAGACGGCTTTTTTACTTTTATGGACTTCTCCGGTTCTCTGTTTACGAAATTTGTGGAGATACATAATAAGTATGATATATAGGTGACGTGTATACCTAGAAATGTGTAAAATAAAATTATTCATTATTATTATTATTGAGCTACCTGTAGATTGTTTGCAACAGTCTGCAGTTAGCTTAATTGTTTCAATTGTAAATACTAGTTCTAATTTGTTTTTTATTATTTGATTGTAATTTTCTTTGTTAATAAAGATCATAAGATAACTTTCGAAGTATCTTTCTCTGCGCTCTGTAATAACATAATTTAGTAGTCACCTAATTGAGGCAGGTCGAGACTTTTTGGTTAAATCATTTGTTAATTTTCGCGAGTTACCCGATGCTTAACTCAATTGATCAACTTATTTAAAATGTAGAATAATTTTCAGAGGTAGCAAAATGTGGCAAATCCATACTTAATGTTATAAATTTGAAAGTAACTCTGTCTGTCTATCTGTCTGTCTGTCTGTTAACTTTTCACGCCTAAACGGCTGAATGGATCTCAATGAAATTTAGCAGGGAGGTAAATAGTATCCCGGGACTGGACATAGGCTACTTAAAAAGCGCGTGCGATGCACGCGGGCAGCAGCTAGCATTGTATAAATATATCTTAAGTATGAACTTTTTCCAAAGGTTATTTAAAACACTTTGAACTTGAACAGTTACACAGGATTACACAGGTTTTAGAGGTGGCTTATAGTGAGTATATGAACCCCGCACTAGGTCAGGCCCCTTTCGCGGGTGATCGATCGAATACATATGCCAAGATAATGAGAAATAGATAATACACTAACAAATAAGGCAAAAAATAATACTAAGGAAACATAAAGTAAGTGATACGTTAGCCATACATTGAGATACCAAAGCTGGATTTCCAACGGGGAAGGTTATTGAGCGGGAAAGAAGAGATGAGGGGCAGACTTCATTTCAATGCATTTTGCTCGCTCAGTCCTTTCCGCTTAAAAGAAGATAAAGGACGCAATTACCAAGTTAATTACTTTAGTCGGACCAGAAAGTCCAAAACTTGACGGTTTAAAACCTTGAACTATCTTTATAGGGTGTTTACTCATAATCTATGAAAAGACAAGAGATATCGAAATCTTTTCAAACAATGCGGAATGTAGAGCAGTATTTTGACTTTAATGTAAATTTTTTAGAGCTGGCGCGAATGTCTTTTTTTTCATTCAAATATCCACGCTGACATTACAAATCCAGGCCTCCAGTATACGAAAAACAAAAGACGCGCCAGCTTTAAAAAATGACCTAGAGGAGCTACTTAATGCTCATTTTGTCTGGGTGCTTGGAGCGGTGCGATAACGCCGGTTGGCTGTTATTAGGCCGCTTAATATCTTAGAAAAAAACGTATATTTTTAGATTTACAAGCCAATTTAAATCCGAACCACAAAGCACAATTTCATAGAGACGGTAGGAAAGCTTTATTAGTTTGTAACTGTGACGAAATATTGTACAAAACAACACAAATCTTGTTGTTTAGGATACTATGTACCGTAATGGATAATATGGACCAAGATTTGTGACTTTCCTATGTTGTCTGAAATATATTATTACATTTAAGATCTCGCTTTTTCTGTCTTTTTTCCGTCTTTAATATCTCAGCAACTACAGCAGCAAATAACTTGAAATGAAAAAAAAAATTAAAAATAAAAATGAAAATTTTTAGTGGAAACACATGTCGAAATTTAAAAGAGACTTAAAAGGTCCAATAGGTTATCAAATGAAAGGTATTGGTTTGTACATCTCAAAACAGTTTTTCAAATTTCTGTAGGTTTCATACTTTTGAAATATTTTGAAAAAGTCGAAAATTTTACCATTACTCTCTATACTCAGAAGTTTGCAAACCGATCCATCTGAAATGTAGGTACCTTCAATTTTTAGGTATTCATTAAATAGCAAAGTCTCTAACCAGTACCTATAGTACATATTGGTATACTTGACAAACGTTCGAAACCCTCAGCGCGCGAGTCACACTCTCACTTGACGGATCTTATTTGTTTTTGCTACCACTTCGATAATATGCCTATTGTTATGCTAAAAGTGGTACCTAATCAGAAGTAAACTTTTTAACACGCGCAGAAAGGCATCTTTTCAACTTATAAGAATAAGTAAGCTTTGTATAAGTAAGCTTAGTATAAGTAAGCTTTGTAAGAATATGTACTAACAAAGCTTATGTCTAAAATTATTTTATACAAAATTGTAGCCATGAATTTGTTGCTTTTCATGCCCTTTATACGATATCGAATAAAAAACATTTATTATTGTTTTATCCCTACGTGTTCTATATTCAATTATCTGCGCCCGAGTCAACACTGCGGAAATTGAAAACGACGAATCTTCTGGAATCAATGTTCTACGACCCTTTAATAATTAGGTTTAGGTATATTTACATTTCCAAAACATTGAGTTTTATTTTTAGCAGGTGCTATAAAAGTGTGTTCCTGAAAAACTCTACGTACCTAGTTCTTATTTGTTTTAGTAAAGAGAGAGCAAGCAAGAGACAGTGTGGTCCATTAATTCACTTTTAATTTGTCAATAATTTCTGAAAGAAACCCCCTGTTTCGGGCGCGGGGGTGGTGTCTGCGCGTAGCTTGGTTTGTGTTATTTTTGTTTTTGTTGTTTCAACTTGGGATTCTCTGCCGCCCATTACCGACAATTTTGTTTATTGACAAGTCCGTTCAGTCGAAAATGGAATTCATCCAAGAAAAGAATTTCATTGAAGTCAGTGAAGGAGTCAAGCATTTCATTAGCGAAATTCAACCTCGATTTAAAGTCTGCTGGCTACGATTCATATACTAGTTGAGCCTTATCTTTAAGGATCGCGCGTGTATTGGTAATAGAGGAGAGGTTTTTGAACAAAATGTGTAAAATTTAAATAAAAAATTTTGTTTTTAATGATGTATTTCTACTCCGTTTCCATAATTTTTGACAAGTTTTTAGACTTTTCGGGTACAATCTGGTACACCGTTGTAATAAGCGATGATTAGAGAAATTTTTAACAGTGTTTGAACTCCTTGATCGCTATTAGTTTTTTATTTAAAACGATGAAATGTTGACCTTCTTGACTAATTGTTTTAATTTTTTTTTATCTTATAATGCCTTCAGTAGACGAAGGATACATCTGGGACCAAAACCAAATAAAAAGTACAATCGAAAACATGTTCCAAAAAAATTTTAGGGGTAGAGAGGTAAAATTTCGGAAAATCTTAAAAAACTACAAACAACAGAATTCAAAAAATATTTAAATAGTTAGGATCTTCTACTTTAATTTGTATTTTATAAATAGTTCCACCTACACACCCACCGAGTTTGTCTAACCCTCCACCAAACACCCTGTATGTATTTGGCTTGAAAAAGTTACTTACCTATTTCATTAAATTTTAGGACCAAAAAATCACCCTTCTTATGGTGCGTTTTCAGTAAACCGCGGCCAGCAGGAGTTGAAGCGATTTTTACAGTTATCAAATAGTTATCCGCCGCAACATTAGGAAGGACTACGTGCGACGGCACCCTTTTTATACTGATCATATTTCAATGATATCTGTGATACATAATGAATGTAAAGTATCAAACTTTTCATGTCCTAGGAATTTGAATTCAAGCTACTTAGCGAACACTCCAAGCTAAATTACACCCGTCGCTTACAAAAAACACTCAACAATAAATAGGTATGTCAATATATTAAGATAGACTGCTGCTCTACATTATAATAGATCTTTAATGGAGTTCGAAGTGCGCGAACAATTACTAAGTTCAGACACTGAAGACCTCTGGTATTTTCCAGCTAAAGAAACCATAAACATAATTTTTGAACAAGAAAAAGGGACATCAGAACAAAGGTAAGGTTTCGTCACAAATAAGGTACGTTAATGTTACTTACCTTTTAAACTTTTCAACAAAATAATGGAGTCCCGATAAAAACACGATTTGAATACCGACGCAAAATCGAGTGGAGGATTTGCATTGATCTAAGTATATAAGGAGAGATGAGGTACTAGATTCTCGAAAGTGAAAGGCATAAATTAGGTGCAATTAGGTCCACCCACTTCAGTCATAGTCAGCCCGGCGGCGTTCGTGTTACGCGTGCTTGCTACTACGTACTTTAGTGTGATTTATTGACTAAAAGACTACACCAATGCTCTCGTGTTTGTTCATTATAATTATTGCACAAGATTATAAATGTAACTGAGAAAGAGTGCGTGTATTTGTAACACAGGCCAATTGTTGAGTAAGCGCTGGGAGAATGTCCCTTATCTACAGATTTTACTTAGATCTACGGGGATTTGAGATTTCGTCAGGTGTAGCAAAATAGTAAGAAGCTGGGAATCATGCCGTAGGATCCGGCATTATTCCCAGTTTTTCTCGTAGACTTAGGGAACACTTGACTTTAGACTTGAAGTTTCCAAGTTTTGATTGAATCGAAATCTGGAATGCTGTCCGTTGAGTCCCGCCTCGAGGAGATTGTTTAAACGTGGCTGGAGGTCCGTCGTCGTCGCTACAGATTGAACACGCTCTCTTTATATTATACTTTTTTATACTTCTTATACTTTTTTCAAAATATTTCAAAAAGTATTAAACCTACAGAAATTTCAAAACCTGTTTTGAAATGTGCAAACCGATACCTTTCATTTGATACCCCATTTGACATTGTAGGTCTCTTTTAAAATTTTTACATCTAAATTGTGATGTCAAAATTTTATATAACTTATCATCATTGCATTAGACATTAAAATTCAACGTGTAGAACAAATATCAACTGTACTTGGTTTTTGTAAGGGGGTTTTTGGCTGGAATGCGCTCGAAGCTTTTTCTTAAATAGCAGGCAGCAATAGGAACTACTTACTATGTATCAAATTTATTTCAATTTGCTTTTCTATTGGAATAGAGCAATACATAACTATCTCCCTCTGTTGGTTGGTAGATACTAAGCTTACCGAGCGAGCACTTTCCACGATCTCAACTCATTGCAGATTGTAGAAACTACCCAACCATATCTCAACGAACCAATTTCTATCGAGAAGAGTTTATTGGAATCGATTTACGAAAAAAATCTTCAGGTTTAGTAGCGTAGTATGTGGTAGGACACTAAAATAATAATAAGTACTTGATTATGATTTGCGCCACAGACGACCTCTGTGGCACAGCGGGCGAAGGTCCGCCTGTGACGCATGAGGTTGCAGGTTCGATTCCCGCCGGGAGTAGGTAACCCATAAGCTGGTCAGTAGCTGCTTACTTGGCTAAGTTATTTAATGCGTTTATTTTATAGCCTTGCGTATAACTTTAGCAATTATGGAGTTCAGGCAGTTTAGAAAGGCCTAACCTGCTTTTTTCTCTAATCTAACCGTCCTCCGTCATTAACATTACACCTACATTAAGTAGGTAGGCACCATACCTATCTTATCATAAGCACATTATGATAAAACAAAATGACACGTCGTTATTATTGGGCAACAGGTCTACTTCGTAGTAAGTACCGGTTGGTGGGAGATTTATACAATGTAGGCCGGCACTTAGCTGATCAGGTTCCACGTTGAAACCCACCATAATTTAAATTCCAAACACAGATAATAGAGATATTCGATGTTTGATGTTATGTTCGATGTTTTTAGTGAATATACCTTTGCTTGAACACAATCTCATCTGATGAAGGTCTATACACTAGCTAAACTCGTGAAATGTTTGTAAACAAACCACGATACAAAAAAATAAAACTCACTTGCTTGGCGTTGAGTTGTGATTATATAATTCTAAACAATTTTTATTGAAGGAAGGATCACAAATCGACCAGGCGTAATGTAAATTGCGCGTAAAAAGACGCGGCAACAGAGTGAATTTTAGGATAAGTATGGGCGGTTTGTCTACAAACAATGTACATTTGTTTGGAATATGGATGACGCTTATTCTCTCTTGTCTTGAAGAAACCCAGGTTTAAGTCGGGTGGAAAAACAGAAGCAGAATATCAAAGAATATCCCTAAAGGTTGACTAATCGCGAAAGGAGGCATCGTGCAATGAAATCGAAGTGGGCATGATGTATTTACCTACATAGGTCTTGGGCGTTGGGAATTGAACAAAACTGGGGTTTTATGGAAAAAACCTGCAAATGATGTCACTGACCTGATTGTCGGTCCAACCAAACAAAGATAACGTGAGTCATTTTGTCAGTTTCCATAAAGTATAGCATATACCTACTAGACTAAGTTCATACTTAAACAAAAAGTATTTGGAAAAGAATTTTTATGGATAAGGTTTTCTAAACCTCGGGTACGAAAATATATAGACAAATTTTTATTTATTTAAATCTATTTTTGTTTTTTTCCCCTAATTAAAGTTTTAAGCTTGTATCTACATACAAGCTCTACTCTACAGTAGAGACGGTGTGGTGCTTGCATATATAGGTACTTTGCATAAGCTTTGCTTCAGATGGTTTAGGTAATGTATCCGATGGGACTGTTATATTGTAGGTCTAGATAATACTATACACTCCTAAGTTTGCAATTTCTTATACACGTAAAGGGTAACAGTACACGTAAAATTTTTTCATACCTACATCATTGTGGTTCCCAAATAATCCAAAAACTGTTTAGTCAAATTGATAACTTGGGAGCGTATACATATTTTCGCAGCTGACTGCACTCAGGTACATAATAATAATTGGAGGAATAATTAGTAGGAATATCCGGTAAAAGCTTTCCCGTGTTACGAATGGGAGAATAGTCTTAATAAAATGCTATTGTCTAATATAAATATATTCCTCTGCTTTTTAAGAGGAAAACACAATTAAAAACTGCCTTTTCGGGCCCTTTTGGACCTTAATACGTAAAGTACTTTTTAAATGCTACATTAGGTATGTATAGTTGATATAGAATACACCTGCCATTATGGATAAACATGTGAGATACTAACGTTCAGGTGTTATTTGTCGACATAAAAGTGATTGTTTTGTTTGAACTTCGAAAAAGGATGTTCGGCTATATATTTACTGAAAATCGGTGAACATAACTAATTACAACAGAAATTAAAATAGACACAGAAAGCTTATAATAGGCATTCGCTAATAGAATCATAATAAACTACCTAAGTGTGAACACTAAAATTTATGTCGTCGACAATTGCGTACTTAATATAGCAATAAAATTATATTAAATAAAACTGCTTGCAACAGTCCGCAGTTAGCTTAATTGTTTCAATTGTAAATACGAGTTCTATATTGTTTTTATTATTGAATTGTAATTTTGTTTGTCAATACAGGATTGATTGTAAAAAAGAAAGTAAAAATTAATTAAAGTTAAAAAAGAAACAAAAGGTAAATAAGAATTAAGAGTTGAAATATTTCCTTATGTCACGGATTTTACCACTTTTGTTAACTATACCTCTACCATTATGTTGACTGAGGTTTAACGCACACATTTCATCAGTTAACAAAAACTCATCTGTACTGTTTAAGTTTGTCGGGTTAAAAACTAAAATTGTCTGTATGTAACCATGCAATACTACTAAGGTTAAAGTCACCGACGACAAGGACCGCATCTGAGGGGTTAACCGAAGCCACAAAATTTAGATGAGTAAGAAAGTCAGCTACTTGTGAACTAAAAGACAAACCATTATTTTGACCGCCTAAGTCACACATAAATATCACATATATATAAATCAACCCTTTTATGCGTACACACAACCATAGACCCTCAGCTGTGGAGTTGAATTGGGGTAATAACTTAACTTGCAAGGCCTTACGTGTTGCCACCAACACACCACCACCTTAAGATTGACCCGTCAAACTATAATCACGGTCACGACGCCACACTAAATACCTATCATCCAAAAACTTGGAGCTAGAAATGCTATCCACACCCCGTCTCAGTACTATATCATAAGAACTCAAATAAGCACTACGATAAACCTCCTCAGTTTTCGTTCTCAATCCGCGAACGTTCTGAGAGTAAATACACAGATCACGATCATTCCTATACAACGAAACTATTGTAAAATAATATCATAAAAACATAATAGCATCAATGTATGAAATAGCCTACGATAGCAATCTACCTCGAATATCTCTTTACCAATGTTATTTGCTGTCTACCTTTCAAAACTACACTCAATTATTTTATAAATGTTCTATTACATTATTATCATTAACATAAACAGTCTGATAGAAGTGTAATAGAACATTTATAAAATAATTGAGTGTAGTTTTGAAAGGTAGACAGCAAATAACATTGGTAAAGAGATATTCGAGGTACTAGATTGCTATCGTAGGCAGTATTCACAAACGCGGGCGAGACAGAAAATATATGATCGACAATTTTTACGCGAAGTAGGTACCATGACGAAATAGTAAAGATTGCAAAAAAAGACAACAGTCATTATTAGCAAGGCAGGGGTGCACAACGGTTTACAAAGAAGTGCTACTACAAAGTTAATAATATTATTGCATTTGGTTATTAAATAAAAATAATTTACGCTTACGAAAATTAATACTAGGACGCATTGGGGTTGCCAACATTGTTGATTGACAATGATTTAAACAATTTTGTTTAAATAATTTTCATTTCTAATTATGTTAACTTTTGACGATTCATCCCGGAGGATGTAGATTTTTCCATGCTTAGCCCAGACAAATTTATAGCTCTTGTTCTGGGCTGTAGTCTTCGTCAGGGTGAGTAGTTTTTTCTGGTCCGCATTGAGGTGGTCATTAATGTAGACTCAAAATTAGAAGAGCCTATGTCCGTAGTAATAAGTTTTTCGGTACGCGCAGGTCCGATGAAGTCTTGTCTTTTATATCTGTTTATAAAACTGGCGATTATCGGTTTCTCCTTCGAATTGTGCATAGGAACCCTAGATATGTACTTTATCTGGGTTTTAGGTATTACGGTGTTCACCTTTTTACCAATCTTTTCCACAATTGAAAATTATTTTTTTTCCTTCTTGATGGGCACTCTCTTGATCTCGATATTGTTCAGTCTCGATCTCGATATTGATGGGTAATTTATCGACTTTTTATAAAAAGTTTCAAAAAGTATGAAACCTATAGAAATTTAGAAAACTGTTTTGTGATGTACAAACCGACACCTTTCATTTGATATCCCACTTGGTGAGGTAATTATAATTACCTACATTTCAGATTCGGAAAAATATGTAAACTGCAGGAATTTCAAAAACCGTTTTAAGATGTAGATACTGGTACCTTTTATTTGATACCCCACTCGGTGTGGTGGCCTGTTGAAAATTAGACCCCCTTTTTAACCATTTTTCAAAAAGTGTTCTACTTACAGACTTTACTATACTTTTAAAAAAGGGGCGATGAAAGGTATCGATCAGTTTGTACATCTCAAATCAGTTTTTGAAATTTGTGTAGGTTTGCAGAGCGATCCATCTAAAATGTAGGTAGCGATTGTAGATATGGATTTATATTTTACAGGAAAATTATAGAGTCTGTACGTAGAACACTTTTTTAAAAATGGTCAAAAAGGGGGGGAATAATTTTCAACAGGCTACCACACCGAGTGGGGTATCAAATAAAAGGTACCAGTATCTACATCTTAAAACGGTTTTTGAAATTCCTGCAGTTTACATATTTTTCCGAATCTGAAATGTTAACCTTAAATTTTTAGGTATTCATCAAATATCAAAGTCTCTAACCGGTACCTACCTATAGTACATATTGGTATAATTGACAAACGTTCGAAACGCTCGGCGCGCCAGTCACACTCGCACTTGACGGATCTTGTTTCGCTTTAGTATTGAGAATGATCCCGAGGCGCACCTATAAAAGTTTAATTCACGAGGGATTATTTCTTCTCTAAAAGTTAAAGAAAACAAAAAACAGTTTGGGTCAAAAGGCGTCAAAAGGCGTCATAAGCTCGAAATTTCATACACTTTCGGCTCTTACAATATAGTGGAGCATGTTGACAGGCGCGCTGTCTGAGCGTCCAATGCTGCAGTGCGGGTCAGCTGTTGTGAATTTTAGATGCAATGGAATCTGCATATTTTATTGTCAAATAAAGAAAATGTTTTATGACGGCGAAGTTTT
Source organism: Eupithecia inturbata (assembly GCA_963662085.1). NCBI lineage: Eukaryota > Metazoa > Arthropoda > Insecta > Lepidoptera > Geometridae > Eupithecia > Eupithecia inturbata. Next base: position 8,369,004 of record OY759180.1, on the reverse strand, counting down.
CTGTTCATAAAGATACAAATAATAATTGACTATTTGAAAAACATCGTGATCTTTTTGGCGCATCGGGACGGGCGGAGGCGGCGGCGGCGGGGCGGCGCGGCGGCGCTCTGCGGCTCTTGGCGAAAAAAATGGATGGAATGGTTTGATGTAGGCAGGTAAAATCAAGCATATGTACATACACACAATTAGCGGCGATAAGCGCTGAATGAATGAACTTTGCAACATTTCAGTCGTAGATAAGTAAATGCATAGAAAATAGTTACCAATGTGTGTGTTTTTTTTTATGACTGTTATCTTTGATTGTTTTGTTTAAGATTTAGGATTATTTATATAACTACGCGACGCGTTTAACCACAATAGGTAATAATAAATTCGTAAAATAAAGAGAACCCAGTGCTTAGACAAACCTAACATAGGCTTTAAGGCATTGCTAATCAATTTTTGTAACGAATTTTTATTGAATAAATTATCTATCTATCTATCTAATTTAACAAATATTATAAGGTTTCTAGGGTTCCGTACTTTAAAGGGAAAAAGGAACCCTTATTAATTCTACAGAATGTCGTCGAAAGATTTTATGACCCCGCCAGTAATAAAAGAAACTGCTCAAGCAGTGATTGAGAACCTATTACCCTAGAAATCCAGAAATAAATACAACAAGACTTATGAAGATTTCGTGTATTGGAAAAACGAGAAGAATGCAACTTCTTTTTCGGAAATAATTATAATAAAAATGTTTATTTTCTCTCACAAAGGCACTTAATCAAGCTTAAACTAGGTATACATAGGCAAATGACACACTCGATAGGAATCAGTCACTTTTCACCTCGGTGAACAATGTACTATTGTTAAGTGAAGTTTTGTTGCATTTTTGCACAAGGGAACCATAAAATATTTACAATAAGCTTTTCCATCTTTGTCCATTGTATGTACATTGTAAAGTTAAAAACCATCATAGTACTACGTATTACAATGGGTACAAAATATGTATTTTTTTTATTAATATTTTTTTTATACTCTACATACTTAAACACCACAGAACTACATAATATATCGGTTCTGGGTTAAACACAAAGAGAAATAACATTCTTACATAATTTTGATCTAACACCATTCTTTAAAGATTTTGAGCTGGAAGCAAAGGGTCTCTTGATCACTACGCAGTACGCTGTTTCTAGAGTTTACAGAGTTTATGTAGAAAGATTCTGTTTCGAACTTTTTGTCCTCTCAACAGTACTTTTTGGTTAATCTTTGTTACATGGGAACATAATAATATTGTGGTTTTTTATTTATGTTTATGTGGCTTCTTCCCGCGGCTTCGCACGCACTTTTCTGGGATAAAAAGTAGTCTATGCCCGTCCCTGAGATAACGTCTACCTCTCTGCCAAATTTAATTAAGATCTGTTCAGCTGTTTAGGCGTGAAAAGGTAACATGCAGACAGACAGAGTTACTTTCGGATTTATAATATTAGTATGGATATGTACTTACCTTTCCCAATACCTACTCAATATATTAGGTATTTTATTGTTGTCTACTCTACCTTTAGTCAATATTAAATTTATCTAGGTACAATGTCTTTTTTTCAAATAAAAATAGAGTAGATCAATTTATGGCACAAGTCATAAATTGTTTACAAATATTTATCACTAAAGATTTCCCAAATATCTCACGAGCCAGCACACAGACTGTCAGACACAGACTGTATGTCAAATAAACCGAATTTTCTTCTATAAAACTATTCCGGAATGAAATTGTCTCTAAACGAGAGGAAATTCGCGAGTCATATCATAACATCTTCCATGTTTCATCTCATCTAGTGTTGCAGCTTAGCTTTTACCTTTTGCTTTTCGTACGACGAGCGACGGTACAAAAAGATTGACCTACTTGTCAAAGTAGGTTCGTCGACTTAAATTCGACTTATTTTTAAAAGCAGTGATAGGCACTGAAGGTTTGACGTCACGTTTTAAATTATCTGGAAATCCCCTTAAAGTACAATAATGTACCTACTTAGTCATTCAGCAACACTTTATGAGTTGCACTTGCACCTTTTTGTTCGTGTTACGTTTATTCAAATTAAGATTAGTGTTACCAACTGATTGTCTAGAATTCCATTGAGAACGCGAGCTAAAGGAAATACAGTCACGTTCGCTTTTGTTGTTTTCTGAATATATTACATGGGCACAACAGAACAATAGATAGTGATAATGCCTGACTTTATGTATGTAAAACATGAATTGTATGATTTTCTGAACGTTGTTTTTATTGTTTGCCCACCATCTAACGTAAGCGAAGATGTGGCCTAGGATGGAGCACGCTTTCCTAGAATGAACTTGATTCACTGAGATTGAAGACTCCAAAATTGTACTTTACCGGGAAAACAGAGGCAATTTAATAAACTAAACCTTTTAATACATAGTGATGTGGTCGGCACCTTGGTGGTCTAACGTTTAGTAAGTACCTACAACTTGTTGTATTATTTTTAGGTAACGACACCTAACTTGCCAACGTAAAATTCGTTCTTAGGGGGATAAGATAGGACGACGCTACGGTTGGAAATAATCCATAAATGTCAACCCAGACAATATAACGTGAAAAGTGCTTTCTGGCAAATTTTCATCCTTTTGCCAAATATCACCCAAGTTTAGAGATTTTTAACGATAAATAAATAATGCTAGACCATTCGCACAGCATCACAAAGTCTTGTATTATAATGTACCAAACCTTTTAGACATCTTAATTAATTACATAAGTGCTTTTTTATCGTACATATAGTAAACACCCAGAACACTCGGAACAAATTTCAGCACAAAATTTACAAAAATTTGTCCCAAGGCGGGAATAGAACACGCAACCTGTATCGCAGGCGGACCTTCGCCCATTGTGCAACGGAGGTGGTCTGTCGAGAGCTGCTTAAAATTTTCTCTATTAATGTTACCGAGCGGAAGAGTCGAACACGTTCCACCACCAGTGTGAACTCTATTTCTGATAAAATCCGAGTTCAAGGCATTAGATAGGAAATTTTCTAACTCGTTTTACTAACAGAATACTGTATGAGGCTAGTCATCCTTTGGGAGTTCTATTGGAGCTCTTATTCCTGGTTATTTTTAACTTCAAAATAAAATACATATCAATAACATAGTAGGTACAGCCGATCATAGAACCGGAGGAGTTTCTAAGTTCAGTTGTATCTTCGTCGATTTCTCCGTCAATCATAAACTGATTTGGAAAATTCTATTGTATGGAGAATGGTCCCGAGGTGGTCCCATAAAAATCTCTTCCCGAGGAATTAGTATTTGTCCCAAAAAACTTAAAACAGTGTAAGGTTTGAAGATAGGTAGGGTGTAGGTTTTAAGATTTTTCAAAATGAAACTTGTTAGGTTTTGTGTGATAGAGTTTGTCGTAGGTAGTGGTCCCCAGATTAATGAAGCGAGACGTTTCTGGTTCGTGACTTATTGTGACTATACCTTAATATATGTATACCTAATAAAATAATTACTTTCATAAAATTTTCATGCTAAAAAAAAAGAGAATTTATTTTGTGCTAATAATATTCCACATAGAATATTCAAACTTTTATAATGTTACCCTTATAATTTAGAAACAATATTTATTTAGGTAGCAGTAAATGAAATTTTGTTGATTTAGGTTTATAGGTAGAGTAAAATCTTTGACTCTGATTTATATTCTATTTTGTCTGCTCTTTGTGACCATAAGCGCCTCATTGTAGACGCTTATAACGGCAAACTATGACAAGGCGTCTGCTACATAAATTAGTTGAGGCATCGTAAAGTATTCCTTAAGAAGAGGAGACTATAGGTCTTGACTATTTAATAAAATAAGAACTCATTATGATTCAGGGTAATAAATCATGGTATATTGCGGCGCGAGTAAATTTTCTTTGATGCTATTAGGACGCCCTCCGGTCCGGTGGGACGACGATCTGCGAAACACTGCAGGCTGATGCTGATGCGGCAAGCTGAAGACAGGGCGCTATGGCGTTCTATGACTAATATAGGCTGATGATGATAATGACTTAGATGCCTAATCTGCCTCTCCACCTATTTGAAGCAAAATTTCATTTAATAATTGAAGATGATACTTTAGTAGGCGGCTGCAAAAATCTGCAACACTCGCAAGTTTTAAATTTGAATAAATAGTATAAACAATTGGATAATTTCAATGTAACTCATGCTGACAAGTACCATGCATGAAAAATATTTGCATGCACTTTTATTTTTATTATAATAAAAGTAAGCTGACTGTATCTAAAATGTCGTGAAATGCGTAGATTTGGCATGGTAGAGAATTCTCGATCATGCCAAATCTACGTATATCACGACTTTGTTGGTTGTTGAATGAATATTCTTGTTGCACTTGCGACAACGAGTACTAATTACTAGAAGTAGGTACTACTACAAGGAAGGATGGGGTTGGCCTTTGCCCAGCCAGTGGGACAGTGTGTGTAGGCTTATAATTAAAATACCCTTACCTTTTTGAATTTGAAATATTGTTGTTGCATTTGTATTTGAAATTTGAATTTTTAAACGTTATTTTAAACTGAATTTCATTGCTGATTTTTATTTGAAACTAGCTGCAGCCCGCGGCTTCGCACGCTTTTTTCCGGCATAAAAGGTAGCCTATGTCCTGCCCCGGGATACCATCTACCTCGCTGCCAAATTTCACCGAGATCCGTTCAGCCGTTCTTGAGTTATAAATAGTGTTACTAACACGACTTTCTTTTATATATATAGATTTGTAATTTTTATTCATTTATTTAATCCTGAATTTATTGCTACTTTTTATGTGAAATTTGTATTTTTACTGTAGTATTACATTTTATTAGATAGAATAAGTGGTTGTGACCGTTCAAATTGAATAAATAAATATATTTAAATTTAATAATAATAAACCTAAAGGGACCTCTACTAAGTACGACACTCTACTACAAACTAACTCGCATAAAGGGCCTCTGCAACAGCAGAGGCATCCGTGGGGCCGAAACCCAAGTTTCGGCCCCACGGATGCCTCCAAAATATCGGGTCGCTGTATGGCCCGAGATCATGGGAATAAGAAATACCAAATAATAATAATAAGTAGGTAGTTACTATCATTATTTTGGTAAATAAAGTAAAAAAGTAAGTAAGTAGTAAAGTAGTGGTAAATAATTCGGTTCGAGTTAGTTATTCCACCATTATTTATTTATTCCGCATTCGATGCGGGGTGGCGGCGCATGGGGCGTCATCAGAACGATAGATCGTTCAGATGTGACGTGATGGATGGTGATGAGATATGATGGAGTGATTGGAAAGACGGAAAGTAGGTACCTATGTATGCCCGTTTGTAAAATAAATGTGAAAGGTAGATAAGAAGGTAAAACGCACGTAAAAGATACGTGCCGGTAGTATACATATCTGGGCTAAGCAAAAGTTATCTATTATACACTGTCGGCTCCGTATTTTTTTACTAGATTCTGCCCACGTCTTCGAACGCGCTGTTGCTATGGAAACGTCTAAAGTTTATTTTTATCCCATAGGAACTGTTTTATATGGGATAAAAAGTAGCCTATATTTGATTCCAGGTCGAGCTACGCCTATAAAAAAATCTAATCTGTAGTTTCAGCGTGCCATCCATCTATCTAAGCTATCGCATTTATTATATAGGGTGTCTCAAAAGAAAGGACACATGTAAACAAATTAAAAAAACATAAGTTATTTATCGATTTTTTTAAAATGTATTATTAAAACACACTTTGGAAATTTATTTCTTAAAAATAATGTTGACCAAATGTTTACACTCGCGTTCACGACACTCTTTTAATCTAACACTAAAATTTCTGATGACGGCTTGGCAAGTACGCTCCGTGATGGCTCCCATTCATTGGACGTGTGTGAAGTTGCTCCGTCCTGATGGAACCATGTTCTTTCGGTACAGCCTGGAAAATTGTGCAGTTCAGGCAACAAAACTCATATAACATTCTCACATAACGCTCTGTATTCACTGTAAGTGCACGACCCTTTCATCTTCAAAAAGTAAGGACCGATAATTACTCGCAATCACATTGCAGCCCATACGGTCACTTTCGAAACCGAAAATATCGAACATTACAGAATTTTTTTCGCGCTATAGTCGCTAAATTACCCTTTTTGTAAAATTCGCGTACGCACAACGAGCGTTTCCTCCCTAAAAACGCTCCATAGCGACTATATTCCTAAGAGCCACGCTACCGACCGATTGAAATATCCCTCCCACCCCTACGAAGCGTTGCGTTGACGCAGTAAGCTAAACAAATATACCCAGTTTAACAGGGCAGGCTTCTTATGTCAAACAAGAATTACCTGATACATGTTCCTGAATTTCCGAACGATGCGAGTTTCATTATCACTTTCATTCTCACTGGAGTTGGAGGAGTTGTAATCATTCCCGTTCACATCGGAATCACTCATGTTTACATCCAAAGTTATTGAAATTAATGTAATGTTATGCTAGGTATTTTTATTTAAGTGCCTAACGTAGCTCTTGTAAACGATAACGTTTTGGTTCTACTTCAATAAGTCCACTTGTAAAATATATGAATGATTAACTTATAAACCACGGTTCCAGATGTTAATTATAGGGATTGCACTGCACGTTCAACGTGACTTGACTGTTAAAGGTAAATGAGTAAATGTCATAATATATAGGATACTTTTCGATTCTTAATTGTTTTTTAATTGGCATTTTAATAGTTCCAGTAACTAAATTATAACTAACTAAGGTAGGAAATGACGTTTGGCCTAGGTAAGTAGGTAGATAGATACTTTACCTTTTTTGTTGTTGACTTAAGTAAGTGGAAAATATAGCAATAACCCTTAACGCTGTCACTGCCCAGCCTTTGTCGCCACGCGGCTACAAGCAGTGGTAAAACCACATGTGCGTCGTGCGCAATGAAATTGCTATTTATAATACTGACTTATTCATAAATTACTTATTAATAATTCTTTATAATATTTTATTAATAATTCATAAATTATTTTTCGAGTTATAAATAGCCAAGATTGGTAAAAAGTAGGTAGGTAAGTATACCTAAGTAACAAATGTTGCCTAGAACACATTGCTTCTAAGCGATAAGGCCGCCCATCGTACTCGTATCTTATGTAATGTCTTTTGTAGTGTATTTTTGTTGGTGTACAATAAAGTATTTTTGTATTGTATTGTATTGTAAGTAGGTACGAGTACATTAGGCAAGTTAACAACACATGATTACGTAGAAATAAATTTTCCACACAAGCCATAAATATCGTATGGTTATCATGATATTATAACCATTATAGACGACCTCAGCAATCACATATCTTGCAAAATTACATAGGTAGGTACTTATACTTAGGTACCTACAACATTCACATGATTCCACAAGTAAATACGAATTACATGCATTAGAGCATAGATAAACGGGCACCTTGAAGCTTGAGCTACGACGGTGTAGTGAACTATTGCATACAATACAATTCAATACACTTTAATGCACACCAAGAAAACACAAAAAATAATAATTCAGGAAAAGAGATATAGGTAACAGAGTTGCACAATGGGCGGCCTTATCGCTAAGAGCGATCTCTTCCAGACAACCTTGGGATGGACACGAAGAAGATGTACACTTACAGACGGTGGCGTATTACTTAAATATACAATACATAGTATATATATGTATACATAGGTACTTACTATAATAATAACACAAACTACCGAGTCTTATAAAAAGGATGCAAAATAAAAACTAACAATTTATGACTGCAGAAAGATAGTGTGTGTAAACCATATTCATCACGAGTAACACACGAGTAACACACGAGTAACACACGAGTAACACACAAGTAACACTCGTAGCTCGAAGCGGTTTTGTTTATGTATATTTATGTATATTTATAGGGTGGATTTTTCGGACGGGGCAGTAAGGAGAGGTACCTTTACCGGTGTAGCTACCTGAAAATGGTTTTACGAGCTTATGCATAATGTTTAGAGAGTTCCTTATCCCCATTTACACGTTTAAAAAAAAATAGAGAAAATAAGCATTTTATTCACAAACTTTTTTTGATGCCAATCGATCCTGTTTCTTATACTGATCAAAAACTTATATCGGACCAACTGACGAGTACTAAAACGTCAGAAATCGCAAAAAACTTTTCCTATTACCCCGACTGAAAGGGAGTTAGGGGGAACTCCCTTTTTAAACGGCTTTGAAGGCGACGACTTGCGCTCCCCCACATAAATATAATACCTACCTAAGTTTTAGAACTGGTGTAACCAATCAAAGCTCTCAATATTCCAAAGTTTAGGAGTAGGCATCATTTAGTTATATCATTTAGGTTGGCAAGTTTATACCCACCGCATTTGTTTTAATGTTGGACTTGCCAAGACACAAATGAAATAATGAAAGAACGTAGGTAACAAATTAAGATTTTGAACTGCTATGAAAATTGGCACCTATTTATACGATCTCAGCTCTTTTATCGGTGAAGCCGCTATCTGAACGAACTTGGCTAGTTTACACATTTGTTTTTGATTAGATTTCATTGCTTTTTGATATGTTTAAGTATAAGTATTTTTTTATCCGGAACTCAGGACCATGAGTAAATTTTCTGTATGTATGTACTTTCCTATCTGTGTGTGAGTATTGTGCATGGAGCAGGTACAGAGAGGACGGGGCCTAAGCAACTGTGCACTGTGATTCTCAACTAGGTCCTGACGTCACCACAGTAGGCGTGGCCTTAGTCTGTGTACTGCCGGCGTTCTGTGCACAGCTTTGTCAACGGGGAAACATCATGAATTTAACAAAAAGACAGGGCCGTAATTAATCCAATTATTTTACCGATTGTCCCACGGTTCTGATTCATCAATGGACAGTAACTAAAAAAAAAAATTAAATACGCAGGAAATAAAATAAAGCCTCATTTAAATTAATTATTCTATCTACATTATTGAAAGTAGTTTCACTCCGTGAGACAACTATTATAACATTTATAACAGTTGTTGTTTAGTTAATTTAAAATTTTAAAGTCCGTGAAGCCCACCCATTAATTAAATTTTAATTATGTATGTTCTAGATTTCAATCCGAAGATAGTCTTAAACAGCAGTGGATCACAAAAATTGCATCCGTCCTTCATCATAACATCATCATAGTAGGCTTCATAGTGACCAAAAAGGCGACATGCAGCTTTTGATTTAGGCGGGTATTACTTGTTTACTGGTACGAAAATTCTGAGTACCCTACACTTAGTGACATCTAGTGTGAGGTAGTTAAACTACGTAGTACCATCGACACAAAATGAATCTAGCAGTTTTGCTATTGACCGGTAGAAGGAAAATAAAAAATAAAAATCTAACACACCCTCAAAAATCTAAAAAACAACATCATATCTAATTACAACATCTTTTTGTACCTTCTCCATGGTGTTATATGTAATAAAATAATACATACCGTGGAAATAAATTAAATGCGAAATACTGGTAGGGATAAAAGTAGGAAAATGATAGAACTTGTACATTGAATGTAAAGAAGATCTGTCTTTTACTATTGGCAAACCCTCAGTAGGTCCTTCGAAGTTTCGTTAGGAATTTAGTTTGTGCTAGAAAAGTGTGTGCGCGTTGAAGTGTTTCGTATGCTACGCCCTAGTACGGCGGCGTACGCATGTCTAGGACAAAATGTGTTTATCTATAAGGGTGAGGAGGGGTTAGATGGGGAAAAGAGAGATATCTCAAAGGTAAGATGGGAACATCACCAATACAATGGTCTACGACCTCTGAATTCAGAGATTTACCAGTTTTGTGATACTCTCGCAAATTCGCAAGCGTACCAGACCAGCGTATTTTAGTTTAGCTCCGTTGTTTTGATGAATGTCGAGTTGTAAGAGGTTAGCCTGCCTCCATCCTATGGCCTTAGGTTCCATCCTATGTATATCAGAAGTGAAGCAAACCAACGGCGACAGCATAGGACGATGAAAACTATAAAAGTTTGCAAGTGAAAACTTTTATAGTTTATCTAACGGAACGGAATAAGTCCTTATTCGGTTCCGTTAGATACTTTATTAGTAGGTATTAGTATGTTTTCTATGGAGAAGCCATTCAGTCTTGTGCCGAAATTAAAATGTTATTTATGTCTACAAATTGTATGGTAATTAAAAATGTTTGCATCTAAGAACGCTTTGTTCGGCCTAATGACCCATTCACACTCAGGTAAAAACTGTTTTGACCTCTGGAACCGAAAGAAACAACAGAATAATGACCGTTTTTATATATGCTAAGTAATTGCCGAGTTTGTTGAAAAGTCTAAAATTATCGACAGTTGGTATCTAACAGAATGCTTTGTTCTTTGTTTTATGTGCTAAATTGTTTACGCCATGCTCCATGCTGTTGAGAGGAGGCGTCCGTTCGTGGAGCGCAAAGCGAGTTCCCCGTTCAACCCACAATTTTTCTATCCAATATTATTTTTCCCTGTTCAACCAATAAAATACGTATACCGTGAGTGTCCACGTCTCAGCTCCGTAGGTCATAACGGGTAGGACGCACTGGTTGAAAACTTTCGTTTTCAAGCATTGCGGTATGGATGACGAGAAGACTCGACGTAGTTTCCCGAACGCTGTCCAGCCTAGCTGAATCCTCCTCTTGGCCTCCTTCTCGAAATTATTCTTACTTAGGTAAGTAACTAAGTAACTCGGGCTGATTCTGCAGTTAGCTGCAGAATCAGCCCGAGGTAAGTGTACTCGGAAACAGTTTCGAAACAATTATAATACATAACATAACACAAGCTCTGCTTACTTTGGGGCTAGATGATGCTGTGTGGATTGTCCAGCATTATTTATTTATTTATTTATTTATTTAATTTCGATTTTTTATGGTGGCCATGTACGACGACCGGTCCTGGATCCATGTGGCCATTGATCATGACTTTGGTTTTATCCAAATTCATGCCAAGACCGATGCATCGCGAGGCTGTGGCTAGGCCGTCCAGCATCCGGTTCAGCTCCTCTAGCGACTCCGCCATTAAGACTATGTCATGAGCGAATCGTAGGTGCGAGATATAATCGCCGTTTATGTTACTGCTCTTCCTTTTCCAGTCCAGCGTCTTACAAATATCATCAAACGCTCTCGTGAACAGTTTCGGGATATGACGTCCCCCTGTCTCACTCCTCTGCGCAATTGGATGGGTTTAGACTGCTGGCCCTGTACTTGGAAACTCATGGTGGCGGCCTCGTAGAGACATCTCAGCACCTCGATATAACGATAGTCTACTTGGCAACGCTGTAAGGATTCCAGAACAGCCCAGGTTTCGACGGAGTCGAAGTCCTTCTCATAGTCCACAAAAGCGAGACACAGGGGCTGGTTATACTCTTCGGACATCTGTATAATCTGCCTTACTCTGTGAATGTGGTCTATGTGTGCCATATTCTCCTCGGAACCCGACCTGTTCCGGCGGCTGGAACTCGTCAAGTCTCCTGGCGAGAAGGTTCGTGATCACTCTCGAGAACAGCTTATAGACGTGGCTCAGGAGAGTGATGGGTCTGTAGTTTTTAAGGAAGGTTTTATCTCCCTTCTTAAAAAGAGCACCACCAAACTCCCGCTCCACGCCTTAGGAGTTCTCCCATTGTGAAGGACGGTGTTAAAGAGGTTCTGTAGCTCCTGTATTATAGGGGCTCCTCCGGATTTCAGAAGCTCTGATGTAATTCCGTCCTCCCCGGGGGCTTTTCCATTTTTAAGCTGCCTTAGTGCTAACACGATCTCGTTTTGACTGATATCATCAGTTCGTCGGTATAGTGGCGTGTCAGGGTGGCTCTGGAATCGTGGTCGTCTCGTCGGGAACTTGGGGCCCGTTATGACCTATGGAGCTGAGACGTGGAAACTCACGGTAGGGCTGGTCCACCAGTTCAAAGTCGCTCAGCGAGCTATGGAAAGAGCTCTAAACTAGTTTAGTGTAGTAAGCATAAGTTTTATTTTTAAAAAGTCTGCATTGTCGTTTAATTTTATGTTGGTACCTACCTAATGTGATTATTGTTTATTAGTTATGTTGTTAGCACTTACCGCCTTAAAGACACAGATACAGGTACTTGATACAGGGTACTTGATACAGGATACAGGGGCTTGAGATACAGGTTTAACATATGTAGTTCAGGCACTAGTATAACCTTTAGAATATTAGTTATTATTACTCTTTTGTTACCCTTAAGATATTTTTAAATAAATTATTATTATTAATATTATTATATATACATAAATAAAAAGATGTAATCTCGAAAGTAAAGAAAGCATGGTAATAGAATGATTTAATTGATTTCGGTCGATAGGTTTGTAGGCCTCGGAAAAAGTAAATCGAAGTTTCTGATTAGTTTTCGTGCAAAACCAACTCTTAAGTTACTTACATAAGATAGCGTTTACACGAAAAGTAATCCCAAACTACGATTTTCGTTTGTACGAGTACGGGCCTTGATGTAAAGAAACGACGTAGAAGCCTGTAGCTTGTTGGTTGTTTTTTTCGAGTTGGAGTAAAACCCTTCTCAAGCTTTTTTGTCCTTAGTCTAGAATCTAGATTAATTTGATATTTTGTATTAAGCATTTGAACAGATAAATAGCAATGATGATGATGCTCTTGTAGCAGAATTTGTGACTATGGCGGCGGCCAGTCTCAACGGAGACTAGTGCGCAGGCTATTTATAGTGCACGAGTGTGTGCGCAAACACAGGTGCACTCTCTATTCCCTCACTCTCATAATCTGATCGGATGGCCGACGACACGACCGGGTTAGAAAATTAAGTAACAAAGCTTATTTACCATTATTTGGTTTAAAATTTAATCGTTCGACAACAGAGTGTAACAAACTAATCTTAGGCTGTAGGGTAATGTCGGCTAGTACCGGTCACCTAAGCAAAATAACTCACTAATTGCAGATAAATCATTTTTTTTTTTAAAACTATTAAGAAAACATAAGTAACATAACTGATCGGCCTTGTCCGACGGGCAATGCTTACACTGAATATAATTGTCTTTGCTCCATTTCATCTTCAACCCTTGCCTTGATTATCCGACGTCCTAAAATTCAAAAAGCAATAACTTTTAATATACTTAATAAAATTATAGATAAGTGATTGTGTATAAAAAACTAAAAACGACTTCAAATTCCTTAATATGTTATGTTATCAAACGAATAGTTAGATAACTGATTGGCAAAAATATTACAGACAATAAATTTAATATGAATATTACTCGATACTCACCTCTTATTTTCTGCAGCCAGAAAGTTATAAGAAAGTATCGCGAAACACACATGCGTGTTGTTGTCAGTGATGTGCGGTCGGATCTAAGCGGGAGTCAATGCGTCGGGGCAGGGAACAATCACGCCACCCTCTTTGCATGTGTGAGGTATCGTAAACGAAGTATTTTGTAAGAAAGTTTGGTGACCGGTATTGTCACCTGACGGGTAATGCCCGACTTTACCCTAACATTTTCTAAAACCGAAAAAAAAAATAAAAAAAAAAACAAAAAAAAAAATCTAAGGGTAAATCTGAGGTTTCCGTACATCAAATTTTTATTTGTAAATACCCCTTTATATGTCAACCTTATTTGTATTTGTTGTTATTAGAGTTGAAGTGTTACTTATTTATAGAAAGTTTCATGTGTCTACCTATTGCGGTCCAAGAGATACAGCCTCGACAAACGAAGAGCATAAATAACCAAAAAAAAAAAAAAACGTTTTTGTATGGCAGCCGCCTTTAATTTGGATATTTATTTTATTTTTATTAATTTCTGTTATAGCGGCAAAACAAATACACATTCTCTGAAAATTTCAACTGTCTACCTCTTACGGTTCATGAGATAGAGCCCTGTGACAGACGGACGGCCAGCGGAGGGCTATTAATAGGGTTCCGATTTCGCCTTTCGGGTACAAACCCTAAAAATTTCTACAAAATAATTTCAAAGGCATAAGAACTTTTTGGGTCACTGCGATCCTTGTCACAGTCTTATCAGTGCTTGTCTAGCACTGACGACACCACGGAAGGATAACTGGCATCATAAATTTAAATAATTACAATGGTAATTAGGCAGGTTTCTACTCGTTGTTTGACTTGAGCATCCAAGACAAAATATCGCTGACAAATTGATAATCGCCTAAAAGGGTCTTGGGTCCATCCTCCATCTAAGCCGCTTGGATAGAGGATTAGCAAAATGAATAAAAATACCAAGACTACTCGAAGATAAATTTATCCCCGGAAAGATTTATATTTATCCTCGTAGGTCCTTAATGATACGAACGACTTTCTGTTAAAATCTAAATTCTAGTCGAGTTAGGTCCCGACACTTTCGAGATCTAAATACTCCAACATCTCCCACTTATGTACCTAACCTATTTAAATATTGAATGTGAGCTCCTTATAATATTCGCATTCTAATATTCTTATAGCCTTCTCTCTTTCTGGCCTATCTTTCTGGACCGGGAAAAATAGTACATTGTTCGAGGTGAGAAAGTGACTGATTCCTATCGAGTGTGTCTTAAAACACACGAGGTAGGAATCGCACTTTATCCTGTGTGATACATAGTGCTTTATACTACACCTACGAGGAAAATAAACAATTTCCTTAAAAATAAATTGCACTCTTCTCGTTTTTCCAATACACGAAATCTTCATACATAAGTCTTGTTGTATTTATTTCTGGATTCTAGGGTAATAGGTTCTCAATCACTGCTTGAGCAGTTTCTTTTATTACTGAAGGTGTCATAAAATCTTCACTATCACTCGACGAAATTCTGTATAATTAATAATATTACCTCAAATGTAAATTTCGAAGAAATTCCCTTGAATTAATTTATTATGCATGTTTTAGATTATTATTACACTTTCTAGTTGAATTATATTTTCAGTCGACATTTTACCAAAAAATATCAGTTTCGACTTAAAGAATCTGGCAGCACCTCAACAAAAATTTTGTGATGGGACTGCACAATCAGAAATATCGATATTCTTTTTGTTTTAATTTATAATTTTTAATGATAGCACAATCGCGAATATCGATATCATTTTCTTATACAGGGTGATTTTTATTAGTGGATGATAATTTGAGAAATGAATCTACCCATGAAATTGAAACTTCCCCCAAGAAATTTAGATTGAAATAAGACAAATATTTTATGAAATATGAGAAATATTTTTGGACATACCATGATAAATTACTTTTGTAAGGGTAGGAGAGATCTAAACACTATCACCTATATTATCATATTATGACCTGTCTTTTAGACAAAGTAGTTCACTTTCGTACAATCACCCACAAAATATCAATCACTTATAAAATTTCGTTATTCTTTTTCTTACAGATTTCCAAAGGATATTGGGATTCGATCTGTGTGGGTTAAAGCATGTGGGAACCATGAACCATGGACTCCTAAACGAACGAGCACCATTTGCTCCGCACATTTCATAACTTCCTTTTTCATCACACAGTCAAATAACAAGAGAAGATAGAAACAGGACTCCATCCCAACTAAACCATATATCTTGTTTCTGTTTGCTTTGCAATCCTAACAATCTTCTAATAGCTAATATATTACTTTTAATATTAATTAATTTTAATAGCTAATGAGATGTTATCTTAGAATAGCTTAGCAAGCTTTATAAAACGAGGAGAACAATTAAATAGCTATTAAGGTAAACTTTATTCGATCACAAAATACCAAATAAAAGCATGTTGTCCTTTATGTGTATAACGCTGCTGCATCCAGTAGTGTCTGATTGTCTGACACTGTATTTTTACAGGATTTCTCAATATTCAGGTTTTTTTCTAAAATAGGCATCAAGTAGTAGATTGCTTAAAAAATGTCAAGCAGTAATTTTGTATACGTAGTTAATTAGCCCCTGTCAAATAACAATGTACGTTAGGAAAACGAAAACCTAACTGTAGAATTTTACTTTCCAATTTGTCTTTTTAAAATTACGTTTAAACATACATGTAGTGTATTTGTTATTAAAACCCTTTATTCTGACACCCTACTCGATGGGTTGTTTATGACGAAATGAAATTCTACTACACATATATTAGTAAAATATTATGGCTTTCGAGACTACAGATAAAAAGAAATCCAATGATTCCTTTTATTTAAAGTCTTTCCAGCCGTTAAGACTACAGGTGAAACCAATGAATGATACATAAACACATTCAAAAATTATTACCCCCCGCTCTTTTGGCAATTGGGTAAAAATAATCGATATTAACATAGGCTGATGATGATGATATTGCGGATATTGAAGGTTGTATAACTCTTCATATAAATACACTATTGAAATTAAATTACAATCTTTATTGTCAAAGAAAATTACAATTCAATAATAAAAACAAATTAGAACTAGTATTTACAATTTTTTTTTTTATTATGGTCTAGTAATCACATCTTAAATGAATGTTAAATACACTAGAGTATAATTACAATCTAGCCATAGAATTGGCTAATGGGTAATTTCGTTATAACTTATTTTTATAACAACATATTACTAAGAACGTGTCCATTGGCACTTTTCATATTGTCTCTATACATAAGGTGAAGACACTTTGTTCATGTTCTTTAAGATAGCACTTATGCACATACACTATAATTATCACTACACTTACTCAAAAGGTTTTGTTCTTTTGAGCCTTCTCACGATGTCCGTGTTGTCGAGGAGCTGAATTGCCTCGACGTCCACATGATGATGAAGCCTCTATTCGTGAGCCTCTGCGTATTTTTGTATGACTGTGTCGACAAATTCAATATTTAGCTCCCTATGAATATCGTAATTTCTTACGTACCAAGGAGCATTAACAATTGACCTAAGTACTTTGTTCTGGAATCTTTATATGATTGCTACATTTGTCCTTTTTGTATAGCCCCAGATCTGTATTCCATAGGTCCACATTGGCATGAGGACTTGTTTATACCTCTATAATAGAAGTTTATTATGTACTGCTAAAGTAGAATTTCTTCCAATCTCTTTTTTCTTTTTGACGTGAGCTTTCCAGCGTAGCTTCGCGTCTAATGTCATGCTCCAATAATTCGCTGTATTTTGGCATGGTATTTTTTAATTTTAATTTAAATTTTCTTTATTCAGGACAAAAAAACAATTGTACAATGCAGACTTATTATATAATGTACTTATTCTATGTGTTTCTAAACGTACAACCAATCACATTTTCATCAACGGGGCCAGTATTATGGCCCCATTGATGAAAACTGGATGATATTGATCTCTTATATTTGTAATGTTGATGTGACTCGACTTCGATTCATTTAATTTTATTTGCCAGGTTTTGGTTCAGTTGTGTATTTTATTAACCGCAACTTGAGTCTTTTCGGCTGCCTCTGCATGCGTTTTTCCAGTGGCTATTATAGCAGTGTCATCGGCAAAAGTTGCGATGGTGTTGCTTTCATGTTCAGGGATGTCATGAGTATATAATAGGTATAGGACCGGACCCAATACACTTCCTTGTGGCACTCCAGCTTTGATTTCCTTTATTTCAGAATCCTCTTGCCTTATTCTAATGGCTCTTCTAGCTAAATATGATTTAATTATTTCTACGTATTCTATTGGTAATATACTATTTAGCTCTATTATTAGGCCTGCATGCCAAACTTTGTCGAAGACTTGAACAAAGTCAAAATGAAGCATTTATTAGATATGTGAGTTTAACTAATGCTTTCTTTGGTAGATTATGTAATACTTCTCCAGAAATAAGATCAAACCCAGGAGATTTTCTTGTATTTATTTTTTGTTTTATTTCACGCCAAACTTCTTTGAGTGAAACAAGCTTTATATCTAGGTTTTCATCGCAGATTTCGTTTGCATTAGGGTTACAGTTTTCTTGGCTTTCATTTGGCTTGAAGATGTTTTCTAAATGTTTAGCAAATACTTTAGATTTTTGCTCATTGCTAACGGCCTATTCCCCGGGTCCTATTTTTATTGGTGGGATCTGATTAATAGGTCGTTTCATGTTTTTTGTAGCTTTCCAAAGAGAGTAGTCTGTACTGCGGTCATTGGTTAGACTTTGTAGATATCTATTTGTTGTATCAGTGTTGTGTTTTTGGATTTACCTTTTAAGTTTCTTTGTTAGAAAATTCAATTTATTTTTGTCTTGCGGAGATCTTGTTTGGTGCTAGCTGTTTCTTTGTCGACGCTTTTCAACTATAAGTTGTTTTATTTCGAGCGGATAGACAATCATAATTCTTCTTGATTTGATGTCAGGTGTAGCTTCCCATGCAGTTTGCTGTATAAGTTTTATGAAGTCCTGGTCGAGATGCTCGGGAGTGGAACTTTTAGTACTACTTTAGAGTCCAGGTCAATTTTAAATTTCTCCCAGTCTGTAGTTTTGTTTACTAATGTTGGATTTCTTTCAGTATACAAAATCCTTCCAATCTCTGCAGTTAGCAATCCAATTAAGCTAAATGCAGACTGTTGCAAACAATCTATATGTAGCTCAATTGATCTGCCATTAAATAAGAATAATTATATTATAATTATTTTAATTGCAATAGTGCAAAATTTGCAAGTCGGTATAGATACGTGCGCTGCGCACGCGAACCGATGATAGACTGAATGAATACGGATACCAGCATCCGTCCCGAACGCGCCGCACCGTCGCGGTGCCGCCCGCACCGCCGCCGCCGCACCGCCTGCACCGAACGCGCCAATTTTTTTGATGGAACCCACAGGATTTTACTAGAATACACCGCGTTCGGCGCGGATAGGTGCGCGATGGTGCATATTATTTCATACAAAGATTTGTAAAATGCGATGCAGCTCTTGCAGCGCTGAAGAACGCGTTCAGCATTATTCTCGTTTATTACAAAACAGATTAGTAAGGAAGGCCGGCATGATTATCACACAACACTATCAAGCAAATTGTTTTCGTGATTACAATAATGGTTAGGTTACCTTACTTGATAATCTCTTCTTGAAAATGTGTTACGTTGATTATGCCCTTTGAGACCTCCAGAACAATAATATCATAGTATTTTTATTACACTACGTGATCGCGAGGTAGTTTATTTTATGTAATTGCAATATAATGGTCTCGCCGTAAAACGTGGGTTTCCGTCATATATTTTCATATTTAGCCTTCGATCTGGTGATCGAAGTATTTAGCCTTTATTTGATGGGTACGGATGGGTTTGGTGTTTTAAAAGGTACTTTACTTACCCATAAAAATATTTTGATTGTAGATAATGATTAATGAGGTACACTCGGGTCTAGAATCCTAGATATTTTTGTAAACAATGGAGTTGAAAAACTTAAGAAATGTTAGTGGAATATGTTTTACAGCGCTGGTGTCAGTGGAGGTAATTGCAGAAGATCAAAACAGTTTTTGCTTATGAAAGCTTTTATTTCTTTTTTTTCGCTGCACGGGTTACGCCTTGCTGAAGTTTGTGTATTTACCTCTATTTTTAGTGATAATCTAGCTGTTAACATGCTGTTTTTAGCTAAGGTTAAGTATCGTGTATAGTTTTTAAAGTATTTTTTAAAAATTTCTTTGTTGACATAAAATATCTTGGATTCTACAATAAAGTCTACTTAGGTAGAGATAAACCAAATTCTAAAAATGCACGCCCCTCCACAAACGTGATAATTTCAACGTGTGAGAGGAAATACTTATTGCATCACTATACTTGTGTGCGTGCTGCAACTTTACTGGAAACATGGACTCATACGTGCGCTGAGAGGTCAACTAATTTTGCGATCAGTCCAGTGTAGGCATTGTAAGGTGGGGAGCGCGCTCTTTGTGTGGGCGACACTTGCGCTCTGTCGCGTGTTCGGCTCATTTATGGACTAGTTGGCCGACCGACAGATCGAGCCGTCCTTTCTTAGTGGTTGCATACACAAGAAAACAAATACGGAATATTAAATTAATGTTTCAGAATAAGATAAGCATAAATCAAAAATGGTAGGTAAGTATAAGGAGAAGATAGGAATTCTAGAAATAATAAGAGTTACAGAGTAAATCAACAACATTTATTATTAATCACAGTCTTTCATTGAGACGCCATCTGGCATCAGTTGCATTTTCAATCCCATTTTTTGCTTCATATTTTATTCGGTGATATACCTAGTTTATATAAAGATAGAAATACATTTATTTGGCTTCACAGGAATAGCACAGACATAAGACTAAGTATAATCGACCGTAGTATCATTAAACAAAAAAAATACTTGACTGCGAAGATGCTTTTTCGTTGACATGCCAACCGTACTTTTGCGGCGTAATCGACGCATGCTCCCGCTTTCGTGTCTACCCGGTGACTGAACAACCAATGACAAAGACCAAAATTTATGTGTATTGTGTCTGTAATACCTTTTTTGCATTTAAGTGTAACCGCAGTGTAGGGGCGTGCATTTTTAGAATGGTTTATCTCTACCTCTGTTAATTGCGATTGGCCGTGATGCAGTGTCTTGTATTTTTTAATCATAGAGATTTACTACCTACTACTATGAGCCGGGTCGTAACCGGCTCATAGTAGGCACTTTAAGTCTAAATAATTTAGATGCATACCTAATTAATTATGTTCATATTAAATAAGTGAGGTAACAGTACCTTAAACCAGCCAACTCAAACATAGGTGTCAGAGCCTTAGTTAAGGAACGGCCTAAATAACTGCAAACCATGCAAGTACAAGATTACAACTTTTTGTGTGCTTCCACATACCACTCACTATACTAGGCGAATGGAATAAATACGTTGCATGAATCACCAAATACATAAACCTTAGAAGGTTTTATTGCTCAGTCTACTTAACTAACCTACAGACTTAATTTTTTGTGTGCACTGTAGGTACGTACGTGTAGGTTCGTACCGTACGTACGTAGGTACTTACGGTACGAACCATATAAATATATAACCTCGTTTATTCCAATAATTTAGCCAGTGATTAATTACAAAAAGCTTTAATATTTTATTTATTAATTCTTTTAGCTAACTCTAGTATTTTGACAAATACTACCTAATAAAATTTGTATAAGTACTTTAAATAAAACCGGTTAAGGGTCATTCCGACCTGCACAAGAAGGGTTCCGTGCCGTCGTACAAAATATAATAATTAATTGTTGTCAAAGCGGGAACATAAATACACACTCTGTATACATTTTCAACTGTCTACCTATTACGATTCATGAGACAGCCCGCGGGACAGGCAGATAGCGGCGGCTTAGTTATAGGGTCGCGTTGGCACCTTTTCGGCACGGAACCCTTACAACAATATACCGGGAGAAACTATATTTCGGAGAAAGCATTCACGAGAACTTGTCGGTATAATCACTGTCTGGTAATTATTCGAAATCGAGATGTACATATTGTACATTCATTAGGAGCAAGCCAAGGCAATATTTGCATGGCTCTTTGATATTTGTGTGCTTGCCTTTACAATTAGTTTGAATTCAGAATTCTCGCTAGGAATCTGGGGCACGATTTCAACATTAAATTGCAAATTTGTTAAAAATTACAGAGCGGCTGTAATTTTTATCATTAATATAATTTAATTTCATCATCACCGTCATCCTTATTCTTATTATCAACAGTTATTATCTAGTCCACTGCTGGACATAGATCTCCCTTGATAAACGCTTTATTGGCTCGCGGGTTGGGGTGGGGGTTGCTGTAGAGGTATTTAATATACAGTGGTGGTAATTTTTTTAAGAACGCTTATTTTTTCAAAATAACAGTTATAACTAATTGCATGTATGTTTTTGTATTTCTCTCGGTATCGCAGAACTTTTCCATAATAGCGGTACATTAGTTGGCTAAAAAATAAATAGATATAACTTTATACATTAGAGCTGAACCTAGTGTTTACTACTTACTGGCTGGTCACATAATTAAGAACGCTGAATAGTAATTTTTTTTATTAAAATTTTAGGGTAGGTTGTAGTTTATTTCGTATAATTTTGGCGTCATTTAGTGCTGTAAAAGACGTAAAGGTGATTGATTCATAAGAAAACAATGGGGAAAAATAAAAGTTGTGATAAATTTACAAGGGAAGTAACAATAAAACTTCGCGACAATATTTGAGTGTATAAAAAGATGGTTTTCCACGCTGTGAAGCATTTTGCCACGTATCGAACTAATCAAACTAAACAAATGTTCCGCGCGTACCTAAACAGAGAAAGTCACCTCGTCGAGATGATCGAACTATCGAGGGTCTAATGAGCTGAGAAAATAATATTTTGGTGAAAACGACCCTTCAGCAAACTCGGCACGCACTATTCGAAGGTTTTTGGTATAAGAAAAGTTGCACGGAAAGATAGCAGAGAAGGTGCCCCATGTTGAAACGGTGCCATAGGCAAGCCCGGCTTGCATTTGCAAGAAGGTATGAAAACTGGACATATAGACAGAGGATTTTTTTCTTTTTTCTGTCGAGACAAAATATACAGCTTATGCTCTTATGGAAGCCAATATGTACGACGCCTTTCGAATAAAGCATTTGACTGTTAGTAGACAAAAATGACATTAAAGCATGGTGGGGGACATGTGAAAATTCGGGGGTGCTTTTCTAGACATGGTGTTGGACCTGTAAAGATGATAGATGGAAACCAGGATCAATTCCAATACAAAAATATAATGGAAGAAACAATGCTACCTAATGCTGAAGAGGTGCTTCCGGTTATTTGGACATGATCCAAAACGTACTCCTTAACGGTGCGTCGTTAAGGAATTTCTAACATCAGTTTCTGTGTAAGATTGGCCTGCTAACAGCCCAGATCCAAACCCAATAGAACATCTATGGTGCGAAGTCAAGAAAAAGGTTTCAAATCGACAGTGTGGCAATTTAAGAGAGTTGTACGAAGTTTTCTTAGAAAAATCGAACTCTATCTCTCTTGCGAAATGTCAAAAATTGATAGAATCAATACCTCTTACGGTCGCGGTGTAAAGCAGTAATTAAAAGCCGTGGACACCCTACTAACTATTAATTTTATATAAAATGTATTAAATTGCTTTTTAGGGTTCCATACCCGAAGGGTGAAAACGGAACCCTATTACTAAGCCTCCGCTGTCCGTCCATCCGTCTGTCAAAGGGCTCTATCTCGTGAACCGTAAGAGGTAGACAGTTGAAATTTTCAGAGAATGTGTATTTCTCTTGCCGCTTTAACAAAAATAAAATAAATAAGTATTCAAATTTATTGAGGCTTCCATACAAATAAACGTGATTTTCTTGGCTATTTTTGGCAAAAATACTCTTGAACCACAATAGAAGCACACATTAAATTTTCTATAAATAAGAAAAAGTTCAACTGTAGTAACAACAAATACTAAAAATATATTAAAGTTGAAAATCTTTAAATTATATATATATATTTTTAGTATTTGTTCTCCGATCAAGTGAAAATTGGATATTCTTTAAAAGAGTTGCCAGATTTTTACGGTGCGGAACCCTTCGTGTGACGTTGACTCGCACTTGGCGGTATTTTTTTTTATGTACGCAGTTCACATTAATGTGATTTATATAATCTAAGTTACATATAAAACAACTCTCGAGCAGTTTAATAAATCGTTCTAAATTATTTGTCCAGCTTCATTACCATTTGAATTTGTTACTAAAGAGAAGAATAAAATTTATAAAAAAAATGTTAGTGATTTTATTCTATATTCCTAATCCCAATTGCTCTATTTATGTGGGTATTTCATAAGATAACTAGTTACTTCTAAGAAGGAACACATAACTTAACATAAAGTGATTGGGAAAAAATAACCTGGAAATTCAAATCGTTTTATAAATTACCACAACTGTACATATGTACACAGAAGGAAGGTAAATTTAATTTATTCTTATTTATTTTTTCAATACTGTGAAGATTTTTTGACAACGAGTTGGGTAGGTAGTTTAGGTAATCATTATAGAATTTGACCTTGTGAAACTTCTCTTGTATGCTTTGTATGGTTACAATACGATAAACCTCGTATCAAAATATTTTTCGTGAATTTCCCTTGTAACTTTAAAACAAGAATAACTCTATAGAAGTTTAAAGGAAAACTACTGTTTGTAATTTAGCTACACTAACAATCTGGATATCTACGTATCTGGGTACCTGCTGCCACTTATTTAGAGGTCTGCCTTTTTGAGTTATTCTGCAGAGGAGTCAACAAACATTATTCGTGCATGCATTCGTCCCTTGTCACCGATACATAATGCATAGCTACTTGTAAATCATAGACACAGTGGACTTACTTTGAGAGAAATGTCTTCTTGGTACTTCTGGAATCTGCTGGCTTTGTATACCAATCCAAACTATCACAGACGAAATGCCCGAGATCTTATTTGATAAAACAGGTAAGAATTTCTGAATCAAACAACACTGATACGGTCTGACGAAACTTTGATAAGAAGTGCAATGCGCAAGAGTGGATCGTGAGACGAGCGACGCGCGCGGCCCGTGTTTATCAACTAAACTCTAAACACATTAAAATGCCGGTTAGTACTTTGTATACGACCGAGAGCACTTTTCTCAGTATCTAAATAGCATAGTTCATTGTTAGAGGACCAGTACCAGTCAAAACAGGACTCATGTCAGCTCTGCCTAACTGCTATCGATTTGCTCTTATCAAGGCCGCTTGATTGATGGTATCTATGAGTCATTCACTATTCATCAATATTTGCTTTTTCCCTACATCAACCAACCTCAAGTTGTGATTGCTTTGCGACTTCGGTCCTGGCACATCCCACTCAACAAGTTTGTCAGTTTTTCATGGTTATAATTAACTCACCAAATTGCGAATAGTAAGGCGTTTTGGAAGATGCTTATCATGTTTGGCGGAATGTGTCCGGAACTAAGCCGAAAGGAGGAATTGATTTGCATGAGTCCGGAAAATGTAAAAGCATTTTGGCCTATCCTCTCTCACAGCAGGCCAAATTTTAATATGTACATATAATTTAGTTTAATTTTATATATGCGTAGAAAATAAGTAAAATTATTTTAAACGATGAGGGTGACATGATCACTGATCAAACCCTCCTTAATCAATAAGGAAAAAGAAAAAAAACCGATCGCTTAGGTACAGGATAACTTTGTAGTTTTTTTTTTTGGCTGACAGGTAGTAGCCTACCTACAGTAAATAGAGTTTAACTGGTTCTGCGAGTTATTTGATTGAACTTGAGGTTTCGGGGTTTTTTAGTAAATCTTTTTTGTGTTGGTAATTTTATGCTCAAAAAGGAATCGCAAAAAATACACAACAAAAAGCTACGAGTAAGCAAGCAATGAACACCTCTACTAACTTCATCAATATTTTTTTGGTTTTTATGTGAAATAAACATCTTTAAACCGAATATTGTTTGTTTTCTGTGAGTGAATATTATTATTATTCGTTATTTTTCCCTTTTTTATTTTATTATTTCTTTTTGCGTCTGTGGTTTTATCCATTGATTTTATATTTCTATATCTATGTAGCCCCATGAGGTTCTACAACACAAGTATTTCTTTGTTCAAATGAGAACCTTAACGTAAGCGGCCATGTTTACAATGCTGTAATGTACCATTTATATCCGACTTCGAAAAAAGAAGGAGGTTCTCAATTCTTCTGTATGTTTTTATTTTATGTATGTTACTTGATATCCGCCATGGTTAACCGATTTTGCTGATTCTTTCAATATTGTACTTATAGAGAATGATCGAGGTGGTACCAAAAAAATATTGCTGGGTTATAAGTTTAATATAAGTTTAATTTAAGGTCTTTTGCTTTCTTTCTTTTATTGTATTTTATTTTTGTAATTTTTATTTAGGTATGTGGTATGTATGTAAGTGTGGACAAATATGTCTGAATAAAGAAACTTTTTATTTTTATTTTATTTTATTTATTAGTGTTTATCTCGAAAAACTTACCAAACATCATAATATTTTTGAGGAATCACGACGAGCTACAACAATTTTGGTGATATCTGTACTAACTGTTAAACGATTTCAATGATTCATTCGTTGTAGTATAAATACCGATTTTGAGGTGGTCCCTTATATATAAGTTTGATTCTCGAGGGATTGCTATGTGCGCCGTAAAATGTAGGTTTGTAAAACATCATCATATGTAAATTTCACAAAAAGGCGCTACCCCACAGCGCCGACACCTAGTTTATTTTATTATTACGTTAAACAAAGGAATTTTCTAATATCCATTGGGCAGTTTGTGATATATATTATAAGATTTTTTTAATGCCTCTGTAATAGTTTTATTTTGTATAGTTTATGCAAATATGCGAAGTTGCTCTTGGTGGCCACCAAACTCTGTTTTCGCATCTCTGTCTAAACTATACAAAATAAAACTATTACAGAGGCATTAAAAAAAAGCTTATGATAGGTATCACAAACTGCCCAAAGGATTTTAAAAATTTCTTTTGTTTAACGTAATAAATAATAATAAATAGGTGGCGGCGCTATTGTGGGTCGGGGTACCGCCGTTCATTCGTTTTCGTGTAAACGATATTATTATAACCAAGTAAAATCAGAATCAAATTATCTATGCTTATAATAAAACTGTAACAGGTTCAATTTTGTGCATTGAAGAGTTTTTTTTGTAGGGCTTTCTATTATCGATACTGAAGCTAAAACTGTGTTTTTTTTCTGTCTGTCTGTCTGTATTTTGCACGCGCATCACGCCGAAACTACTGAATGAACTCGAATGAAACTTGGCACGCGTTGAGTTCATACTACGAGGAAGGACATAGAATACTTTTTATCCCCGAATTCATTACGGTTTCCCTGGGATGCAATTCAAATTCTTTGGCCGCGCATCACGCCGAAACAACTAAATGATTTATTAAGAAATTTGACATAATTTGACGGTTCCCTTTGGAATGGGGATAAAAGTCGCGTTGTCCGATTTCATGAATTCTTTTTTTTTTTGTTAGAATCAGTGTTGCAAGATCGAATTTGACTAAATCAGTAGAAAGTCATGACGCCACTGCGGACACTTGGAGACAGGTTGATCAACTATAGACTTCAAATTCAAATTCAAAGTGCCTATTTCCTTTAGACCTTACAGGACTCTTGGACACTTCACAAAATTCAAATTACATAAGTTAAACTAGGAAATAAAGTGATCACTTTGATTTTTGCTCACTTCAATATTTTAAAGGTAAAGCAAAGAAGCGAACAAGAAACCTTGACATTGTTAGGTTGTTAGTTTTCGAGTTGGAGCAAAACTTGTCCCAAGCTTTTTCATCCTCTAGAATCTAAATAATCTGATATTTTGTGGATAGCCTAAAAAGGCTACAACAAATTGCCAAACAAATCCTTTGTAAAAACAAAGGATTTGTTTGACAATTTGTTTGAATTTATTTATTGATAATTTTTTCAACTCTGTTGGTATTTTGTTGTAGAAGCGTATACATTGTCCTTTAAAAGATACATTAACCTTGTGGTCTGTTGAGTAAGTAAAGATACTTTTAATGCTTAAGCTTGTAATGATAGTTATCGTATGAGTTTTTACCAACAGCTTTCGAGGTGTTCCGTGCTTACAACGACTTCCGAACCCAATTTTTTGCTTCAAAGAATATTATTTAGCAATGTGAACATAGTTAATACTATTAACCGGAGTTTGAAGTCTATTTATAGGTTTTTAAGGCACACCAAAATATTCCTAGTATTGATATGGATCAGTTGAGCTACCTACCTCTAGATTGTTTGCAACAGTCTGCAGTTCAACTGTTTCTGTTGTAAATACTAGTTCCAATTTATTCTATTCTTAAATTTGATTTTCCTCTTTCAAAACTTTTTTTATACCTGGATGTCTATGAAAAATGTTATAAAATAGTTATAACAATAAAATATACGATGGTACCAAGCTCTTGCTTGTTTGTTACTGATTCGTAGACGATCATGACTAGGTACATGGTGTATTTGATTTATTCTGTGTATTTCATTATAGTTTTTATTTATATTCTGCGATAAGGGTCCCTAATTTTGTAGTAAAGTATCTACGACGTCTACGACGAGACGTAAAGCAGGGCTAGGATGCGCGCCACGAGAAGCGTGTTACGTCTCGATAACTGGAGAAAAATGGCGGCATCTCGATTTATCGACCGATGCTAGCATGCAGCACCAATAGTCGTCACATCTCATCACGTGAACGATTTTAGTGAATGTATAGATATCTTATCTGTGGTAACCTTTCTCGTCAAACGCTAAGATGCGCGCCAAATTTTCCCAACCTTTGACTGTTAAATGCGGGAATAACTATCGCCTTTCAATTTTAGCACGAGAATTCACGAGAACTTTTTCTTGCATTTTTTCTTCGA
Source organism: Eupithecia inturbata (assembly GCA_963662085.1). Classification (NCBI taxonomy): domain Eukaryota; kingdom Metazoa; phylum Arthropoda; class Insecta; order Lepidoptera; family Geometridae; genus Eupithecia; species Eupithecia inturbata. The sequence goes on along the minus strand of OY759180.1, from coordinate 8,340,741 downwards.
ATTTTGTTGGTACTGGTCACTCGTATCAAAATTATTTCTTGGCGGTGTATAATAATTGAAAGATTTTGTAGAAGTACCTAATAACCAGAAGGTACTTAGCTTGGGAACGGTGCCTGTACTATGATAACGGTCCCTAGGTTACGTATTATTGTAAAATACGTCCAAGAGCTGTTTCAGTTCTACTATGCGCTAAGGTTAAAACACTTGCTCTCATTTTTATTGACCTTGTTATAAGATAGGTCATGGGTCAGGCAAGTACATAATAGAAAACATACCTACCTTATACTTATTAAAGGGTACTAAAAGAAAGGTTGAGGCGGAAATTTTCGAGCGCAAATGTTGAAATAGCTTCTTAATTCTTTATTGCACTAAATAAAACATAAATAAAAAACATAAAACTAGAGAAGGAATGGCAAAGGCAAGCTTAATCCTAATAAGAGTTATCTTCCAGCAAACCTTATTGGGAGAGAGAAAGACCAGGTTATGTGGGTACCTACGTGTGCATAACTAATTAACTACATAATTAATAGATTACAACATATTATTACGACACTATGTCTATGATACCTATTTCAATATATAAAATACAACACATATGTATAATATAATAAATACAATATAATACTTCCGACTGGTATTGATATGGATCAGTTGAGCTACCTATAGATTGTTTGCAACAGTCTGCAGTTAGCTTAATTGTTTCAATTGTAAATACTAGTTCTAATTTGTTTTTATTATTGAATTGTAATTTTCTTTGTCAATAAAGAGTAATTTTATAAATACATAAAATACAACAGAATCATGAAGATAGATAATGCTCTTTCTTCTTTGCTTCTCCTTCTTCTTTTATTTTGTTTCGTGGCTTTTTCGACTGTTTACCACCATTCAAACCAGTGAAAATGTTCAAACTACCAATAAGAAGGTGAAAACTAAGAAGGTTAGTTTATTTCTTCCGTGCAGTTCGCAAAAACCATAGACAATTGAATGAAATGGGTGTTCATCTGGGTGGCAGTCTCTACGCGAGAAGGACTAATCGACAACGAGTATTATTTGTTTCGTGGTGCGCATGTTAGAGTAAATGAGGAAACAACTGACGACGATAAAAATAGTCGTCATGCGCGCGACGGACGTGTTTCGTGGCGCGCTTCTTATCCCTGAAGATCACGTCTCGTTACTAATAAAGTCTAATGTTCACTCCTCTATAGGGCAAGCATGGGGATTGTTGTCTAGGGTAAAATAGGGACAAATTATGTCACTTTGTCAACAAATGCGTAAATTATTTGAAATAATTATTTCAACTACAGTACGCAATGTATGACGACGCGATGTCATTATTGTCTATTCTAGAGAGTATATTAGAGAACAATCTCCGAGCTAGGTGTCGTAGGTAACTTGGGTAAGTATATAGTGCATCTGACCCTGAGATGTAATCGCCGTTTATGTTAGGAGGCGAGCCTAACAGGTTTGGTTGTCAAACTAGGCCTAGATCTCAGTAGGTACTCACGGGATCCCCGTGGTAAGAAAGTCAAATTACATAAAAATCTAAATTTTTCTTTGGTTATTTGAATGTAAAAACATGATTGCGATAAAAAAACACATGAAAGTGCACTGTTTCTCACATAATTTGGTCGAGATCTCAGGAACCCTGCAGTCTATTGAAATGATTTATGTTTTGATTCGTAGGTTATTACTTATTACTAATTATTTGGTTCCTTGAACCAGTTTCTTCAAAAGTTGCGTAGTTTTCTTGTATATAAACAAAAACTCGATTTTTGCGCTTACGCCTTTCGCAAAACGTGTGCTCTGTCCCGCTCCTATGAAAGCGAAATCCTATGCATAACCTTATCACAAAATGGCGCGCAATGCGCCCTCTTAATGCCCTTACCTTACCTTTGCAGTCCAGCGTCTTAAGCATATCTTCCAACGCGCTCGTGAAGATCCCCCTGTCTCACTCTTTTTGACTCTTTTTTTTTTTTTTGGTTTTGACTACTGGCCCTATACTAGAACACTCATGGTGGCGGCCTCGTAAATACATCTGACCCTTGTGTACCGGACATAATTTTAAATCATCATCATCATCAACCTATCTTAGTCCACTGCTGGACATAGGCCTCCCCCAATGAGCGCCGTAGCGCCCTGTCGTCACCTTGCTGTTTCCAGCATCTGCCTGCAGTCTTTCGCAGATCGTCATCCCACCTGGCCGGAGGGCGTCCTACACTACGTTTGCCGATTCGCGGTCTCCACTCGAGAACACGTTTACCTCAGCGGTTGTCGGTTCTTCGCGACAAATGGCCAGCCCACTGCCACTTTAGCTTGTTAATTCCAGAGAATTAGCAAGCTAAAGTGGCAGTGGGCCCTACCGTGAGTGTCCACGTCTCAGCTATGTAGATAACTTTGGTTCTCTGTCGGATGTATTCGTTACGAATCCTATCCTTCAGAGAAACTCCGAGCATAGCTCTTTCCGTAGCTCGCTGAGCGACTTTGGAACAGCCCTACCGTGAGTGTCCAGGTCTCAGCTCCGTAGGTCATAACGGGTAGGACGCACAGAACTAATTTTAAATATTTTGTGGCTACTTATGACATAATAGTACTGATATAATTAGCTCTCGTTCCCACTTGTGCACCAAGTTGACATGATGCAAGTAGATTCTGAGTGGAGTTTGCTCACAATGCGGTCGTGCAAACACTCAGCTGCTCTTGCGTTCAACTTTTTTCATTTCATTTTGAATAAAGCGAGTGGAGCTCATGTTCCTAAGCTTCACTCGACACATAATTGAAATACCAGTGGGATTTAGAACATTTTGCACTTTTCTTTATAAAAGAGCTCATCGGAGGAAATACCTACCAATTTCATGTTCATTTCTGTCACGAAGGGTGATTGTTTTTGCTGTTGGGCTGGAATGAGCACCTGTTTGTCTGTTGTTGTTGACAGTATAGTTGAGGGGTTCGGAGTAGAGAGGCACACGTAACGTAACCTAAGTAAGTGCATACAAATGGAAACACAACCAGTGTGAATAATGAAGGGACATTTAGATCTACGGCAGTAGGTAAGTAGGTACTTACTTCATTTTAGAAAATCATTAAATATATTCTTTGTAGAGGGGTTTGAAGATTTTGGCCCTAACATTGGTCAACATTTTTTCTTGCTAATCTCGCTCAACAAAAGTTATTAATCTGTTTTGATAGAAGACACTGAAACAAATAAAAATGTCGTATAAAATCATTATTATTTTACTTCATATGTGAATATCTCAGAAACCTGACGCTTTTGGACATTATTTTACACATAGGACATTATATTATAGATTTTTTTTATTTGTAATTTGTATTGTACATATATGGACCAGAGGCAAAACGACATAGCCCCATCAGTAGATAGTAGTAGGTAGTCAATTTGGACGTACTTCCCCTACATGACATTTAAATTTAACATTGTCGAGCAGCAGATGGTGTGATAAATTAAATAAAAGCTTGGACGAACTATAGGTAGTCTTGACACTTAGACCATTTTAAAAAGTTTAGACGGTCTTAGCCACCATGTTAACTCGTCCGGGTTATAGCTAGGTCCATAAATAACAGTACCTACAATAGTAGCTACAGCAGCGTGTGGGGAACTTGGCTTGGCTCAAATAAACCGCACTTTACCGCCAAGGTCGAGTTTGTTTGTCGGCGTGACATCTGACCCTGCAATTGGCGTAGGCCTGGGATCTATGGAATACGCCATGGAATTCAACAATAGTAATGATATAATGTTTTTTTAAACTTCTGCGATCAGACAACATTACCTATTCACGGGTATTTATCGTTTATTTACCTATTTTCCCCGACGAGTCGTATAACGTGGGAAAATTAGGAAGTAAACGCGATAAGTGCCCGTAAATACTTAGTTATGAGGGTTTTGAGATCGGTTTCTCCAAATAACCCTTATGGTCCAAATGCCCTGATAAGGTTTCGCTTTGTCTGTCCTTTTTTCCCTCTTTAATATCTCAGCAACTACCGCAGCTAATAACCTGAAATTTATAACAATAATACGTTAAAGTATAAATAAATAAAATAAATGAAAAATAAAAATGAAAATTTTCATTACAAATTATGATGTAGAAATTTTAAAAGAGACATACTATGTCAAGTGGGTTATCAAATTAAAGGTATTGGTTTGGCAATTTAGAAAACAGTTTTTGAAATTTTTGTAGGTTTCATACTTTTTGAAATATTTAGAACAATAATTTCAAAAAAAAATACTATTTTTTCGGAGATTAGTCTCCGAAGTTTGCAGAGCGATCCATCTGAAATGTAGGTAGGTACCCACTATTATTCTGATAAAAAATAATGTTTATAAATATGTATGAAAAGGTATTCATTAAATAGAACTATTTCAACAAAAAATAGATTTTAGAAGTTAATCACGTTTTCGATGAAAAGATAAAACTTCGTTAGAAATTAGCTAGATAAGAACTTTTTTGGTGCTAAGGGAACCTTTAGAATTTTATGAAACGTAATAACCACCATTCTAATCATCATTCTATTAATAAACCATTCTAGCTGTTTTTATGTTAGTTAATTCTCTAATTTTACGGACAGCGAATGATGCAGAGCTTAGTGTGCCAGCTAAATTCGCTTATAATGTTCACCCCATTGCAATTTTGAATCAATTTTCAATTTATTCCTAAAAATGTTGTGTTTTTAATTAAGTCAATTTTATATTCATAAATTTTTACAGGTATTGAAACATTAATGTCATTAGTAAGGGAAAATTTAATACATTTTGTTCCATCTACAAATCAACAGCACTGGGCGCCCAGGCGGAATGTGTGGGTATAATCCAGGCTGAGACCGCAGTGCTACGAATAAAGGTAACTGACCAAAATATCAGGATCCTCTCGGACAGTGCGGCAGTTCTACAGGCCCTGAACAAGAGAGAACACAATTCCTGTCTTACTATACAGTGCCACCACCTGCTAGAACAAGTAAGTTCAATAGAGTCACACTACAGTGGATAAAAGGACACAGCGCATCCAGAGGAAATGACGAAGCTGATGGCGAGATGGCACTGGCGAGGAGAGGTTCAGAGTGGCAACCGGCAGGGCCCGAACCAATGATTCCTCTACCGTTCAGTCAAGTCCGCGCATGGATCCGTCAACGTACAATCAAACAACACCAAGACCACTGGGCAAGTATTCCGGATTATAGACAGTCGATGGAGGCCTTCAAAGTCAAAGTCAAAGTCAAAAACTCTTTATTTCCATAAATACAATAAATGTACACTCAGAAAAGGTCAAATTCTTAATAATTAAACACTGACACGGAAATAAAGTGATATTTTTGATTTCAGTCGCTTCGGTATGTTGACTAAAGTAAAGAAGCGACGAAGAAACCTTTAGCCTGTTAGTTGTTATTTTTCGAGTTGGAGCAAATCCCGTCCCAAGCTTTTTTATCCTCTAGATAATCTGATATTTTATAGTAGGCCTTTTTACACAAGAAGGTTTTGACAATTTGTTTGAATTTATTTACTGATAATTTTTGCAACTCACTAGGAGTTTTGTTGTAGAAGCGTATACATTGCCCTTTAAAAGATACATTGATTTTGTGTAGTCTAGTTGTGGGCACAGCGAGTTTATGTTTATTTCTTGTATTCAAATTATGTACATCGCTATTTTTAGGGAAGCGATTGATATTTCTATGAGTGTACAATAGGTTTTCATAAATATATTGACATGGTACTGTCATTATGTTTATTTCCTTGAATTTTTCCCGTAGGCTTTCACTGGGACCCATATTATAGATTGCACGAACAGCCCTCTTCTGCAGCACAAATACGGTGTTAATATCTGCAGCGTTCACCCATAGCAGTATGCCATAAGACATAACACTATGGAAGTTGCTGAAATAAACTAGTCTACCTCTAGAAGTATCAACGTCTGTAAGGTGACGGATTTTTTTGACTGCATACGCTGCAGAACTAAGTCTCTTCGATAGCTTGTCTATGTGTGGGCCCCATTGAAGTTTACTATCTAACGTTATTCCTAAGAATATGGTACTATTAACAATTTCTAACGTTTCTCCTTTGACGGTTACATCAGCCTTAACTTTTTTTACATTAGGTAGAATAAATCTAATGCATTTCGTTTTGGTTTCATTAAGCAAAAGGTTATTGACAACCAATGGACTATTTTTGAGATTGCATTATTCACATCGTCGAAATTAGTGTTTTGTCGTTTCATTTTAAAAATTAATGAAGTATCATCAGCAAACAATACGATCTCGTGGTTATCCTTTACAAGATGAGGCAGGTCGTTAATATAAACTAAAAATAGGAAAGGACCAAGAATAGAACCCTGTGGTACGCCCATTGTAACTACAGACCCCGAAGACCGTTTCCCATTAATGTCAACTCTTTGTATCCTATCACTCAAGTAAGATGTAAGAAGATCCAAAGAGGTGTCTCTTATTCCATAGTGATGTAGTTTTCTGATTAATGTTTCATGGTGTACGCAATCAAATGCTTTTGACAAGTCGCAAAAAACACCTACAGCATCTTGCGACTTCTCCCAAGCATCAAAAATATGCGATACTAACTCAACACCGGCATCAGTAGTTAACCTACCGCGAGTAAACCCGAATTGCTTACTATGTAGCAGGTCATTGCCATTGAAATGTCTAAGTAATTGATGCAAAATAAGTTTTTCAAAAACTTTGCTGAATGTAGGCAGTACTGATATTGGTCTAAAAATAGTGGGGTCAGACCTACTACCCGATTTAAACAATGGTATTATTTTACTACATTTCATTAGATCAGGAAATACGCCACAATCTATAGATTCATTGAATATAAAAGCTAGATCTGGTGCAATAGTATCAATTAATGGTTTAATAATTCTAACGGAAATGCCCCAGAGATCTGCAGTTTTCTTTATATTTAAAAGTTTAAAGGTTTTTTTAATGTCAGTTTCATCGACATGGTTGAATTTAAGTTTATTTTCGCATTTAGGTACATTTTTTAGAAGTAATGACTCAGCAATTACTTCAGAAGAGTTTAGACACTTTGTAGTAGAGATTGAAACGTCAGTAAAAAAGTTTTCAAATGCTTGGGCTACTTCAACGTCATTTTTGATAGAGCAATCATTAATCTTTAAATTGTAATCATTATCGTAGGTACTGACCTTTCCAGTCTCACTATTTATTATTTTCCACGTTGATTTTATTACATTTTCACTATTTCTAATTTTCGAGCTAATATAATTTGATTTTGCTATTTGACAAACTTTTCTAAACATTTTTGAGTAGTTTTTTACTTTACCTTTGAATTCCTGGCTAAAATTATATTGTTTTTCACTATACAGTTCATACAACGTTTGTCTACTCTTATGTATACCTACTGTTGCCCACTCACTAAAGTTAAATTTTTCTGAGACCATGATCGATTTGGATGTGAATATTGAATTGAACGCATTGGTGAATTTATTAAAAAAACTACAATACGACTCATTTGGGCTGTTATGTGAGTAATTAGGTGATGGTTTAGAATCCCAATCCAATTTCAACCGTTCAAATCGACTTGTGGTCACAGGTAGTATGTATTTTATTTTTTTGGTACAATTATTATTTTTTACTTGGATTTCTAATTTAATTAATTGACCTAAGTGGTCCGATTTTAAATTGCTTATTATTTTTTTACTAATATATTTTCTAGTTTGGCAAATAAATATACCTCTATTATCTATAGATTTTGCTGAGGTTTCAGTTATTCTAGTTGGTTCCATAAATATTGGCCTTAGATTATAAGAGTTAAATAAATTAGTTAATCTACTACTGAGGGAGTAAACTTCTAAAAGATCAATATTAAAGTCTCCACATACCATGAGATTTTTATTAGATTTTGATATTTTAAATAAGATATCATCCATAATTTTTTCAAATATTTCAAAAGAAGCTGATGGTGGGCTGTATACGCTTACTACAATACTTTGCTCCAGCTCAACACATGCTACTTCGATGTGGCTTTCAACGGATAAGCATATTATGTCCTTACGTTCTTTGAACTTTATGAGTTTATTTAGTAATATTAAAGAGCCTCCACGAATAACATGTGATCTGCAAAAAGAACTACCAACCTGGTGGTTACTGAAGTTAAACATGAGCTCATAGCTTTTCAGCCAGTGTTCTGTTAAGCAGATGATGTCAATATCAAATGAGTTCATGTACAATTCAAATTCTAACAATTTACTTCTCAATCCTTGAATATTTTCCTAGCTTTAAACCCGAGATTCTTCCGAAAACTCCTCAATCTGTAACGTGACAAACTCCGGCTAATCGTCGGTATAGTCACAAGACATTGCATGCATAAAACACATCTATTTAATCTGGGTATCACGGACAGCCCCCTATGCAGAGGGTGCATGAACAAAGAGGAGACGGCCGCGCATGTGGTTGTAGAGTGCGATAGCTAGCTTAGCTTTCTTGGAACTAATTTTGTTTCTCCTATCATGACTAGATGGTGGTTGTAGCAATATGATTGCTAATTTCTTATCTACTGATGTTTGTAACACTTCTCCCTTAGCCGCACTTGCCCCAACTGACCTTGTACCTTAATTCCCCTACTTGATTTAATTTATTGATTTTAACCCCTTTTGGACCCTCTTTTGAGATAAAGATCTCAAAAACCATTCGACGGATTTTGCCTTACTAAGTTACCAGCACATTTTACCACTAGACACAGAGATTTATTGAAAATTAGGTAGGGGATTGTTTTCTGTATAGCCTATATAGACTTTGTTTTAAAAAATATTTTTTTATCGTTTATTTTTAATATAATTTTGCTTGAATATGTCATCCATAGTCTAAACTATGGATTTGAATAGGATTCAATTTAAAATAGATAATTTTAATCGAAAAATTAACTTATTGAATATATGTCTCAATTTTCGTCACTTTTATACCTCAGGAGTAAGTGACGAAGTTTTTTGGCATTTTTAACTTTAAATTGTACCATTTTACAGTATTTTTATGAATTGGCAACACTTGCTAAAGTTTTGTCAAAGCAATAGTAGAAAAACGCCATTTTGTTTTGGAAATAAGTTATTGAGAAGACGTTACACGTGTTTGTTAAAAAATATTCTCAGAGTAACTGACGTGATTTTCTTCGTTCCGGTAAGTAAGGTTTATAATTAAATTGTTGATTTTCGAAGTGTTTGGAATGTCTGCTCGGCCACGGTGTTTTAGTTTTTAACCGACTTCGAAAAATGGAGGAGGTCTATGTTCGGCTATGTGTATGTTTTTTTTAATATATATTCGTCGATTTATTCGTTTAATAAGGACCGAATTTGCAAATTCTTTAGCTATTGTATAGAGAATGATCTAGTGGTGGTCCCGTAAAAATGTATTCTCTAGGGGTTTGTATTTAGGGGGGTTAAAAACAGTGTAAAGTTTATGGATTCGAAGTCGGTAGGTATTCGTTTTTTTCAAAACAATGTAATTATGTAATAAAATACATAACTAAAATTTTGTTAAATTCAACTTCCTACTTATATAATACAAAAGTTTAGGAAATGTGAATTTCCAAGTCTGTTCAATAAAGTTTATTAAACTTATATATTATTGCAATACTGCGATCTCGCCCTAACATTATGAGATTTGTGACAATTTATAAGTTTTGTTACAATTTCCGTTTCGTGACGATTTTGTTACGGTACGTCTTTTCTGAGCTTCCCCCCCCCCCCTGCAGTATAGGAAAACAAAAGGGGATCACGCCAGCTTTTAAAAATGTATCAGTTAATTTTGCAATGTTTATCATGTTCTTACATATGAATGTCTTAAGTACTTGAATAGGTCCATTACTCAATATCTTAATTTTGTCTATGATCTTCACTAGGACTTGTTTACCGATTTTGAAGAATCTTTTACTGTTGTTGCACGTAAGTGAATAAACACGAGGAGATCTCATTAAAAAAAAATTAGTACTTACATACCTACATATATGTATATAAAATAATCTCGAACAAAATACTGAATGGATTTCCAATAAAATAATTTCTGCGTAACGAAATTCACAGTAGTTAGAGTTGCTATGTTGTTATAGTAACATTAAATAAATAAATTTAATTTAATAATTGAAAGCTAGTTATCTTATTACTAAAATATTTCATTGGTTGCTGAGTAGGTCCCAATTAAATATGGCATGCCTAATCAAATAGGTACAATGATTAATTGGAAGTTCTTGGTATTTTCATTTCCGAGAGGCATCTTTGAGGCAGATTCTCCCTATAATGTCAATCAATTCATAGGAAACCTTTAGCCATAGATCTAAGTAAAATCTGTAGATATGGTAATTTCTCCCAGCGCTTACTCAACAACTGGCCTGTGTTACAACTACACGCAAACACTCGCTCACAGTTACTTTTCCAATCTTGTGCAATAATTATAATGAACAAACACGAGGGCATTGCTGTAGTCTTTTAATCATACTAAAGTGCGTCTTAGCAAGCACGCGTAACACGAACGCCGCCGCCTGGTCCGACTATGACTCAGGTAGGTGGACCTAAATGCACCTAATTTGAGCCTTACACTTTAGAGATGCTAGTACCTCAGCTCCCCTTTTTTACTTAAATCGATGCCTTTTGTACAAACCTAAATTATTTCAATTTAGTTTTATTCAACAGGAGTTTACATAGGTATGCCTGTACCTAGTATTATTGAAAGGTAATTTTCATCGCACAGCGAAGGTCTTATTTTAGGAACGTTTCGAGTATCTTTTGATGAAGACTAAAGGAAATTAAATCTAATAACTAAAATACTGAAAATACGTCATGCCAATTTGGAGGCAAAGTTTATTTTAGTTTATTCTAAATTTACGGACGCGGATGTGGAACGATTATAATAGCGCCGAGCAATCACTTAATTTCTATGAACAACGGGGTCGTTGTTACTGTAACCAGAGTATAGACTAAACAAAGTAATGAAAGGAGTCCCTACATAACTCCTCCCTCCCTAAGAGGAAAATTATCGGTTGGATCGATTTGAGATTGGTGCCGATAACTTTACTTAATTACACAAAACAACAAATTACAAGTCAAATAACTAATCCTAAAGTCACTAATTCTAAATTCAAAGTTATAGTCATTCTTTTAATTCGAATTATTTTCGATCACTTTATCACTATGCTTTAGCTTGGCCATGTATTTCACTGCCTAGACTTTATGTTCGTTAATTTTATGCGCACGTTTACGTCAGCGTTGCTATGACGTGTGGCTGTGGTAAGGCGACTAGCGGAATAGGCTCAACGGCTCAACAGCCTCCGATTCCTTAAGGATCCGGTGAAGTATACGAATTCCATTGATCTCCAAATCACAGGGCTCGTCGATGGTTGCGAGGAAAGTTTAGCTCTACTCCTCGCCTCGCTGTCGCAATGCTTCACGATAACGTCGAAATAACTCTGCTGGATAGTATCAATTCTGTTTCGTGGGACCGGCTCGTTCAATCTGTGCTGCTCATTTCATTATCTGATGTTACGCGCAGAGATCACAGTCATCTTCGAATTTCATGAGCTGCTCTACACAGGTAGGCTTGCTCAAAATACATAATTGTCGCCATGATAACGGGCGTCACGGTTTAACAATTGGTTTGGTTAAGTACACTTCGCCAAAAGGTAAGGAAATACACGATTCGAGGGAAAATGGTAAGGGTTACACATGGGTTACATTTTAATACAATAGTTACAATTTATCAGTGAAGTATTACAATTTATAAAATACTTTTGATAAGATTTTATAATAATTGTTAAACCTATGTACACTAATTCGTTGCTACGCGGATGTAATCTAAAGGCTCTACTTAATGCTACAAATCAGATAAATTTTAAAACTCAACAATTTTAAGGATTAATTTTAGTTTATTGATATTATTCTCTGATTAAACATGATCATGATGTAATTTTTATCAGTGAACCCAATGCAAACTCGTCACTTTCCGTATTGGTGTTCAATTTTGAAATCAATAATGATCGTACACTTTGAATTTGATTGCAAAAATCCAAATAACTCTCACCTGATTTTATTTTTAATGACTCGCTATTAATACAAGCTTCACTACGCGGGTCGGACCACGTCACAATATCATCCCTTTCCGATAACAGGGCAGCTGCATTCTCTGTAAGTCTGCTCGTGATTAAATTGAACATGTGTAAATTATGAACTGCATTTGAACTGCCATAGCAATCAATTATGTATTAACATTTTCGCACAAATAAATTTTATTGTCGTTTATCACCGGTAAAATTTGGGATTATTTGCACTATTTCTCTTGGAATTGCATTTATCACTGTTTCACTCGACATTTCTACCGCGTATTTTACACAGAGCTATAAACTTGCTTAACTCACAATCCTTCTAAGATAAAATACACGACACAACAATTAAATGGCACACAGAAATACAGTAAAATAGACACAAATAAAATAAGCATACAATTTTGATAAACAGGAAAAATTTGCAAACAGGCATGACGAGACATCCGACCGGCGGCCCTAGTACACGATAATCCGTGATGACCAAGCTGTTCGACAGCAGTACGGCACTGGCATTGATGAGGCGCGCAACACATTGCACTCAACCGAAGACATGTTGCGATACGGAAAGTTACGAGATCCAATAAAGTGCCAGTGTTAAATGAAGGAAAATAATAAGTGAAGAATATTAAGATTGCTCGGCGCAATTATAATCGTCCCACATCCGCGCCCGTAAATTTAGAATAAAGATTGCCTCCAAATCGGCATGACATATTTTCAGTATTTTAATTATTAGATTTAATTTCTTTAGTCTTCATCAAAAGATACTCGAAACGTTCCCAAAATATGAGTAGGTACTCATTGTTTTGAACATTACAGGTGGCTAGTTCTGAGTATCACGTGATATTTTATCCACACGCAGTATTACGGGATAAAATATCGTGTGAGAAATATCTCAAATATACCGAGTCCTGCCAAATCCTGCTCTATTCTTGAGAATAGAGTTTTGGCTAATACGTTTCCAAACAATTTTTTTACACAAAGAGGTCTTCTGGCAAGGAGCCGTAATCGGACACCGATTTTACGCTCGCGGTCGACTTTGAATTTCATTTCCTAATAAAATTTATTCTGATTAAACTTAAGACGGATTATTAGCTTGACTTTTCCTATTGGTTGTCATTATTTTATGGAATTAATGAAAGTCCGATTAATTCAGCAGTTTTGTTGAGATTTAGATTTATATTCGGACCGTGACGATCGACCCGTTACGGGTGACTTGCCAGTTATCCACTATTAATGACAAGCCCGATACTGCTTGTCCGCTGAGCGGTATCGAGTAGGTATATTGCGAGAATTGCCTGGGCTCTTTCTGCCCGGCAAAGGCACCTACATCCTCAGCTTACATACGTCCAGGTCCACCGCCGAACGTACCCCTCCAAAAAAGGCGTGTTTTGCCATAATCACCACGCATGGCCGGCGGATTGTTGACCGCAGTTGATGTTTTAAAATACATAGAAGGGAGCTGCTGCCCTTCCTCAGTCGGCTCACACGACATCCACGGGTTTACTTGGTGGGATCAACGTCACGGCAAAGGCGCCTTTAAACTTGCAATAGCATTTCCAGATGTGTGCCAACTGTTATGACCATTTATTTATAGTTCCGTTTTGCTCGAGGGGAACGAATTTGAAAATCGAATCGGTAATGCACGGCCGCACGTGCATGGTTTCGATCGAAAACATGTTTTTCAAGTTGTTTTCGACTTCGTTTCAGTACCCTAATACTAGCGGAAACAAAAAACTTTCGATAAAAGTTTTCGAGAGCACGATTCGATTCTGTCCATACATTTGGCGCCTTGCAGCGCCTCTACCGGATAGAGAGGAAATAGTTTTCATAGTTTGACAGCGGTTGAATAGTTTCATTCGAACACGATTTTAGCCTTGTCTTATTCTTTTTTTGTACGTGTAAGCGAGATAAAAGCTAAGTCTCGAAAACTTTCTTCGAATTCAAAATGACGTCACTCGTCTTAGGTGTAGATACTACCGATTGCTTTATTCTGCCTACCTTTACATTGCTCAAACCAGCCCACGTCTATCTTCAATTCGGTAGGTATTTCAATTCTCTGTCTGTGTAAATTAAGACAGTCAGGGGCTCAGTCTGTCCTTGCGTGCTTAAGATAAGGTAAAGTTTCATTAAGTCATCCACTTTCTTATCTTACTGGCTTACTCATCTGATTACGCTGGTACCTACCTACCGGGAAATTGAAGAGCAGGAGAGAAAAGCCCGGTATGATATCTCCATAAGAAACTCATTTACAGGCGCTGGAAGTAAAATTTTGTTTGTAAGTATTTGGATTTTTTCCTCGTATTTTGAAGCCACTGCATAAGTTTAGATTACTTACCAGGTTCGGAAAGCCATTTCTGTGGAGTTTATTTGAGACATAAAATATCAAAGTAGGTACTTATGGTCTGGAGTGATAGGTAACAAATTCCTGAACTTCACTACAAGTAAAGCATAGCTCGTACAGAGTCCCATGCTCGAACTCGTCCTATTGACTCGTAAGAGGGCCAACTTCAAAGAAATCCTCAATGTGCCTACATATTGCAAACATAGGACACAATGTCTCTAAGAAATCTCAGAGTTCACTCGGTCACTAGATACTGGTATGTGAAGTGAAGACAACAAGCGAAATAAAAAAAAATATAGTAAAGCTATTAGGTACAGTAGAAGGCAAGAGCTCAAAAAATACCTAATAGCCAAATTTTCAGCCTAAAGAAAAGGCCTGTTTATCATATATAATTCTCATCCCAAAAAGGGTTAAAGATTTAAGGTAAGGGTTTTGTTTGTTCTAAAATATTTCGTGGTTTCCGTGACCGTAAAATTTTACGCATGCAGTCGTAACGTAACGCCTGAGCTTTTTTAGCTTCATATTTAAGTGTAGCAAGTAAGGTAAGGTGAAACTAAGCCTTTTCACGTAGTAAATGTGATGGATGCTTTAATTATGACGTTAACCGTATGTTTTGATTGTGTCATAACATAACAGAGGTAGTAAAATATTTTGTCGCTTTACATAAAATACCGACGACTTTCTAGGGTCGGGTATATGATTGTTTTCGCTTATTTTTTCTTAATTTTGGTTACATTAATTATTAAAAAAAAGAAAATTAAAAAAAATAACTATGTATTGTGGATATGCTTCCTCGTAAAACTGAAGAGAACTTACCTAATTTAAAAAATACTAAATCTACAATAATATTTAGGCCTTGGAATTCAGATTGTTAATAAAGTATTTATTTAAATATGAAAAACAGTCTAATTACGTAAACTATTTCAATAAACTATATTGCCTTAGGAACTAGGACGTCCTATGTAAAGCGCTCAATAATTAATTTAATATCTTCAGTAGAAAATTCCTTCAACTTGTGAACGATTTTAACTTTTAAATATTTCTTCAGGGGATTTTTATTATCAGTAACTCCGGAACTCAGTAATGAGAGAGGTTGGTAACATAATACAATATTTAAATATGTAATTTTATGGCGGCTCGCGCGCTGCTGCAGTACGTGGCCGCGTGCAAGTTGTGAGATCATACGGCTCATTCCCGAGCACGCGTGGATAGCAAGCTTCCTGATATCCTGTCGCCACGAGGACAGCATGCGATTTGAGATGGAAACGTGCGCCCGCGCCGTGCGGATGCTGTGCGGGAGCGGTGTTGAGCGATGCGGCCTATGTATTACAACACAGGCCGCAACGTTCCAACACCACTCCGGGATTAAACTGGGGAGTTATACAACTAAGATTAACTTGAAGAAGATGTAATGTACGTACACATAACGATTCCATGATAACAACTGTAGACTTGGAGACTGTAGACTTGCAATATTCATACGTCACACGAGCTGAATCTTGTTTTTTGTGACGCTAGTCTATGTTCGTTATAATATGGGTTCATACAAGAAGCTTATATCTTTGAAAAAAAAGGCGGGAAGCATCAAACAGGGCGGTCGCGTTTTTTCCCACCGAAATTTAAAATTTTATTTTTCTAGCAAATATTGATCAGTAGAGTTAGTTTTTACTATTTATTTTCATAATTATTGTATATAAAGTAGAGTAGTGTAAATATTATAGCATCTGGTAAGTTTTTTTTACATTTTTGTTGATGGACTTTGAGGAGCCGCCGGATCCTGGGGGCACGGTCCCTCAGGTCGGTAGCAATGTAACAATATCTAATAGCTTTGAGAGACTTTCTAATGAATCTGGGATGGATACGGATACATCGACTTCCAAAAAACGGAAGCTAAAGAGCAAAATGTGCAAACATTGTAATAAAAAGAAGCGGAAAAATGGGTCCAACAAATCGATAGGATTCATTGTGACAAGAACCTACCGCAAACTAGTGATAGCGATACAACAGTTATAAGTCAAGATCTTGTTCCTACCCCTGTCGTGGCAGACCCCACACCTCCACCAAATTCATCATCGCAGGCTCCAGTTGTGGTTACTCGAATTCAGTATGATTCCAATGACAGTGCTCCTTATATTGTACATGTGCAACGTGTTACTGAGTTACCAAACGATGGCTCCACGCTCCACCCAATTATCTTTGGGAAATTCTTAAAACGCAACTCTATCGATAATGTTGTGAATGGTAGTGTGAAAAGAATTGGTAGGAACAAAGTATCCATAGCATTTATTAGACATACTGATGCTAATGCATTTGTTAGCCATGCGAGATTAAGTGAAAATAATTTGAAGGCATTTATCCCAACTTATAATGTCTCTCGTATGGGAGTTGTTCGTGGTGTGCCTACAGACATCTCTCCAGAGGAGATCATGGAGTGCACTACATTACCTAGTGGCTGTGGGAAAATCTTAAAAGTAAGACGAATCAATTTCAAAGAAATTGTCAATGGAGCCCCTGTGTGGAAGCCAACTCAGACAGTAGTTGTAACATTTGATGGGCAAGTGTTACCAAACCGTATCTACATGTGTTATACTGCCTTACAAGTCCAACACATATCCAACCATACAATGTTACAGCTGCTGTCGGTTTGGTCATACCAAACTGCAGTGTCGGTCCAAGCCACGCTGTTTCAAGTGTGGCCAAGAACACTCTGGTGATTCTTGTGGCATTCATGAAGACTGTCTGTCCTGCTGTTCCTGTGGTGGTGCACATTATGCCACTAGTAAGTCTTGCCCTGAGTATGTTAGACAAACTAAAATTAAACATTCAATGGCAGATAAGTGTATCTCTTATGCCGAAGCATCAAGAACACATCCACCTTTAACACATTCTTATGCTGCAATTTTGACATCAAATAAAGACCAATCAATCCCATCTCATACAATAAACCAAGTCCCATCATCTTCTAGAAAAACTGTGTTCTTAAAACCACGTCTGCCAACTAAATCACACAAGGGTTATGACCAAAAGATCCACCGTGATCTGACTAGTCAGCCTTTGACAACACAATCCAATGGTTGTGCTCTGAAAGAGGACAACAAGAAGTTGAATATTAATGATGTTATTGCCCTTCTAACCACTTTATTACAGTCCAATATAATAGAACCGTCCAACGCTGCCAAAATAATAGACACAATTAGTATTTTACACACCCATAATGGATCACACCAGATCCGCAGTTCAATGGAACTGCAGGAGTCTAGCTAGCAAAAAGTCTGAAATTATATATTTAATTAATAAATGTAACCCTTTTATACTTGCCATCACAGAGACCTGGCTTAAGTCAGGCTCTGTGTTTAAATTCTCCTGCCTCAGGGATGATAGACCTGATGGATGGGGTGGAGCCGCTCTTCTTATTAAAAATTCTTGTTCTTTTTTTCAATTTGTTTTACCTTCCCATAACCCTAATAATTTTACTGCTGTAGCTTGCATTATTAATAAAATCTGCTTTGTCTCTATTTACATACCACATCCTTCATCACAAATTTATGATGAAATTGACAGTCTGCTTTCATCATTACCTAAGCCATGTGTTGTCATGGGAGATTTCAATGCTCATCATAGAACTTGGGGTAGTTCTTTATCCAATACTCACGGTAAAGACCTGCTTGATATAATTGATAAACAAAACTTGTGTATTTTAAATGATGGATCTCAAACTCGGCGAACAAAACCCTCAGAAAATGATAGTGCTGTTGACTTATCCATTACCTCTCATAGCCTAGCCTTAGTAATTACTTGGAAAACACAACCATTTACACATGGTAGTGATCATTTCCCAATTATTTTACAATTTAACAAATTTAAAGTCAATAATGCTCAAAAAGCTCCACCCAGGATGAGATACAAAATTATCTTCTGATAAATGGTGCGATTTCAAGTCCCACATGGAAGATAAGATAAACACTTTGCCTCCTATATCCCAGGGAATTTCTACATGTGCTAATATTTTTGTTAATAATTTGATAGAAACAGCTAATGCAACATTTCCTCTTAAAAATAGTGCTTCAAACAAGTTAGCATCCCCACCTTGGTGGGATTCTGAGTGTAGTCTTGCTGTTGCTCAAAGAAAAGAGGCAGAGTTAATTTATAATCAAGAAATGTCAGAAGAAAATTTTAATAAACTAATTGATGTAATAGCTAAAACCAAGAAAACATAAGAAACTGCAAGGTTGGCAAAGTTTTTGCGCAACCATTTCTCCTAAAACAAAACCATCAGCAGTCTGGGCTAACATAAGACGTTACAGATCAGGACTTAATGATTCTGCTTCTGCTACAATGCCTCATTTCCTGAGTGATAGCTTCATAGACCGTTTGGCTCCAGCGACAGTACCACCAAAGGAATTATTTATCACCCCAACAATCCCACAAAATCCTGTGTGTCCGAGTGGTCTTGATGCACCCTTTTCTATTCACGAGCTGAAAGGCATTCTGTCAGTGACGCGCGATACGGTCCTGGCAACGATGGCATTCCTTATTCTTTCTTTGCTCATCTTGGTGAAGATTCTTTGCATTATTTACTTACAATTATCAATTCCGTCATGCTGACAGGTGACATTCCTTCAGATTGGAAAATTCAAATAGTATTGCCATTTTTAAAACCAACAAAAAATTCATTAGACTCCGCATCCTATCGACCCATAGCCCTATCGCCAGTCATTTTAAAAATTGTTGAACACCTAGTTAAAAATAGAATTGAGTGGTTTATTGAAAGTCAGAACCTTTTGCCTCAGAGTCAATATGGCTTTAGAAAAGGTAGAAGCTCGATGGACAGCGTTAGTGTCTTTATAACAGATATTAGAGTAGCGTTTTCACTGAATAAGTCTGTTGTAGCTACTTTTTTGGATATAAAATCTGCCTATGATAATGTTTTAATTGAAGTGTTGATTAAAAAACTTAATTTTTAAAAATCCCACCTTTTTTGTCGAACTTTATTCAAAACATGCTAGCTGGACGAATAATTAAATTGAATTTTTCTGAGACTTCAAGAGTAGCGTGGGAGGGTCAACCGCAGGGTTCTGTATTGAGTCCTCTCCTTTATAGTATTTACACTTATGATTTAGAAACTTCTGTAAACGATATGGTAAGTATTTTACAATATGCAGATGATTTGCTTATATACACGCCTTGCAGTTCCATTGATATAGGATCTTCATACATAACATCTGCTCTTAAATTTCTTAAATTATGGTTGGATAAATATATATGGCTTGGAGCTTTCAGTGTCCAAAAGCAACGTAGTTACGTTTACACGTCAGTTGAATCCGCTACCTGCGAAAATATACTATGATGATATTCTTATTCCTGTAAATAGTTATTCTAAATTCTTAGGTGTAATATTAGACTCAAAACTCACTGGCCACCCTCATTGTGAACATGTTGTCACGAAATGTGAAAAGTTTTTGAATTTGATGAGAGGCCTCTCTGGTGTTTGGTGGGGTGCTCATCCGTTTTCTTAAAAACTCTCTTTAAAACTCTTATACAATGCTCTCATAAGAAGTACGCTGGACTATGGCACTTTCTTATTAGAACCTGGTAGAGCAGCTGCTTTCAAAAGATTAGATGGCATTCAGTCTAAAGCAATGCGAATCATTTTGGGGGCTATGAAATCTAGTCCAATTATTGCGCTACAGGCGGAATGTGGGGAATCTCCATTACATTTAAGACGACAGTATCTATCCGATAGGTTCTTTTTCCGTACTTCTCAGCAATCAAATCACCAACTTCTTCCTAAAATCCAAAATCTTTATCACCTCATAACCACTTCTTCGTATTGGAAACATAAACGACCTCCATATTTAACTCATAGCTATAACAAGCATACATCGATGTCTGCCCCAACTCACCAATCTAATCTTCTTCCCATCTTCAACTGTAGCTATAAAGCTTTAACACTTCCTTCTACTATACATTTTGATCTAAACAGAGACCGCGATGATACAAATGCTAATGTATATTTTAAATCTGCCGTTGATGATCGCTGGCGCGGTTGGCATCAGATTTATACTGATGCCTCCAAGCATTCCCAGATAGGAAAAGTTAGCGTTGGTATTTATCACAAGGACTATGATATCGTACAAAAAATTAAATTTCCTGATGAAACATCAGTGTTTACTGGAGAATGCTACGGGATTTTGAAAGCTCTGGAGTATATATTACTGATGAAACTTAAAAATACCATTATTTTTAGTGACTCAATGAGTTCGTTACAGTCACTCATCAAATACCCATTCCGATCCAAAACTTATTACCACATTATAATGGATTCTAGAACTAGGCTTTTGCAATGTAATGATCATGGATATTCAGTGCATTTCGCGTGGATCCCAAGCCATTGCGGTATAGTCGGCAATGAGCAGGCAGATATTCTTGCTAATGAGGCTGTGGAGTGTGGGGATCTCTTTCCCTACAAAAACTTTTCGCAAGATCTTCTTGCTCTACCCAGGATTTATCTCAGGAATGCTTGGGATGAGTCTTGGGCGGGCAACGTGGGCAGCAAGGCAAAACACTACAGATTTATACAAAGTAGTGTCCCACTCAAACCTTGGTTTTTTTAAAATAAAACTCAATAAACGTGCAACAACAGTTATCATAAGGATGCGGCTGGGTCATACGTGCACCCCAGCCCATCTAGCCCGGATGAAAATTGTAAGTGACCCTTCTTGCGAGTGCGGTGATGAATTTGGTGACGAAAATCATATTTTTTTTTCTTGTAACAAATACGATCACAGTTCCTTCTTTAATGATCTCGTCTCCCTCCGTATTCCGCTTCCTATTAATATTGCCTCCCTCCTTTCCTCCTTAGACCCCTCTATATATCATTGCTTAGCATCCTTTATTTGTACAAATAATATAAATATATAGTGTATATAGTATATTATTGATAATTCCCTTAGTATAATTTTCCTATCCTAACTCGTCTGATCCTTATCCTGTACCTATCTTTTCGTTGTTTAAGTTTATTAAGTTGTAAATGTTTCCCAAATTTTTTAACTAAAAAAAATATACTAAATAAAAAAAAATAATATATGGCAAATGCTAAAACTAAAGTCCAAAAAAAAAAAAAAAGCTTATATCTTGTTAGAACACTATTCAATCTTCTTGGGTTCATAGCAACATTTGACATGTTAGTCTATGATTTCAATCATGACATGTTAGCGCTATGCCTAGCAAAATGGTAAAAATCCCACGTCCAAGACAGAAAAAAGAACGGGATTTCCAATTTTCAGTAAAGTTTTAACGCATTTTTTATCAATATAATGTGTTATTCGCCCTATCTTCAAGAAATCAGTGTTGAACATTAATTTTTGATTTGCCCATGTAACGATTTTGACTTTGTTCTAAATTCATGAATAGAGAGGCTATTGTTTTTATATTTATATTTTTTTTGTGGTTTTTGTGCGTTTAGTTATAAAAATACTAGTTTGCAATTATTACATTTATAAAAAAAATAGGAATAGCTATTTTTATTTTGAATTTTTTTCTGATCTTGTTGCATTCTATTTGTTTAGCATTGACTGCACTGAAATATTTCTGTGACTACACTAACTACCTACATAGTACCTAACTATTAATTGTCCGAAATAATAGATTTTTATGAATTTTATTATTATTAAAAGGAACCAAATGAATTTAAATATGACAAGTACTAGGTAACGGTATGATTTATCTATTAAAATAGGCAGCCAAAAGAGGGCTCAAATGTCAAAACAGATGCAAAAAAGGTCACATGCGAATAAAGTTATGTTCAAATTATTATGAATAAAACTTTGAATGCTTCTACTGAAAAGTCGTGTTTTGTTATTTACCCCAATTGAATCTGCAACCGACGTAATATCATTAATTTGAGTTTGTATTTGGATCCTCAAAATATGTAGTATGTGTTAACCAAGGAGACCTCTTATGGTCTCATTCGATTTGTTTAAATTTGGTAAAACCTGCAGCTTTTTCGATAATCGGCTATAATCACTTGCTTTCGACTACGAGTAAATCCCTTCGTATATCGTTATAGCCCTATTATATCCCTTTACAATGTCAAGGATCATGTATTTCACATTTTTTTATTGTTATAGTATATTGTAGTAGTGTATAATTCTGTTGTAGTTTTCTTAAATAATAAATATGTGGGTACCTATTTATATTTTAAAATACAGAATACAGTATTTATTCGTAATACCATAATTACATGTTATACATATAAAAAATATATAATTATAAATTATAATAAGGCAAATTAAAAAATAATTGGTGTCATAATACCAGTTCAATGAGCCACTTTAATAGTTTTTTCTTAAAAATATGTGTGGAAGCTGCATCACGGATCCAGTTGGGCAACCGATTGTAAACCAAAGGACCCATTATATAAACGGACCTCTCTGATTTCTGTACCTTATGTTCAGATGGTAGTGGTGGTTGTTACTACGCAGGGTGTTAAATGAAGACCAGAGTCCTGAGGATGGAGCCGGACGGTTGCCATAGGAACTCTGTAACTAAACCATGTAACCTAATCGAATTTGGGCTCGTATGGTTTGTCTTCACTACTACTCTAGTCTTAGATGAATTCCAAAGTCCTGATGATGGAGTCGGAAAGTTGCTATAGGAACTCTGTTACTAAACCATGTAACCCAATCGAATTTGGGCTCGTATGGTTTGTCTTCACTACTACTCTAGTCTTTGATGAATTCCAGAGTCCTGATGATAGATCCGGAAGGTTACCATAGGGGCTCTGTCACTAAACCATGTAACCCTCTCGAGTTTGGGATTTATGGGATAAAAATCACGCTTAAACGTTTTCATAGCGAGCAATGCGTGCGAAGCCGCAGGCTGAAACTAGTTTATTATAATAATATTATAAACGTAATGTAGAGTCCCTACACATACGCTGCCGGACTAATAAAATAATGGCAGCCGACCGACGACGCACGGCGTTGATTACGTCGGTCACTTGCTCTGAAAAGCAAACATACCAAGGCCGGTATTACCATAATCACCACGCTGAAAAACTGCTATCCTTCAATTACCTACGGCAAGCATGTTGTAGGCTTTTATGCAGCTAACAGGAGATTAAACAGGAAATAAAAAACTTTTTAGTTCCAGCCTTGTTAGCTGAACGTGGACTAAAATTCTGTTCGTTAACTTCAAAAAGTTTGTCCGATAAACCGATTATGTACGTTGGCACAAAGCGCTTTTCATCGCAATAATTAAAGAGATTAAGTAAGTACTGGCAGCTAAAATTGTATTAACTCGCAAACTTTTCTTTGCCTTAATATCCTTTGCCTATAAATCTTTGCCTTAATAACGCGCAAACTTTTCTTAGTAACATACCTGTTAAAATTATTTTTTTTCAGGAAGAGGAAAACTTTTATGAATCAACATTATAGTTGAGGTTATGATGTCAAAAAATATATGAACATCATGAGGGTAAGTGCGGTACACTCGACGTGCTCTTATTTACTTGTACCCTATTAGTAAAACTCAATTTGATAAATTAGATGCATGAATACAGAAATGACATTTAGGTCGGTTTTTCGTAATAATTAATTTGTTAACTCTAATATTTAGGTACATTCGTAGGTTTTTTTGTATATTTTGTTATCATGTCTACAACACGCACCTGGCGATCGTAACGTGACACGATCCCTCTGGTCTTCACTGAAAACCAGTGCTGGGTGGACACCACCCACCAGTGGTGTGTGCACCCAGCATAATGCTGAGCGAAGGCCATATTTCCTTAAACACTGCTATGCTACGCACAAAGTAAATTTATTTTGTAACTTAGGTAGTATAAATTAACATAGTATTAAGGCTAAATGTGTATAGTAGTTTTAAGGTAAATAAAATATTTTCATTCATTCATTATTTCCATACTTATATTTTTAGGGCAGCTAATTATAGCTACCGATCACTTCAGGTGTTTACGTTTTTTACCGACCACTTAGTATGGATGGATCAATTAAGTATAAAGGTCTGGATCAACAAAGTTTCATTTATTTATTTTATCTAGAATGCGTCAACGATGTGTCAACATAATCAATGCTAGGATATGGGTTAAAGCATCGGCCAAATCTGCGCGGGAACTTTTTAGCGGAAAAGTTTTGTAAGTTTTCAAAAACTTAAAGTTTGAAAAGTTTTGCGTTATTGACGTTCCCGCTTCGCCTCCCGCGTGTTTGACGCGCAGGTTTGGCCGAAGCTTCACGTAGTCACAGATCAGGGCCGCGCTACCGCACTGCACAAAAATTTGCATTCAAATATGGGCTTATGGCTTGCTTTATTTCGTAAAATTTTGATGCATTTTATATTATTATTAACAAAACTGCTCTTAAAAATCATGATTTTAATATTGTGGCTTTCTATTTTTTTTTTATTTTTTTTTTGTGTTCTGTTTTGTGTGCCAAATAAATAAATAAATATAATCACTGTATCAGATGACAGATAGCTCGCAGGCCACTCGTATGAAGCAAAGGCCATTTTGTCACTGTAAAATGTAATTAAGTAAAGATAACGAGTTTAAGCCCATATTTGAACGCACATTTTTGTGCTGCGCGATAGCGGTGTTGGATTAATGTGCGATAAGCTTTATGGTATCTAATCAGGCTAGTAAAAAATAAATTTTAGTAATTTTCAACGAAGTTTATTTACAACCAGAGAAGACAACAATAATAATTTGTAAACATTATTCAAGATTTATGAATAACTTACAATTTAAAAGAAGGTCAACCAACAGATATTCAAATTACTTACTTAACTATTTACATTGGTAAGTGCTATTTAAAGTAGCTTCTTAAAAGTCGCGCTAGGATTAAACAGAAGAGCCACTTGAAGTGGAATGAGTAATCGACACAAGACTCTCCTTGTGTCTCGATTACTCACTCCACATCAAGTGGCTCTTCTGTTTGATCCTAGTTCTTGAATCCAAGATATTTCTTTTTATGAAAGACATTTATGTATGAAAACTTTAAAAAAGCTGAAAACGAAAGCTTTAACAACGCATGCCCAACGGGAAAGGTGCGAATTCGAGTTTGAAAACGGCCGAGAGAATGATATAATGAATGAAAGCTTTTAAAGCTATAAATTGTTTCGAACTTTTGCGAGGATGATACAAGTGACGGTAAATATTTTCCACTGATGTTTCTTTGGTTTTGTCACCCCTTTGACTACAAAAGATATCTAGGATTCTAGAACCAAATATAGTAAGTACTAGCCCGCAGCTTCGCACGTGTATTTTCGGTATAACAAGTAACCTATTATGTAAGTTAGGCTATGTTCAAAAATGTACGCGAAATTGCATCTTGATCTGTTCAGTAGTTTGTACAAAATAAAATACCCATATCACAAACTTTCGGCTTTATAATATTATTATCATTGTTATATTAGTAGGGTTAAGTGAGACACCGCTAGGTACATTATTAGCACATTTGCTGCCGGCCTCTAGCCCGAAAACAGTCTATTCGCCGACCCAACCCGACACTGACATAGGTATCGACATCAGTCGACGCATAATTCTATGAAATTGCAATGAGTGTTGCATAGAATTATGCTTCGACTGATTTCGGTGCCGGGGTGCCAATGTAGCATCTCGGGTCGGTTAATGAAGAATCGCAGATAATGCAGATTAATGCAATAAATGCTATAAAATATGCATCTATTAAATTGCTTTTTCTATATTATAAATTGCTGTTTCTGAAGGATGCTCAAAACTGTTACTTTTACAAAATTATTTTCTGTGTTTACAAAAATTGCCGAGTGAAAGCTACTTTTTTAAGTACTTAATTTGGCTACATCTATTTCGCGATGTTTGCGGAGACTTACTAGGTACTAGATTTCATTTGTTGCTAGTCTTTGACTATAATTTTCTTTGTTAAGGCGCTACGCCGGCCCACACTAGCGCCGCCACCTAAAAAAAGAAAAATGTAAGCTCGATTCACACTTTTAAAACTGAACTTGCTAGTTTTGTAAGAGAATATTATCCAAATTTATAAGATTGTTAAATGGTAGTGAGTGTGGTTTAAATTATTCGTAGTATATGTATGTGTGAATCTTCCTTTTACTTTTTTTTTGTTTCTTTTCATTTATTTATGCAAGACTGTAATAAATACCTACAGACCGAACAACAACTTTACTTTTATAAATTGTTTACTCTAAGCTAAATTACTATTCTCACGTAAGTGACTGTGTCTTTTTTGAGAATAAATATTTTTAAACTATTATTATTAATCTTATTATTACGTTAAACAAAGAAATACTTTTGTTTGTATAGTTTATGCAATGATGCGACGTTGCGATTTGTTCCACGTTTGCCTCGCAGAGTTTTGCCCCACATGCAAAATTCCACGTTCGCCCTACATTATTTTCCTTGTATGTCTCGAAATTAGGCTATGGATATTTTAATATCCATATTGTCCCATTTTGAGTTCTTGTTTTTCCTCGCATGTTTTTGTAATGCATTTTAATACAGTCAGAATAAACAATTCTTCAAGCATTTAAACATTTTGATAAGTAAATAATATTTTGGTATTATAAACTTAACTTGCTTTACAACTGCTCTTGGTGGCCATCAAACTCTCTTTTTGTATCTCTGTGTAATCTAAACAAAATAAAACTATTACAGAGGCTTTAAAAAAAGTTTATGATAGGTATCACAAACTGCCCAATGGATTTTAGAAAATTATTTAGTATAATATAAAGTACATATTTTTGACTTGTCTTCACCGGAGTTTCGTAGAAAATGCTTTGCCCACCTTGCCAATACTGCTTCTTAATAATTGTAATTACTTCTATTATTATATCTTCTTAAACATTCGTTTAAATTCACTATTTTTACCTATAAGTACTTACTTTGTTATTGAACTCGTTTATTAGAATTATGTTATTAGGTAATCTGTATCTGTTATGTTTCACACACGTCTTAGTGCCACTATTTGAGTAACATTTTTTAACGGTGGATATACTTATTGGTTTGTGTATTGATTTGAAGTCGCAATAGTAATCTTTATTATTTTAACTGTTTGTTTCCTTAATAAAACAAAACAAAACATAACGTAATAAATAAGATAAAATAGGAGGCAGCGCTAGTGCGGGTCGGGGTCGCGCCATAATAAAGGTTCAAAGCTCGGTACCCATTTACCTAAAGTTAGTTAAATGAAAACGTGATAATTCAAAAACATTGATCCATAAACTTGTATTGCCAATATACTTACAGATAGGGAGCGGTCAGGCCCGGCGCTTGGGGTGTTTATTGATCGTTATTAGATGTTTATTATGAAAATAAAACTGAAAAGGAAAATAACGATACACAAATAAATGGCTGGCTTGGCCGTTGATGACGCACAGTGGATCGAAAAAGCCCTTCCTATAGACATAGAACTTTTTTTTTCTAAACATGCTTTTTCTTATTGGAAACCAAGACAGAATCTTATTAGAAGCCCAAACTATGTCATATTTTATGAACCTAGGTGATAATGACGCAGAAAAGATTTTTTGAACTTTAATTTGTATGGAGAAAAACATGAAAATCGATATTTTTCGGCTCTCGTGCGAGTGCCCGTTATTTCCTCCGGCATAAATAATGTTCCTATTTTTTACTATCTTTTGACATATAGCACATATGGGGCACTCGATGGACTTCAGGTGAAAAAAAATAAAATATATTTTTAAATTTTCTTTTTGCATTTTATTCATTATACAAGGTACATTACGACCTAAAAATAATATTTTAACTCACCTAATTATTGTTACAGTTTTAATGCAATATTTCACCAGCCATACTTTATAATTTTACCTGATAATTCCATATTATATGGTGGTTTTATGATATTTAGCCGTTAAAGACGATACCTATTGTATATTTTTTTGTTAAATGTACAAGGGGCCATTAAGTTAGGTACTCGACCTTATCATTGTTACAAAATTTACTGCAGAGGTTTACATACTTATCTTGAACTACCTGCTAACCCGTCACTTATGATTGTATTATTATTCTAAGAATTCCTTAAGCCCCTTTGCTTTGTTATTAAAAATGGATGTTATTTAAGTAGGTACTTACCTAATTAACAATTTGTCATTGCCTAGTTTTTTCTAGTAGTCGTTAGCCGGTATGAAGTAAGTATAAATATGGAGGGTTCTGAATATTTTTTTAGTTATATTAAAACTTACTACGTAAAACATCTGTGAAATTTCGAGTTAAAAATGGAAAAGCATAGTGTGGTGACCAATCTGGATCTATTTGTGATTCTAAAACAGTCTGGCAAGCTTGGAAACTATTTAAAACTGTTAGAAAGTGTTAAATTTCAGTTGAATTTGAGTTTATCTGAAGAAGATACAGACACTCTCCAAGAATTCTGTCGAAGGTTTAGTCAGTCTGTGATAAAAAGATGGAAATCTGCAAAATGTAACACAGAAACTTTCAAAAAACACTATACAGATTGGTTGGAGCAGAATATCGAGTGGCCAACTTGTGTACGTGAAAATATACGACCACAACAGCTAAATACTGCAATTCAAGAAACAAGTGAAGCTGGCGAATTGTTTTTACCCTCTCCGAGTACATCAACTGCTGGAACATCAACGAAAACGGCTCCAAGTCCGCGCAAACCTTTCAAAGAACTTGGAACAAAACAAAAGGTACGAAGGATTGAAAATTATAATTATAAAGGCCGAGAAAGTTCAGAATTGGCCTTTGCTTTAATTACTAATATGAAAAATGAGGGTAAAGATATTTTGGCAGCAGCCATAGATCATATTCTAAAGAATCCTAAAGAGGCGGAAAAAATCGTGGAACAAGCAAATGAAAAAAATAAATGTGTTTTCACCCCTACCAAAGCGCTCGGCTTATTACTGTCACTTAAACTATCAAAGTGGCAGTATATAACGTTGAGAGAATCTGCCATTCAAGAAGGCATTACAAATTTGTATCCATCATATTACAAAGTGCAGCAAGCCAAGATGGATTGCTTTCCTCCGAAAGACGCAATCACTGTTACAGATACAATGGCCAAAGTAGCTCTTCAAGCACTCCTTGACATAACTGTTAAAAGAATTATAAAAAGTTTACCTGACGAGATTACAAACCAATCAATGATATTAATATCGAAATGGGGATTTGATGGTGCCTCAAGTCAGAGCACATACAAACAAGGTTTTGATGGAGATGGAAAAAGTGATGAATCAATTTTCATGACCACTTTGGTCCCGCTAAAACTCACTGCTGGAAATGAGGTCATATGGGAAAACAAAAAACCTTGTTCAGCGTTATATTGTCGTCCTGTGCAGTTTATCTTCATAAAAGAGTCGAAATTAGTCGTAAAAGAACAGCTGTCCGCAATGGAAGAAGAAATACGATCACTGAGTAGCACCGAATGCGATACAAACCGAATTACACACAATCTAATAATGACTATGATAGATGGGAAGGTATGCACCTATCTTTCAGAAGCAACCTCACCTGCAACGTGCTATTTGTGCTTGGCAAAACCTTCTGAAATGAATAATTTGGAAGCAGTTACGAAAAAAGAAGTTTCAACCGATCTATATAAATTTGGAATATCTTCACTGCACGCTCGCATAAACTGCATGGAATGTCTATTGCACATAGCATACAGGCAAGATTTAAAGACTTGGTCCGTAAGAGGAGAAGAAAATAAACTAATATTGGAAGAAAAGAAAAAAGAAATTCAAACTAAGTTCAGAAAAGAAACAGGTTTATTAATTGATGTAGTTAAGCAAGGATCGGGAACAACCAATGATGGGAATACGGCGAGAAAGTTTTTCGAGTTCCCTGAAAAAACGGCAGCTATAACTGGGCTTGATGAAGAGCTCATACGCAGATTTGCAGTAATACTGCAAGTCATTTCATCAGGTGAAACTATAAAAATAGAAAAATTTAAGGAATATACCCGAAAGACTGCAGAAAAGTACACAGAACTGTATAATTGGTACTATATGTCAGCAACCGTGCATAAAGTTCTTATACATGGTGCCGACATAGCCAATGTAGCGATTGTACCCATTGGTAAACTATCTGAAGAAGCCTCAGAGGCTAGAAATAAAGACTTTCGCAAGTACAGGGAGTCTCATGCTCGAATGACTAGCAGGGTTAATAATAATCAGGATATTTTAAATATGCTGCTTCTTTCATCAGACCCTTACATTTCTTCCACAAGACCTGTACTCAATGCAGCACGGAGGAAAGAGTTAAGTTCCGAAGCTTTAGGTCTTATATCTATTAACACAGAACACCTTGAGACAGAATTTGTAGATGTAAGTAACATTGATCCAGAAGACACAGATTCTGACACAGATGCTGATATGGATGTGTCTTTTAATATGTTCTAATTGTTTTACAGAAACTTTGTAACTTATATGTATGTTAGGTACATAATACGTGTTTTTAAATAATTATTGTGTATGATAACTTGTAATATAGAAAAATTTGCCTTGTGTCTAAAAAAATAGTAATATTTATTTCGTGTGAATTGTTTGTTTAATCGCCTTTGTAGTTTATAATTATTATTCTTTTCTTTTTAAAAATAATGACTGTATTTGATAATTATGCTTTTACTTTAACTAAATATAAAAATGTAATATATTTTCATTATTATGATAGGTGAAATATTACATTAAAATTGTAACAATAATTAGGTGAGTTGAAATATTATTTATAGGTCGTAATGTACCTTGTTTAATGAATAAAATGCATAAAGAAAATTTAAAAATATATTTTATTTTTTTTCACCTGAAGTCCATCGAGTGCCCCATATGTGCTATATGTCAAAAGATAGTAAAAAATAGGAACATTATTTATGCCGGAGGAAATAACGGGCACTCGCACGAGAGCCGAAAAATATCGATTTTCATGTTTTTCTCCATACAAATTAAAGTTCAAAAAATCTTTTCTGCGTCATTATCACCTAGGTTCATAAAATATGATATAGTTTGGGCTTCTAATAAGATTCTGTCTTGGTTTCCAACAAGAAAAAGCATGTTTAGAAAAAAAAAGTTCTATGTCTATAGGAAGGGCTTTTTCGATCCACTGTGTGACGCGCAATATAAGGGTTGGGTAGACGCGTCTCTTAAAGTGGCGGCACTAAGGTTTTTATTACGGATCTAAGCGGGTGAACTACGAATACGTATTGGAAGAACACCAGCTTAAACAAGGTTCGTAGATAACCCATACACATCCGTAATGAAACACTACGATAGTTTTTCTAGTAAAACAATAAAGTTTTTGTTGTTCGAATTGTATTTGATATTTGTTAAAATGACTTTTGATACAAAATAGATTTTGCACTGTTTTCGTAGCGCCGTAGCACTTCGTAGCACCTAGCTACGAAATTAATAAAGTACATGGAAGGTATTTCATGTGTTAAAGAAACTGAGTTTGTTAATTCCACTCGATTTGCGGCACACTGAGTGTCTGCTAGAACTGATATGCTTGCTTTACGATTTGTTCGGGGCTAGATGATGTGTGGATTTTCCAGCATTATTTATTTATTTATTTCCGGACAAAATTTAAACTGTAAATAAACTTCCAGAAGACTGGCTTATTGACAAAAATTAAAAACTAGCCGTATACTATAACATATTCTTTTTTATGAAACCACATAGATAATAGTTTTCATATAATATTTTTTGATTATTTGACTACTATCTTGTTGAATAAGTCTAAGCAAATTATGTTCCATATTTGTTCTAAAAATATATGGTTTTTCCGTTCTCCAAATTCCAACTGAACAAAATATATGTTATTTTACAAACGTAACACTCCCTAAAATAATTTTAATCAATCACAACACACACAAAGCTTAAGCTCTCTTTTCATTATAACACACCTACCCTCCGATCAAGTTTCGGCTCGGCGATTGCGAACTTTGTACAAGAGTAAATGTTTTTCATAAATTTTAACGAGCACCGACTTCATGTGACCTAGTCGTACAAGTCCTTTTTAGAAATGGTGGAGATTGTGTAGAGTCCACTGCTGTCTGTCACCTCGTCCGTGCTCTCTGTCAATCAGGAAACGTCAAAATTCTCCATTCTGTAGAGAAGGCGACGTCGACGTAAATTTCATGAGTCCCCGTTGGGGGCCATCGTGACCGTGCTGCAGTTGGCGCGGGTGGAGCGCGTCGAGCTGCGCCGCAAGCCTACTCCCCCCACGGGGTTCAACGCTATCAACGTGTTGCCTTTCCTCTTCTGCCACGTGCAGAAGAGCAGTTCCTTCATGCCTTTCCTGAAGTTCTTGGAGAGGAATGCATAGAGGAGGGGGTTGATGCCGGAGTTGAAATACGTGATGAGGAAAGTGAGGGGAGTGAGTAGCGTGCTAAAGTCGCTGGAGCCTTCGTAGCCGCTGGACCAGTACTGCCACATCTTGCGCGCGTGGAAGGGCAGGTTGCAGACGGCGAAGGTGAGCACGACCACGATGAGCATGCGCACGACGCCGCGCCGCGCGCGCAGCACGTTTTGCGACAGGTGGCTCAGGTGATGACAGTTGCGCGACTCTTTCTCCAAACGGGTCAGCTTTTTCTTCACTGGTTTTGGCGTTGGTGCCAACATTTTCTGTAAAGAATATGTCGCTATTATACGATATTGTACTTTTTACATACCGATTTGATCAAGTCATTTAGCTTCGAACTGTAGTCGAACTTCGAAGGCAATTAGATATACCTAACTGACTATACTATATTATATTGGTTGTATACATTATAATTAATAATATAACGGATGTGGATGTAGTAGTATATTTTAGTAATATATTATTATTGGTTATATAAGTTGTATATCTCTTTAAAACAAAGTTATCGTCTGGGCGTCTACTCCGCAAAACAATTTAGCGTTACCTATTTCAAACACTATGAACCGAATTCAAACTCCTGAATAATGAAAATGGATTTGGTAGTACTTTTTAACCCGGAACTCTTAGATAGCGCGATTATATTATTCAAGTGGCGACATATAGTTAATAATCGAGTCTAATATTGTTTGATGACACATGGATGAAACGACGAATGAAAGGAGGCCTACTTTGAAACACGAAATATGAAGTTTCGGTTGACGGATCGCATTAAACAAACAGCAGTAAGATACTGCTGGACGTGCAAACGTGCGTTGCTTCGGATGCGTCACTAAATAACACACCTTTTTGAAAAATTGCCAAAAAGGGGGAATAATTTTCAAAAGGGGGGGCTACCTCACCGTGTGGAGTATGAAATAAAAGGTATCCGGTTGTACATTTAAAAAAAATTTTCTTTCTAAAATTACTGTTATTTTAAATATTATTCATACTTTTTGAAATATTTTGAAAAAAGTCGAGTAATTAATTACCCATTGCCCCCAATCTCCGAAGTTTGCAGAGCGATCCATCTGAAATGTAGGTTGGTAGGTACCTATTATTTTTAGGTATTCATTAAATATTGAACTCTCTAACCGGTACCTTTAGTACATATTTGTATAGGTAATTGAAAAACGTTCGAAACTCTCGGCGCGCGAGTTACACTCGCACTAGACGGATCTTGTTTAAGCTTGACGGGATAAATACTAATCCCTAGGGAATAATTTTTCAGCTCTTGGACCCCTCATAAAATGTATGGGAAACGTTTTTTGTAATATCTGACTTTTTTAGTACCTTCCTACTCCAACTCAACTCAGTTAGTATATAACTTTTTGATCAGTATAAGAAACAGGATCGATTGACATCATAAAAGATTTCGTATAAATTGTCAATTTTCTTGTTAACTGTACATTTTTGAAAATCTGTGAATGGGCATGAAAATATCTCTAAAAGTTATGAATAGTCTACTAAGACTATTTTCCTGTAGCTACACCGGTTAAGGTACCTGCCCTTACTGCTCCGTCGAAAAAATCCGCCATGTATATTCCCTAACAATGGGCTAGGTCTGCTCAGAAAAGTTACCCAAAAAAAGTACGATTTTTCAATTTCTATCGTTTGCGAAGAAGACGCCCTGATGAATGATATTTCGTTTCCGACTAGCTTCGTTTGCAGTTGTATTTACATAAAGATTAATATTGATAAGGTATGATTTTGTGGCAGTTCACAGACACAAGGTCTCTGAATAACTTTGAATTTTCATGATAATTTAGTTAACTTCAGACAATGCAATAGTTAATTAGGCAACCTCACACAGAATAATAATGGACTATTCATAAAATAATCGAAAAGAATTTTACAAAAATAAAATTTGATATAACTTGCGGTCTGAGAGTCTCGAAACGGACTTTTGGGCCCGTATTATGAAAGCTTGCTCAGACATCGATCCCTGCTTGAGTAACGCTTTTGTTTAGCATAAACGTCGCTCGAGCATATATCTATGACTGAGCAAGCGTGGCTTAGACTCTTGTTCTTGAGGTTGTTGGTGAGGTTATATTAGTCTACCTTTTCTTCCATCGTGCCAATGAACGTTCTCTGTGGTTCATACTGCGTGGGAGCAGGTTTCTCCGGTCGGGGGCATTGTGTGGCGCAGCACTGTACGCGACCCATGCTCTGCAGAGTGTGGGAGCTCTGCCATAGACCGATCGCGATTCTTGTGTACAGAACCTGCAAAAATAAGTTAATTAAAAAAAAATCTAAATGAAAAAATATTAATTAATAAATAAATATTAATATTAAATATTATTATTATGGAGATCTAGATGACACCATATTAGTTGTCCAGCATTATTTATTTTACAAGAAATATGGGGATACTAGACTAACAGAATATCAAGTTTCGTTGTAGGTAAGGGCAAGTCTTGTGATTGTAAATAAGGCTAATATACCTAAGAAAATCTAGTCGCACAAATTATTAGCACAAAAGTCAACCTAATAAAATCTTTGATGAAGTTTTCAGTCGGAAAAAACCTTGCTGTTGCTATGAACAATGAAGCTGATGACATAATATGAGTCGAAAAGTTTTTTGATGTCTTTTTCCCTTTCGTTCAGCTATTGTCTTGTATTCTATGTGTTGAAAAGCTGCCAAGAAGGCAATGTCAGTGGTTTGTTTGCGGTTCCAACGTTTAACGATATCTGTACAGAAAACGTGAGACTACATAATCTATTTTTCAAGCTTTTCTGCAGCAA
This sequence comes from Eupithecia inturbata, assembly GCA_963662085.1. Classification (NCBI taxonomy): domain Eukaryota; kingdom Metazoa; phylum Arthropoda; class Insecta; order Lepidoptera; family Geometridae; genus Eupithecia; species Eupithecia inturbata. The sequence goes on along the minus strand of OY759180.1, from coordinate 8,305,218 downwards.
ATCGGCCCATGAACGCTGTCGTAAAAATCAAATTTATTTATCGCTTTGTGCCTGGAAATCGTTCAGAAAATAAGCTCGTTTGTTGAACACACTGGAAACTTCTTGTTCTTAGAAAATACGATTTTGTTATACCCACGATTAAGCCTAAACGATTGCTCCTGAAGGAATATAGTAGGTACCTAATGTTTACCTAATGTTCGGAAAAATTGGCAATGTTAATAAATTCAGGTTTTGATATTCTTTAGTATGGATACGTTCTGTCAAAGACAATTATGCTGGGTTAATCTTGTAAAAGCTTACAAACCATTAATTTACAAAACATAATACTATTTATTTACATTGTAGGAAATCAAACTGTTTGACACGTTATTTCCTTGAAAGTACATCGTTTGTTTTCCTACGGTAGTACCGTACCTAACCTATACTAATGTTTACTGTATCGTGGAACAGAAGGCCTGGTGTTGAGTACCTATACTAAATTTTTTGAGTATATTCAAAAGTTTTATAAAACAACCCACAACAAGAGTTGTGGGATAAACTAAGTGTACCGTTTACGCCTAGAACTGCCGCGCTCGACAAGCTTGACGGAAATTTAAAAAAGTATTTATCAATAGATCGCAGTTATCCATTACCCGGGAAGTGTTAATACAGGGTGGCGCAATAGAACGTGCATAGGTATTAAATCTTATTTTTTTGCGGAGTAGAATGTGCGCGGGCGGGGGGAGCCTACATCGTTGAGTATGATCATGGAGTTTTAGTCACTATGAGTCACATCGACGGGAAGCATCGCGCTTTTTGCGTGCGCGCAATTTACGAGTACTCTCGTTCATACATTGTTAATATCCTTTTATCTGATGAGGCCCATTTTCATATCAATGGGTTCGTAAACCGTCAAAATTGTCGTTACTGGAACAGTGAGAATCCCAAACTTAAACACCAGAAACCACTGCATGTGACAGTATGGGCAGCAATCTCTAGCCGAGGAATAATTGGTCCTTTTTCTTTGAGAATGCGCGGGGGCAAAACGTCACTGTTAATACCGAACGCTATGTTGCGATGTTAGAAGGTTTTTTGGCTCCAGAACCTGAAGATTCAAGAACAGTGAACTCTAGGACTTGGTTTCAACAAGACGGAGCTACCAGTCACACATCAAATGACTCCATGGCGGTTGGAAAACAGATGTTCCCTGGCAGACTGATTTCGAAAAGAGGTGATATCCCATAGCCCCCGCGGAGTCTAGACTTGTGACGCCTCCTGACTTTTTTTTCTGGAGATACCGTAAACACAAAGTTTACAGTGATAATCCGAGAAACATCGATCAGCTGATCGATGTTTCTCGGATTATTACTTACTTGTTTTTACTTGGAAAAGGAATCAGTCATTTAGTACCTACCCATAACACAAGCTCTGCTTAGCTTGGGTCTAGATGATGCTGTGTGTATTGTCCAGCATATTTATTAGCATATTTATTTATTAACTCCAATAAACCCGAATCGAAAAAAAACTGAGTTTTTTCAATAAAAGACATAGAAGTGCATCAGAGAGGAATAGGGCAAATAACACAATTGATTTTGTAAATAAACTTAGATTTTTTAAGTATAAACGAAGACATTAAATCGTTATGGTGTATGCTAATATTACATTCCTCCACAAAAGCCCGAGTTATGCGCATGATAATATGCGTTCATAATAATTAAAACAGGGCGAGTTGAAAATGCGAAGAACTTGACCGAAATACATATATATTTCGGTGAGGCTCTTTGAAATAATGGAATTTGATGGGAAAATAGGTTAGCTGTACCTTACCTACACAAGGCACGTTATGAGCATAGGTAGAAGAACAGTTGCGGTAATATTAGGAGGCATGCCCGCGGCTTCGCACGTGCTTTTTAAGTACCTACCTAGCTTATGTCCGTCCCCGGTATACCGTTTATTCCCTGCCTAAATTCATTAAGATCCGTTGAGCATATATTAACATATTTGAATTTGCTATTTTTTTACAAAATCTAAATCCAACTCCGAATTCCTATAAATTAGGAAAATAATACAAAGACTAAATAAGCTTTGTTTAAATATGAATGAAACCCATATCTAATCGTCTTCAGAAAAAGGAGGAGGTTCGATGTTCGGTTACATGTATGGTTTTTAGGATTCCGTACCCGAAGGGTGAAACGGAACCCTATAACTAAGCCTCCGCTGATTGTCCGATCGTCCGTCCGTCCGTCTATCACAGGGCTCTATCTCATAAACCGTCACAGACAGTTGAAATTTTCAGAGAATGAGCATTTCTCTTGCCCCTATAAAAAATAATTAAAAAAAATATCCAAATTAAAGGCGGCTTCCATACAAAAAACGTGACTTTTTCGGCTATTTTAGCTCTTCATTTGTCAAGGCTTTATCTGTTGAACCACAATAGGTAGACACATGAAACTTTCTTTAAAAAGTAACACTTCAACTGTAATAACAACAAATACTAAAAATATAATAAAGTTGAAAATTTAAAGTTTCCCTTTAAATATTCAACTTTATTATATTAGGTCCTTACATATGAAATTGGCGTTTTTCGTACTGGCCACTTTAATCACAAATTTCTCCTCTTTGGTAAGGAATTCCAAATTCAAATTTGTACAGCTATAGACTCATGTATTTGTGCTTCGATGATCGTCATTCATTTGTTTTTTTTTCATCTGTTTTTTTCTGTTTGCGTCACTCATTTTACAAAATGGAAAACTTAAAATATCGCATTATTTACGAGTACGAGTTCCGCCGTGGCACTAGTGCTGCGGAAACAACTCGAAGGGTGAATGATGTGTATGGCGGTCGTGTTGCAAAAGAAAACACAGTTCGTTTTTGGTTCCAACGTTTTCGTTCTGGAAATTTTGACCTGCAGAACAAGCCCCGTGGACGGCCTGAGACTCAAGTTGATAATGAAGAGTTGAAGGCTATTGTGGAAGCGGATCCATCGCAAACCACGTCCGAGTTAGCTGCAGGCTGCGATGTTAGTGATAAAACTGTTTTAATTCACTTGAAGCAAATTGGGAAGATTAAAAAGCTTGAAAGGTGGGTACCTCACGAATTGACTGAAGCAAACCGGCAAACGCGCGTCGACTGCTGCGTTACATTACTAAACCGGCACAATAATGAAGGTATTTTAAACCGAATCATTACCTGTGATGAAAAATGGGTTCTTTACGATAATCGGAAGCGCTCAGCGCAATGGTTGGATCCTGGCCAGCCAGCCAAATCCTGCCCCAAGCGAAAATTAACCCCAAAAAAGTTACTTGTAAGCGTTTGGTGGACTAGTGCCGGTATTGTTCATTACAGTTTTCTCAAATCTGGCCAGACTATTACGGCTGATGTCTATTGTCAGCAATTGCAAACCATGATGGAAAAGCTAGCGGCTAAACAACCTAGGCTGGTCAATCGCTCCACGCCACTGCTGCTTCACGACAACGCTAGACCACACACTGCGCAACAGACGGCTACTAAATTAGAAGAGCTTCAATTGGAAAGTCTAAGACATCCTCCGTACTCCCCGGACCTTGCTCCAACAGATTACCATTTTTTTCGAAATTTGGATAACTTCTTGCAAGGGAAAAAATTCAACTCCGATGGGGCAGTCCAAATCGCCTTCAAAGATTTTATTGATTCCCGTCCGACTGGTTTTTTTAGTAAAGGGATCAATGAACTACCTATAAGATGGCAAAAGTGCATAGAAAATAATGGTTCATACTTTGATTAATTAAATATATTATATTAAAAAATATTCGACTTTTTGTTCCTCCCATACAAAACGCCAATTTCATATGTAAGGACCTAATATTATTTCACTAACAAGTGAAAATTTGATGTTCTTTGAAAAAGTTGCCTGATTTTTAACCTCGTGTGCGAGTCGAATCGCACTTGGTGGTTTATTTATGTATGTTCGTCTGTTTCTTCGTCAACTGTGAACCGATTTTAATGTTTTTTTAATGTTTAGTAGAGAATAATTATCACGGAAGACTTACAGAAACAGTTGTAATATTAAGGAATTTCAAGTTGTATTTAAGTTACCTATTGAAAACAATAAAATTATTTATTTACGTGAGTTTCAAATCACACACCTCGCAAACGCCTCTCCATCTGCTAGGAGATTGCGGAGCACTGATGCAAAGACGTAGCATCCATTTGGGCAAGCACCTGCACAGCCCAGACCAACTAAGAGACATCACCCCGAAGAAAATCCTACAGCTCCAAGTAGCCGCAAGGATTAGTGGTGAATTATGAACGCGGCAGCTTTAAGGCTGTACACAGAAAGTGACGATCACAATAGGCCTACCGTGGCCGCAGTAGTGACACGAAAGCCATCTATTAAAGCAAATAAAAAAAATCACATGGTAGGTACTTAAGTATAACATCCAAAAACAAAGGATCATCAACTTAATATTTGCTAATCTGATATAAGGAAGCTATAATAACTGAAATGTACGGTGGGGTTACTGAAAAGAACGTACTTTGAAATTCAAGAGGGAAGTTACTACTTCAAAGTGACTTTGAGATTCTCGACTTTTAAGATTTCTGTCCCTTCAAACCTTTTTAAACTAAAGGTTCCCATTTACCCAAGTTATCTAAATTCAAAGAAAGGTATAATATGAAAAACCCCCACTCGTTATAAAAAGGAAGTTTTAGAGATCCAACATAAAAAAACTTTACCTAAAAAGCTATACCTATCTCTTCCGCCTGCTGCGTTGTCGGCGGCATATGAATTGTATGCGTGAGTGTAACAGCGCCAACTTCCCATTCTCGCTGCCCGTCACCCTACAAGGTGTTTGGCGGCAACAATAACTAGAAATAACTTTGAATACGTCTTTTAAGTAACATGCCTCGTGCATAAATATGAAGATTCAAAGCTTCCATTGCTCTGATTAATTTTGACTTCTCTGTCATAGAGTTTATGAGGAAGGCACTGTTCGCCTACCTCATAAACCTGTGCAACTTTAGCCACACAAGTATTTATTTAGGTAAGGCTGTTGGTTAAATACTACATTTTCGTTTCACATTCATTATAACAGCTTTAGGTCACAACTACTGAAAACATTTAAGAAGTACACAAGTTGGCATAGGTTCGGTACTGACATGAGGTACGTAACGGTATCAACCAATATACAGGGTGCCACGAAACATGTGTTGTGTAGCCGAAAGGGGTGATTCCGGACCCCGAGGTGATCAACTTGTGAAGTATATTTTTCCTATTTCGGTTAGTAAACATGCTACGGGGCACCCTGTATATACTAATAAGTATGATATTGGTAGATATTTTCCTTTTGATTAGATAATCTACTTCAGATTGTTTACAACAGTATGCAGTTAGCTCAACTGCTTTAATTGTAATTTGTTTCTATTATTAAGTTGTAATTTTCTTAGATACCAACATAGTAAAGTATGATATGATGCCTTTGCCCAACTGTGGGATACTGCGGGTTTACTATGATAAAATGATACCTATAGTAAAATAGTTACAAGAAGACAAACAGAAAGTGATAAAATAAAGTACAGTCAGCAACGAAAGTCGGTATACTAAAGATAAAACAAAAGGTATAACTACGTTCATATTAGTTTCAGACGTAATGTCCAGTGTGCCTAGGGGACTGTAGTAAATGACATTTGGGACAACTGGTACCGCAAATTCAATCGCGTATTACGAGTTTAGTCTGTTACTGCCGAATAGCAATACACCCGACTTAAAACCGTAGAGGACCGTGCCACTATTTAGAAACGATTGCTGCTTGTCGAGTTTGTTGTCAATACATCAAAGGGGTTTGCAGACTTTGGCCCTAACACCATTTTCCTTTTTTTTTTCAAAGTCGCCACACACAAAAGAAGTCATATATTTTTAAATGTCTGATAAAATTATGCCCTAAATGATTATGGTAATTATGGTCAAGTTTCTGAGATATTCATAGATGAAAATAACTAGAATTTTTTTTCATATGCAAATATCTCCGAAACCTGACGCTTTAGGACATTATGTTACTCGTACCTATAGATTTTTTTTATTGGTCTTAGTGTCCTGTTTGTCATTTTTGCATGGAGGGTTAACACTGCCTAAAAGTTGACCTCACAAGAGGGTCCTAACATCGGTCACCATATTGTTTTTTTTTTTAATATCCCGACTCACTATACATATATAAGTGGTATATTTGGATAGAAGACACTAAAACAAATAAAAAATGTTGTATAACATAATGTCGTTAAACCTCAGGTTTCTGAGATATTCACATATATGAAGAAAAATTATAGTTATGCTCATCTGTGTATTATTGGATATTTTATATGTTGTAGTGTCTTCTATCTAAATATATATTTTATAGAAGGCGGCTTTCAAAAAAAAATAATGCTTGGGCCACCCTCCATACAAAAATCTTTAAACCCTATTGTACAAGAATTGTGACCAATGAAGTATAAATAATAGTAATTTTAATAAAGTCATCACAATATGTGGTTACTTTATTTACTAACAATTTAAATTAGTGTGGCAGCAATTTAAAGATTACTAACTTCATTGCCTTAATCTAATCCGAAGCTTGAAGGCATAACTTAGAGCAGAGAATCCATAATCCTTACTAATATTATAAATTTGAAAGTAACTCTGTCTGTCTATCTGTCTGTTACCTTTTCACGCCTAAACGGCTGAACGGATCTCAGTGAAATTTGGCAGGGATGTAAATGATATTCCGGGGGCGGACATAGGCCCAGCCGCTGGCAGAAGCAAGTTAGTATATATTAATACTAACGTACCTAAAGGCACCGCAGTAGTACGATATACCTATGTCCTACCAGAGTTTAACCAAAATTCGAACATTACTTTTGTTTTGTAAAATGATTTACGAGCAGCATTATGCGGCTTTTCCCAGTCTTTAGGAAATTCCATCTCGATTCGTACCAAGTTGGTTTTCTAAATTACAGACTGTTGGAAGTAACTCGATTCGACTTTCCATCTAGGTACTATGTCTCGGAAATGTCCCTGTTCACTTTCATTTAGTAAAGGAAGAGACACATCACGACGTTTTAGGATGACTCACGCTAGACCGTGTCGGGTCCGAGCCGAGTGTCGGTCGTAGCACGGTCATCGAGCCGGTCCCGTGCCGACTCACGCTAGACCGTGTCGGTCGTAGCACGGTCACCGAGCCGGCCCCTTTCTGTTATAACAAAGACGGGCCTGGACCTCCCAACACAAACAACGACTGCTCGGGCGCAGCTCGGCGGCACTGTATTCATGCTACGGGCCGAGCCGGGACCGACTTGTTTCCGATCGTTGTCCGTTGCTCGGCCGTCACTCGGTTGCCGATCGGTATAGCGTGAGTGATTCCATACAAAATATGTATGTGTAATATGAGTTGACCGTGCTACTCGGCCGTACTCGGCTCGGACCCGACACGGTCTAGCGTAAGTCATCCTTTATTGAGACTGGGTAACCTCTGAACAATGATTTGGAAATGAATGCCTGATAGTAACATATACTGCTTATGACCTACACATTGGATATCTAAAATAAATAGTGATGGTTTTATTTTAGCCGAGTACAAGTTTTTTTTTAATGTATCAATGCAGTTTTTCTTGTTACTAAAATCGATGACAAGGTTACTAAGAAGAGATCTTCGTATGTCTTATAGTTTAGACGTTCCCGTACTGACCGGTCTAAATGTGCCACCCTTATGTACATATATATGTATACATATATATGTGTATTATTGACCAAATATGATCTAAGCCGGACAGCATGAGAGAAGAGGCTATTTGCAATCCCAATCTTTTTCTACGCGACATACCTATTTATCTATTATCTAACAAACTAAACTAACCAACTGCAAGGGCGGTTTGTCACTATTTTATAAGAACCATGCCTTGTATAACCCTTATGTTACGTATAACATTGCAAGGCAATTAGTCAGAATCAAGTCAAATACCAAGCTAACTTGGTGTGCTTTGCGTACGTATTTCCGTTTCCGAAGTGAACGATTTTAGTTTAAACATGTCTCTTTTACTGTCGACTAGCAACTTACCCTGGCTTCGCACGGTTAGCAGTTTTTTTTTTAATAATTTATTTAGACGGAATTAGTTGATTAGCGACTACACCGTCCCATAACAAATATTTTAAAAAGGAATAATTTCATAATACTATTGTTTTCATATTAAATTCTTGGTTTACGCAAGGGACGCCAGTAAAATAAATAAATAATGCTGGTCAATCCACACCGCATCATCTAGCTCCAAAGTACGCAGAGTATGTGTGTTATGGGTACTGTTACACATTACACTACCTACATAGATTGATATTTTACATAGAATACACCCACAGAACTCCTGGAACAAATATCTGCTCGTACAAACATTTGTTCCGAGGCAGAAATCGAACACGCAACCTCCTTCGTCGCAGGTGGATCTTCGCCCGCTGCGCCACAGATGTCGTCAAACAAATAAAAGCTCTCAGTCGCCATGTTAATGTTCCAACATCTTCAACAATCATCGTTAATTACCACCAAACCATTAATGAAAATCGTACGAAAATTCGTTCGGTAAATCTACGTCTGAATAAACTTCAATAATCGGAAGCATACCGATCAAAGTCGTGAAAATAAAAAAAAAAATAGCGTGAGTTCGCTCGCATGCAGTTTCCGAGTTTTTCAAATCCCAATACAGTTCCAACTGACTCAAAGAAACGAATGACCTCGGTAGTTATTTACTTGCTCGCTCCACTAGAGTCTATTGCGTTCATCTAACTTTCCCGTTCCGAGTTTCACCTAGCTTAGAAGGCATCAGTCTGGTTTTTATTCCAACCATTTAGAGCAAGGCAGGAAAATTCTACTGAAGAGATTTTGGTGCAGTCTGGGATTATTTGCCTAGCCTATCAATCTATTGTGTTTGTGTAGGTAGGTAGGCCAATGCGGTTTGTATAACTATACAATACTGAATGGCGTAGTCCTACGAAGGAAAACGAAATTTCAGTCTTCCAATTCTCCAGCATAGGTATAAATAAAAAAATAAAATCTGTTTAATACAGGCAGAAAAATACCCATATCACATACATTAATACAGTGCACACAATAGAAAAAATATAATATAAAAAGATTAAAACTAACATAGGTAAGACCTACCTATTTTTAATTTCCGTCCATATGGACAGAAATCCAGTGACTGTTGATATGGGATTGGATAGTCAGAAACAGCCTTCAGGATGGTGTTGTCGGAGCCACCTAGTCGACTCCAGAAGGCGCTATCCTCGTCCGTCTTATAGCGAAGAAGTCGGGAACTCCCACCTCAGAAAACATGATCGACGCACTGCAGTATCTTTGCAGCCTCTTATGGGCCCGGTATGCGTTATTATACTGTATCCTTATGGTGCTGAAGGATTTCCTATTGAAGTTGTACCAAAGCCAATTCCAAAGGGATAGCATAAGCATATAGAACAATCACAAACAGTTAATAAGATTATTTTTATTTAGTTACATACAGTTCCAATCTCTTTTAACGATCTGGTTGGTAGAAAGGTATTGAATAGCTCCAAGGCGAACAGATACGATGTTTCGTCTACCTAATCACATAAGAGGATGTTCTCTGGAATTGCAGAAATGAAAAAACCTAAAAATATGGAGATGAAACCGCACCAGAATAAGATCCATTATAATTAATTGGCGAAATATAAGAGCAGTTAGCATTATGGCATATACACGAGATGTCTCGTGAAGTGTGTCACACTTCACAAGACATCTCATGTTGAATTTTCATGTTTATCAGAACTCGGATAAAAGAAAATATCAAAAAAAAAACCCATACCATCGGCGTTCGTTATTATCAGTTATAGCTACTCGACATAAATTTACCCCGATGGGGTGTAGCTGATAAAGAAAAACGAGCACTAAATGTACTAACCTAATGGGAACTGTGCCACGCAATGGCAGTAAGTATTGGCATTTGATATGAGGGACGTTATTGTTTTGATGTCTCTTTCGTACATATGTAAGTGGAATTACCGCGCTCGTTAGGTATTACTTCATTGTAGTTTTATTGTTTTGATAACAATGAATGAAAGCGGTACCGTAATATTGACTTAAGAATTGTAATATAAATTGGGCTTGGCTAGGAAATAGGCAAACATTTTCTAGTTCGCATGTGGTGGGCTTTTCTGTGTAAATTATAAGGAATTTTCCGTTTTGCTTACATAACCTCGATAGATGATAGCAAAAACCAGAGGTGAAATTAGTCTTCCAAAGTGTGAGTTGACACGGAATAGTTTGTTACAAACGTGCTCCAGCTCTGCGGATCGTGCCCGTCTCCTGGCCGTTTCTAAATGGGAGTCAGGACATTGGTTGCAAGCATTTCCTTCATTTAACACTGGCACTTTATTGGATCCCGTAACTTTCCGTATCGCAACATGTCTTCGGTTGGGTGCAATGTGTTGCGCGCCTCATCAATGCCAGTGCGGTACTGCTGTCGAACAGCTTGGTCATCACGGATTATCGTGTACTAGGGCCGCCGGTCGGATATCTCGTCATGCCAGCCTTAACGACGTCATCCGGCGGGCCTTTGTCACCGCTAACGTACCAGCTATTCTCGAACCGAATGGTCTGTTGCGTGACGATGGTAAGAGGCCTGACGGCATGACACTAGTCCCATGGGAGTTGGGGAGGCCCATTGTGTGGGACGCTACATGCGTCGACACACTTGCGCCTTCCCATCTTCCGAGGACATCCGTAAGGGCTGGTGCGGCGGCAGATTTGGCCGAGGATCTCAAGAGACGAAAATATGCAGGTCTCGACAGAGCCTACATATTTGCTCCCTTTGGGGTCGAGACCCTAGGTCCGTGGGGTACCGAGGCTCTCCGGGTTTTTAAAAAGTTATCTGAGCGTCTGGTCGACGCGACGCGTGACCCGAGAGCTGGCGGATATCTGGCGCAGCGCATCAGCATTGCCATACAACGGGGCAATGCAGCCAGTGTCTTGGGGACGCTTCCGACTGGTATTGATATGGATCAGTTGAGCTACCTGTAGATTGTTTGCAACAGTCTGCAGTTAGCTTAATTGTTTCAATTGTAAATACTAGTTATAATTTGATTGTAATTTTCTTTGTTAATAAAGGCCATTGCCGTCTTCCAAATGAATTATGAAACGTTTGCATAGAATTGCAAACCGAATAGAAATGGTATGATCATTGTGAACGGAAAGTGCACATACAAACCCTATTGGTATTCGCTGCCATGCTCTAAAATGGTTTTCCAGTTTTCTCGCACAACGCGGCAGTAAATGGGCTTCACAAACTATTTTATTGTTTTACGCTTTTTTCTACAGCTTTGACCTAATTACATAGAATGTTCATCAGAATAACTCTCATATAATCACCAGTCCTTTGTATCTTTTCTAAGCATTATAGCGAGTAAACATAAGCGTTTTGAAGTGCGCGGTTTGGTAACGCGTGCTTGGACAGAAAACATCAGTACGCATGCAGACACGCGCTTCAATACCGAGAAGCGTTTGGATGTGTACGGTTGTATCGGACCAGATGGTTTTCAAAACGCGCGTACCAAAGCGCGCGCCTCATAACGCCTAATGGGTTCTGCTTCCTTCCCAATCAGCACTTATACGTCCACTTGTACGTGCTGAACGTGCCTTTGAGGGAGGAGAAGGAAAATGAGGATAATCACCACCTAAACCTCGGGGTTTTCCTTGTGTGCACTTGATTTTAATGAGTTGGAAGCTTCGCATAAGTAATATCAGGGAGCATAATTTAAAACAAAATCCAAACAAAAAGTGGCTCTACTTCAAACCAAAACGAAGTATGATTTAATCACTTTCAAAGTTACGAAAAGACATTCTTCGTGATTGGTTAAAATTCAGAACGAATGCAGGGGTTGGTTGGCGCTTGCTGAACGAAAGCTGGGATTGGTGCGCGCGCGTGGTGTAATGTCTGCCATGACAGCTGAGTCATAGCGGCGTGGACGATGTATGCAATAAGTAGATTGGACCAAGTCAATAATAGAACAATTTATTGTACAATGTTTTTTGTTATATTTTTTTGTTACTTTTACAATTCAATCAAATAATATCAAATATCAAAGTGCTTTATTTCCTTTCGATATTACGTGACTCTTGGACCGTTTATAAAATTCAAATTACTAAAGTAAAACTAGGAAATAAAATGATCACTGATTTTTTTGTTTACTTCAATATTTTTAAGATAAACTAAAGAAGCGAACAAGAAACTATTAACTTGTTAGGTTGTTAGTTTTCGAGTTGGAGCACAACCTGTCCCAAGCTTTTTTATCGTCTTCTAGATTATTTAGTATTTATATGCCACAAGTTGCAGAACTAAGTCTCTTCGATAGCTTATCTAATATTAATATAATTAATTAGAATTATATTAATATTAGAATTACAATTATAATTAGAAAACGATTGCGAAGATTCGACGTGTGCTCGCTGACAACAACTGATATTACTTATTCGTAGTTTAGAAGATAAAGTTTCAAACCCAACGACTTTTATAATATTACCCACGTCAAAAAAGAATTAAGCTGTCGTCGGACAAAAGCGTAAAAGCACAGTAGGTTCTTACATTTTTACTGCTTTTGGCTTTACGAGTTTTTTAATTTGAATACTTACCTGGTATCCTAAAGTAAATCTGGCGAAATTTCACGAATAGGTTCTTACCTAAAATAGTTTGATGAATTGTTTGACTTTATGGAGACTACGCGTCTGAAGATTGTTTGCTCTGAATTTATAGCCCTTGAGATCCTAATGTAAACCATCCGCAAACAAACTTTGTAGTACCAACAAATTACCTTTTCTAAGTATAAAATAATGATGTTTCTAGAATAACATGCTGCTGTTGTTCGTTCCCCAAAGGTTTTAGACATATAGGGAGCCTACATACAATCAACTGTCTATAGGTAGGTACGTATCTGTTGTTGGAGTTCCTGCAAGGTCTGAAACTTGGTGAAGTAAATGCCTACTTTGTAGGATTCAATTTCCAACATTCCGCGCCTGTCCCACATTACGTTTCTCGAAGGCAAAAGTAAATTAATTCATGTGTCGGCAAAGGTTCACCAAATAACAAATATATTTTCAGTTAGGTAATTTGAAACTCCTACTTTAACATACCTACACTGAAATAGTTCACGCCAGGTAAGATGAAGAGCCGTAATATCAGGATATAAAATCAGAATTACAAATACCTACCCACAAATTTAGCACAATGGTTTACTTTTGTTCGAGTAACGAAGCTTCCCTGAATTCCAAGTGTATAAGAAAATCAGCCCATTTGATCTAAGTACCTACCTAAATTAACATAAACGAATTATAAGTTCAGAATTCAAGATTTTGTGGTATTCAAGACTAGATAGGTTTGTATCCAAATACATATGTACAATAGCAAAGTACGTACCTCATTGATAAGAAAAATGTCGGAAAACGGACATCGGAGAGGGTGAACGTCGGCAGAATAATTTAATTAAATCATTATTCGGGTCTCGCAAAATATCAGATAATAAAAATATATTGAGATATTAAATTTTAAAATCAAGAGTTCGTGTTTAGAATTTTATCCTTGAAATTCGATTGATATCTTCTTTATTAATAATCTCAACCTTGCATTTAAATTCTTCCACCACACCACAATATTCCAGAAACTAAAAAACATGTGCATCTAATATTCTGTAGGGAAAGACTCACCGTCATTACAAAAAGTGGGGTCACGTAGAGAAGGCCGAAGTTCACCATGTCAAACAGCTTTGAGTCAAACTTCCTTCTGTGTTGTATACAAATTGTTTCCATATGACCGTTCCCTAGGTCGTTGGTGATCGTTTCTACAAAGATAAACTTCGGAGCACTGTACGCTGCACTTGTGATCCATACACCGAGGATCACCATCTAAAAGAAAAAAAAACATAAATCACTTAAGATAAGGGATGAAAATTTTTCATCGTATTCTTAGAAAGAACAATGAAACATTCGAAACATTTCATCAGTTTACTGGCCTTCTTTTAAATTAAAACTCGTTAGTTGAATGTGACCCTTTTTATAAAAGGTGTGATTTGTTTTTTCAGTAGCTCAGTAGTTAAAAATACTAATTTATTTATTAAAGTAAATGCCGGGCTATCAACATAAATCTGCTATTAATTAAACACAATACCCTCCACCTTCACAGCCTATATTGGTCCACTGCTGGACCCAGGCCTCCCCCTGATAAGCACCTTATTGGCTTTTATCTCACAGAGGGTAGTGCCCATAATCCCCACGCTGGGCATGCGGGTTGGGGATCGCAGTTCAGTGATAGAATTGTTCTGCAGGGGGCGCTGCTGCCCGCCCCCGGTGGATATCCCTTAGTCGCCTCTAACGACATCTGCGGGAAGAGTTGTGATGGTGCAAATTCTAAGCCGGCACCACGCATCATCACACAATATCCATTTGGTATTAATAATAGGGGTTAAAGTATGAAATTGCCGTTTTATTGTAATAGGTACATACTTCGAATTGACATAGAACCTTCATGGTTTGAGATTTTTGAGCGAAACGTTTTTCACATGGTACCTATGAGGTTCTTCTTTTAAAAAATGTTCACCATTCGATTATCGACTTTCAGTTGTTTTTTTTATCCAACTTAGACAAGAAACATGGATACTTCGAAAATTCGAGTGATTTTTGAATACGAGTTCCGACGCGGAACTAACGCGGCAGACATAGCTCGCAATATCAATGTTGCGTTTGGAGAGGGGACTGCTAATGATCGCACCGTGCGATTTTGGTTTAAACGCTTTCGTGATGGAAACTTTGATTTGAAGAACGAATCACGTGGACGCCCACACAGGTGAATAACAATGAATTGTAACAGATTGTGGAAGCCGATCCGAGCCAAACTACCCAGGAACTAGCGGCATGGTTTAACGTTACCTTACCAACAATATTGACTCATTTGCGTCAAATCAATAAATAAAAAAATATGAAAAATGGTTGCCACATGATTTGACTGATCTGCAGAAAGAAACGCGTGTTGAAACTATTGTTGAATCGATACAGAAATGAAGGAATATGCGATCGAATTGTGACATGTGATGAAAAGTGGATTCTTTACGATAACCGTAAGCGATAAATGCAATGGCTGACCCAAGGTCAAACGCCGCAACACTGTCCTAAAGCAAAGCTTACCAATAAAAAGGTAATGGTAACTGTTTGGTGGTCTCAGCATGGTATTATTCACTATAGCTTTTTCCGATCTGGTCAAGCAATAAAGGCAGATGTCTACAGTGCCGAACTCCGAACAATGTTAGCAAAACTAGCAGTGAAACAGCTCCGTCTCATGAATCGATCTTCACCATTATTGCTCCATGATAACGCGAGACCTTATACAGCACGAGAAACCGTTTTAACTCTAAAGGAACTGCATAGAACCCATTCGTCACCCTCCGTATTCACCAGACCTTGCTCCAACGGACTACCATTTTTTTCGTGATTTGGACAATTTTCTACGTGATAAAAAGTTTTCTTCCCAGGAGACAGTAAACTTATCTTACAATAAAATGCTTTCACACAGTTTGTCGAATCTAGATCACCAGAGTTCTATCGCAAAGGCATAAATGACCTTCCTATTAGATGAGAGCAATGTATAGACTAATGTAATGTATAGATTAATGGTAATTATTTTGATTAAATAAATATGTTCATTTAAAAAAACAACGAATTTAATTTTTTTTGTACAAATCGGCAATATCATACTTTAACCCCTAATATGTAGTAACGACAGTTATCTATTAGGTATGTTCTTAGAATAAGTTTGAAGACTGGTCTTAATTAGCTCTCCGGTCTTTTAATTAAGAATGATGTCGAATTTCAAGAGAACAGCGCGTTTCTTGGTTTCATAACAGTGAACTTTGATTTATTTGCCGAAATATAATAAATGTTTCGTGAACATTAAATCTCGGGAGATTTAGGTATGTAAATATTTACAATAAATTCCAATGAAAGATTTTGGAATCTTTTACAAAATCATAAATTCTATAGTAATAAATTCGTTTTCCATATTATTTGTGTCTTTAACGTTGACTTAGGTCGGCGTATTTAATAGTTAAACAGTCAGTCTCACTTTAGATCTAGAAATTAAATGAAAAACAAAAAAATTAATGAAATGCTCAGGAAATGTCGAACTCATAAAATTAATTACTCGAATTGTTCTGTATGTAAATGTTAGGTGTAACGTTGTAAGGGAAACTTAACGCTTACACCTTGTCGCTTATCTTTAGGTTGAAACATCTCGATAAAAAATATCGTACACAAGCAGTGAAAATTACTAAACGTCACCGCTATGGAATGTTTCTGACTCGAGAACCTTTCAGCCATTCACTTCGAAAGTTGCTTTCTCTCGAGATACAGTCACCGCCTAAAAGCCGCCACACACAGAAACCGTGGCCGGGCCACGGGAGGCGAAGGCGTGCAGGTTGTATCATACGAATTTATATGAAAGACAACTCATACACCGCCGGGAGGTTTTTGGAATTCGTATGATACAACACGCACGCCTTTGCTTCCAGCCCGGCCACGGTTTCTGTGTGTGGCGACTTTTAAAGAGCTAGGCGCCACGTTATTTGTACTAAGCCGAAAGGCGGTTGTTGTGCATCCTATACCCCACTGATCCGCATGGTTGATTTTCAGAAATAAGAGGCTTAGTAAAAGGGTATCGAATTCACCCTTTGGGTACGGAACCCTAAAAATAGGCTAGTTAGGATGAAAGTTCAATGTCTTTTGTTTGGTTAAAGACCTTGAAACCCGGAAAGTGCTTGAACAAAAAATGTTCGTAGTACACCAACAACGTGGCACCTTGTATAGATGAAGATTTCAAAACCCCATGTACACACAATATCACAGAAACCAATAAGGAGTCGAGCGGGTTTACGTGTTTTGGAGTAGGTACTGTTGGTTAGCGGTTTCTGTGGTTTTCGTTGTACACGGGGTTTTGGAGGTCATCTATTCAACTCTTTTAGGTGATGACTGTACCTACCAGCGTATGTTCAGCATCATTACATCTGATGGGCAGGCTGTGTTAATACTGGATAAGATGGATTGAACACGTTTTCCCCTAAGAGCTTCATCATCATTCATCATTCACTTCTCATTGATTAAACATAAACTCGTAAGAAAAAACTTTTTCAGCTCTTTTGGATAAAAACGTTATCTAAAGGATAATGTGGTGCACAAACCGAAACCGTTTAAGAGTTTTAGAAATACTCATGTAAATGTATCAAAGTTCGCTTGTAGGAACTTTCATTTTGGACGTCTTTCGCATTAAAACTTACCCTGAGCCTCGTGGAGGTGAGAATTTGCTTGCACGTTATGGGATGAATTATAGCAAAGTATCTCTCGGTACAGATCACAACCAGGATGAATATAGAAGCCGTGTAGCTCAGGGAATGTACAAACTGGTACATTTTGCACAGGAAATCACCGAAGACCCAGCTGAAAGGTGAACCACTCATCAGTATTAACATCATCAATGGCAATTTTATCCTCGCCATAAATTTCTTATTTAATAAAGCTATACAAAAATACACTGACCTACAGTTATAAAGTTTCTGCGAAAGTGTGAAGAAAATTAACATAATTTATGCATGAAAAAGTTGCATAAAGGTTTATTGTTCTTTTTCAAACTAAAGTATGAAAACAGACCGCACTGTTTGCTTTTCGAAAGATTTGATTTCTTAGGTTATGAATTATTAATACATTTTATTCATAATCAACTTCATTGTATAGAGTGAAACAAACGAACGTTACCTGGTGGAGGGCAAGTAGCCGAATTATTCAAGATAGTATATTTTACTACAAAACTTTCCTAAATTTATAAAAATAAATAGAACAGAACACAGAATTTTGTAAAATATCTTGCCTTATCCGGTATTATCGGTATTACCCATTCAAATGGTAACGTTCGTTTATTCCACCCTGTAGGTATACAATCCGCTAGATTTTAATACCATTCCATCTTCAAAAGCACTCAAACGAAATGTTTGCAGAGAATCAAAGCAAATAATTGCGATTAAAAATAGACTTAAAGGCATACCATCATTAAATAAATGGAATATTTGGCCTTTACCAATTATGAACCGCACTCGAGATTCATTTTACGATTGTAAAAGGGCAATTGAATGAACATAAATTAGATCACGCTGTTCAGTAAAAAAAATAAAAAAAAAAAGTTGCTCTACGCCGTAGACGGTCAGCTACGATGTAGAGATATGCTACGCGCACTATCCAATCGAAGAACATTGACATTAAAATGAAAATATATATATCGCGCGGTACGTGAACCTATCAAACTACCCGCTAAAATAATTTAAATTTTTCAACTTTCAAATCGTTTATCGTAAGTGATTTACATAGTGAACTTAAGTAAACACACATTTTTACAATGTCATCATTACATTATATTTCAATATGGTATGAGATCCGGTCTATAGTAGATTGTATTATATGGGAGTAAAATTATATATAATAACTCTCTCTCTCTCTTTATAAGTGCGCCGCAATTATCTTTGCCGCGCACTTTTTGATTTTGGAACATCTTAGCGTTCAACGCCAAAGAAATCGAACGCAAATATTGTTTGAATAAAGAATGGCTGGTACTACATCCAAACAACGAGATTCACCGTCACATTTTCCTCAAAATGAGCCAGATTCGGACATTATTTCAAACACGCAGAATACCTATAAAGTCTACAACAATCTCTTTTCCTAATAAAACTGTAACAATACATTTTCATAATTGCGA
This sequence comes from Eupithecia inturbata, assembly GCA_963662085.1. Taxonomy (NCBI): domain Eukaryota; kingdom Metazoa; phylum Arthropoda; class Insecta; order Lepidoptera; family Geometridae; genus Eupithecia; species Eupithecia inturbata. Next base: position 8,286,432 of record OY759180.1, on the reverse strand, counting down.
AAATGTGTCAAATGTAAATATAAGTTTTTAGTTGTTTTATTATTAGATACTATTTAATTTCTATTTAGTTGTTACTTTATGTTTTATTAAATAAAAATATTAGGTTGCCTGGAAGAAATCGCTCTCAGCGATAAGGCCGCCTATTGTACTAAGTATTTGGTAAATGTAGATATAAGGTTTATAATATGTTACTTTTTTTAAGTACAATAAAGTGTTAATTCATTCATTCATTCAATATTACTATAAAATATGAGGCGCCTTTTATTTTCTCATAGAGGGAAAAGCAGAGTGTATCACTCGGGTGCAAAATATATTTTTGGCTCAGGCGACGTACTTTGAATCCCTCGCTACGTTCAGGATTCAAAAAAGCGCCCTCGCCGTATAAATATTATTTTGCTCCTTTATGATACAATCTACTATTATCCATCTGTAATTTGATAATGACTAGGATTATATAGATAATATACTAATTAATATATCGCACAAGTGTGTATATTCAAGTGTTGGTCAGCAACGAGCGTACAGCACATAGGTTGCCTAGCCAAATCGCGTACAGAAGCTATTAATGATATACTAAATAAATTGTAAGTAATTTTTTGTCACCAATTAACATTTCTTAGAGTGGATCTCCCAATATTAAACATCAATAACAAAACCACGAGACCACGGCTTCCTGAAATACTTACATCTTTATTCTAGGAACAGTTTTTCAGGCGGTAGAATTTAGCGTCGAATGCTAATAGGTTGTAAGAATCCACTCACCTCGGAATAAGATAAATGGTTAGATTTTGGAAGACGCAGAACACTCCGACGCATAAATCTGCCACCGCCAGGTTCGCCAAAAAGAAGTTCGTTATTGAGCGCAGCCGTCTTGATAATGTTACTACTAGGATGACCAGTAAGTTACCTGAAAATATTTTTTCGATAAGATAAATTCTTTACTAAAGTTATATATAATAACACATTTTTTTCAAAATATAGGGCGGTATTTGATAAAGTACAAATGATATAGCCAAAAATATACATAATATGCCCAGAATCATTATTTTTGCAAATGAAATGTCAGAATCAATAAATTCGTCGATAATTTCAATATCCTCAGCATTCCCAAATTGAAAATAGAAGCAGTATTTATTTGATTTCCTTTATCATTCAAGGATCCTTGATTATTGGTATATATATAAACCTTTGTGATGAATGGATGAAAATAGCAGGTAATTACTTCAAAGCCTGGGTCGTGAATTTCCAATGAAACAGGATGGGATAATGATGTGAACTTGAGATACCCATTAGATATTTAGAGATAGATGTTTTTCCGATTGGTTTTCCGCCGCGCGGCAGACGCTCCCGCTTCGCAGTCACTATGGTCGCGCAGGTGTGGCGAAGCTAGGGTTACGAAACCGATCTCCGATCTTCGAAACCCTGAAAAGTCTAAGCGCAATATTACATTGCCAAGTCACTTACCCTCCAACTTTAAGGAGGGTGGTGCACGCGCATTGCATTTTGTTGAATCTCATCATCAGAGAAGGTTTTGCTAGGAATTGCAATGGATTTCCGCAATGTAACGCTTGAATCTATAATTAAGCTCAACTAGGAACATTTTATTTGGTTATTTTTGCCAAATTGTTTATTTAAATGCATAACATTCATAAGCTTACTTCCACACAATGAAATATTCAGAACTGTGCCCCTTTGCACGAATACGTGGTTTATCAACGTTGTCATATGGAATGAAAAATTTCACACCCTTTTCAGGTAGGTAACTTGCCCATTCCTAACGCTTTATTTTGACCTGCTTTTGTGATAAAAAAGCCCAATTTAGTTCAGCCAGCTATGTTATGAATGTGTAGCTACCTATTTGGTATTTGCTGGTAGGTATATTTTTAACAAAAAAGTTGGACAGATTTAATGAACCTCAAAGCATGCAAGTACTTACCTGTGTGAAAGCTATGAGCTAAAGCTATGCTACCTAAGAGCGTATGATTAACGCATGTAAAGTATGTAATGTCTAAAGTTTAGTTTGTCTATGTTTTCATTAAGGACCTTGCTTTTCTCGGTCAATGTTACGAACTCCAAAGAAGTTACTATTTTGTGTCCACCTACACAGCTTCTCGATTCAAACCTACAATCTCTAGTCACTAGTTTCAACTTGAGACAAGTTCATAATTATGCCTAGACCAGATGCTACATCGATTCCAAAATACTTACATAAATAAAATATATAACAAACGGTTGTTTCCTCTACTACGTTGTACAATATCTTTAGTTAGCAATTTTCGCAGTTTTACTGGATAAACACTTCTGCAGTCTGTTTTCCTTGTTTTTCAACGCATATTTTATTAGTAAAGCTCGTACGTTTGTTTATGTGTTCCCTGAATAGCTGGCGAGCTGGTTCAGTAATTACCTTCCGTTTCCGGTGATGCATGATTTCTCTCATCAGTGAACGGAATCGGTAATTATTCAATTTTATGTTGGACTACAAGCCACTGAATATTTTACAAACATAACAAAGAATCAAGCGTCAACGCTCTGTGCTTGGAGCCAAAGCCGGGTAAACTACCGGGTTTAACTGCCGGGTTAATTTACTTGCACTTCTAATAACCGTTTGTTCGTACTCTGTTACTTGTTACTGGACTGGTTTCCGCAACTAGGCCACAGGTGGGCCCTTTTTGCGTGTCGTACTCTGATAAACTAATCATTGATCAAAATCTCGTACTCTGATAAACTAATCATTGATCAAAATGTCTTGTCAATGGAAATTGACATCACTTTGCCTCAAAATATATGAATTTCCAGCAAGAGACGCAAATATGCAGGTCTCGACAGAACCTACATATTTGCTCCCTTTGGCGTCGACACCCTAGGTCCGTGGGGTACCGAGGCTCTCCGGGTTTTTAAAAAGTTATCTGAGCGTCTGGTCGACGCGACGCGTGACCCGAGAGCTGGCGGATATCTGGCGCAGCGCATCAGCATTGCCATACAGCGGGGCAATGCAGCCAGCGTCTTGGGGACGCTTCCGACTGGTATTGATATGGATCAGTTGAGCTACCTGTAGATTGTTTGCAACAGTCTGCAGTTAGCTTAATTGTTTCAATTGTAAATACTAGTTATAATTTGATTGTAATTTTCTTTGTTAATAAAGGCCATTGCCCTCTTTATTTCCAGCAACTGAATTGACGGAGACAAGAGATTTACAGCCGGTTTCTCAAACGCTGATCAAATCGCAAATCAGTTGACAAAGCATTTAACTTGACACACTGGTCAAATCAAATCGGGTTGCACGAACGCTGATCAGACAAAAATTTAATAATCATCGATCATCTTTCGATTGTCGGATTAGTGTATATTTCCATATGGTCACACATAATTTAATAATTCCTTCAGTTCAATCATTCACTACAAATCACATCCCTGATTTTTAAATTTGCGTCACAGATTGCTTGAACAATAACAGAGAAATACGCTTTTTCTGTTTCTGTACAGTTCTGCTTGAGGTCCACCAGGACATGCTATTTTTATGTGAGTGCAGTATATTGCCCCAATCACATTTGGGAGTAGACAAACCTTGTAAAAATATCTTTTCACATTATTTCGTTCTTCTTCAGTTCCAGGCATTTTCACAAATTGGGGTCTTAACTGGGCAATAGCTGCAGACACTTTTTTAATTATTCGGCAAGCTGTTGTCATATGTGTACAGATCCGGGCAGCTACTGCATAATTTAATAATTTTTATTTGAAATGCACCTGTTGCATAGAAACTTATTGTTAAGAGGATCTGTTGTAGGGCACTTATGGATCTACTCCGCAACGTAAGTGGCTTTATGGACACCCAATGAGTGTCACCAAATACAGAATTACAGTCTTTGAAACTCTATATCGAATCTTGATTTCCGCTTCTGTACACTCTTTGAATGGCTTTACTCTAGACCTGTACGTCCTTGAGGGTCCAGGTGTATTTTAATTATCAGAGTCACTGCTGCTGCTCACTGTTACATCCGAAAGCGACATCCTAAAATATTAGAGGTTGTTTTTCTTTACAAGTTTATTTTTATTGTTTTAACAATCATAAGTATTGTGAAATATATCAAACCCACTTTTGGAGTACTAACCTGTTGATTTGTTAGATGTAACTGGTTTAGAACTTAGTAAAACAATGTAAATTGTAGTAAATTATTTCAGCTAGTTAGAGCAAAAACACCGATTAGCTGATCTTTGATTTGACAAGCGCTTGAAAAATGCCTAATTAGGGTTCCGGAAACCCATTTTGAGGTTTGTGAAGAGATTTGGTTCAATGATTTGACGACTGGTCACTAATCTCTGTTCAAAATCAAAGTACGTATTCAACGTTCAAGCAACCCAAATGACACTTGATTAGAGATTTGATAATTGATTTAGTTAATTTGAAGATGAGCTGCGTTCGAGAAACCGGCTGTTAATCATTGATGAGATGACGAGAGATAATCAGCGTACAAACAATTAGCTGTATTAGATGAAATTTTCAAGAAAATTAATTTGTATATTATTAGTATTAATCAGGAAGTACCTAATTAGCGGGTAATTCAAACAGAATAGAAGAAAACAAAGAACGGAAATGAAAATTAGAAAGGAAAGACCGTACAACTTACCGAAAAAACAACAACAGAAGACAAGCGTGTAGAGCGTTATGAAAATAGCTCTAACATCAGTCCGATCAAAAATGTACTCGTCATCAGGAAGTACGCTGTCATTGAAGGCAGACGCTGTGACGGCATCTTCTGAAATATTGATGGACTCTGTCTCGTTGAATGGCTGCCATTGACTCTGTTTAAACTCCGCTGCTATGAATAACCTCACGCCGCGCATACTTTTTGATGTCTCGTCAATCATGGTGTAGTTTTCATTCTCGTGAAAAAGTCGCTGTCCATTTTCTGGAAGAAAAATTTGATGAATTTTTATTTACAATTTTGTCACACTTTCTAATTTACTAGGTAGTACTAGTATAGTATTATAAAATCTGTGGTGGGTAGTATAATAATTTCCCTTTTTAAAATCATTTCTTATTGTTACTTGGATTTTTTTTGTTAGTCTATTGAAACATTTATCAAAACATCTTTTTAATTTTGTGGACGAACACATCGAAAAATTTTGATCCATGTTGTCGGTTGACGTTACGACAGCATTGTCAGCGAAAATATTATTTAAAACGATTTCGAAGCACGCTCAATTACCCAGACCCCTGTGTCTGTATACCTACATATATCTAAATCTTCGTACATGAAATCTATGTGGTTGAGCTTTGTGTGAATAAGATTACTTGCATCCTCCATTTCCTGCTCTGTAGATCCATTTACGGTGGTTTCGTAAGCCTCTTCATGCCGAGGACTATGCCTGGCCCTGTCAAATTCCTTTACCAACACCTTGACTTCGTTAGTACCTACCACATCTCTCAATTACAAACAATGTTGATATGAGACTTATTTTTTCACACAGTAGATGCTCATCTTTGTTATTTAATAAACTTTAACTACTCTTAACTTATATGAAGCTTGACGTTAGGTTGGTACTTAAATAGGTTCTACTACGCCTTAAAGCTGGTCGATGCCCCAACGGCCTTATGAACACAAAATAATGATCTGTAGCCGTATGAACAATTTGTTTTATTCGTGAAACGTTCAATTGGTGTAAAATACTTTGACAAATATTTAATGAGTGAAAGAAAAATACTCAAAATCAACAGCGTTTAGAAGACGTATCCGATTTTTATTAAAAAAATAAAAAGAAATGCGGAAAATATAAATTTTCTTTAATTATTTTGCGAGGCGCTTTACAAAAATTAGGTTTTTGTATTGGGTGTTATTATTATGGTATTGAATCTAATAATAATAACGAAAATCTTTACATTTTAATGGAAAAATATGATATTAAAGTAGTCTTCTTAATGTTTTTTTATTCATTTGGTGTTTTCTGTTTCCTTTGAGGCGCGCGCTCATTTTTTGTATATTTTGTATATTTTTTGTATAAGTAATATTTTTATAATTAATAAATCAATTAAGCATACATTGAATTATTACTTTTAAAAATTATTGTTGTTAAGAAAAATAAACCGCCAAGTGTGAATCGACTCGCACGTAAAAATCAGGTAACTTTTTCCAAGAACGTCAAATTTTTACTTGCTTGGAGACCCCTTTAAATTTTCAATTTTATTTTATATTTAGTATTTGATATTATTAAAGTTGAAGTGTTACTTAATTATAGAAAGTTTAATGTGTCTACCTATTGTAATTCAAGAGATACAGCCTTGACAAATTAAGAGCAAAAATAGCCAAAAAAATCACGTTTGTTGCATGGGAGCCCCTTTAATTTTGATATATATTTTATTTTTATATTTTGTTATTATAGCGGCAAAAGAAATACAGATTATTTAAAAATTTCAACTGTCTACCTCTTAAGGTTCATGAGATATAGCCACGTGACAGACGGACGGTGGAGGTTTAGTAATAGGGTTCCATTTTCACCCTTCGGGTACGGAACCCTACAAAGCAAAAACCAGACTTATCGTGTTTGAATCCCAAATGGCCAGTTACGTGTAGGTACTATGATAGAACTACACAATATATTGTAAAATTAAATATTTTAACGTGTAAATCAGATATTGGTCATCTTTTGTGATTAGTTTCATTACATACAATATAATAATAGTTTATCAATACAATATATTAAGGAAATCTTTAAAACGGTGAGGACAGAGTTGGGCAGTTTTACACGGAACTCCTATACATTTAACACACTGATACACGGAATCAATCCTAAAAGTACGTGGAGCTTTACCGTAAGGTTAAGGCACTTTCTTGAAACGTTTCATTTCTCATATTTTGCGTAAAAGTTAACATTTTTGGAATATATAGTTAGTGCGTTGAATGTTCCGGTACAGAATAACAAGACAAGGTGCCACGAAATATCAATTTGTATTTACCATTTTATGAATTTTGAATAGGAACACACTACTAATATTTTATGTTTGAAAAAAAAAATATAGTCTTGTTTTTTTATATTTGTGTTCTTTATTACGTATTTTTGCATTATTAGGTATATTTTATATCAAAATCAATTTAGAAGTTTTTTTAAATTAATAAGAAAAAAATGAAACACTGACATCATGTTTTCTAAGGAGAACGTGATTATAAAATCGATCTCAATTAATGATAGGTAATAATTGTAAGATAAAATACTTTAAAAATGATACATATTGCACGAGTACGTGTATAAAACAGAATTTGAAAAAAAACTAGAAGATGAGTTATTCAAATAGGTAATAATAAAATAATTTACGATATTCAACAATCGTAGAACAATAATTTACCGCCTAGGGGCCCAAAATACCTTAGTACAAAAATATCCCTGTATAAGTTCTGGGCTGGTTGATTTCAAGGGTGATTTACGTTTGATACGGCCTAGCTTAATCGACTGGACTGTATCAGGCTCGCTTTCAGGTGGTCGACGGCCGCATCGCACTCGATAATAAATTGCACCTGATGGACTCGAGCGGTCGGTTTTCGAAATCATGGAAGGCAATTTGTGTTGTATATACCTATTTATATACCTATTTTCTCAGACCTATTTTACAATTTACAACTATTTCCCTTTTAAAAAGGCAGCCTGGAATTTGTATTATTGTGAATCTGGCATACGGCATATATTTGCTGTGCTCTCAGTTTAGAGCTCAGGTAGTTACCAATCTGATATGAGAAACTTTGTTTATATAATTTGGTCTCAATTTGGCCGTTCCTCCTATACTTTCGTAGTAATGACTCATCACCACCACATGATCACTTATGACGAAATCTGGGATTCGTTTGAGTATTCGGGGGTTAAACAACTAGGCCCTCTAATTTGACATGACTTTTTTAAATGGTCTAAGCCCAACAATGACGTTCTAGATAGGATCCCCACCAACAAACTCGTGTTTTCTAAAGACAAAGGAGTAAAATGAAAGCAATTTGTAGTTGAATGTCACAAGCAATTTTGTAATTCAAATTAATTCAGAGGAATTAAACAAAAAAGTGTCTGCTTAATCATGCCCTAGTGGACAAGTGTCTCTTTGTTTGACCACCTCATAAATATTTTTTATATCATACTATGCCAGGGTTTTGTTCACGATGATGGCCACTGTACCTAGCTATGCTCCTGAGTTGTAATTTTACTAATAATATTTTTTTTTTTTTTTTTTTTTAGAAGTGCTTTCCTGCCATTTAAAGAATTATTGAGCAGATTATAATTATAACCGAAAAAAAAAATCATAGAATCTGGGATTCCATTTCAGTAAGAAGAAAAAAATTCCGACATCATTAAAACTTTGGCTATTAATTTAGCATAGAGAAAATTTGTGCCGTGGCATAATGCACCAGGAAACCTCGTTGAATCGAATTTGTCCCATTTGGCTAGCATCTGCCAACCTGACAAAACCAACCCTGCATTTCACAGTATGCTGTGAAATTATAATTATATATGATTTGCGTCAGTAAAACAAGAGTCTAATTTTAGACAGAGAGGTCATTAGGTACATTAGGGAGGGTCATTAATCATTTGCAACTTCTAGTACACCTCGACCAAATTAATTTCTTTCTTCTAAATGAATGTCTTTCAAACAAAAAGTCTATTGATATTGATTGACACTTTCAGAATTGAATAGTTAATTGAGAGATAGGTAATTAATTAGACACCTAACTTTTGATTAGTAGCATGACTTTCAATTTCAAAGATAATAATAGAAACTTACAGGTAAGGTACTACTTTAAAACTTGAAAAGGTACCTATACACTAACGAAAATCGATGTAGAATGTTTGTAAACCCACCACGACACAAATAATTAAAACTCACTTACTTGGCGTCGAGTTTCAGATATAATTAATTATAAGCAATATTTATTCCAGGAAGGATAATGTAAATTGCGTATAAAAAGACACGGCAACAGAGTGAATTTTAGGTTAAGTATGGGCGATTCTACATCGAGTTTGGCTAGTGTATTTTACCATTAATTAATTAAAGATGACTAACAAAACAGTTCTTCTCAAATCCCTAAATAATTTTCTGCACAAAGCCAAACGCTGATAGCCTAGCCATCGCGAGTTCGCCCACAAAGGGACCCTCTCTGTTCACTCAGTTTATTGCTATTAGAAAACTACACTAACCTAACAATATAGCACAACTCAGCAAGCCCGCAAAACCGTTGAAGCTGACGCTGCAATTTCCAGATTGCCTGTAATTTAAAGCTAAATGGGTCGCTAGTTTTAATCTAAAACATGAGTTATTTATGGCTCAGCACATGTATTTTAGCCGTCTTTAAAAGTTGCACCACTGCTTGGTATACGAAAATTAAAATTTGCTTTTTTGCACACTACGTTTACAACATTTCACGTTGGACACATTTACCCAATAAAGTGCTCTGCTTATAAACCATGGGCTACCTTTGGCAAATGTTTGGTTTATGGCATCGACCTAAGTAAAAAAGGGGAGATGAGTTAATAGCTTCTCGAAAGTGGATGGCTCTAATTAGGTGCAATTAGGTCCACCCACCTCAGTCATAATCGGACCGGCGCGGCGCGGCATTCGTGTTACGCGTGCTTGCTACGATGTACTTTAGTGTGATTTATTGACTAAAAGACTACAGCAATGCCCTCGTGTTTATTCATTATAGTTGCGCAAGCGAGTGTTTGCGTGTTGTTGTAACACTGGCCATTTGTTGAGAAAGTCCTGGAAGAACGTACCATATCTACTGATTTTACTTAGATCTATGGTTATAGGTGATTTATAGCCTCTCTCTCTAGCCTGATTTAAGTCCTCGCACGATAGCTAGTCACCTCCTCTCCTCCTTCTTGTAGATGTGCACATTAAGATATGCGAGCGCGAGGGGGGAGGAAGTGAAACATAAATGTCTGTTTTGCGGCCATACGAAAAACGAATGCCCTGCAAATTTAGGTTTTGGTCTAAGAGGCCTGCTCGTCGATTTAGATGTATGACCGGCGAAATTGGTATGAGTGGTACACTCAGTTTCAGTTTCAATCATTTATTTCTCATACACTACATTGCATTTAAGAAATTCTTAAAAAAATTAAAATAATAGATGCTGACTCACCAAAGAAAATTAAAAAAAAAAAAAAATTAAAAATTTTAACTTTTTTATTCCAAAAATTGTGATCTGAGAGATATCCTTTTATGTCACAGTAGGCTCTCTCGGTGAGCCAATTATGAATTGTCTAGCAGTACTCTGTTTCACGTTTCGTCCTCTCGCCATTTGCATACCTACGAGTATATTATCTAGCAGGCCTAGCAGCAGGCAAAAAAGTAGTAATTTCTCGAATTGGCAGCAGGTGACTAGCTCTCGCGCGAGGGCACTAGTTGTTTATTGATTCTCTACAAATATAGGTATTTCGAAGCACCACAAAAACTTCACTTGTAAAACTCATAAAATCTTAAAACCGGAGAAAAAGTATTTATGTTAACGTCAAGAGCAGATGTTTTGTGTAAGTAGTTACCTCATTCAACCAAACTCTACTAAAATAGAGGTATATCAGGAGGCCTACTTTGAAACCCGAAATACGATGTTTCGGGTGACGGAACGAACAAAATGATCACTCTTACCTCCAATTAAATTAAATTATTTCTAAAATTAGATTTATATTTCTTAGATAGCTATCGCAAAGCAAAGTTCGTTTCCAATCTCTAACAAATAATGTCAAAATCATAGTAGGTAACGAATAGGTCATCCGTCATTTCGTGACATCCGTCTTTCAAAACTTCGTAATTCGTTTTTCAAAGTAGAACTCCTGAGCTAATACATTTCTGTATATTGAGGTTTTGTGATACCGCCCCTAATCACAAAACCTCTCACACTGAAATCCTAAAATTCCCTCCCGTGACGAACGTTAACATGTGTAAAGTAATTTTATATTCTCTGTTACAAAAATAATGGCGTATAATGTCCGTCATAATGTTCATAACCGTAAAAACCTCCACAAATTCAGGGAAAATATTCACGAGCGCTGCTGGGTAACATTTCCGCCACCGGCGTTCCTTCTAAACTCACTGGTTTTGGACTAAAAATAAATAAACGAACATAAAGGGAGATTTGTACCTACTAGGTACAAGTTTCACAAAGCTTTACTAAAAGAATATTTGAAACCGATTTACCAATTGTTGTTCCCTTGAAAGCTTATCTACAAATCCTTTGTAACTGAAGTATAACGGAGTGTTTCATGATAAATTCGAAATAAATGTTTTGGTACGCTTGTACCAAAACATTTATTTCGAATTTATCATCGGTTTCATATGCTTATATGAAACCACTAGTGTCTTCGCCTTATCAACCTAAAAAAACAAGTTTATTAAAATCGACCTACTCGATTCCAAAACGTCTTCAGTTACAAAGTCAATAGTATGTATACGTACTATACATACTATTGACTTTGTAACTGAAGTATAACAGAGTGTTCATGATAAATTCGAAATAAATGTTTTTGTACAAGCATATGAAACCACTACAGTGTCTTCGCCTTATCAACCTAAAAAAACAAGTTTATTAAAATTGACCTACTCGATTCCAAAACCTTTGATATCAGTTTTTAAAAACCATTAACTGTCTATCTCATGAATAAGTACTAAAACAAAAATAACAAACGACTAGTTGTAATGCGGACCGAAAATAGACGGCCGTTTTCGAGGGAGAGCCATTAATTTGAATTGTGTACGGTTCCATGACGTGTCTGATTAATTTTTTTAGGTAGGTATAGGCAGAACTGTTAAAACAGCTGTTACCTTTTAGAAGCAATCATAAAACATGAGGTAGGTACCTATGTACCTACTTTTTATGTAACATTTTAACTTAACTTTGACCATAAACGATGAGAAAACTTTTGTAAAAGCTCCACCTGATGAGACTACCCCTGGCAACCTATTTACGGAACATGGTGATAGTAGCAACATAATCTGACGTATAAGACAGTGTTAGGGAGCACCTTTAACCCTAGCTCACTAACCATATTTTCCAGTAACGTTGTCACTAACCTTTCGTTTCTCAGACTACGAAATAAAACTTTAATAAAAATTCAATCAGCTTCGTTTATTAAAGAAAACGACCATAATTAGCAGTCTTATTTTTGCGGTAGTCAAATAACTAAATTTGTTTCAGAAACAACCTAAACGGAACATTTATTACACATAGAAACAATGTGCTCTCCACAAATGGCTCTTTTGCAGCCCTTGCAGAAATATTTGGTCATGCGACGTTTTTTGGCAGGGCAGTAGCTGCAAATTTTGCGTGTTCTGGGTACTTCTTGACTGGATCCTCCCTGAGAGTCTTCAATATGCAGGATCTCGGCAATGATTTGCTTCAGATTGCGTTGTAAAGTCACCAGTGCTATAATGTTGTTGCAACCAAGGCTTCATGAGTTCATCTGCCATTTCCAAAGCAAAGACCTTCTGTTCATAGGTTTCTTCCCATTCCAGATCACGTTTGACACGTGCATTACATATTATGCATTCACAATCGATAGATTTAATATATTGTAAAACAAACACAGCGGCCATCGGTTGGTTTTACGGTTAGTAGTCATGATCGAGCACATTTGATCTACTGTATCAACAGCACCTTTAGTTGAGTTATAAAATTTAATGATTTCGGGTTTATTTGAACTGCTGTTGATAGCAGGTTGATCATGGGTAGTAGAAAGTAGGTACACCACCTTATTTGATTTACAAAGAACTCGTCGTCTAATGAATCTGCGGCATCCTCCTCACTTTCATCAGTATTGATGTGAATTTCTGTCTCGAAATTATTATCTTCCTTCGATTCTGATGACTGAGATTAATCGTCCAGTATTGAAGCCGTGTCCGTATAGGCCAACCACTCTGCAATTTTTTCATTTTGACTTCTCAAATCCCCCTGAAAGTATAAAAAACAAAAAACAAATAGATTTAAAACTACATAATACCTTCTTATAATATCAAAATTAAACACCAACGCAATAATATCTGACATAAGGGTAAAATACTCATTATTACGTGAAATAATTTTAAAATTAAATCATATTATAATGAAATTACAAGCAATAAAAAAGAAATAAACAAAACCTAATTTTGTAAAAAAACGTAAACGTAGTCACTAACCTTTCGTCTGTGAGGCGACGATTGCGCGAAATATCCCAATCAGTGCAGCGTGCATCCCCAATGAGTGTTTGCGGGTCACTAATTATGCGAATTAGGAAGGTACTAGATATGAGCGGGGTGGCAAGGGCCAGGAACTTACCAAAACAACAAATACGCGGGGTACGCGTAGTCTAATACACGAATGGTTAGTGAGCTAGGGTTAAGGGTGTCTCGCAGCAAGCCAATCAAAATTATCCCAACAGTGATATCACCGTAAAACCGTTAAAACCACCGTAAACCGTAAAAACGATAAATAACCAAATCAAATCAATCAAATCATATTCATAATAATATATTTTGCGAAACATGGGTTACAGGGATGTTAGGTTAAAATACATAGAATGAGCACATGGTTGTGCTCATCAGCTTTACAGCATGCAAAGTCACTATAACCGACTAGCAATTTAACGAAGAATCTTTTTCTTCATCGAATTTGCTACAAATTACTTGTAATTCGTCTAAAACTAAACCATCGTCAATCTAGAAGGGGAACAAAATAAGTTTGATAACGAAGGATCCTGTTTTGAGCAATGCTTAGTTCAGCTGAGCACGGAATTGTATGTAGGTAGTTGTTTTGCATTGCATAAATTTAATCGCTAAATTAGCTTTCCCTAGAGCTTCACCACATATGCTAGGGTAGATATATAACATCATACAAGATTGTAAGCGTACCTACGTATCGAAAATGTCCGGCTTTCAACATCTTTTGATAGTCCCCCAAATAAAGTTATTTCAAATTCAGCTTTTGTACCTACTATGACGAAAGTTCACATACATTTTAAGTGTCTGACAGGGGAAAGATATGTTATACTATCCCGAAGAAGAATACAAAAAAATTAGTTTAATACCATAACTAATATGAGCTTTATTACCTCACTCAGGTAAGTACTTACCAATGGTAGAATTTCAAATGGTCTGGCAGGGCAAACCCACTATGCAAAGTGTCTGGCGTTCTAGAAAACACCCTTTGGTTGTTCCCCAAGTAACATTATATAAAATTCAGCTTTTATACTATGCCTAGATAGGTAGGACATATGATCGCACGACCGTATTTCATTATCATCGTCATCATCAACCTATATTAGTCCACTTCTGAACGTAGGCCTCCCTTAATGAGCGCCATAGCGCCCTGTCTTCAGCTTGCCGCATCCAGCATCTGCCCGCAGTCTTTTGCAGGTCGTCGTCCCACCTGGCTGGAGGGCGTCCTACACTACATTTGCCGAGTCGCGGTCTCCACTCGAGAATACGTTTATCCCAGCGGTTGTCGGTTCTTCGCGAGATGTGGCCGGCCCACTGCCACTTCAGCTTGCTAATTCTTTGAGCTTTGTCGATAACTTTGGTTCTCTGTCCGATGTATTCGTTACGAATCCTGTCCTTCAGGGAAACTCCGAGCATAGCTCTTTCCATAGTCGATTTCATACGAAACATAAAAAGCCGAATTTTATTGCCTAACTACTGTATTTTAAAATCTGTGAAAAATAAGTAACAATCCACTTTGCTCCTATTAATTTAAAATAGACGTAAGACTGAATACACCTGTTGCATCCAGGATCTATTATTGTTGTTTTTTAAATAAATCCATCAATACTAGTATAAATAGCGGCTTCAATATTCATTCCAATGTAATAATCCACATCATCTACAAAGTTTTGGTCTCGACATCGGCACACAACGACACTGAGTCCCAGTCACACAAACCAACATAAAATGTCATGTTTATCGGTGCTTGGTCCAACTAACACTTATTTACCGAATGTTTGGCCAATAACAACACGGTTTATTGAGCTTTGACACATGTTTATCGGGCGACTTGTGGCATAGCTTTTGAGTTGCCCACGGGTTTCCAGACACAGGTCCAAAAAACGTGGCTTTTTAAAAATTGCCATGTTCTTATAATCATTGTAGGACTTTGTATAGCAGGAACAATATGGGGCCATCAGCATCTTCATTCTATTTGTGTAGGTATTTATCTTCTTACCACGTTATATCAACTCTGTTTGTCATGCCTGTCTGTATGTACTATGTCTGTGGCGTTCTTAGTCAAATAAATGCATATTTATCTTTATCTGAGAGGGTAAGTAAAGTAGCGTTTTTTTTTGTCTGCAAAACATATAAAGGAATTAAATTATTTTTCTGTAAGATCCATCTTTAACAATGTTGTACAAAACAAACAAATAGGTATTAGTGTGATGTGATGTATAATCATGAATATTTTAATCTTCCTCGGTCAATGTAAAGAAGGTTGAAATCAAAGCTATTTAATTCATTAAGTTTTAAGCGCCTATTGATATATGATTTAGATATCTACATTCATTTAATTGCTTCGAAACGTTTTGATAACAGCACTTCGTCTGTAAAGTTCTGAAACCTCTTAGATTAGTATTATTAAACCTGTGGCTTGTGGATCTTTGTAATTATCTAGAACCTACTGCCCAAAGAGATTAACAATTTATATGGTATAATTATGAATCCCTCTAGTTATACTCTCAGACCATAGGGTAGTATTTACCTGAACCATAATCTCCTTCATAATATAGGTAGTTCGTAGGTACCTATTATAAATTACTATTAGCCTATGTTATCTTTGGTATGGTAATTAATTTGATGGAGTTATATAGATATAGACTACATCCAGCATAAACGCCACAAAGCTAATTTTGTCATTACTATTAGAACTTATTAGTTTTAAATAGTGATTGGTGATGAAAACAAGATCCATCAAGTGCGAGTGTAACTCGCGCGCCGAGGGTTTCGAACGTTTGTCAAGTATACCAATATGTACTGTGGGTACTGGTTAGACACTTTGCTATATAATGAATACCCAAAAATTTAAGATAAATTTCAGATGGATCGGTTTGGAAACGTCGGAGTATAGAGGGTTTTGGTAAAATTTTCGACGTTTTTCAAAATATTTCGAAAAGTATGTAACCTACAGAAATTCCAAAAACTGATTTGAGATTTGCAAACCGATACCTTTTATTTGATATCCCACTAGGTGTGGTAGCCTTTTGAAAATTTCCCCCCTTTTGGCCATTTTTCAAAAAGTGGTCTACTAACAGACTTCTCTACCTTTTCCCTGTAAAATATAGATCCATGTCTAAAGTCGCACAAAACGAATAATTGTTTTAAATATCAAGTTATTTGCTGCTGTGATTGCTGAGATATTAAAGACGAAAAAAGGACAGAAAAAGCGAGACCAAAAGGGTTTCAAACCGATCTCCGATCTTCGAAACCCTAAGAATAATTATATTATAAGAATTGAAACTTTGCGACTTTTATCAAATTCGGTAGATAAAATATAGTTTGTGTGATTTTGAAGAATAAAGTAACTTAATAAAACGAACTATAACATAACTAACTTTTGCAACTGCAGTCTGCAGTTAGTTTAACTTTGTTTCTTTTTTTTAACCATGAATTTTTTCTTTGTATTTTTTATATATTTTTTTCTTTGTTTACTATATAAAATGTTATAATATCTTAAACAACGGTTTGTTAGTATGGTGCCTCAAACTTTTTATTCATCGGCATTATTTCCCAGTCTCTGTTTTACTCGATCATATGGAATTTAAAGTCAGTTTATAGTTTTTTCAAAAGCAATCAAATTATTGAATTATCTAGTTTCTTTCATCTATCTATTTAGAAATACAGACTCTCATTCAACGTAATACGTTCGCAGCTCACACTACGGTACACAAAGGGTTATTCCAGTTTCCCCCCTGAATTCCCCCCATGTCACAATCGTTTATAATTTTGCACGCAATATTGCACAGATGCGAAAAGACATTGGATTGGATCACAGAATTACGTATAAATTACTTTTTATTGCTGTAAGCATGTGTCGGTTCGATATTATGTTTGTAAGAACGAAATTGCGAGTATTAATCTGCGGTTTCTACTCTTCTTTGAGTCTAGGTACCTGGTCTAGGTCTGAGAATCAGGTTCGCTTATCAATCTCACATCTACCCACACTAACCAATTTAGGGGTTAATAAAAATAAAAAAGCTTTATTTTATTATTACCTATTTTATATTTTTGTTTAAAGATTCTAGTTAATTAACTTAAAATATGTTTGATAACGTGAACTAAAGTAGGTACTTTTAAACTAACTAATTTTAAATCTAAGTAGACCGCCCATGGCGGTGAAAGCCTCCTCCAAACGACCCCATGCACATTTGTCTCGTGCCATTCGCGCGCTCGGAGCAGAGCTTGCCGGCTACCTTTTCAATGTCGTCGCACCATCATTGATTCGTAGCTCCCTCTGTCCTTTGAATTCCAATTCAGAACTATTAAACCCCACATATTATCTATTTAATAAGATTTTATTCCAAGCTTAAAAACGCTTGCTACTACTATACTTTAAACTACTTTTATTAATAGTCTGAGAACTTATTGAACGATGACCTGCTACAATATCGTGATTTCTACAAGCTTTCTAGGGCCCGTGGATGACATCCATCCCCAATAACCTGAAAATAGCACTGACTATATACTTGTAGAGGTAGACATTATTATTTGAAATTCGAAGTAACTATGTAGATACGTAATTTAGTTCTTATTAAGTAAGGATTCTAACTTGAAACAATTTACTAATAAGCCAACTGTTTATCACTTAACACTAACAGGTAGTGTATTTTGTCGAAGAAGTTACTCGTTTTTTTTCTCCAAGTATTTTTCGACCAGCCCGTATCAAATTATAATGTTATTTCACAAGTGAAAATTATAAAACTTATCTGCCTGTCAAAATGTTGATGAAGATGTGAATTCCTCACATCTTCACTTCTCAGACTTCACATCGTCAGTCATTGCATATTCCTGCATGACTCATAATCATAACATAATCGAACGGTTTTACCTAAAAACAATAAAAACATTGAATAGCTACCCATACCTACATCTACATTAGAAAAAGATAAATAAAGATACAGTTACCTACCGCTACCCAAGCTTTTGTGCAATTTCTTTATAGGTAAAAGTGTCTACTAATTAATTTTATTACTAATTAACATAATTGGCCAACCAGTTCACTGAAATCCAAAAACTTTGCAGACACACACAGTATAACCCACAATCTAGACTATACTACCTCTTAGCCCACAACAATAAGTCTCAGGCAATGGCATCTGGTTTCATTTGTTTGTTCTTGGTCGTTTGACAATATATAATTGCCTACCCACATCATATTAATATGAAAATAATTATCATTTAACATAGTATTTAAATGATAATTATTAGAGCTAAGCGTTATGCACGTTATTAGCTTAAAAATTCGCATGAATAAACTGATATAGCCAATTCGAATGCAGGGTCGACAGCGATGCGGAATACCGTGGTTTGAATCCCAGCTTAAAATAATAGTTTTTGCATTTAGTTTATTATGACTGCCTAAAGTTACTTCAAAGCAGTCATAAAATAAATGCCGGCATACATTTTAAATTTTTGTCTTTCTGACAATGTCCGTGTTGTCGATGAGCCTCGACATTCACATGTTGGTGAAGTCTTTGTTCGTGACTTTCGGCCAACATTACAAAAACACACATAACAAAATAAGTATGAACACACAGAACAAAATACACATACAAACACTTAACAAAATATGAGGAGAAAATTTTAAAACCAATACCAATAAATAATGATGACATCTAATTGAGAAATCGGGTATGTAGGTACTACGCGTCACTGTGATTTTCAACGTCGTGAACTTGTTAACGCATTACTGCTATTGTTCGTTATTTGTTTTGCAGTCTGACCGTTATTGTATTATTCTACATTCTACACTGCAGTTAACTCACGACTTGTTTTACATAAAGGACAATACAGATTATCTATGCATGCAAATGTTTCTTTTGTGAGCTTCGGCACGGTAATGATATCTATAAACATAACCGTGGTTTCGGAGGCATCTCACTTGATTTAGCACCATACCATCACGTAAGCCAGCGACCGTGGTACATATTTTATGATCTTGCCGCGTTGCAAATGCCCCGAAAGTAAAATATGGGTTGCACTGACTATAAAGTCGGTAGTTTCTGGAATATAACGTAGATAAAAAACCAAGATATAAGCTAAAGCTGTTTTAGCTACGGGGGTTCCTGTGGATTATAAAATTTTAATTGGAGTTAAAATAAAGTTAGAGTATTTTACAGCATGACTTCCAATAAATTAACATGAGTCGGACACAATTGGTATCAATCGAGGTACAAATTATTCCGTACGTATCGATTGTTTGTACTTTGTGGTCGGGCCGCACTCACCCGACAATATTGTTTTTATTTTGCTAACAGAATAAAACGTTACAAATTTAGTTTTGCTATTAATTTTGCTATTTAACGGTTAGAGACCCTTAAATAGCTATGTCCTATTGTGAGGTCACCAAAAAGAAGTTGTAAAAATACGTAAGCATTCTTCATCGTAAGCATTCAAAATTGTCAAAAATCTGGCTATTAGGAACTTTTCTGACACATTAATGGAGATAAAAAGTTGCGCTTACGGTACCTACCTAGCTACAAGCAAAACTACGAATAACATTACCAAAACGTTTGCTGCATATGATAGCCCGTTAAAACATTATGTCAGTTTTTTCCGCCTGTAGAATAAGCAAACAAAACTGTGGCTATAAAACTGTATGTTAGCAATTCCGTTCGGCGGAGAGGAGATTCGGCAAATAAACATTGGCGGCCGCGCCTCGTCGGCGATGGTAGGTAGATTGATTTGGCCATCGTGCTGCAACTGATTCGGTTAGTACCTTTTTTGTACCTATTGTTAGAGTAGGTACTTGAATTGTTTTAAAATTTCAATGATATACACGTTTAAAAACATAACTTATTGACAGCACTTTAATCTGGATCGACCTGAGCCTAATCTAGGCGCATTTTAAGGCCCTCTTTTTTCAGCCTGATCGAACAATGTGCTTTTTTTAAGAATACTCCTCATTCCCTTGCCTGTTTGTTAAAGCTTCAATGGGGTTAATAAAAGTTCTGAAAACATTATTTCATGGAATAGGTATCAGGAATGTAGGTAGGCATCTAGAAAAATCAACGAGTCCCTTAAAAGTCCTTAATTTTTGCAAGGTTAGCTTACCCATTGTTCTAGACAAATAACCCTGTATTGTTTTCAAAAACAATCTCGGGGGATTAATTCTCGCGTATTATGTAGATGTATATCTACTAGGGTAGGTATACAAAGGGAGCAGGAACATCAAAATGAAATTAGCCGTGAAACTCACTGTTTTGTATTCAGTGAAAAGGTATTAGGTACTTTTCCTTTCTGTTGAAATGATCTTTTGCTCTGATCAAGATGTTTAAGCGTGAAAATAGGCATCGTGCGATAAAATCTTAAATTTATAGTTTTTGAGTTTATTTATGTATACCACCCGGTGGATGAAAGTATAATCTAACAATTCAATTTACTGTGAGAGCCTTATGAAACAAAATTACAATTAAAGAAGATACAAATTATAACTAGTATTTACGATTGAAACAGCTGACCTAACTGCAGACTGTTGCAAACAATCTAGAGGTAGTTCAATCCATAGCAATAGGTAATCGGAAGCGTCCCCATGCGCTGACTGCATCGTCCCGCTGTATGGCAATGCTGATGCGGTGCGCCAGATGGATAATTAATAATAATAATAATGTATAATAATAATAAATAATGCTTGAAAGTAACTGTAGATTGTTTGCAACAGTCTGCAGTTAGCTTAATTGTTTCAATTGTAAATACTAGTTCTAATTTGTTTTTATTATTGAATTGTAATTTTCTTTGTCAATAAAGAATAAAATTTAAAAAAATGCTGGACAATTCACACAGCATTATCGCCATCAGATTATGTACTGATAGTTATTTAATATTTATATCCAAATACCAAGTCAACGAAGAGATTCCCAATCATTATTCAAAAGGGAACAAAGGGGCATTGATACTACCTACTCGTACGAAAGAACCCACAAGCTTAGAAGAAAGCTAGCCTACCTTGTGGTCATAATGATAAATTATGTCTTAGCCATAGAGATTAGTCGCTGCTCTGTTAGTCTCCGCTTTTATGAATTCACTTATTAGAAAAATGCTTTTGTAATTATGGGTGTGAGGAGGTTTATAGGTTTAGAATCTGATTAAGTCGATTTAATCACACTCAAGAAAGTTTGTGACCGCCACCGCTCTTAAGAGGCGAACCTAACAGGTTTGGTTTATTAATCTCCGTGGTAAAAAATTCTAATTAAATAAAATTCAAAAGTATCTATTTCGTTCTTCTAATATGAAAAAACAATTGTGGAAAAAATAATATAAAAAAGACATGAAAGTGATTGTTTCGCACAAAATTTGATCGAGATCTCAGGAAGCCTACGGTCTATTGAAATGACTTATGTTTCGATTCGTAGGTATGTATTATAATTATTTGGTTCCTTTAGGCCAGTTTCTTAATTAATTGTGTAGTTTCGTGTATAAACAATATAAGATTTTTGCGCTTACGCCTTTCCAAAAAAAGTATGCTCTGTTCGCTCCTATGAATGCGAAATCTTATTCCTATCTTATTCGCACAAGAGGCTGTAACGTGCCCTCTTAACCAAAAACTTGTCATGATGTTTGTCATGTGGCTGTGGAACCCGGCCTGTTCCGGTGGCTGGAACCCGTCAAGTCTCCTGGCAAGACGATTCGTGATCGCGAGAACAGCTTATAGACGTGGCTCAGGAGTGTGATGGGTCTGTAGTTTTTAAGGAGGGTTTTATCTCCCTTCTTAAAAAAGAGCACCACCATACTCCCGCTCCATGCCTTAGGAGTTCTCCTACTGTGAAGGACGGTGTTAAAGAGGTTCTGTAGCTCCTGTATAACAGGGGCTGATGTAATTCCAAAAAAAAAGTAGAGTGCCCAAACAGCATTGTTACGTTGAATTGCAATCTGAATTCGTGGCCGAAATAGAAGCCGGCTTTCCGTTACCTGTGGATATAATCATTCATTTAAAGTAAATGTTTATTTCCTGTTTATTTCTTATTATGAGTGAGCTACTTAAACTTAAACTACCTAGAAATAAAAGGTAATGCACTAGGGACGTTATATAAGCTAGCTATGTCACAACACAATGTCGCAATTTAACGCAAACAATAAATATGTGTGTCCGCCATTGATCTATTTGTTCGTAGGTTGTCCAATAATATACTATGCCAATCGCAGAATTAATAAGAACCTACTTGCCCACAACACGGCTTTATCTAAACTTAATTACACCTAGCTTATGTAGAATAAGCTGGGTGTAAGTAACTTCCATAGATTGGTTTGGTAATTATCAATCGCAGGTCCAATATCGACGTTGATAAGTATTTAGAAACCACGGAATATTAAATAATTAAATAGGCATAGAGTATAGATAGGTGGCACAATACGGTTTTAATTTGATAATAAAATAAGTTTTATGATAATATAGTTCAAGTACAGTTATATCGTGTTTATAAAAGCACTAAGAGTGACGGTCTTAAGAAAATTATCAGCTTCGTCAGTTAACTTTCTCGTAAAAATAAAAATGCTGGATAATCCACACAACATCATCTAGCCCCAAGCTAAGCAGTGCTTGTGTTATGGATACTAGATGACTGATATACTTAATACAAGACATTAGATAGATAAATGTTTTTTACTATACATAGAAAATACCTAAATATTTGCAAATCGTACAAACATTTGTCCCAAGGCGGGAATCGAACCCACAATCTCCTTCGTCGCAGGCGGATCTTCGCCCGTCGTGCCACATCGGTCGTCAAAATGTATGAAATCTTTTGCCAAAAACGCCAATTAAAATGTAATCGTCCATTATCTTTTGAAAAACACACATGCCTAATACTGTACTTCGAAATATCGGAAAGTGGTATCCAGAAAATACAGAAATACGCAGAACGAAATACAGAAAGCATTATGAGGAATACCTAAAGTACACAAGTTCGAAAAACTGTAGACCGAACGATCACGATCTCGATTGAACGCTATACCGAAAGATCATGAAATCGAAAAGCGTTTATTATACCTCTATAGAAATTTTCTTCAGAGTCATAATGAGTATAATGACAAATCATGGTAAATATTCCGCTTTGTAAATCAGAATTTCGTATTCCCCCTGAGGCACTCAAATAAATAAAATCTTTGAGTTTAATCACTTAATTGTTCACTGAATGAGGAATATAGCACAAATTTTGACTTGCAAAAGGTTTTTTCGTTGCTGCATTCATTAATTTCGATTTACTCTGGTAGAGGCTTAAAGTGTGGAGGGGAATCTTTGTGGCTTAAGTAAAACACTAGACCAAGTAAAATTGGACGTTGTTTTGTTTCAAGCATCCATCTTGGCAAGAGGTAAGCATTAGCAAAACGCTGGCAC
This sequence comes from Eupithecia inturbata, assembly GCA_963662085.1. Taxonomy (NCBI): domain Eukaryota; kingdom Metazoa; phylum Arthropoda; class Insecta; order Lepidoptera; family Geometridae; genus Eupithecia; species Eupithecia inturbata. The sequence continues at coordinate 8,262,895 of OY759180.1, read as the reverse complement.
AACCCACAACAACAAGACTTACAAAGCCGGAGGTTTATTTCATTACCAACACCTGACTGCTCATAATCGTGTTTATAAGTTTAAAAGGCCATTTTCTCTCTTTGGGACTAATTTGTTTCCTCTTACTGCACAAATACTTATGCGTGCTTTTGTCTTCAAGCCTTAATAGTTAGCAGAGCTTTCCCCCCTATTTTTGGAAAGTTTTACAGTTTTAGTGGGTGAAGTAAGCCTACCTACACAGTTCAAAACTTGTTCTTGAAGGAGATTCCCGGTGTTTAATATGTAGTAAGGATAGGTTTATAATATATTTCCTGAATATCCTGATAAACAGCTTCGAATTTCACGCAGCCTAACCATGACCAGCGACGCTTTATTGGTTCACAAGAAGGGTAGAAGTTATAAACTGTACAGGAATTCTAGTAACACAACAACAGACAGTAACGAACTCTACGTGACGCTGCCTGAATGGGATAGTAATCAACGTGGGCTCGGTTTTTCAATGGAAATGACATTCTATTTATCCAAGGACAAAAGGTGTAGTAAACAAGACGCAAAACCGCGTGAAGTTGGAGCGGAAACACTGAACAAATACCTCAAATTGGAATAGATGGTAGAGCTTCTCCACGAACTATTATTTGTTCTACTGAGCTTCGACCAAAGTAATGTACCTAACTATTGAGTACCTGCCTATTTAATTTTCATTATATTTTTCTTTTTATATCACATGCAGCTTTTCTCAGGAAAATAGTTGAGAATGTGCCTTGTACCATCCTATGGGTGTTATTGATAATGCAACAACACTTATCAATTGTATTTTCAGAACAATGAAATAGAGCATACAGAGATTTCAAGCTTTTCTTTAGTAGAAAAGCTCATTGAAAAATGAAATATATCACACATTTTACGATGACCAAAAATTCAGGACTGAAGAAAACGTGGTGTGTCACCTAGCCACTTTTAATGTCCAAACTTATTTTACACACGCAACTTTTACGGGTCGGTAAAAAAGTTGGTTCACACAGAACCCTTTTGAAAAATTACAGAGCTAAAGTGGGAACTACGAACTGTACTAAATCGCGTCTTCAAGTATTGGCTTAAGTGCTCGGTAGGTTTATCTCCCGAGAAGTTTTCCTCTCACTGTTTTCAAAGGAGGCGTAAGAGCGGAAGTTATTTGGGCCACGTTCTGGTCCTTACAAGTAAAAACAATACGAGTACTACAGCGTCGGTATGACTTTCATGAAATGTAACTATGGAAGTACGTGTTACTTTTTTTATGGTCTAGTAACCACATTTTAAATTAATTTTAAATACACTAGAGTATAATAACAAGTAAGTGTTACTGAAGGTTCCTACTCGTATTATGTACCTTCGTGTTATGTGTTTTATATTGTTAGAACTTTAGCGACGCGTGACTAGTATTACATTTTCTGTCTCTGTCCTTTATTTACTGAGATTCATGATAACTTTTGGTCGTTATTGTTTCCAACAATCGTTGTCTTTTAGTATTTTTTGTCAAGAATGTTGTAATGGCGGTATCTCGTTCAATTATAATACCTAGGTCAGCGATTCATTGTGGATGAGCCCACCCATCAAAAGTTTTCCAGTGCATAAAGGCATTTTTACAAATAAAAACTTTATTTCCAAATATAAAATTACAATGAAATATACAAAGTGCCACGTTATTGGACTTGGACCGTATGTTAAAATGTTTTGTTTGAGCAACCTTGTTAGATTGTCCTACCCTTAATTTATTTTCGATAATGGTATTGCGACCAAATAATATTACTTAGATATTTATTATTTAACAAATGTAACGCCACCGAAATTTACTTAATAGAAGACGTGGAAGAGCGATAACACTTAATACAAGTATATCATTATATGTACTTAAAAGGTGTTTTCAACTATGGTAAAACTATTTGTATCTTTTATTACAGAATAAATATTTGTATTTGTATTATTGTATTTGTATTGGTGTACTAAGCTTAGAATATTTACTAAACAAATGACCTTGAAACTTTCATCCCATCTAGAACATTTTTATGTAAGTGAAAACCCTACATCAGCTGTTCATCAGTAAGGTTCTTGACCTTGAATTGTCACCACCCGTAGATTCTCATTGGCTGTCACGCCCCGGCGGGCGGGCGGCGTAAGATTCTTGACCACTCTTAATGGCTGTCGCTTTTCTTGCAAAATGGCCGGCCTTACGTGTGTTTGCGTTAGTGACAGGGTAGTGATTTTGCTAAGCGTATGAGTAAAGATTTTCTTACTATGAAAACTTAAAAAAACATATTTCTAAAAATCAGCCATGCGGATCAGTTGGGCGTAGGGTGCACAACAACCCCCTTTCGGCTTAGTACACCAATAATGTGGCACCTTGTATAAACAAATTGGAACTAGTATTTACAACTGTAACAGTTGAGCTAACTGCAGACTGTTGCTAACAATCTAGAGGTAGCTCAACTGATTCAAATCAATACCAATTGTAAGCGTCCGCAAGACGCTGGCGGCATTGCCCCGCTGAATGGCAATGCTGATACGCTGCGCCAGATACCAGCTCTCGGGTCACGCGTCGCTTCGACCAGACGCTTTGATAAACTTTTGAAAACTGAAGAGCCTCTGTACCCTACGGACCTACGGTCTCGGCTCCAAGGGGAGCAAATGCTACTACTACTTACAATATTTAATTACATTCCCAACCCGACTCGGTCTAACCACAATATAAAATTCTGACTTTAGAAAAAACTAAATTGGATCGTCACTTTCATCCCATTTGAGTTCCTTCAATTACTCGTAGACTTGGAGTTCGAGAAGCGAGATGGTTTTATTGTATAAGGCTAAAAATAAAAAAAAAGGATGTTTTCAAAGTAATAATTAAAATTAGCCAATTCTACTAACTATATACTACCTCTATATTATACTACTGTAGTCTCTACTAGACTGAGCTTGTTACTTCTACGAATCTTATTTGTAATTAACAATTTCTAGATCATAGTGTTTTACTTGAAACATAAGAAGATAGCCACTAGGTACCTACAACAGGAAGCGAAGAGCAGCTGTTTGTGTAACAAAGGGTTGTCCTAATATTACCTCTTTTTTCAATACCTTAAGTAATTTGTGCTTTATTGAAACAAATGAAAATTAAACAGACGACAACATGGAATAATTTTTTATAGATCTGAATTTATTTTCCGCTTTGTTTTTTTTTCTTAATTAGTTTCAGGTCTTTGAGTCATTGGTTTAACTATGCCAGTCCCGTATAGGTATTAACAAAATTAGCTACTTATTACTAATTTAAATCTAAAAGTAACATAAATAATTTCATTGCCGTTGTTACATCTTTAATTGAATGAGAAATAACAATTTACTGCTTGTTAGCATAATTTAGTCTTGAAATTATTATTTTATGACATAAGAACGCCGAACTTATCTTATTTTTAACTATATGAACTTCCGTATTTTAGCAATATAAACTTACCTCATATGTAAGTAATTAAAACAGAACTTTTTCTACATGATCCTGAAAACTCCAACAAACATAAAAAACTGCGGCACTGTTGATACAAAAACTTTTAAAGTTTTGTTTTTAATACACCTCTATAATGCAAGATGTAATTGAATCACTTCTTAATAAAGTTTAAATACTTTAAGGCGAATTAATTGATGATTTAATTGAAAGTAAAGCTTCGTTCGTCGGCTGCAGGGTCGCAATTGCGAGAGCACGATCGTTCGCGACCGGACTCGAGCTAACACGAACACTGACTGAGAAATGGGGAAAGCGCTGCCTCAGACGTTCACAGCATGGCGTTGGACTAGAAATTGAGATGAAATTGATGAAATCGTACAGTTGGTACATGGAAATTGTCTATTTTGCATATTACTTTATGCTACACAAAGGGCCGAACCGAAACTTGTATGGGCGTACAATCTAATCTACAGCAGTGGCAATTTGTGAGCTTGTTTATAAACTATCTACAACAAGACATTAATTACACACATTCGTATCTATCTATACTTAACTTAAGAACCGTTCTCGTGTATAATTAATTGTAATGTAAAATAATTGTATAATTTTGTCTTTTTAAGAATAAATTAATATTAAACGTAAGACATTAATAATTAAACTATAACTACGCATATTCATTGGTGGAGTTCTTTGAATATAATCGGACAGTTAGCAGCTTCGTCTGTTAATTTTGAAGTAAAATGTATCCAAACTTCTGCCAAAAACGTCAATTAGAATGTAATTGTCCGATTATATTTTCGAAGGACACATTCCCATTCATCATCGTCACGGGTTGGCGCGAGATTAATTTTTTTTCGTGATTTTAATTTATTTCTGTGGTCTACAAGGAATAAAACCACGGAAAAGTAATTTGCCGCAAATCGTAAAACATTTTCTATGGACCCATGCCAATTTTAATTCTATTGTATTTTGTGAGCATTTGGGAAAATGTTGATTTTTATTTTCCCAAAAGCTCTAAAAATACCAGTGAACCGAAGTTCGTTTTTAATAAGTTAATAGAAAATAGTTTACGATTTGCGGCAAATTACTTTTCCGTTAGTTTTATTCCATAAAGAAAGCAGAAAAAATTTAAAACCACAAAAATAATTAAATCTCGCGGCAACCCGTGACGATCACCCTTAATGGCTACATATCAATCATCAAACTCACATATTTCAAATCAAACTTACACAATATAATCAATAGAAAATGAATAGAAAGGAATGTGTGTTTACAAATAAAATCTCATTTCTTTGCATTTACTTGTTTTTAAATTTAGGTTTTATTAAAATCAAATTGTTTTATGAGCATCCATTACGTGAAAAGAACAAATTTACCGCCATTCCTTATCGATCATGAATCAACACAATAAGCAAGTACTCAAGCACTTAGCTGAAACAATAAAATCGGAATAATCAGGGAGGAATTGATTAATTGGAGTACAAAATTAATCTGGGTGAAAACGGAAGAACCGGCAGATTAAACACTAAAATCGTACAGTGGTAAAACGTTGATTACTTTGCAATGTTTAGTACATGTAAGAGATTGTTTTAACATTAAATAATAAATTGTGGTGTAAAGATATTATTATATTCGTCTAAGTATCTACTAACATAAACATGACTGAACATTGACGACCTCAGTGGCGAAGTGGGCGAAAATTTGGTTTCAGTCATAGTTATTCTGTGGTTCAGATTGCAGGTTCGATTCGCACCGCAGGGTATCTTGGAGTTATTTTTGTTTAGTGGTATAGAAAAATATATTAACCCATTACGTGGTTCTTATTTACATATTTTTATACAACTACAGAATATTTACATGCTAATCTGTAGGAAATTTTATGGAGAATCCAAATATATAATATAAATATTACTAGGTATTCGTATTCCTACAAAAAGATCAAGAAATCGGCGAAAAATGCTGCATGTGCATGCTGCGTGGTGCATGCTGCGTGGTGCATGCTGCATGTGCATGCTGCGTGGTGCATGCTGCGTGGTGCATGCTGAATTCCTAATAATATCTACCTCTTTATATATATTTGGATTCTCCAGTTGAAGGGGTGTGCCCGCGCGGGCGTTCACCCAGTTGAGAAGTTAAGTATATCAGTTATCTAGTACCCATAACACATTCTCTGCTTAGCTTGGAGCTAAATGATGATGTGTATCTTGTCCATTGTCCAACACTAATTATTTATTTTATAAGCTAAAGCTTAGCCGATATAAATAGGTAGGTTAGGTACAACATGGATGATAAAATTCCAAAAAGAGCCAAACACACTGACGCGATCTAAAGGTGAGTATAGACTAGACTAGAGCATACAGACAATACAGACAAATGCTCAGTATCCTAGAGTATTTCTATGTCAACGTAAGTACTTTTCTCTACATTTACAGCTACTTGCTAGAAAAACTAAAATAATTCAGTGGCACTTTGAATCGTGTTGTACCTAGCTAGAGCTACTTACAAAAGTAAGCCGGTCAAAATACATTAGCAAAGCGCGACTCGAACTTTCGCACTCGGCCGCATTGGCAGTGTTGCGTATTTTGGTAGAAGGGTGAAGGAAAGAGGGGCACGAAGCCCATCTCGTAGCGGTGCTATTGCACACTCTTAACGTTCTTGCAAATGCTGTGTTCGACGTAATGCTCATGGTGAGTGAGCATTTACCTGTAACTACTGTAACTTTTATTTCTACCTTGCGTACATTTTCCCTCGGCCCGCACACCTCACGCCCCTGTCCCCAGTCACCCGCCCTCGCGCCTTTGCTCGATAAAATGTTACACCAAAACGCTCGTTGCTTTTTAAAATCAGATTGCAACATAACATCGTGCGTCTTGTTTGAGTAGATTTAAAAAGAGCCAATGCTCGATGTTTTGTTACTAGCAAATGCTCTAGTCTATACTCACATTTAGGAAAGCCAATACTTAGTCTGCGAGGCACTGCTGTTTCGATATTCTGTGTTCCTGCTGCCGTATTTTCGTTAAGCCTCGAAAGCATTTGTCTTGCGCACAATACGTGTGAATAAATTGGCGATTTAGATGTGTTAGATGTGACCTGCCTGCCTATCGTTTTATTCTGATTTATAGAAATTGGAAACGAAAATTTGGGACTTCCTTTAAATAAAAGTTATCTTTGAATTATATTATATTATATTAGATCAGATGTATTCATATTGAGTACCATTTATTTAATAAAAAAAACCCTTGGTATTGATATGTACCTATCATTGTTTGCTACAGTCTGCGGTTAGCTCAATTGTTTTAATTGTAAATACTAGTTCTAATTTGTTTCTATTTACCTATTTGATTGTAATTTTCTTAGTTATTATATTTTTATCGTAGAATAAAAACAAGTGTTAGTCAATTTATTTATAGATGAAGCTAATATAAATGCAACTTTAAATTTGATTAAAATGGTTCAATCCCAGAAACAGAGAAACAATACGACGATAACCTTAACCCCAACTTCCAACTGATTTTGATCAAGTTATTTATGATGTACCTAGTATGACGGCCAAGTTTCTGCTGATCTTCGTTTCTATCCGGGATGCCTTCATTTCATTAACATCTGGTTTCAGTTTGTTATATAATAACTAACCCGGAAGCAATCTGTATCGCTCATGGTTTGTTAGAAAGTTATTTATCTGACGAATAATTTTTCGATATTTTATCTGCCTCCTTTGTCAAATTAAATCTACCTACCAACGTTCATACTACGTTTCTACTTATTAACTACACCCCCCACCCCGCCAACCCGAAGACCACGATCACTTACCCAAAAGTCACGCCATACCTAAGTACATTCAGCTAGGAGGTAATATAGGACTATTAAAATCTGTCTATGGGATCTCATTCCGTAGAAGTTTTTTTAGTTAAAAATATGGCAATAGATGGCGTTATGTGTATCGTTCAGTTATTGAGGTTTGTGTAAACTAACAAAACATTAGAGAATTTCATTATAAAAATGTCTGCACTCTTTGAGGAAAACCCCTTGAGTACAATGTAATTAAATTTAAAATAAAACATTAATTAATTTAAAAATTTCATACTTTCGACACTGATTTTATAATACTATACCTACTAGTAGTTGTACGTATGCGGCACACACAGCTTAGCATAGAACATTTTAAATACCTATGAAGATGAGTTTATCGAAAAATAAGGTTAAAAAACGATTAGTTATAATATGAGGAGCATGCCCGCGTGCCTTAGATATTCCAATATCTAAATTATTACCTACTTTATTTCGGAATCCTAATTTTTATGCTCATTCATCGTAGATACCTACGAGTATATTATACCATAATTAGAAGGAGTACCTACACCTACCAGCCTAGATGACTTTTAATTTTATTTTTGAATATTAAATGTTATATTAAAACATGCATATAAAAAATGTAACGGAAATAAAATAAAGTGTCATGTTAGTTTAACTTTAATATAACACAAATCTTGATTACCTGTGTTCTAAATAGTTTTTAATATTAATAACTAGGTACTATAAGTTCACTGACACCACCCCTTTCTATAATAGTAACTTGTTGTTAACGGGGCTGGTCACACTTTTAGAATTATGTTTATTTATTTAATATATAGGTAAGTGTTACTGTTAGTAACACTTATATATATTAACTCTTGGGGATAAAAAAATATCCCCAAGAGATAAAAAAAAATTGTTTTTTTTTTATTTTATCATCCTAACGACGGCGCCGCCGCCACGCCGCCGCCGCCGCCCGCCGGGGTAGGCATGTGCCTATGCCGACGTCACATTCAAGATACTTTTAAAATACTGTACAAAGATCCGTCTGTTTACTAGAGATCGTCCGTCAAGTGTGAGTAATATATTTTGTGCGCGATATTAGCTCGTGTTTAGCCGGTTCATATTCTTTTCATCACAATTCACATTTCTTTTAAAAGTTATTTTTGGACCAAATTCTAGACGGAAAAGGAAGGCAAAATTGGATGCTGAAACAAAAAAGTATTTTGAATTCCATTGGCCTATTTGCACCGAAAGGCTTCTTTCACTCCGAAAGCTCGATTTAACTAAACAACATTGCTTTCTATACCTACCTACTATTGCTCGCATCAGGCTTTGTAACTCCACGAAACTTTTCATGCTCTATGAAGCCAGAACGAGCACGTTTATAAAGATACGCGTCCCCTGGATCGGTAGCATACGGAGCGTAAGGATTTGTTGCTTTATATTGGTACAGCGTGCATTGGATCGGCATATCTGGCGATACCGATGCCAAGACCGGTATTTCTGCCGATGACATCATCTGCAACAATGTCGTCGTCACTAGGAGGCTGTTTTTGCGTATGACGTCATCGGCAAACTCAAGCTCTTCCCATCGTGTGTGCCCCCCTCTTTAAACGTTTGATTTCATAAAAGCCGATGCAAAATCCGAGAGCAGTAGACGCACCCTATCGGGATATTGTAAATATCGTATGCTCCGATTCCGATCCGTTATACTGGGGTTACCCATCATCATCCGTAATTTCAAGCATAAAATGCCGCATAACAGCAGAAATTTGTAGCATATCGTTGCTTGCCTACGAACTTACTATTTGGTACACAACACAAATAATATAACTATTCAAAGGGTATTTAACGCGTTTATTGAAAAATAAGTAATTTTTCATCATGTGGCCACGGCTGTGTGTAGTGTACACCTACTGAAACATAGGGAAAAATAGATAAATAAACGCGCTAAAAACACGTTGAATAGTTATTAAATGTATTCTGATCGCGTAAGCTTAAAATGCTGCAGATAGAAGGTCACGATAAAAAACACAAATAGTTTTCGTGGGTACCCAGTTCACGAAATAGCTCACCCAATTTATTATGTTATGCTACGTCGTAGCATTTCGTAGCTAGACCTCGTAGCAGTTTCGTAGCGCACACGAATTATCTCGTAGCATTTCGTAGCTAAAGCAGAGCTTGAATAACCGGAAAATGTCGGTTGTTAACGGTTATGGGCATGACGTCATGGGTACCTTTATCTTATGATAGCTTTGTAGCTACTACTGTAATTTTTCGATTGTACTAATAGCGACAGATATTTTTTATAGTACCGAAATTATAAAATAAAGCCATACCTAGTATTTATGGGTATACATCGTAAGCATCGTAGGTACTCATTAAATATCTAGTCAAGAGGCGTCTAATTTAATCGAACTGTAAGCGTCGCACTCTCGTCCTTATAATCTCTACGTTTGAATGTTACGGCACCAGTAAAATTAAGGTTTTTTATACCGCTGTAACCGTTATTCTCAACCGATATAGGTGGTCTATCTTTAAATCACAGTGATACCGTGATATTTTGTCTAGGTCTATTAGCAGGATGTTTTATAAGCGATCAGTGGATTTCCCATGATTTTGGTGTCGTCTGCAAACAGTGACAGCTGAGATTCAATGTGCAACTCTGTTAGCTTCTCAATTGGGTCAAGAGCTCGCTCTTTTTTTGAATGAAAAATGCGTCTAAACTGTCGACACAATCGGTTGGAAACCGATACCATCGATGAAATAGAGGTCATAACAAGCCTAAAACCAACAAAAGTGTAGAAAAAATCCTTTGACTGGCAAGCGACCCAAAGTCGGTCGATCGGCGACCAAATTTCGATGTCTGCCAGTCTATTGATAAACCGTTTTTCTAATTGATCTTGGATGACAAGTATATTGTTTTATGTATGTAATCTATGGTAAATTGTACGTACTACGCGAAAATAGATAGATTTAAGTCGAAAACCGTCGGAAAAGTCGTTGATAAAGCAAATTAATGAAAAGTGCCGCGAGGGCCGCAAATTCAAACTTCGTTTTTGCTATCGGCCTCTTTGGTTCTTACTCGGAAACAAAAAAAGATACACTGTCGAAAGATTTCATATGCCATAAAGGATCGGACACACACACACAGATCCTTGTGGGACTCAACTACTTTGTGAGGTTCCAACTGAGCTTCTCCCACGCGTACTCTGAAAGTTCTATTTGAAAGGAACTTTTCTATTCACTTCAAAAGTTTACCCCTTATGCCAAAGTGTTTCATTTTCGAAATTAGCCTCTTTATTGCGACTCTGTCCAAGGGTTTTTCAGTTTTTCATAGTCTTTTTCAAGTAGGTATGTTTATATTTTCTAAGATTATCCTCTAAATAATGCTAATAACTTAAAAATAAAAAAGTACATATACTTTTGTAGCATTTGGGAATAATTATGTCGATTTTTAAATTTAATTTTTGTTTCATAAATTTTCATCGATGTGGATGAAAAATGTGAGTCAAACACTATCTACTTATGAACGAACAGCGGTCTGTTTTTAAAGTTACGCAAAATTAACCCATAAAAGTTATCCATTACTTTCCCAGATCGAAGCATTCATGCATTTCAATTAGACGTTTGGTTTGTCTCATTCGTCTTTTTTTTCATCTGTGGAATGTTTATTTTTGGAAGACCGTGAAATTTTTGTAGAAATTTTATATTTTGTACGTATATAACTAAAATAAATTAATTAGTTACTAAACAATATTCAATAACAACTAGTTTAGGTCCAAATTCGCACCAGTGCTGTACTATTTCGGTCCTCCGCAGTCCATAACATTCAATAGTGAAGCTGTTTCCTGTTGTGCCTTTTGGGGATTCCAAGAATAAATTCCTTGCATACGCTGTATTTATCATAACTAAAACATCCAATTATTTTAGACCTCAACTATGAAAATTAAACCTCAGCCAAGTTACTGAAAAACTTAGCATAATGGTCTCTAAACCATCTTCTCATTTTAGGATAACATGGTGCCTGGAATTAACTAAGATGTCTTCAGAAAGTTGCTTGGTGAAGGCAATTTATTCATTCAAAGGCAAAAACAATGATGAGCTATGTTTCAAGAAGGGTGACATTATAACTGTGACTCAGAAAGAAGAAGGCGGCTGGTGGGAAGGAACCTTGGGTGAAACTACTGGGTGGTTCCCCAGCAATTATGTCACTGAATATAAAGGTAAGTCACTCTAATGATGAGACTATGACAAAAAATATGGTAATTAAGAGCTCATGAGGGCAGTTCTCGCAATATATCTACTCAATAAATTTGGCAAGAACTATCAAAATAACGAGTGACTGCTTAGTAGCAAACAAGCATATTCTCAAAATCTGTATTCAATATTTATCGAGGGCTTTTCTTCGATAAGTGGCACGAGAATGCTGTTCTCAATATGTTTGTGATCACATGATATTTTATCCTGTGATACTGATGCATATCACTCAATAAAATATAGAGTGATATGCAGAATTGGCCTCCAGGACATAGATATCACACTCACTATCCAGGCGACGTACATAGACATGTGGGTGGTGCAGAAGACGTGCAACTAGGGCTATGAAAGTGTTAATTATTGCTAAACAAAGGGTAGTCTACACTAAGGCCCGTATTATGATCTATGCTTGAGTGACATTTATTCCATAGAAAAGCATTACTCAAGCATAGATCAAGCTTTCATAATATGGGCCTTATATTGGTAATGATGATGGTAAATACCAGTGAATAGATATAGCATAAAATGATGATGAACTCTCAATATAAGACTGAGTGTAAACATCACGCTTTCACCTACCTCCTCAGATGGAATGTGAAATTATGGGTGATTCATATTCAATAAATATATACCATTTGTATTTTTGACTATGAGTCAGATCAAACTGCATCAGTGATTGGATAATGCAGTTATTTTCAGGGTTTATAGTTTACTAGCTTCTGACCGTGACTTTAAACATGTTTTTCCAGGATAAAAAGCTATCTATGTCCTTCCCAGGGATCCTGTTTAACTCCTTGCTGAATTTCACTAAGATCTATTCAGCCATTTAAGCTAGAAACGATGACAGAGACAGAATAGTTTTAGTTTCACTTTATAATTTTAGTATGGATGAACTTTATGTAGCATGTTTCTCATATTATTACAAATATGTTTATTTATATTTTATACCTATCATGTAAAACATAATATTAAGATCCTACAGGCTCTGTGACAACATCACCAATAAGGGTAGCTTCAGAAATCCAGGCATTTAGAAATGTTGTCCTCAAAGACATTATTGACTCGGAGAAGGCTCATGTCGCAGAAATGCAAGGACTTGTTAGCAACTTTTTACAACCATTGGAGAAAAGTGAAATGTGAGTGTCCTATTTACATTCATATAATACTAGCTTACGTGCCTGTGGCTTTGGACAAATTTTTCCTGGATAAAAAGTAGTACTACTGTTATAATAATGCTATAATAATACTGTTCTTTGTTCGAACATTGCTGCGGGAGCATGCGAGTTAGTGTCAAATTTATCTGGACTGATACCTATTTAAATCAGTTACCTACTGCCTATAATTTGCTGTGACTACTAACATAGTATAAGTTTGTACCTACTAAATATGATATGCATCTGTCTGAAATAAAACATTTATTATTAAATAAATAAATAAAATAAATAATGCTGGACAATCCACACAGCATCATCTAGCCCCAAAGTAAGCAGAGCTTGTGTTATGGGTACTAGATGACTGATAAACTTAATACAATATATAACATAGATAGATATTTTTTAATTATATATAGAAAATACCCAGAACACCCGGAACAAATATTTGCAGATCGTACAAACATTTGTCCCAAGGCGGGAATCGAACCCGCAACCTTCTGCGTCGCAGGCGGACCTTCGCCCGCCGCGCCACATCGGTCGTCTATTATTATTATAGTAGTAGTATTATTATTATTAAATAAAAAAAAATATTGCTGGACACAGCATGATCTAGCCCCTAGCTAAGCAGGGCTTGGAGCAACTTTGTCATGTATGTATGTACCAGATCCAATTTATTTTGTTGCTTAAGACCTTAAAATAAGACCTGAAACCCTATTTTGTGATCAAAATATTGTTTACCTTCAGCATCAAGTATTTTACTTATTGAGAAAAATTGTTTTGCAGGCTTACCAGAGATGAATTCCGACAGCTAACAGGAAACATAAACGAGGTCCTGCAAACTCATGAACAGTTCCTGTCATTGTTGGAGGATTGTGCAACAAAGACTGGCCCAGACCAACGGGTTGGTGGTCTGTTCTTACAATGGGCATCTAAGATAAAAGCTGTACATCAAGCTTACTGTGCTGGCCATCCTAAAGCCGTGTGCATTCTGGACAAGTACAAGTAAGTTTTTAATGTTTGTTTAATGAATGGATGATTGATCATGCAATGAATGAGATTGATATTGTTGAGATCATTTGTGATAAATGATCACAGAATTTTTGTAACTTCTCATTGATTTTTTTTTTTTATCGGGTAATGGCCTTTATTAACAAAGAAAATTACAATCAAATTATAACTAGTATTTACAATTGAAACAATTAAGCTAACTGCAGACTGTTGCAAACAATCTACAGGTAGCTCAACTGATCCATATCAATACCAGTCGGAAGCGTCCCCAAGACGCTGGCTGCATTGCCCCGCTGTATGGCAATGCTGATGCGCTGCGCCAGATATCCGCCATCTCATTGATTATGTTTTCTTAATGCAGAAATCAAAACTTTGTCCTGACCATGCTTCTGCGCGCAACCACGCACGCGTTTTGATGGTTAAAAAGAGTTTATGTATTAGTATCTATGTTATTCTATTCAATTCAGTATTTACGGCGTGAAGAAGAAAGCAAAATTCCAGCTTTCCAAAAATCAGTAATATTAGTGTGTTTGTTTAGTTTTTACGCTTGTTTACAGCACGCCTCTATCGCAAATTATTATTATAGAAACGTTTTAGCATAATTTAATTTTATCTGATCCTTTCAGAGAGGAACTGAATACATGGATGGAAAACGCAGGCGCGGTCACACCAGGCGTGTTGGTTCTCACAGCTGGTCTCTCGAAGCCATTCCGGCGGCTTGGGAAGTACCCGGCTATGCTACAGGAGCTTGCAAGGCACGTGCATGAGGCGCATCCCGATAGAGGCGACACGCATCGCGCTTCTGTTGTGTTTAAGGATATTGCTGTGAGTACCTGTCAATGAATGAACGTGTATTATCAAAACAAGATAATATCTAATAATCATAATACAACAGACGGCCTTATTCTTGTCAATAAACACATGAATGACAAGAATGTTCTAGAATCCAATTTATTTTATGTCAACACAGACATTTATGAATTAAACCTTGATGAAAACTGATAATGATAACAGAAAACAACAAGGTAGAGCACAAAATCACAACCTGCAACAACGCATAATTGCACACGCGCAACAAAAAGGGTTTAAATTCGAGTTTTAAAACGGACGAGAGATGAACGAAATGATGAATAAACACTTTCAAAATAAAAAACTGTTTGGAACTTCTGCGATTTGCTCCGATGGCACAGTGTCTTTCTTATATTTACCACCAATATTATAAACACTTTGTGAACATAGGGGTACAATACAATCATTTGGTTTTGTACTGCTACGTTTACATAAAGTGTCTTGGATTCTCGAACCGAGTATAGTGTTTAAAGATACTGATGCGAGATGCAGAAGACAGAAAACATAAGTCACGATATTTATTTATATCTTACTCTTCTCACAAAGCACACTGCTACTTACAGTATTATAGGTTCATCTTTTATTACTCTCAAACTGTAGCCAGTCTAATCAGTAATTAATTTTTTTTATGGGAATATTCCTCGAGGTATAAAAGAAAGCAAAGAAAAAACAAAAATAAAATATAATAGCACATAATGGACCATGTCAGGAGTCCAAATGCGGAGAAAAAAGAATCACAAGAACCTTAAAAAAATACCCCTAAATACTAGTAATAAATTGTAAATTATTCGATTCACAGAGTGGCTGCGCAGCTCTTCGCCGTCAGAAAGAACTGGAACTGCAAGTAGTGACGGGCGAGGTCAGGGGCTGGCCTGGCGGTGAGCTGGCGGCCTTAGGAGACGTCTTACACATGGGCAGCGTCGCCGTCGGGCCTTCGCACCAGGACAGATACCTCGTGCTATTCCCCTCTGCCTTACTCCTGCTGTCTGTTAGCAAACGAGTGTCTGCTTTTGTTTATGAGGTAAGACTACCATCTTAGCATTAGGTAATAGGTAAGTTTAGTGAGCTGGCAGCTTTAGGAGACTTCTTACACATGGGCAGTGTCGCCGTCAGGACAGATACCTGATGCTATTCCCTTTGTGCCTTACTCAGTGCATTTTTAGTGAACCAGAATCGGCCAATCAGAAACCAGCGTGATGACAAGATTTATTATCAACCAATGTGATTGGTCGATTCCGCGCCATATTGGGAACATTATGAACAAACTGTTAAAATTGTGATGATCGAAATCTCTTTAGTTACCATCGGTTACATAACCGTCGCTACTTCAATCTTTCCAAACATTGTTTTTACAGCTCATGTCTAGGTATTGTTTTAACTTCATTGTTTTTTTCCACAGGGTTGCCTACCAATAACGGGTATAACAGTTTGCAAGCTAGAAGACACCGATACACGAAAAAATGCATTTGAGATTAGTGGCCCTATGATCGACACCATAGTGGCGGTGTGTCAAACGAGGGCCGAGGCCGACAACTGGGTCAGTTTGTTACAGAAACACTCAAATACCAGCAGTCCGGCACATGAGCCAAATCAGCCGCAGTCTTTGCCTCATGTGAGTATCTTTAAAGAGTAATTTTAGTTAAAAATACAATAGGATGATTTACCTTCTATTTACTTACGCAGTTCTTTGATGCTTCAATGAAACGGTAGTAAAATAAAACTGCAGACAGAAAGTTATGTGAATGGAACTTGTGGCGTCATTAATAAATCAATCGGAACCAGATTTATTGTTTTGAGATTTCTATTAATATCTGAAATTATCATTAACTGTCCGTCTTGTTTATAACGCAGATGTTGACACCACACGTGTTGAGAAATTTATGTCTGTCTGTCAAGGTTGAATCATCCTATCTAATAAATAACTTATTTTACCGTATAGTGTAAAGGTATAAACAAAGGTATTTGATGTTCTTACATAGCTTACCCGCTCTCCCTCCGAAGGGGCGTTGTCTAGCATCAACAGTAGTCGACGCAGTCTTTACCATGTGACGCTGCCCCCGCCAAGCTACCCTTCTGCGTCACCCTACTACTCACTCACTAAATACTTCGCGAGACTTGTCAAGAAAAAAGTTATAACGAAACAAATGCTTCGCAAACTTCTGCACGAAAGGACCTGGGCTAAAGCTTTCGAACTGACCGGAATGCCGGTCATGCGGAGACATAAAAATCACATACGACTTAGGATAGAGGACGACGGCACCATAGGGACTGAAACGGAAGGTTCAGACAGCGATAGTGAAAGGGAAAGCGACACTACAGAGTCATACACAAGCTCGAGTTGCACTGATATCGAGGGAGCCGCAGCTAATAGGATCCTAAGGCAGAACGCTCTAGAAAGCCCAGGGCCCAGAACAATCACGTCTTCTTGCAGCAGTTGGGGCAGTAACTGTTACATGCGCTATCATGACAACTCAGATCTACACCTGGATGAGTCTGCCCCTGTCAAAGGTGATTGTACCAGGGAAATATTTCAGACGGTTCACAACCTACACAACACAGTCAAAACTATTGACGCTAACAACCTTTTGGTACCGATGTCATTTGATAGTACCGGTAAACCGAACTTATTTTTTCCACATTCCGAAAGTACAGAAAACTCTAGCTTCGAAGTTAGGCCTTACAAGGGCTGCGAAGATTTGGTTAATATGGATCAAAATACTCAAATCGATGGGCTCGGAAACGAAGACACAGATTTTATACCGACGAGGCGAAGTTTTCCTCATTTCAGTGCTAGGAATGATCCTGCACCGAAGCCTTGGAAGTCCACTGAAGAAGATTACAATTCTTACGAAAAATCTGAATCCGATAATAGTTTGCCCGCAAACGTCTTGCAGGCCCTCGATCCACCTTCTCCAAAACAAAGATCAAGTTTCTTTGACTCAGTTATACTCGATCCTCCGCCAATGTTTCGTAACGAAGAAGACGACTTAAAAATAATCAACGTCAATCTAAACGCCAACATACCTTTCCGGAAACATTCTCTGAACTCCGACAAGAAGCTGAGGAGGTCCATCTCTAGATCTATGATGGAGACAGAATCTTTTAGTCGCAATGAAGGGGCACACATTCAGAGAATGAGCTCGCAATCTGATAACCAGAAGAACAACAGGAAATGTGAATGCTGCAACCGATCATTGTGTCCCAGCCCTAGATCATCAGACTCGGGCGTTGTCGGTAGTTGCAATTTGGCATCGCCAGAGCTGAACATACACGGCAGTGAATCCGACGGCCCAGACAAGAGAGCATCTGATCAAATATTACAGGATAGCTACAACAATGATCGTCGCCAGAAGTTGACCCTCTCAGAAATAGAGGCAGCGAACTTTGAAGACCAGTGCAGGTGCACGTCGCCTTTTGGCTCCACCGCTAGGACCTCCTGTGTCACCAGTGTGACGTCAGAGAATAGTCTGGATGTGATGGACCTGTCCAACACGAGCTTGACATCGACATTCACTGCTACCCCACCGGTCCCCACTTCGCAAATAAAGCGGACCTCTATACGCAGAAATATCGATCGATACGTACCCGAGATTAAGATAAAACCTGACCCCCCTCCGAGGATATACCGCAAGCCCAGCACACATCTGGAAATTCCTAAAAATGTACGTCAACACCAGCCGTCCCAATGGAGCACGCTTAATATCACGGAACGCAATAAACCGAGTCTCCATTACCATATGCGTATTTTCAGAGAGAAGCCTGATCAAAATAGCATGGACAGAAAATCTCGTATGAATGCCCCGAGAAACCGGGACGTGTTTGGAAGTATCAATAAAGCAGATTCTTATTTCAGCGAAGTTAGAAAGACAAGGTCGCGGAGTGAGGATATGTCGAAAACGCAGAAGGGTTTAGCTGAAGCACAAGGTGGCTTCGTGGTGTATCGGTCGGACTTGTATGCGCACTGGTGGATGAAAGCAAAGTTACCCATTACCGTGGTCACCGACTCAGGCAAGGATTATTCTTTTGTAAAGAGATACTATTTTGTGTATCACTGGTTTGAAGATAACGCTGCCTTGAAGTTTTGTAACCATTAGATTAATATTGTCATTAGAGTTACCCCAGTGTTGCAGTGCTTTACTTGATCATCCTTGCCTGTGTTTATTCATCTACTAACTAAAACGTCACCGCACGTAGACTCCATAATACTAACAATATAAAGAAAATATGCATGGAGAGGCTTGATCACCTATTCTTCCCGAGAACTCAGTCAGAAGCTATAGAAATCAATACGATGTGATCACTCCTAATTGAATAAACCTTTATGAATCTGGGTTTATATAATCTCTGCTGCATTTTTACGAGATCCTAGTGTAAGCAGCTTACAAAAATGTTACTGTATAACGTCAACGTGTTGGTAGCATTGATTCAATGCTACCAACACTGAAATTTGAAAATATATATTTGAAATTTATTTAATTGTAGATAGTTGATGATGACGACGTGTCTCGATGTTTACAGGGTGTTGATAATTGTTAATGTCTAAGAAAAGGATTTAAATCTTATTGACTGGGTGAACAAGGTGTTATCACGAGTAACACAAACTGTTACTCAACGAAGCGTGTTAGAACTAGTCGGTTTGCTACGTTGATTGGCGTTCTTGCAAACACTTTATTGATGTTGCTGTGAGCGATGCTGTCAAATATTTCATAAACTGGCGGCAGTGACTTGCGCAATTTGTAATTGCTAACTTTGAAGTGAACTTCTGACGCGGACGTTTTGATTTATTACATGTGCTTTAGTTTATAATGAAACGTTTCTTTGACAGATGGCCACGAGCGACAGCAATAACTCCGACCTCTCCTCCGGGCTTACAAACCATAAAAGATCACATTCATTCAATAATCATCACAGCTACACTCAGCATTCGCAGCAATCGCAGAAAAGTAAACAGAAGAACCAGTCTGCGGGCTGGCTATTGAATTCTTGCGACTCTCTGGACCAGTCTCCTGCTAACCCTAACAGAAGTGTCATTGGGATGAAGTTTTCTTCTGTTGATTTCATTGACACCTCGAGTTCAAACTACGGCCCTACTAAAGGTAATTTGCACTGTATCATTATGTAGGTAGGAAAATGAAAGAGGACGATACTTTAACAAAAAAATCTTCTTTACTTTAACATGTAGCTGAAAAGTTTTGTATTGTTATATAACACTAGCTTCAGCCCGCGGCTTCGCATGTATTTTTCGGGGATATAGGCTGATGTGTTAATCCTGGTCTAGAACTACATTTATGCAAAAAATCAGATCCGATCCGTTCAGTAGTTTTGTCGTGAAGAGGAAACAAACATCAAAATATCCTACTATCGCAATAATAATATAAGTGTCATAGAAATGGCCTAAAAAGCTCTTATTTTCAGGTTGGAGCATAACATGCCTAAGGCCCGCTCCGCCCTTGAGGCCGCAATCATTCACCATCGGTTCCGACGAAAACATTGGCCCCACTCATCCGTACGCGCCTCATCAGAGAAAGTCTAACTCTTACGAGGAAGACGCTCTAATCCTCAAAGTAATCGAGGCTTATTGCACATCGGCGCGGTGCCGAAATGCTGTCAGCTCCGGTAAGTACATAAAACACAATCAACCCGGTGGAAGTACCATAGAACATTCGGGATGTCCCTTATCTGAACTGCGCGTTATTTATAGCAATACTCTGCTAATTTATCTAAGTATCACGGGCTATTTGACCTCTCGGTCGGCTTAAAATTGGGTTGCGTATTATAATGCACTTTAATTGGAATGATTCGAGTAACATAATAATGTAACGCTAAGGAATCACTAACACGCGTGTATTTATCATGCAGTACCCAATATACCGCTGGAGATTTTCGAGTCCACCCGGAGAAGACATGCGAAGTCAAGAAACAGAATTATCAGTTGGTTCTTAGAATGAAAGATCTGTATTCTCACAAAATGCCAAATTTTCTGCTAGTCGTATACGTACATGTAGCGCTTTATAATCTGCTGTTCGTGTATGATACTGAGCACTTTCGTTCATGACAATCATTGTAATAAATAATACTCAACATAACTACTCTTATAATAAATCGTTATTTATCGGGCACATCGCTAAGTGCATGAAAATGAAGCATGCTTTAATAATCTCATTTACCACTGTTCTCGTAGATCTGAATCATTACAACTTTAAAGAGTTTTATGTAGATTAGAAGAGTATAAGTCATTATTTACTATGAGTATCAGTACAAAGTAGCTAGTCGTGAATCGTAGCGGTATGATAGCCAATTATTTATTTAATTTTTCAAAATAAAGTTGGGGATAATGGTCAGATGAAACGAAGAATCTCTTAAATCTTAACGCATTTCTTCTACATAAAATACACTGTGTTTGTAAATTATAAATCTATGCACTCGTTTATAACCACACCAATGTGCATAAACAGTATTTCTAAGTTTTGTAACTAACATGACTCGTCCGTAACACCACATCGATCAGCTCGGCCTAACGAATGTCGCAGCCGACACCGGCGAACGATAACCCTCACGGTGGTCTGAATGTTTCTGTTTTGTTACATGCGGCTGCCTTAATATCGCACCTGCAGTGGACTACGCCCACTTTTCTGTCGGTAAAGTACAATATCACTCAACCGCCTCTAACCTACCCTTTAACTACACCAAACTGGCGATCGGCCAGCGCAGCAACACGCCCGACTTCGGCAGTAGCAGCAGCAAGGGTTCGAAGGTGAAGAGGAATAAGAGTTCTTCTGCCGCGGATACGGTTCTGTACCGGAGCGGGGAGACGCGGCGGTTGCTGGCGGAGAGAAAGTTCGAGATGAACCGGTCTAATCCGAATCTGTGGGACTGTTCTGAGGAGCGCTGGCGGCGGCTGGAAAGTGGTCGGTCGCGACGCAGCGGCTCGCACCCGAGTCTAACCCCTCCCCTCCGCGCCCGCGCGACCATCTGCGTCGCACCGCCCCCCGCGCCCCGCTCCGCCCGCTCCTCCACCTGGTGCTGCGGCTCCTTCGTCAAACAACTCACTAAATCACATCACTTCGATTGACATTAGTAGTACATCGGCTTCCTGCACACAGCGCATTGACCCCGAGCGGACACAGACTATCGACGCATTATGCTCGCTGACGAATCTGTGCCTAGCGCATCGATTTGAGCATCGAACTCGGTTTATATTCAGCAGTTCGGCATGCAATCGTAATGTTTCGATGGGAAGGTCCTCCCGAGCTTGGGCTGAAACACTGTTCCGCGGCGACCGCAATGCAAGTTTTTGACTGTTGCAGTGCACGTCTTTTCCTTCGCGTGTGCTGTTTGTACGAAGCCTCTCATGCTCAATATTTGGTTCCTACTGAGTGCTACATATCATTCTCGCCGATCCCTCTGATAACAGCTAATCATTCATCTCCCGAACCTAAGTTGTGAATGATTGTGGAAGGCCGTTTTGTTCATATCTGAAAATTAACTAAAGCTGATTCCTTTGACTAATAAATACCATGTCTTTTGTATTGAATACGATGAATTTGTCATGCGCTTTGCATAATTTAGGTGTAAGCTTACCTGAATATAAGTATAAACGAGATATTAAATATTAAAAAGTCATATATTTAAATATTTCAAGTGCCATTTTGTTACAATGTGTGTTATCTATGTCAACATAGATTTTCAGAAAAAGCATGGGTGCAGTATTATGTAGTAAATAGAGATATATTGATATTGCTTGTTATATATGGTCTTGTATAATATTCTAAGCTGTATTGGTGCATTATGTTTTGGCAGAGTATGCATGTTTTGCTTAAATGATGGTAGATAGAATATAATAGAATGTTAGACTTACTAACATAGTTTTACTTTGAATTTTGAACTTTAATGTTTTTTATTTACAGTCATAGATTATTTTATGTATTATTCTAAGATTTCTACGATATACTCATAACATAATAATTATTTATTGCTGGACATTTCATACAGCATAATTAATTTTATATTTAGGCTTATGTGATTTGTGAATTGAAGATTAATATTTTTTGAACATACATATAACTCTTTACGTGATTATTAAACTACAAAAAAATTACACGGTCACGGTCAGAGATGTAAACTAAATCAATATAAACTCAGTTCAGTGCTAGTACTGAATAATTTATTTTTACTGAAAACTACCTAATAGATTTAAGTAGTTACGCCAATGCACCCAAAAACTGCAGATTTAGAGGCTATCTGCCAAGCAATTATTTCGAACTTGGCTTTAAGTAAATTAATTTCTGATGCAGAACTTTTGCGTCTTTCATTCACATTTTAATACGATTGGTTATTGTAATTTTTTGTGAAAAATTGTAATAATTATGTTGCTTAATCTAATCTGTTATTGGTAGAGTAGTTTCCACAGAGAAATATTATAATTTGTTTTCTGATCATTAATCTGTGATATACCTATGATTCGTTTTTTATCCCTTACATGCTTACAGATAAAATTTTAAACTAAAGTCTTTTACACATTTTGCATATTTTACTAGCGGTTGTATTCTGTGGTTCTCGATTTAAGCTTTGTAAAGTAATGGGGCGCGCCGTCGGCGTCCCACCGTATTGCGGCGATTTGTTTAACTAAGCTCCACACTAATGACTCTACAAAAAAAATACTATAGAAAATCCTAGTTTAACCTATGCATTATACACCCTTACTCAATTTTATTTACCGCAGCTGCGTGTGTAGTTACGGTAACATTTTCCCTAAAATATAGCCACGTTCATACGTTTCAGTATATAAAATAAGTCGCTTATGGTTCTTTTATACGAAAAACGTGTGGTACGACTGGAACGTTTAATATTCTATTTATTTGTCAAACGCCAAATAAACCCTGATATATGCTCAGGGTCTAATAGGGAGTAATAACAAAGCTATGGGCGAATAGGGCAGCAAACGTGGCTAATGGGAAGTGAGGCGAGTTATTACTCTGCGTAGGTACCTACGTTGATGAACGGTGTTGTAGAGGCAAATCAATTTATAGTCTTGGGTCAATTCTGCGTTTCAGGCGGCATCCTGCCTCAATTAGTTTCAGTTTCCGTCGTTGTTAATTTCTAATAGGTAAAGTTAATAATTCATACATTCGTCAAATATTCATAATTCATCCTGAATCATCCCATGGCGTATACAAATAGAAATGGAACGACATTGGCATAAGGTGTCTCATCCTATAAAACATTAATCGTTTCTTGTTTATTTGATTGGTACTCGTACTAGCTTGGTCTTTGAGAAACATCAGGACCAGTCTAGTCGGAATTTTGCGTATAAACCCCCTATCCTGCTTACTGTGGTTTTCGAGTACCTATTAAGTGAATAGGCAAGTTTGCCAACTATTGGCAGATTAAACGTACCTACCTATTTATTATTGACATAAGATAAGCTGCATGCCGCACACATGCGCCGCCACCTATAATTACGTTAAGCAAAGGAATTTTCCATAGAATTTTCAAAAATCCATTATACAGTTTGTGATACCTAACTTAAGCTTTTTGTTAAATCCCTCTGAAATAGTTTAGTTTCGTATAATTTAGACAAAGATGCGAACACATAGAGTTTGGTGGCCACGAACAACTTCGCATCTCTGCCTAAAGTAAACAAAAGAGAACTATTTTATGGGCATAAAAAAAGCTTATGATAGGTATCATAAACTGAACAATAGACTTTTAAAAATTCCTTTGCTTAACGTTATTATAAGAAAGAATAGTCGGTGGCGCTAGTTTGATGCATACAACCGACTTAATTCAAAAAGTTACATCAAGAGTAAAGCATAATAAAACGCGACACAACGAAGCCTTTATTGCTGAACGTGGATTGCTGGAATTGCAAGATATTGCATCCAGTATAAAATCGTGTAAAACCTCTTGAATTGTGATGACACTCCCATTACTTTAACGGTTCGCAGTTCGTTATCAAAGCGGGAAGTGTATATCTGAGCAAATTGCGGTGTTGCCCGCGCGTACCATTCATTTATTATTGAAACAGGCTAGCGCATTGCATTTGTTGCATGCACTTCTTGCTGTATTAGTTCTCCACTTTAGGAGCTCACGCCGTCTAAACCAGTGCCAAAAACAATATTGCTCCAACTTGGACTTGCCTACAGTCACACC
The DNA here is from genome assembly GCA_963662085.1 of Eupithecia inturbata. NCBI lineage: Eukaryota > Metazoa > Arthropoda > Insecta > Lepidoptera > Geometridae > Eupithecia > Eupithecia inturbata. Next base: position 8,238,211 of record OY759180.1, on the reverse strand, counting down.
CACGTACTAATCTAACATACTTTAAGGCTTTCTCAGCGTACGTATTACTTCTCTACGTGTTAGAATGAAAAGCCCTAGTCTCTAATTAAATCACCCAGTCTAAATTACTTACTCGAAATTGGTACTTTTTAACAAAATTCGTTTAAGGTCTTCGCCCTTTTGTTCGACATCAATTCTATCGCCTCTCTGCCCTTGTAGGTAGGTACGTTTTATGATGTCGTAACAGTATCAATAAATCTAAAGCTAATACAATTTGTGTTAATAACATAAGATTTCTAGCACGGTTGCAATAAACACCTGCCTCTGATTAATCAACGTTACCGGTAATATGAAGCCCGAGCATTAGATCCATCGCACATTTACTATCGCTTCTACAAAAAGATTTAAAACACGTGGTTACATTATCCTGATTGCTGACACGGATTAATTGGAGTAGAAATAGTAAAATCTCAGCTCTCCCCCGTCAGCCGCTGATTACTGCGACTTTGGTAATCCAATTTGCTTAAAAAATTCGTGTCTGGGAATTGATGCCCGCATATATGACGAGATTGCAAAATATAAAATGTATTTTAAAATGAAAAACAAGCCAGAAAATTATAAATGAAAGTTTGTGTATCCCTCGAGGATTCTTCAGAGGTATAATATGCAAATGCATTTTATCACGTTGTTATGATTGCAAAATTATTGAATTAAAACGTACGAGGTAGGTAGTGTGTAGACACGTGTGCAGTATTTTAGAATTAAGTTGAATTCAGTTTGTTCTTGAATAAAAGTGTTGACATTGCTTAGTTCTAGTCGTGAAAGATCATTGACACGACTGCTATTGATTTGCTGGAGGCTTCGGATTAGAATGTAACTGGTCTATCTAATCCTAGGCAAGGGCAAAGCCGTTATTCGAAGTAGATACGTATTTTTAGGGTCCTGGTGTCTAATTGGATCATTATTTAAAAAGGCACTAGAAATTCAGTACAAATTAAATTCGAAATCAAAATATGCAAGGATGAAATTATTTAGTAACAGTCTCGTCGAGAGACAGTTTCGTTTTGTTGACGACTTACTTTATAATTTTTTTGTTGAATCTTATCAGAGACGGTTTTGCGCAGAATCGTTACTAAATAATTTTATCCTTATATTTTGCAATCGATATCCGCAAAGTAACGCCTCAATCTATAATTTAACGAAATAGAAATTAAACTGCAGCTCCACGGAAACGATAGACCAAAAATATTGCACGAAAATGGAGGCCGCAACACTTGCTACAATGAACTAAGTTTGGTAGAATACAAAATAAATCAGGACTGTGCCATTGTATATCAAGTACCAAACCTTTGCTTTTCCCTCCATACTGATGAGTTCCTTATATTTTATTTATTGTAAGTGCCAAACTGACTCCTTTGGAGCCAAACACGGTTGCGGTATTTTTGCAATAAATAAATTATTTATTGGGGCGTTCTATTTTGTTACATGTCAGATCTTGCAAGAAAAGTGTATCTACATTTTGCTGATAACAAAAAACGATAATATTTTCAAGGAATGAAAAGTGTGTAGGTTTTACTCCTTTATTTTAATTAAAATAAGTCCGATTTTAATTATTTTAACATGTGTATGTATTCGTAAGAACAAACGTATCTTTGTTAAGAACGACCTATTTCGACTTATTTATTTTGTACATAATTATGTTGCCCTTACTATAACGCTCTATAACTCAATTATCTCAATCCTGCCTAGTCTTAGGTGAAATATATATTTCAGTAATTAAACTGACACATACTTACCTTCTCGAACTGCTTTGATATACACAGTTATGCAATATCGGTCAATATTATTTTGGAATGTAATGTTATTTACTTGTATGTATTTATTTAATATCTATTATTATAAGTAAGTATTAAATTATCAAGTCTACATCATTATAACAACCAACTAGCGTTTAACTATATATTGTCATCAGGTATCTGAAACTAAAAAAGCTTTTAGCTATCATATATTGTAAATTTTTAATACAGTTTATCAAACGATTTATTTATATGGCGAGTGTTATTAATACCTACATAATATTTATTTTTGTATCGGATTTTATTGTAGTTATGTATTGATAAGGTTTCATAAATAAATTTTCTGTAACCACATGCAAATATTTGTAAATTTTCTTCTTCCTTCTCACTAATATGTCTGCTAATATGGCACACTACAAATAAACTGACAGTACATACCTAACTAGAAAATTGTAATGTGAATGTCGCAAATGCATTATAAATTTATAATAAAACGAGAATTCACCACTGCTATCTAATAGGTATCGTATTAGGTAAGTATACAGGGTGCCACGAAACATGTGGGCTAAACCGAAAGGGGGTGATTTTGGGCGTCGAGGAGACATTTGTTTTACGATTTTCTTAATAAGGAACGACTCTTTTTCTTCATATTCTTGTTGTTTACGCGTATTCTTACATTATTATTATTTTAAAATTTTAAAAGAGCTACACAATTTGTTTGTAATCATTTTAAAACAAAAAACATTGGTTTTCCTAAAAAAACAAGCAAAAAACATTTGTGAAATATTTTTTGTATCAAAGAATCGTATGTCACAGGTTGATTCCTTCGGGGTCCACATGTCCACATGTTACGAGGCACCCTGTAAAGGTACTCTTACTATGAGTATAATCGACACAGGTATGGCCACAACACAACACAACTGTCGTAAATATAAATCGTTTCTTCAATTTCCTGTATCAGTGATTGCAGTTCGGAAAAATATATTTTCTCCGTTTACGGTCGAAAATACGTCTACGAAATAATAAAATAATAAATAATGCTGGACAATCCACACAGCATCATCTAGCCCCAAGCTGAGCAGAGCTTGTGTTATGGGTACTAAATGACTGATATACGTAATACAATACATTACTTACTTAGATAGATATTTTTATTATACTTACACAGAAAATACCCAGAACACCCGGAACAAATATTTGCAGATCATACAAACATTTGTCCCAAGGCGGGAATCGAACCCGCAACCTCCTGCGTCGCAGGCGGACCATCGCCCTCCGCGCCACATCGGTTGTCAAAAAAACAAGAAAAGATAAAAATCAAATCAGCTGGAGTGCCTGAATGAATATAATTACAACTTGGTAAATGATAGCTTACACTAGTATGTGCTATATTGATTGGTTATGAACGGTGTTTGTGGGGTCTAGGTTTCTAGGTAAAAGTCTAGGTTTAGTTGCAATCGACCCTACGCTTCCTAAATATCTATGTATGCTTTGGATGTCTTTCTTCTATGAAGGTGGGTAATATTGTATTTTCAAAGCATATATGCCGGTTAACACTTTGTAAAATACAAGTGGGCAGAATCGTCTTCACTAAGTTTACTGAACTCGGTTAAGTCCATTATGTTCTTTTACTTTTTGAAACAAAGTGTAAACCGGCCTTACTTATTCAATAGCATTTCAGTGAATTTTCACTAGTTTATTTTTTGCAGAATGCGACGATGAGAACCCGTCGATAGAAGCTTTAGTGAGATCCCCTTCGCTGCCCATACACTCGACGTCGAATCACGGCTCGCCGAGCTTGTGGACCATAGTCATGCGCTTGCAAAACGAGATAAAAACACTCAAGTTGGACGTGAAACATTTGCAAATCCAATTTCGCGAAGAAAAACAAGACCGAACTCTTGCCATTGCAGCTTTACATTCGAAAAACAATTTTATGGACGCTAAGGAAAGTAAATGTTAGTACCTACCTAGAACTTATATCATTGCCAAGTATTAATATTATATTACCAAATTGCCTTACTTCGTTTTTCATTCACTTACCCGCACCAACTTAGAAGGTGTTGCTTAGCTGCGAGTTGGTTAATCGGAAAACAATTCTGAAGTTTACCGAACCGACCGAACATTTCTGGGAATTGCAGAGTTTGTTTGCTTAATTCATGGAGTACGCAAAACTGAGCTGCATACATATGGACTGAAACCGTTATGCAGTGGTGGGTGCGATCGACGGCCGACCGGCGCTGCCGGTTCAATGGGTACTCATTCAGGCGACTCAACACTACGTTGGTGCAGCGAAAGGCCGCAGCCACAAACTACTTGTTAAAAATTATATAACCTGCATACTCAAAGAGCGGGATTGAAAATGACGTCATTCTTAATCGCTTTCTTTAATTACGCAGGTTATAAATAACCTAACATGTACAGACATGACAACGAAGTATGTACATACTTAATAAAGACATCAAAACAGGCAATCAACGAAACGGGAATAATATACCTGCTGTAAAACTACCCATCACGAATTGGTAGGGTCAAAAGCTGACCGTAAAATTTGAAACACGGCCGTAATTTCGACGAAATTATTTAAGTTTGTAGGAGGTATGTTAGGCATTTAGAAAGGGGTGCAGATTAATATAATTTATTGTTATACTTGAGAACGTTGGTTAGTTAACATAACTGTATCTTTGCAATACCTTATTCTAAAAGATATTACACTGATATTATAAATGCAAAAGGATGGATGGATGATCAAACCCACATAGTGTTGTTTGATACTTCTTCACGCCAACGCTACTGAATGGATCGGGCTGAAATTTTGCATGGATGTAGGTCTAGATGTTATCTCATAAATCAGTTCCATAGATACAACGCGTGATAATCCGCGGGCAGAAACTAGGTTCATATTAGGTACCTAAATATCATCTGCCACATGCCATGCCAGATCTAGAATAAAACATCGTTGTAAAAATATGTTGTATAATTAATGGGAATTCTCCCTTGTTTATGAATCATAAAAAATATAATTTTTAAATCCTTTATACACAGAAATATTTATTTATATCGTAACTTGCAGTTCCTTATTTCTTATTATCCAACAGAACAGAGTCTTAAATAATGTCATGCATCTTTGGTATACATAGGTGCCTTGCCTAGACATTTGCCGTTTGAGTAATAACATCCCTGAAACATTTCAGGTCTCCTAATGAGTTTATTCTAAATGCATTTAGAAAGGTACTTACATTATTTTAAAAGCGTAGATACTATATTTTATAGATTAGTTAGTAGATAACTAATGTAAAGAACTAGCTTCGGTCAACAATATCTGGTAGGCATAACTCAAATACAAAATTATGTAGGTATGATTTATAACAAGTTGGTAATGGCACATTTGGACTCGCTTAAACATATGCAATAAATCTCCCACATGCACGGCTTTACGACGAACTTTGTGCACTATTTTCCAACTAAAATTCGAGAACAGGCCATGGTTCAATCACAAAAGATCGATAAACACCAATTTTTCAGTGGGTATTAGGAACCTAATTTATGAACTCAGTTATAAAATAAATTAGCTTTTTGTGGAAGATGATTTAAATTACCTAAAAATATTTTGTAAAAAGTATTTGGGTATTCTGGTGAGCTGATTCACGCACGATAGAATATTTCATAAAGAAAATAGGCAGTCTCCCAGAATTAACTACAGGCGTCTAATGAGAAAATTCCTAACAAAATAGACGTTACAGTTCCGTTGAGTTTCATTCTTAGAGCAGTGCACATTAACTTGACAGAAACGAATGACAGTTCGGTATTGATTAGTGGGCTATGTTGTTGGTCGGTTGGAACTTGGCGCGGAATCGGTAGCGGTCCCGCCAGCAGTGCACTTGGTTGCGGATGCGGGAAACGTCGGCCGCGTACGTCCGACAGCATCCGCCGACGTACCTCACGCCGAGATCGAGCCACTCTTGGATAAACACCTCCACTGGCTCACACTTGTCGCGATCAATCCACCTAAAATTAATTTTTAGGTTAACATAATATTGTATCTAGCACATAGAGGTAGATTACAATAACAGAATAAAACAATTACAACTAGTATATAGGTACACTTAATATCTACATATTTCTTAAAAATCTAAACCGTCACCAGAAGAGAAGAAGGCAGAGTGCCCAGCATGCTGGCAGCATTGCCCCGTTGAATGGCAATGCTAATTCGTTGACCGAAATAGAAGCCAGCATTCCGATCACCTGTCGACTCTATAAGAAGTTTGGTAAGATCGTTATAAATGCGCATTTTATGCCCACTATGATTGAACTATACAAATACAGTGAAATTTTTCGTGTCATGTGATTTCGCTCTGGACAAAAATGATTTCATTCCGTTAGCAGATTGCGTCCATTTGTGGTTGCGTAGTTTTGCATATAAATTGATTGGGCGACAAAAACAATACACTCTCAAACAAAATGCCGTATCTATCATATTTATATTTGAAAAAATGTTTTACAGTGAGTGACTTCGCTGAATGGATGACAGCTAACGCGTGACACGGTCGCGGTCAACCTAAATATCCGAAAACTAGATAAATGGATACGGCTGTATTTTGCCAAGCTATTTTGTAAATGATTTCGGTTTTGAGAAAGTTCTGGTCGTTTTCTGTGAGTAAACAGCTTTGTTTACTCACAGAAAACGACCAGAACTTGTTGTTGCACTCGTTCCTATCTAATTAAATTAACCTTAATATAGTTCAGGGTCAAATAAAGCCAATGACTTCAACGTGGACTGCCCATGTATTATTCTTCATAACCTAGGTAGGTACATGCTTACATTTACCCCTTTCTCACATAGAACATTTTATCGACCTAGCTTGTATGATAAACTTACCCAATCTGAGGATTGTATTTTTCTCCCGAGTTGGGATAAACAATGAGTGGGATGGGATCCTCGGGTCTGTCGTCGTTGATTCCCTTGATCAAGTTAGTGATAAAGGACGGAGCGCAACAGTTCACACCAATAGCCACTAGTTGATCGGGGTTTGATTCCCAGCATTTCGTCGCGACTTTCTGGAAGCTTTCACCGTGTGCTATGCTCTGATTATCCTGTGGGGTGCATATACATTTATTATTAAACATAAGTACTCCATGCCCATTGCTAAGAAAACAAATAACAACATAGGATTACAAAGACAATAAAAATCCCGAAACACAACAATACCCTAGTGGAATTGTACAACCTACCTTGCAACAGAAGGAGAGCCAGGCTTTAACGGTGGGGTACTCCTTCAATAATTCGCAAAGCATCTCGGCCTCTTCTTGACAAGGGATAGTTTCCAAAGCAAGAAGATCTACGCCGGCCTCAACCAGCGCCTGTATCCGTGGCTGATGCCATTCTCGCATAGTCTGAAATAAACTTTCGATATTACACAAACTTCCAAAATAATTTCAATATTTAAAAACAAATGCAATATGAAATACCTTAGCGAATTAACAAATATTTCGCAACTTCATGTTTATTCCAGATAGCTATTTGTTCTAGGTTTCGTTAATTAACTGTCCACCCCAGTCAAATGCTGTCGGTACAGAAAAAAACAAGAGAAATGGAGTGGGACTTTTTCATATTGCCGATGTAAATTTTAATTTGCAGGGAACTTTACGGCCCTCTTTATGATTTAGCCGTGGGCACTAACGGCTTTTATTAGGCTGTGCATTCATTCATCACCCATTCTGGACATTAATAAGGGTCATAGTCCTGGTTTTTAGAAAGCTCCATTCATCATATTCTTACTTAGGAAGTACTTACCTAAAAATCTCTTTGCTTTTTGCGGAATTACGATGCATGCGTACCTATCTACCAAGTAGGGAAAGGCGAACGTAGAGAAGCGCAAAACGTGGTTAACTACCAACACGAGTACGTAAGCTGGTTTCCATCCTTTCAGCAAAGATACTCTCCGTGCTAGTTATACCTACCTCTCTCTCAGCTATTTTGTGGCTGAGCTTCGTCGCAAATATTTTATTAAAAATTGCTTTTAACTCCAGTACCTTATCCTACACCAAGCTACTTACACCGTTTATTAAACCTCCGACACCCTAGTAACCTTTTTGCCAGCAAACATAGCTGTATTTTTAATACGGTAGGTTGATGGACCGCCGGAGCTTTTATAAAATAAATAATATTACAATTTTAATTTACAAAAAGAATCCTTAAATCTCATAAATACCTAACCATTAAAAAGTGCAATATTTATGCAACCAAAATAGGTAAACGTTTAGCGGAATGGTCGAACCTCTAACATCTTAGTAAATTTGACTCGGTCGACCGAGTGCTATTTTCTAAATGCACCCAATGACACGATTTAGAATAGAAATAGATGGAAAACTAATTAAGGTCGCAGCTGCCGAGCGACTTATTTGAAATTTCTAGTTGACCTTTTGCATTGTTTTGTTGAAATATTTCTGCTAATAGCTTCTGTCTATTTTGTATTACCTGCACGGACGTGGTATCGGCGTAGCTGCCGTCGTACTCGGACCCATCGTGCAGATGGGCTCCGTAGGGGCCCACGGAGCCGACCACCATTGGTTCGTGATCTAAAATGATAAATGGTATTCATATTTTGTACGCTTCCAGATGTAAACAACGTGACAACGTTACCTACATAACACACAAATACCTTTTAACCCTTGCAAAGTGTAATTAATGCGTGCTTGCACCCGACCCTTGCGGGTGCCAGCCCAGGAATCTTTTGTTCGAGCAAAACGCAAACATTCTTGGAATTTTATAATTTTGAATCATAATCTCCGTACGCTTACAAAATTGTCTTACGAAAGTAATTTTCCTAAGTATTGTTTGAGACTTACCATCTTTAACGTAATCTTGGTATTCTTCTATATAAAGGGTGCGTGCTTTCTTGGCGAGTTTAACGGAGCGCACGATGAGCTTGTAAGCCTCCTCTGCGGTCACCCCCAGGTGCTCCACGAAGCCCCCGACGGTCGCCTGGTACGTATTTGTTATTATCAAATCTGCTCCCGCTGCAAAAAAAAAACCTTTTTGAGTTTAAATGCCCCAGCTGAAATTTTAACAGGACTTAAACCTTGTCTAATCATTTCCCAGTATTAATGTTCTGAATACAGTGCGAAAGCTCTACCTACCCTCTCGAGTCTCCGAAACTCCAAAACTAGCTCGATAAATATTTCCGAACTACTTGGTGCCTACAGCTCACCGACCAGGGTGCGGGTTAGAGGCGTAAACAATTAAAGTTATTAAAACTTGTTAGTGCAACACAAAGCCGACTTGTGCTCTAATAAATAAGGTACCGGGGTCGGAAAAGGAACCGTTTACTGTCGAAGAAAATAATTATGTAATAAATAGACGGCTCACGGGCTGCGAATGGAAAGGTATTAGACAGACAAGGTGATTAATGGCGGCAACAACGTTGCTCTAGTTTCTGTAGCGCCTGTTTTACAGGCAGGTACTTGCGCCTCCTGCCGCCTGCGCCGTACTATGCAAATGTAAAGTAGTTAGTGTATGAGCGAGAAATAGCGGCATCGCCTGGCAACTTACTGCGCCTTCAATCATAATAATCACGACGTCAAGACAGAGTTCTGCAGCTGAGTCTTTTCTACCACGTGTTCACACACACCTTCGCAACAAGAGTTACCCGTAGATATTATTTTAAGAGATTTTAGAGATTAAAATATCGTCTCTACTAAAGTCGCATTAAATTTCAACGCGATGTTTTTTGTTCATTGTGTGGATCCACAGACCACTACTGGTCTAAATGTTTGATTCATATCTCCCGTTAAAATGTCCCGCTACTTTTATTTTCCACAAAAAATATTTTAAATATACTTTTTCGTATCATGTCTCTTCTAAAAAGCAAAGCAAGGCAGTAGGTTTTACCCTCCAGGGAGTTATTTGCTTGCAGACACTTTTCAGCTTTTCCTTATGAAAAGAAACGGTCCGTTTTGTGGCGAAGAAAGGCGCTTTCAGAGGACGATGACACGAGACGAGGTCGCACTCTCGCTGTCAGATGCATGAAAATGACGGGCTTACGCCGACCTCACGTGTAATTCGTCAAAGCACGTACATATGTATCACAATTCAGAATAGGATAGTGTATCATCATGGTGGGCACTTTGCCGCATTGAACATGCGTTATGTATTGTGGGCTTTAAACTGTTCTGGGTATATCGTTTGTGACGTGTTGCTGTCTCAAAGCTAGAACCTCATCGCAACATCTCAATTACTAAAGACTTCAAAAGGGCTTGTTGTGGTGTAGGCAAATAAATGTGGGTGGTGGAATGTAGATCTAGGAATACCTTCGAGCCTTCGAACATCAGCTCAAAGTAACTCATTATTAGGTAGGCGCATAGGTTATTTGATGTGTTAGGTGCCGCCTGAAGACAAGTAGATACCTATGTGGATGAAGTAAGAAGGTAGGTATCGATAAAACCTTGGCTTTGGCGGGTGTCTCCAATTTTCTTGAAAGGAAACTGCACCCTTTTGTCACACGGATCGAAAGAAAACATGGAAGACTAACATTTGCGTATAAAAATAGAAAGAACTTACAGTAATAGGTCAGCCGTTCAGATAGCAAATATTAATACCCTAACCTTACCTACACGTGAAAATTAATCAATACTCGTGCACGCCCCCCACCTTTTCGTATTTTTAGCGCGGCAGCAATATCTTCTTTATTAATGATTTGTCAGAGATTGGTCTCCTATACTTACTACATCCACGACCATATTTCCATTTAGGTGCACGACTATTAAGGTCCCTAATTGTTAACAGATGAGTGAATGAAGACTGAATGACAGAACTACTTCGTCATCATCCACACTACATACTTTTGATGCAAAGCTGTCGACTCGAAATTATCGGGTCTCACGAAAGTTTCGATTTTTATCGACCCGACAGAGTTTGTAATCAATATTATTCTATATAAATGATTTTTGAAAATATTATAATAATTATGGTTTGCCATAGTAACTCAATCTGTCTTACTTTTTATCACGGAAAAACGCATGTAAAGCAAGTAGCAAATAAATCAACAAAAATAACAGGTACAATTTTATTCTTTTGAATTTTATACTGATTTTAAAAATAAAGTCATTTAGACGCCTGAGTTAATCTTTAAAGTAATACAAAATGTTGAGCAAAAACACCAAAATCGATTACAACTTTTAAATACACAGAATCGATTTTCATAAAATTCGAAACTATAAAGCATTAGAACCATCGATCTAAGTAAAAAATTGATTTTATTTAGATCCTGATGATTAGGCCTGTTGACTGTTGTTATTTGATTGTCAGTCGAACTACCAGAAAGAAAATAAGAACGTAGAATGCGTTTTTTTTTAATACTAGTTTACAATCCCGTAGAAAAGCATGAAAGAGGCTGTCAATTTGATTCAATCCACGCGATTTATACTTATTTGTCTCCTAATAAACTCACAATAATTCTTCGAGTAGGCTTGCCAGAAATAAAACAGACCAAGAGCGCGCAACGGCCGCTTATCTTAACGATAAATTAAATAGTCATAATTAGTATTATTTAATATAATAAGCACACATATGTATGTGCGTTACTAGTTTCTTTACCTTATAAGTACATGTAAACAAGGTGCATCCACCTTGTCAACATAGGTCATCACCTATGTTGCTATGTACATTATGTATCAGTATTACAGAGACAATTGAGACATAGTTGAAGATAAGATACGTTGATAAGATAAGATTGTAGTATCAAGGTTTGTCATCACGCGAAAAGAAGTAGGTGCGTATTCAGGTATTGGAGGGCGCGTGAATCCCATTCACATTTAGCTATAATTTTTCCCTAGTTCGGTTAAAGACAGATTCACAGTAGATTATACAGATTTGACAGTATCTGTAAAAGTTGTTTTTTTTTGGATATTAGTTTTATTTTTAGTAGTTACAGTTTTATGTATTCTCTGCCTATAGTCTAGATATTTCAATGCATAGATTATAATTTTGACGCTACAAGCTGCTCTACGGTATTAATGGTATTAATCTACGGCGTAGGATACGGATAGATAGATAAACAATAATTTATTGCACACTTACTTAGAAATAATTTACAAAATAATAATTATGGTATAAACTACGATCGGCGGTCTTTTCGCTCTAGAGCGATCACTCCCAGATAACCTTGAATGGATATTATGGATACAGTCATTATTGGTATTTATCGCGTTTATACCCGATAAATATCCGTTAAATAATAGTAATAAAAATGTGTTCAGATCGCGTAAGTTTAAAAAATATATATATGTACATATATAGTAAAAATATTTATGGATAAAGTTTTATTTAACTAGGTAGCTTTCAAAAATTACAGAATAAAAGGCAAATCAAACCTCTAAGAAAGTCCAGATGAGTGTTGACGACTTCTTCAGGGTGCGTGTGGAGGAAGCGAGCGCTCCACAATGGATCTCCGTCGATCACATGGCCCACGTGGCAGGACAGCTGGGTGGAAAAACCGCCGTCCAAAACCATCACGCTTGGTGGCTCTGTACCTTCCGTGGGTGGAGTCATTTTTAGTTCTGAAATAAATGTAGGTACTTATGACGAGGCTTAGATTCGTAATCTACCTGTGATGGGATGACATTTTCTAGGCATTATAAAAATATAAGTAGGTTTGTACCTAGTTAACATAAAAGTATGGAGGCCTTTACCCAGCAGTGGGTGAAGTCGGGTTGTGGATGTGAAGTAGTTAACTACTTCATCATCATCCACAACTACCTGTAGTTTTTAGCAATTTCGTAGATATAAAATCTAGAGGTATAATCTCCTACTCTACTAATTAATTGCCTAACATTCACGAACAACCGCCGTTTTTATTCTGATTGCTTTTATCTTAACGTAAATCATTTTCACCTACCGAAAATTCTGAGTTTTACATAAAAAAATCTTTCGCGTAAACGGCTATAAACGGACCCTAGTGTAATGACTTTAATGATCCTTATAAAATGAAACGATTGACGTGGTTTATAGCTGGCAACGCCTGGAGTCAGCTCCGATGAACATCCATCACAAGTACACTCAGGCAGACGCTATGCATTTCATTAGTTCCCTTTTTACAACTTTACACGTCCCTTTCTAAATTAGTTTACATAATACCCGCTGGTATACTGCAAATAATTTTTTACGATTCTTTTAATAGCTTCATAACTGTGAATTTAGGTTTTAGCGGTACCTAAAGATACTGTAAAAAGGTCCTAATCTATAATTGTGTACGACACATCCTCCGTGCGAATAATCGGCTTTACGATATTAATTACCGTACGTGGCCGAGATCTCGCATCTATTATATTACGGAGGTTTCCAGAAATTAATTTGTGGCAAATATTACAGATGTGACCAATGACCACCTGCCCTGCCCGACCCGATCGATGTCATTTAATCATTATAGGCCCGAAAGTGGAACGAAAGGTAGAAACTGAAAGAGATTCGCAAACAAAAGCGACGACAGTTAATTAAAAACTGGCTGAAACTAGTTTACTCTGTGCTATTCTGTTGATGTCTCCATCAAATAATTATCTTGGATTTCAAAAGAATAAACGCTGCAGTTTCTCACACAGACTAGAACTGACCACTAGTTTGATTTAAAATATTAAATGAACACATGTTTCAGATGGAATGCAATAGTAGAAACGGATTGTACCTTAAGTGATTTAAAAATGAGTAAAGTCTAAATCCAAGGGCAACGCAAGTGGCTTCTTATCTCTAAAAACAATACATTATTTGTTGTTGTTAACTGGGGAAAAGCAATTTGATAAATCTCATCAACAACGTAGCACCTAAGTATCAGTAGGTACGTGATACGAATAATAAAGGGAGGTCACAGTGTTCCGATATGAATAGTTCCTTATCACTATTATTGATGCCTACATTGTATGGCATCGCATAACATAGTAATAATGTGAACTATCTCTGGGATCTACGTATTCTAATGTTTTGGCGAACTCTTAGTTGTTTCCAAACTTTCGCAGCTTTCCCCGAAGCTCCCTATGTTCGTAAATTTGTTTTAGAATGTCGTAAAAATTTGAAGGACAGTCTAATTAAACATAAATCATTGCACGAAAAACTCTGAGCCTACTTTATAAGCGTTTGAGACATTTTTGCAGCCGAAGAATTAACGTTTTGGCGAGAACAATATTTTATGCGTCTTGACATACACCTGAGCTCAACGTGTTGAAATGAGTTATTACTGTCTTTATACGCCCAAAAGCGTATAAAGACAGCATTCTTTTCGGGCAGGTACTTATCATGACTTTCAAGACCCAAGTTAAATCGATTTAGAATTGTTTGATAGTAGGTACCTAAAAAGCTACCTATAATTCTGAATCTATTCGCAAGTTAACATTTTACGCACATAATTTAGTTCTACGAATTTTACGTTACGTAAATTTGGCGTTACGTCAATTTTCGCCAGAAACCAGTAGGCCAAGCACGCGCATTGTTGTCTAGGGTAGAATAGACAATAATGACATCACATCGTCATACATTGCGTACGTTAATGAAGTTGAAGGAATGTATTTCAAATAATTTACGCAATTGATGACAAAGTGACGTCATTTTTCTCTATTCTACCCTAGACAACAATGCGCGTGCTAGGCCTACAGCAGTAATATGGTAGTAAAGGGCATCTGTAATTATTTAATTTGCGTGTAATGTATGCATGTAAGTAGATTAGTACAGAACAAAAATAAACAATAGGCAAAATTGTAACAAAATAATACTTTCTTCTCTGTGCACATTGTGTGGGGTCAAATAGAGGTGTGGAATTAATCTCTGAACCTACTGTATGATTATTAATTAGGTATATGACGCAACTTATGATCCGTAGCTATATTATTAGCATTAAATAAAATTAAATAGTAACTGTGCGGATTGTCCAGCTATAAGGTTCCTAAACCCTATAAAAATAAAGGCAATAATTATTTCCTTGCAATAAAGCACTATTGACTAGTTCCAAATGATATCCCAAAAACCTGTTACAGAATATCTTCAAGATATCAATTAATGTTTTCACTTTCAGGAAAAGTTTTGTACGATTCTTGGTCCCATACTTTCATGAGCTCAACAAAATTTTGAACTTTCTCTCCAAATATATAAGTTCGCTACGCTTTCCCAATCCGCCACCGAGGTTTCTACAACCGTGCTTTTAACCGTAATATATCAGAGGCAGATGCCTACTTTACATAATATACTGTGACACATCTTGTATAATTTGACATTTTGATATATAGGTAGACAGGATAAGAGCACGGAACACCTTGTTCGTAGTTAATAACAACAGAATAACTAACAAGTTTATCAATAGGTACCTACATTATTTAGATTAGATAGAGCGGCAGACTGACAGTGTCTGGTTGGTAAACTGTTGCTATGTCATAAAATAATCAAGTTCCTACACACACCTCTATAGTTATGGTAAAAGGCGTCATTTAAATAGTTTATTTAATTTTTTTTTTCTCTGGGTGTCTTATAACTTTATACCTAAGTCTTTAAATATTTAAATGCTACCTACTTAAATAAAATGATCGTACGTATCATAGACCTTGAATAGGCAACGATAGTTAGAATCTATTAATAGTGTCGCGGACTAAACGAGTGGATCTTTCGAGGGCACGAGCGTGGGTCGAATTTGAAGTCCGAGGTTTAAAAACTTGGCTCCGACTCTGATAATGATTAACCTTACAAACTGCAGGAATGTGGGTTTTATGTGATTTAGGTAAGGCGAAAAGAGACAAAAATATTATGTATAAGCTAAGTCAAAAGTGTATGATTCCCCTACGGCTGAAAAAAGTCATAGGAATTCGAACGAAATTGTTTTTCTTATATTTCCTTTCTATATCGTAAACGTATACGGGGACGGCTATTTCTAATCAAATCTATCAGTGACGGAACTTGGTACACGCTAAATTTATTGAATCATTTGAGATATCACACAGAGAACGTGATATTTTGAGTAAACAACAACGTTTATTAACGGCATTATTCTAGTTACGGAAAAAACATGTTGATGTAGGAATTTATCTATTATAAATCGATTTATACATTTGTAAGAACAAAAACAATTTTAAAATAAATGATGTACATTTTTGCTAATCATTGATTTTCAAAACAAATCGTACAAATCATGCAAATCATTCTTTCTGCTTCCCAATCAAACCGACATCAAAGTTTTCTAAAAAAAGAAAAATGTATGGTGGCCATAATTTAATTAAAATGATAAGTTGGTACTCACGTTTTTTATCTGTAGAAAGCAAGTGATATCTATGTGTAATTAATGCAACTACAATTCTTTATATATTGTCTACAAAAACATGATTGTTAGTCGACGCGCAAACAAGCAATCAAGTTCGCGCGCTGGTATCGTCCGTGTCGCTCTACAGCGCGAGCACACTGGTTCAATCACTAGTTCAGAAAAACATCACATGCCAGCGTGGCTTCTAATATCTCAAAGTAAACACACTTACTGGCGACCAGATAAAGACTGAATATAAAATCGTTCAAAGCGCGTTAGATGCTTCAAGAATAAAATTATCATATGATAAATATTTAATTATCGTTATCGTTGTGTCATTAGGTATTTGCTGAACATTAGATAATTTTGTGCGTAGGTACATTACTAGATGCTTTATAATGTCAAAGTTGAACTGATTATTTTTTAACTAGATAATTATAAACGACTAATAGACGACTAACTTAATTTACATTGTAGTTCGCAATTTAACTACGTTATTAAATCCATGTTAGAAATTATCAATTCTGCATAAACTTCATAAACTGTGCCAGTCATTAGATAATATAAATAACTAATGATACTACAATATACCTCTATATACCTCTAGGTAAAATTATAGAGCGCATGAGCAATTGTCAGAACAAAATTCATTGAATTATTGTATTGAAACGTCAAATTATAAAATAAATGATTTTCCAAAGTTTGTTGTATTAATAAATATTACATTATATTATTTTGTAATAATAATTAAGTCAGAAATGTGACTATTTGTTGCCTACGTTCCTTGTTGTTATTTGTGTTTTCGTTGGTTTTCGATTGGAAGCGCATTCGAGACGCGAGATAGATAATAATAGAATTATCAGAACATCGAACAGAGCAACGCACTCGCTGATCGTTAACACAATATAAATATTCCGCAGTCGGGTAAAAATACTCGTGATTCCAAGCTCTTTTTAGGGTTCCGTACACGAAGGGTGAAAACGGAATCCTATTACTAAGCCTAACTAAGCGCTGTCCATCCGTCCGTCTGTTATAGGGCTCCATCTCTAAAACCTTAAGAGGTAGACAGTTGAAATTTTCAGAGAATGTGTATTTCTCTTGCCGCTATAACAGGAAATAATAAAAATAATTAAATATCCAAATTAAAGAGGGTTTCCATGGAAAAAATCTGATTTTTTTGGCTGTTTTTGTTCATATTTTGTCAAGGCTGTATCTGTTAACCGCAATAAGTAGACACATGAAACTTTCTATTAGTAAGTAACACTTCAACTGTAATAACAACAAATACTAAAAATACTTATAATAAAATTAAAATTTTAAAGGGGTCTCCGAACAAGTGAAAAGGGGTGTGAAGATTTTGGCCCTAACATCGGTCACCACTCACCACTTTGTATTTATTTTTTTAAATCTTCGCGCGTTATTAAATTTATATATGTGGATAGAGGATACTAAAACATATAAAAATGTTATTAAACATAACGCCCTAAAGCGTCAGGTTTCTGAGATACTCACAGATGAAAATAACTATACTGTATTTCTTTTAGGACATTATGTTATAGATTTTTTTTATTGGTTTTAGTGTACTCTATCTAATTAAATACTTTTTATTGTGATTTTTCATGGACGTCGGTTACCATTGTTTTTTTTTTTCAAAATCGCTGCGCACAATTATATTTATATATTTAGATAGATAGATAGATAAGATTTTTATTAGGCTCACACACACAACACAGGAAAAAAATTACAGATGAACAAAAACAGTATTTAGGTATACAATGAAGGCAGGTACACGCAGGTAGATAGAGGTAAATAGAGGACACTAAAACAAATAAAAATATTCTATATCTTAATGTTTAGAACATAGCGTCAGGTTTCTCAGATGTTCACTTAGGAAGAAAAAATATAGTTATTTTCATCTGTGAATATCTCAGAAACCTGACAATTAGGACATTATTTTATAAAACATTTTTTATTTGTTTTAGTGTTCTCTATCCAAATATTATAACTTTATGGAGAGAGGAGATTTATAAAAAAAAAATTGTTAAAATTTTGTATGAAGGGTGGCCCCTTCATATAAAAACCATCACCCCTTTGATCTTCTTTGAAAAAGTTGTTAGTAGGTACATCCCTACTATGTGTGGCACAACACTAATAGACGTTGTACATCCATTCTGAAGAAAAGTTACTATGGCCTAAACATTTAAAAACCCTGAGTAAAAGCAAGATTAAAATAAAATTGCCTGATTTTTACGGTACAAAGCCTTGTGTGCGAGTCGACTTGCACTTAGCGGTTTATTTTATGTAGATAAGCTACCACTAGAGTCCAATGACATGTGCACCTACCGAATAATAGGTATACAAACGGTTTGCCAATTAACAGCCCCGGAAATTTTTCATAAGGAACAGTTCAGAAGTTCCGTAATAACCCAATGACGCGTGACGTTTTCCTTAAGAAAACAAAGTGACGTTCAAATATTCTGATACCTTGACATAAACATCCTGGGGAACCACGTTGACACCTACTGTGATTATAATGAATCCGATTTTTTGTGTTTTCAAACCACCCAGAAACAGCCCCTCACAGGCCCAGCGTTAAAGGACATAATATACAAATTTTCATATTGAATATCCATCAATCAAAATCGAGAATTTGGGGAAGTTAATTTGATAAAAAATCGATCGTAATTCGTACTGTATCGTTTTTTTTTACTCGTGCCAAATTTAATCTATTTTCAAAAACATTGGGTCACAAAAGCATAAAAACGATATCAATATTTCACAAAAACATTGAATAGGGATTTCGTCCGTTCTTTTGTTATTTCAGTAACAATGTTGGCTACTTCTTATTGGACTACGCCTGTCGCTAAGCCCTTATCTATCCCTAGCAAAATAAAGCCTCCACCGTAATAATATGTGCTTTTTATTACCTTTTCTCTCACGTTGAATCAACTATTGTTTGCTTACAATTTAAGATTTTTTCAATTACTCTTGATGTCTATTTTCGAAAGAAATTTGGTACCTACCTACTAAATTTAGTACACGAACTCAACTATATAACTATACCGTTGTTAGATTTAGCTGACAGATAAGGTTGAAAATATATATCTGAGCGGAAAGGTTGTATTCATCATAATTATTTAATATAATTTATTAACTTTAGGTTCTAGAATCCTACAATATTTTTGTTAGCATAGGGATTACAAAACCAAAGGAACATTGGTAGAAAATATTTTACGACATTTGGTAACATTGTAGCAAACAGCAGAAACTTGAAATATTTGGTTTTAATAGGTTTCATCCATCATTTAATACGTTTAAACATTAATAAAAAAAACTGCTATGAGTGTGCAATTATCAGTTGCTAAAATATGCGTTTTAGTTTTTAGTGATAAGTTGTTCTTACCTTGTTGTTTTCTGTTATAGTTGTCAGGTTTTGTTAACGTTTCATTTATATATATCTTTTTATCTATTTATGCAGTGTATTGTATTAAGTATACCAGTTATCTAGTAGGTACTCATAACACAAGCTCTGCTTAGCTTGGGGCTAGATAATGCTGTGTGAATTGTTCAGCATTTTTTTATTCATATTTTTAAGGAGAGAGGTTCGAGCCTTGCAGCTAAGCGAAGTCCTTAAAAAAACAGAATAAAAAAAAGACATACAGCATCTTGTATTCTAGAACCGAACCGAGTATAGAACTACAGGTTTTTTAAAGCTCATAACAAAAACTAAGTATTAAACAACAGGGCTTCAAAGTCTTCACGATAAAGTCTTCAAGAGTGAATATATCCTTCGTGTTTAAACCGTCGCGTCGGCCACAACGTCACTTTCCATCAGGTGAGATTGCGGTCACACGAAGGTCTATCGACAACAGTTCATAAAGCACCTAACGATGATTAACTTGGTTACCATAGCTTCATTTTAACTTAGTAACTTAAACGCCTGATTTAGACACTATTGATTTAGTATGTACAGTACCTACTCCCAAGCTTTAACTACTGTCGAACATTTTATGAGTTGGTTTTATGTCTAATAAAACGACACCTTCGGTAGCGGTTTTGTTCAAAATGAGTAGGGATTGACACTACATACACGACACATTTCAATCGTTTTCCACACCATCACCATTGCTTCACCCTTATCCCACGACCCCAGCTAAGTGGGCCCAACATGTTTTCTTTGTATACCCTCTCTTTTACCCGCTGTCTCGGTATTCATTCCTTTACCTATTACTGGCGACCGTTTTAATTGGTTTTACACATTTGTAAATTTTAATCTCATGCTGTTTTTAATTTTTCCAATATTTTTTACGTGCATTATTAAAAACATTGGGCAATGTATTTAGTCTAGTTAATATCAAGGCTGTAAGAACCACCACTATACTCCGGCCAAACTGAAGATACAATACAAACAAACAATACAAACAAAAATATATAGAGGTAGTATAATATGGGGCCATGTTTATAAACACATGGTTCCCACACTATAAATATATTTTTAATCTTTCTTAGCTACTTTTAGGGTTCCGTTCCCGAAGGGTAAAAACGCAACCCTACGCTGTCCGTCCGTCCGTCCGTCCATCCGTCCGTCCATCCGTCTGTCTGTCTGTCACAGGGCTCTATCTCATGAACCGTAAGAGTTAGACAGTTGAAATTTTCAGAGAATGTGTATTTCTGTTGCCGCTATAACAACAAATAATAAAAATAAAATAAATTTTCAAATTAATGGGGGCTTCAATTCAACGAAAAACTTGTTTTGTTGGCTATTATTGCTCTACATTTGTCAAGGCTGTATCTCTTGAACCACAATTGGTAGATACATGAATCTTTCTATAAATAAGTAACACTTCAACTGTAATAACAATAAACACTAAAAATATAAAAAAGTTTAATATTTAAAGGGGTCTCCACACAATTGAAAATATGATGTTCTTTGAAACAGTTGATGATTTTTACGGTACGGAAACCTTCATGTGCGAGTCGACTCGCACTTTGCGGTTTATTTATTTTTTATTTACATTAAGTTTTTAATATTTTCATAGTTTGTCTCTGGCCACTCTGTTTTTGTTTTACTTTGTGTATAGCCACCTCATGCACCACGGTCACCACGGAAGACCAGCGCTTCGGCATGATTAGCTCTCTCCTAGCACACGCTGAGTGGTACCTAACTATTTTTGTCACGTTTTCTATATTTTATTTTTAAATGTTATACTGTGTACTTTGATTGAGATTTTTCCTACAACGCATAATGTTGATATTATTATTTTTCATACTCGACGCCAAGAGAATTTTGGATTTTTGTGTTGTGAGTTGTTTACAAACATTTAATCTCGAGAATGGCTTGAGTATAGGTGAGTTACTTAAAGGTTGTACCTACAATACAAATGGCAAGCATTCACAGCACATGTCATATTTTCAGCTTTGAAGTTCCTTACGAAGACTAGTTGGTTCTAAAACCAAAACGTTCTCAAATGAGCATCAATGTGCATCTGCTCTTGTGCTTCTCCTAGAAACTTTGGAGGTTGTCGCGAAGTGTAGAGAATACACTTCGGGACGTGGAAAAATGACATACACCAACTTTTCCACGCGTGTACGAAGAAGTACGAGGTATTCTCGACACAGATCTGGATTTTGCAGGTGTCACAGTTTATAAACCGATTTCAAAAAATAGGAGGAGGAAGTTCTACTGTAAACAAGTTTTTTTATGTATGTTCGTCGATTACTCCGTCATTTTTGGACCGCTTTGTATAATACTTTCGTATAATACTTTCGTTTTTTTTTTTTTATTGTATAGAAAATGATCCCATAAAAAAATATTTTTGACGGATTAGTATTTGTTCCGCAAAACTTAAAAACAGAGTATAAATATTAAGGAATTTGAAGTCGGTTGTTAGTTATTTCAAAACAATCAAATATTTTTTTAATAACCTGTGTTTCCAAGCTCAAGGGTATAATTAGGTACACTTAAACTAAATGTAAATAAAATAAAAAAACGTCATTTTTATTACCTACCCGCTACAGCAAACACAGTGTACCTAGTAAGCAAGCAACCGAGCGAGAGGTACGACCACGGTACGACCATGCAGTACCAGCGTGGCCAAGATATAAATAGCGTTACTACCGCGGCCATTGCTTTACGCGGTTGAACTGTTATCGGCCACTCACACCACCCAACACTAATATTTTGAAAAAGCGGCCACTCTCGGCAGTCGTAATAATCAAATTTACTTGGCACGAATTCAACGCTCAATCCTTACATTACACAAACTTGACGGTGCAATATTCCGGATGAAAATTGACCTTATTTCTGCAATCATTACTGTAAATGGGTCTCAATTACCACATGGTGCCCGCGCCCGGGCTATTTACAACATATATATAGGTGTACTGTGCTTCAAAAATGATGCGTCCGGTAACGACAGATTTTCTACGAACACAGAAAAAATCACTAATGGTTATTCCACTCTTATTTGCTGTTTGGTAGTTCAGCTGACAATCAAATAGTCATGTCCTAATACTTTATCGATTCGATTTTTTATAAAAATTTTTTTTTTATTTCTGTTCAACGTTTTGTATTCTTTTACAGACTTTACTCAGGCGTCTAAATGACTTTATTTTTGGAATCAGAATATTCAATAGAATAAAATGGTATAGTTGGACTTGTGTCGTTGTTTTATTTGCTACTTGCATATAAAAGGTAAAAAGTAAGACAGAATGGGTTATTGTGGTTAAGTAAACTTTTTATAGTACCTACTATTTTTAATACTTTTTCAAGGCAAAACCATCTAAAATAGTCTTCGTTCATTACAACCTAATTCGGTTCGATAAAAATCGAAACTTTCGTAAGTCCCCATATTTTTCGAGTCGACTTATTCCCATCTGTATCTGTCAAGTAATTGTGTCTATGAAATACTTTATCCTGTCTTTCAGTCTTCAATCACTCACCTGTCAACAATTAGGGAACTTCATAGTCATGCATGTACCAAACAGCAAATAAGATCGTGGACGGACCCATAAGTGGTGAATTTTGGTATTTTTTTTAGGTAACTAAAGTCAAGTTTACCTGCAATAAGGCAGAATGAAAGAATGATTCAACAAATGTGGTCATTACTAGATGATGTGCACGATTTATTTAGTAGAACTATGTCCCTACTTCATTTGTCTTTTTAACCTACTTTAAAAAAAGGAGTAGGTTCTGTGTTCAGCTGTATGTATGTTTTTTTATGTACCTATGTCCGTCCATTTCTCCGTCATTTATGTACCGATTTGGATGATTCTTTTACAGTTGTATGCAGAATGATTTTATCCTCGAGGGATTAATATTTATCCCGAAAAACTTATAAAACTATTTAAACCTAAGAGATTCGAGTTGGTTTTTAGTTTTTTCAAGACAATCAAATTATTAACTTTAACTTTCAACGTATTTTTCACATTGATGTCTGGATGCTAGGTAGGTACTCGTATTTTAAACCAATCAACTACATACCTACCTTCAAAGTTCATAGTTGAGTAGAGTTGATAAAGTATCCATTCTCTTATCCGCTCTACATGACAAACTAATTCGCATATAATTTCCAATCACTATCTTTCAACGGTAGACATAACAAAATAATGGCGTAAGTAATTACCTATTGTTTTATTTTAACTTGTTAAATTAACAAAAAAACTTGTCGTTTCAGCGATTTAGTCTATAGTCACGTAGAGTTTTACAGGGTGTCCCCCGAATAACTGCAAAACCGGTAAAACAAGATTGAAAATGATCGACGAATATGGTTGAAAAAGTCGTCAGAACCTCTCCCTCATTAAATGGCAGTGATTAGAAATTTTGCTTTCCACGAGTGGTTATGCTCGTACTTAACTCGTCATATCACTTCAAGTATTAGTTTTAATGGTACACAAATTACCTTTTTTATTTGTGATTATTTTATCTGACGATTTTTAATAAACAATTATGAAATTAATATGTAAAACTATTGAAAAATTTCAAAGAAACTCGAAAATTTGTGAAGAAGATCCAGATTTTTCTTGTTGCCGAGCCCTACTGCAAAATCAAGACTGTTTACCTGTACATTTTTATTATTTTATAAGTAGACGCGGATATACACTATAATTTAAGTCTGAGAACTATGTATGCCTGTAGATCATTTTGAGATACTGTTGTTTGAACTTGGCATACTCGGCGGGAAATTTGTAGGTAAAATTATCTCTATTAGTCTTAAAAATTCTAGCTATGTTTTCATTCAAAAAAGGTGCGATAAGATGGAGGGGTTCATCATTCTTACCATTAAGTTTTAAGTATTAAGTTCTAGTTTTGTTTTCCCTAAATTTTAGCTTTTAATTTTATGAAAAGCGTTAAAATCTGATCTATGACATTGCATTAAAAGTTGCCTGTAAGCTATTGCCGAGAGGTAGAGATCCCTCGCGTCTACATCACAAGTTTAATAAACTTAGAGCAAGGAATTGAACCAAATGGTGAATAAGGTCCAAAACACATAATAATTATGCACAATATTATTAGTAGGTATACTAATATGTAAAATGTAAGACTTAAACGAAATAAACGATTTATTATTATTATTATTAAGTGATAAAATTACTATCAATAAACAAACAAAACAGCTCCATTTCAAAACATTGTACTACTTTTACGTCGGGACGGCGAAGTTTGATGAAATATTTCAAAATGTATAAGACCTTTCAAGTGTTAAATTACATTATCCTCATTTACTGATATAAGTAAATACATGTACACATATCAGTAAATGTGTGTTTATGTGTGTGTACAGTCACAGTGAGGCCAACAGCCTCAATTTTGCAGTAGGGCTCGATAAACAAAACGACGTTAAACTTCTTCACAAATTTTCGAGTTGCTGTGTATTTTTTCAATAGTTTTACAAATGAATTTCACAGTTGTAGGTATATATATAAAATCGATAGATAATATTTCCAAGAGTAAAATAAGGCTACTTGTGTACCATTGAAACTGATACTCAACCACCACCACCACTTTTTAAATATTTGTCGATCATGTTTGATCGAGTTTTACCTATTTTGGGGATTGCAGTTATTCGGGGGACACTCCGTAAATAGTATAGAGTTATTCCTAGCGACTTACTAAAAGTATTTGACGTCTCACGAGAGTAAATGCATCATATTTACAATTTACGTCATTTATTATTGCTCTATCAATAAGGTATTTAAAACTATAAAGGTTAAAAGCTTGTAACAATGTAAAAAAAAAATATTTAGATCTCCAAAACTAATGAACAGATCAAGATTACTTGGCTCATATCACAGAATAACTTGTACTACGTAAGAACAAACAGAATTAGTGACCTATTACTTGGCTAGTTTTACGTGTGCAAAGCCGCGGGCAGAAGATAGTCATGTTTATTAGATTTCGGTATGAGTAGGTATATGAGTTCCTAGGTTACCTGTAATGCAAGGCCAAGACCACGGGCATGGTTTCGTTGCGTGGTTTAAGCCTAGTGGTTGTATTACCTATTGGTAGAGTAGAGAAGACTATAAAGGCCCGGACTCCAACTTAGCATAGGCAGATTAGAATTTTTATGAGTACTATTATAAGACGACCTCTGTGGCGCAGCGGGCAAAGGTCTGCGCCTGCGACGCAGGAGGTTGCGGATTTGATTCTCGCCTGGGACAAATATTTGTACGATCTGTAGGTATTTGTTCCGGTCGTTATCTGTATTTTCTATGTTAATAAAACAATATTTCTATCTACGGAATGTAGGTAGGTACCTATTATGTTATCTAGTAGGTACCTAAAACACAAGCTCTGTTTAGTTTCGGGGTACATGATGCTGTGTGAACTGTTCAGCGTTATTTATTAATATTTTATTATTTAGTAAATCGAAGAGTAAACATTGAACTTTGAAAAAGGCCAATGGTTCCTTATCCAATTGTTACCATATTCATCAGATCCGACAGGTCTCAAGATAATTCTTCTGCAGTTCGTGGTCGTATTTGTACTATTCGTGATTTACTTACAATCACTAATTGTACAAATATTCGTCTTCCGCAAAGTGGTGTGAAAGTTTTGATAAGGTATGCAAGTTGTTCAACAGCCTTACAAATAAGTAGAACAAACAAAACTTAACTGAATTTGGCTCAACTAATTCCATATTGTCTCACTGCACAATAACATAACCCATATAAACTTGGAAGGTACAAAATAATTGTATTATGAACCAGTTCTGCAACCAAATCACAATGGTTGTCTCATGCAAGTCAATTACGTCTATCCGACGCCTGGTTAGCCTGGATCTACGGATACAATATGAATTCGGTAAGAGCTGGTTACAGTTGGCCAAAATTGTTAAACCCGATTAAGCCTCTGAAATGATTAGGCGGGTAAATACGACGAAGGTAAAGCATTGCAGCTATTGAAGCGCCACAACACAGCTGTCGGATGGATAGATTTAAGTGGCGCGGCCGATTTTTTTGCGGTTTTCTTTTTTCTGCGTTCTATAAGTAAAACTAGCGGAAAAGTGATTTGCCGCTAATCATAAACCATAATCTATGAAACTGAAATGAGGTACTTTTAAAGCATTTGGGAATATAATATTCCGAAATGCTCCGAAAGTACCGAAAGTACCAATGAATTGAAGTTGGTATATATTTCACACAAAAAAATAGTTTACTATTTGCGGCAAATTACTTTCCGCTAGTTTTATTTCAATTCCTTTTAGAACGCAGAGTAAGAATGTCATCTTCCGTGCAATGTACATAAGTCGTACGCCCTTAAAAGGCGGAATCAGTTTTTCACTAGCTGGAAGAAAAGCATAATACAGGCAAACAACTCTGTAAAAGACCGCTACGCAACACGTAGCGACCTCCTTGTAGCGGCGGTCGTAGCACGAATCTATGCGCATAGTGCTTGAGCACGTCTTCTAGGAACCTATATAGATAAACCTCTTTTTATGCCATTTTTGAATGTTTTCGTGAGTTGGACGACCCATAATTATTAGCACAGCAGTTTATTATTGTGGTATTACAATTTGTAGTTTCGGGTCCTACTCACGCTAAAAATATTACGTGTGCGTACCTAACCTGAAATAGATTATCTTATAGCATCGGCTTTCAAAGACTTAAATATGTAATAAAACAAGATCCGTCAAGTGCGAGTGTGACTCGCGCACCGAGGGTTTCGAACGGTTGTCAAGTATACCAATATGTACTAAAAGTACTGGTTAGAGACTTTGCTATTTGATGGACACCAAAAAAATTAAAGGTACATTGCAGATGTATCGGTTTGCAAACTTCGGAGTACAGAGGATAATAGTGAAATATTCGAGTTTTTTCAATACATTTATTTCGAAAAGAATTAAACCTAGTATAGAAATTTCAAAAACTGTTTTAAGATGTACAAACCGATACCTTTAATTTCATACCCCATTTGACATTGTAGATCTCTTTTAAAATTTCAACATCACAATTTGTACTGAAAATTTACATTTTCATTTGTTTTTTTTTATTTGTACTGGCGCACGAAATGTGTTATTATTTTAAATTTTACTTTATCTGCTGCTGTAGTTGCTGAGATATTAAAGACGGAAAAAAGGACAGAAAAAGCGAAACCATAAGGGTTTCGAAACCGATCTCCGATCTTCGAAACCAAAATGGAACAAAGTACCAGAAACATAAAATTGTGTGAAACCGATAATATGCGCAATAGTTATACAATTGCAAGTTAGGAAAAGATGTTGCCTGGTTTAAAGTTGCTGATACGAGAACCGCTACATAACTTCCATAGATGTATCGACAGATTTAGATAAGTGAAGATACGACCATGCTGGATACCTACCAACAGACATCTAAATCGAATACAGTTCACAAAGAGATAATTATACTATTATACTAACGATAGCATCTATATTATCGGTTATACGATATATTTTTTATTTTACGGTTTTCAACTTTGATGGTTACATTCCTAAAAAATATTTTCTTGAAGTACCGAAAGGAAGTAAATAACTACCTGGTCTACGTATATTTCATAAAGTAAATTTAATTATTAAAGTAGATTTAACAGACCGGTAGATTTCAATAAAAGCTAAGTGATCTTTCTTCCGATCCCTAGATAAACCCGATTTTACTGCACTCAATTTAGCATTCGTACTATCCAATTTCTAGTTTAAACAATGAAATTGAATATCGAAAATGCCTCTGTGAAAATCTGCGGGTTTTATACATTTGTATCGTGATATGTGTGTGCTGTGGGTATACTGAGGTGAATAATATATAATATTATTTACGATGGTGATTGGGGATATGTTTCCAGTAATCCCAGTGCGCTGCGCACACTGCAGATGGCGTGTGTTGTTACTTGTTACTCTATATTCTTGTTACGTAGGTAACGCCTTGTACTTTCTCACTATGTGTATGGTACTCGTACTTGTGTACTTTTTGTACCAGAAAGGTTTCTGTAAGAAATAATCTGAGATGTTTGTTCTGAAGATCTACAGAAACGCCGCTACTGAAATTTAATACAAATGAAGAGGCATCTAAATCAACATCATCAGCCTATACTAGTCAACTGCTGGACATAGGCCTCCCCTAATGAATGCCATAGCGCCCTGTCTTCAGCTTGCCGCATCCAGCATCTGCCTGCTGTCTTTCGCAGGCACTTTATAAAGTACAAATAACGACGAACACAAAAATAAAAAATAAAAAATAATAAAGTTCAATACTACACCAATATCCTCAACAAGTAACATTTTATACGGGCGAGATGTGTTGGTGAAAGTTCATTTTTCTTTCCACTTTTTCCCATGTTGTCTCGGTAGTTAGGACAATAATCCAAAAGAATGATATCCTGTAGGTTGGATTTCTTTTTACAAATCCAGAGCAAGCCAAATTATTATCCTTTTACCTCGGCCTCTTCCACAAACAAACATAATAATTCTTACTAACGGCAAATGACTCAATAAATTTCACCCAAACACGAATGTCAATTTTAGTCGCGGATTACACAAACAAACAGATTCGAAGATGTTTTTCCTGGAGCATCGCCGTTGAGCCTTTTGAGAATCGCGAAATGACTCCCGTTCCACGTTTCAATGCAAGTAGGCGACGTGTTTTACGAGTTTTACGACTCGCATTCGAGAAGGAATCTCTGGAGCAAATTGCGCAGAAACCATTGCGTTGCACCGGCAATAAACTATCCACGAATCACGTAGATATTACTGTAAACAGCCTACCCAATATGATATTAAAATTGCTTTTCGACAAAAAAATACCAGTAAGTCTTTGTGACGAGGCACCTGTAGCCATTACGAAATTTACAGCGGCTTAAGTTAGCATTACTTGCGACCCGAGAAACCTTCGAATAAATCATTAAAATGCTGTTACCGTGTTCAATTTCCACTTATTATTGTTATTCATTACAATTTCAGATAAATCGATACCTTTGTTTGTGTTTTCAGTCGGGTAGATTCATGTTGTTGAATTTGTTATTTTGATACACTTAAAAACAGTACGCACGATTCCGTCAAAGATTAAGCTGTGTGTAGATAAGTAAATAGGTAGGTACCGAATAAATTATATCTCCCTACTTGGACTCTTATTGATCACGTAGAAGGCTTATACTGACGGGGACGTTTAATAGCATACCAAAGCCTTATTATAACGTAATCCAGGATCTCAAAGTCCAGTGTACCATACCCTCGTCACTTTACGGTCTAATATAATTGAACCGGTCTGGCTGGACTAGTTTCCTGTGAATATATCGAGCTTCAACGTATATTACAAATATAGGTACCTAGGTACAAGTCTATGCTTCTAGCTCTGTGTTAAATATGACAAGTTTATTTTATCTGTACACTTTAGTGAGCAAAGATTAACATAATTATTATGATGCTGGTGAACATCGTCTAGCTCAAGGTCATAGCAAAGTTATTTTGTAATTATTCTCCTCCACGACTAGATAGAGCTTTTAAAGTTTGTAACGATCATTACCACAATATTTTGTAGTACCTGCTTATGTGTGTGTACCTTACCTACCTGTCAACCTGCTTAAGATTTATTGGCTGATTGTGACTGTTCTATCCCCTATACAATTCTTTGGCCGACCGGCACATATATAAAGATATATAAGATCATGTTCAATTTGTGAAATTACAAAACGAAAAGCAACGTAGAGGAGAATGTTATCCTGTGTATGGATATTCGTGATAGTTCTGATGTGCAAGTTGCGCGGCGGAGTTATGAAGGACCGCCCAGGCGGGCGGCGCGCCCCGAACATCACGACCTGCGAGCAATTCGAACGCCGGGCCAGCTTCAACCCCTACACAGCTCTCGAAAGCATGTGGAAAATATTCTACTTTTGGGGGGATAACACAGAGCTCACCCCTATTGTATTTTCGTTACCAGACAAGAGAGTGAGTACCTACCTACCTACCTGCCAAATCCTAAGTCGTGTCTTTAGTGTGGTGCCATCGATTTTATCTTACGACCCTCGCGTCTTTTTTATATCAAAGAGATGAGTAGGTAGATGCTTGCCTAGTATCTATGTTGTCAGATAAAAATACTTTTGGTGAACCAAGATGTTATTCGTCTTTCTTTGACATAAAGCAAGTCCTTCATAGTTCAAACCCGAGATCTCTTCTCAACAAAGGACAAAGATCTAAAAATTTTCTACTTATATGTCTTCCTAGTCTGCAGTTAGCTCAATTGTTTCAATTGTAAATATTAGTTTGTAATTTGTTTCTATTATTCAATTGTAATTTTCTTTGTTAATAAAGATTATGTCAAACAACTTCCAATTTTTAGCGGCTGGTGAAGTTCAAAGACGATGTGGAAGCCATCGACCCGTCCTTTAAACAGCTAGAATGGAATAAGGCAACACTTTTTATGAACCCTAAGCCCGGTACTGAAGTTTTGTTCCTCTCCGGTGGGACGCCAGGCGCGTTCCGTGCTGTCATCAAAATGGAACAACGAAAAAAAAGAGGTGCGTTCAATATTTTCTATGTATTACAAATACCTAACGCCAAAAGTCGTTGAATTGTGAAACCATAAGAAATCCATCGACTTTTGATATTTGAGATGACTGAATTTGTCTCTGCTCATCTACTTTTGACACTGAGGTACCTACTAAAACATACTGAATTTTCTAATGTAGGTATAGTCGGCCACCTTTTTGTTTGTAAGTTATACTTAAAAAAAGTGTGAAAAGTAGAGTAGGTACCTTTTCTCCTCCTGTCCTCGTATTGGGCGTGATTAAATCCCTCTCGCACTCAGGATTCTAGTAACGCCCTCGCTTCTGAGTTTATCTAGAATCCTGAGTCGCGCCTGGGATTCAATATGACGCCTTGACGTAAGACACTGCTTTTTTAACATGTTACACTTAGAAGAAGAAGGCTTAGGAAACGAAGTGTAGCCAAAAAATTGCGACAAATTGGTCTCTATTTCCTATTCGTATTACGTGCGCTTATGTGCGTGAAAGCACTAAAGCTGTACGCTTGTCAACTCACACATAGATTCGTTTTTGGCTTTTGGCTACAAAACAAGAATATTGTTGAATGACACTATCCCCCTGCTGTGACAGTAGCGTGTTTTTAATCTATGGTGTTACATAATTTACTATTATAGGCACACACACAGAGACGTTTATGCAGAATCTTTACAGCTTTATTCCTGGTAGAAAGAATCAGTTTCTGAAGGACACCGTGCACTTCCCGTAGTCTCGTCAAAAGAACAGGCAAAGCAAACAATAAAGGTGCGAAAAAGTTGTGATGGGCGCGCGCCCGACTCCCGCCATTTCCGCCCCTAACTTTCCCTGTCTGACTTCGCGGTAATGATAATAAACAGGTCACATTTTAGCCAACTTTTTTTTGTTTTTCACTTACCGTAATGACGTCTAATTTTCAAAGGCGCTGGTCTATTTTTACTTTATTTAAAACCACTTTAGAACCTTGCTAGTGTTAAAATGTCTAGGACATCTCTACCTACGTCATACCTACATTGTATTAAATGACTTCAAGACTAGACTTAGTAAGTTCATTCTGGGAAAGCATTTTCCATTTTAGGCACTTTCCACGGAACATCTTCATCTTACCTACCGATTTGGCCAAACGCTTTACTATCAGCAATAATAAACGTATTCTCAGCTTGCGTAGGTACTACCTACCTACACTACTTACGTACTTACATACAATTATACAAGGTTTTATTTAAGGTTTTTGTTATTATAGTGCGTAAGCCCTCACACTCGGGTTAATTTCAATTATATCCCAAAAATGTACGGCGCTAGACTCCAAAGAAAATCGCAAAGTTTTTCGACTCCTACTTCACTTGACCTCGTGGCGTAATTGGTTAGCGCATTCCCGTACATTTTTGGGATGTTATTTGTATTCTTTAGGTTTTATATTATATATTATTTATAAATATTTAAAAACGTCTCGCGCTGGGAATAAAACGTCACTCACCAAGCAATCACAACTTGATGAGAGGCTTCACGCAAAGAGTGCTCGCGGGAATCTTATCGAAATTATTAAATCGACCCTACTTTTTGCGAGGTCCGTCTCAATTTTCTCATATTCCTGAACATTTTACATATGGCATTTTTATAGAATTTTTGTACGATCTGCAAATATTTGTTCCGGGTGTTCTGGGTATTTTCTATACATAATAAAAATTATCTACCTATGTAATGTGAATACATACATATGTAGATTGATAATTTTTATTAGTCATCTAGACCCATAACACAAGCTCTGCTTAGCTTGGGGCTAGATGATGTTGTGTGGATTGTCCAGCATTATTTATTTATTTATTTATATCAATCTCGTTAAAATTACTCATTTAATTTTGGTTTTATCGTGCAACTAGCTTCTGCACACGGCTTCGCTCAATGTGCCCGGATAAATGAAAACCACTTTAGGAAAATTTTGATTTCTAATAGGAAAATAATTTTCAAAATCAGACCAGTAGTTCCATAGATATATTACCCCCAACTAACAAACAAACAAATTTGACCTGTTTATTTTTATCCATACTAATATATTCCAAAGTAACTCTGTCTGTCTGTCTGTTACCTTTTCACTCAGTGAATTTTGGCAGGAAGGTAGATGGTATCCCAGGGACGGACATAGGCTACTTTTTATTCCGGAAAAAGCGTGCGAAGCCGTGGGCAGAAGCTTGTTTATCCATATTTGTGTTAATAATGTTGCAGTCCGACCATTCCCACCTCCTTGGATGAAGTTAGCTGACGTCAGGATGAAGTTCGTGCAAGGTATCCTGGGCATGATGTGTTGTGAAGACTTCACTGCATACGCCATGGCGAAGATAGATGATTTGCCTGATACAGAAGAGAAATGTCTCTCCCAGGCAAAATTGATTGGCTTCAATCGAAGCAATGGACAATCATATCTCGCCGTAAGAAAGAAGATTCAAGACGAGCTATAAGATTCTTACTAATATAATAAAAGAAAGTTTGTGCCGTTGTAAAGATGTTTAGCCAAAGACAACACCAAAACTACTGAATGGATTAAATTTTGCATACATAATCTGTACCTGGAATAACATGCTAACTTTTATACCAAAAAAACACGTATGAAGCCGCGGGCAGAAGGTAGTAAATGTATAAGTGCTAATCGTTAAACCTTGTTATGTAAAGTAATTGTTTGAAGGTAAATTAATAAGTGAACTAACTAATTGGGAGCGGGATTGAATTGTTTTATTAGTAAAATAAGTCTTCATTCTTAAGCATGTGTTATTCGAAAATATAATAGGACGATTACATTCTAATTGACGTTTTTAACAGAAGTTTTCATTCATACATTATACCTACGTCAAAGTTAACCAACGAAGCTGCAAATAGTCCGATAATCTTAAGAACACCACTCTGTGTAAACTATTTGGCAGTGGTATTAAATTGTTTTTTTGTAAATTTATCTAAATGCATGCTTAGGCCCAATTTCACCGTTTGCTGTCAAAACTTAAGACCAACAAAACTAAGTTCAGCTCAATGGAGTTCAGATTCGTAATACAAATTCTGTGATACGACAGTTCTTAAACTCGGTGTAGCGCGTGAACCGGATCAACTTTACGTCGGTAAAATGCGCTGAAGCGCTAAACTGACTTTATCTTATATTAAGCGCGTTCAATTGCAACGGTGAAATTGATCCTTAGTCCTCATAAGTAGGTAGGTACTTTGTTATTTAATATTACCACTCTAACTTAGATTACTTAGAATGAAAATAATACATCATATCCTACGGATACGCGACACCTACGAGCATAACTGACGTCCCTCCGTTCTAAATTTACCAAGTTTTGACATAGATTTTCATTTCCGTCTCGACCTCCCACTGTGGTTCTACGTATTGTTGAATAACGTTGGATAAGGGAGAACAGTCCCAATGTACGAATAAATCAAGTATCAAGCGCAATACCTTATACGTACTAAATAAAATATGGTTATCATACGTTTGTTCTACGAAAATAAGACCCGTATTATGCTTGCTCAGACATCGATCTATGCTTGAGTGACGTTTATGCCGTAGAAAATCGTTGGCCGGTTCCGAGAACGGAAGAGGCCGACATCATATGACGGACTCGGAGTAAAAACTTTTTGTAGTTAAACCTATATGAACATTGCAGAAAATTAAAAAAAATAACACGTGAGCAATGGATTTCCATACACTATTCTCTCCCGGCAAACGCGTGAGAAATGAAATTCTATAGAGTTTTTCGACCCGCATTCTAGTACGCCTGCTATGACGTACTTTCTAGTTCAAGTTTAAAAAAGGAATAAGTCACTTTCCGGGCAGGTGTAGTATAAAGATCTTAAATCTACTACTGTAGGGGGCTTTTGATTTGAGGCGCCTCTAATACTACGTTATGAAGGCATACATTAGTTACGACGCTATAAAGCGGCCACTAAACGTGCATACATTATAATACAAGCACCTACCTACTGTAGGTTGCCTATTTGCGACGTACCCACTGTTGACGCGCCATTAACATTACAAATGCAGATTTAGCGTAGAACTACGTACGTTTTCCAGGAAACCTGTTCAGGCTTCATTACGTTCGTGCCTGATTCATTAATTATCATTTGTTAGATAACTGATGGCACCCAGAATAGATAGTTTATATTTAAGGCCAAGAAGAATAATATAGTGCATTTCAGCCATATATTGATTGGTAAAGACACTGATTCGTGAAATTGGCTTTGTCAATCATAAGAAGGGTTGCCACCCGTATATAATAAAGTGTTGTACGTTATTTCGGGCTAACGTATTAAGTATAGAGATACCTCATGAGCACAATAAAGTATGCGAAAATACTTTATTTGGCTTTTCAAGTTCTGATTTAAATGTTAACTTTGATAAACATAAGAAGTTTTTGAGCGTAACGCAACGGATCGCATCGTGTTATTCTATAAAACTCAACGCAACATAAAACGACAAATGTCAATTGTCGACTTGAAATTTTTTTCGGCGCGACCAGTGTTGCCTTTTTGGGTATTTTGCTCTGTTTCGGATATTTCGGTTCACTCGGCTCCTCGTTAACACTCCTGTCTTTATTTTCTTTCCATTTTGGGCATCAGCCACTACTAAGTCTGATTTTTTGCAGCTCTTTCACCTTGCCGTTATCACTCATTGTTATGGTTTTCTTACCATTGTGGCCAAATTCCATTAAAGTCTGAAAATATTTCTCGACTTGCTCCGTTCGCTGTTATATCTTTTGAGTTTGTTGCTGACTATTTCGGGAATATTACTCTTAAATTTAAAAAAAATCACTAAATAAAATAGTAGTCTATTTTTACACAGCGTAGGTACTTTTTTAACCTCTTACCAAATAATATATTCTATTTACTCAAAACAAGGTGGCAACCCTAATAATAAGTAGCATTAGCAATCAATTGAAAACCTCGAGCTGTATCCGTATAAAAACTCACCTTTATTAAAAGTATGTCCCACTTGATTTAAAAAGGAAAATGTTGAACTTTTTTAAATTTTCGCAGAAATACTGTAAATCAGTTCGCGAGGGTAATTTGCAAACGAACAAAACAAAAGCTTAGCTTGGTATAAAGTAACCTACCAAGTTAAGGTTTCGGATTTTTATAACGAATCGTTTTGTAAACTTTTTACGCCCAGATTTATTTAATTTTGCCATAAACTTCGCAGTCATCCATCATTGGCAATTTTGCATTTTGACGCAGCAGTGTACCTAATCGATTCTATATTTAGAATTACTAGAATTATTAGAAAACAATTTTGTCTACCCAATAAGGTAAGAAATTATACTGAGACCTGATTTCTAGATTTTTGTGTTGACAAAAACAACTTACCAACTAGCTACCTAAACGTTCATCATGTCAGCATTAACCCACATGTAGATATAATATTTACTTACCTCCAAGCTTGGGCAGTTGCTTGCTAGAAAAATAAACAAGTGAACATATACTTCGAGATCTGCATTCAATAAGACGTCGTCGTTGGCGACCGCCTGGGGCTCTCCACCTCACATCCACCAGAACAAATTTATTTTCCTCCAAAGCATACTAGACGTCAACAAATAAGGTTATTTTTCAATAGAGAGCTGTTATTCGTCGTTTTACAGGTGATATAAGAGAATCCATAAACTATGTTTCTTATCTGCCTCTAAGAAAATAGTTCCTGAGCCTCTGAGCCTGAATTCCTTTGATAACTTAAATTTAAACGAATTTAACAAAAAATCAAAGTGACCATTTTATTTCATAGTTTTACTAATGTTATTTTAAATTTCTGACGTATCCAAGAGTCTTGTAAGGTTTATAAGGTTCATAATTTCCTATAAAATAAACCTTAGCTTACGGCCGAATTATGGAACTTGTGTGCTGGTGGACTATATGTACAGGTGGACCACAAGCAATACACTCAAATCTATTCAACTACAGTTCCTAAATCAACGGATTAGGCCGTGTTTTGTCTGGATATTTAGTGGATTCTCTTGAACTCCGTTTCACGTCCGTTTTATCCGAACTGGTCAATTAATATCTACGTCTAGTCTAGGCTAGGCTAAGAAAGTAGTAGGTTTCGCTGCTTTTACTCACATCAACGAAAGAATTAAAAACAGAATCAGAAATGTATCTATATAATGTTACTGGTACAACAGATCTTATAAAATAGTGTACGGTTTAACAGCTTATTTAGAAAAGACATACTTACACACTAAAAAGTTTAATTATATACCTGGGCCATTCTTCGGAAACTAATTTTTTTGTTGACTTTCGTGGCACAGTTTTTTTGTTGAAATTACACATAATGATAAAATATTCTGAATGTAGATTTAATTTTAACGGTTGGAGCAATCGGTTGGAAACCGATACCAACGCACCACGAAAGTCAATATTTTCAAGGTTTTTATTTATTTTTACTTATTTAAAATAATAAAAAACTAAAATAGGCTTCCCCTATGATTTTTGTCTATTCTAGAGGTACTATCTAAAATAAATAAAAGGGCTAGATATACTATTTGTATGTTTTTTCGAGCCAGACACATATTTTTGAGCCCTGTGAGAATGTGTATACCTACTTGTATACATTAATCGGGTACGTTTACAGGTCCCTATTTATTTTTAGAAATAATACGGCGGATTTTTAGACGGGGCAGTATGGACCCTCTCCTTACTGGAGAGTGGGACCTTAACCCACTGGTCTTAACCAGTTAAGACTTTTCTCCTGTAGCTAAGTGTACCTAGCTACATGAAAATGGTCTTACGAAACAATCCATATTTTTTTGATAAATGTTTAACACCTTCATAGATAAAAAATATACATTTAGCAAGAAAATGGCCATTTTACACAATAACTTTTTATGATGCCAAACGATCGTGTTTCTGATGTTCTGTAGGTACTGATCAAAAACTTCTACTGGACCAACTGAGGTTGGAGTAGGTACTGAAAAAGTCAAAAATCGAAAATAACTTTTCCAATACATTCATTCAAAAATTTTTATCTGTGAATGTAGATGAACATGTCGAAAAAAATATGGATAGTCTCCTAAGACCATTTTCCTGTAGGCACCTCCCTCCCCTTACTGCCCCATCCAAAAATCCAGCCTGTATATTATGCAGATATGCACCTAACTTTGGTAAAGAGAACCTAGGCAGTTTAAAATACTTTATTGGCCAAATTACCTACGCCATTAGAATAATACTAATTCCTCTTAGACTTGCGCTACGCAAGCAAAATACTTACCATACAAATATGTGAAAAACGAATGTTTTCCGATTATTTATCTCATTAGTCTTGGATGTAAGAAAAAAATACTTTTATGATTTACCTACCTGCTCCCAACAAACAACATCATTAGCGAAATAGCAGGGACTACAGAAGCTGCGTAATAGGATTTTGGAGCTTCCGCTTCAAACGTATTATACTATGACAAAAGCTAGAAATGCCGAATAATACACAAATTTTGTCCAATCTCTGTATTCACCATCGCTCTTGACGAGACATTTTTAGGTGTTTAGACACTATTATGTTTGGAAAATATAAGTCTGGAGCTATAAAATGGAGTGACGTGTCTCTCCTCTAACGCGCATCTATTGACGATCTGTAAAATTCTGGGGAAGGACGGTTCTGTGTTAGGAAGAATCTACCTTGATCCCTGGCGTACATCGATCTGCTTGTTTAATAATGTGACTGATCGACTCATCTCATATCTTCGCCTTCCTTGTGCGCAGTTCACATTGCAACCTGTCATTAACAGTGTAAATTATTACCAGTTACCTTCGGCTCGGTATTATGGAGCTTCCGGGGAAACATCATCAATCTAAATTGAATCGCGGATGAGGAAAACACTGCCTGCTCGAAACTCGATCTATGCGGCAGCGACGTCGGTACCGAATTGATGTTTCGACCGATATATAGGAATGAGTTTGCATTGAATTGATCTTTATAGATTCGATCAAAGCTGAAACCACCGCCGGCCGCCTCAAAAGATCAAAACTTCATTTCCCTACCAGTAAACACAGTTTTTAACCGACTAAAAAAAAGGAGGACGGTCTCTATTTACATGGTACGCTTTATTAACAAAGGTTTGTTCTTCGACTGATTTCCAAAATACTTATGTCTAAAACTTTACCTATTTGTTTTTATAGTGTTAACATTTTTGGGATATATATATATTCCCTGAAGGAAATTAAGATCTAAGAAAGTTATATATCCCAAAAATTTTACTTAGGCAGGAGTTGAACCCGTATCTTCCACTATAAGGCTATATCCAGAATCTGCTGCTAATGTTAGAAACAAGTAATCTTACCTAGCAAGATCAGAACTTTAATAAAAATAATATCGGGTGAATACAGGGGCCAGCTTCGTCGGTAGAGGGTAAACCTCCATAAAAACAGGCTCCTCTCTAAGTCGAGTGTAAGTCCGAGAAAATGTTATGAGTCTGATAAGTCCTTCCTGCACGAGTTTCCATTACAGTATCTGGAGGCATTCCTATTAGTAAAGGTTGTATTCTTTCTAACAGAAATAATAAAAGTTTCGTATTATTTTCCTGTTTCCATTCAAAAAGAACTTGAATATGCTAGTTTCTAGTTTATTTAATAAGATTGGCGAGTTTTTTGGGTTATCATTCATGAGAGCTAAAACAAACTATCAAATCTCTGAAAACTTTTATTATAATTAACAATCAAATCACTTATAACGCAGCTCAAACTTCACAAACATAACCACAAAACAAAACAAACCATTACCGTACCCCCATAAGATATCACGTTACCGGTAGGTAACTTAGAAACTTTAGTCTTGTTTGTATTCTGTTATCCTAATTAACCAGATATATTGAACTTTGATATGTATTGGACCATTCTCTCCAACAATATGGTGCAAGGGGAATGTTCTTATTGTTTCCCCATAAAAGCCACCACACAATAAAGTTACAGTTACCTACATTGTTGTAACACTAGTTAAAGCGTAGGTAACTCGTTACATCGCTGCAATTCAAACGAGCATGCCATCACGAAACAATTAACAACACTGTTATAACGTAATAACGTCGAAGGTAACGCTATTAAGATTTTATTTCTCCGAGTCGTTTTTACGCTATAAAACGTGAAACGTTTTTATGCGTAAAAGTCTTTTAACATTCGAACCAATATGTAGGTACCTGCCTGCCTTTTAGGGATACTTCGAATATTCGGTAATTATTCGTAGACGTCATTTCGTTTTTAGGGTTTCGAAGATCGGGGATCGGTTTTGAAACCCACATGGTCTCGCTTTTTCTGTCCTATTTTCCGTCTTTAATATCATAGCAACTACAGCAGCAAATAACTTGAAATTTAAAATAACAATACATTTCGTGCGCCTGTACAGTAAAAAAAAAATTATATAATAGGTAATGAAAATGAAAATTTTCAGTACAAATTGTGATGTCGAAAATTAGAGACCTACAAGGTCAAATGGGGTATCAAATGAAAAGTATGATTTTGTACATTTCAAAACAGTTATTGAAATTTCTGTAAGTTTCATACTTTATGATATACTTTGAAAAAAGTCCAAAAATTACCCATTCCTCCATTTGTAGATATGGATCTATATTTTACAGGAAAAATATAGAGAAGTCTGAAAATAGAACACTTTTTGAAAAATTCACAAAAAGGGGGGAATAATTTTCATAAGGGGGGCTACCTCATCGAGTGGGGTATCAAATGTAAGGTATCGGTTTGTACAAATCATAACAGTTTTTGAAATTCCTGTAGGTTAGGTTAC
Source organism: Eupithecia inturbata (assembly GCA_963662085.1). Lineage (NCBI taxonomy): Eukaryota > Metazoa > Arthropoda > Insecta > Lepidoptera > Geometridae > Eupithecia > Eupithecia inturbata. The sequence continues at coordinate 8,197,444 of OY759180.1, read as the reverse complement.
TTTTCTAAATATAGGTACTGAAAAAAGTCGATAATTTTACCATTATGTACCCTATACCTACTCCGAAGTTTGCAAACTGATCCATCTGAAATGTACATATTGGTTTAGGTATACTTGAGAAACGTTCAAAACCCTCGGCGCGCGAGTCACACTCCCACTTGACGGATCTTGTTTTATTGTACTACTATTTTCTAATTTACATCATTAAACATTCTTTTAAACCGTTTTTCACTACTCACTATCTTATTTGAAACCGGGGTTAAAACACCTATATTTAATTAAGGTAGAACACCTCGATGAAATGTGAAAAAGAAATAGATAGATTGATAATACTTTTATTCATCACCTAAAACAGATCCAGTACTAAATAAGCCCACGCGAAAGCTTTTTATACATTTATGTAGGCATATTTTCATATAGACAAGTACTATACTACTAAACTATTAAACTTACAGTTATTCCGCGCTACCACATCACACCAGTATTGTAAATGCGAAGGTTTGGATCGATGTATGTTTGTTACTTCTTCACGCAAAAACTAATTAACTTACCAGGCTGAAATTTCACAAAGATGTAGGTCTGGACCTGGAATAACACATACGCTACATTTTTATCCCATAAATCTGTTCTCATGGCATATAAATCTTTAAACAATGCGTGCGAAGCCGCGGACGGAATCTATTTGATTCATATGACATCCGTGCATCCATGGTGCATCACTAAGAGAACATCACTGCTTCAAATAACCCCACGATTCAAATACCTACCGTACAATGTTGATTCTACGAAAGTAATTTATTTTACGTTTTATCGCTAAAAGAGTTTTCTGTTTGTGCTAAAAGTTGTCTTTCTCTTTGATAGGAGTTTAAGTGTACCGCTGCCAGACCCTTGCCATCTAAGTTGCAAGCTAAAAATATTACTATTGCGATCTTGTTATTCTCTGCTTTCGAGATTCAGACTTGTAATCCTGTTCTTTCACTAACCTATCTTACATTCGCAGGAGGTTGCGGGTTCGATTCCCGCCTCGGGATTAATATTTATACGATCTGCAGATATTTGTTCTAGGTATTCGGGGTGTTTTCTATGTATTATTATGTGTAATGTATGTCAGTTATTAGGGTTCCGTACCCCAAGGGTGAAAACGGGACCCTATTACTAAGCTTCGCTGTCTGTCTGTCCGTCCGTCCGTCTGTCAGCAGGCTGTATCGCATGAATCGTAAAAGGTAGACAGTTGAAATTTTCACAAAGTGTGTATTTCTCCTGCCGCTTTGTCAACTAATCATAAAAATTAATTTAAATAATATTCATAAATTTTTCTTATATAATTAAAATTAAAGGTGGTAAAACTCAAACAAAAAACGTGATTATTTAGCAATTTTTGCTCTACGATGGGCAAAGTTTGTTTGTCGTTTGTTATCTGTTGAACCGTAAAAGGTAGACAGTTGAAATATTCAGAGTGTGGATTACTATTACCACTATAACAGCAAATAATAAAAATAAATTAAATTATTAAGGGGGGCTACATCCATACCAAGTTGAACAACGATCACCGAGGTTAAGCAACGTTCGGCGCAGTCAGTACTTGGATGGGTGACCGCGTTATGTTGACTTTTTGCTTTTTTTGCAATCCATCAAAATCTAAAAGTTGTTCTATTGTTTCTATTGCGAAAGTATAATAAAATAATACCATATTTATCAAGTAGCCTCATAGCCTATCTATTGATTTACCTAACAGATAATGAAAAACTGATTTATGCGACACGATACTTAAAGAATTTACTGAACGTGGTGAGTTCATTTACTTGGTTATTCATAACCCACGTACACCCGCTGTGTACTACTGTGTTACCGCAATAATTCGCACTTTCGATATTAAACCGATGATGTGTTTTAATTAACACCTTTAATGAAATTAATATGTACAGGATGGTACAAACGAAAGTTACCTTTGTTACGTTACCTCTACAATTAGACAAGACAGCAATCACCTTAGTGCACGTACTTACTCGATGCTTTGTCCACCGTGTGGAATCCATCACCTCGTGCGTGCATGCGGTGCGGCGAAGGCAGCAGGCAGCAGTCAACATTAGACTACTGGTAGGCTGCCGTCTGCAGGCATGTACGTACACCGAGGCGATTGCTGGCTTTTGAAAGTATCAAAATTGAAGTACAGACAACCAAAACAAATGATAGGTTTAATTTTAGTGGTCTCCACTCCATCAGTCGACTGCAGCAGATTGGAGTAGGTACCTAACTGATGTAAACAAGCCATCCAAAGTGCTCCGTCTCGTTCCAGTTTTTGGCGGATTTCATGGTGTTCCTTTTATTCAGTGTTTATTTGAGAGATTTGATTCTTATGATTGACTACCGATCGGTGACATAAAAATACAGTGTTATTTTTTAGATTTTATTAGGTTCGATTACCGGATAAGGCCAGTTGTTTTTCAAAATACTGGGAATACAGTTTTTCTTATTTAAAAAAACAAAGAAATGTTTCCTTTCTGTAAAATTTGTTATTTTGAATATTTCGGGCTCCCTCCAGGTAACGTTCAATTGGACCACCCTGTATAATCATCACCATCCACAGCTACCCCTTTGATGAATATCTAATATATATGCATATCTCTCTCTCTCTCTCTCTCTCTCTCTCTCTCTAGCAGTATTTAGATATAGTTGTCGCTTTTTAGATTTCAAAATTTAAACATACCTACCTGAATCATTTACTAAAAATCTACTGAACTCCGTTATGTTATCTTTACGTAATTACATTCATTTGTTTATATCTTTATCGTTGAAACAAACCAATACCCAGATCTTGTTTTAATCATTTACCTTTCCCACGAATATTTAGCCCCAGCGTGGGGATTATGGGCATTACCCACTAATGATGAGACAAGCCAGATGGCGCTCATTGGGAGAGGCCTATGCTCAGCAGTGGACTAAGATAGGTTGTTGATGATGATGATAATTAATACCATTGTGTTTACTTTAGGTAAGACCTATGTGAGAGACAAATAAACGTTTGTTTTTTAATTATAATATGAATATGGATTTGATTACAATTACTTATTTGTTAACTTATAAGATCTTACATCTTCATTCTACAAAACCAGGATTTATCACCGCTTTTCCCTTACGATAGCACATTGCTTTTAAACGTAAGCCATGAGGACGTGTTAAGTTTATCCTCTAAAATTTACTGTAAGGTAGGCTCAGAGGGATTAAGGTAACTATAGGTGCCTCTAAGACCGCTATAGTAGAGTGAGAGCGTTCTCAATCTCTCCCGCACCTGTGTGCGTTAAACACCTATTAACTACGATCAGTCACATGTGTTTTGGGATGGTAACTGAATTTTGGGCCAATCGGTGATAATTATCAATTAGTGTTGGTAGGGTAGACTCTATTCTAAGCTTATGATTTTCTATCATCATCACCTTCCCGTGTTGATACTTATTGCTAGGTATTGGTTTTACTTACACGCCAGCTATAACGAATAAGTACATTATGTCAGCTAGCACTGGGCAAGTACATATAAATTTAAATTTATTGTATTAGGTTAAATTGTATCTTATTTGTCTAATTTACTGTACTTTTAATAATTCTGGTGTTTTTTTTGTTGTTGTTTTGTTTATGTTAAACAGTCGGTATTTTGTAAGTTTATTTTGTATAATGTAAATCTCTCATTGGCCGTCAGTTATTAAGGTTAGAACTGTTTAGATAAAAGGGCTGTTGATTTTGTTAACAATAAAATAAAATAGAATAGAATAAATAAAATGACGTAGAAAAGGATAACGAATTTTATAAATAACTAAATATTCCAAAACATACCCGAAAATAAATAAAATATCAGCATCTGTTTACCGCAGGTTATCAGAGCAAAATCTGCCTTCATGCTACTGAAAAGGGTGTGAAGTACTCGTAAGCGAACACGTCAACGCGACCCAAACATCTTTCGGCCGCCCGCCCTCGACGCGAGCCACTGCCCGCGTGCGTGTCATCCACTTCTTACCTTTGCGCCCTTTCCTTTTTACACGAATAGGGGATCAACTTTAAATTCCTCACAATTTCCCACATCTCGCATACAACGTCCGTTTTATGATACCCTACCGCTACTTATTCCCGTTTTTTACAGGAACTCCCCCCGTATAAACATTTAATTTTACGCCTAATGAGCATTTTAGATTTCGTAAAAGGGTGTTATTGTTGGCGTTTGTGAATAAAATGGTAGGAGCCCGGTGGTTCCGAGTGCTCAGGCATTAAATCATTCCGAAAAGCCATTTGGACACAAAGGATATGGCCAATAAACAAACAGAACTCGCCGCCGATAGCTGACCGCTCGATGGTAGCCAAAGCCGTTCGTTCACTGAGCGCTAAATAAATCTATATTTCGTGCTTTTGCCCGTTCGTTTTTCCAGATGTCTCATTTAAGAACTTTTATCTGCAAGATCGCGTTTGAAATCCAAAATCTCATTTTGCTCGTAGAGCCCACCTAGCGGGCCTAATGCAGCTACTAATAAACCGGTCACGTCAACGTTATTTATTGTTATAACAACAACAAAGAACACGAAACTCACGTCTCGATCCTTTTTTAATCTTTAACTTCTTTTAGATATAATAAAATAAATAAAGATATGAAAAAAGATGATTTGTTCCATAGGATGGTAGTTTGTGATATTTTGTTCTAGTTTCTGCCCGCGGATTCGCCCGTTGTTCCTGGGAAGAAAAGCAGCTGAGACAAACGTTATTTTAATACAAGTCAACAAAAACCTGTATGTGTGTGTATTGTTCTATGGTTTAAGGTTTTTTATATCCGATGGGACCGGATTTATGGGATAAAAGTAGAAGTTTATCCAGGGCTAGAACTACCTGTTTGCAAAACTTCAGCCCGATCCAGTAGTTTTGGCGTGAAGAGGTAACAAACATCTAAACATTCAAAATTTCGCATTTATAATATAATTAAAACAACATAATTAACATTTATAATATAATATAATTAGTGTGATTGGTTTTACAGTGGGACTAGCTAGTGTGAGTACGTTATAGTGTCATTCACTGTATTATGTGCCTACGTAAGATATAAAAGTTTCAAATTTCCATTAAATGCATCTTTCGTGAGATTGAACATAATATCGCTCCCTTTGCTTGGTTTACTGTTTTAAATTATGTTATAAAAAACCAAAATTTGAATTATCAGTTCAACATTCTATGTAACTTTTACACCACTTTGTGAACCATAATTATTTTCATTTATCATTTTGTGAAAGCAATGTCGTTCCCATTTCCCAAGACCAAACATGTGATAATTTATCACCAGACCATTTGAATCACCTACCTGCTGCACAAAATAATTGAATCACACCAAAAGCTGGCAAACGCGTAATGATCGCGGGAAATTTAATTAAGGTCATTAGGTATGTCGTAAAAAAACACAGTGCCTGTACTCGTAATAATGATTTCTATGGTAACATCTTTTCTTGTTATGGAAATGAAAGAATTTTACGGTATGGGTAAGTAGTAGTAAGTGTTAGATATTTTGTGATCAAATTTTGACTTGAGAAAAGTAAAACAATTCGTTTTTTTAGCAATGAACCTACGAATTTTTAAAACTCCATTTGCTTGAAGTAATTTACCCGGTATGCAAATTCAATCAATCCTAATGACCCCAGTGGAATGCAAAACCCATCGATGGATAGTAAACCCCGCGATGTAACGGTTACGAGATGCAATCAGCGCCGGGGCGCCGAATTATGTGACGCTATTTAAAATTGTGTCAACATGACGGAGCGTGGGGCTCGATCGCAGCTACGGCGGCGGCGGCGGCGGCGGCGGGAGCTAGAGCTGGCTCGAGCGAGCGCCCTTCGGTCCGGTAAATACAGCCTCCTCGTCTCCCGGTATGGATTATTCGCAGCTAGCGGAGGCAGTACGACCCACGCGACTCTGCCGGCCGCCCGCCTTTCCTCGCCGCGGGCTCGCCGCCGCCACGCGTCGCAAGTGCGAATGAACCTTCCCCGTAGCGTAGCTCACAAACACTAATAAAAGCATGCCATTAATACGTGCCCCGTTGTTGTGCTTCAATGACGAGACCTATGTTTTTTTTTATTATCATGAAATGTAAAGCTTTTCAATTTTATGAGAATGTGAAGTGATCTTTGTTATTAGTAAGTATGGCGATACTTTATAGCTATTTTATAAACTTTTTGTGCGTCCTTATTTTTAATTTACTACTAGATTTAATTTTGTTCTTAAACAGTGGCTTTTGTAAATAATCAACTTTTGTATAATTTAGTTTATCTTTGATCTTCCAATATGTGCTGTATCCTTTTGTCAAGTTACTTTATCTACTCGGTAGAAACTTTTCAAGAAACTTTCTGTAAGAGTTTATTACTTATGCCAGAGTAATCGGAAATTAAATATGTTTAATCTTACCATTAGTTTACTAACTAAATTTAGTAGGCAAATCTATAATTTAACTGTATAGTAGGTCCATCTAATCAGTAGGTATTAAGATAAGTCTAAAATTTTAATATAAAGTTGAGCACGATTTAAAACTGCTCAGACTTAATAACAACGCTTAGAAGAGCTTACTCCTCTGAAAATGAATTTCGACACCCAGGGTCGACGTCGCCTAGACTAGATTGATGTTGAAAATGAGCAAGATTTTGCTAATTGCTAGTTTATAATTGAGTTTTGTATAAATTCCCTAGGCAATCTTTTTTTAAATAACTTGCCTTTTACTTTAAAAATGTAATTCGTTACCGTGCAACTTTTAAGAACTTTTGAAGGATGTACAACGTATAAAATGTAACTGTAGGGTGATAACAAAATATTGAGGTTCACTTCCTTTACTTTTCCCAGAAAATAAAAATACTTTATAAAAATGTCTGTTTTACGACCACTAAAAACACCCTACGGATATAAAAGAAATATGAAGTGGCCACAATAGCAAGTTATAGGTATTCTTTGAGAATAGTGCGATCGCGGGAAAACGAAAATACGTATCAGAGCAGAAAGTTCAGTTGTATTTGATAGTTAATCGAGACCAGAACCAATAACGACTACCTCCGTACCTTTATCTTCCTAATTGCTATTAATATCCATTGCCTGCAATATAATAATGAATTTGCTGTCCCATTCATCACGATCGAGCGAATACCTATACCGCGATAAGGGACAAATAACGGGCCTACTCAGAAACAAAGATTAAAACTTAACTGAAGCGGATTATAGTCTTATTTATTTGCGCCGCAGCAGTCTTAATAAATCTTCAAGATATGAAAACAATAATTACCTACCGAACTTTATAAATGCAAACGATCTTTGTTTTATCGGAGAAATTATATTTGAAGCCAGTATTTTTTTGTGTGATTTTTAATCGAAATTCGGAGAGAAGGAAGGACAAAGCGGAAAGACAAATAAATACGAGTATAGCCTACTCTTCTGACACAGCGTTAAATAAAGGGTTATTAGGGAACCGTTTCCGAATTTTTACGCTGTTGAAATAAAATAGGTACTGCTTTTGATTATGTTATTGGTTTTAACGTCACGGCCGTGGTGACTCACCAATTGTATACAATAGCGAGCCATTCGCGAGTTATATACGATTTTGAACTAAAATGTTCTAAGTTTTACGACTTTCATTGACATAAATTATTTGAGACTGTAACAAACAGGCAAAACAAACAAACATTCCACCTTTGTCTCTGTTATTTTAGGTAGGTGTAGGCGTGCTTCTGTTCGACACATAGCAAGACGTTCACAATTTGTAAATTGAGTGTGCTGCTCTGTTGCACATTACTTTGATATACAATGTTGGACAACACAACACACTCCGTTCCCTCTGGGGTCTCGTCTATCGAGTGATTCATTTAAACGAATCATCGAATGGTATAAAGTGTAGCCTACTAATGCTCGAACAATGTTTTGTATTCGCAGTAGATCTACTGGCTAGATAGGTACTGGATCTAATACATATTAATTAAGTGAGTCCATCAGAGAACAATCATTCAGGCTGCCCCAGTGTTTGCATCTGGTATACCGATAAAGGTGCCATTGTATAATGAATGCTCGGTAAACATTGGCCTGTGACCGATGCAACGATGGAAATATGATAGTGGCGAATATTCAATAGATTAATAGAGGATTTAGTGGAGTTAGAGATGATCTTGACAACATGTATGAATTATCGCATCTACCCAATAGAGGCTTTTTAAAAAAAAATTAACCCTCGACGACGATTTTACTTTGAACAATCATAACATTTGAACGGCTGCATCTATTATTCATCCAACAAAACTAAGAATACTCTCGCGCAATGAAAACTTTTCTAACATAACACTAAATCAAAATTGTTTCATCCATTTGAGAGCCACAGACAGACACACAGATACACATGTCAAACTTATGCCCCTTTTTTGTCGAGGATTAAAAACTAACGTTCTTAGTGAAAGCTAGGTAACACCGAACTACACTGATGATAAGTTATTTTTAAAAACACTTTTAGAGATCTACAATCTTTGTGGTCTATTGTCTTCATATGTATATCTAAACGATGATAGCGTTTCTGTGTGAAGTTGTGGGGTTCTGGTTTAGCGAACGTGTGCGAACAAACATTAATGTTTAATGAACTTTGTATACAAGGTATAAATTTCCAACCACAAGTAACTTAACAGCTAATTATGCACTTGCTTGGTAGAGCAAGTGCATGATGTTTGCGCAGAAAACTGAAAACATTTTCTGAAAAATTTCAACTTAAAAGTCAGCATAATAATAAAATTTCAAATAAACTACTTTCTCCAGCTCTCCTTCCATCGATAGCAACCACCAAATACAACATTTTATCGTGCAAGACAAAATTCTTGTCCCGTTCTGCCATGTCGGTAATGCAACGGTATTTTTGTAATTTTCTAGTCACGTTCACTGTGCTCCCGAATTGGAAATTTCGATTATTTTATCTTGTATTAAGAGAATTCGAAAGGGATGTACATTTCCAATATTCTGCACTAGTTTGCATATTTTTTCTCATCCACAACAACGCTTTGCATCGCATGGCAATAGAGGTGTACCGATATGAAAATACGTTTCTACTCGGTAAGCTTCGCTGGCGCATAGGAAGCAAAAAAGACTGTCTGCGTTATATCACAGAATAACTATCATAATATCTAACTACAACGTTTTAGTCAGCGAGGTAGAAATAATTATTCAATTTTATTACATGGTATGCGCTTGTGTAGAAGGTTAATTCATGTTAAGTCATAACAGTTTTATTGGGTCGGAAGTTGGCCGCTTTGCGCGAGCCCATCTTTCAGATTTTATAGTTCGATTCATAACTTCCGCGCCCATTCGTTACCTGCTCGTTTTACAAATACAGCCATTAAACTTGCTGGAATATTCAGTAAAAATCCAAGTTGCAACTATAATTCAAAATCTCCTGAACTTATTTCAATTTGTAAACCTTATTTTATTACCATGCAGCCTGTTTTAAAGAACAAAGGTCCGAATTCAGGCAGGTTTAATTAACTCTACCATGTTTCCTGATTTTTTCCGTATTCAGTAGGTACTTCGCAGAACCCGCCCAGTGGGACCTCTGAGGTAAACACTCCACGAGGGACTTCATTATGATCAAACATTTTCCGGCTTAGCCCTTATCGTCAGACGTCCGTATTTTTATCGCAGTTGGTTTAGTTTAGCATCAATATTATGCAATAACCTGGTCTTTGATATTTTCAGAACTTTAAGGTAAGGTAGTAAGGTAAATATCGGTTTGGATATTTTCAGATAACTTTGCTTAAGTAAATATCGATATACCCGTGTAACGACCGTGTCGTCTGTATCAAAGAAACCGTTGTATGTCTCAGAATTCTATGCTTTATTTTACTCCACTTTCTTGAGGACTGACCTTAGTTTTTTTAGGGTTTTTAAATCAGTTTCGAAACCTTAATGGTCTCGCTTTGTCTGTCCTTCTATCTTTAATATCAGCAACTACCGCAGCTATAAACTTGTAAAATAATAATATATTTTCAGCGCTTGAAGAAAAAAAAAAGATAAATTTCATATAAATTTTCAGTACAAATTGTGATGGATTTTTAAAGAGACCTACAATGTCAAGTGGGGTATCAAATAATTAATAATAATAAATAATGAAATTGATTCAAAGAGACGTAAAAGACATTAGTGCACTAAACGAATAAATAAAGCTAAGCATAACAATTTAGCCTGAACTGTAACCCTGTGTTTCAGGCGACAGTAGTGCTAATCTACATATATCTGTATACTTACTTATAATTATTATTAAATAAATAAATCACTTACAATAGTGAGTGATTATTTTATGTTGTTTATGTTACAAACAATTTGTGTATAATATGTAGGTAATAACATTGAGTAAAACTAGACTTATGAAAGATATCAGTTTGTACATTTCAAAACAGTTTTTGAAATTTTTGTAGATTTCATACTACAAAAATTTCAACAAATATTTTGAAAAAAGTCGAAAAATTACCCATTCCCCCTTATCTCCGAAGTATGCAGAGCGATTCATCTGAAATGTACCTATATTTTTTGTATTAAACGTTTGTAGATAAGGATATATTTTACAAGAAATCTGTGAGTAGAACATGGTGGGAATAATTTTCAAAAGGGGGGTCCCACCGAGTGGGGTATCAAACGAAGGTATCGGTTCATACATCTCAAAACAGTTTATGAAATTTCTGTGGGTTTCATACTTTTAATATTTAGAAAAAAATTAAAAAAAATATCATTACCCCCTAATCTCCGAGTATTGCAGAGCGATCCATCTGAAATGTAGGTTGGTACCTACTATTTTTAGGTATTCATTAAATAGCGAAGTCTCTAACCGGTCCCTTTAGTAGATACATAGGAATTTGTATAATTGACAAACGTTCGAAACCCTCGGCGAACGAGTTACACTCGCACTTGACGGTTATTGTTCTTTCTCAAAACGTCACATAGATTTCGATGCCGTATCTCTAAAGTCGTCATATGATACGACCTCTAGAAGATTTTTTTTTTCTAAACGAGCATTAAATCACACGTTCTATCAAAGAGCTTTTGCCATCTATCAAACAGCAATTTCGGTGACTGAATCTTTCGACTCATTACTGAACCTGTCTCTTTGTAAAAAATCGTGTCCGGAAATCGGCGATCAAAGTCGGCAATAAAAGGTATCAGTGCCGTTTCGTGCGTGGAAGTGGCTGCCGCGGCGCACTCACGATTATTTTTTTCTGGACGAGTGAGCATTTTTCTCGGTCGCTTACAAATGACCGCTTACGTGCTGAAATCCTTCTTCGACGTAATATTTTCCCTCCTGAAGATATTTCCATTATTCCGTTAATGGAACGATGTTCAGCCGAACAATGGTTGGCCCATGCGAAGAAAGGTATTTTAGATCATGTGTCGGTATTTCGCTTGTTGTCGTATTATGGAATAGGTATTGTCATTTTCAAAACGTTTTAGATGCACATGCGAGAACTAAAAAAATGCATACCTACCTCGCAGTGCATCTTACGAGCAGGTAGGTACTTTTAACCACTTATAAGTTACTGGTATTAGATCATACATACTACCTAATTCCGAAATATTTTTATTTGTAGCATCAAAAAGACATGCATGATTACGTTACAAGATGTGGGTTGCTACAGTAAGTTTGTCTGATCGAAAGCTACCCACCACGGTTGTCAACAATTTGCATAGAAAGCTTTCGGCCTCTCATTACAATGTTATTTTTCTTTTGGTATGCTCGATTTTTCACATGTTTTTTCAAATTTAATTTAACATAAGTACATTTAAAATTTTCATTGTAATAGATGCCTGGATATTATGTCTTATTTGTTTTGGTTGGTGGTCAGCACAGGGTCAGGGGTTAGGTAGGCATCCGCGCAAAATTCGATTCAGATTTTTGATACACTACTGTCATTACATGTCACAAAACTCATACTTAGTAAAATAATAAAATTCAGCAATATTCATAATAAAAACGTCATGTAGATTCGTTTACATTACATTGTACATAATAAATTTAACATTGAAATAATTGAAATGAAACTATACACATAATATAGTAATTTTCAAGTTCATGATCATCAATCGAAATAGGCCCCGTAGGTTTATTGTAAGTTGCAAATAGGTGGCCCTGGACAAAGCCCCCCCCCCTCCCCCAATAAAGCTCACTATAATGAAATGTGGGACGGGCATTCAACACAAAAGCTGTATTGGCATAAAAGGAGACAAAACAAACATAAAACAAAAATGGCTTATTCTTGTCGTCCGCCGACGATGCGAGACGGCGCTCGTCTCCACAAGATGCTCCATTCAACCCCACAACCATTGTACAGGGATTGCAACCCGCGAAATGAATACTACACCGAATCTTGCTTTGATTGAGCTATTTTATAGGCCAAAACTCGTAAGCGAACATTTATCTTGGGGCTATATTCAAGCCGCAAATGGGGTAATAAATTCTATTGGCTAACATGAAACTTATTGAATATGATCTTTTGTAGGAAGATAGGTATTAAGTGAAGTGAAGATTGATTGCCTAAATAATTTAATTGTAAGGTGTTGTAATAATTCAATTATATCGTTTTTTAAACAGTTTAGATGAGACTATTTTTAACCGCGTTACCTCGAAGCATCCAAACTGCTGAAGTCATTTTGATAAATGAGGTATCAAAACGCTCGTCTGGACTCCTATATGGTTCTTAGCTAGATTTTGTAGGTTTTTGCCCCCACATTGTGCGAAAATAGTGAAAAAGATTTTTTATATTATTTATTAATTACTTGTTAAAAAAACGACTGTTAACTAAGTTAAATAATACGAGAAACGTCAACCATTTTGCTTTTCCACTTTAACATAGTAAAATTGATTCCAATTGATTAGTAGGCTTGTGACTTGGTAGCTCTCTCCTCTAATGGTAGAGTTGAATGTTCTTAACTGGAGCTCTGTGGTTCTGCTCGTAATGGATTAGTCCTAAATTGGTATGAATAGTAAGCAAAATCTTTGCCGTCAAATGTAACAGTGGTATTTTTATCCAGCAAATAATAAAACAATTATCAGAATTGCACGCCACGTAGAAGTTACTAATAATTACGCCACATTAGTTCGCAAAATGTAATATCGAAACATTTGCATTTAATTCATGTTTCGCAAAATACGCTGGTGCTCGTTTAATGTTTGTGCCTACCTTACTAAAATACCTAATATTACAGCGGTATATTAGGTATTATAGTAAGGTAGGTATAATAAGTGGGTATTATACCCACTTATTATACACAATATACTAACCTAAACGTAGGTATTCATTGATAAGTGTGTGGTGTAGCAGTCAAATACTTTCATTAAATCCCACCGACACATCTCTTCCGTCCATAAATGTTACGACGATATAAGGATAGATATATCAATATATTGTTCAAGAGTTCTTCAGAGTTCACGCTTCATATTCCAACTCTTTCGGATCAAAGCTCTTTCGATAAAGACTAGCTTTAAAACAAAGTTGGGCCGCGTTTGCATTATCCGGCAAGTTATGCCTACGAGTAGTTAGCTTATCAAATGTGAAGCCTATAGAATAAAGTTGTAAGAATATCTGCAAGAATGTGTCTGCGGACATCAAATTTATACTGAGCGGTTTATTACTTTTATATTTCAGTTGTCCGCTATAAAAGTAAGCATGATTCAAGTGGATAACTTCAAACGGCCGTCGCCATCACCATCTCGAAGCTCAGTGCGGAGCGATAGTCGCGTGTTCCGGCAGCCGCGCGTGATCCAGGTGAACCGGGACGCCGCCACTATGGTGGAGGGCGAGGGGCACGGCGGTGGCGCTAGCAGCTCCGGCGCCGGCGCTGCGCCCGCCGACTTGGAGGCCCGCCACCACGCCGCGCACTTCCGCTCCAGAACCTTCAGCGACGGCTTCATCCGCAACACCAGCCTCGAACTCTTGCTCGGTGTCGACTGCGAAGCCTGCCTCGCACTCGCTGCGCAGCGACAATGCCTCGACGAACGCATATCAAAACCCGACTTCGATCTTGTCTGCAATTGCAACGTCCAACAGAATAATTACGTAAATTGTCATCGAAATATAGGAGAGCAGCGAGGTCATACACTCAATATTTACGAACTGGATAGAATTAAAAGGGACACCGGACGCAGCCAGATGACGATAGGCTCTCATCGCAGTTTGGATCGCAAATTCAATAAAAGCAAAACTATTGGCGTTTCGAACTATATTTCCAAGCAGCTTATTTCATACGATCCACGAACTTCGCTCGTGCAAAAAATAAAAAGGAAAATATCTAATTTAAAAAAGATCGGCGGAGACGCGATATCGAAGAAACATCAGACGGCGGTCCAACTAGCCGAGATAACATCGGGCTCGACGAGCTCTCTCAAGAAACTATCGATGCTGTCACTGGCAGACAAGCAAAGGAGGGTAAACAGTCAGACTTGTATTTTTTCCTCGGGACAAGGAAAAGAGGACGTTAAAAATACTGTATCGACTTATGCGAACTTTTCCGGCAACGTAGACCAATGTTTCGACAGACTGAGAGACTGTAACTTAAGCTCCGACGTTATTAAGAGGCCCGTCGCGAAAATGGTTAAAATGCGGAGCTTCGATAACAACGCTGAACTGATAAAAAGGCGCTCTCCAGGGATGGAGATGAAATTCTCCACGCTCGATAATCGGAGTCGATGTCGGGGTATGAGAAGGCAAATGTCATACAACGATTTTCCAAGTGACCGCTTCAGAGATAGATTGTCGGAGAGCTGGGCGCGTGACGAGGGCACGCTCGAGTCTCGGAGTACGCGAAGTGATCTAATGGATGACGATGCACAAACTTTTATAGACGGGGACCTGGTGGTGTGCGGCGCGCGCCACGCGCACTGCACGTGCGAGCCGCGACAAGACACGAGAGTGCCCTCGCTCTTCTATGACTCACACGTAAGTTTACATTCAAATTTAAAATGCCAACAAATTAGTCGCTCTGGTTGAATTTAACGAAAGACGAGCCCGGGGAAACAGTTTATAATGTTTGGAATATAATATAACAAAATTAAGAAAGTTCACAACCCAGTAAAGTTCGAATGATTATAGCTGATTTAAAATAAGTAACGATGTAATAACATGTAATATGGTCTAGCGGTCGCGTTTTCACCCGGGTTCAAATCCTGGGTCGGGCCAAATGGGGATTTCTCTTACAAGAAAAATTGACAGTAACAGCCCGGATTCAGGAAGTTGGCGGGATTACTACCCCGTGCGTGCCTCGGAAAGCATGTTAAGCCGTTCGTCCTGCGCCTGACCTCTCCCCGGTCGTGTCGGTCTGCCGTCCCATCGGATTATGAGAGTGAGTGAATAGAGAGTGCGCCTGTGTTTGTACACACACTTGGGGACTATAATATGTCCTGCGCACCTGGTTAGACTCCGTTGAGACTGGCTGCCGTGACAAAAGATTCGGCTTGGAGGACATCATGAAACGAGACGAGCATGCAACGGAACTAATTATGAAGATATAAATTGTTTTATAATAAAAATCAAAACCCAAGTAGCTTTTACGGATGTTTTCTTGGTATTGACTAATCGACTTTGAAATTCTCTCTTCGTAAGGCCGCAGTTTTCTTGGAAAAGCTATGGATTTTTTATTTCCAGAAAAACTTTTTCCTCTAAGGGCCTTTTCTTTTCTTTCTATTCTTTTTTCCTACCTATAAACCTCTATCGGACAGTTGAGTAAAATGGTGATGTTGTGGGCAGAGCAAAAAGCGCGGGACGCCCGCCCCGGCGCCGGATGTGACGGAGCGCGGGAGAGGCAACGGCACCCACTGCAGCGCGTGCAAGTCGCCGCAGTGGCTGCCCACCGGGACCACCTCCAGCACCAGTCACAGTTCCACCAACACTGGAAACTCCTCCCGTAAGTAGCACAGTACCTAATACAATCACAAGTGTAATCATCGTAAAGATTATTTATCACGACACAGTGCGCACAGTCACTGCAACGGAATGGTAACGTAGGGAATTAAAAAAACAAGTACGATAAATAATATCCAGATAAATAATCTTTACGATGTATAATCAACAACCCGCAACATCTCCAGTTCAATACAAGCATCCTACAAAACTTGAACACACTGAAGCCACCATCAGTAAGAAGCCATCTTCCTTACTGAGGGTGACACCTGACACTACTCATCATCTACACTCCCAGTTGAATATAGGCATTTTCCAAAACTGGAGGGCTGAGCCAAGGCCACCTCCCCTAACAGCCACAACTCAAACACCACTGAAAACTCTTCCCGTGAGTACCTACTAATCACCATCCCCAACAAGCAACCTACGAGTTGCCGTAGCCCTCCCTCCGCTCAACATTCATAACCTACAGTCATCCAGTCCTCCTCCAGTCCTGCATGAGCGTCCTACAACTAATTGAGCTAAGGTTCATTGGCTAACGACCAGAAGTCAAAAGTCGGTAACCGACAACTGTTAAACATTAATGCGAAAATCCTGACGAAAGACCACGGTCATAAGTCAATATGTCTGCAGAAAATCATGAACATAGAGTTATGAACAATTTTTCAGAGCGAATACGAACTCTGTGGAAAACTGCTAATTACCAACGATCGAAGTTTCTGTCTGAATACAAAAATACAAAACAACATTTCCGACCGTAATCTGCTCTACTATATCCGCTGTGAATGCTGTGATGTTTGCGTTTGGCAGCGAGATTAACGGAAACCCCGTAACGAACGGACCGCCAGTAATTTACCTACCTATCTGTTTTTACAGTAACCATTCAATAATTTGAAACGTTGGTAATAAGCTTTTATTTTTTCATGTTTTATTTTGTAACATGTTGTTTTAAAAATGTTTTTCATTTGTTTACGCCAATTGCACACAGCTTGCACTCAGCAGTCATTTGTTTTATTTGATGACGCATGACATAAGAAAACAAAATAATGATTAGCACCCGCTTTAATTAAAACACGTACATCGACCAAGGTATCCGCCTGCCCCCCAGACCTGATCGAAGAGAAGTTTCATAAAAACGTGACCACCGTAAAAAAATGTGTTCGGGGCTTTTTCGCAAAACAAAAGTAACAAGCAGGTAGCCAAGTTTTGCCCTTAATGCATCATAAAAACTATCAAGTTTTCATGTTCACTTCGCACAGAGTGCACATTTCCCGAGATGAGTGTCGCGTATGCTTCCCGCTATGAGGCAGTGTTCCTTTGTTCGCAACCCAAAGAACCAAAAATATCACGCGTTCAGGCTGCAAAGTATATAAATTAGTTAAAGGCGTTCGTGACCAAGTGGGTGAACCGATATTTAGAAACCAAACCTGTCGATGACTTACCAAAACGTGGTAAAACAAAAAAGACGTCGTCTGCCGTGGATAAGCGGATAACTAACCTATTTTTGATAAACCCACGTCTATCTTTGCGATTTGCACAAGAAAAACTGAAGCAAAAAGGACTGAGTATATCTCTAGCTACAATTAGAAGACGTTTAATGGAGATCACAAAATTACCGAAAGATTAGAGAAATTTTCAAACAAAAGAACTCTGTCATTAGAGAAAAAACTAAAGTACTAGACGCTCTCCAACACGCACAAGCCCCTAAACGAAGATAAGCGGGTCACTTAATCCGCTCAAAGGATAAGAGATGGACAAACAAGACCACTATCTGGAAAGGCCCATATGGAAAGAGAAGACCAACCAAAAGAAAGGACCAAAGGAAGGCCACAAGACGAGATAGTAGAAATAGGGGGAAAAATATGGACGGGAAAAGCAGAAGATAGAAATAAACGGCTACAACTGGAGAAGGCCTATACCCGATGAGGGGGGTTCTTAACAAATAAGAAATTTTATTTTTGAGGCAAATTTTTTACGAATGTTATTGACTTGTTATAGGAATAATAAAGGTTTTTTTATTTTTTTTATGCCGGTCATTACCCTGTGAATACGCAGAAAAATTAGTTGAAACTATGCTTATGGAAAACGGAGGGAAAAAAAAAGTAAAAGTAAAAGTCATTTATTTGCAAAAACACGTGTTAAAAATAATGACATATAGTTTGTTTGACCAATATACATTGGTGTGCAAAGTAATTAGAGAGTATGGCATGCAGGTCTAAATTTTATTGTACAAACTATAACAGATTTATAAGATTATTAATTTATCATAGCATAAAATGAATAGGAGACTAGACACCTTACTGATACCTACGTGTCTTATTATGCTAGACTTCATTTTTTATAACTTATGCTGGTCATGCTCTTCTGTTACATACTGTACACGTATAATACATTATTATAGTAATGAAAAAAATATAAAAATATAGAAAATAAAACATAAAATAAAATATTTTTCTACCAAAGTACTTAGACAGTTTTCTGAATAGCATCACCAAAGGGGTCAAGTAGTTGAGAAATAGAATAATGCTGCCAACTCCAATCTTGTTGAAATGGCAGAAAGGTAACCTACTCCCTGTATTATGTAACATTGTTCTATCATAAGCTTGTTCCCCACACGGTCATTAAAATCCTGTTATGCTTCAATCATTTGTTTCATTTGTATGTAACTATACTTACGTCAATGGGGACAAAAGAAATGATATTTTATAAGTTTCCGTTGTCCCCATAACGGGAAAGCATCAATGGGGACAACGGGAAGGAAATTTTATGACATCTCGTTGTCCCCATAATGGGGACAGCGGACGGGAACACATCTCAAATACTGCAATCTTACAAAACTTCTCATACAGTCCACAGTTGAACGGAATGCTGGCTTCTATTTCGGTCAACTAATTAACATTGCGATCCAACGTGGCAATGCTGCCAGCATTCTGGGCACTCTGCCTTCTGGTGACGGCTTAGATTTATAGTAAATAGATATGTGTGTAAATACTAGATGTTATTGTTTTATTTTGTTATTATATATTTTTAACAAGTATTATCCATTCAATAAAAAAAATCTGGTAGCCCATACAAGACAATACCTAAATATAGTTTTCTTTCAGCATAAAAAAAGTTATAGATAAGTTAAAGATAAATCTCATTTCTCGATATTTACTCGAGGTAGGCCAGCGAGTTTATGCTGATATAGCATGCTTCAGATTTTAAGCTGTATGAGGTACCTATTAGCTAGTAATTTTGTATGTTGGTATACTTAATTACAAGCAACATTTCCAGCACAACAGCATTGCAGTAAGTGGGTGCTAACACTGTATGTGCAACATTAGCCATGGCCTATTTACGCCGCTGCAAGCACGCGGCTGTTTTAATGAAGAAGGGCTAATTTATCATTCAAAACCGGGCCGTTACATCCGCACATGCTAGTAAATGATTAATACGGCAACGTCAGTAACTTTCAGCAACAGCTTTAATTTTCGGCCTGTAGCCAAGGATCAACCATCAAAGTCGCCGACCCGCCGACAAGTTTATACAACACTGCTGGCTGCCTACAATATTCATACACTGGTTTGTTGCACCAATCCACCAGGCTTTATCGGCGGGTTCAGTGTATAGAGATTTACCCATCTTATAGCTTTGACGTATTCAGAGGATAGAAAGATACTTCTGGAATTTTTGATTGGCGCTGGATTGGGATTGTATCAAGCGTGTAAAGTCGTTTGTGCGCTCATTTGGTCTGGATTTTTCTTTTCGAACAAATTTGTCAGCTGGGTTGACTAAGCCGCAGGTTTCGCGCGAAGTTCCTTTCACAATAGCGTGTGTTAAACACACAATTTGTTCGAGAACCAGAATCCAGAGTACAGGAGCTAATAAACTACCTTTTTATTGAAAGCCAGGGGTGATCTTTTCATTTACTTGGCAAACAAGGTGCAATAAAGTTTTCAACATTCATGCTTCCTCGCAAAATTGCAATAAGCAATATCTACTACCAAAAATGAATCACAATTGTGTACGTACGAGTACAGTACATGTTCATATTTTTACAAATTGAACTTCCCATTTTCCAGCTTTATTAAAACTAGCTGACGTGACTTCGCACAAGTGTTTTTATTTTAATCTCGAAAGGATGAGTTTCAAAAAGTTAACTATCTAAAAAGTAGGGCATTGAAAATAAGGAAGTAAATCACATCACACTACGTAATAAGAATGTGAATGTTTGGACACCTATAAACTACAAAACAAATCAAGCATCATTTTGCATATATGTAGTTCTAGGCTTGAAATAACATATATGTAACTTTTATATACATCGGTTTTCAATCATTATTGACTTGGAATAATGTATCTATATGATACTTTTTATTCCGGAAACATAGCCACAGCCAGAATCTAGTAATTCATTTTTCTCGTTTCGAACCGTTTTTTTTTTTTACACGGCAATGGCCTTTATTAACAAAGAAAATTACAATCAAATTATAACTAGTATTTACAATTGAAACAATTAAGCTAACTGCAGACTGTTGCAAACAATCTACAGGTAGCTCAACTGATCCATATCAATACCAGTCGGTAGCGTCCCCAAGACGCTGGCTGCATTGCCCCGTTGTATGGCAATGCTGATGCGCTGCGCCAGATATCCGCCAGCTCTCGGGTCACGCGTCGCGTCGACCAGACGCTCAGATAACTTTTTAAAAACCCGGAGAGCCTCGGTACCCCACGGACCTAGGGTCTCGACCCCAAAGGGAGCAAATATGTAGGCTCTGTCGAGACCTGCATATTTTCGTCTCTTGAGATCCTCGGCCAAATCTGCCGCCGCACCAGCCCTTACGGATGTCCTCGGAAGATGGGAAGGCGCAAGTGTGTCGACGCATGTAGCGTCCCACACAATGGGCCTCCCCAACTCCCATGGGACTAGTGTCATGCCGTCAGGCCTCTTACCATCGTCACGCAACAGACCATTCGGTTCGAGAATAGCTGGTACGTTAGCGGTGACAAAGGCCCGCCGGATGACGTCGTTAAGGCTGGCATGACGAGATATCCGACCGGCGGCCCTAGTACACGATAATCCGTGATGACCAAGCTGTTCGACAGCAGTACCGCACTGGCATTGATGAGGCGCGCAACACATTGCACCCAACCGAAGACATGTTGCGATACGGAAAGTTACGGGATCCAATAAAGTGCCAGTGTTAAATGAAGGAAATGCTTGCAACCAATGTCCTGACTCCCATTTAGAAACGGCCAGGAGACGGGCACGATCCGCAGAGCTGGAGCACGTTTGTAACAAACTATTCCGTGTCAACTCACACAGAGGCCCGTCCCATTGCCGTTGAGACAAAAGAGATTTTGGGGGAGCAGCATTAGGGCAAGCATTATGCCAAGCCGTTCGAGCTTCGTCTAAAAATGAAATTTTGAATGAAATTCCAGGTGGGACCAAACAAGATGACTTTAAAATTTTGTTAACTAAAGAACTAGTGCTGTAGACGGAAGACAGGAACGCTGGAAGGGCTACACTTGAAATTTTGCGTATACCTAAGCCTCCCAATTTGACAGGCAGGGAGGCCTGCGACCATGCCTTGTCATCTAAATCGACATTCAAAACCGATGATAGAGTATTCTTTATTATGTTGTCTAAGCCTTCCAAGAGCTCACTGTGTTTCCACAGTTGACTACATCTCAAAGAAAAAAAAAAATTACCGTTTTTCAGTATGCCAATAAATCAACGACACTGCTAAAACAAAAGTGCGATTGCTGTATAGGCCTGGCTACGCTAATATTTATTCAAAGCAAAACAAACCAAAACGACCCCTGCTACACTTTTAGTAGACCCTCTACGAAACGCTACGGAGTTGTAGCCCCTCTACGGCGCGCTAAGTTGTAACCTCTACGAACCGCTACGTAATAGTCCCCTCTCTTCATGTAATTTTTTCATATCCTATTAAGCAAAGTTTTGAGAGAAAGAAAGAAAAATATTTATAAGTCTTACTTAATCTCGTTTTAGCTAGGAGATACATACCATCATCATTCATTGGTGCACTATAAAAAGAGTTGTACTAACGGTTTTTTTATGGTTATTTCGCAACGGTTATTTTAATAATTCGACTAGTCATTATTTAACTAAATACGAGCGTAAATCTAAGAGTCTAATAGTCTTGATCGGAGTCTAAATAGGAAAATGCAGTCAGTAAAAACATTTGCCGCTGTTTATAAAACCAAGTCTACTGCCTCGCCTCTCTCCTTGATTCACGACCTTCCGATATCTTGGAAAATTGGATTGCAGATGATCGTAATCTCGCCTTGCAGAGTTGCTTTAATTTATCAATGCCACTTTGAAATAATCTGCGTCGCTACAGTTCTAGGTACTTTGTACCACAACGAGACAGTCGACTAAACTTTAGATCACTCTGGAAATCTCCATTTCTTGGTTGTAGCTACTATTTAATGTAGAATATTACATACTAGAAACCTTAAAAAACTATTACGGCTATAAACATAATAAAAACATAATAAAACATAATAAAAATAGAGATAAATATTAGCCTTGAATCT
Source organism: Eupithecia inturbata (assembly GCA_963662085.1). Taxonomy (NCBI): domain Eukaryota; kingdom Metazoa; phylum Arthropoda; class Insecta; order Lepidoptera; family Geometridae; genus Eupithecia; species Eupithecia inturbata. The sequence continues at coordinate 8,174,984 of OY759180.1, read as the reverse complement.
TCAAAAGGTAAGAAAGTAGGCGTTTATTTACTTACCGGGCCAATTTGTCCCATTAGTTTTGTAAAGAACTACAGCATAGGATTACTGGAAATAAGCTAATTCTGTAACGTATTTTTGTGTTATCCTACATGACCACAAATGAAAAGCGAATTAACAAATGGTTCCACTTATGTCTATAAAATTTCCAAAACTTCGTATCATTCAAAACCTATGTTCAAAACTATGTAGTTCTTACCACACTACTTCAAACTATATTTCATTCCATTTCGCTCAAAATACTTACGATTAAAATACGTACAACGTGCGAGAAAAAAGTGACGCTTAGCAATCCTCCTACAGGTTTCTCAGTATGGCATCGGCGCTGGTGCTGCGTAGCCATCCTGGTGCTGGTGGCTGGAACAGCGTGCGTAGCCGGCCCGCTGGCATTGCGGGCCTCCCCCGGAGCACCCCTGCACGAGAGACTGAGGCTTGCGGAGCGCTTGCTGCATGATACGCCGCTCATCGATGGCCATAATGACCTGCCTTGGAACATAAGGAAGTTTTTACACAATAAGATTAAGGATTTTAGGTAAGATTAGGAGCTATTGCTAATTTTTAGAGTTTATTCTTTGGACTGTACAGAAAAATGCCCGCGCCGGAGCTAAAGTAATCCAGTGGTACACATTTTTATACAACACTTGTTTAATTTTTTTTCTGGAATGACAAGTTGGGTTTTTCTATTCAGCTGTGAACTTCTATGAGTTTCTAATTATTATCGTTGATAATCTGGAAACATTTTCATCAACGAACCATCTTACCTAATAAACTAACCCGCATCTGATTGAAACGTTTGTACCCTAAAGCCACTTGGTTCAGGACGCCCATCGTTTTTATTTGTTCGACATTTTCCAGTAGACAGGGTATAGCAACGGAAATAAAAAGTGTCCACTATGAGAACACGTGTTCTGACGAAAAATCGTAGTGTGAGCAGGGGCGTGAAAGCGCCGAGCGTGCGGCCGCGTCGCCCCGCTGTCCACTGGAAAAGAAGCATTTACTGGCTAGCAAATATAGTACAAATTCGTTTTCGCTCTTTCAACACTGGCGAAGTGTTTGCGTTGTTCTTTGAAGCGTAGTTTTTGTTTCCCACTCGGAAACTGACACAAGCTTCATTGCTATATTTTTTGTGTTACTTTTGGAATCCTATCTACATCCCAATCAACTCCACTGCGTATTCGTACACAGTGGAGTCATTCCATTTTTGATATTGAAATCCACCTGTAGCTACAAAAGCTCATCGCATTTTCCGAGCTGAATAGCTTCGCATAAATACATAGCAAGTAGCGTTTCTAAATAACCACAGCAGGAAAGCATTTCTCAAACAATAGCCGAGGAATGCTAGTTTACATACATACTGATTCCCTTTCAGTGTATCGCGGAGCAGGCACGTACAAAGTGTACAACAAACTAAACTCGCTTCAGGCTCGCTAACGACTTGGAGAACTTCTGATAGTTGAGCAATAAAGTATACTTAGTTGCTAAAGGGAATTAAAGTAAATCAGCCCCCATTCGATTTCCTCGTTACACGATTTACCGCTTGAGCTAACAGGTGTCTCAAACATAAGATTAACAACAAAGTGGCGCACTCAGAACGAAACAAAGAAATAATACCAACTTCCCTGCTTTTGGCTAATGTTGGATGTTGACGGATGTCCTGGCCCGGAGCCAAAGCCGTTACCAGCGCGTGTGCACAGATTCGATTCCGCTCTTTCATTTAAATATATTTTTCTTATATTGGATATTTATTTCACAAAGATCTAATCTCGCTATAGAAGACACATAGGGTAATATCTCCTTAGGGACGAGAAATAAAACAATCACACTCGGTACTTGTAATTTGCTAATATTACATAAACAAGATAGAAACATACCACTGCAAATATTAGTTCTCCTGGGACTTCTAATATCTGCTTTGTGACAGCGATTCCTAGAACATGGTCAGGGCTATTTATGTTACTACTGGGTGTTATTTATTGCTGTTAATAGACAACCCCCTGGGAGTTCTAAGTTCATGTTAAATTATTCTATTCTCTAGCAGCATTCTGCAGATAACATAACAAAGATCTACGGCTACTAAATAATTTTTTGTAGTTATAACCCCAATCATTTACAGTACACGTAGAAATAAGATCGACTGGTTACCTTACCAATCTATACTCTATCCAGCTCTCACACAAGACAAGTTTAATGGAAACGTTTGTTTTAGTTTCGATAAAGACTTGCGGACGATATCGCCGTGGGCGACGAGTTCCTGGAGCCACACCGACCTTCCTCGTCTAAAGCAGGGCCGTATCTCCGCCCAGGTGAGCTAATACAACTATTCTCATTTCACTTCATCTTGATCTTACTGAATGTAACTCTTGAAAAATTTACTTTGAAACGAGTTTTAACTAAAGTTGATCTTTGCTAATTAAGTCTAGGTTCTAGGGAAGACAAAAGTGTTATTTTTAATTAAAAATGTATGTACTTATATTGTATTATGTAGGTATATCAGGTGCCTATAACACAAGCTCTGCTTACTGGTGTGTTCTTTTTATAATTAATAGACCTTCGTTTGTCCACAATCTCACCAGATGGAAAGTGACGATGTGGCTGTCGATGTATCACGGTCTCACGTAATCACTCTTGGTTTTAGGTTTCCAGGTTGTTGTGGATTGTCCAGCGTTTTTAGGGTTTCGAAGTTAGGAGATCGGTTTCGAAACCCTTATGGCATCGCTTTTTCTGTCCTTTTTTCCGTCTTTAATATATCAGCAACTACAACAGCAAATAACTTGATATTTAAAATAATAATACATTTCGTGCGTCTATACAGATTTAAAAAAAAATTACAAATGAAAATAAAAAATTTCAGTACAAATTGTGCTGTCGAAATTTTAAAAGAGACCTACAATGTCAAGTGGAATATCAAATGAAAGGTATCAATTTGTACATTTCAAATCAGTTTTGTAATTTCTGTAGATTCCATACTTTTTGAAATATTTTGAAAAAAGTCGAAAAAATACCCATTCCCCCCCCCATCTCCGAAGTTTGCAAAGCGATCCATCTGAAATGTATGTAGCATTTGTAGATATGAATCTATATTTTACAGGAAAAATATAGAGAAGCCTGTAAATAGACCACTTTTTGGAAAATGGTCAAAAGAGGGTGGATAATTTTCAAAAAGGGAGGCTACCCAGGGGTATCAAATGAAAGGTATCGTTTTGTACCCTCCCACACCCTCTCGTATTTATTAAAATAACGGTAGACTTGCGTGTGTTCAATCTTTACTTTATTGGTTTATTAATCTTATTTGAAGTACCTTGTTAGCTTGGTTCTCACAATGAATAATTAACCATTAAGTTATAACTGGATATACATTTATCTCAGGAGGTGCGGTACAATGAACTGAAGCCGACAGATAGCGTGGTAGTTTCAACTTCATCGCACAAGCCAGTAATTAATACCTAAAACCATACCTTGTTGATTGTCAGCATTATAGATACCTACCACTTACCTACGCAGTCGTACATATTTTAAGATTTTTTTATAATAAATAATCTACTTAAACCAAGATAGGGACCTATAAATATAAGATGCTAGCTTCTGCCTGCGGCTTCACACGTCCTGGGTCAAAATAGCTTTTTAATTTTGAGATTGAACGGAATTTAATAAAATTTGGTTTAGCAAATTTCATTAAATTCCGTTCAATCGTTTGTTTGTGAAAAGGTAAGACACACCGAGGGATTTCGATATCGATGACAGAGTAATTTTTGTATTTATAGAACCGATTTTAAATAATTTATTTTAAAGAATAGATCTCGCGCATTTTTACCCCACCGCAAAACCACTACGTGTTTTGGGTGTTTTAAGTTAAACTAATCTATCTACATATGTACGTCATAGCTCTCAAGCGGATGTACCGATTTTATAGTTCCGTAGTCAACAAGGAACCCTTATACTTTCGCCATGTCTGTCGGTCTGTCTGTCTGTCTGTCTGTCTGTCCGCGGCTTAGCTTAGCAGATATTAGTAGTACTTACTAGAAGGCTGTTATTTTGGCAAGGGTCACACCGACAAAGTGATAAAAAAGTATTTTTTTATTTGTTGCCTTCTCTGTACTTAAAAAGGGGATCAATAAGTTTTTCTCATCTAGCGCATGGCATGGTTATCATGGTTATCATGGGATAGTTCGTTCAAAAATATTGTAGGTGTTTGAAAACCATTTACGACTCATGGATCAGTTTGCGAAATATTAAAGTGTAAAGTATTGTAGGTAGAGTAAGCGCAGCCGACTTTATGAAGGTTCGAAGTAAGACCGTCAGTGTTTAAATTAGTTTTTCAGACAAATATAGACTGAAAGTATTAATCAAAAACAATTATCTATTAAATTTGTAACCAAAAATGTATTTATGCTAAACTAGATCCTGCTCTCGAGTTTATACGCATATAAGAACTTTGCATAAGAAGATATAAAAATTATTATTTGTCCTATGAGCTTCACTGTTAAACATTTTGCCTAAGACGCAAAAGTTATAGTGATGAATTTAAAAGTTTATTTATAAGTATTGATATACTATAAAGAAGGATCAATAACATTCTAGCTTTATTTGGTAGGTACTTGCCCGCGGATTTGCACTATATATGTGACATATTCCAAATGTATATATATACATTGAAAACTCCGCAAAATTTAAGCTCGACCTATTTAATCGTTTTGTGTGAACGAACAACAAATACCCACCTTTTCAGTAATTTTTACGGAGATAGAGCAGATTCAAATTCGAAATTACTATCAATAGGTATGTGGAAATTCAATAAAGCTCGCCCCATTTTGACCGAAGCCGAAACTGTGGCCGAACCTTAATTTTTTGGCAGAACGTGAATGTGCACTTTTATCGCTGCGCATGTGCAATTATAATGTGTTGTCGAAGTGTTTGTTTTTAACTGTTACCTTGCTGATGTCTGTCATTGTTATCAGTTTTTGTTAAGTTTTCATACATAAATGTCTGCTATTACAAAAAAATCTTGGATTCTAGAACCGTGTATACCGTGTAACCGTGTCTTTAATGGGCTAACAGTGGTAAACCCTCTGAAACAAAAGCACTATTTATATCAATTATAGTTGTTAACAAGTCAAACATAAACTACGAATGACGCCACATTACGATGATTAAGACATCCACTCGTACATATTGGTGATAAAGATTGATCAATTTCAGCTGTTGTGTAAAAACAATCTTGATGGATTTAGGCCACCAGAAGGCTTGCCTGGAACATATATCTAACTATGTCGACGGGTTTCGATTGAAAAACACTTTGTTTCTTTTGCTCTACATTTTAGGCCTCCTTTGATCAAACTTTAAGTTCAGCTCATGAGTTCAAAGATTAGTTTGTATACCCACACTATGACTAGAGTTTAGAAGCGTTGAATAAAAGTATTTCAGAACTGGCCTGGCTTGGTTATAAGTTCACTAAAAGCATTCCAGGTAAAGTAAAGATATTTTTGAGAAAACTTTGTAAAAAGAATGATTTTTACAATATCAATGTACACAATATACTTAATTTGGATCAACTTACAGGCAGTTGCCTCATGGCGGCATATTCAATAGCCTCGAGTAGGCAAATGACAAGCGAATTATATATCTGTCATTGTATTTGAAGCCAATTTATTCCCGTTCAGGATGCGACGTATCCTGAACGGGAATACGGTACACTCGTCGCATAGTAACCATGCGGTTACTGTTCCGTTGTAATGTGATTGTAATTATGTTGTCAGTTCTGGGCTGCGTACGTGCCGTGCGACGCGCAGCATCGGGATGCTGTGCAGCTGACGTTTGAGCAGATCGACCTTATCCAGCGGCTCACTGACAAGTACCATCCCCAGCTCACGCTCTGCACGTCGGCTGAAGGTTTGTTTTTGACACATTGAACATTGTTAAGTCTCTATTTTGAATGAGATGCTGTCAATATCCATAATATTTCGCGGAAGGAGTTATTATCTACCTATATTAGAATAGATATCTTTTCAGAAATTCCAACATACTCTAATGACTACAGTATATGACTCAGTCACGACCCGTTAATTTTGAATATCGACTGCACTCAGAACGTAACTGCAGCTTCTTTATCGCATCGTTACGTTATGCAAGGTAATTTTCTAAGGGATGTCCCACCCACCTCCCTATTCCAGCCACCGAGCGGTAATGCTTGCAATAACGCCTTCCGTTATGAAGGGCAAAGTGCCGCAAAGAGTACTCCGAGAGCATCGAGTATGTATCCAGGATATGTACTCGATGCCTATAGGAAACATCAACGATTGTTTCAAGGTTTCAGAATATGTTTTGAACATAAATGCTATGAATGTCCAGATATTTGTTTCTGAATTTACGTTGTTATATAACAACGTAAATTAAAAAAAGTTAAATCTTATAAAATATTTTATAAGATTTAACTTTTTTTAATTTCAACGATTTTGTTATAAGATGAGAGTGCTGTTTCAGCTATAATTTTTAATCTTTGCGGTAGTCAGCCCTCAATTGTGCCATCATAAGCATGTGCTGGTTCCAATTTTTGTATTATTTTTTTTTTATTTTGTGTTTTACAGAGTTTTGGAACAAGTAGCTACATGAGCTTGCGTTTCCATTTTATACAGACAAAAGTCACTTTTTAACCGACTTCAAAAAAGGAGGAGGTGCTGTGTACGACTGTACGCGTTTTTTTTTCATGTATTTTCATCGATTTCTCCGTCATATATGGACCGATTTGGCATATTCTTTCGCTGTTGTATGGATAATGATCCCGAAGTGGTCCCAAAAAATTTTTATTCCCGAGGGATTAGTATTACTCCCGAAAATCTTAAAATTCTGTGTAAATATTTAATAAAAAATTTGATATTGGTTTTTAGTTTTTCGAAAACAATCAAATAATTACAAAAGGCATGCTGGCTTTTCAAATTTGCAGTCATGACGCCAACTGAAATCGGGTCGATAACTACCGGAATGGATAGTGCCATCGAGCACAAATAAGCTCAAATTACGCACCTCATGGACACGATATGTCTCTGCGTGTTGAGCAATCGATTGACATATACAGATGATGAAAGCGTAACAGCCATTAGCTTGACATACTTTATGTCTTAAGGTGAGTGCATAGTTTGCATGTTGACAGAGGTTATAGAGGATATACCTACCTGCATTGTGATTAATAAAACGTTTTCCGCTGTAAGTTAAAGCAGTTATAGATAAGTTCTAAAAATAACTTTATTGATAGTTCGAAGGTGCAAGGTACGAACTAACGATCAAAAGTACATATGTACTTACTTTGATGAATTCATAGGTACTAAGTTAATTAACTCCGTTTTTGCGTCACATAATCTTACTCGGTGAGAACTAAGAAATTTAAGCGCACGGACAGTAAAACCATCCGTATTCAAATTCAATTAACGGATTTCATACTGGCAGTGTGAACCGTGTGAGTTATGACGTTATGAATCGCGACGGAATACCTCGGTATATGTCCCATAGATGCGACCTGGCTAGCTAGCTGCCATTTCTGGGATTCCAGCGCGGAATCGCTTATAGCCAGGCAGCCATCAGATCGCTTTTGAAACCAATCTATTCTAATTTAATCCCCAAACCTGTCCATCATAATCACAGAATTATTTTTGAAAGCTGAAGGCTCCTCATCTCGACGGTCTGGAACATATATTACAAAAGTATTTTTAAAAGAGAATGTTTCTCCTAGCGGTGTGCATGAAGAAGCTGTGAATAATAGCTCTTTTGTAATCGTATCAATCTCTGTTAAATCCTGCCTGAATGCTTTCCTTTTATTAACATCGTGTTATTATTACTATTTATAAGTTTTCTAGTTTTACTTATCTTCTATTAGAGCTGTACTGAATAATAAAGGATTAGGCTTTCCAATAAAATACTGATTTGCAGTGATTCCTAGTATCTAGGCTCTATCTGGGGTTCCCGTAAGTGGGCGAATGCTCGATTTTTCAGGTCCACAACCGGGGCTATTGATCTGAATAAGTACAAGGTTATTTAATTGAAGACTAGACAATCTTCAGCTAAAATAATCGCTTGGGAAAAGGTTGCGGTAATTCGTTTAACATTATAATTTAAATAATTAAGCACTTGTTAAGTACGGACCTTTGTCGAGATTAAGTAGCAGTACCTGGAGATTCTCGCAAAGGGAATATCTTTGTCAATTAAATTTATAGGGCAAATTAATTTATCTAGTGTACCTTTATAAGAGGGTTCTTTCTATGTTGTGTGACCTTTTGGACTTTAATAAATGTAAGTATTATATTATATATTATATACTATACAGGTAATCCTGTCCCCCATTACGTATTGTAAAGTCTATAAATTGACAAAAACGAGCGTTAGATTGAATCTACATTTTTTAATGGAAAAGTCACATAAATTCTGCTCTGAAAATTATAGCATAAAATACAACACAATACATTTTTAAAGAAAATCTGGTAGAGTGAATGCAAAACATCCAGGTTATTTGCATAAAAACCTCATTGTTTAGTCTCAGCTATTTTAAAAATAAACCGAAACTAATTAATGTAAATCAGCAAGGAATCGGTGCAATTCTTTTTTCCGTTATTGTTTTTGTTATTTAAATTAACCACATTTTTAAGAATAATTACAGGAAACTAAACCAGCCAAGAGCGGGACTCGCACACGAAGGGTTCAGTACTAAAAAAGAAAATCTATAGAAAATAAGGAAACACCATTGTCAATTTGTATATTACTATGAAAGTAGAAGCACTTTAAGCAACAATTTTCTACCCGTTTTGAAAACCACGTTTTTATACGAGGTTTAGTGTTTTTATTATTGATTTTGTTGCTATAACGGTAATAGGAATATCTACACATTCTATGAAAATTTCAACGGTCTAACTATTTCTTTGCATGAGGTACAGCCCACTGACAGACGAACGGACGGACGGATGGACATCGGAGGCTTAATAATAATGGGGATCCATTGGCACCTTTTGGGTACGGAACCCTAAAAACCACCTTTTTGGTTGTAATTACTCGTAGTGTAAAACAGTACTATTGTCATAAAAACTGTCGTAGTTTGACGAATTCATAACGGATGTAAGCGGTTTTTCTACGAACCTTATTTGTAAACGTTGGTGTTCTTCCAACACAAATAAGGTTTGTAGTAAACCCGCTTACAGCCGTAATAATGAGTGCTATTGTCTTTTGTCTCGGTTAGAAGGTGAATAACATAAAAAGTGCAAAGCTTGGTCCTTAAACTACCGCTTCAGGCGCCAGTATTGTGGAGCTTTTTAAGGAACAGCAGAGCTTATTAGCAACAAACTAAGGTTGTCCAAGCGTAAGTCCTTACTTACTCTTGGACAAATTTGAATGATTTTGAATAATTACCTACCCTTGCAGGTAATTCAAAATCATAACGTTGACCTGTCCTATAAAGCTATAGGTAAAGAATGAATGAATCAAGGGTAACAATTTCGAGGTTATAAAGCTGTAGAAATAGCACGAGTAGGTACCTAAGCTTGACGGTAAGTTTAGCTCAGATTTAAGACCTACCTGCGTTTTATTACCTAGGACGTATGTAATATCCGAAAGCTAGATACCAACATTTCGGTAACAGAACTTCGGGATCCATAGTTAGGTATTGCAGGTGAGTTACCAACTTTGATAAGGCATTATGGGAATTGGAATTGCTATGGCTGCAGTCGGTTGAAGTCTCGTTACATTCGACTAGCTATTTCATTCCGCGGTTAACAAACTTTTAATCAAAGAGTAGTGTGATTTTTAAAAGCAGACTTAAAAAGGTTAAGTCTGCGTTTAAAAATCACACTACTACGGTTATTAATTCGAAAACTTAGATGTTTAGATGGTTGTAACCTCTTAACGCCAAAACTGCGGAACGGATTAGGCTAAAATTTTGCATAGACAAGGTCTAGACCTGTTTAGGCTACTTTTTATCCCGAAAGAACGCGTGCGAAGCCGCGGGCAGAAGCTAGGGTCCTAAATGATTGTCTTTTACCTAGTGGTATGTTTTGGTGACCTACTCTGATTTATGCAATGGAAATAGATCTCTAAGAGTTTCAAAATATGGCACAAAGCTTTTATGAGCGTTCCTTGAGATCCGACATTGATAGATGCGTTATTGCTATTGGATATCAAGCGATCGATAGTTATATTTAAGGTTATTTTAATATTCATAACGGTGTATTCGTATGCAATGAAAACAGAGTTATAATCCCAGTTAATGAAGAGTAATCCGTATTTTAATTAAGTCCGGCAATTTCGATCAGATTTAAGATAAGTAAGTATGAAGTATTTTCGCTTGAACAAAGTCATCGTGGGCTTTGTTCAAGCGAACATACTTTATCATATAAGTGGTTCAATAAGGTACTAGATGCTGATGTAGCTTGTGATTTTTTCAACGCTCTTAAATAAATAAATAAATAACTAGACAACTACTGGATATTTTCATATAGCATAATCTATCTAGTCCCAAAGTAAGCAGAGTTTAGCAGAGCTTATCTAATACATTATTATTTTACATGTGTATCCATGCTAATATTATAAATTCGAAAGTAACTCTGTCTGTCTGTCTATCTGTTTTCCATTACACGCTTAAACGGCTGAACGGATCTCAATGAAATTTTGCAGGGACCCTGGTATTTACCAGGGAGGTCCCTGCAAAATCCCCCCCCCCCATATCCCGGAGACAGATACGGGACGGATACGGTGTATGTAATTAAATAAACACCCACACCTACAGAACCATTTGTCCGGCTTTCTTAGTTTAAATCCTACCTACTAATATTATAAAGCCGAAAGTTTGTAAAATGTGAACTTTAATATGATCTCCAAAGCTACTGAAATGATCAAGATGAAATTTTGCGTGCATTTAGAACTTAGCCTAACTTAGATAGTAGCCTACTTTTTATAACAAAAATATGCGTGCGAAGCCGCGGGAAAAAGCTATAGAAGTATATAGCACAATAAAACACAATATAACTTGTCCTCAGACATAGTCACTGCCCACGCGAACCACCGCCTATGTTCTCTAGTCGGTGTGGAGGGCGGGCATGCGATTGGCGGATCGCTGGGCGTTCTTCGGACGCTGTACCAAGTCGGTGTCCGGTACCTCACACTGACTTCCACGTGTGATACGCCATGGGCTGAGTGTGCGGGCGCTGATAAGACTGAGCTGTCGCAGAAAGGAGGTTTATCGCCGTTTGGAAAGGTAAGACTCAAATATGTAGTTTATCTATCTTTTGGGCACCACTTACAGTTGAAGCCTTCTTTTGTACTAGGTCCGCCTGCGACGCAGGAGGTTCGATTCCCGCCTTGGGACAAATGTTTGTACGATCTGCAAATATTTGTTCCAGGTGTTATTGTTTTGTATTCATTTATTTCAGATAATTAAATCATAATTTAATCATCGTTATGGGTACTTTCAATGTATAATAAAAAAAATATCTATGTAGTGTATTAAGTATATCAGTCATCCAGTACCCAAAACACAAGCTCTGCTTAGCTTGGGGCTAGATGATGCTGTGTGGATTGTCCAGCATTATTTATTTATTATAATAATACCTCTATGGTTGAAGCAATTAATAGTTTACTCTCTATTGATTGGCTGGAAGTTTTAATATTAAATGATTTTATATAATAAAAATATCTAGGTAATTAAATTTTCGAATTCAGTAGGTAATATGTTTATTTATTAGTGTTTTGTTTTCATCAAATTTGAGTATTTTCTATCAGCATGGGTATGTACGTTTACAGGCATTGTTTTTAAATTTCGCCGCTTGTGGTCTGTGGCGCAAACGAAACGCAAAATCAACATTTTCGAAATTTTAGTTTATTTAGTCACAATGACACTTTGTTTAAGCGCTGAACGGGTAGAGTCACAGAAATCTGAATAATTATTATTCAGGTTTCTGTGGGTAGAGTTAAGTTGAGCCCTCGTCACTCAAAGCATTGGAATCCGAGAATTCCTTCACTGAGACCTTTGTCAGTATACGGTTTCCTTTACTAACAGGATCTCATTTGATTCGATGAGATCAATCAAGACATTCAATAGATCTGCACAATAATATAAAATCTTAGGTAGATAGGTAGTAGGTACCTAATATCACTTTTATATTTTTTTTTTCTCTACCTCTTTCAAGGTGGGTATCTATTTCTTCAAAGAAACATTTACGTTAAATAATACGGTGTTAGCTTTTTTAAAGAAACATGCTTTTCTATGAGTACCTAATTTATTATTTATTTTTAAAGCAAAACAATCCGATTCCCCTTTCCAAGCCAAATACTTTGCTCTATTAATTCTAATTTCAGCAACTGATAAGATTCCTTTGGCAAAAAGGAAAGTAACTCGTATTTCCGTTTTCTTTAGTCCCCACTTACTTGATTCATTTTTTACTCAGCAAGGATCTTGCTAAAAGGTTTGAATAAGAAAATGCAAATTTAAAAGAAACAAGACTTTCCAAGTCTGTTTAAACTGAGTGGAAAGGGTTGCAAATTATGCATGCATAAGAATTGTAATCTATTTAAATATAGCTCGTTTAAAATTCATCATCAAAATGGACAATCGGATTTGGTACAGTGGTCAAGCAGAGTGCGGTATACGTGGGTGGATACGGGGTGTGGTGTGTTTTCGACGAGTATCGAGACGTGTTTTTAGAACGAAAGTATAAAGATTGAGACGACGACGTCGCCGTCGAGTAGAGCGAGTATGCCATAATGATAAACATCCTGCACTGCAATATTTCGCTTTGTATGAACTCGGGCTGCTCGGTTGTGCACTTCTTTGTTTACCAGCGATACTTTTCGAAATATTTTCTTTTGTTAAAACCACTCGCTGCGCGTTACGCAGGCACACGTAAGAGCCATCATTACATAGTGATGGAGGAAAAACTCAACATCAGCATTGTTTCTTAAGTAAACACTAGCTAGCTACAACACATTATAGAACTTATCTTCTTAGACAATGTACTAAATTCTTACTCAGCGAAGTGTTTAGGAAAAATAAATCTGAGTAGTAGTTACCTACTACTTATTACCTTATTTACCTTATATGTGTAAGTCGATGCCACTATACTCGAGCCATTCTCAATGTACAATGTTTGTAAGCCACTTACTGGACAATAATCCAAAATACTCTTTTTGACATTGACTTTGAAAAGTAGTTGTCAGCAATATATGTACATTGTAGTAAAGAGTTTAAGTTGACAAGTATTGCAACTTCTGTGAAAAAATCAACAGCAAGAAAGAGATTTTTTAGGATAAGTATGGAGGCAATGTTTAGAAACATTGTATATTGAGTTTGGCCAGAGTATAAGTATTTATTTTGGTCTGCAAAGTAGTAAAATAAATTAGAATTAAATAGTTTGTTTTAGGGGCATTGCTTAAAGCTCACCGCAGAGCTTTTTTCTTCTTCTCTTTTATAATTTATCGGTGTCGGAATCGTGAATTTTCAATCCGCGGTTAAGATAACTTTTCAATTAATTAATTAAATCCGGCGTACAACCTTCCAACGCGTGGAACAATAAAGCTCTTTATAATACCAAACAGCTAGACGGAACTCTACCTACTTACGTAGGTACTATATAACCAAAACCTAAAATGCTAGCTCATTCTTTAGCTTAGTCTAACTAGACGGCAAGCGGAAAGCACCTGCCTATAGACACATTTTTAAAAGCTGGCATTTGTTTTTCATGCAATTATCCACGCTGACGTCACAAATCCAGGGCTTGAGTATACGAAAATAATAAGGGATCGTGCCAGGTTTTAAAAATTGATCTATACTGCAAAATGTACGGATGTTTAGTTTAGGTTTCATTGCATAAACATTCCAAAACAATCGCTTCCGAATTTCGATTTTATTTCCGAATTTTTTTTTTCGGATTTCGAATTATTTTCACATTAGAAATGTACCTATCCATACTAACATTATAATTTCGAAAGTAACTCTGTCTGTCTGTCTGTCTGTCTGTTACCTTTCCACGCCTTAACGGCTGAAAGGTTCTTATTGAAATTTAGCAGAAAGGTAAACGGTATCTTGGGTACGGACATAGGCTACTTTAAAAGCGCGTGTGAAGCCAAGGGCAGAAGCCAGTACGTTATAAATTAACATTATATACAAATAGAATGCCCAAAAGCTCTGTTGATAATAATTATAGGCTAATCTACAAAACGGTTTGGTAAATGAGAACTCATTATGAATTTGCTTCATAAAATTGGCGTCCATTCTCTATTCATTGTAAAGTACAATAGACTCAAATTTATGGCAAATTTTCATTCATAGGTTTATTAAACAAAGCGCAATATCATTTTGAATGTAATTAACCGAATAGGTACGTACCTAATTATGTTATTAATAGGTAGATATTATAGGTACCTAATCAATTTGTACTATAACTAGTATTATCTTACATGAGATCAGAATGAGAAATAGTGGCTCAACCATCCTTCCTACTATCAAAGTACATTCGAAGCTAACTCTGTCTGGCTGTTACCTTTTCACGCCTAAACGGCTGAACGGATCTCAGTAAAATTTTGGCAGGGAGATAGATGGTATTCTGGGCACGGGTATAGGCTACTTTTTATCCCAGACAAAAGGCTTGCGAAACCGCGGGCAGCGGCTAGTTTCTAATAAGAAATAAATAAAAACAGGTCAGGTTTTTTACGTAAAAAAAGCTTTTTTTTTGAGTCTCAAGTCTTTGTGTCTCGATATAGTAGATGACGTGTGACATTATTAGAATGAGGGAAAGAGAGTGCACATGCTACACTACTCAACAAAGTCTAGGGAACAATGATATTTTAGTGTATATTTTTAATTCAAATTTATTCTTGTTTTCAGTTATGCAATTAAATAAAAAGCGTTCATGTAAAAAAATAAGGTTTAATTAAAAAAACTAAAATAGTGCCTAAAAAAAAAACAATTTTCTTCAAATTACAAAAACATATGACGCTTACGTGGAAATTAAATGAAAAAATATTCTTTTTAGGGTTTTTAATAATCTGCTGGACCTCCCAGGGCATTAGCCACGGTCCTACATCGGCGTGGCATACTGAGTATCAAGTTATCAATTGTCGCCTGTGGAAAAAGGCTCCATATTCTGGAAAGATGGGAAAAAAGTTCTTCTCCCGTGTTCAAATTTTGAGGAAAATCACTGAAAGCTCTTCTTCCGAGTAAATCCCATGCATGCTCAATTGGATTGAGATCGGCGGACTGAGCAGGCCACTCTAATACCGTGATATTGTGCTCGCTGAACACATTCATCACCTGCCTTGCGGTGTGTGGGCGTGCATTATCCTGTATGAACACGAAATCTTGGCTAAACTGCTGGTGGTGGGGGATGACCATAGGATGCACTACCTGTTCAATGTATTGCTCTGCATTCAAATTGCCTCGTATGCGAACGAGATCAGTTCTCCCACCCAGGCGAATTCCAGCCCACTCCATCATCGTTCCGCCTTGATAAGGATGAACTTCCTGAGGATTTCGGAGTCGACTTTGGCGATCAGGAACACGCCAAACACGCACCTTAGTCTCCTTGAATTAGGATGAAATCCGAAGCGAGACTCATCGGAAAAGAGAACACGTGCCCACTGATTATCGGTCCATCGCAAATGTGCATTAGCCCACAGTAAACGACGCCCTCGATTTCCACGTCGCAAAGCTGGAACTCTTAATGGTCTGCGAGCGCGGAGATTGACTTTATGTAATCTTCTCCTGGGAGTTTGGTCACTGATAACCACTTGGTGCTGGGACTGGAGTCTTCCTACCAACTGGCGAGCTGTAATCTGGGGCTGCCTTCTTGCAGCATTTTGCAGAAATCGATCTTGTCTCTGGGTAGTGACCCTGTATCTTCCTCGGTGACGTTCTGCTACATCTCCTGTAGCCCTGTAGCGTGCCCATAATCGGCAAATTACGCTTGGCTGTGTGTGAACATTGGCCGCGATATCGCGTTGACTGCGTCTAGCTTCCAACATACCCACAGCCCTAAGCATCTCTTCCCGCGTTAAATGACGACGCTTAGAGTTTCAAAAATGTCGTAAAAGTTGGGGGTAATGGTTTTTCACAAGAAAAAAAATCGATACATGACAAAAATCACAACAACTTTATGCTAGCAAACCCCTTACTCTGCGACCAAGTTCGGTTTTTCCTTCTTATTTTGAAAAGCTTTCGCACTTTTGTTTAATTTTTTTGAATTTCGAACAAATGATTTATTTCTCTTCCAGCCTTAATTTATAAATTTTAGTAACTAGTACTTTTTTTACGAGTTTTCAAAAAAATTTTAAGTATTATTGCTTGTTCCCTAGACTTTGTTGAGATAGATAGATAGAAAATTCTTTATTCACAGAAACTTAAATAATTGAGTAGTGTAATTTCCGATGAGACTGGCCGCCTTGGCCGAAGATTCGGCTAGGGAGACATCATAGGGCGTGTCGGCGTGCAAAATAACAAAATAATCAATCATACAATGTTTTGTTAATAATAGGTATAAACTTTGATACAAAATGTGCCTTAAAGAGATAGCAAGGTAAGAAACAATTTAAAATAAAAATTGTTTATTGCATAAAAAACACATATTTTTGTTATTACAGTGCGTAAGCCCTCACACTCAGGGTCAAGAAATCAAACAATATACCAAAAAATTTACCCGCATCCTTCCCTCAGTACAGGAGTGCGCTAACCAATTACCCCACGAGGTCAAGTGACTTATGAGTCGAAAAACTTTGGGACTTCCTTCGGACCCTAACGCCGCGCCGTTAGCTGCACCTACAGGGGTCACATTGAACTTTATCCAATCCTGTTCAAAGACTAAAGTTACTTTTAGTTCGGTTGACGAGATGGGTCGCGTTACTCAATTCAAAGATTTTTGTTATTATAGTGCGCAAGCCTTCACACTCAGGGTAATGTCTAAGAAATCAAATAATATCCTAAACATTTTTGGGATACTAATTGATTTCTACATGTACAAAGTAATTATACTTATTTAGGGCTCTCATTAATAATAAGCTATTCTAAAAATAACTTGTGGTTTGGTAGTGAGTGCTTTCCCTTACAATAATTTTACAATTAGTTATTATTGTACAAGACTGAAGTGTACCTACCTACGTCTAAAAAAATATAATCTAAAATGTAAAAAAACCTTTCATATACCTAGTCAGTCTATTAAATTAGATGGAATGGATTGGAACTACAACTACAACGGGGAACTCAAATTCCATAAAAAAGTTAGTCATTGGTCCGGCTAACTTAATTAACTGCTCGCCCGCTGCCGTGTGCTCCATGGCCGCCGGCCAGAACTTTCTATTGCTAATAAATATTACAATGCTATACCTTCTTTCTCGTTTGTCGAACAAATTGTAAACAACGTTGCACTTGCGCATTTTATGTTGCTTCTTACAATAGCTCTTTCACTGGTATTTCGTAGAACTTGGTAGAACGTATATTTCCCTTTTTTAAGGGTAGGTAGATCTTTTTAAAGAATAAAACGAGAACACTTTACGTTCCACTATAGAGTAAAGTTTTCGCGTTTTATTGTAATGCCATACAAATAAAATTGTCCATGCATAAAGCTCCTTTTCCAGCATCTTATGATTCGGGCGTTCAATCGACCAGTTCACGGGAATTTTATTTTGAATACAGCTGAAAATAAATTCTCGTGAACGAATGATCCGAGTCATTTTCGGTGAAGTCCGATCACGAGCCACTTTCATGGGTTTGGTTTGTGAGCGAAATAACCTGCAGACTTGTGCTATCAATAGGGTTGCCGAAAAAAAACCTGTTGAACGGACAAACGCGTGAAACTATAGGTACTTAGACTTCATTGTTAGACAGGTACCTTACCTACTGAAAAACTTGAAAAGATTTCCAATTAGAAGAGAGGTAACTTCCTACAAAAATGTTACTAGTAATTAGTTAATATACTTACCATAGAGACTGAGGCTGACGGACAAACCGATCAACGATTTATTTTAGCTGTAGCATAAGTATGTAAATAATGTTTAATATAAACAAATAAATAAAAAAAAAAAAAAAAAAAAAGTTTTATAATATTTTCCTTGTTAGTTGTTTAAGGTTGATCGTTTCGTGTTAGCGCGAGATTCTAATGATTTAGCGGCTTTTTATATTTTCGGCGTTCTACAAGGAATAAAACTAGCGCAAAAATAATTTACCGCAAATCGTAAAACATTATCTATTCACTTTGAAAAAAATACCTTCGATTCACTGCTATTTTTGGAGCATTTGGGAAAATAAGAGATTATGGGCTAAAAATCAACAAGCATCAAATGCTCCCAATAGTCACAAGTATACACGTACCGCCCCGTCAATACAAAACAAACAATCATACTTTGCAATGAAGCCGTCGGTATAGTATCCGTGTGATTTCCTCCTCCAAGCTCCCGGCAGCTCCCGGGTAAGGCACTTCTTACCCCAGGGAGCGACCGCAAAAGCTCCCGAACACCATCCGCACATTACAACCCGAATGTAAATTTTCCGCAGGTTTGTCGTAACAGTGCTTACTGCAAATAAATGTTAGTAATTAATTTCTTGCTCGTATATTATGTATAATAATATGTATCTCCTGATTTGTCTCCGTTTATTTCTGAGTACATTATTACAAGAAATAAACGTAATATAGGGAGCGTAGGTATCGGTATACGTTATTCTCAATGTGGTATTTAACTTTGGATTAGATTTTGTTAGTCCATCAAACAGCAGAGACTTCCTTATTTCATTTACAATTTCGTAGATACAGAGGTATTTAATGAGTTTATTTATGTGTAAAACATGCAATTTGAATATGAGTGTTAGATACGATGTGCCCCACAGTTTAGCAATCTGTTTTGAAATCCTGTATATAGCTAGCCGTCTAGAACTATACTTGAGATACATTATGACGTATGGCTCCGTGTTCTAGACCAGGTGTTGGGTGGAAATAAGATAAATCGACTGGGCAAGCTGTCGGGTCTCAAGCAACATGTACATAATACCTAAACGTAGAAATGTACAGTGATTTTCTTGCATTTTATGCAAAGGTATTTGCATTTTAGATACCCTTATAATATTTTGTCCAAGCGCCAATACGTACGTACCTACTTACTACCAATACAATATCGAACTTAATATCCCTTCTAAGCTTTCTTTACTTATATTACTAACGCTAGGTACCCACCCAATACGTACGTACCTACTTACTACCAATACAATATCGTACTTAATATCCCTTCTAAGCTTTCTTTACTTATATTACTAACGCTAGGTACCCACCCAATACGTACGTACCTACTTACTACCAATACAATATCGAACTTAATATCCCTTCTAAGCTTTCTTTACTTATATTACTAACGCTAGGTACCCACCCAATACGTACGTACCTACTTACTACCAATACAATATCGAACTTAATATCCCTTCTAAGCTTTCTTTACTTATATTACTAACGCTAGGTACCACCCAATACGTACGTACCTACTTACTACCAATACAATATCGAACTTAATATCCCTTCTAAGCTTTCTTTACTTATATTACTAACGCTAGGTACCCACCCAATACGTACGTACCTACTTACTACCAATACAATATCGAACTTAATATCCCTTCTAAGCTTTCTTTACTTATATTACTAACGCTAGGTACCCACCCAATACGTACGTACCTACTTACTACCAATACAATATCGAACTTAATATCCCTTCTAAGCTTTCTTTACTTATATTGCTAACGCTAGGTACCCACCCAATACGTACGTACCTACTTACTACCAATACAATATCGAACTTAATATCCCTTCTAAGCTTTCTTTACTTATATTACTAACGCTAGGTACCCACCCAATACGTACGTACCTACTTACTACCAATACAATATCGAACTTAATATCCCTTCTAAGCTTTCTTTACTTATATTACTAACGCTAGGTACCCACCCAATACGTACGTACCTACTTACTACCAATACAATATCGAACTTAATATCCCTTCTAAGCTTTCTTTACTTATATTACTAACGCTAGGTACCACCCAATACGTACGTACCTACTTACTACCAATACAATATCGAACTTAATATCCCTTCTAAGCTTTCTTTACTTATATTACTAACGCTAGGTACCCACCCAATACGTACGTACCTACTTACTACCAATACAATATCGAACTTAATATCCCTTCTAAGCTTTCTTTACTTATATTACTAACGCTAGGTACCCACCCAATACGTACGTACCTACTTACTACCAATACAATATCGAACTTAATATCCCTTCTAAGCTTTCTTTACTTATATTACTAACGCTAGGTACCCACCCAATACGTACGTACCTACTTACTACCAATACAATATCGAACTTAATATCCCTTCTAAGCTTTCTTTACTTATATTACTAACGCTAGGTACCCACCCAATACGTACGTACCTACTTACTACCAATACAATATCGAACTTAATATCCCTTCTAAGCTTTCTTTACTTATATTGCTAACGCTAGGTACCCACCCAATACGTACGTACCTACTTACTACCAATACAATATCGAACTTAATATCCCTTCTAAGCTTTCTTTACTTATATTACTAACGCTAGGTACCCACCCAATACGTACGTACCTACTTACTACCAATACAATATCGAACTTAATATCCCTTCTAAGCTTTCTTTACTTATATTACTAACGCTAGGTACCCACCCAATACGTACGTACCTACTTACTACCAATACAATATCGAACTTAATATCCCTTCTAAGCTTTCTTTACTTATATTACTAACGCTAGGTACCCACCCAATACGTACGTACCTACTTACTACCAATACAATATCGAACTTAATATCCCTTCTAAGCTTTCTTTACTTATATTACTAACGCTAGGTACCCACCCAATACGTACGTACCTACTTACTACCAATACAATATCGAACTTAATATCCCTTCTAAGCTTTCTTTACTTATATTACTAACGCTAGGTACCCACCCAATACGTACGTACCTACTTACTACCAATACAATATCGAACTTAATATCCCTTCTAAGCTTTCTTTACTTATATTACTAACGCTAGGTACCCACCCAATACGTACGTACCTACTTACTACCAATACAATATCGAACTTAATATCCCTTCTAAGCTTTCTTTACTTATATTACTAACGCTAGGTACCCACCCAATACGTACGTACCTACTTACTACCAATACAATATCGAACTTAATATCCCTTCTAAGCTTTCTTTACTTATATTACTAACGCTAGGTACCCACCCAATACGTACGTACCTACTTACTACCAATACAATATCGAACTTAATATCCCTTCTAAGCTTTCTTTACTTATATTACTAACGCTAGGTACCCACCCAATACGTACGTACCTACTTACTACCAATACAATATCGAACTTAATATCCCTTCTAAGCTTTCTTTACTTATATTACTAACGCTAGGTACCCACCCAATACGTACGTACCTACTTACTACCAATACAATATCGAACTTAATATCCCTTCTAAGCTTTCTTTACTTATATTACTAACGCTAGGTACCCACCCAATTTATCGCAAGCGTGCCTAGCGTTGTGATACCTACTATCAAGAGCAAAATGTGAATTCTTCAGATTCTAAGAGATTTTTTTTCCTGTCTTTTCCTAGGTGGTAGTTAAAGAGATGAATCGTCTTGGCATGCTGGTGGACCTATCCCACGTGTCAGAGCGTACGATGCGCGACGCGCTGGCAGTCTCTCGCGCGCCCGTGCTTTTCTCGCACTCCTCTGCGCGCGCGCTGTGCAACGTCACAAGGAACGTGCCCGACACCGTGCTAAGGTTGCTGGCAGCGAATAAAGGACTAATCATGGTGAATTTCTACACTTCCTTCCTGACGTGCAAGGAGACTGCTACGGTTCAGGATGCTATTGGTGAGTAGGTTTCCTAGATTTAAATTTTTAAATTTATTATCTTTATATTTTTAACATTATCTAGGTATGCATGTATATAGAGAACCTATAATAACCCTCCAACATCATACATGATTTGATTGTCTAAGATTAGCACACCCTATAAAATGTTCATGAATAAACACTTATTGGAAAAGTACCCAATCACCCGAGAACTACGTTCATAGATTACGTTTTTTGCCTAAGTTTTTATTGCTCCGCGGCTTAGATAGAGGTAGGTATTTCCCAGGTTTATGAATGCATTTTATAACGATAACTCCATTTCTATGTCTGGAAAGTTCATAAAAATGGATAGAGAACTTAAATCACAACTATACCTACTGCTAAAGAAATCCAGTGCTACGAGGTCAGTAGGTGCTAGGCTGCTACGTGGCTGCTACGCAGTGCTACGGTTTCCACTAGGTTTAACACAATGCATGTATAAACGCCGGGGTTTTATACCAATCTAAACTTTTCTACCGTGGGTATAACCCTTATTCGATGGAAACGGTTTTCCAAATTGCCTTTCTACTTAGTCAAATACTCACAACAGGGAAATGTATAAAGAGCATACAGAAATATGCATATACAATATATAAGATCACGTGTGCTTTTCTTGAGCCATGCACTTTTGGTGATTTTCTGTAGCAAAATAACAATCAGATGAATAATGATTTAATGTTGTTCCAGCTCATATAAATCACATCCGCGATGTGGCAGGTGTAGACAGCGTAGGCCTGGGCGCCGGGTACGACGGGATCAATTAGTAAGTACTCGCCTTCCTGACATTACGATTTCAGCGAAACAAGCTTGTCGTTTAATAAATATAATAATATTCTGTATTACTCACATTTACATGTGTCTTTCAAATGTTATTCTTTGACTTTCATTATCATCATCATCATCCCATATTAGTCCACTGCTGGACATAGGCCGCCCCTAATGAGCACCATAGCGCCCTGTCTTCATTTTGCCGCATCCAGCATCTGCCTGCATTCTTTCGCAGGTCGTCGTCTCATCTGGCTGGAGGGCGTCCTACACTACGTTTGCCGAGTCGCGGAACCTTTGTCTTTGCTGGTTCTAAATTCTAATTGGTATTTAATTTTGTTTAATAAGTTGTTTGTCAAATAGGGTATTGGGTTGGTAAAATACGTAGGTATGATTGTTTTGCCTTTTTTGCTCTCTATCTAGCCATAGACTTCATGATCTGGCCTCAAGGTTGACACCTAATACCTGAGTACCTAGTTACCTACTTTGAACATTTCCACTAGAACGCTGTTGCAGTGGCCGATATCCCTATATTAGGTTGATTTTGTTTTAGTTGTTGTGTGTAAGATGCGCGCCACGAAAGACGTCGCGCGCGTGAAGACAATTTATGTCGTCGTCAGTTGCTCGTTGTCGAGTAGTCCTTCTCGCGTAGAGACAGCCAACGTAAGACGAACAGCCGTTTAGTTCATTCAATTGTCTATGGTTTTTGTGAACTGCACTGAAGAAATAAACTAAGTTTGAACATTTTCACGGGTACAATGGTGGTAAACGGCCGAAAAAGCCACGAAACAAAAAAAAAAGAAGAAGAATCCTATTTTAACATTTGCGGGCGAAAATCTTCGCCTCAACTTCTGTTTTAGAAGGTACCGATTGCAAAACGGGAGCGCGCAAAACGTAATAAAAATAAAATAATCGTTCAGTTTAGTAGCTACAATAAGTATTATGTATGTTTTCTATTATGTACGTGCCTGACCCATGACCATCTTATAACAAGGTCAAGAAAAATGTGTGCAAGTACATGTATCTACAAGTACATGATGTGCTTAATCCTTAGCGCTTAAAGTAGAACTACATAGCTCTTAGACATATTTACAATAATACGTAACCTAGGGACCTACACGTTATCATTTTATAGGCACCGTTCCCAACTTAATTACTCCAGGTGAACCACCTTGAGTAAGTACCTACAATAAGTAGGTACCTAAATACTTGGTAATTAGGTACTTATGTCTCTATTATTCATATTATTATACACCGCCAATAAATAATTTTGATCCGGGACCGCTATGACCGCCATAAATCGAAGAAAAAATTAATGAATACGTTCTCTTGAATTCTCGTGGTCGAATTAAAAGACGTTGAAGTTGTTTCCGCGCTAAACTGTCAAAAGTTGAGAAAATTTGGTGCGCATCTTAACGTTTGACGAGAAATGTTACCACATTTATGTTATACATTCACTTAAATCGTTCACGTGATGACTGCGATGAGACTCACGTGACGACTATTGGTGCTGCATGCTAGCATCGGTCGATAAATCGAGAGACCGCCATTTTTCTCGAATTATCGAGACGAAACACGCTTCTCGTGGCTCGCATGCTAGCCCTACAGGGCGTCATAATCGCATGTGCAACAAAGCTCTAAAAAATAAAAAAAATAAAAACTTTTCAACTAGGTACCTTAAATGAAAGACAAGTTAAGCGAACGGTACCTAGCAAGTTATGTTCAACATATTGATGAATCGACAGGAACACGAGGTTTGACATCTAATTTCTCATGAAACTTGACGCGATATAGGTACCTATATCAGAGATTGATTCAATTTCGCACTAGATTGCGACTTAGAAGCGTTCGTTTGAAGGCGAGATTCAATCTTATGAATAATAATGATAATACATAGGTACATACCTACTTGCGTTTCACGACTTTGAAATTAACTATACCAAGGATTAATTCAAGCGAAACAATAGAGCTTTAGATGCTAAGCTTCCATAAGCTTTGCTCCGACATTTACTAAGCTTTCTTTTCTTTCCAGCACACCGCAAGGTCTAGAAGACGTATCATCGTACCCTCTTTTGTTCGCGGAGTTGATGGAGGAAGGCTGGAGTATCGAGGAACTGCGAAAATTAGCTGGTGAGAACCTTCTACGTGTGATGACCGCGGCAGAGCGCGTGTCGAAGGAACTGGTTTCAGTTCACGTAACGCCTTACGAGGAGGTGCAGCCTCGAGCCTTCGATAGTCATAACTGTTCTAGTCAAGATTCGTAGACTAAACACGTAGAAGTAAGCATCTACCGACATGAGAACTTAAAGAAGAGATCGTCTTAAAGTGACATGTATATAGATGAAGCAGAGCTCCATGATTGCCACCGAAGTTTGTTATCAATTAAGACTTACGCTAAAAATCCCATATTGTCGCAGTTGTTACATTTATTTTTTAACTTTCTGCAGACTAGATTTACTTATAAACTTAGTGTGACCCTTTCTGAATGCCAAAAGAACACATTATAGGTTAGTATGTAAATGTCTCTACGTTTTATACTTAGAGTACCTACGTAGGTGTTACCAGACTAGCAACTGCGACTGACTTCCAAGCTTTAAATTTATTCAATTTATATCTACTTTAGTAAAAATATTGTCTTTATTATTGTAGTTAGTACTTATTTAGGTCGTCCAATTAAACTTTTACCCTTTTTAACTGTGGTTATTATGGATATTATTGGGTAAAACCCTAAATTTCGTTAAAAATAATTATGGATTTATTGTTTTAGGAGCTTACTTCGAAATTATTATTTATGTACATAGTTATAGTAACTGAGGGGTGAGTCTATTTGACGATTGTAACGAGACATGATCGTGACGTCTCCTTTTTGTATGAAATGGGATTTGCGTAGTTCCCTGTCCACACGATAGAGGCGGTGTACCAAATTGTATGGAGACATCACGATCATCACGTCTCCTTACTAACGTCAAATAGACGCACCCCTCTGACTATTTTGATAAAGCACAATTTATTTACTTTAGTCATTAGTTAAAAGCGTCTTTAAATTTAAGTTTATTTTATTTAATTACCCACCTAGATTTTAAGTGTCATCGTAATAGGCATAACTGCATACTGCATAGGTAAAAACTTGAAAGCCAATTTATGTATCTATCTGATTTACCAAAATGTTTCTGTCACTTTCTAGTATCTACCCAGCTATAAATAGACAAAATAGGTAAGGACTAATTCGTACCTAGGTAATTTTCAATTGATTTACCTTGAAAAAATATTAGACTGTTGTCAAAGCTTTTCAATATGTTCTTTATGGATAAAGTTTTAACCAATTGTTAATATTTTGTTGTATGTTCCTTTAAGGATTCTTTTATTCCTATAAACGACCAACAAAACCTAGATTTAGATATTTTCTAGTCCTAGATTTATACTTCATTCATAAGTGTTAAGATTTCGTACCCTGTGATCACATTACAGGCTTAGTTTCGTTCTTTGCTTTTCAGTCCTTTCCAAACCTAAATTAATTATTCTCTAAGTACGTAGTAGGTACATACATACTACTTGTAGTAAGTATACAACAAGTTTCATTATTATCTTAAACTAAGCTAACATTCGCTAAAGCCAATGTAATGTTCCCGCAGGGTAACTATACTCGTTTCAAGAAACCTAAATATTTTATGGTGAACAAAGCGGTAAATAATAAAAACTCATGAAATTTGGTGGAAAATATTTTACGACATTGGTGTCATTGAAGCAAATCGCAGGTCGTAAAAATTTTTGGTTTTGAACGCTTTCATTCATCATTTGATTCGTCTCTCGTCCGTTTTCAAACACGAAGTTTTCGCTGCGCGTGAGCAATTGATGAAGTAGTGTGATGTGGCGTGTGTCGATGTATATGTTTTAGTTTATAGTGATTACCTTGCTGATATTGAAATTGAAAATTGTTTATTTGTATAAAACATCCTGGAGTAACATAATTCCAGGATGTCCTGTTCTTCCATACAAATACATAGATTTAACAAAAAACTAAATTAATTATTAATGAATAATATATGTATATATTATGCAAATACAAAAAAATACTCTAAATTTTGTTTACCTCTATGAGATAGCACTAATACATAATTGAATTTATGTTGAATGTGTCTGGATGTGTTTTTGTGTGTGTGCGTGTTTGTGTTTATTTTGTGTGACTGACGGTTGCTCCTGAGGACACCGGTCTCTTAAGCTGCTGTTGCCTCGTTGTTGTTATCAGTTTTTGTGAAGTTTCCATTCATAAAATGTATTTGTTCACAAAAAATATCTTGGATTCTAGGACGGAGTATAGCTGTTAATTAAGTTTAAAAACCTGTTCATTCTACCAAGATGGACCAAATTAGTTGTTTCCTAATGCAGCTTTTTAAAACTTTCTACGGCAATAATCCCGTGTTAGTGATTAATTGTTTAGGTAAATCTAAGTAATAATGTAATAAATAGATGTAAATAAATTCGATTATGTACCTAGTTTTGGTAATAATAGACGGATCTTAAGACTGAAAATGTTTCTAAGCTACAATACGGATAACTACTAACCTTTGCATCTTAAGATGTGTTTATTATTTCTCGTAGATTTTTTTGGTAAGATAAGCAGTAGGTAGATTAATTTTTTTAGTGGCATACCTACCATAATGTATTACATAATAATATACATATCCATTTTAGGCAATTCATTTAGAACAACCTACCTACCTATGTAGGCAACTACTCATACCTTGATCTCACTGAGTTCCCTACCTAGCACCTAATTTTATTGGTCTGGCTTTGACGGTAAGTTTTGATAGGAAGGTACTATTAAGTCTAGTAAGTATGCAGTAGGTACGTATTAGGTACAAAATTATTTTGTGAGTGTTAATATTGACCGGTATGCTTTATATTTGTTTAGTAGAAAGAAGTATGCTTTTAACAAGGTAAGTACTACCTAAATAAATGCTCATTACGGGCCCATGCTGTTAATTAAGCAAGTCAACTTTTTTATAAACTTACTAGCGGCTGCCCTCGGCTTCGCACACGCTTTTTAAGTAGCCTATGTCTGTTTCCGGGATACCATTTACCTGCCTGCAAATTTCCTTGAGGTCCGTTCAGCTGTTTAGGCATGAAACAGACAGAGTTACTTTCGAATTTATAATATTAGTAGGTATGTATTGTACGTAGGTACGTGCGTTTTACCTACCTACGTACCTACTAACCTACTTTGTATTAACCTAGTACCTACCTACTTGTTTTTAATCATCCCGGCTTCAAGCAGACGAGTGAGTGCCAAATCAATTATTTACTGTTCAATAAATTCAGCGTTTACATTACAATACGTACCTTCGTTTTTTTTCTTTTAACCTTGTTGATCTATTTCGTACCTACCTACTTCTACTTTTACCTCAGATTAAAGTTTTAAAAACATCCCCCCAAGAGCCATCACCCGGCGAATTGATAGAGGCAAGCGGAGGGAGACACGGACTTAGTAGGTACCCACTTAGAGTACCTACACGTAAGAAGTAAGAAGGTATGCACATATCAGAAGAATTAGGTACCTTCTTACCTACCTACAATTATGCAGTTTCTCCATCGTCCTTTAAACGGAGAAACAGCACTAACATAACGCTTATAGCTCCTTATTTAAGTATTCCGAATAGTACCTACAGCCTGCGTAGTGTGTAGGTACCATTTCCCTCTAGTCTAGTCTAGGTACTACTCTCCTCCAAGAAAACAATCCTCTCTAGACTATAGTCTAAAGTTTAGTCTTACATAGGGTACATGGGGGACATGGTAAGTATACAAGTGCAGTGTAGGTACCTAGACGTTCTTTGAGATGTACCTACCTCCCATAAACTCACTCACTGCAATAACCATGATAAACCGTTATCTTGTTATCCTGCTTTTCTTTGCGGGGATAATGACAATTTATTTTTAAACTAGTTTATTTATTCCTTGTACAAAAACCTCAAATTATTTGCACCTCCTGCGCAATATAAATCGAACACCTCTATGAAGTTTTTATATAAACTCCAATATTCTTTGCTAGTTGCGTCCCGCGGTAATACCCGCGTTGAGATGAATTATCCCACTGGAACACTGCACTTTTCCGTAATCAAAGTAGCATAAGTGATAATCCAAGGTATCATGGTACCTACCAAAATTTATCCAAATCAGTTAAGTCGTTTGAGCGTGAAGGAGTTACAAACAGACGCACATACATTCAAACTTTCGCTTTTATATTTTTAGTGTTGTAGGTAGGTACCTATTTTTTCTATTTTCAGGTGTTGCTATTTTTCTGATACCTGTCTACAATGCAGATCTTTTTGCCATAATTCAAAGTGTTTTGCCTTCGCTTCGGAAATTTTTAATTTTGAGTGCCGGCAACACTTGTCAGGCTGTCAGCACAAATCAGCTGTCAAGGCGGGCGGGTACTAATATCTTCTTCTTCTAACTTTGGCTCTGCATCATGGTTTGATCACATTATTTTTGAACCGATCATATTATTTTTGAAGTTTATGACTCCTTACTGACACTAGCAGAGACGTAGCGAAAAGCAAGCGGCGCCATTATGAAAGAAAGAATTACTACGAGAAGAGAACCACTTCCGTATTGGATGATTATAGCGTATTTGCGCTACGGACTAGTACCAACAGATAAAAATATTTTCATGATTCAACACGACAGAATGACAACCCTGACAACTTAATAAAAGGGGTCTAGGGATTTTTAATGTTTTATCGATATCAATGTTTTAATATTTTTTACCTTAGAAATTTTATAAGTAATAAATATATGAGGCTTACACCAAAGGCTACAATTTAATTATAAGGGCTGTCAAATCAGTTTTGCAAAGATATATTTTGAGTATTAAGATAAAACTGAAGCCTTCAGAATATCTTTTTTGTAAGAAAATTAAATGCATTCTGTTTACTTCGTTTAATAATTTTTACATAAAAGAAATATGTACCTACTATGGTTTCACCGTTATTGCTATTAAAATTTAGAGTATAATAATGACATGCAATTAAAGTAGGCAGTTAATATATAACAATGCCAAGTCCCTACAGCAAATAGTAAATCATTTTATTAGTCTTTAAAATATGAAATTACCAGCGACCTTTTTTATGATAACTACTTATTCTTGGTGGTTCAATTATAAGCCTTAATAGTATTACTAAAAACATAAATTATCTATTTTATTTGCACAGGTTACAACAAATATTAAAATATCTTCCTGATTTTATTTGGAGAGCGCTTTTTTAATTGTGCCAATTATTTCTTCAGCGCCAGCCTTATAATATTTAGCAAATGGAAACTATTTACTAACTCATTTCCCCTCCAAAAATTACATATACACACACATACAAACCATTTGAGTATATACTTGGCACGGTATATATTATAAATCGCCCGGGCTTTCATGCCAGTTCGCAATATGGTGTATTGTGCAGTGCAATCGTGTACCCGGAAGGCAAAAACATCAAATTTTAAAAGAGACGGTGTTTCTTATTTCACGTAAGTAGGTACTTTATAGTAATAACAACGCAAGGTTCACATACAAATACAATTTTTTTTGCCAAAAATTTGATATGAAACTTTTCGCAAAAAAACTTAATCACATTATTTATAAGCGAGATTCTTTTTATGGGTGAAGGGGAGCGCATTTTTTCTTTAGGACATGTGAACGAAACAGAATTTTGAAAGGTTTGTAAATAAAAATCTCTGTCTTCATTGGTGATGATGATGATGATCGGTCTTACTTCGTAGGAATACTTTCCCAGCACTAGTTTTTGTATCTGTTGACGTCTGGCAACTTGCGTATGTACGATGAAATCTTTGTTCGTGTGCGTGATTTTTAGGGTTTTGTTTGTGTTACTACATTAGTTTAGTTTAGGTACGTAGATAAAAGTTTTTTTTGCGAATGTGAGCGTAGTACTGCCTCCGTGAGCTGTACGTGTTTACCTCCCCTCCCGCTACAAAATCTTAGAGGGGTGTTTGGTGCAAAATTTGTATAGCGGTTCCATTTGCTAAATATTCTAAGGTGCCAGCAAATATTATGACACTCGTTCCTCTCGAAACTAGATATGAGGTCTTCATTGCCTGTCTTTGACTTTCACCCACTGCTTGCACATGTAATAATAAAGTTTGAATGGTTTTCTTTATTATATTACCTCAATCTATCAGAGACCTGAAAAACCCACCGATACCTACAAAGTTTCATGCGAATTATAAGTGTAAAAAAAACAATGATTGTAACCAAACGCAAACGCAGTATTTGTGGATAGAACTCGAGAAATAAAAATCTCTGAGAAAAAAAAAATATTTTATGCACTCTAAACGTAGAATATGGCGCCATTCAATTTAGCGCAATTTCCATATATTTTTTTTTATGTAAGGAGTTGCGATAGACTAGGTGGGTGGGTATGTCAGCTTCTCAAAGTACTTTCGTTCAGCTTATTTTTCTGTGAGTGTTCAGTGTTGTGTTTCTTGCAGTTTTGGTGTATTCTAAGCGTTTAGAGTAAAATACGAGTGATTTTATATCCGTTATCAATGCCATACATTTTGATCCGGGGAAACCTTGCATCATATGGACATAAAAACCCTTGGCGAGTCTTAGTGTCCGGCTTGAAAGGTAAGTTGTAAATTGCGAGTGGGTAGGTAATTTGAGTTTATTGATTTGCCCTTTCTCGTTCTGGGGATTTTTTTAACTAGCTAAGTACCTACCTGGATCGGTAAGTTGCTTTTTCAGCGCAATGCAATTTACTTTTACTGCCTGATAAGTTGATAACGAAAGATAAACCGCTTTGTTGACTTATTATAATTAGCTACCTACCTGAACGGTGATAAAAGTAACAAGTATGGACTTGCTACTTATCATGTCATACTGATTCACATTATCACACTTGCTTGAGTCTTTACGGAATGTTTTTTGCAGCCGGTGATATTGAACAACTTCAAAGATTTGCATGTGGTGGCTACTCTGATGACTCAACAATAGTCTACTTACAGCATCCTTGTGTAATCCTGAGTGCCCTTGAGGTATAAATTGAGTTCCTTTACAAGTTGAGTCCTTCATGGAACATACTAGCTAGCTTGAACAAAGCAATATCTTTTACAGGTCCTAGGATACAAAGTGGTGGCTTCAAGCTCTACAGCGGTCAAGCAAGACTATAATGAGTACATGTGGACTATGAGAAAGGAATTCTCTGAACCAGAACCATCAATCATTGTTGAGCAAGACAATATAACCAACTTTAGCAAAGAGGCTATGCACTTGGGCAATTACCAGCACCAGAATAAAGAAGATTAAATATACTAAAACATCTACAACAACATCTCTTTAAAAAGTTATAATTTGGATGTCAAAAATACTCAGAATATTTCAACAAACAACTTGATGGGAGACAAAGAAATTGAATCAGATGGTGTTCTATACTACATTGCTGTCAAAGGTTCTTTGCATGCATTTGACTGTGCAGTATTCGGACTCAAAGAAGAGGAAGTCAAAGCCCTGGAATCTAAATATGTGCGAACCATCATTGTCAACGGAGTTGCTTTCAAAACCAATGTTCTGAATGCTGTTAATTCATTAGTTCAGCTTGGTTACAAGATTGTCTCCAGCACTGGAGAAACTGAGATTACTTGGACCATGCAACGCGAAGTATAAAACTGCACATATGTATAAATATTAAGTTGCTATATATCATAAAAAAATGGATCATGGAAATGAATGTGACCATTCAAACTGTGCTAATAATAATGCAAACTCATCAGTATGCCAGACATTATCAGAGATGGATTGGGAAAGAGGACTGTGGTATGCTGGTATGTAAAAACACAAGATACATAGCATGTTTCTGTTTTAAAGAAAATACAGGTTGATAATGTTTTTCTCTTCCAGCTTTCAATGGAGACAAAGAAAGAGTGCAATCATTGATTGATAAAGCCAAAAATGCTAAAGATACTGTCACCGCTCCAGATAATGCAGGTTACTCAGCACTACATTATGCAGCTCGGAACGGACATGTAGACATCTGTAAGATGTTAATTCAGTATGGAGCCAATATAAATGCTCCGACTAAAAGCGGAAAAGCTACCCCCTTGCACAAAGCCGCTGCATCAGGTATTTCTGTAAACCCATTTACTGTTAAAAATTTTGTTATGCAATGTGTTACAAATAATTTGTTTGCAGGTAAAATAACAGCTGTAAACCTACTAATCTCGATGGGAGCAGTTATTGATGCTCAAGATATAGATGGTGAAACAGTATTGCATAAGGCAATGCTGAATAAAAATGTTGACTTGGTCAATATTTTGATTCAGGCTTGTCCAAGGCTTGAAAATATAATGGATAACAAAGGACATCTACCAAACCAGAAGAATTAATTGATCTTTTATAGCATTTACCATTTTATCAGACAACCAATATGGCGCGGCGGGCGAAAGTCCGCCTGCGACGCAGGAGGTGCGGGTTCGATTCCCGCCTCGGGACAAATGTTTGTACGATCTGCAGATATTTGTTCAGGGTGTTGTGGGTATTTTCTATACCTATATAATAAAATAAAATAAATAATGCTGGACAATCCACACAGCATCATCTAGCCCCAAGCTAAGCTGAGCTTGTGTTATGGGTACTAGATGACTGATAAACTTAATACAATACATAACATAGATAGATATTTAAATAATAAAAAGTATCTATACATTAATATATTATTGTATTAAGTATATAAGTCATCTAGTACCCATAACACAAGCTCTGCTTAGCTTGGGGCTAGATGATGCTGTGTGGATTGTCCAGCATTATTGATAATAATTTTTATTTAATTATTTTAACATTTTTTCGTACAAAAATGGTGTGTTTTTCTGATTCTGACTTATTGTCAATGCAAAAAACAGCCTTTGCTTGAATTCAACAGTATTTTATAAGAGACAGTTTAGTTTATTACCATACCAGTAAAGAAAATGTGTTTGTGTAAATGGTTTTATATAATATTTTAATTATTTAGTGTAAAGTTTATTTTTGTTTTGTATTTTTTTTTTCAAGTCAATCTTTATAGATCCTTGAAATTAAACATTTTAAGAATTTGGGATTCTTGTACAGTGTTCCAGTCTCAGAGGATCCAATGGTGGTCAATCTGCATTGAAAGAATATGTTCTGCAATTTATTAAATTACAATGTTATATTTAACATCCTACATTTTATTGCAGATTTCATCCTATCCAGAATAAAGCCACTTTGTTTGTTATGGTTCTTTAGGAGTTGTAATTTGGTGTATAAAACTTTTAAGTTAAAGTTAAAAAAAATATAAATAAATCCAACATTCAAATGTTGGATTTATTCATGATAAAATGTATTTCTCACTTAGTAATAATTGTTTCTGAATAATATCACTAGAATAAGCGAATAATTATTATATCAAGTGTCATTGTAGAACTTAACTTAGTACATATTATTAGTTGTTATTATTTATGTGATGTTTCAAAGGGTAGCTTTGATTGTTGTAGAAATGAAACAAAATTGATTAAGTCCAGTTCATACAAATATGGATACCAATTTATTTTTTGTATAGAAGGTGTACACAATTATGTTAACCCTGTCCTTAGATAGACTTCATGACTAGATAAAATGTTAACAATTATTCTAATATAACTTTAAATTTATAATGACACAAGTCTGTTTATTATCAAATAGTTATAAATAGAATAGCATAACTTTTTTAATTTTATTTGTTGAACTTTAAATGATGAATTCATT
Source organism: Eupithecia inturbata (assembly GCA_963662085.1). NCBI lineage: Eukaryota > Metazoa > Arthropoda > Insecta > Lepidoptera > Geometridae > Eupithecia > Eupithecia inturbata. The sequence goes on along the minus strand of OY759180.1, from coordinate 8,140,490 downwards.
TATCTATTTTCATAATACTTAAATGATTAAATGCTTTCAACTTATTTTTCAGATGTATGTTTGTATATGTGTGTAGTTATTATAATAATCAGTCTTAAATTCAAAGTGTGCTTTATACCTATTCCTATTTATTTTATAACAATTAGTAGATAATACTGATAATAAACTTAGGTATTTGGGTGGACTTGTAAGTGACATGTCATCATAATAATATAAAATATTTATCACTAGTGACAGAAAAGTAATAATTTTTAGAAACATTTGATTATAGTATATATAACACACAAATATTTTTTACTTCACTATTAAATTATTACATTTATATACCTACTACAAATATTTCTAAAAACCTTTTTAATAAAATTAAATATGACTTATCAATAAACTGTTATTTCATTCCTATTCTGAATGTACAAGTACAAATAGCAGGTCAAAACATACTGACACATCTAATCTAGTAAAATATTATAATAATACAGATTAAAATCCCTGCACAAGTAATGCTGGGGCTGTTAGTGATCTTAGATCAACTCCAGCATAAATAAAACGTCAGTGCGAGTCGGACTCGCGCACCGAGGGTTCCATATATGTAATTATAAGACCTTGTTTCTCGCCAAATATGTTTTTAGGTCAACGGAATGTATATATATGTATGTATATAATGTAGATACTCTATAGGTTTTGGTCCCGCGGGAGAATCAAAAAAATTGTTTAGTGTATTAAACTACAAATTAACGGTTTTATGATTATTTTCCTTTACTTGTGCTTATAAGACCTTTCTTCTTGCCGAATTTTATGATTCTAAGTCAACGGGAAGTACTAGCAGGTTTTGGTCCATGGCGAGATCTAAAAAATATTTTTTTAGATAATAAAGTACAAATTTCCGGGGTTTGGAAATTTTGTCAAGTCTCATGATCCTAGGTCAACAGGAAGTAGTTTTGGGTGCATGGGATTCCCTTCAAAATTTAATAATGTTCGGTTGTAACTTTTGATTGTCTTGACATAAAAATAAAATATCACGGCTCCAAGAAGTTGCAGACTTGAGTATTTGATGTTAATTTCAACTCGATACATCCACGCGTTTCTGAGAAAAGGGGGTTGACAGACGGACAACAAAGTGATCCTATACGGGTTCCTTCTTTCCTTTTGAGGTGCGGAGCCCTAAAAATTATATAATACCATCAGTCCTATTCACATCACATTAGTGGGCCCATCGCATCATTAGCCTGCCACTACTATACAGGGTGTTGACACTAAACTATACCTTCAATATAGGGTGTCCATGCAGATGATCAAACTAAACAGTGACGTGGAGGTGCAGCCTGCATTGATTTAACTAAACAGTAACGTGAAGGTGCAGTCTGCATTGATTTAACTAAACAGTGACGTGAAGGTGCAGCCTGCATTGATTTAACTAAACAGTGACGTGAAGGTGCAGCCTGCATTGATTTAACTAAACAGTGACGTGAAGGTGCAGCCTGCATTGATTTAACTAAACAGTGACGTGAAGGTGCAGCCTGCATTGATTCAACTAAACAGTGACGTGGAGGTGCAGCCTGCATTGATTTAACTAAACAGTGACGTGAAGGTGCAGCCTGCATTGATTTAACTAAACAGTGACGTGGAAGTGCAGCCTGCATTGATTTAACCCCGACGACGACGTTGCGATGATTACCTACCTACTACGATTTTTTAATGAAGTAATAAATGAAGCTGGTTTCTGTATTTATATCTTATTGACGATAATTTCTGACCATTTGAACAAAGGCTCAAAACTTATTTCATTGTTGAACCAAAGCACCAGAAAATATCCTCTTAAATCGAATATAAGTTCCTAAGGGGGGGTTTGGCTTGGGTTTTACTAAAACACCTTTTGAAAATGCACTAAGAATGAGACCAAAATCGGCTCTAACATGAAATCTATGCAAGTTTATGACCTCGCTCAGCTCGACTTTGTTTGGTCGTTGATGCCTGGAACACCCTGTATATTAGCTGTAACAATTGGCATGTGTCGTCAAAAGACTTGGCCTACCTCCTTACCATACCAATAGGTATAATACCACTTCAAACATTATTTAGAATAAAGCAAAAGTACCCCCAGGGGGAAAAGTAAACAAAAAAATGCGTGCTGAGCATCACTGACTAGAGAGAAACATATCACAATATAAAATAATATAACGATATAACGATAAAAATCAACGTTCATAAAAAAATACCCAGATTTAACAAACTAGTTCCTCCATCATCAAAAAGTTTTTTATCAATTCAGGAATCGGCAAAGCCCATACAAAATCTCTCAAATTTTTCCTGTTTCGCATATTTCTAATTCTAATCCTGCAAATATTAGCAAGACTCAGTGGAGCTTTGTACATTTCTGTAACCCATTTTACAGTATTACTAGAGTTGTGATCAACATTCAGCACAACATTATTATGACCAGCTTTAATGAGCATATTGGCCAACGTGTTGCTTTTCCTGTTACTGGCGATAATAAGGTTGCCGAAGACATCAGTTAGCACATCGCAAAGGTTGACGTCCGCCCCGTAGCGTATAAGCTGCATCGCAATTTGATCTCTGAAAAAAGGTTTTCCTACTATAGAAAAAGTCGATACAACCATTGGTAAGGGGTTTGAAGATTATAAAGATTTTTTTTTTTTCTGAATCACCTTTATAAAAGTTATATATATGGATAGAAGACACTTATACAAAAAAAAAACGTTCCATAACATAATGTCCTCAAGCGTCAGGTTTCTGAGATATTCACATATGAAAAAAATATTACAGCAACAGGTATTTTCATCTGTGAATATCTCAGAAACCTGACGCTTTATGACATTCTGATTACGACATTTTTTTATTTGTTTAAGTGTCTTATATAAATTTTATCAAGCACGGCGTTTATAAAAAAAAAAGTGTGCTAGCCGATGTTAGGTTAGGGCCACTCTCCGTACTAAAATCTTCAAACCCCTCTCAATAGGTACTGATCAGCTCACATACAACATACATATATAGGCTTACGTCTATGCTGATCACGCCTCCCCAAACGATAAATAAATAAATAAATAATGCTGGACAATCCACACAGGGGCTATAATCACCACGCACGCTTGGCAGGGGCATTGAAGGTGTTGAATAATTCGCAGGAGGAAGCTGCTGTCCTTTCTTTGGTTCCTTTCGTTAAATCTTCGACATCCACGGACTGAGTTGGGGGGTCGTTTCTTACATCACGGCCACCTATAGAATCCTCAGGAAAGCAATACTAAAAATAATATTGTTGGTGTTCTTCCAACCCAAACAAGATTCGTAATTAACCCGCTTACATCCATACTAATATTATAAATTCGAAAGTGTCTATCTGTCTGTTACCTTTTCACGCTTAAATGGCTGAACATATCATAATAAAATTTGGCATAGAGATAGATGGTATCCCGGGGACGGCCATAGGTTACTTTCTATCTCGAAAAAGAGCGTGCGAAGCCGCGAGCAGCAGCTAGTTCATAATAAATTCGTCATAGTTTTTATTAGGGTTCCGTACCCGAAGGGTGAAAACGGAAACTATTTGATGTTCTAGCGGCAACAGAACTACACATTCTCTGAAAATTTCAACTATCTACCTTTTACGGTTCATGAGATAAAGCCCTGTGACAGACGGACGGACAGCGGAGGCTTAGTAATACCCTTTTCACCCTTCCGGTACGGAACCCTAAAAAAGAAGCAATAGGTACTAACTTGTGAAGTAGAATGGCCCTGTTCAAAGCAGTGTCCCGAGTGGAGGCGCGTTTGTCGATGTAGATGGAATAGTCCATGAGAGTGTTGAGAAGGACTTCGAACTCTTTTGGCTCCGTGATGACCTCTACTGCGACATGCAGAGCGCTTGCGCCGGAGTGGCTGTTGCAAGCGTTCGCATTTGCACCTGAACAGAAAATAATGTTCAACAATCCACACAGCATCCTTAGCCCTGAGTAAGCAGAGCCTGTGTGTATGGGTACTAGATCACTTATAGATAGATATTATAGCAGAATCACCAATATTATTCTTTGTATAACACGTGTGGACGAAGCTCCCAGATATGTCCTTACGGTAGCGGAGAAACAAATTAAAATATGCAATAGTTTTATTTTATTGTGCACATAGGAAACATACAGACCCGGAACAAATATTTGCAGATCGTACAAACATTTGCCCCGCGGCGGGAATCGGACCCGCAACCTTTTGCATCGCAGGCAGACATTATTTTAGCGGGACTCAGGTTCGACCTAGCATGGCTGCTAGATGTCATGTTATTGTGAGTAAGTTAAGTTGTGTTAACTATTTAGCCTGGGTACTCATGACACCTACCTACTTATTGATTGCTTCATAATGGTTGTAATTAGTTTATAGCTTGTAATTATTTTAAGTATGTACATATTGACGTAAATAAATCATTTCTCCCGCGGCGCCACTAAGACGTCAAGTATGAACAACAATACTTGAAGAAATTAAAACGAAGTGTTTTGTATTATTGATTTTTTTGGGAGTATTTACCTTTTTTGAGCAGGAGTCTGACAAACGGTAAAGGCTGTTCAGTCGCCATTGCAAGCAAAAGGGGCGTATCTCCAACAACGCTGTGAATGTTTATGCCACAACCACGGTTAGCGAGCAAGCTCACCATATCGTACTGGAAATAAAACCAAGTTTTTTTTATATCCATACTAGTATGTAGGTATTCTGGGTAAGTCTTATAACAAACAAATATATATTCTATTCTATTATAAATTCTAAAGTAATTCTGTCTGTCTGTCTGTTACCTTTTCACGCCTATACGGCTGAACGGTTCTAAATGAAATTTAGCAGGGAGGTAGATGGTATCCCGGGGACATAGGCTACCGTTCTTTATATTCCGGAAAAGAGCGTGCGAAGCCGCGGGCGGAAGCAAAGTATTCATACACCGAAATGCTGCCAACATTCGCCTGGGGGCACGATCGCCGACAGCATCTTAAAATAACGCCGCCGATCAAAACCCGCTGGGTCTGTCGCCGGGTCGGTGTGGCCGCTATTAGGTATACGTAATTTTACGAACATGTATAAGTCAATAAATTGTACATGTTCGTAAAAGAAGGTCCCTGTGTGATGCCGCGGCTTAGAATTTACACCACCCCAACTCTTCCCGCGGATGTCGTAAGAGGCGACTAAGGGATATCCACCGAAGCGGGCGCCCCCTTCAGAACAATTCTACCACCGAACTGGGATCCAGCGTGGGGATTATGGACATAACCCCCATGAGATAACAGCCAATAAGGCGCTTACCACGTGAGGCCCGCGTTCAGCAGTCGACCAATATAGGCTGTTGAGGTGAAGTGAGGTATAAGTAGGTACATACGTTCTGTTTCTTCACAGCGGCATGTAGCAGACACTGGTAGTGCGTAATGCGAGCTCCACTCTCCAGCAGCATATCCACGGTGTCAATGTGGTTGTACTTTACGGCTAAGCATAGAGGTGTGTGTCCTGGAAACAATGAGAACAACGATGGTGTCATGAGAGAATACCTATTAATTAAAAAGAGGCATTGCTGTCGATTCAGATGACATAAAAACTAAAATCAACTAATATGGCAGCACTAAAAATAATGCCGTCCCGTTTCTTATCGATCGAAATAAAAGGGAGAATCATTTGCGACATTTAACGAATTTATTTTAATTCATAGGTTGATATGCAATTTCTTCTGATAATGTGTTGATTCATCCCAGGTGCATGTTGCATGCGGCAACATTACGGATTCTGACATGTAAAAAAAAAGAAAAATTTATTATTTCAGTGTCACAAAATTACAACCAAAGTTCGTACAAATAAATATAGTTACAACGTGACGTGACACAGGTATGGCACTGGCAGTAACGATGACGCTACTGTGCGCTGGTTTTTATGCGACACCTAGAGGACGCAAAACAAGGACCAAGAACACGGACAAAGAAGGTACACAAAAATTTAAATATTTACAAGGCTTTTTTATTTTTGTAGAATCGAATTATTTGTTGGGAGTATACTTCTAAATAATAAGGGCGGATTTCCTCCAAAGCTGAGAGGAGTTCAACTCAGCTGTGCCCTAATTCCACTAAATTAATCACTTTACCATAACAATATTATTGTCTCAGAATGACACATTATTGGTAATTTGGCCTTTGTACGGTGTAATTCAGTAATATTTATTAACACAAGACATGGTGCATAAATACATTGGTGGAAAAGAACAGTAGAGCTGCATATCTCACCCGAGTACAACCACGTGAATATTTAACGATTTAAAACGTTAAAAATGTTAAAATTAAAATGTAAATAAATAGCTTTACATGACCATCTCGTTATTGATTGGCAGCTTGACACATATCTGCTCTCGCTCCCGACACCCGCCTACGTGCGTAGATAGTGGTGTAGATTGGATGATGCAAAAACAGTAAGGGCGGCCATATACATAAGGAATTAAAAACCGTTTCTGAATATTAATTCGAGATTCCAAAAATACATCCACACACATACCTACGTTAATTTAACGGAATTACAAGGCTCAGTTGAGAGAGCGGGCTTTTCCGTGCGGAATTCCGGACGCACAGGCTACCGTGCGGAATTTCGAATCGAAGAAAACTTCGAACGGAAAACTACTGTACGTATGTCATACCTAATATTATTATTATGAACATAGATTTGTTTGGATTTACTGCGCTCGAAATCTCCAAGCTAAGCAGAGCTTGTGTTATGTGTACTAGATGACATATATATGTACATATTACAATACATAACATAGATGGATATTTTTTATTATACATAAAATAAGATACCAGAGCACCCGAAACAAATATTTGCAGATCGTAAAACATTTGTTCCTAGGCGGGAATCGAACCCGCAACCTCCTGCGTCACAGGCGGACCTTCGCCCGCCGCGCCACCTCGGTCATCAACAATCAAATATTTTTTTCCACCGTTAAGAAAGCGACGGCTACTTAACAATTTGGAACAAATGAATCTGAACAGTACGGAACTGAGTCATGCTTATGAAATCTTATAAGTGGAATGATGCACTCCATGGATCGTAAGTAAAATCTGTAGATATGGTACGTCCTCCCAGCGCTTACTCAACATCTAGCTTGTTAGTGTTAGCGTGTAGTTGTAACACAGGCCGTGTTACAACTACACGCTAACACTCGCTCACAGTTACATTTCTAATCTTGTGCAATAATTATAATGAACAACTAAGATGGAAAGACGTACCTAGATCAAAGTGCGACCGAGACAACAATACGCACGCGAAACACGAACGCCGCCGGCGGCGGCGGTCCGACTATGACTGAGGTAGGTGGACCTAATTGCACCTAATTTGAGCCTTCCACTTTCGAGAGAGTGGTACCCCATCTCCCCTTTTTTATTAACCCACCACACCATATTAGGCACCCACCTTGCGAGTCTTCGATATTAATGCGGGCGCCGCGCGAGACTAAAAACTCGACGATATCAGTGTGGCCCTGCGCTGCGGCTATGAACAAAGCCGTCCGGTCCTTCTCATCTCTGAGCTCCAGGATAGCGCCGTGGTCGGCTATCATAGTTATCTGTAACAATGACAAAAATCGGGACAAGCTGTAGGTACGTGATTTCGTTTGCGAAGTTTTTATTCTACAGGTGTAGGGCCTGGGTGCCGTAGCCAGAACCCTAGGGGGCTACACAGGCTGGGGCCCGGTTAAGGGATAATCTATGATAGGAAGAAGGGAGTGTGCAAGCGCAGTGAATAGGTTAAAACTTTAAAAATACTTACCATCTTAAGACTATGGCATGCAGCAATATGCAGGGCTGTGGTTTTAAGCAGAGTCCTTATATTGACATCGCAGCCGGCTGCTAGAAGCACCTCGATGAACTCGAGGCGGTTGGTAGTGCAGGCAGAATGCAGCACTGTCCATCCCGTTGCCGTGCCTGGTGCATCTATTTTGCATCCTGGAATATTTTGTGTAAGCTGTTACAGAATATGACCAATGTGAAATATCTAGCTGGCACTAGATCTTTAGACATTACTACCTCTTCGGCACAGCGGGCGAAGGGTCGCCTGCAACGCAGGAGGTTGCGGGTTCGATTCCCGCCTCAGGGTTTTTTTTGTATGATCTGCAGATACTTGCTCCGGGAGTTCTAGGTGATTTTTATGAATAATAAAAATATCTATCTATGTTATGTATTGTATTAATTATATCAGCTATCTATATTAGTACTGATAACACAAGCTCTGTTAGTTTGGGGCTAGATGATGTTGTGTGGACTGTCTTTGTTTGTTTGTTGTTTACAACAAACAGTATAATAAAATAGCTAAGGTCATAAAAACAATATGTAACGGACAGATAGCTAAAATTTACCAGCTTCAACCAGAGCTTTGAAAATTTCAAGGTTATTCTGATCACATGCATAGCTCAATGCAGTTTTCCCAAATGCATCTTCTTGGTCAATGCCACATGTAAAGTCTGATGCTGCCACCACAGCAGCCCCAGTGGTCTCCAAAATTGAGGCATACCACCTGAAATATTATCAACCAAGGTCACTTATTGATAGTGCCAAATATTCATACAGATAAAGTGCAAGATTGACCCGCAGAATAGCATATTTTTATTTGTATAGCTATAGACAGACACATGTATAGACAAGGCACACAGACAATCTATCCTTACGTGATTCTGTGGATTAATACAGGTAACCCATCTATTAATCACAAAATCTTTGGCACTATTGTTAACAAAAAACTGTATATTATGTATTGTACAATATGTAGTGAAAAACTTACTGGTACATGGCTGTCATCACATCATCTTCTTTTGTATTGGCTGCCACTTTGCCTATATTTTCATCCCATTCCAAATCCGATTGTGGAGACTGTACTTTACTGTCTTCGCTGCTTGAACCAAACCCATGGCCTAGCTGGTAGAAGCTTTTACATAGATATGCCTTAAGGCCAGTTTGCTTTCCAGCTCTTTTAGTTGTGTACTTTGTGTGTATAGACAATGTATCAAGCTTTTTTTTCAATGGTGTAATAGATGCCTCATTTTCTCTGTTTTTCAATGCATAGTGACAATCATCCTCTTCATCATCACTCAAAACCTGTTTGTCACTATGACTCTCAGCAATAAGCAACTTTGCAATATCAGTCAAACCCCTGATAGCTGCTTCCCCAAGGCAAGTCTTGCCATTACTGACAGTTTTGTTAGGATTGGCACCTGAAAATCCACACATTATTTTTTTATTAAACAAATTGATGTCTTTGGCTGAGGGTTAATAGTGTAAAATCTTTGTAACTGTATTTATTTGCTAGGCCTTACCTTTAGAAAGAAGTTTAGATACTAGCTTCAGATTTTCTGCTTCTATAGCACGTAACATTTTGTTTTCTAACGAAATCTCCATTTTTACACAACTAACACTGTGTACACCAAATAATGTTAGATCTCCATTCAGCTAAATCACTGTAACAGCGAAAATTAAAGATGAGGGATCGCTCGGTCAAATGTAGTGCACCCTGCTACCCTACCCTGCCACCCTATTACAAGGAGGATGCAAAAGTCATGGGAGGTATTAGCGTAATTCACCGGCGCAGCCACGGTGGCACCCTCGATTTTGTAAATAGGTATGTAATACGTACCTCAACGGTACATAACGGTACCTACCTACATTGTCTGCTAGCTGGTAGGTTCTATGATTTTAGTTTATTCCATAATATAAATTCTTACCCGATCTGAAAAAGTCTGGATAGAGGCCAATTCTTTATTTAGCACATTGAAATGATTGAAATGTGTAGGTAAGTAAATATTAAAATGTTCATTGATTGGTATTGGCCCTATGCCTGATCTTAGGTGAGCTAAAGGATTGGGGCGATTCACAGACTAGCTAGACTATTTCAAATGCGGCAAGTGGTTTTTCCAGCTTTCTACACCTTTTCGAATTCATTTCGTTTCGAATCGATCGATCCAAAACAAAACAACAAGCAATTTGATAAATCTAATAAAGAATTCAGGCTATTTCACAGGAAGTCCTATATTACTTATAGGAAGTTTTTGTGTTGATAATGGTAACACGGGCTCTTTATGACGGACGGGGCTGCCAGCTCACTGATTGAATTCTTAGTCTTTCCGCGTGATAGAAGTGGGGTAAGAGTCGTTGACCAGGGTCGGACTCTCTAATAGTTGGGGTGGCGATTGCCAACCGGGCCCCAGCCTGCGTGGGCCCCCAAGGGGTCTGGCTAGGGCACCCAGACCCTAGCCGGCCTGCCAGCCACAAGCTAGAGCCGTAGGGAGCCCTCGCAGCGGGCCGAACTAATAATTTTTTTAATTATTTAGAATATAGTACAAAAAACTTTTACATTGAAGAATACAGTACAAGTCACTTTGTGGCATTACAAACAAAAAAGCAGATAAAAAGATATCGATTAAAAGCGAGGATTCTATCTCGATGGTATAATTGGTTTATCGCTTGAACCATTCTAAAAATGCATGTGTGAGAGGAAATACTTATTGCATCACTATACTTGTTTGCTTGCTGCAACTTTACCGGAAACATGGACTCATCCGCGCGCTGAGAGTGAGAGGTCAACAAATTGTGCGATCAGTCCAGTGTAGGCATTGTATGGCGGGGAGCGCGCTCTTTACTTGACACGTGTGCTCTGTCGCACGTTCGGCTCATTTATGGACTAGTTGGCCGACAGATCCAGCTGTTCTTCTTACTTAAAAAAAACAAATACGGCATATTAAATTAATGTTTCAGAATAAGATAAGCATAAATAAAAATGGTAGGTAAGTAGCATATCATTTTATAAGGGAAGATAGGATTTTTTTCTAGAAATAATAAGAGTATTACAAAGTAAATCAACAACATATATTATTAATCACAGTCTTTCATTGAGACGCCATCTGGAATCAGTTGCATTTTCAATTTCATTTTCTGCTTCATATTCCATTCGGTGATATACCTAGTTTATATAAAGATACATTTATTTGGCTTCACAGGAACAGCACAGACATATGTATAGTCGACCGTAGTAACTTAAAACAAAAAAAATACTTTACTACGAATATGCTTTTTCGTTGACATGCCAACCGTACTTTTGCGGCGTAATCGACGCGTGCTCCCACTTTCGTATCTAGCCGGTGACTGACTGAACGAACAGCCTAATTCAACCAATACAAAGACCAATTATTATTTTGTATTGTGTCTTTAAACCTTTTTTGCATGTGAGTGTAAACGCGGTGGAGGGGCGTGCGTGCATTTTCGAATGGTTTATCTCTACTTACTAAAATTTAGTATGTTTTCAAGGTGGTATCGTTATTTTTGCTAAATTTACTGGTCACACTGGGTGGTTAGTTGTTTCAGTCAGTTCAGTTGATTGATTTGTTTTGTGTTTTCTTTTCGTCTTTGTTAGAGCCATCTAAATGAGAGCTATCAGTGATTCGATTACTTCTTTCTGAATAAATCATTAATAAAAATGGGTGAAAAATCAACACCTCTCTTGGCAGTCTTGCAATTACTCAGAAAATATAATCTCAAGGTACTACAAACACAATCAAAATCCATGATATGTGAACACAGTTTTAAGTTTTGGTGTAATTTCTTTTGCAGGGCACTGAAGAGATACTGAGGAAAGAAGCAAGTCTTGGCAATGCAGAATATGAGAATTTAGATTTACCAGAAGTAGAACTCGCAAGTATTCTAACATCTCATCACACTGAAAGTGATCCACATAGCTATGAATTTGCCTATGAAAACTTGAAGAAGTTTATTGAAAACTCACTGGATGTTTATAAGGTAGGTTCGTAATGGTGAGGTACTTTCTTTGAAATGAGAATAAATGATGAAAGAACAGGTCACATGATAAGTGGTCCCGTCATAGCCAAATAGGACAAAAAAACAAAGGCCTGAATTGTGAAAGCTTGCTCAGTCATCAATCTAAGCTTGAGAGGTGCTTTTCTATGGCATAAACGTTAATCAATAATAATCAATAATCATTTATTTCGTAGATTGCAAGAATTACACGTCACATTCGTCTCTATAAAAAATAAGTAAATTATAATAAAAGTATAGAAATTAATAAAAAATTATATAATAAATTAAATTATATAAATGAATTATATAATTATATATTAAATGTTACAATTGTAACATTTAATTTAAAATTATAATTAGAATAATAAAAATAATAATACTTAATATATCTACAGGCAGATAACAATCTTTAGTCCCTTTTACAGGCTATAAACTCATTGTAGCTGTAAAAGCTGTTGTCAATAAGCCAGTACTTCAGCTTGTATTTAAAAGATGTCAGGCTTGTTGCTTCCGTTATATTTTTAGGAAGACTGTTGTACACTGTCCCATTATGCGCGTTAACTTTCCAGACTTTGCTAGAGTACGAGGCATGGTGGTGAGTTTGTCCGCTCGCCGAGTATTGTACTTGCGAATGTCGCTATTTTTAGTGAAGACTTCTAAGTTACTCCTTACATATACCGCTACCTGGAATATTACAATGCCTGGAAGTGACTGTTACTCAAGCATAGATCTATGGCTGAGCAAGCTTTCATGATAGGGGCCATAGTCTTTTGACTTACTTATCATGCCATTTCACAAACATCAGGTAACATGACGCAAAGGAATCTATTGCATGGTATGTAAAAGTAGCTTATTACTACAGTTACAAGTTTTCAGCATGAACTATCAACACTACTGTATCCAGTGTTTGTCCACATGTATTTGAGTATGATCCTGTATGATCATCTCGAGCATGCTCAGAAGTTTATTGAGAAATTTGGACCGGAACAAGAAGACTATTGCCAAGAAGACTTGACTAAACTTGCTATTGTCAAAAATAAGGATCATATCAAAGGCAATGAGCTGGCTGAGATTTACAGGTAAATTACAAACAATTTCTCTTATTAGACTTAGGTATTATTTAACATAGTTTATAGCACACAGTTGGTTTCTTACAATATGTGGTGGGCAGATAGAAAATGCCGTTAAATAAATCAAATAATCAATTGAAATCAAAATAGGTTTTGACCATCGTATGTAACTATTTCACACAATGAAAGCTTTTCTTTTTTTTAAATCAATAATTTCAAAAATCAACATGGTCACCCATCCAAGTACTGACTGTGCCCGACTTTGCTTGAGTTTGGTGATCGGCATTCAACTTGGGATGGACGTTTGGCCCTTTAAATTAAATGAATTTAATTTTTTTATTTGTTGTTATACATAAACACCCAGCCAAAATTTCAACTGTTTACCCATTACGGTTCAAGAGATACAGCCTTGACAAAGGTATATCAAAAAGAGCAAACATAATCAAGTTTTTGTGTATATAATCTTAATATTAATTTTATTTCTATATGTTGTTGTTGTAGCGGCAAGAGAAATACACATTCTGTGAAAATTTCAACTGTGTTCCTTTAACGGTTCATAAGTTACCACTGACGGACAGACAGACGGAATGACAGCGAAGGCTTGTTAATAGGGTCCTGTTTTTACCCTTTGGGTACAGAACCCTAAATAGGAATTTTACTTTTAAAAAGGCACTCATATGGAGTCAAAACACGCTGCAGCCTTATAAATTCAGTGGGCACTCAGATTTAATCAACTCTATTGTTTCCAGCACTAACAAGTTTGTTGTCCAGCTGTCTAGGGAGACATCAGCCCAGCTGAAGAGGTACCTTCATGAACAGAAGAGTTCCACTGTGATTATAAACATCATAAACAATCACATTCAGCTGGATGTACATGATGGGCCGGGCCGAACACAAGCACAAGTGTGGTCCACATCTGGTGGGCTACTTGGAGAAGCTACTAAAAATGGTATAAAATGTTTACTAAATTATTACCTTTGATCTTTACTGGTTGGCTAGGGCTGACTGTACACCGTATATTACAATATGCATTGTAAAACGAAGTCCCCGCCGCGTTTGTCTGTCTGAACGCGATAAACTCAAAAACGTTCTTTACAGGTTTCTTTTACCAATAGACAGAGTGATTCTCTGTCTATTGGTAAAAGAAACCTGCTAATGCTAATGGTTTAAAAGAAACCTGTTAACGCTAATGGTTTACGCGGCGTGCGCCGCGTAAACCATTAGCGTTATATGACAACAATTTATTACGAAATTATTCTTCCTAAAAATATATTATTAACTGCTTTGATAGCCATGCGAAGCCGGGTATGGTTGCTAGTATAGCATACCAAAATGAGAGCGCTTTACGAATCAACTGTTTTAGATACTTTATTCGCCAGGTTACTCAAACATGTGAGGCCAACTTTGTTGTTATTCTAACTTATTAGAAAATGTTTACAGAAAATCGTGTAAAAGTCTATTACGGCCTATTAAAGGAGCCTGATATCCAAGTGCTGCCAACTCCAGTAGAAGATGAGGAGGAGGTGGAGGAAACTCCTGACAAACCCAAGAAGAAAAAGGCTAAGAAAGACAATATCTTTATGAAGAAACCCAAGTCTGACCCCAACGCGCCGCCGAATGACAGGATACCTTTGCCGGAATTGTAAGTAGCACCTTTCATCTCTATCGCTCGAATGGTAAAACACAATTATAAGTTGAGCTAGTCTTGCATGACGATTATTTGACAGGTTTTTATTGATTTTATCATAATATCGTATTTTCGTAAAACAAGACTATTCTATGCAAGATCAGGTAGGGCAAAGCATAAATCCTCGTCGGCCTTATCGGTCTGTTTCTGACGTTTTAGGTAATGAATGACTGTGGTTCGGCTTTGGCATTTCTTTGAATGGCTGAAAAGTCTTAAGCATGAACGTACCGAGTGACCGCAAAATGTACAGGTTTACATCTGCACATTTTGCTGTGTCAGGCGTTTGCGTGGTCGGCGAGGGTCTAGTCTAGAACACCAAGACCAGTATTTTATCGGCAACAGCTTCTCTTGCTGATAAAAGAGTGAGACGGCACCAAAACATAAGTAAACACTAACTTACAGAAAAGAGCAAGATAAGCTGGAAAAGGGCAAAGCAATCCGAGAAGCGTCGAAACGTGTGGCACTCGGTCCTGACAGCTTGCCGTCAATCTGCTTCTACACACTGTTGAACAGCGGAAACACTGCGCTTTGCACGGATATATGCGACGATTCCACTCTGATGGCTGTGGGATTCAGCAACTCTAACATAAAGGTATGCCTAGTAAAAGACAGGATTTGTGACGGTTTTAACTAAATTTAAGTAATAATAATTGATCATAATTTAGTTGGCCCCTATTTCTTGCCTAAGCATTTAAACGGTGACCCACTTTTTAAATAACGAAGTTTTTGGCCTTCTTAGTGACACCCCCAGGGTACCTATGATTTAAGTCATATCGGCATTAGGGTTAGATTTTCGAGCATATAAAGTTAAAATTATTTCTGGGGTCTGCTCAAAGCTGGGAAGCATCACTAGACTAGCTTGACAATTACATCGGGACGAGCCCCAGTCACGTCTAGGGAACGCTTCCAAGCTTGATAGCGAGTAGGCAGACTCTGTGAGTTCAGGTATTAAAATTCATAACGTAAGAAAGTATAAGTCTGTATTAATTGTATATGTTAGCCTTAGCACGTAAGTAAAACAAGCACGTACTAAAAATCTTCTTTATTTTGATTATACGAGATATACATTTACCTGCTTTCTTTTATTTATAGTGGTAGTTCCCCGTTAGGAAGGATAAAGAACTTATATTTTAAGAATTCCCGCTCGAATTTATGCTAGCCTGGTTTTAGAAGGAACCCGTGACAATTGGTATAATTGCAAGTTGTCGAAAAGTTTCCGCAATTGGATATGCTGCTACACAATATTTTTATTGGTACTTTCACGTCCGCCGGCCGTCTCGAACAATACTAAACATTTAGTCGCGCGCTGGTGGCTCACAGTCACCTGTGCGGCGACATGGTTACGCGGGCACGCCCTTTCTAGTGCCTTATTATTCAGATTTCTGTGGTTAGGGCCAACGCGATCTATTTCGTAATGTTGTAGCACTATAAAGTTGTTTGTACAGTATGATATTTAAAAATCGCGCGGAGAGGTTTGGCAGTACCTATAGCTGAGCCTATGGTATAAGATAGGCCAATTTACAAAACTCAAATCTTGTTTGAAGGTATGGACGTTAACACCTGTAAAACTACGAGGGATGAAATCTGCCGAAAAATTACAAGACATTGAGAGAGAAGCTAGTAAGTTTTACCATAAATATTACTTAATTTATACTATAACCCGCAAAATCTGTTTAGGACAGGCGCAGGCAGATCTAGGCGCCTCGTCCATACATGTGTCTGTATAATAATTTGATTGTTTTGAAAAAAAACTGAAAACTGACTTTGAATCCCTTAGTTTTAACAATATTTGTGTTGATTTTTAGGGTTTCGTACCCGAAGGGTGAAAACGGAATACCTGTTACTAAGCCTCCGCTGTTCGTCCGTCCGTCCGTCCGTCTGTCACAGCTTAGGGCTCTATCTCATGAAATGAACCGTAAGAGGTAGACAGTTAAAATTTTCAGAGAATGTGTATTTATCTTGCCGCTAAATAACAAATAATAAAATAAAATTAATATCAAAATTAAAGGGTCCCATAAATTATCCCCATAAATGATCACATAAATGATTTTTTTTGCCATTTTTGCTCTTAATTTGCAAAGGCTGTTATCTCTTGAACTACAATAGCCATAGCAAAAGAAAAATCACATGTATAGTAATATCAATGTATAGCGGGCCTTCAATTTTGTCCGCTATCATACGCAGGATGTTGTTGGTGCTCCCACGGACTCTGCTCAGCAGTGAGGCTGCCTTTTTCCTCATGTAGGCGGCGAACATGCTGGACACGCCGCAGAACCGCGGCAGCCCCAGCAACATCCTGAATGCTTTGTTGTATTGGACGTGAATAGTATTGACGGCTTTCTGAGTGTATGTGAACCACAGGCTGCTCGTGTAGATTGTCTGACAGAATGATTTGAACAGAGTTATTTTTACCTCTCCTGAAACACGAGCAAACTTGCGGAACAGCTTATTAGCTCTCACCGTCAACGCTCTTCGCTCCTTTTCTATGTTTACTTCGTCTCTTATATTCTTAGTCACTAAATGTCCCAGGGTTACCCCATCACACACGCAAGAAAATGGCCCCCAGTTCCCGGCCGCCTCGCTATTCCTGGCCATGGTAGCGGCCACGGTAACGGCGGGGCAGGGGGTGCTAGGAATCCCCGGGCTACTTTAGGCTACCGTGCATAACATAAAAATGTAACCCTGGCTACGTTCAACGGACGCGCTCTGAGGCTTAACCACCATCTAGTGGAGTTAGAGAATATTAAATGGCATGTTTTGGGTTATGCGAGAGGGGGAGGACACCGTAACCTTAGACTCGGGCCATCTTCTCTACTTTCGTGAGGGTGATAAGACATCCCAGGGTGGTGTAGGTTTCCTCGTCAATAAGGCCCTCTCTAACAACGTCCAAGAAATCTCCAGTGTGTCGACCAGGGTAGCGTACCTGAACCTTCGGCTATTCAAGTGGTATGGCATGAAGATCGTTCAGGTCTACGCACCGACCTCGGCACATTCGGATGATGAAGTGGAGGATATGTACGGAGACATATCCAAAGCCTTACACAACACCACTAAGGCTCACTTCAACGTTGTTATGGGGACTTTAACGGCAAGGTAGAAATCCAGAAGGGCAACGAATCCCGAATAGGCCCGTATGGTTATGGAGCTAGGAATCACAGGGGGCAAATGCTGGTCAACTTCCTTGAGAAAGAATGGCTGTTCTTTATGAAACGGCCCCAAAGGAAGTGGACATGGCAAAGCCCTGACACTGTGACAAAAATGAGATCGACTCATGACGGATAGTAAACACATATTCAGAGACGTCTCAGTGATCAACAAGTTCAATACCGGATCTGATCACCGACTACTCCAAGGCTCTCAGAATATCAACTTGAATCTTGAAAGAAACCGTCTGATGAAGTCCACACTCCGACTTAACCCAATCCGCCCCGAGAATCGGCACCGAAAAGTTTCAGCAGCTTCTCGGGGATAGGTTTGTTGCCTTGGAACCCACTGATGACGCTGACGAGACCCTACACAATCTGGTAGAAACGTTGAGGATGGGACTTTTGGGCTGATGACAAAAGACGGGAAACCACCTAAGCGACTTCGTCAGAGAGGTCAGATCTGAACAAGCTAATTGCGAAGATGATATGGCGCGACATTTGGAGCTCTAATACACGCCTCATTGAAGAGGCGATAGAGCGAAACCGAGGGTCCCAAGTATTCACTCAGAAGCTTGGCAGAAGCCACCTGACGAAGCTAAAACGCACGACGACAGGAGGACCGTATTGTCGATGCCGGAGATATCCGCCGAGATAGAGGATTTCAATGGCCGTTTGTACGCTGCAAATGCCCCCCGTTCCCGACGAGACGACCACGATTCCAGAGCCACCCTGACACGCCACTATACCGACGAACTGCCAGACCGTCAAGACGAGATCGTGTTAGCTCTGAGGCAGCTTAAGAATGGAAAAGCCCCCGGTGACGACGGAATTACTTTCGAATTACTTTTTTCGGAATTACTTTTTTTAATTTTTTGAGTTTTTGAAAGCTTGAGGAGCCCCTGTTATACAGGAGCTGCAGAACCTTTTCAACACCGTCCTTCACAGTAAGAGTTTTTAATCGTGTTAATTACTCTATAAAAATAAATAAATAAAGAGAACTCCAAAGGCGTGGAGCGGGAGTTTGGTGGTGCTCTGTTTTAAGAAGGGAGATAAAACCCTCCCTCCTATAGATCCATCACACTCCTGAGCCACGTCTATAAGCTGTTCTCACGAGTGGTGACGAATCGTCTCGCTAAGAGACTCGACGAGTTTCAGCCACCGGAACAGGCCGGGTTCCGAGGAGGATATGGCACCGTAGACCACATTCACACAGTAAGGCAGAAGAAGAAGAAGATAATAATAATCCTCCTAGTCAACAACCACGATCAGTCCGTGTGGGCGCAGATATAGTAAACCGGCATCAACGAGAATTCTATCCACCGGAATCTGATGATGAAGAGGAACCAAATAATCGCGTTGAACTTGACTTAGAGGGTGGAGCAATACCGACTCCAGACTTTGCTGATTCTGAAGCTGCTCTGCTCGAGAATGATTTAAAACAATTCTCTTCAACGGACAATTTTGAATTGTCCGTTGAACAATTCAAAATTGGCCGAAGTCAAGTATTAGATGGAGACATAGAGAAATAGAGTTGGAGGGAGGAGTTGACTTTACTGGACCAGCTGCTGAGCTACTGCAGAACATTTATAAAGTCCAAGAAGTGGCCTCTGCTTATGATATTTCATGCATCAGACCTGGCGGTTGTTCAAGTTCAAGGGATAAATACTAAACCCTCGGGAATAACATTTTTATGGGACCATCTCGGGATCATTCTCTATACATTAGTGAAAGAATCAGTAAACTCGATCACCCATAGGCGGAGATATCCAGTAACATAAAAACTAAAAAAAATAAAAATATTTAGGTGAACTGAGAACCTCCTCCTGTTTAAAGTCGGTTAAAAATGGTCATAAATACTTTTAAAATATTAATGAAATACAGGTTCATCAGGATCCTCTACATCCTAGATATAGGTACCCTTTTTGTACCACATCCTCGCCGGGTTAATAATAATAATAATGTAATATTAATAACGAGGATATTAAAATCATAGAGCTATTTAGCTAAAACGGACGACCGAAATGAAAGCTGCAAAACCAACGTAACAAAATTCTATGATTGGCCCCGATGATACCATAGTGCCATAAAATATTTTCCACCAATATTTATTTGTTTTGGTAATCCCTTTGTTTACAAAAAAAAACCGAGTACAATTTCTATAGATGGATAATTTTGAACAGGTGATGTGTTGGTGCGTATGATGGAGGAACGTGATCGTGATACTTTCCGCACGTTGTTCGGACACTCGGGGCCCGTCTACAGAGTGGCTTTCGATCCATTCAAGACGTTGCTTCTCTCCTGCTCAGAAGATTCCACAAGTATGTATATTAAATACCGAGTGTCTCAGAAATAAATTAGTTATTATGATACCTTTAGTAATTTGGCGTGACGAATACTTCTATACACTACTTTACAAAAATCTGCTGTTGCTGCGTTGAATTGCGAGGAGTGGAAGGTCAAAAGGAAAGTCTGCCCGGCTGTAGGACTTTCTACTAATTCAGCAAATATTAAACTGAGATTGAGCACAATGAACCCAAAGCATGAAATCACGTACAACTAGTATATACTCGTAGCTATTTCGTGAGCATCAAAACAATTTATTTAGTTTTCTTCTTTCTTCTGTATTTATTGTCCAGCATTATTATTATTATTATAGTCTTAAAAAACCGAGGATGGAAGCTCTTGTGTGAAAATTCTCATATTACATAACTGTAAATGGGAACTTTATGCATTGGTAGAGTCATTCGGGGTAACTGATCGCAGTGGGTAAGTGAGCTTACACCTATTTTCTCCGGAACGGAGCGCGTGGGGGGGATCCCCCGCCACGGTATACAGTTTGTTTACTGGTTAGTAGATTGGCAATTGGCAACGTCTACAACATCTATACAGACAACTAGTTGAGTCGCGTCGCTTGACCGCTGCGCGTGTAAAACCTAGTAGGATAAAAATAAAAATTAAGAGAATTCAAAATTAGTTTTTGTGTATTTTAGGAAGCGTGTAGCGTCTACGGTGCTGGGCCTGGCAAGTCCCAGCATCTTAGACCTTTGTCTTACGCATTCTGAGTTATAGTCTTAAAAAGCATTTATTTAAACAAAATATGTTAATGACAGCTCTAATTTGGTTTATTTTATTTAACAGATAATTTTTATACCTATATAGAGGTACAGTTGTGGTCATATAATTAAGAACGATTTGAAGTTATAGAAGTTTTTTATTTAAATCGTGTCATACACAGAGATGTGTACCTTCTGAGAAGCAACGTGGCTTAGGAATAAAGAATATAATCGCTAACTATTTTTTTCACATTTTACAAACAATTAAGAACGATTTATTATACTGCTCGGGAATTGTTTTGTGTGACACTTACATAATTAAAAAATTACAATAATATGTAGCGCAACAAATTTAAAAAGCACTTTAATACATTTTTAACTAAAATTAATAGTTAATAGCATATCTACGGCTTTTAATTACTGCTTTACACCGGCGAGGCATTGACTATAATAATTTTTGACATTTCCCAAGAGAAATTGAGTTCCATTATTCTAAAAAAACGTCGTACAGCTCTCTTAAGTTTCCACACTGTGTATTTGAAACCTTTTTCTTTACTTCGAACCACAGATTCCCTATTGGGTTTAGATCTGGGCTGTTAGCTGGCCAGTCTAAGACAGAAACTGATTGCGCTGTAAGAAATTCCTTTACGGTGCGTGCAGTGTGCTTTGGATCATTGTCGTGCTGGAATGTCCAAATAACCGGTAGAACGTCTTCAGCATAAGGTAACATTGTTTCTTCCAGTATATTTTTGTATTGGAACTGATCCATGTTACCCTCTATCAACTTTACAGGTCCAACACCATGTCCGGAAAAGCACCCCCAAATTTCCACCTCCGTGCTTTAATGTAACTTTCGAGTACTAAGGGTCGCATGCTGTATTCGGGGGACGTCGTACATATCGTTTTCCATCAGAACATACTCTGTTTATTTTCGTCTCGTCTGAAAAAAGTACATTTTTCCACTGTCGCACAGTCCAGTTTCATACTTTCTCGCAAATGCAAGCCGGGCTTGCCTGTGGTAAAGTTTCAACATGGTTACCTTTCTTGCTATCCGACCGTGCCAAATATAAGTCAAATAGAGTTACACTTCAATGGATAAAAGGACACAGCGGATCCAGAGGAAACGACGAGGATGCCGCACTGGCGTGGAGAGGTTCAGTGTGGCAACCGGTAGGACCCGAACCAACAATTCCTCTACCATTCAGTCAAGTCCGCTCATGGATCCGTCAACGTACAGTTAAACAACACCAAGACTAACTGGGCAAGTATGCTGGATTGTAGGCAGTCGAAGGAGGCCTTCCCGGCTTTAAACCTGAGATTCTCCCGAAAGCTCCTCAATCTGAAACGTGACAAACTGGCAAATCGTCGGTATTGTCACAGGACATTGCATGCTTAACAAACATCTGTTTAATCTGGGTATCACGGACAGCCCCCTATGCAGAGGGTGCATGAACGCAGAGGAGACGGCCGCGCAAGTGCTTGTAGAGTGCGATAGCGTAGCGAAGTTTTATTATTAGTTCCCTTGTAGATTTATCACAACTTTTATTTTTTCCCATTGTTTTTTCATAAGCAATCACTTTTAATCTTTTACAGCACTAAATGGCACCAAATTTATACAAACAGTAACAAATCGATTGAGTGTTCTCTATTTAAATTTGAATAAAGGTATAGACTAGCGAACTAGCGAGCGTTCCTAATTACGTGACCAGCCAGTAAATAGGAATACTATGTTTAGAAGTAGTGTAAAAAGTTTGTCTATTTATTTTTAGCTAATCATGTGTATCAATGAATACAGTGGTATTATGGAAAAGTTTTACGATACCAATAGAAAAAAACAAATTGCATGCAATTAGTTTTGCGTCTTAGTTTGAAAAAATCTTCCCTTTTTATTAGGTCCTTACATATGAAATTGGCGTTTTGTATGGGAGGAACAAAAAGTCGAATATTTTTTAATATAATATATTTAATTAATCAAAGTATGAACCATTATTTTCTATGCACTTTTGCCATCTTATAGGTAGTTCATTGATCCCTTTACTAAAAAAACCAGTCGGACGGGAATCAATAAAATCTTTGAAGTCGATTTGGACTGCCCCATCGGAGTTGAATTTTTTCCCTTGCAAGAAGTTATCCAAATTTCGAAAAAAATGGTAATCTGTTGGAGCAAGGTCCGGGGAGTACGGAGGATGTCTTAGACTTTCCAATTGAAGCTCTTCTAATTTAGTAGCCGTCTGTTGCGCAGTGTGTGGTCTAGCGTTGTCGTGAAGCAGCAGTGGCGTGGAGCGATTGACCAGCCTAGGTTGTTTAGCCGCTAGCTTTTCCATCATGGTTTGCAATTGCTGACAATAGACATCAGCCGTAATAGTCTGGCCAGATTTGAGAAAACTGTAATGAACAATACCGGCACTAGTCCACCAAACGCTTACAAGTAACTTTTTTGGGGTTAATTTTCGCTTGGGGCAGGATTTGGCTGGCTGGCCAGGATCCAACCATTGCGCTGAGCGCTTCCGATTATCGTAAAGAACCCATTTTTCATCACAGGTAATGATTCGGTTTAAAATACCTTCATTATTGTGCCGGTTTAGTAATGTAACGCAGCAGTCGACGCGCGTTTGCCGGTTTGCTTCAGTCAATTCGTGAGGTACCCACCTTTCAAGCTTTTTAATCTTCCCAATTTGCTTCAAGTGAATTAAAACAGTTTTATCACTAACATCGCAGCCTGCAGCTAACTCGGACGTGGTTTGCGATGGATCCGCTTCCACAATAGCCTTCAACTCTTCATTATCAACTTGAGTCTCAGGCCGTCCACGGGGCTTGTTCTGCAGGTCAAAATTTCCAGAACGAAAACGTTGGAACCAAAAACGAACTGTGTTTTCTTTTGCAACACGACCGCCATACACATCATTCACCCTTCGAGTTGTTTCCGCAGCACTAGTGCCACGGCGGAACTCGTACTCGTAAATAATGCGATATTTTAAGTTTTCCATTTTGTAAAATGAGTGACGCAAACAGAAAAAAACAGAAGAAAAAAAACAAATGAATGACGATCATCGAAGCACAAATACATGAGTCTATAGCTGTACAAATTTGAATTTGGAATTCCTTACCAAAGAGGAGAAATTTGTGATTAAAGTGGCCAGTACGAAAAACGCCAATTTCATATGTAAGGACCTAATATTAGCGTTCTTAATTATATGACCACCACTGTACATTATTTTCACTGTTCTAAATACGAGTACTATATCTTGAGCATAGTGAGTGAGGTTTCAAAGTGAAAACTACGCTCACTTGTCCCGGATGACTCTACAATAGATAGATAGATAGATAAGGTTTTTATTTAAGACTTCAGACACACACATACATATCAGACAATAACAATTAAACAGGATGGTAGTAAAAAAGAAACAATAATAAAAATACAGTTGACTAAATAATAAAAACAAATAATAACATAATAACAATCTAAGTAAAATGTCTGTGTGTGCTGTAATAATGGTGTAGGTACTTATCTTCATACCGCATTTGATCGATTGCGCGCGTCTTTTATCTCAATAGAAAGTGTGGAGGAGAAACGTTGTAGAGATAGAGCATGCTACATGCGTACAGTGCATTTTTAGTTTGACGCTTCGATTCTTTTTCATTGAGGTTGATCCTTACTTCTGGCCTAAAATTATGATTTTTGGGATTAAATTATCTAGCTTTATTTCCTTATTGGAATCTTATTTCCAGTTCTTTTTATCTCAATAGAAATTGTGGTGGAGATAGGATTCAACATGCTGTGTAATTACAGACTTTTAGATTGACGCTTTGATTAGCTTTTTGCGTGCCTTGACCAAGCCTTTACTCTTTTGGGATATAATTATGATTCTGAATAAATTATCTAGCTTTATTTCCATAATGGTATTGACACTTCCAGCTCGGCTGTGGTCTCTCCAGTGCTGGACGTGCCTGGTAGTGTTCCGCGGGCACAGCTTCCCCGTGTGGGATGTGCGTTGGTCCCCGCACGGACATTACTTCGCGACTGGCGGACACGACCGCACCGCGCGGCTCTGGACCACGGACCATCATCAGCCGCTGAGGATATTCTCCGGACATCTCTCGGATGTTGATGTGAGTTTCACATCTACCTTTACCCACTTCTTATTTATTTATTGCTAGTAATATAAGCAGTCTACAGACAAAAATCGGCAACACAGCCCGGCGGTGTTGGTGCGACATTTCAGTGTATGAATATTGTAGGCAGTTTTTGTAATCTTGTTGGCTTGTATTAACTTAGTTACGAAGAAACTGTTTTAGATATAAGGTTTTTGAATAAATAATTATCTATCTATCTAGTTACATTTAGTTCGTTTGACGAGAGGTTTCGCGTTGCTGTTTTTTACGGTTTTTTGTATTTATAGAAATAAAAAATAAATACAAAAAAACCGTAGATAACAGCAACGCGAAACCTCTCGTCAAACGAACTAAATGTAACTAGATAGATAGATAATTATTTATTCAAAAACCTTATATCTAAAATAGTTTCTTCGTAACTAAGTTTAAGCCTGTAACTTTAGTCTTTGAACAGGATTGGATAACTCAATGTTTCCTACTGAGGAAACACAACACAACCCATGCTTACTGAAGCGGAGCAAACGACGCTTAAGTCCATTGAAAATCCCAAAGATGTTTGACTAGTCGGGTACTTGACCTTGTGACGATATTGGTAGCGCGCTCCCGTACCTACTGAGTAAGGAAGGTTGCGGGTTCAAGTCCCGTCTAGGCAGTAAACTTTTGGGATATTATAAAAAATTCTTAGAACTTTAAGCAGATGATGTGAACATGTTTTGTTTCCAGTGTATTCTCTTCCACCCCAACTCCAACTACATCGCCACTGGGTCCAGTGACCGCACTGTCCGACTGTGGGACTGCCTGACCGGGATGCAAGTGCGCATCATGACAGGACATAAGGTAAATAGCGAACCTAGTTCTATGAATGAGGCTTAAGAACCCCTATTTATCCTATTTATTTAACTTAAGAGCGCTAGAAGCGTACCGATGTCATGTCAAACGAAAGTCAACTGCAACGTTCGATCAAGGGCAAGGAAGGTTTGGCCATGGTCCAAGAAAACAAGGTCTGGTACTCCGGGAGTAACACATGGCTACGTCACTGTCCAGTTGCCACTTATTTCAACAAAACATGGAAGTTGGGAAACAAATAGTCAAATTAAATAAAATATATAAATGTCAATCGTCAATTTTGTTTGTTAGATCAGTCAAAACAGTTTTAGTTAAACACGAATAATTGTGATAAATAATTGGTTAGTACAAAACCACACAGTTTTATCAGATTCGTACAGGTCATCTTATGGAGCTCGGGGAGTTACGATCTTACGCTACTGGTAACATCAGAAAACAGATTCGTCTTCTCATTCGCCGATGGCGTCGATGACGTAGGGCTTGTGTCACCCACGTGACCTTGATGTCTCGGAATGCCATACCTTGTATTATTATACCATGGGTTT
This sequence comes from Eupithecia inturbata, assembly GCA_963662085.1. NCBI lineage: Eukaryota > Metazoa > Arthropoda > Insecta > Lepidoptera > Geometridae > Eupithecia > Eupithecia inturbata. The sequence continues at coordinate 8,114,220 of OY759180.1, read as the reverse complement.
GGCATGACATCTATTATTTAAAGCGGCCTCTTTTAGTCTGTTTGAAATATATGCTAACTTATACTGTTATTATGTGCCTATACCAAACAGTTAGTGAACCCGGGCTAGAATGATGATTCTGATGATGCTCTAATCTAAGTATTCTCTCCGGTGGTGGTCGAGTGATTAGAACCTCAACATAATTATATTCTTTCGTTCTTTCGGAGCTGAAACGTGGACTTACGGTACGGCTGGTACACCAGTGTGTTCGTGCACACACTTGTGTACTATAATATTATGTCCTGCGCACATGGCTAGTCAAGGTTGAAACTGGCCGCCGCCGCCGCCGTGACCAAAACTCGGTGATTATAAATATTTTTAGGGGCTGATAATGATGAACCATTAAAGTTTAAAAGTTATATGCAAACATGCTCGAAAAATAGCTTACTTAGGTAGGGGAGACCAGGTCAAGCCCATATAGCAAAGGATTTAGGTTTTTTTTGGTTTTTAAGTATAACGTTCATTTTTAAACACAAATGTATCAAATCAACATTTCTAATTAGTATATATATCTAGGTACACAATTACGTACACATATAACTTGTACTAAGACATAAAGAAAAAATTACAGAAAAATAGCAAACATCTACTATTTACGGTTTTGCCCCAACACCTGGGTAAAACCGTATACTTTATACGATTTTATACGATATTGCCCCAAAGCTATCTTTCAGCAATACATTATCTGCATGTAAAATCATTTAGCTTCTCTGAATTGTACTTACAGCCTTCATGAGCCCAGCCCTTGCAACCCACATATTGCACCTAACCTCCATCTATGCGACTTGTACGGTATTCTTTCCACCGATGTTCGCTCGGTCGCACACAGTGATAATTTTGGATGCCGTATCATGAACCCAGCCAACCAATCTTCTCCTGCCCCAGTTTACAAGTCTCATTAAAATAATGATCAATATTATTTGCTTCTGCGAACTGAAATGCTAAGCGGCAAAGATGTAAGTGATTGATTTGATTTGTAAGTGAGGCCAAATAATCGCCATTCCATGAGCAAAACATGCTCAACCAGACTCCTCTTGCGACAACGTAAAGGTCGGCTTGATCTTCCTAAGCCCTTACTTGTTGAAGAGTTCAGATCATGGTTCTCTCTATATTTGTTCACTCTATTTTGTAATGTTGACTTTACTACGTAATATGTTTCAGAAGCTTTCAGGTATCCTGTAGCTTCGTCGTTTATGGCTTAGACGGAGGATTTCATATCATCTGGATCCCAACATGTCGACCAGTAATCCTTTTGTATTACGTCGCATTTTTGTAGCATCTGCAAACAAAATGCATGGAAATTAATGTTTCATCCACTCGGGTCAAAATCGTATATAGCCGGTTTTACTCTGTACGGTTTTGACCCACGGCGATGTTTGTTAACACTTCGCACATACTATTACACATACAAGGTAAATTTGCCGGTACAATAATCATAAATTACGTGTAAATACACAACTTTATCGAGCGACTTACCTGCAGTTCACGTAAACTTTACAACAATTGTTTGAATTTTAATAGAAATTACATCAGGACCTTGAACTGCAAAATACTATTACATCCAATATTTTCGTAACGCGCGACCCTTTCGCGATCAGTGTTTGTTGACAAAACGCTCTGATTGGTCGACTTCAGTGAGCGGCTTAGGCGTGAGAAATTTGAATGATTGACGTGAATAGACCTGTACGGGTTTACCCCGGTATACTGTTTTGTAAGGGTCTCTCCTATTCCTATTCTAAATAAAAGAGAGAAAGTATGTATTACTGTCGTTCTAAGAGTGGAAGGGATAAGTGTATAAAAGTCCATTTCTTACACGTTGAGCGGGAAAGAAATGTCTACGGGAATTATATTCCAACGCACTGACCGGAAGAGAATAGTCAAATAACACCCTTGTTAGTAATGGCCACTGTTAACCCTTGGTGAACAATGTAACGTTGTTTCAGTCGTCAGTATACACTCTCTGCTTCTCAATGTGCGGCCGTTGGCTGGCGTCGGGCGGCGGCGGCGGCGAGCTGGTGGTGTGGGACGTCGCGACGGGCGCGCCGTGCGCCACGCTTCCTCCCGCGCACACCGCGCCCGCGCATGCGCTCGCCATTAGCAGAGATGGAACCCTCCTAGCCTCAGGTATATCTATAGTCGTCAGTATCTCTCTGCTTCTCAATATGCGGCCGTTGGCTGGCGTCGGGCGGCGACGGCGGCGGCGAGCTGGTGGTGTGGGACGCCGCGACGGGCGCGCCGTGCGCCACGCTTCCTCCCGCGCACGCCGCGCCCGCGCATGCGCTCGCCATTAGCAGAGATGGAACCCTCTTAGCCTCAGGTATATCTATAGTCGTCAGTATCTCTCTGCTTCTCAATATGCGGCCGTTGGCTGGCGTCGAGCGGCGGCGGCGGCGAGCTGGTGGTGTGGGACGTCGCGAAGGGCGCGCCGTGCGCCACGCTGCCTCCCGCGCCCATGCATGCGCATTAGCAGTTTTTAAAAGGCATTTTTATAACTTTATAAGTTTAATTTTTTTTTTGCCGACTTTGTATATTAGAGTAATTTGCGTCCGTCTTTATCTACGCGACATTATACAATGTAACGCGTGGATAATGATTGGGAAAGAAAATGTCATCCAAGGACAGTATGACAATCTGATACAATTTCTAGTAATCTGGTACCTACGTTATGAAAACCAACTCCATAATTGTTTTAGTTTAGGGCGGGCTAGCTAGATGACGCTGTGTGGATTGTCCAGCATTATTTATTTATTGTCAAAAAGAAACTGCGCTATCAGCTTCACCTTCGTATTGTAATGTCATGTATGGAAGTGATTTGAAAGTATGTCCTTCTTTTCAGGTTCCTTGGACTGCTCTATTAAGTTGTGGGACTTCACAGCAATAACTGACGAGAGTTTAAACGAGGAAGTTAATCCTGCCAATCAGAAGGAGGATAAGTTTTTGTTACGCTCATTTGCGACAAAGAATTCACCGATAAAAGGTTTACATTTCACCAGACGCAACCTTCTCCTCGCATCTGGGTCTTATGAAGGAAGTGCGTGATAGTAACGTATATCCCTTTATTTTATGATAAGATTAACACATTTGGTAAATAATTAAATAAAAAGTCATTTTTAAATGCTTTTATTCTATTACCTTACAAACATAATAATTTACAGTATCTGCAGTAAATAGGACCTTTCAGCAGTAATAAATTGAACAATTAAGTTCAAAATAGAGTCATTGCTGCGGGCAAGCTGTGCCTTCATTGCATGTTTGAAATCTTCCTTCGCTCCTTTGTCAGCACCACGAGTACCAATTCTTCGCTGTCCCAAATGTTGTTGAGCATTTGGTAGTATATCAAGTACAATATTGTTGTCTTGCTCATTCCATAAAAAGCTCAACTCCTCTAAAATATCTATATGTATAATATATGCAGTGAACAGATGATAGTGAAATGCCCCTCTCTGTCTAATAACATCAAGGATGTGAATAAAAACAGACTCCTCTTGAGGCCAACCTAATTGCATCAGTACTAAAATATGTCCATATGTAATGTCTGCAGTATTTCCTGTGCTCAGTAATATTTTAATGAGTAAAGTGCAAAAATAATGCATAATGGCAACTTTGGTGACAGATAGAAAATGCAAATGCCTATGTTTCCCTCCTACTATTAACTCCCCATCTAAAGTTCCTTCAGAACTTGGTAAATGAGGCAAAGCAGCTAAAATGCTTTCAACACAAGCTGGATATCTCTTTTGGTTGTAGCTAATGGATACCCTCATGATGCAAGTTGTGAGCATGATTTCAGCTCCAGATTGAACTTCATCATATCTTCCCCTAAATAGTGACATTTCATCTGTGAATCCATCTGCCCAGGGTTTGGCTTGTAGCTGATTACACAACTTGTTAAACTCTCTTGTAATAACATCATTATTGTGTAATAGTTCCCAGCAATTTGCAGCCATTTGAAATTGTCCAGCTGATATTCCAGTTACTTCAATATCACCTTTTCTTCTTTTTGATGGAGGTAGGTCTGGGTCCGACAGAGCTTCAATAAGAATATGATTTCCTTTCAAAGATTTGAATTCATAAAGTGACTTCAAAAAAAATGTAGTACCACAATATAATAACTGTCGGCAGTCTTCATTGTTTCGGAGTGACATTAACTTCTGAAAATATGCTTCCTTGTTTAGACTGTTACCATAATTGATGAGAAATGAGTCCCAGCCAAGTTGCTTACCCAACAAATCCAACACCCCATGTAGCCTTAGCCATGGGTCAGTTATTTCATGGTCTGTCTCATCATACACATATGAGTTATAAAAATCAATAGCTTTGACCAACAATCTCTGAAGCAATCTGGGAGATTCTAAGCTGCTCAACAATGGTAATGTCTCCACTACTAATAACCGTGCATATTTGTTGTCATAGAAGAATTTTTCAGTGTTTATCAATGTCTTTACTAAGCTGTCAACTCCTAATTGAGGAAATTTTTTAAGTAATAAAACCAACAATTTGCAATGTTCCATTGTATCATCACTATTCTCTACGCTTGTCTTCAGGATGGTAAGTTGAATGTCTGGGGTTATATTGTCAAACATTTGGCACAAAAAACTGCCTTCTGTAGATCGTAGAGCGTTAGCTATAGCCGAAATTTCCGTCAGTAATGCTGGAATGTTTTGTCTTGATAACACCAATGAGCTAAAGCATTCAGCTGCTTCTTGAACATTACCAGATTGTTTTTCCATCAAATAGGCTTCGAATTGAATCCTAAAATTGGTTGGAAATAAGGTTTTGGCGGTTAACATCCATGCCTTAGCGGAGTGAATATTTACTTTATGAGCATCTTTTGCTTTCGAAACAATGTAGTCCTCATCACTCAAAGGACCTTCTATTCCAGGCATTTTTGATACTTCTTATTTTGTTGTGAATTAGTTTCAACCAGAAGGAAAGTTATGATCCCACCATCGCATCGATTCGATCCCACAAATAAAAAAACTGAACTGAAGCAAAGACAAGAAAGAAACAATGTCTATTTGTCAGTCACGCACGACACGAGATGACTATAGTTATTTATAGGTACGTCTAAATTCGCCAATTTATCACTCGCTATCAAAAAGAACTCAAATTTGGCACATCTTTCTCACCAATAGATCACTCGTATTATCTTCTTCTTCTTTTTGGCAGATCTTTCATCAGTTTTATATAACAGTTTTTAGCGGGACTGAATTTTTATCCCGTGATATAAAAGGCAATTCTCGCCAATTTATCACTCGATAAATTATGTCAAAAGAACTGTCATATCTGACAGTTCTTCTAATATAAAAAATGTCTCGCCATAATTGACGAGTGAATGGCGAGAATTGGCTTGACTGTAGGTACTAGAGGTGTTTATGTACTGTGAGTAATGCATTACGCCACTGTAGCATGACCGCGTCGTACTGTAACAGTACTGACACATGGCATGGCGCCATGCTCTGCGATCGGCGCGGCCGCGTACTGCTCGGATGTCCGTCGGTCAGTATCGTAAAGATTCGAGTGCAAGCGAGGAGAATCTCGGCCGGACGGGATTGTCTCTGTCACACGTCGCGCCATTTAGAAGAATTTAAATAATATTGTGTTCGCGTTAAGGGTTACGTTTCTTTGGCACCGCCCCGTAGACAGTCATAAAAAATCAAAAGTTGTATGCTTTGTTTCGTAAATTACTTAAACTTATGTATCAAAAAAATCTTCAAAGTTAACGAATGTCGTCTAATTCAAATATGTATAATCCGAAACTCATTATCTAATGTTTAAGTAGGACCTGGGCGACCGAGCTTTGCTCGGTTTTTAGGGTTCTGTACCCGAAGGGTCAAAACGGAACTCAATTACTAAGCCTCCGCTGTCCTTCCGTCCGTCCGTCCGTCTGTCACAGGGCTCTATCTCATGAACCGTAAGAGGTAGACAGTTAAAATTTTCAGAGAATGTGTATTTTTCTTGCCGCTAGAACAACAAATAATAAACACAAAATAAATATCAAAATTAAAGGGGGCTCCCATACAGCAAACGTGATTTTTTGGCTATTTATGCTCTTAATTTGTCAAGGCTGTCTCTCTTGAACTACAATAGGTAGATACATGAAACTTTCTGTAATTAAGTAACACTTCCACTGTTATTATAACAAATACTAAAAATATAATAAAGTTGAAAATTTAAAGGGGTCTCCAAACAAGTGAAAATTTGATGTTCTTTGAAAAAGTTGCTTGATTTTTACGGTACGGAACCCTTCGTGTGCGGGTCGACTCGCTCTTGGCGGTTTATTTAATACAAATTTATGAAAATTTCTTCGAAATCTAATGCCCTGTTCCCGAGATACGTAAAATATAACCTACTTACCTCATAATGTAGGTACATACATATCTTTATTCAAGAATTGCTCGTATAAAGGTTTAAGATAAATATTATTGTCTACCTATTGCTTTAATACATGTACATCTGAACAGAACATTCAGTACCTACACATAGCACTTATCGAGCCATTCGCATTACTTAGCATAGCGCGTCATGTCAGGTCATAAATAGTGTAGGTACCTCCTACCGCGCATCGCGCATGATAGATAACATCATGCGCGATGCGCGGTAGGAGCGAAATGTTATGGCATTAGTACAAGCTCGGACCAATATGATTATTGGTCCGAGAGTACAAGAGTAGTTTTTTTTCTACCTACTGTTTTGCGCATGTCTACTTCGCACCTTAGTGGCATGCATGGCAGATCGAGCTTTCAAGATTGACAAGTGAAATAGTGGTGGGTGTGTGAAAGAGAAAAAAACAAGTTATTTACAAAATACTTTTCTCTTGGACAAAATGTTGTAAGTGTGGTGTAGTAGGTAGTCTACCTAGCTCCAGTAGCTCATAGCTCTTGCTGAGCACTATAGAGTGATCCTTAGCTCTAAATTTGCAAAACTGCCGCTATTTCATGACCAGGTCTAGCTGCCGATGCAAAAATTTCAATGAAGTTGTACAAAATGAACGGTGTTCATCGCTGCAAAAGATATGTTATAGCCGAACTAGCCCCTGAGCATGTTCTAGAGAATATATTTTCTTATCTCGATCTATGCGATCTTCGAAACTGTGCAGTGGTATGCCAGACATGGTATAAAATAATAGCTGATGAAAACAATGATGTTTGGAGAACACATTGCATGAGGAGATTGCCTGAAGAAGTAATGAAGTCTGATTTGTTATCTTCTGTTAGGACTTATAAGAAAAAACTGAGAGCTTTTCATTATGCCTGGAATTCCCACGATTGCTCCAGAAATATTTACATAAAACCAAATGGTTTTACACTACACAGGTAATGCATAGACAGTTGAGTGAATATACCTATTTATAACCAAACGAATGCCAAATGAAATTTATATCATCTTTTGACTGGAGAACCTAACATGTTTTTGTTATTTCAGAAACCCAGTTGCACAAAGCACCGATGCTTGCAGAGGAAAGATCGGTTTTAGATATGGTCGACACTGCTGGGAGGTCATTTGGGAAGGTCCTCTAGGAACTGTAGCAGTAATTGGATTATCAACCAAAGAGGCCCCACTTCAATGCCAAGGATATGTTGGCCTGCTGGGGTCAGATCAACAGAGTTGGGGGTGGAACTTAGTTGATAGCAACTTATTGCATAATGGAGAGACACGAGGGCATTATCCACGTCTAAATAACTGCCCTAAATACCAAGTAAGTTTGAGTTTGATGGTATTTTTGCAAAATTATCAAATAATCTATCCTACTTAATACTCATGTTTTTTACCTTTTAGGTTGGCGAGCGAATAAAAGTTATTTTAGACTGTGAAAATAAAACATTGTCATTTGAACGAAATTTTGAATTCTTAGGAGTTGCATTCCGAGGTGAGTAAAATAACTCAATATTAATTACTCCGCTGCTAGTGAGTAGTTGTACATTTCGTCATGAAACTATCTTATCTAATCAAATCACCCATTTCATTTACAGCAAATGACTAACCCCCAAATACTCAAACGCAACTCAGATTTGAGCATGTCTCAAGTCGCGTTTTTTGACAGTTTTCACTGAAAATCTGTTAAAAATTCGTCACTTAAGACATGCTTAAATCTGAGTTGCGTTTGAGTATTCGGGCATTACTCATAACATGAAATCTTATCATGTTTTTAAATATTTTTAACCAACTTCAAAAAAAGAGGAGCTACTTAATTCGTAAATTGTTTTTTTTTTCTCTATGTGTTCATGTATGTTACTCGATATCTCGGCCATTGGTTAAACGATTATGCTGATTCTTTCACTATTGTGTAGAGCAGCCATTCTCAAAGTGTGCTCAGTGGAGCCCTGGGGCTCCGTGAAAATAATGGTCATAATTGATAAAAAATACTTAAAGTAAAATAAGATTGCATAGAAAATTAACACCCATAATCTTAGTTGTTTCGTCAAAATATTCCTCCAATCAAACTCAATTGAGGAGGTTTGGAGGTTACCTTAAGAATTACCTTGAAATCGCCATTCTTAGAAACAAGCTAAAGTTTTAGAGAGTTTCCTAGACTCATCCTCAATGAGGTACGCTCAAGCTGAGCAAGCCACATTCAATCTACAAACAAATATAAATAATTATTAATCCAGTGTTTAAATTAAGTAGGTAGGTAGGTATGCAATTTTATTCACAAGTGTCATATATAGATAAATTTTATGCAATACTTTTGTGGCAGTTTTGTAGATTGCACAATAGGGTCTTCTAGATTTGTAAAATTGTTGTTTTACGTAGATAAGTATGCACCTACATAAATATTGTGATTTGCATCTTCCTGAAACAAACCAATTCCAAAAAACTTGAGGCATACTAATAATTGCATTATTGGCGACACAGGCTCTGTTAATATTACCAATAGATGTAAAATTACATTCAGGTCAAAATAACTTGAGTCACAGTTTGTATGGTAAACCGAAATCGTTTCTGAAATCGTTCATTACTGAAAAACTTAAAAGGATTTGAGGCGTCGCGTCGCGGGCAGGATAAAAGTATGGATTGTCATCTAAATAATTTATAAACTCTTCAAAATCCAAAATAAGACTCACTTAAAAAAAAAACCAAACAAAATAACAATTGTTTATTGTCTTGAGTGGTCTTGAGGGAGTTTCAAGGTTGGTTATGTATGAGGTAGGTACCTTACGTTACTGACAGTTCTCACCTTACCTCGAACTTGAGGTGAGCCTAAAAAAATCTCAAGTGGAGGATATTTTTATCAACTGAGAATACGATTTTGTTCAAGTGAGGTTGGGTCGAGTTGAGGAAATCTGGAGGAAACGACTAAGAATATGGGTGTAAATGATATAAGCATTCACTAACTAAGTCCAGCAGTGGACTAACATGGTTGATGTTTTACTAATGATATAATTTTAAGTAGGTACTTTACAATTGCAAACTTGAAAACGGCCCCCAGTCCCCGGCAGCTCCGCTATTCCTGGTCACGGTAACGGCGGGGAAGGGGGTGCTAGGAATCTCCGGAAGAGATTGAGCTACCAATCCCAATACCGACGACCCTTGCACCTGGTAACATACAACGCACGAACTTGGAAGACCGATGAGAAGATCATCGAGCTGGAAGAAGCGGTAGACAAGTTGCGTTGGGATATCATAGAGCTTTCTGAGGTCCGAAGAGAGGGAGAGGACACGATCACCCTTAATTCTGGCAACTTCTTCTACTACCGGGAGGGCGACCAGCTGTCCCAACACGGTATAGGGTTTCTCGTCTACAAGTCCCTCGTCAACAATATTGTAAAGATGAAGAGCGTCTCGAGCAGGGTACCTTATACTCAGAATCACCAACCGGTATTCGCTGAAGGTCATACAGGTATACGCACTCGGGACGCCCTGACGATGAAGTGGAGGTCATGCCGGAGGTTATGGCGACATTTCCAAGGTCATACATGCCTCGAAAACACTGCACTATTGTGATGAGGAACTTAAACGCGCGGCTAGGCGTGAAGAGCGGTAACGAACTGAGAGTAGGTCAGTTTGGATTTGGACAGCGAACCCATAGGGGTCTTCTTCTTCTTCTTCTTCTTCTTCTTGTCAGATGCCTTCTGCACCATAGGGGTCAGCGACTGGCCGACTTCATAGAAAAGGAGGGACTCTTCGCGATGAGCTCCTTTTTTGAGAAGAGGCCCTTCAGAAAATGGACCTGGCTGCACCCCGGCGGCGGCAATAAGCATGAGATAGACTACCCACATGCACATATCAATGACGTCTCTGTGATAAACAAGATTAAAACCGGCAGTGATCACCGCATGGTAAGAGCGTCATTGAATATCGATGTAAAGCTAGAACAGTCTCGTCTGATAACGTCGAATCTACGCCCAAATACTATCCCGAGAGCTTTCAGTTGGACCTACAGAACCGCTTTGAATGCCTCGCGGAGTGCGCAACAGTGGACGAACTAAATAACGGGCTGGTGGAAACTGTCCACGCGGTCGGGTCGGGTTTCTACAGGACTTGCCGCAGAAATAAAACAGAGACTCTCGGACCACACTCTGCAGAGAGGAGCGAAATGAGGCTGCAGTTTTCGGCAGACAGTTTGAAATACGGTGCGCTCAACAGACAGATCTCGAAGTCTATGCGACACGATTTGCGCTCATACAATACTAATTGTATTGTGAGCGGAACAAGGGCTCTAAAGCGTTCGCAAGAGATCTGTCGCTTGGGCAAAGCCAGCTGACGAAGCTGAAGACCGATAGCGGCAGTATCATTTCCTCCAAGCCTAAGATCTTGAGAGAGCTTGAAAAGTTTTGTGGACAGCTTTACACCTCATCGCAAAGCCCTGCTAACACGGCAAGCGATGCAAGAGCCCATTTAACCCGACACTATACCGAAGATATCCCGGACGTCAGCCTTTACGAGATAAGGACTGCTTTCAAACATCTAAAAAATAACAAGGGGATGACGGAATAATGACAGAACTTCTGAAAGCGGTTGGAACACCGGTACTTAAAGTTCTTCAAAGGTTGTTCAACTCCGTTATTCTTGAAGGACAAACCCAGAAGCGTGGCATAGGGGCGTGGTGGTACTGTTCCATAAGAAGGGTGACAAGACCCTTCTGAAGAACTATAGGCCCATCTCACTGCTAAGCCACGTCTGTAAGCTGTTTTCGAGTGTAATCACTAACCGTATCGCTCGAAGGTTTGACAACTTCCAGTCTCCCGATCAAGCCGGTATGCGAAAATGTTTTAGTACCGCAGCCCACATACATACATAAGCTCCGGCAGATTGTACAGAAGACAGAAGAATGTAATCGGCCGTTATGTCTAGCGATTGTGGACTACGAGAAAGCCTTTGATTCAGTCGAAATCTGGGCAGTGCTACAGTTTCTCCAGCGGTGCTAAATCGACTACCGGTATATCCAAGTGTTGAAGTGTTTCTACAGCAAGCCCACTATGGCTATCTGCCTCCAAGACCAAAGCACGAATCCAATCCCACTGTAAAAAGGGACAGGGAGACGTTATTTCTCCGAAACTGTTCACCTCTGCATTGGAGGATATATTTAAGTTCTTGGACTGGGACGGATATGGCATCAATATCAACGGCGATAACATCACTCACCTTCGGTTTGCCGACGATATAGTCATTATGGCAGAATCGCTGGAAGGCCTTAGCAACATGCTCAGAGACCTCAACACCGTTCCCTACAGGTGGGTCTAAAAATGAACATGGGTAAGACAAATATCATGTCTAATGCCCATAACGCACCCTTACCGCCCTTACCGATCTATGTTGGGAACGACGTTATCGAAGTTGTTGATCATTACATTACGTCTACCTAGGCCAAATGGTCCAACTAGGTAAATCCAACTTCGATAAAGAGGTCAGCCGACGAATCCAACTCTGATGGGCAGCGTTCGGGAAACTTCGCAATATCTTCTCTTCGCAGATACCGCAGAGACTCAAGACGAAAGTCTTTAATCAATGCGTGTTACCAATGATGACTTACGGATCCGCGACGTGGTCGCTGACTATAGGCTTCGTGCATAGGCTCAGAGTCGCTCAGCGAGCTATGGAGAGAGCTATGCTCGGAGTTTCTCTACGCAATAGGATCCAGAATACGGAAATCCGCAGAAGAACCAAAGTAACCGACATAGCTCTCAGAGTTACTCAAGTGGCGATGGGCAGGCCATATAGCTCGCAGAACCGATAACCGTTGGGGAGTAAAGGTTATCGAGTGGCGACCGCGATGCAATACGAAACGGAGTGTGGGAAGACCTTCCACTCGATGGACCGATGACATTGTGGCGGTCGCAGGGAGTCGATGGATGGAGGTGGCTCAGGACCGCTATTTGTGGCGTCGTTTGGGGGAGGCCTATTTTCAGCAGTGGACGTATACGGGCTGATGATGATGAGGCTATTGTTGTTATGTTTATTATTATTTTATGTGTTCTTGCGTTTATTTTTTTTTTATTATTAAAATACTAGTTTGCAATTATTACGAGTTCAAACTTGTATAAAGTAGGTACCTAATAGCAATAGTTATTATTATAATGAAATTTTTTCTCTTCTTGTTGCAATAAATTTGTTTAGTATTGACTACACAGAAACAGTTCTGGGACTACACTAACTATTTGTTGTCCGAAATAAAAGATTTTTGTAATTTTATAACAATTAGAAGGAAGCAAATGAATTAAAATATGTAAGTACTAGGTAACGGTATGATTTTCAGATTGTTCCTATAAAAAACAGCGTTTATTATTATCAGCTACCAACTTAAAATTAAAATAAATTCGACTCCACTGATTTCTTCTTCCGTATGCACAGAACTTGTCACGCCTCTGCGCAAACTGATTGCGTCAAACATTTTCGTAGATAATTTCCGAGTGTTATTTTTGTAAGGTTCTAGTTATCTACGGGGAAGGCAGCGGACCTCCTTGATCGATGCCTCTAGCTAACGCATTTAACCGATTCCTGAAATTACTAGTTTCTAATCGATTTCGTTTAGGAAATATCTGTCCTCAAAGTATTGCTATTCGTCATCATCATCACTCATCACATCACTCACTGACTGACTGACAAATCATTAAAATGTTTAGGTACTTCTAGCAGGCCTTCAAACAAGAAATTTGTATTATCTGAATTCTACCTGAATTCAGGGCCAAAATTTTTCTCAGTACACATGCAAAAAGTGGTGAGATACGACCAAAAACATTTATGTAAAAACATGTATGGTTATGTTAAAAATTATGCGAAGTCGTCTCGTAATACTTCCGCCGTAAAGTGTTCAGGTTACGAAAAGAGCCAACTCGTCCATTTTATTACCTTCACTATGAAGTTGGCAAATTACCTACCTACTCGAAAGTTATCCTAAACTACTTATACCTAGGTAATTTATCTCACCACTTTTTACGGCGAAAGTATTACGAGACGAGACTTCGCATAATTTTTACATAAATGTTTTTGTTCGGATACTATTTACTTGAATTTGAAGTCAGTTTATAGTTTTTAAAATACATCAAATTATTTTTGTTTCAGGCCTTCCCAACAAGAAACTTTATCCAACTGTTTCGGCTGTTTATGGAAACACTGAAGTATCAATGGTGTATTTGGGACCACCTTTAGATGGCTGATGTTAGTTAAAAAGTTGAACATTTAATTGATTACTAGTCAAAACAACTATGTGATATTAAACATTTATTTTATTTAAAAGGTGTGAGGAGGATAGAAGCACTGTTTCGCAAAAAACTAAAAGAGACAAAAACCTTAAACATTTGCTATTCTCATAAAGGTGATCAAGAATTACTTCTCGTACTATTATCATTATTGATATTTTTATAATTCCTTGTGCTTCTATCTCTCAAATGACATAAATTTAGGTAGTAAAACTTAAACTTTAGTTTTGCTCATAAAGAATTTAACAATAATAATCCACAGGCAAAGGCTTGATAACCATCAATTAATTGCCTTATAGACCTATAGACTTATATGTCTATAGGTTTATGAGCCAGTATTAAAAAAAAGAGAAGAAGATTCTAATGCATTTAATTCAGTAAGCAAAATGAAAATAGTCTTGGATTATTTTTTAATTATAACAAATAATTTATTAAAATGTTATTAGTGTGATAGGATTAAAGTTTTTATGTGCTTTGAGTGTGATTGCATGAAGGTTAGAAAATGGTTCTATAATCGTAATGTTAGTCATTACTTTATCTTGCAGTTCAAAAACTTAAAACAAGTTTAGATAGGATTATACTGGTGTAGATGTGACTTATATGGATATTAGGGTACCACTTAATATGCGTACTAAGCTGAAAGGGGGTGATTAAGTGATTATGGACCCCGAGGGGATAAACTTTTGATAACTATCAATTTCTGGAATTTGTTTTTTTTATTAAGGAGTTTTTCTTCCTATTCGTGTTCTTTTACACTCATTATTTAACATTAATAATATTTTATATGTTTTTCCCCCTTTCGGCTTAATCCACATGTTACTTGGCAGTTGGCACCCTGTAGGTATACATGATGGTGGATTATTTGGATGGGGCAGTAAGGAGAGGTGCCTTAGCCGGTGTAGCTACAGGAAAATGGTCTTTAGAGACTATTCATAATTTTTTAAAGAAATTTTCATTACCATTCACAGATTTACAAAAAAAAATACTTTTATCAAGAACTAGCTGTACCCGCGACTTTGTTTGCGATTGCCATGCATTTGGCCAGTTTCTCTCATATTAAGTAACGCTGTGCATAAAACTTCAATGTAGTAGGTAGGTAGTTAAAATGTGTTTATTCCATGTAAGTAGATAAAGAGTGGGATTAAAAATCAAAATCAAATAATGATCTACGCGGGTCAGCATTCTGTGCCGCTGTCATCTTCAATTCCATTTGTTATCTACACTACCTACATTAGTAATTAAAATACCTAATGGGTGATTTTTGTTTAAAAAATAATTTCTTGTTTCTAAATGCTTTTATATCTGAAAAAATATTAAAATTTTAAGAATATCTTCATTACAATCAACAATTAATTTAAAATTAAAATATCTGCTTACGTTCTCTATGTGATATAGTATGATATTTTTTGATAATATATTTTTCCTTTTACAATATAAATTGTGTGCGGAAATTATGCTACAACTTATATAATAGAGCCAAGTACATAATAAACAAATGAAAAAAACACTGAACAAACGTACAAAAACAGGAAGATACATTAATAAACAAACAATAAAGCAATTAATGACAGAATAATGCAAATAATATTAATAGGTACAACCAGGTACAATATAAATTCTCAACCGGAGAATATAAATTCTCCGTAGGTATTATGTTCTCTTGGGGTACAACATTTATAATGTCATCTTGAAAAATAAGGATGTCAATTTAATATTTCATTTCATCAAAGGCTTGGGAGCAATAAGAAAATTTTGTTTACCTTATTTTTTTGATCTCTGCTGTAATAGTGCCCTAACGGTGTTTGTGTTATGATCTCTATTAAGAACTATACACATAAACGCACAAATGAATCAATGATTATGATTTACAGAGCTTCCCTGTATACTACGTTATGTGTAACGCCATCGGAACAATATACGAACATATAATCAGCTCACCCTCGACAGAGCCACATAGAGCTGTCCGTGGCTGAAGCAGCTCGTCTATGGCTAAAAATAATAGCTTTTCAAAATCTACATTTTACTACACTTTGTACCTTGCAACACTGTTTCGAAAAGTTTTTATTCAGTGCGTCCTACCCGTCATCATGACCCACAGAGCTGTGAGACGTGGATACTCACGGTAAGGCTGGTCCATCAGTTCAAAATCGCACAGCGAGCTATGGAAAGAGCTATGCATGGACTATTATAGGCTGATGATGACTGTTGTTCCCAAGGGAACCGTTATGAATTCCGGGATAAAACGTATCCTATATCCTTCCTCGTAGTATGAACTCAAATCTTGCCAAGTTTCGTTTCAATTCATTCAGTAGTTTCGGAGTTATTCGCGGCCAAGATAAAGACAGACAGACAGACATGAATGAAAAAAATTACAGTTTTGGCTTCAATATCGATAACAAATTCAAATTGTCACAGTCAAAAAAACACAAAGTCATAGTCAAAATTCAGGTCAAATTCTGTACATTGAAGATATTTATCTTCAATGTACAGAATTTGATCTGTACAGTTTTATTATAAGTATAGATAGATAGATAATTATGGGCATTTTAAACAAAAAAAATTTGATGCCAATCGATCCTGTTTCTTAAACTGATCAGACTTATATCAGACCAACTTAGGTTGGAGTAGGTACCTACTAAAAATATCAGGAGTCGCTAAAAACTTTTGCAATACATTTTGTAGGAATTTTAAGACAATGGTTAATATTTTTGAAAAAATATGCGTAGTCAAACGACAATTTTCCTGTAACTATACCGGTTAGGGAACTTCCGCTCACTGCCCCGTTAAAAAATCTACATGCATAAATATGCCTTAAACGAGAACTAAAGGCATTTTAATAAGAATTTAAACCCTATCTCAACAACGTAAGGCACACATTTCTTTCACGACAAAAAAGTCGCACGCTTTCGTCAAAACACTCGCGAACAGGCGCGACTTTTTGTATCTTTTAAAAGTGTTAATAGGATTCAACATCCTATCAATCTCATCAAACAATTCCCTTCGATTCCGTTCCAATGTGTCTTGACCCTTAGGACCCTACCTAAATAAGTAATCATGTAATCAATAACCACAGATTACAAATTAAAGAATATATCTGTAATCTTTGTCATTATCATAGTAATGTACTTGTGAATGTTTGCTAATTCTTACCTGACAATCATATAACTATCACACAGTTTTACATATAAATTCTGAAATGAATTAACTTCTGAACCTACAAATAGCCTAAACAGGCACTGGATTTGTTAGTTTAGTATTTATATTAGCTAATTTTCAACTGACTACCGAAAAAAAGGATGAGGTTCTATGTTCGGCTGTATGTGTTTTTTTACTTTTTATGTATGTTCGTTGATTTCTCCGTCAAATGGAGCGATTTGAATGATTTTGCAACATTGTATAGGTGATCCCATTAAAAATTATTCTAGAGGGATTAGTATTTTTCCCGGAAAACTTAAAAATCAGTTTAAAATGAAGGGGTTTGAAGTCGGTTTTTTTTTTCAAAACATTTACTATTATTATATTTAACAATTTATGTACCTACGTACTTTTTAATTTTATGGCCTATTGTATATTAATGTTGCAAATAGTTTAAAAACAATTTATTTAACTAGTCATTTATTATACCTGTTATCATTATTATCACTTCACATTTATTATTATTGTTATCTAGCGATTTGTATGTATTTCACTTTTGGCAGTAGTGTCTATTTATGTTAAGTCCTTTTTATTTCTATTCGGTTCTTGCAAATAGGTAATTTCCACAACCGAATAGAAATAAAAAGGACTAGTGATCAGTTAAGTTACTTATGTAACTGATTGGACAACACTAGTCCTATTTATTTCTATAGAATTTTAGTTCTAACCCACGCTAGAACTAACTTAGATTTAATTGTCGTCGTTTTGCAGAGTTTGTAAGTATGTATAATATAATATTATGTTAATTTTAGTAAGAAATAATTTCCATGTCAATAGACTTTAAAACGACAATGTATTTGAAGTTTTTTTTAGCTTGGGTTCATAGCAAATGGTTTAGTATTGTCACAAAACTACCTAATTATTATATTAGGTACATAACGGAGAGCAGGTAGCATTCATACAGTTTTTTTTCCAAGCCCCTAAAATAAAAACGAATAGCTATTTAATTACTAATTTTGTATCTGGCTACAAAATTAGTAAAGTTTAGATTTAATACAAACTAACTAACACGGCGAAGCTATGCAAGTTTTTCCAAAAAATGGGAAACGTATGAAACCACCTCACGCGCAGGGTGGCTTCGTACATAGGTTTGGGTAGGGCTCCAGCCCCCTTACCCTCTGTTTTTGTTGTAAACTTGAGTGCCATATGCTGTAGGCATTTGTTTGCTTGCGAACTGGAAGTAGTGGCTATTCCAGATCCTATTATTACGTCTTCTATTGAGGGGGCTCCACCACCCAAACCTCGAGTAGGGAGGTGTTACCTTCGTGCTTACAGCATAGCAAGATATGACCGCTGTATGAATGCTACCAGCTCTCCCCTACTTGTTGAACGGTGACGATCAGAGTGGGATCCTATCTCAAGTCTTAAGTATTTTTTGCTTTTTACGGTACATTTTGTACTGAAGGTACTAATGTACCCCACTTATTACTTAGCTTACTAGCTGTAAGAAAGTACCATAACACATACTTTCATCAAAATAAAAATACTCGTTGAAATTAACCCAAAACTAATATTAACATGATCAACTAGAGCATAGTTCAAAGACTAGAATAAATCATAATAAAAATGTAGAGAAAAGCTTAATACTACAAAACCCATGACAATGTGAAACCAAAAATTACTCACAAGGAGCGAAAACATAATACGACTTGTCCTAACGAATCCGGCGGCGGCCGCAGTGCCCCGCGAATCCGCGGCTAGCCTCTGCGTATGGGTAGGGTTCACGCACCCAAATACAAATACAAACACTTTGACGTGTTTACATATATATGAATAGAAGATAGGATATGATGGATAGAAGATATGACCGCTGTATGAATGCTACCTGCTCTCCCCTACTTGTTGAACGGTGACGGTCAGGGTGGGTCCCTGCCACTCAAATTTTCTATAGTTTTTATTTTTTTGTATTCTACAAGGAATAAAACTAGCGGAAAAGGTTTTCGCCGCAAATCATAAGCCATTTATGAACCCACGATAAAACTAGCTCCGATTCAAAGGTACTGCTGGAATTTAGAAATATCTTGACTTTTTGACAAAAATCTCTAAAAGTTTGTTACAACGTGGTTTCATAAAAAATGGTTTACATTAATGGCAGATAAGTTTTCCTAATATCCTTTATCTCTTGGTCAATGAAAATCGAATGCCTTGAAGTGTTGATTGGAGGCACTTGTTGTCAATAGAAATTAATTTCCCTAATATTCTTTATCTCTTGGTCAATGAAAATCGAATGCCTTGATGTGTTGATTGACGCTCTTGTTGTCAAAATAAATTAATTTCCCTAATATCCGTTACCTGCTAGTCAGTCAATGAAAATCGAACGCCTTGAGGTGTTAATTGACGCCCTCGTTGTCAATAGAAATTAATTTCCCTAATATTCTGTATCTCCTGGTCAATGAAAATCGAGTGCCTTGATGTGTTGATTGACGCTCGTGTTATCAAAATAAATTCGTTTCCTTATTAAACGTTACCTGCTAGTCAGTCAATAAAAATCGAACGCCTTGAAGTGTTGAGTGGCGCTCTTGTTGTCAATAGAAATTAATTATCCCTAATATTCTTTATCTCCTGGTCAATGAAAATCGAATGCCTTGATGTGTTGATTGACGCTCTTGTTGTCAAAATAAATAAATTTCCCTAATATCCGTTACCTGCTAGTCAGTCAATGAAAATCGAACGCCTTAAAGTGTTGATTGACATTAAAGGTACCTACCTACTCACCACGCCGCCGCCGCCGCCCTGCCCCGCTTTATCAAGGTATAGATCATTTTTTAAAAGTTTTTCTCACAACTTTAAATTTTTTTGTGTGGTTTTTTTTTCTGCCTTCTACAAGTAATAAACCATTTTCATGGAAAACAAACAGACGAATTGAGAACATCCTCCTTTTTTGAAGTTGTTGAAGACTTCGATACAATTGTATTTTAGGAGCATTTGGGAATATGATTGATGGCAAAATCTCTTATATTCCCAAATGCTACAAAAATACCAGTGAATCGATCGAAGGTAATTTTTTCATAAGAAAATGGTTTACGGTAGTTTTATACCTACAAAAAAAACCTGGCGCTAACACGAGACGAACAAACGCAAGTAAATCAGCGTTAGAGAAATAAGCTATTAATCTGTGGTCTTTCTCACCTCAATAACCTATTATTGATCCACTCGATAATAAAATTCCGCTTCTGATAAGAGAACTGCCTATCATGATGTTTCAGAGAAAGCTCAAAACCTTACTAAACGATAAATGTTATTAAACAATTAAAGACTTTTTATGAGAATGTCTACCTCGATGGAGAATGTTGACAAATAACTAAATTAATTTAATAATTGCCTAGCCTACTTTGTTTCTTTAATTGGACATTGTGTACTTTGTTTCATTTCTTTTACTGTTATTTCAAAGTATTTATTTTTAGTTGTTATATAATGCATGTAATATTGATAATTGCACGCCCATATAGGGCAAATTACATTACTACACTATTATTTTACTGTACCATCTATTTAACATGTAAATAAGCAATAAATATACTTTTACTTTATTATTTACTTTACTACTGGACGAAGGCCTCTCCCTGTTAAGCGCCTTATTGGCTTTTATCTCATGGGGGGTAGTGCCAATAATCCTTACGCTGGGCATGCGGGTTGGGGATCGCAGTTCGGTGGTAGAATTGTTCTCCAGGGGGCGCTGCAGCCCGCCCCCGGTGGATATCCCTTAGTCGCCTATTACATCCTCGGGAATAGTTGGGGTGGTGCAAATTTTAAGCCGGCACCACACAGCAGATATGTGGTCTTACCTCTATTTTATTAGTATTTACCAACCTACCACCTATATGATAGGTACTAAGTATATTAAACTTAATGATTTAAAACATGTTTTTGATGTTGGTTGTTAACGGTGTCACTAAAAAACTAAGTAATTTGACAGCACTAAAAAATGATGCCATCCTTTTTTATTTCGATCGATATGAAAGAGACGGCAACCTTTTTAGTGCTGTCAAATTAGATAAGTTTACTAAGAATGTAAGCGTGTTAACTACGGAACGGACCTGGTTTAAGTTCACCCGATGAAGTAAGATGAAACGTTGGTGTTCTTCCAACACTACCTAGCTTGAGGAAATGACTATTTTAATTGTCAGTCGAACAACCAAACAGCAAATAGAGTGGAATAACCTAACTGTACATTTTTTGAAAATCTGACGGGAATAAAAATTCCTCTAAAAATTATTTAACACTTTTTTAACATTTATATAGGTACTTAATTTTTAAAGATTTAACTATGTAGGTTGGTACAATATAATATGCCTACGAATATTTTCTGACGAATATGTCCTCCGTACTAGTAAACAAGATCCTTCAAGTGTGAGTGTGAATCGCGCGCCGAGGGTTTCGAATGTTTGTCAGGTACCTATAGGTACCTACCAATATTTACTACAATTACCGGTTAGAGACTGCTATTTATTGAATACCTAAAAATTAATAATAGGTATGTACCTACATTTCAGATGCATGGGCTTGCAAACTTCGGAGTATAGAGGGTAATAGTAAAATATTCGAGTTTATTCTAAATATTTCAAAAAGCATGAAACCTACAGTAATTTCAAAAACTGTTTTGAGATGTACAAAAGAAACGTATCGGACCTTTCTTTTAATACCCCACTCGGTGAGATAGCCCCCCCCCCCCCCCTTTGAAAATTATCCTTCCCCTTTTTGTCAATTTTTCAAAAAGTGTTCTACATACAGACTTGTCTATATTTTTCGTGTAAAATATAGATCCATAACTACAAACGTTATATACATTTCAGATGGATCGCTCTGCAAACTTCGGAGTTGGGGGAGGGTAATTTTTCGAGTGTTTTCAAAATATTTCAAAAAGTATGAAACTTACAGAAATTTTAAAACTGTTCTGAAATGTACAAACTGATACCTTTCATTTGATAACCCACTTAAGCTTGTAGGTTTCTTAAAATTTCGACATCACAATTTGATAAGACAATTTTCATTTTTTTTTATTTTTGATTATTTCAATCTCACGCACGAAATGTATTATTATTTTAAATTACAAGTTATTTGCTGCTGTAGTTGCTGAGATGTTAAAGATGGAAAAAAGGACAGAAAAACCGAGACCATAGTAAGGGTTTCGAAGATCGGAGATCGGTTACGAAATCCTAAAAACTGTTTACGGTAAAAAGGCTTATGCATTATGAATAGTCTCCTAAGTCCATTTTCCTGTAGCTACACCGGGTCACTATAATGCACGACAATTTATTGTAGAACACTTTAATGGGCACTCTAATAATCCGTGTTCCAATTATCGCGTGTACAATATCGGCCCGTCTAATATTTAGAACTTAGCAACAGAAACGACCAATCACAGATCTGCAATAGACGCAGTGCGTTCGCATAGTGAAGTGTCGCTTGAGCGTTGTTTGTGAATGAAAAGGCCTACCATGGCGAACCCTGTGAGAAATGCCTTACTTAACAGTGTTGCTTGCTACCTTAAAAAGTTTTGTTCTTGAATACGGGTGTTAGCTTCGTGGCTGCCATTTTAGCTTTCGATTCAATTAAGGTATCAAAGTTCAGAGTTCAGAGTTGGTAAGAGTGACACAGAAAAGCTCCTGTTGATTATTGAGAATTTGATCCGATTTCTTTCGCCACTCAATCTAAACACAGACTGCCAATCAGAGTCAAGTGCAGGCGTTGCAGCAAATCCTCTTAATGCCTGTATCTCACCCTGACCAGCTCTGATTTTGGACCTGTTTACCAGAATGTTGTCGGCTATGTGCGTATCATTGTGTTATAAACCGCCAAGTGCGAGTCGCACACGAAGTGTTCCGTACCATAAAAATCAGGCAACTTTTTCAAAGAACAAACATCAAATTTTCACTTGTTCCCCTTTAAATTTTGCTCCACTCCGCCGCCGCGCCGGGTACCCGGCGGCGAAGTGTAGGTACCTATAGGCAGTTTATGTAGACCGGTATGGGAACGATCAGTGACATATTTACCTGTGGGCCATGGCCCAGGGCCCCAGGCAAAGACGGGCGGCGCAAGCCGCCCCCCGCTATCCTTGCCGTCAACATTTTTCCTGCCTCTAGTCCGGGGCTCATCCCTCGTTTAAAGCCAGTATGCAAAATACTGCAAAAAGACACGATATTTTCGGCTCGCTCCGCACGCCGCGCCGGTAATATCTTAGCATTCTGTGTAGCCGTGGTCTGGTGCTCCAGTGGTGGCGGAAGGGGGCGCTGGGGGCGGTCCGCCCCGGGTACTAAGCACCAGCAGCCTTATTGTCTAACTTGAAATCCATTACCAGTGAACTTCAAGTTGATTAAGTGGTCGACTCGGTCAGAAAGTCGTCGGTATTGTCTAAGGTATTCAACTGGTCTTCGGTTTCGGAATGAATGATCCACGTGAATCCAATTTCTCCTGTTTTCGATGTTTCATGCGTTTCGTTAATGCAAGTAGGACTACTAGTAGCACCACTGGTACTATATGCGATTTAGCTGTTTTACTAGTTGTAAAACGGTTGTTTTTGTCAATAATTGCAATTTAATCACGTATTTTGTAAGTATGTGTACTACAAAGGTATTAACAAAACGCAAGTTTTCTTACTTCAAGCTGTCAAACTCACTCATTGGAGTTGTCAAAAGTACGCGTTTTTTTAAATATGGAACAAGACAGCGAGTCGTTTCGTAAGAATCGACCCCTATAGCTCAGCCCGTGGATGTCGTAAGAGTCGACCCCTATAAATCAGCCCGTGGATGTCGTAAGAATCGACCGCTATAAACCAGTCTGTGGATGTCGTAAGAATCGACCTCTCCAACTCAGCACGTGGATGTCGTAAGAGTCGACCCCTATAATTCAGCCCGTGTATGTTGTGAGAGTAGACCCCTGAAACTTAACACGTGGATGTCGTAAGAATCAACCCCTATAACTCAGTCCGTGAATGTCGTAAGAATAGACCCCTATAACTCAGTCCGTGGATGTCGTAAGAATCGACCCCCTCTAACTCAGTCCGTGAATGTCGTAAGAGTCGACCCCTCTAACTCAACTCGTGGCTGTCGCAAGCATCGAACCCTATAAACTCTGTCCGTGGATGTCGTAAGAATTGACCCCTCTAACCCAACTCGTGGCTGTCGTAAGAATCGACCCCTGTAACTCAACTCGTGGCTGTCTTAAGAGCCGACTAAAAACCCCACCAGAGAACGGGCAGTAGCTTCCTTGTGTATTTTAATACCTCTACTGCCGTAATCCGCCTGCCAAGCGATTATGGCTGAGCGCCCCTTGTTTGGGGGAGGACCCCCTTGTTTGGATAATTTTACTGCGCTTGAAACACAATGTTCACCACAATTTTCTTATT
Organism: Eupithecia inturbata; assembly: GCA_963662085.1. Taxonomy (NCBI): domain Eukaryota; kingdom Metazoa; phylum Arthropoda; class Insecta; order Lepidoptera; family Geometridae; genus Eupithecia; species Eupithecia inturbata. The sequence goes on along the minus strand of OY759180.1, from coordinate 8,090,004 downwards.
TTGATTCAAATTTGACCGAAACACTTTAAACAATTCGAATGAGCTCCCTGCTTCATTTGACGTTTCACATGGGCTTTAATTTGCTACTGAAATTCATTTCGGCGTTATGCAATACCAAAATACGTTAATACGTAAGTTCCATTCATTCACTAGGTTTGAATTTCGCTGGTAATGGTGTTGCATGTGACATCTATGTACACAATACAAAAGTGACAATCGAAGTCTGGCTAGGTTTCAAAAGTCAAAAATGAAGTCGATGTCGATTACCAGTTCACTTAGACATTAAGGCTGCAGGGGGTAACAACGACTACTCACTCACACAGCCAGAGAATACTTACAGAAGAATCCCTTCACAAAAACATAATATCTACGACTACACCAGACATTTAGTAGGTATTTAAGTTTTGTTGGCTTTATGTGAAACCCTAGAGCAGACCGTGTGGAGCGGTCACTCGTGTGTCAGTGCCAGGTGGCAAGGGGTGCTGAATAAAGTTTAACGCCAGACTCTTCGAGAGAGCTTGCCACCCCCGCCAATCTCAGGGCCCACTCCGCTCACTGTTATTAATTTTATAAACTTCTATAACTTTTTTGTAAGCACCTGATAAAGTACCTAACAAAAATTTTTGGCGGCTCAATCCGCTAGGCGTTATTTCTTTTTTCGAGTTTTTCTTGTATTTCTATCTTTCACCTTACAAAATTTCAAAATTGCCGCGATTGAAAAAGGAGACCAATTTCATTAAAATTTTTCGGGCTTTCGATAATTTTTATGCCAGTTTTACTTAGATACATTTTTATTTTACCAAATATCAAGTCTCAAAAAATTCGTGGCTCGCTCCGCTTCCCGTTACTTTAGGTGAGTGTTTTTGTTACGATTTTTTTGAGGGGTACCCCTCAAAAAATCGGAGACAATGTGGTAGAAAACCGCCCCAGGTATGTACCATACCAACCCACGCTATGCGCCGCCCCGCCACTGCAATGCTCAACCCTAGGTTTATGGTCACGTTGCCCACCATCGCGACAGGTAAAAAGGAAAATTTGGATTAAATTTCATGAAAAATTATTTAGATTGAGATGTTAGTTGTGTAATAGGTAGGTACAGGTAGTAAATAAGAAGGTAAAAGTGCATCTACGGAAACCTACACTACGTGGCCCGACTGACACGCACTTTGCCGGTGATTTCCATTATTTTATGGGGCGGCAAACCTTACGGGCCCAGGGCGTAGAATCTTAAAATACGCTAGTACCTACTTGGTGCTTTCACACGTACTAGTACCTACCGGCATAATTGGAATACAGGGCCGTGTGAAAAGCACCTAGGCATTCTAGTTGGCCACGAGGAAACTACCTATATCGCCTAAGCGCACTATTAAAGCAATAATTAGGTACTGTACCTATCTAGTACCTTATGTAAATGCGAACAAAATTGCGCACCTACTACCTACCTAACGTTAATCTGTCTGTATGATATGCATTTGCAATTGTTTATTTACATCCGCATTTTGTATGTAAGTATAGTCCCCACAAACACTTGGATGATATGACACATAGTAAAAACAATTTTTAACTTGCACGAAATATAAAATAAAAAGATCATTGTTAATTTCGTCATACATAAACTAAGCGAAAATAAAACGAAGATAATTATTAAGCAGGTGACGAATAATTTATCTTAACAGATCTTAGAGTCGTACATTTAGTAGGCTGGTGTACCGCTAATAATGCTTATTTTAAGATTAGGTAGGTAGGTACATAGTTTATTAAAAATAATCTGATAGGTAATAAATAAGAGAAACTTACGTAATTAATAACGTACTTAGTATATTCTTTAATCATGATGATAGAACAATATTTGTACTACCGTAGGTACTACCTAAAGATGCGCATTTTCTGAGATTCTACTATAAATAAAAATATAAATATTAAATCTTTGGTTTATATTGTCAGACCCATTTTCAACTAGTTGTCTTTCTTTGGAATAAGCTAAGGTAATGGTTAAGTCGCCGCCGAATCGTAGAATTAGTCCGTTTGTAGAATGGCTAGAACGATTACAAAACGGCACAAATCAGTAAATTGCATATGCTGATTGTTCACAATCAACGTTCAACAATAGGGCTAGCCGTCACATAGTCATCTCGTCTAAAGAAATGGTTTAGTTAATCCCAAGAAGCGTTCAGCGTTCGTTTTGCAATCGGCCTAGCCACTCTACAAACGGGCAGATTCTACGATTTGGCGGCGACAGTTATACAGGGTGCCACGGAAAGGGTGTACTAAGCCGAAAGAGGTGATTCTGACCCCGAGGGGATCAACTTGTAAATAACGATTTTTGTTTTTTTTTTCAGAAAATAAAGTATTTTTTTCTTCCTTGTCGTGTTCACGCATTCTTGCATTATTTAACATTACTTAGTATTTCACAAATGCTTTTTGCTTGTTTTTTCAGCAAAACCAGTGTTTTAAATCATGAAATTATTACAAAAAATAATGTAAATCATATGAAATTAAAAAACAAAAATAATGTTAGAATACACGTAAAAGAACACGAATATTTCATATTCGTGAAAAAGTCTAAATTTTTTTTCTCAAAAATAGTTAAATGTGCGATATTCAAAAAATCGTAGAACAGCTTATTTCAGCTTAGTACACCCTTTCCGTGGCACCCTGTTCATGTATACCCAACACAATTTGAACAATGGAGGTCAGGTACTTTATGCTAACTACACGAGTAGGTAGGTCCTACAGCTACATAGATCGTCCAAGATACCCGAACAAAGTGGGTTGATTTTCTTTCGATAAATTATTAATTAATGCTGGACAATCGCTTAACGTGTTCAGATAAATATTTTGATTTTACATTTATTAGATTAGGTACCAACTACCTACATTAGGTAGATACCAAATATTTACTTACAATTTTTGTTTTCGTATAATAAATGGCTTTAAATATTACATAAGGCATAAATCGGCATTTATTTGTTTTTTTTTTTGTATGCATTGTAAGAAACTTATGGCTGCAACGCTCGGTGTGGGTACCTATACCTACGATAGCGATTCACAAGGTTTATTTAAGTTTGTCAAGTACAAGCACTATAGTGCGTAGGTACCTACTTGATTGACAACAATGGTTATTATAACGTCTTTAAAAAGTAAACATTATTTATCAATGGTACTATTAGTGAACCCCAAAACAATAAATGTCGTTCAATGTTCTAGTCACTTACAAACAAATAATAATGCAACATCAGTGAGCCCTTTCGTTGCTTCTAATCTTAACGGACGTAAACAATTCCATAGCTATCACCTAAAACAGGTCACTTTAACTCTTCGATTCATAACTATGTGGGGTTTTAATTTGACTATAAGATTATTATATCTTAAATTCACCCTTAAAATCAATGCTTATACATATTAAATGCTACTTTAACCACTCGAACAAAATGGACGCGATGAAATATCAATCATTAGAAGATTTTAAATATTTAATTTAGATTCTTCTACTACCCTGAGAGGGTTTACAGCCGTGAATATAAATATTATAATAGTGGTGTAGCTAATACAAGCTAGGCACTAGTCAATGTGTTGATCATTGTTATATTGTTGAACTTGGTTTGGATTAGCATTAAGAAGCAAGTCCTGCATGGAGGGCTTAACTTTTGTCAGTGCAAATTTGGTGAGGCAGATATCAGATGCATAGCAAAAGAACTTGCACAACAGAGGACATAGCAGAGCTTGATGCATGACCGCGGCGACCCGATACCAAGGCCCCTCAAACGGATCCAATATGGCTGGGCACAGCATGTGATTCAAATTTACTTGTGCAGGCTGAAAAAATAAATATTTTAATGGGTTATTAAATTAGTTGGCTGACCTTATTAACTCTAACAAATAAAATACAATGAACATAAACTAGTTCACATACCTAGTACCAGATTAGTAAGCATAAGGTAAGGTATGATGGAAACAAGAGACAATAGGGGTCATTGTTGCAGGTGCTAAGTATATGCTTGTATAATTAAACAAGTAGGTACACAAATTAAAATACATCAGGAGCTGTCGAAATTTAAGTTACTAAGAGTTGGTAGATATTAAAAAAAATATTATGTGGGTACTTACTATTGCAATGATTTGCAATATTATAAAATGGTATATCATGTTCAGACTATAACTGACTATCGCCCAGTTGAAATTCCAGACTGGTTCAACATTATATACACCTGTGAAAACATAAAATCAATTCAGGCAGCTATGATTGTGTAGTGTTGTCTAAAGCTACTTTTGCCTATGTCTCAATAACCAGAGGAGCCCAAGCAAGACGCACCTCCTCCTCCATCTCAATACATTATGAAAGTAATTTATAATCTTTATTATCAAAGACACAAATTAGAACTAGTATTTACAATTGAAACAATTGAGCTAACTCAGGTACATAGCTCAACTGATCAATATCAATACCAGTCAGAAGTGTCCCCAAGACGTTGGCTGCTTTACCCCGCTGTATAGCATTGCTTATGCCTAACTAATTTATTGTGCCTGTCTAGTCTTACTTAAATTTCATATCTTTTATACCGACATAGCCAGACAAAGAGATCATTTGATTTCAATTTTAGGCTTACCACCAATTCTTAATAAATAATATGGGATCACAAACATCATGCCATGTTGAATCCAGTACAGCGAAGCCTCAGCAAAATTCTGAAATCATTAATATATTCATTAATAGTATCTACTTTAAAAATTACATTTATTATTATAACCAATGGCCAGTTTCAACATCGGGAATAGGTTTACTTCAACTGTTGATCTTATTTTTTTTTGTAATAATGTGTAGTTAGCACTTTATAATCCAATAGAGGTTTAAGCATTGTTACCAAGCTATTTTATTTTATATCAGCAACTTACTGTTCTTGAAGCAGTTTCAGGAAACAAAAATGCTAAAAGTGGTCCATTTAATAGATTTAAATGAATTCGAAAGAGAGCTGTTACTGTCTTGCTTGGTGGTGCAGCCAATAAGTATATCTGAAAGTCCAAATACGTATTAAAAGCCACAAGGAGTGGCTAAAACTAAACTTTAGTTAAGTACCTACTTAAAAAAAATTACAAACTTGTAGTAATGTGGTCACATGGCAAGGGTTCAACAAATATATGACAGTGCGAGAGGAAAGTTTAAACCCAATTTCTATACCCCATAGCCCGGTCAATAAGTGTGATAACAACCGCTGGCCACCTCTGAAATTGTTAATGTATTTTGTAGTCTCTGGTACTTTTAATTTGGGGTATGTTTTGATCTGAAAAGGAATAACAATTATCAGATTATTATTACCTCGATTTAATAAAACATTGAAGGAAATATTCTACTATTTCTACAGCTTATAGATTGAGACAATTGGCCAGTTCGTAATGCATAGGTACTTTTTACCGCATGCCCAGTGTGCGGATTATGGGCATTACCCCCCGTGAGATAAAAGCCAATAAGGCGCTTAACAGGGGGAGGCCTGCGTCCAGCAGTGGACCAATATAGGCTGTGGAGGTGGAGGTACTTTTTAAAGTGAAGTATTCTACAATCTGTGGCATAGGTAGTACCTATCTAATTGGATAAGGTACATATGAAGCCTCTCAAATGTTTCCTATTGATTTTTATTATCAAAGAATGTCAACATGGTGAAAACTTACCAGAGCGTAAATGCTGATCGATACTACAATAATTGTTTCGATGATTTGTCTTCGGGGTGATAGATAATATGCACATTCCGGTCCGACGTTTCTAGGAACAGATTTATTTACACCAATATAGGCCCACTCCCATTCAAACATGTTTTCTAAGGTTTATATATTTTTTCCCTTTACACAAACATTTTGTTTTACAAATTTTCAATTGATTTTTAGAACAGATTTTTGCTGTTTATCAATGAACTTTAATTCTACTTCTGACTGTATTTAGACCAAAGAAGAAATATAGAAATGAATTGACATAGAGCTCTGAGCTGTGTTGTTAGTAGAGCTAAGTGACGTAAAAGAAGAACCCTCCTTTTTAGTTATTTTGAATAATTTGTACGAGGAATTGTCATGGAAATATCACACAAAGACTGACTGAGACGAAAATAAAATTCCCGCGACCGACAGGACAGGAGCCAGTCAAGCCATTGGTAGATAGAAGCAACGCAGTAAGTAAGGCCGCCCGCCCGCCCCGCCGCGCGCCGCAGGGCGCAGCGCAACCGCTCCACTCCACCCCCCACCTCCCCATTCCCTTTGTCGCAGAGCAGTGCTGCCAACATGTTATGGCCTGTCATCTTTCTGGGTCTGGAAATAAATACATTTTAGATTCTAGTCAAAAAGTTCATTTCAGCTTCTACTTCACCGTCAGATGCTAACAGCCGCTATCTGGATCAGCTGTCTTTCTCACATTGTGCTTGCATAGAGGTGAGAAAGCGGCAAATTTAAATAAATTTAATAATTTAAATTCATTCAGAAAAACAAAACATAAAAAAGTGTTTGCATGATTATGGCCCTAGCAGACAAGTATCTCTTAGTTTGACCCTTCGATCAACAGCTGTCTTTCTCACCTTGTGCTTGCCTAAGGTCAGAAAGCGGCAAATTTGAGCAAATATTCTAATTTAAATTCATTCAGAAAAGCAAAACATAAAAAAATGTTTTCATTATGGCTCTAGCAGACAAGTATCTCTTAGTTTGACCCTTCGATCAACAGTATTGCTGATCAAAGATTTGACCACTTAAATAATGTTGTTTTATGTCATGTAGCATATCGTTAGAAGGGATAATAATAACTATAGAACTTTATAAAATTATAAATTATTCTTTTTAATTGAATAAGACTTTTTTTTTTATTATTTTAGAAGTTGTCACGTTTTATAATTTTTACAAAGACCTGTGACCTGTGTCAGATCATTTTTCATGACGTGAATTGTATCAAGTAATTAATTAATTACATTATGTAGGTAGGTAGGTCGATCATATTAATTTTGAAGTATATGTATGACACTCCTTAGAGTCGTAGTGAAAAGCAAGCGGCGCCATTATGAAAGAAGTTGAAGTAGGTAGGTAATTGGTTTCAGTACTCACAGGTAGTTAAACATCGCAAAATAGAGCATAAGTTATTTGTAGCATTACAACCACAAACAATAAAAATATGACGCTATTTTATGCGGGATTTTAAGTGATTTACAAAAAAAAAAAAAAAAATCTTATAATTATTTATTAGCAATCGTGACACTTACCTACATTATCTCTACCGGGGAAAATAGCCCATGAATGAAACCCCCAACCCCCCCCCCCCCCCCCCCCATGTAAAATGACCTAAATTCATTCGTATAAAATACCTACTGATTTTTAATTTTATTCAACTCTGTAGATGCGTACCTATTGAATGTACGAGGTTTGAGATCAAATGTACGAGATTTTTACTTGTTTATTTATGAAATTTAAAACCAATTAAATTGGCAACAGCTTAAATCATTCCCATAAAAAAACCCTTGTTAAATTGAAACACAATAAAAATTATAATTAATAAGGATAATGGTTTCAGATTTTTTTTGATCTGGCTGTACCTGTGTGAGTGGTTGTGTCACCTCAGAACTTGGTACCCGGGCGGACCGCACTCCCGCCCTTCCCCTTACGCGGCTATTTAACATTGATAACATGAAATTAGGTTTGGATGAAAAGCTTAATGTTTACCTACTTACGTATAACATTAAAACAAGCGTTATATTTGTGTACTTAGATTTTATTAACATTATCTACAATGGCAGTGTTGACCGGCCTCTCACTACCTCTATAATATGTTAAACTACCTACATTAACGTCACATACATACAGCTAGCATAAATGTAAATTTATTTTATGGGTTCTAAAAAGAAAGAAAATAACAAGATTTCGAGAACATTGTGAAGTTTAGGTAGTCAGAAATAAACAGGAGTACCTACTGAGCTTAATATAATTATCACATGAAAGCCAGGCAAGCAAACCAATGCTTTGTGTACTCCAGTATTAAGTACCATAGCATACTAAACCCAAACAAGTAAAAGTTTGTGTGAATACTTCCTATTTACTTCTATTGCATTGTACCTAATAGTAAATTGTTTGAATCAAGTTACTATCGTAGGTAGATATTTCAATGTAGCATTTCGGGGGCTTTATACATGTAAGACTGAATTATTTAAAGTTATTTACGATAGGTTAGTATTATGTAGGTAAGACTTAGATATTTATAAAAAAGGCTTAAACTTATACTAGGCAATATTGTGTTGAATCGCTAAGTTTACAAACCCCTTGATTTGAAAACATAATTAGAAACGTTTTTTTATTGGAACCTAATTAGAATTAATACATTATCTTATTTTAGGCGTAGCTACTGGTTAGTAAAATTATAACAACTTAGTTTTAGATTGCTTTGGTCTAGTATTGATGATCCGGACTTCCTACATACTTTTCTCTATGTATATTAATATTTTACATTAAGTAAATAACCACATCTAAACTAGGTTACTCATATATTGCGATTAAGCTAACAAAGCTTTAAAAATTCCAAATGGTGTTAAGTAGTAGTTGAATAAATATTTGAATCAATAGTAGTATTTGGCAGTAGACGTAGAATTAAATAACTGTCAAATCAAACGATTTATAAATGTAACCAAAAATATTTGATAGTGGTTACGTAGTGTTTTTTATGCAGACGGAGCATCGCGAAACGTTGTCTTGTAGGCTGCCGGCCTTAAGCGTCTGGCGCTGCGGCGTAGCGAACTGCTGGCTGGACTCGATGATGGTGAGCCAGAAGCTGAGCTTGTTGGCGAAGTGCTGGCAGGTGCCTCCCTCGCCGTTGCACTCGATGAAGGGACTGGCGCGGAAGTCCTCCAAGCAGGACCCCGGGCTCGCCAGCGCCTGCCCGCCGCCTTCGCCGCCCGCTCCCGTGTGCTGCAAATAATAACATCAAATTCAATATGCGAAAGATAACATAGATCGTATCGTCAGCTCCACGGCAAACTTACGAATCTGTTTTAATTGTAGTTCAGCTTTACAAGGGACAATTTATTATAATAGCTCCAATACTTTATTGTACAATATGTATTAATAAATAAACAAACAAACTCACCATAACGAAACTGTAGCCGATCCAAAGCACCTCCCACCCTCTAGGGCACTCTGGGAATTTAATAGTTTGACTATGCACGGCGATGACATTCGCTGGAGCCTCGCAGACAACACATCTCGAAATATATTTCTCGATTTCTCCTCCTTGAACCGGCATCATTGGAATCGGCTCACCGGTCGACAGCCAGTAGCTCCGATCGTTCCGGCTCGCGTAGTTGCAGACATCGTTGAGGTCGCAGAACATAAATGGCATAGTGCTGAATTTTCTTATACACGACCCGGCATGTCCCAAATCTTGGTTGTGGGCTTTCTCGTTGCCGTCAATGTAAAGAAGCGAGTATCCTTCCCAGAGTTTAATGTGTCCCTGTTCGCAGGTGGGCACCACCGCCCTCTGACTGTGCCTGACTAGAAGAATGCCGGTAAGGAAGTCACGGGGGGCGCACGCGGCGCCGGGCGCGCCCTGCACTCCCTGGCGGCCCGTGAGACCGAGCTCCCCCCTATCTCCCTGCAGGCCTTGCAGACCGCGCGGCCCCATGGGCCCCGCAGGGCCCGGCTGTCCAGGGAAGCCGCGATCACCTTTATCGCCAGGGTTACCGTTGTACCCGTTGCGACCGGCCTCTCCATCCTTTCCGGGTAAACCAGCTAAGCCTGGAGGTCCTTGCGGACCTGGCTCTCCTTTGGGCCCTAACACAAAACCAGCAGCTTCACCCTTATCTCCCTTGTATCCTTGCGGGCCGGGCCTACCCATTCGTCCAGGTTGTCCCACATCACCCTTTTCTCCGAGCGGTCCTTGAGGTCCGATCTCGCCGTTGATTCCATCCTGGCCACGATCGCCTTTGTCTCCCTTCTCGCCTGTACGTCCCTGTAGGCCTGTGTATCCGCGATCTCCCTTTTCTCCTGGCAAGCCGTAGCCGGTGGGGCCTCTGTCTCCCTTGTCCCCGGGAGCGCCGAGTATGCCCTGCTGGCCGGGCGCGCCCGGGCGGCCGTCCTCCCCAGGAGCGCCAGCCACGCCCTCGCGGCCCATCTCTCCCTGCTGTCCCTTTGGTCCGCGCACGCCGGGGGTGCCGTCCTTGCCCGATGGTCCCGGAAGGCCTTGAAGTCCTAAGTCGCCCTTTTCACCCGGAGCTCCCTGCAATCCTGGTCGTCCATGCTTTCCTGAGATACCTGGTAAACCCTTCTCACCGACTATAGTCAAACCATTCATTCCCATAGGACCTCGAGGACCGGTGTCTCCTGCAAAAAAAAATGTGTGTTGAAATATCCTCGATGGATAGACAAGACCGTGAACCTATTTATACCTAACCATCACTTGTGATCACATCACATCACCGTAGTAGTTCTAAGCCTGGAATCAAACATAGGCTACTTTTTATCTCATAAAACAGTTCACATGGGAAAGAAATAACCTTTAAACGTTTCCATAGAAACAATGCGTGCGAAGTCGTGTGCAGAAACTAGTATTATTATAATTGCGAATGTTTGGCTAGATGTTTGTTACATCTTCACGCCAAAGCTACTTAACTGATCGGGCTGAAATTTTGCATAGATGCATAGGTCTAGACTTAAACTTGAAAGTAGTGTAAAATAGATTTACATATGCTTTGTGAGTGGCTGTTTTATACAAAATATGTAATCAACAAACATCTTATTACCTTTGTCTCCTTGAGCTCCAGTGCGACCGATTTCTCCCTTAGAACCAGTAAAACCACGGTCTCCCTTTATGCCCTGCAAGCCTTGTATTCCTTCAGGCCCTTGGTCTCCTTTCTGTCCTCTGGGACCTGATACTCCTGCTGGTCCAATTTCTCCCTTATCTCCCTTGACATTTATAGACGGACCAGGTAGACCCCTGTCTCCCTTAGAGCCATGTTGACCTACAGGTCCTGACGGTCCCACATCTCCGGTAAAACCTCTTTCACCTTTAGCACCATCGAATCCATCATTTCCTCTGAAGCCAGCCTCGCCTCTGTCCCCCTTCTCCCCTGCCCTGCCGGGGAAACCAGTGTCCCCGGCCGGGCCGGGCGCGCCGTCAATGCCGTGGCTGCCCGGCAAGCCGTTATCTCCCTTCGCACCTCGGTCACCTTTAAGTCCTCTGAGACCAGGCAACCCTGCATCTCCCTTCAGACCCTCAACTCCTGGCGAGCCCTCAAATCCGGGCAAACCGATGTCTCCTTTTTCACCATTTTGCCCAGGAATGCTGAATCCAGGTTGACCGGCCATACCCTTGTCGCCTTTCTCGCCATCTTGACCGTTGAATCCATCCAAACCCCTGAGACCAGGTACACCAGGTTCTCCTTTGTCCCCTTTGTCAGCAGCTACTCCTGCTTCTCCTTTAGGCCCTTCGAGACCCGAATAGCCTCTGTCTCCCTTTTCTCCTAGGGCACCAGGTGCTCCCTGTTGACCCGGTAATCCCGGGAAACCCAGGTCACCTTTAAGTCCCGGTGTTCCAATGGGGCCATCAATTCCCATAGGTCCTGGTAACCCAGTGTTGCCCTGATAACCAATGTCTCCTTTGTCCCCCTTTTCTCCCGGTGTTCCGTTAATACCAGCAGGCCCGGACACTCCCGGCCGTCCGCGCAGACCCGGGAATCCTTTCGGGCCATCCATTCCTTGCGCTCCTATTTCTCCCGTAAATCCCGGTAGGCCGATCATTCCTGGTTTTCCGGCCAGTCCAGGGTATCCTTGTTGTCCCTTGAGTCCGTCTCTTCCAGGAACACCCGGTGCTCCGGGGAAACCTTGAGGACCAATCGGACCGGCGTCTCCTTTATCTCCCATGGGGCCAGGGTATCCGGGTCTTCCGGCTATTCCCTGATCTCCCTTTTCGCCCTGCAACCCAGTCATGCCAGGAGGGCCGTCGTAACCAGGGGTGCCGGGCTCTCCTCTCGGTCCCGGCTCTCCTTTTAGACCGGAGTAGCCGGGCGGTCCAGGTGGTCCTGGCATCGATGGTCCTAATTCTCCCTTGTCACCTTTCGGTGCCGGAGCTCCAGGGAAGCCCCTCGGCCCGGGCGCGCCGCTGGTCCCAGAGGCGCCGGTCAAACCCTTATCTCCCTTGTCTCCGCGGAAGCCGGTGAGACCCCGAGGTCCCACTTGGCCCTGCCGCCCCGGAAGACCTTGCTCTCCTTTAGGGCCGGCACGACCCGCGTAGCCTTTGTCTCCCTTCTCACCATGATCACCTGAGGTACAAAAAATACAAAATGTTGAGTGTTAGTGTTAGCAAGGTACACACGTGTAGACACGTTCATGTGATGCAAAGAAGGCTGGTCACCTGGTTGTCCCTGGGGCCCGGGCGCGCCGGGGGCCCCGGTGTCGCCGCGCGCCAGCATCGCGATGTTGGCGGAACATTGGCCGGCCTCTCCCTTGACACCGGTCTTGCCCGTGTATCCTTTATCTCCTTTGAGCCCGCTTGCTCCGGCCAGTCCCTTTTCTCCTTTAACTGAGGTTCCTTTTTCTCCAGGGTTTCCATCAGCTCCGTCGACGCCGTCCGTGCCATCGACTCCGTGAACGCCGGTGAAGCCGCGGTCTCCCGTCAACCCTGGCAGGCCCACGTGACCCCGTTCTCCCTTCGTCCCTTCGACTCCCCGTACTCCCTTGGGTCCCTGCCTGCCTGGGGGTCCGGTGAGGCCTTTCTCGCCGTCTTTGCCTCGAACCAAATTGTAAGGAATCTGTGCGTCGGCCCCCCTTTCTCCCGGAGATCCGTTTGGTCCAGCATCGCCTCGTTCACCCTGTTAAATTAACCATCCTGATTATACCTTGTTTGATGTATGAAAAAGTAACTCATTCAAATGTTTGCCATTCAAAATATTATTATCGAATAAAATAATTTTAAAAAGATTTTTAATAATGACCACCAGTAAACTATTTTAAGATTGGGCAGTTATGTACGTTATGTAGGAGTATGTACGCATTATTATTATTTTATCGTATGTAATGTATAAGTCTTACCTCTTATTCATAATAGTCTGCTAACTTAGAGCATTGCTATCTCTCACTCTGTCTCCTTATATTGACATATAACAGAGTGAGAAATAACGCTGCTTAGCAACTGTTTAAAGTTAGAGAACCATTACAAATAGAACATCTGTGAATATTTCTTGCTAGAAAAATCGCTAAACATTTTGGCCCGACCCGTGTTTAGAAACCTCATCATCAGCGGTGGAACACGCGACCACTAGACCAACGAGGTAGTTCATCATCATCATCAACCTATGTTAGTCCACTGCTGGACATAGGCCTCCCCTAATGAGCGCCATAGCGCTCTGTCTTCAGCTTGCCGCATCCACCATCTGCCTGCAGTCTTCCGCAGATCGTCATCCCACCTGGACGGACCTGGCTGGTCCTTCCCTACGTTTGCCGAGTCGCGGTCTCCACTGAAGAACACGTTTACCCCAGCAGTTGTCGGTTCTCCACAAGATATGGCCGGCCCACTGCCACTTCAGCTTGCTAATTCTTTGAGCTATGTCGATAACTTTGGTTCTCTGTCGGATGTATTCGTTACGAATCCTATCCTTCAGAGAAACTCCGAGCATAGTTCTTTCCATAGCTCGCTGAGCGACTTTGAACTGGTGGACTAGCCCTACCGTGAGTGTCCGCTCCGTGTCAGTTCCGTAGGTCATAACGGGTAGGACGCACTGGTTAAAAATTGTGGTATGGATGACGAGAAGACTCGACGAAGTTTACCAAACGCTGCCCAGCCTAGCTGAACCCTCCTCTTTGCCTCCTTCTCGAAATTGTTTTTACCTAACTGCAGAATCTGCCCGAGGTAAGTGTACTCGGAAACAATTTCGAGAACGTGGCCATGTACGACGACCGGTCCTGGATCAATGTGGCCATTGATCATGACTTGTTTTATCCAAATTCATGCCAATACCGATGCATCACGAGGTTGTGGCTAGGCCATCCAGCATCCGGTTCAGCTCCTCAAGCGACTCCGCCATTAAGACTATGTCATCATCAGCGAATCGCAGGTGCGAGATGTAATTGCCGTTTATGTTAACGCCCTTACCTTTCCAGTCCAGGGTCTTAAAAATATCTTCCAACGCGCTCGTGAACAGTTTCGGGAAATGACGTCCCCCTGTATCACTCCTCTGCTGAATTGGATGGGTTTAGACTGCTGGCCCTGTACTTGGACACTCATGGTGGCGGCCTCGTAGAGACATCTCAGCACCTCGATATAACGATAGTCTACTTGGCAACGCTGTAAGGATTCCAGAACAGCCCAGGTTTCGACAGAGTCGAAGTCCTTCTCATAGTCCACAAAAGTGAGACACAGGGGCTGATTATACTCTTCGGATTTCTGTATAAGCTGCCTGGGATCCCGCCCTGTTCCGGTGACTGGAACTCGTCAAGTCTCCTGGCGAGACGATTCGTGACCACTCGTGAGAACAGCGTGTGATGGGTCTATAGTTTTTAACACCATCGTTAAAAACTATAGACCCATCACACGCTGTTCTACGCGCTTTAGCTCCTTTCTTAAAAAAGAGCACCACTAAACTCCCACTCCACGCCTTTGGAGTTCTCCCACTGTGGAGGACGGTGTTGAAGAGGTTCTGTAGCTCCTGTATAACAGGGGCTCCTCCAGCTTTCAAAAGCTCTGAAGTAATTCCGACCTCACCGGGGGCTTTTCTATTCTTAGGCTGCCTCAAAGCTAACACGATCTCGTCTTGACTGATATCTGGCAGTTCGTCGGTATAGTGGCGTGTCAGGGTGGCTCTGGAATCGTGGTCGTCTCGTCGGGATCGGGGGACATGTGCAGCGTACAAACGGCCATAGAAATCCTCTATCTTGGCGGATATCTCCGGCTTCGACAAAACGGTCCTCCCGTCGTGCGTTTAAAGCTTCGTCAGGTGGCTCCTGCCCAGCTGCTGAGTGAATACTTTGGACCCTCGGTTTCGCTCTATCGCCTCTTCAATGAGGCGTGTATTGGAGCTCCGAAGATCGCGCCGTACCATCTTCGCAATTTGCTTGTTCAGGTCTGACCTCTCTGACGAAGTCGCTTAGGTGGTTTCCCGTTTATCATCCGAGAGTTTGGACTTCTTGCCAGTACGCTGCTTTTTTGAAAATCTTGATGCCCTCGTCCCTCAACGTTTTGACGAGATAGTGTAGGGTCTCGTCAGCGTCATCTGTGGGTTCCAAGGCAACAAATCTATCCCCAAGAAGCTGCTGAAACTTCTCGGTGCCCGCCATGATTTGGATTGGGTTAGGTCCTCCGACCTAACCCAATCTTCTGGTGGACTTCATTAGACGGTTTCTTTCAAGCTTCAAGTTGATATTCAGAGAGCCTCGGAGTAGTCGGTGATCAGATCCGGTATTGAACCTGTTGATCACTGAGATATCTCTGAATATGTGCTTGCTATCCGTCATGATGAAGTCGATCTCATTTTGTGTCACAGTGTCGGGGCTTTGCCATGTCCACTTCCTTTGGGGCTGTTTCTTAAAGAAAGAGTTCATTAAGAACAGCCCTTCTTTCTCAAGGAAGTTGACTAGCATTTGCCCCCTGTGATTCCTAACCCCATAACCATGCGGGCCTATTCTGGATTCGTTCGGGATTCCTACCTTACCGTTAAAGTCCCCCACAACAACCTTGAAGTGAGCCTTAGTGGTGTTGTGCAATGCTTTGGATATGTCTTCGTTATGCGAGTGTGCCGAGGTCGGTGCGTAGACCTGAACGACCTTCATGCTATACCGCTTGATAGCCGAAGGATCAGGTACGTTATCCTGGTCGACACACTGGAGATTTCAAGAATTGTTAGAGAATGCCTTATTGACGAGGAAACCTACGCCACTCTGGGATGTTTTGTCACCCTCGCGAAAGTAGAGAAGATAGCCCGAGTCTGGGGTTACTCCTCTCTACGGACTTCAAACAACCCCAGAACATACTATTTTATGTTCTTTAACTCCACTTCGACTGCGCTAGACGATGGTCAAGCCACAGAGTGCGTCCGTTAAACGTTGCCAGGGTTACATTTTTGGGCATGCGGGTTGGGGATTGCCGTTTGGTGATGGAATTGTTCTGCAGAGGGCGCTGCTGCCCGCCCCCGGGTGTATGTCCCTTAGTCGCCTCTTACAACACCCACGGGAAGAGTTGGGTTAGTGCAAATTCTAAGCCGGCATTACACGGCGTAACGTGGTACTTACCCAGGGATAAGTCGTGTACATAAAGAATCGGATTGAATGATTAAATAACAGCGGGACAGCATGCTATCCCTCTAGATCACATTTGATCAAATATGTTGTTTCTATGGGAACGTTTAAAAGTTATTTATATCCCATGGAAACTGATTTATAGGATAAAACGTACTTATTTACTTAAAACTGTGTTTTATTCCAGGCCTAGAACTACCTGTATGCCAAATTTCAGCCCGATCCGTTTAGTAGTTATGGCGGGAAGAGGTAACAATAACAAAACCCATTCTTTATCAATACGACTTTACCCAAAATGAATAAACGGTTATACTTACTCCTGTGGCTCATGTACCTAAAGTGGATCTTGGCCTCCGACACAAGACTTCTACAGGCATCTTGGTTCTGCGCTGCCTCTTGCCAGCTATGGGCGTCGAGGATCGGCTTTAAATTCATCGATCTAGCTAGGTATAGCCGGGCGGCCGGTTGGTCTACGCCTCTATGGTTTACCCTCATACGCCTAAACGATTATGTGCAATATTTACCGGCGGTCCTTGATTGCCCTGTGAGCCGGGCAGGCCGTCCTCACCCCGCAGTCCGTTGAGCCCGCGCGGGCCGGCGGGGCCACGCTCGCCCTGGGAGCCCGCATTTCCGTCCCGACCCCGCTCCCCCTTAGCACCCGGCCCGCCGGGCGAGCAATCGTTGCATCTGCCTCCACTATCACCTTTACAAATAAGAAAACATTGTTTTACAACAGACAGATAAAATGTGTTTCTAACAATACTTAATTAATGTATGAAAACGATATGCTTCTGACGCGCCACAACATACGACACCACAATATGTAGTGTGGTTTTAGCTTCAGGTAGATTGTAGCTACCTACAGAAATGAATAGCATTATAAGATATAACGGCTGCACTGGTTTCCATCAAACATGACTATTATAAGTAGAAAAAACTCAATGAAGACACCTTTTACACAAAATAACTAAATACAAATCTGGTTATCCGTCTGGGAGCATCGATGTGATAGACAAACAAACGTTAAACTTATCTGTTACACCCCGCTTATTGCCGGGGGGGAAATAATAAGTGGAACTCATAGCAATTGTGTATCTAAGTAAAATAGGTTTATTTTCTTGCCACGCGTTTATTATCTTTGATTGAATGAATTACTGTAATATTTCATAGATAGAGATTCTATGAAATATTGCATTGAATTATAGATATTCTTTTTAAAATAGTGATGCGAATGTTTCGACTCGAAAATATCGCGATTAACTAGAGCTTTGATATTTATCAAACTAACAGATTTGGTATAATATTAAATATTGCCTTCTTTCATTTAGTCAAAGAAAACAAACCCGTGGGCGGAGTATAAGTTGAATATCTCTGACTTACCTCTCGCCCCGGGTGTGCCGGGTTCCCCATTGAATCCGGGATTTCCCTTGTTTCCCTTTTCTCCGGTAGGGCCCATTTCGCCGGGACTACCGGGCGTGCCCAGGCTAGAGTTACCAGGCGCTCCCCTCACCCCGGTGTAGCCTCGGTCTCCTTTCTGTCCCTTGTCGCCGTTATAACCAGGTAATCCGCTGTTTCCTTTGTCACCCTACGACAAGTAATATTTTTTAGAATTTTGAGATATATTTGAAAGAATAAAAGAAATAGATTTAGGTAGCCGGTTCCATGTTTCTAACTATGTATTTAAGAATAAAGACCTCTTTTTAATAACATGGTGGTAATAAAGAAATTGAACTTTGCAGATCGTTTCGAGCAAGTGTGTTCTATCAAATTATCATCAGAGGATTAATTTGAATCTTTATATAATTTTAATTTGATAATTATTAAGCAACTTAACTGGATGTAAGCACTAAAAAAGGAATATCGGATATAGCCTGCTCAACCCTCGTAGATAGCTATACAATATACATTCAATTCAACTTCATAAACAAACGAAACTTACAGGAATAGAGAATCCGTCGTCCCCTTTCAGCCCTCTGGGGCCTTGAGGGCCGGTGGGGCCGTCGTACCCGCGGGGGCCGATGTCACCCCGGGCTCCTAGATAGCCGGCCTCTCCTTTTTCACCTTTGCGTCCGGCTAGGCCTTCGCGACCCGGCGTTCCTGGCTCACCCTGTCCACCAGTTCCTCCCATTGGTCCGGTGAAACCGCGCTCCCCTGTGGATTGTGTTATTATGTTGTACTTAATATCCCATATGTCTCACTGACTACAGCCATGAATAGAATGAAATAAAGTAACAACCACCAAGCCACAATGATAATGACGTCGATTCTTTTGGTATAGATACGTTTTTAAAAGCTGGCGCGATTCTATTTTGTTTTCCTTTACTGGAGGCCTGGATTTGTGACGTTAGCGTGGATAATTGTATAAAAAACAAAAGACAATTGCCACTGCTTTTAAAAAATTATATATACCAATATATTTATAGAAAATGGTGGCAAGCCCGCCACCATTTTCTACGTCGGCATTTAATGGCGTCGGCGTATACTCGTATGTTGTCAGTATTAGAAAATATAGCTTAATTTCTTAAAAAATGTAGCTAAATATAGCCAATATAGCTTAATTCGGCTACAATTAACGTCATACGGTCTTCACCCCCGTCCGGTCGTACATGCCTTACATGAATTGAACTGATTTGGCAGCACTAAAAATGTTTCCGTCCTTTTCTTTAGGATCGAAGTAAAAAGGACAGCGACATGCGGTGCTGTCAAATACCTAATTTACATTGTGTACCAACGAAATCGACACCAATAAATCAATAATGCTATAATCCAACCCGTTGGCACCCACTGGGCTGGCCCCTGTTTTACATGCCAGCGAGCTTAAACGATTTTCGACCCTTAGATCGGTCGTCATCGAATAAGTACGCAACATATAACTTATACTTCTGCCAAACTCAAGATACATACAATGTTTGTCAACTTACAAAAGAAGACGGTTTGGGTATTTGTGTTGCGAGTTGTTTACAAACATTGTACCTTCAGAATGGCTTGAGTATCGATAAGTACCTGATTGTCCATCAGTTCCTTTAGGTCCCGCTTGCCCCGGGTATCCCCTAGGCCCCTGAGGGCCGGGTGGTCCTCTAGAGCCGCTGCGACCGCCGGCGGGTCCCTGCACTCCCTTTATCCCTCTAGCCCCGGGCCCCCCGTCTCTACCCGGCTCTCCCTTGCCACCCGGTCGTCCATGCAGTCCCGGTAATCCCTCCGTGCCTTGATCTCCTTTCCCACCCATCGGTCCTGGGGCTCCGTACATGCCATCGCGACCCTGTTATGTTTACATTATACTTATTATTATGGTGGATATGTGTGCACACACACATCCTCACTGATGTATATTGCTAGCTGACATTGTAAACTATAACAAACGAACATGAACGTAGTAAAGCACAACTAACAGATTCTTATTCAGAAAAGTCATCTCTTCGCATTTTCGCTACTCACCCGATCTCCAGGATTTCCACGAAGGCCTTTCTCTCCCTTTGCACCCATTTGCCCCGACTGACCCGGTTCTCCCATAGGCCCAGAGTCACCTTTATCGCCTATTCTGCCCAGTTCACCCTTATCGCCCTTCGGTCCCATATCTCCTTGGATTCCCTTGATGGCGCCCTTATTTCCCTGAGATGGCAGTGTGACGGGGGGACAGCTGGGACCCCGGTCGCCTCTATCACCCCGGTCCCCCTTATCCCCCTGGATTGCGTCACCTTTGGTACCCTTGGTACCTTTATCGCCTTTGAATCCGAACGGTCCCTAAAATATTAAAATTGTGAATTTGTGAGGTTTTGTGACTGCATGCATACATTTTATGTGTTTTGTAATATTTTTAATTACTCACCGGGACTCCAGTGTTTCCTTTAGTTCCTTCCAAGCCTGGGGGGCCAGTTGGTCCCGACGGCCCTTGCCTGCCTTGCATACCATCCGCACCAGCCTCACCCTTCTGTCCCTTGGGGTAGTGTCCAATGTGAGCCGCTTCACCCTTATCTCCCTTGTCTCCTCTGTTTCCTGGGTAACCACGCGGACCCATGCTACCCTTAGGTCCAATCGGTCCTAACTCACCCTAAAATAAAAAAACATGTCAGAATAAATAAATTTATAAAAACGCTAATGCTATACTAAAGTAAAAGTAAACGTTTACTTCATAAACGTTTATGTATAAAAACGCTAATGCTACCTCTATAATAATGATAACGCTATTAGTTATTTAACCCTAAGCGGTTCATATTTGATGGTATTTAATATTATGTTAACTTACATCGGTACCATTGCAACCGTCTCGTCCAGGAATACCAGGGAAGCCTTGTTCTCCTTGCGCCCCTGGCTGACCACTCAGTCCGGTAAAACCCTGGTTACCAAGTTTGCCTCTGTCTCCTTTAGGTCCGCGGGGGCCCTGTGGTCCCAGTTGTCCTTTCTGACCTTTCGGTCCTTGGGAGCCCTCGGGGCCATCGTGACCCGGACCTCCTCTCATACCGATTTCTCCTGGGGCACCTGGGAAACCCTGGAAGTAGAAAGTTATGTTATTTTGGTAATTAAACCAATACTGTACTGTCCTACTAATAATGAACTATTCGAACTTACTTTAAGAGCGTTTACGCCTAGCGCGTGATGTGTATGGGACTGACTTGAAATGATTTGCGCGCGGTGTTTTAAAGTAGTTTTAAAATATTTACAGAAAAATAATAACAACGAGTCGGTAAAACTTTTGAACGACCACCGATTGCAACGTGTGACCTATAAACTTTTTCAATTTTTTTGCACTAATTCAGATGCACTGGTTCCGATTTGTTCGTCATCTTTCGCAGCGTCTTCGTCTACGTTTCCAGTTTCCTGCCGCTCGGCTAGGTCCAGTAAAGCCATGCGGTCGAGAGGCTTCCACGGCTGGAAGCCGTGGAAGTTGTTATATTAAATTAAATAAGGTACATATGTAAAAACATCGTTTAAAATTCGTAATAATTCACAGTTTTTGAATGTTAATTTCTCATAGTCAGATACCAAAACCGAACATCTTTTAAACTAACTATTTTCCCAAGGATCATATTGATTGGTTATTATTTTTTGTTAATTAGATATATCAGTATTTTCATAATATTTTGAGCTTCGAAACTGATGCTGAAAGGGGAATTATGAAAACCTTTAACAAGTTATCTTGATAGAACGCGTACATACTATATTAATCAAAATATTTTCTTAACTACATAACTATTTGGACAACGAAATTTCCTAACATTATTGTTAATTCTTGATATTAACGGGTTAGAAAAGTACTGTTTTTGAGCCAATCTGCGCATGAAAGGCGTAAACGCTCTTAACACTTAATTATAAAAATATATCAACTTAAGCAATAGCTAACAGCCGGATGTTCGTACGCTGATCATCTAATCAATTAAGTATATATCTTGTCAATATCAATTTGACAAGAGATTTGACAAATTGATCATTGTTATTCAGCGTATGAACCACCGACTGTAAGGCCCGTATTATAAAAGCTTGCTCAGTCATCGATCTATGCTTGAGTATCGCATTTCTATGCCATAAACGTCACTCAAGCATAGATCTATGACTGAGCAAGCTTTAATAATACGGGCCTAAGAGTAGTTTGTTTTCTTCTGTATACATACTTAAGGTAGATGAAGAAAAAACATTCCTTAGCCATTGAGGTTTACGGTAGTAGCAGATCAGGGGGCCTTTTTTAATTCTCCAACAATGGCCAATTACCGAACTCTGAGTACCAAATTGCACAAAAAAAAAAAAAACGAAACATACGATTGCGTATTTTGGAGAATTAAAATATGCTTCCTCGACCGTCCCACTGCCGCACAGCACAAAAATGTGTATCCAAATACGGGTTTTAACTCGACTTGCAATATTTAGATGAATTTTATATTGACGACATCAGATAAGAGACAGCTTACAGGCAACTTGCTTGAAGCTTGGGGTAAGCCATTTTGTCATTGTAAAGTGTATCAAAATTGGTACAAGTTTAAGCCCATATTGTGCTGTGGGTAGCGATGCTGGATGCTACACGTGCTATATCCTTATAAAGGATATAGCACATGTAGCGACCTCTTTGTATAACAAAGAGGTCGTCGATCTATTTAAACATGGAAATGTACTGAAACAATATCTACTATTCTTCTTACCCGTGAAAACCTCTGTTTCTATTTTGTCAATTCTAAATTTTTGTATGTGCTGCTGGTTTTCCTTTAATAAATAAACAATGAAATTTTAATTAATTGTTATAGCTTACTCGGCTTCCTTTCTCAGCAAAACATTTCGGGATGCAGGTTCCAGGGGCAGTGCAGTTACGTTCGGAAGGCGGTACCCGTTGTTTGGTCAGCGGATCGTACACCTGCGGAACAGTTTCAATTTAATTACGCTGGCAATAATATCCCTGCCTAGCTATACTCAAGCCATTCTCAAGGTACAATTTTTGTCACCACACAACTTACATTGAAAAATAATTCAAAATTATCTTTACGCGTTTAGTATGAAAAATTTTCAGCAATAAGTACTTATTATAGGAGAGAGCTCAAGTCGCCAAGTAGGTAGTGCAAGTTGTGTCCGAAAAATCAACTACAAGAATGTGATTTTTAGGTTAAGTTTGGGGCAATGTTTACAAAAATTGTACTTGGCTTGAGACTTGGCCGGAATATTTAGATAGACTATTGATAAAGCTTATGAACTTATTTTGTTAGCCTAAAGATATTTAAACGTTATTGATTTCTTTTTTCTATACTTATGCTAGCCTATTAATAACAAAATGGCCAAATAAATAAATATCTTTTTGAAAGCATAGCTAAGTTGTTTCTACAAAAACTAAATTATTTTGTTAGTCTATAAAACAATTCAAAAAACATTGAGGCGTTTTCCATAAAAGGGAAAACCTTTTATGGAAATATTTGCTATTTACCTTACCTTGGCAGGGATCTTTCGTGGTAGAGTAAAGGTTGTGACAGTGTCACGTCAAGCGCACTAAAAGCGCATCTTTTCAGTCTGATTGAACTATTTTTTAACATAAGAATTTTTTTTTTATCTTTAAAAAATGGCATCTCACACCTCGGCTAAACGTTACCAAGATTCGTCCCGATAAGCAAAATAAGTTTCCCGGCATTTCCTCTCTCTAATGTTATTTTTGTATTTTATGTAAATAGAAGAGTCTACAGGGTGGCTTTCAGAGATGGTAGTGGATGGCCAAATCAGAAACCATGAGAGTTACAGAAAAGTCGTGAAAGAAGTGATGACCTCGATTTATAATAAAACAACAATTGCATATTT
This sequence comes from Eupithecia inturbata, assembly GCA_963662085.1. Lineage (NCBI taxonomy): Eukaryota > Metazoa > Arthropoda > Insecta > Lepidoptera > Geometridae > Eupithecia > Eupithecia inturbata. The sequence goes on along the minus strand of OY759180.1, from coordinate 8,066,508 downwards.
AGTTTCTTTTTAATCCTTTACTTTTGCAGGAATTCGCTCTGAATGATTTAAAAAAAAATATTACATTCTGTATTTTTGAACCAACGGATTTGGTTGCTGATAAGAATACATTTTTGCAAAAAATGATATTATGAAGAAAATGAAAAGAAATGGCTATTATTTTAGCATCAATGTGGAAATTTTACATAATCTTTTCGAACAACTGGGTTACTTGCATCAAGCCAGGATACTTAGCCTGTATTTTAATGGGGTTTATCCTGAATAAAACACCTATTAGTCATAAAGTTTGTAAAGTTAAATGATAAATTCAGTTAAAAAAAATATAAAATAATCATGCAGTTTTATTTTCTCATAAATTGAGCCCATAACTCCTTTCACGATTTTTTTCTCTCTCTTTCATGGTTCCAGATTTGGGTGGATGGCCAAATCCGAAACTATGACCGTCCCATCTCTAAAGCCCACCCTGTTTGTACATACCTCGAAATTCCTAGGTATGTCGAATTGCCGTTGCTGCGACTGCGGCGGCTGCGTCGGCGCCGGCCGTGACCGACCGTAGTTCGGGAAATTCTGCGGCCGCTGTGTCGGCGTGTAGTGATAGTCTTGACGACCAGAGAGACCGTACCCTCTTCCTGTATAAGATTGGTCTGCTCTACCGAGAGACTGGTCTGCTCTACCGATAGACTGGTCAGCGCTACCGTCATCCTGGTCTGCTCTATCGAAAGACTGGTCTGCTCTACCCAAAGATTGGCCTCCTCTCCCTGTATAAGATTGGTCTGTTCTGCCGTAAGATTGGCCTCCTCTCCCTGTATAAGATTGGTCTGTTCTGCCGAAAGACTCGTCTTCTCTCCTTGTATAAGATTGGTCTGCTCTGCCGAAAGACTGGTCTTCTCTTCCTGTGTAGGCTTGGTCTCCTCTCCTCGTATAGGAATCGTCGGCGTCGTATTGACTGTTTATTAGATATTCGTTTTGCTGAAATATAAAAAAAATGGCAATTAAAAAAAAAACTTTATTTTAACATAAAAAATTTGACTAGTTTGTCTGATTTTTCGTGACGAAGAACATTAATGAACTAGGTTCCCAATCAAAATGAAATTACGTAAATTATGAACTTTTTTTAATTTTTATATAAAAAGTCTGCAAAAGCTTTTTGTGTTTATATGATACTAGCCCCGCGGCTTCGCATACGCTTTTCAAGTATTCTTCCCTGGGATACCATTTACCTCGCTGCCAAATTTAATTTAAATCCGTTTTGACGTTTAGGCATGAAAAGGTAACAAACAGAGTTACTTTCGAATTTATAATGTTGGTATGGATATATTTGGTGAATGAACACTACTCTCTGTACCTATGTAACACAGAACGGTAATTTTGAACTTTCACATTTAGTCCAGTCATTTGGTAGTTTTGACAAAACTTCGATATTTACTACAAATTATGTTTTAACAATTTTTTTTTGTCTAGGATCTATAGTTTTGGCGTACGAGTGCCGCAAAATATTATTCATCTACCAACACCTATTTTTAATTATATTTGTACAGAAAACTAGGTATTTCATTTTATCTTTATGTTACTATTTGCCGCGCTACCTATCGACAAGACTTGTGGAAAGTCATGAGCATGTCAGGAGAGACATATTTTCTCTAGTTTAATTTTATACAATACAATACACTTTATTGCACACCACAAAAAATACAAAAAAAAAAGATACAGGAAAAGAGAGAAAACAGAGTTGCACAATGGGCGGCCTTATCGCTAATAGTCCGAAAGAAGATATTGTCAAAAAACTGCTATTATGCAACGTTTTCCCAATATGGCGGCGCGAGCGGCATAGATACGAGGTGGCAAAGTTGAAATTCGGAAAGAGCACATCGAAATCTATATTTTTTTTTCAAAACTCCCGGAAAACTTACAAAGTAATCTATTTAACTGGAAAGTTTTCCGGGAGTTTTTCGAACCAAATGACTGGACTATTTCTAAACATAAGTTTTCCATTTAGTTCTACATGACGCCATGCGTTTTATTCAGAAAAAAAATGTTTCATATTATATATTACACATCATTTGGTCCAAATGTAACTTTAGAGCGTCTTCTGTGACTGCTCTGATAACATTGAGATATCGCTTGACCCCTGAGTACGCAATCCAAAAATATTTTAGCATTAGCAGTTAACATACATAGTCAAACTGAAATTCAGTATATAGGGTGCCACGTAATATGCGTACTAAACTGAAAGGGGGTGATTCTGGATCCCGAGGGGATCAACCTGTGATTTTTTTCTTTTAATATATGTATTTTTTTCATCTTATTCGTGTTGTATAACACTGTTGCATTATTTAACATTATAAAATATTGCACAACGTAAGAATACACGTAAAAGATCACGAACATGAACATATTTTGAAAATGATGATGATGAATGATACTTCGCAATTCTAAAAGTCGTAGAACAAAAGTTGATCCCCTCGAGGTCCAGAATCACCGCCTTTCGGCTTAGTACACATGTTTCGTGGCACCCTGTATTAAAGTGTTTCATTTCAAGACATGACTCTAGCAACTTGTCAGATCATACTTGAACATAAATTAAATTTTCAAAATTTACACAATATTTTTTTTACCATTAGTAAAATGTTGTTGTGTTCCTGTTTTGTTCCCTGATAACAAACTGTCTATTATCTAAAATTTCTAACATTTAAGATGGCGAATATACCTTGATCGATGTTTTACACCGAAGTTACTAAGTTGTAAATGTTAGTTAATTATGTAGACCAACATTTGCAAATGTTAGTCGGCAACAACAGATAACCGGAATAAAATATTTAAATCATACAGTTTTTAGTATGAAACTTATCAAAAAGTCAAAGTGACAGTCGTAACTATTATGTATTACGTTGCAAAATGTTGCTCTACAATACGTAACTTTTGAGTAAACGCACATTGAAAATAAATATTATAATTTATTTTACTCGTATGTACTTGCTATATATATATACTTTAAAATAAATCTTTTAAATCCATCATGATTATTAACACTAAACTGTGCCGAAATATTGGAATGCTCAAAACTACAATCATGGTAAATATCTCTTTGTAAATGACTTTATATAGGTACCTACTTAGTTTATTTTATTGTTTTGTTTCGCCTTTTTTCCTTACGGTCACATCGGAAGCATTTTTATGCTAACATTTTGCTTGAGCGGTTTAACTTTCATTGGAGCAGTCAGTGCAAGTTCGTTTCTGGTCGTGTCGTTATTAAGACACGAACTGATTTGCAATGCGCTTACAGGGTGCATGTACTTATTGACTAAGCTATTTACCTATATCCAAGCATACGAAGCAATCAACTCAATTCCAATCATTTGCAGTATTAATTCATTAATTCCAAGCTATATAAATGTTTATATATCGTCAAGGTAGTTTACACATAAAATGTAAAAAAAAAGTACTTATTAGAAAATGGCTGTTAAAATATGTGATCAAATTATGTTTAAGTACGATAAAATTATGTTAATCTATATATCTTCTATATATATAAATAAAAGAAAGTCGTGTTAGTTACACTATTTATAACTCAAGAACGGCTGAACAGATCTCGGTGAAATTTGGCAGCGAGGTAGATGGTATCCCGGGGCTGGACATAGGCTACCTTTTATTCCGAAAAAAAGCGTGCGAAGCCGCGGGCTGCAGCTAGTTGTAGATACAAATAACTTAAAAGTTGGGAACGATGACATTATTTATAACGATAAAAGTAGGCACCTAGGTATGTACCTTTATGTAGGTATGTGTATGTAGGTACAAGGAGCTATACAAATTTTATTGTGGTAACTTTAGATACTTATAAAATAATGTCACGTAGAGTCGTCTTACAAAAAATGCAAAGGTTGTGTAATATAGGTACCGATACCGAGTAGCAACATACATAAACATATACAGGTTGTTACAAACGAACGTTACCTGGAGGGCAGCTACCGAAATATTCAAATTAACAAATGTTACTGATTGGACACATTCCTTTATTATACAATAAGTAAAACTGCGTTCACAGAATTTTGAAAAACTACTGGCCGGTAATCGAACCCACAAAATCTTAAAAAATAACACCTTGTATTTTAATCTCACCGATCGGTAGAGTTAATAATAAGAATCAAATCTGTCAAACAAACATTGCATATAAAATTAAAGGATCACCATGAAATCCGCCAAAAACTGGAACGAGACGAAGCACTTTGGATGGCTTGTTTACATCAGTTAGGTACCTACTCCAATCTGCTGCAGTAGACTGATGGAGTGGAGACCACCAATACCACCTATCATTTGTTTTCGCGGCCTGTAGTTCAATTTTGACAATTTGACAAGTTTTTATCTCGAGGGATTAATATTTTTATCCCGCAAATTTAAAAAAAACAGTTTAATATGGTTTTTAGTTTTTTCAAAACAATCAAATTATGATACATAATGATTAATAGTTTAACTTTAGTTACTTTTTACGTTTTGTCTAAGAAGAAAATGGTTGAAACAGTTAGGTATTTTAGTTAAAGCAGTCTGGATTTAGCGTTTAAACTTTGACAAGCTGCACAGCGTGCAGTGATGAGGCCATCCGTGCTAATATTCGATTCTAAAACTCGTATAGAAAAAAAAAATTAAAATTAAACTTTATATAATTTCAGAACTAACTTTTCTACGATAGAAAATTGAAACTACTAATTTTGTGAGCTCGCAAAATTTACCTGGTTTACCTACCTATATGTACGTACTTTAGTAATACATTTAAGAGGATATTGTAAGCTTTGTCTAGCTTATAGTCATAGCTTTGGGCATTCCTCTGTTCGTTTTTATAGAGTAAATAATAGTTTTTATTTTTATTTGTGATGGTTAAGTAAAGGGGTTCGAAGATTTTGAGCCTAACATTGGTCGCTATTTTTTTTTTCTTAAGATCGCTGTGCATAATAGATGTTGAGAAAGAAACCTGACGCTTTAGGCCATTATTTTTTAAGACATATATTATTTGTTTAAGTGTCTTCTATCCAAATATTATTATATAACTTATATTGTGCGCGGCGATTTGAATTGAAAACAAATGTTACACTAAAAAAAACAAAACTAGTGCCCTCCACACAAAAATCGCCAAACCCCTTTGAGTAGGAAGTATTTTGTAATATTCGGAGGATGGAATAAAATATTGAGCGAGTACATAATGATATATTTTCTGTTAAATATGTTTGCGCAATGCCGACGCATTGCATCCGAGCGACGATAAACTTTGTCGGTCATCTCTACATAGTCATAAGTTCCCTCTACATAGCACGCACACAGTCCGGACAGTATACCTAAAAGCTTTTTATTGCTTAACAAACTGTCTGCTAACCATCGAGAAATAATGAATTTCTGTACTTCGATTAAGTATTCCAATAAAAATTAGGTCTAATATATCGGAACGGCAAGACTGTGTGCAATTTGTTGCAGAAAAGGGATATTTTTTAAAGCTCGCGTTTAGAAGAAATCGCAAAAAGACGAGTAGAAGCGAGCGACCGGGTCGAGTCGCCGCCCGCGCCGCTGTCGAACCCGCCTCTGCATTCCCTAATTCCACTGAAGTTTTTGTCTATAGCGGCCGAAATCAACTTTCATTGAAATGATAATATTATTCCATTATTATCTTTCCGAGAAATAAAACAGAATACTCACTGTGTTAACTCCAACAAACGAAGCTAGTGCAGCTATCAACCTGCGGGTGAAATAAAACTTAGTTAGAGTTGAAGGAAAATTAAACTGAATACTGAAAAATAAATGTAATTGCCACGCATTATGCGTTTTATTGAGGTATTTAAATTATAAAAAGAAACTTTGGAGACCATGCAGGTTGTAATATTAAGTTTTTTTTTTGGAAGTTTAGAGTTATAAATGTAGGCTTACCATAATACGTATTGCGCCATCGCCCGGACCGCGCTGCGCGTGATCCCGTCCCGTGCGCGCGCGCCGTTTGTGTCGGGATACTAAGGAAAGAGGAGAGCTCGCGACGGCGGCTCGCACCCCCGCCCGGCGCCCCGCGGCGGCCGCGCCGGGGCTGCTACGAGGGCGCGCCTCCAGTACTGCGGCGCAGCCATGACCGGTCCGGCGCGCGCGCGCCTCTTCGCGCTACATCTCGTGCTCGCCGCCCTTCTGCACCTCGCACCTGCTCCAGCCTCAGCAGTAAGTCCCCAATAGACACCTTTTGACACCACCATTCACGGCATGATATTCCATACAAAAGACATCGACGCGCACCGTCTGTACTTTCAGGATCAGGACAGTTTCCATCATCAGGGCAGTTTTTTGTTTGTGATTCGGCCATGTTGATTTGATTATACTTATCTAACGTTACTGATTATTTTGTAACTTAAAAAGCAAGCAAAAACATTTATTGAAATAAGGTATGTAATGGAAGATAATTTGATCTAATATACACAAAATAAAATGCTGTATTTAGGCTGACGTAGCGCTTATCTACATAGCATACCTACTAGTGATATTTTAAGTGTACTCCTGCAAATGGCGTAAGATCATTACTTTGCCATCACTATAAAAAGGTATCTATAGCCCTTACTTTTCCTTTATCTGTGACGTGTGTAAAGTCACTTCAGTATTTCTAGGGACAATTATATAAATAATTGTCCTTCTGAACAATCCACACAGAATCATCTGCGGGTACCAAGTTGTTTTTATAACGCAGCAATTACCGCGCTAAACCCCCGAACATTGAGCCTAGAACGGTACTAAAGCTCTGAATAAAAGCCCTTTCAGTCATTTGCATTTGTGAACTTATGTGCCGCTAGAAACATATTTAACGACAAAACCAGCTGATTTTTTTTTTAATAAGTAATTATTTTAACCTTTCCGCCGCGGAAGCTTATAAGCTTTTATTATAAGCTTTAATTTAACTTGCCCTTTTAGTATGTGACTATATGAGGGACAAATCTTGCAACTGAATTTTAGACCCGTTATGTTCAACCGATTGAGCTGAAATTTGGCATACTTAAGTTCGGTGACAATGCAATGTTATGGTACCATCGAGCTGGTCTGATGATGAAGACAGAAAGTGGACAAAGGAACTCTTAAACGAAACGACGTAACCCCGTCGAGTTTGGGTTCGTTGGATGTATCTTCCCAAGCACTTTGGTTCAGATGATATTGAAGCTAGTTTTTAAAAAAGTTTTTTTAAATATACAAAGTTATTATCACCCCCGTCACAAAAAGAGGGATGTTATAAGTTTAATTGGTCAGCATTTGTGTCCGTCTGCTCCTCGTAGCTTACAAACGAAGGCCGGATTTTGATTTAGGTACTTACCTACTTAGAACAACTTATCAGAATTAAGCTAGGTAAATAAGTAAGGTAGTTCGCAAAATTAGTAGACCGGTTATTTTATGTTGGATTGGTACTGGGTTAGCCATAGCTATTTCGTATGTTCCATTTACATGGGGACCAATCAATGTCACCTGAGATTGTTTTAAATGCGGCCAGCTGAAGACAGGGCGCTATGGCGCTCATTAGGGCAGGCCCATGTCCAGTGACTAGTACAGCCTGATGATGATGATGTGCAAATAAAAAGCATCCTAAAATGACTTTGTTTCTGTATTTTCTGTTTTTTTTTTAATACTCCCTACATAGCTGCGTGCTAACTTAACCGTGGTCCGTGAGTGACCACGTCTCAGCTCCGTCCTAAACTTTACTTTTCAGACATTGTGGAGCGCACAAAGAAAATATTTTACGTAATTTGCCAAATGCTGCCAGTCATGTTTGCGCAATATTTTCAAAAGCATTATTAACATTTGAAAAGCTGTATGTTTCGCAAGTTTCAAAGTAATCTTAGGCGGGGAAAACCCGGATAGGTGTTATCACGCAAGTGAAGTAAGGGGCATTAGCTGGCATGATCATTATTAGAATTTATACTCTGTTCTAGAATCCAAGATATTTTATGTCAACAAAGGAATTTATGAATGAACTCCACGAAGCTCATTTCAATAACACAAAACAAAACACTAGCTAGGTATTAAGGCATAAATAAAACATAGGGTATTAAGGTACTTGCTTATGTTTAATTTAAGTTATTTAAAAACAAAAACACAACCTTCAACAACACGTAATTGCACAAGCGCAGTTCAATTTGAGTTCTAAAACGGGAGAAAGACGGATGAAATGATGAATGAAAAGTGTACAAAATCAAAAACTGTCTACAACATATGCGATTTACTCCGATGATACCAGAATCATAACATATTTCCCACCAATATTTCTTTTATATTGCTATATTCCTTGGTTAACAGAAAATATGTTGGATTCTAGAACTGAATTTAGAATAGTTCACTTGACCCCAGCCCTAGTGATTAGCCATTGATATAACAAAATGTGACGGTTTCTAAAAACTGTGTTGATAATAAAGTACTCTACTTACATGGTTACAAAGGGTATCATATTTAAAACACTGATGTCATTATGCCAGTAGGCACCTACTTAATTATAAGTTTTATGTTATTATTACCTACTGCTATGTAAGATAGTTTACTTATCAATCATATTCATATCATATCGTCATTCATGGATTATGTAATGTTCATTACTAATAAATAAATGCTGAACAATTCACACAGCATCATCTAGCCCCAACCTAAGCAGAGCTTGTGTTAGGGGTACTAGATGACTGATATACATAGAGGTAATACAATACACTACATATAATAATAAATACATAGATAGATATTTTGTATTATAAATAGAAAACATCCAGAACACTCAGAATAAATATGTATCTGCAGATCGTAAAAGATTTGTCCCAAGGCGGGAATCGAACCCGCAACTTTATGCGTCGCAGGCGGACTTTCGCCCGCAGCGCAACAGTGTTCGTCAATCAAGTAGGTATGCACATAGGTAGGTAACGAATTGCTCTATTTTGTGTATTATGTTATTAAGTAGGATCGATTTACATTGCGATTGATAACTCACTTTTTTTTATTTAATCCGCATAATATTTGAGTCACGCGCGCAATTTCAATCGTAGAAGTTACATAAATCCGGATTTTTCTAGAACGCCGCGGGGCCAACGCAACTTCACGAACCACCATAAGGTTATTTATGAATTTTGGACAGGGATACACAGAACAGAACGGAGGCTGTCTGTGGAACCAATGGTACCTTAATTTTTCTGCAACAGACAGCAATAGGATTTCATTAAAGTTACCTAAAATGGGAGATACATGTGTCTAAAAACTTAATCAATAAACCCTTAAAAGGGGTTGGGGATGAAAGTTGGATGTACAATATGAATCTGATAAACAGTTAGGTTGCTCTAAACAAACGTTTCATAATTATGCTTTTATTACCCTGAATTTTGTAAAACTACGATAATCTGTTTAATTTTGCTTACAGTGTCACAAAACAAAGTTATTGGTACCTAAGTTTCGGTAAAAAGTAGGTACTTAGTAGACATAATTACCTACTTTTAAACTCCTAGTACCTTCTCCATCTCTACAGTCTATATCAGTTCGCTGCTGGACCCCGGCCTTCCCTGATAAGCGCCTTGATGGCTTTTTCCCACGGGGGTAATGCCCATAATCCCCGTGCTGGGCATGCGGGTTGGGGATCGCAGTTCGGTGGTAGAATTGTTCTGCAGGGGGCGCTGCTGCCTACCCCCGGTAGATATCCCTAGGTCGCCTCTTACGACACCCGCGGCAAGAGTTGTGTGGTGCAAATTCTAAGCCGGCACCACACAGCATCTACCTGGCTAGTCAATAAATTATAATAGTTAGGTAGGCACTTTAGTAACTACCTAACTATTATAATTTATTGACCTAGTAAACATAGTAGGAAACTATGAAGAATCTTAGTTAGATTTGCTTGGTCTTATCTTTGCCCCAATAAATTAATGTAGGACACAACGACCTACGAATACATTGATCAGTAAGTAATTCAGTGCTAGTACATACCTAAGATAAGTGTCAGAGTGGTGAGTCTATTTGACTTTAGTAACGAGACGTGATCGTGACGACTCCTTATACAATTTGGTACAGCAGCGTCTCTATTGTGCGGACGTAGAACTACGCAAATCCCATACTAAAAGGGGACATCACGATAACATCTCGTTACTAACGTCAAATCGACGCAACCCTCTGATCTTTGCAAAACATTATAATACAAAAAGAGAATCCTTGAAATAATCTCTGAAAATGCAAAAAGTTGTGCAAGCACTATAACTCAGTCTATTAGGTATAAAATATGAATGAAAGCCTCATATTGGGTAAAGAAAACGCTAAGCGACAAAAACCCCATAAATAAATAAATAAAAAAACTCTTAGGTTTGACTTTAAAATTATTAAAAGTATAATAAAAGAGAATCATTTATTTTATAACTACTAGTTAGCCTCTAACAATATCGTGGACCGCGACGTAGATACCCATTTCCAAATGCTGCTTTCATTATACACAAGCAAAACCGCGGTGCAATACGCGTACGCGTTCTAGGGGTAAAAAACACATTTTTTACCCCCCCGGTCAACGTTTTCGCTCCATATGATAGAGCTCATTCTCCTGATTTCTTAGAGACCCTACAACGGGGGCCTGTCTTTACTCTCCATTGGTTCCGGAGTTATCACGGTTTGAAATTACCTTGGAGCCAAGATGTAGAGCTCCTTCTGCTGATCACGTAGACAGACACCCCACACGTTGGGTCTATCTCCGTCGGATTCGGAGATATTGCGAGGGGTTTATTTTCTGGGTTACCTTATATTTTTTTTTACCCCTTGAAAAAAATAGTTACGGTTTCCTAAACCCGAAAAACGTATGAACGGAAGTATTTTCACAACTACTCGATTTTTTCGGTAATGTTATTAATAACCTAAATAATTGATAAAAAAAACTATTATGCTTATGTTATGTACTATTTGAAAAATAAAATAATTTAAATAAACTTACAGTCGAAAAGATAAAACTTCGACAAAAATTGGCTAGAGAAACAGAAACTCCAATAAAATTAAAAACAAAATTCTTAAGCAATAATGAAGAATGCACTACGAAGTCATTCAGGGGCCAAATGAGTTCGTAATTTAATTATATTATAAAAAAAACTATACACGCTAAAAAAAATTAACAACTTTTTTAAAATGTACTCGTGTACCTTTCATATGAGACCCAACTGATGATTTAATTGATGGATTTGACCCATCTAACCCCTTTCCGGATTTGTTCTCATTAAGTTACCAGCATAATATTTCAGGTTTACTCTCTGTAGATCTAGTGATCAAGATCCAATTGGTTCTATTGAGAACTTTTTTTCCCAATAAATCTATTTTAAAAAACTACGTCTGTAATTGGATCTATTGCATCTACTAAGTCACATGCAATATCTGTACACCTTTTAATTTTTACGCAAATCGGATAAACGGTTGGACAGTTATGTTTAAAGTGACTATTTAACCATACAGCCAAATCACCCAAGGTCGCACTGTGTCTTCGTTCGCTTCGCTCACTCCGATCAAAAAGGATTACGGAACCCTTCTTGTTAGTTCAACGCGCTTTGCCATATTTTCGCAATTAGGTATTTTGAATATCATTAGAAAGAATTTACCCGCCTACTTATAGTAAGTAGGTGGGTAAATTCCTACTTAAGTTTCTTTCAAGATTGAATCGATGAAGAAGCGATGTGTGTGAAAGCTCGTTTGATCTAATGGAATAAGAAAATCTTTATTTGTAGCAAAAATACAGTAACTTGAACTTATGTAGGTATTCATTAAGTAAAAGTTTTAGTTATGTATTTGTAGTTGCACTTAGGCCGTATTATGAAAGCTTGCTCAGTCATAGATCTATGCTTGAGTGACGTTTATGCCATAGAAAAGCGTTACACAAGTAGAGATTGACGACTGAGCAAGCTTTCATAATACAGGCCTTAAGAGTTTGAACAAAAATTGCCGAGGATTTAATCTTGTTAGGTTTAATTTTGTTTCGATTCGAGCTGTATAATCTTGAAAATCATTGCTTCATAAAAATCAGTATTTTTAATTGAAGAGGACGTAGCTTTGGTATCAGATGTTACGCTAACCTTTGCACTAAGTATTATCATTAGTACAATTTTTATTTGGTACATATAATAAATGAACTGGCAACAACAATTGTTATCATTATGTAGCCTCGTGACCCAAAAAATTATTTCTGTACGTATCTACTACAGTTTTAATAATCTTGAGACATATTGCAAGAATTTTCCATATAATGTATTAAATATTTTTTCAACCACGCATTTTATCATGAGACACTCTTTCTCGTGATAAAATGCGATGTTCACGGGGGTGAATCTAGATCGTAGTTATACAAAAAATATATATCGGCTTCATCAAGTTCCTGGATATTTACAATGTTTTTTTTAGTTTTACGGAACAAATAAAAATCCTTCGGGATTAAAACTTTTACTTTGGGGTCATTCTCTATACAAAATTGAAAGAATCATCAAAATCGGATACAATTAGCGAATATATCGAAAAACGATACGAAGGTCCGCCTGCGACGCAGGAGCAACCTCCTGCGCCGCAGGCGGACTTTGGGGGCGGGTTCGATTCCCGCCTTGGGAGAAATGTTTGTACGATCTGCAAGTATTTGTTCCGGGTGTTCTGGATATTTTCTATGTATACAATAAAAAAAAACTATATCTATGTAATGTATTGTATTAAGTTTGTCAACAATAACACAAGCTCTGCTTGGCTTGGGGCTAGATGATGCTGTGTGGATTGCCCAGTATTATTTATTTATTATTGATAAATAATAATAATATAATCAACCTATTAATATAAATTCGAAAGTTCGTGTGAATGTTTGTTACCACGTATCTCCGTAACTACTTAATCTATTTAGATTAAATTTGGTATGTAGATAGTTTAAGTTCTAGATTAACACATAGACTAATAATTTTCAAAAATTAACCTCTGAGGGTGTTAAAGTTTCTTTGGAAAATTATATAAAATATTCCTTGGTTCCATCCACTCAAAACTTGGTATAAATAAACTATAAAGTAAAAAATGATACACGTATTGTTTATTTTCCCAAATCTACCCCTAGGGGGTGTGCAATCAATTTGCACGCGGCCCAAGCCGCGGGGCGCAGCTGGTAATATATCAAAAACTTAGGTACACACACTGTTTTATCTAAGTATCTCTTATTGTATGACAATCAGCCTTTAAAACGTGATCCTCGGAACAGCTTTATCTTATCTTTACTTAAATGTAATTAAACTAAACTTCGATTTTAAAAGGTTATAATTTGTAACCTTTGATATGATATCCGAGTAAATGACGCCTGATTGAGCGGATTATATACTATTTATAATCGACCCACTTTTGATTCTTGAATCTTTCAAAATGGCCAGGGCAAGCGTAGAATAATCAATAAATAGAAAAGAGCTAATGTTTTCTACCAAAATTAAGCTTCTTTTGTGTTCTATTCTCATTCCTTATTTTTGTTCTGAGATTTGTGACAGCAGGCTCTTTAACACAGAGAAATATTGGAATAGAGATAGGTTTGAAATCTGTTTTGCATGCGCCACCAGCGTTTTACGAGTGTACGAGTAGCGAGTCGATTCTTTTCCAGTAGCCCAGATTTTCCGGCAAAATTTTAATGGAAAATTATCTCTTGCGTAGAATTCTCATTTTAATGTTTTTTTTTTTGCGGAATCCTAATTATTTTTCTAACATAAAAGTACCTACCCTAAGTAACCCGCTATGACATCAGCTATCTGCCAGTGAAAGTCGCAAAATCGGTCGAGTCGTTTCGGAGACTAGCCAGACAGACAGACAAAATTTGTAATATTATGTACCGTGTATACTCTCATATGCATTTACTAAAAAAACTGTTATTTTGACACTACAAACAGACACTCAATTTAAGTAGTATTTGTGTAGATTTTAGGACCCTGTGTGTAAAGCGCACGCCGAAAAAAGAAATGCTAGTTTGAGAAACAAAAAAAAGGCATTTTAATTTTGCTGAAATCAAGCTTCCGGTTGGCATTTCCAGTTACAGAGCAATATTAACAGCATTAATACTTTAATTGGGTCAAAATCAGTTTCAATTGACGCAGCTTTGGAAACGGGGTCGCGACAGTAACAACACCAGCGACCCTTATCGAAGCTACAGGAAGCTGCTATCAAGTTGTCGTTAGGTATATAACACAATTTTTGCAACTGTTGCCGAAATAATGTATAACTCCCACGATTTCGTATCTGAATCGGAAAATGAAGCGATAAGTTTTAATTAATTAATTAACATTTTGTTTGATTTTCAATTCATGTTGTATTATACTAAGTAGAGTTCATATTGTAGGTATATCTCGACTTCTACATTATTGATTATATTTTGATTTTGTTAATAAGGTAGCACAGATTTGATTTTAGTGTTCCTATAGGTAGGTATTGTACCTATATTAGAAGCTTGCATGTTTTATTCCGGGGTGAGTCGCCCTGTCAATGCACGAGTTCATTCATTACTTGTTTATCGCCGTGACGTACATGAACAGAACATTGAACCCAAGAGGAAGTATTCTATGTTCCTCAATTTTTACGTTTTGTCGATATCGCTTCTCATATTATTACAGTGGCGTTTATAAATAGCAGGGTATAGATACACATAACTCTTCGTGCAGATACCTATATACCTCTAAAAGGCTAGTGATAAATAAGTCTACGTTAGACAATGAGGAAATTCCTAGAGCTTATTACAGGAAAAGCTCGTAAACTCGGTATAGATTGTTTAGAAAATAGGGCATTGAATAGGTGAATGCCTACCGCAAAGCATTGCGATAGCGGTTGGTCACTCGCTAGTCGGGTTTTATAGTCGCGAGCATTGCACTGAAAGTTATTGCTTACTTCCAGTAAAGTGAAATAGGTCAATAGTTTCAGTACGGCAACAAAAGCCAGTAGTTGAACGTTCAGCTATTACTCTACTCTTCTATATTTAGCAGAGGTCGCTGACAGCACTACCTACTGTACACTACACCGTTAAGGCAGCTACAGGTAAAAAAAATTGCATGTTTATGTTTTGGTTCCAGGTATTTGCTTAAGTGCAACGTCTATGCAAGATGTAACATTCAATTTACAAATATGCAATGTAATATGATACAAATAAATACTTGTAAAGACTCAACATGTCATACAATATTCTATATCCAATATTTTGTGTGCCAGCAGAAAAATAAGTTCTGCTAAATGGAATCCATCCGAACTTAGCGTCTAGATCAAATGAATTATGTTCAAAGTGGTCAAAAAGTATAAGTTAGGTAGGTAACGCACAAAAAACACCACAAGCATAAATGCAATCCAAATGTTCCACAGGAAAACAGGATGCATTCGCAAGTCTTTAAACGAATTCCCGGAATTCGTTAAAACAGCATGGCGTGTGCAAAAAACATATTAGAACCAGATTTTGTCAGATTCAGTTTGCGTTGATATTGCTACTAGGCACCTCTAAAACGATAGGGAAGAAGGTAGTTCTAGGCTGAGGATAGGCGATTTTCTATCATAATGTCTTATCCGTCAGTCTAGCATCAATGAATCTAAAAGTTAATTTATTTGTTTTGAAAAAACTAAAAATCGGTTTCAACTTCCTTAATTTTACACTTTTTTTTTAAGTTTTGCGGGAGAAATACTAATCCCTCGGGAATAAAATATAAGGGAGTAAAAAAGCCACCAAAGTCGGTCCACAATAATTGACGAAGAAATCGGCGAAAATACATAAAAAACATACATAGAACTCGTCCTTTTTTCGAAGTCTGTTACAAATAAAAACTAAGTAGGTACCTATCCATCATTATAGGTATCTATTGCAATACTTACTTTTTAAAGGCATTTGAAGTTGTATAAAAGCTTGCACATCATTTAGTCAAAGTACAAAAGCTCCGTTTGTTGTAAATTGATGCGGCGTAAACTACAAGGAGTTAGTTAGTCATTGGTGTATCGGGAACGCGTTTACGACCGGTGGGGTCACCAGATTCAGATGGACGCTCGTAAATTGTTCAAGCCCAGCCGCTCTATATATTTTTATAAGTTTTGACATAGTTTCAATAATGTTTCAGAACAGACAGTGATTAGACTTTATAATTAGCGCATTTATATGCGCTATTATAAAACGGAAGCCCTCCTTATGGTCCTGTCATAAATTCCTACATTAGGTATACAAACAACTACACTATACATACACTAACACACAGTCTACATTCGCGCCATCTGCTGTTGCCTATCCTCTTACGAGGCTGGTGTCCTCAGCAGATCAAACACACATTCACTATCACACATACAACAAATACACACAGCATCTCTCTTTCTGGCTGTTTACTTAAAATTTAACAGTACTTTAGACATAGGTTTAATATTGAATACGTTTACTGGTAGTAACTGGTACTTACATACCTTAAAGCCGAAGCTGGAATCCCTCGCATCTTCATACAAGACTATCTTAGTAAGAGCGAGGATTCGAGAACTTACTTTATAATAAGATCCATAGTATCTCTATTTATACTCATAAGAATTTAATGTAAGTTTTTCTATTGGTGTCTCTATTTCGAAAATAAAATGTTTTGTTTTTTTTATTTATGTAACATTTGTACCTACTCTACAGTCATCGCTCAAATTATAGCCCCGATGTCTACGGTAGATTTTTTTGTCTAAATAATTTTATCTTTCGTGCCTAGTGCCATTACATACATTCTACAGGCTGAAGATGGTGTGTAAAGATCATGATGTAAATTGTTAGATCCTATGACATCAGCGAAGTTGCTAAAAGTCAATTGTAATAAATTTGTCTACCGCATAGAACACAATATATTAAAGCCTAGTCTACTAGACTAGGTAGTTAGGTTTCTTCTACAAACACTGAAGACAAAAGCGGAAGCCCTATCCATCTGCCGTGGATAATACCTACTCTACCGAACGGAATGGTACCTAAAAAAAGCTTAACTACTAGCTTTTATGTGGACAAGGCAAGGGGACAAGCTATTGAAGCTGTATGTACCAATTACAAAATCATATCATAACTAAAGCATATAGCACGTGTTGCGGGGGTGTAAGGAAGGAGAGCGCGGGGCGCGGGGCGGCGATTGCTGCGGGATGTGCGAATGGCCGTTATCGCCTTGGACACTGCAATGATTGTTTATCCAACCCGTTCCTTGAATTGCACCAATGACTCATTCCCTCGTAATCGCTAGTCAACGTAATTGTCATTACAATTTATAAAATTACCTACCAGCGCTGGAATAAGATCTTCATCTCCACCTCCACTGCCTATATTGGACCACTGCTGGACCCTGGCCTCCCCCTGATAAGCGCCTTGTTGGCTTTTATCTCACGGGGGTAATGCCTATAATCCTCACGCTGGGCATGCGGGTTGAGGACCGCAGTTCGGTGGTAGAGTTGTTCTGCAGGTGGCGCTGCTGCCCTTCCCCAGTGGATAGCCCTTAGTCGCCTCTTACGACACCCGTGGGAAGAGTTGGGGTGGTTCAAATTCTAAGCCGGCACCACACAGCGCATAACATAAAGGCTTGTATTTATCCCGAAAAAACGCGTGCTTAGCCGCGGGCAGAAGCAAGTTTAATCATACTATGATCAATAGCTTAATACAAAGGTCCTGAAAGTTTGACTACCACTAGTTTAACATGACGTTCTGCAATGGAGTCGATATTTTTATTATGCATAGGTTTAAGTATTATAACAATTATAACAGTACAGAGGTCATATAACATTACAGAGGTAATATTATGTCTGGTTTATAGAAAACTAATTTGTATTTGATGATCTGTCAATGGCAATTAATAGAGCTAACAGTGACTAGGCACAATAACATGACTACAGCAGACCACAGCTGGATACTGTGGAAATGTATTTAGAAGTTTCGACAATAAACTAATTTACGATAGCATTAACAGATGTTTGGATGATATAACGTACGGTTTGGAGAAACAACGCGCAAATTAACAGACTAGGCCAACTGACTCATGCTTGCATGCGTGTTGTCTAACTTCGCGATAATGTCAATCAATTCGCGTAAGTTATTCGCCTAGTTGTGTTACAACTGGGCAAAAGTCGCTCTCAAAATAAAGACCTGCTTTACTGATTTTGCAGATTTTTTTACACACCTATAGACCTATCTATCTACAGATAGGTTCAATTGCAACGATAATGTTTCGTACATTGAGCATCAACAATCTACATTGAGAGCAAAATAACATGCTATTAATATTCTCTAACATTGAAGTTTAATGGTCAGCAGCAATAAATAGTTAATTCAAGCAGGTCGTATTCGTAGAGCCATAGTCCATAAACGATATTCGAGTAGGTCCGTGGTGCCGTCATGCAAATTTAGCTGCGCTTTCAACTACTAAATTGATAGGTTTCAAATGGCGTCTTAATAACAGAGATGGACACCTAGGTCTGATTCCAAGTAATTGGAAACAAATATGGTGCGGTATGTATGACAAAATGCATGTCGTATGTACCTTAAGTTAGTAGGTATTATTTTAATAAATGCGTACCTAGTAATATCATGTTTATTGCTTCTTATTTGATACCGCTGCTGTATTATTTTAATCTAATTTTTATGAACGCCTGACAAACTTATGTTTTTTTCATTGAATTGACATCAGCGATGCTTGACACTTGACAATGTAGGTCTCTTTTAAAATTTCGACATTACAATTTGTACTGCAAATTTTACGTTAGTTGCTGCTGTAGTTGCTGAGATATTAAAGAAGGAAAAAAGGACAGAAAAAGCGATGCCATAAGGGTTTCAAAACCGATCTCTGATCCTCGAAACCCTAAAAAGAAAAAATCCTCAATAGATGGCAGGGATCTTTCGCGAAAGTATACCTTATGGCTGTGGTACACAACCATAAGGCCCTGCACAGGTTGACCTAACGGTCAACCTGTGCAGGGTCTATGCCATTTAATTTCAAACTAAAAGCGCCATCTTTTAGATTTAGAACACCGTCACCCCGTCCGATTCCACTTTCGTCAGATCACTTCTTTTTTCCGTATAGGTCAGAATTTTGAAACTGGTGACGAAACAGCAATTCTCGTGATTCCTCGTCTGTCAGATTCCGCTTTCGTCAGATCACTTCTTCTTTCAGTCTGTTCGAATATTTTTTTGACACTAAGAATGCGCCTCATTGTTTCAGGAACGTAGGCTACTAGGATCTTTGCTTTTTCGTGGACAACAGCTACGAAACACTTTTTTTTTAAACATAATTATCTAATTTCGAATTGTATTTCCAGTATCACGTACGAATTTAGGATATCTTTGAGGATTTTACGCCCAAAAGGCTAACCAAGTGGTAACTTTTTATTAATATATTATGCAGCTCAAAAATCTTTACAAGGACTTAAAATTTATAGAAATGCCCTCGACTCGCACTTGGCGGTTTATTATTTATTTATCACTGATATTATACTTAAATACTTAATAAGTAGAAACCGACCTATTTTATCCTAAAACTAGCTTCTGCCTGCGGCTTCGCAAGCGATTATCCGGGATAAAAGTAGCATATAAATTTAGATCTATGCAAAGTTTTAGCCCGATCCGTTCAGTACGTAGGTAGTTTTGGCGTTAAAAGGTAACAAACCTCCAACATATTAATATTAAATGTGATACCAACTTGACTGAACCGTAAATTGAAGAATATTTAACTTAACTCTTCGACCAAAAGCTCGATGAAGGTTAGGCAGATGATTAAGATGTTGTTTTAGCATAAAACTCGATGATGCAACCACGTCGTTTAGTGACATCATCTCCCAACACTCTAGCCTCATAAAATAATCTGCAAAACTCATTTCAGTGCCTTACATTGCATGCAATATTTAATTTCGTCTCTAGCCATAAATTATATGTTTGTCATTGTTTAATTGTAATACAAACTTTTAAATAACTAACTCGTTTATTGATCAGTGTGTGAAGTAGATCTCAGTGGCAGCTTGGGTGATTTGACTGTATGGTGAAATAGTCACTTCGAGCATAACTGTCCAACTGTGAACCAATCAATTAAATCAAGTACGGGAATTAAGAAAGGTATACTTAGGTACATTTCAAAATAGTTTTTAGTAATTGTACAGTTTTTTAAAGGATATTAACCATCTCACAGGAGCTCTCATTTGGCAGAGATTCTATGACTCTTCAATGGCGCCTGTTTTATTTATTTTTGTGTAAATTACCACCTGCCTGTACATTTTGTTTTGTTCTGAATACGAAATCGTATAGGTACGAAGTTTTATCTTTTCGTCGAAAATCTTGAGTTTTCTTCTACATTTTCCTTTTTTTTCAAATAGTTTGCATTTCTTTTATCTTACCTTGTACATTGTCATTGATTTTCTTAGATATTTAGGATAAACTAGACGAACCTCCGTTCCGTATCTACACGACACGAACTTTATGAGAAAACTTATTAATATCTAGATAGGTACCACAATATACCAAGCATACAAAAACAATAAAAAGAAAAACATCGTTTTTTTTTTTTTAATTAAATATTGAAAGTGGATTATGTAGGTTATGTGTCAAAAATAAAAAATAAGGAAGCGTGATATTCTATTGCTAGTTAAGTTGACCTGCAAAGCATTATCAGGGGTATACGTGAGAAGGCATGATCATTGTTTCTTATCATGAACTAGTGCCCTAAAAAGCTCTCGCTTCCTATTTTAATCTTAACGCTAGGCTAGAAGGCCGTAGACACAAAAATCGCGTTATGTCGCAATATACTGCAAGGTTCTGATTTTTTAGGATGTTGTTAGGATAACTAATAGTGTAAACCCAAGTTTGCAACTTCGAAAGACCTGTGCTAACTTCGTGGTGCTTGAAAAACATCGAAATTTTTTGATATTTTCAGTTTTTGGCTTACAAATTCTAAAAAATGCATTCTACGGCAAAGTTAACCATGATACTTTTATAGAAGACAAAATTAGCGACAATTTGAGCGCAACTCCAGTTCTGTATGTCTAATAGAACTTGAGATACAACACTTCAAACTTGGACCATTTTATTTCCTATGCTTATATTAAAGCTAAACAACTGCTCTAAACTTTATATCTCATGACTGTGCTCGTAGAATGAGTATTTTAGACGATATTTTGTTCCAAAGAGTAGCTAACTACTAAATTATAAATTTTGGAAAAAATGGCTTATTTTTGAAGTGTTGTATCTCAAGATCTATAGACATACAGAGCAGAAGTTGCGCTCAAATTGTCGTTAATTTTGTATTCTGTAAAAGTGTCATGGATGACTTTGCCGTAGAAACCATTTTTTAGAAGTTGTAATCCAAAAACTGATAAAAGCCTGAAAATTTCGAGGTTTTTCAAGCACCACGAAGTTAGCACAGGTCTTTTGAAGTTGCAAACTTGTTTTTTAATCCCATCTATTCGAAAAGGACGACTTGATTCGCCTTTAAGTGCACCCAAAGGTGGTGTTTTCTATAAGAAACTTTTAGCGGGCAGTAATGAGTTTTTAGTCCTCTTTATAAGTACGCCGCAATTATCTTTGCCGCGCACTTTTTGAATTTGGAACATCTTAGTGTTCAGCGCCAAAGAAATCGAGCGCAAATATTGTTTGAATAAAGACTGGCTGGTACTACATCCAAACGACGTGATTCACCGTCACATTTTCCTCAAAATGAGCCAAATTCGGACATTATTTCAAATACGCAGAATATAAAATCTACAACAATCTCTATTCCTAATAAAACTGTAACAATAAATTTTCATAATTGCGAAAATATCTCAAATGAAAATATAAGTTTTTAGTTGTTTTATTATTAGATACTATTTATTTCAATTTAGTTGTTACTCTATGTTTTATTAAATAATAATATTACAATAAAATATGAGGCGCCTTTTATTTTCTCATGAAGGGTGACAAAAAGTAGAGTGTAACACTCGGGTGCAAAACATATTTTTGGCTCGGGCGACGTACTTTGAATCCCTCGCTACGTTCAGGATTCTACTCTAGAGGTAGAATCTCTCACTTCGCTCTGGATTCAAAAAAGCGCCCTCGCCGTAAAAATATTATTTTGCTCCCTTATGATACAATCTACTATTACACTATTAGTATCTATCCTAACAACATCCCAAAAATCAGGACCTTGCAATTTATTGCGACCTAGAAATGTACTTGACGACTGGCCTTACACTAAACTATTGTAGTATACAATGCCTAGACCACGTAGGTACCTGTACCTACTCTACTTAATTTTGTGTTCCTCTTCTTTTTATTTTTAATACAATATTATGTTTTTGTTTAAGGTGGTGTGTAATCAAACGATATGCGAATGCAGTGGATTGAAGGGCGATCGAGGAGATCCGGGTTTCAGAGGTTTACCAGGCCAACAAGGTGACTATGGACCTGATGGACCGGAAGGGCTCATTGGAGCTACGGGAGAACCTGGCGAGTTTGGTGACCGTGGTGATTTCGGAGACAAGGGAGAAAGGGTAACTAAGCAATGTGTGCAGTCATTCATACAAACATAATTTTCAGTATTTTTCTAGCTCTATCTATTTTTTGAAAAAGGGTAAAATATTAAGATGGTGGGTAATTATTTCTTTCGCTTTCAGGGTACGGACGGCCCATGGGGACCACGAGGATATGAAGGCCAGCAGGTAAAAACGAAATGTTATTTACACAGAATTGTACAGCAGCATACTTTGACATACCTTTTAATTTATTTATTATTCATTTTAGTCTGACCAATTTTTTTTAATTTACTTTGTGGAAGAGTCCTTAGCTGTCTGTTTTTTATTTTTATTTTCTATGAACAACCCATAGGGTGTTTCCTATGCTAAAAATTTGTGTGAGATTGTTATAATATAAATTATTTAAAAAGTGTAACGACATCAAGTGTAACATGTGTACCTACGGTAGAAGAAATAAATAAATTAAATTAAATTGTCCGGAATATCATAAATTATTTTAATTTGTAGGGTCCCCAAGGCCCTGAAGGTATACAAGGAATCCCTGGTTTGGATGGATGCAGCGGTGTAGACGGCATTTCGGGACCTCCTGGCTACCAAGGTATCCCTGGTGACAGAGGTCAACCTGGAGCTTATGGAGAAAAGGGAGAGCAAGGTCTAGCCGGAGAAGGTGGTGTCAACTCAAGAGGGGCGAAGGGTGATCAAGGTGTTTTCGGCCGTCCTGGCGTTCAGGGACTAATGGGGCCAATGGGTTACATAGGTGACAGTGGGGCTCTTGGTGAAGAAGGTGATCAGGTACCTACAAAAATTTTTGTTTCTACGCAAATTAAAAAAGTTTTAAAAGAAGAACTCACAAACAGTTGCCTGTATTCATAAAGTGCACATACGGAGTAGGGTTTTCGGGGACTCCAGTCTGCATCAAATGTGAAAATAATGTGTTCTTGGATTTCTTTCGCTTAGAAGGTAAAGCTGATTTTTTATGATTTATGTTTGACCAAGGAAACTTCTTTAATAACGGGATATTTACTTGATTTGTAGTTTTGAGTTCACAAATTTTTCGGCTCAGTCTAACGTAATATAGGAATAACTGTTTCAATTGTAAATACTAGTTATAATTTGATTGTAATTTTCTTTGTTAATAAAGGCCATTGCCGTTTTAAAAAAGGAATAACTAAAGTATCCCGTTATTAATGAGTTTTGTGTAAAAAAACCTCTATAGTTTTAAATGATTAAACCTTTTTTTTAATTCAGCATTATTCTCAGAGAAAATAAACTACTTACTCAAGATACAAGCAAACCATTTCCGTTGTGCACTTTATAGTTAAATATTTATGTAAGATATTTAATTTACTAGGAAATAATAAAACATGAATGATGTTGATTATTAGAGTAACACAAAAACAGAACTAAGAATGAAATAAGTAGCGATAAATTAAGTAGATAGGTACTTAATATTTTAGTTTTTTTAGGGTCCGAGAGGTCCAAAAGGTGAATCAGGATACAGAGGCGATGTAGGTGACGAGAATGTAGGTCCAGCTGGCGAGAAGGGTGACCAAGGCGAAACTGGTGAACCTGGTAGACCGGCTTCCATTGTTGTAATAGACGAAGTGCGAGAAAATATTACTATTATAACTAAAGGCAACAGAGGTCCAGTGGGTTTCAAAGGAATACAGGGAGTCAAAGGAATCAAAGGAGATCATGGATCTTTTGGACAGCCGGTAAGCATGATTGGTGTTCAAGTTCTCTACGTAACTTATTTATAAGATATCCTTACCACGTTTGTTTATTCCTCATATTTTTTTCGTAGGGTTCATTCGGACTTAGGGGTATTCAAGGAAATGAAGGTGAACAAGGTGACGATGGGCCGAGAGGAAAGCCTGGACACAGAGGAGAAGATGGTCCGCCCGGACCAAAAGGAGACAAAGGAGCACCGGGTATAGAGGGCAGATATGGTGATGATGGCGAGGATGGACCAAGAGGAGAAGACGGAAGACCAGGACATCCCGGTGTGCAGGGACCAGCAGGAGAACCAGGAATTTTTGATGAATCTCTAAACGAGCCACTATTGCCAGGGCCGCAGGGATCACAGGGTGAAATAGGGTACCCAGGACCGGTAGGTGCACCGGGACTAGATGGAGCACGTGGTTTACCAGGGTTGCTGGGTCGGATAGGGTTACCTGGTGTAAAAGGTTTACCTGGAAAAGATGGTGCGCCTGGTCAATCACCTAAAGGAGAACCAGGAAATCATGGATTCAAAGGCGAGCCTGGACTGAGAGGACCGTCTGGGCCGCCAGGCGTGCAAGGCATAATGGGTTTTAAAGGATTTAAGGGATCTACGGTAAAAGGACCTTCAGGAGAAGATGGTTTGCCTGGATCAGACGGCATTTCTGGACAACGAGGAGACAGAGGTGACTTCGGAATACAAGGACCACCCGGATATCCAGGTTTAGGAATTCGTGGGGCTGGACCGGCCGGAGAAGATGGTCCACCTGGTTTTCCTGGCCCCGTGGGTGATCCTGGCCTGCCTGGAACAGATGGTCCGCCAGGTTACAAAGGAGAGAGGGGTGATAATTGTCCATACTGTCCATCAGGTAAGTTTTATTATCGGCTAATTATCTAATAAACACTAATTTGTTTATTTGTCTCATGTAGAGCATTAGTAAGAAGCTTGGATCTAAAGCAGCTAATATGTAGGTTCTAGATAACCTTGAAGGACGCTGTAAATTTACATAACAATACAAGTATAATTGTTTTTTTTAATATTTTGGAAATACCAAAATATTAAAAAAAAAAACAATTATACTTATTACTTAAAATATTTAGCATAACCCTGTAACCAACGTCTCACTGTTCGGCAAAGGGATCAGGGGGAGGCCCCTGATCCCTTCAACTTATTGGTATTTAAATAGTTTCATAGGAAGCTTTGCATGTCGATGTAGAAGTCAATAATTATATACTGGAGTCTTTTGTTTAGTACTCTACACAAGGACGTCTAGCTCTACCTCTTAATGTGCCACTGAATTGACATCTGTCTTGGTGTAGAGCAGATAACTATTCAAAACAGAGTGAATAAAGTGCTGAGCATGAAACAAATGTGAAAACTAGCCAAGTTCGTTCTGATAGTGGCTTCACCAATGAAAGAGCTGAGATCTTATAGATAGGTGCCAAGTTTCATAGCAGTTCATAATCCTAATTTGTTACGTTCTGTCATTGTTTAATTTGTTTCTTGGCAAGTTTATACCCACCACATTTGTTTAAATGATGAACTGCTATGAAACTTGACACCTATATCTCTGGTCTTTTATCGGTCCATCTGAACGAAATTGGCTAGTTTTCACATTTATGTTTTTAATTAGATTTCTTTATTTTTTGTTAAGTTTAATAGTTAATTTTTAATCTGCAACCCAGGACCATGAGTAAATTTTCTGTATTTACCTACCGAAGTAACTTACAAATTCATACAATTAGTAAGAGACGTGCTTTTCTTTATTCAGGCTTTTTCAGTATAACATCAGCAATTAACAACTATGCTATCATTTAAATTGCCCAACCCTTCCAAAATTACTGATGGAAATCGTTCAAACCTGTGCGTCCTATTCAGCGCGATCTAGAGCTTGTACATTTACTAGCGACATCTAGTTATACATTTATGAAACTAATGCAACGATTGGTCCCTTTTATGGAAACCCGGGGTTAGTTTACACGATCGCTTACACATTTTAACGATAGTTCCGAAACTAATAATTATGAATTAATATGATTAGTTTATTAGTTTTAGTTATCTTACTTCTCATGAATTATTTATGTTTGAATATTTTCTAGTTTTGGGTAATTTATTATTATGCGTCTATGTGTGAAATTTTAAAACAATAAGTCTATAATCTAATGAGATATTCACAAATAATCTCACGAAAATGAATATCGGCACGGATATTGATTTTCGTGAGATCACCTCAAAACCGATTTTTTTTAATTTTCGGATTTTTTCCTCCGTTAAAGTTTGATCATCTACTTTCTTTCATAATAAATTTCAACTTCCTAGGTTATCTAGAAGTGGTTTAGGTTTTTGATGATTCAGTTGTTAGAAATGGCACTTTTCGGACCCCAATAGCTCAAGAACCTTATAATATTTATTTATAAAATTTTGTATTCCTACTCTTTTCATGCAAAATTGCAAGCCTGTAGGTTTGATAATGTCTGAGATACAGGTGGGACCAAAAGCGTGCCCAATGGTTTGTGTAAAGAAACTCGCTGCTATGGTGTCGCCCGCGATTTTACTTCATACCAAGAAAACTTTATAAAATTAAAAAAACATTTTATTCTTTCAGGACTCCCCGGACGTAAGGGTCAAAGAGGTGACGATGGGTATCCGGGCACGAAAGGGTTCCCAGGACGAGAGGGCTTAACAGGTCCGAGAGGATTTACAGGTGAACCTGGTAAAAATGGAACACCAGGAGGAACAGGAATAAAGGGCCTCAAAGGACAATCTGGAATGGCCGGAATACCAGGATCTAGAGGCGAAAAAGGAAGCCTTATACAACCACCAGAATCGTTGGTTAAACCTTTACAAGGCCCACCTGGTGATCCAGGTAAAGTGTACAAAACATATAATTATAATATCGTAAAAATGGCCTGATCCTTTTTGAAACATGATTTAATGTTTAATAGGGTTCATGGGGCCACCTGGCATGCCTGGTGATGCTGGCTACCCAGGTTTGCCTGGATTTGACGGGTTTAGGGGAGCAAAGGGTCCACAAGGAGAGTACGGAGCCTCTGGGCCACCGGGCCGAAATGGAACACGCGGTAGACCTGGAACACCAGGGCGTAAGGGTGAACCAGCCGATATACCTTATGCCATGCTTCGTGGAGAAAAAGGAGATACCGGCATGAAGTAAGTTTAGTGATCATACAATTTAAATAGCCAAGGCACTAGTTCAAATGATACTCCAACGATGGAGACGTTCGTGTGATGAAACCGTAAAAGGTGAGACAATGAGATTGTGTAATAGAGAACAATCAATGATTAAAATTACAATTGAATTTTAACTGTTTGTTATCTTTTTAGAGGAGAGCTTGGAGATGTTGGTGAAGACGGTCTCCCGGGTGAGATTGGTGAAGCTATAAGCAGCGAATACAACGTTAAAGGAGATAAAGGCAAACAAGGACCTAAAGGAATAAAAGGTTAACTTATAAAAGTACAGAAACTATAAACAAAACACATACAATTTACAAACAATAACGTAACTGCTGCGTAATTTCATTAATAACGCAACAGATTTATTATTTTTTCTACAGGTTACCGTGGACTAAAAGGAGAACGAGGAGATTTGGGTGATGATGGATTTTATGGCATTCAGGGCAACCAGGGTCCCGATGGAACCAGTAGGCAAGGTCAGCGAGGTTACAAGGGTGCCGTGGGCATCCGGGGCGACGTGGGATCTTTTGGTCAGCCAGGAACGCCTGGTCAACAAGGACCTGTAGGTTTGCCAGCCATTAAAGGTCAAAAAGGATCACGAGGAGAAGCTGGCATAGCATCGATATATGGTGAAGCAGGATTGAACGGCAATGCAGGCGAACGCGGTGATGTTGGAGAAGCGGGTTACGCTGGAACACCAGGTCGTGCAGGATCGCTAGGAATTAAAGGAGAACCTGGCAATCCGGGCGAGGAAGGACCAAATGGACCAACGGGACCTCCAGTTAGTTATTGTTTTTTTATTTCTTCTAGTTAACCCGCAGAAGCGCCATGTTTTTTTGTATACACACATTAAATATGTGGTGTAAATTAATTTTTTGATACCAAACATTCAATCCAATTCTTAATCTAGAAGACCTTTACCTATAAGTATATACGAGGCCCCCAGATGTGATTCTGCAAGTTAAAGCAATAATATATGTATGTACTGTGGGTTAACCTGCTCGGAAACTGAGTTTTAAAGTAACAATTGTAAAAAAAAAAAAATCGTCTGATTTACTTTTTAATTTTTATTGTCATATAAGACCGTAGAACATTTACATCATTTCAGGGTCGCAAAGGATTCCCTGGTATATCGTTGACTGGTCCACCCGGATTAAGAGGATTAGCAGGAGTTCCCGGAAAACCAGGTCAAATAGGAGAGCCAGGTTTGCAAGGCACACACGGTTTACAGGGTGAAACTGGGCCCAAAGGAAAAAAAGGTTTTACTGGTCGCAAGGGGAACAGAGGATTTCGAGGAAACATAGGAGTTGTAGGTTTTCCTGGCTTCCCAGGCAGGCTCGGAACGCCAGGTCAAAGTGGTGAACTAGGCGACCGTGGTGAGCCTGGTGCTCCGGGTTACAATGGCGAGCCTGGTAGCCCTGGACGAACGGGACTGTCGGGTATTAAAGGAAATCGTGGTGACACCGGTTTCCCGGGTTCAGCAGGTTTCGAAGGACGGCCGGGTTTTAAAGGAGAAATTGGTGAAATGGGATTACCGGGACCAAGAGGTCAACCTGGAGATAACTCCCCAAGAGGTTTCACAGGTGATGCAGGAGAACCAGGATTACAAGGAACATCTGGAAGACCTGGTTACCGAGGCCGCAGAGGGGATAAAGGTGATATAGGAGACAGAGGTGCAGATGTGGTGGGATCTCAAGGAGAAAAGGGCGAACAGGGAGATGATGGAATACCTGGTCAGAGAGGTTACCCAGGGCTTAAAGGAAAACGTGGAGACTTTGGCTCTGCTGGTGGTCCTGGTGAAGTGGGTGACAAAGGAACATCAGGTGGGCCTGGCTTCCCTGGTAGAGCGGGATATTCTGGAAGAAAAGGGTCTCGAGGATTTGAAGGAGTCTCTGGACTTAAGGGTACTAAAGGTGATCAAGGACTATACGGAGAACCAGGAAGAATGGGTGCACCAGGCCTTCCAGGTGATAAGGGCTTTACAGGACCTGTTGGTTACAGAGGTCCTACTGGACCAAAAGGACAAACAGGTGATATTGGAATCAGCACATATTTGCCAGCCACCCCAGGAGATATTGGTGATATAGGAATGGAGGGATTTCCCGGCATGCCTGGAGATTTTGGAGAACCAGGTTCATACGGGCAACGTGGATTAAAAGGAGAGCGCGGAGAAATTGGTTACGAAGGAGAATTCGGCGATGATGGTTTTACTGGCATTAAAGGAGTAACAGGTGATCAAGGGCCAATTGGTTTTTCCGGTTTGGATGGACAGTTCGCACAAAGAGGAGAATCTGGTACACCAGGAATGGATGGCCTTCCGGGATGGCCAGGTCCTATAGGACAAAAAGGTGCCCCCGGAGAAAACGGATTTGATGGACCAATAGGTCAATCAGGTCAGCCAGGTCTAGTATTCCAGGGACCAAAAGGAGAGCCAGGATTGGATGGATTTAGAGGACGTCAAGGAAATTCCGGCCGGCCTGGTCAACCAGGCATGGAAGGAGCACCTGGTTTTACAGGACCAAAAGGCCAACTGGGTGATGTCGGCGAGGCAATCAGTCTGAGAGGCGAACTAGGAGATCAAGGATACCAGGGTGCTGATGGATTCAGAGGGGAACGAGGAGACATGGGCGAGTTTGGAATAAACGGCTATCCTGGGGCTCAGGGACCCCATGGGTTCAAGGGTGAGACGGGGGACGAAGGTCGTGAAGGTTTAGATGGTCAAATAGGATTTCAAGGGTTTAAAGGTGATGTTGGCGATGGTCTCTTGCCTTCAGAGATCCTCCCTGGAGAACGAGGAGACATAGGGTACACTGGATTTGAAGGGCGTCCTGGAACAGACGGAATGCCTGGAGAGTTCGGCATTGACGGTTTACCGGGATTGAAAGGGCAAATAGGTGATGTGGGTACCCCTGGTGTAAGAGGCGTACCCGGTCTGCAAGGGCTACAAGGATTAAAAGGAGAAGTTGGTTTAAGAGGATTCGAAGGTTATCAAGGAGCGCCAGGTCTGCAGGGATACCCAGCGCCGCCACCGCCGATTCCAAAATCAAGAGGCTACTTCTTTGCAGTTCATTCGCAATCCAGCATGATTCCCCAGTGTCCTAGAGGAACTTCACCACTCTGGGAGGGCTTCTCTCTAATCCACATTGTGGCTAACGGCAAGGCTCATGGACAAGATTTAGGTAGGTGATATGTTTTTTGTAACCAAAAAAATTTATATTCGTATCTCAAATTATTTTTAAAATATTTGAATATTATAATTCAATGAAATCGGCATTTATAAAATTTGTTAAACCTTATTCTATCGTTTTTTTACAGGTGCCGCAGGTAGTTGCTTACGCAGATTCTCAACCATGCCATACATGTTCTGTAATATTAACGATGTGTGCGACTTCGCGCAACGAGAAGACTACAGTTTCTGGCTTTCAACGCCAGAGCCGATGCCAATGGCAATGACGCCTATACCAGCCAGGGATGCTGGAAATTACATTTCAAGGTAAAGCAGAGTGGCTCATTTGATTTCACCTCGTATTTTTTTTTTTTACCGAATTAACCAGCAGTAACAGAGTTTTTTACTTTCCTACTAGCTTCTGCCAGCGGCTTCAAACGCATTTTTTTTGGAATAAAAAGTAGCCTATATTTTAAACCATGTTCAGAACTTCATGTGCGCAAAATTTCAGGACGATCCATTCGGTAGTTTTGACGTAGTCTTCGGCCAAACATCTTTCGCCTTTATAATATTGGTAGATAGATTAGAAGAATGTTTTTATTTCAGGTGTCAAGTTTGTGAAGCTCCTACTAAGACAATCGCTTTACACAGTCAAAGTGACGAAGTACCAGCGTGCCCAGATGGCTGGGAGCAGCTATGGAGAGGCTACAGTTTCCTGATGGTAATACCCGATATATTTTATGTTTTTTATCCTCGTTTCTATAAATTGCAGTTGATAGTTTTTATTTAATCGTATGACAAGCAGAGGCTTATTACAGTCAGTCAATGGCAGTCAACCATTCTGGTCTATATAGCTTTTAAGCAGCTAAAAGACGTATGATGATCATACCTACTTTAAATTCAAAATATTACCTGGCAATGTTCACAGCACACAGCAGGAGCGGATGCAGCCGGCCAGAGTCTCATCTCGCCGGGCTCCTGCCTCCAAGACTTCCGCACGCGGCCCTTCATCGAGTGCAATGGCCTCGGACGCTGCAACTATTTTGCAACTGCCGTCTCATACTGGCTCTCCATCATTGACGAAAGCAGGATGTTCCTGAAACCTGAACAGCAAACTTTGAAAGCGGACCACACGTCTAAAATAAGCAGGTACGAAAAAATTTTGTAAACCAGCTGAGGAGATATAGCTACATATAGTTATATATATATATATATATATATATAGTTAGGTAGTTTTTTAAGAATGGAGGTCGACTACTAACCCACCTTGGCTATTTTTGTAGGTGTTCGGTGTGCATGCGCACATGGCCGGTTGCGGGATCGCAGCAGTACCAGCCCGGAGACATCAACTCGGTGCCTCAGGTGCAGCGGCGACCGCCGGCGTACCGGCCGCAGCGCCCCTACAGGCCGTACGGCCGGGGCCGCGGTCAGCGCGTCGTCCGCGGCAGACGCCTCAACACCGCCTGAATACTCAGCCACATGTGACATTACAATGGACACTCTCAACATGCTAACTAGCTTTCATTCGAAAATTGCAATACATATACTAATTAAAAAAATAGGTTTTGAAACGAATTAAACCTCTATTAATATAAGTTGAGGGTGGTGTAAACAGGCCTTCATTGGCATTGTTAGTTGTCTTGGCATAACATAATGCTGAATGGATGAAAATATTTCTCATGATCATCAGTAATAGTTAATTAAATTCACACACAGAGTTTGGCCTTGAGTGACCATTTTTTTGAGCAATGTATTAAGTTGAGCTAAACAGTTATCCCACTGCCATTTTTGTCTTTAGTTCTATATTGAATGTATGTTGATTTTAAATACATTCATATTATAGCTAGGTGGACCATACTAGGCGTTGTGGATCTCCCCTACATGTAATATAATAATTTATAACTAGGTAATCAATTACAAATAGAAGAATCTTATCTGAGTTATAATAACGTGCCATTATAAGTTTTTATAGGGACTTACAAAGCATGAAATGCATTGTGTACGGTAATTGATATGTTTATGTTTTTAAGTGTATTATAGACATATGATAGTGCAGGAAATATTTATCTTTTTTTTTACTAAATCTTAACAAAGTAATAGATTTTGATTTATATATCTACCAACAGAACTATAAGGTTATTATAAAAAATTGAGTAATTCAATAACGTCATTATAAAACAATCCTAATAGCAGAAACTAATAATAAGTACCTAGTTGTTAATTATAATGTAAATAAAGTTAAGTAAATACCTAACTAATAAAAAATAAAATTATGGAAACTCTTTTATTTACAAATAAATAAAATACAATACAATACATAAAATATTAATGTAAGTGAACATATTTAGGCACATCTAGATGAAGTCATGGATAGTTAATGTATGTTATGTTATGTATGTGTGATACACATACTGGTTGTCCATGAGTCTTGAATTCACAAAAGTAATATTTTTAGAGATTAATACCATCCCTATTTCATTCTATAGATTTGGATACAGAATCTAAATGTCTTAGTTTATGGTCTTCAAGGTTTGGACGAGATTCATATGCGCATATTGTCACACCATGTCTATGAGCCTGTGTCCATTCTCCTTTGAGTCCGATGTAATAAATCTTTGTATTTTCAGCGCCGAAATTACTTGGAAAATGCATAGTTAAATGTGTGACGGATGAAAACGTAACAATCCTGCAACAAAAATACTAAATAATTTATATATAAGTACTAAAATACATGTAGCCCTGGAAAAAATATCATCATCATCAACCTAATTATAGTCCACTACTGGACATAGGCCTCCAATGATGAGCCCCTGTCTTCAGCTTAACGCATTCGGCATCTGCCTGCAGACTTTCGGAGCGCCGTCATCCCATCTGGCCGGAGGGCGTCCAACACTACGTTTGCCAAGTCGCGGTCTCCACTCAAGAACACTTTTACCCCAGCGGTTGTCGGTTCTTCGCGAGATATGGCCGGCCCACTGCCTATTCAGCTTGCTAATTCTTTGAGCTATGACGATAACTTTGGTTCTCTGTCGGATGTTTTCGTTACGAATCCTATCCTTCAGAGAAACTCCAAGCATAGCTCTTTCCATAGCTCGCTGAGAGACTTTGAACTGGTGGACCAACCCTACCGTGAGTATCCACGTCTCAGCTTCGTAGTTCATGACGAGTGGGACGCACTGATACAAAACTTTAGTTTTTTAGCATCGTGGGTGTTATATCGTGGATGACGAGAAGAGAAGAGACGAGAGGAAAGTCTACTCATCATCCATTTCCAAACGCTGCCCCGCCTAGCTGGATCCACCTCTTGGCTTCCTTCTCAGAATTTGTTTTTACCTAACTGCAGAATCTGCCCAACTTAAGTGTACTCTGAAACAATTTCGAGAAGGTGGCCATGTACGACGACCGGTCCTGGATCAATGTGGCCATTGATCATGACTTTGGTTTTATCCAAATTCATGCCAAGACCGATGCATCACGAGGTTGTGGCTAGACCATCCAGCATCCGGTTCAGCTCCTCAAGCGACTCCGCCATTAAGACTATGTCATCATCAGCGAATCGCAGGTGCGAGATGTAATTGCCGTTTATGTTAATGCCCTTACCTTTCCAGTCCAGCGTCTTAAAAATATCTTCCAACACGCTCGTGAACAGTTTCGGGATATGACGTCCCCTGTCTCACTCCTCTGCGCAATTGGATTGCTTTAGACCGCTGGCCCTGTACTTGGACACTCATGGTGGCGGCCTCGTAGAGACATCTCAGCATCTCGATATAACGATAGTCTATTTGGCATCGCTGTAAGTATTCCAGAACAGCCCAGGTTTCGACGGACTCAAAGGTCTTCTCATAGTCCACAAAAGCCAGATACAGGGGCTGATTATACTCTCGGATTGCTGTATAATCTGCCTCACTGTGTGAATGTAGTCTATGGTGCCCGGCCTGTTCCGGTGGCTGGAACTCAACGAGTCTCCTGGCGAGATGGTTCATTACCACTCGTGACAGCTTATAGCATGGCTAAGGCGGGTTTTAACTACCTTCTTAAAAAAGAGCAACACCAAACTCCCGCTCCACGCCCTTGGAGTTATACCACTGTGAAAGACGGTGTTAAAGATGTTATGTAGCTCCTGTATTACAAGGGCTCCTCAGGCTTTCAGAAGCTCTGAAGTAATTCCTTGTTCACCGGGGGTTTTTCCATTTTTACGCTGCCTCAGAGCTAACACGAGCTCGTCTTGACTGATGTCTGGCAGTTCGTCGGTATTGTGGCGTGTAAAGATGGCCCTGGAATCATGGTCATCTCGTCGGTAACGAGGGGCATGTGCAGCGTATAATCGGCCATAGAAATCCTCTACCTCGGCGTAGAACTCCGGTTTCGAAAATACGGTCCTCCCGTCGTGCGTTTTGAGCTTCGTCAGGTGGCTCCTGCCAAGCTGCTGAGTGAATACTTTGGACCCCGGTTTCACTCTATCGCCTCTTCTATGGGGCGCGTGTGGGAGCTCCGAACGTAGCACCGTACCATCTTTGCAATTCGTTTGTTCAGGTCTTACCTCTGACGAAGTGGCTTGGGTGGTTTCCCGTCTTTTTGTCATCATCCCAAGAATCTCATCCGAGAGTTTGGACTTCTTGCCAGTATGCTGCTAATGGCAGAACTGAATGTCC
The DNA here is from genome assembly GCA_963662085.1 of Eupithecia inturbata. Taxonomy (NCBI): domain Eukaryota; kingdom Metazoa; phylum Arthropoda; class Insecta; order Lepidoptera; family Geometridae; genus Eupithecia; species Eupithecia inturbata. Next base: position 8,031,335 of record OY759180.1, on the reverse strand, counting down.
TCGTTCCTCAACGTTTCGACCAGATTGTGTAGGGTCTCAGTGTCATCAGGGTCATCAGTAGATTCCAAGGCAACAAGTCTATCCCCGAAAAAATATATACAGGTCTAACTATGCTACATAACATACTCACTTTGGAAAATATTCTAACACTGCCTGTTGGTCCTTTTGAAGCTCAAAAACTTGGTCTGGTTCCATAGATGCATCATCAAAAGTCATATGGGGTTTATTTTTGTACCTAAAAACAAAATAAACAAAAATTAAAAAAAAATTACAATACAATAATAGAAACAAATTTATTAGAACAAGTATTTAAAATTGAAACAATGGAGCTAACTGCAGACTGTTGCAAACAATCTACACGTAGTTCAACTGATCAATACCAGACGGATGCGTCCCCGAGACGCTGGCTGCATTGCCCCGCTGTATCGGAAAGCTGAACGCTGCGCCAGATACTGACCAGCTCTCGGGTCACGCGTCGCTTCGCCAGATTGTCAGATATTGTTTTTAAAACCCGGAGTGTTGGCAAACTGACTTATAAGAGGTTGACCCCGGAACCATAGCAATAGCCATACCATAGTAATATATATGTTATGGGCGAGCAGAGTGATCCGCGAAAACTGTCACACATATGAGTTTTTGTTAGATTTTTATTTTATTTTCGGTCGAGCTCTGGACCACAGACAGAAGAAAAATCTGTTATACATAGGCGTGGAGAGAAAACCGCAAAAAAAATGTGTTTTGTTAGGTTTATGGGTTTGTGCTATTTTTTAAGTGAATTTAGCAAAGTGACTTAATAGCGAGAGCCCTGGATGACAGGCAGAAAGAAAGATAAGTATAATTACTTCTTCTGCCTGTTATTTTGCATTACAAATACGGCGAAAAATTTGGGGTTTCGTCAGTTTTTACTTTTTAGGGTTCCGTACCTGAAGGGTGAAAACGGAACCTTATTACTAAGCCTCTGCTGTCCGTCTGTCTGTCACAAGGCTCTATCTCATGAACAGTAAGAGGTAGACTGTTGAAATTTTCAGGGAGAGTGTATTTCTCTTGCCGCTAGAACAACAAATAATAAAAATAAAATAATATAAAAATTATAGGGGGCTCCCATATAAAAAACGTTATTTTTTGCTTTTTTTTCTCTTAATTTGTCAAGGCTGTATCTCTTGAACTACAATAGGTAGGCATGAAACTTTCTATAAATAAGTAACACTTCAACTGAAATAACAACAATGCTAAAAATTAAAAAAATTGCAATTTTAAAGGGGTCATCGTGTGAATGTTAGATGTTCTTTGAAAAAGTTGCCTGATTTTTACCATACGGTACCCTTCGTGTGCGAGTTGACTCGCACTTGGCGGTTTATTTATTTTTTGTTGATAAACTGACCTCAAACCAGTACAGTTTGCATCATTATTTACAAATTATAATTCATTGGGAATAATTAGGTAGGAAATAATCAAGACTTCTGGCCCATATTCTATGGTTGGGATATGTTTTGGAAAGTTCTGTTTGAAGTTTACCAATAAGGGTCCGAGGGCCCTTGTGCACCGCATCACCTTGCCTTTAGGTAGCTACGCCACTGCTCCCCAACTGGAGTCATACCATAGGGCCTCTTACCATTACAGATATACAACAATGCTAAATAAAACTATTTGTATGGTCAATTTTAGAAATAGTGTGACAATGATAAACACTAAAAATCATTAATATTGTATTAGGGTAAGATAGATACTCACAATCTTAGTTTGGATGGATGACAATCCGAATCTTCAGATAATATTTTGATGCCTTTCAATTTAACGTTACCCGTGAATGGAATATTGAATAACAATTCCTCATCTGCATCACTTTCAACATACTGAAAAATATAGTAACAGTTTGAATACTAAGTCTGCATATACACAATGCTGATCTATCATCACACTTATATTATAAATGTGAATATATGGATGAATGAATAGATGGATGGACCTATGTTTGTTAATTCTCTACACCAAGAAAACATGGAAAGGATTGGACTTTACTTTTTTTTCCTTCATTCCTACACATGTACATCTTTATGTACTTAACAAGAATAAAACAGACTACATACTTTTTATCCCATTAATTCCCATGGGATAGGAATCATGTTTATTTTCCATAGAATGCATGTGAAACTGGTGATAGTTAAATAGGTAACACTGGACATTTTCACCCAGCACCTCTGGCCACAAAGCAGAGTTTTTGTTATGGATAATTGATTAAAATTATTAGGTAAAAACAAAAGAAGTTTGTATGTTTGTATGATGTGTATGTTTGTGACTCCTCCACACACAAACAGCAGAATGTATTTGGATGAAATTTATACCTGAAAAGTGCAGTGTACCCCTAAGATCAAATAATTCAAACATGTTTGTTAGTATAATAACACACGCGTAACACCGCGGGACGCTGCTAGTAATAAATCCAGACCCCAAACAAAATATGATGGTGCAGTACAAATATTTGTGCAGTGCAGTGCCGGGAATCGAAATCACAACCTGCGTCGCAGGCTGAGCATCACCCACTGCACTGAGATCTGAGATCGTCAGTGAAATTAAAGCATATTATTATTTTGAATCCCCATGCTTTTCAAGGTAGGTGCTTACATTTACTATATCCATTCGATTTTCCCACGACTTGAATACAGTTTTTCCCGATCCTTCAATAGTTTCATTAAGACAAGCAACATTATCTTTATCAATTTTTTCGAAAAGATTGTACTGCAATCCTATTTCTTCATCGTTTGATCCATGGTCACAGTTGTGATGGTGGCAATGGTGATTCGACATTTTTCGTCGGTAAAATTAATTTGGAAAGACGAACAGCGCACCCGCAATAAACGCAAACAAAAACAATAACACACAACTTCAGAAAATCTAGATTTGATTTTGAGAAAAACCGAAGTCATAAACAAAACTTTACAAACTTTAACTTCAACTTCTTCCTTAATGGCGCCGCTTGCTTTTCGCTAACACTTCACATTAAGGAGTGTCGTAAACTTCAAAATTAGATCGGTTCAAAAATAATGTGATCCTTCTCGCCAATTAATTACTCGATATATATCAAATAATCGAGTTATTGCTTTGTATCAAACAAGCGTATTCTCACCATCTGCAATACGATATATTATCGAGGGCTTTTCCGATAAGTTGCTCGATACGCCAACGGTCGCGGGCACTCGTTCGCATTTATCGAAGAGTGAGAAGGAAGAACATATGATCAACAACAATAACAACACAACACAACAAAAACAACTCGTCGCTCACTCAGTTTGGCCAGAGCTACTGATTTAATAGTAGATCTACCTGTATTTTCAGTTTTTTAGACACAACTGATTTATTCCTAAAAATTCAGAAAATCTCTCTGCTTTCTAAAGGGATGACCTCTTATCAATAAAACACAATTATAATACAACTTTATATTATATTTGAAAACCTCTGACTTTATGTTATTGTGATAATAGCTTAATAACAATAAACACAATATTTTTAGGGTTCCGTAGTCAACAAGGAACCCTTATAGTTATGATGACTACAGAAAAGGCATCCATTTTCAGAATCTCAAAGGTGTAAATTAGGAATAATAAGTCTAAAATAGCGGTTTTTTAAAATGCTATATTTTTCGAGGGTGGTGATTACGTTTTAGACTAACTCGAGGTCGTAGATTTGGTGTTTGATAAAATCCAAAATGGCGAATATTTATAATTACACGTTACACTCATGGGTATTGTTTTCGACTAACTTGAGGATGCAGATTACAAATATGCAGTGTTTTTTCAAAAATGAAATGGCGGATAGTTTTTATATCCTTTAATTTTACTAATGGATATTGTTTTCGACTATAACTGTCTTTATATATGCTGTAGATGGGCGCCATCGTTGCCATGTGATCGAAAATGGCACGTCTGGGCAGTGAAATTTTTATCCTCGCCTACCCCATGGTGTGGCGATGTCATTTCATAGCTAACTTAAAATTGAGTGTGTGTCAATCTAAAATAGTGTGGACAATTTTTCGGGGGGGACGGGGAGGGGCTGCTTTTGCTAGCCTCACAAATGAATGCTTTAGAAACCTATAATAAATAATACTATTGAAAACAATTGAACACGTGTTTCAGGATTTTGCTACATTTTCCTGAAAATGGAGTACGTTTTTCTGGGTGCCAACCTTTACGGCCAATCCAAACACAACCAGGGACGTTACAGCCCAGGAATTTCTGTACATGGATGGTCGCCAATTCCAAGCTTGTAATTTTTGGGGTTGTTATTTCCGAGCTGTACAAATATTGCTCAGCCTATGAAAATACGAGCAATGGTCGAATTTTCCTGCGGGCTGAACAAGGCTCACACGTGACAAGAACTAACAGCCCTGGAAATTCAGTACATGGATATCAGTATCGTCTGGACACACTTTCCAGGGCTGTAAAAAATCCGGACCCGTTTTTCTCATCGAAATAGTTTTCTCTTTTAATAATTTATCTGTGGTTTTCTTTTTGTCTGATTTGAGTAATTTTATAAATTCTAGGCGAAAGCTGATTTTTGGGCGATCATCTTACTTTTCGTATTTGAGATTGTTAGATTCATTGCTCAGTGTTCCGATCTTGGAAAATATTACTCCTACGATTCATCAATTTCATCATGCCTGTGATGACCAACTACTGTGTTGTTCTAAGATGCACTGCAATTCTAATAACTTGTTTTGTGATATCTACCGATAACTACGCTAAAGCCAATGAAAATGACGTCGAAAGCCTTACTAAGATCGGCCAGGGGGTTGGTCACATTATGAACATTTACTATTGGTAAGCATTACATGACTTTATCAACAGATAGCAACTCACGGCACGACAGTGGTGGATGACACTAACTTCTGTGACTGTACATATTTATGGTAATAAAGGTTTGCATGGTCATTTTATATAATTATTATTGATTTTTATCATTGTATTTGTTTTAGTTACTCATGTGGATATCGCAAAGTGTATGATGATTATTCTGGAATTATTCATCAGAAATATCCAGAAATTTCCGTACAAGGTGCAAACTATGATCCACCTGGCTTCAACATGTACCTATCACGAGTTATTGTAAGTATGTTATAAAATAGGTGCTTTTGCTTAGTTGATGATACATTTCAGTATTCTACTGTCTGTGGGCTTGATTAATGTTAGTTTGTTATATAGACTATCATGGCTGCCAAGATTGATTCCATTCTTATTATTCTACAAATGTTTTGTTCTTTTTCCAATAAAGTAAAATATTTTTCAGGGATTTGGCAAAATGATACTGATAATGTGCATACTAAGCGGTGTAAACATATTCGCATGGTTGAACAAACCCCAACCAACTTGGTGGAGCTGGTGTCTTGAAAACAAACTGTATGCCTGCATGATGATGTTCTTTGTTGCTAACATGGTAGAGGGACAGCTGGTGTCATCAGGGGCTTTTGAAATATCCCTCAACAACATCCCATTGTGGTCTAAACTGGAAACCGGCAGAATCCCACAACCACCAGAGCTTTTCCAAATAATTGACAACACATTGCAGTTCTCCAAAGATGTGCCCAATACAAATTTTGCCCAATAAGAATGAAGTTGTTATTTTGTAAAAGTATGGTAAGAGGGACTGTGGTATTTAGTTTTAATATTAACTGAGAATCAACCTAAGAGTCATACATTATTTTCACTGATTGTATTTTAATTGCATTTCTTTGTTAATCTGTTGTATACTTCTAAAACTTAAGGTCAATAATACTTATGTAGAATGTAAAAGCTCATTTTGGAAACCTTAGTTGAATATTAATTACTTGTTTTACTGTGTTCATAGCAAGGCTATTCAGACTCAGGTACAGAGTCATCAACATGGAATCTGACACAGATTTGCGCGAAATTCAAATATTTTAGTGGTTTTTAATTTTCCTGCAAGGAATTAAACTACCAGAAAAGAATAAAATATTTTATGTGAACTCATGTTTTAACAAATTTCGATTTAGTGCTACTTTTCGAGCAATTAATAATGTAAGAGCTTTATTATATATTAGGGTTCATAGAAAATGGTCTACGATTTGCGGAAAACTACTTTTCTGGTAGTTTCTGTCTGGTACTTGCAGAACAAAGAAAATATGAAAAAAACTACAAAAAATTTGAATGAATATGAAAAACCACAAATCAGTGTCAGAGTCTGTGTCGATGACTCGGTAGCGGAGAGTCTGAGTAGCCCTGCAGATGCCTTGTATTTTTCCATTCTTATTAGAATAATTGTATTGTAAAAAATTCCATGTATTTAAATTTGATAAAGGCAGTGTTTACCATCTAGTCAGGAACATAAAAAACATTTTGTGAAACTCTTTGTTACATGAATAATAAAGATTAATTCTAAGTTCTGGTTTATATTTTGGTGATACTTTACATTGATGCCATTCACATTTTACCTAATGATTAGACCTAAAGTTGAAAGAGTACCTACTATGTATTCAATATCCTATTAGATAATGAGATTAGAATATAAGCAAAGAAGCCTATATTAATGTAGGTATGCTTGGCTCTTGCCAAGCCATCTTTGCCTACAGAACCTGTTATATACATTAGATAGTATAAGTTCTTGATATGCGTGTGGAATGAGAGCTCACTGCTGAAATCTTGAAATTTTAAATTGAAAAATATCACGAAAAATGAGGCATTGCGAATAATAATAATAATTGCATGTCGAATAATTAATACACAATAATTGGACGGAATCAATTTTATTATTGTTTCTTTACGTAGCAACTACATTTTACGATAAAATTACAGCTTAGAAAGTAAATCGGTGTGTGTAGTGCACTTCATGGATAGAAAAATGTTAGTACTGCATCATCGCCATAGATGATATTAATTTAAATCACAGTGCTCTCTATAAAATTTGTTAAGACAGCCAGATTATATCCACAGTTAGGTATTAAGCCTTCCAAGCAGTGCTTTATAAGGGATCAGCTAGAGTTGTGCGTGACACAAAGGACAGGAATGCCTTAGCACAAGCTCGTGTTGCTGCGCGGTGGCAGCGCAAACGGCGCACCGCCACGTCGTGTGAACCGCCAGCAGTGCGCGTCCCGATACTGCGCAGACAGGAAACTGCGTTGAACAGCTGGGGCAACTTGACATCCTGTAAGGGAGTTGATTAATGATGGATCAGCGTTCATGGGAAAACACTAGCCCGGCGATCTACGCCATTCAGTGGATGAGTCGCTCATTGGCTGCATGCGACTTACTCGTTGAAAAAGATCCAAAAGAGCAGCGAAAATAGTATGAGGGAGTCACCCTCTCAATGACATATTTCCGGAACCGGATGGATTTAACCCTTCGATATGGCGCCGCACGGTGGTCCTTAATCGCCAAAAAGCGGACACAGGATTTTTTTTCGAATTTCTTTGTTCTGTTGTCGCCATTTGATAACTCTACCAAAACTAAGAAACTTTTCTTTTATTAAACTTTTGGCTAGCCCCTATAGTTCGGAGTTAAAGGCAAAAACTTGAGTTTAGCGTTTTTTTTTGTATGGGAGAGGTAAAATGCCAAAACCGAAAATATTGTTTTTGTTCTGTAAGCTTATTTTGTTAAATTATATTTTTCTATTCGATAGTTTTATCTAAAATACGTATATTATGTTTTATAACATTTTTGGCCTAGACTTATAGTTTAGGAGTAAATAGCAAATAACTGATCTTGCATAACGAGACCTAATTTTAAAACTGATAAAGAAGGCGCGTTTTACCTTTATAAGGTCTGAGACTTGGGATGAGTGGTGTGGCATTGTGCTGCATCAGAAACATGCATGATATATTATATACCTCGTGTGTTCATAAGTTTTGAGACGAACTTATTTAATTAATTTAAAAAGAAAGTAATTCATGCAACCTTTTTTAAACTTTTAAAATTTTAAATTTCGAATGTTTTGAATCAGAAAAAATATACATTTGAATATTTGTTTCATTCTCCGTGAAAATGGCGCCAACAAAAGATTTGCGTGCGACTGTAATTTCACTGTTTCAAGCAGGAAAAAAACCAATGCAAGTTTTTAGTGAAATCCAAAGTTTGGGATGTAGTCGGAACTTTGTGTATTATACCATAAAGAGGTACAAGGAGACCGGCTCTTTAGAAGACCGTGGAAGATGTGGCCGCCCGCGGTCTGTAAGGACGCCCGCCAACATCAAAGTAATCAGAGAGCGAATTCGTCGCAACCCTTGCCGGACTCAAAAGAAATTAGCTCTGCAGACCAACATTTCGCGAATATCGGTGAACAGGATACTTAAATATGATCTTAAACTAAAGGCCTACAGTCGAAGGAAAGTGCATTATTTAAACGAGCGTCTTCGTAAATTGCGACTGGAACGATGTCGGAACCAATTGAAGAGACACGATCCAAAAAATATCCTGTTTACCGATGAAAAGATCTTCACGGTGGAAGAAAAGTTTAACCGGCAGAACAATAAGGTTTACGCCAGAAGTTCAAAGGACGTCCAGCCATCTGTACGCAATGTCCAGCGCACTCATCATCCAGCAAGTGTGATGGTTTGGTGGGGTGTTTCCTACGAAGGGGTCACTTCGCTTCATTTTTGCCAGCAAGGCGTCAAGGTGAAGGCACAAAATTACCAAACCGACATATTGGAAGCGGTGGTTAAACCATTAAATGATACGCTATTCGCTGGAAAATACTGGGTTTTCCAACAGGACTCTGCTCCCTCCCATAAAGCTAAGACTACCTAACGTTGGCTGGAGGCCAATTTGCCAGGCTTCATTCGGAGCAAAGATTGGCCCTCGTCAAGCCCTGACTTGAATCCTTTGGATTATTCTTTATGGACGGAATTGGAGCTGAGGGCATGCAGAAAGTCTCACCCAAACCTGGATTCTCTCAAGCGAGCCCTTATTAAAGAATCGAAACGGATTCCCATTGAAAAGATTCGTGCCGCCATAGATGAATGGCGCACGGGTTTGAAGGCCTGCATTGAATGCAAAGGCGGCCATTTTGAATGATTTATTTTTAAATACAGATCTAGATGTCAGTAGTTTTAATTTTAATATCCAATAAATGAATACTCAACTTAGCTCCAAAAATATTTTAGTTTTACTGTGTCTCAAGACTTATGAACACACGAGGTAAGTTTAAAAAATCTACAACGTAATTTAATAAGTACAAACGTAATTTTCTGTATTTGTAGGGCAGCATTCTTTCTACCTGTGCGTTTTGTCTCAGGTAGCTCAAAAAATATGTTGGGAAATGTTTGCACTGTTTGCACAAATTGCATGCGCATGACTCTGTTTAAAGGATCATATACTATGCCACAACCGTACTACCGTATAACCCCCGGGCTGAAAAAGGCGTAACACACTGTCTTATCATCAAAACTATATAAAAATAACTAGGTATTGCTATTATTTAAAAATCTTTGAACCAGTAATTGCAAACTACTAGTCCAATTGTATTTAAAAAAATGCATGAACCCGTAAAATAAAAATTAATATATATATGTATAGTGAATAGCCTCTCTATTCATGAATTTAGAATAAAATCAAAATCGTAACATAAGCAAACCAAAAAATAATTTTCAACGCTTATTTCTTAAGGACAGGGCTCATTACCTACAGTGGTAAAAAATGTATGGAAACTTTATAGAAAAAAGGAATTCCCGTCCATTTTCTGTCTTGGACGTGAGGTTAAATAAACCGGGGCCGGCTATCCGCCGGCCCCCCATCGATTCACAATGGGTACCCTGAAACAGTCTGTTTCAAAAGACACATTCGACTGTTTGGTTTTATTTATTTATTAAATAGGACATCCAACATAAGATCACACAACGCAAGTTAGTTAGTAGTAACATGGTTCATATAACTATGTGTTTTTATTAAAGGACGTCTCAGCGTGCACACTAACAGAATAACAAACAATGTTTTTTTTAACTGGGTTTCCATAACTTTCCATTTCATCTAGTGTCATTTTAACGCTCGGACAGGAAACATGCCAATCAAAATTGCAAAATCTCACGTCCAAGACACAAAATCCGACCTCGATCGATGTTTTAACCTGATTAAAATGATTGCAATTTGAACATTTCTACTTATTTCTTAACTGTAAGAAAGTAGGAGCAACAAAACTCCTATCTTCTAGGCACTAGGCAAGATGAGAGAAGAGTACCTAAAGATAAGGACCTGCATCATCTAGGTATGTAATGTACCTATTTATTGTGTTAACCTACTGATAAAATTTAAACATACTACCTACATACATACCTGAATTACCTATCTCTGTTATCTTTGATAAAATAATACAAGTCGTAAGAGTAAGTACGTAGGTACTAATAGAAATCAAATCAAATATCAAAGTGCTTTATTTCCTTTAGACCTTAAAGGACTATTGGACACGTCATAAAATTGAAATCACTTAAGTAAAACTAGGAAATAAAGTGTCAATAGTAAAATGAACCAGTGCACGGATAATAGTCCAATGACTGATTCAACAGTCTAATCTAATCTAAAATGTATAAAATGCTTTTATCAATAGTAAGCAAAGCTAGGATTTCGCTTACGATTTGAAAGAATCTGTTAAAATGAGCTTATGAATCTAGGCTTATTTCAATAGCTGAGAGCATAATAATAATACAACTTTATGTGTTCATAAGAGTTGACTTGGTTAAGTTTTAGGACTGTAGGGTCCAAGCCAAAAAAAAGCAGGACAATCGCACACTCAGAGGAAAATTATATTAGCACGAAGCCACACCAATCCGAGGTTGTGTTCTTATGAGGCTGTAACTTTATTTTGAAGACAAAAAGAACCAGGATATTTAATAAAAATTACAGTCTTGGAAATAAAATTTGTCAAAAAATATATGTACAATGATCCTGGATAAATGTTTACTGCTGAACACTCTGGCCTCAATTCGATGGGTGACGACCACCGTAATTTAAATCCGTACCTTATCTACCTACTTAGGTACAAGTAGGTACCGATTTAATTTCTATTAGGTATTCTACCTTTACCTACTAGGTAGGAACAGGTAGAATACATAATTTTAGTTGATAATGTTTTATGCTACTTTACTCACCATTCAGGCATGCTGGCGTCACAATTTGTACATTCTATATTATTGCCCTTTACATCTTTAGGTCTGTGTCTGGTAAATACTTCAACAGCTAAACCCTCGTAAACTTCAGGCTGTAAGAAAACAGGAACTTTTATAAAATTCTGAACTTACTGCAAGAAACAATAGTTAGGTAGTTAATCTATAACAATCTATAGACTGAGGTAACTTACGTTCAAAGCTTCCAACTTAATGAAAGCTTTTGAGCAGAGCTGGAACGCCTTCGCTTGTATTGCAATAGAAGCGATAGTGCACCATGCCTGGAAATAAGACAAAAATGTATAAATAATAGTACCTACATTACTGTCGCGGTTTGAATGACTGTGTTGCTGGCAGCGATGATGATGGCCGAAAGCGCAGGTCCAGGCCATCACAGAGCCGTCAGCATTGCAGCTCTTGATGGACAAGCTGAAATATAGCGGGAATCGAACTCGCAGCCTCCTGCGTCACTGGCGGTCTTTCACCCACCGTGCCACTCTGAGGCCCACACTCAGCGATGTGACCTGTTAGGGCGCACCGCGCTGGCTACGAGGTGGTAAAGAATGCCATGTAAGATATGATAAGATACATAAAGCGTTAAGATAGATAGATAACTCTTTATTGTACCACACAAACTCAAAATACAATTCAGAAGGAAATGCTGAGAATCAAGCAAGTAGGTACAGGTGCAGGCGGCCTTATGGCTTTAAGCGATCTTTTCCAGGTAACCTTAAGATGGATTGGACATAAGAGAACAATATAGACGGGGCGTTTGAATAACTTAAGGAAATTAAAACATGTTTCATAAAAAGTAGTAGAGTGAGTTTTTAAGATGAGAAATTCAGATTCAAGAGAAAGAGTGAGAGTTTGACAGGAATTCAAAGTGCTCCTTGAGATAAGATGTGCTGGGAGGTTACAAGATAGGTGCTGTAAAAGACAGATAGTATGTGAGTACTCCTGCGAAGTCGGATGGGCAACCACTTGAGTTTAGCGCGAAACTCGGATACGTGGTCATATTTGCGAAGGCCAATTATGAACCTGATGCTGAAGTTCTGGAGGCGCTCAGGCATATTTAGTTGATCTTAGGTGCGGTCCGGATAGCAGGCGTCGGCGTAGTCAAGGATCGGGAGCAAAAGCGTCTGGACAAGTGTTACCTTAGTGGAAGTTGGAAGGAAGTTGTACAGTCGCTGCTGTAAGCTAGCCGTAAGGTTATTGAGTGGCGCCATCTAGTTCGCAGTACAGCACCTAGCTTACACTAATGTTTGTGCACACGGAGCGGAACCAAAGATAAACACAATCGAAAAATATTTCCATTCTTTCTAATAAATAGAAAAATGGAAGAGGGCTACACGTTACGGTTAGAGTTCAGCTTTGGTTCAGTTCTGATTAGGTATGTGCACAAACATTAGTGAAATTGAGCCCAGTTAGCTTATGTACGTTGCTTACCTGTACATGTTGCGCGGTGTGTAGTAAAGGAATTGCCTCGTGCAAACGCGCGGCGGCCCTGAGAGCGGCGTCTGACCGCGGCACTCTCGCGCGGCAGAGCGACGCGGCGCGCGCGTTCCACGCCTGCGCCGCGCCTGCGCGCCAGCAACGGACTGCTTCGCGACTGCGGCTACCCTCTGTGATAGACAAGAAAACATTACAAACTATATTCTGCCCGTGGCTTCACAAGCGCTTTTCAAGTAGCCTGTTACCGTTCAAGAAAAAAAACCTAATGGAATTGTGAACTACGATACCACAGATGGCTAGAGCTCATTAAACGCTGTAGATAGATGTTATTATGGATGTTAAATTACCATAGATTGACCAGCCAGAAGTTGAAAGGATAGATAGCATGAACAAATCTTGTCTCCCCCCTCTTTTTTAATCCCTAGGTATATGGCAAGTAGGGGCATTTGCTTAGAAGGGAGACTAAAAAATAATTTACTTCAGTGTTAATATACCCACCAACAGAGTTCTGACTGTAGATATGACCAGCTAAAATATAAATCTTTTTTATTCTCATTGGCGACACATTTTTGGACGCCTCGATGTTTGCCAACTGAAATAGATAAAATTACGTTAAATCACAAAAAACTACAGTTTTCTTACGTTGAGTGTTTATAATTTTTTACCTGAAAGGCCATGGCTGCTGCTTGGAGCATTCTGCCATTTTCCTTCAACTGCATGATGCCTTGAATAGAAGGCGCCTGAATAGTATCATTGATCTCATCTGTTACATTTTGTTTGCTCGAAGATTCCTGCACAAATAAGTAACAACTTAACAAGTAGGCCCCAATTGCTGCTGCTTCACTTGTGTTAAAAAATTTGAGACACTGATATTCTCCCAGTTTTGAGGAGGGATCTGATCATTTTGCTGAAAACTAGGCCCGTAGGTACTACTCGTAAAAACGAAAAAAGAAGTTTCCATTTTCGTGCAACTGTTATCCTGTGACATAAGAATACCCAGATTTTGCACGAAAACGAATCAGAGTCTTCGATTTTTGTTTTCCGAGTAGGGCAAGTAGGCCATGTACTGTACCTTAGCATTTCGCGGTGACCCGGTGTAAATCTTGGCCAGAGACTCATTATCTTCCAATGCCATGTAACATTTCTTCAACCCTTCGATATTATTAGACATAGAGTAATACTCTCGAGCCCCATTCCTGAAACAAACAAAAATTTTAGATTTGATTAATGGGAAAACGTTATTTGTTCTGTGCTAACCCTTAACATATGGTTATTGACACTAAAGTCATTTACAACGGGATATTTCCCCGCTCGCTTGAAGCTTGCGGTAAGCAAATATGTTTTTTCTTAACGATAGAATTAAATAGCATTATTTTAAGTTCTGTCAAATTAGTTTAGTTTTGTCTACATCTGAAACGACAACATAATCTTATATACACTTACACTTATATTCTGTTAAGAGTTAAAACTGTTTGAGTGTGAGCAAGGTAACTAGGTACTGGCCAGATTTTCAAAATATTTTTACTACTAGAAAGATACATTCTTTTTTAAAATATGGTCTAGATGAATATTATACTTAATACAATACACTACTTACATAGATGTTTTTTATTCTACATAGAAAAGATGTAGTTTTTGTAAGTAAACTTCGACACAGATAACTAAAACTTACTTGCTTGGCGTCTAGTTTCGGATAATATAATTGTAAGCAATATTTATTGAAGGAAGGATCTCAAATCAACAAGTAATGTAAATTGCGTATACAAAGACGCGGCAACAGAGTGAGTTTTAGATTATGTATGTGTGGTTTGTTTATAAACATTCTACATCCAGTTTGGCTAGTGTATAGCTTCAGATACCTTACCAATTCTGTCGATCGATATAGTAATCGCCAATATGACTGTACACCTGCTTCATTTGAGCGTCTGTAGTGGTTGCAGACATCTTCATCAGCTCCACCACTCGGAACCAATGGCCTAAGCGCTTGCGCAGAGCAATTGCCAAATCTCTGAAACAAATAAAAACCTTATTTTTATTGACATAATACACAAATTACGTTTACTTAGAATTACCGAATCAAAACCAGTTCAAATGGACGACCTCAGTGGCGCAGCGGGCAAAGGTCCACCTGCGACGCAGGAGGTTGCGGATTCGATTCCCGCCTCGGGGCTTATGTTTGTACATGGTTTGTACGATCTGCACATATTTGTAAGAACAAATCAAGAGATAACAATCTATGTATAATCAAACAACATCTATCAATGTAATATATTATGACAGTAGGTACCCATAACACAAACTCTGCCTATTTTGTAGATGGATAATTCTGTGCCAAACCATTCTGAGGAGGATTCAGCTGGGTTGGGCAGCGTTTGAAAAACTACGTCGAGTTTTCTCGTCATCCATACCGCAATGCTTGAAAACTAAAGTTATCAATCAGTGCGTCCTACCCGTCATGACCTACGGAGCTGAGACGTGGACACACACTGTAGGGCTGGTCCACCAGTTCAAAGTCGCTCGCAAGCTATGGAATGAGCTATGCTCGGAGTTTCTCTGAAGGATAGGATTCGTAACTAATACATCCGACAGAGAACCGAAGCTATCGACATAGCTCAAAGAATTATCAAGCTGTAGTGGCAGTGGGCCGGCCATATCTCGTGAAGAACCGACAACCGCTGGGGTAAACGTGTTCTTTAGTGAAGACCGCGAGTCGGCAAACGTAGTGTGGGTCGCCCTCTGGCCAGGTGGGATGACGATCTGCGAAAGACTGCAAGTGCTGGATGCGGCAAGCTAAATACAGGGCTCTATGGCGCTTATTAGGGGAAGCCTTTGTCCAGCAGTGGACTAATATAGGCTGATGATGATGTTGAATCCAGCGTGAATAATCCAGCAATATTTATTCATCAAATTATTTAAAAAAAATGTACCGTCTGTCTTCATTATGATAAATTTCCTCAGCGCCGTCGAAGTCTTTAAAATACGCCAAAATCTCTGCTTTTTTCAGTGCATTCGAGTGTAGCGCGTTCAGGCGAGACACGAATCTGATCCCTGCGTAATCGTTTCTCCTCACGAATGCTGCTTCAGCGGTTTCCAACGCTGATTCTGATTCGAAATTCTTTAAAGCCGCTTCTGCTAAAAGCAGCCTGAAATCAATAAATCTTGTTTTTGAAGTGTTATATCTATCCAGCTATATTTACAAGTACATCTTTATGGAGCCCCCTCACCGCGAGTCTGTAATGTAACAATTCAAGATTAGTTGGTGAGCATTACGTTGCCACAGCGCTCCCTGACTGATCTGATGAGCATTCGCCTGCTATATTACAATCCAACATGATACGAATTTAAGCATTCTGGTGTAGTCGATTCAGTGTTTTCGAGGAGTCAGACCATGCTGCTCTCATTAAGCCGGGTACTGACCGGTGTTACGGGGCGTAAAGTACCTACCAATCGCAGCGAGCATGAAACCTAAAGAATCGTTGCGAGCGCCTTCTTTCCCTGTACTGACTACACGAACGCTCGCTGACACGTTACATTACGCCGTAATGTAACACCGGTCAGTACCCGGCTTTACAGGCTGCGCACTGTAATGCTCAGTTCTTCTTAATGGATGTAATGTAATGCTCGAATCCGAATGTTACAGGCATTTGCCTGTAACATTCGGATTCGAGCGCTCGCGGCGAGGGAGCGCCTTTAATAGAACACTACATGAACCATCCATCGTGGATGTATAAGCCAATGATGACGATCTGATCTTTACTATGATAGAGGTTGTTAATTGTTAAAGAAAGAAACTGTAGTCACCACAACTGTGGATGAGGATTGTCCTTTATAAAGTTTTCAGCTTCCTTCAATCCGACTTTTTCAATAAGCTGTCGCGTATCCCTCAACGATTTAACTTCGACTTGCACTATATGTTGTGCGGTGCACTTGTCCGTTATATTATCCAGTAACGCAGTTGTTATTTCTAGCTCCTGCAAAAAAAAGCCTTATTGAGAATTGGGCCTTTAAGACGCTAATTTGTAGTGGCGCCATCTAGTTTCGTTACAGAAACCCAGTTTCTGCACACGGCTTCGCGCGCGTTATTTCTATGGAAACGTTTAAATATTATGAATGTCCCGTGGGAACTGACTTATAAAAGAAAAAGTAGTCTATGTATTCCAGGTCTAAAGCTACAACTATGCAAAGTTTTAGGCCAATCTATTCTGTGTTTTGGCGTGAATAAGTAACAAACATCCGTCCATCCAAACTTTCGCATTTATAATATTAATGTGATAATTTAATGAGAAAGAGACAAAGTAGCTTGCAACGATGTATTGTTAAAAAATATACAATTTATGTTTTTTTATCTAAGCAAACATAGCCATCTTTACAAAATAAGTAATAAGATTCATATTACCTTAAATTTACACAAGTATCCTTGCATATTCAATGGCTCTTCCGGCTCTGTATCCCTCATGACGTACAACCTCATTTTCTCAGCCACCGCCAGCATTTGAGGGTTGTCAGACGCCCATATGGCGCACCAAACGTCTTTACGTAATGCTTGGCCAACGCTTATGTTATTTGCCATGTCGGTATCTAACAGGTACAGTGAACCTGGCTGGTCGATGACGTAGAATTTGCTGAAATAATAATGTTTTATGTAAAATCACTTTAGTCGTACATACAGAGGCTCTAAGACTGAGGCCAAACGATCGTAATTGCGTCCATTCAACAGAAATGACAACACAATGTGTTGCACAAACGGAACTTTTGCATAAAGCGACTAATTTTACGCGACTCACAATTAAAATTACGTTAAGTTACGCTCGTTTGGCCTCAGCCTATATAGTAGTATAGTAAGACTTCAACTAGGGCTGGTCGCGAGTGATGTGTCAGAAAAACATTTAAGACTTCTAGATGTCTCTGTTATTTACCCTAAGCCGTCCTTATCTTACATTACCGCGCTTTTCTGGAAGCTCATCTCTTTCTTTATTCTAGAAAATTTGACTGTCCTTGTCTTTCATTTCGATTCGTTCGAGAAATTAATCTATAGGTACATAAGTAGGTGGGTACATGCGAATCAGTCGCTGACAACTATTGCATAATCCATGGCATATAAACACTATAATCTATTCTGTAGTTATATCCTGCATATTTTGAGCCCTATTTAATCCGCATAAAGTCGTCGTCGCTAACAGTTACCTTTTCACGCCTTAACAGCTAAACGAATCTTAATGAAGTTTGACATGGAGGTATCCTGGGGACGGACATAGGAATATATTTTTTATCCTGGCAAGCTATTATAGCATACTAGCTGCTGCTCGTGCCTTCGCACGCGCTTTTCAGGTAGCTTACGGGATACCATTTACCTCCCTGCCAAATTTCATAAAGATCCGTTCAGCCGTTTAGGCGTGAAAAAGTAACAGATAGACAGTCAGACAGAGTTATTTTGGGATTTATAATATAAGTATGTATAGTAATATTGTTACCTGGAATTAGAGTTTAGCCCCAATTTATAAGGCTTCGAATTCATGTTGATAGATGTAATCTTCTTCATGTTTACTAAGGAGAACAGCAATATGGCTCCGGAATCTCGACCAACCAACAGGAAAGTATCTGAACACGTGATGCAACAGATTGTATCGTCTTGGAAACCGCCGTCACCCGACGTCATTGGTGAACCATCAGCGTGGTAAAAATGTTCGGACGACCCTAAAAAACACTCAATCCATATTTCACTAGGTACATATAATAAAATAGAAGATTGTATCACAAGGGAACAAAATAATGTATTTAAGGCGAGAGCGATTTTATGAATTCAGAGCGAAGCGAGGGATTCAAAGTACGTCGCTCGAGGTTAAATAATTTTGGACCCGTATGGTACAATCTGCTTTTCATCCTAAACTACGAAAATAAATAAAAGATGCTTTTAGTAGTGACGAATATTTATATTTAGGTACATAACCAAATTACTACTAATTAATAATGCTGGACAAGTGGACACTCCACACAGCATCATCTAACACCAAGCTAAGCAGAGCTTGTGTTATGGGTACTTGATATGATAAGTGATAACTGATACACTTAATACAAATACACTACATAAATAGATATTTTTTATTATATTTAGAAACATCCAGAACACTCTGAACAAATATCTGCAGATCATACAAACATTTGTCCCGAGGCGGGAATCGAATCCGCAACCTCCTGCGTCGCAGGCGGATCTTCGCCCGCCGCGCCACAGCGGTCATCTTTTTTATTACCGGCCAGGACTTATCCAGGACGTTATTAACTCCGCTGGAATTACCCACTTTGTTCGAACTTAACGAGGAACCCTTTGCCTCTTTTCGAATAGATGGGATGAAAAATATATATCTATGTAGTATGTATCATGTAGGTATACGTAAATTACAATTATTGTTTTTCATACAATTATCCACGCTGCGCTGACGTCAACAATCCAGGAGTCCAGTATACGAAAAACAAAAGAGGATCACGCCAGCTGTTCAAAATGTATCTATATCAGTTATCTAGCACCCATAACCAAGCTCTGCTTAGCTTGGGTCTAGATGATGCTGTGTGAATTGTCCAGCATTTCACTATAAAAACTATCGTCGTATGACGAACATTATGATTGCGCGCGACTCGAACCGCACTCGCTTTGACAAATGGAATGAAACGTTGGCATAATTAATTACTCAGTTCATATTGCGAATATAATTTAGAATTTTAGAGTCTTATCACACTGGCGATTTGCGGGCGATTTCAAGGCAAGTGCACAGCGAGCTCGCTATCGAGAACCGCAGCGATATTGCTAATCGCAGCGAGCTATCTGCGTGCCCGCTGCGTCATCGCGGCGTCGTCGCAAGGTGTTCGCTGCGCACTCGCCTCGCTTTGAAATCGCTCTCAAATCGCGCGCCAGTGTGATAGAGCTCTAAATCTCTAGAAAAGCCTGTAATTGGTCACATTTTGGATAAACTTACGTGGTCGGGAAGGGATGGAGAATTTCCAAACCATGAAGGATTCCTTTGAAGCAGCGATCACGACTGCTTGACTGTTGATGGTCACATATACCACAGGAATACTGATAGAAGATTTAGCTGCAGAAACATTATAGAGGTACAGATGAATACTACTGTTATATTATAACCTATGTACTTATAGATGGGATTGAGAATGACTTTATCTCTCATGCTGTCCTGTTCGGCTCGTATCCGATCTGAGCGGGACAGCATGAGAGAGGACCTCATTTTCCAACCTAATCAAGTTATACAGAGTTTTATTTGTACAGAGTGTCTCAAATGAAAGTTTAGGTATTTTTGTTTAGCTTACTGCGTGAACGGAACGAATCTGAGGAGCGCGGGGGTTATATCAAACGGTAGCCTGGCTCATGGGAACTTAAACACATATAAACTATTTCTTTGGAGCGGACCGCACGTTGTGCGTTCGAGAATTTTACGAAACCCTTTATCGACTCATTGCTTTTAAGTAGTAAGCCATAGAAATATAAACTTTATTTTGACACCCTGTATAAAAACCTCGCTATCGAGCTCTACTTTGAAAAAACTCAAGGTATTCGGTTTTGCACTTTACCAGCTTTCTCTCTCAACAAGCTATGCACACACATCTTATTTTATTCCATCGAACCAACCAACCATAGAAACAACCAACCTGGTTTGAACGTCGACCCGGCCTTATTGAAAAACCTTGCATTATATTATTATAACTAACGTGGAATAAGGTGCTGTAATAAACGGCTTAACCACTATTTTTTTCCATCAACGAAGTTGCAGAAAGATTACTTAACCTCTTGTCCTTCGCATGCCGGATAGGTAGGTAGGTAGAGGTGAGTTTAATTACCGTCACACTGTATCCCCTGTTGGTTTGATATCTTCAGCGACGTTAGAGTGGCTATGATGCAATACTCATCAATGCCGCACATATCTATCACGTCAGGTATGTTATTTATCCATGACTGCAAACAAAGTAAATCAAAGTTTAATTTATATACATATACCCAAACCTAATATTACACTAATATTATAAATGCAAATTTTGGATGGATGGATGCATAGATCGATGCTTGTTACTCCTACGCGCCAAAACTACTGAACGGTTTGTGAACATAGGCTACTCCTGATTTCATAAATCAGTTCCCTAAAGATAGACATAACCTTTTGACCGTTTCCATAGACGCAACGCGTGCGAAGCCGCAGGCAGAAACTAGTTTTATTAATAACTAGCTGCAGCCCGCAGCTCCGCACGCATTTTTCCGGAATAGCCAATGCCCCGGGATACCATCTACCTCGCTGCCAAATTTCACCGAGATCCGTTCAGACGTTCTTGAGTTATAAATAGTGTAACTAACACGACTTTCTTTTATATATAAAGATATCGTCGAAATTCGATAGGTGGTCAATATTCAATCGTTCGATAGTCTAAAGAACCATAATTTATGGGACCTACTTGTAAGTAGCCTATATATTTAACTATTTGTACTGTAAATGTTTATTTTCGTTCTATCAGAGTATCAGTGTATTAGGGTATTCTGACAAAAATGTTTCTCTTCTTTATCTACAGCCTATACTGGTCCACCGCTGGACGCAGGCCTCCCCCTGATAAGCGCTTTATTGGCTTTTGGTATATGGGGGGTCGCAGTTCGGTGGTAGATCTTTCTGCAGGAGGTGCTATGCCGCCTGCCTCCCGGTGGAAATCCCTCAGTCGCCTCTTACGACACCCGCGGGAAGAGTGGGGATTCTATGCCGGTACCCAAAAATAAAAAATGGTAAAAAATGATTACCCAATTAAAACAAATACAATAATTATACCTGATGAGTAACAGTGTCCCAAAACGTAACAGTATCAGTGCCTGACACGAATGCCAGCGTGTTCCCGTAGAACGCGTATTTGTGATCAGGTTTCACGTTAGCGAAGTATATGAATGAATCTATGGCGATGGCGAGACGTAAAGATCGTTTCTCCCAAGATAAGGCTCGCATGGAACCGCCGGGGACACGAAGTGTTCTTATGTGCTGAAACAAACAATAATAAAATATATTTTGGGTTTAGCTCGCCTTTGTAATATGTCTTTTATGTACGGTTTAACTTATATCTTGGAAATGTAGGCTAAGATAACCGCTCAGTAGAGTCCCAACAGCGTAAGGCGTCGCGGAAGACCAAATAACGATGGCGCGACAAACTGGACACCTTTGATAGAACGTGGATCCAACTGGCTCAGAATCGTGATGCATAGAGGTATCAGAGGGAGGCCTTTGCCCAACAGTGGGACGTTACAGGCTAATTGTAATTGTGATTAACTTATATGCAATAAACAATTTAAGATTTTTTTAATTTGGTATCGGTATGAATCAGTTGAGCTACCTGTAGATTGTATGCAATTGTCTGCAGTTAGCTCAACTGTTTTAATTGTATAATATACTAGTTCTAATTTGTTCCTATTTTTGATTCTGCAGCGCCTCCGGCATGTTTGCGGAGGCCCGCGTAGATGGTTTCGCCGCCTGTATGAAGAAGAAGGCAGCCTCAAAAACGAATCCGGAATAACTCGAACTACTCTGACACACACACAATATGTCAAACTTAAGACAAGTTTTTTTGTCGAGGTCAAAAAAGTAACAGCTCCCGTCATTAGCCGTTTGGTACCCACCGCTGGACATAGACCTCTCTCCATGCTTGCTATTTGCCTCGGTCCAGTCTGGTCGGTGCCAGTATGTGTCATATGTAACTCAAAGTCTTACGGATGTCAAGCCAGCAAAGGCTTCCTCCTACTGCGTCCAGGGACTTTGCAGATCGTACAACCATTTGCCCCGAGGCGGGAATCGAACCCCCAACCTCCTGAGTCGCCGGCGGACCTTAGCTCGACGCGCCACAGAGGTCGTCAAAATTGAAAGCTGATTCATGCTAGAAATTCTAGAAGACTGTTAACTCGTCAGGTTATCTGTTGCGAGGTCGGAAGCGTTGTCAAGTTGTCATATTAGTGTCGATTTCGTCAGTGCGCAATACTTTAAATGCAGAATAAATTATTACCTCGCCATATGCACTAAAGAACTGTACAACATTGGTTTGGTCCGACGTACAGCCTGCTACAGCTAAAATAGATCCATTGTGATTCCAGTGACAATCAATTGTTGTCATATTGGTCTCGACTACGACGCTATCTGTCAAGAAATAAGCGACAATCAGTTATGGCAGACACGTGTAGAAATATGAAGGTCCTGGCACATTCATACGATATGACACTGGAATCGAACTGGCTGCCCGCTTCCATACAATTTGCTCTCTATGCACACACATCTAGCACTCCTACCGTTATCCTTAGATACCTACATTTTACAGTGATAAAATAAAATGGCTTACCGCAAGCTTAAAGCCCGCGAGCTGTCTGTTACCTGATGCCGTCAATATGAAATGCATCTAAAAATTACGAGTTAAAGGCTATATTTGAATGCACATTTTTGTGCTGTGCGGCAGTGGTGCGGTCCAGTTATGGGACAACCTTTAACAGCAAGATCACTTTATTGCCTGAGGTCGACCAGCCGCCCGCTTGCTCACGCCTTTAAAAGGTACTGTTCCACTACTAGCAATCCGTAGCAAGCTGGCAATAGAAAATGTCAACCATAGCCAATAGGATCACCAAAGTCTTACCTTCTTCGATACAGTTCTTCATAAGCAGCAATATGCCGCTTCTATAGCAAATGACCAGCACAGGCCGGTTCGAGGGCGCGGTGCCGGCAAACCAATCTATTGATATCACCTCCATAGATCCTGATACACCATGGACTGATACTGGCATCTGGAAGAGATATAATTATTTTAGTCCATTAAACAAAGGTAAGATATTAGCAAGTTGTCGATTACATATTAATACCCGCCTGCGACGTAATTTTTTTGAATATACAAATTCTTGGAAAATAAGGAAGTTGATAAACAAGGAGTCTTTATTGTGCCCTTTTCTCTTATTAGAAAATAATTAATTGATTGGCAAAGGCATAGTGAATACGTAATTGCTACAGGCAATTGACGACATCTACTAAGACTTAATCTTTGCTCCTAAAATATGCCATCAATCAACAACAGCTACAAAGTGTCATCAAATAATGTAGCATACCGTAAAGTTTCCCTGGTCATCATAAAGATTTAGCTCCCCATTGGATAGCGCAAAGAGCAGCATGGAGTTATCAGGAGACCACTGGACGGCAGCCAATCCTGGACCTTTTACATCTCTGCCCCACACTCTGGAGCCATCTACAGATCCAACAATAACTGCTCCTGGATAAAGCAATTTTACTCCAAATTAGTATTCTGAAGTACTATTTTTATAATCATAATTAATCATATACTTACAAGAATACATACTTAGTCAGTTTATAAATATTTTAATACCTGTATTCAGCCTGCATCAATGCCATAAATCAACAACAACAGAAGATTTATGTGACAATTCAAATTTCTAAATATCAATTTCTTTTACTTTTAGTTTGTAAACTCTATTTACCTCCTTTGTATTTTGGTGCATACTTAAAACACTGCTTAACATTACTTAAAGACTGATAGGTACAGAAATTATTTAGTGACAGATAACTTGTGAGAGGAGTTTGGAACATATGATTCTTACCATCTTCATAAGCAATGCAAATCTTTTGTCCATCTGAGCCCCATGCCATGCTTTTGACTGTTGATTTATTTCTGTTGTTGATCATTTCTTCATACCAGGAGCCCTAAAAAATAATTAGAGATTTTAGTTGGTTTAAGTAGGTACCTATTTATGACATCTTTAGCGCAGTGGGCGAAGGTTCGCCTAGGACGCAGGGCGTTGCAGGTTCTATTCCCACCTCTGTACAAATGTTTGTCTGATCTGCAGATATTTGTTCCAGGTGTTCTGGCTGATTTCTACGTATCATAAAAAATATATGTATAAAGTGTGTATGTATGTGTATGATGTATAAAGTGTTTTTTTATACTAGCTAGTTGGCAAACAAGCATGCGGTCTGCCTGATGGAAAGCGGTTACCGCAGCCTATGGATGCCTGCAACATCAGAGATATTACAAGCGCGTTGCCGTTAAATGTCTTAGAAGACCCTTTTTGAATAACCCCATGCTGTAGTCCTGAGGAAAAACCTTGACAGGGAGATCATTCCACAACCTGAGTGTTCGCGGGAGGAAATTCCTCCTTACAGTCAGTAACCTAAAAGGCTCTAAGGTGTGGGGATGATATCTCTGCCGATGGCGAGCGATGCGATGGTAGAAGGGAGCCACTGGCACCATGTCAAACAGTTCATCAGAAAACAACCCGTTGTACAAGCGGTAGAACACACACATAGAGGAGAAGTCTCTCCTGAGACTTAGTGGCTCAATACCGTCAGTATTCATTAAATCAGTTATCTAGTATCCATAACACAAGCCCTGCTTGCTTTAGGGCTAGATTGTGTTGTGTGGCAATAAAATAATGTCCAGCATTAAAATAAATTATTTTTTTAATGCTTATTTGTTTAAATTTGGTAGGGACTAATAAAAAAAAATAGTTACCTTATACATCATCCAAACAATGATGACTCCATGCTCATCACTTGTGGTCAGTTTCTGGAACACTTCATTCCAGACAGCTACACAAACCTGCCCAGTGTGACCGTCCAGACTAAGGTTCATTGAGAGATTTCCTCCACCACCTTAATTAGAGTGACAGACAGTTTTAAGTGAGAGAAAGAGGAATTAACATTTAGCTGCTAGTGGAAAACAACTTTTACAAGACTGAGATGTAAGGTGCAGCAAGAATATGAGTATGTATTTAAGAAATGGCAGCAGCATCTCAAATTTCGTTTGGAATAAAGGTGTGTCCAGAATAAGTAACATGTTATATGACTTATGATAAATAACATGTCCACATTATTTAGCTTGTTTTTTAACATTGTAACATAAAACAATGTTATGTACCTATATATAACAGTGGTAGCAGTGAGTACAGTCTGAACTAGCTGGTACCAATTAGAATTAAAGTGATTACCAGATTCCAGTTTCAACACTTTTAGCATTCCTTCTTCACCACCAACAGCTATGTATCCAGACGAGTGGTTCCATGATATACAGGAAACTTTGGAGTGTTTTGGAATAGCAATCTGTAATAAAATTGGCATTTTTATTGAACATGCAGTGCTAATGAACACAATCTGAATAGGTAAATCTGAAAATTAACCTTTTTGCTCATGTAAATAAACATTCTAAATAATTATTGAGAATGATGATAGATGAGAATAAAGATAGATAGATGCTGCTGAATTTTATTCAGTTTATTTATAAAAAGTTTTACATGAAACTTCAAACTGAATAGTTGTGAAATCATAAACGGTCTCAATTAGCTTCACAGGGGCCCATGTTCCTCCATAGCCAATAGGTACGTGTCTTTATTTGAATAAAAGATAAATGAAGCGATTCTCATTTTTAAAGTTTGGTTTCGGTTTCGCCTAGTTCTTGAAAGCAAAATCAGTAATCTAGTCGCTATAGCAACGACTCTTCTTCTTCTTTTTCTTCTTGTCAGATGGCTTCTGAAGCAACGAACTCGCTCGAACCATTTCCACAACAAAACCAACAAAACAAAATCAAAACAAAACTGACGCACGGCAGAAAGAAAGAGAAAACAAGACAATGACAGAAATAGAAGCAATGCTGCCAACTGTACCTCTGAGTTTCATTATTAAACACCTCCCATTTAGTCAGTTATGTGGATACAGATGATTGTTTTGGTGTTTATCGATTGAATACACATTATGCTAGGACGCAAACAAATTGTCAGGCACTAGTAACTGTCTGTTTGAACACTATGAACGAATAAGCATATGATTTTGGTAAATTTTTCAAAAATCATGGATATTATGATAACTCGGAATTCGTCGACATTGGACGAAGGTAATCTAGCCTGAATAGATGCGTAACGAGGTGACCTACCCCCCCTCACGGCTTTGCGTCGACCTTCCGGACACCCTTATAAAAAAAACAACTTACGTGCACGCGCGCAACCTACGTGCGGGCACGTAGGTTGGCCCCCTTAATTTGGCCCTGAGTACCGATCACCGAAGTTAAGCAAAAATATGTTTTTAGGGTTTCTTTTCTGAAATAGTTTTGTACAATAGGAACCCAACGTGTGCAAGTTGACTCGTATTTGGCCGGTTTTATTATCTGTGCCGAAAATGGCGCTGAAGTTTGAAGACTGAACTGAAGTTTTTTGTAAACAATCCATCACAGAGAGAGAAAATCGATAATCAGCATCATAAAATCATAAAGCACTTTTTACTAATTTCAATGTATTTGCTTGAGTTTCATATGGTGCCCATCTTCAAGAAGAACAATACTTCGGTCGGGGTTTCTTGTCTGAGATTGAGCTATCGATCAACACTGTAACAGTAACAGCGTAAGCTGTTTTATTATTTTACGAACCTGGACAAATTTGTTTCAAAAATTCTGTTTAAACGCATTAGAATGTTAGGGCGAAAGCAAAGCCTGAAGGGGGAGCAGGTTCTTGCAGATTATGGCCCTGAAGAAGCTCTCAATGAGAGTGCCGACATAGAATGGGTCAATAAAGTAAGTACCTACCGCAGTTCAGAAATTGGTCCTCCCTCTGATAATAAAAATATAGACTCGGGATCCGGCATTTCTATGTAGTGGAATTAAAGACATAAAATACTTATACCATTATCATCCAGATTAATACCTACTATGGTTTGTATGTGTCCTCAAAGGGATCTTTTTAGTTTTAAGATGTATACCTACCCATGTATCCTGTGTTCCCACTGTTGGTGGTCCATAATAATATATAAATAATATCACTAATTCATCTTTGATGGATTCCAGATCTTTTAGTACAATAGCAAATTTTTTGTTCTGTGCTGCCTAATAAAAAACTTATTTTGTTACAGCTATGGGTTAGACGGATATTAAGGCTTTGCGCCCTTTTAAGTTTATTATCAGTTTCGTTGAACACACCAAAATCATTTGAAAAGTACCCTTACTTGCAAACACTTACTTTCACTGTGGACTGCAGCGTTACCCTTTTATTTACTGCAGAAATGATTGCCAAAATGCATATACGAGGAATACTCAAAGTGAGCTTAAAATCTAAAATAATAATAATAAAATAAACATCAGTTGAGTTACCTCTAGATTGTGATTGTTTGCACCAGTCTGCAGTCAGCTCAACTGTTTCTATTGTAAATACAACTAGTATTTACAATTTATACTAAATGTTTATAATGTAATTGTTTTTGTTGTTTATAGTACCTAGTTTTAAATGACATCAGATTTCCAGTAACATATTATTGATCTTATAACTTCAATATAATTACAGGGAGATGTAGCCTATCTAAAAGATCACTGGTGCCAATTTGATGCTTCCATGGTTTTCTTCCTCTGGGTATCTGTCCTACTGCAAATGTTTGAGTTGACTGGAATAGTGCCAAGATATAGCTACCTGAGTATACTGAGAGCGCCAAGACCTTTGATCATGATAAGGTTCCTTAGAGTCTTCCTGAAATTCTCAATGCCAAAGTCCAGAATCAACCAAATTTTCAAGTAAGTCACATGTGTATGGATCACATTGTTTAAACACCTGAGGTTCCATGAGGCACATTATTCTTCAGGCTGCCTCCAGAAAGCAGCAGTGCACTCTTGTAGGTGGTGGTTCTCCTGAGACTGGGCACAAAAACAGACTATTTGATTAGGAGATGCCTGGCGCCTGTGATAGCATATAACTGAAGCAGACAAGTTTGACCATGATCTACAACTAAATATTTTTCATTGTATTACAGGCGGTCAAGCCAGCAGATCTACAATGTGACCCTCTTCTTTCTATTCTTCATGTCACTATACAGTTTACTTGGAGTTCAGTTTTTTGGAGAGCTTACCCATCACTGCGTTCGCAATAGCACCAGGCCAGGGTTTGTAAACAGTTTAACATAACATAAAGTAGATTGTTTAGTTCTACTTTAATGCTGGTGGTCACCAAAAGATAATTGGACAATTAGCAATTTTGTCAATTAACTTTGACATATAATATAAAAAAACTTTGGTCAAAAAGTCAATTTATATGTAATTGCCCAGTTTCTTTTTGCAGGATGCATGTCTAGTAAATACTGAGCTAGTGAACAGATGCTAAATGAAATGTTTTTTGTTTTTCAGAGAAATCACAATAAATTCATTGGCTATCCCTGATACATTTTGTTCCCCTGATCCTGGCTCAGGCTATCAATGCCCTCCTGGAATGAAGTGCATGAAACTCAATTTGTCTAAATACATTATGGGCTTCAATGGTTTTGAAGAATTCTGTAAGTATTTATCACTCACTTGACTCATCGTAACTGAGAAAGTTAAACATTGTAACAGGAACATACCCAATTTTGATGATCCCAAAGTTTCCAAAAGTTCTTTTGACAACCTCTTTGGTGCGGTGGGCAAAGGTCCGCCTGCGATGCAGGAGGTTGCAGGTTCGATTCCCGCCTCGGGACAAATGTTTGTATGAGATATATATATATATATATATTGTTCTGGATGTTTTCTATGTATAATAAAAATATCTATACAAGTGCATTGTATAAAATATTTCAGTTATTTTGTAACCATAACACAAGCTCTGCTCTGCGTAGTTTGGGACACAGCACCATAAAAAAAAAAAATATAATGCTGTGTAAATTGTCCAGCATTATTTAAATGTATTAATTGCATTTTGGGATCTTGGGCTCTTACTGCCTTTGATAGTGATAGGGCCCGGTGCTAATTTAACCTTTGCTTTCAGCAACAAGTATTTTCACTGTCTACCAAGCATCCTCACAAGAAGGCTGGGTGTTCATCATGTACAGAGCTATAGATTCTTTGCCAACTTGGAGATCTGCACTCTACTTTAGGTACGTAAAAATAAATACCTTACAAACTTTCTTGTAATACTTAAGTGTACCTAAATGTAATGTGTTTTTTCCGTTAATAAATTATTGTATTATGAAAAAAAAAGGAAAAAAAAATGTCCTTGCCAACCATTAAGATCCGTTTGCGTGAAACGGTACAAACAGAGAGATAGACATAATAACTTTCGAATTAATCTGAAAGTTATTTTTGGACACTAATTGAGACTTGAACCTTAAAATAAGTACTTACGTCACACTTTATTTTCAGCACAATGATATTCTTCCTTGCATGGTTAGTGAAGAATGTGTTCATAGCTGTTATCACGGAGACGTTCAATGAGATACGCGTTCAGTTCCAACAAATGTGGGGTGTCAGGAATCCTATAACCAAAGGCAGCACCACGCAGTTTTTTACTGGCGATGATAATGGATGGAAACTGGTTACTATTGATGAGAATAAGCATTCAGGTACAAAATAGGTTACTAGTCATCATGATCATCAGCCTTTTGCCCATTGTTGGGCATGCCCAGGCTCCACAGTCCTGGGCCATATTTTAAGATAGCTTCTGCTCGCCACTCGTTTTTCCTGGATAAAAAGTACCTATCTTCTTCCCTTAAATACAATCTATGTCCTTTCAAAATTTAATTAAGATCTGTTCAGCCATTTTATCGTGAAATGATAAAAGTCAGACAGAGCTGTTACTTTGACATTTATCTTATTAGAACGGATTAATATGAATGGAAAATCAGGACTAGGTGAATATTAGCAAATGCACCTCCGTCTCAAACTGCCGTCTGCCTATAAAATACAAGACGCCATGACGATTTGTGACCAAGGCCCTTGTTTCCTACGAGAAGTTTGCTAAGTCATCTATCTATGCTTGAGTAACGCTTTTCTCTATGGTATAAACGTCACTCAAGCATAGATTGCAAACTTTCATAGTAGAATAGAATAGAAGACATTTATTTATAACAACAACAACAATATGATCAATTAAAAAGACAAGACACACTTATAGGATAGGTACATATATATAGAGCTGTTATAAAAAGGTCCTAACTCAGCATAATGCTGGCTAAGTTCCCGTAGGAGGCCTAGTACGTGCCTAGGTGTCGCATAAAATCAGCGCACAGGAGCGTCATCGCTACAGTGCACCATGTTGAGCGACGAACTTTTTTACCCGACAGCGCAAGAAGGAGGGTTACGTTTTTGATGGCACGGCCGTAAATTACAAACACATATATTGTTTGGTACAAACAATGCAGTTTGTAATTATGTGGCACATTTACTTACGATTTGTATCCTCGTTTTCAATTTGCTGAATAAATTATCTACCACTTTACAGGAAGTGCCCCAGAGATCTTTCACAGGATGTTACGTTCAGCGTACTTCCGCCTTCTAGTCATGGGTGTTGTCTTGGCGAATGGAATAATCACAGCGACAATGAATTTCAAACATGATGGTAACCCTCGAGAATTTTTCTACCAGAAGTATTACTACATCGAGGTGAGTGCATGATTAAATACTATTTTGTTGCGAGGCACAAATAAACTGGTTTTACTAGTACATTTTGCTGTTCTGTGACTAGAACCTAACTTTTTTGGTAGTGTGAGGTAACGCTACGGGTAGTGTTGGCACCGATTTGGTCATTTCGTGTGTTGACCTGATTTTGAACCTTGATTTTTGTTTTCCCTACTAAACAAAAATATCATCAGTTGAGCTACCTCTAATTGTTTGCAACAGAGCTAACTGGAAACCGTGAGCTCAATTGTTTCAATAAACAATTTATTTATTTTAGTCACAGACAGCTTAGACATATGCACATAACAGGTAAAGAGTAGGCAGGTACATAATTAATTATAATACACTAAGTCGGTCTGCCTGTAATAGGAGGACGTTATTTAACTGAAACGTATAATAAGATGTACTTAATTTTAGTTACATACTTATTTAAATATATGTACCTATGTAAGTTAACAATAAGGCTACCAACTTTACACTAGCATAATTCCTGTGTCGTAAAGTTTTCATTTGGTTTTATTTGTACAAACTTTATAATTCTGGAAACTTTAAATATATTATAAATTTTTCGTAAATACTAGTTTTAATTTGTTTCTATTCTTTAGTTGTAATGATAATTTTTTTAAGCTGGTTTAAAGTCCTTACTCACAACATACAAATAACATATATTTTTTACAGATTGCGTTTACAATATTTCTGGACCTGGAAGCGTTAATAAAAATCTGGTGCTTAGGGTTAAAAGGATACTTCAAACACTCTGTCCACAAGTTTGAGCTGCTCCTTGCCATTGGAACCACTATACACATTATACCGATGTTTTACATGTCTGGATTTACGTACTTCCAGGTGAATATGACGTCTTTTTCTTTCCTTTATTATTTTTCTGTGAGTGAAAGAGATTACCCGGTGTAAGAATCGACCGCTACAACGCAGCCCGTGGATGTCGTAAGAGCCGACTAAGGGAAGCCTCACTTAGTCGGCTTTACGACATCAACAGGAAGGGCACCAGAGGAAGGCAGCAGCTTCCTTCTGTATTAAGTATTCAATACCTTCGCTAAGCGATTACCAATCTGCCTGCCACGTATGGTGATTGTGGCGTTACCCACCTCATTTGGGGGAGGCTTGTCACCAGTAGACGTATGCGTGCTGCTGAAGAGTGAAGGAGATAGCAATAGTTATTAATGTGAGGTGGCATTATGCTCAGGTGGAACCCTTGGGCCTGCTCGGTTACAGCGCAGAGCACGCACTTGGTAGCTGACTCACCCACTACGTAGCTTACCTAGCTTATTTTTTAATTTTGTATTCAGTCTGTGAGTTAGATAGGTATCTACTATTTTATATAATTTTTTTTTTTGTTCTTTTCTGTACTGTATCTTTGTTGTCAATAAATGTCTCTATATCTCTATCTCAATACATCTTACTAACATCCGTTATGAACTTAGCTTTATAAAAAAATTATTCCTTTTAGGTTCTTCGTATAGTAAGATTGATAAAAGCATCGCCATTGCTTGAAGGATTCGTATACAAGATCTTCGGTCCAGGAAAGAAACTTGGAAGCCTCATAATATTCACAATGTGCTTGCTTATCATCAGCTCTTCAATCTCAATGCAGCTGTTTTGCTTCCTGTGCGAATTCACCAAGTTCGAGACTTTTGATGAGGTACATACTAATTTATAAAAGCGAAAGTTATTTGGTATGTCTGTCTGTTACCTTTTCACGCCTAGACGGCTAGACGGAAATTGATGAAATTAGGCAGGGAGGTAGACGGCATCCTGGATACGGATATATGGTACTATTTATCCCGGAAGAGAGCTTGCGAAGCCGGGGGCAGGCGCTAGTAATTTTATAAGCATATCTATATGGCTAAAAGACTGGCGTAAGCAAAGGAGGAGGACATAAGATCCCAACTCTGCCGTGCATTTATATTTTAGATATAAGTAAATTTGTCAAATCACTTAAGGAATTATTTGGAACGTTTTAACTGGTATCTATATGTAGCTTTAGACATATAAATCGATTAGCAATACCTGCAAAAATAAAAACGCAATTGTACAGTCGCAACTGTTATAACATGGCTATCAAAATTTATAACAAATTGCCAAAGTATGTAAAAGAACTAAAGGGTTCCTTATTCAACAGAAATTATTTAATTTATTAATTGGCACTTGTTTTTATTCTGTCGATGATTACCTTAGTTTTAAGTTCTGACCTACAATTTATTAATATTTGCATCTTTTAATTTAAATACTTCAATGACATTTTAATTTTAACGATTTAAACGTTTATAATTTATATAACTAGTTAAGTTGTATTGATGGTGATGATGAATACTAAAATATTCACGTGGTTGTACTCCCATGTGAATATACTCTACTGTCCTTTTCCACCAATGTATTTATGTACCATGTCTTGTGTGAATAAATATTACTGAATACTGAAGGGATGCCTACCAACCAACAGTGGGATACTATGGGCTGTGAATGATGAAATAAATAATGCTGGACAATTTCTACAATATCTAGCCCCAAACTAAGCAGAGCTTGTGTGATGGGTACTAGATAACTGATATAACTTATGTTACATACATAAACAAATATTTTTTTACATAAATATATATTTTTATTATTCGTAGAAGAAACTCAGGTAAGAGTAGAAACACTGGGAATAAATATCTATCTAAACAACCCATGAGCAGCCTCTTCTCTGTTGCGCCTTTCGGTCCGGCCTCGGCCCCCTCTTATGAAAATGAACCTACCAGATCCTAAAATTTACAAAAATACAATTATTTTAACAATTAATTGTATTTTTTCAGGCGTTTATGTCTATGTTCCAAATATTGACACAAGAAGCCTGGGTCGAAGTTATGGACGAGACAATGGTCAGGACTAGTCAAACGCTGACACCGCTGGTTGCTGTGTACTTTATATCCTACCACTTGTTCGTGACTTTGGTAAGTGTTGTATTACTAAAACCAGGAGCCCGACATTTAATAGACAAGATTTTAATAGACAAATCTTATCCCTTAATTCTATTGACATAGATTTCCGATAGATTAAATGTTTTACTGTACACATTTTTTAAATTTTTTACCCGCGAGGCTACCTATACACGCGCCTGAAAGTTTTGCGTGCGTATCTACGTGTACGTGTGTACACGTAGATATTATATTAATATTGTGTGTACGTGTGCGTGTATGTGGTGTATTTATGTATATGCCTGGGACTCTTTATTAGGTACCTCAAAGCAACAAAAGGGTTAAAGCTATTTTGATGCATTCATCAACTGATCCAGATTAGAACAAGTAATTGAGCAATTACTTGTTTCTAATTTAGAGAATTTTAGACGAATATCAACCTTAAGAAAGTAGACATGAGATCTGATAATATTGAAATTGTGACCTCTGAGTAAAATCTCTACCTATAGAAGTAATTCTCACAATTATCAAATTCCAGATCGTGCTCTCACTTTTCGTAGCGGTAATCTTGGACAACTTGGAGCTAGACGAGGACATAAAGAAACTGAAACAGCTGAGGTACAGGCAGCAGAGTGCAGAGATCAAGGAGAGTCTGCCGTTTAGGCTTAGAATATTCGAGAAGTTTCCTGATAGCCCGCAAATGACCAGGCTGCACAAAGTACCTGGCGATTTTAACTTACCCAAGGTAAAATTAACAAAAGTATGTCGGTAAGTCTTTGTAATTTACAGATGACCCATGCCATTACATATTTGTTTCTGCTTCCACTCTATACAAAGTAACTAATCTAAACTTTTTAAGACTACGCCCGTCTCCTACTCCGTAAGAATTACACAGCTTAGAGTTTCGTAGACAACGTTATTGATAGGTACTTCATGTTTTAATTATCGGGTGTTAATTAAACTGACTTCTATTTAATAGCATTATTCTCCTCTAAAAATCTACATTGTCCTCTGAATTACTA
This sequence comes from Eupithecia inturbata, assembly GCA_963662085.1. NCBI lineage: Eukaryota > Metazoa > Arthropoda > Insecta > Lepidoptera > Geometridae > Eupithecia > Eupithecia inturbata. The sequence goes on along the minus strand of OY759180.1, from coordinate 7,996,440 downwards.
AATCAGCCACCTTCAATGCGCGTCTAACAATTACTATCATAGCCGCTTATATCTTCGATGTAAGCTACTTTAAATGCATCTTAGCTTGGCAGTTATTTTTTAGCATCTACATTTGTAACATATATTATTAAAGCAGTAAACTTCTAAAATATTTGTATATTACACCAATAAAGTAATTGTATCGACATCTATGTAGTTTTATAATTCAGTATGTTTAGATTGTTTTGAAACATGAATAATTTATAACTCTTCCTCTATTCTTTGATCTCAAAATGTACTTAAAATTATTATCAAATATATTTAATGACCATCAAACAAAACGTACCTAAAAGTATCATCTAATAGTAAATTATGGCAACTGAATGTTAGGAACCATTACGACCGATGTGTCGCAGCGGGCCGATTTCCGCCTGCGACGCTGGAAGTTGCGGGTTCCTGCCTTGGGACAAACTGTTGTACGATCTGCAAATATTTGTTCCGGGTGTTCTGGGTATTTCTATCTATAATAAATATATGTATTTATGTAATGTATTGTATTAAGTATATTAGTCATCTAGTACCCATAACTCAAGCACTGCTTAGCTTGGGGCTAGATGATGCTGTGTGCATTGTCCAGCATTATCTATTATTACTTATTTATTGAAACAAAATAAAAGACTGGTGGAAGGCCGGTGGCACGATGGCGCCTGTCTCACTCGCGCCAAACAGATCGTGCAGTCCCTATTTTCATGATAAAAGAATACGATGTACTATATTTCACATGCCAAATTTTAAGATACGATGCTTTCTAGTTGAAACATGAACTTATATTTTTTGAGGAACATACATGTTGAAGCTGTAAAACGTAAAATGTTGGTTAATTGTAAAATCCGTGGCTGAGTTAGTAGATTAGGTGACGATGTTTAAAGCAGAGAGACAAGTAAAAATAACGGTTGTTCTTTATTTGGCGTTTACTTTGGAATATTCAGGTGGCATTTAAAACAAGGCGAATTAGTATATTAGAAGCCTTCTTACTTTCCCGTGGCTTAGATTTAAAATCAGAGATTGGTTTCCATGGCCAAAAAAAAATTGCGGCCTGACTTATAATTCCCCTTAATTATCTGCAAAAAAGACACTCCTGCTGTAGGTACGAACAGCTGTCGCTTTCCCTATTTTAATTAACTGATATCGGTGTTGATGTTACAAATATAAACGTACAGGAAACGTCCGCCTCGCAGGCATCAGACATGACATGTGTTGAGTCGAGTTGTGCAACAAAATTGGTGTCCCAACCTTTCAACACTTCAGACCTATTTTTACATTTGTACTTTAAATTTACTTTCTTGTTGTTGATTTTTAAACACTATTTGAAGTACTTGTCAATTTGAATTCCTTTCTTCAATAAATATTGTTATCAATGATCTCTATCTCGACCAAGTATGTGAATTTTAGTTTATTTGTACGTATACGTTGACATAATTTGCAGCCAACTCTAAGCTCGACCATTAAAGGTTTAAAGCTAAGTTCAACCAAAAAAATTTGTCGCGGATGTAAACCGCGACAAATTTTAATTTTCACAATACTTTCTTTGTATTTTAGGTCCGCGAATCATTCATGCGTCAATTCGTATGCGAAGTTGAAGGCGAAGAGGATCTGAGAGACGGAGTGAACGCAGGCGCCAGCAGTCGATCAGCCGGTGACGTCTCACGGCGCGCGTTCGAATACATCGGTGTGGCCAAGATAGCCTTCCCATACCGCAAGCGATGCCTAGTGAAGACGCTTGTGGTGGCGCCACCGTCGCAACGACCCAGCTCTGCGCTCAGGAGACATGTCGTCAGCACAATTATTGAGTAATTTGTTTTACCATAAATCTTCGTTAAATCATCTAAAGTTGACAACACGGCGCTCATTCAGATACATAGGCGTGACCGAGATAGCCTTCCTGTACTGCTAGCGATGTCTGGTGTAGACGCTTGTGGTGGAGCAACCGTCGCAGCGACCCAGCTTGCCGCTCAGGAGACACGTCGTCAGGACTATTATTGAGTAATTGTATTTTTTTTTATTTTATATCGCTGTTGTAAACATAATCATTGCGTTTATATTTTTCTCATTTTTATGTACCCGCTTTGTTGTTTATATTTTATTTTCTTTCAGATGATTATATTGGAGCTTGTCAACGTAGTGTAGCAGGTTTTTATTATTTTGTTTATTATGCTTTCGTTTTATTTGTTTCTGCACAAGGCAGTTTTACTCATATTAACAAAACATAATGTTTTAGAGACTCGAACAACCACCGACCCCTACTTGGCGACTCTGCTATGTTGGCGACCGGCGGTAAAGGACTCAAGCCGCAGGGGACCATCTCTAGCGCTAAACAACTTCGAGTTGATCAGAAAAAGTATGTCAATCCGTATAAACCTAAATTAGAACTCAGAAACCGTGCCCCTTTATCCATCATGCTCTTGCAAAGAAACACAACCCTACACAATTCACAACACTTTTCGTTTTGTATTCACTTATTCACACATCACATACCAAGAGACACCACTACTCAGTGCATTCGCTGCTAGTGGCTCTCACTAGCGTATAACGGTGTCAAAATTAACGTATGTAACGCAGATATGTTTAATTTTTGTTATCATTAAATCAATAATTTTATTCAGAATAAATGATATATGTGTTTTTGTGCCATCGTAGCTTCTGAACGGGAGACCCGATTTTGATTTACTTTTTTTTTGTTTTTATTATGTCTTCATCTGATTGTTATGTCCAGATTCGGTTCACGTTCCATCCGTCGTTCCGTGCGCAGCGGTTCCATCAAACTAAAGCAAACCTACGAACATCTGCTTGAGAACGGCGACATCGGTGCGGCCTCACGCGTCGTACCCTCGTCTCGCGCCCGCCCGCCCTATCTGGACATCAGGCTGCTTCAGGCTAAGAGGCAACAGGCTGAGATGAGAAGGTATTTTGGAAAATATTTCGGGTTAATTGCTAAATGTCCTTCGAGCCCCATAGAACGGAGACATCTGTGCTGCGTCACGCGTGGTATCTGGACTTCAGCCTAAAGGCTATATTACACCGGGGCAACACTGTGCGGCATTGCGGGATGCCACAAGGCCGCATGGTACAAAATAAAAAATGTCGCACATTGTGGCAAGAACCGGTCAGCATGGCAACACCTTGCGTCATGTGGCGGACTGTGACAGCTTATCCGGGCACATTGGATTCCATGCGACATTATTCGTGCGTCAAAACAGTTTCTCAGCTATAAATGCTTCTCAACTCTCGACAACATCATAGACAGTGAAATACTGGTCTCAAAACTAATAAATCATTAGACAATCATTTAACATTAGAAATAATGGTTTGGCATGAAATTATTACAGCTATTCCAGATATCATTGGGGACCAAGAACATAACAATATTGCTTCTGAAATGAGCAGGAACAGATTATCATGAACTCATCCCAGCTGTTTTAGACTGCTTATCTTATATACATAAGTATGCCTATCAGAGAGGCAGCTTTACATTACAGCTACAAACTAAATAAGCTGCTGCTAAAGTTACTTGATCAGTCGTATTCCATGGTGTATCCCCTCGATCAATCAAGTAGGTAGACCAGAAACACTCCATAAACAGAATGATGCTTTGGAAATTACCCAGGCACGATGTTCGGCGTAAAATAGGCTGCCGCATGCCACTAATGCCGCAAATGCTTTCTATTTGTAGCATGCCACAAGGTGCCGCATGCCACAATATGTAGCATGCGGCACTGTCGCACGTTGTTGACTCGGCGTAAACAAGCCTTCGGAGACAACAATGAGGCAACAAGGCTGTAATGTGAAGATGTTTTGGATAATGTTTAGGATTAATTGCTAAATGTAATGGTCCGTCGAGCCCCATATAAAAGCGATATCGGTGCTGCATCACGTGTGGTTCCTTTGTCTTGTGCCCGTCCGCCCTATTTGACATCAATCAAGCTGCTCCAAGCTAAGAGACACTGGCTGAGATGAGAAATTATCTGGGATTTTAGGATTGGGTGGAAAATTAATCCTAAACCGGGTAAATAAAAAAACAATATGTCTTTGAGTTTTCGCAACTGCCTCACTCGCACGATATAAGTATTCATAAAGTGACTCTAGACGTCACACACACAGTTGCACGTGTAGCTGAACACAGTTGCGCATGTATGTGCAGAGACACGACTTTTGTATGTGGCGAGAGTTCGGGGTGTGTTATAGGTATCCCATTCACTCTCAGTCTAGCCCCTATCATGACCAGCAAGGGCGCGCCGCAGCTGCTGGTGGAGGATGTCGTCCACGTGCGGTAGTGAAAGTGTTAACTAGGATAGTTAGCTATGTTTTATTGATTCAGCACTGTCTAACTTGTAAATATCTGTGCAGGAATCAACGAGAAGAAGACCTGCGTGAAAACCACCCTCTCTTTGATACTCCACTGCTGATAGTGCCTCGTGAATCGCGCTTCCGCAAGATTTGCCGCGCGATCGTCGACGCGCGGTACGACGCAAGGCTCCGCGACCCCGTCACTGGCAATGAGAGGAAAGTGCACTACAAGAGTTTCCAGTAAGTACATCTGCTGGTGAGGACGTACGTCCACAGTTCAACATGCTTTCCCCAAACAAGAGGGGGGTTTGAACTAATCACCACGCTTGGAAGACGGATTAGTAATCGCAGAGGTAGTCTGTGTATTTGTAGCACAAATACACAGATTTGTTTGATTGTTTTGATAAAACTAAAAACAGAGTGCGGCTCCCTTAGTTTTAAACAGTTTTTTTTAGGTTTTGCGGGATAAATCCCTCGGTACCACCTCGGGATCACCCCCTATACAACTGCATAAGAATCATCATCAGAAAATCGGTCTATAAATGATGGAGAAATCGACGGACACAAATAAAAAAATATATAGCCGAACATAGAACCTCCTACTTTTTCAAAAGTCGGTTAAAAAAGCTGCTCCCTTAGTTTTCTTACGACATCTACGAGCTGAGTTGGAAGGGCCGATTCTTACGCCGCGACCGCCACAGCCTATTTAGAGTATTCCTGGCTATTTTTAATATTCGTTGCAGCCGTCCTAATGTTATGAAAATGATCAAGGGATTTAGTTTAGTTTTTCAATAATATGTACCTATTTTTATGATTTTTCTATACATAATTAATTATATATATATTTTTCCTTTGTTTCAGTAACTTCCTCGGCCTCGTTACCTATATGGACTGGGTCATGATCATGGTAACAACGCTGTCCTGTTTGTCTATGATGTTTGAAACGCCCACCTACAGAGTTATGGAGAATTTCGTCTTGCAGGTATTTTCTATTCATCGCAACACCTAATTGTGATTTTTGACTTCAGAACTGTTTGGTTCTCCTGCTTATTGTGTTTAGAAGTAAGTATTACAAACAAGCTAGAGGTTTCTTTTCACTTTATTACTCTAGCTTTAAAATATATTGCAGTAAACGAAATCAAAAATATAAATTTATTTCCCGGTAGGACTTGCCACTTTTTTAATTGAATCGTCTGAATCGAAAAGAGGTTAAAGACCTCTTTTCGACTGATGACTGATTTTGGTGGGTGAGATGTCGACCTGCGAAAGACTGCAGGTAGATGCTGGATGCGGCAACCTGAAGACAGGGCGCTATGGCGCTCATGCTCATGGCGGTATGACTAAATATAGGTTGATGATGATGACTGATTTTAGATTGCTGAATATGGATTCGTGATATTCATGAGCCTGGAACTGGCGCTGAAGATATTGGCTGACGGTCTCTTCTTCACGCCGAAAGCTTACTTGAAGGATGCTGCTGCCGTATTAGACGTTTTTATTTATATTGTGAGTATTTATTGGTAAATTTAAACAGCTAACGCGATCCACTTTTGTTTTTCGTATACTGGAGGCCTGGATTTGTGACGTCAGCGTGGATAATTGTATGAAAAAACAATCGTCTATGTTAGCTGTAGAATATGTATGTAAACAATGTTTAGTATAAATAAATAACAAAAAAAAAGGTAAAGGTCCATCTGAGACGTAGAAGGTTGCGGGTTCGATTCCCACTTTGGAACAGATGTTTGTCTGCAAATATTTCGGGCTTGGGGTTTTCGGTGGCGGTTCGTCTCATGCATGATAGAGACCGGACACCACAACACATACTATCTTCGTCTCTGCCTTCCGTCTCGGTCTCGCACACGATATGATATACAAAAGTCAAAGAGTAGACGAGCTCTGTGGCGCAGCGGGCGGGGTTGGATTCCTGTCTCGGGACAAATATTTGTACGATCTGCAGATATTTGTTTCGGGGATTTTTCTATGTGTTATAAAAAATACTCGTATCTATGTAATGTATTAAGTATATCAGTTATCAAGTATCCACAACAAAGCTCTGCTTAGCTTGGGCTCGATGATGCTATGTAGATTGTCCAACAATATTTATTATTTACTAGTTTCTGCCTGCGGCTTCGCATTCATTGTTTCGATAAAACGTTGCCTATGTTTTATCCCAGGCCTAGGATTACATCGATTGGACGAAGCTTTTGCTGATAAAAATATTTATACATTCAATTTGATTAAATAATGTACCTTTTTTTTGATTTATTTATCTTCTAAAAGATTATTACAATATAAAACTAATAATAACACCTAAAAACCACAGACGTTTGTACAGGAGTGCTATTAATGAGTCAATCTTGCGATAGTAGGTACAATGTGTGATTAAGTGATTAAGATTACAGAAAAAATAAAATATATATATTACAATAACATGTAGGTAACTGGAATTGGGTAGGCAATTGATTGATTCAAATATAAACTCAAAGCATACAACGCACCCGTCATCAAACCATCGAAACCATCGAACCTATGTAGGTTCGATGGTTTCAGTCATCAACAACTTTTCGAAAAGTTATTGATGACTATGTAGGTTGGATAATAGGTACGCCTTAAGTTTATATTTGATGTTTTTACGCGTTATAGTTTCAAGCAGTTCGGTAGGTAATTCATTTATAAGCTGAGGGACCAGATAACTGGCCGTCCGCTCGCCGTAAGCATTGTTTGCGCGCGTAGTGATAAGCTGATTTCGAGCAACAGCTCGTGTATGTATAGGGTGACTAACAACATGTCGAATACTTTCATCGAAGAAATAATTTTTAAGCAGCATATACTTAAATTGAGTGTGAACAGGCAGTACTTTACAATGCTCAAAGAGACCCAATTCATCATCACTAAATTGCAGCTTAACATTAGTTGATACTATTTTCTTTAGTATTCTTAACTGGAGGTTATAAATTTGATTGAAGTAAGTAGTGTAAGTACGACCATAGCTACTTAGTCCGTATTGAATATATGATTCCGCTAGCGAGTTATATAGCATGAGCTTGACTTTAAAGGGGATACGATCTTTAAGGATTGTGATATTCGCTAGGAAATGTCGTAATTTATTGCAGACCTGCTCAATGTGATTAGACCAGGTAAATTTAATTTACCTACATTGACATTTGCAATTGGACATTTTTATTTTATTTTATTTTACATTTTGACAATGCTATTGCAGCTACGAAGCTTGTGTTATTTTATTTGTTTAATTATGAATTTTATTTTGTGTTTTGAAATGTATTGAATCGGTTTGACGTGACTAAGTGTTCCCTGTGAATCTATAGTAAGAATAAATAAATTAAATTACATCTTTGCTAAATTTCAGCCCGATCCGTTCAGTAATTTTGGCGTGAAGAAGATACATCCACTCATCTAAACATCCATATTTTTGCATTTATAATATTAGTGTGATTTATTGTTGTAGGTATCGCTCACGTTCCTGGTATGGATGCCTCGCCGCGTGCCCCCGGGTTCGCTCGCCCAGATGCTGATGATCTTGCGATGTGTGCGCCCGCTGAGGATATTCACACTGGTGCCGCATATGCGCAAAGTGGTCTATGAACTGTGTCGAGGCTTTAAGGAGATTCTACTGGTAACTACTGCTTTATTTCTTTATTTTTTTTTGCACGGGGTAGTTTACTTTTGGCACAGGGTTCTGGGTGCTTTACTAATACTCTTTGTGTTACCTTCTTAAATTCTTTATTGCACACACAAGTACATCATACATAAAGGTTAACAAATAATGGACATGTACAAAGGCGAGCTTAACCCTAAAAGAGTTCTTACAGCAAACAAAAAAGGTATAAAGAGAATTTATGAAACGAGACACAATCTACCTTCATAGATTCCCTTGTTTTGGTTTTAAAATATATAAATAATGCTGGACAACCCACACAGCATCGACACAGAACGACACACATGTACAGGCGTACACACGACGTACAGAGTTCTTTCTAAATTGTATTTTCGTGTCTTTGTATTGTATTTCAAATGATAGTTGATTATTTTTTTCAGGTATCGACCCTGCTAATACTGTTGATGTTTGTATTTGCGAGTTATGGTGTGCAGTTGTACGGTGGGAGGTTAGTAGTAAAACAACTTTATTTTATTATGTACTTCCAAAAACATAACTGCGATCTGCGATGACATGGAAGACATTACCTAAACAGCAGTCTCAGTAGGTACATATGTTGACAGGTGCTTCAATGAGATTCAATTTACTCTTTGTCTCTACCATAACGACCTTTGTGGCGCAGCAGGGCGGACCGCCTGCGACGCAGGAGGTTGCGGGTTCGATCCCGCCTCAGGACAAATTTTTGTGCCTACGATCTGCAGATATTTGTTCAGAGTTTTCTGGGTGTAATATATGTGTAATATATATGGGTGTATAATATATATACATACAATACGTAGTAAAATATCAGTTATCCTAGTACCCATAACACAAGCTCTGCTTGGGGCTAGATGATGCTGTGTGATTTGTCCAGCTTTTTTAATTATTTCTGTCTGGTAGGGGTCCATATGATGAGGACCTCTTTTTCAGTGAGAGCGCTTTTATTAGACAAGGCATTGTATAAAATACAAGAATACCTTGTAAATGACTAAAGCCATTCAGAGCTGAAAATTTTAGACAAAAATGCCCCTTTACAGCATCAGTAGCATCACTAATTTATTTTACATTTACAAATTTTAATGTATATCTCAACAAATTTTGTTTTTTTTTTAATATGTACTAAACTGACAGATTAGCACGCTGCAACGACCCTACAATAGCGAGGCGCGAAGATTGCGTCGGCGTGTTCATGAGACGAGTGTTCGTGACTAAGATGAAACTGCGACCCGGAATCAACGAGACTTTTCCGTCGATGCTTGTGCCTAGAGTTTGGTAATTATCAAAATTTTATCAAAAATCAGTAGTCAATAACTTTTCAGGCTTACAAAATAAGCACTTAGACAAGTCAAATTTTAAACTATAAATTATTATCAAATAAGAAATAGGTGTTTATAGATTTTCTCTTCACTTAAAGGTTTGGTTTGTTGTTTCACGATACAGTCGCCTGCAAAAAAGTGTCCATCTAAGTTGTAGTTAAAGTAACTTTCTAGCATCATCACCAGGGGTCGGAATAGGTAGAGTTTATAAGTACCAAATGACGTCATATACGCTACTACGCTAGTTTAATATGGATATGCCTTTTAATCTCGGGATTGATATAGTATATCAATCCCGATAATCTGCTAAAACTTATTTACGTACTTCGAACTTGAAACATTACTTTCATTCAAAAAATATATTTAGGAATATTAATATTATAAAATAATATAAAAGTAATTGATTCCTGCCCGGTAAGTCAGAAAGCAATTATTGTTTCTCAAGACAGTGTGTAGACCGCGTAAATTTTATTTATTTCCATTTCTATTGTCCAAATTCCTACCGCTACAAGGTGGGGTGCGGGGTGGACGTTGCGGGGTGCGGGATGAGGGGATGGTTCGAGGAGAGGATGGATATACATTTTTGTTCACTCGTCTACTTCGGTGCGTTGAGTGTGCGTGCGTTTAGTTTTGGTATTGGATTTTTATATTTTTGACCTTGGCTTACGTTTTTTGGATTGAACCTGCATAACTTGACGATTTTGGCTATGTTTATTGGACTGGGATTTTACATTTGATAGTTGTGTTGTGAACAAAACTAAACACACGTGATATTGCTCCTGTATTTTAATTCAGTTTTAAGATACCTACACATAAGGTGAGTTTCAAAAACTTTATTATTTGTATTATATTGACTACATATTAAATTTCTATTTAAATGTATATTCCACATAAAATTTTAATCCAGTCTAGTGCTAGTCTTTTCCAGTTAGTTCACTGGATTCCCGCTATGAACGGGTTTTAAAATACCTAACAAAATGTGTATGCTCTGAATCAGATTCTTGGACTGTCGAAAAGAAAAAGCTTAGGTTAAAATATCACATCTTATAATTATTTAAAACCTTGTGTAGATGCTAGCAAACAGTATTAGTTTTAGTCCACACATACCTTATACATTTTATATTAGGTAACTTAAAATCCGTGCCTATCAGGAATTAAGCATAGCGTAACTAACTGGTCTTTCCTCTCTTTGATCTCTAGTTACATCGTTTAAACTATTTTAAATTAAAAAACTTTGTGTTCACGAATTTTTTTTTTATTATAGGTATACCATTTCCACGACAAAAAGAAAACTGCTCTATTTTGTTCGCGCCATTATGGAAGTGAAATTCACTGTACTAGTTATAATTCGATTGTAATTTTCTTCATGAGCACAGATCTCCTGAATAAGTCTTAGTGTAAAAACCTAAACGCTTAACGCCTAACCAAAACCTACAACCCCCCACCTCCCCCGGCCCTGGTCTAATCTCGGTTTGAGAAAAACAAAACATATTACTTATACTAAGTACTTAAAATTAACATTTTACATTATACGAGATAAGCACGTGTGTGCTTATCTCGTATCTAAAATTACAATTTTTATGTACCTATCCAAAATATCTTACTAATTTAACATAATTAAAGTTTGGGGCCAACTACTGGAGGAAGGCCAGGTGTTTTACGCTACTTAATTTGTGTTTAACATACAAAGAAATGTTTTAGAAGACAATAATATCAATCCCTGAAATTTAGAAAACATTTAATGATACCCAATCCAGGGATTGAAAAGGCGTATCCATGTTATGTTATCCTAGGTATTTTTCGTCATTAGGTACTTAAAAACTCTACCTATTCCGACCCCTGATCATCACATTATGATAGTCCATATAGATAGTATTAGGCGGAGGCCTAATACCTAGCAGTGAACTGAATATTAGGGGAGCCAAATCAGCGCGATAGCCCCCCTCTTTCTTAATGCAGTCTGTCGCAGAATGTCATCCTACCTGACCGGAGGGCGTCCTACTCTTCATTAGACTAGACTAACACAGCTCTATTAGAATACTCCCTCCAGCGTTCTTGTGTAAGACGCAATGACGGTTGTTCATTGTGCCGATTCAAAGTGCTTTCTCGACCGTCTCTGCTAGAAGCGAGAGGAGCGCTTTGAATCGGCACCAGTATAATAGTTCCAGGGACAGACACTACTCACGCAAACGCTCAGCGCAAAAATGGCGAAAATCAAATGGTTTCGATCTGTCATCCATAATGTGACCTCCAACGTACTTGTCTAATGTAACTCAGTGACTAGACTAGATTGCGTTGACTAGCCAATAAGCGATAGTTGTTTGCAACACATACTTTGTAGTTTGCGGGCAACTAGACTGCACTATTTCTCTACAATTTAGTCAAGGTCTTTAAAAAATAATGTTTTTTCAGGGCGAATCCGAAACGATTCAACTTTGATAACATCGGCGACGCACTTCTGACATTGTTCGAAGTGTTATCATTCAAGGGATGGTTGGACGTACGTGATGTACTGATCAAAGCTTTGGGACCGGTAAGATATAAAGCAATTTAAACCCTTGACGCTTAAGAGAGGTCGAAAAGTGCCTTCGACTGAGGCGAACCGGAATCGACCAATCACATCGGATGAAATAAATATCTCATCATCACGCTGTTTTCTATTTGGTCGATTCTGTTCAGCTCCGTCATTGGAATGCAAAGGCTAAAGGTTGTCGCAGATTAGGGCCGCACTGCTACCGCACAGCACAAACATTTGCATTACAATATGCTTTAACTAATAACATTCAGTTGCATTTTATATTGACGGCATCAGACGACTGACAGCTCGCGGCCAGAATCGTTTGAAGCTTGTAAGAAGCCATTTTGTCCCTGTAAAAATAACGACACACGATAACGAGTTTAAGCCGATATTTGAATGCACATTTTTGTGCTGTGCGGAAGCTGTGTTGGATTAATTCGCTCAGGCCTTTAAACTGTCTGAGAAATGGTAATATTTTATCTCCATAAACGGATAGACCAATTTGAATACGACATACGTTACCATATTTGAATAGGTAAATAAACGCGATAAATACTCGTCCAATAATACTAATAATAATGAATACGATATACTAGGAAACTGTATTGGGAATCTATAATTTCCAAGCTTTATGAAGATTTATAAAACTTTATTTTTCATTTATTGAGGGAGGCCTATGTCCAGCAGTGGACTAAGATAGGTTGATGATGATGATGATTTTTCATTCTAATGTTTTGTTACAGGTTCACGCAATCTACATACACGTATACATATTCCTGGGCTGTATGATTGGGTTGACTTTGTTCGTCGGCGTTGTCATCGCTAACTATTCTGAGAACAAAGGAACGGCTCTGCTGACTGTAGACCAGAGGAGATGGTAAGTAACACAGCAGATTGTTTTCATTTACATTGACAATCTGTTTTAAACATAATGGGCCGAGCTAATGATTGTTTCAGAAGCCAACAGAATCATTTATGCATGTACCTTTACATGACTGTTGTAAATGGAACTAGTTATACAATAGATAATAATGATAAGATTATACAATTTGTTCTGAGGCGGGAATCAATGCTACTTCCTCCTACAGGCTTTCAAGAATACTTTTTTATTTTACTTGTGCTAATTTCATCATAATCATCAGTCCACTGCTGGACATAGATTTTCCTAATGAACGCTATAACGTAACACCCAGTCTACAACCAATTTCTTACGATAAAATAATTTCAGGTGTGACTTGAAAAAGAGATTGAAAATAGCCCAGCCACTGCACCTACCCCCGCGCCCGAACAAGAGAAAAGTGCGAGCATTCGCCTACGACGTCACCCAGAACCTCACCTTCAAGAGAGTCATCGCTATTGTTGTGCTCATCAACAGCGGATTATTGGCGGTTACTGTAAGTATCATGAAGCTAATTCATAAGGCCCAAGGATGTCCCTTGGGTGATAATGCCACTTCTTTCATAAAAAAGATTGAAGTAAAAAGAATAAAAATAGTTATTTCCTGTTCCGTATTATTTACTTGTAATTTGTTGAATTTCCTCTTGAGTCCTATGAAAATAAACGTCATTGATTCTGATTGACGCTCTTAGTCAAGCGGATCGGACGCAGAATAAGGGCTTTACCCCACCACCCCTCCGCTTCGTTTGATTCCTTTGATTCTCACGGCATAATAAATATTCAAAGTTTGATCCCCATTGGTTGAAGCACCTAATAAAAAAAATATAAAGTGTTTGCAGAGCAAAGAATAACGACGTACCACTACTTTCACACAAGGTTACTACTTAACTAATGGGTCAGTTACACGTTGATAAGTAGCAAGTGCGAGTGACAGTATGCTTTGATTAGTAAAATTCGTCCATTTACAAGCTATCACTGCCGTTTACACGCTGATTTCGCGCATAGATAGTCGCGCGCGCGCATTTTACTAATCACATAACACATACTTGACATTCGCACTTGATACATAACAAAGTGTAAATTAAGCATAAGATCAAAATATAATCAGATATGACACAGTACCTATTTGTTCTGATATTTTTCAGTGGTCAAAATACTCCCCGCACACTGAACAACTGGCCCTGACGTCAGCACTTCTGACGCTGGTGTTTGTGGTAGAAGTATTGTTGAAGACGATTGCGTTTACACCGCGCGGGTATTGGCAGAGTCGACGGAATAGATACGATCTGCTCGTCACCGTCGCTGGCTGTATATGGATTTTCATGCATTTCACTTTGAAGGTAAGATATACCATTATAGATTTTATAAATAATATGCCATGCCGTAGAACAATAACTGGATAAAATAGGATTATCTCACTTTTAAACCATTTGGTTTTGTGGAAGTCTGATCTAAGAGCAACCAACGTACGACATTTTGGGTGTTATATCGTCACTAGGTTCTGGCCGCGGCTTCGCACGCGCTTTTCCGGGATAAAAATTAGCCCTTTCCATTTTTATTCTATAGCCAAGTATTTGCAAGTTGTATTAAGATCCACTCGGCCATTAGCATGAAAGGCATGAAAAGAAATCATACAGAGTTACATTCGCATTTATAATATTACAATGGATCGTTGTAGTTATCTGCAATCAAAGATCGTGTGTGTGTGTAACTTGGGTAGGTCAACACATACATAAACAATGCTTCGTTATCTTCCTGTCTAGCGAGCAAAATGTCTAAATTTAATTTCAGAACGATCTGTCATACTTCGTTGGCTTCATGGTGGTGATCCTTCGTTTCTTCACGATAACCGGCAAGCACACGACCCTCAAGATGCTAATGCTGACCGTAGGAGTGAGCGTTTGCAAAAGTTTCTTCATTATATTCGGCATGTTTCTACTCGTCTTCTTCTACGCTTTGGCTGGGACTATTGTGTTCGGAAATGTGAAATACGGAGAAGGCATTGGGAGGTAAGTTGCATAACATTCTTAATTTGGTAAAACAATATCATTTTTCCTCACATACACCTTGCCACCTAGTCCAGCTCCGGAACAATAGCACCTTTGCAAGACCAAGATTTTAACTAAAAATAATTGAATAAATGTCAACTCTTCTAAACTAAGAATTTAATAAAAGCCATCAATTTCAGACGAGCTAACTTCAACTCACCAATACACAGCGTAGCGATGCTATTCCGCATAGTAACGGGCGAGGATTGGAACAAGATAATGCACGACTGCATGGTCGCCCCGCCTTACTGTACGCCCGCCGACAACTACTGGGAGACTGACTGTGGCAACTTCACTGCGTCTCTGGCATACTTCTGCACTTTCTATGTCATCATCACTTATATAGTGCTGAATCTACTAGTGGGTAAGGATCGAAAATATTAGGACTATAATAATGTTCAAGACAGGTATCTGAATAAGCTATCAGAGCGTTAATCTTTAACTTTTTCATTATGGCTCTGTGAGGATTGACACAGTTCTGCCACTGCCTGTTTCGAAATTAAATGTAAAATGTCACAAGTCTTAACAATACTTTCTACTAGCCATCAGCTGATCTATTTATGCTATTTAGTGAATGAGTCGCTCATACTATTTCACCACTCATTGGCTGCATTCTGAATACTGACTCACAGACAAAGAACCAATAGCGGCGAAAATAGTATAGGCTAATTTACTGAATGGCATAGATAGATCAACTGGTCGTTTATACAAGAATATGAAAATCAATTGACTTTACAAAATAGGCGCAGCCGGACTATGTTGATTGTAACATGAACTTATTACTTTGCAGCTATCATCATGGAGAACTTTTCCTTGTTTTACTCAAACGAAGAAGACGCCTTGCTGTCATATGCTGACATAAGGAATTTCCAGAACACATGGAACATTGTTGATGTTCACCAAAAAGGGGTTATACCAGTGCGAAAGGTAAATATTACTGACTACATACTACTACAGCAAATAGGAGTTTTAACCTCTCACGCAAAAATAGGGGTGTAATAAGTTTAACGTAAGGTTCTGTCAGTGGCATCGTAGCACCAAAAGGGATGAACCAAATATGACTTTTTATTTTATTTAAAAGTTGATATTGATGTTTATAGAAACCGTTAAATTCTTGTTCGTTTTAGGTGAAGTTTATTCTTCGACTACTGAGGGGAAGACTCGAGTGTGATACGCACAAAGAAAGGCTGCTGTTCAAATACATGTGCTACGAACTAGAGAGACTGCATAACGGGGAGGATGTTACGTTCCATGATGTTATCAAGTGAGTTTTTTTAGATTCATTAATCTGTTTTGAGCCTACGTATTCTAACCCGAGTCCCGAGTCCGGTTGACGTGATCGTGACGTTATATTTTTGTAAGGGATTTGCGTAGTTCCCTGTCCACAAATGGGAAAAATGGGACGTCACTTTCACGTTTCGATACTATCGTCAACCGGACTCGTGGCTCTGGTTTATAGATCATGTAATAAAACAAGACGCTATAAATTTCACCAAGTTTATTAATTTTCTTCAGTTTCAATCAATGGGCATTGTGGCGATCTTTGACGAGAGCCTATATCCAGCAGTGGACGCCTTTCGGCTTAGATGATGATGATGATGAAAACTTCAGCTCATTACCATGAGAAACTACAATAGACAACGTGGTCGCTATTGCGCAGAGTAATTTTTTTTTAAATCTTTGCGATTATGTCGCTCTAACTAATAAACAGTAAAGAAAAAGAAACAACGCTACTAAATTATTTAAAAAAAGAAAATTAAGTTCAGCTCTGATCGGTCTGACCGGAGCTGAACTTAATGATGTGCAATTCCACTAGATTTTTTACTTCTTCCGAATCTGGGTTTCATAGGATTACGTTACAGTCAGCAAATTATTTTAAGAAATATTTACATTTATTTGTACGCAAAGTGTCATTCTGGACACACTCCGTGAGAACATGCAATACGTCCTCCAGTACACCGCACAAATCGCAGTTAAGAGAAGTTACTTTTCCCATAAGGAATACGAATTTCTTCGATGGAATCTGTCCAGTACGAAGCCTCAAAATCACAACTATATCTTTTAGACATCTCATTATCATTAATCCATGGAATTCCAAGAGGTTGTGGTGTGACAGTTTTCTATCAAATCCAATGTAACTTTACAATTATAATATTGCAGCATGCTATCGTACCGTACGGTAGACATTCGTAAATCGCTGCAAATGGAAGAGCTCTTGGCAAGAGAGGAATTTGAGTTCTTGGTAGAAGAAGAGGTAGCCAAGCAGACTATACGCACATGGCTCGAAGGGTGCTTGAAGAAAATACGGGCTAACACCAGCGTAAGTAAATGGAAAATAATCTTAATATAAAGTAAAAATTATTTATGTGTACTTTTTCAGGATAGTGAGCGAAACAGAACTGTCACGCTCGCGCCTGTTACGCTGAATCTGGTATACTCGGCTCCAGTCGGCATCCCGTTTTCATTTCTATCGTGTCTACTACACGATAATCATAAGCGAAATCACTCGTTTAAACTGCAGAATAAAAATAAAAATAACTTGACTGGTCTTATGAACTTTTGAATTTTATTTGGTTTTGTGTATGTGTAATATGGATTATTTAATTATCTGAAATAAATAAATACAATACAATACAATTATATATTTTTTCAGAAACAACAAACAAGCCTGATAGCTGGCCTAAGAAAGACAAACGAACAACCCGTCGACATGAACACCGAAAAAACTGAGAAGGAAAAATTGGATGCGGAAACACAGGTATGAATTATTTATGTAAGTACTATTCTAGTCAAAGCTTTGGTATGTAACATTAATTATGTTGGGTTCTTATGTGGTATGTATTTTCAGCAAACCGTAGCTAATTTGGGGCGGACGGAAATCACAGAATCTGCATCGCAGCCAGTTATATCCAGTAAGAAATTTATACTATAAAGAATCTCTAGTTACATACGTTTATACGGTTATTAATGAATCAGCATCGGAGGACCAATAAAGTGACCCTTTGATTTTCATTATTTTTTGTAAATTTTCAGGTATTGCATCTGCTTTAGATTCGCAACCTAAAAGAGCGTCTACAAAGGGCCAGTTCAAGAAGCCCGGTCTACCGTCTGTCACCATTCCAAGGTAGTGTAACGATTTCGAAACCCTTATTGTCTCGTTTGTCTGCCCATTTTCCTTCTTTAATATCTCAGCAACTACCGCAGCTACTAACTTGAAATTTAAAATAATAATAAATTTCGTGCGGTTAAACAGACTTAAAGAAAAATAAATTAATATAAAAGAAAAATTACAAATTGTGAATTATTTTAAAAAAAGTCCAAAAATTTGCCATTCCCCCCTATCTCCGAAGTTTGCTGAGCGATCCATCTAAAATGTATGTAGCGTTTGTAGATATGGATCTATATTTTTTAGGAAAAATAAAGAGAAGTATGTGAGTAGAACACTTTTTGAAAAATTTACAAAATGGGGGGAAATAATTTTCAGAAGGGCTACTTCACCGAGTGGGATATAAAATGAAAGGTATCGGTTTGTTCATACCAAAACAGTTTATGAAATTTCTGTAGTTTTCAAAATTATTTTGAAAAATATTGAAAAAAGTAGAAAAATTTACCATTGCCCCCTAATCTCCGAAGTTTGCAGAGCGATCTATCTGAAATCTAGGTAGATACCTACTATTTTTAGGTATTCATTAAATAGCGAAGTCCGTAATCGGTACCTATAGTACATATTTGTATAATTGCCCAAACGTTGGAAACCCTCGGCGCGCGAGTTACACTGGCACTTGACGGATCTTGTTTAAAGCTACAAAAAGCCATTTAACAATAAAATAAGATATGTTTTGCATTTTTTAGACCTGAAAGTCCAGTGAAGAAGTATCTACAGCCAACTCTAAGTGATCCTCACCCTGCTCTCAATAAGAAGTCACCTCGTAAGTTTATTTTTTATAATTCGTTATCAATGCAGCTACTTAAAGTAATTACTAATTAGTAACCTAGCCCGTAACACCTTTTTAAAACCTTGATCTAACAACAATGTTGTCGAATCTGATATATAAACTAAACAAATTTTACAGCACTTAAATTTCGCTATCCTTTTCATTACGATCTTAAAGAAAGGGGTAGCAATATTTTATGTACCATTGAATTAGCTAAGTTTATTTTATCAATCACCAAAATCGACACCATATTTCGCATCATGCATATCTTATAGGTATATATCTACAATTTTATTAGAAGAGGGTCTTTCTACCCAGAGGTTAGCACGTAATAGCTGTCGTGATATTTGACACAAAAAGGGATCTAAGCATGACATTTTCAATCACAATCTTTAACTACCCGACTTATAATGACCACCATAACTGTAATAAAAAGTTATCTTTATTTTCAGCGGCAGCAAAGAGTCACCGAGTGTCGCAAAACCACATCAGTATGAACATAATGCGCGAGCCGGCCTTGCACGACGTTCGCTCCTGGTGGGGCGCACAGCTCTCTACGCATATGTCTATGGAATCTGACTATTAGAAGATAAACTATGCACATAGTTAAGAACGTCCGTAAAGTCAGATATACGAGCGAGAGGGGTACGATCCATATTTTACCAGGAGCCCTAATCTGCTTAACGAATCGTTTCACTATGACAATGGTTTCGTCCACCATAAACACGTTTTGGTATTCTACCTTAGATGAAAGAAACTACAGAAAGGATGCACGTCAAGTGTCGAGATTAAAACCATTCTACCATTCTCTCTGTGCAAATTGCACCGCACGCACCTTCTGGTGTTTTTTTATCTAATGACGATTTAGCGACGATACCATTAGATAGATAGATAATTCTTTATTCATCACCTTATAAAACAGATAGTACTCATTAAAAATAATGTAGGGAACAGCAATGGAACTGGCGGCCTTATCGCTTAAAGCGATTTCTTCCAGGCAACCAAAACGATGGTGAGAAAAATAGAGGATGGCGGTGCTTACAACATTAATTCAAACTATTTTTACAAACTAATACACATAATACCATTGTCATAGTGAAGCGATTGGGTAGTAGAATTAGGCCCCTGTCTCTTAATTTCTCCGATCGCCTAAGAACAGATGCGCGCCGCGTCTATGCAAAAAAACTCTTCTAAAAGAAATTGAGACATTATGTAAAACTGATTTATGAAGGCCCATATGCGTCATTAAAGAGTTCACCTTCCCTACATACGCATACATAATATTAATACCAAGAGTTGACATTAGTTACATTTCATTTAAGTTGGTAAGTACTCATGAATGTCGTATGCTTAACTTGATTGATTACCAAAAGTAGTGCCAAAGATGTAACGACGTTAAAAATAAACACAGATTACACAAAATCATCTAGTATTTATTAATTCAATTATAAATAATTAACCATACATAAATATTACAGCTATTGTAGATAATGACACATTCCTAATGAGAACAGTACTATTACTGTCAATGATAGCAGGAGGAATAGGTACCTGCCGCCTACAGGGTGGTGGAATAGCTTGGCGTTGAGTTGTAGCGTAGTCGCGTACATGAGAATAGTTGTGATATCTTCTTGCGTCGTGTCTTGGTGCATAAATGGACGCACGCAGAGCTCGTGCCCGACCGCTTGTGTCTTTCGACATTCTCTTGATAAACGTGCCGCCTGAAAATCATTAAATAGGTGTAAGAAAATAATTGTCGGTCTACGACCCCGTAGGGCGGTGGCAATTTTTGATAATTTTCAATTGAACTTTCGCGCATTTTAACTATGTGGTCCATATAAATGTATGAATAGGCATTGGTGTCAATTCACATGTCGCTGAAAGTAAACATATTTGATAGGACTAAAAATGTTGACGTCCCTTTCATAACGATCGAATTAAAATAGATGACATAATTTTTAGTGCTGGCAAATTAGTTTAGTTTTTGTACCATCTGAATTGACACTAATAAGTCTAAAGCCGCAGTGAAAAGCGCATAATATTACCAAAATTAAGGAAATACACAAGCTATTCTTGACTTACCTGCACAAACGGTACAATAACAGCAGATATCCACAGCAGTTGGTTCAGCACACTGATGCCTATGATCGGCTCTGTCTCCGTGTCCACCTTGTCCAGATTCAGGAGCCACAAGATGCCGGACGTTGCCCACGAAACGTTCACTATAGTGAATAGGCAGACCGCTGGAGCTAGGTCGTCGTTCAGGTACTTTAGTAGCTTGTCGAATTCTGCGATTTCCTGCAAATAATTAAAATAGATTTAGCGCATCAGCATTGCCATACAGCGGGGCAATGCAGCCAGCGTCTTGGTGACGCTTCCGACTGGTATTGATATTTATCAGTTGAGCTACCTGTAGATTGTTTGCAACAGTCTGCAGTTAGCTTAATTGTTTCAATTGTAGATACTAGTTCTAATTTGTTTTTATGATTTTATAAATAATAAGTAATATCCTTTGTTAATAAAGGCCAAGCCATACAAAAATAAAAAGTTTTTAATAAAAAAGATTGTCAAGTATAGTAACGAGTTCACACAACGATCTACTCGGTGGCTGACGCCTCAAGATAGGTAGTATACGTGGTCGAATCGACGACCCCTCCAATTCCGTTCGTGGATGTCGATAGAGGCGACTTTAGGGGGGCCTACGAGGAAGGGCAGCAGCTTCCATCGGCGTATTTTAACACCTCTAATGCGATTAGATAAAGAAAGATACATTTATTTGGCTTCACATGAACAGCACAGACAAGTATAATCAGATAAACATAAGTAAGTACAAGTATAATTGAACAGGTGAAGGTAGAGTTACACATGAGGATTAATTAAATAGATGCAGCAAGTGTAAGAAATGATGTAGGTAGGTAGGTAAAGCAAGAGAAGAAGACAGAAACATCTAAAACTGATAACCAATCCGCCTGCCAAGCGTGGTGATTATGCAATTGCCCCTAGTATGGGGGAGGCACGTTCAGCAGTGGACATATGATGAATGATGATGGAGAATGCCTGGTAACTTGTTATGTCGGTTTCAATACCGTTACCGGACAGCACGCGAGCTACCTGTCATCTGATATCGTCAATATAAAATGCATCTATCTAAATGTTACGAGTTAAAGCCCATATTTGAATGTACATTTTTGTGCTGTACGGTAGCGCTGCGGCTCTGATCTGTGACAACCTTTAGCATGCAAATTATCAGCAGTATCTTACTCTCATCCAGTTCAAAGGCGTGATGGTCCGGTTGAGCAGGCGTTCCTTCAGGAACATGAGATGCGCCTGCAGCAGCTGCGCTTGCAGGCAGTAGCTGGTGATGATGGTGGCTTGCACCATGTCGTGGGTTAGCGTGCAGATTATCAGTAGTATCTTTAGAGATAGGTTAACTTCGTAGGACCTGTAAGTAAGGAAATAAAAAACCATCAGGCTGGTAAAACTCAAATACTGGGTTAAGGCCTTCTTCTAAACGCACCAAAGTGTTGCAAATCAGTTGATTTTAACATAGTTTTAACGGAGTATTATAGGCGGTAAGTTTACCTAATCCTCATCTCATGATGAGGATTAGTTAAACTTACCTCACTTAGCACTTCCACTGCTGAACATGCCTTTCCCAGACGAGAAGGGTTTCGCGATTATCACCACGCTTGGCAGGCGGATTGGTGATCGCAGTAGAGGGTTTAAAAATACACAGAATGAAGCTACTGTCCTTCCTCTCGTAGATTCCCTTAGATTCCCTTTCCCTTCTTACGACATTCACGGGCTGAGTTAGAGGGTCGATTCGCACGCTGCGAACGCTATGTACGTGCAAGTTTTTTTTTTTGTTTGTAAATAGAGTTGTATGACGCTATTTACAAACAAAAGCTAGCAATTCGTTTGACTGCTTACCCGTTTTCTATCCATCTGAACATGACAGTTCCTTTAGCCATCATCAGGTTGACGGAGCACAAAGATAGACCCATCCAAATTATGCTTAGTATTATGAAGAACCATAGCATCCGGAGAAGCTGCTTCGGTTTATTGGTGGGCGTGCCTTGAGGCGCGTATGATGATAATAAGAACACCTGTAAAGTGTATAGTTATTGTTAACTTGTATTGTTGTTATTTTCATGCCTTTAAGCTTAGAGTATACTTACTCAAAAATGTCATATGCCATCTATGTACATAACTAACACATAAGATGTAACCTAAATGCATTACCCTTTCCATTAAATTCTGTAGTTGTTCGTTATCAGATGTCCGGAACAAGTACAGGGCGTACAAAAACCCAACGAAGTGCAATACGCTGGGTCCAATGTATGTAAACGCTACGTTGCCGTAGCACACTTGTTTATACGCGTCATACTCGAGGGATGACGTTAAAGCAAGCGGTACCAGCTTGTAACAGAATCCACGATCGCGTCTGAAATATAATAGTGAATTTTAAAGCAGGCTTCTAGCACGCTTAGCATTATAAGACAGCGATATATCTAGGGAAAAATAGACAAAAATTCATCGATATATATCAATACTCATTTTTCATTTTTCCCTATTCTAGCCTAAACAAACCCTTAGTCTACGGTGATCCTGATCATTCGAGGGGCAGTTAAAATAAAAATCCGTAAAGCAATTAGTAGGTACCTATGCAACTGTTTAAGTAGGTACATAATTAAATCTTTATAATCCGTATCTAGTATTTGAACTATTACAAACCTACTTATACAGTTAAGTTAAAAATAAATATGGTTACCTGAAACAAGCCATATATTGAAGGATGTATCCTATAAACATAAGTATGGCGACCTGCGCAGAGTGGAAATGTGACCAGAAAATAGCACATCTCGATGAATTCGATGTATCAACCACGGGTCTCAGGCCCATTATCGTCAACAGTTTCAGGTAGGGGAGAAGTATCTGAAAAGGTGATTTATTTTATACTTGGGTATGTACATGGAGGTGGGTAATATTTTGGATAAACATAATGGTTAAAATCAGGTTATAAGGGCTTTATCCACCTGCACCTGTGTGTTAAAAGGTGTCATACAGTACAAAAATAAACGTAAAAACTTACTTTAGATTTGCAGTAGTGTAATATTGCTGAAGTGCTCATGTATTCCGTATCCGGAGTTTCCGTTATCTCCCCGATCTAAAAATAAAACACTAACTTTAATGAAAAGGGCGCACAGTTAAATCACATTAAATGAAAAGTGAACTCACGTCAACACTGTTCGCGTCGAGGCTGGTGTGAGATCTCGGCATCGCGGGCTCACAGTTCTCGTGCCTAAGGACATGGCTGTCCAGCAGATCGCTGGCTACAAAATCATTGAAAAAATGAACATTATTCAATTTATTGCCCATATCTACTCAATAATTGACTTTATGCCCATTATTCACAACGATAACACAATAAATAGTACAATGATGCAGAAAACATTAATGCGGTTGGAATAACGAGGGTAGGCATGTAGGCAGCTAAATGTGAAAAAATACGATTGCTTACCACTACCGTAGGATCCATTGTCGTTTTGCATTGTATTATTACAATAATAATTACGATAAGTAAATAACTCTTACTGTTTTACTCTTTGCATATTACATATTTCGTTTAAAACCACTTATTCAAACTGTTATCTAAACAATTATTCATGAAAACTAAAAAAGCTTGTGGCTTCAACTAGAGATAACAACGCACTGCTGTTTTTAAAGTACATGCCAATGCACTCAACATGTAGGTAGATACAAGCTTCTCGACGCAGACAGCAGAACGATAAAAATTCGATATGACAGTTTTCTTTATTTGAACAAACGGGGTCAACGCGAAATTATGATTCCTAGGTCCTGATTCATCCAGTTGGTAGGTGTTTTAGCAAGCTAATTTATATTTTTGATGTTGATAAATAGAATAAAGCACGGAGCAAATTAAATTACGTATTTTACCATAGTTTTATAAGTTGAATATGAGTATACGTTTGTCCATTTGTTTACAAACTGCGTTGAACTTATGATAACTTAAGAGTGATAAAATTAAAACCAAAGGATAAAATAATGGAATTAGAAAACTACCTTACCGCAGTCTAAAGTGCAGTAGGTACCTACTAGACCTTAGCAATCCAAGCAATGATCTACGAACATAGATTTAAAACGATAACATAAAAATCTAAAAATTCGGAAGACAGACTTTCGTCTGTACCTACAGGATATATATGCTATTAATTAATGAAATCAAAAATAATTGTAACTGAAATCATTTATTTATTAGATACCATCACTAAAATCGTTTCTGAAATTTCTTCTTAGCTAAGAAGCCTGTTTTCCTGGCGATCTCTTTCCTCTCTTGATGGTGTTTCCTCATTTTCTTATAGTTATCTGATTCTTCTCTCGTCTTTTTGCCGCCCATCCTGAACTTCATCTCACGGTTTCCTCCTGTACCAGTAACCATGGTTGTGAAACCTTCTTTCGTTAGTCGATCGCCCAAGCTCGACTTGCTCACTCTTGTTATGCTCTTGACTATATTTGTGTTTCTAGGAGCTTTGTCAAATTCATAAACCTTTTCTTCGTTATCTCTTTCATTATCGTCTTCTTGTCTCTTATGCCTATTGATGATTTTGTGTTGTTTTTTAACCTCTTTCACCCAACCCCTTTCGTCGTCTGAGCTTTCTTCTTCAGTAGTTTCATAAAGTTCAGCGTCAGAATCCTTATTTTCTGTTTCTTCCACCTAAAAACAAGTTATCACATTAAATATGAAATCCCTATACATACTAATTCGTAATTTATCCAGTCTGTCTATCTGTTATTTCCATATAGACTCCAAAACGACAATTGACTCAAAGTTTATTTTAGCATGGGTTCAACATACAACGTGCTTAAAACCATTTTATTTAAACAACAACAAACATTCTAGGAGAATAATTACTTTGATTTTATAAATTACCTCCATAAGACTAGATTCGGCTTTCCTCTCTTTGCTCTTCTTATCATCAAGCCTGGATAGAACTGGGTTGAGAAGGCGGTATTCTTCAGCATATTTGTCGACTTCAAAGTCTGGATTTTCGAACAGAGCCTGAAACAAAAAAGATCTTTAGATTTGTCGGATTCACAAGGATGATACATCGGAAGAGACTCGATTTCTGTTTGGTATTTTAGGTGTATTACATGATTTGTTCAAAACAACAAGTATGTAGGTACCTTGAATCGACCGTCTTTGAGTAGATCGCCAGTTTGCTTTTTCTTCTTCTTTCCTTCAACATCCATAAGTTTCGATGCCAAGTCTCTGTTAACTTTAGGCAGGTTGTCTTCAATTTTAATTCTTGACGGTCTTTCTTGTTCAATCTTTTCTCTGATTTTCTTCTTTTTGTATTGTTCAAATGCAAACGGATCCGCTATTGATTTCGCCCTCTTGTATAATCGGACGTCTACGAAATATCTGCAATAAAAATTTGTGACAAAGAATACCACATTACGTGTGAAACCCACATAACAAATACTTCTGGTCTTTTTTACGGAAAATTATGATAGTTTATTGCCTTCATGTTATACAAGGCCTTAACATAGGTATGTTACAGTTTCAACATATGCCCGGGTGGGGCACAATATTAATGTTGAAACAAGTTTTTAGATTTTGTTTTTTTTTAATCGAAAAAATTTATTATTTCTTAATTTTTAGTTTTTTCCGGGTTTTTAAAAAGTTATCTGAGCGTCTGGTCGATGCGACGCGTGACCCGAGAGCTGGTGGGTATCTGGCGCAGGGCATCAGCATTGCCATGCAGCCAGCGTCTTGGGAACGCTTCCGACTGGTATTATTGATATGGATCAGTTGAGCTACCTGTAGATTGTTTGCAACAGTCTGCAGTTAGCTTAATTGTTTCAATTGTAAATACTAGTTCTAATTTGTTTTATTATTGAATTGTAATTTTCTTTGTCAATGAAGATACTTAATTAATGTTCAATATTTACATGAGTTTAATTAAGTGTCTACAAAAGTTGACTACCTATTACTGCTATTACCTACCCATTTATGTTTCATGTCAAAGAACTCCTGCAACATGTGGAAGCTACTTCCAATTAGGTACAGGTCGCGTCACGGTTTATTAGTGCTGAGTTTGAATGCGCTGAAGTAGATTTTTAGATCCATTGTATGAATGTACGCCTGCGCAGAGCGCCTTAAACCGTGACGAGACCTATAATGTTTTCGAAGTTTATAACATTTGGTTCGTTTTGTAAACTTATTCTGTGATTATTTCACTTCTATTGAACAAAGCAGGTTTAAGAGTTTAAGAGAACTTAATAACTTTTAAGGTAACTCACCCATGCATGTATGCTCTTAAGAGATTAGTGCCAAGCAAGTGGTCTAATCCCAGTGATTCAAGTTCTTGTTTTGTAACAAACTTGTAGTCATCATAGACTGTCTGTGCTGCAGAGCTCTCCAGCTCTTCAGTCAAGTTATCTAAGAAGGCACACCATCTAGGTGCAGGACCTGGGAATAAAAATAGTTCTTGAGCCATAAATGGAGTGAAAAATCACATGATTATTCCTGCGTTTGACGTCTTATCTCTTGAAAATCAGAATCAACACTTTTGTTGGTTTTATGAGTTCAGATTCGAGGAACATAGCAGCTTCCAAGCTATCCAATACAATTTGTTAATTATACAAACGAACGGTATAAAAAATTATGATTTTCCAATTTTTCGCTTTCCACCTAACCACCTATTTCTTGCAAATAGTTCCTAAATACTTAAATAGCGCTATCACTTTGTCGCTCAGTCGGTCGTGCGAGAAAGTGATAGCGCGTGAGGTCTCGAACGAGATTTTACGTAGCACCTTATAACACTTGTCTGAATATCTGTTATTATTACGGGTTAATGCTTACCCAGTGATGGAATATAATAGATTTGCATCTTTTGATCTTCAACTGCCATCAAATTTAGCCCTGAGTTAGGAATTACACACAGGTCATTGAAGTCTGCTGATGACTCAATACTTGTGTATTGTTTGCCCTAAAAAGAAAACAATAAAGAATGTATAAAAAACACCTTGAGCAATGAATATGTACAAAGTATATCACTAAAGGTGGTGATCTTTGAAAGGTAATCAAACAATGAGCAGCTGTGTTGGTTAACTTTAATGTTTAATGGTTGGTATTGACCTGCATTGCGGGGTGTAACGTAAAGTGTTACACAGCAAGCGTTTGTGCAGTCAGTACGGGGAAAGAAGCAACGAGATGGGGCCCTTTATGTATGAAAAAGTCTGTCAAAAGCGTCAATCAAAATGTAATTAAACGATTATCTTTCTAAAGTACTCATGCTTAATATTTAACTATTCCACATACACTATTTTTGTCCCAGATTTTCACAACAGATGCATCCATTGAGTAGACATAGTTCATATGTTTGTGAAAGTCTATTTTCTTGATAGCTAACTCGTTCATGTGGTCTTTCACTAGAAGGGGTTTACTTGATCTTATGTCGTATATCAGTACATGTCCTGTAGATGTGCCAACACCCATCTGTAGGGCTCCATCGAACTTGATGGCAGTGATCGCTGGTAAACCGTCATTCCTGAAAGAGGAATTATTATAATAAATCATCTTCTTCATTCAAGTTAGTAACAAAGAATATATATAGTTAGTAACATAGAGAAAACACACACTCATGGAATAAAAAGACACCAAAATAAATGTTTTTTCTTACTTATATTCTGAATCAGTACAGTGTAAAGCACAGTCCAGTATTCCCTGTCTGGACTTAGTCCGTGGATCCCATCCTTCTACGTGTCCTGAAGTTGTGCCAAGTACAAGAAGTCCGTGATCATCACTGACATCACAGCAATTTACCTCTGCAGCTTTTGTTACAAATGGTGCTAGAAACTGTCCTAATTCTAAATTGAGTCTGTATACTTCCTAGAAAAGGTAATAAGTTTTTAATATTGTTTACTGCCAAATCTATAGTTTAATAAATACAGCCAACAAGTGAAACTGGTAAAACTTATAAAATACATACAGATGATGCACCAACAACAAATAAATCACATGATGGTTTGTGATATGAAATATCTCTGCCAAAGCGAGGAACTCGGAGACGGTAATGTCGTCCATGACCAACATGAAACTCTACATATCGATCACATTGTAAGAAAACTATCTGAAACAGGAAGTTTAGATGTAAGATTGTACAGTCATGTCATAGTGAAAATTGTAAGCGTTGTTATTTCCAGTTATACTTACTTTTGCGTAGTCTTCACTCAATATTTCAAATGTGACCACTTCTGAGTCCAAGCACCGCTCAAACTTTAGTGATAAATTATTCACATCAAAACATTTGATTCTGGGTTTGTAAATACCTGTGGCCATAATATACTGGCCATCTTTTGAAACACGGAGGCTGGTGCTAACACCTGGCATATCAAATTCTTGAATAAGTTCTATTCTTCTTCTCAAGTCAACATTTTTTTTTAGCAAAGCCCTTTTCTTTATTTCGGTGAGCCACTGTAAGTATAAAATATTCAAAGCTATAAGCTAGTTTCCAAAAGTAAGACCTGTTTATTATTGTGTTGAGGTTAGAATGTGGATACTGCTAAACTTACGTCTGGAAGAGATTTTCCAACGCTGAGGTTGTAAATTTTAACATTGTCGATCTCAGACACTTGCATTTTTGTTATTTCTTAGTAAAAAACCATTTAGGACCTTATTTATGAATACCCAATAGAAATAGAATAGAATGTATTTTGAGGTAATATTTATTTCTGTTTGTACACTACAGAGTACAGACAGCAGAACTTTATTTACATAATTTTTTTTAGGTTATGAATTTGATTGATTGAAATTAGTCAGCCAGTGTCATTGTCACGTAGTCTCGCCAGTATTTATTCGTAGATTTCTAAGCAACCGGCGCGGCGCCAAAAATAAAGTAGTTGAAGTCGTAGATTTCTGACGCCACGAGCTGGAGCCCGCCAGTCACGACCAAGTGGATCGCTGTATCAACCAACTGTCTCTGTGTAAAAAGGCCGAAATATCAATCATTCATTCCCATTTGACATGTGTGTGACATTGATACACAACACAACACAGTCACAGACAGACATTAAAAGCAAAACAAAATTTGAGGTTATCTTGCGAAGATTTTTAGAAATTCATAATTCTTGAAATTTGATAAAACTACTTCCCATTATGGCTAATAGAAAACCCCAATTGCCAAAGTCTATTTTAGATATGAAGTTTATGAAAAAAAGCAAAGAACGCATACAAAAAGAGTTAGCAAATACAGAAGACCACGGTAGTATGTATTCTAACATAATTACCAATGAAATGCGCAGTGCTAACGGTAACTTTATAACAGAATCTAGTTTCGCATATTGCGTAGACTTGTTAGAGGGAAGACTGTCTTTCAAAGGTATGAACCCCGAAATAGAAAGACTCATGGAGCTAGAAAACCAACCTCTTATTCCTGAAGAAGACATGAAGAAAGATGTCTCTGACGAGATTCTAGCGAAGAAGATGGAACAATTTAATCTTAGAAAAAGACAATACAGTAGTCCTAGTACTGCAACTATAAAAAAGAAGAGGCATTGAATAACTTTTCTGAGATACTATTATATTTTATACATCATTGTGAGTTTTCTAATTTATTATTAGGAAAAAAATTAAATTAGAGACTTGAAATTCACAAAGGAATGTGATGTTATCCAGTTGCATTCAGTTTACTTAGAAAACCACATGTAAGACTGTTACTAAAGTTTTTTTATATATATTTATGCTTCGAAAGCAGAACTGACTGCAACAGGATCATAACAGAGATGGATTTATAAGACGGCTGGTACATTTTAATTATTGTTTGATACTGAGTGAAGATTTAGTTGCAAATAAAGCTTGAAGTACCATGTCATATAATTTTATGGATTGTTTGGTTACCATTGAACTGAAAAATTACAAAGGCCATATGAGATAAAAAGCTGCTTAAGTGTGTGGCTTACAGTTCAAAATCAGAAAACAGACATGGACACCTTTCTACATCCATAGACTACCTAAGATAATTATGCTTGTCAGATGTCTGTTTCCGGATTTAGAACTCTGACCCTTGTTACCATCAAAAATTAATTAGATCAATTTCATAGTATATCAGAAAGATTACTAGTATCAAGTTGGTTGAATTAATTATGGACAAAAGTATTACACTGGTGATAGTCACCCTTCACCTCAAGATTATTTTTGATGCAGACTTTTTAGATAACTAATATGGGTTCAGATTTAGCCTTTTTTTATTACCATTATTATTGTTCGTTGATTTTGTAAAACTTTCAAATAAAGTTCATGGGTCCTTCATAATCTTTTTATTCTAAACATCCTGCCCTTGATAGTGAACTAAAAATAGGAATTTGCTGAATTATTTTCAAAGATGTCTAAGTAAAATTTAAACAAAAAAAATAAAAAATTTCTTTCTGCTGAGATCAACCAAATTTTAGGTCCTTACATATGAAATTGGCGTTTTTCGTACTGGCCACTTTAATCACAAATTTCTCCTCTTTGGTAAGGAATTCCAAATTCAAATTTGTACAGCTATAGACTCATGTATTTGTGCTTCGATGATCGTCATTCATTTGTTTTGTTTTCTTCTGTTTTTTTCTGTTTGCGTCACTCATTTTACAAAATGGAAAACTTAAAATATCGCATTATTTACGTGTACGAGTTCCGCCGTGGCACTAGTGCTGCGGAAACAACTCGAAGGGTGAATGATGTGTATGGCGGTCGTGTTGCAAAAGAAAACACAGTTCGTTTTTGGTTCCAACGTTTTCGTTCTGGAAATTTTGACCTGCAGAACAAGCCCCGTGGACGGCCTGAGACTCAAGTTGATAATGAAGAGTTGAAGGCTATTGTGGAAGCGGATCCATCGCAAACCACGTCCGAGTTAGCTGCAGGCTGCGATGTTAGTGATAAAACTGTTTTAATTCACTTGAAGCAAATTGGGAAGATTAAAAAGCTTGAAAGGTGGGTACCTCACGAATTGACTGAAGCAAACCGGCAAACGCGCGTCGACTGCTGCGTTACATTACTAAACCGGCACAATAATGAAGGTATTTTAAACCGAATCATTACCTGTGATGAAAAATGGGTTCTTTACGATAATCGGAAGCGCTCAGCGCAATGGTTGGATCCTGGCCAGCCAGCCAAATCCTGCCCCAAGCGAAAATTAACCCCAAAAAAGTTATTTGTAAGCGTTTGGTGGACTAGTGCCGGTATTGTTCATTACAGTTTTCTCAAATCTGGCCAGACTATTACGGCTGATGTCTATTGTCAGCAATTGCAAACCATGATGGAAAAGCTAGCGGCTAAACAACCTAGGCTGGTCAATCGCTCCACGCCACTGCTGCTTCACGACAACGCTAGACCACACACTGCGCAACAGACGGCTACTAAATTAGAAGAGCTTCAATTGGAAAGTCTAAGACATCCTCCGTACTCCCCGGACCTTGCTCCAACAGATTACCATTTTTTTCGAAATTTGGATAACTTCTTGCAAGGGAAAAAATTCAACTCCGATGGGGCAGTCCAAATCGCCTTCAAAGATTTTATTGATTCCCGTCCGACTGGTTTTTTTAGTAAAGGGATCAATGAACTACCTATAAGATGGCAAAAGTGCATAGAAAATAATGGTTCATACTTTGATTAATTAAATATATTATATTAAAAAATATTCGACTTTTTGTTCCTCCCATACAAAACGCCAATTTCATATGTAAGGACCTAATATATAGGTATGTTATTATCATGCAGTCCACCTCCCATTATTTTTTTAGTATTTATTTTTGTCCCTCCCACAAATTCAAATGTCATGCATGATAATATATGGGCAACAAATGGAACATAGGCTACTAGAATTTGCAACAAACTATTTTAGAGTAGGTACTTACATAATACATAGTAAAAAGTCAACATTATCATGATGTATTATTTTATTTTGTTTATAAACAAAAAAAAAGTAATTACAACGAACATTGTGAGATAATATTAGTAAATTAATTGAATAGATATAATTACTTGATAAATTCTGTAATTACTGGTGGTGCTTAGAAATATTCAATAATTCCTTATTTTGATATACACATGGTAGTTATTTAGCATGCATTCATTAGCTCGCAACAATAGATTTTCCAGTCAGCTATATTTTATTGAAAAAGTATATGTAAAACTTTGAGCACTCCTACGCACTAGCCGCCCCTGCGGTTAACAGCTAGTGCGTAGGAGCGCTAAGATTTAGCAATCATGACCTTAACACAACCTGAATCCATACTAATATTATAAATTCGAAAGTAACTCTGTCTGTCTGTTACCTTTTCACGCCTAAACGGCTGAACGGATCTCAAATAAATTTGGCAGGGAGCTAAATGGTATACCCGGGACATAGGCTACTTAAAAATCGCGTGCGAAGCAGCGGGCAGCAGCTAGTAAAATAAAATGCTGGACATTTTCACACAGTAACCTCTAGCCCCAGTGGTCCCGTTTTATAGAAACCAGATAATTGATTTTAATAATAATAATGCTGGACAATATACACAGCATCATCTAGTCCCAAGCTAAGCAGAGCTTGTGTTATGGGTGCTAGATAACTGATATGATAATATACTTAATACAATACGTGACATAGTTAGATATGTTTTTATTAAAGGTACATAACAAACATGCGGAACAAATATTTGCAGATCGTACAAACATTTTCCCATGGCGGGAATCGAACCCGCAACCTCCTGCGTCGCAGGCGGACCTTCGCACGCCGCGCCACGTCAGTCGTCTATACAATACGAAGTTGTTCAGACCCAAGCGCAAGCGATATTCGGAGTGGTAGCGGTAAATAAAGCTCTGTTTCGCGCGGTATACCGCCGCATAATTTACCGCTGCCGCTCTGGGTAACAAAATAATGCGTAGATCTGAACAGTGCTTGGAATTGTTTTTTTTTTATATACGTTACATGGAAAACATCCGGTTCTGAAACAAATATTTTCAGATCATACAAACATCTTGTCCTGCAGTGAGAATCGAACCCACAATTTGCTGCAACTCAGGTGGGCCTTCGTTTTTTACGCCACTGAGGCCGGTGGTAGACGTTATTATCTAAATTAACACGTAACACGATATCATTTATCTAAATTAATTGTTAAATATTAAATCAGTTCTCTGCAAATAATTTTCTCAAAAAAAAAATTAAAACTTAAACTACCTACTCTATAAAATTTAAGTACAGTATTTTAATGACTTCTATTCTCATTACATAATTTAATAATATTTAAACAAGTCTTTATAGAAGGCATTCTGCATTATCACAAAGTTTTTCTTGAATGTTTTTGAAGAAAGTGCACCATGTGTGTCGCGAAACATTTTACACTTTATACACGACACTGTTTTTTTTCTGTGAAATTATTGCATAACGGACATTGTTAATGTATAAGTCAGTCAATCCAGGCCTTGTTGCATTAGATTGTGGAGATCCCGGAAGGCAGCGCCAAGTCTGCCCTGCAGGGTTTGCCGCTTGAGCAGGAACGCGCGGACGTCTATGAGGAGCCGATGGATCTGTACGCATTTCGCGTATCGCTCCTCTCGCGGTATGTCGACGCCGAGTGTGCGAACTGGCGCGCTCACATTCGCACGCACTACTGACGAAAAGTTCCGTACTATCAGCCTTAGCGCATTGCAACCACATTGCATATATCTGTAACGGAATATCGTGCTTAGTGTCAGAAAAAATTCGGCAAGCATTTGTAAATATCCAGGTTGTGTACTATATAATATTATGTTGATTTTACATAATAAATCTCTCATATTATACCAAATACTCCAAAAGTACCATTGAATCAAAGTTTGTTAAAACATGATGAAATGAACTCCTTCTTGCGCAGTTGGGTAAAAATTATATAAGAGGCAAACTACTACGCCCCAGCCGGTTTTATTCCTAGTAGAAAGCAGAAAATATCGTGGCTGTAGAAGCCAAATTAAATAACTAACACATTTTGCGAAATCGACTTTATTGCATTTCTATAAAGTCTAATTGAAGCTGCATCTTTCTGTGCTACTAATGTTTCGCTATCATAATTTATCAAAATGTTATCTGTAAATGAAACTTGCAAGTCGGAACAGATAGAAAATAAACTTCTCAAAATAGACAAAAAAGTAGCGAAGGAAAATTAAATAACGCAGCCATGAATAGATACATGTAATCAATGATCACTTTGCGACAGCGCGTAAAGGCCATAACATCACTTATTTAGTTTTCCCTCGACACATTTATGGTCAAAGGCAAATGGAATTGGAAAAATTAATAAGATAAGTTATTGAATTTTCGTGTGTTATGATTGAGATATACATATTAGTAAAATACAAATTAAATAATGGCACTTATTTAAATTGTCTACTAAAGCTCATTGGTTTTTTACAAGTTTAGGACAAGTAGAACTTCAGCGGAAAATATTGTTGGAGGAACAACTAGCAAACAAAAGTAAATAACTGACATAAACTTCAAAACTCTGGCGAGGGAAAAATACATAGTTGTTTTTTATTTTTTTTTCTCATAAACCAATTACCCAACAATGATTAATATGATTATCGTTAAATTAAAACATAGGTATAGTAATAATCTTTAAAATATGAAAAAGGCGACACTAAAATGAAAAGCCCAAATAAAATTATCGCCATTACTGTGTCAAAAACACAGTTAATCGCGTTTTTCTCCCGATTTTAGTTTTGTTAGTTATTTAATTTGGCTTCTACGGCCACGATATGCAAAATAGCAAAAAAAAAAAATAGTTTTGTGGTAGCGTTCAGTTCAGATACATTAATATAATTCATTATCCAGCGCAAATCAATCCACCTTAAAACAGAGATCAAAGGTTAAAATTATTTGTAAAAAAACGCTTACGATTCATATTTGCTTTGTAGCAGTTCATATATTTTTGGAAGCATCAGAAGACAGATGTCCAGGTTCCACAGAGATCTGTAATAGACACAGTTTCCATTAAATTTCATCTGCAACGAATTGCACGTATTACTTGCGAAGTTGTTTTTATCAACTTACGGCTTGTGTGCCATGACGTTGAGAAGGTCCAGGATAACCGATGTGTCTTCTAACTCAATGACAGTATCCAATGCTGTTTTGAGATTTTTGTTGATCCTTACCGAATGGAATATCTGTGAACAAAAACTTATACACTGAGTACACGTAGGTAAACAAACACGTTAAGATTTCTTGGCATGGCCTACCTGAAGCTTTCTTTTTGGGGATGTTTCGGCCCAGACTTTGGGAGACAATTTCGACATACCTATTCGGAATCATACGACTCATCTTTTTTCCGAGACATTATAACCATTCGATATTGATGTCGCTACTTCTAAGCATAATTATGGAGCCCTTGTTAATTCCACCGCACTAAGTGAGTCGTAGCGGTCTCCCTTCCCCAACAACCTCTTTTCATTCGTAGCACATAGGTTATGAACTCGCTGCCTGCTTCGGTTTCCCGGTTAACCTGGGTTTCTGTAAGACTAGAGTGAATAGGTGTCTTCAAGACCTTCGTGATACATTGTCACTGCCATCACGTGAGATTGTGGTCAAACGAATCTTTATTCACCATAAATAAAAGATAATCCTACTTAACCTCGTTATTTGTGAAAAAAAATCATCGGCCAAACCTGCGCGTCAAACAAGCGGGGGGCGAAGTGGGAGCGGGGAAAGCGCGCGGCGGACGCTGCAATGACGCCTCAATGGAGCCTTGTACTCTTACGCGACCGAGATGCGAGAACTTTTTAATGGAAAAGTTTCGCGTTATTGACGTTCCGCTTTGCGTCCCGCGTGTTTGACGCGCAGGTTTGGCCGAAGCTTTAACATACATGTAGAACTTTCAATCTCGCTGTGAGTACTGCCATCATAGAGTCGTGTCCTCGCATCATGACGCCTAGGACCTCTTGCTCGCTCGGCTCTGCCGCCGCGCCGCGCCCGCCGCGTCGAGACGGACCGGTTAACGCACCTTTCTGTAAAACCACGTGAAGAAAAATTGCAATTAGCATATTAGAGATTTCTGAAACCTAAGGAGCAAAATTCAATTCTTCTTGCTGCCGTAAAATATTAAAAACCGTTTAAAATGTCATCACCTTCGACCAATGTAAGGTTTACTTACACTTTCTCCCGGGGCGGGAATCGAACCAGCAACCTCTTGCGTCGCAGGCGAATATTTACCACCCAAATATTCACTCGCTGCGCTGCGGGCTACGGAGGTCGTCAAATAAATGTAAAACAATATGTTGAGGTAAGCAGTTTTGCTTACCGGTAGGAATTCGTCAAGATCCAATCCAACAGGCCGGTCGGTGAGGCAGGGTACGAACTCCGGCTCAGGCTCCGATGTGTCAACAGTGCGCTTCACTGGCTCACGCACTAAAACGACAGGCACTGGCTCCGCTTGTCGTCTAGAAAGAACAACTTTGCTTAGACTGCGCTCGTAAATAATGTTGTATTATGGTTAAGGCTGTCGCAACTTGGTAATCCAGCCAAATTCGATGTCATTTAAGTAATTTATTAAATCTTTAAATCTATACAAAGCACTCAGACATGTCAAAAATAACATAAAAATGTGTACAATGTACCTAAGTAGATCGCACTAATTCAATATCATAATTATCTTCACAAAATAAATGTAAATAGATGTAAAATGTTGGTACTTAGGTTTGTTTAGACAAACACGGGAGGGGGGGACTAAAATTCTCATGCTTGGCGTCTAGTTTCAGACATAATTATTGAAGTAAAGATCTCAAATCTACAATGAATTTAAATTGAGTATAAAATTACACGACGACAAGGTTACTTGAAGGTTAAATATGGGCGTTTCTTTTCAAACAATTCACATGCAGTATAGCTCGGTAGGTTCTGCAACAAACTGAACCTATGAAGGCAAAACTAGGCTCAGTAGCTTACACGACGGTAGTATCAACAATATCAACGAAATAGTAGCCTAAGCAATTACGCGATAGTAGCTCGTGTGAGTCAACCAAAGGTGCAGTTATTGTAACGTACCTGGCGCTGTCAGGAGACCTAGTGAAAGATAAAGATCTCTGTCCCAGCGATGGCGGTCCTAAAGAGACCTCACTATTACTTGGCCGAAGATTGCATGCTGCTGAAAGGAGACAGATTCTTTATAAAACCTTGCACAAAAAATTTAATGAAGCAAGTGTATTTAATAATTTAAGTTTGTGTTTTCTTTAATGAAGAAATATATCTAGAAATATTCATTTGGTCGTGTTAACTTACTCATAACTGTGTTAGATTTGTTTTCTTTATAGGAGTTATGCCGGTTTAGTGAGCTGGCCGAATAATCGCGTATGATAGGCACCGCCGCCGCCGCCGCCGGCGGTGCTGGCGTGTAAATGCTGTCTTCCTTATTGTCCGCCACCAACACTATTAATATAAAAGCAAACATGAGTTTTTAAAGTTGAACAGTGCGTAGTTAGATTTTACAGGCTTTATGATAGAGTTGAAATAAAATTGATGCGAATTTTAAGAATTTTTTATGAATTACGGGCCTTTTTAAAAGCTCGACGGTGGAACTAGCATGAAACTTACGTGTATATGAGCCATTTTTCTTGTCCAGACCGCAGTAATCCTTAGAAGTGGGTATTTTGGAGTAGTCGGTGCGCTGCTGGCGCTGCGGCGGCGAAGGCTGCGGCTGCGGCCTCGACAGCGTTAGGTCACGCAGAGACGTGCTAACTGCCGGCTCTTCTTTGTCCAGTGATTCTGGCACTGCGGGCGATCAAATAGAAACGGAAATAATAAGGAACTATCAAATCGGATGTTAGGGTTAAGGCACAGTGATAGCTCATTAGCCCGTTCTATGAAAGCTTGCTCAGTTATCGATCTATGCGTGAGTAACTCTTTAAGCGTTACTCAAGCATAGATAGACTTTTTGAGAGAAATGTGTGCCTTACGTTGTAAAGG
Source organism: Eupithecia inturbata (assembly GCA_963662085.1). Lineage (NCBI taxonomy): Eukaryota > Metazoa > Arthropoda > Insecta > Lepidoptera > Geometridae > Eupithecia > Eupithecia inturbata. The sequence goes on along the minus strand of OY759180.1, from coordinate 7,957,772 downwards.
TATATGCTATGAAAATCTTCAAAAATTCACTTTCAGTTTGCCTTGACCTTCAACATAGCACAAACATTCACAGAACCCGTCTGTTATTATTATTAAGCTATGTAAATGAAATGAAGCCAGTAGGTGAGGGAAGTTGGTCGAGTTGATCCATCGAGGTAAGATGATCCCCCACGATTGTGGCCAAAGTATTAACGCCATCTAGTAACTTTCTTCAGTAAAACGTAACCCCCCACACCCCAGCGCGCAAACCAGATAAATGGCCTACGAAATGTTTGTCTTTAAAATAGATTTCAATAATTATTTTAGAAATTACAGCCCTTCTCCCTTGATCACCTCGTACTACTTTCTGCCACATGCAGACTGGACAGGTGCAGAATGCTGATAGACCAAAGATGATAGCTAAGTTTTATTCCGACTTTGCGTTGATGATCAGACCATACTGGCCGTACAATGAAAGCCACAGTGCCGGCATTAGAGAAGCTTTTGGATGGCCACCATTGGCTTATCGTTCTGTCGCGTAGGCTACCGAGTGAGGAGTGTCATGTCTCGCCGTCCAAATCTTTTCATTTACTTAAGCTACCTAGTGCAATAGGAGAGTCGCTTAGGCTACTAAGCGACTCTCCTATTGACACACTATGGACTATGGACACTACTAACAGCTCAAGAATACATCTTAGGGTAACTATAGGTCTGACAGGTATAGGCTGTGCAATAAATATAAAATTGTTGTTAATGACAACAGTAAACGCTAAAGGCGCTATAGTCCGATGAATGTCCCAAAGCTTTTCGTCTTCTAAGTCACTTGAACTAGTGGTGTAGTAGGTTAGCACGTTACCGTACTGAGGGAAAGACGCGGTTAAAAGTATCGTCGAAGTAAAAAAAAATTGGGGTATTATTAGATTTCTTATAAGTAAACACTTTATTAAACTAAACATTTTATTAAATGATTATTAGTGAAGTGTAGAATAAATAAATAAATAATGCTGGACAATCCACACAGCATCGTCTAGCCCCAAACTACGCAGAGCTTGTGTTATGGGTACGAGATGACTGATATACAATAATACATTACATAGATAGATATTTTTTTAATATACATACATAGAAAATACCCAGAACACCCGGAACAAATATTTGCAGATCGTACAAACATTTGTCCCAACGCGGAATCGAACAAGCAAACTCCTGCGTCGCAGGCGGTCCTTCGACCGCCGCGCCACATCGGTCGTCAGCAGAAGCATTGTTTGTTAGTTTGTAGGAATGTGTAAAGTATTAGTATCTGGAAAATGCTAGAAGCGAAGGAACAATATGTGCACCGCGAATTAATAGAGCCGGCAGTACGTCTTGCCATCGGAAAGTTATTAGATAAGAGATAGGACGATGAAGGGAAGTCAATAATATACCTGAGAGAGAAAAATCTTCAGAAGACAAGCTAGTGGCCGGCGGCGGTGTACGGTTTACTGGAAGTTTTCAAACAAGTATTTACAAACATGTTGGTTGCTGTGACATTTTATATTCTATAAGTATAGTTGAACTTCTAGTTCTTAAGTCAGTTAGAAGTGCTAGAAAGTTTTTTATAAGTCCGTCAGCTAGTGGTAAATATGACACTTTATGACTTCGACAACTCAAGCTTTATATAGAGACTTTAAAAGATAATGCAAATTTACCGGTTTGTAGGTTTAGTGTCTTGAGTTACATGAGGTCAAGTAGGTCGAAATGGACGCACTCACGAGTCGAGCTTTTCAGTTTCCTCATACTAAATAACGAATACCTAATATAAGGCTCACTACTCACATGCTCTTGAAGGGCGAAATATATCAGTGTAGTCGTTAATATTTGATATAATGGCACCAGAATCCTCATCCGCCTCAGTTCCGGAAGCAGATTCCTCAATAGTCTTTTCATCTAGGAGTGTCGGTTGGTGCAATACTGAAACTATCAACAAAACAAAGCCGTAACGTAAAAAATACTACCATTAAATTGATAACTATTTCATAATCATGCATTAAACTTGTGTTTACGACTAATCCAATTAAGGTGGTTCTCTTTACGTTGCCGCGTAATTAAAATTACTTTTACGCTAGTTTTATCTCTTGTTGAACGCAATGTTAAAAATCGCAATTAAATTTGAATCTCGCGATAAAGTGAATCGAACCATCATAATAAGTAATTGGGCATTACAGACCACAGTGCCAAATTTTTATCTAAATTGCGGAAAGATGAATATATGTAGATAGATAATGCGTTATTACATAGATAGATAAGATTTTTTATTAAGTTCACACACACATAGCCATATAAAACATTCAGTTCTTAATTAAACTTATCCTATAGAAAAGGCAATGGAATTGGGGGCCTTATCGCGGTGAAAGGATAAGATCATAGGACGGCGGTGTTTATGCTAAACTAATAATTTAATGCTCTAGTTACCTCCTTTGGCAGGCTTTTCTTTTGAGAAGCTCTTACGAAGGGACTGGCCTTTTTGGAACGGCGAGAGTTCTTTGCAGGCGGTGGGCGCTACCGGCGGCGGTCCTCCAAATGGGTGCACCTTGTTCAGATCTACTACTGATAATACTACGTACATCGAGTGGAACGATGCCGCAATCTGGAAATAACACCATTAACATTATAATATGTAACTAGCTTCAGCCCGTGGCTTCGCACGCACTTGACCGTAATAAAAAGTAGCCTATGTTCGTCCCAGGGATACCCTCTACAGCTAAACTACATTAAGCTCCGCTCAGCCGTTTAAATGTGAAAAGGTAACAGACAACCAGAAATTACTTTCACTTTTATAATATTAGTATAGATAAGTACTTACCTCTCAGTTTTATTATCATCATAATCTAGACAATGCTGTGTGCATTGTCCAGCATTATTTATTATTATTACTATGCTAGCTAGATTAAGACAAGATTACAAAAATATGCTGAAGAATGAGTCTTGCTTCAAAACCTTATTTTATACTTAGGCTCAAGTTTTGTATAATATTTTATGACGAATGTGTGTCTTCCATGTAGGGTTTGCTCACACAGCTGAGGTTGGGCCGTGAATGTGTTAATTCGTTGAGTGCTCATGACTCTTCATAATGCACAATAAAGTTGAGTAAGATATTGAGCAGGAGGTAGTGTAGTGGCGCCTCCTTGTTGAGAATGGGCATGAATGCATTAAGTGAGTTATAACTTACAAGTTGAGTCTGAGCCACAGTTATGTCATGAATATTGCCCCAGTGTCCTGGCACTGAGTCAAGCACCCGGGCGGGTTCCCAGCCAATCACATGCAGGCCATCATTGGCACAACCCAGTAATGTTGTGCCATCCTCACTGAACAATATGTGCCTGCAAAAAACGTTTTAAGTGTGAATATTTTTGTTGTGTTTTTTATGTGTCTGATTACTTTCCCACCAAAGGAAAATTAAGCTAAGCTTTAATCCTCGGTCCTCTCAGCTCACCTGTTTGGGATATACATTACTGATCTTGTTGAGTGTCTGGAATCTGAATCGGTCTTCTTTGTTGATGATGGGAAATTCTTTGCCAACCCTATTACTCACTCAGGACAATTACAGGATGACTTGGACCGCATTCAGGCATGGACTAATGACTGGATTATCAAACTTAATGTATCCAAATGTAGTGTTCTACAACTGGGCCAAACAAACCCCAAGAATACATACAAGTTGAACATCCCTATCCCTTCAGTAAACCAACAAAATGATCTGGGCATTACAATTACTACTAACTTCAAATGGGAAGAACACATCACAGGAATAGTGAAGAAAGCTAATTCCTTTATCTATGTTATAAGAAGAGCTTTCCAAACAATGACAGTGGAAGTATTCCTAAAGATATATAAGTCATATATTAGACCTCTGTTGGAATATGGTTTTCAAATATGGAGCCCCTACTTTCAAAAGGATATAAACCTACTAGAGAGTGTACAAAGGAAAGCCACAAAAATCCCTGTAGGCCTTCGTCGAATGTCTTACCCAGAGAGACTAGCCGCCCTACACCTTACTACTCTGGAGGATAGACGCCTCCGTGGTGATCTAATTGAAACCTTCAAAATTCTATCGCACACCTACAACCTGCCTGACATACACAAAATGTATACCCTGAAGGAGCCACTAAGATCAGCTAGAGGCCATAGTCTCAGAGTAACTCGTACATCTTCTAACACTAATATTGCTCATCACTTCCTGAGTAACAGAGTGGTGCACAATTGGAACCGGCTTCCTGAAGACGTTGTAACTGCTCCCTCTGTGAACAGCTTCAAAAACAGACTCTACCACTGGTTACGAACGCACAATCTGACCACTATAAAGGACAAACTAATGTAGTGAAAAACGTTAAAAGCACTGGGATATAGACATATCAGCTCTCAGCTGCTCGTCTATAATTACACTAATAATAATAATAAATAATAATATAGTTTTCTGATTTTTAGGGCTCCTTAACATATAAAAAACAAAATCAGTCAGTCAGTATGTCAAACTCAACCAAATACTTTTTACTTTCTAGTTAATATGTAAAAAAAAATGTTTATATTACCCAACAGAAGTATTTTCCTTTTCCAACTTTGAAACCAGTTGGAATTTCTCAACATCCCAGAAGTTAACAGTTCTGTCGGTGCCGCAGCTGGACAACAGGAACTCATGCGGGTGGAATTTGACACATGTCACTGCTCCCGTGTGCTCAACTAACTCATGCAGTACTTTACCCACCCTCACATCCCACACTTTTACAACACCTGAAATAAATGATATTTTTGTGAGTTACTTTAATTAAATAAATTCCACTAAAGGTGAGGGTAACGTAAGGCGTATTACCATCATCACATGCTGAAGCAATCCATTGGCCATCAGGGCTGAACTGAAGACTGTTTACAGGGAGCCTGTGACTGGAGTAAGTCACAATACATCCACTTTTTCTAGTGTCCCATAATTTTACAGTAGTGTCACAAGAGCCTGTGGTCAAATAGTCACCGTATGGGTGAAAGTCCATACATTTTATAGCTCCTTTATGACCTGTGAATGTTCTTAAAAGTTTAGCCGCTTCTAGGTCCCAAATTTTTAAAGCGCCTGTTTGTGAGCCAGCACAAACCAAATCTTCGGAGTGGCCAAAACATACACATTCTACAGGAGTTGTGTGTCCACTCAAACTCTGAGAAAGAGAAATACTATTGAGATAATAAACATAGGTCTTTTTACACACTAATTACAATGTTATATATAATATTTTGGTATTCCTACCCTCATCCAAAACAATTAAAACTATGTTATCCAATTGATAAAAGATAGTTTAGGTTGTTCTTACCATAAGGCAGCTTTGTCGTCCTATTGCCCACAGATTAACCTTCTTGTCATCTCCACCAGTGGCTAAAACTTGGTTTGACTTATGTCCCATGGCCAAACAGTTGACATTTGCCTTGTGGGCAACAAACTCTTCTGTAATAAAAAGAGGGTACACTTTAGATATGCAGGCTTGGGTTCTGAATATTATTCTCAGGTTAGCTTTAACTTACGTAATTTCCATGATCTCCGAACTCCGTCCATGGTTTATTCTTGTTTTGATATTTTATTCCATGTATGGCAAATCAATGCCTTTCAATTTTCAATGCTGTGTTGAAAGCAGCAACCACATGAATTTTGTTACAAAAGTTTTTGAATATGGGTTTCTGATACAGAAAACATACCTATTGTCTTTATTTCGGTTTGTTTAAATTAAAACCTTCTACAATTTCACTTTTCGATTTAGTTTGATTTTTTAATTTTGCTAAAGCTATTTGCCCGTTTTCGTTTCGCCTACAAAAAGCTGTCAGAAGTGCACTTTTGCCAACGTCATTCAGTGTGCTTTCGTTTTCCGATTCCGATGGGTGATTTCTTTCTTTCGTTCGTCCACCAAGTCTATTAAGTCTATCGTCACGGATTAGTTTTTAGTGTCCGTGCTTTTGTCATGCTTTGCGTCACGTTATAAGACTTCGAACTTCGTTCTATTTCATTCGAGTTCGATTTTTATAATGTTGTTGCATTTGCCGGGTCTAAGAAACCCTGTTAAAAACCTTAACTATCGAAGACTATTACATTATGTCCAAGGCCAAGAACCAGAGCCCAAAATTAGGGAATATTTTTATTACATTGATCATCAGGGCATGGTAAGTACGTCCAACCCACCCCTTAGTACAAGTAAATTCTTATGATGTGGGTATTATTAAAGGTCAAACTATAAAAGTATTTTTACAATTGCTCTGCATAGCTGCACTTACCTTGTCTGCATTTTATTCAGTATATTTCAGTTGTTTTTAGATGATTCAAAAATGAAAAATTTTACTTCATGCTTCAAAGAAAAGAAGTTCTTAGATTTTTTCTTCAAGAGGATTCGTCTTAACAGCAGTGGGAGATACCAAGAGGAGTTCCCATTTATTTCCCTATGTGGGAGAGAGAGAAATTTTATAAGATGTGATGATGTTCCAATAGTTTACACTAACATTTTGGTAAAGAATAACAGAGACCATCTAAGTTTTGGATATACTGGTGATCTACTAACCACCAAGTTTAAGCCTGATAAAATTTATATGTTGCCCTTGACGGGTAGAGTGTACCACCCCACAGAGGAAAAGTATGGAGGTGTTGGTTTGGTGAAATCCAAACTCGCTATAGAATTGAGTAAGGGTTTCGAATTCAATGATGCAAAGGTGCAAGGGCCGACACATTTCAACTGGAAAAATGAAAGATTTGAATTAGATCAGTTTTGGTTTAATAAAAAAGTCAAACAATTCAACTTGAAAATATATACTGATTCTGATTAGATTTTTATAGTTATTAGTTAATTTTCTTATTTACTCGATGCATAGCATTAGTCAAAATATTGTGTGAATATGGCCAACCTGAAAATAAATAGGTATCTATTTCAAAGTGTGATTGTTGTCATGTCATTATACATTTTGTACTGTATTATACCTATATATGTACATACTTTAATGTTATCTAATTATAATAATTTGTATATTATGTAATTATACTTAAAAATATATTAGTTGGTCAAAAGTAAATAATTTATTTTCTTTATGTTGCTTCTTCTTTAGAGAATGGCTGGAAGGATCCTTGTTGCATCCAGGACATGCCCTGGTTGTTGCCTTCATTGGGCTTTGATGGTTTCAGCATCATTTCCTTTGCAACATCATGTATGCTGGGGTCATAAGGAATGAATGTGATGTAGTGTTTGTCATCGGTGGGTGGGTCATCATAAACATGGTCAATGCTGGACACTATGCACTCTCTTACTTTGTCCATAAAAAGCTTTTTATCATTTTTAAATCTGTAAAATAATTTTAGTTTTACATTATTTAATAGCTTTGAAAACAAAACAATGATGCAACTTTGAACTCCAATATAATGATTTTTTTCAAGGGTTGATAGTTATTAACTTACGCAGCGGAAGCTTCTATATTAACAGGCACTTTTACATTGACATTGTGGAAGACGCACAATAGATACTTCAAAATTTGCCAGATGTGGTCCTTCTTTCTATCCCACTGTGGAAAAACTTCTTTCAGGTTAAACACTCCTGTGTTACTGTCTATTGCTGGGTGGTATACTTGCGATGTGAATGTAAGAACCTATAAAACAAACAAAAATTGTTTAAATCTGAAAAAAAAAAACAAGTCTTAACTTGCTAAGAAATAACAGGTAATACTTACAGGAACTTCATCATCTGGAAACTTTTCCGGTAGTGTCAGAGTGAATCTGAACACTCCCCCTTCATAAAATCCTGATCGCACAAATATAACACCATACCACACTGCAATAACAGAAAGAATTTCAGCAATGTTAAGGTCATTTACATGTGAGAGGAACCTTCAGAAAGCTTAATGTTCTAACTAGAAAACTTACAAAATGAATTTTCATATGATGGTATCACATAGATTCCCTCCAAGTTTTCCGTTTGTAACATTCGACTGTAAATGCAAAAAGAAAATGAGCAGTGCCGTACGATAAGTACATAGTACTTACCACCACATAGTAAAATTGAACCTCGATTTTAAACTTACTATTCTGCCATAATGAGATACTCTTGGTGGTACATGGCATACAGCTCTCTTGATTCTTTAGAATTGTCGCAGTTTTCGTCACTCATTTTGATATTTTATTGGAAATCCAAATAATCTTACATATTCCCGAAGAGAAACAAAACTATTGTGAATCTGAAAAAGAAACAGACTGACAGAAAAACAACAAACAGGGAGACCATCTCAAAAGTGGCGTTTTTGCCACTTTTGATCAGCCACACTTGACGTAATAAATGTCAAAAATATGCCTTCATATACGGAAACGGATAAAATCAAATACTAGGTGCGTATCATACATTCAGTTGTGCTATAATTAGATCGTTTTGTACTCAGAGTTTTTAACGCTCCGCAGAGTAGCTCAAGTTATTCTTGTAAATATTGTGCACCAACACCTTCCTATTTTTTAGTTTTCTTTAACTTCTACACTATGCTAAAAACCAATTGTAGGTATTGTACCTATTAACATTGGCCTTAAAATTTTCATTTTCTGTGTTGAGTACCTAGTTACATATATTTTGACGACAAACGTCTTTTGATCATATCTATAATTACCATTCTAATAGTATGAGTCACAGTCTCCGTGTTCTTTTGTCTTTAATTAATTACAGCTGATACATAAGTACATGTAGGTATACATGTTCTTTTGTATAGGAGCTTAAGGAACCTGTAGGTACCTTAATTTTGTTTTGTTTAGATTCACATGAGAAAATATTCTCGCACAAATCGTTAGCATGGGCAAACTTAAGAGAGCTTCTGCAAAGTTTGTAATTAAAAAAAATATGTTAAAGAGGATTTGATTGAAAATTAAAAATCATACGAATGTTTTTGATAATTTTCAAATCTGTCACTTTTGTAAATCGTCACCATAATCTGCCGTAGCTAAAATTATGGAGCCAAATCTGCAAAAATGGTCACACTGACAACAAGACTTATCACCAGGTTTTGACTGATTTGTAAACCAACAAACGCACTATGGTTGGCTTGTCAATGACAATAAAGTCCACAGTGAAGCAAGCGACTATTGAAGGAAACTGGTAAAAAACTCATTGGTGTTTTTTAAAATTTACCGCTCATATTATTATTTTAACCCGCCTCTATTTCATGACTATGAAATATCCATGAACTGGACACTGTCAGAAAAGTGACAAACCAGTCTTAAAGTGCCAAATACAAAGAAGTCAAGCTGAGCATAGAACGGTTTGCTTTTCGCCACAAGATGGCAGTAAGCCAAGTTGATGAATCTACTCAACAATAGATAGCGCTCAATTCACACGACCAACTTGTAAATAGAAAAAACATCTACCCACAGAAATAAGTTCAATCATCTCTTGTTCGTTGAGGACAACTAACCGTCAATATTAACATATGTTAGATTTATGAATAAACTGCTGATTGAGAGAACGGCGCGGCGGCGGCTATGCCGCCGCCCACTCAGGGATGGGTTAGATGAGCACCTGATGATCTCGGGATAAGCGGCAGCAGCTCAGCGCACGCTCTCAATTAGCTGGGATTATCCCACACGTGTCGCAGGATTATTTCTATAATACCTCTCGCTCTATTGGAGAACCGCTGAATAGAGATACTTTATAATTCTATTAAGTAGGTATAGCACGAATCTTATTGCTATTTTCAAATTTTATGTCTGATACCTGGTTTAGGCAACTGAGGCTAATACATAATTATTGGAATAAGAATTCTCACAAGTGTAATATTTCATAATGACAGACAAATTGTTATGTAATTATTTGTAATGATTCTTTTTGCAATAAACTACTATTATTATTACCTACTTGGGCATTTACATTTAATCTGCTTTCACGTATTAGGAACCTCTTTATGTGCTTACCAACATAATAAAATTATAATTTCACCAAACGCCATAGGTAGTATCTAAACCTAACGTTGTAAGACGGAAAATGTATAGGTATTATGTTATTTTTATTATAAACAAATATTTTATGAATGTTTAATGTACACTGGGTCTATTACGAGCTTTATGACAGCCGTTTTCTTCGTAGAAAACAGACGTTAATTCGAGGAAACATATGGAAGTAATGGCGCTACTCGGTTTCAAAGTGCCGCTCGCTGCTTAGCTCATAAAACTGAAAACATTTGATGTATGCAGACGAGTTAGTAGCCCCTGTATAAACAAACAGCTTTATTAGGTAGACAGTAAATGAGAGACGTTATACGTTTAGTTTCAGCCCTGCGTCGGTATTGGAAGGTTGTGGTAATTTAATATTTGTGACCGTTGAATTTTTGAATGAAAATTAGTACCTTACCTACCAAGTTATTTTTGACTATCGTAGGCGTTATTAAATCTCATTAAAATAGAATAAACATCAATAGAAGTTTTGAACGAATCTTAAATCGTCCTAGATAAACACTCAACATTCACATACCTAACCTTCTGTTCTCTACTACGAAAAATGCACCTCGAAAGTACCTCCCTAACCTACTGAATTAAAATAGAAAAGAGAGTGATTTAATTCATCCATTCTCTTAATAATTTTGGCTGCCTTTGGAACCTCCAACCAATTTCATTACCGTTTCATATGATTTATCATCATAATCATCATCAACCTAGGCCTTCCCTAATGAGCACCATAGCGCCCTGTCTTCAGCTTGCCGCATCCAGCATCTGCCTGCAGTCTTTCGCAGATCGTCATCCCACCTGGCTGGAGGGCGTCGTACACTACGTTTGCCGAGTCGCGGTCTCTACTCGAGAACACGTTTACTCCAGCGGTTGTACATTCTTCGCGTGATATGGCCGGCCCACTACCACTTCAGCTTGCTAATTCTCTGAGCTATGTCGATAGCATTGGTTCTCTGTCGGATGTATTCGTTACGAATCCTATCCTTTAGAGAAGCTCCGAGCATAGCTCTTTCCATAGCTCGCTGAGCGACTTTGAACTGGTGGACCAGCCCTACCGTGAGTGACCACGTCTCAGTTCCGTAGGTCATAACAGGTAGGACGCACTGGTTGAAAACTTGGCTCATTAGTCAACTGATCCCGCTCTATAACTCATCCCACGGGATTTTCGTTTTCAAGCATTGCGGTAGGTATAGATGACGAGAAAACTCGACGTAGTTTCCTGCAAGAGGAGGATTCAGCTAGGCTGCCCAGCCTAGCTGAATCCTCCTCTTGGCCTTGTTCTCGTAATTGTTTTACCTAACTGCAGAATCTGCCCAAGGTAAGTGTACTCGGAAACAATTTCGAAAAGATGACCATGTACGACGACCGGTCCTGGATCAATATGGTTATTGATCATGACTTTGGTTTATCCAAATTCATGCCAAGACCGACGCATCGCGAGGCTGTGGCTAGGCCATCCAGCATCCGATTCAGCTCCTCTAGCGACTCCGCCACTATGTCATCAGCGAATCGTAGGTGCGAGATGTAATCGCCGTTTATGTACATATTAACATAAACATACATACATAGGGCATTAGCCCTTACTTTTCCAGTCCAGCGTCTTAAAAATATCTTCCAACGCGCTCGTGAACAGTTTCGGGATATGACGTCCCCCTGTCTCACTTCATAGGATTACCTCAGCTTAAAATCTGTTGAACAAAGAATACAGGGTGTTCCTTATGTACCTATCGACGATCGAAAAGGGCAGGTGGAAGTCCGCAATCGGCATCGATTGATTTTACCACGATATCTAAATGGTTTACCAGCTTTTTTATTTATAATTAAGTTACCTTGGTAATCCCCATTTTTGACCATTGTAAAAGATTTAAAATGAAACCTGTGCTTATACAAACCAGAATTTTGGAAATAACTCAATTCAGCACCGTGATGTAATTTAGTAAGTATAATTTTCTGACAGAATTTTCTCGGGAAAAAGTTGTTATTAAGTAAGTATTTTTTATCGCTTTTGTAGGTACCTATTTATTTTTTATCGTTGCTTAGGTAAGTAAATCTCTGTAGGATGCGTTCCACGTAAAGTTCTGATGACTATCTACAATTCCCTAGCTAAATCTCATTTACAATACCTATTAGAGGTATGGGGAACTGCAGCAGTGACGAATCTAAAAACATTACAAATATCACAAAACAAATTAATTAAAGTTCTTTACAAATATGACTACCTAACTAGCACATGTAATATTTACAAACAAACCAAAATTTTTAATATCAAACAACTATATAATACATACTTACCTAACCTGCATCCTTGTTAAGAAAATATTAACTAACAAAATACATACGCAAATAACACTTACAAGAAAAACCTTACAATTTGAGAAATAATAGTACATTAGGGTACAAGTGTGTAATGTTGGTGATTACCGCTGAGGCGCCTAGGCGAGGGTCTTAAGAGAGCCGAGGACGGTAATCATCAATACACACGTGTATCATACGACGTTTTTCAACTCACTTGTGAATAAAATAACAATAAAAACTTATTTTATTTAGTAGATAATAGATATTTTTCCTTGGAGTTCTCAGGTAGTAAACTTTCCATAACGTTAAGGGCTTCACATCTTATATCGGGCGGTGTACAACATAAATCATTTTCTTCGTAACTAGTACTTGTAGACATTTTAATTAATAAATAACTATTATTTATTAATTAAAATGTCGGGAAAAATTCATCAGTTTCCCTATGCGCGCGCATTGCGATCAGCCACAGACTAAAGGGATGAGGATTTTTTTTTATTTTCCGCGCTTAGGGTTTGCGCCTATTCTACCACGTACAAAATGGTGAATTTAGTTTTCTTTTATTACAGAGACAACAAAAGTTATATCTGAGTGAAAGTTTTATTTATTAAACACGTACGAGTTAAAATTATCTACTTATTTAAATAAGAAGTTGCATGAAATGAGCAAGCAATAGGAACATTAATTTATTTGTTCTATTGAAAACGATCTTTTTTTTGAATAAAAACTTGTTTAAGAACAAAGCACCTCAACCAACAAAATTAAAAAAAAAAGTCTATAACTCACTAGTGAGTTATGATATGATAGCAATGAAAAAGTCACAGTTAGATAACAGGTGTCATTATGTACCTAATTGCTGTGAAATTAGAGTCACTTTATGAGCAAGTGTATTGAAAAAATAAGTTAACACTAAGGAGTCCACGAACCAACTATGGAAAAAGAAATATTCTTTATGAAGGTGCGCAGTTGTACAACAGCTTACCCGATAACATTAAGAACTGTTTATCAATGCACATATTTAGGAAAAGACTGAAACAATATATTTATGATAAGATCTTTTAAGTTTTAAGCGTGACGGTACCAACCAATAATGTAAAGCTTACTACTACAATTATTATCAAACTGTTATAATTTAGAATTAATTAGTTAAGATAGTACGTAAGATTATTGTATGTACTCATTTAAGTGAACATTGTTCTTTTGAGTGAATAAATTCGTTAAACTGACCTGAAATCTAATTCACATACGAACATAATAAAAATAAATAAATAGTAAAAGCCATTTTATCAAAAAAATGCGATTCCAAGTTACCCAGTTTCCGATTAAAATAGAAAGTATTATCACAAGACCGATTTTACAAAATCGGGACGATATAAAAAAACAAGTTCCGTCAAGTGCGAGTGTGACTCGCGCGCCGAGGGGTTCAAATGTTTGTTAAGTATACCAATTATCTACTCCAGGTACCGGTTAGAGACTTAGCTATTTGTAGACTACCTAAAAATGATAGGTCTCAGATGTATCGGTGTGCAACTTTCGGAGTACCTATAGAGAGAGTAATAGTAAAATTTTCGAGATTTTTTTAAATATTTCAAAAAGTATAGAGCCTACAGAAATTTAAAAAACTGTTTTGAGATGTACAAACCAATACCTTTAAATTCCCCACTCGGTGAGGTAGGCCCCCCTTACGAAAATCATCCCTCCTCCTTTTTATAAATTTTTCAAAAAGTGTTCTACTTTACAGACTTCTCTATATTTTTCCTGTAAAATATTGATCCATATCTATAAACGCTACATAGATGGATCGCTCTGCAAACTTCGGAGATAGGGGGGAGGGAATGGGTAACCTTTCGACTTTTTTCAAATGTACTTCAAAAAGTATGAAATCTACTGTTTTGAAATGTACAAATCGATACCTTTCATTTGATACTCCACTCGGTGAGGTAGCCCCCCCTTTTGAAAATTATCCCCCCCCCCCTTTTAAGCATTTTTCTAAATGTGGTCTACTTACAGAATTCACTATATTTTTCCTATTCATATCTGCAAACGCTCGGTTAGGTTAGGAATTCTCTCCCACACGATATTCGAGCTAGCTCGTCACTCTTCACCTTCAAGCGTAAAGTCAAAGAGCATTACCTATCTTTATGACTCTGTTGTATTTTATGTATTTCTTATATTATTACATATGTATATAATTATTGTATGATATTAGGAACATAGGTAGTGTATTTTATATATTGAAATAGGTATTATAGACATAGTGTAGTAATAATATAAAGTAGTCTATTAATTATGTAGTTAAGTAGTTAAGGATTAAACCACTTTCTTTTCCTGTATGAATGTTGTGCACACGTAGATACCCACATAACCTTGTCTCCCTCTCTCCCAATAAGGTTTGCTGGAAGAGAACTCTTTTTAGGGTTAAGCTCGCCTTTGCCATTCCTTCTCTAGTTTTATGTTTTATAATGTATGTTTTATTTAGTGCAATAAAGAATTAAATTAGAATTAAATTAAATTAAACGCTATATACATTTCAGATAGATCGCTCTGTCTGTTAACTTCGAGATAGGGGGGAGGGAATGGGTACTTGTTCGACTTTTTTCAAAATTTTCAAAAAGTATGTAACCTACAGAAATTTCAAATGTGCAAACTGATACCTTTCACTTGATACCCCTTGACATTGTAGGTCTCTTTTAAATTTTCAACACCACAATTTGTAGTACCTACTGAATATATTAATTTTAATTTTTTATCTTTTAATCTGTACAGGCGCACTAAATGTATTATTATTTTAAATTTCAAGTTGTTTGCTGCGTTGCTGAGATATTAAAGATGGAAAAAAGGACAGAAAAAGCGCACAAGGGTTACGAAACCCTAATACGCCAAATATTCGGTTTCGACGAGAGAGAAAAGAAAATTTCCTTTTACAAATGAGAACTAAGCCAGTTTTTACCTACTTTATAAATATCTAAAGAAAAGGCAGAACATGATGTCAAATCGATGCAGGCCTTTGAAGGAAAAGGGTCTATACATTTTCGAAGATGCAGGTTGATGACCCCTCTTCCCCGGATTCCCCATGCCTGGAACACCCTGTATTTTTTGTAAGATCATAGTGGCACACTGTAATAAAGCCATCTCCCTGATAAACCCTGAATCTAAAAAAACAGTAGATAAATTTATTTAAATGGTAAGTCTCAAATTCCTTCTTGCTATTATATAGTACTTAGTTTAGGTTGATATCCAAGTTGACGGAGGAAGCCGCACGCATGCGCGGTGCACTCGACTGTAAGAGTGTGAGACTTGAGACGGCTCACGTGTCTCGAGGAAGCCTTAAGACTATAAGATGAACTGCTCAACAAACTATCTACTTACCTACTTACCTTTCATTAACTGTCTATCCATAAGTACTATGACGCTTCACATGTAAACGGCTGAATGGATCTTAATGTTTCGAAAGGAGATTCTTAGATAAGTTATAATTCTATAGATGAACATAGGTGCATATACCTACCTACCCGCTTTCTAACTTCAAAACGAAACTAAGCAGTCGAACTGAGAAGCTTCTCTTTAACTCTAATTGTAATTGAATTCGACAGCCAAGTAACTGCCTACTCCTGAAGCTTTGCCTAGTTCGGTAGGTACCTACTTAGGTAGGTATATGTAGGTAGTTGCAAAGATTTAAATCATGTAAGAAATCATGCGTTCGTTCCCACGCTCCGTGCGGATTACACGAAATGCCCTTTTGGTGCTTCGCTCCTACACTGACCCGAGCTTTTTGCGCAAAAAGAATGCTTCGATAAATCACAGGTTCATTGTGTACAAGATCCTGGATAGCCTTCTTCGATTTAAACATTGTAAAAGTTTTTGTGGCATCGATCAGATCATGTCCAATAAAGGTACCTGCTCAATTTGACCCTCAAGGTGCCTTACGTCACAACACAATATATATAGATAACATCGCCCTGCATCGCATATCATCGTTCATCCTCAGTTCCGCATACATATACCTACATAAATCCTCGGTAGTGATAACAGATTAGGCGAAATATGTTTTTGCTGTGCTTTGTTTGCGAAGGTAGAAGTTTCCTCGTATCAAACAAGGCTTTTGATAAAATATAATGACTTTTTTGGGTTTCCTGTTTCTGCAAGATGCTAAGTTGTTCGTCTTGTCTAATACCCGTAAAAACTTCAATATTAATTAAAAAGAACAAGGTTAAATCAAACATTCTTCTGTTCTTCGTAAAAACTTAAAACCCATATAAACTACAAAATTTAAAAGAAAAAAAGGTAAAATCACACGTTATTTTGTTCTTCGATGCTCTGTTACAAAGCTTTCAAGGGTCGAGCTATTTACAAATAATTTGTGCTTATAAAATTTACAACGCCATTTAAAAAGCAGTAATCGTCATGTCATGTCCAGTGAGCATGAATTGGAACGTTTCCTTTCGGGTAAATTGCGTATAATGAGGGCGCACGAGAGGGCGGCGGCGGCCGCGGCGGCGGCGGACTGCGGAGGGAACAGGTGCGCCCGCGCCGCGCGTGCTTCCACTGGCTGAGCTTGCGAAGGGAATTAATATATGTACTTACCGAGCTTTTGGAACATGCGTTCTGAAAATTACTCCTTCCTTAACCTTTTGATAATTACCACCTGTAGGTAGGTTGGGTCACACTAATCACACTATAATTTTACCTAATGCCAAAGGTTGGATGGATGGATAAATGGATGTTTGTTTGTTCATTCCTCACGCCAAAACTACTGAACGCATCGGGCTGAAGTTTTGCAAAGATGTGGGGAAAGACCTGGAATAAATAAAGCATACGCTTCTTTTTATTCTATAAATCAGTTCCTATGGGATAGAAACACAGAAATCTAAATAATAAGTTAGGTATCTGTGGATAGAAATAACCTTTAAACGTTTCCATAGAAACAACGCGTGCGAAGCTGCGGACAGAAACTAGTGCAAATGTATAAGATCTACAGCCATAGTTCCAAGTGTTAAATTATAGCGTACTAGCTGCTGCCACCGGGTTCGCACGCGCTTTTTAAGTAGCCTATGTCCGTTTGTCCGTTTTGCAGTAAAAACCTAGAACTTCACAAACTTTCGAGTTTCCGTGTATCTTCAATATTATTACTAATTAATTTCAGAGTTGTCTGTTTATGATCGATCGATAATATTTCCAAGAGTAAAATAAGGTAATTTGTGTCCCTGCCATTTAGACTAAAATACCTAGGTACTTGAAGAGATATGACGAGCTAAGTATGAACATAACCTAAACACTCGTGGAAAGAAAGATTTATAATAACTGCCTTTGAGTAAGGCGGTTCTGGCCACTTTTTCAAACGAATGTGGTTGTTTCGATCACTTTTGTTCTAGTGTCACCTGTTTTGCGGACTGCAGTTATTCGGGGGACATGTTTGTATATGTCTAAACAAGGCACCATAAGTTAACCAACTAGAAAAATCCACTGCGCATGTCATTTTGCATCGATCGAACAGTACCTACCTAACTGAAGCAGAACAAACCAATATGGCTTGTTTTAGGCCCGTACTATGAAAGCTTGCTCAGTCATCTATGCTTGAGTGACGTATATGTCATAGAAAAGCGTTACCTACTCAAGCATAGATCGACTGAGCTAGCTTTCATAATGCAGGCCTTAGACTTGCTTACACTCATTAGCTTCACTAGCTTAAAAATATTTCAACTTAGATTAAAACCGTAGCGTTTGGGAACATTGGACTAGTTTAATCTTTCAAAACTTTGGAGGTCATATCCACATGCATTGTTCTTCAATGAACAACGCGAGTTACCAACCAACGAGACATAAATTAATAAATAATGCTGGACAATTCACACAGCATTATCTAGCCCCAAGATAAGCAGAGTTTGTTATCTATCAGACATGCATTTCAGTTCGGCGTGAACCTCCAGTATCTACAGTAAGCCAATACTGCCTTGCCTTCACAACCCTCACAAACGTACGAGTAGGGTCATCCTCATGTGACAGTGAAATTATCTGCATTTAATTTTACAAGCGTGATATTGACGAGGGATAGCTCCCCCTTTTGATACGCTCCAGTGTACAAAATTGAAACCTTTGCCATCGAATAATAAAGTCTTGTTTATTACAACTTACTTATAACTTAGGTAGGTACTACTGGTTTCTGCCGCAGGATTCTGCAACATATGGAAACTGTATGAAGTTGCCCGCACTTGCGGAAAAAAATCTGCGTAGGTTCGATTCAGTACGCAGATTATAATCAGAGAGAAAAACAATCGCGCGGTGAGATTCCGCTGTGCGGAGTAAACAGAATCCTGCGGAAAAAACCGCGCAGTGAGATTCCGCAGTGCGGGCCTAGGTACCCTTAGATGCGTTATTCTAAGTCAACAAAAATACAATTATTGTTCTATGGAAAATTAGAAACGTTATAATGTTATTTCTATTGGGAACGCGAACTGATTTATGGGATAACATGTTATTCCAGGTCTAGATCTATGCAAAAAATTTCAGCCCGATTTGTTTAGTAGTTTTGGCGTGAAGAAGTAAAACGTATCCCCGTTCTGGGTGTTTTCTATATGTCTTCTAAGTATCTAATAAAAAAAAAACGATGTAGGTACATAATGTGCTAATGTGTATTAAGCTTAGCCGGTTATCCCGTAAAACAAACTCTGCTTTCTAGGGCTAGATGATGCGGTGTGAATTGTCCAGCATTATTTATTATTTTAATAATCTATTGTGTGATTCTCAAAAGTCAACGGGAAATGTTAGCGCGTTGAAATCTTTTCTATTCTTTAGTTGGCGTAGCAGTGCTACGAATTCCGTAGCATCTACCTTGGTAAGTAAGGTAGGTACTCACCGGTGCGGTGTTACGAGGCGTATTAAACATAATAACTTACGTTACGCCGCCGGCGCGGCGCCGCCGCGGCGTGTGCTAAAATCCGTCTCATTGCTCGCTGCAACCGCCTTCTTCCCCTGCACTGACTGCACGAACGCTCTCTGTGTAATACGTGTTACAGTACGCCCTGTAACGCCGCCGGTCAGTGCCCACCTTTAGATTTGCCATACAGGTAGTTTATTAAATTAAATTAATTGTTAAATAAAAGTCAGTAATGATAAAAAGAGGTAAACATTTATTTACATTACTATCACAATTGATAATTTCGTCACATAAAAAAATCAATCTTAAAATTAAATAACAGATAAGTGAGTAGGTATTATATCATAGAAATTAATGGACTTATTTTGCACGTCATACAATTAACATAAACTTACCTAACGGATTTCTATTAACAAAGAATGTACTTGTCTATCAATTAATCTAATCAATTTAGGTATACCAACTTACATGTAATCTAAATCTAGACCTAACCACATCAATTCACATATCTATTTATACACTAGCCGAACTCGATGTAGAAAGTTTGTAAACATACCACGACACAAATAACTAAAACTCACTTGTTTGGCGTCGAGTTTCATATATCATTGCAAGCAATATTTATTGAAGGAAGGATCTCACAACGACAAGTAGTAATGTAAATTGCGTATAAAAGACGCGACATCAGAGTGAATTTTAGGTTAAGTATGGGCGGTTTGTTTACGAACATTCGACATCGAGTTTGGCTAGTGATATTTTCTCCGCATAGTAATTACAAAATATACAAACTACCTACCTACTTATACTAAGATTGCAATATTAAAAGATGTCTTCATTCATAATCGTTACGATGACAAAAAATTCAAACCTTTTGGAAATTATTTTTAGGTGTAGTTTTTTTAATTAATTACTAAGTAAGTACTTGAACAATAATGAAAGGGCAGATGATGACATCAAACATTATGTATGTAAGAGAAAAAGCCGGAAGACAAGATGATAAATTCCGGATGAATTCTCGACGATAATGTAGTAATGTGTTATTAATTACACTTATTATATTACATAACTATTGGTAGATGTATGTAGAGGTAGTAGATGATTCTACTACATACATCTACCAATAGTTATGTAATTTTATTCAACTGTTACGCTGTTACGTGCTAACAAATACCATATTTGTTAGCACGTAACAGCGCTGTTTCATGATTTTTGAATAAATGATTTTTTCTCAGTAGGCCAATACGGCGATTGTTCTCTAGGGTAGAATAGACAATAATGACATGGCATCGTCATACATTGCGTACATTATTGAAGTTGTAGGGATGTATTTCAAATAATTTACGCAGTGACAAAGTGACGTAATCTTTCTCTATTCTACCTTGGACAACAAACCCCGTGCTTGCTCTACTGTACTACTACTTCACTTTCATGGCCCAAGACGCAGTTGTCTTCCTCTAGTCCCGTGAGGCGGCGCACGCTGCGCGCCGCGCGTCGTCGCCCCTGCGGGTCGCCACTATGGGTCAGGAGCGTAAAAAATTATCGTCTGTTTAATCGCTTTGATGAAACCTAGATTTTTACATTTTTCTCAATACGAATATATTTCGTGTACGAACCTACCTACAAAGAGATACGACTATGATAACGTTCCTTGGTTTGTATACTAATAGGATTTAAAATATAATTTATTTCCGATTTCCCCCATTTTGACTAGAGGCAAAAAAGTGTAACGTGGAAAAATCTAAAAAGTCATGAAATTTTTTAGAAAATTTGCATTAAATTGTTGCAAATATCCTCTTTGATTCCATTCACTTGATGCTGTTAATTTTACATACACCACGACAAGGACCGGGTTAGTAATGATGGAAATACGGCTCGTCGGTTTTTGCAGAACTCCTATTATTTTTAACTCCTATATAACCTACATTTCCGAATTTGCTGGAGTTGATAGGGAGATAATCAAAAGATTGTACATCAGCTGCAGACCTTGGCACCTGGACATGCAATTAATCCTCAAAAATTTGATGAGTAGGTAATATAAAACATAGGTGGTATTACATGCCCTCTTCTGTACACAAGATCTTACTCCACGGAGAGAATAATATTATCAAATACTTTGCAGTTTTGCTTAATGGACAATTGTCTGAAAACTATTGGAGCACTCCAGAAAATGCTCTATGTCGTAGCTACAAATGAGGATGTATTCCATTCATTACTTTATAAGTACATCTGATCCGTGTATCTCTAGCTTAAGGAAACCAAGCAAAAGTGTTCCGAAATAATTGTGATAGGAAGCTATAAGCTAGTCTTTTAGATTTTTAGCTCACATAACTTTGCATTTACTTTTTTACGATAATTAGAATTTTTATTACCTAGATATTTATAATAATGCGTACTTTCCAATTTAGTAGTTTAAGTACTCGTAGTTTCCAAGTTGTCTTTTATAATGTTAATAACTTGTTACTCATTTAAAAAGTAAGTAAGAAAGTGTATAAAACATATTTTTTAATGTTTAAATATAATTTGCTAACATAGATATATAGAATTTAGTTTTGATTATGTCCATTGGATTAGTTAAAATCTGCGAAA
This sequence comes from Eupithecia inturbata, assembly GCA_963662085.1. NCBI lineage: Eukaryota > Metazoa > Arthropoda > Insecta > Lepidoptera > Geometridae > Eupithecia > Eupithecia inturbata. The sequence continues at coordinate 7,936,080 of OY759180.1, read as the reverse complement.
ACACATAGAAAATAAGAATTTTTTACTTTAGTGGCAAGTGGTATTGATAAAGGTTAGTTATTTATTTATTTTTATATTCATTTTTAGTCTGAAGATTATAATTCCATTATGATATTTATATAACCGAGAAGGTTACAGAATTTAGAGAGAATAATTTTACACTCCTGATCCATAGGCCGGCCTGTGTCGCACCGCTGCAGCTGAGACTGGGCAGTAAATACGTTAAAGGATGCTTAGTGTGATTCGTGCTCACAAATAGGGTTAATACAAACCTCAGCGATTACATTATACCACGAGTAGATACAATTTGGCGCAATTTCTATTAAAATTATTTTCAAGTCGTGCATACTCAGAATTCATATAAGCATTCAATATTATTCTTGTAATTTTATCACTATTGAGTAAAACTTTTACAACAATAGCTAATCTTTAAAGTTATTAAAGGTAGGTATTGGTAATTGATGTTATAAGTACCGACTCAGTAGTAGGTACGTAAACAATAATTTAATTTAACGTGATACTATGGTCAACGAACCAACCAGAGGTGGCAGCAGCTTCCTTCTGTGTATTTTAGCACCTCCATCAGGGATCACCAACGCGCCTTCCAAGCGTGGTGATTATGGCGAAGCCCCCCTTGTTTGGGGAGGCATGTTCAGCGTATGTGTGCTGAATATAATAAATAATAAGCCAGATGCAGGAACGGAGGTGAATGTTAGGGTTGAGAGAGATCTGTGCGCCGTCCTATGAGATGAGAGCTCCTTGTGAATGAGGTTTGAGGTGCGTGGGGTGCGAGGGGTGAGGGTGCGCGGGGTGCGCGGTGTGCGGCGCCTGACGCGGCTGGTGGCACCTCTGCGCGTGCACGTGAGAATGCCCGCCGTGCTCGCGATACGCACGCTGTTTGTCCTCGAAATCCCGCAAACGTTGGTTGTACCTCTCGATCTGGTCGCGCAACGCCGCGTCTTCAATCGCCGCGCGTTCCTCGTCCAGCTCCAAACACCCGGCACCGTCCAACCGCTCTAGGTCGATCCATCCGCGCCATCTTACGCACACGCCGTTCATTATGAACCGGGACACTATGTGGACCTGTCGACAAAAAAATAATCATTCAAAAATGGCATCGCAAAAAATGAGAGCGCTCTCGCAGTAGGTGGTAAGGGTTCAGAACTTTGAGATGACATGTGGCACGGAAGTAATCTTTCAAGCAGGTAGACGAATATTTGGAGCTTTTTGTAATGAATTAATTTAATGAAGGGCTAGTTTTGAAGGTTGCTTCGGGTAATTTCGGCGGTAATGAGCTGGTGGCAGAAACAGAAAGGACGACAGGCGGTGGACGAGGCTCCAGCCGGATCGCGTGCTGCTTTGTTCCGGCATCCGCTCCAAACAAACCTTTAATTGTGCCAGACACTCGCTCGAAGCATGCAATTTTACTAATAACGTTCCTTTTATACCACAATTCTTCGCTTGCCGTATGTTTCGAAGGACTTTGCTAGAATTTAAACATTTAGAGGTTTTGAAGTCAAACAAGGAATCGACATATTATTATGTGTCAGTGAGTTAATTTTCTGACAGAATACTTTTACTTCCTCAACGCATTTATTTTCTTTGATGAAAGAATGCAATATTTCATAATCAGTTTCTGTTTAAAAATAGCGATGGGAATCTTTTGACTCGAAAAATATCGGGACTAACGAGAGCATCGATATTTATCGAGCTGACAGATTACGTGTCTATGAAATATTGCATTCTTTCAGAAATTAAACGCATGGAGTATGAATTAGATAATAAAATTTTAAGTTCACTAAAAGTTGAGCGTTTCAGGCTTACCAATGAAGAAGGTACTATAGTTACACAACATTGCTTAGAACACGGGTATTCCTACTTATTTGAATTCCTATGAATAGGTATATAATATTAGGTCCTTACATATGAAATTGGCGTTTTGTATGGGAGGAACAAAAAGTCGAATATTTTTTAATATAATAATTTAATTAATCAAAGTATGAACCATTATTTTCTATGCACTTTTGCCATCTTATAGGTAGTTCATTGATCCCTTTACTAAAAAAACCAGTCGGACGGGAATCAATAAAATCTTTGAAGGCGATTTGGACTGCCCCATCGGAGTTGAATTTTTTCCCTTGCAAGAAGTTATCCAAATTTCGAAAAAAATGGTAATCTGTTGGAGCAAGGTCCGGGGAGTACGGAGGATGTCTTAGACTTTCCAATTGAAGCTCTTCTAATTTAGTAGCCGTCTGTTGCGCAGTGTGTGGTCTAGCGTTGTCGTGAAGCAGCAGTGGCGTGGAGCGATTGACCAGCCTAGGTTGTTTAGCCGCTAGCTTTTCCATCATGGTTTGCAATTGCTGACAATAGACATCAGCCGTAATAGTCTGGCCAGATTTGAGAAAACTGTAATGAACAATACCGGCACTAGTCCACCAAACGCTTACAAGTAACTTTTTTGGGGTTAATTTTCGCTTGGGGCAGGATTTGGCTGGCTGGCCAGGATCCAACCATTGCGCTGAGCGCTTCCGATTATCGTAAAGAACCCATTTTTCATCACAGGTAATGATTCGGTTTAAAATACCTTCATTATTGTGCCGGTTTAGTAATGTAACGCAGCAGTCGACGCGCGTTTGCCGGTTTGCTTCAGTCAATTCGTGAGGTACCCACCTTTCAAGCTTTTTAATCTTCCCAATTTGCTTCAAGTGAATTAAAACAGTTTTATCACTAACATCGCAGCCTGCAGCTAACTCGGACGTGGTTTGCGATGGATCCGCTTCCACAATAGCCTTCAACTCTTCATTATCAACTTGAGTCTCAGGCCGTCCACGGGGCTTGTTCTGCAGGTCAAAATTTCCAGAACGAAAACGTTGGAACCAAAAACGAACTGTGTTTTCTTTTGCAACACGACCGCCATACACATCATTCACCCTTCGAGTTGTTTCCGCAGCACTAGTGCCACGGCGGAACTCGTACACGTAAATAATGCGATATTTTAAGTTTTCCATTTTGTAAAATGAGTGACGCAAACAGAAAAAAACAGAAGAAAACAAAACAAATGAATGACGATCATCGAAGCACAAATACATGAGTCTATAGCTGTACAAATTTGAATTTGGAATTCCTTACCAAAGAGGAGAAATTTGTGATTAAAGTGGCCAGTACGAAAAACGCCAATTTCATATGTAAGGACCTAATATATAGGTATCTAATAATTGTCCCATCAATTCTAGTACCTACCTACCAATTAATGCTGTAGCTACTGTATCGTACGTAGAGAGATGTCATAAATCCAATTAGTTGCTGGAGAGGGCAAAGGGAGCCGGCGGCCATGATGCAGGGCGGCGACGCGGCGCGACGCGCTCCAATCGCGGACGCTTTCCCGCTATCGATTTCAGGGGAAATGTTTTTCTCCCTTTTCCAAAATGGATTCCGCATGAATTGCTTCGAATTTCTCGCTAGCAGTAGCACACTGTCATTATCAGGGGTATTCCATGGGGAGCCGAGGAAGAAATTGAAGATGGCTAGGTACTAGTTTTAAGACCCCGACGTAAATGGAAAGAGTAATTGATAGATTGCTCATAGTTCTAAAGATATCCGATTTGGTATTTATAAAAAGAGCTCTCAATGCAAAATTGCTCCGGTTTATTTCTGTGGATAATGCATATCTCTCAATTTTGTTACTTTATTTTATTACTATCACCAATCCTGGTTAATATAATGACATAAACGCCTTCCAAAGGCAAAGAATATACCTTCTCTTAGCTTTTACGGATTAGGTAGATACCAACCTAATGAAAATATTTTACTGTGAAAGGACCAAGCGACAAATTAAAATATTTTGAACCTAGCTAATCCACAATTTTCAACAGCTACAACGAGTTTGATCAAATAAAATTAATTTCAAATTTCGTTTAGGCAGTTGCTTGTTGAATCGTAATAAAACATCGTTATAAGACGAGCACTCGAGCGCACTCGGACGCATTGTTAAATGAACCGAGTGTAAATAAATACATATAAGTATTCATACGGCGCGCAGCGGGTGGGTTGCCTTCTGTAGGGGCTGGATTCAATAACCCGACAGCCAAATGGGTTCTGTTGGATATGCTACAAGCAGTTGAAGAATTAATTTTCACGACACGACTCTAGATTTACAAGATTGAATTTGAGGTTAATTTGATTGTAAATTTTGGAAAGCTTGTTGCCTTAACCTAACAAATAGTTTTTAGATTACCCTGACTGATCTCACAAAATAAATATGTAAATGCAAATGAGGTACGATGTCTTTATGAGTGGGAAATGTGGGACCTGGTATAACAACCAAGGAACATTGTTAAACTAACCAATTGTTTTAACATTTGCAGAAAATATAACTGTTTGTTATACGAGACTATACCTATATACACTATAATATCCGCTCGGGAAGAAAAATTGTCATAAAGGACGTCTTCTTATACCTAGGTGGTGTGGTGTTTGTTTTTAGTGTGATGTTTTTTGTACCGCAACTGACCCTTGCTATTTTATGTAATTGATAAGATCGTAAAACTAAAATTATGAAATTATGAATAAAAAGAAAACCGTTGTACATGAGTCGGATTTATGTGTCTATGAATGTTAATCCGTAAACAAATGTCCTGGACATTTGAAACAACCATTAAGGAAACAGAAATAAGTGACTCAGATATTAATGCATCATCACGTATCCGTCTAATAACTAAATAAAATGATCAGGCATTAGATCAACTGAACTAATGTTCGGTTGAAAAAGATGTCATTCTTTGTACGCATACATTAAGCATAAAGCGTGACCAACGCGGTATTCGTGGTGTTACGCCTTTATGTTGTTTCATTAGGTTGCCAGTTATTTATGTCTTCATTTGGGTTATGAAAATGTAGGCCGGATGCATTGCGATGATGACGGGTCTCGTCAACTTAGATTGCTTCGCTAACGCCTTTGACGCCCGCAGTCGGCGCGCCGACTGCGGGCGTCAAAGGCGTCAACGATGCCGATGTATAAAAATGGAGGTTGTTATTTAACTTTTACTGACCGCGATGCGTTTGATAAATTACTTAGTATTATTATTAAAATATATATATGGCAAAGTACGTAAATAATATTATTAATTGTGTAGTTTGCTAGTTGACAATGTTTTTATCTGAGTTTATTTGTTTTCCTGGATGTTTTTTCCTCAGGAATTTAAGCAATAGCTCGGGTTATTTTATGATTTGTTTGTTTGAAGTTAGCTTAAATCTGTAAGCTCTTTTATTATTTTAAACTAGTTTAGAGTACCTAGGTAGCATAAGTAATGATTATAAAGTATGCACCATCGCGCATCGCCTTGCATATAAGTATGTTCTTTTTGAATATTTTATTTGTTGTTGTTAGCATGTACATATGTATATATATATATTATAGCTCTTTATTTAGGGGTAAATAATGCTGTGATATTGTTAAGCAGTATTTATTGTATACACAAAACCCAAGGCCTCATGAACGTGTAGTTTTACTGAACCAATTTTACGAATAGTTCCTGCTAGATAGGAATTTAAAAACCTATTGAAATAATGTACCTACCTTCCAACATGATAAGTAGGTAGGTACATATGTAGGTACATAGATACTTGAAATGAAGTTAACATACTGTCAGCTAATCCATTATTCCAGAGATTGCTGTTATATAAAAGGAAAACTAGAAACAATGAAGTTATAAGGAAAATGTTGTCACGATAACAAGCAAACAAGTTAGATCAATAAACAACAAAATTATTGATATTGGAAAGCAATCAAGCTTAAATACGTGTTCTAATGGTTTTATACAATGTTGTGCAAATGTAATGTGATCTTTGTGATCAAATTTAAACATTAAACTAAAACAAAATTTGTTACAAAAACCTTACTAATTCGCCTACTTTAAACTAAGTAGGGACCTAAGCATGGACCTAAGCATCTTCAAGACATGTCGTTTTATTTCGGAACAAAGTACCTAGGGTTGTGTATTTATTTTTTTAAACTGTGTCGCAAACTCAACCCTGTTTTCCGGGAATACAGTCAGAACCTGGATGTTTTCCCCCAGGAATGAAAGCAATAACTGCTTATTTTAAACCTGTGAAATTTAAAGGTGTCGAACCACAGGAGCGATGCGAATGGGTTAAACATAGAGGCCAATGCCCAGCTGTGGATCAACAAGAGATGATGATGATGGTCCTCACCTTGCCAGTTTCCTTCTGGAAGTCACAGCCGCGGTTGTTGTAAGGGGAGTGGTCGAACACGAGCTGCAGATTGGTGCCGGTGGCTGTGAAGGCGACCTCGGTATGTCCCTCGCGGCAGCCGCTGGTGAACCGCATCTGACGCTCCTCTGGGGGCCGGTCGCGGTACCCTGTGTACCTCACCTGTGACCAATAAATAATGATAAGCATTTCACACAGAAATTAAACAATCAATGTTTGATCATTTATGACATACTAGCTGGCTTAGCACGCTTTTTTCCGTGATGAAAAGTAGCCTATGTCCGTCTCCGGGATACCATCTACCTCCTTGGCAAATTTCACCAAGATCCGTTCAGCCGTTAAGGTAACAGACAGACAATAATAACATTAGTATGGATTAATAATCAAAGGGTAGGATTTTGGTCCGGTCCGGGTGAAGAATGAACGGCCGTAGTGAGTATTGACCTGATTGTTCTTGGAACATGTTACCTATTGTTCAGTTTATGTGCTTTGGTCGAAGGTTAAATGAGCGCTAAACATTAATAAAAAAAACTCGGTTCTAGAATCCAAGATATTTTATGTCAACCAAGGCATTTATGAATGATTAACACAACAAAAACCAACAAAGTAACAGCAAGGTAACTAAAAACACAAACTTGTGCAACGTATACAAGCGCAGCGAAAAAAGTTTAAATTCGAATTAGAATACGGACGTTACACGAATAAAATTATGAATTATGGCTTTCAAATTGAAAAGTGGTTACGAACTTATGAGATATCCTCCGATGATCGCAATATTTATCCGACCAATATTTCTATGTTTTGTAATCCCTTTGTTTACAATAAATATCTAGGATTCTAGAACAAGTTTACGTAACATTCCACTAATCAGCAGGTAGGTAGGTAACAGCCAGCGTCTTGGGGACGCTTCTGACTGGTATTGATATGGATCAGTTAGAGCTACCTGTAGATTGTTTGCAACAGTCTGCAGTTAGCTTAATTGTTTCAATTGTAAATACTAGTTCTAATTTGTTTTTATTATTGAATTGTAATTTCCTTTGTCAATAAAGGCTTATTCGTTGTTTGATAAAAAAAGGTAGGTACATACCTTACGAAGGATCGCATACCTAGTTAAACCTTAAGCTACTTTTACTGGACCTGATTTGGTTTTTGAAAAATAAGTAAATAGGTGTCCCTAAATAAATTAATAAGTTAGTTATTATCTATCAATCGGTTTCTGTATTTCTTAGATTGCTAAGAAATACAGAGACGCAAATATGCAGGTCTCGACAGAGCCTACACATTTACTCCCTTTGGGGTCGAGACCCTGGTCCGTGGGGTACCGAGGCTCTCCGGGTTTTCAAAAAGTTATCTGAGCGTCTGGTCGACGCGACGCGTGACCCGAGAGCGAGCGGGTACCTGGCGCAGCGCATCAGCATTGCCATACATCGGGGCAATGCAGCCAGCGTCTTGGGGACGCTTCCGACTGGTATTGATATGGATCAGTTGAGCTACCTGTAGATGTAGATTGTTTGCAACAGTCTGCAGTTAGCTTAATTGTAAATACTAGTTCTAATTTGTTTTTATTTTTGAATTGTAATTTTCTTTGTCAATAAATTATTTGTTTAACTTGCATGTAGGTATCGATGTCAACTGGTAGTTTTGATTAGAGAGAGGTAGGTAGGTAGTCTAATGATTCAACATTATTACCTGTTAATAATAGCCTGAACACAATGGTTTATTTATGTTCTCATCAATTTAAAACTGGTATTAAATTAGTAGGTAATTTAATTAAAAACAAATCTAATTTCAGCAGTCAAGTCAGCTGGTGTTGTGATCATAAATCTGTGTGTAAATGTAGCTTGTTTTTTTTATGTTTATTCATCTGTAAGTAATCTTTTTGTAGGTATTATATTCTGTTCAATGTTCTGTAAATCATGTTTTGTACCATCCTCGTTGTATTTATTTATTTATCGCTTAAGTTAATGTAATAATGTAATAACAATAATGTTAATCAATAAGCGGAGTGACACAGTAGGTGCCGTCACTCCGTAAGGGCCCTAACTGAAAACCAGCGCAGTATTGGGCAAATGCCTCAAACTGCAAAATGCTGAGTTAGGAACCCATTTTACCCTTCCCATAATGTACCTATACACTTTTTTGTTATGTTCTTCTGTTTTTTGGGTAAATAAAATGTATTTTATCTTTTTTTCTATTTTTAAAGGTTGATCGGATTGTTTTGTGTTAACTTATTGTTTATGTAATTTACCTCGCTTTCTCGGCTGAGTCTTTTGAAGAGGTCATCTGATTCAAACTTTGCCTTTTGATCTGGAACTACCCGTGGCATCTTGAAGATAAACCGGGGTTTCGGTTGCTCATAAAGTCCAATTGAGTCAAAGGGAAGCATGCCTGCCAACGACGAGGGGTCACTCATTTTCGCATAACACGATTACTAGAAACGAACAAGGATACTGGCCAACATCACTTTACGCACGCAACACACTGAGTCAGCGCTGTCGATGATTCAGGTCGGATCGTTAGAATCGAGCACACGACGCAACCTCTTGCCTCTATGACAATCGTCAACTGAATGATCACACGGACAGGACACCCGCTTGGGGAGACTTTTCCACCAGGGCGGGGCCGGCGCTTGGAGGGGCGCAGCCGGCCAATAGCGGAGCTCCACGCCGCCTCCCGACGCCTTCTCTGCGCGCTTTCGGGAGCTTTCAAGCGAAAAGGGGGTTTGACCCCCCATGAAATGTTTTAAAATAAATACTGTAAACGACAAAAGCGCATGAATGTATAATGATGGGCATTATCCGACGTCTCGAGTGTTTTATGTACATGTATCAGGGCTTTTGTTCCTTTGTAACGAGACAAAATGCACGTTATATGCTGTATTTTATAAGGGGAATATACTCCCAGGATGTGATTTAGAGATTGAAACGCGATATTTTTGTATGCCTTGAAAGCTGCATTTGTTGGGCGTATTAAAGCAAATATAATTTTATCCATAGCATTAACTTGACTGTAGGGTAGGGAGCCATACGCCATTAATGTCGCGTACAACTGCCGTTATTATTATTATTACCTCCTATGTATGATAATGACTCTTAGCCGAATCTTCGGCCACGGCGGCCAGTTGCGCAGGACATATTATAGTGCCCAAGTGTCTGCGCAAACACAGATGAACTCTCTATTCCCTCACTCTCATAATCCGATGCGACGGCAGACCCACACGACCGGGGAGAGGTCAGGCGCAGGACCAACGGCTTTACGTGCTTTCCGAGGCACTGGGGTGTAACACCACGCAAATACTATAGCTAGTAGGTACCTACCGAAGTACCTACCTGGAGGAGAAATAAAAATATCATGTTCATATTCAGTTCGGTTTCTTTTACAGTTCGTAAAATTTAACACGGGTTTTAGTTTTACCTATTTAATACCATCTTATCAATTTTCCAAAGTTCCAATGAATATGTCTGACTTTAGATATAATGTATTCGCAAAAACAACTGACTGTTTTTTCATTGTAAGTATTCTTAGAAGTCCCTAAAGGATCCATCAATCAATTAATCGATAAGATCGTGCGCATCAATAGAAACATTTCAATTTATCGGCGCGATCCGGCTTAATGTGCTCCTATTTGCAGACAAAGGGCGGAGATAAAATGTATCAAGTGTTTAAAAGTATCAGTAACAGATTCTGCAGATAACAGCTTCTAAGTGTCGCTATTGTCGTTACATTTAGAACGGAAATTTACCTTCTGAAATTGCTACGATGATGGATGGATAAAGCCGCGACGCATATTCACCCTGTATAAGAAAATGGTTATAGGACTTTCATATCAAGCCATACCCATGTACTGCGTAGGTATAGGTCAATTTTTAAAAGCTGGCGGATCCCCTTTTGTTTTCCTTATAGAAGGAAACGAACGAAACAGAACGTAACAAATTAAGATAATGAACTGCTATGAAACTTGGTAAGTACCTACATATATAATATGATCTCAGCTCTCGCATCGGTGAAGCCACTGTCGAAACAACTTGCCTAGTTTTCACATTTTTGTTTTTGATTCGATTTAGTTCACATATTACAGAATTCTGTAATCTGTCAATTTGACCCACTTTTCGGTTTTCGATTGAGCCGAAATTTGGCATGCATATGAAAATAGGATGACAATGCAATATTATGATGAAATGAAGCTGATTTGGTGATGGAGCCGAAAGGTTCGCTTTTAAAAATATTTCTAAAATAAGTAGGTATTTTTTTAGTCTTTATTATTTACGGGACTTTGAGTAATTGTTATGACTATATCAGTCCCCTATTACTACTATGGGAATGACAAAGTCCCGTACTTTTACTATTACTTAAAACTCGTTATTTATAAAAAAGTCAATAACTTGAGAGCTTTTCGAACGTGCTATCAACAAAATTGTATCACTTGCCCGTGGTGTGGCCCAGGGGCGCGTGGCGGGTCCTCCTCAATATTCAGTGCACAGATCAAACGCCGCGCCGCCGCCGCCGCCGCTTACAGACACGTGCACATCACAGCGTATAAGGGACGATACGTGATCCAACTGTTATTAGGATCTTCGCAAATTATTAACTGTAGGTAGTTTGTTGTTTGATCCTGAGTTAATTATTGCAAAAAATTTTCTTTATCATTAAATAATCCATATAGATATCGTAGAACGAGGCAACTTTGCCATATTTTGAACAAAAATCTCAATATTTCCCTTATTAACAGATGCATTACTATATTTGTTTTTGCATGACACATAGTAACTTATTAGAAATTTGGCTAACATTATATGCATGTGTCATTCTAAAAAACCTACTCAATAAGCTGGAAACTCTGCCTACGCTCAGTATTTCTTTAATTTCAGCAGTAGAATTATTCGAAATGTGAAGATACCATATACTTTCATCTAAATTTTGTAACGCAAAGCTGATTTATGTAGAAATCATTACAGAAAATGGCAATACTGACAGCTGGCAAAGTTGCCAGTGAATTTTAGACATTTCCTTGCAAAAATACTTCCTAATGCAGAGGGTTGTCAAAAACAAACTCGGAAAATAAGAATCAACAGGTTTTTTTTTTTAATAATTAAGTTTTTAAACACATATTAAGGTTAAAAATGACATGGATTACAAAAGTTAAGACCTAAAGCTAAGATTTAAAATGAAAAGAAGTTCAATATAAATATAAGTTTTCGTTATATTGTCATAAAATATGACAAAGCATTTTTTTATTTACAGTATTATTGTAGGTAAGTTGCAACAATGCACAGACAAAAAGATGGAAGAAAGGGAGGGAGGAAGAAAGTTCATTTTCTACTAGCTGCTGCCCGCGGCTTCATACGCACTTTTCAAGTAGCCTATGTCCGTCCCCAGGATACCATTTACCCTGCCAAATTTCATTAAGATCTGTTCAGCCGTTTAGGCGTGAAAAAGTAACTGACAGAGTTACTTTTGAATTTATAATATGAGTATGGATAGATTCATAGAAAATGATATACATCATCATACCTACAGATAGATATAATATATAACAGTAGGTATGATGACGATTCTTATAAAAAAAAATATTGAAAATTCCTACAATATTTATTTTATTTATTTATTTTTTATTTTATTTATTTGGTACACAAAACACATAACAAGCAATAACAATAATAGAATACAAAAATCGGAGAAAATATGAACTGGCTTGACACGTAACACTATGTGCACTCAACAAATAATTAGGTATTTGAGTAGAAATGTAAACAAAAGTTTAGATTGGTTTGAAAACGGTGATACAAAAAAAAAACAAACAATAAAAATAAGACCAGATATATAAAATAACACATAACAGCAATACCTATGTATTTAATGGTGACTTCAGGATAAAGTGGCTACGTTGCTCTCACAAGCATCATTTCCCCTGCAGTTCGAATGGAGGATGTCCTTAGCAGTTTTAACAAAACCATACAAACTAGGACAAAATATGTCCAACACTATATGCGACTTTAATAGCTCATTATACTGGCGACACATTCTCGATAGTGGGTTGTAAGTAATGAAAATAAATTAGAATGATTTGCTCTAATATACTTTATGATATGATTTGCTATAATTTGATTTTCGCGCCGTCTTAAAGCGTACCTTCACCCGAACATCTGGTTCTAGTGACGCCAGTTTGAAACGCTGGCGTGTATGGGGTTTTGGGGAAGTTGCCATCTGACATGTGAAACTATTTTCATTCCTTTGCGGATATTTCAATAAAATGGGAAAACAGCAATAGCTGACATCTACAGACATGATTCTAGATATTTTCTGCATATACTATCAAAATTCCAATAACTTATAGATAATAAGACCTACAGATTCCGGTCTGCGACCACAATTTTGCAAGAAAAATTTTACCACATGTTTACACACCTCACTTAGAATCGCCATATTGGAATCAATATCAATGCTGACAGTTGGAAAAATATAAAAAATGCTACCAAAAACTACTAAAAATATTCTCCCTCAAAACCAAACTTGTTTCTGGGTAAAATTTTGAGTTATTTAAAATTTATTCGAATTTTTTACTGTATGGCAAAGTTGCCACAGCTTGGAAAAGTTGACTCATTCTATGGTACTTACTATTATAAATTCGAAAGTAACTCTGTCTTTTACCTTTTTACGCCTAAACGTCAGAGAGGATCGAAACGAAAATTTGAGGCAGCGCACCTAGATGAAGCGCACCCAGATGAAGCACACCAAAGTACTTCCACATAGCGCACCCTTTTTGGTGCGCTTCATTGTGTAGGTATAAATGTTAAGTTTTTATTCCTCGTTGCCAACCGCACCAATAACAATGTAGGGTCTAGTGATGAGGTTGTTTTCATCTAATTAGTAACATATAAGGGCATTTTCACTAAAAAGTACACCCCTACATGAATTAATTAGTTTTTCTACACTTGTGTTTTTGAGTTGATTGAGGTTTTTGTAATATTTTTACATGTTTCGAAGATCGGAGATCGGTTACGAAACCCTTATGGTCTCGCTTTTTCTGTCCTTTTTTCCATAAATAAATAAACATAAATTAAATTTGAATATGAACATTTTCAGTACAAATTGTGATGTTGAAATTTTAAAAGAGACCTACAATGTCAAGTGTAAATTTCAAAACAGTTTTTGAAACTTCTGTAGGTTGCATACTTTTTGAAAAACTTCTAAAAAAGTCAAAAAAATACTCATTCCCCAATCAATAATATTACCCTCTATACTCCGAAGTTTGCAAACCGATACATCTGAAATGTACCTTTAATTTTTGGTATTCATCAAATAGCAAAGTCTCTAACCAGTAGGTACCTATAATACATATTGGTATACTTGACAACCGTTCGAAAACCTCGGCGCGCGAGTCTCACTCGCACTTGATAGATCATGTTTGAACTGAAAATTATACATTATTTCCGAAAAATCGCGTTATTTATATGAAAAAGACAATTATTAAGTGGACACTATAGAAAAATAGTGGTCAGTTTGATGACACTAAAAAACGCCTCTATTTTAAAAAATAAAGAGACTATGACATTATTTTCAACTTTGATTTGTTCCAAATATTTTAATTTACCTTAAAAAAATACATATTAATCTAGAAATCATTTAATATTACTTAAAATTAAGATTTTAATTCCGTTTTGTGACCATTGATCCCATTGTGATCATTATTTTCTTATTAATTTTAAGTGAAACTAGTAGCTGCTGTTATGAAATTATTTCCTTTGAGGGAAGAATGTTTGATACATAATAGGTTACTAATTAGATGAAAACAACCCCATCACTAGACCCTACATTGTTATTGGTGCTCAAGGAGGAATAAAAACTTAACATTTATACCTACTAAATGAAGTGCACCAAAAAGGGTGCGCTATGTGGAAGTACTTTGGTGCGCTTCATCTGGGTGCGCTACGAGGAATGCCTCGAAAATTTGGTAAAAAGTAGATGATATCCCGGGGACGGACATAGGCTACTTTTTATCCCGGAAAAAAGTGTGCGAAGCCGCGGGCAGCAGCCAGTGTTATCTATATTTTTCAATGTGAACCTATTATTTTAGGAAGGTAGATATCAAAATATGATTTGTATTATGGCTTACTTCAAAATGCCAGTTCTAGATCTAGGGTAAAAAAGCTTAGATGATAGAGTCGCAAACGAAGAATTGGTCAAAAATTTACTGCTGAGTTAATGGATTTAAAAGTAACGAAAATATGCTTGTTTCGCACCATCTAGCCCAAAGCTAAGCGAAGCTTGTTTTATGGGTACCTACTTGATTTGCTCTTGTGTTAGACATACAACTTTTCACATCGTCATGATAAATATTTTTTTAAGAAAGAAGTCGAATAAAAAATGAACTAATTTCAGCAACAACCATGGAACCTCTTTAAAGCAAGAGGTGAACAAGCGAAATTTACTTTTTGATGAAGGTTAAATCTGTAAAAACCTCATTGGTTAACATAGAGCTGAAGCGAGAGTGTAGCGAACTAAAATTACATAAATAGGGGATAGAGAAGCACATCAAAAGTTTGATAGGTACTGAAATGTAGCAGCACCACATGATAGATAGCGCATAATGTTCACACGATACTGTAGTTCTCACGCGAACGCATGTTTCAGTTTGAACTTATCAGTACAGGAATTACCACTGTATTGTCTAACCTATGTTAAAAACAATATTTTTAATATCTTTGTTAACTTTTGAATAGGCTATTATATATATAGGATAATTTTCAAATAAAATTATCCTTTTATTTCGAATGACCATTCAGGATGAATTCAGGACAATTTGGAGGTGGTTACCAACCATAATTAATAATAACTTTTAACCGCAGGTTTTTCTAAAACCTGTCACAGGCAAGTCTATCACAAAACAAGTCATAGTCGATTATATAATAATGTATCCATCCATACCAATATTATAAATTCGACAGTAACTCAGTATTTGACAGTAGTCTGTCTGTTACTTTTTCACGCCTAAACGTTTGAACAGATTTCAGTAAAATTTGGCAGGGAGGTAGATGGTATCCCAGAGATGGACATTTAACCCGGAAAAAAGCGTGCAAAGCCGCAGGCAGCAGCTAGTACGTACCTAATTAAGACATAGGTAGAATTTATTTTCTACAAGACTAGGCTTACTACTACAAAATATCAGATTATCTAGTAGAGGATAAAAAAGCTTTTCATTCCATCTATTCGAAAAGGACGACTTGGTTCGCCTTTAAGTGCACCCAAAGGTGGTGTTTTCTATAAGAAACTTTTAGCAAGCACTAATGAGATTTGAATCCTCTTTAAAAGTCCGCCGCAATTATCTTTGCCGCGCACTTTTTGAATTTGGAACATCTTAGTGTTCAGCGCCAAAGAAATCGAACGCAAATATTGTTTGAATAAAGACTGGCTGGTCCAAACAACGAGATTCACCGTCACATTTTCCTCAAAATGATTCGGACATTATTTCAAACACGCAGAATACAAAATCTACAAAAATCTCTATTCCTAAAAAAACTGTAACAAGAAAGTTTCATAATTGCGAAAATGTCTCAAATGTAAATAAGTTTTTATATGAAATCAAATAAATTTTTAGATGTTTTATTATTAGATACTATTTAATTTCAATTTAGTTGTTACTCTATGTTTTATTAAATAATAATATTACAATAAAATATGAGGCGCCTTTTCTCATAGAGGGTGATGAAAAGTAGAGTGTATCTCTCGGGCGCAAAATATATTATTGGCTCGGGCGACGTACTTTGAATCCCTCGCTACATTCAGGATTCTACTAAAGAATACTCTATACTCGGGATTTTGCTCTAGAATCCCTCACTTCGCTTTGGATTCAAATAAGCGCCCTTGGCTTAAAAAAAATTTTTTTTCTCCCTTATGTTATGAATTTATGATACAATCTACTATGGGACGAGTTTTGCACCAACTCGAAAACTAACAACCTAACAAGGAAAAGGTTTCTTGTTCGCTTCTTTACATTACCTACCTAAAAAAGTATGAACTGAACGAAAAATCAAAGTGATCACTTTATTTCCTAGTTTTACTTAGGTATGTAATTTCAAATTTGTGAAAAATAGCACGTGTATCATGTACTTATTTAACGCAACACTACTGCGATTCATTCTCTAAATTTTCTTGCAAAATAACCCAATTTTAACCAACTTATTATATATAGAGTCGACGACGACTAGACTGATAAGTTGCTTGCTACCTACCTACACGTTATGTTGGCACACAACACAACTACATTGATACTTTACCACATCCTTCTGATAACAATAATATATATATATGATAACCAGCTGCTGCCTGCGGCTTCGCATGCTTTTTTCCAAGAATGTAGCCTATGTCCGTCCCCGGTATACTATCTATCTCCATGTCCGTTCAGCCGTTTAGGCTTGAAAAGGTAACAGACAGACAGACAGAGTTACTTTCGAATTTTTCGCAATACTACTAGTAAGTACTGGACTACCACCGACTATACTCATTCCACGCAATTATTACCTACCTTTATGACTTTATGACACATGCACGCCTATAAAGTTCCTTTATAGTTGAGAGGAGAGTGAATGAAAAAGTATTGAAAATAGTATAAAACTTATAGTTCACAGTAACTCAGATGTCTTACGTTATATCCCGGAAAACCGCGTGTAATGCCGCGGGCAGAAGCAAGTAACAAATAAAACAACAAAAATAATAATATGTACTTACCTATTTATTCTATAGAATATTCTGATTTCAAAAAGGTCATTTAGACGCCTGAGTAAGGTCTGTAAAGTAATACAAAATGTTGAGAGAAAATAACAAAAACTACCTATTACAACTTCTTTATACTTATATTATACTCTGTAAACCATTAGGACATGACTATTTGATTGTCAGTCGATCTACCAAACAGCGAATAAGAGAGTGGAATACATAAATATAAGATTATCTACTTTCATTAAAAACATAACTTGCACATTCACTCACCTGTCAACAATTAAGGAACTTCATAGTGGTGCATGTACCAAACAGCAAATAAGAGAGTGTGGACGGAGGTTGACGGAGTATAATAAAGAAACTAGGTTAAATGCAGCTTAGTTTGTTTAGGCTAAGCAAGTTGTGATCGTCCCTAATTCTCACCTTGCTTTTTATGTCGGAACAATAAATCACACCATTGTTACTTGCTACTGCATTACCATATTTGCTCATGACAATGACCGTACAGACATTTAATTAATTGACGCATAAACCTTTCCTAATGTTGTAAAGCAAAA
Source organism: Eupithecia inturbata (assembly GCA_963662085.1). Taxonomy (NCBI): domain Eukaryota; kingdom Metazoa; phylum Arthropoda; class Insecta; order Lepidoptera; family Geometridae; genus Eupithecia; species Eupithecia inturbata. Next base: position 7,918,579 of record OY759180.1, on the reverse strand, counting down.
AGTACACATTGACCCCCGAATAAAACAATAAAATAATGCATAACATAAAGGGTTACAACGTGTTCCCATTCTAATACAAGAGTCGGGCAGTTGAGTAATTTGTTAGTTCTTTTATTTTATCGCTACCCTTTATACAGTTGTTTGTTCTCTAATTTCTTTAGTTTCTCTAGCGGTTTTTGTTTCAACGCTTTTTTGTTCGAAGATGAATAATTTCGGTTTTATAACGTGTTTAATCATTCGAAAGTTCTGAGATTAAGAAACCGCACTTTTGTTTGGGTTAAGGATACAGAACACATTAAAATAGAAATAGTATGCATTCATCTGCACTGCACTGCACATTATGGGTAAAATTGTATAATACCTGCTCAGACCAAAAAATCTTTATTTTTGGTCTGAGAATACCTGCTGATGGAAGTGTATCTCATTGCAAAAAGCTTGTGTAAAGTTTAGAAGCAGCCGGCGACGCCGGATCGGGATCATCGTAAACAAAGAAGCCGTCAAATTGCCGTCAAACGTTGTTTATGCGAGTGATTCCGGCCATAGCTTTGTCTTTGCCGCGCGGCCTTCGGACGACACCCTAATAAAAGGCGTGGCAAAAAGGCCCCTAATAGCTGCTGATCCTATTTCAAGGCAATAAAATGCAACAAAATTAGCTTTTGTTCAAGTTAGAACTGTAAACGTCCGAACAGACAGTTACGAGTACCGACAAGTCGGACCGGCTCTACTCTTTCTGAAATTAGTATTGTTTCATGGGCGTTACTCTTACCCTGTTATTGTTCATCATCAGGGTGCAGTGCAATATACCGGTAACATAGCCATGGTGTTCCTGATATTTTATTGCGTAGAGTCAGCTTTGTTTAGAATCTTTAAAATTCCGTTTCTGCGAAAGCTGCGTGTTTGCCCATATTTTGTTTGAAGGCTTTTCTTAATTGCTTTATGATTCATACCCTATTTGCATAGAAACGAGACTTCAAAGGCCAACCTCAACATAAGAATGTGTACAAATACAAACGTCTCTAGATTTCTTAGCTACGTTTTTGCTATTGTACCTACATAAGCATGCTACGTTTTTTCCAACACGTTGCTGCTCGTCGATCGAGTAATCGCTAGCGCTATAGAATACTAATCCGAAAGGAACCGGTTATTGTTCAGTTTGACGTCAACTCTGACATGAGACGCAGGTCGATAATGTGTAAGGGAAGTTACCTTTTCCGTTGTGTTAAATTGTACATGGGTACCTACCTACATTAATCCTTGAACTAATAAGTACTTATACACAAGGAGTAAACCAGCCAGCAAAGTGCGAGTCGGACTGATCCTCCGTATAGTAAGTATAAAATCGCTAAAAAAATAGCTTTAAAACAGAATAAAATTGTAATACCTAACTACAAAACAGTATAATTTATCCCTTTACTTGTGCTCTATGAAATCGGTAATGATTTTGTTGGCACAAAATCTAACCTAAACCTAAACTAAAAATGTAGCTGTCCCTTTTTTAGCTATCGAAAAAAAGGGAAACCCAAATTTTAGGCTCGTAAAGCAATAAAAAGATACGGCCCTTTAAATAGCATATTTTGACACTAGCAAGTTTGACAAGAAGCAATGTCTCATTCATAGATTATTAAAAAGAAAGACTTAAAGATTCCTAAGAAAAAACTTCAAAAACCGTAACATGGAGTAACCTACATAAAAAAAAAAAAAACGGAACCCTCGGTGCGCGAGTCCAACTCGCATTTTGCTAGTTTTATTTTCTTATCCCTAAAAATTGCGTTCCAACTTTATAAAAATTGACAGCTATTTCGATGTAATTTGTTAAGCATTATTTTATTGATTGTACTTATAGATTTTAGCAACTCGAGCCAAGCTTGAAAAAACCCGTGATATTTCCTTGTCGAAAGTAGGTAAGGCTTATACTCACTGAGTCATTGACTCGTGTCAATGACAAAGCTGGCAACGCAGGCTGTCGTGTGTTTATGTTTTGGATTTGCAATCATACTGCGAGCAACTTGCCTTTTTCTCTTAAAAAGTCTACCTGCACACCCAAGTAGGGGTCTTCTATTACTGTACTGTACACAGTGTACCCATACGCTGAACTACATGATATTAAATATTGTAAATCTTTGTTCAGTGACCCTAATCGTTTTTAGGGTTTCGGGACAGAATGGTGCTTGCATAAGGTAAGAAGGCCGACAATAACAAATTTTGTATATAAAATGAATTCAGAAGAACAAAACATAAAAACTGTCTGCTTAATCATGGCCCTAGCAGACAAGGAACTCTTAGTTTGATCTCCTAATAAATAATTTCTTACGTCATCATGTAGTATATTGTTGGAAAGGGAAATAAATGAAAAACTTTTTAAAAGAAAACTATTTTCAATATGGATTTAGAAGTTGTCGCGGTTTATAACTTTAACACAGATTTTTGATTTTGATGCTCGTAACTTTTTTTAAGTGAATTGTTTTAGTTAATAATTTATTGGGAATAAATATACCTACATTGAAGAATACAGCACAGGTTACTTTGTGGCATTATACAATCACAAACAAAAAAAAATCATATCTCAGCAACCGTGATGCTTAGGAGTTCTAAGTTAGGACATTGAGTCTACCGGAGAAATGTAGTTCATGACTCCCCCAACACTCCAAAAAAAATAATTTTGGTCAAAATACCAAACACCCTGTAAAGTGACTTTTCAAACTGGTCCGAAACCCTCGGCACGCGAGTCTCATCACTCGCACTTGACGGGTCTTGTTTTTAGCTTTTGACTTAGACTACAGAGTCTATTCACTAGCAAGACTAACTAACTCAAAATCGACTCACTTTCAGACTTTCACCCACGAGGTATAGTCGGGATGACAAGTGAATTTGATTATCGACACTCTTGATATCTTGTCAAAGTTGACACTACTAACTTTTTAAAAACTGCTAATGCCAGCCGCTATAAAGTGTCCTAATGACCTGGATAAATAAGGAAAACGTGCTTCATAAACCATCTACCTGATTCTAAGAAAAAGTTGTCGCGTCGAACCTCCTCGCTTCGCACTGCGAGCTGCGGCCTCCGTGCGTAGTGGGTTGCGTCAAGCCGACATCGGAAATTCCTGATCGTGACCAAATCGTGACTAGGTATTTGGGCGTACGTCTGTCGGTCACGGTTAGCAAGCGCCACTGCTAACAGCTCACAACATGGCTTTTCCATCGTCTAGCTACAATACAAACAGTAAAATCTATTAAACTCATCATCGGTTTTCCATCAATATTTTCCTGTCACGTATCCTATTTTAAAATGACAATAAATCACAAACATAAGCGAATTTTTCGTACACAACTAGATCATTAATCAACGCTTTTTAGTCTCCAACCGGGTCGCTTACACGTTATTACAGAAGCTTATTTTGTCGGACGGCACCGTTTATAAAACGTTATCTTCAAATAAGCACAATAACAGTTTAATAATGGAGATGATTAATGTGCTTGCAGGATGACGCGCACTTTGCGCCGAAGGGCCAGGGAGGCGCGAACACTACACTGCGCAACGTGCGCGCTCCTTGCTCCCGGCAAACACATACACAACAGTAGTACCCACATACAGAATATCACTTCGATCTCGCTCCATTAACTACGTTGTATAGAAAAGATGCAACGGGCTTATGTTCTAGTCATATAGAGTCGAAACTCTGAAGCATAGATCTCATTTTGCAACCAAGAACATACTGAAGTGATTCAACTCCGATGTTGCCGAACTCCTGTTCCCGGACCCGCCCGCCCCAAATGACCAGACATTATTTAATTGAAATGGAAGTAAAAGGGTGACAATTGTAATAGAAAACAAAAAGGGTTACTTTTTGCGAGACAAGGCGATGAAATATTGCGCCAGCCGTGCATTGTAACAGTTGTTCTTTATGCTCGATTCTACCATACGTGCGAAATTAAGCACGAAATATTGAAATTAAGCTATAAATTCAGGAGGCAAAAAGTAGAAAGACGTGAGAAGAGAAAATTAAACGCAAAGAAGACGAAAGTACATGATGCCACGTGTTTTCTTCAAAATTCAAATTTACAAATGCATCGCACTGAGATTTTTACAGCTAAACTGTGATTTTAATAACCAACAGACATTTACTAGCTGGTCACATTTAAACGGAATCATATTAAATTCGGCATATTTAGATGTAAATATTAGTCACTACCTGTGCCCAAATTCCCTCATACAAACATAAATATACAAATAAATTACGATCTCGGACTAACTTGCGTTAAAAAAAGCCATAAATCAAGATTTAAGTTGTTTACTTGTCTAGTTAAACTTCTTGTAAAGTAAGGTAAATGTTTGAATTAGAGAAGTAATAGAATATAGCTTGACATTCGCTAACTAATGATTCCGTGTCACAAAGCCTGCTCGTTCCCGTCGAGCTTCTTCAAAGCCCTTTGTCACCGTATATTTTTAACACTTCAATGTTTGATTTGGGCGATTTTGCGACATTACAAAAAATCGATTGATACCTCACGTTTTTATTGCTACTTGTATTGCTACCTGGAACTTCTATATCGAAAATAAGGGTTTGCTAGCGTCGACAGTCCCGGCCTTTCACGCCATTCGACGAGGATATATGACATTTTTATAGAAGAGTCGTTGACTTTATTGTGTCCCAAAACATATCATGACAGGCGCATAATTTATATATTTTCGGAGAATTCATAAAGATATCCGTGACACTGCTATACAAATCTCAAGTGTGAAATTTTTTGAAGAATACCTATTGAAGACTTGGATTCTTTAGAGAGTTTGTACAAAAGTGCACAGCAAAAAAGCAAATATTAAAAAAAGTTGATATTCAAATTGATTGTTAAACATGATGGAGCCCCATATTCGGGCTAGGCGTGAAATCCAATTGTCGCCACGGACGGTAGCGAACATATTGATATTTTAATTAGATTTACAAAGTCGAATCTCGCAGTTCACCCGGCGACACCCAACTCTTTGAGCTGCTCTAATGGCACCCCGCGGACTTTAGTTAAGGGTTGTCGGACCCAGTATTGTGCCTACTCAATATTTACTCCCAAATGCATTACTGTAACAATACTAACTTGGTTTTTTAAGTTTTCGTAGCAGCTTCCGCGTTATCGTTTTCAATGGCTTTAGAAATGTCACTCACGGCGTAATTATAGAGCAGCTCAGCAGGTAGCGCAAACGAAGTAACGAAGCCGAACAAAATCATAATTGCCGTTCCGACTATAGGTAGGCCCATAAAAACTGTTATTGTGAACACCTTTTGTTGTAAACACTAATAAAATTCAGAAAAGTTATTTTTAAATTACTTAACTGTTGCCTTCTGGAGTTAAACACTTTAAACGATTTCCTGCTTAGGTAGGTAGGTGCTCGTAATATAAATTCACGCATCTGAGGATGGGAAAGGGTAGTGTCTGTTTGAGATTGAGTTCTTTGATGATGATTTCCCTAAAAGCAACTAGGTATCAAAAACTGAGACTAACGAACCAAACAGCGCAAATGCACTACCTACCTACTTACCCCGTGGCCATACAATTACAAAATAACACCGAAAAACGCCAACTATTGGAAACATGTGGATAGAAACAAACAATACGTTGCCATACATCTGCGAAATGATTTTCGTTTGGAAACAACAACGTTGTCAATTTGTCAGAATATGCAATGAGGCAGGGCGTGGGCCCCGCTGAGGCCCGCCGCGCGCGCCGCGTCCCGCTGTGTCGTCGGCATACAGAACTCTAATTGACACAATAAAATACGTCATGTCACATAAAAGCGCTCATTCCCTATGTCCTTTGATTATCCGATATTTTTAGCGACCTGAGGGGTCGCTAAAAATATCGGTATACGTTAATTTCGCTTCAATCGAAATTGTGCTAGCATAAAATAAGAAATTAAAGATCTGAAAATAGGACGAAGATAAATATAATATTTTTATTGATATTCGTAGTACCTACATCGATAAACCTAACAATGAGTAGGTAACAAATAGCAACTAGGAAAACAAATGCCTTGCAGCTTTTTCATAATATGTCAATGTTGTGAAAAAACATTGACATGGTATAAACATGTTACGAGTATTATCTACACCCACAGAAATCTACTGAAAAAATTAAAACGTATGGTAGGTAATGTAAGACATGCCATGTTACGGAACGAAAACCTCTCTCCGGTAATATAATTCGTACTCTACATTATTAATTTGGACATACCCCAAATTTTAAGTAATTTGAAATGAAATGCTTGAAATTCACGTCATAGCCGCGTCTATTTTTATGAAAGCTCCCTAGTCCGTCAGCTCGCCCCACGGATGCCGGCGGCAAATATCTGCAGAATGCGTGTAATTATTTATTTGCCCTCCGAGCCCTCGCCGGGCCCACTTCACCGGTTCAATAGCCAAACAAACAAATGCAAAGAGAATACAATAGAATAGCTAGAAGAAAAGAAATTCTCGCTGGTATTCAACGCTAGAATGTCTAGCAAATTCTTCCGGTCGTAAAATTTTATGACGCTGTGTTTACGTTGTTAATTTTTGAACAAAACAAAATATAAAAGCTATGATAAGACTGTAAGCAGTAGGTACCTATCGATATATATATTTTAGTTTATCCTTTAGAAAAAAATAACATAGGAACAGATTGAAAGGAGGCAGGTAGTCGAAGCCGGTTGTTTACTAGTTAGCATTTTTTTGAATGAATAAAGAGCTTAAACGGTATCGTTTTTCATACGAGATGTAAAGAATAAAGGGCACAAAAGGAGTCTGACAAAGCCGGAGACAAATACCTCGCACTGCATCGCGTTGCTACTATTTTGACATTTTAATTTCACCCTTGCTCAAAATCCGTTTTGAATGGCGATGGGGGCGCGAGGCGACACAACGTGCATAGCTCTCCTGATACACGTATCGCAGGCGCAGGAGACTTGATTGACGTTTATCGCCCGGATTAAAATACAATTAAAATTTATTTTCAAATCAAGTACAAAGGTTTTTTAACCCTTTCGCAGTCCGCCTATAAAAATCCAGCGCCTGCTCCGTCCGGTGTGTCCATGGTTTCACAAAAGCTATTTTTCGAACGTGCGAGTTTTTAAATCACGTAGAAACTATAAATTGCGTAAACTTCGACAAAAGGTTATTTATTGGATTGAATCTCGTTGGAAAGGTCCTCGATTAGAGGTAATTTGTGTCAATCACATGTTAGCATTGTGTTGTCCACGTCCGCCTCCGCTAAACCATTCGCCCTAATTAAAACGGAGCCCTCGTGCACAAAAGTCAATCGCGGGATTAATGTTTGACGTGCACCATTTCCAGATTGAACTTTTGTGCTTTCTACAGGCCTGCTATTACGATGTCAATCCGTAAAAGATCCTGTTTTTGTTCGTCTGTCGAATGTACATTGAATATGAGATCAATTTTAAATTTAAACTGACATTTTTCTGATAGAATCACATTACGTACCTACAAGCAGAATATTTTGAAAATAAATTTATAATTTTAATAAATTAGGCATTACGTAAGTTACTTGAAAAGCCAGGTTTCTTATAGTTTGTTTGTTTCCCAGTTCCCACATGGTTTACGTAAAACATTATTTAGGCTAGTTGCACAAAGGATTGAAAGGGGAATTATGTCGCCGAAACGAAACATTTTCATTTCATATAATAATGGGTAATATTTATGCCCACACAAAACCAATTTCATGTCCGAATTTGTTTGCATTTTCGATTTGCACAAGTCTTGATTTGCGGTATACGTCTTTATTATACAGAGAGCTCTGTCCTTGTCTTGCTGGATCATTTTATCATATGTGGAAAAGAGACATCCGAATTGCCTTGTGGGATTTTGAGTATAGCAGAGTAATAATAACAACCCTTTCGTTTAGGCTGTGACTGGTAGACGATAATTTGATTTCACGGGCGTCTGATGATTAATGCCGTTGCCTTATCGCTCCATATTTTACCGATTTAGGCTGATGTTCTTTTATGTCGTCCCTTTACTACGTGTGAACACGGCTTAATGTCTAGTTCAAACATTGACAACGCATTTTATGAGCAGGCAAGTCCTATTGTAGTTTACACAGATATTAAATGTATCTTTTTACTCGACACGCGACGCTTGATTGAACTACGTTTTAAATTTAGAAAAATTGCAATTAAAGTTAAATTGTAATTGAATTTTACAGAATACAGCCGCGAACATGATCTCATTCGACAACAGAGGGGTTAATTGGCAGCAAAGATGAATATATTAAGATTGCATTAATAGGTGATTAAAATATTCATGTTGAAAGAACGACACGTGTCACACAGTGAACCAGAGGCTCTATTAACGAAATAAGAATAAAATAACGGACTTAATTAATAAACAAATAATGCTGGACAATCCACACAGCATCATCTAGCTAGCCCCAAGCTAAGCAGAGCTTGTGTTATTGTGTGCTAGATGACTTATACACTTAGGTAATACAATACATTAGGTACATAGATAGGTTATTTTTTATTATACATAGAAAATACCCAGAACACCCGGAACACATTTGCAGATAGTACAAACATTTGTCCTAAGGCGGGAATCGAACCCGCAACCTCCTGTGTCGCAGGCGGACCTTCGTCCGCTTCACCAGTTGCACCACATCGGTCGTCTCTTTCAATATATGTTTTTTTATTGTAGGTATTGTTGGCCTAAGCCTAAGTGGATATTCTTTGAGTAGTAGAATTTAATGTCAGTTGGAACTTACTTGCAGTTTTTATCTTTTCAGACATTAGTCGTCAGACATGACTCGTCTACGAAACTTCTGAAGGCTCCACGTACCTAACTCACATTCTTAGCATCGTAGGCGTCGTAGTTTTTAGAAGAGCGAAAGTAGGCGTAGATTCTGAAAACATATGAATCTCATAATACAGAATAATATAACGTAACTATTTTCACCTTCAACAGGAATGGAAGGCGAAAATGGTATTCGTTCTAAGACTTTCAGAAAAGTCGGTATATATATATTTAGGTAGGTACTTACCTAAATATACTTTTCAATTACAATTCTTTGGAGGAGTTCTGCGCTGACAAACATAAGTCTTAGAATCTGTAATGATAATAATTTAACATTAAGGTTACCTAAATGTTGACATAATTTTATGAATATTTTTGACATTTTACATAATAATAATATTATTTTTTGTTAAATTTTTGGTTTTTAACTTTTTTATTATAAATCTGACTGAAATTCTTGATTATTAATAGTTTGGACATTTGAGTAATATTTTGATTAAGCACTATTATTGTTTTTTTTTATCTTTGTCTATGTATAACATTTATTTAATATTGTAACTGTACTCTAATTCTCCGTTATTGTATTATCTGTGTATCGATGTGTGAATTCTGACACAATGTAAATTGTTTGAGAATAAATGAAATGAAACCTAATGAAATAATAAATGGCGAACGTGCAAAAGCGAACGTCGTGGGTCCTCTTCTCTCAGAGGCACACAAACAGAGCGTCAATTGTTTTTATTCATTAAAATTTTATAGCATCCTATGTTTAATTGAAGTTAGCAGGTTATAATGAAATATCGTGTTTATTTATGTTCTCGACTGAGAATGCATGAAAGCTGCTGAAGTAGCTCTATTATTGTATAAAGTTTGTTTAGGTCGCTTCGACACTCAAATCCTCTTAGCTAAAAAACATTCTGCATTGTTACGAGATAAGAGTATCCGTCTCTTCGTGCTCATATTCTTGTGTGGAAGTAATCAAATAACATTAATGCCTCTCCTAATCCAGAGATAATGCCTTTGTTCGACAGTTTCATGCTCTGCTACGCCCTCGCTCCGATATTTGTTTATCTTTTACTTACTTACTTTTATCGAGATCCATCCAATATGCTTTTGTTAAAAATTGGGAATATTTTTTTTGAGAGAAACCACTTTTTTATCCGAAATATTCTCAGGGCACGAGCACGTGTCGAGTGATCGATCATGTCGGTGCACTACTGGGCAACTGTAATTCAATCAAACATAGACTTACATCGATAATATCGAATTATGATTATTTATGATGCCTCAATGCATGCTTTTCGTGTAGGCTTTTTGACCCTACGATAAATTAAGTAAAGAAATAGAAGAATAAAAAAAACTAATTTTACAAAAATTAAAAGAGCATGACATGCCTTACATATTAAAAAAATATATAATCAGTGTCACTTGAGATGATGTTACCCCACACATCCGAATCTGTTCAGGCATTTAAAAGTTATGGTGGAATAAAGAATCACACCTACAAAAAAACATTAGTAAATGAACCCGGTAAAAATTACGCTCCTTTTTTAGGCCGTCGTGTAATAAATATACCACGAAAATAAGAGAGCAGATAGTGTCTTTATTTGTAGTGTCGGTTTATTCATTCATGCCATTAGATTGTATTTGAAGCTTACGGGGCTTACATCGAGCCACGCCGTGCATTCGCGATCCCTAAGTGTGAACATCTGTATTTGCGTACTGCGCTCCCACTCAGGCGACTATTGATTTAAGCCGTATTCAAATAACTTTAATCTATTAAGTACACGAATCCATTCTCGCTACAAACGAATTATAATTATTCATAGGCGACGATAGCGCAATCCTTTCTATCTAAAACCCGTGTTTGCATAATGGCCCGGACATTGATTTACAGCTCAAAGTATAAAATATCACTTTAGCCATGCACATGCAGATTATGCGTGCAGAAAGTTTACAAAGTTGTGGCGCATTTATGGGTAGAATGGTGCTAGGTAATAATAAATAAATAACATAGTAAATAATAAAACAAATAATGCAACAATCTCTATAATTAGGTAAAAGCAGAGCTTATAGAGTTCGATTGAAAAAAAAATTCAAGTAAGGTAAGTAATCCAAAACCGTGACTTACAAAATCGTCACACAAAAGGCCGAAAACAACATTTCATTCACGGAAAGTTGATTTTCAATAACTGCAAGACAGTTATCTAAATAACGATTAACCCTTTTCAATTGTGTTTTTTGTTATTGAGATGGGCATGAGTTTAATGTGATCAATAAAATTATCTGCACTCACGCTTCGCGAGTGCAATCGGCTGTGAATGTTAGAGGGGTACACTTCCGAGCAAACCAGTAAGTATCGCGTGCCTTGCAAAGTCATTCATGCCGCGCTTCGTCGGTTGTTGCGTCTCGTCGTCGTCATCGTCATCTTTGCGTTGTCAATTGATATGTGACGCTTTATTTCTCATGCGTTTACATCGTGAAATCCGAATGCCTTATTGTGAATCTATTGATATTGACGACCACTGTGCGCGGCGGGCGATGGTCCGCCTGCGACGCACGAGGTTGCTGGTTCGATTCTCGCCCTGGGGACAAATGTTTGTACAATTTGCAGATATTTGTTTTCTACGTAGGTATACTAAAAAATATCCATGTAGTGTATTGTATTAAGTAGGTATATCAGTTTTCTAACAAGTACCCGCAATACAAGCTCTGCTTAGCTTGGGGCTAGATAATGCTATGCGAATTGTCCAGCATTATTTATTTATAGATCCAACGAAGTTCAGATATTATTAAGAAGTCAGATATTATCATGTAACACTTGAAATTTTATAAATACGTTCACTGATCAGATCATAAACATTTATTCATTTGAGTTGAACTAGTTTGAGTATAATGAAACTATTTGTCGTGAATTCAAATAATAATCATTGATTCTGTTCCAAATACCCTATGGTCTCATGGCGACTCATCGCGCAATTGTAACGCAGTAGTTTGCTCGGAAGTGTACCGTAAAACTAGTACATTTCACGCACGGCGGTGCAGGTCTCCGTGACGTGTTCTCGTGTGACACGGCACGGCGCAGACACAACCTCGCATCATTACATCCATCACTCATCTCTATGAACATCCAGATTACGGATTTATCTATCAAAAATGTGCCAATCAATGTTAGCGATTCTGTTGTTAGTTTACCATGCATGAAAACTGCACGAATGTGTTAATTTTTAAATCGCAAAAAATGGATGCAGAATTATGTGTTTACGGTATGCTAAGATTTTCAATGACACTGGAACGGATGAATATTGGATAGTAAAGTAACAACACTTTCAAATGAATTTTTATGAATTGCACTTAGGTACCTACACTGATTGCACTACGCGTTTAAGATATTCCTAAATTATCACAACTTTCAACAAATGCTACTTATTTTAATGAAGTTGATAAGTAGATCAACGATGGCGGTTTTGAAACAAGTAATTATGAAAAATAAAATTTCCATCAGCACAGCACACTTTGAGAGTGCACTAAGAGCACGTAGGTATATCATGCTCAGTACTGTGTACCAACTGTTGGTTTGGTAGGTACATTATATTTGGATTTTCTTATAAGTCTCTAAATTATTGCAAAAAAAATAATCAAAAAAATGAAATAAGCAATATATTAATGCATGAACAAAAATTGCCTTTTCATTTCCACCAGATGTGCGATAAACGTTATCAAGAGGGTTAACCGTGACCTCATAAAAAGCTAAATTTATTGCTTTTCATGACCCTTGCCCCGAAACTAAGACAGCGGAGGAAATAATAGAAAAATATCGTAATTAAAATCCAACCCTTCCTGTTGAGCTTTTTTATTGAGGAATGGAATTGGAACGAGGCGCGCGTGACCGATGCGATGATATACTGAGTCCTGAGCCTAGAGGGCGCGCCCTCTGCAAGCGGTAAGCGAGCTATAATGACTCCTCCACCTTGTTTATTAACCTAAACATATGACGCGGGTGCAATTAACTAGAACAAAACGTCTGTTTCCGGCATTTTAATGTTTCTTTTAAATATCACTTCAAATTAGCGAAAGAACACGAGAGTAGCTTATGAACACTCCTACAGTACGCGACCAGGGTGTTTTCAATTTCAAGCAACCAAAATCACAAGGCACAACTATATAGTCTGATACAAATGGCTATAATACGGATCTTTTGTAAAAGGTAAACAATAATAGCCATACAAAAAATGAGATGGGAAATAACTTTAATTTACAAACAATAGTATCTAGTAGACGCTAATTTCAGCGAGATTGGTATTACGGATAATTTTGTGGTAATGCTGGTAAATAACAGAAGCTGAGATGCAGTCGGCATCGAGTCGAGTGAGACGTGACTGGGCGGAGCTGGTCGGGCCCTCACCAGGAAAACACAATACAGCTATATACACAGAGAGAAAGCTCCAACACAAATTCAATTAAACATGAAGGTATTGTAAAAAGAATAATGCGAGACATAACTACAAACAAATAAAAATGGTGACGGTTCCTGCATCAATGATGAAGACATCGAGTAAAACTTGAAGGAGACTAAAGAGATTTAGGTTGTATGAAAGCTTGCTCAGTCATCGATCTATGCTTGAGTTAAAGATTATTTATATTATTATCATATTATTATTTTTATTATTTATCTTCTATTTTAAGCTTTTCTATGGCTTAAACGTTACTCAAACATAGATCTATGAGTGAGCAAGCTATCATGATACGGGCCTTAGAGCTAATCCAGCAGCCATCAGTTTCAGTTAGATGGTTTTTAGGAAAATCTGTCAAGAGTGTAACGAGTATGCAGAAAATTATTTAAGTTTGCACTTAGAAAGGTACGGTTTAATTTAGGCTTGCTTTGCAGGATGAAGTTGAGATACTGGTTCTTCGTGATTCGATTGTGATCACGTTTTATATTGCTCACAGAATTATGAAGCGTAAACTGGCAGCTGATCTACCTATCTGCTCTTCTTAATGAGATTCATTCAGAAACCGAATGCTGACGAAATATACAAAATATTTTAGAAATAACCTACTTAATGGAAGAGAAACAAATATAATAATCTTAGATAGCAACGATATAAGAGTTCCTATATTATATTTTCATATGATAGAATAGATTTCCAGTTATTAGCAAATTAGCCAAAAGTCAAAATTCTGCATGCATAGGTAATAAACATTTCAAATAGAAATAGAATGTAGATTCAAATTCTGAATTACATTTTTCTACAAGAATCTATTGTATAGCGCTCTGGAAACTTTTTTCCTTTTATCGAATTACTGACAGGACTAAACATTTCAATAAAAGTTCTTGTAAAAACTTGAAGTCGTACAAAAGATTAGCTAAGAATGGAGACGTAACATAACCTTGTGTTATGATACGCCGCGCCGCCTCCAAGTTCATATTATCATCGATCTACTTGGAACTCTACCAGTGAGAAATAAGGGTTTATTTTAAATGGTAGAGGGGACGGACGGTGAGGTGCGATGCGCAACTTGCAATATTGTTTGTTGTTTGTTAAAGTATGCGTGAACAAGAGATCTTCAGACAAGTATTGATTGGTATTCAATAGCAGTGCCGTGAATGGCCCCTTGACAATGCGATCTGCAGCTTACGCATTTTATTACATACATAAAGCTTTTTCACCTTATAATATGAAGACTTTTTGTGATAGAATATAAAGTTTTACCTACATCCTAATTTAATTATGAAGAAAAGGATAAGTAAGTAGCTTAGATATGTTTTATTTGCAATCCAGGTTTAAGGTACCACCACCCAGGCCACTTACTTTCATAAAGATTTAATTAATATCACATAATTTATCATATTCAGACGAATCATTACATACACTTTATACATTTTCCTACTGTCTTTTCTCTTCAATACCTATGCAAATTGTTCTACCTAGCTCTACCTCTACCATCTATGTTTTATATTATACTTGTTCAATGAACTATGCCAGATCATTTCAAGGCAACATTATAGTGTGGATATTCACTACATAGAGCCAGCATGCTCCAGCGAGTGGCAAAGCCGCCGCCTCCTCCGGTGGTCTTCTCGCTCGCTACCTTTCAATGTCATCACCATCCACGTACCAATATACCTCTCTTTCAAGTCTTTTAACGAAACAATCAATGAAAGATACACTCATTGTAACGTAGTTATCTGAATCTCAATCGAGTGTATCCAACCGAAAGGCTCTCGCTTCAGTCCGGCAGACATTTCGACGTCGGACCATTGTTGAATGTTTGTTCGAATTGTCCATTACTTTATAGATATCCAAAGGGATATTTAAAGTATTTGTTCAGATATAAAGACGGTAGATGAAGCAGTAGTAGGATTCCATTCAGCTTCGATGGGAGATAGTTTTGTTGTTATCGTAGCAAGAGGTAAGCGCCATTGCCATTTTAATGGGGGTTTAAGGTTTTAGGGAACCAACAGAAGAAAAAAGTTATTATTTCTATCGTGGATCTATCACATTTCTCATCGCTATATGCCGCTGTACCTAACGGTACAAAAAAATCATAGAGGTTCGGGCAAAATATCATTGACAGTTTCTTTAGTTTTTTACAAACCAATGGGCATTCACTTTTAATAAGTTCGTTTACCTATTCTGTTCCCCATAACAAACTTTAGATAGACACTTGCATTGTTTTGAACTCTCAAAACGCCTATTAAAATAATGAGTTTACTCGTAGTTTTATCAGAATCAAAGGTGACGTGGAAAGGCGAGGGAGGAGAACAAAAGTCGGGGTCCTGGCACGCGCCACTTGATACTCGTTAGCGACGCACTTCCGAGGCACACTTACGAGGTAGAGATGGGACAGTATTAGGATAGGAACCTACACAAGTCTGGGACAAATCCTAAACAAGGATGTTCATCGTTGATGAATGGCTTCGTGAGACTCGTTACGTTAGTGACGCACTTCAGAGACAGTCGGTAGAGATGTGACAGTATTAAGAACTTTAGTTTTTGTACTTTGTTTATAATATTGTGCAAATAGTAATCTGAAGTCGCAAATAAACAAATTATCTAGGTATCTTTTTAGTTAGTCTTTAACGTATTTTAAGATTATTTTAAACATCTTCAGGACACTGTGTCACTTTGTGATTAATACAATTTATGAGTGCTTACAAACTAGAGAAGATTGAAAGGATCACAATTGGGCATCTCTGTTGGAAAAAATCATATCATGGTTAGTCTGGCTAAATACGTTTAGTGAGATGTCAAACTATACAAAAACCTCAAATTAAAATATAATTTACAGTTTACCCTCCACCTCCTCCTCACCTTTAACAATCGTTACGCAAGCCGAACTTATATCTAGTGTAAAACCTAATAATAGTTTAAAATACGCTAAAATGTAATTATTTTATATTTTCCCAACTCTAGGTACTCAGTCAGTCAGTCCTGTGAACAATGCGCTAAAACAATGCAACCGTACGTTGCCATCATGCTAATTGCACACCACGCGTTGTATTTACACTTCACTTGAATAGAGCCCACGTGGACTTAGAACAAAAATAAATAACTTTCCATACAAAAGACATCAACGCGCTATGGTGCGTCGCCATACTCGCCACCAAAAGTTAATGTTTTCATGCCCAAAAGGAAATTAAGTGTAAATTCGAATAAACTAACTTATGTCAGTGGCTTCCCGGTTTTTCTAGGATACCTAGGTTTTAAAGTATTCTACGTTTTAGGATAATGAAAAAAATCTTATCAGTTGGCTAGCAAAGTTTCCCGTCGGCGCGGGAGCAGTGGATATGGCTGATACATTTAGGCCTAATTTTACTCTGGTTTTTCTGTAGTCCCGGATCGTGGCAACGGAGCTTTTTGCAGTTACCTATGCGTATCGATCGTACAATAAATAGATCTCGCATCAAATTAGTACCGTTTAAGTGCCTGCCTATTTGTGAAGAGCATTGTAGAGAAAGGCGGTGCGCGCACACGCCCGGACAATATGTCGGCAATTAAGGCCCGTCGCAGACATTTAACGGTTAATGCGTCTATTAACAAATGTATTTGCCGTGTTCGAACTCGCTCGTAAATTCCGGCAACTGGAGCAGTTGGTTCTTGTCGCCGTTAAACGTATATCAATCAGCTTTAAATTGTCTAAACATGATGTCTGTGACAAGCTTTATACGTTCACTTTAGGGCTCGAGCAGGGATTCATTTCATCAATCCTATTCTCGGAATTAGTAATTTTACATTACTTTTTCCAATATCAGATTCTTTTTCTCATAAAACGGAGAAAGATAGGTAATTTTATTAAAACATATTCTAACCATCCAGGTAGAGGAGATGATTTTATTGAAGGAATGGATTTTTACCAATCCTTTACCAATTTCATTCCGTAGCATTGCTATGAAAAAAAGCGATTCCGACTACCACTACATACTGTTATTGTCTTAATATCTAAATAAATAATGCTAGACAATTCACACAGCATCATCTAGCTGGCCCTAAGGTAAACAGAGCTTGTGTTATGGGCCTACCTTTGTATTTTGTAAACGAATCAATCGAATGCCAGCAAACATCGCAAAAAGCACTATCAACACTCAAAGTGCCAAAAAGGATCAAGAAAAGGAAACAGCGTCATTTATACAAACATTCCGGCTGTCGTGTGTCAGTCTTTAGGTAATTTATCACGAGCGGAGCGTGCCACCCGCGCGCGCCTTCATCTGCTAATAACTTAACCCCCTTTTGTTTTACATGCTCCCTGCTTATTTACGAGATCAACTGATTATTCTGTGACACGAGCTCGAGATATCTCTATAATGCTCTCGACAATGCAAGATTTTTGTCGTCTCGTATCTTTGATTTAATATCTCTATTGTTCGTTTTCGTTTAATAGACCGTATATTTTATAGAGTCGTTAGGTTTAATTAGATTTTTAAGAATATAAAAAGATAAGAATTAGTATTTACAATTGAATCGGTTGAGGTCACAGCTACCTCTATATTGTTTGCGACCGGCTGGTTGCAAACAATATAGACGTAGCTCAACTGATCCATATCAATAACCATCGGAAGCGTCTCCAAGACGCTGGCTGCATCGCCCCGCTGCGCTGTATGGCAATGCTTATGCGCTGCGCCAGATTAGTTTTTTCTATTTAGGTATGATTATAACATGAAAAGACTCTTCATCTTAGAAGGTAAGGTTACTTACCTTACCTTCAAAATTGATAAGTACGTAGAACAAATTGAAAAACTTTCGCTGTGCCCTATTTCTAGAGCTTCTAAGCGAAAGCTTAAAAATAATACCGAAGAAATAAAATCATTATATAAATATCAAAGCTCAACAAGCCAAGCTTGTCAAGCTCTGCTTAGCTTGGGGCTACATGATGCTGTGTGGATTGTCCCGAATTAGGTATTTATTTACCCACGAACCTACTTACTGTTTAATTTTAATTTTTTTGTTTACTTTTATGTTTTTAGCTGTAAGTGACCTATTTGTTAATATACTTTTTTATTTTTTCATTTCACTGCGTGCGCACTCTACCAAAAATGTTAAACACACAAAAAATTATATGTATTAAAATAATTACCTTATAAACATAGACATAGTTATCATATATAATAATGATGTGTGTGTTCTTTAAATAAATAAATAAAAGAACAAAGTTGGATTTAGTTCGCTGATAAAATACATAACTATTGTGCACCCCTATTGAACTACAGAATGAAATTGTTTCAAGTGTAAACACAACCATCGTAAAAGATTTTTAATTTAATATTATACTCGGACCCTCCGGTAATGAGATGCTACATGTTTGATTTTGAAGAGGCGTCCATTGAAATGTCGAAAATATGCATTTCACGTCCCAGTCGAGTGTCGCATTGCTGTCATTTAAATATTGCAATACAAAACAGGGTGACACATCGCGACGGGCTATTGTTATCGTCAGTAATATCTACACACGCTAAGTATAAAGTAAAATAATTATTGATGCGTTACGGAGTAGGTCTCACACCTATGTACGCACCTTAATCAAACATTAAACTTTATGATATTATCAGCTACTGTCCGCGGATTTGCATGCTAGTTTCTGGTATAAAAAGCCTATGTCCTTCCCCGGGATACCATTTTATCGTCTTGCCAAATTTCATTGTGATCCTTTTAGTTCAGCCGTTTGGCCCTAAAAAGGTAACAGACAGACAGACAAAGTTACTTTAGCATGTTAGGATAGCCGTTTTCGTAGCGAAAGTAACTCTGTCTGTCTGTTACCTACATTTTCTGTCCGATAGCTAATAGGCTACCACTACCTTCATTGCCAAGGTAAACGACATAAGACCTAATCCTATCCTTTTATTTAAGTACCACCATTCAATGATCAAGAGACCCGAGTTTATAGCCAGACCTTAAAAAATGAACCACAAGCAAGCGGGTCCAATATTCTGAGGAAAGATGGACAGCCTTGCGGTTAGACCATCGCTCAACGACGCTGGGAAGGGAAGTGGCGACGACTGATGCTGTTCTGTAATTTCGCGGTTTCCATCTGACAAGAAGAGTAATCTCTGATGGAATGTGGTTGTAAATCAAAAAACTCATTAGAGACGCCTCAATAGCCGAGATGTCATCGCCGCAGATACAAAGTAACATTTTATCACATTTCATGGGCTACGGGGAATTTACAATCAGTGGTTAAAATCTCGAACTAAAAAGAGTTTTAGTAAAATTAACATAAAGCTGCATGAAGCCTAATGCCACTATAAGAAGGTAGGTACCATTATCATCACTTAGGCACATTATCAGCTTTAAATTGTCAAAACATACATCTGTTTGGTGTAGTAGTGTGCAGTGCAGTAGTGACGGTGGCATGTTTAATAAATGTTCACTTTAGGGCTCGAGTACGAATTAATTCTTCAATTTTATTCTCGGAATTCGTAACTTTATATAATTATTCATAATAATATCATGTGACCAGATCGAGATGTGCTTTATTGTTTTTTCTCATGGAACGGGGCAAGGCAATTTATCTAACCAAAAATATTTTTACAATCAACGCATTATTTATTTATTTTATTTATTAACATTATGACCCCATCAGAAATCAGAAACTTTTATTCCTTTACAAAATAAGCTCTAAGACAAGTACAATTTTCAAATAATGTGTGCTATTAGGCCCTTGAAGTTACATTTTTAACGCCCCAGACAAAAAATAAAAGTTTGACGTGTGTTTAACTATCAGTGGCATCGTAGCTCCCAAACGGATAAGCCGATTTTGATTTAGTTTTTATTGTCAAATAGGACTTCATCTATATAGTTAGAGTATTCTTGACTATGTTTGACGAAAATCGGTGCAACTTTCAAATTAAATTAATCGTCGGAAGTTTTCGAATTTTTGTCTCTAATTCTTATTCGTTCTACAGATTCCGAGATACCTTGCCTATATTTAACTATTGGTTTTCTGCAAAAAACATGATTTGTGAAACAAAAGTGATCACTAAGTAGAGGTAACAAATGTTCTCATATTTCATAACTGAGAAATAGCTTCTAAAATTAAAGTAAAAAATAGTTATGAAAGGGTACGTATCACGACTAGACTGGTGGATGATAGACAGCCGCAAAAAGGAATGACATTGATTCGAAAGGAGTGAAATTTGATGCCATACGCTATGAGTCGCCAAGCGTAAGAATATTAGTTTGATTTACGACCACACACGTAGTGCTTTGGTATGCCTACCACACCTTCTAACTAAGTAGGTATTTTACCTTACCTTGATCTTGAACATTAGGTACGTCACACCAATATGAGGTACAAACTACCTTCTCCCTTCGGCTTCGCAAGCGTATTCCTGGATATAAGTAATTAGTGATTCCAGGTTTAGATGCAACATGTAGCCTGATCCGTTCACTAGTTTTGGCGTGAAGATATTTCGCATTTATGCAAATACATTGCGCCAGCGCGCGTACGCGAGGGAAGCCGCGGACATAAGCTAGTGATCGCAAACGGCGAACAATGTTTTGATTTACATCGTAGTCTAGATTTAGCTACCTTTTTAATTGGTAGGTACAGTGAATTATCTAAAAGTATAGTGGTAATATGTACCTAATATATGTAGGTACAAGATAATATCTTGTACCTACATATATTAGGTACATATTAACGCCAGAAAGGTAAGCTATGTTATACCTACATATTTTACTTACTTTAGCACCCCTAGTGCTTTCCTGTTTTTAATAATAAGTATTATTATTAAGTACCTATGTGTAATACCTTGTTACTAACTTATATAGCCGGTAAGATTATTGAATTTAGTGTTAAAATAAAATGACAGTTATTTCAATAACGGCGACATTTAGGTAGTTCTAATTATAGCCACTGTTGCTGGGTTAGAAAAGTTTTTGGCTTTACAGATAATTAGTTTATTACTGAAAGTTTTATCAATATTATAGCACCTATCTAATAAAAATATGTGTAAGTATAATAATTTGAATAGGTAATTTTATTGAATAATGTATACCTACCCAGATGTGGTCGTAACGAACACCAGCCGAAATACATAGTTTATACACCCATTTTGCTTTCAATATTTTCTTTGGCTTTGACGGTATAAGTGGCTTATACGACCCAGTTTACTATTTTTCAAGGCTTTTACTTCTTACTCACTTTTTGCCTTCGAATGAAAAGTGTTTTCAAGTGATACTTCATTTTCCTAATATTCAGATGAATAAATTGAAATAATTTAGTTGGCACCTACTGTGATCGTAACCGGGATACTCCGACTCTCTTTCCCACCTCTCTCTCACTCCTGTTAGAGGAAGTATCTGCAGTGAATAGTAATGCCATGAATGACAAAAGCAGACTCTATTATAATTATTAAGATTAGATATATTTTTAACTTACAGATTGAACCACGAACGACAAGGTGAGATAAGCAGATACAAAAGTATTGATAAAAATAGCAATGATGAAAATCAGAGCACAGATATCATAGAAGACAGTGATTCAGAAAGCCCACCAAAAAGAAAAAAGTAAGAAAAGAAAATATCATAATACATAGCAGCAGCGAAAGTGATTTCAATACTTCTACAATATCTGTACCCCGATCTAATGCGTCTTTCTTTGGAGACAATGTTGTAGTTTCGAACAGTCCATTATAAAGTACTGATGCATAGAAGCAAAGTCAAGTTAATATTATTTCTATCGAAGTAATAAAACACGGGAACTACTCACCTGCTGCTTCCGAAGATCCTCAGGCCTCAGCTTCATGCTCCCTGCATCCTGATGAAACCCCGTGCTTGACGATGACCTACTCACCTGCTGCTTCCGAAGATCCTCAGGCCTCAGCTTCGTGCACCCTGCATCCTGATGAAACTCCGTGCTTGACGACGACCTACTCACCTGCTGCTGCCGAAGATCCTCAGGCCTCAGCTTCGTGCTCCCTGCATCCTGATGAAACTCCGTGCTTGACGACGACCTACTCACCTGCTGCTTCCGAAGATCCTCAGGCCTCAGCTTCGTGCTCCCTGCATCCTGATGAAACTCCGTGCTTGACGACGACCTACTCACCTGCTGCTTCCGAAGATCCTCAGGCCTCAGCTTCGTGCTCCCTGCATCCTGATGAAACTCCGTGCTTGACGACGACCTACTCACCTGCTGCTTCCGAAGATCCTCAGGCCTCAGCTTCGTGCTCCCTGCATCCTGATGAAACTCCGTGCTTGCCGACGACCTACTCACCTGCTGCTTCCGAAGATCCTCAGGCCTCAGCTTCGTGTCCCCTGCGTTCTGACGAACAGGGAACTCCAGAAATGAAGAAAAATACAAAACGTAAAAGATTATCTTTTAAAAAGTCCTTGTACCTCGTGTGTTCATAAGTTTTGAGACGAACTTATTTAATTAATTTAAAAAGAAAGTAATTCATGCAACCTTTTTTAAACTTTTAAAATTTAAAATTTCGAATGTTTTGAATGAGAAAAAATATACATTTGAATATTTGTTTCATTCTCCGTGAAAATGGCGCCAACAAAAGATTTGCGTGCGACTGTAATTTTACTGTTTCAAGCAGGAAAAAAACCAATGCAAGATTTTAGTGAAATCCAAAGTTTGGGATGTAGTCGGAACTTTGTGTATTATACCATAAAGAGGTACAAGGAGACCGGCTCTTTAGAAGACCGTGGAAGATGTGGCCGCCCGCGGTCTGTAAGGACGCCCGCCAACATCAAAGTAATCAGAGAGCGAATTCGTCGCAACCCTTGCCGGACTCAAAAGAAATTAGCTCTGCAGACCAACATTTCGCGAATATCGGTGAACAGGATACTTAAATATGATCTTAAACTAAAGGCCTACAGTCGAAGGAAAGTGCATTATTTAAACGAGCGTCTTCGTAAATTGCGACTGGAACGATGTCGGAACCTATTGAAGAGACACGATCCAAAAAATATCCTGTTTACCGATGAAAAGATCTTCACGGTGGAAGAAAAGTTTAACCGGCATCGGCAGAACAATAAGGTGTACGCCAGAAGTTCAAAGGACGTCCAGCCATCTGTACGCAATGTCCAGCGCACTCATCATCCAGCAAGTGTGATGGTTTGGTGGGGTGTTTCCTACGAGGGGGTCACTTCGCTTCATTTTTGCCAGCAAGGCGTCAAGGTGAAGGCACAAAATTACCAAACCGACATATTGGAAGCGGTGGTTAAACCATTAAATGATACGCTATTCGCTGGAAAATATGGGTTTTCCAACAGGACTCTGCTCCCTCCCATAAAGCTAAGACTACCCAACGTTGGCTGGAGGCCAATTTGCCAGGCTTTATTCGGAGCGAAGATTGGCCCTCGTCAAGCCCTGACTTGAATCCTTTGGATTATTCTTTATGGACGGAATTGGAGCTGAGGGCATGCAGAAAGTCTCACCCAAACCTGGATTCTCTCAAGCGAGCCCTTATTAAAGAATCGAAACGGATTCCCATTGAAAAGATTCGTGCCGCCATAGATGAATGGCGCACGCGTTTGAAGGCCTACATTGAATGCAAAGGCGGCCATTTTGAATGATTTTTTTTAAATACAGATCTAGATGTCAGTAGTTTGAATTTTAATATCCAATAAATGAATACTCAACTTAGCTCCAAAAATATTTTAGTTTTACTGTGTCTCAAGACTTATGAACACACGAGGTAGAGTTTTTGTCAGAAGATGAATTAAGGGATTTTAGTGCAGGAAGTTCCGATGAATGTCCTGTAATGAATCTGAAGCAAGCGATAGCCCTCAGAAAAAAAAAGAAAAAACGATGTAAAAAAGCAACCAGTGAAAACAATGTGGATATAAATGATCGTAAGAAGAAAAAACAATTCATAAAAGAAAGCAACGGAAACAACTTAAGGGTGAAGAAAAAAGCTACGAAAACAGCGAAGGAGCCTCAGTACCTGAAAAAACTATGGGACGAAATCCTTGTGAGCCGAGCAAATGTAAAAGAGGCATTTATGATATTTCTGAACAAAAAAGGAATTCCATTTTAAATTTCTACTGGAGCTTAGATTTACAGAGAAAAAAAGACTGGCTTGTCAATTGTACTCGCTTAGTTCCAGTATCACGCACAAGAACATCTCATGAAAGCAGGAGAAGTGTTACTTACGAATATTTTATCAACGATGGTGAAGCGATAATGACGACGACGATACAAATAGCGAACCAAGTTCCATACTAGGTAGAGAAGAATTGATATTGCGAAAGTTATATAACCGTCGACTGCCCATTCCAACTGCAAAATACAACAATTTGAAACGTTTATGTGAAAAAGCAACCATACCAAAACCATATCAACATGAATATTTGAACTTACGTCATGAATCTTTACAAGAGTTCCTTATCGATACAGATGAAGACGATGAAGATGACGAAGATGTAAATTAATGTAAATATAAAGTTTTATATATTTTTGTTAAAAATAATAACAAGACGATGCTCTGAGCAATTTTATTGATTAGTAATCTACAAAAAATAAGTATTTTGTCTTAACACAGTAACATACCTACGAGCTCATTTCATTTTGCTCATTGCACTTGACAATAATGTTTTTGAAAGTTTATAGTTTTTATTTTATTTGTATGTCGTCAAACTTTCAAGTTTATTTTATTAGACATAAAATAACAAGGTAATTCTCTGAGCTAGTATGTTGATTACCTAATCATTACAATCTAATAAACTACAATGCAATTCTAAATTAAAGACCGAAAAGAAAAATTTGTCAAGTACATAGGTACCTACCTACCTCGCCTACCATGACTCATTTTTCTTTTTCGGTCTTTAATTTAAAATTGCATTGAAATTTATTAGATTGTAATGATTAGGTATTCAATACTACCGCTTATTCACTCGGATACAGAACTCAGTAGTTTATTCCTTGCTTAGATGAGTCAAAGAACAACTCAAGTACAAGAGAATTACCTTTCTAGATTTTAATATTGACCCGCATTTGTAGGACTTAATTGTAAAGTTGAGACTGATGATAGTCTAATTTTGATCTCAATGATAGTTGTTAGAATAGTGTTAATACACTCTTTTTTATAGCTGATACCTATATGCTTCAAATAGAATAAAATATTTGTGAAATACGAACGTATTTTTACAGGTATTATTATATTACCTGTGTTCCACTGAATCGTGTCATTAACGTTGTGTTTACGTTTTTTTGAATAAAAACAATTTGATTGAACAATACAAAATGTTTTATTTCGTGCATTATTTTGAATAATGCTTTATTTCAAATATTGACTACATTTTGTTTCATCTGATTAAAATTGTAATTAGTTCACACATAGGTACTGGTAGGTAAAGTGGTTATGATGGTTTTTGTTACCCAAGTTTATAGTAAGGTATGTAAAATTACTTCAGTTACCATAGTTACGACTCCCACTATTCGAAAGGTATTGATTTTACGACTTTCATTATTTTATGTAAGTAGTTTTTAAGCCCAATTAAAACGACTTACATCTAGTTACGACTCATTACAATGTAACAACTCAAATAATTATAGGATGTAAAAACCATTTTGAAAAAAAATCTTGGTCGTAAATCCACGCTAACTTCTAAATTAAGAGACTGACAATAAAATAAGGTTTTCCAATGCAAAGAACATAAAAAACTAATAACTCTCACGAAATAGGGTCAATATACCCTTAAGAACAAAAAAATTATTAGCCAAAATGTTTTTAAAATATTGTTTTTTGCTCGTCCTGTAAAGTAGGGTTTTGGTTTTTACGACCTTTATACCCCAAGGTAGCGATATACTTGATTGGGTAGGTAGTTCATCATCATCTTTAGCCCGTACTATCTAACCACATAAACCCATATCTGGTGTTCTATTTTTGTTGTAAACGTACGCAATACAAGGATCATGAAATCGAGGTTGGAGCAGTCGCGGTCACCGCAGGAAACCACAAACGATGCATCTAAATAGCTACAGCGTGCAAGAGTTGTGTTACCAACCTACGTAAAATGTATACATACCTACCTAATAAATAATAATAAGTATAGTCCATTTTACGTAGGAACCGTTCGAGAAAAATTCGCCTTTTTTTGTCATTTCACACAATATACATTAATCCATCTTAGGAAAACATAACTTACATCTAATACCTAAATTACCTACCTAATAATTTATATTTTATTGATTTAAATTTACCTCAGTCCTAAGTCTATTCATTACGGCTTATTCCCACCACATCCAAAAAAGATTCCCAAACACATCCAACAGCATTTAGTAAATAATAAAAAATATTCCCACTCACATCCACATAATTTTAGTACAGTCAACCTATGCAAGGCTTCTGGGTTTTATTTATTTGTATCATGACGACGATGTTCAATCTTTATGTTGCGAGTCTAAAATAATGCTTGGCTCTTCCACAATATTGAGTGTTATTGTAAATAATACATATGAATTTAATCCATATAAGGATTTAATTATTATTATATTTTATGATTACCTAACTTTATAGAAAAAAATCTTCGAAACCCTTAAGGTCTCGCTTTTTCTTTCCTGTTTTCCGTCTTTAATATCTCAGCAACTAGGTACAGCAGAAAATAACTAGAAATTTAAAAAAATAATACATTTCGTGCGCTATAGGCGCACGAAATGTATTAATGAAAGATTAAAATAAAAAAAACTTAAAAATCAAATAGAAAATTTAAAGTAGGTACCTACAAATTGTGATGTCGAAATTTTAAAAGAGACCTACAAGGTCAACCAAATTTCTATAGGTTTCATACTTTTTGAAATATTTTGAAAAAAGTCGAAAAATTACCCGTTCGTAAATAATTTACGTTAACTTCGGAGATGGGGGAGCCATCTCCGATGTTTGCAGAGCGATCCATCTAAAATTTATGTGGCGTTTGTAGATATGGAACTATATTTTACCGAAAAAAATATAGAGAAGTCTGTAGGTAGAACTCTTTTTGAAAAACTGACTATATTTCAAAAGGGGGGGGGGGGGCGATTTCACCGAGTGGGGTATCAAATGAAAGATACTGGTTTGTAATCTCAAAACTGATTTGGTAATTTCTGTAGGGTTTTAAAAATTATAAAAATTTTATATTATTATTATTTTTTTTTATTTTTTTTTAATTTTATTATTTTAAATTTTAAAAATTTTACTGTTAAAATTAATTAAAAATTACCCATTCTCCCCTATCTCCGAAGATCCATCTAATGTAGATATGGATCTCTATTTTACAGGAAAAATATAGAGAAGTCTGTTAGTAGATCACTTTTTACCTGGCTCAACAACACCAATCTACCTTATGAGATTTGGAACTGCAACGGTGATCGACATCGCACCACCACCAATCTGGTAGAGCCATGGCATAAGACACTGAACAGAGAATTAAAAAAGAAACCGCGCCTTTTCGAACTCATACATGTGCTACGCAGACAATTAGATTCATTTGAGAAATATCACGCTACCAAACCAAACAAAAGCCAATAAAAAGAGACAAAAAATAAAAAAATATAGTGATTACAAAAATAAATCAATAAGCATTTTCAATGCCTTCATTGAATTTGAACGCCTAGGTTAATTTGTATTTCAATACAAAAAAAACACAAATAAGGCTGATTGAAACAGTGATAATAAATAATCTATTAGTTTTAAGTAGGTACTTATATTACTTTTCCAGATTTAAAATTAATATGGTTGATTATCAGGCTGATTGAAATTGTTATAGTAAATAATCTATTACTTTTGAGTACATACCTATATTGTTTAAAGATTTTAAATGAATATGTTTGATTTTATTATGACTTTTTCAATTATTTAATATACTTAAGGCTGATGGAAACTGTGATAAACATTATTTATTTAGTTTTAAGTAGGTACATTTTATTTTTAGGTTTTACATTAACAATGTTGATTATCTGTGATTTCCTAACTGTTTTTCCTTTATATTATATTGTAAGTTTGACTATATACCATGCAAAGACAAACCTCTACTCCTTTTTTTGCGTTATGTTCTTAAGTATTTCTAGTATTCGTACCTTACTACCTACTTGAGCTCATAAACTATCAGAAGATTCCCGTGATGACTGTACCTCAACTTATGCGTGGATGTGAGTGGGAACAAATGTATGAACGAAAATATTTTAAAAATTATTATTAAAATGCTCGTTGGATGTGGTTGGGAACTAATGTATGAAAGTTTTCTTTTCGGAGAACAATGGGTTTGGATGTAATGGGAAATGCAGAGAATCTTAGCCTAGTTAAATACCGCGCACCGTCGTTCGTCCTATATTTTTAAACAGCGTCATCTAGTGGCGAGTAGCTGAACCTTAGCAACGTTTGATAGCTATTACTAAGACAATGTTCACGTCAGAGGATAACGTTCACTAGCAATCGTTCTTAGCTTGTGGAATGTCAATGTCAAATATATCTTGCTTTGTTGAAGTCTTCTTCTTCTTGTCACCATCTGACAAGATGAAGAAGACTTGCTTTTGTTTACCTAATTTTTAAGTTTTTGTTATAACAACGTTTTCGTTACGAATAATTATACTTTCACGTGTAAAGAAATTCGATAGTATCAAAATGGAGAAACAGTCATCCCCTTCTTTCCCTACATCCAAACAATTACTGGAAGACTTTTCAGACCCAGATTTTATGCCTCATAAATACTCCAAAGAACTTTCATTAGATGATGAGCTATTACAGAAAACCTACAAAAGTTTCCTGAATATCAGACAGCTAGATAAGGATATAAAACAACATAGTAATTTCAATAGTAATTTGGAAGAATTAACTGAAAAGCTTGCTGAAAACATTGCTAGCCTCAAAAACCAGTCGAGGAGGAAGTAAATACAACATAGCATTATTATTTAATGTATTTAGTGAATGATTAGTGATGAGTATGAATTGTTATTAAAAATCATTACATTGATAATAATTATTTAATTATACTCCCTAGTTCCTTAAGTTGCTCTTCCGAAACAATTCCTAAATAATGTAAACAGACTAAAGCTGCACCTTGCTCTGCAAACTTTTTGTTCTTTTCCCAAAATGAAGATGTATATTTCTTATCATTAAAAGTTAATATACAGCGGAACAATTTTGCTACTTGTTGAGTCTCATAAACTGGTAGTCTGAGGCCATTTTTTCCTGCCCAAGCATGAAGCCTTGCTTTGGGCAAATTGACATCACCAAAACTAGCTCTGATGAAACAGACCTGAAAATAAAATTAGTATGAAAGTGAGTTTGTATAGCATTCTGTTAAGACTTTGACCAGTGGCTTAGGCCAATCCAAAAAGTATATGATTATTGTTCAAAACTTACTTTTTTTTCTTGGACACCAACAAGTTCTATTTCATTAAGCTTATTTCTCTTGTGCGGGGGTTCCAGACTATCTGGAGTGACCTGCCATCTACCTTGTATGCCATTCTTCTGGTAACTAGATTGTTTTTCTTTACAATACTCTCCCAAACCCCAAATGTCACTACAAATAATACAAATATTGCATGATAATAAAATTTACCCCTGGTCATAATAGGTTTAAATTAGGGTAAAAAGAAAAATTTTGCTTGACTTGAAAATAAAATACATAGGTACCTAATTTAATACTTACTTACCTTATTTGTTCTAATGTTTGACATTCCAAAAACTGCCTGCCTCTTGGAGTTTCTTGTAGGTCTCTCAATATATTTTGAATGCAGTACTTTGTATTAGATGGCGAATTATCATATTGAATGGCAAGTCTCAAATATTCTTCTATGACTGTATCCATTGGCAACATGCCTTCTTTTCTAAATATAGAACAATTCCATTCAGCTGCTCGAGCCAACATGACACTTTTACATCCAGTGCTCTGTTTAAATTTGAGAATATCATTGTATTTTTCTATTTCTTTTGACCCACCACTGAAAATAAGTCAATTGTTAAAATTTGTGTAGTAAAATAGGAAGAAAACCTTACCAATTGTGACATACTTTGCAATCACTGGTATTGATATCCGTTCAGCTACATATTTTATGATATCAGGGTGCACTGGGTGCTGGGGTCTTTCCTCTTTGGTTCTGCCATGAATTGCTATTGCCTTTATTCCAGTACTGACTAGTTTTTCTACAAGGTTTAAAGTCTCTTCAGGGGTACTAAGAATTCTTATTTTACAACTCACAGCTATGGACAGGTTTGACAATAAGTTCTTTAGTATGTTGCAAGCTTTATCTGGCTGCCCCATTAGTGCAACACCCATACCACCTTTGATAGAAAATTCTTTTGGACATCCCATATTGATGTCAATGCCTGCTACATCATTTTCTCTGGAAAAAAAGTTATGTTGTAGTTTAATGTAATTTCTAGTTGTACTGAAATAATTGTTTTATCTCGGTTTGTTCCAATTCCAAGTAGGTAAGTAATTTTGATATGAATTTCACTCACATAACTTTCGCAACTTTAAGTGCACGCTCTGCATCACAGGTTCCAAGTTGTAGCACAACCTTCTCTTTCTCTTCAGCACAGGTTCTAAATACTATTGTACCATCTGTTTGGTCTACATAGTCGACTGTATCTAGAATATCTGCATAACAAAGTGTGGTTTGAATGATTCTGAAGGGAAATTTAAAGTCCACTTACAAAACTAGCGAGTAGGTATATGGCACTTGGATATGGTAAGATCGGATAGCGAATCTGTGTTGTTTATTGAATTATTATGTTTTACATTTTTTTATTTATGTGAATGACATGTATTATTGGTATTACGAATAAATTCTGTATTCTGTATTTTGTTGGTGAACTGACCATTGTATCTACGTTTTGATCTCAGGAATTTCCAGTCAATTAATTCTTCGGTGTAAACAATGTCCGCACCGTACCGCAGGGCTAATAGTCTCATGGGCAATGTGCCGATCCGTACCATAGGAGCAAGTATTATTTTATCATCGTAGTTCAACATTCTAGAATGCGATCGTAAACAAGAGCACGTGTTTGTGTTGTAGTTTTACTAACTAGCCAAACGATGATGAAGAATGATGATAAATACTCTTGAAGCATGCACGTACGTACGAATATTTACATGGAAACATTCTTCTTCTTTTATTTTTGGCTCTGCATCATGGTTTGACCAATTCTGCCAATTGTCAGTTTCCAATTGCGCATTTGACCCTCTGAATGTTTCAGTACTCAGAGATTTCACATAAAGGTAGCCAACCACCCAAGCTGATTACTAACACAAAGATCACCACCCTAATGCTAAGAATTCGTCATAAATCCCTTTTGGCACGAGGCGGTTTTTTTCCCGCCGCGTCGAAATTTTACGAGTGGTTTTACGAGCTCTTTGTGTAAACAAATTGTATGGGCACGTGCTAGTTTTTGCTTGTAATGTAACAATAGACTATCTAACTTGCGATTAAAACACATTTAGTACTTCAAACTTGGAAAAAAGAAAAATTATACCTACTTTACTAACTTTCGCCGCGATTTTACAAATCCTCTTACTTTACGTGGTTCTCATTTATTTGTTTTTATTCAACTACAGCATATTTACATGCTAATTTGTAGGAAATTTCATGGAGAATCTAGATATTTATAGATATTACTAGGTATTCCTACAAAAAGATCAAGAAAATGCGGAAGCTGCAAGCGCGCGGCAACCAAGCGTACGCGGTTAGCCACCTTAAGTAAAGACGTCGCGCGAGCGCCAGCCATGGAGAGGTTAAAACACACTTAAAATGTAAACGTCATGTTACACGATACTTACAAAACCTTGACTACTCCCAGGTAGAGCAGTTGTTAGATATCCATTCTTAAATTTTGGGCTTTGTTTGGATGTATTATGATTTATTAATTTTCCTCAGCTACATTTACTATAATGAATGAGCTTCATTTTCGGTGTTAATTATTAAGTTTTAATTTCACTTAGAAGCATTTATTGTAAGTACCTACCTATTTAATAGTAAGGGTTGTACAATGAAAACTTAATTAATATAAATCTTACTTGCGGGAACAATCCCCGTAAAAGCAAAATATGAACCTAAAAGTAGCCGGAGGTTTGAGCCCTCGTGTGTACAATGTTAATTTAAACTTAGTTAGAGCGAGGTGTCACTATCTTTGACACGTATAGGTTCACTACAAGTATATGTGTGTACTAAAAATCTGTACATAATCGTTAGGATTTATTAATTAATTAGTCTATAAGTACCCATAATACTTTGTATATTCTACCTGTACCATTTGTGAATAAATATCTTTATTATTATTATTATTATTATTCATATGCCCCAATTTTAGTAAAAGGGACATCACATGTCACAAAGAAATTAGTTGTCACAGTCAAAGCTGTCAATTTGACATCTTCTTCTTCTTTTATATTTGGCTCTGCATCAATTTGACATCTACCTCATTCATTAAGGTGCAGAGATTCTATTTTATAAAGTTTGTTAAAATATACGCAGCTAAAAATTGCGCGTGATGGTGAGCGAAGGATGTTTTATAATAGTTTATTGCGAAAACTTTATTTTTCCGTCGTTTGTATTAAGTTTGTTTGTTTTTTGTTTTCGTCATAGTGGGGTGTTATTTTGTGTTGTTTGAGAATGAGTTGTTTTATAAACATTTTCCTAACAGAAAGGATTTGTGTATCCTGGTGGAGTAGGGTTGTTGGGTATCTGTAAGGCTTGCAATAAGCCACGTTCAACACCGCTCTTTGCGCTCTCTGAAGTGGGAGAAGATGCGTCTTTGCAGCCCCTCCCCAAGATCTAATGCAGTATAACAGTAGACACTGGCAGAGCGCAAAAAACGTGGTTTTTAGTTGGCTCTCGGCCGCCGCATGTCTTATTATGAGCTTAAAAACGGCATTTAGCTTGCGTACTCTAAGAGTGATGGCTCTAATATGATATACGTATGTCATATGTTGGTCTAGTGTGACGCCAAGATATTTTATGGTGGAAACTCTTTCCAGGATTTTGCAGTTGCAGTTTCCACAGGATGATCGGAGACACTGGTTGGTATGTGCTTTTATGTAGAGCTCGGAGTTAGGTTGACCTGGTTTGCGGAGGGAGAATGTTACACACTTTGTTTATATGGATTATTTACTATCGCTTTGAATTATAAACATATTACCGAGTGTGCTCGGATCACGTGTTTACACGGTACGAGTAGCGTCCGAGTAGTCATTCGAGCGCACTCGGTCCGAGTATAAGTACTTATTCGCATATTGAAAACCCGGCAACCTCGTATAGTGTCAAATGTCAACAAAATAAAATTGTCAAAGTCAGTACCTAGTTATTGTTTCCTTCCGTCTGTCATTTCTTTCCTCTTGTTTTGTTTGCTCACTTGTCGCACCTATTGTTTGTTTTGGTCATACAATACATACCTACAGCTTTGCAGCTCAGCAGAGTCAGCAGACACACAACGATCTACTAGTAATAATATATTTTACTCTAAAATGAAACCCACGGTTGCAGCAGACGAAATGTTTCCAGAAGGAGTTGGGCCCTACATGGACATGGAAGAGGTACATACCAACTTATCACCTTTGGGTTGCACTGCTGCTGTTTCTCACTCGAATAACTACTGATGCTAATTGCATATCTCTCGAGATATATAATTCCATCTTAGAACGTTATCTATCACTTTGGTCGGTTACGTTTTTTGGTGACCTAGACCATGATAAATAAGTTTTACTCATGTTTGTGTCCTGTCCCAAAATAAAGGTTAGCAAATACTTAATTTACAGGCTGGAGGTCCATCTAACCTTCTTATGGATTTAGCAGCAAATGAAAAAGCTGTACATGCGGACTTTTTCAATGGTATGTCTGATCTGATTAATGTACCTAATGCTGTAAGACAAAGATCCACTTTGGGTGTGATACCTGTTTTAAACTATACTTTGGTTTTTTCAGATTTCGAGGACCTTTTTGATGACGATGATCTAAAATGATGTATCTAACAAAATTTTAAGCAAATAGGTATAAACTTATTACTAATTTGTTAATCTAGAGAAATATAATAAAACCAAGACATGAGATCTTATGTATTGAATTTTATTTCTTTTACATCTATTATGTATGACAATTATTAAAATACAATTCCCTTAAATGATTTTTAGTCAAAATTGTTATCAATATGGCCTAATTCCACCCCCAGAGTTGCCAATGTTGATAGTTATGAATGGTATGCATTGTATTTTTAGCGCTGCTTGCTCAAAGATTTGTAAATGCCTAATTATATTAAAATTTGTTGTATTTGTATTTAACAAGTCACTAATCAAATCAATCATATTTATGAAAGTTAATATGTCAAGCTGACCTATAAATGTTACATCAGTGCAGTGACATATCATCAGCCAAACAACAGTGTGACAACATTTATTAGCAAGAATGAGGCAAGCAATTTTGTTTCAAAACTATTATTATCTGCATTATCACTTCTTCAAAAGTGAGTTGCCAACTATTTATAAAAAATTCATTTCAATGATTATATACTTATTTACAAAAAATATAAATTCAAATCAGGAGATCCTACACATGTCAAACTAATTATTATTGAAATAATAAATTCTTATATCAGTTTCTATTCTGTTAGCAGGGTTTTATAAAGTTAAAACTAAAGCAAAAACAACCATCTTAAAAACATTATAACATATAACTAAACTAGCTTAAAAAAACTCAGTGAGAAAACTAATTAACATAATAATATGACCATAATGTTGACCTGTGGAAGAGAGATAAAAATGTACTGTCACATCAAATTTTATCATAAAACAGAGTTCTTTTGAACCACATCAACTAAATTGCATAGCAGTATGTATTGTGGCAGCAATTAGTTTTCTCATATTCTTTATCTTATATAACATAGGTACTTACAGAGATAATCTTCAACTTTTAGAAAAAACAGTCAAAGAATTCATAGTTTTTGAAAAAAGATCATTAGGGGGTTTTGCACTTTTGAAAATGTATTAGGTTCATTGGTGTTTTATTTTTTTTGTATTTTTTACACGAAACTCATTTGATACGCGTCGTTACCTCTTTCATTTACGCAACTCATTCCCAAATGTAATTTTGAATAAAGGCCTTACAGCCTTTATTTAAAATTAAATTTAAGAAACGTATTTCTGTAAGTCTATACGTGGTATTCGCTACCCAGTGTTAGCGAAAGCAGAGTGGGTATGGGGTACATGTCTGACGCGCGGTACCTACCGAGCGAAATGTTTCGCTGCTGCTCTGGGTAGCGAATACCGCGTAGGACTGAACGAGTCTCAAGTTTTAATAATTTGGAACATTCGACCCCGAGTACACAAAGGCAACTCAGATTGCACATTTCAAGTGACGACTTTTTGAAAGATTTTCATTGAAAACTGTCAAAAAACTGAGACTTGAGACGTGCTTAGATCTGAGTCGCGTTTGAGTATTCGGGCGTTATTGACATATCAAAGATGACTTCATTTGTTCATTATAATGCTTCTCCACTACTCAGTAATGTTATGATATAAAGTTATTCTTTGCTTCTACCAGCAAAAAGTAAAGTGATCTCTTATGACGGGAGCTTTTAGCTAGACAACTAGATCTGAGAATTATCCTATACTCGGTTCTAGAATTCTGAAGATATTATTTGTAAGATAAGGGGTTACAAAAGCAAAGAAATATTGGCGGAAAGTTTTTTACGACACTGGTATCACAGCAAATCACAGATGCACCATTTTTGGTTTGGACAGTTTTCATTCATCGTTTCTCCGTATTCAAACTAAAATATGCACTTTTTTCGCGTTTAAAAACGTGCATATTTGTTAATGAACTTCTTGAAATAAGTGGTTACCAATTTTTAAAATTTTACGTATTGATAATGATTTAGTTTTAAATTTGACTCTTCTACGAGCTCATTTTGGAAGCCTATAGAAATAAACGTTATTGATATCTAATTTCTGTTGTCATATTAATCATACATAAAATAATTTATTTGTTATGAAAAAAAAAACTTGATTTCTAGAATCGAGTATAGCTAGTTGTGAGCGGTGTGCTAGACATCGACATCACTGCTGTCATCACTGGACTCATTCCCTTCCTGTTCCTCTGGGTCATCTTCTTGTTCATTCTCATTGTCTCCCTCTAAAGTATCGTCGTCGTCCTCATCATCCTCGTCTTCAAACTCTTCTAATTGTGTGGTGATGTTACTTAAATCACCTTTCGCCATCTCTGAAAATGTAAGTGCTTGTGAGTTTATACTCGTGATTTGGTGTTTGGCAAACAGTGACAGAAACTGACTGCTGATCAACATGGGCCGAATTCCACTAAATTATTCGCTTCACCATAACAATGAGTGCGTTCCGAGATACGATTACAGCGCTGATAGCGATCAAAATATATCTTTTGTTCCAAATTAGAAATCACGATAATGCGATTCTATCATTAATTCGGAACGAGATGATTTTTCCCAAAATAAAAACTGTAAAAGATGCGCCTAAACGTCCTTTGTCAGACTATATTTATCTAAAAAAAATACCTTGGACAGTTACTTTTACAGAATTACTTAATTTCCAGGTCAAGGTCACCGTCGAAACGTCGGTATTCTACCGATGCATTTAAAATGCATTCGTTGATCGATTATTGCTATAAACAGCATAGGGAATTTTTTTAGGTCTCATCAAACACTGAGTGTCAATGTCATTACAATAACATATTCTGGGGGATCAAGCTAATTCCCTTCCCATCTTCAAAAGTATGGTCCATCAACACTCTGTCCACTCTTGATAAGTCTTCCTGATATATAATTTTTTAATTCTGTTAATCACTCTTGTTTTCTTGTGTCTTTTTTGCTCTATTTTCATAATTATTGTAGTTTCTGTTTTTTAAAGTACTTTTATTATTTTTGATACTTCATCAAAATCATCAATTACGCCACCGTCAGCTTCAATGCGTATCGATCCTATCCATCCAAAGGTTGACTGGAAGAGATCGCTGTTATCTATAAGGCCGCCGATTGTGCCACACTAGATTTATAAATGTATTGATGGTGCAACAAAGTTCTCTATCTATCTATGTATCCAGGTGCGTTCAGAGATACGCTAAAATCAATATAATTGCACTCGCACGCGTTCCGAATCACCGTGAACACGACGACGATCTACCGTGTGACGTCTATCAGTCATCGTCAACGGCAACGATAAAGCGAATTGTCACTTTTAATATCAGGGGCGCTCAGTCATTTCGATTTGTAGGATGGTTGGTGCTATTGCAAAATGGCATATGTAATGACGTCAAACAGGACATCGTCGTCGCGCTCACGGTAATTCGGAACACGTGTGAGCGCGATGATATTGATTTACCGAAATAGCACCGCACGCATTATCTAGAGTTTCTCTTACATCTATGGACGATTCTGCGACGATACCATTGTCGTAGTAAAGCGATTGGTTAGCAGAATTCGGCCCCAGGCCACTCATAACAGCATAGCGACTATAGCGGCGAACGGAGCGATCCGCGATTTTTTTTATGTTTTACAAACTTCCTTTTTTTGTGATGTTGGCTCCTCAAGAGGGTGGGCCCTCACATTTGCGCCGCCGCGCCGGGGCCATGCTCTCGCCCCCATACTACACAACTGAGTTAAATAATGCTAGTAATAAGTATATACTTACGTTCAACATATGATTCTAGAGATTTAGGCACCATGCTTTTAGCTCTTTCCACATCTTCAACTGTACATTCACCTTTGTCTAATCCTGTAACATAATTCCTTGAGTTCATAATCACAATACGATAGTGTTAGGCCATTATGCCCAAATCCTTCATATCGACGACCAAATATTTGTTACGGGTGTTCTGGGTATTTTCTATGTATAGTAAAAAATATCTATTTATGTAATAAATATAGGTCATCTAGTACCCATAACACAAGCTCTGCTTAGCTTGGGGCAAGATGATGCTGTGTGGATTGTCCAGCATTATTTATTTATTTATTTTTTGAGCGTAGAGCTCATACGTTGTCGTTGTGTCGTTTGCATTTTCTCATGTGTAGTATGCACATCAATTAAAAACATCAATTACAAGCTTAGCAGCTGCTTTAATGGTGGTGATGAGGTTGAGGTAATACAGGGTGTTCGGCACAACGTTTGTCATATGGAAACTGGAGGTGGGTGGAGCCAATAGCTTGGCGGCTTTTTTAACCCTGAAAAACCTCTCGGCTATTTTTAAGATTTATCGATTTTTTTCCGAAATATTAACAATGTTATTATGTGCCTTTTTTTGTACAAAATAACATGGATTACAATTTTTAATATTACATCTGGCATGTTAGCCCTTACTAACAAAATCAATATTTATGCCAGATCTAGGTAAATAAAGCGGAGATGGGCATGCAGTGTTGAAAAGTGAAAAATAAGAGTTTAACTTTGGATTGTAAAAAAAAACGAAGTGTGTCTGAGATCTTCTAATTCACTAAAAACTTCTCTAGTTCATAGCCATTCCAGCGGTACGGTATATGTGACAAAACTACATAACAAAATAAGTGTTTATTAAAAAAATCTGGCATTTTGAAGTGACCCTGAAAATTAAGAATTTTTGTCTCCTTAACGTAATGTAAGCATATTTCGTTCGGTAGAACTTGTGCCAAAGGTAGGGGTAGGTAGAACCAAGTGCAATAGTATGATGGCATTTTTAACCCTGAACAGCATCAATTTTTTTAGGATTTTTTAGTATGGTGGCATTTTTAACCCTACATACAAACTTTTTCGATGATGGCCCAATTTTTTAGTTATTCGCTAATGTATTTTTTTGCTTGATGAAATGGCTTCCAATTTTTTTTTACGAATTCTTTTCGATTCTGTTGACACAAAACCTAAGCTACTAGCCCAAAAATGTTGCAGTCCGCGGTCGGGAACATTCTATGTTCAGATTTTGGTGCCATTAGAATGGACACCAATATGAGTGACTCTTTGCAGTAAAAAAAATCATAAGGTAAGTAAAGCGTTTGACCATCATCTTACTTAAGAAAGTGAAGATGTGGCCTAAGTTGTAGCACGCTTTCCCCTAGGGAACTTATTCACTCTAGATTCATCTCAAATTAGTTTGAATAATATTATGGATTTGTTTGTTTATTGACTTTTTTGAGCATACCATTTAAATGACCATAAACTAGAGATGTTTTAAGTGAATTCAAAGATCGGAAAAACAGATTTTTTTTTATATTCAACCTTAAAATTAACTCTCTGTTTTAGATTTTAACACTTTGCATGCCCATATTGCCATTATTTGTCTAGTTCTCACGTAAATATTAATTTTATTAGTAAGGGCTAAAATGCCGAAAAAATGCGGAAAAAAAAAACAAAAACTACTAAACAAATCCTTAAAATGCCGCCAAGCACTTGATTCCACCTACACCCAGTTTCCATAATGGCAAACGTTGTGACGAACACCTTGTATAACAACTTGAAGATGTGAACAAATTTTTTAAAAAACTTACCAAATAAAAGACCCATTCTTTTCAGGATATCGATGTCGTCGTGAATTTGGAATCGCTTGTTAAAGTTGAACATGTATTCTGTCCTGGAAAAAACAACGAACTTTATAGGAAAACATATTGAAAAAGTTTTTTGGCATTCTATCGCAAATATACCAAAAACACTTATAACTGAAAAGATCGGTAGCGTGAGGAAGCACGAAACCCTTTGCTCACACCGTCCACGCTCCTGATCTCGTGGCACTACACAATCGCCGAGACATGCCGATCACGAGTGTGTACGTGGTGCACACGTCTAGCCTCGGGGTCGTATCGTAGGCTCTCGTTTAATCTCGGCCACAGTTCAAGCGAGACAACGAGTGGGGCCTCTCGCTAAGAGGACGAGCGCCCGAGACATAAGACGAGACGTCTGCCTCGGCGAGTGTGTACTAATTGTAAGGGACCTATATACTAGATCCTTCTGGACTTTAATTAAATTCGTTTTACGTTTAATTTTGTCTTAATAAAAACGAAATAAATAATGTCTTACTTACTTATCATTAGAAATACTGCAGTCAATCAGAGCCTTGTCACTTGTATTTACTACAATAAATGGCAAATGAATGGCTGATGATGGAGAAGGTTTGATGCCCTTGTTCTCAGCATCCTTATTCCTTTCTATCAAACTTTTAAATGAGATGTGCTGAAAACCAAAACGCAGATGTTTTTTATATGGCTTAATTAAGTAGATGCATTGACAATTCGTAGCTGAATAGCTAATTAAAATAAATAATCTTGTAGTGAAGTATTCACAGTCTCACACTCATACACCTAAGACTTAAATCACAATAAATATCTTATGAGATCTCGCAAAGCTTCCGGCGTAATAAGTGTTATTATCCCGAAAAGAGCCAAGTCAGCCATTTTCTTACCTTTGACTGTGAGGTTGGCAAAAAGAAAAACCTTGTGTGTGAATTTCTTGTCTTCAAAGTAATTTTAACGTTTTTAAACAATGCAAACAAAACATTAATGTTTTGTTTGCATTGTTTAAAAAAAAACTTTAATTACCTGCAGGATCAGTTCTTGTAACTGTTGTTGCTTCTTTTGTATCTGATCGATTTTCTCTTGTTTCTCCTTTTCAAGTGAAGTGCATTCTTGTACACTATTGGTAGGCAGTCCAAGCCATCTGATTTCCTTCTTCTCTTTTGATATAATGTTCATTGCCATCAGAACATTTAACGCGTCGTAGACCCGCCGCCGAATGTTCTTTTGATCATATTGCTGCAAGGTTAGACAGATCTGAATTTTGATTTTGAGGGGTGACATTACTAATATCACTTCTGCCGGCAACTTCGCTCACGTGGTCTCTGGAGGCCTATTTTAATTCTCCAAAATACGCAATCGCAAAATATTTTGTGCAAATTGGTACTCTGATTCGTTGTATTAGATTACACCAATTGGCCGGAACAAAACACGCAATTTCATGTTGGAGAATTAAAATATGCTTATTAAATAGGTTACAGCATAGCAACGTTTTAGCAATCAGTAAAATTATTTTTAGAATCAGACCAACCAGTAGATAGATAGATAGCATACTTAAAAAGTTTACATTTACTGGAGATTGAAATGATAATTTAAAACTTGCCAGACTATACAGTTTTTAGTACTTTGTAAAGTGGTCAATCATCTACATCTCAATCTGATGAATTAGTTTTTTGTAATTAATAGAATTAATATTATTTAGAAAAAATGTAAAGATAATCCATACTTGACTATCACCAGCGCCATGCATGCCTGCAGCAAACTCTAGCACCAATTCATCAGCCACCTCATTGTAGGAAGTGAACCCCTTGTTCCTCACTTTTTCACATACTTTCATAGAGAAGTGTCTTAGCCCTTTACCGACTTTGTCAGCGTGCTTGCGACGTTTTGTTGTACTGCAGAAAGAATAGTTTTATTATGAATCTTAATTTTATAGCTTACGACATATAATTTTTAACTTTTTATGAAGCTAAAACCGGGATAAATTCCCGTGAAAACTTTATGCATTTATGAAATCGCTTCTAAGCGTAAGGCTGCCCATTGTACATACATTTTGTGTTTAATACATATTAATATCTGTGCTGTATTTTATTTTTGGTATACATTATAGAGAATAGTATTGTCAAACTTAATTATCTGTTCTGCTAGTGGGTAGATTGTGGCTTTGGTCCAAACCTCAAGTTTCATTCACATTAAGGGTAAGAAATCACTAACAAGCAACTTGCTTAGCGTGTAGAGCCTTAGAAATCATTTGACAACTAGTGAAGGCACCAAGTGTGCAGATTCTACGTATAAAAGCTCTAGGCGCTAAGCAAGTTGCCTGTCAGTGGGTTTACCCTTATACTGTGGAAGGGTTAAATGGGCTTTACCAATGAATAGTCGTAGAAGTTGTAAAGTCACTCCAGTTGAACAAAGTTATATTTTTAGGTTTAGTTACTTTTATTTGAGAGAGCTGTGGGTTTGGTGTAATTAATAAAATAAAATAAATAAAACACTTACTAGACTACGGACACGTCATTCTCGGAGTCATGCCTCCGTCTGGTGCCATGTGACATACTGTAAGGGTGTTCCCTTGTACTACTTGTGCGCTGTCTTGTACTGCTAGTCTGTTGTTCTCCTGTAGTGCTGGTGCTTGTATTGGTGACTCTGAGCTCTGGTGCTGGTCCAGGGGCTATGTTTACAAATGGTTCTAGGACTTTTATTTCCGGGTATACTATTTTCTGTTGCTTTTTTGGTTTTATCTAGAAAAAATAAAATTGTTAATAGGTTAAGATTGATTTTACATACCTAACGAACTATAAATGGTTACATTAAATGTAAGTAATGTAATTATAAGCTTTTTAATTTTCAGGGTATTTATACTCAGACAATTGTATTGACCAGACTAATATTGTATTGATGTTACTCAAAAACAACATGCCTACAATTTACTTTATGGGATGAACCTAACAGGTTTGGTTGTCAAACTGGGTCTAGATCTCAGTACTCACGGGATCCCCGTGGTAAAAAACCCGAATAACATAAATTCAACATTTTTTCTTCGATTGAGAAAAAAATTTACAAAAAAAAATCATGATAGTGCACTGTTTCACACATAATTTGGTTGAGATCTCAGGAACCCTGCGGTCTATTAGAATGAATCATGTTTTGGTTTGTAGGTAATTACTAATTGTTTGGTTCCTTGCACCAGTTTCTTCATAAGTTGTATAGTTTTCATGTACATAAGCAAAAACTTGATTTTTGCGGTGACAACCGTCCAAAAACGTATGCTCTGTCCCGCTTGCTCCCGCGAAATCCTATGCCTATCCTTTTCACAAAATGGCGGGCTTTGCGCCCTCTTAAGGGATTGAGTCACTCATGTAGTAATATTATTATACACAGACAAAATGTGTTTAATACTTGTTACTTTGGCGTACTAGACTACTACTATTTAGTACTTGTACCTACTTAGGAATTACCATACAGTAAAGGCCGCCTATTGTGCAACTCTGTTTTCTCTCTTTTCCTGTATTTTT
Organism: Eupithecia inturbata; assembly: GCA_963662085.1. Classification (NCBI taxonomy): domain Eukaryota; kingdom Metazoa; phylum Arthropoda; class Insecta; order Lepidoptera; family Geometridae; genus Eupithecia; species Eupithecia inturbata. The sequence continues at coordinate 7,875,377 of OY759180.1, read as the reverse complement.
TTTTGTGGTGTGCAATAAAGTGTATTGTATAGTATTGTAAATATTAACAAATAAAAATAACACACCTCTTCCAGTAGCTTTTTCTCTTCAGGTGAACCAGGCTCTACTTTTGGGGCAATAGGTGTAAATAGCTGCTGTGTAGCAGAAGCTTTTATAACTTCTGAAAGAACAATTTTGTTGAATTTAACTGGTTTTTGTTCACATTGATCACCCAAAAACAAATACCCATATAATGTTTGCACAATCTTCAGATATTTGATCAGGGTGTTTTCTTTGTAATACTGAAAAAAATATTGATCTATGTAGTACTTCCATAAATTTTGACATGCCACATCGCGGCAGCTTGTCCTTAGAGGACAAGTACCTTGTCAGTTATCTAGGACCCATAACACAAGCTCTGCTTAGCTTGGGGCTAGATGATGCTGTGTGAATTGTGTCCAGCATTATTTATTTATAGTTAATCCATAATTGGTGAGGTCTCAAGGCAAGATAGGAGGATCCATTTTTGGTGGGAGTTTGTGCATGAACACACAAACTGGAAATATTTAGGGGAGGCTTTTGGCCAGCAATAGGATGAAACAGGCAAGATGCTAATGCACTGCTGGTGACTAGGTACTTAAGTGGAGCAAAATGATTGTTGTTAGCTTGTATTTTATGAGTTTATCAGTCTATTGATATTGAGCACAATAACATTCCAAAACAAAAAGATATACCATGTTGTAGAAAGTACTTACTACTGCTAGGTATACTTTTGAGACTGCTCAATTTAACAGCTCTGAAAATAGGGCCCTGGAACAAATAAACAAACTACATGTAAACAATCAATACAAATAACATTTTGATACAGGATACTTGGTAGGTACTTAGTTCAATTTTCCTTCACCTTCATTTAATGCCTACCTTTGATAGGTATTGAATAAAGGAGATGGTTTTTTTAAGACCTAGCTCAACAGCTTTGACTTTATATGTTTACACCTTTCATAAAGGTTAGGTTTGGTAGCAGCTTACCTTCCCTTCTTGAGTGACTGGAAGCTTAATCAGCTTAAGAGGGTTGGATTTAAGCTTTATTTGAGGGATGGCTTGAGTGTTTGAATTCTGCACTACTTTCACAACCTGGGGCTTTCCTAAAACGTAATAATAGTTTGTTTTTAGATTTTAGGTAGCTCTGTTCATGGTTCTAATTTACGACAGCTAAATTCTAAACTACGAACTACTAAGAAAGTAATTGAAAATATTGAACTAATTACGGCGCACTAACAGTAACTGCTAATCAACAACGGCCGTTCTACCCCTAACCTCGTAAACGCCCAAAGTAGCAAAGCAACGCCCGCCCGCGCCCTCAATATGATCAGAATTTTAATGCGTAGAAGGGCATTGGAAATGAAAAGGTCTGCGCGAGTAGTAAGTGAAATAAACTCTAAAATAACGCACTGGATGTTGTACAAAAAATAAAAATATCTACGAAACTACGTCCACGAAAAGTAGCGTCACTACTAACCATTAGCGTCGTGGATAAGGAAATTTATGGTACTATCTGTCTGAGACATTTCTTCTGAATTTGGCGAAATCGATCATCCATAGAATTAGGCACTAGTAAAGCTTTTGAAATTGGTCGAGGACCAGACAAATCAAAAATACCTACTCAAAATTAGAGGGTCACAAATTCACAGGTCAAAATGGCGACACTTTTTTTAACAATTATTTATGGTCGTATTTGCTCAGCTGCAATAGAAATGTATACATAAGGCCATTCAAAAATAATTGCTCTATACACACAATAAAGAATATTCGCCAGTAATTGCAAATTCTATAAGAATTTCTAAACAAAAACTATTCCAACGAAGTACAAGAATTATGGCGGGCTTCAAGGTTTACGCGACCAGCTGATAAAATCGTGATTGGTTGAAATCTGTTCACGTGGTATCTGTCATTCTTTCGATCGGTTCCATTCATTCGTAACATTCGACCGAGTTCGTAACGTGAATAAAAAGTACCACAGACGAAATAAAGTCAATTTAGTAAAGCTATAAAGCTACTGACACAGACGAAGCCATTTCGTTGCAGGTGCACGTAACATATTTGACTGATTTCCATCATTATCAGTTTTCCTGCCTCGTAGGTATTTATGTTCCTTGCTGATTTCTCGCACTAGGGCATGGGCATGGCGAGCGAGTGTGACTTTTATTACTAGTGAATGTCAAGATGAAAAAGAAAACGGCTGAACTGTAAGAGACATAGAAAGAGTCACTCTACGTTAAAAGGCGTATTTCGACAATAAAATATGGAAAATACAACGTAAGAAATGGCCTCGAGGCTTTAGACTGTCAATCCACAGAATGGACAGCCATTCTGTGGACTGTGTGTATTAAACTGTTGTTTAAAAAAAAATTGTTAGATCTTATGTAACTGTCAATTGTAAAATCAACGACATACTAAATAATGTGAGTCTGCTTGTGTTTGTTTACGGGATCACTCAAGTTGTGAATAAAATTATTACACAAATGCGGGCTTGAAGAAGGAGATTGGAACACATTTTTGTCAATAGCCCAAAATTGCAGTGCTCTCTACGATGTCAATGAAATCCCTCGTCCTACATAATTCAAAATATTATTATCCCTAAACTTTTCCCCCAATTATAAATTGTATACCCTGTTAATTTGTAAAAACACTGATAATAAGTTGTAATGTTTCATAATGTGTTGTCTTATCAAAATTAGATAAATCGATTTGATGCAAAATTTAAATTTTTCTCTGCTTTCCATAGCCGATCTTAATAATTTTGAACCGATCTTATTCTTAATATACTTTATCTTATTTTGAAGTATATGATTATCCCTTGTAGCGAAAAGCAAGCGGCGCCATAACGCCATAAAAAAAGAAGTTGAAGGATGGAAGTGTTTGTTTACTTCAATGTTTTTATTTCCAAAATCCCACCCACCCGGTGTTTTACAGAATAGCTTCAAAATGTGGTTTTTATTTTGTGTATTTTATGTATTACAAACTTCAGATATAGTCGCATCACAAGATTTCAGTGAAATTATCGTTCCGCCCACTCATTTAAAATATGTTTTTAACTCCTTTGAAGATGTCGCCAAATCTTGTTTGGATGATTCTCAGTGCCCTAAAGAATTAGTTGGTGAGAAGGCATGCTGGGGATATGAAAGAAATTGTCATAAAGATAATTCCTATCCTGTCAGACCCATATGCCCTGGTGATCATCGCGGGTGGGTCAAGACTAAACAAGCTCAACTTGATACATTTTACAGTCAAGCTGATTTTGGTGAGGCTCCTATACGTTTAACTTGTCTGGCAGGATAAAAAATACAGAAAATCCTGTACCAAACAAGTACTTTATACAGAAATATTCAAATGGTTATAGTTTTTGTATAAATTTACTGTAATATTTACAGGCTATGTTCAAGAACAAATAGAAGAATTAATGGTTATGTGCGATGCAGCTTATCCTGATGATACATCCTTAGAATGCTCAAAATATTTAAGGTAAGTACCCTGTACTTAAAAATATGCAGTGGCTATACATAAAGCTGACTTCTTTCAGTTCTCACTTGTTGATTTTCTTTCTTCAGATTTTGCCGTGGCAGGAACTTGATGATGAATTTCACAGGTCTTGTTGGAAGAGGAGATAATTTACGTTATAAAATGGATATCCTGGGCCCTGGGCAAATAGGTAAATATAATTGTCTTATGAAACCAATAATATGTTTCTGACGCGTCATGCACATTCTGATTTATATACCACACAGCAAAAGTGTGATTTAGCTTTATACATACATTAATGTTGAACTCTCACAATATCTTCTAACTCCAACATAACAATAATAAAATAAGCCTTTGTTGCTGATTCACATAATAATAATAATAATTATTACCTAAGCCTTTTATTTAGAAATTTTTCACAAACATAATATATTAACCTAAACTTATACTATTGTCTGTTTAACATCCGTCTGTTTGCCTCTTTGGACAAAGGCCTCCTCCAACTGTGACCATTTTTCTCTGTTGCTAGCCAATCTTGAACATGTGCCACCTGCTGTGACCTTTAAATCATCAACCCATCTTCGGGTAGGTCTACCTCATTTCCTTTTTTATTTCCTGTGAAACATTACATTATCGATTTTAACCATTTTTGGTGTCCTTTTATTGTATGCCCTGTCCATTTCTACCTGATGGTTACTGATGTGTCTAATAGAATAGATATAATAACATAAATAGAATACCCGCAATAAAGAAACACACCAAAACAAATTTGGTGTGTTTCTTTATTGTGGTTATTCTATCGGAAAGCTTTTTCCCTTCCTAAGCTTTCCTTTCCATGGAGTTTTGGCATGTTTCTAATTTTTTGATGTGGGGTTGGCAACCATACATAAGAACGGGCAATACACAGGTATCAAATAGTTTTATCTTGATAGCTCTTTTTGTTTCTTTGATTTTCTTCAGTATTGTTTCCTTGCATTCCCTTTGCGTCTATCTGTTTCTTTTGAAGTTGCGTCTATTGGTGAGATGACTTGACCAAGACAGAGGTATTCGTCTACCTACATAGTCTATTGTGTTGTTGTTTATGCAAATTGGTTCTTTGTTACCATTAGTCATAGCTTTCGTTTTTTGTGTGTTCATGACTAAACCTGCTTTGCGGCTGACTCGGTCCAGGTCGTTAAGCATTTTTTGTAGTTGTTTGCTAGTTCTTGATGGGATTATCAGGTCATTGGCGAATCTTAAATGAGACAGTGCCGTTGATTTCTATTCCACATTTTTCCCAATTAAGCTGTCGAAAGATTCCCTCCAGCACAGCTGTAAAGAGTTTGGGTGACACTGTATCACCCTGGCGTACATCTCTTTCCAATTTGATTTCATTACCCTCTTTCTCCAGTTTTATTTTTGCTTTGCTGTTTATGTAGATCTTCCTAAGTTTTCTAGTGTATTTATTTTCAACTCCTTGGTCTTTAAGCGCTTTCCATATCGCTTCATGCTCCAGAGAGTCGAAGGCTTTGCTATAATCTACAAAACAGCATTAAAGGGTTATGTTGAATTCTTGGCCTTTCTCCAATAGCTGCTTCACAACGTGTATGTGGTCTAGAGTTAAATAATCCGCTCCTGAATCCCGCTTGTTCTCTTGGTTGATTCTTCTCAAGCGTTTTGGAAATTCTGTTTAGAATAATTTTGGCGAACACTTAGTAGATATTCAACATCAATCTTATAGATCTTTAGATAATGATTTCATTTTTATCTCCTTTCTTGTGTAGTAGAACTTTAGTTGATGTTGTCCACTGGTCAGGTATTGTTTTTTTGTTCAGAACTTCATTGAAAAGATGTGAAAGGATTGGTACCAAGTGGTATTTATATTCTCTGAGGAATTTGTGATATATTCCCATCTGCCCCATTAACATCCCCATCAATGGGATGGTTGGGAAAAATTTGTTGCTTATCCCGTTTGGCCCAGGAGCTTTATCTTTCTTTTGGGTTCGTATCGCTTTCTCTACTTCTGCTGATAATATATCTGGTACTTCCTCTCTTCCGGTCAGGTCTGTCGGTTGGCTAATGTTTTTCTTGGCATACGGGTTCTGAAAAAGTCTGTTGCTATTGACAATTGACATAATTTCCGGATGTTTAATTTCGCTTTTTCGGTTTTTGTTTACTTAGTTCGGTATCCAATCAGTTGTCTCTTTAAGTTTCGTTATTACTTTTTTGATTCGTCCGGTTCTTTGAATGCAGGCTTCATCAGGTGTAAGTTGTATTTTTGGCGTTCTCTTTTCAGGTTTTGTTTGATTGTTTTGCTTAATTCTGAATTGTTTTTTTTTTTATACATTTTGTTTTTTCTTTTCTAGCTGAATTACATAGTTTGATTTTAATACTTTATCCTTAGTTCTGTTTTTCCTTTTTTTCCAGCTTTTCTTCAACTTTCCTTTGACATAGGCCACCTCTAAGGTTTTCCACAGTTTTCTGTCCCTTGTAGTGCTGGTGCATTGTAGGCCGGTCACATGACTATATTTTGATAAAAATTTCAGGTGGCTATTGTAACTTCCATCCCAAAAGGCTTATGGATGAAGCTGAGCACATGAGTGCATTACAGTCATGGGCACCGGAGCTGATCCATTTTGTCAAAACCACCAAAAAACCTATTGCTGATGGAATGTGTGATGTTGTTATAGATAAACCAACATACATTATGAAGTTAGATGCAAGTGAGTAACTTCATGGAAATATAAAATACACGTTTTTCCTCGCGGCTTCGCTCATGCAGTACCTGGATGAAACACTTCCCACAAAATTCTTTGTCACTCATATATAATGTAGCTTTTTATTAGTGACGCACTCACCCTGAAAAGTCCCACGTTAAGAGATGAAACTATGGTGTTCTTCCAACAGAAATAAGGTCCGTAGTTAACCTGCTTACATGTAATGAATTCGTGAGACTACAATGGTTTTTACAGTAAAATATCTTTCCCCTTTATAATAAAGTGTAAACAGGTATTTACTTGCCTGACATCAGGCTAGAATGATTATAATGGTATTTAATTAATGAATGAATGCAATATTTAAGACGAGGTTAGGTGTAGTTACACATCTAGTCAATATTCATTACATGCACACAGCACTTCCTAAACTCGTGCCATTCTTATGTTATCCTATTTAATGTGTTATTATCTGTTCCAGGTGTAAATATGTACCATCATTTCTGTGATTTCTTCAACCTGTATGCTACTCTTCATGTGAATTCCACACACCCCAGTACATTTTCAAGAGACAACCACATATTGGTTTGGGAGACCTTTACTTATGACTCTGCTTTCAAAGATGCCTTCAAAGCATTTACCAAGAATCCTGTTTGGGACTTGAAAGAATTCAGGGGAAAAGTTGTGTGCTTTAAAAATGTGGTTCTACCTCTGCTTCCAAGAATGATTTTTGGTCTTTATTACAATACTCCTTTAGTAAGTACAGTTTACATTTTATTACTATAAATGCGAAAGTTTAGATGGACTAATGGGTGGATGATTGTTACCTCTTCACGCCAGTGCTACTGAACAGATCGCGCTAAAATTTTGCATACATGTAGTTCTAAACCTGGAAAATCATATAGCTACTTTTTATATAGAAAAACGCGTGCGAAGTCGCGGTCAGAAGCTAGTTACTATAAGCTGAACATTGTGCTGTGTATTAATAACATTGTCACTATTTTCTTACAGATATATGGATGTGAAAAAAGTGGCTTATTTCATGCGTTTTCTGAGCACATTATCCATTCTCTAAACATTAGGCTTCATCCTCGAAAATATAATAAGATCAAAGTGACACTTCTCTCTCGTGGCACCACTTACAGAGGGATTCTAAATGAAAGGGAAATTCTGGATGCACTGAGAAAAGTAGAAGACTATGATGTTCAAAGAGTTGTGTATGATAGAACCATGCCCTTTAGTAAGCAGTTGGAGATCACTCACAATACGGACGTGTTTATAGGAATGCATGGAGCGGGGTTAACACATTTGCTGTTCTTGCCTGACTGGGCGGCTGTTTTAGAAGTGTAAGTGTTTTGTCTGTTTATGCTAAAGATATTTTTCAAAAGTTATCATCCAATATCCGCTCTCCCATTTCTATAATTTACCTTATGTTCTTCAAAAACTTGATCGTTTTATTGCTCTGAATAAATATTCAGTCTGTACAGAAACTCCTTTCTATAAACTGTAAAGCATATCATACGTGTTTTGCAGTTCAATGTACAATAAATTCAGTCAAATGTAAAGAAACTCCTTTCTATAAACTGTAAAGCATATCATATGTATTTTTCAGGTACAACTGTGAAGACCCCAATTGTTACAAAGATCTTTCAAGACTACGAGGGGTTAAATATATGACATGGGAAGACAAGTCCAAGCTGGTACAACAAGATGAGGTAAACATGAGTAAATTATTTATTTGGTCTCATAGTTACATACATCTTTCATGAGATCGTCATGCAGTCATACTAGCTAAGCTAACTTAGTCTAGCTTACTAGCATAGCTGTTCTAGTTTTTCATACTAGGTGCATAGGTAGATTATTTTACCTACCTTTTTAACTCTAATAAAGTTTGCAATCTGCACAACTGTAGATACAACATATTTATAAAAAACTTCAGCCATGCATCAGCTATGCGAGCTAAGCCAACACTAAGTTAGCTTAGCTTTCGGTCTGCAACTCTTATAAGAAAAAAATATTAGAGAATCTGTTTAATGAATGCCATTGATAGCCATTGCCATGATCATAATTAACTATTTAATTAGACAGGTGAGTTTATAAATATATAAATTTACTTATTCTCAATATTGCCATCAAGAACCTTAATTGGTTCCCAAAGCCAAAGCCTAGCCATGTGAAATGTACTGAATAAGAGGCCTTGCTCTAGATTGGCTGAAAAGCTACCTGACTGGGCGAAAATAATACTACCTACGTATAAGTCAAAAACTTAAATAATAATAAAATGTTATAACCTTTAAATCTAATCTGGAAAAAATTGCTTTACCAAGACTGTAAAAGTATATACATATAACAAAATTCCTAGAAACAAGACAACTGCCTACTTGTAAATCCAAGACAAAACACTGTAGATGGCTCTTAGAAAAATGCATTTATGACATTAAAGAATTTTATAATCAATAAATTACCTAGTTATATAAGTAAAATATTGTATGTCTATAGTTAATGGATAAACTGTTGTTCCACCTAGCTTTTAAGATCATTTTTATACACAGTTACTACAATAAATAAATTTAATTTAAATTCCATTTCTAGTTTTTCTATCTGGAACTAGCGTTTTAAAATGTATCTAAATATTATTTTCAGGGCCATGGCCCAGGTGGAGGTTCACACGCGAAGTTCACCAACTATTCCTTTGATGTACAAGAGTTCCTGAGATTGGTCGCAAAATGCGCTGAACACGTCAAGGAACATCGTAAATTTAAAGATTTCTTGGCTAAATCAGGAGTAAAGACGCCGAAGGAAGAACTATAGCGGATAAAGTTGTCTTAGTGAGTTTATTTTTCGAATCATTTATAGAAACTTTTAGAACTCGAACTACATGGCGCGTATACACTAGCCAAGCTCGTTGTAGAATTTTTGGTAACAAACCAAGACGCAAAAAACTAAAACTCACTTGCGAGTAGTTTCAGATATAATTGAAAGCAATATCTATTGAAGGAAGGATCTCAAATCGACAACTAATGTAAATTGCGTCTATAAATACACTCCAGCAGAGTGAATTTTAGGGTATGGGCGGTTTGTTTACAAACATTCAACATCGAGTTTGGCCTTTCTTTAATGGGATATTTACTGTGATTTAAAGATCGCAATGTTCCCCGATGTTTGCATTCCGTGATCATAGTGCACGCAATCGTGCGGAAATATCGAGAAACTCGACAACATTTAACTCGTGTTAAATGTTAGTTAATCTTATTATAAGTTGTTGTTTTGCACCTTGTTTTACGCGCATGTCACAGCTGCTGCTGCTGCGCCCTCTAGGTGTCGCATAAAACAAGCGCACAGTAGCGTCATCGTTACTGTGCATCGACAGCGACGACCTTTTTTGATGTCACTGTTGTAACTTATGTTTGTTTGTACCTACTTTGCTTGTAATTTTGTGATACAGAATAAATACTTTTTACTTACTTACTTATACATAAGTGTTATTATAAGCAGAAATCAGAAAATCTCATAATTTATGAATATTTATGTAGCATGGTAACGAAATTGGAAATCTAGAGTGTGACGATAGATTTCTTTTTTTTTTAGGTACAAAGTAATAAGAACAAATTAAGACATTTAATGGCTTTGTAAACAAATATTTTACATAATAGAGGTATATTTTATAAAAAAAAAACGTGATCATGACGTTTTTTGTATCAACGTTCATTATCGTGTAGCATAGCTCTGTTTTAAAATTCATATTCCGTTGTGATGCTAATATGCTGTGATTTTATAATAATTGTAGGGATAATCCAGACGAAAGGTCCAAACGCACTGACAGGCGGCTTGCTTAGCGCCTAGCTAGAGCATTTGTACGTGGAAAGTGCACGCTTGGCGCCTTCGCTAGTCGTCAAATGGCCCGTAAGGTCAAAAGTGCGTTAAGCAAGCCGCCTGTCTGTGCGTTCACATCCTTAGTTAATTATATAAATATCTCTATGAATAATACTAGTGAACAACCTAAAACGTAGGGTATCTAAGACTAATTTCGTGTGATTTTTGTTGTCACCATTAATTTTAAAGAATACTCTAAGGACACAAAATAAACGCTGTCGCTTTACTTTGAAAGTTTTAGTAATTTTTAGACGTCCCAATTTTCATAGTTTTTCAAAAATGTATTCATATGTATGTAATACATACTTGTATGTGATGTCTGACATATATACAGGGTGGCTTTTTGAGATGGGAGTAGATGGCCAAAACAGAAACCATTAGAGTTAGAGAAAAGTCGAGCTCAATTTTTTTTAAATAAAAACCGATTATTGTTTTTAAAATTCATAACGAATAGATTTTTTAACGAGGATAAATCCCATTAAAATACAGGCTAAGTATCCTAATTTGCTATTTAATTTTCAATGCTTTTCTTTGCGAAAATTAATCTTAATCAGCAACCGAATCCGTAGGTGCAAAAGGACAGTGTCATATTTAAAAAAAAAACAATTGGTTCGATTTCCTGCAAAAGTAATAGATAAAAAAACCCTAAATGCAGTTATTTTTTTTCATATTCGAAGTCATGACTCTTTTCACGATTTTTTTCTAACTCATGCTTTTGGATTTGACCGTCCACTCCCATCTCAATTACATCGCGTTTTGTCACACACTTTTCAGTGCAGTTGACCAAGTTTCTAGCGGTTATTTGATATGTTTTTCATATATGTATTTCTACCAGAAGCACCCATGAGTATTTTATTAGATCTAAAGAGTAATTATGAAGTAGAACGGCATAGATTAGGTACTTAAAATACTTAATACTTATGCATGGTTGATTTTGGAGATGTGAACTACGTAACGGCCGTAGTTCTAATTTGGTCCACATGCACAGAAAGCTTGCCCGTGTGCGCTCTATGGGTGCGTTCCCATTAGGTCGTAACGATATTTTATCAATGACTATCGTCTCTAGCTGTTCTCATTGTTGACATTGGCTTGACAATCTATCGTCACGACAAAAAAAGTGTCGTGAACGACAGGGACGACAGTTAATCGTGTCGTCCTTTATGTGAACATCTCCATTTAAATAAACAAGCCACGATTTTTAACTGCACGACTATCTGTCGTTACCACATAATGGGAACGCGTCCTACCCTTTATGACCTACGGAGCTGAGACGTGGACACTCACGGTAGGGCTGATCCACCAGTTCAAAGTCGCTCAGCGAGCTACGGAAAGAGCTATGCTCGGAGTTTCTCTGAAGGATAGGATTCGTAACGAATACATCCGACAGAGAACCAAAGTTATCGACATAGCTCAGAGAATTAGCAAGCTGAAGTGGCAGTGACCCGGCCATATATTGCGAAGAACCGACGGTAAACGTGTTCTCGATTAGAGACCGCGACTCGGCAAACGTAGTGTAGGACGGCCTCCGGCCAGGTGGGATGACGATCTGCGAAAGAATGCAGGCAGATGCTGGATGCGGCAAGCTGAAAACAGAGCGTTAGCAACTAGCAGTGGCAAGATAGGTTGATGATGATGATTATGGGAACGCGCCCTAAGCTGGTTTTGTTTTTGTAATTAGCTCTTTTAGATAAAAACAATATAATAGTTGAAATATCCTTTAAGGAAAAGTATATGTCTCCTCATGTAAACGTAATCCGGTATAATTTATCAGTCACGAATGAGCCGCTAGTTTAATTGTAGCGTCTCGCTGAGTATTTAATAACAGTTTGTGATATTCAGATAAATTGTTGAAAAGATCGCCGGTATCCCAGTTACGGTTGAGTTATTGTACGTTGCTCTCGGAAAGTCGAACAATAACAGTAATGATTGTTTTCGATGGAATATTCCCTATATGTATTGCAAGGTTCAACCCAAATGGTTGTTTTATCACGTTATACAAAACGACCTACTGCACGCGCCTTTGCTCACGCGGTGTCTGGATAAAACATAGCCTATGTCACTCAGGGCAAATGTATCTAGTCGATTATATAGTAGAATGTATCGGTTAGTGAAATAATTTTCGAAATTGAATCAGTAGTTCCGGAGATAAAAAAAATGTAACTCCTTAATATTACTTGCCCAGCAGTGGGACGAAATAAACTAAATAAGATTTAAAAAAACTATAGAGTCGACACTAGTAGGCTTATGTTGTCGATAGGTAATTAAATTAGGTATAAATAGATTCTGTCCCATTTTAATTTGTGATGTCTGATGTCTGACACCTGACATACCTACTCGTATGTCAGACAACACAAATTTAAATGGCAGAATAAGGTATACTTTAACCTAGAAGGGATGAAAATGTAATGTTAGTTGTCTAAAGTTCGGTTCGATTCCCGCCTTGGGACAAATGTTTGTACGATCTGCAAATATTTGTTCCGGGTGTTCTGGGTATTTTCTATATATAATAAAAAAATAAGTTTATCAGTCATCTAGTACCCATAACACAAGCTCTGCTTACTTTGGGGCTAGATGATGCTGTGTGGATTGTCCAGCAGTATTTATTATTTATTTATCTAAACATTTCGCTCAATCAAAGTGCCTTGAAAACTGTATTTATTTAACTCAAGCTAAAAATTGTTTTTTGCACTTGAAATCAGAAATAACGTTTATTTAATTATGCTTACAAATAAAGCTTATAGACAAGTCAAATTTATACCATAAATTATTGTCAAATGTCAAATAAAAACTCAAATTTAAAAAAATATTATAAAATAAGAATGCGAACCTATAGTATTTTTTAAATAATAACATACATATATGTTTTAATCGTAAAGTAATCACATATTATGGAAGCAATATTTACAGAGGGAAATTAATGGTGTACACCCCGCACCCGCCCCAGGCTGCGTGCGCATAACTTTCGGCAAACCAGATTGTATCGCGCAAATAACAATCAAACTGGTAATTGAAATTATTTTAAGACGCCTGTATGTTTAATTTAATATAGGAATGCGCGAACACTTTTTTTTCAACTTGAGCAATCGTTTTTGTAGGCGGTTTTTTGGTGTAGGAAAGCGGTGCAGATTTTACTTAATAAGTATATCTTTACGTAGGTACTTAGGTATTTCTACTTACTCATTAATGTTAAGTCCTTACTGGTGTTGGCCTAGTACTTACTAATTGTATAAATCTAGTTAGTTATAACTATTAGCATAAATCAACTCAAATTTATATTGTCTAAATAGCGATCGCAGGCGCCGGCGCCCACCACTATTCTCTATATTTAATAATAAATTCAATATGAAAAAATATATTCTCTATTCTTTATATAACACATAAATTGTTAGTTTTAACTTTAATATCTTCAAATGGAATCCTAAATCCTTTTGTTTTATTTTCTACTAGTCTTGTACTTATAATTTTAATTACGCGTACGATAATTTTATTAGCCTAGTGTTAGGACTAATCCTTTTATTAAAAACTTGTTAATATTTTAAAGCTGTTTAACTCAAACCATTTTTTAGGCTAATTGTCCCACTGTTGGTGAAATATTTGGGGGGGAGGGACTAATTTTTACAGGAAAAGCGCTTATGAGCATGATAAAAAAATACGAATTGAAACTTCGTAATAAGATTCAGGCATATAAGTTTAGTAATTTATTTCAGTCCACTTGGGCATGCGTTCTTCGAAAATAAAACTAACCGGGGCGTTATGTATGATTCACAGCGAGTATGAAACGTCAATGAAACTTCAAAATCCGTCTCCTTAATCGCTGCAACCGCCTTCTTTCCCCGTTCTGACTGCACGAACGCTCGCTGTGTGTCACGTTACATTACGGTCCGTAACGCCGGTCAGTACCCGTCCACCTTTATAGTTACTAAAGTAACTTCGAAAAGATAATCAGCTAACTCTGTCTGTCTATCTGTCTGTCTGTTATCTTTTCACGCCTAAACGGCTGAACGTATCTCAGTGAAATTAGGCAGGGCGGTAGATCCCGGGGACGGACATAAACTACTTTTTATCCCGGAATAAAGCGTGCGAAGCCGCCGGAAGCAGCTAGTTACATATAAACTGAAGTTTTTATCAGAAGTTTTCATACAATAAACGTCAAAATTAGCTGACGAAGCTGCTAATTGTCTAATTATCTTTCGGAGAACCCCACTCTTAGTCCATATTAACGACAATACCTATACAATTATACACTAACAACATTTTGACAAAATAAAACACATTACATTCCAATGTAATTAAAGTTACTAAACTGCCTCATCAGTCTTACCAGAATTACGTACAAATGACAATGTACTGTCTGGTAGAAATCGCTCTTGAGCGATATGACCGCTAATTGTCGCTTAGTCCTTAAGTTGTTTTGTTGTTTATTGTTTCAATTTCATTTAAGTGTGCATCAAAGTATTTTCTATTCTATTCTACACGTAATTCTGTGTTGGAGAAAATATTAAAATTCATATTTCATGGAAATAGTGTCGAAGTCCAACGTTTTGCCCCTGCAAATCACAGAATTTCCTTTAAATCAAATGTGAAATGCACCTACGATCGTTATCTTTTTATGGGTACTGCAGAGGCGTGTCGGTGTTTAGACGCTAGCACTAGACCATAAACTTGCTTGGTTCAAACACTGGATCGAAGAATTTATATAATTTAAAACAACAAAACGATCTATAGCAACTTATCGCTTGTCACTTATTTATTAGGCTATGGGTCTTATAGACCCTATACAAAATTCATCGTGAGAACCCACGAATTATGTTAATTCAATTAATTAAGTGGATTGGTCTATACTAATCGTATATAACATCAGACATTATTAGTTTTTCTTGTTACAATAATGTTAGATATTTGTAGAGTCGGCTCTGCCTTGAAGTTTTTTTAATAAATATTGCTGGACTATCCACACAACATTATCTAGCGCCAAAGTAAGCAGAGCTTGTAATATGGAGTCCAATAGTGCTAAACAAGACCTCATTGAGTTTGGGTAATGGAAGTAACGTAATTGGAGTGATATCCGATAGGTGGTAGGTCCTAGAGCGCAGTGGTAGTACCTTAGGGCTACGCTAGGTGTTGGGGCGAGCAAGGCCGGTGGCTGGGCCGAGCCCGGTGGTCGGCGATGCGACGACGCCTCTGATTCATGTCCAGATAGCGATCGCAGGCGCCGGCGCCCACCTCTATTCTCTATATTTATCACCATTTGCACCGCACACCGCTCCTTTGAATTAAACCAAAGCCTCCAATACGAAATTTCTAGTCAAATTGCTGTCTCGAAAGGATATTAATCACTTTATTAGTGCGATGATTTTAGATAGAGCACGAATAATGCTTGCTGCAGATTTATTGGTGATTTAAGATCGCCTTGAGATATATTTTAAGATCTTATTAGAAAAACGTGTTGGCATGCTTTCATAAGACATAGGCTGATAAGCCAACCGTACTTATTCATCACATAATTAGCCTTCACTGTAAGTAATCATTTACAACAAATTTAGATTTCGGCACCTTATTTTAAGATGTTGTTTGAAATGGGTAGGTAAGCAAGTTAACACAAAAGAATGCTTTTATGAAACTTTAATGTTCAATCCAGCTCCACTATCAAATGTTGAGTACGCGTCGTAAAATATATGATCAGAGGTATTTAAGTACCACTTACTTAATAACAATGGAGCTTGTAACAGACAAACAATTCAATTTCATTTGCTTGGCGGTAGGTAAGTAACTGTTCTACGATAAATTAGAACTATCCCGAGTCAGTTACACAACGAATTGAAGCATGTTTACTGTGGCAAGTGGATTAACGGCACCTGAGAATGCCAACTGCCAGACAACAGAAAGAATTAATCTCAAGTCTACGAGCATTTATCCGGATAATAGCTCCGCGAATTAAGGCAACAAGTCTCAGATTAACAATAGCAACAACAAACGGAAGGTAAGAAAGAGGACAAACATTCGTGGCTCTTTCAAAGACGTAGACACAATAGTCGTCATCAATTACAGGCAATAGATCGCCCAACATCATTTGTCCGTCCGTCCGTTACTCGACTAGGGCATTCCCACGGCTCGGGACGATCGTGTTTGTTGTCGGAATATGTCCAACGAGAAATACTAATAGAAAATTGTTTCTGATTGCTTCGCTCTCTACTTACACTAGTTGTCTAGAGATGCCGTCCTCGTTTCTGTACGATTGCTCATTTTCAATTGATTACCTAATCGGTAATAACGATCCAAAGAAGAATCGTTCGTCATTGTTTGCAACAATTTCATGTGTACCAATATATCTGGTTATCTTACTCGGACATCTGGAATGAAAACTCGACTATAGTCAGTCATAATGCATATTCGCGGATTAAATTCTCGGTTAATAATTATGCAAAACGATGAATACCGTTGTTTTCTCGATGTTATCAAGAACAAGGCCGAAGAGAAATTGCTCCGATCAAAAGATAATCTCTCCGGAACCAAAATTGATCATTGATAGTAGGAGGCGAGAGTGCCCTGCGACCTGCAACCGGTACACGCCCAACGCAAATGTTTAAACTTCCTTTAATTTTACGGATAGTTTTATAAAATCAGTAATTTATTCAACTCTCCATGTTAAGATTTGTGAATGGGAATAATGTTTTTATTTCCTATTATAAATAGCTTGTAAATCTAAATGGCTAATATCCGCACACGTTATTAGCTCCCAGATTCAGGTCGTCTCTCAGTACAGTCTCATTCGATCGCTCGGTCAATAAATATCAGATTAAAGTGCCGCTATTGTAGCCTTCACGCACAAACTAGTACCGTGGCTTTCAATAACGGTTCGCACTATGCAGATTATCACTGGGGCGATAACCACGACGTGAAAGCGATAGCGGGGACACGATGCATTGGAGCGGGTGGCTGCGGCTCTCCCGGGCGCAAGTGCCCTCGCGTGACGTGCTCTGCTCGCCCATGGCCACCATCGTTGTCGCCCCAATACTCTGATCTCCGAGTCACTTCCAATAACTTCATGCTTACCTACCTGTCCTTAGGCATTACGTACACCACATGCCACGGGCAATATTGCACACTCATATTAAGCCAGTAAATTACCTACATATTTTCTCCAGCCAAAGTTAATTCTACTAGCTAATAATTAAGTTCCTGTTAGAGAGTTTTAACTTGCATATTTTACAAAACCCAAAAGCAAGGTAAAGCCAGGTAGGTACTCAGTTGGGGAGATCAGATGGCACAGACCTACCTGAGATGATGTGGAAATAAATAAATACATCGTAGTTTCATAAGAATCTGTTATCGTGGCTGACACCTGAGACATCTAGCCTAGAACTTGTCAATAAGTTGACGAGGAAACGTAATGAGGTTTATTGAATCGCGTGATTCAAACTGTTGTGATGTCTCCGTGTTGCAACCGGACGTCAACCTGCCTAATTCAACAAGATATGCTTTGTTCACCGCTACCTTAAATGTATTATAGTAAAAAATATTGCTAAACGAGTTGAGAAATTTTCCAACCCGCTTGTTTAAGAGACGAACAATGATTAAGGGATCCAGGGTAAGCTAAACAGCACTCGAAGTCGTTAATCAATTAAGTAAGCGATTATTCATAACTTTACACCACCCCGGCACACTTGCTTCGATCACAATTCACTATTACTGTTTCTATTGCATGAAAGATTTCGATTTCAAAAGACACAAGCAAGCTTTTGCTTAATCAAGAAAATTACGTGATTATTGCTTCTGTGTGTTTTTAATACAACTTTTGTCCAATTATCTATCTTTCGAAAATAAGTGATGAAATAGTTCGATAGAATATACAAACCTGTTGAATTATCAATTTTAAATTAATGTTCATTTTGTATAAACAAGTCCAAAGCTAGCTGACGAAATGTATTTGATTTGATAGCTGAGCTGATACAAAGAAATATCTTTATCATGCTCATTCTTTAAAGGTCAAAGGTGAGCGTTGCTACGGGTTTGTGGCAATCAGCTTTTGAGATATCCATTCTTATCCATGTCTTTGTAAGTGGTCAAAACTCAGTAAGTGACCCCAAGTGTCAAGGTAAGTTTTGGCATATCCCAATAACAGTCATTGAGTAGCATTGGATGAAAGTGGCAAGGTCGCTGTCGGCTGCTGGAAATAATTCCAATTTAGTCAGCAAGGTGCTCTTTTAAGAAAGAGCAATTGCATAACCAATACGAAACTTTTCCATGGGCTTTTAAGTAACTATAATACTTTATATATTTTTTTACATAAATCTTGGCTTGGAATCAGTATTCATAGTCATGCAATCCTTACAATTACCATTTGCTTGGCGTGTTACACTGCTGGGAAAAAGCTTCCCTCTGGTCCCTCCACGTATCTCGGTCCAATGCAATCTTTAGATAAGAATATGTAACCTTTGTATGATGAATGAAGAACACTGAGTTTGTTATGGTGAATCTTTATTTACGTGGGTAGGTACCCATATTCATTCTTCATATTAACTTACTATACGAATATTGTTCAGACCGACCGCAGCTTTACTGTGTGGGTTTTGAAAACACTTAACCTTTTGTCCACGTGCGAGTCACCAAATAGACTATTGTCATGGCAGCGAGTGTCTCTGCTTCAAGTGCTTTTTGAGCTTAAATAAGTGATCTCTAGAGCTCTCGTCTCATAGTCTTGATACGCGATACGTTGATTTTCATGTACAGTTTGCAACAAAATTATAAGGTGTGAAATAAGCACTAAAGCCAAAATAAAAAACAAAATACCTCGATGTTTCGAAAATGTGAGAGGATTTTTTTCCACGAATTCAGTCACCTGGTGCACCGGGTAGGTATTCTAAATAGTCAGGTGGTATCGATTCTAATGTCTCGATTGAAGCTAGAGCGCAATAGAACTTTCACTTGAATAAAATGATTCATCTATTAAACGACGGTATTGTGCATAGCAACTTAGTTAGGCATAACCTATTTCAAACGCGCGTTGATGTCTATTGTACGGAGCCTTGCTTTGCTACGCTTTCGTGAGGAGATGCGCGTCTTTTGTATGGAATCATGCTGGCTTTTGTATGGAAACCTGGGTCTGATTCTATAATGAGTTGTCCTGGGGTCCGCAATTGGCTGAACTCAGCCGAAAAATGTTCGCATCGGCTGGCTCACTGCGGCTATTGCGCAATTTCCTCCCGACTTCCACTAAGGTAACACTTGCCCAGTCCCTTCTGCTCCCCATTCTCGATTACGCCGACGCATGCTATCCGGACCTAACTGAAGATCAATTAAACAAGCTTGAGCGCCGCCAAAATTTCAGCATCACGTTCATATTTGGCCTTCGCAAATATGATCACGTTTCCGAATATCGCGCTAAACTCAAGTGGTTGCCCATCCGACTTCGCAGGAATACTCACATACTATCTCTCTTGTACAGTATATTGTTCTATTCTTCCAGCCCTTCCTATCTCAAGGAGCGCTTTGAATTTCTTTCTAACTCTCACTCTCTCCCTCTTTGCGTTCCTCTAAAACCCTTATCTTAAAAGTCCCTGCCCACACTACCACTTTCTACGACAAATCTTTCACTGTACAAGCTACCCGTCTATGGAATGCTCTGCCCCTGGACATAAGACGTGCCAAATCACTCCCTATCTTTAAAAAATTGCTTCATCAGCATTATCTATTCTTGTAAAAGTTAGAAAACCTGAATTTTATGTTTAAGTAAGTTTATTATAATGTTTGTAGGTACCGATTATAGTATGTAGTGTTATTGTTTTTCTTTTATTCGAGTGCCACCGTCTATTTTGTTCTTACATGTCCAGTCCATCCCAAGGTTGCCTGGAAGAGATCGCTCATAGCGATAAGGCCGCCTTTGTACTTCGTCTACTCTTAGCATCTATTTCTGTATTATTTTCTGTTTTTGTGTGGTACAATTATCTATCTATCTCTCTATCTATCTTGCTATGCTGGTCGTGTGGAGCCACGTTGAAGTCTTTTGCGCGCAGCCTTGCTTTATTTTTCGAAGAAAAATTGAAGACTTGTATGAAACCTCGCTACGCTAGTCGTGTGGAGCGCGCGTTGAAGTATTTTGTATGGAACCTTGCTATGCTGGTCGTGTGTAGCCGCGTCGAATTGTTTTGTTCGGAGCCTTGCTTTATTTGTTGTGGAGAGTGCGTTGAAGACTTGCATGAAACCTCGCTACGCTGCAGCTGGTCGGGTGGAGCGAGCGTTGACGTTTTTTGTATGGAACCTTGCTATGCTGGTCGTGTGTAGCCGCGTCGAATTGTTTCGTTCGGAGCCTTGCTTTATTTGTTGTGGAGAGTGCGTTGAAGACTTGCATGAAACCTCGCTACGCTGCAGCTGGTCGTGTGGAGCGAGCGTTGACGTTTTTTGTATGGAACCTTGCTATGCTGGTCGTGTGGAGGCGCGTCGAATTGTTTTGTATGTAGCCTTGCTATATTTATTGTAGCGAGTGCGTTGAAGACTTGTATGCAACCTCACTACGCTGTTCGTGTGGAGCGCGCGTTGAAGTCTTTTGTATGGAACCTTGCTATGCTGATCGTGTGGAGCCGCGTCGAAATGTTTTGTACGAAGTCTTGCTTTATTTTGTTGTGAAGTCTTTTGTAGGGAGCCTTACTACGCTGGGCGTGTATTAGGCGAGTATTAGTCTGAATGCGTGTTTAAGGCTTGCGTTCTTCGAAAATATAATCGGACAATTACATGTTTTCATACATTATTTATTATAAGTTAAAGTAAACCGACGAACCTGCTGACCTATTGTCCAAATATTTTTCGAAGAACTCTACGCTGGATGTGTAAAGTGCGCATTGTACTTTTTTGTACAAAACGTTACTACGCTGCTCGTAAGGAATGCGCGTTGAATGTCTTTTGTACGACATCTTGCTGCATGTTGGTCGTGTGGAGCGCGTATTAAAGTCTTTTGTACGAGCTTTGCTACGCTTGTCGCGGGAGTGCGTTGAAGTATTTTGAACGGAGTTATGCTACGCTGGTCGTGTTTCGTACGGAACAAAAAAAATAAAGCGCACTACACTACACTATGTACACACTACGCCTTTCTATGCGTGACGTATAGGATGCGCGTTGAAGTCTTGTACGGAGCCTTGCTATGCTGGTCGTGTGGAGCGCGCATTGAAGTCTTTGGTACGCAGCTTTGCTTCGCTGGACAGGAAGAGTGCGGGTTGAAGTCGTTAATACGAACTTTTAAAACAAGATAGAAACTCTATACAAAAACGTACGTAGGTAAATAGGTATTACCAGTATTACTAAGATGGTCTACACGTGTTCTCTGCTTTACATTATATCGGCAAATTAAAGTAGCTACATACGTTCATTCAAACATACGGCATGCCATTGCAGTGTTCGCAGGACGAATGATTGCGATAAGACAGAGGCTCGTGTCCTGCGAAGACCCTAATGGTCGACACTGAGATGCCGCGGGCGTAACGTGCCTCACAGTTTAAATTGAACGTCAAGCTATCGATTTGCATAAATAACTCCGTTACTATTTTCAATTATCTTTTTGACTGTTCCAGTCGGTGTATCCTTTTCTGTTTCTTCTCTCTTGGTAACAATTTCCCCTAGTACCTAGATCTGAGATTGCAAATTACGAAACAAGACTTATAAGGATCCGCTGCTGTCCTACATGTTATGAAAAGATTAACCTCGGTAATGGCATTATGCGAAATTCATATTTTAAATATGTATGACATGGGTATTTAAGGGAAAGCTGACGATGTGAATAATTTTTTATTGCGTCGATTCATTTATTATTCGAGATTCGACTTCCATAAATTACGTCTCTTTATTTTGACAATATACGTTGTAAGCATCTTTTTGAGTAATACTTTATTTTCAATTACTGTGATCCTTACTTTTCGTTTCCATTTATCATTTTAAGGGTTTGCAGTGACTTACATGCATAATGATTTTAATTTCAAACCTGTGAGTCGAATCTTTACGACTTTGTGATGGCTTATAGAATCGAGTAGTTTAATTAGCTGATAGAAGATTATCAGAGAGTTGGTGTCGGATAATGTTCTAGCAGGTCGAGCAGCGAACAATGGGCCAAACACACAATACAAGCTCTCGTATCTGAGCGGCCACGCCTGCCGCTTTCCGCGAACAACTTGACGGCTCTGATAAACGTGTACCTTTTTAATATTTATGAATGCGACCCGTTCGGTACCTCGTCATTGAATGATAACATAATTAAGACACAGACGCTGCTTATTATGCAGGCACGGCTTCGCAAGCGTTTTCTATGATGACGATGCTGTATTAATAATCTTGAAGGCATTATTTATGCGGTGGTGTAGGCAGTTGTTGCAGACCAAAATAATATGTTGTTTCCAATAACTTTTCCGCGATACCTTTCACTATTCAATTAATGTGTTTATCTAATGGAGCAAATTGTGTTTGCATAAAAGGGTCTTAATTTGTTTACATTTTCTTGAGAACTGGTGCGCTGGTAGCAAACAGGCGCGTTAATTGCTGCCAGGCACGCGACCTGCCGGACTCTCATCGTGACAACTTTTTCAATATCAATACTAAACGATCCTGTAAAATATCTGACAGAAATTAAATCAATTTAGTAAGTAGGTATGCAAAAACATTAAGAGACTTGTTGATATTATTATTGCTCATTTCATTACAATAACAACTTTGTGCTGGTTAATGATTCGCGACTAATAAAATAAGTTACTAGTGTACCGTCAGATGCACATGCGTTTTTTTACATTACAAGTCCATCTTCTTTTCCAGGATACGATTTATTTCTTCGCCAAATTATATTAAGATTAATTCAGCCGTTCAGTCGTGAATAGCTAACAAGCATCGATTTTCGCATTTTTATTATTAGTCCAGACAGTTTGGATGTGTATAAACCAAGATAGTGCGTTTATTTTTTCATTTTGTGGACAGTTTTCTGTGCTGTTGGCAACACTGCTAAAAAAGCGTGGATTAAGGGGACTATTCGTTACCCGCCGCGGCCGAGACCTGTCGCATTCTCGCTTAATCGAGTGCGATTAGCGTACTCGGAAAATTAGCTAAGAAGCATGCGGCCGGCCTGGGGAAGGCAATTAAAGCAATCATAATTCTTAAACAAAACGAGAATAATGTCTACTTACACTTAAATACCAACATTTAAACACTATAATAATAACTATGCGTCGACATTTCCGTATATACAACGAACTAACCAAGCGTATGAAACAGTCGGTAGCGAGTATGCAGCATTACGGCCATGTTAAAGGTGAGATGTTATCTACCGAAGCTAAATACTTTACACCGAGTTATGTATGCCTAATTGACACAAAACAATGAGATTACCGGAGATAGGTTTGCTTTGTTAATGCACTCATTAGGCTTCTTTGCATTGCGCTCGCCTAAATAGCACAGAGGAGAATTTCTTAATTTCACTTGTTTTACGTTTTGTTTATGTATTAAAATAAAGCGCTTGTTTGTTGCTTTATAAGGATAAGGATACTCGAAGTAACTTTAAACACTCATTTCTATGAATAACGGTTATGATTTTGTTAAGGCACCTTCTCTTCTTAGAGGCTATTGTTTCAGAGATTATGGCCCAAATAAGTCGCACACACCTGTTAGCTACCCGATAGCGCACCAACTTAACCTACTTTATTTAGTTACCGCGATAAATATATGACTAGTTTACTTAGTTAAACGAGAAAGCCTAGTTAAACACTACCGGTAGGCCAACAAAGGCGTACAGTCGGTAACAAAACCTTTTATGATGAGTTAGAATCTCGTTATTTTGTATGATTGGCTGTGATCGCCTGTTTATGTATTCCAGTTGGAAATCGGGAGCTTGAAAGCATTAACGTATGAATAGATGTTGGATACAGCTTTATTCTCTGACCCTCAAAGATTCTTATACCTACATTCAATAAGAATTAGTAAAACTTTACCTATCAACTTAATTATTTGATCACAAGTGTCTTAAACCTTTTGTTCTATTTGAAATATACCTACCGTTTGTACTTATACCTTTTCAAATTACGTGAAAAAAAGTTTTATTTAAATAAATAAATGTAATTATTATGTGTTTCATCTGTTGGTGGTTCAAGAAAGAAATACATGAATTATTTAATCGGTAAAGTGGTCTCTTCCTATCTAGCAATAGCTAGACATCATCACAAAATGTATTTACCTTACTTAACGCATGTTTTGGCAAATAAAACATCTTTATCATCGTATTGAAGAAAGTCTGTAGTGGCGTCCACTCTGGCGATCATGGTTCTCGAGAGAAGACTTAGGATTATTAATATAACTGTAGCCGTATCAGCACGCTACTGAAAGTTCCCCGCCGTAGACTTAATTCACCTGGGTTAATTCACCTAGATGAATTAAGTATACTATTTAGTAGATTTAAGTACTCTTAGGTGATTTGAGGAGAATTAAGTATACTAATTTGTAGACTTGAATACCCTGGCTAGGTAAATGAATCAACTTCGAGTGATTTCATATGCGATCTTTTTACACGGGTACCTGGCCACTTAGAAAAGTATGATAAAGAAAAGTTTATCACTCATTTTATTATAATTAATCAATGTCATTTAATGTCTTTTCTTACAACGTGTACAGAAAAAATTTATAACGAAAGACGAGGCAGTATGGCCTTCATGCCATTAGCCTAATTTGTCCAAAAGAACAAATAAAAAATCAAAAAAATACTACGTGTGAATCTGGATAGTTCTTGTAAAGTGTTCTGGTTATTTAGGTACAACAACTGCGATAGTTTGGTGCAGACCGTACCAAACTATCGCTGGCAGCGGTCTTCCTTAATTTCTTCGTTTCGAATCCAGAATAGGTGCGATCCAGAAAAGGAGCGTCTACACTTGCACCGTGCTCTTAAATTGGACGTGCGTGAGGAGGTAGGGCGCCGAGTGCTGTTGTGCAGACGATTGGGGTGCCATGCCGTTCCGTTCCGTTACAATGTGTATCGTGTTAGATTGTGATAGTGGTATAGTGCGGGACAACAGCGGCCGAGGTGCGACAGGGCGTGCGATGGACCGTTCCAATTTACGGGTCACGAGCAGACCACTCGCGCGCCGACCTATCTGCCTTTACTCCATAATTGAATCCAATGGCGTGGGAGACTCGACACGGACAAATAAAATATTCCATATTTATCTCTGCAATTGTTAATCTTGTCGAAGCTATAATCGTAGCTCATGTTATTTACTGGTTTTTGTTTTATTTTAATGTTACCTATCTTTGATGTCTCATTGTTACCCTGTGTAGTGTGCTCTCTATTCTCTTAGTCCCCATTGTGCTCTCACTAAGGGCATTCTCAGGATTTCTCGGTAATTAGGTCCCTGTCAAAATAAAAAACGGTATTTATTGATTTGTTGTAGGTATTGGTGTTCCTTGTGCTATTTTCTTTTCTTTTAAGAACTAGCTGACCCGTCAGTCTTATTGGAAACTTTCATATAATACACATTTTAAGAGAGTTGCTAGTTAGAACTCTAAAAGTATAATGAAAACCTTCATTCTTGAGACCCCTCTTTGTAACATTTCATCTAAATTCAACACTATAAATGGTCATATAATTCCAGCAGCCAAGTTTTGGCGTTTAGTGTCCATATGCCTTTTTTGAAAGTGCGTCGGCGTCGGCGCCGACTTTAGCGCAGGGGCGCACGATCGTCACGGATTGGACACCGATAACACCATTAAACCTAGAGTTGCTAACAATTGCACTATTTTTAAACGCAATAAACTAAAATGATTTTTTAAAGTCAAATGAGGCAAGACGTTTAGATGTTCTGAGCTTTTATTTATCAAATATGCACAAGAAAATCTGTAAAATAATGACACGAATAAAGTACCTATATACTCGTTTTTGACTCCTTGGGGTCATTATCCGCACCGAGCAAGTAAGTCAAGTCCAAATTATAACGCAAAGTAGTAAACATGCATTTAAGTTAAATACGAGATCAAGCTGCGAACACTTGTGCGCTATTGGAACTGATTGCCCGTAAAATTGCCGACCAATTTATCTGTAAATGTCTTTACGTTTAGATATTGTTTTACCTCTAAAATGTTTTCCATGACCACTCTAAACGGACAATTTTGTTGCCTACGAGGACAAACGTGTTGGCCTGTTGGGGTCAGGTTCATAAAAAGTAAAGTGGTCTATTGAATCGATGCCATAGATGCTCTAAAGAGCGGAGTTGTACCCTGCGGCCACATTTTTCCTTAATTGTGTTTCCATTGCTCCAAACTTAGACAAAAGCCACAGCCGTGTTAGCGTGTATGGAGAGCGCATTATAAGGCAGATAAACCGCGACTCTACCGCCAGAGAGGTTAAGGGCACAAAGCACCACGTGGGAGGTGCCAGTTTAAGAAACCCGAGATCCTGTCTTGTTCACAAATGGCGTCCATTTTCACTGCAACTTTGTCCTGGAAGTGCATTAAGCAGGTACTTTAGTTTAATTTATGGGAATATGTATCCTTTACCACTGCATTTCCGTCGTAAAACACTACAATATTAAAATACTTTCCTATCACACTCTAACGTTCTTAGCAATGAGATACTGGATTTAAAAAGCTTCGTAACTCATTTGTTTCCAGCCAAAATCAAATACTAACTCGGAAATACTAAAATTTAAACAAAAGATTTCAACGCCTCACTTTGTGTTTTTATACATTTAGAACTACAGCGTTTAACACATTCTGGGGATCCTTATAGGTCAAATGAAAAGCGAAAAGTGAAAGAAGGAAAGGGAATAGGCAAAGGCGTTTGCCTGCAGTGCTAAACTAAAACAGTGGCTAATTTATAACAATTATTATAAACCTATAGCCTCTGATTAGAAGCACCTAAAGATTGTGGACAAACAAACATTCAATACAAGTCGTCGTCGTTACCGTTATTCTATCATACAAGATGTCAGACAGGTAGTGCATTATAAAACATTCCGAGTTAAATATTATAAGGATGTTTTATATGGCAACTGTTAAGTGTTGCACGAGTCTCGTGGAGGCGCGAATAGTGTATTACGTGTGAGTGCGCAAGCGCAGTCGTGCACACGAGTCAGTTCATTATCGCGCGTGATGCATCCCGCAGCCCACCCTCGCCGCCGCGCCGCTCCGCTCCCTGACACAACTAAATCAATGCTGATTTCGTGTACTCCTTCCACACTTGGCATTATGATGTTAAATTGACACAGCGCAAATGCAAACATCTTGTTTATTGCGCGAAGGGGCTGCCGTAACTTGAAACCTTCGTTTGCTTATTAGGGAAACCCATAGTTATTGCAAAGCTGCGCTTGGAAGGCAGACATTGTGATCATGCTTATGGTGCACCAAGGTAAGTATTACGAAATGCGTAATACTTAGTAGGGTATTTTGAAAGATGCATATAACTTATTATCAATATTACGAGTCCGTACTGTCCCACTACTGGTGAAATGGCCTTTTTAATTTTATGAATTGTGATTAAAGAAACAAATAGCTTTGACAGGTACTTATGATGAATATTAGCAACTATAACGCGAAATTCTAAAGATAAGAAATTAACATCAGGGCGTTGTTGTTTACTTATCTTCGTATTCTTCGGCAACATGTTTTCCATTGCTAAATCTGTACAATCTAATGAATGAGGAAAACTACTTTTATAATAAACACATAGTAAATACCTGAAACTACACAGGCGCATGTTTTTCAAGACTGTATTAGGTTTTCTGTAAAAACACTCCCACGTGCAAAATCGTGCTCTTCGCTGTCTTATAAATATTTGTGCATTTCGTAAGTAGTGACTTTATGGGTCTCATTTTATAAATGCACATGCATCGTAAATCGTAGTGCGAGTGTCGTGAGACGCACAATCTCTGACTATTATTAAGGACTTCGTCAACAAATCTCGAGGAGCCGATTCACCGTGGTCTTAATTCCGATCGGTGATTTACAACTTGTTAATAATACCACAAGTATGAACCGCACACACATAAATCAAGATCTGAACTGTAGCTTATACGAAAATATTGATTGTAATGCCCTGGTTTACGTGGATATAACTTTACGGGTAACTGATTTTTGCATGGAGTAGGTTTTATGACGTAACGGTTTGGTGGCCCTCGTTAATTTTCTGTTGTGGGTGAAATTTGATGTAAAACCATAGGATAAAGTCTGCTTTTTTTATAAAGTTGGTTTTGGTCCATCACAATCCCGCTATAACAAGAAGTTTTGGTCTCGATAAACCTAATGACAATAATAATTAACGTAACGGCCATCCATTTAGTATGAAAGTTAGTAAAAGTTCTCATTTGCGTGCATTTTTGGCGTGGTCATTAAGCTTTAGTTTAGACTAATTGATTGTTTTATGCGTTAGGCGGAACTCAAGAGCGGCAGTGGCGGCAGTCATTACCGGGGTGACAGATGGATGTAATAAATACTATTTTAACACGGTTACCACAAAATAATGCTCCCTCCGAGATGTATCCGCGTCGGACACAATTAGTGACGCAGGTGCCATTTATTTTGATGGGTGCCTGGCCTTATTGCGGGGCTTTCTAATTAACAGCGTTAATTCATCCTATTTGAGCTTTTTTAATGACTATTCAGATAGAGTTAGGTTATATTATGAAAGATCTTGGACGCTTCAAGTTATCCCTGCCTGTTCTTGCAAATAGAATGTAGAGCTGTAGATACCTGTATGTGTAATGAGTACAGGTTGATGGGAGACGGTTGTCACCTGCTTGCTGGTGGAACAATGAGGGCTGCGTGCGCAGGCGCAGGCGCAGGACAGCGCGAGGTGAGCTCCGGGGTCACTGCTCTGACCTGCGCGTGGGCGCGCCCGTTTCCGCCCGCGAAACCAAATCATTGCGCCCCACACTTCTAATCTCCGACGATATAGCACCTTCACGCACAACACACGACAGCACCCTGATTGCTCTTATGAATTTATGATTTGATTATGAATGGAAAAGTTTATAAGAGCCTAATAAATTGTAGAGTGTTACCTTTACGACATTAATTAATGGTTCTATCATGGAACGTCTGCGATTTGTCATAACAATTGTATGCTTGTATAAATGTAATCTGATGCTAGCTACAAAATTTTCGTTAGTTGGCTTGAATAGGTCATTCTGATAAATGAGTTTGTCTAACACTTTGTATTTATGTTTCCAACTGTAGGTACTTGTTGATGTTCTTACAAGCTGAAGCAGTAAAGTAAGATTAGTTATGGTAGCAGACATTTAGTGTTATGTGATTTATTGAAATCATTTATTATTTATAATAATAATTGTCATTTATTTCAGATAATCACAAATCCATATATTAGTTAGTAACAATTATCTTAATAATTATGTTAGTTTATCTTAGGTGAGAGAATGTCATTTTACTAAAACAGCAATGCTGTGTTTGTATAGCGGCCCATCTAGCTTATCCGCTATCATCATCAGGATGCCTATAATTATTTATTAGTAATTTATAGCCATGTCTTTGTTTAGCTAAAAAGCTTTACTATGTCAATATTTTGTAAGCGTACGATGAGATCTCGCGCTGACATAAAGCTTTGTTCCTACTGAAGAGAGCCCTAATATGTCGGAAACATACGAATGGCTATAATTTATCTCCAAAGAGAAAACGATGCCGTACATAAATGCGAAAGATTTTTCCGGTTTCATTGTTAGTTAGTAGGTGCATTGTTTCGAAGCACTATCGGTACAATTAATAGTTTAAAACAATTGCGTTAACAAAAGCTCCGTTAGGTCACTCCATCTGCGTCAGCTCTATGCCGAAAAATGTTTATCGGCCATCGTCAGATCGAACACTTGAAAGTCCTGGGAAGCTAACGAAGAGTGGAGTGAGAGTTTTAAACTTCCTTTCATTAAGCTCTAAATCTTACGCCCACTACACTAAATGGTATATTTTACGATAATATTTATGAAAATAGATGTTATTATATAGATCGTGACAAAATTTGTCCTCTACGTCATCGTAAAATTTTGACGTGCCCATAAAATGATTTGTCATTTAGTTATGCTAATAACCAGTTGAGATATCATTCTAATATAAATTATATAATTATTATATTAATTAACACAATGAATCGGTCTCCATATGGTTGTAGCTGAGGTGGATTTACAAAAAGCACATTTGCATACACTCGTAGGAATCACAATGGTCGAATTAATTACAGTTCATTTTTTGTATGAATTAATAGTAGGTCTAAAGCAACGCTGACGTCGGACTTGTCTTGTCGACAAGTTGAAGACACCGCGCTGGTACTTTCCAGTGACATTTAAATGCCAAATGTAGTCGTAAGTACCTACTTTACTTTCGTTACTCTTAACTAGAGCAGTTTATTACGCTCCGAGCTTAAATTATGCTGGCACGATGATCTTATTTAGTTGCCTACCTACATAATAAGTAGGTAAGTATCCTATCTATGGAGAGCTAAGTAATTTTTTGGTTGTTTCATAATGGTCAAACATTTATTGATATTCTGTTAGAAAGGCTAAGCTAGATTTATTATTCATTATTTACTAGCCCTAAAACAGAAGGATGGCGGTATAAGACCCCCGTGGGCACCACATAACGCCGCCTTGCGGCTAAAGTCTGCGGTCTGAAAGAAGTCGACTATCTAGGCGACTATTTCCGACCAATTCAGCTAGGCTTTGGTTTGCGAGGCGGATCTGAGGCCGCAGTACATTCCCTTCGTACATTTTTAGACCAAAATTATGGGGAGGTAATTCTTATGGTAGACGTCAAAAACGTCTTCAATTCCGTAGACAGGGGCGGCGCCTTGCTAAAATAAATTAAAGACAAAATTCCAGAAATTTACGCTTTTCTATGGCAACATTGCCAGAGAAAAGGGTAAATTTCGGTTCACCGTCAAAATTAATTTACAGGAACAAAGTCATTTTGTCCGCTGTTGGATGTCAGCAGGGCGACCCTCTTGGTCCGGCCATATTTAGCCTTGCCATCCAACCGATAATTCAACGTCTCCAATCCAAGCTCAATGTTTGGTATTTGGATGACGGAACATTGGATGGAGAGGTAAACACAGTTTTTGATGATCTAAAAATCATCACAGATGAATTTCGAAAAATAGGTTTGTAATTAAATTTTTCAAAGTGAGAGCTTTTTATTTCGGACTCTTGTGTAGACAAAAACAATATTATTGGAAAATTCAATAGTTTGGCCCCCAACATTACAGTTGTAGATAAATGTTCTCTTCGCCTCCTTGGTTCACCAATTAATGATGAGTCTTTTCAGTCCTTTGTATATGATAAAATTCGAAATTTCAACAAAACTTCGGACAGACTGCTTAAAATTAATAGCAATATTTATGTCTTTTACAATAATTCGGTTTTGTGGTTGTGTACCTAAATTTACGTACTCTTTTAGATGTAGTCAACTGTGGAAACACAGCGAGCTCTTCGTAGGCTTAGACAACATAATATAGAATACTCTATAATCGGGTTCGATTTCGGGACCATGACAAGGCATGATCGCAAGCCTGCCTGTCAAATGCTTAGGTATAGGTACGCAAAATTTAAAGTGTAGCCCTTCCAGCGTTCCTGTCTTCCGTCTATAGCACTAGTTCTTTAGTTGACAAAAAAATTCTAAAGGTATCTTATTTGGTCCCACCTAAAATTTCATTCAAAATTTCATTTTTAGACGAGCTTCGAACGCCTTGGCATTGTGCTTGCCCTAATGCTGCTCCCCCAAAATCTCTTTTGCCCCCAATATTTCTTCATTTCTTTATCGACTCAACAAGGCAACACAACTTTCAACATGCGTTTCTTTCTGCAGATCAGTCAAATCATGAGCCACCTACTTTTCATATGTTTTTATTTTATTTATTTGACGCAAATGAGTCAATATTGATGGTAAGGTAACGTTAAACCATGCCGCTAATTCCTGGGTAGTTTGGCTCGGATCGGCTTCCACCATCTCTTTCAATTCATTGTTATTCACCTATGTGGGGCGGTCTTCCACGTGGTTCGTTCTTCAAATCAAAGTTTCTATCACGAAAGCGTTTAAACCAAAATCGCACGGTGCGATCATTAGCAGTCCCCTCTCCAAACGCAACATTGATATTGCGAGCTGTTTCTGCCGCGTTAGTTCTGCGTCGGAACTCTTATTCAAAAACACTTGAATTTTCGAAGTATCCATCTTTCTTGTCTAAGCTAAATAAAAAAAACAACTGAAAGTCGATAATTTTGCACATTTTTTAAAAGAAGAACCTTATAGGTACCATATGAAAAAAGTTTCGCTCAAAAATCTCAAACCATGAAGGTTCTATGTCAATTCGAAGTAGATTAATTAAACGGCAATTTCATACTTTAACCCCTATTATTTAATTAGGTACCTATTGATTATATTTATCTATCCATTGTTTTAGGTATTTATAATGTTATGTTAATATTTATTTTATTTCACAATTCTTTCCATCCTAAGGTTGCCTGGTAGAGATGGAGATAAGATAAGAACACAAATTAATTATCTGTAGCCGTATAAATAAGTTGTTTTATTCGTGAAACGTACCATTTGTGTAAAATACTTTGACACATATATTTGAGTGAAAGAAAAATACTAAAACTCAATAGCGTTTAGAAGATATACCCAAACATAGAATTTAACAAAAATATACGAAATTCAGATATATCTTCTTACCACTGTTGATTTTGAGTATTTTTCTTTCACTCAAATATTTGTCAAAGTATTTTACACAAATGGTACGTTTCACGAATAAAACAACTTATTTATACGGCTACAGATAATTATTTTTTGTTCTCAAGGCCGTTGGGGCATACACCAGCCTTAAACAAGGATCTTACAATAAATATGATACAAAAATAATTTTCTAAACTCCGTAGGTAACCTCTTTTTTCGAACCAAATGATTGCTAAGCAAACAATAATTTTTCAAACTCGATGCCAAGTAGAGAATTACGGATGTTTTTGTTAAATGTTGGAAGGCCGCCCATTGTACTTATCTTATGTAATGTTGTCTTTTTGTGCACAATAAAGCATTTTTGTATTTGTATTTGTATTTAAGTGGATATACATACTTACATATTAATATTATTATAACGTACCGAATTATTCTTGTGAAAGAAAGTCGCTTGATATTTTTTTTCTTGTTTCTATAAACTATTTTATTTGTTTGTTACCTATCTCATCCTTTACTAATAGCTAACTCCATCCAACTAACCCAGAATCTCCATTCATTGTTAGAAATCCAAACACACATGCATTAAAATAATAATAAAGCAAAGGAGAACTTTCATAAATGCGTTCGTGGTAAGCGTTTACAGTCCAATATTTTTTGGCACCAGCCCATTGTATGCAAATGAAGTAATGAATGTTTTCACTGCAACAAAACACGAGTAACGGTTCCCTAAAGTGAAGATTTGTCGGCCAATAATAATTATCACGGGCTTGTAACAAATCCACGGTGCACGTATGTACTTCTCAAATGAAGTGTGGGTTTGCATGGTTCTTTCTTCTTTCGTTTCTTTTGACCCCCAAGTAGGCCCCTAGCTAATTGTTATAAATTGTATGTATGAAAGAGATACCTTACTTGCAAATTCTAATTTGTTTTTATTATTTAATTGTAATTTTCTTATCACATAGAAGGTAGGTATTTAAAAAAGAGATACCTATTATTGCGATTTGGTAGGATCTTCCTTACATGCAAACAGGATACCAAACTACCAATGGACGGTTTTCCAAGTTACTAATCTTAAAAAAATACATTCCCTTTTCTTTCGGATAACAATCTTTCTTTGTCAGTAAAATCTTGTAGTATTGTAAGAAATTAATGGTTCGCTACCGGACAGGTTCTTATAACCGAGTGCAATAAAATAAAACTTCATTTATGCGATAGTCTATGAGATAATCTCTCAGTTATTAGTTATCGAGTGTCTATGGACCGGCTCGGGCTTGAGTTGTCGATATCGCAGTTTCATCGGAGATTCCTCGAAATCAGCCGGAGCGATAACGCGGAAGAAATCATAATTTCGTCAACTGAAAGTGATGGGGGGATTATGCTAGTGTGACCAGTTCATTTTTAGGAAAATAATGTGTTGCTATTTGCCTGTAGCTTAAGGTTCTTAGCTTCTTCTATGTGTTAAGTTTTTATATCAAACTACAGCTAGTTTGATATAAAAACTTAACACTGCTCGCGGCTTCGCGCGCGTTTTTTATAAAAATCTTTATTCACAGAAATGGGTTTACAAAGTAGGAACTTACAATCTATTTCATGTTAAGTGTAGTTAGGCTAGTTTCGTCTTTCATTACGTACATACCTACTTGTAATAAACCTTTCAGCGTCAGAGAACACCTCGTTCTAAATTAAGTAACTAATTAAGTTTTAGGTAGCCTATGTCCGTCCCCGGGATACCATTTACCTCCCTACGAAATTTAATTGATATTCGTTTAGCCGTTTAGCCGCGGAAAGGTATCAGACAACCGTTTAGGCCCTTTAGGCGCGGAAAGGACAGACAGACGACAGTCAGACAGACAGACAAACAGACAAACTTTCGAATTTATAATATTAGTATGGATATGTTAGGTTTCTACCATCTTGAGCGTCTCGCGCTCACTGCAAAGTTTCTTTCTACAATGAAAATTTCTGTAGATGCATGCATTGACATACTTTACAAACGTGTGACAAAATAAAGATATACCAGACGTCACTGTATTTAAATTCTGTCCTTTAAATTTAAAAAGCAAATGGTGATCCTACGTAAAGTGGCAGTGGCGATGACTGGCGACTGATTCAATTAGTGATTGCGCTCACTTGTCACAGGTTGCAGCGGCATTGAACACTGGGCTGCTCAGATTTTAAGCTGTGTTTATACTGGCTTCGGAACTTTTTAAGTGCTTGAAATTATAGGAGCGGATTAAGATTTGTCACAGGTGTTGGAGAATAACTCGATGTTCGATGCGTTTGCCTAGCCAAATAAAAGCTGGAAAACCCCGGATATACATAGAGCTAATTCTAAGTAGATACTAAGATTTAAATGATAGATCCCGTTGGAGGCGAGTTGAGTTAGGTTTGGTTTATCCCCATAAGGCATCCTTAAGGCTGGCCCCAACGGCCTTGAGAACACAAATTAATTATCTGTAGCCGTATAAATAAGTTGTTTTATTCGTGAAACGTACCATTTGTGTAAAATACTTTGACATATATTTGAGTTAAAGAAAAATACTACAACTCAATAGCGTTTAGAAGATATACTAATAATAATAATAATAAATCATTTTATTGCCTATATTTATCTTAACCTAAACTAGAATTATACACAAAAAAAAGTTTCTAACGATAGGCAAAGGCAGTAGATTCAGCATTGTGCTGCATGTGAGGAACATGCAGCGCTGATTTTAAATCTACTCCCCTCGGATAGGTGGTCACCGAGGGTTGGGATAGCGGGTTTAAAGTAGGTTCTAATACTTATTCATCTATTTCAACCTTACTTTAAAAAAAAACTCCGTATGCAGGGTGCATACGGTTACTTCCATGTGTTCATACCTTAACATTATATTTATTAGTGGAAGTTTCATACATATACCCAAACATAGAATTTAACAAAAATATACGAAATTCAGATATATCTTCTTACCACTGTTGATTTTGAGTATTTTTCTTTCACTCAAATATTTGTCAAAGTATTTTACACAAATGGTACGTTTCACGAATAAAACAACTTATTTATACGGCTACAGATAATTATTTTTTGTTCTCAAGGCCGTTGGGGCATACACCAGCCTTAAACAAGGATCTTACAAGAAATATGATAAAAAAGAATTTTCTAAACTCCGTAGGTAACCTCTTTTTTCGAACCAAATGATTGCTAAGCAAACAATAATTTTTCAAACTCGATGCCAAGTAGAGAATTACGGATGTTTTTGTTGTGAGTGTTTTACAAACATTGTATTTTGAGAATGGCTTGAGTATATGCATACAGTATTTGTGATTATGAGTAACACGCATTGGTACTCGATTTAATTTTCAGCTACATCCAGTGTGCTCTCCTCCTTACGGTCGACCACGATAAATATCTACTTTTCAACCGAGACAATGTCGTGATGTTTTAAACTTTTAAAGCTGAGATCTAAAAAGTAAATGGCCGATGTTTTACGCCGCCATTACCATTAATCGACCTTTATTGTTTGGATTAGATACTTGGATCATTTGAAAAAAGAAAACCGTTCAAGTGCGTGGCGATGCTCAGTGTAGGGTCCCGTAGTTGAACATACGTATATTCTTATCATAAACAAACTTATATACCGGTTTTACTACTACAACTTTATCATAGTTATTTTCATTGGATTTATATATAGATAAATAAAATAAATAATTAAATTTTACCTAAATTACAGCTTTCTAGTACTTATAGTCTCTGAGCTAAGCCGCGGACGGAGAGATGGACAAGGTGAAACTATAAGGGTTCCTTTTTGACTACGGAACCCATTAAAAACGACAAGTTGAAGCTGGCCAAAGATGTCGATCATGAAAACTACATTTGTAACTGAGAGGCAAAAGTAGTAGGCGAGCTGATCTTCTGATAACGGTTTGATGAAATTAAATCAATAATCACTTCCAAGTCAGTACTTCACGGTTATCGTTTTTTGTTAGTGTAGAACAGGCTTTATAATATTTTCTAAACTAAATGAGCTCCTTAAGATGGGTACTGACCGGCGGCGTTACGGGCCGTAATGTAACGTGTTACAGCGTAGAAAGCGCTCGCAACGAGCAACGAGATGGATTTTGATAAATTGCACACGTCGCGGCGTAACGTATCATGCTCGCTGCGAATCTTACATTACGCCCCGTACCGCCGCGGCCGGTCGGTACCCGGCTTTAAACAAACTAACAGTAACTAATCCATAAGTACAACATAAAACGATAAATAATAATTTGCCTTTTATTACTTACAGCTTGACGGGTAGACTAATGTCAGGTATTATTATTTTAAAACGCTTAGAACGTTTTAACGGTCTCCAAGATTATTACATATCTGTAATCATTATCCGACTAAAACTTGCGATCGTGTAATTGATGGAATGTCAAGTATGATTAAAATCCCTTTGAACATTAACCTCGGGGTTATGCAAAAAACTAACAAAATAGTATCTTAGCTACCCACAGTACCTAAGCCAAACACGGGGATTGTTCTCTAGGGTACAATAGACAATAATGACACCGCATCGCGTTAATTGCTACATTATTGAAGTTGAGGGAATTAATTTCACATAATTGAAGACAATGTGACGTAATTTTTCTCTATTCTACCCTAGACAAGCCCCATACTTGCCCTAGGTACCAATGATAGTCCGGTCAAGATAGACCAGGCTTACATAAATACGCATAAAGCTGAATTAGGTACCTATGAACATTAGTGACACCACATTGAGTTGGATACGTACTCGATGGGACGCCATAATAAACTAAATATGAAAATTCCCCAAAGATCCCACTTGTGAAAAAATAAATGTAAAGTCAAAGCTCGCAAACATAGGTTGTTTAGGTATTCAGCCAAACGGTAAGTTTTATTATAAAAATACCTATGACAAAATTGTAGATCATGTGATTTTCTACAAAGATGATCCTCACACTTCTTTCCTAACAATCTAAAAAATGTAAGAAACCTTTGTTTTCGAATTTTGACCTTGTATATTTTTTTTTTACGTACGTTCATACCAATTTTCAGCTTTATGCGAATTTATATGAACCTACTCCTTATTTTCGGGCTAAATTGACCGGACTATAAAAAAATAAATAAATATTGCAGATTTTGTTTTTATTATGCCCAGGACACGCCCGGAACACCCGAAACAAATATTTGCAGATCGTACAAATATTTGTCCCGAGGCGGGAATCACACAGCTATCTCCTACGTCGCAGCCGGACCTTTACCCACCGCGCCACTGAGGTCGTTAATGTCGACAACAAAGTAATATAGTTACCAAAGTAACGTTAATAATCGTAATTATTTGATTCATTGGAATTGATCGATTGTCTGAATTAAAGTACCTACATTATTTCAAATGTATATTGAACCGTACACCAACTTGTCAAAAATACTATTTACTAACCGATGCCTAAACTAAATCTCCCACAGAGATCTTAGATCGACAACAGAAGTTTTATTAGACCGGGAGCCCTGTTCTTGCGGCAGTGAGGTCCGGAGTGCGATTGTTCGTCTATCATCAGGCCAACGTAAATTTGTCTCAGAAGAAACGCAGCAGTAGTTTCAAATATTGTCTTGTCAGTCCGTCGTGAGGAGTTACATGGACCATGTAGGTACCATACTTTATGTGAAGCTCCATACTCTTTCGCCTCACAGGGTTCTCTCCGTCAACTCTATCCATGTGATCCTGGGATTCAATTGTGGGATATATTTTGTATTGTATGATCATAAATATAAATTCCGAATTTGTTTTATCCGTTTGGTTAGAAAAAAATAATGATTCTTGTAAGAAAACAATATGATCACGATTATTAAGATGTTCTAAATTCTACTGCTTTCTTTCGTTATTCATTTGATAGAAGTACCTACTTAACTACTAGTAAAAACTTACTTGAATCTAACAAGAAACATAATCATAGGTATTTCGCATCAGATTTGTTTTAAATTCCTCTTAGTTCTTTTCAAATAAGATTTGGTTTTAGTAATGAACTAACACACGTTTGCCGACATGTTTATTGGCAATGCTAACAAAAATGAACCATTACAGCACAAACCTATAATAAAGATAATAGTCGAAAAGCGGACCACTAAGTATAGTGGTGTAATTTGCTTTTGTGAGCAGGTTGTCAGAAATGGTGACCTCACGCGTGAGAGCACTCGTGGGCGGGTCCATTTTGACTTTTGGTAATTACATTCGGACACCTTAGACGGACATTTAGATGAAATAGCCAATTATTAAGTTTCATCACAATAAGTATTGTACTCTTACAACCCGTTAAACATCATTGCAATGCCGTTATAAAAATCTGTTTTCAGTTTCCATTATCATTAATATTTCTTCTTTCTCTACCAGGCTCCGTTCGTGGCCCTAGCCTTAGCCTGAATGATTAGGGAGTTTTAAACTTACACCACCTTTCTATTACATTTTGTTTCAAGATAATGTTTATATGTGTAGGTAACTTACCTTTCTACGTAAAGTTTTGAACTCGGCCAATAAATTATCTACCGAAGAGTTCGGCGAATCATAAAACGAGATCACATCTAAAAATAGCTTATTAAGGGAACGATCAACTAAAATACAGACTTTAAAATTACAACATTAGAAATCACTAATTGCTCTTTTAATATCTGTGCGAGATCAATCTCTAGTTTCACAACACGAACAATAGAAAAGGTCAATTTGTAATCGTTTAACATTTTTTGATTTTTAAAATAAGCTTTCACTGTTATTAGTGCAGTTCAACGTCAATTTAGGCAATTGGAAAATATTTCAAATCGTCGTCGTTTTGATGGAATGACTGTAGAAAGTTTTAGTAGACTTTACTTTTATATCCTCAAAAGCCTTTATAATACTTCTATCAGTAGTGCAATTTGCTAGAAAACGGGTATTAATTGGGCTGTAAATTAAGCGCTAAGAAGTGGTTTACTTTTTTAGTGCACCATACCTGTATGGTGCGGGTAGTTGAGTGTCGCCGCGGGCGGGTCGGCCGGTCGTGCGCCCGCGCTCGTGGACCGATGATCATGCCCCGCAGCCTCCCGACCGCTGACACACGATCTATTTCCAATCGATCTACAATTCGCTTCATTTGCATGCTTCACAACCGCGTGCTTGTCAATACAGTACAAAAACCCTGAGCTGGTTGAAACATCTAGTTAGATCCAGCGAATTAGACGCTGTAAGGTCTGGGCCCCGACTCCGGCTTTGCGATATTAAGCGACAGGCGATTCTCAGACTCTTAGAAGAGCATGTAGTATCCTTTGAAGAAATCATATTCCGTTGACTTGAATCGGGGTCAATTATCCTATCAAACCAACTTGGGGAGACAATTTAGGAGTCGAATCATGTCGTACCTTAAGGTAGAGCTTCTACTTTCAAGAATTATATCCATAAGGTATCGTGATATCCAGTTTTCACTCCGAATTCTAAGAAACAAAAAAAAAAACCTGATCGTGATAAATCAAAATGCAAAATTAAATGTTTTACAGTTTTATTTAAATTAACCATTCATCTTACAACCATAAACAAAGAGAAATGAACTAGGAACGTCATTTATGTCACCCACCTAGGACAACGGGCCCGCAATTACTTCCCATTTGAACAGTTCATGTACCACAATGAGTTGTTCTCCTTTTCATTAACTCATTTCTGAACAAGCACCTGACTGAAAATACATTTACCAACTAACATTCATCTTAGATTTTCTATTGTGCAGAAAATTGTTTTTGAAGACAAAGCCGCAAAAACCACCTATCCACTTTATGAAATGCTTTATGCCGTTTAATCCAAAGTAACTTAACAGGGATCATTAATTACACGGCGACAGCCAAATAATCATAAATTAGCAATATAAGAGACATTGTAAAACATGGTGCTTAGTAGGTAGATATTAGAATAACATCAGGTCTTGGTAGAGATTCTTAGAAGTGAAACAAAGAAACTCGTGTGTAACATAATTATAGTTATGTGAACTACATTTGCGTCTCTTTCCGATATTCTAAACAGATATGAAGGTACCTTAGCCATTTGTATTTACAAAACTAATTTACGAAACATGTGACGTTAGTTAATTATAAAAAACATTTAAGAAGAAATATGGTCGGAATCTCACCTCAAAGACGCCGATCTTACTGTTGTACCGACTCTAATATTTCGTCGAAATTCTACTCTGAAGGATCTATCATTAATTTGAATTCTTAGAGCTGAAGACAGGTTCTTTGCTGGGAGAAATATTTGCCAGTAGAATCTTTGATTTTTGTCAACATCTATTGTAGCTTTTGCCTATTTTTATTGAAATTATTTCGTCGTAAATTATTTAAAGTATCCGTCCGACCAAACACCGATACGCAAAAATAACTACTAAGTGCAACCACAACGAAAGCAAGGAATGAAAACAATATAACGAATAAAGTAATTTAATTCCTACGCATTCCTGTAAATTGTTAATTAGATTAATTACAAAGAATAAACACTCAAATTCATTATCGTCAATTCATAAAATTCCCTTATAATCAAACCCGCACCGCGATCCCTTCGTCTCAGCGTCGCACTCGCCCACTTCACTCCACCACAAAGTTGATTAGATCCATAAAGGTAAGTTTATCACAGCATAATAATTTGATCGTGTACTATCTGATAGTCTCAGGTGCAGCAGAGGAGCGTTCACCCCGCGCCCGCGCACCAAGCGCCGTTTAATGTAGATCTTCCCACGACTTATGCCGAAGCACCTTCGATTTCTTCAAACGGACCTCCAGCTATGTGGGAAATGGACTATCGGAACATTCACTAGATTGATATTACCAATGTTATTTTAGTAACAAAGATTTGGATCATTAAAGATCCTTTTAAACGAAATGTAAATTTAGTATCTCCAAACTGTTGCGCCTAAAATTTGACTTTTCTATATTAGTGTCATTGAAATAAATTCACACGACTGATCCATAATTATCTACTTGGTACACAAATCTAATGCACTGCAGCCAAATAGTAGATTCGAAACGATATGACCGCCACTAAACATTTTATTGCCGCACTTAATTTTAACTACTATCGCTAAACGGTCATAATAGTGTTGTTACAGGGATCTGATTAGATATAATTGTACGGCTCTCTCACGAGCTTTTGAGAACAGATCTATTTAATTGACCATAAGCTGTATTCTCGAACATATAAACAAAGCATGATGCAGTTTGCATGTGCGGTCAAAATGATAGGTAGAGAGATCATTTATTCTTAAAAAAAATTAGTTACGTACATTGGTTAGCAATGCCTTAAACTCTTATGTTAGGTTTGTCTAAGCACTGGGTTTTCTTCTTTTTTATGTCGAATTTACCTACTGTAGTTTAACATACAATTAAATTGCTTAAATATTGTAAGCAAGTCACTTACATATACAAATAATCCTAAATCTTATACAAACCATCAAAGATTACAGTCTAAACACACACATTGGTAGTTATTATTAGGTATGCATTTACTTAACTACGACCGGAATGTTGCTAAAATTTCATTCATATAGCGTGAAGCTAGGCGCTTATCGCCGCTTATAGCAATCATCTACAGGGTACTCCAATTCAGCTTAGAGTTTTTGCTAGAAAATATTTTATTAAATAGTTTTATAGAAGGTAAAAATAAGATAAATATTTAAAACATTTCTTATTTTTAATTTCTATAGGTAGTTCGGTATTGAGATGAGGAATTAGATATTGGAACGTTCTTTGGCCGTACATGTTACTAAATTTGGGTTTTGTTAACATTTTACTGTGATCGAGCGATTTATTGGAGTATGGATCTCTGTGTGGAAGTATTGTTCGATAAGTAGGTTAAGTTTGACCTTTTTATGTATAGGTATAATACCACAATAATCAAAAAGTTCTTCAGGGTATTTTTTATATTTATTTTTAATCTTAACAGGGACTATCAGTTTTAGAATTCTGTATTGTATATACCTGATCTAAGTATGTTTCATAGGTACGTCCATATAGCTAGTAATACCAAAGGGTAGTAAGATAAAAGGGTTAGAGTACGGCGTCCGCGAAAAAATTCGTCCGCGGGCGTCTTGTCCATTTCACTTTTGAGTAGAGCTGGTCCGAATCTAAAGTCTCATAATAGGTCCTCAAATTTAAATTTTTGTTGCGATACTACCCTTTTCTCAAATTATGTTAGAGCGTTGTTTTTTTTTAATTTTTTTTAGTAATCGGTTGCTCCCAGCAATCCATCAATAAAGTGATTTACATCCTCTCGATAGCAATGCCACATAATTGATTTGTTCTTGCGTAATTTAGCGATGCTCTACTGATACAGCTAAACGTGACTTAGCCAACGAGGTTACTTAACACGTAACATGCCTCTAATACAAAAAGATGTAGTTAGTTCACCATAACTCATTCATTTAATATTAAATATGATTTAATGAACCTCTAAGATCTATTTGAATGAATTGCACGTCTTTAAGAACTTTTAGTTATCACATCACTGTCGAGATGGCCGAGATAGACATAGAGGGCTACTTTATATACAGGGTGTCCCACGGCGGCTATTGGACATGGAGGGCAAGTATCAGAATATTAGAGATAGAAAATTTTGCTGACAGGAAACATTCTCTTAATTTAAAAAAAAGGAAAACCTTATTTATAGAATTTTGGGAAATTATTTGCGTTATCCGGTAATCGAACCCACTTAAATCCAAAATAAAACACTCGAATCAAATCTGTCTAATAAACATTGCATATTAAATTAAAGGGTTAAAAACCGAGCCAAGTCAAAGCACTTTGACTGGGTCGTTTACACCATTCAGTTAGATTAGACCATCTGCTGCAGTAGACTGATGGAGGCCATCAATATTAAATCAATCACGGGTGTTGGCCGTCTGTAAATATTTTTTTA
Source organism: Eupithecia inturbata (assembly GCA_963662085.1). Taxonomy (NCBI): domain Eukaryota; kingdom Metazoa; phylum Arthropoda; class Insecta; order Lepidoptera; family Geometridae; genus Eupithecia; species Eupithecia inturbata. The sequence continues at coordinate 7,831,732 of OY759180.1, read as the reverse complement.
TCACCTCTCTGTTCGCTCACTCTCTTTATCCGATGGGATGGCAAACCAACACGACCGGGGAGAGGTCAGGCACAGGAGCAACGCCTGACCTTTAGCTGGTAAGGTTTAGGGAGCCATAAAAAATGTTTCACCAGTTTTTGCCAGATTTCATGGTCTTCCTCTTATTTAATACGCAATGTTTGTAAGACAGATTTGATTCATATGATTGACTCTACAGATCTGGTCCATAAAAATACAGGGTGTTATATATTGGATTTTAGTGGGTTCAATTACCGGATAAGGCATGTAGCAAAATTTTACTTAATTAAAAAAAAAGGATATTTCATTTCAGTAATACTTCTTATCTTCAATATTTCAGGTAGTTGCCCTTCATATCGCATGGGCGTGGGACACCCTGTATACTATCTTAGACGCTTTAGTAGTGTGCTTTTCATGTTTTGACTACCGACTGACTATAAAGAATTTTAATTATGTTTACCTTTCATTATCATCATCATTCATCATGCCCAAGATCCCTCAATGCTGGGGCCCCATTTGCTTCTGACAGCCTCCTCTTTCTTCTGCTTCTTGCACCCAAGTAGGTCAAAGTCGCAGAGGACGGGTCGTCCTCTGCGTTTCCTTCACGTTTCGGTTTCCTTCACAAAAGTCAAATTATTTATTGATAATCAATGAAGGTTCGTGTTAGTTTTTATAAGTGGCACAGGTGTCACACTATCCGCTACCGGAAGAATCCTAAATAAAAAACATGTAGAAGGGTGAACGATGTTCAGTGAAGTATGTAAACAATCAAGTAGGTAGCGGGTGGTCTCAGGTTGCGTTCCGGCTTGTGCCGGACCGTTGCTGCGGTCTGCTAGACTAGACCACCGACACCCTATACTAATTGACGATCATTGACACGGGTAGAGTTCGCGGGTTGCACTGCTTTCTCCTGATATACGAGATTTTCAAGTAGTTCACTCAGTTCTCGGATAACTTTTACTGTAACTGCATATTTCCTTCTATCAAAGCGATAAAAGTAAAACTTCTAGATGATTGTCAATAATTTTTTATGAAAATAGATTTCAGCACTGTCATGGTTGTCTGAGCTGAGATGATTGTGTAGGAACTAAGTTCAATGTCCTAAACAAAATTAAAGTACTTCCATGCTTAAAAAGAAGTTCTGTTGTATTCCTAGTGATGAACCAGCGTTATATAGGAAACAAAATGAACGCTACTCGACTAAATTTGGATGTTCTGCTGGTGGTAAATTCCAGCACCCCGATTTCGCATCTGTAAATAGAACATTATGTAATCGAATGCGTTACAAGGCACGCCGATTATCAGTAATGTCCTGCAATCCCAATGAAAGAGTCGATAAAGTCTCAGGTCGCGCACTTAACGCCACCTGAACAACATGAATGTCGTCCTTCTATCATGATAATGGCGCCAATCCTATCTATTTACCTATTGAAAGTCGATATCTCTCAAAATCATGGGTATCGTAGCTCTAATCAATGAATGAAAATTTAATAGATTTTACTAGCGTGGGCTTACTAACTTACAAGTACAAAGCGGAACTAGAAAGTTTCCTGAAAATAACTCTCAGCTTGCGATTTCCCTTTACTGACTGGTGGTTATTGTTTATTTATTAGATTTAGGGTGGTACATTCTAGAAAGAAAGTCTGTTGGTTAATTTTAATTGACAGTTTAATACAGTAAGTATTGTTAATATAAGTGCAATTAATCAAATATGCGTAAATTATCTTTCGAAAAAATACCATCACAATTACAAAAATTTTGATTAAAAGAAAAGTGCGAAGAAAAAGTGATTAGAACGGCTCTAAAAGTGTTTAGACCGATCTAAACCAATTCTTTCTTACTTGTTCTAATTAAAACGTGTTTGTAAATTAATGTTTTCTTGATGATAATTTATTATTTTATTTCTCTTCTGTGCTGTAAACTGAGTTGTTTCATAAATGTTTCTCTATCTATCTATCTCATTACAGAAATTAGACAACACTAAGATTTATTAAAATTTTCATACAAAAGACATAAACGCGCTCATATTTTTGGACAAATCACTGTGATCCTCATAACGGTCGCGGACGTACGGACACAGTTCACGTCTCTGTTTTTAGTACACGTTGCTTATAATAATGGTGGTTTACTGTGTTCTTGAGTAAGGAACTCAAATACTCGTAGATGCCGATCGTACTCCTAGCACTATGGTGAATTCCTTTGGCTGGCTGTATTGTACGTAATGACTCACGCCGCCCGCGCCGCGCCGCTCCAATCAATAAGGAGGGCGAATATTTTTGAATAACTATACTAACAAATATTCCAGTATCGAATTGAACCATCTACAGAAACTAACGAGTGTCGAACGACTGGGGCCTTCGACGTTACTATTTGAAACTTATTTTACATTTTGCTGTCATCGGTGTACTCTCGGCAAGTTAATTTTTTATGCAAAAATTGCATTGCGCACTGGAAATTTGGGAGGAAAATCACACGTGAATAATAAGTACATTTTAGTGATAAAGCACCAGCAATCGATCATAATTAATCACACAGTTATTAAAGGGAAAATATGTTTATTAACTTATGCGTGCTTTTATGTTCGTGGAATAATACGCATCCATTGATATTTAACTCAAGATCGTTACATCATGTTTTGATGGGACATCATTATGCACTGAGCGAAAACATTGCATAATTCACAAGTTCAACTTACTTCGAAGAGCGACTATACGATCAAAAAATATTAACAATGAGGTATGTTATTTTGCGTGTTATAATTTTTATTATATAAGGTAACATAGTACTATAATATGTATATTGGTACGGGGCAAATGACCGGGACAACTGGCGTTCTCTGGTGTTGGAGGCCAAGATCCACTTCAGGTCACTGCGCCACGCCAGTAAATACATAAGATTGGTAACATAGTTTTTTTAGTATTTATTTTAAGGCTAAGTCAGTAGGTATACTACGTTCTACTGACATAGCTAAGATAGCTTACGGTGAAAATAAACAACATTGTTGTCGATTCAAAGTTGCTTAATGGTAGCAAGATCTTGTAAATCAGTCGTGTTTAAATTTACTAGAGCACCAACTTTATTAATTACTCCGGTAACGGGCTTAGGAAAGTTAAGGTGCGTAAGTAAATGTAGATTGATTGTGTCGTATAAAAATGTTGCAGGGTAACGCACTGACGACAATAAGACGACAAAGTACCCGCTGCCAGTGAAGCTGCGCCTCGAGGCATTGCCCCGAGTGCTCTCTTTACAATGTTTGCATCTACAATCGTTGATTTGCGGCGAGCTCGCGAATAAAATTAATCATACGATATCGTTTGGCGATGGTGAGCTGAATTAAATTGCGTTTAAATTTACCCACGTGGTAATGATAACTTAGTATGGATCGCATGGTATCTGCTTTATATTGGTATAATTTGTAGATGCTAGTTACGCTCTCTGTAAGGCAATATATTTTGTAACACTTCTTTACTACCACCTGTGTTATCATATGATATCGTTTTAACCAATTGAACAGAACATCTTAAACATTTACGATGGATTACACAAAAGTATGACACGAAAAGATATTTTAATCATAAATCACGGTCATAAATACTGTCTTTTTTATAGATGTATTACCTACTCAAATTCTTTCCTGAATGAGATAATAAAGATAAGAGTTTTTATGTGGATTGGGAGAGCTCGTGCCACCCATGTTATACCTAGTGATGCTCCATGCCGGTCACGTATGGGTTATTGTTCGTAGCGTTTGATGTGTGGTGTCGCTAACCGACATTCATAAAATTGTGTAATTGAGTGTAAACGTATCGTGGACGCCGTGGGCTGTTGTCTTCCGGTCGGTGACACCGGCATTAATAGGTATCAACAAATCATGTGTGCTTTCAATAAATCAAGGTGTTTGACGTCTGACTTCGTGAGTTGTGTTTTTATTTCAATTTCGATAACAAGTGTCGTTACTGCATCATGTAGAATATCACTATTTTATAAATTAAATGCCGTGTTTGTATTGTTTTTCCAACACCAATGTTTTAGACTTCTATATATATCGCACTATCTGTAGTTAGCTTTTATTTTTTTTCTAAGATCAGTGTAATCCTCACCGGATTACATTATCTAAATAGTTAGGATTTATATTTATTTTTTATTTATTTATTTCGAAATTAAAACTAATCACATGTTCTAGCTTCATTGATACTTATATACTTACCTACGTAAGAAATTCCCATACTAATACTACAACTGCAAAATACAAAATAAAGTAAAGTACTGTGATATAATTATAATAATTTATAATACATCTCTGCCTGTTTGTTACCCGATGCAATAGCTATGCAAATCTACGCTCATGTAAGTTGGTAGTGGGCTATTTAAGAAGTGGAGGTCCCTGTCATATCGTGAATAATTCTTTGTTCCCTAGTGGTAAGTCATATTCCTTTTGTAAGGAGGTTTCGAATACACACTACTTCTACTACTTTTGTTGTAAATAGCTTTCTGACAGGCTGAAACAAGTGCAAATCCTCAAATCATTTGGATAGTAAAAGCTTGCTCAGTCATCGATCGACGCATGAATAACGATTTTCTATGGCAAAAGCGTTACTCAAGCATAGATCGATGATTCGGCATGGTTTCATAATACGGACCTAAAATCCTGAAACACAAATTTTTGTTTGTTGTATTCTGAAAACGCGTCATTAGATACCTACAAGAGTATGCATTTATTAAAATACAATACACTTTATTGCACAACACAAAAAAAAAGAGAATTTTTTTATTTAATAAAAATAATTATATATAAGAGCTATAATTATATGAACAAAATTCTACAGGGCACATCCATTTCCTGTATCTTTTCACATTTTACATAGATTTTTATCTTTGTTCAGTTCTCATACCTACCTGCAGATCCATTTTTATTGGTTCTGTTTTGTGTATTACCTATTCTTGTTGGAATGGGTGCGCAAGCGCTTCGCCTAGTTGCATGAATATGTTAGAGGTTCATCATTAGTGCACTCACTTGTTTGAAGGAAGCGGGCGTGGCAGGATGACGCCAGTCATCATACTCCTGGGCCTCGACTCTGAACAGGGAATCTTAAGCCCAGTTTTAAAAGATTTTTCTAACTTTGGAGTAAGGCATCATCGAATCACAGATGAAGGTTTAATTTTTCAATTTATGTTATAGAGATAAAAGCTATAAATTTAGAACTAGGTACTTACATGGATATTTTAAGTTGTAATTTAGTGAAGTGTATAATATTTTTAATAATAGATCTATCAAATCCATATATTAATATGGATATAATATGGATAGCCGTTTAGGCGTGAATGGATCTCAATGAAATTTAGCATCCCCGGGACGGCCATAGGCTAGTTAAAAAGCACGTGTGAAGCCGCGGGCAGCAGATAGTTATATATATTTTTATCTAAGTGCCTCTTTTGTAAACAAAAAGTTAAAAAAGAACGAGGTATCTACCTATATCCCACAACTATCGCCGCCGTCCTGATCAGGACGTGCGTGTGTGTAGAGTACAATCGAAAATAAAGCACCGACGACGTGCAAATGACTGTTCAATAAGCTTTCACAGTTATCATTCATCAAAACATTATCTGCTGTTAACTAGACAAACCCCTGCAAATTCATCACCATTGTTCGGGCGATGAATGAGAAAGTTTTATTTGCATATCTTAAACGCTCCGATTATCAGGCCAGTCATCGATGTGCACCAATGTGTTAACAGCAACAATAATGTTCATTATGTACCAACACATTGTGTGACTCTTTATACTTTTTTTATTTTATCAGCCTTAAGGCTGATAAAATAAGGGACTTAGATACGTTTTCATAAAGTTATCAACATGAAAAAGTTGTAAATATATTTTAATGTAAGAAACAGCGAGTTATCTATTCGCATATCTTTCGAGCCGAGAATATGTCTTCCATATTCTGTGCTTTCAAGAATAAAGATAAAATCTCACGAGATAAGTACATAGGTACGAAAGTTGACTCAATGAGTCCGATAAGCGCACGTTTTACATATCAAATTAGTATTGTATCTGTGATGATATGATCCATAAAATATAACGAATCACGACAGTTTTAGGTAAATGAGACACGGAACACCTAAGGCTTTCGGTCTATATTAGTCGCCGCCGGATCGTAGAATCCGCCTGTTTATAGAATGCCCAGGCAGGAATACCTAATTAATATCGTTCGACGAGATGGCTTAGTGGCGTTTAGCTATAATGTTGAACGTAGATCATTCAACAATCGGCAAAGGCATGCAGTTAATTGAATTGCGTCGTTTTGCAATTCGCCTAGCCATTCTACAAACAGGCTGATTCTACGATCCGGCGGTGACATTTATAACTTGTTGTTGAAGCGTGTGCCTGCGGCAGGCGAGACGCGTGCCTTATTGTTGTGAAGCATGATGAGTTCTTGACGTTGGCTTATTACAATTGTGAAAGTAAGATATTTAACCGGTGGAACGTTGTACCGTTGACACGGACAAGGCGCGCAGGGTCGCGTGGGCGCCCCCGCGGCTCCCGTACTCCGCCCCGACAATACCCTGTGCTGTGCACGCCAGCGCCACCCGCCTGTACCCACTGCCTTCCTACTTGCTTCTCTACGGCCGCGCTACGTCTTCACCTCTAATTGTGTGTTTATTTTAGTATGTATCTCATTTTCTGTTAAAGCTAGTTTTTTTTTAAATTTTTAGTAGCTGATCCATTTGGCAACCTTTCTTGTTGTAAGGTTACATGATGTAGGCATCTGCAAGTAGATCAAGTAGATAGGCAAAAAGCTCACATAATGCAACGCTCACTTTTCATAAAAAAATTCAGAGAAGACAATAACATCACACTTACAAGTTTACGATTTTTCCAGATAACAATATAAAATACTACCTTCAACTCGTAAACTGAGGAAAAACACGCACTGCCTACAGAATTGCATAGCGGTCAACATTCGTAACCGAACAGTCAAAACATAAAAGAGGATGTTCATCAGACGCGAGATCATAAAACAAGCCCTTAAATGTTAAACGACTGCTCAAAATTGGTGGTAAGAAGAAATTACAAAATAAAAGGACGAGATTACGGTACTTTGAATGAATTTTTGAGAGAGTCCGTCTTAACCTATATTTCAGTTTATGGGTGAACGATTTTTACAGCCTTCTCGCGGACAGACCAAATGATTACCAACTACGGTTGTTCTGTAGAAAGTTTCTGAAACTGTTACGAAATCGATTGTCCGTCTGCTTTTCCTTATTTAACCTTTTGTTTGAATTTAAAACTTTCATTCAGTTGCCAGTTAGAATCCCGAAGAGAATGCCGACAGTTCCGCATTTCTGCACCATTAAAATTCCATTGAACGACGAAAGTCTTCATGATCCAGTGCATAATGAATTTCCATTTGTTGTGTGATCTACTTTCCACGGGTATATTATTAAATTTATCATATTTTACGTGAAAAAAACATTTCATTAAAAATACAGACCTAATTTAACGCTGTACCAATAATTCAGTTTCTGTCATTTAAATTCTTTAAACATTCGTTAATTTTATTGATCCTTCGTGGGTTTTATAATAATGAAGGTAGTAAAATATTTTCACTCGCCGTAAAGATTACCTCTGCACTTGTAGATATTATACACAAAAGCGATCCTTATTTGTAGCAATCATATATTCATATTAGTGAGTTGAAAGGTTTATTGGGCTAAGATGTTTACGCATGGCTGTCACCAGACGGCAAAGGAGGCTGGGTCCGAGTGGCTGACAAAGCGCATCGTCCGATGATGGACGCGCATCTTGTCGCACGCCTCTCGAACCCTCGAAGATAGAGGAACGACCATACTGATTAAAAACTATTACGTCCATGCATGTTATTCTTTTCTTTTACAACGGGGTCGACAAAAGTCGCGGGCATGTAGCTATCTCTTTGACAATCCCAACGTTATGAGTATGAGTGATTGTGTCCGTTCGTCGCAAGCACTCGATCTCTTTGTGTTCTCAAATAATCCGCTGCGTCGTGATCTGGAGTCTAACGGTGCAGGTCTGTCTATTGAGTGTGCTTTGTAATGGGAACAATTTTTCATGCTTTCACATTAGTTTACTTTAATACCTTCGCCTGACTAAAAGGTATAATCGATCTGTTGTCAAAATAATAAAACGACAAGTATTTACCTCAATTTAAAGGGCTAATTGATACCTACATTAACTTTTTTGGTAATTAATAGGACGTGGTAACATCTCAGTGCACATCTTACACCCAGATTATGTTACCAAAGTTTTGAGAAATACGGTAGTGCGAAATGCGTAATTTTTCACACCGAGGTGAACTTGATTCGAGTTAAAATCTCGGGTCTCACCTGCACACGGCAAGCCACCTGTTAACTACAACTTGGCAATATAAAAAAGAAAAGGAGCGAGCGCCAGCCATTGCAAAAAACGAGAATCCAAGACGACACGTTTGGAAAATAAAAAAAGCTCTCGCCCACCAGATGGTCGCCTCGACGTGTCGAGAAACCCGCTTTTGAGCAGGTTGTGACTTACCACGCAATTCATTTGCACTTTTGAATGCGGAGAAAATTGAATAACAAATAAGAATAGCGCCTAACTACGACTGCGCTGCCAAACAGAGACACAATCATTACCTTCTTACATAAATCTTGTGTACGGCGAGCATTATATGCTCAGATGTCTTATGCTGCATGAAGGAAGACCTTGCTTAAAAATACAATTCTGTAAAACCTGCTTTACCTAAAATGACAATTGTAGTAGGTAGAGTAATGATACTCGTATCAAGTTCTAAAGTTGTAAACAAATCATTGACCCTATCAGTCTCAATTAAAAGGTAAGCATGTGGCATGAACCGGGCATAAGATCCAATTAAGTAATCGATTATTTATGTTTATCGCGAGGCGGTGCAGAACTATATTTTAATTGCACCTTTCTGTTACCACTGCGCCTATTTAAGAGAACTAGCTAAACTAAATTGGCCATATGTTTTACTAACGTAGCTCATTAAACAGCCTCTTTTAGCGATATGGGGTTGCTCCATATGGTGCAATATTTTTTTGTGAGTTCAAAACAAAAACAAGCTGAAAATATCAGCCGACAAAACAATCCAATAAGGCATAAAAAACGTGCCAACCTGTTTTAAATTTAAATAATGTGTCAAGTCATCTCATCACCTTGGTTCCTGTATTGTATTGTCTTTTATTTTATAAATAAACGGTTTTAAAATTTGATGCTCCAAAATTGGCATCATGTGGAGTTTTATCTGGCCTGGCGGTATAATTCGAAATACTTGACACCAGATTAAATTCCGTTTGATGACACCCTGACCTTGAACTTTCAGAGCTCGTACTTTTCCATGACAAGTTTATCATGGGAAATTTGCAACTTCAAACTGGGAGCCTAAAAGCTCATGATATATCGCAGAACTACAAGACAGGATGAATAACGTTAATATCACATCACACTAATAATATAAATGCGAAAGTTTGGTTGTAGGTTTGTTACGTCATCCATCACGCTACACAACTTCACGGATCGGGCTAAAACTTTGTATAGATGTATCTCTAAACCTGGAATCAAACCAAATATGCTACGTTGAATTCCATAAATCAGGATTCCATAGAAACAACGCGTGCGAAGCCGCTGGTAGAAACTAGTCTAAAATAAAGTATCCGTATTGAGGTCCTCTAGTCGAATACGGTGTAGACTGAAGTGGCAAGAGTTGAGTATTAATTGCTTCGGCACTAGCTGGGAAATCGGTCCGCCTCCGCAATTAGTTTCTTACTAATGCCTGTGTTACTTATTGCCGACGATAGCGCCCGTCCCGTGTCGCTCATTAATGGATAGTTTCCATTACTAATCGACTTCAAACAACATTTCACACTGTTATTTAAGAGGCGAGAGTCTAATTATCTCATTTGATCGAACGTACAATAACTCAAAAGTTACATTGTTTCACATCATCATAGATGAAAGGCCGGTGATGATGATGATATTGCTGTATTTTTTAGTTACTTGTATGCAACTCATGCAACATATTTTCTAAAACAATCAGGTGTTGCTTGTTTAGAACCGATAACGATCTAGACCCGCAGATAGAAAGTGTGAACCAACATGTGTAGCAATTATTTTTTAGGTTTATGGTTTAGCTTAGCGAGATGGTCTGGTTTAGTGCGGGACACAGGTGGAGGATGCGGGGGCTACCTGCGAGCAGCGCGTGCGCACCTGTGCCCGCATGCCCGCAGATATCAGGCATAATCATCACGCATCTACACATTCCATACGGCCAATCACATTTAATGCATACTTTTATGCAATGGTTTCATTATCCCTGTGTTTTAATTCTATGTCATCCTAGCAAACATGTATTAGACACATAAGTGGTATATTGTATTTATGTACTAGTGGTTTCTTTTTCACTTGTTCCACTAGTGGACAAAAAAATTAAGTGATGAATAAATCAATAACACCTTATTTCTTATTTGATAATAATTTATAGTATTATTTTGTAAGCCTAAAGTAAAAAGTTATTAAAATCTGAAAGCTATATACTCGTATATATTGCTAAATTGGTATCAACATAGTAATTTTTTCATGATCTGTGTTTCACAACTATCTTGGAAGATTGATAGGCAAACTATCAAGCATGTCAGAACAAAGATCTAACATTGTTTGACTGCAATAATTTTACTGAATACTGAACTCAGAATGCAAACGACCCTGCCTACAATAATAATATTATGTAGGATAGAAAGTTTGTTTTCGTTGTTTTTTTTCCTATCCTAAAAAGGCGTTTGTAACTTGAATCAAATCAAAAACAAGATAGGATGGTACGATAAATTATATTCCCGTACATCAACACTTAAGTCGTTAAGGGCACATCACATTACTGCGCACGCGCTACCGGCTTGCACTTACAAGTGGTATTTTTTAAGACATCGAGTCACGGAGTCACGGTAATTGGTATTTTTGAAACAACCACACACTGACTGCTACTCTTTTTTTGTGAAGACGAGCCAATTAACCGAAACACGTTCGCTCATCCATTCGCTTCACTTATTGTGACGCTTAGAAAAGAGGTAGAACCCCAGTGGAGCTCTACAAATGCGTCTGCATTTAACTTTACATGAGGATCTTAAACGATGATTATATAAAATGAAAAAAATTAAGATGTCTGGGTGTTAGTCGAGGCGCTGAGCGCGACGTAGGACGACCGTCCGAGTCACAGCTCATGTCAGGTAAGCAGCTCCTAGAATAACCAAATTATCTGTAAGTTGAACAGTTGCGACTTACAAAATACTTATTAAAAAATTACTACTACTAATAAAAGATTAATAAAAACTTCCAGCGCAAGTTCGTGAAACCATTTCTATTGATCACTTAGACATGTATCATTTTCATCTGCCCCAGCTTCAATGTAAATAAAATAAATAAATGAATAATGCAGGACAATTCACACAGCATTATCTAGCCCCAAGCACATTCAGAACACCCGAAACAAATATCTGCAGATCGTACAAAAAAACCCGAGGTGGGAATCGAACCCGCAACCTCCTGCGTCGCAGGCGGACCTTCGCCCGCCGTGCCACGGAGGTCGTCCGAGGTTCAATAACATTACGATGCCAACGAAACGACAACATGCGCGCGCAGCTTACTACAAAATCTATCGTAAATTGAAGAATTCATTATGAATTGAAGGGATGAAACATTGGTGTTCTGCTAACACAAGCTAGGTTCGAAGTTAGTAAGTCAGCTTACATTCATAATCAAAGCTCTGCTTACTTTGTGGCTAGGTGATAGGTTGTATCCAGCTTTATTTATTACATACTACTAGTTTCTGGCCGCGGCTTCACACGCGTTGTTGCTATGGAACCGTTTAAAAGTATTGAAAGTCTGTGTTTGATTCCAGGCTTAGAGCTAGATCTCTGCTAAATTTCATCCCGATCCGTTCAGTAGTTGTGGCATGAAGAGGGAACAAACATCTAAACATCCATCCAAACTTTCGAATTGTATTAGTGCGACAATGTTGGCGAGTGGTTCTCTTTTACCTGTGGCTGAGTGCGAGGCTGCACCTGATTTTATCTCTGCTGTTATCCGGTATATTGATTGCGCCCGTGTCGAAAGCCTCGCCCGGCCAAAAACGGCGCGGATTGAAACCGTATGAGGTGATTGATGGTAGCGTAATGGACACTGACGCTTCAAATCGCTCAATATAGGTACGTACAATATTTTATAATTATATCATTTCGTTAAATACTTCTTGTAAAACCATCACATCATATCCTTGATTTCAGTGAGAAATTGTTAATATTACCTAATGTTGCGAATTGTTTTCTATTATACAAGAGAAGCGGTGAGTCTTTAATCATGTGTCAGAAAACAGTTAAACTAGGTACAGTTTCCTGATAATGCTAAGTAAAACTCTGGTAAAAACAAGTATCAAACAGTAAAATGCTGCACTGGCTATATTTTACAAAATATTATCTGAAAACGATCAAGCCTCAGTATTACCAATTACCGAAATTTCACGCTCTTATCGGGCCCGTAACGGTGATGTAATGAGTTTTAAAGAGTTTTTTCCGCCATGGAATTCAAAATCTTTGTAAACAGACAGGATCTTAATCTGAAGATTCAAGATCTACAATGCAGATACTGTGCCCGACTCGTTTATCGGAGATAAGTATTTTCGCGTAGCTTGTTTTCCACGAAACATTCTTCGCGGACGCGTGATTTATGTCCGAATTCCGAAAATGTTAAAAATTAAATTATATTCGATAGGTAGCGAAGGCGCGGAATAGGACCGTCGGGAACACTCCGGCCGCTTCATGTTTCTGATGCAAAATGGCATGATAATAAAACCTCACGAATTTTGATGAGGTTAATGCGTTGTCGCGATACGTGCGGCATGTTATTAAGAATAATAACGGGTGATAAAGCTGTAAATTGAGAGTTCGTGAGTTTGGCACTGAAGAGAGTCCTGCGCTGGACGCTCGACGATGCGGTTTGTGCACACGAACGAGAAAGACAGCACGCATGATCTTTGCAAAGTGGCTTCTGGGATCCATATGACATTAACAAGCTTTCATATTTGTTCCAAATAGCTTAATGTCAATGCTATCCCTGACCAATCACTGCTGATTCTCCTAACAGTGCTTCACGTTCCGTTAAGTATACATTGCACATTTGTTTTTGGTTTAACATTTTGTTTATTCAGAAAATTAATGTCGCGATTTAGGTCCTGCTCCAACTGCTTCCTTAGCTAGAGAGACAGACCATCTGTGTGACCGTTGGTAACAACCCCTCGTGCCATCGCCTCGTGCATACGCTGCGAAGACGCAAGTGGATTGCTCCGGATATTCAGTTCTTACTATGTCTTGAACATTACGTCCGGGTAGCTAGTACTTATGTGTAGAGCAATGCATGGGCGCATGTAACGGCGCGTAACGTCCACCTGTCGCGATGGTTGGCGCGTGGCACCAACTGCCAACGGTGTCGCGGCTCAACCGTGGCGACGCACTTGCTGTGGCCACCGCACCGTGGAGACTCCGCACCTGACGTCCGAGCCTCATATCGCATGCAGCCTAGTTGCTATGACAATACTGTTGCTACTACACTGTCCACTAATTGCCGGTCAACCGCAAGGGTGGTTGGGGAATCGTGACTTTAGCATAACTTTACACAAAGTTCCCTTAAGCTTGTCGCACACCCGAACAGCATTGCTGCAGCACAGCTCCAAAATGTGCATTTAATTTTATATTGACGGCATATGATGACAGACAGCTCGCGGACCACTCGTCTGAAGCTTGTGGGAAGCTATTTGTCACTGTAAAAAACCATATTGTATGTAAAGACCATATTGAATTTTTAACCCCATATTTGAAAGCACATTTTTGTGCTGTGTGGTAGCGGTAATAGATAAATTGAAGGAACTGGAAAGGACTGTACAACTCTTTTACTAAAACTTTTCAAACTTTCGCGATCTGTTAACACATTAAAGATTATTTATCGGGTATTTATCGCGTACCTTTTGTTTAATTTTCCCCTACTACGTTTCCATTGCGTTCAGCGATCGTGGTATCTTTTTCTGATAAAAGAAGAATATCTGCCTAAACTAAATATTATGTCTCGACAAATAGAGACGTACTATATTGATGGGGACAATATGTTTTCTGTTCAACACATACATACACAGGCACCTATTTCATGCAATGAAATCAACCTATCGAGTTTCTTATGAAATCATGCGGGTACCTGTTGAAAGCACCTGTTACTTACAACTGATGTCGAATTGTTTAAAATGAAAAACGTAGAACCAATAGTGTGGAACTACATTCTATAATGTGCTTAGACAGAACAGGGAAGATGAGAACGTACAAACATTTTTAAAGTAGGACTTACTAAAATAGATAGATGAAAAATTGCTAAATCTGCTTAAAGCTAGTATAAAAAGAATGCATTTAAATGCTCGCGACATAACACATCTCATAAACTACTGAACTTATGGTAATAGACGAGCTGGCTAAACATGGAATTGGTTGATAGCTGGTGCGCACATTGTTATTGAAATCAGCTATTTGCAATATGCAGCATAAAATACGCATATGAAGGCCAAGCATAAAAGCTTCCGCTGAGCACGTTTCTTCGCTTGCTTGACTATTCGTCATTAATTGGGGCAGAGGACTTTTGGAGGATTTGGGAGGAGGAGTTTACTGTTTTTCATCTGTTTTGGTGTGACCGACCGTCAAACATACAAACTTTCGCATTTACTTTGTATGAAAATATGAAGGCTAATATTTGCACGCTGGGTGGCCAGCAGTGAATAAACAACTAGCTCGCCTACGCTTTCTTTATTCAGGCAAAGGTTATCAGAGACCATGCGAAAGATATTACGTAAACTAAATTATAGTCAGCAGTTGTCGTTACGAATGTTCTCAGGACTACCTATATCATATTGTGTATATACACTAGCCAAACTCGATGTAGAATATTTGTAAACAAACCGCCCATACTTAACCTAAACTTCACTCTGTTGCCGCGTCTTTTTATATGGAATTTACATTACTTGTCAATTTGTGATCCTTCCTTCAGTAAATATTGCTAACTTATATCTGAAACTTTACGCCAAGCAAGCGGGTTGGTAGTTTTAAACAAACCACGACACAAAACGGTAGTTTTTGTGTCGTGGTTCGTTTACAAACATTCTACATAGAGTTTGGCTAGTGTATAGAGGCGTGGTGTGGCTTCGATTTTACTGCACCTTATATCAACTAGTACTTGCAATGTTTGAAGCTTCTGTTTTTATATCAGGAAGTGTCATGTGTGGGCACCGAACCTAGATCCATGGCTTTGAGAAGATTCTAGAAAGTTACAACTGTCAGTAAATATCTATTGGTAGGCAGGTAGTGAATACACTTGAGATTTATGGTAGAAATTTACGATTGGTATAAAGGCAAGAATACCCCAATAAGTGCTTGATAAACGCATTAAACGTGTAGGTATATTCACCTGCCTGGTCATATGATAGTCATCTAATAAATATCTTCTACTAGGTCAACACGAAAGATTAAAAAAAAACAACGCCTAATAACATTAATTCATAAAAGAAATGAAGTCTTAGTAAAATGTGCTGATATTGTCCTGGTTTACTATTGTTTGCAACTTTTTACTAATACATAGACGTCAACGTATTTGTTTGTGAAAACTGAATTATATACATTATTTACAGTATGTTGTACGCGTGTAGGTCGTGTGCCAGCGCGTGCGCAGCTACCACCACCCGCCACGCTCCGATCCACACCCTCTACCCCTATCGACATGACATTACTTTTTACTAACACTCTTCTAACCGTCATGTGCACGACAGTTGGATTTATACAAAGATAACGCCATTTACACCGTGCATGCTCGTATAATTAAAATGTTACTGATGGGTAATGTACACGTGATAATTAACTAAACTACCCTCCATCCCGCACCCCGGAAGGTCATCATAGACTACATACATACACATACCTAATACTTATGTTAAGAGAAAAACATAACACTACGTATACATAACACTACAATTCAATAATTTTAATTTTCTTTGTTAATTTCTATTATCTCTTCTTCGTTTATTTTCATGCTGAGGCGGACCCAATTTTGGAACTTTTAGGCTCAAACAAAACTAAATCAGAACTTGTATTTACAATTGAAACAAATAAGCTAACTGCAGACTGTTGCAAACAATCTACCGGTAGCTTAACTGATCCATATCAATACCAGTCGGAAGCGTCCCTAAGACGCTGGAAGAGATTAAATAAATTATACCTACCAGCTTCAGTAAGCGGCTTAGAACGAGTTTTTACTGAAAAATAATAAGCCCATACGTTATTCCGAGTCTACAACTACATCTATGCAAAATTTCAGCTTGATTTGTTTAGTAGTTTTAGCGTGAAGAGGTAACATCCAAATATTATAATAATAGTGTGATACTGATAACACTTGCTCGGTTACGGTAAGCAGATATCTCAAAGCGTAATCGTTTTCGATATCACACAAGGAATTTTTCGCTTTCGTAGCTCATGCTACGCAAAAGCTCATGCAAAGAATCCAAGCAGACCTAAATTAAAGTCCAATAAACCAATTGCCTTGTAAGGTATGCGAGCAACTCGAAATAGAAAAAAACCTTAAAAGCACTATAATGGTCCATTGTGCTTTAAAAGTAACCAATGAAGTAATTTAAATTGCGATTTGGAATCGCATGTTGTTCCACTTCGGGTGCTTGTCGTCAACATCATTTATTTTTCAGCTGGAAAACAATTTTCTTCGCTTTATTGGTTATAGATTTCCATAAAATTTACTGATACTAGGACTATTTTGACAAAATAGTCAAAGCAGCTGAAAATACACAAAAATTATTATAAACCTTTTGCGTAGCTTGGAAGCAACTCTGCTCGACGCAGTAATGAGCAGCACTATGAGACCATCACTATTGCAGGTTTGAAGGCAGCAGGCTCATGACGCTACGACGACGACGCGACGTCCTCAGACACTGGCTTTGCGGAGGCGGCGGCGGCGGCGCGGGCGCACAGTTGCCGTATTTTATTTATAATTACGGACGACGACCCGAGACCCGGACCTGTCGCGATTTCACCTGCTATTATTGCCATTTTATTCATTGTTATTGCATTTATTACGTTGCTTGTTACAGATTTTACTGTCTGTAGGTTTTAACGAATGGCTCTTAATGACGAGAGTATCTGCGTTCTGATTTCTCCTTATAAACGCGCCCGTGGAATGATCCCATCTTGTAGTGAACGGTGCCGATTTAATTGATATGAATAAGATTTTAATGCTTCTCCAGTCCTGGTACACAATGTTAAAATGAAAGTAAAAAGAGAATTACCATTAAATGTTTAACTTTCTTATAATAAATGTTCTTCATCCTTCCGTTGATATTGATGATCCTTTTAATTTATGTTTACGATGAAGTGAAAGCATTTCATTGATTAAATAATTGTTACGCAAGAGAGCGAAAATTTACGGTTTAACCTGGATTTGTTCTAGGAAAGATACGATATTGTTATATCATTGGTGTTAGCTCTTGAAATGGATCCACAGCACATGTTGTGATTGACGCGATGGGTCGGAGGTGACGACCGGTGCGCGCGCGCCGCCTACGCGCTGTCCCGTTACTCGAGCGGTTAATTTTTATGCAGACAGAAGATTATTGTAATAACGCCCGCGCCCTGCAACATACCTACAACGAAACAGCATTGGAAACAAAAGATACATTTATTTTAATTCTTCTTTGTAGCAGACAACAGACAACTCCATTCATTTATTTAAAATAACTTTCGTATTCTGTGTTTCGAGGCTTTTTATTACTAAACAGGTGGGGTAATTAATCTGTTAGCAAAGATTAAAGCCATTAACCGCAGCCTCATACAGGTAAAAATAAGATCCGTCAAGTGCGAGTGTAACTCGCGAGGCCGAGGGTTTCGAACGTTTGTAAATAATTATACCTACCTAGTTTGTTTATTAATATGCACTATAGTTACAGGTTAGGCACTTTGCTATTTAATGAATATCTAAAAATAGTAAATATCAACATTTCAGGTCTGCAAACTTTGGGGAGTAGGGAGGGGGTAATGGTAAATTTTTAAACTTTTTCCAAAATATTTAACAAAGTAACCTACCAAAGTACCTACCGTAGTAGTAGTAGTACCTTTTTTGTTAGTAGGTAAGTAACCTTTTTTTATTATTTACAGAAATTTAAAAACTGTTTTGTAATTTGATGTACAGACCGATATCTTTCATTTGATACCCCACTCGGTGAGGTAGCCCAACATAGAAAGCTTTTTATCCATTTTCAACAAGTGTTGCACTTTTCTATATTTTTCCTGTAAAATAAAGATCCATATGTCAAATGATACATACATTTACGATAGGTCTTTCTGAAAACTTCGGAGATAGAGGCTACCCCTAATGGGAATATTTTCGACTTTTTACAAAATATTTCAGAGAGTATAATATTTACAGAAATACCGATACCTTTCATCTGATACCTCTTTCGATGAGGTAAGGGTTGCGGACAAGGTTGCGAAACTGATCTCGAAACCCTAAAAAGCAATTCTTACGCGGATTGCCATCTGCGTACCTACCCACCTACTAGGTATTTCGTAATGATATTGACATGACAAGTAGGTATGTATAATTATGAGTGTTTTATTATCTCGTAGCCCTCGTAGTGTATAAGTTTATGCGGTGACACGATGACAGTAGGTAATTAACATTGGATGCAAATGTGTGCGGCTGTGCACCGAAAACAAGTCTGTTTTGATAGAGCAGTTTGAAATACAAGCTGTGTCTGTGACTCAGAGGCGGCCCACGCGCTTCTGAGGTTTACTTAATTTTTGCAAATGAGTTATGAAAGGCATTGTTTAATATTTAACGCTAAACTATGTTTACCGGCTGTAAACTCTGCGGTAATAATTAAGGAGGATCGATAATTAAAAATCAAGAGATAGGTCTACGAGTTTCGGAGATCGGAGATCAGTTTCGAAGGCATCGCTTTTTCTGGTCTTTTTTTCGTGTTTAATATCTCAGCAAGTAAAGCAGCAAATAAAGTGAAATTTAATATAATAGTACATTTCGTGCGCCTGTACAGATTGAAAAAAATTTTGGTACAAATTGTGTTGTCAAAATTTTAAAAGAGACCTACAATGTCAAGTGGGGTATCAAATGAAAGAACAATTTGTAAACTTCAAAACGGTTTTTGAAATTTCTGTAGATTTCATACTTTTTGAAATATTTTAAAATATTTTAAAAAAGTCGAAAAAATACTAACCCCCCCCCCCTTCTTATCTCGGAGCGATCCATCTGAAATGTATGAAGCGTTTGTAAATATGGATCTATATTTTACAGGAAAAATATAGAGAACTCTGTAAGTAGACCACTTTTTGAAAAATGGTCAAAAAGGGGGGATAATTTTCAAAAGGGGGGCTATCTCACCAAGTGGAATATCAAATGAAAAGTAGCGGTTTGTACATCTCAAAACAGTTCATGAAATTTCTGTAAGTTTTATACTTTTTGAAATATTAGGAAACAAGTCGAAAAATTACCCATTCTCCCCTATCTCCGAAGTCTTGCAGCGCGATCCATCTGAAATGTATGTAGCGTTTGTAGATATTGATCTATATTTTATAGGAAAAATATAGAGAAGTCTGTAAGTAGATCAGATTTTTAAAAATGGTCAAAAAGGGGGGATAATTATCAAAAGGGGGGGCTACTTCACCGAGTGGTGTATCAAATATAAGGTATCTGTTTGTACATCTTAAAACAGTTTTTGAAATTCCTGTACGTTACATACTTTTTGAAATATTTTGAAAAACCTCGAAAATTTTACCCTCTGTACTCCGAAGTTTGCAAACCGATACATCTGAAATGTAGGTAGGTAGGTGTAGGTACCTTTAACTTTTTGGTATTCATCAAATAGCAAAGTCTCAAACCAGTACCTATAGTAAATATTGGTATACTTGACAACCGTTCGAAACCCTCGGCGCGCGAGTCACACTCGCTCTTGACGGATCTTGTTTTTACATAAGTAGTAAACTAAGTTTGCACGCTCGCGTTGATGTCTTTTGTATGGAGACGCTGCGTCGGATTGGCGGCGTTGCGTAGCTGTCGTAGAACACTGCGTAGCACTTCTCATGCGAATCGTAGCTTACTTTGTTAATCCATCTACTATGTATTCATTCATTGCATTTCATTATATTGTATCAACTCCACAAAATATCGATTTCACTTTTCATAGATATTGTAACGGCTAAAACAAGTCCGTCCAGACGGATCAACTTCCTCGCCATAAACATTTGCTTTAACTTATCACATTACAGAGGCTAGATTGCGAAATCGCAAAGCTCGGGAGTAGAATAAAGCATCGAAAGCCATTTGAGGCTGGGGCTCCGCTACTAGGGAAATAATCTTTTCAGCGTCATTGAAGCGCGACGAGGCAGGCGCCTACGCAGCGCGAGGCTCGTACCTCAGCCGTCTCGGGCTGTCGTGGATATTGGCACTGCCGCTGCTGATTTATCACCTCTCGAGCCGCCGTTGTCGTCGACTAGGCGCTATGATGCTCAGATCTTCAAAATGAAATCATTGTCCATTCCATACCTACTCTGAAAGCTTTTCCGTTTATAAAGGAAAAATAGGTTTTTAAAAGGAAAAATTGATTCCTTCATTTTGAAACTAAGTGTAAGGTAAATCAATCGTACTTTTTTTAATTTCCTAATACTATTGTTTTGTTTGTTCACATCCAAATAGGTACTGAAACATTTTGAGTACAAGGTATGTTAATTTCAGTACTTATCTAAATGTACTTGTCGCAGTACTAACATGCACGCTCGCTGTGTTGTACAAGTAACCCATTATTAATCTGAGCTGTAGCGTAATTTATATAAATGTGATTAGCGCATGTGACAGTCGCAGACTTTATTGGCTATGTTTACGATTATTAACCGCTAGTACAGTCATGTATGCAAGACTAAATATTATAAACTCAGGAATACAACAGCCGATCCAGTAGATATCAATGGTATGACAGGATTTTTACTTCAATGGCCTCAACTGCATGTTGGCAATTGTTGTGGCTCTTGCTATTTTCAATTAGCCTGTATTTGTTTTATATATTTATATCTATTTATATTGACTAAGAAAATAAACCCCTTACCCGTAAGTTTTTTTTTTCATATTTACTTTTGAGATTACACATTTACAGATATGCAGGACTGCGAAGTGCCTCCAAACCTACCTATAAAGAATAAAGAATAAAACATATTTATTTTATAAACAGATTTAAACCTACACAACACACACATAGTAATACAAACAAACCTTAATTAAGGAGGAAAAAAATAACAAATGATGACAAAGTCTGTTTACAAAATTATATTACAACAAATGTTTTCGATTAAATGGGTACTTGTAAGTATTTATCTTATACTGGTAACTAGAAATTGCTGTTCGTGATTGTACATTCCTCAATACCTGCATACAACATGCCTACTTACATTTAATTGATATTTCTTACGAAATCTAGGGAAATAGCATAAAGGTGTTATTAAGTTTCTATAAATACCTTAGGGATTCCATTTCAATGCATTTAAGTTGACAACATGTTCAAACTACATTTGCAATTTAGTTTATTCTCATGATTCTTTTGAATTTAATATATATTGTCCGGCAGAATGTCATAAGGCTGGTCCGATTGTCTTTTAATTCCACTTGCAAGACGGAACAGGTACCTTCGCGTAGGTCACGCACGCTTGGAGCATGCTCTACTTTGATGCATACAACATTTCCTTGTGTTCCGATAAATTGAGTTACATGGACTTATAGTGCTGATAAATAAACCTTATAGAGTTGTTATACCTATTCCACGCAACCATAGCCCTCAGACAGCAATGCGGCTCGTCAACATCTGTGCAGTATCACGGAAATTAATACTAAACTCCCTTTCCTGTAATTAGTTTAGCCACCACTTTACGATTATTTCCATCATGCATCCTGGTAGCTTGCTTTGCCTACTGCTTACCATACTTGAAACGTTCTTTAGAAGTTCATATCCAATGTTTAATTTATGAAAATTCAACTCCAATATCACAAACACTACCTAAACCATTATCTAACAAGATCGGAGAAATCCAGAATCAATATCGGACTGCACTTTATATGTGAAGACATCATAAATCTGGGAAATGTCATATCAAGAGTGGGCAAGGTAATTTATTGAAAGGTGCGCATTGATATCACATTTATTTGTGCGCACGCGCCGACGACGGCCGACGTTACAAATCATGCTTATCGCCTGCCCGCTGGTCCATAGCCAGCACCAGCTCTAGATCACCTCACATCTGAAAATATACCTCTGAACACTTCTTCACCTGATCAAAATAGAAAACCATAAAGACGAATCAGAATCTCCTCATAGGTTACGCCATATTAATAATTTAACCTCTTAAGCAGCCTCGTTCGTTCTGGTTAGGGTTATCAATGAAATCTCCGCACTACATTAATAATGTTTCTACTTTAGAGATATAATAAATAATTAAAACTATAACAAAAGCTCTTCTCGAACGAGGTCAAATTAATGTCGAAACCAGTTTGCTTTATCTTTAAGGCGATCGCTTATTATACGTATTAGAAAAGTTCAAAGTTGTATTGGACTATTAGATGTGAACTCTAATTGGTACCGTATTATCGGCGATTGATATTAGATTAGATAATCACGATGCAAATAGGTACAGAATTAATTAATGAGAATGCATTGGATTGGCTGCGGAGCGGGGGAGCGCGCACGCGCCGAGTGACCGGCCAATGGCTGCGAGTGGCGCACGCACACTCACCTTCGGTAAACACATCTTCACCTTCTGCCACTAATTGGCATTCATGTTCTCTGATGTGTGTTATCTGTTGGTCGCCAATAATTAAATGTACACACCTAGTAGATATTTATTCAACTGTGCTAGGCACTAGACTGCATAGCACTAGGTATCTAGGTTGGTGAGGTACCCATTGCATAACATATTTAAACAATTGGTGATACATTGTTTCACATTTATGTGGTTTTTGTAAAGGAACAGCTGATGACGTGGCATTATCTACAAAAAAGACCCCACTATAGGGTTTATGGGTTACATTTGTATCGAATTATGTATAGGAAACAAAATCGTAAAATTACTCTACATTTAATACACACACAGCTAAAAGTGTTTTGTGTAACTTTTAAGATAGTATCTTTAATATCATAATTCGATTAAAACCGATTATGTTAAAAACGAGCATGCCACGGTACAGTTTTCGAAGCGTGCACTTGTATGGGTTAGAGGTTACACCAACGATCATTATCTTATTAGACAACATTTCTATTATCTAGTGACATTATTGTAGCTATACCTATAGGTTCATTGTCAAAAGGCAAATGTTCAATCAGTTGCTGAGTCAGTGTAGTAGTAACTCCTAAACTGAGACGTAGATAACTTTGTAGCTTTAGACCTAGACGGCTTTATGTCGTAGAATTTACAGGCACTTAGCAAAACACTGTTGTGTATTCTGGGAATTGCTACTTCTTGTGGAAAAGGGTATACGTACCTTGTAACTACACCTTCGTTTTTTGTTAGACCTATGAAAATATTGTAAAAATCTAAGTTTAGCACTTTGATTTTAATAGATGGTTAGATTTTAATTTGCTGGTAACACCAGTAAGATTCCAATTGTGTTTGGCCATTGAATCTGTTAGCAAAACAGGTTTCTCCAGGGGTCAAGCTATTGGACAATAGTAATTTAAGTAGATAATTTGTACTAGGAAGGCACCGGGTGCAGGGCGCCCTGCGACCCCGTGGCCGGGTGACCGCCAGCGCGGACGCCCACAGACCATGCGACCTACTTATGATATGCGCCTGCGCTACTAAGCTGCTATTGTATTTTTAATTGTCTGCTTTTATAACCAATAAAATAATGTGTATATTGTTATTTCGCCTTGGGGCAAATGTTTGTACGATCTGCAAATATTTGTTCGGGTATTTCCTATGTATAATAAAAAATATCTATCTATGTAATGTATTGTATTATGTATATCAGTCATCTAGTACATAACACAAGCTCTGCTTAGCTTGGGGCCAGATGATGCTGTGTGGATTGTCCAGCTTCATTTATATATTTATTTATGATGATACCCAAAATCTAGTTATTAATTTTATTTCTATTAAATTTTATAAGGTACTTTCAATTTAATTCTACTTACTGGTGTTATCTTTCCAGTTTCACAATGAGATTCATATTTATTCATTATTATGAATATCATTTAGGAAAATTCTAGTAACTCCTGGGATAATCCGTAGCCTAGTTATTTCAGTTGCAAGGTAGAACTAAATGAATACGTCAGTTTATATTGAAATCAAGTTTTGTTTTATTTTTTCATAACGGAGGTAACAATGAGGAACGAAATTCAGCAGGGGGCTTAACTTACTTATAGCCTCAATCAGATACAATCTTAGAATATATTACAAGTCTTTTACGGCTTACATTTTTGAAAATATATTAGTTTTTATTCTATATACTAAGGCACTTTGTACATGGCTTAAATCCAATCTCATCAAAATTTAACAGATTAATTTAGACGTTCAAATATATCTTATCAAATATATATCTGTCATAAACGGTTAAATTTTGTTGAAGTTGACAAGTGATAAGTTTTTTTATACGATACTATAATTGTGTATAACACTTGGCAAATGCCATTTGACTAGTAATATCGCGCGGGCGTCGCGATTGACATCATTGTAACTAAACCTTTATCAAACTCTAACCTACCTACAACTAAAAGTCGAGCATAAAATTCTAGTATACACACACGTTAGGTACCTTATAATTTACTTATAATTAACAATAATAATTTAGAAAAATCTATACAACAGTGAAATAAAATCGAATGTTAGTTGATCTATCCAAATAAGAGATCGTGGATCCTGAATGTTTCAGTCTTTTCAGTAGGCATGTACGGTGGCGGTCGGAGGCAGGCCTTGGTGCGCGTGCGAGGCAGCCATGGACTCAGGTCGGTATTCGTACGGAGACATGCCAGGGGCTGCGCAACCGCCTTCTAAATGCTTACTGAGGAGGGACATTCGGGAGAATGTCTTTCCGCAACCGGTGCATGAATATTTTTTTACATCGGAATGAGTTTGAAGGTGAGCTCGCAGATTGGAGCGATCCGCAAAGGCCCGACGGCAGTGGTGGCAAGAGAAAGGCTTCTCGCCCGTGTGGGTGCGGATATGTCCCTGCAGCAACCACGGCCTGGAGAACGCTTTGCCGCAGAGGTGACACTTGCAAGGCAGGGTATGGGTGCGAATGTGCATTTTGAGTGCACCGAGGGACGTATAGACCTTTGCACAGTATTTGCAGCTGAATGATTTTCTGGCAAGACTGCCTTCTGCCGCAGCGCAGTGGTATTGTTGATGTTTGGAGAGACCGGAGTAAGTAGAGTAAGACTTTGCGCAATCCGGGCACTGGTAACGGGGACGTCTGGGTGCTGAGACTGATATGCTTGAGTCAGACGACACGGAACCCGGAGATCGTAGATCTTCAGGACAGGGTGGTGGTGAGCAAGAAGACGGTGGGGAAGCGGGAGAGTAGCGAGCGTACATCTGCGGATGGGCTGGGGGTGATAGCGCCGGCCCAGCAGGGTACATCTCCTCGAGGTGTCCGTAAGGTGGGTACAACGTTGGCAAATAGGCGTACTGTGGTGTGGGCCGAGCGAGCTCAGTGGGCGAGGGCTCGAGGCGGGCGTGACACGCAGCTACGTAGTCAAACTGCGGCTGGGGCCATTCGCGGGGCTCCATTTTGACCGCCGTAGCTGCCACAGGTGAGGAGGCTTTGCTCGGGTAGTTGCCAGTTCTAGAGAGATCTTCAGGCTTAGTGCTGAGATTTTCGGGTTCATCGTTTTCAGTGTTACCTGAGAACAAAAAAGAAAAGATTCATATGAGAAACGGTAACGAAATGATTTTTAGAGACTTGTAAAATGTCAAGATTTCGAGGATATACTTGAAGAAGTGATATCCATTTTATTTTTGGTATAAAAGTTATGAGTTTAGATTATGAGTATTATAGAATAATTATGTATAATTAAGTATAAATAATATTATTGAAATACTTACAATGATAATCGTAATAGAGCGTGGTAGCGAGGTGGGCGGGGTGCGGCGGCGTGGTGGGCGGCGTCGCGGGCCGCTCCTCCCGCACCAGCACCGGCCGCTTCTTCAGCGGACAGTGCGCGTACTTCTTAGACAACATCGCTCGGGAAGTCTGGGAATCCTCCACGAGCATCTTCAATCACAGTATTCACAATCACTCAGACGAAGAAAAGTATTTCCAAAGTTAATATTTTCACAAGATCACAAAAGTTTCTACAAGTCCAACGTATTCACAATGTTGCGCAGGAGTCGTGTTAGCAGAGTTCGTGTTCGGGACGCTACTGACGTGTACGTTCACTCGTCGGCGTCCGGAGCTCGAGTGGTGCGGTGAGGGAAGGCCGAGGTTTATAAAGGGCTCCCCGTTTGACGGCGGCCAGGTGGCGGTGCGCGGGTAGGCCTCGCACGTGCGCCGTACCCAATAGGTGGCGGGCGCGGGGAGGCGGCCAATGGCGGCGCGGCGCGGCGCGGGGCGGCGGCGGCACCTGCGCCTCCGCACCCGCCGGAACCGCTGCCTCTCAGTGCGATATGCCCAGCTTCAACATCGCACCGGTTTAAACCGTCTCGCCGCTGTAAATGAACCGATTTTTTGCACAACTCTTGGGGTTAAGCACCTTTGAACTGAGCCATTTCTTTTTGAAACCGTCTCGACATCTTTGTTCGTTTCCATTTATTGTAATTCGGATCGCGATCAGCAGCTGTACCTACCTTGACTTACAGATGTGAATTATATTATTATTCTACAACGTTTCATATTAAGTATTTCTACAAAATTACAAAAACCATATGATGTTCCTTCTAGAATTGATATGTCATTTATTTATTGATATATTAGGACTACCTAACAACTACTGGTATTTAATTTATTTTGTGTTATCTCCAGTCGATAAATTAAATAACAATAGTTCTTAGGTCTAGCGCTCTCTTATTTATCTAACAGCGGCCGCAGCATGTGCATAATTCAAGGCAACTCAACTCAAGCCATTTTTTTTTATTCTTCATTAATCCTAATACCTACTCACTGCTGCAGCTTTCGTATGGATTCCGCCTGATTAAATAATATAATTAATACTGTAAATTCGTGTACCTAACATTTAAAATCTAATTATTTTATAAAATTAAGGTAAGGCCTTCTCAGAATCGAATGTTGTTGTGTCAAATACCTACATGTTTAACTAGTTCATCAACTTCATAATTAATTAGACCTACATAACAAAAATGGTGCGTTATTTGAGACCACGATGAGACATTGGCATATCGATGATTAACAGTAGCTTTTGCCATGTTATCATTTTGCTTGACCTTGGCTCTCCTTCCGGTGGGTTCGTCTTCCAAAAGTAGATAGGCATGTAATGTAAGTGAAATTGTGTAGGTTTTTAAATATTCAGAGATTGGTTTTATTATTCATAAAAAAACAGGACCAAATCATTAAAGTGGGTACTTCCTCAATATTTGTCTCAGAGGTCTTACAGGATAATCTTTGTA
This sequence comes from Eupithecia inturbata, assembly GCA_963662085.1. Classification (NCBI taxonomy): domain Eukaryota; kingdom Metazoa; phylum Arthropoda; class Insecta; order Lepidoptera; family Geometridae; genus Eupithecia; species Eupithecia inturbata. The sequence continues at coordinate 7,803,989 of OY759180.1, read as the reverse complement.
GGTATATGAATAAGACCTATTTTTGGATATTCTATGTCAGATGCCTTATTAAAAACATGGTAGACCCGGGAAACTTTAGGCACTGCTTTGACAAAAAAAGAGAATACATGTTTGCAAGTGTAAGCAAGATCAGCAAAACAGAAATTATCAATGTCACACGTCCGTGAGCATCGTACGTGTCAAAGTAGCGCCCACTTTTGTACTTTCTTTGTTATCGCTCACTATCGTACTTGCTGATGAAGTGAATCGAATAATGTGACTCGACCACTGTGTTAATATAGTGATAGCCAACTTTCCTCATAAACCACCTTCGAGATCGAATAAAAAATTCCATGCTCTTATATAAACGAATTTTTACATAAACATAAACCTTGCAAAGAAAGGACACTAAGCCATTGTTCTTGCACCTACATTAATACCTATTCAGTGGCTATAAGTCCCAATAATGTCCAAGCCAAAGTCTCACGTTTCTAACGGATTACCGGCATCGGTAATAATAATTTGAAACCGGAAGGACAGGAACCCGTTTTCGGTATTGCCAAAGGCGAACAAAAAGATTTCCGTATGTATGAAACCAAATAAGATACTGCAACCCCTTTCCCAACACGGAAATATAACGTCCATAGAGTCTTTGTTATATTTTTTATGTGACCGTCGCTAATTCCCACAGGTCACGCTGTTCTCAGGGCTATTTAGGTTTCACACAGAACGAGTCCAGGCTCAAGCAACCAAGCGTTTATTGTTGGGGACATCATTTTGGTTGAGTTCTGCGACAAAGAATATGGTAAATATAATAAGATTAAATTTTTTTTTTATTATTTCTTATACAGAATACAATTCAATCAATTGTTTTCTTACATTATGAAAAAACAAAATTGAACTAAGTACCTTTATCATAGGGCTAACTCGTACTAAATAATATCTCAAAACAATAATTAAGTGACAAAATGAGGGTAGTTCTTGTTCAAAATATTGCGATTCAAATGACACTGAAACAAAATTTTCGTTAATTTAGGGATGCTTTTTATGTATTTTATGGTAAGATCCCTGTCGCCATCATCGCCTTCTTTAGATTTCTTAAGCTTGGTGTTGTTATAAGCTTGTTGTTGAGGCGTTTGATCTGAAAATCTTGATACTCCTGATAGTACCTAATTTAGATCGCTTCTATTTCGCTGATTCTTAAGATTATGGATTGAATGTAATGTGTTCTAACCTTATTAATGTTAGTTTTTTATAATGGTTGCTGTATCAACAAGTTCAACGGTTACATTGCTCATCCGAGTGATCAAATATCACGATGACGAGCGTGCCGCGTAGTGAAATGCGCCTAGTGAGTCAGCTTGCAATGCGCAATGGGTTCGACACATAATTGACATCAACTGCCCGATTAAATTTAGTAAGAATGACTAATAGTTTCGATGGTCAGTCATAATTCAAGCTGTAATATGATATATCTCGATAATCACGCCTTAAATCTTTCAACACCTTATTAAGTGGATTTTATTGAAGTTGTTATAAGTGCATATAACAAGCAAATCGACTATCTGTCATTACCTAATTACTTTGGGAGCATGAATGAATACGTTATCTCAGTTTACGCCTGGGAAAGGTAAACAAATCAAGGGAAATACTTGGTAGTACGATTAGTTTGTAAACAACATTAGAACGTCCTATCTTTGAAATGAATGGACATTTAGTTAATTGATAAGGTAACAAGGCAGTTTATGAGTAAACACATGGACGTTGTTATTGTAGCTTTCCATTAAACCTTTAGTAAGTTCCTTAAAATTATTAATAAAGCACCTCTACCATTACTAATGTTATTTTTAAGCGTCTAAACTTGGTAAGTAAACGAGCTTGTTCTCGGAAAATTTTAGTATTAATTTAATTATACCCACCCCCACCATATTAATTATTCACTTCTTTAGGGGTTTTTTTTAACATAATCTACATCTCTTAAAAATAAAGTAACTTATCTTAAACGTATCACTAACAGCCAATAAAAGGATGTATATACATTATAGTAATTTTGAAAAATAACACCAAATAAGCCATCACGTAGGCAAGAAATTGACACATAAATTGAATAGTAAAGATGGTTTGGCGATAAACGAAGTAATCTTTTTGAGTAGGTATACCTACCTACGTAGATTTTAAAAAGTTTACATAGCTTTTAAATTAAATAGCTTTACATTTATATGACCATTTACTACATCAATATGCAATAGTATAATAGAGCCCTAACAATTCAAATTCAGGCATCACAGTAAAATCACGTTAGAAGTAAAGGTGCGAGCTATTTGTGGTGTTAATGGGATGGCGTATGGGGTGTCATCAGCGCGTAGTTATCATGCAAGTGCGATGTGTGTATGGGCGCGGGGTGTGGTGCGGTGCGGCGGGGGGTGAGGCGGCCAGGTGCGTGCGCGGGGGCTGCGCGTGCGTAACGGTCGTGGCACGAGCCCCGTGCGCTATGGCGGAAATAGCGATGGACAGGGGCGCCGCCGCGGGCAGGTGGTGGCTGCCATACAGCGCGCTCTCAATGTCGCACAATTGCCGGTTAATTTTCTGCATACAATATTTTGTTGTTGCCGTGGCGTTAGGTATATTATGAACTTTAGTAGAGCGAGTCTAATTGAATAAAATAAACTGAAATTCAGGAACTGAAACTAAGAATGGTAAACTTGGTGATGTTTTACACATTAGGTAAATAAATAATGCTGAACAATTCACACAGCATCATCTAGCCTTATTGTTTGTAAGATCTTCACAAATAAAAAATCTATAAGTATTTGTTTTTTTTCTTTAACATATTCACTGCCCAGCCTATGCGGTGCGGGACGCGCCCCGCAACTACATGGAGGAAGATGTCCATGAGCGTTAAGAGTAATGAAATTGTTAGAGAAATTCAACTTATTGTTATAGTTTAGGAGAAAAGTAGGAGTTTTGTGATTTTCTTCTCCGGTTTAGGTCTAATAGGTAAAAACAAATTCAAAATTCAATTCAATATTCAAAGTGCTTTATTTCCTTTAGACCTTACAGGACTCTTGGACACGCCACAAAATTCAAATTACATAAGTAAAACTAGAAAATAAAGTAATCACTTTGATATGTGCTCACTTCAATATTTTTAAAGTAAAGCAAAGAAGCGAACAAGAAACCTTTACCTTGTTAGGTTGTTAGTTTTCGATTAAGAGCAAAACTTGTCCCAAGCTTTTCTATCCTATAGATAATCTGATATTTTGTAGTAAGCCTTTTTACAAAGGATATGTTTGACAACTTGTTTGAATTTATTTATTGATATTTTTTTTAACTCATTTGGTATTTTGTTTTAGAAGCGTATACAAATTAAATAGCCTCGCCACTTCCTTGTAAAGCTTCATAGCATTTAAAAATGTGATCATCATTGTTCATAAGTTAGTAGGTCTTCTGAAACAAAACTTCCAACCTATTAATAGGTATAGTTTATACCAGCTTCTGCCCGCAGCTTTGTTTTGTTTTGTTTTATTTGGGAAATATACAGTACATAATACCTAAAATTAGAAAATTAAAATTAACATAAACCAAAGGAATTTCCACTATTAAATAACACAATTACAGCTAAATAAACAGAGCAAGAAAAAAAAACAATAGTACGTAATACCAAACAACCTTAATTAAAAACTATAGAACAACAAATGATTACGAGGTTTTGGCAACTTTGCAAACGTTTACTGGGATAAAAGCCTAATGTTAATAGACGTCCACTAAGTTATGCCTAAAAATTTCAGCTCGATTTATTCTGTAGATTACCTACCTTTGGCGTTGTCTTCGCCCAAACATCTGACAGTGGCACAAACTGTCGCCTTTATAATAAATACTAGTTTTTTATATGTGCGCGAGCTGCAAGCAGCTCGCGGCGGCTGTTTATATTGTTTATTTTTTTTATTTAGTTCCCCTTGTCGTAACCTACACCCTCGATTTGGTCGAAATCGATAACCAAGAGTGAAATTTGCTATTAAAAAATGTCAGCCATCTTGGATTTTAAAATGGACATCTTTTTCGTAATCTACACTGTCGAGTTAATCGAAAACGATACCCATATTAGTAGGTGTGCTGTCACACAGCGCGGCTCGCTTCGCTCGCCTTGCTGGATGACGGTGGTCGAATTGCGGTTCGCTTCGCTCACCGCAATCCGACTCGCAACACACGAAGCGCGGCTCGCTTCGCTCGTCTTGCTAAGTAACGGTGGTCGCATTGCGGTTCGCTTCGCTCACCGCAATACGACTCCGCTCGTGCTGTCACACAGCAAGGCTCGCTTCGCTCGCCTTGCTATGTGACGGGTGTCGAATTGCGGTTCGCTTCGCTCACCGCAATCCGTCCCGCGACACACGAAGCGCGGCTCGCTTCGCTCGCCTTGCTAAGTAACGGTAGTCGCATTGCGGTTCGCTTCGCTCACCGCAATACGACTCCGCTCGCGCTGTCACACAGCAAGGCTCGCTTCGCTCGCCTTGCTATGTGACAGGTGTCGAATTGCGGTTCGCTCCGCTCACCGCAATCCGACTCGCAAAACACGAAGCGCGGCTCGCTTCGCTCGCCTTGCTACGTTACGGTGGTCGCATTGCGGTTCGCTTCGCTCACCGCAATACGACTCCGCTCGTGCTGTCACACAGCAAGGCTCGCTTCGCTCGCCTTGCTGTGTGACAGTTGTCGAATTGCGGTTCGCTTCGCTCACCGCAATCCGACCCACAGCCCACGAAGCGCGGCTCGCTTCGCTCGCCTTGCTAAGTAACGGTGGTCGCATTGCGGTTCGCTTCGCTCACCGCAATACGACTCCGCTCGTGCTGTCACAAAGCAAGGCTCGCTTCGCTCACCTTGCTGTGTGACGGGTGTCGAATTGCGGTTCGCTCCGCTCACCGCAATCCGACTTGCAAAACACGAAGCGCGGCTCGCTTCGCTCGCCTTGCTAAGTAACGGTGGTCGCATTGCGGTTCGCTTCGCTCACCGCAATCCGACACACGCACGCCGTCATCAAATTCGGAATCCTCACCCCCATGTTAGTCGAAAACGATACCCATATCAGATTTTTTGATGGGGGAGGGGGTTCAGGGGGGCTGGGGGCGTGGGGGGTCACAGCAAGGCTCGCTTCGCTCGCCTTGCCGTTCCCCTTGGTCGCATTGCGCCTCGCTTCGCTCGCCGCAATGCTCCCCCCGTTTCAGGGGGAGGGGGTTCTGGGGGGGGGCGTGGGGGGTCACAGCAAGACTCGCTTCGCTCGTCTTGCCGTTCCCCGTGGTCGCATTGCGGCTCGCTTCGCTCGCCGCAATGCTCCGCCCGAAAAAAAAGGTCAAAATTAGGGCAAATTTCGGTTTTTTAATAAAAAGACCCCCCTAGAGGGGCGGGGGGGGCAAACTTTTTTCCGCATTCAAAATGACCTATCCTTCCCTACATGATCCAAAAAAAAAATTTCTTCCAAGTCACTCCGCTCGGGAGATACGAAAAGGGGGGGTTGAAAAGGGGGCGAGAAGGGGGGTGATTTTTTTTTTCTTTCTATTCGAGAAGAAACCCTCTATACGACCCCGCCATCGGAACCCCTCTATCTCGACGACATCCGGTAGCAATCTAAAAGAGGGGGTACTTTGGGGGGCCGGGGGGGGTAAATTTTTTTCTTTATCTAAATCACTCGTGCCCCTCTACACGACCCCCTAAAAAATATAACACAGTACTTCACCGTTAAGGAGCCCCCCTAAGGGGGGGGTTCCCGGGGGGCAAATCTCAAAAAGTCGGAATTTTCCCTAGGTCACCCGGACCCCCTCTACACGATTCCGTAAAAAAAAACATACCTTCCCCTCCACCATCAAGGAGAACAATGATGTCAATGAGTGAGTCAGTGAGTGAGTGAGTGGTAATCGAGCTTTATATAATATAATAATGCTGGACAATCCACACAGCATCATCTAGCCTCAAAGTAAGCAGAGCTTGTGTTATGGGTACTAGATGACTGATAAACTTAATACAATACATAACATAGATAGATATTTTTTATTATATATAGAAAATACCCAGAACACCCGGAACAAATATTTGCAGATCGTACAAACATTTGTCCCAAGGCGGGAATCGAACCCGCAACCTTCTGCGTCGCAGGCGGACCTTCGCCCGCCGCGCCACATCGGTCGTCTATTATATTATTAGGATTATTTTATTTCATACTTTCTATAGCGTCTGTCCTAGAGGTACCTTTTAACCGGATAAAAGTAGTTAATTATTTTAAGTCTGATTATGTTTCACATGTGGTCCTGAAAATGCGGGACCCCGCAACGTTTTTGTGGGATAGGTTATGCTGGATCACACATGCGGGATCCGCGGGATTTGCAGGACTCAAAAAATATGAAAATCGACGAACAATATACGCAGATGTCCTTCGTAATACATATTCATTCGTTTCAATCTCGTTAACATACGATAAAACCACGTTTTTTCCTTTCTTTTTCTTGGAAACTATGATTTTCAGGTGCCTTTACTAAATACGTACCGGCCCATTTAATGATAGATTTTTTAAGTAAACGTTGTTGCGTATTTGTTCAGCAGAACATTTGTTAAATAAATCCGGACTACACAGAGAAATAAAGAAATTTTAGTTCAATCGAATTATAGTTCGACTATAAGTAATACTATATATTTCGGTTACCATGGTGGTCGAAAGTGATCAATATCAAGTTTCGCTACGAAGGGAATCTTCCATGAGTAGGTACACTCTTTTGAGCGTAGAAAGTAAAAAAAAACAAAAACTACGTTTTTTTTTCAAATCCCACGGATCCGTGGGATTGATGATCTCGATCCCGCAGGCTTGCGCCAAGTTCACAGATCATAGCTATCTAAGATAAGGAAGTAGGTATCTATGTACTTTTCATATCTTTCGCCTCCATAATATGACTAGGATAATCTGAATATAACATCACATCACATCACCTAGCCGTAACTAAATCAAACCATGTGGTTATGTAACGGGTGTTTACTACTTATCATATGATGATGAAATTATCAGGGTGATGATAATGATGTAAATGTGTGGGTAAGGTTTTAAATTTTAAAAAATGATGGTGGCTAACTTTAATGATTAGATTTTGAATAATAGATTTATATACTTTTCCGTGAGGAATGTATTCTGGAAATTCAAACATACTTAAATCTTGTGCAATCGTTAGACGCAAAATATTCTCGTGAATTCTCAGAGAAGCTTCAATTTATCGCTGTCGTCATCTGTGCCTCATGCTATCAATTATTGTTATTACAAGGTAGGAGATATCACGGCACACCTGAGCTGCCTGCCTTTGTCGTTGTGTGGATTTGTATCATTGTTTGTTGAGCTTACCTACACATAAAATGTTACACAAAGGCCAGGCAAGGCACCCACGAGGTGAGTCCGACCCTGCATTTGTATTGAATCAGTGCACAGCTATGCTGGCAGCTGGCTGCGCGTGCAGAATCACATGTCTGTACCCGAATCGCACATCTGCACCGACGAACCATGCCCACACCAAACGTCCTTACCACCGCGCACGAACCCTGCAAAACCCTCGCAGCTCCACCGAACATGTTACCTTTACTCTCCAGCGAAACGATTAGGGTCTCCCCCATTCATTGTTCCACCGAAAAATCGCAGGAACGACGTAACTGACTGATCCTCAAAGGAATACCCGTCATTTTGTAAGCGAGGCCTTTATTTATGTTATTTCGGTTACACCACCGAAGACCTGAATATGAAACAGAACCCTATCTCCTTAGGATATGGTTTACTTTTATTATTGCGCAATTTATTTGATCTGTAGAAGGTTGATATTACCAGCAAAATTATGAGTGGATTTAGGACATTACGAAACTCGTCGGTATAACCTGCAGGTAGGTGAGTAGTTTAATTTTAAATAATGGCATAGCTGTAGAATTTTTCTATATAAAGCACACAGGGGCATTCAACGCTTTTATAAACACTTTTAATACAGATGGATAGAGCATAATACAGGGTGCTGATTTTTATAAATTTAACTGTATTTAAGGATGGCTTTCTTATTTCGTTAGTTAGTTAGCTTAGTTATGTTTTTGCTTATTTCACATAGGCACCTTATACCTACGTTTCACATTACTGAGAATTTCATCATTTTCAGTTTTGTATACATCGTATTCTAATTAACTGTAGGTATAGGTCGCGTCGCATAAAAAGAACGCTGAGGGGGGTAGAGGGGAAGTGTCTGCGCACGGGTAAATCGCGACAAATCGCTGTGTGCAGGTGAAGGCCAGCGTTCTTTTTACGTGACGCGACCTCTACTTAGTTAATAAAACGGGAAGAATTTTATCAACACAATTAACATTTTTCGAAAAAAATACTTTATACTATGTTTTCAATACCATTAAACTTCAGGTCCACGTATTTCTATAAACAGTCAATAGCACTCTACACTACTACCAAAATTATAGACCAGTAAATCACCCAAATTCTGAAACACCCCGTATAGCGCAGGCGGCAACAGCTGAGATTTCGGCACACGCTACGCGGCCGGTGCGTCACCGCGCCACCGCCGGCCACCTTTCACCCCTCGTGCATTCCCTTGAGCTCACATACGTCCCGAGTCTCGGCCAAATGCACCTATGTACCAACTGCACATTCAATACGATGTTTTTTTTTGTAAACTTTACCTGGAAATAAACGATTTCATTTGTTGAACTCTACATTTTTTGCAACAGTCTGTAGTTATGTAGCTCAACTGTTTCAATTGTAAATACTAGTTCTAATTTGTTTCTATTCCTTAACTGTAATTTTATTGAATAAATCACAAATGTTTAATTTGTCCTCTTGGATCTAGTTTGCCGCCTAAAATGTTATAAGAAATTTCTTACAACAATTGAAAAACAAAGATGCATTCGTTTATCGATATTTCGTTGAAACTTGAAAGAAACAAAAAAGCTGGCTTATGTTTTTAGCGCAAAGAAACAGTTGAAAAACGAAGATTCGGATCATAATAGAGCTTAATCATAAAAGCTTGCTTGATGGCTTCTGCAATTGAAGTAAGTACATATTATGGAAACTGACATTAAGCTGACTTTTGTTTTATTTAAAGCAAAATCAAATTAGCTGAGGAGTTACTAATCCATAAAAACATACAGTTGATAACAGTCTCATTTACATGGTGTAGGTTAATCATTACGTAATTAAAAGCGCATACAAACTTCACAAGTTTACTTTCTAAGCATATCGCTTGACAAACTGTGTTGAACAAGCTATAACAATATTAATTACAGCAATTATCTAGTTCAGTATAATCTGCGTGGACAGCAATGCACCGTGCCCGTACAAGTTAGCAGGCAGCGTCCGTGACGGCTCCTATATCTAAACCTAAGGGGACAAGTCCAACTGTAACCTGACTCCGAAAGCTTCAAAAGCTCGCTATCGTAAACCCCGCCGTCTAGGACAGGATTTGCAGCTATCTGTTTTGACTATTAACTTCAAACCGTTCGAGTTTCTAAAGTTAAACAATATAGACGACATTAGGAAACATTTTCGACCCAGACTGATTTAGTAATATTAGGTTTCGTAGCTAGAAAAAGAAGCGGGAATGCGTGGTTGATTGCCGAAATTCCAATTTTAGATTTCTGTGCTGAGATAGGAGCATCAAATCCGGGTCACAGTAGAGATACACTGTAGAAAGTTACAATTAAATTGCGATCTAGGGAATCGAAAACTGTTCGTTTCCCACATTCGTTTTTTTTAAGAATCTCACCGTTATTGGGTTTTTTTTGCATTTCTTAACTACAGAAGTATTTATAGTGTTATGTTATGAAGGGGAATGGAGACCTGGGGTCGCATCGAGGGCAGCTGCATCCATAGCGCAGGCTCCTACAGGCAGATTCGGTGCCGGGATTAAAAGAACCGTAAATGACGAGTAACGGTCTGTTTTTTGTAGGTATAACGAACAAATTAACGTCTTAATAATAATAACAACCATTAATTATACAAAATGTCAAGTGTAACATGCTTTGTGTTAAGAAATTTTCCGTCTTGGTACCTTCATCATCATCATCAACCTATATTAATACACTGCTGGACATAGGCCTCCCCTAATGAGCGCCATAACACCCTGTCTTCAGCTTGCCGCATCCAGCATCTGCCTGCTGTCTTTCGCAGGTCGTCGTCCCACCTGGCTGGAGGGCGTCCTACACTACGTTTGCTGAGTCGCGGTCTCCACTCAAGAACACGTTTATCCCAGTGGTTGTCGGCTTGGTACCTTAATTCTCGGCTAGTCCAAAACCAGCATAAGCTTAGCCCTGTGATTGGTATTAGCCTCCGCATAAGATGAACTGATAAACATTAAGGTACCTACCTTCATAAATGTATATCAAAGTGACCTAGAAGGTAATGCATGTCTTCGAAAGCTATTGTAAGAGTCACCTTCTGTGTACTATTTTGGTGATGTTTTGCTTTCGACTATCACTAGGGTGATTGATAACTATCATTGTATCTACATAGGTACGTATATACCTACAAACATATGTAGGTAAGTATTTCTGTCTATAATCATGAACCAGATGTGAAGAAACTTTTAGGCTTAGCAAGCAACCGTTTATGTTGAGATAAGTAAGTAAGAGGGTGTATTCTTTTCCCGGTTCCTGTAGTCCTATATCAGCGTAATACACCTTAGTAAGTTCGTACATAATCTATTAAAAAAAATGTAATTACTTAGATAAAGCAAAAGCCGGTCACACCCGTTCCGGGATACCTTTTCATTTAATCAAAACTTGTTTGCAGACCCAACAAACGGTGTTTTGTTCGCGTAGGGCCACCGATCCGGAGCAGCACTGCACCCGAACACCGGTTATTTGGCGTCGCCATCTTTTGATAGATCCTTTTTTATAGGTATTGAAATTTATTAAAAGCGCAGTAAGGGTGCGCGTGCGCAGCGACAACTGCCGAGATTGCGCGCACCTGGCCGCGGACGGAGCGCGGCGCGTCACCTCGCTTGGCTTGCATATGTGATGATACGCATTAACCTATTGTTACTTTCTTAATATATGTGCATAGATAGGCTCCTGCACCCATTGCTCTACTTACCACTAAAGTTTGATGACAATAGAAATGGGTCCCTTATAATTTGCTTGACACAAAGAAACTAAAACATTATGCATAAAGTTATGTTCAGGAAGCATTCCGGGTTTCATCCAGAAACCATTGATTAAGTTTTCATTGGCCATATTTTGTTATGTTCAAGACGTTTTATCGCCATGCACTTTATCCGATTCACATCAATTATTTCTTGATGCACTAAATTCCAGTAGCGTCTATGGAGGCTCTATCAATTTAGACGTAGTGGGACCACACGGCAGTATCCAAGTGTTCAGCATGCGAGTACACAACGTCCCTCTGCGCTGAGCATCGCGTGTTCAGGATTGTACACTTTAGTATAGTATATAATACGGTGCGGTCCTTGTGCAGTGCTATATTGATACGTGTCATGCTATCGACCGCCCACCGAGCTCAGTCTATGCGGTCTAATAACTTCAGATAGACATAATACTTTACGTAAGTCAAGCGCTTAAACCAACATACACATATCACACAGATATTGCTCCTCTTTAACTACAGTTCTCGCGCTTCACGCGGTTCACCACAAGCCCATCAACGACAGCAAAGAACAGAGAAAGAAAGTCAATATCAAAGTTCCGAGCTATTACGTTGAACGACTGACTTTTTCTGGCTACGAACGATCTTACGTCTTCATCTTCCGGAACATGAAATTGCAGACGTGAGCTGGGTTGCGGTACAATGTAGGTACATTTTGGGCGAAATATGCGGCTTGCATGCAGTTTTTGGTTATGATACTTGTACTCTACCTACAAAACATGCATTGCATGTTGCATGAATGGTTTCTGAGAACACTTTTACATTTCGGATTTTAGCCGAATGTACCTTCATTAGATTTAAGGGGTTGAGTCCAAGCAACCTGGATAATACAACGTCTGTTTGAGCAAAATATTGAAAATGCTATTGAAGGAAATTGCTATGATAACTGATAAGTATGTAAGACCGGTAATAGTACCCTACTCTACTCATACAAGAATTTACAGCAATGAAATCGATTTCAAAGAATTGAGCTGAATGTGAGCGGAGGTCGGGTCGACGGCGGGCTCCAGCCGGCGCGGTGCTCTGTTGCAGTGCGAGCCTTTGTCCGCGAGACATCACTGTCGTCCTCGATGCTGGCATAACGCGGAAACAATGCACGGGCCGGACCACATTCGTGCATTGCGACCGCGGCCGTGTCATGTTCGGTCGCGACCGATGGTTGCCCATAAAGTGTCATTATGGTAACAGTACTTCATTGTTGTTTTCGGCGATGGCCGTCTTCCTTTTTTCTCTGTCCGCCATATAAAAGTTCGACTCGTCACGGTGCGTTATTATAACCGAAATGGGTTACGACTTACGACGGACTCTTGCGAAACTTTTACAGGCTTTTATCGGCTCCGTCAAAATCTCGTTCTGTTTTATGGCCTTCGAATTTTAAGTGCCAAAGGAAAGTAAATCACTTTGATGAGTGTTTTGAACTCAAATTCGTCTCTCGGACTTGATCTTCACAAGTTGAGTAAGTCATTTCTTACTTGACATAATCAATACCTACCTAATTAATAACGAGGAACTTAGAATAGTGACCGTTTTTATCATTACTTTGTCAATTGAAACGCAAGGCAAGATCTTTTTAATTTGTTTGTTATGTATAATTACCTAATTATTGCTACGAGTATTATATCATCAAAATTGCGTAAAAACAAAACTGTCGTTCATTCATAAATTATTTCACAACGATTCAATAACAATAATTTATCATGTAGCTCCCTAGATCATATTAATGTTGTGGCTATCTTTAGGTACCTTCAGAAAGCGCCTATTCACTCTTTCAGAACCAATTCCATCTTAAGATTCCTTTGAGGTCATTACTATATTAGCTGGCATCGAGATTGCTGCTATTGTCTGTGAATCATAAAACAATGATTATTCAAAATCATTATGAAGATGTCAGCCACTGATCAAACTCATAATAACAAACGATAAAAGCACGCTTGAACAAGCAAATATAATGGCCCTAATGATATGAAAGACAATGGGGTTCCTGAAGGCGCGTCGCGGGCGCAGCGGCGCGCGGGCGCACTTACGCGTTGCCACTTGACTGGAACTTGACTCGCTTGGATAGACTCCGCGCTCCTGCATATAAATGTCCTATCTTTGTTACAGCGACATCGGTGATTTATGAAAATTCTAATTTGCATACCGAGTATTCACAACTACCGGAGTGGGTTGGTATATTTATTTATGCTGCTTGTAAGGTAACATGCTTGTACCTGAGTCTATTTTTGCAAAGATTTTTCGTACTCTTGTTTTTCCTAGCATTATTTCCTTAGATCGAGTGAGGCCTTAATAATACCTTTTATGTATTTCAATTTATATCATAACTAGTTATTACCTATATACATATACATCATTCTCGAACCGAATGGTCTGTTGCGTGACGATGGTAAGAGGCCTGACGGCATGACACTAGTCCCATGGGAGTTGGGGAGGCCCATTGTGTGGGACGCTACATGCGTCGACACACTTGCGCCTTCCCATCTTCCGAGGACATCCGTAAGGGCTGGTGCGGCGGCAGATTTGGCCGAGGATCTCAAGAGACGCAAATATGCAGGTCTCGACAGAGCCTACATATTTGCTCCCTTTGGGGTCGAGACCCTAGGTCCGTGGGGTACCGAGGCTCTCCGGGTTTTTAAAAAGTTATCTGAGCGTCTGGTCGACGCTACGCGTGACACGAGAGCTGGCGGATATCTGGCGCAGCGCATCAGCATTGCCATACAGCGGGGCAATGCAGCCAGCGTCTTGGGGACGCTTCCGACTGGTATTGATATGGATCAGTTGAGCTACCTGTAGATTGTTTGCAACAGTCTGCAGTTAGCTTAATTGTTTCAATTGTAAATACTAGTTATAATTTGATTGTAATTTTCTTTGTTAATAAAGGCCATTGCCCCCTATATACATTAAGTGTCATATTATTCTATCCATAATTAATTTTGTAAATGTTATTTACCTTATCATTATTATACAGGGTGGCTTTTTGAGATGGGAGTGGATGGCCAATCCCCTGGAGAACTCTCCAACTGGAGAAAAGTCGTGAAAGCTGTCATAGCCTCAATTTATGAGAAAACAATAAAAAAACATCCTGAACAACAACAACCCAAACAAACACCCTGTATATTATTATTTCCTTAGATTATGTAGATGTTATCTGTAAATATCCAAAAAATCACCCAGATTTTCTATCACGATCAGCCTTTTGGCCTTCTTATTGCCCTTAAGAAAAAAAAAAGTACTATCTATCTTAATCATTAAAAATTCATATCATAGTACATAATATCTTTAAAACATTTGAAACAAAATTGTGACAAATCGGAAGGAGGCGTAAGGAGTGTAGGTATGGCGGCGCGTGCAGACAACAAAACCAGAAAGTAATATAATTTATGTTGCATTCAATGGACTTTCCGGTGGGATCTCTAATTCAAAAGTCTTAAAGTACCTCTACTTATACGTTCGTACCTTTCGTACCACTTTTTTCGCACTGTAAATTTTTGTCTGTACTACATGGGGGACATAACTACATTAGAAAACGATTAACGATATACATACACCAAAAATGTGTACTCTTTGACAATAAACGATATCTAAATATCTACATATATCCAGACAATAAACTGGCAAAACTAAATTTCTTCTGCTAAACAGCAGAAGAAAAATTAAACAATCAGACTGATATCACATTTGACTAGTCGAAATTGTTTCCTTCTTGATAAGGTCCCCAAGACGCCCCAGTTCATATTTTGAAAAACCGAGCTAAATATTTTCTTACGCGTATACTTATCTGTTCAGTTTTGTATATTTTGAAGAGGCGATAGAGCTTCTCTCCATAAAATGATGTCTGCAGATACTCTACAGAAATAGAGATGGATCTCCATATCGACACGTATTTGTATGGTTCATCAAAACATAAATGGAGAGAAAGCCAAATTCGCTTTCACAAACATGATAAGCTCGAAGAAGTATGTACCGGAGGTAATGTATCTTCAAATGATGTTGAGTTTGAGAATTCTACATAGATTTATCAGAGCTAACTTCAAAGAGGCCGCTGAAAAAACGGGACTGGTATAGATTTCAATTAAAATAAAATCTGATAAATTATAAAACGTAACAGTCCGTATTGAAATAGGAACAGGTTGTCTCGGCCAGCTAAGGTACGAGTTGAATGGAGGTGTAATCAGCGCTATTGAGCCGAGTCGTCACCTGCAGAACTTGTTGTTATTGTGGCCATTCTTGGTGAATTCAATGACGCCGTGGGCCCCGCGGCCAGTGGTGGCATGCCTGGCGCAAGAACGCATTTAGCCGGACAGATACAATACTTAAATTCCGTTATTTATTTCATTCAGGATAATATCATGAAATAATCATACAACTCCTGTGTCCTGAATATTTGTAGTCACCCGTATCCAGAATTCACTTTGAAACAGACCAGACTCTTGACATGTACGTACTGTACCGTCTGTAGGTACTGTAACCCTTTTTAGGTCGAAAATTGCCAATCAAAATGTTGGTGATTTGTAGTTGAGTCTTCGAATTTTCTTGCGATTCCTTCGTCGGTGTTGTGTGTTTGTCTGTCATGGTTATGAAAATTTTAAACTTTATTGACAAAGAAAATTACAATAAATTAATAAAAACAAATTAGAAGTAGCATTTACAATTGAAACAATTAAGCTAACTGCAGACTGTTGCATACAATCTACAGGTAGCTCAACTGCTCCATATCAATACCAGTCGGAAGCATCCCCAAGACGCTGGCTGCATTGCCCCACTGTATGGCAATGCTGATGAGCTGCGCCAGATACCCACCAGCTCTCGGGTCACGCGTCGCGTCGATCAGACGCTCAAATAATTTTTTAAAAACCTGGAGAGCCTTGGTACCCTACCTACGGACCTAGGGTCTCGACCCCACAGGGAGCAAATGTGTAGGCTCTGTCGAGACCTGCATATTTGCGTCTCTTGAGATCTTCGGCCAAATCTGCCGCCGCACCAGCCCTCACGGATGACCTCGGAAGATGGGAGCCTTCCCATTGTGTCGACCAAGTGTGTTCCAAGTGTGTCGACGCGTGTAGCGTCCCACACAATGGGCCTCCCCAACTCCCATGGGCTTGTGTCATGCCGTCGGGCCCCTTATCATCGCCGCGCAACAGACCATTCGGTTCGAGAATAGCTGGTAGGTTTGCGGTGACAAAGGCCCGCCGGATGATGTCGGTAAGGCTGGCATGACGAGAAATCCGACCGGCGCGGCGGCGGCCCTAGTACACGATAATCCGTGACGACCAAGCTGTTCGACAGCAGTACCGTACCGGAATTGATGAGGCGCGCAACACCTTGCACCCAACCGAAGACATGTTGCGATACGGAAAGTTACGGGATCCAATAAAGTGCCAGTGTTAAATGAAGGAAATGCTTGCAACCAATGTCCTGACTCCCATTTAGAAACGGCCAGGAGACGGGCACGATACGCAGAGCTGGAGCACGTTTGTAACAAACAAGTTTGGAAGGGCTACACTAAAAATTTTGCGTATATACATACGTGCCCGTCTCCTGGCCGTTTCTAAATGGGAGTCAGGACATTGGTTGCAAGCATTTCCTTCATTTAACACTCCCAATTTGACAGGCAGACAGGCCTGCGACCATGCCTTGTCATGTTAATTGACATTCAAAACCGATGATAGAGTAAAAAGAAAAGTTTTTGATAAACTTATTTTACATCAATTGCTTAGACATTTCAATAACCTGCTACATAGTAAGCAATTCGGGTTTACTCGCGGCAGGTCAACTACTGATACCGGTGTTGAGTTAGTATCGCATATTTTTGATGCTTGGGAGAAGTCGCAAGATGCTGTAGGTGTTTTTTGCAACTTGTCAAAAGCATTCGATTGCGTACACTATAAAACATTAACCAGGAAACTTCATCACTTTGGAATAAGAGACACCTCTTTGGATCTTCTTACATCTTACTTGCGTGATAGAATACAAATCGTTGACATTAATGGGAAACGGTCTTCGGGGTCTGTAGTTACAATGCGTGTTCCACAGGGTTCTATCCTCGGCCTTTCCTATTTTTAGTTTATATTAACGACATGCCTCATCTCGTAAAGGATAATCACGAAATCGTATTGTTTGCTGATGATACTTCATTAATTTTTAAAATGAAACGACAAAACACAAATTTCGACGATATGAATAATGCAATCTCAAAAGTAGTATATTGGTTTAGTGTCCTTTGCCCTTTTGCTTAATGAAACCAAAACGAAAAGTATTCGATTCATTCTACCTAATGTAAAACAAGTTAAGGCTGATGTAACCGTCAAAGGAGAAACGTTAGAAATTGTTAACAGTACCATATTCTTAGGAATAACCTTAGATAGTAAACTTCAATGGGGCCCACACATAGACAAGCTATCGAAGAGACTTAGTTCTGCAGCGTATGCAGTTAAAAAAATCCGTCATCTTACAGATGTTGATACTTCTAGACTAGTTTATTTCAGCTACTTCCATAGTGTTATGTCTTACGGCATACTGCAGTGGGGGAACGCAGCAGATATTAACATCGTATTTGTGCTGCAGAAGAGGGCTGTTCGTGCAATCTATAATATGGGTCCCTGAGAAACCCTACGTGAAAAATTCAAAGAAATAAACATAATGACAGTACCATGTAGGTACCATAATATATATGAAAACTTGTTGTACACTCATCGGAATATCAATCGGTTCCCTAAAAATAGCGACATGCATAATTTAAATACTAGAAATAAGAATAAACTCGCTGTGCCCACAACTAGGCTACACAGGATTAATGTATCTTTTAAAGGGCAATGTACTTCTACAACACTTCTACAACAAAATACCAAATGAGTTGAAAAAATTATCAATAAATAAATTCACACAAATTGCCAAACATATTCTTTGATACTACAAAATATCAGATTATCTAGAGAGGATAAAAATGCTTGGGAAAAGTTTTGATCCAACTCGAAAACTAACAACCTCACAAGGTAAAGGTTTCTTGTTCGCTTCTTTACTTTACCTTAAAAATATTGAAGTGAGTAAAAATCAAAGTGATCACTTTATTTTCTAGTTTTACTTATGTAATTTAAATTTTGTGACGTGTTCAAGAGTCCTGTAAGGTCAAAAGGAAATAAAGCATTTTGAATTATTAGAATTTTGAGTTTTCATTATCATGTTGTATAAGCCTTCCAAGAGATCGCTGTGTTTCCACAGTTGACTACATCTCAAAGAATACGTAAATAACACGTACGACATAGTTACAAAAAGACAAAACCGAATTATTGTAAAAGCCATGGCTATTAATTTTGTGCAGTCTGTCCGAAGTTTGGTTGAAATTTTGAATTTTCTCATCTACAAAGGACTGAAAAGACTCATCAAGAATTGGTGAACCAAGCAGGCGAAGTGGACATTTATCTGCAACATAACTGTAATGTTTTGGGGGCCAAACTATTGAATTTTCTAATGATATTGTTCTGTCTACACAAGAGTCCGAAATAAAAAGCTCGCACTTTGAAAAATTTAATTCCAAACCTATATTTCAAAATTCATCTGTGATGATTTTTAGATTCAAAAACTGTGTTTACCTCTCTACCTAATGTTCCGTCATCCAAATACCAAACATTGAGCTTGGATTGGAGACCGGTTGGATGGCAAGGCTAAATATGGCCGGACCAAGAGGGTCGCCCTGCTGACCATACGGGAACAGCGGAAAATGGCTTTGTTTCTGTAAATTAATTTAGACGGTGTACCGTACCATTGCCAAAAAGATAAGGGTAAATTTCTGGAATTTTGTCTTAATTTTTTTTGTCTACGGAATTGAAGCCGTTTTTGACGTCTAAGGTTGTGTGACTATTGACAAAAATCGGACGATCCAGGAGCTAATTTTCCGACTATTTGCGTTTTTCATTACGCACTAGCCTACCCTAATAATGCCCGCTGCGCCTGCGCCCCAACCCTGCTTGAACTCCGAATTCAGAACAAATGCTAACCGGTTAATAGTCGCTTACTTAATGAAAAGTTCGATTGATTTCGTGCTCATGTCTATGCTTATTCCCAATTAATATTTTTCCGTCCGTTAATTCAACGGTTTCAATTCTTAATTTTCATTAGGTCATTCTGTCACCTGATAGTACTATTGTTATGTAACATTTGTTTGTGTCAGACATCTGTTTGTGTAATTCTACCGTAAAAAAATAGACCATGAATCTGCTAGATCTCATTACATAAACTTGCGTAATTTTTTGTGTAAAACATTTATAATCACGCTTTATTTGGTCTGTAAAGATATCCTGAGAAAAGATTGCCAACGCCGTATGAGGATGTTCCCTGACCGGAACCACTTGTTTGAATACAAACACTCGCAGGTAAGTTCCCATTGGTACGTCGGATCTTTAGTAACATCGAGAGGAGAGCGGGACCCTTCCGTTGAACACGTGCAAGATTGTGTACACGCATTAGTAATCCCTTCAGTGGAACTTGATTCTATTGCGTCTTGGATAACGTTAGTAGGTACGTCTACTCACTTCCTTCGATGGTACTAACCTCGTTTTTAGATTTCAATGGTTGAAGATGAGTTCATTGAGGCGTACAATAAATAAGTTTAGGCATCATAAACTTTATTTGGGTAATATTTTGTATCATGGACATTTTGTAAGCACGTGGTGACTTAAAATACACGGCATGTTTTAACCAAAGGTACTGATCGATATGTTTTTAAGCTGGTACGCATTTGCGCTGGATCTATTAATCAAACAATAGGCACGCTTCCAAATAGTGTGCCAGTGAGATGATAGATAAGAGTTCCGGTAGTGGTGGCAGTAGCAGTGCTACAGGAGTGCAAACAGCTCCTCCGGCCCGAGGCGACGCTACGCAGCGCGACCTCAATGACTCACATCGACCATTTCATGTTTATAGTTGAATGCTTCAGAATAATTGAAGAAGTTATTTATAAGTTTCCTCCTTAGAAGCGATTCGTGTGCGCGATCGGAGCCGGATGCCGCCACCCTTCGAAGGGCATGCCTTCACAAAGGCATTTAGTCTATTTAAAGACATCCTGCTTAGTGCGGGGGCCGCGGTCCGCTCGCGCACGTGCGTCAAGTGTCCTGCCTGCTCCTTCGCCCGCCGACCTGTCAATTACTGTCACCCTCAACTATCTCCGCGGCAGTGCCGTCTGTCTGTGCTGATAAACTCACCGAGTCCATCATTCTGAATCTCGCCCATACAGCGGAATAGCTCGCCTCGCTGACAGCCTGTGATTTTACAATACCGGACCAGCCTCGCCACGACATCTTTTACTTACTAATGCTCGCTCAGTCTCCTTTCATGAACATAATTGGATCATGTTTGTTATACGGGCGCGCCTGTACGTGATGAAACTTTCCAATACATGTTAGGTACCTATACATTTCCTCGATATTGCTTATAAAGTAATCTTTCTTGTCTTACTAATTAACCTTGAATATGCTATGAGTCAGAGTTAGCATGCAAGACTGCAAGTAGGCACCAAAATACAAAGAGCGAGCTAATTTTATATTTAATCGGAATCTTAGGAAGTTGAGGTGGTATCGTGTTCCAGTCAATCAAACAAGATATTGCTTTGCGACGTCTAAATTTATCGAAGTAGTATAATATCATGGACAATAATGGAGTCGGGAACAATACCAAGCGATTATAAAGTTCAGTGAAGCGCAGGTTATGGCGTTCGTATGAGACAAGCAGGGCGCGGCGCCGTCGACCGCGGCGGCTAATGGCTCGGAGCCACTTGTGGCGACATCCACCTCACCAGGTACCCCAGGTACCTTTCTTTTACCGAGTTGGATCTTGATACATCAAGTCGCCCAAAGATATTTAAAAACATTAGACCTTACCCGAGGATAGGCAGCAACATCCGCCACCGAGGCCTAGAGCTACTCCCAGCAATGCGATTACCAATCCACCAAGCCACTATCTTCCAAATTTAGATGAGGTTCATGACACTCAAGAAGTTTTGCGATGAAGATACAAACATAGTTTTCTAGGTTGATCTGTGTTCTGTGAAAACATAGGTCATCGTTTCATTGCAGCAAATGACGCACGACACTAGAGAAGACGATCTCTCCATAGTCGTTGGGTTTATTGTTTATTTTATTACCATTTCAAAGCCATACTTCGAACGAAACAGGACATCAATAATACTGTTAAATATGTATCTATAAATCATCATCATTATTCTGTCAATAAATGCAATAAAACATAATATTGTAACACTACACACAATGAAATATTATCAAAGTTATTTCGATCGGAGCAAGCCTGTAACCTGTTCAGCTAGTTGTGTACACATTGAACTGTTGTTGGAAACGAAAGCATTTTCATTTTGTTTGAAAGCTATTTCCAAAGTTCCTTTACAGAATCTAACGACTTGTATTAGAATTTCCCCAGAACCTTTTGAGTATTTCAATGTTTCTCTTACCTCCGGTATGTGCACTCTTTTCAAAAGCAGAGTATTTAAAACTTGTAATCCATTTGCGAAGGAATCCGGTATTGTCGCGACAAAGCGAGGGGAACCCTACTTGGCCGTCACCTGCGCCGTGACTTCCCGGAGTTAAACACAAATCGGCCTTCCTCTCCACACATCACGTCGCGACGTTTCGACGACATCCCTCCTTCGTCCCAAAGAGGACGTCAACCCCGTAGCAACTTGCTCCCCTCACAAAGCTCGGAATATCGGAACCACATGTTCTTGACCTTCCCCATATTTTTTCTAAGTTAAGAGTAATGTTCTCTTCCTATACAGATCAGATGTCGAGATTGGGGAGGAGGAAAGGTAGGGTGAAGTAGAGCTCTGCCATATGAGGACAACGATAACGGCTGAATTTATTAATAGGTAAGTAAATGTAGATAAAGTTTGGAGGGCGGAAAATTTCGAATCTTTTCCAAGGTTAGCGCAGATGTACCTAATATAGATATATCTAGGATAGATTTCTATAAAATTACGAAATTGTCTAGTTTGACATAAGAATATTGTATCCACCGAGATATTACCTACTAATGACTACGGTATCCACCTCGTATTACCGAAATTATGGTTGCCTTTAAACAACTTCAAAAAATAGGAGGAGGTTCTCAATTCGGCTTTATGTATTTTTAGGGTTTCGAAGATCGGAGATCGGTTTCGAAACTCTTATGGTCTCGTTTTTTCTGTCCTTTATTCCATCTTTAATATCTCAGCAACTACAGCAGCAAAGAACGTGAAATTTAAAATAATAATACATTTCGTGCGCCTGTACAGATAAAAAGAAAAATAAATGAAAAATGCAAATGAACACTTTCAGTATAAATTGTGATGTCGAAATTTTAAAAGGGACCTACAATGTCAAGTGGGGTAGCAAATGAAAGGTATCAATTTGTACATTTATATTCATACTTTTTGAAATATTTGGAAAAAGTCGAAAAAATATCCATTCCCCCCCCTATCTCCGAAGTTAGCAAAGCGATCAATCTAAAATGTATGTAGCGTTTGTAGATATGGATCTATATTTTACAGGAAAATATAGAGAAATCTGTATGTAGACCACTTTTTGAAAAATGGTCAAAAGGGGGGCTACCTCATCGATGGGGGATATCAAATGAAAGGTATCTGTTTGTACATCTCAAAACAGTTTTTGAAATTTCTGTAGGTTTCATACTTTTTGAAATATTTTGAAAAAGTCGAAAAATTACCCATTGCAGATACATCTGAAATGTAGGTCAACTAGGTACCTTTAATTTTTAGGTATTCAATAAATAGCAAAGCCTTTTACCGGTAGGTACTTATAGTACATATTGGTATACTTGACAAACATTCGAAACCCTCGGCGCGCGAGTCACACTCGTACGTGACGGAACTTGTTTTTGTTGTTCAACCATGTGTCTCGCGTGATACTCAAATTTTAGATAGATGTCGCCACTTGAAAAATTAGATCGTGCTATCGAAGTGTTCCGGGTTTGAAAATACATACCTACTTCCAAACCCATTTTCAATCATCAGGAATTTGAAGTTGGTTTATAGTTTTTCAAAACACGCCGAAGTACAAGCACAACCTATTGGAAAGAATAGCTGCTATTCATTAGGGAAGAAGTTCTGGCCACTTTTTCAAACATATATTAGATAGATACTTTGCTATGTTCGTCGATCATTTTGATTAAGTTTTACCCATTTTGGGGATTGCAGATATTCAGGAGACACTATGTATTTTATTTAATCAGACTCGCGATCACGTAGTTGGTTTCAATTAAATGACAACAACTCTATTATTTTTTAAATTGATAGCACAGTACGTCTCAATTCGTTAATTTCAGACCATTTCACGCTCTGCATAGGGTTTTTTTATTGGATAATTACCTACAACTATAAAACAATTATAAATACATTATCTATTGTGGCAACGGCCACTCTGGCAATCAAAAAATTACGTTGGTACCTAATACAATAGCTGATTGATAGTGCTTATTATATAGGTACCTAGTTTTAAAGCTCACAAGCTGACCCGTTGAATTCGAATTGGTATTATGGTCGTTAAGTTTTCTTACATTTTCTAAATTTCCGCGCAACTTTCTTAATTTTTTCTTTCATAAGAACCTCCTCCTGACTATAACAAACAGAACAAAAATAGAATTAGCGAAAACTGTCCAGCCTTTCACGCGTGATTGTGTTTTTTTTTCTTTTTACACTTAATTAACAAAGAAAATTACAATTATAAAATAAAACAAATTAGAAGTAGATTAATATATAGTTGTATATATTAATATACATATTATACATTAATTAATAGAATGCTGCGTGGTGCCGGCTTAGAATTTGCACCACCCCAACACTTCCCGCGGGTGTCTTAAGAGGCGACTAAGGGATATCCACCGGGGCCGGGCAGCAGCGCTCCCTGCAGAACAATTCTACGACCGAACTGCGATCCCCAACCCGCCCAGCGTGCCCAGCGTGGGGATTATGAGCATTACCCCCCGTGAGATAAAAGCCAATAAGGCGCTTATCAGGGGGAGGCCTGGTTCCAGCAGTGGACCAATATAGGCTGTGGAGGTGGAGGTAATAGAATCAGAAGAAAATCGTTTTCGCCCGAACTGATATGATTTACCTAACGAGTTACCTAGATCTAGCTAGAGGATCTGCCTGGATAAAAAATGTTTTGAATCCCAATTTACAGGCAAAATAAGCAGTTAGAATGCCTGGGAGCCATCTACTTGCATCCAAAACACTCGTGACTGGGGAGCACGGGGAGCTCTACCGTCGCACAGCAGACAAATCACTGTGCCACTCCTAATTAATGACATCAACGTTATAAACATGCACTTATTGTGGTACCCGACCTAAGTGCCCGAACTATCCTTTCGTTAAATTAGGTAACTCTTTGCAGAGCACATAAATTACAAACTTAAGCAGCAGCGCCATGCATCTGGAACCAAAATCAATTAACAGTTTAGGCTAATCATTTTATTTTATGTAAAACGGACAATGCGCTTCAAGCTGCTTTAGGTACCTATTTTATTTTATTACAAAACTCATGACATTGAATATGTTATGATTATGTTGACCTCTTTATTTTTATCATTGCCTAGTCCACAAATGACAATGCACTCTTAGCAGCTATTTACCTAGGTAAAGTAACTGCACACACTGTGATACCTACTTTTTATTTATTTAGAATTAATTATGACTACCAATGCCTTTTTACAGCAGCGCTATGAATTTATTATTTTTTTTACATGATTTTAACGATGCCCATTTACAGCTGATCTATTTAATAATTTTCCTATTTTTGTACCTATATTCCTAAGTTCCTTGATTATTATTTTCATTTACCTGTTTTGTCTGTTTTATGGCTTTGAATTATAATTTAAGCACTATCTATTGTAACCTTTATTATTGTAAATTGACGTGTGCTTTGTGCTCCAATCGCTAATAAATGAGTATGAGCAAGGTTAGATAAATATAGGAAAGGAGTGAGGTACCTACTTTATTGAAGTGTGGAATAGTTAGCAGCCTAATCCAAGATTCGAAATATTTTTATAAGAGCAGAAATAACTTTTGTCGAAAACGATTCTGGCTAGACATCGTGAGGCGAATCACAACAGCCACTCAACAAGAATGAACATGATGACCACGACCGCTCTGAGAAGAGTATTACGAAGAAGACGAGAAGAAGAATATGGTTTACATTTTAAAACACATTCGGTCGCATGATAAAAAGGAAATTAATGAAAAAAAAAAATCCATTATTTACGTCTCAATTATCGGAAAGCAATGACATTGTTTCCGGCATGTTACGTAAGTAGATCAATCGAGTTCAAATATCGCACAGGCCATCTCATTTTCTAATCGAACGACTTGCATAATTGGACCGATTTGCACAGTGGCCGCATCGGGCGCGGGCGGCCGCAGAATGTCTTGCTCAATCGCAATAATCGATGCTCCGCCGATGAACAGTGAATTATCGAATTGCCAATGCTCACCAGGTAGTAAGAATCTTCGGTGGCTTCGTCGCGTCGAACTATCAGATCATACACCACTCGAACCATTTTTTGTAAAGATTGTTGTCACATTAGGGTATTACACCCATTTTTGAAGTGTCTCAATAAGATTCTATAGTGCTAATAAACCACAAAAAAAAAAAAATTTTTAATAATTTTATACATTTTGTAATAATTTTACATTTTCAAAATTCGCACGTAATTTGACGAAAACGCTGGCCACTGGACACAGTGGACGCCCTATTGCTTGTGGTTATGACGTCAGTTGATTGTGTACACAAATGCGGTTGCGTTGGTTACCAAAATAATAAATGTACAAAGCCTATACATAAACGCAATTGCCTAAACCACACCTAAACTAACTTACCCAAAACAAAGCCTATACGCTGACACTTGACACTTCTTAGTTTACACAGCCGTATGACGTAATAACATGGCGGCTACATCATCATGGTGTTAAAAAACAAATTAAAAAAACGGACAAATATGAGTTAAATTTTTAAATTTATTTCCTAGTTTTATGAACTGTATCTAACATTTTCCGACTGCTTTTTGCTTAAGCTATCTCAATAATATAATTTTTTTTTTTCAAATAGAGTAAAATACTGCAAACTAAAAGTTTTATAAGAATTTTCTAGTGAACGTTTAGATGATAGCAATCGCCATAACAATCGCGACAAGCAATTCTTGCTGAATGAGGGGGCTGATTCACATTCCTTAACATCTCATTTCACGGTAGGTAATTGTGATTGATAAATATTTGTTTAATATAATTTTATACCATAGGACCCAAAAATATAGGCAGTGCCGAGGCGACACGAGTCCATAAAAATAAGTGGCATTTTTACGAGGGTTAATAAGACGTTCCGACCAAGAAATGAAATGAAGTGAGGACGCAATTGCGTTTACAAATATGCAACGACGCCAGTAAACTAAGTTTGAAGTAAACCGCAAACTGAGGGTCAATTGTAGCCTCAGGATGGTAAACAGCATGTTTACCTAATGTAAAGAAGCTATTCCGTTACTTTTTGAGTGACATGGCTCACCTACAGACTCGCGTAAAATTTATACAAAACGGTTAACATATTTTTTTTGTTTCTTTGGGAGGTCCTACAATACACCTTTGCCTTTACATCACAGTCTAGGATACGTACTGGATATTGTGAGCTGAACGTCTTAATCAACGACTTGAAACCTAAAACTGTAATAGTCTAAACTTAATTGGAGTAATACCTCAGGGGGTTGATTAATTTATGGAAGTACGACTTTTAGAATGCCTACCAGAAACAGGTATCAGTTTCTTCAATTTGCCAATTGAAAACTGCTTTCGATAAATGGATCGAAGTAACCATTTGGTATCCATAGATAGAGTACTAATTGAGACACTGCTGCAATCAGCGCTCCGTGTTTATGAGCAGCATTCAGCCAGCTATCAAATAAATTCCGTACATGCAGGAGATACTGCCTCGCGTGTATCGATTATAGGTGGCTTATTTTGTTATCTAAGAATCTTCTAGTCATAATGTAACATTATACTTACATAAAGATCAGAGTCGCCGGTAGTCTTGGAAAGTGTGTATAAAATAAAATAACATGGAGGCTGTGTTGTATCGGCGTCCGAGACTTTCGCGGCATCCGCAGTGAGTACAGGGCGCGCGGGTAGTAAGTTATTAGGGTTGGTTCTGCGATTGCGTGAATGCGTCCAGTTCAGGGTCGCTTGTGAAGCCGCGTTGGGTGGGCGCCTGTCGCGCGCCGCATGCTCCACATTGCACGCCGCAGGTACCTACACACCACACACCACGACCACACATACCTATACAACCATACATACCAAACAATACAGATATAACATAATAATCTCTCTCACACAATGCATTTTGCACAATTTGCTACGCTTTCTTGTGTCTGTTTGGTTAAAAGATTACAGCTGATGATCACGAATCCTTTTCGCTAGTTTTTATGGCTATGCTTAGTAATGGTTCAAATCAAAAGGTAGAGCATTCTTACATAATTTTGTGTAGTGTAGTGTCGTCTGGTAAATTACAGTATTAGGTTACAAGGTACCTTAACTACTTCGTTTTATGAATCAGCTAGCGAAAACGACCATGTCGACAACATAGTTTAAGGAATAGCTAAGTAGCAAAGATACAATTTTGAATTTACTATCGTGGCAACATGGCGTTTTGTCTGCGAAATAAACTAGACAAAGATAATTTCAGTTGTCTCTAGCAACCGGTACTATGACTCAGCCATGATTGTTTAATTCAATGCTCCTAAACGTGTCGTGGATTGTGGCGCATGCCCACAGTCACAACACAACAACTTTGATTCATAGTATGCATGCACATTTATGTAGGTAGATATGTGTCGAGTTTATTACATCATTCATAATCAAACAATATGCAGACTCTGGCTGAACTTAAAAGATAAGGAAGGTTAGGATTTTCCATCTTTTCAAGGTAAAAAAAAGAATAGACCATGCGTCTCCTAAACTAATAGATAATCGCGGGGACGTGTACCTACCTGTTGCGTTGCTCGCTCCTTTCATGGAATAGGTCTTCTTGTTATAGAAAGCACACGACACAAAGCGAGTTTATCTGGACGCATTATGAGGAGCATCTCCGCTCCCAGATCGCGCGATAATGCTCGTCGTCGAGTCACAAAAGTGGTCCGAGGTGCACCGCGGCGGCACCGACTCACGATATGTACTGTACTCCTATAGTGCGCGCGCGGCGTGGCGGCGCGGCGGCGGCGGCGCGGCGCTGGTGCCTCGATGTAAGGTGATCTCGTGCCGCGTTGACCTTTGTGCACCGCGCTCCAGGCAGGCAAACGTCTTTGTGTCGCGGTCTTGCGGCTCACTTGTCAGCCTCATCACAACGAGGAACTTTGTTGTCTTTCTCCAAAAGAAAGTGGGTAGAGATATCGATTTATAGCATTGTTCAACCTTCGAGATTAATTCAATATAGGTAGTGCTGCTGTCTATCGACCGCCATTTTTGTTTAACATATTTTGAATAGGACTTATTGTGCTCGCTGTTTGGAGATCTGAATAGCAAGCAGGTGTGTCTTTAGGTTTACGGTCGGTGATCTCAGCCCGAGGTGATTCTGTTTGAATAAGTGCTTCAGATGATTGTTTATAGACTTCTCAAAGCCTGTCAACACTAATATGATCGGATCCGCAGCCACAAATAGGCAGCAATAAGGAGCACTTATTGATGACTAATAAGTCTGACAGCTTAATGATGAAAGGTATCAGAAACTACCATTTGCAGCATTATTTGAAATAAAGAAGCAGCTCTCCTCCAGCAATCTTGTAAATCTTACTAAATCAAATTAACACCATTGTACGATAGAAAATACTTTGGTGACTGCTTTTAAAAAAGAAGTTAGTGGGCTATTGTGAAATAAATAAAACCATAAAACGCCTTAGGAGATTATCATTTAAAGTTCGGTCACCCGTTTCAAATGGGCGACTGAAGACGTGTCACAGACAGACATGTCGAATGCATAGCGGCGGCGGCGGCGGCGGTACCTACGTACCTAGTGCGGCTTTGTTCAGAGTTCTTTGCCACATTTCGTGGACACACATCCGAATAAAGGCTTATTACATATCATTCACATCCCAACATTTGAATATAGATTCATTTGTATGGAATTCTGTAATCATAATTATCATAACAATGATACAGGTACGCTCCTATTGAGCATGCAGTCAGTATTTCCCACAAGCTAGGATTTAAAAATATGATATAGCAAAATAATATATACACAATATACACTACATTTACCCTTCAAGACTTCTTATACAAACTAATAACCTTCTTATTTGTAACCCGACAATAACGTTATTTGTTATTAGAATAGATTTAATTAACCTTTTTATGTGCTTTTCATAAACACCACAGTGATAGAGCGTTTGTTTCCAATAATTAATACGATAATAAAACTCTTAATGCGCAGACGCAGATGACGAGAGCCATCGGCCACGGGCGAGGTGTGCCTGACAGATGCGCCAATTTAGCTCGTGTCACCTCAGCCGACCTTCTTGTTTTGGATACAAACATACGGCAGAGTATTCGGGGCGAACATGCTGGTCTAACGTCGAGTAGTGCCGATCCGAGTGTGGAACGAGTGTACTGTGTAGGTAGACGATGCGAAAGTTTGACAATCTCGAAACATTTCGAGACGATAGAATATGTTTTCTGTGGTAAATAACATTATATGTATTAGATGTGTCGTACGTATGTATAAACTATGAAAATAAAACTAAATAGTTCGATACGATAAGGATTTATACATACTGAGCAGTAGGTACAAGCTTCACTGGCTGGTTAGAATAAAACAAGATCGGTCAAGTGCGAGTGTGCTTGCGCGCCGAGGGTTTCAAACGGTTGTCAAGTGTACCAACATGTACTATAGGTACTGGTTAGAGACTTTGCCATTTGATGAATACCAAAAAATGAAAGGTACATTTCAGACTTACATGTCAGATGAGTACAGAGGGTAATAGATAATTTTTCGACTTTTTTCAAAATATAGGAAAAAGTAGTAACCTGCAGGAATTTTAAAAACTGTTTTGAGGTGTACAAACCGATACCTCATATTTGATACACCACTCGATGAGGTAGCCCCTCCTTTTAAAATTATCCCCCCCTTAATGACCATTTTTCAAAAAGTGTTCTACTTACAGACTTCTCTATATTTTTCCTATAAAATATAGACCCTATAAAGCGTTTGTATATATAAAATATATACAACGCGCATAAAGCGTTTGTATATATAAAATATATACAAACGCTACATACATTTCATATGGATCGCTCTGCAAACTTCGGAGATAGGGGGGGGAATGAGTAATTTTTCGAGTTTTTACAAAATATTTTAAATAGTATGAAACCTACAGAAATTTAAAAACTGTTTTGAAATGTACAAACTGATGCCTTTCATTTGATACCCTATTTGACATTATAGGTCTCTTTTAAAATTTCGACATCACAATTTATAATGAAAACGTTCATATTAATGTTTCACTTATTTTGATTTTTTTTCTTTTAACCTGTACAAGCGCACGAAATGTATTATTATTTTAAATTTTACTTTATTTGCTACTGTACTTGCTGAGATATTAAAGACGGAAAAAAGGACAGAAAAAGCGATGCCATAAGGGTTTCGAAACCGATCTCCGATCTTCGAAACCCTATAAAATAAAGAAAACGCGAGAAACTGACAAAAGAGCATCGCGGTGAAAATTTTTGCATGATACGTTCTAATCAATTTTCGTGAATAAATTGTGAAAATGAAATCTTCAGGCGACGAATCCTCCAATTCCATGACTTTTAAATTCCTCGCATTGTTTGAGTAAAGCACTATACAAGCCTCGGTCAGCAATGACTGCCCTGCTGGCCACGATAAGCTGGCCTCAAGCTAAGCTTGTTATGGTCTCGGCCGTCAAGCTTGGTCATCATTGCAGCCCTTGCTTTCTGCGCTATAAAGGCCTTTGGTCTCGGCTTTCATTTCAGCTTGGCTATCAAGGGCTGCAATGCTGACTGCGCTGTGATGGCCTGGACCTGCGCTACGCTTCGCTTTCAGCCATCTTCAGCCGCGGCCAGCAACCCGCCAATTACAGACCTTGGACGTATAATGTACGCACCTAATTAAATGTTATGCACCTAAGTATTATCAAAATAAAATAGAATTCGAAATACATCTACGGACCCTGCCTGTTCGTGTAGGCTAGGCCCGACAGGTCGACTTTGCTCAAAGAAGGTTGTCGAAATAATCAGCAGATTACATGCTATGTTTGAGTAAAAGCAATAACAAACAAATTGATTTCCCTAGAATGATTCATAAAAATCAAATTTCGATAATGTTAGTTCTCGTTTAGGAACATATCACGATTATGACGGTCACTAATCAAATAAAGCTCCGTGTGTTTTCAACTTTACTAGTAACTAAGTCAGCGTAGCAAACGGTCAGCTGGCATATTTTTTTCTCTATCTGGATCTGTTGGCCTTTTATTCGTCTGGTGACCCATATGTCTCCGACTCCCAACGAATTTTATAGCACCGTTAATTTTTTTTCGTTTAACCTGTTCTATGATCTTCCTGCTAGTGCTGAAACAGGCATGCGTCGTGGTGCGTAACAAGTAAGTACTTAAAAATAATACAAAGCAAAATACTTTGCTTCCTACTGTCCATTCTCAATAGGTTATTTCTACAAGAAAACAGGTAAATACTTAGTGTAGTGTAGTGGTAAAACAGGGAAATACAAAAACCATGCAATGGCGCAAAATGCTTGGAAGTAAAAACCAACAGTTTTGTACAAAGTATGCGTGTTTTTAAACACAATACCTGCGAGAGGCACAAGCCACAAAGTATTCCATGAATGTGTAATCAGAGAGTTTATTGATCGCGGCGAGATTAACACCACTCCGCATTGTCTGTCTTGGCACGTCTTAAATTTTCCCTTTTTGTGCCAATAACTTAAGGAATTCACGAATTAATTTTTTTTCTTCGCCTTCATGAACGTCATCATTTATCACACTGGAAAGAATTATTTCTTCTTGTTGAGTTCTGGCAAGCGCTATTCAATTAAGTATTGTAAATTGTAATGTTTTACGAGTGTTTTGTACAGCTTAAATATAATACTTTATGTTTACGTCATCCGTGACCTCGCCTACGCGACGAGGAAGTGCAGATCCTGCAAGGATGTCAGGATGTTTCGGAGTGCATAATTTAATGTCCGTAATAAATATTAAGATATTCTGTTACAGGAACTGTAGGGTAATTGTGCCAAGGAAATTCTATATATGAGAATAACTATTGTGCACTTGCACCCTCTGCTGCTACAAATACATACACAATACACATGTTGCAGCAGTACATTTGTAGTAGCAGAGGGTGTCCTAGAGTCGCAAGCGCATCCTGTGACGCACGTGCCATACACGCGGCAGGAAGTGCTCTGCCAACGGCCCACTTATCGCGTCCTTCGCCGATATATCGACCATTTCAAATCCAAAAAAAAAGTATTGCTACCAAGCGACATAAATGAAATCAAGTATCTCTAGCCAAGAAGTCGCTAGAGCGTAGCTGTACCGCCAATGTCATTGTCAACACTTGCTACTACGTAACAACAATAAACCATTTCGACCACGATTAAAGTCCACTGACGATTTCCTTGTTCTGATTACGGTACATTCTGCGATTGGCGGATTGGATTCTCGAAAAATATTATATTAGGTATCTCATAAAACGTCTGGGTATTTTTCTGTTGTTTATGTTTGCACATGTCAAACAAAATGCTGTCACTATCAATTTCTATAACCTTGATTTCCGAGAGTTCTGCAGTAAATATTTGTGTACCTTACGTAACTCTAACGATCGTTGGTGATGTTTATCACGATCCTATTTGCATTGGTTCTATTGACAGTAACTTAGGCATCGTGATAAATGGACAGGTTGGGTCTTATCTCGCGTCGCGGACATCCGTGGTCTCCAAGATCTACGGACCTACCTATAGCGAGGACAAGACGTGCTTTATCCGACTAACATACATTTACTATCTCACGCACCCTATACCCTGATGGCTGATTGTGATCTTTATTCGGATAACCACGTGACAAAATGATCTTTCATCGTGCCTACATTGATTGAACTAATATTTAAGGTTAAGTGTTAAGTTGGTAACCTATGGTTTGCTACATAAAGTTGAGATTAAAACAAAAATTAAAAGAAACAAAAAGTGTTTGGTCATGTTAAGAATATTTGCATGCTATTGATTGAGCAGAGCGGAATAATCAAAAAATTGAATCTGTGTTAAACAGTAAACACGCGATATTCATGGAAGATTATGCAAACTAAATGATGAAGTATGTTTAACCCAATTAAAGTTCAATAGTAAGCGCGTTGAAGATACTTAGGCAGTTGAGTAGGTAGAGTAAAGACATAAGATTCTTGTCTGTTCTCTTACAAGATTATGTTAACTTCCGAAAGAGAAATAAATAAGCACGCCTATAATGCGTTTTGTCACGGTTTAACCTAACAAACACTACGATTGTTTCTCTTACAGCAAAAAGCTACAACAATAACCTGTTCAAGAGAGCGGTGCGGCGAAGGATTTTTTTCAAAGCCTTCTTTATTCGCTTCGCATTCAAAAAGCCTAATGGAATTTTGCATTGCGCCAGTCGGTGTATTGTACAACGGCGAAGTATGTGGATAAAATCAACAACGCACTAAATCACACATACCCGATTATTCAATAGTGATGTTTTTACATCGCAGTGGTAGATACAAAATATTTTATCTGCGCTTCGTGAAGAAAAAAGAAGAATTTGGGTAAGCTACAAGTTGAATATTTTCGCAATTCGCCAGTGGGTTGATCGTATTGTACCTCTAGAGTTGATAGCTCGGGTGTGAGTCGTTTTAGAAGACACGGGTATAAATCTGAGGCGGGAAGTGGTGGAGCTGTGTGTTCACGCCTACGGGCGCGCCGAGGAGCGCGAGGCGCAGTACGCGGTACACGTTCAGGGATCTGCACGTTCTTAGCATATCTGAATCTGTCTACACGCAGCGGCACTCCACCACTGCCAGATATGGGCAAAAATTGAAACACGGAACGCACATATCTGAGTGGGCCTCTGCCTACACACATAAAGCGTTTCGTTCGTGCTTTCTTTATGTCCCGCCCCTGTATGGTAAACGAAATAAAATCTTGTCCACGATCTGAATTCCTTACCGGTAGGTAACTATCAAAACTTTCAATTCTGTTATCAGCTTCTTGATCTTTCGGCAAACAATATGGTGACCGATATTTACGATGTTCTCTGTAATGCGATTCCTTTTAATACAGTGAATATGATTATGGTCCCTCATTTTAATAATTTGTAAGGTAAAATATTCAAACAGGAGTGTGATGATTTCATGCAGGTAGAGTCGGTGGTTCGTAATCCGGTGATTGCCAAATCGCAGCAAATTCCAAGAAGTTACCGATTCGGTCAATTCAAGTTCACATGAGCAAGTACAATGTGTGTTTTTGCGCATCTCCTTACCTGCGTCGAGAGGTCCCACGGCCTCGGCCGGCGGCGCCTTAACAGGTGCGCACCTGAACGTATACGAGCTTTTTCATTACAGACATACGAACAAACAAAACGACTCTTGTTCAGAATGATGGCCCGATTCATTCATCCTGCGACGTGGAATGCCTTTATGTTTGTTGATCGAACTCGATCGCATTTTATTGTCTCGCTCCGTATTGCATTTACCTGGTGGTTAGCTATGGTTAAATCTCACCAGTTGTGTTCCATATTCACATTTTAATAATGTATGTCGAGTTTAGAACAATTCGTTGGTAAGTAGTATATTTTTTGTTGATATCTAAATGGTTTTTCATAATGTTACATTGGTAGATACCTAGTTTACATAATCAAACTAGGTAGGAAAGTCTGCAGATATTTTTTGATGCATTGCATATTATTCATTTATATGCTATTAAATGCCTTTATCGTTATAGTAAGTAATAATTTTGTTTAAAAATTATAAGTAAATATTAGCACTTTTGTCGCTTGAAACACAGGATTACCTAGTTCAGGCTAAATTGTTATACTTAACTAGGTATATTTATTCGTTTAGTTCACTTATGTAATGCCCGTTTTCGAGTTTCTTTGAATTAATTTTATTTATTATTTATTCACGTTTTTCCAACATTGAATTTTCGAGTGTTTGTTACACGGGTTTTATCCTCGCTAATAATGAATGACACATCCCTGACTTCCATGGTTATGTTATGTCCAAACAAAATTTTAAATCATACTGCATTACATCACACGACATTTGTAACTAAAATTACTAACCTTGAGTAATTCGGACGAGATAGGAAATGTTGACTCTACATTATTTACATTTAGCTATAATATCTGTAGAATATCATAAACAAATATACCAACAAGTCGCACTGTTAGCTTTATACCATGTTATCAATGAATTTGTTCTTGATTTACAGTGCCCATAAAAGATAAATGTAGCCATAACCTTGAGCTACACACATCTTGATATTGGAAATGGAGGCAAATAAAGGTGGGTTTGACTAGGGTTATTCCTCGAATATTGTATGTATTTGAGTTAGAAATCATCATCCTAAAGGTTGTCGCATACCTGGAAAGCACCGCTGCAGCACAGCACAAAAATTTGCATTCAAACAAATAGATGAATTTTATATTTTGAACATTTGTATAGAATCTCATTTCAATGATCCACAAAAAATAGAACCTCGAATATGCATCAACCTTACCTGACACATCTCATTGCGTAAACTTTCACAGCTGATTTTACAAAACACTTTTTTTACACTGAAGGATCGGG
Organism: Eupithecia inturbata; assembly: GCA_963662085.1. Lineage (NCBI taxonomy): Eukaryota > Metazoa > Arthropoda > Insecta > Lepidoptera > Geometridae > Eupithecia > Eupithecia inturbata. The sequence continues at coordinate 7,767,987 of OY759180.1, read as the reverse complement.
TTCTCTCATGGACTGTGGAATAGGAAGCTAATAATATCTCTGAGCTCTCTAGAGAAATCTTTCTCTACTGCATCTGCACTGCACTAGGGATCTTAAAATCTACCTACAAAAAAGATATAGTAAGAAATAATGGTTGCATGCTTCATTATTGAGTATAGTATGGACTGATTTAAGTTCCAATTAAGGTGAGTGTGTAGGTTGATTTAGGCGCATATTGTAGTGTCTGATGATTGCGCATATGCAGTCTCTGTAGTCGCTACGCTATCGATGTCGGCTGATCGCGTCGTTTTAATTACTTTCATTAGGGCAATTGTCCTGCTCGGCCAGGCTAGTCAGGCTGATCAGTCTGTTTGCCGCCGCGCGCCAAGGTGCTTTAATTGTAAAAAGTAAATGTAATAGGTAGTAAAAGATATATGGAATGAGCTAGTAAACATTATACTATAAACTGCATTCAGATTCAGGCGTTTCACGATTCAGAATGTCCGTTTATAGTGGCTTCAGAATATCCACCAAAATAAATTGTATCCAAAATTCGTTTTCGGAATAGAACAACTACCCATTTGCGAGGGAAAAGACTATTTCATCGTGAGATCACACTATGATTTCGCGATATATAAAAAGTCTAAGTGCTTTATTTCCTTTAGACCTTACAGGACTCTTGGACACGTCACAAAATTCAAATTACATAAGTAAAACTCGAAAATAAAATGATCACTTTGATTTTTGTTCACTTAAATCTTTTTAAGGTAAAGTAAAGACGCGGACAAGAAACCTTTACCTTGTTAGGGAGTAAATTTACATAGGTAGTATGTTCTTAAGAACTAATTAAAGGATAGTTCGGGGCGAACCACTAGCCTTTATTAATAGACTTACCCCCTTATTCATAATGATAGAAAAAGATAAAGTGAGGAATAGAAACATAAACTCGCTGTGCCCACAACTAGACTACACAAAATTAATGTATCTTTTAAAGGGTTTTGTTACTTTATTTGTTATTCACCAAGTTTTTGTCCATCTTGTTATTAAGTAAATTGTTGTTTATGTAGGTATAATTTATTAAGTTTGATATCCTAATAGGGCGATGTGGTCGCTTAGCGACAAAGTCCCTTAATATTTGTTTAAAATAAAAAAAAATAAAAAAATCTTTTAAAGGGCAACGTATACGCTTCTACAACAAAACGCCTAGTGAGTTGCAAAAATTATCAGTGAATAAATTCAAACAAATTGTCAAAACCTTCTTGTGTAAAAAGGCCTACTATAAAATATCAGATTATCTAGAGGATAAAAAAGCGTAGGACGGGATTTGCTCCAACTCGAAAAATAACAACTAACTAACAGGCTAAAGGTTTCATCGTCACTTCTTTACTTTAGTCTACATACCGAAGCGACTGAAATAAAAAATATCACTTTATTTCCGTGTCAGTGTTTAATTATTAAGAATTTTACCTTTTCTAAGTGTATTATTGTATTTATGGAAATAAAGAGTTTTTGACTTTGACTTTGATAAAAGCTTTAAGTTAGCATACTGTTATGAATAAGAGAGTTACCCCTTATTCATAATGATAGAAGAAGACAGAGTGAGGAATAGCAAAGCTTTAAGTTAGCATACTGTTATGAATAAGAGAGTTACCTCTTATTCATAATGATATAAGAAAACAGGGTGAGGAATAGCAAAGCTTCAAGTTAGCATACTGTTATGAATAAGAGAGTTACCTCTTATTCATAGCGATAGAAGAAGACTGAGTTAGGAATAGCAAAGCTTCAAGTTAGCATACTATTATGAATAAGATGGTTACCCCTTATTCATAATGGTCCACTAACTTGAAACAGTTGCTAAGAAGCGGTATTTCTCACTCTGACTTATGTCAATAGAAGAAGAAAGAGTAAGAGACAGCAATGCTCTAAATTAGCAGACTATTATGATTAAGCGGGTAAGACTTTATTAATTTGCAATACTGTGGCCATGAAATAATATACCTAGGCTGGTTAGATAGAAACCAAGGAACAATAAACTATTATTTCCCGGTAGGCCATTAACATATCATTTGGCGCCTGTGGCCGCAGGCGGCGTTGGCGCGCTTGCACCACGTGGTCCATTCCCCTTATCAGTTGCTTGGTAATAAAATAACAGACATAATTTGTAGCAGTAAAATTTTAATCCAATGTAGGTCAAGAGCGTTTTGCGCTTTGAGTGTTCTGCACCTGCTTGAATTTATTTCAAAATACTAACACGTTTCTGAGTCAGTGCATAAGCTGGATTTGAAACCGCAGTGGAACGATTTAGGCACAATACAGAAATTGAAATTAGTCAAATTGTGGTACACTACTTAGTGTACCACAATTTGCCTAATTTCAAAAACGCGTGTAGTGACACGCGTTAAAATCTATATCTCAGTCGCGTGCTTTGTGGATGAACAGACGTAGTAGGTACTTACACACTTGTCTGATTTCATAAGGGTCCACTTACACCGGCTAGTGTGTCGATTATCGCGCGATGGTCTCGGTATGCCACTTATTATGAAAAAACTCTGTGGCGGCATTTTTAGCGGGCTGCGGAAGCGGGTTCGATTTTCTTACAGTTATCGAATTAAATCTTATGCAAATGCAGATATTTCATTGCAAATTAGAAAAACGTCCGGTACCTACGTAACGCTAACTCACTCTTAGAAGCTGGTCTGAACATAGCGATATTATCGCGGCGTTAATTTCTATTAACTTACCATGTCTCACTCTCACTCGCCCGTAGAGTTGTTTCCTAATTATCTTTTAATACAACATAAATTTGCCCTTACAAATTTATTAAATATAGCTATAGATTTTTTATTCATGTTGAAGATGACCATTTAATTTTGTTAGTGTGGATTACAGAAGTATTTTATTTACTGTGTGGATGATGTCATCTAACATTATTCCAATACAACTGTCGCGTCATTGTGGTACTGAAGCGCTAGGGACGAGGCGAGGGCTGAGGTGGGAGGGGATAGTAGAACCGGTATCGTAATTTCGACGCTCCGCCCGTCGCTCCAGTGGCGCAATTGGTTAGCGCACGGTACTTATAAGACAGTGTTCGTGAGCAATGCCGGGGTTGTGAGTTCGAGCCTCACCTGGAGCATATTTTTGATACCATAGTATAATGATTAATTTAGTAAATTAGAAATAAACTTACGTATAATTACTTGAACAAAATAAGGTTTAATTAATTATTCAATCAAAATTCTGTTAAGTAATTGACGGAAAAAGCGCTTTATAATTAGATGTAAATTTTTTTGTTTCGACGAAAAGTAGAAAAACATCAAGGTACGACTTCGTTTCGATGGTAACATCAAGTCGGTAGTCAAACAATAAAATGAGATTCAGCAACAAAGATTAAAACGGTAGCTAATAACTTTCCTGGAGTTCACTAGACTAGAATACCAACAATCTGGCGAGCATTGCGCGCTACTTGACCTCCTGTTCCTGACCCAGGCACCTCCCCGCCCCCATCCCTCCTGGCAGCCTCCACTCCGCAGCCTTCCGCTACCCACTATATGTTAAACTTGTGCCCTCATCTGATTACGAACAGGACCGCACCTCATGCCTCAAGCTACTTTCGCAAAAAAACTTTTCATTACAAAAACTACCTAATCGTTTCGTTCACAAAAACTGGCAGGTTTTGTGAATACCTGTCTTTTTCTGTCACGATTCCTTTTAAGAGTGTACCTACGACCCGACCCGACCGACATACCGACCTCGGCTCCTGAGGAATGTAAATCGATGACCGTGCGCGAACAACTCCCTGTTGGCCATTTCTATTGGAAATCCTTTCATTTTTTTCACAACTGTACGAGAAAATATTCGTGCATACATTGGCTGGTTCGGTGTCATACGTGCGTGACCGATGAGAGTGTGTTGGATGCTCCATTCAAAGCAATGATTCAATTCACATCACACTGAATTGTAGAAAGATAGCTTGCAACGATAATTAATTGTTAATTGAAATAAAATTAGACAAGATAGCATTTAATTGAAAACGCAACTTTAGTTAGGAGATAAGGGCCAACGGAAGTCAAGATAGGAAAAGTAATTGTAGGTAGCTACGTACAATTGCCATACAATTGATTCGATCTAATATGCGTATATTTTGATTTCAAATTGACATACAGATAGAAAGCAAACATGAACAAAGATAGAAAGGCAATAAAGATAAGACTGTACGGGGATATCATTATGATCAGCAATAATGTAGTCTACCGAAGCCATAAAGTACATACTATACTACCTATACTTTGGGCACATATCGTTCTACAAATGTCTACAAATAACGTCATGGGTGAAGATTTCGATCAAATAGGTACTTATGTACTGAAACTATCGGCAGTGATACACATGCTTGCAATCATGTAGAAAGATTAGCTTGACTTGAATTCGCAACAGGTAAAGTACTACGTCCTAAAATGTCCCTTTAATTTTTCCTCGATGAAATAAGTATTCGTAGAGGCAACTAACCGTTGGGCAAGAGTTTATGCCGAATTAAAATTCCATTGTTGCCAGTACAGAATCCAGTTGGAAAGATTATCTTGAGACAACTGTGTTTAGCATTGATTTGGGAGCACCGTTGATCACGAAGTGGTCTGCTTTCGTCACCGACAACAGTAGTCGATCAATTTATAAACAACAGGATAACGGGACCTTCTAATTCACGTGACGATTACATGTATCATTGTAGATACCCCATTGCTGCCATTGTTAATTAAATATAACTCGGTAGGTACTACAGTTATATGTACGTACGGACATAGTACACACAATAAAATACAGATATATCATTGTTAATGTCATGGCTCTATTTTAATTAGGTTTGTCACGTTCGTTTCTTTTTCCTCTGATAGAATGATAAGACCAATGTACCTGCCAACTAGAGGCCTACGTTAGGTAGGTACCCTACAGCATTTAACACTTGTTTAGCTTTATCCATACAAATATTATAAATTCGAGAGTAACCCTGTCTGTCTATTACCTTTTCACGCCTAAACGGCTGAACGGATCTCAAACATATGTATTTGGCAGGGAGGTTATGGTAGCCCGGGGACGGACATAGAGTACTTGAAAAGCACGTGCGAAACCGCAGGCAGCAGCTTGTGTTAGATAATTAAAATAAATTAAATTAGTGATCAAATCAAAATAAACTTCTTAGTTCTTTTGTTTTTATGAGCCCCGTTAGTTAACATTTGGATGGTAATTAAATGATTAATCAACCAGTGGCATCTGTCTGTCAGCACCAGACGTAGTACATACCAGGAATAATTTAATTCATGATCTAAATAACGTGGCCGGTAACTGTTTAAACTTTTCTTTTCGGCACAGTTCGTGGCTGTCACAATAGAACACCGCGGAGGAAGGCGCGCGAGCGCTGATTGTATCTGTCAAACTTGGACTTGTCAAACAGGAGCGCGTGCTTGTGACGAACAAACGTCGCCTCCGTTTGTCAATAACCACTCTAGAGGTATGAAGCCGATAGATTCCAAACTGTTCCGACAACACGCTGCCGCAGCCAGCTTCCTCCCACTGTCTGACGCGACAGCAAATCATTTGCCCATCGTCAGTCGTCACGTCACACATCACAATGCTACAACGAGCTTTCTAATTCAATTCAGATTTGCATAAATATTTAGGTAATTATTTACATCTGGATTCATTTTCAAATACAATGATTGACAATTGTTGTGAATTATTCGTGCATGTCAGATTACCCTTTTAAAATTGAACAAAAACATAGAAAGTTGTTCTTTCCGAGTGGATGGGTGTGGGGTGCTGTGCTGCGAAGCCGCCTTCTCGATTGTCACTTTCTTGTCAACGAATTGAGATTTAAATAGAGGCTCGAAGTTAATGAGCTCTACTTCAAAAATTCAAATATATTAATGATTTTTGATTTTACTTAATGCACATACGCTATATGTTATTTATTTAAAGTTTTCGAACAACTAAATCAAACGCCGAGATCTTCGAGCTGAAATGCACATCGAATCGCAGTTAAGGAGACTTTCCTAAACTGAATAATCAAGTTACGAGCACCAGTCTTGCAAAGCAAGTAATTCCCAATTCTGACAAAGAATCGATCGTAAATATTAATCAAGAGAGTAATAAAACTCACAATGTGTATTCATATCCACTCAGAGGTCTCGACGACATTACATACCACGAGACTGACCCACAAAGAGACATTCATTCATAAATTATTTTTATGAGCAACTAGGTACGTAGGTACCTGACAATAATACAATGACTGTAGGTGCGAAAGCTTTAATGGTTACAAATGAACATTCAGAAACATGACCGAAAAGATTAGAGGAACAGAAGCTCTCGACATTTACAAAACCGTGTGTGGGTTGTCTATTGCGGGTTATTGATCCAGACCTCTGATACCTGGCTGTATAAAATTAATTATAGTTGTTTGAATTTGACTGTGGGCTATTTGCACCTTTGATTTACAAGGACCTACTCGTATAATGCAATGCTCATTGGTTTTCTAACATATTGTATGAGGATCATTTGTACAATAAATTTACTGGTTTCCATAATCTTCCTCTGTGACACATATCTATCAATATAATATCCTATATTTGGAAATCCATGTGGTTATGTGGTTGAGATATGATGGGCAAGAGTATATTTGCTATGGCACCCTCCATATATAATAATAATAAATTACCACAATCTAAGACAACTGCCAAATATGGAGTTTCAGAGAAAGTTATAAACGATTTTTTCAAATAAATGTTAATGCTATGACATAGATTTTTCTGCTTCATGACATTCTTTATTTTAAAGTTGCTTTTACCTAACATTAGTTTAAATTTCAGTTTTATTTTATTTTATTGTAAGCTGTGTGTACTTTATATGTAAGTTTAATTTAATTCTTATTATTTGTATATAGACATTGCACATCGTAAAGGTTGGTATACATTGACTCACATAGACATAAAAACACCTGTACACACACACATGTATTTAAAGCAATAAACGATACTTTACTTTACTAGATAATAAGTAAATTTTGTCATTTTCCAAAGCAGCATTGGGCACAAGAATATAATTAACTAGCCTCCACCCGCGACTTCACTCGCGTATTTTCTATATAATCTTACCTAATGGTAATTGATGATACGAAGGTTTAGAAGACATCTTTTCTCTGCTGCTTCAGCTCTGCTTCAGTTCAGTAGTTTTGCAGTGAAGGGGGTACCTCACAAACATCCAAACATCCAAACTTTCCCATTTCAAATATTAGAGTGATTATTTGGTCCACATTTTCTATTGTGACTTAGTCTAGTCGCCCAAGAATAACCTGTCAAAAGTATTACTTATTGATCGTATACCGCAAATTATAATGATCTACGAGCGTGGTAGATCAGTAGTTATGTAGCAGAGTCCAGAGGCGTGAGTCAGGCGAATGGTGGCGCCCGCGCCGGTGTGTCGCATGCGCCGCTTGACGGCCACACTGTGGCGCAATGGAGTTATAATAAGGCACTATCATTCAATCCCACTTGTACTTATAGGATTAAATATGAATGACTTAACGCTGGCGAGGGAGGAAGCTACGCTACTTTCTTTTTTCTTCTTTTTATGTAATTATGAAACGGTTTGTTGGTATATTTGAGATATATAAATGACAATATGAGGGGCAGCTATCTTTCCGTAATAAAATCTCTGCAGATCAACCTCATAAAACATAATCTCACGAAATTCAATAGAACCCTTATCAAAGACCATTTCGCATTAAAAATAACTGACCAAAATGATTTTTACACATTGTATAAAACGGCAACAAAGCTCACGGCCACCAATTCTAAATTGTAACACGATATTATCGATTCTGGAGCTGTTGAGCGCCGGTTAATGAATTCGGAGCACATTTTATGATTCTCACGATAGTTTGGGAACATTTTTTTCCTGTTTCATTTCTCTCGACAAACAATAGATCACGCGGATGATGGAGGGTTGGAAGTGCTCGCTGCACCGCGCCAGGCCCGGACATCAGTCGCTCTGACCCGAATTGGTATTTTTATGATGGATGTGCAAACTGCATAATTTTATTTTTATGTTAGTGTCGCATAGGTATTCGCGTTTTGTTTGGATATAATTTGACAACCTTATACGAATGTATAGTACCATCATATGCAAACACAACAAATAATACAAAAATTTAACAATTAATCAGCAAGGTCACTTTGTCAGCCAGCGCAAAAAAAGGTAGCTAAAAAATAACACAAAAATCTAACAAAAATCGTCGTTGTCGAGGCTCGCTCTGCGCGCCATCCACATTGTTGGCGAGAAATTAAAATAAATAAATAAATAAATACTTAGTCAAATTCGAACAAAATATAACCAAACAAATAACGAAAACAAAAAAAAACCCGGCTCGCTCCGCTCACAGGCGGTCAATATGCAAAAGACTGCAAAAAAAAAACTAACGAAACCACAAAATTTTCGCGACGTGCTCCGCTCGATAATAACTGATGCTACATCACACATAAATTTTTCGCATTATTTGCTCCGCGTTTAGAGGTTATCGGTGGGGTCTTCAAGATAGACCAAGCACAGGGATTGTTTTCTAAGTTAGAATTCAGCATAGACAAAAATGACATCACATCTTCATAAATTGCGTAAAATTATTGAAGTTTAACGTAATGAATTTCAGATATTTTACGCATTCGATGACGATGTGACATATATTTTCTCTATTCTACCCTAGAACTGTATTTGGCCTAGCAATGAATCAGCCAATTCTCGGCTCACACACTATACCTGCGACTTGCTTGCGTTGGATACAGATCCCATGCGCTCCCGGTTTCTCCCAACTTGTCGCCGAACCAGTTCCGAACCTGTCGAGTTACTTCCTGAATTACCCATGCGAATATGTTGCATGCCTATATGCGTTTAGTCAAATTCAAATACATTATCTTATAATTTTATTCTTTGTATGAAGTTACAGCAAAAGCTGGTTTGGCGCTGAAAATTCACAGGATGTGGATTCACAGGAGGTAGGTACCAGTCTTTTGCGTTCGCGGAAATAATTTCTAAAATAGATTATTCGTTAACTTTTATATATAAACTTTTTTGTAAAGCTTGGAGAAGTCTTGTGTTGAAGGCCAAGTCTCAAAGTGGGTCACCACAATTCCTCGACGCAAAGTGAGTCCATACTACACCATTTAATTAGGTTTGAACTTATGTAGGTAGATAGTCGAAGCTGCCTCATCAGCACAAACGTCCACAGCTGGATGAGCCTCCCCCAAACAAGTGGGGGTTGCCATTACCACCACGCTTGGCAGGCGTGTTGGTTATCGCAGTGGTGTTTTTAAAAAAGATCCTGCAGTCAAAGCAGTAAACCTTATTATTTATGCAAAATAAATGATGATTATATTATTGGAGTGTTAAGTTTGCCTTACCTGTTAAACTACTTCCTGAATTACTCATGCAAAATATTTAACATAACAACTAGGTACACTCGCATACATTTCGCTAAAAAATTCAAATTTATTATGAAATTCAATGAGGTGACTTTGTTACCTTTTCCGTAATTTTATGCTCTTAATTTAATTACTAACCCATGGGTATAGTATTGTAAAATTTGTGCCCATGGTTAGGTTTGTCGAAGTTTTCTCACGCCTACAAATAACAAACCTTCACTAATCTAGTAGGTAAAATCTTTTATAACTTTCTCAACTAATCAGTCTAAGCCTAACCCTTCGAAGTCTAACTAAATGAATGCTTTATTTATTAATTTAGTTCTATAGAATTCATAAAAAAAAATATATCTTTATTGGAACAAAGTTTAAAGGAACATGTAATTGTGTGAAAGCGATAATACGCGCAATATTTTTAAAACGAGCATTAACGCATTCACTGTCCAACCGCTGCGCAGCCTCACGGTGCTGGATATGGACATAATGCGTCCGGGGCCATGAAAGTGTTAAACCTCCTTCGAATGCAAGAGTAGGTATTTTCTTATATGATTATTTGAGATGTTTGAGATGCAGAAACTTTAGACTATGTACCTAATATAATATATTGTGTATAGCAAAAAATCCATACTAATATTATAAATTCGAAAGTAACTCTGGCTATCTGTCTGTTATCTTATTAAGCCTAAACGGCTGAACGGATCTCAATGAAGTTTGGTAGGGAGGTAGATTGTATCCCGGAGACGAACATAGGCTACATTTTATTCCGGAAAAGAGCGTGTGAAGCCGCGGGCAGCAGCTAGTATTAAATAATTGGTTTAAAAAAAAAAAGTTTTTTGGCAAAGCAGTTCTAAAATATGGTTAGTGGGTAAGTAAATCACTCTTGAGATCGTGTGTAATAAACAAAATAAAAAAAAGTTAAAAATAATTTATTCCAGCACCGTTGATAAAAAATCCTATATCATTTAGAAAACTATACCATAAAATGTAAAATTAATAACACATAATAATTATATATTTTTGTAAAGTAGAGTACAAATTACAAAAAATATATAATGACTGTATATCTTATATAATAAACTAAAATACTTCTGAAGTCAAGTAGAAGAATAGGCACATGAAAGAAAGTAGGATGAGTAGGGTATGTTTGGGGATCATGCAATCTTCCGTGGATTTGTATGTTAGAGATAAAATACATTGACGTCAGATCAATTAAAATTATATTTATTATAACTAAATTAGGGGAGTATTAGAGGGTGGCTTTTTGAGATGGGAGTATCAAATCAAATATGAAAATAAAAAATCAAAAATATCAATAAAAATCCCAAATCCGAAAACATGAGAGCTAGAGAAAAGTCGTGAAAGGAGTCATGACCTCGATTTATTTTGAAACAAAAACTGCATATTTCGTTTATTTAATATTTTACTTTTGCATACATACAGCCCGCTAAGAGACGGACAGACAGACAGCGGAGGCTAATAAGACTAATAGCTTGGCACCCTAAGGGTGCGGAACCCTAAAAACCATCTAATAATACGTACCTATGTTCATAATATTTTTTTCTGTCTAGTTCGACAATGTTATATTAACATGACTATTGGCTAAACAAATCGAATGTTCTTCGAATTTCGAATAAGTTCTCATTGTGCGGGTCTCCTTGGTAAGAATATTCCCTCACTACGCTCCCGTGAGTTACTACATCTAGAACCGTAGAGATAAAATTCTAAAACCCGAATTGCGGTCGTGATTCAATTAGCGCCCGTGACGTAAAACATTGCTTTATCCCCATGGTCAATCTACTATTTACTGTAATTGTTTTTTTGTACTATACTTAATTAATCCGTTCTGTGGTTTGGCGAAGTTGGTATCAATAATTACAGCCCGTATAATGCCTCTGCTAGCAATCAACGAGAAGACAATTTCTGTGTTCCTTTTTTAAACGACTTTTAAAGGAGGAGGTTCTTAATTCGTCTGTATCATGGAGATGTTTTTTTTTAAATATATATGTTACTTGATATCTCCGCCTTTGGTTAACCGATTTTACTGATTCTTTCACTATTGTATAGAGAATGATTTCGAGGTGGTCCTATATAAATTTTATTCCCGAAGAATTAGTATTTATCCCGTTAAACATAAAAAGCAACATAATATTTTTGAAGAATCACGACTATCTACAACAGTTTTGGTGATATCTGCGCCAATTTTAATAGATTTGATGATTATTTCGTTGTTGATTTAGAGGTGGTCCCCTATAAGTTTGAATCTCGAGGAATTGCTTTGTGCGCCGTAAAACGTAGGTTTGTAAAAATTCATCACAATATGATAATTTCACTATATATATGATAATCTCCTATGCTGGTGGCTTCCATGGCATCAGTTTTATCCTTGTTTCATCAAACTAAATTAGACCTGAAAATTATAACTAAATGTCGCCAGTCAAACTCAATTTTTTGCACGTGAACATAATTTCATGTAGATCTTCAATCAGGGAAAGTAAGGGAGGGGTGATTTCGTTCGTCCGAGACATATAGATGAATACAATAGTTTATTAAACTATTGTATTCATCAATATCAATAGTACCATAAACCGACTTCCAATTCCCAATTCCGGTAAATATACAATTGGAAGTCGGTTTATAGTTTTTTAAAACACGCCAAATTAGTCAGCTTGCGGTATGCAAAGCAGGTTCTGTATAGGTAGGTAATGTTGGTGGATTCAGCTCATGTATCATCGAAATTAAGGTAGGTAAATCGTAGGTACCGTCTGCAACAGGGATTATTATGAATGATCCCAATTAGGGATTGCAAAATCCGGATAATTCTCTTAACCGGATAATAAAGTTTCATCATTCACATATCCGGATAATCCGGATATTTCAGATAATTCGAATAACTATAGAATTAAAAATATATATTTTTAACTAGCTTTTGCCTGTATATTATATAATCTAAAAGGCCCTTCAATACTGTACATAATCTACTACACAGGCAAAATAACTAATTTATTACAACCAAGTTTACTTACCTACTTCGTATGGCCACTCAATGCCAGTGCATTGAGGACACGGACATCACAACAGAACCACTATCAAAAAAACTCACGGAACTGTTCAGGTACTAGGTACCTGAACAGTGCACACCAGGAGAGTAAGCGGGAGGTGCAACGAGTGGTGTGGCACGGGGGTAGGCAGGTATTAAGCGTAAGACAGTGCGACGTATGTATCTTGCCGTGCAGGTGCAGGGCTAGAGTTACCGGAATTACACGAAAATATAAGCCCAAGGTTAAAGGTACCTAAAAAATTATGTAACGTTTCAAGTAAAAGCTCATTTACGATCGCGAGATAAATAATATTTGCATAAAAGTATTGTCAATTACTGCAAATAATTATTCGAATTATCCGGATTTCAATGCTTAAATCCGGATAAAACAAATTGTCAAATTATCTTGTTAATTCGGACAATTCGAATTTCGGATAATCCGGATTGCAATCTCTAATCCCAGTAGAAGATTCAGCGGAAACGCTACCTGTCTCGTGAGAATTGACAGCGGATGTTACGGAAGGTGTCCAATTTTTTACGCGGCGTGATGTTACATATTGATGAATGGAATTTACTGTGATTCCGTCTCTTTATTGGGGATCACGGCGAGAGGAAGGAATTAGAATTGGATTGAAATAAATGTCTTAGTTGTTTTGGTATGTACCTATACAGTTTGATTTGATTTTGCTAAAAACAAGTTGTTATGGCAAAAAATTGCCTTAATTTTTAAAAGTCCAGAATTCCCACTTAACCTTTTTCTTACATAACCATTACTTTCCCTTGAGAAAGTTTGATCAAGGAGCGAAACTGGAAACTTGATTTTAAAAAGCTCGGAATTCCCCCTCAATGTTTTTTCTTATGTCACTATCCTCTTTTGAGAGAAGAAAACCAAAGAAAAGCAATAAAAAAAGTGTCATACACCGTTTTCAATTATCATTTTGTATTTTGACTATACAAATGCGAAAATTTTAAAATTAATCGCTAATGTTCGCAATTTCATGAAACAGAATAGTCAAGAAAATACACAATTAACGACTTAGGTAGGTATACAGGGTGGTTTTTTGAGAAGGGCGGTGATGGCCAACTCTGAAACCACGAGAGTTAGGGAAAAGTCGTGAAAGGAGTCATGCCCTCGATTTATAAGAAAACAAAAATATCAAAAAGTGAAAATTTGCTATTTCCATTCATTTTTAGTACAACATTTATTTGCAAAGATTAATCCTTATCAGCAACAGAATCGATTAGTTTAATAATACAGGGTGTATTTTTTTTTCAAAAATCACTCGGGTCCATTTCCGTCAAAAGTAAAAGGATTTTTGAAAAAAATAAATATTTTATGCAGTTATTGTTTTCTTTTAAATCGAGGGCATGACTCCTTTCACGACTTTTCCCTAACTCTCGTGGTTTCAGAGTTGGCCATCACCGCCCTTCTCAAAAAACCACCCTGTATAGTATAGTACGTCCTACAACCACCTCGGTAACTGTTTAATTAAGATTTAAGCTACACTTTACTTTCTCATGTGAAATTTGTGTACATTCCACCTGCTAAACAGTGTCTAATGAATGAAAAAGTCTTGACAAAAACACACGCAAAGGAAACAAATATAAACCCCCGGTTATGACTAAGGAAGTACGAGTATGGTCCAGACAAAAAACATTTAGACTCGCGCACTTGTAAGCTTCGCTGGTTCCGTTCCCACACTGCTTATCGATCAAAGCAGCATCAGCTGTGTGTGACTATGAATATCACTATTATGACTACTCAACTTAAGCGATAGAAAGTTCAGTAACCTTGATTCTCTTATCTGTATCATAATAAGGCATTAACGACACAAAAGCAATCTATCATTTGAAATGAATATGATCAGTGATGGACGGAGCGCGGCGCGGCTGGCGGCCGATATCTGCATAGCCCGGATGGAATGGCGGTTAATCAGGTGGCCCGTTACAATACATTGTGCTCGCCGTGAGTCCGACCCGAGAGAACAGGTTGCTCCAATGACAAAGGAGCAGATTCCATCCGCGATCCGCGTCCGTGAGCCTCACATTATAAATAGTCCGTCGAAATAATACGTAGCTATGGGTCACCGAACGGCGCCCACCAACGTAGGCCGAACCCTTCACGTCTATAATGATATCTAACAAAAACTTCCAGTATTGACCGTTTTGTTTCCGCATGCGGCCTGACCTTACCATGATTGATGGTTCGATAATAATTAATAGTTTATCAACGAAATAGATGGTAATAGTTGTGACCGCCCCACAATGTTACTGTGTCATCTTCTCGTTATTGTTTTTTGTCCGTCCTATTATTATTTATGGTGGGTCGATTCGCATGTGACAGATGTGGACATCAGCAGCAGTTTGCAATTCCCACAGAATATTTTCACAGACAAGTGTACCTTTACAATATAATGTTGTAAAATCTTGAGTAATAATCGTAAAACGAAAACAATCGGGAGTCGGTTCGAAGCTTGGATCTGCGCGCCACCTGCGCCGTCTGGAGGTGCGGTGCCTTACTGCCGGAACAATGGAATGGCACTAACAGCATTGTTGATTGCACGCACTCACTCGCACGTGGTGCAAACACTACCTACAATGTCTACACTGCACTGCCTAGAACCACCGCACCTGATTTTAATTACCCCAAAATGGCATTACATTCAAAGACGCCTCGGACAGGATGCCTCTTGGTTCACACGACACCGACGGAAAGGATGTTATAGTTAAAACCGGAGAAGTTAAATGAGTTAGCTTAAAAAATGTTTGTCACCATGTGGTTAAATCATTTCCGGGGTAACGCTGGTAAACAATGTTTCAATAAACTAAAGAGAATGTTTGGACATTTTTTGTTAATAATTTTTCTCATACTACTTTTTTGTTTGAGTGTGGCATTTATGCTTTATTGTCTGGTAGATTACTATATAAGCCCAATTTATGATATTGATCGAATCTGGTGTTACGCTACAAGCGGAGCTTTTCTCTAAATTGTTCCACATTTGGAGGGCATTCACTGAGTGTGATGGGCGCATCAAAGAGGACCATTTCATAATTGATACGGTTCATAACCTGCGTCAAGGTGGAAGATATACAAATCATCTCGGCCCCAGCTGGTGCTAGACAAGATCAAAACTCGATTACACACTATTATGAAATAATAAATGCTTGTAACGCCCTCATAAAAGGGTTAACCCGTGCCGAGGCGGAAATTGATTTAAATTACGCTATTAATATAAAATTAAGAAGGAGTTATATTTTTAAAGTTCAAGTTATATCATATCCTGTTATTTGGGTCAAAATAATAATAGGTGTCTTTTATTTATTTAGGGAGCCGAAGACGCATTGTGATTTATGATTTATTTTTTAACTGGGGCCGTTGCAATATTTTATTAAGAATATGAATCAAAAATCCACAAATCCTCCCACATTTGTTGAATTTAGAAACTTGATTGTTGTTATGTAATCTATAATCTAATCTATATTCTGAAAGTTTACTATCTTACTATACCTATGTAAACATACGTAGGTACCTACATACATTGTTATACCTAACCTAATCTCATTTCAGTATCCAGCTCCTCAGCAACACAGTATCAATACACTGTTAAACTCGTGTTTTCTTTGTAACATTAATGTATGATAATTATGATAATTGAATTTTCCAAGTGTAAAAATGTATCATTATAGAATTAATGAATACAATATCTACAATACAAATACAAATGAGATATGGTCGCCTAACTGATTTATTTCGTAAGAAAGAAACAATAAATTAGTATTAACTCTAAATAAGAGATCAAACATTTCGCCATTGGTATCGATTTAAATAAATAGCTCATTAACCTATTTTTCACATAATGATTTACCCGCAACAGTTCGGTATAGAAAAAAGGTTAATTTAGAAAACAGTGTGTCGGCGGTCAATTACTGACCCAGCGGGCGTCATCCCGGTCGTGGTTCAACAGATGGTGGTTTTTTACCTCACGGTGCTAGTGCTAGGGTGCAGGCTTGCGGGGGCGAGCCTTCTAACCGTATAATTACACGTTGTAGTTGCGCGCGCGCAGGCACGCACAATTGGCTTAAACGAGTGTTTGCTTTGATGTGCCGACCGAGACAACCGTCCGCGTGCGGTCGCCTTAACCCGTTCTCATGTTAAGCTTATTAGAAGAAGCTGCCTACTCGTTTTACGGTTGTTAGGACAAAAAATACTTTCACGTTGCAGATTTAACAGGAATGCCGTCTCGGTTTATTGTAGCTACTTGCGTTAATTTATAATTTTCAAATTACGCGTGAAGTACCTAAACACAGTTTAAGTCCTACGTCACCTACTTCCATATCTCGAACCATCATCGCTATTATCAGAGCGGGTACGGTTAGGTATGGTTGAGTATAGCACAAATGCCAAGGGCTACATCGATCAACCCAGTATTGTCGCAAGTGATTCTTAATCGACAGGCACAGTCGAAAGTTGAGTAGCAACGTCGTGATGGTGAACTTAGCCTCCTTCCCAGTACCGGTGTAGCGCGTTGTGAAAAAAGCTTCACGTCGTCATCGTCTCGATACTCTCGATAACGACTGCGACATCGCATAAAAACAAATTATTAATCTCTCGATCGTGACTAACGTTTTTGGTTCATCGTTTACTCGAGAGGTTGAAAGCAGATTAATACTGGACCAATTATTTGCGAAGCCTTTCAAATGTCGAAGTCGTTGATGGACCATAAAAGCTCCCGGATCTAACTGTTTCTACTGATGTTTTGGTACTTGCACCGAATTCAGTATCTGATATACTGTAGCATCACCTATTTATGAATCAATGTAGATTACTAGCGGTTCGCCCCGGCTCACAATGGATCGAAAATAGTTTTTTTTTTTACTTTTTTTCCAAAAGTCAAAAGTCAAAAAGTCAAAAAGTGTTTTTTATGACAAAAAAATCATCCAGGTAGGATTACATTTTGCAACTCTATGTTGTCCAGAAATGAGAGTGGGTGGTGGTCTGGAAAAAATTTGTTACAATTTATTTCCTTTTAAAAGTCTCCATCAGCTAATTGTATTATTATTATTCTACAGATAGCTACAGAAGCGGGTTTTCTTAAATTTAGGTAACATTAAAACCAGACAAACAAACTATAACTACAAATTAAATTTAAGAAATATGGAATGTTATTTAACTACCTAATTAGATAGCAAGATAAGGTAGGTACGAGATGTTTAGACAGCATAATTGTTAAAGATTCAAGGAATTAATTAACAATAAGCGGTAGTTAACAAAAGACACAGGTAGCTTAGGTGCAACTTGGTATTTTTTACAAACATACCTAGGTAGAAGGTAAAAAATTACTAACCCATATACACAAACATTATCAGGAGATAATTTTATCTTTACATCCGTTTAAGAAATTAGGACGAATAGGTAACAATGAATAAATTACTTAAGGCGTTACCTACTTACTTACCTGCCTAAGTGCATAAAAATGAAGTGATAACATATAAAAAAATGTTACTTTAGATTATTCTGAACTTTTTACTGAACATTTCATAGTTTTGTGGCCGTTAAAAAAAAGGTGAAGCAGTAACATGACTTGATTGTTGTTTTTGAAGGTGCAAGTTCGTTACCAACACATGAAGTTCTGTACGAGGCAGCAGTAACTCGTCTAGGCGATCACTTTTCTAATGAAGACCTCAAGAGTAACTTGGAGGAGTTTTGTCGAAGATTTTTCACGAGCTGCTTCACAGAGATGGTAGAATTGCGGTAGAAACTCAAGAGCGTTCAGAAAGTATAATGAAATATGCAGAGAGGCCAAGAGAAGACTTTAGCACCGTGGAACTCTCATCCTTACCTTTCCTTCATAGTCTTCATCAGTTGTAAAGATGAATAAAATATCTCGAAAACCCTTCGAAGATCTGGGCAACAAGCAGAAGAAAAGAAAAACGGATGCACACAGGTATGGACTCCATTGAGATATTACATTCAGCTGCAGTACTTTTAAAAGAAGATGGTAGTGAGGATATTGCATCCTAGAAAACCCAGAAGCAGATAGGAAAATCAAGGAGCTTATAAAGAGATGTAAAAAAAATTAAAAGTTGAAAAAAATAAAATTATTTATAAAATTATCAATCTTCAAACCTAGAAAACTATCAACCGCTACATACCTACATTTCAGATGGATCGCTCTAAAATGTAGGTATGTATTCAATTCAACGTAGTAAATTTTTCGACCTTTTTCAAAATATTTCAAAAAATTAAACCTACAACAAATACCAAAACTATTCTGAACTTAAGGCTAATTGCGTTTAGTAGTTTTAAGGTAAATAAAAATATTCTCATTCTCATACATTCTCTCATTTATTATCATTTGATACCCCACTTGACCATGTATGTCTCTTTTAAAATTTCGAGACTTGCTGACGACTCGGACACAATATAATTCGGACACAGTGTCCGAATCGACATTTTTAATTTTAATATTTGTTTTACTGACATTTCGGACACCATCAAATTATTAAAGCTGTTTAGTAAAAAGTTTTAAATTATAATACTTAAATAGAAAAAAAAACGTTACTAAAATTATTAGGGTGTATATAAGACGACATCTTTCGACCAATAAATAAATTGCTTTGTGGACGTGTATCACTGTGAGTCACCACATTAGACTATATTAAATACATGTTGAAAAAAAATATAAAACTTAAATTTAGTATAAAAATTATCATCTTATAAATATTGGTTTATCTACAATATTGATTATATTGTAGTTAAACCAATATTTATAAGATGGAGTGGGAGTTGGGGAGGCCCATTGTGTGGGACGCTACATGCGTCGACACACTTGCGCCTTCCCATCTTCCGAGGACATCCGTAAGGGCTGGTGCGGCGGCAGATTTGGCCGAGGATCTCAAGAGACGCAAATATGCAGGTCTCGACAGAGCCTACATATTTGCTCCCTTTGGGGTCGAGACCCTAGGTCCGTGGGGTACCGAGGCTCTCCGGGTTTTTAAAAAGTTATCTGAGCGTCTGGTCGACGCGACGCGTGACCCGAGAGCTGGCGGATATCTGGCGCAGCGCATCAGCATTGCCATACAGCGAGGCAATGCAGCCAGCGTCTTGGGGACGCTTCCGACTGGTATTGATATGGATCAGTTGAGCTACCTGTAGATTGTTTGCAACAGTCTGCAGTTAGCTTAATTGTTTCAATTGTAAATACTAGTTATAATTTGATTGTAATTTTCTTTGTTAATAAAGGCCATTGCCCCCATATTTATAAGATGTCTCAACAACAGTCATATTGATTGATTTGGCATTACTTGTTAGTTTTACTGAAAAAGCAGTAAAAATCTTGAACTAAATAAATTAACCTACAAAAATCACAGTATTTTCCACAGCATTTGGCACAATATTCTAAACAATTTTTTATTTGTTTGTGTGGTTATACAAATGAATAAAAAAATACTAAAGAAATTCTAATCATGGATTTTTTATTCATCATTAACCTATCTTAGTCCACTGCTGGACATAGGCTTTCCCTAAGATTCTTTTATTACCAGTTTCTCAATAACAATCTTATAAACTTCCTAAAACCATGAGGATTTTTCGTAAATAATATAAAATAAGGCGTTCTATGCACAATTCAACATTTATAGAACTTTTTCTGAATTTTTTTGAATAGAAGAACGAGAACGAGATAAAATCATGTAAAACCAGATGTACCATTTGAGCATTTATTTTAATTATTATTACTTACGTATTAAGTAAGACTATATGTACCATGACTAGAGCTGTAACTATGTTGCCAATAAAGAATCTAAGTCTAATCTGAATCGGAGTCGTTGGGAACAGCTAGTATAGTTTATGTTTAATAAATCTGACGTCTAATTTATTATTACTTCTTTTCACTAAAACAAGTACAAAAATCTTACAGTAAAACAACATTTAGCTAAACATAATTATGTAGGTTTAATCTATCGATTTTTGTAATTATTATATATGTGTGTACCTACTAAGTTAAATTATTTAACTAACCTCCAAAAAACATAAAAACAGGGTAAACTGCCACATAATTTCATTTTTCACTACCAATTTTCAATACCACGCATTTATTATCACTGTCCTTGACTTATGACAAATGGCTTGCTGTTCATCGGGGGTGCGTCGTCGGAGCAAAACGAGCGAGAGAGAACGTATATTTCTCTCTCGCTCGTTTTGCTTCGAGAAATATACGAATAAAAGTGATGGAGAAAGTGACTTTAATATGCATCTATTTGCCCTTTTTCGCTCGGCACTGCACTTGAGATAATTCTTATTACCCGGAAAAAAATACTTTTTTACAACTATAAGCTGGGTGGAGGACGGATTTCTACAATTAAGGTTTTTTATCTGACTCTACTTAACAGTTTTTTTTTTATTGGTGTCCGAAGCATCAGTGGAAAAAATATTGATATTAAAATGTGTCAATTCGGACATTGTGTCCGAATTTTTTGCGTCCGAGTCGTCAGCAACTCAATTTCGACATCACAACTTGTACTGAGAATTTAAATTTAAATGTTTTTTTCTTTTTTTTTCTTTTAATCTGTTCAGGCGTACGAAATGTATTATTATTTTAAATTACAAAAGTTCATAGCTGCGGTAGTTGCTGAGATATTAAAGAGGGAATAACGGACAGACAGAGCGAGACCATATAGGGATTTAAACCCTAAAATGTTTTTTTCATAATAAAAAAAGTGAAGTAAAGTGAAGTGTGGTGTTTCGAGTAATATGAAGTATGCCAAAAAAAACAAATAGTTGGTACTATATCTGCATGCAAGGATATAACGGATATCCTTGCACTTCCGAAGGTATCCTGATTTTTAACACGGTTTTCATGCATGTATCCTATTCTATATTAAGGCATAATATTGATTACTAGAAGCCGTTCCAAGCAAAAAAAAGGACACAATTTGAATTCATATTTCATCGAAAATAGGCTTTCAAGGAAAGCCGATTTGCGATTCACTCTGTGCGGCTTCGCACATAGAAATCAGTTTAATTCTAGTTAAATAATTTGGTTAACGCGGCGGCGCCCGCCTGCAAAGTCGGTATGTTTATTTAACATCTTGTCATATTTCAGCCAATTTACAAACAAATATCAAATAGTATTGCGTGGTTTAGGAGGTGTTAGCGGATAAACAGACAGACAGACAAGCGCGGACAGCGACTTTATACTAAGTAAGTGTAGACTCATTCCATAATTATGTATTTTCTCCATACAGCCCATTACAAATATCCATGCATCGACATTTAAATAATAACCTCTGATATGAATTTCATCGCGTCATGATAGCAACAGCTATTGATCTTATTATCAGGGTGATTTAAATATGTTTCATATTGATAAATTTATGTCCTGTTTATTTTCTGATCTGTATGCAAATTAAATACCCCCTATTATACTAATTCACTAATTCACTAAGCAACATTCATCCGATAACTTGTTATGATTAATTGTTATTTTGGCTTAACTTAACTTGAATACCTAATTTGAATTAACCGATATTATAGTTAACTATAATATTACAAATTATTATTATTATTTATTATTATTAATTTGAGCTCCGAGCTTTTTGCTTATAAACCGGAAAAATAACTATGTAACTGATGAACTAAGATGATTTTATTTTATTTTATAAATAACACAAAATCCACAGCTCTCTCAAATAAAAGTAACTAAACATAAAAATATTACTTACCGCCAATAACAGGATTTACATTTTATAAACTATGAAAAATTAGAGACGACAGTCACCAATATTGTCAGTAAAAAACATATGGTTTTGGTTGGCAGAAAATGCCTCAGCATTAAGCCCACCCTTTGTACCTTAGTGCAATAAAGTGTTAAAATAAATAATAAATAAAGAAAATAAAAACTAAACAAACTACTACCAATTTAAACAAAATACGTAATAACATCAACTAAAAAAACATTACTAAACCTATATAATATATAATAATAATACATACAGATTACAATTATTAGATAAACCCTACTTATAAAATAACTTACTACAATAAAGTTATAGGTACGATTAGAGAAAGTAACTAAATGATGGCCAACGACGTGTTTGTTTTGAAAAAGAGATCAAATTATAAAGAAAGTAGGTACTTAATCTTTTATTAAAATTTATCAGGTCGACAAAATCATAACACCCTGTAGCAAAGATGATGGTTTACCGAAGCGGTGAATATACTGACACCTCATAAGGTTGCGATTGGATCGATATGGCAGGTGTTATATTCGACGTTTAATGATAATAAAAAATAAAGTCGACGAGCCCAAACCGTCTCCACTTAACACCTTGATGGATCGCCCGGCATAGTTACGTTCCATAGGTAGTTTACAACGCTAATGAAACATAATAACTATTGATAACTATCGTAAAGTGAACATAATGGAATTAATCATTGGCCATAAACGTTTAGCCCAACTAGGTGAGTATCTGTAATCTCTGTCCGTGATTTATTTCCACCTGCTACGGGCCTTGTGTAGCCACAGCCACCGTATCTGCGCAGAGATATTGCAGAGCCCGTCCGCAATCTGAGGCGAGCCTTATGCAGCTCACTTGAACTTTAATAGGAAGTTCTTATGATAAGATTACGCACAAGGATTTCAGAGAACGTCTATTATTTTATGCTGAACCCGAACGTCAACTGTTTTCTCATTTATCAAGTTATCTTATAACAAAGTAAATTACAATCAAATAATAGAAACAAAATAGAACTAGTATTTACAATGGAAACAATTGAGCTAACTACAGACTGTTGCAAACAATCTACAGGCAGTCCTTCAAGGTTGCCTGGAAGAGATTGCTGTTAGCGATAAGCCGCCGATTGTGCCACATTATATATAATTAGTATTAAGTTCTTGTTTTATAAGTGTATTGATGGTGCAATAAAGTGATAATCTATCTATCAATTTACTTTCGTACCTTACTCGTGACAATCTCGAAATGATTTGCGTAATTAAAAACTCCTTCGAACAAAAAGACAAAACGCTAAAGGTAACATTGACCCATAGCATAGGAGCACAACCTTTCATGACACAGCTATTGAGTTGCACAACTTATTAATCCGGTTCAACACAAGAAGTTGCAGTAAGCATTCTCCTATTAAAACTTTATTGTTTTACATTCGATATCTATTGCGTACATGCGTTATTGAATACGTCTTATGTAGGCTAAGCGAGATAATGATAGATAATGGAGACAATGAAGCACGCGCCGCGGCGCAGGCGCAGACACCGGTTCGTTAGTGTAACTGTTGAGTCACGGTGATCACCTGACGAGCTGATGCTGACAGGGGCCGATGGCACAAGTACGCATTGGCACCACACAGCATGGTATGTACAGTACATGCTCTACAAGCTAGCTACCAGTATCCAATTAGCTATCTAGAGCGTCATAATATAGGCACCTACTTAAACCGCCACGCTGGCAACGTAATCTGCCATCTAAATCTGATTTCACCTAACATTACCAATTTTTTTTAGTGAGCGTTATTGGACTGTATTGTATAAAGTGGAATGAGTGCTACGAAGTATTGAGAGGCGCGCTAGAGCATCCTGCCAAGTTCGGAAAGAAAAGAGCGACGCAATAGCAGTAAGTATCTTTACACGAACCATTGGGCACGCTTTTGGTCCCATCTGTATCACAGTCCAACATTATAACAAATGCGGTGGGTGTAAGCTTGCCAAGACACAAATTAAATAATGAAAGCATGTAATAAATTAAGATTATAAACTGCTATGAAACTTGGCACCTATGTATCTATATGATCTCAGCTCTTTTATCGGTGAAGCCACTATCTGAACGCACTTCACATTTATGTTTTTGATTAGATCTATTTTACTATCCACAAATATCAACGGGGCTATATATATGGTGTGAAGGAAAGGCTATTGTTTTTTACCTAAGACAAAAAACATTAAGATCACAACACTAGCATCAGAATTCACACCTTGTTAATGGTGTTTTTATCGGCAGAAGTAGCAATTTTAATGTTTACTCGCTAAACGAAAAGCGATGAAAACGAAGTAAATTGCTGCTTTGAGAGTTTTTGTAGTTCATTGGATCAAAATTACTGTTTTTATTAGACCTCATAAAATACCCAATTTTGTTAGTTTTTTAACCAACCAGATCAAGCTCATCGAGATCGTGCGATCGAAAGGTAATTATTTTATGCTACCGACCGTAATAAAATTGTATCTGTGAATTGAATAAGCTGTTGATGACAAGTTCTAGAGCTCGATGGGGCAACTTACAAGAGCTCCCATTCACGTAAGTAGACGGGAGCAGCACGGATGCCTTTCTCAAATCCTCTTTGTAATAGACACCGTGCCGACCTTCAGCAGCGTGCGGCGACTTCACGACTTCACACAAAGACTGTCAGGAATAATTAAAATAATTACTGTTTACAATAATTAATGACCCACATAACGTGGTAAGATTTGATTGATCTCAGAACTATGACGAGATAATTGTTGCTCGCCAGCAATATTGCCACACGCCACGTTGCACTCGAAATTCAATTAACAGAATACGTTCATAGTTATCTATTAATTTTAGCACAATACTCTGCCTATTGTGTTGTACGCAATCTCGATCGAGGTGAGCGTGCAAAGGCAAGAAGGCATTCATAAAACAAGCTTACTTTAACACGCCTTTAGCAAGTGGCTCTGATTAGTGAGGCTTTTAAATGAGACCTTTAAACATGTACTTGTGTGTTATCGATTGTAATTCTGCGTGAGTAGTGGCGGCGGCGGAGGCAGACGCCGCGCGCCCGATAGCCGCCAGCTATCCGGGTACATAGACACTGCATTAGGTCTCCTACGCCGGTCGGGGCGGCTCCTTTGCCAACGCAAGCGCATTCAACGCGTAATCGCGTTTGCATTTCTCTTTTGTGTGCACAAGTGACTTAAAGAATATCTTAAAAGGCACTCAATAATTTAATGCCAGCATGCGCGATGCACATGCAAACAACCTGCTGTTTATCGGTTGCGCTACCCTTATCCAGATTTATGATCGGCGGCGCCGCGGCGCCGATCAAAACTCTGTACGAAAAAAACACGCTGCAGAAAGCCTATTTTAATTCTCCAAAATACGCAATCGATTGTTTCGTACTCTAATTCGGTGTATTATATATTGTAGAGTACACCAATTAGCCGAAACGAAAAACAAAATTTGTAATTTCAAAACAAACGACATCGTTGTCCAAACTACAGCAACAATAATCGCCATTTTGCCGGCGAATCTTTTACCCGGAAAAAACTAAATTCGCCCCGTTCTCGAGTTTCGAGTCTATTAAACACTTGAGCTAGAGTTAATTTCCAAGCCAAACTTGTAGAAACAATCTTTCATACCAACAAAAAGTCACTTGTAGAAACCCTATTCTTTATTTCTGAACAATACCTAAATCATTGTTCGCAGTATCGGAGAGGTCTGTTAGGGCGCAGCCGGCGAAGGGCGTGGGCGCGATTGACTCGTCAGCGCTATCGGGGCTCACTTAGTGCTAACTTGGCGCGGATTATCGCAAGCCTCGTCGGAGCCTTCGAGATGACTCGAGAACACGAGCTTTCAACTCAGTTAGAGAATTGCACTTTAAATACGTAAAATACCTTTTTCTAAATACCTACTCGTACTTATGTATTTTTTATATAATGTTGATGCGTTCGATAGATCATCGAATAGATCGCGATGTAAATTGTTATTCGGTTTTTCCGGTTAAGAAGTTATACCTATACAAAGTTTCCTTTTTACGGTGACTGTACTTGACGCATAAATTCAATGGAAACAAAGGGTGGTGCGAGATGCAGAATCAAAATAACATTTTTTTTACGATTCGTCAACTCGCACCAGTTGGGACAAGAATCATGGAGCGAGTTAGTGAATCACATTTGCACAATTTTTCACCATTTACAGAGGTAATTTGCTCTCGAACGAAGGTTCATTTTATGCAAGGTATGTATATTCTGACTTTGCATAAAGTGAACAACGGATTATAAGAGTGATGGAATAAAGGTTCATCTCTGTTTGCGCATGCAAACAGAGATGAACCTTTGATGAACGGCGTGGCCGCCAAAGAAATCTGAATAATAAGGCACTATTTAGATTTCTGTGGTGGCCGCCGTGGCCGAAAACTCGGCTAGGAGGACATCAATTTGGTACGGATTGCAACGTCTTCAATCTTACTTAACAAGCTATGTACTAAAATTTGGTTTTACAAAAAAATAATAGAGCTGATTAAAATTTTACTTTTTTTACCTTCTAAACAATTCAACGACACAGCAAGTCCTTACAACATTTTCAGTGCTGACTGGCACCTCTCAAATAACATAAATAAGATTTGATAAGTTGAAAGGAACATTGACTATCTCAAGAACTTGGGTACACAGCTTTATAATTTTATTCAATTGATAAGATTGATAAGAAATTTATTTGATTGGTCCTACTCTGAACATTATCATTAAAGGTTGACTGGAAGAAATCGCTTCTAAGCGATAAGGCCGCTCACTGTACATTTCTATTTTATGTTAATGTCTATGTTTTTTATTTAATTGTGTGGTGTACAATAAATATTTTTTTATTGTATTGTATTCTTCATTAAATTATAGTATTAAGTGCTAGTGTCAATATTCTTTTGAATTGAATTCGATAAAATACTGAGTCAACATTTTGTCGGCAAATTCGAAATGTATCGGCAAGTTCCTTGAATCTATTCTTGTACTTAAATTAAAGCCACTTTCTATCTTTTATTTAGTGCGACTGGTCCGCGCTTTATCGCCCTTGACAAAGAGGCAGGTAATTGCCATTCGTACTACTAAGAATTTCATTAAAATTCGATAAACATACACTACACCTTAATTTAAGTTCTAGATAGGAACAAAAATGTAGGCTGTAGGTTTTACTTATATACCTATAAAAACCACAATCTACCTGTTCTACCCAACGTTTAAAATATATCGTTATTTTTCCCAGACTACTTAGGCAGAAATACTGATTTTATTATTGTAATTATTTGCATTCATTTTGATATTTAATGAATAGGTGTAATATGGTTCCATTCTAAGTTAAGCAAACACAATGTCGATCGGTAATGTACCTAATGACTCCCCAGTGAACTGCGGGGCAATCAGGAAAGTGGTTGACTCATGAGAAAGCTTTTATTTCTCTATTATTATGTAAAATCACAATGGTCCTCTAATAAGGGGATCATGGCATAATAACGGGTTGAGCCAGAACTACAATAAATGTTTTTGGTGCCAACAATATTTAATCGATTCGGTAACTTACTCTGCAATTTGTGCCGTTATATGTAGGTCTGTTAACTATAACGGTTGCACTTACTATAATAAAATGTTCGGTTTGTGTATTATTAATGCACTTAGAAACCCGCGAGGAAATAATACAAAGCAAACAAATATAATTCAATACAATACAAAAGACATTACATAAGACACAAGTACAATGGGCGGCCTTATCGCTTAGAAGCGATCTCTTCCAGGCAACCTTTGGTTGAAAAGAATTATGTGAATTTAAGAAAGGCAGGGGGTGTACCAAAGATAATTTTAAATAAATATTGACAACATTATAAATACCTATAAACAAGAACAATTACAAATATTTTAAATACTTACAAATATTTAGCTCTGCATTATAGGTTATGAGAATTAAAAGGAATTAATGATTTATGAGAAGAATCAAGATTATTGATAGCTTAATTTTTGTATTTTAAGAACCAAGTAACGACATAAATGCATCTAACGATAATTTGCATTGAGAAGCACAAAGAAGTTACCAGGACCATTTGAGCACCGAAGGGTTTGTGGTTCTCAAGGACTGTCAATAATAATTTAAACTTTTTATTGTTCGTACAGAATAAAATTAATGGTACAAACAATATTTTCTACCCGAGTAGGTGTGTACCTACAAATTAAACGCATAAAAACGCAACCTCCGTATTCATATTTACCAATTATTTGTAGCAACTTTATTATTTTAGTAGACCAGTTGCACTTAAAACCTGAACAATCATCTCAAACTCATTATAGAATATAAATGGATATCGGTTAATGAGAATTAATCGAGAAGGGTGCGCTTCACGAGGTGCACCGAAGGGGTGGTCGGAACAGTGATGTGATGAGCGTTGCTAATGTAGTAATGCTCCTGCGCAGCCATGGGCGATGCGCAGATATCGCACTACACACACACACACACACACACACACTACCTTATACAGCCCAAGTAAGATAATAATGGACAATAGGATGAATAAATTAAATATGTGCTTACAACGCGACAAAGAAACATTATCAACACAAAACAAGATCCGTCAAGTGTGACTGTGACTCGCGCGCCGAGGATTTCGAACGTATACCTGTTATAGACTGTGCTATTTAATTTTAGATGGATCGGTTTGCAAACTTCGGAGTATAGAGGGTAACTAAGGGTAAAATTTTCGACTTTTTCAGTATATTTCATAAAGTATGTAAGCTACAGAAATTTCAAAAACTGTTTTCAGTGGTGCTAACCAATACGTTTCATTTGAAACCCCACGCAATGAGGTAGCCTCCCCTTTTGTAAAAACGCTTTTCCTTGATTGTTAACCGACTTCAAAAACGGAGGATGTTCTATATTCGGCAGTACCTACCCTATGTATGTTTTTAGGGTTTCGAAGATCAGAGATCGGTTCCGAAATCCTTATGGTCTCGTTTTTCTGCCCTTTTTCCGTCTTTAATATCTCAGCAACTAAAGCAGCCAAATTTAAAATAAAAATATATTTCGTTTCATGTATACATTAAAAGAAAAAAAAATAACATTTTCGGTACAAATTGTGATGTCGAAATTTTAAAAGAGACATACAAGTTCAAATGAAAAGAATCGATTTGTAAATTTCAAAACAGTATATGAAATTTTTGAAAAAACTGGAAAAATGACTCATTCCCCCCCTATCTCCGAAGTTAGCAGGGCGTTCCGTATAAAATGTAGTATATAGCGTTTGTAGATATAAATCTATATTTTACAGGAAAAATATAGAGAAGTCTGTAAGTAGAACACTTTTTCAAAAATTTACAAAAAGGAGGATTTT
Organism: Eupithecia inturbata; assembly: GCA_963662085.1. NCBI lineage: Eukaryota > Metazoa > Arthropoda > Insecta > Lepidoptera > Geometridae > Eupithecia > Eupithecia inturbata. The sequence goes on along the minus strand of OY759180.1, from coordinate 7,738,397 downwards.
TTTTCAAACCTCTCCGTTTGGGGTAAGTACCAAATAAACGGTTTCAAGGTTTGTACATCTCAAAATAGTTTTTGAAATTTCTGTAGGTTAAATACTTTCCGACATATTTGAAAAAATATCTAAAAATTAATTTTTAGATATTTTTGAAGATTAGGGGAAACGGTAAACCATTTCCCCTAATCTCTAAAGTTTGCAGAGCGATCCACCTGAAATGTTGGTACTTAATATTTTTAGGTATTCAATAAATAGCAAAGTCCCTAACCGGTAACTATAGTACATATATGTATGATTGACAAACGTTCGAAACCCTCGGCGCTCGAGTTACACTCACACTTGACGGATCTTGTTTTTACCTGTATGCGGCTGCGGTTAGTGGCTTTAATTTTTGCTAACAAATCAGTTACCTCACCTGTTTAGTAATGAAAAGCCTCGAATAATTTTTAAAAGGGTCACCGATTGGGTTTTCTAATGAAAGGTATCGGTTTGTACATTTCAAAACAGTTTTTGAAATTTCTGTAGGTTTCATACTTTTTGAAATATTTTGAAAAAACTCCAAAATTCTACTATTACCCTCTTTACTCCGAAGATTGCAAACCGACATTTCGGGTATACCTGAAAGTGCCCTTTACCTTGAATTTTTAGCTATTCAAATTCAATTTAAAACTCTAACCGGTACTCATAGTACATATTGGTATACTTGATAAACGTTCGAAACTCTCAGCGCGCGAGTCACACTCGCTTGACGGATCTTTTATTATGTATGTTCGTTGATTTCTCCGTCAATAAGCGACCGATTTTGAAAATTATTTTATATGTGGTATTAAATCCCGAGATGGTCCCATAAAAAAATCGATTCCCGAGAGATTGGTATTTGTCCCGCAAACCTCGTGTAAATATTAAGGTAATTCAAGTCGGTTTTTAGTTATTCCAAAACAATCAAAATAAGTATATATTTATGTTCGATTAATTTTTTTACCTACAACTTACCCCACATAAATTTTATCCCTTTTGTGTTATTCTTATTTACGTCCCGCACTCAAAATGATACGTAGTTTGCTTTACAATAGTGACGTCACAATCCCAGCCGTCTGTCCAGATGTGCACGTGCGCAGGCGCAGGTGAGGTTCGTACACTGCGCGCCTTCAATCTCTGTACATATGAGGTAGTTTTTTTCTATGAACTATTGATACATTGTGTAAATTAAAAATTGTAACGGTTTATAACACCCGGCGGCGGGTAGGGTTCATCTCGGAAATAGATCGGGAAGATCTTTTATGTATAATGCATTACGCATGCTTTAGTTTAAACGACAACGTGGGTACGAGTACGTACCCATGTTGTCAAATTTCAGTAATACTTTCAACTCTGTATAGACAGTGCCAAGCACTAAGGCCCGTAATTATAAAACTATGCTCAGTCATCGACCTATGCTTGAGTAACGCTTTTGCCGAAGAAAATCGTTCAAAGATCGATGACTGAGCTAGCTTTTATAATACGTGACTAAGTTACGTTAATTGGAATAAAAATACTATACTATACTAATACTACTATACTATACTAATCAGTAATCAGATATCGAGTACCTATAACACAAGCTCTGCTTAGTTTAAGGCTATAGATGAGGCTGTGTCCAGCATTATTTATTTATTACTAAATCATCCTGCTAACTTTAAATTGCAAATACTTACGTTTAACAAGTAGGTACACTTGACAATCTTACATTTTGTTTGCGTGACACTCGGATAGTTACCAAGCTCTACCATTTATTTGCATGTGTCTTAACCCGCCGCCATAAAAAACTAGGCTTTATCTCGTTGACAATAAAGTGAGTATTTGCATTTTATCCGGTTTGCAGAATAAGGAGGTTTCTGTTCTGTGTGGTAGCTAGGAGCTTACTCACAGCGCACGTGCGCCTCCGGTTCGCGGGTGCGCTAATCGTTCCGCGATTAGTGACTTGACTTGCCTCCATCCACTACAAACTTGTCGATAACTCCACGCGATTTAATAACCAATTATAATAAAATTAGTATGTCAAATACTGCTACGGCTGTAGCGCTACGCGGCCTACGCCGTAGACCTGATTTTTTAATACAAAAGACTTCAACGAGACGCACTTGATTGCTCGTTGTTTACACGTCCTTTTAACAACAAATATAATGTGGAATTATCGATGAGTACGTTTCCGTTCTGATTCAATAATTTTCGATGTTTTGGCAAAAACTAAAACCCACTTAATATATCGGAATATTTATACTGTTTTTTCATGTTTTACGCGGTAAACAGTCAAAAAATAAATTAATCCCAAAAATAATGCCTCAGGAATATTCTTTTATGGGACCACCTCGGGATCATCCTCTGGCATGCAACATCAAAAGAATAATCAAAATCTGACATCAAGTAGCGAAAATATCGAGTTACATGCATACATAAAAAACATACAGCCGAATTGAACCGCCTCCTTTGTTTTTCGTCGGTTGAAAATGAAAAGCAGTGATGTTTTGTATTCTTACAGAATTGGAAAGAGTTTCCGAAGAAGGACTCAGATTATGATTTTATCACATTTAGAAAAAATACCTACCAAGTTGTGCACAATATGGCTGAAATATTCAGCCTGTTTGTTTATCGATAGACATTTTGTTCATACATCACTAGAGTCGGCGTCTCGTGGTCGTAATCGTAAATATCGAACATTTAACACAGTAGTAGTCCAGCCAGCTCGATTATAAATAGATTGTTGCGATACAGGCGACGTGTTTACAGCACTATCTGTCGATAGCCTGAACAGATATTCAATGGCAATGCAATTAAGCAACGATTCGTGTTGCTTGACAATTATGTGTTTTAATCAAACCAGACACCTGTTGAGTAATTAACGGCTGTAAACGTTATGTGGTGCTTGCTTAAAATTTTAGTATCAAAATAAAGTAATATAGACCCTGTAAACCAGACAGGCAACCAGTTACATAGGCACTCTCTTACTTAAATTTAACGAAAATGTACCTTAGTAGGTACCAAAACTAAGATACAAGAAATCGTAATGGGTAGGTAATAAACGAAAGTGACAAAGCTCTATCATCCATATCCTATGAAATATTATGAAACAAGTAAAATTATGTCTATAGGTAGGTACTTTTGAAAAACAAAGCAAACAATTTTTTTATACTACACCTGCTCGGAAAGTGATTTATTCCTTTTCCAAACTTGAGCTATAAAGTAGGCACGTCATTGCAGGCGTACTAGAATGCGGGTCAAAAACTCTATGGAATTTAATATCTCACGCGTTTGCTGGGAGAGAATAATGTAAGGAAATCCATTTCTAACGTGTTATTTTTATTTAATTTTCTGAAATTTCAACCTTTAGCTATGATTTTTTGTTTAAAGATTAAACAACAAAAAGTTTTTATTCCGAGTCCGCCATATGATATCGGCCTCTTCCGTTCTCGTAACAGTAATTCAAAAAAAGAACCAAGCGCCTGAGGAATTCGCGGGAATTTCTTCGAAATTTACATTTGAGTTAGGTAATTTAATTAATTCTACAGAATGTCGTCGAGTGATAGTGAAGATTTTATGTCACTGCCAGTAATAAAAGAAACTGCTCAAGCAGTGATTGAGAACCTATTACCCGAGAAATCCAGAAATAAATACAACAAGGCTTATGAAGATTTCCTGTATTGGAACAACGAGAAGACTGCAACTTCTTTTTCGGAAAATGTTTTATTTTCTTCGTAGGTGTAGTATAAAGCACTCAGGAGAAAGTGCGATTCCTACCTCATGTGTTTTAAGAAAATTACTTAAATGACACACTCGATAGGAATCAGTCACATTCTTACCTCGGTGAACAATGTACTATTATAACATTTCAAGAGCACTTGCGAGAAATCGTTTGAAATTCTGTTATAAGCTAGATAATTACCTAAACGAGCCATTAGCGAGAAAACTCTTACGGCTTATGAAAGCTGGGCAGCATTTCTCGGCACCAACGGGCCTGTAATTGTCAGGCACGAGCCAACCGAATACCTCAAAAACATTATTTAAGAGCTAACTTGATAAATGTAAACGTTTGTTTATTTATACAATATCTGTAACATGAAGGCGCCAGTTAACATCTTTACTCAGTTATCTCGCCTGTCAGTAACGAGAAATAATGATGAACGTATAAATACGGAGGCATTGCGTGTAGGAAACGGTTTTATGCATCTTTAGTGCACAGACTTACAAACAAAAGCTTCCGAAGCGTTTGGAAGCTTTTGTTATTGAGTTTGTTTGGTTTTTGGGCAGCAACTTTAGTTCCAGTCATCACATAGGTAAATTAACCTAATGATTTTTAATTGATTAAGATAAGAACTATTTTTTGAAAATCTTGGTAATTAGGTACCCTTTATTATTTCTCTTTTATTAGGTTGGCAGTTGTTTTGATTACAAAAATGTATAAACGAAAAGGAATAGAAATAATCTATATTCCATCATCATCACCATTATCATCTACCTGTCTTAGTCCACTGCTGGACATAGGCCTCCCCCTATGAACGCCATAGCGCCCTGTGTTCAGCATGCCGCATCCAGCATCTGCCTGCAGTCTGTCGCAGATCGTCATCCCCCCTGACCGGAGGGCGTCCTACACTACGTTTGCCGAGTCGCAGTCTCCACTCGAGAACACGTTTACCCCAGCGGTTGTCGGTCAATCTATATTCCATGGAGAAGTTTAATTATTATTGACTCTTTTTAAGCAGCATCGACATCCTACTGATTGTGGGTAGTTGAATAAAGTAACAAATCGCTATCGCTTACTACTTGCAACTTGAAAGAATTGATGATTCCGCTGTGCTAGCGAATAACCAATTGTTCTTGTTGGACAAGTCTTACTATGATTCAAGTAATACCCTACGAGTTCCATACCATGTCATGCATTAGTTGTAACTAGGTATTTTTACTAGTTAATGATCATCAACTTAAAAATGTAAAGTAAAGTGAAATAAGAAGTAAAGTTTAAATCATTAACTATAAAGTAAAAGTAGTCACAACTTATGCATAACAAATTAGTAGTACAATCTGTTTAATTACATCCAATATAACTTGGATTACTTAAAATTTATAACTTAAAATTGCAGTGGCCAACAGGGTGTGTGTACTAACTTATATAATATATACAATTAGATATATAATTATTATATATATGTATATTATATCTTAAGCTATAATTAGATATAATAAGATCTTAAGCTAGCAACCTATGTACATATTGGCAATAAATAAATGAAGTGATATGAAATTATTGGATTTGAAGTTGCGCAATTTGAAATCCAAGTTATATTGGATGTTATTAAACAGATTGTACCACTAATTTATAAAGACACGAATCTGTTCATTTAGGTATATTAAAAAAACTAGTTAAGGTATCAAAATTAAATGAAATGAAAATATTTTATTTATCCTAAACCTTAAATCTACTAAACAGCAAACTAACATAAGAAACTATCTAATAATAAAGTACCCACTTACTAGAGGTGCTTATTATTTGCGTGCGCGGCAGAGCTTAGGATAAATATCAGTATCAAAGCACCTAAGTTGGGACTAGATCTCGACATACAATTACAGTTATGTGCCCGACCCGCTCGTGATGTACTGCCGATGTCGATCCGATTTATAAAACAGGTCGGTGCTAGCGAGACACTAATGTGGCTCATGAAAAATTGACACACCAAACCAGTTCTGCAAAGTAGCAACAGAAACCCACACTAATAACTAGTTCAGTATAATTCAACAAACTGCTGCGCAGCTCCGCCCTGCCAGCCACTTGTTCCATTGTTTGCACTCCATGCTAAATTGCGGAAATACTATCCAGTTTTGCTATTGACGCTATTGCTCTTGTAACGAGCTTACTATTGTCAATTTCTCTTTATGACTATAATTATCGTTTGAATGTTTTCCTAATTAAATAAAACACTGATCTAAATTATCTTCATAGATCAATCTGCTCATAGGGTAGGTATCACGTAGAGATAAGCCACAAACAGGTTTTGTCTGACAGAACAAAACAAAGGTGTAGGTATAGGTAGCGTGCAGTCTGTTTCCGCATAATAGTAAAACTAGCCGGGTTCCAGCTGTTACGGTAATTGTGCAGGATCAATATCTAGAAATGTGAGTTTCGTAAGTCAATTGTGAGGTGGTCAAGTTGATCGATGATGTGAGCGCGTGCGCGGGCACCGCTTGTCAATTAGGTTAGCTGAGTTCAGGGCCTGAACTATGGGTGCTCTTATCTCTGTCCGGCAATCTGACAATGTTTACGCAACTTTAACTGAAATCAATTGAAATAAATATTTTTAAACTTACGCAACCTGAACACATTATTATTAGTATTATTTAACGACTAGATATTTATTAAAGTCGGGAAAAATAGGCAAATAAACGCGATCAGCTGAAATAGTAGCGTACCTTTAATTCTGCCAAACAGAGTGCCTTCATGACTTGTCTAAAATCAATATTAAGTTACTCTATAAATTGTATGGCTAAAACCGTCGAAGTCGGCAAGTTCATGGCTTCGAAAGTATTCGCATAAAAACAGACATATGCTCAGGACAGGTAGGTAGGATAAACATAATTCTCAATGCAAGCAAAAAAACCGTCAGGCACAAATTCAAGCGAAACACAAAAAGTGTCGTAAAATCATCACGACCTCCATTCATTCTTGAACGTCAATGAAATTCTTAAGCGGTAACAAAAGAAACGGACTTAAAACCATACTTCGCTCAGGACCTTGTTTTATCATAGTCCTTTTAACTTGGTTAGGTATGGAGACGGAGAGATATAAATATATATTAAAATAAATATTATAAGTAATTCTTGATGAAATAGATAAATATTTTTCAAAGATTATCTATCTCATCAAAACAACCAACCCCATATCTATGCCGATAACTTACTAAATTTAAGTAGCCAACCTTAGAAATTGCCACTTTTGTCATTCCAGTGTAGGTGGTTTAATGATTGTCCAACAATACGTTCAAGTTCTAAACTGAAAACTTTGAAAATATAAAAGCAGAGTTGGTAATTCAAATAACAAAGAATTATGAAAAGGTTACGCAACTCATGCATACAGGCAGCTGCGAGCGATCTTTAACAAAAGAACTTTGCAGGTTGTTACCGCCGCGAATTCATCTCACTTTCAAAGAAATTCACCTTCGATCCGTACGGTACAGCCACGGCCCCTCGGATGACTGCATGACTCCATTGTTTGTCGAGATCTGTGTTCAAATAAATCGGCCAGTCGCGGACAAAAGAATTGCTGTTTGTTGGGAAGTAAAGTACCACCTACGAACTCTTACGCGTCTCTGCCTCAGGATCGCTAGAATCTACTTAATATGACTAAATATTCCATCTAGCCTGGACATCTAGAGTTTCTAGAGTAACTATATAGGGCGGTTTTTTGGACGTTGCGGTAAGGGGAGGTGTCTTATAGTACTACGCCTAGCCAGCATTGAAGGAAATTTCCTAAGAATGATAATGGAGTCTAGTGGAAACAGCTGTAGGTACGTACCCTTTATAAAAATCATACCGACGAGCATCTACTAAGTAGGTACGTTGTCCTGACACACGTGTACCCTCGTTTCTTAGGTAAATAAATTGGTAAGTACATACAGTCAGAATTTCGAGTCCTTACATCCGGACTGTAAGTCCGCTTCTAACTCTATGACTTTTATCTTTAGAGTCGGTTCGGTATATATTTCCTACCAATACGTTATTTCCAAGCTGCTTCCCCAGTGGCGTTGTACTGATATCCATAGAGGCCAGACTAATAGAGTATCTATTAAACACACCTGCCTATGACTTCCGATTGTCTGTTGACTTAGCAATGTGATCTCCTTCATATTGCGTCTGTGTTTGATGTTCTAAATAAGGATGTTAATACAGGGCAGCCTGCCCTTCATGTCCTTGTTAAGGTACCTACTTAGGTACCTAACACTCGATCGATATAGCATTAATAGTAATAGTAGACAAACGAAGAGAAGGTCCATGTTTAAGTTCTCAAAGGGATACATAGACTTTACAAGTATACCAGATTGTAAAAAATAATGCAGAAGAAGTCAGTTCCCATTTAAAATAAATGGACATAATATAAGTGAAGTTCATACATATTTAAATTATTTAAATCATATCCTACTGGATAAAAACGCTCTTACTAACCTAATGCAATTCAATAACGAATTTGTATGGAATTGAATTGTATGTTCTAATAGAATTCGATCGGTTAGTGTGACGGGAAATAGACAAAAGAAACCGGATCAACGAAGTAGTGCATATTTATCAGGGAAATAATTATAAACCAGTACCTGTATTATGTTTGATAAAATTATTGAAGCTGTGAAAGGTCTCCATAAGCAATCGGAAGCTGAGGGCAGGTGTGCGCGATCCAATTCCCTTAATGCACTTTAAAAAGTGTTTCAGGGACGTTACATTAATTACCAAAAATATTCAATAAATCACCTGCATTATTCATACTAAACTTAGTAAATAGACTTCTACTTTAAAGCATTCTCACGATGTTTATCATGGAACAAATATAGTAACTACAAAGGATATTATTGTCCATATAAAGTTGGGGTAAGTTCGTACCTAACTAAATGACATCGAGTAAATCGAGAAGTTACTGATCGAGCGAAGAAGGAAAACTTATATAATTTTGCAAAGTCTCAATTATCATCACTTCTACCCCATTCATTTAGGTACTTGTCGTATTCCTAATCCCAGCTTGCTGCTGAACGAACTCAAGCACTTGATTATGGAATCAACATCTTTGCATGATGACAACACAATCGTCGAACGAATATTGCGAAATTTATCAGCATTTCAATTAAGTAAACTAATTATACTCGCACTCCGTCTTATCTAATCAGGTTTGGAAGGCCCCCGTATGAGTCCAGCACATGTGTGTTTGCACGCACGTGTTACCTAGTAGGTACCTACCCTCAGAATACGTCTTGGAGAATGGTTATCCTCCATGGAATACCATTAAGCAATCCAAAGGTAAACAGTAAGTATAGCTATGTAGGGCACCGATAATATTTACAATGAAAATCCTTATGCTTTGCCTCCCTAGCTATTTGCATTTGTTTAATCTAGGATATCGATAAAATTGTCGTGTTAGGTGTACAGACAGACTCATAGGGGTCTCTACGGTTTAAGTACCTAGTATTCCATCATCCATACTAATTTTATAAATTGGAAAGTAATTCTGATTGACTGTCCGTCTGTCTGTCTGTTACCTTTTCACGCCTAAACGGCTGAACGGATCTTAATGAAGTTTGGTAAGGAGGTAAATGGTATCCCGGGGACGGACATAGGCTACTTGAAAAGTGCATGCGAAGCTGCGGACAGCAGCTAGTATTTAATAAAATTTAATCATAATTTCCAAATAACCATCGCATGCATTCTACGACACAATCAGCCGATGTAATTTATTCTATAAAACGAGGGCGTATCAAAGAACATACGAATTTGTAATTGTTACGTTTTTGTTGGTCATCCCCATCAATATGGCACGTCGGTCGCAGTCGTTAATTTCATTAAGAGCTTATTAAGCGGGCACGCGACCCACCAGCAGTGCCAACAGTTGTTTCGAGCACGCGCCCACGATACAATCTAAAAACTTATGGCCCGTAACAACAATTGAATTCGTTCACCTTCGGAATTTTCATTAAATGAGTAAACATCCATGTATTGGAATAGAATACTCAGCGCGCACAAAGAAACAAACTTAATCGCTTATAGCATCAGAGAGAACAGAATTTTCTCAATTTCCTAAAAGTTACTACTATCTATTTCAGAGTTTTTGCAATTCTGTGGAACATGTTTGAATTTCTCAAACGCGTCATAGGTATTGTAAGAAAAAACAATTGTAAATTATAATCAGCGCCAAGTCATGTATATAATTCGACCTGTCGTCGCCGTCTATCCCGACCTGTATATAATTCTAGTCTTTACAGAACTTTAACTATAATTTCCACTAATTTGTACTTCGGTTATGGTCATGCGTTCTTAATACGTGTGTCAGTGGTCACGCATAGCACAGCTCATCAGTGTCTGGCGTCAGGTGGTGACCACCATACAATACAAGGGGTAGTAAATGGACTGCGCCGAGGGAGTAACATCATTTATTAAATAAAATTGATTCCACTCTGTAGGAACCTTGCAAACCGATTCTCGAAGTGGCTAGTACGAGTATTTATGATTCATTTATGCAGGACTTTTTCAGTGATAAAATGAAAGCAATGGAGGCCATTAGGGTAGGCCTATGTCCAGCAGTGGACTAATATAGGTTGATGATGATGATGATGAATGGAGGCACACAAGCTATAAGAAATTTAGCACTACAGCTTTCCATCCCCGGGCGACGGTCTAGCTAGAGGGAGACTCAGAACAGGGTGGAAAGATGTAGTGTTAACAATTATGAGAGCGCGCAGCTTCTGAAGACGACGCCGACGTCGAAGAAGCGGAGGAAATTAACCAAAGCTGACTCCACCATTATGGAATAACTAACTAGGAAAAAAACTGAAAGCCATGGTGTCTAAGCCAGACCCAACCCCATAGTAGAGGAACATTAGATAACGACATGATCTTTGATTATTAATATATCTAGATAGAGCGTCGCGTTGCAAAACTACCATACAAAAAAAAACCGCAAAGTGCGAGTCGACTAGCACACGAAGGGTTCCGTACCGTAAAAATCAGGCAACTTTTTCAAAAAACATCAAATTTTCGCTTGTTCGGAGACCCCTTGCCACGTGACAGACGGGCGGACGGACGGACGGACGAACGGACGGACGGACGGCCGGACGGACAGCGGAGGCTTAGTAATAGGGTTCCATTTTCCCCCTCGGGTACGGAACGTCTAAAAACAGGCCAATTTTCGTGGCCGCGACAGCTAGGATTTAATTTTTAAACTCGCGCCACGCATTATTCTTTGGCATAATGATACCAGTTATAAAAAAACTTCCATTGGTGATCTTGATGATGTAATAAGTAGAGTGGTGGTACTCATCCACATAACATTAATAATAACAATACAATAACAAATCATTCATCACTGCTTCCGGTCAGTGTGCCGTATTCAAAGTTTGCCCATTATCCCACCCCATCTCGAGTAGGTACCGTTTATTTAGACTGGGATGGGGATTTGCGAATGATATTATTAATTGGTAGGTTCCCACAGCTTCCAGAGGGGTGAGTGCACGGTCGGCTGTTGATTTGTGTGTTATTGTTGGCGCGGGGTGGTGCGATCCGCTTCCGCGCGCACTCCCACGACAGGGAGCAGATGCCAGCGCGGCGTCGTCGGTGTCGGTGCCGCAACCACTGTCACTCACAATATTGTCTCTCCAGTGACCCTCGTGGGACCTGTGGGAACCCTCCCGATGGGAACAATACCACTTTCGTTCAAATATTGTACAATGCTCTTTGTAATCAATACGTCCATTACTAATGTTTCGATGCTGGTACGCGTTAGTAATTGTTATTGCCTATTTATAAAGGTTTTTGATTTTATTTTCCTTTGATACTTAGTACATATCAATATTTTTGCTGAAACTTATTAGCTTTCGCACTTATAATAACTTAGTTGATGTTGAAACAACGCAAAAGCTTGTTACCGTGTTTTGTACGAAAGTTGGTAAAGTTGTACGAAGGTTGGTAAATGTTAATCAGGGCTAGTCCTACACACCATGTCGGTAAGGTTAAATTAAGTAACTGGACAATTTTTAAGAAGAGCCGATTTAATAATCATTTGATTGTTTTAAGTTTTGCGGACAAGTAGGTAGGTACTAATCCCTCGGAATTTTTTATTGAACTATCTTGGGATCATTACCTATACAATAGCAAAATAATCATTAAAATCGGTCCACAATTGACGGAGAACTCGGCGAAGTTATATTAATAATAAAAAACATACATACAGCCGCACATAGAACCTCCTCCTTTCTTTTAAGTCGGTTAAAAATATTGTAAAATGTTGACAGGTCGGGTCGGTAAGTATAACTTAACTATTTTCAAACTTTCTACAATGCATAACTTACCTACATACATCGATCAGGTACCCGGCGCGGCATCCCCCGGCAGGTACCTTGATCGATGCCTACATATGTACATACAATTAATTTCGACGTAAGATAGATCTCAACGCGCTCCAATATATTTCAGAGTAACAAATGACAATCAACAAAATTTGGGCACTGTGCTAAATAATGAGAAGTGCCTTTTCACACATCCCGGTCGCCGGGTAGCCGGTGCCGGGTACCCAGCGGCGAATTACTATATGCAAATTATGCCGGTACGTGTAATACGTATAAATAAACGATAGCTTTATCGTATGTACATGCCCATACACTTCGCCGCCGGGTACCCGGCACCGGCTACCCGGAAACCGGGACGTATGAAAACGCCCTTATTGTTGTAACCGAGTCTGTGCTATACAGACACTTGGGCCGTCAAAACAGCGCTCAAATGTATTCGGCGTGTGATTGATTATTTATTTTATTTATTAGCGTCATTAGACTGCAAAACCTCAATGCAAGAATTCTCAGATAACAGAGAAGAAGAATAGAGCATAATCGAACTCATTGAAGTTCCAGTCTTTCGCTGGGTCAATATTGCTCGGTAAAATTCGATCAGAACAGTGAGCCTTGCCGACTCCAATCTCGATGTCTAACGGTGGATGGTATGCGTCGGGAGGAACCAATCCGTCGGTACCGGTGACAGAGACCTCACGAACCTCATCACCCTCCTGAACCAGCACCACGTCTAACGTTCCTCCGTGTGAGTTCGTGACGACATTATGTTCATTCAAATTACTAAAAGATAAACAATAACAGTAATAATTAACAATATTCGCTAAAGCGCTTTTCAAATTTAGGTCACCTAGGTACTATCAACACAGACATTTTAGTGGACAAAACAAAACTTTCTTCACTTAGCATCAGTGGCGCTGGTCTCCCAGAGACGAGGTGCACATTATGCCGCTCCTCCGACACCCTACTGACGCCGCATTAATATTGTATATATCACGCATAAATTGACTACGATTTGTAGTCTGGTTGCTATACCATCACTTTTCAAACCATCTGTCTAAAAATGGAAATAAATAACAAATCTGAAAACATTTAGGGTAATTTATTAAAGAAGATGGTGTCTATCAATATGTTTCCTAGATCATCGTTGTATCGGATATCTAGACGAACATTGCTTATATATTCAGCAGACTGTCTGGATTTGCCTGGTAGCATGTCAAATAGGCACATTAGGAACCTTAAGTACTTTATAGTAAGAGGTACTGTATTTTCATTCAATAATAGATAGGCTGTAGCTCCTTCCTACCTATTGTACCTTTCTGTTACCCGGTATCAAGCTTTGTTTTTTGTTTGCTAACAATTAACATATTCCTAAATGCACACAAAATAGGTACAATTGAAACGAAGTTGGTTTTGTCATGGTTTCATAGAAAATGGTTTACGATTTGCGGCAAATTACTTTTCCGTTACTTTTTTTTAACCCTTGTAGAAAAAATTAAAAACCCCTAAAAAAAATTTATCTCGCCCCAACCTGAAACTATCAATCTTAAAGTAAGGTGCCTACCATTATAAATTTAAAGTAACCTACCTACATCGTAACGGGAGATCTAAAATATTCTGACCAGGTGTTAGGTAGAGATTTTACCTATTTTATTAAGTATGTTTTCTATGCAATTGCTAGGATCAAAAAAACCAAGGAATTAGCAAAGATTAATTACCTACTAGACTAGAGTTAAAATACCTACTTACTAAAGATTTAAGATCGAACGTGCTTCATTTGAAGTTTAGTATAATTTGAAGTTAAATAAAAGCATAAAATCTTCGTTGAACTTTCATGCAATTCATTTTGCTTCGTTAATGTAGCTTACTTCGAGTCTCCTGTATAAATCACCAACAGTTTCGGTTATAAAATGTAAATATTTATAGTAACAAATGTATTGTTTTCGCATTCGTGAACGAAGATTGATGTGCAACAATTATGTGATGCTCCCGAGCTATACCTACATCCAACGTGTGTTGCATCAGCAACTAAGTTTTTTTGGAGTCTGTGATGCTAATGCTGTGTGGAAATAAATAGACACTGTCTGGGACATCCATCGTTCGTTCTAGTTTCAATTTCTTTATAATACCTAACGTAGGTAGGTAGGTACCGAGATGTTGACGTGCTCGCCGAAGACTGGACCAATTTATTGAGTGTTTTAATTTTTATGAACGCTTTTATTCATTTTATTACTTTGACATTCCGTAATTATTTTTAATTTATATTTACAAGTTTCTACACGCGGCTTCGCACGCGTCGTTTATATGGAAACGTTTAAAGGTTATTTCTATCCCATGGGAACTGATCTATGGGATAAAACGCCTATGTTAATTGTTAGTTACTCTTAATTTACTTCATTGTACCTAGTTGTTAACAAGACAGAACTGTTTCTGCATTTCTCCTCCGCAAGCAAGCGCTTCCCCTTTAGCCATTTCTACATGCGAGGACACATAAATGGTTATGAGTTATTAAGTACCTAAGTTTATTTATAAAGTGTGAAAAACTGTTCGTTCTCCGAATAAAACAATATAAAAAAATGTTTTATTCCAGGCCTAGAACGACTTTTAAGCAAAATTTCAGCCTGATCGCCAAAACTACTGAACAGTGGTTTTGGCGTGAAGAAGTAACAAACATCCATAGATCTAAACATCATTAGTGTAATTCCTGACTTTTAAATATGTAAGCATAATTTTTTTTGTAAATTGATTTAATTAATGTATTTGATTGTATAAGACGTGTCAATTTAAAAAAAAATTACCTATTCCTAAAAATAAAAAATACCAAACGATTTGAGTGGCTGAAACATTGCAGAAATTTTTCAATATGTTGGATAGGTACCTACTCTATCTATATCCCCATCTAACTAGGCCTAGAAAGATACCTAACTTGATTGTTTTGAATCCCTTAATAATACTCTGTTTTTAAGTTTTGCGGGACAAATACTAATCAAACAGACTAAATACTGGAATAACATTTTTATGGAACCACCTCGAAATCACTCTCTATACAATAGCGAAATAATTTTCAAATCTGTCATTAATTGACGGAGAAATCGACGATCATACTTTTAAAAAACATACAGCCGAACATAGAACCTCCTTTTTGCGAAGTCGGTTAAACAAGTGGCATTATGAATGTAAGCGGGTTAACTATACGAACCCAGTTTGTGTTGGAAGAACACTAACGCTTCCTCCCTTAACGAGGGACAACACGAGGGATCGAACATAACGAGGGACCCAAGAAAAGGTATTAATATTTAAAGATTGTTTCAAAAACAGGTTTTGTATCGCTATAGTGTCGCTGGATTGTCAATTAACTTGCGAGTAAGTGATGGCCCAATTCTGCTTACCAGTATGTATTATTTAATAGTAGGTAAAGCGATTTTTTGTTAAATGTGACCCCTGGTCTTCGAATCTCTTAGCTAACGCGCCTCACGGCAATTCAAGATGTACAAAAAGTGGTACGCGGAAATATTTGGAGGTCGTGGGTTCCCGTGTCAAGTGTCACGGGGCGGGCACTCGGGCAGGGCAGGAGGCACGACCAGGCATTGTTTGCGCGCACGACGAGACGAATCTCCGCCACAGAGCAAGTAACACTTGCCCCCAGCTCCACGCAGGCTTCATGACTCATTAACGCGGTCACGAAACCATTCTACCACTCTTTCACCGATGACCGACGCAAGCTGCCAAAGTGGAATTGCTTCGTCCGATGCCGTGGCATCCTGTTTATTCCCACGGAATTTTAAGTGATAGGAAAAAGTTGAACTCACTGAAAGTAGCAGTGATGCGCCGTAATAGACTCTAAAATTTTATTCATAAGTATTTTATAGATAGTCTATCTTATCTGTTTAACCCTACTAATAAATAATTATTTATTCGTAGGTTCAACCCAATAAATATCTAGCTCTATGGCAAACTCTATGACTCAGTGGTCGTCAAACTGCGGCCCGCGACAAAGCGCAATTTTTGTTAGATTATATCAATATATGATTTTGCACATGAAGTAACTATACTTATTTTCATAAATATAGTAATAATTGACGGTACGTCTGGTCTACCAGTTATTTTGGTCACCTCGCGAATACCGTTACGCCGAGTGTCCGTGGGTTCGATTCCCATCCCAGACAAATATTTGTGTGATCCACTAACATTTGTTTCGTGTGTCTCTCTGGGTGTTCTTTGTGTCAGTTATCTAATTGTATGCTAGTTAGTGTATCTTTTTGTTAATCTAAATAATTATTTATTAATAAAAGAAATTACAATCAAAGTAGTTAAGCTAGTTAGTTGGCAAATAAAGAATCCACATTGGTCACAGGTAGCAATTGCCATACAAAATCTATGGGCCAATCGGGTTTAGACAGCTCATAAAAAATATCTATGTCAATTGATTGGTGGTGTTAACTAAACAATCCAAGAATGCGCGGCCTACAGTGATAAGTGATAACTCACATTGCACTTGACCAGAAAAGTGTGACGACCACTGGTCGCCTATCGACCACACACGCCTTTATAAACGGCCAGCGTTTATATAGGCGCTAACTTTGCTATTAAATTTTAGTAATAACATTGAAGTCCTATCCAATATAAGCACGCAATATTAAAGTAATGTGTATTAATAAAAAGCATAAAACAACATACCTCCTAAACATACGTATTTTAATATAACTTCAACCAAATTTATTATCTACAGCAAACTTTGCAAATTTTGTTGTAAAATTAATATTTTTATTATACCTCTAGTGTTATAGAATGTACTTACTTACCTTAAGCTAATTCATATTTTTATGGGGTACCTATGAAAATAACATTATATAAATCTCTGAATTACCATAATTATTTGTAATGTGCACTAAAATGGAATGTTATTCAGACTTGCTTTTGACTGTGTACAGAATTTGATTGGTTTGGTGTATCAGGTAGAGAGCGCTCACGAACACTGCATTGGCCCTGGAAAAACAGATATTTTATGTGTTTGTGTGGTTCTTTTAGTAAGTTCATAAATGGTGTATGATGATAAATTAATATTTTATCGTAATTTTATTTGAAGCAACTTGTCTTTTATGCGAGTAAACAATATTGTGTTTCTATAGGTTATTTACATATAATTAGCAGATTGGGACAATTTACTTTTCCTTCATGATTCATTGGAAACTAGCTTCTGCATGTGGTTTAACCGGATAAAAAGAAGCCTTGTATTTTAGTCAGATTTCTTTTATTCTACATTTACACAAATTTTATCTTAATCTGTATAGTTCTTTTAGAGATCCTAGGTAACATAAAAACCATCTTCACTCACAAACTTATACCTCTAAATAATATTAGTAGGGTTGCTAAAATAATAGGAAAACCAAACTTACTGTCCTTCCTTGAAGTATTCTTTCAGAGTATTGGAGAATCTCTTAGAGTACTTGACAAATTCCCGTTTTCTCTGTTCCAGTATCTGCTTGCCTGGCCCCGGAGTGTAAGTGGACACCTCATTGACCGCATCCAGAAGCTTCTTTATAGCAGATGCAATTTCCCTGAAAACAAACACATAATAGTTTTTTTCAAAAGCTACAACAATAAACAATTTGTAATACACCTGGCTAGTCTCGGTTGAGACTGGCTGCCATGCCTGAAATTTGGCTAAGAGGAAATAGTCAATTTAGGATTATTAGAAGTTTCTAGTATGCATCTAATCTCTACAAATATCTATAGGCAGTGCAAATAAGCAGTTTTATTTCCATCAAACAAAAGGGTAGATTTATTGATGATGATGATGAAAGGACCCAACTATGATGCAGAACTAGCATGTAGGATATACCCATCTTAGTTTTTAGTTTAGTTGAGTACATAAACTAATCATCACAAGGCCAATACAATGCTATTTAGGTACAAACTTGATGGTTTCCAGGAAAGTCTTCCTGTCAGTGATCTCATCAGGAATACGGCTCAGGATTTTCTTCAAAGCAGCTGATTTCTTATTCAGCTCTTGGAAAGCCTCTTCAGACCTGTTTAAGCGGAGGTCAGCACCTGAAATGATATACATAATATAAATAATTATTATGAACTGGTCAGTTTTGTGTGTGTTTGTGTAAATGATATGTAGGCAGTCTAAAACCTCACCACATATCACCGGGGGGAAGATGGGTTGGTAAAAGTTACTAAAAAACATCATATGAATAATGGATGATCCCCTAAGGGAACCAGATAACTGAAATACTTCTAACATATTTTGAAGGCCAGGAGTTCACCTCTTCTTGTGCAACTATAAATAATAAAACTATAAAAAACTTATAGTGAAATAAGACTAGTGATATTACATTCTGCCTCAGTTAGAGTCCCTTGCAGACGAAGCAGACTTTCATTCATGTTCACCGGAATATCAGCACGCCTCATGATGCCAGCCACCAGGTCGAAATTAAGGCCTGGAATTGAAGCTTCTGCCTTAGTAAGGGCTGCTCGAAGGGTCTGTGATGCACCCAAGTCATATTTTTCCAGCTGATAGGGAAAATACTAAGATTAATCACTCATTTTCATAGACAGCAATTAGTGAAGTCAAATAAAGGAAAGTAGTAGGTAATCGCTCCTCTGTTGGGTTTATGGTGGTTCAACTTTTATCGATAATTTTAGGCCAAGTTTGACCCCTCATGGTGTCTGCACTTTAAGAGCTTTTTATGGAGCCTTACTTTTTAAAGCTACGTCAGTTTATAGCGGGTGAACCAACAAAAATGACTGCAATGCATGTGAATTACAGTAGAAACAATAGAACATCTATTTCGCAAGGGAGGACTAACATATTCAAGATTACTAAACATACCTGGCTCAAAACTGGCCTTATAAGAACCGGTAAAACCAAAGAAGTAACAGGTAATTCATCCCCCATTGTCATCGTGTTTGCAATTTGTATTACAAATTCCTGAACTCAGTAAAAGTAAGCACACGAAACTAAAAAATAATTAGAATGGAATTTTAGAAATAACTAAGTAAAACAAGAAATTTGACAGTTGACTCATCAACTTCAACTTCTGTATTTAGACAGTTGACAGATCAGTAGATAGACAGTTGGTTGAATATTTGTCACTGTCAAAGTCGGCTGTGTGTGGCTATCAAACAAATAACAGGAAAGGACAGACATAGAAAATTAAATTTACAAAGTCATTATTTCAATATTCGATAACTTTATATAATAAATTAAAACTCGCTTTGCCCACAACTAGTCTACACAAGATTAATATATCTTTTAAAAGTCAATGTATATAATGTCAATGTGTTCTACAACAAAATACCAAATGAGTTGAAAAAATTATCAATAAATAAATTCAAACAAATTGTCAAACATTATCCTTTGTTAAAAGGCTTTCTACATACTAAATATCAGACTATCTCTAGAGGATTAAATAGCTTGCGACAAGTTTTACGCCAACTCGAAAACTAGCAACCTAACAAGGTAAGGGTTTCTTGTTCGCTTCTATAATTTACCTTAAAAATATTGAAGTGCACAAAAATCAAAGTGATCCCTTTATTTTCTAGTTTTACTGTAATTTGAATTTTGTGAAGTATCCAGGAGTAAGATTTAAAGGAAATAAAGCACTTTGAATTTGATTTTGAATCCTCGTTCCACAGTCGGGCTATTACCGGTAATTTATTTAAAGCAGCAAAATGGTAGTAAGCGGTGACATTTGGGTGTTTGGGGTGGGTGCGGTGACTACCCGCTGGAAGGCAATTTTAGCCAATAAATCTGTCGATAAAAAGCAAGAACTGTCAAATCGGACATTTCTTCATTACAAAAACTGTCAAATTTGACTGTCTTGCCATATTTACCTAATGATACTACATTGGCGAGAATTGCCTTTCTGTTTTGTTAGAATATTATGTATTATGCTGCTGTACATCTATAGTCCGGAATCAGCCGATTTCGATCCACTGTGCGGGGTGGTGGTTGGCCGCCCACGTCACATTACATCAAAGAGAATCCAGAGTACACAAGTGACAGGATTATCATAAATTAAATGTTTCATAAGATCATATTTTATGGTATTTTTTAACCGTGGTCAACTAATGATAATGTTTTATAAACGCAGCCGGGTAAATAAGATAACGTGATAATATACTCAGCCTCATTTTGCTTGGCAATGGCAGCACTTTTTGCTACGCTCGTCACCAATGTTGCCGCCGCCTTTGCCGGTGAGGATCTTTTTGGTTCGTTTCGGATCTTTCTATAACTTCGCGGATCTTTTTGGACCAAAACGCCTATGACTTAGGGAGGTTCGTTTCACGTAACCGCGAAGAAATTTTAGAAAAAGCGAGTTTATTTTTTGTTGCAGTTTTTTATATTTTCTCCCTATAAAATTATCACGGCGGCGCGGTGTGGCGCGGCGGCGGCAGCGGCCTCTTCGCTTGGTGTTACCTTTTCTTTTTTACCATTATGAGCAACATCCGCTACAAAGTCAGAAAATTTCTGCTACTTGTTAACACTCATGAACTAATTTTCCCTCGCCATTATGTTTTTTCTCTTGGTTTCCATTGCGAGGAAGATGACAATTCACTTTTCCAGAAGTTTATTCATTGTAGAAAGCGAAACTGCAAATATATGTCCCACGCAATTTAAATCGAACGCCTCTATGAATTTATTTTAGCTCAGAACATCAATATTTTAAACTAATTGCGCCCCGCGGGGAATTTAATCATCCCACCGGAAACATTGCACTTTTCCGGAATCAAAAGAAGCCTATGAGATAGGTAATCTAGGATATAAGCTACCCTGGTACCAAAGTTCATCCAAATCCGTTCAGTTGTTTGAGCGTGAATGCGTAACAGTCAATGGGGACAACGGGAACACATCTACCCAACTGATTCATGCATTGTTGATTTTCAGAAACAAGTTGTTTTAAATTTTCATACAAAAAAACTCATATCAAACGCTAAAGCGACAACCCTATTACTAATAAAAACACAATTTTCAAAAGCAATATTTTAGGGTTCCTTTACCTAGGACACCTTTCTGTACTAGATTTACCTTACTAGTTGATAAGGTTTATTTATTATTTATCATGTGCAAATAAGGAATACATTCATTCATGCTAAAAATAAAACTTAGCACGTACGTAGCACCTGCAGATAAACATTGAACAATAATAGCTTAGAAGAAAAATGTAAACTTACGTAAAATACCTTATAAAATAAAATTGTGGGCATGGCTAAACAAAACGATAGTTACTCGCCATGGTCGTCTCATTGGCTCACGTAACGTACCTACTACGCCTACGCAACAGGAACGCACCAATGGGCGCTAGGCCTGGTGCTAGACTCTGCACATTTAATGTGTATACCTAAGTATGGGCGGTGACAATTTGAGGTCACAGGAACCTTACTGATGAACACCTGATGGCACCTAAGTTAGTCAGTAACTTATATCACATAGGTTACTGACTCCTTGTATTCATATTTCAGGTTTTCCTATTTTTCTGATTCCTTATTTACGAAACGGATCTAACGGATATAACGGAAACGGATTTGACATATTTCGCATCATAATTAATTACCATCGGTTCGGAGCTTTTTCATTTTGTCTGCCGGCAACACTGCCCGTCACGTCAACGTCAATACGTCAATGTTGTTTTTGATTTTTCAGGAATTTCGTTTATGTATGTGAATCATTTACCTAATTCTTTCAATCAAAGTAATTGCTGGAGGAGAATACCAAAACAAGTTTTAACACCACTTCCCCAGACAGAAAATGGCTAAAAATACATCGAGTTCTGCATTTAGAAAAATAGATATAGACCAGTATAACGAAGATAACTTCAAAGAAGATGAAGCGGAACAATCGGT
Source organism: Eupithecia inturbata (assembly GCA_963662085.1). Classification (NCBI taxonomy): domain Eukaryota; kingdom Metazoa; phylum Arthropoda; class Insecta; order Lepidoptera; family Geometridae; genus Eupithecia; species Eupithecia inturbata. The sequence goes on along the minus strand of OY759180.1, from coordinate 7,716,492 downwards.
GCCTACTGGACCTGACGAGAACGAAGTTGTTGCTATGTTGAATCAATATCCTTTTCAAAAACCTAATCAAATTGAGGACGTTTTATTCTAAGACAAGAAATACTCTCCATTACATTGCACAGGGTTTTTAAATTTTAGCATTTCAAAAAAGCCAGCATACATACCATACATAGTTTTTTCCATAAAAAAAAAAAATAATTCAATAATATTTTTTTGTACAGTTTAGGAAGCCAAAATGCCTTTGGATACAACCATAAAACAGTTAACCAGATTTTTCTATTGTGTGTGTGTTTATGTTTTTGTAGGTACCTACTCACTTTTATTTTTGTGTACAATTATTTTCTTAATCACTAAACACAGGAAAATTCATTGATGCTCTGCAACTTGTACTAAGCAATGCTCCTGTTGGATCATCCAACCAACAAGTCAAGGCAAGTAAAGACTCTTGCCATTTGATAAAGTTTTGTAAAGTAGATAAATAACTTTATTGTTCCATCAAAACTATCTAGTACTCGATTTCATACTATCATCAATATATGTGAAAGAAGTGAATGAACTGTCCAGCATTATGTAATTATATAATGTTTTCAGGATAATGCTCTGGCACTTACTCTAAAAGTACTTCTGGCAATCAAATCAGCACAGATTGAAGAAGCTGTTGGGAGCTTGTCTCTTGATGATATTGATATCCTTATGAAGTATATCTACAGAGGTTTTGAATACCCATCTGAAGGCTCCAGTGGTCACTTACTGCTGTGGCATGAGAAAGCATACAATGTTGGAGGCTCGGGATCGATTGTGCGAGTTCTTTCAGACAGAATGAAAGTTTAATTTTATTTTATAACATTCCGTAAAAGTATTGTTTGTATTAATCAAGATTTTAAATAAATTAATGTGAATTATTATGTGAAGTCTTTTTATTTCAACACTGCTTAGCTAGGTGGGGCTGTGTGAATTTAATTATATGAATATTATTTACATGGAGAACAACTACTCCTGGGCAAGAATTCCGGAGTCAGACAGTCAAAGGAGGCCTGCTTGGCTTCAAACCTGAGATATTCCTGAAAACGGCTTAATCTGAAATTGAACCAATTTTGACAAATCGTTGGCATTGTCACAAGACATTGCATGCTTAATAAACACCTATTTAATTTGGGTAATAGAAAGGTGGAATAATTGTGTGTGCAATAAAGAATAGAAAGCCCCCTATGCATGCATGAAAAGAATGTAGAGGAGAAGGCTGACCATGTGCTTGTAGTGTGAAAGAGTAGCGTCTCAACATCTACACTACCTACCTCGGACGCCTAGGGAGGCATGCACCGGCGACAGTGACAGCTACGGCTGGCTTTCCTGGAGGACATCGGATTATTAGACTAGCTGCCCCTCACACTCAACACGCCCACCTGTGGCCTAGTTGTGGAAACCAGATCAGAAACAAATGTTTAAAGTGTTTCTCATTTTTGTACGCCACTCATATTTCTATCTATCTTCTATCTAGTTTCTGCCCGCAGCTTCGCACGCGTTGTTTCTATGGAAACGTTTTATGGTTATTTCTATCCCATCCTATGGGAACTGATTCCAGGCCTGGAACTACCTGTATGCACAACTGACAAACTTGAGCGCCTGCAGAATGTCGGGATAAGGTTTATATTTGACTTGCGCAAATATGACCATGTCTCGGAATTTCGCAGGAAGCTCAAGTGGCTACCCATACGGCTTCGCTGAAATTCTCATATCCTATTTCACGCCTCTGCACCCCCTTGTCTCAAAGAACGTTTCACCTTTACACTATACCTTTCTCACGCTCTTGCTCTGCGCTCTTCTGAAACCCTTATGCTTCAAGTATTTTTTTTTTATTTTCTTTAGGTGGCTTTCGTGTCACTGCGGCCATGATAGGCCTATTGTGATCGCCACCATATGCTTCAAGTAGCTGCCCACTCTACTTTCTTCTTCGCTCATTCTTTTACTGCCCGGGCTGTTCAACTATGGAACGAATTACGAGTTTCGGTAAGGCGTACAAAGTCGCTACCAATCTTTAAAACCTTGGTAAAGGAGCACTTTTTTCCTGTTGTCACTGAACGCATACCTACTATGTAGGTATATACATAAGTAGTAAATGGGGAATGTATTTAAATATAATGGTATGTATGTAGTAGGTCTATGTATTATTTATAATATTATAAAACCTACTATGGTTGTCTGGTAGAGATCGCTCTTGAGCGATAACACCGCCAATTGTCGCTTATTTTTTAAGTTTTCTTGTGGTTAATATTAGATTTAAGTGTGCAATAAAGTATTTTCTATCTATAAGTATATTAAATGCAAAATTTCACACCGAAATTCAGAAGTTTAGGTGCCAAAAACTACCGAACGGATCAGGCTGAAATTTAGCATAGGCCTACATGTAAGTAATTCTAAACCAGAAATAACAATAGCACACTGTTTATACCTATACCGGAAAACGCGTGCGGACAGAAGCTAGCGAACCTAGTAAGTAGGTATAAGTACCTATGTCAAATATAGAGGTAAATTTAGATGCTGAGAAATTATCTTAGTTATAAAACTAGTTGCGCCCCGCGGCTTCGCCCTCGTGGGAATTGATTGCACACCCCCTAGGGGCAGTTTTGTAAAAATGAAAAATACGTCTTATCATTATTTACTTTATAGTTTATTACGAATCACAAACTTTAATAACCCAATTTACCCCATTTTCAGGAAAATTTTAAAAATACTGAAACTCGTGTTCAATATTTTTGTATTCTCTGTAAGTTTTAAGCTCCACTGACCACTGGTTAAAGAGTTACAAAAAGCACCAAAAAAACTTCAACCTTCTTTTGCACCCCCGCCCGGGTGGAATATCCAAAAATCCCTTCTTAGCGGGAGGTTGTGTAGTAACAGGTACCTGCTTTTTAAATTTCAGCTTTCTAGCTTCAACGGTTTGGGCTGGACGTTGTTGCCAGAAAATCGGTTGTTCTTTTATATTAATAAATGATAGTCACAGACTTTCATTTGCTAAGGCATTACGATCAGGCTTTGTACAACCTAGGACTGTGAGAAAATTCACAAAGTGGTTGACGTAGTCATTTATTAGTTAAATAGAAGGGAACTGCCCCATGCGTAACCTACGAACAAATTATAAGTCGTGACACACATTTTCATGATGGCTTCTCTCCCACCCATAAATAAGACGTAGTTAAAAAAATACTTATACAGGGTGTTTGGTATTGGGACCGACATAATTTTTTGGGGAGTTGGGGGATCATGGGCTATATTTTTCCGGTAGATTCAATGTCCTTAGTATCACGGTTGCTGAGATATGATTTTTTTAGGTTTTTTTTGGAAATCATTCAAAATCATCTCTAAATTGCCATATTTTTTTGTTTGTGGTTATGCCACAAAGTATCTTGTGCTGTATTCTTCAATGTATACTTATTCTAAATAAATTATTACTTGACATACTTTACTAAAAAAAAGTTACGAGCATTCAAAGTCAAAAATCTGCGTAAAAGTTTTAAATCGCATCAACTTCCAAATTCATTAAAAAATTAAAACTAAACGTCATATTGAATTTCGTTTTAAAAAGTTCTACATTTATTTCCCTTTCCAACGTTATGCTACATGACGTGAAACTATTTGTTAGATGGTCAAACTAAGAGATACTTATCTGCTAGGGTCATACATAATTAATTATGCAGACACTTTATTGATTTGTTCTTCTAAATGAATTGAAAATTTGTGCTTATGGTGAGAGGCGGACAATATAATCAAGTTTTGTATTTTAAAATGATTCAGACAAAGAAAGCATAAAAAAGTGTCTGCTGCTGTTATGTCGGTCCCAATACCAAACACACTGTATATTATCCGACCGATGTGGCGCAGCGGGCGATGGTCCGCCTGCGACGCAATAGGTTGCGGGTTCGATTCCTCCTTGGGACAAATGTTTGTACGTTCTACAAATATTCTTTCATGGTGTTCTGGGTATTTTGTATGTGTAATAAGTATGGTAGACTGGGTACAGTTGTGACAATTTTCATTTGATCGCCCATAATTTTGTTAGTTTTCCAGTTAGTTGGATGAAAGGTGCTTTTTATTGTGAAATTATACATTTTCCTACGTATAAATACTAAAGGGGTTGTGTAGATTTTTGTATGGAGGGGCCACCCTCCTAAATATATTTATTTTTTCAAAGTTGCCTCCCTCAATAAAATTTATATCTATATAATATAAAAGAAAGTCGTGTTAGTTACACTATTTATAACTCAAGAACGGCTGAACGGATCTCGGTGAAATTTGGCAGCGAGGTAGATGATATCTATCCCGGGGCTGGACATAGGCTACCTTTTATTCCGGAATAAAGCGTGCGAAGCCGCGGGCAGCAGCTAGTCTATATATATAAAAGAAAGTCGTTTTAGTTACACTATTTATATTATAACTCAAGAACGGCTGAACGGATCTCGGTGAAATTTGGCAGCGAGGTAGATGGTATCCCGGGGCCGGACATAGGCTACCTTTTATTCCGGAAAAAAGCGTGCAAAGCCGCGGGCTGCAGCTAGTATTTGGACAAAGGACACTAAATTAAAATATGCTTTATAAAATAATGTCTTAAAGCGTCAGATTTCTGAGATATTCAATATGATGGATATTTTTTGAGTTTTTTCAATATATTTCAAAAATTATTAAACCTACAGAAATTTCAAAAACTGTTTTGAGATGTACAAACCAATACTTATCATTTGATACCCCACCTGGTGAGGTCCCTTTTGAAAAAACATCTCTCCCTTTCATTATCATTTTTCAAAAAGTGTTCTTTTCACAGACTTCTCTACATATATTTTCCCTGTTAAATATATGTAGATCCATATCTACAAACGCTACGTACATTTTAGATGGATCGCTCTGCAAACTTCATTTTTCAACTTTTCAAAATATTTCAAAAAGTATGAAACCAACAGAAATTTCAAAAACTGTTCTGAAATGTACAAACCTATACCTTTCATTTGATACACGCGGTCAGGTAACCCCCCTTAAAAGCAATACTTATGTAATAACGAGACTTGGACCCCGTCACCGATCTATGAACGCCACTGCACTTAATAAAACGTCAAGTGCGAGTCGGACTCACGCGCCGAGGGTTCTATTCAATTATCAGACCTTCATTCTTGCCAAATATCATGATTTAAGGTCAACGGGAAGTACCCCACAGGTTTTGGTCCCTCGCGAGTTTTTTTTTGTGAACTAATTACAAATTCGTGGTTTTTAGATTTTCCCCTTTACTTGTGCTATAAGACCTTGCTTCTTGCCAAATTTCATGGTCCTAGGCCAACGGAAAGTGCCTTATGGATTTTGGTCCGTTGCTGAAATTAGGATTTTTTTTTGTGACGGAACTACAAATTTGCAGGTTTCGGATTTTTCCAGTTATTTGTGCTATAAGACCTTGCGTCTTGAAAAATTTCATGGTTCTAGGTCAACGAGAAATACCCTATAGATTTTATGTGCATGTGATTCCCTTGGAAACTTCAAAATATGCGTACATAAACGGCTGTAACTTTTGATTGCGTTGACTTAACGTTTAATTAATATCACGGCTTCAAGAGGTTACGGACCTGAGTATTTGATATTAATTTTACCTCGATATTCGCGCTCTAGAGAAAAGAAAGTTGACAGACAGACGGACAACAAAGTGATCCTATATGGGGTTCCTTTTTTCCTTTTGAGGTACGGAACCCTAAAAAATAAGTTTTCTCCTTTTTGTAGGTATATTTGGTAAATCTAACAACAGCAGTCAATCTAGGTAATTAACATCTGGTCTAAACGATCTAGACCTTACCACTAATAAAAACAAGCACCTTTCTCTTCCTCTTCTGCAGTTAAGTGTACGATGGCACTGGCCGGTGACAGCAGCGGACAAGCGGCTGAAGAAAGTAAATCGCAAGAATACCTACTGGCAGACAGCCCGCCCGCCGCCGCCGCCGCTCGCTTCCAGAGAGAATGTACAGTAATATAAAAGCCCAAAGATCCACTTGTAAGTCGATAGTTTTTTAACAGCAACGTAGGTAGACGCACATTTTGACAGCCAAATGGAATTACCGGTTAGTAAGATTTGTTTTTTTTATGCTTTTGTTCGTTTTTCGGTTCGATGCTTCAGTTGCGACATTTTTATTGAGCGAATAAACTTACATCACTCGTTAAACTTATGTAACAATCCACCTACCGAACTTCCTGTTCTTGCTCTTTTATTCGCAACCGGAACACATTAACAAGACCTACTTCGAGGTAGAAGTTGTAGGCATAATTAATAAGAGTTGAAACTACAATCACTATCTTGGCTGAAATAACCAAGGCAAACTTCTATATAAATATATATTTATTTATTTTATTTATGTTAAAAGTGGAGAAAATAAAAAAAATTCTGGATCTCGCACAAAAATAACAAACAAAAACATAGTAAGTCAAATCTTATAAAATACATAGCAATGAAAAATAATTAACCTTAATGTTAATCTAGAGTCAATACAATTATCAATTCTAAAGATCTATAAGTGAATTTGTCTTTTTGTTCTAGAAATTACTAGTATTACTATGCAGCATCTACTACAGCTGCGCATCTCACGATCATCACTCGCATACAATACCAGTAGAAGGATATGACTCTGAACTGCAAGATCTTGGACAACATGTAGAAGTACCAGAGACACCTGTAAAAATAATCAAAATCACGAAGACTGTGGCTGTTAAAGTACCGGTACCCTATCCGGTAAAAGTGATACAGAAAGTGCCTTATCCCGTTCATATAAATAAGCCATACCCTGTACCTGTCCCTCAAATTGTCCACGTACCAGCCCCTTCACATAATCATAATGTAGATGAAAGCAACCACGAATCAGGCTCCACGAATAAATTTTCCCATGGGGGCGGTGCGCAACACGACTCGTACGAAGGTGGGAACTCCGGCCAACAGAACATCGAATCATATCCTGAAGAGGGATATTCCTATCAAGCCCCATCTCAAAGTTATTATGGAAACAATGGTAACCATGATGGAAGTAATTCATTTGAATCACAAAGCTATGACCAAGCCATTAAAGACTACCTTCAAAAGTTCAACCCAAGCAGCGGGAGCCATAACAGTGACACTGATGGTGGTTACTATCACTGATCCGCACTAAAGTGAACTGTTACCTAGTTTTTAGCTTTTGTAATTTGTTTGTGAAGGGAGTGAATGCCTTTTGTTGCTAGATGTGTAGTATGTTGTATTCGTAAAGCTAAGTTATTAAAAATCGAATAAAATGGTTTGTGCTCTAATGTTTATTTATAATTTATCATTAATAAAACTCATTAACTAAGCGACCTAGGTAGTTATTTTTTTAAATAAAATATAGCATAGGCCATAGCCTATGCTATTCAAAGAAATTACTTGCTCTGAGAAAACTTTTTTTGCGATTAAGAGACTGTCATATCTAGGTTCATTACAAGTAGGAACCCAAAGATATCATCGCATTAAATTCGCAGTTAGGTAACGATTAGTGTTTCACCGGATTAGGACCACAATATTAGAAATGACCATAACAAAAAGTGTCCAGTACTGTAAATGGCCGATTCTTGCAAATACCCATTTCTGAAAATGAATGGCGTCTTCTAAAAATGGCTACATCTGTAAATTTTCACCATATAATTAAAATTTAACTCCCTTATTAAGGCACGGCACGGGGTCGTTTTACAGTGGTATTTTCCAGAAATGGTCCTTTTACGTTATGGTCATTCTAAACATTAGTAATTTCTCGGTCATAAAAAGCAGTGGGTATTATCAGAAGTGATCATTTTGTGTAGACATTATTACTAGTGGTCAGTTTAAATTGTGGTCCTACTCCGCCACACCCACGGTTAGTAACATTATGTACCTACTTAGGTAAGTATATTTTTAATCTTAAGTAGCTAGGTAGGTAGGTAACTATTTTGTAAATCAAGTCTGAAAAGATCTAAAGGTACTTATTCGATCACGTTAACAACACAAACTTATTCTACATATTATTATTAAAAACATCAATAAAAACTATGTATCAACATTGTACAAAAATATTTTTGTAAGTATAAAACTGTAGAGTTATTTATATTTGATATTTAATGCATTTTGTGACAAGGCCGTAATATCCTCATTAATTTAAAATAAAAAGGTACCGTTAAAGTAGGTATCGCCTGTGTAATAATTAAACTAATAACTATACAGGGTTAGTGGTAACTGGTATAATTTAACTGACACTGCGTGAAGTGCAAGTTCTACCCATCATCACAAACACGCTCGTGAAGTCGCCAGGAAGGCAATTCTCGCCAATATATCACTCGATACATATGTCAAGAACTGTCAAATCTTGTCAGATTTGACAAATTTGACAGTGCCATAATTATCGAGCGAAACCTGCCTCCCAGGTCTTAATTCTGTCTTCTAACTCAATTAATTACCAGTAACCCTGAGGTTATTTACAGGATTCATTATATCTGTCGCCATCGCGCCGCCCGCGCCGCGCGCCGCCGCCGCGGCCGGATGGTTTAATCAGCCAGTGAGTTGGAAAGCGAACGAGTCACAATATTCTACTAAAATATGAATAGCCCTTGTGGTCTGTAGTATGCTGTATTATTTTATTATCTGCTGCAGTGGTGAAGCTACGAACTAAATTTTAAAGCTCAGGTGTTTAAAAAAGCTTACCAGCCGAATCGTCCGACTGAATATGCACAGAAATCGGATAAAATCATATAGGCTGAGCCGTTTTTAACTTTAGTTTCAAATAAAGCTGCTCTTTTAACTTTTTTTAAATGGAAATAATTCTTTACAAATTTAAGAATTAGACCTGTCTTCCCATCATCAAGAACACACGAACGTGTTCTTGATGATGGGCAGAACCTGCAGTTCACGCAGTGTCAGTGAATTACCAATAACCCTCTATACTTAGTTAAAAGCATAGACATCCAACTCATGGGCTGGTTTAACCATCCGGCGGCAGCGCTGTCTGCAATTCTTGAGTAAGCTTGCACAACTAATATACTAATATAATCAAGATAAATCCTTCCTTAAAAAAAATACACTTAAACAAATCTTTTCAATGTTGTTATTAAAATTAAGCTATTCATTACTTTTAATGTTTGGTAGGTAAACCTAATTTAAGTTGTTGTAGGTCAGTAGGTAACGAAAATCGCTGAACACGAATTGATTTTAGAATTACCTGAACGGCATGACTTATCCTTATAAATATCTGAACAAAATTTGCTAATCACTACTATACCATAAATTGCTGAACACGCTAAGTTGTATTGGAAATTTGATTGTTTCATTTGATTTTGACAAACACACACAAACACACATCCCAAACATATGTGATGTTTGGGATGTGTGTTTGTGTGACACAACACTAGCATGCACACATACTTACACATAAATCAACACATGCACAGATACCCCACACACCCTAACTCACATACACGCATACACACGCACTCGTAGATAACGTACCCCATACATCACTCTCAAACGCACAGTTAACAGTAAAATCAAAATTAATTCAACAGTCAACACCATTACCAGTGACAAAAATGCATTAACCGAGGAAAACGTTAATTTTATAATTTGTTCTGTAACTTTTGGAAAATTGGTGTTTTTGAATTGTGTAACAGTAGAACGACAAGATTATTTCGTTGTTTTAGTCTGTTACTTATGAAACAGTTTAGTGTTAAGCTGTATTGTTAATTTGGATGTGTTCATAGACTTTCGTTGCTTACTGTACAACCTTACTGACCTCCCTATACTAGATTCTCCGGTTCGTGTGTAGCAGGTAAGGGGGTGCATTTGATGCGTTTGATCAGCACTCTGCGCCTTTTACCACTCTTGATATTTTTGTGAGCGACGGGCTCACCAGCTATCGGACCGCTACCGCCTGCAACGGCAATACCAGGGCGAGCGATAACGTCAGGTTTTTCCTCTCCATCCGACACGTACATGCACGTCAGGTCCGATGCAACCGATGCCGTCTCATACGCGCTACGACAAAGATTTTACACGTTAACAATCTCCGGATGGTCGTAGCCAGCAGCCACTATACAAGTAAATTCCCAAATTGCTTGAAAAGCAGCGGGCCAAAACTAGAAATTAAAATAGTATACCTATTGCAACAATCCTCCCGTTCCACGTTATCTGGAGCTGTCTCTTGTTTGATACTAAGAGTGCGTAGCGTAACGGATGAAGTTGAAACCGTAGCGGATATAATAGGCAGCACAAAGGATGTCTTAGGCTCCATAACGGATGTAGAAGGCTGCATAACGCATGTAGTAAACAGCATTTCGGAACTGGTAGGCTTCACGGATGAGTTAGACTGCATAACAGATGTTGTAGGCAGCATAACAGGCGTAGAAGGCAGCATAACGGATGTAGTAGGCTGAATAACGCATTTAGTAGGCAGCAGCACGGATGTGGTAGGCAGCATAACCGGCGCAACACGCTCCGCAGTGTTGATGGCAGTAACTTGCGACTTTAGTACTGACGTGCTTTCGTCATCTCCAAAGGGCAATTTCTTGATTTTGTCCTCGGTGGTCGCCTCAGTGACGCTGAAATCAGTATAGCAAATATGAGCAAATATAATACTTATTCATAAAAAAATAAACTTACCAACAAATCATTATGACTTTTAAGTTAAGGCCTTAAAGTAAGTAGGTAAAATTTATAGTACACCACTATGAATTTACAGTTTCACAAACCTTTTCAAATTCAATGTTAATTTACACTGCTGGGATTTTTTTACAATTTGTAACCAATTTAGTTGTTCGATTGCATTTGCAGATGTGAAAGTAGAGGCAGGCCTGGAAATAATGTTGAATTAGTAATATCCTAATAAATATTTTACAGGAGATATTGCGATTAAACTTTTATTTATATTTACCTCGGCGTGAAATTAACCATAGTAGCAAAGTTTCGTTTGTGTATCTGATATAAGCTATCGGAGCTTTCGACAAATGGACCATCTTTGATCACATCGGAAGTGTGATACTCTTTAGTTTCGCTGTTTTCACTGTTTGACAATTCGCAAACTGAAAACTTCAGCATTGCTGTAAAAGAGTTGGTATAATTAGTTTTGAGGTTCGAGTCGAACCTCTTCGTACGGTCGAACGGTCGAACCGTTCGACCGTACGAAGTAGAAGTGTAGTAGGGACAGGAAACAATGGTGTCAATTGAGATGATGCAAAAACTAAAGTTTTTGTCAGCGCTAAAAATTATGGCGTCCCTTTATTATCGATCGAAATGAAAAGGATAACAACATTTTACTACTGTCGAAATAGTTAAGTTTTATTTATTTGATAACTTAACTTGTTTTGTACTCTATGCATTAGTATGCATACTTTATGTGATCTGTGATCTCTAATGAGGTAAAGAATTTGAAATTTGATGATATTATCATTATCACTCACATGTATCAATGGCTCGGATTTTCCCTGCTACCGTGTAAATAAACTCTGCGGTCCAATAGTGCGGTATCCGTATAAAGACCCGGCCGCTATCGACGGGCATTTGGAAGCCGAGTTTGTGAAGAAGCTGCAGGAACTTCAGATCTTTGCAGATGTTAGCCTGCTGGCAGTTCCATGGCACCAGCGGCACAGGCTCCAGCCTTACTGATAAACAAAATATTCTTTAAAAATACCGCCACATTTGAAGGACAAAATTTTATCCAAATACCTAAAGGTGATCATTACCCGTATTCGTATAGGAAAGTATTTATATGTATACTTAGAAACAGATCATTGGATTGATGTGTTATTGTGGTCGGGCAACACCTGGCATAGACTAGCGCAGGGCGCAGACACAGGGCTGGGACGACAAGAGCTGATGATGTATACATAGATGAGATACTTACTCAAGGAATGGTAGACGACGGGCGAGACAACAGGTATATCATCATGTTTATTCCTGAAGCATTCAAAGTTCTTGAACTTTGTTTCGAGATCCACGGGCGTTGTGCTCTGTAACTCCTTTCTTTGCTTATGCAACTTGGCGTAGCAAATTTCAAGTAATATTTTCTGCACCCATTCAAGGCTAGTGGATTTTCCATCCAACATAAGCTGTTCACAGGCTTTTCTGATTTCCTCGTTGCGAGATTCTTTGCTCAATGCCACTGTTGTTGTGTTTTTGTGGCTGTCCCCTTTGAGCTGATTCTCGTGAAAGTCCTTGGTTATGAGGTTTTGGCGGAACAGTTCCCTGATCACCGATGTCCTAGTTTTGTCGATGTTGTCCTCCTTGAGCTGTTTCGTGATAGCGCCAATGACGTCGGGGTTAGCGCTGCACTGTAAGTAGTTCCAACTGAGAGTAGAGATCTCGTCCTCAGTCCATCTGTAAAAACATTTTTTTTACATAACGGAACCATGTGTGTAGCGTTTATACCTACAGGTACCTACAAGTTCGGTGTACTTACCTTTCTTGTGGCGTATTATCAGCAGTTTGTAGAGCGGTTTTGTTATTGCTTATTTTCGTAATATCTTGTACAGTTTTCTTAGAACCTAACGTCTCCGCGTTCGCAGGTTTAAAGAGCAATTTGTTGTCTTTTCCATTTTCTTTCAAGAATAAAGCAGCAAAACTTAAGGTGTCTGGTTTTCTAACAAAAGTGTGTATAACGTGCTGTATAAGATCAGTCCAATCCTGAAACAATTTTTATGCAATAATATAATACCTAGCATTGCCATTCAACGTGGTAATGCTGCCAGCATTCTGGGCACTCTGCCTTCTGGTGACGGCTTAGATTTTTAAGAAATAGATATTAAGTGTATATACTAGTTGTAATTGTTTTATTCTGTTATTATACCTAGGTACTCATTCTAAAATGCAACAGCTTCGTACTTTTCTCTTGAATTTTATTTTCGATATTTTAGTACCTATTCGATCAAAAATACATTTTGTTATTTGTTTTTTTTATGTATGTTCTTTTCGAACAGTCGTAATTTTTAAGTATTTTGTTATTATTATTATTATTATTATTGTATTTTATTATTATTGTCTGTTCATTTTTGAGTTTACGTCTTAAGTTCTATAATATGTTTTATTTTATAGTTTTTTTGATTACCTACTGTATTTGTTATATTTATTATATTACTAGGTTTATTATATTATTACTATTAGATTATATGTATATAACACATTTTATTAAGTATTCAAAATTTTTACTTTATATTTACAATCGGAATATCTTTGCTTTTACTGCTCCTATGTTTAAATCATGTTGTGCATACATGTTAAGAGGGCTGTTACAAAAAACAAGAAATTGCACGGTTTCATCGTCCAAATTGTATTTCAAATTTTATTGTATTGATTTTCATTTGTTGCTTGAAATAATAATCACTTGATAATAATTGTTCGTTTTCTCTACTACAATATTATTGAAACAAATTTTAGAAAACTTCTTTTTTACTTTCTTTTTTTTTTTTCGTTTTTTTTTTCTTTTTTTTTTTCTTTTTTTTTTTTAGTTATAATCATTCTCCCGATGCAAGTTTAGACAAAAACTCTCGGAGACCTGTTTTGGGAGCAATTTCACGTTTTTTTGTAATAGCCCTCTTCAATCTAGTATGTACTTAAATGAACATTAGTTTATATTTTTCATTAAAATGTAATGTTTCGACTGTTTTCTATTTTGTATGCCAATAAACTAAATTAAATTAAAAACAATAAAATGTACTTGGAAACTACTCGTGCTAGACTCTCAAATCTCAATCCCTGGTTTAGTCCAGTAAAATTACGGCTAAAAATGGGTTAAATAAACATGAAAGAACACAGTTTGGGGATTTTAAGGATCGATAGGGGGGTGTATTCTGAGCATAAATTCCAATTTGAGGGGTTCTACTGAGGTCAGCTCAAGGTCATTTCGATGGAAACGCGTTTAATTCGATATCTCGAGAATGATCAGTGTCAGGCAAAAAATTGTTGAGACATTTTCTCTTCTAAATTAAATTTACTAACTTTTATATCTGAAACTTTTTTTTTAACAAACCACGAGAAGCGTGTTTCTTCTCGATAACTCGAGAAAAATGGCGGTATCTCGATTTATCGACCGATGCTAGCATGCAGCACCATATTATGTCATCACGTCTCGTCACGTGAACGATTTTAGTGAATGTATATCTTATCTGTGGTAACCTTTCTCGTCAAACGCTAAGATGCGCGCCTAATTTTCTCAACTTTTGACAGTTTAGCGCGGGATAACTATCGTTTTTCAAATTGAGCACGAGAATTCTGGAGAACTTTATCTTGAATAATTTCTTCGAATTTTCTTGGTTTTAGTGGTCCCGTATCAAAATTATTTATTGGCGGTGTATAATAATAGTGACGTGAAAGATTTTTGTAGAAGTATCTAATTTAATTACCAGTAGGTACCTACCTACCAAGTATTTAGGTACTTACCTACATAATGTAGGTACTTACTCAAGGTGAAGCTTGGGAACGGTGCCTGTATAATGATAACGTGTAGGTTACGTATTATTGTAAAATATCTCCAAGAGCTATGTAGTTCTACTTTAAGCGCTAAGGGTGAAGCACATCATGTACTTGCTCACATTTTTCTTGACCTTGTTATAAGATAGGTCATGGGTCAGGTACGTGCATAATAGAAAACATACATAATACATAGTGTAGCTACTAAACTGAAGCGGAGATTTTCGCCCGCCAATGTTGAAAAAACATCTTTTTTTTTTGTTTGGTTGTGTTTCGACTGTTTACCACATTCTACCAGTGAAAATGTTCAAACTACCAATATGAAAGTGAAAACTAATAAGGTTAGTTTATTTCTTCCGTGCAGTTCATAAAAACCATAGACAATTGAATGAACTAAACGGGTGTTCGTCTGGGTGGCTGTCACTACGTGAGAAAGACTACTCGACAACGAGTATTGTCTTTCGTGGTGCGCATGTTAGAGTAAACGAGAAAACCACTGACGACGACAAAAATAGACGTCACGCCCGCGACGCCTTTCGTGGCGCGCATCTTAGCCCCCCCGAGTCGAGGACTGTCTGTCACGCCTAAACGCGCTGGGCTCAAACAACAGAATCGTCCTACCTAAGATGATTACCGAGACACGCGGGAATTAACTATAATATAAAAAAATATAAATACAGACCAAATCAAATTATACCTACTTACGTAAGTTTTTTGAGAAAATCATAATATAAAATAATTAATTAATTAATTAACTCACGTCGCATATTTCAAACTCAGCCTTCCAAATGGCTAAGAAAGTCTTCAAAATGTTGGGCTGGAACAACGTGTCGAGGCTGTCTCCATCTCCTCCAACGTGGTGCATCAGTGTAAAAATGCAGTCATTCACGAACTCCCCGTTGATATTAAAGTCCTCCAGAAGCAGACCGTACTGGGCCATTATAGCTGGAGTCGCGAGTCTGTCAAAAGATATACTTTAGAACTGCCTAGAGCGTATCTAATGCCGATAACCGTACTACGAAAAACATTTAAAAAACAAAATACTGAAAAAGATGTATCTACTTTATTTTTGGTGTCGTTCGACCCACATTCAGTTTCGCTGATCAAAATTGCTTTAGGAGAACCTTTCAGGAGAATATGATAACAGCCAACAGTAAACTTATTTATTTATTTATTTACGAAATTTTAGGAAAACTTACAGCTAGGTCTTAATAATAGTAATTTACATAATACATGCCGGTACAGACCAGCATGTGTGCTGAGGGCCAATTAAAAAATTTCCGCAGATAGTAGTTACATATATAGGATAATAAATGACGCACAGTGAAAGTAGACGACTTAAAGAAAAAATAAAAAACTAAACTTACTGTCGTATATGGTCAATCATTTTAGTAGAACAGGTGTATTCCGGAATCTTCGTCACATTATCCAGAAACATCAACAGTATGTGATTGGTTACAACGAGATCCTAAAATAGAAAAAGAATATTATTCGCTGAATTAAGAACTGACAAACGTAAGTTACATTATTGAAAATCAGTTGAATGGACTCCAAGTAGGTATACGAGTACAATACACAATCCTAAAACCTGCGTCTCTTTTATTAGGTTACAATACTTTCTATGTAGTTCATCCTCGTCATAGGGTATAGGTACTCAGCTCTGCTTCACTAGACATATAATTTATTTTATTGTTTGCTAAGACATTATTGCAAACATTTGTATATTGGCAACACAAGCAATGACAAAAATAATTAAGCTGAATATAAAACTGCCGTAACATGGTACTTTTCGGATATCAGCACTTTTATCAGTGAAGCCATTACTGAACATAGTTCTACATAAAGATTGTGGTGTACTTAAGGTTTTACCTGAAACATGTTTCAGTTGGAATTGTTTATAACATGTCATCATGTTCAGCGACCCATTACGGCCAGCACTGATCGGATTCAACAATTTCAGTTATCAAAACAAAACACAAACCTTTAGGTACTGCTTTGAATGATATCTCGGATTATACTGACGCAAAAGTAGGACCATCAATGAGCTAAGATCTTGAGTCTCAGACATTTTAATTTGCAGGTTTTGTAACGTCTCATAGTCAGCTTCTTTCGAGAGCTGGATCTTTTTATAACCTTCTATGGCTTGTATGAATTCGCGGATTGATGTAACAACCTGGCAAAAACATAATTAGGTTAAAGATTAGGCAAGAACTTGGTCGACAGACGACTGGATAAAAAAATATATGATAATAGTGAGATTCAAAATTACCAAATGCTGTCTTCGTATATTGGGGCACAGATCACTGGCATCCAATTTTATTGCGAGCTCAAATTGTTCACCAAGATTGACTGCTTCGGCAACCAAATATGAAATTATTTCGAAACATAGGACGGAATCGATTAATTCCAAGTCCAATTCCATCTGTGTTGCAAACTTCAGAAAGTACGTAACGAGCCAGAAAAAGTGCGATGTGTCAATTTCAAGCTCTCGGTTTGTGAGGATTTCATTGTGAAGTGTATGGACCAACGAGTTATACCCCTTTAACAAGAATTCTACTGTGAACTCCTGGATTACGTTGGTTATTTCATCATCGGCAGGCGTCTTGTGGGAAAGGCCCTGTACATTAATTCTGGAACAAAAAAGTTACACAAAGGTCCTGTTGAAATAAATAATATTAAAATGAACACATGGCATGTCCCATCAATTCCCATGGCTGTGGTACACCCTGTAGTCCAGTCAATGAGTGCTCAAGAGGGTATGGCGGAAAAGTCGAAAGCAGAATTCTGAATTTTGTTAGGAGACTAAACCCCCCACTCACACACCCACGGACACAAATAAGGTCCCATTTATTAGTTTTTTTCTTAAATTTCGTAAGTGATGCGTCATAGGAAATTTTGTTGTAGGGACTACATAATTAAAGCTGATAAAATCCTCTACAACTTTGGTTCTATACACTTTTTACCGATTCCCAATGGTTGTCTAGATATGAGCTCCGTAAACCGTCAATTTTCAAAAATGCGTTAATAACTATCGCGTACCAGCGTTCCCTTCAGTCGGTATCAAACGTCAAACCAGACGTGTCCTCCCTTCCACCAACTGAGAGAGCAGCGATGGAGCACTATATCCGTACTTATAACCAGGTCCAGGCTTTGCTTGGACATGATCTTTTCCCTGAGCCATGAGGATGCACACGGTGGTCATGGAATGAGGATCCGCACCACCGCTGCACTGGGATAAATATTGAGACTAAATATTTTCCCGGTGCACCATTGACACAACCATTAAACAGTGGTGCTAGATGTGGGTGTCGGAAGGCTTCCATGCCAGTCTTGCCATGCCATATTTAGTAATTTGTCCGTACCCGTACGGGTTTCGCAAGTCCAATACGGATGTTAATGCATACGAATTTTTAAACGGATTTATGCTACAGGCAGATCAACTTTTCTCAGACTCTTATTAGGCAGATGCAGTCGATGAAGAGCACATTTAGGTAATTTTTCATAATTTTATAGTAGATTTTGTCACAAGGGCACGAAATAATGTACATATATAGGGCGAGAGCGTTTTTTTGGAATCCTAAGCGTAGCGAGGGATTCAAAGTACGTCGCTCGAGATTATATAAGTTTGGTACCGTGTGGCACACTCCGCTTTTCAACCTAAACTATGAGAAAAATTCATCATACGAGAAAAATAAATAAGAGAGGCTTTTTTTAGTAGTGACGAACATTTATATTTAGGTACGATACATAACCAAATTACAAATTTATTTCTGGTATTAATATTTCACTTTCACTGCTAGAACTCATCTTTAATTCACATTGTGTGAATCAAATTACAATTGTCTGTAATATTTTGATAAAAAGTAAAAACGTAAACGGAATAAAGTAAACGTATATAATAATGTAAAACGAATAAAAAGTTCCCGCGTATTCTTTGTTATGGTTCCATACCCACAGGGTGAAAACGGAGCCCTATTACTAAGCCTCCGCTGTCCGTCCGCCCGTCCGTCTGTCACAAGACTCTATCTCATGAACCGTAAGAGATAGACAGTTGAAATTTTCAGAGAATGTGTATATCTCTTGCCGCTATAACAACAAATATTAAAAATAAAATAAAAATCCAAATTAAAGGGGGCTTCCATACAAAAAACGTGATTTCTTTGGCTATTTTTGCTCTTCGTTTGCCAAGGCTGTATCTCTTGAACCACAATATGTAGACAATTGAAACTTTCTATAAATAAGTAACATTTCAACTGTAATAACAACAAATACTAAAAATATAATAAAATTTAGTATTTAAAGGGGGCTCAGAACAAGTGAAAATTTGATGTTCTTTGCAGACGTTGCCTGTTTTTTACGGTACGGAACCCTTCGTGTGCGAGTTGACTCGCACTTATTTATTAAATTTGAATAGCCAATGCCGCGTCGGCACGTGCGATTTTTTATTACCTACCGGGAATTGCGTTCAAACTAATTAAATAATGTTCCAAATTCAATAGTAGATTGTATCTTAAGGGAGCAAAATAATATTTTTACGGCGAGGGCGCTTTTTTTGAATCCAGAGCGAAGTGAGGGATTCTATAGTAGAATTCCGAGCGTAGCGAGGGATTTGTCGCCCGAGCCTAAAATATATTTTGCGCCAGAGTGATTGATACACTCTACTTTTCATCACCCTCTATGAGAAAATAAAAGGCGCCTCATATTTTATTGTAATATTATTATTGAATAAAACACCAACTAAATTGAAATTAAATATTATCTAATAATAAAACAACTAAAAACTTATATTTACTTAGGTACATTTGAGACATTTTTGCAATTATGAAAATTTATTGTTGCAGTTTTATTAGGAATAGAGATTGTTGTAGATTTTATATTCAGCGTGTTTGAAATAATGTCCGAATCTGGCTCATTTTGAGGAAAATGTGACGGTGAATCTCGTTATTTGGATGTAGATGGGCGCGGCGACAGTGGCATGGATGGATTAACCGAAGGTTGCAATTTAATGTTTTCCACGATGCGTTTAACATATTTTCGCCTTGTTCTCAATGGAATCTTCTATATACCCCTCTGCTGCAGCACTCGACTTCCATCCTCCATGTCAATTGAGAACAGTTAAGTCCGCTCCAGAATCTGCCAAAAGGGTAGCAGAAGAACGACGAAAACAATGTCCTGTATACAACTTGATATCTGGTAAGTTCAAATAAGTAGCGATTTTTTGTGGCATATTAGAAAATTTATTTTTTCCCATAACTTGTTTGAAGCACTTGCCATTTTGATAACGGATAAAAACCGATTGGTCTTCATATCAGCAGAACGCAGGTCCAGGTATTTCTGTACAATAGTTTTTTTTTCTCCTCGGATTACGAAGGAACGGTAAATTTTTGTTTTGGTGTCTGTCAGCTTTACTAACAGTAAATCATCCGAGTGATTTACGACATCATCAACAGTTTTTTTTTTAAAAGGTTTCACGATAAGCTCCATGTACTCCGCAAATTAAAGCCACTTGTAACAAAACCAAATGTGAATAAGACAAGTATCTATCGAAGTACAGGTTAAAATAAACTGCGCATTTTAAAACACTGGTTATACTTTACTAATCCACTATATACATAGTTACTTACTTTTACGGCAAGAAAGACTTTGTCGGGTGCATCATTAAGGAAAGTCTCCACGTTTTTGACTGAACACACTTTGGATTTTTTAGGTTTAAATCCATCAGTCATTCTCTTCAGATACGATTAATTTCGAATATGTGTCCAGTTTTTCGTCGTTATAAGAACTGACTGTTGATTTTAGCATTGAGTAGGTACTCCAAAGAGTGGAAGGTTGTTTAGTTTTGGCTAAGTACTGGGAGTAGGCCAAAAACACAGATTCTGAAAAATTCTTGCGCCTCTTGCACCTTCTCCATTAAATAAAATTACCATAGGCTTTCATATATTTCTCCTGGGTTTTTGCAGGTATCCATCACATTTCTTGCGTCAGTTCCAATACTTTCATTCAGGAGTTAATTCTATACTTTCACTGTCACTTGAAGCACTTATTTTTCAAAACAAAACCATGAATTTCTAACAATCCGTGAAAATTAAAGAAAACGCGGGCTGTAGTTCGCGCGTTATTAATTTGATTTCTTTTTTTTTATTCATCCGGCGGCGCGACTATGGGCCGTCGCTCGTACCAGCCAGTTTTTATTCAAACAATATTTGCGTTCGATTTCTTTGGCGCTGATCACGAAGATGTTCCAAATTCAAAAAGTGCGCGGCAAAGACAATTGCGGCGCACTTACATATAACGAGGATTAAAAACTCATTACTGGGCAGTAATGAGTTTTTAAGGTAAGAGTGCTAAGAGTTTCTTATAGAAAACACCACCTTTGGGTGCACTTATAGGCGATCCAAGTCGTCCTTTTCGAATAGATGGAATGAAAAAGTCATTTCGTCACTGATCTTACCGAAATGCGCAATGGAATGACCCACTTTGTTCGCACTTATCCAGGAACCCTTTGGTTTTTTCGAATAGATGGGATGAAAAATCATATTACCAACTATTATTTTAAATTCCTAACATACAGATTTTATTTTTGTTGACGAAACTGACTGCTTTCCTGGACAAGTGAATTTTGTTTTATAAAAAGACGATAATGTTCATGATTAATTAGGTTATTATTGGAGCTTAAGAGTGTCGACGTATTACAATCCATAAGCTCCAATAATACAATTTTAGTACCTACACAATTTTAGTATGTTTGTCTCCTAACTAGTCCAAACAAAGTTCCGAACTCAAATTTTCTGCTTTCGACCTTTTTATCCACAAGCGTTCGTTGACTGGACTAGTGTATCTACACAAATTAACAATATTTAAACTTACACTTTCGCTCTCACTCTCTTGACGATCTTTTTTCTTTTCCGCTCCTGTAAAGTTGTGCTAGGTCGAAGCTTATTATTCGGTCTTTGGTTAGCATTATGTGGTTTTTGATGAACGGACTTCTTAGGGGGTATATCATCATCATTACTTGAAGTTGAAACGACTTCTTGGCTTTCGATTTGTGTTCCATACCCGCAGTCGGACGTTTCAGATATTACCTGCTTTTTATTGTTTTGGTCCACACAATCGTTGAGGTTTGTCAAGGTTGTAATCTCCTTAAATAGGATAACAGATTTTCATGAAATACATACGTTTTTACCAAATAACAAAAGGGCGAGTAGTGGTAATATTATCTGCTAAAACTTACACATTCCAATTTGATATGGTCGCTTATAGCTTCTGCAGATTTATCATCGCAAACACTGTTATCTTGGTAGTTATTCTGGGATGAGGTATACTTTTCATCGTCCATAATGTCCTGACCGCAGGTTTGGAAGGACTGGTTGTTATCGTCGAGAGCACCGGAGTCGTCACCAGGACTGTTCTCCCAGCCGTTTGCGCACGTGGCGCTACCGGCCTTACTGCCTGGACCAGAACTGTCCGATGAATCGGATGTTGGATCCGAAGACGTTAGCATCGGAGAAGAATCTTCACTGCCTGTTTTGAACAAATATTTTTTAATTATGTAGTTGAGTTTCTAGTAATTTAGGTCTTTCAGAAAACTGTAGTCGAGAATATAGGTAAGTACCTCTATCTGGTGGTGAGGTGTTGCTTTCGTTGTCTTCTGAACTTTCAGAAAGAGAGGTCTCGTGCCAGTTGTTCAGAAGCTTGTGTAAGGTGAGGATATGCTGGTCTTTGTAAAGTAAAGCAACGAGCTGAACCATTGTAACTCCATAAACTTTCTGCAGAAAAAATTATATACAAACACACACCTGGTATCTCAACGAATCAATTAGGTAATTCGCCTCAGTACCTAATGAATAATGAAGGTAGGTAGGTAGGTAAGGTGCCTACCTCTATTTTAGCAAATAACAGCAAAAACCCCAGCAAAAACCAAAAAGTAATAAGATGATGATGATGATGAAGCATACGTTAGACATGGCACAATATTACTTATGTAGGAACATAATTATTATGTTTATGTGCTTATTCAGAATACTCAACGTGGTGTAATGAAGGTAGGTACTTACTTTCGCGAATACTATAGCTTAGACCGGCTTAAATAATTTGTTGAATAGTTGTTAAAGTTTATTAGATCTTATAAGTACCTATATTGAATGGAGGAGTACCTACTATCACCCAATACAATGTTTAAGAATGAAGACCTGGCGTCTTTACGAACGTGTTAGTAATGATGCGCAGAACGTGCAGTTCACGCAGTGTCAGTGAATTACCAATAACTCTGTATACGGGGTGGCTTTTTGAGATGAGAGTGGATAGCCAAATCCGAAACTATGAGAGTTAGATAAATGTCGTAAAAGGAGTCATGACCCCGATTTTTATGAAAGCAAGAACTGCATATTTAGTTTTTAGGGCTCCGTACCCAAAATGGGGAACCAACGGGACCCTATTACTAAGCCTCCGCTGTCATTCCGTCATTCAGCCAGCGGGTTGTATGTCATGAACCGTTAAAGGTGTAATTTTGAAAGACAGTTGCAATTTTGGGTTGAAGCTTTAAGAGCGTTTACGCCTTACATGCGCAGTTTGGCTCAAAAAGAGTACTTTTCAAACCCGTTAATAACATGAACCACTTATCTTACACTATATGTTAATTAATAATAATTTTAGAAAATTTTGTTTTCTAAATAGTTAGTTAAGAAAATATTTCAATTAATATAGTATGTACGCGTTCTATCAAGATAACTTGTTAGAGGTTTTCTAAATTTCCCTTTTAGCCTCAGTTTCGAAGATCAAAATATTATGAAAATACTGATATATCTAATGAACAAAAAATAATAATCAATCAATAAGATCCTTGGAAAAATGTTTGGTTTTGGTATCTAACTACGAGAAATTCAAATTCAAAAAATGTAAATTATTACGAATTTTAAAGGATTTTTTCACCGATATACATACATACCTTATTTAATTTAATATAACAACAGCTTACCAATAAAGAAGAGCATCTTCTTTAAAATCGTAATACATTTAAAATTGTAATTAATTTGTTGTTATTATTTTTCTGTAAATATATTAATATTATTATAAAACGCTGCGCGCAAATCATTTCAAGTCAGTCCCATACACATCGCGCGCTAGGCGTAAAGGCTCTTAAGTAGTTAGTTCTCAAGGCCGTTGGGGCATACAACAGCCTTAAGACTTACATCTTGATTTGACTAAGTAGATAGCAGTTATGATGACTAAATCGCTTTCTGACCACTTAGCGTTAGGACTAAATAGCTATCCGACTATTTCGCGAGTGTGTTGACATTGCCGCTATATCAACAAATAATAAAAATAAAATATCATTTAAAATACAATAAAAACTAGTTTTTTTGGCTATTTTTGCTCTACGTTTGTCAAGGCTGTATCTCTTGAACAGTAATAGGTAGACAAATTAAATTTTGACAGAGTGTGTTTTGACTATTGCTGCTATAACAACTAATAATAAAAACAAAACAAATTTTAAAATTATGTGTGCCAACGTGTCCGTACCACGTCGAGTACCGATTTTACATTAACGGATTCGGTTCCTGTATAGGAATCTTTACAATAAAATGTATTACTGAAAATTAAAGAAAAAAGCAATTTTTTACAATGTTAGTTGGAATATACCCCCTAACAAGGCATCATAGCGAGGATACATAGCCTGTATTTTAATAGGGTCTATCCTCGAAAAAACATCTATTCATAATGAACTTTGCAAAATAAAAAGAAAAAAACAACAAAAACAAAATATAATTGTATGCAGTTTTTGTTTTCTCAAAAATTGAGCCATTGAGCCAACCAGACTCCTTTTACGACTTTTCTCTAACTCTCATGGTTTCTGATTTGGCCATCCACTCCCATCTCAAAAAGCCACCCTGAATAGGTTCATTGAATAAACTTACCGAATTGCTTATAGTCATCGCTTTAATAATGACTTTATCAATACTTTGACTAAATACATTCCAGAGAATTTGGTTTTGTACAAAGTGGTTGGATCCGTTGCAGGTGTTGTGGAAATATCCGTTCTGCTCCGGTATGTGCAGTATGTTCCTCAGTAAGACGAGACAGTTGCTGGCGTTTTTGAGCTGCTCCTCTGACAACTTCTTCTTAGGTTCCGCATCGATATTTTTCTTCAGAAAATCGACGACGACTTTCGATGCGCGCAGTTCCGTGAAAGCAACTTTCGTTGATGCCAGTAAGTTATTGATTTCAAATATTGTGTGCCGGCCTAAATCTGTTTTTGAAATGACATCAACGTCCAGCAAACATTCTATAGGAACAGTAAGATTTACCAATATTCTTATTATAAGATCCACAGTTTTATCTTCCTTGGCATGAATGAGTAAAGGTATTAGGTCTTTTTGTACGTTCTGGCCGAAACTAATATTTCGTCGGTAATTCCGTAAATGTTTATCTTCCGCCAGAATATTTTGAAGAATTGCTTCGAGGGCAGCTAGAATTATGGAGATAATATTAATTATGTAGGATATATTTCAAAGTATACCTACCTTTAACCGACCTCTGTGGCGCGGCTGGCGAAGGTCCGCCTGCGACGCAGGAGGTTGCGAGTTCGATTCCCGCCTCGGAACAAATGTTTGTACTTACGATCTGCAGATATTTGTTCCGGGTGTTCTAGATGTTTTCAGGGATAATAAAAATATCTATCTATGTAGGTATATTGTATTAAGTAAATCAGTTATCTAGTACCTACCCATATGATCATTTTACTATCACCTAATGGTTTCCATAGCACCGGGCGTCAACAGCAATTATATTCCCTTGGGTTAACAGTTTCATCCATGTGTCATCAAACTAAATTAGACTTGAATTATAACTAGATGTCGCCAGTGTAAACTCAATTTTTTGCACGTGAACATAGACCTTACATCTTGGAATATAATATTTAGCATTCTAAGCCTTACATTATCTACCTTACATACCGGAATTTGAAGTGGGTTTATCGTTTTTTAAAACACCCCAAATTATTTTACTCACCGTTGCAGTTTTCATTAACGTGATATCCATCCGCTTGAACATTTCCAAGATTGCTGAAGGTGCTGTGTATCTGCGGGCCTCGCAGTATCCAATCCATTTTCAATCTGGAACAAGATATTTGTGATAAGATTTAGAAAACACTTAGGTAGGTACCTTGCCTATCAATATCCTTCTCCTATGTATACAGGCTGGATTTTTTGGACGGGGCAGTAAGCATATGTTTTAGATAAATTATCCCCATTGTCAGATTAAAAAATAAATATAGTTTGCAAAAATTAGCATTTTGCACGAAAAGTTTTTTGATGCCTATCGATCCTGTTCCATAAGCTGATCAAAAACTTCTGTCGGACTAATCTACCGGACAAACATACAACGAAAAATAACGAAAGGCTTTTTTGGTGTGTTGGTATGTGTTGGCCGAATAAGAGGTGCCCCTTTGAAATTCCGACTTTCAATCCGAAGGTACCTACCTAGGTAATGCCTTGATCGATTGTGGCTGTTATACCTACTGACTTCTCATCGTCATTTGGCCTATTTTACATCCACGCAATATGATTTATGTATCATCAGTCTGGCTGGGAGTGTGACGAGCACTTTCGTGCATGGCTGAATACAGAACTCTTGAAGAATAACGACGACCTTCTCGCGGACGAGTTGTCCACTTCACTTTGGGCTAAGGATCAAGAAATCGGCGAAAAATGCTGCATGCACCGGCGCATGCCACATGACGCGTGCAGCATCTGCCAGACGCGCGAAATACCTAGCTCGCGCGGGTCCAGGGGGCAAATTCTCGCCAATTTATCACTCGATAAATATCAAAAAAACTGTCAAATTTGACAGATCTTTCATATAAAAACTGTCAAATTTGACAGTTTTTTTTTATATTTATCGAGTGATAAATTGGCGAGAATTTGCCAACTGGAACGCAATTCTCGGCAATTTATCAATCGATAAATATCAAAAGTACTGTCCAATTTGACAGATCTTTCATATAAAAACTGTCAAATTTGTCAGTTCTTTTGATAATTATCGATTGATAAATTAGCGAGAATTGGCTTCCAGCAGTGCAGAGGCGGTAGGTAATTGATTTTTTTGCGCCTTTAGCATTAGGTTGGTTTTAACTGTTAGTCCATTTGTAAAATAAATAAATAAATAAATTAGGTACCTACCTACTTACCTACCGACCCACCTAGGTAGGTAGGTACGTCGTTTAGCTCTATTTCGCCGACTAAAACACCTACCTAGTAGGCGTTACCTAGGTACTAATAAATACAAGTAGAGTACCTACCTGTAGGTGCCTATTAATCTACAAAATACAAAAAAAAATATCCTTAAAAATATCTTGGAATCTAGCTCTTCCAAAATAAAATCTATGAACTGAAACTACCTAGGTACATAGGTCGTCAGGGTGGAAGGGCAGAGTTGAAGCTGTAATACCTTGGTACGTACTATCATAACTACTTACCCAATAAGGGCAAACTCTTAAGTCTAATTATCCAAGTACATTAATTATTAAATACCTACCTACAAGATAGACATACCTACTTACATACACCTAGAGTGACCTAAAGTACCTATTAACCAAAACATACCTGGGCCTTTGAACACTGTTCACTGTTATTCAAATCAAACTCTAAGCTCATTTCTCCAGACACATTCAAGACAAGTAAACACCAAAACAGATGTAATTACTAAAGAGCCACTGCACGGTACGGGAGCAAAATTGTAAGTGAAACAAATTACTCTACTTTTTTATAAGGAAAGAATAAACTGCGCAACCAACGTGAGCAAAGTTTATCCTACGACAAACGTGCGACCAACCAATAGTAGGTCACGCTCACGGAGTCGCGTGGACACTGCACGTGCGCGCTCCGCGCCCCCGCCACTCATTCTGGCAATTTGTTTGTGTTGTGCGGTGTGCGTCATCAACTTTCCGCTACTAAGTAGAGTTGGGACATCATCGCATGAGTAAAGTTGTATTTAAAATGATTCTATTTATCAGTTTTATCACAGTTATTTGGAAAAACTGTTCCATGAAGGGTTTGGTAGGTACCTATGAAATGGTATTATCTGTTTATGCACACACAAGGGCCACGATATGTATGTAACTCATTGCCCTAGAACGATTAGCCTAATTGTAGAGTTGTAGGCGGTGGTGGTATATTGCATTCAAAAGACTTCAACGCGCACTCACTTTTGTCCTACAAGGGCTACTAGTTAACTGTCTCATACATAATCTCTGAAACTGGTACCTAGTTGAACTATCGAGTTGCGTTTTTCACTATGATGTAGGTTGCAGCAGGTTGCGGCGCAACCTTCTGCGTCGCAGGCGTACCTTCGCCCGCTGCGCCACATAGGTCGTCGTCAGAAATATGAGTGTTCTGTGTGCCCCACGACGACGGCATGGCCACGGCCACACTCGATACAAATTCTGTCGTGCGAAGAGCCAAAATCAAAGATTACAATATGATTAAAACAACTCGGCCAAGTTTTCACATGCGCACCACCATTTTGTCCTATATATGTCGATGAGTTCTGCGTAGCCACTGACTCAACTTCAGGTTGCGGCCAAGTTGTTTTAATCCTAGTGTAGGTACAATATGCCGTAGGTATAATATTAAACAGTTAGGGACCGACAAAAAGGTCGTAAACGTTACACTATGTTAACGTTTCACTTCGCCCAGTACTAGTGGGGTGGGAAGCAGTGGTGCCCACTCCCGCAGGCCCACCTCATCGAACACCCACTTGCCATTTAAACAACTCAACAAACAACAATAACTGCCAAGAAAACAGTTTTCAGAACTAATTAATACGAGTAGGTAAATATTTTTTACTAGTTGTACCCGCGACTTCGTTCGTGATTGCCATACCTGCCGACTAATTATCATTATCATTTTTTGAAGCGCTTGTGCCTGTTACACTTTGATATAAGTACCTACCTGTATTAAGTAAGGTACCTACCTAGATTGTGTATAAATCGTGTAGGGTCTACGCGGGATAGCATGCTGCCAGCCATGCTGTCATCTTTAATCCCATTCTTTATATACACGACTTTTTGCTACGACTCGGCCTGTGTAATTGCCAAGAAGTGTCTTAAACTGCGAAAACAAAATAGACGGTTTCGCTTCTTACTCGTGGTTCCGTTCAGCTGAGGCCCTATTCTGCTAAACTAATCGCTACACTATGACAGTGGTATCGTCACAGAATCACACGTTTTGGCATTCTACCTTAGATGAAAGAAATGATGATGAATACAGATGAAGGGACGCGAGCCAAAGTGTTAAGTTTGAAATTATATTAATTTATCTCTCCGTGGAAATAGGACCGCACACACTATCTGGAGTTTCATAAATCTAAGGATTCTGCGACGACACCATTATCACAGTGAAGCAATTGTATTGTATAGCAGAATTGGGCCTCGGGTCCCGTTGACTGGACCACCGCAATTGTATTTGTATTTATTTATTTACCATAAGTCGTTAAACAAGGCAAGTCAGAAATTGTACAATTTGAAAAAACAAAACCATTCCTACTTGTATATAAGTAATTTAAAAAATCTAGATAAAATACATACTTATTTCAAATAATTCCAGATCATAAAGTTTAATGTCATATTTTCATATTATCTAAAGAACGGGATTGCAATAAATTAGGAATTTGTTTTTTTGGTAGTACGTACCTAGGTGTAAGGATTGACGACGGAGGCGAGTGAAACCACTGAAATCTAGATGATGACTTCTCTTTATTAATATACGTTATTACACTCATACTTCAGATTAGGTACCTACTTAATACAATGATAACATACATTATTAGTTAGTACTACATCTCAAGGTACAGTCGATTGTAAATTTAATAATAAAACTACAGTAAAACAAGATCCGTCAAGTGCGAGTGTGACTCGCGCGCCGAGGGTTTCGAACAGTTGTCAAGTACACC
Source organism: Eupithecia inturbata (assembly GCA_963662085.1). Classification (NCBI taxonomy): domain Eukaryota; kingdom Metazoa; phylum Arthropoda; class Insecta; order Lepidoptera; family Geometridae; genus Eupithecia; species Eupithecia inturbata. Next base: position 7,687,094 of record OY759180.1, on the reverse strand, counting down.
AATATGTACTACAGGTACTGGTTAGAGACTTTGCTATTTGATGAATACCATAAAGTTTAAGGTATTAAAGGTACATTTCAGATGTATCGGTGTGCATACTTCGGAGTACAGAGGTAAAATGTATACCTATATAGAGGAATAGTAAAATTCCCACGCTTTTACAGACTTTTCTATATTTTTTCGTAAAATATAGATCCATATCTACAAACGCTACATACATTTCAGATGGATCGCTCTGCAAACTTCGGAGATAGGGGGGAAATAGCTAGTTTTTCGGCTTTTTTCTAAATATTTGAAAAAAAAAACTGTTTTGAGATGTACAAATGAATACTTTTCATTTGACACCCCACTTGGCATTATAGGTCTCTTTTAAAATTTCGACATCATAATTTGTACTGAAAATATTCATTTTATATTTTCTTTTCTTTTAATTTTTTTTTTTCTTTTAATCTGTACAGGCGTACGAAATGTATTATTATTTTAAATTTCACGTTATTTTCTGCTGTAGTTGCTGAGATATTAAAGACGGAAAAAAAGACAAAACAAGCGATGCCTTAGGGGTTTTGACACCGATCTCCGATCTTGGTAACCATAAAATGAAAATGAATATTTTCAGTACAAATTGTGCTGTCGAAATTTTACAAGAGACCTACAATGCCAAGTGGGTTATCAAATGAATGGTTCATGAATTTGTACATCTCAAAACAGTTTTTGAAAAACTCGAAAATTTTACTATTACCTTCTGTACCTACCTACTCCAAAGTTAGCTAACCGATACATCTGAAATGATTAAAGGTTTACACCACCACCACCTTTAATTTTTTAATTTTTGGTATTCATCAAATAGCAGTCTCTAACCAGTACCTATAAGTACATATTGGTATACCTACTTGACAACCGTTCGAAACCCTCGGCGCGCGAGTCACACTCGTACTTGACGGATCTTGTTTTTTTCTATTAATCCGTACAGGCGCACGAAATGTATTATTATTTTAATTTTCACGGTATTTGATGCTGTAGTTGCTGGGACATTTAAGACGGAAAAAAGGACAGAAAAAGCGAGACCAAGCCTAATTTATCTAATCTTATGTTATTGACTGTAATTTTGAATTTTATTTGATTGTGTGTATGTGTAATATGGATTATTATCTGAAATAAATGAATACAATACAATACAATAAGGGAAACTGAATTAAAAAATCGTCGGTGGTAGGTACAGTTAACTGTTACTACGGTTTACCTACCACCGAATTTCTTTTTCCCGTACTAGGTCTAGTACTGCAAAAATAAATTTTTCGGTGGTACAGTCCACTGGACCCGCGCTGATCGGAACCACCAAACATCATGTTCAAGATCGCATGGACCATTTGTACATTTTACTTTGCCTGAAATAGGTACATTGGGTCGTAGGTTGCTAACATGCAGCCTGCGTCTTGGGGACGACGACGCTTCCTACTGGTATTGATATGGATCAGTTGAGCTACCTGTAGATTGTTTGCAACAGTCCGCAGTTAGCTTAATTGTTTCAATTGTAAATACTAGTTCTAATTTGTTTGTGTTATTTGATTTTGATTACTTTTTTTTGTTAATAAAGATTTACCTAACCTAACTAATAGGTGTTTATTGGAAGAAAAGAAATAGATCATACCTACATAGATGTAGGAAATTACCTATTAACTGATTTTTCGAAATCTAGTGATTTTTTCTTCAATTTACTGATTTTCTACTCGACTTTCTACTGGTTTAGTCAAATTCGATCTTGCAAGTAACTTGTTGCTAACAAAAAAGAATTAATGAAATTCCTTCCTCGTAGTATGAATTCAAATCATGCCAAGTTTCATATTATATCATACAGTAGTTTCGGCGTGATGCGCGGCACGGGAAAATAATTTGATTTTCATCCCTTCTCCCAGGGGAACCATACTGAATTTCGGGATAAAAATATATATTCAGTCCTCGCCTTCGTAAAATTTACTGGAAGGCCCATTTTCCGGTAGAGTGGAGGTAAGTGGTCCTCTTTCAGTAAGACAAGGTCTCCAATTTGAAGTGGGCTTTGGTCCTTTCTCCATTTGGTACGGTTTTGTAGTTCTGCCATGAAATCTCTTCGCCATCTCTTCCAAAACTGCTGGCGTATTAGAACGATGCGCTGGTATCGGTTTGGAAACGAATGCTATAAACTTCTTTCAAACCAATAACGAACGAAATTATGCGTTTCTGTGAAGGTTGAACGCTGTCTAACCTCTTTTGCTACGATAAACTAAAATGAGTGCAGCTCACAGAGTCCATATAAATTCAGAACCTGTTATTTGGTAGATTTTAGGCGTTGTCCGCCTAGAAGAATGGTCTTCAAAAGTCAAGTTGTCAAGGTACACATGAAAATGGCGATGTCTTCAGTGAGAAACCCCCTGGTGCAGATCGCGTAGTCTTTTTTTCGGCGCCGACCATAGAGTATCAATAACATAATTACACCATCGAAATTTAGTACCTACATCATTCTGAATTCAATTTACTTTTTTCAATAAGTTGATTATTAACCTTTTCATCCCACTAGAGATTGAAAATCCGGATAATTCTCTTATCCGGATAATAAAGTTTCCATCATTCATATATTCGGATAATCCGGATAATTCGAATATCTGTAAAATTAAAGAAAAAATATTTTTAACTGCCTGCGGTTATCACGCAATTTCGCAAGATTAAACGTAGAGCTTTTGTTAACCCAGGTCTAGAATTACATTTATGCTAAATTTCGGGCTACTTTGATTAGTATTTTTGGCGTGATAATAAGGCAACGAACATCCATTTATTATCCATTTGTGCAAATTTTCTTATCAGACTAATACTATAAATGTCGAAGTTTGGACGTCCCCGCTTCACACCAAAATTACAGAATAGATTGGGTGGAAATTTTGCATAGATGATTAGTATCTCTCTCTCTCTCTCTCTCTCCTCTATGCCGACGATGTAGTCCGGAAAAACGCAGCCAAGCCGCGAGCTAGTTTCTAAGAGAGCTAGGCAGTTTATAATAGAAGTGTGTTGTTTCAATTATTTTTATTATCTTCCATAAACTACTTATCTTTACCATTGTTCGCTATGAACTGACTAAATGAAATAAAATATGAATGATATAGCATAATTTTTACTGAATTATCATTTATTCAGCTTTAAAAAGCGTAGTAGGTTTTAAATAAGAAAATTTAATAAACAACAAATCGACAAATTACACCGAGTTATTCAATTATACACTTAATAATATAAGTATTATATAAATATTGAAACACTAGTGGTTTTCTAGTGACCTGCCTACGCTGGAGAGTGGCTTGGCCCAAAGAAAACACGAAGAAAATGCTTACAATATATATTAAAGGAATTTAGCAGTGGGTCTGCGTTCGTTGTCTCCGAAATACGTTAGGTTCTTGGAATGAATGCCACTGGCCTTAGCTGGAGAGAGGTCCGACGCGGTAGGGCGACAAGTGGATCCAGATGAGAAGGCCGGCGGCAAGAGAAGTGCAGCGGTTAATGTTCCGTGGTACCGTTAAGGTTCTTCCCGGTGGTACCGTTGAGCAATCGCCGGAGAATGGCGGCTTCGGTTGTGTAGGGATAACCCGCAGGATGGAACCCCGATATGGGGTTCACTATTTATAACAATTTAACTTTGAATTCTTTAATATTTAAGCAATTAACAATTAAAGGTGTTGAAAATTTGTAGTCCGCAAGTCAAGGCAAGGTCACCTCTGACTCAGTCAAAGACAAGCCCGCAGCGCATAGACGCACTGTTGCCAACTTATCGCGGAGGACGCGGTGCGCGGCGCGAAAGTTCAATTTAAAGCAGCGCGAACGGAATCGTTACATACCCCCCTTTTTAGGTTAGGATTTTTCCTGAGTAAAATCCAAAGCTAAGAACACTAGGTCAGTTTAAAATCCTTGACATGCCATGACCCTAAATTGTGTCCGGACATATCCTCAAGTTCATACACCAGTTTGGACTTCTTTGCTTTAATGCGACACTTAATGAATTTTGGGGCTAATTTCTTTGAGAACCTTTTATCCTTGTCGCTGAGATAGAATGTTCGCTTCCATACTATGTCACCTACCTCAAATTCAACTTTCTTACGTCGAAGGTTATAATGAGTACTGTTCCGGGAGTGAGACTTTATGAGGGATAGTTGTACTTTATCAAATATTTTCTGGAGAGTCCCCAAGTTTTCAGCGTAAGAGTCGCGTGGTGAAAATACTATATCGTTACCTAAGTCAGAATCAAGGTAGTGAGATCCACAACTAACTAATTCACGCCCGAAAACAAGAAATGCGGGAGTAAAGCCTGTGACTTCGTTAACAGCGCTGTTTAAAGCGAATTGAATTTTTGGAACGTTGATATCCCAAGATCGATGGTCGTTCTCAATAAAAGTAGAGATAGAAGTCACAATAGTTTTGTTGTAACGTTCGACGGTGTTCACCTGCGGGGTGTATAGTGGTGTATAGTGAATGTTAGGTATTTTGTAGTTAGCTAGTAAATTCCGCATAGTATTGCTAGTAAATTGCCTACCATTGTCCATAAGTAGTGTGCTCGGAATACCGTGCACCAAGAATATTTGTTCTTCTAGAATTCGAGCAATGATCTCCGCAGTTGCTCGCCGTATAGGAAAAAGCATACAGTATTTGGAGAAACAACAAGTAACTACTAACAAGAACGTATTTTGCTTCCTAGAGACAGGCAAGGGCCCTACCAAATCCATACTTAACATCTGGAATGGGCGATCACATTCTTTAGGCCGACCCATTGTTCCAAGCGTGGGCTGTGTTGAGTGTTTATGAGACAGGCAACTATCGCAATTAGATACAAAATTTACCACATCTTTATGCATGTTTGGCCAAAAGTATTTTAAACTTACACGTTTATGAGTCTTAAAGATGCCAAAATGGCCTGATGTTGGTTCCGAATGATTTTTATAAATGACATCTTGACGTGCTTCCATTGGTATTACCTCTTTCCATTCGAATTCCCTAGTTAGAGGATTCAAGGACTTCATGTACCTAAATAACCTACCGTTTTCCAAACGATAGTTCAAAAATGACGTGGGAGATTTTCGACAACCATCAAGTATATTTAAATACCAAGGGTCGTTGGTTGTTATAGAAGAAGGTGTAGTGGAGTCAATGGCAGCAACAGGAACCGCACGAGACAGACTATCGGGAACAACATTTTCGGAACCTTTTCTATGTTTGATGTCGAAGTTATAGGCTGATAGGCGTACGCCCCATCTAGCTAACCTTCCAGTCGGGTTATTTAGATTGAGGAACCACTTCAGAGAAGCATGGTCTGTGAATACAGTAAATGTCTGACCATTTTCGAGATAGCAACGCCAATGCTCAATAGCGGAAAGGACGGCGAGTGCTTCACGTTCCGTTGCGCTGTAATTACGCTCCTGCTGTGACAGTGACTTACTCATATAAGCGATGACTCTTTCCGTTCCATCCAACGTTTGAGTGAGTACGGCTCCAATGCCATAGTCACTCGCATCGGTGTGTACTTCAAAGGGCTTGGAGTAATCAGGACATGATAAAATGGGAGTAGATACTAGATGAAATTTTAGTTTTTTGAAAGCGTCATCTGCTTCAGGGGACCAATCAAATGGAGGTGAATCTTTCTTTTGGGAAGTGAGTTTATTCAAAGGGGAAGCCAAAGAACTAAAGTTTGGGATAAACCTACGATACCAAGAGGCTGTTCCCAGAAATCTTCTGACCTCTTTACGATTCGTTGGAGCTGGGTAGTTCAGAATTGATTCAACCTTTTCAGGGTCTGGTTGCAGCCCACTAGAGTCAACAATATACCCCAAATACTTTAATTGCTTTCTAAAAAATTGACTTTTCTTAGAGTTGATCGTTAGATTAGCCATCTTCAGTTTTTGCAAGACATGTTTAAGCAAGGACATGTGTTGTTCGAAACTGTTTGAAACAACGATGACATCATCGACAAAGACAAATACTCTATGCTCAAATTCAGGCCCGTAAAATAAGGCATCTACTAGCCTCTGTTGAGTAGCGGGAGCATTAGTTAGGCCAAACGGCATAGATTTGAATTGGAAGGTTCCCCGAGAAGGAATATAAAAAGCAGTTTTTTTCCTATCATTTTCTTGAATTAAGATCTGCCAAAAACTTTTAGACAAATCTATGCTAGAAAGATATTTAGCATCACGCAGATTGTCCAGTATCTCTGATATGTAAGGAAGACTATACGCGTCTTTTTTAGTGATAGAGTTGAGTTTACGGCTATCTAAACAAAACCGTAACTCGCCGTTCTTTTTCGGTGTAAGAATGACCGGAGACGACCAAGGGCTTTCGCATGGCTCGACGACGTCTTCTTTAAGCATCTCATCCAGCTGCTCGACTAAGATACGCTGTTTTTCTGGTGACATTCTGTAGTAACGTTGTCGAATAGGAGGGTTGTCACCTGTGTCGATGACGTGCGTGATTAAATGAGTGCGACCTAGGCCTTGTTTCTCATAAGAGATGTCATGGAAGTGAGACATCATCTGATCGGCTACAGCCTTTTCTTCAACCGATAGATGCTCGTACGAACAGAGATTATGGATTTCACTAGGAACTACATCAGTGACAGCAAGGACAGTATCAGAGTCTTTATAATATGCGATACGATCTAGGTACTTAGGGAAAAGACCGAAAGTCCTCCAAAAGTCCATACCTAATATAAGTGAGTGCTTGATACCAGGTACCACAAAAAACTTTAGAATGTGAGTTTGGTCTTGAAAACCAACAGAAAGATTTAGAACTCCAATAGACTTAAGTTTATTGCCACCTGCAGCAATGAAGTTAATATTTTCTACCGGTTCTAGTTTGAACCCGGAGTCTAACAGATACTCGTGACTTCCGTTACCTAAGATAGTGGTAGAAGAGCCGGAGTCGAGGAGACCAATCAATTGCTTGTTGTTCAGATTAACTGCAACGTAAGGTCGAGATCTATCAACTACAGAGTTAGCCCGGATTGAAGAGACAGCATTGTAAGTAGAGAAAGAAGAGATGAATTTTAGCCAATTCTTCCATTCGGAAGGATCAACATTTTTATGCTGTACCCTACAATCCTGCCCAATTAGTTTTTTTGATCCTCTTTATCAGGTTCAGTGGAACTTTTTTTGTTGCAATCGGGGCAATCTGCAATACGAAAACCTTTCTTTCCGCATCTAAAACAAATTAGAAAGCGTTCCTTTTTGCAATACCTTAAAGAGTGATCAGTAGTTCTGCACCTTGGACAGTATTTAGATACGCCTGATTTAGACGCTAAAGCTGCTACTGTTTCCTCTTTCTGTATGGAGGAGACACCTGAGTTTTTAGTGTTTGTAATTGATTCGCTTTTACCCATATATGCGAACTCCGGAGCGATAGTGCTTGCAGACGCCTTTGGTGGTTCGTGAAAATGGGCAAACCGCGCTTGTACGTTTTCGAAACTGCGACATACTGATTTGAGAGTCTCGATAGTCCTAATATCCGGAAAGGCGGACAGTGTACTGGCATAACATGGCCTGATGTTGTGGAGCAAAATCTCTAATTTTTCATCCTCTGATAGAGGTTTACTCAATCGGGAGAACATGCCATGCATTATGGAAAGATAAATGGTTATGTTTTCCGTCTCACCTTGAGTTCGAGTTCGAATTTCAGCAGCAAGCCTGTAGTCATAGTCACTGCTGCTGAAGTCTTCAATTAAAAGCTTACACAATTCTTCCCACGTCTGGGCCCTACTTCTATTGCAGCGATACCAATGTAAAGCATCATTAGTGAAAATCTCGTAGCCCAAGGATAAAATTTTCTCATAAGAAATACCCCTAGATAGAACAAATTCTTCTACCCTTAAGATGAAAGAGCGCACACAAGTTTTACCCGTAAATTTTAGTTTACTAATGTCCGCAGCAGTATTTCGCTCACATGTCACGGAAAGAACAGGTGCGATTTGTTCAGAGGTCGCACTCAGGTTTGTAGGTCTAGGTTGGGGATTAAGTGGCTTTAGTGCAGATAATTCCTTGTAGAGGGTTTCAAAAGTGGAACGGCATGACTGATACCCACCGGCAATCGACTCGATGCTACTTAATCTATTAATCCTATGGTAAAGGTGGTGGAGTAACGTTTCCGTTCGTGAAAAAAGATTTTTATCAAATTTTTGCTTAAGTGTAGTTAAGTTGCCTTGCGCTTTTACTTGAACGTCATGGATTCCCATTAAATCCTTATCAGGTTCGAGGTAGGACTCAAGAATGTCCTCTGATGGCGAATCTTGTGCAAGTTGGATAATCTGTTTACGTAATTCCTGGACAGATCCACTATTGCCTCCGCGCAGCTCAACTTCATACTCTAATTCAGGCTTTTGTAGGGATAAAAACTTAATGGAAAACGCCATATTGAGTGTGTGTTGCAGTAAAGTTTCAAAACTACAATGATTGTAAGCAAGAACTTAATATTTAAATAGTCGGACCTAAATGTGATATTCAACTAAAACAAAACACTTATTATTATTAAAAATTAAAACAGCTTGACTAATAAAACTACCACATATAGGTAAGACATAGCATAAATCAAACTTAGGACTAAGATTTTTATAGCCAACACCAAAGAAACCAAAAAAATGCAGAAAGTAACGTAATTCGGAGACAAAGTTACCTGTATTGGGCGCCAGTGAAACACTAGTGGTTTTCTAGTGACCTGCCTACGCTGGAGAGTGGCTTGGCCCAAAGAAAACACGAAGAAAATGCTTACAATATATATTAAAGGAATTTAGCAGTGGGTCTGCGTTCGTTGTCTCCGAAATACGTTAGGTTCTTGGAATGAATGCCACTGGCCTTAGCTGGAGAGAGGTCCGACGCGGTAGGGCGACAAGTGGATCCAGATGAGAAGGCCGGCGGCAAGAGAAGTGCAGCGGTTAATGTTCCGTGGTACCGTTAAGGTTCTTCCCGGTGGTACCGTTGAGCAATCGCCGGAGAATGGCGGCTTCGGTTGTGTAGGGATAACCCGCAGGATGGAACCCCGATATGGGGTTCACTATTTATAACAATTTAACTTTGAATTCTTTAATATTTAAGCAATTAACAATTAAAGGTGTTGAAAATTTGTAGTCCGCAAGTCAAGGCAAGGTCACCTCTGACTCAGTCAAAGACAAGCCCGCAGCGCATAGACGCACTGTTGCCAACTTATCGCGGAGGACGCGGTGCGCGGCGCGAAAGTTCAATTTAAAGCAGCGCGAACGGAATCGTTACAATATTTATTATTTATTTATTTATTTATTGTCACGTTGAATGGCCTGCAAAATGTGAAGGCGTTAGAGTATCACGTGCACACACACGTGGCATCGCAAATTAAAGGCCGACACACCTTCCAGGGAATCAGGGTCATATTTTACATATAGTTATTTTACCATCATCTCGCATAAAACCACGTGGTCCGAGGGTAGCTGCCACACTGATGCTTGAATGCGCTCCACCATTTGAGTGTACTTGGCCTCGTGTGGTGCCCATACCGCAGCATTAAACTCCAAATGGCTTCTCACTAATGCGTCGTATAGAGTTTTTATTGCGCTCATCTTTGTAAAGTTGTTCGTCTGACGGAGTACAAATCCCAGGGTCTTGAATGCCTTCTTGCAGATGTTAACCACATGTACACGGAAATGCAGCTTGTCGTCGAGGTGAATCCCCAAATCCCTCACCGAATCGACTCTCTTCAACTGTGAACCATTCAACTGGTAACTGTGGTGGAGTGGTGTCTTTGCTCTACTGAACGTTATTATAGAGCACTAGCAAACCCCGCGAACTCCGTTTCGCCACCAGATGGCTTCGTTTTATGTAACTATAAACCTCACGGAGCCCGAGACCTTTCCAACGAATGCAAAACCGTGGAAATCGGTTCGTGCGTTCTGGAGTTATAGCGTCAGGAAGGAAAACCCGACTTATTTTTATATAGTAGATTTGCTGACGTTGAACTGTAGTTCGTTCTTACTACTCCACTCAACCACTCTGTCCATGTCCCGTTGAAGACGTTCACCGTCCTCTTCCTCTCTAATCGGCAAGAGTAACTTGAGGCCATCCGCGAACAACAAGCATTTCGAATCCTTGACGACTGTCGGCAGGTTGTTGATCATAATAATGAACTCTAGCGGCTAGCGGCTATGTTGAACACGCTATGTTGAACTCTAGCGGCTATGTTGAACTCGAAAGCAAATTTTTTTTTGTTTCGTGCCTTTTAAATACCTCGCTAGCTCAGCAGCCTACTTTAGAGCCACTAGCTACGCTCGTGACTCTACTCTAGACTGCTTCGTTAGCTCGGGATTTAATATTGACACGTGATTTAATATTGATTTAATATTGACACGAGTTCTGACAAAACCTATTTAATTAAATAATGCTGGACAATCCATACCGCATCATCTAGCCCTATCTATTTCTATTAGTGTGATGTCACTAGGTAACTACTGTGATATTTTTTACATTTCCCAAAACAACCGTTTAGCTGGAAGAGGCGGGGACTTACTACTTTACTCCTACAAATTTTTTTATGGACCTCTGAATCAAAAACGGTTTTTCCACGCACATAATATTTTTAAACGAGCGACCCAACGGGGTACCGTTAGGTCTGTCTTTTCACACACACCATATGGTAGACGAGAAAACCCCACTTCCCACTTTAGGTAAAGTCCCGTCGTTATGAAAACGACGTTAGACGTAGACCACTTTCGAATTTACACAGCAGATGAATACATCAACATCATAAAAAGCTTTAAGAATAAGATTCCGCTTCATGTTTATAGAAAGTAAAAGAAAGATTTTTAACACAATAAATTTGGAGACGAATTTTTGCTGGAGGAGGGAGCGGCATATTTCATATTTATGAAAACGACGTTAGACGTAGACCACTTTCAAGAGCTCAATGTAGAAAAGAAGTTAAAGGGTAATTCATTGGTGATACCCGAAAATTACTTTTCTCCTTTGAGGCCAAATGGCAAAGAAATACCTCAAGCAAACCAAGATGGTTTAAAATCTATATTTGACCTAAAATATGTACCTTAGACTGCCTAGAATTTTATAAGTCTCTAAAGGGGAATAGCAGTCTATCTGATGATATAGATGGTTACGGGTTACAGAGAACCACCTGATTTTATAGTTGAAGCCCAAGAAGACGTCCTTGCTGTAAATGACAAAGAAACATAATGATTAAACACATTTATATTTATATGATGATGAGTAAAAAAATTATTTTGCAATAATAATAGTATACTTACTGATCTCATAATATTTATATTTATAATATTTATGTACCTACTACCAAAGCAAAAATAACATACGATTTACAAAGTTACTTAGTAGAGATAATAATAGTATAACCTAACATTTGCTTTCTGTCACTCATTGCATATAATGATTGTATTACTTAATGTTATTGATTGTCAAAGTTTAGACACACAAAGGGTTGTGCAATCATTAAATTGTAGGTAATATGTAATAGTTGTAGGTACGTTACCCTGATAATACGTGGATAATAAACTGATTTTTGAGTTCAGTAAAAATTACTAGAATAATGTAGACTATTCATAAAAATATTAAGTCTAAGCTTAAAACCCATAACTTCCGTCATTGCTTAAAATGGTTGTATTATTGTTAATGCTTGTCAAAGATTGGACACACAAAGTGTTGTTTAATCATTACCTAAATTGTAATGGCTTACCATGTAGGTAATAGTTGTAGGTACTTGCCCTATTATTATGTGGATTTTGAGCCTGATTTTTATGTTAAGTAAAAATATTAGAAGAAAGAAGACTATTGCAATAAAAATATTAAGTTTTAACATAAAAGTTAAACTCATAACGTTCCTATTCATATCACAGGGTAAAAAATTACCCTCGTTTCATAAATACCTAGGTAATTTAATTGTTTTATACAATTTTATCAAATTTCCTTGTAAATAACTAATAATTAATTAGGTACCCCACCACTTTGGAACAGTCAAGAGTGTATTGAATAGCAGTAAACATCGTATCACAAAACATCGTATTCTGCATTTTATTTTATGCTGATCGATAGCGACGTCCAATTATTGGTCTGTATGTTTTACAGTTGGCTTTAGGCCAACTGTCATATTTGTCACTTTTGACAGAGCGCTCACAGTGATTTCGGTTTGAAGGATGTTCGTGATATCGCAAAATGGCGTATGTATTATCGTCTTAAATGACGTCATACGGGACGTCGTCGTTGTCGCGCTCACGGTAATACGGAACGCATGTGAGCGCGATAATATCGATTTTAGCGTAAATTGGAATGTCCCGTACCTACTATTCGACTCGACATCTACGTACACCTACCTACTATATAATTCGTGGTGCTAGTGTTGTTATTGATACGGCAATAGCCGTAATATACGGCAATCCTCGTTTTTTTTTCAGAAAATACGGCATTCAGCAGACCTCTCATAGCCGTGTCACAAAATACGGCAATTGGCTGTAGATGAAACAAAACGTTTTTTTGCTAGCGTAATGAATGAAACGAAACGTTTAAATGTAGGTAATACTTAGATGAACACAGCCCGACTGACATACAGTTAACGCCATAAATTGCCATTTCTTTCGCATTGAATAGAAATTAATGACAAGATTGCAAACGACTTACTCCTACTAACGTAAATTGTTTCATCTAATATAACACAGAACCTCAGACCCTGTAACAGATTAGATAGACCATTCTCAAAACTGCAAATGCTTCACTCAGGTCCCTATACCTCACTATGTCTATCAAAATATATAATAAAATACCTCCAGAAATACAAAACGAAATCAAAATAAATAAATTCAAGTCCCTCCTAAAAACATTCTTAATAAAAAATTGTTTTTATTCTCGGCAACAGTTTTTAGATTTCTAGTTTCTTCACAAAAAAATAAAATTTCTAAGTAGATATGTAGGTAGTTATCTAAGGTAGTTACTTACTATTATTAGATCTCATTAATAATAAGGATAGATAAATATTATAAAATGTAATCTAAACATTTTGATTTAAGCTTTTATTTTTTAAGCCTAGAATATATAGAATAAGTTTCTAGGTACCTATTAACCACCTAGCATAATATTGCCGTGCCCTAGCAGGGTGCATGTTTGGAACCACCTTCTTGTTATTTTATAAGATCCCTTGTACAACATGTTTGCAATAAAAATTTGACTATTTGACTATAACATCAACACTGACATTAGGTACTGTTGCATAAAATGGCTCCAAAGTCCGGTTCAATTAAGCAACCGAACTACTGAGTCGTCGAGCGACTCAGAAGTCCGGTCCACTTCATTGTAACCGAACTAGGCACCTACCTACTGAGACTACACTTACGAGTTGAGTATGATCTAGCACTCATTCGTAATATAATTGATCAAATGTTACGATTGCGAGAGAAAATGCACTAGATAAACATGAATCTGGTGTAAAAGAAACGATAAGAAACCTTTATGAAGAAGAAACAAATGAGGAATAGACATTTTTAAATAAAGTAATTAAATACGGCAATCTAATATAATTTCCCATAAAATACGGCAATTCAGACTGTCACATACGGCAGCTCAGGAAGGCAATTCTCGCCAATGTATCCGTATAATGTATTCGTTATATATCAAAAGAACTGTCAGATTTGACAGTTCTTCTATACAAAATCTGTCAAGTTTGACAGTACTTGTGATATATTGGCGATAATTGGCTTCCAGATTTTTACGATAAAAACAACACTCAAAACAAAACAACACTGCGTGGTGCACCACGCACATGTTAGAAAGCAAATTACAAAACAACTGATGACTAAATAATTCGTCATCCCGCGCGCGACTTCTTCCGCTCGTGGCGTGCATCGTAGCCGAGGGAAGCCGTGCCGTGTCTATTTTCCTATTGGTATTAAATATCAGTTCAGTACTCTGTCTGTGGGTGGTGTCAATTGCGGGCTTGAGAACTAGAAGGCAGGCCATTAAAAAGTTAAAAATGACCAATGATTTCCGTGGTTTCGAAAAAACCTCTTCTGATGAGGAGAGTGGAATGTCAGAAGACGAGGCTGAAATATTTTCGTCATCCGATGGTATGTTCCTGCAAAGGTAAAACCAATTTGGCATAGAATGGAAGACCAGCGCTCATAGGAACTGGCTGTGATTTACTGTGGCCGATTTCCATTTAGTTTAGATCTCCAGCAAAGCAGTAAACCTACTTACTCAGAATAAAGATTAGGTATTCTGTAATTTGAGTAGACATAATGATCTGGTGTTCAGGTGCCTACCTTAAAAAGTAACCATACTTTTTTTACACAATTCACACTACATAAAAATCTTTAGTTTGTGACTAAAAATTATATTTTACCTGTACCTCCTATCAACTTTCAGAGAGTCAGGCTAATAATGAAAACATTAGTGATGAAGAGCCCTCACATTTGGAAAAAACTGATGAACAGAGTGATGAAGATGAAGTAGTAAAAGCAATTAAAGCTGAAAAAAACAAACCAAGGGACCATCCTCCTACCATCAAATGTGATGATTTCATAGTGGACATCTCATTCCATCCATCAGAAAACTTGATAGCCCTTGGAAATATATTTGGTGATGTTTTTATCTATAAATACTCCAATGAGGAAACAAAATTGGTTACCACCTTAGAGTTGCATCTTGATGCTATTAGAGATATTGAGTTTGATGATGATGGATCCACTATATTTTCAACGGCAAAGGTTTGTTACAAAATTACAATGATTAATTTATTACTAACTTGATTACCTGAGATAAATATTAATTATACACTGAGATAGTTCCATCCTATTCTAAGAAAAAAAACATGTGAGCAGTTAGTCCTTGCTTCAGCTCTAACTCAAACTTAACTCCCTGGGATGTAGTGGAGATACCTACTTAGCCTATGTTTACGGATTACAGGATAAAACAATAATGGCTACAGATGTTGAAACTGGCAAACTGAAGCATTGCATTGAATCTGCCCATGAAGAACCAGTGTATCGACTTATATATCTAAATAACAACAAAATTGTTACAGGTACTTCCACCATTCATTAATCATTACTTATGTATAGTATAGATGCATATTATGAAACAAACCAACAACGATTTTTAGTTAAAGTGGATAAGTTAGAAATCTAGACCAGGATTTTGCCATTATCTTGTCACTTGGCAGACAACCAGACCAGCATACAAATTATTTGTCAATCCATGTTCCAAGTCAAAGTTAGAGCAGTACTTCCTTGTCAACATGCTAGCCATGAAAAGTAGGATCAACATACCGCCCATACTTAACCTAAAATTCCACTGTTGCTGGGTCTTTTAAAAGCAAATTACCTTACTTGTCGATTTGCAATCATTTCTTCAATAATATTGCTTACAATAATTATATCTGAAACGCACCGGCAACCAAGTGAGTTTAAATTATTTGTGTTATTGTTTGTTTACAATCATTTTTAATCGAGTTTGCCTGTGTATGTAGGAACTTGAGAAAATCTAAATTAGACACTTTAGATAAATATGATTTTTTTTTATTAATTGATTTTTTTCATAGGTGATGAAGCTGGAATTGTTAAACTTTGGGACATGAGAAAACCTGAACCAATATTTTCAATCAAGACTGGTGAGGAATATGTATCAGATATGATTACTAATGATGCTCAGAAGCACCTAGTTTGTGCTGGTGCTGATGGAGTTTTAACTTCAATTGACCTAAAAGCAAGGTTAGTTGAGATGATTATTTCTATTAGAAATTAATTGTATCAGACTGACTGAAATGGTGTTTCAGACTGAAAAACCATTTCATTAGCAACTTATACCTACCTTAATTTTTAGTTTTTTTTTTTCAGCAAAATCTACACTACATCTGAGGAGTATGATACAGAATTAACGTGTATGGGACTTTTTAGAACAGATTCTAAGTTATTGGTAGGTTCATCTTCTGGAAAGTTTTATTTGTTTAATTGGAGAGAATTTGGTTTACACAGTGATGAATATATTGGACAGAAACATTCAGTACAATGCATGGTACCAATTACCCAAAATATTGTGGTTACATCAGGAGAGGATGGTATTCTTAGAGCATCTCACATGTTTCCACAACGTCAGCTTGGTATTGTAGGGCAACATAAACTCCCCGTTGAAAAACTTGATATTAGCCATGATGGTCAATACATTGCATCTTGTTCACTCGACAATGATGTCAAATTTTGGAACATTTCATATTTTGAATCAGTTGATGAAATCATTGATGTCAATAAAAAACAAAATAAAAAGAGAGATATGAGCAACAACCTACCATCAAGCAGTGTAAAAAATGCCTCCGACTTTTTTTCAGGATTAGCATAGGTATCGGAGTCTGTTGAAAATGAATAAAATACTTATTTCAATACTTACATCTTTAATTCTTTCATTGATCACATATTAAAGCCTTGATATGTACTTAAATAATAGATAGTGGACATACCATAATTATGGTTGAAGTAATCTAGTGCTACTTGCTAGCAACATAATAATTATGCAGTCATAATATGCTCATAAATCATCATGTTTAATTTTTTTACGATATGGAAATGACCAAAACTCTGATGGCAAGCCTTTCACATCTCTTTCTCGTTTTACAAAGGCTGTGTATGATGAAACACAATTACCTATGAAAAAATTCGCTTGTCCTAAAATGGCTAAGTCTAAATGTACATTTGAGGGTTTTAACCTCAAAATATTGACATCTAAATGATGTAGTTCAGCTTTCAATTCATCTATCATGTGATTTGCATCAGATGCTACGTAGATGTACTTAATATCGTCAAGTTTTTTCAAGGCTCTTTTTATTTGTCTGAAAATAAGATAGACCACATTAGGGGTAATTAATAAAGCTTGAAAATTTTTGTATGCTGTCTATTTTACTTCACATATATGCTGTGTGAGTCTAAGTCATAGATCTAAGTAAAATCTGTAGTTAAGGTACGTTTTCCGAGCACTTACTCAACAACGCCCGAATTGGTTCCTCATTTTTTAACAAATGATCATAGCAACGTAATACTATTTTATAAAACAGATTCATGTTCAGGAAAATGAATGAATGACGAGGTGTTTATATGTACCTACTTATTTAAATTAATTTATTGTATTTGACTCAGGTGGGTGGACCTAATTGCATCTAATTTGAGCATTCACTTTCAAGAAGCTAGTACCTCATCTCCCCTTTGTTACTTAGATTGATGGTTTATGTAAAGTAAAATGGACAGCAAGTACCTAGGTACTGGTGGGAGTCAGAACTCTAATGAATTAAACAATTTTAAATCTATAGCTAAATAAATGTATCACCTTATAATGTCAGCTGGTTTTGGAAGACACATGGACATTGTTAGTGGTCCCCTTTCATTTTTGTATCCAACACATTGTGGTGCTGCAAAAAGCATAGGGCTATCATCTACATGGCGACAAGCTTTCATCCAATCTTGTCCATTGCGGAGATGGATTCCAATAAAACCTCCTCCACTCATATTTTTTTTTATAAACTGCTTAGATGCATTCAAAATCACATCACTCCAAATCAGGTATTTGTGCAAGTGAAGATTTTCTTTTTGGACAGGGAAGCTAGCTGGTGCTCCTGGAAAAAGGACAGAAGTCAGTTATCTTCATCGTCATCACTTAAATACATAGATCTAAGTAAAATTTAGTTATGGTACCTACCTACGTTTCAAACGTTGTGCTGAACACCATGTATAACTTTCATAGTGCGCGGCGATTTTGAAGAAAGTGTGGTAGCCAAGTGTATTAGGGCCAACATTTTCAAACCCCTTTAAAGTGAACCTACATAGGTACCTAGACTAAATCAAAAAGTTCGAGACTCTTAGTAAAAACTTACCAGTAAATGCTAGAACAGGCCACTGTTCATGAGTATATTTTTCTTTCCATTTATTGGCCATCACAATATTTTGTGCATCATAATTATATGGTCCATAAAATTCAGAGCCCACAAATTCAATATCAAAAGTATTCCAAAACGGGCCAAATGGATTACCAGATTTGGCATTACAACTTTTTTCTATCTCACCATTTCTTTGAGTGTAGCAAAATGAAATTCTTTTGTTCTCAGGCCAGACTTTTGGTGCTATCTCTTTCATAAAATGTTCCATGGTCATCACTCCGTGATATTGACCCAATGCTCTTAGATTAAAATAAGTATCAAAAGGTACTTGAATTGACTTAGGTTCCCCATAGCGATACTCTACCCAAGGAGGGAGAAGCAAAGTCCTGTTGATGCTTTTAGTGAACGCCAAAGCACCCAAGAAATTATCAGCTTGGTTACCAAACCGTCCTGAAAAGTAGGATAGTCAATTACAGTACCTAAGTATACATGTTGCAGAAAACACCTACTTACCTTAAAGAAATAAAAACATAAGTTTAATCTAAAAAAACAAATACAAGTGGTATTTATACGGCAGTAGATATTTTAGCAATTTTTTAATGTGCACTTCCGTTGATGAGAATAATAATAGGTAGCAGTTT
This sequence comes from Eupithecia inturbata, assembly GCA_963662085.1. Taxonomy (NCBI): domain Eukaryota; kingdom Metazoa; phylum Arthropoda; class Insecta; order Lepidoptera; family Geometridae; genus Eupithecia; species Eupithecia inturbata. The sequence goes on along the minus strand of OY759180.1, from coordinate 7,668,570 downwards.
TTTCATAAGGACTCAACTTACCCATACAAGGGCAATACGCAACATAACCTTCTTGACTATAAACACTAACAACTTCAGCTAACACAAGTAAAATGATTAAATTCATATTCTTCAGTATCAAAACAATCTTGTCAAAAAATAAATAAAATAAAACAACAACTTCTTCTTTTCCTATGTTTGGCTCTGCATGCATCATGGTTTGACACAATTCTACCAATGTCAGTTTCCAATTGCGCACAGTCGTAAAATACTTTCACGAAAGAAGTCCCCTAGACGCAGCGCTGCTGTAGGTAGTGCAACCGAATAAAATTAGCGTTGGAAAAATTTTGTTCCATTATGTGTCGCGGGACTTCTTTCGTGAAAAGCACTCTAGGTACCTAGCGAAAAGCAAGCGGCGCCAGAAATTAAGAAGTAGAAGTTGAAAAGCAAGCGGCCCATAAAAAAATTAAGATGAAAATGAAGAACGATTATAATTTCGTGATGCAGAACCAGACATAAAAGAAGTAGAAGAAGCAAAATTTATTAAGGTTGAGTTTAGAAATAAACAAAATATTTTAATTTGGCGTGTTTTAAAAAACGATAAACCCACTTCTAATTCATAGCTGATAATCCTATGTCTCTACACCCGCTGTGACAATCTGGAGCTTGGCGCTTCTAAAAGCCTTCGGCGCTCTCATAAATACCGCCGCGCCGCCGCGCCGCCCCGGTGGCAAATGCATGGCATCTGTTTTGATTTGTTTGAAATGAATGACGCCAATAATCATTTTGACGTAGGTATGTTATAAAATTTACATTGCCAGGGTCACGAGATTTCAAAGACATGTAGGTACGTGTACGAATACCTTTTTTTTTATCTTGTGTTTTGCCGCCTATAAGCGCCGGTCCTAGGGTAAAGCGAGCGGAGCGGTTGCTAGGTTCCAAATGGTACGGCGCTCGATTAACGCGAATTTCTGATTCGAACAATCTATTTAGAGAAAAGTTATAGTTTGATGAGTCCCTGTGGTGACTGAGAGACGCGGGCTGCGCAACTGGGCGTAGTACGCGACGACGGTGCATACACCAGCGATCGCGGTCCGCTCCGGTCACTGTAGTTAGTTTAGTTGTTTTTGACTTCGTAAAATTCTGTGGCTCTCTACTCTCGCCGCCATTGTCTTTTTCTTTTGGTTTTATTGCATACTACCGGAAAAATCACAAAAAGCTCGCTCCGCTCGCCGTTATCTGCATTTCCTTGTCTTTTATGGCTGACCTGCCAAATCAATAGAGGTGGTAGTCAACTCTGACAACCACTTCAACCATGCCAACGAAAAGCATTTATATTTTCGCGGTTTGCATCATTTTTCTTATGTCACGGCATTTTGGTTTGTATCACTAAACTCCTCTAAAGCGCTCATTGGGCCGGGTACAGAGATATGCCAAAGGTGCTGTTTTATATATCGCTATTTTGGGGGTATTTAGAAAGGGCTTAATTGACTTCGATTTTTCCCACTTATTCGGAAATGTATTTATTTAGAGAGGGCAAGTGATATTTGATACGAATGGTATCTAACCTTTAATTTCAAAGTATTTTGGCTTTTTGAATAAAAAGCAGTTAAATCTAAATTGAAGCATTTTTTAAACATTTTTTAAATAAATAATTTGGGCTAATTTGCTATTGAACATGATGAAGTTTATGTCTTATTTGGAATTTAAGGGCAAGTTATCTGGAAGGGTTTGTAGGTACTACTGCTTCTTATTTACATATACCTACACGGGTACGGCGCGTAATTTTTGCCTTTCCATGCATTCGTATACGTTCGTTGATAAGTACGCACTATGCTTTCAGTACTGTAAATTATTAGAAATACATTATAAATATAAAAAAAATAATGTTATTTCCCATTAAATTTCACCTGAAGGAGAATTTGAGGTTATTTGAAAAAAACAAACAAATGGCCTATTTAACTAATACTGACATAGTTGGGGCTAATTGGAATCGGATTCCAAAAAGCCCCAAATCTAGTTGAAATACACACAATTCGGTAAAATTCTAAAATGTGGCGTCTAATAAGAGCTAGAATCAAATCAAATATATTAGAATTACGACAAAATGCAGATGAGCTTAAATAGACTCATTTGTCCATATCTTCACATTCTGTGGAATCCAAAAGGAAGTAAGACACGTACCTACATAACTACCTCCGTCACAACGTCTCCGAACAAACTGCGCTGGCCGGTTTGTGTGAACCGCTAACAACGTCTAAATTCGACAGTGACATTGACATAGGTCATAGTGTTGCCATGTTGCAATGGAAAATGTCTATCTATACTTGGAAAAAAATAAATGCAGTCAAATCTTTTATTTGGAAAAATTCCAAATATCCTCATAATTCCACAAAGCCCCATTTTACGGTATATTAGAGCGTGTTTGAATATCGCAAACTGACTGACTCAGTCAGTTTGCTTAATTGTTAACTATTTTTTCTGTCTGTCAGTCAGTAGTACCAAACAGGTATAAACAACTTTTATCTAAGTACCTACCCTAATGTTTTTATCCCGCATTTTGCACATTTTAATCATGATCAATTTAAATGCCTCCTAAAATTGGTAGACGTTTCTAATCATAGCTAAAATGTAGGTACATATTGCAAAGAATAGGGTTGAGTTGTTTTAGATCTGTGCGGCAACTATGTACACGCGTGAATTGTACTATACTATACGCGTTAGGAGCATAATAGCACCTTTTTGACAGTAATCTCACGCGAATTGACATTAGATTATGGGTTATTCACGCATAGATAGCGCAAATTACGTGTCATTCACGCTTAAATAGCGTTATTCACGCTACATAAGCCTGGGTTATTCCTATAATTAGGCCATTGTCATCCTAATTTTAAACCTGCCAGTATAATTTTTGAAACATATAATAGGTTTCGTCTATTTGACATTCCTACTAAAGCTCGATTTACATTTCAATAAGTACAGTAGCGTGTTAACTTGCGTCATCTGCGAGTTAAGTTGTTAATGTTGTTTGAACGGCAAAACTGAGTTAAGTAGTAAGTTGTTGATTAAGTTAAGTTGAATAGATCGCGATCCTATTTTTTGGCGAGTTCAGTGCGAAGTAGCCCCCTCTCTCGCGTCTCCCGCGCCCCGCCAACTTAACTGGCCGGCATGTAGACGGGCGAGTTTAGTGCAGTCCATAAATTTGTAAAGTGCTGGATTAAAACAACGCGAAATGCGACTAGACTTCTTCTCGGCAACTTATGACTACTCACTCCGCCCGTTTGGACGCTACTTACAACTTACTACTTTATAATACTTAGGTAACTGTCTGAGTTCTTGACTCGCTACTCTACTTATTGAAGTGTAAATCTAGCTTAATTGTAATTTAGCAGAATCGACACCAATATCTCCGTTCCTGTAAGAGCTATAATTACGAAATTTTGCATAACTCGGGCGTTATTAAAACGCTAAATTTGTTTGTAAATTCCGTTGCTACAGTACAAGCCGTTTTCGAGTACAGTTATGTCAAGAAGCTTATATCTTGTTAATTAAATCTTCTTGGGTTATGTGTACGCCAGCAGAATCGTTCCGTTAGTGTACCCATTATGAATGGTCATTACATTATTTCATAAACCAAAAAGGCACTACCTATTTATTATAAGTATGCTCTAATTATTCACTAATTAATTATGCTTTAAAATTAGGCATAACATCGAACGTGAATTCGATTATGGGTACGATACTACCTAACTTTCAAATAAAATAAGGAAACATCAAAATCGGATCTAATTAAGTGAAGATATTCATTAGAAGTCTCATCAAAAATCCCTAACAAAAAAATTTGTACACCAAGTTTTATCACCATAGATCAGTTGAAAATAAGACCTGCAGAGGAGGACCAACAAACAGCAAAACATCTGTTTTAAGGTCAGGCATAATTTGCTTTCCTCCGTCAGTTAGTTACAGAAGAAAGCATATTATGCCGGAGTTTAAAGCAGATGCTTCACTCATTACATGCTCTAGGTCAAAAATAAAAACTTGTTCTGTATGTCCATGGCGCATTTTACACATGTTTAGGGTATTTTTCATTACCAAAGGATTTTTTAACTATCAGATAGTGCGCTATTCAATCTCACTTGCTTATTTTACTAGGATTTGAAAATCCTTCTTGATACACACATGCGCTCAGAATACCCTTCCAAGTTTAGTCCAGATACAATACAAAACAGTTGTCCCTTTTTAATGGTCAAAATAAAAAGAATGGCATATTTTTACAGCTGTCAAATTAGTTTATTCTGAGTGCCTTAATATGTATTTGAAAGAATATAATCTTTTACTGTGCCAAAGCAGTGTTGATTGTAACAGAACTTTATTTGCCCCAGTTTTCAATGATTCAATGAAAATAAACCAAATCTTGCTTTTATATGTTATAATTAAGCTTTAACTGCATACACTCTAGGTGGGAAAAGAGATTTCTTTCTGATCTCTTTCATGGTTTTGATTTTTGCTTCATGTTTAGTTAAAGCCTTTCGCATAGCACGGGTTTTCTTGGTCCTCAGGTCCAACGGCTTGTATTTCTTGTTTTTGTAGTGATTTCTGAGGTTGACCTTCATTTTCTGATGGTAGACAATGTAAACACGTGCAATAGATTTTCTGACAACACGACTGAAAATAAACAAACAAAAATTTGGAGCTATGAAAGACTCAAAGGTAGTAATTATGAGCAAGGGGACTGACATAATGTGTGAAACTAGATAACTAAATTAAAAATAGTGGCCCTTGAAACATAATAGAGGTTCAGATTATTAATGAATTCTCTTGTTTGTACATGATCCTCGTCTGACAAGCCAGCTGTTTCAGGTGAGTGAAGCCGTCGGCAGAAGTTCATGTAAGTTAGGTAACTAGGTACTCACATTTTGGACAGCTTTGAAGCAACACCACCAGTGACTTTTGCAACTCGAAGATTTGTCAACTCGGTTTTCAGCTCTTCTAGCTGCTTGAAGAGCTCTTTCTTGTCTTTAGTGCGTAACTCGGAGCACTTAATTTTCGCCTGCAATTATAATGAATAACACTGTCAAAACACAAACATAACCTCAACACTCAACCTAACTTTTTAGACATAAGGTATTTTTCGTGCAGACATTTGTGTTAAACGAAAAAATAAGAAGGGTATAGGCATGTAGTTCACCATAATAGTTTGTAAATGGGTACATTTATTTTCAATAGTGTATTTTTTATGTTCAATCAAAACATTAGCACTTATCTTTGACAAGGAAATATACGTAGATAAAGACTTAAATTTATGTCGGATATAACAAATAAAATCATTTTAATTAATAACTGAATGGATTTCGGCGATAAAAACGGATAAATATCAAGAATTCAATAATTTATCACGTACCATTTTGAAAACGTTCTATTCCCACGAATGACGTCACTGTAAAGAAAGTATTGCCAGTATGCCGTTAATGAAAAAGCCAAACGCTTTGGCTGGTTTATACGTAATACGTAGGACGCGGCGCACATTAATTTAAAATTCGAAAAAAAATAGTTAACTACTTGATGACTTAATACTTGTAAACTAGCCATTAGACCATTTAAAACGCGTCGATTCTACAGCAGGATTAACCATCATTCATTATACTTCAATGTTGGGTGACCATCTTTTTGCATGATGAGTATCTAGTATGATGGATGGTGATAGTATTTATGTAGTATCTAATCTTCTTGAAGCAAAAACTGAATTAAAATTTTGCCGACTTGATCAGGTGTGAAGCCAGTTTCATGCATACAAAACTACCCTTTGTGTTTTATGTTGCATGACGGACGATGACAGTTGAAAGACCATGTACCTATGCATGACGGACGGGGGCTGTCACTTTTTCATCTGCTGCTGAAAGCAATAAGTCGAAATGTTTATCATTATTAATTATGTAGCCACTGGTGGACATTTATATACCTGCTCAATTAACATTATGCGTTTTCTTCTTTCTACTGTAAAAATAATGTACTCTCTGGTCCTACCCTATATAATTATAGGTCTCCTCATCGATTTCGATGACGGCGACCCTAGAAATTACGGATTTATCTTTCTCAGAGTTAGGAATACGGACTCTAGATGGAAAACCACTGGAGGAGGTTCCTCACTATATTAAATTCTTAGAAGGTTCGACCAACGCTGCTTCCAATCGACGACTGATCGAGTGACACACAGATACGCATGAAATTCATATATTTTAGTGGTTTTAATATGTTCAGCGTCCTACAAGGAATATGAATGGAAAACTACTTTTCCGATATTTATATTCCTTGTAGAACGCAGAAATAATATTAAAAACCACTAAAAATATTTGAAATTCGCGCGAAAATGTGTCAGATTCCGTGTCGATGACTCAATAGTCAAAAGTATTTTTTTTGATTGCAAACATGTTGTACAAGGGATCTTATAATGTAACTAGAAGGTAGTTTCAAACGTGCACCATGCTAGGGCATCGCAATATTATACTCGGTAATGGAGTTTCTGAATAGCCCTGGCAGATGTCCAGTGCTTCAAATACTTGACCCCCGTTAAAAGTCACTTGCACACCACCGTAAAAAATTTACACTGGATTTCCAAACACAATCAGTGTCACTCGGCGAGCGTAGCAAATTAGCGAAAATTGTATGATTTTGTGAAAAATTTTGAATTTGGCAAAGGGAACTGACTAGCCTAAATCATAATAATGTCGCGAAAATTGTGTTGTTTTCCCGTTACATTTTTATGCAGTGGTTGGCAAACTGACTTCAAAATTGATGGCTATTCCACAGCCTGGAGGAACCATAGCCAGAAACCAAAAATGTTACGACGTCCATCAGGGACTAAAAATATTTAGCAAATGTAAACGATTTACTAACTCGTTTCCCCCCGAAAACTACATAGGTACACACACATACAAAACATGCGAATATATGCTTGGCACGTTATATATTATCAATCGCCCGGGCTTTCATGCCAGTTCGCGTCGCTTCGTATCGCTGAGCAGAGTGCCGTATTATGGTGTATATGTATATAGTGGAGTGCAATCTTGTACCCAGACGGCAAAAACATCAAATTTTAAATGAGACGGTGTTTCTTATTTTTCTTAAGTACTTTTATAGTAATAACAACAAAAGATTCAAATAAAATTACAATTCCTCTTCCCAAGATTACGACACCTTAACGATACAAGATGTCGTGGTACAGGCGCTAGGCGTTGTGATGTGATTTGATTATAATAATGGTTGGTGTGGCAATCCGGGACCGCGTTCAAGACCGTGAAATTTATCGCAAAAAAAATGACTATTTTATAAGCGAGAATCTTTTTATGGATGAAGAGGACTGCAATTATTCTTCAGGACAGTATAGGAGCGTGGTACTACAAATCAAAATGTGAACGAGACTGAATTTAGAAAGGGTTTTTTCGACATTATCAACACGTATTTTTATATCCTTGCATGGGGAAGGTAGTGGCCTTAAGACCGATCATCATTGGTGATGATGATGATAGTCTTACTTAGTAGGAATACTTTCCCAGCAGTAGTTTTTGTGTCCGTTGACGTCTAGCAACTAGTGTACTATGAAATCTTTGTGCGTGTGCGTGTTTTTTGTTTGTGTTACTACATTGGTTTAGTGTGGGTTCGTAGGTACAGAAGTTTTTTTTGCCTCTGTGAGCTGTACGTGTTTACCTCCGCTCCCACTACAAAATCGGAGAGCGGTGTTTGGTGCAAAATTTGTGTAGCGGTTCCATTTGCTAAATATTTTAAGATCAGTGACGACAATGCAATGGTTTCAACTTTCAACTGGCGCGTGCCGTGACCGCATGCATGTAAAATGGCGGTATGACGCCGAGTGTGTGCTTAGAAACGCTGATAATAAGCATAAATTGGCTGATCTGGCAATAAATTTTCTTAGAGGCAACTAACAGAGCTTCGATGACAGTGACACAATCAAATCCGTAGGAATATACCTTCTTACTCAATGATCATGATCAATAAAACCGTATGCCATTCCATGCATGCATATGCATTTATAAAAAAAAAACTATTATTTTTGAAAAATAGAAAAGCAAAAATATGCCTATACAATGGGTACCACAGCGTTCTATCCTCGGTCCTCTCCTATTTTTAGTTTATATTAACGAACTGCCTCATCTTGTAAAGGATAATCACGAGATCGTATTGTTTGCTGATGACACTTCAACAATTTTTAAAATGAAACGACAAAACACTAATTTCGACGATGTGAATAATGCAATCTCAAAAGTAGTCCATTGGTTTAGTGTCAATAACCTTTTGCTTAATGAAACCAAAACGAAATGTATTAGATTTATTCTACCTAATGTAAAACAAGACTCAACGGCAAATCACACTGTGACTTACGGAATAGTCAAATTTTTATTGCAAACATGTTGTACAAGGGATCTTATAAAAATAACAAGAAGGTGGTTTCAAACATGCACCCTGCTAGGGCACGGCAATATTATGCTAGGTGGTTAATAGGTACCTAGGTACTTATTCTATATATTCTAGGCTTAAAATATAAAAGTGTTGGACAAATCAGTTTAAACACCAGTCTCAAGTAATACAATGTTTTAATGATCTGCGTTTACCATACAATCATTTCATTTTACATTTTTATTTTGGTATATCGTTTTCAATAAAAAATACCCCAAGCAACTCCATTTTTATCCTTCCACTCCTTTTTTCTAATCGCCCTGCCTAGGTCTCGCACTTTGTGACGTTGACATTTAACAGGTCCATGTAATAGGCTATTTATGAATATTTACTCTATAAAATATACTATAAAATATATAAAATAAAAAGGATGCTAATAGTCGGCTGTCCTGGTACAGGAATGTCCCCAGTCCGGTTCGGCCATTTGATATTTATGTTGTATGCCCTCATACATGTTTAAAAAAACAATAATACAACATCTTCCTACTCTCATATAAAAAAAAAATATATGTCGTATGGTTAAAAAATAACTAAAGTAGGTCATTATTTTAGCGATCCCACTAAATAGGCCGAAATAATATGATGCATGTCTTCATTTTCATGCGAGTAACACTATGGCAGTGGAGAGCTCAGGAGGCGATCAGACTTCATTATGATACGGCGTCTGTGTGAAAGAGAACACAATGTTAATAAAGTTGTATAAATTATAATGATTTAAATAATATATAATTATTATAATCATATAATTTAATAATGAAATACTATAATGTATTGAAATAATTATTATATTAATATTTATATTATATTTGAAATAATTATTTAATGAATCATAATTTTAAATTATCTGAGAAATCTATTAAAATTGTAAATTCTCGTTATCTCATAATTCTTTTCAGAGTGATTAAATAGCAAAATTATAAGCTATATATGCTATATTATTAATGTAATAATTTTTTTTTGATTTCAACCTTACCACCATTTGAGTGCCGTGATCGAGCAAACTCATTATCGTGTTTTGAGTCCTCGTAATCGGGCAAACTCACAAACAGATATTTGAGTCCTCGTAATCGGGCAAACTCATTAATTATTGTGTTTTGAGTCCTCGTAATCGGGCAAACTCACAAACAGGTATTTGAGTCCTCGTAATCGGGCAAACTCATTAATTATTGTGTTTTGAGTCCTCGTAATCGGGCAAACTCACAAACAGGTATTTGAGTCCTCGTAATCGGGCAAACTCATTAATTATTGTGTTTTGAGTCCTCGTAATCGGGCAAACTCACAAACAGGTATTTGAGTCCTCGTAATCGGGCAAACTCATTTATTATTGTGTTTTGAGTCCTCGTAATCGGGCAAACTCACAAACAGGTATTTGAGTCCTCGTAATCGGGCAAACTCACAATACATCAATCTGTAAAAAAATATATTATTTATACCCACATTTATGTATTATAAGTAATGCAAGGGTCTTAGATGCTTCTCCATTTACAAATATTAAAAGCATCTGTTGTCTTTCCCTCTGCAACAAATTGTGGTAATAGGATATATCTATACGTATACATAATATATCAGTGTCATTGTATTTGAGTCCTCGTAATCGGGCAAACTCACAATACATCAATCTGTAAAAAATATATTATTTATACCGACATTTATGTATAAAAAGTAATGCAGGGGTCTTAGATGCTTATCCATTTACGACTATTAAAAGCATCTGTTCTCTTCCCCTCTGTAACAAATTGTGGTAATAGGATATATCTATACGTATACATAAGATATCAGTGTCATTGTATTTTTGAGTGGAATTAGTTCATATTCAATATACTTTACTTATTTATTATCATAGTTTAGTTCAATAATTAAAACGTAACCAGATGATAACTATCATGTTGTGCTCATAACGATAATCACCTGTTAATTATTACAGTGTGCATGTTATATAGTAGTGATTTAGGTACATGTTTATGAAAAACATAAGTAAGTAGTATACGAATACTGTATACCCCAATACAATGTAATTTGATGTGATTGTAAGCTCACTTAAGCAAATTTTATTTGAGCTAGTTCTTTTTAAATAATAGATGACTATAATAATTATTAATATTTTAATATTGTACCTATTTAGGATTTTCTATCATCATTTTGTTTGGTAAATAGCTCTCTGAAATATCATTATCATTTTAACTTTTGCTTTTCAAATTAAAGATTATCCATTTTTTTTTTTTATTTATTTGTACCTTTGCCTTTAAATTTTATTACATCGAAGTAGTCAATATTTCATAACAATCGTTCGTTTTTAGTATTGCTGTGACTTTGTAAAGTCATTTGATACAGCTTCTTACTTTTACCATCACAAAGATAGTGTTGTCATTATGGATCCTAACAAGATCCCCAGTGCTAAACCAGTGTTGTGTGTAATTATTTCTAATTTATTATTTTATTCAAATTTAATTAATTTCAATTGAAGTGTAGGTGGTAATTTGCATGAACGTTCTAATTGGATAAGAATAATTGTAATTGGTATTTTGGTATTGAACTCCCATATGGGCTTGGTTGTTGGCTATTACTGTGACATTTATTATTTCAAATCGGTACGTATCGAATTGACTGTGTAAGGGATCGAACTTCTATTTTAAGCATTACCATATTCTATTTGATAACCATCTCGATAGTATAATCTAATTCGTTTCTTACTTATATATTATAATTTAGTATTTATTACTAAATTTGTAGTCAATTAATGAATAATTCGACTAATAGCTATCTGTATAATAACTAATATATAATAATAATCTTTGATGTTGGAGCATAGATAATTTCATCAACACGCCGCTAACTTCAATATACATAATCAAAATGATGGTTCTAGCTAGTCCAACGGTCTATCAACATCTTTACTTTCTCGCTTTTCATTCAATACAAAGTAGTTAACAATATTATTATTGCGCTTTGTAAATTATAATAAACCCCATATTATGGGTACAAGCGTACTGATTTTTAATGTAGGTTTTAATAATTCTTTGCAAATCTCATAAGATAAAGAAATGTGTGGTGCACATTTTTGTAATTTATCTCAAATCCGGTTTAAAGAGCTTTATTTATACTCAAATAGAACAAATAAGTCCACTTAGAATGAGTAGAATTATTATTGTGATTTCAACATCATTCTTGAATTAAATTGAATTATGAACTTTTAGTGCTTTCGCTTTTTGTGCTGCTGTGGGAGCTCACTACACTTTCAGGGCAACAGGCAACAACAAGATTATTTGCAACTCAGTACTAATGTGAAAACAACTCTTATATATTTTTACATTAGTACATGTGTTATAGTAATGGCACCAAAAATTTACTATAATCTACCAACTGGCATTGAGCATAGTGATGACATTATTACATTTACGTCCAAACTTCTAATTATTAAATAAATAACACATTTTTTTTTCTTTAATAAATAAATGATTATGATTATTGAATTATTATGTAAAGATGCGCATCGATTTGGTGAACGTATTATTTTCAATGTACGTAACTCTACCTTTATTTTTAGCTTTTACTGTTATTACATTTCTTTGATATTATGTAATAATGTGAACGCCAAATGGTAGGTAAATCACAGCGCTCTTAAATTTATGTGTAAGAATCTCGTGATACCTGTATATCACAAATTAATAAAAGAACTTATGAAGATCTGGCAGTAATGCTCTAACACACGGTTCAGGGTTCAGGGCCCGTCCTGGGACAATCTTTGTTACCTGCCGGACTTCGCAGGAACTGTCCCTTTTTGGATCTGAACCACCAGTACTTAGACCAGGCTGCTGCGGCACTACAAAATAACGGTAGGCTCAGCCATCCTTACGATTTGACATACCCACTATCTAGCCTCTCTAGCTTTGGAAGATTTTCACTACCTACTTTGATATAATCAATGTCAACCAGAAACGTGTCTTTATTTTTATCAAGCCGATCATAGTCCGGTTTCCCTCGTGGTTTATAAAACCAGGAAGTTACTAAAACCAGTAGGTACTCAAAAGTGGGCCAACACTCAATAGAAAAACTGTATTCTTGCAAAGTAGCAACCACCACCGTCTAGCAATTATGCGGTATTAATCTCAGTTCGTCAATATCGTATTGTTGATTCGAAAACATTGCAGTCTGTATGAACTTTAAACAGTGCATTATAATTATCAACGACGTAAGTAAATGCTTTAAGCATGTCCTTTACAATTTTTAGTTGTTATCTGGACTACATGAATCTACAGGAAGATATTAATAGTTCAGGCCAGTATTTTGTCGATTATCGTATTAGCGTTAATATTATTAAAAGTTCTTATTATTTCTTTTACCAGAAAAGTTGGTCCCATGGAGCTTACCAGATTATTTTTTTTTATTATTTTTATTTAAATATAATAAATTGATACCTAATAAAGAGCACTCGATAAGGAACCTTCAGCTACCACTAATAAAGCATAATATAAGAGTCTTGGGTTCGTTAGTTGGACCCATCACATTATAAATTACATTCAATAACATTGGATATATCCAAAAAAAGTTTATACAAAAACATTATTAAATATAGATGCTACACGGGTTTTGATGACTATCAAGAAGCATGTGCTTACTATTGCTTAACAACTCTCGAAGACCGAATAATTATGACAGACATGTCTTTCCTGCATATTACATAATGTAACGAATAATATATGTAACGGGTATATTAACTGTCAAAGTCAAAGTCAAAAACTCTTTATTTCCATAAATACAATAAATGTATACTTAGAAAAGGTCAAATTCTTAATAATTAAACACTGACACGGAAACAAAGTGATATTTTTGATTTCAGTCGCTTCGGTACGTAGACTAAAGTAGCGACGAAGAAACCTTTAGCCTGTTAGTTGTTATTTTTCGAGTTGGAGCAAATTCCGTCCCACGCTTTTTTTTTATCCTCTAGATAATCTGATATTTTCAAGTCTTGATTTGAAGTTTGTCAAGATTTGCTATCCAAATTGCTATGCCTGAATACACTGCGGAACAGGACTAGACATGCAACCATATAACTTTATGTCGTCATGTCAACAAAATGTAATATGCACAGTATTCACCTGTCACTCGGCTTCATAGAAGCTTTAACATTATATTTAATTCACTATTATATACATTATATCCCTTTTAGTAGTAAGGAGACTTTTAAGCGTGATATTTTCAACTGCTCTCAAATAGAGTATCACTTCATAAAGTGTTTATTTATAGAGTATAACGGAAGATTTTTTTTTTTTCTTATTCTTTGTATTTTTTTTTTATTTGTTTGATTTTTATTATATTATAGTTATTATATTACGTACCTACCTATCTATAGTATTTAACATATGACAAGAATGGTGACAAATAACCAATTAATTATTATTAAATAACCCCTTTTTTTTTTTCTTTTTTTTTTTTTTTTGTTACATCTACGTTTTCTTTAGGTAATTAATATTTCTTACGTGAAATTAAGTCCTAATGTCATTGTGTTATTTTCTTATCTGATTTTTTTTTATTGTAAAAATATTGGTTATAATAATGCATGTAAGTAGACAAAATATCACACACCTTTAACGGGCAAATTACATTGCTACATCATTATATATGTAATTAACCAATTTTAATTATTTTTTTATTTTAATTTTAATTATCTTTTAGATGTAATTAACCAATAATAAATATACTTTTACTTTACGTTACTTTTACTTATATGGTCGTTTATGTATTGCATATAATTAACTTGTATATTATGCATAAGATAAAGTAATTTATAATAACTACGTTTTTAGTCCAACAAAATATCTAACCATAATGTAGCGTGAATTAGTAGGGGTAACTGAATGACCTAGGTACATATTGATAGGTAGTTTTCTAGTGCCTATATTGTTTCGTAAGAATACTGCTACGATTGATTTGTTTAAATGTTAGCATTGATTCTATGTATATTCAATTTATGTATCGTGTCTATACCTTACTTATATATAATGGAACAGTTTGTATTGTCGTCCTTATTTTCAAAATTATTATAATATAAATCCTTTAGTAATTATTTTAAGAATATATATTAGCAGTACTATTAGCAGTTTTACTCGCGAATAAATAACTCAATAAATAAAATAAGTACAAAATTCTTTCTGACGTACTAGATCGAAATTATAGTACTATTAGTGCTTGTAGCGCCTCACTCGGCAAAATTTCATATCTATAATGCGAAGACCGAAGCAAAGACAAAGAACGAAATGCATATCTCCGTCTCTATTAAAATCGGGGTATGCGCTGTCTATCTCTGTTCTTCCTTAATCCTTTGTCTTCCAATTCCGTCTGACACAATGTAGTGATCGAAAGGAAACATAAAAGTATGTTCCTACTTACCACTGAACTAGCAAACGCAATGAATTTGAAGCAGTTCTTTTTATTCTTGTTATCGGGGTTTAAATACTATGCGAAAGTTGTTTTTTTTTTTTTTTTTTTTTTTTTTTATCTGAACTTTGTTACTGATTGAATGAGTGTACTAGAAGCAATGAGTTTAGTTGAATAGGTCGTACTAGTTTTTACTAATTTTTTTTTTTTTGTTTGTATACTTAATTTGCGTATGAGTAATAAATAAGTAACTTTACATGAATTATTTGAGCATGATTATGAGTTAAAATAAAGTTTAAATTTATGTGCATATTAGTGAAAATTAAAATAATCATCAATAAGGGTTCATAAAAATTACGTGCACCATATTAAGGGTTAAGTTGCTGTGCACAATTAGGGTTAAAATTACCTATGTGTATAGTTGAGGATTAAAATATTCGTGATTTAGGGATAATTTAAATCAATGTGCGTAAGGGTTAAAAATAATAGTTTTAATAAGTGGTTATTACAAATGATTTTTTTTGAGTATATTTTGTGCAGCATAGATAAGAGTGACAGCATAGATAATTTAAAGAAAATATGAAAAAAATATATATTAAATCTCTTCTTGCTTAACCAAAAATCATTGTTAGTAGGTACCTTCCTTAGTAATGCCATGGGTAGTTATCTGAAATAGTAGGTGTATATACCTCCATGCTATTTATTACAGTGCATAAAGCTATTAAATATAGACAGATTTTTGATTATCATAATAAACTTTTAAATCTTTATTTATACCTATCAATTTTTTTCTTTTGAACGGTTATATGTATTTAACATACATTAGATAGGTAATTCTTGGGAGCACCGACAGCCTTTTAAGATAGGGATAGCAGTTACAAAAACCATTGATGAACATGTGCATGGGAACATATCAACTAAAATAGTAATAAGCAACAATATTAATAATGTTGTAAATTAAATCAATTGATTTGTTTGAATGTGTAGGTAAGTTTCCTTAGGTACCTATGTAAGAATTTAATATAAATTATATTTATAATTGATAGATTTTAAGATTCATAATCTTTAAGACCACTGTAAAGTTATTTTATCATTTACAGATTTCAAGCAAAGTTATGCTTGAATTAACACACTTGAACGGAAAAAGATTGCTTATTGTTAATAAATACTTATAATCATATACAATATCATAAATTATAATAACTAGGGTTATTATTAAGATTATTTCTTGTACTGTAGTATTTGTTATTTGTCATGTCAATATTAGTGATGTGTATGTAAATAAATTGGATTCACTGAATTTACTGAAGCCCATGTCATTGTGCTCACTCAGTTTATTTTACTCACACACGCACACACATCTGATCCTGAGATACTTGCTCAAAGTAGCAGAGTAGATAAAAAATAGTAAGCGAAGTACACAATCGTTATGTCCTCCTCCGTAAGCGGACTAATATTAAGTTTTGAAGTTGATGGTGTTATTAGATTCCTATTCATTACCATATCATTTTCATAGTCCTGGACAGTTGGTGATGAGTTGTGAGTAGCTATATACCTAGATATTCTCTATGAAGAAATCAGGTAAGTATGGCACAAATAAGTATGGATAACCTACTTGGCCATAGCATCTTCCTATCTTCAATCAGGTTTGCTGCTCAGGTTGGTTCCTATAACATTGACTGGAATAAAACTGTATTATGCTTTATGATGTTCCGCATACCCAGGGTTAACTAAATATGAGCCGCTCGCACCTGCATTCCAGGAATTCTGCAGATAGTAAAGGGTAGGCTGGTCGGTGCGTTTGCTGTTTACATTAAATTTCAACCGTATGAATAACAAGTTTTGTATTTTCTTAGTTTGATACATATCAAAAGATTAGATTAGATTTATGTAATAATTTAGATGTATGTAAATCTAAACTGTGTTGGAAATTGTGCAACATATAGAACATATAGAGTAAAGTAGGTACTTTGAAAAATAAAAACAAATCAGGTTGTGATTACAATTGGCATCTCGTGAATTTTTACTTATACAGAGATATAATTTACATTTTACACACAACACGAAACCCTCTGTGTGAGTATGATACTCAATCAAAAGGTACTTCAAGGGAATCGACAATTTGACCTCTACGCCGAGCTGTGAGTAGGTTTTTTTTTTAGTTAGATTACTTACTGAACAATTAAGCATCAGGTTGTAGACCAAGCAGGTAAGAATAATGTGTTGAACCATTGATCAACAGGTATCTATCATAATAAAAAGTCTACATACCAAATAGCTTCAATGGGCGTATGTTATCCCATTTCTGATTTGTTGGACAAATCAGTTTAAACACCAGTCTCAAGTAATACAATGTTTTAATGATCTGCGTTTACCATACAATCATTTCATTTTACATTTTTATTTTGGTATATCGTTTTCAATAAAAAATACCCCAAGCAACTCCATTTTTATCCTTCCACTCCTTTTTTCTAATCGCCCTGCCTAGGTCTCGCACTTTGTGACGTTGACATTTAACAGGTCCATGTAATAGGCTATTTATGAATATTTACTCTATAAAATATACTATAAAATATATAAAATAAAAAGGATGCTAATAAAAGCTTAAATCAAAATATTTATGTTACATTTTATAATATTTATCTATCCTTATTATTAATGAGATCTAATAATAGTAAGTACTTAAACCTTAGCTATCTACATACTTAGAAATTTTATTTTTTTGTGAAGAAATTAGAAATCTAAAAACTGTTGCAGAGAATACAAACAGTTTTTTATTAAGAATGTTTTTAGGAGAGACTTGAATTTATTTATTTTGATTTCGTTTTGTATTTCTGGAGGTATTTTATTATATATTTTGATAGACATAGCGTAGAGACCTGAGTGAAGCATTTGCAGTTTTGAGAATGGTCTATCTAATCTGTTACAGGGTCTGAGGTTTTGCGGTCTGGTATAAACTTTAAAGAGATCTAGATTCTTTTTAACAAAAATATACTAATTTCTAAAATATATATACCGGTAAGCGTTAATATGTTATATTTAATGAAATACGGTCTACAGCTTACGAATACACCTCTTCTGCAAAATAACGTTATTTACGTCGGTACTATTACCCCAAATAATAACTCCATATTGTAGCCAGGAATGGGCATATGCGTAATAAATAAGCGGTGGTTGCAGTTTTTATGTCTGTAGTTTTCTTAAGTTCGAAAAGAGCGTATGTGAAACGCTTAGAGCATTAAACCAGAACGGAGGCGACACTCATAGGCGTACCCCCTCTGCCAAAGGTACAAGAGCGGCGGTCATACCCGTTATATAAAACTAGTTGCCGCGCGTCGGCCGCCAGTTGTCGGATTGCAATGCGCGCAGAATAAGCTCCGGTGAAAATGCCGAGTTGCAGTGTTTTTTGGTGCAAAAATAGGTTAATAACTTCAAACCTTCAAAAGGATAATATTACATTTCATCTGTAAGTATTATTTTGTCCAAATACTATTAAATAATGCACTTATTTAGCAAAAATAGAAAAATATGCGTGTGTTGCCAGTAAGTTATACAGTGTAATATTCTAGAGCAAGTTTCGTAGTTGATTTAACACTAAAACTGAATATTTTATTTTACAATCATTATTAAAATTTTCCTATTGTAATGAACCAATAATGATTATTAAAGATTCGTGTGATTTTTAGGGAAATACTGCAATATCACCGCATTTATATGGGTACATTTCAAATTAGCAAAGATTTTTAGAAAATACTTTTATTAGTTAATTTATTATGCATGTTTTAGATTATTATTACACTTTCTAGTTGAATTATATTTTCAGTCGACATTTTACCAAAAAATATCAGTTTCAACTTAAAGAATCTGGCAGCACCTCAACAAATTTTGTGATGGGACTGCACAATCAGAAATATCGATATTATTTTTGTTTTAATTTATAATTTTTTATATATGTAAAAAAGTATTAAACCGAAAATAAGTGCTGGGACAGCACATTCACGAAAATCGTTATCATTTTCTTATACAGGGTGATTTTTATTAGTGGATGATAATTTGAGAAATGAATCTATCCATGAAATTGAAACTTCCCCAATAAATTTAGGTTGAAATAAGACAAATATTTTATGAAATATGAGAAATATTTTTGGACATACCATAGATAAATTAGTTTTGTAAGGTTATGAGAGATCTAAACACTATCACCTATATTATCAAATGATGACCTATGTCTTTTAGACAAAGTACGATTCTGTTTCGTACAATCATCCCACAAAATATCAATCACTTATAAAATTTCGTTATTCTTTTTCTTACAGATTTCCAAAGGATATTGGAATTCGATCTGTGTGGGTTAAAGCTTTTTTTTATGCTAAATAATTCCTTGTGGCTCAAGAAATTGTGATATAAATGAGGATAGTTTAATTTTTGTCTATGACATTGACATGTGTTGTAAATTATGTTCAAAAAGGAAAAAAAAAACTGATCTTAAGCCAAAAAGTAGACATAAAGTCTTATTCTTACGGTGGTTGTTCAATCCTACAGTCCTTACATTTTATGTAACTTCGTGACAAATAAAATTGTTAAACCATATATCTTGTTTCTATGTTTGCTTTGCATTCCTAACAATCTTCTAATAGCTAATATATTACTTTTAATATTAATTAATTTTAATTTTAATAGCTAATGAGAGGTTATCTTAGAATAGCTTAGCAAGCTTTATAAAACGAGGAGAACAAATAAATAGCTATTTAGGTAAACTTTATTCGACCACAAAATACCAAATAAAAGCATGTTATCCTTTATGTGTATAACGCTGCTGCATCCAGTAGTGTCTGATTGTCTGACACTGTATTTTTACAGGATTTCTCAATATTCAGGTTTTTTTCTAAAATAGGCATTAAGTATACGTAGTTAATTAGCCCCTGTCAAATAACAATGTACGTTAGGAAAACGAAAACATAACTGTAGAATTTTACTTTGCAATTTGTCTTTTTAAAATTACGTTTAAACATACATGTATTGTATTTGTTATTAAAACCCTTTATTCTGACACCCTACTTGATGGGTTGTTTATGACGAAATGAAATTCTACTATACATATATTAGTAAAATATTATGGCTTTCGAGACTCTACAGATAAAGAGAAATCCAATGATTCCTTATATTTAAAGTCTGTCCAGCCGTTAAGACTACAGGTGAAACCAATGAATGATACATAAACACATTCAGAAATTATTACCCTCCGCTCTTTCGGCAATTGGGTAAAAATAATCAAGTTATCCTGGTAAACTTTAGAATTCATCGATAGTCGAATATCGATAATGTCAAGCACTAGCATATTTAATTATTGCTGCAATTGAGTTGTATACTGACAGACATCATCACGTGTGCGACTGTGTGAGTATGCGATTGTGTGCGTGTAGTTTAAGATTGTGTGCGATAATAATGTTGTGTGCGTTTGTTTATAGCGACGTGATTGAAAAGTCTATGTGTGTTACCTCACCCCCCGCTGAAAGCGGCAGAATTTTTTGGGTAGGTATGTATTGTTGCGCGTGTCTTCTCCGTTCTGGTTGAATGCTCTAAGGTGAAACGTGATAACTAACTTAGCTGTAATTTTTTTAACATGTTCCTTCCAGTTTAGATTGGTGTCAAGATCTATGCCCAGTAGGGAGTACGAATTTACATTTTCGAGTTTGATGTTCTGAAAGGAGAATTGATTATTTAGGAAGGTTCCTCAGATTTTTACGACATCACTGAATGGAGGATGTTTGACAGATTTTATATACAATAAAATTTGACAGTTCTTGCCATATCAAAAAAACTGTCAAATTTGACAGATTTTCGTGTAAATACTGTTAAATTTGACAGTTCTTTTGATAACGAGTGGCGAGATTAGGTACATGCTCTTTGGGCGAGAGTTGCCTTGTTGTACTCAGAAGAACGTAGTAGGCATCGATAATTATGTACAGTTAAACTTAATAACTCAGTGGTAGTAGGTATTTTATCCTCTTGGCTCAGACAGAACAATTGAAAAAGAAAACTCCGCAATTCTAGACAAAACAAAAACTACTGTTTAAAATAGGTACTTACTACACACACAAGCAAGAAAAAATACAGTTTAAAGTGTCAAACAATGATCACCCAACAAAGCCGGTATCAATCATTTTACGTGTGAATCACAAATAAAGTACTAAGAGACACTTACTGATTCAGAGAAAACCCGCAGTCTTCTTTTCGTTTCGTGTCTGTCTGGCCGGCGGCATGAATCCAACTTCCACAAACTCAGATCAACTTATTTCTATTAATGAAATATCTTACGAAAGATCTTTAGAATATTGGGCAGACATACCTCCAACAGTAGACGGAGTTCTTGGAGGATTCGGCTTTATCTCCAAGGTCGACATTGATGGTTCTGAGAAATTCCTCCACTCTCTATTAACCTCCAAAAACGCACCTTCTACTGGTGTCGCTCTAGATTGTGGAGCAGGCATTGGAAGGATTACAAAATTCCTCCTCACTCATCATTTTGAGGAAGTTGACATTGTAGAACCTGATGAAAAGTTTATTACCTCAATTAAGCAATTTGTTGGTGAACTCAGCTCAAGAATTTGTAACCTGTATAAAGTTGGATTACAAGAGTTTATACCAGTCAGAAAATATGATGTTATATGGAATCAGTGGGTTCTAGGATATCTGACCGATGTTGACTTGATGTCATACCTAAATCGTTGCAAGTAAGTATTCAGTTATTATTTTGTTACCCTTCGTGAAATGGCTCTGTTAGGCCCAGAACACACGGTGAAACGCAAATGCAACGAAACCCTTTTGAAATTATTGATTTGAAACCAGTTTCAACCATTTTCCACACACGCTGCAACCACAATCATTTCGGTTTTCGTTGAGAAAAGACGTCTGCATAATGAGTTCTTCAAGTGATGAAGAAATTGTGGTTATGTATTTGCCCAGAACACATGGTGAAACGCAAATGCAACGAAACTGCAACTACTAGCTACTTTTGAGTTGCATTTAAGTTTCTGCCATAGATTCCACTGAGAGATGTTTCAGTTTGGCATGAAATTCTATTCTTGGTTTAATTAATTGGTACTCAATTGTGTTGTGATTGTGAGGAAATAGTGTTCACATCAACAATATCTTTATTACACAAAAAAAACTGATTAGAATAATAGCTAATTTAAAGCAAAGACAGAGCTGTAGGCCGCACTTTAAAATTCTAAAAATATTAACCTTATGTATATACATATCTAATGCAAGTGACCTTATTCATTAAAAACAATCAACATTTTTTTAAATCTAAATCTGAACATTGTACTAACTACAATAGACGAAAATAAAGACAAACTAATTCTACCTACGACTACCCTTACACAATTTAGCAAAAGTCCTTGTACTCACAATTAGTCAATATTTATAATAAAATACCTAGCTCCATAAAAGATCTTAAAGTAGATTCGGTTTTTCGTAGTAAACCCAAAGAATACCTTATTTCTAAATGTTACTACTCTGTTGATGAATTTTTAAATGATAACACTAAGCATTTGGCTGTCTGAGTAAAAAATTTACTTACCAAGTTATTATTACAATTCTTTTGATTCTTGTAGCTGACATTGCTTATATTTTCCAACTACTATTTTTCTAGATATAAATAGATTAGATACCTACCTATTTTAATAATATTTAAATAAATTGCTGCACCCTTACAGGGTACATGTACTTACCTCTGAGCTAATTACCAGCTAAGCTAAAACAATGTATTGATGTTAATAAATAAGCATCCAATAAATAAATTAGAAATTAATTATTTTTTGTTGTTTTTAATATTTTATTCTTTTTTCAAGGAATAAAACTAGCAAAAAGTAATTTGCCGCAAATCGTAAACCATTTTCGACCTTATGAAAAAACATACTTATCACAGGTATTTTCGGAGCATTTGGGAATATAAGAGATTTTGGGTACCTAGTTCCCACCTGATCAGATCACGCTGGAACCGATCAAATTGCATCCAATCTCGGCAAACGGCGCCAAACAGTTTTATCCAATCACGCCATACAAATACCGCCTTACTTTTTTATTTACGTTTGTAAGCATTATAAATTTATTTTCATTAATAAATACATAAACGCCAAAAATAAACATTTTCCCAAATGATCCCAAAATACAATTCAATCAAAGTTTATCATGGGCTCACAGAAAATTGTTAATGATTTTCTGCAAATTTAATTCCTTGTAGAAAGCAAACAAATTAATAATCACAAAAAAATACCCTACAAAATGTACCTACCATAGTTTTACTAAAAGTAATCTAATGAAAAAGCAGATTTTAATGATAGAAAGGTCAGACTTCATACCAAGGTCACCAAACATAATAAAATTCAATTAATTTTTGTTTACATCATGCATAAACAAACACACACATTCTGTGTCCTATTGTCATAAATTTTATACCATCTTGCCATTCAGCTAGATAGATACATTAGAGGAATTAAACTTTTTTTTTTCAGGAATGCACTGAATAATGACGGTGTAATAATTGTCAAAGAAAATGTTACATCATCAGGCAAAAGTGAAACGGATGAAACTGATTCATCTGTGACAAGATCACTTAAACAGTTTATTACTATATTCAAGCAATGTAAACTAAAACGCATAAAGCAATGTAAGCAAACCAACTTTCCTAATGGTATCTACCCAGTATATATGTTTGCACTGGTACCAGAACCTGACATTCAAACAGTGAATAAATAAAGAAATAATGCTGGACAATCCATCATCCAAACAGACAGCATCATCTAGCCCCAAGCTAAGCAGAGCTTGTGTTATGGGTACTAGATGAGATGACTGATAAACTTAATACAATACATATGTACCTACATAGACAGATATTTTTTAATAAACATAGAAACCAGAACACCCGGAACAAATATTTGGAGATCATAGAAACATTTGTTCCAAGGCGGGAATCGAACCCGCAACCTCCTGCGTCGCAGGCGGACCTTCGCCCGCCGTGCCACATCGGTCGTCGTAGTAAGTAAGTAAAGATATTAAATAAATAATTACAATTTTTAGAGAATAAATCAGGTAGATACTTTATCTATAAATTACTTTTCTTTAATTAATTTTACTATAGCAATTAGTTAGAACTTTTCACCATCTCATCACAGTAATGTAATGATTGCCATTGGTGCTCAAATGCGACGAATAAATATATATGTATTCAGAAAGCCGTTTGCGTACATCTTTTAAATCCATCGTGGTTATTAACACAAGTCATTTTAAACGATAATTTGCTAAATTTTAAAACTCAAATCATGATAAATATCCCGTTGTAAATGACTCACCCATACATAACCTAAAATTTACTCTGTTGCCTATTACTATTTAGACGGAATTTACATTACTTGTCGATTTGTGATCCTTCCTTCAATAAATATTGCTTACAATTTTATCTGAAACTCGACGCCAAGCAAGTTACTTTTAATTTTTGTGTCGTGGTTTGTTTACAAACAATCCACATCGAGTTTGGCGAGTTATTATATTTGTCAGTCCCGCGGATCCAGCATTACCGATCTGCAAAAATGGTGCGGGATTGGATTTCCTAGGTACACATGTAAAAAAGTGAATCTAATTTAGAATGGTAAATAAAACCGGTCATTTGTGAGTCGATTCGCACACGAAAAGCACACACAAATACATATCTCTGTTATTGTGCACGCTGAGACTTCCTAAATTATAAAGACACATAGATTTAAGAACCTTGTTACTTGTTTGTTACTAACTTGCGTTGTGTGATCTCATGTTGGATGTCCTATTTAATAAATAAATAAATAGTTAAATATAAATTTTGTACCATTATACAAAATTTATATGTACACTTTCTCAAAACAAACAAGAGATAATGGAGGCTTAGTAATAGGGTCCCGTTGGCACCCTTTGAGTAAGGAACCCTAAAAAGGAATAGGTAGAAACTGCATGTCACCAAAAAACTACGCTCATGGACATTATTAAAGGAAAGGTACAAAAAAGAGACAGATCGAAAGCAAAATATTATTATTGTATGTAAGTATAAAAATTATATTAGCACTTTGTTCACTTTAACATTTTTAATGAAAATAAAACTTACTTCAGTTAAAAACACAAGACTAATCAACAGAAATCTCAAAAATATTGTTTTGAAGAACCCTTCAATCGTCACATTGAAAATGTCATTGTGTTATGCCATTACGGGGATTTTTTGTCCAGTGTTTGGGCACATTCGGTATTTTGGTGTTAGTTAGAAAGAGGGGGTCTAGCTATTAAAACTGCCTGCAATCCTCTCGACATGCTTTTGACTAAGATAACAGTGAAATCTTGTGGTATTCGTTTCCACTATTCTTCGAGTGCGCTTTTGAGATCTCCTATGTTTGTTGGTGCTGGATCCCGCTGTTTTATATGTGTTCCGAGCTTATTCCAAACATGTTCGATGGGGTTTAAGTCTGGCGAGCGTGCTGGCCACGGGAAAACGTCAATTTTAACCACTCGAAGATAGGTACCCCCAAACTATCGCTGCAGTGTAAGGCCGCGCATTGTCCTACATTAATTGAAAATTATTTCTGATGTATGGGGGTTCTAAGATGTCATTTACGTACCTCCGCAACGGAACTCCGTACGTGCCCCTATATTATGTGCTGTATAGTACAGTTCTAAAAACCTTACCCTCCGTGCTAGATTTAACTGTGTTACGGCATGGTAAGCTTCAAACCATCTGTATTATTTATGG
Source organism: Eupithecia inturbata (assembly GCA_963662085.1). Classification (NCBI taxonomy): domain Eukaryota; kingdom Metazoa; phylum Arthropoda; class Insecta; order Lepidoptera; family Geometridae; genus Eupithecia; species Eupithecia inturbata. Next base: position 7,642,970 of record OY759180.1, on the reverse strand, counting down.
TCACGTACATAAATGGTGTCGACGAATGATGTACCTATATCTGTTGTATGATTATAAGTAAGTACCTATGTATACATACATACATAAATAGTAACTAAAGAAATTGAATGTCCTATATAAATAAAGTAAATGCAATTACCTATGGCTGCACTTTTGCTCTCCATTTCTTGACAGGCACTGAGCTAACCCATTCATCATAAAATATATCGATATATCTTTATTTCCTTGATAGGTACAGGATCAAGGTTTGAAAGCTTTGAAGGAAGCAAATAGGAAGCAATTATTGGTATATACGAATTTCAGCGATCCCACACCGGGCGTAGTCTACGGCGAGGTGACCGGCCATCCTGACGTCAGAATGAACGGTCGATGATTGTTGAATTTCTTTCAAAATATAAAGGAAGCAAATAACTTATTCTAGGAAGCAAATAGAAGCAATTGGGAAGCAATTTTTGAATAGCATTTCAACGTTAAATACGTTAGGTGACTCATCATCCTGACGGTGACGGATATTCATTACCTTATCACGCCAAAAACACTAATCAAAGTAGGCCGATAAATGTAGTTCTAGACCTCGCATAACATAAAGCCTTCGTTTAATTTCGGGAAATTGTGTGATAACCGTAGGCAAAAGCTAGTTAATTTTTTTTATTTGTACAGTTATTTGAATTATCCGGATTATCGGGATATGTGAATGATGAAAACTTTATTATCCGGATAAGATAATTATCCGGGTTTTGCAATCCCTACCCGCTCCTATGAACGCGAAATCCTATGCCTATCCTTTTCACAAAATGGCGCGACAAAGAAACGATTTACTTACTTACTTACGTAAATTATGTAGGTTTCCTTGTACTCAAAAACCTGCTTCTGCTTCAGTAGTTACGGTTCAAAACGCCCATTTCTAATCAACTTTACTTCTTTTATGCAATAACAGCTGTACACGATACTTTTAACGCCAACATGAAGTGACTTCGCTGACGACGACGGCCTCCCATAAATGAGAGCCATATCGGCCTGTCTTCAACACCTAGGTACCTATTCAATTTAATTTAGGCCGAATCTATTGAATGAATTTTTATTAAACTTGACATGATTTGAGCTCATACTACGAGGAAGGACATAAGATACTTTTTATCCCGGAATTCAGTAGGTTGGTACGGTTTCCTTGGGAAAGGGGATGAAAGTCAAAATGTGTACTTAGTTGTGAATTACAGCTCGTCATCCGATTTCATTAATTATTTTTTGTTAGAAACAGTGTTGCAATAGATCGAATTTAACTAAATCAGTAGATTGAGGACTCTTAGATAATTTTTTTTTCTCTAAGACGCACCCATTAGTTAGGTACCTGCCTACGACCCAATACTTATTTCAGGCAAAGTTAAATGTAGTTACAAATGATCCATGCGATCTTCATGAACATGATGTTTGGTGGTTCCGTTCAGCTGGTACAGTTGACTGTACCTACCACCGACAAATTTATTTTTCCCGTACTAGGTACAGTTAGCTGTAGGTACCTACCACCGAAGCTTTTTTATTCAGAAAAATATTTATGCTGAGGTTTACAATCAACTAACTGCACTACCTACTACCGAAAAAACAATTGCGGTGGTCTAGCTAATCAACTGAACCAGGGGCCCAATTCTGCTATACAATTGCTTCACTATGACAATGGTATCGTCGCAGAATCGTCACGTAGAATCCTTAGACTAATGAAACTCGAGATAGTGTGTTCGAAGCTAAGTATTTGCACGGAGAGTTATATTAATACTTTCAAACTTGACACTTTGACGCGCGTGCATCCATCTGTATTCATCATCATTTCTTTCATGTATATATATATATATATACCAATGTACATAATATATATATATAAAAGAAAGTCGTGTTAGTTACACTATTTATAATTCAAGAACGGCTGAACGGATCTCGGTGAAATTTGGCAGCGAGGTTGATGGTATCCCGGGGCCGGACATAGGCTACCTTTTATTCCGGAATAAAGCGTGCGAAGCCGCGGGCAGCAGCTAGTATATTATAGAAAAACAAAACGTGTCATTCTTTAACGATACCACTGTCATAGTGAACGATTAGCTTAGCAAAATAGGGCCCTAGCTGAACGCAACCACGAGTAAGATGCGAAACCGGTCATATATTGTTTTCGCAGTTTATGACACTTCTTGACACTGACACAGGCGTCGTAGCTAAAAGTCGTGCAGTTAAAGAACGGGATTGAGGATGACGACATGACAGCATGCCATCCCGCGTAGACTCTACACGAAATAAACGAGTACACAATCTAGGTAGGTACCTTAATATAGGTAGGTACTTATGTACCCGTATATTAAAAGTGTAACAGGTCCAATTCTGAACATTGACGTTTTTTGCACGTTTCTATGAGAGAAACTGTGGTCAAATATGAATACCTAATTAGTCTGCATGCAGACTGCAGGTATGCCAATCGTGAACGAAGTCGCGGGTACAGCTAGTATGAAAAATAACAGGAGAACGCTTTCGTGGCACCTTATTTATTATGCATCATATCTTCTTATTGGTGCAATGTCTATATTAAAATTATTTATTTTTATATAATTTCTTACATAATCACGATCCAATTCTGTTAGTAATGACCAACTTTCTAGTTCTACTAAAACTTCTAAAATTAAACAACTTTGTATTAACCGGTGTACACTTAGCATTGTTAATGTATCAGTTTGCAGAATTTTTATTTCTTTTAAATAAATTAAAGGATTTATATCCAAAATCTTTATCATTAGTTCATCTGTTAATTGAACAGCTGTTCCAAAATGTATAAATTCAACATTTACACAATTTGTTACTAAGAATAGTAATTGTTCGTCAGTACATTTTGATACCAGAGTTAAGCGTTTCAAATTTCGAAAAGGCGCTATTTCTAATTTTTTCGTGTACAACGAGGTATGCTGTATCAAAGTGCAGTTATACAATGTCAATGATTCCAAACAAGGGCACATTTGACTTATATACATAAGGGCATTTAAATCAATCTGATCAACATGTTCCAAATGCAAACTTGCTAAGTTACACCCTTTGACTTGCAAAACATGTTTTATTTGATCAGCGTAAAACTCGCAAGACAACAACTTGAGGTCACGTAAATCTCTGAGACCTACAAGCATCATTAAGTTGCTTTGCAAAGTGTTATGGAATACAGACATACTTCGAATGTATGGGCACATCTGAACTGTAAGCTGTAACTGATTTTCTGTCGCGTAGCGGCTTACAAATGTCTTTATCATGAATTGCTTCGTAGCTGAATATGTAACATCAATATACTCTAGGACCCTTCCTATGTCGTCACATCTTCCAATATCCTCCAAGTTTTCACAGTATAAAAGTAATTTTACAAACCCTTCTAAACTAACAAATGTTCGATAAAGCTGTACACTTCTTAATCTATTTAATGTACATAATATATCTATGCTATCATTTGTTATACATTTTGAACAAGATATGTCAAGTTTTTCAATAAATTGGCAGTTTTGAGAGATGCATTTTAAAATGTTGTCGGTGCAGTCGTAATTTATGAACAAATACTTAAGAAAATGTAATTCTTTTAGAGACGAAATGATAGTTCTCTCCATGTCGGCGGTTTTCCATCCACCAGAAAGTGACCCGAGGTTTAAGTGAACCAATCCCTTTAGCATAAACAGTTTTGTATAAAATGATGGACGTAACATTTTGGGTATTTTGTCCATAGATACTATGGTTAAATTTTTTGTAAACAAAATTTCAGACGTTCTTACAATTACATTCATTTGGTTGACAAATTTGCCCATGGAACCGCGAAATCCTAATGAGCGTTTAGTTTTGTCCAGAAGCTCAGAGAGTGCCCTAATTGCTTCAGTTACAACTGAATCGTGAAGCATCCATGGTATGTTGCATTCTAAATATAAGCGTAAATAATCAATTTGATTAGTTAGTTTAGCTTGTGCTCCTGTCGTGTCCTTTTGCGACATTGCAGCTATGGGTAACATTCCTCTCTCTGCTTGGAGGGCTACCCAGTCTCCAAGTCGAATGATTGCCATCTTTTCAAGTGGTGCCGGTTGCTTGTGTCTTGACATCTCTAGATAGGTAGGTACCTAAAACATAAGAGACTTGCTTACCACTCGTGATATCATCCTTGTGGACTCAAATACCTAAGTATAAAATTAAATCAGTTTTTTTGTTTAGGTTTTTAGGGCTTCGTACCTGAATGGTGAAAACGGAACCCTATTACAAAGCCTCCGCTGTCCGTCCGTCCGTCTGTCACAAACTCACAGGGCTCTATCTCGTGAACCGTAAGAGGTAGACAGTTGAAATTTTCAGAGAATCTGTATTTCTCTTGCCGCTGTAACAACAAATATAAAAATAAAATAAATATCTAAATTAAAGGGGACTTCCATACAAAAACGCGATTTTTTTGGATATTTTTGCTCTTCGTTTGTCAAGGCTGTATCTCTTGAACGACAATAAGTAGACACATGAAACATTATTTATGTAACACTTCAACACGTTAATAAGATATCATTACCGTGACTGTAATAACAAACAAGACCCGTCAAGTGCGAGTGTGACTCGCGCGCCGAGGGTTTCGATCGTTTGTCAAGTATACCAATATGTATAGGTTAAGACTTTGCTATTTAATGAATAGGTACCTAAAACTACTCATTAAATAAGGGTAATACTAAAATTTTCGAGTTTTTTTTTCAAAATATTTCGAAATTTGTGAAACCTACAGAAATTTTAAAAAACTGTTATGAAATGTACCTACAAACTGATGCCCCATTTGATCTTGTAGGTTTCTTTTACAATTTCGACATAATTTTGTACTGAAAATTTTTATTTTTCATTTGTTTTTCTTTTACTCTGTACAAGCGCACGAAATGTTTTATTGTTTTAAATTTCAAGTTATTTGCTGCTGTAGTTGCTGAGATATTAAAGACGGAAATAAGGACAGGAAAAGCGAGAGAATAAGGGTTTTGAAACCCATCTCCGCTCTTCGAAACCCTAAAAATATAATAACTTTGAAAATTTAAAGGGAACACCGAACAAGTGGAAATTTGATGTTCTTTGAAAAAGTTGCCTGGTACGATACGGAACCCTTCGTGTGCCAGTCGAAACGTGCACTTTGCGGTTTATTTTAAATAGTCTTGCAAAGTCCATTTAAATAAACTTTTGACCTCCAAACGTATTTATACATATACAAATTTACACAATACTCGTACATTATTATCCGCATTATTTTAATTTATTACTTAATAAATTAAAATTAATATTAGCCTGTCTGATCCGCAGCAACAAGCACCAGCACAGACTTGTCACTCCCAAACACAATATAAAAAATCTAACAGATCAGTGTATATCTCGGGCCCGGCGCGGCGCCGCCGCCCGCCGCGCCGTGGCAGTGTAGGTATAACGCTCACAAAATATGGAACGCCACCTCCACCGCGGCGTTCAAAAATAGCTTGAAAAAGTGGTTATATATTTGAAAAGATTTATACAGTAGGTATGTGTGAATTCCTGGAATTGCCCGAATATTGAAATGTGTAAAATTATATAATTTTATAAGATTTAGGTACATACATATTACAAATTATTATAGTGTTTTTGTACCCTAGTATTTATAGTAAAAAGTGGCTTGTAAAATAATGTTTATTAATACATTTTTTATTATTGTAATGAGTAGGTAATTTAATTAAATAATGACTGATGTTATACCTAAACATTCAAATTTAGGAAGGTAGGTCTAGCCAAAGGTAAACATAATTATTTAATTAAACACATTTATTTATGGGATAATATAGAAGGATACTCACCCTAGTGTATTGTTGTGGAACAATGTTTGAATGATGTAGGTAATAGCTAGGTAGCAAAAAAGTCATAAGTCGGTAAGTGTAGAATATGCCTAGCAAACAACAAATCTGTAAACCTTTATTTACAAGAATAGGAATATATCTGGGCAATATTAGATGACGCAAACCAGCGCAGCCGGCGCATGCGCAAACATCATTTCAAAGATAGAATGAAGAATTTAGCTCACGGTAGGTACGTAGGTACATCACACGCAGCGCAAGTAGTATTATAAATTCTCTTTGAGCGCACTGACTAAAACTTGACGCTGTGACTACGACGCGACGCGACGCGCGACGCGACGATGCGCTGTGATCCCCTGGCCACTTCGAAGCTTCCATGATCCAAAGTATTATACCATGGATGGAAGCTTCGAGTGGTGGATAGTTTCAGTTAGTTAGTTCTGTTTCGCGCGATTGTTGGATACGGGCTTATCTGAGAGCGGTATGGTATGGTATATTATACCTATATGTAGGTATATCTATTGACTACCAGAACGCAGTTACGTTTTTTGGCACAAAATATCTTCTAGTTGCTTTTACTAAAAATAAAGACTACGCCACAAATTGCAAACAAAAACAAGATCCGTCAAGTGCGAGTGGACTCATGCGCAGAGGGTTTCGAACGGTTGTATAGTATAGCAATATGTATGTACCGGGAGTAGGGGCAGATTGATACGATTTTTTTCAAAGTCTAAAAAGGTAGTAAAATCTATAAAATTTCGAGTAAAAACGATTTAGGGGCAACCTGTATTTATAAAAGTAACTTTATTACGAATAATTTCAGCTTTAACATGAAAGGTAAAAAAGCAGTAACAGCTTTTTTAAAAGTCGGGATTCGTATCAATCTGCCCCATGCACGGGGAACTTTGATACATGCCTGGGGCACATTGATATTAACTAGTAAATGTGCCTATATCATGAAAAATTTAGATGAAAAAATAAAAAAAAACTACTTCTTAAGAGTTTTTATTAAGTTATAATCACAACGGCATTTGGCAGGAACAATGTCTTAATGACTTATATAGTTTTAACTTTAGATATTCATAACTATCTTATAAACTAGGTACATGATTTTTAAATCAAATGAAGTACCTAATTGTAAATTGGCATAGCAAAGTAAAGAAAAACATACAAACTCAAACATGTAACTTATAAAAATAAGCAATAACAAACCATAAACTATCGTCGTAGTTTCTAGGAACATAAATAGTAACTTATAAATTTTAATAATGAGATCTAGGAACAATCAGTCTTAAATTTTAAGAATATACAAGAACCTGTTTAAAGTGGAATATTGTAATTGGATAAATCAACTCTGAATTTAAATAGGGAGGCAGTTCTGTTAGTGCCTTTCTTGACCAACGGACTTGGTAACATCAGCACAATATCAGAAATGTGAACAGAAGCCTCTAATAGATAGAACACCTTCTATAACTTCAGTTATTGCCGAATCCACAGCTCACATCACATCAATACCATCTCTATCAGTTTTTTTTTATAATTACGCACCATGTTTCTGAAAACACAAAAAAAATTGTTACTGTCTATCAAGGAAAACCGTTGTCAGGTTATGCTATCATATTTGGGGCACATTGATACAAATCAAAGTGCCCCACCTACCGCTGTATCAATGTTCCCCATATCGTACGTTTTTAAATGAAAGACCGTCAGTTTAAAATTATGTAAAATCTTATTAAACTCACACTTTCTATCAAATTTACAACATATTTACTTACCATATAAAGAATCACACAGCACAATCCATGAAATGTAACGAGTAAAACAACGTCCGAAAAAACTAACGAAATTTTAGCTTGAATGGCTCAAAACTTGTCTCACTTCACCGAGAGCGAAGCAGTGACTGGCCGCGGTTGTAATCAAGCACAGTGATTGCTTGAACCGACACCTATGTATGTGTACGTCGACAAGTTTATTCTGCGTTCAGTTCGAATCTTATTGCGACTGTATCTATGTGTCCCGTGCATCAATCTGCCCCTACTCCCCCTACTGGTTAGAGACTTTTATACATAGACTCGCTATTTGATGAATACCAAAAAAAAAAGCTATTTCCGATGGATCGGTTTGCAAACTTCGGAGTAGAGACGGTAAGTAAAATTTTCGAGATCTTTCAAAATATTTGGTAAAGTATGTAACCTACAGAAATTTCAAAAACTGTTTTGAGATGTACAAACCTATACCTACCTTTCATTTAAAACCCCATTCGGTAAGGTAGTTCCCCCTTTTGAAAATTATCCCCCCTTTTTTACCAGTTTTTAAAAAGTGGTCTACTTACAGACTTCTCTATATTTTTCCTTTAAATTAAAGATCCATATCTACAAACGCTACTACATTTCAGATGGATCGCTCTGCAAACTTCGGAGATAGGGGGGAGAGAATGGGTAATTTTTCGGCTTTTACAAAATATTTCAAAAAGTAAAAACCTACAGAAATTTCAAAAACTGTTTTGAGATGTACATTGTACAAACCGATAGCTTACATTTGATACCACACATCGTCGCTTGTCTGACTAAGTGATGTAGGTAACCGACATTTTGGCGTAACTGACATTCGTAATGTTGCTTTTATCTACTTTTGAAGATGAACCGATCTGTCTTATCGGCGTATTGTATCTTCTACGTGTGTCTAGAAGTACGTTAGACATATCTACAGTTCTTAAAAATTATAATTATTCTAAGTGTCCTAAGTACAAAGTCGTAAGTGCCTAAGTAGGTAGTAAGCACTAACAACTTTTAGTAAGATTTTCATCCACACAAAATTTAAAGTCAGTATAGAAGAGTGGGCACCGGCAGGGGGGGCCCACGTCCACATTATGTGGTGTAGATGAGTAGACACCAACTGGAGGTGGTAACGGTGTATGTGAAACAGGAGCTGGCAACGGTGGTTTGTATACCACTACCACTTCTCCCACTCACAAAACTACTCTCAATAGTAGGTATTCAATCCTGTCACTATCGATCCAAGCACCTCCCTGCCAGAACCTTTGCGGGGGCGAGCGCCCGGTTCGAGGCTACGCGCCGCCTGCGGGACCCGCGAGTGAGGTTCATGGTGGTGTCGTCGGTGAGATTTGCTTCGACTACGAGAGCGATTCTCGTTCGAGACGATTGTAACATGACAAAAAAAAACTAATGGCTGTTCATAGAGGCTTCCGTCATTTGGGACCGCTAGGAAAAGGGTAAGAAGTAGACAAGTAAACAATTTTAAAAAATCAGTCTTAATACGTTTTACTTATATTAATTATGGTCTTTGACATTTAAAATAAAATGATAAATCACACTTAGGCTCTATAGAAATAATCAACAAACTATATACAACAATCACAATTAGTTAAAATGCTCATCGTTACCTAACGATGAGCATAATAAAAAGAGGATAATGAGGATAACTAAAAAGTATTAGAAATACCTACATATTTCTAATACATTTTAGTTGCGCAACAAGCGCATGGAGTAAATCCTCGTCTAGGATAGGTAGGTAGGTGCACATCGAATAAATTTATAGGAAGGATTTATTTTTAAGTTAATTTCATAATCATAACTTTTATACAAATTTTTGGTACATAACACACAAAAAAATATTTTTATCTAGTTGTAGGAACTTATTATTATGATTATGAACTAGGTACTACTTAGGTAGTTAAATATTGTCGTATTTATTTCGGATCTGTATCTGACGACGACTGTACAATTTACGTCACGTGGGTTGTGGTCCCTTTCGCCGGAAGAAAAATAATAAATTTAATCAATCCGGCGTTTGGGACCGCGGTCCCTTTTCCTAGCGGTCCCAAATGACGGAAGCCTCGTTCATATAGACCCCTATATATGTGGACAAAAATCCCACTTCTGATTTTACGCTCAAGGGCAAGAACACAACGCTTAAAAGGTTAACAAGCGGTTTATTTAGAAAACAGCCAAAAACACAACCCGATCACACGAACAACCGTTTTTTATATGAACGCAAGAAAGAGCACGACAGAGGATAAACTAAATAGCTTACAGTCTCTGAGTCTCCACAAACCACACCAGCACCAGTCCAAGTAACCCGAAAAAGTAAGTGAAGAACGTGACAGACGCCACGTCAATCCGTTTCTTTTTCTAATTGGAACCTGAGCCAAGGAGTTTGGCTTAGATCTCTAATATAATAAACTCTAATAAAAAAAAATAATGACATTATTTTTTTGTTTTGGTGGGTACTTATACCTACCTACCTAATGATACGAAACAATAGGTATCTCGTTTTTATTAATTTCAAAGTTAATGTATATCAGGCATATAAACGATGATGGTCTTATCAGTACCACATCACCCAATTTCGGCTATATAAGTGGTAATTTACAACATACATATTAGGTGCTAAAATCATGTCTTCGATTAAGTCGGTAGGTATGCTAAAGAAATTACCTAGCCAGGAACCTGTGGAGAGACCGTGAAAAGACAACACCAAGTAGATATTATATTTATTTTAGTAAAATAATAAACTGTGTAGATACCTATTACTACGATAAAAATATTAAAGCATTGCATTACATAGATTGCTTTAGTAGCTTAAAAATCTTAGGCACGATAAATTTGTGAATAGAAATGCAGTGGGTATTTTTTATTAAAAATATTAAAATACATTGTATGTTAGTAATTTATCACTGAGGTATGTATCTAAAGCTTAGATTCAGGTAGGTTAATAAACCCATGCTAGTAAACATTTGAAAAATATACTTAGCATAAAATATTGTCTTGTAAGTAGGTACCTGAATTTTTTGGTGCTATACAATACACATTACATCACAATTATACCTAGCTAGGTACTTACCTATTCTTATTTATTTATTACATTGTATGTAAAGTAGGTAGACGAATAGGTTAGGTACTAATATCTTAGTATAGTACCTATGCCTACCTACAAAGGCAATACGTGGGCGGCATTTGGGTATTACCAACGGGTATTAGGGTTTTATATTTTTTTATAATAATAAAATTTTATATTTTATACTAGGGTTTTATACATATACGAACAAAACTGTTATTATTAACGCAAAAACAATACTCTATAAATTGATCAAAAATCCGGTTACGAAATTTATATAATTAAAAGTTTGTACAATACTTATCTACTTAACTTCGTATGGTAGTAGGTAAGTAATCCGTGTCTAGGTAGGTACTTATGAAGCTTATCCTATTGCTACCATCTTTTATTATAAAGATAATTTGGCGTGTTTTAAAAAACGATAAACCGACTTCAAATTCCGTGTCCCACATTCATCTATGTCTCGGACGAACGAAATCACCCCTTCCCTTACTTTCCCTGACCGAAGGTCTATGTTCGTGCTTAAAATTGAGTTTACACTGGCGACATCTAGATATAATTCAAGCCCAATTTAGTTTGATGACACATGGATGAAACTGTTGACGCCCGTTGCCAACCTGTTCTATTAGTCATGATTCTCCAAAAATATTGTTGCTTTTTAGGTTAAAAGGGATAAATACTAATCCCTCAGGAATAAAATGTTTATGGGACCACCGCGGAATCAGTAAAATCGGTTAATCATAGGCGGAGATATCAAGTAACATATCACATAAAAAAAAACATACGCGCCTGTATGTTTTTTTTTAACTGAGAACCTCCTTTTTGAAGTCATTTAAAAAAGCAGCACAGGTTAAAATGTTATAGGAGCAGCGTAAAAATAAAAGCCAAAAAAAGCTGTGCTTTTGCTTTCGTCACTTAAGGGTGGTGTATTCCCCAACGGCCTAGAAACACAAAATAATTATCTGTAGCCGTATATATAATTTGTGTTATTCGTGAAATGTTTAATTTGTGTAAATACGAGAAATATTTGGGTAAAAGAAAAATATTCAAACGTTTAGAAGAAATATCCAAATTTAGAATTATTATAATATTCAAAATTCGGATATTTCTTCTAAACGCTGTTGATTTTGAATATTTGTCAAAAAAATTTACACAAATGGAACATTTCACGAATAAAACAAATTATTTCTACGGCTACAGATAATTATTTTGTGTTCTCAAGGCCGTTGGGGCATAGACGAGCCTTAAGTTTGTTCGTCACGGGATGGAGCGAGATTCAAATTTTTTCGTGGTTTTTAATTTATTTCTGCGTTCTACAAGGAATAAAGCCACGGAAAAGTAATTTGTCGCAAATCGTAAAACATTTTCTATGAACCCATGCTAAAGCCAAATTCGATTCAATTGTATTTTGGGAGCATTTGGGAAAATATTGATTTTTAACCCAAAACCTCCCTATTTTCCCAAATGCTCCAAAAATACCAGTAAAACGAAGTTAGTTTTTTCATAGGCTAATAGAAAATGGTTAACGATTTGCGGCAAATTACTATTCCGTTATTTTAATTCCTCTTAGATAGCAGAAAAAATTAACAACCAAAAGAAAAAAAATAATCTTGCGCCAACCCGACACAATCACCCATAAGCAATCACTTGAATAATGGACGTTTTGTAAAGCTGTCATTTTGCGTTGTATGACAACACACACACACCCTCCAAATACACACTGGTACATAAAGCTTTATATATAGTTAGCTCTCCCCTTTTAGTTTGAAGCCAATTCCTATTAATCTCAAAAAAACATTCCAGTAGTCAACTGTACTGTGTAGTTTGTTTTTGTAAAATGCAAATACTACTAAATTGATTTAATGATAAAAAGATGTTGAATTAAATAATAACGATGACTTGATGACTTTGTCAGGGGCGTTACCTATCGATAAAGATGTTTGTGTTGTACCAAATTAGGTAAGCAGCTTATACTTTATTTTTCCATGAATTAACTAAAATAAATAACTTAAGAAAATAAATAATTAGATAGCACATCAAGGTATCTCTGAAACCCATTCTTAAAAATTAATATCTCAGAATAACGATTTGTTTCAAACACAGCTTTGCCGCGCGTCATCATGCAAGCAATGCAAATCCATTTAAAATAATTGTTTTCAATAACTAATTTGCATAACTCAAAAATAATTGAACATTTTTCTTTGGTACCCAAATTTCTATAGGTATCTACATACATAGATAGATACCCAAGTCTTTAATGAACATCAATAGGCAAAAAATCACAATACCTACGTTGTTTAATCTCCCACAGCTGTAAGTGCTTTATTCTTAGAATAACATTCTTATTCTGATTAATAAAAACCTAATAATTGATTTGATGCTCACATGGGGAACACATGGTATTCTGCGCTCTATGAACGCTTTTGAGCCCATTTCATATCATCAGCTCTTGGTTTGCACCCAGTTATTCCCTCAATAAGAGTTTCTAATGAGGTCCAGAAGCGCAGTTTTTCCAGTGGCCAGTTAAGCCAACCTGTTGTTATACAAAAGTAAGTCTCGTGCGGCGCAACGTGGTGGATCCTATGGTGGCGCCGTGGCAGCACTATATGCCACTCTTGTAACCATACCACCCACATTGGTAATCCAAAATAAGTGTGTGACCATTTATGAATCTAAAACATACAAAATATTTTAAAATCAATGGGATGATTATTCCAGTCTAGGTGGATCATATCAATCAAAGTTACAGTATACCTGGGTTAATTAAGTTACTTGTCTCTAGTAACATGTTAAACTGGCCATCCATGGTAGCCAGCCAATAAACCATAAGCGAAAAGTACACAAACGTTTTTGCAGATTAAAGAGGGACTTTACATAGATTACATATGCAGGGTAGCCACAGAGAATGGTGCAATAACATCACGCTATCATATTCGGCATTTATAAAATTCACTAATTATTATAAATTCGGAAGTTTGCATCGAGGTTTAGATGTTTGTTACCACTTCCATCTAAACCTACCTACTGAATTGATCAGGCTTAAATTTTGCAGATGTAGTTCTAGACCTGGTATAACATATTATAGGCTGTTTTTACTTTTTTCTTTATGTAGGTATACAAGTAGCCACATAAAAATCGATATTTTGACTATATGCATATTATATATTTTTATCCATTTTCATCATTAACAAGTCTTGCACCATCTAGTGAACTTGAACAATAACTGGTTGGCCTGAAAAATAACACCCAAAGTGTGTCACAGTTTTTACAATGAGAACCTGTACTATTATAAAATCTGTGCCTTGGAGTCCAGAATCCCCTACTTTCAAATAAGTACACATATGCACTGTGTATGAACAGTAAGAGAACAATAATATTTTTAACTCTTACCCCTTTTGTTCATAACAAATGGGACTTGGACTACCAGGTACCTACCTACCTAGATAGACTGGCATTGATCCTATTATTATTATTATGGCCCCAGCAACCACAAGTAAATGAATCTTGGTAAAGCTTACCTCCACAAAGAATATCTGCTTCATTCTAATAATCAATAATAATGAATGATGCAAGAGCAAGTCACTCACCTGATTAGTCATGGCAACGAATATGCAACAAAGATACCAATAGGCAATCCAGTGGAAATTCTCTACTATATCTTTATCATCATAGGTGGACAATTGCCATACAATACGAGCTAAAACTGGCACAGTTATAGCAAAATTATCTCCATTTGTCTCAATGAAATCATGGCGAGTTATTGAAGTAGGGTCTATGTGATGTTCTCGGAAAGGTCTAAGAAAATTCTAAAAACAACAAAATTGTATAAGCAACTATAAAAAGTTCATTTCACAATAATGTACACAAATAATGTTATTACTTTGCCTATCAGTGGCAGATCTACAGTTCCCCAGGTGTCAGCTGCCCAGTGGACAACTCCTGATGCAAAATCTGCAGTCAAGACCCCTGCCACAGCAGCTAGCACCAATGAGGCATCTGCACGGATGTATCTGATCATTAGAGCACCTGCACAGATGCTCAGTGCACAGCATGCCACAACACAAACTAGCTCTTGATATCTCTTGCCTGTCAAATTAAAAATTAGTAGGTAAGTTTTGGTGCTTTGATAGGAGAGTTCAATGACATGTAGCTTAGATCTGACACCAAAATTATACTTTTATTACTTCAGTTATGGGCCAATAGCTAGCACTGACCTGGACTGTAGAGTTCTGCTAGTTCCTGAGCTCCTACGTGCCGTGGACCCCAGCGTGGCTGCTTTCCTACTTCAATAACCGGCTGAGTATTAGCATTAGGGTCATCTTCAGACATGGAATGTTCCATAATTTGCTGATCTGTTTTCACTGGCGCTAATAATGTGGTAGCCATAGTACTTGCGTATTCGAATTGCTCACATCTTAGACCAGTTATACCACCATCTCTTTTAGAACAAGGAGGAATGGGAAGTGGTAATGCCATTTTATGGTACTTTGTCGATGCGCAAATATATTTTACAAGGTTTTACAAATTGTTCATAATTATCATACAGGAATCGGCGTAAAGATATGTTATCTGCCGCTGCGATGACTGATGAATGATCCAACAAAAATAATCTGTACAAAATTGTAAAAATTTGTTTTCCTGTTTTCGTTCACTCAACTCAGTCAGATCATCAGATGTTTTTGTTTTGATTGCGGACTGACATGACTGACGTGACGTAAGGACATGACATGACGGATCACACAGTTATTTGTTCATGCGACACCCACGGATTAACAAGGTGCAATATCGGATGCGCATTAATGACCAATTTTTCTAATAATTAGATTATATAGGCTAATACCGAGAATCTCTCTCATCATTGGTCGACATGAAGACAGTCATGCAACGTTTGTACTGTTGTGTTTTGACGACGACGATGACGATGACGCGTTTTTAAATTGAACTGCTTTTCGAAGTTAACAAACAATTAACGATTCGATGAATCACTCATTAGACGAACAAGATACAAAATGATTACCTTTTTAGATAAATGATGTTGATGAATGACTGACAAATGTTTTTTTCTTATTGATTGGCAACATGTTTCTGTGTTTTTTTCAAAAATGTAATGCCGGATAGTTTTTATATCTGTTAATTTTACTAATGGATTAATTGTTTTCGACTAACTGTCTTGCACCACCTCGCCGCGACGACGTGACGGGCAGGCTGTAGATGGGCATCATCGCTGCCGTGTGATCCAAAATGGCAAGTCTGGGCAGTGAATGTGTTAATATTTTTATTCTCGTCTACCTCGCCATGGTTTGGGGTATCATTTCATAGCTAACTAATAGTGTGGGTGTGTCAATTTTACGATTCGGGTAAGTTTGCGAATATTGAACTTTAAGTGTTTTTTTTTTTAATCCAGGGAAGGGGGGGCCTTACTTTGCCAGCTACACAATTGGTTTGGAAAATGTGCCCCATGCGGGTCGCACCGCTGAGGCTGGGCAGGGAATGCTTTAGAAACCAGTAATAAAGAATACAAAACTACTGAACATGTGATTCAGGATTTTTCTAAATTTTCTTGAAAATGGGGATTGACTTTGACAGCTCTTAAACGTTTGACAGGTCTACCTATTTTTCTCAGACTTTCCATGGCATGGCACTTCCATTTCCATCCATCCATCCTATCCATGTTAGTTTCATCCATTCTGCAAATTTCTGCCCAATCTACATTTCTGCCTGTAATTACATAAAATTGCTGAAATAACAATAAAGCAAACGTTAGTGAAAAAGAAAAACAAATCTTCAATGTTACTTTGCTGATTAATTAAACAGCAGAAACGACGACATTGTCATTTTCTTTTGTCGGCTTTTATAGAAGATATTTTCACTACCAGGAAGGAACAAGACCAATGAAAATATCAGCATGAAGGAGCCGATCGAAAGTACGGTTTCTGGTAGTAGTAGCATGGTACTAAACTCCGATTTTGCTGATGCGTTTAGTTCAATCAATGAAAGACCTGTAGATGATATATCCTTGGAGTTCTTTTACAAACCACACACTATTACATTACTGGCAGTTTCAATAGCATCAGTTATATATACAGCATTTGTCAGGTATGTAGTCATGCAATCTAACTATTTTATCCATATTCATATGGAAAGTACTTATGCTCCCACTAAATGATTTTCAAAGGGTTGTTGGGGTTATGATGAGTGATGTAATATTTCTAGAACTAGTCACTAAAAACACATTCTAAGAAATATACACACTTTCTACCTGACCATGAAAATTCCTCAAAAATATTGTTTTCAAGTTTGCAAGTTACCTTGGAAATCGGTAAAACAATATGAGCCCACAACCCCACTTTCTTTGTTCCTATAAGATTGGAACTTCCAGTTCATCACAAATGAAAGCACTATCTTAAAGAGAAATCATTAAACAGGCAGCAAAAGCAATGTATAATGATTTTCCTTTCCACACAAAGGATAACTTTAAAGATAGAATGGATATTGGTTTTTTGAAACTTTTGCCAAATATGTGTTTGTACATAATAACTTATTATCTGTTGCAGAGACGAATCAAGCACTCAAGGTAACATTTGGTCTGGAATATGCTGTGTTGTGTTTTTTTTTCTCATAGTATCAGTATTAACGTTTCCCAATGGACCATTCACTCGACCACATCCAGCTGTTTGGAGGATTGTATTTGGAATGTCAGTGTTGTATCTGCTTGCACTACTCTTTCTGCTTTTTCAAAGTTATTCAACAGTATATGAAATAATGTATTGGATAGATCCAAACCTTCGCAATTTTCACATTGATATGGATAAGGTAAGAAAACTAAATACCTACGTGAACTTGGTTAAATTCGAGTCCTAGTATTAACTAGATTGTTCCTGGGCCATGTTGGTTTTTATACTCTCACTCAGTTTGTTTGCAAAAAAGTGGTATGTATTTTGTTTATAATTGGTTTTCTTTAAAATTTGCAAAAAAATTATCCTATTCTCTTGATTAAACCTGAAGAAACATTTGAAAACTTCAAAGGAAATTAGGGTGGTGTTCTTCTAAAATAGTGTAATTAGACAATTTTAATTGATGTTATTGACAGATTCTCTTTGAGAGAACACCACCCATAATATTATAATTTTATTATTAGCACAAATAAACATTTGCTATTAACAATCAGATGATATGGAATGGTAGGTACTTTTAATCATTTTTGAAATAGTACTAATGTGATCCTGATCAGCATATAAAAGTCAAAATTATATTGTATTGATCTATTTTATGTTTTCTCTGTTACACATTCCAAAATGATTCCAAATTATGACAAACTAGGTTCTGCCCGCAGCTTCACACACACTTTTATGGGGATAAAAAGTACCCTATGTCAGTCCCTGGGATACCATCTACCTCCCTGTCAATGCCTTCTATTCAGCCATATAGGTGTGAAAAGGTATCTAACAGATAGAATTACTTTCGCTTTTATATTATTATTAGGCTTGAGCACTGATTTTATGTTTACAGGAATATGCTGTCAATTGCTCGGACATAAGTTTTGCAAAAGTTTGGTCACATGTTGATGTTTTTGCTTGGGGCCATTTCTTTGGTTGGATGTTTAAAGCAATACTATTTCGACATGCTGGTCTACTTTGGGCAATATCTATAATGTGGGAAATTACCGAAATAGCATTTGCTCACTTGCTGCCAAACTTTTTGGAGTGCTGGTGGGATTCTTTGGTTTTGGATGTCCTCGTTTGCAATGGACTGGGAATATGGTGCGGCCTCAAATTCTGCAAAGTTCTTGAAAT
Organism: Eupithecia inturbata; assembly: GCA_963662085.1. Classification (NCBI taxonomy): domain Eukaryota; kingdom Metazoa; phylum Arthropoda; class Insecta; order Lepidoptera; family Geometridae; genus Eupithecia; species Eupithecia inturbata. Next base: position 7,624,489 of record OY759180.1, on the reverse strand, counting down.
GAGAGAATACAAGTGGGTCAGTATAAGGTAGTTATCAAAAATTAATTCTCTCTCTTCCCAAAAGCAAAAAATTTGCATGTGATGTTTACTAAAAGATGTTTACTACCGAAAAACACTTTGTTGCTCAATGTATTACACATTATAAACTAAAGTTTTTTGTTTATCATAGCTTTCGATTTTTCTTCAAACTATTTATTTAGCTTTTACAGAAAAGTAATTTTTGTTGCAAGCACAGGTGTGAAACCGGAAAAATTACGTAAATAAAAGGTTTGAAGCCAGCAGTGGTGTCTTATGGACTCTAGATGATGATGAGACACAAAGAATAAAAAATATGTAGGTACTTAAGTTCATCATAATAATGTTGCAAAGGCTTTAGCTAATTTAATAAAATACAATCATACCTCTTGCTTATAGACTACTAGCTGAGCTGTGACGCACAGCCCATGAATAGGGTTGAACTCTTACAATTACATATAACATCAGAGAACACACTCATCATCCTTATCAGCCTATAGAAGTCCACTGCTCCAAAGAAGATATTTTGTGTGCCATATTACACATAAGATTTTTTTCGGTTTCAGGGATATTTCATCGACAACCGGAAAGATTAAAAGAGCGATACTTCAATTTACTCCAGTACAATGGACACCTGTGAGATGGCTGGACCCCACAAGCACATACATGAGATTCTGCGCTCTGAGCCAACTGGTAGTGTTCTGGCAACTCTCCGAGTTGAATACTTTCTTCTTGAAACACATATTTGAAATGCCGCCTTCTCATCCTCTAGTCATAGCCCGCCTTTGCCTGATAGGAGTCATTGTTGCGCCATCTGTAAGGTATGTACTCCCCACAGTGCGTACATAGACACCTCTTTGTCACAGCCTTCGCCTGTATACTATACCTATACAGGATGCTCCTCTATTATAGGATAAAAAGAAATGGAGAGTTCGGGGTTTAAATCAGCAAATAGTTGACCACAATATGACTTTTCGGTTTACGGATTTGATTTGATTGTATGTCCTTAATTTTCTTTATTTCTATTTCGGTTTCGGGGTCCTTTCTATAAAGAACCGAAAGTAAGTAACAAACTCTCAACTACCTTAGATCCTCTAAGAATGAAACACCCTGTAAAACATCCATTGATTTTTAGAATTATTTAATATCAATTGCCACACACATTGATCCGGGACCGGTCGTCGTACATGGCGTACATTGTACCTTACATGGCCTTCTCGAAATTGTTTCTAAGTTCACTTACCTTGGGCAGATTCTACACTGACATTTAGGTAAAAACAATTTTGAGAAGGAGGCAAAGGAGGATCCAGCTAGGCTGGGCAGCGTTTGGGAAACCACGTCGACTCTTCCCGTCATCTCGCGTCACACCGCAATGCTCGAACATTTAAGTTCTCAATCAGTGCGTTCTACCCGTTATGACCTACGTTGCTGAGACGTGGACACTCACTATAGGGCTGTTCCACCAGTTCAAAGTCGCTCAGCGACCTATGGAAAGAGTTATACTCGGAGTTTCTCTGAAGGATAGGATTCGTAACGAATACATCCGACAAGAGAACCAAAGTTATCGACATAGCTCAAAGAACTAGCAAGCTGAAGTGGCAGTAGGCCGACCATATCTCAGGGGTAAACGTGTTCTGGAGTGGAGACCGCGTCTCGGCAAACGTAGTGTACGACGCCCTCTGGCCAGGCGGGAAGACGATCTGCAAAAGACTGCAGGTAGATGCTGGATGAGGCAAGCTGACGACAGGGCGCTATGGCGCTCATTAGGGGAGGCTTGTGGACTAATATAGACTGATGATGATGATGAATATCAATTGACTATAAGAATTATTTGGAAGCTTCTATAGATACGGCATTTTTTCCGAATTATTCAGGCTTTATTTCTTTGAAGATGTTACATATTTCATGAAAGAAGATAACGTCTGAAGAATTCGGTAAATGCTTGATCGATTTCATGATAAAGACTCTTGACTATCTTTGTTATCTTGTTATTATTGGTAACAAAACTTTTTGAAGTACTTACATGCCAAGACCTTATAGCATAGATCTGCTAAATCACGCTCACCCAATGTATTTGGATGATATCACACTAATCTAATATCGAATCCATCATAAAATATAAATTTGGATGGATGGATGAATGTTTGTTACTTTTTCACGCCAAAACTACTGAACGGATCAGGCTGAAATTTGATTTAGAATAAAACATAGGCTAAGTACTTTTTATCCTATAAATCAGTTCCCATGCGATATAAATAACCGTTAGACGTTTCCATAGAAATAAATCGCCAAGTGCTAGTCGACTCGCGCACGAAGGGTTCCGTACCGTAAAAATCAGACATGTTTTTAAATAACATCAAATTTTCACTTGTTTGGAGACCCTTAACCGAAATTTTTCACTTTATTACATTTTTAGTATTTGTTGCTATTACAGTTGAAGTGTTAGGTACTTATTCATAAAAAGTTTCATGTGTCTACCTATTGTGGTTCAAGAGATACAGCCTTGGCAAAAGATGAGCAAAATGACAAAAAAAAACACGTTGTTTGTATGCAAGACCCTTTAATTTGGATATTTATTTTATTTTTATTATTTGCTGTTATAGCGGCAAGAGAAATACACATTCTCTGAAAATTTCAACTGTCTATCTCTTACGGTTCATAAGAAAGAGCCCTGTGACAGACGGACGGAAGGACAGCAGAGGCTTAGTAATAGGTTTCCGTTTTCACCCTCCGGGTACGGAACCCTAAAAACGTGTGCGAAGCCATGGGCGGAATCTTGTTACGTACAAATAATTTAAAAATGTTTTCAGGCAATATTACACCTACGTTACTGATCCAAATTGCAAGCGTGTGGGCACTCAATGTTGGGTGTATGGAGCAATCATGGTGACCGAGTCTATGCTGTGCATTAAAAACGGCAAGGAACTGTTTGGCCAAGCCCAAGTTTGTAACGTTATTGTGTGGCTGGTCATCCAAATACTAGTTTCTGTTGGATGTGTGTATGGAGTTGTATTATACCAACAATATTTTAAGGTACGTATTTGTATTTTAGCTCTGTAAATATAATCGACAGTGGTTAATGCGTTCACTGCCAAGCTTCAGCGATGCAAACCGGAGGGGGCGCGTCGCTGCTCTGTAAGCACACGAAGGCCGGCGAGAGCATCGGTGGCAGTCAAAGTGTTAAACATTTTTATTTCAAGTCGATATATATACTTCTTAATCACTTTTATAAGTCCCTATAACTTTTTATAGGTCCCTGAATAAGACATATAAAGATTTTTCACTTCTTTGTCATTATGGCTCACTTTTTAACTTTCGTTAGAACGTATTATAGGTACGCCTGAATAAAAAAAAATCCTTTTTTTCAGCCAAAGAAGACACATCTTCCAAAAAGTTCCATGAAAGAAGATTAAATTTCGAATAATTCGGTAAAGATACTTAGTTGAATGATGTTATAGGTGACAATTTTATCTTGATATGGTTAAAAAAGTCTTGTTATGTTAGTAGAACCTTGGTTTATTTTACCATCAGGTAGGTATGTGGGTATATAATCTGCCTATTACCAGATCTCATTAAACTCGAATGTTAAGCTCAGAGGTATTTTGGTTTATACAGGGTGTCCGGTAAATTATGTATAATCCCGCAGTACATGCTCGATGCCCCGCAGGTAAGTGTGAGGGACACCGCCACCACTCAGGAAAAAATAAAAATCTATCTTCAGCCGTCTACGATTTTTTATCCGTTTTCACCCTTCGGGTACGGAACCCTAAAAAAACAAACAGTTGCAACTAGAAATATTTCGCAATGCGCGATAGCAAGGCCAATTATTCATGTTTATTCCCAGAGAAAATCAAATCATTGAATTTGTAGCCGTAGTGCCTAATAATGTGAGCAAAGGTATCAAATTTCATTAATAAAACAAAAATTCAAATAAATCCTAGACGGCTGCAGATAGATTTTTATTTTTTCCTGAGTGGTGGCGGTGCTCCCACAAGTACCTGCGGGGTTATACATTAATTACCGGACACCCTGTTTAAGCTAAAAAGGCCTCGTAATGTTTTATAAAGTAATATACCTACTACGGAATTCTCATACAAATCGCCTACTCAACTTCTTACCCGACTGCCAACGGACGAGGGTTATGAGGTTGGCATCCTATGTTCGTATGTAGCCGATTTTTATTGGGGGTCTAACGAGATAGCGGGGTCTGAGTAAAGGTCGAAAATTCCAATGTAAGTAAATATGCTCGTGTTAAAGAAAGGCCGCCCCCTGCCCCATCATTGCAAAGGCCTTTGTTTGTACTTTCCAAAACTGTTTCTCAATGTTTAATATGGTTAACTATTCTCAAGCACCGTACGGTAACGTTCCATTCGGATCGCCTATTTCTAACCAAAAAAAAAACTATTAAAAACTAAAACCCGACTACCTAGGTAGGTACGTAAGAATCTGAAATAAGCGTTCACCGATTGCTCTTATCATTTTCTTTTGATACTTAGTTAGTCGAAGGCTCCAGCGCCGCCAGGGCTTTCCCAGGGTCGCGCGAGGTCTGTCGGCGCCCCAAGCCAAGGCTGTCACAATTTATTTCTCTCGTAATATTTTTGCAGTGTTTTGCAAACTGACTTCTGACTTCCAACGAGGTGACCCACAGCCAGAATGAAAAAATATTGACTCTGTGATGAGCGAGCCGCGACATTTTTGTGGTTTTTTCCTGGCAGTCGTCAATAAAGCCCCAAGAAATATACAATCGAAGCGAGCCGCGATTTTTGCGTTGGTTGATAAAAATGAGATAACAAATTAAATTACGCCGAGCTTATCGAGCCCGACATAAAAAAGTCAAGGAAACAGCGAGTTGCACAATTTTTAACGCTATTGGCTGCGGGTAAAAAATTTGTCCCGAAAGTATTTACAAATTACGGAGGCTAAAACAAAACAAATAACGGCGACGGAACGAGCGAACGGAAAAGTTGAAAGTAATGAGATTTTCCAGCAATTTGCACACAATCGCGAAGACGAAAACAACTGAATTAAAGGCGAGCGGAGCGCGCCGCTACAAATTTAAGACTGGCGATTGGCGGTGTGCCTCGCCGCCTACTGCGCCCAGTTGCGTAGTCCACGCCTCTCTCTCGAAAGGCGCAACAGCATTCGAAATTAGTTCGTTGAATGTCAAATTTTGGGACTCCTTGCCATCCGGCGCCACTCCGCTCGCTCTTCCCTAGGACCTTAGCTGTTACAGTTTAGAAGTAAAGCGTGTGTTCACACGCATTTTAAAATGCCGCGACACTGGTAATTTGAATTTTATAACAATCTAAAACATCCTCATGCACAATTAATTATTGTTGCCTTGTTTTCAATCAAAACAGTTGCCTTGCTGTCGCCGCGCGTCTGGCTTAACCCGAGTTTTTGGTCTTTAAGAGCGCCTCAAACGACGAAACTTCTCTCATTAAAGGCGGCCGGCCACACACCGTCCGACACAGTGACCGAGCACCAGCGCCTGAATTTAGCATTTTAGCGCCCCTTGGCATCTGGCGCCTGGCGCCCTGCCACTCACACCACCCTAGAGTCGGGGCTGGCCCTCAGCTCATTTAACTAGGGTACAAGTATGAACAAAGCCCTCCGACATACCAGTTTAGTAGGCCTGAAACTTTACAAAACCAATAGGTACTTAGGTATGTATGTACTCATTTCTCCATTTAATAAAAGTTTCCTCAAAAGTACACAATTGAGGTAATTTTTATCCAAAAACTTCGCGACTCTCAAAAACTTTATCTGCCTTGACGAAATTTTAGTCCCACCCTTACTAGTGTTCATAATGTTATAGATTAGGTACGCTACGTCGCTGCATCCTCAAGATTTTCTAATTGAATATTGGAAAACCTTTTCGGATGCAGCGACTCATGTAATTGTGGTCAAAATTCACTTATGGTAAGTTTAACCTTTAATTTTAAAGGGTAAATTGTTGTACCTACTGTGTTATTTTTATGCAGCCACCTCTGTCACACTGAAGGACAAATGCCTCATTTCCCTTATTTCATTTGTCATATCATAAGCAGTAACCAGCTCCAGTCGACCTATCTCATTCTAGGCCTTCCGCATCCTATGACCGATATTTTATGAACGACTTATTACTTTATTCTATCAGAATTGCTTCCTAGAATTTTACCAAAGTATAGTTTTATGTACCTAGATAGATATTGTGTGTTTATAGGTAATTTTAATGTATTTTAAGGCTGCCTGTCCATTGAAGCGGAGCGAGGTACCGGAGCGGAGATCTATGCAATATTAACCAATGGAATTGCATAAAATCTTCGCTCTGTTTCAGTGGAGCAATGGAATTGCTTAAAATCTCCGCTACGCTGCAGCGCTGTCTCGCTCCGCGTCAATGGACAGGCAGCTTAGGTCGATGTGGCTTGCAAATAAACTAGCCTTAAGTAGAAATCAGATGAATGCTGTGATGATATCAGTTATTTATTTTTATAAATAAGTATCATTAGTAGATATTGGAAAGAGTGAAACCATTTATTACGTTCAAAAATCTTCTAAACGCAAGTGCGCCGATCCCTTACTCTTAAGTAGGTATCTCTGCCTCCGTGGCACATTTTGTGTCGTGAGATTTAAATTCGGGGCGAACTACCTGCCTATTGTTGTTAATGGTACCTACGCACGACGGGGTAGGTATAAGGTAAGGTTCTGAGTTTATTTAACTATTTGCTCATTATTATTGTAGGTAATTTATGTACTTACCTCCTAATAAAAACAGAAGAATGGCATCTGTCCGGTTCCCAAAAACTTCTACTGCAGCATCGCACGCATTTTAGGAAATTCGTTTTTTAGTTATATTAATTCCTAATTGCGCCCCACGGGCCGCAGTTAATAAATTTTATCATCCCACGGGTGCACTGCACTTTCTATCAAAGTAGCCTCTGTCCAGGATATATGCTATCCTGGTACCAAATGTCATCTAAATCCGTTCAGACGTAACAAACCTAGGAACATGCCAAATTTCGCCTTTATATTATATATAGTGATTAATAATTACTAATTTTATACAGGTGTCTGCAATCTAAATGTGTAGTGAAACTGGATCAAAAATGATTAGACTTTGCAATTTTGGGAATTGCAGATTAACGTTGATCACGGTAGGGGACATTTAACATTCATTACATCCTATTATAGCGTTCTGCGTAGAAGAATTTTGGCAAATTCATATTCCACAAGTAGGTAAGGTATGCCGCCTACCTAGCGAGATAGATGTATTTTGACACTATGCATAAGTAATAATTTTCTCATTGCTAGTTTCTTCATAAAGGCTGCTAGTCAAAAATACCTATGAGAAACGGTGTTCAATGTGCCAACCCTTGTGAGAAGACGGCACGTTATGATTATTGTGAACATCGCATCGCGGCTAGACTGTTTCGCGGTCGTTGTCTTTATGTGCATCGACGCTTTGTTTCAAAATAAAACATGAACAACAAAGGATAACTGTTTTTTATTACTTACAAAAATCCGAACATAGGTACATAATATCAAAAATGATAATTTAAACAATTTACTATTACCTAACAATTTTGAAAAGACAGTTTAAGATTGTGCTGCTAAGCAGGTCCATACCTGCTTAGCTGCTTATAGCCACCATCCCTGGCCTAAAAGGGTACACATGTACGATCCTATCCATTCTAGGTTCTCTGGGAGAGACCGCTCTTGAGCGATAAGACCGCCAATTGTCGCTTATTCCTTAATTATTCTTTTGTAAATTATTTCTAAGTTAAGTGTGCAATAAAGTATTATCTATCTATCTAAAAGGGAAGCAAGTGAAACTAAAACAAAATTGGTCAAAGCTAACTTAGGAACAGAAAATAAAATTATTAACCTAAATACCCAAACATAGAGATATACAATATTCAAAATTTAATTTATAATATATTATATTAAAATATTTAGTGGTATTAGGTACTTACATAGTTTAGTCACTGATTTGTTATTGTGTAGTGTAGATGATAAAATCACCTTTTAATCATTAAAATATCAAAATTACTGAATCATAATAAGGCGCGTGTGAGATCACTCGCGCCTTATTATGATTCAGTACGTAGGGGCAGACTAGACGTACCTACTACCTACGCATCCTGGTACCTATTGAATATTTTTATTTTAGACATCAATTAGTTGTCCAGAACAACAACTGCATGGATAGAAGTTGTTGAACTCTATAGTCTTTTTAGGATCTAATAAAGAGCTAGTTTTCAGGTTTGAAAGTATAGCCATGACTTTTTGTATATCTTCATGTTTTGATTGAACTTGGAAGTAGGATGATAGCTCAGTATCTTCGGAGAACCTCTTTAATATACCCGTTAGTTCATCCAGTTGGTTCTGCAGTCGAATGCATTCTGCTTGAAATGTTTTTACTTGGGCGCTTCTTTCTTCATCGCGTTTTTTCAACAAACTCCGCTGCTGCTGATACAAAGCTACATATTCACATATAGTATCAGTTTCGTTTTGTAGCTGCATTATAATATGCTCGAGTCTATGCTTCTCGTCAGACAAGTCTGCAACCTCTTCCATAATTTTAAGAAACCGTTCTTGTAGTTTAAGCATAGCTTCTCCTTTGGGAATGAGCTCCTTACTACCATTACAATGTTCAATCACGCCATCGACTTTCATGATTTCCGTAGCACAGTCGCTGTGTTCATCATTGCATGCCTCTTGCTCTCTATCAGTTTCATTGTTGTTCATCATTGTTAACTTTTGTGACTGCTTTAACTCTTTATAAGTGTTTTCGAGTTCTCTTAAGGTAGCTTGCAGTCTGATCATTTCTTCGTCTTTTGCTTTCAAAGTAGTTTGTAAATTATTAGACTTCTCATCAATTTCTGCAAGCTTGATTGTAAGTTCTCGATTTAGGAATTTTTCAGCAGCAATTTTTTCTGTTAATTCCAATTTGTCTTTGGTCTGAAAAACACAATACATTGTGTGAGAACACAGTAAAAGTAAGTACCTACATGAAGAAGCGAGCCTGTTTTAATCAATTTCAGTTACAAGGCTGTTTCAAAGTCAGCTCAGCTGAATTGCCAGGCTGTAGCAATTTTTGAAAATATAATTAACTATTTTCGAAAAAATAAGCTTTATGATTTTAATCAAATTGCTCTCGTACTTAGAAATACTCGACAGATAAACGAAGTCACAGATATTTTTATAGAGTACAAAAGTTATAATGTAGTTATAGCTAGTATAAGTAAACCTACGTGTTTACTACATACGCTATTAGTCCGTGATAAGAAAACTAAAGATGGCATATAGGCTGCAGGCGTTTCTGATTAGGATGCGTACCTACTTTATAGAGGGTTATTGGTAATACATTGACACTGCGTGAACTGCAGGTTCTGCGCATTATCACAAACACGTTTGTGAACTTGGTATTGGTAGTAGGTATCCCCCTCCATTCAATAATCGTTCTTTAGAGAGGCTTTATTAGAAACCTAACTAAAAAACGGCTCTGCCCTGAATTAACGGTGAAAGTGGGAGATGGGTCTTAAGTAATTCATTGGGTTCAGGATAAACATGATTTTTCATTCTGTATCAGAGGTGATTTAATTTTTTTTTAAGAATTAATATCTGGCTTCTTAACGGACGTGTTTGTGATGATGGGCAGAACATGCAGTTCATATTGTCAGTGAATTACCAATAACCCTGTATATAACTTACCAACTTTGTAACAGTTTCTTCTAATCCAAGCAGATCATTCTTTAACTTCTTATTCTGTTCTGTAGCTATTTGTGCAGCCACTTTATCACTGGTGATGTCAGCATTAAGCTTGAGTAAACTAACTTCGCTATTCTGTTTCGTCTCAAATTCTTTCGCTCGAGTTAATTCCTCTAATTTAGCGGTGGAGTCATTGTATAACCTTTGGATCTCCACATAATTTTCACTTGTTTTTTGCAGGTTTACCTGAAAACATAAAAAATACACTAAGAATCTGTACATTTCAAAACATTGACAACCTTTATTGCACCATAGAGTTGATTCTGGTTGTTTGTTCTGGTTATATCTGTGCTGCCAAACCTTCATTGCATTGCATCACAGATACCATCAAGATAAATGAAATGAACCAACAAAGTTCAGTTCAAAGGCAAAATATTGTAATTGAAAGCTTTCAAAATAACTTGTCTAACATACCTGACATTCCTCATATTTATTTAGTAATTCCTTATGCTCATTTATATTGCAGATACTTTCTGTTTTATTGAGCATTCTTTCTTCAAGAACTGCTCTGTTATAATTTTGTAATCTTATCTCCATTTCACTTATCTGTTCAATTAAACCATTTTCTCTATTTGATAGATTTTGCAAATCTCTGTGTAGATCTTCATTTTTGCATGTAACCATCTTTAGTTGCTCATTTAGTTCTTTTACATAGTGTTCAAAATGTGAATTTGTTTGCTGATATTCCTTCAATTGTGATTTCAATTGTTGTTCCAAAGTGATGACTTTATGAGATAACAACTCATTCTCATGCCTTAAAGATTCCTGGGTTTGCTTGTTGTTGGGATTGTGCACCCCACTGGTGAGTTGTTGCAATTGAAGCTGGGTTGAATCCAAAATACTTTGCAAATTATAAAGTTGACTATGTATTGAATCATTTTCTGTTTCCTTAGCAGCTAAAATAGTCTTTGTGAATTCAAACTCTTCATGTAAATTGTTTTTCTCATTTATACATTGAGCTTTTGCATGAGATAGTTCTTTTATCAAAGCATCTTTGCTATCCAGTTTCTCCATAGTATTGCTATAATTTAAATTTATATTCTTAAGTTCATTTTCCAATGTAATCACTTTTTGGCGTAGGTTTTCATATTTATCAGAAGCTTCAAGAAGCTTAATTTCTTGCTCTCCATTCTTTGCTTCCAAATGTAATATGTGCTGTTCAAGTTTTATTTTACTTGCAATGAGGATTTCTGTAGCATCGACTCCTGATTTGTTTGATAATATGGCTTCATCCTGTGTAAATGCAGATGAATTATTTGAATCATTTATTTCTGTGTTAACATTATCAGCTGCAGGGTCATTTTCAGGACTAATGTCTTTTTCAGGAGTAAGTATGTCATTTTCATACAGTTTGTTAGCTTCATTGAAATAATTTTTCTGTGTGCTATCAAGATTCTTTTTATCTTGATGATCTTTCAGCTGAAATAATGTTTAATTAGGTAAATATAGGCACTATTATAGTTAACTTCTATTATGTTCTTTTAAAATACTACCTACACATAATACAACCAAACTTTCATCTCATAGCTTACAATTTACCTTTTTTCTCGCAAGCGCAAGTTTCGCTGCTCGTGCATCCATTTTTAAGTTCTTGAAGATACTTGTGCCAGTAAGTTTAATTTTCGGACTTGCATCAGCATCAGTGAGTTGTTCTCAACACTTCCTAGCGGTACCAGTACCACCATCGAACACGGATATACTGACTCTAAAGGTTTATTAAACTACATAGGTTCAGGATATTACTTTTATCTTTGCCTGGTTAGTGAATTGATAAATTCACAGCTTTTTTATGTCTGCAAATCCATGTTTTCACAAATTCATGTCAAAATATAATGCGATTTCGACGTCACGTCACACCCGTCCGTCACACACCACCATACAACACATCATATCCCTCACCTGTCTGTCACTGTCACATCTTTCCAATAGTTTCCAAAACCACTGCGTGGAGGAAAAGGAAAAGGAAATCTAATAGACCGGCTACACGCTCCGTCTCCCTGTGCAGTCCAATCTTCAGCATGTCTACGATTGCACAATCCGAGCTTCCACCGTCTAGCGTCTACACTAGATGTAAAGCAGCAGGTAGATACCAGTTTACAGCGGTATCCTCCATTTAGCTACCAATAAAAACCGGTAGTAAGCCGACTGTGGAACGAGGAAAGGTGGGATAGGTATGATCTATGACAATCGTGGAATGGGTTTTTACGCATACTGGGTGATTATTTGTATATAATTTTGATATTTTTATGTAATCCAACAATGTCATTAAAATAAAATTCAATAAATTAGCCGTGGAGATAAATTCAAAATTAAAATTAAATTCCTCATACTATAATAATAATAATAATAAATGTTTCTATTCTGTAATAAAAGATACAATATATTTACCATAGCCGAAAACACCTTTTAAGTATAATGATATACTTGTATTAGGTGTTTTCGCTCTTCCACGTCTTCTATTATGTAATATCAGTGGCGTTACATTTGTTAAATAATAAATATCAAAAGTAATATAATTTGGTCGCAATACCATTATTGAAAATAAATGAAGGGTAGGACAATAATTAACAATTAACAAGGTTGCTTGAAAGTGGTGATTCTGTCAGATAGCCGGAGTGCTTTACAGCATATAGCTCGATGCGCCTCGGGGATCCGAGGTGCTTCGGTAGCTTATGTGATCCTAAAGAAAGCTTTATTTCTTTTAGACAATGACGTGCAACTGAGATTGCAATGGGTTCCTTCCCATGTAGGAGTAAAGGGAAACGAGGAGGTTGACCTGCTTGCAAAACAGGCTGTTGAGGTCGGAGCTGAAGTGTATATCGTTCCGGAGTACACAGAGGTTACGTTAAAATACAGATATAAGGTTTTCGAAATGTGGAAAGAATTATTTAGTGAAATATCTTGTACGAAAGGTATATGGTACAAAATTGTTCAGAGTGAACCTCCTCGTGTCCCCTGGTGGGTGAACAGTAGGTTGAAGCGTCACCAGGTTGTTATAGCTCACAGGCTGCGGTCTGGACATATTCCACTAAATAAGTTCAACCACCTCATGAGGAAGGTTGACTCCGCTCATTGCTCTTCGTGCGGTGTCACAGAAGACGTTTACCATTTCTTGGTGGAATGTGTCCGGACTCAGTCAATGAGAGATCAATTAATCGCTGATTTTAATTTGAATCTCGCAGAATTAGGTTTAGTTCAGAGTTTACTTTCCAACCCACTGTGCGAGGCCGCCAAGGCCTTGTACATAATGGTATATGAAGTTAGTAGATAAAGTAAGGGTTAAGTTTATGTTTGTATAACGGGACTGGCATATTCGCTAAGCGAATAAAGTCCTTAAAAAAAAACTCAGAATAAAAAAAAAAAAAAAAAAAAACAAGGTTGCTCAAACAAAACATTTTAACGTATGGTCCAAGTCAAGAAAGTTTTGCTTATTAAATTTTGTAAATCACATAATAATAAAATGTTGCAAACTGTATTTAACATATTCAAAGTAAATATGTAAATAGTAAAATTAAAAAATAAATTAAACTAGAAATATATTTCTTAGTGCTCGTAAAATGTGGTACAACTGTAAGTGTGTGTGTATTGCTCTCCTGAGGCGCCAGTCCCCTAAGAGTCTGGGCAACAGGAGAACAGTGTGCTTGAGTGACTGATCATACTATTTTCACTACTTATTTTACGTTTTTAGGGTTTCGTGATCGGTTACGGAACTCTGTTTGTCTGTGTCTGTTATTGAAACCAGCCACCTCTAGATTTTTTGTAACAGTCTGTTTATATCTGAGAATCAATTATTGAAACCAGCTACATCTATGTAGATTGTTTGCAAGTCTGCTGATATCTAAGAATCAATTATGGAAACCTGCTACCTCTAGATTGTTTGCAACAGTCTGCTTATATCTGAGAATCAATTATTGAAACCAGCTACCTATAGATTGTTTGCAACAGTCTGCTTATATCTGAGAATCAATTATTGAAACCAGCTACCTATAGATTGTTTGCAACAGTCTGCTTATATTAGGTCCTTACATATGAAATTGGCGTTTTGTATGGGAGGATTAAAAAGTCGAATATTTTTTAATATAATATATTTAATTAATCAAAGTATGAACTACTATTATTTTCTATGCACTTTTGCCATCTTATAGGTAGTTCATTGATCCCTTTACTAAAAAAACCAGTCGGACGGGAATCAATAAAATCTTTGAAGGCGATTTGGACTGCCCCATCGGAGTTGAATTTTTTCCCTTGCAAGAAGTTATCCAAATTTCGAAAAAAATGGTAATCTGTTGGAGCAAGGTCCGGGGAGTACGGAGGATGTCTTAGACTTTCCAATTGAAGCTCTTCTAATTTAGTAGCCGTCTGTTGCGCAGTGTGTGGTCTAGCGTTGTCGTGAAGCAGCAGTGGCGTGGAGCGATTGACCAGCCTAGGTTGTTTAGCCGCTAGCTTTTCCATCATGGTTTGCAATTGCTGACAATAGACATCAGCCGTAATAGTCTGGCCAGATTTGAGAAAACTGTAATGAACAATACCGGCACTAGTCCACCAAACGCTTACAAGTAACTTTTTTGGGGTTAATTTTCGCTTGGGGCAGGATTTGGCTGGCTGGCCAGGATCCAACCATTGCGCTGAGCGCTTCCGATTATCGTAAAGAACCCATTTTTCATCACAGGTAATGAATCGGTTTAAAATACCTTCATTATTGTGCCGGTTTAGTAATGTAACGCAGCAGTCGACGCGCGTTTGCCGGTTTGCTTCAGTCAATTCGTGAGGTACCCACCTTTCAAGCTTTTTAATCTTCCCAATTTGCTTCAAGTGAATTAAAACAGTTTTATCACTAACATCGCAGCCTGCAGCTAACTCGGACGTGGTTTGCGATGGATCCGCTTCCACAATAGCCTTCAACTCTTCATTATCAACTTGAGTCTCAGGCCGTCCACGGGGCTTGTTCTGCAGGTCAAAATTTCCAGAACGAAAACGTTGGAACCAAAAACGAACTGTGTTTTCTTTTGCAACACGACCGCCATACACATCATTCACCCTTCGAGTTGTTTCCGCAGCACTAGTGCCACGGCGGAACTCGTACTCGTAAATAATGCGATATTTTAAGTTTTCCATTTTGTAAAATGAGTGACGCAAACAGAAAAAAACAGAAGAAAAAAAACAAATGAATGACGATCATCGAAGCACAAATACATGAGTCTATAGCTGTACAAATTTGAATTTGGAATTCCTTACCAAAGAGGAGAAATTTGTGATTAAAGTGGCCAGTACGAAAAACGCCAATTTCATATGTAAGGACCTAATATTTCACCTGAACAGATTAAAAAGAAAATAAAATGAACAGAATTAGAAAATTCAAATTCAAATTTTCAGTAGGTACAATTTGTGATGTCGAATTTTTAAACAACATTATACACAGCAGTATCTTCCTGGTATCTACAGGTGTCCACAGTTAACAGCAGGTGGATACGAATAGCTGAAAACCATTGTTAGCCAGCTTCGCATCTATAGTCTACACGCACGTTCTTACCTGCACAAACTGGTTTGTGCAGACATGGTCTCGCAGGTAAGTCGGAGCGTGTGGCTGGGCTATAATGTGGAGGAGATCAATGATTTCCAATCCAACCCAACAACGTCTGTCATTGAATGAATGAATACTTTATTGCACTAAAAAATAACAAAATAAATTAAATTCGCCATTCATTGAGTGGGTGATTTTTTCCGTCCACGGGGGCTGCCAACATGTTACTGAAAATATAACAAAAGATTTCCACCTCACCATACCATCCGGATTCGCGCGAAATTCAAATACAATGTGATTGTTTTTATTAAGAGTACTCTGTATCTGCTCCGTGCTAACAGCACTTGACATCCATCCAAGATTATCTCCAATAGAAGACGGTGATTATATAATCAAAATACTAATCATTGAAAAACTTTAGGTAGGTACATATTTAAGGATAGTGCAAAACTTTTGGCCAAGTATTTTAGCATTTTGACCTGAAGCAACGCGGTCATTTAAGAGGGCGCATTGCATTGCGCGTCTTTTTGTGAAAAGGATAGGCATAGGATTTCGCATTAATAGGTGCGGAACAGAGCATACATTTTTGGAGCGGACGGCGTAAGCGCAAAAATCTAGCTTTTGCTTAATTACAAAAAAACTACACAACTTATGAAGAAACTGGTTCAAGGAACCCAATCTATATATATAAAAGAAAGTCGTGTTAGTTACACTATTTATAACTTAAGAACAGCAAAACGGATCTCGGTGAAATTTGGCAGCGAGGTAGATGGTATCCCGGGGCCGGACATAGGCTACCTTTTATTCCGGAAAAAAACGTGTGAAGCCGCGGGCAGCAGCTAGTTATTAATAAAATAACCAACGAATCAAATCATAAATAATTTCAATGGACCGCAGGGTTCCTGTGATCTCGACCAAATTATGTGCAAAACAGTGCACTTTCATGTTTTTTTTTTTAAATATTATTTTTCCGAATCGTGTTTTTACGTTCAAGGAACCAAAGAAAGAATGTTGAATTTTATGTAATTTTAGTATTACCACGGGGATCCCGTGAGTACTGAGATCATGGCCTAGTTTGACAAACAAAAGTCAATGCCCTGAAGAAAAGATGTGCTCACCTTTACCCCTACCAGATTCCACCTTATATAAAACCAGCCAGAGCGCAGGGTTCCGCAGTGGCACGGTTCATCATCTTATACAAACTCTTTTTAATGGAATCAATACGATTTCTTTTCTTTTTACCTATCAAAGTACAGGTTTCTAAAGCATTCACTGCCCAGCCTCACCGGTGCGACCCGCAGGGGGGCACATTTCCCAAACCAATTAGCTAGCAAGCGAGGAGGATTTATAAAAATAAAAAAATTCGCAAACTTACCCCTGATTCGAAAAATTGTTTTGATACACCCACACTATTTTAAATCAGCTATGTAATGATGCCCCACACCCGTAGGCGGTGGCGTACGTAGGCGAGGATAAAAATATTAACGCTTTCACTGCCCAGACGTGCCATTTTGGATCACACGGCAAAGATGACGCCCGTCTACACAGGACAGCCTGCCCGTCACGTCGTCGTCGTCGCGACGAGGCGGTGCATAAAGACAGTTAGCCGAAAACAATATCCATGAGTAAAATTAAAGGATATAAAAACTATCCGCCATTTCGTTTTTGAAAAAACACCGCATGTTTGGTAATCTGGACCCTCGAGTTAGTCGAAAACGATACCCATGAGTGTAACATGAAATTAAAAATATCCGCCATTTTGGATTTTAACAAACACCACAAATTCGTAATAACCTCGAGTTGGTCGAAAACTTAATGACCACCCTCGATTTAATTTGATAGAATATGGTACCCATAATAATGATGAAAAATTAACATAAAAAAACCGCCATCTTAGATAGAATAATCGTTATCTACACCTTTGAGGGTATAAAAATGGATAGGTACTTTTTCTGTAATCATCTTAACTAAAAGGGTTCCTTCTTGACTACGGAACCCTAAAAATATGTGTTAATTGTGGTCAAGTTATTATCTTAATAATAACCGATAAAAACAATAAACAATCTAACATTTAAAATGCTTTGTCTTAAATGACTAACTGACGGATCAACGCACAGCCTAAACCGCTGATCGTAGAGACCTGAAACTTGGAGGGGGTGTTCATTGTATGACGATAAGAAAGGACATCCGATAAGAAAGGATTTTCCGAAATTATCCCTATCCCTAAGGGGGTGAAAAGGGGGGCAAAGTTTGTAGGCACAACGTGATTCCTTGGTCCAAAAAAGGTTTATACAAAATTTGAAGTACTACCTACTTCAAATTTTGCATAAATCTTTTTTAACAGAATTGATGGAAGACGTGTTTCGTCGTATTTTATTGAAATTCATCCCCTAACGGGATTAAAAAGGGGTAGAAAGTTATTTTGGCAAAAAATGCTTTGTCCTGAATGACTGACTGACAGAGTTACTTTCGAATCCATTATAAATTCAAAAGTATGTCTGTCTGTGTGTCTGTTACGTCTTCACGCCTAAACGTATCTTAATGATTTGGCATGGAGATAGATGGTATCCCGGGGACGGACATAGGCTACGTAGGTAGGTACTGTCTATCTCGGAAAAGAGCGTGCGAAGCCGCGGGCAGCAGCTAGTATCACAAAATCGATTTTTAGTTTTTATTATCTGGCTGTGCGTGTGAGTAGTCGTTGTCACCCCTTCTTGGCGTAACCAAGCAAGCACCAAGGGACTGCCAAGATGGCACCCCTCGTAGCTTGGTACCCGGGGCGGACCGCCACCCTCGCGTTTTTCAGTGCCTACTTGAGTAAATTTTTTTGTGTTTAGTTTTTATAAATGTTAAGAGACGAAGAGTCGGTGAATTTGGCATAAATTTGTATGTTTATACATAAGTACAGCCGTTAAAGAAGATTTTATGATTTTAAGGTATCGTTAAGTAATCGTTGGTCCTGAAGATACTGGTCAAGGTAATGGGACAAACTTATTAAATTATTGTATTGTCATCGGTCCTTTATAAATGTGCAAAGTTTCAGTTCAATCTGAAGTTTTCAAAGATTCCGTTTTAACACATATTATATGTATGTGCAACTAATAATAATAAAAGCGTGTTAAAAATATTGTTATGGTCTGCTCTCTCGGACAATTTCCAGCGCATTTTAATTTAAAGAAAAAACTTAGCAACAAAGAAGCTAAGACGAGACGGCGAGCGGAGATAGCGAAGATAGCCGTATCATTTTTTAAGATTCGGCGATTAACAAAAACGTTAGATATACAAAAATTAGTACATAAACGCTTTTTTAAGAATTTACGCAAAGATAAACTTTGCTTTTACGTAGTCGGGTTTGAGTTTTCTAGCAGTTGTAGCGCTACCTATCTACGTGGGAACTAGGGCATGCAGAACCGTACCCGATTCCAGATTTCTGATACCCGGTTCCGGTACGCTGTCAGAAATGGGGGAACCGGTTCCAGATAATACGATTAACAGATAAACGATTTTTTTACTATTAGAATAAATCATAGATCATTTGAAACAATAAGTAATTTTCTGAGCCGGTGGATTACCGGGGCTTAAAGTGGTGCATCTCCATTATTCTCGAGGGGCAAACGCCAGAGGCGTGGAACAAGAGTGTGGTACGACCATATTCCTGTTCCAAGAAAGTTTACAATTAGGACAAAGTTCTCCTAAATAACTATAGGCCCATCTTATTAGGTTTGACGACTTCCATCCTCGAACAAGCCGGGTTCCGAAAAGGCTTTAGTACCTACCGTAGGCCACATACTTACATCCACTCCGGCAGATTATACAGAAAACAGAGGGGTATAATCGGCCGTTATAACTAGGTAGCTACCTACCAACATAGGGATTAGAGTACCAACCTCATACATGATGTCTCCTCCCCGTTGATAGTCGGGTAAGAAGGAATAAAACGGAAAAGTAGGTAGTTTAAATCGTTAACCATTTTTTTTCTATGAAACCATGTTAATACAAACTACAATTCGATTTAGATAACTTTTTAACTTTAAACCTAACAAATCAAGTAAAATAAAAAAAATCAATCATTGTCAAAGAGAATAAAACCATTCAGAGTCGTTGTTAAAAAAAAATCTTTTTTATACGTAGAAAACACCCAGAACACATCTGCAGATTGTACAAACTTTGTCAAGAAACGAACGAAGGCAAGAAACGAACCCGCAACCTCCTGCGTTGCAGGCAGACTTCGTCCGCTGGCTACAAAATTCATCAAAACTATACCATCACGATCATTCCCCCGAGACACCCTGTTTACAAGGCTCGCGCTGCAAACTTCGGAGATGGGGGAATGGGTAATTTTTCGCCTTTTATCGAAATATCCGTTCAGTAGTTTTGTCTTGAAGAAATAACAAACTTACATAGGTAGGAAAATCATACCGAAGGACAACATAATGTTGTGCCGACTCCATACTAATATTATTAATTCGGTCTGTCTGTGAGTTACCTTTTCACGCCTAAACGGCTGAACGGATCTTAATGAAATTTGGCAGGGAGGTAAATGGTAACCAGGGGACGGGCATAGGCTACTTAAAAAGTGCGTGCGAAGCCGCAGGAAGCAGCTAGTTGCTAATATAATCAACCCATGTAATGGTAAGTGGTACCTACACACGTATTTGCTTGGTAATAGAAATAATAAGACTATTTTAAAATACATTATCAGTTCTATAATATGATTTGTCACATAGTTCCATAAAATACATTTCATCACTCAAGAACTGCAAAAAAATACTTCGTAATAAATAGTTTATCACATACTACAGAGTCAACTTAATAAGAACAAATTTTAATGTATAAATTATAAAAGCTAAATAGGTAGTATAATAACAGGCATCACTAGGTATCTTAAATGTTGACAATAATGTTTCTAATAAAACCTTATTACTAATAAGTTATTAGTAATAATTATGTATATTATCTAACTTTAGACTTAACACCTACCTATTTACGAGAAATTATTATTAAAATAAATCTACAAATAATAATAAAAAAACATAAAACCATTAACGAGATCTATAAAATATTGAATACAAGTCTGAAATAATTCCATAATAAAACGAATTACGTGATAATATTGTATAACATAAAAATCGATTTAAAAAAAGCATTGGAATTAACAGAGATTTTCGGCCTCTCTAAAAATTGTTTTTACAATTTCTGTAGGTTAAGTAGATGATAAAATTATTATGTGATGTAGATGCGTAAGAGTTGCTGTTTAGTCTATGCATAAAGTGCGTCCAGATTAAGTAACATGTTATAAAACTTATGTTATGTAGCACGTCCACATTATTAAAACAGTGCGATTTAATAATGTTATATGTATACTTAACCAATCATAATAACTGATTTTAGTTATATAATCGTCCACATCGTTTTGTTACTGGACGCACCTTAACATAATTGTAATGATTGTGCCTTATAACCCAACTTCTTGCATGCTGTTAGAATCAAAGGTGTTAAAGTGGATGGTCCAAAATGTTTCTGTTCATCTTTGAAGAACCAATGGTAAACAGTTATAGAGCAGACAAACAAGCTCTAATTATGTATAATGGGATTCAATGCGGTTTATCTCTTAATCTTTACTTTAGTTAGAGGCTACTAAAATATTGTGTAGTAATTTTGTTTCACTATTATGAGTATCAACAAAGTGAGGTAGATTCCTATCAATAAGCTGCTTAGAATATGGAGTTAGAGTAGATTTTGTTTATGATTTTGAACTATTTTCTAACGTATTAACCAATTATTTGGAAATATCCTCAACCATGTAGTCTATTTGTTCATAATTAAAGTACCAGCAATATTTTAAGAAACTCTTGTTAATTGATAGAAATTTGTGTAAATATTTAATAATTTTCAACAAAAAAAAAAGTTGCAATCTCTGTCAATTATTAATTCCAAAAAAGCTCCTACGAGAGCAAGTTTTTTTGAAAATGATATAGATTGAAGATCTGACTTGAAATGTATTTTTTTTGTCATTGGTCCCTGAAAGATTATACGAGAAACGTTTTGTACTTTGTTGTTAATGTTTATATATACTGGAGTTTTGTTCTATAATTTCAGCCCACATTTATATAAATGTGGGCAGCTTACCATATGGTAAGCTGTATAAAAAAAAACAGTTTCCTAAATTAAAAAAATCCAATAAATTTTTTAATTTACCAACAAGCTCCTTCCAATTTTAAATGATTAAAAGCTTAAACTTTATAGCATTATACATTTCCACAGAAATATTGGCCTTGCACATTAAGAAAATGCTACTGTTTAAACAATGCAATATCGAACATCCTGTGCATACACAACACAAATCGACAAGCAGCTAATTCTACAAGTAATATTATTTACACAAGTTAAACATGATCAGCGCTGTCTGTCTGTAGTTGTAGACGTATTTTCAAGGTTACATAAAAACGGTTGTTTTATAAATTTCAATGTGTTTGTTGATAGTACGATAAGTTAACATTAAGCTTCTTCAAGACTAAATATGCACTATACGTTAGGAGTGATCGACGACGTATACTTTAATGACGTTATAATGTGTCGTTCGATTATCGCGGGCGGGGTATGTTACATCGCAAATTAGAAAAAAAACATATTTTTATGTGCGGTACTTTCTCACGCCTGTCGACTATTTGATAAATTTTTATATTCGGAGCGAGTACGTGTACGAACGAATACTACGGCACATCGCTTTCATGAATGCAAACGTTAGAAATAAGGCCAGCATCCCCAGTTTATAATCTTTAATCTATCTCTATTAAATCAAATTGCCAGTTTAACATAGCTGCCTGCTAGGTTCAACTTCAACTTCTTTCTTAATGGCGCCGCTTGCTTTTCGCTACGACTCTGCCAGTGTCAGTAGGGATTGTCATATCAAGAATAGAGTCTTCTTTTTACGACAAAGGTTTACTTGACAGACGTTTTGTACGAAAATGTCTTTCACTTGTTTTCGTGTCCGTACTAAATTTTTCTTTCACCATGTCGTGCGTGGCCAATTATTTCAAAGAAGTAGTATGATAATGCCGTGCCATCGTAGTAATTTAGTTCATATTCTCTGTCGATTGCCGTCCAGAGCTAGATCTCAACTCTCGCCTGGGACAAGAGGCCGTCTCGTCCGATGATTTACGCGATTTCTTTCGGATGCCCCTGCGACCAGCATCATTTCCCACATCAGAAACATTATTATCATCACCAATGGAATCTTTGCTCTCGGAATCAATTTTATTGGTTAAATCAACAGTAAGTGAGTTATCGTCATTATTCGAAAGGAGTTGCACATCATTTCCTGAGTCTTCTTGTGAACCATCAGCGGAACCCATTTGTATGTTATCGTCACATATTGCTGATGAGGATATCGGTTCGTTAGGCGCTATTTTTGGGATGTTATTATCAAAGTCTGATGCCTTCATTCCAGTTTTAATAACAGTAGAAGGAGCTATAAGATCTTCTAGGTCCATTTCACCTGAATGGTCTGGTTGTTTATCCACACTTAAAATATGATCAGAACCAGAGTCTTTAGCTTTTTTAGCTGTTTTCATTTCTGTTGATTGTAATGCTAAGTTTTCTGGCTCACACGTCATTTCTTCATGTGTTCTTTTATGTGCCAATGATAAAGCACTTCCACCGTCATCAGATGTTCTATAATCTGAACTATTTTTCACTAATTTATCATAGTCTTTTTCAATATCTTTAGCTTTTTTAATTTCATTTGAACTGACAAGACTAGCACTAAGGGCTCCTGAAGCCATTTGTTCTAATAACATTTTACTAATATCTATGTCTTTCTTGTCACCTTTTAACAACTTTTCTTGCACTGCGGCAAATTCTGGGGGCACATGCGATCGTAATGCATCATAGGGTGGTTTCTTCTTGTCACTTTTAGATAAATCTGTGGCTGTTGATTCATGGGCCTCAGAGTCTCGTGATCGCTTATCCATTCTCATAAGAGACTCATAACTCATTGCTTGTTTAGAGAGAGATTCAAGTAGATATGGATCTGGGGGTAAGTGTATCTGCGACATTTGGTTGGTTTGCTGTCTATCAGATACTTTTTGTTGGCGAGACGCACTTGAACTACTAACAACGGTAGAAGATCGAGGAGTTGTTGTTTTAGTAGATGCACGGCTATGTGAAGAGCCCTGAAGCGATGTCGCTCCTGAACTAGCAGCAATGTTACCTCCCAAAATACCTAATGCGTCATATGCTGAGGATACACCTGAATGCATACCAAATGGATTCAAGCCACTCAGACCCAATTGAGGATACAACATGTTAGGATTCGGAAAACCAAACGGAAATTGTTGGTTGGTAGATTTAGAAGTTGATGGACTTGAAGTATCAGTCGGTTTTCTAGATTTCGTCTTATCTGAGGGTATATTGGCATTGCTCAAACTATTCATATCTAACGATGAGAATCCAGGGAGTCCTAAGCCAGCTAAATTAGCGAACAGATTCCCTCCTAACAAATTTGGCATACTACTGAAAGAATTCAGAAGTGGATTATTCTTTGGATCAAAACTTAAACTCGATAGTAACTTTGGGTCAAAGGTGTTTAATAGTTTAGGATCGAACCCTGTCAAATTAGATAATGTAGCCGCAAGAGTTTTGGGGTCAAAAGCGCTCAAGCTGGATAAACTCGCCAACAAGTTAGGATTGAGTCCCGACAAGCTTTGGTTTAGATGAGCACTGGAACTTAGAACATTAGCAGAAGCAGTATCAAGTGTTGGTGGGCGACCTTTTTTACGTTCAGTGTTAGAACTTGAGGGTTGAGACATGTGCCTCTGGCTGCGAACATCTTGAGGTAGCTTCACGTGTTCTTTGATACCTTCCGTCCATTTAGAATCGATATCATACATAGGGTTTTCTGCAATCCATTGAGCTAGATGTTTCAATTGAGGCGCTTTGTGACCTATTAAACGTTTCCCAGTGACGCGATGTACAACAGGAACGTGTTCCTCGGGCGACAGACGCGGCGGCAATCCTCTGCGACGCGTGTCCACGGTAGCCTGCTCGGCTAACCATTTATTGACCTTAGCCTCGTGCGAGTACGATTTCATTGGTGTCATAGCCGAAGCTTTTTGGCCTTTTTGCTCTAAGGACTGTTGCAAAAATGAAGACAGTTCTTTTGAGGAAGTTTGCGGCGAAGGCACATTTGTTACAGTGACGGAAAATGGTTTCTGCGTCTGTGGAGTAGACGTGGTAGGCGGCGCAGCAGGAGTCACTGTCACGTCCGGGAGTATATTCGAGCTCCTACTTCGCGGTACTTCTGGCGCCGCTGTGACAGTCAGATTCTTACCTTTAGCTGCCGACAAACCGAGTACTATTTCATCAAGCTTCTTACGTTTTTTCTCTTTTCCAACTACTTGTTCAGGCGCCGGCTGCAAAAAATGAAATACGATTAGTGTACTTTATAAATATTTAACCAATAATTTAAAAGCCTTTGCAACAAAACCTATGCCTAGGAAACTTACCACATTTTTACGTTTCATAAGCTTCGAAAGAGTGTCATCTAATTTACTTCTGGAAGTTCCCGCGCCGTTAGCATCAGCATGCGGCGTGCGTCGCCCGACAGAGAAGTCCGTGGGCTCGCTGAGGTCGAGCGGCGCCGACAGATCGACAGGCGCCGCGGAGGAGGCGGCGGTGGCGACGGCCGCCTGGCGCTGGTGCGCGGGCGGCGGGCCGCCCTCCGCGTCGGGCGCGGGCGCGGCGTGCGCCGAGTGCGCCGCCGCTGGGGAGGACAGCAGCGCGTGCAGCTTGGCGCGGTCCGTCTCCACGTCGATGGCGATGTGCCGCTTCTGCGTCTGCTTGCGGTCGTCGTGCGCGGGCGGCGCGGCAAGCGCGGGCGCGGCGGCTGGCCACTCGCGGTTCTGCACGGCGTGCGCGATGTGGTGCAGCCGGGTCTCAAGCGCGCGCTCCGTGAACCAGCGCTCGGGCCCCGGCGCCTCCTCGGCCCGCCCGAGCTTGGCGAGCGTCTCGAGCTCAGAGAGAGCGTCTGTGTCGTCGTCGTCTCGCTCGCACGCGTTAGACGTGCGCTTGCTGCGCCGGAGCGACATTCGGCTCTCGGAGGCGGCCTCCTCGGGGTTATCATCTTCGTCCGACGATCCTTTCTGGGATTCGTTCTTTCCGCCGCTTCTAAGGTTAGGATAGTACTTTCTGGCGCAGTCGGCAAATGGAAGTTTTGGGTCGCAAAATATTTTGTTGTAAGTGTCGCCCAAACCGTGTCTGAAAAAAAATTATGTTGTATTTGGAGACACGATAGTTTTTTAGATTAAAGTATAATCATTCAAATAATGGTCATAACATCATACGTGATAGATAATAATACATACTTGCAAACTCCCAGTATGAGAAGTTTGTCATGTCGTGCGGGCTGCCACCAGGCCGGCGTCTCGGGCGAGCGCTCGCACAGCGCCAGGCGCGCGTCCAGCGAGGGGTGCGGTGCCACCTCTTCACGGAGGACGCGCAGCAGATCGATTCTGGAAAAAGAGAAGCCTCATTGAACCTGCAATAGCTCTCATAATAGGTAGCACAGAAACACACTCACAGGTGAGTGATTTTAATATTTGGTAGGTAAATGTTATGTCGTCCCGTGTCTTTGAGATATGGCAGACGCGGAGTTGTGCCAAACCAGACGCGTCATTTACAAAGAAGTTAAGGTCGGATTTATAGTTTTCTTAGTTTTCTCAGTTTTTTTAGTTTTTCTAGGTAAAGTGTAGGTACTTTACCTACAACAAAATAGGAAGGAAATACGAAGTTTGAAAATATTCACCTCTCTAAAGTTGCGATAGCCCTCTCTTCTCCAATAGGTTCAGCCTTTAGGTCCGCTCTCGTGGGCAATTCCGCTTCACCCACAGACAGTCCACACTGACGTTTACACATTGCCATGAATGCTTTCAGATAGTCAGTGAGTGCATCGTCACTTTTCGAGTCAAGTCTCGCTAGTGTTCTGAACCGGCTCCACCTCAAGCTCTTCGTGGCTGGGTCGAACTCCACGCCATAAGACGCCACCGTCCGTCGGAAAGCTTCTTCATCAGCGCGAGTCCAGCGCCATTGCGATATTTCATCTCTCGCCAACTGATCCATACGCTCTCGGCGCTCCATCTTCTAGGACAAATTATATTTTAGTATACAAAACAACGGAGATTCACCACGTAACCTAGTCTAGTATTATAAAATCTGTGACGTAACAAAATATGTACATATATTCCTTTCATTTTTAAGATATGCAATGTTCGTAAACAATCCACAACACAAAAATCTAAAATTCTATTTTTGGCGTCGAATTTGAGAAATTATTGTCAGCTTTATAGTAGGTTTTGTAAGAAAGATCTCAAATTTACAAGTACAAATTCTTTGAAATTCAACTATAAAAAAGGGTGTGAAAGTGATTTTAGGTAAAGTATGGGGGGACTTGTTTACAAAATATTGTATCTGAATATTTTTTTAAGTTTACAATTGAGCCTGTAACATCCTACTGTACCAGGCACCTATACCTGAACTATTATAATAAATTTTCAAAAACTAATTAATAAATAGATACACAATCAAAATATGAACCCACCTTAGCCTTTTGCTGCATTTTGAGTTCTTCTCTCTTATAATTTCTCTGATAAGCAGTGATCAACCGCCGGAGACGTGTGTTCAAGTCTTGCATAGAAGGCCACAAGTGTCCTCCACTACTGCTTTGAGTGCTATCGTCATCGGGGCGCGGGGAGGCGGCGGGCGACGTGGCGCCTGCGCCGCTGGAAACGTCGTCTGTACAATCTTCATCACCGACGTTACTGGCGCGAACTTTTCTTTCCTCACTCCTAAAATTAAAAGATTTTGATTAGATATACCTATATATATTTGTCCTCAATATTAAGAAAACAATCATTTTAAAACAATTTCGAATTTTAGATTGTCCAATGAGTTCTAAAATTCGAAATTGTTTGCGCTTGACCACTCCCTGGTTGTGTTGTTCAGCCGTCCCATCGAATTATGAGAGTTAGAGAATACTGAGCGCAGTCTGCGCACACAATTTTGTACTATAATTATGTCCTGCGCGGCTTGTATCTAGGAGGACATAATACTGGAAAAAAATCTATTAATTTTAAAACTTTTTCAATGTTTATAATAGTATGATAAAATACTAACTTTATGTCAGTACACTCTGCATCATCAGGTGGCCCTAATTTGTCCACAAAACACAGTTGTGGATCCGAACGCATTGCTAGATAGTTTTCATAGCCGTGCACATATGTCCCGACCAGCAGTGAAACATCGCACTCGCTGTCCCACCATAACCTTGGCGGTGTGCTGTCGACTCCGCGTGGAACCCTCATACCCAGCGAACTGTAAATAGTGTAAATATAACATCACTCAATGTACATAGGAATATTGAGAAGGTGTTTGTTATGTTGTAAATAGCTTCTTATTGCATAAGGTAACCTAAACACTAGCCAAACTGGATGTGAAATGTTTGTAAACAAACCTCGATACAAAAAAAAACTAAAAATCTCTTGCTTGGCTTCGATATTCAGATATTATTGTAACAATATTTATTGAAGGATCTCAAATCGACGAGAAATGTAAATTGTAAAAAGACGTGGTAACTGAGTGAATTTTAGTTGAAGTGTGGTGTGGGCGGTTTGTTTACAAACATTGTATATCCAATAAGGCTGGATTTATAGACTAGTTTTCATTCATTTACTGAACCCTGACTTTTGGTACGGCGCGCCTCAAAAATAGAATATTTCGTTATTATAGAGAAACCAAACCATAAACTTTATTTACCTACCCGATTGTATTGCTTGCCGTGGTAACTGAGTGAATTTTAGTTGAAGTGTGGGCTGTTTGTTTACAAACATTATATATCCAATAAGGCTGGAATATAGACTAGTTTTCTTTCATTTACTGAACCCTGACTTTTGGTACGGCGCGCCTCAAAAATAGAATGTTTCGTTATTATAGAGAAACCAAACCAAAAACTTTATTTACCTACCAGATTGTATTGCTTGCAATCATACATATGTTTACTCCAATTTTACCCAATCTTAGTGAAGGACTAGGCCACAGAATTATTTGAGTCCCTAATCACTGTAGCGGAAAACGGCTAAATGGATTAAACTTAAATTATAAGGGTTCTTCTGTTTTAAGTTTTGGCCATCTAAACTATTTATTATGGGTGCCTGGCCACACCCATAATAATTTTCACGGCTTACCTGGCATGGGTTCCACTTTCGATTTGCGTAGCATAATCTCCAATAACCTCATGTTTTATGTAATACATCATTCTGACTCTCAATAAAACCCTGAAACCAAAATGTTTTTAAGAAATAATAGAGACTGACGTTTCTGGTGAGGTGACCCTCACCAGAAAAAAATTTAAAAGTATTATTTTCTAGTAGGTATGTATACGATTTTGCGAGTGCAAGCACGAGCAAATATTTAGCCAACTTACTTATTAGCATGTCTGTATAAATGCTTTTTATAACTGCTTTCTAGATATGCCTCACAATCGTATTTTTCAATCGAGCTCCAGTGATTAGCATCTTCCCATTTTTGTACATCATTGACTTTAGGTATATCTTTAGGTCTATTTTTCTTTTTAGCGTTTCTTCCACGAGGAACAGGGTTGTGTAAACCACTGTGGTTTCTTGAAATTGTGACTTCTCCATTTTCACAAGGTTCAATTAGGTCCCATATGAAATTTCGTATCTTTTCATCGCCTTTGTAGTAACGCAGACAAAATAGTACCTGATATAAAAGCACATAATGTATTTTGTTGTTTACTATAAAAACTATTGTAGTTTGACGAATTCATTATGAACCTTATTGGTGTTGGAACATAATGTAACAAATTTGCTAAGAAAAATAAGCAGGTTCGAGATTTCTGAAGCTAATGAAATAACAAGGATCGCTTGTTTATGAAAAAAATAACAAGCCCTTCGAATTGGCGAACTCGCTAAACTTAGAAAAAAGATAGGATAAGATAGATGGACTTACAATTATACGAGCACAATCTTCAATGACAGGAATGGACCATCCTTTACGAAGTTGGTTTTTGTCAACAGTCTCTTCCCACCTCGCCCATCTGAAAATGTATCACATAAATTTGTCTGTACATGCTATGCTAATACAGTATGTAAGGCGGTTTCAACAAGAGCAAGTTTCCTTTAAATAGTCGAAAATCGTGAACCGTCAGCATTAACGTATAATGATGAGAGGATTGCTATATAATCAGGGGTTTACTCAATGCAGATTATAATAAAATTATGCATGGCTAGTCAAAATAAGCTTACCCAAAAGTCAGCAGTCCTCTTTCGATTTTGAAACACTCTGATCGAGTCCACGATCCGTAAACTACTTCTTCATCGACGGGGACTCCTTCGTGGCGAGGAATGTAGTCGTCACTGGCATATTTTCTACCTTTTTTACCAAATTTATCTTTTTTCTTCTTACTTCTCAGACCCATTCCTACAATTTTTTTTTAAATCTTAGTGTGGTTTCATGTCAAAACACATAGATCTAAGTAAAATTGGGTAGATATGGTACGTTCTCCCAGCACTCACTCAACAAAATGGCATGTGTTGTGTTACAACTAAAAGTAATGACACGCTATTTCCAATCTTTTGCAATATACCTTACCTGCTAATGAACAACAAGGATGGAAAGACGTACCTAGACCGAAGTGGGACCGAGAAAACAATATGCCCGCGAAACACGAACGCCGCCGGTTTGACTATGACCGAGGTGGGTTGACCTAATTTGAGCCTTCCGCTTTCGAGAAGCTAGTACCCAATCAACCGAATTTTACTTAGATCCATGGGTCTAAGTACAACATTATTATAAACAATTTGTTTAGAATAATGTTGCACGTAAAGTTTGCTTACCTTCCTCATCCTCATCTGAATCTGGAGTGCCTTCCATGTCTGACATTTCCATTGGTCCATCATCATGGCCATATCTTTTTATCATTGTCCTTTTTCGTGGTTCGGTCACTATAAGGTCTTCATCTTCCTTCTTTTCTGTTGGATCAATTTCAGCCTTTTTGGCCCATTTATTCCAAAAATCAGGGTCTCGAATATCAATATCAGATCTTTGATTGGCGGCAGCAAAACTAGCTTTTGAAAACGTAGAACCCTTCTCAGATTCCATTTGGATAACTTGAGTTCGTCTGGCTAAAATCATTTCAATGTCTTCTTCACAAAATTTGTCACCTGCATCTTCGTCCATTACTGCTCCGTATGCTCCTTTCTTGAGTAAATCTTCAATTTCTTTTTTTGACAACTGTTTTAGCCCCGTTTCTTTGCCTTGTGTGGTATTCATACTCTGCAAAATAGCCTTGTCAAGACCTAATTTTAGGGAAGCTTTGTCAAACATTTCCCTCTCATAAGAATTACGGCAAATCAATCTGTATATTTTAACCATTTTCAATTGCCCAATACGATGACACCGAGCTTGTGCTTGCAGATCATTTTGGGGGTTCCAATCACTGTCATATATAATAACAGTATCGGCCGCTGTTAAGTTGATACCTAAACCGCCAGCTTTAGTGCATAGTAAAAATACAAATCTGTCTGAGTCTGGTTTTGAAAATCTGTCAATTGCTTCTTGTCTCAAATTACCCCTAATACGTCCATCAATTCTTTCAAAGGGGTACTTTCTGAATAATAGATAGTCTTCAAGTATATCCAAACACCGTACCATCTGGCTAAAAATTAAGACACGATGTCCGCCAGCTTTCAGTTTTGGAAGAAGTTTGTCAACTAATACCATTTTTCCGGATGATTGAATGAGTGCTTTGTAATAAGCCTCTTTATCTTCTCCATAGCTTTGCTTATAATCAAATTGTATTTGATCTTCAGCTCCATTTAGTAAATATGGGTGGATGCAACACTTTCTGAGTTCCATCATAGTATTCATTAAATTTGGAATATTTGCTGCAGATGTAGTACCTTTTTGTAAAAAGCTAAAATTTCTTTCTAGAATAGCTCTATAATACTTTTTCTGTATATTCGTTAATTCAACTTCAATGATAGTTTCTTCTTTCGGAGCTAACGTTTTTTCGACGTCTTCTTTTAATCGTCGTAGCATCATGGGTTTCAGTAATGCTTGCAACTTCACAACTTCAGATTCCGATTTCAGTTGTCCGAATTCATTTAAAAACGCATCGCTGCTGGCAAACTGCGAAGGTTCCAAAAAGTTGAGAAGGGAGAATAACTCATTCACATTATTTTGTAGCGGTGTCCCAGAAAGAAGTACGCGATGTTCTAAATGTAGCTGTCTAAGCCCTTCCAATAATTTGCAATTGCGATTTTTCAATCTATGTGCTTCATCAATTACACAGATCCTCCAATTAAATGTCTTTAGCTCATGGAAGTCTGTTACTATAATTTCAAACGTTGTGATGAGGACGTTAAATTTCGTTAGTTCTTTTATGGGTTCTTGATGTTCGTTTTTGTAGTAAAACTCATATTCTTGGAGCATACTTTTACTTTGTTGAGAACCATGATAGACAATTACGTTCATGTCAGTCCAACCTTCAAATTCTCTTTGCCAGTTAGGGATGGTAGATAGAGGCGCTATAATCAAAAAAGGACCTCGAATGCCATATTCCCACACTGAATTTACAAATGTTAAACTTTGAATAGTTTTTCCAAGACCCATTTCATCTGCTAATATGCAATTACGGTTATTGTGCCAAGAGAAAAGCAACCAATTCAGTCCTTCAAGTTGGTAAGGTCTTAATGTATTACCTCCGTTGTACAAAGGGGACTCATCTAATTGCACCCACTGATCAGCATTTGGTCGCTTCTTATATTTCCATTGGTCTTTAGGAGGTAATTCATTGAATATTTTATACTGCTTAACTTTGTCAACATCAATGTCTTCTTCTAATTCCCATGTGCTATCTTCATACTGAAGACTTTTCCATTTCACTAAGTAATGTTTCACTACGCTATTGTTAGCGGGATCCTCATTTTCGGACATATCCAATATCCGCTCAACTTCAATGTAATCCGGGTTAAATGGCTCATCATCTAAAAGCTCAAATATGTTCATTTGCTGAGCTTGTTTTTGTTTAAAGCGCTTTATCTTTGAAAATATTCTTTTATCTCCTTTATAAAGTTCTTCTTCAGTTTTCCACTCGCAATGAAGATATGAAAAATTTCTGTATTTAACAAAATATTCCTCAACATCCACAATCATAGGTTTTTGATCTACCAATGAATCTTTTTCTATTGTGTTAGAATTCTCAGCTTGGTTTTCTAATTCTTTGGTATCCTTTTCAGTAATAATTTCGTCTTTTATTTCATCAACCTTTTTTTCTTTTATTTCAACACCTTCCTTACTGATTTCTTCATTTTGTTCTGCCTTTGGTTCATCTGAGTTTTGGGCAGTATTCTCCGATGTTGTTAAAGTATCTTTTAGGTTGATGTCAATCTTTATTTCTCTTTTCCCCATGCGAGAAGCTAGTACATGATGAACAATCATAGAGTCCTCGTCGGTAGTATTAACATAAATATAATTCGGTTTGGTTGTTCCATCAGATTTAACAATCTCTTTGACTTCAGCATTTGCATCTTCAATTTTTATTTCTTTCTCTATTTTGGGAGTTGATACAGGAAATTCTTCATCAGATAGGCGTAACATTACATCATCAGTGTATTTTTTACGTTGAGTGTTTCGAGCAGAACGTCTTTTTAAACTATCATCAGCTTCAGGAGGAGGCGACGGAGGGGGCGTCGACATCATATCGTCTGGTTCACCATCGGAATCTGGAACTATACCACCACGTTTCTTTCTTCGCCCACCACCTAAAGGTTTCTTCAACGCCTCTTTCTTGCTCCTACCGCCTGCAGAAGACCGTTTTTTGTTAGAACGCTTTCTAGGATTTGGAGAATCTATATCATCATCATTATCATCAAGATCACGCTTTGCTTCTGCTTCTTCTAACAAATCCTTTATGGCAATTTTAGAAACTGGAATGTCGTCAAAATCTGTAACATTGGATTCGTCTAATGAGTGTTCGGAAATATTTTTAGCTGTTTCTGCGCTAAAACTTGTGTTATTCAGTGAATCCTCTACCTTCAAATCTTTACTATCGCTTTCAGTAAAATCATAGGCAGTTGTAGTATCAGCTTGATATTCTGATCCATCTTTTTTCGCATTTCTTTTTCTTTTAGGAGCATTTGGATCTTTCGGTTCACGCTTTTTACGCTCTTTTACGGGCTTACCTACGGGATTTTTAGGCTCTTTCGGAGTACGAGGCTTTCTTTCTTTATTTTTTCGTGGTCCTCTTTTTCTACCCTTACCTCCTATCGTTTCACCTAATGACATAGAACTACTGTCTAAGTTAGTCATATCTTCACTAATTTCTAAATCTAGCTCAGAATTGCCCAGAATTCCAGTTCCAGCTGTAACACAATCTTCAGAAACAGGCAACTGATCTAAGGACTGAGTCATACTTTTATCTTTCTTTGCTCTTGGTTTTCTGGGTTTGGCTGGTCCTTTACCTCTGCCTCTTCCAGTAGTACTTGTGACTTGAGGGCTTTCTACCATTTTAGATCCATAAACTGGATTTTGAAGAATGCAACTGGGGCCTCCAATACATTTATCATTCGTTTCATGTTGTTGTAATGTCGCTAGTCGATCTTGAAGACATCTTACTTTTTCTTGGTTTTCATTCGAAGGTGGTAGACAATAGATTTCTTGTATTTGTTGTTGCAATGTTATTCGTTCTTGGTGATGCGAGGATCCGTACACATTTTGCACATTGGGGTGTGGCAAAGTGTTTGTTCCCATCATCAGCATACTAGGACTTATATTATGAGGTACATTAGGTATGGTAGTATTCTGATTACTTGGCAGGCTTCCGTGCAGGTTTTGTACATTCAACGGCACTCCTACAGGTACAACTACTGTAGGCAAATTTGATGGACCACCTGGTATAGTGTTGTTGAGAGGAATAGACGTCAGACTTGGCTGAATGTTGCTAGTCACTGGAGGTGCCGCAGTTTGCATAGCTTGTGTGAGAATAGGTGCGCTTAATGAAACTGCACCAAGTGGTAATTTTGGGCCTGATTGCAAACCAGGAATTGCTTGCGCCATAATTGTACTTTGAAACGGCAAAGGACTATTGTTAGAAATATGTACCGGTGATGGTACATTTGGTGGATGATTTGGCGAGATTCCTAGTGGCATAGGACACGGGCTACCTTTGTTTTGCAATGAATTATTCTGAAATGACTGGTTCCTACTTACTCCAGTAGTAATCGTGCTATCCAATTGGTTCGAAGAATTCGACGTCGAGGGCTGAATCAAAGTATTGTGTGGCTGTTCAGTTTGTAATGCATTCGGCTGTGATATCAAAGGCGTCTGACTCGAGTGGTTTTGTGGATTTGTGCTTTCCGACTTTTCATTATCAATCATATTTGCTTTCCCGATTTTATCCAAGGAGTCATCAATTTTGAGATTATTTGGTGATTCTTGAGTATCAAATGGTAGATTCTCCGCTGGCTTATTATCGTGTTGTTCTATTTTATCATTAATACATGGAGCCTGAATGTTACCCTGGGAGATTGTAATTGGATTACTGACAGGTATGGTTTCCTTTGACGAATTATTTGAAGCTTTTGGGGTCATATAACTATTTGCTACAGTCACATTATCATGAATTCTTTCTTTCTCGCGCTCAATTGGATCAGTTACTTTAGGTTCTGTGCTCATCATTGAAGGTATTTTCTTCATCATTTCAGGTTTAATCGCTAATGCAGCTGCATGCGTTTCCTTTGGTTTGATAGTTAGTTCGTTATTTTCTAAAGGTGTTATATTGGAACTAACTGGTGTCGGAATTTTATTTTGATTCCACTGTGAGGGTGGAGGTATTACATGCCCCATAGCTGGAGAGGCTGGGTTGCGTTGATAAGAGTATTCAGCTCCTGCAGGAACTACCATTTGTTCCAGAGCCTGAAGCGTGTTCTGAGAAGTGAATGAAGGCGGCGTGGAGGTCGTACCAGACGTAGCCGATGATTGAACTATATTTCTCGCACTACCGTGAGGCGAAGATACAGGTCCTTTGATGGGCGACATCATAGGTCTTGGAGACAGCTGAGTCTGCTGTCTAGGGGAAATTTGAGCCCTAGGTGACATTTGAGGGGATAGTTGTGAAAACGGTGGCCGATACTGCGGGCTGCCAGTTTCCATCCCAGCCGATTTTACTGCACTATACTGACTGACGTTTACATCGAGAGGGTGTTGTATTTGATGCGGTTGGTAATTCATTGGCACAGAGTGATGAGCCGATGCATAAGGCAGCTGACTTTGCACAGAATGTGACGAGGGCGCCACCGAAGCTGGTGGCACTGGAGATTGCCGGGGCACATGGTGCAGGGGAGCTGCTCCTGCATGATGGAGGTGGACATTTGGGTGGCTTTGAATCCCAGGACCAAGACCAGCAGGATGGCTCGATAGATTTTGATGTGGCTGGTGCTGAGGTAAAGCACCATGGGTTTGCTGGCCATGAGGTAATCCATACTGATGGGGATCTATTTGCTGATGATACGTAGGGTGTTGATTGATTCTAGATGCTCCAGGAGGATGCATCTGCGTATAATTTGGGTAGTTCTGTAAAGAAGCAAACACATACATACAGCACTGTTTTGTTTTGTCCATAAGCGT
Organism: Eupithecia inturbata; assembly: GCA_963662085.1. NCBI lineage: Eukaryota > Metazoa > Arthropoda > Insecta > Lepidoptera > Geometridae > Eupithecia > Eupithecia inturbata. The sequence goes on along the minus strand of OY759180.1, from coordinate 7,588,500 downwards.
ATTATTTGGCTTATTCCATTCTTCCCCGTTGAAGATCCCCGTCAACGGGGAACAATGAACTTTTTGTTCACTATTCCCCGTTGACGCCGATCCGAGCTTGTAACGGGGAATAATGAACTAAAAAGTTCATTATTCCCCGTTGCGTCAAAAATAAAATACTAATAATTTTTAGAATCAAAAAATTATTAGTATTTTATTTTAATTTTTTTTTTTTTTTTTTATGCTAGATGTAAAAATACTTGGAATAACACTATATACAAGCCAATTGTACAAACTATTAAAAACAAGTGAAATTTACTTTCGATAGGTATTCTAGTACTATGATTATATACCGCATTATTTTGTTAATAAAATATTAGCTGATATTTCTGGAAATATTCTTGAAATGTTTGGCGATAATCAGTGCAACGATTCTCATGGTATTGTGTCAAATTCTTGCGATGTAAAAATAGATAGCCTTACCTGTTGTTGCCCATAAATTTGTTGATTAGTTGGTTGAGGAAAGTGAGGCTGTCTCGGCAAATACGGGCTATTTTGAGCTTGCAATCCGAGTCCTCCAGCCTATAGCAATACAATCATTTTTAGTTTAAGAGTGTGTATACGAAATAATTTAGTTAGTTCTTTAGACTGGAAGCAGAGTGGGGACGAGTCTGAGCTATAAGCTGTCCCCTTGTTATACCACATGGAAGCATTTTGGGCCCTACACTTTTCACCATATACATAAACGAGATACTTTATCTGAGCATACCGGACGCGGAGGTGATTTGCTACGCTAATGACACTGTTGTTTTTCAGGGATTGACTTGGCCCAATGTCTTTGATTTGGCTGAGTCTGGCTTTAAAACTATTTCTGACTGGCTGAGACTAAATTTATTGTCGCTAAATACGAAAAAAACTAATTTTCTTCCTTTCTTAAAAACTTCTGCATCTGCTCCAACAACTAGACCGTCAATAAAGGTCCACTCATGCTCTACCTAACTCACCACGACCTTCATGTGCCTGCTCAGACTACATTACTATGGCGGACAGCATCCGTTACTTGGGAGTAGACTTTGATAGTAGGTTGTCATTCAAGCTCCACATTCACAACCTTTCAGGCAGAGTTCGTAAACCTATGTACATCATGAAGGCACTTCCATCCTCTTGCGATAAGAACACGCTTCAAATGGTGTATTGTGCGATGTGTCAATCGATTCTCAGTTACTTGTTACTTGTTTCTGGACTGGTTTCCGCAACTAGGCCACAGGTGGGCCCTTTTTGCGTGTCGTCGATTCTCAGTTGCAGTCTGGGGAGGCGCCGCCAAATCTCATTTGATTGAACTTGAACGAGCCCAACGTGCAGTCCTCAAGGTAATGTTATGCAAGCCAATTTCACTGACTTTCGAGTTCTAAGAGTTCGCCAGCTGTTCATCATTAAGGCTTTTGCAGCTATGCACTCAGAAACCATAGACTCTTACATGTACCCGGACCTACTTAATAAGAGTCTTCAAAATTCCCTTTTGATTTTGATTGATCTTTTGCTAAAGGGCTTCCAGACTCCATTCTCCCACGTATTTATAATTCTATCTGCAAGGTGTGCAACGTAAAGTCGCTGCCGACGTCCAAAGCAAAATCCTTGGTCCGCTCCTGGCTAATAACGATGACTTACGAGGAGATCGCATCGATCCTTTTGTAATCGCAACATTCGTGATTGCAGGGGAGTGTCTTCGATTTCCTCATATCATAAGTGTTTTACACATACCTACCTCTCTCAATTTCACACATGCACCAACACTACACATTCGCCCCCTACACACGCTCACCCAACTACACTATGCTGAACTACACTACCTTTCTCGATTCTAAATTGCATACCACACCTATTTTACAAAACTTAATAATAATAATAATTTGTTTATTTCCTCTTTACACAATAGGTTTACTTAAAATTTAGTTATTATAAGCACAGAGATCTTTATTTAAACCTGTATTGTGAGAGGCTGGAGCTTGCTATAGGTTTTAGAAAAACCTGTAACTGCAAGTCTCCAATTATGCAATTAGGCATTAATGTCCTGAACATGTATGCCTAATTGTTAAATTTTGTTGTCAATAAATAATTTTGTATTTGTATAGACTTGGTTTGAGAATCAGAAAGTGGTTTGTAAAGTGATGGGTGGCTTTACCTGTTGTGGAGGGTATTGATGTAGTTTTGGCTGATGTTCATATGAGTGTCTATAACTGGGCGTCACTGGGTTATATCTGTTAGATCCTGGCGGCCCTGGCCATCCACCCATATCGGTAATGCCTGTAATACATGATGATTAAAATCTTGCGTGTTTTTCTTATTCAGGACACCAGAATTAAATTGTATGATAGTAATAAGCCTTGCCTATTCGACCTGGTTGCTCTGGCACTGCATACATCGGCTCAGGACCAGGATGGTATCCAGGGTAGTGAGAAGGATGCACGTGGTGCGGCGCATGGAGCGGCGCGTGCGGCGGCTGCGGCATCCTCGGACGGGGAGGGTACGGTCCGTATTCATGATATTCCGGAGCGGCTGGGCCACTACCAGGATTGGGTACAGACTGTGTATTACTGTTTATGCCACTTGTAGGACCTCCAAAAGGAGCCAACTTTTGGATTGATCCTTCTTGAGTCACATTACCCTGACTGTATTGCTGTCTGTAGCTGCAAACAATTTAGTAACTTAGTTGAGTCTAGTAATATTATGTTCTATGAACACTTTAATGTTTTTGTAACATTATTATTGATTAATTAATTAAATGCCCTAAAATGTATGAGCAGTGTACCTATTTTCAGGAGCATCTTTGTTTTCTCCTGCCACTCCTGGCGCTGAGGTGCCAGCAAAGTTGTCTGATCCTCCCAGATCAGTAAGTCCTTCCAACATACCGCCATCATCACCAAATAAGTTATATGAGTCCATCACTCAATTAAGAGTGAATTTTCATCAGCTTCATATCAGTGTTTCTCCCTAAGATGTCTATCAAGCCCATCTTAAATCTGCAATCAAAGGTTTTTTGGTTAACAAGAAAACTATTTAAATTTTAATTATTTAGCTTTCATTATAAATGCAGAGCCTATATCTCCAAAACCTGAATATCAAGGAAATCTGCCACTGCTGCCTATAATCTAGGTAGGTAGTCTGCTCTTGGTAATTCAATTCAAGTGTGCTAGGAAATATGGCTAGGCAGTGTCTAGTGCCTGTCAGCATAGACCATGAGCATATAACATAGCATGTTTTACTATATGCTCTAGTTTTGTACTTCCCGACTCTTCCATAAGAATATTCACAGTACTGGATAACACTGAAGACCTTTGCATGTGCAACTAAGGGGAAAAGCTATACGCTTATGATATCATTGCACATATAGCGCTACAACTTTTCTCGTTTAGTTACATAGCTGTTCTTTCTTCTGGTTTCATTCTCTTGTACTTAAAACTATTTTATTTCAATTAGAATTTTATGCACAAAACAAAGCTGTGGAATGGCTGATCCAGGCTGGTATACAGAATATCTGCCTGAAAATTTATAAAAAAAATCATCTATTATCTACTTGCTAAATTTACTGTCATCAGTTTGAACCGGCCTCTCAGCCCTGCATGCAATGGAATTTTAAATGTCTTATCTTGTTTAAATTTGACATACTTACATATTTTAATGGTTTGACCACCCACTAATCATATTGTAACCAGTTTAAATATCCTTATGCAAGTGGACCATTAATTACTTTATGACAGATTTTCATTGAAAACTGACAAAAAATCACAACATTAGACTAGCTGAGCTGAAATCTGATTTGCATTTAAGTATTCAGGGGCTATCAAATACCTGATTGTACGATTTATCAATGAGCTGCTTTTAAGGCAGAAGACACATTTCTGTTCACAAATTAATTCTAAATTTGAAATAAGTCTAATTTGGTGGAGGCTGTGCTTTGCCTTACATACATTATATACAGGCAATAGAAAAAACACTAACTTGAATAATTCTGTGAGGTTGCCTAGGCCTCATGATGATTATCATACATACTAGAAAGCATAATATTTGCAGTTCAAACAAACATTCGTTTTTGTCATTGGTCTGATAATAATAAGTAGGATAAAACTTTACTGTGGTTTATTTGGATATTTCATTTGCATAAATTATCTAATCTGAGAAAATCAAAAAGTTTCACATGGGAAGTACCAACCAAACTGACAGAAGCTATATAGTACTTTTTATGGTAGAAGGTATGATGGAGAATGCATAAAGTCAGGTAGTCAACAGTGAACTATGTTAAATGGTGTAGATTAAATTAGATTAAAGAAAAACATGGCAATTTTTCTAAAAATAAATTTATGTCAGGTAAACAGTATCATTGAATGGATTTATGTTGGCACAGTACAAGATGTTATTCCAACAACTTAAACCTAGACTTGGATAAAGCAGATTAAAGAAAACGCCTATATTATTAAATGATGTAAGTAATTAAATAATATATAATTTATTTATATAATTTACCTAGGAGGTATTACTGGCCAGGTGATCAACTAAAATCCAGCGAAACAATAATTCAGTTCTAAAGGTCCGTAACGACGGGGCATAATAGAAAAAGCGGTATTACGCAGATCTATTCATTGGCCTAGCTTAAGCTAAATATGCTAAGGAAAAAAAGAAAGTTAGAATGTACATAGCTGAGAGGTATGTAGGGCTACTTACTAAATAACGCCACTCTCAAAGTAGTTCACAAAATGGATACCATTCTAAATAATAAACGGTCCAAGTCATAGATCACTAACACTACAAGTTTGAAATTTCAACACGATTGAATGAAGATTTCTCACACTTACTAAAGATTCTATACGAAAATTACCTAGCTCGTATCACCTAAAAAGTTATTACGAGATACGCACGCAGTCAAACAACGTCCATTTTATTTCTCGAATGAAATGAATGAATGAATTGATTGAATGAATGCAAAATACAACGAATGTATGAAAAATGTTTTTTTTACTCACTGTGATGTAACTCCAATTGTGTGGGTACGTTCTACACATTCTGTCTGTATTACACTTAGTTATGTACCCCATGACTCTAAACCTAACCTGAACTGCCCAATATTTCATTTAAAAGAGCCGAAAGAGCCGAGGGCCCAAAGTAGTTAAGCATCTCTTTATTTATTTATTTATTATTATTATTTATTTCTAAAATGCAATAGTGTACCTAGTCATATTAATATATAATAAAATAACAAATATCATTAAACATTCATTAGGTACCTAAACCTTATAAAAATTAAATGTAATAAAATAAAATTTACATACTTATATTTAGGGGCCCTGCAAGCATAGGGGCCCTCATGGCGGAACATTCATACCTACCCCTAAAGTCTGGCATACCCGAAAAATTTGCATTTTTTTTTCCAATTACTTTTCTACCTATTAATAATTGGAAAAATTGTCCAATTTTTCAAGCAAGACAGACAAGATCCGTCAAGTGTGGGTGTGACTCGTCCGCCAAGGGTTTCGAACGTTTGTCAAGTATACCAATATGAACTATAGGTACCGGTTAGAGACTTTGCTATTTAATGAATACCTAAAAATTAAAGGTTTCAGTCAGAGGGATCAGTTTGCAAACTACATTACTACATAGAACATACCCAATAGCCATCACACTAGAGATGGGCAAGCAAATATTTTTATCGATATCGATAGTCAATGATGATAAACTATGATGACTGTCGCGAAAATTATTTAATAATAGTGAATTTATGATTTTTAAAAAGCAAACCAATCAAAAACGTCTATAACTACAAGTGTGCAATTGTTACATTTTATTTTATTTTTATATATATTTATTGAACAAAATCCACAGCATATTAGATAGAAAGAACGAATTAAAAAGGAAGTTACCATTAAAATGAATCACGGGAAATCGGTGATAGGGCATCTTTATTATCGCTATGAGCAATCTCTTTCAATAATTGAAAATAAAATGAGTAGGTAAAGTAAAAAAAAATTGTAACGTTTTTTACTGTATCGATGAAATAAATATGCAAAATCCTGGAGTTTTTATAAAAGTTACTCTGATCAACTAACTTAATCAAATTGATACATTTTAACTACTTGTTTTATCAGGAGTATCGATACATTATTTTATTATGTCATCACATCACAACACTATAAACCGAGCGAGAGTTGACTTTGTATTAGTGAAAAAACACTGATCAGTTTCGGATTTCGAAAGACCATATTTCCTCTCGGGTATGTGCTCGATGTCATCTCGTCTACCTTTAAAGGTAATAAAATAATCCATCTATTCTACGGTTTGTATGTACCGGTGTTCCGACTTTTTGCAGTCTTAACTGCACAAACTCGACTGCGCAAGCAAGACGGAGCGTGTGGCCGGGCTATAGGAAGTTTTGGGGGGTTAGCTTTCTGTATACTCTATGGAATTAGATTGGGATTTTGGGAGTTGTTTTGTTGAGAATTTTGTTGATTTTGATCGACCGACAGAAAAGAAAACGTGAATGTTTTATTGAAAGAGATACTCGATTTACCTACCTATTCTTAGAATAAGAATACATTCATTTATAAAGATGAAGTTAATAGATTCTGTAGTTCGCAGCTTCAAAGTAGCAAAAGTGTTTCGAGAAAACACGGACAAAATAAACAGTATAGATTTTTCTCCGAGTGGTGAAACATTGATATCCTGCAGTGAAGATGATCAAATAGTCATCTATGATTGCGAAAAGGGCACACAAATGATTACTGTGAATAGCAAGAAATATGGAGTAGACCTAATACATTTTACTCATGCGAAGAACACAGCAATACACAGTTCCACCAAAGTCGATGACACAATAAGATATTTATCCCTTCACGATAATAAATACATCAGATATTTTCCAGGACACACCAAGAAAGTGGTTACACTATGCCTATCACCAGTTGAAGACACATTTTTATCAGGATCTTTAGATAAAACACTTAGATTGTGGGATCTCCGTTCACCAAACTGTCAAGGACTTATGCACTTAGCTGGCCGACCTGTTGCTGCATATGATCCCGAAGGTCTTATTTTTGCAGCTGGTGTCAACTCTGAAAGCATAAAACTGTATGACTTGAGATCTTTTGACAAAGGTCCGTTTGTAACATTCAAATTGAACCAAGAAAAAGAATGTGATTGGACTGGTTTAAAATTTTCCCGTGATGGAAAAACTATGTTGATTAGTACTAATGGATCAATAATTAGACTAGTAGATGCATATCATGGCACTCCGCTGCAAACATTCACTGGCCATCTCAACAACAAGGGTATTCCTATTGAAGCTTCCTTCAGCCCGGACTCACAGTACATTTTCAGTGGTTCAACAGATGGAAGAGTACATGTTTGGAATGCTGATACTGGCTATAAGGTTTGCGTTCTGAATGGAGATCATCCTGCTCCTATACAATGTGTTCAATTTAATCCAAAACTTATGATGTTGGCATCTGCATGTACTAACATGGCATTTTGGTTACCAACAATTGATGACAATTAAGTATAATGTTTTTTAGAAGTACATAAAAACTATTGTTCTCTACAATTCATGCTGATGTAATTTTATTTTAAATTATATGTAGTTTTCAGTACTTAGATCGATCAATAGGGCCACTTCAAATAACAAAGTGTTTCTTATTCTGTGTAACTAAAATATTTGACACGTTTTAAAATACTTAAGTATACCAATGTATGTACCTACTTTAGTTTTTTCTTATTTTAAATAAATAAATTAGATACATGAGAATGAGCTTTTTTATTTAATCACATAGGTATTAACTGTATAGTTTGATTGGTTGAATACCTATTTTATTTATTATCCATCTTCAAAAAGAAGAAGGTTCTCAGTTTGTCTGTATTTTTTTTATGTATGTATGTTACTTGATAACTCCGCTGATTTACTGATTCTTTCACTTTTGTATAGAAAATGATCCCGAGGTGGTCTAATAAAAGATTGATTCCCGAGGGATTAGTATTTATATTTAATTGAATAAGTATGTATATTATATTTTTGGGTAATCACAACTAGCTACAATAGTTTTGGTGATATCTGTGCCCATTGTTAATAGATTTTGATGATTCTTTTGTTGTTGTATAAAAATTGATTTTGAGGTGGTCTCCTTTATGTTTGATTCTCGAGGAATTGATATGTGCGCCGAAAACGTAGGTTTGTACAAATTATTCAGAACATGATAATTTCATTAACAGCTAATTAATGGTTTCCATGGCAACGGGCGTCAACAGTTTCATAGAATAAAATACTACGAGAGTTTTATCAATGAATGTGTCATCAAACTAAATTAGACATGAATTACCTATAATCTAGATGTCACCCCTGTGTAAAGCAAATTTTTTGCACGTGAACCTTCGGCCAAGGAAAGTAAGGGAGGGGTGATTTCTTTCGTCCGAGACATAGATGGAAATTATCTATAAACCGGAAATTGAAGTCGTTTTATCGTTTTTTAAAACACGCCAAATTATCATAAATTTTTAGGGTTTCTGAGAGATCGGTAGGTAATTTTAAAACAGACCTACAATGTCAAGTGGGGTATCAATTTGTACATTTCAAAACAGTTTTTGAAAATTCTGTAGTGTTTCATAGTTTTTGAAATATTTTGAAAAGAGTCTACAAAAATACACAGGCCCCCCTTCAGAACGAAACAGTTTTTGGAATTTCTGTAGGTTTCATACATTTTGAAATATAAAAAAACTCGAAAAATAAACCTTATCTAGTAAAATACCCATTCCCCCTTTATAGAAAAATATAGCATTGCTATGGTTAAATTAAATAAATCGGGCTCAAAAATTATCGTACCTAGGTAGCTTCGATCAATTATATCAAGATGAAGGGTCACATACAAAATCAAAGCTAAAAGCTGTCCGCGTGAATATATACATATACAGCTACATTTGTTTACTAACGAACTGAGACAAACGTTTTAAAACAGTTAAAGTTCAGCCTAATTCCAACCATGGCACCTAGTAATAAAGTCACAAATCTTCAAAATATGATCGCATACTTACGACCATTCGTCACAAACAGCGAGCAAAGCAATAAATTACTCATGTCATTTAGAAATGAAATGACTTATAACATCTTTTGTGAAATAAACCTTAAGACGCAACAAATATAGTATATTTTCCCGTTATTGGCTTGCGAGATTCATTGTTTTGTTTCGTTTCTTGTTAGCTTCCGAGAATTTTACTCTGAAGGTAGGTATGGAGTCGCGTTGAACGAAGCGTTGAACTCTAAAATAATAAATATTACGAACGTAAAAGTTTAGTTGTAGTACAACTTATTTATATTTTAGGCATCGTGTTATTTGTGTTATACATACCTATTTATTATTTTATAATGTTAAGTTTTTACAGTTCAGTGCAATTCCTAAATAAAAAATCTAAACTTTATTAACAAAAAAAAAATACAATCGAATAATAGAAACAGATTAGATCTAGTATTTACAATTTAAACAATAGAGCTAACTGCAGACTGTTGCAAACAATCTACAGGTAGCTCAACTGATGGTTCATTAATATGAACCATCAGTTGAGCTACCTGTAGATTCCGCTGACGCTTCCGACCGGTATTAATATACCGGTCGGAAGCGTCCCCAAGACCCTGGCTGAAGTGCCCGGCTGTTATGGTAATGCTGATACGCAAATAAAAAATAATAATAAATACAAAATATATACTAACGATTCCACATTGAAGATTTTTCCATTTTTCCATGTTCCACACAAAAAAGTATGATAGCCACTTTATATTATAAAGTGGTTTATATTTAAAATTTATTGACGTAAGATTACATTACATATTTTGTAAAAAAGAAACAGGAGATATCACATTGAAGATTTTTCCATTCTGCGTAGGTACGTACGGAAAGCTAAAATAATAAAAGGAACGTTAAGTATCTAATGTGAATTCCACAAACAGATATAAATGTAACATTAACCAATTATAAAGTTCTTGTAACATATTATTTACAATTATTACAATACAAATCTACTCCCTGCATCTGCTGTTCTGTTACACAAAATTGTACGCGTGTATTTCTGGCGTATTTTTTGCGTACTTTTTCCGTACCTTTGTAGCAGTGCCGTTGTTTATAAATCGGTAATTTTATTCAAAATTTGATATTACTAGTTAGTTTAAAGCTAAATATATAACTTATTCTGTATGTACTTACCGAAAGTATGACACTCCGGCCGTTCAATTGCATTTTCGGGTATTATTTTTACAACTTTTGAAAACATATTGCGGCATTGTGACACGTGTTTGCGTTGGCGCTGCTTCAATCGTACTAAACAAAATAAGAGCTCACGTTTCAAGTGCGCTCTTATTTACTGAGACGTATTTGGTGCGCTGACCCTTCATCTGGATATAATAATTGATCGAAGGTAGGTAGGTACCTACTCGAACCACGTTGAAGTAAGCTACAATTACGTAAGAATTCTTTATTGACAAAGAAAATTACAATTCCAAAATAAAAACAAATTAGAACTAGTATTTACAATTGAAACAATTAAGCTAACTGCAGACTGTTCCAAACAATCTAGCTCAACTGATCCATATCAATACCAGTCGGAAGCGTCCCCAAGACGCTGGCTGCATTGCCCCGCTGGCTGTATGGCAATACTGATGCGCTGTGCCAGATAGGTACCCGCCTGCTCTCGGGTCACGCGTCGCGTCGACCTCAGATAACTTTTTGAAAACCCGGAGAGCCTCGGTACCGTATTATTTATATTATTAATTTATTACGTTAGTAGGTTTTTTTTCCAATGTCATGAAATTAATCTAACAATTATCTCATTTAAAAGTTTGTTTTTGCTCTCCTGAAAAGTTGCAAAAATGGACATCAGGGAGAAAATTCTCACTCGAAACAGTGGTGGTCATTTAATTATTAAGAACGCTGATATAAAGGGAAGATTTTTTTAAACTATGACGCAAAAAATGCAATTTTTTTTATTTCTCTCGGTATCGTAAAACTTTTTCATAATACCACTGTATTCATTGATACCTACACATGATTAGTTAAAAATAAATAGATAAACTTTTTACACTACTTTTAAACGTAGTAGGTAAGTAGGTATTCCTATTTTACTGGCAGGTCACGTAATTAAGAACGCTAAATACTTAGTTTATACCTTTATTCAAATTTAAATAAGGAACACTCAGTCGATTTGTTACTGTTTGTATAATTTAGGCGCCATTTAGTGCTGTAAAAGATTAAAAGTGATTGCGTCTTATGAAAAATAAAAGTTCTGATAAATCTACAAGGGAACTAATAATAAAACTTCGCCGGAAGAATTGGTCTTATAAAAAGATCCGACCATCTGCAGTGTTCAAAAACGATGGTTTTCCACGCTGTACCTAAAGCATTTTGCTACGCATCAAACTACTTCGAATGTTCCACGTTTAAAATTCGTATCAAAATGTATCTAAACAGAGAAAAACAACTCCTCGAACTGACCAAAACATCGTTCGTACGTATAGCATAACAAAATCCTTTTAAAGGGTCCAATGAGCTGCGAAAAGAATATTTTGGTGAAAACAACTCTTCAAAAATCTCAGCACGCACTATTCGAAGACGTTTGGTAGAAGAAAAATTGCACGGTAAGATAGCAAGAAAGGTACCTACGCATGTTGAAATTTTGTCACAGGCAAACCCGGCTTCCATTTGCGAGAAAGTATGAAAACTAGACTGTGCGACAGTGGAAAAATGTACTTTTTTCTGACGAGACGAAAATAAACAGAGTATGTTCTGATGGAAAACGATATTAAGTACGACTTCCCCCGAATACAGCATTCGACCCTAAGTACCTACACGAAAGTTACCTACACCAGTAAATTTGGGGGTGCTTTTCTGGACATACTCGTAGTGTTGGACCTGTAAAGTTGATAGAAGGCAACATGGATCAGTTCCAATACAAAAATATACTGGAAGAAACAATGTTACCTTATGCTGAAGACGTTCTACCAGTTATTTGGACATTTCAGCTTGACAATGATCCAAAGCAATTGCACGCACCGTAAAGGAATTTCTTACAGCGCAATCAGTTTCGGTCTTAGACTGGCCAGCTAACAGCCCAGATCTAAGCCCAATAGAGAATCTGTGGTTCGATGTACAGAAAAAGGTTTCAAATACACAGTGTGGGAATTTATGAGAGCTGTACCTACTACGTTTTTTTACAAGAATGGAACTCTATTTCTGTTGCTAAATATCAAAAATTAATAGAGTCAATGCCTCGCCGGTGTAAAGCAGTTATTAAAAGCCGTGCTAATTAACTATTAATTTTAGTTAAAAATATATTAAATTGATTTTTAAATTTTCTGCGCTACTTATTAGTGTGATTATTTTTATGTAATTGTCATACAAAACAATTCCCAAGCAGTTCAATAAATCGTTCTTAATGATTTGTCCAGCTTCAGTATTATTTGAATGTGTTACTTTGGTAAAATAAATAAAATGTGAAAAAAATAGTTAGCGATTTTATTCTTTATTCCTAAGCCACAAAGTGGCTATTTTATAACATAACTAGTTGCCTTTCAGAAGGTATCGTAAAACGTGGCAACTTGACCAAACCCTTGGTAATTTTACCATACCGTAGGTAATTGACTAAAAGTCAGTTAACTTGAAAACCTGTTCATAGACAACCTTCGTTTTAATGGTAGATTGTTTTTAGTAGAATATTATAAATTTCTGCACTGGCAGCATTGATAGATAATCCAATATGGCTGTCGTAAGGTGTGGTGCTGCAGACGCGTGAAACATATTGTTGGTGAAATTGTGCTCGTAGAAAATTAAGTAGGGGCCTCAGGTGAGTGAATTTTGATATTACGTACAGAAAACGATTGGGATCATATCTGTAGATGTAAACTACTGCTATTTCCTCATTTTATTGAAATATCTGCTCAGATAATGATGTTGAGGTTAGGTAAAGTTGCCATTGACTGTTTCATGGCAACTTTACCTGCAGCTAGGGTTGGCAAGAAGTTCAACAACAATGTACCCATATATACTCAGATGAGATGATGACATTGGTTATTGAGATGGTGACAACAAAACGAATGACTTACAAAGCTGAAAAACATTTTATTTTTAGTGTTGAAACATGTTCATTTCATAAAAGTATGTATGTACCTACGTAAGTAGTTTGTTGTAGACAGATAATTTGTTTTCGTAGTTTTACTGAAACATATAACATGTTTTTTTTTTCTTAAGAAAATATATTATTATAAATAAAACGTGTTCCATTTTGTATTTTTGACAGCCCTATGTGTTAGATGATTTTTGTATGAAAATTACACAGAACCCTTGGCAACTTTACCTACTGTTTGTATTGCCATTTTCTGATCGTATTTCTCCTTCAATCTTCTTTTCTATACAAAATAGCCATCGTAATCTACGTTATCTTTTCCTATAGTACAGCCTAAGTCCAATTTAATGAAATAATGAGCGTAGGTAATGTTGCCAAAAAATTGTTAACTCGACCTATGTTGCTTATTACGTTCTAGAATTTTAATTATAAGCCTATAGAGAATAGGCAATGCATAAAACGATTCCCAAATCTACAACAATTAGTTTGAAAAAGGATTATTTTCATTCATCTCATAGTTATGGAAATAATTAGATTTTTGTCAAAGAACATGGTCAAGTTGCCACGTTTTACGGTACACATCTCTGTGCATGAAACGATTTATTTAAAAAACTTCAAATCGTTCTTAAATAAATGACCACAACTGTGTTCTCGCCAATATATCATTCGTTATATATCAAAAGGACTGTCAAATTTGACAGGTTTTATATAGAAGAACTGTAAATTTTTTTATATGAAAGATCTGTCAAATTTGACAGTTCTTTTGATATTTATCGAGTGATAAATTGGCGAGAATTTGCCCCCTGACCCATCGAGTTAGAATTCTACCTCGAAACCCTGACCCTATGGTTGTTATGTCGAGAAATGAATGTAACAAAAGAATAAATACCTATAGCGTAGTAACTTTATGTACGTACGTTAAATTTTTATTCCATAAATTTTTATCATTTCCATAAATTTTAATTATTCTGAAATATTACTCATATGGAGCATGTAGTTAAAAGCTATGCTAAAGATCTGGCTAAAGATGGGATCTAATAGTAGATTGTATCATAAAGGAGCAAAAAAATATTTTTACGGCGAGGGCGCTTTTTTGAATACAAAGCGAAATGAGGGATTCTAGAGTAGAATCCCCTGCGTACCGAGGGATTCTTTAGTAGAATACTGAACGTAGCGAGGGATTCAAAGTACGTCGCCCCAGCCAAAAATATATTTTGCGCCCGAGTGATACACTCTACTTTTCATCACCCTCTATAAGAAAATAAAAGGCTCCTCAAATTTTATTGTAATACTATTATTAAAATTAACATTATATTTAATAAAACATAGAGAAACCACTAAATTGAAATTAAATAGGATCCAATAATAAAACAACTTAAAACCTATATTTATTTACATTTGAGACATTCTCGCAATTATGAAAATTTATTGTTACAGTTTTATTAGGAATAGAGATTATTGTAGATTTTATATTCTGCGTGTTTGAAATAATGTCTGAATCTGATTCATTTTGAGGAAAATGTGACGGTAAATTTCGTTGTTTGTCTTAATCAAACAATATTTGCGTTTGATTTCTTTGGCGCTGAACACTAATATGTCCCAAATTCAAAAAGTGCGCTGCAAAGATAATTGCGGCGCACTTATAAAGAGGATTTAAAACTCACAAAAACGCCCGCTAAAAGTTTTTTATAGAAAACACCACCTTTGGGTGCACTTAAAGGCGAACCAAGTGGGTTATTCCCGCTCGTCCCCACGTTTCGTCCCCCATAGGGACCAGCGGGAAGTTTTTTAGTAGCGTTAGTCCCCATTAAAATAATATTGTTGTAAATGACTTTAGTGTTAATAACCATGATGGATTTAAAAGATTTATACTACGTTTTGTACCGTTAGCCTTTTCTATATCACCAAAAAGAAACGGGGCTTGCTCTTTAAAAACGTTTCAAGGATAGAACTGCGTTTTGTGTGTGTCATTCCCAACCGACCAGTTTTCCAAAAGTATTAGTGATGGAATTTAAACTACGCCTTAGTGATACAAAAAATTAATCCCCAAGTTGGAAAAAAACAATTACCTACCTGCTATAAATTATTATCATTAGTGAAACATCAACCTATGTTAGTCCAATATTGGACAATTAATTATATTTCTTCTGTGTGAATTTATTGATGTAAATAAGATAAAATTGTAAATATCTGCTTTATCTAATTACAAAGTTTAGCCTTAAATCGTTTATTATTTTTATTGGTGATGTATTTTTTGTGTTTTTCTCTCAATTTATTGACACTTACACACATACATACATTTTTTTACATATTTGTTTTCGAGGTAAAAATCTAATAGGTGTTTTTCAAAATTTACACACCGCTCATTATTATTTAAACCGTCAAATCCTCCAACTTTTCCCTTTTGTCCTATCTTTGCCCAAGAAGGAAATATAATTTTGAAAACATTTATCTGAAAAGTAAGACTGATTTATTTTTTTGATAGAAAATTAAGTCTAATTATGACAACACTAGTTTGGTTTGACGTCTTTAATCTCAACCAGTTGAACCAGTTGTGTGCCACATGTTGACGAAGTAAGGTCTCTTTTCGTGGTGCCAATTCTTCCGAAAATAACATTGTGGTGATTGATAGAAAGCAACGAAAATACGTAAGTTTGCATTCTTCAAAAGCCTGTAAATAAGAAGGTATTTTGTTATTTCTAAGAAAGAATTTAATGTTTAATAGAAATTTGTAATGTTAGGCAGATAAACGCAGATCAACCAGCCCAACTTCGCACACCCGTATTAAGTAGCTAGGGCTGTCACATTTTGTATCACTTGTAGGAAGGCAAAAGGCCCTACGATTTTTTTTTTCAAATGCGCCGCACACAATAATATTTATATAGATATTTGGATATAAAGACACTATAACAAATAAAAAAATTCTTATAAAATAATGTCAATAATAGAGTCAGGTTTCTGAAATATTCACAGGTGAAAATAACTAATAATTTTTCTTCTTATGTGAATATCTCAAAAACTTGACGCTTTAAGACCTGAAGTAATGCAATATTTTTTTTTTGTTTTAGTGTCTTCTTTCCAAATATATAACTTTTTTGTACGCGGCGATTTTGAAAAAATCAAAATCCTGACCAATGTTAGGCCCAAAATCTTCAACCACAAGATAAAATGATATTTTTCGGGTTGCCCATTTTATTCCATTGTAGAGTGAAGTACCTAGAGTGGCCAGAAATTTTGATCCCTCGTCATGTTTATTTTTTCAGGATGGTGCAACCAAAACCGCGACTAAAAACTGAGTGAATTACTAGGTACTGAGACTGAATTTGAATAAAAAATGTATTAAGTTTCTGCATTTGATTTGTGACAATCCTGCTCTTCAAATATTTTTCTATGAAGACTCTGAAAAAAGTCGACCTTACTTTACCCACCCAATTTGCCAAATACTGAAGGAAGATAAGTATTTTTGTATAATGACATTCCTAATTTTGTTTATTTTTGAGGTTAGTCTCTTAAACTCAGCGCAATAAGTCTTAAAATGGCTTAGTAATTGAGGGCAAGCAATGTTGGGCACTTTGTAACCTATTTGTGCACAACCCCTTCATTCTTATTTTTCATAGAATCTCAATAGTAAATCAGGTTTTCAAGCATATTTTACTATTCTAAAGTGATTTAAGTGATTTTGCATAACGAACATTAGCCTCGGTTCTGAAAACTATACCTACGTACTTTTTTGACAGTGATCAAAAACGTGTAAAAAGCGGGCATTTTTGGAGGATTTGACGGAACCCGCCTCCATTCCATGGCTATGAAATTTCCATGAACTGGCAGAAAACTGACAAACCAGTCACATATTTGCTAAATACAAATAATAATAACGTTTATTGAAAAATATTTGAGACTTAAAATTATTACATCGTTGATCACCAAACTAGGATAAACCTGTATCTTGGGGACCACCTTCCATGGGTTCTTTACATAAAATATATAAAGCAAACGTTATGTCTAAATAAAATCAATAATTACAAAATAAACATTATGTGATGGGTCTCCTGAGGACACCAGTCTCGTAAGAGCCTGGGCAACAGGAGACACCATTCGTGTGAGTGCATGTGTGTAGTGTGTAGTGTGTGTGAGGGTGTGTTTGTGAGTTGTGCTCCTGAGAACACCGAACTCTTAAGAGTCCGGGTAACAGGAGCTTCACAGATGTGTGTTATGTTAGTTATGTATGATTGATAATATTAAAAAATATATATATTTAACAGTGTAGGTAATATATATTTTATAATACATACTGTGTGTATAATTAAATTAAAATAGAGAAATATAAAATAATATATAGAATACTACGTTTCTGTCTATTTGTTCCTAAATTTACTTGTTATTTACGATGCTCCCAACTCTGGAAATTCCCATTGCTTACACAGCAGTTGGACAGCATGATGCATGACACTTTAATCAAAATTTTTAATATACCTTTGGATGACAGAACATGGCACCTGGCCACTCTTCCTATTAGGATGGGAGGTCTAGGTGTCCGCAAAATTTCTAGTGTTTCACTCCCAGCATTTTTATCTTCAGTACATGGTACTAAAGATCTTGTTCATAGCATTTTGGCTAAATGTCAAAATTATGAAATCACAGGTATCAATGAAGCTTTAGACTCATGGAAAATAGCCTGTCCTGACCAGAATCTGCCCAAAGTCCTTTCTTCTCAGAGACTGTGGGATGAGCCACTATGTGAGCTAGTACGGAAAGATATTATTAATACGTCAACTAGCTCATCAGAACGTGCTCGTCTACTCGCCGTTTCCGAGTGGGAATCAGGACTTTGGTTACAGGTTCTGCCTTCCAAAATCTAGGTACCCTTTTAGATAATAACTCATTTCGGGTGGCCACCTCTTTGCGTTTAGGTTCTCCTTGCCTAGTTGCACACCGTTGTCAGTGTGGTGAAACCGTTGATAAGTTTGGTCACCATCCACTGGCATGTGTCTCTAGTGCAGGACGTGTGCCCCGTCATAGTTCTATTAATGACATCATCCGTCGGGCTTTTACCAGTGTCAGTGTGGCAGCTACCCTCGAACCACGTGGCCTTATGCGAGATGATGGTAAAAGACCTGACGGTATGACTCTGATTCCCTGGAAGATGGGTCGGCCTTTAGTTTGGGATGCCACGTGTGTAGATACCCTAGCGCCTTCACATCTTGCAGGGACATCGGTAAGGGCCGGCTCCGCAGCAACATCAGCGGAGTCCCTCAAACGGCGAAAATACGCTAATCTTGACCGAGGTTACCTATTTGAGCCGTTTGGTGTTGAAACCCTTGGTCCTTGGGGACCTGGAGCACACGCCATTTATAAAGTATTACCAAACTTCTTGTAGAGTCGACAGGTGATCGGAATGCTGGCTTCTATTTCGGTCAACGAATTAGCATTGCCATTCAACGTGGTAATGCTGCCAGCATTCTGGGCACTCTGCCTTCTGGTGACGGCTAAGATTTTTAAGAAATAGATATTAAGTGTATATACTAGTTGTAATTGTTTTATTCTGTTATTATCTGAAATAAACTTTACTAGGTAATTATTACATTTATAAAGTATTTGATTAAATAGAGATAAGTACAATAATATCATCTCACAAAAAGAAAAAAATCTTCAGTTTGATCATAATCTAGAGTTAAGAGCCATTTAGTCGTTTTAAATTTACATTCAGAGTAGGTAATTTCGTGTATACTCAACTGTTTATTAATTTTATTATATAAATAATTCGACATACTATATGTGAACTGCTGTTTTATATACTCTGTACGGAAGTCGTCACTGCTTCCTTTTGTTCTGTTTTGTATATTTGGGGTATTTTTTTTGTTCGGAATGAATGTTTTTCTATAATGTAAATAATAATAGATATTATGTATAATAATGCGCAATCCATAAAGCTTGTAATGCTGTCATAAGACGGACATTGGCAAAATTGCGGCAATCCAGTCGCAGAAGCCATCTGACAAGAAGAAGAAGAAGTCGGAAGATAAAAAAAGGCGAAGTGATCAAACTGATCAAGTGAAGTGAGTATTTCCACTTTATTGATTTTACCCTTTTTTGGGGCAAAAAAAAAAACTATTTTTTTTCCGAATTATTCTAAGTTATTTAAAGGTAGGTAGGTACATAATGGTATCTACCTTTTAGATAATAATATTGTACCTAACTAACTTCAATAAGATTCTATTGACCTCGCGTGAACCTAATGTAATTTTGCGCGCGAAGTATAAGTAGGTATAGCGCGGCGAGTAGGCATGCCTCTGCCACCCGCGTCGTCGCCGCCGCCGCGCCGCGCCGCCACCGTCCGCCGCGCACCGCGCTGACGAGCAGAAGCGAAATTTGATTTTCGGCTGAGGTAGTGTAGGCCCATATGGAATTTAGGGTAAAAATAACTTGATGTTATACCTAACCCTATTACCATTTATTATGCTCCACTACATCTACTAAGGGAATCGCTAAATCAGTTTCGTGTTATAATCCGACAAATGTTAGTTTACCTTTTGTAAAGTACCTATTATGTACCTTTGTTGTAAAGGGCATCAGAAATAAGTAACATGATATATTTAATTTTGCTTTCGTTTGTTAGTTTCTATAGCGGTTGCGTTTGGAGCCTTCTAGTGCCATGCATGCATGTTCAATGCCACGAAATCCTACAAGAGAACTGCTTCGGCTTCTGACTCTTGCAATTAATTAGATTTGTTAAATTTTCGTATATGCAAAACATGATTTGTTTCTTTTTATATATTTTATAATATATTATGCGCCCTAAATTAAGGAATTAAAGAAAACATTTAGGGATCATTTCCAAAGAATTTAGTGCAAAACCAACATTTTTAGTGGAAATACTGAAGTGAGAGTAAAAGTTGTTTTACGAACAAAAAGTTCAAGATGAAATATTAGCTGAATGCATTGTATCGTTGCATACAACATTTTTATTAGGTCCATGAAATAAAAGTATTTGTAAAGTATTTGTTAGTATATTCTTGTGTTTTAGAATCTGATTCCTCTGAAACTTCCGGCATCTTTGGAGTAGTTTGGAGCTTTGCGTAGTACCGTAAGTTCAATGTTTACTGTCTTCTGTGTAAAGTGGATAAATAATTATTAGCTCATACCTACACAATTTTCCGTAAACGTGGCGGTCTAAAGGAAATCATAGTCTTACAGATAGAGCTACGTGAGAGTTATCTATCAGTTATGCTATCTTATGTATCTTTATGTACCTACCTACGTGATCTTTCTATTTCACGGGACTTCGTCCGTGAAGTGGACTTTACACCTTCAGTTGTGATTACAATATTTTGTAGTTCATTGTCCTGTAAAGTTTATGTTATTTTTGGGTAGGTTTATACAGCTGTCCATGACACTTATAGTAAGTCTATTGTAGGAAGGCAGGTAAGTAAAGTACCTGCCTTGGTCAGGTTAATTTATTCAGAATATGGTTGTCTGTATCAACTTGATCAACTTCCCATATCTTAATCATATGAGTTGGTTGTAATATCCAAAAAATTGTCACATGAGATGAGATTTATTATTTGCCTGTTCTCATTCTTACACTTACCACCAGGCACAGTGTGTCAAGTATTTGATACAATTCGCCAAAAAAAATACATCTTAATCATCACAAATTGATCAGTTACAATCCTATTTCCTGTCAGCAAATTTGTGTTCCCTATAGCTATGAGGGTTTTTTTTTGCCTCCAGCCCCTCAGTTTCTTACTGAATAACTTAATCCTATGTAGTTATCATCTTATAAGTTTTTAATTTTGTTACAGAAAAGTACACTCTTATGATCATGTTACGTCGGATTCAAAAAGTAGTAAGTTATGCTAAATGACCAAAAATCAATCAAACTTGTTTTACAAATGATGGTTTACTCACTAGATTAACCCTTTTTGTAGTACACCAAAAATAAAAAAATAATGATATGCAATTAAAAGACATTCACAAAAGTAGTAAGCATTTTCTGTTTATAACCAGTTTGTCCTATAAATAATATTGTTATCGAATTCTGTGAAGGTTGACCATTTGTTATGTATGATGCATGTAGGTACCCATGTGTATGGTATGGACTGCCTGATCCCCGAATACTCAAACGCAACTCAGATATAACCCTGTCTCAAATCATTTTTGGACAGTTTTCAATGAAAATCTATGTAATTTGTCACTTGAAACAAGCTTAAATCTGAGTTGCACTTGAGTATTCAGGGGAAAGACTTTGTTGAAGGGCATCTTCATACATTTCCACATTATCCTGCCTTTTTATTGCTAAATATTTCCAGCTATTTTACATAAGGCGCTACGATAGTGAACCTCATATGATTTTGATGATATAAAGTTTACCTAATGTAGATGACAGAAGGCTCTTTATTTATCTTCATAGAACTATGCAAATTTACTATACCTAGAAGACGCTAACTTCTCCATGTGATCTACGGACAGAACCAAGTCAATTTCCTGCCGCTTTTGATTTAGTTCGAAATGGTTCAATCCCATTCTGATTGCTTGCAGAGTAGTCTCTGAGTCTTGTTAAAAGATAATTTTCAATTTTCATTAATTTATCAGAGTTCAAATAATTAAGAAATTTAATCAATTAAAGAGCCAAAAAGGAAACTTTTGGCTTACAGTAAATGTCAAAAGTTATAGTTAATATCAAATATAACACTTAATATAAAAAAGACCAAAGTTGTTAAAATACCAGAAATTACTGTAAATTACAATAATTTCACAATGAATCTCAACAACTAGGTACTATCATTATCCTTTAGAAACTAGTGTTTTAGGAGTTTTGTAATAGTTTCTAAGATATTGTCATTTAAAGTTTGACAGCTGTCATCAAACATATGTAAACACTTAACTTGGAAGCCACTTAAAGACAAACTAAGATCAAAAATATCTTAAATGGGCATGATTCAACCAATAGTTAAATGCTTCCCAAGAACTGTTGGGCAATTAATTTACATCTCACTCATAAAATCGAACTTGGAATACCTTATTGGCGTTTGGGAACTGCCGCCAAAAGTGGCTGAAACAAATCTAAAAGATCTTCAAATAGCACAAAACAAAATTGTAAAGATGTCTTTCAACTTTAGCTTTATGACATGAACGCAGACACTACAAGGAAACGAAACTGATGAGCCTAAGGCAAATATATACATATCACACCTGCTCTCATATACCTCTACAAAAGATCATACAAAAAGATATACATACAGACCTATCATTGGAAAGAAAAACATAACATTTAAAGGAACAAAACTACATAATAACTTGTCAAAAATGTTAAAGAATCTGCTAGCTTATCTGTTTTCAAAAAAATACTCAATAAATATGTATGAGAGAATATTCCTGTAAACTAATAGCCTAGCATTATAATAACAACTGCACTGTAATCGTCAACCATAATAAATAAGTTTTAAAAGTACGTTAAATACTAAGAAAATGCAAAAACATATTTCTCTGTATGTGAATGTATATTACCTGTTCTTTGAGAAAGATATACTTTATTGACAAAGAAAATTACAATCAAATAATAAAAACAAATTAAAACAAGTATTTACAATTGAAACAATTAAGCTAACTGCAGACTGTTGCAAACAATCTCTACAGGTAGCTCAACTGATCCATATCAATACCAATCAAAAGCGTCCCCAAGACGCTGGCTGCATTGCACCGCTGTATGGCAATGCTTTGAGAAATAAATATCTTTTACCACAAACATGTTGATTTGGTTTTTACCTTTCATTTGATCTAGGAACTGAAGGTCCAGCATGAATAGTTTCAATTAAATGACCGTTTTGATTTTGACAGCTGTTATGAAAAATGTAGATTTTATCTTTACCTTTCATTTGAGCCAATGAACCGCTAGCACCAGTAGTTTCCGAGATACTAAATTTTTGATAACCGCAACATGTTTACAAAATTTAATAGAGAACTCGTTCGTGCGGTAAAAGTTATCCCAAAATAAACCTCGTAGAAACAGTTTTCTAAACTGCAGGTAGGATATTTTAAAAATTTCGTTATCGTATCTATCCAATTGCGAAATAACATGTTTTTACTTCGTGCGAACGCAAAATCAAAAAATATGTGCTTTTTTGCTAAATTAAAATGTTTGCGTATGACTGTACCTTAGCCAATGACAGACTGTACTATTTTTTATTGGTCTGTTCAAAATTGCATGCAGTTAAGATACGAGGAAAAATTATAGGCATTCCAGTGAGTAAATTATAAAAATATTGTGTTTCAGATTTCAATAACTTTATTTCTTATGGCTTACAAATTAGCACTTAGACCAGTTAAATTTTAAACCATAAGTTACTTATTTATTAGGTATCAAATAAGAAATAAGGTAATACTGTTGTAATAAATTGTATTAAGTCTAACAGTCATTTAGTACCCATAACACAAGCTCTGCTTAGCTTGGGGCTAGATGATGTGTGGGTTGTCCAGCATTATTTATTTATAAATATGAATTATTAATTGTAGTTAGGCCACGAGGAAAAACCGATAGTTTTGCTATACGTAGAAAGCTAACCCTATTGATAGTTCTCCGTCAATTAATAAAATCCTTGCACATTCCATGTATTAAAGCTGCAATTCAATGTAAAGTCTATTTCAATGAGAAGTGAACCATGGCCTGCAAAACACAAAAAGTCGAAAACCTTAATTCTTATGACGAGACATTGCTAAATATTCTAAGGACGAGACCCAGTTGTCGTCGCGTGATCTCGCGTCCGTCCGAGGAGGCGTCCAGCCTCCGACTGATGTTCGTTGGTGGAAACTATTAATATCCGCGACGGAACGGAGACGGTATATGCGTTTAGGGCTCGGACTAATGATGCTCATTGGTCCGAGGTTTAGGGTGTGATGTTGTTTGTTTGTATGTGTGTGTGTGTGCATTTGCACATGTTCCCAATTATCGACAAAACGGCTCGACCGATTTAGATACGTTTTTCTGTATTGGGTTCGAAATTCGTTGGCAATGGTTATTACTTATTAGCTGGATGGTACGGTGGCCACTCGCCAGGGGGCGCTGTTGTTTGTATATTGCGAAAACCAATGTTCCCATTTATCTCCAGAACGGTGTGATCGATTTAGACACAGTTTTCTGTAGATGGTATGGGGTTCATTGGCGATGGTTGTTAGCTAAGTTGTATGGTGTTTACTCAACAGGAGGCGCTGCATTCAACCTTCTAAAGTTTAGTCAATTTTCTGTAAAAGGTATGAGATTCAATGCCGATAGTTCATAGCTAAACTTAGCTATGAACTATCGGCAATGAATCTCATACCCCATGGCGAGTTACCACCATACAATTGTATGGTGGTAACTCGCCATGGGGCTCTGTAAGTCACGTTACTAGGGTTTCGAAGATCGTAGATCGGTTTCGAAACCCTATTTTTCAAAACGCGGCCTCACCGAGTGGGGTATCAAAGAAATTTCTGTAGGTCTTTACTTTTTGAAATACCTATGAAATTGCCGTTTTGTTTGGAATAAGTGAAAGTACTTATTTTTTTAAACTTTTTTATTTCTATTACTTATTCAAAGTAATCACCCATGCAATCGACGCATCTTTGCCAACGCATTGGCAGTTTATTGGCAACAAACTCTTCAAAGTCATTTTGTACTGCCTCTCAGGAATTGAACTTTTTACCTACTAAAAATTTGTCTAAATTTTGGAAAAAGTAATAGTCGGTAGGTGCAAGGTCTGGTGAGTATGGCGGATGAGGGAGAGCTTCCAACCCCAGCTCTTGCAGCTTGGAGACTGTCTGTTGTGCAGTATGGGGTCGCGCGTTGTCGTGAAGGAGCAGTGGGGACGACCGATTGACCAAAGCTGGTTGCCGATGTGCAAGCTTCTCCATCATTGTCTCCAGTTCTTCACAGTACACATCTGCGGTAATGCTCATGCCGTTTTGTAAAAAGCTGTGGTGAATCACACCCGCACTAGACCACCAAACAGTGACCATCACCTTTTTTGGGGTCATTTTTGGTTTAGGGCATTGCTTTGGTGCTGAACCAGGATCTAAACAACTTGCTGAGCGCTTTCGATTGTCGAACAGAATTCATTTTTCATCGCACGTAACAATTCGGTTCAAAATTCCTTCATTTCTTTACCTATTGAGCAGCACGAGGCAGGTCTCGACGCGTACGTTGCGCTGGCGATCGTTAAGTTCGTGGGGCACCCATCTATCAAGTTTTTTTTACCTTGCCTATTTGTCGCAAATGGATCAAAATTGTTTTGATGCTAACATCAAAAGCTGCTGCTAGCTCAGTTGTAGATTGAGTTTCGTTAGCTTCCACAATCGCCTTTAATTCATCATTGTTGACCAAAGTCTCCGGACGACCACGAGCTTCATTTTTCAAGTCAAAATTTCCAGAACGGAACCGGGAAAACCAATAACGGGTTGTGCGTTCGTTTGTACAGTTCTCTCCGTAAACGTTTTTGATGTTCCGTGCCGTTTGAGTTGCGTTGGTGCCACGACGAAACTCATAATTATTCCATTATTACACGAATTTTTAAAGTATCCATTGTGACGAAAAATGTTCAAATGTAATGAAAATACAACGCTAATCAATAAACAAAAGACTGAGTTTGTTAAAAGAATGTCATGTTTTTAAAACAAAATTAATTTTAATTTAGAATACAAAGCCATTCCAAACTTTTTTTCTATTTGAAATGACCAGTACTGAAGAACGGCAATTTCATAGGTAAAGACCTATTATTTGCTTATGAGCAGAGAGCAGCTGGTGCTCTGCTGATGCACCAGAACGTCAGCGTGGGAAACTCAGCCAAGA
Source organism: Eupithecia inturbata (assembly GCA_963662085.1). Taxonomy (NCBI): domain Eukaryota; kingdom Metazoa; phylum Arthropoda; class Insecta; order Lepidoptera; family Geometridae; genus Eupithecia; species Eupithecia inturbata. Next base: position 7,562,561 of record OY759180.1, on the reverse strand, counting down.
TACACACATAGGTGATGATGTCCTCCTAGCCGAATCTTCGGCCGGCGGCGGCTAGTCGCAACGAAGTCTCCGTTGCGACCCAAACTCAGTTGGTGTGTAGGTGGACCTATTTGTAAAATACAAATTAAATTATAAGACCTTAACTGTTTACAATTTTTTTTTAATCATGTTTTTTGTATTTTCTCTACCCCTACAATTTTTTTTGGAGCACGTTTTCGTTTGAACTTTTGATTTGTATATTTCGGAAAAACCTAAAAAAATACAAAAAACAGGAACAGTTAGAACTTTTACTTCAATTTGTATTTTACAAATAGCCTACACACCCACCGATTTTATCTAACCCTCCACCAAACACCCTGTATAATCAAATTTAGGTAGCAAATTTTTTTCACCTACCTATTATTACAAAGACAAAAAAATCCGTCGGGGCTGCCATTGCTATTCTCTGTTAACATTAAAGAAATTACTAGGTAGGTAAACTCGTGCGTACTCTAGAAGTACAAATTAACGTATTGTTTCTTTACACAGAATTATATTCTACCTCTATGTGTAGTATGGTCATTCAGCATTCTACCATATTTTATGTGTCTCGTAGAGGTCTCTCTCTCTATCTACCTACTCATCCATTTTATATCAACTTTCAAATGCGTGACACGGCATCCCCTACAGGAGTAGGGGATGCCGTGTCGTAGCTTAATTTGACATTGATCACTTTCGGATATAAACTCCCAAAAACCAAAAATATAAACTCCCAATACCTATATTATTATGGCAAAAAAAAAAAAATTCTTGCCATGGACCAAAACCTTAAGGGTAGGTACTTCCCGTTGACCGAGACTCGTAAAAGTTGGCAAGAAGGAAGGTCATAAAGCACAACAATTAAAGGAAAAAATTTAAAAAACAAATTTGTAATTTAATCACGAAAAATATATTATTGATACTCGTAAGGGACCATTATCCTTAGGGCACCTACTTCACTTCCACTTGAAAATTAAATTTGCCAAACAATATTAATTCGCTTTGATATCGGTTCTTCGAGCTGCTTCTACTTCTTAATTCTGATAGTTAGGTCATAGGTAATTCTGGTTCTTAGTGTCTAGTCTTAGTATTAGTAGGTCAATATTAAATTCTATATTGCTTACCTTATTAATTTTGACTTGTAACTTGGCGTTATTAATAAAGAATTGTATTGTATTGTATTAAACTGTAACGGTAAAAATATGTACATTTTGTAAGAAAGATAATTTATTTGCATATTGTGTAGATGTAAGATTTTACAAACAGGTATGCAGGTATCAACATGTTTTACCGATTACGATGTACAAATTGTGAGAAATGACATGCAACAGAGACAATAACTAAAGTAATAACTGAGTTATTAGAAGTAATGTTAATAAATTAAAATTAGGTAAAGTAATTACGATAGTGAATTATAATAATCATTCTATACATTTCCATCAAAAGTTAAAATTGATAATTTAGAAAGTCTACTCAGTTGATTTTCGATGAAGGATATTTCGTGGAATTAAGATGGGGTCCGCCCTCGTAAGGCAAATTGCCAAAACCCAACTCCTAAACATAATCAAAATCTCTTTATTTCCATAAATACATTAAATGGACACTTAGAAAAATTCAAAATATAAAATTAAACACCAACACGGAAATAAAGTGATATTTTTGATTTCTGTCACTTCGGTATGTAGACTAAAGTAAAGAAGTGACGAATAAACCTTTAGCCTGTTAGTTCTTATTTTTCGAGTTGGAGCAAAACACTTCCCAAGCTTTTTTTATCCTTTAGATAATCTGATAATTTTATTATTTTATAGTAAGCCTTTTTGCCCTGGAAGGTCTTGACAACTTGTTTGAATTTATTTAACAATTTTTGCAACTTTAAGCACTCACAGGAGTTTTGTTGTAGAAGCGTATACATTGCACTTTAAAAAATAAATTAATTTCGTTTACTTACATTATCCATTGGACTCCAACTATAAAGTTATTACAACAGAACAAATATTAATCCAACCAATCCAATGATAAATATAATAAAAAAATATATACTGCACATTCACCCCGTAAATCTAAATATAATTTTCTTGATCACCCTATTTCCATAGAAATGGAAGAAACATTTAGAGACGCAATTTGAGATCTTTCTATATTTTAATTAACTTCTCGGAAGCGTCCCCAAGACGCTGGCTGCATTGCCCCACTGTATGGCAATGCTGATGTGCTGCGCCAGATACCCGCCTGCTCTCGGGTCACGCGTCGCGTCGACCAGACGCTCAGATAACGTTTTGAAAACCCGGAGAGCCTCGGTACCCCACGGACCCAGGGTCTCGACCCCAAAGGGAGCAAATGTGTAGGCTCTGTCGAGACCTGCATATTTGCGTCTCTTGAGATCCTCTGCCAAATCTGCCGCCGCACCAGCCTTTACGGATGTCCTCGGAAGATGGGAAGGCGCAAGTGTGTCGACGCATGTAGCGTCGTCATTGGGGACGCTTCCGACTGGTATTAATATGGATCAGTTGAGCTACCTATAGATTGTTTGCAACAATCTGCAGTTAGCTTAATTTTTTCAATAGTAAATACTAGTTCTAATTTGTTTTTAAGCAATAATTCAAGTACATGAAAATAAATGACGCTTGAACCCCTGCACCTGTGAAACCCTTACCCATACACAAGACCTAAAATATTTGAGAGTTCATATCGACCAAAAACTCACATTCAAATCTCACATTAGTTTCCTGACAACCCGTATTAGAAAGGTTATAGGTATCATGAAAAACCTTCGTTATGTAGCATGCTTCGACACCCTTAGATTGGTATATTTCGCTCTTTGTCAATCGCTTATAACATATTGTATTTCCTGCTGGGGTAGTGCAGCTAAATCATTCATCATCCAAGCAGAGAGAGCGCAGCGCTCTGTTTTAAAACTGATGCTCCGTAAACCATTCAGATATCCTACCTCGGCTCTCTATAAAGAAGCTGGTGTACTTGCTGTTCGCCAACTCTATGTGCTAAAAATTGCTCTTTCAGTACATAAATCCCATAGTTCCTCCCCTGATACTGAGTTCGTGTCCAATCGTAGAGTTTATAGATTGATTACCCCCTCTACTAAAACAAATTTTGCACAACGCACAGGCAGTTTTATGAAGGTTCGAGTATATAATAATGTAGCTAAAAACTGTAACATCAAGGATAAAAGAATTGCTGAAGCAAAATATATCATACAAAAGTGGCTTCCTGCCTTGTCATATGACAAGACAGAGGAACTCCTTAAAGCTTTATCCTAGATGTAGGTACTCAATGGTTTTATTTTATTTTATTTCTTTCAACTCTTTTTTTACATAAATTCTTTACTTTATATTTAATGTTTGCACTGTAAATTTATTCACGTTTTATGTTTGTTTTATAAATTAAATTAGTTTGTGTGGGTATTTACCTCTACCTCTAAACTTAGGTACATCACATAATTCATTCTTAGGTATTTTTATATTCAGTTATATCCGTAACCTGAAAATACTAAACTTTGAATTGTCGTACATGTATAGGCTCCCTCGATACAGGCCTAGCCTAGTGAGGGTGCCATCAGAAATTACATAACATTGTAGATATGTACGTCTCGGCAATAACACAATGTATTACACTAAATTTCAAATACAAGTACTTAGAAATACCTCATCACCAGTAAGTGCTAATTATAAGTTAAGTGTACCCATTTACTTATTAGTTTTGCTGTAATAAATGATTTTTATCTTTATCTTATCTTTTATTTTTGAATTGTAATTTTCTTTGTCAATAAAGATTTATTAACTTCTTTTTTTCAATTTAAAGGTACATTACTAAAGTATAGTTTGTTAACAAAAAAAAATACGACCGCTAAATGCCTAATTTTGTTAAATGCACAAAATGTTTTTTTCCACGCTTTCTAGTGCATGCATTTTTCGCACAGTATGTATTTCAAATTTTAGATAGGTAGGTACGGTACCTACGTGTACGTATACTGAGGTAAAATCACGCACTGTGCGACGCCGCCGCCGCCGCACGGTGGATCGAAAAAGCCCTTCCTATAGACATAGAACTTTTTTTTTCTAAACATGCTTTTTCTTATTGGAAACCAAGACAGAATCTTATTAGAAGCCCAAACTATATCATATTTTATGAACCTAGGTGATAATGACGCAGAAAAGATTTTTTGAACTTTAATTTGTATGGAGAAAAACATGAAAATCGATATTTTTCGGCTCTCGTGCGAGTGCCCGTTATTTCCTCCGGCATAAATAATGTTCCTATTTTTTACTATCTTTTGACATATAGCACATATAGGGCACTCGATGGACTTCAGGTGAAAAAAAATAAAATATATTTTTAAATTTTCTTTTTGCATTTTATTCATTATACAAGGTACATTACGACCTATAAATAATATTTCAACTCACCTAATTATTGTTACAATTTTAATGTAATATTTCAACTATCATAATAATGAAAATATATAAAATTTTTATATTTAGTTAAAGTAAAAGCATAATTATCAAACACAGTCATTATTTTTAAAAAGAAAACAATAATAATTACAAACTACAAAGGCGATTAAACAATTCACACGAAATAAATATTACTATTTTTTTAGACACAAGGCAAATTTTTCTATATTACAAGTTATCATACACAATAATTATTTAAAAAACACGTATTATGTACCTACATATAAGTTACAAAGTTTCTGTAAAACAATTAGAACATATTAAAAGACACATCCATATCAGCATCTGTGTCAGAATCTCAGTCTTCTGGATCAATGAATTAATGTGCTCTGACTTGAGGCACCATCAAATCCCCATTTCGATATTAATATCATTGATTGGTTTGTAATCTCGTCAGGTAAACTTTTTAGTATTCTTTTAACAGTTATGTCAAGGAGTGCTTGAAGAGCTACTTTGGCCATTGTATCTGTAACAGTGATTGCGTCTTTCGGAGGAAAGCAATCCATCTTGGCTTGCTGCACTTTGTAATATGATGGATACAAATTTGTAATCCCTTCTTGAATGTCAGATTCTCTCAACGTTATATACTGCCACTTTGATAGTTTAAGTGACTGTAATAAGCCGAGCGCTTTGGTAGGGGTGAAAACACATTTATTTTTTTCATTTGCTTGTTCCACGATTTTTTCCGCCTCTTTTGGATTCTTTAGAATATGATCTATGGCTGCTGCCAAAATATCTTTACCCTCATTTTTCATATTAGCAATTAAAGCAAAGGCCAATTCTGAACTTTCTCGGCCTTTATAATTATAATTTTCAATCCTTCGTACCTTTTGTTTTGTTCCATGTTCTGTGAAAGGTTTGCGCGGACTGGGAGCCGTTTTCGTTGATGTTCCAACAGTTGATGTACTCGGAGAGGGTAAAAACAATTCGCCAGCTTCACTTGTTTCTTGAATTGCAGTGTTTAGCTGTTGTGGTCGTATATTTTCACGTACACAAGTTGGCCACTCGATATTCTGCTCCAACCAATCTGTATAGTGTTTTTTGAAAGTTTCTGTGTTACATTTTGCAGATTTCCATCTTTTTATCACAGACTGACTAAACCTTCGACAGAATTCTTGGAGAGTGTCTGTATCTTCTTCAGATAAACTCAAATTCAACTGAAATTTAACACTTTCTAACAGTTTTAAATAGTTTCCAAGCTTGCCAGACTGTTTTAGAATCACAAATAGATCCAGATTGGTCACCACACTATGCTTTTCCATTTTTAACTCGAAATTTCACAGATGTTTTACGTAGTAAGTTTTAATATAACTAAAAAAATATTCAGAACCCTCCATATTTATACTTACTTCATACCGGCTAACGACTACTAGAAAAAACTAGACAATGACAAATTGTTAATTAGGTAAGTACCTACTTAAATAACATCCATTTTTAATAACAAAGCAAAGGGGCTTAAGGAATTCTTAGAATAATAATACAATCATAAGTGACGGGTTAGCAGGTAGTTTAAGATAAGTAGGTAAACCTCTGCAGTAAATTTTGTAACAATGATAAGGTCGAGTACCTTACTTAATGGCCCCTTGTAAATTTAACAAAAAAATATACAATAGGTATCGTCTTTAACGGCTAAATATCATAAAACCACCATATAATATGGAATTATCAGGTAAAATTATAAAGTATGGCTGGTGAAATATTGCATTAAAACTGTAACAATAATTAGGTGAGTTGAAATATTATTTTTAGGTCGTAATGTACCTTGTATAATGAATAAAATGCAAAATGAAAATTTAAAAATATATTTAATTTTTTTTCACCTGAAGTCCATCGAGTGCCCCATATGTGCTATATGTCAAAAGATAGTAAAAAATAGGAACATTATTTATGCCGGAGGAAATAACGGGCACTCGCACGAGAGCCGAAAAATATCGATTTTCATGTTTTTCTCCATACAAATTAAAGTTCAAAAAATCTTTTCTGCGTCATTATCACCTAGGTTCATAAAATATGATATAGTTTGGGCTTCTAATAAGATTCTGTCTTGGTTTCCAATAAGAAAAATCATGTTTAGAAAAAAAGTTCTATGTCTATAGGAAGGGCTTTTTCGATCCACTGTGCGCCGCCACTAGCGAGTATCCGGCGCGGGGCGTGTGGCCCAGCCGCTCGTGCATAGCTTTCTTTCGCACACGGTGCTCTCGCACTCCCGCACTACTGCCCTTGCCCCGCGCGCCTCACATCAAGCAACGCGCTCGCCCGATTTCGGTACCGAAATAGATTAACTGTTAAATTAAGTGTAGAAAGTATTCAGGTAAATTAACCTGTACCGAAATTCATTTGCGCTGATAAACCGTTTGAACTGCATCGAAGATAGTCCCTACATTTCAGATGTATAGGTTTGCAATCTTCGGAGTAATATATACCGGTACCGGTGGTTCGGTATAGAGAGGGTAATTCGTTTTATTTCGTCCATGGATTACCATGGACGAAATAATATATAATGAATATTATATTTATTATTATATATTTCATATTTATTTAATTATATATTTCATTTATCTATGCTTAATAGCATAGATAAATTAAAATTTCGTTCATGGTAATAGTAAAATTTTCGAGTTTATTGTAAATATTTCAAAAAGTATGAAACCTTAAAAACTGTTTTGAAATGTACAAACCAATACCTTTCATTTGATACCCCACTCGGTGAGGTAGACCCCCTTTTGAAAATTGCCTCCCCCCCTTTTTGTAAATTTTTAAAAAAGTGTTCTACTTACAGACTTCTCTATATTTTTCCTGTAAAATTTAGATCCATATCTACAAACGCTACATACATTTCAGTTGGATCGCTCTGCAAACTTCGGAGATAGGGGGGAATGTGTAATTTTCGACTTTTAATTATCAAAATATTTCAAAATGTATGAAACCCTTAGAATATTCAAAAACTGTTTTGAAATGTACAAACTGATACCATTCATTTGATAACCCACTTGACATTGTAGGTCTCGTTTAAAATTTCGACATCACAGTTTGTACTAAAAATATTCCTTTTAATTTTTTTCTTTTAATCTGTACGGGCGCACGAAATGTATTATTATTTTAAATTTCAAGTTATTTGCTGCTGTAGTTGGAGTTGTAGGATGGAAAAAAGGACAGAAAAAGCGAGACCTAAAAACCGAATTATACAAACAATAAATACATTTATTTTATATGTATATTTTTTAATCTTTTTCAGTGTGGTGTTCGAAAAGGCCTCCATCCACTCCTATGCTCAAACAACTATACAATGGGAAAAACCAATGCCAAGATTCAAGACCTACCAAGGCTCCCGGTTCCGAAACTTGAAGAGACTTTAGAAAAATACATAAAAACCGTTAAACCACACTTGAATGACCAAGAATTTAAAGTAACCTTAAAGTTAGTCTCGGAGTTTGCGGCAAAAGGAAGTGTTGGCCGGAAACTGCAGGTATGTGCTACTTTGTTTATTCACATCTCAAAGACCATCTGTATCATAAAAATCTTGCATAATTGATCGGAGTGAGCGAAGCGAACGAAGATCTCAGTAGCAGCTTGGGTGATTTGGCTGTATAGTTAAATAGTCACTTACTGTCCAACCGTTGATCCGATTTATAATATAAATAACTAGCAAACCCGGCGAACTCCGTTTCGCCACCAGATGGCTTCGTTTTATGTAACTATAAACCTCACGGAGCCCGAGACCTTTCCAACGAATGCAAAACCGTGGAAATCGGTTCGTGCGTTATGGAGTTATAGCGTCAGGAAGGAAAACCCGACTTATTTTTATATAGTAGAGGTAGATAAATAATGCTGGACAATCCACAAAGCATTGAGCAGATTTGCGTGATAGGTGTAGATCACAACTCATCACCGTACATATTTTTGATTGTATTACTAGAAGTCTGTCTAATGAAAGTAGACACTGAAAAATTGCGGCAAATTCAAAAAATATCAGTATGGCAACCCGTAAATTTTAGGGATACTTGGAATAACCTACCTTGATACTTTGATATTATTCTTTAAATAAAAACACTTATTTTTATTCCAGCCCATTGTTGAAATGATGATGTATAAAATTAACATTCTGAGATAAATAAGAGTAATATATCAAGGCCTAGGTGTGTACCATTTTTTCTACCGCCAAGCAGTAATATAACTGGTACAGGTATTGAAGTAAGTGCTTAGTATCAAGGTATTGAAGTAAGTACTTAGTATCATTCATAATGATACTAAGCACTTACTTCAATACCTGTACCAGTTATACTGCCCTCGTAACAAAAAAGGGCACATCTAACATTTTTTTCAAAATTGAGTTATATACATATTCGGAATCAGGAAAAAAAGCTGCATCCGCCTGATTTTAAAAGAAAAATCTATCTTAATTTAGCACAAAGTTACAAGAAGCCCAAAAACATCTAACATCCAAATTCATATTTTTTAACTTAAAAAGGCACATGTGACAATAATTAAGTTGAAAGAACACAAATGCATTGATAGGGCTTTTATTTTACTTTTTCTTTTTTGCTAAATAAAAAAAGCTTATTTAATAGGTGTTACATTAAAAAGGCTGATTTGGCAGATAAATTTAATTTAATAGGTGTTCATTCCATTATGATAATGGAACGAGTCTCAATGAAATAGTTTATTAAGTAAACAATTTTTTATTCACCGTAATCAAAATCTGAATCTAAAAATTCTACTTGAAGTGATACATCGGAGTCACTGGTATCACTGCTGTTTCCTCCCACATTAATTATAAAACTTTCTAAATTATCTTCTGTAATTCTGTCTCTTTCTTTGTATTTGGCTTCTACGTGGATAACGTGGTCAGTCATTTTTTTCCAATCATCTGCTGTTATGCTTTCAAATGACTCGTTTACAACTATTTCAAATTGTGCTGAAGTCAGGCTTACATTTCTATTTGCCACCTTTCGTTTTGCCAAACTCCATATAAGTTCTATCGCGTTCAAGTCGCAATGATAGGGGGGCAGTCTTAATACTTCATGACCTTCATGCTTCAGAATTTCATCCGCTTCGTAAATAGGTTTTGGTGTATTTTGTTTTACAAAACATAGTAGTTCTGCCTTAGTATGGTATTCTTCAAATGCAATACCATTTAATGTAAGCCATTCTCTAATTTCTGGTTTGCGAGTTTGAGTTGTTGGTGCCTTATTAATAATGACAGAATGATATGACGCATTATCCATCACTATCAGACTTGGCTCGTTCAGATTTGGCAGGAGCTTTTCTTGTAGCCATTTATTGAAATTCGTAGCGTTCATATCGTGATGGTAGTCTGCCATTTTCGATTTAGTGCTAAATACTAGCAATGAATTTGGAACAGGGCCTTTCTCCGATCCTGCATGGACAATGATATAGCGTTTCCCGGATGAAATGTTTTCAACTACACCGCTTGTTGATGGGCCTTGCCAACACTTCTTAGGCTTGTAAGATCTGTGGACATAAGTCTCATCTAAATAAATGATGGGTTTTCCTTCCGAACGCTTTGAAGCTATTGTTCTTAAAAATCGATGTCGCCATGCAGAGATGTCATAACGCTCTATCAACAATGATCGTTCATTTTTGTTTTTCTTGAATTCGAAGCCGTTCTTCAGTAGTATTTGACGAAGAGTCTCATGACATCCACTGAATCCAATACTTTCTTTGAGCTCTGCCAACAAAGTTCTTAGTGTGGGGACTTGTTTTTTTACAATGTAGAACTCGTTTAATTTATTGCGCACAACATCCATGTCAAAACTATCTAGGTTAGACACTGTTGACGGGTGGGGTCTTTTTTTACCCGGAGTCCTCCAGACACCTTCATTCACCGCACCTTCCTTTTTAATTCTCTTCAAAGTGGTTACACTTACTTCTGCAAATAAAATAAAATAAATGAATAAAAGTGATCGAGCAGATAGGAACAACAGAATTTTACATTAAAAATGCAACAGGCCCAGAGCTTAGTGAAAACTTACCAGAGAGTGAAGATATTTCTTCCAAGAACTGGTTCTGGGTTTGTATCCTATCCTTTTGTTCCAAATCAGTTAGCTTCTCAATTGTTTGCATTATGTCGGTAACTCCTGCTACTGCTTCCAGATTTGCTGTAAATGAAAAATATGATATTAAGTGCACATGTGATGCTTATTCAACCAAATGTATAGTAATATAATAAGCTATTAATGTTATTCTGATATCATTATAGCAGACAATTATATAAATTAACAGGGATAAGAGGAGAACACAAAATTAATATCAAAGTATCAAAATATTTTTGCACTACTCACCTAAGAAATCGATCACAATACGTAAACAATCCTGTTTCTGACGGAATTCAACATCTTTTTCCTGCTGCTTTTTCTGATATTTTGAAATCATACAGAATAATAACTCTCGCACGCCACTCTTGATTGTTTTATTCATTTTATCACACAAAAATCACAATAATTCTTCACAACTCAACCAAACAACAAAAGCATAGTGCCGCCATCTTGTAAACATTTGGGAATTTGGGAATAGTAATGCCATAGCCCGATTCCGGTTTTCCCTAATCTTTGAGGAAAATATTAGAATTTACTCCACGTAGGTATTGATTATTTTTATGATTCAAAGAATCAAAAAAAATATATAGTAAAATGGTTTATTTGTAATATTTTTTTTCCTTGCAAGTCGTTTTTTTACACATGTAATGATCGTGTAGTGGTGAATTTCAAAAGAGTCAAACTAAGTCAATAAAAATAAAATAACAGTCCACTTTTAATAGTTAGTTACATGTTATTACCAACTATTTCATACCTTTGAGCGCCCTGAATTTACCCCGTTACGAAGCATAGTGTCCGGAGGTGGAAACACTTTGGTGTGACCATGTAAAAAGTTTCGAAAAAAATCGAGTATCTACTTTCGTTTGACAGACTCTAACATTGTTTACATCTGTACGAATGCCGTGTTCTAGTTTTTTGTTACCTAGTTTATTATGTAACACCTACACATAAAAAGCTTTTACCCACTTTTGCAAGTCAATGAGTAGGTATGCCATCAGCCAGCAGAACTAGAAATGCCATTGCCAATGGCATTTCTAGTTCTGGTGTTATAGCCATGGGAGTCCCCTTTTACATACAGTTTTACATACATTACATTTTGATATATATATTCGCCAGTCATTGTCATAATTTACAAAATTTGTCCTTAGAAGATTCTGTGTTTTTCATTTGCAAAATCGCGCGTATTGCCCGTTTTTAGGGTTTCGAAGATTGGAGATCGGTTTCGAAACCCTTATGGCATAAACGCTTTTTCTGTCCTTTTTTCCGTCTTTAATATCTCAGCAACTATAGCAGCAAATAACGTGAAATTTAAAGTAGGTAATAAAATATTACGTGCGCCTGTACAGATTAAAAGAAAAAAAAAAAAACGAAAATGCAAATTTTCAGTACAAATTGTGATGTCCAAATTTTAATAAAAACCTATAATGTCAAGTGGGGTATGAAATGAAAGGTATCGGTTTGTACACCTCAAAATAGTTTTTGAAATTTCTATAGGTTGTATACTTTTTAAAATATTTTGAAAAAACTATGAAACCTACAGAAATTTCAAAAACTGTTTTGAGACGTACAAAACAATACCAAAACTTCGGATATGGGTCGGGGGAATAGGTAATTTTTCGACTTTTTTCAAAATATTTCAAAAAGTATGAAACCTACAGAAATTTCAAATTTGAACTGTACTTATTGATGGCAATGCAGCCAGCAGTGTCTTGGGGACGCTTCCGACTGGTATTGATGTGGATCAGTTGAGCTACCTGTAGATTGTTTGCAACAGTCTGCAGTTGGCTTAATTGGTTCAATTGTAAATACTAGTTCTAATTTGTGTTTATTATTGAATTGTAATTTTCTTTGTCAATAAAGTTTTCCTTAACAAATTGATACCTACCTTTCATTTGATGCCCCACTTGACATTACTTATAGGTTTTTTTTAAATTTCGACATCAATATTTGTACTGAAAATTTGCATTTTCGTTTTTATTTCTTTTAATATGTACAGGCGCACGAAATGTATTATTATTTCAAATTTCACGTTATTTTTCACGACAATTTTGTTAGGGGCTACTAATAAAGTTTGCTGATTTAGTTAATTTATTAGTATAGGTATCTATCTATACTAATCAATTTGCGTTATTTTAGTAATTTACTAAAATAACGCTAAGAATCGTGCTTATGTACTTAATTTTTAAGCCTAATTGAAAAAATAATTATTTTAAGGAAATTCTGGAATCAAGGGCCCAATCATATCCAAACTGGCTAGAAGAATGGTGGCTAAACGCCGCCTATTTGGAATACAGGGACCCCGTCGTCGTTTATTCCAGTCCTGGTTTAGTATTTCCCTTACGTGACTTCAAAAGTCAAAACGACCTATTGATTTACACTGCAAAAACTTTGATGGCGGCAATGGACTACAAGCAGTTGATAGATATGTGAGTAATATATTCCTATTTCATATCGCCAGTTCGCCAGTTAAGATGAAATGAGGCGAGCGGCGAAAAATTAAAATAAATTTGGTATTCGTTTCGGTTTAAAGATTCTATTTAAAATAAGATAAGTTCTTTCAAAATGTGAGAGGTATTACGGTTTACTAGGTAGTATTTTCTGCGTTTTAAGTAATGCTGATTTAGATGCTCCAAAACTATTATTGATTCAAAGTTTGTTTTAGCAATTAAGGTTCATCGCAAATGGCTTACGATGTGCGCAATATTATCTGCCATCTTAATTACTTGTACAGTGCATGAAATACCTGAAACCATAACATTTTTCGAATTTCGTGCTGCTCTCGTGACCAAAGATACTTCGTGGAACGATGCTTCGGTTCGGTCGGTGGAACGATACTTACTTGTTGATTTAGCTAAAAAGCTAATCATTAAGCTATTTTTTTTTTCAGGGACAAAATTCCTCTCGAAATGATGGGGAAGAACCCTCTTGACATGCAGCAATATAAGAAAATATTTGGGACGTGTCGACTGCCTGGCGTTAAACGAGACTCGTTGTCATATAATAGTGACAGTAAGCATGTTACTGTTATGCATAATAACCATGTAAGTTATCAACTTTTAATAAACTCAGGTGAAACTAGCGTTAGCTCTTATTTTTTCATACGTTATATTATAAACTAGCTTCTTCCCGCGGCTTCGCCCGCGTTCCTTCGGGGAAAAAAGTAGACTGTAATGTTAATTCAGGCCTAGAAATACTTAGAAAATTTTAAGCCCGATCCGTTCTGAAGTTTTGGCGTGAAGTGGAAAAAATATCCAAACATGTAAACATCCGAACTTTCGCATTTATAATAGTGTGATGGTGTGATAATATCTAATAAATAATAATAAATATTGATGGAGAATTCGCACAGCATCATCTAACCCCAATCCAGACAGACCTTGCGCTATGGGTACTGTCCACTAGCCAAACTCGATGTAGAATGATTGGATACACACCACGACACAAATAACTAAAACTCACGTGTTTGGCGTGGATTTTTAGATATAATTGTAAGCAATATTTATTGAAAGAAAGATCTCAAATCGACAAGTAATGTTAATTGCGTATAAAAAGACGCGGCAACAGAGTGAATTTTAGGTTAAATAAGGGCGGTTTGTTTACAAACAACGAGTTTGGCTAGTATATAGGTAACTGATATACTTATTCATATAACCTATAAGTAGGTACCCACATAATAAACTCCCAGAATTATTAAAAATTCTCACCGCCAGCATGTATTATCAATATTATCATGTGTTAAAAAAGCTTCATATAAAGTTTACTCCGAAAAAACGTCGAGCGGAACAAATTATTAATGATAATTTTCTAAGAGAAGTTCAAATGCAGTTACTGCACCATCTCCTCCACTATAGGGCATGCATTAGACAAATTATGAATAAAATTTATTATACTTGAATTGATTTTGTTAAGTTCTACCTGCTATAAGAAGTTCAAAATGTTTTTTGTCAAGTTCAACTTGCTCTGAGAAGTTCAATTACATTTATTTTTAAGTTTCAACGTGTAGTTTTTTGTTTATGTTGAATAATAAATTTGAATATAAATTTAAAAATTTTCAATTCCCATCACTACTGTAGTGGTATGGTTTCGTCCCATCCTACCCCCAGGGGTATGGCTAGGGGTATGGTGGTTCCGAAGTGTTTTAATTTCTCTGTAATTGTTTAGTTCAATGTTCGATTTACATTGCGCAGAAGATTAAAATTTTTGCGGTAATTTTTTTTTCTCGCGCGCGATGTAAATTGAATGTCCATAAGCAGAAAATCTGATTAGAAGTTTGGTGGCACCAAAAATAATTCGGATTTTCTGCTTAAGTGGTGGCGCTAGTTTTACTTGTATTTAATGCATTATGGCCATTACAAGGTTTTCCAATTTTTAGATAGAATCTACATGAATTAGTGTGAATGAGTAAGGGTGCTGCGACATTCTGTATTTTATTAATAAGGTAGGTAAGCAGGGTTGATAAAAATCAAGTTAAAATAAAACGAGAATTTGATTTAAATCAGATTTTTTATGTTTTTTATAATTGCTTTGGTTTATTCAGTTTTAACATATTTTTAGGTAGTTAGGTACGAAACTACGAAAGGTAGGTTAAAAGGTTTTTTCACAGCGTTCGTACCTACTAGCTGAAAGGGAAGACACCAAGATTGAAACATTTTCATTTCCGTTTTTTATGATCGGTTAAAAAAAAACGATTGCTATTACTGTCCATTTATTCATTATTTTAAATTTATAAAACAGCTATGAATTGCCGTCAACACATAGGTTTAGCATCTTTTTTCCGACATGAACCATGAAACTTTATGGAATTAATGTATGAAGGAAACTACGAAAATTCGTGAAAATTATAAATTTCAGAGGATTCCCTGAATCCTCAACCACGGGATCAGGTGTAGGTACATTGTGCACCGAACCTTAATTTGGGCACTCCCTATATATAATATTTTTGATTGGTTTTTGTTTTTATTGCAGTGAAAAAACAATTGATTTAATCTCATGACTAAAAAAGAAATCATTTAGCGAGTAAGTACATAACACAAAATATTTTATTTCTAGATTTTCCACATGGATCTATGGGGCGACGACGATGTGATGCTTAACGAAGAGCAAATCGTTCGGCAACTTCAAAAAGTGCAGGATAGTTCCAAAAAACGCAATGAACAGTCCATAGGGTTACTCACCTCTGAGAACCGTGATAATTGGGCAAAAGCTTATAACATTCTTATAATAGGTAAGTCCTTCTGTCGTTTTGTCGGGAACACCATGCATATGTTATAATAGGGAATAATGCGTAATGTTCTCGACCTAATTGCACAGAAAAAAAAATCATTATTCACATGAACAAGTATATTACTAACTAATCAAGACATTTCAACTTCTAAACTAAAATAATTCGGTATCCACCACCACCACAGCCTATATTGGTCCACTTCTGGACCCTGGCCTCCCCCTGATAAGCGCCTTATTGTCTTTTATCTCACGGGGGGTAATACCCATAATCGCCAAGCTGGGCATGCGGGTTGGGGATCGCAGTTTGGTAATTCGGTATCCATTCGGTGTAAATTGGAACCTTCGCACACCCCTTTTTGTTTGATCCTCTAAAATAGTTAACAAAAATCACGCACCTAAGATTAAGATCGTCTCAGAATTGAATAGGATCAATAGGATCATATAGGATCCAGCGTTGCCCAACTTTTTTTGGAGTAACATTAAGCTGGGGCAAGAACTTTTGGTTCACATAGAAGAGATAACTTAAATATAAAACTTTTTAACCTTTCGCGATCTGTTAACATATTAAAGATTATTAGGTACGCGATAAACACCCGATAAATAATATTTAATACCTTTAATATCTTAGGTTTTTAATTTTTTTGAGTTGATTGATAAATTTGTTTTATTTTTTCTGTAAAACAAAACATGCACACATTCTTAATTTCTGTTATTTTGTTTTCAGATAAACTGAACAAGGAGTCATTAGAAGACGTAGAGCGAAGTCTTGCTATTTTATGTCTAGACGCACCAGCTGGTCTGAACCAGTGTGCTGACGATAACGCGCGGCGGAACTTGGCGGGATGCCAGACCGTACACGGCGGTGGATCAGCCAGCAACGGCGGCAACCGCTGGTTCGATAAGACTATTCAAGTAAGACTATAAAGTAAGAAGACAGTTAATGAATATAAATGCACCTTAAGGCTATCCACTATGTCTAGCCGCTAGCATTAAAATGCGTAAGGAAAGCACTTGATATCACCTTGAGTAAATACACTAATCAGATACGTAATACCTACTGCCTGGCGATGGTTATTAACAGTAGGTATCTTACGAATTAACCTACGATAATTCGAATCGGCTGATAAGAGTCTTGTCAGCAAGAGTGTATAAGAACAACAATATCAATAGGCATGATGACTAATTTTCAAAATCTATTATGATGTTTAGAAGTATCTATCAAAAATATATCATATTTCTGTAGAAAATAAAGGTCTTTATGCAATAAAATTACATATCATTTTAAGTTTATCAAATTCACGCCAAAACGCTCGCCGGTGTCTGTCATTACGTCACGGCTCAGTTAGTGAGGGATTCAAAGTACGTCGCTCGAGGTTAAATAATTTGGTCCCGTGTGGCACACTCTGCTTTTCATCCTAAACTATGAGAAAAATTCATCATACGAGAAAAATAAATAAAGATGCTTTTAGTAATGACATATTTATATTCAGGTACATAACCAAATAACTACTAATTAATAATGCTGGATAATCCACACAGCATCATCTAACCCCAAGCTAAGCAGAGCTTGTGTTATGGGTACTAGATAACTTAATACAAATACACTACATAGATAGACATTTTTTATTATACATAGAAACATCCAGAACACTCGGAACAAATATCTGCAGATCGTACAAACATTTGTCCCGAGGCGGGAATCGAACCCGCAACCTCCTGCGTCGCAGGCGGACCTTCGACGCCCCGCCTCAACTTACCAGTGAACGACGCGCCTAAAGTTTTGTGTTTATGAGTGACTTACTTACTCAATAAATTCAATTATTTTTTTCGGTTCGAACAACGGTCTTAAATAACACAATACAAATTTCAGATAAGAAGCTGCAATAAAATACGGATTAAACACTTACATTAACCTGTCGTTATTTCAGTTCATTGTCGGCGCGGACGGAATCACCGGACTCACGTACGAGCACTCGCCGGCCGAGGGGCAGCCCATCGCTGTCATGACGGATTACATCATCAATTACATGTAAGTTCCCTAAACATTTCCAACATTAAAACAAATGCGGTGGATATAAACTTGCCAACACAAATTAAATAATGAAAGAACGTAACAAATTAAGATTATGAACTGCTATGAAACTTGGCACCTATCTAGATCTGTATCTATCTAGATCTCAGCTCTTTTATCAGTGAAGCCACTATCTGAACGAACTTGGCTAGTTTTCACATTTAGGTTTTTGATTTATTCCTATACATCTCACCTTCTATTTTTTTTTTCCAGAGATAAAGCTTTGCCTGGAAATACAACTCCGTCAGGACAACCTAAAGAACCAAGACTTTTAAAGTTTAACGTAAACTCAGATGTCGGTGGATTGATTAAGAATGCTGCATCTAACTTGGACAAGTACGATTAAATTTTATTAGAATCTTATTTTAGGAAACATCATGACTTACGACTTTTCTTTGTCGTAGCAAGACTTCCGCCACTAAAAGTTTAGTAGCAAATATCTGAGACAATTAATGTTCTCATTACGATGAGAACATTAATTGTCTCAGATATTTGCTGCAACAAAAATTAATAATTTAATATTTATTTTTCAGGTTAGTTGCTGATCTTGAATTTAATTGCTTTAAGTATGACAAGTACGGAAAAAACTTCATCAAATCACAGAAGCTAAGCCCAGACAGTTACCTGCAGATGGCAATGCAGTTTGCTTTTTACCGGTTCGTTTGAATATTATAATATAAGTCAATTTAATTAGAAAGAATGTGATTCCAGATTTAAAGCTGAGTATTGTTGCATTTTTAAAGTGATGTGTGTTTCCAACACGTCACACAACACAAGTCCTTGCTTTGTCTGATCTCTGCTGATGTATCTGTCGCCGCCAACTGGCTGATTCTACGATCCGGCGGCGACATATCTACACACACACAACAAAATTACATTCAGTAATTTTTTTTGTGAATTTTTCATTGGATCTTTTTCTGCAAGTATTATGAATGCAGCTAAAATAGTGTGTGCACTGAATGTGATATAATTAGCCAGGGGCCCAATTCTGCTAAGCAATCGCTTCAATATGACAATGGTATCGTCACACAATCGCAATTTTCACGGAAAGATTGATAGAATGGTTTCAACCTGGACACTTTTGAGAATACCCAAAACGATTCTGCGACGACGATACTACTGTCATAGTGAAGCGATTAGTTTAATAGAATAGGGCCCGTATCTGAAAGATTATGGGGCAAACCTAACACGTTTGGTTTGTCAAACTAGGCCTAGATCTCGGTACTCACGGGATCCCCCTAGTAAAAAATTCGAATTACATAAAATTAATTTTTTTTCTTTGGTTCCCTGGAAGTTGAAATACGATAGAGTAAAAAATAAGATAAAAAAATACATGAAAGTGCACTGTTTCGCACACAATTTGGTCGAGATCTCTGGAACCCTGCAGTCTATTAAAATTACTTAAGTTTCGATTCGTAGGTTACTAATTATTTGGTTCCTTAAACCAGTTTTGTCATAAGTTACGTAGTTTTCTTGTAAATAAACAATTACTAGATTTTTATTTTACGCTTATGCTGTTCCAAAAACGTATGCATTCTCCTGCTCCTATGAACGCGAATTCCCATACCAATCCTGCTCACAAAATGGCGCGCATTGCGCCCTCTTAAATACAAATAACATTAAATGTATAAATAGAACCAGACAATGCTTATCAATTTCAGACTACACAAGACTCCAGGCGCTCACTACGAATCGGCGGCCACGAGAATGTACAGCGGCGGGCGCACTGAGACCATTCGGTCGTGCTCGATAGAATCCGTCGAGTTCGCTCAAGCCATGCTGAATACTAAGGCTTCTCCTAAAGAGAGGCTGATGGCGTTACAAAAAGCTATCAAAGGTCATAAAGAGTACACTGTTCAGGTACGTACGCGCAATAGTATAGCAAAATTGCATTAATATTATAAATGCGAAAGTCCATAAAATGTATTTAAAAACCAATCACTGCCCGCGGCTTCGCTCACGAAATAATACATACTTACCTGGGTAATACGTACATACCTAGACTATGTCACTCAGAGATAATGTAGCTATGTATTCGTAATTAATATCAGTAAAATATATCAATATATCAGTTAAAATTTTAAAAAAATTATGTACGGTCCGTACACCACGTATAGTAACTAAGCTGGATATATCAGTAAAACGAAGAGATAAATTTTAACTGATTTATTTAACGATAAACATTCCCCAACCTTCTACGGCAACTCTTTTAGCGTTCAGGCTGTACGTACGGCTTTGGAACTAACTGCCTGTCGATAGCAGACTTGCGCCTTCAATCAACTCCTACAAATTTAAACTGAAGTCCTATCTTCATCTACCTGAAATCTTCATTCATTTTCTCCTCCTTCTGTAGCTCCAGATGTGGTTGTAGCTCCATCGGTTATCAGATTTTATTGTAATATATTTCTGTAGAACCTTTTGTATTAAGATATTTATAGATATACTTCTAGGTTAGCTCCTAAGTTAGTTTTGTATTGTATTATATTGTATGTAGGGTGCCGCGGGGTTATTATAAGACATCCGATTTTTTGGGTAAAAATAAGACTTATACAAAAAACCTCAATAAAACATCTTTTATTAACCATAATTTAGTTTAAAATGAACCTTATAATGTAATGGATAAGTTATGTTTTTTGGCAATCATAACAAATATTGTTCAAGAATTATTTTACTTATTATTACTGATCTAAACATTTGGCGCAAAAACTTTACGTCAGTGCTGACAAACTTTGTTTACTGTCGCTCGCTTGTAGCCCGCGCGCGCACGGCTTCCCGCCCTCCAACGCGACATGGGTTGTCCTTGCACGGGCGATCCGTCATTTTATTCTATCTTTCGCTAGCGCACAGTGAGGACGTATTCTTTTTTAGGGAAAAAATGAGGCTTTCGGGAAAATATAAGACAGCTGTCAGAGTACAGCGACAACTTAACAGTGATTTACTTAAAACGAACGAAAAAGATTTTCTTCTCATATCCTGCTACTAATATAAATTATTTGATCCACAAAAACGAAATTATCATGAAACTGCCAAACCTCAACCAAAAAAAAAAAAAGAGGGGCACTAATGTTTGATGTTGACTTAGAAAAGTAACATATTAATTAACGTAAAATTGTCTCAAATTTTACCCGTTTTTGATTTTTTTACCTCATTTCTAGCTTTGTGGCTATGTGTTTGTTTATTTGTTGTAATTGAGATCTCAATAATTTTTGTATTATTTTTACCCATCTCTGTCTTAAAATAACTAACGCAGTTGAATAAGTCGTAAGCCGTAGAAACAACACCGAACCGAACCGTACAATAGTATGCTGTATTATATTTGGACAACGATGTTTCATATTTACCCCATAGTGGCGGTAGAATATGAGACACATATTTTATGTAAAAAGTCTAGTATTTTGAATCTTTATTAGAAAATTGATAATAATGCAAAATAGATTACATAACATTAAATAGTATAACAAATTCATTAATTCCAAACACTGTTTTTAGAAGCCCGAAAACGCAAAAGTTGTTGTATTCATCTCATTTTACCCCGCTTGACCCTAGTATGTTTTTAAGAATAATTTTCTTCTACTGTTTGTGCTCTACCAACTCTTATTATACATCATCATCTCAGCGATAAGGCCGCCTATTGTACTGAGTATGTGTTAAATGTAGATATAAGGTTTTTATTATGTTATTTTTTAAGTGCAATAAAGTGTTAATTCATTCATTTATGGACTACAAACCTAAAAGTTTATTTTGTTGGCTTCAGGCATTACAAGGTTTTGGTGTGGACAGACACCTCCTTGGATTAAAACTTGCGGCCATCGAGAAGGGCATTGAACTGCCGGCACTGTATTCGGACCCTGGATATCAGAGAAGTGCACACATGAGGATATCGACAAGTCAGGTTAGTGTTTGTTGATATGTTTATTAAAACTATTTTGCATATGCACGACAATACCATTATTGTGATGACGTCACATTTTTAAATGTGTAATAATTAGTCAAAAATCGGAAGGGATTGGAATTTCTACAGATGCACCCGGTTAGGAAGTCAATTAGGCTCAGTGGGCACGTTGCTTCGTGTGAGAGTGTACTGTTGCTGTGTCAGTTCTACCTACTTTGTATAAAAAATAACCCCCACATGCCTTGTATCTTATAAAACCCTTTCTGCCCCTTTATATATCAAGAACTCCAATAATTCTGTAAACAATTATTGCTCTTATTGCTCTCGTATAATCGCGTTTCGAAATTTGTCGCGAGATCAAAGTTTTAGGCGAACTATTAGTAAAAAAGGGCTTGAGATTAAT
Organism: Eupithecia inturbata; assembly: GCA_963662085.1. NCBI lineage: Eukaryota > Metazoa > Arthropoda > Insecta > Lepidoptera > Geometridae > Eupithecia > Eupithecia inturbata. The sequence continues at coordinate 7,540,429 of OY759180.1, read as the reverse complement.
GCCAAAAATACTACCTACGTTGCCTATGAAAACTCATCGAGTACAATAACACATCCTCGACACACACACACATCGTACATCGAGTAATATGTAGGGGGTCAAACTATTGCGTTAGTTAGTCGATTCTAGAATCCAAGATATTTTATATAAACAAAGACATTTCGTTTTTTAAGTTTTTTTTCAAAACCTAACAAAAACTGATAACAATAACAGAAAACAACAAGGTAAGCAAGGTTATCACAAAAACACTTCAACAACGCATAATAGTAAACGCGCGGCGAAAAAGTTTTAAATTCGAGTTCGGAAATGTACGGCAGACGAATTAAATTATGAATGAAAGTACAAAACCAAAAATGTTTCGGAACGTTTGCAATCTGCTCCGGTGACAAAATAAAAATTAATAATTGGTCGTAAAGTATTTTCCATCAACATTTCATTGATTTTGTAATGTTTCTAAGTATTTAAATTAATTTATTTCGCTTCCGACTGGTGTTGATATGGATCAGTTGAGCTACCTGTAGATTGTTTGCAACAGTCTGCAGTTAGCTTAATTGTTTTAATTGTAAATACTTGTTCTAATTTGTTTTTATTGGTTCATTGTAATTTTCTTTATTAATAAAGGTCATTGCCATTTATTAAGAATTTAAATTATATCCAAAAATTCGTTTGCTGAATAGAAGGTTGCGGGTTCTAGTCCCGTCGAGGTCGTAAATTATTGTACATATATACTTTGAATTCTTAGAAGTTTTCCTAAGCACTATAAAAACAAAAAACCTTAGTAAACATTTGCACAAAAAAATCTATGATTCTAAAACAGAGGAAAGAAGGGTCGCTTATTGAGATAGGAGTGGATGGCCAAACCCGAAACCGAGTTTTCTTGTAAATCGAGATCATGACCCCTTTCACGACTTTTCTCTCATGGTTTCGGATTTGGCCATCCACTCCCATCGCAAAAAGCCACCCTGTATAGGTAAGTAGAGAAGTAGGAGGTCAAACTAACGTTCTAATTCTTGTGCTTATTGAGATTTAGATAAATATACTTCTGTCTGGTCATACAACATTATGATTATATGCAGGTTGCGTGCAAATGCGACGGCTTCATGTGCTACGGCCCCCTAGTCCCGGACGGGTACGCGACTTGCTACAACCCTCGCGACAACGACGTCAACTTCGCCACGGCTGCCTTCAACGGGCACCCCGACACCGGCTGCGACAAATACCGCGCAGCATTAGAAGCATCCTTGCAGGATATGCATGATCTCTTGCTGCACAATGTTAAATCGAAACTGTAATTGGTGCTACTGCTATGCTCTTTAATAGACGTCAAACAAGCAAATGATTGTATAAAAATAATACTTATAGCCTGCTTAGAATGGGATTAAGAATGACATCATCTCTGACGTCATATCTCATGCTGTCCCGCCCGGGGTCTTTTTTAATTCTGCAACACGAAACTGCGTGTTCGTTTCGGCCAATTGGTGCACTAGTACTTACACCGAATTAGAGTACCAATTTGCACAAAAAACGAAACAAAACAAACGAACAAACAACGTATTTTGGAGAATTAAACTAGGCCTCCAGTAGGCCAAGCACAGGGGTTGTTGTCTAGGGTAGAATAGACAAAAATGACATCGTTTCGTCACACATTGCATAAATAATTGAAGACGAAGGAATAAATTTCAAATATTCTACACATTCAGGACGATGTGACCTAATTTTCCTCTATTCTACCCTAAACAACAATCCCTGTACTTATCCCACTGATACTATTCTAACTGAGGAGGACAGCATGATATATGACGTCATTCTCAATCCAATTCAGTTATACATGGAACCCTATGAATTTGACATCAAACATTTTCCATAGTCTATAAGTCGTAACTATCGCGTAGCTAGTAAATTCCTCCATGTTTTAATAAATAAGTATTGTATCAGGTCTACTTTTAAAAATAATTGATGTGAAAATTTTAAAATGAACGAACGAAGTTGACGGATGTCTTCGATCGCACGAAACGGAACAACCTTACCACCTTACGCTTCGGGCGCGTCACTAACTGGCACCTTTCTTTTTGGATATCTTCTTCGATCAGGGTGGACCTTTTTTGAATAACTACATAAACGTTTATAATTTTAGTTTGACTAACATTTTTCATTGAGGTCGATGTTTTTTTAAGCCAATAAATACATTTTGGCATAAACAATGTTTTGTGCACAGCGATAATAGAGAAGATACATCTTCAAAATTCTTATGGTACTAGCTGAATTTACGCGGCTTTACCCACGTGTTCGGTTTAATAGTAAATTCTTACGAATAATTGAGCTTCAACTAAAATAAAATTATAATGATTAGGTTTAAAGATTCTCAAAAAAGACACTTACAAGAGAATAGTACCTAATTTAGCTTAGTAAACAATTTATAAAAGTAAAGTTGTTGTTCGGTCTATAGGTAGGTACCTAGTTATTACAGTTCTGCATAAATAAATTAAAAGGTACAAAAAAGGTAATAGGTAGATTCGCACATACACACACTATCTCACTACAATTTAACAATCAATATAATTAATAAATGATTATCTGAAGTGTCACAAGATTATTAAATAAATAAATAATGCTGGACAATCCACACAGCATCATCTAGCCCCAAAGTAAGAAGAGCTTGTGTTATGGGTACTAGATGACTGATAAACTTAATACAATACATAACAGATATTTTTTATAGAAAATACCCAGAACACCCGGAACAAATATTTGCAGATCGTACAAACATTTGTCCCAAGGCGGGAATCGAACCCGCAACCTTCTGCGTCGCAGGCGAACCTTCGCCCGCCGCGCCACATCGGTCGTCAATTGAAGGTAGTTACTTAAAAAAATATGTGTTTGATATATTTTATCTACAAATAACTCGTCCCTTTGATGGGTGTTATAAAAACACATGTCATCTGTCGGAAAAGTATAATTCAATTTAATTAACAAAAGTATTTTGATGCTATCGATAAAATTCAAATACCTACAATAACTACATCTTTACGTCAAATATTGGTTACGCTTATACAATGTCAATCTAGTACATTTTGTATGGCATCACGTCTCCTTTTTATACTAGATTTTTTTCTGGATGCAACTCTTGGAATAAAATGTCAGCATCATTTTGATAGTAAGGTCATCGTAAGAACGGATTGGCCGTCCTTCGCTTTGTGCGATGATCTAACGTCATCCGTGAACTTCGTTCGTTTTTCAAAGGACTGCTCAATTCACACCGGGATGGCAGCGGCGGCGCGACGTGTCCTTTATAAGCGATACTGGACTTATTTATATGTAGATAAAGTTTAAAATTATTTGACACTGAAAGTGCTCGCCGCGCCGCTGCCGCCATCCCCCGGTGTAAGTTGAGCCTGAAACGGATCAGTCAACCAATAATTCAAGTTTAGATATGTTGATATATTAATTTGATACAATAACTAAAATAGACTTTTAAGTACTTTAAAGTTATTCTGTGGTTCTATAGAACTAACATTAGGTAGGTTGTCCTTTTTAAGGTTTTTTATTTATTTATAAGGAAAGTAGCTACTTTATTTTATTACCTACTGTCGATTATTAGGTGGATTTTATACCTATTAGATTAAAATCTTTTTGTCAGGTTGATATTAAATCCTTAATTGCATTAAATATTTATTTATTAATTTATATTGCCTAATGTAAAACATATGGCCCGGGCAAATATGTGACACAAGTTTTTTTTAAAGACTGAATCGACTATTTCGTGGAACACGTCCGATCGGATGCGAGCGCCACGCTAACTAGGGCCCTACTCCGCGTCCCAGTTACACACACAGTGTTTGTTCAGTGGGACATTGCCCACTGAACAAACACTTATTTACCATCGGAGCGACGGACACCTCCTCTCTGCAGGGGATGCCTACATGACGACGAATCAGCTGCCCACGTAGTGCTGGAATGCGAGGGAGTAACAGCACAACGGACAGAAATCCTCAACTTGCCGAGGTCACTCCGCGAAGCCTGTGAAGACTTCAGGAAGATTCTGCGCTTATGGATGGAGTTAGGCTGGCTATGCTAGCAAAAGTAACGCATAATGGACCAATTCGAGTTCAAATGCGGACATAGGAGTACTTCCACCTTAACCTACTCCGCGAAACTAATCGCTTCCCTATTAAGTATCATCACATAATGATAAACCATTCTATCAATCTCTGCGTGCAACACGCACAGTTCTTTAATTTAAATATTCTACTTGACGATTCTGCGATGATACCATTATGTCGTAGTGAAGCGATTGGTTAGCAGAATTGGGCTCCTGTTGTCTCGTTAATTTGCCCCACTTATCGATCTTACCCCTTCCTGTTTAATGGTGGTGTTTTAAACTATACATAAGTATTGTTATTATTCGTGGTAAATTTTTGACTCCTTTTTATATTATACTTGCTTTTTATCATTAAGAAACCTTTAAGCAAAATTCTTATTACATATAGTAATATCTATTGGGTTTGGTAAATACTAAGGTACTTAGAAAGTATAACGACCGGTCCTTTCATCAGATTAAGGTAGGATCACGTCAAATAAAAAACATGTATTTCCCAAATATATTATTTTTATTAATTACATCTTAATTATATATAAATAAAACTTACTGGAAGAGGTGGCGACCCCTACCAGCAATTTCTGACGACATTAAATATGTATTAGTGTTGAGTACCTAAAATCCTTAAAATATGTATTTTTAACTCACTATTGAAATATATAAAATGATAACTCTACACACACCTTATGAAACAGCTATCCTAAGTATTTTGTTAGACATCTTACATTTTGTAGATACACCTAAAGTGGAAACAGGCGTTTTTTAAAACTACTGCTGATAGCTGGAGCCATCTGCTAAACTAATTGCTTCAATATGACAATGGTATCATTTACCAATCGCTTTACTATGACAATGGTATCGCCATTGTCATAGTAAAGCGATTGGTAAAGATATGGCCCCTGGCTTTTTTGGGATTCCAATCATCATGTTTTAGTTGACATTCATAATGTAAAATAATAGGTACTCGTACATTGATAATGCGCCAGTATTCTCTTTTTAAATTAAGATTTATAGGTTAAAATAGTGTCTACACAGTGCCTTCAATGTTTATTATAATCTAAAACCTTAACCAATAATATAGATTTGATTTGTTTATGTGGAATGTACACTATACATACATTATGTAGATACTTGGGTCAAACTCATTATGATATAAAGATAGGTTATTATAATACTTAAAGTACTTAGTTCTTAAAGCTTTGCCTCGCCAGACGTGGCACAAACTCAAGCGTGCGATGCAAGTTAAAGGTAGCAAAGTAGGTTTTGCAATCTAAAAATATGTCCTGTCTACAGCGAATTTTTGCAGAAAGCAGATGAGTATGAGTGGCCTAATAACGACAGCATTATTTAGATTTCAGACTTACTGGAGTAAGGAAAGAACTCACCAAGCCATGCCAATGTTAGTGTCCTACAGGAAAATCAATGTACAAATGTAATGGTGAAAATGCCGTCTGTCAAAAGAACATCGTACTATAACAGTTTCAGCAGCTGATAACATCATGCCCACATTTAAATCATTTATAATCTTGTCTGATCAATAAAGTGTTAGATTCATTTATCATTGGCATTGACATAATTAACTTGTGTTTGGTGGCCCCAATACAAGTTAACTTCAACTACGTTTGTTTAAGCCATTCTCAATGTACAATGTTTGTCTCTCACCAACTCCCAAATCATGAATCCAACATTCTCTTTTCGTCGTCGAGTTTGAAAAATACTTGTCTGGTACGCATTGAAGGAAAGAGCTCAAATCTACTAGTAGTGCAAAATCTGTCAAAAAACCGACAGCAAGAAAGTAATTTTTAGGTGAAGTATGGGGGGAATTGTTTTTTATCTTGAGTTTGGCTGCAGTAAAGTTCACTAAGAACTTTTGTTTTGCTACAGATGTCAACAACTATGATAAAAAACTTGAGGTGTCTAACATAAAGACGATACTAGTCCACACTCAAGTCAGTTTCAGTCAGACGAGACATGAATGCTAGATCTATGCAGCCATAATTTAGGTTAGCAAGCGCAATTGTCGCGGTTGGCGGGAGGCGCAGCAAGGGGGCGCCCCGGGGATGCAGGCTTATGTTGTACGCCTGACTCAGCTGCGTTCAGATCAAGTCGACCATCTTGGATGCTCTGATATATCTTCTTAGCTGTTTCCAGGAAAGCTTCCTCTACATTCTGCCCTCTGTAATTAAATAAGTTTTATGGAGTCATTTGCTATTAATATCATTCTATACTAGAAGCTAGACCGCTTGGAATGAAATCAAAAAAGAGGCACTTCTTAAAATTTTGCATTTTTTAGTATATACTTTTGAAACTTATTATTACTACACATTAAATTATAGACCTATGTTAGTTTGAATTTATAAAAGATTAGCTGCAGCCCGCGGCTTCGCACACTTTTTTCCGGAATAAAAGGTAGCCTATGTCCGGCCCCGGGATACCATCTACGTCGATGCCAAATTTCACCGAGATCCGTTAAGCCGTTCTTGAGTTATAAATAGTGTAACTAACACGACTTTCTTATATATATAGAGAGAGATATAAAATATAAATATAAATTTTGATACTATAATTCTTATGTTACACACAATTCATATATTTTTTAAGACATGTTAATGTAATTTGGTACTCAACCATAATAGATAAATAGATAAGATTTTTTATTAAGTTCACACACAAACAGCACAGGAAAACATAACAAATCAACAAAAACAGTATTCAGGTAAGTATATGTAAGGAAAAAAAAATAATATTATTCATTATTTAATTAAAATATCACTGGTTAAAAAGTACATTAGTATTTAAGAACATTAAAATATACATTGAAAACGTAAATGCCGGACTTAAATTCTTTTTGGGTTGTGTTGTTTGTCTGTTACTTCCTAGTCAAAGTCAAAAACTCTTTATTTCCATAAACACAATAAATGTACAATTAGAAAAGGTCAAGTTCTTAATAATTAAACACTGACACGGAAATAAAGTGATATAATTTTGATTTCAGTTGCTTCAGTATGTAGACTAAAGTAAAGAAGCAACGAAGAAACCTTTAGCCTGTTAGTTAGTTGTTATTTTTCGAGTTGGAGCAAATCCCGTCCCAAGCTTTTTTATCCTCTAGATAATCTGATATTTTATAGTAGGACTTTTTACACAAGAAGGTTTTGACAATTTGTTTGAATTTATTTACTGATAATTTTTGCATCTCACTAGGAGTTTTGCTGTAGAAGCGTATGCATTGCCCTTTAAAAGTCTCTCTAGTGGTAGTACTCTAGTATCCCTTTAGGTTTGTATGAAAAGCGACAGAATAGCAATAATTTTATTGCATTTTGCGATGTCGTGGAGGAGGAGATGAACAACCTGTATTGCATTTAGTATAGCACGTTAGTTTGTTACTGAGTGTGGCATTGATTGATCAGGAACTGAGACACTTACGTTTTTGCACTAGCTTCAACAAACATCAATCCATTTTCATCAGCGAACTGTTTGGCTTCCTCATATGTAACATCTCGCTGTCCATCCAGATCTGACTTGTTACCAATTAAAAATATCACAGTGCTAGGGTTTGTCAGGTTGCGGGTATCTGTTAACCAACTGCTTAGGTGATTGTAAGTAGATCTGAAAAAAAATATTAAGGCATCAATTTACTCCTACTATTAGGCAAAAGTTTATGCTTTTGTTTGGAAAAGACAACTTCAAAACTACCAAGCGGCAATTTTGCAGAGATTTATGTAGTTCTAGATCTGGATTTACATGAAGGCTAATTTTAATTTCTTATTAAGTGCGAAGGCTGATGTTAATAAACCGTAAATAAAACGTCAAGTGCGAGTCAGACACGCAACCAAGAGTTCCGTATAAGTAAGACCTTGTTTCTGGTCAAATATTAGGATTCTAGGTCAACGGGAAGTAGGCCCAGCAGCCTTATTGTCTAAGTCAACTGGTAATCGACATCGACTTCATTTTTGATATGTATTTGAAACCTAGCCTGGACTTCGATTGTCACTTTCGTATTGTGTAAATAGATGTCACATGCAACACCATTACGAGCGAAATTCAAACCTAGTGAATGACGGAACTTCGTATTTTAGTATTGCGTAACGCCGAAATGAATTTCAGTAGCAAATTCAAGCCCATGTGAAACGTCAGATGAAGCAGGGAGCTCATTCGAATCTTGTTTAAAGTGTTTTGGTCAAATTTGAATCAAAATAAGTAAATTGTGGTGAACTTGTGTTTGAAGCAAAGTAAAATTATCCAAACTAGGGGTCCTCCCCCAAACAAGGGGTGTTTGTTTAGCCATAATCACCACGCTTGGCAGGTAGATTGGGGCAGTAGAAGTGTTAAAATACACAGAAGGAAGCTACTGCAAGTTCAAGGCTTTCGTAAGAGTCGACTAAAGGACCCTCTGGTAGGGTCCTTTAGTCGAAAGCCACGAGTTGAGTTAGAGGGGTCGATTCTTACGACAGTTACGAGTTGAGTTATAGGGGTCGATTCTTACGACAGTTACGAGTTGAGTTGGAGGGGTCGATTCTTACGACATCCACGGTCTGATATATAGGGGTCGACTATTATGACATCCACGGACTGAGTTATAATAGGGGTCGATTCTTAAGATACGCGAACGTGTTCCATCATAAAAAAACGCGTACTTTTGACATTAAAAAAAACGCGTACTTCTATCAATAAACAAAATAAACCGTGAACTTTTGACAACTCCAACAGTGACATCATGAGTGAGTTTGACAGTTTGAAGAAAGAAAACTTGCGTTTCGGTAATAGATAGCTTTGTAGTAAACATACTGACAAAATACGTGATTATTATATTTTTATAAAAACACAGCCTGTGCATTATTTTTGGCAATTAGTTGCAATTTGCAACTAATTGCCAAAAATAATGCACAGGCTGTGTTTTTATAAAAATATAATTCCCGTTTTTGCAACTAGTAAAACAGCTAAATCGCATAGTACCAGTGGTACTACTAGTAGTCCAACTCGCATTATCGAAACGCAATAAAGATCGAAAACATGAAAAATTGGATCCACATGGATCATTCATTCCGAAACCGAATACCAGTTGAATACCTTAGTTAGACAATACCGACGACATTCTGACTGGGTCAACCACTGCTTTTTTCAAATTAGAATTTCAATTTAGACAATAAGGCTACAGGTCCATGGCGAGAATCAAAAATACAACATTTAATATTCGAATTTTGCCCTTTATTTGTGCTACAAGACCTGGCTTTTTGCCAAATTTTACTATTCTAGGTCTACAGGAAGTACCCCATAGATTTTGGGCCATGGGGAGAATCAAAAGTATTTTTTTTCTTAAATATCTACAAATTTACTGTTTTTGGATTTTTCCTATACTTGTGCTAAAAGACTTCTCTCTCATCTTCTTACCGAGTTTCATGATTCTAGTTCTACGGGAAGTACCCTATAGGTTTTGTGTGCATGTGATTAGCTTGGAAATTTCAAAATAAGCAGTAACTTTTGATAGCGTTGACTTAAGTTTTTTTTATATCATAGCTCCAAGAGGTTACGGACTTGAGTATTTGATGTTAATTTTAACTCAGTACCTCCACACATTACCGAGAGAAGGAGGTTGACAGACAGACAACAAAGTGATCCTATAAGGGTTCCTTTTTTCCTTTTGAGGTACGGAACTCTAAAAACTACTCTTTCTGCAGCCAGTGTCTTGGGGACCCTTCTGACTGATATTGATATGGATCAGTTGAGCTACCTGTAGTTTGTTTGCAACAGTCTGCAGTTAGCTCAATTGTAAATACTAGATCTAATTTCCTTTGTTAATAAAGATATCTTTCTAGGTATCAACATAATTTACCTTCTTGTAATGTCATAGACCATAAGTGCCCCTGCAGCACCTCTGTAGTAAGATCGAGTGACAGCTCTGAATCTCTCTTGTCCAGCGGTGTCCCAAATCTGAAGTTTAATCTTTTGACCAGCTACTTCAATGATCCTGGTTCCAAATTCAACTCCAATTGTGTGAGGGCAATCAGCCATGACTGAAATGTTGTACATTTTAAAATACTTTCCCTAAATTTTTGTACCAGAAATGTAAGAACAGAAGAGGTCTCAGCAGATAGCACACTAATAAGAAGTAACTTCTGAAAAATTAAGAAGGTAACTTACATTTTTTATCGGTAAACTGATGTAATAGGCAGGATTTACCTACTCCCATATCTCCAATAATGATATATTTAAATATATAGGAATAATTGTAGGGGCCTGAAGTCATCTTGGTTACTGAAAATGGAATTAATAATAGATTGCACCATTAAACCAACAAACGCATTACTTTTGTAATGCCCCTGCAGATGTGTGGTGATAACTAAGCATTAGCTTTTTGATAGGACCTGACACGAAATATTACCGTGTTTGAGGAAATGAGTCACCACTCAATAAAGCTTTATGTAGAATTCCTACGTAAAACCATCTTTCACAATAGAAATCAATAAATGCTATGTTGCACTATATCATGTACGACAGGTTCAAAACCAAATAGGAATACTTCTCGGAGAAGTTCCTTTCTCTTACCAATCGATTAGTTAGTAATACATTCAGTTCATAACAACACCACAAATTAATTAGGGGGTGGTGGTCAAGTCAATGGTTGGAATACAAAATAATTTGTTTTGTCTCACCTAGAAACAAAGAGAGTTACCGATTAGAGCGTCGAGTAAACACGAAGCAACGTTGTTTTAGTGTAGACAATGTACAAAATCACTTGCGTCGTGAGATAAATGTTTAGCAAACATAAATTCACAAAAAACTTATAAAGCAATTTGGAGAGCAGTATTCATGATCATGAAATGAAAACGTCTTCGGACGGACGGACGGAAGTGAAAACGTAACCGTAACGTAACGTAACGTAGTCACACACAGACTGACAGTGACAGCAGACGGTAAACAGCTCTATGATGTGCGAAGTAAGTGAACTGGACACTAGCAGCAAAATGACAAACCAGTCACTTAATACCAAATAAAAAGAAGTCAAGTCATTCGTCCCCTTTCACATTATAAAGACTAGCAACACTAAGATCCTGTGACTGCTGTCAACAACATTTTCGTTATATATTGGGCATAGCGGGGAAACTACAGTAATTTATATTTTTGCGGGGAGGCGAACGGTTTTGCTTCAGAATAATGTCTTAGCAAAGATTCATAGGAAATGGGAGATTTGTGACTAAAATAAACTCTAAAACTACAATTGATTTAAAGTTTATTTTAGCAAAGATTCATAGCAAATTGGCTTACAATGTGCGCAAAACTTCTTATCTGATATCTAAATTACTTGTAATTTATAAAATACTAAAAACCTGAGCTTTTTTTTCGAGCGTCACTAACCACATTAAGTGCAAAAAAATCAGTTTCAATAAACGTTATTCCTATTCCTTTATAAACCAAAATTACTATTTCAATTATGATGGCAAACTGTATCTTGGCCTCCAACGATGACGACACAAGATTTCTCCAGACATCTCGGTTTCCATTCGAGCTATCTCTCGCCAGCTACTTATACAGTGTTCGGCAGAACAGACCGTGTGATATAGGATAACTGAGGGTAGGTGGAAGCAAGTGCAATAGCTTAGTGGCTTTTTAAACCCTGAAAGGCGTCTCGGCTTTTTAAAGATCTTTTTGAGTTTTCTGAAATTTAAAATATTTACGTGAGATCTAGGTAAATAAAGCAGCTATGAGAATGCAAAGTGTTAAAAAAGGAAAATTTAAAATTGTGCGGTCAAAAAAATAACTAAGAGATTCTCTGATCTTCCAATTCACTGAAAACTTCTCTAGTTTAAGGTTATTCCAACGGTATGCCACATGTGTTAAAAGAACATAAAATAAACGACAAATTAGGGGTTTCATAAAAATATCTGTTATTTTGAATACCTTGAAAATGATGTTATTTTGTGGTCCTACATGTTTAGTTTGGTAGACCTTTAGCCAAAGAGTAAGAGGGGGTAGGTAGGAGAACCATTTGCAAAAGTAGGTATGGTGGCCTTTTTAACCCTTGACAGCATCACTTTATTTAATGATTTTTTTAGTATGGTGGCTTTCCTAACTCTCAAGTATATACTTAACTATAACTATGTTTTTCCGATATTTGAATTATCTAGTGATGTTATTTTATTTACGCAAAGTAACGTTACATACACATAAAAGTTAATAAACAAACAATAGAAAAAAATGAAGTGAACAAGCCAAAATGTAAGCCATGTTATGTCTTACTTGGTTCCACCTACGCCCAGCTACGATATGGCACACGTTCTGCCGAAGAGCCTGTTTATTTGGAATGGGCGAGTTAGATCATTAATATATTTTTCTAATTTCAGGGATAGGAATATTTTGCCAGTGTCATGTCGACATACTAATATAGTTTTGTTTGTAAACCGAGAAAGAAAAAAATAATCTGGCTCTGTCCGAGTAGAATCAATTCGTTGCTTTTCCAACTAGGTATCTGCGCTGAATTATGGCTGGACAAAATCAAAATAGTAGTAGTCAAAACAATACTACAAATGATGGAATATCACCCGTGAACCAAAGTGAACAAGAAACCGTCGCAGAAGGTGATTACTGTTAGACTGTTTGTTACCTTTTAATCGATTTTTAATAGAGCCTGGGGCCAATTTTTATAGTAGTCTGCTATAAAATAATCACATTCCCTGAAGAAACTGTTTTTATTTTATACATGAAGGTGCTACATTGTTTCTAAACTCAGACGGAGTTTACTGTACCACTTTATAAATTTACCTCCAAAAACTGCTCTCAACACAACACTAAAGGTGGTCTTAATTTTATTTACAGAGTATGATGTGTTGGATTCAAGGTTAGATGAACTAAACACTGCTCTGGATTTTTTGGAACAGCAGAATGACAACATCCATGATCAATTAAAGGAGCTTTTGCAATCCAACATCGAAATTAGACAAGAAATGCAAATGCAAAAGGAACAGGAAAAATAAACTTAAGATTATCAAATGAAAAAATTATTTGCAATTGTTTATTAGTAGGTCATTACATCATTATTTACATATTTCACAGACGAGTAGGTACTGTTCTGTGCATATTTAAAATAGATACACTTTGTTTTATCATTATGAGGTGAAAATATACCTACTGTAATATAAAAAAAACACTTTTTAATTCAGCATATTATAATCAAAACAGCTATCAACTGACTATAATTACATAAACAATTAAACAACTTATTTATTTGCAATCTGTCTATTAGTGATGATGATTTGCTTTTTTGTAAAAGCGAAGGCCACAATATCCACATGAATGATTGCCAGGTTTATCCTGAAACAGTAAATTGATATGTTAACAATTTGTATTTACAATATATAATGGATAGAACATGCAAATTCACTACCTGATCTTCAGCTTTACCAAACCTTTATGTACTATTATTTTTACAAAGCCTACCTAATTTATGTTTACAGCTAGGTTTTTTTACCAAATTGATATAGACTCTAGGATGTCCTTCAGGGCCACTGCCTCCATCACACCAAACAATTCGATTCTCCACCTCTGTTGGTGGCACTAATTCAATCAATTTCACTGCCCAATTCTTATTCACTTGTTTTTTAGCATTCATGAATCGAGCCAGCCTGTAATCATTGGCATCCCATTTCTAAAAAAAAAATAACAAATTAACTATTTACAATAGTTAGGGTGCTGTCACTGTAACATGCCTACGCACAGTTTATTAAATTGATGACACAATTATCAGCAGGCCATGAAAATCAATTCGTCTTTATTACACACATTTTTTAAAATAATATCATCATCGTCAGTCAAGCCCAGGAAACCCAAGACTGGGCATAGTAGGTAAGTAGTGTACCTAAAAAGTGGGGTGTTAGATGATGCCCATCTACAGTAATAGGTTCCTTAGTGTAATTTGTATGTATATCACCTGTAGGTGGTTCAAATGATGATGAAATAAACAGCTGCAGAACTAAAGAAAATTGCAAAACCATTTGGCGCAGATCGGAATCACTAAACATCACATACTTAAAGTACCAAAATCATCTGAGTTTAAAGGAAAGAGAGACAAAATGGATAAGTTTCTTCTTATTACTGTTATGTTATTCTATGTTGAATAAACTATTATAAATACACAATTATTGCCCAAATATAAATAAGGATAGTGGCGGCACAAGAGAATTTGGTTGCTAGATTACATAAGCAGTTTTTGCAGAATAACTTTATGCATGTTTCATTTTAAACAGCATTTCTTTTGAGATTATTCGATATATTAGGGAATTTATGTGAAAAAGGCAAACCTACTTGGCCGGTGTGAGTGACTTGGTCTTCTTCACAAGAATAATTGCGACTAATTTGAAGAGGAATAGTTCTGCGTACTAATGCTGCCACTGGAGAAACACGAGCTTTCAGTGAGTTGCTCATTTTTAGGAACAGAGCAAATGATTCAGAATTTACGAGAAATAGATTGGTAAAAGATGAGAAACATTCACGTAAACAACAGTTTTTCTGATAATTTTGGTTAGATTGACTTTTTTTTTTTTTTTTTTTTTTTTTTTTTTTGGACTTGCTAGTTTTAGCATTTGCCATATTTATTTTTTTTTATTTAGTATATTTTTTTTAATTAAAAAATTTGGGAAACATTTACAACTTAATAAACTTAAACAACGAAACGATAGGTACAGGATAAGGATCAGACGAGTTAGGATAGGAAAATTATACTAAGGGAATTATCAATAATATACTATATACACTATATATTTATATTATTTGTACAAATAAAGGATGCTAAGCAATGATATATAGAGGGGTCTAAGGAGGAAAGGAGGGAGGCAATATTAATAGGAAGCGGAATACGGAGGGAGACGAGATCATTAAAGAAGGAACTGTGATCGTATTTGTTACAAGAAAAAAAAATATGATTTTCGTCACCAAATTCATCACCGCACTCGCAAGAAGGGTCACTTACAATTTTCATCCGGGCTAGATGGGCTGGGGTGCACGTATGACCCAGCCGCATCCTTATGATAACTGTTGTTGCACGTTTATTGAGTTTTATTTTAAAAAACCAAGGTTTGAGTGGGACACTACTTTGTATAAATCTGTAGTGTTTTGCCTTGCTGCCCACGTTGCCCGCCCAAGACTCATCCCAAGCATTCCTAAGATAAATCCTGGGTAGAGCAAGAAGATCTTGCGAAAAGTTTTTGTAGGGAAAGAGATCCCCACACTCCACAGCCTCATTAGCAAGAATATCTGCCTGCTCATTGCCGACTATACCGCAATGGCTTGGGATCCACGCGAAATGCACTGAATATCTATGATCATTACATTGCAAAAGCCTAGTTCTAGAATCCATTATAATGTGGTAATAAGTTTTGGATCGGAATGGGTATTTGATGAGTGACTGTAACGAACTCATTGAGTCACTAAAAATAATGGTATTTTTAAGTTTCATCAGTAATATATACTCCAGAGCTTTCAAAATCCCGTAGCATTCTCCAGTAAACACTGATGTTTCATCAGGAAATTTAATTTTTTGTACGATATTATAGTCCTTGTGATAAATACCAACGCCAACTTTTCCTATCTGGGAATGCTTGGAGGCATCAGTATAAATCTGATGCCAACCGTGCCAGCGATCATCAACGGCAGATTTAAAATATACATTAGCATTTGTATCATCGCGGTCTATGTTTAGATCAAAATGTATAGTAGGAGGAAGTGTTAAAGCTTTATAGCTACAGTTGAAGATGGGAAGAAGATTAGATTGGTGAGTTGGGGCAGACATCGATGTATGCTTGTTATAGCTATGAGTTAAATATGGAGGTCGTTTATGTTTCCAATACGAAGAAGTGGTTATGAGGTGATAAAGATTTTGGATTTTAGGAAGAAGTTGGTGATTTGATTGCTGAGAAGTACGGAAAAAGAACCTATCGGATAGATACTGTCGTCTTAAATGTAATGGAGATTCCCCACATTCCGCCTGTAGCGCAATAATTGGACTAGATTTCATAGCCCCCAAAATGATTCGCATTGCTTTAGACTGAATGCCATCTAATCTTTTGAAAGCAGCTGCTCTACCAGGTTCTAATAAGAAAGTGCCATAGTCCAGCGTACTTCTTATGAGAGCATTGTATAAGAGTTTTAAAGAGAGTTTTTAAGAAAACGGATGAGCACCCCACCAAACACCAGAGAGGCCTCTCATCAAATTCAAAAACTTTTCACATTTCGTGACAACATGTTCACAATGAGGGTGGCCAGTGAGTTTTGAGTCTAATATTACACCTAAGAATTTAGAATAACTATTTACAGGAATAAGAATATCATCATAGTATATTTTCGCAGGTAGCGGATTCAACTGACGTGTAAACGTAACTACGTTGCTTTTGGACACTGAAAGCTCCAAGCCATGTTTATCCAACCATAATTTTAGAAATTTAAGAGCAGATGTTATGTATGAAGATCCTATATCAATGGAACTGCAAGGCGTGTATATAAGCAAATCATCTGCATATTGTAGAATACTTACCATATCGTTTACAGAAGTTTCTAAATCATAAGTGTAAATACTATAAAGGAGAGGACTCAATACAGAACCCTGCGGTAGACCCTTCCACGCTACTCTTGAAGTCTCAGAAAAATTTAATTTAATTATTCGTCCAGCTAGCATGTTTTGAATAAAGTTCGACAAAAAAGGTGGGATTTTTAAAAAATTAAGTTTTTTAATCAACACTTCAATTAAAACATTATCATAGGCAGATTTTATATCCAAAAAAGTAGCTACAACAGACTTATTCAGTGAAAACGCTACTCTAATATCTGTTATAAAGACACTAACGCTGTCCATCGAGCTTCTACCTTTTCTAAAGCCATATTGACTCTGAGGCAAAAGGTTCTGACTTTCAATAAACCATTCAATTCTATTTTTAACTAGGTGTTCAACAATTTTTAAAATGACTGGCGATAGGGCTATGGGTCGATAGGATGCGGAGTCTAATGAATTTTTTGTTGGTTTTAAAAATGGCAATACTATTTGAATTTTCCAATCTGAAGGAATGTCACCTGTCAGCATGACGGAATTGATAATTGTAAGTAAATAATGCAAAGAATCTTCACCAAGATGAGCAAAGAAAGAATAGGGAATGCCATCGTTGCCAGGAGCCGTATCGCGCGTCACTGACAGAATGCCTTTCAGCTCGTGAATAGAAAAGGGTGCATCAAGACCATTCGGACACACAGGATTTTGTGGGATTGTTGGGGTGATAAATAATTCCTTTGGTGGTACTGTCGCTGGAGCCAAACGGTCTATGAAGCTATCACTCAGGAAATGAGGCATTGTAGCAGAAGCAGAATCATTAAGTCCTGATCTGTAACGTCTTATGTTAGCCCAGACTGCTGATGGTTTTGTTTTAGGAGAAATGGTTGCGCAAAAACTTTGCCAACCTTGCAGTTTCTTATGTTTTAATGTTTTCTTGGTTTTAGCTATTACATCAATTAGTTTATTAAAATTTTCTTCTGACATTTCTTGATTATAAATTAACTCTGCCTCTTTTCTTTGAGCAACAGCAAGACTACACTCAGAATCCCACCAAGGTGGGGATGCTAACTTGTTTAAAGCACTATTTTTAAGAGGAAATGTTGCATTAGCTGTTTCTATCAAATTATTAACAAAAATATTAGCACATGTAGAAATTCCCTGGGATATAGGAGGCAAAGTGTTTATCTTATCTTCCATGTGGGACTTGAAATCGCACCATTTATCAGAGATAATTTTGTATCTCATCCTGGGTGGAGCTTTTTGAGCATTATTGACTTTAAATTTGTTAAATTGTAAAATAATTGGGAAATGATCACTACCATGTGTAAATGGTTGTGTTTTCCAAGTAATATCTAAGGCTAGGCTAGGAGAGGTAATGGATAAGTCAACAGCACTATCATTTTCTGAGGGTTTTGTTCGCCGAGTTTGAGATCCATCATTTAAAATACACAAGTTTTGTTTATCAATTATATCAAGCAGGTCTTTACCGTGAGTATTGGATAAAGAACTACCCCAAGTTCTATGATGAGCATTGAAATCTCCCATGACAACACATGGCTTAGGTAATGATGAAAGCAGACTGTCAATTTCATCATAAATTTGTGATGAAGGATGTGGTATGTAAATAGAGACAAAGCAGATTTTATTAATAATGCAAGCTACAGCAGTAAAATTATTAGGGTTATGGGAAGGTAAAACAAATTGAAAAAAAGAACAAGAATTTTTAATAAGAAGAGCGGCTCCACCCCATCCATCAGGTCTATCATCCCTGAGGCAGGAGAAGCCGCTCAATTTAAACACAGAGCCTGGCTTAAGCCAGGTCTCTGTGATGGCAAGTATAAAAGGGTTACATTTATTAATTAAATATATAATTTCAGACTTTTTGCTAACTAGACTCCTGCAGTTCCATTGAACTGCGGATCTGGTGTGATCCATTATGGGTGTGTAAAATACTAATTGTGTCTATTATTTTGGCAGCGTTGGACGGTTCTATTATATTGGACTGTAATAAAGTGGTTAGAAGGGCAATAACATCATTAATATTCAACTTCTTGTTGTCCTCTTTCAGAGCACAACCATTGGATTGTGTTGTCAAAGGCTGACTAGTCAGATCACGGTGGATCCTTTGGTCATAACCCTTGTGTGATTTAGGTGGCAGACGTGGTTTTAAGAACACAGTTTTTCTAGAAGATGATGGGACTTGGTTTATTGTATGAGATGGGATTGATTGGTCTTTATTTGATGTCAAAATTGCAGCATAAGAATGTGTTAAAGGTGGATGTGTTCTTGATGCTTCGGCATAAGAGATACACTTATCTGCCATTGAATGTTTAATTTTAGTTTGTCTAACATACTCAGGGCAAGACTTACTAGTGGCATAATGTGCACCACCACAGGAACAGCAGGACAGACAGTCTTCATGAATGCCACAAGAATCACCAGAGTGTTCTTGGCCACACTTGAAACAGCGTGGCTTGGACCGACACTGCAGTTTGGTATGACCAAACCGACAGCAGTTGTAACATTGTATGGTTGGATATGTGTACAGTTGGACTTGTAAGGCAGTATAACACATGTAGATACGGTTTGGTAACACTTGCCCATCAAATGTTACAACTACTGTCTGAGTTGGCTTCCACACAGGGGCTCCATTGACAATTTCTTTGAAATTGATTCGTCTTACTTTTAAGATTTTCCCACAGCCACTAGGTAATGTAGTGCACTCCATGATCTCTTCTGGAGAGATGTCTGTAGGCACACCACGAACAACTCCCATACGAGAGACATTATAAGTTGGGATAAATGCCTTCAAATTATTTTCACTTAATCTCGCATGGCTAACAAATGCATTAGCATCAGTATGTCTAATAAATGCTATGGATACTTTGTTCCTACCAATTCTTTTCACACTACCATTCACAACATTATCGATAGAGTTGCGTTTTAAGAATTTCCCAAAGATAATTGGGTGGAGCGTGGAGCCATCGTTTGGTAACTCAGTAACACGTTGCACATGTACAATATAAGGAGCACTGTCATTGGAATCATACTGAATTCGAGTAACCACAACTGGAGCCTGCGATGATGAATTTGGTGGAGGTGTGGGGTCTGCCACGACAGGGGTAGGAACAAGATCTTGACTTATAACTGTTGTATCGCTATCACTAGTTTGCGGTAGGTTCTTGTCACAATGACATCCTATCGATTTGTTGGACCCATTTTTCCGCTTCTTTTTATTACAATGTTTGCACATTTTGTTCTTTAGCTTCCGTTTTTTGGAAGTCGATGTATCCGTATCCATCCCAGATTCATTAGAAAGTCTCTCAAAGCTATTAGATATTGTTACATTGCTACCGACCTGAGGGACCGTGCCCCCAGGATCCGGCGGCTCCTCAAAGTCCATCAACAAAAATGTAAAAAAAACTTACCAGATGCTATAATATTTACACTACTCTACTTTATATACAATAATTATGAAAATAAATAGTAAAAACTAACTCTACTGATCAATATTTGCTAGTAAAATAAAATTTTAAATTTCGGTGGGAAAAAAACGCGACCGCCCTGTTTGATGCTTCCCGCCTTTTTTTCGTTAGATTGACTTGAGAACAAAATATTTAATTTTTGCTTAGTTGTCAAAATTGTTATTTCTATCAGTGTCAAAAATGTGGATGGCAAGACGATAGCTCGCGCAAGCCCGGAAGCGCGGCTTGTGCTATCGTTGACATGCTGAGGCAATCCTGCAGTCCAATGACTGCACAAATTTACTATGCACGTGTTTACTTGAGCGTCTGGCCGGTTATTCAAGTCGCGCTTCAGTCCGGCGAAGTGTTTTCGACGACACACGTCGTCGTACAAATCATAAAAATGAGGTATGGATTGGAGAGGATATTTGATAGAATTTTTAACTGAATTATAAGAATTCATAGAACTGTACAAAACGTAGAGCTTCTAATATAAAAAAAACCGGTTCTGTAGGTAACATCGTGACGCGGACGTGACGAACACCGTTAATAGATAAATAAAAACCTTTTAAAACCTCTCCGTACTGACAGTTCAGTGTTCAGTCCAGACGTGTAATGGATGAGGTTTGCGCAGTCTAGTTTGTATGAGCTTACTTGCACGTGTGGCCAACCAGTGTTCAGTCTTTTCGCACAGGCATAACTGCGGAGCGTGTAGCTGGGCTATAATAATTAGAACAAAACCATCCACCACCACTTTTCCGTGGTTTTATTCCTTTTAAAAACGCAGAAATAAATTCTCCACGAAAAAATTTGAATCTCGCGCCAACCCGCGATAATCAACCGTAGGGCGATCATTTCATTACCTTCGTGTCGTCACAGACTAATTAATAGTACACTAGCATGTCGCGTTTTTTTTGGAGATGGTTTCTTTCTACGGAATATCGGTTACCCTCATTTATAATAATATAACTCATAAATCTATGAATGGCCTAGATATTATTCGCGTGTTTAGGTTTAAATATCTGGGACATATAGTTACCGACGACCTTAAAGATGAAGATATTGAAGGGGAACGTAGGGCTCTATCGGTTCGAGGTAACATGCTGGCTCGCAGATTTTCCCGTTGTACTGAACAAGTTAAAGTCACACTCTTCAAAGCTTACTGTCAGAGTTTGTACACGGGAAGTCTGTGGGTCCGGCATACCTAAAGATCGAGTACGAGTCCAATATAATAAATTTCGGATGATGCTGCGACTGCCCCGATTCTGCAGTGCGTCGGGAATGTTTGCGCAGTATCACACTGATGGTTTTCATGCCATCGTGCGCAAGAGAACTGCGTCCCTAATGCGCAGAATAAGGGACAGTCGCAATAGCATCCTGCGGACTGTGGCAGAGGGGCTATCTTCTCCACTCTGGAGATACTTTGTGGTGAGGGTGATCAATGAAGGAAGATATTTCCTTCATTGGTTATCATTACGTCATCTGGCACAGTTTTTCTAAAATGTTACTTTGTTCTTTATTATTATTATTTTTTTCTTTTGGTTGTATTTTGATTTGTTCTTTTGTCGTAAAGTTATGGACTATTTGTTGTCTGAAATAAAATCTTTTTTTTTTTTTTATAAAGATAGTTTTAAAGTACAACTTACTTATTTTTGTGTACATTAAATACACGTCTGACCCGATGCGATAGTCTAATCGGACGTCAGTCGGAAAGAAAATAGACGAGAGGCTTTTCAAGGTTAAAAAATCCACCAAGCATTATTGCACTTGGTTTCACCTACCCCCAGTTACCATTATGGTACACGGTCTGCCAAACACGTCTCTGTCGGTCGTACAGACAGCATTTATATAATATTATAGTAAATAAATGGATTCGACTAAGGGTCAGAATAAACACAATGTAAAGATGTGCAATTTTATTGACTAGACGTACCTACATAATCTAAAAGCCTGTTCAGACCGGCGCGGCGGCGCGGCGGGATAACGCGCGTTACCAAGCTAAATACCGCTTAGGTCTGAACAGGCTATAGTCGCTACGCTATACAGGGTGATAGGGAGTTTGGTACAAAAAAGTTCGATTGTGTACACTATGAAACATTCATCAGGAAACTTCTATTGAATAAAGGACACCTCTTTGGATCTTCTTATTTGAGTGACAGGATACAAAGAGTTGACATTAATGGGAAGCGAAAAATTCATATTCGTTTGAAATAACTTGTTTTATGTTCAAAACTACTGACGCGGTTCCTTTCACAGACCAGTCTTTGTTAAATTCTATACACATTACTTGAATAACATAACATAAAAACAGTTCACTTATTGTGTAATTTGACCATTTAGTAGTTAATTGTTGAATTTTGGGTTTTCTCCTCAAAACAAAAAAAAACCGTACAAAATAAACGTGCGACTTCGTCTATGCTACAGCCACACTACGAGGTGAAGATTCGCGTTCGCATTGTCGCAATAAAACTTCGTATTCGATCTACGACAAAGTGTTTAGCCACATTGGAAACATACTTCGCAACATCGTGATGGTTCATTTTTACGGAAAAAATGGACGGCAGTTGCGCTCTATAATATGTCGGCAAATAATTACAAATCAAAACGATGCCACACACAAAAATACGTGCAAACCGCTCGGGGCGTTTTGCCATCAACAAAGCGCGCGAAGTGTAGCCAACCGCAAGCACTGTCGCGATAAAACCCTTTTATGTGCGGCAATTTACCGACAGCGGTGCGAAGGGCATTCGTGTTCGCGATGACGATTCGCGATAGGACGAATTGCTTGGCCAGACTTGTCCCGACAGCGCAAATCTTCGTGTGATCGCGATAGTGTGGCCGTAGCATTTGAAAACCATGGCTCAAATAGTTCGACATGGTCTATTCTAGCTTCGCCTTGAAGCTTTGCACCCAGCTCCCAATCATCCTGTATTTATCATTTTTAATCTGTTTAAGCGAGATATTCCACCATTAAATTCTTCAAAGCTGTAGATACCTCAGTAAACTAAGTATCCGCTTTGGCAACACAGTTCATTTTACTAAGCTAAAGTAGCTAACCAAGATATAAAAGTGAGTATTGTGTTAGTGTGTAACAGAATTTTGTGGACAGACATATTAATTTATATCCGCAAATATCGCTGTTACGTGCGCTTTATGAATAAACACTGAGATCGCCAACGAATTCATTTTCAGCAGCCTTTCCTGGGGACGAATCCATGGAGCCATATAGCTCAACAGAGAGTCCATTATGCCTGTAACAGATATTATTTTTTATTAGATCAGTATGAATGAAATCAGGCCCTTTTTATTAAATCAGGCCCTACTTTGTTAGCGTAGGATAAACTATTCATTACATGACGTGAGACGCGTGTCTTATTTGTTAAAAGGTTTGAGTAAAACTTGTGCCCCTATAAAAATATGATGTTACTAGACTGGGTTTCTACCCTTTTTATGCTTTCTGGCATAAATATTTTCTGTGTAGAATGTAGGTGCTACCAGAAATATTGATACCCAATTTTACTTTGGGGATAAGTATGTTACTGATAGTAATTATTATCAACTAGCTTGTATAACTTTTGTGTTCTAATAGAGAATTAAACTCTTCATAATAAACACTCCTCAGGTGGCTCAGACTGGCGCAGGACCGAGACGTATCGCATGAACGAAGAGAAGTCTATGTCCAGCTGTGGGTAAAGAAAGGCTAGGCTGGGGTGATGATGAGCATTTACATTTTTTTTTGGAGTCCTGGAGGAGTCCAGTTGCCTTATTTCTGCATAAAGTTCACCCTAAAATACCAACTACTTGGTATGGTAATCATCTTAAATTATTAAAGTACTAGTTGATGCCCGCGGCTTCGCACGCGTTTTCAAGTAGCCTATGTCCGTCCCGGGGATACCATATACTTCTCTGCCAAATTTAATTAAGATCCGTTTTGGCGTGAAAAGGTAACAGACAGACAGACAGAGTTACTTTCGAATTTATAATATTAGTATGGTATTTAAGTTTTATAAAGTAGGTACCTTTTTGTGCTGTTATTAATATCACCATCACCGGAAAAGCTATCGGAGTCATCGTTTAGAGATGTCTGGGAATCTGTAAAATTTTTTTTTTTATTTCAATTAGTTGAGTACCTATCTAAACTACAATACTTAGTTTATCGTAGCTACACTACAGATATCAAATCTATCAGCAAGAGAACTTGCAATTTTTGACAAAATAAAATTTGTGCAAACATCTAACCTATTTATAGATTTTTAGGGTTCCCGAGCCAAGTGGCTAAAACGGGAATATATATTTTTGCTCAGTCCGTCTTAAACAGCCACATTTTCTCGCTTGTTTAATGCACCTATAAAAACAAAAAAATACTAAAAATGATTTATTACTAGACTAAAAGACATCTTCCGAAAACACAAAATAAATAGCCCTAACAAAAAGTGGGACCTAAATAAAATAAAACAAAACGATAGCGAGCTTTCTTTAATCGTCACCTACTCGATGTCTTTATGGTCTGGGATCAAAACAGGGAAATTTACTTAGCCTGCTTTAAGTTATGTATGACCATCTTGTGAGTCCATGGTGCGACAGATACAGATAAGAAATCCGAGTTTGCAGCATTAGTAGAAATAATTTTTAGAAACTAATAAATAATAGATAGTGGATTTATTTCACACACAAAATCATCTGGCCTCAAAGTAAGCAGAGCTTGTATTGGAATAAAAGGTTTATTGTCTGTAGTGTGATGATGAATGGATGAATGATTGGTTTCGTCGAGGTTCAATAACTCACTCACTCAATCGAAGATATCAAAAAATGGTGTATAGAATAAAATATGGGTATTGGAATAAAAGGTTTATTGTCTGTAGTATGAATGATGAATGGATGAGTGATTGGTTTCGTCAAGGTTCAATAACTCACTCACTCAATCGATGATATCAAAAATAGCTGTATGGAATAAAATATGGGTATTGGAATAAAAGGTTTATTGTCTGTAGTATGAATGATGAATGGATGAGTGATTGGTTTCGTCAAGGTTCAATAACTCACTCACTCAATCGATGATATCAAAAATAGCTGTATGGAATAAAATATGGGTATTGGAATAAAAGGTTTATTGTCTGTAGTATGAATGATGAATGGATGAGTGATTGGTTTCGTCAAGGTTCAATAACTCACTCACTCAATCGATGATATCAAAAAAATTTAGTATGGTAAGGATATTGTTTTCGCCATCAATTATAGAAAATGTAATCCCATGTAAGCTTGCCTCGTAATAAACATATCTAACTTGACGATGGAGTATTATTTGCAACACCTTGTGTTATGCTGTGTACACACCGGCGAAACGAACGACAACGAATGGTTCTCGCTGGCCTTCGGTGGTGAGATTTTACTTCCATTAAACACATTTCTACTCATAAAAAAATGTTGTTGTCGGAGGCCAAGACACACTTAGGCCCGTATTATGAATGCTTGCTCAGTCATTGATCTATGCTAGAGTAGCGCTTTTCTATATCATAAACGTCATTAAAGCATATATCGATGACTGAGTAAGCTTTCATAATACGGGCCTTAGGGTCGCTGAGCCAAAGGAGTAAGGGAGTATTAGTTTACCCGAGGTGGTGAGGCGGTGCTGCGTGAGGTACTGCGCGGAGAGGTAGGGCGGCAGGTCGTCGGCGCAGTCCCCCGCGCCGCCTTCGCCCAGCGTCTCCACCACGGATAGCCACTGTCCGTTGTGGCAGCGGAAACGTTCCACCTGCAAGTTATTTCATCTTAGTATGTCAACACTTCTTCTCTGATCTGTGTAAGGCTCAATTCACAGCGGAATGGCAGCGACACTTTCAGTCTCAGACTGTAGTCAAAATCATTTTTAATATTACTACATACAAGACCAGTATCGCTTAAAAAACTCGAAAAGGTCGCGCACCTTTGCGTTGCCTCGCTGTCGGCCGCTGCCGGTATGAACCTATTATGTCTCCGCTCGCGTAAGGACAGATCTTGGCGCCTCGTCTATATGAATGGCTATGCAAACTTGGAATTGTCTGTGTTGTTTAAACGTAAATAAATTCAAATAAAAAAGAAATGGCGATTCTACGGAATGTTTAACCAAAGCGAAACGCAATCTGTAGCATTTGTTTTAAAATATCTATGTAACTACCTTAATTCTCGCTGCCCATTCGTTCTTCATCTGGGAAACAATATCAAGACAAGAGTCGCACATTTTTCGGATTTCTACGTTCTTATCTTGCATCAAGTCGATCAGGTAGGCTGGTGCTTCTGTAATAAAATATTTATTACATACGGCTTTATTTTAAAAGAACCACGAGGGCGAAATCTTAAGACATGTGAGCGTCGGCTAAGGCGTCGACTGACAATAAAGCCTTTGTTTGGGAATAGACTAGTACAGGAAGAATAAAACAACTTGGCAAAGTTTTCACATGCGCACCACCATTTTGTCATACAAACGAGTACTGCGCAACCACGGACGGAGCTTCAGGTTGCGGCCAAGTTGTTTTAATCCTAGTGTATCTAACTAAGTATTGTTAATTTTGGTTCAATTTAAGCAGACGCAGTACCGCGACCAACCAACAGCGGTAACGCCGCTTACAAGCGGTCCTTATTTGTACCAGTGTCCGCAACGAGACAGTCGGCCGCGACAAGATGTGACAGCATCTATCGGAATGGGAACACGGTCTGCAGCACAGTTTTGTCGTCTGCCTGACGTAGGCGCAGTAAGTACCCCTAGGATATTGCGCCGCTGTAATGCGGTCAGTTCTTATACGTACCAGTGTCAGCGACGAGACAGTCGGCCGCGGCAGGATGTGACAGCATCTGTCGGAATGCGAACACGGTCTGCAGCACGTGTTCGTCGTCCGCCTGACGCAGGCGCAGTAACGCGACGAGCGCCGCGCCGCCGCCGCGCGCTGCAAGTGCAGCGGCGCTGCGCGGCTCGGCGCAAATCGCACCGCAGAGGACCACTCCTTCTAATGATAGCTCGGGGTCGCGGCATTTTTCTGTATATAGCATAATAGTTTAGTTTTTGATGAACAATGTAAATTTAAATGACGGGTATCGTATAGATTGGGTTGAAGTAAGGCACCCAAAAACCTGCTATGCTACTGCTAGACAATATATTATTAGCGAGTGAGGGGCGCGAGTGCAGGCGGCCAGTCAGAGGGAATCTACTCTACTAAATGAACCCTTTTAAATTCTAAATTTTTTCTTTGGTTCCTTGAATGTTAAAACACGATTAAGAAAAAAATACGTAAAAAATCATTAAACTGCACTGTTTTGCACATAATTTAGTCAAGATCACAGGAACCCTGCGGTCTATTAATATGACTTATGTTTTGATTTGTAGGTTATTACTAATTATTTGGTTCCTTGAACCAGTTTCTTCATAAGTTGTCTAGTGAAGATCTTGACGAATGAGTGTTTTTAAGATCTTTTATGAGAGATTGAAAAACGATTTGATGAGCCCTTTGACGACGCTTTTCAAAGCTACGACGCAACAATGATGATCCACAATACGAGGGCACACTCTAGGGTTATGTACAGGAAAACATAAGATATTCAGCTCACCAGGATCTATAATCTTCATAATGCAATCAATCAAATTGTATCTCTCGACAACTGCGAATACATCGATGTCAGTGCTGGGATCCAGAATGTTGCAGAGAGTTCCGAGGCATTCCACAAGGAACTCGTCGGATGTGTCACCTCCTGTCACGGCTCCAGCTATATCTCCAACGAATTCCTGTTTTGGTAAAAATATAAAATTTTAAGACTCATCTTAAATTGTTCTCTGGCAGGAAGGGACTCTCTTATTAGGGTTCCGTACCCGAAGGGTTAAAACGGAACCCCGCCTCCGCTACTTAGCCTCTGCTGTCGGATGGTAGAACGCGTCCGTCTATCACAGGGCTCTATCTCATGAACCGTAAGAGGTAGACAGTTGTAATTTTCAGAAAATGTGTATTTCTGTTGCCGCTATAACAGCAAATAATAACAACAAAATAAATATCCAAATTAAAGGGGCTTCATACAAAAAACTTGATATTTTTGGGTATTTTTGCTCTTCGTTGGTCAAGGCTGTATGTATCTCTTTTACCGCAATAGGTAACGTTAAACTTTCTACAAATAAGTAACATTTCAATTGTAATAACAACGAATAGTCAAAATCTAATAGTCTTGAAGAACAAGTGAAAATTAGATGTTCTTTGAAAAAGTTACCTGATTTTTACGGAGCCCTTCATGCGCGAGTCTACTCGCACTTGGCTGTTTTTTTTTATTAGTTTCATCAGCATAGTACTGCGGTGCTAAGAGCACGGCCCAGTAGTTCCCTAAGCCAGCCCTCAGCCTCCATGTGCTTGGCTGCGCTCTTGAACTACGCCATGTTGATGCATAGAGCTAGAAGCACCTAATATTTTATGTAACTCACGACAAAGAGCGGCTTATTCTGCGGGTGATGAGAAAGGTTCCGCACTAGTTTCATCAGCATAGTGTTGCGGTGTCTAAAAGCACGGCCCAGTAGTTCCCTAAGCCGGCCCTCAGCCGCCATCTGATTGGCTGCGCGCTCGCACCACGCCAGGTTGATGCACAGAGCTAGAAGCACGTCGGTGGCGCCTGGCCCGTTGATGTTGCTATCGGCGTTAACGTTCAGGAGAAGCATGTCTGTCAGCTGAAAACAAAGACCTTTACTTTACCTAAATGCTTAATGAATGAATTGGGTATAAAAAATACACAAAAAAAATTCTTCTTTCTTTTTTGAATGAGTACCTGCTTTTTACTAAAAAAACTATCGTATTTTGACTAATTCATTACGGATGTAAGCGGGTTAACTACGAATCTTATTTGTGTTGAAAGAATACCAACGTTTCATCCCTTAACTTAGGTACCTACCTATTGTACGATTAGCCCAACAAATTATTTACGATTAAATAAGATTTATCTGTAAGTTCATAAGAGAAATAAATGGATCTTAAGATTGATCATCACGGGTTGGCGCGAGATTCAAATTTTTTCGCGGTATATTACCGTTAGTTTTATTCTTTAAAAAAATCAGAATAAAATAAAAACCACAAAAACATTTCAAAAAAATTTCATGAATCGAACCTGCGTTTGCAGGTTCCTGCCCACGCAGGACACGCAGGACATGCAGGACACAGACAGACCTTCGCCCGCTGCGCCACCGAGGTCTTCAAAAATTCGTAATCCGCTGTGATTGTGTGCGTAACAGCTTACCGTGTTAACATCATTTTTAGAGAACCCTAGCGTCTAGGTAAACCTAACTTAGGAATTAAGGCACTCTGAACCAAAAAGATGAAAAGATTTTTGACAATAAACGATATGTATATTTTTATCATTTCCCTCGATTTAGTCGAAAACAATGCCCTTAAGTAAAATTAGAATTAATAAAATATCCGCCATCATGGATTTGAAAAAAAATACCGCATAGCATATTCGTTACCTACGCCCTCGAGTTAGTCGAAAACAATACCCATGAGTAAAAATTTAAATAAATAATATCCGCCATTTTGGATCTGAAATAAAGCCGCATATTCGTAATAATGACGATGGTGTTCACATATAAATAAATTTCATTTGACACTAACATGTCACATGTTAGTGTCCCTAGCAAACATACATGCCTGGCGTCACTTGTCGGTATTTACCGCGAGATCAAACTTGATTTCTGATAAATGACTGTAAGCTATTATAGCTTACTTTTACGAAGATAGATTTTAAGACAACAATTTTTTTAAGTTATTTAGAACAGAAGCTGTTTTAAATAAAAATAAAATTATGTAATTACAAGCCAGTTGGAACCAAACAGGGGGCACTTCTCATCTATGAACACCACAATAGATAGGGATGGCAACAGTGTTAGTGATATGGATGTGAAAGTGCTTATTAATTTTTTGCTTTGATCTCAAATTAAGTGCGGAGTGGCTTACACTAGACCTCTAGTGTAAGCCACTCCGCAAAACGCGTGACTGTAGTAAAAATCTTATATAGTTCACTCAGCACTTACCAATTTGACGCAGTCTGTTTGTGTAAACATAACTTTGACTCTATCATCCATGCTCAAGTGATACAAGATTTTCATAGCAAGAATAATGTGTTTATCATCACCTGAAATTTTATTTTATTATACTGTGAGCAATAACTAACATATCTATAATAATTCAATATAAAAAGCAAACTTACTGGTATATTGAATTAGTTTGGGCAAAAGACCAATTTTAATAACTTTATTTCGTAATTTTGTGTCAAAAGTCAAATTGAATAACAGTTTGAGTGTAACATTAATTAAATCTGCATTTGAAGAATCCAGCAAGGGTGCTAGTTTCTCGATAAGCCCCTTTGCAGACATATTGTTTTTGTTTTCAACAAAAATTGAGAGCTTTTGTAGAAAAGAAACAATAAGAATAAGTAGATCTATGTTTGAGTGCCTTTCCATGGCTCCAATGAGGAGACCCACAATATCTTTTCTATGCATTTTCTCCTCAACTTTAACATTATCTGCTATGTTCAGTAACATGTAGAAAGCAACTCTGAGCAGTTGTTCTTGTCTTTTAGATAAAGTTTTGAGTTTTCTTTTCATTTGTTCCTCATCATTCTTTGATAAACAGTCCTCCGAAGCACTGCAAAGGTCCTCATGGTAACTGGATACTAGGGACCTGGACTTCTGCATAGAGACATCAGCTACTGCCCAGGTACCTGATTTTGGACGACGCTTTGGTTCAGGGATTCGACTCTTTGGTAATTCACTCTGAAACATTAATATTATCCCATATTATCAAAATCATCTTTATAGTCTCATCACTTAGTAGTAAAAATCAATTGATTACTAACCTTGTCAGGTGTGAGAACCTGTTTCTTGCCTTCTACTTTCTCCTTCCATTGATCATATCTCTTCAGCTCATAATCTATGACATCCATGCACAATGATCCTATTTTGTATTGGATTATCACAGGATGAAATTCATTGTAAGTAGAGAAACAAAAAAATGTGTATACTATATTTGTACTCAACTCAATACTTCTTTTCCATTCTTCTCTGAGAACTCGTGAGAGAGCACTAAGTAAGGCTTCTGAAAAAAAAATTGTATTGTTTTAGTAGGTTCTAAAATAGAAATGGCCTGACAAAAATTAGATTCGATTCATAGCAGTAACCCTTACCATTTCTAGCCAGTTCCAACAAGTTATCTGGATTTCTAGCAAGTTGAAGGATTAGAGCAGACCCCTTAATTTTTTCGGGAATATCATCATAGAGTAATTCAACATAATCATCAACATTATTCAACACAGCCACTGGGACACTCTCTACAGGGCTCATTATCTTGATTGCCTGTAAAAACAATATACATTTAGGTCAAACCATTAGATTGTGTTATTGTTATTAGTAATACACCAATTTATATACCTACAGAGGAGGTGATTCAACATGCAAAGATTCAAGGTAACATCTCCCACACAAGTTTAGCCACCAGATCCAATGGTTTATTCCTTTCTACCTATAAAGGTATCTACTGTGAGGGAGATTTCAATTATTTAATGATCTAAAATAAATTAATTCAATACAATTTTATTTACTACCTTGAATCTTTTCGTTTAATACGAACTATGGGCCAAACAGAATAGGTGGTGTACTTACCTATTCATATAATAAAGTTTGGTCCATAAATATTGTACCTATTGATTGAACATGGTCCATTATTTTTATCCTTTCTTTCGTATTATTACAAATAATTTGGTTCCCAAAGAAAATTATAGTGATTATCACTTCTATACCTCTTGCCTTGACGAAATTGGAGCTAATTAATGTTCTGCATTTGTTTGTTTATTTCGTTACGATCGATGATGGACTTACATACCTATTATTTTAATCTTTGACTTACCTTATTAATTACACAACACAATTATATGGAATGTATTATCCTTTCCCCAGGCAGGCGACCCAATTATTGGATTTTTGATTTTTCTATTCTTTTTCTCCACCCCACCCATTCGACTCGGACGGACTCACTCAACTTCTTGTCAACTTCAACTTCTTTCTTTAATGGCGCCGCTTGCTTTTCGCTTCGATTTTGCCAGTGTCATTACAATAACTATTGTCCTTAAACTTCAAAACTTAAGGGATCGATCGGTTCAAAAATAGGCCACACGCTCGGTCTTACCTACGAGCATGCCTGCATAAACCACCCAGTTTGCGCAGGTGCGTGTGTGTGGGCGGTGCAAGATGGTAGCTCGCTCTTCCGGGCAGGAAGAGAGCGCGGCTTGTGCAATCGTTGACATCCTGAAGATTTAATTGCGCAGGCAAGACGGAGCGTGTGGTCTGTCATTCAAGCCGCACTTCAGCCCGGCAAAGTGTCTTCGATCGTATAAATCATAAAAATGATGATATTTGAAGGATTTTTTTTATTGTTTTCATAGAATTGTACAAATTGTCGAGCTCCTAAAAAAAGTCATCTGTAGGTGATATAGTGACGTGGCGAAACCCGAAAATAGAGAAATAAAAACAGATTTTAACCTCTCGGTACTGACAGTTCAGTCCAGACGTATGTATGAGTTTGCGCAGTCTAGTTTGCACAAGCTTACTTGCACGTGTGGCCACTGTACCGGTGTTCCGTCTTTTTTGCACTACATAACTGCACAAACTGCACTGAGCAAGCAAGTCGGAGCGTGTAGCCGGGCTAGAAGCTTCCGTCATGATGTTCCACACACCAAAGAACTTAGAGATGCGGCCTACGGGGCGCGGCGCGGCGGCACCCGTACAACTAGAATGCGCACTTACGCCAAAAAACGGTCCGAGCGAAATAGCAAGTACGCAGGTAAGGTAATGCTTTTCACTCTACTTGGGTGACCAAAGTATTGAAGAATCCACCATAGGTATATTATAGATCTGAGCAGGTGCTTCAATTAAAACGATTACCAGGTACCTATTAGATGACTTATATTGTGAGATTTAGATTAGTTACAATCTGTTTTACACTCTGTCAAGTTGTACGTACGTACTTAACCATGATGTCCCTTGTGAAAAATTATTATTTGTGGTCTTAGAAAAAGAAAATAATTAAGTTTGTGAATTTTTTTTTTTTCTAATATTATTTATTTTTTTATAATTTTTTTTTTACAAACTTATCGGCGGATCCTGTTATCATGTGAACTTCCGAACTCCTACCTCCTACCTTAGGTACCTAGGGTAGAAAGTAGGAGTTATAGTCAATTTGCCTAACTTTGCCACAGCCCACATTTCGGAAAAATCTGATGAACTAATAAGTTCAAAATAATACGTTATACACATAAAAATACTTATTTGCGTGGCTTCTGGTGGCTTTCTTTTAGAAAATAAATACAATTATCTAATGATCGTTTCTAGGAAAATAGTTCTGAAAAATCCATTTAACCAGCGGGCCAAAGTTACATTGTGAGTTGGACTTGGATTGGCCCGGGTACCAGTTGTAGGCTTTTGATTATTTTATGGAATTTTAAGAGTAGGTTACTCTTAAAATTCCATAAAATTGATCTCTCTTTATAATTTCAATAATACATCTGAGAGCCCTATACAATAAGATCGTATGAGCTTATTTATTTTTCGATATTTATGGGCACAATAAAATGTTACCGTTTTAGGAGTGAGCACTACCATTTATTCAATAAAATTTTTGAACATGGATTAGGACTTTTCGTTTTTAAACTTATAATAATAACAAATAATATAAACTTATATAATAATAAATAATTATAACAGCTTCAAGCTTAAATATTAATAAAAAAAACATCGAAATAGTACTAAAAAAACTTAGTACTAAACTTAGTCACCCCATTTCATAGCTAGGAAGTCGTCTTCTATAGTAATATAGCCTTTCATTCTTTGAATATTTGAGTCATTCAGCACTTATATGATATTTATATCATTCACTGAAGCAATTTGGACAGTCCTAGGCCAAATTCAGTCCATTTCGGCCTGTTGCATCACAGAAATTTTGTATTTTAGGTGGTTTGTTTCTGCTATTCGTCCTGGGAACAATGTTCCGTCGTAATTAATTAAACAAAAGATTAATTAAAAATAAAAATTCAGTTTACATAATTTTAAGTAGATTTGTGAAGGTCATTCTTACAAATGTCGTGTTTACCTGTTAGTAGCATGCTTATCAGAACAGAACCTAATTTTAAGTTTGTTTTAAATGATTGATATGTATGTGGTTGGTAAACCTTTATTAATAAATAAATAAAAAATAAATAAAAACAAAAGCGATCCACAGCCTATAACATAATATTAACCGTCTGAAGGTCCAATCTAGGTACCGTCATTTACTTCGTATGTCTCTAAAGCCACCCAAAAGCTAAAGTAAGGGCTAAAATTACACTATTTTACTAATGTTTATTTATTTACTCGTTATTTAGGGCTATATCTCTTCAATAAACGAACCAATCGTGCATGTTTTTGATTGTGATCATAGAAAAATATGTAGCAGTTGATATGAAATGACACCACTTTATGTAAACAAGACACAGCTCAGCAAGTCACTTTTTGGCGCACTCGAAACTTGTTGCAACGTAAGTACTCCTCTGAGTACTGAAACCAGGTTTCTTGGTTCTGCTTCTGCTTGGTTTCAGTACTCAGAGACGTACTCTCATTCACGGACTAGGAGCGTTTACGAAGATAGTTTCTACACGTTGTTTACAAAGTTAGATTGAAACAAACTAAACCGAAGGCAAAAAATAAATAAAAAACGGAAATGAGATTACGGGCCAATGTTTTAATGAAGGTTTATGTTACCCTGATTGCCTGTAGGAGGCCCACATGATCTCAGGATCCGCCTACCCTAAAACAGGCTACGTATAAAGTAGGTATGATAGGCAGGACAGGGTACTAAGAATATGAAGGGTATAGAACTAACGCACCTGCCATCATTCACACAAGAGAGCGAATAACTTATGCTTATAGCGTGAGAAAAAAAGAGATAGAACGAGTAGCTTCCTATCTCATCCAGCGTGCCTGTTTTTTCATTGTTTAGGTAACGGATCAGATTCAGAGAGGAGGCGGCCTAAGCAACTGTGCACTGTGATTCTCAACTTGGTCCTTACGTCATCACAGTACACTGACTAAGACGTGGCCTTAGTCAGTGTACTGTCGGCGTTCTTTCTGCATTTGCACAGCTATGTCAACCGGGCAACAACATGAATATAACAAAAAGACAGGGCCGTAATTAGAATCCAATTATTTTACTGATAACAAAATATGAAATACTCAGGAAATAGAATAAAGCCTCCTTTAAGTAAATTAATTAGGTAATTTAAAGTACGTGAAGCCCAACCATTAATTAATTTTTGTTGTCCATTGCTGCTTATGATTCTTTTCAGATGGATATCTAGAACATGCATAATTTAAAATTTTGCATGTTTGTATAATAGACAAGACTGGACTCCGACAAAATATACAAACATTTGTTCTTGCCATTTTAGTGACGAAGGCTTCATAGTGACAACAAAAGGCGACATGCTACTTTTGATTTAGGCAGGTATTACTTGTTTACTCCCTGGTACGAAAATTCTGTATTTCCTTGTTACACCCTACACTTAGTGACATCTAGTGTGAGGTAGTCACACTACGTAGTACCATGGACACAAAATGAATCGAGCAGTTTTGCTATTGACCGGTAGATGGAAAATAAAAAAGTGGCCGAGATTCAATAACCCCGCATATTGTCACGCGTTGTTTCTTAAGGAAATCTAATTACAACATATCCTCTCTGTATCTGCTCCGTGATGAAAACAATAATTTGTTGTGGTAAAGGAGATGCACCATTTGCAAATTTAAATTATAGAAATACCAAGACCAGACATAAAAATAAGGAACTTAAAGTCGTGGTAAAAAATTTGCATGGCAACACCTCCCTCACCTCGTATGCTCTGACTCTTTTCTGAACCCGCATGCTACCTATTTATTAAATAATCTAGGTAACAAGTGCAACAGGTAAGCTCGTGCAAACTGGACTGCGCAAACCTCAAGTCATGATAATCCATCTACAATAGTAGTAGGTAGGACAAAGCCTCCTTTTATGTATGATGTGATGATTGTTTCTGTACTCAGAGTGTGATGATGAGTATCATGTACTCAATCTACGATTAGTCGATCTAATGAGCATTGTCATTCACATTTTCATTCGTTGTCATTTCTCTGAGTGAGTGAATGAATGAATGAAAAGTAGCAAAAACCGAAAATGAAAATGTCGAAACATTGTCGAAATCAATGAAATGAAACATTTATTAGATACTACGTTTATTTATTCCATTACTGCTATGATTTATAACTAGTGCTTTAATTATTCCCAGTGTTTGTTTGGTTTTGTGTTGTTGTGCTGTGGATCTCAAGTTGTGATAAAGTAAATCGTTTTGGAATACGCAGTACTACTTCCTTTTACTGAGATAAGACTCACGTTAATGAGATAGTTTGATTATTTCTTACAAAGGCTACGTTGAAACAATATCTGGTTGGATCGTATGCAAGTGAGTAATTTCCAAAGTGGTACTGATAGTGATAAGTCTCTATTAGCTTCCTACACCATGACCTTCCCATTAAGTTTCAACTATTTTATCCTTCGCACTATAGCCTGCTTATTTCAAACTTTGTTATGATTGAATCATAATTTTAGTTTCGAGTAGACTATGTCTCAAAGCATTGTTCTTCGAGTGGCACATTAGTATTATGCATTGAACACTATATGGGTACCTACCTCCACACAAATTGAAAATAAAATGTACA
This sequence comes from Eupithecia inturbata, assembly GCA_963662085.1. Taxonomy (NCBI): domain Eukaryota; kingdom Metazoa; phylum Arthropoda; class Insecta; order Lepidoptera; family Geometridae; genus Eupithecia; species Eupithecia inturbata. The sequence continues at coordinate 7,503,572 of OY759180.1, read as the reverse complement.
TGGAAATGTTAAAAACTTATTGCAAAATTTTCTGCATTATTATGAAGGGACTGAAAAAAACCAAAATAGCTTCAATTACTTATTTTTAATACATAAGGAGTATCAGCAGTAGAGAGAGAGAACTCGGATAAGGAATAAACAATAATATAAGGCGGTGCTGACTCAAATCAACTTGTGTTATCAGGGCTAGATCATTGTATTCTGTATAAACAATTATATAATTATTAGTATCTTGAAAAGAAAACTAGGTTTTGCAAGTGTATGTAACAACATAACATCACTAAATTATAAGAACAAACAACCTATGCACTATACAAATAAAGCCTTTAGGTAGCATTATCTTGGTAAAATTATAATTTGTCTGATAACATTCTTAATTAAAAGCATTAAGTGATTAGAAGATAGTAGCAGAAAAGTAGAACTATAATAAACTGATAATGTAAACTACATTTAGGTATTTGTAAGCTTTATCATGACCATTTTCTTTGCAGGTGTTGTGTTCCCTAGGGCTGTATGATTGGAACTATTATGCCTTCCTAAGAATTGACCCAAGTAATCATTATGACCGATAACCAGACACTCACTGCTCCAATTTCTCTCACAACATATCATCAACTCAGCCTTACAGGTAACTTTAACCATAATAATAAATTCCATACACAACTATATCTTCATATTACTTATTGCTAATGTAAATTATTATTTCAGTTGAATCAGCATCTATAAAAAATACTGGATTGTTCAAGCCAAACCCTTATTTGCAAGTGATTATAGATAATAATGTCACAAGGAAAACTGAAGTTATTAAAAATACACTACATCCAAAATGGAAAGAAGACCTTACAATTTTAGTCACACCACAGTCACAGCTTTTGTTCCGCCTGGCTGACTACCACAGCTTTAGAAAAGATCATATTATTGGAGAGAAAAAGATAAATTTGTTGAAAATCCTACTTTATTTCAATGGGAAATGTGAGAATGTTGAATTATCAGTTGGTAAGTTATTCTTTTATTGAATTTTTTTTTTACCTTTGTAGCAAAACTTCACTTTGATGACTCATCTCAACAAATTATATTGGGGACTTCCTTCCTGCATTTTTGAGTACAATAATTTAATTTAAATGTTCATTATTATAATTTTTCTTAACTTATTTTTTTTGTAGATTTGATGAAGGTATCCCATGAAAACACAAGCACTTCAGCGAGTGAGGGGAAGTCAGCAGAGTTGGTGTTACTATTAGACGGTCTAAGGATTGATCCTGCTAGCTTGCTCCAATCACGTGATCTGCTGGGAGAGGCCAGCAATTCTCAAACACCTCTCAATGAGGGGGTTCGTGCGAGAATTCGAATGCGCAATAACCCTGAGATCATGAGACCTATGCTGCGGGCACAAGCTTTAAGAGTGAGTTCTCTTACTGTTGACAGGGATTTATTTAAAACATTTCTCTACAAAATGAAATTTCTGAAGGATGTAGATTCCTTCCTTCCAAAAATATTGATTTGATATTAATTTACATAGACTATTTTTATGTTTTTCAAGTGTTTCTTGGTGGTTGGTGGACACTCTTACACATATATTACCACCAAGCATCAAAAGGGCTCAAGCTGTTGTGATAAATGAGGAATCAAAATACTCATATGATCACCTTTAAGGAACTTAGCTGCATTTTGTAGGAATTCACCCTCTCATTGCACAAAGTCGTTTCTTTTTTCTAGTTTTTTATTAATCACTTGTTTATCGTTGAAAACAGAAGTGGAACTGCCAACTAACTAGTTTTATAAATGCAAAGTAGTAACTCTTAGCTAGGTGCCTCTGTTTGTTACTATTTCACACCTACATGGCGGAACGGACCAATAATTGGGTAAATGAATGTGGCAACTAAATTCAAGTTCAAGGTGCTTTATTTCCTTTAGACCTTACAGGATTCTTAGACACGTCATAAAATTCAAATTACTTAAGTAAAACTAGGAAATAAAGTGATCACTTTGATTTTTGTTCACTTCAGTCTTTTTAAGGTAAAGTAAAGAAACAAACAAGAAACCTTTACCTTGTTTGGTTGTTCGTTTTCGATTTGGAGCATAACTTGTCCCAAGCTTTTTTATCCTCTAGATAATCTGATATTTTGTAGTAAGCCTTTTTACAAAGGATATGTTTGACAATTTGTTTGAATTTATTTATTGATAATTTTTTCAACTCCTTTGGTATTTTGTTGTAGAAGCGTATTCATTGCCCTTTACAAGATACATTAATCTTGTGTAGTCTAGTTGTGGGCACAGCAAGTTTATTCTTAACTCTAGTATTTAAATTATGTATTTCGCTATTTTTAGGGTTTCTCTAGGATCCTTATTATAGATTGCACGAACAGGTCGAACAGCCCTCTTCTGCAGCACAAATACTGTGTTAATATCTGCAGCGTTCCCCCACAGCAGTAAGCCATAAGACATAAAACTATGGAAGTAGCTGAAATAGACTAGTCTAGAACTATCAACGTCTGTAAGATGACGGATTTTTTTGACTGCATACGCTGCAAAACTAAGTCTCTTTGATAGCTTGTCTATGTGTGGGCCCCATTGAAGTTTACTAACTAAGGTTATTCCTAAGAATGCGGTACATTTAACAATTTCTAACGTTTCTCCTTTGACGTTTACATCAGCCTTAACTTCTTTTACATTAGGTAGAAAAATCTTATACATAAGGTTATTGACACTCAACCAATGGTCTACTTTTGAGATTGCACTATTCACATCGTCGAAATTTGTATTTTGTCGTTTCATTTTAAAAATTAATGAAGTATCATCAGCAAACAATACGATCTCGTGATTATCCTTTACAAGACGAGGCAGTTCGGTAATATAAACAAAAATTGGAAAGGACCGAGGATAGAACCCTGTGGTTACACCCATTGTAACTACAGACCCTGAAGACCGTTTCCTATTAATATCAACTCTTTGTATCCTATCACTCAAGTAAGATGTAAGAAGATCCAAAGAGGTGTCTCTTATTCCATAGTGATGTAGTTTCCTGATTAATGTTTTTTGGTGTACGCAATCGAATGCTTTTGACAAGTCGCAAAAAACACCTACAGCATCTTGAGACTTCTCCCAAGCATCAAAAATATGCGATACTAACTCAATACCGGCTTCAGTAGTTGACCTGCCGCGAGTAAACGCGAATTGCTTACCATGTAGCAGGCCATTGCCATTGAAATGTCTAAGCAAAAAAGTCTAAGTAAAAAATTAAGTAAGTTTTTCAAAAACTTTGTTGAATGTAGGCAGTACTGATATTGGTTTAAAGTTAGTGGGGTCAGACCTACTACCCGATTTATATAGTGGGATTATTTTACTACGTTTCGTCAGATCAGGAAATACGCCACAATCAATAGATTCATTGAATATAATAGCTAGATCTGGAGCAATAGTATCAATAAATGGTTTAATAATTCTAACGGAAATGCCCCAGAGATCTGCAGTTGTCTTTATATTTAAAAGTTTAAAGGCTTTTTTAATATCATTTTCATCGAAATGGTTGCATTTAAGTTTATTTTCGCATTTAAATACATTTTCTATAAGTCATGCATGACTTATAGAAACTTGCGATTACTTGAGAAGAGTTTAGAAACACTTTGTATAGTAGAGATTGGAATGTAATGTAATGTATCCATAACTCTACTCACTAAGTTCTGCTTAGTATGGGGCTAGATGGTGCTGTGTGAATTGTCCAGCATTATTTAATGATATTGATTAAGAGGAATTATAGTGATTAATGATTAATTGTAATATTTTCCGTTAGCCTCCGCCTGGGCCGCCGCCGATGAGCAACGGCGCTGTTGCCGGCCCCCTCATCGCTGCGGAGGCCGGCCCGTCGCACCAGGAGCCCCCGATCGGCCCGGCGCCCGAGTCCGCAGCGCAACCCAACTCGCCCGCGCCCGAGGAACCTCTGCCGTCTGGCTGGGAGATGCGTTACGATGTATATGGACGACGGTAAGCTTATCTACAAATAAATAAAAATGTTGTCTGTCTGTTTGCTTGAGCTTATCTCCGAAAAAGAATTAGGGTTCTGCGCAAAAAAACGAAAACATATGAAATTGGAAATTTTACGCGGGCTTAGCTAGTTTAAAAATATGTTTAAAAAATGCGCATGATAATATTATTTAGATTTAATTTTCAGAGAATTCCTTTTTCCATTATTATCGCAGGTGTGAGAGGTTTAGGGTGAGTACTGGCAGAAAAAGCATTGCTTAATCTGAATGTATTTTCAGCCAGTAGATACGTATGGATATCGAATAATTGAGCAACAATAAACATAATAATTAATCGTAATTTCCGAAGCTCATTAAGGCCAGATCGATAAGTAATAAACACTTTGCAGTTACTATGTGGACCACAACACAAGGTCCACATCGTGGGAGCGACCGCAGCCGCTGCCCGCCGGCTGGGAAGTCCGCCGAGACGCGCGCGGTCGAGTCTACTACGTCGACCATAACTCCCGGACGACCACGTGGCAACGGCCGGACACGGAGCGACTTGCAAGGTTTCAGCATTGGCGCGGCGAGCGTAGACACGTGGTGGCTCAAGGCAACCAGCGGTTCCTCTACCCCCCTCCACCGCAGCATACGGACCAGGATAATGACACCGCGGTGGTCGCCGCCTCCTCCACTGCCGGGGCGCCGGTACCCGCAGCACCAACGCAAGGTACGCTAAATTATTCTGAAGTAATTGGTACCTGAACTTACACCGTCGCAGCACAGCACGGGGCGCGGAATCATGTCATGATACAGATATTAACGATACCGCGGTCGGATACAGCACCAGCACGTTTTACTATCTAAATGTTCTGTGTTATGTTGTGCACCTTTATGGTTAAGGCATAATTAAAGCTAATCGAAGGAAATTTTTGAAGATTTTGATAGTATTATATTGATTGACCCCTAAAAAGTCTTTAGCTTTAGAAAGGTGTGTGGAGGTCGACGAGAGGTCGCCTATGCCATCAAAATCTTCAAAAATTCCCTTCGATACAGTTTTAGTGGCTCTTGCTTGACCCCTAGTTGTGCTGCTGCCCATTTTTGCATGGTTTGTGTTACAGGAAACTACAATACATACCTAACTGTTTATTGTACACCACAAAATTAATAAAATACATGATATACACACAAAAGTACAATGGACGGAGAAATCGCTTCTAATCGATAACGTTTAGAACCGATTTCTTCCAGGCTACCTTAGGCCGAGATAACCACGGCCATTGCCAAATTAAATCAGTTCATGAAATAAATGTACTGATAATAACCGCAATCGCTTCTTAAATATCACATTTTGCTCACAGTTACGTTTGTTATCTTTCTTTGGCATTTGTCGTCTGATATTTTGGGAAACATTACGAAATTTAACACTTACAAAAACGACTTTGTGTAAGAAAGTGTTACCTCGAACACTTGTATGCTATATTAGTTATCTTGGTCTCTACCGGGAGTTAGGTACATCTGCAAATAATAATCTAATCTCAATATCAACATCATTCTTTGTTGGTGATTTAGAAATAGACTTCGTAATTTCGTACCAATTGTACTCATATCATATATTCATTACCAAAAAAACCTTTTATACTACACCTGCTCGGAAAGTGACTTATTGCTTTTCCAAACTTCAGCTAGAAAGTACGTCTTTGCAGGCGTACTAGAATGCGGGTCGAAAAACTCTATAGAATTTCATTTCTCAGGCGTTTGCCGGGAGAGAATAATATAAGGAAATCCATTTCCAACGCAGGTAGCGTTGGAAATCGATTTATTTTTTAATTCTCTAAAATTTCAGCTCTGGTTATTTTAATTATAGGTTAAACTACAAAAAGTTTTTACTCAGTGATATAGGCCTCTTCCGTTCTCGGAACAGTAATTCAAAAAAGAACCTGCCTGAGGCACTCGCGGTAATAATTTCTTCGAAATTTACATTTGAGTTAGGTAATTTTATTAATTGTACAGAATATTGTCCAGTGATTGTAAAGATTTTACGACACCGCCAGTATTAAAAGAAACTGCTCAAGCAGTGATTGTGAACCTGTTACCCTAGAAATCCAGAAATAAATACAAGAATTACGAATATTTCGTGCACCTATTGGAAAAACGAGAAGAGTGCAACTTCTTTTTCAGAAAATGTTTTATTTTCCTTGTAGGTGTTGTATAAAAGCATTATTGTATTGTATTGTATTGTATTCATTTAATTCAGATAATTAAATCCTTAGCCTCACATGAGAATTAAAATTAAAATAAACATTAAAATTAAATTAAAATCAAAATTAAAATTAAAATACAAATGTGATACAAATTAAAATTAAAACTAAAATACTAGCTAAATTTACAAAATTACAAAAGATTATATTAGATAAAATAGATTACAGTAAAATAAAATAATAATTAGAATATAATCATTTGTTATATTTACACACTGGAGCAACACATTGGACAAAATGTGTCCATATCGGGGACATACGCCCTGCTACAGTTTGTAGGATGCTGTTGTGACTCGCCCTCGTCCTGCTCATCAGAGATTTCTTCCGAATGACGGCGTGAAAGCCGTCAGTTCGATGCTGAGCAAACATCTCTGAGGCACTATGTATCATTCAGGAGAAAGTGCGATTCCTATCTCGTGTAGGTATTTTAAGTTAGGAAAATAGGAAATTTTAGGCTAAAAATCAACATTTTCCCAAATGCTCCCAAAATACAATTGAATCGAAGTTCAATTGTATCATGGCTCTCTAGAAAATGTTTTACGATTTGCGGCAAATTACTTTCCCGTGGTTTCATTCTTGTAAAACGCAGAAATAATTAAAAACCACGAAAAAAAATTAATCTTCCGTCAACCTGTGCCGATCAACCTTAAAAGGGGTGCGGTTAATTGTGCCGCTGAGTGTATTAATGTGATGTGATGTTCAGTACCTTTAACACAGATGTATTGTGCCTGACTACTGAGTCAGGCACAATGGTCATGTATTAACATGCACTGGCATGTTAAAACAAGGTCAGTTCCGGCGTTATTTAATTTAAGTATGTTTATTATATGTATTGTAAATAGCTACCTACTATTTCTTTAATTGTCAGTTTATCTTGTTCAATTAATTGTTTTTGTACACTTCCTCTACCTGTTCCATCGCCTCTCCTATAACTCTAAGGTTTGCTGTAAGAAAACTCTTTTAAGGGTTAAGCTCGCCTATGTACATATCCTATTAAATTAAATCATGCTTATGTATTATTGTGTACAATAAAGAATTACAAGAATACCTATACGAGTTACATATAGTCATTTCGTAGCTTTATGCTTTCTAATGTTTAAGTATGTAGTTTTTATGGTGTTGGTTAATTTTAAGTAATTTACATTGTTTATGCTATGAATTCTTTCTACGTCGTTATAAACTTTGAGGACTGGCTCTGAAACTCTATTGTCTTCGACAAGAAGCTGTTAAGCTGAACCTTGAATGTTAGTAAACTCTTTACAAAGATTCCTTGCGTCAGAAATGCGTCGATATTTTGTAAACAATGTTGGTATCGTTCCGGTATCCTGCATGCTCTCACGCAGACGTAACGTCACTGATAAAATGTAATTAACAGCTATAAATTGTGTGGAAGTAAACAACTCACATAATTTATTTGTTAAATCATAGATTAACTATCCAATATGAATTCATTTTAGTGTCAAATACATACAAAAACACGTTAAGGTGAGTATAGTCTAGACTTCTAGAGCATTACAATGTAATGTACCGTTCTAACGAATAAATAAATAAATAATGCTGAACAATGCACACAACAATGGTACAATACAGACAAATGTTTAGTTTCTTAAAGCATTTCCATGTAATGTAACGTGTTGTTGCAAATGCTCGACGCTGCCTTCGACGTAATGCTCCCGGCGAATGAGCATTTACCTGTTACATTTATATATTTCCTCGGCCCGCGCACCTAACTTCCTGCCGCCGCACAGTGGTTCCGAAATCCCTATGTCCACTATTTTTCAATTCGGAACCACTGTGCGCCGTCTCCCGCGCTCGTGCCTTTGCTCGATAAAATGTTGTCACCAAAACGCTCGGTTTTTAAAATCAGATTGTAACAAAACATCGAGCGTCATGTTGGAAGTGTGGTTCGAGTAAATTTAAAAAAAGCGAATGGTTGATTTTCTGCATATGTTCTGTTACAAGTAAAATATGCACTAGTCTACCTTTACGGTTCTACTTTAAACGGAACAAATAAACGAAAACGTAATGTTATTAATTTTGTCTAGTAGACAAAATTAAGTCTATGTTAATGCTCTTTGTATAAAGGCAAGTTGCTGAATTATGAAAGCTCCCAGAGGCTGTGTGTGTACTGTATGAGAGAGAGACGTTTGGTTGGATGCATGTATCGTTCCTTGTCACGCCAAAACTAGAGTAGATGTAGGTCTAGGCTTGCATAGGTGTTGAGATGTGTGAGTTGTTTGCATAGATGATGATGATGTTGGCCAAATCTTTCTTTGGATATACATTAACACTTATTTTTTATATGATTAGAGTTTAAAATTTGACTTGTCTATAGAGTTAAATCCTAAGAAATAAACGCTATTTGTTTTTTTACTATCGAATTACCCAACTCAAGGCTCTTGTCGCACCGCTGTATGCGGTGTTATAGCGGTGCGGTCGTGGGCAGTGAACGCGATATGCATTAGTCGCACGCACCGCTAAATACCGTTACCACACAGCACAAAAACGTGCATTCAAATATGGGCTTGAACTCGTTCTTCTTCTCTTCTTCTCATCTTTAGATACATTTTATAGTGACAAAGTGGCTTCCCGCAAGCTTCACTCTTCCCTTGAGTGGTCCGCGAGTAGTTTTCTGATTCATCTAAATATACGTGTTATCCAACGTTAATGTTAAGAGTCCATATTTGAATGCACATTTTTGTGCTGTGCTGCAGCGGTGCTTTTCAGCAAGCGAAGCGACAAGCAAATGCCCAGCCGTAGGTAGTGAAAGCGATATACAAACCTATAAAGAACATTTGATTCGATCAGGAAGCACTGGAGGCAGCAGCACCGCTACTGGGTGCGGGTCAGCGAGCACTGTTGGCTCTGCGGCCGGTGCCGACGAGACCTTGGGCTCCCTGCCGGCTGGCTGGGAGCGGCGCGTGCAGCCCGACGGCCGCGTCTACTACGTCAACCATAAGAACCGCACTACGCAGTGGGAGGACCCGCGCACTCAGGTATACTAACTAACGCATTCACTGCCATGCCTCTGCGGTGCGCCGCAGCTGCAGGAGGAAGTTGCCCATGTGCGTTAGTGGCAATGAAAGTGCTAATCTAGTTTCTGCCCGCGGCTTCGCTTGCGCTTTTTCGAAATAAAAAGTAGCCTATGTCCCTCCCCGCAATGTCGTCTACGTCCTTGCCAGTTTTCATTAAGATCCGTCGTTCAGCCGTTTAGGCTTAGGTTAAAAAGTAACATACAAACAGAATTACTTTCGCTTTTATAATACTAGCTTCTGTCCGCGGCTTTGCTCGCGCATTTCAAGTAGCCTATGTCCGTCCCCGGGATATCATTTACCTCCCTGCCAAATTTCATTAAGATCCGTTCACCCGTTTAGGCGTGAAAAGGTAACATACAGTCAGATAGACAAGAGTTACTTTCGAATTTATAATATTAGTATGGATGGATAGTAAATACTAGAAATTTTCACACACCATCGTCTGACCCCTGTTACTGTTCGATGTACTCGTAAGAGGTAAAAACTGGTCCGATTCAATTTATTTTATTGGTACATTATCCCTAAATGTTTCGGCTGCGTGTTATCCAGGTCACACGAAACAATAGGAAAAACCTGACGTAATTGCTACGGAACCTTAACTAACGCCCGTCTGACCCGACTCTGACCCAGGCTTGGTCCCGCCACCGGTTCGTCTTTCGACCTTACCTTATCAGTTATCATACAAAAGAAAATAACCACCCAGTACCATAATAGTACGATTTCTTGTGAGACCTTTCTCCACAAGAAATCGTACTATATATCATTCTTAACCTCCTTAGGTTAAGAATGAGAATTATCTGAAGCTCCGACTTATTCATTTGTTTTCAGGGTCAAGAAGTGAGTGCACTCGAGGAGGCCCTACCACCTGGCTGGGAGATCCGGTTCACGGAAGAAGGCACACGTTACTTCGTGGATCACAACACTAGAACTACTACATTCCAAGACCCCCGCCCCGGAGCCCCCAAGGGGCCGCAAGGGGCCTACGGGGTACCACGCGCTTATGAGAGATCCTTTAGATGGAAACTTAGTCAATTTAGGTACCTTTGTCAGAGTAACGCTCTGCCAAGTCACATCAAAATTACCCTTTCGAGACAGACACTGTTCGAAGATTCCTATCATCAGGTATATTTTATTTAAAACTACCAATACTAGCTTTACCTTATACTGCTTATTTAATTAGTTGTTATTAAAACTTAATGTTTTTTCAGATAATGAGGCTACCCGCTTACGAACTTCGCAGAAGATTGTACATAATATTCCGCGGCGAAGAAGGCCTGGACTACGGCGGCGTCAGCCGCGAGTGGTTCTTTTTACTATCACACGAAGTTCTAAACCCTATGTATTGTCTATTCGAGTATGCGAACAAGAATAACTACAGTTTACAAATCAATCCGGCCAGCTATGTCAACCCCGATCATCTGCTTTACTTCAAGTTCATCGGTAGATTCATAGCCATGGCGCTTTACCACGGCAGATTTATTTATTCTGGTTTTACGATGCCTTTCTACAAACGAATGTTGAATAAAAAATTGACAATGAAGGATATAGAATCGATAGATCCCGAGTTCTACAATTCGCTAGTGTGGATCAAAGATAATAATATAGATGAGTGCGGCCTAGAGATGTGGCATAGCGTGGATTTCGAGGTTCTCGGCCAAGTGATACACCATGAACTGAAACCATCCGGCGACAAGGAACGCGTCACTGAAGTAAGCACTTCTCTATTCATAATGTCTTACTTCCATCTGTGACTAATCGTATAGTTTGAAGTATTTTGACGATTGTTTCTATTTTACAGGTGAACAAAGAGCAATATTTACAATTAGTAACACAGTGGCGTATGACTAGAGGAATTGAAGAACAAACAACAGCATTTCTTGATGGGTTTAACGAGGTTAGTGCTCTATCCTCTGAGGCATGTGTTTTTCGAAATAACAATTACATTAAATTGTAGTTTTTACCAGACCTTTTCATACATTTTACGTCAAAGCTAGCCGACGCTGCTTATTGCCTGATTTTTTCCTTTCGAAGAACAATTAAAAATAAGGTAGGTTGCTTGATCTGATGTACTATAATATCTCTATGTTCTGATCTAATGCAGTGTTCCGACGCAAGTAAGTTTAATCTGAGTATCTTTACATCTGTGAGATGAAGTCTTGTACCTCTTAATGTGAATATCATTTAGATTGATTTTCACACATTCATTGTGTTGAAGTTCAAGTTGGATGCACTGCAAACGCCTAGTTTGGCGCGTAGCTTAGCGCCTAGCTTGGCGCATAGCTTTATTGTTACTTTGATTGACCGCACTGGAGGCTAGCTAACTTAGACGCTCACAGTATGACCGCCGCCGCCGGTCCCGTACATATTCATAAGTTATTTTTCACGTGTAGTGTCGCTAACTGCGTGGCACTAAAGGTCATACATCCACCACCGCTACCACACATCACAACAATGAGAGTTTGAATTTGGTCTTTAACTCGTAACATTTAGATGCATTTTATAGCATTTTTTATTACGGCATAAGATAACAGACAGCGGGCGGGCCACTCATTTGAAGCATAAGGTAAGCCATTATGTCGCTGTAAAATGTATCTAAAGGTTACGAGTTTAAGCCCATATTTGAATGCACATTTTTGTGCTGTGCGACAGTGTGTGAGTGAATGTGCGGTCCAGATCTGCCGCAACCTCTTCAAAGGCGATTCGTCAACACCCTAGTTTTTTAATTTGGAATTCGAAAAGTTCTCATATTGTATGTATAACGTCGCGTCGCTCGGATAGGACAATGAGTCAGCTAGGACAAGGGATTCCGCGCTTGGCGCTTTCAGTACAGCCGTACCGTGGCCTCAGACTATAATTTTAGTGAAGCTAAAAAAGCTCTGTTGTTAAACGTCCGTTTATTTCCTGAAGAACAATAATCATAAATAATATTTGCAGGTGGTCCCGCTGGAATGGCTGAAGTACTTCGACGAGCGAGAGCTGGAGCTGATGCTGTGCGGCATGCAGGAGGTGGACGTGGACGACTGGCAGCGCAACACCATCTACCGGCACTACACGCGCACCAGCAAGCAGGTTGCCTGGTTCTGGCAGGTAACTAAACTACATACCAGGGTTGTTGCGGATGCCGTTTTTAGACATATCAATGGATGCTGATTTTTGATCTTGACATCAGCGGATGCTGATTTTGGCCAACTGCGTGTCGGACTTGCAAACCGAGTGTTACGCACTAATTTAATGTACATAGATGATTCTTCCAATCGGAACCGAGTCTCGATAAATTATGCACTTTTTTAGGGTTCAGTCTGTCTGTCCGTCTATCAGAGGGCTGTATCTCATGATTCGTAAAAAAGTTCAGTGTGTATTTATTTTGCCGCTATAACAACTAATAATAAATATAAAAATTAAAGAGGGCTCAAAAAAAACTTGTTTTTTTTTGTCGGTTTTTGCTCGATCTTAAAATTTGCCTATTTACTTTTTGAACTGTGGAAACGTTCATACCAAGTTCAATTTCGATCACCGAAGTTAAACAACGTCGGGCGCAGTCAGTACTTGGATGGGTGACCGCGTCATTTGCTTTATTTGGCATTTTGCTTTATTTCGATACATCAAAATATCCGTTGTTTTAGGGTTTCTTTCGCAAAATAGTTTTGTTCGATGGTACGGAAGCCTCCGTGTTCGAGTCGTCTCGCACATGGCCATTTTGTTTAAATAATTTATTTTTTGTTTACTAGATTTGTTAATTGTTTACTAAAATCGAATAATTAGTGGTGTCAATTCTGTTAGTAAAAAAATATATACTAATTTGACTGCGAAAATTTTATATTTATTTACTTTGCTTACTTCTTAAAAATATTAGCTTTGGCTCACGGCCCGCGTTTAACCAAAGTAAAATGTTGATTTTTCCCCATTTTCAGTTCGTTCGGCAAATGGATAACGAGAAGAGGGCACGACTACTGCAGTTTGTGACGGGCACGTGTCGAGTTCCCGTAGGAGGCTTCGCAGAGCTGATGGGGTCAAACGGCCCACAACGATTTTGCATAGAAAAGGTACGGAATATTTATTTCACTTTAGCGTTTAACAGGCTGTGGCGGTCGCGGCGTTATCGACCCCTCCAACTAAGCCCGCGTGGATATCGTAAAAGCCGACTAAAGGAATCTACCAGAGCAAGGACAGTAGCTTCCATCCGTGTATTTTTAATACCTCAGTGCTGCACAACACTACCGTCACCAATCCGCCTGCCTAGCATGGTAATTATGCAAAACCATTTTGTTTGGGGTGGGAGGCATTTTCAGTCAGTGTTAAACTTGGATGTAAGCCTTATAGAGAAATATATTTGTGAAATGATTATGTGAGTAATACATGGAAGGCACCTACCTACCTTGTAAGATTTACATTATAATTTACTTTATAGGTAAGATGTTGTAGTAGGTAGTTAGAGGTTTTGTTTGATTGCGGTAGGTATCGCACACGCGATGAGATGGTTGATATTAAGTAACGTTTGCAGCAGCCGGTTCGACATCAGATGTTCTTTCTGTACAAAAATGTAATATTTACAATCACAAATCTAGAAAGAAACTCATGTAGGTCGATGAAATTAAAATACTGCAGGCGGGGCAGCCCTGGCGCGTGTGTACGTACCTCGCGGCTGTAGGTAATTATATCAAGAACAGGGCCGAGTCACCATACTGTATAGACATTATTACCGTGTTATCGCCTACCATTAAGTGAATGTCACTTGCTGTAGAAATGGAAATGTGTACTTGTGTGATTGAGATTGTAAATCAACAAAAGTTATCATTTTGGTAGAGTCATGCCTACACTTTACACAAAGTTCTAAATTATCTGAAATAAATGGATTAATATTAAAATTCTGAGGTTAATCCCAGACCCACATCCCACGCATTTACTACAAGTAAGAACTTGTAATAAATGCTTACCTACCTGTAAAGTATCGGCACGAACAATGTTTATTGGCAATTCCTCGCGTTAACGCAATTTTGAATCTTTTTGTTAGTTATTTCTTAAGGGTCAGAATAATCTTTTTGTTTTGTTTCAGGTTGGTAAAGACACCTGGCTGCCTAGGTCACACACGTGCTTCAATAGACTCGATTTACCTCCGTATAAAAGCTATGAACAATTATGCGAAAAATTAAATTATGCCATTGAGGAAACAGAAGGATTTGGACAAGAATGATTAAATAATGTTTCTATGTAGAATTAGCTAAATATTGTAAATTATTATTTACCTGTCACTTTAATATTATTGCACCACCTCGCTTTGAGGGTTTAATCACCAATGGGATTGGTGCTCTTATAATTTAATGAAGACCAACCAAATATATAATTCATATTTTTTATGTACCTAATATTAAATATCATATTATTTTGTAGATATCACTAGTATGCTATCAGTTGTATAAGATGTATTTGTTTGAATTATATTTAATAAAAAGTACCTACCATGAAGTTTAATGCATAATTTTAATTCAGAAATACCCAACACTTCTCAGGCGGTTCATATTTCCCCAACTATGGTGAAGCAATGGATGGATAATACAAAAAAAGATACCAAAAAAGCAATACCTACCTGCCTAGGTAGGTATTGCTTTTTTGGTACCGTTACTTACTTGTTACTTGTTTATGGACTGGTTTCCGCAACTAGGCCACAGGTGGGCCCTTTTTGCGTGTCGGGTGGGGGGCTGCTAATCTAACCACCCGATGTCCTCTAGGAAAGCCAGCAGCTCGCTGACGCCGGTGCATGCCTCACTAGGCGTCCTCGGTGTCCCGAGGTAGAGTAGTCTTTGAGACGCTACGCTATTGCACTCTACAAGCACATGCGCGGCCGTCTCCTCTGCGTTCATGCATCCCCTGCATAGGGGGCTGTCCGTGATACCCAGATTAAATAGATGTTTATTAAGCATGCAATGTCCTGTGACAATACCGACAATTAGCCGGAGTTTGTCCCGTTTCAGATTGGAGTTTTTTTTTTGGTACCGTATGCATATACGTTTTTAAACTATCTTTTTAATAATATTTTGTATTCAGTAATTATTGCAGTCATACTATGTTAGATCTTAGTGACTAGGCTCCGCTATACGCCTATTTTTTTTTGTCGACTAACTTGAGGTCGTACATTACGAATATGTGGTGTTCTTTCAAATCCAAGATGGCAGATATTATTATTTTCATATTACACTCATTGGTATCGTTTTCGACTAACTCGAGGGCGTTGATTACAACAATATGCGGTGTTCTTTGAAAAACGAAATGGCGGATAGTTTTTATATCCAATTTTACTCATGGATATCGTTTTCGACTAGTTGTCTTTATGCACCGCCTTGTCCCGACGTCAAGGACAGGCTGTAAACGGGCGGCGGCGCACAGTGGATCGAAAAAGCCCTTCCTATAGACATAGAACTTTTTTTTCTAAACATGCTTTTTCTTATTGGAAACCAAGACAGAATCTTATTAGAAGCCTAAACTATATCATATTTTATGAACCTAGGTGATAATGACGCAGAAAAGATTTTTTGAACTTTAATTTGTATGGAGAAAAACATGAAAATCGATATTTTTCGGCTCTCGTGCGAGTGCCCGTTATTTCCTCCGGCATAAATAATGTTCCTATTTTTTACTATCTTTTGACATATAGCACATATGGGGCACTCGATGGACTTCAGGTGAAAAAAATTTAAATATATTTTTAAATTTTCATTTTGCATTTTATTCATTATACAAGGTACATTACGACCTAAAAATAATATTTCAACTCACCTAATTATTGTTACAGTTTTAATGCAATATTTCACCAGCCATACTTTATAATTTTACCTGATAATTCCATATTATATGGTGGTTTTATGATATTTAGCCGTTAAAGACGATACCTATTGTATATTTTTTTGTTAAATGTACAAGGGGCCATTAAGTTAGGTACTCGACCTTATCATTGTTACAAAATTTACTGCAGAGGTTTACATACTAGTCTTGAACTACCTGCTAACCCGTCACTTATGATTGTATTATTATTCTAAGAATTCCTTAAGCCCCTTTGCTTTGTTATTAAAAATGGATGTTATTTAAGTAGGTACTTACCTAATTAACAATTTGTCATTGCCTAGTTTTTCCAAAAGAGGCGGAAAAAATCGTGGAACAAGCAAATGAAAAAAATAAATGTGTTTTCACCCCTACCAAAGCGCTCGGCTTATTACTGTCACTTAAACTATCAAAGTGGCAGTATATAACGTTGAGAGAATCTGCCATTCAAGAAGGCATTACAAATTTGTATCCATCATATTACAAAGTGCAGCAAGCCAAGATGGATTGCTTTCCTCCGAAAGACGCAATCACTGTTACAGATACAATGGCCAAAGTAGCTCTTCAAGCACTCCATGACATAACTGTTAAAAGAATAATAAAAAGTTTACCTGACGAGATTACAAACCAATCAATGATATTAATATCGAAATGGGGATTTGATGGTGCCTCAAGTCAGAGCACATACAAACAAGGTTTTGATGGAGATGGAAAAAGTGATGAATCAATTTTCATGACCACTTTGGTCCCGCTAAAACTCACTGCTGGAAATGAGGTCATATGGGAAAACAAAAAACCTTGTTCAGCGTTATATTGTCGTCCTGTGCAGTTTATCTTCATAAAAGAGTCGAAATTAGTCGTAAAAGAACAGCTGTCCGCAATGGAAGAAGAAATACGATCACTGAGTAGCACCGAATGCGATACAAACTGAATTACACACAATCTAATAATGACTATGATAGATGGGAAGGTATGCACCTATCTTTCAGAAGCAACCTCACCTGCAACGTGCTATTTGTGCTTGGCAAAACCTTCTGAAATGAATAATTTGGAAGCAGTTACGAAAAAAGAAGTTTCAACCGATCTATATAAATTTGGAATATCTTCACTGCACGCTCGCATAAACTGCATGGAATGTCTATTGCACATAGCATACAGGCAAGATTTAAAGACTTGGTCCGTAAGAGGAGAAGAAAATAAACGAATATTGGAAGAAAAGAAAAAAGAAATTCAAACTAAGTTCAGAAAAGAAACAGGTTTATTAATTGATGTAGGGCAAGGATCGGGAACAACCAATGATGGGAATACGGCGAGAAAGTTTTTCGAGTTCCCTGAAAAAACGGCAGCTATAACTGGGCTTGATGAAGAGCTCATACGCAGATTTGCAGTAATACTGCAAGTAATTTCATCAGGTGAAACTATAAAAATAGAAAAATTTAAGGAATATACCCGAAAGACTGCAGAAAAGTACACAGAACTGTATAATTGGTACTATATGTCAGCAACCGTGCATAAAGTTCTTATACATGGTGCCGACATAGCCAATGTAGCGATTGTACCCATTGGTAAACTATCTGAAGAAGCCTCAGAGGCTAAAAATAAAGACTTTCGCAAGTACAGGGAGTCTCATGCTCCAAAGACTAGCAGGGTTAATAATAATCAGGATATTTTAAATATGCTGCTTCTTTCATCCGACCCTTACATTTCTTCCACAAGACCTGTACTCAATGCAGCACGGAGGAAAGAGTTAAGTTCCGAAGCTTTAGGTCTTATATCTATTAACACAGAACACCTTGAGACAGAATTTGTAGATGTAAGTAACATTGATCCAGAAGACACAGATTCTGACACAGATGCTGATATGGATGTGTCTTTTAATATGTTCTAATTGTTTTACAGAAACTTTGTAACTTATATGTAGGTACATAATACGTGTTTTTAAATAATTATTGTGTATGATAACTTGTAATATAGAAAAATTTGCCTTGTGTCTAAAAAAATAGTAATATTTATTTCGTGTGAATTGTTTAATCGCCTTTGTAGTTTATAATTATTATTCTTTTCTTTTTAAAAATAATGACTGTATTTGATAATTATGCTTTTACTTTAACTAAAAATAAAAATTTAATATATTTTCATTATTATGATAGGTGAAATATTACATTAAAATTGTAACAATAATTGGGTGAGTTGAAATATTATTTATAGGTCGTAATGTACCTTGTTTAATGAATAAAATGCAAAAAGAAAATTGAAAAATATATTTTATTTTTTTTCACCTGAAGTCCATCGAGTGCCCCATATGTGCTATATGTCAAAAGATAGTAAAAAATAGGAACATTATTTATGCCGGAGGAAATAACGGGCACTCGCACGAGAGCCGAAAAATATCGATTTTCATGTTTTTCTCCATACAAATTAAAGTTCAAAAAATCTTTTCTGCGTCATTATCACCTAGGTTCATAAAATATGATATAGTTTGGGCTTCTAATAAGATTCTGTCTTGGTTTCCAACAAGAAAAAGCATGTTTAGAAAAAAAAAGTTCTATGTCTATAGGAAGGGCTTTTTCGATCCACTGTGCGGCGCCGCCATTGTGGTGTGACCCGGAGAGGCGCGCCTGGGCAATGAATTGAATGCGTTAATATTTTTATCCTCGCGTCCTCGCGCATGGGGTATAATCATTGAATAGCTCATTTATAATAGTGTGGGTGTGTCAAAACCATTTGACAGCGTTGCTTCAGGTCAAAATTCTAAGAAAATTGGAATTCATAAAGTTTTGCATTATCCATATTTAGTATAGTTTTTAATAATTAGTATTTTTAATATACCTATTTATTGAATGTGAATTCCCGTTCTCCTTATTCGAAGGACTACGCAACAGCAACATTGAAAACAAATCTAAAATAGAAATATCGAAGAGTGCACAAGAATGCAGTTTTTGGCGGAACTTGACTAAATAGTAGTTAAAATTTCGGAAAATAATATCGAAAAATCTTAAACATTTCCGAAAGGACTTTCAGGGTTAAAAAGACGCTAAGCTATTGTACTTGGTTCCACCTACCCCCAGTTACCTTATTATGGCACACGGTCTGCCGAACAGCCATCATTAATGAAGGCTCGATATTAGCACCTGATATTTTATAAATTTTTATTTTTAAATATCAGGTGATACGCAGAATTATCCCCGTTGTGAATGTAAACTATCCAAGGACTTTATTAGTGGTTTTATTCTCTTTGAGACACTAAAAAACTTAAAGAAAAAAACAATCATCAAAACTTGTCAAGCCGTTTAGGAGGTGTTCAGTGACATAGGTAAGAACAAGTACACATGTTTATACACAGAAGAATTATATATGAACAGTTTTTTAATTTGCTTTTCTAAATTACAATACATGTAATAAAAAAAGAATTACGATACATAAAACAAAGCATATAAAAATAAACAAACAGGCCACCGCTGCACCGGCTCAGCATTAAATGCTACACGGGTGCTACAGCAGCGGCGGCGCGGCGGCGCCAGGGTAGGCTCCCATCTCATGCTGGGGCCACACTACCAGGAAATGCCGTTAATTATCGCGATGTTGGACGTTGAACGTTGGTGTGGCCACGACTTCTCGCGATAATTTTACAACGGCATTCACATTGCCGTTTGACGTTAGGCGATAGATCGAGTGGCGGTACATCAAAGAGATATCGCGAGAATTATTGCGTTGTAGGCGTAGCGGCCACACTACGTTTGTGTCCTATCCTGTCGCGCGACAGGATCGCAAGTGCGTGCGTGTTTTTATGATGGAAGACAATAATATCATGGAGTGGACAAATGAAAAGTTATCGTGTTTGAAACTCTCCAAACAGAGCCATGTATAGGTAGTTACCTAAGTTATTTTTTTTCTTCATTCGGTAATGATAAAATATATTCTTATACTATTAAAAAAGTACACTCATGAAATACAGTGTAGCAGCGTCAATGCCCATCTTGTTCGAATGTCAAGGAAGGAACATTGCAACAATTGACGTTGACCTTTCAAGTGTGGCCACTCCACTTAAAGCGTTAATTGCCGCGTTAGTTACCGCGAGATTTATCGCAATGATGGGCATTGCCATTTCTCGGTAGTGTGGCCCAGCATCAAAGAGCCACCTTGTTGTGTTGCAGGCATCGACGACATCCAAACGAAGTGACGCGGTGGGGGGGGCCGTCCAAGTATTAGCATAGCATAGCTATGGTATTAGGTAGGTAGAGATAAATCATTCTAAAAATGCACGCCCATCCACCGCGGTTACACTTACATGCAAAAAAGGTTTATAAACACAATACACATGTCCATTTATTTCAGATAATAACAGAATAAAACAATTACAACTAGTATATACACTTAATATCTATTTCTTAAAAATCTAAGCTATAAAGATATTACCAAACTTCTTGTCGAGTCGACAGGTGATCGGAATGCTGGCTTCTATTTCGGTCAACGAATTAGCATTGCCATTCAACGTGGCAATGCTGCCCACAATACACATAAATTATTATTGGTCTTTGTCATTGGTTGTTCAGTCACCGGCTAGACACGAAAGTGTACCTAATCGACGCGTGGAGCACGCGGCGTAATCGACGCGTGGAGCACATAATTACCTACCTATGTAAGCCGAATATTAGTACATAATAATGTTCGACCCCTCCAAAAAAAGTGAGCATATCTTTTAATGTTTACCTACGTAAACTTTCGGTCGTCAAATCCAATATGTAGGTAAGTAACAATAAAACACCGCGTGAGAGCGAGTACATAAGCAATTTAATAAAATAATTTGTGTGTTTAAATCAGAATGTAGGTACATTTATAAAATATGATCACCTCTCTCACCCCTCCATAAAAATAAGCAAATTACATCCCCTGGTGCTTTCGTAATACTTGAATGCCCCCTTCAACCTGGTATCGATTTGAATCGGCCGGCTACTGCAACATTGCACATTATACACCTCAACAGTAATCGATCATCAACCCGCCGCCTCCCGAGCGTGACGATTATGGCGAAACCTTCCTTATTTCTTATTATTCTTATTTTCCTTATTTCTTATTATATTTATTATTCCTTTTTTGATGTGTGCTAATGATAATGATGATTGCAACATTATGATAGTTGGGAGGGATGAATTAAACATTGATCGTAATTATTTAAATTTAATTGAGTGACAAAGCAAAAAGAACTAAATGCAAAATTTAAAAGCAAATTGTGAATGTCTCTATGTAATAAGTAATAACATAAAAATAATTTCAACTATAATTATGGCAAAAATTAGGACAGTTTCGTAAAAGCAAACTGTTCAGCAATTTTCATAGCCTCCAGAAGACTGTTTGGGTTATTTCCAGAGGCTTGAGAAGATTCTGCTTTACCACCGCCTTTTCCCCCGATGACGTTAACTATGGATTGAACCCATTCCGATGCCAATAAGCCCTTTTCAACTAAATTTTTCGGAACTGCTGCAAGACAGAATATTTTTTTGTTATCGTCATCAACAGTAAAGAACATCGCAGCAGTGGTTGGACACAACTGTTTGACTTGCTTTAATGCACCATCTAATGCCTTAGTGTTTCCATATGCTTTTAATTCATGCACAATAATTTTTGCATCTTTACTTTCAAGACACAATTCTTTAGCTTTTTCCGTTACTTGGTTAATAGTAACAGCTTTTGCAGCCCTTTCTTTATCATCTAGTTGTTTTTTCAGATTTTTCAGCATGTTTCTAAGTTCATCTCTTTTCCAATATGATATCTGAGCTTGAGATATTTCATTGGTCAGATCAACGATTTTCTTTGATATCTCCTTTTGGTTTATAATATCACCTTGTTCTTTAATATAGCTAGCAATATTATTCACATCGTTTTCTAAGACGCTTAGCTTGTTTATGGCTTTAACTGCTTCTGGTCCAGTGAATGCAACAATTCTCCTAATTCCTTTTGCAATGCCTTCTTCACTAACAATAACATATTCTCCTATATGTCCAGTGCGATGCAAATGAGAACCACCACAAAATTCAACCGAAGTTTCAAATCCAGATGGACCATCAGGATTTTTCTCCAATTCCTCTACAGGAATCCCAACAGATACTACACGAACTGGATCTGGATAGTGTTCATCGAACATGGCCCTTAGACCTTTGATTTTTTTTGCATCACTCAAACTGGTATGTTTTGCATAAACAGCTTTATTCTCATTGATAATATCTCTTATTTGATCTTCAGCGCTTTTGATTTGACTTGCATTCATTGGACCCTTATTAGTGAAATCAAATCTGAGCCTGTCTGGCACGACAAGTGATCCACGTTGATCAGCGTCATTTCCCAAGACTTTCCTTAGAACATTGTTAAGTACATGGGTGCCAGTATGGTTATTCATAATGAGCTTTCGTCTCTCGGTGTCAATATGAAGTGATACTATATCTCCCACTTTCAATGATCCTTCAACTTTTCCAGTATGCAAAACATATCCACCTTTTACTTGAACATTTTTAACTGTGAATTCAACACTTTCATCATTCGTTTTTACCATGTAGCCCTCATCAAATACCTGTCCTCCTTGTTCCGCGTAAAAACTTGTGCGATCCAATAGTATACCGCATTCTTTACCAGTAGTAACTTCGTCAACGAATTGTTTGTCGGCTCTTATAGCAACAATGGTGCCCGAGCATGGATCAAAATTGTACACTGCATCTTTTTCAGCTGATGATGGTGTATACTTATACTTGGGAGAATCATCAGTGACAGGAATACCTTTATCTTGTAAGTGGCTAATAGCATGAATGTCTAAAGCCAGTAAATCCTCTTGCCCTGCTGCTTTACCTTGGGATATTAATTGCGATTCTTTTTTTGCTTTTTCGTAGCCGTCCATATCGACGTAAAGATCTTTTTCTTCACACATCAGCTGCGTCAAATCAATAGGAAATCCATACGTGTCATAAAGTCGCCAAGCCACGTCTCCAGGGATAACTTTGGAGTCATTCAGTTTTTCGATTGTTCTATTTAAAAGACCTCTTCCACGAGAAAGTGTTTTTAAAAATTGCGTTTCTTCTTCATTAATTGTTTGTATAATTGATTCAGGATCTTTTATTATTTCTGGAAATACGTCTCCTAATATTTCTACAACTGTATGAACCAGTGATCCAAAAAATCCCGGCTTTGCATTTAGTTTTTCTGTAGCATATCTTACGCCACGTCTCAAAATTCTTCTTAGAACATAGCCCCTTCCAGTGTTATCTGGGCAACCCCCATCAGATAATGCGATTGTCAAAGTTCTAGCATGATCGGCCAAGACTCGATAAGCCATATCAAGTCCATCATGATCTTCTTCTCCAACTTTTCCCGTGTAAGGTCTGGCGCCCGTTCCTTTTTGAATTGCCGCAAATAAAGGCACAAATAGGTCAGTATCGTAATTAGCGCGTTTGTCTTGAATAACGGACACAAGACGTTCTAGACCTAAACCGCAATCAATGTGTTTTTTCGGTAAGGATTTTAATGACCCATCTGATTCTCGGTTGAATTGAATGAATACTAAATTCCATATCTCAAGTACATCTGGATCATCCATATTGACCAGATGAGCAGCTTCACGGCCACCAATTCTATCAAAGTGTAGTTCTGAACAAGGGCCACAAGGACCTGTCTCACCCATTTCCCAGAAATTATCTTTCATGCTTCCGGGTATGACATGCGACTCTGGAAGTCCCAAACTTAGCCAAATATTCCTACATTCAGAATCAGGTTCCAGGCCTGCACCCTTATCCCCTCCAAAGTATGTGACATACAGTCTATCAGCTGGCAATTTCAACACTTCTGTCAAAAGTTCCCAAGCCCAGGTACATATTTCTTTTTTGAAGTAGTCACCAAAGGACCAATTTCCCATCATTTCGAAAAAGGTATGATGGTAGACATCTTTTCCAACATCATCCAAATCATTGTGCTTGCCTCCTGCTCTGATGCATTTTTGCGTATTGACAACTCTCACCCATTGGGCCATATCCGAGTTTGGGTCTACAGATCCCAAAAAAATTGGCTTGAATTGATTCATGCCAGCATTAGCAAAAAGTAATGTAGGGTCATCCATCGGTATTGTTGATGAAGAGTGTACATATTGATGCCCTTTACTTTTGAAGAAATCGATGTAAGCATTACGGACTTCTTTTGCAGTCATTGAGGTATTCATCTTGACAGATCTGGAATAAAATACATTTATATTAGATAAGGCGGGTCAATTCACGTTGCTACATATGAGTTGCAGTTTTTGCGGTCTCTTTGTTTTTTATGAATTCTATCCATACTAATATTATAAATTCGAAAGTAACTCTGTCTGTCTGTTACCTTTTCACGCCTAAATGGCTAAACAGAGCTAAATGAAATGTGGCAGGCAGGTAAATGGTATCCCGGGGACGGACATAGGCTACTTTTTGTCCCGGAAAAAAGCGTACGAAGCCACGGGCCGCTGATGCGGCAATTTTTTGTCAAAATCATAATGAATAAATAAACCTTCCTCATGAATCTCTCAGTCATTATTAAGTAAAGACCGTATGAAGACTTGTTTGGAAGTTTATAATTAAGTTTATTGCATTCACACAGACAGACAGGTGGGGGGGACTATGTTATAAAATAAATAGTTATTCCCAATAGTGTGGTGCTAGTAGTAGTAGTGGTGCTAGTAAGTAGTGTGGTGTAGGTACAGTAAGATAAATTCCTATTATTTATTTGAACCACCGAGGATATACCACCGGTGATACACATACAAATTACAATAAGGAATGTAATCTTAGGTTTAGAGGGGTAATTCTCATTTTATAGGTTGAAAATTTATGAAAAAATTAATGTCTTTTTATTATAAAATTTATGGTACATTCTTATTTAGACCTTCCTCTGTAAGAAAAAAATAGTCGCCGAGCTCGAAGCCCTGATTTATGGGGTTGTCTAGGGGAACAACAGCATACAGTCGTAGAAAACAAAAGTTTATATTTTTAAGTTGTCTTGTTGTAAATAGTTCAGATTAGATTTAAGTGTGCAATAAAATATATTCTATCAATAATCAGGCAAGTATAAAATAGTCCACTAATTGTTTATAGTCATTTGGGTTTGGTTTTCTGTGCAATAATTTTCAAAATAAGGGGTGTGACATAGGTCGAAGTTTGTGATGAGTTTTTTGATCACTTCCATAAGGACCAAGAAAACTCATCACAAGCTTCGATATGATGGTTAATATTGAAATCTGTGTGACTATCAGACCCCATTATCTACGTAACAGTTTGGTCATTAGATGTGACAATATTTTCCTATCCGTGTCTTATGGAATAATAAATTTAATTGCTTAATAATAATAATAATATAGCCTTTTATTTCCAAAACTAACATATCCTGCAAAAATTCTTATAGTTACAAAATGTCTCTTAGTTTGGTGTGCCTTTCAGCATAGGCCTCCTCCAACTGCCTCCATTGAGGTCTGTCTTCTGCGACTCTTGTCCAATATGGCCCAAGTGTAAGTGTTATGTCGTCTTCCCATTTTGTCTTTGGACGGCCCTGGCTTCGATTGCCGTCTCTTGGGTACCATATTGTGATTTGCTTGCTCCATTTATTCATCCCATTGCGCAGCATGTGTCCAGTCCAGCCCCATTTCTGGCGGTCTATGCGAGTGAGTATGTCGGTGACTTTAGTTTTTACTCTGAATTCTGCATTTCTGATTTTGTCCTTTAGTTTTATACCCAGCATACTCCTCTCCATTGCCCGTTGACATTTAGCTAGCTTGTCTCTATGATTTGCTGTAAGTGACCATGTCTCACATCCATATGTTAAGCATGGAAGAATGCAGGTGTTGAAGGTCTTCTTTTTTATATGTATGCCAAGATCCTTGCTTTTCATGATTTCTTTAAGTGACCAGTACTTTCTCCATCCGCTCGCTATTCTTTTATTCACTTCCTTCGTCATTGAATCGCTGGGGGAGATGATCTGACCTAAATAGACGTACTCACTGATATATTCCAGCTTATTTCCTTCCAGGACCATGTCTACCTCTACGGAGTTGGTCATCATTTTGGTTTTGCTGACATTCATTTTGAGTCCAACCTCCCTACTTTTTTCCTCTAGTGCATGTATCATAGCCTGTAATTTCACTGGATCTTCTTCAAGCAGAATGATGTCATCTGCAAAACGTAAGTGATTTAGGTTGCTGCCATTGATGTTAAGCCCAAATTCATTCCAGTCTAGCTTCCTGAAAACGCTCTCAAGCACGGCATTGAAGAGTTTTGGAGATAATGGGTCTCCCTGCCTGACACCCCTGTTTATCGGGAATGACTCTCCTTTGGTTTCAAGTTTTATGCGACTCGTACTTTCTCTATATATATTTTGGATAGCTTGTATATAGACATTGTCTACCCGTTGTTGTCTCAAGGTTGGCCAAATGCATTTGTGCTTCAAACTATCAAAGGCCTTACTATAGTCGACAAAAGTTATGTACAGAGGTTTATGGTATTCGTTATATTTTTCTAGGACTTGCTTGATTACATGAATATGATCAATTGTGCTGTAGTAGTGTTCCTGTTATTCTTTGTAATATTACTTTTGCAAATACTTTGTACACATTTGATATGAGACTTATGGGTCTACAGTTGCCAATGTCATCTAGTGCCCCTTTTTTGTGTAGTAATATTATGTGTGATTCTCTCCATTGTTTTGGTATGATACCTGTCTTAAGTATGTCATTGAATATCATTGCTAAAATTGGGCTTAGTTCTTGTATTGTACCTCTCATAAGTTCATTTGGTATGTTGTCAGGTCCCGGAGCTCTTTCTAGTTTTTGCGTATTGATGGCATTTTCTACTTCTCGTGTAAGTATTATCGGTACTCCCCAGTCGTAAGTTTTTGTTTGTGATCTGTTGGCAATGATTGCTTGGTCAGATTCGTTACTGGAATAGAGAGCTCTATAGTATTCTGTAGCGAGTTTCTGGACTTCTGTACGTTTTGTTGCTTTGATGTTTGCATGATTTTTCAGGTTATGGATCCATTGTTTCCCCTCAAATTTAATTGCTTATCTTTCAATATTTATTCATGTTCGTTTTATGCATAACTATCTTTTGCGAGCTGTTTCGCTCGAGTTATTTCAATTAAAAAGTAGGCTATGTGTTATTCTGTATTGAACTTTTTTTCAACAAATATCTATTTTTAATGTCACATATTAAATACATAAAAAAATATAAGCTTTGTTTCCTTTCCTTCTTGAATAATTTATTTGGAAAACATTGTCACATCACTAACACCTGCCTGCCACCAACCTGCTATGTAGATAACGAGGTCTGGTGGTGGTTGGTGGTACTACATGTTTAGTTGTACTATTTAATGAGTTATTTATTGTAGTAAATATTGGTTCCCTGATGGATTGGATATTATAAACAAAAAGGACTTCTGTATTTTTTCATAATGAAAAAATTTTTTAAACTTTCGCGAACTGTTAACCATTGCGTTGCAGCAATGGAAACGTAGGGGAAAATAAAACAAAAGTTACGCGATAAATACCTGATAAATAATCTTTATTGTAATGAAAACAAGGCGATCACATACATGGAGAAATTTTTAACACTTTAATAAAAAAATTTCAGCATGCCATATTTACACGAATTTAGCTTGATAGCCTCTCAAGCTAAATTATTATAATATAATCTACTATTTACTAAAATAAGTAACTCATCCCATATAATAGTCCAACGTTAAAAAAGAAATGGTGGTCACACTGATTTTTGTCAAAAATGGGAATTACCCCTATAGGTACAAGTACATACTTTCATAGAGACCTTGTTTTGTTGGATTTGCATGTAAAGTAGTACTATTGCATCATAGTTGCTATTTCTATATGATTCCAATAAATCTTGAACTACTTATTGTAGTACCTATTGGCTACGACTGACTAGGTAGGAACCTACCTACTTTATCTTAGCAAAATACCTATGGATGGAATGAAGCATGTAAGTCGGACCATATGGACAGTCAGATAACTTACCCTGGGTTAGTGATGTACAAGTATTATTGAAATCTAGCATAACATGAATAAGGAAATCAGTCTACAATATAATATTAATATTTTACATATTATGATATTTACTTAGATATTCCAAAACTCGTCAGTTCTAGTAAATTATATAGAATGGCACCAATACGTGGATACGGTATTTGGTAAGACATTTTACTTACATTCCTTTGTGGATTGAGTAGAAATTAAAGCAGGCAGTGCTGGTTATTATGCACTATAGCTCGAGGACTTGCCAAGTCAACGCAATCTCCATGCGATACTTGCCATGCAAGGAGCTTAGATACATGGAATGGGGTGTGTGAAAATAGCTTTCGAATAATTTCGATTCGTAAACTCATTATGATAGTCACGTCAGTTGCTTGTCAGACGTTGTCAGATCAGTGACACGTGACACCTGACGTGTGGTGACGTAGATAGAGCGACTATTTTTTTTACCTACTTATAGCATGCCCGACCATACGCCTCGTCTTGCTTGCGCAGTCCAGCTTGTACAATTAGGACTGAGCAAAAAGACGGACAGACCACCTGCACCGGTACAGTGGCCACACGTGCAATCAACTGAACTGCGCAAGCCTCATGTCATGCCTCATAAACGTCTGGACTGAAATGTCAGTGCAACATAATATTTCTATGTTTCGGTGTCTTACACGCACGCCCACTAATGTGCCGACGTTGTGTTTTGGTTGAGTGCTCAGATGTAGTTGAATGACTCAGCAGAGCAGTGATCTCGAACCTACTGATTTTTCGGTATTTCTACCGATATGGACTCTGTTCTACCGAAATACCGAAATGCAACGATTTTTTATGACCCAGAGAATACATGGAAAACTCCTGATTTTCCTACCGACTTTTCACATGTTGGTTGGCAACCCTTTTCATTTATGTTTATCTTTACGTGGAATCCCTAAGAGGGTTTCACGCTGGGGTATTTACTTGTCTTGTAAAGAGAAATTTGGATTTAACTTTTTCATTAATTTTCATTATTTCGAAGAGAAAGTACTATTTTTAATTTTGCTGTTGCAAAGTGTCTACAAAAATGCGTCGTCTGACGAGGAACCGAACACAAGCTCCAATGCAAAAAAAAAAAAAAATATCTACAATATTACAGAAAAGAATAGGAAGAAGAATTTTCAGGCTGCAAGATAGTCGTAAAGGCTTAAGTTATGCCTATTGTAATGTTGTATTATGGATATTAGCATTACATCAGGAAAAGACGCTGTAAAGAAACATAGTTCTTCACAAGCACACTTGGTGTCATCAAAGAATATAAAATCACAGCCGAAGATAGATATCATCATTTACCGTGACAAAAACTCAAAAATCTGATGCACTAATTATGCAAGGATAAAAATAATAAAAAAAAATTGAAAAAATATTTATGTTTTACTAAGCACATGCCACTACTTATATTGTTGACGACCTCAGTGGTGCATCAGGCGAGGGTCCACCTGCGACGCAAGAGGTTGTGGGTTCGATTCCCGTTTCGGGACAAATTTGTCCACGATCTGCAGAAATTTATTCCGGGCGTTCCGGATGTGTGGATGGGGGGAGATTATCTATATAGATAAAATAAAGTCGTGTTAGTTACACTATTTATAACTCAAGAACGGCTGAACGGATCTCGGTGAAATTTGACAGCGAGGTAGATGGTATCCCGGGGCCGGACATAGGCTACCTTTTATTCCGAAAAAAAGCGTGCGAAGCCGCGGGCTGCAGCTAGTATTATATAAAGTTGTATATATAATTTAATAGGAAATATCTATCTATGTAATGTATTGTGTTAAGTACCTATATCAGTTATCTAGTACCTACCAATAACACAAGCTCTGTTTAGCTTGGGGCTATATATTTATTTATATTAATTAGTTTTCTACTTATCAGTATATAAGTACTAGAAGATGGATATAGTTAGTGCTCTAATTGCCACTAGCATACCTACCTGCGTCATTTTAATTCATTTTATTTTATTTCCAGGTGAAATAAGATTGGCGTCTTTTGTTGCTGAACACAATCTACCATTTACTATTATGGAGCACCTACCAAAACTGATACAATCCGTTTGTCCTGATTCAAATATAGCAAAGGAGCTAAAATGTTCTTCGATTAAAACTCACGCCTTATTTAACAAAAAATCAACTTATCATTATACCAATGTTCTTTGGCCATAGCCGCAGTCATGTTTGAGTTTATTTGTAAGTTAACAATTAGCGTCATTAAAAAGTCCTTTTGCATGTATAACAAACCTGAGATTGTCACAGTAGACAGTCTATTTCGCTGTTTTGTTTTCATAAGATTAATATGCGAAAATATGCGTTCAACGTTGATGGATGAATGGGGTTGTGATAAAATATAAAAATGAAACTAGGCAACAAAGGATACATTTGCATATCATCGCCACGCGGTAATAAACTTACTTTATCCCAAAATAGTTCTACATCATCAGAATATGTTTGAATTTGTTTACAATTTCTTAAAATGCGCCATTCTGTATCAATTTCTTGGAAATAATTGCTCTGAACAATATTGGGGAAAAGCCTAATACTATTAAAAATGGTAAAGCTGCATCAATAGTTCCTATGAACTATTGATGCAGCTTTACCATTTTTAACATTTGTTGGATCAATTATGTTATGTCTAAACCTATTACTGGATTATTTTTCAATGGGAACTGCGTGGTTATTAGCTTACAAGCTTCGATATAAAAATCTAGGCATCTGCATTTAAAAAAATTCACTTGGTCTGTGTTTAGACCTGCTGAACAACTAAGTATAGGGTATTAGACGCAGCAGCACCATAGTATAAGACGTCGATATCCACAAAACTTCTAGGATTTTTAAAATCAACATCTTATAATGGAGTGCTAGTTAAATATTATCTTTTTAGAAAGCAATCAAAAATAGTTTTTAAAGTTCTAGTTATTTTCACTTATAAATTATGAATTTTAGGGTGTTCTGCTTGCATTTCTTATTTTATATTGTTAAATATAGGTAATACAAAATCTAAAAATTCCAAAAATAATAACGTAGTGGCATCTTGAAGTTTCTGTAATATATGTTCTGCAGCTAAAAGATGATCGTTATTAGATATTTGATCTATAAAAAATTGGGTTAGAGCAGAAACTTGTTCCAATATCCTTTTTACCGCTGCATGTACTGATAACCAGCGTGTCTGAGATGGGTGAAGTATTTTATGTACTTTTAATTCACAAAAAATTTGCTAAACCACAAAAAAGTTATGCCACTCTTTATGGACTAGAAGAAAAGTAGTTGTAAATGTCCCTTACAAGATCATCTACTAGCGTGGTAATTTGATACACGCATATGACGCGCAAAGATGAAACGAATGGCAAACGCATTTAAGTTTAAAAAGGTTAGGAATTTCTTTTTGCAGCAATGTTACAACATAATCATTACGTCCCATCGTTTGCCCCATCAGATGCAAAACCTATATGATTATTTTTATATGGAATATCATTGCTTCTAAACAAGTTTACAATGTGTTCAAATAAGGTTACTGCATTAGCATCTTCTAACGGAATAAGAGCTAAAACCAATATTTGATGCCATGTGTTTTTGCATATTTCACGAATAAGCACAAGTGTTTGGTTGTACTAAGAAAGATCAGTGGACTTGTCAATAATTAGCGAAAACTTAGTTTGCCGCAAATCATTTCTTAGATTATCGAAACTGACTTTACTTAAAAACGAATTTAATATAGTTAGTATTGTATTTTTTGTCACATACCGATTTTCCTTACAAATATACCGATTTTAGTGGGCAACTCTACCGATTTCGCACTTTGACTTTCGAGACCACTGCAGCAGAGCCGTAAATCAAGAAAATGAAGTTTAGATAAAAGAAGAAGTAAATCAAGAAGATGTGAGTTTTGTTGTTTTCCCAGAGTCCCAGAGTCCCAGAGAGAGAAGATAATTTCCAAAGAAATCGATAGAGGTACGATAATTTCAGACAATCTATCCAAAATGTTATGCTTGCTTGCAGTACTATTAAAGTATTATAATTTCGGGCCTAGCAGTGAAGAAAGCCCCACTAAAAGGTTATTGTTATAATCAGAGTTTAAAACTTAGCACCTGTAGATATAGATTGGTTGCAGCCTTTAGCATCGTACATGGTCTGTTTGACAAGGTAACCTACATTATTGTGTTGATAGACGTAGGTACTCTTATGCTATCAGGCATGCAAAGTGGTTTGATAATAGCATGGAGTAGAAAATTAGTAGGTAGGTACATAAGTGTGGTGTGCCAGTCTTTTGCCTGTACTTAGGTACAATAGAGACTTAATTTGTTTATGTCCCTACAAATACTAACCCTTATTAAACCTACATGTTATCATATCAAAAAATAATTTTAATTACAGCTTCAAATTGCAGTAGTTGTTGATCATTGAACAGAAATAAGAGCCATGTTCTCATCAAAAGTGTTGAAACTTACCTTAAACATGTGCCGAAAGCTGCCTCGTGATGTCCAAATGATGTGCAAGAAATGGGAATATTTTAGGAGTTACAGTCTATTAGCAACAAACAGTAGTTTGGTGGCACCAAAAGCTTTAGATACAACTGAAGAGGATATGTCCATTGTTACACCAAACTTTCAAAATACTTATAATATTGCTGCATATGTTAATAGCTCTGAAACCCTACAGAATCTTGTGCATCTGGGGGTTGACTTGAGTAAAATAGAAAAGAAACCATGGGTTTTTGAAAAATTTTTAAAGCTTGATTTTGAACGAGATATGAGACACCATATTCTCTTCATTCAAGATTTTGTTGGAATGGATAATGTTGGACACTTCATTTCAAAAAATCCATTAATATTTCTTGAAGGTCTTGATGATTTAAAAATTAGAGTGAATTATTTAACATCAAAAAATTTCATGGACAGCCAAATAAAGCACATATTAAGTAAAAACCCATTTTGGTTATCATTCAGGTATGTTCAAGTGATTTAATAATGAAGGTATAAATTTTTGTTTATAAAATAAAATTATGTAATGTCTCAATAATTTAATTTACAGCACACTCAGAATAGACAGAAGATTTGGTTACTATCAAGAATATTTCGAGCTGAGTGGACAAGAAGTTCGATATTTAGCTACAAAGCAGCCAAAATTAATTACATACAATCTGCATCATGTCAAAACCAATTCATTTGCTATCAAAGAAGAAATGGGTTTTGAGGATCATGAAGTCAAACAAATACTTTTAGATAAACCAAAAATATGGATGCTAAGTAAGTATTAATTTACAATTAGCCCAGAACATTCTACTGTTGGGCAATTCTCCCACAAATATAATGTGAAAGAATAACTATAATTAATTTTTAAGTGTCTAAAAAAGCTTGTAACAAAAGCTGTTTAGTGTATGTCCATAAATATACTACCTACTTAAAATTGGACTTTAAGACTTGAATTCTTTTTTTTCAGGTGAAAGGGCATTGAGAGAGAGATTCAATTACATCCACAATGTTATGAAAATTCATCATATATGTATCCTGCACAATCCAGAAGTCTTGTTATGCAGAACATTTAGGCTAAAACAAAGGCACCTATTCTTAGAAAAATTAGGTAGAGCTCAGTATGATCCAAAAAAAGAAAACTTTGTACCCTTAACAGCTTTAATAAAAGACACAGATTCAGATTTTTGTAATACTTATGCTAAATGTTATGTAGATGACTTCAATATGTTTCTGAAGACTCTCTGATTCTCTGTTATCCAGTTTTTCCAAGCAAAATTTTGTTTTTCAAGGCATTTAGAGCATGATACAAAAATGCATCAAGTATTCCTGCTACAGCACATACTCCACCAAAAATTGCACAAATATTTGTAGCTAGATGCCCAATTGATCTGGAACAATAATTAATTATTGAGCAGTTGAAAATAACTTTATGGATAGGCAATAATGTCAGTAGCGAAAATATGTATACCCTGCCAAGTTTCCAATTTGACTTTATAGTAAGTGTACCTATAAGTATTTATTGTAATCATTACTTTGTATGAAAATTGTAAATTTTTTGTTTAAAAATTTCCAGGTAAAAAAGAAGTAAAAACTTAGGAGTGTATACATAACTGAGCAGCTGACTGTACCTACATTAAATTTTATAAATACATTATGTGAGTATAATATTACATGGGCACCCGTGAGTAGGGTGATCTGTGAATCAAGATCAAATGGAAATGATGAATAGAACTGAATAAACATTCAAACTCTTGATCTTTGGTTTAAGTACCACAAGTAACATAAAATATTAGTTATTTCCATACCTTCCTTTCTCAGTGTATTTAACCATAAGTGGAGAAAGCTCATAACTAAAGAATACTCCTGGCATTCCAGCCTCAGCATGTGTGTTTGAAACATATTTTTGATGTCTAGTGACTGAGAACTGATTAGTATGGACAACATTGTTCATAAGATTAACATATAATGTTGGAATAATCTTCAAATAATACTGGAACATAACAGCACCTGCAAATAAGAAGTTGGTTAATTCAAGGTTAATAACTCCATGATAAAGGTACGCGATAGATAGTCGCGCTATGTATGTAGTTTAATACCTATGTATCAGTTAGGTATCTGGTACCGATCAGGTACCCATAACTGCTTAGCTTCCGGCTAGATGAATTTGTCTAGCAATTAATATTATTATTTACTAAGGATATTGTGGACCAGCATAGTTGGCTGTGATGATGGTACCTACCATTGACGATGACACGCGATAGCGTTATTCAGGTTAGACCGTATGCCATAAATGGTAACTGGGGGTAGGTGGAACCAAGTCCAGTAGCTTGTCGGCTTTTTTAACCATGAACAGCCCGAGTGTCCAAGTACAGGGCCAGCAGTCTAAACCCATCTAATTGCGCAGAGGAGTGAGACAGGGGGACGTCATATCCCGAAACTGTTCACGAGCGCGTTGGAAGATATTTTTAAGAAGCTGGACTAGAAAAGGAAGACATAAACGGCGGCGATTACATCTCGCACCTACGATTCGCTGATGACATAGTCGCTAGAGGAGCTCCTCTAGCGACTATGTCATCAGCGAATCAAGCATCCAGCATCCGGTTCAGCTGAACCGGATGCTGGATGGCCTAGCCACAGCCTCGTGATGCATCGGTCTTGGCATGAATTTGGATAAAACCAGTCATGTTTAATGGCCACATTGATCCAGGACCGGTCGTCGTACATGGCCACCTTCTCGAAATTGTTTCCGAGTAGGTACATACACTTACCTCTGGCAGATTCTGTAGTTAGGTAAGAACAATTTCGAGAAGGAGGATTCAGCTAGGCTAGGCAGCGTTCGGGAAGCTACGTCGAGTCTTCTTGTCATCCATACCGCAATGCTTGAAAACTGTCCTACCCGTTATGACCTACGGAGCTGAGACGTGGACACTCACGGTAGATCCCTACCGTGAGTGTCCACGTCTCAGCTCCGTCCACCAGTTCAAAGTCGCTCAGCGATCTATGGAAAGAGCTATGCTCGGAGTTTCTCTGTAGGATAGGATTCGTAACGGATACATGCGACAGAGAACCAAAGTTATCGACATAGCTCAGAGAATTACCAAGCTGAAGTAGCAGTGGGCTGGCCATATCTCGCGAAGAACCGATAACCGCTGGTGTAAACGTGTTCTCGAGTGGAGACCGCGACTCGGCAAACGTAGTGCTGGACGCCCTCCGGCCAGGTGGGATGACGATCTGCGAAAGACTGCAGGCAGATGCTGGATGCGGCAAGCTGAAGACAGGGCGCTATGGCACTCATTGGGGGAGGCCCATGTCCAGCAGTGGACTAAGATAGGTTGATTAGGTTGATGATGATGATGATGACCCCCAGTTACCATGGAACACGGTCAGCCGAACACTGTATATTCTTTGTCTCTAGGTAGAAGCTTGGTACCTACCCATTGTTCCAAATCCAAAAGGACCATTGAATCTAAAATGGTTGTCGCGAAACGACTTCCCATCCCACCATATAACCTACTTTTATTGTTTAGGGTAGAACAGATTAAAATTGACATAAAAATTACATTTAAGTGTAGACTAGAAAGTTTTCTTCGTTCGCGAACACGGCGGCTTTCGGAAGAATGAGCGGATAGAAATATTTTCTATTCTACACTAGATATGAGTCTAGCAATGCGAACAAGGGGATTACTCTTTTCTTGACATTTGAGAACTTATAGTTGTGTGATCTCATGTTGGATGTCCTATTTAATACATAAATAAAAAATAAATATATTTGGGGTTTGTGTGTCAGGATATTGAAAAAATAAGTAAAATAAGATAATAATTATGATTTAACTAAAGTATAGCATATGGTCTAACAACACGATA
The DNA here is from genome assembly GCA_963662085.1 of Eupithecia inturbata. Taxonomy (NCBI): domain Eukaryota; kingdom Metazoa; phylum Arthropoda; class Insecta; order Lepidoptera; family Geometridae; genus Eupithecia; species Eupithecia inturbata. The sequence continues at coordinate 7,467,114 of OY759180.1, read as the reverse complement.
CCTACCAATGTCAAATCTGTTCATTATGCCACTCGCATGTAAATAATAGGTCTCTACTTTACCTATGAAATTGCCGTTCTAAAGTACCTACTTGCCATTTGAACACAAAAATTTTTTTTTTGGCTAAGAATTCTATTTTCAAAATACTCAAAACTCCTGCAGAAACAATAAAAGGAAGACCTTTAATTTAATTAGACGATTGCAATTTGTGTGCAATCAATCTTCACCATTATTGCTCCATGATAACGCGAGCGAGACCCCATACAGCACGAGAAACCGTTTTACCTCTACAGAAACTGCAATTAGAAACCATTCGTCACCCTCTGTATTCGCCAGACCTTGCTCCAGCGGACTACCATTTTTTTCGTGATTTGGACAATTTTCTACGTGATAAAAACTTTTCTTCCCAGGAAGCAGTACAAAATGCTTTCACACAGTTTGTCGAATCTAGATCACCAGAGTTCTATCGCAAAGGCATAAAATTACCTTCCTATTAGATGGCAGCAATGTATAGATTTTGATTAAATAAATATGTTAAATTAAAAAAAAAACGAATATCAATTTTTCAGTACAAATCCGCAATTTCATACTTTAACCCCATATATACATATAATAATATTCGAATGGATTGTATGTGTGTGTATGTAGTTTTCGGAGGGGAAACGAGTTAGTAAATCGTTTCATTTGCTAAATATTCTAAGCTTCTAAGTGACACAACTAAAGATGTAAAGCAGCGGGTAGACACCACACCGGTGTCTACCAATACCTATCGGTATCCACAGCCAGTATAAAGCGGTAGAAACCCGACTGTGGAACTATGACAATCGTTCTGGAATGGGCTTTTACGCATACTGGGTGAATTTTTGTATTTAATTTTGATATTTTTATATACTAATTTAACAATGTCAATAACATAAAATTCAATAAACTAGCCGTGGATATAAAATAAAAATTTCAATAAAAAGCCTCTTACTATTTTCGCCGCTTATTTTACGTTTTCGTGATCGGTTACAAAACCCGGTTTGTCTGTCGTTTTTTTTATCATGAATGTCTCAGCAACTACCGCAGCTAATAACTTAAAATTTTAAATAATATTACTTTTCGTGCGCCTGTACAAGTTAAATAAAAGAATTGAAAAATTCAAATTTTCAGTACTGTGTGATGTCGACTTTCTTTTTTACCAAAGCAGCAATGTTAACCCCAGTATTTACCGGGGTTTTATAGGTGTCCACCGTTTTCAGCAGGTGAACACCAATTGGTGGAAACTATTGTAAGCCAGCTAGCTTCGCATCTATAGACACGACTCTAAAGGTTACTTTAAAGAGATTTTTCAGAATTAACAAAATGCACGAAACGGATCTTTAAGTAACGAAATCTTTTCTACGCAACTGCAAATAAAGCTAAGACGAAACGGACCTCTAGCGAAATATTTTCTATACAACTGCAAAACATGTAGTATTTATCTTTTGCACTTATGAATACCTGCGCCCCGGATACCAAGCTCCGAGGGGTGCCATACTGGAATCCCTTGGGGTGACAAAAGCTGCTTATACGCACATCCAGATCATATAAAATTTCAGGGCTCGCTTCGGTCGCCGTTGCTTCGGCGATATTTATTTATACGATATTTATGTATTAGTTTCTTAACAATTTTCTGAGGCACCGAAAGCTCTTGAAAAAATTCAGCGCTCGCTGCTATTTATTTTTTCATACTCTTCTTAACTAGTTTGTGACCCACCCGGCTTGCCGTGCCGTTACATCTTTTAATGTAATTTTTTTGTTATTTGCCGAAAAATAATCGCAAAAATGCTTTGGCTATGGCTTTTTCCGCTCGCCGGCCGTCGTCGTCCTGTTGCCTTTTTTATATTCATAGCCGTTCTCTACCACCGCAGTCGTAAAACTTTTCGGGGCTAGCTTTCTTTTTTTTTGCCATAGAAACTCCAGCTTACGTTCATCAAAAATACAAAAAAATATCAAACTATTTCGAGGACTGCTCCGCTCGCCGTTATTGCTTTTGTTATGCGTTGTGATTGTCACCCTCAAGGCGTTTCAGTTTTTTTGTTTAGGTTTTTGGGGGGTTCTTGGTAGAAAACCGCTTGGTATCAACCCACTCCACTCCCACTCTTCGCCGTCACCGACTTCAATTTCGGAAGAGAAAATTATGTAAGGTTACTTTTTGATCCGGTTGGTTACTTTTGACTTGACTCGGCTGGCAACACTGTATGTCAGTCGTCTATCACAATTTGTCGTGCCTCAAACTTTTGATTTCATAATTTTTCATTTTAGTACATAATATCCCAGTTTCTCTTCTCGTGAATTCAATAATTTTTAGGAATTTTAAGCATCTATTGCGTAAATCAACGTCAATTACTTTTATTTCTAAGATAACCAATAAAAATACAAAATGCCTGTTCCCGGTGGCATGTACGCAAATCAGGGCCCTTCTTGTTTTGATAAAATGAAAATGGGATTCATGATTGGATTCTGTGTTGGAATGGCTAGCGGTGGCCTATTTGGAGGTTTCACGGCTTTGAGGTGAGAGCTTGCACAGGTATATCTATCAGGCAGTAGTTACAGAATAGAAGTCTAAAAAGCAGCTAAAAAATTACTTGTTTACAGATATGGAGCAAGAGGCAAAGAATTGGTTCACTCAGTTGGCAAGGTTATGGTACAGGGAGGTGGAACCTTTGGCACTTTCATGGCAATAGGTACTGGAATTCGGTGTTAAGACTAGATTTGGTTTGCTTGTTGGCAATTGTAAATAAAGTTATGTTGACATAGATTATAACCTCTTGTTTAGTTACAATTAACTTAGTTGCATAACGCTGTTAAAAATATTTAGCCTCTATTTAAAATAAAATGTTCCTTCCCCTATGAGTAGATTATTCATGCATAATCATGAAGATTATTGTTGAGGAAATTTTAAATATTTTACCTTCTTTAGCTACTCCAGTGACTCCATTTAACGGGGCAGTGCTTACACTCCCTACCTCAGATCCAAAAGACAAATGTTTGATAATGTGAGTGGTGTTGAACACTGACGACGAATATGGCTGGACATCATGGACATGTACATGATTTATTGTGAAACTTTTTCCTGGTGCTATATGGAAACTTCCTCCAACCTTAAAATGTACACACAGAGTATTATATTGAATAAACCTCAAACAAGAGAATCATCTGTCACACTAATATTATAAATGAGAAAGTTTGGATGTTTGTTACCTCTTCATGCAAGAACTGAATGGATCAGGCTGAAATTTTGCATAGATATAGTACTAGAATAACATTCTACTTTTATACCCAAAAAGCGTGTGTGAAGCCATGGGCAGAAGAAATTATCATATGTATATTAACTTACTCGATTCACCTCCATGTAGCCATATAATTGACACCCTTCTTTTAGAGCTAGATTGGTTCTTTCAATGCTTTCATCATTTTTGCATTGTTCAACAGTGGCAAGATCAGGCAAAGCCCATTTTCTAACTCTGTAGGCTTCTTTTACATCCTCACAGGTATTGCAGCATCTAGGATGGAATACATCTCTCAAGTATTAACCTGCAGAATCCCCATTATTTAAAACAAAAGGTCACATGCTCAGAGTCCTTACATGAATCATTTATGGGTATAATAGTACAATATGATGAACAATGTATGTATGTGTATTCGAAATGAGTTTTGTTAATTGCTTAATTAAAACTTTAAATTTATAACAGTAGTGTAGTGTAGGTAGATGTAACTTACTACTTACCTACTTAGAGTAGGTAGAACTTACTGAGATTCATTTAATGCAGCACCATAACAGCTCCCACATGTAATTGTAGCAACGTTCGTCTTATTCTGTTTCACCTAAAAAACATTCACTGATTTACCTACCTACTAAGTACAAAAAATATAGAGATAAGAGCAAAACATGTTAATTACTCTAAATTCAGCAACCCTTAATGAGGATTTTACTTTCAACCATCAAAACATTTTGAAAATTGGTGCAGCTGGCACCAATTTTTATCAAATGTAGCTTAGAACACTCAATGAATACTTTAATTTTTAAAAGAACTAAATATTAATAAGTTTGTCTGTGTAGCAGACAGGAACCTATGCACACATCAAGCTTATTACATAAAATGTCTCTTGTTCATGAGGCTATAAATATAAGTTAAAAAGTTTTAGTTTATCCATATTTACAATTGTTGAAATAGCAATTTCTTGCTTCTTAGGCTCTTCTTCTGCAATGGGATTTCCATTCAAATCTAGTCTGCGCTTGTGTATGTTTTGTTCCATGGATAAATGCTGTTCACCAGAAGAGTCCATGGCATCTAAAACAATATCTGGAAAAAAAAGTAGTTACAAGATTTCCACAGATAAAAGGACTAGGAAAACAACTTTTAAATCAACTTACAGTCACATGAGATGGTTGGAATAATGATATCCAAATTGATCCGCAACTTATGCCCTCTTGAAGTGTCCACAAAGAGTTCTTCTGATATATTAGGAGACATGTAGGTCTGAATTTCAGAAATAAATAGCAGTAAAGCTACTATTCCACTTACAACACTGACTGAAATCATTTTAAGCCTGAATAACAAAAACTGCTTGGTTATTTAGAGGTAGGTAGTTATAATGAGAAATCAATCTTACTTGCCGCTCCAGTAGCTGTTTTAATTCTGAAATCCTCTAATGGTTTAGCGTAGGCATCTAGTTGCTTAAATTTATCAATAAATTGAGAAGACATTCTATGAGCTTAAAAAATTCTTGTCTGCCTGCTCTGATGTTGAGATGTAGTTATTGGAGAATATTAATGTACTATCGAAGGCAACCAGCCCCCTGGCTGCTAATCCTGCCTGACACACACAAAACGGATAATTATTCACTAACTATAGGTGTTTGGTTCTCCCTCATGAAAACGACCACGTCAAACCCTTCTTCGAGAAGAGGAAGGAACAGAAAAATCAAACCGGTCAAAACAACGGCAGACAATTAATATACGGCACAATAATTGGTGACCAAGTTTGTAAACCCTAATAATTCGTGTACATGGCTCAATTATCGTGGTGTACATTATCATGCTGTGCTTTATTGACACGTCGTGACGAGCTTAGAGTGCGTTTCATCAAATAGTTCCTATCCCGTATTGTTGGCACCCCTGTATGTCAACAGTGTCAACACGCTAAGACGTATCTCCAGATTTTTCAAGGTTTTATTGGAATTTCTTGAGAAAATCATTCCTAAAACATTAAAAAGTGGTAAAAGAATGAATCGCGTACACAGACGTGACAAAAGTTCAAAACAGTAGTCCCAGGTTTTAAAACTTCACGTACAAAAGAGAGTGCAGAGTACACAATAAGCATACATAACATTCGTTGACGGCAACATGTCAATGTAATTTTCACAGGACTGAATCGATAGAGCCCTACATTTCAATTCATTTTCAACCACTCGAATCAATGCGCATACTATAAGCCAGAAAACCGGCAGATGACGCCAAAACATCCCTTCCAATCACACTACCAAGATGCTGTGATGTTTGAGTTTCTGGGAAAATTTTACCCGAGTTTCATCGATCTCTCACCTAGACTGAGAGAACAGGAGGGATTCCGCAACTTTATTTAATAATTATTTTTATAAATTCTGTATCTTAATCGGAGTTTCAGATGCTTTAGTATACTAAAGAATTCACCTCAATGTCTATCCTGTATTTTATTTGTTGTGTACAATAAAGAGTTGTGTATTGTATTGTAAACAGTTAGAAAACTTAAATAATATAACAAATAATAATTATTAGACAATTAAATCATGTGCTGATTTAATTGGATTTGACACACCAGAAATTCAATAATTCACTTTAATTAATGATTCCAACTGCAATTTGGTCCTGGTTGAACATAAATGAGTTCAGAGAAAACTGAACAAACCACGATATTGTTTTTTTTTTCGCTTTTAATGTGACAAAATAAATTATGTTTTTTATTTAGTTGTTAAAGAGTTACCTACTTTTCCTTCGCTACTTTTAACTCAATTCATCTTTATCTATTTTTCCATATTTGGTGACTTGCATGGTTCATTAACGTATAACTTTTTGATAAATTATGGTATCTTTAGTAACACAGCAAGATGCAGCTTGAATTAGACTATATGAAAACTAGACTATATGATTTCGCTAAGTGTGTTAGTAATTTAATTCTCCAACTACAGCAACGATATATTAGAAAAATTGGCTGTGGAAGCTCGTCACGCGTCAATAATGCCCAATCCGATATTGCATGGCCAAATAATGTACACCTTGATAATCCATGTTAGGGCTTCCAAATAAAAGAGTACAATTTCGGGCAGTACATACATGGTTGAACATTATTGACACGTGACAGCTTTTTACGGTTTGATATTGGACGGCCCGCTAAGGTACACCACGATAATTGGAATCCTTTTTGACACGGATTATGGGATGTACAATAAAGTGCTATACAATAAATTGTCATGCATTGTCAATGCAAGAAGGCAATGACAAGACAATGCAAGAAGTTGTAATTGTTATGAGTAAACTCACAACAATCATCTTACGTACCTACATCACAGTAATCCGTGTCAAAAAACTTCAACTTTTTTCTTGATGGCGCCGCTTGCTTTTCGCTAAGACTCTGCAGTGTCAGTAAGGAGTCACAATGTTCAAAACTGGTACTAGCGTTTATTTGTCAACCTACTATCATCTTCTTCTTTTAATATGGTATGCGACATTAAATAGATGCAAAGCAGCGGGTAAACACCGAGTTCAGCCAAAGCCCCCGTTGAATACCCTAAGAACACACAAAAATAGCTGCCAGTAAAAAGCGGTAATAACCCGACTGTAGAACGAGAAAAATGAAAGGGTTATGATAATCGTTCCGGAACGGGTTTTTGAGCATACTGGGTGATTATTTGTTTTTTTTTTAATGAAATTAATCAAATTAATAAATTAGCCGTGGCGATAAAATATTAATTAAAATAAAACTTCTATTTTCGCCGCATATTTCACGATATTTTTATTTTGTTTATATGCATGGTATTTTCAAAATGGTATCAAATTATGTGGTAAGCAATGCAACCGATATAATATAGGTAAAATCAAAAGGTAGGTAGGTAGGCCAATGATGTATACATAGCTTCCTAACCTACGAATATAAGTTCCGAAATCCACCAATATTAATCACCTTTCATAATACATTAATATCCAAAGATTGGATGATAATGTATTGGTGCTTCCAAAGCAGCCTAAAAACCCCAGTGTTTACCGGGGTTTTATAGGTGTCCAGCGTTTACAGCGGGTAACACCAATGAAGAAGATAACAGGGTTACATTAGAACACTTTTAAGTACGTAGAATCAAAGTCTAGACCGTACACTTTAAGAAATTACTTCATTATGTGAAAACCCTTGTAAGCCAGCTTCGCATCTATAGGAAGGAATAAACAGTAAACGAGGAGACCTTGATTACCCCTTAGTGGGTGGCCACGCACGCCTCAATATGACTTGGCCAACCACCAAGGGGTGGCAATTTTATACTTTCTTAGCTCGAGAAGTCGAGACAGGTTTGCGTTACGAACGCACGCTGCTGTCGTCTGTCGACTGTCTACAACACAGATTATTACCTATTTCCCTATCCATATGGTGGTGTGGTGGGTACAAAGGTGGGCATACGTTTGATATAATATGCGCAATACTCGTCCGTAGTTACTATAAGCTATAATAGCCCGGCCACACTCTCCGTCTTACCTGTGACCGACCATGCCTCATGCCTGCACAAACCAGTTTGCGTAGGTAAGAACGTGCGTGTAGACGGCGGAAGCGCAACTTGTGCAATTGTTGACGAGCTGAAGATTAGACGCGTTGTGGATTACGCAGGCAAGACGGACCGTGTGGCCGGGCTATTACGAACTCTCGCCTACCGCCGCGCGCCCCGCCGCGGCTAGGCGCGCGGCGGCGGTAGACGAAAATAAAAACCACAAAAAAAATGTTGACCCATTAACGTCCTTTTTAATTATTTGCTAGGTACAATTTAAATAAACAAAAAACAACTACAATTAGATGACGTCCTAGAGAGTAATGGGTGTTTCTATAAAATACATGGTGCGGGCGGGCGCGGCGGGGCTCACCATAGGCCGCGTACGCGCGTGTAATCTTTGAATATAACGACAAAATTTTAAAAAAGGTAACTGAATCTTATGTTTAATACTTCACAACTCACAGGAGATATGACAGACTGATGACGGTCGGCGGCGATTCAAAGAAATTTGCGGCTGATATACCTATTTACGGTACCTAATTTACCTAATGTTTTGATTATTTTGTTTTAGTACGTGCTCATTATTAGGTCTGAATACTTGCGCGGTGCATAAGTAGGGAGTTTAGTTTTATTACGTTTTCAGTTAGTTATTGGTGTGTGTTTTATTAAGTGTGTGTGTTAAGTAATAGTTGTCTTTACGACTTAAACGCAAGAAGCGCCGCGCCGAGGATCCTAGGAACATTCCTGGATCGTGTTCATCGTTTAACAATCAGGCGTGCTCAGCTTTGCCATGAACGAGGAGGAACTGAGTTTGAGTCCGTTCTGGTTCGACCAAGGCTGCAGCGGAATTAAGTAAGTACCTATTTGGTAGGGGTGGAATTGTATGAGCTATGTTTTTTTGAAGTTAAGTTGAAGATTATGATCTTTTGAAGAGCCATATCAAGGTGTTCATAGAGATTAGTACCAGTTTTGCTAGGTATTGCTATTGATATGTCATCTGCAAAAAGAGCGCAGTGGTCATCTATTAGGTATTTTATTTTATTTTTCAGGGACCGCGGAAGTAGGTACTCCATGGGGGGGGGGGGGGGGGGCTAGCTATTGACAACATAATATATGATCATTTCATTTTAATAATTTCATTTCTAATTATCTATTAAGCCGGGTACTGACCGGCGGCGGCGTTACGGAGCGTACGTAAGGCAACCGTCGCGTTCGCAGCCGTCGCGTTGCTCGTTACGTTACGAGCGCCTTCTTTCCCTGTACTGACTGTAAGAACGCTTGCTGTGTAGCACGTTGCATACGCCTCGTAACACCTGCACCGGTCAGTACCTGGCTCTTCATATCAGTAGACTCCAAACGACGACAATTGATTCGAAGTTTGTTTTAGCATGGGTTCATTTCATTCATAGCAAATGGCTTAGGTAGGTACAGTGGTCGCAAAACTACCTATTTGTTGGCCAAATCACACGGAAGCGCAGAAATTACAAAAAAAAATAAATTTATTAACGCCGCGGGGCTAACGTCACGTACCCACCACCATATCAGTGATTTTTTCCTTTTACCTTTGTCTTGTTCTTATATTGTAGGTACCGTGTTATACCAACTATTGTCACAGATTTCAGTCAGAGTCGTAACATCAACTGTATCAAAGATGGCGCCTCACCGTAGTAGTTAGCCCTCACTCAGAACCTCAATTTGATGCTTTCTTATTCTCGTTGGAACCACACCACACTCTCCACCACATTCAGTAACAAAGTTGTAGGTAACCTTTTACATTGTCATAAAGTCAAAAAATATTCAACGTAGCATTATAGACCTCATGGTTAAATTCTAAATGCTGCTCTTTGTATTTACGTAGGTGGAAATACTTTATTTTTAACTTACCTACTAATTATTTCAGGAGTGATCCAAGGGGGGTATTTGCGCGTCACGTTTGTGAGGTTAGGGGCTTTACGGATTGGTACGTGATTGCTTAACACCTCGTAGAGTTTGCTGTAAAACAAATCCGTGGCTATATCGACGTCGTCGTCCTGAATAAGTACGTTGCTCCAATCGATTGTACAAATGCTTGAATATAAATTGTACAAAACCGCTTTATGAAAATTCCAATCATTAGAGTGTAGCTGGTAGTAAGATTGGGGCGAATGGCGGGGGTCATAAGTTTTGGTACTGCGAGGTATAGATAGCCCGATCTCTAATGGAGGATGGTACTTCTCCACCTTCACTAGAGGGACTAAATCACACTTTACAGATACATTACCAGGCTCAATGCCTGAAGTCAATACAAGATCCAACATGCGATCATCACAATTCAAAATTACATTAACATAGTTATAACATAGTTAGTAGTTATGTATATGCATAGTGTTGAGTAATTTAAGAAACTAGCTTAGTGTAATTCTTGTAAATGCTAATCCTATAAATAAAGTTGTTCGTATTCTTATTCTTATTCTATAATAAGGTTCAATTTAACATTCTTTTAGACAAATTATACGGAGTTGGTATTCCCGGCATAACACACTCATGGGTTAAGTCCTACTTAAACAACCGAGAACAGTAGGTACGTTGAGATGGAAAATAATGACGAAAAAACTGGAAAAATTGACATGGTCAAAACCCCTAAAAATAAATAATTCAATACCTACCCCAAGGAAGCGTTTTGGATGTATTCTTTTTTAATATATGATTAATGACTAAGAAAATTGCAATTCAATAATAAAAACAAATTAGAACTAGTATTTACAATTGAAACAATCTACAGGTAGCTCAACTGATCCATATCAATACCAGTCGGAAGCGTTCCCAAGACGCTGGCTGCATTGCCCCGCTGTATGTCAATGCTGATGCGCTGCGCCAGATACCCGCCCGCTCTCGGGTCACGCGTCGCGGCGACCAGACGCTCAGATAACTTTTTAAAAACCCGGAGAGCCTCGGTACGCCACGGACCCAGGGTCTCGACCCCATAGGGAGCAAATGTGTAGGCTCTGTCGAGACCTGCATATTTGCGTCTCTTGATATCCTCGGCCAAATCTGCCGCCGCACCAGCCCTTACGGATGTCCTCGGAAGATGGGAAGGCGCAAGTGTGTCGACGCATGTAGCGTCCCACACAATGGGCCTCTCCAACTCCCATGGGACTAGTGTCATTCCGTCGGGCCTCTTACCATCGTCACGAAATAGACCATTCGGTTCGAGAATAGCTGGTACGTTAACGGTGACAAAGGCCCGCCGGATGACGTCGTTAAGGCTGGCATGACGAGGCATCCGACCGGCGGCCCTAGTACACAATAATCCGTGATGACCAAGCTGTTCGACAGCAGTACCGCACTGGCATTGATGATCGCGCAACACATTGCACCCAACCGAAGACATGTTGCGATATGGAAAGGTACGGGATCGAATAGTGCCAGTGTTAAATGAAGGAAATGCATGCAACCAATGTCCTGACTCCCAATTTGAAGCGGCCAGGAGATGGGCACGATCCGCAGAGTTGGAGCACGTTTGTAACAAACAATCCCGTGTCAACTCACACAGAGGCCCGTCCCATTGCCGTTGGGACAAAAGATATTTTGGGGGAGCAGCTTTGGGGCAAGCACTATGCCAAGCCGTTCGGGCTTCGTCTAAAAATGAAATATTGAATGAAATTCCAGGTGGGATCAAACAAGATGACTTTAAATTTTTTTCAACTAAAGAACTAGTGCTGTAGACGGAAGACAGGAACGCTGGAAGGGCTACATGAAATTTTGCATATACCTAAGCCTCCCAATTTGACAGGCAGGGAGGCCTGCGACCATGCCTTGTCATCTAAATCGACTTTCAAAACCGATGATAGAGTATTCTGAATAAATGAATTAAATTGCTAAATAAAATACAACACGTTTTAAATTGCGGCGACGTCGTGTATGACGGCAACCATGGTATCAGCTGACAATGACGGTGCACGGCGGTGTCTCCTTGCAGGCGGCCAGTGAACCGTCGGAACTTGACACCCTTCGGCCAAAACTCTTCACTCAAGTAGGTCGAGAGATGTTGAGACGGAAATCTCACCATAAATTAACTGAAGCTTACATTATGGCGAGAGTCCAGCTTCTCGAAGCGCAGCGAGAGTCCAGCCTAGTCTTCTAGACTTCTGGCCTACCTGAAGATGAAGACATCTTCAGGTAGTTCTCCACAGCCTTTGTCTGCACAGCATAGTGGACGCGTGAGATGTAAAGCTGCGTTGAAGGGACTTCCGCTCTGGAGCCAGATGTGATATCTAGCGGTCACCGGCTTCGTATAGAGGGCTTACGGCGAACTACCCTTGAATCCATCCGGATCACAGGGTTCCTTGCCAGAAGCCGGCGCAGGTGCAGTGAATACTGAAGGTTCACAGGGCTGCTTCTATTTTTCCCCGTCCTTTTGCGGGCGTCCTTTATAGGCATGGTTGGTTACAATAAGCTGGAAGTAAGAAGTGATGCAGCGCTCGCTCTATCTACATTTAATTAAAGTGTTGAGAGGGCGGATCGACCTCCCAAGCATCTTGGAGGGATTGCGGCTGAATGTGCCGGAGGAGTTTGTGCACCGACGGAGGTTGCCGGTCCTATTATCTGTACCAAGAGGAAGGACCAACCTTCTAATTAAAGCACCTCTAACGCGCGGCATTCACACTCTTAATCTGCTAGCTGAGAGAGTAGATCTTTTTTGCTCTTCCATGAGCGAAGTCCGCGACTTTGTTATTTATATTACGTTATCTGATTGTGGGGTGAGATTTATTATTTTGTGGCATTTTAAATGGGTAAGCGATGAGTTTTTATGTTATTTTATTAGCTAGAAAATTATTTATCTTATTTTGATAAATTAGGTTAGACGAATTTTATGTTTTAATATTTTGAAATTGTAACACTTTGACAGATTTGTTTTTATTTTATTTTATGAATGCTTTTTTATAGAATTTTTTGAATGGTACCCTATGTTTAATTTTTGTAATGAATGTATAAATGTTAAATAATGTGAAGACTTGGTAGGTACTCTATTGCATTGGGTACCTGCGCCTGTAAAAATACCTAGCTAGGCTATTAATAAATTTTAATTGACGTTTTTGACAGATGTTTTCATACAATAGACATCAATGCTATGCTATAAAACGTACGTAACGTGTTAATCGTAAGCTATGCACCAAATTACTAGCTTTCGGTTATTAGTCCTGTTAAAATAAAGGAGTTTGATTGCATTTATAAATAACTAGTTTCTGCCCGCGGCTTCGCACGCGTCGATTCTAATTTCTATGGACACGTTTTATGGTTATTAATATCCCATTGGAACTGATTTAAGGGATAAAAAGTAGCCTTTGTTTTATTCCATGCCTACAACTACCTGTATTCAATATTTCAGCCCGATCCATTAAGTAGTTTTGGCGTGAAGAGGAAATAAACATCCATCCATACACCCTAAACATCGAAATTTTCACATTTATAATATTAGTGTGATTGGGTCTATTTCGTGCAGTTTGCTGATAATTGACCAATTTTCTTTCGAAAACGAAGAACACCACCGTCACCCACGTAGCACTGTCGCGTCGTAGCGGGCGTAGCATCAGTGTAGCGCTCCGTAGCACAAAATGCTACAGGTAGGTAGGTATTTTACTGATTCTGCTTGATTGTGTTTTTTTCTAATTATCTCTCTAATTATCTCTATTCTAATTATTTCTAATTATTGAGTCTTGTTTTATGTATTCTTATATCAGTACTACAGATACAAATTCTGTAGCTTACCTATTTATCCTAGCTGAGCGACAAAGGAGACGCGTGTATCAGCCTAGCTATAGATCTACACAAAATGAAATATCATAAAACTACAAGAAAAGGTAAACAATCCAATTAAATTATTTTATTGTCGTATCAAACTTAACTAGGTACAAGGTATGGATTGACCAGAGGAGGAAACAAAAAACCTTTACAACGAATCTTGGTACACAGACAACTTTCTAAAGTTTTTGAAGGTCGCGACATGATGAGAAACCGCGGCATGGTAACTAATTCTGAAAGTACTCATAGAATTTAATTGAATGTATGAGCTGTAAGATGTATGTGTTTTATAAATGTTTTTTTTCTTAAAACACTCCACTCACCTAAGTTATTGGAATTAATTAACATTACTGAGTATTATTTACACGTGTACAGTCTTTTAACTTAACTTAAGAGATCACTTCTTAGCATTGAACCCTTCTCCGTTAGGATCTAATATCCAAGGGTAATAGGATGGGCATTCCATGCAAGTGAAGAGACGTAGAGTTTCTCCTGGCAGCTCCCGAGTGGTCAGCGGGCAGGCATTAGGCAGAGAACAGAAAGGCTGACCTTTCACGTCACATTTGTCTTGTTTCCATTCAGCAAAGTCTCTCAGAGATGTCAACTCTGTGGGATTTTGCATCCATTGAATTACTTGGATCATCGAGGTGAAGTAGACGTCATTCTTTTCCAACATTTCTTCGATAAATTTAATGAGTTCGTCTCTGAATTCTTTCTTGGACTTGAGCCATGAGGCGTGGAAGTGCAGACCGAGGGGAGCGCGGTTGGTACTGTAGTGGCGGTTGAAGTTGTGGCGCAGAAGACGCGCAAACTGGTCTCCGGTTTGGATGTTAGAGCACGAGTCCACCACGTGACAACCGGGCAGAGATTCGTCGAAGGTGGGATCGTCTCTCCTGTCCAACTCGTTCATAACCATTTCCCAAATGGGATGGCTTCTGGACGGGCAGTTATGTGCGTTTCCGTTACATTTGTGTGGCATTCTGAAGTACAACGTGTAGGGCCAGATTGGGACACGACCTAAGGGAGCGGTAATAGATGCATCGTATACGAAGTATTGGTCACCCATCATTTCGAATTGCTTGTTTCCACCTACACGCAGGTAAGGAGCTCTTAATCCGATGATAGAGGAGTCTGTAATGTTAGAGAATCGCTCGGTGATAAGTCGAGCACCAGCCATCTCAGCCAGCCAATCATCGTAGCTCCCGCTGCTCCAGTAGTTAGGGTCATCTTTGTGGGTCAGCGAAAATACAGCAATCTCATGTCCCTTGCGGTGGAGTTCTTGAATAGCGGCGTAGTTGGAGTATTTGTGGGAGACAAAGAATGTACCGCGAACTTGGCAGCCGTTGGGATTGTGACGGTTCCCGTTGAAAATTTGCTCATACAGGTCAATATTATCGACATTGACAGCGCCGTTGAAGGTTATAGTAATCATTTGAGGGACCTGGTTGGGCTCGATGCCTCCAGGAATACGGGTTCCGTCAGCAGAGCAGAAGCAGTCGGGAAGGACGCACTGATTTGTATCGCAGTCTGGAGCTCTGTTGGGGTCTAACTCGACAGCTGAAATAACAGAATTTCATTCTTAGTGAGGACAGAGGATCTAGGTTATTTAGGGACACTTAAGTTTCTGGTAGGTACTTTTGTAAAGTTGAAAAATAAATAGGTACGTACTGCAAGCATTTTCGTCAGATTCGTCTTTGCAATCGGGTTTTCCGTTACAGAATAACTCTTTCTCAATACAATCTCCACTTCCGCAGGCTAATTTTCCTTCAGGGCATATAGGTTCATCTGTTTTCAATATTGGTAAAATTTTCCTCGGTTCTGAAAATATTAATAAATGTTTATTATTACTAAATTCAGCGAGTGTACTTTAGTATGTACATAGTTAGGTGGGGTTTTTTATATGCAGGTGACTAGAAATACAAACTAATATTTTTATTTTGCTAAGTAGGTCGGTAGTACCATTATTTCTATTTTGTGTGAATTTTATCTGTAGTAGTGTATAGTTAAAAGGGTTTACAAGAAAAATGGAAGTAAGACCGGGCTAAGCATGAGAAAATGATTCAAGAAATTATATTGAAGACGGATAGACATAAAGTAACTACCGATGGATGGAAATAGGTAGGTATTTTAATATTAGGAGAGACATTAAGGTAAGGTAAAGGTTTCTACAGTATAGTTTAGAAATAAGAAAGTGAGTGGTTTTGTAATGAATAGATACATTATTAATTTGGAAATTATTACCTACTCATCAGACACTTATTAAAATATAATCTATGGTAAAATATAAGAAATACTTAGATGTAGATTACAAGTATTAAGAATCTGACTGGTACAGCACGTGTTCATACATTAGAACCATCGAAAATGTAAAGGTACTGAATTGGAATATAGAAAAATACCTTAAACACTTCTAAATCTCTAATTTTATCAACATTCTGTTCCAGCCAGGTCAAGGAAAAACAAAAAGACAAATCCCAAATAAAAAAGCTCTAAGGGGGCGTCCATTAATTACGTGAGACGTTTAGGGGGGGGGGGAGGCAAGCTAAACCTTACCCAATCTCACGTGGGGGAGAGGGGGGTCTCGGCAAATATCACGAATTTTTCCGTTAGTTTTAGTTTGACCACGTTATTAGAAGTCTTAGATGCAAATGCAATCTCAAACGATGAAAAAGATAAAAAATGCGATCTGGCTTGCTTGCATCAACTTATTTTCATTAATACACTAAAATAGGTACGTGTTTTGAAAAATCTTACGTGAGATTAGGGGATGAGGGAGGAGGTCGAGCAAAATCTCACGTCATCTCACCCAATCGCCTCACGTCATTTATGGATGCCCCATAATAGTGTATAATACATAACCCGTGAAATGTTAGGCGAAAATGGTATAAACTATAAAGAACGAGGAACAATCTCTGGTGATAATAAGTCTATGTTGTTATATGCCCCTAGGTACCTAAGAACTAAATAGCGAATGATTACAAATTACTTATTAGTAAGTGGTTAGTGCAGTTCATAAGATAGAAGGTATATTAGTTGGTGATTAGAGTGTAACGATAATGAAGCCAAAGCGTGGTTATAGTCGGAACTATAAGATTGCGTAAGGAAATATATGTTTTTGTGTCGTGTCTGAGCCTACGCAGACATAGTTTATAGTATAGTATAATGTGTGTTATTATAGTACATAATGTGTGTTATTCTCGTCTATGAATGATTGTGTGTGTTTAAATTGTTTCGTTTTATTTGGGAATAATACATAGTTCGGCTGGACTCGTATAGGTAGGCTAGGTACCTACATATGTCAAACTGGTATGTTTTATTGCCGGTTTCCAAAATGTTTCGTGTAACTTTCATTTTAGATTCCGGTTGATGTTTTAGTAGGTAGGAAGTAGGTCCCTTTCTCAGTTAACATATACTTTTGTTACCTACGTACTAAACTCTCACAAATATTTATACCACATCTCCATAAAGTGTAGTTATTTTAGGCAGGTAGGTAATAAATTAAAGACTTTAAAAAAGTACAGTTAACATAAAATACATGAACTTCCTAAAACCAATCTTCCAAAAGCGTTTTAAAGTGTAAGTAAACGAGGCGTTCACGCTCTGATCTAAATTGACTTTATACCATTGACTGTACTATTTACTATACTGTAGATACATTAGGTTTTCATTGTTTATCGAGATGCTGGAGTGTTTCCAATTTCGGTAAGCTACATGGGTAAAACTATTTGACGTGTTTTGGTTGGTGTTCTGTAGTTGGGTTGTTATTGCGAGCGCGCGGTCGGCAGGCACGCGGGCCGGCGACAGTGTTCGACCGACTGGGGCCTCATGCAAAACTCGACACCTAAGTCTACAGTGCGTCGCGGCCCCTTCACCCAAGCTTCATTGCTTTCTACGCGCCAATAGCTTTTGTATCGACACTTACTCTCGAGTTTGTCACAGTTGTTCACTTTACCCTTCCAGTCGCAGGTTTGTTTATCGAGATCGAAAGCCAGGCCAGATGGGCAAGTGATCTGTTTAAGACCTGATCTAGTGCACCTGCATTGACAAGAAATGTGGAATTAAATTAAACATTTGTTGACAGGAAGTGGCCGCTCGGAAGGCTAACAGGTCTCACGGCTTCCGAGACTGGTCCGGCTTCGAGATGGCCGCTTAGCTATCCGCACGACCACTTCCTCCATTCGAAGGAACTTACTTTCTATTTGATCGCAATTCTTAACATTTGTTTTCCAGTCACAAGTTTGTCGATCAATATCGAAGGCGAGACCGCCGGGGCAGCGCACTGAGGCGAGCCGGGTCACGCTCTCACCGCCCTTGTCGCACCTGTACACAGCGAATCTCTTAGCTTAGCAAAAACACACCCTCGGTACTCCCTCTCATAAACCTCTTAACAATTGTATGGCACTGTAAAGGAATCTGTATAAAACATTATGCTTTCATGGACCATCTGATGCTAGAATTTTCTCTACTTCCTGGGCTTGCTCCCGTGGAAGCAAAGCTGTCTAATTGGCCGACTTGCCCGTCGCATCAGCTCCAGAGGTCGTCAATAAATCCCAATATTCGAGTCACGCGTCCGTTGCTAGTGACCGTTCGTTTTACAGACTGGAATATCAAGTCCCTAGCAGGCACTGCATAATAAATAGACACAGTCATTAGACTCGATACCTACTCGTGCAAGTTTAGTTCAATATGATTTACTAGCACAGAATAACATTTTTAAAATTACCTTTAGCTAAAAGTACCTACAACTACCCACGCTTAAAGTACTTTGTTACAGAAATCGAAAAAAATAAACTGTTTGGCACAATAATAACATACGCAGTGGAACCGGCCTTGTAAGCTTTCAGTTACGGCAATCAGAAAAACTAGTTGCACGAGAACCAGTTTTCTCCAAGCTTCTGATGAAAGTGACATCATTATGATAACAGTATTAGGTATAAGACTTGTAATGTAATATCATGTTTGAGCTCGACTAGAACCTTTCTATTCGAACTTTGCTTGCATTCTTTCGAATTCACCAACCTGACGACATCGCGGCAGTCTCCTTCAGTGGTGAGACGGAAGTACTCGTCGGCAGGACGGCCGTCACATAGCTGTTCCGCTGTCGGGTCATCAGAGGGCCCGTCTTCATCCTGTCTCTTAACCCGCTCGCCGGATGCTACAGAAAAATAAACAATATTTTAACATTGAGGATGTCTTCGATAACCAGATATCTATCTAAACATGAAGTCTGTGTGCAGGTGATGTGAAGTCACCCACTTACCTGCAAGAAGCCCCGGTACATTAAAGAACGTGCTTATTAGGTAACACAACTGAACGTAAGCAGCGGTTACAACACTGCGGTGAAGGAATGTAGGCAGTTGGCACCGAGCGTTTCGCTACAGAAGTAAATGCAACCCGTGTCCAAGTATTTAATTGTTGGTAACATACAAGAGGCCTAAGTACCTGAGGTGAGTCAGGGTGGCTAATAAGTTCGACAAGTCCCTGTATTTAAAATACATCAACCTTTTAAACAAATTACTATTCTTATGAGTTGCGCCAACATGGAACAAAGTGCAGTAAGTCAGCCTAGTCGAAGCAGGCATTGAAAGTTGCTGGAAAGAAATCGAGGTCAAGCCGAGCCACGTAGCTAAGAATAATCGTCACTGGCTGCTTATTATTTATAGCAGTCGGTGTTTTATTGGACTTGGGCATTGTAGTTGGTACGTAATTTAGGCATATTAGCAAACTTGAACAAGTGTATGTTGAGATAAACTTTACCGATGTAGGTACGACAAGCAATGAATCTACAATAGCTCTATAATATTTCTAGCTTGTTGATATAAAGTTTTTTTAAAGAAGTAAAAGTACTTATTTATATGTACCTAAGTAAAGACTTAGGTACATATAAATAATGTAATTTACACACATACTATATGTTTAAAATGACTAAATAAGAATGTAATATTTAACGTAAAATTAACAGCGTAAAATACCTAAACGCGTGAACTTTCAAATTTATAAAATAATGCAACAGGTCGGACAGTCAAATTTGATAAGATTTAATTGAGTTGTAATCAATTAACTAATCAATTGCAAATGCAATTGATAAGCAATCTATACATGAGTAGATAGGTAATGTAATAAGATGGCAGTACTCACCGAGACAGGCAAGCACCAGCACACCGATACACAGACACGCGTGTCGAGCCATGTCGCTCGAGGAACACTGGCGGCTTCAACGCGCGCCTTCAGCAAAGTGCAAGAGTCTCCGTTGCCCCTCTTCACCTATTTGTATTTTATATAACCAGTCAGTGTGGGCCAGCCCGCCAGCCTGCGCAGAGTGCCGCCTTAACCTCCTGCTACGACGGTGCCGCAGCACTCAACTAAATAAGCTATTGCTACAACTTCACAGCTTTTAAAAGCCTTCCTATCGGCATCGTTACTGAAACAATGTTCATAAATGATAATGATGCTCATTGTGTTTAATAACACACAATTCACAAACTTTCTTTTTAATATTGATTGAGTAATCTAATCAATTTAGTTTAACGATGACATAAAAAGCTTTGTAAGTTTTAAAATCTTAAAAATTTTTGTTTTAAAGCTTTGTACAGAATGCGAAGTCTGGCACGTAGGTGCCGCATCTACTCGCAACATCATTTCATTTCTAAAATATATCTTATGTACACCCAGCACTAGATGTACTATTATAACATAATAGAGTATAGTATATTAATATAACATAGGTCCTTCTATATTTCTACGAATTAAAGCTATAAAACCTTTCGGTGCCACGTGTCTCACGTGTGTGTGCCTACTGGTTAGACAAGTTTCTTGGTGACATGTACCTACGGCTTGGCGTTAACATTAGAATAATTACTAACTATTGAATAATAATTGATATCTCCCTTTTGATGGTGTCCGAAACGTCAGCAAATAAATAATTAAAAATAAAAGTGTCATTACGGACAAAGTGTCCGAAATTATTGTGTCCGAAACGTCAGCAAGCCGACATTTTCATTATGAAGTTTTGAAGATTTTTAGGCTCAAAGATTGAAATGCTAAATATGCAATTAGTTATATCATATTTTGCGATGTTAGTGTAGACTTTATTCTACTGATACGGTAGGTAAGGTAAGAAAAGAATATTTTTATTTGGTTCACAAGATCACATAAAATATACAATGATATAGGTGAGTTTTAAATGCTCCAAAACTATACAGCAAACAAACAGCAAATATACAATTAACCACTTTTAACTTATCACAATAAAACGGAAAGTGGAAAGTGCAGACTCTCATATTCGAATGCCTATAACTTAGAGATCGACTTAAGTAGGAGTTTATGTTTTAGTATAAAAAACCGTTTTTTTTATAAATTTCCCAGGCATAATCTACGATAAAAACTCATGTAAAAGAAGAGCATTAAGGTAGTTGTACGCGAAAAGAGGACATGATTTTGCATACCCGTTGGGTGAGACTCACTTTCGGTTTATACCGGAACCCGTTTATTTTATATTATGTCAATGTCAAATTAAGGTGGAAAGAGGACCCTGATTAAATAATAATCTCGATTATGTTTGTTACCTACTACCCGAGCTTAAAGATACTTAAATAAGGTACCTACTATTAAACTGTCACAAGTAATTCATTCACGTTGCTTTATGAAGAGTCTACTCTACACGCGCTATTAGGTACCTACTAGTTTCTGCCTGGGGCTTCGCACGCGTTGTTTCCAGTGTAAAAGTAGTTAACGTTAGTCCTAGCGTAATTTCAACAAAGATCGTATAATTGTTTTATGGAAACGTTCTAAGGTTTCTATCCCATGGGAACTGATTTATGGGATAAAAAGTGTTATTCCAGGTCTAGACCTACATCTATGCTAAGTTTCAACCCGATCCTCCGTTCATTCCGTTTCCGTTTTAGCGTGAAGAAATAAAAAAACATATGTACATCTATCCATACTTTCGCATTTATACTATTAGTGTGATATATAGGTAGAATAGTAGAGTCCACTCTCATATTCTACTTACCTATAGAGACAGACAGGTTAGCTAACCAGACCCATTCCAAATACTTCGCAATGTCAAAATATCTCACTGTGGATGGTACAAGATAATCTGTACTCATCATAATAATAAATAGTCAAAAGTCAAACCATTTATTGAATTCTATACTCGTAATTTCATAATAATAATGTTTAAACCTCTATCTACCATCTTATTTACGAAAAGTCAAGGCTAACTAAGTAATTGACGTCACCTATTAATTTTACCACATAGCTACTGCTCATCTAAATTCTTCTTCGAAACTTTAATGATTTCATCAGCTTGAAGTTTACCTATATTTACTTAACATTTTTATTTCTCATCGGTTTAGTAAAAATAAGAATATAAACCTAAGCTTTATAACAAATTCTGATCGAGTCTAAAGTGCAAGATAACTTACCTACATCCGGGTCTCAAGTTATGCAATAAATATAAATGGTTGAGGAGCTCGGTACGACCGCACTGAGCTGTCAAGGTGGGCAGCGACTCGACGATTTACTATAGGGATCAATTAACCTAGCTAAATGCTCACCATAGCACTTTAAGGTAGTAGAGTCTAGCACTATACCGTAGCCGATACACGGTTGTCAGGCTTTTAATGAAGGAGCAGATGAGTTGTTGAGTATGGGAGGCCATTGCATCAATAACGATGGAACAAATTACAAGCTTTTTTAGCCGACTGTACAAGAAGAAGTGTTATGTTTTTAGTTTAAAAATACGCCTAGATAATGATGTGTTCTCCAGTTTCCACGTTCCAATAATGTGATTTGTTGCATAAGTTTTGAAGATCTAACATTATAACAGCCCTGATGATTCGCTGGCCTGAAATTCAGTTGTTACGTGCACATTTGACCTCAATGGCCGGACTTAATCTTCATAGAAACATTCATTAACTGATTAACTGCCTGCTAATCTACAGGATGGCTTTTTAAGATCGGACTGGATGGCCAAATCGGAAACCATGAGATTTAAGAAAAGTCGTGAAAGGAGTCATGACGTCGATTTATGAGAAAACAAATAGGTATCTACTGCGTATTTAGTATTTTTCAAATCTTTTACTTTTGCAGGAAACCGAATGATTTTTAAAAAATATGACAATCTGTATTTTTGCACCAACGGATTCGGTTGCTGATAAGGATCAATCTGAAAATGAAAGGAAATTGCAATTTTTTACAATTTTAGTTTGAATACTCCCCCTGATAAGCATCATTGTGAAAATTTTAAATATTCTTTAGAACAACTGGTGTGCTTTCCGCTATGTAGGTAGTAGATATGCGCTATTATCTCATAAATTGAGCACATGACTCTTTTCACGATTTTTCATAACTCTCATGGATTCTGATTTGGACATCCACTCCCATCTCAAAAAGCCACCCTGTATATTAAAATCCCTACCATGTTTAGCCAAAGATTTTTGTTAATACTGAGTTTATCTGTGGACAGTTAACAACTTCTTGCAGTTGATTTCATGGATACCTATTCGTCATACTTAAAATTACTATACCTAACAATCAGGTTAGGTATTGCAGGAATGATTGCATGTATAAA
Organism: Eupithecia inturbata; assembly: GCA_963662085.1. Classification (NCBI taxonomy): domain Eukaryota; kingdom Metazoa; phylum Arthropoda; class Insecta; order Lepidoptera; family Geometridae; genus Eupithecia; species Eupithecia inturbata. The sequence goes on along the minus strand of OY759180.1, from coordinate 7,444,004 downwards.
AACGTCGTATAACATTTTGAAAGTTTCAAAAGATGTGACATGGCACAATGAGATGGTATAAGCATCATCCGCAGCATAGAGTCGGGGTCGCACGGCGCCGGCGGCGGGCGGCGTCGCGGCGCGTCGGTGTGGCGCGGTGGCAACCGTGGCAAGTAGGCGCGCACGAGTCAAGGATTCTTCAAGATACGAGTATTTCCTTTCACTTGCGACAATGCATACCTACTTACCTACATAGCATAATACATAAATATCTGCAACGCACAAAAACAACTTCAACTGAAATTGTTCTAAGTAGTTTTTGTTTTTGGAAGCCAACTACGGATGGATGGAGTAGTTTAAATTAATAAATTCAGTCCTGAGATCTGATATGAAGTTTCATGTCGTTCACATATTATCTAAATGACCTTGTCTAATATATAGTATTAACATAACCGTCCTTCTCATGCAGTCGGGTATAAAAAAATAATAATAAGATATTACAGTAAGTTTTATGAGTATAATAAAAACGTATCAGTTAGATTTTACTAATTGTAACGCACATGTAGGTTAGGTATCAATAGGAGACGTAAACATCACGTTTTCATGACGCAGGAAATCCTAATGGTAGATTGTTGTCAATGAACAAAGGCGTTGTTTTTCTGTATAACCAAGTAAAAAGGTTTTATCACATTTAGCTCTCAGGGTTAAGTAGGTACTGCCTACTCGTACCTAGGTGGTGCGTTATTGATAGTTAGTAGCCATCTAGTCTTGTTTACCTACGAACACCGCAGTAAATTACACATAATAAAGTGTTAACAGAGAGCGCTGAGTGTGGTTCTCGGTTTGTTAGAGGAAGACTTTCTCTGCTTTCACCGACTAGGCCGAGGCAAGGCACTGCGCTTCTTCATTCTGCTCTGGCTCACATCTACTCGCACTCACAACACAACTCTCTATTTATTTAGATGCCGGTAACAATACAATTGTTTCGTATTGTCCTTATTCTCTGCATTGATAAACGCCTCGTGTTGCAAAACAAAATGGAAAGTTCGTTATGACTTTGAGGATACCTACGTTCATGGGCTGATGTGATGATGTGCAACGCAGCCGCCCACATGTCAGGGAGATTCAAAGTGTTGGCGTCCCTGCTTCTATTGTGTGCCGCCTTGCTGTAGCACATGACATGCGCGTAATTGTATGCATGCCGTATTGATGCGTCATTATTCTTCAACGAAGGATGTACTTTGCAGCTAGTACTTTTTACTTGGATCAGTGATGATTATCCCTATGTGGAATGGGAGACAAACTGGAGGTTTTTGTACTAGGATCTATCTAATTTTATTTGGTTATTGTAGGAATTTTCTGAAAGTTTACAGTTAGAAAAATTTGGAAACATTAATCTTAATTGTTTGTTTGATTTTTCTGTTTTTTTGAACATGGGTAACTATATCTATAGATTCTTTACCTTTGTAGTGTAGATAGATAGATCTGAAATATATCTAACCAGTTGATTGATTGCATTAGTATTGAACAAGTATTTGCATATACACGTGAGGTTCGTGACTCGGTGTTGTTTTGCCTGGTATGACATACCAACATTAGTATGCATCCTTTCTTGAGTCTCAACTTCGTATGGCTAACGCCCTCATTAGTCTCAAATATTTCCAATATTGATAAAATCAATAGTGTTTTTAAACACGTAAACCTTATAGACTTTAAAGCTTTTCTGTTAAAGTTCAAAATGGACTCAACTGCGATCAGTTGAGATCCGAAAACTTTCCAGAAAGGCTAATGACTTTGAAAAGACTTTGAACCAGACGAATAAACACGCCCAGGTAAGCTTGATTTATTGTTGGCATTATTTTAATGGTTTGTTTTGATAGGGTAAATCAATTCTGGTAGATTGGACACACCGAGATCATACTTCTTGATCCATTCAGGGCGTTGGAAATCGTGTAAAATGCTTTGTGGTTTTAATTACCTCATAAGCCATATCGCAGATAGGTAGTGTTCTTTGCTACGCGCCTCTACGCCTCTACGAGAATACTCTACTACGCCATACATTAGACATAAACGCGCTCGCGCTCTTCTACGAATACTTTAAATGTTGATTTCTACCTTCGGTACTTGTTCAATGCCTTGTCATTTTATATTTCTGATTATTAATGTATTCATATTATAATTAAACTTGATATATTTTTCGATAAAAGTCCTCTAAACTGGTAGCTCCTACTAATTACTTCCTAGGTACCTACTTAAGAAGTTACAGTTTAATAGGCTTTACATAAAATAATCACGTGCGCTTGTATGCGTTATTATATTCTAGATTCAACATTAATGTTTTTTGCAGCAGACGTAAGGATGTGCCTATATTTTATTAATGTTACTTAATTTTTGGTGTACTCAGATCTCCGAATGAGATCATGGACAGGTATTTTTTTTGTTTACCTACTCTCTGGTGTCAAGGTTGTGAATACTGAGGTAGGTTTAAGATTTTATTCGCTTGACTCCACCATAAGAATTAGTAACTTCCTTCTTGTATGAATTAGCTATTGTAAAGAACAGGATTAAAAAGGTTAAGACATTTAATTTTTGTGATTTTTATTTTTTTAATTTAAACAGACTTACATTACAAAATCACATAAGTATAAAACAGGCCTATTCAATATTTATGTGAGTCTATATTATACATAGTAGGGTAGGTACTTAGACTACGGGCGGGATTGGAACCCGGTACACTTCGATATTACCGGAAACACATTCATAGCCAACGTTACATGCGTGTATATTTTAATAGCTGCAAACTAACTCAAGATTATTAGAAACGGGAAATAAAAAGATTCATATTCATGAACTGTTCATGAATATGAATCTTTACGTCACTGCTGCTAAGAATATGTATCCGTGCAATAGCTCTGCCGAAATTATTACAAAGTTAGCATAATAATTTTGGTTCTCATCTATCATAAGAGATCACGGCTCGTGAGGCGGTCAGTAGTGACCATCGCCCGCGGGGTCGTTGAGCCAGGGGTAAGTGACAGGACAGCGCTGGCAGGTCTGCAGGTTGATGGTCTCGCCGGGCACCTCCTTGGAGGTCAGCTTGCACGAGTTGGGCACCCAGCAGGCCTGGCGGCCCTCCACGCTGCAGCGCTCCCTCCACGGCTCGAAGTTCTTGGCTTCGGAGATGGTCCGCGGGTTCTGGATCCACTGGATGACTTGCGTCATCGTGACGAAGTACACGTCACTGTGGCTGGACAGCACCTCGTCAATCCAGTACAGGAAGGCCTCCAGGAACTCGGGGTTGTTCCTGAGCCAGGCGGCGTGGAAGTAGAGGCCGAGAGGCGCGCGGTTCTGTTCGTAGTGGCGGTCGAAGTTGTGGTTCAGGAAGTTGTAGAATTGGTCTCCGGTGAGGATATTGGAGCAGGAGTCCACCATTGCGCAGCCAGGCAGGTATTCGTCGTTGGTGGGGTCCTCGCGCCGGTCCAGCTCGTTCATCACCATCTCCCAGACGGCGTGGCTGCGCGTGGGGCAGCTCTGCAGGTTACCGTGACAGCGGTGCGGCATCTTGAAGTACATGGTGTAGGGCCACAGCGGCGGGTTGGACAGCGGCGCCGTGATGGTGCTGTCGTATAGGAACGCCTGCTCTTCCATCATCGTGAATTGGTTGTTGCCTCCCACGCGAAGATAGGGGGCGCGCACTCCGACCACGCTGTTGTCCGTGATGTTGGCGAACTTCTCCACGATGGTCCTCATACCGGCCATCTCCTTACCCCAGTCGTCGACGGACGCATTGCTCCAGAACCTCTCGTCGTCGTTGTGTCTATGGAAAAAAGCTTTATGTAAGAACACAATCGAAAACTAATAAATTCATGGATTCGTTCATGTTTGCGTAATAAACTTACGAGATTGAGTGCACGGCAATCTCGTGACCTTTCCTGTGAGTCTCTTGGATGGCGGAGTAGTTGGAATATTTGTGAGAGACAAAGTAAGTGGCCTTGATGTCGCATCCGTTCGGGTTCTTGCGTTTGCCGTTGAAGATCTCTTTGTAGAGTTCGATGTTGTTGTTGTTGATGGCGTCGTCGAAGGTGATGGTGATCATCTGGGGCACGTCCTTGGAAGGCAGGTCGCCGGGGATGACCGTGCCGTCCTCGGAGCAGAAGCAGTCCGGCAGCACGCACTGCGAGGAGTCGCAAGGAGGCGCTCTGTTGGGGTCGTTGTCGATATCTGTTTGGGGAGAACATTACTTTTACTTGATGTTGGTTGCATAAGACGTGTCAGATAATTGATAAGATTTGAAATATTGAACGGGTAGGAAGTCTTGTTTTGAAGATCACGTGTAGCGATAGTGTCTCGGGCGTGGCGTGACTCGGAACCAGTATGGGCACTTTCGCTCAGTCAAATCGTTGGCACAGCTCACACCCATTTGATTTCACTTTAGATTTAGTAAATCGTCAATGCTTCATTCAAAATACGAGGGTATAATTCGTATTATGAAGGACATCTTATTAAAGACATAAAAGTATCATGGAATCCATTTGTATCGACTATGCCAATGTTGAGTTGGTATTTATTATTAGGTACCTAATTTATATTTATTTGTACTTGATACGTTCGTCATGCACCCAGTTAGTCCTCGGTACTGGTGAATGGAATTACGTATTCATGACATGAACGTAATTATAATTCAAAGTGATTTCAAGTCTTATAGCGACGACGCGGGGAATCGACCGGTGCGTAGCGCAATATATCGCTCGTAGAGTTATTCAATGAATACCGACTAGCTGCGTGGCGCTCGCCATTTAGAATCTAGAGCTTTCCAAATATGTTGGCGTAGTCTAAAATATTAGTTATGGCCAATAAATGTTAGGTAAGTGAAGTTACCACATACTTATGACGATCGATTGATGTGTTATGAAATAAAAAAGAGTTTTTCTGGCATGTGATTGACATGCATGCGGCCTGTTCGTCACACTCTATGGGCTTTTAGTAAACCCAACAACTAATATTAAACTTTAAACTGAAATGTAACAAATGTATTGTCTTTACTTGTTATTCAAAGGCAAGTGAGTACCTACACAAAAACTGTTCAGAAAATTAAACTTACCACAAGAGTTTTCGTCGGATCCATCAGCGCAATCCTTTTCGCCGTTACAGAAAAGACCCCTCTCAATGCAGGTGGCGTCTCCGCAAGCCAAGAAGCCATCTTGGCAAAGGGGTTCTTCAGTGTAAAGTAAAGGCTTTACTTTGCGTTCCTTGTTCTTCAATTTGCAGTTTTTAACCGCATCCTTCCAGTCGCAAGTCTGTTTCTCAATGTCGAAGAACAAACCGGCTGGGCAACGGATGGCTTGGATACCCTGTTATGAAAATAATTAAATTATAAAGCTGTCGATTGTAAATGTTGAAATATACTTAAAGGCGCAGCTGTTACACAGTTCGTGTAATTTACATTGTAATCGCCGAAGATAAACGAGCAAAAGTCATCTCAGTAAACTACCTACCTATGAAGGTTTGTTGTGTAATTAAAAGGCAACAAAAGATTTTAAGAATTACCAAAATAATGGTAACCTACCCCACATCACAATAAACTTGTTCAAAATGTATGGGTACAGATGTACATAATCGTAAGAGTACCTACGCAGGGGGAATTAAGTAGTTTACACAACCGTCATTTATAAGCTCTATGCGAAGCAGCGCTTTTGAATTATGATACTGAGAAGCTATGATTCATCTGTTCTTAGGAATTGTTTATGTAGGATCTCTGTAGTTCCTGGTTTCAGACGTTATAGACATTGAATTATTGTTAATATCCATAATAAGTTTTACATAATTAGATTGCAGTGACTGTGCAAGAACTGAATATTCAAAGAGGCATTCATAAAAATGTTACAAAATGTTGTAGATAGGTGATTGAAAGCATAATAACAATAAACATCGACGTTACACTACTAGACACATGGTGGAAACAGGAAATGCTTTATTTATTTTAATTGGCATCAAGCTAGATCATAACTCTAGGTACTGCACATTCAATACGTTATTTTACAGAAACAGCGCTCGTAGGGGCATGCTACATTCATCAAGCGCAAGTGCAAGTAAGAATATTATGAGTGAATTCTAAATTCAAAATGTCCAGTGTTATTTATTGATCTGTGTGGTGCTGGCTTAAAATTTACACGACCCCAATTCATCCCGCGGGTGTCGTAAGGGGCGACTAAGGAATATTCACCGGGGGCGAGATGCAGCGCCCCCTATAGAACAATTCTACCACCGAACTGCGATCCCCAACCCGCATGCCCAGCGTGGGGATCATGGGCCCCCATTAGATAAAAGCCAATAAAGTGCTTATCAGGGGGAGGCCTGCGACCAGCAGTCCACCAATATAGGCTGTTGAGGTGAGGTGGGAGCGTCCAGACTCCTGTACCAAACCGACTCGACCAAAGTAAACAGGCCACGAAAGCAGCAGGATGCCCGTGTAGGAAGTTGGACTCACCGAGGCTGTGCACTGGATGACGTCGCGACAGTTGTCGCCATCGCCGGCAACCAGGCGGAACCACTCGCCGGCGTCCTTGTCCTTGCATAGCTCGAGTTCCAGACTCTCGTCTTTCTTCGCCGTATCATCAGCCTGTCGCCTGTATCGGTGCCCATCGGCAACCGCTGCACAGAGAAACAAATTACTACTTTTGCTTTAGAAATGTACTTACTAGTAAATGTACTTATGCATGAGCGAGATTGCCAGACCTGGAAGTGATAGTAAGGTACGTCGTGGGAAGTAAGCGGCTTCCTTACTACTGTCATTAAAAACAGGTAACTAATAACATCACTAGATTGATACTAAAATAAACATCAAAGATTCGTTCTTTTTATATTATTAACATCGAAATGTCACCGTTAGCGTACGAGCAGGAGGTTGGTACTGCTACAAGTTCATAAATGTCAAAGGTTGGGTGAGCGCTCGTGACATTTGACTCGCTCGAAATGTCAGCGCTTGGGTAAGCAGCAAGGACGACTCTTTCTATGTCTTCTATCTGTATAATATCTATTGCATGGCATTTGATTTGTACGCGGATTCGGCTGACGAAATTATTATGAATTCAGAAAGGTTACAGAATTGTTGTTTTCCTTGAATCATCATAATGTTTCAGGAGACTTAATGAGATGCTTACTAAGAAATACATTTTAATTACGAACCATATAGAGAAAACAATAAGAAAGATGTTCCCAACAAAAATAAAGAAATAATGGTTCTCACAGAATAAGTTCAGAACACAATTCACAGTGTGCGCTTGGAATCTAGTATTTTTTTGCTAATTAACATCATTAATCAAGCTTAAGTACCTATATGTAATACTTAGTTGTATGGTTATACCTACTGGTCTCTGGTTGTAGGTACCTGCTATAGTACAATAGATAAAAATATAAAGGTACGGTTTAGGTATCACTGAATGTGTAGCTATATGTAGGTATATGTGTGTATATGGTATGAATCAAATAATGTGTACCTACGTGTACAAGGAAATCGATCTCTCCAATATTATCTAACAGTTGCGTTGCGCCTGTGACCGCGGACTTAGCTTGTGGTCGATAAGAAGTTGGTAGCACTGCACCATACATTATTTAATATCAAAGATTACATTACATACTACATTACACTACATACCAACAGAAGAAAAAAATAAATTCCTATCCTCCTTTCAAAAATTGAAGGCCAATACTAAAAATAAAATCTTCTGTGCACTTTGGAAAGGTCAGGGGACGTTTAAATTGTTCTGAATACAAGACACATTGTGACTGAACAGGATAATGGCATCAGTATTGTCGGCAACCGGTTTCAACAGGGTTACAAATCTTACAAGCAATCGAAGGAGGTTAGGCGTTACCAAATAATGCATTCGTGAACTCGATTAATTTGGAGCGTTCGCATAATCGTGGAACTCTACTCATTGTTTTCATAAACTCTAAGAAGCAATTTCAATTATTATAAGTACTAAACACAGCTATAAATATAGAAGAATTCTTTTAGAAATATTTGTTACAAGGAATAGATATAATAACTGTGGAATCGTAATTTGAATAACCTGCTGAGTATTTAAGAAACCATTACATAAATTGTCGAATACCTCAAAGCATATATGAATAATGCAAGAGAATATAGAGCGTAGTGTAGGTATTATAGAAAAGTAATATATTCTGTCAGAGCTCGAATAATAAAATAAACTTGTTCTCTTTGACCCGGATATGCCAAGTGTTTGGATATGCCGTATCGTTATGTACAAAATCCTTTATTGCAGGGCTCCCCAGTAGGTACTGATCAGATTTTACGATTAGTTATTTAAGATATTATAAAGCTTTCTTGTGTTTTATTTTCGTGAGAGTGGAAGCCTTGTTTGGATGACGTAGCGTCGCAGAGCGCGTTGAAGTCTTTTCTATGGACCAACTCTATACGGCTACATTTTTTGTTTGCACCTATGTACTAACTTTGTACATATTTTTTATAACTTTTTTTATTCTAATAGTCTATCAAGTAAATAAAAACTTAAAAGAGCTGTTAAATAAATTATGATCGGAGTAATTTTTGTCCTAGACACCTAACATTAAGGTGTAATCATTTATAAGTATGTAGATAATATTTTAGAGATACCGAAACGATTTCCTTGTGATAGAAGTATCAAGTATCAGTATACAACCCAAAACATAGAGGGTTGAACTACCTAAGTCAGATATTGCAAAAGATGAGAAATTAGCAAGTGAAAGTTCTTACTGCGGTGAAGTTGCACAGAAATGTGTAAAGTTTAGTTAAACGCTTAGCAATTTGTTGCTGCAACTTAAAGTTTATTACTCCCTATCCCTAGTTCTCACTCACTTCTAAACAAAAATAAAATTTTACATAGGTTATTGAAAAATATTACCAAAACGATCGTTTTATACTTTCTCTACATTTATTGGGTGTTGTGTAGGTAAGTACCAAAAGGCACTGTGTCTGCAACTTCTCGGTTAATTCAATGCAATAAACCTTTATTTTTATGAGAAAAAGTTACTTCGTGCGTGGGAAAGAAAGGTAAAAAGTGGCTTCGTTGAACCCTTGTATTACGCAGTCCATAGAAAATGTATAATTGAAATCGGCTTACGTGATTGGAATATGAAATCTCACGCCTATTTATCCATGAAGCCATCAATGTTTTAGGTAGCTCACTGTTGCTGCAAGTTTTTTTGTGTACTTTTTTTGTGAAGATTTATTAAATATAAATTTGTTTTAAATGAAAAGTCGGCTATTGTTATCTTATCAGCAAAACCAACATGTTTTGACTCTCTCCCATAATCAGTAACTTTGAAGGCATTTCTAGTCAAGGTATTTATTATTACAGTGTAGAGAAACTACTGCATATTAGTATGTACTAATATGCTTTGGCACTGTCGTGCTACAGAGAATTTTTTGGAAAGGGTACTTTTCCATGGTTAACATCAACATAGCGCCGACTAGATATGCCATGCAGGCTTGCCCGGGCGTCGACCGTGCGCATTGATAGAATACCAACGACCGTTCGGTTATGAATATTAAGCACGAAAAAGGCAGGCGACTTTCCATCTAAAGAGGCGTTTACTTCTGCTAACGGCGATCGGTGACGCTTCCGCACACGGAAACAGCAGTCACCTTGGCCATGCCACCATGGATTGTCCAGTGTCAACAGCTATCTAATGATTAGTCTACTATCTAAGTTTTTTATTAAGTCTTGTATTATATTCATCTACAATTAGTCGGTTTTGATTTCTATTCGAAAAAGAAGATTATCTAGAAACATAAAACATATTTGTCCAAAAGTTAAAGTTTAACCTACTTTATAGTTATTCTGTGGTTTAACATCGCTTCGCCTATTTATATTGCCAAGCAATCTGCCAACAGTGTCATTTCATTAGCATTCTATTGACCATTAGGCTGGTTAGACATTGGACTATCTACCTCCAGGGAGCAAGCAGCACAACTGCATACAAATCATTTTAAAGTACTCTGTCAAATATTAAGCATTACGAGTAAGGTATTACTTTAACGTTAGCAAATATACCTACAGATGCATATCTCTACCTATTATTAACGACCTCTGTGGCGCAGCCAACTTAGATCCGTCTGCGACGCAGGAGGTTGCGGGTTCGATTCCCGTCTCGGGATAAATGTTTGTACGATCTACACATATTTGTTAATGGTGTTCTGGGTGTTTTATTTGTAATATAATAAAAAATATCTATCTATAAAGTATTAAGTATATATAGTACTTTTCCAAAACACAAGCTATGCTTAGCTGGGGCTAGATGATGTATGAATTGTGTCCAGCATAATTTATTTATTTGTGAACTAGGATGTGACGTAAGAAACAAATCTGATTGATTGAGTTCATAGAGTCAGCTAAACAGTTGCAAATGTATTGACATACTACCCTTGTTACATAATTAAAAGAAAACAAGATTGAAAATACATGCAATCGTTGTAACATTGCAAAACTATACAGCTATATTGCGTGCGGTACAATCACGCAGGTTGCAATTCACACTTGACCGCCAACAATGGTTTAGTGACATTCTATTAAACGTTTCGAAAAGTTATTAACCGACTTCAAAAAAGGAGGAGGTTCTCAATTTGTCTGTATGTTTATTCTGAAGCCTGAAATTCTCGAGCTGGCGTTTTAATCAAATAGTCAAGCCGCAATTAATTGAGCTGTGCGAGTAATTTGCGTTCAAATATTTATATTAACGCTAACAAATTATATGGGTTGAACGATATTACATAAAAGCTGCTTTTAGAATTACCTAAGTTTAGCCTTAGTATCTATGATTTATTTAATATCACTGTTTTTGGAATAACAATTAATATTAAAGTTGCATACCTGACAATAATAATGCTGGACAATCCACACAGCATCATCTAACTCCAAGCTAAGCAGAGCTTGTGTTATGGGTACTAGATGACTGATATACATAATACAATACATCACATAGATAGATATTTTTATTATATTAATATTACACAGAAAATACCCAGAACACCCGGATCAAATATTTGCAGATGATACAAACATTTATCACAAGGCGGGAATCGAACCCGCCACCACAAGTGCCACCTTCGCCCGCATATGCACTATGTACCTATTGTTAGTTGTTAAGATGGCGTGCTCGATCTACTGTGAAAGTATGAACTAGTACTGACAAACAAAAATAAATAATGCTGGACAATTCAAACAGCATCATCTAGTCCCTGGTCCTAACCGTTCTAATTAAGTACCCAAATAAAACAAAAAACTAAAAGTCCCGGCCTTACTCCTATGTGAGGTCTAGTTGGCGTTACAATAAATTTATATTTATTTTGGGCAATTCAGCCGACGCTTCAAATTGGCATTGATATGGATCAGTTGAGCTTACTTCTAATTTGTTTCTATTCTTTGATTGTAATAATCTTTTATAATCAAAACTTCTAACAAAAAAAATTGGTATCTAATATCATAAAGGATAGATTTCTACTTTACTTTTTTTCTGGCTTTGGCTTGACATTTCCACCCATTCTATATTGGTATTAAGATCGTTAAGTGTTGACATGAACTTAAAGCACTTAAGGCGCTATGCAGACAGAGCAACTTTAGCTACTCACGATTAGTAAATATTTATAATAAAATACCTAGCTCCATAAAATATTCTTAAAGGGTTTTCGTAGTAAACTCAAAGAATATCTTATTTCTAAATTATACTACTCCGTTGACGAATTTTTAAATTATAACTCTAAGCTATAACTATTTGGCTGCCTGAGTAGAAAAATTACGTACTTACAGAGTTATTACTATAATTGATTGATTCTTGTATCTGACTTTGCCTATATTTTCCGACTACTATGTTTCTAGCTATAAACAGATTATGTATCTACCTATTTTAATAATGTTTAAATAAATTGCTGCGCGCCCTTACAGGGTACATGTACTAACCCCTAAGCTAATTACCACCTAAGCTAAAACAATGTATTATTGTATATGTATGCAATAAATAAATCTAAATCTGAGTTGAAGAAACTATCAACTATATAATATTGTTCACATAGACTTAACTAACTCAACTTAACTGTGCCTTAAAGGTTAAAAAGAAGTTTTTAAGTAAACAGCTAGTTGCGAGTTGCCTGTTGCCGCAATAGTTGCTCTGTCTGCCTAAACTAAATTAGAGCTGACTAGCAGGAACACGGCTGATAATTATCTTAAAATTAGTACTTATGTTAGAAGACAATGTAAATACTTGTATTTGCAAATATATTTTCAAGGTCATCCAAACGGTGACGTATTTACACTGAGCCTATGTTTATGTAATTTTTAATTTGTTTGACAAAACTTACAATTCACTGTTTTACGTTAGAACATGACATTCATTAGTAACCTATCAAGAGAAAGGTACTATTATTGTTTTCATTTTCTAATGATTTTTTTAAATAAATAGTGAACACGGAACTTTTGAGTTAAAAACAGACTCTACCAATCACTCATATAATAAGCACAGGTTTTCATGATGTGGTTGGTTGTACCTACTTAATTTTGATTAGTTGCATTAAACGTGGTTGTTTGTGGAAACACTATAAATAAGTTGGCTGGTAAACAACATGCTGAAAAAGTTCTTAGTATCGGAACCATTGTAAGAAAACGTGAACACCAACATGTGTCATAATAATAACGTTGAAGCGAAATAACAACGCCATGTCTACGACTGCATCAATTCAATATCTACTAATCATTCACAAAGGGATTAAGAAGATACATGGGAGTCATGGGAAGAAGAAGCATATCTTGTGTCTAGAATATGGACCAAGTGAGTTTTTAGCGGGCGAAGTGACGTCACGGCAGGCAGCGCAACACGGAACGAATGTGAAAGTTCTCGCGGGCTCAGTCCGCAGCCGCAGCAGGTGCTAACGAGTAGTTTCACTGAATCCCTACCGTCTAACTAATTATATAAACCATTTTCAAGGTCCCTTTCGAAGATTGCTAGTAAAATTGCATTGAAACGGTAATGAAATCGTTGGTTAATCATCAAATGCCAAGCGAGATAAGTACTTCCATATTTTACGAAGCGCGGAACCAATTGAACGCTTAACACGATACATTTTCGAAAATGAAAGCTTTATGTTTATGCATAGGTATTTCACAACACTGGCACACGATACACATTGGACTCGATGTGCAGTGTCATGTAAAGGAGCAACAACATCCTTGAAAGGTATGAGTCTGAGTGAGTTGACGTCCTTTGGTATCTGGTTGCAAGGCATTCTCGCTGGGCTGCATTCATTAGTAAATCTCGGAGACACGGTATATCTCGCGACGCCGACGGTTTAGCACGGGCCAACTTCACTGTTCACTGTATGCAACACTCGGCATTGCATTCGCGCAATCACTGAATAATTAGCGGTCGAGCGGAAGTGACGTCGCGTCGCCCGTGACGTCGCGAGATGGACGGCGTCTGGAGACGAAAGATAAAGGTTAGGACTCACCGCAGGCGATCAAGAGGCAAGCGGCCAGAGGAGCGACACGGGCGTAGCGCGCCATGACGGGATCACAACAGGTCGTTGCGCGGCCGACGTGCGGTTAAATAGTGGCCTCAATCTGCGCCCCGCCCGCCCCGCTCGCCACGAGCGAGCTCTACTACAACACCCTTCGCGCTCATCACCTCCCAATCACCTGCTTCTCCATCTTCTGCATCCGACTCTTCTCTTCTGTCCATCCCCACCCCGCCCCGGCGTGGTCCACGTCCACCCGACCGGCTCGCAGCTATTTCACTCTAACACGTGAAACACACATTGCGAAAACATGATCCGTAGCCAATAATAATGTAGGTATGAGGTAAAAGGTTAAAATAATTTACTTATACTAAATATAAAACTGTAAACTGGTGCACAGGACTATCATCAAAATAAACATCATCCAAATAATAGTAAAAACAGGTGGTCACATATTATATTGCTTTATTAAGTAAAATTATAGCCTTTTCAAAACAGTTTGAGCTAAAACATTGTATAAAATTATCAATAGTTACAAATCACAGAAAAGTATTTTAGTAATAATCTAGAAAGAGAAAATAAAGATCCTCTATAATTTATAGCATAGACATAATACATTGTAGATTTAAAATCTGATCAAATGCAGCTACAATTTAGATGGCATCTACAAAATTACATATTGTCCTATGAAATATACATTTGTCTAACATAGAAATACACATAAATACTTAGGTACTAGGCTAAGAAGATGATGCACAGATGAGAGGCGTCGGAAACAAAATGAGAATATTGTAATCTTTTGTAACCTATTCAAATGCAGGTGCTGAGTACAAATTCGTCAAAGATTTTTTATAAACAGAAAAGCCATCATTTTGTATCATCATGTTGAGAAAAAAACTAATGCGAATCAATATCAAGTTAGAGGTTTAATAATTGCAAATTGTAAGTAACCGACGTACCTCAGTCACTACAAGTTGAGTTCTACTCATACTTTTATACGAAAGTATCTACCCTAATTAAAACTATTAAACATTTATTCTGTTTAATAAGTGAATACCCGCATAATATTCATACAAATACTGATTTAAAACACTCAAAATACCTCTCAAAAAAGCATACGTTGTACTAATGTTTATAGAAACGAAGCGACGACTATTCTACCTATGAAATAAATCTTTCTACACGCCTAATAATCAATATCACAATATGAATACTTAACTACAGAGAGATGTTAAGATGAGGCAACTATTGTATTTGCGAATAATTGTTAAGCAACTCGCAAAACTGGAGTCTACAAACCTACCGCGCAAGCTGCTGCATCTTGTCACATACATCTCAGAGCATAAACAACGGCGACCTGAATCAAAACGGCATAAAACACGCCTGCTACGTGAGAATAATGCCATAATGAAATCATTGAACCTTTGTAATAGAGACAGGTGCCTACAATATGTTGCCAATTACTGTCATAGACCACTGCAATCACAACTCTATGATACCTTAATGCCGCAACTTAACTCATTGCTTATACTTAAAAAATGTTGTATTTTTTCTATAATTTTACAATCTTAATAATATCAAGCGTATTTTGCACCTATTCATACTCACTCGGGTGACTTAAAAACAGATCATGCCCTTGGCATACAATCTTATACTAGGACTAAACTTGATCTAAAGCCGGCATTTATGAATTTCACGCCCCGCTGTGAACTTCTGTGGATCTTCGTTACTTACTAACGTTATTATAGATAGGTGATCATTTTTATGACCGATACTTTAAATATACGAGCCTATTAGATTTGGGACATTTTTAAACTTTATGCAATGACAACCAAGCAGTATCGACTTTCTCATTACCCGTACTATAAATAGTCGTGTAATTAAAATTCCACGATAGCAACGTTTATGTAAGTTTGAACACTTAATTAACTATTAAGAATGTTGCATTTTTGTACTAAATTATTGTTCAGGAGTAGAAGAATGAAGCTCTTTTAGTTTAAAGTACAAAATATACCTAATAACTATCTTGAGTAAATAGGTACTTCATTAGAGTAAATGAGAAGACTTTGTACTACTGAGAACAAGGTGTTCATATCGCGTTCAGTGTTCATAATATAAATTATATTACAGAAATCGGTGGTAGATTCTAAGGCAAAATATGTAACGTATGTTATTTATGTCTGTCATCATATAAACAAATTACTGCATTCCAAAATGGAAGTATCCTGTTCTCAGACCTTTTATGTCCTCAGAATATCTTTCGCAGAATAAAATTGAGTCACCAGGTATAAATATCCATTTACAGAGCTTTCGTTACATATTCATATAGCACATAATTACATCGAACCTACAAACAACATCACAAAACCTTCTTCATCTTCCAACTAATATAATCACTAACACTTCCGATATTTATTCAACAATTTCCAAAAATAATGTGCCGTTCTAACTATCAATAGTCCTATTTAAGGTTGAATCGCTAATGCGGAGTCTGCAATTTGTTTACGAAAGAAGTGAAATAAGGTCAGGCGACCGCATCAGACAACAGCGGCTATCGTGCGTGCGGCGCTGATGAGACTCGTGACGGCACATGCCGCACACAAACATCACATAAACGCGTATATACACATTTCTGAACACGATTAAGCGCCCGAATAAGACACGTATCAGGATTAAATTTTACCTTTTTGACACAAAGCATTCGTTGGTACAATCCCTTCGACTATAACTACTTTACATTAGTTAAGATCGAAATAACTTACAAACTCATCTACCACCGCTACTTATACAAAACGAACTGGTTATTTACCTATATAAAAGGGACACAAAGGCCACATATCAAGAAGACGAAGGTAGGTACATTAAACCTTATTTTAGTAGAAGAATAAAATTGTTGCCGTATTATTCATTTTGACCGCTCACGGATGATTGCTACTTTTAGCAGTCGTGTCGTCACTTATGGTAAGTATATGTGCCATTATTCGAACCGATATGTCAGTAACTACATCGGCTTTTCCAGCAGTGGCATGTTACTACTAGGCACAGACTCATCATGTTCGTCGGTTGCCATGCGTACCTTGACGACGCCGTTTTCTTTCTGAGCTCCGGAGTCGGCGCCGTCGCCATCGTCCCCTGAAGGCGGCTGGCCCTGGGGTAACATTATACACGTTAGATTTCGTTAAAGCACTTTATAGATCGGCTAAATAGTCAATCAATGCCGTACCTATCTATTTAAAATAGAACCTTGATCAAAACAAACAATTATGGACAATTTGATAATAAAACTCAAAGCGGAATTTGATTAAGTTGCTAGAATAGGTAATTAATAATTTTGAATCCATATTTAGTTTATTGCATTCACAGATGAATTCCAGTTTGAAAACGACGTAAACTGGAATCTAGGAACAGCTTAGGCACAAATTACAGTTTGCGTAACGAGCTGCAATAGTAGTTAAATGAGCGTACTTTTACATTTCTCAGGAAAGTAGGTAGCAAGCTGCTGGCAGGCAATCCACGTTCATAAAACAACAGAATGCATTAAACTGAACAACTGAATTTTCGATTTGGTCCTATCCGGATAGTATATTTTGTAAGGTAGGTATTTTTGGCTACCACTACTACTACTATTTATTACTAGTAGCTAAGAAGTCATATTCTACAAAATTGTATAGTAGAAAAATTATAAAGAAATGCGCGTTTTTGTTCACTGGTAGGTATTCTAAAAATACTTGATTAACAAGAGACAAAGGACGAATAAACTAAGTACCTATCCGATTTCATTTAGTCGAAATATTTTGACGCATTCACTCCACCGGTCTTCCACACATTGTACATCTGCATCATCTGCACTCTAAATTCATAAACGATTTTAAATAAGCTTTGTGACTATAGTACATTGTTCACCGAGGTGAGAAAGTGAGGCCCGAGGCGCTTCTCTTCAAAAGTCTTGTTGAAGAGAAGCGCTGGATCTTCAAAAGTCTTGTTCTATTTATTTCTGAATTTCTTGGGTAATAGGTTTTCAATCACTGCTTGTTTCTTTTATTACTAGCGGTGTCATAAAATCTTCACTGTCACTCGACGACATTCTATAACTCAAATTACTCAAATGTAAATTTCAAAGAAACTCCCACCAATGCTTCAGGCACAACCAAGAACAGAAGAGGCCGGTATCATATGGCGGACTCGGACTAAAACTTTTTGTAGTTTTACCTTAATGAAAATAACTATAGCTAAAGGAAACTTCAGAAAAAAATAACATGTTAGAAATGGATGCCCATACATTATTCTCTCCCGGCAAACGCGTGTGAAATGAAATTCCATAGAGTTTTTCGACCCGCATTCTAGTACGCCTGCAATGACGTACTTTCTGGCTCAAGTTTGGAAAATGAATAAGTCACTTTCCGAACAGGTGTAGTAAAATCATTTTATACTACACCTTCTACATGCACCCTAGAAATCCAGAAATATATACAACTAGACTTATGAAGATGCAACTTTTTTTTCGGAAAATGTTGCATTTTCATCGTAGGTGTAGTATAAAACACTTTGTATCACTCAGAAGAAAGTGCGATTCCTACCTCGGCCAAGGCCATCGGCTGCGTCTCGGGCCTCAAATGACACACTAGATAGGAATCAGTCACTTTCGCACCTCGGTGAACAATATACTATTATTACCATCAAAATAAGGCAAATGTTAAATTACTTCTACGTATTTCGGAGAAAGTTAAAAGCCGGGGAAAACACATCATTTGAATTTTAAAAGCGGAGTTTAAAGCGAGACTTGCTATTAATCAATCATTTGTTGTGAGTGTTATATCACCGCAGCTTTACAAGACAAGAAACATGTTTTGTACAAAAAGTGATATTAACCTTGTGAGCTTAGTTAACGATGCCTTAGTTATGGTCAACACGTAGGTACCTACGTAACGCAACGTGTTACTTTGCAGTTATTTTCCGTTCTTTCCGATCCTGCGAGTCCTACGAATTATCTTGTCATTGTTTTTCTCTCTCGTTTTTCTATGTTTTTAAAGGTGTTTTTTATTTGTTCAATTGCAATCCTCATACATTTGTACTCATTTTTGGACGATAAATAGATAAGTATTTTTAGATGTAACATATTTTATGTTTACTCTAAGTACCTACTGTTAAACTAGCTAGAAGCCGATTGACAACATAAGCCAGCGATTGCGTTGCAAGTATTTTGTCTATTAAATTGATTTATAAATTTTGATGGTACACAATTGTTTCTAAATAACCATCTATTTAACTAGAGCATCATAATAAAAATAAGTTTGATCCTGCATAGGTACTCCTGTATAAGTACTGACCGGCTTCAGGTTCCGCCCTTGCAGATAGTATGTCATCAGCTGCCCTTTGCCCTTCACAGCGACTAGCCCGCGCTGCTCGAAGTAGTACCCGAAATCCTCCAGAATATGGCATGTTTCCTCCGTGACCTGTCAAATTACTTAATTGAATCTCCATTTATGGCGAGCGTTTAAAATAGTTTTGCGCTATTAGCCGTTATTTACGTAAGGTCGTGCAATCGAATTTTATCATCGAAGCTGTTGATTTTGCTGGAATAAATTCTTGGTAAAAATTGATTGATGAATGTAGCATAAACTTCCATTAATTTTAAGTGTAGTAGGTATTTGTTTTCGCAACTCATTTTGAATGTTTAGGTTAAAGTTGAGACATGATGTAAAAACGCTTATGGCATAACTTCATTCTGAAAAGCTTGTTTGAAGTAACATACATTTGACATTTGAAATTTGAACCTAGGTAAGACTTCAAACTGCGAGCTAATGATTTTTGATTTTGTAATTTTGAAATTGAATTCGCTGCATACCTAAGGCCCACAGCTAGAGAATACAATCCCGGGATCCCAAATCTCGGGATCCCGGGATCCCGACCGTTTTCTGGCCTCGAAAATCCCGGGACTGTACTTGGCTAATCTCGGGATTTTCGGGATTGCCACAAACAAGTCTAGTTTGTATTCCGTAGTCCGTTGCGTCTTGAAAATAACCTTGCCTAGATTATTTTAATACATTACGACAAAAAGCAACTCGTACAATACGTAGGTACCCACTATTTACTACACAGGTACAGTCCTAATAATATGTTTGTCGTAGAACTTAGAAGGGACTTCCCCACTCGGAATACTTTAATACAATACTCTTAAGGTAATTCCCCAACGGACCAACAGGGGAATCACCCGATCATCTCATATCATAATATTGTTGCGGGTATTTCCCGTCGGGGATTCCCTGTACGAAAGTATAAATATGCAAATCAGGTTTTATTTTTTTCATTTATTGTTCTGTCAGTGACGGGTTACGTAGGCTACGCCATTAAAATTTAAAAGTCAATTATCTGAAATTAAGTATTTCAAATGGCGGGAGACTTTGTTAAACATAAAAAAGACAGTGATACGACGTCAGTGTGGAGTTATTATTTAGTTGCGAAGGACGGGAATAGTGCTAAATGTAAGCGATGCCCAGCCATCCTCAAGACTTTGGGTGGATCAACTAAGGGATTACATACACATTTGTTATCAAAACATAATATCAAGGTTATATCAGCTTCAACAAGTCAAGATTCTGAAAATCTGAACACAGCACCGCCGCCAGCCAAGCGAAAGTTAGATGATTATTTTACTAAAAGTGCCGACGATAGCCTGGATGATATCTTGGCAAGAATGATTGCATTAGATGGATTTCCATTCAGTGTATTCATAACCTCAGATGATTTGAGAAAATTGCTCTTAGCAAAATACACGGATTTACCAAAGTCAGCCGTCACTGTTCGAAAACGTGTTATGAATTACAGTGAAAAAATCAGAAAGCAAGTAACTGCAGAATTACAACATTTGAAAAGTGCAGGTGAAAGATTTAGTCTTTCTTTCGACGAGTGGACTTCAACTTCCAATAAACGATACATGGCGGTCAACGTTCATTCATATAAAAAATTTTGGAACTTAGGACTTGTTCCTATTTACGGAAGTATGACAGCTGAAAATTGTCTTCGTATATTGCAAGAGCGTCTAAGTAAATTTGACATTTCCCTAGAAACTGACATCGTGGCTATTGTAACCGATGGACCGAATGTTATGATAAAGGTGGGGCGGCTTGTTTGCACTGAACAACAACTGTGTCTCGCACATGGTATCAATAAAAAATCAGGTTTAATCGTAATGTCACAAAATGATCTTGCGCCAGAACACGTACCAGAGTTAACACAATATGAAAATATTAATGAGCTGATAAAGAAAATCCGCAAAGTTGTAGTGTATTTCAAAAGATCTCCGTTGAAAAATGAAACAGTACTTCAAAAATATGTGAAAATTGAACATGGAAAAGAGCTGTCACTTCTTTTGGACTGTAAAACCAGGTGGAATAGTCTTTTAACAATGCTGGAGCGATTTTATCTTTTAAAAGCATGCATTCAAAAAGCTCTTATAGATCTCAATCATCCAATTCGTTTAGAAGATGTTGATTTTGAATTGGTAAATAAAATTGTTGATGTGCTGACCCCAATTAAATTGACAGTAGAAGCAATCTGTCGGCGAGATGCTAATTTATGCACAGCTGATGCCGCTCTGAAATTTCTTATAAAACAACTGTCTAGCAAAAACTCAGAACTTGCCAAAAAAATTAAAACATCCTTAGTGGAACGTATAAAGCAACGACGAAGTGATGATTTAACTGGCGTGTTAAATTATTTACAAAATCCACGAATGGATGATGAAAATCAGTTATTATCGGATTTGGAATGGCACGACTTATTTCCAGTTCCGACACAGGCTTTAGTGAGGAAGCAAATAAAGAGTATTGTAAAAAGACTTAATAGTCGAGATAACACGGAAGAAGAAGCAAGGTCAGGATCACAAACAGATGATGAGCTAAGGTCAGAAACCTCCCAACCCCAATTGACATTAAAGGAAAAGTTACAGCTGGAAATTAACAAGAGTATGAAATCCCCAGATCCTGAAGTACAAGTACAAAATGAATTGGGGTTGGCAAATAGTATTAGACGTGAAATGAGCCTGTTCGAAAATGGAGGAGTTCGTGGATATCACTTAGAAACAGCATATAAGTATCTATTGTCTATTCCTC
Source organism: Eupithecia inturbata (assembly GCA_963662085.1). Taxonomy (NCBI): domain Eukaryota; kingdom Metazoa; phylum Arthropoda; class Insecta; order Lepidoptera; family Geometridae; genus Eupithecia; species Eupithecia inturbata. The sequence continues at coordinate 7,422,410 of OY759180.1, read as the reverse complement.
CAACCAGCGTAGAACCTGAACGAGCGTTTTCAGCTGCTGCTTATGTTGGCAATAAACTACGAAGCAGGCTCGGAAGTCAAACATTGGATGCTTTGATATTTCTGCGACTATATTTTCGAAATTCTAAATAGTTATTTTGTGCTGTTTTTTAATTTCTTGCAAAAGTATTGTATTTTTTGGTTTGTGTTTTTTCTTTTCTTATTATTGTTCTGATTTGTGTTGTGCAAAGACATTAAAGACATTTTTTTTTATTACTCGTTTTTTTAAATTTTAGCTCAATTAGAAACCACATAGTCTAATCCCGGGATAGGCCCGGGATCCCGGGAAAAGGCTTCAAAAATCCCGTAAGCCCGGGATTGAAAAACATGCTCGGGATTGTATTCTCTACCCACAGCCGACGATGAACGAGAAGCGAGTAGAGCTAGAAAGTAGAAACGAGTTGGCGAGCAGTGGGAAGCGAGTGTGTAGTTCCGATAGTTTTGTCGCCTGGCTATAAGCGAGTGTGCGAGTGCGACGGACGATTACTTAAAAAAACATCATCAACAACATCGTCGTCTGAACTAGACAACAATGATAATTTAAATGATTGTTCGATATTTATAACAAATAAAAATACGTGTACTTTCAGATCCGCACTGTAGAGAAATGACCGCTGGTTGGTTTTTTGATGTGAGTTCTGACCGCCAAGCGAGCATCGCTGAGAAAGTATCGCTGAGCGAGTGTTATCTTTGAAAGCTTTTGTCGCTCAGCGATAAACTAGTGGAGCGAGTCCTCGCCGGCAGTGTAAACGGTCAGCGATCAACTATTATATTCCTTTAATTAAGGTAATCCACGGACGTAACTTAACTTGCTTAGATGTCTGCAGGTCGATTCAGATGTATTAGTAGAAAAGTGTGGCGATCACAATAGGCTGTATTATATCATGGCCGTAGTGACACGAAAGCCACCTAAAGCAAATAAAAAAAAAATTGTAGGAACTATTTTCTAGCTCTACTCGCTTCTCGTATAATTTCAAAAAATGGTTTACTCACTTGTTAAACAAATAACTATTGTTTTTAGAAGTAATAAAAACCAGCCAGTGAGCGGCGAAAATAGCACGAGTGAAACACTCACGAATACATCTGAAACGACCAGCTGTACATACCTGTATACACCCTGCTTTGCCCGTACTCTCCATCCTAGAAGCGACATTAACGGTATTCCCCCAGATATCGTAGTGCGGTTTCTTAGCCCCGATGACGCCGGCTGTGATAGGGCCGTGGTTGACACCCATCCGAAGCACGAAGTGGTTGAAAGATTGTTCGTTGATGGCTGCCAGCACACGTTGAAGCTCTAACGCGAACTCTACTAAGCACATCAGGTGGTTCCATCGCATCACTGTGGCGTCGGCGTTCTGAATAACAATAAATAGGTAAACTATGCTTCTAAAACATATCAGGTACATACATATAAAATAAGAAAGTTAAAGACTGTCATAGTTAGAGATCTAAATAAAAACTCTCGTGTCTGGAAATAAAGAATATATTATTATTATTATAAAAAGCAAGATCCGTCAAGTGCGAGTGTGACTCGCGCGCCAAGGGTTTCGAAAGGTTGTCCAGTATACCAATATGTAATAAAGGTACTGGTTAGAGACTTTCCTATTTAATGAATACCAAAAAATTAAAGGTAACTACATTTCAGATGTATCGGTTTGCAAACTTCGGAGTTTAAAGGGTAATAGTAAAAAATTCGAGTTTTTTCAAAATATTTTGAAAAGTATGTAACCTACAGGAATGTCAAAAACTGTTTTGAGATGTACAACCGAACCTTATATTATTATTTTATAACCCACTCGGTGAGGTAGCCCCCTTTTGAAAATTATCCCCCCCCCCCCCCTGTAAAATATAGATTCATATATTCATATGCTACATACATTTCAGATGGATCGCTCTGCAAACATCGGAGATAGGAGGGGAATGGGTACTTTTCGACTTTTTTCAAAATATTTCAAAAAGTATTAATCCTACACGAAATTCAAAAACTGTTTTGAGAGATGCAAACCTTTCATTTGATACCCCACTCAGTGAAGTAACATCCGTGGGAAGCCTCCTCCTTTTGAAAATGGTTCCCCCCCTTTTAGACCATTTTGCAAAAAGTGGTCTACTAACAAACTTCTCTACATTTTCCCTGTAAAATATAGATACCTATCTACAAATGCGACATACATTTAGATAGACCGCTCTGCAAACTACGGAGATAGGGGAGGGAATGGGTAATTTTGACATGTCAATTTCTACTGAAAATTTTAATATTACCTACTTAATTAATTTTTTTTTTTATGAACTTATATGAGAACTTTTACTTAGAAGTAAACAATAAATAAATACTTAATAAATACTACTTTGACGGTAGGTATACAGACAAAAGAGAATATAAGTTAGATACCTTGAAATTTTGCTTAGGGTTTAACCCCGAAGCAGCCATGTAGGTGGAGCTGATAGTTTTGATCTTGATAATGTCTCTGAACCTTGGTTCCTCCAATAACTGAAAGCAAAACGTAAACATTAGGTACACGTCTTATATCATAAATAAGAAAGTTGGATGGATGAATGTATTTTTGTACTTCTTCACGCCAAAACTACTGATCGGGTCATATTTTATTTATATTTAACTAGCTGCTACCCGCGGCTTCGCACGCTACTTTCTAGTAGCCTATGTCTGACCCCGGGATACCATTTACCTCCCTTAAAAATTTCGTTAAGATCCGTTCCGTTCAACTTTTTTTAGGCGTGAAAAGGTAACAGACAGACAAATAGACAGACAGGCAAACAGACAGACAGACAGAGATACTTTCGAATTTATAATATTAGTACCTATTGATTATTATTTTATTTTTCAGATTTAGGAAAACTAACAGCTATGTAAAATCAGGGTTCATAAATGTACTTTTTATCCCCTATCCAAATCAGTTCCCATACATTATAAATAAGCTTAAAACGTTTCTATAGAACAATAATTAGATTTTTGTTGACTTGAACTATCGTATTTACCTATAGTAGGTAGAACTAGGTAGGTTACTTTTTTCCCGGAAACAACACGTGCGAAGCCACAGGCAGCAGCTAGTTATAAATAATTTGGCAAAAAACATATGAAAACCAGTTACCCTACAACAACATACCGAGTCAAAATCCGAAATAACTTCGTTGAGGAAACGCAGACATTCTAGGCCTTGGTTGTTCACTGTTTCTTCCGAGTAGAATTCTGAAATAGTATAATAATTTATCAGTAAATGGCAAAGCAAATAAATCAATTATAAATATTCAAGATTGAAATGGCTTATAGAGCCGTCAAATAATAATAAATAACTGTTCTTATTACAGAATGTAAACAAAAACAACTAAGATATCTAGAATGCCTCTGAATCTTAGGCCCGTATTATGAAACTATGCTCAGTCATGGATGTATGCTTGAGTAATGCTTTTGCCATAGAAAATCTTTACTCAAGCATAGATCGATGACTGAGCAATCTTTTATAATACGGGCCGTAAAGTATCTACCTTATAGGTACCTAAATGCAAAGGTTATGCAGATACTCATAATTGAAATATTTCAATTATGAGTATCTGTAGTAGGTACAGTGAGCTGCTTCAATAGCTCCCTGACTGCTTCCAAGCCTCGTTTACCGAAAAAATCTAGTTTAAATATATTTCTTGGCTTAAAATTAAACAGGGGGTTTACCTATGGATGCAGCTTTCTGTATCTATTCAAAAGTAATCCCATTATTGGAGCATTATGTAGCAACATAATACATCTCTAAGCTTCATATTGCATTATGTAGCTCAGAGAATTAGCAAGCTGAAGTGGCAGTGGGCCGGCCATATCTTGCGAAGAACCCGCAACCGCTGGGGTAAACGTGTTCTCGAGTGGAACTTTTTATAATATTAAAAGTTTATTAAGTTAGTTAATATTAGTACTCTTCCCACTAATATTATAAATGCGAAAGTTTGGATGTTCAGATGTATGGATGTATGGATGGATGGATGTTTGTTATCTCTTCACGCCAAAACTACTGAACGGATCAGGCTGAAATTTTGCATATAGGTTCAAGGGCTCGATTAGCATGCTTTTTATCCTACAAATCAGTTCCCATGGCATAGAAAGCAGTGAGTATCTTTGTACCTATCCACCTATTTAGTTGAAGTTTTATTAATTGTAAGTACAAATAGCACTTTATCGAACCTAAACCTAATAATTTACCTAATAGGTGTAAATCTTTTTTGGCTTAATTTTAAGATTAAAATGTATTACCGTATATTGATAAGCTAAGCTGCTGATTTACCAATAAACAAAATACAAAATAAATAACCTTTAAAAGTTTCCATAGAAAAAAACACGTGCGAAGCTGCAGGCAGAAACTACAGTAGTAGGTATTCAATAAAACAAGGATAAGACAATTTTCGGGTCGCATAGCCGTAGAAGTATAAATCAAATCACCTGTAAAATTGGGCATGGAGGCGAATAGCACGCCGACCTCAGCATAACTCTGGCTGTAGAGGTCGCGGTGGTTGCGGTGCGCGCCCATGAAGTGCCGGGCCACGTGCGGCGGCAACACGTTGTAAACCAAAGCCTGTAAGTACATAAAAATTTTGAAACTATCATGGTTATGAACAATTAATCCACATGCGACTGCGCTGAAATATAGGAAAACTCAAAACACCACAAAACATACCTGAGTAATACTTAACCGGTTATTTATTTACCATTATTTACTTACACTAAAATCACTTTATTTTAGTGTAAGTACATAATTTTAGTGTAAGTAATAAATAATCGATACTTATAAAAGCGAAATAGTAACTAACTGGCTGAATAATCATGAAATCTCAACAAACTCTAGGCTAGGAACATGCAAACTTGATCAGAACCCCACATTGTAATGCACACACATTTCTTACACGACAAAAATCTTCAAAAGTCCCCTTTATTCCGTTCCTTGACACTAAGAAAGTACTTTTGGAAATGGTCATTAAAATAAAGGGAAAAGGTTTTTTTTTCATGGAGCGGTATAAGGGTTGTCAAATTAAGGACAAATCTCCATCCATAACAAATTACAATACCAATTGCACTGCAATGTGAATCCAGGGCGTTAAAAATATTTGTTCAGCAAGTATTTACCGAGCACATTCCTCTGTAATGTCGTCGTACAAAAATAATCCAAGATACATTTTTACTGCCTAACTCACGAGCAGTCGCCTCAATTTTTGAGCATTACGTTACACGCCTCTGGTTGCACACTGCAATGCTCGGTTATTCTCACTTACATGTAATGCTCGAATCTGTATTGTTACATTACAGACTAATGTTCTCCCGGTGAGAGACCTAAGGTTTTTATTTTTCCATGTGTGTACAATAATTTTTGTGACCCTCACTCTGAAGAAAACCTTCATTAAGAAATATTGATTGCAATAAAGCAGGGATCATATTAACTCACCTGATTGCGCCTGCGCAGATCTACCGCCTGCTCTGCCTGCTGGCGCATACGTTCTCCGCGCAGGTGGCGCGCGCGTTCCATCGCCTCCAGCTAATAACAACAATTTGATTCTTTGAAAAAACTTAAAACCTACTTCAAATTCCTTAATATATGCACTGTTTTTGAGTTTTGGGGAAGTACTAATCTCTCGGAAATAAAATAAAAATATTTTTTTTATGGGAAGTTCTCGGTATAATAGCGAAAGAATCATGAAAGTCTATCACTAAAAAATTGACGAAGAATCGTCGGTTTCACATTCATAAAAAGAAAAAAAAAAAACATAAATATATGTTATGGTGCTAGAGATTTATTATACACTCTAATTATATAAATATTAGAGTAAAGAATATCATATAGCAGTTTATATCCTGCTTAGTATGAATTAGAATCAAAGTAACTTTTCTTAATTTCTCCTTGGATTTTATAGAAATAAGAGTTATCTATTGATTGTTATGAAAAATCAGACTACTGACAAAGTAAGAAGCAATATGGATTTGAATTCATAATAAATTTAGGGTACAACAATGCTTATAACTTTACAAGATAAATTTTTAAAAGCTGGCGCGGTCCACTTGTGTTTTTTTTTTTTATACTGGAGGCCTGTGAGATTTGGACATCAGCTTGGATAATTGTATAAAAACAAAAAACAATCTCGCCAGTTTTTTTATATTACTAGGTACCTATAATTTGAAAGCTTTGTGTTAGGACTTTACCAGGAGGTGCCTACAACTATATCTTTAAGTCTAGGGATGCTGTTTAGGGTAGGTAATGTACTCCCTCATTCCCATTTGAGGCGTTTTCAATATTTACAAAAAACTGCCGTCACGTCACGCACCAAAAACGTTACTTTGACTTAAATTTAACAAGTACCACGTAGTACGTGATAGTATATATAATACCTACTAACACGTCCGTAGACATGACGTCACAGAGGCTAAGGCCCGTATCATGAAAGCTTGTTCAGTCACAGATCTATGCTTGGGAGACGTTTATGCCATAGAAAAGCGTTACTCTAGCAGATATCGTTGACTGAGCAAGCTTTCATAATAAGGACCTTATACAACAATCTTCATAATACCTACTAACCCGTCCGTACACATGACGTCACAGAGACTAAAACAACAATCTTAATTTATGGTAACACTTCGAGATTATGTATTTGCAATATGATCACTTGCACGCTCGTAATTAACGTAACACAGGTAATACGCACGTGTAGTGAAACTACAGCTTAAAGAGTTGAACAGTTTCAGCAGGATACGTTTACTCATGTAATTTTGACTTGGAAATATTTTAAGACTATCTTCTGATCGCGGCTTCGCTCACGCGGTACAACATAACTTGCCACTCTGGTTTAATGTAGCTTTCTATTAGTGTTCTTTTTTTTCACACTCTATTCTCGTAAAAGCACTTTTTACGTCATTTATCTCTAACCGAAAGCCTTGTTGAAGGTTGTAGCCTTGTTAGCTGAAAAAGGTGAAGGTTTACCAAATTCAAACAAATCGAGTGATTGCACTTATAGAACAACACTTAGAATAATTATCTATTTAATTAGGCTAAGAGTGTAATTGTTTGTTACTCCGAATAAAGAAAAACTAAAAAACTAAACTAAAACATCGAATGATCGAGTCCCCATCCAAATTTTAATTCATTACTCCCTTAGGAATAATGAACATTAAGTACTCTCTTGGAAAGAATAAACATTATTCCCTTGGGAATAATGAGATTTAATTTGGAACATCAAAATATGTTCTGAATTTTTTAGCGGGAAGATCCGCACAATGAGATCTTCTTTGAAATTCGAACTAACCTCTGTTCAAAAAGCGAAATAAAAACGGTAACCGCGTAACACGTAATCAAAATTTTACTATCTACTCGCAGAAACTGTAAAAAGTAGAGTATTCACCTCGTGCGCAAAGCTGTGATATCTTGGGCGTGATTAAATCCCTCTCGCATTAAGGATTCTAGTAACAATTTATTCTAGAACCGTTAGTTGCGCTCGGGATTCAATGACGTCCGTGACGTAAGACACTGTTTTATGCCCTCAGTGCATAATCTACTATTAAAATCGGACTTGTAGTTCCGAAGTTTACCTGCAAAGAAACAAGTTTTAACACTTTTATAATCTCTGGCTGCATCAGTCGGGCGGGCGACTTATAATATTGATAGATGTTTTAAAAAGACTGTTCAGATCTACGCAGTATTCGCTACCCAGAGCGGTAAGTTTATTGTTTATTTATTTATTGCATTCCTGTCCATTACAAAGGTGTTATAATTTTGAGATACCCTGTAACTGATGAACCCTGTAAGCGCATTTCGCGCGGTCCGCGGTATTCCGCTGAGTATTTTAGTGACAGTTAGATTACCGCATACCCACTCGGATTTCGCTGCCGGTCTGGGTGATGAATACCGCGTAGGTCTAAAAGGGCCTTAAAACGTACATGCGTGATATAAAGTACATGTACTTTTTATCACGCATCGATAACCTCTTTATAATGAGGGGTATAGTTTCATAACCCGCTATCATGATTTTTGACCAATATTGAATTAGTACCATCTCTAAAAAGTTCTTCAAAATTGCTTTGAAATGGTTGGCTGGTTTTGTATCATATTATACTAATACACAGAGAAGTTCGTTAGTAAAGAACGAGCTACGAGCCATCACCCCGAAGAAAATCCTGCAGTTCCTAGCAGCTGCAAGGGTTAGTGGCGAACTATGAACGTCGCAGCTTCAGGGCTGAACACTCGAGTGGCGATCACAATAGGCCTATCATGGCCGCAGTGACACGAAAGCCACCTAAAGCAAATAAAAAAAAAAATAGTAAAGAACGATGTCAGTATCAAAAGCCACTACAATAGCGTAGGCCAGTTTTAAATATTATATAATGTTCATAATATTATTAGTGTACATTCACGATTGGTACCTATTTTAGGACTAACATTGTTAGGGTTACACGTGCGGCTATGCATTTATCCACAAGAATATGTCCCTTCATTGTACCTACAAATTAGAAAAGCAATGTTAAATAAGAAACCCAGAAATGTAGCACCCATCACAAAATAACAGCTCTACATCTTACCCAGCAACACAGTCGATATGTTTTGTAACTGAAACTCTAATATATCACTTAAATATCCCACATAGTACTAGATTACAGCTGCAGCTAATTCCTGTGGCACATTCCATTTCCAACATTCAATAGAAGCAACTATCACCGCAATAAATCCGCTCTACATCTTACCCAGCAACACATTTACTTTTATTGTAACTGAAACTCTACATGTATGTGATATACACATAATACTTGATTACAGCTGCAAGCAAAACCCTGTGGCACATTGCATTCTCAATAATAACTTTTTGTTAAAGAATAAAACGTTCTAACACGCACTTTAACTCGATACTTAGATAAATTAAAACTCAACTTCTCCACCACAACGACCCGATAAAGTACTGGCAAGTGCTTGGAAATTTTAATATCAACAAGCCAAAACACACAAGATGATAGAAGATTCGTAAATTTTGGTTTGACTGAAAAGTTTTTGAATAACGTACCGACAGCCGACAACTGTAACAGTTACAAGTGGTTTAAAGGCAAAGTGATGTATGTATCCTACTCGCCTATGTAAACGTATAAACTTCGGCACGTGAACAAAATACGAGTATTCTTTAAATAGCAACGCACGCAAGAGTTACAGCCGTTACAGCATATCCAAGAAACATGCGACTCTACATCGCAACATTACCTAAAACTAGGAAAAAAATCTAAGCCCTGTATTATGAAAGCTTGCTCAGTCATAGTTCTATGCTTCTATGCTTTAAGGAACGTTTATTCGATAGAAAAGCGTTACTCAAGCGTAGATCGATGACTGAGCAAGCTTTCATAATGCGGGCCTAACTCAGTCTCTCTATCTGTCTGTTACCCTTTCACGCCTAAACGGCTGAACGGGTCTTAATTAAATTTGGCAGGGAGGTAAATGGTATCCCGGATGGACATAGGCTTCTTTTTATCCTGGAAAAGCGCATGCAGAGCCGCGGACAGAAGCTATTATACCTATAATCGTGATTACATTAAACCCATTTTGTTTTATTACCTACCGCTCTTTTCTTACGGATCTATTTATATTCATAAAAGCTGCGCCCCGCGGCTTCGCTCGCGTGGAAATTGATTGCACACCCCCTAGGGGTAGCTTTGTAAGAATATACTAGCTGCGCCCCATGGCTTCGCACGCGTGGAAAAAGATTGCACACCCCCTAGGGGTAGTATTGTAAAAATAAAAAATATGTGTATCAATATTTACTTTATAGTTAATTTATACCGAGTTTTGAGTGACTCGAACCAAGGAATAAAAATTTTCCGCCCGTTTTAACACACTAAGAGGCAATTTTTTTTCAATTAGATTAGCGTATGAGCTGTTCTAGAATTTAAACTAAATACCAAATTTTATCTAAACAGGTTAAGTAGTTACGGAGATACGTGGTAACAAACATTCACACGAACTTTTGTATTTATAATATTATTAGTATGGTTCATGCATCGAGCACGTACCCGGTTCATGGCATATCGTAAACTAAAGATGGCCTTCGTAATTTTAGTCGTAATTTTACGCTACAAGAGCATTGCTCTTGTTTTGACGTGTGACATTTTATTATTTTCCATTTGAAGAAACTCAACGAATTCCCTGAGGACTGTGGACAGTGATGACTAGATGACATAGGATGACTATAAACAGATCCGCAAAACTTTCCGACACTTTCATATAAATGGAATACAGTTGGCAGAGTTGTAGTGGATGTAGCAATTTGGCAACTGTACTGTACAGTGAGGTCGCAAGTTAGCATTAGGAACTAATAGGTATTTCTGAATTTGGCCGTCTTCTGAATCTTATCTGATTAATAAGCCAGTTTTATCCTAAGAAATAATGTTTTTAATTTTTAATTTTCCTAGCTCCGAGCACCCTAGTGTACCCTTCTACGTATTTGGTATACTCACATATCTGTCAAAGATGCAAATGCAGAAAGCCACCATAAACACCATGATGCAGTGACGATTGTGATGGAAGTTTTGCCTGAAAACAAACAAAAAATATAAATATGACCTTCTCATAACAAAGTGAATCATCCTATACATAAGAGTATGTCGAGGCTTGTCAGAGTTAGTCATCTAATTAGCTTTCAAAGGCCACTCGTTATTTGATAGGTCACGGATTTGTATGACATAAGAATAATACGAATATTGTTAAAGATACTAGCACAAATAAGCTACGCCTAACACATAAAATAAAATCAAAACTTTTATGGCTTTAGGCTTACAAAATAAGCACTTAGATAACACTTTATTGACAAAGAAAATTACAATTCAATAATAAAAACAAATTAGAACTAGTATTTACAATTGAAACAATTAAGCTAACTGCAGACTGTTGCAAACAATCTACAGGTAGCTCAACTGATCCATATCAATACCAGTCGGAAGCGTCCCCAAGACGCTGGCTGCATTGCCCCGCTGTATGGCAATGCTGATGCGCTGCGCCAGATAACTCAAATATTATCAAATAAAAATAAAGTTTTCATTGATTCGGTTCAATCTATCTATAGGTTTTTATCCACTAGCGGAAGAAGTGTGAATCCAAGTTTTATCCATATAATGTTACTAGCCCATGATTATTTTTTGCATGCTGCCTTGACCTATAATTATACTGACATGATTTTTACTAAGGTAACTCAAAGCTTGTTTTAGTGTACAGTATGTTGGTGATCAATAAATAAATAAAGTGAAAAAGAAGCCATAACCATTTCATACGACATCGTTTTCAAGATAGTATTCAATTGTTTTCTTTAGTTCCTACGACTTTATTGTTAGCTTTTACTTATCGCTACACGCATGTGTGTTTAGCACAGAAAAATATAAGTATGGCACTCGCTTGCCCTCAGGGTTAGATCTGCCGGTACCAATAGATATCTAGCATTGTATTCTGGTAATCAGTAGCCATAGGATTTGTTACTCTAAGCACAATGCACACATGTCTTTATCATAATTTTTTGCCTATCCTAGCTAGTACCTTGCTGGACAAATACCTAATGAACTTTACAATCTTTCACGATCTGTTAACATATTAAAGGTTATTTATCGGGTATTTATCGCGTACCTTTTGTTTTATTTCCTCCTACGTTACAATCGCCCCGTGACCACAATCGCTATGCAACGCGATGAAAACGTAGGGGAAAATAAAGTAAAAGGTACGCGATAAATACCCAATAAATAATCTTTAATAAACACCTAATGCGAAATAACGTCCTGTCTTCAGCTTGTCGCATCTAGCATCCTCCTGCGGTCATTCCCAGATTGTTATCCCACTTGGCTGGAGGACGTCCTACGTTGCCAGCGCGTTGTAAATTCAGAACACATATTTATTTATTGCATAATATTATGGTACATACATACGTATATTACTGCCGAACTTGCCTCCCCCAAGAAAGTGGAGTTTTGCCATAATCACCACGCTACGAGAAACAGCTTCCTACTGTGTTTTTTTAACACACCTACTGCGTTCACCTATTTTTTTCACAATTAAGTACGTGTACATTAACTTACATATCAATAATCTTGCTAATCTCATATGCCAGCGTCCCATTATGCAAGTCCATGAAGGGGTCTCTACCGATATCAGTTCTTGGAAGCAGCAGCGCGGGCGCGAACATCGAAGGGCCCACGTAGCTTGTGGCAGATATCGCCAGCACCACGATACGGCGCGCGCATGACGCCGGAGTTATGAACATTATTGAGCAGAGCCCACAGGTTGCCAGCTGTTGATATAAACCTTGGTTAGATCAGCGGCTCGATTACACTATAGTAAATCGGTGGATCCATTGGATGGGTTTCGTTACCATCAAAGTGCAATATAATAGATTTATAATGTTTGCCAGTCCCAGCCAAATCTGAATCCCATAAATGATGGTTGTGGTATAAAAACTAGTTGACGCAGTTTGAAGAATTCATTAAGAATCTGTGCGGGTTAACTACGAACCTAGTTTTCCATCCCTTATCGAGGGACATCATCAGGCTGACCTTAAAGTGAAATAGATTCGTAGTTAAGCTCACTTTAATAATAATAAGTGATTTGATTTTGACACATTTTTGACAAGTAAAGGGAATTAATATTATCAAATGATCCATTGACTTAGTGTAATCGAGCCGCAGGCTCCCGTAGACTTAAGATTTAGAACAATTTCAATGCTTTCGGGACAATGTTACTTCAGAAGATAAAAGAGACGATTTGACGAACTTCTTAATGTAAACAGAGACATTTAAGAACATTTACATTAAGAATAATGTAAACAGAGAATTGACCGTCGTTTGTCGAACGAAATGTATTTCTCCGGTTGTACCAGGTTTAAGCGACACGTGATCGAAAGTAAATTACCATCAAATGAATTGCTTGATTGCCAATTTGCCACCAGTACCTAAGCACATTTAATTTGTGGGTTATGATGACGAGCAGAGATGAAAAGGCTGCAATAGCCATTAAATTGTGTTTTTATTGAGATCATCATCAAACATTCGAGCGAGTTAACAAAGCGATGATCGTGCAAATCAAGGACATAGGTGTATTTGCATAATTCGCATACTAATACCGTGAAGAGTTGTTTTATTACCAACCTATTTTGTAATTTAATTATGATCACATTTCCATAGAACTTTCGTTGGTCAGAGCTTGCAGAATGCTTCGTGGAATGAAGCAAGGTTTAACATTATTCATACAGGGAAAATATAAAGGACAGAGAACTTTGCCTCTGACTCAGCTCTTATAAATTGTATTGTTCTCGATCTCTCCTCTTGAACTGTTGCGACATAATATATAAAATAATAATGATGTAACAGTCACGTCTAGCCTAAACTTTAGTGCTTGCATGTTCGCATGTATCTGCTAATTCATTATGGGTCTATGCATGACGGGGTCTGTACTCACTAAGTATAGGCACATTTAATAAAAGTTTGAATGTGAAAGTGTGACTTACATGATAGTAGTAGGATGGGCTAGCGCAGCGATGTGCCCCGCTGTGTTGTATGGCGTCCGCTCGCAACCCATCTTGTAACCTTCCCTCCAGTTCTCCACAGTAGTACTGTACAAATTATATAGGCTGTTAGTCAAACAAGTGCACTGTACTGAAGGATGTCATTTACCTATAATACGTTTGCGGCTTGGTTTGTTAACTGAATATTAATCTGTGGTAGCTGGTGAATGACCACCTTCAGTATTGTGCAGTAGTTTGACTAATACCCCGTATAATATGAATCCCACGTATTTTATTATAAGACATATTCTTGTTGTGACAATGAATAAACACGCTGTTATTTATTCATTGTCACGTACTTATTCATTCGGGGGAGTGAGTTTCAGAGTAGTTTCTCAGACTACTTTATTGATTTGCCCCTCCGATAAGATCATAAAAATAGGTTTTCCTGTTACGAATGTGAATGGGATACGTATTACTTCGGATTTGATTTGTTCAACCCTCATTTATGTTGATAAAATAGAGACGTATTTAATTAATATAACAAGAAAATAAATAAACTTACCAAATCTAACAAGGTTGTGACCAAAAATGCGGCCAGGTTTATTAAACAGTAGTATGGCCGAAATTCTGGGTTGTAGTGTTTTTCCTATAACAAAAACGTAGCTTAAAATATTTATAAATACCATTATGTAGTAAAGGCCTGCTCTTCAATATAAAACAATAGATCTTATTTTGTCGGTAAATAAGGTATTGGTTAAATAATGTAACTAAACTAAATACCTTTAACAATCTATATCTGTAGTGCGCGTAGAATATGAAGTTTGTAACGGAGACTATTATCAAATAGTTGACGTATGTTTGGTATCGTGAGGGCACCATGAGCAACGTCACCACCAGAATTGGGAGGTAGAGGAACACCGGGGGCAGTAGCACAGGAGCCGGGCACGTTCCGCAGCGTCTCAAGTACAGCCTCTCCGCTTCATACTCGAACCCCAGACATATTCCGGTAGATGCCAACTCCCTATCACAAAAAAGGTACTTAAGAATGCAGAATATTTGAATAAACATAAAAGTTTAATTGAACAGTAACTTTAATATAATAAAAACATTTTGAGAAGGTTAGCGACAAGAAAGACTTGTATAGATCAAGATGAATAATTCACACATTTGCCTGTTTCCGCGTTGTAGACACAGATTGTTTTAAAACATATCTAAGTATTATGTAAATAAATAAAGAAAAAAGAGTGAATATATGTAAGTATCACTGTCGACATTGATATTCTGAATAAAACAATTGAATTCTAGAAATGTATCGTACATAATCTAAGTCATCCATAGTGCAATAATCCTAACACAAGGCAGGCAATAAATGATCTCTCTTCAACCGCAAGACATTTAAGTTCAAACGTGTTTTTAAAGTTCACCGAATAAAGAACTGTAGATTGCAAACTTTCGCCTTCGTAGAGTCTATCTCAAATATATTATTTGCTTCGCTTCGCTGTCTATCTATTCGACATTCTAGACATGTAAAGTGTTACTGTGTTAACATAATGTGTTCTGTCAACATTTTGTTATGGCGTCAATTTCACCGAAAATTATTTCACTGCTTTTCATACGATCGAATATTGAATAGGCTTTCTTCCCAAGTTGATAGAAATCAGCAGGCTATGTTAATGAGGAAACTCGTTTCAATTCGGGCGGGCCGTTTCCACGTCGTTAATTAATATACGTAATTTCCAATTCTAAATAAATAGGAAGAAATGTTGGCTTCATTTCGACAAAACTCCACGGCTTAATACTGTATATTCCGTTCAACTTGATAAGCCTTCTTTCTGTTCAAGTTTCTGTGCTTGTACGATAAGATTAGAATGAGAAGTTTTCAACATGGTTTGAACAACTTTGATCATGTGTTGTGTGTTTCATTTTCATAGCAATTTAAGTTCCAAGGTTTCATTCGCCCCTAAAATACCTTTGGACCCTATGATACAAGTTGTTAGCAGACTTGGTCGCGGGAGGAGGGTGAACCCCCCCTCCCTCTCCGCTTAGTACACCAATAACGTGGCACCTTGTATAGGAGTGATTTGATAAGGAGTGGCAAGGCAGTATGCGTAGGCTATTTAATTAATTATTTTGAGAGCAGTAAAGCAGAGTTTAATAATTATTAGAAACCTTCTACGCACTTGAGTTGGCAGGTACCTATTAATTATCCCCTAAAGTATAGCGGGTTCAGAGAGTTCACAAACTGAAATATTTACCTGAACCCGTGAGTAAATATTGCCGATCAATTTCGATATAATTTGTACAATTAATCGACCGCACCCAATGCCTGATGAGTGATGATGACTTAAGACAATGGCTAGATTAATTTACTCCCTAGTTCGTTTGCAATAGTCTTTAAATGATTCAACTCTATGATTACTTTTAACGTGAATCTATTATTACTTTTGGTCCTTCTCTGATACTACCTTTAGACACATACACACATACAGATAAGGTACTTGTATACTGAGATCTAGAATTCAAGATTATTTTTGTAATTATTAATCCTGGACCATTCACACAGCCTCATCTATCCCCAAAGTAAGTAGAGCATGGCTTGTGTCGTGGGTGCTAGGTGATTGATATAGGCACTTACATTACATTCACGGATAGATATATTTTATTATATATAGAAAACACCCAGAGCACCCGGAACAAATATCTGCAGATCGTACAAACATTTGTCTCCAAGTGGAAACAGAACCCGCAACCACCTGCATCGCAGGCAGGTCTGTCCGCCCGCTGCGCCACGGAGGTGGTCAAATTGTAAGCAAAGCACCAAAACAATATTCGTGAAAAATGTTTTACGACACTGTTATCATCGGAGCAAATTGCAATAGATAAAAATAATTTTAGGTTTTGACACCTTTTAGTCGTCTCTCGTCCGTTTTCGAATTCGACTGTACACCTTTTCTAGTATTAATTTTTAGTTATTAAGTATTTAATAATAGTTGTTAAGTTTTTGTAATTAGTTGTTTCTCTGCTGTTGTCTGTTTTAGTTATTACAATTTTTTTTGATGATTTTTCAATTATTATTTATTTGTTTACAAAAAGTATCGAGCGTTCTAGATCCGAGTACATGTAACCTACTAAAAAGTGATAAGATTTCGGTTCAAACTCTCTTGACGTCATGAAGAATAGCAAAATATAGGTAACATAAACGATGGTAATGTTTCTTACTTGTTGTCATCCCGGTTCTTCAGTTCTTCTTCAAGCATGTCGTGGATGAGTTTGTCTTCAGATTCCTTCTTCTCACCTTCGCCTGACAGTACCTATGGATAGTTATGAAGCTGTCTATGTAATAATGTAACTGACAAGCAAACCGATGAGCTCGAGATGGCAGCAAGTTAGCAAAACGTACTTAGTTAGATACTATTTGGTTGGAGAAGACTTAGAAAATCACCTCAGATAGTTGTTACTCATTATTATAAGGCCGAAAACACAATTTATCGTCCTCACTTAAAAACCAATTTCTGATTGCTAATTATAAAACTTAAATGACCGAAAGTGAAAAGTGATATAGGTACATAAACCGGAATACTTAGGTACAAAAAACTAACGCCAACGTTCAAGAAAATTTTGTAGGTACCTAACTCTTTATCGGACTTGTACCACACAAAAACAAATTGTAATTTGTGATACAGAAGGAAATGGTGAGAATCAAGGAAGTAGAATCGCTAAATATCGGTATTAATTAATGTTTGTTTTGAATTTCCTTCACTTGATTTTCCAAACCCCCGTATGCTGAGCTGAGGTGCTTTTCCGATCAAAATTCGGTATGGGAGCTGATCTGAATGATATTTTCGTGTCTGAGCGAAATCTATGTAGCATCTAGCCTAGTGCCCTAGTGTCCTATATGCCAGAGCGGGAGGGTTGTGGAGTGGGGTGCTTTGCTTAGGCCCAAGTCGGAACGAAACTCGAGAGAAATAATACGTTTACGATTTTGCATTGGTTTTTCCCGGTTTGTATGCCACTGATCACATTTTTCCAATATAATCGCGTTCAAATAAATTGGATGTATTCAGAATTTATTTTGGAGCTGATTGTTTAATATGATTGAAATCAAAGAGATTGGATTCGTTTAATTGTTGGGATAATGGATGCTCCAATCTTTCACTTATAAAAGTTAGCCAGCGTACCAGATAGTACCCCTTACCTAGAGAAAACAACGACATAGACATAGACGCACAAATTGCATATTAACAACAATTTCAAACTATATCAGCACTAGAAAACGTAAACGCCTATATTCTCGTGTCTCACTCCGACTTAGCTACAGTAGAGCACTCACCGAATCTTCATCTTCGTCGCGGAGGTCAGAGAGCGTGTCGCCGCGATCCTCATCTGCACCCTCGCCGCGACTCTCAAACTACACAAAGGGCACTCATTATAATATTTGCACGGGACTGGAAGTATTATTATTCAAAATCATTCTTAAACTTCTACCCTCTTTTCATAAATCTTTCTTAACTGTAAGCAATTAGCTATGGAGTAGTTTGTTTTGTTCTGTTGACATCAATTCAGCAAAACAAAACACTGCTTAGCAACTGTTTAAAGTTGCGACAAATCATAATAAATAGATAGTACCTACATAAAGTTTTAATACCCACAGACCTACAGGGTATTACATCTCATTTGTTCACTCAGAACGAACGAACAGAATGTTGCAACGCCCTTACAGGGTTCATGTAGATTCTATCTCTAAATAGTAACACCTTTGTAATGGACATTAATGCAATAAATAACCAATAATGTTTGCAAAAATCGTAACGGTAACTCAAAATAAATAATACTAACTATCGATACTTTTTAAGGACAAAAAGTTTTGAAAACATAATTATCAGCAGAAGAGCTTAACCTAAATTTATTGAAAACATGCGTTACATCACCCAATTAATGATTCAAGTGCAATTTTGTTTCAGTAAAACTGTTTATCAATTTATTGCACTTTCAGTTTATTTATTAACAAACAAGTAAACTTGTGTCGGAATATTTAAAAAAAAAGTTAAAAAAAAGGTAAAAGTTACATAATTGCAAAACACGTGTAAAAAAAGATGACTAATAGTTGACAGTTTACAAACAATAAATTAATTCAAAATCAGAAAAATCATTTATGTAATAAAATCATAAGAATAGTAATAATTTATTAGATGTCACACCATAAAAAGTAATAAAAATACGTTATTACATAACACACAGAAATAAATTAAAGTTAAACCACAAATTTATATACTACACATAGGTAAAAATAATATGAACATACCTAAAACAAATTACCTAACATTTATCTTTTAAATCGAAACTTTGACTGTCTAGGTCTAATGTGTTTGATTTTTGTCATTATAATAATCGTCGATAGAGTAGTAGCACCTCTCCGATAAGAACTGCCTTAATTTTTTCCCAAACTTATCTGAACAGTCTATGGATTTAAAGACAACTGGCAGTTTGTTATAAAGTTTTATGGCCTGATATCTAACACTGTGTCTAACTACTTTCAACCTCGCAAGAAAGTCACTCTTTATGATGTTTTCTTCTTGTTTTCTCCCTAATTAATCTGTCTTCTAAACTTTCATATATCAAGACGTTTTACAAAATTTGTCAAGGTGACTGGAATGTAAAGACACGGTATGGTTAGGATACCTAGCCTAACAAAATGTTCCTAACATGACTATGTTTGTTGTATGCGTACCATGGTTCTAATTGCTCGCGTTTGGATAATGAATGCAGCATTTGTGTTATATCCATAACTATTTCCCCAAAACATTATACTGTAGCGTAAGTTTAAACTCTACTAACGCAAAATAGACTAGTCTTAGAGTCAAAATAGACTAGTCTTAGCTGTGCAATGGTTACCTCATCCCTCAGACTCCTAGTAGCATAGCAAGCGGAACTTATGGAGCTGTCAATTGTGCTTAGTTCATTTTTCCAGTTCAATAGATTGTCAATACTTATACCTAAAAATTTAACTACATTGGTTGATTCAATTTCAATGTCATTATGATTAAGAATTACTTTATCATTGTTCCTAGATTTCGTCTTGAATAACATAACATTTGTCTTAGATATATTAAAATTAAATTATTCGTAGAAAAACACTCGTCAAAACTTCTTATACATTGAACTTGACTGTATGTTCTGCAAGAGAGCCTGCCGGTATAATAGCATTTGTATCATCGGCAAATAAAACTAGTTTGACGTCAGGAGTTATCTATGAGATAAATTAAGTAAATAGAATAATATAGAATATGTCCTAGAATGGATCCCTGCGGGACGGACACCCCTAGTAATTTTCGTCAAGTTAGATTTAAAGACAACTTCTTTCTTTTCTACTATCTTTTTAGTTTGGTTTCGTATTTAGGTACATATTATTATGTGATGGAATTTAGTTACGGGTAGCTAGGTAGGTACCTATAGATAATTTTATTTCAACACTTTTTTGTTTCTGTTTGAAGGGCATGCAAGTAGGTGAAAAAAGTGACGAAGCATAAATTCCCCTGCCGCTTGCATTTGTTTTGACACAGACCATAATAAAAGATATGTTGAAAAACCTATGAAAAACCTAAACAAAATGATAACAATATTTGAAATATTTCGTTCATACCGGCTTCATTAGGTACGGGTACCTAAAATTAGTCTAAGAAATGACTAAGCACAAAGTTCCCTGCCGTTTGCATTTGTTTTGACCATATAAAAACACATGCTGGAAAACCTAAAATGATATCCGCATTTGAAATTTAACGTTCTTACCGGCTTCAGTACTTTGACAATGAAATAGGTCTTGATGCCGGCTTGCCGCAGCATCTCTTCTCGTTTCTCGCCGTACGCCGGCTCCACTTCAAACTCGTCCTTCAGAAAGCCAAGAGTCACTTCAGAGACGTGCACTCGTCTAGAATAAATAACAAACAATGAATGCACGTTCTACAAAAGAAGTAGAACAGACTTTACTAATAATTCGTCAATTTTGATACCAACAAAGTAAACCTAAATTGTTTTCTTTGAGATCATATAGATTATTTATATTTATGAGTTTACACTATAGAAAAATACCTCAAACTTTACATTTTTAGGGTTCCGTGCCTCTAAAGGAAAAATATAACACTTATGGATCACTTTGTTGTCCGTCTGTCAACCCCCTTTTCTCAGGAACGCGTGGAGATATAAAACCTATAAGGTACTTCCTGTTGGCCTAGAATCATGTAATTTGGCAAGGGACTAGGTATTATTGCACAAATAAAGAAAAAAATGCGAAATTGTAAATTTGTTGTTCATTAATAAAAATAAAAATTCTCGCCATGGACCAAAACCTCTAGGGTACGTCCCGTTGACATAGAATAATAAAATTTGGCAAGGTCTTATAGCACAAGTAAAGGGAGAAATCAGAAAACCGTAAATTTGTAGTTAATTCACAAATAAAATAATTTTTGATTCTCGCCATGGACCAAAACCTATATATTAGTCTACCCGTTGACCTAGAAGCATAAAGTTTGGGAATAAGCAAGGTATTATAGCACAAGTAAAGGGGAAAACCCTATAAACGTAAATTGGTATACAATTCACAAAAAAAAAATCTAGCTACGACCCAAAATCTTAGGGTACCTACTTCCCATTGACCTAGAATCATGATATTTGGCATGAAAAAAGGTCTTATACAGAACCCTCGGTGCATGATGCCGACTCGGACTTGTCGTTTTATTTATACGATTCACCGCATTAGATAACATCAATAATTAAAAACAGCGATGATTTTGGTTGAGCCCCTGAGATTTGCAGGAGACAAACAGGAAACGCTCTCAGGTGCTTAACTATGGTTATATGTATAATTCTAAAAGTTTGTTTTTAGTCTTTTAAAGGCTTACCCAGCCATGCCGCTACTCTCCATCTTGTTGGCAAGCTCTACGTCTCGCGAATACACGTCGAACTGCCATTGTCGCTGACCAAGCACGCCGGCAAGCACTGCGCCCGTATGGATGCCCACGCGCATGTCTACCGGCGAGTTTGTCGTCTGTTGTACGTATCTAAATGAAAAAGTATTATTTAGATGAGGTTTCGCAGCTCTAGGAGCGGAAAAAAGTTCATGTGCGTCATGCATGAGCAATAAAATTGTTAAAAACACGTGCCTATTCGATAATGCAAAATCAATAAGTGATTTAGTTTAAAATAAAAACTCGATTTAGAAACAGATATTAGTTAAATTAACGCTCAGAATAGCGCCATAAAGCGTACGTACCTATAGAAGTTAAGTGAATACCAAAGACAGAAAGAGAAACTTTACCGACGCGTTTTCAGTAGGAGTGAAAACGTTTTATCAACGCCCTAACAGCCCTTTCTCACTGCCGTCCAGTTCTGCGGGAACGGTTTTTACTGGATCCCGCAAAAATCATTGGTGTGTTCACACCTTCACTCACACACAGTAGTTTGCATCCTGTTTTTTGCTCCGCTCCCTGCTCCTAGCACCCCATCCAGCAAAAAACGGTATGCAGGAAGTGGGAACTTCCCAACGTTACATACCGTTATACCGTCATACGGCATACCGTTTTTTGCTGGATGGGGTGCGGGGAGCGAGACCTGAAAACACTTCCATTAAACTAATACGTGTAATATTTTTTTATATTTTTTTTTAATGTTACGTTTATTTTTTGTAATGGATGTTTATATGTTAAATAATGTGTTGACTAGGTAGGTACTCTATTGCATTGGGTATCTGCGCCTGTAAAGATAGAGTACATTTGATGAATAAATAAATAAAAAAAATGGATCCTGTTTTTTACTGGACAACTGGATATAGTTTGTAGTGACAAACCCGAATACTCGTGTGACTGCTAGTATTGAAACAAGTACACTACTAAACGGGATCTTGCAACCCGTATAAAACCGTGCAAAACCGAAAACCGTACCCGCAAAAAACGGGATGGTGCCGTAGGAAAAGGCCGTCCGTAACAGACAAGATCGAGTGAGCGCAAAGAAATAAACAGATACTTGATATAATTAATTAAGCTTTAGCGAGGTTTCCACGAACCTTAATTATTAATGAGGAGCAACGTTTCGTCCTTGACTGAAGGACGGAGTAGGTATTCAGGGTGAGTGCGACTTCGACGCGACCTTCTCCGTTTCTGATGATGTCCTTCGGTCAAGTTCAATAAAAACGTGTAACCACGAAGGGTATTTTACGTACTTGATAGCTTTGACCATAGATAAGCCCATGTGCACACAGAGAACGGCATGGTCGGGGCGTTCGACGGGCGCCCCGCTGATGCAGTAGTAGCAATCCCCTAATATTTTTATACGCAGCTGTTGATATTTCTGCAAAGTTTTATTTATTTGCTGAGGTGAATTGTGTAAATTCTACAAAAAGTTGATAGGTTTCCAAATAACTTCGGTGGATGGGTCTTTAACCGAACTCAAAATTGTTTTGCTTTCATGGAAGTTTTGAATAAACCAACGAAACATAAATTTTTGCTTACCTCAGCCAGGCGATCAAAGCGTGCAAACAACTCGTTTAGTATAGCAACGAGATCCTGCGCTGAATAAGTGGATGAAATTGCCGTAAAACCAACAATGTCCGCGTACAGGATGCTGTTTGTGAGTTATAAAGTTTTATTAATATACTTCAAAGTTACCTATTTATTTATATTGTCGATCCCTCAGGGTTGTTCAACTCACCTAACATTTTCGTGTCGTGACATATAGATTTTCTTGAACTGGGTATCAATTTGTCCAAGGTCCTTACGCATTTGAACCGCCACATGTTCAGGTAACACGGAAAGTAGTAACCTTTCCTAAAATTTTATAGGTATTTTAGTTATAATAAGTATAGCTGACAATTATACAGGGTGTTAGGCAGACCGTGTGCCATATGGTAGCTGGGAGTAGGTGGAACCAAGTGCAAGTGCAAACTTGCTTACAACACGATTAGACAAAAGTTAGTCATTTTCAGGGTATTCAAAATGGTAGAATTTTTTAATGAACGCTTATATTGTTACATATTTATGTAGTTTTGACAATTGTGGCATACCGTTGATCAGAGACCCACAAAGTTTTTTTTTTAATTCAATCATAAATTCCATCAGTTTTTAATTTTCAGTTTTCAACTCTATGCATGCCCATAGCTGCTTCATTTACGAAGATCTCACGTAAATATTGATTTGAATAGTACAAGCTAACATGACAGAAGTAATAAAAAAAAATTTAAGTTATTTCGTACAGAAAAAGTTACAGCACTAAATAGTTCAAATCTCGGAAAAATGTCGAAACATATAAAAATAAACTTAGAAATAGCTGAGACGATTTTTAGGGTTCAGTTATCATATGGCACACGGTCTGCCGAACAACCTGTATTTTATGATTAGTTAGTGACAAAAACCTTACTTGTTCTTTACTTTGTTGATCAATGGTAACTTTGTCCCGCAGGCTCCTCTTAGTTTCCACAAAAGAGCGACGGTGTTGATTTTCATACATCACAAAGGCAGTCGCGCCTAAAAGGCTCGCAGCAAACAATATACTTCCGTTGATTATTTCCTGTAATGAATATTCATCATATTCATAAAGAAACGGAAATTAATTATACACTAGTGTAGATTTAGAATTTTGTGCTCACCTGATACAAAAAACTCCGGGTTATTCTGCTATCAAACATCGAATAATTCAGATATTGGACGATAATATAGGCAGATAGCGAGATATTGCTGTAGATGATCAAAGTCAGCGCACGGAATGGTAGAGTTGCAAGTGTCAAGTACTGCAGTAGAGCGGCCCATCCGAGTAGCTCATTGAAAGCATCTCCTTGTCTTCGCATTGCACTCACAAGCAGCTGAGCCCACAGGACTAACCACGCGAGATGGCTAATGATAGTTCTCTTTGATTTGACAAAGATGTGCAGTGCCAGCAATGTCGAATTCGTTATCATCGCCGTTGTAGTCAGAGCATAAGCAAAAACATAATCCAACTCTCCGGGCACGATTGCAGTAAACAGCTGCAGAATCAGGCCAACAATGAGGATGCGGGGCACAGCTCGCTGTTTTTGACTCTCCGTGTATTCCAGAAAGAGTTTCTCATCCCGCCGAGCTGTCATAAATCCTGGGAGGAACCATATCCGGAAACGATATGTATTCGGTTGTAGACTTTGCTGCACACACGCCATTGTGACTTTTATTGAATTGGTTTCAGTTCACGGGATAATAATGTAACATATTTTGATATGTTTATTGGCACTTTTACATTGCAACAACACTTGGTTCACACAAATACTTACTCACTGTAGTCAACTGTAACAACTGGATTACCTACCTGTTGAAATAAATTACAAGAGGGGAAGTACCTAATGATGATCCTGACAAACGCTATAGGTTACCTAGCAATAAAGTATAAAAAATACGAATGGCCTATGTTGTTAGATATTAGAACAGAAAGTACTTCACTAAACTAGTCCAAAGCCGAACGTCAGAGAGCATCAAGCCGAGACTTTCCGTAACGAGACGGCGATCGAGGATGTTGTGTAATGAATAAATTACACGCTGAAGCATTGTGCCGATACCCATTCATTAACAGGGCAGTCAAAGACATACGTAATGAAGCGGGGTTTTGTTTTAGCATACTACCAACTAATTACAATATTAACAATCGTGGTGGTGACGGCCTGACTTGTGGCCCTGTAGAATAATACTTGTCACTTATGGAACCCTGTCTCTATGAAGTCATATTTTTCATACTAAAAAGTAACTATTGCAGTTGAACGGTTAAAAGTAGGACAGATAATGTCACAGCTCGGGAAATGGACAGGCAAATACAGTTTGCGCGTCCACTGGAAAATAGGCGGCGAATCGTTTCCGTCCTTTAAATAATATGAAAATGGGTTTCCTTTTAATGGGTTTCCTTTAAAATGGGTTTCCTTTAATGGGTTTCACTGAAAACGAAGTAATAAGAAAGTTGTTTATATGCCTGCCAGAGAGTGTTCATCGGGTTTTTCAGAGACGCTGTATTTATAACAAACCCTTTTGCCTCAAGTGCCTTTCAAGTTTTAGCTGAGTGCTTTTTTATTAATGAACAATAATACACTCTGAAAGACTTTTATTATGAGTGGATGGGTCAAATGCGGAGGTAAATTACTAAGTGTTTACCCGCCTTATCTTTTTGTATGATTCCTATTCCACACATTTATGGTAGGTAAGGTAATTAATCTCAATCCCAAAGGCAAAAAATATATGAACAACCAACCTTGCTTGGTGTATAGCTGGGATATACACCAAGCCTATCAAAACCTCGTTAAAACCTACATAATGTTATTTCAGGCAGTAAAACAACTGATAGCCAAGTAGGGCAACTGAGCCTTCCGAATTTATAATATTAGTATTTTTTTATGCTAGATATTTTTTTAATTTTTTACCCTCTGTCGACCAAGCTTTAAAAGATCAGAAGAGGTGCTGTCAGGCACGCTTATAAAGATCGATTACGTCACGTCACGATTTCATAATATTTTTTTTTGTAAGCAAAAGCCTAAGAAGTATTGAATATTGATAATGAATTAATCGTTCTTTAAACCCATAAATTTTGAACGAAACCCTACCATAAAAAGGAATTATACATATTTATGTATAATTCCTTTTTATGGTAGGGTTTCGTTTCTTAAGTTATTGAAAACGTTCTTGAAATGCCTTGATTACAAGAAGACGTTAAGCCTTAACTTTAACTAGCCTGAGAAGTAGTTTGATTTATTTAGTACGTTTTCCAAAAAATAGTAAGATTCTGTATATGTCTGTACTGTGCAATTTCCACTGACAATATTGTTCTGCCGCTCGCATAATTTCCTCTCCCGTTAGCAAGGCCAGGCTACTCTACTAACAATAAGCTCGCGAACATTTTCATTAGAGCTACTTCCTTTTGTGCCGAGAAGGATCAATTTGTTAACAGCTCTCGTTTTTGTTACACATACTTTAATTCAAAATGGACCATATTTTCATCGCTTGTTGCGAAGTGCATTATAATACACCATTTGAAATTAATGATTTAAAGGTTTTTTAAGCTCTATTTAAATTAAACAAGCTACACCACGTGGGCTGTAAAATAATCAGCCTATCAGCTTGTCTGAAGGTTCTCCCGTCAGACATCTACATCCATAGTCACAGTAGCCATGAATTTTCTTTGTGACCAAGTAGGGCAATAATGCATATCTAATACATACTAGGCAAGTCAAATAAAAGGCTAAAACTGTCAGCCTCATCGCTTAGATAGATTATTATTAATTTAGTGAGCAAAAGGATCTTTTGCGGCTATCTATGAGTATAATCCTCTAAGCTCTACATTTTCGAAGGGCATCTAAATGATTTTATGTCTTTTTATGATGAGTAAGGTTCAAACTAGTAAGATCAAGAGCTTAGAACTAGGTAACGAATGAAACTATGGACAAATAAAAGTAAAACGTAGGTTTAGTTTCATGTAATTCGGAAATACGCCCCGGGAAATATTTGTCTCTAGCTAACGTAATATATGACGACTATACGTTCTCGTAACCATAACCAGATCTATACAAAAATTAAAATATTAATGTAGAACAGGTACCGATTCTACATACAATTACGTTTCCCGCCGAAAATGGTATCTACGATGATGTAAGCAATTCTAAAAGTGGAATGGACCCATAAATATTTAATCCACAAAGAGCCACCGGCGACGTTATGCGATAAAGATTGAGGATTGGACAAAATAAATGTGATTGGATGTAATAGTTTTACAGGTAGGTCCAGGTTGTTGGTTGTAGCACGGGTTAGGGCGCGAGGCGTCGGCGGCGGCGCGAAGGAGGCGCGCGAGCCCGCGTGCGACTGCCGCGCCGGCCCCGCGTCGCGACCCGCGCAGCCGCGCTCGCCGCAGCCAGACCAACAGCCACTACACATTGATTCCACGTTTCGAGAACACTACTTTGAAAAGATTATCTAAAAACTATCAACACTGATTTTAGTAAAGTGTCAAAAAAAAGAGTTTTTGGAGTCCGATATCTTTAATATTTTACGTTGTTTATGAAAGGTTAGAAAATAAAAGGCAGAATAAAATATAGGTAGTGATTTAGGTACACTTACTCGGTAGTTCAATCAAACTACACTAAGTACCTACTACTTGTAAGCTGTAATACTTACAAGTGTTGGTTGTCTGTAAACCATCAATTTTTAAAGGAAGATACCAAGGGACCGCAACCGTGGACTGATGTTAGCTATGTCAATATCAGTCATCTCTTAGTATACAGAATTCCTCTAGGTGCCTACTAATGTAATTCATCCCCTTGATAGAGCCAAATGAAGATAAGGCGTCGCAATTCGAGTTACGTTGAGGCCCCGTAGCCATCGTAGGTTGATCCTATAAGCCCGGGATGATGTCGACAAAATTGAATCCAACTATACCTCTATTGAGGCATTCTCTATAAGTTGGTTAGGCAAGTAAAAGCTTTCTAGAATGTTCATACTAATCTTTGGCATTGGCCTTTTCCATACTTTTTTCATATTTATATAACGCTTGTTTTCTTAGTTTAATTTTATAGAAGCATCGATCAAAGAGGTTTCCTCGCCGCGCGGAATACCTGAACAAAGGATAGAAGGCTTGCTTGCGTCCAAAGATCTCATGTCTGCGGATTTTAGTTAAGAGGCGAACCTAGCAGGTTTAGTTGTCAAACTAGGCCGAGATCTCAGTACCTACTTACGGAATCCCCGTGGTAAAAAAGTCAAATTACATAAAATTCAAAATCTTTTCTTTGGTTCCTTGAATGTGAGAACACGATTGCAAAACAAATATGTTTAAAAAAACATGAAAGTGCACTGTTTCGCACATAATTTAGTCAAGAATTCGGGAACCCTGCGGTCTATTGAAATGATTTATGTTTTGATTCGTAGGTTATTGCTAATTATTTAGTTCCTTGAAACATTTTCTTCATAAGTTGTGTAGTTTTCTTGTAAAAAAGCAAAAACTTGATTTTTGCGCTTAAGCCACTCCAAAAACGTATGCTCTGGTCCCGCTTTAATGAAAAATTTAAACCCTCCAATAGACATTATTATTCACAATCGCTACCCTACGCATATAAGCTTACTGGATTAACTTTGAAGATCCGATAAACCGTACTAACTTTTATTCTTAGGAGGTTTCTTAGCGTGTTATAAACATGAGAGCTATAGAAACAGCTATACCTACTCGGAGTTTTCTGAAGGACGGGATTCGTAACAAATATATCAGAAAAAGAACTAAAATTATAGGCTGATTTTAGTCTCACGCTCACCGTCAGCGCTCATAGCTCAGCCCGTAGTTTTTCAGCGCTGAGGCTCAGCGTGGCTCGTTTTAGTATCGTACTGACCGCCTTACTGTACAGACGACGACCAAAATGCGGAGTGTATTAATTATTGCTGCTTTGTACTATCTATCCCAAAAAAATAAAAACCGGCGGCGACGAAGACTCTATGTTCATCCATTAATTGAGCAGAGAGCCGTTGCAGGAGACTTTGTCTTGTTATATGACAGTTTGAGGGTTGACGAAAGTAAATTCTTTAATTACTTTCGAATGTCAACTAGAACTTTTGACGAATTACTGGCAAAGATACAGGATAAACTGGTCCATTGCAGCTTACGACGTGTACCTATACCACCGATTGAACGACTAATGGTGACTTTAAGGTAAGAAAAAACATATTTACTCGTTTTATCATTATGTTTAATTATAGTAAAGTAAGAGAACAACATATTTATTATTATAATGTTTCATAAGGACAGATTAAAAAAAAATTATAATAAGTAATTGAACACATATAATTATTTATTCATCAGTAAGTCTCGCTGTTTGATAACCAGAGTAACCAGGATTCGCATTGTTGGTTTCGTACTCTGGGTAAGCTGGAGTCTGATAATTGTATGATGATGATGCATATCTTGCGTCGTTGGAGTAAGAGCTATTTGAGCTATTTGATCTGTTGTAATTTCGAATATCCATGGCTTCTCGTAGCACTCTCGATCTAAACTCCAGCTTTTGTCCTACATCAAAACTTTTTAAAATTGGACCCAAAGAAGCGAAAAAAGCCAGGTCGTCAGCGGCAAGATCTGGGGTTTGGTTACTTAATAAAGTTAATAATTCTTTTTCAAATGGAGAACTTTCTGGATTTGTTTTCGGGGCCCTTCTTTTTCTCTTTTCCAACCAAGGTTTTTGTGATGATGCTGAATCAACACCACGGTCAATCTGCTCACTGTGTTGAGTGTTTGAAAAAACTTGCTCAGAATCTTGAGTATTTTCTGAAGACCCCATACTATCCAATGTATTATCTATATTTACTGAGGGTGAGGGAAGGGAAGAGTCATTCAGTGATTCATCAACTTCATTCTCAACTGTTGGAGCTAGGAAGCTTAATTCGTCATAATAGATGTACTTTTTGTATTTTGGAGCAGCACTTCCAGAGGGCGTTTTTTTAACTGCGTTCTTTGTTCTAAAAAACGCGTCCCGGGCTGTTTTCCACCTTTGTTGAACCAGTTTTCCTGAAATAACAAAAACTTTTTTTTCAGATTTCTTGCTACGGGTCGAACATATACAGATTTGCAGTATTCATTTAGGATGGGAATCGCAACAATCAGTAAGATCGTGGACGAAGTGTGTAAAGTTATATGGGAAACGCTACACGATGAATGTATACCATCAAATACTCCTGATATGTGGCAAAATATTGCTAACGGTTTTCTACAAAAGACCAACTTTCCAAATTGCATCGGAGCTATTGATGGCAAGCACATCCGAATCGTAAATCCAACCGGTGGTGGATCAATATTCTACAACTATAAACATTTTTACTCCATAGTTCTTCTAGCTATGTGCGATGCAGATTATTGTTTTACATATGTAAACATTGGAACATATGGAAAAAACTCGGACTCGACTGTATTCCAAAACAGTACACTATACAAGAGCCTTGAACAAAACACTTTAAATATTCCAGGACCAAAGCCACTGCCTGGAACAAATACTCCAGTTGAACATGTAATTGTGGGTGATGGTGCGTTTGGAATATCAAATAAAATTCTGAAGCCATATGCACGATCCAATATGACCCACAAGAAAAAAATATTTAATTATAGACTGAGCCGCAGTAGACGATACATAGAATCGACATTTGGTATCATGTCAAACAAGTTCAGAGTGTTTCATACACCTATTAATGTGAGTTTTGATGTTACAAAGAAAATAGTTAAAGCATGCTGCGTATTGCATAACTTTATAAGAATTCGAGATGGTTATCGTATTGAAGACACACTTACAATTGAGGGTATGGTGGACTTGCCAACTGTACCTACGAACAGGTCTGGACACGCTCTGCGAGAACATTTTGCCGAGTACTTCGTGAGCCCTATTGGAAGCGTGCCCTGGCAAGACTCGTGTATATTTTAACTTGAAAAGGCTTTGTCCTGTAGTGTAGGTATTCAGATAATAAAATAAGAAAGTAAACAAACCAAGTTGTTGTTTTTCTTCTCCTGAAATATTTTCGAACAATGCGTCCACAATATCCTCCCAGGCTTTGTTTCTTGCATCTTTATTTTTGTAGAGTGGATCGGATGCATCCCACAATACCTTCCTCAGGCGTACCTCATCGATAACTCGACCTGTATCCACTTCGCGATTTGCCATGATTGTACGCCCTGACGACGTCCGCTCCGCTCGACACAAGAACGCTCACTGAACGCAGAGGCGCTCGTGCGATCGTCAGCGCCGACAGCTACGCGAGGCCGACGCGCGACGCGTACGGCCGCGTAGCTATCAGCGCTGACCACCGTGCGCGCTGATAGCTACGCGTTATTTAAAAACGCTTCCTAGAAGTCCATATATCTCGGACATCAGCGCTGACGGTACGCGTGCCGTCGGCGTAAGACTAAAATCAGCCATAGACATAGCTCTAAGATTAAGCAAGCTGAAGTGACAGTGGGCCGCCAATGTCCTTATCTCCCGCATAACTAATAACTGCTGCGTGTTCTTGAGACCCGGCAAACGTAGTGTAGGACGCCTTCCGGCCGGTGGGATGACCACCTGTGAATGATAGCAGGCAGACGTTGGATGCGGGAAGCTAAAGACGGGGCGCTATAGCGCTCATTTAGCTCATTTAGTAGAGGCGTATGTCCAGCTGTGAACTAGTATAGGCTGATGATGATAACGATAAACATGCTGATTTGATTTGCTGCTCAGGAATGTAAGCCGACTTTTAGGATCGAGTTAAATTCATCTGTGTGCCGGTACACCGAGCTTTTGGATGTTTTCCACAAAGCTTAGATTTCGTCATTACAGCTCGTAGCACTGCTACGAGACGCCGCGACGTACCTGCTACGAAGGGCAATAAAGATAATTCCAAATAGCCCTTTAAATACATAATGTATATTCTCCACAGATACAGATACTTATGTGTAATATGTGTGTAAATAGCTAGGTTTTATTGGTTCGAGTATGTAAGCTCATGACCCAACACTTAGTAACTTAGGAACTACCGTAGATAGAAGTCGTAGCACCGTTACGAAGCACCTTCTATACATAGGTTTAATGGGTTTACCAAAATTACATTTCATTTAAATTACCTACATGATAGATTCATCTAATTTAAACGAAACTCCATAAACTTCGTTTATTTCGGGTAATACCATTCCAACCACGCGACAAACGTTGAATTCAATTACTAAGCTGGTAGCACAACGTAGCACCACCTGCGAAGGAATATTCCTGAAATAGCTGTGTGACCCCACTACATACATAGCTAAAAGGTCGCTTTTTGGGGTTTTGAGATCGGTTTCGAAACCCTTATGATCTCGCTTTTTCTGTCCTTTTTTCCGTCTTTAATATCTCAGCAACTACAGCTTAACAGCAACAGCAGCTTAACTTGAAATTTAAAATAATAATACATTTCATGCGCCTGTACAGATTTAAACAATAAAAAATGAAATATTAAATAAAATATTTCAGTAGGTACAAATAATGGTGATGTCGAAATTTTCAAAGAGACCCACAAGGTCAACCCAGTTTAAAATGAAAGATATCAGTTTGTACAGTTCAAAACAGTTTTTGTAATGTACGTAGGTTTCATACTTTTTGAAATATTTTGAAAAATGTCGAAAAATTACCCGTTACCCTTCTGTCTCCGAAGTATGCAGAGCGATCCGTCTGAAATGTATGCAGCAGTTGTAGATATACATCTATATTTTACAGGAAAAATATAGAGAAGTCTGTAAGTAAAACACTTTTAGAAAAATGCTAAAAAAGGGGGGGGGGGATTTTAGATCAATAGCATTATGCATTAAAAAGTTACAGACATTTCAGTACGAACCCATTTATAAGAAAAATAAAAAAAATCCTGAAACACGAGTTCTGAATAGTTTTGTATTTTTAGTATTCTCTGTAAGTTTCAAGCTAATTGGGCCACTGGTTAAGAGTTACAAAGAACACCAAAAAAACTTCAACCTCCTTTTCAACCCCTCAGGGGTGGAATTTCCTAAAATCCGCGGAGGTTGTGTGACCTTCTTTTCAAATTTCAGCTACGCCCAGCCCAAACTTCAGTGGTTTGAGCTGGGCGTCGTCGTCCCCAGAAAATTGCTTGTTCTTATTATATATCTTTTAATATAAAAGGGGGGCTACCTCACCGATGAGGGTATTAAATGAAAGGTATCGGTTTGTGCATCTCAAAACAGTTTTAAATTTCTGTTGGTTTCATACTTTATGAAATATTTTGATATAATACTAAAAATTACCCATTCCCCCATTTCTCCGAAGTTTGCAGAACGATCCATCTTAAATGTATGTAGCGATTGTAGTTCATTGGATCTTTAATTTACAGGTAAAATAAAGAGAAGTCTGAGTGACATAATGACAGCCGAAGAGTGGGTGACATATTGTAGACAAAAGGCAATTCTCGCCAATTTATCACTCGATAAATAAGGCAAGAACTGTCAAATTTGACAGTTTTTATATTTTACAGATTGGATTTTTGAGACGGGACAGTAAGGGCAGGTGCCTTAACCGTTATAGTTACAGGAAAACGTTCCTAGGAGACCATCCATAACTTTTTGAACTAGCATTCACAAATTTTGGAAAAAAATTACAGTCAGCAACAAAACAGTAGGTAGGTACCCACCTAATAAGATAAGATAAATTGCGAGAATTCCTTTCCTGGGGGGTAATTATGGCAATATATCTACTCGATAAATATGGCAAGAACTGTCAAAATATCGAGTGATTGTTTCGTAGTTTGCTACAACAACATTAACATTTTTCTCAAAATCTGCAATTCATTATTAATCAAGGGCTTTTCTTCGATAAGTTACTCTTTATGTCTTAGATTGTAATATTTATCACATGATATTTTATCCCGTGATACTGCGTATCACTCGATAAAATATCACTTATATTGATACTTAGAATAGGCCTCCAGACGTAAATATTTTTGGATATGTTAAGACAATGACTCATCATGATCATGCATGAGATAAACAGCGACTAAGTAAGTACCAACCTAAATTCTCTATCTCGTAGCGTGCGTCGTCGCCATCGTAAAAAACCTAGCTCTTTTTTTCTAGAGCTTAATTTTAGTTCTACTTCTTTCTTTGAGGTGACCATCATGATGGCCAAAACCACAGATTACCCTGCCAAAACAAAACTCACTGAGTTGCATAAACCTAGTTAGATTGACCAATAGACGCACGCACGACCAGTCTCTCTTAGCTTACCTAAGCCAAAAAGAAAAAAATCACTACGTTGCCACTGCGAAATTACCACAACTTCGCGCTTCGGTCGAACGAACCACAAATTATTAGGATGCTCGAACATATTTTGATTTTCGTTTCTTTCTGTAAATTTATTGTGTTGTTTGTTAGTAAATGAACTAGGTAAATAAATTATCATAACTTCCGATTAATAAATGTGCATAAAAGTAACATAGGTAATATTATAACAAACAGCCATAACCCTTTTTCAGCTTACAAGACCATGGACGCGGTTTTTATGAAATCAGTGCTACCTAAAGTCTTCAAAGCGCTAAAAGACCTGGATATAAAGTCTCTAGTACAATGCACCCCAGACGAAATAAGACCGATAATCCCCTGCCTCGTACGAATGGCTCTAATATCCCCTTTAGACATTACAAACTATTGTGCCGAGGCTAAAAAAGACGTACTTACCTTGCTCGCCGGCATAGATTTGGTTAACTTCATTGTCTCATTGCTATCAATAGAGTTCCACACACTTGAAGTTGACCTGAAGAAAGAACAGCAACTAAGGTATTGACTTCTAATAACATAATATGTAAATACTCCGCAAGAGCCTTACTATAAATGCTAATGGCAAGTATAAATACAAGCAGCCTAACACATCCATCATAAACCTATTTCAGATTGAAGAATGGTTCACAAAGTACTGAATCTTGTTTGATACCTGTCATCAATAATGGAATAGCTACGGACTTTGAACAGTCTGATTCAACAAGACGAGTTCGTCTGGTTCTCTCTGAAATCTTGCAGATGCAAGCACAACTGACTGAATATAATCAAAACAAGCATTCAAACCCTGAGTTAACAATCAAACCTTCAGAACTCTTTGACAATGATGTATATTTGGAGGAAGTTAGCGATGTTATATGCATTAGTCTTGCAGAACTACCAAACTGTTTGAATATTTGTGAGATTGTAGAAGTATTATTACATGTAAACAAAGGACCAACTATCATATCCTGGGTGGTAGCTAACATGCCAGATACATTACAAGAAGGCATGTATCAGTCACATTTATAGGTAAACTATCTGACAAAAAAAGGAAACATGTAGACACCTGTTAATTTTTCAATTGTTTATCTTACAGTGGCAGAATCTCTGGTTCTCAATGCAGAAAGGAGTGAAGAGGGTGGAATAAGAGCTAAAACTCTGGCTACTTTATGTGCAATGTGTCCATTCTTGGCAGCGTCTGTCAGGGCTAAAGCAGCCTCAGCATCTAGGCTCCCAGCTTTAGTTATCAACCTCACATTGACACACCATCAGGATGACTTGGTAAGAATGGGCATAATTCTGCAATGTATGAAAACTAATAAGGGGTCATCCATAAAGTATGTCACACTAATTTCGTGATTTTTTGACCCCTCCCCCATCCTTGTCACAGTTGGTCACATTTGTGAGACCCCCCTCCCTAGTGTGATGTCACATAATACGCAATTTTACATCTAGAGATTATTAAATTAAAATAGCAGTTCCGAAATTAGTTTTCTTTCCATTTAAATTATTTTTTTATATGATCTACACAAATCAAACATTTGAAAAAATTAAGAAAGCAATAAATTATTATTTAAGTATAATAATGGAAGTTACATATGTACATATTAATCTCGAGTCTATGGACTTTGAACACACTCCTTCACATTGCTTATAACCCGCATACCAGTCACTTCTTCCTTATTTGGGTTGATAATGTCACGAGCATTCCATGTGTCAACATCTTCTTCATCCAACCATATAGCATCATCGTCATCATCCAAACAAAGAATTTATCTGGCACGTCTAGCAGCAATGTCATGTCATTTGATTTGTCAAAGAGCTCGGGTGGCCGGCGCGGGACACTAGTAGAGCGAGTATGAGCTAGACAACAAAACAATTTAAACCATAACCTCGTACAGATAGAGTTGAAAATATTTTTCAGTTTTTCGGTAATAGTTCAAAGGGCATTGGGTATGTTTGTATGGAGTCATGGCGTTAATTTTATGTAATGGTACCACTGATGCAATAATATTGCATCAGTGGTCGCATTACATAAAATTAACGCCATGTGTTGAATTTAAGTACTACACCTGTATCTTTATTATAAAAAACAAAATACGCCGTAACTTATAAGCTTATAACGGAGCCAGAATATTCGACTTTGAAGTCAAGAATAATATATTCATTTTAAATATACTATTATTTTACCTATGGAATGAGCAAGTTAGGAATAAAAAACATGGATCCCATAAATAATACTTTATTTCTAATACTACTCGCAGCACTCAGATAACTTATAATTAATCTAATATTCTTTCCTTCAATCATTCCTTCAATTCGTCATAAGCTTCGATTTCCACTTCGTTTCGGATTATAAGGTCTAGAAATTGTGCCGGGGGAAATAGATTTTCTTGGTATCGCCCCCACCCCAGGTACCATAATACAAGACATAGGTAATGTGAGCACAACACCCTAACGTGCGTTTCCCTACTATACACGTACATACAATAGTGTCCTAATATGGCTCGTCGCCCTTGAACTTCTCGTTCGACTTACTATATGTAAACCAAATAGGTTCGTCTGTTTGTATGTCGTGATTGGATCTTACCTCGTAACATCTATGGATTGATGCCACCAGGGCCAGCCACCAGGTTTGTATAAAAGTCCTTAAATACTTCAATTTTATAAGTGCCTTGCTGATATGTTTCCCATAATAACTTCGTGCTTGAGCTATTTGATATGTACCAAGAGCGAATATAATCAGATCATCAGCACTTATTTGTGGAAATTCGTTCGTTCCACTTCTATTCCATTCCTTTTTCTACTTCTATGAAATGCATTATTGTTTACTAAAAACTGTAGGGAAGTCTTGTTCATCGTTTATCTAGACGATATTTTTATGATTTTTTGAAATTCGATCTCTCGCTTCCGATATATTTTAGGTAGTGGCTGTAGTAATGAAAGTTGCTCTTTTTTGAGAGTACTAATTAACGGCTATAGTTTTTAACTGGTCGCGGATTATTAAAAACAACGCCACTTTTACCCATAGCCCTTTGGCACATTAACACTTAGATGTAAATGATTTTGAAATGTGACGTCACGAAACTTAGAACCGCTCCCACCCCTTGTCACACAATGTCACACGACGTCGACCCCCTCCCCCACTTAACGTGGGGGTCCCCTACCTAACTCACTAAAAGCTGTGAGACTACATTCATTTCATCCTCCTAATAAAATGCTTTTTTTGTTTCTGTTTGTAGGTATCTTTTATGTCAGGCCTGTTACTGGGATCAGATCAGAACACAAGAGGCTGGTTTGCCACATATTTGCGAAATTCTCACAAGAGGGCTAAAGGGGATGGACACACAGCCCTCACCATGCTCCGCCAAGAACTGCTCAAGAGGCTCTCAGAGTCTGCTGCTGGCGTTGAAGCCTCAGCATTACTCAGACTGTACTGCGCTTTGAGAGGCATTGCTGGCATAAAGTTCCATGAAGATGAGGTGGCAGGTCTACTGAGGCTGGTCACTCAGAAACCCCCACCAACACCAGCTGGTGTCAGATTTGTTTCCCTGAGCCTTTGTATGATCTTGGCATGTCCTTCACTTATGGGTATGTATTAAACTTTTATAGTACTTTATGCTTTTTATGTTCCATACCCGAAGGGTGCAAACGGAACCCTATATTACTAAGCCTCTGCTGTCCGTCTGTCTGTCAGTCTCTTGAACCATAATAGGTAGACACATTAAACTTTCTATAATTAAGTATCACTTCCAACTATAATAACAACAAATACTAAAAATATAATAAAGTGGAAAATTTAAAGGGTACACCGAACTAGTGAAAATTTGATGTTCTTTGAAAAAGTTGCCTGATATTTACGGTAAGGAACCCTTCGTGTGCGAGTCGTCTCGCACTTGGCGGTTTATTATTACTACAACCTAAATTTCTTCTTCGCAGCAGCCCCAGAACATGAGAAGAGAGCCATAGAATGGGTTCAATGGCTTGTTAAAGAAGAGGCATATTTTGAAAGGTAATGAGAGAATCATTGTTTAAAAGTGTAAACCTTAAAGTCTGTTAATCTTTTTTTTTTACTGCAGTACCTCCGGCGTAACAGCGTCTTTCGGCGAAATGCTGTTGCTAATAGCAATCCATTTTCATTCTGGACAACTGGCGGCGGTCGGCGAACTTGTTTGTGCCACTCTTGGTATGCGCGTTCCAGTAAGGCCCAATGGGCTCGCGCGCATAAAACAAGCATTCACTCAAGAAATATTCACAGAACAGGTAATCAAAATTTTGCTTAAACTTTACTTATTTTTTACCATTTGATTTACTTACACAAAAAATTATTCGAAAATTAATTATGATAATTTTGCTTTAGGTTGTAACATCTCATGCAGTAAAAGTTCCAGTCACTGTAAACCTCAACAGCAATATACCTGGATACTTACCGGTTCATTGCATTCACCAGCTCCTAAAGTCGCGAGCGTTCTCTAAACACAAAGTTCCTATCAAAAATTGGATTTACCGACAAATATGTAATTGCACGGCGCCCTTACATTCTGTCATGCCAGCTTTGGTGGAGGTCTACGTAAATTCCATTCTTGTGGTAAACAACAAGGGAGCCAATGAGTATGTCAATAAACCCATTCTAGAAGAGGAGATCAGAAGAGTATTCCGAAACTCAATATTTGGAGCGAATTTTGACATGCAGAAAAAACCCAAATTCAGCCCAATGGAAGTTGATAATGAACCAGCCATCGAAATCAACATCGAGAAACCAACATTAGCTTCGCAACTACTACTTATCTACTACCTCCTTCTGTATGAAGATGTAAGGCTGGCCAATGCAGCCACACTCTTAGCTAATGGCAAAGCAGTTAAAAGTTATTCAACTGCATTTTTATCTGAACTACCAATCAAGTATTTGCTTCACCAAGCACAAAAAGATCAGATGAGCTATGGAGGGTTGTTCAGTCCATTGCTCAGACTACTTGCTACTCACTTTCCTCAGCTATCTCTCGTTGATGATTGGATGGACGACCAAGCGTTCGGTGATACGACTCGTCATTTCAGTGGCGTTAGTCTCTCCGAGGATTCTATTGTTGAAGCCTTCCAAACTATTGAAGAAAACCCCTACAAGACCGGTAAAATATTGAAAGCTATGTTGAGTAAAAATCCTACCGATATTTGGCCATTTGCTGAAATATTTGTGAAGCATTTCAAATGTGTGTTGGGTGACCAAGTACCGCGACATATCCAAGAACTATATCGAGAAGTATGGCTGCGCCTGAACACAGTCCTCCCAAGATGCCTTTGGATAATGACAATAAATGCTTTGCTAGACATTAACAGCAGTGCTAAGAATGTTACACTTACGCAAGAAAACGTTCTAGTTGACCCTCTACAAGTATTACGATGCGATATACGAGTGTTCAGATGTGGACCAATATTGAAAATCATTCTACGAATCTTGGAAGCTAGTTTAGCCGCTTCTAGAAGCCAACTAAGCAGGCATTTGTTAGATAAACCATTGCTTGAAAAGAGTGGTCAGTTGACATCTGATTCAGAAAGAGAGGAACTAAAGAATGCTTTGGTAGCCGCGCAAGAGAGTGCAGCATTACAGATCTTGTTAGAAGCCTGTTTAGAAACCTCTGAAGATGAATCAAAACCTGAACTGATGTGGTCATTACGCGAAGTAAGAAGCATAATTTGCTCATTCCTCCATCAAGTATTTATTGCAGAACCGTCATTAGCCAAACTGGTTCATTTCCAAGGGTATCCGCGAGAACTTTTACCCGTCACGGTGCAGGGTATACCGTCAATGCATATTTGTTTGGACTTCATACCAGAGCTGCTGAGTCAAGCCTCTTTAGAGAAGCAGATATTTGCAGTCGATCTTGTATCACATCTATCAATACAGTATGCGTTGCCGAAAGCAATGTCAATTGCTAGGCTGTGTGTTAATACGCTATCCACACTGTTGTCAGTTTTGCCAAGCGATTTGCGTTTGGAACTTTTCCAACCAGTGCTGAAATCTCTGGTGAGAATTTGTACGGCGTTCCCGTCCCTGTTAGAAGACATTACGTCATTGTTGCTACAACTCGGCCGGATATGCGAGTCGCAAGCTTCTCTGGGGCACTGCTGGAATGACACCAATATACTGGGCGAAGGAGCATACGTACAATCGGACGTGCAACCCGAGACAAAGGTTTTGGTTGCC
Source organism: Eupithecia inturbata (assembly GCA_963662085.1). NCBI lineage: Eukaryota > Metazoa > Arthropoda > Insecta > Lepidoptera > Geometridae > Eupithecia > Eupithecia inturbata. The sequence goes on along the minus strand of OY759180.1, from coordinate 7,381,901 downwards.
GAAGTTCTGTGTAGGGACATAAAAACTACTATGTCTGAAATAATTGAGAAAGCTCTTCTAAATGATAAGTTGTACTAGTACTAAACTTGACTTACTTATAAATTGTAAATAAACGAATCTACTTGATATTTGAAGGGTTTTATTTCAGTACCTTAGTATACTATCAATAATGTATTTGATGGTTCTACAGGATTTTGCGTTTCCAACTGTCTGAACATCCATGCACATTGATTTCTAGCGGCGTGATTTCCGATATCATTGTAAAGTTGAGCCTGAAAACAATATACACAAGTTGGGATGAAATCCCTATTTCAAACCAAGATTGTCTATATATTAAATTAGTAGGTGTTCATTACCTGTAAATACCATGTTTGCAACAATCTGACATGTGCGCCAATTTTGTTGAAGTTTTTTTTGACAGTTTCTAATGTTTCACAGCACGAGTTAATGACTTGTGTACGCGCCTCGCCACTTGTCGGTGCCGTGGCTACTCTGCATTTTGTATACAGCAGTAACGCTAGAAAAAGAGAGAGTAAGTTCTATTGTATTAAGTTTATCAGTCATCTAGTACCCATAACACAAGCTCTGTTTAGCTTGGGGCTAGATGATGCTGTGTGGATTGTCCAGCATTATTATTATTATTAGTTCTGATACAAGTAACTTTGCAATGAAACAGCAGTGCGAGAAAAAGAGAGGAGGTAAAGTTATGATAATAACTTTGGAAGAAACAGAAGTTGGTAATGCGAGAAAAAGAGTGCATAGTTTTGATACAAACAACACTGCAAGAAAAAATTGTATTTATATATAAAGGCGCGTCCGCTGCGCCATGTTTTGAACATTGTTTGTTCAAAACATTTTCCGTCCGCTGCGACTTTAGCAATTTTCAGTAAATAAAGTTCAAAACTTCACATTAGAAAAATATTCTCAGCGAAACGTCTTCCTGCGTGAAAATCTAACATAAAATGATCATTTCCCCGGGCCCGCAGACGACCGCGGGAATGTTTTCCACAAACTCCGGCAAACACGTTCAAGTGTATTTGCTCGACAAAACATTTAGGCCACGCCCCTTTGTTATGTTTTCAAACAATGTTCTGTTCAAAACATGGCGCAGCGGATGCGCCTTAACACTAGAAAAAGAATGAGAGAGTAGGTATAGTTATTATGATTTACAAGTAACTTGTACAAAATTTTTAAGGACTAGATTGAAAATTCATTTTACCTCTTGCCATATCATAAGCACTCCCATGTGCCATTATCGTAGGTAATCCTTTCCTGACCAATATCAACGCATTTTTCGCACATCCCATACTCAGCTGAACATTAGCAATATGCATTTCAACAGACGCAGCCAAATAATGCAAATGATATTTCCTAGCTAAAGATAGCGCATCATTCAGCAACATTATATTTGAAGATTGTATGCTGCTGAACGAATGTTGTAGTTGAGCTAGTAGAATCATGGCTTTCACTCTGAGGATCATGAAGTGTAAGCTGTCGTCTTCGTTTTTGCAGAAATCTAGAACGTCTTGGAGGGATTCTTGCGCCTCGGTTGCGTCTCCTTTCAAGAAATACATTTCAGCTTTAAGCAGTTGGCTCTCCCATCTGTCCAAGGATGCTAGTTGCCTGATACTCTGCTCAGCTTCTTCCCATTTGCCTGCACAAGGAAAAAGATGCGTTAAACAATGTTGCTGGTCTGAAATCTGTATTCAGAAGTTGATGCATGTATCTGTCTATAATGTGAAACGTGCAAAATAATAGGTAGGTAGTGAAAGAGGTAAAGTTTGGGTGTAACCAACGACACATCCTATTTAAATTTCTTTCAGGGACAGATATTTACATTATCCCTGATATAGTGAGGCTATGCTTTATCCAGGTATCACGTACCTAAGCAAAGTTGCGCGCTGAAGCTAGCCTCTGTATAATGAGAAAAAAGTATCTATGACTGAGTAAAGTGCTGACCAGATCGTAACGCCTGCTCCGCATGGTTCCGCTCGGCGCTGAATCTCGCGTTGAGATGCGAGGCGAGCGCGGCGGCGGCGGCCGCGTCCCCGCGCCACGCGGCCACGGCGCATGCGCCCGCGCCGCCCGCTGCGCACGCCTCCGTCCAGTACCATACTGTTCCGCTGCCGACTGTGCATTCTGCAAATAACGATAATCACTAGGATAAGCAGGGCGGCAGGTATGAATCTATTTGATAGGATAGGTCTTGACTCGCGGGTGGCGCGGCTGCACCAGGCGCCAGAAGTCCAGGGGCGCCAATATGCCAGTTTGAGGCGCTCTTAAAGCCCATGCGCTTGGGATGTGCCAGACACGCGTCGATAGTAAGGCATCTGTTTTGATTTGACTGAAAAGAAGGCATAAATAATTGTGTCTAAGCATTCTTAGACACAATTATTCTTAATAACATTTTATTAAATTAAAACTGTCGTCGCGGCATTTTAAAAGGCGTGAGGACGAACGTTTTACCGCTAAACTGTAACAGATACGGTCCTAGGGTAGAGCGAGCGGAACGGTCGCTCTAGGAGTACCAAAATGTTCCATTCAACGAACCAATTTTGAGCGTTTAATGCTTCCCTTCCCTATGGCGGCTTTCGAGAGAGAGGCGTGGACTGCGCAACTGGGCGCAGCCAGCCACACCGCCAATCGTCACAAAATCTCAAAATATTTAGAGTAATTCTGTTTTAGTTTATTTCTTTAAGTATTTTTTTTATCTACGGCACATTCTGTTCGGATTTATTTCGTTCGTAATCTCATTTTAATCAAACACTGCAAAAATCATAAAAAATCCGCGGCGATTCTATCCTATTCCTTCTGGCTTTTATTAGCTACTGTCTGCCGGAAAAAAACCCACAACAATGTAATAAAATACAAGTAATCTGCGAGGTTTCAATAAAATTTAAGGTGACCAAAAAATAGCGCCTTACTCCGCTCTGAGTCATTTTTAGGATTCCGTACCCAAAGGGTGAAAACGGGGCACAAGACTCCGCTAAAATCTAACTAACGGACGGCGAAAGCTATTTTCATTACCAAGTGTCAAATGAAATAGGCAAGTATATTGATCCAGACATAATTTTTATGCGAGTGTTTAAGTCTAACACTTTTAAAAGAATGTAGTCGGCATCAGGGCCCCTTTCATTTGACACTTGGGCATGGGAATGGCTCTCGCCGTCGTCGGCTAGAATTATTCCTTTTACTAGTCAAAATCACTAATTTCGTTCGTTTATGAGCTTCAGATTTGACTGGGTCTAGAAATCATCTAATTCGTTGCAATTTTGATGGAAACAAAATATTACCCATCCATGGATTCATTGATTTAGCGTAATAGCCCACTGGATCTTTTTTTTTTGGCAAGGAGATAGATAGTACTTTGGGGAAGGACACTCCACTTTTTATCTTGGAAAAATGCGTACAAAACAATATACAAAGATCTGTACATATCTACGGTTCCTTATTTATAAAACATCTCTCGATTTTATAAAGAGCATTCTTACTCGTGTTTAGATTGAGAAGCAGCTGACAAGTAACGGACGCCATTTCCGTCTTGCCGTAAAGTGACCACAGCGCCGCGGTATTTGACAGGCCGGCTATTGTCAGGTCGGTCATGGAGTGTAGGTAGTTCAGGGCATCTCCTTTTGTTATTATCTGGAAAGAAAATTAAATTAAACAAACTGCGACTTTTACTTGTGTTCGTAAAACTAACAAGCCGCAAGCGACGATGTAAGCTGACTTCAGAGTCAGGCACGGCACAAGACTCCAGTGTGAATCTAGCCTCGAGGCGAGCTTACGTGCACGCGCACAGAGATCCACGCCGCGGGTCAATAGAGGTAGAGGAGAAATGGTGCACTTTGACTCGCGTAATACAAAAGAGCGTCTTTAATTTGTAAACCCAAAGCTGTAAAAATCAGTCAATAAACTATGATAAGTGTTCAAAACTCGTGTAATGCATAAAACCCTTTATGGAAGCTCATAATGTGTTTTAAGTTTTATTAGTAGAGAATTGATGGACCACAATATAAACGTTTACATAATGGATCCATCCAATCTACAATGTGTATTGTCGAACCCTAATCAAACGAAATGTGCGGAAACACGACATACACTGCCGGCCAAAAGTTTGAGACCACCTACATCAAAGTAGGAAAATGAAATAAAACTCAAAATACAAAGCAAGAGGTTTAATTATGAATTAAAATACTTATTTCCCTTATTAGTTATACACATACATTATGAAGAAAACAAAAAAATCAAGAAAAATCAGCCATTTACTTTAAAAATGTCGCTCATATTTTATACAGATTTTTCGTCGAAAAACCCTCCCTTGCATTTTATTACTACTTTCACTATTCTTGGCATACGAGCAATCAATTTGTCGATTGTATCTTGTGATATATTGTTCCAGCTTTCTTGTAAAGCCTTCCACATGTCTTCTTGCGAAGTGGGACAACAACTGCGCACATTTCTATCAAGCTCATCCCACAAAAGCTCAATCGGGTTGAGATCCGGACTCTGAGGGGGCCACACCATGTTTTTTAAAACCCCTTCTGTTTCTTTGTGTTCTAAATAACCCCTGCATAATTTTGAACTATGTTTTGGGTCATTATCTTGTTGGAAAAAAAATCCATCTCCAATTATTCTTGAACCAGACGGAATGGCATTTTGCTGTAGTATTCGTTTATATTGCTCCTTTTTCATGATTCCTTCGACTCGTACCAAATCTCCGGTTCCATGGCCCGAGAAGCATCCCCAGACCATAATGGAACCACCACCATGCTTGACTGTTGGCACCACACAGTCTGGCATCATCTTTTCCTCGACGTTACGTCGAACAAAAATTCGTCGTTTTGAACCAAATATTTCAAATTTGGATTCATCTGACCAAAGAACTTGTTTAAAGTCTTCTTCAGTCCAGTCTCGATGGGTAAGGGCCCACTGCATCCGTTTCTTTTTGTTTTGTGGCCTTAGTAGTGGTTTTCGAACGGCGACGCGACCAAATAACTTAGCATCTCTCAAACGTCTTTTTACTGTAGTCAATGATACAGGTTCTGATCGGGATTTGTTCACTTCTACGCGGATTTCTGGTGCTGTTAGGCGTCTATTCCGCTTGCTGGTAGTGACGATGAAGTGATCCTCGCGAGAAGTGGTAGTTCTCGGCCTTCCCGAACGCGAACGATCTTGATTACTGCCAGTCTCCTTGTATCGGGTTATTGTGTTATGAACACAATAAGTAATGAGCAGATCATAAAAATATTACAATGACTCTACCACCTGGTCCTTGCGCGGCGCTCATTGATGTTTTGAAACAATAGACCTTTTTAGGATGATAACTTAAACAACAACATAAATAATGACTCTTAGAAATTCTTTAATAATAATAGAATACGCAGGTGTTCAAATTAGCTCATTATCATATGTGTACTTTGAAATATTTTGTTGGTGACAAAGATTTTTACAGTGGTCTCAAACTTTTGGCCGGCAGTGTATATTTATCGATAAAAAAAAATTTCAAAAACGAAGCCGATTTAATTATTTTTTAAATGAAAACTACTTCATCAGGTTTTGTTCAAAGTAGTCTCATTTGAAAGCTAGATAGTGTAGCTAGCTAATAAAATAAATAAAAAATACAATTTCGGTACAAAATCCTAGTAAAAATATTTTTTTTTTAATTTGACAAAATAAACGATTTTTATTTTATTTTATATATATGTCGTGTATCCGTTCATTTCGTTTGATCAAGGTTCGAGAATACACATTGTATACTTTATTGACAAAGAAAATTACAATTCAATAATAAAAACAAATTAGGTCTAGTACTTACAATTGAAATATTATTAATTAATAATATTTAAATTGTATACTAATATATAACTACAAAAGTAACTCCCTCTGTTACCTTTTCACGACTAAAACGTCTGAACGTATATAAAGGAAATATCGCCAGGACTGTATCCAGGAAAAGGTCACAGATTACTTTTTACCCAGAATAAACGCATGCAAAGCCGCTAGCTGGAGTAGATCCGTTTTAGTATCAAAGATTTTTGTGCGAGGCCTAGGTTGGTTATGTTGAGCACGGACGTATTATGGGCTGATATGATGACACAGGCTACTTTTTATCACGGAAAAGCGTGTGCGAAGCTGGTAGGTATATGCTATAATATTATAATGTCGTTCAAAGAAGAGTTGAGATTGTTTTTAAGAGGCGAACCTAACGGGTTTGGTTGTCAAACTAGGCCTAGATCTCAGTACTCACGGGATCCCCCGTGATAAAAGACTTAATTACATTAAGTTTTTTTTTAAATTGAAAATGCATTTATTCAGACATAGCATCCATTTTGTTGGTAAACACATGTAATTAGATGTGTTTATATTGTAATTAAAAATTAAACACAAATTCTAATTAAACATTGAGAACGGTTAGTAAAATTACAACATAAATAATAATAATAATAATTTCAATTACGATATTATGTCGAAGTTAATCGATGACTTTGGTCCCTTGAATGTGAAACGAAGAGTAAGCAAAAATACGGTAAAAAAAAAACATTAAAGTGCACTGTTTCACACATAGCTTGGTAGAGGTCTTAGGAACCCTGCGGTCTACCAAAATGACTTATGTTTTGATTCATAGGTTATCATTATTGCTAATTATTTGGTTCCTTGAATCAGTTCCTTCATAAGTTGTGTAGTTTTCTTGTATATAAACAATAACTTGATTTTTGCGCTTACGCCCGTTCCAAAAAGGTATGCCCTATGAACGCGAAATCTTATGCCTATCCTTTTTAAAAAACGGCGCGCAATGCGCCTTCTTAAAAAGAGAATCAGAGGCTTTGATTGATCAGATGCCTGTTTATCTGAATATCTTTTAAAAAAACACCATATAAGTATACCTGGAAGACCTCAGCCGGCTTAGCGCCCAGCACGGCGACATGTTGGGCAACTAACTGCACGGCGACGACGGCGGAGTGCCTCGGCGCGCGAGGCTTCTGCGCGGCGAGCACAGCGCGCCGGATGCGGCCACCGGCGCGCGCACCCCAAGCCGCCGCCGCCGCCACACAAGCCCCGTCCATGGCCTCTTGACCGCGGGATATTGCCTCACGAACACTTTCCATTGCCAGCGATCTGATAGAAACCAAACATCATCCATCATTCACTGCCTAGATATCCAGTGTTGAGTGTAGGCCTGTTGCAACCAAATAAGTAAAAGGATCACACTACATCGTTTTAAGTACCCACCCTACCCATAGACCCTACCTAACGTTCAGTCATTTTTACAAACTATGTGGAAACAGTTTTAGCTTCATTTGCTCAAGTATAAGTAAGCATCTAGTTTTATCTAAATTTTTAAAATTAGAAAATTTTTGGTAAGCCTATACTTTGAAGTAATTTCAATTATCGTCGATTTGTTCCAAAGTTTTACGGTAAGCTTTTTTTCCAAAAAAATAAAATTTAAATAAAAAAATATTGCATCTGTAATTTGGTTTGGTAATACCTACTTATAATTTTGGATCCTCTATTAATTTATATAGGGTTACTGGTTAAGTAGACCTAGATCCATGAGACACCCTCATGGATCTAGGTCGACTTAACCAGTGTATGTAGTTTCCATCATTACTGAATGATTTGACTATGAAACACCTGTTACTTCTTCACGCCAAAGCTATGGAATGGGTCGGCAGTACTTCATAGATATAGTCCCAGACGGAATCATATAAAGACTACTTTTTGATCCAGGAAGAGCTACTAATCAAACAAATAAATAAGAATAAACTTACTTATGCCCAAACTGAGTATGCATTGCAGCTCTATTCAAGGCAGCATATCGGAAATTTTTATTCTTTTCCGATCCATTACCGTTGGCGCCGATGTTGAACACGGTGCGATCGAAACAGTTGTATAACGAGTCTTGGGCGCCACAGAACTCTTTCATTCGTATGCAGTTTAGGAAACTCAGGAAATGCTGTAACGCAACATAGGAGATCATACTTTCATTATGTAAGAATTAATTTATCAAAGCACCGGCTTCACTTACGTGGTACCTGTATAAAACGAACCCTACGTCACTCAACAAGGATCTAACACAGAATTTTCGAAATCGGACATTTGGAGACTCCCCCTTCTCACTAAACAAATTTTACCTCTTTTTAAACATATGGGTATGATCGGACGCGTTGAAGACCGTATCAAACAAATTGTAGACAAGTTAAGCCATACTGCCATCATTTTCCACGCCATTATGGCGTCGTAGAAAATCATACAACTCAAGGTGAGTTGTATGATCGGACGCGGTCAACATCTTTTCTTCATAGTCATCCCATTGGGCGTGATAAAGATTTTAAAAATCTTCTGAACTTAGATAAGAACAAAGATTAACTTACAACATCTGGATACTCAGGGATGTCATGTATAATTTGAGTGATAGTTTTTTGCAGCTGTTTCGAGGGCATTGCTTTTTTCTCATTGATTTGCAGCAGGTTAGCCTGTTGCGCTGTAAACAGCTCTGCTTGTTTCTTTGACCATTGACACTCTTCAAAACTGCTGTGAATGATAAAATTCTTAGGATGCGTTCCCACTGCCGCAGAGTGAAGACGTGTAGGAATCGAACTATCAGAACCCTGAGCTAAATTCGATCGATAGTATCGTCGCGACGACGAACTTTCGATTTTATTCTAGAGGTACCCAATCCCGTACAAATAAAACGTCGTTGAGACGACGCCACTATCGACGCATCGAACTCAGGGCTCAGCCCAAGCACAGCGATTGTCTAAGGTAGAATAAAATAATCGAATGCTTCAAATATTTGAAATACATTCCTTCAACTTCAATAAATTACGCAATGTATGAGTGCCTTTTCACATGTCCCGGTCGCCGGGTACACGGCGGCTAATTGGATTGGATGCAAATTATGTCGGTGCATGTGAAAGATATCGTACAACGTAAAAGGCACTGACGATGCGATGCTATTTTTGGCTATTCTACTCGATAAAATCGCTGTGCTTGGCCTGCAGGACCCAGCTGGCGACAAGATGCGTATTTCAGTTATTGTTTGTTTCCTACAGGCCACTTGCTCGTTGCTCTGCGTTAGGCACGCGGTAACGCACCCTTATGTAGAAACACTATTGCGTTGTGTTGTGACGTGTCAAAAGCATATTGGTTACATACATTTAGTATTAGAAACACATAATTCCAAATTACTATGTGTAGTACACACATAGTAATTGTTGTCTTGGGTCACATGTACAGAATGAACCACCAATGTTACCTATTGTTCTAAGAATAAGGTATGTAATGTATACATATACCTAGGTACTTACTTGTCTCTATCTATAATATTCATTTTCATTGATAGCTCTAAAGGTTTAGATTCATCAGCAGTTGGAGTGGCAGATGTTGATGCTGCTTGTGACTCCATGTTATTCAATTTCTGCAATGCCCAAAGAAATAAGTTTTTGTGTGGCACATTAAGTATTAGTAATACTTTGGTGACTTGATTTTGTGTTCATAATAAAAAAACAATAAATAACCGCAGTAAGTTTATCAGTAATCTAGTACCCATAACACAAGCACTGCTTAGCGGCTAGATGATGCTGTGTGATGTGTCCAGCATTTTTTATTTATATACATATTATATTTACAAAAAAATAAACCTGAACTGAACTTGTAAAAAAAATGTTTTAAATGGTATTCTTACCTCTTTACTAAGAGACCTGATCATCAAACCAGGCCTTCCTCGTTGGTAGTATAGACAAAAAGACTTGTACAGTGATACTACTTGGACAAAAGTCAGCCTGTCCAAGTGTACTAGGATTCTTCTCAAGTACAAACCTTAAAAAAAAAGACTATTAGCTGGTGATTCACATAATCAATAGACAAAAAAAAAATAAACAATCTAAGATAAGCCTTTGTCCAGCAGAAAGATAATTCATCATCATCAGCATATATTAGTCAACAGCTGGACATAGGCCTCCCTTAATTAGCGCCTTATCACCCAGTATGTCTGGCGAGATAGTGATTGAATAAAAAATGTTGTGAATATCATCAATCTCTTACCTAAAACACTGTATTTAGCAATAACACATGGGTTAGTTTCAGTTTGTTCAATCATCAGTTTATCAACAGTAGAAGTAACACAGTCCATGAGGGCGCTAATTCCATTTACATAAATGTTTTGAAGGCGCACACAAAAGTTCTGTAGATGGACACTCAACAAATTATAGCGGCCATCAGTGAGAAGTGTTTCTAGTTCTTTGAATTCCATATCTGGGCACTACAATCAGTAAAATAGATTCAGATTTATTTATTGCATACCTAAACACAAATACATTGTTTTAGCTTAGGTGGTAATTAGCTTAGGGGTAAGTACATGTACCCTGTAAGGGTGCAGCAATTTATTAAAACATTATAAAAATAGGTAGGTACATAATCTATTCATAGCTAGAACCATAATTAGTCGGAAAATATAGGCAAAGTCAGCTACAGCTAATTAGATCTTAGCCAAATAAAATAATAAAACTTTGTTTATTAGAGAGATAAAAATAGAGGATATTATTAAAAATTTGCTATTCTTTTACCTGTATAAGTTTTAGAGCAAGCATACAAAAGTCTTTCCGATACTTGGGGGCGACACTGCAAGGCATTGTTTTTGCTGGAAAGTAAGAAAAAAAACATGGTTGAATAATGATTGAACAATATATATAAAAATTTCATTCGAATTAAAAAATATTATGGATTTCGTAATAACAAGTTATGTAAATACTTACCTTCTAATTTCAAAAGACCGTATTCTCTAATAAAAGCAACAACGGCTATTTTGTGCGGAGTAACATTTTCAACATTGCCTTTGATGTTGACCAATTTATTAAAATCTAGATTATCGTTCCCCAAATCCATTCTAGAGGATTATTTTATTTATTTAAAATAGTAAGTTACAGAACGAGTTAAAAATGATTTCAAAGGTTGATTGAAATCACCACAACTTAGCTTTGTTTGTTTTGGTTTGTTTGCAGTCCACAGACTACTTTGCTTGGCTTGAGTTATTTCACCTTCCCATGAGTTAGCAAATTCTAGTTTTTATGTTATTTTTCAAATTCAGTTGAATTGGTATACGCTTAACGCCTAATTTCTCGAACAAACCTAGCCAATTCGAATCATTCTATTTATCTGTCTTATCACTTTCTTATAGACTTGTCTTTTTCTCAAAAATAACTAACAAAGAGTTTGACAGTCCAGTACCTAGAGTCTGTCTAATGAAAGTAGACACTGAAAAATTGCGGCAAATTCAAAAAATATCAGTATGGCAACCCGTAAATTTTAGGGATACTTGGAATAACCTACCTTGATACTTTGATATTATTCTTTAAATAAAAACACTTATTTTTATTCCAGCCCATTGTTGAAATGATGATGTATAAAATTAACATTCTGAGATAAATAAGAGTAATATATCAAGGCCTAGGTGTGTACCATTTTTTCTACCGCCAAGCAGTAATATAACTGGTACAGGTATTGAAGTAAGTGCTTAGTATCAAGGTATTGAAGTAAGTACTTAGTATCATTCATAATGATACTAAGCACTTACTTCAATACCTGTACCAGTTATACTGCCCTCGTAACAAAAAAGGGCACATCTAACATTTTTTTCAAAATTGAGTTATATACATATTCGGAATCAGGAAAAAAAGCTGCATCCGCCTGATTTTAAAAGAAAAATCTATCTTAATTTAGCACAAAGTTACAAGAAGCCCAAAAACATCTAACATCCAAATTCATATTTTTTAACTTAAAAAGGCACATGTGACAATAATTAAGTTGAAAGAACACAAATGCATTGATAGGGCTTTTATTTTACTTTTTCTTTTTTGCTAAATAAAAAAAGCTTATTTAATAGGTGTTACATTAAAAAGGCTGATTTGGCAGATAAATTTAATTTAATAGGTGTTCATTCCATTATGATAATGGAACGAGTCTCAATGAAATAGTTTATTAAGTAAACAATTTTTTATTCACCGTAATCAAAATCTGAATCTAAAAATTCTACTTGAAGTGATACATCGGAGTCACTGGTATCACTGCTGTTTCCTCCCACATTAATTATAAAACTTTCTAAATTATCTTCTGTAATTCTGTCTCTTTCTTTGTATTTGGCTTCTACGTGGATAACGTGGTCAGTCATTTTTTTCCAATCATCTGCTGTTATGCTTTCAAATGACTCGTTTACAACTATTTCAAATTGTGCTGAAGTCAGGCTTACATTTCTATTTGCCACCTTTCGTTTTGCCAAACTCCATATAAGTTCTATCGCGTTCAAGTCGCAATGATAGGGGGGCAGTCTTAATACTTCATGACCTTCATGCTTCAGAATTTCATCCGCTTCGTAAATAGGTTTTGGTGTATTTTGTTTTACAAAACATAGTAGTTCTGCCTTAGTATGGTATTCTTCAAATGCAATACCATTTAATGTAAGCCATTCTCTAATTTCTGGTTTGCGAGTTTGAGTTGTTGGTGCCTTATTAATAATGACAGAATGATATGACGCATTATCCATCACTATCAGACTTGGCTCGTTCAGATTTGGCAGGAGCTTTTCTTGTAGCCATTTATTGAAATTCGTAGCGTTCATATCGTGATGGTAGTCTGCCATTTTCGATTTAGTGCTAAATACTAGCAATGAATTTGGAACAGGGCCTTTCTCCGATCCTGCATGGACAATGATATAGCGTTTCCCGGATGAAATGTTTTCAACTACACCGCTTGTTGATGGGCCTTGCCAACACTTCTTAGGCTTGTAAGATCTGTGGACATAAGTCTCATCTAAATAAATGATGGGTTTTCCTTCCGAACGCTTTGAAGCTATTGTTCTTAAAAATCGATGTCGCCATGCAGAGATGTCATAACGCTCTATCAACAATGATCGTTCATTTTTGTTTTTCTTGAATTCGAAGCCGTTCTTCAGTAGTATTTGACGAAGAGTCTCATGACATCCACTGAATCCAATACTTTCTTTGAGCTCTGCCAACAAAGTTCTTAGTGTGGGGACTTGTTTTTTTACAATGTAGAACTCGTTTAATTTATTGCGCACAACATCCATGTCAAAACTATCTAGGTTAGACACTGTTGACGGGTGGGGTCTTTTTTTACCCGGAGTCCTCCAGACACCTTCATTCACCGCACCTTCCTTTTTAATTCTCTTCAAAGTGGTTACACTTACTTCTGCAAATAAAATAAAATAAATGAATAAAAGTGATCGAGCAGATAGGAACAACAGAATTTTACATTAAAAATGCAACAGGCCCAGAGCTTAGTGAAAACTTACCAGAGAGTGAAGATATTTCTTCCAAGAACTGGTTCTGGGTTTGTATCCTATCCTTTTGTTCCAAATCAGTTAGCTTCTCAATTGTTTGCATTATGTCGGTAACTCCTGCTACTGCTTCCAGATTTGCTGTAAATGAAAAATATGATATTAAGTGCACATGTGATGCTTATTCAACCAAATGTATAGTAATATAATAAGCTATTAATGTTATTCTGATATCATTATAGCAGACAATTATATAAATTAACAGGGATAAGAGGAGAACACAAAATTAATATCAAAGTATCAAAATATTTTTGCACTACTCACCTAAGAAATCGATCACAATACGTAAACAATCCTGTTTCTGACGGAATTCAACATCTTTTTCCTGCTGCTTTTTCTGATATTTTGAAATCATACAGAATAATAACTCTCGCACGCCACTCTTGATTGTTTTATTCATTTTATCACACAAAAATCACAATAATTCTTCACAACTCAACCAAACAACAAAAGCATAGTGCCGCCATCTTGTAAACATTTGGGAATTTGGGAATAGTAATGCCATAGCCCGATTCCGGTTTTCCCTAATCTTTGAGGAAAATATTAGAATTTACTCCACGTAGGTATTGATTATTTTTATGATTCAAAGAATCAAAAAAAATATATAGTAAAATGGTTTATTTGTAATATTTTTTTTCCTTGCAAGTCGTTTTTTTACACATGTAATGATCGTGTAGTGGTGAATTTCAAAAGAGTCAAACTAAGTCAATAAAAATAAAATAACAGTCCACTTTTAATAGTTAGTTACATGTTATTACCAACTATTTCATACCTTTGAGCGCCCTGAATTTACCCCGTTACGAAGCATAGTGTCCGGAGGTGGAAACACTTTGGTGTGACCATGTAAAAAGTTTCGAAAAAAATCGAGTATCTACTTTCGTTTGACAGACTCTACGTAAGACGTAAGGTAAATAAATAATTGTCCTTGACATCTTACTCAACCCAAGGATTCCTGGCTGTGCGTTTCGTTTTCACGCAAAAATTAATTGGTAGATTCCTTTGGGTCCTTTTAGGTCACAAAAATATAGTAATTTGGCCAACTATATTGTTTTTCCAGAAATTATAGTAGGTGGGTCTGGAATATAGCAGGATATTATATTAATAAATACCTAAATTGCCAACAGGGTTGGCAACCCTTGCCATAGGTATTGTAGTTTTTTCATATTCCGGTTTATCCTTCCTTCGGTTTGTGTATGGAATAACAAGAAACGCTTGTCAAAATCAAAAAGGAACCTTCCTTCCTTGTCTATGAATGAATAGATGTCAAACAAAATACAACAATGGTGGAAGGAGCTATTTTTGGTGTTTCAATTTTGTAAAATGATAAGTAGTGATGTAAATGATAAGTCTAAATGAAACCCAAATTCGGTCTCATCGATGATCTTTTGCAAGAAACTTTTGAGTCATCTCTAAAATGGAAATAACGTGGTTCACATTCGTTAATGTGTTTTGTTGTTTTGTAATTATTACTGAGACGTCTCGTGTTACTGTTTATCAAGGAGACACTCTACCACACCATGGCCGTTGTGAGCCTATTACCATTAAATTTTGCCAAGGTATAAGATACAATCAAACAATATTTCCTAACATTCTCAATCATGCTAAACAAGAAGATGCTGGCCCAGAGGTTGGGCAATTTACTCCCTTGATCAAAGTAAACTGCTCTCCAGATCTAAAGTTCTTCTTATGTTCAGTATATGCGCCAGTTTGCACTATTCTGGATGCGGCAATACCACCCTGTCGGCATTTGTGCGAGTCTGCTAAACAGAACTGTGATGAGTTGATGATCCAATTTGGATTTCACTGGCCTGAACAATTAGAATGCTCTAAATTTCCAGTAGTGACAGGAGAAAATGTAATCTGTGTTGGAGATAATAACGCGACTCATGAATCTCGAAAACATTTTGAATCTAAGCTTCCGAAAGTAGATTTTAAAAACATTGAAAGAGATCCTACTAAACTCCATGGTGCTAAGGATTATGGGTTTGTCTGCCCTGTACAATTTAAAGTTCCTAAAAACCTAGATCTGGAATACACATTGAAAGTGGGTGATAAAATAGAATATGATTGTGGTGCACCATGCAAGGGAATGTTTTTCAGTCAAGATGAAAAGATTTTTTCAAGACTATGGATTGGAATTTGGGCAACTATTTGCACCGTGAGCTGTTTATTTACTGTTTTGACCTTCCTGATAGATACTGACAGATTCAGGTATCCTGAGAGACCAATCATATTTTTGTCAGTGTGCTACCTGATGGTAGCAGCAGCATATGTGATGGGATGGAGTGCAGGAGACAGCATCAGTTGCCAAGGGCCATTCCCCTCCACTGTGAGTGGAGCAAGATTGCCCAACATATCTGTTATAACTCAAGGCACAAAGCATGAACCATGTACAATACTTTTCATGGTGGTGTATTTCTTCAGTATGGCTTCCAGTATTTGGTGGGTCATCTTGACCCTCACCTGGTTTTTAGCTGCTGGTTTAAAATGGGGGCATGAAGCAATTGAAGCAAATTCCCAATACTTTCATTTGGCTGCGTGGGCTGTGCCTGCTTTAAAGACCATTTCTATACTAGCCATGGGAAAAGTTGATGGTGAGTTTTAAGTAGTTCAACTAATGTAACTTTTATCATTTATTTATTGCATGATATTATGGTACTTAAAGGGTGTTTTTTTTAGAGGTTTGGTTTTTAAACTGGCACATTGTTTTTACAGACTGTCAATTTGACAGTTGATTTATCGTCAGTACATTTGCCATTTTACCATGAATAGACTGGCGCCAGAAAACTGCTTGCAAATTTATTTTGAAAATCATGGTTTGGTCCGCCAAACTTATCGTGCATTGCATCCATTTTACGGTCGACATAATCGTCCATCCAAACAAGTTATTCGGAACACTATGGATTGTTTTCGCACCACTCACACGCACTCTATATACTTAGTGGATAATACGCATCCACAAAGACTACAAACAGTGCGCACAGAGGAAGTTATTGCTGCTGTGGAGCGTAGTGTTGAGGAGAACCCAAATGAGTCGATTTGCCTTCGTGCACAGCAATTGGAGCTGTGCCTTTTCAGTTTGTCAGATTCTGCAGAAAAATCTTGGCTTAACAGCTTACAATATCCAGCTTGTGCAAGAGTTAAAACAGCATGCGGTTTTAACTCTTCGAAAATTCAACTTCACGGTTGCGGTTCATTCAAACTAGCCATGGCGCTCTTTGCCTGAAATCGTATTTAAACACTAATGGCATAAAATTGCCTAATAAAACCAATATCATAGATATTAACATTATTTTAACGTGTTATATTTCATTTTAAATTTGTATAACTATAAAAAAAATACCCTTTACAATTCATCAGATCTTAATTTGCTATACTATAGAAGACACACAATATGTACTCATTTAGACTGTTGCAATGGGAGACTGCCATATACTTTATTTAATATTAATTTAATTATATGGTGTGAAAGGTAGCTATTATAAATAAAATTAATGCCAATAAGATTATTGACTTTTCAAATTTGCTTATTGACTTTTGGTGAGCAAAAGTCAATAAGCTTGTAGTAGCATTTTTACAAGAGCATCTCTTATAATGTAATAGCAAAAATATTATTATTTTCTTGGCTTTTAATTTTGTGTGTAATTTTATTATATATTTTTACAGCCATTGAGTGTGAACTCACATAATGATGTATTAAAAATATATAATGAAATTCGTAGATTGATGTATTTTTAATTTTGATGCTACCTGCATCAATTATCATTATCATGAGACAATGTTATGTGATTATGTAACTTATCCACATGCAACAGATATTTAAGTACACTTTTCATTTCAGGTGATATCCTCTCTGGTGTGTGCTATGTGGGGCTGTGGGATGCTGAAGCACTTAGAGGCTTTGTACTGGCCCCCCTGTGCGTCTACTTGGTCTTAGGAACCATTTTTCTGGCTGCTGGATTTGTGTCCTTATTCCGTATAAGAACTGTGATGAAGCATGATGGCACAAAAACTGATAAACTTGAGAAACTTATGATTCGTATTGGAGTTTTCGGAGTCCTGTACACTGTACCAGCCCTTATAGTTATAGGGTGTTTATTCTATGAACAAGCCAATTATGACACCTGGATGGTGACATGGCACAGAGATATGTGCTCTACAAGACAATATTCTATACCTTGCCCATTCAACTTCAAAGAAACTGGCAGACCCAAATTTGAAATGTTTATGATAAAGTATCTGATGACTATGATTGTTGGTATCACTTCTAGTTTCTGGATTTGCTCTGGAAAAACTTTAGTTTCATGGAGACAGTTCTTCGATAGAATAAGGGGGAGGAGAGTTGAAGCATATGTATGATAGAAGGTTTAGTTATAGTTTTAAGACCATTCATTGATAAAATAAAAAAAATTAAGTGCAGCTATGAACCTGAGGCTATTGTTAATTTTATAGCCTCAAAAATAGATACTAAGTTAGTTTGTACGAACTAGTTAAGTTTTGTAATTGAACCAATGCTCGTCTTCTGTATCTCTTATCAATGATGAAATTCAAAATAAGGCTGATAATGTAAATATTTTATTTTACATTTTTATTAATCTTTACTTTTTTTATTTTTACTTTTTAAATTAACTGTAAGGTAAGATGAATCTGCATTTAAATAAAATCTGTATTTTTTACAAACTTACATTATATTTTTATTGCTTTACACCCCATAGTACTTTTTTTTTAAACAAGAATTAATTAAAAAGAAAACATTATTATAATAACTTATCTTTTTAATTTCAGAATAATCTTATATTACATAATTTATAAAAAAAATTAAATAACTAACATAAATCTATCACACCATTTTCACTCTTACATGACAACAACAATAGATAAATTAGTTTAGGCTCTGGTGTATTTTCCCCAAATATGCAACATAAAGACTGAAGCAATGAACAACAGAGACATCACCAGCACAGGGACAGGTCCACTGAAACAACATAGGGTACATTAGTATACTTGCTAAATAAAAATGAATACCCTACTACGAATAGGTAAAATAAATTTACAAAGTTAAATAAACTGCCAAGTGCTAGTCGAACCGCACACAAAGGGTTCCCTACTGTAAAAATCAGGCAACTTTTTCAAAGAACTCACTTGTTTGGAAACTCCTTTTAAATTTTCAACTTAAATTTATTTTTAGTATTAGTTGTTATTACAGTTGAAGTGTTACTTAACTATAGAAAGTTTTATGTGTCTATTGTGTTTCAAGAGATACAGCCTCAACAAATTAATAACAAAAAAGGCAATATTCACGTTTTTTGTATTTTTTGGGGGAGCCCCCTTTATTTTTGATATTTATTTTATTTTTATTATTTGTTATTCTAGCGGCAAGAGAAATCCACATTCTCTGAAAAATTCAACTGTCTACCTCTTATGGTTCATGAGATAGAGCCCTGTGGCAGACGGACAGACAGTGGAGTCTTAATAAAAGGCTAAACAGTACAATCATAAAAATATTTCATAGAGCTACTACCTACATAGCTAAATAATTTAGAACTGAAACCAGATCATCTTAGATGAAAATGTCAAAATGTGTACTTACACTTTCACTCCAGGAGAATCATCGGTGTAGAATCGCCACATGCCGCCAGAGCCAGCTCCTGTGGTGCGATTCCTAGCAGCAGTGGTAGTGGTGGTGGATTTCCTCTGGCGAACAGTTCCGCCGCTGGCAGAGCGAGGAGCAGAAGTCGCCTTGCTAGGCGACCGACTGCCTGATCCAACAGAGGTGGAGCTTGGAGAAGCTGGCTGTAAAATAATTATCAGGTCTATGAAAATAAAGTTTTAGAATTCATAACATACATACTACAGAAATAACAATGAAATAGTCACTAACCATGTTGAGTTGAGCTGATGTGATCACCAACCAAATAAAATTGTAGACAGAAAATAAACCACTTTTCCTACTGGATAAATCCTCTCTCAAGCAATGAAATTTGACAAGTTGGCCAGCAACGCGTACAATCTTGTTGACACGTAGCAAGCCGGTGTTGCCAATTCAAATAAAAAATCGACTATTTTTTACGGGCGGCTGGATAAAGTGTGGACCATCGACCTGATACCCAATAGACTGCAAACGAGTCTGTCAACCAACTGAGGTGTGCGCGTGCGGGGAAATGAGTGCGCTAATTGGTCCGTTCAAGCGTCTACTCGCTTTCTTAGAAACGAAGGTTACGACAAATCATAAACATTATTAGGGACGGGGTAGGTACTTAGTTTAGTTTCTATAAAAACAATAATCGATACTTGTAACAAGGTATACTTACTAATAATATTATATATACCAAAGTTTGCATGTTTAGATGGATGGATACCTTTATGGATGTTTTTACTTCTTTGATGGATGGATGTTTTTTAACTTTTTTCTCTGAACGGTCGGGCGGAAATTTCGCATACAGGTGTTTAATTTTAATCTTGGAATCAAACATTTGCTTGATACAACCTCTTCCTGTTCCTTAATTCTCCGTACCGCCACATACAACTTTAAAATTCCCCTATCGCACTCTACCCATTCACACCTACCTATATCACATATACCTAATCTTAGATTTCGTAACTAAATAATTGAATCTGATATCCGTATAGATAAGTGCAATTAAATTAAACACATAGTTTTACGTACCAATTATGTTTTTATTCAATCAATTATTTTTATAATGAATCAGCTTTGTAAAAATTCGTCAGACTGTAGGTTTACGATCTGCAGACTTTATTAAAAATGCAAGTCTTGTTGATATGTATTTCTGCATCACATTCATTGACAGATCAACAACATAGCAACATTTAATAGATTTTTACAGAACTCATCATTTATTGCAGATAATTTAATAAACCCATATCGATATTCTGACCCGGGCCGGAACGACACATCACTATTTGCACGCGCCTTATCAGAGAAAAAAAGGAAAGCAAATATAAAATTGCTTAACAAAGAAAGGGATGCACAGTTGGTGACGTAGTCGACCGGCCAAGCAAATTAAGTTGAACTTACGTCAAAACTAAAATGAATAAGCAAATCTTTAATAGAATAAAAAATTAGGTATAATAAGAAAGAAATCAGCTTACCTGTGAAATGCTCTTTCATCTGTTTTAAAATTTGAGGTCTTGCTCTTTTTTTCACACCATTTTATACAACAAGGAGCCATTGAACCAAGGATATGTATTATGCTGCGAGCGAGCGCAGAGATATTCACGGGTCACTGATCAGGAAGGCAATTCTCGCCAATGTATCACTCGATAATTATAAAAAAACTGTAAAATTTTACAGTTTTTATATGAAAGATCTGTCAAATTTGACAGTTTTTGTATGAAAGATCTGTCAAATTTGACAGTTCTTTTGATAATTATCGAGTGATCAACTGGCGAGAATTGCCTTCCCGGAAGGTAATTCTCGCCAAATAACACTCGATAAATATCGAAATAAGTGTCAAATTTGACAGATCTTTCATATAAAAACTGTAAAATTTGACAAGTTCTTTTGATAAATAACAAGTGATAAATTGGCAAGAATTGCCTTCCTGGTCGTTACTGGGTGAACGTTAGAGGGCGTGGAATCGTAGTAGATCTATTTGCCTAATAATGTGTTAACTGAAAGCGTTCGCCCTATATTAGGCGTCTATTAAGTATCAGGTCAATGGTGTGGAGGTACGAATAGTTGTTGCTCCGCCTCTAGTGATAATTTTTTCTTTAATTAATTGTCATAATCATACATAACGCTAACGGGGCGGGGCTCGCGCCGCACAGTCATTTAGTCATTTATTTTAGTATTAATTAGAACGGCGATTGCCAATTGGCGCGGCGCGGCACCTCTTCTCTACTCAGAGCGCGGCACACACAACTCAACTCACAGTTGTTGCCAGCATTTAGAATATTACAAGCCAGTTGTTGGCATACACTTTATAGCTCGGTCAGACGCTCCATCTTACTTGTAAGCATGCTTGCACAAACCAGTTTGCGCAGGTAAGATGGAGCGAGTCAGCAATACGGTAAGTAGGTCGTGCAAGCCCGGAAGCGCGGCTTGTGCAATCGTTGTCATGCTGAAGATTGGAATGCGCAAATTTAGTTTGCACATGTTTACTTGAGCGTGTGGCCGGTCATTCAAGCCACGCTGCAGTCCGGAAAAGTGTTTTAATTTTGCGCAGTCCAATCTTTAACATGTCAACGATAGCACAAGCCGCGCTTCCGGGCTTGTGTGAGCTACCGTGTTGCCGTCCACATACTCAGTCTTACCTGCGTAAACTGGTTGTGCAGGCATGCTTGCAAGTAAGACGATGCGTGAGGCCGGCCTATGAGATAGAACCTCTGTCGTGCGAGTCACCCACCACACCAGCTAAACCTCGGACGATGGAAATCACCTCCCCCCAATCAATGAATGGCCTCAGAACCCTCAGAACAGAACCAAAGCCAGCCACTATTCTGTCTGATTCTGTCAGTCACGTTCATGCATGCAGTAAATAAAATAAACGTTCATGTCACGTCGAGACTTGCTTGAGAAAGAAAGGTGTGCTGTTTTTCTCTTTGGTTGGTCGTAGCGAGCGAGAGGTTATGTTTACATATTTTTTCTTGCGATTTTAGTACTTTAAATAAAAATCTGTGTTTGAGATTGAGTATGAGTACTGTGTTGATAAATTTTATAAAATATGATAGTAAGACTTGAATATTTGTCTCGCAGATTTTATTCAGTTCTCAAGATTTCCAACAAGGCTACTTCTAACATGGATAAGTGCTACTTTCGGTACATGAAACAAGAAGAAAAAGTGGATATTTCTTTTCTCTATAAAGTGAAAGATTCGTCGAGGCAATTCAACTTTAGTAGGAAACCATCAGAATCTATCCTGACTCTATTTTCGCGGATAGAAACCAATATAAAGAAAGCAATCAACAAAGCCGAAAAAAAGAAGAAAAATGCAGTTGATGAGACAAAACTTGAAATTAAATTGTTCGAATCTGATAACCCAGTACCTGAAACATACACCTGTGAAGAAATATTTAGCTTGAAAGGGCCTCTTAGCATGAAGATTTATGACACTCTTTATGCAGCTGTTTTCAATCCTCCATGGGTGATAAATATAGCCTTACCACAATGCATACTGGTAGGGTTCACAATTTGTCCTGACCACTTGCAAACTCAGTATGCAGATATAAATCAATGTGTTTACAAATGGTTTAAAGGGTCAGATATAAACGACAAAGGAAAAACTGTTAGTGAAATCCATATAAAATGGGAGTCTGTCAGCAATGAGTTAGCCTACACCCCCACTGCACAAGATGTTGGATTTAGACTGAAATTAGAATGTACACCAAGTTAGTACTAGTACCTTTATTTTTGTGTACTATGGGTACCACTATGGATTTGGGTACTATGTGTTCCTGTTGTATATTTACTATTGATTTTCGCTTCAATAGAACCCTTTACTTAATTTAATCCTTTGCTCAGAATCTGCTTACTTTTTTATTTAAGGTGATGGAATAAGATATGGTCCTGCCGTTGAAACTATTTCAAAGACCTCTGTCGAAGCAGGTCCAGGGCAGTGTCCATTTGAAACAAGGCATTTATTTACAACAACACCACTCAAAAACAAAAGGTATCATTTATAGACATTAGAATACTCATTATGTGGATGTGTTTGTTCCCCCCCCCATTAAAGCAATCCCCAGGCTCAATTACCAAGAAAAAAAAATGGAAACTTCTCAAGTTTTTGAAATAGCTTAACAAATTTATAGAAAATATTTCCATGAGTACAGCTGTAACCCATTTTGGGGATTGCAGGTAGGTATTCAGGGGACACACTGTATATCATGGTACCAATTAGACTTCAGAATATTAAAAAAAAACATATGTTTGTTTCAGTTTCAGGTGCGTTTCCTACAATATATTGGCAGACTTATATTGTGATTCTGATTATACAAGAACAGTCTTACACCCTTACTGTCCACCTTATGCATTACACATTGATTATAGAAAACAACTCGTCATCAAGGAATTGCAAGGTAGGTAATGTTGTGTAAAATTAACAAAAAAAATGTACTTACTTTTACATACACATTTGCATTCATATTTTTTTCCTTTTTAATAAGTTTTCTTTACAGTACTTTCCTTTCATTCTTTCAGGATACAATGCTGATATACTGTGTTTGCAAGAAGTAGATGCAAAAATATTTAACCATTGCCTAAACCCATTTTTTGTGAGCAAAGAATTTGAAGGGTCATTTTACAAAAAAGGCAAAGAAGTGGCAGAAGGACTCACTTGTTTTTATAGAAGCAGCCGATTCAAGTAAGTTATTTTTTATTGCTTGCTAAAATGTAAAATAGGGTAAGGCAGCCGGAATTGTCAATTGTATCACAAAAGCAACACAACAACATTTTGGGTTATCGTTACACAAATGTAGACCATTTATGTGTAAAGTTGGTTTTATAATAGCTTTTATAAATAAAAAACATATCTACATGGCACTCGTTTATTAATTAAATTAAATTGATTTTATTTCCACAAATTAAATTGATTTGACCACTTAATAAATAATTTGTTACTTATGTCATGTCATGTAGCCCATCGTTGGAAAGGGTAATTAATAATAACAGAATAGGTACCTACCTATTATTTAAATTACTTTAGAAGTTGTCACGATTTATAACTTTTACTCTTGTTCTTAAAGTGGATTGTATCAAGTAATACTTTATTTAGAATAAATATAGTATTACTTGCACAATTTATTTTGTGGCATTACAAAGACAAACAAAAAAAATATGACGATTTAAAGACGAGATATTGAGTGATTGTTAAAATGGCTTCAAAAATATCATAGGTATTTCAGCAGGGGCAAATTCTCGCTATTCTACGTATCACGTGATATTTTAAATAATAATGAGTATTAATGAGTCCCGCCAAAAACCGCATTCTCGTGCACTCTTCGATATTTCTATCATAGACAATTTGTATTCAATGCTGTTGCGTAGTCCTTGAAAATTGAGAAAAGCAATTGACATCTAAGATTATCTTCAATAGAAGACTGTGATTGACTATTTAATACAAATACTAATTATTGAAAAACTTTACTCAAACTAGCTGCGCCCCGCGGCTTCGCCCGCTTGGAAATCGGTTGCACACCCCCTAATACCTATCGATTGTTCACCTCAAGAATACCTACATACGTCATCCGCACTGCTGAATGTGCCACATTCAGACACAATCATGTGAAAATATTTTGGCCACGAGCAAACACCCATTTAGGTAGGTTAGGTACTCCTTTTTGATTTATCAATTTTATCATATATTTTTTTTTTGTTTTTCTCTTAAGTACCTACTGTTTTTTGGTTTCCTTTTATCCGCTAGGATAGGAGTAGTACCTACCTACCAATCCAAAATAATTCTCGTTATGGCGTCGTGTTTGAGATATAATTATTGTCCAATGAGGTTTTACCTCAGTTTATATAAGTATAATATCATTGTTATTGTCAGCACTAGGTAAGCATTGTGGGAAAGAGCTAAAATCGACAAGAACTTACGTGGTGCAAATTCTGACAAAAGCTAAATAAAGTAAACCTTATTCGTGGTTCCCTTAATCGCGATTACGCTATTCGGGGGTAAAAAAATTGCGACTCCTTTTCTGTATTCGCTGATAAATATTTCGCTATTCGCGGATCCAGTCGGTAGGTACATTAAATTGAAATCGCATTTCTTTGAAGAAGAGCCTTCCACAAGCACTGAAAACCTTTAGTGAAGGTTTACGCATGGCAAATGAACGGTGTGATTTTTTTTCATGAATAAAATGAATGACCCAACTATGGAGGGAAGTCTTATTTTCAAAAAGAAAATTGTCACTGACGAATCCGAATTGAAGGACCTTTTAAAAGCGGTAAAACAAGAGAAAATTACTAAGTTTTTTAAACCTTTGTCTAAGCCAGATAATAATTAAATAAAGACCCATTCGTTTTTATTATAAATGGGAGTTCAAAAATAAAACTTAAAACAATTAAATTTCTAAATCTTTTAAATTCATCATGGTTATTAACACTTAAGTCATTTACAACGGGATATTTACCATGATTTGAGCATGTACGAGCGGTTAAGAATCTGGCAACTGAGAAGTCTGCCATAGCGGAGCATTTTCTGGAGTCTGGTTCAAACCCCTGGATCGAGTTACACAATCCACAAGTAATCTCAACAGAGCGACATTACATACCAAGATTGGTACAGGAGGCTGTTGAGATTACCAAACACAGGAACTTCAACCGAGAAGAAGGTTTCCAATTACCCGGAACCTGGAACCCTGTGGTGAGAATGTGCAAAAACCGAAGAAGTGATGAATTGGGCCGCATTCTGTCAGTGTTGTGTGTCGTGATCGAGTTGTGTTCTATAATGAAACCGGTGGTAGTGGTAACATTCGTAGAAAAAGACAAAAATGAAGGTAGATCGGTATGTCTGCCAACAAAAACTCAATTGCAATGCCTTCAGTTATTCGGTGATCATGGTGCATGAAACTGAGGCGAAATATTGGAAAGCTCAATACTCAAATCATGGTAAATATCCCGTTGTAAATGACTTTAGAATTAATTTTCTTCTTTCTGCTCTTCTCTGTAATGGGCTGTTTTATTTTTATATTTTTGTAAAGTTCTTTACTGGTTCTCTTACTGGTTTTCTTTTACTGATCTTGAATTTATTAGGATTTATTGGTTTAAATTTTTGATGGTATCTCCTTTGGCTTTCTACAGCAGTTAACGGCATTTTTTGTAACAGGGATACAATAAATTTACCTATATTTATTATAAATGAATAGATTTCATTCTAATAAAAGGTTTCCGCAATCTTGGATTTTAAAATAAAAGTGATATTCGTATTTAGTATTCCTCATTTATTCGAAATGATACCTACATAACTTTATCCGAAAATATGTTTTCGCCATCTTGGATAAAAATTAACTTTATGATTACTATCATCAACTTAGTTTAATGATCATTATGAATGAGGCTGTATAGAACTTTTGTGATACGTAACCCAAAACCAATCAACAAAAGAAGTATCACAAACGTTACACAAATGCAACACAAAAGTAAAACTTAAAATACTTTTTAGGCCATAACTCGTTTATTTACTACAATTTGGCTCTAACGAATACTTACAATTTCACTATGAATACCGCCGCTAACAAATATGGATTAATAATAATCAATTATCTGTTTCGTACCGCATAAACCATAATTGCAAAACATTGTGTCCACCCACAACAACGTGACTCAAATTTTCGACACCTCTGACAGACGAAACAACATGGCCGATTTATTTTTTAATGCTATAAGGATGATGGTACCTACTGCCATAATCAAATCATACTGAGATTTTGCACTTTAGCTCTTTATATTGTAGAATTTAGGTTAAAATTCGTTAACAAAAAAAAAGTTACACAAAATTATCTTCACGTAAACAAGATATTAACGTAAAACAAGTTAATATTAATATTTTTTGCCCAAAGTTTTAATATGAAGCTTAAATATCTGAGTTTGAAATGATTATTCTTATAAATAATGTTTCCTTTAAAATTTATAAACAACCTACTTAAAGTTAGAACCCCAAAAAAGAAGACAAAAAAGTCACACAAAAAATTGACAATTTCGGCGGCCTTACCCAATAGTGACATCAAACGAAAATCCAATTTGTAACTTGTAAAATCTTTAAGAATTGCTCATGGCTGTATGTTTATTTGATATTGGGTTATTTAACTGCACGATTGGAAAATACAAGCTGTCATTAATGTATGCAAATTTATTTCAGAAAACTAAGAGATGAAAGAATTGTTTTATCTGAAGAATTGAAATCCAATGACTGTCTTAAATCTATTTGGGACACAGTGAAAGATAATGAACCTTTAGCTGAAAGAGTACTTGACAGATCCACAGTGGCAAGTGCCACGTTTCTTGAGTCTATTGATAATCCAAGAGAATTGCTTATTGTTGGCAATACACATTTATATTTTCACCCAGACGCAGATCATATCAGGCTTATTCAAGGAGGGATAGTCATATATTGGTTGTCAGCCTTAAGAAAGCGCCTTCAAAATGAAGTAAGTTTCCTACCCAATCTTAGGGGTGACAACAGCTTGCAATACCTAGATCTTGCATAATTACTAATCTGTTTATTTCTAGTTCCCCGAGAAACGAGTTTCTGTCGTACTTTGTGGTGATTTCAATAGTGTGCCTTCGTGTGGCATTTTTCAATTGTATACCACTGGATCTGCACCTAGTACTTTGCCAGATTGGAATTCAAGTAAGTTAACTTCGTAATTCTTATTTCTATGAGACATTTTATATCAAAATTTAGTCTAGTTATTGTTTGAACAATCTAAAGCCCGAATACTCAAACGTAACTTAGATTTAGCGCGTCTCAAGTCGTGATTTTTTGACAGTTTTCAATGATAGTGTCAAAAATTCGACACTTGAGATTGAGACGTGCTTAAGTTTGAGTATTCGCGCTGTATGTATTGTATCAAGATTGTATATAATTATGTTAAGGTCGTTAGTGACGCTCGAAAAAAAGTGCGAGCGTTTATTATTTTCAGAACCTAGAAAAAAGTAAAACCTCGCAACTTTTAGGCCGATAAGAAGTTTGCGCACATGGTAAGCCATTTGCTATGAACCCACGCTAAAACAATCTACGAATCAATTGTCGCTTAGGAGTCTATTGACATAAAGAGATTTTGTACTAAAATCAACATTATGTCGATAAACTCCAAAAAAGATTCAGTTTCTTTTAACAAATATTTATAGCAAATGGCTTATAATGTGTGCAAAACTTTTTATCTGCTATATAAATTACATGTAGAACCTAGAAAGCATTAAAAACTCGACTGTTTTTTCGAGCGTCAATAACCACCTTAGATCAATTATTATTTTACAGATTTAAGTCAAGCTGTCAAAAATCTTACACTCAACCAAGATATATTATTGGGCAGTGCTTGTGGAACACCAGATTATACAAACTTTACAAATGGATTTGCAGATTGTTTGGATTTTATTTATTATGAAAAACAGAATTTAGCTGTAGAGCAGGTACTGCAAAAACGTAACTAAGTATAAAGAATACGTAGCTTCACACTCGCTATTTCAGGATAAAAGTAGTCTACTTATAGCTTAAATACCTACTAACAATAAGAAAGTACTTTTTGTTAAGATCATTACGAAACTGTTCATACTCCACCTTATCAAAAAGCTTAGACTGATGAACTGATGATTGAAAAAAAATCTGAAATGACATTTACAACAATATTTTTACCACGTTTTGAGTTTTCCAATATTTCGACACAGTTTCATGCGCCATGATCTACATAATACATCAGATCATATTATGATCTGATTATGTATTAATAACCATGATAGTTTTATAAGTCTGAAATGAGTCTATAATTTTGCCGAGAAACAAAGTTTTGAATACCTAGGTATTGATGTTTCATTAAAATTTTAGTAACATAGTTTACCCTAACCGTTCATATGATTATTGTTCCAGGTAGTTCCGTTTCCAAGCATTGAAGAGTTAAAATTACATACAGCTCTACCCAGTATAGTATTTCCGTCTGATCACATAGCTTTGATATCAGATTTGCGTTTTGTGTAACTAACATTAGAATGCCACCATTGTAATAAAATATGCGCTATCTTAATATAAATGAAATGTATTTATCATGCATTAACTAACAGTTTTACTGTACATCGGGCACCTACCTAGGTATGTACTTTTATGAAAGCTAAGCATAAATTTAAAATTGCACCTAATATGAGCCTTCCACTTTCAAGAAGATAGTATGGTGCGTTGGGTATGATCGGCGCGGGTGAAGAGCGTATGACATTAAATCTATGTAGCCGAATCAAGCCATAATTTTCTAATGCTGCCACCATTTTCTACGACGCCATTGGCGTCGGCGGCGGCGTATAGTTTGTCAGCATTAGAAAATATGGCCTAATTCGGCTACAATCAGCACTCGATGGCTACAATTCTTGTCTCCTCACGCGACCGATCATACCTTAACTAATCTTCCCTTTTTACTGAAATCTATGTAGTTAAGCTATTGTTTTGTTAGTAGAATATTAATTTCTCAACTGGCAGGTTGACTTACACGCGCTGTTACCGAGCGCTGGCGGATGCCGCATGCGCATTCTGTACGCAGCATGCGCATGCAGCATTGTTCGCCGATTTCTTGATCTTTTTTTAGGAATACCTAGTAGTGTTGCCGATCAATAGACGAATATCGATAGTCTATCGATAGCCTATCGATAGTCACGAGAAATAAATAGTATCGATACTATCAATAGTATCGATATTATCAATAGTATGAAATGCAGCAATAACATTGGATTTGACAAATACTATCGATATTGTCGATAGTATTGCACATCTAATGTGACTAAACTTTCGATAGTATCGATACTATCGATAGTATTCTATGAAAACCATCAATCTAATCGATACTATCGATTGTTTGGTACTATCGATAGCGGCTTATATTTCGATAGTGTCGGTAGTATTTTCGAGTTTAAGTGGGTACGTGTACTACTTAGTAATAACTAGTGATCAAAAAAAATAATAATAATAATGTATAAAAATACATAACAATCGCCAATTTTAGTACCCATTACGCATGTTACCTTCACCTTCACAGTGTCTTGATATTATTGAAATACATATATGCCACTATCAATAGTATAATAATTTCAACATAAAGATATCGATTGTGGATTGTATCGAAGTATCGATTGTATCGATAGCTTTTATACAATACTATCGATATTGTCGATATTATCGATAGTTTTGTAACTTTGATATTTGATGCTATCGATATTATCGATTTTATTACAAAAAGTTAATATGATTATCGTATTTCACCCTATCGATAGTATCGATACTATCGATAGAACAATCGATAGAGTTACTGAATTTCAAGGTCAACTATCGATTGCTAAACTATCGATATTTTGGCAACACTAATACCTAGTAATATCTATCTTTCTCTAGATTCTCCATAAAATTTCAAATGTATAAACAATATAGGTAAATATTATTGGATACAAGATCATTGTTTTTCTATTTTGTGTTTTGAAAAGTGCGCCATTTCATTACAAAGAGGAAGTTTTGCTTTCCTTGTTTATGTTTATGTTCTCTATCCTACTCTAGTATTTTTGGCGCTTTCTTAGAGTGCAGGCTTGTCACGAAATAAGCCCCGCGGCATTTAGTGGAACTAATTTATTTCAACGATAATTTTATTTGGTAGCGCTGCGTCTAGGGGACTTCTTTCGTGAAAAGCACTCTAATGTACCCTCGGCAAGCCGGCATAACAGATTCTGCCCATCATCACGAATGCATTACCGATAGATAACACTGCAGAGTCGTAGCGAAAAGCAAGCGGCGCCAAAAAAAAAAAGTTGAAGTTAGGGTTTTATAGGGCGAGGGTAGCGTTAAACCAACCCTAATAAGGAAGTTGGAGCATGAGGACCTATGAACGTTGTGGTACCTACCTTTAACATGCGCTCCTTCAAGGCGTAGTGGAGCACGGTCCCAGGCCCCGTTTTCCCCTACGCTCTTCTGAGAGGTATAGTGATTTCTTTCGTCCACGGGGTACCATACGGCTTAGCTTCTTCTTCTTCTTGTCAGATGGCTTCTGCGACTGGGTTGTCGCAATTTCGCAACGGCTTGATAAAAGGCTTCAAAATAATGTGACATTGACAGCGACAGGCACCAGCAAGCTTCGATCTGACACGTCTGCCTCGCCCCCCGCCGCTGCCCCGTCGAAAAGAAGCGGAAGACGACGAATGAAAACAAAGGTTCTACCACGACACAAAATAATTTATTTATTTTCTTTGTAAGAGGAAAAAAACAATCTTGAGGCACTTAACGAACATCTAGCAAAAAAATAACGTGTGTTTCTTTCGTCTATGTAGTTCAGTGATTTGGTTGAAATTAACTTGTGGAGTTATTTTTGGAGTTTTAGATAAATATAATCATGTTCAAAGTGTACTCCAGAACGAACTCTCTTGTTCCAGCACGAAATCAGATCGGGCACTTTTTTGGTAAGTGAATCATAGTAGTAAGTACTAACCAAAACCTCAGGGCTTTACTTACACAGGTGATGCTCTAAAGCATCTACGTCGCATCATTTTTCCCGGTTTACCTACCGTTAGTCTCAGCGGAATAAATCCAACTCACGCACACAAAGATAATAGAAAGTCTGTGGCAAGATCTAGGATTAATATAATAATAATTACGTGTTTCACCTTATTTCTATTGCATGCTATGTGTAACACTTTCAAACACAAATTGTTATTGAATAAATTATTATGATTTATGAATGATTTGTCTGCAGGTAAACCTCAGTATATTGTTCAAGATCTTCATAACACTATAGTTGTGAGATTTCCTCAAGCTGCAGCAATAAAACTACCAACCAATGTTGTGGACATAAATGCCACTGAAATGGGAAGATTCTCCCCACACAGGGAGCGTGATATATCAGGTCCAGTTATCAATTCATCTTACCAAAAAGGAAATGATAATATGCCGAAATTTGATATAACTGTTCAAGCCGACCCTCATTTGAATAAGTATGACTGTAGGGGTGCAGTCAATCTATCTTCATCTATGCAAAGCAATGTACCTAGTCCCTTCATGGGAGGGCACACACATCTCAACATGCCCGGCTCTCAATGGGGCCAAGGTCAAAAATACCTGTCTGACCACTTACAAAGTGCTCACTACTTGACCTTGAGGAATGAATATCGTGGAAGGATGTTGCACCAAGGTATGACAATTGAGTTTATTTTTCCAAATTGACTTTTTTATTTCTAGTTTGTTTTTTTATTGAGTTTATTTCTGTTTTATTTACATTACCATGTTTGATATGATAATACCAGCCATTATTGTTAATTATCAATTTATCATACATAAATACATCTATGTATTATTATCAAAGTTGCTAGTACCATGTTTTAATACACTACAGCTACTGAAAGTTGATGGGATGCCTGTACCTTCAAGAATAACAAATTCTATTATAATAACTCATTTGCTAAAATTTATGCTTGGTGACTTAACCTTATAATCAGGTACTTGATCCATTATGTATTCAATTGGCAGTGCATGATTATTTCAACATAATATCACATCACTTTAATATTATAAATGTGAAAGTTAGATGTTTAGATGTATGTTTGTTACCTCTTCACACCATTAATAACCGATCGGGCTGATATTTTACATATATCTATGTAAAATCATCTTAGAGCTAAGACTGGAATCAAACATAGGCAAATTTTTTATCCCATAAAACAGTTCCCCTGGGATAGAAATATCCATAAAACGTGTTCATAGAAATTACGCATGCGAAGCCGCGGGCAGAAACTAGACTTACATATCTACATTTTGTAACAGAAACAACCTGACTTGTATATCTTATGTACCTATTAAAAAAATGTATGAGTGACACTTAATGAACCTACTTGTCAATCCAGCCATAATCTTATCAATTTGTTTTATTCACCTTTCATTAATCTCAACTCAAATGTTGTGTTATACTCTCCTGATAGCTATAGCATGAAGTTTTAGTTTTTTCACATTTGAAACTTCTGAGTGGTTTTAACATCTCTGTTAACCTCATTTTAAAATCTCTGTTAATCTTTTTTCAAAGCATAGCTGTTGGAACAAGACACATGAGTACTGAAAAATCAACTGATAATGAAGCGAAAGAAGAGTTGAGCACCAAAGAAAAATTAAAAAAAGCTGTCAAAGAGTATGGCTCGACAGTCATAGTATTTCATGTTACAATATCATTGGTGTCTCTGGCCTCTTTCTATCTTCTTGTATCTAGGTATGTTGATTGATTTTTAAAAGATTCTTAGTTACCCTTTATCGCCGATACTAACTTTAAAACCATAAACCTAACAAAAAGGTTTTCATGTGGTGATCAGTTCAGTTGCAGTTGTGTTGAAACACAACTTAGCAAGGCATGCATTAAAATTAACAAATTCTTATCATAAAGAAATGATTATGTACTGTAAACTTATGTAATGTAATACCTAGTAAACTGTGGTTAGTTTATGATAGATAAATATTGTGATTGAAAATCCTCACTCAAGCTGTCCTGCTCAGCTCATCTTTGATCCAATATGATCTAAGTGGCACATTATGAAAGAGGTGGTGATTTTCAGAACCAATCTTTATCTATGTGACTGTTATTAATAATATGCTCAATCTACCAGGGTGTTTACCTACTTCAAATTCTCCCACTGGTTCACATTCCGTAAGATACATTTTCGGCTGTAAAAGCTCTTGAAAGTAATATTCGTTTTTTTTTTTCAGCGGAGTAGACCTAGTAGCACTCCTGAAATACTTCAATATTGGTGAAGGGGTAATATCAAAAGCAGCTGGATCCAATGCAGGAACATTTGTAATAGCTTATGCAGTACACAAATGTTTTGCTCCAGTAAGGATAGGCTTAACATTAACAGCAACACCTTTTATTGTAAGATACTTTAGGCGTATAGGAATGTTAAAAGTTAGCAAAAGCAGTGTGAGCAAAAGTGTCAAATGAATATATTTGGTGGTGGTAAATAAAGCTATTTTTATACTTCCTTTGTAAGTTTCATTGCTGTAAGGTGCTGTAGGTCTTCACGCTAGCGCCGCCGCCGCGCCGCTACTTATTTCTTCTTATTAATACCTTACCTGCTAAGGAATAAACAATAAAAGCTTTTAATAGCAATGATATTATAAATAAACACATAAAGGTAGTTGGTTAGGGTATAAGAAATTGACGAAAGGATTTTTTCAGGATGAAAAAAACAGCGGCGCTTTAAAGGCTCTCCCCGCAGGCGCGAATTTATCGCGCGCGTTATTGCGATAATATTGTTTTCAGATCATTTTGTATTAGGACGCATGCGATCTAATACACAACACAGCTGCGATATTATCGTGTGAACGTGTGATAAAATTCGCTTAGCGCAGGCGGGGCGGGGCGGCGGCGGCGTGTAGAAATATCGAGGAGAGGCGTAGCATAAATTACACATTTGCCCTAGTTTTGGTAAATTAACGCCATCTAGTGGAAGTTACCAAAAATACAAAGTGTCATGGCGGGTCACATCACAGTAGTCACACCGTAGATTGATTGTACTTATGCTTTCTCTTTCTACGCTTCACACCCTACTTTAATAAATACTTTGATCTGCTCACACACACACCACACGGGCCGGGAAGGAGCGCGGTGCGAGAGAACCAAAATTACCAATGCCGCAGAAGCCTGAACGTAGGCTACTAGTGTCTAAGTGTAAGAACAATACGCCTTTTAACGCCCATATTATCCTGAATGTCAAAATAATGTGTGAAAGTCAAAATAATTAGGATGCAACACTCGTAAGTGTGTCTTGTAATTTTTTACTTTTGTGTCTATATTTGCATCTCATGAATCACACTAAGTTAGGTTCTTATCTTCTACACATCAGTAAACAATCTGCTTAGAACTGTGTTCGGCGAGTATGACGCGTATGTAGGTATAATAAGTACCTACAGCATTCGGTCACACTACACGCAAAAGATAGGTACCTATGTATGTACGGTTCGGTTCGTGACAGGGAGAAACCTATGAATGAGATAATTTTAAGACGTCAACAATGTCTCGAGATAAGGGGGAGTAGTCAAGTGTGCTTGGTCAATAGCAATATTAAAAACATTGCTGACCTAACTGTACTTAGTTAGGTTATTTAAAACGTAGATTCCATCCTTCTTAGTTGTGTGACTTGAATGTTAATATTTTAAAATGCTTGTGCGCTTATTTCAATTTACATGTTTTGTGTTCATTGTTATTATGATGACTGGCATTAACAGGTGTGTGCAAAATGTTTAGTACTTATTCGCCAATCGTAAAGCCTGTCTTCTCTTACCGTTGTCTAGTTTATTATAGGCTTTTTAACTACCGTGTCTTTTAATTATAATTTATGGGTTTTATTTTAGGTTTCTGAGTATCAAGGGTTTTTTAACGTAGGTAAACTACCTACGAAGTTGACTTCTGTACCGCTTTTTTTCTTTCAGTAGCAGTTCATCTTCGGGTGAACAGTATCTTTTTGATTTCAACAAGAGCAGCGATGATGTCGACGCTTGGAGCGAACAATCAGACACAGTCCGTGACGTGGGAATGTCAAAGGCGGTGTTCGTTATACACAAGAACTTAAACTACAGGAGAGCAATATTCTTTGCATTACTGAACCCTCAATTAAATGGAGCTGGTTTTGCTGGTATAAGAGCGCTCCGTACTTATAACCTTACTGGATGTACAGCACTTCAATTACGGTGTAGGGGTCAAGGGCAGTTCAATGGATTTAAAGTTATATTGAGGCATAAGGGATTAAATGATGAACCCAATTATTCCTTCGAGCAATTCTTTCAGGTGAGATTGAAGCGACAATTTTATTTTTCGAAATAGGTAGTAGGTACCTAACATTAGTCTTAGTCCAATGTGACAAAAGTATAGGTACCTACTCCTGTAACTCAGTGGCCCAAAGTGGATCTTGGCATCCATAACACGACTTCTCCAGGCATCGCGATTCTGAGCTGTCTCTCACCAGCTAGTAGCGTCGAGTTCAAGGAGATCGTATTTACGGAACGGGACTCACAAGGATCCATCCGCTCCGATTTTGTGCTGCACCTTATGCTCAGAATTTTTCTTTTTTTACAAGTCTGCCGCTTAATATACCTACGTATTAAAATATTTCTGTATTTATTCCAGGCTCCAAAAGATGACTTTGCAGTCATAAACCTCAAGTTCTCAGAATTCAAGGCTTATTATCGCGGCAAACGAGTTAACAACAGTGAACCTTTAGACTTGTCTCAAATAACCAGCATCGGACTTCAAATGTACGGCGGAGTTTATCAGCCTGTAAAGCAAAAAGGTCCTGCTACTTTAGAAATTGATTGGATAAGAGCTGTTACTGATGACCTCAATAAGAGTTAAAAATAATAAAATAATCTTACAACTACTATTATAGAACATGGGTTCTCGTTTGTTTCATTTCAGATGATGCTGTGTGGATTGTCCAGCATTATTATTATTATTATTTATATTAGGTACCTCAGGATCTCATGTATCTACTTATATTTTGTGGAAAGGCTGTATTTTGTATGATTGTGGGTTTGTTTTCCCTACAAATAAAACTAAAACATATTCCTATATTCAATTTATTTAATAGAATGAGAGAGATACTAGATTTAACTCTATGTAAAATAGCAATAATTCATGTCACAAACACCAGCTCAAAACACAGTTTATCGTTGTCTCGTAGGCAATAACAGAGAAAGCGCGGTCATCGCGTCTGGGAACAAGGAATGGTAATTAACGAGGGGGACGTAGGCTGCCGTGATGACGCGGCCGGCGAACCACCGCCCGTGAAGAGAGTTCACTGACGCTACCGCAGTTGCTATCGTGGGACATTTGCAATAAACATTGCCTTGAGGCGAAGCTTTATCAACGTAAACATGAAGGACCCCGCCGTGTTTATTGCATTCGCTGATGACGTCATCCCTGATTTCGATGTCCCAGCTGGGATTTAATTCTCTGTAAATAATAAGCTAAATTAGTATTGAATTGGCTATAGAGCTCTACCCTACCACATAAGCATTGATAGATAGTCACGATCACGTCTCGTTACTAACGTCAAATAGACAACCCTCTGTTCTAATTACCATGTTCGACTTCGAAAAAGGATTAACACCCGTATTCAACTACAATACATATGTAAGGTAGCAAGCAATACTGTGCTATGTAAGGCATTTCTCACTGCGCTCGTCATATTAGGCCACATTAGTACATTATGTACTTAGTACATTGTTACATTAGTACATTATGTACTTAGTACATTGTTACATTAGTACATTATGTACTTATAAATCTGTGCATTTCATTCAGAAACAACACTCAAGCGACACTACTATGCGAACGCACTGCGTCGATTACAGATCTGTGATTTGTCCGTTTTTTTTAACATTTGGCAGATTTGCGTATGATATAAATATGACCTTTAAAAACTCACAACCATAATAAAACAATTTGTTTCCATAGAAAATGAATAGAATACAAACAAAATCTCAAAGCAAAACTGACAGAACATAACCAAACATTTTCTCCATCAATTGTGGACAAATTTTGATATTTCTTTTTGATTAGTAGGTATAGAGAGAGAATGATCCCGGGGTGGTCCCATATAAATATTATTTCCGAGAGTTTCTTATTAATTAAATAGTTTATAAAGGAATTCGAAGTCAGTTTTTAGTTCTTGTATAAAACATAAAATTATTAACATTACTACTCTGGTGATTAACCATGAAACCTTCATTAAGCTTCCTGCTTTATATTAAATTAGTTGTTTAGTCTGTTAATAGCATTTGGTTTTCCTCTAAATATAATGTAAGCTGATAACTATTTCAATATAACATGCTTTTCCTGTATGTGTTAATAATACTTACGTAGCGGGATCAAACATATTGTTGAGCATAAAGCATTGTGTGGCAATCGGTGGTGCTATTTGCGGGGTAGGCGTTGATATTGTTGAACTGTTTCCCATTAATACTGATGCAGCAGCTGGAGGAATCTGAAAATATAGGAATAATCACATAACACTTAATCTGGCAGAAGGCCACATTCGTCCAAGTTCAAATTTCGCGCGTCTGCGGAAAGACCGAATTGTGGTCAATGCACCGCACCATTTCTTGGCGCGTAATTGACGAGTTTTTGACCGGACAAAATTTTAGCTGCACTTCTTTAGCATATGTCAACCAGCCAGCCGCTTTCTCAATCTTTGACTTCGAGTAGCGATGTGTTCATATGGAAACATGTAGTAATTATTGTTCGATAGGTTAGACTATTTCAAGCTGAATTCATTATGATACGATACTTTATAGTTACAGTAGTAAAATTTAAAGTAATCATCAATCGTAGACCACGCGGCGGTCACGCGCGGACCACCCGCGAAGGGCCCGCCCCATATCCGTCACTTTTTTTTTTTTGAGCTGCGCAGTTGATAAGATAAAATAGTTACAACAGAAATCCATGCTGTTTTATTTCATTACTAGCCTGCGGTTTCGCACGCGTCGTTTCTATGAAAACTTTTAAATGGTATTTCTATCCCATGGGAACTGATTTGAGAAATAAAAAGTATTTTTGATACCAGATTTAAAGCAACACCTATGCAAAATTTCAGCTCAATCTGGTCTGTAGTTTTGGCGTGCAGTAGTAACAAACATCTATCTATCCATCCATCCAAACTTCGCATTTGTGATATTAGTCAGTGTGACTAAAATTTTCGAATTTTGTTTGTAAATCCTTATCAGCACACATAGGTCCACAGCTGAACATGCCTCCCAAAACAAGGGTGAGGAGGTCTTTGTTATTCACAAAACTTGGCAAGTCGATTGGTGATTGCAGTAATAGTGCCTAAGTCGGATCTTGTGACATCCACAAGCTGAGTTCGAGGAGTTGATGCCAGAATTGGCGCGGGTGATAATGCTATGAACTTACTTGTAATCCAGTGCCTTCAGCGAGTTTGAACATAAGCTGCAAGCGACCAGTAGCGCCAAGGTCAACACCAGCCCTATCAAGTTCATCAGCGTCGAAACGCGAGCTAGACCCGCCGTCTGTGCGCTCTGTTACATTGCCTACTTTCATGGGGCGTCCAGCTAGTTCAAAACCATTCAACTGCTCCATGGCTTTCTTTGCATCAGATGCATGATGGAACTAAAACAACAAAAAAATCAGTGATGCAACAGTTAATGAAAAATTAAATATATAATATAGACAATTATTAAGTCAATAGCCAATATTTTAATTCCTACATACCGTGAGGAATCCATATCCTTTACTTTTTGCAGTATCTGGATCAGTCATAAGTTGAATGTGATCAATTTTGCCAAAAGGTTCAAATATGCCCCGCAACATATCCTCTGTGATGTTAAAATGTAGAGATCCAACATACAATCTTGTTGGCCCATTGCTTGTCTTTGGTGCCAAGTTTGGAAGAGTGTTTCCCACTCTGTTCTTTTCAGCTTGTGTGTGCTGTACAATGATTGGCACACCCAGCAACTTCTGTCCAGTAAGACCTAGAGCCTGTGAAACAATACATGATTTTATTATTCATTCAAGTTACAAAATATATTGGTTTAGCAAATTGTCTGCTTTAACATAGTGTTACTTACCAGAGGAACGGACTCTGCATCTTTGAATTCGATATAAGCTATGCCCTTAAATCTTCTTGTTTTATTGCATGTAATAAGTCTCACATCTCGAACTTTGCCAACAGATGAAAAGAATTCTTCAAGATCTTTTGCACGAATACGTTGCGACAACTGCATGCAGAATACTGTACGTAAATCTCTTTCTTCCGGCGGCAACTCTTCAAGTTTCGGCTCTAATCCGCGTGATTTAGAACGATATTCAGTAGCAGGATCTCTCTCTACGCTCTTCTCTTTTCTAGGGCGGTTACGCTCCTGGTCCCTGCTTATGTTATCCTTTTCTTTACTACGTTCTTTGTCCCGACTTCGTCTTTTGTCTTTATCCCGTTCGCGTTCTTTATCGCGGTCTCCGCGGTCCCCACGGTCGCGGTCCTTGTTACTCTTGTTTTCCCTCTCACCCCTGTCTTTATCTCTATCCCCTCTATCTTTGTCTCTATCCCGACGGTCCCTGTCACGATCCCGATCCCTATCTTTCTTATCATCTCGGTCTCTTGAGCGATGCGAGTCTTTGTCCCGTGATCTTCTTTTCTCTCTTGACCGACTGCGTCTAAGAAAAATAATTTTAGTACTATTGGGATGATACAAAAGGTATATATTTATTAGCTTTTGCCCACAACTAAGCCTGAATAGACAATACAGTACAAAGGGATATTGGGGCTTAATTGGCAGTAAAATAATTTTCAGAAGTATAGCTTTTTCAGATATTTCCCATTACTAACTTTACCTCCATATAATTAGGATAGATGAATAATAATTATTGCTATACCTACTGGTATAGCAATTCTTACCTTCGACTGCCATCGCGATCCCTGTCTTTGTGCTTATCAGAATACTTGTCGGAGCGATGCTTTGAAGAGGTAGTGTTTTCCTGTCACACAAAGCACAAGGTAGAAGCAGCGCCACAGCAACACACGCCGAGTGAATAAATAAAAATTGCATTAGTTAATTTACAATGACATTGTTCATACATTCATGATATATCAAAAACAATGATTCTGTGAGTCATTGTTGATGAAATAACACAAATGACTTAGGCTCTGAAGATGGCTAGTTTGCAACCGATGTTCATCCGAGTCATGGTTGCAGCACCTAAAACTTACCCTTCATACCACTGACTAAAGATGCACGACTGACTATGGATAACATCAACAGGAATATTTCTGCAAAAGATTTATGACCCATCAGAGTATGGTCTTTTTCAAAAATATTTGATGAAATAAATTGTTGCTTGATACAAATAATTTTCTTTTGAGTAAGTAAAAACAATAATAATAAGATCTGATCTGACTTATTCTATAAAAAGTTAAGTATATTGTATTGATACCTCTCAGTTCGTTCAGGTCGGTGGTGAATGCTGGACTATTACCACAAAGTTCTATAAATACAAGAAATGATTCCCAAATGTAATTTTGTTTCATATTTGTACACTTTTCAGAGATTTGTTAACATTTTATTAATGATATCTCTTAGATTTGTATATGTCCTGATGATTTAGTGTTAAGAAATCTTTGAAAAATTATTGCTTGCATAACCAACATGGGAGAAATGTAGGTAATAACTTCTCAGATAGTTTATCAAAAAGTGAATGGAAATTCCATGTTTGTAAGTTCTAAAGTACAGCAGGGCCTCGATAATCCAAACACCTTAATTTATACCCTGTTCAGACATACAGAGTGTTTGGATTATAGTATATAGATATTTTTAAAGTTGTATTACTAAATATTACAAGGTTTTTTATGATTGAGAATATGTTTTTATTATGCAAAATTGTATAGTACTTCAAATCACACTTTTTCATAGAATTCCAATAACAACATAGAAAACACTTTATCAAAAGCGTTTTTTTTCGTTGACTTATCTGCAAAACAGTACAGGTAGCAATGTAAAATGTACACACAGGTACTGCGAGACTGAGAAACAGCGGTTGTTCAGACTATCGAGGCCCTGCTGTACCTACATATTAATTTTAATCAGTTGTTCAACAACCAATTATGTACCTATTTATTTTTATAGCATTAAAGCCAGAAGAATCTTGCAAAATAAGATTGAGTTGTTTCTAGGAAGTAATTTTGTAAAAAGAACTCATGATAGGGTTTCAAATGTAAATCATTATTTACAATCAGTTTCAAAATTTGGAATGGGATACAAAGTTTAACAAAGTTTACCAGCTTTTTATGCAAAATTAAATACCTACTGCGGTCTAAAGAACACCATGAATATTGTGTAACATGAAGGTCTCTGAAACTCCACATTCAAGGACCTAAGTACAAAGATAACTTAGTGTTTTGTTAAGCGTGGCAAACTGATTATTCTCGCAAAATTATTATCAGTAGGTACATTACGTGCTGAATCGAATGTAAAACTTACCGACTTCACGTAAGGGGCTTCAAGCATAGCCTCAACATCAAAATCTTCAGCCATTCTGAAACGAACCAAATTATTCCATAGGTACTCTATAGATATGTTATAAGCATTTATCAGCACAACATGAAAGTGCCAAGTTTTGTAAATCTCTATTTAGTAGGTAGCTTGATATGGAATTTTCGGTGAATTTCAAGAAGCATGGAGTAGGAACAAAATGGCGTTTGAAATGAAGTCAATGAAACAAACTGGTGGTAACTTACATTATTTAGTGGGATTACGTGATTGCAGATTGTGCGCAGAAATATTATTATATCCTCAGTATTATAGACGCGGTTCTAAGAATATTCCTTTCTAAAATTCTGATTTAGAACTGAAACCAATCATTATTCCAACAAAGAACGAATGACAATGATGACAACTTGTAAACAAAATGGCGACGAATGAACAGAAGTTGCATAGTGAGTGAATGAACATTATGGTACAGGCTATTTCATTGAAAACATGGTCGATTTTGTAGGTTAAACCCGGTTAAACGTAAAGCTGGAAACTTAACCCCAGCTATTTGTCAGTGTATTTGGTTTCTAAACTGACTTGACCAAAGAGAATAAAACCACTGACAAAATATCCATAGCACGCACGCCATTTTGGTGGTTTGGTTGGTCAAACAAAATAATAATATTAATAAAAATCGTTTCAACACAATTGTCTAAATTCATTGATTGTTTATTTGCTAAAAAATCACACTGAAAAATGACTACAGCAGCGAGACCGACCTTCGATCCTGCTAGAGGAGGGCAAGGAAGGGGCGAGAAGGATTTGAGTGCGATATCTCGTCAATATTCTAGCAGAGACCTTCCTGGTCATACCAAACTCAAATACAGGTAAGCATGGTGAATATAAAAATAGATAAAGATCTGCGTTTTCATCCACAGGTTGACTGATATGATCTTACTATATCCTAAGAACTCAATGTACACATGAAACAACATGTTGTAAATGATTACAATGATTACAGACTGCTGAATGCCTGAGATCACACACGGCCTGCTTGTTTATTTACTTTCTAAACCGTTTAATTTGCTCTACAGAGAACAAGGACAAGGAACTACAGATGAGCTGCGCGCGCGAGACTTCCGCAAAGAATTGGATGAAAGAGAGAAAGACACTAAGTCAGTAGGTGGCAGAAGGCAGAATGACCCAATATCTAAACGTGCTAAAATAGATCAAGTGCCAGCTGCTAGTTTGGACGCAGATGATCCACTCGAGGGAGACTCATCAGATTCTGATGATTCAGACGATGATACTGCAGCATTGTTAGCGGAACTGAACAAAATTAAAAAGGAGAGAGCAATTGAGAATGCGAAAAAGGTAACAAGCTAAACTCCACCAACATAATTATTTATTAAGTTGTAAATCTTTTGATAAATTTTTCTGTCTATCTAATCAGCTTGTGAGCTTAGAACCCACTGCTGGGTCTAAGCATGCAGACTTATTTTATTATCGATAATTATTCATTATCTTTTTAGGAGGCTGAACGAAAACTGGAGGAAGAGAGAATAAGAATGGAGAATATATTGTCAGGAAATCCCTTGTTAAATTATTCAGCGGCAGGACAGAAAAATGATTTGAAGGTTTGTGTTTATCCATTGTTCAAAAGTTAATGTTAAATGGTACAAAGTTAATCTAAAAGTAAAGATGTAAACAAATAATTTATTGATAACTATGAAAAAACCTGACTTTGTTCCTGATTTTTCATGTTGTTTGCATATTGTTGATTGTTTTGTGTTGGCGGGAGTTTTTTTTTGTTGTTTCAAGTTTGTTCTTCATTCTACAAAGAATAAAAGTAACAAAAAAAATAATTTGCCGCAAATCGTTAACCATTTTCTATGAACCCATGATGAAAACAACTTTGATTAGATTGTATTTTGGGAGCATTTGGAAAAATTTTGCCTAAAACGTCATATGTTTTAAAAATTGTCCCACACCACCTACAAAGACCACCACATACAAAGATATGTGAAAATAATATGTGGTAAAAAGGCTTTTTTTAAGGTGATAAGAATGGCTTAGCAATTTAAGCTTTATTATGTAATATTGAAATATACATTATTTTTAGGTCAAGAGGCGCTGGGATGATGATGTGGTGTTCAAGAACTGTGCTCGATCTGAACCAGAGAAGAAACTAAATTCATTCATCAATGACTCTTTGAGGTCAGAATTTCATAAAAAATTCATGGAAAAGTATGTAAAGTAGTTAAATAATGTTTTAAGTTGTATTGTGTTAGGCATGTAGCTGTTCTTACTAAGAACAGCTACATGCCTAAGAACTTCATAGTCCTAATTACATTTATTTTAATTAAGAATTTAGTTCTGTTCTGTTCTTTTGTGATTAAAATCAGGGATGTTATTGATATGCCATTTCGGATATGGATAGGGATATTGGAATAATATTATATTGGTTTCGGATCCGGATACAGATTTTAAATAATTTTAAACTATCGGTAGTTTCGCTTACGGATATAAAATAATTATGAATAAAATTGTAAAATATTAGAGTAAAGCACCTCAGTAATTTTCAAAAAATCTATTTTTACTAGGGCATACAATCCCACATCAAAATCTCAATCTCACAAGCCTGCAGGATCAAGACCATCAATCCTGCTGATTTGCGGAACTGCAAAGATCATACAATTCGATTTTTTACTTTCTACGCTCAAATACGTATACTCGTGGGGGTTCTTCTGTCGTAGCGTAACTGAGCATTTTCGGATAAACATCCATATAACTTAAATGTATAAATTGATTTACAATGCGATTAAAGTAATAATTTTGATGTCTCTGTAAAGTCTGGGT
Source organism: Eupithecia inturbata (assembly GCA_963662085.1). Classification (NCBI taxonomy): domain Eukaryota; kingdom Metazoa; phylum Arthropoda; class Insecta; order Lepidoptera; family Geometridae; genus Eupithecia; species Eupithecia inturbata. The sequence continues at coordinate 7,337,042 of OY759180.1, read as the reverse complement.
TCATTTTACAGATGATTCAATTGCTCGAATATACAACAAAAAGCATTTAAAAAAATGTAGTTGATGCTTAAAAATATATCTTTTAAATCCTTCATTTTATTGGCCATTCACAAATCTCAAAACCCATGTATAAATTATTATCAATTTAGGAATAAAGTATTAATTTATTGTGTCTTCACTTCAATGAAATAAATGAAAGAAAGTGGATTAATCGCTGGTTAATACGTCCGGGAAGAAAGAATATGTACATATTCAAAAGGACATCGGCGCCCATTTTGCCTTTGCAAGATTCGCAAGACTGAAAAAAGTATGGAAATAGCCATATTTTTTCAGTCTCGCCAATCCCGCGGATCCCGTAAGTGCTATGAATCACTCAACACTCATACCAACTGACTCATTTCAACAAAAACCCCACCATCTGAACCTTAACAAGAGTGTAAAGTAATGTTATCTAGCTATTTACTTCTTCCACTAGTAAGTAAACAAAGAGATTCAATGAAGTGAAGAGAACCAATTAGGTACCTTACAGTTTATTTCATATTTGATAATAATTTAGTTTAAAATTTTACTTTTCTGTGAGTTTATTTTTATTTTGTTTTTGAGAACTTAACAGTTTTCCATTGATATCGATCACTGTGTTTTTTTAGCGTAATAGTGCCGTGCCACCTCCTTTCCTTATTATGGATTTTCCTTATATTGTTGAGTTTTGAGGAAACTACAACACCTTTTGTCTAAGTAGGTGTTCGTAAATGTAAAATTGTAATGCCATACCAAAATGGCTGACTAGTCATATGACGAAGCAAAAGAAATAATAAACTACTAGATACTGCCCAAGGCTTTACACGCGATTCTCCGGGATAAAAAGTAGCCTGTCTTTCCCCGAGATACCATCTACCGCCCTGCTAAATTTTATTAGGAGCCGTCCAGTCGTTGACGTGAAAAGGTAACAGATAGACATAATTACTTTAGAATTAAATAAATAATGCTGGACAATCCACACAGCATCATCTAGCCCCAAAGTAAGCAGAGCTTGTGTTATGGGTACTAGATGACTGATAAACTTAATACTATTCATAACATAGATAGATATTTTTATTATTATAGAAAATACCCAGAACACCCGGAACAAATATTTGCAGATCGTACAAACATTTGTCCCAAGGCGGGAATCGAACCCACAACCTTCTGCGTCGCAGGCGGACCTTCGCCCGCCGCGCTACATCGGCAGGGGACGCGCGCGGCTGATGTGTCGGCTCGGTGGCCGGTAAAAAAACCTGTCATATAATGTCTCATTTAGAACCCGCCCTTATCCGAAACATTTATTTCTGATTCGGTTGGACGGTAACGGTTACGGATAGTTTTTTATTTCTGATATCCGATAGTTTCGGTTACGGGTACGGAGCTCCTTAACATCTCTGATTAAAATAATCACAAAAGAACTACCTACTCAACAAATATTTCAAACTTGTTTTGAGGTTGTATAAATTATTTACAAAGAATTTACTTTACAGTTAATAAATACATGTATATACATATACAAAATTTACATATAACAGTTAAGCTATAAGAAGACGCGGCAATATAGTGAATTTTAGCAGTATGGGCGGTTTGTTTACAAACTTTGTACATCGAATTCGGATAAAATATTAGGTTACCTATGACAGTAATTTGTAGTAGTATCTGATTTCACTCCTAATTGACTACAACTTGTGTAAACTTTGTAGTTATGGGTCAGATATCTTTGTTATTAAACCTAGACATTTGGTAGGTAATTGAACTGTAGGTTTTTTGTTAACAAAGGCCTGGATTAAATTAAGATTAGAGACTTTTAAATAAACTCAGACAATGAAGAAACGGAATATTTATTAACTCACCACCCATGGGTTTTAACACAGTTTTTAACTTCCTTAGTGAGAAAAGAAAATTAATCATGAGAAGAGATAAGCCTCATGGCTTTTCTACTGGGGCGAATGTATCGCAGCGTTTGGAATTAAATTATCTACTTTATTCCTGACATCACGCTAGAAAACATTACTGATCGTGCCATCAAATTCAATAGAAATTGGATTGAGTATACTCATAAATGTAGGTAATGCACTTTACAAAAAGAGCAGAGCACTTTATCTTATAAAAAGTGATAAGTGTAGCTGAGTAATAGATGTCGGTGTGCTTATAATTTATACTCGTATCCGCTTTAATTTCATGCGGAATTGAGACTAACTTGTACCGTCCAGAGATGTGTGTCTGGCCGTGTTGTGTTTGCGTATTGAAACTAATGATGTGTGAAGGCAAAAGAGGGGAGGTAGGTATGCGACGCAGCGGTCTACCTTGAGTGGGCAGGCAGGGCAGGTTCACCGGCGGACCCGCCGCGCGCCTCAGTACTCGCTCGCTCGCCAGTCCAGCGCCTAGAGGGCACTTGAGCGAACATGGCAGCCGCGCGCTCTGTCCGATGCGCGTGCATTGCGTTGTTTATTGTGGCGGCGCAGGCGACCCTCTCAGGATTGTACATCGACAACGGCGTCGATCAAACTGTGATACATCATTCGATGACGCAAGACGAGCGGAAGGTGGTAGAGGTGGAGATACTGGAGCTGTTGGGTCTCGGGGAGCGGCCGCGACGGGCGCGCGTGCCGGGCTTGGACCGGTCGGCGCCGAGCTTTCTGCTGGACGTGTACAAGCAACTGGCGGAGGAGCACGAGCAGGCGCGCCCCACGAGGAGCTCCGACTCGGCGCTCACGGGGGACGAGCAGCAAGCCATCGATCAGAGCGATCTTATCATGACCTTCCAAAGCAAACGTTAGTACGCAAAATACCAATTACAAATACCAAATCCATTAATTTTGAGGTGTAGAGCTAGCTACACCTACCCATAAGATTAAGTTCTAAGTAAATAGGCATCTTAAATACTTGCATAATTAAGCTTTGGCGTAGAATCTTAGGTGCATACGCACGGATAGGTAGTATATATGGATATTATTGGTACGTAGATCAGCTACCTATCTCGCAGTTCATGCGCACTTAGTCTTAAATAGATTTGTTTACCTAACAATTTTATTTATACATGCTTTGTTTATTTGACCTAACTTCAGTTTGAACCTAACTACTGCTTACATCGAATTTGCAGTGCTCTATAACCGAGGTAACTTTAGTCTACCTTCGTCTCTTGCATTCACAAAATCATAATCTTTTGAGTCTTCATCTAATCAAATGACTTACTATGCTGACCATTTAATACTGCGCGACATCATAAAAATTGTAGATATCTTTGATCGAACCTTAGTTGATCCAATGTGGGTACTCAAACCTATAAGATTCGGCAATCTGAATAGCCAAAATTGATTTACACGGTACGAGATTGGAATTCGGTTATAAAATAGCGTTCGTTCTCAGGTAAGAGGTCCAAGATGAGTCATTGGTCCCTTAATTACTGCCGGCATACCACAGGGATGAGAGCTGGCGTCAGCCGGCTGCGGTTAAAGACAAAATAAATATTATTAATGCCCCTTCATTTTACTACTATTCAGGCCTTTCTTGAAGATAAGACCACCCATTGTATTGAGAACGATTGTTTTGACGAAGTCTGCGCCCTATTGAAGAATGTAGGTAAAAGTGTGGTAAAAGGTTTTGTTTTTCCGAAAATTTCTATATAACATAAGTATGTACTCATGAGAATTGACACCATCTACATTCTACATTGTACTAGGTAATTACATTATAATGATGTATTCCGTTGTAAAAGCTTATTTGTAGATTCGAGGAAAAACGGCATGTAATAGAAGTAGCATTCACTGTTTTGTGATCTGATATGATAAGTCAATGTTGTTTATACGTAACCTAACCTAACTGTACAATACAAAATCCAAACACACAGACACACACACACTGCTCTAAAGTACCTACCTCTTTAAAAACCTAGGTAAGACATTTTATAACGTATCTTTTTAAGGTATTTAAGGCCGATCCGCGGAAAAATGTCCAATAGTGTCCTCACGTTTAAAATAATTCTTAAAAAATAATTTAATAATAAGTAATGAAATAAATCAATAAAAATATGCCAATATCTTATCAAAATATGACCAATAAAGTTGAAATTGTTTTGGTAATACATTATATAAACTTGCGCCAATTATTTCGCTTGTAGCTTTACAAAATGTGTTTTTTTGGGGTTTTCATTATTATTGTATTGAATCTAATAATATTTACGAAAATCTTTATATTTTAAAGGAAAGCTATGATATTGAAGTAGTACATAGTTTTAATGATTTTTTAATTCATTTGGTGTTTTCTGTTTCCTGTGAGAGGTAAAACCCCGCGCTCTTTTTAGTATTTTCAACAGATATTATATCTATATATATATATAAAAGAAACTCGTGTTAGTTACACTATTTATAACTCAAGAACAGCTGAACGGATCTCGGTGAAATTTGGCAGCGAGGTAGATGGTATCCCGGGGCCGGACATAGGCATACCTTTTATTCCGGAAAAAAGCGTGCGAAGCCGCGGGCTGCAGCTAGTTTATTATAAAACTACATAAAATATTGTTAAATGAAATATTTTATCGTGTAGATTAGATATTAGTCATATTTTGTGATTAGTTTCATTACATATATTAGATTAGTTTTAGAGAAATCTTTAAAACGGTAAGGACTGAATTGAGCAATTTCACGCGAACCCCTAATAATTATTGTTGTGTGGGATAAGCTGGCCTGCTGGCTCTTGTCATCCTGTCCTAAGTAGGTACGTATGTCCTAAGTAAGTATACCTACTTACTTATGGAGTGCGCGTTGATGTCTTTTGTATGGACGATTACCGTATTTCGTTTATCAATCCTACGGAGCAGATCAAACCACATAGTACATAAGCATGAATTTTGAATTAGGCCAAAATCTATACTTTTGTAGATGTCAAGTAATTCCAAAAAACTTCCCTAACTCTACGTCTTGTATTTAGTACCTACCTACCTAGCTTGCATATAATGCAGGTAACCGAATGTAGTTTTACCTACAATACATCATCATCATCAACCTATTTTAGTCCACTGCTGGTCCCCTAATGGACGCCATAGCGCCCTGTCTTCAGTTTGCCGCATCCAGCATCTGCCTGCAGTCTTTCGCAGGTCGTCGTTCCACCTGGCTGAAGGGGACACTACGTTTGCCGAGTCGCGGTCTCCACTCGAGAACACGTTTACCCCAGCGGTTGTCTGTTCTTGCGCCGGCCCACTGCCACTTCAGCTTGCTTATTCTTTGAGCTATGTCGATAACTTTGGTTCTCTGTCGAATGTATTCCTTTAGAGAAAATTTCCATAGCTCGCTGAGCGACCTTGAACTGGTGTACCAACTCTACTGTCAGTGTCCACATCTCAGCTCCGTAGGTCATGACGGGTAGGACGCACTGATTGAAAACTTTCGTTTTCAAGCATTGCGGTCGGATGTCGAGAAGACTCGACGTAGTTTTCCAAACGCTGCCCAGCCTAGCTAGATCCTCTTGGCTTCCTTCTCGAAGTTGTTTTTACCCAACTGCAGAATCTGCCCAAGGTAAATATACTCGGAAACAGTTTTGAGGAGATGGCCAATGTACGACCACCGGTATTGGATCAATGAGGCCATTGATCATGACTTTGGTTTTATCCAAATTCATGCCAAGACAGATACATCGGGAGGCTGAAGCTAGGTCCAGCATCTGGTTCAGCTCCTCTAGCGACTCCGCCATTAAGACTATGTCATCAGTGAATGTGAGATGTAGTTGCCGTTTATGTTATGATCTACCTTTCCAGTCCAGCATCTTAATCATATCTTCCAATTAAGCGCATTGAAAGATATGAACAAGATGCTGGATCATCCAATTAGGCGCATTGGAAGATATGATTAAGGTGCTGGACTGGAAAGGTAGAGCATTACATAAACGGCAACTACATCTCACATTCACTGATGACATAGTCTTAATGGCGGAGTCAACAGTTTCGGGATATGACATCCTCCTGCCTCTTTCTTCTGCGCAATTGGATGGGTTTATACTGCTGGCCCTGTACTTGGATACTTATTGTGGCGACTTCGTAGAGACATCTCAGCACCTCGATATAACGATAGTCTACTTGGCATCGCTGTAAGGATTTCAGAACAGCCCAAGTTTCGACGTAGTCAAAGGCATTCTCATAGTTCACACAGGCCAGACACAGGGGCTGATTATATTCTTCGGACTTCTGTTTAATCTGCCTCACTGTGTGAATGTGGTCTATGGTGCCATTACCTCCGCGGAACCCGACCTGTTACGGTGGCTGGAACTCGTCGAGTCTCCTAGCGAGACGGTTCGTGACCACTCGTGAGAACAGCTCTTAGACGTGGCTCAGGAGTGAGATGGGTCTGTACTTTTTAAGGAGGGTTTTATCTCCCTTCTTAAAAAAGAGCACCACCTAACTCCCGCTTCACGTTTTTGTAGTTCGCCCACTGTGAAGGACGGTGTTAAAGAGGTTCTGTAGCTCTTGTATTACTGGGACTCCCCCGGCTTTCAGAAGCTCTGATGTAATTCCGTCCTCACCGGGGGCTTTTCCATTTTTAAGCAGCCTTAGAGCAAACACGGTCTCGTCTTGACTGATGTCTGGCAGTTCGTCGGTATAGTGGCGTGTCAGTATGAGTCTGGAATCATGGTCATCTCTTTGGTAACGAGGGGCATGTGCAGCGTATAATTGGCCATAGAAATCCTCTATCTCGGCGGAGATCTTCAGCTTCGACAATACGGTCCTCCCATCGTGCGTTTTGAGCTTCGTCAGGAGGCTCCTGCAAAGCTGCCGAGTGAATACATTGGACATATTCAGAGATGTCTCAGTGATCAACAGGCTCAATACCGAATCTGATCACCAACTCCTCCGAGGCTCTGAATATCAACTTGAAGCTTAAGAGAAACCGTCTGATGAAGTCCACGCTCCGACCTAACCCAATCCAACTCATGGCGGGCACCGAGAAGTTCCAGCAGCTTCTCGGGCATATATTACTACACTATATACTATATATATATTACACTGATGACGCTGACAAGACCCTACACAATCTGGTCGAAACGTTGAGGCACGAGGGCATTAAGTTCTGCCAAAAGCAGCGTACTGGCAAGAAGTCCAAACTCTTGGATGAGACTCTCGGGCTGATGGTAAAAAGAAGTGAAACTACCCATGCGACTTCGTCAGAGAGGTCAGACCTATACAAGCTAATCGTGAAGATGGTACGTCGCGACCTTCGGAGCTCCAACACGCGCCTCGACCTACCATTACGCATAGTTAATTAATCTTGTACACCTGCAATGAGTATCAGATTACTAGGTAAAATATCAACACCTGGTGACCAATCCTTAATTTAATACGCAGTTCATTAATAATAAATGAATTATTTATGATTTTAGACATTCAATACTCATTAATAACTACGGAATGGTACCTACCTATGTATATATGAAATGATAAACCGCCAAGTGCGAGTCGACTCGCACACAAAGGGTTCCGCACCGTAAAAATCAGGCAACTTTTTCAAAGAACATAAAATTTTTACTTGTTCGGACACCCCTTAAAAATTGTCAACTTTATTTTGTTATACATATTATGTTTAGTACCTATTTCTTGGTATTAAAATTGTAGTGTTACTTATTTATAGAAAACAATTTCAATTGTCTACCTACCTCTTACGGTTCATGAGATAGAGCCATGTGACAGACGGACGAACGGACGGACAACGGAGGTTTATTAATAGGGTTCCGTATCTGAACGGTGAAAACACACCCTAAAAGAGATCATTACGAATAGTGGTAAGCTAGTTTCTGCCCGGGGCTTCGCAAGCGTTTTTCCCGGATAAAAGCCCATGTTAATGAAGAGATCTAGGCATAGAACTATATTTATACAAAATTTCAGCCTGATTTTTTTAGTAGGTTGTTTCGGCGTGAGGAGCTAAAATACATCCATAGGTACACCTATCCCTACACCATGATACCTTCGCGTTTATTGTGATTTTAGACCTAAGATAAAGTATTACTACGGATATCCGTAGGTACATTTCCGGATCTATTCTCGTTGTCCCCATTGAAGCTTTCCTCATTCAATGGGGACAAGAGATAAAAATTACTATTACCTGAAATTACATAAAGATCATTACGATTTATCTTAGGTGAAATAAAACTTGTTTTTAGGTCACCATCTGGGCGCGCTACGCCACGGGCATGGCAGGCACGTATGGTTCGAAGTAGCCGGCACTCCTGGCGACGCATCAGCTCTCCTCACGGCTGAGTTAAGGCTCCATCAGTCGCCAACCGAAAGCGAAGACCCTACTCGTCTTTATACAGTCGTCGCGCACCGGGTACTTAGCGTCGATAATTTAGGGTACGTAATAAATAAATAATGCTGGACAATCCACACAGCATCATCTAGCCCCAAGCTAAGCAGAGCTTGTGTTATGGGTACTAGACGACTGATGTACTTAATACGATACATTACATAGATAGGTAGATATTTTTTATTATAGGTACATAGAAAATACCCAGAACACCCAAAACAAATATTTGCAGATCATACAAACATTTGTACCAAGGCGGGAATCGAACCCGCAACTTCCTGCGTCACAGGCGGAACTTCGCCCGCCGCGCCACATCGGTCGTCAATAATAATAATAATGTGCGCGTAATGTGGTTATTATACCCCCATGCGAATATAGTCAGTGCAGATGACAATTATTCCTCCACTTAAAAAGTAGAATTAAATAAATAAACAATTCACAGAGAGTCAGCCATTAAATTAGCTACGAATTATACTTAGGTTCCGTTTTGGACCACAAGGAGCAACTTTTTAGGAGAAATTGACGGCATTGGGTCCATCCGAAGCTCCCCTAAGATTTACTCCATCCTCATACTGTATAATTTAAAATTACACCTAAGAAACCAAAAGACAACATAACCTATGAGTGGAGTAGGGAATCAGCGGATCAGGCTGGCACAAGACCGCCAAGGGTGGCTTATACTTAACAGTGGATGTTACCCGCTATCCGCTTTATAGATGGATAGACTATGAAACCAGGTTCTTGCGTCTCTTTCATTTACTTTTGTACTGTGCCACTGCTGACCAAAAACCATCCTCCGCTCGTAATACATTACAAAGAACTGGAAATACCTATAATACAAAATCTGCTTATTCAAACACATCTTCCCAATCACCAGGAGTCTCCAACTAGAAGAGGTAGCGCGGGTGAACACGACAGCCGCTTCGGAAGGCTGGCTGGAGTTGAACGTGACGTCAGCACTGGCGGCGTGGCTCACGTCGCCGGCTGATAACCGAGGCTTCTTCATCACCATGCATCCTCACTCGCAGCCTGGTAAGCAGATCTCATCGACAGCCGCGTCGGAAGGCTGGCTGGAGTTGAACGTGACGTCAGCACTGGCGGCGTGGCTCACGTCGCCGGCTGATAACCGAGGGTTCTTCATCACCATGCATCCACACTCGCAGCCTGGTAAGCAGATCTCATCGACCGCGTCGGAAGGCTGGCTGGAGTTGAACGTGACGTCAGCACTGGCGGCGTGGCTCACGTCGCCGGCTGATAACCGAGGGTTCTTCATCACCATGCATCCACACTCGCAGCCTGGTAAGCAGATCTCATCGACCGCGTCGGAAGGCTGGCTGGAGTTGAACGTGACGTCAGCACTGGCGGCGTGGCTCACGTCGCCGGCTGATAGCCGAGGCTTCTTCATCACCATGCATCCTCACTCGCAGCCTGGTAATCAGATCTCATCGACAGCCGCGTCGGAAGGCTGGCTGAAGTTGAACGTGACGGCAGCACTGACGGCGTGGCTCACGTCGCCGGCTGATAACCGAGGCTTCTTCATCACCATGCATCCTCACTCGCAGCCTGGTAAGCAGATCTCATGGACATCCGCGTCGGAAGGCTGGCTGGAGTTTAACATGACGTCAGCGCTAGCGGCGTGGCTCATGTCGCCGCGCCGTCTGATAACCGTGGCTTCTTCATCACTATGCATATATGCATCCTCACTCACAGCCCCTCTCATTAGAGACGACAGGCGCGTCGGAAGGCTAGCTTGAGTTGAACACTGCTGATAGCTGACAATTAAACTAAAATAGGGTTGTTCCGTGATCATGGCGCATGAAACTGTGCCGAAATATTGGAAAGCTCAAAACTCAAATCATAGTAAATATCCCATTGTAAATGACTTTAGTGTTAATAACCATGATGGATTTAAAAGATTTCAAATAAAACAAGTTGATAATTTTAAATAGCTGTATATATAAGTAAACCACATACATAGTGAATTTATTGTACAATTACGAAATTTTCCTTTATTATGATGGCCTGGCTAAGAACTGGACGACGCGACGTAAAACAGGTACCTTGATAGTAAGTAGGTACCTTTATAACTTTTTTATTTTTTCATTCTCGTAATTGAACCAAAGACATTTTAGTAAAAATTTCAAGAGAAACGTTTTGATCTTTGCTCTATGCGGGTTGATTAAAGTTATTTTTAATCTAAATGGGACGAAATAAATAATGGAGTAATGGATGTGCTGTGTGGTGCCGGCTGAGAATTTGCACCATCCCAACTCTTCCCGCGGGTTTCGTAAGAGGCGACTAAGGGATATCCAGCGGGGGCGAGCAGCAGCGTGGGGATTATGGGCATTACCCCCGTGAGATAAAAGCCCACAAGGCGCTTATCAGGGGGAGGCTTGGGTCCAGCTGTAGACCAATATAGGCTGTCGAGGTGGAGGTGGAAGTAATGGTAATTTTGTTCCATCATCATCATCATCATCATCATCATCATCATCATCATCATCTACAGCCTTTTTTGGTCGCAGGCCTCCACCTGATAAGCGCCTTATTGGCTTTTATCATATGGTTCCATATTCACCGAAATAGTGGGTAGTTCCTAATCGAGAGACGAACACTGGACAACTTGCAAAGTGTAGCACGTTTAAGTCTATTGTATCGAACTTTTGAATTCCCTTACAAAAGACATAAACGCGCTATACCATTTTGTAGAAAAAGTTTCCCAAACAACATCAAATTTTTCTTCTCTTATATTTTTTCTTTTCCTTCCAGAGCGGAACGTGAAGCCTGAAGAGATTGGTTTAGAAGAGCCAAGAGGCGTGGTTTCTGAAGGGAAGCAGCCGTTTTTGGTGGCTTTCTTCAAAAACGGTCCAAAGCTTGGTAACACGGACGCTGGGGCTAGAAGGAAACGAGAGGCCAGGCGGTGGCGTGCTCATGGCTACTCTGAGAACTACTTAAGGAATCCACTTACTGGTGAGTCTATTTATTAATTATTTAATTTTACCTTAATCAATCAATTATCATCCGCAGCTTAACTTTTTTTGTATAATAAATTAGCTTCTGCCCGCGGCTTCGCACGCCTTTTTCCTGGATAGTCTACATGTTAATCCAGTTCTAGAACTACATCTATGCAAAATTTCAGCCCTAAAAACTACTGAACGAATGTTCAGTAGTTTTTAGCATGAAGAGGTTCAGAATTTTGAGACGAATGTTCAGTAGTTTTGGATGAATGTTTCATCCAAACATTCGCATTTAGATAGATAGATAATACTTTTAAAGAGGTACTTATAAAACATATAGTACTAATTAAACATATTATAGGGAACAGCAATGGCACTGGCGGCCTTATCGCTTAAAGCGATTTCTTCCAGGCAACCAAAACAATGGTGAGAAAAATAAAGGATAGCGGTGCTTTACAACATAAATTCAAACTATTTATACTAAAATTACTTACATTCACATTACTTTCGCATTTATATGTACAATCACACTAATATTAAATATGTGAAAGTTTGGATGTATGAATGTATGTTTGTTACCTCTTCACGCCAAAACTACTGAATGGATCGGGCTGAAATTTTGCACACACGTTATCAATTCTAAGCCTGGAATCAAACAAAAGCTACTTTTTATTCCATAAATTAGTTCCAATGGGATAATAATAACCTCTAAACCTTTTCCAAGAAACAACGCGGGCGAAGCCGCAGGCAGAAACTACTACCTAATATTATAAATGCGAAGTTTGGATAGATGTATGGACGGATGAAAACCAGCGTTGCTCAACTTTCTGTTAAGCAACATTAAGCTGAGGCAGGGCCTTTTTGGTTCACATAGTTTTATTTTTTATTTTTATTATTGTGTACCTACCTTTTTGATGTGTGAAGTAGCGTGTGAGCCAAGAAAGAAAGAAAATTGATTTTCTTTCTTTCATTTTTTTATGTTTGTTGCTTCTCGCCAAACGTAGTAGTAGTAAATGGATCGGGATTAAATTTTGCATTGATGTAAGTAGTTACCTGAAACAAAACATAGGCTACTTTTTATTTCTTTGGGGGGATAAAATAACCTATAAACATTTACAGAGAAACAACGCGTGCGAAGCCTTGGGCGGGAACTAGTTTATATATTAACGTTGCTGCTGGTTATGGTCGATTTGCGATTTGAACCTTCACCAACGGATTTGACGAAATTTTACATTGTTATGTGAACACGTTTATTAAATCTGACTGTGCTATTTTCAGATACGGCACATTGGACAACGAGAAGCTGCGAAATCCAAACGCTGTACGTTAGTTTCAAGGATTTAGAATGGCAGGTCAGTATTTTAAAAAGAAATGAAATTGTGCCCCATTTGGGGCACAATTTCCACGTTATGGATATGATCTAAGCGGGACTGCGTGACGTGACAGCATTAATAATATCTAATAATGTATAACGTATATTAGTTATTAAGTACCCATAACACAAGCTCTGCTTAGCTTGGGGCTGGCTGATTTTGTGTGAATTGTCCAGCATTATTTATTTTATTTATTTTTACTAAAGGACTGGATAATAGCGCCGGACGGCTACGGTGCGTTCTACTGCAGCGGCGAATGCAACTTCCCTCTGAACGCGCACAAGAACGCTACCAACCATGCCATCGTGCAGACTCTGGTGCATCTACTCAATCCTACTAAGGTATGTCAAAAGTAATTTTGTTAGAAAGAAAAAACAGGTATTTAATTAAAAATTTTATTTTGTTATTCATACATAATGTTGTAAATTCAGATCTCGCCAAAACTAAACTAAACTAATTTGACAAGAACTAATATAGTCGTCTCGTTCATAAAGATTGAAATTAAAACAAACGTTAGATTAGTGTTATTTGTGCAAAATTATTTGTAACCTGTGTTTTCTATGAAAATTACTTCTTGCGTGAGTTTTGGGATAGCCAAATTGTGAGCCGTACTGTTCCACTGCTGAGCATGGCCTTTCACCCCCTTTCTCCTTTTACACATCTCTGTTTTGCGCAAATGGGACGTCAACTAAGTATTTTAGGTTTAAGTCTAGCTCATACTTCCATCGACGCTGTCTTTTATTTATATATAATATCTGACGTGTCCAAGAGTCTTGAAAGGAAATAAAGCAGTTTGAATTCTGACTTTCCTGGGGTCCATTTTAAAATAAAAGGGATATTCTGTTCATATTAAATACCATCCTATCTATTGTAGAGAACAATGCGTCTCTATACTTAACGAATTTTATACTATAGGGTTCACACAGTTCACCTATCTTAATATGTAAAACATTAGGCGATTTTCTAAACGCCCAGCCCAAACCACTGAAGCTAGAAAGCTGAAATTTGAAAAGCTGGTAACTGTTACTACACAACCTCCCGCTAAGAAGGGATTTTTGGAAATTCCACCCCAAAGAGGGTGAAAAGGGGCTTAGTAGTTTTTTTTTTTGTGTTTTTTAACTCTTTAACCAGTTGCCCAATTAGCTTGAAACTTACAGAGAACCCTAAAAAAAAAAAACTATTTAACAGGTATTTCTGAATATTTCAAAATTTCTCTGAAAATGGGGTAAATCGGGAAAATGAAGTTTGTGATTCGTAATTTGGCCCCGTACTGAAATGTCTGTAACTTTTTAATGCATAATGCTATTGACCTGAATTTTTCTGTACATATCAAAATAATAATAAATTAAAACGAGTATTTCAGGAATTTGCAAAGAATCCCTTAAAAAAGGGTAAAATGAGGGTTGAAGTTTCCAATTTTTTTTTGTAACTCTTTAATCTGTGCCCTATTATCTTGAAACTTACAGATAATAATCGGGTTATTCAAGTTCGTGATTCGTAATAAACGATACACGAAACGATACATCGGTTTCAGGCGCATGAAATGTATTATAATATTTAAACAGGGAAAAAGGGGGGATAATTTTCAAAAGGGGAAGCTACTTCACCGAGTGGGGTATCAAATGAAAGGTATCAGTTTGTACATCATCAAAGAGATTTTGAAAATTTCTGTAGGTTAATTATTTGGTATTCATCAAATAGCAAAGTGTCTAACCATATAGAACATATTGGTATAATTGCATCGAGATAGAAGGATTCTATCTCGATGTATACTTGTTCGAAACCCTCGGCGCGCGAGTCACACTCGCACTTGACGGATCTTCTTTATTTTTACAAAACTATCCCCAGGGGGTGTGCTATCAATTTCCACGCGGGCGAAGCCGCGGGGTGCAGCTAGTTGCCCAAAACTCACTCACAAAGTGTTCCATGTGATGTAAAGACAAAAATAAAAAAAAATAAAATAAAAGCTTTGAAGAAATATAGGTTGCTTTGTGTAGGGATTTCGCGAGATTGAACATTAGTTATTATTTTTTTAAGGCTTTATTTATCTTGCTTAGTATGTGTGGATCAAATCTTGCAACTGAATTGTAGACAAGGTATCCTCCATCGATTGAGCTGAAACTTGGCTTACATAAGTAAGTTCGGTGACAATGCAATGTCATGTTACCATCGAGCTGGTCTAATGATGGAGACAGAAGGTGGCCTTAGGAAGGAACTCCTAAATGAAACGACTTAACCCGCCGTCGAGTTTGGGTTCGTTGGATTTGTCTTTCTAAGCACATTGGTTCTAGATGATATAAAAGTTTGTTTTTAATTGAGGTTTTAAATATTAAAGCTTATTTGTGTTGTAGACTTCGGAGCTGTTATTATAGCAAGACGGATTAACCTTATCCTATTTCTGTTAACGTGTCCAGGTGCCAAAACCGTCGTGTGCTCCAATCAAGCTGTCTCCGATATCAGTTCTCTACTACACGGACGACTCTAACGTGATCCTGCGCAAATACAAGAACATGGTCGTAAAAAGCTGCGGTTGCCATTAAACCCATCACAAACTTAAACATTTTGAACACACATGGGTTACCTATTCTAAATATATTTCGTAAAATGTATTTGTTTGTGGAAATTTTTCAGTAGCAACTACGGCCGGATCCTATTTTCTATCTACGGATCATTTTGCTTTCCTTTATGTGGTTGAATGAAAAGTTACGCTAAAAACTGAATGAGCAGGTAAAACGTAAATACATTAAATTCTTGGATTTATAAGTTTTAGAAAATTTTTCTCGTTTGATAAATTTTTGGTATTTACTGTAGAATTTTGTATGTAACATAGATATGAAAGCCGAATCGAATTTCGGAAATTTTAGTTCTACGTATTTACAAAGTAGAGGGTTACAAAGTCATCCGTAGACGATCAAACCAAGAAGAAACATCCTGTAAAATTTATCAGAAGTACATCACGCCTGAGCCAGGCGTGATGTACCTGTTTCTGATATTTTTTTTGCTAAAATGATACGGGGATAAGGTTCATATAACTAGCTACATAATAGAATCGGTCAAATTGAGCTCACATTGTTCTGCATGTTATTACAACTGATACGAAAATAATGGCAATTTCTGCGGCAATGTGCCAGGTCTTTATTCTTAAACTTGGTTTTGGTAGTAGGTTACTACCAAAACCAAGTTTAAGAATTAAGACCTTCTTTAGACGTTCCTTAGAGAGGTTTGTTTGAAACTAAACATAAAAACGTCCCTGCCCTGTAATAACAGTGGGTGTGGGAGTGGGAGATCGATCTTTAGTAACTCATTGGGTTTCAGACAAAAGCGGTTTTTCAATTTGTATCAAAGGGAATTTACAAAACAAGAGAAAAGATAACCTATCGTCTTCGCGAACGTGTGTGTGGTGATGGTCAGAACCTGTAGTTCACGCAGCGTCAGTGAATTACCAACTACTCTGTACCACTACTACTACCCTGTGTGTGTGTGAACCAGCAACTCTGTATAGTTATTATCATTTAAGTTTAATCTGGTTCATCAAGCATTTTATGAAATTGGCCCGTAGCTGTAGGTAGGTCCTAGTCCCACTACCTACTTAAGAATGCGCTTGTCTAGTGTTTTAAATCCTGTCCAGTTATATTAAGCTTTACTTATTATAAATGAATATATTACGTCCAATTTAATTAAGTTATTAGAAATAATGTAGATAAGTAATTTATGTGCCAACTCTACGAGTCAAATTAAAAAAAATAAGGGGATCTAGATGTGTATATGGTGTTGCATTTTTGTAAGATCTTTTTGATGTAAGTATGTACTAAGACTTAATTATATTATTTTCTATGTGAATTATTATAAACCAACTTGTTTTAATTACGTACTAAATCAAACTTGGCCCTTGTATGTCCTATGTGTTAAGCAATATACCTACCGGTGACTCAGACAACACGATAAGATTTGTTTTTCACAGGAAGTTAATGGAATTACATACCTAATTAAACCGGCCAAGTGCGTGTCGGGTCAGGCGCAGTGTATGGTTCCGAAGTTGCACGGGTAATTATCTTAAACAAACAAATTTGCCTGTTTTACACAAATAACACTTTATACAGGCTATTCGGCAGACCGTGTGCCATATGGTAACTGAGGTTAGGTTAGGTTAGACTATTATTAAGATTTATTTAAAGATATTTTTCCGAAACTTGAAATTTTATTATGGCTTATTTTTTTACTATTACATCAGATAGTGATAATAAGTTAGTGCATACTATTAAAACCACTATTTGGGTGAGGTCTATTAATAAATAAAGATAAATAAAGGCATAAATAGAGACGCTATTGGCATGCAAAGTGTTGAAAAGTGAAAATCAAATAAGAGAGTTTAACTTTGGATAGTATAAAAAAAAAACTTGATCTCTACCTTTTTACGGTTCATGAGATACAGCCCGCTGACAGTGGGACGGACATACAGACAGACTGCGGAGGCTTAGTAATATGGTCTCGTTGGCACCCTTCGGATACGGAACCCTAAAAAGTGAATGTAGGTACGTATTTATAAACGCTTTAGAGGATTTTATTAACTTATCATAAACCGGACACAAACTCACACCAATCGCAAGCACGATTATTTTAGATAATGCCGTGTTCACAAAAAAGTTAGGTATAGGTAGGTAGTTTTTTTTTCTGTACTTATTGTATTGCATAGCAATGGTCAGTAGTTCTTGGTTAGCTAGGTATAAGTAGGTACAAAACGAGGTAGATAATAATTTTTATTCCTATCTTATATGATAAGAATAACGAAGGGCCGTCTATTTACATTTTGAATTCTAGGTACTACCTATGCTATGCAATCAGTAGAATCAATCATTCGTTCAAATTTTATCAGTAGGTGATAGGTGTGAATCATCGTCGTTGTGCCAAAGTAACGCGAACCTCTTGAGGTACCAGTCGTATTTGTTATTGTAAAATATAGCGTAGCTTATTGAAGTTCAGTGATTTCTACGGTTACAGTGCGATAAATAACATTTGAAGCGACTATTGATTTGGTCAGTGTGGGGAAAAAAATTGGGCAAACGCGACATTGTTGTGCGTGAACTGGTTTGGGAATTTGCAAGGGTGGAGTCAAGGGCGCAGCAGCCTCCAGCGCGGTTGAAGCCGGACGCCGCCGGTCGGGCGGCATCACTCCGCAGGCAGACGCGGCCCCGAGCGCAACGCCGCACAAATCAATACAAATAGAAATAGACAATGCTGCTCGAGCCCGAAGTACACCACCTGTATTAAACGTAAATATTTAAACCATGTGGCTCCTAATTTTTGTCGGTGCTTATGTGATCGCGAGTGTTAACGGCCAGACGGTCTTCCGCAAGTGTTGTCCACGAGATAGCAGTCTGGTAGCAACAAAAAACGACAGTGATGAAAAGTTCGAGTGCTTGGATCGAGAAACAACTGAAAATATTTACAATGTTTCGCAAGCACCTCTGTTTATAAGTGATAGTGTGACGGTGGAAGATGGCATTCCCGTCTACTGCGATAGGCTGCGCATGAAATATCTCTCTGCTTATGAGCTGGACAACGGATTTTTGAATTCTGCAGACTACTGCTATGACAGACTGATTCTAGAAATCACCAGCGGATCCAAATCGGCTCACATTCCAAAAATTGTGGCCTTAACTTGCTTGCAAAATGACACGGAAATATTACCTGATACCAGTTTGTCAATAAATCACATTCGAAAATGTTGTAAGAGAGGACAGAGTTACGATGCTGTGAACCATTTGTGTAGAAATGATCTGGAGAGCACCGAGGAATGGTTAATGAAGTATTTGAACGTGAGCAGTGATGTTATTTATGCGGTAGAAAAAAGCTTACACTGTAAAGCTGATGAATATGGGGTAGAGTTGAGCGAGGAGCTCTATTCTATTGAGGTGGAGGGCAGCAGTTTGAGGGTAGCAAAGATGAATGGAGACGGAGGAGGCCTGGCGCAGAGAGGCGAGTGGTGCGTGGACAGGGTTCCTGAACAGGCCAGGCTAGTGGCTCGCGTGTGCACGCGAAACTGTTCTAACTATGGAGCGTACTGCCTCAGAAAGTGCTGCCCCATCGGACAGCACTATAAGACGCGACGCTGTGGCAGCTACATGAGCAAGTGTGTTTCTAGCGCTGACGAAGAGATCCCATTTGATATTGATGTTTATTTGGATCCTTTAAAGGAACAAAATGTCGCTGGATTTGTTGGTGAGTAGTTCCCTTATTTAATTACCTATTTTAACCAAAAGTTATCGTTTAACGTGAACTTCTTTATAGCATTGAAGACTGTCGTATAGTTCAGTATGTACGTAAATCATAATACATATCCTACCTTAGGTAGGATATAGTTTTTTGATGTTCGTTGAAATCATCCCCGCCCTAAGTTTGTCATTTATTATTATTACTTGTAAAAATATAGTACGCTTGTTTCCCCTTAGCAGTATAAAATAAAACCACCCAAGTGCGAGACAGACTCGCACACGAAGGGTTCCGTACTTAAAAATAATATTTATTCTTTTATAAAATCAACAAACAGCAATAACCTGTTCTGCCACTTGAAGCTCTTTAGTAGGTATGTCAGAAAAGGAAACAATTTTTCTCACGTTTAATTTTAAACCATATATTATTTTTAATATTTGTTGTTATATCAGCTATAATAAATAACTATTAGGTACGTGCCAACAAAAAAAATTAAAAACAAAAATTATAGGCAGCCGCCATACTACAAACGTTTTTTTTTCGGTATCGCTGGATCACTTAAACAGACAACTGAAACTAGTCGAGCAAAAAACCAAATCGATAACAACAACACGGTTGTTGTTGTTATCGATTTGGTTTTTTGCTAAAAATAAAAATAAAGGGAGCCCCTGCTCCCGTTTGCACTCTTCGGGTACGGAACTCTAACAATAATCGTTAGGTGCCTATTTGTGAAAAAGGCCCCCACTTACCCACTTTAGTAACTGTAACTTCATTGGTTTAATAACCCTTGTTTTACCGCATTTTTATCCAATTACTATAAAAAATACCTGTATTTATAATTATGTAGACTTAACTACTTAGGTACCTAACCTACCTATTGATTTATAAAGCACAATTAAATTTATGGTGGGTCTCTATTATACTAAAAGATTATTTGTTCTCAGACGTCCTAGGCCTCAAAACTGAACTGTGGTGTGAAACCGGGAAGGCGGGGCTGAATCGCTCGCTACCCCGAGACTACCACCAGCTTACGAAGTACGGCCACTTGGAATCTCCCCTCGCAAACAATGACGATTACTGCTTGGAAACCTTCGACAGCAGGCACTGTCCTGGGGGTGAAATCATCACCACCGGACTTATTTGTTTCAAAAAAGCGCAGACTAAAAACTATCGTATTTCATTCGTGGTAAGCAACTTAGGTACTCGTATGTATATGTGCCCAACAAAAACATTTGTTTTTAGGTTTCTTTTAATAATGTTTCATAATTACTTCGTTGGTTCTGTTGAAAGTGTCTAATTTGCATTCAGATTGAACTAAAATAGATTTGCTTTCTAAGAATTGCAAGTTTAGAATTCTTTAAAACGCCAGTCTTTCGACTACTTTTAGCTATTTTTTAGAAGTTTCACCCTTAATTTTAGTTAATCTTTATAGACAATTTAAACACCAAACATTTGTTCGCATAAAAATTTAATCTACGACCAATGAGATCGGCTCAGTCAGTGAATCATCAACAGAACCATGGAAACAGAAGAAGATGAACAAAACGCCCGTGTTCTATTCTCCAGAAGCAAATGAATGTTGCTTTTCTGATAAAACAGGCATATTATTTTATACATTATTTGAAAACGTTCACAGACAATCACAATTTCATGTGTGTGCCTGGCCCTTACCCTGATCGTGTACTGCGCGCTACCAGAGTTGCGCAACTTGCACGGACGCACCCTGATCTGCCACGTGGCTATGATGCTGCTAGCCTTCTCCTGTCTTGCGAGAGTGCAGTACGACGAAGTTCCTGATCAAAATGTCTGCACTTTGCTAGGTAAGTAAGGGTTTGGTTAAACTCCCACCCAAGGTCTCTCCAAGAAATCACCACTTTGAAGTCCCTAACAAAACAAATCTGCACTTTGCTGGGTATGTTCTAAGTTCATTTTACTTTTCTTGATAGTATTCCACCATTCCACCATTCCATTATATTACGCCACGCCGCCGCCGCGCCGTCGTCGTCGTCGTCGTCGTCGCCCCGCCCGCCTTGCGCCGCGCCCTGTGGATATATTCTTAAGAGTCTCACATACAACTGCAAACTGTGTGCAATACCTATATAAACAATGTAATTATTACATGTGGCTTAGTAAATGCCGATACTTGCAGATAGGTATATGATCGTGTTTACGCACTTGTAATGCTTTTGTAGGTATGATCTTATTAAATATACTTGTCGTTATTACTAGTAGTTAGGTAAGTACATGATTTTTGTCACAATAGTACGTACCTACTACGTATCTACTACCATGCCTATACATTCACAGGTTGCTACTTCTTTTATTTGATCATTGTTAATTCAATGGCCTGCAAAGTGACTTCACGAGCCATTGTATAGTAAGCACCTATTTAAAATAATAATTTACGATCTTTTAATATCTCTGAGTATAATGAATATTTTTTTTCAGTGAACTGTGTAGTGTGTAGGTATATATATTTTCTTTGCGTTGGTCTGTATGATTGACCTACAAATTAGACACTATCACCAAATATAAATATTTACCAACCGGAATTCAGTTCAGTTCACTTATTCTCAAACAAAAACCTTTTTGTGTAGTTACCTGAAATTAAAGGAAATTACCTGTAACATGTTTAACTACGAAGAAAATGAGTAACGAACGTGTATTTTCCCACCACCACCAATTCAAACACTACGTTTATGATGCCAAATTATATATACGTCGACCTGCGACTTTACTCACATGTTCACTAAATAAAAACTTCCCAAATCCATTCAAATACTTTAAATGAAATTAAATTTATTTATTGTTGAAACTGCAAGTTTGTGAAAAAAATCATGGAAGTGCACTGTTTCGCACATAATTTGGTCGAGATCTCAGGAACCCTGCAGTCTATTGCAGCAGTGCAGAAATGACTTTTGTTTTGATCTGTAGGTTATTGCTAATTATTTGGTTCCTTGAATAAGTTTCTTCATAATTTGTGTGGTTTTCTTGTAAATAAGCAAAAACTTTATTTTTGCGCTTACGTCCGCGTCGCTCCAAAAACGTATGCTCTGTCCCGCTCCTATGAACGCGAAATCCTATGCCTATCCTTTTCACTAAATGGCGCGCATTGCGCCCTCTTATTTTCGTTTGTGGTACGAGATGAGCATGTAGGACGAGGAACGGTGTTCGTCAATTAACGCTTATTATTTGCGCAGGGTACAGCATCTACTTTGGCTTCGTGGCCGCGTTCGCTTGGCTGAACGTCATGTGCCTCGACATATGGTGGACATTTGGGTGAGTTTGCTTCATACAACACAAACATTCGGAACGGCATCTTGCTGTGAATCACTTCCCGATTCTGTACTGATAGTAGGTACAGACTGGAAAAAAACCTTTGTCTGCAATCAGATCACTTTGCACTAGTTCAATGGCCCGGTAGTTAACGTTAGCAACGAACAAAAAATAATGAATTGTTCTAACTCATGGTCAAGCAGACACAGGTAGGGTTGCCACCCGGTACTTTAAAGTATTGTACGTTATTTTGTTAATATTGTTCATACAACTTATTGCGTTTGTTTTTGAACGCAACATAAAACGTCTAATGTCGTTAACGTCTAATCAACATATTTATTTTTCTGTGCCCTTCTCTGTGCTCCGTTTCGGATTTTTATCTACCTCTGCGGACATTTTGCGGACCATGACGCTATAAGACTCTTTTCGGACCAAAACGCCTAACGAAACGGCGAAACGGCACTTATGCATAGTGTGCAATGCACTGTAAAACAACAAACTAATGTGTGCTTTACACATTTTTTTTTGTTTTTTTTTCTGGAAGAGGGAGAGGTAAAATAAGTCTGTATTTCAATGTTAATCTATGATGTATTGTATGGTCTGGCTAGTCTATAGTATGGAATCTATTCATGCCCAATTGTGGTTCGTTTCACGTTCACAAGATTTTCTTTTTTTGCGATTTTTAATATTTTCTTCCTTCTACAAGGAATAAAACTAGCGGAAAAGTAAATTCTCTTGTTAACTGCGGTAAAAAAGTTTCCAAAATGATCACAGCCTCTTTGCATGGCAAGCAAGCTATGCTTGCTATTTTGGGCAACAGCGGCTACAAAGCCTGAAAATTATTTTCTTTCTGTTTTGGGCATCAGCCACTACTGAATCTGATATTTTTGCAGCTCTTTCGGCTTGCCATTATTAATTACTCATTGTCATGGTTTTCTTTTCATTTTGGCCAGTTGCCACTAAAGTCAGAAACATTTTCGCGGCTCGGTCCACTCGCCGTAATATCTTTATATACATATATTTTTGTTCGATTTTTTTTTGTTAGCATGTCGTTTCGGCTACTCCCGCTCTAATATTTTATTTAATGGTAAAATAATATAAATAAATTAGTAGGTAGGTAAGTACCTATTCTATGGCGTACATGGCGTACTGTTTTTTTTAACCCCTTACCAGGTAAACGTACCTACTCTATTTTCTCGAAAAAACGGTGGCAGCCCTAGACACAGGTATTTTGAAGTCGCTTATCCAAAAAAGAACCAGTTTTGGTCTCTTAAATTCATCTCTACTGAAAGCTGTTAGGCAAATGAACGAATTATTCATCCAAATGTTTACAAGAGTAATATCTTCCGGCCTATTGGGAAACAACACGTTTGTTTACTTTATACGTCGGTCTTATTTCTCATTAAATTCGTAACATTATTGAGAAGATAGTAATTCCTGCCTGAATTATAAAATGTTGTCGTGGGAAGAGTTTCCGTTTAATCGTTGCGCACTAGTGAGCTCTAGTGATTAGGCTGTCTGTCGGTATATTTAGAATCGTATGTCTATGAGTAATAGTTTTTTAGGGTTTCGAAGATCGGAGATCGGTTTCGAAACCCTTATGGCATCGTTTTTTCTGTCCTTTTTTCCGTCTTTAATATCTCAGCAACTACAGCAGCAAATAACGTGAAATTTAAATGAATAATAATGTATTATTGTGCGCCTGTACAGATTAAAAGAAAAATAAATTAAAATAAATAAAAAATTAATATGAAAATTTTCAGTACAAATTGTGATTGTTTTAAAAGAGACCTAAAAATATTTTGAAAAATCACGAAAATATACCCATTTCCCCCCCTATCTAGTTCCCTAGCGTTTGTAGATATGGATCTATATTTTACAGGTCAAAAGGGGGGGGGGGAAATAATTATCAAAAGTGGGGATACCTCACCGAGTGGGGTATCAAATGAAAGGTATCGGTTTGTACATCTCAAAAGAGTTTTAAAATTTCTGTAGGTTTCATATTTTTTTAAATATTTTGAAAAAAGTCGATAGTTTTACTAGAGGTATTATCTGTGTATCTGTACTCCGAAGTTTGCAAACAGATACATGTGAAATGTACCTTTAATTTTTTGTTATTCATCAAATAGCAGTCTCTAACCAGTACCTAGAGGTATAGTACATATTGGTATACTTGACAACCGTTCGAAACACTCAGCGCGCGAGTCACACTCGCACTTGACAAATCTTGTTTTTTGGACTCAATCGTTGTCGCTTTTACATACACAACGAGTTAGATTTATTAATAAAAGTTGTTGCTCATTATTTCAACTGCGAGTACTAGCACGTTGTCCATAACAGAGACTTAAGTCGCAATAATAATAATAATAATAATAATATTTTATTCAAAATAACTTACGACTAAAAGATAACAAAGTTCATATAAAATTCTAATGGTATTAAATAATGTGTGTGCCTGAACTAAGTAAAAACCTGTTTTTCAGGCAAAAAGAGTTCTAACATCACATAAAATAATCAAATAGAACTTATTAACTATACAAGGCGAAGGTGCATGCTTTAAAATAGTTACTTATGCTAACTACACTAAACTAGTTTTAATAACAAAAGTTGATTGCAAAAATTTATTGGCCTACTTTAAAACACTCAATAAATTTTCTGTGTCATCAACTCATCAATGATAGCTGTGAAGCAATGATTGCTTTTAAATGCTTGTCGTGAATCTGTGCAAATGTTTATTGAATATTGATGTTTACATATCAGTGCCATGTGTGTACTCATCGCAAGACTGACCGGATTTTATTATTTACATTAGATAACACGAAAATAAAACAAGGAATTCCAACGACTTAAGTTTTGCTTAAAGTACGCTGTTGAAACTGTAAAAAAATCTTACCTATTTGACAAGTATTTACTTATAAATTGCCATGATTCCCAATTCGTAATTAGGTCAAGTGGTGTAGACATATGTACCTATAGACCAGCTTTTGATTTGCTAAAAATAACAACCTCCCCACAAGACACAAGGCGCCGATCCCCATATAATGTTATATTCAATCAACTAATTCGCTTGTTCCGAAGATTGCCTTTGGGTAGATCATTTATTTATCTAAGCACTTAGAGGTGTCTATTTGACGTTAGTAACGAGACGTGATCGTGACGTCTCCTTTTAGTATGATATTTCCGTAGTTCCCTGTCCGCACGATACAGGCGCTGTACCAAATTCTATGAAAAAAGGAGACGTCTCGCACGATCACGTCTCGTTACTAACGTTAATAGACTCAACCCTTTGGTAACTGGTCCGTGCTTTAGCTTTCAGAAGATTCATCATCATTCATCATCATATTCGTAAAAGTTTTTGTACCATGCAATACGAAGTAAATAAATATATCCATTAGTTTTTGTTTCCTTCGCATCTGACCTAGCTTTTATTTTGTTGAATCTGGCATATTCCTGATGTTATATGAAACATGGTAAAACCCGAAACTTTATACCGATAATATACCTATACTCCAGCCATTCGCAATGCACAATGTTTGTAAACAACTTTCAACACAAAAATCCAAAACAATATTTTTGGCGTGGTGCTCGAAAAAATATTGTCAGCGTTATGTACAAATTCTGTCTGAAAATTAACAACAGTGATTTTTAGATAAGGTATGGGACAGTTGTTTACAACCATTGTGATATTCAGCTTATTTATTCAGTAAAGTTTTTGATATATTTTTGACTTATTTTACATCAATTGCTAACGCTTTTCTATGGCAATTAAACCTGCTACATTGTAAGCAACTCTACACCGGTATAGTAGAACGTACACTGCTATTCAATAATTATGGCAAATGCACAGTTATTATGGCAAAACTTTAAAACTTTACGCGTAATCTTGAATTTTATGTAACTTGTATTTTTGAATAATATTTTTGGATAATTTATTATCTTTCTATGTGTGGAAACTGCTTAGCTTAATATTTCTAATGTTAAGTGTTTAATTTTCTAGTTCTAAAGCATTTTGTGTCCCAAAGATAAATAAATAAAATAAAACCAGCCTTGTTTGGGGAGGCCAAACAAAGGGGGTTTTGCCATAATAGCCACGCTTGTCTGGCGGATAGCGCGTGATCACAGTGGAGGTAAAAGGAACCTGCTGCTCTTCCTCAGATAGGTTGCCATAGTCGGCTCCTACGATATACATAATGAAAATACTAGAAACCAACATAAACCTACTCAGCCTCCTGTTAGGTAGGTATGCTTCTACAACAAAACTATAAGACTCAGTTGCAAAAACTATCAGTAGATAAAAATTTAAACTTATTGTTAAAACCTTTCTTAGTAAAAAGGCTTACCTACTACCAAATATCAGATTATCAGGTTAGTTTAACTAACCTAACCTCAACCTCAACAGCTTATATAGGTCCACTGCTGAACGCTGGCCTCCCCCTATGATAAGCGCCTTATTGGCCTTTATCTCATGGGCAGTATGCCCATAATCCCCACGATGGGCATGCGGGTTGGGGATCGCAGTTAGGTGGCAGAATTGTTGCAGGAGGCGCTGCTGCCCGTCCTCCGATGGATATCCCTTAGACGCCTCTTACGACACCCGCGGGAAGAGTTGGGGTGGTGCAAATTCTAAGCCGGCACCACACGGCGACTTCTCTAATCTGAAGGAAATAATGCACTTTGACTTTTGACTTGACTATTCCCCTAAAAACTCAATTTGTCCTGATTGTTATCATTTATTTTAATGGTTGCTAATGTTGCTTCACCTTTCTTTTGGAATTCTGGCTACGTGTCAAAAGAAAGGTCCTTAGTCACCTCATGGAGAAGCCCTAAGGGCAAAAGAAGAATTGGCAGATTCCTAGCAAGATCAGTCAGGTCAGACGAAATCAAAAAATATCTAAAAACACAAAATTGGACAAGTGTCGCAGAAGACCGCAAAAACTGGACAGAGCTGGAGGAGGCCTTTAGATCAGATTTGTCCGAGACAGGTCCTACTGCTTACTTAAATATTAATATTAAACTCAATCGAAATAATAATGAAGTAGCTACTTGAATTAATATATCTATTTACTGACATAAGTTATTATATTTAACATATATTTTAAATTAAGACATGCTATTTGTTTATAAGCATGATTGATGATGATGTTATTTAAGGTTATGGATAACAGGATTTTTTTTTATTAACGTGGCTACAAAATATATCAATTATGATATATTTTGTAGATGATGATGATGCCACGTGTGTAGATACCCTAGCGCCTTCACATCTTGCAGGGACATCAGCGGAGTCCCTCAAACAGCAAAAATACGCTAATCTTGACCGAGGTTACCTATTTGAGCCGTTTTGGGGCTGAAACCCTTGGTCCTTGGGGTCCTGGGGCACACGCCATTTATAAAGATCTTACCAAACTTCTCATAGAGTCTACAGGTGGTCAGAATGCTGGCTTCTATTTTGGTCAACGAATTAGCATTGTCATTCAACGTTCAATGCTGCCAGCATTCTGGGCACATTGCCTTTTGGTAACGGCTAAGATTTTTAAGAAATAGATAAGTGTAAATACTAGTTGTATATTTTTCATTCTATTATTGTAATTTTCTATAGTATCCTTTATAAACAAATACTGTAATGGTCAAAAAATATAAAATCTATTATGATTAAATTAAAAATCTAAATGATTATGATTTGATTACGCATAGTTTTGGCGGAACATGTAAATTGGTGCGTTTTTCGGTAATTACCTACTTTATCACATTGTTCATTAATCATTATACACACAACCAATGTTAATTTGACAGCTCAGAATTAGATTGAAAAGGTCGAACATAACAGTTAGGTGGTTGATGGGTGGTTGTTAATGAAAATAGACAAGATAGAAGAATTTACTTAGTACGGGCGAGGCTCTAATTAAAATTTGTTGGGGCGTCATTCATGGCTACAATTTGTTTTCACATGGTACTATGTAATTTAGGTTTATATTATACGTACCTACTTTAAGTAGATAGTCGGTAAAACAAGGACTAATATTTTTGTGTACAGGCTTACTGGTAAAGTCGACCTAGATACTTGTGGGGGTTGTAGTTTCCATCATCACTGACTAATTTGACTATCAAATACCATACATCAAACATTTTAGAGATATTAGAATTTAAAGTTAAAATAATGCCTATTTTTTGTCAATTTTACATTTTTTTTTTTAATTTTGTTCGTGTAGTTATTTTTTTAAGATTTTTGTTTAGCTTGGACTTGCTTTATTATTTTTAACACCAAGTTGCAGGTATATAAACAAACTGGGTCGTAGTAGACGATTGATAGTTGAAATAGGAAATAAAATACAATGAATTATTTTTCTTTGAAAAATATAAAAAAAACTATGGTTAATTAACAATCGTTTTTTTTTAATATCCTTGTTGCAGATGTACGTATGTTTATATGTATCTACGTTTCTTCAGCTATCCAACAAGTTATAACAATCTAGAGTTTTGTAAGAATTCATAGGAGAAACTTAAACAAAAGCTCACAGGTTGTATGGAAACTACAAGCCTCTCAAGGATCTAGGTCGACGTAACCAGTAACCCTGTATATAAGAAGGTACACTTTTTCTTATGCTTTTAGTTTAGCTAGTACCACAGAAAAGGGAAATTACTAGTACTTACCTAGGTACCTCTAAAGGGAAACTAATTCGCCGATTGAACCTTGTTATAATTTTATGAATTTTTAAGTGTACCTAATCATTGATTTTTAGTCCTGTCAAATTAGTTTAGTTTAGTTTTAGTGATATCTGAATTGACACCATTGTATATGTATACATACTATATTCATAATTAAAAAAACGAATCCGTCTATTGTCTCACTTCAGTCTTTACTCACTTAAGTTGAAGTGTGTAACACGACTGTGTAATTAGATTCCTATATGAACTATGATAAATCTGATATGCGATTAACGATAGCTAGATTTTTATTTGTTAGAAAATTATATTAATATTTTATCAGATTATCCTTCCATTAGCGAGTCAATCTGCTTGACGCGATGGATGGAGGCAGTAATAAATGCGCGTAGGTGTATAGTTTACTAACAAGGGCGTCATGCCCGCGGCAAATATCATAAAATTAATGGAGGAATTAGTGCCTACCTACGTTTTATCTTCTCTTTTATAGCAATCGTTTATGTTGTATCCATGGTTTGTTCCATAGCTAACGTGCCTATTTGAAACGATCTGGGTTTTTGGATACAGGCGATAAATATTTTAAATGGCCAGACTAATTACACATAATTACACGAAAAACATATGGATTATCCATATGTTTTTCGTGAAAACTCAGACACAATCATTATTATTTTTATCGCAATCTAAAATTACAAACCACAGAATTATTGATATTCGTTTCGTATTATTTGACACACACTTTGTTTAATGGTTTGGAATGGAGCCAAAACCATAGATAACATTTTGTCCTTTGCCCTCTTGTAATGTATAAGCTTTACTACTAACTACTACTTACTAACTTTACTACTAACTTTTTACTATCATATTTTTTCGCCAATTTAGCTTGGGTAGCTCAAACGTTCGCTTAAAGTGACGCCTACTCAGCTGTCCGTCACTAAAGATTGAGAAAAACACGAGAGGATAACCTCTCGTTACCGGGTCTCGTCGTCGAGAAGGCACTCACGGATATTACCTATAAAGGTAATATCCGTGAGTGCCTTCTCCGCGCTATAGTCACTAATCGGATCAGGATCACTTCCTTTATCCTCGTGTTCCTCTTCCACAGGTCCATGCGCACTGTTCAGCCACTACGCAAAGCTGGAACCGAACGGCGGCGGTTCCTCTGGTACTCCCTATACGCCTGGTCCATCACCATACTTCTGACCCTTACCATGTTTCTCCTCGACCGGTACCCGGTAGCAAGCATCCTCGATGCGGACATCGGACAAGGAATGTGCTGGTTCGGCTCTCGTAAGTTTTTTTTCAAACTTCACGATAAGATTCACGTGTTTATACCAAGCGTCATAGGTTCGATGACGTCATCATAACGCGAGGAACCCTCGAGTTCTGCTGAATGTTTTTGTTTAATTCGCATTCCTATTTCTACATTAGCCATTAGTAGAAATAAGTGGAGCAATATGTTAAATGCCTTTGCTGTTTACTGAACTACCGTTTATATCTTTGATCATAACCAAAACATTTTTAAAAGTACTTTACCATGTCGATCGAATGTAATCTTTCTTATATCAGAGAACACGATGAAGTTTTAAAAGTGACTGATCTGTTGAACGAGATAGATAGTTTTTTAAAGTCGAATGTTTATCGAATAAAGCTTTTAATATTTTTTGATGACTGACAATAATCCATCTTCATCATTGAGATATGAACTCATTTAAGAAACTGTTGTCTACAGTGCAAAACACGAAATCAGATTGGCCGCACTATATTTTCTTCGTGATCCCGATGGGTTTGGGCACGTGCACTAACTTCGTGCTGTTCATGCTGACGGCGCGGCACTGCGCACGGGTCAAGTCGGAGGTGCATCGCATGCAGGCTGGCTCTGTCGGCGATCGCGCTAAGAGGCACTTCCGAGTGGATAGAGCTAAGTAAGTTCTAACATTTATCACTATCGATCCTTTACTCTTGATCATAGCTGTTCCCCAATACTATACGCCGTACTCCTCTACGAGTCGATTTTCGGCCTATCAAACGCTGTGAGTATTTTGAGGTGGAGTTCTGTCAAAATGCTATTGGCTCATGGCTCATTTGAACGACTTGAAAATTACCGCTCCGCGGAATAACGTGTTAATTCAACAATATGCATCTATTCAAAAATAAAATTATTGTTATTATTATTACCTACATACATCGTCGATTCGTTCAACAAACCCAAGACTCCAAACAATGTTACAGACCATTAAGCGCCCGCAAACTCTAACACATCTGTTATGTTATAAGTGTAATATCAACACAAATATTCTAAAATTACGCAATGTTGTAACATGGAATATCTCATGATTCAGCCAAGTATGAGATAAACTGTTCTGGCAAATAATGAAGGCCTCTATAACAATAGTCCGCTGTAAAAACACTATTGGCGTTACTGCCCATACATAAATAAATAAATTTATATTTATTTGAAGGAAAACCAAAGGCTTAAAATTAACAGACTGACAAATTGATAAATACCAGAAAGCTTATTGAAGGTTTTCACGGATAGGTAGTCGAATAGTACAATAAAAAAGGCTATGAACATAATGTGACTAGTCTACATGCATCATCTATACATAGATAAATCTATAAATAAATAATGCTGGACAAACCACACAACATCATCTAGCCCCAAGCTAAGCAGAGCTTGTGTTATTATACGTTATACATAGAATATACCCAGATCAATATGCGCGCCTATAGGTAAGCCAATCAACTACATATTACACGCCAATGCCAACTGACACAATGGCACGAGGTCTGAGAAGCCCCAGGGATTCGTTACCTATTATTAAATATTTAGTCATAGGATTGGTACACGCCATTCATAGTGTAGATAACAAATAATAGTTTTTAAAGCCTATAGTTACAACTTACAAAGTCAAAGTCAAAGTCAAAAACTCTTTATTTCCATAAATGCAATAAATATACACTTAGAAAAGGTCAAATTCTTAATAATTAAACACTGACATGGAAATAGTGATATTTTTGATTTCAGTCGCTTCGGTATGTAGACTAAAGTAAAGAAGCGACGAAGAAATCTTTAGCCTGTTAGTGAGTTATTTTTCGAGTTGGAGCAAATCCCGACCCAAGTTTTTTATCCTCTAGATTTCTAGATAATCTGATATTTTATAGTAGGCCTTTTTACACAAGAAGGTTTTGACAATTTGTTTGAATTTATTTATTAATAATTTTTGCAACTCACTAGGAGTTTAGTTGTAGAACCGTATACATTGCCCTTTAAAAGATACATTAACTTTGTGTAGTCTAGTTGTGGGTACAGCGAGTTTATGTTTATTTCTTGTATTCAAATTATTTACGTCACTATTTTTAGGGAACCGATTGATATTTCTATGAGAGTACAATAGGTTTTCATAAATATATTGACATGGTACTGTCATTATGTTTATTTATTTGAATTTATCTCGCAGAGATTCTCTGGGACCGATACTATAGATACAAGGAAAACAAAACCAACAATAAAATTTAAAGATACTTTCTGAAAAAAAAAGCCACCATGTATGTCACAGTAAAGGAGCAACTCCACTTTAACCGACAATGGTTTTCCATTTCCAGATACATTTTGTCTGGCAAGCTGTGGGTTGTGATGGGTGCAGGTTGGGTGTCAGAGCTGGGTTCCACGCTAACCACGAACCCGGAGTGGCTCTGGGCAGTCGTGGACCTCATCAACGAACTGCAAGGAGTCTTCATCTTCCTCATACTCATATTCAAACCGAAGCTGTACTATCTCATCCGAAAGCGACTTGGTAAGTCTAAGTTTCGCTGTGTCTGTGCTGCCACAATAGGTAAAATATTAAGATCGATCGAAGTGTTGCTGCCATACCGTTGGAAGGCAAGAAGATTTGTTAAAAATGTGGTACATACTTATTTTTAATGCTATGCTATAGTAACGGGTAACTACGATATTCTCGAATTCAGGTGATTCATCGCAGAAGTATAAATAAAAAAATTAGTTAATTGTTATTGATGAAATAAACAGCCTATTTAAAAAAAGCAAAGTTAATGAATCAGAGGGGTGAATCTATTGTCTATTGACGTTAGTAACGAGACGTGATCGTGATTTCTTTTTTCATACAATTGACACAGCGCCTCTATCGTGCGGACAGGTAACTGCGAATCCCATACTAAACAAGACGTCACGATCACGTCTCGTTACTAACGTCGACTCACCCCTCAGTTTACATTTTGTTAAATTGATTGGTCGGATAACTAAAACGTATGAGAAAGCTATAATTCGAGATAAGAGTGCAGGTACCTATTACGTATAAATCACGCACACTGTATGATCACTCTTTATATATTTTGGCGCCGATGTTAGAGATTATTTTATTTTTCAGGTTGTTCAAGGATACCGTTAGACACAAGTACATATTAATTTTTGTTTTGTCTGTAGTTTCTTACTATATGTACTCTTTATTATCCATAAACGCTACTGTTAACGTGCCTCTTTCTCGTAACCAGCTTTATTGATTGTCTAACTAATTAAATACCTCTCACTTCAGAATAACTATTTTTTAGGTTCGTTGTACTCTTTGTAGCGCTTATAGTAATTTATAGATTAATTTATTTACCCACGTATACACTAGCCAAACTCGATGTAGAATGTTTGTTAATAAACCACCCATGCCCTAAAATTCACTTTTTTGCCGCGTCTTTTTAAACGCACTTTACATTACTTGGCGATTTGAGATTCTTCCTTCAAGAAATATTGCTTACAATTATATCTGAAACTCGACGACAAGCAAGTGAGTTTTCGTTTTGTGTCGTGTTTTATTTACAAACATTCTACATCGAGTTTGGCTAGTGTATAGTTCGGTGCACGTTTGCTGTTTACGTACGTTATAGCTGATTGTTAGCGATACTAATGAGTCATACTAAACAGGGTTGGAGAAACCGGAGGCGCAGAAGCAAGGGACGTCATCTGGCCGGACGTCTTCCACCTTCCTATCCCGGACCATCAGCTCGGACGAACGCGCCACCTTACGCATCTCTCACGGCAATAACGTGGAACTACCTTAATCATATTAATTCTACATTTGCATGTTTCAGTTGCATTTTACGCATTTATTGACGTTATTTCGGTGTAGCCTAGCTTTTTGAATGAATTAAGCTTGTTTTGTTTGTATTAGAAAAACCATGGACTAAAAAATGATAATTTTAGCTTAACTCTATATATCCACCAATTATTATGTTTACGACCTATCTAGTCATAGATTAAGGTGTATGTTTAGGTAAAGCTTGCGAGTGAATTTAAGAATAATGATTTATTGGTGTGATTGTGTTGCAAAGCCAGTCTTCCCACACTTAGGTTTATAAAAGAAACACCGAGGTTATAACCGATTTACCACATAACTTCACATAATGTTAGATTTATAAGCGATTTATGTTAATGTTTTGATCATAGGCATAATCCTGATTAGAAGGCGAGTTATTCGTCGCATCGAGATACAATGTCAGCAAAAGCGATGTCCAGTCCATCGAATCAGAGAAGTACGAGTATGATAGCACAAACATATTGAAGGTTAGGTATTTTTATTATACGCAACACCAATGTGTATTTTTGTGTACTTAACGCATTCTTTTTGGCAACGCTTTGAGTTGACACAAATTACAAAATTATTTTGCAAAAGCCAATCTATTTTTGGCTATTTCACGGTCGAATATTCAAACGTAACTCAGATTGAATCACATCTCAAGGCGGATTTTTTTACAGTTTTCAATGAAAATCTGTCAAAATTTCATCAACTGAGACGTGCTAAATCTGTGTTGTGTTTGCATATTCGGGGGTTAGTTTATAAGTCGAATGTAAGTCTAGGTATGTTATAAATATTGTGCTTGCGATAAATGTTTTTTTATATAGGTTTACTAACGTATGAAGGCACATTACGAAGGCACATTTTTAATACAATTATTTAACACTTACTGTATTCAGACACTTGCTTTCCATTGTCCATTACGTACCTAATACCAGAGACTAGTAAGTAGTATTACTTTACTAGTCCCTGCTAATACCTAGTTTTGTTTCTGAATAATTTTTTCATAACCATTGTCAGTTGAGCTACCTGTAGATTGTTTGCCACAGTCTGCAGTTAGCTTAGTTGTTACAATTGTAAATACTAGTTCTAATTTGTTTTTATTAAGTTTGATTGTAATTTCTGTCGATGATTACCTTAGTTTTAAGTTCTGACCTACAATTTATTAATATTTGCATCTTTTAATTTAATTACTTTAATGACATTATAATTTTAACGTTTTATATGGTAAAATATTCACGTGCCTGTACTCGGGCGAGACATGCAGCTCTACTGTTCTTTTCCAGCAATGTATTTATGTACCATGTCTTGTGTGAGTAAATATTACTGAATTACTGAATTTTCTTTGTAAATAAAGGCCATAGACCGTAAAAAAAATGTCATCTATTTTGCATTTTTGTGATTGAAAATAAAACGAATTTCAATTCTATTGTAGTTTAAATCGATTTTTATTAACACCTACCTATTAATGTAAGTTTTTATGTACCTATAAACTAGCCAAACTCGATGTAAGAATGTTTGTACACAACGACAAAAAAACTAAAATTACTTGCTTGGCGTCGAGTTTCATATACATATAAGCAATATTTATGAGAAGGAAGGATCTCAAATTGGCAAGTAATTTATAACCCCTATTAAAAAGACGCGGCAACAGAGTGAAGGTTAGGTTAAGTATTGGTGGTTTGTTTACAAACATTCTACATCGAGTTTGGCTAGTGTACAGTAAAGACTTTTTGACGATTCTGTAGACCAAGGCGAACTACCTGTTTACGTAGGCTACATAATCTTTATGAAGTTTGAAAAAATCGGCTTCTACTGATTTGGTTATGATTTCCAAAATGTAACTGTGTAAGGTACTAGTCGAAAATAACTGGAAACACTTTTTTATACGATGTTTTATTATTAATTTTATTGTTCTATGATATTTTTTTTCAATTTCCTTTGATTGTTAACATAGCCAGACATACTTTGTGTTTTGTATGTTATTAATAAATGAATCTAATAAATATAAATATATTTTATATGGAATTATAATGTAAGTAAGTACTCGTTGCTTTTTGAAAACCACGACTTTTACTTTCAATCAAAAATATAACAATCATTGATTTTATATTTTTTTAAATTGGCCCCAATAGAAGTATACTTTGCAAACCACTGGAATAACAATGATTGTGCTATTATTTACAAATGATGACGTTAAATCTAAAAAGTGCAAATAAAATATATTTTTATGCACTTGCCTAGATAAAACACTTTATAAGTGCTTATTTTAAATACTGCAACGATAAGAACTAAACCTTTGCAGTAGGCAACTAAATAGGTAGAGAAACCATTGCAAAAACACTTTTTAGTCGTCTACAGGAAAAGGGCCTAAAATTGTATTGTTAAAATGAGCAACAGCAAAAATAAAACCTTATCGTAAGTAGGTAAATATTTTGTACCAAATTTCAATAACAAGTACTTTCTATTCTTGCGTAATCTTAAAATTATACATGTAAATATTAATAGTAACAATACTGATCATATTTCATCTATATTAATTATAAATACTGCTATATACATTTAAAATATACTCTCAAAATTATAGAATGCTCAGTAATGTTCACTGGAAACAATAATATCTGAAAATAGAACAATGTAGATGTTAAAAGGTCCTAAAAATTTACAACTTTATGCATACACTCCTTTAACACTTAACATAATCTACAATAATACAAAATTAAATAGTTGTTTACTATAATCTCATACGCTACGCTACCTGGGTCAAATAAGATGTCTCCTAGTTTGATATAATATTAATACGGTACCGAATTCGGCATATTAAGTAACGAAAGTGTCTGAAATATGAAGCAACATTACTTTATTATTATTGTGATGTAAGTGAATAATAAAAATACTTTAGAGAAAGTTATGTGCACCTAAATATGTTACATCAAATATGATGTAAATACAAAATTCAGACAGTAAAATAAAAGAACAACCAGCAGCAACTTAGGTCCCAGGAAAATATTTTAACTTTAGGTGATTACTGATTAAATAATTTTTTTTTTGGATTTATATTATAAGGTAACTATAACAGGAACAATGGATTTTGCTATGATTAAGAAATTAAACAGACAAAGCAGGCCTAACTATTTTCATGATTTTTATAATATTTACTGGGCGACAGGTATTTCTAGTCAAGGCCGCCAGGATAGCATATGCATGCAAAGTACGAGAGAACTGGGTTAAGGGATGCGTGATGATAATGATAACAAAAACCTATTTGTCGTTTGACGAAAACATTTTAGACGAATCCTAATAAAATAATAAACGAAACGCGTGCTACGTCCCTGTACATTGTACCTTCACCCACCTTATTGATATCCTTCGGTCAAGAAACGAACATAAGTGCATTCCTTATTGTTAATATTCTGTAGAATCAACAAACACCCTTCGAGTTTACTGTCGGTTGTTAGGCTGTACCGTGATGGGTGTCGGCGTGCTAAAAGCGTTGGGTGCTACCGGCGAGTCAGGCGGCGAGTGAGCCTCCTCAGCGTCCCGTTCTGCCACCTCTTCCTCGTCGATGATGGAGATGTCCCGGATGGACGGTCGGTGCGAGCGTCGCCAGCCTGCAACGAACGAAGTAACTTAAACGAAACTCAGACTAAAATGCTTCCAGAAATGTCTAAAGACCGTGCATGACATGTATAATTTAGAATCAAACCTTTGAAATTTAATTTACCACTCGAGATTGGCACCCTATTAGGTAAACTACTCCTATTGCGTTGGAGGTTGATACCTTAGTCTCATGCTTAATCGCTAGGTACTAAACCCTTATATGGATAACTAAACCGTTTAAGTCAGTGCCCTTATAGTAGTAATTTCTGCCCGCGGATTCGCGCGCGTTATTTTTATGGCAACGTTCAATGGTATTTTTTATCCCATAGGAACTGATATATGGGATAAAAATGTGTTATTGCAGATCTAGATGTAACATCTATGTAAAATGGTTTTGGTCGGTATTGGCGTGTAACAAACATCCACTCATCTATCCACACAGCAATCCATCCAAACTTTACCATTTATAATATTATTTTATTATTGTGATCTATAGGCAATTGTTGATAGGAGTAGTATAAAGGTAGTTTATTGAAATAAAATCGAAATCGAGGCATTTATTTAAGTTTGGAGGAACGTGGACTTTCATGGACGGACTGTCACAGACTTCAAAAAAATCGAGTCCTAGCCTCAATAATTTGAATAAAAAGTTGATTAGAAAAACGTCCATGGTTATCATGGTAGTTATCACATAACAGAGGACATAAACAGGAAAATATGTCTCATATTAGCTTGTTCAGAATGAGCTCATTGCTAAACATACGCGAACTATATCTACACAGATAAGAAGGTCAGAGTGTATCATTACAGCTTGCTATTACACACTTTACTTGTAGTTTTGACCAGTCGTAAAAATGCTTGAGATCGCAGCTAAAGTCTGTGCTATTGTTTTAGTCACTTTGTTATTAAGTGAACGATGTTGTTCCTTGGAAGTTTTTTATAATAATGAAGTGAATAATGAGTTGCTTATTGCTGAAGGATTGTCCGTTCCTAAGAGCGATGGTGCCAACGAAGGACTCTTTGAAGAACCCCCCCAAACCTCGGATACACTGAGATATGATCTTCTTAAATTG
Organism: Eupithecia inturbata; assembly: GCA_963662085.1. Taxonomy (NCBI): domain Eukaryota; kingdom Metazoa; phylum Arthropoda; class Insecta; order Lepidoptera; family Geometridae; genus Eupithecia; species Eupithecia inturbata. The sequence continues at coordinate 7,298,500 of OY759180.1, read as the reverse complement.
TTTTATGGACGAAATTTTCGTCAAAATGAGAATGATATCCATTACAATGTACCAAGTAGTGAGCCAATAAGCGAAGAAACGCAAAACAATGTACAGGACAATGAAGTAAGTGATACTGATGATGAGTCAATTAACGATGAAAAGCAGGAAGGAGAAATTGGCGCAAAGAACCGTGTGATCAGACAAGCCTACAGCGGCTATCAGCAAATATATCCAAATTTGCCTACTAGTCCGCCATACAATCCGAATCCAACATACCCCAACTATAATACCAATCAAAACCAGCAATGGCTACCCCCGCGCAACAATTCTCAATCAGGTTATTCCTCACATGGTAGCTTCAATTCTTACCCGTCAAATCCATCGTATGGAAACTCCCCTTACAATCAATACAATTCAAATTACTCAAACTACAATAGCGCTGGACAGTTTCCTAACTATACACCTCCGTATTCTGGATATAGACCTCCCAATAATACCATTTACAACACGGGTACAGGAAGGCCATTTCAACATGGGCAATTCAACAACACGTATTCGAGCCAAAGACCTCCCTACTCAATTTCTACCCCTAGAAACACACCCCCAGTAATCTATCACCCACCTGTTAACAATTACAACATAACTTTTGGATCTGGTAATCGTTACAATCAAAGTTCTGGGCCCTATTCAAGACCTCAAAATGGCCAGAACTCTCAAACGTTAAACCCGTACCCGAATAATCCCTATGGACAACGAAATTCAACTTATCCGCTTAACGTACCCACTCAAAGGCCTTTCTACAACCCTTCAAATAGTTATCCTGGCAATAACTCGGTTAGGCCTGGACAGTATTCCTATAACAGCAATAACGCGTCTGCGTGGCCTGGTCATGGCAACGCACCTGGAGGGATACCAACTTCACCCTACGGTCAAAATCCTCCAACTTTTAATTCTTATCCGGGGCCTCAAAACCCACCAAACAATCAATATCCAGCGGGTAATCAATTTTCTGGTAATTTTCAAGGAGCCGATACGTTCAACCTTGCACATGGTTTTAACCCTTCTATTCCTAACCGTCCACCGTACAACAGTGGACCTGGACAGACTCAGTTCAACTATTCTTATGCAAATAACGGCACCACTCAGGATCCTACTAAAGTGAATCCTGGATATTTTTCATATCCTCACTAATTTTAAGAATATTATGTAACGCATGCAATAGTATATAGTAGTAGTAGTACCTATACATTATATTATTAATATGGCAGTATACTGTGTTTTTGGTGTATTATTTCATGTATCCTATTTCGAGTAGGTACAGTTTTAACAATCATATTTTGAGGCTGAGAAGCCAACCCATAACTGCTGTTTGATATGCGTGTCAAGTTGCAACATTGAACTGGTGTTGAGGATATTCTTAGAAGTTTGATTTACTTGACTGTTGCTGGGGTCTACCATTAATACGGGTTTACTTACTTGCCTGTTCTTAGTAAAACGTCGCGTCGTTCTTCGTTAAACTAGTTTATAGGCGGGCAAGTAGACTAACTTATAGTATATCTAAATACGAAAGTTTCGATGGATGAATAGATAGTTGCATGCTTGTTATTTCTTCACACCAAAGCTATTGAACGGATCGGGCTGAAATTTTACTTAGATGTAGGTCTATAGGTACCTGGACTTGCCGACTGATGGGACAAAAAAAGCCCCGGCTATTTTTGTCCCATAAATCAGTTCCCATGGAATAGAAATATCCTTATTTGGTTGTCAAATTAGGCCTAGATCTCTGTACTCACGGGATCCCTTGGTAAATAAATCGAATTACAAAAAACTCAATATTATTTCTTTGGTTCCCCTAATGACAAAAAAATACGGTAAAAAAAAGTGCATTGTCTCACACATAATTTAGTCGCGATCTCAGGTACCCTGCGGCCTATGAAAATGACTTATGTTTTGATTCGTAGGTTATTTTTCATACTAATTATTTGGTTCCTCAAAGCCAGTTTCATAATAAGTTCTGCAGTTTTCTTGTGATATACATTTTTTTTGAATTTTTTCCCGCTCCTATGAACGCGAAATCCTATTCCTATCCTTTTCGCAAAATGGTGAGCAACGTGCCCTAATAAAGCGTTTCCAGAACAATAAATAGATTTTTGTTGACTTGATTTGGAATAACGTATCCCTAAACTTTTATAATCCCGGAAATAACTCGTGCGAAGTCACGGGTAGAAACAAGTACTAGGTACATACACAAAATTAGTCCTTCAAAAGGATGTATTCGGTACTTGTTGAAGTATCAGGAGTGTTGTGGAGTGTTATTTTGCAGTTATTTTGCATGACTCTTACCTTCCAGTACAGGAGGCTTGGTAGTCCTAGAGAGTAGTTTGGGCCCGGTGATGGTGATGATGATAGCTCCGAGTGGCGCGGTGATGACAATGGACAAGATGCAAAGAGTTATGATAGTCTCAGCGTATTCTACCAATTTCGGGTCTGGCTCATTATCTCCGGCCATCTTGCGCACTTCGTCTAATGCGACTGGGGCTAGAGCAGCCTGGAACGTAAGAAATTTGTATAAGATAATTTAAACGATAGCGTCGTTTGAGAATATATTAGAATTGTCTTCGATGGCTGCGCCATTAGTTGTAGGCATTTATCGCTGATAGAAGATTCATTTTAACTGATTTAGGCATGTTAGTATATGTATGTCCAGGTAGGTAGATAGAGCCTAAGTTTAAGTTCAAAACCTGTCAGGCTACTATAGGGATTTTCTTTTCTCTGTGGGCTACCTTCCAAGGCAACTTCTTACCTGTACAGTAGCCTTAGCCATCCACGCGAGGCCAACGAATATTTTCTCCTTCATGTTAAGGTTGCTTCTCACGGCAGACACACTTGTCAGCATTGCCCGCAGTACCACGCAGGTAATCAAAATGCCGCTGCCCATCATGACCATATGCGGCTCCAAGTCTGCTATCTAAAATGGCAATGTGATTGGCTGATTGAATAAAATTATTGAGATAACCAACGCACATGTCTCGATGAAATTCCGTATCATTAGCACTGTGAGTCTGCGTTTTGTTTTTATCATTCAGAATGAATAGCTGGGGAACGCGTGTTACTTATACACAACAGATCATTAAATACACAATATCTTGGTAACCTAAGTATTATAAAAGTCATAGGTAGTTCGCATTACGGATCTTTAGTTTTTTTTTTAAAGCGGCAATGGCCTTTATTAACAAAGAAAATTACAATCAAATTATAGTATAATATAGTCTTTAATTGTAATTTAATCTTTAGTTAAATTCTAAGTATGATATGCAAATATAGGGTGCCTGATAAGAATACGGTAGCTAAATTTTATGGATCATGTCAGTTTTTGGAACGATCGAGTCTTCTTTACGTAACTAATTCAATTAAGCTATTAGAGCGTGATCAAGGGCTTCATTGCCCGTTCAAAAGGTTAGCCTTTGCAGGTTTCTATCACGTTTCTATCTAACCTTGTGCCTACTTGAAAATTCTAAAGGTACACCAGTAAAATTCAATGTAAAAAGAATATAATCAGCTGTTCATGCCAACATGAATAGCTGATTCATGTTGGCATGAAATAGGACACCATTCATAATGAATGCGTCAAACAACTATAGTTTTTATTGTAAAATGAATTATATGGTTTGAAATATGGATTTATCTACAAACTTTTCAAACTGAAATTAACAAAAGAGCTTAAGTACTCAGGTAAAGTGTGTTTGTAACGAGACTAGACTAAAAACCGATCAGTTGATCGGATCAGGCTGAAATTTTGTGCCTACGTAAGTAGAGAGATTAAGATCGTAAATTTTGCGGCTGAAGCTAGTAGAAACATGAAGAAGGAATAAGTTACTCACGACCACTTGAGCGCCAGTGACAGAGAACAGCATGGGCTCGAAGAACATCCAGAAGATCTCGAAGGCCGTGGCGACGGGGTTGTCGTCCATCTCCCAGCCTTGCTCCACCCAGTTCTTGCAGGCCACGAAACCGAAAGCTATCACTGCTAGTGGACCTGAATATTAAAAAAATAAATATCTATATATATAAAAGAAAGTCGTGTTAGTTACACTATTTATAACCCAAGAACGGCTGAACGGATCTCGGTGAAATTTGGCAGCGAGGTAGATGGTATCCCGGGGCCGGACATAGGCTACCTTTTATTCCAGAATAAAGAGTGCGAAGCCGCGGGCAGCAGCTAGTTTTTATAAATAATGCTGGATATTTTAAAAAGCAAAACGGTAAATTGCACTTATAAAATCAATTTATTGTAAATTTTCAGTGGTATGCTGAAAGTTGCCTAGTTTATGTTGTACTTAAGCTGCGTAATAAATATATATTATGAAAAGTAAAGTAAAACCACTGTTTATTATTTCATTGTTACTATAAAAGATTGCCGAACACAAAGAATTTCAACTTCTATCATATTTTATACCATAAGATCACATGGAACAATAGGTCGTGTCAAATCAAAGCTACATATTTTATGTGCAATAAATAATAAAGTTCTTTTCTATCGTTATTATAGACGTTCCAATTCATATTTTCATATTTTGATTCATGGCCCTTTTACAGCCATTTATTATTATTGTTTCTGTTTTTAATTATGTACAATAAATAATAATGAAAAACAGAAACAATGCTAATAAATGGCTATTTAATATTGATTAATTGAAATTGATATTGATTGGATATTGTATATTAGATATTATGTAAATATTGATTAAAATGGCTGATTAATACTAAATAATAAATGGCGGTCATGAATAAAAATATGAAAATATGCATTTGAACGTATGCATTTGAAAATATGCATTTGAATAACGATATAAAAGTCCTTACCCGCGCCACCCCATCCGATTTCTTCTGATCCAAGCACAGAGCACAAACCACCAGCCAGCAGTAGCAACACTCTCAAGGGCACCAAGAATGCGTCGTTCCTCTCCGGCACAAACTTCACCAGGTACCCGCAGAACACGCCGAATGCAATGCCACCAATCACGCTAAGAGGACCCTGAAATTTTCAAATTGACTAAGTAGTAGCAAATGCAGAATAAAATAGAGATAATCATAGATCCGTTAGGATTTATAATTCCTAAAGGATTTATGATAAGTTATCTCCTGAAGAATCTATGTTATTAATTAAATAAATAAATAATGCTGGACAATTCACACAGCATTATCTAGCCCCAAGCTAAGCAAAGATAATATACTTATTATGTATATTCTTCCTCAAGGATTATCTAACCTTAGAGGTATACAAATAATTATTTGCATACCTCTATTAGTTGATCTGTTATGTCTACTAGAACAAAGCGTGCAAAGTTATTGTCTATCCTCGCATTGAATTAAGTTTATGGCAAAATAGGACCTTCTTACAATGTACGGTATGAATCTTTTAGAAACGAGTAGATTATAATCAAAAGCACAGAAACCAAGAAGTGGGCAAGTGTGTTATAGTGGAGCTTTTCGGAGCAAGCTAAGTAAGTAGTAAGTAGAATTAAAAAAAAAACTTGACAAAAAGTTCAAATTAAATAATTTTGGGGCTCCTCAAGGCTATTTGGGCCCAAGTGCTGACGTAAAGTTTTTTGGGTCTGGATGATGATGATGATGATGAAAATGTATACCTGTATTATATTAAAAGTTATTGAGGCTCCGGAGAACATGACAGAGTAAACGATGCCAAAGATGGCGACACTGGCAGCGTCGTCGACACCGGAGACAGCCAGCACCAGAGTTGGGATGCCCTTGGACACGCCATAGCCCTTCCCGCGGAGACGGAACAGGCACGGCACTATCACTGCGGGGGAGACAGCTGCCACTACTGAGCCAAGGAGGAAGGCTGGAAACGGTTAAAATAACAGCTTGATTGATTACATAGGTCTGTTTTTATCATAGTCTGTAGTTTTAACTTTCATTAATTGTATAAATAAATAATTCCCCCTCAGCTTTGCTTTAGTCTCAGAATTTCATACATAAATGAATTAATTTTATACATAAACTAACAACATCATAATATTCCTAAAAAAGCGAAAAACGCTTGCGAAGCCATGGGCAGAAGTAAGCAATAATTAGTCATCATAACAGCATTGCTCGCCTAACAAATCTACCGAATTTCGGCTTAAATCAAGGATCATGTTATATGACACCATCAAATAACGTTCTCAAGCACCATACCCAATTTTAACACTAATTAACCTAGTTAAACTGAACTAAGTTTCTTGAAAGTCGTACAATTGCCGATGGTATTGAAAATTTAATTATGGCTAGTGGAAAGTCCGTAGGATGTTTTCCAATAACAGTGACCCACAAACGCCGGATTATTGAAGATTGGCCCATGATCGACCAGAGTTGAGTACAAGGCAAGTGTGTTATGGCTAGTAGCGGATGTAGAGAAAGTGATCATTCTTGTTGATATAGCACTGCCACAAAACGAACCTGTCATGTCAGTAAAGTTTTAGGAGACTCGTAAAATTATAATAGCCCATAACAAGTGATTCGCAAAGCTATTAAAGTAAATGTTAAAGGTTGTACAAAAAACTGAGACTAGATATGAATTCAAGAATAGGCGAATTATTAGAATAATTTCGTAGGCGTAAATTTAAGTGTAGAACTTATTATTGTCGAAGAAGGTAAACAATAGTTCGGTAGATATATTTTACATAATTCTAATAATAAACTGGCACACTGTTCACGGAGTTGTAATATAAACTTACCCCAATCCCAAGGCAAGCCGAGTAAGTAAACGGAGAGGACGGCGCACAGCACACACTCGAAGGTCCACGGAACTAGTGCAAGCTTGATTACTGTGAGGAAATATTTCTTCAGGGCTACTGGATCTAAGTCGAGACCGGCTCGCGTGAGAATTATCGTTAAAGCTATCTTTCTGAAAAAGGTAAAGAAGTCTGATTTAGTAAATAAGGTATATAAAAGTAATGTGCCTTAGGTACTTAGCGATTAGGTACGTGGTTGGGACAAAATGCTGCAATAGGAAAGTTACAAGCAATATTAAAGAATTGAGTATCAATACAGCTGAGCTTACATAAATAAAATTCTGTTTTTGATTATGAATATAGTTAAAGCTTACCGGATATATGAGGCAACTTTCATATAGTCAGCGTCGAAATTGACAAAGCCTAGATTCTTGAGGACTATTCCCACTATTAGCATGCCTATGAGCCCAGGGAGGGTAGTGATCTTCGTCATGAGCCATCCTCCGAAATAGGCCGCGATGGTCAGGGACGCGAGCATGAACAGCTGGCCACCAGGAGCCGCTGTCGGGCCCATGATGATCCAAATAATTACCCATACCAGTAAACCTGGGAAAGATTACATTACTTTGGAGTTTTTTTTAATGATCAGTTTATATACTGGTTCCACGCCTAGAATGAATGACACCTTTCCACTTTTGTCTGTGTCCTGCACTTTAAGAACGAAATTGAATGATAGTTTGATGATAGTTAATCAGTTGAGAATTATAATTATAATTACATACCTATTGGTAGGTAGACATTTTCAACTTGTCACTACAGTGGAAACGGATCTGTCATTACTGTCTAACTTAGAAACTTGAGAATTACGAAAACAATTTGTCTGCACACCTACTGGTTTTATTTAATGACCCTACTATCTATTGTTATTTTAGAACAAAGTATCGATTGTGCAAAGGCCTGTGCTTACAAAATATTAACTGGTAGCGTGTGTATTCAACAATTAATTCCCATCACGTAAATTGAGTGAAATGATCGAGCAGATTCATTTGTTATTCACATCGTTCAACTGTTTTTCCAAATCCAACAATGAGTCAACTATTGAATGTTTTTATTCGACAGATGGAAATGTTTTTCATGCATATCCTATGTAACGTAAATACCTAAAAGTAGCTGATTTAACCCTTCTAAGCGAAACTGCTATTAGCTTTAGCTTGACATGGTAATTTAAAAATAATCAATAAAATATCTCTTTCAGAGCCCGTGTAATGAGATGAATGATCATTGACAACGGAATTTATCGACGCTTTATTTTCAAAGTTTTAAACACTGAAATTTATTACAAGACGAAGTAACTTGGCGACCTAGGAGGACTAAGTATGTACATTGATTCCAGAAGGTCATTAGAATGCTATTGAAATTTTAACACAACACAGTATAAAGAAAATTAGTTCCTTCCCATAAAGCTGAACTCTGAACACTTAAAAAATAAAGTACCTAGGGTAGCTGGTGACTTACCGATGATGAGAACTGAAAGGGTCTGAGCAAAATGTCGGTAAGAAGGGCATAGCGGGTACGGGCACACTTTCTGCCAGTGCGGGGGCTCCCAAGTTGGAATCCCGGAGTCTTCTTGGTGACACTTTGCACAACACGCATACCACCACGACCTGAAACAATTTTATTTGTATGTGCCATCAAACTACCGTCCCAGTTAAGCCTAACTAAAGCTAAGCTTAAATAATCAAGCGTAATTAACGAATTTTAAATTGGTGTCGGACTGCACAGTTAAGCCAGTTTTTAAAATTGCACAATATTTGCAAGCTCACCTTTCTACGTGTTCGCTCTGTTGCGATAACGCTTTCTTGGAATATACCGAGGATGTAGTTGAGTATTTCTTAAACCTGCCTTCGATGTGTGCCTGCCGATCTGAAGACCAAGAACGAATGGTTAAATTGAATGTAAAGTGAAGCCATCGATCGAAATTCCATGAGAAAATAACACCTGTTTCGTTTAAGACACCTGTGTTTTCTCAATGTACACTCGAGAGCAAAAACAAGACAGATACCTAGTTTTAAAAAAATGCGCCTCGCTCTTGCATAGATGTGAAGTGACATGTTCAAAAGCCAATGAATACAATTTTCTGTTATTGATATTGATCACACTAGACTTGGTTAGTAAAGTATAAGTAAGGTATTAGTTGGTAATAAGTAATGTACTTTCATAAGTAGGTACTTATAGCTCAAAAGTGAAGTGGAAAACTCGCCCGCGGACGAAATGTATTCTACCTAACCCAAATATCTAATAAATATAAACTTTTTTACTTACATGATAACTTAATAACAAGTTATCATGTAAGTAAAAATTTTTTTTAAAATTATTTTTTTATACCTTACCTACCCCGGTAAAGTATAAAAAAATAATACACAAACTTTTTTTTTTGCCATCTGTACAATGAATGAATAACACATCATTTAACCTTGTGTCAATATGAAAATAATTGCATCAATTTAAAAATGCTTTTTAAACTACATTTTGTTTTGCATTACTTACCTATTGAATGAATACTAAATAAGGATAGCTTTAGTGGTTTATAGTTTATTTATCAAAAAATTATATAACGAAATTACTTTTCAACACGATCACGTAAGCTCTTCAGTTCTCTGTAAATGTAAGCGGAACCATGAATGTTACTGGATCTGTATAAACAAAAAACCACGTGTCTGCCGATTAAACTCAACAAAGGTTAGTTATGTACCTACTCTCATTAAGAGCCGTTGGTACATGGTACCTAACCTAGTGTTTATAATGCATGTATTGAACAGAGCACATTTACATGCAGAATATTAATAAAGTATTGTTCTCTTAATGTTTGCTGAGGCGCGATAAAGGACGGTGAGGGAATAGCTTTTCCCTAAACGACGACGTCCCACTTCTCAAATTGTAAAACATGACTTGCCTTGTGTAATAATTGTAATAAATAAGCCTTTGTAATACTCGAACAAAATAAAATTCCAGAAAAAATGCTTCTATAGGATTTTGAAAATTACAATTCAATAATAAAAACAAATTAGAACTAGTATTTACAATTGAAACAATTAAGCTAACTGCAGAATGTTGCAAACAATCTACAGGTAGCTCAACTGATCCATATCAATACCAGTCGGAAGCGTCCCCAAGACGCTGCCTGCAATGTCCCGCTGTATGACAAATATGGCAATACTGATGCGCTGCGCCAGATACCCACCAGCTCTCGGGTCACGCGTCGCGTCGACCAGACGCTCAGATAATTTTTTAAAAACCCGGTGCGCCTCGGTACCCCACGGACCTAGGATCTCGACCTCAAAGGGATCAAATGTGTAGGCTCTGTCGAGACCAGCATATTTACGTCTCTTGAGATCCTCGGCCAAATCTGCCGCCGCAGCAGCCCTCACGGATGTCCTCGGAAGATGGGAAGGCGCAAGTGTGTCGACGCATGTAGCGCCCCACACAATGGGCCTCCCCAACTCCCATGGGACTAGTATCATGCCGTCGGGCCTCTTACCATTCCTTTCAAGAAGAGCTGGTACGTTAACGGTAAGAAAGGCCCGCTGGAGGATGTTGTTAAGGCTGGCATGACGAGACGAGATATCCGACCGGCGGCACTAGTATACAATAATCGATGATGATCAAGCTGTTCTACAGCAGTACCGCACTGGCATTGATGAGGCGTGCAACACCTTGCACCCAACCGAAGACATGTTGCGATACGGAAAGTTACGGGATCCAATAAAGTGCCAGTGTTAAATGAAGGAAATGCTTGCAACCAATGTCCTGACTCCCATTTAGAAACGGCCAGGAGACGGCCACGATCCGCAGAGCTGAAGCACGTTTGTAACAAACGATTCCGTGTTAACTCACACAGAGGCCCGTCCCATTGCCGTTGGGACAAAAGATATTTTTTTTTCGCATTGATTTTTTCTATGATATTGTTTTTGTCTACACAAGAGTCCAAAATAAAAAAAAAACATTCCAAACCTATGTTTCGAAATTCATCTGTAATGATTTTTAGATCATCAAAAACTGTGTTTACCTCTCCACCTAATGTTCCGTCATCCAAATACCAAACATTCAGCTTGGATTGGAGACGTTGAATTATCGGTTGGATGGCAAGGATAAATATGGCCGGACCAAGAGGGTCGCCCTGCTGACATCCAACAGCGGACAAAATGGCTTTGTTCCTGTAAATTAATTTTGACGGTGAACCGTAACATTGCCAGAGTCACGGGTAAATTTCTGGAATTTTGTCTTTATTTTAGTTTAGCAAGGCGCCCCTGTCTACGGAATTGAAGGAGTTTTTGACGTCTACCTTCAGAATTACCTCCCCATAATTTTGGTCAAAAAAAGTACGAAGGGAATGTACTGCGGCCTCACATCCGCCTCGCAAACCAAAGCCTAGCTGGATTGGTCGAAAATAGTCGCCTAGTTGGCTTCTTTCCGACAGCAGACTTTAGCCGCAAGGCGGTAGGTGGTGCCCACGGCTATGGGTCTTTACCGCCATCCTTCTTTTTTAGGGTGCAACGGTTCGCACCGTATAGGAGTTCTGTGATCTCGGTGTTAGCTCGGCCTGACAACATCAGGTTGATTAGAACTGTCAAGTCCTCCAGAAAGACTTTACCTGCATGGCCAGACCCCGCCAGCAGAAGATCTTTTAGATGCTGTGGAGTTACAGCATCCAGGCCGCCGGCAGAGTCACTCTGGAAAGACATGACAGCTTTAAGCACGTCATGGCTGGTCGAGTTCACAGCAACATCACTCTCTTCCAGTGGATCGGGGAGTTATATATAGAAAATACCCAGAACACCCGGAACAAATATTTGCAGATCGTACAAACATTTGTCCCAAGGCGGGAATCGAACCCGCAACCTTCTGCGTCGCAGGCGGACCTTCGCCCGCCGCTCCACATCGGTCGTCAAACCGTTGCATGTTGGCTCCTGCTGGTGGATGCTTACTCTCAAGCAATATGAGAGTAGCAAGCCTAGTAATAAGCCTTGTATAATAATAATATAGCCTTCCAATCCAATGTTATATAATGGTGAATATATACAAATATACAAAATATACTCTATCAATTTTTTTTAAATATACTAGATCATAGGTCAGGTTGACGATGGTTGTCAATAATCTGTAAATTAGGAATTTGGATAATGCGATTGGCCTATCTGATGATGTATCCGCCTCACCTTGCAGAATTGTTACTAGCAAGCATTGCTCTGTTTTGTCAACTTGAAGCACTGCACGGCCGCATGTCTGTTATTTCGCCGTAAATCATCCAGAATAAAGCCTAAACATAGAAATGCTGCTTGGAGCCAGAAATATGTATCTTTGACCTTACCCCAGGAATTGTCTATTTCTGAAGCCATAGCATTGTGGAGGTTGCTTTTTCGACGGGAGGGCCCCTCCGCCTGTCCTGATATGCGGCCATTCCTGACAAACGAAAAACCAGTTTTAAAATACAGGTAATTATGTAGATACGTGTAACCATTACTGGAATAAAACAATTACAACTAGTATTTACACTTAGGTACATCTATTTTTTAATAATCTAAGCCGTCAAGGCAGAGCACCCAAAACGTTGAATGGCAATGCTAATTCGTTGACCGAAATAGAAGCCAGCATTCCGATTACTAATAGACTCTGTATTATAATAACCAGTACTTATATGTATATTTTTTATGTTTTAAACATCAATATAAAAACTCAGTTTTCTTACGAAAAAATCACAGACAGGCAGAAACATTTAAAGTACCTATCTTTGCAGAGGGAGTTAAAAGTTGTGTAATTAATTTTGGATGTTATCCGTGCGAAACCGCGGGCAACAGGTAAATAATTATAGATTTGCTAAAAATAATAGAATTTTGAATAAAATCAGTTACAAGAAATGTTTAGATATAGCTACTGAGAAATGATAACGGCAATCTGTATAATATACTTTTACAAGCTTCAATTCAATTCATTTATTCAAGAAGTTTCAGGTATAAACATAGATCTTAAAATTATTCTTATAGTAACTACTACCAAAACCTGCCTTTACAGGCGTATGAATATAATATTAGAATGTAAATTCACATAAATAGCAAATTAAATAGTATTATCAAACAAAATTAAAATTAATAACATGTCAAAATCATGCAAAATCAATAAATACAAATAGTTACAGTTTATATTCAAAGAATTCATTTATACTATAAAAACATTTTTCAGTCAGCCATTTTTTCAAGTTAAATTTAAATCTAGTTAATAATGTCATTTCTTTAAAAATGTCAGGTATTTTATTGTATATTTTAATAGCCATCATGAAGCTGTTATTAGTGGATAGTGTCAGTCTCGTTTGTGGTCTGAATAATTTATTTTTATATCTTAATCGGACACTATAATTACACATTGGATTTGCCAATTGAATATGTCTTTATTCTTAAAAACAAACACGCTTATATCGAGTATGTATAAGCTAGTCAACGTTAAGATCTTATATTGTCTAAAGTATGGCCTGCAAGAATCAAAATAGCTCTCAAACATCGTTTCTGCATTTTAAGAACCTGTTCTATGTTAACGCATCTTCCCCAAATCGTTATTTCATAGCAGAGAATAGAGTTTACATAGCCGTAGTAAGCTGTAAATCTGTAATAGCAGACTCTTTGGATACCGTTTGAGCTTCAGGCTGATAACAAGTTTGCGATTCAAATATATCAAAAGTTTTTCTAATCCACTTGTTTTATTGTAGGTATTAGCACATATATCTAGATATCCTGATATTGACTAGATTATATATACTATATATATATACATATACCTCTATATATAATTTAAACCTTCTCTTCTCGCCCTTAAAGCCTTTAAGTACGTTAGTTAGATAACATAACTCAATTGGTGTCTTAGTTTTTGATAGTTATGCGGTTTGTAAAATCTTCTCAATTCTTAAATAAGTAAATACCAGACGGGATATAATAAACAAATACTCAATTGTGATTTTTATATATTGATTGCTCGTTAAATGACAGCACCAGAAATTATTATTTTCCACTGAGTCATAGTCGACTGATTGCAGTTTCAAGGGTAGATCAGCAATGATTTCTATTTAGCTTGCTTAGGTCATGTGACAGTTCTAAGGTTAATAGAACACATTATTCTAGGTAATATGTGCCGTTTTATACATTGTCATTGTATCTTTATGATTTTGAAATTGTATCTTGCTAGATAGGTAGGATAGGGCTGTTTAAATATTTTATGATAAATTTTGTATTTAAAATTTATCATAAAATATTAAAACAGAAATATAAGCACGTAGGCGACGCCAGACTGACAAATAAAGAAGTAAAGGTTGGATAAAGAATTAACGCAAAATTTCATGGATGCTTTGTTTTCTTTACTAAAGTCCTAAAGTGAAGTGAATATGTTGGCTCAAAAAATATCGAAGCCGATCGTCGATATTTTATCGAGCCGACTAATTTTGTAACGTATTTAATAATATGTTACAAAATTAGTCGGTCTCTTCAAGTCAAGTCCATCATTAGTCTTTTTTCCATGGGAAAATTATATAATGACATGTACCAGTGTAAATTAAATTATAGTTACTAGTAACTTGCCTGCGGAGAAGGTAGACTCCCTATGGCTTCGCATGCCTTTTTTCGCGATAAAAAGTTGTTATATCAACGATAAAAAGTAGTCTATAAATCTATAATGTTCACGTTCATCTAGATGTTCACCTATGCAAAATTTCGGGCGGCCAATCTTTGCATTTATAGTGATCATAAATATAAGCAATTAAGGTTTAAAATTTTATTAAAATTGGGACATATAAATAGTGGTTACTCCGAAGTCCAAGAAAATATCGTAACTTAGGTAAGAAATCTTGGAAATGCGAGGAAATGAGTCAATCAATCAAGTTACTTCTCTAAATTATTGAATCTTCTCAGGCAGTGAGAACGGGCATCGCCGCAGCGCAAGGTGGCTGAGTACGCAGGTACTCAGCCACCTTGCTGGTAAAGGCTTTATTGACGGAAAACTACGCTACAACTACTATAGCCTCAATAGTGGGTCAATGCTTTACGTTCTGCCAGGTACTAGTTTGATCGTGAATGATTACGCAAAAATAATAAAATAGGCAAAACTGTTTGCAAGTAAAAATTCGACCTCCCACGATTTGAAAGTTAAAAACACTGTAAAAACGGTATGAATTTATTTATTGCCATAGTTGTTGATCGGTATCTACTTTTATAAATTATACCTATGTATGTACCTACTTAGGTAACACAAATTATAACAGACGAATAAGAACATTAGTATTTTTAACCGACTTCAAAACAAGGAGGAGGTTCTATGTTAGGCTGAATGTACGTTTTTTTTAAACTTATTTTTTAATGATCGACATGATCGTTGATTTCTCCGTCATACATTATGTGTATATGGACCGATTTTGAATTTTTTTTGTTTTGTATGGAAAATAATGCCGAGGTGGCCCCATAAAATATGATTCCCGATAGATTAGTACTTGTACCACAAAACTTAAAAAACAATGTAAATACTAAAACAATCAAATTATAGATGATACGAGTTTGTGAATTGATGATTTTTATAGCGAGCCACAAAAAAACAACAAAAGGAAACAAGTTACAGGCACTTTTAGCAAGGTATCTTCTGCCCATGCGAGTAATGAAATCCGTCATGCCTTTTTCTAGTAAATTGACAAAAACCTCCAAAGGAAGTAATGGCTGCAATACATCAAAAATTGGTCAACCAATGGTATTTTGTGAGTTGGTGGGATGGTACTTGCTATTCAATAGGAATAATGTAAGCCGGGCCCACACCTCGTATTTTGCTCCGTCTACATTATGTGTCTATGAAGTCCCATTTCAGTCAAATGGTTGTTCCATTTATGTATATTTATGCTTTTGGACGAAGGCTTCATGTTGCGTGCTAGCATGTTTTATTGTTATAATTATAAATCAGATAGTAAATTATAATTATCGCTTAAATATATTTATATCTATTATAATAAAATAAATAATTATACATTTATATTTCGAAAACTCCTATAAATAGTCTGTCAGTTTTACAGGATTGACTTACTACTTACTTTATTACTTATTTTTTTTTTAAATTTTTACTTTTTTTTTCTTATTTTTTTTTTTTACTTTTATTTTATTTCGGCGATGGCGTATGCAGTTTTAAGAACGAGTATATAATACTAAATCCGTTTTACAGGATCGATTTATTGCGGGTTGCGGTTAGTGAACCGCAACCCGCAATAAACTGTGGAGTGCTACTGTGGAGTGCCACAATAGGTATTCCAATTCCAATAAAAACCCAGATGATGTCTCCAGTAACGATAAATACGGATATTCTGTGTGAATGCACACTTACGATTAGATAGATACGTAAAGTGGGGGTAAAGTGGAATGATCGAATCGTGATGTCACGACCAAATACGACTTGTCACGCTCATGTCATTTCGGGTGCAACCGCTATAAGTAGGTTGAAGATACATAATATGTAGTTGTGTAGATCAAGAAGCTGCGTAATGGTGTGTAGATAAGTAATGGCGCAGCTTTATATTTACAAAACAATACAATAAACTTTATCGCACACCCCAAAAAAAATATATTAAAAATATATTTAAAGCATCATTTATCAATAAATTTGGTAAACAATTCACGGTGGCGGATCTTTTAACATAAACTTTGCACTTTACAACTTATGAAAGAAAAAGTAAAACAAGTAGATCAAAATACACGAATGCTTAAAAAATTTAGTAAAAGTTAATTTTTTATCGATTTAGATCCTAAATGGTCGATCGAAATGAAAAATGTTATGAAAACACATAGATGATTTTTAAAATACCTATCCATTGATACCATACTCGTAGTTAGACTACATTTTTTTACAGTATGGCGCGTTTGTCTTTCACCATATTGTACTATTATTACGTACTATAAATAAATAAATAAATACGTTCTAATTTGTTTTAATTATTGAATTGTAATTTTCTTTGTCAATAAAGTTACTCAATTCTTACTGCCATACTTTCTTATAAGTACTGTATTTAACATTCGCAAAATTAAGACAAATCGATTGATGTAACAACCATCAAAATCGGCCCATGCGTACCTATTGTGTTCAGAGCACAGGAACAAACATACATATATAGGCTGATAAACACATTATAAGTCGTGTAGATAAAGATTGGGATTGAAAATGTCGTGCTGTCCCACTTAAATCATATTTATTGAATGCATGACATTTTCCATTTGAATACCTAATTCCTAATCCTACCTAATCAAAGTTCTATATGGCGACAATCAAACACCATATTGTGAAAAAAACTAAGTGAGACAGCATGACTTTTCAATCACAATCTTTATCTACGCGACTTATACCCTCCTTTGCGAAGCTCAGTCCGGTCAAAGTTAGACATATTGTTATCTTCTACATGAGCGCCAGATAATTACGTGAATTACCTTAGTAAAGAACCAACATAGAAAATAGGAAGAATATATTTCTGCAATACAGGTAGGTAAAGGGTTATTTATGAACATAGATGCGCGCGCGTTGGAGTCTTTTGTATGCCAAAATAAACCAGCGAGTTTTAGCCTTGTGGAAATGCAACTTGCGCAACTGTTGTGTGATCGGAAAGAAAATATAGGGGATCTCCCCTATATTTTCTTTCCGATCACAATCAAAAAAGTAGGCAATCAGAATGAGTTGGCAATGGGGATAACTGGATAAAACAAAAAGTAAAAGCGAGCGCGCGATTCAATGAATCCAGTCGCTAGATGTGTGCCAGAAAAACGTGCAATACGTTGCACGTTACGTCTCGTTCAAATCGCGCTACGCGTTCTAATTTTGACCTGATCTAATTTTTTGAGTCCGAAAATGTGATAGTTCGTCTCAAATATCTTGTTTTTTCTACGCTTGTGCTACGTGATTGTCATAGCATTTGAAATTGCCATTGATGCGTTTAACTTTTTGTTAAACATTTTGCCAATGTAGGCAGTCGTGATCAGGCTAAATAGATAGGTGATCCCCATTGGCTTCATCAGTTTATTCTATGCGATTTGTATCTTTTAGTCATTTTTTGTAGATGCCGAAAGTTGTACTTTGAAGCCAAAAAGTAACTACTTACTTCATAGTCCATAAGAAGCAACTAGGAAAGGCTCTGCAAATTTAGGAATTATGCAGATAGCACTTGTGTGGGACTCTGCCTGCAGTTATGTACCTGATATGACTGATTCACCATTGCCTACCGATGCGATGTTGACAATGGCGATCAAACCTGATTTTTTTAGATGTTCCTAAAGTAAACAACATTAGTGAAAGAACTTGATTTGAATTCGTAGATAAATAAGTAAAGTTTATAATTGTTAAAAGCAAGCAATGATTTATTTCTAATTTTGCTTCTATTTGAATTCCCGCAAGTGTTTCTCATTACCTATATCTCCCCTAGAGTTTTAATCCTTAGACAACCACAGGCTTTAACAATAAAACATATATTATGAAACTGCGGTAAAAACGAGGTACCTATTTTATTGTTACGAGGTAGTAGGTATCCGTATTCAATTGTTTTTTATTCATATGGTTTGTAGGGGCAAAGGACTCAAAATAATGAGCTACTGTTTTCAGACAATTAACCGTAAACAAAGCATGCAAAATGCATTGAATCCGGTGTGTTATTTGACCATTGATAAGCTAACAACGTCGTTTGTACTGTGATTGACGCCGAACGAGTAAGGGCTTCGTTTCCATTATGTCGTAACGATATTAATAGTTATATAACGACTTTATCGTTGGACTACTATCGTATCTAGCTGTTCCCATTGTTGACATTGCATTGACAATCTATCGCACCACAAAAAAAAGTGTCGTGGACGACATGGACGACAGTTAACGTTGTCAGTTGTCGTATGTGAACCTCAAGCTCAACAGCCTATGTATATTGGTCTATTGCAGGATGCAGGCCTCCCCTGATAAGCGCCTTATTGGCTTCTATCTCATTGGGGGGTAATGCCCATAATCCCCACGTTGGGCTGGGTTGGGATGGCAGTTTGGTGGTAGAATTGTTCTGCAGGAGGCTTTACAACACCCGCGGGAAGAGTTGGGGTGGTGCAAATTCTAAGCAGGCTTCACACGGCACACGGTGTACACCTCCATTTAAATATACCTCTACAAGACAAGATGCTTTAAGGTGCACGATTATCTGTCGTCGACATAATGGAAACGCGCCCTAATGCGAATAAGCCATGATTTATACCATGGAACAATTTTAATTCTTCTATGTGGATCATTTGGCGATTTACTCTCTCTTGAGATTATAATACGATTGATTATTTATTTTGTAAGGTTTATTCTCAGAATATGGAAATCCAACCGAGCTAAACACAATACGACGAATATAAATAAGTTGAGTTATTGAAGTTTATTACAATAGTTTTTTAAGAATTAATTTTGAATAATAAAAAAAGGGTTTACCAGAAAAAGCAAGTGTTAAGTACAATATTTTACGTTAGTTTACATATTAGCAATAATTAGCCCTAAGTTCTCATTTTAAGTGAATTTCTGTAATTCGTATAAGAATAAAGAATCTTAAACCGTATATTTTAATTAATTTTTTTATGTAAGCAGCTCAGCAATCTATCAATCAATCGGATGTCGGCAATAAGCTGCTCTGATAAAATAGCAAACCTAATTTTTATGGATAACTGTTATTTCTGAAAGAATATATTATGACTGATAGATAAATAATCAATACTGATACTAACAAAATTAAAGTTAAAAATTAAAATGAAACTCACCAGCAATGTCTGTTGAGTGCGTCTGTTTCAAGAGAAGAGTCTGAGGGTAAGTAGCTGTCATAGTGACAACTGAGGCTGCTGTGAGACATCCTACATGGCACTCAGTGAGTCTTGTTCACTAAACAATAGATCAGCGTGCGAATATGCGGAGTGATTGTCGCGGGGGCATGCCGCTCAGCTCAGCACGCTCCACACCTATGCCGCGGCGAATGTGCATCTTATAGGAGAAGGTTGGCTGCGAGTGAGTCGCCCGCCTCGCCTCACCCCGGGCACGTGACTGCCTCTGTACGTTCAGTTTCGCCGGCCGGCTGGCCGGTCATTGGCCGAAATGCGATTTTTTTCCTAAAGCACGAGAGTAGGTTCTGTGCCATAGAAATGTTTAATCATAGCCCGGGGGTACAGTTAACTTGGTGGCGGCCGACTGAATGAGTGAGAGCACGGTGCCGCGTTGCGGCCGTGTTTATAATTCGCGCTTCGACAACTCAAACAACGCAACGTTCGCATAACAACTGCACCCGCGCTACCCTGCCCGCACCGATTCCCCGTGTATCGAAACAATATGTGCCACAACGATTAAAAACAAACGAGTAATACGTCCCATGTGGTTTTATGTGTCGTCTGTAAACGATAAGCTACTGTGGCGACAATAAGGAGAACTGATTGTTTAGATTGCCACCTTTGTTGCTGCGATTGAACTGTATACGGTCAGCAGTATCTTCGTAAACAGTTTAGACATTACTATGATACCAACTCCTTCCTACTTGATTATTAGCTCAGCTGGCGTTTCATTACAGTTAAGTTTTGTCTGTAAAATAAAGGATACTTAATACTACTACATAGTTGTTTGTTTGATTTTAATTTATTCGTCACAGGGTGATTTAACCATATTTTTAGTTTGTACTTACTTAGAAATATGTATTTTTTTATATACATATAAATAACTTGTGTCGTGTCACGATTATGTCAGTATCCATTATTAATATGTAGCTTCTGGCCACGGTTTCGCGCGTAATGCGTTCTGGGATAAAAATTGTTGCCTATAGGTATGGTACCTAGTCCGAATCCAGAACTCCATCTATGCTAAATTTCAACTCGATCCGTCCAGTAGGTTTATCGTGAAGAAGTAACTTACATCTAACTAAACATTCAAACTTTCGTATTTGTAACATTTGTGTGTTAAAACATAACAAAATGCATAATAACTAATTGTTTTATTGAATAATTTTTTAAAAAACCCTATACCATGGACAAATACATTTTATTTGTCCATGCCCTAGAGTCTAGGGCATGATGCAATTAGTCTAGGGCCTAGACAATTTATATGTACATAGGTATAACTTTAAATCAAATTTTAATCAACGGACAGGCTTACCTAGGCGGTAGGTACCTTGTTAGTAATTTTGCAGTATTTTTCATAGGTGCGCCCTTTTCTGTCAGAGTAATGACTGCTGGAATTCCAGCACTTACGTACAGCACAAGCATTTTAAGTACCTACGCATTAAAAACTTGAAACCATGTGACATCGATATCCAAGCCGCTTATGTCACGGAAAGCAATAACCTAACATTAACTATTCTCATTACTTACGATAGTAAAAAAGCACCTACCTACGCCCAATCAATAATAATTGAGCACGTGACTGGGTTAAACAACTTATTAGGTAGGTACCACAACGGTTAATCACAATGAGCTGTTTGGATACAGTCGCATTAAACTTCTGATGGTTTCGGAGTACGTATGGACAGTTGTCGACAAAACGGACTTTGCCATGAACGACAATCAAAAATCAAAAACTCTTTATTTCCAAAAATAAATGTAGGTAGGTAGTGATGCATGTATTTTAACACTTAGTTCAAATTATTAAAATTAAACAATTACACGGAAATAAAATTATATTTTTGATTTCTGTCGTTTCGGTATATGAAGACTAAAGTAAAGAAGCGACGAAGAAACCTGTAGCCTGTTAGTTGTTATTTTTCGGGTTAGAACAAAACGTCCCAAGCTTTTTTATCATCTACATAATATCAATCAAATTCATAAATATATATATATACAGTACCTACTGGACAATCCACACAGCATCATCTAGCCCCAAAGTAAGCAGAGCTTGTGTTATGGGTACTAGATGACTGATAAACTTAATACAATACATAACATAGATAGATATTTTTTATTATACTTATATAGAAAATACTCAGAACACCCGGAACAAATATTTCAGATCGTACAAACATTTGCTCCAACTACCTAACTATATATATATATACATATATAGTTAGCCTTGTTGCACAGGAAGGTTTTTGTATTTATTTACTGATTATTTTTGCAACTCACTAGGAGTTTCGTTGTAGAAGCGTATAGGTACGTTGCCCTTTAAGATATATTAATTTTGTGTAGCCTAAATGTGGGCACAGCGAGAGAGAATACAGATTGTTCTCTACTAGGCTGGCTACACTGCATCTTCTCCCGTAATAAGGTAGTGATTGTTTTGACTGACGACCTCTGCGGCGCACCTGCGAGGATCCGCCTGCGACGCAAGAGGTAAGATACCCGCCTCGGGACAATATTTGTACGATATGCAGATATTTGTGCCGGGTGTTTGCTATTTACAATAAGAAAATATCTATCTATGTTTGTAACGTATTAAGTTTATCAGTTTTTGAATACTCATAACAACTTACTAGATAAGGGCTAGATAAGTGTGGATTGTCCAACATTATTTGTCCATAGTTATTGTTATACAATAAAACCATAGTCAAACCACCAAAAGTTCTTAAATTAAATTGATACAGTAAAATACCATTTACGCCATAGAACAAAAAAAACTATATACTTAGTAAAAGTAAAAAGTAAAAGTAAAAGTAAAAATGTGTTTATTCATTTATCACAAAAATATCGGATTCTGCAGGATACTTTTGTTTACTTTATACTTATAGATTTGGACAAATCAAAGGGTAAAATTACTTTTTCAATTGAATAGCTGGCTTTCAATTTTAAAACGACTCTAAGACCATTTGGATTAACTCATTTTGATAGAGTTCGAACAGTACTGTTTGTGTGATAAAAACAGTTCAGAGCTCTATCCAAAAATGGGTCCAAGAATTAGGTGGTTGAAGTTACAGTTACAATATTATAATTTATTTTCTCTTGCATGTACCATTTAAAATAACATGAAATGGTAATAAAAACATTTTTATATAGTTAAACTGCTTAAAAACACCAAAAAATCCAGTTTTAGTTTTTTTGCACATTTTGTAAATCCCAACAGTGCGGGCAGCCCATATCGGGCCGCACTGTTAACGCCATTTCGCAAAATTTAGCCTCACTGTTCAGAGGCTAAAAACACCTACGATAGCGACTGTACCTAAGTGTGTCTAGCTACGAATGATATTACTTATTCGTAGGTGTCGGTACTGGTTTGTAAAATAAGCCTATAGATACCTACCTAGTGTAGGTTGTATAAAGAACCCAACAAGTACAAACTGTCTACTAAACTTTATGTTCCTCTCAGGAGATCATTCACCGCTGGTTTTAAATCATACATGATATACAAACAAAAGGTAGGTAGGTATGTATTAGCACTAGTGTATGAATTCGTAAGTGAAAGGAACAACACTAAGTGCCTACCTAATGAAGAAACAGCGAATTGGTTAGTAATTTTATATACATACATGTGTGTAAGGTCCAATTTCACCATTGCAATTGAACGCTCTGCAAGAGTTCAGCGCATTTTAGCGATGTAAAGTTGCAGTCCGATTTAAGCGCTAAACCGAGTTCAAGAGCTGTCATGTGACACAATAGGAAACCGAGATTTGAACTCGATCAAGCTGGATATAGTTTTGTTGGCTTATTCCAGTTTTCCCCCCTGAAAATTCCCGCTAAGGGTGGGCTTTGATCTTAGTTTTGGCAGCAAACGGTGAAATTGGACCTAGGTATGTCTAGATCGTCTAATGTCGTATGTAGTATGCGTGAACGTATGTTTTTGCTAGGTTTTGGGAGCAGCGATATTGAATTAGGTACTATCCTGGAAGGCAATTCTCATCACAATGTGTACTGAAATTTTTATTTTGGTCTTTTTTTTCTGTTGATCTGTACAGGAATGTATTACCATTTTAAATTTCACGTTATTTGCTGCTGTAGTTGCTGAGATATTAAAGACGGAAAAAAGCACAGAAAAAGCGATGCCATAAGGGTTTCGAAACCGATCTCCGATCTTCGTAACCCTAAAAAATGAACAAATCAAGTACTTCACTGATCGAAAGCGAAAAGCAAAGTGAGTCTCAGTTAATTTATAAAACTATTCCTTAGTAAATGGCCATAAAACACGTGCACTCCATTTTCCTTTCTTTTTCATTAAACCATAATGTCATTTTATCCTAAAACTAAAAACAAGGGGCAGTTAAGTATTATTCTAATCTTATCTTTTCTGCGTAAAAACTAACAACAATTAGGCGGCTGTATAAATTTCCTCGGCAAAATACTTCCACAATTGTACAGTTTAAGGGTTTTGGAAACACAAATTCTGAGTAGGATTATTGTCGTCACTCAAGTGGTACCTACCTGACTGAAGGCAGGTGAGGTGAGTTCCTGAATAAAAATTAAATGTGCCTAAGTACCTTTAACTATTCACAGCAACGTTTGTAGAAGAGTTACCGATTCAGCAAACAACAAAAATTTGGTAGTTACAGTGCTTTATATGAAAAGTATTTTCTAGCTTTCTAGTTAGTGAAACTTTAACTATTGCACAATACAAAATATTTTTAATATACTGAACACTTTTTTGGATTATGTTACTTATTGAAAATACTGGTATAAAAACTGTTATGAAATATTTTTGGATGAGTTGACTACTAAACATTTTGGATTGACCAACTCATCCGAACTGGATGAAATTAAGTGGATGAGATGATAGGCAGGGGCCTATTATTTAATTGAAAAATCTCCCACAACGAGCCTTATAATGTAGGTCCTATACTTTTCTGACTACCGTTATTTCTAGGTGAACTGACTCGTAGAAGGTGGAAAGAACCGTAGGTAACAAATTGTCTGTATATTATAGGTAGGCCGGCCATCTACATTTAGAATTAAATCATATTTTTATATTATTTTTTATTATTTACACATTTTTTTATATTTCTAATTGTATGTGTGAGTAACAAATAAACGCAATCAAAATAAATGTCTAAAAATATATATACAAGCAAACCGCCATGATCCAAATGAAACTGACTAAGGCGCTTATAATAATTTACATTATAAAACTATGAATAATGATGATAATGAATAATGATGAATAAGATGTTCGTTCAAACGAATTGTGGGCTACATTACAAGTGCTTTAGAGTAAATTTTTCAATCACTTTCTAGTATAAATCAAATTATCTATGTAGGTAGGTAATATATTGTATTAAGGTTGGTCGTCACGGGTTGGCGCAAGATTAAATTTATCTCGTGGTTTTTATTTATTTCTGCGTTCTACAAAGAATAAACGAAAAAGTAATTTGCCGCAAATCGTAAAACTTTTTCTATAAACCCATTAAAAGCCAACTTCGTTTCAATTGTATTTTGGGAGCATTTGAAAATGTTGAGTTTTATCCCAAAATCTCTTATTTTCCCAAATGCTCTAAAATTATATAAAAAAAATCAAAATACCAGTGAATCGAAGTTAGTTTTTTCACAGGTTAATAGAAAATGGTTTCCGATTTGCGGCAAATTACTTTTTCGTTAGTTTTATTCCGCATAGAAAGCAGAAAAAATTTAAAACAAATTTGAAACCTACCCATAACATAGCTCTGCTTGCCTTGGGCTAAATAAATTGTCCAGCGTTATTTAAAATATTTTTTTTTTATACTTTTCTCATAAAAATAGGGTATATAGGGTATAATGGATAGATATCGATTGCACTAACAGTAAGTCAAGTTTTTGTGACAATAACTCCAATGAATGTTTTAGCATATTTACCTCGAATGGACAATGCCCTTACAGATCTTCAGGCGTTTGTAAGTTGTAACTTTTGCTTCTGCTCTATTTTATAATAGGTTCTGCGCGCGGCTTCGCATGCGCACGCTTTTTTTCGTAATAAAAAGTAGCCTATATGGTATTCCAGGTACAGAATTTAGTGTGTGTATTTTAGCTCGATCCAGTTCATAGTTTTGGCGTTGTCTTCTACACAACAGCACAAACTTTCGCATTTAAAATTTTATAATATTAGTAGGATTTTGTAAAAACGAAGGCGAGTCACGTAGCACACATGGTCTAAGAAAACAAGGTCTGTCTGGCACTCCGGGAGTGACACATGCTACGTCACTGTCCAGTTGCAATGCAAATTTCAACAAAACATGGAAGTTGGGAAAGAAATAGTCAATAAAAAAATACATAAAAAATGTCAATCGTCAATATTGTTTGTTAGATCAGTCAAAACAGTTTTAGATAAAGACGAGTAATTGTGATAAAAAATTGGTTAGTACAAAACCACATAGTTTTATCAGATTCGTACAGGTAATAATTTATGGAGCTAGGGGAGTTACGATCTTACGCTACTGGCAACACCTGAAAACAGATTAGTCTTCTCATTCGCCGATGGCGTCGCGTCGATGACGTAGGGCTTGTGTCACCCACGTAACCGTGATGTCTCGGAATGTTGTATAATATACCATGGTAAAACATGACTAACGCTCCAATTTCAAAACTCAAATGTTTTAGGCCAAAGAAATATTTAGAAAAAATAAAAATCAGTGAAAACTGATCCACCCGGCCCATGAATCAGAGTGGAATAGATTAAAGCAGTGGAAATTAACCCACTCGACCTATGGGTCAGAGTGGATTGGATTCAAGCAGTAGAAACTGATCCACCCTACACACTGATCCATTAGTGGATCTGCAAAGTGGATCAGAGTGGAATGGAGCTTTTCCCTAGGGTCGGCTAATGTTATTTTCATTAAAAGTACTTATTCTATTTACTTTCAATTTTGAAATTTCTTATTTCTATCGTTTTGTGTTTCTAAAACACAAAATGATCAGCAGGGTTATTCAGACTTTCCGCTAACGAGTCATCGACACGGAATCAGACTCGCGCGAAATTCAAATATTTTTGCGGTGTTTAATATTTTATGCGTTCTGCAAGAAAAACTACCAGAAAAGTAGTTTTCCATAAATAATAACATTTTCTATGAATCCATGTTTTAACAAATTTTGATTTAGTGTTAGTGTGCTCGAAGTCAATCACCAGCGTTGTACAATCAAAAATGCAAAAGAAGAAAGACATCAACGCACACGATATGCGCGTCCTGAAGCTACGTAAAATAGTCAAGTACCTATTTTTACACTGCCTTCAATAAGTACCTACCTAGCTACTAGGAAATCCTATGTTTATTACGAATTCTAAAAATACTTACTACCTCACTACTACCTACTATAAAAATACGAGTAATTACGACAAGTCTTCAAATGTCTTGCAGGTAAGGTCGAAAGGAGAAAAATATTTTTCCTCAATAATAGTCAACGGCCAACTACACAATTCTCGGTTCCTTTTTGTCTCTCCGCGTGGCTTTTATTGCGTTTACAAGGCAGGTAAAAGTATTAAATAGGTTGTAATGTTGTAGCTATTTCAATAAAACAAGCGAGTAAAGGTCTTTTCATCCCATCTATTCGAAAAGGACGACTTGGTTCGCCTTTTAGTGCACCCAAAGGCGGTGTTTTCTATAAGAAACTTTTAGCGGGCAGTAATGAGTTTTTAATCCTCTTTATAAGTGCGCGTGCGCCGCAATTATCTTTGCCGCGCACTTTTTGAATTTGAAACATCTTAGTATTCAGCGCCAAAGAAATTGAACGCAAATATTGTTTGAATAAAGACTGGCTGGTACTACATCCAAACAACGACATTCACCGTCACATTTTCCTCAAAATGAGCCAGATTCGGATATTATTTCAAACACGCAGAATATAAAATCTACAACAATCTCTATTCCTAATAAAATTGTAACAATAAATTTTAATAATTGCGAAAATGTCTCAAATGTAAATATAAGTTTTTAGTTGTTTTATTATTAGATAATATTTAATTTCATTTTAGTTGGTACTCTATGTTTTATTAAATAATAATATTACAATAAAATATGAGACGCCATTTATTTTCTCATAGAGGGTGATGAAAAGTGGAGTGTATCACTCGGGCGCAAAATACATTTTTGGCTCGGGCGACGTACTTTGAATCCCTCGCTACACACAGTATTCTATCCATTCATAGAAAATTACTTTATGACAAGACTCCGCAAATCAAAAAAAAACAAAAACGATTTAAGTACATCTACAGAAGTGCTCTACTTTTTGAAGAGCAACTTTTTGCAAAATGTTATAGAATTAAGAAATTCTAGATTTCAAAATTATTGCTCTACAAAAAGTTACATCGATGTGAATGCACTTATACATATATATAGAGTTGATAAAAAACACGTAAGTAGATTGTGATGTGATGAAGATGATGTGATGGTACAGATTAGGCTACGAATTAAGCTTTTTGGAGCAGTGGTACTGAAAAACAGAGTCAATTTCCAGGAATGAATAGATTATCGGAAATACTAGGTAGTAGGCATAAGTTAGCAATCCCAATGATGATTGAACGCTGTAAAACAAAACAAATTTCATTCATGTAACTTACCTATCAGAGGGTAGATTTTCCCGGTCCTTGCTGTCCGCATCAGCCATTATTGACACCTTCCGCTTTTCTGGCACAGAGATTCTGGAAGGCACTGGGGGGGCTGACGTTGGCTGTGTTTGTGCAGGAGTGTCTCCTGTACTCACACTGGGAGAGTTCTTGATGTCACTCAGGTCAAATGGGTACTCCTTTATCGCCGTCATTCGGACACTCGTTTTGCGAACCTTGAATTTGAAAAGTTTTTGTTTAAATCTCTCGAATTTATCGAATTTTCCAGGGTAAATATTCTATTATTGACCTCAATTTTAGTTAATCCTATAAACTTTTTATCGATTTGATTTGGTAGTTATATTTCAGTGCTTACTTTGTAAAATTTTAATCAATGTCTATGCAGATTCTACTGCGCTAGAACCCCATAGGTAGGTCTAAAAGCGCAGGATATAGGTTGCAGAACAGGCACTTAATTATGGGGCTACGTCTGCCGCATCACTGATGTACACCGAGACTGATTGTGATAAGCAACGAGTTCACTAAGAAGCCTTCAACTTAGCAAATATGTACTAAGTAACGTAGCTTAATATGAGTACCGAGGACGCGGCGAAGTGCAAAGTGTTAACGTAGTAAAACATGTTTAGGTGTTTGACGTACATCAATTAGATTGAATTTGGTTGTTTGATTACGATTGGTAGTGTATTAGTGGTAGGATTCCCTCTTCATTAAGTGAGTAATATTACACATAGTGCTCTACTATTTCGTAGCGTACAGCTCGGCCGAAAATAGTAGAAATTAAATAACATGGAACTAAACTTGTTAATTAACTAACAAACCCTTCGATCAGGGAAAGGAGGGTGATTTCCTTCGTCCAAGAACAAACCTTTGCTCTGGCAACTCGAAACCAATGTCAAATCTGTTCAAAATGTCACTCGCATGTAAATAAACATTGGGTACCTATCTCCACGAAATTTGCAATAAAATAACTCTTTTAATTTGTGTATTAAGGAATTTTGTGTTATCCAACATGGAAAAAAACCAATTGAAGTGGAACAAGACAAGTGGTTGATAAAGTTTTCATGCGTTGTTTAGCCGAATTTCAAGTGGGAAAGCTATGGCCTGATGTTCAGACGATTATCAAAGAACCTCCAAGATTATTGGTAAATACCTGATTCTGTGGTCTATAAATAATGAAATCTGCCTGTCGAATAATCCTGTGCATTTAATTGCCTGAACGATTTACGTTGATTTACGTTGTTTTTTGCAATTAGCTTTCATGTTATTTTTAATGCTTATTTCCGTTTGCACAGGGAAAAGTATAGACCACTCTTATATTTAAATACTTTAAAACAAAATCATCATCATCATCAGATTTTGTCCGCTGTTGGCCTCAAAACTCTTGTGCCATTCTGAACTGTCCTGGGTTACATTAGGTACAATAAAATTTAACTTTATTTTTAGGTACCCAGATGCATCCGATATGTACCAGGGATTGAAGGAGAAGGTTATACAAATATGACAAAATAATTTTCAAAACTTGTGTAGAAAAAATAAATATAAGACCATTAAAAGAATTTTAGATTGCGTGCTATCCGAAAACATAATATTTTGTGGTTTAATATTTGGAAAAAGAAATTATAAATAGTCTTTTCCAAATTATATTTGGAAAAGACTATTTTAAAATGGGTTTAGTGGTGTAAGTAAACTAGTAAAAAAACCTACGCTGGCACAACATAAGTACGAGAAGTGATTAGATTTAGGCTGACTAACAGATTGCTCTGTTGCCCTTCTTTGTAAAATATCTTTAGTCGCTTCCTACCTACCACGCGCCTAGTTGGAGGATCTTGTTGGACAAGATGCTATGGATGATTGCGATGAGTTTATTGAGGAAAATAAATCATAACAAAGGAATGGAAACACAAGCAGAATATAACCTTCATTCTAAGTGGTTTGTCTGTGTTGATAATTTTACGGTAGCTTTTCTGGAATACCTTCCATAAAAGATACATTTGCTTGTTCCGCTAAGCAGCTTTGTGCCTATTCCGCAGCTTGCTCATAGATCTATGCTTCAGTGACATTTATGCCGTAAAAAAGCTTTATTTAAGCATAGTTCGATGACTGAGCAAGCTTTCATAATACGGGCTTTATAACAGCGCAAAGGAAATCAGCTTTGGCTTAAAAATCCCCTTAAGCCCTATTAGTCCAAAATATGCGGCATTTTTTGTAGTCAACAACAATAACCGTAGCAATAAATACAATAAATATTGACGGTAGTTGTAGCCGGCGAGTGAGCGAGTATTTATTTGCTTAAGTGGTCTCATCACAATCACATGACTGTTCACGAGGTCCCGTCCACGAGCTCCTAATCAAAGATGCGCGGACGCAGACGCGCTTATCGCATCGAGACAATTAGACTGCTGACCCACCCAATCGTTGGCGTGACGTTCTATTTGTTATGAGAACGTAGTTAAAGGTAAAGGACAATGGCCTCTTAACAACAATTTCATATGCAATGATAGCCGCTAGATAGTACAATAGATATTTTATTAATAAACTTCACTCAGATCTTTATTTCCAGAGACATCGCAATATTAGTTTTTCATTAATGTACAACATAAAATAACACAAAACTAGACATTTAATTGAAGTGTCGATCCTAGACGTAACGCATTGGAGTATTCTGTAATGTTATGTCTGGATTTTAATCAACGAATTGAATTGAATAATAAAGTGCAAGAGCAGCGTTGATCAACAAAAAAGTAGTAAAGGAGTAGTAATTTCAACACACTAGCGCTAATTAAGAGCTCAGTATACATTCAGACGTTGAACCAAAGGCAACTTATACAAGACAATATTTTAGATAATATGAATATGGCCATTTTAATCTATTGCAGCAGAGAATGTAATGTTGGTAAATGTCCCTAATGCTATGGTTTTAAGTGATTTTCACAGTAAGCAAAGGGCTGTCAACGATAGACCGGTAAATTAAACTCCTGAAAAGTTAGATACAGTGTGGTTTGTCATAATTTTTCTACATTATTGGTTTTTGGTTCGAGTTTGAATGTGGCAACATTCAGTCGTTTTGAATGACCTATTATTAAATCAGCTCTCAAACGTCCACTGCTGAACGTACTCCTCCAATCAAGCGGGGTTTTGACATAATCACCACGCTCGGCAGGCGGACTGGTGATCGCAGTAGAGGTGTTAAAAATACACAGAATGCAGCTTCTGCCCTTTCTCTGGTAGGATCTTCTTAGTCGGCTCTTTCGACATCCACGGACTGAGTTGTAGGGTCGATTCGATGTAGACGCCGCGATTGCCACGGCTATATTTATTGTGCCGCTGGTTTATTGTTGACCAAAGATTTAACATTACATTGTTTTGTTTATACTTTTATTTGATGGTTTGTGTTTACAATGAAGTCGTTGCTCATGATGTCCATAATCTCTCGCTCAAAGATTCAGTCACGACTTCAGTCGTCTCAACAAGCAGCATAAATAATAAACAAGATGACGAACAAGACCGAAAAATTCGACGTACGTATTGCTAATTGAAATGTGTGAAATTTTCGACAAAGTGCGAAAATAAATTGTACAATGCTGATTAATATGCTGATATATTTTTGGCAAGCAGAACGGCTTACAACAAAGGTAAGGGTTGCTTAACTGAATGTTTGAGTTTATAAAAGGGCTATTATGAATTATGGAAAAGTACTTGTTATTTTTCGAGTTACAAACAAAATGTAGGGAAACTTAGTCATTATGCATAACAAAAATAAAATAAAGACACTAACCATTCTCCGCCAGTCACCGTAGTTTTGAAATTCACTGGTATGCAACAGCTACAAACAATATTAATTAGAGGACGTAATTCGATATAAAGAGGCGTCTTGCCTATAAGTTAATGATGAAGCTACTACATGAGGCAGGGCGGGAGAGCCACCGCTAGCGGTGCATCGCCTTGCCTAAATCATACACACCAATTGCTCTTAAATTGCCAGTAAATTACACTGTCATTGATAATTATGTTTTGCTAATTTGCGTACTAAGGTCCAGCTTAGAGTTAACTGCAAATTATGTCAACAAATCCGAACAAATAAAAGTCAAATTCACAAGCTTGGAGTCGAGATAGAGAATTGTTAACAATATGTTTTCCAATAGACAATTCCTTTGAGTTGTGTAAAAAAATTACCAAGAAAGTAAATTTTAGGTTACAAATACTGCGGGATTGCGTATGATTTGTGCAGATAATTAAAAAGTCGAGGAAAGTGGTAAGTGCTTGTTGGTGTATTTTTATAGAGTTGACTTTGGGATATTATTATAATTCACGTTTTATATATAAGTAGAAGTACTTATAAAGTTGTCTACACATTTACATGTAATCATTTTATATTATTATGCAATGGTAATTCATCACAGTAAAATCGAATTGAATGAGTTATCTTTATTTCATTGTTATTTGTCGATAAAGTACCTATATCGATAAGGCTGCGGTCGCATTGCAAGATGGTATCTTGGATGGTAGATGAGAAAACAAACGTATGAAAATGTACGGGACCGACCAGACTGCAAGCGTCTAGCTTAGGTCGCCTGGATGCAGCTAGGTATAGGCTCTTTTTTTGGATTTCTACCTCGATGCGTTAGTTCTTGAAACTAAGCTTCGATCAAAGCAACCACCCAAGCTACCATCTTGCAGTGCTTCCGCCTTCAACCTTCAACTTTGTAGAGCACCCCAGCAATGGTCTATCGAATTTCTTGTTAATCCTAGGATGTGCAGATTTCGGCATCCTTGCCTATATTTTACGTACGAGCGACATTCACATTATGAACCTACTTATTTTGTCTACGGTCGTGTCGAATCAGATGATTTTGCACGTAGATTTGCCTTTTGTGGCATCTGAGCCTATTTTCCTCACTATTTAATATTCCGTTCGTTTAAAGATATGTAAGTAGGTACTTAAACGAAGTGACCGTCAACAGCACCAAGGCAAAACAAGTATCATAATGACTTGAAATTAATGAATGGTTAGTTGAAGTGTAATGGTAGAAAACGAATGACGATCGCATATTATTATTATTAATTTATTTCAGATTAAATTATAAATCCATACAATATTATTATAAACAAACCTAAAATTATAGAGGTACATAACATGATAAAATGAATTAAATAAAATGTTTTTATTATTTTATAGTAATTTATCACACCACCGCACCACCCTGGTGACACCGCACGCGGTGGTGCGGTGACCACCACGACGCACCCCGCCGCGGCGCTAATAGCCTGACCACACGCTCCGTCTTACATGCGCAGTCCAGCAGTGCATTTATGACTGTGCAAAAAGACGGAACACTGTGTAGTGGCCACACGTGCAAATAAGCTCGCGCAAACTGGACTAAGCAAACCTTTCACTTCTGGACTGAACTGTCGGGTTATGAACAGGTTATAATCTGTTTTTATATCTCTATTTTCGTGTCGTGTGTCCGTCACGTCACGATGTCGCCAAAAGAGGAGGTTTTTTATTAGGAGCTTTCTTTTATTGTTTGCTGATAAAAAAAACAACAAAAACACAAGCGACGCGACAAAACACTTTGCCGGACTGAAGCGCGGCTTACTGACCGGCCACACGCTCAAATAAGCTCGCAAGCAAAACTGTGCAAACAAAATATGTGCATTGTCAACGATTGCACAAGCCGCGCTTCCGGGACCTGCCCGAGTCGCAGAGCGAGGCGTCTTGCCGTCCACACGCACGTTCTTACCAGCGCGGCGCAAACTAGTCTGTGCAGGCACCCTCGCAGGTAAGACGGAGCGTGTGACCGGGCTATAACACATCACACCACAATGCATCGTCATCACATTGATAAAATTTTATAAAATCATTTTAATATAAGACAATAACCAATATGTAGTACTTGTATATTTTACTATAAAAACTATCTTAGTTTGACGAATTCATTACGGATGTAAGCGGGTTAACTACGAACCTTATTTGTGTTGGAAGAACACCAACGCTTCGTCCCTTACCATCCGCTTACATCCGCTCGGATCACTTTCTCACCTCGGTGAACTATGTACTATTATTGTCCTTTATTTTAGGCTCTAATTATTAATACAATAATTCATTGTTTTTTGGCAAATAGGAGGGTTTACTATTGAGATGGACTAGATTTTGTCAGTGGCTTGGCTACGCTTTTGTTATTCCTACCAAGAATCTAGAATGGAGGTTAGTGTTTTATTCTGGGCCCAGGACTACACGGGCGTGAAACATTTCAGCCCGACCCGTTCAGACGTTCAGGCGTGAAAGAGCAACTCACATTTATAATTTCCATTTTCACCTAACCTACGCAGAATAAGGCCAATTTCAAAAAATTTACACTACATAAGTATGTACCTAAGTATGTAACTTATTTTATTAAAAAATAAGAGATTATTTGTTGAAAAATCCTTTTCCACCTGGAAACGGTAGTAATAAGTACTGGCTTATACTAGTAGTTCTGCGAACAGCAGACCTCGCGATCACGAATTCACTTTGAAGAGCTATTCTGCTCCTCAAGCTGAAGATCCAATCAGATCCTCACCAAATTTGTAAGAGACCAATTCAAAGTTTTACATAAACCTACACATAACCTTTTAAATAAATAAACCGCCAAGTGCGAGTCGACTCGCACACGAAGGGTTCCGTACCATAGAAATCAGGCAACTTTTTCAAAGAACATAAAATTTTCACTTGGTCACCTTTAAATGTTCAAGTTTATTTTATTTTTAGTATTTGTCATTATTACAATTGAAGGGTTACTAAATTATAGAAAGTTTCATGTATCTACCTATTGTAGTTCAAGAGACACACAGCCTTGACAAATTAAGAGCAAAAATAGCTAAAAAAATCACATTCGTTTGATATTTATTTTATTTTTATTATTTGTTGTTATAGCGCGAAGAGAAATACACATTATCTGACCGGAAATTTCAACTGTCTACCTCGTACGGTTCATGAGATATAGCCACGTAACAGACGGACGGACGGATAGCGGAGGCTTAGTAATAAGGTTCCGATTTCACCCTTCGGGTATGGAACCCTAAAAAAGAACCGTTGAAATAAGATATTCAGTTGCCCCCTTTTTGCTTCATTTTAGAGGAAGTAAAACCCTCTTATCAAAAATCACAGAGGCCAAAAAAAAGTCGTTAATCCTGTACTGACGATTGTCCAGCATTATTACCATATTTTATTTTATTTAAATAAATAGTCTGACAAATGTCAGACTTGAACTGAGCTTGAAGCACAGACGCTTCGCTCGCGCGGCCAATAATTAGAGTCCCTTTTAGCACGAGTCTAATTTAATATAGCAACCCGTCTAGATTAAATCTAGCCAGGTTGCTTTCTTGAACCTTGAGCCTTGAGTTCAACAGAACTTTAGATTAAAACTCGGTACCTACAGGGTTACTGGTTAAGTCAACCTAGGTTCTTGAGAGGTTGTAATTTCCATCATTACTGACTGATTTGAGTATGAAACATCATACCTACCAAACTTAACCGTTTTCGAGATATTATATATATATTATATTATGATATACATATATACACGATGATACAGGGTGTATAGTATAACCGTCAGATAATGTCAAATGACAAAATATAATAAAATAGGAATCTACCCATAGGCAAGTAGGAATTTGCTGGCTGGATGGACATTATGTTATGAGGGTTATGAATTCATAATATTGTCAGAACTGGAATTTATCACTTCTGATAACAGCATTACCATATGTAAGATTACCTAGTAGGGCTTCTACTGTACCTACTAAATGAGTAGTGAAAAGGTAGGTACATCTGTTGTTAGATAATGTTCAAGAGTTTTGATATTGGTAGCTGTAATCCATAGCACTTATTTATTACGTCCTACTCTATTCAACTCGTCCAATGTAAGTATATTTTTTGGAAAAAAATCGACTAAGTAAAGTTTTTGTTGGTAGGTAGGTATCCATCCCATTTATGATTAAATTTAGGATATATTATTTATTTGCAAAAGACTTACATTAAACCTTTAATAACATTCAAAAAAGAGAAGGACTAGAATATAAAAACAAGCGTAGTTGTTATGGGTAAATTAAAATCAAAAGGTGTCATTATGACAAAAATAAATAGAAAATATTTACGATACGATAAATAACCAAAAACTTAAATAGCGGCTCAGGTAAAACTTACTGAGACGAATGCATTTTACACAAATAAAATAAAACAGCCTAAGCAATTAATCACGCAAACTTTACGTACCCACAATTAGTGCCGGATCCTCGGTAGATCCACCATGAATCGCACTACTACCATGAATTACGGGTTCCAACGATCACTGCGCTATATAACGTTACGGAGGATATCG
The DNA here is from genome assembly GCA_963662085.1 of Eupithecia inturbata. Classification (NCBI taxonomy): domain Eukaryota; kingdom Metazoa; phylum Arthropoda; class Insecta; order Lepidoptera; family Geometridae; genus Eupithecia; species Eupithecia inturbata. Next base: position 7,261,941 of record OY759180.1, on the reverse strand, counting down.
TAAATTATGTATGAGATATAAACTGAGAAACAATAAATGGCACACTGTTTGTGTCGATAGTGGCGATATCGGAGTCGTTTGACAGGTGAGGCGTTCGCGGTCCTCGAGTCACGAGGCTGAGTGGATGTCGAGATAAGGGATATGGGCAAGATGCGAGCTCGGGTGGGCGGGTGTCGTTCGGAGCCGCACTGTCGCGCCGTCGCCGCCGCCGCCGTCGTCGCCGCGGAATCCAGCTACCACGCTACGTGATCGCCCCACAAAGGCCACGTCCCACACAATTCACGACCTTATTTTTTCACGAAGCACGTGGTCTGCACCCCGTATTTGACTCGCCGTAATGGGACTGACCGTAAAACGCGTTTATCACGCAATTGAATATCAGAAAAAAAAATGTTTTTCATCTATTATCTTGATTGAGATAATTTTATCGTAGCAAGTTTTTGTTTCCGCAGATGAATGCGCGTGGAAGAAGCTGCAGTGGAACTGCTATATGTCATCTGTTTTCGATATATTTATTACGAGTCACGTGTAAACAATAAAATATGTTGTTAGTTCGATTTTCTTAGCACAGCTTGTGCACCAGAAGTACCTACATCATATTATGACTATTTATGACACTTGCAGAAATTAATATAATTTTAAGAATTTAAAGGCAAGGTATCAAGTTTTTAACTCAGGTCACTTCAAATTCGTTCTCTAAATAAGTACCTACCTATTCATTACAATAATTGGTTTTTGATTAAAATATACCTAATGCATGTACATATTTAAAAATTATTATTAATTATTATTAACAATATTTTTTTTGTTAATATCATGTCAGTAGATACTTACTCACATTTAAAAACGTTATATTATAATTATAACACAAACCAAAATGGGAACAAATATTGAGTATTGCTTAATAATATTAGATTAGAGTTATCCATTTTCAGGAAAAAGGTAGGTATTGTAAATCCTACCTAACCTAACCTAACCTAACCTAACACTTCATCTGTACGGTGGCTAAGTAAGCCATGCAATGTCCTTGAGAAGGATATAACACACACACTCACAGAACATTCTAAGGTAAGTACCTAATACGTTTGTTAGTGGTACAGAGTATTTGGAAATACCACACATTCATAATTTGGCGTGTTTAAAAAAAACTAAGAATTGACTTCACCCATAACACAAGCTTTGCTATGTTGGGGCTAGATGATGCTGTGTGAATTGCCCGGCATTATTTGTAAGTATATTTAGTTTATTTTTATTTATTTTGATGGTACGAATAGGTCATACGGCGCCGTTCATAACAAAGCGTTCATATTTTGACCAATTATTTGAGTTCATTATTTTTCCCTATGTCATTCATTTCATTACTGTACCCATCTACTAATTTTTATTTCAAAAAACATATTTTATAGGAACCTAATATAAAAACTTGCAAACTTTACCCTGAACATGTCTCACACTGTAGGTACATATTCATTTGTTTCCGTTTCACATTAGTCAGTAGGTATGTAGGTACTAGCTATGCCCGCGGCTTCGCCTGCGTATAATTCACAATTTCATGGGTTTTAATTTTCTTGTGCCGAATCCTTTATACCTCCTTATTTTTCTTCCAGTCACTGTGGCCATCTTTAGGGGAGGACTATGACCAGTAGTAAACGTCGTTTGACTGATGGATGATGCAAATAAAAGTAGGCTATGTTACTCGCTATAACATCAGCTATCTATCAGTCAAAGTCCCGTCAAAATCGTTCCAGCCGGTCCGATTTTGACGAGTTCGGAGATTAGCCCAAACTTACCGATAGACGACCAAAATTTTGAAATTTTGTGTAGTAAATGTACTTTCAAAAGCATTTAGACCAAACATATTTTATTTATGTGTATTATAGAAGATTATATGACTTAAAACAGTCGTTAATACTAATGTATTCGCTTTTCAGTCACGTTTTTATTTAAAACAGTCAGTGTTGCTGAAAATGTATTTTGATTAAAGGAAGATAATTCTCATACAAGTCTATTGTAGAGCATAATGGCTCTACTGGAATATAGGTAATTTATTCCTTTGTTCTATAAATATTACGTTTTCAATCTACCTACTACGAGCTACTGAACGGGCTAACGGGAAATGATTGTGTTTTTTTATTGAAATGGTAGTGTTTGACCACCTCACTCAAGAAAATGAAGATGTGTTTGTTCTAAGCATGCTTAGAACAAACACAACGCTTTCCCAGTAGGAATTTATTCACTCTGGATTTGAATACTCCGAGATGGAGATGATTCCGGGAAAACAGATGCAGGAATAATTAAATATTGTAAGCTGTATTTTTATTTTTTTACTTGTTTTACGTGACGCGTAGAAGTTTCCTGAGATATGTCCAGTGATAAGACAAACTTTTATCACTCGTTTTAAATGTAGCAGATTATTAAACACCCATAAGCTAAGTGAGTCTGATTAAAAAATCAACTAAAAATCATAAGGATGAATTTGTTTGAATTAAACCATGAAAATAAACTGGAGTACAATTTTATTAAAAAATTGGGTGATAGCTATCTAAATACTTTCCTACCCAAGATTGGCAGTCATGTGCTTCATTATCACGTGAACTGCATGATTGTACTACTACTGGTCGTATCCGGAACACTGACAATTTACAATGGCATGGAAAATATAGATTAGGGACTTACCTATTTAGGTATGAACAGTATGTTTATGTGAAGGGCTGTTCAAAGTTTGTACCAATCATACAATCGTAGGTCTGAACTTCAGACCTACGCGGTATTAGCTACCCAGAGCGGTATCGAATAATTTCGCTCTGTTTCGCGCGTTTATAACTAAGTAGATTTTCAGATAATTGGAGTAAGCTCAGCATAATGCCGACAAGCTTAAATAGCATGTTCGACGCTGTTTTTCAGTTTACCCCTACGCTACACGACAGGTGTTCGTCGGCGTTCATAGTTTTTTTTTTTTTTTTTGCGGGCTTTTTGTATTTCTTGCTCTACTTTTGATGTTATGCCCAGAATGCATGTTTGTTTTTTTTTTGTGTGTGACTGTATGCGTGTGATGTGGCGTATGTGTGTTCTTCTGAGGCACCAATCTCATGAGAGTTTGGGCAACAAGATAACAACAGTTTGGGGCTAGATGACGAGTCTTCCAGTACGTACTTAGTCTTAGGTAACAGATATACTAATACAAATACAAAAATCTTTATTAGGAACAGAACTTTATGTATAGGGTACAATTGTGGCCTGACTACTGTAAATGTTAAAAACTGTGTAGCAGAGATATTACTTAGGCTGTCATTTTGTGGGATTACATTATCGTAAGTAGACACTTGAGTGTGAAGTGAGACAATAGTTTCGTGAATGCAACGTTGTAGTGGAACACATTTATCCACCTATGTTTCCAATTTAATAAAAGCTCATAACTTATAACTAAAGTTTTAAAACTAAAGGTTAAAGGTTTTGAAGTTTTAATCGTCAATTTCAATATTGAAGTAGTACATAACAGTAGTCTTAACTCCGCCAACAACGTTTAATAAGTTTGTAGGTAAAATTAGCACGACTTAAGTTATAATGTGCATAAATCCTTAACAAATTATTGGTTAGTGATGGTCCTAATTGCACTTGTTTTCAATGTCTTCATTGTCATAATTATGTGAGCAAATGATTGAACGAAATGAACAAGTAACGATAGCCTTACACAAATACTCGTAATTTATGGTTTGTATTTTGTTTGTTTGTAATGTAAATTGATGATAAAAACAACAATAAAATTGTTTCATTTTCATAATTGGTGTGGTAATCGCAAATAATTATTATGATAATTAGGTAGGTCAACGTTTTGTACAAAAACAAAAAAGACTGCAAAAAATTCTGAATGTTTGCTTTTCTTTAATTTTTACGAAATACTTAGTACGTAATCCCTCAGGAATAAAACTTTATGGCACCACTTCGGGTTCACTCTCTATACAAAAGCGAAAAAATAAATCAAAATCCTGTCAAAATCGGACCAAAATTGGCGAAGATAGAGCGTATTATAACATACGTGCATAAAAAACAGCCAAATTGAGAAACGAATCTTTTTGTTTTCCTTTGGTTGAAAAGCGTTAGTAGGTACGTACCTTGTTCAATAGTTATCTACACAATACTACTATGTACCTATTTAATACATCAACTATTGTTATGTTGGAGTATTTACAAGGTGAGGGAACTGAATTATACATCGGCCGATAATCTCTTTTTGTCACGATCTCGATAAATTGTGATAATCGCATCACATGGCTCTGCGTCAAAGTCAAGCTGTTTGTTGTTTGAACAAATACTGAATTATCTACATCAATTCACGTCCAGTTAGTTTCAGATAGTGTCGAGGTTCTAGAACACTTAAGTTTTAACCAGTTCTAGAAAGATATCTGTCTATTGAACACCACACAAATAAAAATACTAAATTCAGAGCATATACCGGGATTCGCGGGAGTACAAAGTAGGGCTGTATCGCCAGTACTTAGATACTTAGAGCAATATTATGACAGCTTGCTCGTCATCGATCTATGCTTGAGTAACAGTCATAGATCTACAAAAGACTTACTCAAGACTAAGCAAGCTTACAAATAATACGGGTGATTTTAGGCCAAGTCCTATAGTGATGATGAGCTAGTAAACGTATTGTTTTGATCCCGAATATCATTCATATGATTCATGCACAGAATGTGTCACGAGGCTACTGTTTATTACTTTATCTGGAGCTTTGTTAACTGAAAGACGTAAATCGTTCAGCAGAAAATATAAGCATTTACACATAACGTTGCCTAGCCCATAGCCTAACTCCTAACTAAAAAGTTACATTATTATCTATCATATTCTGTAGACAATTTCACTGTTGATATGTTATTTTTGTTTGTTATCTAATGGATAGGTATTATGAAAAATCTGAATATAAAACGATGTGTGTGCACCTGTATCTCTGTCTTTTTTGAGAATATGTCTTTATGAGAAAAAACTGGGTCAAGCTAGATCCTTGAGGGGGTTGTTGTTCCATCATTACTGACTAATTTGACTATGAAACAAAATACCCCAAACCTAACCGTTTTCGAGATGTTGGGGCTTGTATGTTTTTTTTATAATACACCTGCTCAGAAAGTGACTTATTCCTTTTCCAAACTTGAGCTCGAAAGTACCTACGCCATTGCAGGCGTACTTGAATGCGGGTCGAAAAACTCTATGGAATTTAATTGCTCACGCGTTTGCCAGGAGAAAATAATGTATAGAAATCCATTTCTAACGTGTAATATTTTTTATTGTGTTTAATTTCAGCCTTTAGCTTTGGTTATTTTTAGTATAGGTTAAACAACAAAAAGTTTTTACTCCGAGTGACATCGGCCTTTTCTGTTCTCGGAACAGTAATTCAGTTCTTGCCTGAGACATTCGCGGGAACTTCTCCGAAATATACATTTGAGTTAGGTAATTTCATTAATTCTAATGTCGTCGAGTGATAGTGAAGAGTGTTTGACACCGCCAGTAATAAAAGAAACTGCTCAAGCAGTGATTGATGATAACCTAGAAATCCAGAAATAAATACAACAAGACTTATGAAGATTTCGTGTATTGGAAAAACGAGAAGAGTGCAACTTCTCTTTCGGAAAATGTTTTATTTTCCTCGTAGGTGTAGTATAAAGCACTATGTATCACGTATCAGAAGAAAGTGCGATTCCTACCTCGTTTGTTTTAAGGCTCTGGGCTGCACCTCGGGCCTCAAATGACACACTCTATAGGAATCAGTCACTTTCTCACCTCGGTGAACAATGTACTATTACTTACCTTACTAATCCATAGTTAGGTAAGTAAGTACGGTCAAAGAGAAGAATAGCAGCACTGAACTGAGGCTATTCGTTTACATTTTAAAACTTTTAACTTCATACATAACACATAGTAGGTAAAACAAAAATGATACAGTTTTTAACTCTATAAGACAAGCCAATGGTTTTAAAAGATGGCCCCTGATCAGTTGGTGTTTTTTCTTATTTAAAACTTTTTAAAACTTTCGCGATCTGTTAACATATTAAAGATTATTTGTCGGGTATTTATCGCGTACCTTTTGTTTTATTTTCCTTTTTGTTTTATAATCTTTTCTTATTTACTAGGTAAGGTAAGGAATATCAGCAAATAGATGAAATACGCTTTGGATGGAATGGACCAAGGAAATGATCAAGAAGAATAGCAGCAATTGTACACCTGGCACTAGCTTGTGTCCTCCTAGCACTAGCTTAATGGTACCTGCCATCAAAACTAATTTTATTTCACTTTTATCACCAACATATTTTATACCGCGATAATGTTTTGAAATGGCACCTGTAGAATTTCTGTCGGATTTTGTAAGAAAAATAGAACTTACCGAAGTAGCTGATCGCGAAGTCCTGCCCGTGGAGCCTGTGACCTGTATGTGCAATTTGACAGCCTCGACTCCTGACCGCTTGGTGCGCGCTCGCACAGATGCTGTCCCGGGCGCCCCCGAGCTCGCCTGCCGCTTAGACCCTCGCACGTCCTGCTTCGACGACCGACTGGCCTCCTTTACACCTTTCTTATCACCCTTCAAACCTTTAACATCTTGCTTCGTCCGTCTATCGCGTTTCTTCATTTTTAAAAATCGAACATTTTAACGCACAGAGATGTAAATTGTCAAGTCTATCGGAAGTATCGAGAGATAAGATATTTAGATCGAAGGTGAAGCCGCTGTGATAAAAAATGGGATACGTGATGGCGAAGGTCTTTGTTAGCACCTAGTCACGTAGAGCCTTGAGGTGGTGTTTGGGTCAGTGTGTTTGTTTCTTGAGGGTTTGCACAAGCACTTAGCACGGTGTTCCGGTGCGAGTGGCGGCGTGGCCGAGCGGACTGGCGCGCGGGTCCGGACGGCGCGCGAGCATGCAGCTCTCACCACTGCCGGCTCCTTAATTGACGGGATCTCATGACTCTACTAAATTAAACGCTATCTCAAGATCATTAACACAGTTGGTATAATGATCATTGTGTTTACCTACCAATATGCACCTACCAGTAGGCACCTTGCAAGTATACCTATGCATGAATGGAGTTTGCGGACTAATGGGGCCAATTATTATTTATTGTGAGATAAACAACATGCTTGCTCTATAAGATTTAGAGTAGAGTAGAGAGATTAGAGTTGAGTCAGTCGCTGTTTGATTTTTATTGTAAAGCCTATTACAGGTACTCTTTTCCAGATGGCTTTATTTTTATTTGCTACTATTACCACGTGTAGATTGGTTAATACCACATGAATATGGTATGAGCTAAACTAACGTACCTTTGCAACGGTAACTCTATCATATGAATTTCATTCGTATTTATCCAGTGTACCTATTGAAATGACGTTCAACTCGTTCTTAGCTTCCTATCTTTACTTCGGAGAAAGGGAGATAGGGGGGGAATGGGAAATTATACGACTTTTTTTCAAAATATTTCAAAAGGTATGAAACCTACAGAATTTTCGAAAACTGTTTTGAAATGTTGAAATGTAACCAACTTGACATTGTAGGTCTCTTAAAATTTCGATGTCACAATTTGTACTGAACATTTTCATTTTTCGTTTTTTTTTTCTTTTAAGCTTCGAAACCCTAAAAAGGTAGGTACTCTCTCTTCTAGGCAAATTTATTTTTCAGACTACATACAGTCATTATAATCATAACCATATAAATTATGTTTATGGCTACTGTTCGAAGTAACTAATATACATCTACGAGTATGATCTATTTATCATTTAGCTGCAAATTATGCAAACAAATCCCAATAATTAACTGATAATGAAAAAATTTAATATAACTCTGAATTAGCTTTTATTTCGATCACGCCATCTACCGACTGGTCTGAAAACTAAATAGCAATATACCAACGGTACACGCCTTCTCGCTAGCTGAGTGCAAAAATACAGCTCTAACTTTGTCCTATTCTAACTCTATGGCTGTAACGGCTGTAACCTTCAATTGCTTTTCATAGTTCCGGAAAATTTTCATAGGTGGCGTCATTGACAAGTTGTGATTGTTAAGTACAGTATCGTGTTCGTTTACCACTTAGTATAAAACTCAAAAACGGATCATTGGGTTATTAAACTAATTACCGTACGGTACGGTAATTAGTTTAATGTGTTAAGTCATGTTATAGTCAAGTTTGAGTATAGGTACGGTCCGTACCTATACTCAAACTTGACTACATCTATTAGGTCCTTACATATGAAATTGGCGTTTTTCGTACTGGCCACTTTAATCACAAATTTCTCCTCTTTGGTAAGGAATTCCAAATTCAAATTTGTACAGCTATAGACTCATGTATTTGTGCTTCGATGATCGTCATTCATTTGTTTTTTTTCTTCTGTTTTTTTCTGTTTGCGTCACTCATTTTACAAAATGGAAAACTTAAAATATCGCATTATTTACGAGTACGAGTTCCGCCGTGGCACTAGTGCTGCGGAAACAACTTGAAGGGTGAATGATGTGTATGGCGGTCGTGTTGCAAAAGAAAACACAGTTCGTTTTTGGTTCCAACGTTTTCGTTCTGGAAATTTTGACCTGCAGAACAAGCCCCGTGGACGGCCTGAGACTCAAGTTGATAATGAAGAGTTGAAGGCTATTGTGGAAGCGGATCCATCGCAAACCACGTCCGAGTTAGCTGCAGGCTGCGATGTTAGTGATAAAACTGTTTTAATTCACTTGAAGCAAATTGGGAAGATTAAAAAGCTTGAAAGGTGGGTACCTCACGAATTGACTGAAGCAAACCGGCAAACGCGCGTCGACTGCTGCGTTACATTACTAAACCGGCACAATAATGAAGGTATTTTAAACCGAATCATTACCTGTGATGAAAAATGGGTTCTTTACGATAATCGGAAGCGCTCAGCGCAATGGTTGGATCCTGGCGAGCCAGCCAAATCCTGCCCCAAGCGAAAATTAACCCCAAAAAAGTTACTTGTAAGCGTTTGGTGGACTAGTGCCGGTATTGTTCATTACAGTTTTCTCAAATCTGGCCAGACTATTACGGCTGATGTCTATTGTCAGCAATTGCAAACCATGATGGAAAAGCTAGCGGCTAAACAACCTAGGCTAGTCAATCGCTCCACGCCACTGCTGCTTCACGACAACGCTAGACCACACACTGCGCAACAGACGGCTACTAAATTAGAAGAGCTTCAATTGGAAAGTCTAAGACATCCTCCGTACTCCCCGGACCTTGCTCCAACAGATTACCATTTTTTTCGAAATTTGGATAACTTCTTGCAAGGGAAAAAATTCAACTCCGATGGGGCAGTCCAAATCGCCTTCAAAGATTTTATTGATTCCCGTCCGACTGGTTTTTTTAGTAAAGGGATCAATGAACTACCTATAAGATGGCAAAAGTGCATAGAAAATAATGGTTCATACTTTGATTAATTAAATATATTATATTAAAAAATATTCGACTTTTTGTTCCTCCCATACAAAACGCCAATTTCATATGTAAGGACCTAATATATCAACCAACTAATCAAAGCGCTGAGTTTATCTATTGCGGCCTATGAAGGGAAAAGGGATGAACGACCTACAAGGGATGTTAAGTACATATCTTATCTTCCTACTGTGTCAAAGTCAGCAGAGTGGCAACACCCGTACGTCTTGGTAAAGCTTGTTTAGTTATTTTATAAAGAGAAACAAGTACAGCCCGTGTCTCGCCTTTATCAAGGCAACACACGCTCGCCACACTTGTTCGGTACTGTGTATCTTTGTGAATAATGGCCCGGGCTTAGTTGTTAAATAAAACAGTATTTCATCCAAAATAATTGGTTTATTGTGACAATCCTTGGCACTTAGGAGAAGATTAGTATTGTTGCCCTACGTTGTTATACATATTTAAATCAATTTATACCATAAGTATTTATAATAAGGTATTTATTTTGTATAAGGATTCAATAGCTTTTATGAGAATTTAGTAATACCTCTTATCTCAAAAATAATTTGGATTATCTAGGTAAGTTATCAATTTCTTTAGTAAGCTCTTTATCTATAATTATTGAGTAAGCGTGTAAGTTTTTATCTACTGTACTTAAGTAAACATTATTTTCAACTTATGTAAGTACATTAATTATGCAACTTATTCGATGAGATCCATTGTAGTTTTCCCACCGTTATTAAGCCTCAGAACCTGAAAAAAAAAATCTGTCTTAAAATAATGCGTGATAAACTCAAGTACCTACCATAAAAAAAAACGGGCAAGTGGACAAATGGTAATTGAAGTCTAGCTTCTGCCCGCGGCTTCGCAAATCTTTACATTTTTTTATCCAGATCCGTTCAGTCGTTTTGGCGTGAAGAGTTGACAAATATTCATCCATATTATAACTTTCGCATTAACAACTTTAGTGTGATGTGGTTGGGGAAGGGATTTCTAATCCTTTTGTGAGTACATAGTCAAGTAATGTAGTATCTTCTAGCAGTGTATGCTAACCGTCTCCAGAATCATTATCCATGTCTTTTAGTAGATACGGTCCGAAATGCCTGATAAGAACGAACACGAACGGCGTAGTGAACAATATCCCATGTATCGTGAGCCGCAGGATGTCTTCAGCATATTGGATCTCTTGTTCTGTGCCTCCACGGACGATTAGCATATTGATGGCTAGCGGACAAAGTACAGCCTGAAATTAAAGAAATTGATACACAATACAATACAAAAATGCTTTATTGTCCACCATAAAAATAAAATTACAAGCAGACATTACATAAGACAAGTACAATGGGCGGCTTTATCGCATAGAAGCAATCTCTTCCAGGCAACCTTTGGAAGGCAATAATTATTTGAATTTAAGAAAGGCAGGGGGTGTACCAAAGATAATGTAAAATAGATATTATCATACCAGTTTGAATACCTAAATACAAATCTATATATATAAAAGAAAGTCGTGTTAGTTACACTATTTATAACTCAAGAACGGCTGAACGGATCTCGGTGAAATTTGTCGTAGATGGATGGTATCCCGGGGCCGGACATATGCTACCTTTTATTCCGGAAAAAAGCGTGCGAAGCCGCGGGCTGCAGCTAGTAATAAATAAATATTGATTTGAATTTTGTAAGTTTTTCTTATTCATCGTGACAATTACTGTCACATTTTTCGGGAGGTACTACAGGTAGATTGGTATCTTCCACTACTGAATTGCATCCTCCAAACACAAGGGGTGTTTGGGGGATGCAATTCAGTAGTTTGGGGGTTTTACCATAATCACCACGCTTGGCAGGTGGATTGTTGATCGCAATGGAGTTGTCATTTATAAATAACCAGCTGCTGCCCGCGGCTTCGCACGCGCTTTTTAAGAAGCCTATGTCTGTCACCTGTACTTATTAACAAGAAAACTACACAACTTATGAAGAAACTGGTTCAAGGAACCAAATAATTAGTAATAACCTTGGTTATAAATAATTATTTGGTTCCCTGAACCAGTCAATCAATCCTTGAGCCAATCAAAACATAAGTCATTTCAATATACCGCAGGGTTCCTGAGATCAAATTACGTGCGAAACAGTCACTTTCATATTTTTTTCAGTCGTTTTTCCACATTCAAGGAAACAAAAAAAAAATTAGAATTTTATGTAATTCGAGTTTTTTACCACGGGGATCCCACGAGTACTGAGATCTAGGCCTAGTTTGACAACCGAACACGTTAGGTTCGCCCCTTATGTACCTAATCTTGTTATTGTTGAGTCAGCACTCAGGCATAAGCGTCAACGGCATAAGCGTAACATTTATGCGATGCAATGCAAAGCATGCCCTGCGTCACAATTTTATGTAAGCCTCTGCCTGATTGCTGCTTTGAGGAAACTTGAGAGACCTAAACGTTTAATGCATTCACTGCCCACCCACTGCGGTGCGCCTCGACAATGAAAGTGTTAACGTTTATACGGCGAATTCGTTATGAATGTGTTTAAAGTGTTCTTCCAAAACAAACTTTGTTCGTAGTTAACCCGCTCACATTCATAATGTAAAAAGCCAATGTTTTTTTAATATAACGGAGCACATCAGATGGCCCATCTGATGTTATGGTAGGTACATAACATAAAACTATCGCCTATTAATAGAGCAACACCGCACAGGGAAAACATACAATTTGTGTTAAAGTCATGTAATAAAGTCTAGTGTGTTGCTCGCAGCTAACCTCTCGGCAATCTATTTCACAGCTTACCTCGACAATTGTCTTCGGAGACCAACAAAGGCAAATAAAGAGGCGTTCTTTCCGCGACATCCCAAAGCACATTAGCGATGCAGCCCCTAAGCGTACCGTCAGGCATATTGCTAGTATTGCCAGTCCGTAGAAGAAGTGGTGAGACGTCGTACTTTGTACCTGGAAATAGATATTTTATCTAGGATAAGACCATATTTACTAGAAACATCCATAGGAGGTGTACCTCTAGCACTATATGTAAGGGATTTTTACACATTTTAACATACATTGTTTTTAAAATCTTATTAAAAATAGTAAAAGCAAAGGAATTTACAAGTTCATTTTTATTCTGATGTGTAACAATTAATATAAAAATGGTAAAATTCAACCGAAATTCGATATAAGTTCGAAGCCCCTATTTGTAACAGTAATGAACAAAACAAAAAAAAACATTCGGGAAAATGCCAGATATTCGACGGTTCTTTACGACCCGTATGCGCCGTGATTACATACATTTAATAAATCTTTAGTAATTACAATATAATGGAACTGTTACTTTTGTTATTTTTTATTCTATATGCTTTGTCTTTTTTTGAGTAGCGGAATTGGTAATCAATGCAAAGAAATTCATTATCTTCTCGAAAAGTATGACTTTTGAAAAACTGCTTCGTTAGAAGACACGTCGTAAATCCACTGAAATGAATTTCTCACTGTTTATTTTGTACTATCTATTTATTTTCATATTTATATTTATATTTCTCACTTTACTGTTTATTTTGTACTATCTATTTGTTTTCATATTTATATTTATATTTTTCTTTTATTTTTCACCATCGCTCACCTTTATGTTAAAAAAAATACTTTTTCTATGTATTCCCATAATTGACCTTATTTTAGCATAAGTTTTTTATACTGTTTAATGTTAAATGTACCGCTGTTGGATTACTTAATAAAAAAAAAAAAATAATAATAATTGTTAGGATTATGATTAGGTACATAAGTCGGATTCACTATGAACCCCTAACAAACCATACCGAACAACATTAATTAACTACATACTTGCATTTTTGTTTTCAGTTATTTATTTTTATGTGGGATGACGACACGCGAAAGACTGCAGGCAGATGCTGGATGCGGCAAGCTGAAGACAGGGCGTTATGGCGCTCAATGGGGGAGGCCAACTATATATATATAGTTGGCCAACTATATATATATGGATATAGGCCTCCCCCACGTAAATACGTGACGCAAAAACCTCAAGTGAATAATAATAACGTTTGTAAAAATTGTTTCACTTTTCGCTGAAAATATATAAAAACAAAAGCATTGATAAAACTAAGCTACCCAGCGAGCTGTCCTAATTCCACGCTAAGTTACAGGATACTTTGATGCTCGCTTTGTTTCCGGTAACTACCCAAAAGCATTTTGCATAATTTTATTCAAAACGTTCGCCAACCTTTCCCTGTTTCAGTACAGATATGCGTAATACTAATAAAATCTCTGGACAAAACACATAGTTTATAAAATATTTTTATACGGCATTCGATAAACAGTATCCTAGCGCAATTGATACAAAACAAAATCTTTGTCAACAACACTTGAGTAGAAACAATGCAAAGACGCAATTTGCGCCGTATTAATTAATTGATGGGTCAATCATCAATCAAAACGAATCATCTTAATTTTTTTAGAGTGGCTTACCTACCGCGTATTTTGTGTGACTGATTTTGATTACCCTACTTTAATATTTTTACATTACCTACCTTTATTTTAGACCGCTGTTATGGATGTGTATTAGAAAAACTTTACGCATAATGTGATTTATACGTACCTCTTTAAGATCACCTCTTTACCCGCAGTCGGTGATGCCAACTTGCGAATTATGATGATAAGATAGGTAGTTTTTGACATGTTTAAGCTTTGCGTTGTCTTCTAGTCCGTGTCAAAGTTAATATTATTATATATTTTGTTAAAATAACTTACTTCGAAGAAGGTGCCTGTGTAAGCGAATAAGGTAGGCTCGCAAGCATGCCATATCACGCGATACGCCGACGTTGCCGGGTTGTTGTTCAGCTTCCATCCTTTACGAGACCAGAACTTGGCAGCCACGGCGTTGCAAGCCAAGACTCCTACTCCAGCTAAAAACCGAGAATTATTTTTCCTTTCAATAACGCCGCAAAATTGATTTTCTGGAAAGTTACGCATCAAAAGCATTTTCTTGGAATTTGAGGAGCGAGATAATTGAGACTAGGCTAATATCAACAGTCAGAAATATTGAATATCATGTCAATGTCATGACCAAGACGATTACAATAACACCCTATACTTACTGACTGTGTGTATTTAGGAGTTTAGGAGTATTTCATTACTAAAGTTTTATAATACATACCGAAGCTACTATAAAATATATTTTGTATTTCATCATAAAATACATAAATAGGTGGGTTCATATTCGACAAGGTCGGTTGAACGGCAAAAAATAAGATTTTATTCAGCCTAGCCTGTCACGGTAGAACAATATTGGTTTTGTGATAGATATTACTTTTTCAATAAAATTCGTGAGAATAGTCACCTGACTGAGAAATTAAGATTATTTTCTATAATTTAAAGAGTTTGAATTGTATCTGATATTATTCGCAAGACCACTCTGAGCGACATTCTAAAGTCTAAATACATATGTACATAAGCAATAGTTGCATACCGGAGGTCCTAGATACTATTGTTTATGAGTATCTTTTCATTTACAGACACTATGTAAATACTTAGGTACTGGGTAATATGAAGAAATAGTGTAATGTAACCTACGAATAAGTAATATCCCTAGGTATTCGTAGCATGTAACGATCTGTGGGGTCTTTGTCCAGCAATTAACGTCTTTCATGTGATGATGATGAATACGTGAAGAATTTAAAGCATTTGAAATATAATTTAGTTATTTATTATCGGATTTTATCTACCAAACCAGTAGATATGCAGAACGCGTAGAATAAGTACTAAAGTGTTGTCACAATTCACAAAGTGGGCTGATAATGATGATGATATGGTACTAACCGGCCCCAAACCAGCCCACTCTCGTAACCAAGAAGTTGAAGAAGATTCCGCCGATGACCACGAGGAGGATCCTCAGCTCGGAGACGTAGAAGTCGTCCTTGTTAGGTAGAACACCAGCGATGCATCCCCAGACGATGCCGATGCCAACGCCAACGATCAGCGTCAGTGCAGCCTGGAAAATACAATATAAAATTTCCTTGTACGTTTTTGTTTGGATGATTTTAATATTAAATATTATATCATTGCAGGTATCTGTTTATTAGCCAATTCTTCTCACCAGACTATTTCTATTAACAAACAACACCTACTTACATTTAGACTATAATTTTTATTTCTCAATACACTTTAAATACATAGGTACATACACCTACTTTCAGACAAGGCCTTTTAAACTTTTAAAAGCTACATTATGTGAGTTTTACTGCTTTGTTGGTAAATCCTAGTTTGATTTAACATTATGACCCAAAGCGTTTATTGCGTATTCGCTTTAAATTCCTTACTATTTACACTGGGTAAGAAAAAGCTCAAAACATATCAGGTAAACGAGAGAACATAAATAAATATATCCCCGAAAGCTATTAAATTACTCTCATACTCATCTAGAGAAGTGTAATAATTTAAAAGTATAATGGATCCTTTGATGTGTTAGCAATGATAACGGAAACAGGAAGGAAGTCATGACGAAGTGACAAAAGCCACGTAATTAAAGTAAGCTTTTAGGCGGTTGCGACACGCGGTGGTTTCGTTATGTGCGTATCGGTAACGTTAACCTAACGTTGACTTGGTGATTTGAGTAATTCCACAGCGACGACGACGTGGCTTGACTTATAATTTGTTTGTAGCCAAATAATTTACGTAATTACTGAAGAAATATGAGCACATTGAGGGGTACTGTTTTATTTAACTCAGTGACTGTACGTATCAAATACGAGACTTTATAAGACTAGTTATTTGTATTTATTGAGACTTGAATAGTTTTTTATAACACCTCCGTTCACAAATTTATTTTCTTTGTCAGATAGAGTGACAATCAATTAGTGTCCTAATGCTTTACCGATTTGGTTTTTTATGATTATCGGTTTTTTATGTTTGCTCAACATTTTATTTTATTTTACAGACATACTCAGGCGTGTGTCTGTAAAATATGAGCTTATTTTGTCAGCCTAGATAGAGAATTAGACGTTATTTTATCTAGCTTCTGCCTGCGGCATTACAAGCGTTTTTCCGGGATACACGTAAGATAGACAACAACAACACAACAGTAGTTACAACTCTAATTTTTATACTATTTTTATATTTTTCCATGGAAAAATCGACTTGAATAATCTTCGTTTCTTAATCTAAATATCGAAGCTTTCGTTTGTCCCGATTTTTTCGAGACGACTGTTTCACAACTTCACATGGCAATTTAAAGAAAAAACTTTGTTTATGAAATATTTTATTTTTTAGTCAGTCTTCATTTACTCACCTGTCGACAATCAGGGAACTTCATGGGCGTGCATGTGACAGATTACAAGTCAAAATACTGTAGATGTAATGAGCTAAAATTCTACGACAATCTGAAACTGCCTTTTACCAAAACAAGCATGTCTGATTTCGATTGTATAAGGTATTTTGAAGAATAACAGATCTCGAGAGTGTAGTCCGTCTTGATTGCTACATTAATACCGAATGGGGTACGCTACGCTCGCCGAAATCCCAGATGGGCTTGAAAGATATTTTATGTAGGTGGGTAAAATATGTTTCAGCTTTTTATGCAAACTGAATTTTATTCATTTTGTAATAGGAATCCTTTTTTATTTGAAATGAAAAAGTTGGATAGTAGAGAGCTATAACAGAATTGCGTGATTTTTGTGCTGCACTGCAGCACTGGTAATTGTGAAAACGTGCCTGTATGTCAATGTCCATGAGTCAAAATTTAGTGAGTGTCTACATTGGACTCTGCAGGACAATTCATTTTGATGGTCACAAAGTAACTGACAGAATTGATTGCGCCCAAACCTGGTTCCCTGTGCAGTATTTTCACAGGTTAAAAATGGGTTACAACGATAGATTTTTAGATTTAGCATTGTATTTATTTCTCGATCTACCTAGATAGTATTATTTTGTATAACAATTTAGCTTTTAAGATTAACAATTTCGATTTTATGATCGACCATTATCAGCATTAGCATAGGTAGCAGCGAACTTTGTTTCGTTAGTAGGTTGGGCTAAAGATTATGATCCCCTATTCCCATGTGATTAGTCACTTTCCTTACTTTGATATACCGATAAGTGTAGCAAGCTTCCGAGAATATAAAGCAGAAGAAGACACCAAACATGCCAACGCTGAGAGCCGTATCGATGCCACTCGAAGTGGCCACAAACTGTGGCCAAGGCCGTTTCCGCTTCGGGCTGTTGCCGACCCTTGCCACTGTCGGCATCACCACGGGAATTGACACCGATGCGTAGAAAGCCCCGAACATCAAACCTGCATAAAAACACTAATGTTATAAATGCGAAAGTTTGGTTGGTTGAACAGATGTTATTTACTTCTTCACGCGTAAACTACTGAAAGAATCGGGCTGAAATTTTGCGTATACGAGGTCTAGACCTGGAATAATACAGATAATTTTATAAATCAGTTTCAGTATCAATAACATAATCATCATCATAAACAATGATATAATAATCAATATCAATTATTAGATCTCTCTTTGATTACTAGTACAGGTCGCGTCATGTAAAAAGAACGCTGGCCTTCACCTGCGCACTGAGCGATTTGTCGCGATTTACCCGTGCGCAGACACTTCCCCTCTACCCCCCTCAGCGTTCTTTTTACGTGACGCGACCTGTAAGTATTGGCCCGCGCTCCCAGCAACGGAACCTAGTAGTAAATACATTTCAGAAGAAGTGAGGTATTACATAGAAGAGACACAGTACAGGTTTAATTGCAGGTGGGCTACCTGCAATTTAACCTGTACTGTGTCTCTTCCACACTTCCAAAAATATTGATTTTGTTTTGATTACATTTTTAATGGGCTCGAATTTAGGTACCTATCTTATCAGCACACTAAAACAAAGCGCCCACGCACACATTGAAGCCGCTTTACGCTCATTTTATACATTAACTAATCTTGGAACTTGAAGGTTTGGTAGGATTGATTTCATAATTTTGCAATAGCGTAGCAATATATTTATCTTTTATCTATTTTATGCATATTATATTAAAAAAGATCAGTCAAGTGCAAGTGTGACTCGCACGCCGTGGGTATTGAATTAGTTATGCCTAGTATTAGTAATTGACTTTTGTCAATTTACTAATACTAGGCATAAATACCAGTTACTTCGGAGATTATGGAGAACTGGTAAATTTTATGATTTTTTTTCAATGTAGTTCAAAAAGTATGAAACCTAGACAATTGTCAAAAACTGTTTTGAAATGTACAAATGAATACATTGCATTTAATATATCACACCTAACAGTCCTTCTATTCTTTTAAAAATTAGTTTTTGACCATTTTTCAAAAAGGATTCTACTTACAGACTTTTCTATATTTTTTTTCTTTAAAATATTTATCCATCTACAAACGCTACATACTACATTTTAGATATACCTCTATTATAGCTCTGCAAATTTTAGGGAGAGGAGATAACTGTACTGTTTTTATAGTGTAAAGGAGTTTTTGAATTTTAAAAATTTATTGACTTTGCCAGGTTTCTTATTTTGTTTTTATTGTACCTACCTGTTTTTCTGAATTTGACTTTTTGTATTGTTTTAATTTACTCAATTGACATTTAAAATCATTAATAATTAAAGTTTTTAAAATCGATGTAGAATATTTTGCACACCTATATATGGACATATTTAATTTTAACAACTATTGTAAAAAAATTAATGATAATGAATTATGATTTCAGGTTCATTAAATGGTACCTACATAAAAACCATTAACATTTGTTGATAAGCCCTTAACAGTTCTGTCCTATTATATCAAGTAACAATGTATTCATTGTTTACATTCACGAACGTACCTACATAAGATACCTATCATTGTTATACGGATAAGATTACTAGCTTTATGGGATCAAGAAACGTGTAATACATAAGACAATATTAAATTGAAACAGTAGTCGTTTTTCTGTCTATTTGCTATTCTTAATCTTTGAACACACGGGATGGATTACATTGTGTGATCTTTGATAACACTTTATGATACCAGCTACCATACGTCAGCAATGTCTAGTTCAATGTTAATTTATGAGCATGCTCTGAACAAAATAAATTTAGGCAGACTGCAGATGAATTAATTAGATGAGCTTTATTTCAATTCAAATGCGTGCGGCAGAATTATTCCACTGAATGTACCGACAATAACCTAACCTAACAATAGGCATTTTATTTCAATAGGTAACCTAATCTGAGTACATATTCGTTCGTACAGTGTCTCTTATACTTTGCATAGGCATTAAGACCTACAAATGTACACAATGATTGCAATAAAATAATATTGTATATATTTTTATTTTACCTCAGTAGCAACCTCTGGATTTGTAATACCAATTCGGAACATAATACTCGTAATAACGTTTTGATGCTTTGATACACGAATTGATAGACTTTATTACAGGTGTGCAAATGTACACAATGATTGCAATAAAATAATATAATATATATTTTTTATTTACCTCAGTAACAAAAATGCTGGATTTGTACCTAAAGCCAGGGAGCAAAAAACTCGTAAAAATGTTTTATTATTTCGATGCAGAGATTGATGCACGTTATAACATTGATAGTGTTCATGCCGTCTCAATTATTTTCTTTTTCCATTTTTTTTCTTATATTTATACTAGCATTTGCCCGCAGCTTCACAAGCGTGGAGCGAAAAGTACCTTATATTGGATAAAAGGGACTGGCCTAAGAATAGTACTGGATTCGAAAACCTTAGCTTTAGTAGTTAAATAGACAAAAATAAATCTGTAATTATTGAATTACATAAATAGTTAACATATACCTTGTTTAAATTTGGTTAGTATTAAAGCATTTAAAATTCAGCTTTGTGTTACCTGTTCGAATCTTTTAACTAGGGATGCAGCGATACCGATGCAGATAATCGTAAACCGCAGGTTATCGTTATTTTTGACGATCATCGGTATCGTAAAAAGTATTACGATTTATAACGATTCTTGAAACTTTGGTTTGATGTTATATTTTGCGTGAAAAGGAATGCAAGACAGTGAGAATAATGGGAACTCGCTATGGTGATATAGATCATTTGCTGTTGAACATGTAAAAGAGAGATTGCATCAAGAAATAGAGTTGGATGCCTCTACCACATCATGCACAAACCAAATTCAAATAAATACTTACTGGAACCTACTTATAACAAAATAGAATGTTTGTCAACAGATAATATCAGACAAAGAGTTTGAAGAACCTCTATCAATCTTTTTAACAAGTGAGTTTTCTTTGTGTTTAGAATTTCTGATACTACCTAATAAATACCTATACCTAATAAATAAGTAAAATCGGTAGGTACATAGAAAATAGATTTTTTAAACTGCAATGCATCAAGCTGAGATGAAGATGACTAATACTTATTACTTAGTTTAGTTAACAAAATATTGTTATCCACAGCTGGATTAAATCCACATGAATATAAAAAACAGACAGAAACCAGAAAAAAAAAATGTTTTATAATAACAATTTACCAGAAATAAATATAATAATATATAATATATATGGAATAATATATATGTCATTTAGTTAGACGGTAAATTTTAATTTTATTTTAAACTCTCACTTTACCAAATTGTACCTATTCTTTTAATTTATTTGTAAGACTTTCTTAAGAGCAATGTAATGTGCCTATGAGAAAAAAATGAATTAAACTGAAACTCTGTGTTTTATTAAATGTAAAATAAATGAATCGTAATGCATTCATAATCGTAATCGCTATTACGATGCATTCGTCATTCGTATCGGTATCGTAATAGAAATATCGTTGCATCCCTACTTTTAACGTTGGATATCGCTTACAGATATCCTTGTAGTAAGTAAGCATAACAAATCTTGATATAATTAGGTTTTCTATGGGTAAAACAATATTTTCAAGAGATGGTACCTACCTACCTAACTTACCTAACTTAATGGCGTGGCGCAGTAACCTGAAATGGATCTTGGCCTCCGACACCAGGTTCACTAGTTGTCTCTGCCGTTTCAGTCCAGTCAACGGCACGAAGTTCTTGTTGGTTGCAGCCAGCAGAGCATTGACAAAGACCTACCTACCTAAGTACTCTTTTTCATTCTATCGCATTGTGATTTTGTACGGAAACAGCGCGAAGCAAGGCGTGTATTTGGTAGGCTGCTCGTGTGGCAACCTGAATGTCGCTCCACACGTCGTCATGCAACGAATGCATTCAATCCTTTGCAATACGAGTTCCACGGCTGAATTTATTGAATTGGCTTTGTACCGCGTATATGCCGCGCTCCATTGTGCTCCATCCGTGACAAATTTTATTATAGGAGTTTGAGGCGGATTCCACTCCATTAAATAGTATTTTTTCGATGCTTTTTAAACTTGTGATTTCGCCTTGTTTTGTTTAAATTCGTACATTAATTGAAAACATTGTATCTGAAACTTTTCCTGTTGGCTCGCTGATACAAAATTTCATGTGGATAATGTAGGTGACCTTTATGGCGCAGCGGGCAATGGTTTGCGCTTGCGCCGCAGGAGGTTGCGGGTTCGATTCCCGCCTCGGTGTCCTGAGTTTGTACGAATTGCAGATATTTGTTCCGGGAGTTCTGGGTGTTTCCTATGTAGTATAATAAAAAAATATCAATCTACGTAGTGTCTAGTTAGTATTCTAGGTCAATCTAGGTAGTATTAAGTATGTATATCAGTTATCTAATACCCATAACACAAGCTCAGCTTAGCTTGAGGCTAGATGATGCTGTGTGCATTGTCCAGCATTTTAATTTATTTATTAGGTAGAGGATACGTGTCTGGACCTCATTTCGATGTTGATGTACCTACTAGATAAATGCTGTTTTGTTTTATTATTCTACGTTGATTCTGTTGTAGGTCTCCAACTGTTTTGAGAATAAAAGTACAATTAAGTAACTAATCTATACTATACTTATAGTAATTTACATTCACTTATCGAAATAGGTTTATCTTACCCCAAATAAACGGATGTCCGAAGAAAAACCACATGCAAATCGCCAACGTCAGCACTTCCAAAGTCCAGGGGATAACGCCCAAAGGGACAATATTTTTCCAATTATCTTTCATAAAGGTTATATCCCATCCCAATGAACCTTTTCCTAGAATAATCACGGGGTAGATTGCCCTGAAAAACACAAAAGTATATTAGTAAAAAATATTAAGAACAGAATAACGAAGATGGCACCTAGTAAGGTATACTTATACCTTACGATAAGTACTGCAATATTAAGTATTCAAGGTTTCAAATAAATAATAAATAAATAATAAAATAAGTAATAAAATGTATTCACAGAACGTAAATAGACAATACATTAGTGCACTAAAGGAATAAAGTTAAGTATAACAATTTAGCCTGAACTAGGTAATCCTGTGGTTTAGGCGACATGTGTTTCTCTCATGATTGATTACTGGCAGGTTCAGTAAAAAGTGAATCAAGCTTTCCGCGTGAGTGATCATATTTTCAAATGTAAAGTAAACAAGCCGAAAAAGATGGAATAATAAAACCTTGTAGTGCGGGTAATCAACGTATCCTACACATTATTGGTGCAGTAGGTAAAAACCTACTGCACCGAGTGATGTATTACTTGAGCCGAGAGATCTAAATTATTCGACGTTATTTTAGATTTGATTTGGTTGACTTGTTTGTGTTAAAAAAGTAGAGAACTATGCAAAAAACGTTTTGTAATCTAATATTATTTCATGGTTTTCATTGATTTAAGTCAACTGGGAAAACCCTAATTAACAGGCTGGTCCCTCTGTAGGCATAATATCCTCTTTTTTAATAGCTAAGTTTATTATAAATAAATTTAGTGTGCTAAGGTAAACAAAACCTGCAACCTGCAATCTGCAAACTTTTTACGACATCCATAACTCGCGTTTCAAATTTCAAACTTGGTATGGTTTCCGTTTTCAAGTCCGGCTTTGTGGTATTTCATATCGTAATGAAAATTAATGAATTTAAAAGCAAATTTGAATAAAACGAAAAAAAATCTTAGTGCCCGAACGTCACAAAACTGACTCCACCTCAGCTTTGGTTGGTTTCTTTGTTATAAAAATCTAGCAGCAATCGCTGATCTCTTCTGTGCCAGTACTAACCTTAAAAACATATCAATAGACGTGAACTCCCGCATATCTAGATATCCAAAGTTCCTAGCCAGGATTCCTGTTAACAGCGCTGCTAGAAGTGGTGGGAACCCAGTGGTTGCAAGTAATGCCAGTCCACTAGCCCACGCCACTATGGCCACGGAAGCCAATCGGAAATAAGGCCCATTCCATCGCCAATCATCGCCCCATGCGACAAATAAAAATCCCCATGTTACAAGCCCTGGAAAAACAGAAAGAAGATTTATCAAACTGCTCAGTTCATTTGAAATGTAGGTACTGTGATACATATAGTGATACATATACATATATATATTTCTTAATAAATCTAGGGAACTACAACAAATGTAAGAGAAGTCATGCTAGACGTTTCACTCAGCTTCATCTGACCATAAATTATATCTACAAAGCTTTGACCTACAATGAAAATTACAATAGAAACACTTGATCGCCGATCAAATTCAACCTCCTGTTTCATATTATTTATTAGCTGCATGGGTATGCTTTGTTTTGGTTCGCACTACATTGTTCTTGTAAGGTTGAATTTACGTGAGTGTGTTCTCTTTCTACAAAAGGTAATCTCCAGAACTAGGTCCGTAATAGGTAGGAACTTGCCCGATTCGATAAATTATTAAAACTTTGCGTAGCTATTTTTTTTAAATTAGACATTATTTTTGAAACAATGGGAAAGACCATTAGATACGTAAAATATTAGGTAAATCGTGAACGAAAAATTGAGTTCCTATCAGCAACAATGGTGAAGCCTTGGAGCCTAGGGTACTAAGTAATGTCAAAGTTTTCCAGACTTGCGCTTCCTTTCAAAAACTTTAGTATTTCTTTGAAAGCCTTTGAAAAATCTACTTATGGCTGCTTAAATCTTTGTTTTGTTACCTGGTACCGAACGTAGGTCAGAAAAAGGAAAACACTTTTGCTAAGAAATTATAAAATGCACGGGTTACATTTTGGCCACTTCGATTAGAAACTAAAACATAAAACTCACCAAGAATAGCTAGTACGGTGTAATGAACTATTGATGTTTTCCCTCCGCTGTACCATGTTTTAGCTTTTTTGAAAACATTGTCGGAATCTCGTTTATTATTCCGGAATTCAACACCATTGGAACTTTCTTCTGGCGAACTGGAATTGAAATCGAGATGACGCGTCAATTTTGATTTAAATACGAAAATCTTTAGCTAAATGTATAAATTACATGTTTCTCGTCATAGCGACTACTGCACCGTGTAATTTGAGTATTAAACTGTCGTCTTCATTCATTATTTTGCTTTATGATATCTATAAGATAATTAAGAAACAGTGTGAATGTCAACAATCTACGCAAATTTATGGAGGACTCACGGTTTGATTTCTTCCTGATTGTGTGTTATGTAGACGCCTTTATCAATGGCTGCTGCGTTCTTATCTGAAAAACACAGTTCACAGTCGAATGTATTCGTTTATAATCGTTTTTTTGCAGTTAAATTGTATGCATGCTCTTGCTAGGTAAGTATGACTCATATGCGTTTTATTATGCTATAGTAAGGTATAAAATAAATGATAAGCTACGTTGAGGATTTTTGTGAACCTATATAATTCCGATTAAATCGATTTGAATCCGGAATAAGGTATATACCAACTTTTAAATAAGTACTGGTAAATAGAATGCATTCAATTTTTTTGGCATTAACATAAACCTTATGCTTATGAGGTAAAAAACAATTAAATAAACAATGTCTCAGAAACAACATAATAAAATTTTGTACAACATCTTTCCCTTGACTACCGGGGGGTTTATCCTTGCTCATGATGACATGTCAGTGATGCTACCTAACATAGGGTACGTAGGCGTATGAAAAGGGTCTTGCTCGTAACATTTAAAAAGCTATTTAACCTGATTTAACTTTAGAAACTCATTCATAAAATACATATTAATTAATTAATGAAACCGCTGCGGGCATACTGGTTGTAAATTTTATGGGGACTAGTAAAATGCCAACGACTTTGGTCTCGTGTAATTTGAACGCTTTCATTGCCCATGCATGGCGCACATGGCCATATTCAACTAGCTGTAACTGCGCGCGGCGCGCCACTTCGGGTCGCCCCGCAGAGGCTGGGCAGTAAATGCGTAAACGCATTTTGTCTCCCCGTTGAAAAAATGCTATTAGCAAAAATGGAATCCAATCCTAGACGGCTCAACATTAATCATTGACATAATTATGTGTAATTCTTACATTTTCAGAGATTATGTAGGATTTATAAAATGGTAGAGTTCATATTGTATTCTAGCGTTATATCTGTAGCAAATCTTTCAAGTCAACAGAAATATGGGTACAATCACGGTACAATTCACATATAGCTGCGCGTTAATTATCAGTCAGTCAGCCTGGCCGCAAATTTTATATGCTGAGACAATATGAAGGGTGATAAATTTGTTACTATCTCTGAACGAGATCAATTCGAGTTTGGCTCGACATGGAGAGCATATTAAGCCGATAGATCATTTATTCATGGTGGAACAACGTGCCACTGATATCAGCGAGTAAGTTTGCTATGTCAAATGGGTTGTTACGTGTTTGCGAGCACAAAATGTTAGGATTTTTTAAACGGTTTCAGATATACTTTAATATTTGATTATACCGGTCAATGTTCAAGAAAATAGTAAAACTTTGAAACAATCTCAAACCAAATTACTTTTACCAGAGTCTACCTATAATTGGTTCGTTAGCAGTCTACGACAAACAATGAAGTTATTTTTAAAGTTACTAATCTCATTGACGACAATTGATAAAAATGGCTCTATAATACTATGCGCTTGCGTTCATACGTTTTTGCGACAACTGTTCAATGTTTTTGAATATTCAGCTAATTTTGTCGTTTGACAACAACATTGATTTACAAAAATTGGAAACATGTTAGTGGAGTCATGTTACAATTGCTTTGAAGACAAAAAACTGAATCTATGCTTTGTGCAATCACATGCTATAACTAATTATTCGCAGCGTTAAAATAATACTAGTTTTGGTTTGCCCTTATATTAAACGGACTATTAGGTCCTCAATATATCTATACTAGCTGACTCGACAGACGTTGTCCTGTCTTAACTACGAATATTGAATTCGAATTGGTACTGTCTTCGTTAAGTTTTCTTAGATTTTCTAATTTTGCTCATCGCGCAACTTTCTTAATTTTTCTAATCATAAGAACCTTCTCCTGGCAATAACAAACACAACAAAAAAAGCAGTTCACGCGTGATATCGTGACCAAGGGAAATAGGGATTAATTTTAATATATAAAGAATAACAAAGAAAATTAGAATCAAATAATAGAAACTAATTGGAACTAGTATATTTACAATTGAAACAATTGAGCTTAATAGATTAACTCAGGCCGCGAGCTAAACGCCCGTCGACGATACCGCGAATTCTTGGAAATCTCCCGAAGCGGAGAAGCCATGTAATTTTAGCCATGGGTCACTTGGGGTGCAGCTTTTCTTCGTGACAATGACCACAATGGTCAGTGACCGCGGTGCTAGAGGTCAAAACGTAATATTAAAATTTAAATGTAATGTTCGATTTGAGTGTAAGACCCGACGCAAACCCACCCCGACATGGGTTGATTATGTTCAATTTGAGTGACGGATCCGACACAGAGTACCCCGACTCCACGTGGTCTTGTGCGTGGTGCCCCTAGCCAACGTTTGCAGAAAAAAGTCAATGATCTTTTGTCCAAGGTTACTGACCTTGACCTTAAAACTGTACGATTTAAGTTCCGGTCATCGAACCTGGCGTTTGTCAAATAAGGTCAGTGACCTTAAGGTCAAAGGGATTACCTAGGCCACAAAACTTTATGATTAGAAGAACCAACGTTTTCCCAAGAAAAGATCAATGACATTGAGGTCAGTAACCTGAGATCAAAGCTTAATGACCATGGCCTTAAAAAAATTTCGCTTTGGCCTGCCTGAGACGTCCCCGGAGCCAGTTTTTCTATCTTTGCCGACTGCCACCATTGGATGCTCCGCAAAGTGAGGCTTCAGCTCAGACATCGCTTCTATTCTGCGGCATTTGTTATCCGGCAGCACAATTACGATCCTGCCCTCCGACGTCCAGCACCTCCTCATGCCAAAATGTTTGCGTGCCGCCGCGAATACTTCGTGCCGCCGCGAAAACTTCATGTCTCCGCGAATACTTCGTGCCTCGACTTTGTCAGAAACTCAGAGACCATAATCCCTGAGTTTTTCAGTGCACTTTTCGCGTTCCACACCTCGCTAAACACGACAGCTAGCGAATCGCACCATAATGGGTGTAGGCTTACTTGTTTTAGTTCCTAGGCGGTAACTTGCAGAGAAAAGCTCAGCTGATGCCGTTGTCATCTTGAATTGGCTGTGTAATAGTGTTGCTACTGTGTTCGCTACGGAGGAGTCGCTGGACTCAGCGACTCCTCCGTAGAGAATGGAACAGAAGTACTTTTTTGTTTACCAAAGTAGAGATTTGAACTCAGCAAACTCATAGGATAAAGTGGCTAAATCCTTGTGTGGAACTTGTACAGTGTTAGTATTGGAGAGTTTCTTGAGCTTGTTCTCATGTATACAGTTTTTACAAAAACAATATAAAACAATAATTAGGAGCCAAAAATATTTGGTGTTGATAGCTCTACTACCCCCTAATTTTTGATATTGATGTTGAACGGTCAAAATACGACAAAATCTGTAGAGTATTTCCGGTTGACCTAGAATCATAAAATTTGGCAAGAAGGCACATTTAAAGAGAAAAATCCGAAAATCGTAATTTTATAGTTGCATCACAAAAAAAACATTAAATAGTTTTTAATGCCCGTGACGGTTGAACTATTTATTTCCAACAAGCATCTACAGTTTGTACGGAACTCTCGGTGCTCGAGTCCTACTCGCACTTGATCGGTTTTATTTCTCAATGGAACATGTTGTACCTATGTGCCTTTTCCTTGTGATATTACCGCTGAACTCCACTTACATACAGTATCCGTCAATAAACTGCAAACTACGTAACTGCTCAAGAAGAATCTGCCCGGATTTGTAAGTTACGTAAGCACAAGTCATAAAAATAATTATAATAAAACTACTCTTCTTCTTCTCTTATCTTTGGATCTGCATCATGGTTTGACACAAGCCAAGGAATTTTACAACTCACAGAAATGGTTCTACCCATCGAGAAAATAAATCTAGTCTGAAGACTAAGAGGTAGTATTTTAGTCTGAAGAGTTCTACTAGTGTCAGTCAAGTGTCAGATGTCGTGACAAAAATAATAGAGGACACTGGGCTTTTTGACACTCCTTACTGACACTGGCAGAGTCGTAGCGAAAAGCAAGCGGCGCCAAATAAAGATGTTGAAGATGAAGTTGTCAAAAAAAAAATTGTATAAGTTTTTGCCCCAACATGGACTGGACACTGGCAGAAAATTGACAAACCAGTCACATATTGCTAATAACAAAGAAGTTTATCAAGTCAACTAACTTTAACTAACTTAATTTTAACGGTAACTTTTTAAACCTCCTTGCCAAACAACCAATTTTTCTTTCTACTCATTAATTAATAAGAAGTTACTGCAAATACGTTGATTGCTGTGTAAATAATCCTAATGTAACAAAACTAACTTATACCTGCAGCTTTGAACGCGTTTTTCTGAGATAAATAGTATGCTAGTATGAGATTGTACCGCAGTAATGTTATTCTAGAACTAAAGAACTTCATCTACGCATTTCAGCCCGACGACTGTCGTTTGTGCTGTTGTTTCGGCGTTGACTGCAAAGTAGTGCAAATCCCACGTCCGCACATACTTTCGGATTTATATAACAAAACTGATTTACCTACTCGAATTACTCACAATTTTATAGCTACAATATTGAACAGAACGCTTGAATTATATTAATAACTCCTACTAATTATAGTAGGTAATTGAAAACGGCGAAACAAAGTAGGTCAATGGGCTTAAGTCAGGTCACGGCAAGAATTAGTAGATACCTAGGTATCTTGTAGCATATTCCAACTGTTGCTTAGAATCACGCAAGGCGACAAGGCGAGTTCTATTGTTTCTATTTATTTGAAGGGACGTATAATAAAATCACTGACCTTTGTTATATCTGGGAATTAATTGAGTCGTGTCAATAACAAAATATAGAGCACTGAAAGTGTGATTAGGTGGTACTCTGTAGGTAGTTTAGTTCGTCTATACCAAGCCTCTACCTTCATAAAAATTTAATAAGCTAATAATTTTAAAAAGAAGTTACATTTCATCACGTTTTTCTAATACCTAAGTATACCAACTAAACATAAGTTCGTTAGCTAACGTAAAAATTATATTTTTTATATTTTTAGGTACGGTAAATACATTAGTTGATTATTAGTTGGTTACATAAATAATTAATAATCACAAACATATTTGCAAAATAATATGAAGGCATTTATTTCCAACGAATCTTTCCTCTCATTTAAGACATAGTTTGTTGCTTTCAAAATTTTTATCACACTTACCATGTAACATTTTGTTCAGGGGCACACATTGAATTCGTTTCCTTTATTTAAAAACACATTATTGTTGAAAACTGTTGTGAAAAGTTCTCGTAGAGTCAGTGATACGATATCAGAGGCCGTCCTTATTCGGTGACTGTGGCTCGGTCTTATTTTATGCATTATCTGCTCCTCCGACGGTTTGTTCGCGAAACGACCAAACTAACGAACCATAGATAAACAGTGGCACCTAGTTCCCAAGTATTATCACTGCTTGTTGCCGTGGTTCTCAATTAATAACGTCGGATAATCAGTGGCGCGAGAAAAGAGCGCATGGCAGTCTATGTAATTGAGAAAATCATCAAGAACCTGTCTTGCTTATTATCAAGAATAGGCAAGACAGGTTATTTTTTTTATATGCAGCTTTACAAAAATCAAGGGCTGCGGCAGTGGTTCTGCCAAATCAGAGAATATATAATACTAACGGCCAACTCTAGTAGACGGCCGCCGCACTTTTCAGTTTTAGTCATTTTCATTCTATCATATCTCACTAGGTTAGGTATCTTTCTAATATTGCAGTGGCGAAAGCTTGAGAAGATGTGATGTTGTGTGATATTTGGGCGAACACAACGCCAAAACTACTAAACGGATTGAGCCGAAATTTTGCAGAGATATTCATTTTGTCGTTCTAGATTTGGCGTGGATGTGGAATAACGTTCATGCTTCTTTTTATCCGGTACGCGTGCAAAGACAGGTATATAAAAAATGGAATAAATAATTCGATATAATAAATAAATGCATGTTTATTAAAATTCTACAAAATCATATGCGATCAGTACTTTGTATTGAACTCGGTGTGTTCGTTCTTCTGTTAGTTGATTGCGCCGATAGAGATTGTGTTTTGAATAAATCTGGAACAAATAAAGAAATCGTTCTATGATTCACATAAGCTAGGCCATTGTCATGACCGAGAGTCACGGACGTAGAATCAAGCCCCTACGTGACCGACGCACAATACATAGTTCCTACCGTGACCAAACGTGACTATTTCACAATTTTACGGACCAAATTAATATTATTTTTTATTTATTGTCATCACCATAATCTCAGCCCCTTGAAACCCACTGCTTTGAGTATGGCCTTTATTTACGTTTGAGAAAAAACTGGTCAAGATTTTCTCACAGCTAAGCGAGCGGTGGACATATGTATCTAACCAGGTATCAGGATAATTTGACCAAAAAAAAATAAATAACAATACATTTTGGTATAAATTAATTCCCAAGAAAGTATCTTTTGCCTACAGTGCTTATAATATTACCTTCTGGCCCTACCCTTGATTCTTGAGAAAGAAGAATAGGGCCAAGGACTGTTGTGAGTCCAGAGCCCAATGTAGACGTTATTAATATAGCAATAACGATTATATTAGCATGCTGCGTTGCTATGCGCTTGTCTTGGCTGCTAGCATCCACCCAGAGGGAGTCAGCTGCCACTCGGACCAGCACCGCCTAGAATGATAGAAAAATCATAAATTTACCGAAGAAAATTATCTCTAATAGGTGTGTTGGATATTATGTTATATTCCTCCGACCGATGTGGCGCGGTGTGGACGACCGATGTGGCGCGGTGTGGACGACCGATGTGGCGCGGTGTGGACGACCGATGTGGCGCGGTGTGGACGACCGATGTGGCGCGGCGGGCGAAGGTTCGCCTGCGACGCAGAAGGTTGCGGGTTCGATTCCCGCCTTGGGACAAATGTTTGTACGATCTGCAAATATTTGTTCCGGGTGTTCTGGGTATTTTCTATATATAATAAAAAATATCTATCTATGTTATATATTGTATTAAGTTTATCAGTCATCTAGTACCCATAACACAAGCTCTGCTTACTTTGGGGCTAGATGATGCTGTGTGGATTGTCCAGCATTATTTATTTATTTATTATTCCTTTGATAGTTATATGATATGTTACAAGTTGGTGTATTAGCCAAAATATGTACTAAATAGGTAGTTCTCTGTATAAATTACAATACAGTTTCGAGAGAGGCAGAGTTACTTTCGCTTAGAGGATTTTATTAATGGAGTATGGATGGATATGAATGGAGACCCTAAAATAATTTTATTATGAGATTGCCCTAAATTAAGCTAAGTTCTGATGAAGTAAAAAAGGTGTAATAACACAAATAGTGACGAGATTCTGACTAAACTACGTGTTGGTTCTGATCCAGCTCCGTGGTTCTGACGATGTCGTTAAATCAATCATGTCTAAGTGGTTTAGCGATTCCTACATCGCCAAAGCTCGAGGCGATCTAACCAATATCAGGCAGAAATTCTCCCCGAAGCTTATCGCTCCCAATTAGAAGAAATTTTGAACATCTTATAGACTGGCTATTTCTTAAACTTTCTGCTAGTGGTTTGATTCTTATAATTACCTAGCGAAAAGATACTTAGTGCAATATTTATTTCCGGCCGCGGCATCGCATGCGTTGTTTCTTTGGAAACGTTCAAAGGTTATTTTAGCCCCAATGGAAACTGATTTATAGGATAATAAGTATGTTTAAGCCTGTGTTTTATTTCAGGTTCCTAGAATTACAGATATGCATTCAGCCCAATCTGTTTAATAGTTTTGGCGTGGAGAAGTAACAAACGTCCAAATCCATCCATCCAACGTAAAAGTGTGATGATTGGGAAACGTAGGTTTAGAGCGAGGCACTTTTTGAGTGACTTTAATTTTAATTAAATTTATAAATCCTGGTAAGATTTTCATGTACTTGTTACCATTCGCGTTATTGTTTTACTTTTTCATTACAGAGTATTTTTTTAATAACCAGAGTGACCCAAGATGTAAAAGTCGAACGGGTTTAATGGTACTACGTAGGTACTATTAGGAACGACAAAGAATATAAAACTTTTTTATTGCTTTAGAGGACAAATACTGGACGCCGTGCTCCACAACAAAACTTGCTCAAGTTTTACAGCAGTTGCTTTTAGAAAGTTTATTTTACTTCGTCAATCTTTGTACATCATCCAATTCAAATAACAACGTTTACGTTGTAAAATATGTTCTACGAGTATAATCGAACTCAAATAAGTCACACTATTTTAATACAGGGTTACTGGTAAAGTCGACCTGGATCCTTGAGGGGGTTGTAGTTTCCATCATTACTGACTGATTTGACTATGAAACACCATACCATACATATGTCTTAACCGTTTTCGTGATAAGACTAAACAGTTAAAAAAAATGGTTAATAGTATGTATAGTATGGTGAATAGATTTTGATGATTCTTTCGTTGTTTTATAAAAATTGATTTCGAGGTGGTCCTCTATAAGTTTGATTCTCGAGGAAATGGTATGTGCGCCGTAAAACCAAGGTGATGTATAGATAAAAAATAATCACATTATGATAATTTAACTATCACCTATTAATGGCGTCATCTTTTTCAATAATTTTTTTGCACGTTAACTAGATCTTCGATCAGGGAAAGTAAGGGAGGGATGATTTCTTTCGTTCGAGACATAGATGAATACTATTTACCGGAATTTGAAGTCAGTTTATAGATTTTTTAGAAACGTTAAAGCATTATATAAGCATTGTAGATTTACAAATACTCTTTCAGGTTAATATAGACGGTTGGCGGGTTGGAATGCTTTGTGATAGAGACGGTAGGTACCTACCTTGTTTTAATGGCTAACCTAAATACGTTCTTGTTTAGTAACAACTTTACAATATAACCGTCACGTATTAAACACATACTATTAAAATTTTAAGCTTTGCATGAGATTTAGGCTTGAAAGACGAGGTCATAAGTCAGTCAGTTAGGAGGTAAGTGCCTTTTACAAAGGCCATTTGTTGTTCAGTGGTTTGGCCCTTCAGGTACCTACATAAATTTTACTGTTTCCTACTAATTTATGTTCCATCTATTTAATAGTACGCTGGTACCTATGTAAGTTTGTACACTTTGTACTTCGGCAAAGCTCTTGTGCGTAGATCGAGACGTTTGTTCCGATATTTTAGTGAAGCTCAATTTTGTAATGGAAAGCAAAAGGATTTTTTTTGCATGAGACTGACCATCAATTTAGTGATTGATGCTTGGAAAATGGCTAAGCTCATTCATCCATCACGAAGCGATTTTTTTTAGGTATTTTTGACCCCAAAATTACAGTAAACAATTACAGAGCTACATAAAATGAACAAATGAAGCTTAAACCAAGGTGCAGTGAGTATCTTAATAGGCAATAGAACAATACTAAAGCTTGTCTTAGAAAGAGGTGATATTATCCTAAACTTCGTATCCTTAGAAGATAAACTCAAGCATAACCTAGATTTTAAAAACTTTCTGTAGTATGTATGCTAGTCTGATTTCTGAATTGCTAAGCAGTTCTGAAAACAACTTCAAGTAAATTAAATTAAAGGCGGTTAGTGGACTGTTAGTCTAGTTTTAGCTTGTTAATGAAAATATCAATTTAAACTTATAGGTACTCTGCAGCATCAAAGGCTTGATAAGAGAGCTAGATCTTTCAAATCGTACAAAATTAAAAATTAAAATATACGACGTAAGTAATAAAAATTATACGGGGAGGCTTAAATCTAAACTATAGGATAATGATTTGGGAAAGTGGCCTTCTAACCCAATTTTGAAAAGATTTTACAAAAAAGCGCAATTTGAAAATAATTATAAAATATATATATACCATAAACTATACATAGCAACCAAATAAGACTAATCTTTTTTAAACATATTTAAATATAATATAATAGTTCGTTGGAAACTGAAAATGGTAGTTATACGGTACAAGTAAAACGGATCTGACTACCGCAAAAGTTAAAAGCTAGACTTTTAACTTTAAGCGATGCTATAGAACTTTTTTAGTGGGTATGGTACTTTTTCATGGGGAAAATTTGTGTCGGCTGCTAATACGTTGGCTGTGGCGAGACGGTGGTAGCAAATGGCAAGCCACCGCCGCCGCCGCCGCCGCGCCGCTGCATTTTACATCACTACTCCACTATGATTAATTGCCTTAGCGTGTAACGAACCTTTAGCTCAAATATTTGCTTACCAATTTCTCAGAGGCCTTTTAAATTGTTTTTTGATAGTAACGTGAGGGCAGGTATAATCTATCTTGCGTGACATAGGTTGGGTTAGTTAGATTATGTACACCATTTTTTACTTATGAATATTACTATTAATATATTATATTTCGATATTTTGAATAAATAAATAGATAAATAATTACTTGTGTTTAATGACGCTCATGTAAGAAAATGAAGGTATGTGCACATATTCTTTCTGTATACGCTTTTATTAATCAGTTTTAGATGATTCTCTCTTCTTCTCTTCCTTTACCTACCCACATCATTTCATACACTGCTGCATCTGTCATCTCTTTTATTAATCCTCATGTGTATTCTACCTTTCACCTACCTATTCAATTATACTTGTACTGTTTATTATTTGAAATAAAATAAATTATTTATTAACAAAGAAAATTACAATTCAATAATAAAAACAAATTAGAACTAGTATTTACAATTGAAACAATTAAGCTAACTGCAGACAGTTGCAAACAATCTATGTACAGGTAGCTCAACTGATCCATATCAATACCAATACTTGTACTCACTTATGTTTATCTGATTATGCTTATGTCTATGCTGTTCTGTGAAGCCAAATAAATGTATCTTATTCTTTATCTTTAACAGTTATTTATTTCTAGACAAGTTTTGTACGCCACGGCCAAACCTCGCTTTTTGTTGTTAATGAAAGATTTATTTACTGTAAATTCTAAATTCATGAGATAATCACGTTTGGAATGCATGGTAGGTCGATGTAGGAATACGATTGATTTGTGCCTGGATCACAGGGATTGGCTAATAATCTGAGCACAAGCATAAAGGTTTGTTTTATTGGCAGTAAAACTAAAGTAAACGGCTGCCTTCGTTGTGGTTTGTCAGGTAAATACCTTACCAACGAGTTTAGTAACAAAAGGAGGTTAATTAAATCCTATGCTCGTCACAGATTTGATAAACCTATACTTACTAGGTTATGTAAGCCATATGAGTTTATATAGAAAATTGAATAACTGCTTGGACCTGTACAATTATTTAGATTTTTTTTTTACGTCGTAGTAACGATTACATACAATCCAATACGATACACTTTATTGCACACCAAGAAAATACAAAAGAGAATAACAATAAAGGAAAATATATACAACAGAGTTGCATTATGGGAGGCCTTATCGCTAAGAGCGACCTCTTCCAGACAACCTTGGGATGACATACACACACATAGATAGATAGATAAACAGTAGGTGTTCTTGCAACGACAATTTTAATGGATGACGTAATAAATTCGATGTATTATTTAATCAATCGCTAACGGTAGTTGATTACCGGTACAAACGGTTACGGACTGCGCTTCGGAATACCGTGGCATAGCATGGGTCAATAAAATCCCAATAAAATCTAAATTAAGTATAAGTTCGGTGTGAATTTTAGTATCTGGAAGTAATCGAGTTCTGCGAACCCCTGTACTCGTGTGATTGGTCAATGTGCAGAAGTTTGAAGCAAGAAGTCTTAGGTACTTACGAGTATTACAGGTGAAGATTGGCTGAACGTGCGTGTCTCGCGTGAAAGCTGGGGCTGGCTACTCGGAAAAGGAAAATTAAATTTTCTGATTTGTTTTCGTGCAAAACTAACTCTTATGTCGCTTGTATAAGATTAGCGTTCGTACACAAACTAATCCGAAACTTCGATTTCGTTTTTACGAGTACGGGCCCTGAGCCGCGCACGTGTGGGACAAAGGGCGAGGAGGATCGACTTAGGTACTCATGAACCGATGATAGTCTTTATTCTGAGGTATACGGCACCTCCTCGGAATAGATTATTATTCCCCGAATAAGCTCACATCGAAAAATTGCCTTCAGTTGGTGTTTCTTATAAAAATGTGACGTTTTTACAATCGACGTCGAACAATGATCGAATCAACCCCTACAGAACTTTAAATTTAACTTTGTCAGAAAAACGTGAGGTTTTAAATTTGTATACAAGTATTGTTTATTTCTATAAATAAAAACTGTTTTAATTTTCTTTGGTATGAAAGTTTATTCTTATTTTGTACGCATGATCGTGTCTGAGGCTGACAGTGTAAAAATAAAATCTAACTAAATATTGAGCATCTGACACTGCACCCATCTGATAATCGTTGGTGGTTTTGGTTTGTAGATAATTATTATCTGTAGGTCTGTAATGTATTGTGAGTCTGTTTTCTTCAAGGTGTAATTCAACTCTACCTCAACAATAGCCTTCGGTATCCACGTAATGGCAATGAAGAGGCTCTCTTTAACAGACAGGTCGTTGGCCAGTGCGACTAGGAACGCAGCCAGCAACCGGAGAATCAGCCCAGCTATGATGCAGGTGAAGATCAGACCAAATTCTGTAAGCGTAATCTTCGAGACCTGTAGACAACAAACTATTAGTGAGCAGACAAAAAGAACTCAAATTGGGTGAGAAAGGGGACTGAACTGACTGAAAACCTTTCAGAAAAGGTTCAGTTGTGGGCAGGTAAGTAATCATTATTAGTACAAAGCATGTCCTCGATAATATACAGAACCTAAAGAAGGTGAAACTACTCCAAAAAATTTGAGCATAGAGGTTGCAGATTATCGGAGGACACCCTGTATAATTTCTGGGCCTTACGACACGCGACGTAAAGTATATGGCGATATGGCGCTCATTAAGGGATGCCTATGTCCAGCTGTGGACTAGTATGGGATGATGATGGTGAAGACACGTGTACAACAATTTCAGTTAAGAATCAACGCTACCTCCAAGAAATATCCACTCAGCGTGAACAGCATAGGTTCGAATATTCTCCAAA
The DNA here is from genome assembly GCA_963662085.1 of Eupithecia inturbata. Classification (NCBI taxonomy): domain Eukaryota; kingdom Metazoa; phylum Arthropoda; class Insecta; order Lepidoptera; family Geometridae; genus Eupithecia; species Eupithecia inturbata. The sequence continues at coordinate 7,224,040 of OY759180.1, read as the reverse complement.
GCAGCTTGTAGACCTCTGAGACAGGGTTCCTGTTGATCAGCCAATCACGTCTCGCCCACCGCGTGGCTGCTGTGCCAGCACACACCATGATAGCCACCCCGGCTGAAAAACAAAACGAATAGGTTGAGAAAACGTTACAATTTATTTGAATACTTTGGTAGCGCAGATTTATGCCGAAATCACCTAAGTCACCACCTACCTATCACCTACCTATTTAGTACGTAGCAGATTGTATTTCATCCAATAGAATAAATATGCGATTTTTATAAAATATCATTTTAATGTTCAAAAGATAATTTATATAGGTACCTTCTCAGATACATTTTCAACATTTTCTTGGAAATAATCAGTACATATCTACGTACTTATTATATTCATTAAATAATTGTGTATATGAAGAACTGGTAGACTTTGATTCTTCTGTTACATTTTTATAGAATTTTTATCTTATTTCAGGGTCAAGCGATCAAACTTGGAACTTCTAAGGACCGAGCATAAATTACCTGCAAGCAAGATTAATATTCATTTGATTAGCAGATATAATCTGCGTAATTTCATGCTACAATATACTCCCAATATGCCCTCGCGTCCATTTCTCTCTAGAAAAAGTAATAAGGTCAAACGAATGATTCAGATTCTAAAGCGCGCATAATAACTGTATATAGCTATGAAAATAAATCATTAGAAAAAAATAAATAAATAATAAAATTGCTCTCAATGATTCCTACTAAAAGGGAGCTTCTGTAACTGCGTGTACGTTTAACCTGAGCATTGAACCGAGAGTGTACAAAGGGCAAACTCCAGACAGATGCTAGATAATTTTAATGTTGAACACAAAAAGAAAATCTAATTGTTTTTATAGTCGCAAGTAAAAACAAGTCTGTTTTTCCACAAACTTGATAGGCATTATTAATACCATAGTAGATATTATTTTTATTCTGTGATGTGCCTAAGGCTTCTGCCCGCGGCTTCGCACGCTTTTTACCTTATTAAAAAGTAGCCTGTGTCCGTCCCTGGGATACTGTCTACCTCCCTGCAAAATTTCATTAAGATTCGTTCAGCTGTTTAGGCGTGATAAGGTAACAGACAGACAGACATACTTTTTAAAACCCAGCAATATTACTATCAGGAACACAATCGTGTGAATCATAAAACAATTGCAATGTTTACAAACTATTGCTCTTGAATCTGAATGAAATTCCGATTATGTTATAACGATTGGTCACACAATGGTACAAATGAAAGTTGTATACAGGATGGTACAAACGAACGTTACCTAGAGTGCAGCTACCGGAAATATGCAAATTTTACTGTAAGGAAAATACTTAAAAATAACTAAAACTGCCTCCACATAATTTTGCAAAACTATTGGTCTTCTCCGGTAATCATCATCATCAGCATCATCATCAACCTATCTTAGTCCACTGCTCGACATAGGCCTCCCCTAATGAACGCCATAGCGCCCTGTCTTCAGCTTGCCGCATCCAGCGTCGATCCGGTAATCGAACCCACTTAAATCTAAAAAATTAACACCCTGTATTTTTAATTCTCCGATCGGTAGAGTCAATCCTAAGAATCAAATTGTCGTTGCATATTATTAAATGAAAGGGTAGCTAATAGGTAATTTAGGGTATACTTTTCGGGTAGCTGCCCTCCAGGTAACGTTCGTTTGTATCAACCTGTATATTGTATATATTGTATGTATACCTCTATATTCTATGTGTATGTGTGCGTATGTAGCATATTTAAAATAAAAGTATTGCTGTGACTCTATGTTTTCATTTAAATTCGCTCCGATTATACCTACTGGGTACTGAAAAAACAAACTTATACTAAATTCTGCCCGCGACTTCGCACGCGCTGTCTATATGGGAACGTTCTAACTTACTTCTAAAGTTATTTACATGCTTTCCGGATTATAAGTATATCGCCTATCTTTTATTCCAGATCTAGAAATACACCCATGCAATATTTCTAATCTGTATTAATCTGTTTTGTAGCTTTGGCGTGAAAAAGTAACAAACCATCCATCCATCCATCCATCCATCCATCCATCCAAAGTAATCCAAACTATCGCATTTATAATATGAGTGTGATTTGTTCTAAAATAACCTAATTTGTTTTTTTCTGAGGATTATTCGTCTGTGAAATGAACGTTTCACAGACGAATAATGAACTTGAACTTTTTTCTGGTAAAGTGATCAAACGGTACCTAAATCACAAGCGAGAGATTATCGGAGTAATTGTCCTATTACGGTGAAGGTTGCACTGTAATTAAGATCTATTAGAATGCTAGAAAACATTTATAGGTAGGTAGGGTACCACGTTACGTTTTCGTTATCTCAAAATTGATAAGAACAAAATGAATAAAGATCGTTTCACTGGAGAATCAGAATCTTGACATTGAAGACCATACATACAATGAAGTTGATTGAACTAAATGAGACGAAGGCTAATAAAGATCAAATTAATGATGTTTAGTGCTCAAAGAACTTGTGCTCCGTTGAGGTTGTTATTGTTTGTTTATACTACACTACCAGCTGCCCGCGGCTTCGCACGCTCTTTTCCGGGATAAAAAGTAGCCTATATCCGTCCCGGGATGCCATATCTCTCCCTGCCATATTTAATTAAAATCCATGCAGGTGTTTAGGCGTGAAAAGGTAACAGCCGACATACAGACAGACAAGAAGACAGATAGACAGACAGACAGACAAAGTTACTTTCTAATTTATAATATTAGTATGGATGTATGGTTACATACAATACGGTAGGTTACAGTCGAAGGTTGAGAGAAGTAAATGACGCGATTTGCAACCAAATTACCTGGTCTAAATGAAGGTCGCGGTTGTCCACAACTACAACGTTAGGTACCTACCTAAGTATTTTTCAATCATAAAGTTATCTAGTATTAGGTTTCCAATATGTACAGTGTTACACCTAGCCTTTAGGGTTCCCTATTACTAATTACTAAGCCTCCGCTGTCTGTCAGTCTGTCTGTTCGTCCGTCTGTCAACGGGCTGTATCTCATGAACCGTAAAAGGTAGATGGTGGAAATTTTCAGTGTGTATAATTCTCTTGCCGCTATAACAAAAAATCATAAAAATAAAATAAACATTAAAACTGTACAAAAACCGTGTTTTTAGGGTTTCGAAGATCGGAAATGGTTTCGAAACCCTTTTGGCCCCTTTGGTTTTCTGTTAATTTTTCCATATTTAATATCTCAGCAACTACAGCAGCAAATAACTTGAAATTTAAAATAATAATACATTTCGAAATTTATTAAATGAAAAACAAGATCCGTCAAGTGCGAGAGTGACTCGCGCGCCGAGGGTTTCGAACGGTTGTGATCCAGTCCGACCGAAACCGCTGAAGTTGCATAACCGAAGTTAAGCAACATTGGGCGCGTTCGGATGGCTTATTTCTTTTGCGAAAGTATTATCAAGTATGGTACGGGACCCTTCGTGTGCCAGTCGACTTGCACTTGGTCAGTTTATTGTAGCATTAGGCCGGCTCTATTTCGAGTTATTCACAACTTCTTACGTAAGACGCTTCTCCTAAATTCTATTCTGATAAAAGATTTCAAATATAAAACTAGGTAAATGATTCGTTAGTCACCGCCACAACACTTTGAAACAAAGTAACAACTTTTGAAGTACAAGGGTTTGATCTCATGTGGACGACAAAAGATGAACTCTGAAACGATCCCTTCGCATAAAAGACAAGTGAAATATTTACAACTCGAATTCGAGGTTCTTTTGTGAAGTTCTGCATGGTTGGAAAATCATTAGTTACATTTAATGTGATAGTTTGAAGCTAAGAACACCTTACTGATCTTGGTCACGCAGTGACAAAGATCAGTAAAGTGCTCTGCTCTTATATTTTACTTATATATAGACCAGCGCTATATAGCATATATTTATTAGCATATATTTATATCTTATATTTCTGTAAATTATATTACCTGTCAGTCAAAAAGATTATAAGAAATTATAATGTCAATTAGTTTCTGCTTGTGATTTTTGTCACACACCTTCAAACTATTAAATTAAATGTTACCCGAAAGTTGTCCTGTCTCTCTGCCTGTCTGTGTGTCTGTAGCGATTTCACGCCTAAAGGACTTTAGAAGATTTCAGAGTTATTTTTCCCGACATAGAGAAAATCTTGCTGCTGTCACAGTCCTGGATTTTGCTGACCTCAAGGGTGACCTCTGGGTCTTGTCTCGGGCATGTTTAAAGTCCCCAAGCATTAAGATTCCACCAGATGGCACTGTTTTTAGAATTGCTGTTGTTGCTGTTTCATAACAACCTGTTGTACCTCTACCAAATATACTTGAATCTTGGTTTTAGAATACTGATTTCATTTTCTTATTCTTTACTTTCTAGTAGCTTCTCTTTACTACACTTTGTTTAACAACTACGCTAAGAATAATGTTTTAATATATTCGTTACCATTGATTATGATTTTCTCTCATTATTATCTCTAGGACCCTATGTTTACTTTACACATTTACATACTATACAACTACGGTAAGAATAATGTTTTATTATAATTCGTATAACCATTGATTATGTATGATCCTCGCTCATATTATTAACCCTATGTTTATTTTGCACTTTTCCATACTATAAAAATAAAATAAAAACGTGAGAACTAAACAGACACACGGAAAAGTAAAATTTAAACAAACATGCTTATTTAAAAGATCGGAAATGACTGGTTTGTGTTGGAACGGTTATGATAAAATTATCAAAGCAGTGAAGGGAGCTAATTCTCAGAATCTGCCTGATGAACTATTGAAACACTTTTTATGCTAAGGCCCTTCTCCCATTACGATACGCCCAGGCGACTCTAGTATCTTGCGAGTCTCGGAGACTAATCGCCGCGGAGTATCGCACATACATTTTGTATCGGTGCTCGCACACTACGCTACCGGTATCGAACGCGTCCGCGAATAGTCGCGCGCGACCCGCGCCGTGCTGGACGCCCGCGTGTCGCATCGCCTACGCATCTCGAACTGCCAGCGCTTCTTCGTCACTGGAATCGCTCGACATAACGTCCGTTCATTAAAAAAGCACAAACGATATGATGCGTTTTGTTATTTTTCAGTAGCGTACGTTGAGTTCCCAACGAGTATTCAGCTAGTATGCGACATGAGTATCGTATCCTACGTGTTTCGTAATGGGAGAAGGGGCTAAGCTTGTCTGTAAAGACGAATGCTGTCACGCGTCTGAAACGTCACGTCTAACAAAAGTTAGACGATAATACTCGATTTAACTCTAATTAGCTTAGTGACATTTTTAATGCAAACAAAATACAAGGAATTTTTCGAAGATCGATTCGTTTTTCATTTACATGGCCTGGATTTGTGAAGTCAGCGAGGATAATTGTATGAAAAACAAAGATTGCGACAGTTTTAACATGACGATTTGATGCTTTTATTGTAAAACTGTCTGCAACAGGCAATGGTCATAAAATATCATACTGCATTAAACGTGCATAAGTTGGCTGAGATATGAGGGCGAAGTTGCAATTTAATGCATTCCTTGCGCATTTTTGATTTCTTTTATATTGAAAACATAGCACATACTCACATACACCACCCCAACCGATATATCCTCCAGCATACGTGAGTAGAAAGCCTCCTCCAAATAATAGGATACTTTTTACTGTGGGCGCGTAGAAGTCATTGTGCTCAGGAATGTAGTCGCAAACCACACCCCATAGTATTCCAAGAGCGATCCCTATGAAGATCGCGAGTACACCCTAGAACATATAAAAAAATAAATGAGACCTAGAAGTAGAGTTGAAGCCGCCGAAGCCGAAGTTGAAGGATGTCTCTACACAAAAATACTCTGTCCTATAACGACTCGACGACTGTGACTTGACTTGATGATAATGAATTTACAGGAACTACTCATTGTGACTTCGTTCTAAGTTTTATTTTTGAAATCTGTTAGAAAACATGAATTTATTTAATTCATCTACCTACGGTTAAACTAAAAATCAAAACGGTTCTAGCGCAATTCAACCGTGTAAAGTTTTCAAAAGATCCTAGAGTGGGGGAAAGCTTTGCATAGACAAAAGGTGTTTGACAGCGCACTTGCTCGAGGTACGCAGTTTGCATTGAGTTCCAGAGCAATTCAACTCGAGTGTCGTATTGTAACGATACGATATATTTTATTTGAATTTTAAAGTTACTTAAGTCATGCAGTTTTAGTTCATAGTATTCCAAGAGCAATCCCTACGAATTTTTTTTACAATGAATAATGGATTCTTATGACAAATCAGATCCCAGTTTCCATAAATAAAGTTGTGCAAACTTCTACATATATTTTTTACGAAGGATGCGCTAGGCGGCGATTCCTGATCGAAGAGTATACCAGAGTTTTTTTACTATTTTATATAGTCACTGAACAGATATTTCTTATAGCCAGGACAAAGTAAAGCTACATACATACAAGTCACAACAGGCATAACGAAAATAAAAAATAATACCTTTGCAATCCTATATGATACTGACGCTGGATAGAAGATAGCACTATTGATTACGCCGAACATTCCTTCCGTGAAGGCAGTGTCTAGCCCTCCGGCATTACCAACGAGCAGAGCTATCTGCTTCTCAACACCGAAGCCTTGCGCGTGTAAGGCCATCGCTGTTGGCACTACTATGGCTGGTGACACTGATGCTAATATTGATCCTAAGTGAAGACCTGCAAACAACGGACTAATTGACTCGAGAAGAATCATTAAGAAATCTAAAGAAAATTGCTACAAAAAATTGAGAGACTCAACAGGGCTTTCTACTAATGCGTTGAATGTTCCGAAAAATTATCCAAACATTTTGTTATTTCAACTGGTCTATGTATGGTATTATAAAAAAAACTAAAGCCTTTATTTAGATGGATAGTTATTTAAATGAATAAATAGGATACAAAAATTCAAGAAAAATATATTAGGATATCGGGAAAATGTTGTAATTTGAAGGTATTCAGGCGAGAAAACATCTAATCCTTTTAAAGTACCTACTACGAGAATACTTACCCCAATACCACGGATATCCGAGAAGTATGTGGGTGAAAAAAGCCGTTGATAAACACTCGACGATCCACGGCACTGTGGCCAACGTAAAAACTTTTAGGGAATTATTTTTGATGTAATCCCAGTTCCAACCAAGGGGACCCTTCGTCAAAATAATTACAGGGTAGATTCGCCTGAAAAAGAAATGGGTAAACGTTTCCAGCCAATTGGTTTCAGAATAATTGCTCATGTTTCAAATATGTACTTAACTACTCTACTTTATTCTACTTATTGGCGACTTAAAGAGGAAAATGTATGTACAGGGTGCCACGGAAAGGGTGTACTAAGCCAAAGGGGGGTGATTCTGGATAACGAGCGGCTCACGTTTGTTGTACGATTTTTTTAATTTTTTTTTTATAAAAATAGAGATGTTTTTTTTTCATTTTCGTGTTCTCTTACGTATATTATAACATTATTATTATTGTTTTCAAATTTCAAAGGACACGTCATTACTATTTTGAAATAATTTCATGATATATACTTAACACTGGTTTTGCTGAAAAACAAACGAAACTTTGTGAAATATTTTGTAATAATGCAAGAGTGCGTGTAGGAATAAAAATAAATTTTATTTTTTGCAAAAATTTTAAAAAATATTCGAAATTAAAAAAATCTTTATTTACAAGTTGATCCTCTCAGGGCCCAGAATCACCCGCTTTCTGTGGCACCCTGTATATTGGAAGTAATGCCGACAAATACGTTAAGGAAAATTATGTCGTTACGAAATGGGAAAGTGGAGACACGGTAATAAAGAAGAGTAATTATTTAGATAGCTTTATAGACTATTAAATACTCGTATAGAAATGGGGTTTTCTCTGTCAACTAAGAAAATGAAGGACACACAACCCGTGATCAAATACTGAGTAAGTATCAATAAAAATATGTTTTATCAAACATCCTGAACCGAGATATCTAAATGATGGTATCTACATGATATGTTGCTCTAGTATAACTAAGAAGGTAATTATTATGTTAAGCTTTTTATCACACTCTTAATAATAATATTTTAGGAAGCGAAGCAAATGAAAATATAATAATAGAAGTGATATTACTACCTGGCCGTAAATAAACAGGGATATACCTTAAATGAAAATCTATTACGTCCGCAGCAGGATTTTCTAAGAAATTCTGTGGCCCGAAATTTCTATACAGCGCCCCTATCAACGTCATCCCTACGACGGGATTAATTGTAGTATATCTCTCTAGCGTGTGACCGACGGAGTACCCTGCAAGGACCACCCCGGCCATGCTGAACAGGAAACCACCAGGAAGGACCGCGTCTTTGAAGACGAACCATGATGTGCACCACAGGGTCAGTCCTGAAAAAAATTAATTCTATTTTTTGTTTGACTATCTGATTTTATTTTATCGGGTGTTATAATCAGTATCGGTTGAAATTTAATCCGATGTTTTTTACTGTTTTGGAATATCCAAAATAAAGTAAATTACTTTATTTTGGATATTGTTATCGTGAAGGTGTGGTAGTTACACGTACATAATTTTTTCGGCTAGACTAGACAATGTTATGCTCAGCGTGGGGATTAAGGCTCTCTAACAATAAGAGCCAGTAAGACGGTTTTCAGAGGAGGCCTAGCAGTGGCAGTGGACTAGCAAAGGATATGTAAACAATGTTATTGTTCATCACAACATTTTGAATATTATAGTTTTGTATACGCAGGTTTGTGTGCGTGTGTACCATTGTACACACTTATTGTTATGAAAGCACTACACTCACCGCATAGCAAGACGCCGACGTATTGTCGCAATTCAGAAGCGGAGGGTATTGCTAGTAACAATTTCCCTAGGAATACATTGCGTTCCCGTTTCTCATGTTGTTGTCTGTTGAGTGAAACATATGCAATTAAGTTATTTTCACTTTCTCCGTGTGTTTAGGCGCTGAAAATTGTATACTTACTCACGTTTTAGTGAGGCTGATATCGAACATTGTTATGTTGTTCTTCCGGAAATTTATATCTGAAAGGCAAAAATGGAAAATTAATTAGCAAAGTACATGAGTCCGAAATCGTGAGGTACTTAACAATTAATGTATAAAACTTTATTAACAAAGAAAATTACAATCAAATAATAGAAACAAATAAGAACTAGTATTTACAATACAAACAAAAACAAATGGGCTACCTGCCGACTGTTGCAAACAATCTACAGGTAGCTCAACTGATCTATATCAATACCAGTCGGAAGCGTCCCCAAGACGCTGGCTGCATTGCATTGCATGGCAATGCTAATTAATGCGCGCTGCACCACAATTAAATAATTTACAAAATTAACTCTCTATAAGTCACCTAAGTCATACGTAACCTTTGTAACTTTTATGTGTTTCTATATGCTTTTTTAAAAACTTATTGTTAACTTGTAGTATATTATATACTTATGTACCTACAGTTTGTTGGAACTCTAATCCCAGAAGTGGGCGTTGCGATCTGCGACACAGTATTTTACTTCTGCAGGTCGCATCGCTGCATGTTTTTGTTATTTGCACCTCAATATGTTCCTAAATAAAGACTTTTTATCTTCTTTTCGAAATAAACAATGCAATTGCAAAGTGTCCACTAATATTTAGTGGCCTATTAATATATACTCCAGGCATACCAGAACTTGAAATTTAGAAGAGTCATTATGTTATCCTGCGAATGAGGTATCTACATCACAGTGCATCAAAACGTCACAAAGCAACATTGTCAAGATGTGTGTTTATGATAGGTACTACACGAGTTCCTTCATTCAGGCAGGTATTTAAATGGCATGAGCAGAGACATATATCCCTCTACCCAATGAAGGTCCCTATTTAGGTACTATGGATTACGCGAGTGAGGCAATAGAGAGTGCACATGTATTTGCGCACGCACTCGTGCACCATAATAAGTCCCAAGCACTCCCTCCGTTGGAGACTGGCCGCGCGACCCGTGGCCGAAAATTTGGCTAGGAGGTCTTTATTATTATTAAGTAGTACCATGGACGAATAGTTTTCATTTATCTATGGTAGTACTAACATAATTAGGTACTTGGTACATAACATAATTAGCTTCTGGTAAAATTAAAAGTATATATTTTTTCTACATAAAAGTAGGTACACTCCGCTCTACCTACTAACTCTACCCACGTTCCCCATACAGTAGTATGGGGAACGTGGGTAGGTACAAAACAAATTAATATTTTAAATATTTGCAATCCTTTTTAAAAAAAAGCTTAGTGTAAATACCGTAGAATAACAACAAAAGGTTTACAAATTATGTTTTGGTTTGGCAAATGAAATTAATTTCGAGCAGATTTCGGAAAATCGCGCCGCAAAAATCCGTGTATTTTTTCGGACGCGGAACAGCCGCAAGCGTAGCACAAAAGTCGTTTATGGCCAGCATTATTATTATGGCCAGTTAAGGGCCCCGTAAATAATTTTAATAGTCTGTATTATTATGTTGGTATGTGTGGGCTTGGCTGGGCTCATCTAACTTTATAGGTGTTGGATAATTTTGGTATTCGTAACATACGAGTAGTTAACAAGTGTAAAAATATTTTACGGCGACTTGTTTGGAGCCGATAGAAATCTATAACCTAGTACCCATAACACAAGCTCTGCTTAACTTGGAGCTAGATGTTGCTGTGTTAATGGTCCAGAATTATGAATTTATATTTATATATAGATACATGGGGATATGGAGAACGATATTGGTGCAGGGGCCGAATTCTCCTAACCAATCGCTATATGACAATGGTGTCGTCGCAGAATCGTCAATTGATAAAAGAAACTCTAGATAGTGCGTGCCGTGCTATTTGCACGGAGAGATTGATAGAATGTTTTCCTTTACACTTATGACACGCGTCCCTCCATCTGTAGTGTCTCTCAACAAAGGTAAAATTCCAAAAGGTGTTTCTGAGGCGATACCCTTGTTATGGTGACGCGAATAATTTAGTAGAATGCAGTAGGCACAATACCAACTTCATTCTACTTAAATAATCGAGTCCATACTTTACATAGTGTAGTACGAGAATAACTATAATTAGTTATTATAGTACCTACTACACTATAGTATATGCATATACTGTACTTCATCACTTGTTTACCGTTTTCAACAATTCCGTTGTATTTTATGTGTTTATGTAGGTAAGTATTAATAAATTCATTTCATTTAACTGAAATCCATGGGGGATAAGAATATAAATGTATATAAATACTGCAAATAGCTTTCCACCTATCTTTATCAGCACAAATACCTCCACTACTGACAATACCTCACCCGGTCATGAGGTTTTTGCCATAATCACCACGGCACCAGCCGAATCTTCGGCCACGGTGGCCAGTCTCAGTGGAGACTAGCCAGGACATATTACAGTGCCCAAGTGTGTACGCAAACACAGGTCTGCCATCCCATCGGATTATGGTGATCGTAGTAGAAGTGTTAAACATATACAGAAGGAAACTACTGCCCTTACTATGTTACTATGTTAGGTATCGACTATAAACCATAAGAGGACAAACATTGGACCTATCATGGTGTTTATTAGCGCGTTGTCTTGTCTAGTTCACCTGTACCCTTACTATGAGCGGATACAAAAACATACGATAAAGTTTTCGAGAGCTCGATTCGATTCTTTCCATACATTTTGCGCCTTGCAGCGCTGTAGAGGCGCTGCAAGGTGCCGCAAGGGATAGAGAGGAATATTTTTTCCTAGTTTGACAGCGGTTGAATAGTTTCATACGAACTCGATTTTAGCCTTGTTTTCTTTTTTTGTACGTGTAAGCGAGATAAAAGCTAAGTCTCGAAAAGTTTCTTCGACTTCAAAATGAAGACACTCGTCATAGGGGAGGGCACTGGCCTAATATGAAAAACTTTACTTATTATACCAATCCTTTTATTGCCTTCTTGGTGATCATGTTTAATCATGTGATATAGTAAATCAGTACCTAGTACATACACTGCATGTAGGTACTAAGTATTTATCTATTACCCATGTCAAATAAGGTACCAAACACGGACCAAAAATAACTAAAAATCGATTTTTTCTTTGTCTATGGTACCAAACAAAAAATTTCATTATTATCACTTCTCTAATAATATTATCACGCGATTTTGATTAAAGGTTATGTTAGGTTTTGCCTTTTATTACCTAATTAATAAGTTTCCATTTTGTGTTGGTAAGTGAAAGTGAGTACGACAACCAATCAGAAATAGAAATTTCTACATTGTAGAGCGAAACAGAAATCATAAGACTGGAAGTAGGCAGTTATTATCTAGCTAGAGTGTCTGTTTATGCTAATTTTCAGGGAAATTACCCGAACCAAGTGTTTCAATAGACACTTGAGGTTAAGTAGAATTTCTTCTTAAATAAACTCTACTAGCTACTTGAATGACTAGGTATATTCAATCTTTTATCAATCTTTTATCAAGATACTTAAAAAGATATAAAATACCCTTGTGAAATTAGAAGTATGATCGTTTTTAGAAGAGCAATGCTGTAGTGAATCAGTATGTAGGGTAATTTTTTGCTATAGTCATTAATTAGTGGGTACGAAACAGATTCTTCTGTAATATAAAGTCGTCAACTCCTATTTCTTCCTATTTTGTTCTCTCGTTAAAATGTTATTTTTATGGGTAGTGCGATGGTGTGAGTAAAAGGTACCAGAGCGTTTTAAATAAATAATATATCACCAAGTTTATTTAAAGATGTAATGTGAATAAATAAATAATACATTGACAAGTTTATTTATAGACATATAAATTGTTTGAGACGTACGGACTACCTTTTATAAATAAACATGAATATTTGAGTTGTCCTGTTTCACATCATTTGTTATGAAACATGAGTTGTTTAATTTATTTTAGGAGTCCAGATTTTGTTATGCCAATATCCGGTTTTGCGATAGTTTTGAATGAAAATATAAACTCACCATTTTCACAGTCGTAGTTGGCCATTCTCCGAAACTCAATACACTAATTTACATTCACAAAAATTTAACTGACTATCGGGAACGCCGCAAACAGAAAGTATTTCGACCAGGTTATCACTAAATACCTATATATTATTATAAATTAAAGTAAATTATAACTATTTATTTTTGTAGGAACTAAAGACACTTGTGAGAATGAGGTGAAGACGTCTGCCCGTGCGATCTCGTTTGCCGTTCAACTAATAATAGGCAGCACTAGTCGCATGCGCACTGAGTCCAATTGCCATAATGAAAATATACATTAATCATCGCGCGTCAAATAATGTCGATCGACTAAATATGTACCAACGAACTACGAACATACAATTGGTGCAGTTTGAAAATATAGGAGCGGAATTATTCAACACGAGTGTGCCGGACGTGCGGCTAGGCGGCCGCTGGCGGCGGTGGCGGCACAATTTCACCCCTCTTCGGCCACTCACCGCAGACGTAGTTTTTACCCGGCTGATTACTACAACTAATTATACGGTCTCAAAAGTTTTGGTAGAGTTTACTCTCTAGCTCCTGATGGATTTTGCCTCGATTTTAAAGGTCCGTGATTTAGTTTTGTTGAAGAGTTAGGTACACTATGTAAGTAGGTATTCGTAGAAATGAGGAAGGCTAGTCGAGTAACCCATGATCCTAAGTGCTAGCATAAATTAATGGATTGGTAGAGTTTTGGTATTTGCCTGAGATTGGTTGATTGCAGTGGTAACAGCCTTTAGAATAACGCATTGCAAACAATAGTTGGGCCATTCCAGTGAAGATGAAACCTCAGGTCAAATAAATTACATAACAGACATTCACAGGAATCAACCAAATTTTTTTATATTTTTACGATTGTTTTCATTTTTATTGATCTTGAACACAGCTTTATATTGTGCGATTGCCTATGGTACCGTATTTTTTCTTCAAGTTAGTAATACTTTTCTTCTCCTTCTAATGTATAATTGTAAAAGGCAATTCGATATAAGAAAAGTACAGTTTAAGCCTTTTAAAGCAGCGGCAAGTTATTACATGAAAATAATTTTGTTGAGAAGTTATAAAAAATCAACGAAATGCTTATCTGGTGTCCTACCCGTCACAGCAAAACATACTTTTTTTTATCCAGTAGGCCAAACACGGGTATTGTTCTCTAGGGTAGAATAGACACTAATGACATAGCATCGTCATACATTGCGTACATCATTGAAGTTGAAGGAATAAATTAAAAATAATTTACGCATTCGATAACAGAGTGACGTATTTTTTCTCTATTCTACTCTAGAAGCAATTATCGTGCTTACTCTACTTACCTAAAAATATAAAATCTTTTGTCTGTCAGGTTTGCAGAAGTAGCAATTATGCTATGGGTCATGGTTTTGGCTACATGGGGCATTAAGCAAATAAGCTTATAGAAATATTGAGATTTGAAACAGTGCCCCACCACAACGACCCACACACACAACACACAACGGCCTGTGGGACCAAAACATTGATGAATTCGTGATTTACAAGTAAAGTGGTTTGATTATTACATATAATTATAGTTTTAGCAGCGTTCGGGAAACTACGTCAAGTCTTCTCGTCATCCATACCGCAATGCTTGAAAACTAAAGTTTTCAACCAGTGCGTCCTACCCGTTATGACCTACGGAGCTGAGACGTGGACACTCACGGTAGGGCTGATCCACCAGTTCAAAGTCGCTCAGCGAGCTATGGAAAGCGCTATGCTCGGAGTTTCTCTGAAGGATAGGATTCGTTACGAATTCATCCGACAGAGAACCAAAGTTATCGACATATCTCAGAGAATTAGCAAGCTGAAGTGGCAGTGGGCTGGCCATATCTCGCGAACAACCGACAACCGCTGGGGTAAACGTGTCTTGAGTGGAGACCGCGACTCGGCAAACGTAGTGTAGGACGCCCTCCGGCCAGGTGGGATGACGATCTGCGAAAGACTGCAGGCAGATGGTGGATGCGGCATGCTGAAGTCAGGGCGCTATGGCGCTCATTGGGGGAGGCCTATGTCCAGAAGTGGACTAAGATAGGTTGATGATTGATAGGTTGATGATGATAGTTTTAGCAATAATATTACAATTTACGGGAATTTATTGCGTTTATTTTTATTGTTCCTGACGTTTCAGAAGATTTACACTCACACGTGGCCACGGGATGACTAAACCGTCTGAAACGTCGGGAAAATAGCTAAATAAACAAGAGAAATACCCGTTGACATTTTTTCGTGTTTATTAATTTTGTTACAGTATTTCCTTTAGATGTTTAATTAAAATTTTGTTAATATTGTTTTGTTTGTTTTTTGTTGTTTATTTTGTTTTTTTCGCGTTAAAATTGTTATACTTTTTTATTGACAAATAAAGTTACAGTAAAATAATAAAAACATATTGCAAAACAACAAAAAATAACCAAAATAAAATAAGTATCAAAATTAACGGGGGCTTCCATACAAAAAAGGTGATTTTTGGGCCTTTTATTAATTTGTTAAGGCTGTATCTCTTGAACTACAATGAAACTTTATATAAATAAGTAACACTTAAACTCTAATAACATCAAATACTAAAAAAAATAAAGTTGAAAATTTAAAGGGGTCTCCGAACAAGTGAAAATTTGATGTTCTTTGAAAAAGTTACCTGATTTTTACGGTATGGAACCCTTCGTGTGCGAGTTGGCTCGCACTTGGCGGTTTATGTACCCGGGGTTCGTTTGCACGATCGCTAACACATTTTTAAAGATAATTCCGAAACTATTAATATAAATTCATATGATTTGGAAATTTTTATGCCGAAGTTGTGTTCTTTTATTTGATACTAAATTTTACTTTGTAGGACGATTTTATTTTACACGCCCCACCTTTTGTTGAACGAGAGGGTTACCTTATTTTTCATGAATTATTTATTTTTATATATTTTTCAGTTTTGAGTCGTTATTGTCTATGTATGAAATTTCACCGATATTGACACCTACCTTAAAGTTTTTAGTTATCGGATTTTTTCATCCGGTAAAATTTGCCTTCATACCAAATTTCAACTTCCTAGGTAAATAGAAGTGGTTTAGGTCATTGATGAGTCAGTTGTTAACTTAATGGGACAAAATAATGGGACCACGAAAAAACGGGCACAGTTTCGGACCTCAATAACTCAAGAACCTTATATAAATTATTTATAAAATTTGGTATTCGTACTTTATTCTTGGATCTCCCCAGAAATACAAAATTGCAAGTCTGTAGGTTAGGTTGTAACGTGCCCAATGGTTAGTGTTAAGATACTTACTGCTATGGCGTCGCCCGATTCATTCTGAACTTGGCTGGACGCTCTAAAGCGCGTCTCAATACTTTGTGAAACGTTAATTTTCCAATTCATCGCGTTAAATTTTTTAAATACATTTTTTCAGATAACTTCACTAACACACTTGGCACGAAGTCAATCCCTATTTATTTTATTTTTATTATTCGCTGTGTAAAGTATATTTAGATGGCATTGACTCAACTAATAATAAACATCACTATCAGTGTTGTTGTTGTAGTGTAACAAATTAATTTGTAAAACTAATCGTGACCATGTAAAGATTATTTACCATCTAAACATTACCTAAGAATGGTTTGTTGCAGATTGTGTCGGCAGGTACAATGTAGGTGCATTTACAGAAATTATTTGCATCATAAAATACTAAATTAAGACATAGTATTATGTGCCATTGCAACAAAAACAGTCAGCTAGTAGGAGCCGAGGGTATACAATTTTTCTCATGATGTGTGCAAAGCAAACATTGAACATAGACGGTGCGTTCATAAATATTCACAAACAAGCGATCCCCTTTTCCATTCAGTTTTCGAAGACGCTCAACTACACAAAACGACCTATTGACATAGCTTCACATTGATGGGGACATAAGGTTCGCTTTACGCAGGGGACATATATCTTTGCAAAATGCAACAGCATGCAAACGTTCGTTATTGCGCCGGCAAAAGGAAGTCATTCCGGCGGTAAACAATAATGCACGGTCGGAAACGTCTTTCACGGTACACCGGCCTCGTCGAGTTGGCAAACGGCGAGCCTCTAAAGAGTGGGCAATTTGTGCAGCAACACCAGCCGGATACTGGCTGCTCATTAACTATGAACGCCGTCATCAAGACTCTTCTTCAGTTGAAAAAACGCCGTTTAACAGTAGCACTCTTCGCGAATAAGCGCTACGGCGCGTGGGGCTTTTGAACGGCCACCGCTACAAAGTGCATATAAATTGCGCTGCGAAATTGAAACGGAGATATGAAAGGAGCAACTTCTGAAAGACACCCCGTGGGTCCCCACTTTTATATCCACGACCTTTTAAAGCGTATAAAAAGGGTTGGGTGGAAACTTCCATTCCAGGTAAAATTATCATCGTTTGAGTAAAAGTCTGACATTTGTACATCTTATTATTTAAGTTGTGTTTGATCTTTGACGTAAATTGTTTAAACTCAGAAGGTAAGGTTTTTGAATTTTTAAGCAAGTAAGTCACTTGCTTAATTATAGGTACCTACCTACTTCAGTCAGCCAGTCCTCACAAAGTCCTCATTCAGATACTTAGCAACTGCAATAGCTGTTTCCTAGGAATAAACTTAGACTATACAGGCACTTCACGACTTACGGACTGTACTTTGCTTTCAACTCGTAGTACCTACTCACGACCTGTTAAATCTTTTAAATAATTTAAAACTTATTTAACTTATTTCTACTTGGCTCAGGTAACTAACTACACGGGCCTGCAAAACTAAGTGTCACACTTTTAAAATTGACTATACTAAATTGACTACTTTATTGATTTTTAATTTTTTAAATTGATTTAACTTTTTAAGTAGGTACACAAGATATATCCTGCATACCTTCGAAATAAAAAGGACTCGAAAAAGAGTTTTTGTTTATAAAAAATATTTATTATTATGTTGTTATAGAAGAATGGGACAATATTCCCCAAAATCGGCTCCGAAACCTCGTGTTCAGTCATGCGCCAAACCGGCTCGAAGCTGTAATCAGAGCCCGAGGAGGCAATACCAGTTATTAAAAATTAAATAACCTGTAAAACATACTTATAAAATGTTAATTGAGTTTTTGGACACTAAAAATGGGCATTATATTGTTTTATCTTTTTTTTAAGATAAAAATGTTACTAATGTATAATTTACTATACTTTCAAAGAAAGCTGATAAAAATTGCTTTAAAACGTTTTTTATTTTAATCTCTAATTTCAACAGTTTAGAAAAAAAAGAATTTAAAAGTATGCTACTTAGTTTTGCAGGCCATTGTACTAGATACCATTTTACTATAAAAACTATCGTAGTTGACGAATTTATTACGAATGTAAGCGGATCGTGAACTACCTACTAAATGTACATACATGATCAATATAATGTATTCTCGATTTCTGATATTATTATTTCAGATATGTTAGTTTATCTACAGATAATATAAACCTATACTAGATACTATGTAACTATGGTTTATGTTTATTGTGGTAAACGCGATGAGGCTGTTTTTCATATTTTTGTGTTTTCAGGGTTTCGAAGATCGGTGATCGGTTTCGACTACAGCAACTACACTACAGCAACTACAGCAGCAAATAACGTGAAATTTAAAATAATAATACATTTCGTGCGCCTGTACAACAGATTAAAAGAAAAAAAAGATATAATAAATGAACATGAAAATTTTCAATACAAATTGTGATGTCGAAATTTTAAAAGAGACCTACAATGTCAAGTGCGATATCAAATTAAAGGTATTAATTTGTACATTGCAAAACAGTTTTTGAAATTTCTGTAGGTTTCATACTTTTACTTCTGTAGGCTTAATACTCGAAAATTTTACTATTACCCTCTGTACCTACTCCGAAGTTTGCAAACCGATACTTCTGAAATGTAGGTACCTTTAATTTTTTGGTATTCATCAAATAGCAAATTCTCTAACCAGTACCTATAATACTTGACAACCGTTCGAAACCCTCGGCGCGAGAGTCACACCCGCACTTGACAGATCTTGTTTTAAAATTTGTTTCTTTAAGTGGGAACTCGTTAATGTAAACTGTTTCTTTACATATCGCTATTGTGTTTATTGTACTGAAAGATCTCCTAAAAGAAATTAATAAAATAAAAATAAATAGTATTGAAAACGGTTCAACAAGTGGTCCGATTTTTTTTTGATGAGACTTGACAATCATGAAACTTTTACCAATAAGATCACTCTTACAAATGAAAACTAGCCAACAGAAACTACAGTTACTTTTTACTATTGGGTTATAAAAAACTTACTAAAATATAATTACTCTACCATGGAGAGCAAAAATACCCCGGTGCGATGACATTCGTGGTCGCAGTGGAAGTGGCAGTTTCCTTTTTCAGATGCTTTCTTGTGCCCGCATCGCATTCGCATCGCATGAGCGCCTTTAAAATGAGAGAGGTTAAATTAACAAGTAGGTATTTGTAGAAGCCTAGAAGTTTTTTTTATGATTTATTTATATAACTTGTACTACAAAAACTGCATCAGGGTAACGCGTTGTTCCACAGCCCCTTTTTTTTGTTTTACGTCATGAGACATCTCACGTCGACGTGCGTCGTCTCATGACGTGTGAGATGTGATGTGCTATTTTGGTTTGTTAATAGGGTGCCTCAAACGCATTTTTCATAGCTGTTTTGTTTCCCAATCGTGTTTTGTCACAAATGGTTGAAGCTTTATGAGCCGTCATTGGCCAGGAGCGTCAAATGTCGGTTGTTTTGTTTAATTTGACGTTATTTTGTTAACTAGTTTAAAGATTACTAAATCACACAGACACGGCTTAAAAGATTATTGAAATTCAAGCTTTCTCTTGTTTTATATAATTGTTCACCGGCTGTCGCTTGTCGCAGCCAAGAAGAAGTAAAATTAGGTAGGCAAGCATAAAATGAGGTCCCGTTTTATCCTGCTGACTCCGTCGAATACAAAATTTGGAGAGGGAATAATCAGGGCTATTTACATTTTGCTTAGGCCCACCTGACGCGCCGCGCGCCGGGCGGCGGATCCAAAAGGCCCGCTTGCCTATCGCAACAAAACAAATATTTTAATTAAGTTTAGTGTGAACCTTACTTAACTGCATAGAATGTAAAATCTGTATTCTATGCTTTGCATTGTCAAAAAGTGGCAGTGGTATTAGCGGGCGAAGATCCGTCTACGACGCAGGAGGTTTCGGATTCGATTCCCGTCTCGGGACAAATATTTGTACGATCTGCAGATATTTATTTCGGGTGTTCTGGGGGTTTTCTATGTATAGTACAAAATATCCATCTATTTATGTAATGTTTGAAGTATACTACTAAATGTTAATGATGTGTAATGTAATGTTTGTAGTACTTGTATATCAGTTACCTAGTACCCATAGCACAAGTTCTGCTTAGCTTGAGGCTAGATGATGCTGAATGGATTATCTAGCATTTTTTTTATTATGACCTATTTATTTATTTTGATACCATTATTTGTGTAAGTACCACATATTGAGTTGACACGGAATTGTTTGTTACAAATATGCTCCAGCTGACGACCGATGTGGCGCGGCGGGCGAAGGTCCGCCTGCGGCGCAGAAGGTTGCGGGTTCGATTCCCGCCTTGGGACAAATGTTTGTACGATCTGCAAATATTTGTTCCGGGTGTTCTGGGTATTTTCTATATATAATAAAAAATATCTATCTATGTTATATATTGTATTAAGTTTATCAGTCATCTAGTACCCATAACACAAGCTCTGCTTACTTTGGGGCTAGATGATGCTGTGTGGATTGTCCAGCATTATTTATTTATTTATTTATTTATTTATTTTAGCTCTGCGGATCGTGCCCGTCTCCTGGCCTTTTCTAAATTGGAGTCAGGACATTGGTTGCAACAGCATATTGGATCCCGTAGCTTTCCGTATCGCAACATGTCTTCGGTCGGATGCAAGGTGTTGCGCGCCTCATCAATGCCAGTGCGGTACTGCTGTCGCACAGCTTGGTCATCACGGATTATCGTGTACTAGGGCCGCCGGTCGGATATCTCGTCATGCCAGCCTTAACCACATCATCCGGCGGGCCTTTGTCACACACAGCTACTGGTACGTTAGCTGTGACAAAGGCCCGCCGGATTCTCTATTCTATTCTCGAACCGAATGGTCTGTTGCGTAACGATGGTAAGAGGCCCGACGGCATGACACTAGACCCACGGAAGTTGGGAGGCCCATTGTGTGGGACGCTACATGCGTCCGAGGACATCCGTGAGGGCTGGTGCGGCGGCAGATTTGGCCGAATATTTCAAGAGACGCAAATATGCAGGTCTCGACAGAGCTTACACATTTGCTCCCTTTAGGGTCGAGACCCTAGGGTCTCGACCCTAGGTCCCCCACGGACCTAGGTCCGTGGGGTACCGAGGCTCTCCGGGTTTTTAAAAAGTTATCTGAGCGTCTGGCCGACGCGACACGTGACCCGAGAGCTGGTGGGTATCTGGCGCAGCGCATCAGCATTGCCATACAGCGGGGCAATGCAGCCAGCGTCTTGGGGACGCTTCCGACTGGCATTGATTTGGATCAGTTGAGCTACCTGTAGATTGTTTGCAACAGTCTGCAGTCAGCTTAATTGTTACAATTGTAAATAATTGTTCTAATTTGTTTTTATTATTTGATCTTATATTTGATTGTTATTTTCTTTATCAATAAAGATATTAAAGTACCAAATTGGGTTGGTAAATAGGAGTGGATACCATGACTGCCATCAATGATTGTTGTGTTGTGTTGCGTCTGAAAGTCATGGTAAAAAAATCGAATTACATGAAACTGTAATTTTTTTCTTTTGTTCTTTGAATGTGAAAGTACAACACTAAGAAAAAACTTACGATAAAACAAAATCTTGAAAGTGCACTGTTTCGCACACAATTTGGCCAATCAGTTGCGCGCGGTGCGTTGTGCGGATTGCACGTGCATTTGTAGTATAACAGCGTTGCGTTACACTATCTTACATTATAGTGAGAACTAATTAACCATGGACGAGGTCGATCGTCGACCTCCGTCCAGGAGAAACTCCTTTGGGATTCTAATGGTGGATGAAAACATGGATGGTGATGTGGTAGAATCCGTAAGTGTGGTGCAAATTCATGCAGAGCCGGCGCCGGCCGTAGGCCGCGCGGGCCTCATCTCGCCGATTATGAACAATACGCGACCGGCGAAACGATTCAAGTCAAGTAATGATTTTTCGGTTGGCAGTGGAAATGAAATTGAGGAGGAAGAATACACTCTAGTTCAGCATAAATCGAAGCCGTCAGCGAAGAATAAAACTATTAGGGGATTGAACCGTTTGTTAGTAAGTGAGTCATCAGTTAATCAATACAGCGGACCACAATGTTTTGAGGTTTGTCTTTCCTCTTATCAACTGTTGCCTAAGC
Organism: Eupithecia inturbata; assembly: GCA_963662085.1. Lineage (NCBI taxonomy): Eukaryota > Metazoa > Arthropoda > Insecta > Lepidoptera > Geometridae > Eupithecia > Eupithecia inturbata. The sequence goes on along the minus strand of OY759180.1, from coordinate 7,201,617 downwards.
AGATAGGATTGGCGAAGTTATTGAAAGCGGAGAACATTAATAATGTTAAATACATAAAGTATAAAAGCCCGTACAAGGCTCATATTTTATTTGAAAATAGAGAGGATGCTGACGTGTTACTAAGAAACAACAGCTTTTCGTCTGCTGGACTACGCTGTAACTTGACAAGCGAGGTGGGTACGACTTACGGAGTGGTGAGGAATTTGGAGATGGAGACTACCGATGAAGAAATGATGGATGCTTTCAAATGTGAGTTTGAGATAGTCGCAGTGAAGCGGTTGAAAAGAGCGTCAGAGAGTGGAGACTGGGTATTGAGTGAGACCGTACGGTTTGCATTCAAGGGACCATTGCTGCCAGAGTATATTTATGGGTACGGCTGTAGGTTTAAAGTGGAACCTTTTACCTTTCCAGTTACGCAATGCTCTGCGTGCTGGAAGTTTGGTCACTTAACACGATCGTGCCCTACTAAGAAACCCTTATGTCCCAAGTGTGGCAAGAATCACGCTAACTGTGAGGTGACTAAATTTAAATGCATTAATTGTAAGGGAGAACACATGGCTTTTGATAAATCATGCCCAATATTCCTAAAGGAAAGAGAAATAAGGGCAATTATGAGTAAAAATAATAGTACCTATATAAACGCAGTGTCGAATTACATTGAAAAGAAGAAAAATGAATCAAGGATAGATAAGGTATTCGACTTTGGTGGCCAACCAATGACTTATGAATGTACAAGACCCGCTTTGTCATATAGCCAAAGTTTAGGCGCGAAGTTGACGGAAAGAGAAGTACGAAATAAAGAAGCTCAGGAATGCAGTGATAGTGGAGGTATAGAAGAAAGTGACAATGACCCCAAGGAAGATAGTTGTGACGAAAATTTACAGAGTACTACAAATAAGAAAAGAAGAAAAAGCAGAGGTAGTAAAATCAAACAAAAGAAAAGTGATTTGGGGAAGACCGAGAAGGCAACAGAAGAGGAAAAGTGTGATCAGGGTTATATAAGTAGAATATTAAGTAAAGCTAAAAACATTTTTTGTTCAAAAGAAAGCTTGGAAGAGAAAGTTCGTATGGTGTTGCAATTTGTACTGGAGGAGGTTATGGCACTTATTGTCAAGACCATGAGTAATGGAGAGGCTCTTAGTAAATTCATTGGCCTTTTCCATGGATAACAACACCATCACCAATTACCGAGCTACCAGGGCATCGGACCCTGTGCCTTCCGTTGCGCAGTTTATTAACATTGCGCAATGGAATGCACAGAGTCTGATGCCTAAAAAACTTGAATTGGAAGCACTACTGTCTCAGGAAAGAATAGGTATTTGTATAGTTAGTGAAACATGGCTCAATGAAGAAATTACTTGTCGTATAAATAATTATAACATCTATAGAAAAGATAGGCTAGATTCATATGGGGGTGTCGCGCTCATAACCCATAAATCAATAAAAACTCAAATACATAACATTAACCATACAAATACAGGTATTGAGATAATATGTTTAAAAATTTTGAATTGTAGGTATCTAGATTATGTAGCATCTGTCTATTGTCCTTCGTCGATAAGAACTTCGCAATGCGACTGGGAGAGTGTTTTTTCAAAGTTTGCTCGAAAATCAATAGTCGCCGGCGACTTCAATGGACAACATTCCAATTGGTCATCCAAGACAGATACTAGAGGGTTGCAACTATTTGACGCCTCTGTAGAACATAGTTTTGTATCTATTAATAACGGGGACTTTACAAGGGTTAAATTAGTGAATGGGCATCTACAAGAATCTGCTCCAGACATCACTTTCGTGACCTCGGACATAGCGGTATACTTCAATTGGCATATAACTCGCGAAACCTTAGGTAGCGACCACCTTATAATAAAATATTCACTTTGTTATCGGGGTTCGCGCAGTTCGGTTACCCGTCGTAATATGAAGAAAGCTAATTGGTCATTATATCAAGAAGCTCTAAAAGATTGCTTTACTGATCGTATCTGTGAATCGAATTTACAATCTTGTTATGACTCATTCATAGATAAAATCAATGACGCGGCGAAACAAAGTATTCCCATGATAAGGAAATGTTTGGATCCTACACTAAAATTCCAACCTAAACCCTATTGGTGCACGGAAATTTCTTCAGCTATAGCTCAACGGCGCCTAGCCTTAAAGTTATTTAGACGTAATCCTACACCGAGCAACCTCGATATCCTCAATGCTAAGATAACAGAAGCACAGCGCATTCATAGGCAAGCTCGAACTGCGCACTGGAAGTCGTTTTGCGGAACAATAGACCAAAACACAAACTCAGCTGATATGTGGCGCCGTATGCGATGGGTTAAAGGAATTCGTACGCAGCATGTTACCGCTCCTACTGATAAGAAAGATGAACTTTTATGCAGTCTGGCGCCTGATAGTGTTGTCCCCCCCACTCCATTGTTCACATCGAATAATGTGCTATTGGATAAGGAGTTTTCTTACGAAGAGTTTCAAAGGTGTTTAAAAAGAAAAGATACTGCTCCCGGTGAGGATAAAATTACCTATTCAATGGTTTATTTTTTGCCCAACGTAGGTAAATTGTATCTATTAAATATTTTTAATTTAGTGTTTAAGCATTCTATGGTACCTCTACAATGGCGTAATATTCAAATTATTCCAATACCTAAACCTAATAACGATCCCAATAGTATTCCTAAATTTCGACCAATATCATTAATTTCTTGTATTTGTAAAATCTTTCATAAAATGTTGTGTAATCGAATTGAGTGGTTTGTAGAACACAATCAAATCCTAGCCCCGGTGACGTCAGGATTTAGAAAATGTCAGTCATGCATAGACTGCTTATCCAGGCTTGTTACACAAATACAGATAGGATTTTCTAAGGGCGCATCCACGCTGGCACTTTTTTTGGATGTCGAAAATGCCTATAACAATATTTTGCCTGAAGAGCTAGTTTTAATATTAGATAAACTTCAAATTGGGTCACTCTCATGTAAATACTTGTGGATGTTTTTAAGTAACAGATGTTTAAAAATTTCGGATGAAGATGATGGTACCAATCGCAGCATGGTTAGATGGACAAACAGAGGCTTAGCACAAGGTGATCCAATTTCCCCTCTTTTGTTTAATTTAGCAACCTACGAAATCTCGAAAATTACTTTATATAATGTAAGCATGTTACAGTATGCAGACGACTTTGTTTTCTATTCACAAAATAATGATTCATGTTTCAATGAGGTAAACGTTCAAAATGCTTTGAACTCAATCGTAGGTACCTTGAAACAATTAGGCTTAGAAATTTCATCAACAAAAACTCAATGTTGCAGCTTTAGAAAGGGTACAGGAATAGATAAGGTTTCTTTAAGTTTAAATAATAACATTATAAAATCTGTACAAACAGTTAAATATCTAGGCATTTGGCTGGATAAAGCATTACTATTCCGAAAACATATTAATGAGACACAAGAAAAAACAGCTAAAATGTTAAATATTTTGAAGGTTCTAGCGGGAGCTTCGTGGGGCTTACATCCTAAGCACCTACGACGTTTATATATAGCGTTGATACGTAGTAGAATAGACTTTGGATGCTTTTTATACGACACCGCGGCGAAGACACATTTGAAAAAACTAGATAAGGTTCAAAATACAGCGATGCGCATTATAGGCGGCTTTATAAGAACAACACCCATCCACGCCATGGAATGCGAACTTTGTTTATATCCTTTGCAGTTAAGGCGAGAATATCTTGCCACTAAATATTGTCTTAAAGCACAATCATTATCGGAAAACCCCACCATCGAGTTTTTAGAAGAATTAAAATGCTTAAGTGTATCTAGTTATTGGACCAGGAAAAAGAAACCTTTACTAAATTTAATTTTTGAACAAACTCAAAAAGAGATAATGAAGCGTTGCAACCCTTTGGAAATGTTTTCCTTGAATATTTGGATGTCTGATTTTAAAATAGATTTTATTAAAGTAGATATTGACGGCATTGATAAATCGAAAAACCAGTATGACGATAGAGAGCTTAAATGTCATACCTTATTTATGATAAATGTAATATACAAAGACTGGCATAAAGTCTACACAGATGGGTCAAAAATGGAAAACGGTACAGGTGCGGCGTTTTACGATCCCAGTCGCAATATGAAGGAAACTTATCGTATTACTTCGTCAGATAACACAATTATGTCGGTGGAACTATTTGCAATCTCAGAAGCACTGTCATATGTCACTACTCTAGGCTATATGAAAGTGGTGATTCTGTCAGATAGCCGGAGTGCTTTACAGCATATAGCTCGATGCGCCTCGGGGATCCGAGGTGCTTCGGTAGCTTATGTGATCCTAAAGAAAGCTTTATTTCTTTTAGACAATGACGTGCAACTGAGATTGCAATGGGTTCCTTCCCATGTAGGAGTAAAGGGAAACGAGGAGGTTGACCTGCTTGCTAAACAGGCTGTTGAGGTCGGAGCTGAAGTGTATATCGTTCCGGAGTACACAGAGGTTACGTTAAAATACAGATATAAGGTTTTCGAAAAGTGGAAAGAATTATTTAGTGAAATATCTTGTACGAAAGGTATATGGTACAAAATTGTTCAGAGTGAACCTCCTCGTGTCCCCTGGTGGGTGAACAGTGGGTTGAAGCGTCACCAGGTTGTTATAGCTCACAGGCTGCGGTCTGGACATATTCCACTAAATAAGTTCAACCACCTCATGAGGAAGGTTGACTCCGCTCATTGCTCTTCGTGCGGTGTCACAGAAGACGTTTACCATTTCTTGGTGGAATGTGTCCGGACTCAGTCAATGAGAGATCAATTAATCGCTGATTTTAATTTGAATCTCGCAGAATTAGGTTTAGTTCAGAGTTTACTTTCCAACCCACTGTGCGAGGCCGCCAAGGCCTTGTACATAATGGTATATGAAGTTAGTAGATAAAGTAAGGGTTAAGTTTATGTTTGTATAACGGGACTGGCATATTCGTTAAGCGAATAAAGTCCTTAAAAAAAACTCAGAATAAAAAAAAAAAAAAAAAAAAAAAAATTTGGCCAAGACCTCAGGAACCCTGCGGTCTATTGAAATGACTTATGTTTTGATTTGTAGATTATTACTAATAATTTGGTTCGTTCAACCATTGAATGCCTGTTTGTTATGAACTTTTGACAAAATATTTTGATAGCGGCAGACGTCGTCGGACGCGGCAAATAACTTGTAAGTTTCATAGAACGTTGTCGGCCTCCGTTATCACTACGTAGTCAACTACGAAGAAACAGGTCTACATTGACTGAGGAAGTTTTTTTTTTGGAACAAAGAACTTCTTGTTCTTCTTCTTGCTCTCGCTAACTTCCGCTAACTACTACAATAATTGAAGTACACAGCAGCAATCATATCAGTTTTTTTTTTTTAATAATCTTTATTGACAAAGAAAATTACAATTCAATAATAAAAACAAATTAGAACTAGTTCTAATTTGTTTATATTTAAATTGAAACAATTAAGCTAACTGCAGACTGTTGCAAATAATCTACAGGTAGCTCAACTCCCCACCTTCACCTCCACAGCCTATATAGATCCACTGCTGGACCCAGGCCTCCCCTGATAAGCGCCTTGTTGGCTTTTATCTCACGGGGGGTAATGCCCATAATCCTTACGCTGGCCGTGCGGGTTGGGGATAGCAGTTCGGTGGTAGAATTTTTCTGCAGGGGGCGCTGCTGCCCACCCCCCGTGGATATCCCTAAGTCGCCTCTTACGATACCCGCGGGAAGAGTTGGGGTGATGCAAATTCTAAGCCGGCCCCACACAACAACAGCAACAGCAGCGAGGTAGCTCAACTGATCCATATCAATATCAGTCTATTAGTTGCGATAGCTTATTTACGAACGATTGCTGTGGTTATTCTAATTTATGTCAAGTTATACGTTTCCTTTGATGATGAAGTGCCGGCCAACATGTAACAGACTAAAGCTAACATGCACATAACTGGCTAAAATATAATGATTATTGTCTGAAATACTTTAATACCAGCCCTCTTGACCAGGAATTACGACAGATATCGATCATAAATAAGCCTACCAGATTGATAAAACTAAATAATTACCTAAATCAAAGTTTCCTCACTGTGGCTTCCTAGTCAAAAGTATAAAACCAGTTTGAGAACTCAATGGTTGTCGGCGCAAAAGTAAATAAACTTAACAAAACTTTTGCAATTAATACCTTAAGAAGCTGTTTCACGTTTACCTACCCCTGTAGTGATTTTCAAATAAAGATGAAAGACAATTTAGAGCCTGGGGTGGTGTGGACAATTAATGAATTCGGTATAAGAGGTAATTCTTATTGCTGTCACTTTTAACGACTCGTTATAATATAGGATGGAAATGATTCACTTTTACGACTCGGTATGATAAAATGGCGATATAGGATATGTAGGAAATATCTGTATATACCTGTAGTATAAGTAGTAGAAATACTCCTTGGGTTTATGATAAGCAATCGCGAGAAGCCAATACCCTATAGGTGCACAATGATAGTCAGTTATCCCGTCGTTTTAATTTGTTAAATTTATTTTTCATCCCATCTATTCGAAAAGGACGACTTGCTTAGCCTTTAAGTGCACCCAAAGGTGGTGTTCTCTAAGAAACTTTTAGCGGGCAGTAATAAGATTTTAATCCTCTTTATAATTGCACCGCAATTTTTTGAATTTGGAACATCTTAGTGTTCAGCGCCGAAGCACTCGAACGCAAATATTGTTTGAATAAAGACTGGCTGGTACTACATCCAAACAACGAGATTCACCGTCATATTTTCCTCAAAATAAGCCAGAATCGGACATTATTTCAAACACGCAGAACATAAAATCTACAACAATCTCTATTCCTAATAAAACTGTAACAATAAATTTACATAATTGCGAAACTGTCTCAAATGTACATATAAGTTTTAATATTAGATACCATTTAATTTCAATTTAGTTGTTACTCTATGTTTTATTAAATAATAATATTACAATAAAATATGAGGCACCTTAGAGGGTGATGAAAAGTAGATTGTATCACTCGGGCGCAAAATATATTTTAGGCTCGGGTGACGTACTTTGAACCCCTCGCTACGTTCAGGCTTCTACAAAAGAATCTTCGCTACGCTCGGGATTCTACTATAAAATCCCTCACTTCGCTCTGGATTAAAAAAAGCGCCCTTGCCGTTAAAATATTATTATGCTCCCTTATGATACAATCTACTATTCTATTTAGTACGTGCATTTTTTGTTTTAGCAGCTTTGGTTTAATTATGTTTTAGCAGGTCTAAGAATTATTAAAGTTAGTTAAAGCGGTAAGTATCCGGTAGGTATGAGGCGTTCATATTAATGTTTGAATAGTGAAGACAGGGCTATACCAAACGAACTTGCTCCCAGTAGAGATGTTCGTATTATATATATGTATATATATATACGGTAGATACTTTACATAAACCACACATACGAAGTTACACGAAACCACAAAACACCTGTATATTTTCGGTAAAATAGTGAATGCTGGAATTCCCAATAGCTATCGGAAAATCTGAGCACTGAGTTTCATTCGGCTTGCAGTTAGTTGACCAAAACTTCGATACGGGTACGGGTATTATCGCAATAGGTAGTCACCGCTAAAAAGCGTTAAACAGATGAAGCCTTTAGAACTCCGTGTACCTACATACAAAGCAACAGACATAGCTTAACCACACCTAAAATTTTATAAAAATATATGTACTTTCCCTACATAAATTAATAAAATAACCTTTATTAACAAAGAAAATTACAATCAAATAATAGAAACAAATTAGAACTTATACCTATTTACAATTGAAACAATTGAGCTAACTGCAGGCTGTTGCAAACAATCTACAGGTAGCTCAACTGATGGATATATTTTTATATTAAACTTGAACCTGGATCTAATATAAGCAATAGATCTATATAATGTATTATTGACATTATGTATCAAATCCATAACAATACCAGTCGGAAGCGTCCCATAAATTAATTCATATTTTATCGGTAGATACTTCATTTACTTCATAGACACTTTCACTCACATACCTTTAACCCTTAAGGCAGAGGGTAAATAATCTGAAAAGAAATCTGCTTTTCTTTCATGAATAAAGTAGGTTTTATTCATTTTATGACGTTTAATAAAAATATTTTCAACACACTTGCTCATAAAGTGGGTCTAATTTCACCGCAATTAGGTACATAATGACACCTGTTAAGTTATCTAACTGTGACTTTTTCATTGCTATAACTCACTAGTAAGTTATAGTTTTTTTTTTAATTTTATTGGTTGAGGTGCTTTGTTCTTATACAAGTTTTTATACAAAAAAAAAGATAGTGTTCAATAGAACAAATAAATTAATGTTCCTATTGCTTGCTCATTTCATGCAACTTCTTATTTAAATAGATAATTTTAACTCGTACGTGTTTAATAAATAAAACTTTCACTCAGATATAACTTTTGTTTTCTCTGTAATAAAAGGAAACGACATTCCCCATTTTGTACGTGGCAGAATAGGCGCAAACCCTATGCGCGGAAAATAAAAAAAAAACCTCATCCCTTTAGTCTGTGGATGATCGCAATGCGCGCGCATAGGAAAACTGATTAATTTTGCGAAACATTTTTGACAACTCGTTTTCACTGTTGAAATTATTGTTATTTATTAATTAAAATGTCTACAAGTACTAGTTACGAAGAAAATGATTTATGTTGTACATCGCCCGATATAAGATGTGAAGCCCATAAATAACGTTATGAAAGTTTACTACCTGAAAACTCCAAGGAAAATTATCTATTATCTACTAAATAAAATGAGTTTTTATTGTTATTTTATTCACAAGTGTGTTGAAAAACGTCATATGATACACGTGTGTATTGATGATTACCGTCCTCGGCTCTCTTAAGACCCTCGCCTATGGCTCGGGTTTCAATGGCGCCTCAGCGGTAATCACCAACATTACACACTTGTACCATAACGTACTATTAAAAAGTTTATTAAGGAGTACGCGAATTTTTGGTGGTCCATAGCTCGTTTACGATAGGCGGCAAGTGGTAATTTTAAAAGAAAGAGCTGCTTCAGTCAGTAAGTGCATTTTCTATTTCTGAAGAAACATGAAAGATTCTGCTTTTGAAGCGTGGTAATGGACACGAAGCATTTTTCCCAAACGATTCTAGATAGTTTTTGAGTTTTTTTGTGTGCAACAAACCGAGATATAGAGGTAGTAAATATGCGTGGTTTTCGGGTTACGGTAATGCTGCACAGACGAGCTTCTAATTAAGGAGGGATTCTGAAACTATTATCGAGATTACTTCTGAAACTTTAAGATTATCTGAAGATTTTGTTTAGTTCTCTGGTCAACTCAGGATCTTTACCTATGATCAAAGACATTTTCCACATGTCTTTGCCTATAATCCTTGAAATACCTCTTAAAACCACGTCGTCGTATTCCAAGTACGCTACTGGCTATATAAGGTTTTTCTGAGATAACTTTCATTAGTATTTTCAGTATAACAGATATCTTCTATAATAATAATGACTAAAAATCTGTCAATTACCTTCTTTTTCCTCGAAATACCCGAATAAAATAACTTCATGATGAATGGGCAAAAGTAAACATTATTTAAAGGGAAATATTAGGTCCTTACATATGAAATTGGCGTTTTTCGTACTGGCCACTTTAATCACAAATTTCTCCTCTTTGGTAAGGAATTCCAAATTCAAATTTGTACAGCTATAGACTCATGTATTTGTGCTTCGATGATCGTCATTCATTTGTTTTTTTTCTTCTGTTTTTTTCTGTTTGCGTCACTCATTTTACAAAATAGAAAACTTAAAATATAGCATTATTTACGAGTACGAGTTCCGCCGTGGCACTAGTGCTGCGGAAACAACTCGAAGGGTGAATGATGTGTATGGCGGTCGTGTTGCAAAAGAAAACACAGTTCGTTTTTGGTTCCAACGTTTTCGTTCTGGAAATTTTGACCTGCAGAACAAGCCCCGTGGACGGCCTGAGACTCAAGTTGATAATGAAGAGTTGAAGGCTATTGTGGAAGCGGATCCATCGCAAACCACGTCCGAGTTAGCTGCAGGCTGCGATGTTAGCGATAAAACTGTTTTAATTCACTTGAAGCAAATTGGGAAGATTAAAAAGCTTGAAAGGTGGGTACCTCACGAATTGACTGAAGCAAACCGGCAAACGCGCGTCGACTGCTGCGTTACATTACTAAACCGGCACAATAATGAAGGTATTTTAAACCGAATCATTACCTGTGATGAAAAATGGGTTCTTTACGATAATCGGAAGCGCTCAGCGCAATGGTTGGATCCTGGCCAGCCAGCCAAATCCTGCCCCAAGCGAAAATTAACCCCAAAAAAGTTACTTGTAAGCGTTTGGTGGACTAGTGCCGGTATTGTTCATTACAGTTTTCTCAAATCTGGCCAGACTATTACGGCTGATGTCTATTGTCAGCAATTGCAAACCATGATGGAAAAGCTAGCGGCTAAACAACCTAGGCTGGTCAATCGCTCCACGCCACTGCTGCTTCACGACAACGCTAGACCACACACTGCGCAACAGACGGCTACTAAATTAGAAGAGCTTCAATTGGAAAGTCTAAGACATCCTCCGTACTCCCCGGACCTTGCTCCAACAGATTACCATTTTTTTCGAAATTTGGATAACTTCTTGCAAGGGAAAAAATTCAACTCCGATGGGGCAGTCCAAATCGCCTTCAAAGATTTTATTGATTCCCGTCCGACTGGTTTTTTTAGTAAAGGGATCAATGAACTACCTATAAGATGGCAAAAGTGCATAGAAAATAATGGTTCATACTTTGATTAATTAAATATATTATATTAAAAAATATTCGACTTTTTGTTCCTCCCATACAAAACGCCAATTTCATATGTAAGGACCTAATATTACCACTAAAAAATACTGCTAAATTGGTCTAACTAACCGAACTATGGTAATCACTAAGATTACGACAGTTTTTCAATATGAAAATGTTTTTTATTTAGATTATTTCTACTACAAACGCAGGGATATAATAATCAATTATCTTCCTAAAAGTTACCAAAACAATTTATCGGAATCTTGCTAAAACAATGTTTCAAGCTGTTTGCGCAAATCACTTGATGATGACCAGATTGTAGAGGTATTTGCTTTTTAGGGTTCCGTACCCGAAGGGTGAAAACGGCACCCTTTTACTAAGCCTCCGCAGTCCGTCCGTCCGTCCGTCTGTCACAGGACTCTAATCTCATGAACCGTAAGAGGTAGTTTTAAGAGAATGTGTATTTCTATTGTCGCTATAACAACAAAAATAAAACAAATATCTAAATAACGGGGGCTCCCATACAACAAACGTCTTCTTTTGGCTATTTTTGCTTTTAATTTGTCAAGGCAAATAGTCTTTTTTTCTCTTGAACTACAATAGATAGCCACATGAAACTTTCTTTAAATAAGTAAAACTTAAACTGTATGACAGTTTAAGTTTTACTTATTTAAACAAATACTAAAAATAAAATAAGGATGAAAATTTAAAGGGGTCTCCGAACAAGTGAAAATTAAATGTTCTTTGAAAAAGTTCCTTGATTTTTACGGTACGGAGCCCTTCGTGTGCGAGTCGGCTTGCACTTGGCGGTTTATTATTCATTTTCGAAAGTAGGTAGATCAAAAACTGTTGCGGTTAGCGTAATTGTCTGTAGTTATAAAAGTTTTATGGATCTTCGCACATTATGAGATTAATGAGTAATGTAATGAGTAGTGTAAACGTAAAAAAATAATCTATGGTAAAAAAAAACACGGTGGTGATTAGTAGCGAGGACCGGGGGAGAAAAGTAACGGTAGTGGGTCGGAAGCAACAAACTCTCTGTAGCATTGTCTAATGGCCAAAACGACCAGCAGTTGCTTGTCAGCTTGCACCGCCCCCCGCGCATGAGTTCAATTTCCACGTCCTCGATCAACTACAAGGTTAAGCTAGTGGACGAAGTGTGATTTTTAACACCGTAAATAAGTTTTTTGTTGTTTATTCATTTAGTGTTTACGTAGAATTCAGATAATGATAATAATGTGACTATTAGCTCTTAGATTAAAGTTAAGATTGTCTTCAGCTGGTATAACTTGTTTTCGTATAACTCGTTCTGTTTTAAGGATAAATTGCATTATATATCAAAAACGGCTTAGGTACAAAAGTAATATTTCATGGCAGGACAAAAGTAACATGTTGTTTTCATTCAGAAATGGACTTATCATAAAGAAATACATTTTTGTTGTGTTACCTAAATAACTTAAAAAGTTTGGATATCATTAAGATATCATAATTTTGTTTGTTTTGGTGATTGTTATGAAGTTATTTTTATTTTGGTCAAGAAGACATTGACATCATGAAGCAAATTCGTCTTAATTTTTGACTGAATTGAACATAAATCTCAATAAGACGTTATTATTTTTGTGCCTTGAAATAAATTATTTAATTTATTCTTGTTTTTTTTTTTCATTGTGTATATAACATTGGGCAGAACTTTCGACCCATGCCTTGTTACTATCACCCTGACCAAGGGGTCGAAAGTAACAATCTCCATAAGGAAACTACATATAACATATTTTTGACACTCTGTGCTCGTAAAACGCATTTTATACGTAATGTATCCTTACCGAAAGCAAAAGTCCAGCCAGCCCAGTTAGCTAAAAATGATGAAGGTTTTACCGAATTCAAACAAAACGAATGAAATCTTTTAGTTCCAGTCTCCTTGGTCTACATTTCCACACATATTAGGTTCCAAATTAAAACTCATTACTCCCTCGAATAACGTACATCACTCGGGAAAAATGAGATTGAATTTGGAACTACGAAATATGTGGAAAATTTCTACGAGGAAGAAGTATTAAATTAGTATAACAACAAAATAAAAAAATTGCAAAACCCACGACGGATACATTGTAACCGGCAATAAAATAAATAATTTTGGAAAACCCCCGACTAAGAGGAATTGATTAAACAGCAATGATAATTTATATTTAATCAAATATAGCTAACAAATTTTTATCACTGACCTATTTTACATAGACAAAAAAATCCGTCAGGGGCTGTCTGAAATTAATAGAATGTATTAAATTAACAGTTATAGCGACGATGTATTATTTAAAAGAAGGTTACAATAATTAATATTACATTGATGCATCCCTTCTACGCTGCACATTCTTTTTCGGATACAAAGTATTCGTCGTGGGTTTTGCAAATTTTTTATTTTGTTGTTATTTTAAACTTTTTAAAATGTCTATGATAGAAATATCGAGAATGCGGTTTTTGGCGGGACTCGATAATTATCACCTGATTCTCTGCTTAACACTCGATAAAATATCAGAATATCACGTGATACTGAAAATGGCGAGAATTGCCTTCCAGGTCGTTTAAGTCTGCCGTCCCATCGGATTATGGAATTGAGGGAATATAGAGTGCACCTGTGTTTGCGCACACATTTAGGCACTATTTACTCGCAGAAGGTGTGAAAAGTAGAGTATTCTCCTCGTGCACAAAGCTGACTTCGTCTCGGGCGTGATTCAATCCCTCTGCGCAACTTTTGCTTCGAACGCTTCGCTCGTGAGTTATTCTAAAATCCTGAGTTGCGCTCGGGATTCAATGACGCCCTTGAGGTAAGACACTGCTTTGAGCCCTCGGTGCATAATCTACTATAAAGTTGTAAAAACACATATTATTTAGATTTTAATTAATACCTACCTATTAATTATGTATAATCGTTATTATTATCCACAATATTTTTTATTTCAGTTTTATTTACATATCCAAGGTGTTTTTAATTATGAATTTAATTAATATTAGAATATTAAATACTTCACTACTGAGCCGCTGAACACAATGTTGTTGACTGGTTAGTGTCAAATTTTTGGGGAAGAGGTGGTTTTATGATTCGAGCGATTTACTTTTTACCTGGTCAGCAGGTTCATTAACCTTCGTCAAAACATGTTATTGTTCAAGCGAAAAATTAAAAGTAACTATTTATAGTGTAGACCCAGATGACAAAATAGAAACACGCCGAAACTTCAACTTACCTTAGTGTGTAGTATCACAAAACCTGTGCCTTGGTTGTTTGTTGTTTTTCCGCTTATGCAGATACCACCGGGACGCTTATGTCCAGCAGTGGACGTATTTCGGCTGAGTTGAGAGGAGGATGATGGGTACCTTCCCACATACAAAATTTACAATCACACGACGGTAGTGTCTCTCCAACAACAGCATAATTTACGATCCATCTTGACTGACAGTCGTCGGTCGGATCGTAAACCCATGCCACCTTATTCACAAACATTCTGATTATCGATAGGTTTTGTTTCGGCAGAGATTTATACTTATAATACGTAGAAGAGAGTTGGATAATACCACGCCAATACCAGTAGTCACCAAATATCCCTGCGCGCCGCCTCAGTCCGCTTCGATGGCTAAGAACAAAAGGGCTTGGTCTAATAATCCTTTTAATGAATGCGAAGGGGATCCTTAGACATTTTGTCTAAAAATCCCAGTGACTTAAGGGGATTATTATACAGAAAAGTCTAAAAATCCCCTTAACCAGCGCGTCTGTTGAAAGATTTTTGGTGTATCGACCATAAGTCGTTTTTGCTAATATGTGAGCTCATTAATTATAGACATTAACATGCACTTCTGTAGAAAATATACTGTAAATTTGGTGTTTGCTCCTTATTCTTTCCTCTTACAAAGAGGTTTATTAAACAAAATTATGTGTGTGTTCGACATGTTCGATAATTCCGTGCCTAGATGATGTGTGGAAATGTATTATTAAACAAATGGCTGATTATAACTGAAATACCAAATAATAGTTGTTATAGTTATTTCAAATAGTAATTTTACCGTAAAGTTTAGTTTTTAAATTAAAACAAATATTGTACATAAAAATAAAATTATTATTTATTTTTAGAAATTTGTATGAGCACGAGTGCCGTCATTATCGTAACCAGTTCGATAATACCGCGTTTTCCCAATTTTGGTATTTTGATAATTTATTTTTGCTGTATTTGATTTTAACGGTTTTGCCACGGTATAGCTTAATAAATTACTTACCAGTATCTAAAAAAAACTACCCCCATTCCAATCACCTAAATGCCTAATGCATTCTCGCTTAGGGGCTACCGCGCCTCCGGCACTCCCGGGGGCACACACGCTATACTATGATGTTTGTAAGAATTAATGAACATTTTATTATAGATAGATAGATAGATAGAAAATACGTTATTGCACTCTTATAACTAAGAAATAATTTACAAAAAGAAACAATTATAACAAAGTGACAATTAGCGGTCTTATCGCTCAAGAGCCATCTCTGCCAGACATCCTGGTATGGATAGGATCGTCGGAAATACCTGGGGTAAGATCTGTGTGCATCTAATAAATATGTACTACATTTACTACCTATAAATAAACATAGACGCTACTAGAAAAAAACCAATTAACTTTAACACAAATGTACTAACCCCAGTACTAAGTTTTGTTTGAGTTCAAAACATTTATAAATAAAGCTGTTCTTGAGCAGAATTTGGCTGTCTTTTCTTTTTGTAGGTCAAACGAAACCGAAACACAAATCTTCGTAATTCATTTAATGTCTGATGTTTGTACATACCTACATCTATTATGCTCTAAGGATCAGTGACCGACCTTTATTTTATTACTAAGTTGCTGCAAAAAAACAGCCAAATGTAAAACCATCTAAGGTGTAATAAAACTCTGTCTCGAGAATCACTGGGTGGACGATATTAGATAGAATCGAACAAAAAGATCTCTTGAAGCCAGACAGAATAAATTATGGAAAATGGATCAGAAGTGAAGTGACGTTGCACTGAACTTTAATCTAAAAGAATGTTTCAAAGTCCAAAGCTTCAATCATAACCCTCCTAGCTGGTAGTCTGATAGAAATGACAAAAGTTGCTTTGACGCAAATTTTGTGTGGATGACTTAGGGCCAATTTCACTGATCATGCAATTAAATGTTATCAATAAAAACTATAAACTATACACATAAAATTAGTACAGAGCTAAAAATTCGTTTGGCGCCCTTTACCGACATAGAGTTGATTTTGATCTAGCTACATAAACCTAGTTTAATATCTGATAGCCCGATTTGCGGCATCAACTTCTTGTATCTACCTACTTAGGTAGATACAAGAAGTTAATGCCTATCTTTTTATTTCATTGAGCACCTTTATTCCTTGTTTAGTTTTACGTATTGCGTGGTTTAGTCCCAGGAGCGCTAATTCAAAATTAGCACTCAAATAACCTACTATTTTATTTGTTTTAGGTACTAGGGACTAAACCACCTCCCGAGCGCAGCGAGTTATAATGGTTGGTTTTAGCCCAAGTTAAACGCTCTTCTTTTCACTACCTACTCTATTTTATTTTATTTTATTTTTTTTGCAAGTTTTTCACTTCTCTACTTCACAAATTTGTTGTGAGTCCTTAAATATAATTTCACGTGACCGCAACAGATCATACTTATTATTTATTTTCCCTTCCATTTGCATAATATTGTCCTAATTTTCGCTTAATGACATTCTCAATTAATGTATACCTAAGCCACGTTCACCTTTAATGCACCTAAAAAGTTTTCAAATAAACATTCAACAATCAATAAGAAGGAGCTTTCAGTTTTTTTTTGTTTTGGACATGCTTGTTTTGGCATTTGCAATATTTAATTTTTTATAATATGTCTAAATTTTTTTTTATTAAAAAATTTGGGAAACATTTGCAACTTATTTAAAAACCTCCTACGAAACTGTACAGGATAAGGATCAGAGGAGTTAGGTTCGGAAAATTATAATAAGGGAATTATCATATATACTAGGTATATAGGTACACTATATATTTATATTATTAGTACAAATAAAGGATGCTAAGCAATGATACAAAGAGGGGTCTAAGGAGGAAAGGAGGAAGGCAATATTAATAGGAAGCGGAATACGTAGGGAGACGAGATTATTAAAGAAGGAACTGTGATCGTATTTGTTACAAGAAAAAATATATGATTTTCGTCATCAAATTCATCACCGCACTCGCAAGAAGAGCCACTTACAGTTTACGTCCAGGCTAGATGGGCTGGGGTGCTCGTATGACCCAGCCGCATCCTTATGATAACTGTTGTTGCACGTTCATTGAGTTTTATTTAAAAAAAAACCAAGGTTTGAGTGGAACACTAATTTGTATAAACCTGTAGTGTTTTGCCTTGTTGCCCACGTTGCCCGCCCAGGACTCATCCCAAGCATTCCTGAGATAAATCCTGGGTAGCAAGAAGATCTTGCGAAAAGTTTTTGTAGGGGAAGAGATCCCCACACTCCACAGGCTAATGAGCCAGAATATCTGCCCGTTCATTGCCGACTATACCGCAATGGCTTGGGATCCACGCGAATTGCACTGAATATCCGTAATCATTATATTGTAAAAGCTTAGTTCTAGAATCCATTATAACGTGGTAGTAAGTTTTGGCTCGGAATGGGTATTTGATGAGTGACAGTATCGAACTCGTTGAGTCACTAAAAATAACGGTATTTTTAAGTTTCATAAGTAATATATGTATACTCCAGAGCTTTCAAAATCCCGTAGGATTCTCCAGTAAACACTGATGTTTCTGCAGAAAATTTAACTTTTTGTACGATATTATACTCCTTGTGATAAATTCCAACGCCAACTTTTCCTATCTGGGAATGCTTGGAGGCATCAGTATAAATCTGATGCCAACCGCGCCAGCGATCATCAACGGCAGATTTAAAATATACTTTAGCATTTGTATCATCGTGGTCTATGTTTAGGTCAAAATGTATAGTAGAAGGAAGTTTTAAAGTAATAAAAAATCTTATCTATCTATCTATCTAAAGCTTTATAGCTACAGTTGAAGATTAGATTGGTGAGTTGGGGCTGACATCGATTTATGCTTGTTAAAGCCTTTTCAATATGGAGGTCGTCTATGTTTCCATTACGAAGAAGTGGTTATGATGTGAGAAAGATTTTGGATTTTAGGAAGAAGTAGGTGATTTGATCGCCTGTAGTGCAATAATTGGACTAGATTTCATAACCCCCAAAATAATTCGCATTGCTTTAGACTGAATGCCATCCAATCTTTTGAAAGCAGCTGCTCTACGGTTCTAATAAGAAAGTGCCATAGTCTCAGTTTTATTTTCAAAATAAATTCACTTAAAAAGTATGTACTTTGTTAATGGAAAACCAAAAGTCGAGTCTTTACGTACTCGTAAGTCAAAGTCAAAGTCAAAAACTCTTTATTTCCATAAATACAATAAATGTATACTTAGAAAAGGTAAAATTCTTAATAATTAAACACTGACACGGAAATAAAGTGATATTTTTGATTTCAGTCGCTTCGGTACGTAGACTAAAGTAAAGAAGCGACGAAGAAACCTTTAGCCTGTTAGTTGTTATTTTTCGAGTTGGAGCAAATTCCGTCCCACGCTTTTTTATCACTTCATGACTTCAGACATAAATTATAAAGAAAATATTATTATAATTTAGACGCGCTATAATGAATGACACACTTTTAGAGTAAGTGAAAACCTCATTTTCACCACTCTCGCTCGAAAACGGTGACTTTGCTGCTAAAAAACAGCGAGCAGAATCGGGTTTTGCTCACATGCGGAATAAAGGAACAACATTCAACTTGTTGAAAAAAGTAATTTGAATTCAGAATGCTGTACTAAATTTCGATGGTGTAATATGTTATTGATACTCTATGGTCGCCACCGAAAAAAATAATAAACTACGCGATCTACACCATAGGAGGTAAACTTTCACACAGGCATCGCCATTTTTATGTGTACCTCGAAAAATTGGCTTGTGAAGACCATTCTTCTAGGCGGACAGTGCCATTTTTACATAATCTACTAAACAATAGGTTCGGATATTCTATGGGACTTGCACCCATAGATACAAGATCGTAGAGAAGGAGTTTAGACAGCGTTCAACCTTCACAGAAACGCATAATTTCGTTCATTCATGGTTTGAAAGAGGTTTATAGCATTCGTAACCTCCATGATTGTTGACCAAAATGAGTTCCTGACATTCGACCTCTTTTATAAATTACAAAATATTTTCTCTCTAGACGAGGTGAAAAGTTTTATGTTGAACTCGAGAGCAAATGTTTTTTGTTTAGTGCCTTTTAACTCCCTCACTAGCTCAGCAGTCTACTTTAGAACCACTCGCTACGCTCATGACTCCACTGTAGACTGCTTCGCTAGCTCGGGATATAATATCGGCACGTGCAACAAAAATCGTTTTGCTCACATGTTGAACAAATAACTAGTTTTAATTCATTGAAATAAGTAATTCTCTGGGATTTATTTTTGTAGCATTATGCAGATTTAGTTGTACGATTGCGTGTTACCAAACCGATCATGTAGGTACGATAAAATAGGCACAATTAATGCCTCGCTATGTTAACCACAAATCCACTTGATAATTCGTCAACATGTGACAACACTCGTCATGGATCTGTGAAAAGCCGAGGATCTAGATGGAACACAGTCATAGACCTTTTCAATATTTTTTTTAAGTTTATCTAAACAAAGAAGACTGATGTCTTTGATGTGCTAAGGATCCTAGCTACCATCCTACTAAGAAAAGAAGATGTCGGTATACATATAAGTGACCAGACCAAGTGTAAGTTGCCATGAGACTTGAGAATTAAAAGAAAAGCTGATTGCTCTTCATGTAACCTCCCGCAACACATAACATAACACTGTAACAATTTTTCATCAATTCAGTAAGCTATAAAAAGTTTTAGTTAGCTCATTTTGTAAGCATTTGTAATGAATGACTGAAGCTTTGAGAAAAGTGGACCCCTGAGAAACATTTTCAAATAAGAGTTGTGCAGCTGACTTCAGCGCAACTTTACCTGCCTCTAAAATTTAGAGGCAGGTTACATTTAATGTACTCGTAATCAGGGGGTATTATGTATAGATACCGAGTACCCTACTCGGTATCTACGTGTTTACCTATGTACGTTCTTTATAATAACCTTTTTAGGGTTTCAAAGATCGGAGATCGGTTTCGAAACCCTTATGGCCTCGCTTTTTCTGTCCTTTTTTCCGTCTTTAATATCTCAGCAACTACAGCAGCAAATAACTTAAAAAAAACTTATAATAATAACTTAAAAAAAAAAGAAATTATCCTTTTCCCCCATATCTCCGAAGTTTGCAGAGCAATTCATCTAATCTATAAGTTTGTAGATTTGGATCTATATTTTACAGGAAAAATAAAGAGTGTTAGTAGAACACATTGAAAAATTGTCAAAACGGGGGAGATTTCTTCTTCAAAAGGGGGGCTATCTGACCGATTGGGGTATCAAATGAAAGGTATTGCTTAGTTATCTCAAAACAATTTCTGAAATTTCTGTAGGTGTCATACTTCCGAAAATTGTATGTAGTGTTTGTAGATATGGGTCTATATTTTACAGGAAAATTATAGAGAAGCCTGTTAGTATATAGATTTTTTTAAAAATTATCAAAAAGCGGGGGAATCATTTTCAAAAAGGAGGCCTATCACACCGTGTGGGCTTTCAAATGAAAGGTACTAATTTGTACATCTCAAAATAGTTTTTGAAATTTCTGTAGGTTACATACTTTCGAAATATACTGAAAAATGTCGAAAATATTACCATTTTACTACGATGTCTGCAAACCAATCCATCTGCAATGGCAGTCTCTAACTGGTACCTTTAAGTACTACTTATTGGTACTTGACAAATGTTCGAGACCCTTGGCGCGCGAGTCAGACTCGCATTTGGCAGATCTTGTTTCAATTACTTACTTGTTACAATTACGTCTCCTAAATGTAAGCACTTATTTGCCAATTACAAGTATATATACTTTCTTATCGCTATAATAATATTTCTTAATGATTTTCTGCTTGACAGATTTTGATTTTATATACCTACCAATAATAATGTATTTTAAGTTTATCTGATAAATTTTGAATAGGTATGGCTGTACTTTATTTAGAAAAGACATATCACATTAGTGACTTACCTTACCTTAGTGTGTAGTATCACAAAACCTGTGCCTTGGTTGTTTGTTGTTTTTCCGCTTATGCAGATACCACCGGGACGCTTATGTCCAGCAGTGGACGTATTTCGGCTGAGTTGAGAGGAGGATGATGGGTACCTTCCCACATACAAAATTTACAATCACACGACGGTAGTGTCTCTCCAACAACAGCATAATTTACGATCCATCTTGACTGACAGTCGTCGGTCGGATCGTAAACCCATGCCACCTTATTCACAAACATTCTGATTATCGATAGGTTTTGTTTCGGCAGAGATTTATACTTATAATACGTAGAAGAGAGTTGGATAATACCACGCCAATACCAGTAGTCACCAAATATCCCTGCGCGCCGCCTCAGTCCGCTTCGATGGCTAAGAACAAAAGGGCTTGGTCTAATAATCCTTTTAATGAATGCGAAGGGGATCCTTAGACATTTTGTCTAAAAATCCCAGTGACTTAAGGGGATTATTATACAGAAAAGTCTAAAAATCCCCTTAACCAGCGCGTCTGTTGAAAGATTTTTGGTGTATCGACCATAAGTCGTTTTTGCTAATATGTGAGCTCATTAATTATAGACATTAACATGCACTTCTGTAGAAAATATACTGTAAATTTGGTGTTTGCTCCTTATTCTTTCCTCTTACAAAGAGGTTTATTAAACAAAATTATGTGTGTGTTCGACATGTTCGATAATTCCGTGCCTAGATGATGTGTGGAAATGTATTATTAAACAAATGGCTGATTATAACTGAAATACCAAATAATAGTTGTTATAGTTATTTCAAATAGTAATTTTACCGTAAAGTTTAGTTTTTAAATTAAAACAAATATTGTACATAAAAATAAAATTATTATTTATTTTTAGAAATTTGTATGAGCACGAGTGCCGTCATTATCGTAACCAGTTCGATAATACCGCGTTTTCCCAATTTTGGTATTTTGATAATTTATTTTTGCTGTATTTGATTTTAACGGTTTTGCCACGGTATAGCTTAATAAATTACTTACCAGTATCTAAAAAAAACTACCCCCATTCCAATCACCTAAATGCCTAATGCATTCTCGCTTAGGGGCTACCGCGCCTCCGGCACTCCCGGGGGCACACACGCTATACTATGATGTTTGTAAGAATTAATGAACATTTTATTATAGATAGATAGATAGATAGAAAATACGTTATTGCACTCTTATAACTAAGAAATAATTTACAAAAAGAAACAATTATAACAAAGTGACAATTAGCGGTCTTATCGCTCAAGAGCCATCTCTGCCAGACATCCTGGTATGGATAGGATCGTCGGAAATACCTGGGGTAAGATCTGTGTGCATCTAATAAATATGTACTACATTTACTACCTATAAATAAACATAGACGCTACTAGAAAAAAACCAATTAACTTTAACACAAATGTACTAACCCCAGTACTAAGTTTTGTTTGAGTTCAAAACATTTATAAATAAAGCTGTTCTTGAGCAGAATTTGGCTGTCTTTTCTTTTTGTAGGTCAAACGAAACCGAAACACAAATCTTCGTAATTCATTTAATGTCTGATGTTTGTACATACCTACATCTATTATGCTCTAAGGATCAGTGACCGACCTTTATTTTATTACTAAGTTGCTGCAAAAAAACAGCCAAATGTAAAACCATCTAAGGTGTAATAAAACTCTGTCTCGAGAATCACTGGGTGGACGATATTAGATAGAATCGAACAAAAAGATCTCTTGAAGCCAGACAGAATAAATTATGGAAAATGGATCAGAAGTGAAGTGACGTTGCACTGAACTTTAATCTAAAAGAATGTTTCAAAGTCCAAAGCTTCAATCATAACCCTCCTAGCTGGTAGTCTGATAGAAATGACAAAAGTTGCTTTGACGCAAATTTTGTGTGGATGACTTAGGGCCAATTTCACTGATCATGCAATTAAATGTTATCAATAAAAACTATAAACTATACACATAAAATTAGTACAGAGCTAAAAATTCGTTTGGCGCCCTTTACCGACATAGAGTTGATTTTGATCTAGCTACATAAACCTAGTTTAATATCTGATAGCCCGATTTGCGGCATCAACTTCTTGTATCTACCTACTTAGGTAGATACAAGAAGTTAATGCCTATCTTTTTATTTCATTGAGCACCTTTATTCCTTGTTTAGTTTTACGTATTGCGTGGTTTAGTCCCAGGAGCGCTAATTCAAAATTAGCACTCAAATAACCTACTATTTTATTTGTTTTAGGTACTAGGGACTAAACCACCTCCCGAGCGCAGCGAGTTATAATGGTTGGTTTTAGCCCAAGTTAAACGCTCTTCTTTTCACTACCTACTCTATTTTATTTTATTTTATTTTTTTTGCAAGTTTTTCACTTCTCTACTTCACAAATTTGTTGTGAGTCCTTAAATATAATTTCACGTGACCGCAACAGATCATACTTATTATTTATTTTCCCTTCCATTTGCATAATATTGTCCTAATTTTCGCTTAATGACATTCTCAATTAATGTATACCTAAGCCACGTTCACCTTTAATGCACCTAAAAAGTTTTCAAATAAACATTCAACAATCAATAAGAAGGAGCTTTCAGTTTTTTTTTGTTTTGGACATGCTTGTTTTGGCATTTGCAATATTTAATTTTTTATAATATGTCTAAATTTTTTTTTATTAAAAAATTTGGGAAACATTTGCAACTTATTTAAAAACCTCCTACGAAACTGTACAGGATAAGGATCAGAGGAGTTAGGTTCGGAAAATTATAATAAGGGAATTATCATATATACTAGGTATATAGGTACACTATATATTTATATTATTAGTACAAATAAAGGATGCTAAGCAATGATACAAAGAGGGGTCTAAGGAGGAAAGGAGGAAGGCAATATTAATAGGAAGCGGAATACGTAGGGAGACGAGATTATTAAAGAAGGAACTGTGATCGTATTTGTTACAAGAAAAAATATATGATTTTCGTCATCAAATTCATCACCGCACTCGCAAGAAGAGCCACTTACAGTTTACGTCCAGGCTAGATGGGCTGGGGTGCTCGTATGACCCAGCCGCATCCTTATGATAACTGTTGTTGCACGTTCATTGAGTTTTATTTAAAAAAAAACCAAGGTTTGAGTGGAACACTAATTTGTATAAACCTGTAGTGTTTTGCCTTGTTGCCCACGTTGCCCGCCCAGGACTCATCCCAAGCATTCCTGAGATAAATCCTGGGTAGCAAGAAGATCTTGCGAAAAGTTTTTGTAGGGGAAGAGATCCCCACACTCCACAGGCTAATGAGCCAGAATATCTGCCCGTTCATTGCCGACTATACCGCAATGGCTTGGGATCCACGCGAATTGCACTGAATATCCGTAATCATTATATTGTAAAAGCTTAGTTCTAGAATCCATTATAACGTGGTAGTAAGTTTTGGCTCGGAATGGGTATTTGATGAGTGACAGTATCGAACTCGTTGAGTCACTAAAAATAACGGTATTTTTAAGTTTCATAAGTAATATATGTATACTCCAGAGCTTTCAAAATCCCGTAGGATTCTCCAGTAAACACTGATGTTTCTGCAGAAAATTTAACTTTTTGTACGATATTATACTCCTTGTGATAAATTCCAACGCCAACTTTTCCTATCTGGGAATGCTTGGAGGCATCAGTATAAATCTGATGCCAACCGCGCCAGCGATCATCAACGGCAGATTTAAAATATACTTTAGCATTTGTATCATCGTGGTCTATGTTTAGGTCAAAATGTATAGTAGAAGGAAGTTTTAAAGTAATAAAAAATCTTATCTATCTATCTATCTAAAGCTTTATAGCTACAGTTGAAGATTAGATTGGTGAGTTGGGGCTGACATCGATTTATGCTTGTTAAAGCCTTTTCAATATGGAGGTCGTCTATGTTTCCATTACGAAGAAGTGGTTATGATGTGAGAAAGATTTTGGATTTTAGGAAGAAGTAGGTGATTTGATCGCCTGTAGTGCAATAATTGGACTAGATTTCATAACCCCCAAAATAATTCGCATTGCTTTAGACTGAATGCCATCCAATCTTTTGAAAGCAGCTGCTCTACGGTTCTAATAAGAAAGTGCCATAGTCTCAGTTTTATTTTCAAAATAAATTCACTTAAAAAGTATGTACTTTGTTAATGGAAAACCAAAAGTCGAGTCTTTACGTACTCGTAAGTCAAAGTCAAAGTCAAAAACTCTTTATTTCCATAAATACAATAAATGTATACTTAGAAAAGGTAAAATTCTTAATAATTAAACACTGACACGGAAATAAAGTGATATTTTTGATTTCAGTCGCTTCGGTACGTAGACTAAAGTAAAGAAGCGACGAAGAAACCTTTAGCCTGTTAGTTGTTATTTTTCGAGTTGGAGCAAATTCCGTCCCACGCTTTTTTATCACTTCATGACTTCAGACATAAATTATAAAGAAAATATTATTATAATTTAGACGCGCTATAATGAATGACACACTTTTAGAGTAAGTGAAAACCTCATTTTCACCACTCTCGCTCGAAAACGGTGACTTTGCTGCTAAAAAACAGCGAGCAGAATCGGGTTTTGCTCACATGCGGAATAAAGGAACAACATTCAACTTGTTGAAAAAAGTAATTTGAATTCAGAATGCTGTACTAAATTTCGATGGTGTAATATGTTATTGATACTCTATGGTCGCCACCGAAAAAAATAATAAACTACGCGATCTACACCATAGGAGGTAAACTTTCACACAGGCATCGCCATTTTTATGTGTACCTCGAAAAATTGGCTTGTGAAGACCATTCTTCTAGGCGGACAGTGCCATTTTTACATAATCTACTAAACAATAGGTTCGGATATTCTATGGGACTTGCACCCATAGATACAAGATCGTAGAGAAGGAGTTTAGACAGCGTTCAACCTTCACAGAAACGCATAATTTCGTTCATTCATGGTTTGAAAGAGGTTTATAGCATTCGTAACCTCCATGATTGTTGACCAAAATGAGTTCCTGACATTCGACCTCTTTTATAAATTACAAAATATTTTCTCTCTAGACGAGGTGAAAAGTTTTATGTTGAACTCGAGAGCAAATGTTTTTTGTTTAGTGCCTTTTAACTCCCTCACTAGCTCAGCAGTCTACTTTAGAACCACTCGCTACGCTCATGACTCCACTGTAGACTGCTTCGCTAGCTCGGGATATAATATCGGCACGTGCAACAAAAATCGTTTTGCTCACATGTTGAACAAATAACTAGTTTTAATTCATTGAAATAAGTAATTCTCTGGGATTTATTTTTGTAGCATTATGCAGATTTAGTTGTACGATTGCGTGTTACCAAACCGATCATGTAGGTACGATAAAATAGGCACAATTAATGCCTCGCTATGTTAACCACAAATCCACTTGATAATTCGTCAACATGTGACAACACTCGTCATGGATCTGTGAAAAGCCGAGGATCTAGATGGAACACAGTCATAGACCTTTTCAATATTTTTTTTAAGTTTATCTAAACAAAGAAGACTGATGTCTTTGATGTGCTAAGGATCCTAGCTACCATCCTACTAAGAAAAGAAGATGTCGGTATACATATAAGTGACCAGACCAAGTGTAAGTTGCCATGAGACTTGAGAATTAAAAGAAAAGCTGATTGCTCTTCATGTAACCTCCCGCAACACATAACATAACACTGTAACAATTTTTCATCAATTCAGTAAGCTATAAAAAGTTTTAGTTAGCTCATTTTGTAAGCATTTGTAATGAATGACTGAAGCTTTGAGAAAAGTGGACCCCTGAGAAACATTTTCAAATAAGAGTTGTGCAGCTGACTTCAGCGCAACTTTACCTGCCTCTAAAATTTAGAGGCAGGTTACATTTAATGTACTCGTAATCAGGGGGTATTATGTATAGATACCGAGTACCCTACTCGGTATCTACGTGTTTACCTATGTACGTTCTTTATAATAACCTTTTTAGGGTTTCAAAGATCGGAGATCGGTTTCGAAACCCTTATGGCCTCGCTTTTTCTGTCCTTTTTTCCGTCTTTAATATCTCAGCAACTACAGCAGCAAATAACTTAAAAAAAACTTATAATAATAACTTAAAAAAAAAAGAAATTATCCTTTTCCCCCATATCTCCGAAGTTTGCAGAGCAATTCATCTAATCTATAAGTTTGTAGATTTGGATCTATATTTTACAGGAAAAATAAAGAGTGTTAGTAGAACACATTGAAAAATTGTCAAAACGGGGGAGATTTCTTCTTCAAAAGGGGGGCTATCTGACCGATTGGGGTATCAAATGAAAGGTATTGCTTAGTTATCTCAAAACAATTTCTGAAATTTCTGTAGGTGTCATACTTCCGAAAATTGTATGTAGTGTTTGTAGATATGGGTCTATATTTTACAGGAAAATTATAGAGAAGCCTGTTAGTATATAGATTTTTTTAAAAATTATCAAAAAGCGGGGGAATCATTTTCAAAAAGGAGGCCTATCACACCGTGTGGGCTTTCAAATGAAAGGTACTAATTTGTACATCTCAAAATAGTTTTTGAAATTTCTGTAGGTTACATACTTTCGAAATATACTGAAAAATGTCGAAAATATTACCATTTTACTACGATGTCTGCAAACCAATCCATCTGCAATGGCAGTCTCTAACTGGTACCTTTAAGTACTACTTATTGGTACTTGACAAATGTTCGAGACCCTTGGCGCGCGAGTCAGACTCGCATTTGGCAGATCTTGTTTCAATTACTTACTTGTTACAATTACGTCTCCTAAATGTAAGCACTTATTTGCCAATTACAAGTATATATACTTTCTTATCGCTATAATAATATTTCTTAATGATTTTCTGCTTGACAGATTTTGATTTTATATACCTACCAATAATAATGTATTTTAAGTTTATCTGATAAATTTTGAATAGGTATGGCTGTACTTTATTTAGAAAAGACATATCACATTAGTGACAAATCTGCAGTGTGCCCACTCCTATTTGCACGCCAGTAATGGCAAATCATTTAGGCCATAATTAATTTATATTTTAACATAATTACATGCTCACACCATGTAATACAATACTCATGTTTTGCAAATAAATGATTCTTATTCTATAGTCTAGACTTAGCTAGGAACCAAAATGTCTTGCCGAAGACTTATTAAGATAAATCAAACCATTTTACATGACTTTATATTTTGAAAGTGGAAAAAACCTATTTGGCTTTAAACTAAATTACTACAGTCACAGATTTACTATGTAGTACTACGTACTCTAAGTCCCAAATACTTATTTTTAGTGAGCACCGGACATCGTCGGCTGCTTCACGTGTTGCTAAGATTAAGGCTACAGGCACGCCGTGATGTTCCCGGAAAAGCTATTAATTTTGTTCAGCGCCTTACAACTTACAGACGCTAAGCTGCTGCTTGTTTGCTGCAAAAAGTATGAGAAGCGCAGTCTGGATTACAATGAGATGATGGTCGACGTTGGTTAATTACCGGAACTTTAGAGGCAAAGAGGATTAGCTAAGTACAATGGCATGGATCCTCGGTCCAAATAGTATTGAACTATAACCATAGTCTCAAGGAACCTGTTTGGATTTCGTGTGGTTAATTATTGGACCTAACAAGCAAGCAGGGTTTTATAAGGTTTATAAGCATAGATCTAAGTAAAATCTATACCTCAGATAAGGTACGTTCTCCCAGCGCTTACTCAACTGGCCTGTGTTACAACTACACGCAAACACTCGCTCACAGTTACATTTCCAATCTTGTGCAAAAATTATACTAAGTAAACAATCACGAAGACATTGTTGTAGTCTTTTAGTCAATAAATCATAATAAAGTACGTCGTAGCAAGCACGCGTAACACGAACGCTGCGGCGCCCCGGTCCGACTATGACTGAGGTGGGTGGACCTAATTGCACCTAATTTGAGCCTTTCGAGAAACTTGTACCTCATCTACCTTTTTTTACTTATATCGATGTTTATAAGGAATCTATTGAGAGTTGTCAGTACGTAGTATACTTAATCAAACAAAGGAAAGCCTGTTTTACTCAGTGTTTACGAGACATAGCAAGTTTTATTAATAAAGAACATTTACAATGGTTAGAAGTTCTGTGACAATGCATTGACTAGCTAGACAGATAATCTTTTGTATAGTCCAATCGACAATCTGTACAGAAAATAATTTTGATTTCCTTGACGCACGCACAGGAGGTTACAAGCACCTTTCTTATCGAACAATATCTAACAAGCTGTCGAGGTAGGATAGAAAGTAAGACGACAAAAAACTCGTTAGAATGTAATGCAACCTAGGCTTTGTTTGGCACAAAGTTAGTGGATCAAATAGCCTGAGTGATTGCCAGCAACATTGCTAAGGCATTTGATGGTTAACCGTGTCGGTATTGTTCACAACGTGAGTGCCCGTCGAGGCAGATCGGTATGGTAAGGAATTTAATTTTTCCCTAGGGACAAGCTTCCATGGAGTCGCGATGTTCAATCCAATGCTGACTGTTGAATACGGATTTCCTGTCTAGGTACTATATGAAAAATACCAAAGATTTTTTCACCTTATAAGAATCAACATGCCATGCCGATCTGAGAATTTGCCCCAAAGTTGATCGGACCCCTTTCTTTTTGACGGGTGAAACCCTATTTAGCATATTTAAATCTACGTTTTCATTTTATAATATTCGGGAATAATTTAATTTTCAGTAGCTATTGATAGCGCTATTATTGCCATATGAATGATTCACAATACGTCCGTGTGGTGCTCACAAAACACAGTCTGAATTTCCACTATTTGGCAGCATTGTTAGCTTCACATAAGTGGGTAGGCATTCATTTCCATTCACTAATTGTACAAGAGTCGAGTAAGTTAACATTTGTAAAACAAAATTACTCATTTAGGATAAAGTAGGTAATCAGTTCCTGTAACGTCAGACAATATTTTTTTTTTTATTTGCCTAGAAAATTTATGTACGAATAAACTGGTCTTGGGGGACCAGAATTATTTGGGACTCGACGTCCTGAGAAGGACGTAATACCCACTAAAACCTCTCTGGTGACCTCCTCTTGCCATTTTTGCCGAACCACGGGAACATTATACCTACCGCGGCCCGACTGACGTCCCTTCTTCCTCCCATACATAGCCGGCGAGCCCACCATTCCACACACTCGCCGACCCCATTCTTCCGTCACGTTTCATCCCCCTATTGGGACATTGTTAGCTTCACATAAGTATGTAGGCAGTCATTTCCATTCACTAATTGTAAGTCAACATTTCTAAAACAAAATTACTCATCTGAAATAAAGTAATCAGTTTTAACGTCTGCATAAACCTGTAAAATTCATTCCAATAAATTGCAATCTCAACATTTTACAGGATTCAACCCACTCTGTGTATAACGAGCGCGTTGGAAGAAATTTTTAAGACGCTCGCTGGACTGGAAAAGGAAGGGCATTAACCCACGATTCGCTGATGACATAGTCTTAATGGCGGAGTCGCTAGAGGAGCTGAACCGAATGCTGTATGGCCTAGCCACAGCCTCGCGATGCATCGGTCTTGGCATGAATTTGGATAAAACTAATGCTATGCTCGGAGTTTCTCTGAAGGATAGGATTCGTAACGAATACATCCGACAGAGAACCAAAGTTATCGACATATCTCAGAGAATTAGCAAGCTGAAGTGGCAGTGGGCTGGCCATATCTCACGAAGAACCGACAACCGCTGGGGTAAACGTGTTCTCGAGTGGAGACCGTGACTCGGCAAACGTAGTGTAGGACGCCCTCCGGCCAGGTGGGATGACGATCTGCGAAAGACTGTAGGCAGATGCTGAATGCAGCAAGCTGAAGACAGGGCGCTAAGGCGCTCATTGGGGGAGGCCTATGTCCAGCAGTGGACTAAGATAGGTTGATGATGATGATGTATATAACGTAATGTTTGGTCCTCCGAAAAGACAAAGCTTACTTGTGAAGCATTACAAAAGAAACACACACAACTGCTACAGCACAGCTCCTGCACGCCTCCGCTCCGCATCCGATTAGCATACGCTCCGCGTCCGCTTCGCATCCAAACCGCATCCGCTCCGCATCCGTTCGGCATCCGCTCCACATCCGCTTTGCCTAAAATTATGATGTTCGCACGCTGTCCACTCTGCAACAGCTAGCAGCAAGCTCCACGCACGGAGGGCAGATAGATCGTGCAACTTGCTTTAAGCGAGTGGTGCAGGCTGCTACAGCGCGTGACCACATGAAGCTTGCGGTAAGCAAGGCGTCAACCAACGGGTGGCTAGGTTGTGGCAAACTTCCCTACCACGCGCTGTATGCTGTCATTGTAAAATGTATCTAAAGATTATGAGCTTCGGCCCATATATGAATGTGGTACTCATGTTTGTGCTGTGTGGCAGCGGTGCGGCCCACGTCTGCACCAACCTTGACGATTCTGGTCCCTGATAACATAATCTCGTTACACAAGTGTAACGATATAACATGCATGAATTATCTGATAAAAAAGTCAGAATTTACTCGCGGAATAAACACTGGCATACTTAACTTTGTTACGTTACATTACACGAAAAGGGTTCGCCGGATATTTTCATAAATTAAAAAGCAGTTGCTTGTGTAAGTGTTTAATTACGGAACACTTGGCGTTTAGGAGCTTACTTGTATAAACTGGTCTGTGCTTTATATTAACGTGGTATGTAACGTACGTATTGATAAAAAAAAGTAATTTGATTGTTTTGAATAAACTTAAAACCTACTTAGTTAGTTATCCCTTAGTTTTAAACTGTTTTTTAAGTTTTGCGGGATAAATACTAACTCTTCGGGAATAAAAAAGTTATGGGACCACCTCGGGATCATTCTCTATACAACTGCAAAATAATCATCCAAATCGGTCCATAAATGAAGAAGAAATCGACGAACATACATAAAAACGAGATCCGTCAAGTGCGAGTGTGACTCGTGCCGAAGGTGTCGAACGTTTGTCAAGTATACACTTATGTATGTACCATAGATACCGGTTAGAGAGTTTGCTATTTAATGAATACCTAAAAACTGAATAAAAAATTTAAAGTTGATGGATCGGTTTGCAAACTTCGGACTATAGAGGGTAATGGTAAAATTTTCGACCATTTTCAGCATATTTCGTAAATTATGTAACCTACAGGAATTACATTTAATTTCATTTATTTCCACCGTAGGTATTGTATAGGTATACACTTGATGTCGTTGTATACTAAATTTAAATAGGACAATTACATTTAAAACACAAGTTATTTTAAACAAAGTTTTCAAAATGCTCTCAAGACGTAAAATTAACTTTATTTCGCTCATTCTGTCAGACTTTTTATACCTGTCAGCTCTGGACGAATTACACTCACTAAGAAAGCACATAATGACATACGTGTTGCCTTTAACAATATCTTTAGACAACTTTTGGGACTTGAGCGATACTGCAGTGCCTCAAGCATGTTTTTCGATGCGAGAGTAGACTCCTTCAACGCCATTCAAAGAAACCGGGTTGCCAAAATTATGTCTAGAATTAACAGGTGTAAAAAGTCTGTTAAAGCTAGTCTGGCAGAAAGAATCCTTTTGACAAATATGTTTAAACGATGATGGGTGTTTATCGCATCTTAATAATTATTATTAGTACATTTTGTATTTTATATTATTTACCTGTATGTATGTACCTAACTCAAAAATTGTATGTGTTTTATAACATGGAAATTGGTGTTCTTTTAATGTTTATGATCAATAAAGAAAATTATTATTATCGTATTATTATTATTCTTATTACAAATGGAAAAATGAAGCACCATAAGGGATTGTACGCAGAAAGAAAAAACAGACAGACAGTGATTCCTATATGTACAATAAAATAAAAATTGATAAGAGTTGACTGTAAAAGGGCCCAGTGTTTATAAAATTACAATAATTAAATAAAATATGTCAGAAATTATAAATAAAATTAAGATATATATGTCAAGAAATGTCATAAAAACTGCTGTATAGGGGCATTGTCAAAATAAAGTTATAGCTAGCTACATTAAAATACCAATTGATTTTAACAAAACAAAGAATAATAAAAAAAATTCAAATGTCATAATATTAAAAATAAATTTATCCTGCTGCTATTTCAAAAACTGTTTTGTGATGTACAAACCAATACCGTTTATTTGATATGCCACTCGGTATGGTTTATTCCCCCAGTTTTGACCATTTTGTCCTAGTTCAGTTTGTCCAAGTGATCTACTTTTTTGGACTTAATTAAATTATTTCAAAAAGTAAGAAACTTATAGAAATTTAAAAAACTGTTTTGAAATTTGATACCACACTTGACCTTTTAGGTCTCTTTTAAAATTTCAAGATCACAATTTGTACTGTACAAAACAGATTTGAAATCAATTTAACCCCTGTATTCCAAAACAACTACCTCATTCAATTTACGATGCGAAGGGAGCCATGCTCCACCTATTATAAATGTTAAAGTTTGGATGTATGGATGGATGGATATTTGTTACCTCTATAGGCCAGAAAGACAGAATGAGATGCATAGATGTAGCTCTAATTCTGAAATCAAACAGGCTACTATTTATCCCATAAAATAGTTCCAGAATTGAATACTGGGAACTGAAAATATTAAAATAACCTATAAACGTTTCCATAGAAACAACGCGTCCAAAGCCGCGGGCATAAACTAGTTGTTTTATAAAGAAAGAAACTCAAACTGATACCTGAGAATCCCAGGCAGTTCTATTTAATTAAGCTAGCTTTGGTGACACGTTTGGTTCAGTTATGTTTTAATCTAATACGTTTACAAAGCAGTTTACAATAACTTTGCTGTGATCGGACTCGAATACCTACGGAAAAGGTATTTAAGAGCACAATAAGCAATGGAACAATTTTGCGAGATTATGTTTTTAAAGTCCGGTAATGTGGAAAGTCCGGTAACGCTGTCATGGCCATCTGCGGTCAACAGCATTTTAGTCCTTTCGAAAAAAAAGGTCAATTTTGCAGTACCTAGTTATTTTCTTTCGATTAAAAAGATTTAAGTCATATTAGGTGGCTGTTCGAGATGGGAGTGGATGGCCAAATCCGAAACCATGAGGGGAAAATGTTGTGAATGGAGCATGACTTCGATTTATGACAAAAAACAAAACTGCTTGTTTAAAAAAAAATGTTTTTTTCTTTTGCAGGAAATCTCAAAGATTGCTTTTTAAAAAAAAATTACGCCCTATATTTTTACACCAACGGATTTGGTTGCTGATAAGGATCAATCTTTGTATTATATTGTGTTTTAATTGGGCTACCGAAAATGAAAAGAAATGGCTATTATTAAAATTTTAGTTTGAATACTAATAAGCATCAGTGTGAAAATTATAAATAACCTTTCCGAACTACTGGTATGCTTCCCGCTAGGCAGGATACGCCTGTATTTTAATGGGGTTTATCCTCGATAAAACATCTATTCGTAATGAATTTTGTAAACTTTAATGAAAAAATGTGAAGATGCGATGCTCCTTTCACGACATTTCTCTAACTCTCATGGTTTCTGATTTGGCCATCCATTTCCATCTCAAGAGCCAGCCTGTATACACCTACCTAAGCAGTTTGAGCGTTATTTTTTTGTTCTATAGTTTTAGTCTGGATTTTAGTATTGTTTGATGAAAGAACTCTGAAGTATTTTAATATTTAGCAAGGAATCTCATAATCAACATACCTTAATCTATTCGTTCAAGCAGAACCCAAATAAGTAAATATAACGATTTCTTTATGCAAACAAATGTTGCACGTCTATAGACTCGTAAATGTTTGGTATGAAGATAAAGTGAATTAGAAAATCTCTATTTCTACTTTCGTAACATAGTCATTATTATGAAAAATAATTCCCGTAAAAGGATTACTTATTACGCTGCTATCTTCCGTGAATACATTCCAGTTCTCTCATATTTTAGAGCTAAAAAGTATTAAAAAAAACTTTTTTTAAAAGAGGTGGTGTTTGGGAAGACAAATCCAACAAGCCTAAACTCGATGAGGTTACGTCGGTTCTTTTAGTAGTTCCTATGGCCGCCCTCCGGCTCCATCATCAGGACCCTGGTTATCATCTAGGACCAAACTGCTTGGGAAGACAAATCCAACGAAGCTGAACTCGACGGGGTTACGTCGTTACGTTTAGAAGTTCTTAAGGCCACCTTCTGTCTCCATCATCAGACCAGCTCGATGGTAGTTTGCATTGTCATCGAACTTACATAAGTGCTAGCCAAATTTCAGCTCAATCGCTTGAAGATCAGGTCTAAAATTCAGTTGCAAGATTTGTCCCACACATACGTACATACAAATATAACAGGGCTAGTTATTTAAAAAAGCTTGTAAAAATCCAATTTGTTGTAAAAACTAAATTTCCAATTCATTTAGCTGAAAACCGAACAACACTTAAGTAATTTACGAAGCATTAAGTGGTGCGACGAGTGCTTTAAGCGCGCCGAATAATTTTCACTGTAAATGGCTGGCGGTTCTCTATTTGCTCGCACTTACCTCAGTACTGCTAACTTCAGTTTTTATCAGTACCAAGTTCTGGCATTTTAGTAGCGTATCGTTGGCACCTGTTAGGGTTGTTCGTTTCGTGTTTGAGGATAATTAATTTATTTGTGGTTTTAAAGATTTTCTGTGTTCTAAAAGGAATAATACTAGCAAATATAATTTACTAGCTGCTGCTCGCAGCTTTACACGCTCTTTTCTGAAAAAGTAGTCGATGTCCGTCCCCGGAATACTATCTACCTCCCTGCCAAATTTCATTTAGATCCGTTCAGCCGTTTAGGCGTGAAAAGGTAACAAACAGATAGACAGACAGAGTTACTTTCGAATTTATAGTATTAGTATAAATTAGGGATTTTGGGCTAAAATCATATTCAGTAATTCCCAAATGCTCCTAAAATAGCTCTAATATGGGATCATAGAAAATGGTTCACGATTTGAGGCATATTACTTTTCCATTGGCTCTATTCCTTGCAGAACGCAGAAAAAAATTCAAACCACTACATAGTTTGAATTTCTCGCCAACACGAAACAAGCACCCTTAACTTTAAAAATTCAATATGAAAACGATAACAACCGGTTTTTCGTACGCCGCGCCGATAATTAAATCAAATCTCTAGTCAAATAATTCTTTCTCTTGCCGAATCGATGTTGACAAGAGATTTGATTCGTTAAATAAAGATATAAGTGTGTTGTTTGTAACATCCACAGTTTACACTAGTCCACTGCTGGACGCAGGCCTTCCCTTGATAGGCTCATTCCCAGAGCTCCACGGCTCCATTGTTCTCAAAAAATTCAGTTTCATACATTGATTCCCAATAGCTCCACGACACTTTAAAATTAATAATATTTCCATTCCCAAGAGCTCCACGAAATGGTATGGTACAGTCAGCTACAGACTTCGATCTTCGATAGTATAAATATACATTTCTTCTGTAAGAAATAAAAGGCAATGACAAAAGCGGTTATATCTAATGGGTAATCCCCACGCTGGGCATGCGCGTTGGGGATCGCAGTTCGGTAGTAAAATTGTTTTGCAGGAGGCGCTGCTGCCTGTGCGTTCTTACGACATCCGATTTGTAACATATTTTATTTAAATTCACTAACCGGAAATCAAAGTTAGATCGTTATAATATTGAGAAACGGTAGAAACTCTACGAAATTTCTGTTGTTTTATTAGAGTTTTAAGGATCACAATTACACTAAATGCAAAAGTTTGGATGGATGGATAGATGGATGGATCGATGGATGTTTATTACATCTTGACGCCAAGACTTAATGTTTTTTTTTGCACACGTATTTGAGCTTTTGGTCTGAGTTATTCCTATGGGAAAACTGGAATCGAAAAATATCAATTCCAGTTTTTCTCTTTAAGGGGGAAAACTGGAATAACCGTGAATTCTGATAATACTCTAGACAGTTATACTTTGTTAGATAGCTGAAGAAACTTAGATTCGTACATCTGTAACATAACTGCCGCAGTTTTTTTATATTCCTCGAAGAAAAAATATATTTTGTACATATTTTTTTCTGTTTTCAACTATATCAATCGTCTACTACGACCCAGTTTGTACAATTACTTGCAATTTTGGTGTTAAAAATAATAAAGAAACTTACTTACTGCTCAAAAATCGTAAACAAAAACTAGATGCACATATTACAAAAAAGTTATGTAAATAGGTAATTGACAGAAAAAAGGCATTTTTTTAACCTTTAAAGTCCGTTATTTCGACTACGGTTAAGTTATGTATGGTGTTTCATAGTCAAATCAGTCAGTAATGATGGAAAGTACAACCCTTTCAAGGATCTAGGTCGAATTAACCAGTAACCCTGTACAAAAAAAAAAATAACATCACAATGCCGAGAGGTTATTAAACTCGCACGCAAGAACTCTACTGAAATTCTGACACTATATTAATATTGACGTCTACGAATACCGTTGAGTATCAATTTTGGCTCAATATGGGTTATTGAAATTATTTGTTCAAAATTACTTGTCAGAATAAATAAGCATGTTATTTCTTCTTGGAAATATTGGTGAATGAAAGCACAAAATAACAAGATTACATTTGAAAATATGGTAACTTACCTACTTAAAGGTTTACTTATACTTCAAAGGACAGTAATTTTTCAGGACCTGCTTACTACAGCGCTTTAAACTATACCTAATATTATGGTATATTAAAATACTAAAACCTTTGACGAGAGCCATTAGCTGCTATAAAATAGCCTCTCTCATCACTACAAATTATAAAACGAAGTGTGTATGTCTGTCTTTAGGCAATAAACTCAAAAACTATCGAACAGATTTTGGTGGAGCCTTTAAGGGGTGAACCTAATGGATTTGGCTGTCAAACTAGGCCTATATTTCGGAATCTCTATGGTAAAAACACGAATTACGTAAAATTTTAATTTTTTTCTTTGGTTCCTTGAATGTGAAGACAAGACTGAGAAAAAAAAATTATAAAAATGCACTGTTTCGCACATAATTTGGTCGATATCTCAGGAAACCTGCGGTCTATTGGAGTGACTTATGTTTTTATTCGTAGGTTTTTACTAAATATTTGGTTCCTCAAACCAGTTTCTTCATTAGTGTTGTAGTTTTCTTAAAAATAAGCAAAAACTTAATTTTTCGCTTACGCCGTTTCTAAAACGTATGCTCTGTCCCGCTCCTATAAACTCAAAATCTTATGCCTATCCTTTTCACAAAATGGCGCGCATTGCGCTCTCACTGCGACCACTGGAAAGGGCACAGCGTGCTGTGCTCAATGTAATAAACTTCCTGCCCTATATATTCTCTACTGCTGCACTGTACAAAGAGACTAATGTTTGAATAGTACGCCAATTATTTGTATTGAGACTATTAATAAGCTCTGACACATTAATCCAACGCCGCAAAAGCTAGTACTATAAATGCGAAATTGCGCGAGGTGTTTAGAACCTCTTCACCTCTAAACTTCTGAATGGATTAGGTTGAGACTTTGCCATTTTGCATAGAAAGAAAGAAAGAAGAAAGAAAATATGTACAAATATTTGGAACCAATAGAAACACACATAACAAGACACATAACACGACATAATAAAAAAACACATTACTATAATGAACAAGAACGAAAAAACACATAAGATTATAGATAAAAATAAACAGATAACTCAGAACGCAGTGTGTTACATAGGTACTTTTTATCACATAAAACAGGGCGCGTTGCGCTAATATTTGCGTGAATAACGCTTGAGGAGCGGTTATTTCTTGGGTAATTTTCTCAGTCATTCTTAATTAACGCCCCTAACGCGTTATTCATGAAAATATTAGCGCAAATAACGCCGATATCGTGCGTGCGTTAGCGACGTCCCTTGCATAATCAGGCTGCAGTTCCCATGGGATAGAAAGGATAGAAATACTCTTTAAACATTTTCATAGGATCAACGCATGCGAAGCCGCTGGCAGAAACAAGACAATATATTACGAAATTGTTCCTCTTAAAAGTATTTATTAAACTTCTCTGCTACCCGTGCAAAGCCGGGACGGGTTACTAGTTATGTTGAAGTCCTTACCAACAAATAAGTATTTCAATTGTGTGAACCAAACCGACATTACATCTACTTATACGACTGCATCTCCGTCTATTGTGTTTGCTTACAATTAATAGTTTTAAGCTAACGTAATTGCCGTCTAGTCGTATGTAAATTTGCACAATGTTGCTCTGTACCTGGTACATAGGTGTTGTTGGCGCACTTTGTGTAAATAGCTACAACAGGTACCTAAGAAGATTAAATTGAAGCGAGTAACATTTACCAGCTTATTTATAATCATTTCCCGACTTTAGACAGTGTTATGTGTTTTTCTGGCTTATGCCAATCAAATATCCTATTACTACGCTCCGTATGCCAATAGAAAGAAGAAAATAAAAGAATCCTAACAAAACGAAAATTCTTGTTCACCTACGTTTTTGTATATGGTCCGTCCAATGCTTTATAGGTAAACTAGCTGCGCCCCGCAGCTTCGCTCGCGTGGAATTTGATTGAACACTCCTTAGGGGTAGTTTTGTAAAAATAAAAAATTCGTGTATCAT
Organism: Eupithecia inturbata; assembly: GCA_963662085.1. Classification (NCBI taxonomy): domain Eukaryota; kingdom Metazoa; phylum Arthropoda; class Insecta; order Lepidoptera; family Geometridae; genus Eupithecia; species Eupithecia inturbata. Next base: position 7,161,927 of record OY759180.1, on the reverse strand, counting down.
TATTTACTTTATAATATAATACGAATCACAAACTATAATGACCCGATTTACCCTACTTTCAGGAAAGTTTTGTAAAATCTTGAAATACGTGTCATCAATAGTTTTGTATTGTAATTTTCAAGCTAATTAGTCACTGGTTAGAGTTAAAAAAAAATAACTTCAATCCTCATTTTACCCTTTTTCAAGGGTTTTTTTGAAAATCCTGAAATTTAGATTATTATTATTAAGATATATACAGAAAATTTCAAGTCCATAACATTATGCATTAAAAAGTTACAGACATTTTAGTACGGAGCCAAATTACGAATCAGAAACTGTAATAACCCTAAAATTAAATAAATTATTTGAAGTCGGTTTTCACTTTATTCAATACAATCAAATTATTTTATATTCATATCATTTATTTATGAAAGGTTTATTCAAACATTTCAACATGTCACCTTTACTCTTTTGCTCATACCCATTCGCTCAGATCAGAGGATCACGTAGGTCAAGAACACAACATAAATGAATGGAGCGCAACAAAGCTTAACCTGTACCTATCTTGTATATTCCTTCCATTCAATAGTGAGGACGATCATACCTTAAGTACATACTATTGAAATCTAGGTATCTAACTTACGCAAACTGGATCCTATTTACTTGGGAGTCGCATAGCTGAATCCGAACGAAGAGACGCATTCACGTTTAAAGCAGTCGTTTCAGATTGACATCGGTGCTTAGTGAAGTCGAAACTCAATGCAGTAAGGGACTACCCAAACTGTTTGTTTTAGTTTGGGGGAAGACCCAAACTGTCGTCTTTCTAGCCGAATTTCGGCTTCGGCGGTCAGTCTCAAAGGATAGGATGGAGCCATGTGCGCAAGTCATTATTATACCAAAGTTTATTGTTTAAGTTGGCATCCAAAAAGTTCGGTGTGCTCAATAGAGCTAGATTGTATTTCAGTGCGGGACAGAGACTGCTGCTTTACAAGTCGCAAGTCCGACCCCACATGGATTACTGTAGTCACCAGCAGGAGCGCCTGGATACCAGGTTGGACACCTTGACTCGATTCAAAGACGTGCTGTGAGAATTGTTGACGATCCCTCGCTCATAGACGGTATTGAACCACTAAGTCCCAGAAGAGACTTCTCCTCTATGTGTGTTCTACCGCTTATACAACGGGTTGTGTTCTGATGAACTGTTTGACATGGTGCCACTCAGACTTATTGAATAGATACAAAGGTCGACCAGACCAATCATAGAATAGAAGTATTAATAGAAGATTCTATTTTCACACTTGTAGACGGATCTATACTGCCACCATAAACATTCGCAAAACTTGTGTGTTATTCGGAATAACACCTACATTACGCCCGTAACACCGGTCAGTACCCGGCTTTATATTATCCCAGTGATTCTAACAATACATCCAAATCCGTTCAGGCATTTAAAACTTAAGATAGTATAAAGAAACTCCCATACACACATGAACCCTGAAAACATTACACTCCCTTTTTTAGTCTGTCTTGTAAAAAATCAAAATGTTCTAAATCTTTATATCGGCGTCAGCATTCCGCGTTCCTCCGAAATGTGGTCTACGATGTTACAGGCGGACGACGGTCCCCTGACGACATGGTGCGATTTGTAAAGGTGCCTCTGAATCCACTCAATAGATCCGAGAAGTAAACCACTTCTGGATTGATATTCATGTAGGTAGCTATTCAGTTACAGTGGTTTTCAAATTGATTTGTAGGTACTAAGCTCGATGCTCGAAAGTGGGATATTTGGAAGCTGAAAGTGGGATTTGATGTTTTCTTTCGAATTGGTCTGTCTTTATCATCAATAACATGAAAATTAAAAATGTAACTAAACTTTACTCTACTCCCAACAACATTTTATAGCTGATATAGGTAGCTTTAAATCTACCTATTGCAAAGTTGTAAGCTTATAACTTATACACAAGCCAACTCCAACTTGCCAGCTCTGGTTATTGAACAAACAAGTGGCATACTTAAATATTTATAATGTGATGGGTTCTTACAGCGAAATCCATGCGAAGTGGTGAATAGTTGTTTTCGACCTGCGAATACTTCCAAAAGTAGTTTAATACCTGTTTTCCCGACGCCACTAAAAGCTTTTTTGCTAAGCCAACTTTAACAATTATATTTCAGCTGTTGAGTGCTTTTATTAAAGGCGCAACTTTGTGTCTATGTTGCTTATATGTTTTAATGTAGGCCAATGTGTTGTAAGATTTCAGATAGTTAGCTGTCAAATCCAAATTAGATGTCTTCTATTATGGAAACCTATCAACAAAAAAGCCCTTATTGGACCACATTGTGTTCAATGTCTGCGAGGTTAAATAAATTTATAGCTATCTATTTATCCATCACACTGCACACTAACATATCACATCACACTATATTATAAAAGCGAAAGCTTGTATGTTTAGATGTTTAGTACGAGTACCTTTACGCCAAAACTACTGAATGGATCAGGATGAAATTTAACATTTTGCATAGATGCCGGTTTAGATCTGGAATAACACATAGGCTGCTTTTTATCCTATAAATCAGTTCCCATGAGATAGAAATAAGCTTTAAACGTTTCCAAAGAAACAACGCGAAGCCGCGGGCAGAAACTACTTAGTAAATACATATAATGCAATAAAACCCGCGCTTGCAAATTACGAATTAGAGTACAGGGAGATATTTTCGATAATAAACTAATTGATCAGTTCCCTGGGTATCGAACAATACAATAATTGTATTTCCAACACTCACAGATTCAATAATTTGAGCCCCAAACTGTAATCGCAGTTTGTAAACAGTTATTACCCTCGGCGGGTTCATTAGTCTAATTTAGTACTATCAGTACCTATATATATAAACGCGGACCCGAAACGAATAGCTTGTAATATTTTAGGTATGTCTTTGCTATATTTATTGTAATGCTTTATCAAAATTTCGAAAAAAATGCTAATCAAAATTCTTACCCGCTACTAAACTGACCATCTTAGATCATTTTCCGTTGGTGACATTTTTTTTTTATGTAAGGAATATTTTCCGGTTTTTGTTAAATAAATTGAGTATTACCCATTTAGAAATAAAGGTTCCGGTTTCGATCCAATTTTCGCGCTGCTACAAAATGCTACGCCGCCGTAGTAAGCTACGATGCGATGAGAAGGTAATTTAAATTATTATTATGCATGAAGCGTAAACCCTATCATAGTACTGCCTCAGGCCCAGACTCCACCAAAGCGGAGATGTGCGGAGATGTCCGAAGCGGAGACGAGAAGAGACGTTTTTCAGCTAGGGTGTCACTACCGAAGCTGTGTGGAGATGCGTACTACCTACACTGGAGTGGATACGTGTGCTAGCTTAAGTAGAAATGTGTGCTGACTAGGAGCGGAACTGAGATTCGTGCGGCAAGCGCGGGTGTTTGTTGAGATGAATGCACTAGCGGCGCCGCTCACTGCACGCCACGCGCCGCCGCCGCTCACATCTCTTCTCGTCTCCGCTACGTGACGTCGCCTGCTTGCAAGGCAGAGATCACATCTCCGCTTCGATCTTTCTTTGTTTTCTTCGCATACAAATATTATACATCTCCGCTCGGTGGTATCTACAGAAGCTGAGTGGAGACGAGATGTATGAATTACGACGTTCTATTGGTTGTTTAAAACATCTCTTTTCCGCTCGTCTCGTCTCCGCGTTGGTGGAGTCCGACCCTAAGTATCTTAGCGTTTTAAAAATAAACAAAAGTAGGTGATACCTTGTATCACTTACTTTTGTTTATTTTTAAAACGCTTGTAAATGTGATATTACGTTACATACGTACGGGCTACCTCTAGATTCTTTGCAACAGTCTGCAGTTAGCTCAACTGTTTCAATTGTAAATACTAGTTCTAGTTTGTTTCTATTATTTAACTATTAGATAACACGTATTAGTATACCAGTTATTTTTTATTTTTAGTCATAGTTACCTATCTAAAGCTTTTGTCTCTTAATCACCACGCAGTACGCTGCTTACTGCGTACGTACAGGTTATTTAATTATTATTATTTTCATTGAAATGGGAAAGCGTTATTAAACATTTTGAGAGATCTGCTCTTTGAAGTTGGACCCAGACTGACTCTGAATCCGTACAAAAGGTAGGTACTAGAATGTCGCAACGAGTGCCTCAGGAATGTAATTTTGCTACAAGACCCTATTGTTTAGTTGAGAGTTGTTTGTCTGTACAAAAATCTGTCAATATTACACTGTTTTTAAATTTTGCGGGACAGATACTTATCTCTCGGGATTAAAAATGTTATGGGTCCACTTCGGGATCTATTTCTATAAAACTGCAAAAGAACCATCAAAATCAGTCCTCATAGGACGGAGAAATCGACGAACATAATACAAAAAACATACATACTTACAGCCGAACATAGAACCTACTCCTGAAGTTGGTTAAAACACACCCTTCGCTTATTAATTAGGTGTACAATAAAAGCAGGAAGCGGTCGTTATACTGCCTTATAAATTAAACGGGAAAGTGCGAAAAGTCATGGCAGATACTCGTAACTCAAAAACACAATGAAGCTTCATAGAAAGAGTAATTGAATATTTCATTATATCCTCAATAGAGTGAAAATCGGAATGATAATTAACGAAAACGCGAACTCAATTATTCTAAGTAGTAATGAAGGGATTCCAAAGTAGGCGACCGGAACCCCCAGACCTCGGCACGTTGCCACATGCCATTAGATGCCAAGTTCCGGGCTGTAGAGCTGGACAATAATTATGAACTGTGTTGTGTGGACTTATTTATGATTGGGATATTCGTAGGCTTAGGTAACCGTTGTTCAAAAAATTATACATAAGTTTAGTTTCTGCATTTCTTGTGATGTCTAAATTTCCAACTGAACACTCGCACAACCCAAAACTAAATTTTTCAGTCACACTTGAGACACATATAAAGTTTACAAGAATCTTCTTTGAACCATTCGAAATTTATTTATTAATTATTTATTAAATACAGGCAGAGCAAACAATTATATTTTAAACTTAGGTGTTACATAATGAATTTATTAATAATATAGCACACTACGTTGTACATAAATATAATATGTTCATCAAAATCTATCACTACAGGTTGCTGACTCTACAATACTACAACGAATTCATATAAAACTGAACGTAATCATTATCATCATCATATCAGCCCACACACGTCCACTGCTGGACAAAAGCCTCTCCCTTACAACGCCACAAATAGCGTCCTAAGCCGCCTCCATCCATCGACTCCCATTTCGTAATATTCAATTCATATTTGAAGTCGATCATCGATTACCTTAACCGATGTTTTAAGTGCATTCATTCGGATGCAAATAGGTTGGATGTGACGTGTCATCTCACTATCACACGTTAGTACATCCACTGCTGAACATGCCCCAAACAAGTGGGGGTATGTCATAATCACCATGCTTGGCAGGCGATGGTGATCGCAGTGGCATCACCGATACGAGACGCGCCGGGCTGAACAACTCACACGGATAGCACACAAGCTGTCTAAACCAAGAAAGCTCACTCATATCATGGGGCCTTTTCAACATCTACACCCGGATATCTAATTCTATTACTGTGGCTCCCAACTTACAGATTTTCAAGTCAAGGTTAAAAGAGTGGCTTATCTACACGGTGGAAAAGTTTTTGTGTTTGAAAGTTAACCCTACCTCAATATAATAACTGTTGCACTACTATAAGTATTATTTTTTTTCTAATTTATTTCAGTTTACCATTTTGTTGTATTCTTTGGTATTGACAGTGTACTGGTTCTAAGTTATTTTTTTTTTATACTTGGTTCTTGACGAAATTACTTGTATGTTCTTGTATCAATAAATGAATCTGAATCTGAATCAGTGTAGGTGTTAAAACATACACAAGGAAGCCTTATTCTGGTATTTCCCTTAATTAGCTCTTACTTTATCTAAGGGTTGAGTTGAAGTGGTCGATTCTTCCACCCACCATGGCAATGTGACGTGTATTATCTTTTTCAACCGACTTCGGAAAAAGGAGGAGGTTCAATGTTCGGCGGTATGTGTTTTTTTTTATGTATTTTCGTCAATTTCTCCGTCAGTTATGGACCGACTTGGAAAATTCTTTTTGGGACCACCTTAGGATCTTCTATACCTTTATAGTATAAAAAAAAAGTGTAAAAATTGTATTCCTAGGGATTGGTATTTGCCCCGAAAAACTGAAAACAGTGTAAAATTAAGGAATTCGAGGTCGGTTTTTAGTTGTTTCAAAACAATGAAATTATTAGTCCAAATACTTATCATAAAATGAGTTTTCTGTAAAAGTGTAAGGGCATATAGAACACTCAGGCTGACAATTTCCTGTAGGCGGCGGGGACTCTTGAATTAATGCCGTTGCATTGCAGTCACGCCAGAAATTACTCTCTTTTCCTCGTTTAATTTCTTTCCACGGTCTTAAAGAAAGAAAAAATATGCATGATCTTTCTCTTTCTTTTGGATAGCTATTACATTTTTCAGGCCATAACTTTAAAAAAGACTTAACTTATTTAAAATATAAAAAAAACTGTTACGAATAGTTAAATAATACAAGGATAAAGTTTATAAAAATAAAATAAAATAAATAAAATAAAATCAGTTTAATACAGTACACACAATAGAAAAAATATAAAATAAAAAGATTAAAGATTAAATAACATAGGTACAAGACTACCTATTGTTTATTTCCGTCCATATAGACAGAAATCTAGTGACTGTATATGGGATTGGCCAGATAGTCAGAAACAGCCTTCCTGATGGTGTTGTTGGAGCGACCTTATCGACTCCAGAAGGCAGCTATCGTCGTCTGTCTTATAGCGAAGAAGTCGGGAACTCCCGCCTCAGAAAACATGGTCGACGCACTGCAGTATCTTAGAAGCCTCATAAGGGCCCAGTATGCATTATTATATTATACCCTTATGGTGCTGAATGATTTCCTAGTGAAGTTCTACCAAAAAGGACAGGTGTACATACCAAGGCAGTATGCCTTAAACAGGGTGTTCTTCACGTCGGAACTGCAGTTGGCAAATCGGCATGCGAGCATGTTACCTCTGACGGCGAGAGCTCTCCTCTCCCGCTCTATGTCCGCATCATCTTTGGATGACTGTGTCAGTAGGTGACCTGATGAGGTACCTGAACTGCTTGACCATTTTAATGCTCGTACTGCCCAAGTGTACCTCGCCCCGACCTGAACACCATCAATTCGGTTATTGTGACGTTGTATTTTAATCCATGAGCAATAGCATATTGCACCTAAATGGCATCCGATCCTGGCGCTCCGCAATTCCCCGATCAGATCGTTAACGTAGAGGTTGAACAGGTCGGGAGAAGTCAACCCACCTTGACGAAAACCGCAATCTAGCCTATAATCGCTAAAAGTCGTGTCGCCCCACTTCACATAGTTAATTTGATTTCCGTACCAGTACTTCCACAGATTCACCACATGATGCGGTACTAGCGCGTTAACTAGCTTTGACCAGAGAATTCCATAATACACGAGGTCAAAAGCTAAGCTAAGGTCTAAGAAGCACGCGTAGACCGGTGTACCTCGTGACGTATAGTAATTCTCAGTGCTTTTCAAACTCATGATGGCTGAATCCGTTGAGAGACCGGGATTGAAACCAAATTGTGCGTCATCAATCGTAAAGTATTTAAGCAGACCTGGATGAATAAGTCGCTGCAACACCTTTCCTAAAACTGTACCTAACGATGTAGGACGATAATTTGCGGGCGAACTAAGATCTCCAGTTTTATTCTTAATAATAGGTACTACTACTGTTTTCATGAGATTCTTTGGCAAGTAACTATATCTGATGCATGAGTTATAAAATTTACTCATGTGTTCATGCACATTGTCGCTGCCCAGAGAATGTGTTCGATGCTGGGACCATCATGGCCAGTTTATTACCTACATTCCAAATTACACAAATACTTTGGTAGATTATATAAATGGTCGCTTACATTTTTATTGAGACTTCTGAAAAAAGTTTCCATTTTAATATTCAAGTTCCGAGAACAGCTCTTGATCATCAGATTAGCTTTCAAAGAACACCATCCAAATTATCAACTTAGATGAAAATAACAAACAGCCGTACGGACATCTTCAGCCAAAACCACATAATAGCATTGCTTCATTGCAACCAAAAAAGCCATGCAGTTTTAAAAGCTAGTATCCGACTCTCCCTATTTGGCACCAATTCAGTGTTGTTTTGGCGCAAATCAGACTAAATAAGTTGAAAATGCTAACTACGGCTTTCTACGCCCGCGCCTCTAGCCGGCACTTTGAAATCGAAAAGTAATTCGACTTAAGGGAGCACTACGGAGCTATACCAGCGTTTTCAAGGGCCATTTCAGTAGATAATACAATTTGTTACTAGTCGTTTGCTCGTTTGCTTTTATTATTAGTGGCTATTAAGAAGGTCGTAGATCTCGTCAGGCGCACGTGGCTTGAAGCGATTTCGGAAAGAGTGGATCCCGCAGCCTCTCCCGACATCTGTTTATTTAAATTGCGTATTTAAACTAATTGGCATCATTACGACGCGCTGCTATTGAAAGACTCTTTCGGACGGAATGAATTGTGCTTTAATTTTAAGCCTGAAATAAGAGTTAACCGAAATTGAAATGATATTCATTTTAGTTGTCAATTTTACTTAATAATGCCAATGGCATTACACAGACATTTTAATATGACATTACAGGTTTATCTCGTTAGAGCTAAGTTTTCACTAAGCTCGGTAAAGGCTGAGTAAGACAAACTCAACAGTTTGCTTTGCTACCTGAAACTTTGTAACGCGGTCATGACTGTATTTATATAACGTGCAAAGAGGACTGAAATCGATTTACCTGGAATATTCAATCACCGGTTGAACTGAAAAGTTATATTAAGCTCGGCAATGAAGTGTTTACAAAAGCGTCGGCAACAAAAAGACCGCGCAATTTGGGATTGGAGTGGCCATTACCCGCGCCGACTGTGGAAAGAACGTTCGCAATTGCATTGAAAATGTCGCTTTTAATTTTTCAAAATGCAAAGCGTAAATTCACATTTGCGGCGGGTACTATAACCACCGCCTAAAAGCTCTAACGTTGAGGCCCGTGGAGCTTTGTTGGTAATACAAAGCGCTCGCTCACATCAGACGGTTTTACAAAAACTTTGTCTCCTCAGAGTTCCTCGGGCATATTATTCTCGGCAGCTACTGCTAATGCCAGCAGAAAGGTCTGTAATAATGCGAAGCTGTCTCACAACTAAGCTACTGAAGCTTCGATCTCAGCACACGAGGCTTCTAAATTTATCTCAATTGTCCACTGCCTGTATATCTTGGTGGAAACTTCAATGCTGAGATGGCAGCGGGCTGATGCCCCTTGATGTATTACGGGTCATCACACAACGACTCCGTAATATAACTATGATTTATCCTACGTCCCAGACAATCCTACATCAGATGTGTTGTCGACGCGCAGCGAGCGCCCTTAGATTAATAATGCGCAGCTGATATTGGACGTGTGCTTTTTCTTCTCTCTTTGTATCATTTGTTACTCTAGTCAAACAGATAACAGTAATGGAATATCGATGGTATGAAATTGGCGACGGGTACGACCTTCGGGTTTCACTATTCGCTGATTAAAAGAGGAACAAATACGAAGCAAGATGTATCCGGGTATTGTGCTTTTATTCGACGTCTCCAGATTAAAAACTGGGGCGGGCACAATGAGAGGCACGGCAGCGCTGGGAATTCAGAGGGGTGGTGGATGACGTCACAATGCGAATATGACGCTTGGTTACTGTCTCGCGGAGTCTGTACACGAACGAAGCTAAGTCGCTGAAGAGCAAGTGGATGAGCATCCATTATAGGCCACTTCACAATGCCTGTGCCGAAATATAAAACAGTTAGACGCCAACATTAAACTTCATTAAATCATCCTCAAGTTATTTCCTTTGAATGTCATTCTCTTTTGTAATTACCAGAAGTTTCCTTCTGTTTCGTTTTTAAGAATTTTCCTTTGTTATCTGTACCTATAGCCAACTGGCATGAACATGTTGTTCAAAAGTTGAAAAAATATAAAAAAAAACAACAAAAAAACCTGTGTCGATCCCCTGGGCATATTTTCTCTTTGTTTATGTTTATGCCCAAGGTTCGGTCATGTTCTAGTCTTGGATAAGTGCAACCCACTAAATACCTTGCTCATTGTTTAAAGTACTTTCAATAAAATAATTATACTCCTCGTTAATATTTCTGAAATAAGATGTTATGAGCATATAATAAAAATATTACTAACGCAGAATTTATGATGGAGCCGACTCGTAAGCTAAAGAGAATAGATAAAAGCTTGTTTTATAACCACTCTCACCATTCATAACTGTCTAGCACTGCCGGGTTACCAATAGAATGAGTAAACAACATCCGTCAAGTGAGAGTGTGACTCGCACGCCGACGGTCTCGAACTTTTGTCAAATATATAAATAGGTATTTATAGGATATTTCAATTGTAAATACTAGTTCTAATTTGTTTCTATTATTTGATTGTAATTTTCTTGAATAAAGGCCAATAGGTGTACTAGTTAGAGGCTTTGCTATTTAATGAATATCCAAAAACAGTAGGTACATATAATTCAGATGGATCGTTCTTCAAACTTTGGAGATTAGGGGGTAATGGCCAATTTTTCGACTCTTTTCAATGTATTTGAAAAAGTATGAAACCCAGAAAATTTGCAAAACCTGTTTTGAAATGTACAACCTGATACCTTTCATTTTATTCTCCTGACTTTGTAGGTCTCTTTTAAAATTTCGATATCGCATTATTATTATTATTATTTTCAGAACATGCGCACGATATTTGTGGTTATTTTAAAATGTATAGTTAATAGCTTTGGAAATTGCTGAGATATTCAAGAGGAAAAAAGGACAGACAGAGAACCTTATGGGTTTCGAAACCTGATCGATACCCTAAAAAAGAAAGAATTGGAACAACCTCTAATAAAATTACACTGCGTTATATTAGGATAAAAAAAATATTTAGTAACAATTCCGCGTAAAACCTTCTCTGATATTATCAATTGCATGGCATGTCAATTAGTAGCATGTTTTAGATACATTTTTTGATAAAAATCCTGTAAGTTAAGTGAATTCGAAAATTCACTAAGTGCATATAGCTCAACCTTTCGAATACGACTGAAGTAGGTACTCGTACAAAACAGTGGGCATGTTTAGCAAAAGCAGCACAAAGCCGCATAAGCCCTCTAGGGATATCCTCCACAGTGCTTGCACCACTGTCATTCGACGCCCGCAATGACAACTTAGTTAACTGTACACAGCCCAATACACACATGCGAAATGGTGAACCCACGTTCACTCCCAAAACGCTTAAACATTTCTAATCGTGTAAATATCAAGATAAAATGGATATTTTTAGAAGCTTTTACTAGAAGGATGTCTAACAAAGCTTTAAGAAAACTTGGCTTTAGTCATGCGAAAGCAAAAGGAAATCCCCAATTTCCCTGTAAATAGTTTTCTGAGAAAACTTGGATTTGTTTACTTAATACTTTTAAATACTTTATTTAAAAGTATTATAGTTAGCTGTTATTGCTAATCCGAGACGAGGACCTGTCTCGCCAATGTAGTACTCGTATACAGCAATCTATTATAAATACTTATAGTCTGCAGTTAGCTCAATTGTTTCAATTGTAAATACTAGTTCCAATTTGTTTCTATTTGATCGTAATATATTTCTTTACTAAATAACATACATAACAATGAAAACCCTCGACAAAAATGAGGGTTTTTATGTTGGACTTGCTTCCGAGGTCACTCCATGAAGCCTGTGAAGATCTCACACATTTGGTTGACACAAATCCTACTATATGTACTATACTAATATAATAAATTCGAAAGTAATTCTGTCTCTCTGTCTGTCTGTATGTTACCTTTTCACAATGACATGGCTAAACTGATCCCAATTAAATTTCGCAGGGATATAGATAATATCCTGAAGAAGGACATAGGTTACTATTTACCCAGAAAAGTGCGTATGAAGCCGCAGCCAGAAACTGGTAGATAATTAACTGTGAAAATATTATTTTATTCAATTGCTCAATTATTTTATTGTTGGTACATTATGTCACGCGTGTGTAAGCACCACAACTATGTTGTGAGTTGAACTTAGCGTCGGCGTCCAAGTCCGTCCTATTTACAGAACAGCCGCGCCACACTTGACTTGCGTTTGCCCTCCCCGAGACGTTCAAGTTTTGCATTTCGTTCTCAAGTTAGCGCAATTTGTGTTGCGCACGCCTGCATATTTCATAGTTCTCGGGTTTTCTTTGTTATCTTATTCTACGTTTCCTCCTATCGAACTGTAAACTGCACTATGCACGCCCGTATTTTGCTGTTTTTATGTTTATCCAATAACTGAAGTTTCTAGTTCAACATGCTTCAAGTAAGGGAGAAGTAGTTTTAATATTTTAGGAAAGAAAATGGTCTGTGGCATATGGTGGCTTCCAAGACTGTAAATACCAGTGATATTGTTAATATAAAATTTTGGTTTCTCTTCTCACTCTTCCTAAGGCTTGGATACTAGTGAAAAGCAGCGAATAAGAACCTAGCCCCAAAATGTATACTGTTAATAATATATACTGTAATAATGTATACTGTTAATAATATACACTGTAATAATGTATACTGTGTTCGCCTACAATGCTATATTGATTGCAAACACAAGTAAGAATGAGTCCCTTCGGCGGCAATAGAGTTAGGTACACGTATCTGGCGTGGCGCCCGCGGCCACAATGCATCTCTGCGACACGGGCACCGCACCCCGCCGTGTTCTGCCAACTGCCAACTTGCACCCGACTGCGAGTCCGGAATCCGGACGCGCATAGCCTGATTTATAATCCGATATCCGGATAGCCCCGTTTACAAATCTCTAGAAACTCCTGAAATAAATATTCGGGTTCGACTCGCCAAGTGTACTGAGGCACATTTGTTCTCGCGTGGTCGAATCGTTAATGGGCTGGGGGAATATACGTTCTGGTGTTGCAGATGCGCTTTATTTCTCCCTGCTCCTCACTCTATAATTTTTAATTTTTCTCTAGAAATACACATTTAAAAACCTCATTTCATTACTATCATACGGCATCATTATAAAGTTTTTCGAAGAGAGAAATGATTACAATCGTACAAACAGCTTCGTACCTACTGTAGAAGGAAATACAACGAGTAATAAACTTTTACTATACATGGATCTGGCTAGTCTGAAATATAAAACTTCACGCTTCCAATATGATGAAACCGCAAGATGTCGTCGCTAAAACTTTACGAGCAAAATGCGAGCGAGTTGCAGACTAAAAAACTTTTAATTTAATCGAAACTTCAAATCTTAATGAACGGATCACGGCAGCTTCTTTGAGAGTGCAGTCCTAGTCCACTCCGTCTTATATTATGTGGCGAAGATTCCAATTACTTTTGTGCAATTAAGGGGATTCACTTTGCGGAGTGTGCGGGGAAAGTGGGAACAGATAAGTGCTTCCACCACGACTGAGGTAATTTATTAGTTTAATTAAAAGCGTAGGCGTTTTACCCGACTTTAAGGGATGTTATCATTATCTCTTCCACTTGTGTGTGCGTACGAACTATATAATGTATTTTAATTAATAGGTTTACTATTAGCATTTAGTAATTTATGTTATATTGTAAATAATATTAATAATTTATGTTATGTTTAACTACAAAAATTGCACTCCTAATTCTTATTTTTATTAATGATAGGGAGTAATCTACTCGTACTAGGCCTGTGAACCACATGTAGGTACATAATAATTTGGCGTGTTTTAAAAAACTATAAATAAACCGACATCAAATTCCAGTAATTCCAGTTTCCAGTATTCATCTATGTCTCGGGCGGACGAAATCATCCGTCTCTTACTTTTCCTGACCGAAGATCTATGTTCATGTACCAGATTTTATAATACTATACCAGGTTCATGTGCAACAAATTGAGTTTACACTTCGATAGCGCGATCTAATTTCCCAAGTGGGGACATCTAGATATAATTCAAGTCCAAATTACTTTGATGACACATGGATGAAACTGTTGACGCCCGTTGCCATGGATACCATTAGGTGATAGTGAGATTATCATATTGTGGAGAAGTTTTACAAACCTACATTTGCAGCGCACAAGAATCAAACTTTCTTAATAGGGGACCACCTCAAAATCAATCTTTATACAACAACGAAACAATAACCAAAATCTATTAAAAATTGGCGCAGATATCAGTAAAATTTTTATAGCTAGTCGTTATTCTTCAAAAATATAAAGTTGTTTTTTAAGTTATATGGGATAAATACTAATCCATCGGAAATACTTTTCGTAGAACCACCTCGGGATCATACCCTTTACAATAGCTAAACAATCAGCAAAATCGGTTAACCATTGGCGGAGATATCATGTAACACACATACAATAAAAAAAACATAGAGACAAATCAAGAACCTCCTCATTTTTGAAGACGGTTAAAAATGAAATGCATTAATATTTTGGTAACTTTTTACTTATTTCTCAGAAACTATACATTACATTATACGGAACTTCATCCCGCTGCTGCTTCGCACGCGTATTTTGGAACAAAAAGTAGCCTATATGTAATTCCAGGTCTATGTGTCGTCCATTTGTCCAGGTCTATCTGTATGTGTGCAAAGTTTCAGCCCCATCTGTTCAGTAATTTTCGCGTTTTCTTCGGCCAAACATCGTCACAACGGTACAGCGACACAACGGCACGAACTTTCGCCTTTTTAATATTAGTAGGGTAAAATATCTTTGATATAAGGACTTACGTGAGTTGGTTTTACCCTAGAGACCGGTGCTCACATTAATTTTTAATTTAAATAAGTTTTTGTTATTTGGTTGATTTTGGTTTATAATTATGGATCTGTTAAATATAATTTTTTGCGTGGCATTTCAGCCAGCACGGTTTGCATAGGAAGCTAGGATTTGAAGGTATTTATTTACGTTGCAATTTAAACTTATCTAAGCTGAGAGTTGACGATGCTCAGTAGTTTGTTCCTAGCTTTAGTCAACAAAAAGCTCACTCTTTCTTATCAAACAACGTGTCAAACCTTATCTTGAAATGTGGTGGTTTTCTACAAAATCCGTTCTACGTTTACGAGGAACGTCTAAGCGAGAAGAGATCTCTCGTTAGAAAAACATTAAATACATAGAGAATATAAAAAGTATGTTAGGATTACTTATAAAAAATATTTAGAAATTAGTTTCTGCTTTCGGTTTTGCACGTGTTGTGTCTATGGAATCGTTTAAAGGTATTTTCTATCCCATATTAACTGGTTAATTGGATAAAAAGTAGTCTAAGTGTTATTCCAAATCTAGACTTTATGTACTATGCACAATTTCACCTCGATCCTATCAGTAGTTTTAGCGTGAAGATGTAACAAACATACATCCAACCATCCAAACTTTCGCATTACATTAGGTATTAGTGTGATTAGTATTTCCAAGGATGGTACTAAAGTGGTATAAAAGTGTCTGTTGGTTGTTTACTTACGGACAGGTCTGACCCAAGGTCCAAGAAAACTAGGTCTGGCACTCCGGGAGTGACACATGCTACGTCACTGTTTGTGTAGTTGCCACTTATTTGAACAAAATATGGAGGTTGGGAAGCACATAGTCAACAAAAAAAAATACATAAAAAATGCCTATCGTAAATTTGGTTTGTTAGATCATTCAAAATAGTTTTAGATAAACACGAGTAATTGTGATAAATAATTGGTTATTGCAAAGCCACATCCTTTTATCAGATTCGTACAGGTAATTTTTGGAGCTCGGGTAGTTACGATCTTACGCTACGGTAACACTAAAAAATAGATTCGTCTTTTCAATCGCCGATGGCGTCGATGACGTAGGCTTCTGTCACCCACGTGACCGTGATGTCTCGGAATACCGTACCTTGTATTATAAAACCATGGTAGACCTACCTACAGTACACAAAAGTAGTGTACTGTAGGTAGATAGAGTAGGTAAGGTAAAGAGGCATCCATTCCATAAATAAAGACTCATTTCCAGAAATCACAAGAAGCGGATTATCGGTTCCAATTCTGAATCCAAACTATTTCAAGTTTAATTTCTGTTTTGCTTCACTTTGAAAGTTATTCGACGAGTAAATGACAATCAGGGATAGGTAAGTTATCATAAATCTTAGGAAACAATCTTGTCCCTTCATGATATCTTATTTAATGGCTTTGTTATCTTCAGAAATGAATGAATAAGTAGGTTAAATAAAATCACTGATTCAGTTTTTCTTTTTTCAAAAGACCCCTAACAAATACTTACGTATGAACTTACGTAGATACTATAGGCACATTTTTAATACCTATAGGCAAACCACATATCTCATTCCACTCCTGCTCGATTGCTATAAGTTATCTGGTTTACCTATAATTAAGAACTTTACTAGAAAATAGGACCGCCTGAATTTATTTTTCTATTTAACATTTACAAAAAATAAAATACTTTATTTACCTTGGAACTCAATCGATGGTATCGTAGTTTAACAAATTCAATTTGAATGTATTTATTTAATTATTTATTTATTTTTAAGAGTTATTTTGTTGATCTATAATTATGTAATTTTTTATTTTCGTACTTTGAGGCTCCATCTCTTTTAGATAGCGCTATTTCACCGTGCTACACTCTGCAAGGCGGGCAGGGCAGTAATGTCAGCGGTGACTGCGAATTTCATTCCCTGTATTGCTCGATTTAACTGTATGCATATTCTCGATAAAGGGCTTAGAGAATTCTCTGTGAAATACTTTGAATCAACAACCAGAGGAATACCGAACAACGTAGATACAACTACATCTTAGAGATAACATTTATCAGTCGTATTTTGGTGGTAGGTGGTACCCTCTTCTGCTGTTTTCAATGGAATCAGTGAAATAAAGACACATCGAGGGATAGAGAAACGTAAGGGAGGTTTTCACCCTCACCCTCAACAAGTTCAAAATAAAATTTATTATTTAGGTCACATTTTTATAGATTAAAAAGGTACAGTTTATGTAGCACTCAATTTATTAGTAAGTATAATGTGACCGTTCAACTCTATACCAAAAAGGTCTAAAGGTTACAAAAGCATTTGTTAGTTTAAGCCAACAGTGGCCACGGACGAGCTCGAGACAACATGCTGATAACCTGCAAATATTTGTTTAAAGTCTTTCTTAAAATCACTCTCAGAATTTCTTTCAAAGCGGTTTTACATTTTATTTCTGCAAAACATCAAATAAACCTAAGCCGATAAGTAGGTTCTCTGTTTTATGTATTTTTAACCTCTCCGCCGCTTTGGTGACTCACCAATTGTGGGTATACAATACCGAGCTCGCGCGGGCCGTACGCGAGTTAAGTTACAAAGAACCCACCTACATGTCGTATAAGGTTTTGTATCCAATGCTTCCAACAGGAATCCCATACAAAAAACCGTTAAAGTAAATTGATGTTTATATGATTAAGTAGGTAAAGAATCGCTTGCCTCAGTGCGCGTCCGACTGACGCCTGCCCTTTTTGTAGTTTTTTTTTTTTCGTTATTTGTTGCTTATTCCTATTTCGCAGCTCGCAGTTTAAGCCCAAGCTTAAAGCTTAAGCTTTGCTCCTCAAAGCGAATTCGGTAACCCAAGTTACCGAATTCGCTTTGAGGAGCAAAGGTCACCCCAAAGGTGCGAAGTTAAAAGGGCCTCGCTTCCTGCAAAGTAGTCCATACTCCCGGGGACCCCTACTAATACGTTCAGGCAAATTTAATTTAGCGAACACTCAAAGAAATACTCGCGAGACTTGAGCGTTCAGCTTGGTCATTCAGCTCAGACAATACGGCCCCGAGACAGAGCCCTGATTAGTAACGTACACTCCAAATGCAAAATACGGCAACCAGAGATTGAAGGCAGTCTCGTGCGGTTAAGGCGTTTTCTCATAACGTTTTATGTCGACAATTTACTCGGCTTTACCCCGAGGGATCTGCACAAAGATTTGTTTGTACGCCCAGCATTGCAAATAAGTGGGCGCTCTTAACAGTCCAAACTATTCTGCTTATTCAGTGGCATATGCTAAAAGGTTACATTTCTCTATAAAGCGGAAAGTTAATTTTTATGAACAAGAATGGAATAAGCATCGCTTTTTCTTTCGATTTTAAACAGATTCAGTGCAATTTACTTCACAATTCAGTAGGCAAAACATCAAGCGTATAAAGTTACGAATTCAGCAAACCGCTTGTATGTATGTATGTACCTTATGCGGTGTATTAGACTGAAAATACCAACATGTGCGTTTTATGAAACTTAATGAACCACATAAGCGAATATCTATGTTAACTGCTGCTGCTTTTCTCTCAACTCGTGCATGGTTGTTTAGGTTAAGTTCACATAAATCGCGCGTTGACGAGCGTCAACGAACGATCAAATTTAAAGAGAGTTCAGATGATGATTGATAAGCGCTAACGCGCGTTGCGAGAACTTTCACTACTCGTCATCGCGTCAGTCTGGTAAAAAAGTACGTGCAATCGCGATGAAAGCGCGCGCTCATCTGAACAGCAAACGGACGTTACATTGATAATCGCACCTCCATTTTGACTGGCTCAACCCAAAATTCATGTTTTTTGGGAAATGAAGAAAACGTTTTGCGGTCTTTGACAGTTTTTGGTAAATCACACTATAGCTTTATGAAATAGAGAGCTATTTACAAAATTCAAAGTCTTACAGGTTATTTGGTCTAAGGACTACTTAAACGGATAAACATTTATTTAAAAATATGTAAAAATCAAAGAAAGAGTCACTTTAGTACTAAAAAAACTTTTGAACTTTTGATTTTTATACTGATAGGTCTCTTTATTTCCTACCAATACGTTTGATTGAATGACTTATTTACAAAAAGTTCACTTTAATTCTTAACTTCAATATTTTTTTGCGGTCTAATAATAAATGCTGCAGTTATGTACTAAAATAATCCTATGGTATGCGATTTAAAACATTAATTAGTAACGATCATACGATCGACGTATCACGATCTTTTACTAACTTGTTATTAAACTTCTTAATTAATCAACCAATTTGCTAACATTACGCACATTGTCCTACGGTAACCATTTCAAATCTTTGCTATGTATTTTACCATACGAATCAGTCATTAACTCTCAATATAACTTGCTATGCTTATTCGAAACAACAAAAATATATATTAAACTAAATAGTAACACAGGTATTATTTCACTGAACTGTAAGCTTTCACTCTTGAGGAGTTGTTTTTATTCATCTTCAGTCCTTTCTGTATATTTTTCGATTCGAGTATCGACTCGTATCTCAGGCATCTGCGTCAACTGCATCTGGTCTGGTGTAGTATATTCAATTATAGAACTGTGGACTGTCACAAGCCTTTTCAATTGTAAATTGTGCTTAAAATTCTTTACAATTCTGAAATAATAAACAAATTTGCATACTAAAAAGTAATCAATTAAAAATAATAAATAAGTTATCTTGTAAAATAGTAATCATTTAAAATAAAAATGTACTAAAATAATAAATTTTGATTATTATCTAGATAGGTAGGAAAACGTTCCCTTTTTCTGGTGTAGCTTCGCTGTTTGGTGGGTATCTCTTGCATACGTGGGGCACCAGTATAGTAGATAAAGAAGTATACCTATTAGGATACTGTTGCAATGACACCACAAGGTGCCGAGGTATTTTGTTAAAAAAACACATGGTAGTAGTTAGGTACCTACCTCTTCTTATCGCGTGGTCACTAACATTTCCAGAATTTTATTTTAATATATAAAAAAGGAGTTGAATATTTTGTTGCTCAAAAATTGGAAATAATCTGACTAAGTGCAACATCAGATTTCTTTCGATATATTTGTTCAGAAACGGCCCTAATCCACCATAAGTCCACAAAAATTAAAAATAATTTATTTAAATACAGACCTAAACTTTAAAGCACGCACTTCCGATCAAATTATATTCAGTACAAAACTGACCAAACTATGTTTAAGTCACAAAAACTTGCTCAGTTTACAGTTGTAAAGTGACTCAAAACAAACTTCGGTCGCTTTACGATTAAAATTAACATACCCCAATGTTTCTACAAGAGTACCGCACTGAGGTTTAGGTCACTTTCTCATTAGTTGCGCAGCGTATGACTCCAACCACTTAGAACCCAAAACTAAATACGTCATCCTCGTAATGACGAAAGGCGCCGGACTCGTCATTAAGAATGAGACACAAGATAGCGTTTCTCCTTTCCTGGCCTTATTAGGGCAGTTTCTGATTAACTAAGCGATAGAGCGTGCTTTTTTAAGTCGTTCTATATACTTAACTTGATTCACCCTAATTTTTGATTGAGCTAGTCTACGACTGGAGGTGACGCCACTCGTACTGATACCCTATTTATAAGACTACTAGCGGCTACAAAATTTACCCCCTATACTGAGTGTGGGTGGACTAATAAAGGCTTATGTTGACATACAGGCTAGTAAACTTACCGTGTCTTCGGTTCGCGTAGGGATTAGTGACGTCAGCGTCCTTGTAGATCTTCAAAACATTTAGTTGCACTCCAGTGTGCACTTACTGAAGTGCAACTAAATGTTTTGGCCTTCTTACGTACAGTACGTACGTAGTGCACATAAATTAAGTACCTACCTATAGACCTACAGACAGATATCAACACTCATTTTCGTCTATCTATCTTCTATATATATAAATGAATCCCTATTTGCCTTGATCACGGCATCACGCGTGAACTGCTGGACCGATTTCGCTAAATCTTCTTTTGTTGTGTTTATTATTGTCAGGAGAAGGTTCTCATGAAGGAAAAATTATCTAAATATAGAATTGCTACTATGTTCTAATTTTCCGCGCAAATTTATGCGTACAAAATTCAATATTCATAGTTTAGTCAGGACAACGCCTCTCAGATCAGTTAGTTTTTAGATAAAGAACCAATTGAATTACTTATAACTTTGGCTAAACTAAGTTATACGATTATTTACTATACAACCACGCCAATTACATCATAATTAATTAGCTTCATGGCACAAAATTCAATCTCAAGTTCTTTTCTTACAAAAATGGATAAAAATAATTTTCCCAAGTAAACTTGGGTACGTAGGAATTCCCTTAAGACTTGTTTGGCTTCGGGTTAGATATAAAACTACATCAAGGTTGGTAGAGGCCCTGCCACGTGGAGTAAGTAACACTTCAATTGTAATAACAACAAATACTAAACATAAACAAAATTGAAAATTTAGAGGGCCAAACAAGTGAAAATTTGATGTTCTTGGAAAAAGTTGCCTGATTTTTACGATAAGGAACACTTCGTGTGCGATTCGACTCGCACTTGGCGGTTTATTTATCATTTTCTCTTTCAAAGCCATTTCCATACATTTTATACGCATTTCGTCATTGAATCTTAATGAATACTAGGTAAAACTGTATAATATGTGTGAAAACTGTTTTGCTTAATTTTCTACTGTTAAGTACAGTACAAAATTAAGCTAAACAGTTTAATTTGTAAGTTAAAGCTTCTTGTTTTGCCAAGATAATAAATGAATAAAATGAAGTAATGTTACGTACAGAATGTTTTTAATTGTTGTCGAAAGTTATCACTATCACTTCTGTAGGTACGATTAGTATGAGTGTGCAAAATACTAAAACAGAAACAGTTTTCGAAAACGTGACAGTTGGCATTCGTACTGCCAAAATGCAACATACGTGTTCATATAAAACAATTAGACGCTATGCAGACAGAGAATGAATGAATAAAATGCGTTTATTCTGTTGCAACAGTACACAGTATGAAAACAGGTAGCTTAGATATGATACAGATAACTAACAGAAATCAAAGGCACGAGGACAGCTCAAAAACTATTATGCTTTTCTTGAATATAAATAATGGATATGTGTTTTGATCGGTGCCAAGTGTACTGCGCTATCAGAAGAGCTCCATGCTCAGCTGAATGTTGCGATTAAATAACCCACAACGCTGATTTTCAGCATTCACCAGAGTGGTGATGACGTACAATCTATTTAAAATAAAAAATAAAAGATTTTTTTTTATTACCGATTTGGCAAACTGGCAACTATACTGTTAACTATACTGTTTCAGTTGTAAATACTATTTCTAATTTGTTCCTTATTTCCAGATTTTAATTGAAGAAACTGTCATCTTTATAATATTTTTCGTATAAACTTCTTCTTTAAATGTAAACAGCTAACTGCAAATTACCTGTTGCCGCAATAGTTGCTCTGTCTGCATAGCGCCTTAGACCTAACGGTCTAGTAAGTACTAATATAGTAAGAAAAGAAGTTCCTCTCAGTAGATAGAATAGTTTTATCCATAGTTGAAAACACCTTTTATGTATAATGAAATACTTGTGAAGAAACGAAACCTACACTTTTATAGTTTTCGCAAAACTATGCAAGTAACTCAAACTAAGGGCTCAGTAAAGTCTAAGTAAAATGACGTACTGCAAACATTTCTGCTTCTTGCTTCCTCCCGCGGCATTACATGCATTTTTCCGGGATAAAAAGTAAGTCAGACCCAGTTACAGTGGTAAACTATAACTATTTAAGTTTTATACTATTTTCAGTATCTTTTCATGTAAAAATCAATTAGATTAATCTTCGTTACCTACCTAATTTGTCGGCTCGATATAAATCGAAACATTCTCAAGTCCCGATATTTCACGAGTTGACAGATGCACATCTCTTTTTTCTTTTAAAGTAACTAAATCTTTTTAAAGCATCATGGTTATTAACATTAACATAATTCACAAGGTGTTCTGGGTATTTTCTACGTATGATTAAAAATATCTAAAGATGTACATATGTATTGTATTAAGTACTTATATCAGTCATCTAGTACCCATAATACAAGCTCTACTTAGCTTGGGGCTAGATGATGCTGTGTGGATTGTCCAGCATTATTATTATTATAAAAAGCGTCTCATCATAATAATCACAAGTCGTCGCGCTAGCAATGTCACTACCGCTTATTTTTACGACATCATAAAGAAACACCTTCCTGACCAAAGCCCCCGCGGTTAATGAGGAGATGTGGCTTCGCCCCCGGCTCATTACATCACAATATGGGCCATCCCTATCATCGTTGGTAATTAGATGTACCTCATCATTACTTTGTACTTCGTAATTTTCCTCACAAATGTATTCATTTCACTTGCAAAGTAGGTGCAAGCGTTCAAAAGCGGATTTTCTCTGGTAAAATGTTTAATGTATTTTTCCTTGAGAACACATCAACAATATTTTAATTTATGTTTTTCAGACAGATTTGTTAGATTTAATTCCGAGTTGTAATAGACTTAGAGCCAGCGAACGCTGGACTTTCGTAATTTTATGAAAGCTGAGTGTCTGCGTATACACAGGTAGGAACGATCGCCGATTATGAAGTTTGGGTCATCGTGGCTTTGGCAGGTATCGGTGATAATCGGTGATGTTTCCTTCCTGTGCACGCAGACTAATTTGCAGCGTTTTTCTGATTACGGAGGTCTGTCAGTTGCAAGCTCTTAGTCTATACGCGAGTAGCAAACTTGACAAAACCATCCATCATAATTTACATAATGATAGCGACAAATATAAACCCAGTTATTAGCTTTTCATAAACATAAAGTAAGAAAACTCGGTTATTTATGCCACAAATTTAACTCTCTCTGTCCTATGTAAATGTAAGATTATTATAGTTTATTCTAACTTAGGCACACCGGCGCTTAAACCAAAAATGTAAATAAGTCTTCCTTGAGCCCAGTTAGTTCATTTCGTTGAAGAGTTCATTTGAAAGTCAACGCATTATTGCTCACCTAACAATAAAAAAAAAAACTAAATTCTTGTTGTTTTTTCCGAAAAACTACTTATTTATAATCACAAGCGAAGTTGAAGGTTTGCTCAGGTAGAGGAATGCATTTTCCAGAATAAGTAGAGGAAAGGAAAGTAATGTGGAATAGGTACTGCAGGTAATTTGGAATAGAAGGGTTTCACAGAAGCTAGAGTGCCATTTAGTTTAAATGGCCGTAAAATATTGATGATAGGCGCCATCTTTCGATATGCTACACAGATAGCCCGCCAAATTTACAAGATGGCGATCAGAGTCCAAATTGTGAAGGAGTATTTTTAGAAATTTCTGAGGTACGTATTTAAGCCATTCCTATCGCCACAATTTGTTATGTTTAGATGGGTTACCTTTATGTTTACTGTATAGTCGACCATACATTTTGCATATTGACTTTGATTTCAGCGGTTTTTATATGTATAAATAAATGACACGAGTTGTTATCCAACCACGTCTTGTTTCTAATTTGGAATACATGATGTGATGGTAATATGGAATAGTTTTCATAGTGAAACCAATGATTAATGATGATAATAAGTGATTACAACTAATTAAAAACTGATTTAAGCTTATTATTTGTAGAATAAATATCCTTTTTATGAAAAATTGTTTAGTCAGATCTGAAACTCACTTTTGGCATTCCAAATTACCTTCAGTCAAGTTCGGACCGATTTTAACGTGTTGCTCTTTAGGATATCATTTGCATTCATAAGTCATACATTATTTTTCTAAAACAATGGCGTAATAGTATCTTACATAACTATGTTAAGCATAGTGAATATAATTTGAAATACCCCTATTCCATAATACCTGTACCATATAGAATTTTGCCTTTTTGCGTTCAACCTAAAATTTTACCTAGTAGTGGTGTTTAATTGTTTTTGGTAGCTTGCAGATTGATAGTTAATGAATTTTACTTAAATTTATTGAATGTTTTAATAATTTAAACCCTACAGAAAAAAAGATACAAGACTAAAGCAAAGTGGTATTCCAAATATGCTTCCTTTTCTCTACTCATTCCTTATCGTGTTTAGTTATTTCGTGCCATATAGATCTGTGTTTTTAATCTCAATTCAAATCCACATCCATCCATAATAATAATATACTAATTTTATAAAAGTGAAAGTAGCTCTGTCTCTCTGTTATCTTTTCACACATAAACGGCTGAACGGATCTTAATTAAACTTGGCATGGAGGAAAACGGTATCCTGGGGAAGGACATAGGCATCTTGTTATTCCTGGAAAAGCACGTGCAAAGCCGCGGGCAGAATCTAATATTTTATATTGCGGACTAAGATGAGACACGTACAATATCCCAAGTTATACAATATAATATACTAATACAATATAACACAGGGTAAGGTTGATCGGCTAACGACTGCATATCGGATTCAATCACGAATTAACGAGATGCCATATCCCAAAGGATACCGTAACCCAACGAAACTGCTTATTGAAGCTTTCATCATCCAAACAGCTCTTTGATACCTTATGGAACTTGGGATAAACTTATATTGCTGTCAGCTTATACGGCACATTAACTTCAATCAGTTTGTGTTTAGTAGAGTTTGCATTTGAATGAATGAATCAATGAATGAATGAATGAATAAACACTTTATTGTACTTAAAAAATAACATAATAAAACCTTATATCTTCATTTAACAAATACTCAGTACAATAGGCGGCCTTATCGCTGAGAGCGATTTCTCCCAGGTAACCTAGATTTGTTCTGGTTAGAAAAACTGCTTCAACACTGAGCTACAACAACAAAAATGAAGATTATCTTATCTTATGAGCCCACATACTTCGACAGTTGTACGTAGGTCTCCTTCAAAAAACACCACATGTAGTAATTCTGAGCCCTCGCCATCACATACGTTACTATAAAAATCCACATAAATGATAGACATCACTTGATAACGACTCTAGCGATTCGACTGATTTCATTTTCGTTGCAGGTAAAATTATTAAAAATCCACCGTAAAAGTCGGAAATTTGTAAGAGGATGAAAAGGGGGGTTTTGAATGAAAGTTACCTACCTAGTTATTCCGTAGGTACGAATCCGCGGGCAAAAGCTAGTTTGTAATAAAAATGCTAAATGCTTTTAGTAATAAACGTCAAAGGCAATTAAAATGCCCATTCAGAGCGGTGTTTGGTCATAACTTAATCTGATGTCCAACTTTGTTTTCTCTGAAAATGGATCTCTGAAATTAATTGAGGAAATTTAGGCAGACCACCTAGATGAGAATGTGAAAAGCACTTGTCGGTAAAAACAACATAAAACATTTGTTCTGTGAATCCTGATACCAAATCTTTTTATGTTGTTTGGCTTTTATTTATCTGTTTGATAGGTATAGATTTTTTGGAATCATAGTTATTTTTTCGACGCCCTCGTTTGAAACTAATATGGCGGAGCGTGAAAATCCACGGAAAGTTAAGATTCTGACTACAGATTTGTGGAGAATTTAAATTAAATAAAACTTTCATGCGTCGGTTAAAAAGATCTTTACAGCAAACGCCGTTTGTCCACCGCTGCCGTCAACGAAACGTCACCGATAACAATATTATTTCAGGCCGAATTCAAGATGACGTGGCATCAATCATTTGTCCACTGGCACCGGGACGTCACCGCTAACGATATTATTTTAAAGCCGAATTCAAGATGGCGTGACGGCGATCGAGCATGTACACCGCCACGATCTTGGTGGTCCAGTTTGTTGTAGCTGTCGTTCGTGGTAGTCGCGTTTGAGGTTGAACTTCTTCTTCTGCTTTTGTAAGTTCGAAAGCGGAGAAAATGTAAAAAAAATGGATTCGTACGCATCCGTACTTACTGCATACCGTGCATACCGTTCATGTACATGAACGGTACATCACAGGAGCGTTTTATGTTTCATGACAAGTTGCGGCAGCATGACGAGAAGTGTCGATGACTAACGATCATACAAGTAACGATCATCACCGATAGTGAAGAAGAAGCCAAAATTTCGTGCCAACCCTCCGTGACTTTGATACAAGTATGTTAACTCTTTAAAATGTTGATAAAAATATGTCTTTGAAGTGACTCATTAATTGTCCAATCCTATCAACTAGTTAATTACTTTATAAAGTAAATCAAAACAATCCCTTTGCCTTGTCTGTAATACTGGATTAAGAAACATAAAGTTGCTAAGATCTTGAGATAATTAAATATTTCCTTCATAGAAAAACTAAGGATTAAGAAGTTCTCCAACTCATTAACAATTATGTGTGTTGTGTTACAAAATCAGTGTACCCATTACTTGTTTTAACTTGATCTTTAGGATGGTAAGCGAACGCCACATAATAAAATTAAAAGTAGATTGACTAATTAATAACGGATGTAAGCGGGTTAACTACGAACCTTATTTGTGTTGGAAGAACATCCACGTTTCATCCCTTAACGAGGGACTTCATCAGGGTGAGTGCGGTTCGCGCGCGCCCGTACCGCGGCGTTGCGCACACTCGTAGTTAACCCGCTTACATCTGTAATGAATTCGTCAAAGTACGATAGTTTTTATAGTAAATAAGATTGGCTAATTTAATTTTCAGTGGCTACAAGAAATGTAGTCTTAGTATGAGTTTTGCAAAATTTAAGTAATCCAAGTTTGGAATAAAAGTTTTTATTTCCTTCCAAGCGTGTAACGCCTTGCTGCGCCCCTACCGAACTACTTTTCGTACTTGCCTCGTAACTACTCTTATGAGAGCGATCCACTAGTTTCTCAATAGTAACTCATTGACAGGTATGCAGTAAACTGTCATGTTCTCGAAACTATTGACGTTTTGGTATTTGCAAACCCCTAGTAGCGCCCCTCATCCGGTCCTGAACTTCAGCTACCTACTGATCACGAAGCTGATTAAAACAATGAAGGGTGTTGATTAAAAGTAAGGCCCGTTCTAAGCTGCCGCAGATTTTAATGGCTGTTTTTCGTGATTGCATTTCTCTGGTTAGAAGGAAATGTTTTGGGAAGCTTGAGTTTTACAAACGACTTTATTTTATTGTTATTTCAGTTTTATGTGTAAAGGTAGGATTAATTTTCATTAAAGGCGGAAGAGCCAAGTAGATTTGCTTCAGTGTGTTATTTGAAATATTATAATAATAGCTGGAAAAGGTTCTCTTTTATTGTTTGTTCCGCCATTTTTCCTGATGAACCGAAGACATTTTTTAGGCTAATATTGTGTTTGAGCGGTTTAATTTTGATTTTAGCGATCAGTGTAATTTCGATTTCTGATCGTGTCGTATAATTTTTTTTAGTTTATTTCTGACTTTTTTTTACTGTCTTTTTTCTAGAACAATGTTTTTTTTTTACATTTGATGTTTGGACTACTATAAATTTAAATGAATATTATTTACAACTTCATATTTACATTCCGGGAATTAACTTTTAAAAACCTGTGTTCACATGTCAAGTATCCACGTGTTACACATTACTGGCACGGTTAGTTTCGTTGAGACAAGAAAAGCCGTTGCAGCACGCTTTGTCATCCGTAATGTGATCTTTATGATTTCAGAAAGGATATTTAAATTTGGTTGGATTCCAAGCGACATCTTTGCCAACGTTCTTTAAATCCGATTTATGGGTTCACGAGGACATGGAACCACGCATTTTAGAAACTGCGCGAACTACTTCCCGCAAATTCTTTCATCGATTCTCGAATGAATTTTCCAAAGTACCGACTTATCCGAACTTTTGTCACGCGTTTCAAAAGCCAAAGGTTTTGTATGAAATTAGGAAAATAACGTGCATTATACGTACGATCTTAATAACATTTATTTTGTTTTAGGTACTTTTATATTTGAATTTTGTGTCTTGTCCAAGAGTCCTGTAAGGTCTAAAGGAAATAAAGCAGTTTGATGTTTGATGTGCTGACTCACCTAGAGTGGGATAAGGGGCAGGAAGAAGATGAAGATAATAGTAACAATAATCAAAGACGGTGGTGGTCGAGAGAGAGCCTATACATTTGCTCCCTTTGGGGTTGAGACCCTAGGGCCGTGGGGTACCGAGGCTCTCCGGGTTTCTAAAAAGTTATCTGAGCGTCTGGTCAAAGCAACGCGTCACCCGAGAACTGGTGGGTATCTGGCACAGCGCATCATCATCACAGCGAGGCAATGCTGACAGCGCCTTGGAGACGCTTCCGACTCGTATTGATATGGATCAGTTAAGCTTCCTGTAGATTGTTTGCAACAGTATGCAGTTAGCTTAATTGTTTCAATTGTAAATACTAGTTCTAATTTGTTTTTATTATTTGATTGTAATTATCTTTGTCAATAAAGGCAAATAAAAAAAACCAATAGTCAAATCAAATAAACATATTTATTTCCAGATAACGAAGGACCATAGAAAACATAAAATTACAGACAAAGTACAATGAAAGAAAATAAAGTGAAAATAATGAAATCTAGTATTAATAACTAATTTCAGCATTTCAACATTCCCAGTGGTGCATTATGGGACAGTCATATGGACTTTTGAGATAAACAGATAATAGATAAACATTTAATTAATAATTTGTCAAATTACATGTCACAAATTGTTTTTACAGAACAAAATAAAATAATAATAATAATATCTAATAAAAATTAATTACCATTATTAAGAATCTAAAAATTCGTCGCAGGTATAGAAAGTTTTCTCAACGAGCCAATTTTTAAGCTTCTTCTTAAAACTTTCGAGACTTGGTGCGTTCCTAACCTTATCTGGGAGCTTGTTGTAGGTAGCCATTACGTGCGTCAACTTATCCGATTTGGCCAGTCGTCTGAGGTATGACCTTCAGGCTGCTGTTGTTACTACCTCTCACTCTGCTCATGAATGCGAACACGCAGAAATACAGGTATAGTTTTTTTTATTTCTGTTGTACATTGCATAATGCTTCACAAGTTTCTACTTTAGTAGCCATAGGAACTTCTTTAATTATTTAAAACCATATCACACACACACACACACACACCCTCACACACACACACACCCTTACACACACCCTCATACACAGACATACACATACACACACACATATACATACACATATACAGTTCCTTTGATTTTATACTAAAAGGCCATCGATCTCCAATTTTGCGAATTTTGCCAATTTTACGATGTTTAGTGGGAATTTCATTGTGCGCCATTAAGCCATCATAACAGGCGTGCATGCTAACCAGCGGCGCGTCAATATCATGACGCGCATTCATTTATTTAAATTGTGTACGCCGCGCCGTTTCAGACGTCCAGCTCCGAAGTTATAAATATCATGGTAAAATTAAAATGATTAGAAACAAATAAAAATAAAATAGGTAAAACCTACAGTTTCAATATCACACAATGAAACCGGTATCTCCATCTAAATGTTCTTTCAGTGCGTCAGAGTTGTCTTTAGAAACTATAAAAGACATGCTGCGCTCCACTCGCTCTGTTAATTCTCCGAACGGGTCCTAAATAAGATTGTTATCTAGCTAGCTGTTTTAGCTGATAAGTTTTGAAAGGTGGTCAAGCGGACTCTTAAGTTAGACCCTGGGCGTTCTTGCTTATAATATAACCTTTGCAACATTTTTCGACGAACCGGTGTCGATAAAATCGGCAAGACTTTCTTACCAAAATTTATCTACACGAGAGAAAATCGGTGCTTATCGATCCTAATCGAAGTCTGTGCTCGCGCTCCTAAAGTAGACCTGTCATACCTAATTTGTATCAGGTTTAAATAATACTGGGCAATCTGCTGCTGGAAATGATTAATCAACTTATGTAATATTTTGTGATCGTAAACCGCACAATTGTTTATAGTGCTAATATTTTCCCAGCCAGAAGTGTGGATTCCGACTCGGAGATAGTTGGTATTTAACTATTCATGTGAATTAAAGCAATGGCCTATATAGGAAAATAAAATTACAATCAAATAGTAAAAACAAACTAGAACAAGTATTTACAATTGAAACAATTAAGCTAACTACATACTGTTGCAAACAATCTACAGGTAGCTCAACTGATCCATATCAATAACAGTCAGAAGCGTCCCCGAGACGCTGGCTGCATTGCCCCGCTGTATGGCACTGCTGATGCGCTCCGCCAGATACCCACCAGCTCTCGGGTCACGCGTCGCTTCGACCAGATGCTCAGATAACTTTTTTAAAACCCGGACAGCCTCGGTACCCCACGGACCAACGGCCTCGACCCCAAAGGAGCAAATGTATAGGCTCTGTCGAAACCTGTATATTTGCGCTTTTTGAGATCCTCGGCCAAATCTGCTATTCATTAAAGACAAATATATTTCATGCAGTCATATTTTGTCCGCTAGACATACATAGCCTGAAAACGGCGACATGTGCAATGTAAAATATTGCTTTGCTTATCTAGAGCGGATGGAAATTGCACAGCATGTTAGGTACGGAGCTGTGGGAGGACGCCTCGCTTCACGAATCTTAATTTTCTAGGAATAAAATGCAAACATATTTGCACGTACCATCCATGTCGCAGTAACCGCTCACCGAAATATGAAACTAATATTAAAATTTATACATTATACGAAAGCGTTTTCGAGCTGTTATGAGTAAATTATGTATTGGCACCGATTTTATAATACTATACTCACGTATTGGTTTTCGGGGATTATAGTAACACAATATTACTGTTATCCCCGAGAACCAGTTAGTTTGTTTCCGAGCAGCTATCCCAAAGGCGATGTTTTTTTTTATAATATTAAATATCGATGGCAGATTATTATCTGTAATCTGTGTGTGTGTTAATGCATGTAACGAAAATCGTTACACTAGTGACATTTTCACAGAAAAAGCAAAAGAAATAATCAGCCATTGAGCTCGCTAAAATAACAAAATGGAACGAACCGAATCAATATCATCAGCTTACCAAGGAAAATGTCACAGCGGTTTTTACTTACATTTCCACTTATTACTTTTCACTTGATTGGATTTTATCGGTACAGGGGGCCGGTACCTTTTTTGACTCCCTGAGGTAATTCAATACCTACCTACGCGACATGTTACTTACTTACGGAAAATAGGTCAAATGTCTTAATCAGTTACGTGTTGGAAGGCGCTGATGTGCCTTATGTTTTACCGAAGATTCTTAATACAAAAATAATAATAATACAGGGTGACATGTAAGCAGACCCGAATCCTTTCAGGACGTGATAGTAGGGTTCAGTAGAAACCAATTTGACCCTGGTCTAAATCTAAGATTTAGATATTTATATTACTGAATTGACAACGGGAGAGATTTCTCCTAATTGTCAAAGGAATCTGAAAATAGCCCCGTAGAAAATAGGTCGAAGGAAAACAATTTACTGGCTGTTAAATTAATATTAATCTGTGTTACTGTTCTTATTACACGGCTCAAATCAGAAGATTTCGAGTAATGATCGAGCTTCCTTTTATGTTATGACATATTAATAATCTTTGATTAATAATATGTGAAATTAATAATAATAAATAAATAATGCTGGACAATCCACACAGCATCATCTAGCCTCAGAGTAAGCAGAGCTTGTGTTATGGGTACTAGATGACTGATAAACTTAATACAATACATTACATAGATAGATATTTTTTATTATATATAGAAAATACCCAGAACACCCGGAACAAATATTTGCAGATCGTACAAACATTTGTCCCAAGGCGGGAATCGAACCCGAATTTTAGTGACATATGTCATAAATAATCAAAGGTTATACATATATAAAAATAGCTGCCCACCTACTCTCTGCTTGTATTTGTATCTATGTACTTACCTATTTATATGCACCTAACTACATGTACCTACCTATTAGTGCTTGCCAAACCTGTTTATGGCCAAATAAATGTATATTTATATATATATTTATAGATATATCAATCACATTGCTGTTAAAATTCTAACATAAATATGAGAGTGATTCGATTTAGTTCTTCCACTCAACTTGCCTAGTTATTGTCCTTGCCACTTTGCAACGAAATGCGGCTTCGCTACATCTTGCTTAACTAAACGAATGAAAATGAACTTTCTTCTTACGACTGTTTTTTCAACATTGCTCGTAGATCAACCAGCAGGAAACGTTTAGTTTAACCATACGAAAAATGAGCTGCTTATTTTTCTCTCAATCTTCTTTTTTGTAGTTCCTACAGACCAACTTAACAATGGTGATTTTCTTAAAATGGATGTAAAAATTATTAGCACCTTAAATTTTTTATACGTGTTTTGAGTAAAATTAATAATTTAGCCTTATTGGTTAAATTATTGAGTATCGGGATTCTTCCACTATTACCCATAATTCAAACGCTTAAATCAACTTATCGGACTGAACCAAATCGCGTCATAGAATTTCCTCTTCTCATTATCATCATCAGTCTACATTAGTTCAGTCTTCTCTTATAAAGACAATAATAAAACCAGATTACACGAAAAATAGCATGAAAAAGTTAGGTCAAAACGGCAGTTTGAGTCACCTGCCAACACGAATCGAATGGTCCAGCATTCGAAAAAATAAAGCAGATAGTGAATGTTTGCTGAAAATGTAAATCGAGCTGAAATCGAATCAGAGCCGTCAAATGGCATACCAACTTCGTGAAAGTTACTTTTTATGGAAAAGACAAAACCTGGAATATTTTTGTGACTATAGAGCACTGCAAGTACTCTATGTTCGTATAGGTTGGTATAGGTGCACAAAACCTAGCAAAGCATGTTTTGGTTTAAATTTCCTTGTGACAAAATAACATAGAAATATATAATGCATGTTATAATATTATGTATAGATATTTCCGTGTTGCCGTGAGCCTACAATCTCCCGGGAAACTCATAAAGAATTGCACGGCGCTTAACCTTCTCTCGCTCCGCATCACTCCGACCATACCACAAAAAATTCAGGTGTGGAATTTCGCTGGTTTTCTTGTACCACGTCAAATATTAAATTCCTATGCGGATATACATATTAATATTCAATTCAAACACTTCTTTCAGTCGATGATAAAAAATCTTTCTTTGAAAGTCATTGGATGTGATTGCTCAAAGCTTTTTATCGGAGAAAGCTTTGCAGTTGGACATGTCGACTTTTTCCGACAACGCGGCAACGTTGACTGCTGCGATCTCTATTCATTAAATTGAAGTTTTTATATATGGAATATCTGCATGCTTCATTCTATAGGTACTAAATGGTACGGGAGTTCTTAGGCTCGTACAAACTCATTTTCTCTGTATGTAGTTATTTACTCGAATATTCGTTTAATTGAAGTTGTCTTTAATTTTTTTTGTTTGGTTTTGAATAAAACGCTATCGTAAAGAGTCTGATAGCGCAAGACCCAAAGAACCGTATAATAAAGATTTATCGGCTATTGATTCCGCGAAGATATTCCATTTTTCAAATTTTAAGTCTTGAAATTTATGAAAACTTTCCCACAATGCCTTGGCAAGTCCACTTTTGTGATCCTAAAGTATTGGCGGTATTTTATAAAACTTATGGGGCTGGTGTTTTACGATAAATTGGTCATTGGTTATCAAATTTTCTAGTAAAGAGAAAAATCACGGCAGTTAAACTAGTGGAGCAAGTCACCGTGGTACTCCAACCAAAAAAACAATAGTTTTGCCAAACACTATCATAAATTAAATAGTAAGCAAATGGTATCTGATTAACCAATCTGCTTTAATTTTGAAGAAATATCGTTGTAGGTACATAAATATAGCGGTGCAATAGAACACTTCGAAATCATTTCATTTTTCTAATATACTAGTTTTTGCGCGTGGTTTCACACGGGCTATTTCTATGAAAACTTCCTATAGTTATTTATATTCCACAAGAACTGATTTATTTATAATAAAATAATATTAATGTTTATTTATATTTTTTTTTGAGATATAATGTATATGTGTTATTCCAGATCTACATTAACACAAAAATTAATGCTATATTTCAGTCCGTTCCGTTCAGTAGTTTTGGCGCGAAGTAACAAATATCCATCTATCCATCCATCCAAACTTACGCATTTATAATAAGGATGTGATAGTGTGATTTACTTTCAGCATGCAACGTGCATGCAAAATTTTGATAACTAAATTCTTACCATCATTTTTGTCTCTATTCTGCTAGTAGTTCAGCAACTATCGCATCGACTGCACCACACAAGTATGCAAGTCCATTATATAATCTTACAAAGGATTACAGCTGCATTAGTGTAAATCCGGCTCTTTCCTAGGATTACAGCTCATAATGGAATATATTAAAGAAAGGCACATGTTCAGGGTGCATCTATATTTAGCGCTCTTATATCTCGGGATGAGATTAGTGCAGCTGTCTGCGCGGTCACGTAGACGTCGTGTTGAGTGTCAGCGAGCGGCGCAGGCACAGGGCTGCATCTAGACGCATTCAGATAATTATTATCTATACAATAATTCAGATAGTAATTATTATACTACACTCGGTTTTAGAATCCTAGATATTTTATGTAAACAAAGGGATTACAGAATCAAATAAATATTTGTGGAAATATTTTACGACACTGGTAAAGCAAATTGCAGAAGTTTGAAACAATTTTTGGTTATGAAAGCGAATTAGATTTTTTTTGTGATAACCTTACTGTTACCTTGCTGTTTTCAGTAAGTAAACATAAACAATAAATATATTTCCCCCCACCCAACATGAGTACATACGTGAAGGGACCAGGTCCCCCTGGTCCCTTCACGTCTTTGCCCAGCACTGGGATATACCAGGCTAATTGCAATTGTACTTAGTTGTGAATAATTTCTGATTCTGATTCAGTGTTTGTTAAGTTTTCATTCATAAATGTCTCTGTTGACATAAAATATCTTGGACTCTAAAACCGGGTGTAGTCGGTTCAAATATGCCATTAAGGCATATTTGAACCATGGTTTGATTGCATCATCTAGAAATGGTGTTATTAAATTGAAAATGAAAAGCAAAAACAAATACATACGAATTAAACTAGCTCTTGCATGCTACACCGTAGCTTGCTACGACAACTGCTACGCCGTAGCTTGCTAAGACAAATGCCAACGACTGCATACACTGTAAAATCATTAAGCACAAAAAATCTTGTCCTATGATTGTAACTGTAATAATTGGAGTTAAATAAATATTATATCTGTCATCGGAATCCAGTTTTTTTTTTAATTGGGTTGGGGTCAGGCTCTTAGTGCATGCCTGCGTATACTGCGTCTCAGGGCGGGTTATCTAAGTGTACGCGCCGCGCCACCTCTCCATACCACTACGCTGTCACATGCCTTACTCTTGTCAATAGATTTGTTTCGAATAAATTGGCTTAGTCTGACTCCTGAATGTATGCCTGTGTGGCTGCGTCTCAGGCGGCGCGGGTTATGCGAGTGCACGCGCCTCCTTTCCATACCACTGCGACGTCACATGCCAGATACTCACGTGTCGATGGATTTGTTCTCGTGCAAATAACCTTAGAGTCAGTCTACCAAGCGCATACCTGTGCTTGTGTATCAGACGGCGCGGGCGCTAATCATACCACTGCGACGTCACGTGCCAGGTACGTGTCGATGTATTTGTTCTCGTGTAAATAATCTTAGAGTTAGTCTCCTAAGTGCCATGCCTGTGTGGTCTGCGTCTCAGGTAGCGCAGGTTATGCGAGTGCACGCGCCGCGTCACCACCGCTCCACTGTGACGTCACATGCCAGATACTCACTTGTCGATGATTTGTTCTCGATTAGATTGGCTTAGAAGCGGACTCTAGAATGCATGCCTGTGGGCTACGTCTCAGGCGGCATGGGCTACTTAGGTACTCACTGACGATGGATTTGATCTCTTCATAAACTAGGGTAGGAAATTGATAAGAGCCTCCCAGACTGACGTAGCCTGCGGTGGCTGCCTACTGTCCGCCACTGATTAACGCGGCCAGCGGTGGCGGTACAAATACATATTTAGTAAAAAAATTATATGTATAAAAACCAAACATAAATAAAACTTAAAAATGCATGGTTTAAAACGTCAATGTGATTGGTGAACAATTATTACTGAAGCGACGATAACTCAGCGTCAATGCGTTTACCAATGAAACTGTGGATTGACTCAACGTGTAATGTGTGTGGTGAATAGCATGGATATATCATTTAGAATTAGGAGAAAACACTCACTGCTATAAGAATAAATGTAAAATGAACATCAATTCTTAGAAGTAGATGAACATAATTTTTTGTACGGATACTTTCAATGTCTTATCGAGTTCAACTCAGAGTTATTTTATTATCTCGCACGGTTCAGTTGCTGACAAACCCGCTTCGAGCACTGGTTCAACATTAACTCTGTTTATTTTGGGTTCGAGCGCAATGGGATAATTAACTAACATTGCAGCGCACAAATACTGTGGCAATCCCTCTTCACTCCGCTGCAAGTCTGCAACAGCCACTCCAATTACATTAAAACCTTTTCAGTCACACAAACGGAAGTAAATGAGAAGTCAAAACAAGAATGCTCCACTGAAAATGTCTTGCTTTCATAGTTTAAAATTAGAATGGGCGCGTGGTTTGGTATTCGAACTGGCAGGTAGATGAGTAAAGTTCTCTTCGAATATGCGAGTTCTTTGTGCTACCTACTGTCTGTCGCTAAATAAAAAGAGGAAAAGTTGACGTCCAATCTGGTGTCTACTTTTAGAAATGAGAACATCGTCGAGCTAAAGTCGCACGTAAAAGTTTCTCACTATGTAGGTTCTATCAGAACTTTTCATATTGTTTTTTAAACATTCAACTGGGTATCATTTTTTTTAATTGAATAATATTTTTGTAAATTTTAACGATTTTATGGATTATCCCTACTTTATATAAGTTACAAAAAAAACGATCTCAAAAGTTTATTCTACAGAGCATTCCATTAATTCAAATTGGAAGAGTAGGTAGGTACTTACGCGTCTATTCAAGCTTACGGTCTTATTTTGTGCGCTGCTATAAAAATACTTTATGTGTTAGTTATAGCGGGCGTCCCAACTATCTACAACAGTTTCACACTTTCATAAGGCGGTTTTGATAAGCATTTTTCTTTGTTTTGGCTTCCAACATGGAAACGGCTTTATAAAATGAAAAAATGAAATGAAATAATTTATTAGACAATACAAGGCACACACATACAAAGTTAGGCACGTACAATAACTATAACTAAATTTACAATAACACATACATTATGTAGATAACACAGAGAGACTACTTGAGTACAGTCTACAAAAAACAACAAAATACAGGTAAACAGTGGGTACTAAGCAGC
This sequence comes from Eupithecia inturbata, assembly GCA_963662085.1. Taxonomy (NCBI): domain Eukaryota; kingdom Metazoa; phylum Arthropoda; class Insecta; order Lepidoptera; family Geometridae; genus Eupithecia; species Eupithecia inturbata. Next base: position 7,123,794 of record OY759180.1, on the reverse strand, counting down.
TCATCTGTGGGCAGGTAGACAGAGCGTGTGTACGTGTATGTCTAACGGGTCTTGGCTCAGCGTGGTGCTCTAAAACAAAATCTAAAACAAAATTTATCGTCAAAAAATCTATTTATAAACATAAACGACAACGAATCAATGAATAGGTCGCACTTCACATTTATATGATTTGTCGGAAAAGTTTGAAGCAGAGAAAGACATCTCAACAAATTTAGGATTATTTGCCTGTACTACAATGGGTATTGTCTATCTTTAAATGGGTTGGGCTGGAGACTGGGACAATGGGCTCATTTATTCCATCCCTTAGGCATAGATACAAACTACGGTTAGTGGATTAAAGGGCTGGATTTAACAAAATAATAATTTTTCGGCCCTAAAATTATTTGTATTGTGAAAATGAAATCAAACTTTGTGGAAGCATACAATGGGATTTATTGTTTTTCATCCCATCTATTCGTAAAGAAGCAAAGGGTTCCTCGATAAGTGCGAACAAAGTGGGTCATTCCAGCGCACATAATAACAGTGACGAAATGACTTTTGAATTTGGAACACTAAAAGTTTGAACGCAATTCGCTTCAATAAAGTCCTGGCTGGTAATAAAAAAGACGACCACTGTAGCGCGGCAGGCGAAGGTCAGCCTGCGACGCAGGAGGTTGCGGTTTCGATTCCCGCCTCGGGACAAATGTTTGTACGATCTGCAGATATTTGTTCTGAGTGTTCTGGATGTTTCTATGTATAATAAAAAATATCGATCAATGTAGTGTATTTGTATTAAGTAAATCAGTTATCTAGTGCCAATAACACAAGATCTGCTTAGTTTGGGGTTTGATGATGCTGTGTGGTTGTCCAGCATTATTAATTAGTAGTAATTTGATTATGTACCTAAATATAAATATTCGTCACTACTAAAAGCATCTCTTATATATTTTTCACGTATGATGATTTTGTCTTATTAGACAAAATCATTTAGGATGAAAAGCAGAGTGTGCCACACGGAACCAAAATTATTTAACCTCGAGCAACGTGCTTTGAATCCCTTACTACGCTTAGGATTCTACTCTAGAATCTCTCGCTACGCTGGGGATTCTACTATAGAATCCTTCACATTGCTTGTATTCAAAAAATCGCTCGTCTTAAATATATACCATTGACGATTTCCTAAATGATAAATTTTGATTATTTTTAAGTTGGACATGTATAATTCATGTAAATTTTTTTGTAACATTTTTAATCATTAATAATTTTATATTTTGTAACTGTTCTAATTAAATAAATTTATTATTTTGCATGTATGCTGCAAGCCTAACCGGCAGACTTGAGATACATAGAGATCTATTTGACATAAGACTATTTTTTTATTTGCTTAATGTGGCTTTTGTGTCACTACGGCCATAATAGGCCAATTGTGATCGCCACTAAACCCTACATAAGACCTAATATAATATATTAATATAATGTTTACACCTACTTTTACAGCAATAAATTATTAATCTCTATCTTTTCCCTATACATTATATTGTTCCCTAGTGATACAATCTACTATCTGAACCTTTTATTGGGTTTTGTTTTAGCGTAGGCAGTTAGCGATTTCTACCTAATTTTATGTTTTCTTTTGAATTGTGATCTTATCATGTTTAAATTATCCTGTAAGCCTATGAAAGGCCCGACTGGTCCCAAACTTTATTCTTAAATTTGGATTTAATCTTGAACAATGAAGTCGCGGAGTCTACTTTCAACAATAAAGGAGCGGTCGGTCTCCGGACCGCAATCGGGATGCTCTCAAACATTCCGGATATCGAATTGAACGGGTGACTGATACATATCTTCAGTTGGGACTCATAAAACGTACCTCTCTCACAAAACCCTCTGAATTCCTTCCATCATTTCGAGATACCCTTGTCACTTCCATTACGTTTGCCAAAGCGGGCGGTCGTTCAGCCCATCCTTCATTTACCGTAGCTATATGGCCCTCTCATATTACCTAAGTGTTTTGTATTTCAGCCTTGGTGAATTAGTAACCGCGTAAGTGATCACATTATCTATATTTTGACGATCAATGTGGCGCGGAGGGCGAAAGTCCGCCTGCGACACAGGAAGTTGCGGGTTCGATTCCCTCCTAAAATTTACTTTCTTGTGTTTTGTTTTAAACACAATTTAAAGTACTTTGTCGATTTGAGATCCTTCGTCACTAAATATTGCTATCAACTAGATAGTTGATAGCAATATTTAGTGATAATATTCACTTGTCGATACAAGTGAATATTATTTTATTTGTTCTGATTTGTTGATACTATTTGCAGCTAACTGTTAGCTCAAATGAAGCTAGTTTTCCCACGTGAATTATCTATGGCAAACGGTAGTCGAGTGACCAACAGGAAAAATGCACATGATACAAGCAAGTAGAGCGGAGCAAACAATTTAGCTTTCAGAGCGCGTTATGACATCGTGTATTATTGGAGTGGAATCATTGGGAATACGGGCCCGGCTTGTAAAACTCAGTTGCCAGTGCGACCGAAAGCTCCATCAGCTTCACATACCTATGAACGAGCTAGGTATCACACTGAGCGCGTGCAAATAGTGAAGCGTGAAAATATAACATTTTCCAAAAACCCAATAACGGTTAGGAGTATTTTTGTTCTCCACAGCACAAATGAAGATCAACTTGCAATAGAGCAATAAACATAAACTCTTCAGCTAAAACAAAGTAGTTCACTTAACCACTTCAACAGTTTCAAGACGGTTTCAAGTAAAGAAGTTAACTGCGACTAACGTGACAGGAACCGCGTCGCCTTATAGTCTGCACTACTCCCAAAAGGCAAAAGCTTTTATAAGTTCCTCCACACACAAATAAAACACAAAGACAATAAATTAATGCGAGTCACTATAAAGCAGCCACTAAGCCTCGCCCAGATTAAGAGGTTCAGGACAAACCGCATGTGAAGTTAGGCATTCTCTATGCCTCTTTGTATAACGTTTAATCGTATTTATATAGTTTCTTTATTTGTTATGACTTTAAGGACGGTAGAGTAGAATAGATTTAAGCAGTGGAAATTTATCCACTCGACCTATGGATCAGAATGGGATAAAAAGTGAAAAATGATCCATTAATGAAAAGATGGAGTGGAATACCATCCTGGTCAACTTTGCTAATCCAATATAAATAGGCCATTTTAGCTTGAAATTTAAACTTTGTTCATCTTACAAATAAACCTGTCTTATCTGTCGTTTGTTTTATTCTGTTGACGTAAGCACAGATAAGATAATGTTACTTCGTAACATAAGTAAAAGTGACATAAAACAAGTAAAACTAAATATGGGGCTCTTTAAAATGGACCTGTTCTCAGACTTCTAGCTTCTGCTAAGCCATGAGCTTATGAGAAGCCAGAAGTGTTATTGATTTTGATTCTGTGAATATTTTTATTCGTAGATACCTACTGTAGATAGGTTATACTTAAAACATACAAACTTCTTTCTCACACAAAAAACCAAAATAAATAGAACCAAAGCGAAACACGACTTACCTATATTCTTTTAAAAGTTGCAATATTCTTGAAGCTCTTGACTTCATTATGAATGTAAGCGGGTTAACTACGAACCTAGTTGAAGTTTTTATAGTAAAATAGCTCTTGATTTGATCCAAAATCGAAGGGTTTGCCACAATCTATATTAATTTATGACTCTTTGTCCTGACTCATAGACAAACCACAGCCCAAAATACTTATTGGAGAGACTTGAAACTTGCAAGGTGTGTAAGGTCTTAGTACAAAAGTGAGCACTAAGAAAGGAATTTGGAAAATTCACACTCTAAGAGGTTCAAAATAGGGATTGAGAGTTTCATCTCAAGTTAGTAGAACTACAAAATTTAACATGTAAATTCCCCTTACAAAATAAAGCCACATTGATTAATCGTTTTCTGAAATTCTGACGATGTTTTCCTATTTTCATATTCTTACGGCATTTGTCTATCTCTAAGCTTTTTTTTAAGTTAATAAAAATTAACGTTATTATACCTGTAGGTACTAGCTGCTGCTCGCGGCTTCACACGCACTTTTTAATTAGCCTATGTCTGTCCCCAGGATACTAATTACCTTCCTGCCAAATTTCATTGAGATCCGTTCTCACCACTCTCGCTCGAAAACGGTGACTTTAATGCTCAAAAACAGTGAGCAAAATCGGGTTTTGCTCACATGTGGAATAATAGTAGATTATATCACAAGGAACAAAATATTGTATTTAAGGCGAGAGCGATTTTTTGAATCCTAAGCGTAGCGAGGGAGGGATTCAAGATACGTCACTCAAGGTTAAATAATTTTGGTCCCACGTCACACGCTACGCTCGTGACTCTACTTTGGACTGCTTCGCTAGCTCGGGATTTAACATCGGCACGTGCATCAAAAAATCGTTTTGCTCACTTGTTGAACCAATAACTATTCTTGGACAAGCCATTTCCCAAAAATATATGTTTTTTTTTCCAATAGCCGCTAATAGTACAGTGCAGCTTCTTGATTTTGACACAAAGCAAAATCGAATATTGTTTCTGATACAATTTGTTTTCGGCTGACGAGGGTCGACAAGTGTGTTAAACAATTTGCCACGCGAGTTAATTTCTTGACGTGACGATATCGAGATAAGACGCCCAAACTTTCCCTTTTTACATGACTACCCAAAAAGGAGTGTAATGTTTTCAGGGTTTATGTATGGTATGTAAGTTTCTTTGTTCCGCCATATCTGTTAAAGCCTGAACAGATTGGGGTATCGTTATAGTCCTTACATCATCCTGACCATAGATTTTCCAAAAAAAATCAATATAGTAGCCGTTGCGCTCCATTTTCAAACGTAAAAAACTTCCAAAATTCCAATATACCTGTGGCTAAGTATTGAGACGCGCGGTAAAGCGTCCAGCCAAGTTCGGAAAAATAAATAAATTAAAGACCTTAATTAATGCCTTAAGGAATGCGCTCAATTCCTAAACTATACAATTTTTTTGCCATAATTACAAAACGTTAAATGTACGATAAAATATTTGTTTGGAATGTCCACGAAACATTTTATCGAACGAAAGGTGGTAGTTTTTACACATTTTGTAAAATTAGCTTGTTCAGTTGTACATTGAATGAGAAGTAATACGATACATTGTACTGTGTACTTACCATTTTGCAATTTGCATTCGGTATAAATCAAAGTAATTCCTTCCATTTGCATGTACGTTCAAGTTCCTAGCTTCTCAACTACCAAAACAACAAACTACTTTCGACAAATAGTGGCGTATGGCAATGACAAAATAGTCTGCAGTATATCTTCATGCCAACACTAATGAACGGATTAGGCTGAAATTTTGTATAGATGCTGGTTTGGATTAACATTATAACGATATGACGATCTCACTAGCGCGGTTGGCAAAGGTCTGCCTGCGATGCAGGAGGTGGCGTGTTCGATTCCTTGGGACAAATGTTTGTACAATCTGCAAATATTTGTTCCAGGTGTTCAAAGTCAAAGTCAAAGTCAAAGTCAAAAACTCTTTATTTCCATAAATACAATCAATGTATACTTAGAAAAGGTCAAATTCTTAATAATTAAACACTGACACGGAAATAAAGTGATATTTTTGATTTCAGTCGCTTCGGTACGTAGACTAAAGTAAAGAAGCGACGAAGAAACCTTTAGCCTGTTAGTTGTTATTTTTCGAGTTGGAGCAAATTCCGTCCCACGCTTTTTTATCCTCTAGATAATCTGATATTTTATAGTAGGCCTTATTACACAGGAAGGTTTTGACAATTTGTTTGAATTTATTTACTGATAATTTTTGCAACTCACTAGGAGTTTTGTTGTAGAAGCGTATACATTGCCCTTTAAAAGATACATTAATTTTGTGTAGTCTAGTTGTGGGCACAGCGAGTTTATGTTTATTCCTTGTATTCAAATTATGTACATCGCTATTTTTAGGGAACCGATTGATATTTCTATGAGTTTACAATAGGTTTTCATAAATATATTGACATGGTACTGTCATTATGTTTATTTCTTTGAATTTATCACGCAGGGATTCTCTGGGACCCATACTATAGATAGCACGAACAGCCCTCTTCTGCAACACAAATACGGTGTTAATATCTGCAGCGTTCCCCCACAGTAGAATACCATAAGACATAATACTATGGAAGTAGCTGAACTAAACAAGTCTAGATGTATCCACGTCTGTAAGATGACGGATTTTTTTGACAGCATATGCTGCAGAACTAAGTCTTTTCGATAGCTTATCTATGTGTGCGCCCCATTGAAGTTTATTATCTAAGGTGATTCCTAAGAAAACGGTACTTTCTACAATTTTTAACGTTTCTCCTTTTACATTTACATCACCCTGAACTTGTTTAACATTAGGTAGAATAAATCTAATACATCTTGTTTTGGTTTCGTTAAGCAAAAGATTATTGACATTAAACCAATGGACTACTTTTGAGATTGCATTATTCACATCATCGAAATTCGTGTCTTGTCGTTTCATTTTAAAAATTAATGAAGTGTCATCAGCAAACAATACAATCTCGTGATTATTCTTAACAAGATGAGGCAGGTCGTTAATATAAATTAAAAATAGGAAAGGGCCGAGGATAGATCCCTGCGGTACACCCATTGTAACTACAGACCACGAAGACCGTTTCCCATTAATGTCAACTCTTTGTATCCTATTACTCAAATAAGATGTAAGAAGACCCAAAGAGCTGTTCCTTATTCCATAGTGATTTAGTTTCCTGATTAATGTTTCATGGTGTACGCAATAGAATGCCTTTGACAAGTCGCAAAAAATGCCTAATGCATCTTGCGACTTCTCCCAAGCATCAAAAATATGCGTTACTAACTCTTCACCGGCGTCAGTAGTTGACCTGCCGCGAGTATACCCGAATTGCTTACTATGTAGCAGGTCATTTCCATTGAAATGCCTAAGCAATTGATGTAAAATAAGTTTTTCAAAAACTTTGCTGAATGTAGGCAGTACTGATATTGGTCTAAAGTTAGTGGGGTCAGACCTACTACCCGATTTAAACAGTGGGATTATTTTACTACATTTCATTAGATCAGGAAATACGCCACAATCAATAGACTCATTAAATATAAAAGCTAGATCTGGTGCAATGATATCAATCAATGGTTTAATAATTCTAACGGAAATTCCCCAGAGATCTGCAAGTTTCTTTATACCTATTTAATAGTTTAAAGGTTTTTTTAATATCTCTTTCATCAACATGATTAAAATTAAATTTATTTTTGCATTTAGGTACATTTCCTATAAGTAATGACTCGGCGATTACTTGAGAAGAGTTTAGACACTTTGTAGTAGAGATTGGAATGTCAGTAAAAAAGTTTTCAAATGCTTGGGCTACTTTAACATCATTTTTGATTGAGCAATCAATAATCTTTAAATTGTAATCATTAATGTAGGTGCTGACTTTTCCATTCTCACTATTTATTATTTTCCAAGTTGACTTTATTACATTTTCACTATTTCTTATTTTTGAGCTAATATAATTTGATTTTGCTATATGACAAACTTTTCTAAACATTTTTGAGTAATTTTTTACTTTTACTTTGAACTCCTGGCTAAAATTGTATTGTTTTTCACTATACAGTTCATACAACTTTTGTCTACTCTTATGTATACCCACTGTTGCCCACTCACTAAAGTTAAGTTTTTCTGAGACCATGATAGACTTGGGTGTGAATATTGAATTGAACACACTGGTGAATTTGTTAAAAAAACTGCAATACGACTCATTTGGGTTGTTATGTGAGTGATAAGGTGATGGTGTAGACTCCCAATCCAATTTAAACCGTTCAAATCGACTTGTGGTCACAGGTATGTATTTTATTTTCTTTTTACAATTATTATTTTTTACTTGAATTTCTAATTGTATTAGTTGACCTAAGTGGTCTGATTTTAAATTTCTTATTATATTTTTACTAACAATTTTTTCATTTTGGCAAACAAATACATTATCATATATGTATATACAAATACATTATTATATATGTACATTTTGCTGAGGTTTCAGTTATTCTTGTAGGTTCCATAAATAATGGCCTTAGATTATAAGAATTAAATAAATTAGTCAATCTAGTACTAAGGGAGTAAACTTCTAAAAGGTCAATATTAAAGTCTCCACAAACCATGATAGTTTTATTTGATTTTGAGAGTTTAAATAAAATATCCTCCATAACACTTTCAAATATTTCAAAAGAAGCTGATGGTGGGCTGTATACGCTTACTACAATAATTTGCTCCAACTCTACACATGCTACTTCGATGTGGCTTTCAACGGTTAAGCATATTATGTCCTTACGGTCTTTAAATTTCATGAATTTGTTAAGTAATATTAATGAGCCTCCACGAATGGCATGTGATCTGCAAAAAGAGCTACCAACCTGGTGGTTACTGAAATTAAACATGAGCTCATAGCTTTTCAGCCAATGTTCTGTTAAGCAGATGATGTCAATATTAAAAGAGTTCATGTACAATTCCAACTCTAGTAATTTACTTTTTAATCCTTGAATATTTTGATGCACCAAGTTAGTAAACTTTGCATTTATTTTACAGGTTTGGTTTCTTAGATTCTTTATGTGACCAATATTATTTGACTGTTTAGGGCTAGAGACTTCCTCTGTTGTCGTTTTATCTAATTTAAAGGGTTTGGAAGAACTTCCAAGGTCCTGTTTGTAAGTTTATTACAATGCTCAAAAGAAGCATCTTGTATAGCCAAATTTTTGGCTGTAATATTAAAATAATAGGATAGCGAAACAGCTATCTGTCTTTTGCAATAATTTGAAAGGTAATAATAACCTTTATCAGTCAAGTAATATTTCTTACTAACAATACTGTTAATATCAATCACATGTACATTGTTATGGTATGAAATAGTATGCAATGCCATGTTTAACTTATATCTAATGTTATTTTCTATTTTTGGCAAGCTGTCGCTGTAGGGGAATGTAAACATTACAATTTGATTTAATTTTAGTGAAGATAATTTGTCCATATACTTTATAAGGTCTGATTTGTTCACATTATCTCTATTTCCAAGTAATATTATTAAGTTGGAGTTATTTTGAAATCTTTCATTATCAATTTTGTGCATAATGTCATGCAGATTGCAAAAAGGTAAGCAATTATTTACTGAATGCTCCATATTCAAATTCAAGAACTGCCCCATATTTTTTCCAATTTCATCGCAGTATTCTGGATACCTACTTTATATGTTTAATAAAAAATACCTATTTATATAATGTATTGTATTAAATATATCAGTCATCTAGTTCCCATAAAACAAGCTCTGCTTAGCTTGGGGATAGATGATGCTGTGTGGATTGTCCAGCATTATTTTATTTTATTATAGAATTATTTTACCCCGTACAAACGCATGCAAAGCCGCGGGCAGAAGCTGGCTATATCAAAGGCTTTCTTTAATATAGCGCAATCTTAAATCTCAAATATAAACTAGTATTAAATTTAAACGAGCTGCCTGAGTATCCACCAAGGACGAATAAATAACTGTCCCGTGTAACATTACAATTGAAAACATTTGTAAATATGGCTCAAGTTAAACGTTTCTCTCAGGGACAATGATTTTGTGGTTAACGTTGACCATAAACATTCGTAGGCAGTTCCACGCCGCCCTTATAATCCCGCTGATGTATTTACGCACTGCGAATCATATGGAGGCTTGTTTACATTTTAATGAAACGCGTGGGTTTATGTTCCATGTTTATATGTTCGCAGAGAACCTCGCAGTTCTCTCCAATAAGCAACGTTTAAATTAACGTATGTGTGTGTCTCCGTAATTAAATATCATATATTCTACCATGAAAGCTACAGGAGGCTAGGCTCTCGTAAAATGGCGTCGACAGCAATAGGTAAGTCCGCGGCAAAGCCGGCAAAGTTCTGAGAAAATGTTGATTGTCGTCCATAACACCATGTATCTTACTTATTGGTATATTTTTCTTGTCTTACTTCATCCGTGCAAAACAAATGGCACTCCTATGAAAATTCATTTTCTTCATACGCTACACATAAATCAACTTATGTTTTGGTAGGTAAGTACTTACCTATTCAATTTATGCGCAGGTTCAAAGTCTTTACAATAAAGAAAAACTCCACAAGGGTGCGATTAAATGTAAAACCCACAAAGCAAAGGAGTTCTTAAATCACTAAGATTAATTTTGTGCGCACATAATTTATATCAGGAAACCAGGACGCGGGTCGACGAGACCATGAGGCAATTTACAAACTCGAAAATCGCGGAAGTTCGTTAATTATTCGTCGGAAGCAGCCCGGGCGCTTCGGGACTCACGGTTATTGACAATTAAGACGAGGCTCGACCACTCCACGCGGTTTATTGCTCGCTTGCCGGCCGCAAGAGCAGACCTTCCCTGCCTTTCGATACCATACGCACCATTCAATAAACTACTACGTGAGATTTAGAATCTTCAACCGTTTCTGGCCGCACCATATAGCCTAAATTAGCTACTGACCCTCGGCTTTATAAATGTGTGTGGGATTATACTTTATCGACGCTCATCTGCATAAAACAATTGACTTTTGGGGTCTGTTCGAAACCGAAGTACTACTACCTGTCGATTCTTTTCAGAATTATTTGAAAGGGAGCGGTCCTATGCTAACAGTTTTGGGCAAAGCCACTCGTATGACTTGCGGTTGTGTTTACGTAACATGTTCAATTAGCCAATGTTTAATTAGCTGTAAAAACTTTAATCTTAAACACGTTAAAATGAAAGAAAAGTAGAGGTAATAAAAATCTTTGTTGTCAAAATGTTAATCTATGTTAAATCCAACGATCCTTTACATCCACGGTTGTCTGCTAAAAGCTACAAGAATATAAGGCCCATTTTCAAATACATTGAATATGAAGTACCTATAATGCTAACATACTGTATCCAAATTGAATCTAGGACAGCACGCAAGCCAAAATTGCGAATAAAAATGAGTTAAGTGATAGTAAACGAGGAAGATGCTCTGGGATCGGATCTTATAACTTTCCTTCATAATAGATTCTAAAAAAGAACTTAGTTTGGTAACTTATTTAGCCCATCCATAAAACTTTATGGACTCGATAGCAACTTTTCGCGTTTTTTATTAATGTCTCTCAATAATAATCCTAATCCCCTTACATAAACTGTTTGGTCACATTATGCTAGTAAAGATAAATTTGTTTTTACTGGTCTCCCGCGATAAGCTAAGAGGAACCCATGTGGCGGTGCCAACGTAGACGGGGCGATACGGCCGGTCCCCGGGAGTAACTGCTCCTCTGGGTTTTGTTCTCTAAGCCCAATTGGAGCGGGAGGTTGCGGTGTCGTATGGGAGGCACCGCAGCTGAGGCACGCGGCAGTGCTGTATGGGCAGCATGGCCGCAGAGAGGTGGAGGCCGCGGCGGGAGAGGAGTGCCGGTATTGAGGTAGTTTGTCATTTGATGGCGGACGCGGTGGGGTCGCAGGGGAGGAGGAGTGTCGGTATGACGAGGGCCACTCTCCCTGTCCTCTGCGACCGTGTGGCAGGCGGCGGGGCCACTCGACTGACCAGTCGCAGGGGGACCTAGGGCGTTCGGATACGAGGTCGTCCGGCGCCCAATTGGCGGGTAAGGTCTCCGAGGTGGTCGCGGCTCTTCATGTGTTCCTGGCGCGTTGCGAAGAGGGGTGCTCCACACCCCAAAGTGACTTATTATAATGAAAATTAACTGATTTTTGACATTCCGATTTTATATAAATAAAAATTGTATTGTTTAATATTTATGATTATTATAATAGTTATTATTACGAGTATGTTTTAATTGTGAATTTATATTGTTATTTATAATACATTTATTTAAATTAATAAGTACTACTTACGTATTAAGTAAGACTGTGTGTACCATGACTAGACCTGTAAATATGTTGCCACCACAAGCCGCAGAGGTGGAAACACCTTGAGGGTTTTAGTGGTGTTGGAGTCCCACACAATCGTACTGTCTTCCCATGGCAGTACGACATGCGTGCGCATTTCCCACAGGTTAATAAAGGTAGGTTACTTAACCGACTCATAGAACAAATAATTATTTTATTATGAAGTTTCTACCTATAAAACCAGCGATTGTTTGTACCTCGCTTTTCTTCCGGTATTTGAGTGATAGAACTAAAACATTAGAACTTTTGAAGCTACAGGTGAAGTACTATACAAGGTGGATTTTTGAGACGGGACAGTAAGGGCATAGGTACCTTAACCGTTAGAGTTACTGGAAATCGTTCCTAGGAGACCATCCTTAACTTTTAAGATATTCTGAACTGCATTCACAGATTTTTGAAAATATGTACAGTCAGCAAGAAAATGGTAATTTTGCACAAAAACTTTTTTTGATGCCAGTCGATCCTATTTCTTCTAAGGTTCAAAAGTCTCTAATGGACCGACTGAGGTTTGAGTACTAGGAGTGCTCGTAATCGTGAAAAACATACATTTTGTACGTAAAAACGATTTACTAACTTGAAATATTTTATACAACAATCCTATTTTTTACTGTGATCAAGACTCTTTGAGGCCAACTGATAGTTTGAGAATAGAAAAAACGGTAAGTCACAAGACCGGGTTTACACGGAGGCACCTTATGCAGGGGGCATAAGTTAAAGTTTACAGTTTTTGCTCAGTTTATATGTACAATACCTATATTACAAGAGTTATAGCTTCTTCGACTATAAATTTGTCAAACCAAATAAAGTCCTATAATTTTATGACGATTATATTAATATTAACGATACGTATAGTACCTACATGTAAGGTGCCGTTAAAAGTAATAAAACGAAAAGGGACAATTTCATTACGAGTGAGTTTATATGAAATGCGATAGAAGACACCAGCCGGAAGTTTATTGCACAATTGACAAGTGAAATCGACGGCAGTAAAAAGTAACAACTTATCCGGTTCACGAGGACGTTAAGCTCATGAAAAGTTCAATTCATATTGATTTGCATTGAGATGAAGACTCTCAAGCCAAATTCAGTATAAAAGTTTTGTTAGAGAGCAACATCGAACTGCGGTGGTCTGAAGCGGGAAACCTTTGCATAAAGGTGTGCAGAGATTTTCAAGACAAGTGCTTCTTAGAAGCCTTATCCTCGTTTACGTCACTTTCACTCCATCTAGTAAGTGAAGATAAAGGTCAAGGTGATCCTTGGCCCTCCTTACAATTAAAAGTGAGAAAGTTTCAATCAATAATCATTACAATTTCCTGTTTAGAATCGTGATCTTCGTTTTTTGAATTATCACGGTTCAATGGATAAAACAAAGAACTTTGTTCTTATTCAAAAGAAAGAAAGTTGGTATCCTCGTTGAACCCTCCCATTTATTATGGTAGACAGGAGTTTTGAAATAAAATTGAATGGTGTCAAGTCCCTCATTAATCATAAAAGGTGGCATCCGGCATTCTTACGTAGCTTGGCGGTAAACACTTATTTGGAGATAGCTTTCACTAGTAATAAACTTATAGAAGAATGACCTTTAGTATTCTTTATTTAGTTTTGTATGCTTTGCATTGATGGGGAGGTTAATGGGGCGGTTGGGAACATATCCTTTCTATAAACCTATGGCTGTGTCCAAATAAATGTTATTCTATTATATTACGTAGATTACGATTTCAGTGGATCGGAATAATTTAAACACGGTATTTTGTTGAAACTACTAAAATATCTACTACCATAAATAATAATACTTACTGGACTAAACAATACTCCATCATGCGCGTACTGAGATCCGCGCGGGCACGTTTTTGTATGCAATTGATGAGTCCTAAACCGAACATCATCTAGCCCCAAAAGTAAGCAGAACTTGTATTATGAGTACCAGATAACTGATAGGTAGGTACATTAAAACAATGGCCAAATACCTTCATTGAAATTTTCCTATGCAACTATTCCTTCTTGGACACGGAAGAAATCGCGTAAAGTTGAGCAGGAACAACGCCCGGCGCCTGCACCCGTGCATACTAATCCTAGAAAATATCCATATTACGTGATAACATTATCATTTGTCGCCACTATCTGCAATTTACTAACCCAGGTTTGCGCAAGTAAGTACGGAATCGTAGAGTAACGCTGTTGAATAAGAAGTGCTTGTGATAAAAAAGTACTCGCCAAACAAATTGAATTTGTGAGCGTCTATAAAAATAACCCTCATCATCAGGCCGTATACGTACACTGCTGAACATAGGCCTTCCCCAAACGCCGACGCCTCAAATAGCGGTCCTGAGCCGCCTCCATACATAGACTCCCTGCGACCACTACAATGTCGTCGGTCCATCGAGTGGAAGGTCTTCCCACACCCCGTTTCGCATTGCATCGCGGTCGCCACTCGAGAAACTTTACTCCCCAACGGTTATCGGTTCTGCGAGCTATATGGCCTGCCCTGTTTTTTCTATTCCTGCCCATCGCCACTTCAGCCTGCTAACTCTGAGAGCTATGTCAGTTATTTTGGTTCTTCTACGGATTTCCGTATTCCGGATCCTATCGCGTAGAGAAACTCCGAGCATAGCTCTCGCTACAGCTTGCTGAGCGACTCTGAGCCTATGCACGAGGCCTATATTCAGCGACCACGTCTCGGATCTGTAATTCATCACTGGTAACACACATTTGTTAAAGACTATCGTCTTGAGGCTATGGCTTCGGTATGTGCGACGAGAAGATATTGCGAAGTTTCCCAAACGCTGCCCATACGAGTTGGATTCGTCGGCTGACCTCTTTATCGAAGTTGGGATTACCTAGTTGGACCATTTGGCCTAATAATGATCAACAGCTTCGATAACATCGTTCCCAACATGAACCGGTGTGGGTGCGACATGGGCATTATACATGATTTTTGTCATACCCATGTTAAGTTTCAGACCCACCTGTCGGGAAACGGTGTTGAGGTCTCTGAGCATGTTACTAAGGTCTTCCAGCGATTCTGCCATAATGACTACATCGTCGGCAAACCGAAGGTGAGTGATGTTATCGCCGTTGATATCGATGCCTTATCCGCCCCAGTCCAAGAGCCAGTTTTTGAATTTTCTTTAGATTTAATGCTTTTTGAAATATTATTATAAAAGTCGAAAATTTTACCATTACCCTCTATACCTACTCCAAAGTTTGCAAACCGATCCACCATCTGCAATGTCCTTCAATTTTTAGGTATTCATTAAATAGCAAAGTCTCTAACCTATAGTACATATTGGTATACTAAACAAACGTTCGAAACCCTCGGCACGAGAGTCACACTCGCACTTGACGGATCTTGTTTAAATGTGGCCACCGATTACTACGATGATTATTTTAAAAATAATAATGCTAGACAACCCCCACAGCATCATCTAGCCCCAAGATAAACAGAGCTTGTGTTATGGGTACTGGATAACTGATATACTTAATACAATACAAGGTGCCACGTTATTGGCGTACTAAGCCGAAAGGGGGTTTTTGTGCACCCTATACCCAACTGATCCGCATGGTTGATTTTCAGAAATAAGTTTATTAAATTTTCATAGTAAAAAATAACTACTCATACGGTTAGCAAAATCACAACCCTATCACTAACGCAAACACACGTAAGGCTGGCCATTATGCCGACAAAATTTAAGGGTTACTTTAACTAGGCTGCGTTTTTGTACTAGATTTACCTTAGCTTCTAAGTTTTATATATTATTTTTCATGTGCAAATACAGAATACATTCATTCATGCTAAAAATAAAACTAGGCACGTACGGAGCACTTTTTAATTTTTCGCGATTCTCTAACACCTAATGAAGATTATTTATCGGGTATTTATCGCGTAACTTTTATTTAAATATCGATAAATAATATTTATTAGGTACCTACGTAGACCTAGCTGCTACGAAACAAACATACCTACCTACAGATAAACATTAAAAATTGTAAGTTAAAATAATACCTTAGAAGAAAAATGTACGGAACCACCGTAAAATTGTCTGCATTGCCTAAAGAAAAGCGACAGCCAATGAGAATGGTCAAGAATCTTACGCCACCCGCCGGGGCGTGACATCCAATGAGAATAGACGAGCGGTGGCAATTGACGGTCAAGAATTAATACGCCACCCGGCCCGCCGGGGCATGTCAGCCAAGACGGCTAAGTATGGGCGGTGACAATTAAAAGGTCGGGAACCTTACTGATGAACAGCTGATGTAGCTAGTCACTAATATAAAAATGGGCTAGTTGGAATGAAAGTTTCGAGGTCTTTTTTTTAGTAAAAAACCTTGAAACCCGGAAAGTGATAAAACAAAAAATGTTCTTGGAAGGGGGGTGGATCATCCCCTTGCCGCTAAGTACACCAATAACGTGGCACCTTGTAAAATACAGGTGTCTCAAAAGAAAGGACATATTTGTTTAGCTTACTGCGCGAACGCAACGCTTCGGAGGGATGGGGCGATATGTCAATCAGTAGCCGGCTCTTGGGAAATTAGCCTCTATGGAGCGAATTTTACAAATATGGTAATTCTGCGACTTTAGCGCGTAGGAATTTCTGCAATGTCCGAGGTTTTCAGCACTTAAATGATGCGCCAAGCATTTCTGCCATTCGGAAATGGATAAAAAAGTTTGAGGAGGCCGGTTCAACACTAGATAAACCAAAATCCGGGCGCCCAAGGTTATCGAGAGCGCAAGAGAACGTCGAACGGGTTAATCCGTCTGTTCGTGATGATCCCGACCTCTCCATTCTGAAGCGTGCAAGTGCTTTGAATGTGCATAGATCATCGCTACAGGCTTGGCAAGTACGGAGCGTACTTGCCAAGTCGTCACCAGAAATTTTAGTGTTAGATTGAATGGGTGTCGCGAACGCGAGCGTAAACATCTAGACGGCGTTATTTTTAAGAAATAAATTCACAAAGAGTGTGTTTTAATAGTTATTTTAAACGATATACGGCTTTTTTTAATAGATTTTTTACATATGTCCTTTTGAGACACCCAGTATATAGATAGATATTTTACTTTTGTATAGAGAATGATCCCAAGGTAGTCAAAAAAAAAAATTTTCGAGGGTTTTTCCCGCTAAACTTATAAAGAATAACCTTTATACATAAAGGAGTTTAAAAGCGCTTATTAGTTTTTTTTCAAAACAATCGCTAGTTTGTTCATCTTTGGTACACTAACAAAAAATACATCTTTAGTTATGAAAATATAGTTTTAGTAAGTCACTCAGCTAATATTAGTTTGCAGTTGGAGGCGCAACTTTCCTCAGGGACATAAATAATGGAACAAACAAGTGTCAACTACAACGTAGCCAATGAAAATAAATAGTTCTAATCTTCAAGACTGACGAGTGAAGGAATTGGTTCTGAATGCCATTGGTTCTCTTATGTTGTTAAACGAACTGGCACCGGCGCGGCGTGGGCGTGGGCGCGGGCGCGACGTCAGCGCGTCTAGTGGGTCTCTGAGTCATAGAGTTCTGGGTTGAGTAGCTGTCAGCCCTGAATCCACACAACCGTGCTGTCCTTGAGTCCAAATAGGTCAGAAATAATTGAAATAAGCCGTTAATATGTACTCACATACGCTTGCGGTCTATCCTATACTCGTTAGTAAATCTTAAACTTTGGCTCACCATCCTCAAACAAGATCCGTCAAGTGCGAGTGTAACTGGCGCGCCGAGGGTTTCGAACGTTTGTTAATTATACAAAATATGCACTATAGACTTCGCTATTAAATGAATACCCAAAAATAGTAGGTACATACATTTTTGATGGATCGCTCTGCAAACTTCGGAGATTAGGGCGTAATGGACAATTTATTAACTATTTCAAAAACTTTGAGAGATATGAAACCTACAGAAATTACAAAAACTGTTTTGAGATTTTTGATACCCCATTCGGTGAGGTAGTCCTACCTTTTAAAAACATTCCCCCGTATTTGACCATTTTTTAAAAGTGTTTTATTTACAGACTTATCTATATTTTTTCTGTAAAATATAACTACAAACGCTTCATACATTGCAGGTGGATCGCTCTGCAAACTTTGGAGATAGGGTACTGATAAATTTTTGACTTTTTCTAAATATTTCAATAAATACCTAACCGAAATAAACTTATTGAATTGAATTAACCCTAAGTACCTAACCTACCTACAAAAAATTTCAAAACTATTTTGAAATTTACAAACCTTTAATGTGATGCCCCACTTGACCTTATAAAAGCCCTCTTTTAAAATTTCGTCATCACAATGTGTACTGAAAATTTTAATTTTCATCTTTTTTAGTATTTTTTTTTCTTTAAATCTGTACAGGCGCACAATATTTATTATTACTTTACTTTTTATATCAAGTCAATAGCTGCGGTAGTTGCTGAGATATTAAAGAGGGAAAAATGGACAGACAGAGCGAGACCTTAAGGGTTCCGAGACCGATCGCGAAACCCTAAAAAGGTAAAATAGACCTAGCTATTATAAAAGTCTCCTACATATTTAATACGTGGCCGTAACTCAAAAATAGTTGGCAAAGTTTAATGGGCGGAAGATAGTTTATGCACAAAGATGCCCAAGTTAACGGCGACACACATATCTAAGCGACGTAAATGTTTGGCTCTGCCCAAACAGATTGAGATGAAATTTTGTAGGACCATCAAAGCGTTGCGTGTAAGCTGTGAAATAAAAGTGAGTGTTTGAGGAGGCGTAAATTATGTAATGCGAGCGCACGCCTCCGCCTAGCCCTTCTTAGTTACACACGGGCTCCTTTACGCTCTGAAATTGCTTTTTATGGACGTTTTCCCTATACGACTGTTCTTTAGAACGGAATTAAAACTAATTAGCCTAACCATTTGCTTGAATGCACACGTTTAATCAAATACCACTTTCACTTGCGCTTAAAATTAACTCTTCCTATTGTGTCTGCGTTTGTCAGATCTTGGTAACACGAAGTCTACGAAATATTTTTCTTCAGCAAATGAAATAAACTTATACAACTTCGTAAAAGTAACAAATTTGTTGCAGAGTCAATATTGGCTGGTGTCAAGTTTTTGTACCTCGGTCCATGCTGGTGGAGGCAATCATATTTGCAGCTAACTGGCTACAATTGGAAATAGACAACGCTGGTATGTTTTGAGAACCATATGGAACACCTTCTGCCGGAGATGATATTTTTTTCACGATCATAGCACGAGTTTTTTTTGTAAATTAAGTAGAGGCTCAATTCGATAAAGTAAAATTACATATTTACATAAGACAATGCATACAGCACATTACATTACATACAATGCATTACATAAGCAAATGTTTTATTTTGTACCTACAGATATCTGTGAACGATTCTTCGATTTTCGATTTTCTTAGATCGTTCTACATCTACTGATGTAGATTGACCTATTGAAGAAACGTTCATGAATGTTTTATACTCAATAGATATATTTTTTGATTGGTAAGTTGTGAGGAAAATATTAACACGTGTAACTACACGAAACTTTAAATCGAGTTAGAATAAATCAGTACAAAATACGTCAGTGTGCTTAATAAATAATTCATCGAACTGGGAATGCGGGCTAGCAAAAATCGCTTTTCGATGGCAGGGCATGGGCGGCGCTCGGGACGTCGAGTGGGTTAACTAAAGGCGAGCTACACAGCAGCGTACGATAAAAGTTTGAGCAGCATGTTTTAAAGTTAGGTTCATAACATACTACTATGATGTTTATGTAGGTACTTTTCACTAAAATACGAGATGTCACTGTATAAATAATATGTAGAGCGCGCTTAATAACATGTTAGTGTCGAAGGCCGTATATGATAGCGGCACGATCCAACGCGCGGACGGTGCGGCATCGCACTAACAAATTGGATGCTTAAAATTCAATTTGAAGGTTTCGCGGTCCGCTTGATTCGCTCGCCCGTCCATTACAAGCTGGACTCACACATCCGAATGAAAACACAATTATTTTCACCGTAACTCTGGAACATTTAAATGTTTATCTCTGCCGGAGCTGCTTGTTTATGGAAGTTGCT
Source organism: Eupithecia inturbata (assembly GCA_963662085.1). Lineage (NCBI taxonomy): Eukaryota > Metazoa > Arthropoda > Insecta > Lepidoptera > Geometridae > Eupithecia > Eupithecia inturbata. The sequence continues at coordinate 7,103,804 of OY759180.1, read as the reverse complement.
TTATTTGCATATCAGTGGAATGGAAAATTAAAAACTTGATATCATTACCGATAAACCAACCTCCCGCATTTGCGTAGCTTAAAGGCTGTTAATTGGAATTGGATTTGGAATGCAAATTTTGCTCAAAGCGCACTCTTACTGACAAGCCGTTTGTACGTGGCACCTACACGTTGTAAATATAGGCGTTTTAAATAAATGCCACATCAAATCAACAAGAACTATCGCGACAAAACTCAATCTCTCAAACATATCTAATAGCTGTATGAAATTTATTGATAACAAAAGACTATCTAGTATGGTACTATATTTGATGTTCTAGGTACGCTGCACTATATGATATGTTCCCCCATATTTTGAATTATAAAAATTCATATAATTTCAGTAAAATTATTTGATGATTTACTTTTACACTAGAATAAATTCTTAAGCCGCAGTAGAATTTCCATCCTGAAAGAATATTGTTTAACAAACTAAAATCTTGATGTGTAACTGGGATAAAATGTAGTAGGTGGTCTATAAATATTTAAAGTTGGAATAGCCACATCTTTTGAAAGTTTTCTCTATTCAAATCTACAAAACGCTTAGTTAAGGCGGATATAAAAGTTTTACGAGCTGAGCATATCGTCTACCTTTACATATCTATTTTATTAATATTCTTTTCCGGTATAATAAGTAGCCTATCTCCGTCCCTGGGATACTATTTACCTCCCTGCAAAACTTTATTAAAATCCGTTCAGCCGTTTAGGCGTGAAAAGGTAACAGACAGACAGACAAACAGACGTACAGAGTTACTTTCCAATTTATGATATTAGTACGGATTTCGTGTTTCCTGTTTCCTGCCATAAATTAAACCTAATCCTATTTCAAAAATACACGTTGTCTTTTGTTCTTTTCAAGTGTCTCAGAGTTGATTATATCTCAAGGGTTGCCTAGTAAGTAATCGGCACAAAAGGTAAACGTCCAACTCTCAATATTAGAACTTTTCTAATTCTGTATTCTTTGGTAAAGTTTTCCAATATAGCGAACATAACGAGCTTACATGCGCGCCTAATCCGACAATATCCCGTCTCCGAGACTGCACAACTTTTCACAAGATTAACATTCATTCAGCCTTTTCGATGTTTTAGATTGAATTAGTTTCCGTTTTCATTTAAATGAAACATTGTATTTTTGAATTTTCAAGATTTGAAAAAGTTTAGCTTTGCGATAGTAAAACTCTGGCCGTGCGTGTACGGATTTTCCTGTGAGAATAACTATTAATCGTATTACACTGCACAGCATTGACATGCGTAGATAGTGCTACGATTGTGGATGCACGTAACTCGTGCTACGAGCGTAGCATGCCGTACAAATCTATTCAACATGGGTATCATAAGGGACTAATGTTCCTCTTTCTATTAAATATTATGTAGTATAGAATACAGAATGTTCCAAAATCAAAGCTTTTATCAAATTCGCGTGCCTAAATTCAAACTAAAGTTGCTTATACACAAGGAAACAGAATGAGCTAACTGAATTACACTGCTTTTATAAGACGCAGCACTTTCATTAGCTCTCTTTCTTTTCCTCGGTATTTTCATTGTTTTTCAGTTCAATTTATTTTTAATCCTTACGACTTTGAGTACTTTAAGCAAGCCGCGCGTGACTTAAGCTTCTCTGAAATACTTAAGCTTTATAAAAGCCCGAATAACGAATAATAAGGGGGTATAACATTAGCTCCATAATTAATTTAAATAGCATCTTAAGAAAAGGTTTTTTATAATTATTTCAATTCTTTATTCGACATCGTATTATGCACTTCATTTAAATACCCAATTGTAACAAAATGCCGATATTTTAGTCAATGTATTTGATTTCTCGCTTAAACCAGATAAAAAATGCAAACCAAAAACACAGTAATTAAAATTAACAACTTATTAAACATCTTACTTTCAAACATAACTTTACTTTTACTAGCCCGTTCACTTTAAACTTTAAATAAAACAACATAACAATTTAATTGTTAATAACTACACTATTAACTTGCTCATAGTTTTTTTAATTTATTGTGTTTATGATGTGACCAACTCCTTAAATCTTGACTGCATTTTTATTTATTTGAGCTTTTACATTGAACTTAGTATTATTATGATAATTAAAAAAGAATGACATAATCTTAAAGTTACATGTCAATTCCAACAGGTCTACGAACGAGTCGTATACATTATTATTGATTTAGATACCTAATTCTTGGTATCTATTTTATGCCACACAAATACAAATAGAACCATGAAAATGTCTAACACAGATCTGAAAATGAACATACACATCGAGTATTCAGATATAAAGAAGGTATCACATTCGTAAGCATTATATTTGCATCATAAATTATTTTCTGACCAAAATATTATCGTCGACTTGGCTCAACAAATACTGCGTATTGAAAAAACAAGAGACACGTCACTTATGTAATATTTAACTAACAACGAATATATTCCCATTTTGTCACAATATGGAAAATGGCATAATTAGTATTCGATAAACGTATTTCATCAATTCCTGGGAAGATAAGATGGACGAGTACGATTTTAGGTCTCAATAAAATTAATTGATGCTTGTTTAAAATAACTAATATTACATCAATATTGATATTGTTATTCTGTTCTTGAGATGATGTTTGCAATTAATTTCTATGCGGTTTCATTATGTAACTTTATACCGTAAATATTGTGCTAGTGCATTACATTTTTTATTAAATAAAATCGCTAACTGACAATAAATACACCGATAATTTTCACAATCATGACTTGATTAATCTGGATCATTCTACTTGAGAAATCAAAATGTGTTAAAAACATTGTGGTTAATTACCCTGATTACCATCTTGATTGGATTAGGCTTGAAAATGAATTTATACTAGTACTCGTCCGATTATAATTATTTCTCAATATTTACTTATCAAAAACTACTCAAAATCAATACACCTCACTTAAAAATAACTTTACAAAAAATTACAACGTACATACATAATGTTTTAAACAATAAAGTTTTCAGAATTATTATAATTTTGCATAGCCTAGGATAGGTTTGAAACACGTGATAGTATTAGGTATGTTATACTACTACTTACAGCTTCCTTAGTCTTTTGTAACTATGTTATTGTTATATTCACACTAATACAAAGAGTACTAGATAGGTATATTCACAATAATCTTATACTAATATTCATTAGTTTATATGTCCTACATAAATACTTGAAACCAACCTCGGTTTATTATATTTATGAATTTCCAATTTATAAGAGTTATTAGTTCCATTTTGTGTGACTAAATTGTAGAGAAATTCCTGTCCTGATAACCTATTGAATGTAAAGTGCTTTAAAATGTAAAAGCGGCGCTCAATCACGTTTATACGTATAGACGTTCACAGTTCACGAAGCGTTCGCTTGATATTTCACTCACACGTCTCTAATCTTGCGGCAAATAGAGCGGAAAAATGAAGACACGGTAGAGCACACTTCTTTACGATTCCCACTTAACTCGTATATTATGTACACCTATATTAAACACTGACTTTATGTACAAATCGATTCACGAATCACAATTTAGTCCGTTTATTAACAACAACCACAGCGGCGTCGTCCATTAACCCTCATACGGATATCTCCTGTATCTGGACTCTCTTCTTCATGATGCCGGGCGGCGCGGGAGTGGTTGCCGCAGGGGGCACACGGGGCCCTGAGCCGCTCGTGCTGGCGGGTTCTACGTCGGGGCTGCACTCGGCGGAGCCTTCGCTCACGCCTTCCGGCCCAAACTTCACCTGCGTCGAGCAATCCATCACCCGCGGTTCGAACGTGCTCGTTCGTCCAACCACCGGGTCCTGCAGCCGCCCCTCTACCTTCTGTATGTCCGGCTTCTGCGTGTCGATGCAGACCAGGCTGCCCGCTTCTATCGCGCTGCCCACGCTCACGTCTGGCATGGAGCTTCGCGCCGCCCGATGTTTCTCATCGTAACAACTATACTCCCCGAATGTCGGTTCACCGCAATCGGATAACGTCCTTAAATCGAATTTGGAACCGCCGCGGGGTACGTGAGCCGATTTACACTCGAACCCAAAACCTTTTCCGTCGAATGCGCGAATTTCGTAGTCTAGTTTCCCGTCGTAGGTGTCAGACGAGGAGGAGCTCCCGGCCTCGGCGAGGTCGTCCTTGGAGCGCCGAGGCCGGGAGCCGCGCTGGTGGTAGATGCCGGCGAATATCAGCACGTTCAGGAGGAGCAGAAAGCAGCCGACGGCTATCGTGACCGTGAGGGCGGCGGTGTAGGACTGGTAGTGCGAGGACGCGAGGCGGCGGAGCAGCGCGTCGTCGTTGTGCGTCGTGCTGGCGGTGGCGTTTGGAGGGCATTCTGTGGATGGTATGGCGGGAGCGGGGGCAGGGCGGGGGGTGGGGGTGCGGGGCAGGGGAGTGCTGCGGTCGCCGGCCTGCCCCGCGTTGGAGTTCACCACGTGCGGCACGTTAGCTCGAGACATCGATTGCGGTCGTACCGCTCCTAAAATAATACATTTTATAAAAACCACACCACGTTCGAACGAATAATTTCAGTATAAAAAAAAATGTTTAATCGTTTTTGGGTTTGTAAAAACATACCTTCGTAATAATTGGCGTTGTCTTCCTGAAAGTGGTGATGCCTCATGGCCGCGTCGGGCAGGTCCGAGCCGGGCCGGTGTAGTTGTGGTATCAGTGACAGCCAGAGCGACATTTTATGTCCGCGGTAGTGGCTCCGCATCTCCGGCTTGTTACCTACACAACGAGAAATTGAAATGGACGACCCTAATGGATCCCCAGAAACACACCTACTGACCGCCCCAAAAGTTTATGTGAACTCTAGCAATTTGGAGTAATTTAGTGTTTAGTACGGTTTTCAAATAAAGAAGTATTACGCAACAGTTGCTAATTCATTCATAGCTTTGCTATGACCATAAGGGGCTTACGAGATTATGCTTCCTCTTAACATTGTGAACGGCGATTTTTATAGAAGTGGATTAAGATGGAGTAATACGCACTGATTTCCATATATAGCTGGTTGATTGTGTCGTAGGTGTCCCAGTAGGGGGTCTGATCGGGGCCGAGTCGCGGTGTGTCGCCCAGCATTGGGCTTGGAGGCGGTGTTGCTGACGGGTCGTTGGGATTCCTTGATGATAAAAACGTATAACGGTTAGAGAGTGCTGCCGCTTTTGTCCTCGCACGAGAGCTAGTCATCTCCTATACGTGAAAGGTACAACATGAGGAGAAAGTGAAACAAAATACTGGCCCAAAAAAACCAAATGTATGTATGTCTTTGTAAGTTTTTGAGGAATAGTAGTTAGCCAGGATAGCTGTCGTGCGAAAATTAAACCGGAAATAAATACGTATAAAAAAACTTCCGGTACACAAAACTATTAACTAATAAAACTGATGGAGAACTTACCGCATAATTGTTACTGAGGAATCAATCAACGGTATAGAAAACCTATTCGGAAAGTTACCTTTTATGATCAACTAAACGAAAATCAAAAGAGTATAACAGTTTCTCCGATAGGGAGAAACAGACAAACTTTTGTTTTATAGGGAGATCCAAAAATAGTTACTTTCAGCTAAATGTGCAAAAACATATTACATAAAACATTTACGCTGTGTGGATCAATTTTCGCGGAAACCACAAGTAACAACTAAAGTTGGAAAACCGACCCACCTAAACTACTTTGAATCGCTCGGTTCATTCACACGTCATTGCCGATTCATCACGTTGTTCCTATCGTGATTTAATACGACTCGCAGGATGTTTAATGACTAGAGCAAACAAACAAGCAAGTACCACGTACAATGAAAGAGGCGCAGAATATACATACCTTAGAGCCGAGTGATGTGAGAGTTAAGCTAATTTTTACGTATTTGAAAGAAGGTTTAAATTTACTCCTGCGCTTTCAATAACCTACAACCAAGTGCGCTTAAGCTACATATGATATCATACAGGCCGGTTGTTTATAAGCTGATTAACTAATCAATCTAATCTTGTCATATAGTTATTTCTCTTGACGCATTGATGTTAATAGAGATTCTGTCATTTGATTGTATGTAGCAATGTGTAAATTATAACAAATAATTTAAGAAAAATTCCGACACAATCTATACATATATTGTTTGCGAATAAATAAATGAATGAACAGACAGAGTTAATTTCGAATTTAATATTGGTGTGGATGGATAATGGATCAGCTTACGACCAGTTGAGTCTCGATGTTGAGACTCAACTCTTTAATGCCAATCGCAATACCATGAGATAGGTAGGAGAAGAGAATATTTTTTTTTATCATTTATTGTCCAATATAAAGAACTACAACAAAATTGTCCTTATTAAAACCTACTGCGCGGCACAATGGGTGCAATGGAGTCGCCTGGTGGCTTACACAAATTTACACAATTTGTAAAAAACCAAAAGTAGGAAAAAGTATGCTTCTTTTAAAAATATTGAATTAATTTTATTCAATGTGCTTCTGAAGAATCAAAAAAAAACATCTTAAAATATGTGGTTAAAATTTATACGTTTATGAAGGCCTTACCCAAATCGGACAAAATTCGCCAAGTAGTGTATGCAAAGCTTGGAAACCCGTTGTTCCTGCAGTGAAAAATTCTGCGCGTGATGCGTCAGTGATATAGGTACTCCAAGGTAGTATGGAAGGTCTTCACCGTGAACTGAACCGGGTCGCTATAGGAAGGAACAAGAAGAAATTTGAGGTTATGAAATAAGAGGAATTTTATTATACAAAGGACAATCAGCCATCCTATGCTCTTCTCCTTACACCTTGGTTGCCTGGAAGAAATTGCTGTAAGCGATAAGTCCGCCGAATCCATTGCCTTTCTATAAGATAAGTTTAATTAAGTACTGAATGTTTTATAAGGCTATGTAATATAGCAATATATTTATCAGCAACGATTTTATTTATTTAAACAAAATAAAATCCACAGTCCTTATTCTACATAAACTTATAATATAATTTTTTCTTACGACCAATAACATTTTCAGGTAAAGGAATAACTATTTTAAATTTTAACCCAATTACATTCTTAATGAGGTTCCTATATTATTTAGTTCCATAATTTACTAACCTGTGGATAATCTTTCTCTTGCGAGAGATGATGAAAATGCGTGAAGTAGGTTTTGCCGCCTCGCAACGCGTGGAGGTAGCCCAGTCGTATCACTGGAGCTGCGGTGCGACCGTCGCTTAGTATCTGTACAAACAACACACGCATGTAACAAACATACATACATACCTACACTACAATACAAATACTCTTTATTGCACACCAAGATAGAAAAAAAACAGAACAGAAAAACACAAAGTTGCAGGGCGGCCTTATCCGTTAAGAGGGCTATTACAAAAAAAAAACGAGAATTTCTCGTTTTTTGGTCCAAATTGTATGATTAATAATAATAAAAATATTATTTTATAACGAGATTTCAAATAAATGAAACGTATAATAATAATAAAACAAATTTTAGAACACAAAAAAGGGCGCCGGCGCGCCGGCGCAATGATGAATGTCTTTTATACAATTCATAAAAAAAATTAGCAGTGATTTAAAAAATTTACTTAACATTGTAGTTCAAGCAAATGTTGACAACTAGTTAGCTAGTATTATTGTATTAGAGAAATGAACTATTATTAACAAGTAATTATTATTTGAAGCAACAAACGAAAATCATACAATTTGGACGATGAAACCGTGCAATTTCTCGTTTTTTGTAAAAGCCCTTCTTAAACAGTTTTTTACTTGTACAGAGGACTGTCACCTTACTAAGGTCCTGATGCTGATGACCTACCTACTTAATAATAAAATAGTCGTAGACATAGAGTAGTAGGTAATTCGTGTTCTTATTATTATTCTTATTATTTTAGTCTTACACAAAACCTACCTATGTTTACCATAATCTATATTGTGTCAACCCTATAGTTAAATCTTTAAAGAAATAAAAAAGCAAAATCTTATATCATCTTTATCGCTAAGAGCAACTTCTACCAGGCAACCTTTGGATGGGCACGTAAGTATTGTACAGATATAGACTTACTTACTTGCTAATTATTATAAATTCGAAAGTAACTATGGCCGTCTCTCTTTCGTTCTGTTACATTTTTACGCCTAAACCGCTAAACGGATCTAAAAGAAATTTAATACTAGCATAGATGTTATCCTGGGAAAGGATATACCAATGTTTAACCTGGACAAACATATGCAAAGCCGCTCGCAGAAGCTTATAATGAGCACTGAGAATGTATGAAAAACGACCCATGGATAGAATCTCGCTTTCAAACCTCGTAAATCTATAACAACAGTTATATTTTTCTGTATTATCGATGTTGGTTGATTTATTGTCTGCTATTGCATAAATTTATCGGCATGGCGAGACGCAAACAATATGATAATTACACTCGTAAATTAAAGTAAATATTGTGAAGTGGCATTCTTCTGAAATTTTCTTCAATTTATTAATGAACTTACAAATAAAAAGGATGATCCAGCAGTTTACTTTGCCTACTCAAAAATAACGTAAAATAAAACCGGGATGCTTGTTGTTTATTTTTATGTTATTTATTTAGTTATTTATTCGTATTGATCAATCTCAATATCTTACCAATACCATTATTGGTATTGATAGGGATATGGATCAGTTGAGCTACAGTGGTAGCTCAACTGATCAATCTGAAACAATCTAGTGAGATTGTTTGCAAAAGTCTGCAATTAGCTCAACTGTTTAATTATAAATACAACTACATAGTATTTAATTGTTTCTTTTCTTTGATTGTAATTTTATATGATAATAAAGTTGTTTTAATGTTATGTATGACTCATCAAATACCAATAACTCATTTTGCTACGCGCCGCTACGGGCTTGCGCTACGAAGCTACGACAGCTACGGCGTTACGACGGAGCTACGAAAACAGGATTATGTGATTTAATGTGATGCAATCATTTCGAAATACTGGGATTTTAGTCCTACATACCACTATATACATCTGTGACCATACTTAGGGATAATATTTCCACAGCCTACGTTTATTAATATATATTATATATATATTATTAGTTTATCTAATAATAATAATAATGCTGGACAATCCACACAGCATCATCTAGCCCCAAAGTAAGCAGAGCTTGTGTTATGGGTACTAGATGACTGATAAACTTAATACAATACATTACATAGACATATATTTTTTATTATATTTAGAAAAACTGAGATGTATGGATAGTTTGGACTAATAATATTATCAATTCGAAATAAATTATTTCTGTCTGTTATCTCTTCACGCCTGAATGGCTGAACGGATCTGAATGAAATTTGGCAGGGAGGTAAATGGTATAATTTTATCCCGGAATAGTGCGTGTGAAGCGTCGGGTATAAGCTAGTGAATAATAAAGAAAATACTTTTCTACTAATCTCCAAGTCCTTTTAAATAATCCCTTTGACACTAATACCCTAATACTATAATTATTAGTACCTATGTACAGTCATGTCATCCGCAAAATAAATAAATAAACATATATAAATAAACTGCACACGGCGTCAAAAAAAAATTACCGAAAATTAATATAATATTTTATGAAAAGTATTTTATAAAAACCCTGTTATGTGTAAGTTAGCTTGTGTAATTAAAAAGTTCCGCTATGAGTTGTAATGTCTAGGTGAATGGTTCAAGTGTTTTCTAATAAAGCCCTTGGGGTAGGCGTGTATTCAGCGTCATTAACTTCCTTTGTGCGGTGGAGATCGGAGCCGAGGGGTGAACGCCACTTGAAGGTTCAATTGAGATCTCCTGATACGAAGGGAAGATCAGCTGACTTATCATATCACCTACCACATTACCACAATATCGACTTTTACGATATGGTTTCGGTTAATTATTGAAATTACATGACTTGATAGGGTAGTATAGTGTGTTTATCCTTAAAATATCTGATCATTTTATCTATTTAGCACGTATAATGAATGCCATAGACTAAAAAATCGAATAACATAAATTAATATTGCCAACGTTACATATTCAATACCCCATATCACGTCCAAAAATATTTAAATCATTTATTACTACGTCAAGTAATGCCGTCTAATAATGAGGGTAGTCGACCGTATGAATTTGATTATACTCGTAATTTCTGCGTTCAATATTGAATCCCTAATTATAAAAAACAAGGTAATATGGAACAAACATTGAACAAAGCCACACAACCCAGCAGGTACACAGCTTTATTTGCATAACAAATACTGGAATCCAACGCGAGGAACTCTACGTACGGGTAACTTCTAAATTATGTAATTACAGTTGTAAAAGTTATTTAGTCTATAAACTCAACTCGTGCCTTTGCACGTGTAGCAGATTAATTTAATAGATAAATAACTATTGGTTTACGCGGCGCCCGCCCGTATGAGTTTTACCGACATCTTCAAAAATTATCGTCATAAAGGCAATTTACACTATAATAAAGCTTCCTCCTGAATCACTCACTTTAGGTAAACAAAACAAACATTTGGTAGACGTAAGTGATATTTAAACTTGCTAGTGGTTCTTCTTTTTTACTTTTTCAACTAATGGACAAAAAATTTAAATAAAGAGAATCATAAACCACTTTATTTCTTATTTAATAATAATTTTGTTTAAAATTTTACTGCTTATTTGATAACAATTAACATTTAAAATGTAATTAATGAGCTTTATATAATAAAGAAAATAGCCTAAAGAAATAAAAGTTATTGATTTTTTTTTTTTTTAACTGCGTCCTTTGGTGAAAAACCGTATGAGAATCCTTTGCATGATTTAGGAGGAGTTAGCGGATAAACAGACCTACAGACAGACGCGAAGAGCGATTTTGTTTTATCCTATGTTTAGGTAGATAATTAGATGTAGGTGGTACCTCGAGCGTAGCGTCGCGGACACTCAGCGGGTTCTGGACGGGCTTGTCCCAGTCCGTGTACTCGTTCTTGAGGGTTGAATAGATCTCGTTGAGGTGGTAGTAGTAAGCGTTGCGGACAAACGTTCTCAGAATCCGATCTCGCCTGCTCTCGTTGAAGCCAAACTCCAAGTCTTGAGCGTTGAATTCCAGGTAGGATTCTGCGAAGGTCGACAAACTTATTTGCATACTGAACGTTTTCCTATTACTCGGAATGCCAACAATCTTTATTGTTTGGCAAAGCAGCTGAAAGGGAAACTCGATAGTCGGGAAAATATGAAAAAGAAGTGAAATTAATAGCTCAATTCGCGAAGGCCGTAAATCCACGCGTAATTGGATGCGACAGGCCCCAACATTACATTATGTATGATAATCAGCCGGTCGTCTATCAATGCCAAATACCTACAGTTTTTCTACTTTACGTCGAGGTTACAATGGATTTTTTATTTGAAAGCTTTAATCCCGCTTCTCGAGCGGTCATGATTTATTACATTCTTCGCGTCGTTATTAAAGCAAACATTTTAAGTACCTACTAGTTTTCGTGACGCGAAGTAATGATGCTCTGTCAAGATTCATTAACTTTGCTATCTGGAACGACTTTGCAGTTAGTTATGACTTTCGGTGAAAATGTAAATTGACTTAATAATTGAGCCATTCTTATTCAGTAGAAGTACCTATTAGATAAAATAACTTGACTATAATTAATCGTTTTTGATAGCACTAAAGTTCACCTGTGCTAGTAAGACCTAGCAGAAGCTCTCTATGTGCAAAGTCGGCAAGCTCGTGTCCGGCCGCGTTGGCCACTGCAGCAGCGCCCGCGCCCAGTCTTGAGCTGTCTGTTGGTGGTGGAGCCTACAAACAAAAAACTTATTAGATATTTTTTTAAATCGCTCTCTTCCAATTAATCGATTAGGTTAACAATGTAGTAGTAACGTTATAAGAAAAGCCAACACTTTAACGTATAAAAAACTCATCAAGAACTATTCGTTTTTGGTTGTTATCACAGAAAACTCGATACGATATGTTTTAGCTGAAGTTGAAAGAAAAAAGGCCTCGTTCATTTAGTTTTGGCGGATCACGTCGGGCATTGGGCATTGTTGAGTATCTAGTTGAGTTCAACAGGCTTTCTTTATAAAATACAACCCAAAGGTTACAAGGAAAACCACTTGGTCAAAAAAGAAAAAAATAGATGAAGTACCTACATGTATGACGCGTGACAACGCCAAAAGATATAGGTATAGTTGCCATCAAACATCTTGTCCGGTGACGAGCAGCGAGAGTAGGTATTTTGCGCAGGTACACTCATGAATATAATTCATATGCTGTCGAAAACGCAGCAGGCGAAAGAGATAGATACAGCTTCATATAGATCTATCTCGCTCTTTCATTGTTTGAAATAAAAACTCACAGTGAATAATCGACGCGACTGTCCAGAAGGTAGCCCACCATTTTGGCCTTAATTGCGTTCTGCGCATCTTTTTCTCGTGCGTGATTCGCCAGAGGACAAGAAGAATGACGGTTATTGTACTAGATTGCGCCAGCTTTCGACTTGATTGCAGATTTATTGACAGATTTCAATTACCAACACATGAGTGAGAGTAGGTGCACGTCATGCTCCGTATTTAATTTAAATCTCAATAGATAGAGCTCTCATCTCTGGAATCCGTGCTAAACCTTCGCGTGAAACTATGCATCCATCTTACTAACAAATGAGAATGAAAGTTTATACTTCTGCCATTGTCATAGTCTCGCTTTTGTTGTTCCAAATTATTAGGATTATTTATTACGTCCTTGCCAAAGTTCGCTTTCAGACAGACGTAACTCTCGAAACAAAGCTTCCAATTTTCACATTTTAGGATAACAACCTTCAAAACGAGGACAAGTAAGTTTGTTATTATTTATCATCCCTTACATAAGGATGTCATCTAGATGGGTAAACAGGAAAACTGGTATATTTTTTCTCTTGCAAATGATAATGCAATTTATTTCAAAGGTTAAATAAAATTTTATAGGCTACCCGTCGATTCAGCAAACAAAAGTGCCAAGCGTCAATTGGATGAACCGTTTATGTTTTTCATTTCTATAGGTGCGTTTTGATTTTGTATTGTTTTCATCATGACTGACAATCTGATATTTTTGAGTTTAAGTATTTAAGTATTTTTGAGAGTAAGGCCCCTATTATGAAAGCTGTCTCAGTCATCAACCTATGCTAGAGTAACGTCATAAACGTCGTCATTAAACGTCACTCAAGCATAGATCTATGACTGAGCAAGATTTCATAAGAGTAGAGAAACGTACGTAAACAACATACAGTTCCCCAATCCGCGTCGAAGTTGCATTGGCACCAGTTGTGTATAGGATTTCATGTTGCACCCGGAACTTTATAGAAATGCTAATTTAGCAACGCAAGTTTCGCGTTCGTATCTTGGGAGACAGTTATAAATGCAAGACTAGAACAGGCGTTCAAGCAGACGATGTAGCGGATGAAAGTTTCCAACATTGAAATTGAATCGCCCGCCGGAGTTACAGCAGCGGCCAATTTCTTTGTGCACTGCAGCGGAAAGTAACTTGATGAAGATAACTGGGGACCGAATGGCAATTTATTTTAAAAATTGATTTGATAAGCGGAACGCCTATAAATTTTAATGATAAGACCGCGAAATAGATAATCCCTAATAGGAATAGCTTTCGACCATATAAATTCCATTGAATAACTGTCCATGTTGTTTTTATTATTTTTATTTACATACACCGCTGAGGTTGGGCAGTGAATGCTTTAAGATTAAAATACCGTCATAAATTATCAATCAATTAGATAACCAATTAACATCAATTAAGTATTAATAATAATCACTTCTAAGTTGACTTTACATTGTCAATGTTTTTAAATTGAATTAAGTTTCAAAGTTCACTTAAAACTTAATTTTCATAAAACAATTGACAAAATGAAGTCAATTTACATGAATAATGAAACCACCAATTTGCAAATTGAAGCTGATAATTGTACTGTAAAATATACGGCACAGGTTTTTATTCCATCGCATACTTCGCAATTTACAACCTATGATAGCTTCGATTAAATTAAGTAACCAGAATATTAATTCAATATTTGGAGATAAATAAATAATGCTGGACAATCCACACAGCATCATCTAGCCCCAAGTAAGCAGAGCTTGTGTTATGGGTACTAGATGACTGATAAACTTAATACAATACATAACATAGATAGATATTTTTTATTATATATAGAAAATACCCAGAACACCATATTGGAATCATGTACGTTACATTTCGGTAATTGCCGTGGCGCTCGCGGCGTAAGAATCTACCCCTCCAACTCAACCCGTGGATGTCCACGGGCTCGCTTCTTACTTTTACCACATGGTAAAAGTAGAGTTAGACAACCTACCAGAGGCATGGCAGCAGCTTCCGTCTGTGTATTTTTAACACCTCTACTGCGATCATCAAACCGCCTGCCAAGCGTGGTGATTATGGCCAAATCACCACTGTTTGAGGGAGGACGTATGGGTGCTGAATAAGAAACTCGCTGTGCCCACAACTAGGCTACACGAAGGGTATCGTACCGTAAAAATACGGCAACTTTTTCAAAGAACATCAAATTTTCACTTGTTCCGAGACCTCTTTATATTTTCAACTTTACTATATTTTTAGTATTTTTTATTATTACAGTTAAAGTGTTACATAATTATAGAATGTGTCTACCACCTATGGTGGTTCGAGAGATACAGCCTTGACAAACGAAGCACAAAAATAGCCAATAAAATCACGTTTTTTGTATGGAAGCCCCCTTTAATTTGAATATTTCTTTTATTTTTATTATTTGTTGTTATAGCAGCAAGAGAAATGCATATTGTTTCAACGGTCTGCCTTTTACGGTTCATTATATAGAGCCTTGTAACAGACGGAAGGACGGACGGACGGACGGAAGGACGGATGGACGGACGGACGGACAGCAGAGGCTTATTTATTTTATTTATTTATTTATTTATTTATATTAGGGGATCTTTCAGCACAATATACATAATTGCCATGTGTGAAGAAACAGGTGGCTATTAACAAGTTCCCACTTATAGAAACAGAATACAAATTTCCAAAAACACAAAAATAACAATAACAGGCTAATACTCGCGTTTACCATAATAGATACAAACTATAGTAATAATATCTGATAACGTTCGCTCATTTATTATCTTATAGAAATTTATTGAAGAAGGAATTATTTAGTTTGTTTTTCAGACGAGGAATGCTGCCGTTGAAGAGGTCAAGGTCTATTTCACTATCCAAATGGTAAAATTTTTTCCTGGCTCTGTACAAAAAACTATTTTGTCGGTAATTAGTTGATACTAGAGGAAGATGAAAAAGATTGGGTTTTCGAAAAGATCTGTTCGGAATATTGAAACTAACCTTGCCCAGCAGCTGGGGACAATCTATAGAAGAGGATAATATTTGTGCTAAATAGACTATATCCGCGAAATCACGTCTTAGATACAGTGGAAGAAGATGCTGTTTGGCACAGTTACGAAGGTAGTCAGACTCATTCGATCGCAATTTAAAGTTAACGTAACGAATAAATTTTCTTTGTACAGCTTCGATTCTGTCAATGTAGACAGAGTAGTTCGGGTTCCAGATCTGGGAGGCATATTCCAAGTGGCATCTAACAAATGTGCTATAGAGAATCTTGATCGTCTTGATGTTCTTAAAATCTTTTGTAGACCGCATTATGAAGCCCAGCGACTTTGATGCTTTACTGACAATTGATGAGATATGAGCATCAAAGAGTAGTTTTGAGTCATGGATGACCCCAAGATCCTTTACTTTACTAACGACATGGATAGAGTGGCCCTTTAGCTTATAACTGAACTTTACTACCTTCGATTTTCTTGTGAAAGTTGTTACCTGACATTTATTAACATTTAGATCTAGTTTATTTAACAGACAATATTCATCAAGACGATCGAGATCTTCCTGTAGAAGGATAGCGTCTACGTAACTAGAGATGGGGCGAAAAATTTTCATATCGTCTGCAAAAGCCAATGCAAATGAGTGGTGGAAACAAGTGTCAATGTCCGATACAAATATCAAAAACAGGAGCGGTCCCAGTAATGAACCTTGAGGAACACCACTTGGAACATCCATCCACTTCGATGAAAAGTTACCCAGGACCACTAATTGAGATCTATTGTGTATGTAAGAGGTGAACCATCTTAATAAATCTCCTCTTATACCTACAGCAGAAAGCTTTGATAAAAGAATATTATGATCTATTCGGTCAAAGGCTTTAGCATAGTCTGTGTAGATCACGTCGGTTTGATACTTACCGCCATCCATAGTTTCAGTGAGTGCTTCGTTTAACAGAATAAGATTCGATACGGTAGACCTTCCTGAAAGAAATCCATGCTGTGAGGACGGGAGGATATTCCTAACTGGCCCGATTACTTGCTCGTAAACAATCTGCTCAAAAATTTTGGCTAAGATACAGAGCTTGGAAATGGGACGGTAATTAGCGACGTTATTTTTTGCACCCTTCTTGTGCACTGGTGTGACAAATGCCGATTTCCAGATCTTAGGAACATATCCCTCATTTAGAGACCTATTAAATAGTATAAATATGGGAACAGTGAGCTCATCTGCACATTTGATTAAGAGAATAGGCGGTATAGTATCTGGTCCCGCTGACTTATTCTTATCTAATTTCAAAAGCTTACTATTAATTAGAGTGGTAGATATTTCTATTCTAGAAAGATCGCAATCTGTGTTGATAGTGTGCGCTGAGACTGGACTACTTGCTGAAGAGGGAGAAGCTAGAGACGATGGTGTATCTGGTTGTAAATATGTGGAGTGAAAATAATCTGCAAAAAAGTCACATATCTCATGCCCTGATGTGGTGTTCCTATTATTATATGTCATGGAGCATGGAATAGATGTTGATTTTGATAATGACTTAATGTATGACCAAAAATTCTTTGGATTATCTTTAATGGAATCCTCTACAGAAGAAATGAATAAGGTATAGCATTCCTTTTCTAGGATCTTTGCCCTAGTCTTTAAGTAGTCAACAGTAATTTTATCTGCTAGCATACCATAGCGTTTAAATTTACTATAAAATTTATATTTTTCCTTTAACACTTTCTTTAATGCTGCTTAGTAATAGGGTTCCATTTTCACCCTTGGGGTACGGAATCCTAAAATCAATTCACATTGAAGAGCTTTGTTTTGATGTGAAGGTAATGTACTTTACAGTCGCATGTGGTAGACAAACAAATGGCTGGTGAGGTATTCCGTTGTACGTTCTTTCCGAAATATCGAGTTAAGCCTGAATACGTTTCACTAATGAAACCTCCCAAGGTGATTCCTATCTGGTCTTAATTAGATTATAATGAGGCAAGGATTCCCGTTTTGCAATTTATGAAGACATTTGGTATCTTTTTGGGGCATCGTCCCATCTCTTACATCCATTTATTTCAGATTGTTTATGATGAAATATACAGAGGAAATAGATTACACGTACTTTAATGAATAGTATGTTTTTTCGAAAGGCTTATTATGCTGTTGACCGCAGATGGCCATGACAGCGTTACCGGACTATTGGCAGGCGCAGAGTGCGCCTCCTGTTGTCAAATGCTTGAAGAGTGAATGGATGTGTTACCTAAGTGCACGAATGCACCTATGGGCGAAAGTGGGGAATTCTTCGACACCGCATCCGGCAGATTTGGTTTTTGGTGTGTTTAGTGTGCTTCCGCAGTCGTCTCGTAGTCTGATTATCTTCTTAAAATGGGACCACCGAGCATCGGTGTGGTTTTGTCAGGAAAGCACTCGAAGGGGTTATTCGGATGTCGAAGATGAGATAAAAAACGTCGTGATCATGATCATCTTCATAAAATGAGAACACTGAGCATTAATGTGGTTATGTCAGGAAAGCACTCGAACGGGGTTATTCAGTACACTGATCTTTATTGTCTGATCCAATGCAGTGCATGAAACATTCGGAGCATTGTACTCTCGTTAGAAATAACTGATGGTCACAAAGATGAGATTAAACCCAAAATATTAATTTAGAAATGCCGTCAACTTGGTTTGTGACACATTATCCAAAAACTTGCTTTGGTTACCGTTCTTCATTCACTTTCAAGGCTGCTGCCAAACGAATGATTCCCGAGCAACAAGAAGACCACATTCATTATTCCTTAGATCAAAGAGTGTAAAGGGTAGTTATCGCCTAAAAAGGGTTATTTCATCCGTCTGCACATTATTCTGACAATCTAGAAACGTCAATCTGCGACATATATAATATATCTGCTTAGCTTGGGGCTAGATAAAGCTGTGTGAATTGTCCAGCATTATTTATTTATTTATCTACATATCTATAAAACCTTCACAATGACAATGATATAAATATAAATAATTAATATATAAATTAATATATAAATTCTAATCATACTTTTTCAGTCTATCTATATACTTACGAAGCAGAAGCAGTTCCGTCAAAAAAGGGCGCGAAGGCCGGCAGCAACTCGGTGGTCAGGCCTCCGCAAGCACGGCGCCACGACATCCTCCAACAAGTGACCATAACAGCCCGTCTACTCAGCCTTATCTCCTGTCACCAGATAGTAGTATGTTTGTCTATACTCACAGAAGATGGATTAACCAAGACTGTTCCGTCGACGAAGGGCGCGAACCCCGGCAGGAATCTCGGTGGGTCAAGCCTCACTGCTAACAGTTCTGCGAGCGGCTTGTTCCGCAAGCACGGCGCCAGGTCATCCTCCAACAAGTCACCGTGGCAGCCCGTCTGCTCAGCCACCTTTTTACAGATAGCAGTATTAACAGATACATTGCAGAAAACAGTACAAATTATTTTGTTGCTTTAAAACCACAAACAAAAAAAAAATATGCCAATATAAAAAGGAAGATTTAAATCAATCACATCTCAACAACCGCCACATTTAGAACATTGGGTCTGCCGGGGAAATGTAGCGCATGACCGCCACAACCTGACGAAAAATCCGGTCGGTCCATGTATAAAACTCTCTGTATAATGAAACACGTGATTTTTCACGTTGCGATCGAGATAAAATTTTGCCTCCCGCCGCGGTGACTCACCAATTGCATTCAATAGCGATACCGCGCGGACCGTACGCGAGTTAAATTATTTATTTTGTCTCTACTTGTATACAATCAAGGGATACGTTCACTGTATGCAAGTAAGTAGAGCTTAAATTCAGCTACTAAGTACTAGCCCAATAAAGGATAGCTTGATTAGTTATTTATGGTATCTACGGATATTCAAAAGCTAGACCGTGCGAAAGACAAGATTTATCTCTTTTCAGTATTTTAAAAGCAAGACGAGGTAAATAAATATAAAATCTTCACCAGAAGAGAAAAACATGTAATACATCTGCAGCCTCTCAAACCCCTGAAGTGGACTGAGTAAGATAAGTGCTACTATTGTGCTCGAAGGTAATTGCCACTATTTCTTACTAGATTGCAACTTATAGTGGTTTATTGAGACCTTAAAGTCCAATACGGCTTTTCTATAGTGATTCAGGAAGTTGAAAATTGCTTTGTTTACTTTAAAATAGAGACTGTTTCAAATATATTCTTAAAATCTCTTTTTATTGTTAATATATTTGTGTAAAGTAGGTCAGTGGTGCCATATAAGTAGGAGTACTAACCAATTTGTCTTAAGAAAATCTTTGCTGTTCCTCCTAAATCATACACGGTAGTTATAGCATGGTAATTTAATAAACGGTAATTTGCCCTCGTTTGTTCGTTTACAAAATACTTACTAATAAAAATTCGCTGGTAAATAGGTGTATTTAGCAACAATTTACGGGAAACCTCGTAGATATTTTGAAGCTGAATGATTACCGTAGATACATTGCCGACAGCTACTTTTACTGATATCCCGAATAATTTCTTCACTCTGCTGCATTTCCCATTATAGACCAAGAAATGCATGAATTATAATTCATAGAAACGTTTAAGTACCTTCCGTTTGATTGTGAGCGGTTCTCTCTGCAACGCCCACGAACTCAGTCCGGAGCCGCTCAATAAGATTACCCGCTTCAGTAGTTCTGAAACAGATAACCTAATTAAATTGTGTCATTTCTGACAAACATCAACAATTATAACACTAGTTAAAGCCTGCGCTAACTAGTAGGTTAAGTTCACACAGAACTTTTGTCCAGGAGTCTGGTCCACTCTTGGTCGTATTTTTTTTTATTTTTCTTTTCAATATGGCCTGAGTTAAGGGCCCTTTATTAATTGGATTGAGAGGGATGATGATTGTTGACACAACAAAATGTTTATTTGTCATATGGCGGTATAAACGCCAGAATTGGGATTAAAATCCTTCAGAGATTGGGCACTCACGTATTGTAGCTACAACACAATGACGCCACACATCATATCAAAGGGTTTCAAGCACCTGTCCAACTCTCCATACAAATATCGAATCGACAATCACTAAAACTGGGGTCAGCACACACTATGGGGACTCGATACATCTTTGTGTTAACTTTAGAGATATCACACTAATACTACTACTGAACGGATCGGGCTGAAATTTTGCACACAGGTTATTAATTCTAGGACTGGAATCAAACAAAGGCTACTTTTTATTACATAAATCAGTTCCCATGGGATAAAAATTACCTTTAAACGTTTTGATAGAAACTATGCTTGCGAAGCCGCAGGCAGAAACTAGTGTATAATATGAACAATTGCAGTTTACCTGTGTCACTTCAATTGGTAGTAATATCTCTAATTTGACGGATGAACAATGGAATACAAATTTTATAAATGTTAGGTAACTTTTACCTGTGATTCTACTATATTGATTTAATTACAATCTGAGTCACTAACTGAACGTATAACTACTCTTGGATAACCGGTCATCCTCGTGTATAGGACCCTATTATACTAGGTACACGAATTCTATAAGATCTATAACCTCTTGCAACAGGCGACACGGCAAGAAAATTGGCTAATGCCGCCCCAGTCCCATGGCCCATGATTGTCACCCTCTCAGGGTCTCCTCCGAAGGCAGGCAGGTTCTCCCGCAGCCAATGTAGACCCGCCACCAGATCCATCAGACCGAAGTTACCCTGCGCTGATCCCTTAGCACCAGTCTTTAAAAATCCTGCCACAAAACAAAACAACATGAGAACAAATATCAAATTATTGTCCCTTATTTAAATCTCAGATAAGAAAACAACGGAGTTTATGAATTATGAGATCCAGACAAATGATCTGAATATAAAATACATTGTATGTTGTAGGTACAAACGCGTGAACCTATTCCTCGCAAACGGCAGGGTTTGTAGACACGGTAGCAAGTTATTATAAGTTGGAGCTTAGAAAAGTTCCACCGAACAAACATTATATGACAGAGCGAGCTCAAGTTTTCCGGGAATCGTGCTCAACGCTCCGCTAGCCGCGACGAAAAGAAAACTCGTTTTAAGCCGGACTAGTCTACCCACGGTATAGCAGTATTAGCTTTGCAGATGTTAAGTAACAGGCTTAACGACTCGTGAAATATATTCTGGATGTGAAAGGGCCTGCCTATAAAAATATATTGTTTACGAAGAGAGGATGTTTTTTTAATAATATAATGTGCGAGGTTAAGCAGGCTGAACACGGTGAACAAAACTCAACATCTTGAATATCAACTATTATTTGCAAAGTAAAATAAAATAATGCGCTATTATTAGTAGGTATTTTAAACAAATTTAGCCCCGTTTTCCGGAGACAATGAAGGGATTAGTAAAAAAAACAAACCGAACTCAATAATATATGTACAAGTGTTCACTACGAATAAGTAACATCAGGAAATGTAACTGCGATAAAAAAAGGCCCAAACAAAAGTCGTGTGCAAGTAGGCGGGGCTTAAAAGTCGTGTTCAGTGCGTCATCCATCAGTCAGACATTGTTCTTGTTAGCGAGCACACGTCAAATCTTCGCAAACGTTTTCTAATTTATCATTGTAAACTAACTGTAAATCAAAGTGGTGCAGGAGCCAAACAAATTTCAATATCCAGGGATCACTTTTCACTATTAAGTAGTAGCAATGTTATATTTGTATTCAAAGATGATCAAATACGTTGTCAAACCGAGATGGTCAATACTATGCAATATGAAGTCAGTAAATTTTTGACTGACATAATTTTTTTATTATATTTGTATTTTTTTCTTCTTGATGAAATATTGAAATGTAAATCTGTAAGTTTAGATATTTATAAAACAGACATTGTATGAATTTTACGGTTTTCTTTTAGTTTCCCTGCCGATCATATTCGGCAAAATAAGTGGATAACTGCAGTTAAGCTAGAAATACAAGAGAATTACTGGATGCCTGTGAAAACCAACAGAGTATGCTCCATTTATTTTGAGGAAAATTATTTTTATAAATCATTAAAAGAATATACCATGTTGCACAAAACTGCAGTACCAGTTTGTACAGTAAGTTCTTACTGTTTTATTATTAAAATTAATTATGTTATGATATCAAATCTAAAATTAAGCTGTTTTTTATGCAGATGATTCGTCCCGAAGAAACATCAACATCTATAAGTGACCACAGAAAATGAATAAATAAACAATAATGAACGATTACAGTTGCTATGTAAAGTAGGTTAGGCTTTTTCGACTTGCATTAAAGCATAAGCATTAATAAAATTAAGTTCGTTGTTTGGTCGAATGAAAACATGTATTTTTCAGGCTAATGATAACGTAAAATGAGAAAAGATAGATATAGTAGATATTACCGTATTCTTAGGAATCATCAAAAATAATAAACTTCAATGAATGATTATAGTTGGTATGTAAAGTAGGTTTGGCTTTTTCAACTTGCATTAAAGCATAATCATTAAAAAAATTAAGTTCATTGTTTGGTCAAATTAAAACATGTATTTTTTTTGGCTAATAAAACCGTAAAATGAGAAACGATAGAAATAGTAGACAGTACCGTATTCTTAAGAATCATCAAAAATAATAAACTTCAATGGACCCACACATAGATAAGCTATCGATGAGACTTAGTTCTGCAGCTTGTGGTATATAGATACTAGATTATCTAGAAGACGATAAAAAAGTTTGGGACGAGTTGTGCTCCAACTCTAAAACTAACAACTTAACAAGTTAATGGTTTCTTGTTCGCTTCTTTACTTTACCTTAAAAATATTGAAGTGAACAAAAAAATCAGTGAACATTTTATTTCCTAGTTTTACATTCGTAATTTAAATTTTGTAAACTGTCCAAGAGTCCTGTAATATCTTAGGGAAATAAAGCACTTTGATATTTGATATTATTTGATTGAATTGTAAAAAGTAACAAAAATATATAGTAAAAAACATTGTACAATAATATTGTTCTATTATTGACTTGGTTCGATCTACTTATTGCATACATCGTCCACGCCGCTATGACTCAGCTGTCATGGCAGACATTACACCACGCGCGCGAACCAATCCCTGCATTCGTTCTGAATTTTAACCAATCACGAAGAATGTATTTTTGTAACTTTGAAAGTGATTCGTGTTTTATATCATACGGACTTTTTGTTTGGAATTTGTTCTAAATTATGCTTCCTGATATTACTTATTCGTAGTGTACATATATTGTCAAGTTCGGCTTGTTTTTTTTTATCTTGGTACTCAATACCGAAAAGGATAACGTTACAACAATTTTTGTATTTATCAACCGATTGCGGTAAACGTTCTCACTTTCGGATGCGAACGACCACATAAAAATCTCGCAACCTCTGACAGGTACTAGAAGCCTGATTTTGACAAATTGTAGATTGAAAATTAATTGCCGTCTAAACCATCGAACCCACCAGCCGGCCATTGTTCTATTCTTATTAATACTCGTATATTACCCATTGTGCAGGTATGGTTTATGGCACTTGAATTATATGTGCAAGTTAATTAGATGTAGCATTACAAGCGGCACCTTGAGCTTTTAATTTATACCTACTACCACATAAAACAATATCTTCGTTCTAGTATTTTCATTCGAGCAATATTTTTAAAAAAATCGATAAAGCTAAAACTAATTATATTGAGGAAAACGCTCGCAAGAGTTTGTCTCTAAATCGTAGAATTTATTTTGTTTCACGACTTGTGTAATTTTCTTTTTATTATTACGAGGAACAATGAGAGGCCTCTGAAGATTGTCACGACCGGGGATTACAGTTTTTGGCATTAATGAACAATATTTTCGTATTTCACGACTCCAATTCTAAGAATAAAACTGAAGTGTGACAGCAGATTTAATTACGCAGGAAATGTAATTACTAAACGAAAAATTATTTTTCATAAAATTACATTTTTTGGCATTTCTCAGATGAATGGCACATTAGTGGGTTAGGTATTAGTAGATTTACTGGCAACATCCACATTGTAACTCTTTTAGATAATATTAATTATTTTGATTGACAATCTTCATAGTAAAACGAATCTTAATTACTTTAGACACTTACCCAATATACCTAGCCTAAAGTTGACAGTAACTACGATGATGTTTCCGTGAGCAGCCAGTGTGGTTCCGTCGTAGGCGTTGCCTGAGCTCCACTCGTACGATTCACCGTGGACGAATACGAGGCACGGAAGCCCCGAGCTGCCTTCTTCGCCACCTTGTATAAAAATATTAAAACTCATATCAATTTTTACTTAAAGGCTGGGGCCAAACGAGCGTAATTTATTGAGTTTTGAGCCATGTAAAATCAATCACTTCATACAAAAATAGTTTGTACCAAACGATGAGTTGCAATTTCTGTTAAAAGTACGGATACTATGCGACCTACAACTCAAAAAATTACGCATGTTTGGCCTCAGCCTAAAGTTTCTAATTTCAAACAAACAGAATAGATAGACTGGCACATAAAAAAACAAAATCATTATCCTAATCCTAATCGTTGATTTAGACTTTTTTTAAACAGTAGGAATTCAAATATTAACACATAATAAATAGAGACCCGTGATATATACACATTATTTTTACAATCCCAAAACCAATGAGAATACAATATTGTTCTAAGATATTGCCTAAACTTAGGTACATATTCATAGAAAAAGGATTAAACAAATAACAGTCTCAAAATCTTTCCAAGATCAAAACGAATATTTTCATACGAGTTAATATTCAGCGAAACATTCTAAAAATAAATTGAAAGGAAGCCTAAATGTTTCATCTTAAATCGTGTGTCGAATTCTTCCTTCTTCCTTAAACTTACATTTATTTAAGCTCCCAGCAAAAAAGCGCGTAAAATTTTTTACAAGCTTTTTTTAAGACCAAAGTAGATAGGTGTCTTCTAGACTATC
This sequence comes from Eupithecia inturbata, assembly GCA_963662085.1. NCBI lineage: Eukaryota > Metazoa > Arthropoda > Insecta > Lepidoptera > Geometridae > Eupithecia > Eupithecia inturbata. Next base: position 7,078,505 of record OY759180.1, on the reverse strand, counting down.
GTGATACATCGTCGTCAACATCGTCACTTACCATCAGCTGAGATTGTGGTAAAGTTACGTGTATGTTGATTTTTAAACCGTAGAAGTTGATTCTTGAACCGTAGATCTTGGGTGCCGTCGCCTCACTTCCGCACTGCTTGCAGGGAGAGGGTGCACTGCAATGCACTACGGAATTGAGGCTTCGACACCCGTCGCTGCGTACTTCCGGAGCATTATCTTGTGGCAAATTTGTGTTTCTTTCTTCATTTTCTTAAAGCTCTTGAAGGTTTGTTTTTATATTACATCTTATGAGGAAAATATTGCGACCCTATTTGTAAAACAACAAAAGCTCTTACTTTGTCTTAAGATATATAAATCAAAGAATGAGACTACTTATTCGTAACAAATTTACGGTATTGTAATGTAATACTATGTATGTATGTATATGTGGTATTGTAATAGTGTCATTTGATCTTCGTACTTTTTAGAACTATTCATGTAAATATTCACTTGTACTGCCATGTTGGTCATTGATCTGTCCACTTTTTTATAATTATTTGTGTAAACACTTACTTGGAATTGAAGATAAGAGTCTGCCCTTGATAAACATATCTTATTTATACAAATTTCTTGCTATTTCGATGAGCTATCCGACGTTTTGTTATTTTTTTCTCTAAAAATATTTATATACCTACGTCATGATAGAGCCAAATTTTCTGATTCTGATTATTTGAACATTACAAACAATATGATATTTCAACTTCAACTTCTTTATTTTGGCGCCGCTTGCTTTTCGCTACGACTTTGCCAGTGTCAGTAAGGAGTGTCATAAACTTCAAAAAATATGATATTTATCTTAATTCCAAAGCAATAGGTCTCGGACCAATAATCATACTGGACAGAGCCATGAGACGTTGTCGCTCTTATATCAGTGTAACACCATAGTGATCATGTATCTTTGTCTATTGCACGGAGCCTAGCTACAAGTAAAAGAGAATGCTGGTGGACGTTTGGCAACGCCGCACTGTCCGTGTGAGTCGTGTCAGTTTATGACCGACTAGTCGGTCAAAACATTGTGGTTAGCGTAGAGAGCTTTTAGAAATTAAAAGAAATTCCCGTATTCTAGCATTTCATTGCATTGAAATGTTGAAAGTATGTCTTGTTCAGCTGTGTCCTGTTCATCAAGAACCACAAAAGGTGGAGTAAAAGACCCGGAATTGTCATTTCATACGTAAGTTTTTATCAACATTTTCCATGAATATTAATGCTAAAGTAATGAGGTTTATCACTAGAAAAACCAGTAATAACATTTAGTAATAGCATTTCAACAATCTAGTTCATGTTCCTATGTGAATAAGATGAAATTTATATCTAAAAACAATAAAAAGTAACAAGACAATTTTAGCATCTGTACTAGTGAGGCGCTTACCATCAAGTTTAGTTGATATCGATAATATTTTAGTGTCATGTTTTTAAATTTAACCATTAATTTTTAGGTTCCCTAAATGCCCAGAAATAAGAAGTAAATGAATCAAAGCTGTTAGACGTGATAACTGGGAGCCTACAAAACATTCCAGGCTTTGTTCGAGACATTTCGATGAATCCTGTTATATCCCTGGCTTATCAATCAAAAAACTCAAAACTGATGCAGTACCAACGATTTTTGAAGGATATTCAGTATACTATCAAACGGTATGTTTTTCTTGTAACTACTTACACCTATCAATGAGAGGTTTAACCGCAACAATAATAGGTACTCTCCTAGTGTTAAATACACTGCTTGCGAACTTTTGTTTTTTTAGGTTATTGTTTAGTCAGCTTAATGGATTTTCAAAATTAATGTTGTAGGTAGTGAAGAAAAGAAAACCACCTCAGCACAGAGATGAATTTCAATGTATTACTTCTAGAAAACGGAGGAAGATGGAAGAGAGTGGTGTGAAGACGGAAGACATTCCTACAACACCCAGGCGTGCAGTAAGAGTTTTAGAATCTCTAGCAAGATCTCGATCAGTGGCTTTGAGGAGACTAAGGACCATTAAAAAATTAAGAGAAAAGAATCGTAGACTCGATAAAAAGAATACAACATTACAAAACGTCATAAATGATCTAAAAAGCAAGAATCTTATTGAAACAGAGTCTTTAGATTTGTTGAGTAGCATAGGTGGCAAAAATCAAGATCTGCTAGTCAGATTAAAGCGGAAATGTAGCAATGAAACACTTCCAAAAAAATATTCACCTGAACTGCGTAAGTTTGCCCTAACGTTACACTTTCTTTCACCTCGGGCTTACAAATATGTGCGTGAACATTTTGATTCTTGCTTACCCCATCCAAAGACAATCAGCAAATGGTACCAGGCAGTCGATTGTGATCCAGGGTTCACCAAAGAGTCATTTGAGGCACTTAAAATAAAGTCGCAGAAACAACCGATTGGTGGAATTGGTGCTTTACGCATGGACAAAATGGCCATTAGGAAATGTGTAGAGTGGGATGGTTATCGTTTTCACGGTTACGTGAATGTGGGCAATAATGTTGATGATGAAAGTGTCCCAGTGGCTACTGAAGCGCTTACTTTTATGATGACTGCTTTGAATGGTTCTTTTAAAATACCAGTGGGATATTTTTAATCAACGGTGTATCAGGTACTCAAAAAGCTGAACTTGTACGTACTTGCCTGGATTTGTTAGCCGAGTCTGGTGTTAACATAGTGTCATTAACTTTCGACGGTGCGCCAAATAATCTTGCAATGGCTAAGCATCTTGGTTGTAATCTTGATTGCAAAAACAATTTGAACACACAATTTGAACATAATGGCTTTAAAATTTCGATAATTCTTGATCCTTGCCACTGCCTGAAACTCGTTCGTAACACACTTGGAGATAAGAGGGTGATGTATAATAAAGAAGGAAAAGAAATATCTTTTAAATACCTTGAGCTGCTTCACAAACTGCAAACTGAGGAGAACATTTAGCGAATAAATTGCGAAAAGCACATATCGATTATATAAAACAAAAAATGAAGGTAAAGTTGGCGGCGCAAATGTTAAGTCAATCGGTGTCGGATGCACTAATGTTTGTCGCAATGACATCAAATTGGAAGATTTTGCAGATTGTGATGCAACTTGCGAGTTTATTTGTAAGTTCAATAATTTATTTGATTTATTAAACTCCCGAAATCTTAATTCATACGGATACAAACAAGCAATTCTGCCAAGAAACATTGAAAAAACATATCAGCTTAAAGAGGACGGTATAGAATACATAAAAAGTCTTAAATTTAACGCAAATGATTTAGTTATTGATTCGCAGAGAAAAGTTGGATTCTTGGGATTTATTATTTGTCTACAGTCGCTTAAAAATCTTTGCGAAGATTTACTAACACGAGACCCACCGAAAATGAGTTTTCATAAATTCAAGTTGTCCCAAGATCACTTGGAGTTGTTTTTTGGTGCAGTGCGATCAATGGGAGGCTTCAACAATAATCCTTCTGCAAAGCAGTTTAGAGCTGCTTATAAAAAACTACTTATACACGCAGAATTTAAAGCTGCAGAAGGAAATTGTATACCTTTAGAAGACATACCAATTTTGAATGTCACGAAAAAAACTGACTTTATAGATAATATAAATAAATCCCTAGCGAAATATAGGTTAATAGAGGAGTTGGAGGAAACAACTCGAAAATATTCTATAAATAATGATGATCACTGTTACCTCAATGACCCGAGTCGACTTACAGAATATGTTGTTGAAGTTATTTATTATATATCAGGATTCGTAGTTAAAAACATCAAAAATACTTTGGTTTGTGAAGATTGTTTGTCTGCGCTAGAAGATCCTAAAAGATACTCATTAACATCTATCAAAGACAAAGGAGGGTTACTTTACCCAAGCAATGACGTATGTATATTACATTTGTAAAGTGTGTGAAAAGGTGTTACGCAATTATTTTATAACTACCCACCACAGTAAAGTCAATAGCAAAGATGTACATAAAATGATCAGAGATGTGATCTTGCAGATTGTGAATTTGACAAATTATCAAAATATCTTCCGATGTTTAAATGAACATGTGTTAGATTTTAACTTTATGGAAGATCATAAATTACTTTTAATAAAATCGATATGTGACAAGTACTTGCAGCTCCGTATTCATTTTGTAATGAAGAATGCGGTCTCTGAAAGCAGCGTCAGAAATATGTATACTAAACTAATATTACTTAAAGGCCATTAAGTAAAATAAGAGTATATTAATTAAATGTTTATTTATTGTAAATAAAAAAGTAAGTATAAGTTATAATAAAGAGTTGATTAAGACCAATATCCATTCTTAAATTTTGGGCTACATATGTGTGTTTAAATGTATTATGTATAAATTTTTTCAGCTACATTTACTATAATGAGCTTTATTTTCTGTGTTAGGTATAAGTCGCCTTTTTAGTTTCACTTCGAAGCATTTATTATAAGTATTTAATAGTAAGGGTTGTACAATTAAAACTTAATATAAATCTTACTTGCGGTAACAATCCCGGTAAAAGCAAATATGAACCTAAAAGTAGCCGGAGGTTTGAGCCCTCGTGTCTAAATACAAGTTTAATGTAAACTTAGTTAGAGCGAGGTGTCACTATCTCTTACACGTATAGGTTCTCTACAAGTACGTGTGTACGAAAAATCTGTACCTAATCGTTATTAATTAAATAGTCTATAAGTATCCATAGTACTTTGTATATTCTACCTGTACCATTTTGTAAATAAATATCTTTATTATTATTATTATTAATATTAAAACTCTTTTTATTACTTTCGCCTTTATTCTATCGATAGGCTCGACAGCGAAGTCACTTCTCTAGTCACGCACACTAATACAAACCTGCAAGTGCACACTAACAAAAAACGGACACGCCTAAAACAAAAAGGCTCTGTCCAGTATGATTATTGGTCCGAGCAATAGGTACTTTCAAGAAAACAAGCAATGTTATCTACCTGTCATAGAGTTGTCTGTAACGGAGTGGTTTTATACTCTTTTTTGTGTGTCAAAAATCTATTTTTATCACTCAAAAGAGCTCGAAAAAAAGAAAAAAGTTCCATATAAAACGCATGAAATCTCTACCTCAATGGTGAATAACTCTACGTTTTCTATGGAATTTAACTAAAACCTGAGTAAAAATTTCTGGCCGGTAATGATTTCGGATGACTAGAAAGGAATTTCTGAGTTTGAAAGCAAATTGATATAAATAGAGCAGAATCGAGGAAATGGATTAATTCTACTTTAAATCTTTAAAAGAAAAGTGACTGTATACTTCTCCCTGGGTCTTCTCCAACCGAAGCTTCTTGAAGAGGAACTGAGCTTATCTACCTGAGCTTCCCTGAGCCTTCTCCTACCAAAGCTCCTTGAAGACGAACTGACTGAGCTTCCCTGCTGCTGATTCGCTTACCTTGGAAGACCCTGGAACGTTACTAAAACCTTTTCAACATCTACAGACGCTGCCGGTTCCGAGCTTCCCGGCTGCCGTTCCAGCAACCGTTCCGGGGTCCACGACCCAGCACCAGCCGTTCCGGGCTCCACAACCATCCGCCGTTCCCGTCGATCCAGTCACTATGTTACAACTTTGATTTCCTACTAATTTGCGTTCATCTTAGACTCATAATAAAACCCGAAATTGCGCTCTTTCCTTTATCAACTATTAGGATCCAATTAGATAACGTGTGAGTAGGGACCTTCCGTCCCTATTATAGTCCGGATTTAAATAAACTAATGCGTAGAGACCTTCAGTCTCGCAACTTTAGATAATTTGTGCGTAGGACCTTGAGTCCCTTACGTTACAGTATGACGAAATCAACGTTTTTCCGATTACAAGCGAATTATGGTTTTATTATATGCATATATTATCACTTCATAAAACAAGTACACAATAATCCATTTATTGTGTGTTACCTACTTTTATCTACAGACCAAACTTTTAATATACCTCTCAGAATATTACATTACAATTAAAGAATAGAAACAAATCCGAAAAAGTATTTACAATTTAAACAGTTGAGCTAACTGCAGACTGTTGCAAACAATATAGTGGTATAGCAACTGATCCATATCCAATCGGAAGTGTCCCTAAAACGCTGGCTGCATTGCACGGCCGCATGGCAATGCTGATGCGCTGCGCCAGATACTTGCCAGCTCTCGGGTCACTGATAATTAATATCCTTTATTTTCATACGGTCAGACTTTCAAATATAAATGCTTTATAAAAATTAGATTCAGTTTTAAACATAAATTAAACATTACAAAAATCACTTCAGTTGATAGGTAAGCACTACAGTTGTAACAGATATTTTCTCGTTACGCAAGTAATAAATCAGTTTCCAATCACAACGTTCACGTTTCACCAAAACATTTTATGAAGGTAATGGATATGAAAAAACATATCCGAATAAAAAATCTTTCCATGCGGTGGCAGTCCTATCACGGTTCATCGTTCACAACTTTTTTCCTTTTGAATGTATTGCGGGAATGGTGGCAGGCAACGTGGCTTTTAGTCTGATTTTTATAGGGTACAACTGCGCTGCTAAACCATAAACTGTGCTAAATGTCACCCATTTCTAGTTAAATGAAATTTATTAGTACTAACTAACATGCAAAATATTAATAAGTTACGCGATAAATAACCGATTATAATTCTTATGCTACCAAATAGTGAAAGTAAGTTTATTAAATCCCTTTCCTACTTAGCTAGGCTATAGGTATTACATACAAACTTTTGTATACAATAATTCAACCTTAACAAATACAAATAATACATAATACAGAACCACTTTGGTACTCATATATTCAACTGCTAACTTAATAATACAAAGAAGTATTAAGTCTCATAAAACATACAGTTCTAACCATATTAACCACACAATCCTGAACAAAGAAGTGCATATTTCAAGAGTTTGTACCACAGCCAGTGAAAATTAACAACGATATAGCCTGCATAAATTATGAATATACCGGCAACGATTAACGAGCGACGAGGGATGCCACGAATCAGAGCCGCAACAGGCGAGCTCTCATTATGTTGATATCATTGTTTCATCCTAGATTGCGTTCTAATGGAAAATACAAATGTGTTTGCGAAAACTTAACGCAGGAAAACTGTTATTGTACCTTTGTAAAGTAAAAAAAATTCAATATTTAACACTTAAGTGAAACTGCGAAGCATTATTTCCTACAATACGCAGTGAGCTAAATAATTAGATCCTCCTCTATTCTGGCATTTCTCGATTTTTTACTGACAATCACGGGATACTGGAGCTTCGCAAAATCCGAGGATTAGTGAAATTTATTGCAACATTGAAAACTCGCACGTAACGCCAGATTTATTTACTGATGTTTTATGTCAAATCAAGTTGCTACGTCGTAGCTACGTGCGTAGCAAAGCTACGACGTAGCACGCTGCGATTGCTACGGCGAAAGCAACACTTGAAATAAAATAATTAAAACTAGAATCACAATTCCGTTACTCATAGATAAATCAATACCTAATCATTTATTAAATGACTTTATACATACAATAGCTGCTGCCCACGGCTTCGCACGCGCTTTTTAAGTAGCCTATATGTCTGTCCCCGGGATACAATTTACCTCCCTGAAAAATTTCATTAAAATCCGTTCAGCCGTTTAGGCGTAAAAAGGTAACAGACAGATAGACAGATAGAGTTACTTTTAAATTTATAATATTAGTATGGATAGGTACGTATTATTACATATTCTCTGACATAGGACAGTAGGTAAGTACAAGATAATTGATGAACCCTTACCCATTGGCACGTAAAGATTGACGTATAGACAGTCCTCGCTCTGATTAGCCAACACCGGCAGCAGCCGCTCCAGCTGGCGGATCCTGGCACGTGGATGGATAAGGAGAGCGTCGTCACGCGGCGTGGCGCTGGGGGGCGCCTGCGGGCAGGCGGGCCCCACGGCGTCAGCCAGCCGCGTCGTGCGCCACTGAGACGGCGTCACCGGTGGCATGTATCTGACGTTTACATTAGAAACCAATCAAAATAGAAAACCCCTTTGGTGTGAAAGATGGAAGAGCCCTTTTGTAGAGTTAGTATGAAAACATCTTATTACATGGCGAGGTCAGTTTGACCAAGATTTGTGGTAAATGCTCTATGACCGTACCCTATTTTGTTTCGGTATAGCCATATTATACACGCAAAATTTTTAAAGTGAGGGCGTATCCATAGACTTCTAGATCTTTGTTAGAAACTTTGTATTGCGTAAGTAGTGGAACTAAGTGCAATAGCAAAAGATAGTTGAAATTTCGGAAAACTATCCAAATATCTTTTTTTTTAAAGGCTGTGACACTTTTGAGTTTTGAAAGGTTGCCAAGCTCCAACCCCCGGTTACCCTATGGTTCACGTTCTGAAAAATACTCTGTATAGCTTTTTTGATATAGAGAGACCATTTTTCTTGTACGAATGGTAATTACCTACTTGAAATGCTTAATTAATCTTCAATTAGCGTCCAAATGGTAGCTATTGACTTTCATTGAAAGTTAATAAATAGAGACTAAAATTATGGGTCTCGGTACCGAATATACGCTATATTTGTAAACTTATTTTCTATATTTCAAATTCTGTGAAAAGGCACTTGACTTTCGTCGTACAATTATAAAGGTAACAGTTGAACGAAAGCAAGACTTTGCAATCACAACGTCAAACGAGAATTTTAAAGTTGTTTTCTAGCTGCCGTGGGTAACGACTCTGAAGCATTAACCTTTTATTTCTATAAAGATTTTCTCTCTACGAGATACTTTTTGTACCTATATGGGTATGCTCTAGAATTTTTCCTTATAAGGACTCCTTAGTGCTAGAAAATCTCATTCGAGGTGGGGAATTAAATAACAGAGGAAACACCGTCTCAGACACCGGCATCAGTGGACACATATTTCTATGAAATTGTGTTTTGTGTTCGATAGAAGTATGTGTCCACTGATGTCTTAGAATTATTAGAGTAACTAAAGGTAACTAAAGGTGTAAGGTCGGGTCTGTTTATGAAAAATCCCTCGCCCATGGAGGAATAACTCGTTGCTATCACAGCTACTTAGACTTACCTAAGACTACCTAAAGGGGGCGTCGCATAGGGTACGCCGAGGTACGCCTCGACCTGAGGATGCGAGTGGACGACGATTCCTCTCAACGGCCCGTACTTAGTCCTCACGACGCGCGTACTGTACTTATGCGCGGAGAGCGCGGCCGCGCAGCACACGAGCCACGCGTACAGCGCGGCGCGGTCCGCGCGCATCACGCGCACGCGGCGGCCGAGGGCGCATGCGTTGCGCCTCCACCGTGCAACTCGCGCATCACGCCGCCAGCCCGGCAACCCTCCGCATCTTGCTCATCCTGAGCCTTTTTCACGTACGCGCGCCCACTGGACAACAAAACACATTATCGTGACACTACCATTACTGCCTACATTCAGAAAACGTTTTTTTAGTTGGTCTAAGGTTAGTAGAAGTACTAATTCAACGCCAAAATTGGTGAATCCATTCATTGATTGGTTGATAAAATAAAATTGACATCCTCATCAGTACATATGCCTAACCTATACATCCACTGCTATATTTATATATTGCCATTTTGTTTTTTTTTTAAGTCCCGGCGCACGTCAATATTATTATATTTGGATAGAGGACACTAAAACAAATAAAAAATATTCTGCAACGTATCATCGGTTTCTGAGATATTCGCGTTATGTAGAAAAAATACAGTTATTTTTATCTGTGAATATCTCAGAAACCTTTAGGACATTATTTTATAAGACATTTTTATTTTTTCTAGTGTCCTCTATCCAAATATATAACTTTTATTGTGCGCCCCGATTTAAATGGCGGCTGATGTTAGGGCCAGGTCTTCAAACTTCTTTAATGGAAATACTTACACAATTAGGTTTTATAAGTTGTTCAATTCAATATCAGTTTATTAAACACTATATAACATAATAGTTGTGTAGTATTGAGCTATGGACGCCCATAAGATAAAAGCCAAATTAGGTGCTTATCAGGGGGAGGTCGCCGTCCAGCGATGAACCCGTATAGGCTGTAGATGTATGTATGATGACGAATCTATGATGTAGACACAACAAGTAAGGATATAAGGTAATATAAGGAATTAAGTACTATAAAATAAGGAAGTTTTAGGTTAATTTGTTGGTAAAACTTTACTCACTATAATAGATTAAACAAAAAACAAACGCTTGTGTGATGACTCGGCCAACATGTGTAAAAACACCATAAAGTAGCGAAAAATAGTGTTACAGGCGCTTCAGCAATCAATACCTGTACCCGAGCAATCTTAGAGTTATAAGAAAGATAGATAGATAGATAGATTATCACTTTATTGACACCGCAATCACGTTACAAGTGTGGCAAGCTCTCGATCCCGTTCCTAACTCGTAGATCAAAGTAAATACTCAAGGGAAAGCCAACTGCAGCTTTGACTTAGTAAACTTATTCAAGATAAACAGACACGACTTACCCAAATCATGATTTTGACTTGTGGCCAGGCCTTCTCGCAGAGTCAACCATTTGATATATGTACCTGTAACAATGATTTTGTCTTATTAGTAGTATTCGTTCGTTCAGGATTTCACACTCGTAATCAAGCTTTGGCCCCCATCTCACTAAAGTAGGTTAGTGAAGATGAGCCGTATGATGGAGCACTTTTTCCCAGAAGTAATTATATTCACTCTAGACTTTTCGCTGCATGGACTTTACAGCTTATTAGGTAGGCCTCATATTACCTTTACCAACCTCGTGGCTATGTAGGTACATTTGTGAGCACTTACATAGCCTTCTTAATATCTACCTGCCACACAAAGGGTAGAACACAATTCAGTACAACAGCAGTAACAATTCAATATGTGCACGATTGAGCCAGACTGTGGTCGCGAACAATAGACTACCAAGCGGAAAATGTTTGCCTAACAGTCCTAACTTGACGTTCGTAATTTAATGATACGCAAGCACGACAACAACATCGCATTTTTGAACAAAATTTGCCATTTCGTCCACTACTATAAAGCTAAAAGACGGCGATTCTAGTCTGCAGTTCACTTCCGCCCCATTTACTCAGTTTTTATAGCACGTACCTCGCTAACTAAAGACCCTTGCAGCAATTAGACGAATGATGTTTTTTCATTAGATTTGCTCGTTTGACTTCGACGATTTTATAAAGGGCCTGCCGGCTAGGAAGCGATGTTAACTAAATTCGACACAAAATATCAGTAGCTTTGTCTTAAAATGTATAAGAACAAACAATAGAAAAGTCGCTCTGTATAGCCTCAACAACTATGAAGTCATCGGCGTTTGAAAAAGCGCTGATATCGAACGGTATTCGGTGGCTCGTTATCTTCGAACCTAAATCTAAAACGGAATTGGGGAACACAACAGACTGTTTCCGATTGGTTTAATCTGTCCGAAGGCTGAACAAATCACTTACAAAGTACCCTGTTGTGTTTGACAGGTGGACGGCGCGAAATAGAGAGAGCCGTTCAAAGGTGACATAGTGGCGACATTCGAGCAGTCTGTTGCACAAGCGGTCACGAAAAAGCTACAGTCTGCTATAGCGAGAGCTAAGCGACCAGATTGGTCATCAATCACCCGCGTGACATGCAGAAGCTTTGTGATTCCCGCATGGTAGTTCAGTAATACCTCCAAAAAATATTATAACCAACATTTTTCAAGAAAACATACATGACTCTGCAGTAACTTTTATGCGCGGCTTTCATTATATTCGTAATTTGAATCGCATACGCGACGGTCCAGATATAAATCTAATATTCAGCAACAGATGTGCACAATTTCTAGACACATAAAAACAAATATAAAAGAGAGGAAAGAAAATAAAGCAGTAAAATATCCACCTATATCCATTAAACGTGTGATTGAGTGGGTCGTATCGCCTTCTACCATGAAGCTACGACTACCTAACTTATAGTTCCATTAATGGGACAAGCAATCTAGGTCCACCAACAATAAATCGAACTCCTTCTCTCGCCAGGTTCTCAAGTAACTGCCAAGATCAGAAGGTTGAATCTACTAATTGTAATAAATATCCAGTCTTTTCTTTAGGGCTAGATGACGTAGTTTGAAAAGTTTAGCCTGCTGTGTGAGCAGATATTCCGTTTATTGCTTTTTCAACTATTTCTTGTGATATTTCAGTTATTGAATTACTATGAGTAAGCACTGTTTTATATGAAAACCACAATCTACAAAGGATGAAAACCACAACATAGAAAAATTACAAAATTGTAAGCTCTTGACTCAGCCACCTGGAAATTCCCGCAAAGGAAGCTTTTTGTGCCGTTGCTTTATGAGTTAATGGCAGATAAAACCACAACCTGAATAAGTAGGAAGTCCGGGGCAAGTCTTTGCTCACCCTACAACACAAAACGAATAAATATCTTGTAAACTATTATAAAGTGCGACAGTTATCGTTGGTCATTAGTTTTAATTATGTGAAGGGTTAAGAAGAAAAACCAAATACTGCAAGGCAGGCATTAAAAAAATGTCGGTATTGTCTATTCTTTAAACAAAATTAATCCAATAGACGCATCTATAGCGATAGTTTATCAGATTCGTTTAAAAGATTTTCTAAATTCTCGTACATTGAATTTAATTGACATTTTTATACCCTATCAAGTTCGGAGACAACTCCATTAGAGTAATAGGCAATTTCAGTGATATAACGAGCCAAAGCACTTATTGGAAATCTGATATACTGCTATTAATTGGATAAGGTATAAAATGTTTGCAGAATTTTCAAAAGCGTCAGCCTTCGAGCGTTGTAAGCATAACGCAGACAAGATTTTGTCACCAGATATCAGGCAAAATAAAAACATCAAACAAAAAATATTTTCAGTCCCTGTATTTTTCAGAACACAATTTTGTGATATTTTCATTTGCCTTTGTTGTTTTAAGTAGTCAAAGTATACTACTACAGTATTATTAATACTTAGTAGGTATCATTTATAACTATTTTATGTGTCTATCAGATTTATAATTTTTAGGTTGGTAGATACAACCCTTAAACAAGCCTATCTTATCTATTTTTATTTCACTTCAGGATTTTTTTATTGCTCGTGTGCACAATGTTATATTTCGCTGATATTAGATAGATAGATAAATATAGAGGTACTTTACTACTACACCTGCTCGGAAAGTGACTTCTTCCTTTTCCAAACATGAGCTAGAAAGTACCTACGTCATTGCAGGCGTACTTGAATGCGGGTCGAAAAACTCTATGGAATTTCATTTCTCATGCGTTTGCCGGGAGAGAATAATGTATGGAAATCCATTTCTAACGTGTTATTTTTTTTTTAATTTTCTAAAATTTTAGAATTTAGCTATGGTAATTTTCATTAAAGGTTAAACTATAAAAAGTTTTTACTCCGAGTCTGCCATATGATATCGGCCTCGTCCGTTCTTGGAACAATAATTCAAAAAAAGAACCAAAGCGCGGGAATTTCTTAGTAATTTACATTTAAGTTACGATATTTGATTAATTCTACAGAATGTCGTCGAGTAATAGTGAAGATTTTATGACACCGCCAGTATTAAAATAAACTGCTCAAGCAGTGACTGAGACCCTATTACCCGAGAAATCCAGAAATAAATACAACAAGACTTATGAAGATTTCGTGTAGGTATTGGAAAAACGAGAAGAGTGCAACTTCTTTTTCGGAAAATGTTTTATTTTCCTCTTAGGTGTAGTATGTATCAATATAGTTTACAGTACAGCACTATGTATCACTCAGGAGAAAGTGCGATTCCTACCTCGTGTATTTTAAGGCGCTCGATAGGAATCAGTCAATCTCTCACCATGGTGAACAAAGTACTATTATTGCACAAAAGTTTTACATGGGCGAGCATAATGCTAGATAGCATTCTCTGCCTGCTAACCTTTGCGTATTGTAGACTAAATTTTAATAGTAGTGCTAGGTTACAAAATTTACAGAAGAACTAGGTAAAAAATAATGATAATAAGTACAATTAACAATTCGTGTGTTTATTATTAACATAAAATAATACACATATAACTTTAATAAATAGATATATTACTCACATTATACACATACCATATCACATTACTTACTTAAAGATATACATACATATTAATATATATTTCAATTTCGTACGGAATTATTGTAGCGAAAGAAAGTGGTTATATGTAGATCTGAAGACATTTATTGAGGATGCCTCGCGATATTCGTTCTTACGTTCTTATTTCTTTATTGCGCTAAATAAAACATACTTACATATAAAACATAAAACTAGAAAAGGAATGGCAAAGGCGAGCTTAACCCTAAAAAGAGATCTCTTCCAGCAAACCTTATTGGGAGAGAGACACAAGGTTATGTGGGTACCTACGTGTGCATAACTTTCATAGAGAAAAAGATGGTGGTTTAATCCTTAACTACTTAACTACATAATTAATAGACATATTATTACTACACTATGTCTATGATACCTATTTTAATATATAAAATACAATACCAATTTTTTGTTTCTAATTGATACTATACAACAATTACATACATATGTATAATATAATAAATACATAAAATACAACAGAGTCATAAAGATAGGAGATGGCTCTTTGACTTTACGCTTGAACGTGAGGGGCTAGCACGAATATCGTGTGGGAGAGAATTCCATAACCTAACCGAGTCGACAGTAATGGAGCCACCGTAACGGCTGAACGAGAGAACAGGGAATATAAGAATAAAGGACTAAGATGTTCTGCAGGGTAAACCGTTCGTGATGGGGTAAAGGAACTCAAAACGCTCACGAAGGTAAGAAGGAGAGAGGAGATTAGGAAGACTGTTCCATAGCCGAGTTATTAAATTTACAGAGTTATAGAGATATTAAACACATTAACAAGCTCATTGTCCTTATTCAGTGGAATGACGGATCAACGACACTTCCGTTGAACACATATTTCAATCACATATTTCAAAATTCTCAATTTATTTAGGAGAGTTTCAATATCTCCAAACGTACAAACTTGGATTATTTAATTCGTTTTACACGCAAAGGTGCTCACAGGGCGTTAATTAATTTATGCTCAACATAATTTATTTCTTGTAGCGTTTAATTGACAAATACCAAATCCCCCCGAGTTCAGTCTTGGTTTTCTTTAGAAACCAGGAACGTTATGTAATCAAGTAATTTGATGGGAGAAACATTAGCACAAGGGAACGTGAGAATTAAAATTCACTGAGTTTGTGTTTGAAAAGCCTTTTTCGTCGAAAAGTGTCCAATTAAATGTGGCTGAGTGTGCCAAAAGTCTGCGGAGCCGAGGGCCGGGCTGCGCCCACTGCACAGTGCCGGACAAGTGGCGAATTGGCGTCATCAATCACGGCCAACGTCCGCGAAAGAGCTCGAGGCTCTATATAGAGGTAGAGTAGGTTAGCTAGGGCCGTCCCTGAAAAAGTTTCCTGCAACATATAAAACTACATTAAAACTAAATTAATCTCGACACGATGTAGTGACGATCTCCGTGGCGCAGCGGGCGAAAGTCCATTTGCGACGCAGGAGGTTGCGGCTTCGATTCCCGCATAGGGACCAATGTTTGAACGATCTATAGCAGATATTTGTTCCGGGCGTTCTGGGTGTTTTATATGTATAATCAAAATATCTATAGGTATATGTAGTGTAATGTATTCCGGTGTCACCTCCCCACAGTCAAGTTTCTCACTATGCATGTCTACAATAAATTACTTAAACATACTAGCTCCATCTAATATAAGGATCGGTTATTCTATTTTCTTTAGTTCAGTTACTATTATTTTTTCATACATCTAAATTCCTTGTATTTCAAATAAGTCACTTTATGTTTGATGTATCTAATACCTAAATAAGATTTCGCTTATTATTTATTTATTTTAACACTTTATTGCACTTTAAGGTACAAAGGGTATTACTTGTTTCATATCATCTTGTTACACCGGCGGAGTGGGGGGGACTGGTGTCTTGTAATACAAGTTTTTATAAGCCTATCTTAAGCTCCATCTCCTCACAAAACAAGTTAATTTAACTTAAACGAATTTTACACAAATATTTTTAAGAAAATCTTTTTGTGAGTGAAATACAATGTCTTCTAAAAAATAAAATGATTAAATATTTCAGTTAGCCCATTTAAACTACACTTAATCAATTATTATAAAACACCACATTTTTACTTTCCGGTATGGGTATAAAAATCTATACAGCAGTGCCGCTATTGAGCTGGGGGCAGGCTTAATGTCGATTGACTTGGCCGTTTAGGACGCTCTGATCTACTCCGGGTCCGATTAAACGATGCCTCTAAACTAATCTGGTTAACTCTCGAGCTATATCGAGGTTAGACGAATGGACCGTTTGTTATCTTTAGCCAGGAACCGGGTACGTTCAAAGGAGATTGAAGAGACGACGGCTAGCGGCTGTGGTCGTTCAATACTTTATTAAAGACCTCTCTCTCCTATTCATTGCCCCTTGTCCATGCCAGTTACAAAGTTTCAAGACTATCCATTATCAACATGACGTATGACTAGGGTTTAAAGTTGTTAGATACTCGTGAGATATAACATCTGAACTTAGTGTATTTTCCGGCATTGACTCGGCATTTTATTGAAAATATTTTGCATATTTTTTGACCCACAAGTACGCACGCTTTTTTCCCAGTGCAGTCTGAAAACTACTCGCGAACCACTATTTAAATAATAAGTATTTTTAGTACTTGAGTTAATTGCTCTGGGCATTAATTAGAGTGCTTGAAGCGACTGTTTTTCCGGTGAGAAGAAACATTATATACATAATATACGTTGGCAGATGAGCAAATGGGAAGGACCATAGATCTACACCGTATACCACTTAATTCGTCGGAGACATCGAAAAAACAATAAAGCCTGTAGAATTAACATAAACCCTACATTATTTTAATCAGTGTTATTGCAAGCAGTAGACATTGGTCATAACGATGTCATTTAACCGAAAGGGACTAAAATAAAAGGAATCTTCGAAAAACCAACGTCAGTTTTATGGCGATTTGCATAGCAAATACTGATGAAAATTCAAAGCGGCTCTCGGTTTAAGTTTAACTGTCGCCGCCTCTTAATGGACATCTCGCTAAATCTTGGTGGCTTTAAGCCTTCCCACAACATCCAAATTGGTTACTCCTTGTCGTTAGCTTATCTTATGGATGTACTTACATACCACGCTCATTTAAGACCACCCTCGTAATATTTGTATATATATAAAGATAATCATCCCTTATAGATGCTTAGTGGAATTAGAAAATACATTTTGTGATCAATTTCTGAGTTCAGACAAAGCCCTATGTGGGGTATTGATTTAGTGTAAACAGGATGATATTCCTAATCCTTTCGAGTAGGGTAGGAAAGTGAATGTGAAAATCAAAAGTAAATTAAATTAATATTGTAAAGTAGAAAGTGGCACACAAATGTTTAATGTAAAGGAGATATTTAAAATACTCTGGCTCTCTGCCGGATTCAATTCTCATCGTATCGTGAAAGCCTCGAAATAGCTTTTCCGAATGAGCCACCATTAATCAAATCTCACAATGTCAGGACCGTTATTATAAACGACGACGTTATTACCACATCCTTTAATGTGTAGCACATTTCTGGGTTCGCTGTTTTGGTATTATTTGGTTCTCAGAAAGTAGTTTCATCCCTTTCGTGTTTTTAGCAGCTTACTATAATTAGGTAATTTACCTCATAAAACCTTTCCAACCAAACTTGATCGAATTTACGTTCCGAAAGTGTTATGAATAGGTATTACGTAAATATATCTTTAAGGTGGGCTTACCATCCGGCACATTAGAAAGGGCATGATCCCCATACGCCCTCATTATTTACATGACAGTATGTTAACATTGGCTTTTTCAGTGGTCCATAAAGGTAGGGCGTCGGTCGATATCGGCTGTCGAGTGAAGTGCCTGAGAAGAAATGTGAGGCTATTTGCGCTGGGCTCGAGCACCCGTCTTCGACCCGGCGAACAAACTAGATTAACTCCCTGACCTCGTCTTCTAGACCTTACGTCACAAATCACCACTAGGTATTTTCTCCGAAACAATCTTTTTAAATGACTGTTCTGGATTGAGACTAATAGTAAAGTAAACACAGCTATTTTACTATAAAAATCATAGTTTGACGAATTCATTACGGATGTAAGCGGGTTTACTATGAACCTTATTTGTGTTGAAAGAACACCAACGTTTCATCCATTAACGAGGGACTTCATCAGGGTGAGTGCGATTAGCGACGCGCCTGTACCGCTTCCGTGCGTGCACTACTAACGCCCGCAATGCATGGGTGTAGGCGCCAAGGGCGGCCGCCCCCGGCACCCCCGGATTTTTTTAAGAAATAAAAAGTCGACCAAACTAACGTATGGTATGCTTAGAAATATAACTTTTTTTCACGCATGGTTTTATTTTAAGGTTTTGAATGGGTTAATGATTTCTTCACTGTTGTTTAAATTTATGGTGTAGGTATATGTAAACAACCCAACAGTTTGCCCTGCCATCAAAGCCATGC
Source organism: Eupithecia inturbata (assembly GCA_963662085.1). NCBI lineage: Eukaryota > Metazoa > Arthropoda > Insecta > Lepidoptera > Geometridae > Eupithecia > Eupithecia inturbata. The sequence continues at coordinate 7,059,949 of OY759180.1, read as the reverse complement.
GGTTACCCGCCTGCATAATTGAGTAAAGGTTGTAATAATAAACCAACAAGATCTAACTTAATACAGAGTTTACGATGCTACATAATAATAAAATAACAATAGGTAATTATTTTCACTTTGCCGAGATTTTATGTTGATTTGCTACATAAAAAAGTTTTTTACTCGAAAACCTGCTGTTTACTTACCAAGGGATACGATGAAGATACGACCTACGATTATTTTTTCTAAGCGAGGAAAATCAAGGGGATATAATTAAAAATATTCGTTCATAAAGATGAAAGCATGAAACATGTTTTTGTTCCTACAAAAGACAAGATATGTATGCTCATATTGTATTTTAACATGGTACTTAAAACAATGTCGAGCAAATCCCCAAGTTGGTGCCTCGCTAAGCGGAGAGTCCTCGGTAGGGATTGCAATACGGAAAATCAGATCTGGTAATACGGCGGATCCGGCTGCACTTAACGTGTACCGGATCCGGTGATGCTTATTTTCGGCAAAATGATCGCGCTGTTGCATGAGTAGATAGAAAGAAGGTGGCTGTACACCAGTGGGCCAAAACGGGCGTTGGGCCAAAGTGAAAAAAAAAAAACTATTTCTAAATGAGGGAACGGGGGAGTGTATTGTGCATTGTCCCCCTGCCTAACATGACCCTAACCAGCCCAACTCCTTGAGGTTCGGAGCAGGACTTTTGGTGATTGACAGCTTTATTTCGCTTCAATGAGACTCTTCAATGCCGTCCTTTGTCTGACCTCTTCTGTGGCCGTAGGGTGTACCACAACGTGATCCACAGTATCTTCTTCTTGATGATATCCATGACGCAGGCTGCTGTTTGTGGCTCTTGTGAAGATGATGGTGGCCAAGGTATTGGGCTTACGTGTAGAGATCTACTTGGCGTTTTGTAGTTGGCCTCCAATACTGGCCGGCCAATGAAATAGCGTCGGTTTTCCGTACACACATCAAAGGATCTTGGCACGCTCCGCAATGAGTGTTCACACGTTGGCATCTTATTCAGTTCGTTGTTTTATTTCGACGAATAAAATATAATACCATCCACAATATTCTTTTGCGCTTTAGCTTTTTAGACACTCTACTTTGGTACACATTTAGGACCAATACAATACAATATAATACACTTTAATGCACACCGCAAAAAAATACAAAAAAAAAGATACAGAACAGAGAGAAAACAGAGTTGCACAATCGAGTTGGATGGTGGATGGGTTGGATGTTGGAGAAGGAATAGCTATGGGCATGGCAAGAGCGGGTTGTTAGTGAGAGGGTGCTGGTAGAACGAAGTGAACGGGAATGGGTTTGGTAGATGTACTCAAATCGTTCCTTAAGGTAATGTGTATTAGGGATGAAAAGGATGGAGTATAAGAGGGAGTGAAAGTGTGCGTCCCGGCGAAGGCGGATCGGAAACCATTTTAGCTTATTGCGGTACTCGATAATGTGGTCATACACGCGCAGACCGAAGATGAAGCGTATGCAGAAGTTTTGAAACCGCTCAAGCCTGTCAAGCTGCATTGGGGTAAGATCGGGATAGCTGGCGTCGACGTAGTCAATGATAGGGAGCACGAGAAAATGGGCGAGTGCAATTTTGGTAGACGTCGGCAGGAAGTTACGTAACCGCTTAAGGGAGGCAGCCGATGCAAAAATTTTACGCCTTACCTCTGCCAATTGTGTTTCCCACGAGAATTGCCTACCCATGAAAATACCCAGATTTTTAACGCTCTTACTAATTTGGATTGGTGTGTTGCCAAAAAGAACTTGTGGAAGGTTAAGCCTATCTACCCTTGCTATCATTCTCGAGCTCCCAATAACAATGACTTGGGTTTTTGAGGGATTCACTTTCAACCCATGCGAACTACTCCACTCCTAGATAGTTCTTAGATCGGAGTTGGTCTTGCCGATAGCTTCACTTAGCCGTTCTACAGGAGCCTGGGTATAAATTTGTTAGTCATCTGCGTAAAGGTGGTAGGAAGAAGATAGCTGTTTGGAGATAGAGTTGATAAAGATAGAAAAAAGAAGAGGAGATAAAACGTCGCCCTGAGGTACACCGGCACTCAGTTGACACTATGAAGATTTGTCGTCAATAGTAACGCGTTGCCGATGACCGGAAAGGTAACTACGAAACCAGTGAACTACTGATGGAGATAAGTTAAGGAATCGTAGGATACCTAACAGAACATCGAAGTCAACGTTATTGAAGGCACTACTAAAGTCTAGAAGAGAGAGGATAGTCCGAGGCGATTCTCAATACCATCTTGTAAGTCATCGGTAATCTTAACGAGAGCAGTGGTAGTTTGTGGCCTGGACGATAAGCGTACTGGAAGGGATTAAGGAGGTGGGGTTGTTTGTATTAAGGAAAAGTCTAAGTTGGTGGTGAACAAGACATTCCAGGACTTTGGGAAGAATGGATATGGGCCGGAAATCGGAAAAGGAAGAAGGTAATAACGTACTGTATAAACTGCCGTAGCTACAAGAGATTCCACAATTCCACATCCATCTTTATCAAAACGCCAATGCAGAATGATCAATACGCCAATGTGTAAACGCCAACATGCTGGCCCAGCACCTTGGTCCAATGTTTACAGCGGACATTAAATGCGCGGATTACTGTTTGTGCGTCCAGTCTATTTTGGAACGAAATGGGAAAACTACTCTGATTTGAGCAATCCGGCAGGATCCGGCCGTATCGATTGAAAATGTCACCAGATTGCAATCCCTAGTCCTCGGACGCCAAGTCCAAAGTACAAGTAAAATCAATTTAACAAAGCTACTCTGCGCCGCGCTGACCCTACAGGTTCATAAAGAGTATCCGCTACTCTAAAATAAACTGAATGCGAATTGTCTAGGTAACCTCAGGATGAACGTTGAGGTGAGAGCTTATATTTAAAGTGCACGTAACGTAAAAGTTCTCGACTTCACAAAAAGACAAACATTTTATTTTAAATTCTGCCAAACAAAAATGTACCTATTATGTGCTGTATAATAGCTAAGCATTCTACAGCAGAGGATAGACTTCCTACCTTCCGGAAACAATGGAGGAAAAATCTCGGCAGGTCGCGCCGCGCTAAACGTCGGCGGAAACCGATACTTAAGCACGTCATACGATTTGTCCCACAAATTGTTCCCGATATGGGCACCGTACGGTTCACATGGGAGCATAAAGTTATAAATATATTTTTGATACGATGATTGTTTGCGTATAAAGTCACAGGGTTGATATTGTGAATAGAAAATATCACAGCAACGTAATAACGTTATTATGTAATTAAGTCTCCTTTTTCTGTGTACCTACTCTTTTGGATTGAAATATAACATAAAGCTTACTGTCCTGGCAAGAGCTTTTCAACAAAAGCTCACATTCTTTGAAAAACTTAATTTCAATTCTGCTCAGTCAAGTATATTCTTGAATCAGTGCCAAATATAAAATGCACGTTTTAACTAAAACATTGCATGATGATTTAGGATTTCCGGTTTCCAATGAACTTTATTCTTTATTTAAGAATCTAATAATTATAAATTATAAATATTTATAAAATATGAACCTTCAATTTATAATTATTATAATTTCTGTTCCCGCTTCGTTGAATACAACACTCGAATGGACTTGGGCTATAGAAGGTGTTCTAATTAAATTCTTTACGAATTTCTATGATGAATTATGTGGTTTCAAATGGAATGAAAAGAACCTCTGTATACCCAATTAGCCCCTAAAGTATGGCAAGGTCCAGGAACAAAAACACTCTTATTTATCTTTTTCTCGTGAATAACAGATGTTCACCCTCACAATGTCATTTATCAGTGTCGCTTCCGTATGATCATTCTTGCTACGTAACATTTGTCACGACATTTTTTCATGATACAAACACCGTTAACTTTCTTATAATCTCACCAGTCAACACGACAAATAAACTATGCTTGTATTGTTGATCGAAGATGATCTGAACTGAACATATCAAAACTTGGCGTTTAAAAAATGTTTATAATAACGAATTCGTACCATTTTCATTATCTTGATTAAGCAGCCATAAACTCATACTCATTTGATTGGAAAAAAATTACGCGTCACAAATTATAAATTTAAGTACAATGTAGATACTCAATATTCTTTAAATATAATTACAATAATACCATAAGTATACAATTATAATTAATCAAATAAAATTAAATTCATTAAATTATCATTTTGCTAATTTATCAAATTCAAAGTCATAGGGTGATTGCTCAATCAACCACTTTTTGAGTCTGTTGTTGAAAGATGCTTCTTACATTGTCTGGCAGTCTTTTGTAGTACACTTAGTATAGGTACTTATAAATCACGGGAGTTGTGGGCGTTAATATAATGTTATATGTGGCGTATAATTCAATATTTACAATAATATGCATGCATGTTTATGCATGCATATTATTGTAAATATTGAATTATATAAATATAAGGCCTAACCGCAACCTTATATTTACCATCAACCTTCAAACTAACCCTCACTATGTAAATGAAATGCGGGTGTAAGTTATCTGTGTGCCTAAATTGTAAAATTAAGCCTTGTGTGGTAATACAACTTTTAAACGAAGGTCGTGGGTTCAAATTGTAGCAATGCGAGGATTTTACTCAAAGAAATTTATTTATAGCTTTTCGCTTTATAGCTATAGAAAATAAGCTAAAGAAATTTCTTATAACTTCCAATATGATATGTCTTTTAACTTGACAAACAAAATGTTCATAACGTTCCCAAAATAAATCCAGCTCCGTATACGTGTGCGATAAGCCATGTTAGAGAATAACACGAGACGTGATGGATGTTTATCTCAGAAGATAGCGTCAACAGGACGTACCTAGCCACAAGCGTTTTCCCTGAAGATTGAAGCGCGGTAAGATTACTATTTTTAAACTTACCTGTAGCAGGCTGGAATTACTGTTCCGTTCACCACTATAAATCAATAACAGCGACATCTTCATCTTTCGAAAGTTTGTAACGGTTTAGAAAGATTGTAGGAAGAAGCCGGGAAGAAAGTATCTACGGTACGGTGATATTTTTATGTTTATTGTGTATCTACTCGAAGTAATTAACTGTTCACAATAAAGGAGATAGCTAAAAAGTTAAAAAGTAAAGAACAGCTGAGCACAATAATGTAGGAGAGGTAGTTTTATTCATCACCAATAATATAACTTTTATTGCATCACATGAAAGAATCATCAAAATCGGACAACATTTGGCGATTATATCGAGTTACATACATAGGTACATAAATAAACCCAAGTACGCTCAGACACGAAGGGTTCCGTACCGTAAAAATCAGGCAACTTTTTCAAAGAACATCAAATTTTCACTTGTTTGGAGACCCCTTTAAATTTTCAACTTTATTTTATTTTTAGTTTGATTTTTGTCGGTTGAAAAGTATCTCATTGTTTACAATACAACAAAAAACAACACATCACATGTCGTGGTAACAAACATTCGTATGAATGTTTGTTACCACTCGGCAGACTCTCCGTAACAACTATTTGGATGAAATTTGGTATGTAGATAGTTTAAGTTCTAAAATAACACATAGGCTAACCTATTTTTCAAAAATGTATCTTTGAGGGCGTTAAAAAGGGTGGAATAGTTTTATGGAAAATTATTATTCCTTGATTTTTTCACTCAAAACTCGGTATAAATAAACTATAAAGTAAATAATGATACATAATTATGTATATTTATTATTTTTGCAAAACCACACCTAGGGGGTGTGCAATCATTTTTCACGCGGCGAAGCCGCGGGGCGCAGCTAGTATACCTTAGTACCTTGTCATTCCACGGTGCGGTTACTGACAGTCATCAAGTGAGTCAGCTTTAAAGTGGCAATGTACAAACATGTGTACATATTAATGCAGTTGACTGTACCGCTTTTCTCTTATATGAAGATATTCTGAAACCACTGTCCAGTGACTTGCCTTTACAAACCCAGACACCGTCTTGTCAACAGCAAACAAACAAGAGAAGCATCTGTTGAGACAAGAACTTCAACTTAAGAAAACGTTAAGGGGCCTTCCTTTATTTGAATTATTTTATGAAGGAAGCAATTACATTCTGTTTCTTTCTTTTTAATATAAACAGCACAGGTAGAAAATTGAAATTAGTCTATTTTTGGGCCGATCGTATTTGCAAAACATATTCATTGTTATTAAACTAATTGGACGTTCCGTAAGGTCCGTAAGACACGTTGATTCAATAATATGTCAGGTTTCAGGAGCAAAAATGCAAGAATTTTCATGAGGTATGATGTCATTGGTTGAGTTCGCTAAATCCTACATAAGTCTAAGAATGATTACCTAAATAAACATTGCCGATGACTAAGACCTTTGTGAATAGGCCCATGTTCCTGATAAATTTCGTGTTAGCTTTGCTTCAGTTGTTTCAAAATAAATGGCGTCCAACCAAAATTCGAAGCGGAACTTCGAAAATCCAGATAAAAACCCATTAAAGCGAATTAATCACAAACTCTCTTATCGGCGGCGCGACGTTAGTACTTGTAACTTTAGTGCTGTTCTACAATTTTGGTTTACCTTTGAAAACTATACTACTCAAGCCATTCAGCCAAGAAGTAATGTTCACAACACAAAAATCCAAAATTCTCGTTTAGGCGTCGAGTTTGAAATATAGTATATCAGCACTAAGCATCAAATCGACAAGTATGTAGTGCAAATTCTGTCAAAAACCAACAACAAAAGTTTGCTCGGGGTATAGAGAGAGAGAGAGAGAGAATATTTTATTTGTAACTCAAATAAACAAAAACAAATGTGGTTAAAAAGTAAAATAAAAACAAAGCTTAGGTACTAGTTTTTGCATTGAGTCACAAAGCGGTCTCTGTCTCAGGATGAGCTAGTTGTAAAAACAATACAACCAACGCTGGTCTTCCGACAGAGCCGTTTGGTACGGAAGATAACACATAATATGTAAGACACGAAACATTGAAAAATATAACATTAAAGAAACATAATCTACGGCAACGGTTGACAAAATATAGCGAACAAGTAGGTAAGTAAAGCAAATAGCAACATATTAATCCGTTTGGCACACAGAGATCCGGGTTGTTCTATAACTTATACGGCATCCAGTACAAGTTGCATTAATAACGAGATTGCAACTTGTAGTACAAATCTAATATTTACTGCAAACCAATATCGGAAAATACTCCATTAATTCATGTTGAAGTTGGGAAAATTAAACTACCATTGGAATACTTCACATTCATACCTACGTAAAAAAACTTAATGCATATAACGTATTTCATATATATGATTGAAAAAACTATTTTTATTCGAGTTTATTTGGAAAAAAGCGTTAAGCAATAACAAGAATAAATAATAATGACAAAAAATGTTTTCGAAATGTTAGCTTAAAAAGTCAACCGAGAAAGTTATTTTTATTATTTTTTAGCGAACGAACGTTTTATTCAATTATTTCAAAACCAGGGATCGCAAAACAAAACTACGTAATAGAATCATATACCCAACAAAATACAATTAAATATTGCCATTGTATAACCACGAGGTGACCAAAAAGAAGGAAATCGGGAGCGCGTTATAATCGTTTAATTCGATTTATCGAAGAGCGGCATTGTTTCCGCGAGTCAGCCGCCTCACATCATATTAGCTGCCAAAAATCAGTTAAATTAGTTTTTTCTTCATTTACTCAGTTTTTTCTTATACAACTCTAGAATTAATGATTTTCAGGTTGATTTACGCAAAACCTTTTTTAAAGGTTATTTTTTCGATTTACCCCAGTTTTTATGGGAAATTAAATCTGAAGTGTTATTGCCTTGCATCCTATGGGATAGGGTTGCCATGCCATTGCCCACAACTGCCTCACTACACAACTATCACACTGCCCGCCCGCAATCTGGGTCATAACAATAAAATTAATTTTATTTGTTGGCCCTACTTTGGCCTCTAACGTTTGCAAAATTTATACAAAGCAAGCACAAAAACTTAACCCGACCGTTTTTAGGTACACAGAGTGTCACGCCATTTTCTACTACATAATGGAATAACCAGATTATATCGCGAACGTGCCACGAACTTTAGTCTCTCAGTTATCTCCAAGGCCGAAGAAGCGTGTCCAGTAACGATATACTCAATGGCTCTTGAATTAAATGTAAAGGGTAATTATGAATCGTTTCCCACAGTAAGGTGAGGTTGCCATTTTATGCCGACACCGGACATTGCACCCATTTTGTGCAGCGGCTGGTTTATTTTTTTAATAACGAGCTTTGATCGTTTATGATAAATATCAAATTAAAATACAATTTTAATAATTTTTCGAACAGCAACGGTGTGAAAGTACTGTATTTTGCAATGGTGAAAAATGTACGGTGGACACGACTACTGAATCAAATTTTAGTGCCTACGCCAGCGTTACCGTTGTAAGCTCATCCAAAACCGACATGCGGTGCAAATATGAATACATATCGGCAAATGCCAAAGTGTACTTTGGTATTCTATAAGCCAGTTCACTAACTATTAATGTAAGGGCATACCACACAAATGGACAACATAATAGGCCCACTACAACTGAATTTGTGAGTAGACACTTTAACTGAGCTGCAGCTAAATGCACCTGACTAATAGACTGTGATGGTTCATAGCTGTATGAGGTCAGCATTACCTACTCACAATCAGTCAAGCAAGAATCATAATTGTTTTCATTTTGATTGCGACTCTTTATGAAGATGACGGATGATCATGAGCGTGGCTGGCGCGGCGCGGCGGTGGCATTTTAGCATTGATTATTGAAATGTGTCGAAGGTTTATTTGTTTTGTCTTTGTGGGCTTTCGTGCGTTCAATCAAGGCCCCGCTAAACACAATATAATAATAAAAATAGTAATCTCTGTCTGCACCACTGGGGCATGTGGATAGATAGTAGACATCCCAGCGTAATTTATAGCTTCCAGAGTAACGTAGATATAACCTTCCCTTCGCGTCCAATATAATAATGCATTCAGGATGCTGCTGAGGCTCCCGAGGTACTGTAGCGCCTCGGGGATGATCGCGGAGACGCGCACGGGCGATGGCTTCCATGAATGCATGCGGAAGAAAGTCGGCTCGTTGCTGTGCAGGCTGCACGGGAGTACCAACATCATCCTAAATGTATTAACCAATAAATGGGATAGCCCGTTCCTTAAACACTGTAATCGATGAACATTACTCGATTACAGTGTTTGAGGAACGAATAGCCAGTTTTATTATTATTCGATTGCTCTGTTTGAAATTAGTATTTACAGAACTGGTCAAGACTAACATAGAATAAGAAAAATATGGTACTACCATGATATGGATCTAAATTGAATTATGCTAGTTTAATTTTATCGTTGTCCGAAATAAATGAATTTTATTTATTTATATAACTTAGATACCCAAAGGACTAGGTCGTACGTAGCAACGTATAAGTTCAGACACACTCGTTTATGAAAACTGCTTTATAGAATGTTCGTGTGACTGTTCACTCGTGCAGCCGCGCCACACAAAACATACAACCTGGATACACCAGAGCCACCGGAACGTAGTTTATTGTCATTGCCCTGAAAACCGTAATGGCAGGGAACTTTTTTTATGCAGCCATCGTAATTCTGAACACACTACACTTTTATTTTATTCCGGATTTTAAAAAGCCGAGTCATTCACTTTTAGAAGTGTCATTTTAATGTTACTTTGCCAGTATAACTTGTCGTATAAATCATGGCTATGGATGGGTTTCAGCACTGACCATTATCGCGCGCCAAATAGAGCTTTGCATAGCAACAATTAACCATTAGGAGCTGAGCTTCTGGCATCTATAATCATCGGCATTAATTTGTCTCTACCAACTGGATTTAAACACCATTTACCAAGCAGCCACTTTATATGGTGATTGGGTAATTTAACCAGAGCTTTCCCTAGAACGAAGCTATTTGCTACTTGGATTACGAAAAGTTTCTTAACTTCTTCGACGTTTTCCTCGAATGAAATGTAGTTAGACAAGAGTTCACACACAAAGGCGATTAGTAGTGAACTAACAGTCAGCTAGAGTAAAATGAACGACCATTCTCTTCTGCCTTTGAAAAACAAACATATCCACAAAATATAAACTATCCGCAATTACTAATGCGCAATTCTAATGGATTAATGTCTCATGTCTTCGTCAGCACGAAAAGAGACTGGATTAGGCATAGATAGTTCCCTTTAAAATGGTTGGACAGTAAAGGCTTTAGGGCTCTAAATAAGCACGGGTCAAAGGTAACAAAAAGGGTCGCAGACATCAAAGATAATTGAGAACTTGTTAAAAGATTTACTTCAAGCGGTCGGCACAACTGATGCAAAAAGGTTTTATTTTCTGCTAAATAAATGTTTCGTGGTCGTAGCTGGGCTACTTCTTGCCGAAACGCAAAAAGTCAAAGTTTAACGCAAGTTCTCAAGTTACGAGGCTATTTGAGTTGCACGTTTGCTGAACGTGTGGTTCTACTGGATTCACGAATCAAACTATTTACAACTTCCTTTATACCTACCTTTTCTTTATACGTAAGAGTGCGACGGACTATAGTCACGATGCAGAGGTCTTTTACGCCTTGTTAATTGCTCAATCACGACGTCTGCTGAATTACGAGTGTTTTCCTCAAGAATCTACATACCTGCCTACAAAACAGTCCTTATTAACTTATATGAGTTAATATCATAGAAACAAGAAACAACCATTCGATATGCGTATGTATGACATTCTGTACTTGCTTTGATTATATCTTACTGGCTGCTGCCCGCGGCTTCGCACGTGTTTTTTATGTAGCCTATGTCCGCCCCGGGAATACCATTTACCTCCCCACCTTTCATTGATATCCGTTCAGTCGTTTAGGTGTGAAAAGGCAACAGACAGACAGATAGATACACTCTGTCTGTGTGTATATCTGTCTGTCTGTTGCCTTTTCGAATTTATAATTAATATACATTCATGTCGGCGCGAAGACGTTATTTCAAAATGGAAATCTAGTTTTGAGAGTTAATTTGAGTGTTTAACTACTTAATCTGATCATAGAATTGAGTTAAGTTTAATAACATGGTAAAAAAGACAAAGACTTAGCTTCGCGACGGCGCGGCGATTTTCGCTCGCGCTCGTAACCGTCGACGCGGGGCTAAGCTTTGCTATAAATACAGCTGTCGGCCGAGCTAGAATTCATTATTTCTCGAGTCGTTGGATGGAACGGACCTCTGCTATGGAATAAATGCTATTGCCACACCAACTTCGTGTCTTTCTTCCATAGTGAATTCAGCGCTGGGTGACGTCACCCTTTTTAATAAGCGTACGAAGGCCCTTTCTCCGTCATATATATTTATTATAATTATATTTCTATATATATTAATTTTTATTCTTAATATACTTATACAAATATAAATTCTTAAAAATTATGATCTACTTAGTATGGATATGGATGAACCAATCAACTGCAAGGCAACATAACTATGCAGCAGACAGCTATGTTGTTATGTTAGAGGCTTACAAACATTGCCAATTGGATTAGTTTGAAATTGAAACAGATAATTGCATCACCACTTAAGCTATTCCAGGCCTAACCCAAGTAGTTCAGTGTTTCTCAATCCATCAATAAATCCTGCTCATAAATCAAATAATGCCTAAGCAATTTCAGCATCAAACGCAGAGCTACCGCAGATTGCGTGCGAGTATCTTCTGTTGTTGATGTGTAGCTTGCTACACATCAACAACAGAAGATAACAACAGATGTGAGTAACGAAAACCCTTTTCTTTCACTCCTGTTACTATACTCGGTTCTATAATCAAAGGTAATTTTTGTAAACAAAGACATTTCTTAGCAGAAACTGATAACAGACAACAGAAAGGTAACAACTAAAACAAAACAAAAACATCAACAACGCTTAATTGCACGCACACGCCGAGCAAAAAAGTTGTAATTCGAGTTCGTAAATAGACAAGACACCATTGAATGCTCTATGTCTACTTTAATTTTGAGAATTTTACCTTTTCTATGTGTACAATTATTGCATTTACGGAATAAAGAGTTTTTGATTATTGATTTTCTGAATGAAAAGTGCAAACTGTTTCGAACTTCTTTGATTTGCTCTGATGTCTTAAAATCTTTTCCACCAATATTTCTTTGGTTTTGTAACCCATTTGAAGACAAAAAATATCTTGGATCCTAAAATCGAGTATAGCTACCACCACCGTCAAGCGATCAGTTTCAGAATGTGGCTTCAGTTATGTAGCGAGTTTCGGTTCTATGAAGCGTGAAGTTTACGAACTACATGCGTACATAGCAGGGTGGCCACAACCAGTGACGTAACTGCTTGTCTTCATTAAAACCCTCGCGATTATCACTCTGGGTTCGCATCTGATATATCTTCAGCTGGAACCTATAAACATCTTCGCTGTGTAATCTATTTCGGCTACATAATGTATGAGGTAAACAGATGCGTTAGAACTCACGCTAGATGAAGTTGTTAGTTGTAATTTAAATTATTTATTTTATGTCAACTTGGAGTATATTCAAAGGAACTGAGAATATTAAAAGCATGAAAGTAGACTTTATCTTACTTCATCATGGATAAAATTAGTTAGATTTAGATAAATCAGTTAGTTTTAATTTAATATGCACCTAGAGTTAAAATTTCCTGCGTTGTAATCGTAGATTGTTTGCAACAGTCTGCAGTTAGCTTAATTGTTTCAATTGTAAATACTAGTTCTAATTTGTTTTTATTATTTGATTGTAATTTTCTTTGTTGAAATCTGTTTTGAATTACCAATGTCATCTAAAAACATCTAATGTTCTAAACATATTATGTATTAAAGTTATAAGCGTTAACAGTTATAATTTTAATTTTTTTCCCATTTCCAACAAAAGTAAATAAAAACTCTCCACATTCAACTCTCTTCGTCGTAGGGTTCTCCAAGAAATTATTCTTACTTCCTCTGTCATAATGAGATTAAATTTTACTAATGAAAAAGAAAATTAAATTTTCTTCAGCAGAAAAGGAATTTGTTAAATAACTTTGTACCGTTTATCTTAATAATTTATAAATTTTTCATACTTTTTCAACCACCCCCGTTGCCAGTACAAAAGTAATAATCTCTAGATTAAAATATAAATTATGAAAATTTATAATTAAATTGCAGAATCCTGTTAAAATGATAAAGATTTTGATTGTAAACACAAATTACATCGAATAAGTATGAAAATATAGCACCGCAGCTTAAATACGTGTGACATGATAGCATTTAAACAAATGTAAATATAGCGGTCCCCGAGGAGGCGAGACCTTCCCGCTGCTAAAAGTAACGGCCTTTGAAATGGGACGACGTCTCCAGAGATGAAACCAGATCCCGATTTGCTGCGTCCAATCCCATTCGTACAAATGGGGCTGATCCGAAATCATTATACGATGCGAATAACGAGCCGCCTCGACACTTTATGTTCGAGCCTGTAATTAGATCCTAAGCGACAGTTACAATTACAAACACTACGGTTACTTTGAAACAATCGCATTCAAATTGTTTTCCTGGGCCCACTTCCAACGCAACGCTCTCCTGAATTTTAATAGGTCTGCTAACTTCTTAATTGAAATTGTAAACGAAGTTGTTCTTCTGTCTATCGATATTCAAGAAGGGTTTTTTTATAAATATTATTACCGAAGTTTGTTACTGAGATTTTCTATTACTTACCGAATCAAATGAATAAAAGTCTGAGAAATTAGGTATAGTTATTTACTTTGTGCATTTGGACTGTGTTTATATTCAATCAGGGAGGAAAAAATATTCGGCTTGAGAAAGCGTAATGAATTGAGGTCAGGAAGCAGGGGTGGCAAATAATGGAGCAACCGCTAGAATGGCTTTGTGTAGTGTTTTGGAAGAATCGTTGATTTTCCGTTTGTCGGGGACACGAGTTTTGAATAGTATGAAAGGTTAGCTACTCTCTTCATTTACCAACTGTGAAAAAGATGTTAATAAAGGGAAATTTACTAGTGACTTACAATTTATGAGGCACAAAATTATTTTCTCATCCCATCTATTCGAAAAGGACGACTTGATTCACCTTTAAGTGCACCCAAAGTGGTGTTTTCTATAAGAAACTTTTAGCGGGCAATAATGAGTTTTTAATACTCTTTATAAGTGCGCCGCAATTATCTTTGCCGCCCGTTTTTTTAAATTTGGAACATCTTAGTGTTCAGCGCTAAAGAAATCGAACGCAATTATTGTTTGAATAAAGACTTGCTGGATCTACATCCAAACAACGACATTCACCGTCACATTTTCCTCAAAATGAGCCAGATTCGGACATTTTTTCAAACACGCAGAATATAAAATCTACAACTATCTATTCCTAATAAAACTGTAACAATAAATTTTCATAATTGCGAAAATGTCTCAAATGTAAAATAAGTTTTTAGTTGTTTTATTAAAAGATACTATTTAATTTCAATTTAGTTGTTACTCTATGTTTTATTAAATAATAATATTACAATAAAATATGAGACGCCTTTTATTTTCTCATAGAGGGTGATGAAAAGTAGAGTGTATCACTTGGGCGCAAAATATATTTTTGGCTCGGGCGACGTACTTTGAATCCCTCGCTACATACAGGATTCTACTCTAGAATCCCTCACTTCGCTCTGGATTCAAAAAAGCGCCCTCGACGTAAAAATATTATTTTGCTCCCTTATGATACAATCTACTATTATTCATGTCGTAAACGAAAAAGTGATCTGGACAATTGGACATGTTCCGTGACTAGACTTCAATATTTGCCAAATAAACGGCTTACAGTCCCAGGCACCAGAACTGGGAAACTGATTTGCTAGAATAACCAACAAAAACTCGTTAGGTAGTTACTTCAGCTCGCTACAAAGAAATCACATTAACAATTATATAATTAATCCAAATGCAACCCACAAAGTGACATAGTGGCACAGGTAGTGGCCTGTGCAAATTGCCAGTGATGGCGTTTAATCACGGTGACAAATGTACCGACACGATGTAAATGATAGCTCCAGGTTAGATGGACTCGCCTGGAATCAAATTGGTAATACAACAGTAAATACAAACCTGGAACTTGGAAGTCAAACACTTTATACCAAATACCTTTTATACAATCATCTTAATAAAAAAGTTGGCGACACGAGATAACTTACGTCTCACAAAATTAAGTCAATTAATATAGAATGGTTAAAAACGCTCGACTATGACCAAACAGAAAAACTTTTTGTAAAATTAAGTTAAACTCTTAAAAGAGAACTTAATTGCCAAAAATAATAATAATGTAATCTACCTTAGTTAATCTATATTTAGTCTAAGTCCTAACTTAACCACATGAGATAATTTAAACGTACTTTAAGTTTTTACTTTAGATAATATATCAGTGTTATGATTAGGATACATTTGCTGCTTATTTCATAATTTTATTTAGAAACCATGTGTAGGAGGGAAGACTGGTTCTCTGTAATACATTTTAAATTAAACTAAAGAGAAACCAGGGACACGTGTCACTTGTATTTTATAGTTCATTTTGAAATAAATGATTTGTATTATTTTTTGTACCTATTTTTGAATAAAGCTTCTATACATATTAGGTGTACGAGTATCGATCCAATTTGTGTTTGGTTATTGCAACTTTCTCATAAAATACGCAAACCGCAAACCACAACGAAAACACTGGAACATTTAGTATCTAGCTTTAAATCGTGATGCCAGATGCGTTAAAGGCCAACTGCTGCTTCAGGCTAACTTTAGTGTTATGTTCATGCAATTCTTTGTTGGTATGCTCAGGATAAATTCGTTAAATTCAAAACGCCCATTGCCCATGGTTCACCTCGTGGCCTCCCTTGGTGGATTACAAGAAGGAACGAGCAGTCATTGGAGACAGCATAAAAATTATTTATTTATTTAAATTGTGATTTTCATGAGAACTTTTTGTGCTAACACTTCACATCAAATATGCAATATCATGCAATATCATATATATATTCCTTTTGTTAGCATCGATAATCATGACAAAAACATGGGAACTACTAGGAAAACGAAAATCGAAGTTTCTGATTCGTTTTCGCGCAAAATCTACTCTTATGTCACCCACATAATGCATTTGCTCGAAAACGAATCAGACACTTTGATTTTTGTATTTACGAATACGGGTCTAGAAATCACTACGAAAGCTTCAACTTCTCATCCAATTACAATGCAGATGGAATTACCGAAATGAACATTATCACTTATCATTTTTCCGCGTTTTAATTGACAGCCAGATTAACGAATCGAGCGCTGAGCGGGTTTTAATTGGTGGCAATCACCATTTATCTGTACTATCCAGAAACCGTAGCCACAAAGAACCAAGGAATGTTACTTGCCTTGGTCTCGCCTAGTGCGCAGCCTAGTGCCTATTTCACTGCGTATAGGAATTTATTTAGTTTTTTTATCGTTGGTGATTAATCTCATCTAATGGTAAGTGACGATGTATCACAAAGGAAGAAATAAAATATTTGGAAAACTCTAAACCTGACTTTGAGACTAGGAGAATAATCTTGGGAGAATAATACTTGCTGATAATAATTATCGAATTCCAAAAGCTACACCAATAATTAAGTATGTTGCTACGGATAGCAGCATCATTCGGTAACCCCTTTAACTTTTACCCTTCTAAGGCTATAGGGTTACCAGTTGATAATGCTGTCTGTACCTACATATATACTTAATTATTGGGGTACTTGGTTCCTGAAATAAATTATTACCTACCTTACCTACTTGAAATTTTACATTCGCACGAAATAGTGCACTACAAATGTGTTAAAGTTATATAATACGTACTGATACTCACTATACATTAACATAATCTATGGCTTATATTGATTGAGGATTTCACGCTTCCCTTCGTGGCTCGTGTCCCAAATCTCATTGCGTAAATTATTAACGAATTAGCAAATACGATCTTAAGTCTAAGCAATAAATAATTGCGATTTCATCTTAATTGCCGGGAGTTTTAGCTGCAATCACACTCTAACCTATTTACCAGATCAACGTTTGCCCCAGAGACTTCTGGGCACCACATTTACGCTTTTTAAGCTTTTTCCAATGAAATAAACATTAATTTATTTTTATCTTGATTCTATTTTACTTCGAGGTGAAATGTCGGGTCATGAAGTTCATAGTAAAGTTCGTCATAATTAAAATTTATGAAAAAATATAGAGAGCCTTCTGCCCGCGGCTTCACACGCACTATTCTGGCATAAATATTAGCCTTTTTCTATCCCCGGGATACCGTCTATATCCCTGCCAAATTTCACTGAGATCAGGTTAGCCTAGCCTAGGCCTAGGTTAGTTTAGGCGTGAAAAGGTAAAAAAAGAGACAGAGAGAGAAAATTACTTTCAAATTTATTATATGTAGATATTAATATTGGGGGAGGCCTATGTCCAGCAGTGGACTAAGATAGGTTGATGATGAGATATTAGTATGGAGGAAACAGATTTGCTACTATCGAAAACAGGTCTTTTACGTTTTGACTCTCGCATCTCACCTACTCACAATCGTCTTTATTTACGATTCATCGTAAACACTTCTTAAGGAAGTTTGCTATTAGTTTATGAGTTACA
This sequence comes from Eupithecia inturbata, assembly GCA_963662085.1. Classification (NCBI taxonomy): domain Eukaryota; kingdom Metazoa; phylum Arthropoda; class Insecta; order Lepidoptera; family Geometridae; genus Eupithecia; species Eupithecia inturbata. The sequence goes on along the minus strand of OY759180.1, from coordinate 7,042,318 downwards.
CTAAAGCCTCCAATCCCTAACCCCACTCGCGGAAAACTGACTTGAAGTTTTACTATAATGACGCAATCTTGCTCTGAACTTGTTGGCAGGATTTTATTTATATTTTTGAAAAATAGATCGAACGATTCGTCCTGCAAACCGCCCGATTACTATTAAGCTCCGGTTCTTTAATTATTAGGATTATACCAATACCTTAGCCAATTTCTATTAGAAACGTTTATAAACAAACCAAAATGAAAAAAAATAACATGCTCGGCGTAGTTTTAGATAAAATTGTTAGCAGTATTATTGAGGGAAAGATCTCAAATCGACAAACAGTACAGATCCGCAGATAGTGATGTAAGACGTTGGACTTATACCACTATCATCGTTGGTCAAGAAAGTGGTTTGAGGAGGAAGTATGGGCGGTTCGTTTGAGTAAGGGAGGCCTATACCCGCAGACCCAAATAATAAATTTTATTTTTAAGCAAATATTTTTTTCGAATGTAGATAATTATTTTGTTAAAGAAATAATAAAGGCTTGTTTATTTTAATTATTAGGGGCAGTTCGTTTACAAACATTTCACGTCTAATTTAGCTGGAGTATGAATATAATGTTTCCAGTTATTTCCAAAAAATAAAAGAAATAATCCTTGCTTTAAATTCTCATTTGGTTTGGTCTGTCACATTATTACGTACATAGTTAGACACTGCATGTGTCTTTAATTGGTTAGCTGCGGGCTATTCGCAAATACCTCTCCAGCCACCAGTGGTATTCGGTCGCCATCGCAGTTTCAAACAGTTTAAACACGGACTTCTCCACAGTATTTGTTCAATGAAACTGTCTAGCTTTATCGCCTTTTTCAGGCTTTCGGCAAGACCAGTCTTCAAATAAATTGGCAGATCTGATTTTCGGTAACCTTTAGCCACCTCTAGCTAACAGCGAATCTAAAGCTTTCTAATATAATTATTAGCTTAGTTATTATTAATAATGAAATATCAAAGACGTTGACTTAAGCCCTTTTGCTTGAGGTGTTCTGACATTGAGACAGCAGTTTTGAAGGCCTGAGCCAAACATAATTTGAAAGTAGTTATCATGTTTATTTCAATTTATAACAAAGTAAAGTTTATTCTACAAAGTCAACACTTAGGGCAAATAACATCGTTAGAGAAAACTCTCTTCTAGATTCCTCTTTAGATTCAATTAAATTTAATTTTAATTTATTTGAACACAACAGGATAAGATAATACCTAAAGCACATTTAATTTACGTGTGTTTAGTACTTTCTACCTTCTTTCAACTAAGTGTACAGAGTTACATTACAATAAATTGAAATGTAACTCTGTATGTCTGACTTTCTATACATATGTATGTCTGTCTGTCAACACCTGTGAAAGGTAACACTTTTCACGCCTAAACTGCTGAACAGATCTTAATTAAATTTGGCAGAGAGGTAAATGATATCCTGGGGACGGACATAGGCTACTTTATCCCGGAAAAGTGCGTGCGAATTCGCGGGTAGCAGCCAGTGATAATATAAATATTATTTGATATTATTTGCCCAGCTTCACCGCTGTAATTAATCAATACGTGACTCCAATATCATTTGTTTATCATAACACACGCGATAGTATCGAAACCATATAAACAAACCAATAAAATTTCCAATTATCCCCATTCAAATAGCCGTGATAATAAGTTTATCAAACCAACATCAACAAATAGGCGGTATAGCGGGAGTTAATCTGATTGCCGATGATCAAACAATTCGGGCGCTTGTCGGCGTCGCCCCAGGGTGTATGCGGCCATGCGGTGCCACAGCTTTATCATAATTAGGCAATGGAATTTCCTAAATTATTCAAAGTGGTGAACACAACCCCACGCATTATATTTCCAGTCAAGGCCCGCAAGCTTGTCAAATAAACTGGAAGAGAACTAGACCAAACACTATGATAGATACCTAAAGGTGAGTATAGACTACAGCATGTAGTTGTAACAGAACATCGAGCATTAGCTGTTTTTAAATTTACTCGAATCACACTTCGAACATGACGCTCGATGTTTTGTTACAACCTGATTTTAAAAACCAGTGAGCGTTTTTGGTGTAGCTTTTTATCGAGCAAAGGCACGAGCGCGGGTGACAGGGGACGGTGGGGCATGAGGTGCGCGGGCCGAGGGAAAATGTATGCAAGGTTCAAAGAAATGTTACAGGTAACGCTCACTCGCCGCGAGCATTACGTCAAACACAGCGTCGAGCATTCGCAAGAACGTTTAATTTCATTCAAATGCTCTAGGAAACTGAACATGTGTCTGTATTGTACCATTGTATTGAACATTACTTTATGTAATGCTCTAGTAAATGCTCTAGTCTGTACTAACCTTAACGTACCGGCTACCGCAGCGTCTGTCACCTCTTCCGTTTCAACTACATATGTTTACAATGATGACTCATGCAATTTTCTTCCGCTACCGCAGCGTCTGTCAGGATCTTTGATTTAAGTATGTGAAGCGTGCAATAATAAAGTCAGATATTTTTTTCGGCTACCGCAGCTGAGCTCATCCTTTTAAAGTATGTTAAGTTTGTAATGATGAGTCAGACATTATTTCCGCAGCGTCTGTCCGCCCTACCGTTTAAACTATGTTAAGTTTGGAATGATGAATCAATATAAATCTTTATTGACAAAGAAAATTACAATTCAATAATAAAAGCAAATTAGAACTAGTATTTACAATTGGAACAATTAAGCTAACTGCAGACTGTTGCAAACAATCTACAGGTAGCTCAACTGATCTATATCAATACCAGTCGTAAGCGTCCCCAAGACGCTGGCTGCATTGCCCCGCTGTATGGCAATGCTGATTCGCTGCGCCAGATATCCGCCAGCTCTCGGGTCAAGCGTCGCGTCGACCAGACGCTCAGATAACTTTTTAAAAACCCGGTGAGCCTCGGTACCCCACGGACCTAGGGTCTCGACCCCAAAGGGAGCAAATTTGTAGGCTCCGTCGAGACCTGCATATTTGCGTCTCTTGAGATCCTCGGCCAAATCTGCTGCCTAAAAACTGTATGATGAATCATACAATTTTTACAAACCATTTCATCCTTTCTTTATTTGAACGTGTAAGATGACACTAACCCTCTGTAGATGTGAGCCTTATTATCTGTAACATTAAGGAGCATTAAGGTTTGCCGTGAACATTATCGGCACCGTATCGTAATCGTCCCGTAATATGAAACGGCCGGTAGAAAACGCTCACAGAACGAACCATTTCACTTAACTGCCACTTCATAAGATTATTCATGGACTATTGCGTGACATATGAACTATTACGCCATGAGAGTTTTAGGTTAAATGAGCGAGGGTGCTAGATTACTCAAGCGAAACTCACTATTACATATAGGTTTAATTTGGCAACCAAATGAGCAACTACGCGGCTAAAGGACATTTCATAGAAGCGATAAAAGTTCATTGCAAGTTCATATTTGAGCAGTTTAAACATAAAAGGATCTGCAAAGCATTTAAAAAAGTTAAATTAACTGGAAATGTGTTTGAATATTGTTGCTAGACAAAAATCCTGAAATGCGAGCAAAATATATTTACTTTGTTAGCGACTAAGTTTACACGGTCGTACAAAACAGTAATTTAGGGGATTCATTACACAATCTACCTACATTTGTGAAACCGTAGGGCGGTGGGAGAGGGTAATTCCAGTTTTCCCCCCTGAAATCCCACCTAAGGGGAAAACTGGAATTTAAAAAATGAATTCCAGTGTTCCCTCTTGAAGATCCCCCCTTAAGTGGCAAAACTGGAATTGAAAAAATCTACTCCAGTTTTCCCCCTTGAAGATTATCCTTAAGGGGGAAAACTGAACAGGTATTGTGTGATAGTTCTCCGAAGCCGGTTGGCAGAGTTCGACAGACTAACAGGAATCTACGGCATTCCTACTATTAGACTGTTGCCAGCTTTCGGTTTTCAGTTACTAACAGGATATACTCTGCATAGCCGTTATTTCGTTCAATACTAAATAAAATAAATAAATAAATAATGCTGGACAATCCACACAGCATCATCTAGCCCCAAAGTAAGCAGAGCTTGTGTTATGGGTACTAGATGACTGATAAACTTAATACAATACATAACATAGATAGATATTTTTTATTATACCTCTATATAGAAAATACCCAGAACACCTGGAACAAATATTTGCAGATCGTACAAACATTTGTCCCAAGGCGGGAATCGAACCCGCAACTTTCTGCGTCGCAGGCGGACCTTCGCCCGCCGCGCCACATCGGTCGTCAGAATATAACCAGCCCTAAAAACTAAAGAAATTGACACTTGCGAACCACGTAAAAGCAGTGTATATCCCGTTTCTCTTATGGTTTACAAGGTACATGCATACCTTACTATCAACATTTTCACTACTGTAGGGCTGGTCATATTCTCCGCCACCGAATCACCGACATGGAATCTGACACAGATACCATGATTTAACCAATTTCGATTTAGTGCTACTTTTGGAGCAATTACTAATTATTGTTACTAAAAATTAACAAATATTTTTAAACTTACGCGATCTGAACACATTAGTATTGTGTAAATCGAAAACTTCCTAAGAATTTTTCCAATTTTATAGGAGAATGGTTCGGGAAGCGATTGAAATTAAGAAATATGGAATTTAAATCGTGAAGACGGCTTCAGACTCGCTGCCTCGTGAATCCTGTTATAGCCAAGTGTGCTCGTCGTAACCCGGTTTCTCAGTGCGTCGCGGACACATTAGTGTTGTGTGCCGTCCGAGTGTGCAGATGGACATGACTAGTAACGAAATCCAAGCGAGGGTAGTTTCAAAAAATGCTGCACCCGCCGCAACCGGAAAAATAGGTAAATGAACGCCATAAATATCCGTTAAATAATACTTATAATAAAATCTACAAATTACCAAAAGCTACATTACCTCTATATCATACTTTATTGTAACATGGATCTACGATTTGTGTGTAAAACTACTTTTTTGGATGTTAAGTTCCTTGCAGAACATAGAAAATATTAAAAACCCCTAAAATATTTGAATTTCGCGCGATACTGTGTCAGATTCCGTGTCGATGACTCGGTAGCGGAGAGTCTAAATAGCCCTGCTGAATCTGCCAGACATCTAGAGAAAGCAAATTATTGACTCCTTTAAAACCAAACCAAAGGATGATAAGGTTCTTATAAACGGTAATTAAGTAAATTATTAATCAAAATTCTAATAATATTGTGGAAGTAGCCTCGCAAACTATCCGTTTGACTAATGACTGAGGAGTGCTTCGCCGCAGACGGTCAACTCATTAATTACATCCAAGTTAAATTGCTAAACTAGTGGACAGTCCGCGCTGTACGGACCGCTCCAAGCTGGTTCTAGCACTGCTTCAATATTCTTGGCTTTTAATCACTACGACATGGTTGTTCTTGAACGATTATCAGAGGGCTATCATCATTCAACCAGTTAAAGGACTGTCTTCATATAGGGGCTGGATGTCTTACATTCGTAATGGTCTTCTGTAAATTATGTTTGTAAAAGGTTTTGGAAATAATAAAGCAGCATAGTGCAGATTAGAACGGGTTTTCCTCTTCCTTTGATAAAATAAATAAGTAAGTAAAATAGGTCAGGACCATGGCGATTATGAGTGAGGTGATGGTTTTGCGGTAGCAGTTGTAGCGTTGATGTATTCATGTTCATGCTCCCAATGCTTGCCTCGCGGATAACTTTCAAATTTCGCTTCATCATGTCATGGACAACAACTCCTGCCAAGGGCTTTTGCCAACAATGTTGTTTCCGTGTAGGCTTTAGAAGGTCATCTTCGTAGGTGCCGATAGACGGACAATACATTAATTGTCCTTGGCAGATGTTATATCTGCGATAGATGATGAATGGCCCCTTTTTAATCCTCCAAATCTATCTGTTTGTGACAATAAACTGGAACTGAAACACAACTCTAACTTAGTCAAATACTCGCTGTTATACAAATAACTTCTTGTTTGTACAGCAGGCATCGTGCAGGATCTACCGAATCCCAATTGGCACCGATTTTGGCACGACCACCAAAATACATTTGGAAATTTAGAAATTTAGAAAACCAGAAGCATTCTTTTGCATGCTTCTGGTTTTCCAAGAACGTATAAATATTTTATAACACATTATCCCCTGCTGGAAATATCTTGCTAAAGTCACGCAATAAAATAGTAAATAACTCTATAAGGGTTGAAATAAAGATTTATAAGCAACCTGGAAGGGGTGATAAGAAGAAACCATTTCTTATGCACACCGTGTACGCAACACACTTATCGCGTACATCACTTAACATCAAGTGAACGTGCTCCGCCAAAAATAAACTAGCCATGTTAGTGCGCGGAAAGTGCCAAAACTAGTAAGGGTATAGTTTTATTTTTGGCATGAGCTTGGAATTTGTAACTCCATGAGACTATTGCCTTCGAGAAACAGGCAGGTCGACGTGGGTGTCACATCACCCAAAGTTCGACAATAAATAAAAACGTCACGTTGATAATCCTTCGCAGAGCGCTTATTGTCCATGACACGGTATCATTTCATATTCAACGTTATGATCTAGCTCTCAAATCATGGACTAAATAACAAGCTTAACGACAGAGACTACCAGCTTAGAAATTCCTTTCAGCGCATGAAAGTCGTGAATTGGTGATGATGGGCAATATCAACAAAACGATCTATAAAGTATGAGCTCGAAGCTTCATGACGTATATTTTACAGAGCAATAAAAAGCACTCGTACATTAGCACATATTAGTTTTCACAAAAGGAGTATTACGAAAATAAAAACAACAAACAAAACCACCGAAACCAAATTAACCTTCTATGGTTTAAAGTTTCTTATAAATAAGAATAGAATAAGTTTTGATTAATAAAGAAAATAAAATACAAATACAAAGCAAGCTCACACAATTATGCGTAACACTAAGTGCCTCTATTGTGCCCGCAAAAAGTTCGCGAAAGCCCCAAAACAAAATAATAATTATCTACATATATTGAAGAACTTAAATAAGACTCTTGAAAGTTATTTACTTTTGTTGCACTTACAAACAGATTAATTATTCATATAAAACGAGGACAAAAGTCAAGAGAGATGAGTCTTTGTAATTAGACTAAGCCAGCCCGCACATAAGCTTTCATTTGACAAAGTTCCTTTGGAAATTATTCTAACAAAGTTCTCATCTAATGACTGGCGTAACAAATAAAACTTAATTATCAACGGCCTACTTGTGAAGTCAACATTGAATTTGAGAGAACTATGATGAAAGCGAACGTCGTCAAAGCGAGAATCAAATTTTACTTAGGAACTTTGTATTCTGCGTGAGAACAACTTGTATAAATCTTTGTGTAACCAACCCGTAAATCAGGAATTTGCCAAGTTACAGAGCATGTGAAGTCCTGGATTTATAAGACAATTTCACGCTCTATTACTTTAAGCAGACCTTTTCAGTTAAATAACAATAATATTGAGAAATAAATAAGCTAAAACATTTCTCAATGCAATAAATAGTCATACATGAAATCTTTTAAAATCGAGAAAGTGTAGTGTAGAATGTTGAGGTAAGAACTCTCTAAAGTAGCCGTACCAGAAGCAAGAACGAATATTTAATCATTCAGAGTACGACATTGAGTCCTGGACAAACTATAAAACGCTTAATAGGGTAAAGTGGTTCCCTAATGAAGTTTCTACTCAGTAATCTGTTGCGTGAAGTGTATTTAGATCGTGCTCAGCAGGGAGACGGGGTCAGGAGAGTGTAAAGTTCAGGAATCAATTAGCGACATGGCCCGCCTTACATAATTCATGCGCCTACAGCGATGCGCCCGCCGCATCTCAAATGAACTGGATACTTCAAGCTTTGCTTCAACCATCTTAATCACGAACACTCAGGCTGTCATTAAGAATAGTTTTTGCAGTGATTTTGAACAAATATGCTGAAAATAAATGTTTACGAAGCACGACACCAAAGATGAACCTCAGCTCTGAGTCTGATTAAGGTTGAAATACTTTTTGGAAATGACAACAACCAAGAGCCTAATTTGGCAGAGACCTAGATATTTTTCTTTGTTAAACGTTTTGTGTAAATGTTACAAAAACATTAAATATATTGAAGCCAAAACAATCTCTCACCAGTTAGCAAAGAATACTTTAACAGGTGTGCATTATTCAAAGTAATTAGCGGTGGTCCCTTTAGTACCGACTGTAGCCCTTCGAAACCACGGCCACCGGAAATGTTTATAATTGTATTGTGTAAATGTGTGAATCCGGTACATTACGAGCTTCCTGAGCAATTTACTGGTCTGTGCGAATGTTTAAAGCCTACTATTTCAGACAGCTATACGATTCTATTTTAACAATAATAAATAATAATAATAAATCGTTAATTGTTCTCTTCACACAATGAGCTTAAATTTGATACTAGTATAGTATGTATAAATGCAACAATGCGCGAGACTGTGCTTGCGTTAGGTTTGTAAAAAAACCTGTGTTACAGGTCACAGGCTCCCACTTCGCGGCAGAAGTGCTTATAATAGATGTCTTCTTAAAGTTCGGTTATAAAATTATGCCAAGTGTACAACTTAAGACAAAAACAATGATTACAGAAAAAAAAGAAACAAAATATAATAAATAATTAAAGACACACAAAATAACGTAGGAGAAACTTTATTAAGTTCAGGTTTTAATTAATTATTAAGGCAACATTTTCTTGTGGTGCAGGGCCGTGTAAGTGCGCGTGAGTGAGAGTGCGTGAATTTGATGTGTGTTTGGGTAAGGTCTTCTGAGGACACCAGTCTCATAAGAGTCTGGTCAACAAGAGATCCCTATCCACGTGAGATAAGAGAAGATGATAAGTAGACACAACTCGGGTAACAAGATAGAAAGAAAAATAAAATCAAATATACATCAAATTCACTCGTTTCTAAGATTATCCACTTTATGAGCCAGGACATAACAGACTTTCTGTTTGAATGTAATTATGGATCTTTATTTATTTAGTTACCGTATCTGTGCAACTATGTTTGTGCAGGGAATAGATGTTAAGGGAATTATTCAATTTATTATAGAGAGAGTTCCCTTGGAAGCAGAATAATTTGTTAGAGCGACGATAGTCAAAAAATTCAGCCTGGCACACCTTACCTTTTTTGCGTTTACCTTTATTAAGTTCTGGGTCAAATTGTAATTGCAATATACGCAAATGCCCCTAAGACGAGCTGAATCTTTAGAAAATTCTTAGATGCAACCGATATTATTTCGCATAACCTTAGAGCTGGTGGCACAGCGACACTAAAGTTTAATCTTTATTAGGCAACAAGGTCCAACAAGACCGTAAGGCAGTAAAACCTTCACACACAAACAGGCATACACAAAGAGGATTTCATTACCGAAGCTATAGCTGCTTCATTACTATTCACGTCCTTTGCCGACTTTTCTAATACATTTCCTTGCTGTCGCTTGGTTGATAATGAAGAAACAAAAGGAGTTTTGAACAAGAATCACGAGCAAAGAAGTATACTAAAATAAGAACCGCCTGAAGGTGACTGTAAACATTAGCGTATAAAACGATGTAATGGGTTGTGCATTAGAAGGTTAACACAGGAAGTTACCCCATTATTTTGTGACCCGAGACGAATGTGAATAAACAGCGGAGAAAAGCGTGACTCGAATAATCTGTGCGTTATTCACGAGCAAGCACGAACCCAAGAAGTTTTTGTGCGCACGCAAATTATTTATACGTTTTCAGATGCAAGATGTTCCTGTTAATATCAATTGCTAGGAGAATTATAATTTGAACGTGACTTATGTACCTATAAATGTTATACATTTTTAAAAACACTAACTTAATTAAACGATACGTCGAACATTTAGATTAAAATTAATTTATTTTATTCAAATAAATTTTTAAAACTTTAGGATTATCTATTTATCTTGCTTTGTTAAAACGATTGTAATTAAAGTGGTTCTTATTTATTTGCGTTTGACATTAGTTTCTACAAGTTAAGTTAAAACTATCACGTTTGAGCAAATATGAATATTTTACGGCAAAAGGATTTTAAATAATATTTTTATTGACCAAATTTATATTTAATTGCTATAGAATATTTTAATCTTCTAAAATTAATTGTATAGGTAATGAGAAACGTGTAGACTTGGTTTTGAGCGAGCTATCCTTCGGAAAGTGCCATGACTCGTACTAAGATACCTATTTCTGCCGACCAACATTTCCGCGTTAGGTTTTAAGCGCGGTTTCCTTGATGTTAGTGTTAATTAAAGGCTTATTTCCACTAGACTTTAAGCTCACAGCGTATCGTAGAGCATTTCTCTCGCGAGTGTCTTTTAAAACGATTTTATGTTTTACGCTAAGGTACTTAGTACCAGGTGGACCATTTTCTTTATCTGTCTCTAAAAGGTATAAACGGTAATTCCCCCGATTAGACCTGCTATCTCGGAGCAATTTTTCAAGAAAAAGGCCATGGAGGGTGGCTCACTGGATGAGTGACAAAAGGTTCGGACGAATACACCTGTCCTAGATTCCTCTACCTGTAATTTTTTACCTGAAGGTTCACTCACAAAATACTGCATTCCTTCCAAAGCTTTTGCTAAAAGTTTATGTCCCTCGGTCGTATTTTATAACTTGCAAAATATTCGTAAACCAAAATATCGAGCTAATTTTGTTTTTATAGCCAATTTGGGACGGGCGTATTCCGTTTAGAATTTAGAGGATTCTAGAATACTTGGCATGGATTTCGTCCTATACCGCAATGGCTTTTATACATGGTATTTTTATAGATATTAAACTTTTTGGCATAAATAGCAGCTCAGAGTGGAACGAATAATCCAAAATAAGCGGTACTGGTCAGCTCCGTAGGTTCTCCGCCTGCTGCAAACCTCGGTGCCATTATCTTCGAATTTGTGTTCGCCACAGCGAACATTATGTCCTGACCATCCATTATTCACGTGCGAACTCTCGCGCCGATGTGGCCGGCACCGAGCTCTTCGCATATTCCATTCATTCGCTCCTTTTGCCGATTCACTCTTTAACACCTTCTTACGGCTCGTTTCACGACCTGAATAAAATAACAGACCGAAATCTCATGGGAGTACATTCAATACCCGAACACGACGGAAATTCGGATGAAGTCTAAAAGCTGAGTCGACTTTATTGTAAGGAAGTAATTAGGGTTACCTTCTATTGAGGCACCATGAATAGGCGCCGAGCGACTAAGGTGTGCTATGCTAATTGCACCTTAATGATACATTGGGTCACGGTTCTGTTGATAAATTAAATAGAAAAAACTATTGATAAACAAACCCAAATAAAATGTAGGTTATTCAACAAAGTTTATCTCCTATTGACTAAAACGCTATGACCCAAAATTATACCATGCGTGTTTTGATTTTTGAATACAATAAAAAAACGTGCCATGTTACGTTTTCTATCAGAATACAAAAAGCAAGTCTTATTAATAAGAATCAAATATCATGCATGTACTTATTATTAAAATATTCTCAACAAACCAACCAGATCGCGTTTCTAAAGTTGGACTCCAAAGTTTCGAAAAAATATTAGGGGTCGCAACATTCAAAAAGGTCGAAGCATACAGAGTCGTTCAACCAAGGTCGGGAAACGAATTTTTAAACTACCCCGTGGTCGTGTGCGACGTGACGGGAATCTCTGCATATCTCAGCACGTTATTTGTTCGAAAGATGCCGAGATCTATTCGTAATTTTCACGCAAAATTCAGTCCCAAAACCTCTAGCCCGACGCTGAAGGACATTCGAAAACTCATTTTAGCCGAGACCGTAAAGATATCTCGGTTGATGAAAAGTTCATGCTCCCAGAGCGCTTTCATTTTTATTTTCTCAAAGTCATAAAAAATAATGAATAATTATGACAATGGACGACACCACGTCCCTGTGGTGTCGTCCATTGTAAAATATCGACTTTGACTTAAGTGATAATAAAAATTCTGAGAAAATTTTATGCAAAATTTTACGTTTACACGGGTAGACCTACAATATAAACGTCTTCCAGAATATTTCATCATTAAATATCATCAGAACATTATCTTTCTGCGATATCAAATAGCTTTTAGAAATACACATATAGTATTATGTTTCCATACATATGACTCTCGTAGCATTTGCATATATTTTATTGACACAAGAATAGTAAAAAGAGGGCTATATTTACCCTAATAGAATTCGGTATGAAATAAGACGAGAGATATTTATACCTATCTATTTACCCGAGACGGTCTATTTAAAACTTTCCCCTCGTTTTATTATTTTACCCTAATAACATAAATTGTAATCCAAGTAAACTGTCAGACCTTCCCATATCCCTAAGACGAGCAGCAAACCCTAGATATTTCAGCTAAGACATACGACATGCCCATAAATTTTCTCGCAAATTTGAACCCGCGACGTTGTGGGAGACCCTCGTACGAATATTTTCAGGCTCTAACGAGTGTGTATATTAGAGTCGAGCCTTTTTCCGCAATATATCAAAAGATTTTCGGCCACCAATAACTTAACGTACCACAAAAACTCATAGTAAAAATAACTCAACAGATAAGATACTAAATTAATATAAAGCACTTTATTAATAGTTTCCCAGAAACTCAAATGCCAGTGCCATAATCAAAGGACTAATCTGAACAGTTCGATGGCTCAATGATATATTGTCAGCTGATAACCGGCCGCACCGGGACGGGCCGGGAGGCCGGGAGGCAGTAATTAACGTGTTCCACGCACATGATACAAGCGCGCGTGACGCCGCCTGCGAGATAATACGCCCGACCCTTATCACTACACGCTCCTTACCGTTTGTCATAAATTTTATCACCCTGATGAACGGACGCAACCGAAGACCTCCTTTCCTGTGCTCTCCGGCGAATTAACGAACCGTGAACTTGTGACCAAGAATCTAGTTCTTTTTCCAGTCACAAACACAATCACTTAGATAACCACTATAGATACAAATATACACACCGTTAAATCAAACACGACTTGTTAATATAAAAATAATGTAAATAAAAATACTCGATTTCGTAAATAAAGTTTTCACTCTAAAAAGTTCATCAATTCATTTCAAAGTCAGACTTAGTCAACGTTAAATTGGAGTTATAACATTTTGAATGATATCACTAGAGCAATTCCTGTGAGTGGAGGCGGTTTGAGGTTGTTCGAATGTTATTGCGAATGTGAACGCGCGCAACGGAGTGTGCGACGTGGTCTCGCCGTGTGGGCAGTCGCTCGGCTGGCGGCCAGCTGCGGACTGCGCGGGCCAGGCGGCGGGCGCGCGCCAGGCCTGCTCGCACCGAGCGCACGCGCCCCGCGGGGATCAATACACCCCGCCCCAACCACTGCCGCGCCCGCCGGGGCCGCCCCGGCGCCCACCGCCTAGCGCCGAGTCGCTGCTACGCGCTGCGTGCCTAAAACGCTACGAGCTACGCGCTCGCAATTCCTGCGAGCGCCCGTAACATCGCTTAGCTTGCCACTTTTGAGATGAATGGGAAATTCAAACTTTTTCAAACCTTATTTTGCATACACTTGGTAAAAGTGGACAACAGGCGCTTTTTAACTAAAACTTAGAACAGTGAGCGTTGGAGCTGAATATTCAATTGTATTGTGTTTATACCAATATTTAAATAAGAAGTTTCCTTAAGCATGTAGATGCTTAAGGAAACTTCTTATTTAAATATTTGAAATATATTCCTCATTAAGCTTAAATATTTTTCTATGGCGACAGAAAGTATAGTACCTCGAGGTTTAACTAAATCTGATTACCTATAATTAGACTGATTTCAGAATAATATTTGCGAAGCTGTGCATTCATATTTTATTAAATTGAACGTCCAACGGAGAGATTTACGTGATTTACGTGTGTGAACATTATTTTTAAATTATGGTGTAAAATATTTTAGTTTTAATCGTAGTTGCTTGGTCATTGTCCGAGGTTATGTGGTCTATAGTAGTTTGTTCTCGAAAAGCTTACTCGGACGAATGAAATGGCACATCTTAATTCATTACCATTTCCTTTTATTACTCCCCAAGGATCCCACACGGTGACAATTTGCAGTCGACATTACGTTACGACTCTTCCTAACTTTTGACTTGTCAACAGAAATTGTAACATACGGGAGCCGCAGTAACAATAAATTTGCATTTTCAACATTTGTATCAGAATTTTATACCAGCTTTGACCCAGTTCTCGGTTTAGATAATCGATATTACGGAATTTTATCAAGCGTGTAAAAATTAAAAGAGCTGTGAAACTTTACTACCTCATTAAAGAGATAGTTCGAGCAGAACTTGGATTAAACTGGTCAAAAACAACAGCATCTCATAAATATTTACTGTGGTCATAATGCGACCGTCACTATAAATCTCAATCAAGCCCCGAAACCTTCAAAACTATTGCTATGGTCAACGTTTATGCCAGCGGAAGTTTTATTACAATGTTCTGAATGATTGATTGAAATAAATAAAGGTTCATATTTAATATCATGTTCTCTTAATTTTAAATATATACCACCAATCATGATTACTGTATTTGTTTTGCTTACAAAGATAAAATATATTAAAGGTACAAGATGAACGTTTACAAAAGATTGTCTTTTGATATAACATTGTAAGCACGTAAACTCATAATTTTCTTATTCGATACATTCGTTTTTCATGTAAGTACTTCAGTATTATAGAGCATGTCGAGAAACACCGCACGTAAACACTGGCAATCAGGTTAGACTTACCCTTTCTCGTCGGGAAAGCTCCAGCGACTTAAATTTATTGCACGCTCAATCAGTCTCTGATATAACATTCCGATACAAACCACCATTTGGTTCCTCGATAGTATCGGGGCATTCGAGACGTCACCATTGAGACATTCCATTATTGTATGGGATTTGCGTAGTTTCATGTCCATGTCACAGGGAAATCATAAAATGATAATTTCATTTAAGCATTCCCCTGAAAAAAGCAAGAATTTCATAAAATTCCTGTTTACCTGTTTTAGGGAAATCACACTTCACGCTTAAACTACTGAACGGATCGGGTTAAAATTTTACAGACAGGTAGTTATAGGCCTGGAATAAAGTAAGGCTACTTTTTATCCCATAAATCAGTTCCCATGGTAGGTATAAATTACCTTTTAAACGTTTTTATAGAAACAACGCGTGCGAAGCCGCGAACAGAAACTAGTCACACTAATATTATAAATGCGAAAGTTTGTATTTTGGACAGATGGTTGGATGTTTGCTACTTTTTCACGGAAAAACTACTGAACGGAAAGGACAAAAATTTTGCATAGATGAGTAGGTCAACCGGCTTTTAACACATAAATCAGATCCCATCGGATAAAAATAACCTTTAAACGTTTCCTTAGTAACAACGCGTGCGAAGCCGCAGGCAGAACCAGCCGGTAAAAGAAACCAGTCAAGGCTTGCACTGTACTATTTCGGCCTTATCTCCGTGCGTGCAGTGAGCTCACTGCATTCCTCCAGTATTGGCTGTCTTCGATACGCAGTACGACAAAAGTAAGATCAATTGCCGTATGCGAACCATAGCCCGCTGAGCGACTTTGACCTGGGGATTACCTGGGGACCAGTAGTAACGTGAGCGTGTCCACGTCTCAGGAAACCTATTTTAATTCTACCAAATACGCAATAGTGTGTTTCGTTTTGTTTTTTTGTGCAAATTGGTACTCTAATTCGCTATATTAAAGCACCAAATGGGCCGAAATGCAACACGCAATTGAATAAAAATATGCTCCCAGCTCTGTACCGTAGGTCATAACGGGTGGGACGCCCTGAGTGAAAACATTAGGTTTCAGGCATAGCGGTAGCTAGTCGTGTATGAGTGACAGCAATCAATCACGACTGCAATCCTTTCTGAATAAGCCAACCGGTCTAGTCCCTTCCAGCAATTCCTCTTTCCGATAACGTACTGTGTGTTTTGGAACTGGCCGGCAAATATGAAACTGTAGGGATGCGGTTAGCTAAAGGACACCTTCACCTACACGGTAATGTGTAAATGGTTTATTTCACCCTTTCCCTACAACAGCTTAGAGATTTTATAAAATCATAGATTTTTTCAAGGAAATGCTCAAATAAATTGATTGTTTTAGCATTTCCCGGGTTTTGATGAAATCCCTGATTATACCATTTCCCTCCGACATCCGCACGGCAGAGGCGCTATACAAAATTCCATAATAAAATGGAACGTATTGATGGCGTCTCAAAAATAGAAAAACTAAACTCAGGGCTCAGCTTGCAAAGAATTCCGTCTCGCTAAACCCAAAGGATTCCTGCAACGTGGAAGCTTATCTCATTAATCGGTTCTTACATTTTGCTGTTTAGAACTATAAAAGGGAAATTAAAAATACCATGTTGACGAGTACCTAAGTAACAGGGTAGGTACCTACCTAAATGTAGATGAATAATCCGAGAAATCTATATTGGCTAGTTAAAGTAGCAACGACTATCTAAATTACGGGTCAGCCTGTAAAAGGAAAAAGTTCCATTCAGTCGTAAGGGAGCATAAAAAGTGATGAAAAGACAGCCCCGCCGCGCTGATATGGACATGTTATTCAACTACTCTGTGAATCTTTTCACAGCCGCTCCAATAATAAAGTTACGTTCTTTGAAAATCGATCAAAGGCTTAAGCAAACCAAATACATAAACATAGAGAAGCTACCAATCATCAAGCCTGTCCATGGTCCAAACAAGCACCATTGAAATTAACTTTAACGGAAAATAATTTACTGAGCAAGACAAATGGGTATCACGGGAGTCATTTTTCATATGGCTAAGCTGAACACCTGTTACCTTTTTCCTTCTACGTGAGGACGTACAATTGTCATTTAATTTAGAAGTGTGATGTGACCTATGAAATGTGTTTAGGCTGTCACGAGCCCAGTAGGCCAAGCACAGGGATTGGTGTCTAGCACAGAAATCTGAATAATATTCTAATGTGTCTACGGCGACACAGCGCTTGTTGTCTAGGGTAGAATAAAAAAAAATTACACCACTTCATCAAACATCGCGTAAATTCATTAAAGTTGAAGGAACAAAATTCAAATATTTTATTTAAGCATTCGATGACGTGTTGTAATTTTTCTCTATTCTACCCTAGACAACAATCGCTGTGTCGTCTACGGAGTTTACGAGCAGAAACTTGTGCGAGAGTTCAGAGTTTTCTTTGTACTCAGTATTGTTGCCATGAATAAATAACGCAAAAAATTTCAAGTTTAACTTGGTACATATTTCGGATAAAAATTAATGCTCTGAAAAACAAAAGTAAAAGTTGAAGTGACTGTCAACTTTCCGTAGCACTGGCAGAAAGAGACAACATAAAAAACCTTTTTCATTGGTTAACATTTGGCATATTTTTCCCCGAAGTTTTGCAATAAAACTGTGTACTTTACACACAAGGGCTCATGACCTGGCCCGCAACGATTCTGACTCCCACCAGTTCCACCCCATAAGCAAACACTCAACGCTTGACGCTGCTCACGAAATAGAATAGGGTGAACGAAAAACAAAAACAAGAGGTAAAAAAAATCCTTAGATTCCCCACATCCCACTAGTCCTTGATGCTTAAAGTCGAGTACTAGAAATGAATAAATAAATTAAGAATTTATGCATAGTTATTATTAAAATTATAAAATCTCGAACAAAATATGATTAAATCTCGAACAAAATATGAATCAATCTAGAGCTTTGAGTGAAGCAATATTTTCTACTTATAGGTTTGTTTCCTTGACATTAATATAGGTTTGATGCAGCTAGATGGCTGTAGCAAACTAGTTATAGTAAACTAGTTCCCGTGAAAACTTTTACTAGACTGAATATCAAATTTTGTAGAGCAAGCAAGCAGTTTTAGGTTTAATATAAATCCACGCAGCATCATTTTCTTAGCTTGATGTTACCAAGTCAATTGTCGATTATTATTCTGGATCACTTAAAACTCTTTATGCAGCAGGTGTTCCAGCCGTAAGGTAATAAAACAACTTTTATAGCTTTCCCTTTTTACTGTTCTCTTATTCCATTCCTTCCGGCATAATCTTGCGTACGCATTCAGCGTGATTTAAATTTGACCGCCTTGAATTTGCATAGTAATTGTTATAGAAGTTTGTGTAGTTTAATCTACATTTTGAAGTTCATGTACTTGCTTTAACAGTAGGAATTTAGTTTATTTAGTTAAACCTCTAATTATAGTACCTCCAATTTAAAAGCAGTCGCCAAAAGGCAGCGTGCCCAGAATGCTATCTGCACGTAACGTTTTATGGCAAAGCTAATTCGCTGAGCGATGAATAAGACAGACAAAAAGACTTAAAAAACCACACCCCGTGTCGATAGGTGCCTATATTGTTCTCAGATACAGCGGACACTTCCCTGACATAACAGACCGTGGCCATCAAGTGACAACTATTCAACACAAACCCTGTTACAACACAACCGAATGAACAACAGAAATAGACTGGAATCCGTTCCACGTAGGTGACGTACGATGGTAAGTCTGAGTAAAACTCATTATACAAATCAATATCGAATCATATAGACTCAGTTTATTAACAAAAAAATAACGCCACATGATAGAAATTAACTAGTATTTAGTATTGAAACAGTTGTATTCAGTTGTTATATAATTCAAATATCAACTGAAACTTAAAAAGTTCGTGTTCCGCGTTTTCATTGCAGCGCATCCTAAATATTAATAATAACTAATTGCTCTTAGTCTAGCTCATACAGCAAAATGAAAACGCATAAAAGATGATGTAAAATCAAGTGAAAGTACTAAGTGGCCTGAAATTATAGGTGGAAGCATCCAGACAATAATGATAATATAATTAGTCACAGACAAATGCAGTTACAAATCTCATTACATTTACAAAATCCGTTACAAAGAGCATTTTCAGCCACAACTTCGAAACTAGTTTCAATTACGTTCCTCGTAAATCTAGTAGATTAGATCATCTAACCAACAGACGCTGGGCTATTCTTGTTTTGTTTTTGTTTTAGCTTTCCTGCTTGATGAAGGTTTTTACGTAAACCACACCACTGTTTAAAGCTGCCTCTGAAACTAAGCGATGAATGACCCAAATCTCCTCGATATTTTCACCGTTGTACCACACCACGCCGTGAAAAATTCTGACACTATCACACAAATGCTATTTCAGTTGATAGCCGCTGTGGTAGCATGATAGGTTCTCCATTCCAAAACTTCTGTTCAAAAATGTTTGGATTTCTACCTCTGCTATTCGGTAATAAATCCAAACTTCACGAATATATTTGTCATACCATCACGTATACCTACTGTGCCATCACTATGGCGAGTTTTCAAATAATTTTATACTAGAGGTACAGTCCATTTTATTCTATTGTCCAACAAAAATATGTGAATTCAAATATATTGGAATGTTATTTATCCCTATGATTTTTCACTGTCCCAAACATTCCTTACAGTTCACCCTTTCACGGTGAAAAATCTGAAATGTATGAGAAAAATATTTGGCATAGAGATGTAAACACAGGTGGAGGCGCGGCTCGGCGGCGAGTGGTGCTTGAGCGATATTTGCGCCTCCTCGGGAGCTGCTGTTTGCGTGATAAACACCGCGCCGCCGTATCCCTCGTAGCTGGGAATATAATAATCGGCAACGGAAACCAAGCTTTGGTCCATGGTTTCGCATGGAATCCGTACTAATCATGTGTTAGTACTATAATGCAAAATTAACTCGGTATCTCTCTCTCTATCTTTTACCTTTTCTGGCTTAACAGCCCAACGGATCGCAGGTTTTGGTACTTTTAAGCCCGGAAAAAACATGCAAAGCCAAGAGCACAAACTAATTCAAATATAAAACAGCCGAGTCTGATTGCATCCGTTTCAGATTGCATTGAAATTGAAATTGAAAATTCATTTATTCAGACTTATGTATCCATTTTGTTAGTAACACATAATTAAAATTGAGAATGGTTAGTAAAATTACAAAATAAAACATAGTATATAAAAATCTATTAATCAGAAAATAACAATAACTAATCATTATTTCAATTCTGATGTCATGAGGATATTAATTACGTGCAAATTTAAATTTTAAAATGTCAATACTTATTGGGTTACTAGTAGATAGATAGATAGATAGACAATGCTTTATTCATCACCTTATAAAACAGATAGTACTTATTAAATATAATGTAGGGAACAGCAATGGAACTGGCGGCCTTATCGCTTAAAGCGATTTCTTCCAGGCAACCAAAACGATGGTGAGAAAAATAAAGGATGGCGGTGCTTACAACATTAATTCGAACTATTTTTACAAACTAATACACATAATACCTACTTACTAAAATAATACACTAATACATTTAACAAAATAATAATACTTAGTAACTCTAAGGGACATGCTAAATATTCTAGTGTGACGTGACATTTAAAAAGTAATTATAGACATTCCTTTTGAAGGCCTTTGACTAGTGAGGCGAGCGGCCGATGTTGGATTACAACCCAGTGACTTATGATGCCAGAATTTAAATCAAAACTATCAGTTACAATTGCAAGTGAGGAGTGTCTGTTCAAAAGGGCCTGTAGAACAAAATTTTGGGAAAATGCGAAAAACCTGTAACTGTCTGTTTTTTTTTACGTAAATTCTAATAGCTTGTTAATATAGAGTAAAGTAAGTGTTTGTTTTCACTATCATTAATCTGAAATTCATATTTTAGAAGATACAAGACATCCAATTTCTAAAATTGACCCTTTTGATCAGAATTTTCAGAAATAGTCCCTATTGATTTGACAAGGGGCCTATTTTCCTAATACTTTGTTGCTATGATAATAAAATAAAAAAAAATACTCTTATTTGACAAGTTGTAGCTCTGCTTAGCTTGGGGCTAGATGATGATGTGTGGATTGTTCAGCATTATTTATTATTTATTTATTTATTATTGTTGTTTAATTTTGTTTCTACTAATATAACCTAACCTATTAATAAATCCTCAAACTACCCACATCAGGCTCCAAGCATTCACATGCTTCATCATTAGGGGGAGATTCATTACCTACTGATGGTATGGTACTGATAATATAAATATTTTGAATACACTTTTTAATTCGTACATAACGGTTGAAACCTCAAAAGACATACACAATGTCTGCCGAATCACTACGTCAAACAAATCACAGAACTAAGTAGCAAATGAAAATGCAAACTGTCATGCTGTCAGACAATGTCAGCTGTCAAAAATATTGGTGTCATTCATCCGACGTACTTCGGTGTCAGTCAATGTCATTTTTGGTTTACTGAAAGCTTTGGCTACGTTCAGAAATAGAAAGAAAAATACTATAAAAATAGCCTAAAAATAGGCCGTTTTGTTAGTAAATAAACAATCCAGAATGAAAAAGAGTCCCTTTGGTGGAGTCATTCATAGGAGGTGTTCCCTAATGAATTTATAGGCATTTTTCAACAGAATTGTAATCTTTGACGTTTAAAATAGGAGAGAAATAGACCGTTTAGCGTGTTAATATTTGGAGGGCTTATAGAATTCAATATAAAGAGTACGACTCGAAAAAAAACCGGATTTTTTTTTTGGAAAAGTGAAATAGGCCTTTTTGAACAGACACTCTTCAAGTAAGCTGTGGGTGCTGGCGAAGGTGCGGCGCATCAGGGACGCGATCCTTTTGCGAACAATTGAGCTCATTTCAACAACATGTGCATCTGAAAACATTCCTGATGCCATACAGAACCGCGGCAGACCCATCGGCATCCTGAACTCGTTATTATACTGGACCTGTAGTGCACTGTAGGCCTTCTGCGTATATCGTACCCATAGGCTGCACGTATATAAGTTTTGGCAAAACGCCTTAAACAGAGTCAACTTGACTGAGGCAGAACACCGTGCAAACCTACGGGCCAACATATTGCATCTGACCTACAGAGCCCTACGTTCCCTCTAAATATCAGGGCCATCATTCAGGTTTCAGTGACCCAGGGGCCCAAGTACTTGAACTTTTTTACCCAAAGTAGGGGAGTTCCAGCAAGCAGGACAGGAGTAACATCCTAGGTTTTAAACTGCATTACCTCACTCTTTTTGTCGTTGTACTTGAGCCCATGAGCCTCTGCATATTGTTCACAAATATTAACTAGCCGTCTGAGAGCACTTATCGAGGGACTCAACAGGACCATGTCGTCTGCGTAACATATATTGTTAACTATAGTACCGTTAATTGAACATCAGACATTAGCTTTGTTGAGCTCCTCAATTAAACGATTTATGTACCTATAGGTTAAACAGCTTTGGGATATTATCCCCCCCTGTCTTACCCCACATCTGAGTGTATAGTCCTCAGAAAACGAGCCCACTTAGCGTGCCACATTTCTTTGGTTCTCATACCAGTACTTAAAAACATGTATTAGATAATTTGGGAGCGTAGTGTAACAAAACAATTTTTGCCACAAGGTGTTATATGAAACTAGGTAAAGCGCCTTTGACAGGCCCAAGAAACATGCGAAGACAGGAGTTTTTTTGCTAGTGTAGTATTGGACGGTTCTGTCGACAGCCCGGGTTGGAAACTGAACTGCGCGTCATTCAAATGCAATTTATAGTCCACCAATAGTTGGTTGTCCGTTGTGTGACTAAAAACCAATTTTTCATCATATTATTGGGATACGATACTGGATTAATTTATACCTTACTAGGAAGTGCGTCCAGGTATTCATTCCCGGAATCCCGTGAGGATTTGAACGGTTTCTATAATTCTAAGAACATTAATTAGATCTGGGTGTTTTCTTGTTTAATAAAAAATACCTATCTACATATGTAGTATAATAGTATTAAGTATATTGGTTACCCATAACATAAGCTCTGCTTAGCTTGCGACTAGATGATTTATTGTTTAACAAAAATTGTTTAATGATGCTGTGTGAATTGTGCAGCATTATATTTATTATTATTAGGTCTCTCTGTATTTAAGCATATGGTTTATGAACACTATCTTTCTTTGGTAATAAATTGTTAGTTTTTTTTTAGTGTTTTTTTTATAAACTAGGTATGTATGTATTATTATCAATAGAGTATATGTATTTTATACTATGTATTGTATGTATTGTATATTTAAACAATACGCCACCGTCTATACGTGTGCAACTGCTTCGTGTCCATCCCAAGGTTGTCTGGAAGAGATCGCTCTTAGCGATAAGGCCACCCATTGTGCAACTCTGTTTTCTCTCTTTTCCTGTATCCGTTTTTTTGTAGTACGCAATAAAGTGTATTGTATTGTGTATTGTATTATTATCAGTTATAATAAGATGGGCTAAGACGCTGTTACCAGTGCCTAAAACATCGTTAGAATGGATCTGCGAGAACATTACTGTGTGTGTTGGTTATATGGTAACAAAGCAAACATATGTAAAGCATTTGCAATAACGGGTTCTGCTGTTAGTTTAATGTTTAATGACGATCTATATGGATTTCAGTATCGACTATAACCACAATATCTATTAGACTTAGATACAGATATATATTGATTAAGGTACAGCTGGTGAACAATGCTTAGTTCCGAGTAGATTAAGAAAGACGAGTTCGAGGAGAAATTACGTATTTTTTGTTATGGTTTATTCAGTAGAACATTAAAATTTATTGATCATCAAAAATATAATTAAATACTAGGTATTTTCGTATAACAAATGAGTTTGCGGAGTTCCGTAATTTGTTTTGGCCCAGATTGAACCCATTATGTTATGACATAAACCAGTTTGATGAGGTAATAAATTGAAAACATGGATTAATGAGAGGTTCCTTATTTTATGAAGCCTTTTAAAGGTAGGGGTGGCTTTACAAATAGTTTCTGAACTTTTTAGATATCCAATGATATTTTTCATACATTCTTAAGAACAAACATAAAGCATACGAGTACATAGTACATCTAGCACCACTACCACACAGTACAAAGAGTATTCAAATATGGGCTTAAACTCGTAATCTATAGATAAACTTTACTTATAGTGTTACCGCCTTACCGCAAGCTTTAGGCGAGTGGCCCGCGCGCTTTCTGCTTTTTTATGCCGTCACTGTTAAATCTACGAAAATATTACGAGTTTACGAGTTAGAGCCCATATTTGATGCTGTGCGTTAGCGATGCTGGATGTGTGTATGTATATGCCTCCTCCTTTAAACTACAAAGTATCTTTATCGCAGACCGAATGACGGCATGTTGGTGAGACAATGTTTCGCTGTATATCAATAGTCACTAAAAATGCTGCACATTCCAAAAACAATGTCCGTTTATAAATAACAAAGCGGCGTGTTTCATTTGTTTACAATCATAGGAAGATCAGATGCGAGATCATATTGATGTAATGCAGTGGTTATACTACGTACGCGCCAGAATCTCAACAATTTATCTTACATGTTTGCGAATACCTTTGTAACAATAACTGAAAATATTTTCTTTGTTTGTTCTCTCAAAATGCAAACACGTTTTGTATTGAAATTCTTTGTAGGTGACTTTAGTATCCAAGTTTGCTGACACAATAAAACCACAGACGACATTCAGTTTTAAGCCGATTAGCATTGTCAAGTTGTCAGTCGTTATCTGACATTTTATTACTCGTAGTTAGCTTTGTAATTAGGTTTATTTGTTGGTGGAAAAGGCGGCTAGCTCTTAGCCCGCTTGCACAACCGTAATTAACTGGTTTAATTATGATTAGTCAGTTGTTGAACCAAACAAATACGTCATAATCAAAATTAGACATTAAAAAATCGTTGTGCAAGTAGGACTAAGCCCCTCTTGCACAAGGATTTCTAAATGGCTAATCTTATTTAAAGGGATTTAAAGATTTTGGTATGGAGGCTGGCCCTAACATCGACTACAACATTGAATTTTTTTTTCAAAATTGGCGCGCACTAAGAAAGTTATATGTATATTTGGGTAGACGTAAAGGTATATAATGGTACTTATACAAATAAAACATGTCCTAAAGCATCAGGTTTTTGAGATATTCACAAATGAAAATACCTATTGCTTTTTTTTATGTGAATATTTCAGAAACCTGACGCTTTAGGACATTATGTTAAGGACCATCTTTTTTTGTATAAGTGTCCTCTATCTAAATGTTTATATAACTTTTGTAATGCGCGGCAATTTTGAAAAAAAAAGTGTGGTAGCTGATTTTAGGGCTATAATCTTCAAACCCCTTTTACGAATTTGTATGGTTTGGCAACTCACGAATAATGTTTAGCCAGTTAAATATCCTTTGTGCAAGCGGAGCTAAGTTTACAAGGAACAATCAAATAACAACACGACGATTTTGACGACTTCTGCAAAGCGGCGAGCGAAGGACCGCCTTCGACGCAAGAGGTTGCGGGTTCAATTCCCGCCTCGAGACCAATGTTTGTACGACCTGGAGCTATTTGTTCCGGGGGTTCTGGGTGTTTCATATGTATACCTAATAAAAATTATCTATCTATGTAATGTATTGTTTTAAGTATATCAGTTATCTAGTACCCAAAAGATACAAGCTTTGCTTAGCTTGGGGCTAGAGGGTTCTGTGTGAATTATCAGATTATGTACTTTTTTCTACTCTCCTCTATTAGCTATCATGACCGTATCAGACCTTTAACAAAATAACAACTACCTAAACTATAGATGCGGAACTGGCTTACAAGGGTTTTCACCAATTGGTGTTCACCCGCTGTAAACCGATAAAACCCCGGTAAAAACAGGAATTAAAAACTATTTTTAGGCTGTTTGGGTATCAATACATTATCATCCAATCTTAGGACAATAATGTATTGTGAAAGTTAATTATTATTGGTAGATGTCGGACTTTATAGGTTAGGAAGCTATGTAAACTTCATCGGTACCTTTTCATTTTGATTTTACCTAACTATTTTACCTAAGGTTGCCTGGAAGAGATCGCTGTTAGCGATAAGGCCGCCGATTGTGCCACATTATATATAATTAGTATTAAGTTCTTGTTTTATAAGTGTATTGATGGTGCAATAAAGTGATAATCTATCTATCTATCTATCTATCTATATCGGTTGTATCGCCTTCCACATAATCTTACACTCTTCCAGAGCCCATGCTTATAAACCTTCGTTTTCACCAAGGATGCGAATTCATAAAAAATCGGTTATTCCGACTAATAACCGATTTTTTATGAATTCGTGCACTTATTGCCTTTATTCTGAATACATAAAAGAAACCAAATGAAAAAAAACGTAAAATAGGCGGCGAAAATAGTATGAGGAATATAATTTTAATTTATAATTTATCGCCACGGTTAATTTATTTAATTTCCATTAATTGACATGTTGAATTACACAAAAATGTAAAAATAAATACACAAAGTATGCGTAAAACTGCCAGACAATGTACTCCACGCAATCTTTTAAAAACAAACTCAAAAAGTGGTTGGTTGATCAATCACCCTAATGACTTTGACATAAATAAATTGAGAAAATTATAATTTCATGAATTCATTTAATCAATTACAAATGTATAGTTATGGTAATATTATTGTTATTATAAGAATATTGAAAAAGAAAAGAGAATAAATATAAGAATATTGTGTACCATTGTACTTAAATTTATCTAACATTTTTTAGAATAAGTTCCGACGTGTAATATTTTTATTAATAAAATGAGTAAAAGTAAAAACACATTCCAGAACGATAATCTTAACCCACCTTTCCTCGTTCCACAGTCGGGTTATTATCGTATTAAACGGGGTCTTTGGGTGTACACCGGTGTTTACCCGCTGCTTCACATCTATAGCAACAACAAATACCTTAAAGCTATAAAACTAAGGTATTACAAAACTATCCAGACGCACCTTAAAATTACGTCGTGACACAAGTCTACGTTGTCGTTTTATCTAACTAGTTAGTTTTACGCCTAACGTTTTTTACCTATACTTGTTCGAAATCTCGCTGCAGCAATCCTTTTCACCTCTAACTAATACAGACCGAGCAACACTAGCCACACCATTAACACCAGTCTTGTAAAGTTTTTACTCTTATTTACAAGAATTATTCCCCAGCGGAAACTACTCGGGAGAGCTCACCGCAGACCAAAAGCATTAATTCTTCACCTAACTAAACGTAAATTTATGTTTCCTCTTTTTGAACCTGAGAAACTCTTTGCAACCAAGTTATTTGCAATCACAGTGTTACATTTTCACGTACAGGTATAGGATTTGTTTTAAAAGTAAGAACTTTTAACTTAATAATTTAAGATTGTGTGTTCTAAATATTATTAAGTTCGGGGATTTGATATAATGCCATAATACGCGAGCTATTAGTATGAGCTGGTTATCCAAGTAAATATTTCTCGTACGATCCGCGCTTTCTCAAAATGGGATGAAAGCTTGTCAATGTAAACGCGTTTATTTTAGTTCAAAAAGGTTCTATACCATTCTTCTCTGGCCCGGATCTAGTACTTTTTATTGCAAAAATATGAAAAAAATTAGAGCTCATACAAAGTTGCGCTTCTGTATCGCAAGCTACGTCGCCTAACTCCTTGCGCCGAAGGAACCCCACCGCGACGGATAAGTACAACAAACCTCGCAATTACCAGTATTTTAATACAGGCACGTTTATTTTCCTTTTATTTCTGGATTTCAATTCATTCCGCTGAAAGACAATGGAAGGAATAATTTAGCAATGAATATTAATGAACTAGGATTCGCACTTATTCCTCTGCTCACGCCTTACTGCGTATTCATAAAATGCTACTCAATCAACGACTGCCGATAAATCTCTCTACTTTACCTCCGTGTTTGCTCTCAATTACTTGTTAATATGATTAAATTGGTTATTTGCCTACTTGAGTGACCTGGTTTCATTATTTACCTTTGCTGATTAATGATATCTCTTTATTTTATTAAATAAAATAAAGGGATAACAAATTTTGTTGGAGTTTGTAAACAATACTTGAGGAGTACCTTCCTGCATAGTTTACAATTTAAATGGAGAGCCTAGCGTAGTAAATGTGTATAAGAATATAAAACAGGGTTGTAATAACAGCGATGTATGAGAATTCGTTGGCAACGGAACGCCGCCGCCGTTACTTAGACTACGTGGCGTACGGCTATTGTATACTATGTCAGTAACTACGCCAACCGCTACGGTGCTACGAAGCTACGAGGTGCTACGCGCGTATGAGGTGCTACGCGGCTACGAAGTGCTACGCGGCTACGAAGTGCTACGCGGCTACGAGGTGCTACGACGGTAAAGCGCTGCACACTAAAATAAAACGAAAATGTAACCTCTCCGCGTGGTGACTCACCAGTCGCATACAAATAGCGAGCCAGCACGAGCCGTAGGCGTTTTAAGCTAGGAAAGCGACTACAAAAAGTTTCGTTATGTTCCTTATCACTATCAGTCTAGTTCTAAAGCCAGTGGCAGTAAACACGCTATATACAAATTATATAATGGTTATATTAAATCGGGGTGGCTGAGTCAGTAGACGGTTTGATGGAATAATAAAGTAAGTTTTATGACCTTTTTTGCCTCTATAAATCTTGGCGATAGCTTGCAGATGCGTGCGCCGATAGAGGGCGCTGTCGACAGCACCACAATGATATTATGAATACGTTAGGATTGTATGGAAAGCAATACAGTACATGAGTTGTTGGGTATTGGGGATAAGTCGATATTTAATATTATTATAATTATAACAACCCGAAATTTAAAAAAAAAACATACTATACGTCCTAATAAACCTACTAACGTATAGTGCCACAACAAATTCTTTGTCTTTTTCTTCTCTAAATATTTGTGCTTATATAAAAAATTGCCATCTGTAAAAAACAACACAATAAAGCTTTGGAAAATAATACTATCCTATTTTTCATTGTTGCCCCAAACCCCTGGACAAATATAAAACCACATAAATCCACGCAAAAACCATTTTTTATAAATCCAAATGACAACACTCGAAGCAAATAAAATTTAATCATGAAAGTAAACTCTGTGTTGCCCACTCTTCATGGATATTAATCACTAATCCAATATTTCAGCGAGTTGGAAACTCGAACCGGTGACATTGTTTGTAAGTACTTTGCACTGAAATAAAAGATACCTCATAAACCGAGTTCATTGGACGATTTGTCATCCTGATACTTCTTTAGATTCGTTGAACAATGTCTGGACTAGACATTGTGTTTTAAATACCAAATCTCTTGTAAGTGGCTTCCAAAAACCTAAGTAATAATACCTACGATGCGATTGATTTCAAATTAAATTCGATCTAATTATAATAGACTTATCCGACTTGAGCGCAACAATTCATAGAATGCTTTTTCGGCGAGACGGGAGGAGAGTTTTTGGTAGCTTTCAAAGGACATCGTGCGTGGTGTGTAATTAGGTATAAAGGTAGAACCACACTACTGTGGTGTAGTGTTTCGCGGCGCGTCAAAAGCATATTACTGTGTGTTATGACGGGTTGTGTCGCTGTAACAGTATGCCTGTAACCATACTAAATATATGAATTCGATATGATTCTGACGCACCACAACGCACTACAGCACAAAAGTGTGGTTAAAGTTGTAACGTTAGATTGAGAACTCTCAAAAATCCGTTGCCGTTTCCATTGCTGACTAAAAATGCACCCATGACCTATTGGGTCTCCATCAGATCATATATTCTCAACCTTAATAACCATAGCCATTAAATAAAGTTGTCTGTCGTGTACCTTGCAGTAGTTTTTCCCCAACGTCTCACGCATGACTATTCCCTGCGTCTCACGTCAGAAACACCTATTCTCAATGTCTTGAGAACAGTAAAGCCAACGGCTCACGAGAGTCAGAGCATCATGATTTACAACCTAAGTAGGTACATCATATATTACACGTAATGTTTTTACAAACAAATAATATTCCCCGCATTCTGCATGCAAAATTCGTATTTCGAGAGGACCTTTGATCCAAATATGAGTAAACCCAGTAGCTTTGAAGTACAACCTGACAAATGTACCGCTGCCCACACGGAAACGAAATATGTTTGGCTTCATTGAATCATCCCTGAATACTTGTAAACAAAGTGAACCTTCATTAGTAGGAAGCAATGTCTCTCACTCATCAATTCTCAGAATTAGAACTTTTTTCATGCTGGAAATTTTACACAAACATTTCTATCCCGAAAGTAGTCGAAGCTGAATTTGATGCTATAAGGTAAATGAATAAGAATATTTTGTGCTTAATCGAAACTTTTTTTTTGGAAAATCTCGCAGTTTTAATATTTTATACACTTTTATCATGCTGGAAATTTGAAAATGAAATATGAAAAAATATTTATTTTGTCTCTTATAATCAATCTTATAATTTTCCTGCGGTCTCCACACTAGGCAAAGCCAGTATCGTGGAGACCAGTAGTTTGACTTAACTTAACGAAATTTCGGACTACTTACTAGCTTATTACTACATTATATGATGAGCGAACAAAATAAGATTAAAAATAAAATTTCACATGGAACTACCAAACTTGATGCAAACATTTCTATCCCAAAAGTAGTCAAGCTGAATTAGAATTTGATGCTTTAATGTAAATGCATAAAAATATTTTGTGCTTAATCGAAACTTTTTTTGGAAAATCACGCAGTAGTATATAGTATATAGTATCCTGTATTTTATACAGGATTACAACGTATTGAAAAAAATCCTAAGCAAAACCTTATTGTAAAAGCATAGCGGTAAGTTTTCTAAAAAAGTCGTAAAATTACATAAATAAATAAATAAAATAAATAAATAATGCTGGACAATCCACACAGCATCATCTAGCCCCAAAGTAAGCAGAGCTTGTGTTATGGGTACTAGATGACTGATAAACTTAATACAATACATAACATACATAGATATTTTTTAAATAAAACAATCAAATGAGATTTTTTTGGCTGCACTCCTGCAACACCTGACCGGTACTAGAAACAAAATCCTGTTTAGTCCTTTCGTGACGAGAGTCATTCCGCAGTGACTGCTCTGCCTCGGCTGGCGCTGAGCTTCACAAACCTCATAAATCCGTGCTCCCAAAGGTACCCTCCAGATAAAACTTTATTTATTGTGCTGACTGATTTATATGCTGCATGTGGCTGACACAATCCTACTTTCAGTAATTAAACACACATTTCTAAACAATATTTTAGTTATGTGGGTCCACCATGTAGTCAAATCCAAGTCCTTTTTTATTAAACAAAAACATTAACTCACAACTGTGATCATAACAATAAAAAATATCACAAAAAGTACTTTAGATAGCCTATAGTCACAGTTCTGAACAATCGTAGTAAAAAGTGGATCACATAAAATAAAATTTGGCAATAAAGCGCTTTTGAAAACTATAGGTACACAAACCCGAATAGTGCCAAAACTGAATATCTATTTGTTGGCTCAATCTGACGTATCGAAACACGATAGTTATGGCATGAAATGAAATATTTTTCCGCCCTAATGGCGCTTTGCACTCAAAGGCCAGAGATACTCGATATTATGGGAACTAGGTTTTGTGCTTATCAATATAAGGTAAGGTATCATTTTCATTAGCCATCGAACACTAATCCCGCAGTACACGAGGGAAATTACTAGAAAGTAATACTTTGTAAGGGGTTTCGTTTACTGGAGCTTATTTCATCACACTATTCATCCGAGCACGGACGCGCGAGACTGAAGCGTCGCTCGTTGACGGCAACTCAACAAAGATCAAAGGAGAGTAGGTACCTTTCGATTAAACGCCGGAGCTCCTCATACTTTCTTCAAATTAGAAACAGATACGCTCCGCTAACTTGCCTGCTCATGCTCACAAAAACATATCATGTAAAGCAATTTGATAAATATTAGACATATCAACTGCTAAATTCGTAAGCACTTATATCGTAGAATACGTTTTTAATATCATGTTGATTTGGGTTTGGAACCTCAAAGATTAAAACCTAATTTATATTCATAAAGTATGATATTTTTCGGTATGACATTATCAAAATTTGCGTGTTTCGAATCTAAATAAGCATAAGTTTTATTGGGCACATAGATTACAATAACAGAATAAAACAGTTACAACTAGTATATACACTTATATCTATTTTTTTTAATCTAAGCCGTCACCAGAAAGCACAGTGCCCAGAATGCTGGCAGCATTGCCACGTTGAATGGCAATGCTAATTCGTTGACCGAAATAGAAGCCAGCATTCCGATCACCTGTCGACTCTATGAGAAGTTTGGTAAGATCTTTATAAATGGCGTGTGTTCCATGTCCCCAAGGACCAAGGGTTTCAATCCCAAACGGCTCAAATAGGTAACCTCTGGTTCGGTTCACCACACTGACAACTAGGCAAGGAGAACCTAAACGCAAAGAGTTATTATCTAAAAGGGTACCTAGATTTTTGGAAGGCAGAACCAAACATGCAACCAAAGTCCTGATTCCGGACATTGAAAAATTAAAAAGAAAAAAAAATTATTCCATTCCTCAATTTGGAAGCTTTACATGAACGAATAAAATGCAATCACTTTTCCGAAAACAATGAATGTTTCGATTCGTTTTGAAATCACAATTTGCGATACCTATTCATTTCATTGAAATGTTTTTACGTTGAAAAGCCAGGGGCCTACTGAAAAACCGATTGCGATATATTTGTATCGACTGTCAATCTGTCAAGCTATAGAATTTTTCTTGTTATAGAACTTATTGGAATGGTATTGAGATAACAGGCCGCTCTTTGTTATTATTAGAACTATAAATAAATAAATAAATATAGTGATACCCGTTAGAACGGGTATCACGGTCATCTCGTGACCACGAATGTGTGTTAAACTGTTGCAACGTCGAGAAAAATAGGTAAATAACGCGATAAATACCAGCTAAATAGTACTAATAATAATGTGTTCAGATCGCGTAAGTTTAAAAATGTTTATAGGTCTGAGTTGTTAAACTCAAAACTCAAGGTGCTTTATTATTTAAGTATATTAGACCTTACAGGAGTCTTGGACACGATCATATAGGCCATGAGATACAATTTAGAAAAGTTATCCGTCCACATTTTAATAAACAGTTATTCCATTAACCAACAGCAACTTACCGTAAACCTTAGCTAGCAACGTCCAATTAATGTACAACGAGAAGACATCTCTTATTACAGCATAAATTTTGCCACTGCTCCGCTTAATTGAATCACGGTGTTTCTAACTGAAATAAACAAGTGACAGCTTAATCGATTAATTCCATTAATCATTTTTAGAAATTTAACCGCTAAGTTGAAAATCTACCGAGGTCTTTCAATATCTACAAGTTGTTTCATATTTATAAGGCAACTTAATTATTTATGGGTTATTCAAATGCTGATTAAAAGGCACGGATAGGATACCGATTCGAGGATCGATGATCAATGTTAGGGTTTATATAATATTAGCGGTTGCCCGCGGCTTTGCACGCATGGTAGGTACTTGGAAGTTGAACTGAGATTTGATGATATGCAAAGTTGTTTAATACACTACGACATATCTCACAAACACACTTCAAGAGTGTTGGCATGCTTAAAAAAGGAAAGAAAGTTTATTTTGCCCTAGGATGAAGACTCCAACTGCATTCCGCTATTAGTGTACCTCGCTATAACTCGTCGAAACTTTTACAGCTGTGTAATTGTGCAGTTTGATTCTGGTAAGTTCGTGCCATAACTTTCTCGGCATCAACCGCAAAGCAGTGTGAAATTTCTCAAGCCATAAATAATACTCAAATTAAAAGCAATTCATTGTTCGCTACAAATTGTCGATATGAATCTTGCCGAGTAGGTATATTGCTGCGGCTCATACAATTTCATCAGGCCCTGATAACTCACCCAGGGTTCCCGCCTCGCCAGGGCAGGGGCCTTAGTAATCGCGGCCTAGTCACCCGCAATGATGCTAAGAGGAACCCATGGGGCTGTGCCAACGCAGACGGCGGTACGGTCGGCCCCACGAGGGACTGCTCCTCTGGGGTTTGCTCTTTAAGCCCAGTTGGAGCGGTAGTGGGTTGCGGTGTAGTATGCAATATGTAATGTGCTGTATGGGCAGCTTGGCCGAAGACAGGTGAAGGCCGCGGCGGAAGAGGAGTGCCGGTATTTAGGTACGCCGCTTTCCCTGCCTTCCGCGGTCTTGGCGGGGTCACCACCGTTTGATGGCGGATGCGGTGTTGGCGGTATGGCGAAGGCAGCTCTCCCTATCCTCTGTGACCGTGTGGCAGGCGGCGGAGCCACTCGACTGTCCTGTCGCAGGAGGACCTAGGGCGTTTGGACAAGAATCGTCCGGCGCCCAATTGGCGGGTAAAGTCTCCGAGGTGGTCGTCATATGTTTCTGGCACGTCGCGAAAGGGGGTGCTCCACACCCCCCAGTGAGGGGCCCGATATCGGGCAGCCGCGGTGGGTTCGTGGAAGAATAGCGTTCCCAACACAAGCGGCACCGGCGGAAACACCCTGAGGGTTGTAGTAGTGTTGGAGTCCCACATAATCGTACTGTTTCCCTATGGCAGTACGATATAGCGTATTTCCTCAGGATAATAAAACAAGATCCGTCAAGTGCGAGTGTGACTCGCGCCGAGGGTTTCGAACGGTTGTCAAGTATACCAATATGTACTATAGGTACTCGTCAGAGACTTTGCTATTTGATGAATACCAAAAAGTTAAAGGTACCTTCCTTTCAGAAGTATCGGTTTGCAAACTTCGGAGTAGATAAGATAAGAATAATAGTAAAATTATCGAGATTATTCTGAATATTTCAAAAAGTATTAAGCCTACAGATGTTTCAAAAACTGTTTTGAGATGTACAAACCGACACTTTTATTTGATACCCCACTCGATAAAGTAGCCCCCCTTTTGAAAATAATCCCCCCCCCCCTTTTGACAATTTTTGTCTACTTACAGCCTTCTCTATATTTTTCCTGTAAATTGTAGATCCATATCTACAAACGCTACATACATTTCAGATGGATCGCTCTGCTAACTTCGGTGATGGGGGGCATGGGTATTTTTTCGAGTTTTTTCAAAATATTTCAAAAAGTATTGAGCCTACAGAAATTACAAAAACTTTTTTGAGATGTACAAAACGAAAACTTTCATTTGATACCCCACTCGATGAGGTAGCCCCCTTTTGAAAATTATCCCCTCCTCTTTTACAATTATCAAAAATTTCTTCTCTATATTTTTCCTGTAAAATATAGATCCATATCTACAAACGCTACATACATTTTAGATGGATCGCTCTGCAAACTACGTAGATAGGGGGGGAGAATGGGAATGTTTTCGACTTTTTTCTAAATATTTCAAAAAGTATGAAACCTACAGCAATTGCAAAGATTGTTTTGAAATGTACAAATTGATACCTTTCATTTAATACCCCAATTGACATTGTAGGTCTCTTTTAAAATTTTGACATCAAAATTTGTATTAAAAATTTTCATTTTCATTTATTATTTATTTTTTCCTATTAATCTGTACAGGCGCACGAAATGTATTATTATTTTTTATTTCACGTTATTTGCTGCTGTAGTTGCTGAGATATTAAAGACGAAAAAAGGACAAAAAAAGAGATGCCATAAGGGTTTCGAAACCGATCTCCGATCTTCGAAACACTAAAAAAAGCCCTGATACCTGTTGCCAGTTTCGAGCAAGTTTTTGTATTATTCAATGCACGATAATGTTAAAATACGACGCGGTACTGCGCTGAAACCATGCCAGATCCATTATTACATTCTGAAATGAACAACTCGGCTCCCGCAACGTACTACGTCTCCCGACGAACAACAAAAGTTGCTTTTGATATCGTGAAACTCTACTTTTTCGAGCAGGTTTAGTTTATGGACAATTAGTCCTACCTTTGCTTATGTAGGTAGGTTCTGTAGTTTAACGTTAACTTCCCACACTACTACACTACTATCACAAGTATTCAAACGTCCCTCCTTGTTCTTTAGAGGTTGGGACTAAAGCCAACAACGGCAGCTCAAATTTATATTCTTATTATTGTGAATATACGACATACAGTGCGACGCTTTGACTACGTGAAAATACCGTAAACATCGAAAAACAAGGATCTATATTTTTAGGCAATCAAGTTCTTTGCCCGCTGGTGTTTTACGTACTCTGCGAGTTTCCAAATTCATTTTACCTTCTTCGTTTTTCGGCAAAAGTGAGGCAGAAAGACCGTTGCCATTTTTATATGTATTAGGAGCATTTCAATGTCGCTGACAAGATGTGTGTAGTTAAGTATTTTGATATTTGTTATTAAATAATGTAGTGAACAAAGGTTTTTGTAAGATCTTGTAAACAGATTCAGATTCAGATCCTTTATAGGCAACATAGTTAAAGGTGTAGTTATGTCACATACAGTCTTACATAATACGTAAGTAGTAGGTACTTAACCATTAAAATAAATGTATTATATAACAGTATCAATTCACAATTGCATTAAAACATAATATAATAATAACTCTTATAGTAATCATAAATATTACACAATACAAAAATCAATTCATTTTCATTATAATTAATTCATTCACATCATAAAAACACGTGTCAATAAGCCAATTTTTAAGCTTGTTCTTAAAGGATTGCATCGTAGTTGGGTGATGTCGCTGGTGATGTCGGGTGACAGTCGGTTGTACACACTCGGGCGGAGCATGTGCACAAGCTTTCTGGATTTCACCAACTTATGGTCGATAGCCCTTAGCCTCTTTGCTTGCCTGAAATCGTATCTCTGTCCATCGCCGCATCCATAGAGTATTCCTGCAGGTGGCTTTGGACATAGAGCGCTGCCTAGTAGATAACGAGGGCAGGTACGGTCATTCCACCCAGGAACTTGAAGTATGGTCTAGCTGATGTATTCTGGGAAACTCGCACAACAGCACGTACTGCCCTCTTCTGCAGTCTGAAGGCGCGCTCCCAGTCCACAGCGCAGCCCCAAAGGTCCACTCCGTACTGCGAGTGACTATAGACAGAGGCAAAGACTTTTTGGTTGCCTAATGTAAATACAAATTACAGAAAGAATATGTTTCTTTATCGAGTTTGTGAATTTTACAACGTTAAATTGACAAATATTGATATATTCAATATGTCATTGCCGAAGTATCGCAGGGAAGTTATGTTAAGTGTTGCCAAAACCTCGTAAAATTTGTAATAATTTGTTGTTTAATAGTTTTTAATTAAGTTTGTTTGTTATTACGTACTATTGCTTTTTTTTTCTTGCTCTGTTTATTTAGCTGTAATTGTGTTATTTAATTGTGGAAATTCTTTTGGTTTATGTTAATTTTACGTTTCTAATTTTAGGTATTATGTACTGTATATTTCCCAAATAAAACAAAATAAAATAAATAAAAATAAAGTACAGACTTCTCACCATCTTTTTGTCAAGAGTTGATGAGAGGCGCCATAGAGCAAAGCAATCTCCACCTATTTTTTTGGTCAAGGTATCAGTATGCTGTTCCCAAGTTAGCGTCTTGTCCAGGGTAAAGCCTAGGACAAAAGGTAGATAATTCAATTGTTACGTTAGCAACCAAAATCTCGAGATAGGTTTTTGCGGGCCATTACAGTTCATTAGTGAACTTTACCTCCTTCAAACGGATTGTTTGAATAATCCTAAAATGTTTAAGTGGATCAAATTCTAGATGGAATGTCTCAATGTAATTTCTCTTTCTTCTCTGATAAAGCTCAAAGCAGCTAATAAAGGTTCAAGATGTAACTTGAATAACGCGCTTTTAAGTAAACTACACCTTAAGCTATTTGTCTTTACCTAATGAGTGTCTTTAGTTATTAAAGCCGTTCTATTCAAATAGATTTCTTCAAATATTTACATTACACATGATTATTATTTACATTTTATAATGAGCGTCATATTGTACGAATTGTATTCCAATTCCAACCATGCATGCAAACATAATATATGTATGTATGTATATATATATACAAGGAAACAAGGAACAACATACAAGGAAGGTAAGGACGTACCCACCTACAAGTTGATACATTATCCTATAGGTCGTGCTTATAAAATATTAAACTATTATCTA
Organism: Eupithecia inturbata; assembly: GCA_963662085.1. Taxonomy (NCBI): domain Eukaryota; kingdom Metazoa; phylum Arthropoda; class Insecta; order Lepidoptera; family Geometridae; genus Eupithecia; species Eupithecia inturbata. Next base: position 7,004,274 of record OY759180.1, on the reverse strand, counting down.
GTCATAACAAAGTGGGCTGTAAAAAACTTACGGAAGAATTTATTTGTTGTTTATTTCATATTTTCCACGAAAATTCTATTTTTATGTAAAAGCGAGTAGGTAGGAACAATGGTCTAATGAACAATTCTGCTGAACAAAGTACTACACAATACAACATTGTCGGACGTCAAGGAAGAATAACTCTAGTAAAGGGCTCTAAGAAATCAATACACACCGTTTTTTTCCCATTTATTACCCACTCAAGCCCAATGAAGATGTGGAAACGAGAAAATTATTTGATCAATGATTGAAACACTCTTTATCCGAGTGTTATCAAGGGTAAATATGGGATACGCTTACTTCGGAGTTACGATATCAGGCAACGGATACCTAACCGCAATTTAAGCGAACGAGAATTTTACCTGGGATTTGTACGGACCGTGAGCTGAGTACTTATTTGATTGGCAAATAAACTGAAATTATGGGTATGAACAAATCCAATAACGGGGTCCATTTATTGTTTTACTCAAACTTATAGGGAGGTATCTATTTTCGGAAGTAAATTTCATTAAAATTGTAGCATGATTTGATTTGGTAGATATCCGGTACTTTATAACTAAGTTGAATCAAATTTAGACTTAACTTAGTTATTAGAGCTGTAAAGGTTTATACAGGATGTCCGGTAATCAATGGATAATCCCGCTGGTACTTCTGGGGGGCACCACGGCCACTCAGTCTGAAGTCACTCTGAAGTCGTAAATATAAACCTTTATCTACCTATCTATCACTAAGGAAAAATACAAATCTATCTGCAGGCGACTAGAGTTTTTTTAAAATACCAATACCTTTGTTCACATTATTGTGCACTACAGCTACAAATTCAATCAAAATGAATTGATTTTCTCTGGGAATAACAGTGAATAATTGACTTTGCTATCGCGCATTACAAAATATTTCTAGATGCAACAGTTTTTTTTTTTTTTTTCAAAAATTCAAAATAAAAGTTTGTGTTTTCGATTTTTTTATGATAAAGTTTGCGCACCTGGTGTGGTAAAAAAAAAATGTATGAAGACCTGGGTGGCCCACAACTTAAATACTTCAAGTTCCTAAAATGTTATTTCACCGAAAAAATATTATCAAATTATAGTTTTTGCTAACTATGTTTCTCTGGCCTTATTTTCTTATAACAAAAAAGTTATGAAATATATTTATTTCGGAAATCTGTGGAAGTGTATTATGGGGTGGGGTGGTTGGGGTGTTATTATTAATTGAAACGACAATATCAAATAGGCAATTAACTTTGTAAATAATAGACTGGCCAACCGCTGTGAGCCTAGACTCGGGGCCAAAATATTAGTTTAATAGTATGTTGAATGTTGTAGGTGTGATGTACCTACAACATTCAACATACTATTAAAGCTAATACTTTTGAATCTGTCTACTACAAACAACAAAAACAGATAAGCATTTAAACTCAAATTTAATAACGGTGTTCCGTTCTGATTATTTTCTCTCAAAGAGAGAAGAAAAGTCCATCAATAGCTTTTTGTGTAATATATATAATATACAGGGTGGCTTTTTGAGATGGGTGTGGATAGTTAGAGAAGATTCGTGAAAGGCCGTGGTTGTTTTCTCTCAAATCGAGGTCACTTCGAGACCTCGAGAAAAAGGAAAAAAGAAAAAAATACCTGCATTTTATTATTTTTTCCTGTTACTTTTGCCGGAAATCGAGCCGATCGATTTGGCTTTTAGATTTGGCTGTATACTTAGGTACTTACGAGTATATAAACCTAGTTGCAGTCCGCGGCTTCGCACGCTTTGTTTCTATGGAAAAGTAAAAGGTATTTCTATCCCCAATAAACTGATTTAGTAGCCTATGTGTTATTTATTAAGGTCCAGACCTACATCTACGCAAAATTTTATCCTGATTCGTCCATCCAAACTTTTGTGTTTATAATATTAGTGTGATAGTGTGTTGTTTTCTTGACTAAATTCAAAATGATTAAGGTTCAATTTCACCGTTTGCTGCCAAAACTAAGATCAACAAAACTAAATTCAGCTTGATCGAGTTCAAATTCGTAATCCCTATTGTGTGACATGACAGCTCTTAAACTCTGTTTAGCGCTTTAACCGGATCAACTTCATGTGTGTATGTAGAGCTACACTGAGTTTATTATAAAGAACGCGTTCAATTGCAACGGTGAAATTGGACCTTAGATAACTAGGTTACGCGTTTTAGTAAAGCCAATGGCTGTGATAATCAAATCACGCATCCTATTTCCTATATCGGCACATAGGTACATATACGCTGATATCCGGCGTAGACGAAACTCGTGAAGCGCTCCTGTGATGAAATTCGGCGCCGCGCATTCTTGCATGAGTGAATATTCCGATGTGCTTAATGGAAAAAGAGGTTCGAGAGGTTTTTTCGATTCTGCTAAACTACAGAATTATTAGAGACAAAGTATAAAGGCGCTATAAAAAAATGCATATGCAGTGAACTTATTTTTAATAAATAACTTTTATAATATTGAAAATTTCAATCAAATAATAGAAACTAATTAGATCTAGTATTTAACTGCAGACTGTTACAAACAATCTACAGGTAACTCAATTGATACATATCAATACCAGGGAGCGTGTTCAAGACGCTGGCTGCATTGCCCCGCTGTACATATTATTGTTATACTTATTATATTAAATTATGTTTACAGACCGATACTTTAAAAATCAATGTGCTTACTGTTGCTTAGCAGTTTGATTGTTTGACATTTATAAAACATAAATGTCAAACAATCAAACTGCAACTGAGCTAATTCTACTGAGTTAATTCAATTCGGTGAATTTTAACATTCGTGTATTTCAACATTCAACAGAACAGAATATTATTTTAACCGAATGCTCAAATAAAGACTATTATAATCCAATCTACAGTACCTAATTGTAGATTGGATTGTAGGAATGGGTCATCGACTTTTTTACAGTCAACGAAACGAGACCGTTTATCGTCCACGATAAACTAGTTTATTTATAAACAGTTTAATTTTCGAACTTGTTTATGCCGTTCATGATCGGTCGTTGAACGTTGATTCACTGATTGGTAAACGACGCGGCGGCGACTAGAATAAACTGTTTAGGATATTTTCCATACTAACATTATAAATTCGAAAGTAATTCTGTCTGTCTGTCTGTCTATCTGTCTGTCTATATGTTACCTTTTCAAGCTTAAACGGCTGAACGGATCTTAAATAAAATTTGGCAGGAAGGTAAATGGTATCCAAGTGACGGACATACGCTACTTAAAAAGTGCGTGCAAAGCCGCGGGCAGCAGTTAGTAGTCAATATGCGTATATATCAGTATGCATTATCAGTTGTCAGTTATTTACCTAATCACTCAATTAGAAAAGTAATCACCTTGACCTGCGCAAAGCGCATTTCAAACGAGACTAATAAGTCTTAATATATAAAGGAACAAGCGATTTTCTAGGGACAACGCCCAGCCCAAACCGCCGAAGCTAGAAAGCTGAAATTTGAAAAGCAAATCCTGTTACTACACAACCCCCCGCTAAGAAGGGATTTTTGTAAATTCCACCCCTAAGAGGGTGAAAAGGGGGGTTGAAGTTTTTTTTGGTGTTTTTGTAACTCTTTAACCAGTGGCCCAATTAGCTTGAAACTTACAGAGAATACTAAAAATACAAAACTATTGAACAAGTAATTCAGGATTTTTGAAAATTTTCCTGAGAATGGGGTAAATCGGGTTATTAGCGTTTGTGATTCGTAATTTGGCTCCGTACTAAACTGTATGTAACGTTTTAATGCATAATGCTATTGACCTGAAATTATTAAATTAAAACACGTACCTATTTCAGGAATTTTCAAAAAAATCCTTCATTCATCATTTTATCCTATTGGATAAAATGAGGGTTGAAGTTATTGAAAGGTTTTTTTGTAACTCTTTAACCAGTAGCCCAATTAGCTTGAAACATGCAGAGAAAACTAGGAATACAAAAATATTGAACACGTATTTCAGGATTTTTAAAAATTTTTCAGGGGGGTAAATCGGGTTATTAAAGTTTGTGATTCGTAAATTAAAAATAAAAAAGTTAAAGTAAATAATGATACACGTATGTTTTATTTTACAAAACTACCCCTAAGGGGTGTGCAATCAATTTCCACGCGGGCGAAGCCGTGTGGCGCAGCTAGTAATGATATAAACATACAAAATTCAAAAATCTGCTTGCTTACTTAATAAACTCTATTGCAATGCAATTAAGTAAGCAAGCAGATTTTTGAATTTTGTATGTTTATATCATTACTAGCTGCGCCACACGGCTTCGCCCGCGTGGAAATTGATTGCACACCCCTTAGGGGTAGTTTTGTAAAATAAAACATACGTGTATCATTATTTACTTTAACTTTTTTATTTTTAATTTACGAATCAACTCTATTGCAATGCATGTACAATGTATTATTGTATAATACATTGTACATGCATTGCAATAGAGTTTATTTTTACAAAACACTGCCCACTCAACCGTCATTAGGTCGCACGCATGTCGAAAGAGAAATAGTCATATTAGTGATACAAGCAAGTGTGAAGACAACGGAATGCGTGATAGACGGGTGGCTAGCTGGCTAGAGAAACAGTTTCGGCAACGCTTGACGTTGAAATGCGCGATGCAAATGTCGTTCACATGTAAACTAGTTTATTAATGGACTGTAAACCTGTCTAACAGTAGACATAATTATACTGCATGAGTATCTACGTAAATCCTAACGACTGTTTTGTCTTGATTGTCTTGACGCAGGAAACCAGGAGGTTGTTAGTACCTAAGGTGCCTCGTAACGCATTTTTCATCGGCTGTCTTATTTCCAGGTCGCATTTTGCCTCGATAGTGTTTTGCCACAATACGCTTTAGTCAAACAAATCGCATCTTCTTCGAATGCGAAAATATTTAAAATACGAAATTTTCGCTAATCTAGCCTAGACAAATGCTTTTCTAGCCTGATTATTTAATATACATTGCCTGTACTTGAATTCAGCACTTTAACACTGAATTAACTAATTGCATTAAATTCGCCAGGTGGGACGAAGACCTGCGAAACACTGCTGGCAGACGCCGGATGCGGCAAGTTGAAGACAGGGCGCCTTGGCGCTCATTAGGGGAGGGAATCAGTTTACAGGGAGCCATGGCGCTCATTAGGGGAGGCCTATGTCCAGCTGTTGATGATGATTGAACTCACGCGCGGACTGTAGATGGTTTAGCCTACCTTTTGATAAATTAAAGAGATACGGTACTGACCCTAGGTAGTACAATACCTATTGTAGATGTGAACTGTTGTTTATTCTATGTCAGTAGTATATTTGTCAGCTGTTATTTATTCTGCGTAGACCTTGATACAGAAAAATGGTCCGACTCATCGGCAGATGTGTCGCCCGGGAGAATCTGATTACCCTCGTTACCAGCCGATGGTCTCAGACAATGAAGACGTCCGACTTCTACCTTCCGCTGGATTTTCCACGTCACTATGCTATTAGCAGGCGTTGGTTTATACAAAACTTAATCTGGATTAAAATGGAATTAGTTAATTATTATTAAACGCCGACACCTGACACGCCGGCAACGATCGATTATCGTGAAACGAGTAGAGCTAAAAGCAAGTGTTGGTGAGCAATGAGAAGCGGTTTGCATTTTGGAGGTTATTGTCGGTGGGCTGGTTGTTGTTTAAAATCTTAGCCAAAAAATTTATCATATAAAATTAGCTAACGTGTTTATTGATAACGCGCTTGAAAGCTAATATTTGCCAAACTGTTGAACGCATCTATGTACTTATTCCAATCACACCGAAAAGTATCAAGTTAGTACATTGAATGAGTCGCTATTTTGAAATGGGTATTATTTAAAAGATAAGAAAATTAATGAGGTTTTAATCAGCCGAAAAATTAACTATGCCAGCAGAAAAAGTGCATTGAGCTTGCTGCTGTAAAAACCTGGTGGTCGGAAAAAATTACTAAATTGAGGGGGTAATGTGACATTGGGCAGCCTATTAAATATTTATGCAGCAATGTATTTGTAAAGCAGCAGCAAATCGTGACTGGCTTAGCACGCTATAAAATTAATTTTGATTTGCTAAACTGAATAAACCTACCTAGATATACTCAGTCTCACATACCTACTAATTTATGTTTCTTGTTTGATTAACTGGTTTGTAGGACATAGACAGCATAAGAACAGTTTTAGATCTTATTGTTCTTATTCTACGATCCATGGTAATATTAGGTCCTTACATATGAAATTGGCGTTTTTCGTACTGGCCACTTTAATCACAAATTTCTCCTCTTTGGTAAGGAATTCCAAATTCAAATTTGTACAGCTATAGACTCATGTATTTGTGCTTCGATGATCGTCATTCATTTGTTTTTTTTCTTCTGTTTTTTTCTGTTTGCGTCACTCATTTTACAAAATGGAAAACTTAAAATATCGCATTATTTACGAGTACGAGTTCCGCCGTGGCACTAGTGCTGCGGAAACAACTCGAAGGGTGAATGATGTGTATGGCGGTCGTGTTGCAAAAGAAAACACAGTTCGTTTTTGGTTCCAACGTTTTCGTTCTGGAAATTTTGACCTGCAGAACAAGCCCCGTGGACGGCCTGAGACTCAAGTTGATAATGAAGAGTTGAAGGCTATTGTGGAAGCGGATCCATCGCAAACCACGTCCGAGTTAGCTGCAGGCTGCGATGTTAGTGATAAAACTGTTTTAATTCACTTGAAGCAAATTGGGAAGATTAAAAAGCTTGAAAGGTGGGTACCTCACGAATTGACTGAAGCAAACCGGCAAACGCGCGTCGACTGCTGCGTTACATTACTAAACCGGCACAATAATGAAGGTATTTTAAACCGAATCATTACCTGTGATGAAAAATGGGTTCTTTACGATAATCGGAAGCGCTCAGCGCAATGGTTGGATCCTGGCCAGCCAGCCAAATCCTGCCCCAAGCGAAAATTAACCCCAAAAAAGTTACTTGTAAGCGTTTGGTGGACTAGTGCCGGTATTGTTCATTACAGTTTTCTCAAATCTGGCCAGACTATTACGGCTGATGTCTATTGTCAGCAATTGCAAACCATGATGGAAAAGCTAGCGGCTAAACAACCTAGGCTGGTCAATCGCTCCACGCCACTGCTGCTTCACGACAACGCTAGACCACACACTGCGCAACAGACGGCTACTAAATTAGAAGAGCTTCAATTGGAAAGTCTAAGACATCCTCCGTACTCCCCGGACCTTGCTCCAACAGATTACCATTTTTTTCGAAATTTGGATAACTTCTTGCAAGGGAAAAAATTCAACTCCGATGGGGCAGTCCAAATCGCCTTCAAAGATTTTATTGATTCCCGTCCGACTGGTTTTTTTAGTAAAGGGATCAATGAACTACCTATAAGATGGCAAAAGTGCATAGAAAATAATGGTTCATACTTTGATTAATTAAATATATTATATTAAAAAATATTCGACTTTTTGTTCCTCCCATACAAAACGCCAATTTCATATGTAAGGACCTAATATATTCCCTTAAATCTAACATACATAAAAACTTAGTTTATAAATTGGACACGTTAAAATGAAGCGTTTTCGTAATGTCAAAAAATAATTCGACCGGACTGAAAAGATGCCGTTTTTAGTTTAAAGTTATGGCATTGACCGTGCATAGGTTCACTTGACACACTATCACAACCTTTTATTATTTTGCGAAAGTTCCCTGCCATAAATTGAGTTCTAAAGTAAATAGATTTTTTTTTGGGAAACGCCTCATTGCGAACGTGTAAATTTATGTTATTTTCCTTACCACGTAGCACGTAGACTACTATTCCATAACTTTAGAAGTATAATCCTGCTGACCAAATAATTAAATTTTGCTGAATAAACAGCTATTTATTTGCTGATCAAAAATAATTTACCAAGTATTACGTTTATATTTATATGGATGGTTTATATTTTTCAGCTGACCAAATCATATAATACTGTCCTATTTGGACAGCATTTATAGCAGATCTTTCCATCTGACCGAATTTTTAAAATAAATACCTTCCCATAAATTTACTTGCTTTTGAAATTATAATAGTTAGGCAAGGTAAGCAGATATAACACTTTTTCGAAACGTTCCTTCTACGATCGAACCTCTTTTTTAGGGTTTCGAAGATCAGGAGATCGGTTTCGAAACCCTTAAGATCTCGTTTTTTCTGTCATTTTGTCCATCTTTAATACCTCAGCAAATAATTTGAAATTTAAAATAATAATACATTTCGTTTCGTGCGCCTGTATAGATTAAAAGGCGAAAAAATTACAAACTAAATGAAAATAAATATTAATAAAAATCTCCTATAATACAACTAAAACAACATGGAATATTATTAATAATCTGAACTACAACGAGCCTAAAGAGGGAATCAAAAAATTAGTTATAATTAATGAAATAATCTCTGACCCAAATAAACTAGTAAATATGTTTAATGATCATTTTACTAACATTGCTGGGAAGGGAAGTAGTTATAAGACTGACGTAAAAAATGATAGTGAAATTAATAACATTAGCACTGACATAAGAAATGATTGTAAAACGCATGATATTGGAAATAGTAATTGCATTAACATTGACATTATTAATATTAGAAATGACACTGGTAAGAATAAACTTGACAGTAATAATAGTGATGGTATCGACAATAAAAGTCGAAGATAATATTATAAGCACATAATATATTTCTAATAGTTCATTGTTTCTAACTCCAATAACAAAATTTGACACTCTCAAGACTATTACGAGTACATCCCTAAAACACACGAACAGTGTAGATGTATGATGGAATTTCTACTAAAATACTCAAGGAGGTTGCTGTTCCCGTGGCCCCTGTTCTGGCTTACATAATAAACTATTGCATGGAAAAAGGTGTATTTCCAGAGAAATAGATACTATCAATGATTATTCGTAAACGTTAGCATAAATAATTGACAATTTTTTTTTTTTTGCATGTTATGTGTAAGCCTGACCATGGTAGACTAGAGATTTTAAATAAAGATTGACATAAGACCAATGTACACATTACCACCTAGTTACACAGCAATAAAATTCATGTATAATTTATCACGAAGATCACAAATGAATGAGTTTATTAAGACAAGCCCATGACTTTGACATCATTTTGACATTTGAGAACGGTAACCATAGACAAATTTAATATTGTTTTCTATCCGTGTTGTAGAATGAGCGAGACACACAGTCGCGTCAGTTGACGCGACTGTGTGACTTGGCTATCAACATTTCGTTTTCTACAATCGCTTTCGCTAAAGCGTTAACAATTGTAGAAAGAGAATAGATACGATTCGTTTACGATTTGGCTAGACCTGCTGGTATGTGATTTGGCTAGACCTGCTGGTATGTGATTTGGCTAGACCTGCTGGTATGTGATTTTTCGTTTTCTGTTTTCAGTTTCGTTTGTAGATATGGATCTATATTTTACAGGAAAAATATAGAGAAGTCTGTAAGTAGAACACTTTTTGAAAAATGGTCAAAAATGTGGGGAATCATTTTCAAAAGGGGGGGCTACCTCACCGAGTGGAGTATCAAATGACCTTTCATTTGATACTCCACTTACAAAAACCGTTTTGAGATGCACAAACCGATACCTTTATCGGTTTGTGCATCTCAAAACGGTTTTTTTAAATATCTGTAGGTTTCACACGTTTTGAAATATTTAGAAAAAACTCGAAAATATTACTATTACCCTTTATACTCCAAAGATTGCAAACCGATACATCTGAAATGTAGTTTACCTACCTTTAATTTTTAGGTATTCAATAAATAGCAATGTCTCTAACCGGTAGCTGTAGTGGGTACATAATTGGTAGGTATACTAGACACCAAAGTTATCGACATAGCTCAGAGAATTAGCAAGTTGAAGTAGCAGTGGGGTGGCCACATCTAGCGAAGAACTGACAACCGCTGGGGTAAACGTGTTCTTGAGTGGAGACCGCGACTCGGCAAACGTAGTGTAGGACGCCCTCCGGCCAGGTAGGAATCTGCGAAAGACTGCAGGCAGATGCTGGACGCGACAAGCTGAAGACAGGGCGCTATGGCGCTCATTGGGGGAGGCCTCTGTCCAGCATTGGACTAAGATGATTACATGGTTGATGATGATGATGATGATACATTGGTCATTGATTCATTGGTCATTCGGCCGCCTTACGGAGAGGACGTGTGTCGAATTTTTTGAAAAAATACAAATTAGTGTCTTTCTAAATTACACCTTAGCTTCTTCAATAAACGTCATAAATATCCTTGAGTTGAAATCGTGAACTTAAAACATTCCGGTAGTGTGCCACCGAACGCAGAAGCTACAACTACTCTTTGCTAAACTGTTGGATTCCCTGTACTGCATACATCGCTGCAGTTGTAACGAGTTGCCTTTCATACGGGCCATCAAAAAAGCGCATTGGATTTTGTTGTGGACGGACAGATCTTGTGAGTAATTTATTTTACTTTTTTGTCATCTGTACTACCCACAAAGCAACACAATGAAGGCGCTCCGGTCTCCAAATGCATCGACTCAGAATGCGAGTGGTGGATCACAACCAGACTTGTCAAAGATTACTACTGCCGAAGCAAATTCACTTATAACATTCCGCAAGCGCAAAGAACCGATGGATCGTTGTGACTGTACCACCGAAATAAAAGAAATCCGAGGTGAACTTGGCCGTATGACATCTATGCTGGAAAGGTATGTCGAGTCAAACCACCATATTATTAATCAACTAAAAGAGAATATGGAAGAAGTAAAAACTCAAATAAGCGATTTAAAAAGCTCCAATGAAAAAACATTTGCTTCAATTGAGAACAGCATAAGCGACGTTAAGACTCAGGTTGATGACATTAAAACATCTACTTATGCCATATCCAATGAGCAGAAGTGTATAAAAAGCAATGTTATACAGTTAGAAAAAAAAATAAGCCTAGGCGAAACCAAACTAGCAAAGCTTGAAACTGAACTGTACAATAAAAATATACCGAGCTACTCAATAAGCAATGAAGCAATGATACAAGAAGTAAAAGAACGTAACGAACGAGAAAAAAACATAATAATCGCAGGAATACTAGAGCAAACCTCGCTAAGAACAGAGGAAAGAGTGAACAAAGACGAATCTGCTGTCATATCTCTCACTTTATCTGTAGATCAGAACATTCCAAAGCCAGTAAAGGTATACCGTATTGGAAAGTACAACCCAGGAAAAAATCGACGAATCAAAGTTTGCTATGAAGCTTCTGGAACAGTCAAACAAATACTCAAAAACAAAACGAATTTCTCTGAGAATATTAAGATATACAGTGACCAAACCCCAGCAAAACAAAAATATTTACAAACAATAAAAGAGGATCTAGCTCGCCGCACAGAAAACGGCGAAAAGGACATCACTATTAAATACATCAAAGGACTACCAACTATTATAACAACAGATTCAAAAAACTAAAAGTAAACAACAACATAAAATCGAAAACAGAAGACCTGACGCACCAAACATGCGACACATACTTACACTTAAAAACCAATAAATCACGTTTGACTTTCTTCTACTTAAATGCACGGAGTATTCGTAAAAGAGGGAAGCTACATGAGTTAAAATGTGTTATTGAATCAATACCGACTACAATCCACATTATTCTCCTAACAGAAACCTGGATTAGAAATGAAACACAAGCTCAAGAATTTAAATTACCGAACTACACTCACTATCACAATTTTCGGACAGATATTCGAGGAGGAGGAGTATCGGCATACGTTCACAACAATTTGAAACACAATTTGTCAGAGTCAAAATATAAAGATGGAAACAACTACCTTTGGATTCAAATAGAAAAGTATGCTTTGGAAGTAGGACTTGTGTATCACCCTGGCAACACTAATTATGAGAGATTCCTTGAAGAATACGATGCCCAATTGCAACAACATAGAAACTCGATCGTTTTTGGAGATTTCAATGTAGATCTTCTGAAAAAAACTGAAAAAAACACGAAACAATACACAGAACTCATTAATGAAGCTGGATATAGGATTCTAAATAAAATCAACAAGAAACACACTACGCGAGATTCCGACTCAAGAAAATCTATCCTGGATCACGTTTGCACTAACATGAAAAACAATAACTTTCACTTGGCTATTATTAACTCCTCCATGTCGGACCACAAACAAATATATTTCGAGATGAAGAAATTCAAACCACAGACAAAAATAACAAACAAATATGAAGCTATAGACTACTCAAAAGTATACACCTCAATCGAAAACTTAGGACTCCTGACATCTGACACTGATTACACAAAACTCGAAAACATAATAAAACAAAGAGTAAATGAATATAAGGTCAAAAAGACAAAGATTATCAACGAACCTCAAAAAGAATGGATAACCGATGAGATCATAAACGAAATCAACCAAAGAAATTCACTATGGACAGAAATGAAAGCAAATCCGTCAAATCTAAAACTACAAGAGCAATTCAAAACAAAGAGAACTCTTACTTCTACAAAGAGTTTTCAAATTGCATCAGAAAACCCAAGAAAATGTGGCGACTTATTAATAACTTAGCGAATAACAAAACCAAACGAAGCTGTGCGCCCTCAAAGTTAATCGTAGACTCTAAAGATGTAACTGACACGAAAGAGATATGCGAAGCATTCAATCACTACTTTTCCACAATTGGTTCTCTCCTAGCTGATCAAATACCTAAAACATTTCATGACAACCCAATGCAGGCCCTACCACACAATACCGCACAATGTGAATTTAACACCTTTGAACCATGTACCGTTGACGAAGTAAACAAAATAATAGAAAATCTTGACTCCAATTCTAGCACAGGCTTAGACGGCATAAGTACAAAAGTAATAAAATGCATAAAAGAACTAATAATAACTAACCTAACAAACTGTCTTAACAAACTACTATCAGACGGTGTTTTCCCTGATACACTCAAGATAGCAAAGGTATCACCTATTTACAAATCAGGCTCTAAAACAGACCCTGGTAAGTATAGGCCTATTTCTGTTCTACCTATACTTTCGAAGATCTTTGAAAAAATACTACACAAACGACTAGAAACCCACCTACAAACTATAAATTTTATGTACAAACAACATTATGGTTTTAGATCCAAAAGTAATACCCTCGCAGCTACAATCGACCTCGTCACCAAAATTAAATCAAACATAGATAAGAAAAACATTGTTCTAGGCATATTCATAGACCTAAAAAAAGCTTTTGACACTGTAAGCCACAAATTACTTATCAAAAAGTTAGAAAGTATAGGCGTTAAAGGAACTGCTCTTAAAATGTTCGAATCCTACCTGTCGAATAGATTTCGTTAAAATAGAAGATACCCAAAGTCAAACAGAGCCCATAACTTGTGGAGTCCCTCAAGGATCTATTTTAGGACCTCTCCTGTTCTTAATCTATATTAATAATGCACATCAGATAGGCTTAAATGGTGATATTACTTTGTATGCGGACGATACATGTTTGTTCTATTTTGGTGCTTCAATTCATACAATGCTGTCTCATGCTCAAAAAGATCTCAACAACCTCTTCTCCTGGTTTCAACACAATCTTCTTACGATAAATATCTCTAAAACTTGCTACATTATTTTTAAACCCAAAAACAAACCAATACCTCATTATGACCCTCCCAAAATAAACAATGTTGAACTTAAGGAAAAGAACAGTGAAAAATATTTAGGTTTACACTTGGATAGCTCCTTGACGTGGAATACACACATCACACACATTAAATCGAAACTTTCATCGCTAACTGGTTCAGTAAAAAATGTCATGCATTGTGTTCCGCGTCAAATACGCTATACTATCTATAACAGCCTTGTCAAACCACATTTGCTATATTTGATAGAGCTGTGGGGCAGTGCTGTTAAATCAAAATTAGCAAAACTTCAAACATCACAAAATAAACTTATCAAACTTCTTTTCAATATTCCTTACTTAACTTCCACTGAAACAGTTTATAAAGAAACAAAAATAATGAATATTAAACAGTTATACAAATATACAACATGCATCCTAGTCCGTAAAATATTAAATAATAAAATTCACACAACTTTAACATACACTAAATTAGGAGAAATAAGCAAACGTAGTTCACGTCGTGCCAGCTTTATCGTTCTTCCGAAAACTCGGACTAACTATGGCAAAAAAACGATACTATGTGAAGGCGCACAGCTTTACAATACTTTACCCTCCCAAATTAAAAGTGTAACCTCATTTAATGTGTTCAAACTAAAATTAGCTCAACATATCATAAATGATAAGTCACTTCTTATTAAGTGAACACATTAAATGAGCCAGCTATTGAATGACCACAACCTATGTATATATATACGTAACCTAACCCTGTTCCCATGTAAGTGACTTTGTATAAATTGTCTTTTTGAGAATAAATGAATATTAAACGTGATACTAGACAAACATTTGTATTTTGTATTTTTGTATTTGTAACATAAATATAACATTCGACAAATGTAACATTCGAAACCCTCTGCGCGCGAGTCACACTAGCTATTGACGGAACTTGTTTTATCAACGCGTTAGAATTTAAATACAGAACACGCTTATCAAGTCAATACGCAAATGTGTGCGTGTACTTCCAATTTCAGACATGATTAATGTTGTAAGTCGTGTTATGGCTTGTCAGCTTCTCAAAAAGCCAAATACCTAAGGTGCGAAACAAAATTTCAGTTATTACATTTGAATGCCATTAAATGCGGTTTTTAGGCAAACTCCAAGAGAGTTCTCTATAACAAGTAACGATAACTGGTGCAATCATTCCGCTTTAAAACAGTTTGAACGGACGGACGCTCGCAAATTTGCATTCGTTAAAACCGCGGGCGAAATGTTTGCAGAGCATTTCCGTAATGTGCACAAATAGGTAATGTACCTACTGTTCTACAGGGTGTCCCACGGCCATGGGACATGGAGGGCAAGTAACAGGAATACTAAAGATAGGAAGTGTTATTGAAAGAAAACATTCCTTTAGTTAAAAAAATAAGTAAAATTGCATTAATAGAATTTTGAAAAAATACTTTAATTACCTGGTAGTCGAACCTAATAAAATAAAAAATATAACACCTTGTATCTTTTAAGGTTGGTAAGTTACTTGCCATCTATGTCCCACGGCCGTGGGACACCCTGTATACTGAAACTGATCAAAAATACCTATTCTGATGTCTGGATTACGAAGAGGGAATGCGTATCCACTGCGGAATGGCAGCAATAACAGCATAACTATTAGCTACTGACACTGCCACCATTCCTCACCAGCCACATACTGGAAGTATGAACCTCTGAACAGCCCTATGGAGGGTTGTTCAGAGGTTCATACTTCCAGGGGGGTTACAAAGGGGGTTTTGCCGAAATCATCAAGCTTTGTAGGAGGATTGGTGGTCGCAGTGGAGGTGTTAAAAATACACAGAAGGAAGCGGCTGCCCCTCCTCTTGTAGGTTCCTTTAGTCAACCCTTACGACATCCACGGGCTGAGTTGGAGTACTCCGCGACCGGCAACTTTTTTTGACATTTTAGAGCAAAATACATGCTATTATTAGTATTAATGAACGGGTATTTATCACGTTCATTTACTTATTTTTCCCGACGTTTCCACAGGTATTCACACTGTCGTACTCACGGGATGACTGAAGTAATGGATCTGCCGCCTCTGCGAAACGAGGGCAGCATGTTTTGAAACTACCCTCACTTGGTTTTTGGAATAAGTCATGTCCATCTACGACACTCGGACGACACACAACAATAATGAGTCCGCGACGCACTGAGAAGCCGGTCTACGACGAGTATACTTGGCTATAACTGGGTTCCACGAGGCAAAGAGTCTGAAACGTCTTCACTATTGAAATAAGGGTATTTCTTAATTTCAATCGCTTACCGAATTATTCTCTTGTAGTACCCGTTCAATAATACTAATGTGTTCAGATCGCGTAAGTTTAAAAATATTTAAAATACTATTTGCCAATTAGATAGGTACTATCTGATTGGGTAAGTACTATCTGATTGGGTAGGTAGGTAGGCACTTCCTTTACGTTAATGCATCGAGATGCGTTTATGCTTCCCTAGTAATTACGATATGCTAAACTAGCACACACGTTCATGGCTCACGCACGACGAACATGCCCGGGGCATGACGGGGCGGCACGCAGCTTTGGATCGCACCGCCAAGGCTGGGCAATGAATGCGTTAATCTTGTCGTGGAAAATGGTACTACGACATCACTATAGTGGTATGGTTTCGTCCCAGTCCGAGCCGAAAACAATGACTGGTGCCGAACCCTCCGAGATATCCATACAGTAGGTATAACAAGCTATTTATATTTATAGATTACTAGCTGCTGCCCGAAGCTTCGCTCGCTTTTTTCCGGGATAAAAAGTAGTCTTTGTTCGTTCCCGCAATATAATTTACCTCACTACCAAATTTCATTGAGATCCGTTCAGCCTTTTGGTCGTGAAATGGTTACAGACAGACACATAGAAAGACAGACAGACAGAGTTACTTTCAAATTAATAATATTAGCATGGATTGTTTGACTGAATGGAGGATTGGGTAGTACTAATCTGATTAATAACATTGTTTAGGTTGGATTAATGTTCGTGAGTACACAGAAAGTTATGTGTGTAACTTATGTATTTACTTAGGTATTTAGATAAATGTTGATACATATTTTACGGCAAAGCAAGCGGTTTTGCTCAGTTTGTCTGATTATTATGTTACTTTGTTGCAGCTTTAGGCATTATATGAAAATTTATGTTACCAAATTGTGTTTAAAACGAACAGGCAACCCTGTAATTGCAAGGTTAGGTATTTAAAAAAAACATTCTCGTAGCAACACTCCTGCTTCAAGAGGGTAAGTGATTTCAGAAAAAAAACATCAGATTTCAGAACCTTTTTTGATATGCACGCCATTTTCTCATGAAAATACATGTCAACGCAAAAATTTTTTTGTAAGTTACGGAAATTATAGTCTTACAAGTAATTCAGTGGTTTAGTATAATTATTAGCTTGTAAGCTCTTTTAACATTTTGGTAGAGACGGGCATGCCAGCATGCGTTTCTTTGATATAGGCCATCGGGGACAAAATCCATAATGAATACACAAAAGAAATATTCTCCCCATGGTTATGCAGACTCCGTCACGGGTAATGAGCATAATCTTGGTAAATCTCTGTTATATCTTTCGCGCTACAGACTACGCCTACGACTATGCTCACAACGGCCAAATTATCCCGTGCGAGGGTCGGCAAACATGCCCGCGTTATAACACAGCTGACACTTTCTTTGGTCGACTGTACTGGCCCCAACTCCGAGCCAACCATTTTCAGCTTTCGATATAGCTAGTCGCTGAACTTTAGATGTGGCTACCGTTTGCCAATATAAAAAACATATGCTGGACAGTTCACACAGCATCATCTAGCCCTAAGCTAAGCAGAGATTGTGTTATTTGCGTACTATGTAACTGATACACATAATAGGTACAATATACATAGATAGTTATTTTTATTATAGTTCCTACATAGAAAACACCAGAACACCCTTAACAAATAAATATCTGCAGATCGTACAAACATTTTTACCGAGGCGGGAAACGGACCCGCAACCACCTTCGTCGCAGGCGCACCTTCACCCGCTGCGCCACAGTGGTCGTCAAAAAAAATAATGCTCAGAATTGGGTCGCAGACTTTGTTGCAATTAGTTGGCGTTGAGCTTCACTAATCAGATCAGGGTAATGCGTGCATAGAATGCACCCTCAATACTGTGCAGCACAGTTGTGCTATGTCACTAACCATTAAATTCTCACATAAAACAATTCCACTCGGACGCGATTCAACATTGGAACGGTTACTTCCACTGCATTTGCCGTAAGCACTCTGACTTCTCTGAACTTTTTAGGGTTCCGTACCTGAAGGGTGAAAACGGAACCCTACTACTAAGCCTCCGCTGTCCGTCTGTCACAGGGCTCTATCTCATGAACCGTAAGAGGTAGATAGTTTGAATTTTCAGGGAATGTGTATTTCTCTGGCCGCTATAACAACAAATAATAAAAATAAAATAAATATCAAAACTAAAGGGAGCTCTCATACAACAAACGTGTTTGTTTGGCTATTTTTGCTCTTAATTTGTCAAAGCTTTATCTCTTGAACTACAATAGGTAGGAACATGAAACTTTTTATAAATAAGTAACACTTCAACTGTAATAACATTAAGCACTAAAAATAAAATAAAGTTGAAAATTTAAAGGGTTCTCCTAACAAGTGAAAATTTGATGTTCTTTGAAAAAGTTGCCTGATTTTTACGGTACGGAGCCCTTCGTGTGCGAGTCGACTCGCACTTGGCGTTTTGTTTATTTTAAACACATGTAATTGTAGCAATGTTTATGTGGAAGGATTAACAATCCTCTGTGAACGAAGTAGGAGGCAGTTTTATATGTTCGTACATATTTTTTGAGTGGCTAGTACGGGTTTGCACAATCCCAAAACGAACAAAGTTTTCGTTTACTACCTCTGACCTGTCAAATTTGCAGGTAGGTACTGCTTAAATACAACAAATCCACTATTAAATTCACAATAACAAAAGGTCTGAATAAAGAATCCACCTTTAATTTTTATTTTAAATAATTCGAAAACGTTTTGAAAACTAAAATTAAGTTCGTATAGAATTATTGGATCACTGTCATTTCAGAGGATTTTATGAAAAGAAGTTGCACTTTATCCGGTAGGGGCGCTGCTAGGCGGTAAATGTATGGAAGGAAACGAAAACTCTTATATTTTTCGTAAACTATGCGGTACTGGTAGGTAGGTGCTCAGGTCTCTGATTAGGCTAGCCAATAAATAAATAATTCTAGACAATTCACACAGCATCATCTAACCCCAAGTTAAGCAGAGCTTGTGTTATGGGTACTACCTCTAGATAACTGATATACTTAATACAGCCAATGGAAGCGACCTCGTCCTAATATAGTGAAGTTTGTTTCGAGGTACAAGTTGAGTTGTTCATCTGTGGCGCTGCCATGCCCCATATACTCGGCACGTGACCGGCATGCGAGTCCGCCGGTATCATTGCCCGCCTCCGACAATTATAGCGGTTCCTCCCAATATGAACACATTACAGAACAAACGTGTTAGAAACTCATACAACCATGAAATTGTGCAAAGTGACGTGCAGAATTTCGTTCCGCTCATCTTACGTGGTAGAACTGGTAGAGTTGATGTTTTAATATTTGGTCTTAATTTTCGTTTTCGAAAACAACAAACGTTTTTTTTTTACAGGCAAAGAATCAATTTCGATTTAAAAACTCAATCTGTGTGTTTTATAAAAACGTTGTGTTTTCCTGGATGATTTGCGCATTTTCTACAACTTGCTTCAATAAAAAGGGTCCGTGGGAAAATCTTGAGTGACGCAGGTCGTCAGACCTGCGTCACTCAAGCGGCGAATATATTTCTACATTACAAAAGTTGTCATTTTTAATAAAATTATTAACCAGTTATTAACACCACATGGGGTATAGGGCAACTGATTTCACTGAATATTAAGGTCAATCTTATAGTATTCTTACAATTATATTATGCACACACAAGTTAAATCCTACATAAAAGTTACTAAATAACATGTACAAATGCGAGCTTAACGCTAAAACAGTTTTCTTACAGCAAACCTATGGGTATAAAGAGAAGTTATGAAACCAGTGTGAATAGATAATGTGTATAAAAAGTTAATAATTTGTTTAGTGAAAACAAATGCTTGCGATTGTGAGATAAAAGTAACAGCAGCATTTAAGTTGAAAGAACATGGGGCCAGCCGGCAACAAATCAACTCCCCCTCGCCCATCAGCTGAAAGCTTCTACAAAAAAATAGTTATTGGTCATTATTTTGTGTTTTCTGATAATTTATTTGGACGCACGCCGAATCCTCGTAACACAAACAACCTATGTAAACAGCATTATGTAACTACCATCCACCCATGGCTGGTCCGGATACAATAAAATATTAATATTTGTTTATAGGAGTTTCCACATTTTACTATTTGTTGGGGTAGAATACAAATGATTAGATAAATAAATAAATCAACTAGTCCCAAGCTAAGCAGATATCTAAAATTTCTCAGTACATTGAAATCTATCACCAATCATTTGCAAAACCATATTTCTGTACCTTGTGGAAATTGGTTAATTTTGTGTAATTTTGTATTGAAACATTTGTCGCTCTCACAACGCCGAACTCTCGTATTTAATTAAACAAGAGCGCATCAGGAAGACATACTAATGGAGTCTACACACCAAAGTCGGCAACGCAATGCTAACACAGCTCTATTTTTTATATCATTATCTCAGTTCGGATCTATGTTTTTTAATATCAGTAACATTATTTTATAGGATCATGTCGGTGACAGACCCCACCGTCTTCTTGCAACATGGCCGCGACAAATGTCGACGGCACGTCCGCGACAACATATTAATTTTGACAGTCCAAAACACGGTCGCTTGCCCGGGGAGAGGTATAAATAATTCGTAATAATTTTACGTTCGGAACTATGTCGGCGGCAGGTTGCTTATTTCTTGCTGATGACAGAGTTACCAGCCCGGCGAAACATTCCAATAAGGCCAGCAATATAGTCACCTGTATTACTGTTTTTAGGGTTTCGAAAATGGGAGATCGGATTCGAAACCCTTATATCTGTCCTTTTTTCCATCTTTAATATCTCAGCAACTACAACAGCAACTAACTTGAAATTTAAAAAAATATTATATTTTGTGCGCCTGAATAGATTAAAAGGCAAAAAAAAAAGTAAAATGAAATTTTCAGTACAAATTGTGATGTCGAAATTTTAGAAGAGACCTACAAGGTCAAGTAGGGTATTAAATAAAAGGTATCAGTTTGTATATTTTAAAACAGTTTTTGAAATTTTTGTAGGTTTCATACTTTTTGAAATATTTTGAAAAACACAAAAATTACAATTATAGGTATTCATTATATAGCAAAGTCACTAACCCGGTACCTATAAGTTGTTCATATTGGTAACAATAATAAAAACAAGATCCGTCAAGTGAACGTTTGTCAAGTTAACGGATCTTGTTTTTATTTACGTTTATGATATAATTTTTTAGTATTGTTTCTTATGTACAATAAAGTGTTTTATATGATTAATTGATTATTAATCATCCCGGCGATTTTGGTTTCACTCCTAGATGTGAAGCCACCAACATATCGCCGATCAAGCCGCGAACATCCAACCCGCCGAGCTGTTTCGGCGACTTGGTGTGTAAACTCCCTAGCATCCCATAGATAACGCTGTCTGTGCAAGCCGCGCTGCTTCACAGTAATTGATTCCACATGTAACCGAGATAACTTTGACTTATCGCCGTTATAACGTGCCCTATTATAAACATGTTCCGCTGGACGTCGCGTCGTGTCCACCTGCGTTACGTTTATCACGTTGCAAATTATGTGCAGATCAGTGGGATAGGTTAGTTATGTATACTTATCAACCTAATTAGAATGGGTAGTAGTTACTTATCACTTCCAAAAGTGAAAGGGTACCATCCTATCTTTTTTTTCTAGAGACTGGTATAAAGATTTACCTCTATTATGATGATGGAATACGGAGATACAAACCGGATTCTAAGATGACAGCGAATAAATATGAATGCCTTTCCGCTTTATGACAGAAAAGAAATGGAAACTATAATATACGAAGTTTCCGTCAAGCTAATTTGAATTTTTGTGAGCCATAAAAAATGGTCCGGTTATGAATACTGAAACCCCCTTTCGGCGTTACACCCTTTCACATGGAAAAGAGGTTCTAACGTCAATAATGTGAGAGTAAAAATACATCGAGTTGACTGAAACGAATCACTCCGTGTATTTGATTTGACGCGTTAAACCGACGGCCTGAGGTGAGGTCCCCGCTCTGCTTTGTGTTCGCTGTAATACCTATTTCAGCCAGTTTTCATCGTCTCATTCGTTATTCATGAACGTCTATATTTCATACCATGTAAAATACCAGTGAATAAAACACGTATAGGTTAAATATGCATGTTCTCTTTACCATTTTGAATCATTTAAATTGGTTGCTGTTATGATAAGGTACTCGTAAGTGAAACTATTAAAACATTGGTTTAGTATGAGTAAATCGGTTTTCATTTAAGCTCTAGCTTTTTTTTCACATTTACCAAAGTATTAAATTTTTAATAACGAGATCTGTAGGTACTTTTCTCTCAATAAAATCAGATAGGAGCTTACCCGTTTGGGACCGTCGAATGTTTTTGCTTTAGTTTTTTTTAAGCTCTGCCACCCGAACCAACCAGGACCAGAAACACAAATAGATAAGAGGAAAACCTAACAATATCAGGGTAGAAACAAAAAGGAAAATCGCACGAGTTTCTGTATACATTTTCCCTTTCGAGATACGTAGTTCAAGATTAGAATAATAAAAAAAATTTAGTTCATGTATTTGTTCGGAGATATCTCAATGTACGGGTTTAAACTGATAAACCGTCGCAACGGTGCCCTGGGGTAATCCCGCGCTAGAGTGGCGACATCAACGACCTCCGGGGATAGCCTATTGCCCGCAAGCTATGGAAACAAAAACCTCCTGTAGCGTACCTATTGATAATCTACTTAGAGACTGCAATAACTAAATCTATGACGTCTCGTAGTTCGAGGTAACTAGTTCCCATGTAGCGAACTAAATGAATTTCCAAGTTGCCACAAGACCGATTAACAAGTTGCGTTAGAGATTTTGATAAATAAGACATTTGCTTACCTACCTAGTTAAATAGTCGTCTGTGACTAGTTGAACCGAGTTGAGTAGGACAAGTTCATAATAGCTATAAAATGCGTAGGCAAAGCTACAAAATGAAGTACTTAAGTACTAAACATGTTCATTATGTATCTTTTTTTCGTCTGTTTTATGCATGTGTTTGCTAATATTTATTTTTTAGTATTGTAATAGCAAACTTAAACAAAACTAACTAAAATGTATCTAAATTACTAGGATTAAACATTTGCACGAATATGAAGTCAAATATAGTAATACCTACTCTATTATAAAACCATTGTAAACCTATTGTTTTTATGTTATTGTTATATTTAAGCAAATAAATACAATTTCATATCATTTCATTTCATTTCATGTAATTACTGAAATACGTATAAAGGTACGTATTAAGGTACATATACACTTTGATTTACTTATAACAATTTTAGTTTCTTTACAGGATTTCTCAAAAGAAAGGACGTAAAATCTAAAAAAACCGATTTAAAAAGAATAAGCATCTATCGAAAAAAATTTTTATTAATTATTAAAACGCACTCTTTGGGAATTCATTACTTAAAAATTACGCCGTCCAAATGTTTACCTTCGTGTTCGGGTCTCTCATTCAATCTAACACTAAAATTTCTGATGATGGCTTGGCTAGTACGCTCTGTGATGGCTCCCTTTCATTAAACTTGTGTGAAGTTACTCCGTTCTGCTGGGACCATGTTCTTTGGTTATAGCCTGGATAATACTGCAGTTCAGGCAACAAAAACTCATCTAACATCCTCACATACCGCTCTGTATTAACTGTAAGAGCACGTCCTCTTTCATCTTCAAAAAGTAAGGGCCGATAATTCCTCGCGATGACATTGCAGCCCATACGGTCACTTTTAGAACCGAAAACCTTAAACATTGCTCAAAATTCAATTCTGAAACTTTTGAGACACCCGATATAAATAATAAATTACGCCTTTGACCTACAATATCAATATTATAATTTTACAGCAGCAAAATATCTAAGTCAACCTATACAATCGATAAAGATTGGTTATCTAGATTGTTCTTTACTCACTTTCTCATTTTTGTTTTACCTTTTATTAGCAATCGAACCCAACAACTCGTTTCTCATTCTAAAGATAAAAGCTTACGATGTTAGCGTAAAAGCTACATAAATAGTATTTACGTTTGTGACAGTTCACATACGTATGTTCTGTTTACACAAGGCCATTCCGAATTCAGTTTTCTTTCAACACCGTTGTTATCCGCCCTTAATTTATAATAATCCAATAGAATCAAAACTCATAAAATAATCAGTTGGTACAGGTAAATGGCGCTAAAAGGGAATGTTTCGATATGGAAGTGTCAACACTTATCGCGAGTTATTTCAAGGTGAGCGGGGGATCAGCCGAAGGCGAGTGGAGTGCCTTAACTTAGTTACAACCCGCCCCGCCGGGGACTCTTGCTTTCCCTCGTAGATTTATGTTAGGTAACCCATTTAATAACGTTTGTGACAAGTGAAAACTGAAAATCCAGATTAAACAAAGCAAATAGTTGGTCACAACACAAGCCAAATTACTGAAAAGCAGACTGGACTCTAATTAGAATTAGGTACTTGAATACACATTTTGGCATACATTTGCCGGTAGGTACATAAAATTATAAATTTATTTATTGCTGCATAGTTAGATGGAAATGTGTACGTACATTGGTCTTAAGTTAATCTATTGTAGGATATCTAGTCTGCCATGGGCAGGCTTACACTGTTAACATGTCAAATGAGAAATTATATATAATAGATAAATTTAAAAAAATTCTAGGTACCTACTTTTAAGAATAAATTACTTTTTCTATTATCAGCAAATGGAATAGATAGCAGAATTGAGTGTGTATATTTAACACATAATAAAGTCGGAGTAAGCACCTATAAACTTTTATGTTAGCTGTAAAAGTAGGCTCGAGGGACGGCCGTGGCCGCAAGATGACTGCCCATCAAATATACCAGCAAATGAGTTTTACTTACAATCACTTTAATAGAGCAAGTAAGTAATAGAATTAATAATGTCTCTCTACTCTACCCAGGAGTAGGTTACCAATGTTCTGTCACGTAAGTGCAGTAAATTACAGACCTTGCAGATGTTACTCCCTAAACTTTCAGGTAGGTCAACAGAAAGTTCCACCGATTGCTTCCGAAGAAGTGACAAAGTAACAAAATAATGGTGCCTACAAAAACAGCAAATCTTGCTTAGTCGGAACTTAGAGAGAATCGTAGGAAATTCTTTTTAACTGACGAAAAACAGAGAGGTGGAGTTTCTCAATTCGGCTGTACTCGTACCTACCTGTTTTTTATGCGGTTTTGGTTCTAGATATATTCGCTTGATTCGATGATTCTTTGGATTTTGTTTAGTCGATGATCCTCAAGTAGTCCCATAATGTTTTTATTACCAAAGAAATTACTATGTTGTCGCGTAAAACTTAAAAAACAATAAACACATTTATCAAGAAATTTGAAGTATGTTTAAGTCTTTGTAAGAATCATCCAATTATTCGTGCAAAGAAAAGTCACATTCTGTCACTAAATACAACTGGCATATTCCGAGTGAGTTGCGCAGAACACAAGGTTTAATACAGGGTAAGTTCCAATATCTTTCCACTACATAAAAGAGTGTCGCGACTGAGCTAAATCTCCCCGACACGCCACATTACGATGCTGGTACGTATATGATATGGTAAAGATATACATATATCTGAGTTGACATAAAGCTAAAACCTTCTAACATCAACGATGAATCTGTCTTCTGAATCTGCGCTACATTTTGTAGAACAAATTCAGTGGGTTAAGAAAAGCAGGCATCTATAAAATCATCAATAGGGGACGGATACGGAATTTTCCTAGAGGTAACAAATTTACTCACAAAAAACCATCGACCTAAGTAAAAAAGGGTAGTTGAGGTACTAGCTCCTTGAAAATAGAAGGCTGAAATTAGGTGCAATTAGGTCTACCCACCTCAGTCATAGTCGGACCGGCGGCGTTCTTGTTACGCGTGCTTGCTATGACGTACGTTAGTGTGATTTATTGACTAAAAGACTACAGCAATGCCCTCGTTTTTGTTCATTACAATTATTGCACAAGATTGGTTATGTAACTTTGACCGGGTGTTTGCGTGTAGTTGTAACACAAGCCAGTTGTTGAGTAAGCGCTGGGAGAACGAACTATATCTACAGATTTTACTTAGATCTATGCAGATAACCATTCTAGGATCAGAAAAGATTTTTTTTCTGTTTTTGACGAAGTTCACTATCATTGTCTCACTCTAACTCGATTAACAAAACTTGAAGTTTGTTACTGAACGGAAATTTTATACTACCTACTACTAATACTAGGTACCTACTACCTACTGTACTTAACCGAGTCGAAAACATTTCGTTTATCGATTCAACCAAGTGTTGGAATAGGTACGAAGAGAGCTTTAGTGATGTAGGTTATGGCCTTTGTTACAATAATTTAAATAATTCACAATATTTTTATCCAAAATTATTTGTCCGTAGAAGTGGTTGGGCATCTGAGTTTTTACAAAAAGAGCTTTTACAAAAACTCCTATTATATTTTATTCTATTTTGGAACACATTTTCGTATTCAGGTCAAGCTCTTTAGGGAAAACTCTCTGGTAGAAAACTCCAATTAAACAAGATCCGTCAAGTGCGAGTGTGACTCCCGCGCCGAGGGTTTCAAACGTTTGTCAAGTATACCAATATGAACTATGGGTACCGGTTAGAGACGGGTAATTATTCGACTTTTATCAAATTTTTTTAAACAGTACAATATAATAATTGTTGCACTACTTAACCATAAAGGTTTCTAAACCAATCTCGAAACCCTAAAAAGCTGAACATAGTTTTGGATGTCTAACTAAATAAATGGTCTCGTTTATTTTAGCGTTTGCAAATAAATAAGCATTTAATAATTGGAAATATTTATACACCCAACCCAAACAGAAATTGAAATTCATATTTTGTAATCAAATTATATCCAATTTATAATCCCGTAAAACTAATTTTGGTCGGTCACATTGTACCCAACCCAATCTTCGTCAGAAAGGTCAGTATGTTTCTGATTTCCATTTCATTTTATTATGACCCAAAGTATAAATAGTATTGGAAAACTGAATTCAGTGGCGGTACTGATGGTGTATCAGTACCGCCACTGAATTCAGTTTTCGTACGAATAAAAGTGGCCACCGAATTATACTATATTTATATCCTACACATTCTTGTCTTAGTTAGGTGATTTTCTATATGGAAACCTAAAACAGGGTTTAATTTACTATCAAATAAAACTACAACTAACAGAAACAAATTTACAACAAGTATTTACAATTGAAACAGTTGAGCTAACCGCAGACTGTTGCAAACAATCAAGAGGTAGCTGACTGATGCTACTGATGAACTGATGAATGACAAATCAATACCAATCCGAAGCGCCACAAATAAAGTACCCACTATTTAAACATTAATATAAAACCTGGTAGTAGGTAAAGTTTAACCTCCGTGTTCATATTAGTCTGCTAACATAGATAGCAAAGCTATCTCTCACTCTGTCTTCTTCTACTGACATAAGTCAGAGTGAGAAATAACGCTACATAGCAATTGTTTTAAGTTAGCAGATCTTTATGAATAAGGGAGTTAGGCGACACGACCTTGGCACAGTTTCTCCAAAACACTTATATCGGTATCTTATTTACACAAGAAACTATATCTAATATAAATAGAACACCGAACACTTTCCTAAAGGCATTAGCTGGATTCGGGTTAGCTTAATCTCAAACAACTGGATCGAGTTACTCCCAAAGTATTGTCCGCACAATCTGTGAAGCATTAATCTGGCAACCAATAATGTCCCGAAATTCTATCGAATGTTTTCTGAGGAAAATACTGGTTAGAAATGAACTAAAGCGGTTTAGGGTGAGTTGGACACGCACGATTAGAGATCTGTAGAGTAGGTAAAATGTAAAATGTACCATTACTGTAATCTTTCATTATAATATGTAGTGTAAAGATTGTAATACATTTTACTACTAATATTATTTATTTATTAAATACAGGCACAACGAACAACTTTATTTTAACTTAGGTAAAAGTGTTAAATAATAAATTTAGTAAAAATATAGCCCGCTACGTTGTACTCAAATATGATAATATC
This sequence comes from Eupithecia inturbata, assembly GCA_963662085.1. Classification (NCBI taxonomy): domain Eukaryota; kingdom Metazoa; phylum Arthropoda; class Insecta; order Lepidoptera; family Geometridae; genus Eupithecia; species Eupithecia inturbata. The sequence continues at coordinate 6,976,224 of OY759180.1, read as the reverse complement.
AATACATATCGCTACAGGTTGCTGACTCTACAATACTACTAAATTATCTATATTTAATTTGGCGTATTTAAAAAACTATAAATCGACATCAAATTCCGGTAAATAGTATTCATCTATGTCTCAGGCAAACGAAATCACCGCTCCCTACTTTCCCTGGTCGAATATCTACTCGTATGTTCACGAGCAAAAAAATTTGTTTACATTTCGATAGCGCGATCTAATTTCCTTAGTAGCGACATCTAATACGACGATAATTAAAGCCTAATTTAGTTTGATGACACATGGATGAAACTGTTGACGCCCGTTGCCATAGAAACCATTAGGTGATAGTGAGGTTATACAAACCTACGTTTTAGAGCGCACATAGGAGTCCCTTATGAATGAAACTTATAGGGGACCACCTCAAAATCAATATTTATACACAACGAAATAATTATCAAAATCTATTAACAAGTGGCGCAGATATGACGAAAATTGTTCCAGCTAGTCATGATTCTTCAAAAATATAATGTTGTTTTTACGCGTACTAATCCCTCAGAAATAAAATTTTTATGGGACCACCTCGGGATCATTCTCTATACAATAGTGAAAGAATCAGCAAAATCGGTTAACCACTGGCGGAGATATCAAGTAACATACATACATAAAAAAACCATACAGAGGAATTGAGAACCCCTCTTTTTTAAAGTTCGTTGAAAACTAAACATAATTTGATTAGATACAAAAACAAATTTACAACAATAAAATAATATTTAAAATAAAAAAGTAAAGGTAAATAGAGACAACTTTTTAAGGACCTGATACTTAAACTTTCCTATTATAAAGGTGAAAGTTAGAGAAGTTGTGAGGCTTCATCATCAACAACATCTCATTGCTTGAGCGAGGACAGTGCTAAAACAACTGAACGAAGCAGGTTGAATATTTTGCATGAGATCTAGTTCTAGGTCTGGAATTACATATTTTACTGCTTTTTATCTCGGAGTTACGCGGATGAAGCTGCGAGAAGAATCCACAAATAAATCAAATCCTAAAAAAAACAAATCTTTTGCTCATAATCTCTTTAATTGAACGGTATATGAAATCTAGTCCATAAGTAAATTATAGAAGTTCTCAGAAAATAAGTAGGTAGTAATCGAATAACTAAATCAAAGCTAAGCTTCAATTCAAACACAATAACTTCTTTATAAAGTTATTATGATTCAATAATAAATCAAGTGCCTAACTGTAACTAGAAAAGTTATAATTGAGCTAGCCGTGGTTTTCCAATCAATGTAAGTAAATCGTATAGAGTTGTCTGGGTTTTAGGTAATATCAATCCAATTTAAATCTTTATTATCAGACATAATGGTCTATCGACAGAAAAAATGGGGGGAAAACTGAAAAACCCGGAATAAAGAGGCAGATCTCATCGATCGACGGCAAATCCCGCAATATCATAAAAGATCCACGTTACCAATATCAAAAGAAGAGCATTGATATCATCATAACACTTCAATCGCTTCTTAAACCCGACATAAATGTTTGTGTTCGCTTTAAAAATACTTATAACATAAAACTGAATACCTCATCAAACTTAACCATAAAAGCATCTCGTAAAGAGTAAAGTGAAAAAATCTTATTAAGAATAATTTTGAATTTGTTGGCAATTTTATGGAGACCATACAATATAAAAGTATGTCAAAATCTTCATGTACAGACAGAAATGTACAACAAAAGAAAATCCATGCCTATTTTGTCAAAATGACTACATCAGTAGGTATATATTCAGATGTAGTCGTGAGTGTATCCATACCGTATTTTCGCCACTCATAGTTAATTTTCTTATGTTTTCATTCTTAATCAAATTGCAGCCAATAAGCGGCAAACATATTATCAGTGATAAACTCACGAATACATCTGAATCGACCAGGAGATGTGAAAATCAGCGAGAATAATCAGTTTTAACATACACACGTTACTCACCCATACACATAAAAGGTGAATAAGTGAAAACTAGACTACGGTATCCTGAAAAGATCGGTAATACAGCATCGTCATAATTCCAATAAAGGCCGGAGCTACATTCCATCAATACCGAATACGACGAATACGACAGATTGGTGGGCCGCCTTTGTTGGCGGAAGCTGCTGTCTGTAGTGTAACATAAGACTCTATTGTATAACTTGATAACGGTTATCTAGTAACCCATAACACATACTCCGTCCGACGACGAACCCTCGTAGACCGTCGCGTAGAAACTGCTACGACGCGTAACTTCGTAGACACTGCTACAGCGCGTAGCTACGACAAAAAGTGCTCCCCGTTCCGGCCAGGGTGAAAGTACTAGAACTAAATAATTATCTATCCCTTGTTTACGTAGGGTAGATAATTTTTAAATCAATTTTCGTTTATGATAATGATGTGAAATCACTTGAACTTTGAGGATGTTCATCGAGCGACTCACCAAAACCCTCGAGTAATTTTCAATATACGATAAGTATCGCAAAGTGAAATGTCGTTACTTATTTCGGAGGCGTCATAGGCCTCCGTAAAGTATGCAAAATACACCAAAATTACTTCGGTGGCTCACTTCGTTAACTCTGAGCGCCATGAAGCCATTACGAAGGGAACAAGGATAAAGGTAAACAAAGTCTCATAAACTGTATTGTGGGGTGTGAAAGTGATTTTTTTGCCGTTCACCACTCACAGTTTTTAGATTCCAGTCAGCACGGCTTATTTTTTTTTCCGAAGTTTCCTTTTTATATGTACTTTTTAAATGTGGTTGGGGTAACATGACAAGATATTAATAAAATAGAGTACTTTATTTTATGAAATGTCTCGGTTATGGAAAACAACGCGGACTGCATGTTGAAATAAAACTGTGGAACTAATATTTCAGCGTCAAAGGCAGGCTAATTTAGGCATTAGGACTCATTCTACAATTTGCATCTACTGAATAGTAAAGTGTCTAACAATAAGTACGTACTTCTATGATTAAGTAAGTACTTAAAAGTCTATTTATAACATAGTTATAGTTTTGGTAAATAATTTAGTTTTTAGGGTTTCGAAGATCGGAGATCGGTTTCGAAACCCGGCATCGCTTTTTCTGTCTTTAATATCTCAGCAATAACAGCAGCAAATAACGTGAAATTTAAAATAATAGTACATTTCGTGCACCTATACAGATTAAAAGACAAAAAATTAAAAATTAAATTTTTCAGTACAAATTGTGATGTCGATATTTTAAAAGAGACCTACAATGTCAAGTGGGGTATCAAATGAAAGGTATCAATTTGAACATTTTAAAACAGTTTTTGAAATTTCAGTAGGTTTCATACTTTTTGAAATCTTTTGGATAATGTCGAAAAAATACCCATCGGGGTATGCCCCTATTTTGAAAAAACTCGAATATTTTACTATTACCCTCTGTACCTACTCCGAAGTTTGCAAACCGATACATCTGAAATGTAGGGTAACCTTTAGTTTTTTGGTATTCATCAAATAGCAAAGTCTTTAACCAGTACCTATAGTACATATTGGTTTCACAACCGTTCGAAACCCTCGGCGCGCGAGTCACGCTCGCACTTGACGTATTTTTTTTTATGTTATGTACCGTTGTCTTTTATTTTGTTGCTATATGTACATATTCAAAAGGAAAGGAACCGTTCGCAGCCATACGTTTTTAAATTTGCTAGCACATCGTAAATTATTCGAGAGGGTCTTGGGTAAGTTTCGTATTTATTTCATTTTCACATGACGCAGTATAACAGTCTCAGCGTGCATTTTAGGTCATATTTTATAAGCAATAAAAAGCTCTAGTCTGCAGGATGGCTCCTAGCCAACTGGTTTAACCGTTTGCAACTACGCTTTTAACTCAATACAACCGACAGCATCACTTAATGCCCACTCGAGAATTTTTAACAAGTGAATATGAAATTAGTCTCTCATATCGCCACGTCCCGAAAACTGTCGTTTGAATTTTATCTTAGACTCTTTTTATACATTAGCAAAAAAAATATCTAGTCTAAGCTATTAATTCTTCATTACATTGATCTCTTTTTAGGTCTCTTTTTCTACTTCTGATTGTTAAAAAATAGGTCTCCAAATGATCGTGAATCCACTTGTTAGTGTTACCAATAATATAGAACCTTACTTGTAGCTATAACTTCAGTCTGACGGACCGCAACACTCCGTCGGAGTATCACAAGCAGGCTTATATTTTCTTCTATTGTTCTAGGAACAATTTCCTGATATGAAACCCTTTGTTATAGTGTGATGCAAGCAGCTGGCCCGCTGCCAGCTCTTCTACATGTTTCATATTTCACTGGATCAGCGCAGCTTACAATAGCAAATGCTACGTTTCTCTTTTTTGTTCATCTTGTATATTTGAATTTTCGGACAAAACGGCCAGCAAAGTTCCTACATCCCAAACTCGATAGAACGGGGTTGACTTAAAGAACAAACAAGATACAGCATAGCCATGGGAATACTAAACCCTGCAAAGTTTACCGGAAATAAACTAACGGCTCTAGCCCACGTAAGAAAACTCGAGTCGATAGCGAAGTTATTACAGGTGAGGCAATACTCCCACAAAATAATGTATCGCTTCTAAGGTTATGAAGCTTTATTTGTTTGGGTGTTGCGGAACATGTCTTTTATGCATAGTTACTAGACGCTCTGGACTGAGTCCTTACAGCTACCGTTACGTGCTAAATAATGGATATATTCGTTAATACATGTTATAATCCTTGTCGACTTTCTTGTGTGAAGAGCCGCGAGGTGTCAAGTTCCGACGCTCGACCGTCGTTCGTGCATCGTCGTCAGCTGACACCTTGATTGCGACATTTACAAGTCGCGTCGCCGCAATAATAATTTTCGTGTTATAAATTAAGTTTTTTATATTTTATGTATGTTAGTTTTTAAGTATACATATACTCGTATCTATGGACCGTAGAATAAGTTAATTAAAATCTATAACTGTTCTAAGTTGTCTGAAATAAATAATTTATTATTATTATAATCAGCTCATATACGTCCACTGCTGAACATGCCTGCCCAAACGAGGGGAGTTTTGCTATAATGACCCGCTTGGCATCCGGATTGGTGATCGCAGTGAAGGTGTATGTTTCCTTAGTCGACTGTTACGACATCCACGGGCTAAGTTGGAGGGGATTTTTTTTACTTTAGGTTATTGTATATGACATGTGCCTATTAAATATGAAACATACGTGCCTGCTATATAAATGTAGATATATTTTCATTTCTTAGAATATAAAACTGAAAAGAAAACCTCCATTCGCCCGACCGAATCATAATCCCATAACAATCGATTCAACTTTTTGATATTCCTCAGACAAACATCTTTGTATTGAGAGATTTAAAGAAAACTCGCTTCAAAAGGAGAGGCACCTTCTAACAAAGCGAGGCCCCGCCTTTCATGACAGTTATGTATTAGAGCCTAGGGGCTACTGACAAGCTCAAATCAAAACAAGCTTTATAGCTGTAAATAGATTCTACCCACTTTGAAGTTAAATATATCGAACTATCTTCAGTCAATCGATTCTATTCCAATTTGGAACAATCCCGAACTTTAGGGATTAGTAAGTCGGTAGGTGTGTGTGTGTGTGTGTGTGTGGTAGGTAGGTCGGTAGGTGGTGGCGGTAGGTGGAGGCAGCTCATGGCGGCTATTTGTGGCGTCGTTTGGGGGAGGCCTATGTTCAGCAGTCGACGAATACGGGCTGATGATGAAGTCGGTAGATATATTTTTCTATTATTTTATTCAGATTTAGGAAATGGATCTCCTTTTATTTGCTTCTGTCTTGAAACACGTGAACAGAGGTAAAACAAGATCCGTCAGGTGCGAGTGTGACTCGCGCACCGAGGGTTTCGAACGTTAGTCAAGTATACCAATATGTACTTTTTGAATTTTTTTTAAAAGTGTTCTACTTACAGACTTCTTTATAGTTTTCCTGTAAAATATAGATCTATATCTACAAACGCTACATATATTTCGGATGGATCGCTCTGCAAACTTCGGCGATATAAGCAATGGGTAATATTTCGACTTTTTTCAAAATATTTCAAAAAGTATGAAATCTACAGAAATTTCAAAAACTGTTTTGAAATTTACAAACTAATACCTTTCATTTGATACCCACTTGACTATGTAGGCCGATTTTAAAATTTCGACATCACAATCTACTGAAACTACTGGTCTGGTACCGTTACTGAAAATTTACATTTTATTTTATTTTTTATTTTAATCTGTACAGACGCAGAAATGTTATTAAAAATTTAAAGGTATTTGCTGCTGTAGTTGTTGAGATATTAAAGACGGAAAAAAGGACAGAAAAAGCGAGACCATAAGGGTTTCGTAACCGATCTCCGATCTTCGAAACATAATTTTTTTTTTTCAGTCTTCATTGCTTACTTAGCTGTATTATAAACATCATCCTTTTTTTCAGTAATCTATGCAGTTTTTCTATTAAAATATCAAATGCTCGTACCAAGGTTTCCCTTAATATACAGTACGAGAAGTAATATTTGAAATAATTTCTTCTCGTTGATAAAAACTAAATTGTCGACGCGATGTTGCATCCTAATTTGCAATCAGGATGAGCAGACAGAACAAATTCCAATTTGTTTGAGAATATTACTATCAGCCATCTTGATAATTGATGGAAAATAGTTCGTATTGCGGTTCAGCGAATCAATTTGTAAATATATTTCCGATCTGCATCTTTCCGCTGGTAATTTATTGGTAAAAGACAAAAGTATTAGATTTCTCGATATCGGCGCGAGTGAAAATCGTATCACATATTAACACGCGAACGAAAGAACGAGAAACTCGTTCTATCTAATGCCTGTCTACTCAATGCTAGAATGGTTAGGAGCATAGTTACCTTGGTCCGAAATAATTAAATATTTTTACAAAAACTGAAAACCGACTTCGCATTCCTGAATATTTGCACTAGTTCTACGGGACTTCTAGTAATCTCAGAAATAAAATTTTTAAACTTTTACTAGACCACCCCGAGATCATTCTCTGCATTTGTGTAAAGAATCATCAAAATCGAATAACAATTGATGAAGATATCAAGTAACATATATACACATTAATAATTTGGCGTGTTTTAAAAAACGACTTCAAATTCCGGTTTATAGATAACTTCACCGAGATCCGTTCAGCCGTAAGCTATAAATAGTGTAAGTAACACGACTTTCTTTTATATATATAGATATTCGTCTAGGTATGTCTCGGACGAACGAAATCACCCATCCCTTACTTACCTTGACCGAAGGTCTACGTGCAAAAATTTAGTTTGCACTGGCGACATCTAGTTATAATTCAAATCTAATTTAGTTTGATGACACATGGATGACACTTTTGACACCCGTTGCCATGGAAACCATTAATTAGGTCATAATGATTTTTCCGCACATAGCAATTCTTCGAGAATCAAACTTATAAGAGACCACCTCATAATCAATTTTTATACAACAACGAAAGAATCATCAAAATCTATTAAAAATTGGCGCAGATATCACCAAAACTGTCGTGATTCTCCAAAAATATTATGTTGCTTTTTAAGTTTAACGGGATAAATAGTAATCCCTAGGGAATAACATTTTTATGGGACCATCTCGGGATCATTCTCTATACAATAGTGTAAGAATCAGTAAAAAAATCGGTTACCCATAGGCGTAGATATCAAGTAATATACATACGTAAAAATAAAAATAAAATAAAACATACAGACGAACTGAGAACCTCCTCCTGTTTGAAGTCGGTTAAAAAAAACTTACAGCCGAATTGAGAACCTCTTCTTTTATGAAGTCGGTTGAAAACACAATGTCGTATCGCACTCCACCAGTACATATTCGAGCTCGTAAGCTCTGTTTTAAGTAGTATTTCCTTAAGTCGTAAACATATCCAATACACCATTAAATGTAAATAAACGACCAAGGAATTAACCAAACAGCAAAGTATAGCCGCAAAAACCTTTGCATTGATTCACTGGAAGTCCTAAGATCCTTACTTAACTATATTTAGTATTTGCAGGCCAAACTATCCTGTAACTACCCACCGAAGGAATTATAGCTCCAAGACGATGAGGTATAACTATATAAATAGCCACTGTATGTTTGTTGGTACCAACAAAGAGTGCATATGTAAATGTTTCACTTAGCTACCAACCTATTCATTAAAAGACCGAAGGTGAGTCAAGTTCTCTTGATTTTTCAGTTTTGTATACAGCCAGTGGTTCTTTTTCAACGTTTTATGAGCAATTTACATAAGTTTTTAAGACTGAACTTTTATTTCTAACTTCGTTCGTCTATATTTTACAGATAATCGTATTCGAGTCGTTATTTGAAGATAAAAATATACTGAAGTGATTGATCTAACACTTATTTCGAAATTACGAGGAAAGTTATGTTTGCTATTTTATTCAACGTTCATAATATTTTATGAATATTGCAAATGTTCTGCAAATTTTAAGACGTTTATTCTAAATTTCCTCCATTTTTGCAAACGACTCCTCAAGAATTCATAGGGAATTTACTTTTCGGTTAGCCAATGTGGTAAAACTACGAACATTTGGTACTTATTAGTTTTATTAATCAAGTAAAATTGATTATCTGTTATCATTCAGCGTTAATATCATCCATATTTTTGGTTTTTACGACGTCGTCGTAGTAATCACAAAGTTCGTGTAGTAATTTGCTGCGTTGGGTGCCACAGGTATTACGTGTGTGAAGCCGAGGATAAAAGTTGGTAATTAAGCGTAAAACAACAAAATACTTATGATAATGTAAATATGAGTACCTACGTGTTGGCTGCGTGTGCGGCGTAGTACAGGAAGCTGCGAGAGGCTATGGGGTGGGCTCATTTCCGAGAATGTCGTGGCGTCCCTATATCCGCCCACTAATGGATCGCTTTACAGCTTCTTATACCAACCATCTTAGACAAAGACTCCCCTATAAATATGTAAAATCCTTATATTTCATCAAGAAATCATAACATAATCAAAACGAACAATGAAAATCCCAAATTCTCTTTTTTTCTTAAAATCCTTGCAAGAGGTACAACTTCTTAGATAAAATCTTCCCAAAGTTCTATGTAGGTATTGTTTTAAGTGAGGCTTATATTGTTTTAAAGTAACTTAAAAGTTTTAGCGATACGAACACTTCTGAAATTTTTATATCGAGGCCGTGGAAAAAGTTTTTGGAGAGATAAATAAAAGCTCAAAACTCAAGTTTGGAGATGAAAGTATTTTACTCAAGTTTCGTGTAATTACAAAACTAACTTTTGTGTAGTTGCTGTAAATATAAGCTCTGTTATTTTAAAATCGCTCTAGTTAGTATGTATATAAAAAAATCTTTTGAGTAAAAAACTTTAGACTCTTAGTCAAGAAGCATAATTTTTAATAACAATAATAGAGTTAACGTTTAATAACGATAATAGAGTAACGTAAATAAGTCGAGAAAAATAGGTAAATAAACGCGATTAATACCCGTTAACTAATACTAATAATAATGATAATCGAGTTTTAAAAAAATTAAGTTTTAATTAGGAATCATGTTCCTATTATTGAAATGTTTGCCTCTTAGACAACAGCAACATAGATGTACTTAGAAGTAACTTAGTATTTGTTAATTAAACGGAGTCGTAGCTCTCGGTATTAATATCGTGAAAATACCTGGCTTCGGATAACTACGAAAGTGGTATTTAGCACCTAAATAACCGTTACGAAGCATGTGAAGACGCGACGGCATTTGGGAGTTGCGAGCTCTCGAGACACAGTAAAGAATTACAGTTAGACAATTTCGACAACGGTTTTATCGAATAGTACATGCATATAAACTGGGATAGGTACCTACTTAAAAGGCCTAAGTACAACAAGTTAGCTGATTTATCGACAAACCAAATATACTTTTGCTATTTTATTCAAGACCATTTTTAGCACAACGCTATCATATTTTAAATATTTCACTAGGTATTTTCCTTTTGGTAAGGATTTTCAGTACTACGTTGTTATACAAATTACGAAAGATGGGTTACTGTTTCCAAGAAAACTGTTGGCGCAGGTTGGAGCCGAGACAATCTCTTCGATGGCTCATTCGGCACTACAACGAGCCGAGCGCGGAATTGAATTGGAGGCAAATGTGCCGTGCGAGCACCGACGCCGAATATAAACTGACAACTCACGGCAGAGCCGCGATACCTCGCCAAAGTCGCCAATCAATGAACAAATTGTCAACGATTTCTCAACGCCGATGCATTCCAATAAGTTCGTATACAGTTACAATGTGGAAGAGTAAACTTTTATTTCGTTTTTGATTGCCTACGTTACTGTGAACAGTATTTGATTAAACATCAACCGTAGAAGGCCTACGGCGTAGCATACGAAAATACACATCAACAAGATCAAGTGCGAGTGTGACTCGCGCGCCGAGTGTTTCGAACGTTTGTCAAGTACCAATATGTACTATAGGTACCGGTTAGAGACTGCTATTTAATGAATACCTAAAATTTGAAGGTACCTACAATTCAGATGGATCGGTAATTTTTCAACTTTTTTCAAAATATTTCAAAAAGTATGAAATCTACAGAAATTTCTAAAACTTTTTTGAAATGTACAAACTTATACCTTTCATATGACTTCTGCGACGCAGAAGGTTGCGGGTTCGATTCCCGCCTTGGGACAAATGTTTGTACGATCTGCAAATATTTGTTCCGGGTGTTCTGGGTATTTTCTATATATAATAAAAATATCTATCTATGTTATGTATTGTATTAAGTTTATCAGTCATCTAGTACCCATAACACAAGCTCTGCTTATTTTGGGGCTAGATGATGCTGTGTGGATTGTCCAGCATTATTTATTTATTTATTTATTTTATATGATACCCCACTTGGTCATGTAGGACTCTTTTAAAATTTCGACATCACAATTTGTACTAAAAATTTTCATTTTTCATTATTTAAAAAAAAATATTTTAATCTGAATCATATCAAAATAATGTATTATTATTTTAAATTTCAAGTTAATTGCTGCTGTAGTTGCTGAGATATTAAATACGGAAAAAACGACAGAAAAAGCGAGACAGAGTGATCCTTTCGAAACCCTAAAAAGAAATATTACATTTTAACCTCCTAATACGTAGGTACATGTTTCTGCATCAATCCGTACCTTATGTCTTAATCTAAGAAAATTTATACAACATGACATATTCTTTAAGCTGATGTTATGGTCTACGTTACCTGTTTGATGAGTCATCAAAGCGAGTGCGGCAGGCGCTAGGAGCTTGCCAGAGACAGGCACGTAATGAGCAGAGGGTGACGCAGGCGCCAGTCATTCAATGTCTTTGCGCTGACTCAGCATCTACTACCTACTTGTAATTTACTACCTTTGAATATCAAGAAAAAGTACCTGTGGTTTAGTAGGTAAGTACGTCTTGTTTTATAAACATTAATCGAGTTTTGTATGGAAAGTCATTGTTTGTGTGGAAAAAGCGACAGATCTCGATTTTCAAAAATGGATTCATGAGCGGAGTTGATTCAATCTTGGAATCAAAAATGACGAAAATTACAGGAATTGTCTGCGAGTTCGTAGATATAACCAGTATATATATAAGCTTTTTAGTTAAATAAACTTCATTCGGGCTCAGAGTTTCTGGCTTGATCCTATTTCGTTCCTCTAAACCAAAATACCAATAGCACATAATGTAGGTATGTAGGTACACGTAACGTCGAACTTTCTAAGGTTGTAAGCGTAGTAGGTATCTATTGGACCGGCGCGCAGGTGGTCTGGACGTGACTGCTGTTGACCCACTGGGCGTGGACTAACTTGGACCGTCCACACATTACCCTTATACAACATCCCTTAGCCTGGCGTCTCTATAAAGAAGTATTCAATTCTTAGCTTACCTACTTTTATCTTCCTATGCAGATCTTTGATTCCATTTGACTTATTTTGTGTATGATTTTCTGGCTCTCTATTTATGTATTAAAACTTGCGATTATTTACCTATTTTTTCCGATGTTTCAGCAGGTTCACACGCTGCCGTGGATAACTGTTATGATGTTTCTATACGGATTTGATAAATAAAGAGCACTGTGCTTTTTTACCCGCGAGAGAAGAATGATGCTAAATAGATTTTGATGAATAAGGTTTCAAAAGACGTGCCAAATTAAATTCGATTTAACTGAAATTCCGGTTGTATGTTTTAGCTACATTTTGTAGAAGTTTGCCTCTTCATTTTATAGAAAAAATATCGAAAAAAAAGTGAAAAGGCAGGTTTTATACATATGTCCTTTAAACGTATGTATAAAACCCGCCTTTTCACTTTTCAATAACTGAATAAAGGACTTTTTAAATTCTCTTGTAAGGTACCAAAGGCCATTGTTAATTGTAGGTAGCTAAATTACCAAAATTTTAATCATTTCGTGTGAGTAGGTATGTAAAAAAAAAACATTTATTCAGACAATAATTGATCCATAGATTACACTAACACACACATTTAACATTATTACATTTAAATTTAGTACCTAGACATTTCATATTACATAACCTAAGTAGGTAGGTAATGTCCATAGTGCAATGCAAATGCCTTCAATACTGATGAAGGCAATATATGTACCTAAATTATATTTGTATCTCTTGAAAAATTCAAAACCGACTTCGAATCCCTTAATTTTACACTGTTTTTACGTTTTGCGGGACAAATAGGTAGGGGGAAGTCCCGTAACGCCGGACGGCACCTAGCTTCGGACACTCGTACTATCTTGGAAAGTAGCAACACGTTTGATTCAAAAACGATGGAAAGGGGCGCGGGTGAGCTTACTGATACAAGGCCCCGGGGCGCCGTGTGCCACTGACGCGCGAGGCCGCGGTGGGAGAGGTTGTTTGGCGCTATTGGCGGGAATAAGCTGCGTCACATAAGATCTAAGTGAGTGTTATTGCTATGTTTTAGTATTTTATGCGTTTATCGTAATTTTTATTACACTAAGTGATCCATAGGTATTTCATATTTATAATAGTTTTTGTTGATTGGCAATAAAGTTTTGACCTGACACGTAATTTTAGAGATTTTCTGTCCCATGTTACCGCACACAAAATCGTCGTTCGGACAAAAAATAAGTGGTTTTTTCTCGTTAATATTTATACGTTTTATGCTATAGGTTTTACGTTGTTTTAGAGACAAGAAAAACGGAGATAAACGAAATGGAAGACAAGAAAAAAGAAAGAAAACTGGGACCAAAAATGGTTACCTGCAGCAATAGTTAAGGTTTGGTCTAAACTAAAGAAATGACTGAGAGAAGCTTCGCTGCGCTATGAGTGCTATGACATACCTACGGAGAAGTACTCTGCATAATAAAAAATCCCTAATGAACAATGGAAAGCACAGAAAATGAGCCAGTAACTGACATAAGAACTACTTGCGTAGTTTGCCTAGAAGATCATGACAAAAACCTAATTTAATGCTCCAGCTGCCGTGAGTGGGCTCACAAACCTTGTGCAGATATCTCTGAATATTCAGAGGCCTACTTAGGCGATCGATGTATGAATATTTCAAGATTTCGGTTGCTGGGAGTTTGAAGTTGATTCCGGCCGGTACTAGGTGCCACTTGCAATGTTACAATTTTTTCTTACCAATGTTTGATTTCATTTTCAGTTAATGTTTCTGTAGAGGTTGCATTTTTGTTAATGTATTTTGATGTTAAACTTAATTGAAATACTTAATTATAAATAAAAATATTTTTTACTTAACTCTTTTTTTATTATTATTTGAAAACCTTAGGTGTCCGCCACTAGGGGGCTTCTCCTTACTAATCCCTCGGGAATAAAAATGTGGTGGTTCCAAGGTAGTTTATGGAATCACCTCGAGATCATTTTCTAAATAGGTCCATAATTGCCGGAGAAATCGACGAACGTATATAAAACAAGATCCGTCAAGTGCGAGTGTGACTCGCGCGCCGAGGGTTTCGAACGGTTGTCAAGTATACCAATATGTACTGGACCTGGTTAGAGGCTTTTTAATGAATACCAAAAAATTAAAGGTACCTACATTTCAGATGTATCGGTTTGCAAGCTCCGGAGTACAGAGGGTAATAGTAAAATTTTCGAGTTTTTTCGAAATATTTCAAGAAAATAATCCCCACTAAGAATTTTTTTCAAAAAGTTGTCTGTTTACAGACTTCTCTATATTTTTCCTGTAAAATATAGATCCATATCTACAAACCCTACTTACATTTCATATGTATCGCTCTGCAAACTTTGGAGATAGGGCGGGGGAATGGGTAAATTTTCTTCCAATTATTTCAAAACGTATGAAACCTACAGAAATTTCAAAAACTGTTTTAAGATGTACAAACCGATACCTTCCATTCGACAACCCACTCGGTGAGGTAGCCCCCACTTTTGAAAATTATCCCTCCCCCCGTTATTGAACATTTTTCAAAAACACTAAGTATACTTAGACTTTTCTATATTTTTCCTGTAAAATATAGATCCATATTATAAACGACATTTCAGATGGATCGCTCTGCAAACTTCGGGGAATGGGAATGGGTATTTTTATGACTTTTTCTAAATATTTCAAAAAGTATGAAACCTACTGAAATTTCAAAAACTGTTTTGAAATGTACAAATTGATACCTTTCATTCGATAACCTTGATACTTGATATTGTAGGTCTCTTTTAAAATTTCGACATCACAATTTGTACTGAAAATTTTCAATTCCATTTTTCATTTATTTTCATTATTTTTTCTTTTAATCTGTGCAGGCGCACTAAATGTATTATTATTTTAAATTTCACGTTATTTGCTGTGGTAGTTGCTGAGATATTAAAGACGGAAAAATGGGCAGAGAAAGCGATGCCGTAAGGGTTTCGAAACCGATCACCGATCTTCGAAACCCTAAAAACTTACATACAGCGGAACATAGAACCTCCTCCTTTTTTCGAAGTCGGTTAAAAACAGTGTTGCTCACCACTCGATGAATTAAAATCGAATAGTTTATTACCTTACCTTACTTTGAACAGGTTCTATGGAATCTGCACGCAGCCGCTAAGTAACCAACTTTAAAATTAAACTCGGTAGGTGCTCTAACCAACGCAAAGTAAACTTAAATGCTGGTAGAACTTCGTGATTTACAAACTTATACCTACCTAGTTGCTAATCTAATAGTTTTGAACAATGGTTGGTTATGTAAATACAGGTGTAGTGTAGGTAGTAAGTACCTTTAATATTATTAAGAGGTAACGTAATTCATAATATAGAAAGAACCTGGTAAATAGAGCGATTACTTAAGAGTACATCATGGGTACATAAGTACTAGGTATACCTACTTCAACTTCAATAACTAACGTAGATTTTTCTATGGCCTAGACTAGACCATAGGTATAAGTAAAATCTCTTTTTAGGGTTTCGAAGATCAGAGATCGGTTTCGAAACCCTTATGGCATTGCTTTTTCTGTACCCTTTTTCCGTCTTTTATATCTCAGCTACTACAGAAAAATTTTACTATTTCCCTCTGTACTCCGAAGGTTGCAAACCGATACATCTGAAATGTACCTTTAATTTTTTGGTATTCATCAAATAGCTGTCTCTAACCAGTACTTACAGTACATATTGGTAATCTTGACAACCGTTCGAAACCCTCGGCGCGCGAGTCACACTCGCACTTGACGGATCCTGTTTAAGTAGGAACATACTGTAAACGATGCTAGAAATAGATTGTCAGTTTTAATGGGATAGGTAAATATCTACCGCTAGACTATTTTTATACATTCAGGCCGAAAAGCGGGTAGGTACATACTACGAAGTGAAAGGAATGACGCAGTTCACGGCATCGTGTAGACGTTACTCATATTAATCTGTAATTTTTGCGGGTAGAACGAAAATTCATTTATTAGCTGGTACAGATCGGGAAACTGTCTCGCGTTACGATATTATTCTAAAAGTATAGTTGTTATTTAAAAACTAGTTCTATGTCCACATGAATATAAGTTAATAGCTTCATCTAATTGTATTGTTTGGAAGTCCCTGAAAGTAACCAGGTATTAACCTGGATGGAGTAAGTATTTAATAATACTAGCTAGATAAAAAATTTATGTGCCACTTATGGATAATGTAGCTGTCTATTTTATTGAGTAATTTTCATATTAGATAGAAAAAAAAATATTACCACCAATAGTTTTTCTAGAACTTACGTCGTATAAAGATCGATAGTATGTTTTTAGGGACAGTCAGCTGCATTATTATGTATGTGTGTGTTTTGTACCTTGTCACTTTAAAGCTGACTCAGTCCCGTAGCTTGCTTAATCATAGATCTATGATTGAGTGACGTTTATGATTATGACATAGAAAAGCGTTACTCAAGCATAGATCGATGCAAACTTTCATAATACGGTTTCTACTCGAAGACCGCGTTCCGTCCGTCAGTAAGCGCACCTTGGTATGACAAGGTACTATTAATGTAAGTTTAATTGTATACATATTAATGCGCATGACTGTACAAACAGCATTTCCGCTCGATAGCTAACCTAAATAGTTGTACGTGGAGCTCGGGAAGGAAGCGGCCAATCAAGGATGCGCGTGCCGCAGCAAGCGTGATTTACTGTCGGGAGCACTGCCTACGATTATCGTTCTCATCGATAAGCGGAACTCTGTTTACCTGCCCTCGTTTTACAGTTAGGTTTTACTTCACAACAGGAAGTATATCAGGTATATTACCTGCTATACTCCAGCTAAATTCGATGTGAAATGTTTGTACACAAAGCGCCCATACCTAACCTAAAATTCACTTTGTTGCCGTGTATTTTTATACACAATTTACTTTCCTTGTCGACTTGATAAATTTAAAAGACAATGATATTTAAGACTCGACGCAATGCTTGTGTATTTCAGTTTCATTTGTTGTGATTGGTTTACAAACATTTCACGTCGTATTAGGCTGGAACATAGGTTATCTATAGCCGCCTATAGAGATACTGCTCGCTTCTACCCGCCGCTTCGCACGCGTTTTCCTGGATAAAAAGCTCATATGTTTATCTAGTTCTAGAACTAAATGTATGCAAAATTTCAGCCCGTTTAGTGATTTTGTAGTAAGAAATATCTAAACATCCAAACTTTCGCAACTGTAATATTAGTGAGATGTGATACCTATATAGGTATCACACCTATTAAATCGTGGATCAATGGCGTCACGTACATGTTGGTACCTAACGGTAAACTTTCAGGTCAGGTTTATTTTTCACCCACCATTTATTTTTATGCAAAATCCGGTCAATTCTATCACGTCTATCATTACAACGTCCGACTACGTCTCAACTTCTCAACATGTATTTTTCGCTTCGTTTGCTTGTAAATGAATACTAAAAACAAAACTCTTCGACTTGATTAGATGGGAGCTCGATAGCAACTACGCCCGAAGGACCAATGATGGCAAATTGTTCCAAGACCTGAACGAGACTGAATTAGCACAAAATACCAAGATACCTACCTACGAGTAGATACATAGCATTATAATCTGTCTGTATAGACAAGAATATTGTTTCAGGAGGTGGGGATTGGCGAAGATACCTAATTTAAATTCATCAGCCTAAATAAACAGATTCCTTTTGTTCGACGCTACATCTGATTACTAAATTTAACTAAATAAAGGTGAAATAATGTAATATCTTCACAGAGCTGCTATAAAAAAAATTGGTAAATGTATCTGTGTAAATTTTCGACTCCAAATATATCCTGTAATTCAGTTAGGATGCATAATGGTGCGTACAATACATGTCAACTAAAATGTTTAGACGACGGATCTAGCTTCGAACTTACCCACCGCTTTACCCGCAAATGGAAAGCTTTTAGCTTGTAAACGAATTTCTATACTATCCTGAGCGATCGCTACGGCGTAGACCTTCTACGGCGTAGCGATTACGAGTTGCTACGGCAAGTATTTGCGTAGAAGGTACTTAAGTTTAATGCGATAGATTTTTGTTGTGTTGGCAAGGTACCGTATGAAGGTATTTCAAAACGTGAAACGAGTTCATGGGCTATATTATTAAATAACTTGAATCACATACTTTTCACATTATTAACAAAGAAAATTACTATTACGGAATAGATACAAATTAGAACTAGTAGGTATTTACAGTAGAAACAGTTGAGCTAACTTCAGACTGTTGCAAACAATCTAGATTTACCTCAACTGAACAACTCAACTCAACTTTTCACTATGTTGAAATAAGAAGCGCGAATCAAATTTTGCGTTTTATTAATTATACTTACCAAAAAGGATCACCTTATTTCATTACACTATGTTGAAATAGCAAGCGTGAAATAATTATTCAATAAGCCGCATAAAATCAAACAAATAACGAGCAAAAAAAAATGCATGCCTTTTCGCAACACGGCTGTGTTCAAAAACAAATGAGTGTGCGCAGCCGAACCGCAACTTGTCCGGAAGGTAGTGATTTACTGCCGGTAAATTTTAATTAAACGAGAATTAAAACCGCTTTCGACACTGTCCTAACAAACTACCTCGTTTATTCCTAGGAATACCCTGCACAGGCGGCGAAGCTTCGCGGCGTGCGCTGTGATTGTGATAATTTAAGTTGTATGTAGAGAATGAGCTTAGTTGCTAGGGTAGAATAAGTATAGCCTTCTCTTCGAGTACCTTTCATCACTAACGTACGAACAGGTATCTATGAAAGCTTAATGACTGCTGGAAAACAGTAAAGTTTTGAAAGAGAGACGAGGATTTGAAAATCTACTCTACCTACCTTCTTACTAGGTGTTAGTTGTAGTAAATACGTGAAGTTCTACTGAGTACCTATGTTACGTGGAGTTCTACTGAGTATAGTATACTGATTCTCATTCCACTGATTTCCCATCTATACAAGTATCTACCAAGTCCACATAAGTGGGATCAGAAAATACGTCCAGAAGTTTTCGTCTACAATAGAAAATCTTTGTTTTTTCAGATCCATGCTCGGCCACCAGGTAACCAGATCCAATTTACCTACAGAACATAATTTTCTTATCGTTTCACAATTTTACCCATATCCTTACAGCAGAGCGTCCGACGTAAAATATGGGTGAATCATTTTTTATTTATTCGTATAAAACCCCAGAGGAATTTCATTTTGAGAGTCGTGATAAATGATGGCGTATCAAAGGCAAGCGATTTATTAGGAAGAAAGTTGGGCAATTAGCGTTGAAAACACAAAAAGCAGACGCGAAGAGAGCGTTATCGATTACATCATCCATTTCGAAGTCCCATTAGCCGGGGGCGATGTGCGAACCTTTGGCCTTCTGCAAACCACGCTTAGGCACTTTTCTTTACATTCGCTTCGGTCAGAGAGGTAGGTACATTTTTTACTCTTAATAACGTCGAATAACTGAATACTTAGGTCCCTTAAATTATGTAAAACAGCTCTGCCAAAGTTTCCACAATTTAGATAGATATTCGAGTTCCCCTCCACACTAATTGGTGAAAAGTAGGTAGGACAGTTTTAATGAGAATTGCTCGCCACGTCACCGGCTCCTTCGTAGGTGTCATAAATTCCAATGAATTATTTTGTAGAATTTGCATAAATATCGAATTAACATTGTTCTGCTTCCAGCTGGAATCATTTTAATGAGGAAAGTGTCCCACTTTTCTCTTGGATCCTTTTTTTACGACTGCCTTGGCTGCTTATTACAGAATAAATTTTAAAGAAGTGGAGCTACGAAATTAAATTCGGCACGGAGCTTTTTAATTGTCGACGACGCGCGAAGCAGTAATTGATACTGGGAGACATTTCACTTCCATTGGGAATTCTTGATTTTTTGTGTTTCGGTGCCAAATGGCTACAACCTAAAACGGAACCCTTATAATTTTGTGCTGTAGTATTTTTTATTGCTCGTTTGTACACCTCAATAGGTGTTAAACATTTACAAGACGTGTAAATTAATGGCCCCAAAACAGAAGAGAATAATAACATGCAACGAAAAATCACACATCCTTCTTTTACGTTCTAGATCTATGAGCCTATAAAACTTAACGCGGAATTATATATATCTAGGTACCTGCCTCGTTGAGTGGGACCTATCTACTCTTAAGTTTGACTAACCATAGGTTAGGTAGGTACCTAGTCTTTTATTTTTGCAAGAAAATATTTGATTACGATTTAGTTTTCTTCTTATTAGTCTTTCAGTTCTTATTATCTTTCGAAGTCATCAGCCAACGAACCCTACAAGCGTTCGTTTCACGTGCAAGAGTAAATTTTTTTGCGTTTTACAATGAATTACCAAATACTCTGAAAGTAGGTAGTAGGTACCTTGAGTAGTAATACTTTGAGTGTAGGTAATTTGAATTTCGTGGGCAATGTGAATCGAGCTACCTAAGGGCACCTAACGAAAAATACCTATTTAAAATAAGTACTCAAGTTTATATCAATATCAAATTATATTCAGAGGCGGTCAACAAAATTTATATAGTGAAAACTGTTTTCTATTTAGCACCAAGAATTAAATGATTTAAGTCATAAAATTAAAATGTAACACGTTTTACTTAAGCATAATAATTAAGCTAAAGTAATAGAAATCTTTATAAATAAAATTAAAACTGCAAACAAAAATGTAATGGCATAGTTTTGAAAGTATTATTATAATAACAATACATAATAACTTGTGTTAAAATGTACTTACGAAACAAAAACTAAGCACTTGAGGGTCTTCAAAAACTAGTTTTATCGTAAAAAAACACAAAACCACTTACAAAAGTAGGTAGTCCAGTGGCTTTCATCGATAAGTAACCTGACAGGTTCCAAGTCTCCTAAGTAGGGTACATTAGTTATGCTTTATAATATTAAATTCGTTGACTTTATATAAAACAGCTTGCCGTCTTCATTTCACCGAAAGATTCTAGTTTTAAAATATTAGAATAGAAAATGGACTTCAAACTTAACAGGGCGGTTACCTATCGATGAACATCACTGTACCAAAGTACTCATTACATTTTTATGCAGTCCTTTATTTTAAATATCATTTAAAAATCCATATAAAAATATACGTTAAACATTATTTAAAATTAACATAAGTACTTTATTTACATCTATAACAGCTCATTAAATAACATGAATAGTTCACTCAATCACAAATACCGCTGAATATTATGTGTTATACCTACTTTTCATTGATTTTTTTTATAGTGAAGATATTGCAGAAATCCAGCTATAAATCGCGGATAACATTATGTATAGGCTCCTTTTTATCGTGATAAAACGAAGCCGCGGGCAAGGGCTAGTATTAAAATCAATTCAATTGAATCATCTTTCCGTAAAGCTGTTGCTGTGAAAATAATAGTCTACTCAGTGTATGACTTGCAAAATCAAATGAATTTCTAAGAAAAAGTCTCTGTAAATTAATGAAGACTACACATGGTGCGACCTTTCAGTGTATGAATAGGCAACCCAACCCTCGGTGTCTTGTCAACTTGTCGGCGACTTTGGTGTGTAGACTCCACTGAGCTCTATTACAAGTACACTTGAGTTCACATTACCGATGACAGATTGAGTCCATTTCATTTTCGCCATTTTGGCGCTGAGCGTTTGCGTGAGCAGCGTGACCGTCCATGGAACTAATACGGCATGTTGTTTTGTTATACGCCTCAACAAAACAATACCAGAGACGATCGAGAGCGGCGCATTGAATCGGCACAATAAAGAACTGTCATTGCATCTAGAATATTCCCTCCAGCGTACTTGTTTATTAGAGCTCAGTGGTAGACTCTATTAGAATGTGTGAACGGCGAGTGTCGCTAGTAATTTGTTTCTTACGGTAACTCCTTCAAATTACGCCTACATTCAACTAGATGTATCATCGTTCGTCACAGATTCGCGCGACATCACCTCGCGTGGTCCGGTGCGACTTGGTGAAAACATTGAGGTTGTATAGTATAGCGGTAACTCGGTGTATGAGAAGGCTGGTAGGGCGACGGGACAAATGCAGTGTAGAACGACGGGTGCTTAATAGCTAGTCATTTGTTTTAAGGTAACTTCTTCAAATTATGCCTACATTCAACTAGGTGTATCATCATTCGTCACCGATTCGCGCGGCATCGCCTCGCGTAGTCCGGTGCTACTTGGTGCAACCACTGAGGTTGTATAGCTGATACAGTGACCATGTACGAACGTCTCGTGTGGAGTAGCTCGTTGTATAAGACCGCTGATGGGGCAGGCCGTGTGGAGTGTAAGACGCCGGCGGGGTGAATGGCGGCGGCTGAGCCTGCGCCCGTGACGTAACGACCGGCGCCGTCCACGCCGCGGGACCATGCGCAGTTTGTGAATAGACCGCTTAGGAAGCATTTTAAGAGCTGTAACAAGTTATTTTATGTGAATACAGGTTACATTATTGTACCCAAGACATCACTTACACTCATATTACACAAAATGGCATTTACCACCTTTTTATTATTATATAAACCAGTCTAAGTTATATAAGATGCAAGATTTTAATACTTTAGATAGAACTATGTAGATTTAAATTAGCTTTTTTAATTCTTGATGTTCCTTTGTTACATTAATTGTGTAATCTGTAATGTTAGTTATGGAAGAGAGAGCAAGACCCTCTAGCACAAGCTTTATACTCGAATAAGGGTTTCACTCAACTATGGAGTAGGTAACTCATGATGAAAGTAAAAATGTTTACAGAAATATATATCATTTTATTTTTATGATGAAGATCTTTGGGTTGGAGCACATTCGGTCCATGAAATATCTAGAATCTTCACTAATCAATTGTAGAGGTATAATTTCTTTGTTTATGAGTTTGTTTGTAAGTAATCTCTGGAACTACTGGACCGATTTTTATAATTATTTTATTCATAGAAAGAAAGTAAAAGAATACCTAGCTATAAGGTCACCGATTTGTGACGTAGGTATAAAACTAAGGCAATATTGCTTTTACCATCTAGCCATGGATAGAATATAGTTTATTGCACAAAAATTGTACATGGGCGAGCATAATTCTAGATAGCATTCTCTACCTAACCTTTGGGTAGTGTGGACAACAAAGATTACAAATTTACAGTAAAACATAGATTGAGACTTACCTGATCTGTAGCAGTTCCGCAGCTAGTAACGCTCAGATTCAACCTCTGACATATTGACAGCAGCTGTTGTCGAATGTCCCACGCGTAGGACAAGTTCTTGTGGTTCAAATAGTTTTCTTTACACCATTGCTGTGAAATAAAATATAAGGCGTTGTTCATTATTTTGACCCAAAATAAGGTGGTTTATAAATAATTTGTTTATTATGGATATAGTTTTTAAAATACTGGTAAGACCTATACTCGGTTCAAGACTTCAAGATTTTTATATCAAAGACATTTATGAAAAAAAACTTCACAACAACTGACAACAATCAAATCAAAAATCGTTTATTTCTGGCACAATAAAAGTTTTATAATATAATATTGAGTTCGCAGGACAATAACAGAAAACAACATCACTAAAGACAAAAACATAAACTTTTACAAAGCATAATTGCACTCGCGCTAACGCGCAGCAAAAGGTTCAAATGCGAGTTCTACTTCTGCAGTTTGCTCCGACGACGATAAATATTAATATTGGAGTAAAATATTTTCCAACAATATTTTTTTGGTTTTGTAACCCCTTTGTTTACAAAAAATGTCTAGGATACTAGAACCGAGTATAGGGTAGATATTTAACCAGCAGTGAGACAAAAAAGGTTAAAATTTATAAGTAGCCAAGAATGGGCACTAATAGCACACAAAACTAAACTATACCAAGTGCCAAATAAGTTGGCAAAACAGGTCATTCACTTCCTCCCCCACAGTAGAAGTAAAATTATCGCTATTCTGTCGCTTTCCATACAAACCTAAAACGATACCGGTGTCGCTAGAGTATAGTAGTACAAACGTAGGTACTAGGAAGCAATAAACAAACAACACAACACAAAAAAGTTCGAAATTGGGAATTAACTAGTGAGTTATTACCTTTTCAATGAATTCACGTATTTTAATGTTCTAAAATACCAGAGTATATTTAAACCGGTGATATTTTAATTAATTAATTAATAATATTATGGTTAAGAGTACCAAATTACATTAACATGACTAAAAAAATATATGAATTGTGTGTAACATAAGAATTTAAGTATCGTTTAAAAACGTTTATAAATTCAAAATAACATAGGTCTATAATTTTATTTTATGCAGTTAATTATAAGTTTCCACTTGTAAACCCCCAAAAATTAAAAATTCTAAGTTGTGCCCTTTTATGATTTCGTGAAGGAGATAGGTGAATGCCCTCTATTGCCACGTATTTGGCACCGAGTATAGCATTAAACCTTTTTCAAAGTAGCTTTACAAAATGCTTTGAACACATTGAGCAGAGTCAAATGGTCTCCCACTGGTGACACAAACTTCTGTTTCACTTTTATAGCTTCTTCTCTTTTGTGCATTGGGGTATGAAATATGTTTTCACTGGACAACACGGCTACTAAACTCAAGGCCTGAAAAGAAAAATTTGAAAACATGAGCCAAACAAAACAAGATACAACATTTTATAAGCGTACTTTTATTTGAGCGGGACAGCATGAGAGATGACGTCATTCTCATGGTGTCCTGCTCAGTTCGAATCCGATCTGAGCGGGACAGCATGAGAGTTGACGTCATTCTCATAGTGCCCTGCTCAGTTCGAATCCGATCTGAGCGGGATAGAATGAAACTTGATGTCATTCTCAATCCCATTCTTTATGTACGCAGGATATACAACATTTTATAACTAACTAGCATCTTCCCGCGGTTTAGCACGAGTTCAAAATATAAAGTAATCTATGTCCTTGCCAAATTTAATGGGTGATCCGTTCAGCCTTTTAGGCATATTCGCATTTATAATATTAGTCTGGATGGAAATTCATGGATAAGTATTGTATATCATTGTTGGTTGTTGTGTATCAAAGTGCGTAAGCCCCAGGAACAGGATTGGATAAACTTCATGTTTCCTCTGTAGGTAGAGTGAACAGAGTTTGAAGGAAGTCCCAAAGTTTTTCGACTCTTACGTCACTTATTAACGTCGTAGCGCAATTTGTAGCGCATTCCCGTACTGAGGGAAGGTTCAAGTCCTGTAAAATCCAGTAAATTTCTTTTTTGGTATATTATATAATTTCTTAAATTCAACAAGCTCTAGTGTTTTACCTCTTCCAAGCAGTTATATTCAGGAGCGCTTAGGAGCACTTTTGAGTATTTTGGATCTATAGGAAATGCCGACATCTTCTTGCCGAGCACCGTCAGTTTAGGACTCGTGTCACTCTCGATTGCACCTAGAAATAAATTATAATTTCAAATTAGTAAAATTATTTAAAAAGATGTTCCTTTGAACCCACTTAAGTTTTCTGTGTCGTAGGTAATTAGGAATACATTTCGCCGAGGCCGAAGGTTGTAGGTTCAAGTCACGGCTCCATGACATTAACCGAGTCGTTGCTGATGGCACGACAGGCGTGTCATCAATGGTTTTAACTAGTGGCTTATGACACGATAGGCGTGTCATTTTTTCCTCGATTGTAACACCCTCAGATTAAGTTTTAGAAAAGTCTGCCCAGAACGAAACTATACAGATTTTCCACGTAGATTACGCCTGTTGTCTTAGCCTCTCGATATTGCGTGAATTCAACAGTTCCAGGGATTGACAACCTTTTTAAATTGCGTTCTTATGACACGATAGGCGTGTCAATACTGAATACTTTAGCCACCTCTCAAGGGGCGG
Source organism: Eupithecia inturbata (assembly GCA_963662085.1). NCBI lineage: Eukaryota > Metazoa > Arthropoda > Insecta > Lepidoptera > Geometridae > Eupithecia > Eupithecia inturbata. Next base: position 6,950,467 of record OY759180.1, on the reverse strand, counting down.
ACCTCGCGGCGCTTAAAGCGCTGGCGTGGCAGACCTCTGCAGTGAGCGTACGCTGAGCGTCCCAAAGTGGGACGCGCGACACGCGCGCGACATATTCGCAATTATCTCGTTAGAATACCTATTGACACCTTTATATATTTAGATTCTCCATGAAATTGTCTAGGGATTAGTAGATAAACATTCCGAAGTTAGGCTATGATAATTACACAAGGTTCGTGATAAGTACGAGAAAAAGTAGATTCCGAGGAGGGTTGTAAAATATGATGTATTTTGAAAAACCAACAATTTTTATGTACGGCAAGTCTACAGTTCATTTGATATAAACTCGCCGAATCTTTTGCATCCATGCAAATCTATTATGGAGGGTACTGAATTAGTATTTTTATCGTCAATTTCTGTGCATGTACCACTGTTCTTAAATTTCTTTTGAGGCTTGTCATTTCCAACATCTGAGTATGATTGTGAGTTTTGTTCAAATATATAATTCAAAGTTTCTTCTTCATTTTCACATTGAGTTTCATCATTATCATAGTTTTCTGTTTCAGGAATGTATTTGCGTTTTCGATTTATTTCTTCTTCATTTTCACATTGAGTTTCATCATTATCATAGTTTTCTGTTTCAGGAATGTATTTGCGTTTTCGATTTAAATCTAGAAAAAGTAGGTCAATTTGACAAAATAATCCGAACATTTCGTCGTTGTACTACTGCAACAAGTCACTAAGTGACATTTTTAGTAAAAGTTAGATAAAATATCAAAAAAGGTTTGAAACATCTGAAAAAGTAAAGTCACTTACCTTCCATTTCAGGAAAAACACTTAGTTAACCTCTTCAAAACCAATGTAAAACGTATCGTGCCGTACACTCCCGTGGTTTGATTCCAACTAAACTTGAAACAAGTCTAGACCAGTAAAAAAGCAAAAAAAGCATGTAGTTTTATACACATGGCTGATGGCACGCTAAGCGTGCCATGGACTTCTATGGCGCTTGACACGCCAGTCGTGTCATAGAAAATTTGTTCACAGCCCTGGTGAAAAGTTTTTCAAAATGGGTGCAGCAACGAATCGGTTAAGTACTTATGCCAATTTCACCATCTGTTCTAGCCATAAAAATTATGCATTGTATGATATCATAATATTACGGTTTGAGAGCTTACGTCGCTCGCGTCGTACACTTATGTGAAAGTAAGCTAAAATTATTTTACCTAGCTCTTTCAGCAAAGTCAATGAAGACTTAATGGCATCTGCTGGCGGCGCGTCAATCAGCGGGAAAGTGCTGGGTTCAATTCCCGCTGCGATTAGCAGGAGTATGGTCGGGGCCAAAGGGCATCTGTAAAGAAAGCCATTGAAATAGTATATCACTGTGTATGATCAGATTCAAGACTCGGGCTCAAGTCCATTAACTTAAAACGCTGGTGTTAAAACCAGAGTCTAAGAATAGGTATATATTAGGTCCTTACATATGAAATTGGCGTTTTGTATGGGAGGAACAAAAAGTCGAATATTTTTTAATATAATATATTTAATTAATCAAAGTATGAACCATTATTTTCTATGCACTTTTGCCATCTTATAGGTAGTTCATTGATCCCTTTACTAAAAAAACCAGTCGGACGGGAATCAATAAAATCTTTGAAGGCGATTTGGACTGCCCCATCGGAGTTGAATTTTTTCCCTTGCAAGAAGTTATCCAAATTTCGAAAAAAATGGTAATCTGTTGGAGCAAGGTCCGGGGAGTACGGAGGATGTCTTAGACTTTCCAATTGAAGCTCTTCTAATTTAGTAGCCGTCTGTTGCGCAGTGTGTGGTCTAGCGTTGTCGTGAAGCAGCAGTGGCGTGGAGCGATTGACCAGCCTAGGTTGTTTAGCCGCTAGCTTTTCCATCATGGTTTGCAATTGCTGACAATAGACATCAGCCGTAATAGTCTGGCCAGATTTGAGAAAACTGTAATGAACAATACCGGCACTAGTCCACCAAACGCTTACAAGTAACTTTTTTGGGGTTAATTTTCGCTTGGGGCAGGATTTGGCTGGCTGGCCAGGATCCAACCATTGCGCTGAGCGCTTCCGATTATCGTAAAGAACCCATTTGTCATCACAGGTAATGATTCGGTTTAAAATACCTTCATTATTGTGCCGGTTTAGTAATGTAACGCAGCAGTCGACGCGCGTTTGCCGGTTTGCTTCAGTCAATTCGTGAGGTACCCACCTTTCAAGCTTTTTAATCTTCCCAATTTGCTTCAAGTGAATTAAAACAGTTTTATCACTAACATCGCAGCCTGCAGCTAACTCGGACGTGGTTTGCGATGGATCCGCTTCCACAATAGCCTTCAACTCTTCATTATCAACTTGAGTCTCAGGCCGTCCACGGGGCTTGTTCTGCAGGTCAAAATTTCCAGAACGAAAACGTTGGAACCAAAAACGAACTGTGTTTTCTTTTGCAACACGACCGCCATACACATCATTCACCCTTCGAGTTGTTTCCGCAGCACTAGTGCCACGGCGGAACTCGTACTCGTAAATAATGCGATATTTTAAGTTTTCCATTTTGTAAAATGAGTGACGCAAACAGAAAAAAACAGAAGAAAAAAAACAAATGAATGACGATCATCGAAGCACAAATACATGAGTCTATAGCTGTACAAATTTGAATTTGGAATTCCTTACCAAAGAGGAGAAATTTGTGATTAAAGTGGCCAGTACGAAAAACGCCAATTTCATATGTAAGGACCTAATATTAATTCTAACGAAAAGAATGGACACTCTTCGTCCCCCACCTGACCAAGCTTCCGTACCCCGCCGGCCCTTAATCGAAATCTTGTTACCTGACTATCTCCGATGTATTATGGTGCGGGCGTGCAGTGAACTCCCGTGCCGTGTATAGTCTGTAGGCGGCGCCGGGCTGCGTGCGGCCCGCGCGGCCAGCGCGCTGCCAGCCCGCCGCCTGCGCGCATTCCACCAAGCACAGCCTCTCTGCGCAGGTCGTAGGCATGATTCCTTGTTACCTGACTATCTCCGGTGTATTATGGTGCGGGCGTGCAGTGAACTCCCGTGCCGTGTATAGTCTGTAGGCGGCGCCGGGCTGCGTGCGGCCCGCGCGGCCAGCGCACTGCCAGCCCGCCGCCTGCGCGCATTCCACCAAGCACAGCCTCTCTGCGCAGGTCGTAGGCATGATTCCTTGTTACCTGACTATCTCCGGTGTATTATGGTGCGGGCGTGCAGTGAACTCCCGTGCCGTGTATAGTCTGTAGGCGGCGCCGGGCTGCGTGCGGCCCGCGCGGCCAGCGCGCTGCCAGCTCGCCGCCTGCGCGCATTCCACCAAGCACAGCCTCTCTGCGCAGGTCGTAGGCATGATTCCTTGTTACCTGACTATCTCCGGTGTATTATGGTGCGGGCGTGCAGTGAACTCCCGTGCCGTGTATAGTCTGTAGGCGGCGCCGGGCTGCGTGCGGCCCGCGCGGCCAGCGCGCTGCCAGCCCGCCGCCTGCGCGCATTCCACCACGCGCAGCCGCTCCGCGCCGGTTGCGGTGCACCAAGTCCTAAACCAAGCTAATTTTTAATAAAATGTAAGGTCCTAACGATTTTTAGTTGAACTCTATTATGGCTTAGAGATGAATGAGCCGTGGCAATCGCGGCGTAAGAATCGACACATCGAACTCAGCCCATGGATGTTTTAAGAGCCGGCAAAGGGAACCTAGCAAAGGAAGGGCAGGGCTTCCTTCTGCGTATTTCCAACACCATTGAGATCACCAATGCACTTGCTAAGCGTGGTGATCATGGCAAAACATCCCTTGCTTGGCGGAAGGTTCCATGTACAGCAATAAATGTGCTAATGAGAGGTATAAATAATACCCAAATAATATTAAAAAACAAAAAGTAATCTCTGCTTACTTTGGGGCTTTTAGGGCTAGGTTAGATAATGCTATTTGAAATCATAATAGGATATTTATTAGAATAACTGCAATATTAACTTGTTACAGAAGAGAATATAAATTACCTCTCCTTGACCACCCCAGAATCAATAACGTATTTGATCGTCGGGATAGTCACAGAGGCCTCGGCTATGTTAGTAGACAGGATGATCTTGCGGGTACCCGGCGGTGCCTCTTTCCAAACTTGCAGCTGTTTGGCTGGCGGCAAGCCGGCGTACAAGGGACACACTCGGATTTGAGGTCCTGGCGCTTCCTGAAAGATAGAATAATATTCATATTTACTTACTTACTAGTTTCTGCCCGCGACTTCGCACGCGTTGTTTTCGGGATAAAAAGTAGCTTTATAAATAGGTCCATTACTCCACGTCAACAAACATCTAATTATTAAGAAATAAAATAATATTCCAATAGTTTTTCGAATTCGACGGGACTTACAAGCAACATTCTTACTTTTTTGGCGCTTATTTATGGAATAATATTATTTTTTTAGAAATTACCCTGAGAATAATAACAAAACCTTAGATCTAAGTAATTATCTTATGAAAAAGTTTTTAGGTAATTTCTATGCCATGGTGACTGATTTAATAGATAAAAAGTAGTAGGGACGTGTTATTCCAGGTCTAGACCACACCAACGCAAAATTTCAGCTTAATCCGGTCGTTTTGGCGTGAAGGAGTAACAAAAATCCAACCTATACTTTTACATTTATAATATTAGATATACTCATAGCTTTAAGCAGGGTTGTGGAAGTATTCCTCATGACTTCTGCTGGTGCTACCCATTAACTTACCTTTGCTATTTGTTTTATATTGTACATGACAGTTTCAATTTCTTCTTGTCCGGTAAGAAATACCAGAAAGTCTTCACTGAAACAATATAAAATTCCTGTACACAAACCAAGAAGAAACATCGTAATTTGAGTTAGTTCAAGTTAAGTAAGTCTTGAATAGAAAATAAAAATAATAATACTTGGCAGGTGTTGTAGCATGAAGTTGAAATATTGTGCAAACAGCTGCATATTGGTAATCATCTTGCTTCATCTTTGCATGGTAGACGGTCACAGGGTGAGCCCTCCCTTCCAGATAAATAACCTGGCAGTTGTCAAAGTATGCTCTGAACGCATCTACGTCCATCGTCGCTGACATAATAATAATCTAAAAATTAGAAAAAAATAATTCACAAATATAGTAGGTACCTGGATAATTATTAGTAACGGAAAAGTCATTTGCTGCAAATCGTAAACAATTTTCTATGAACCCATGACCAAGGTGGTCATGGGTTCATAGAAAATTGTTCGATTCAATTGTATTTTTGGGGCATTTGGGAATAAGTTGATTTTTAGCCCGAAATCTCCAAAAAAAGTCCTTAAATGCTCCAGAAATACCAGTGTTTCTAAGTTATTTTTTTATAAGATATATTGAAAATGATTTACGATATGCGGAAAATTACTTTTCCGCTAGTTTTATTTCTTAACCAAAGCAAAAAAAAAATCATAATTACAAAAAAAATGCTTTGGCATTAGGCCCACCCTTTGTACCTTAGTGCATTAAAGTGTTTAAATAAATAAATAAAATCATCTCGCGCCAACACGAAACTATCAACCTTAGGGCTGCGTTTCCACCAGAGAGTGCGAGCAAGCTGAGCGGTGCGAGGATGCTTTGCTAGGCTGTGTACCGACGACGTGAGTACTTCCACCAGAGAGTGCGAGCAAGCTGAGCGGTGCGAGGATGCTTTGCTAGGCTGTGTACCGACGACGTGAGTACTTCCACCAGAGAGTGCGAGCAAGCTGAGCGGTGCGAGGATGCTTTGCTAGGCTGTGTACCGACGACGTGAGTACTTCCACCAGAGAGTGCGAGCAAGCTGAGCGGTGCGAGGATGCTTTGCTAGGCTGTGTACCGACGACGTGAGTACTTCCACCAGAGAGTGCGAGCAAGCTGAGCGGTGCGAGGATGCTTTGCTAGGCTGTGTACCGACGACGTGAGTACTTCCACCAGAGATGTGCGAGCAAGCTGAGCGGTGCGAGGATGCTTTGCTAGGCTGTGTACCGACGACGTGAGTACTTCCACCAGAGAGTGCGAGCAAGCTGAGCGGTGCGAGGATGCTTTGCTAGGCTGTGTACCGACGACGTGAGTACTTCCACCAGAGAGTGCGAGCAAGCTGAGCGGTGCGAGGATGCTTTGCTAGGCTGTGTACCGACGACGTGAGTACTTCCACCAGAGAGTGCGAGCAAGCTGAGCGGTGCGAGGATGCTTTGCTAGGCTGTGTACCGACGACGTGAGTACTTCCACCAGAGAGTGCGAGCAAGCTGAGCGGTGCGAGGATGCTTTGCTAGGCTGTGTACCGACGACGTGAGTACTTCCACCAGAGATGTGCGAGAAAGCTGACCCGTGCGAGTGTGTAGCGGGCTCTTTTCGGATAAGTGAGCAAGGCTAGGGTAGGGCCACAATTGACATATGATGACAATAATTGACATGCTTACAATTATCGATTTTATTATATCATTTGATATGTTTTTCAAACATTGGTAAATCGAATTAAAAAAAGTGAGTATCATCATCGTTCTTAGCTTTTTCCCTCGGTTTAGCGTGGCCAAGCGGTTACTTGGAACATGGATTACATGGTTAAAATTTAATTAACCATGTAGTCCGTGAAAAATAATCAATAGCCGAGTCCACACCAGACGATAAAATCCATGTTGTTGATGAAATTTAATATGGTTACGTATCCAAAATCTGTGATGTCTTCTGTGTATCAAAAGTGCAGTAATCAATTCTGTATTTTCTGCCTAAATTTCTTCATTGCAAATTGATAAATATAAAAGTGTTTTTTTCCACTGATCCATGTTTTCTGTACACTACACATCTACCTCTGACAAACACAGTCTAGTGACTGCTATTCTTTCGACCGCGTCCGTCCCTAGGACACATCCCTCGCAACACATTCCTCACAACACGTCCCTCGCACACATCGGAGCGGAGCAGTTTCCACCAGAGCTGCGATCAGCAAGGCTAAGTAAATGAAGTGATTATATTGGTTGTTAAAAACATATTCCTTGCTACGCATCTCTGGTGGAAACGCACCCTTAAAAATGCAATTGATTAATACCCTGTCTCGCACAGATCGAACAGCATGACAGTACGTCATCCCTAGGAGTCGCAATACCGGACCTCTTTTCAAAAACCGGTGTTTTCGGTATTACTTTGTAACGAATACCGAGATTCCGGTAGTTTCGGTATTTTCAATATAGTGACATAAATATTTAAAATATGTAATGGAACCGTATTTTTCGTAAGAGAATTGTCACCAGCCAAACAATAAAAGTGTGCTAAGATAAGAAAATCACGTTTATTAAAAAAAATAACTCACTGCTGCTGAGATATTTGAAACATAATAAACTTCTTTAAACAAAACAGTAATTAGCATTAACAAAAACATAAAATACTCCTGCTAAGTAACTTCTTCATAGCTAAACACAAAAACCGTAACATTTATTTATCTTATCCTCAGCTTTAACAAAACATAAAATGCTCTTTGGTGACTTATCTTATTCCTAAACGAAAACGCAAATGTTTCACTCTTTTTCATGGAAATTGGAAACAACATTTCATTCGCAATTCACATTCACTCCATAAATTTAAACTTAATTCTTAATATATACTTATTTCTCTTTAACAGTTTTAAATATGTTAGATAGGATCTAGGAACGAGATTCAGTCAGTCTTTCGTTTAAATAGTGAGACCGTAAAAATAATAGTGCATCTAGTGTTTTGTCACTTAATCTTCACGTCACGGAATGTCGCGGGCTTTTAAATTTTTAGTTGACATAAATTATAATGAAATACCGAAAATAACGAAAATCTCCGGTTTCCGTTCAATCAATCCCGGTATTTTAAAAGCTTTCGTTTCGGTCCGGTATCCCGGTATTTTCGAGATTCGGGATCCCGGTTTGCGACCCCATTCTACAGATACTAGTTTCTGCCTGCGGCTTCGCACGCGTAGTTTCTATGTAAGTATACGTTTTATGGTTATTTCTATACCATGGGATTGGGATAGACATAATTTATGGGATAAAAACAAGCCTATGTTTGATTCCAGGCTTGGAGCTACATTTATGCAAAATTTCAGAACCATCGGTTCAGTTGTTGTGGCGTGAAGAGATAACAAACATCCATCCATCCATACATCTAAACATCAAACTTTTGCATTAATAATATTGATGTGCTGTATATACCTTGAGAGGATTTAACTTTTTTTCACTCCTCTCTTTCTGAGCCAATTTTACTATTCCAAAGAGTACATCAGTGCTGACTGTGCGCTCATGGGCTTCATCCAGAATAATGATGGAATACTTCTTTAGTAGAGGATCTACTATTGCCTCTCTCAGAAGCATGCCATCTGTCAGATATTTCACCTTAGTTCGCTGACTTGTAACATCCTCAAATCTTACTGAATATCTGAAAAAATGGTATGTTGCTTTACTTGAGTCTAGGATAGCTTGCCAAAAATGTGTACACAGGAAGAGTTATATGACTGACAATGTTAGTTTGCCACATGTAGGTTGGTGATTTGCCATCATTATATTTTTTTCAGGTTCCATGTGTACCATTGTTAATAAATACTACAAATCATCATCTCATTACTGGCTTGATATGACACTTTACTGCTGGGTATAGGCCTCCTCTTTTGAACTATAACTTACTCTGCCCTGTGCGAGTTGTCATGGCAAGTCTCCGTGGAGACTGGCAGACGTGGCCGAAATTTGCCTAGCAGGAAATCATCATCATTCTGTCCTGTGCTATTTTCATCTAGTCCTTTGTAGCCACCCCAACCTCATTGTACGACCATCTGGCAGCTGGCAGTTGGTCTTACTCCTACTGGGTACCACTCAGTGACAATAGAGGCTACAATTTGTCTTTGATCGGCCTCCAATCAATTATCATAACTTTATAAATATGGAATTTACCCAACAATAGTTCCCACAGGACAGTTCACTTTAGTTGTCACCCTAAGAGCTATAGTAATAGCAGCTTCCCTGCGTGGTTGGGTCACTGCAATGGTGCCAGCACCTTCTAACCGTACCACTCAGTGACAACAATATGTCTTTGATCTGCATCCAATCAGTTTTATCATTACTTTATAAATATGGAATTTACCCAACAATAGTTCCCACAGGACAGTTCACTTTAGTTGTCACCCAAAGAGCTATAGTAATAGCAGCTTCCCTGCGTGGTTGGGTCACTGCAATGGTGCCAGCACCTTCTAACCGTACCACTCAGTGACAACAATATGTCTTTGATCGGAATCCAATCAGTTTTATCATTACTTTATAAATATGGAATTTACCCAACAATAGTTCCCACAGGACAGTTCATTTCAGTTGCCACCCTAAGAGCTATAGTAATAGCAGCTACCCTCCGTGGTTGGGTCACTGCAATGGCGCCAGCACCTTCTAACCGTTGCTCATGAATCAACTGGGGTATTTGTGTGGTTTTGCCACTCCCAGTTTCACCGATCAATATCATTGTGTCATTCTTTTTGATTTCTTCCAAAAGCCTGTAAAACATTATGTATTGCACATCTTTAAAGAAATAAAGATTAAATAATGCTGTATAATCCGCATAGCATTAACTAGCCCCTAAGCAGAGCTTACTAAACTTACTTAGTTTACTATTATTAAGCCTGTTATGTTTCCACTGCAGTGCAAAAGCCTGCCTTTCCACTTTCCATTCCTCTTTATTGTCAGCCAGTTGTGCCCACTCTTTTTTACTTTAAAATAGTAGATATTTTTTTCATTATAAATAGAAAACACTCAGAGCCAGCATAATTTATAAATAACATGTTGTGTGGCCTTACCTTCCTTTTACCATATAGACAGGAAGTTGTTTTCTTGACTCCTGTATGTTTTCACTGGATTGCTTTACATTATTTTGTAGTTTTGTTTGGCTAGAATCTCCATTTGATTCCCTTTGGTGTTCTGCAGCAGCATGATTTTGAATGGTGAACTTCAATTTCTTAATATCAGACGTATCCAAAGAGTTCTTTTTCCTTTTCAAATTATTTATTTTTTTCACTCCATTGGGCACACCAATGGCACTATATTTAGAATCCATTGTGGAGTAATAATTACAATTTGATAAATACTTCTTACGGCTTCGGTTACATACCCAAAAAGTTACTTCTGATCAGATAGATGGTTTTGGTGTTATCCACTGATAAAAACCACTGTTATCTAGAGTACTACCTTTATGGCTGTAAATTATGTCATGTGACGATCAACCAACAGCCTTCGCACGTGTGCTGTGTTGTTATGGTTAAGCTTACTTAACTGACTGACGGTTCTAGCACATCCAGCACATGTTGTTGTCAATTTACATTGTTGTATCGAAGATAATACCAAGAAGATAAAGTCCGTTATGCATAAAAAGAGAAGTGTAGGTAAGGTACCCTTATCCTAAACATAAAGGTACTAAATTGAAAGCTCAAAATCGAGCTCTTACTGATGCTAGTTTTGTTGAGCGGAGCACCACATAGTTTTAGTGACAAATGTCATCACTATAGAAGGTGCACAAATTGGACGCAGAAGTTCGTAGTGTAGAAATGATTATCTACCATTGAAAATTTAGATTAACATTTTCAAAACAAAGTTGCGAAACGAATCGAGCTACAAACAAACGTGGAAAATGAAATGAATGGTGGTGGTGTGGTGTGGTAGGTACCTACTGACACTTGACAGTGACAACGGTAACTGACTGGGTGGTGTGTGGTAGGAATGGGTCGTCGACTGTTTTACAGTCAACGAAACGAGGCCGTTTATCGTCCACGATAAACTAATTTATTAGTTTTCGACTAGTTTATGCCGTTCAGGACATGATCGATCGTTGAACGTTGATTCACTGATAGGTAAACGACGACTAGAATAAACTATTGTCAGTATGCGGACCGGCCGGCGCGGCGTTCGTGATTCGCGTGCTTACTACGACGTAGTTTTGTGTGATTAATTGACTAAAAGACTACAGCAATGCCCTCGTGTTCGTTCACTAGGTGTACAAATAGCTTCAAACAAAAAAAAAGCCCAAGGCATCACTTTTTACTTGTAAGCACACCAAACATAACATTTACTGATTATTCTACTGCCTTATTTCGCAATTTGCAGACAGAGATAGAAATATACGATACATTAGTGCGTAAAACGAGATATCAATACGCGTCTTGTTACGAGTGGAGTTGTTTGTCAACTCACACCATCAATCTTATCCCAAATGGTTGAGTTAAGCAAATAAGTATTCTGCAACTCGCAGCACCCTTTGTTTCGATTGTATTTATGCTTCGAGTATCACCGAAAATTTTAGGTTCCAATAGGTGAAGAGTATAGTTTTATGTGTGTAGTTTTAAATTCTATGTGGAACCTTTCTATCATTTGTTTTCATTTGACATAATTTTAAGTACAAAACACCAAATAACATTGTGTGTTCATAATAAATATGCCTCTTGCCTATGATTTAACTAATATTTTTTTTGTTGATTGTACTAAAATTAACTCAAAGTAAAAGAGGTGGGAGTTGCAGAACGAAGAGTAAAGCATTTTTTTGATTTGACAGCTCACACCAGTTGGGACAAAATTGATGGTGTGAGTTGACAAACGACTCTACGAGTCCCCGTGCATGGGTAGCGTCAACATAATAATATTTATGATGTTCATTATAATAATTATTGTTAGATTTGTTATTAAAGGGGTTTGAAAATTTGGCCCTAACATCGGTCACCATTTCGTTTTTTTTTTTGCGCGGCCAGCGCACAATAAATGATAGAAGACAATAAAACAAATAAAAAATGTCAAATAAAATAATGTCCTAAAGCGTGCGAGATATTCATAGATGAAAATAACTATATTTTTCTTCATAATATGTGGATTTCTCAGAAACCTGACGCTTTAGGATATGATGTTATTTAATTTTTTTTAGTGTCCTATAAGTGTCTAAATATATAACTTTTATGTTTTGGAAATATTGCACATCATTTAATTTATTACATATTATATCATAGATATATTAGAGATTTTATAGAGACTATGATTAGATATTTTTTCAATAAAATATTAAAAAGTGATGATAATATTCAAATTTTTCCCCCTAATTTTTTTGTTTTTTTGTTGTCGTAAAACTCTGGGAACTCCTGAATATTTTTATAAAATAGTGGAGTCGTACTTCTTGGTGGAGTCGTCTTTCCATATTTGTTGTTCATCATACATATTGCACAAGATTGGAAATGTAACTGTGAGCGTTTGTGTTTGCTTGTAGTTAACACAGGCCAGTTGTTGAGTAAACGCTGGGAGAACTTACCCAATCTACAGATTTACTACATCGATGATTACTACCTATATAAATCAATGACATTACTAATGAGAGAAGACAAGGTATCTAGTCACCGCGCATGAAATGATAAAACTACGTCTAGCTGACGAACTGACGTCAGTGGCTAGCGGAACTCTTTCTCGTGAGCATGTGCTGTCTAGTTGTCTCATTGCCATTAAGGATGCCTTCTTGTTCATTTGACAAGTGCATAAATCATTCACGGAAACAAAAAATGGCGTCAGGATTTTACCTTTCATGCTTAAGTACTCGTAAAATTATAAAATAATTAAAATCAGTACTTTTAAAATCAATTAAAATTAGATTAATATCCTAATATAATTTTGTGAAAAAAGGATAGAATATACAAAAACACGCGCGTGTGACACGAACAATATTATGCGGTAATGACGCGACGCACAGTGGGTCGAAACTGCTAAAAAGGGGAAAGAATTTTTTTCAATTGAAAGATGTTTTTATGCCAATCGGTGGAGCTCATTGACCCTATCAGAAACGATTATATGACATTGCGTCATAGAACTAATACTTACCGAGAAAAAAATTAAGTTCATAAAGTTGTATGGAATGAAGAAAGAAAAGAAAGTCAAATAGGTATTTAGTTGATATCTGGTGGTGGTGTGAAATTAAAGAACAAACCACTGGATTATGCATATATTTTAGCTCACAAACGCGTGCAACAATACTTTTATTTCGTTGCCAAATAATAAAAAAGGACTCATTTTCAATGGCATTTATCGTAAAAGGGGGCAAGTTGATGCACTTGTGTATGATATCATACGATAGGTAATAAGCTATTCTATAACACCTACGTGTTTTCAAAGCTACGGTAAACATTTCGTATAGAAATCGACCTTGATAGATGTCATTTCATACAACTTTTTTGAACCTAATTTTTTTTCTCGGTAAGTATTAGTTTTATAACAAAATGGCATAGAACAGTTTCTGATAGGGTTATTGAGCTCCACCGATTGGCATAAAAAATCTTTCAATTATTGGGAAAAATCCTGTGGCCCCTTTTAGCAGTTTCAACCCACTGTACGACGGAACCTTACAATAAATATTCTTCAGAGGGGAATTCCCGATTATTATTTTGTTTGAGGCTGTTAAGTGTGGAGGCGGAGCTGTGATAAACGTTGCCGTCTCTTTCACGCTACAGTTTCTGTACGTCAACCTATCTCTGTCATTGATTACAATGTGCACGACATTATAATGTTTCTGTAAGGGTACGTTTGCGTGTACATATATGTAATCTAGTTCAACTATCGAATACGCAATGTATGAATATGCCTTGTCTTCTCTCTTTAGTAATGTCATTGATATAAATAAATAATGTAAATAATGCTGGTCAATCCACACAGCATCATCTAGCCCCAAGCTAAGAAGAGCTTGTGATATGGGTACTTGATGACTGATATACTTAATACATACAATACATCAACATCACATAGATCGAATTTTTATTATACATAGAAAATACTCAGAACACCCGGAACAAATAATTCCAGATCGTACAAACATTTAGCTTAATCCAAAAATTGTTAACTATTATCTTTTGTAAGAGAAAATAAATATATTATTATTATTATTTGTCCCAAGGCGGGAATCGAACCCGCAACCTTCTGAGTCGCAGGCGGACCTTTGCCCGCCGCGCCACATCGGCCGTCCTTGATCTACGCAAAGCGCATTTCAAACAAGAGTATCAATTATCAATATAAACAAACAAACAAAATTCAAAAATCTGCGTCCTTATTAATACAATATTACATTGCACATGCATTGCAATAGAGTTTATTTTTACAAAACACCGACCACTCAACCGTTATAGAGTCGCGCGCATGGCGAAAGAGAGATAGTCATATTAGCGATACAAGCAAGTGTGAAGAGAACGGAATGCTTGATAGACGGGTGGCTGGAATGGGGCGTCGACTTTTCTACAGTCAACGAAACCAGACCGTTTATCGTCCACGATAAACGGATAAACGGTGAAACAGTTTCGGCAACGCTCGACGATGGACTGCGCGATGCAAATGTCGTTCACATGTAAACTAGTTTAACAGTGAGCTGTAAACTTGTCTAACGTTGACGGCTAACATACTGTTTAAAAAAACTGTTCGTTCATTCAACGACCACCACTAGTGTGTGGAGGGCTCTGGTTTTAGTTCGGTGAGGTGGAGGGGAAGGCAATTTTCGACAGTTTTTTTATTTGTTTTTTATGAAAGAACGGTCAAATTCGACAGTTGTTTTGATAATTATCTAGTGATAAATTGGCGAGAATTGCCGTCCAGGGGGAAATTCTCGCCAATTTATCACTCGAGGTTGGCGTAGAAACAATATCACTGTTGGCGACCTTAGCGTAGGTTCTAACTGGTGAGAATGAAGGTTTTGGGGAGGCGTACACAGTTATAACATACGATCACGTAGATTGTGGGACAGGTCTTCGAGAGGGTTGTGGGGGAGATTGGGAGAAAAGGTCTTGGGAGAATAATTCATGAGCAACTTCGGTATAGGGGCGTGAAACTCTTGGGAATTGGGTAGAAGCCTCCTCATAATCATAGGAAATACAATTTTGCGCCACAACAGCCTTGATGAAACGTTGCCTCATTTACTCCGGCCAAACATTGCTAGTAGCAAAATGCCGCCCTGAACAGTGCAGACAGAAAGCTTCCACCTCAGGAATGTCGCAGCTGTCTTCAGGGTGTTCTTTAGAACACCTGAAACACCGTGGACGTGATCTGCATTGCATTTTCGTGTGACCATACCTGCAGCATGAGTGACACTGGATCGTGGATTCGTGGGGTAGGTGTTTATTTCACTGGCAAGGAGTTATAATAATACATATCTAGCTAGGTATTGGCAAACAGCTTGGAAAGCATAAAATAATGTTTGTATTGTATTGTACCGCGTAGGCTTCAACAGGCCCTATAGGAATATTCTAGGTGGTAGGGACTGGCCTTTAAATGTTATAACAACTGTTTGTGTTGGAACCCATGAAGCCTTCGTTACTCGCGTTACGTTGTAGGTCGGGATCGTTTCGACCATCTTCGACACAGGGAGAATTGAGGAATCAATGAAGCTGTTAGCAGCCTCAAAGGTTTTAAATTGCACTGATATTTTGTTGCGATCTACCTGCTTCACACCTTCTGTGCATATACTCTGTGCATAATTTCATAATTTGCTAACACTTACCAAATTGTATGGCCTTAATGGCAGTGCCCGCAGCAGGCTCCGGCTCCACACGGGAAACATTAACGGTAAATGGACCTTTATCAGATTCGGAATACGAAAGATGATTAGCACCCACCACAATGGGGGAGTGTATACTGTCTGTAAAGACGGTACCGTAAGGTTAGCGGTAGATTTTTTGCAGGAGTCAGCCTCAATCCTTCTCTTGGTCCGTTTTGAATCCCTAGGATCACGGGGTTGCGGGGGGATGGGATTTACACGACTAGTCCTGTCCATGTCCATGACGGACACGGACACGAGCGGTCACGGGATAAAATATATTTTTATATATTAAAATAGTAGTTAAGTAGATGCCTAATAAAATAAAAAAAATAAAAGTTAATTCAATCTAAACCAAATGAATTTTCTTTGTAAATAACTAAAAACTGAATAAATCACGCAAATTTTTCTGTTCGCTTGTTCCGCTGTCAATCGACCCTGTTTTACCTCTCCGTAGGTAATTAATCTTTTGGGTTTTACCTCGGACCAATAGTTTTACCCATGAAAGCTTCATGCATGATGCTGATGGTTTTTCCGTGGTCAAATCATTGAAGTGACGTCTGTCTTCAAACTAGATTGACACTGTCACACAAAGAGAAAGAGATGTAGAAAAAAGAATTATTGAAGTTTATGACACTCCTTACTGACACTGGCAGAGTCGTAGCGAAAAGCAAGCGGCGAAAGAAATTGAACTAAGTAAACAAGTTGTTTTTACGAGAAAATAAAATCATGGCTATGGCTTTTCAAAGAAGACTATTTACGAGTTTAAAAAGAAAAAATAAACTAATAACTTCTCGCTATGCTTCAAACCAAGTCAATCCTATGATTAAGACATGGAAGTTATTATCAAGGGAGATTCCGGCGACATTTGGGATTGGAGAGGCAGAAGTTGTTTATCCCGAACACGCAGATGTCGTGATTATAGGTGGCGGTTTTATTGGTGCTTCAGCAGCATACTGGCTAAAGACCAGAGCTGTTCATGGCATAAATGTTGTAGTAATAGACAGAGATACTGCAGTAAGTAACCTGGTAATCGAAGGGTATTATATGACCAGAATTGCACACCATATATTGTCTGTTCATTACAGTTTGCAGGTATACAAAATAATCTGTCACTTGGTACTCTGACACAGCACTACTCACTACCAGAAAATATTCAGCTTTCACAATACAGTGCTGAGTTCTTTCGTAATATCAAAGAACACCTGACAAGTGATGTAGACCTTCAGTATATCCCAACTGGATCGGTGGTGCTAGCTGGTGAGAAATATGCTGAAAAGATGGAATATAATGTTGAAGTACAAAAAGAACAAGGTTCTAGAGTAGAGTTGTTACAAGTGGAGGACATACAGCAGAGGTATCCATGGCTGAATACAACTGATGTAAAATTAGGTAAGAATTATTATTTATGTATGTATCCAATATTATCAGCATTTTGGTCATCTTAATCTCTGTTGCAGGCTGTGTTGGTTCTGAATCAGAAGGAGTATTCAATTCATGGGCACTGCTAAAAGGATACATGCAAAAATCAGTACAGTTAGGGGCTAACTATGTAAATGCTGAAGTTATAGGATTTGAATTCCAACATTTGCGGGACCTTTTAATGGAAGGGGTAACACCAGGAACATTTGAAAAGTTAAACAAAATTGTTTATAGAACTCCTGATGGTGTAGAGAGATCCTTAAAATTTGCTGTGTGTGTCTTAGCAGCTGGTGATGAGTCATCAAAAATTGCAAAACTTGCAAGGATTGGCGAAGAAGATGGATTGTTAAAAGTACCTTTACCTATAACTAAAAGGTACCTGTAACATTTTATATTCATTTGATATTTATTACTTTACATTTATTATTGCATTTATTATTTGCAGAGAATATAAAGTTTACTCCATTCAAGATAAAGCCCTGGAGCTGGGACTTTGCACACCACATGTAATGGACAGCAGTGGTCTGTGGATGAAAAGAAA
The DNA here is from genome assembly GCA_963662085.1 of Eupithecia inturbata. NCBI lineage: Eukaryota > Metazoa > Arthropoda > Insecta > Lepidoptera > Geometridae > Eupithecia > Eupithecia inturbata. Next base: position 6,932,985 of record OY759180.1, on the reverse strand, counting down.
TAGTCTACTAGAAAATGATATGTTGTGTGGGATGCTTCCATTGTCAGATAGTTCAAAAGATTTATCAGAAGAAGAGTATTATAACAACCTGGTTTTACCCTCAATAAAAAATAGATTATCCAACTGTGACAGTACAAAAGTAAGTTCAATTGATTAAATTTGAAACAGTTTCAGTAATTTTTTACTGTAACTCAATATTTAAAATACTTCATTTGTTTCAGATAAAATGTGTAAACACAGAAGTTCAAGACTGTAATACTTATGATGATTCTGGAATTCTTGGGCCTCATCCATATCATAACAATTTATACTTTGCCACAGGATTCGGAAGACTAGGTATATCAAAATATCCTCTTAAAATAATAAATAAATAATGCTGGACAATCCACACAGCATCATCTAGCCCCAAAGTAAGCAGAGCTTGTGTTATGGATACTAGATGACTGATAAACTTAATACAATATATAACATAGATAGATATTTTTTATTATATATAGAAAATACCCAGAACACCCAGAACAAATATTTGCAGATCGTACAAACATTTGTCCCAAGGGGGATAAATAAATAAATATAGGGCTCTGTTAATTATGGACTTATGCCCATTGTGTAGTAGTTATTTAGTGGTTTGCAAGCCATGATGGCTGTCTGTGATTACATTATATGAAGATGCAGAATATCTGTAATCAGAATGATTTTTCTTCTTTCAGGTTGTCAGCATTCACCAGGCATAGGAAGAGCCATTGCAGAACTAATAATTGATGGTCGCTATACCACTATAGACTTTACTAGAGCTGGTTTTGACAGATTGCTAACATTTGAACCTCTAGTAGAATTCAATGTATATTAAAATATTTTATAATAAAATGTAGTCTACAAGCACACATTATCATTTTATTAAACATTACACAAAGATATACCTATAACAGACCATTGAAAACAAACATGCACATAATAAATTACAAATAACAGTAAAGAAGATTAAAATTCTCATCAAATTCAATCTCCGTGTTGTAATATCAAAACATGTAGGTTTTGGAGACTTAAGTTGAAATTATTGCCATTGACGACATGTTGAATAGGACATCTTCATCATTAGCTGAAACAAAAAATTACTACTATACATATTTTAAAAAAATATATTTGCCCATTGTTATGGTAGTATTCCACAAATAATGACTTTCTGATATTCTTTTCTATAATAAGTGCTTAGTAGATATTAACTACATAATGGTGTTGATTCTGTTGTTTTAGGATTACTAACTTAAATCTTACGATTTCTAAGTTAGATTGATCTAAGAATTATGGTATTCTACAGGATTCCTAACTCAAATTTTACGATTCTAAGATAGTTTGACCTAAAAATTATGGTACCTATTCAGAGTCTAAAAGTAGCTAAATTAAAAAGTGTTTGAAAATTGCAAACTTACTGTCTGACTGACTGACTGTCTGTCTGTATGTCTGTCTTTTATTTACCCTAATGTTTTTATCCAGCATTTTGCCTATAAATTTAAATCATGACAAAGTTAGATGCCTCCTAAAATAAGGTAGACGTTTTTAATCATAGCTAAAATGTAATGCACAGAATAGGGTTATAGCTATTTTATCTAAGTTGATAGATCTGTCAACCTAATTTTACACCTAGCCAGTCTAATTCTTGAAACAGAATAGCTTTTGTCCATTTGACATTCCTAAATCCTAATTTTAGCTAATTTTAACAACAGAATAAACACCAATATTACTGTTAAACTACATAATATTTTATTGTAAATCCCTAAATTATATTTAACATAGACACATTTAGAGGCTCTTACTTGAATTGTGCTGAAGGGGCAGCAAATAGTGCTCCTCCTTGCTTAGAAGCTGCACGAGATGGAGCAAATCCCAGTAACTTCTGTATATTTTGCCTGTAAACAAATATGTTCTTGTTAAAGTCAAATCTTAAAACTAATCAAGTCATTGTATTCAGCCTACAAGCAGCATTAAAAAATTATTAGCGTGGAAATATTGTATCAGTCAATGAAAGAGCCTTTGTTGATAATGGACTCACTTAAAAACAATCCATTACTCTAGCTTCTCTCACGGTATCTGGGTAAATTTATCAGAAGCAGCACATAATAAATTATAACTTATCATAATCAACCGTTCCAACAACAAAATAACCAACAGTTCGAGAGATTATTTACTACATCTAAACTTGCAAACTTTGCCAGGCATCTTTAATATTAGCAAAGAATAATTATGTAGTTTACAGTTTTTTATGTAGTATTGTTAGAATCAATTACAAAATTATAATGCACAAAATTGTAGGTACCTTATGCTCATTGTACACAAAATGTACAAAAATATGAATGAGCAGTCTGTGTAGTCATCTCCAGGTAAATTTCGGTGACTCAATCCTTGGATCCAAGAAATTGGATAAAATGGTAGTTTTGCTACTACCCTGCCATCAAAGCTACAAAAATAAAATATTGTTAGCATGTTCCTATCTCTTTATCAAAAACCATATTATTGATATTACTAACATATATACATATGTGAAAGTAATTCTAACCTGTCTGTTACAATTTCACATCTGAATAAAACATGATGAAATTTGAAAAGGGATAGATGGTATCCTGAAGACACAAATACTATACCTTAGCCAAACTCAATGTAGAATGTTTGTATACAAAAAGCCCATACTTAACCTAAAATTCACTCTGTGAGTCTTTTTATATGCAATTTACATTACTTGTCGATTTGAGATTTCTTCATTTCTTCAATAAATATTGATTACAATTATATCTGAAACTCGACGCCAAGCAAGTGATTTTTAGTTATGTAACATAGGCTACTTGTATCCGTGAAATACATGTGCAAAGCTGCAAGCAAAAGCAGACTAGGTAGAGATACTAGAAGTGTATAAATTGGTTGTGTGATACTGACATGCTATTGAACATACTAAGTAACGCTGTAAATGCAAATCCAATAGCAAACATCGATTTCATTTTAACAAGTGAGAGGTCTCTGTTGTCATTCTTTAGCCGCTCTTCCTCTCTCTCTATTTTCTTTTTGTGCTGTTTGTCCAAAGAATCTCCATGGGCTTCTTTGCGTTTTTCCACTGCAATGATAAACATTTCATTATTTATGGCATTCCATCAAGTAATCGCAGTCACTAATATTATTAATGTAAAAGTTTGAGTTAATACATGGTTTGTAACTTATTCAGGCTAAAACTTCTGGGCTGATATTTTGGATACATGTTTATCTACACACACCTAACTTATGGGCAAATATTTATACGGTAAAAAATGAGAGCAAAGCCGCGGGCAAAAGCTATACTTAGTCCTTATATATGAATTTAAAATAGAAACACCAATTTACATTTTTTACTCTGCCGTTCCACTTCAACTTTGAGCTTCTGATATTTTTCGGTTCTGTAGACAAGAATCCATGTTAGACCTGAAAGAAGAAACATTATTTATTTTAGGATTGCTTTAACGTAGATGTAGCAGTACCTATCCCAACAAATCAGCATTAGTTTGTGAAATCAGCTGATCAGAGAATCATTGTAGGCAGTAGGTACCTACATAATTAAAAAAAGTAGAATTAGAAACACATTTGCCTTACCTTCTCCAAGAAACGCAGTACATACTGATATGAATACGATCAATAAAGAATCACTCCACATTTTACAATCACAGCCAGACTACAGCTTTAAAATTTTGTTGTCAAGTCTTCAGCAATGTAATATTACGATCTATCTTCTTCTTCTTCTTCTTGTCAGATGGCTTCTGCGACTGGGTTGTCGCATTACGATCTATCAAATCAACTTCTTACAAATAAGCAACCACTGACTAAATATGGAATGGATACTAAAAATCATGTTAATGTATTAATAAAACCAGCCAAGAGCGAGTCAACTTGCACACAAACGGTTCCGTACCTACCATTGTTCAAAGCTTTGCAAAAGAAACAAGATGGGTTGAAAAAAAGCAAAAAGCCAACATCAGGCTGTCACCTATCCAAGTACTGACCGCGCTAAAGGTTGCATAACTTCGGTGATCGGTGTTCAACATGTTGTGGACGTTTTTCGTATTTGTTGTTAAAGTGGCATTATAAATAGGTAGGTACACATTATGTAAAAATTTCAACTGTCTACCACGCCGAAAAAAAATGTTTTTGTATGGGAGCCGCCTTTAATTTTAATATTTATTTTAATACATAAAACAAATTTCCAAATATTATTGCGTAAGTCTGGATCGGTGCATCTCTGTCGTTTAGCTAGGAAATGACAAAGACAAACTTATTGCTCCGATCCCGACCCAAAAGAACCCCGAATCTCAGACCATAAACTAACGGTAGAAATAAAGACTTACAGTGTTGACATGAAAACAGCGCCAGATTCTCCGCTAAGCACTAAAACTTTGAAATGCGCACTAAACACACCAAAAAAGCGCTAGATCTAGCACACAAATCGCTAAAATGGCAGCACTGAACCCCACAACTTTCCGCCCTCGATGTACCTAGGAAATAACGTCACTTGATTCGTTCTTTCGTTCATTTTTCATGTTACCAGTTACAATTTATTTTGTCAGATTAAAATAAACTGTGCCCTACGGGATGACCGGTGGCGCTACGCGGTAGCAACGGTGGCTGGCGGGGCGGCGCTGCGGCGGCGGCCGGCGGCGCGGCGCGCAGTCAGAAATGTTTAACAAAATAAGTATGTATGTATACAGAACCAAGCGTTTCATTTTCGTTGTAGTAAATTTAAACAAAGCGTATATTATACAAAGTGCGAAAGCTGATAAAGTTAATCCTATTTGATTGAATAAACACGGTACAACGATCCCAATTCATATTTTCTTAGATTATGCGATGAAATTTGCAGACCATAAAAAAATTACTACCCTGCCTTGTGCCAAAATGCAACTTTCATCGACTTCGACAAAATAAATCAAGATGACTCCGATCTGTAAGCGAATTGTTTTTATGCTATTAAAAGGGGGATCGTTTTTATAATATTAGGAGAAATTTTGATCCTCATTTACAGATAAAAAAATACAGTTAGCAAGAAAATGAGCATATTACACACAAACTTTTTTGATGCCCTCGATGGATGAGAACAAAGATGTTGGTTTCATAAACTGATTAAAAATTTCTACTGGACCAACTGAGGTTGGAGTGCTAAAAAAAGTCAGAAATAGCAAAAAAACTTCTCCTATTCAGCAATGTTTAGGTACTGTTTTGATGTGTATGTTAATAATAATTTCAAAATATTTGGCAAATTTAGGATGATAGACGGCAAGTAATACCTAATATAATTTATCTAGTAGGTACCCATAGCACAAGCTTTGCATACGTTTGATGCTAGTTGATGCGAGTGGATTGTTTAGCATGAATTATTACCTTTGTATAAAAAGACATTGACCCTACCTTCACGTTATAGCCCATATCGGGCCGCACTGTTAACACCATTTCGCAAAATTTGGCCTCACGATTATCCTACGGGAGCACTGCACTTTTCCGGTATCAAAAGTAGTAGTATGTGTTTATTCAGGATATAAACTATCCTGGTACCAAATTTCATCCAAATCCAATCAGCTGTTTGAGCTTGAAGGAGTTACAATCACACACACTCACATGCATACACAATTTTTCCTCTAATAATGATTAGTATGATGTGATTGATCGTACAACCAGCCCGATCAATATTTCTACGAGTGTACAACAATTTTTATAAATAACATGCTGCTGCCCGCGGCTCTGCACTTTTTTTTTCGAGATAGAAAGTAGCCTATGTCCGTCCCCGGGATACCATCTATCTCCATACCAAATTTCATTAAGATCCGTTTAGTCGTTTAGGCGTGAAAAGGTAACATACAGACAGACACATAGATGGACAGTTACTTTGAAAATAGTATTAGTTTGGATTTAGCCACGGTACTGGTTTATTGCTATTTGCGCCAGGAATCATAATGCTGCGTACACACCGGCCAAACGAACGGGTCTCGCACGCCGCCGCCTGCGAGACCCGTTCATTGGCGTTTGTTTTGCCGATATTGTGTACGCAGCATAAGAAAAATCGCGAAAAATAATAAAAAGGGTATTTATTAAGATGATATTCGTTAAAATTGCATATTGTCACAAAATTATATAAAAATTATACACGGTCACAAATATTATTGTACCTGCTTGTTTTTAAAAAGTTTTTGACGTCGAAAGTAAAGATGGAGTTAGCAACACTAATATTTGCATTCACTCTAGACATTCATTTCCTTTTCCTGTGTTTGTTCTGCTCTTTAGTTCCTCATTCATTCTTTCTTTCATTTCATTTCTGCTTCTGCCAGCCGCGAGATCGCAGGTGTTGAATCTGCAACGCAGCGTGGTCACTCGCTGGCCTTTGTCTGGAATTATTGAAAAACCATTCTGTATTAGCTAATAACTAAGTGAACAAAGAAAGACTAGATCAAAATACCAATTTGACTACTCTTATCGCGATTTAGGCCAAATCTTTAGGTTTTTTGGATCCACAGATCGGTCGCATTTATGTGATCTGATGATTTTAGAGACTGTAGAAGGTGTTTTTAACAATTTAAAGAACATTAATTTAAGAATAGTGCTCTTCTAAACGTGAACAAAGCTAATTTCATGCCACCCGACATGAGACGCCATTTATAGCGATTGCGTAAAAGGCGTGGTCCTGTGACATCGAGATTTTTCCTATGGCGTGGTCATTCTACGCCCGTATCGTGTTACATAATTTGGATTAATAAACATGGTAAGTTGATTTTGCAAAGCTGGAATTTTTATAATAGTTAGGTACAAACTGAAAAAAGCCTCGAGAGATGGTACCTATCTACCAATGACAACCAAACCTACTCAATGCACAGTTCTTCCATTCTATTATGAAGTCTCCTCCTAGGAGGCTAGGTATAACTACACAACGTAGGTTGTCTCTAATATTTTTCTTATGAAACAGGAATAATGCGACTATTGTCCTGTCTTTTGTTTGAATCGTCATGGCCACGCAAATGTTATTATGTAATCTGTGTGTTACGGTCAGCCATCTTGTCTTGTTTGTAAAGCAAAGCGAAACAAACGACTCAAATTATTGAAAGAATCGTACATTGTACCTAGGTATGAATCTGATAGGAACCTTGGATCACATTATTAAACTAGATACCTGGTATGCCTACGTACCTAGTTTAAAAGCGAGTTTTCTAAAAGTTCGTCAATAGGTCAGGCTATAGAATGACTAGGCAAGCAGGTCGGGATAGGATGTCAGGCTTTGAGAATTATTATCTTTTATATAATCAATCAAAGATGGTTAGCATAGCTCCTAGACGACAAAATGGTGAGACATGTTTATGGCCCGGCAGGGTTGCAGCCCCTCCTACGCGCCACGCTCTTGATGCTTTTTTCATAACATTATTGCTTTACCCAGTACCGGATCAAGGAGGGGTAAGCCTGGTCGCTTTCCCAGATCGAGGGCGCACCAAAATCCTTCTTTGAATAAAACTTCTCACTGAACAAGAGATGAGAAGCGCCTCCGGCGCACCTAGGTATGTACAATGTACATCTCTTGGTTTGCAACCTCAATACGTTTACCCAATATTGTGACTTGTAAGGCGGTCACCTAACGACGGGAGTGTGTTTATTTTTCTAAAAAAACGCGGCTAGCTTCGCTCGCCGATATTTCTCACGCTGCTCTGTTGTTTTCGTATCAAAGTTGTATTTATTGAGTTAGGCATGTTAGACGTCCCTTATCGAAGAAGAATCCAAATATATATAGATATTACTAGGTATTCCAACAAAAAAATCAAGAAATCGCCGAAAAATGCTGCATGTACATGCTGCGTGGCGCATGCGCGTGCTGCATGTACCCGCGCGGGCGTTCACCCAGCTGAGAGAATAACCATTTCCATCCAATAATTTTAACATTTCAGTAAAAATCGCAAGCTTGTTATTTTTGAAAATCACCTTTTTCTTTCGAGGGGGCGCCAATTCAAGTTACAGCCCCCCCCGGAATAATTGTAGATCCGGCACTGGCTTTACCACGCCGTAAAAACAATAATTGGACAAAGTACCAGACCTGACGTCACTTCCTCCTCATGTGAACCCCGTAAGCCACCAAGACAGAACCGTTGCGGTAGCAAAACGCCCAGAGAATGGCGGCGCGGCGCGCATTTTAAATTTTATAAAGCACAGCTTGCTTTAAACTTTCGTATGTGTTAGTTCAATGATTGCTAGGTATTTAGGGTTTCATAGTTGCATTGCAAAATACGAAAGTAAGACCGAGTCGAGAGTTGACTTATAAAAAAAACCTCTAGTTTGTGTGGAAAAGCAAACTGACCGTGCACTGTGAATGAACGCATACAATAAATAATGCGCAAAAACATCAGTTTTTCACTGTTCTAATTTTTACTAAGTATTGTATGCATTTGTAAAAAAATATTAGCAACAACAGGTTTTAAAGAGCAGATTCGAGTGCGTCCATTAATTACGCGAGGCATTTAGAGCGTCGAGCCAAATCTCACTTGGAGAAAAAAATTTGTTTGTACGATTTGGGGCAAATTACTTTTCCGTTCGTTTTAGTTTGACCACGTTCTTAGAAGTCTTAAATGCAATGCAATTAAGCATTTACATTAAAATACGCGTTTTGAAAAATCTCACGTCAGATTATGGTGCGTTTTGAAAAATCTCACGACATCTCACCAAAGGGAGAGTGGGGGCGTCGAAAATAATCGCCTCACGTAATTTATGGATGTCTCATACCTAATGAAAAATCTATGTATTTCTTTTTTTTCATTGTAATTCTAGACTATCTACGTTCTTACAAGTCTTACTTGCAACACAGATTACTTAACTTGTACAAAACTGTACTTGTATAAAAAATACAATTTTTGTAAATCTCACGTGATATTAGGAGGGGTCGAGCAAAATCTCAAGATATCTCACCAAGGGGAGAGGAAGTCTCAAAATCGAAAAATCACCTTACGTAATTTATGGATGGCCCCTTAGTATGAAATACCATGTTTACTTAAGTACAGTAAATCAAATTTATTAGGTATTGTTACTAAACTAAGAGCTGCACGTGTTTGAAAAGGATAGCTCCACAATACCTAGCACTAGTCCGCGAGGTGTGGAAGGGGAATTAGGAAGGCGTTGCCCTGCAGTGGGACGATTAATAGAGAAAGTAGGTACTACGTAATTTTATAATAGAGCTGTGTCGTATATTACAGCATTTTTCTAATCCTATTTAATTCGCCAGAACTAGAATTTAAGAAGTTTTACTTAGTCATCCTTAACGATAACTATTGTTTGTTTTAGCCGCGGATTGATCCTATCCAGCTGTTGAATTGCCTTAGCGTGCTTTTGTCGCCTAATGGAGGAATCAAGAGCAGGGACGAAGTTCAGAGGCTCGCCAGGTAAGACATTTCAGTCATGTTTTAATCGCTTCTATTTCAATGTGCCGATTACAGATGACTTTATATATGTGCACGTTTTAGAAGTTCATGTTGAAGTGTTGGTGATTGTACGTTTTGTTCAATATTCTACTTTAGGTACGAGGGTTAAAATGTTTTTGGAAAAATCTGTTTTGAAAAATCTTAAAACCGACTTAGAAAAGTATTGCGGAATAAATGTAATCCGTAGGCCATAAATTTTAAATATTAATTGAATTTAGTCTACCTTCTACAAGGAATAAAACTAGCGTAAAAGTCATTAAAAAACATCTCTAAGGGTTTTCGTTTCGTGTTGGCACAAGTTCTTTTTGTTTTATTTTTTAGGGTTCCGTACCCGAAGGGTGAAAACGGAACCCTATTACTAAGCCTCCGCTGTCCATCCGTCCGTCCGTATATAGCCACGTGACAGACGGCTGTCATATCTCATAAACCGTAAGATGTAGACAGTTGAAATTTTCAGATAATGTTTATTTGCTGCTATAACAACAAATAATAAAAATAAAATAAATTTAAATATCAAAATTAAAGGGGGCTTCCATACAACAAACGTGACTTTTTTTTTCAAGGTTGTATCTCTTGAACTACAATAGGTAGACGCATGAAACTTTCTATAATTAAGTAACACTTCAACTGTAATAATAACAAATACTAAAAATAAAATAAAGTTGATAATTGGATGTTCTTTGACAAAGTTGCCTGATTTTTACGGTACGGAACCCTTCGTGTGCTAGTCGACTCGAACTTGGCGGTTTATTTCTTCCTTTTCAAGGAATAAAACTAGCGGAAAAGTAATTTGCCGCAAATCGTTAACCATTTTCTATCAACTTATGAAAAAAAACCGGCCTATTGCGAGTCGACTCACACACGAAGGTTTTCGTACACTTTCGTAAAAGAAACAAGAGAAAACCAGATTTTTTTTGATGGATCGCATAAAAAGCAAAACGGCGGCATGACGTGATTACCCATCCACTGACCGCGCCAAACGTTGTATAACTTCGGTGATCGTTGTTCAACTTGGTATGGACGTTGCCCCTCATAATGATGTATATGTATATATATATATATATATATATTTTATTGTGTCATCAGTAATGAACACTTAAAATGCACTCTGTAAAAAAATAACGGTCTTCCTTTTACGGTTCAGGAGCTTTGACAAACGTAGAGCATAAATAACAAAAATATGTATCACGTTTTTTGTTTGCTCCCTTTAGTTTAGGTATTAATATAAAAAAAAATATTTTTGTATCGATAAGAGAATACACTGAACATTTCAACTGACTACCTTTTAAGATTCATGAGATACAGCCTGCTGACAGACAGACAGACAAACAACGGAGACTTAATGGGGTCACCCTTTGGGTGCGGAACCCTAAAAACTAACTTCGACCGGGATCGACTTACGCAATAAGTAGGGTCTTCTTATTGGAATTTCTTATTTAAAAAATATCCTAAGAGCAAGGTCTGGCCATAATGTAAAGCACTTATAGAAAATCAGTTCCAGGATGGCCGGAATGTATTATAAAATCTAGATACGGCCAGCAAGCGAAAATGTTCTGTTAATTAAAGTGAGGTTCGGGCTGCGATTAAGACCGAGGCCATACCACTTTTTAAGTTTTGCAGATCGCGACGCGAGACAGAAGATGTCGGGAGTCCCTCCCGAACTCCCGACATCTTCTGTCTTTCTTCGCCTAGACTAGACAATCGGAGACGGAGACATGTCTCGGTTTCTGGTCTCTGTCGTGGTGCGAACCTAGAGATAACTAAAGATTTTAAAATTATTTATCAATTCATATTAGTATTTTCGTATTATATTATAATAGAAAAATAAAAATTAAAAACGAAGGATTCATAAAAGAAACTTACGAAATCTAATCTGTTTTTTAGAACATAACAATCTCCAGATCAAATGCTTAAAATTAATTACAATTGGCCTAAAAAGTCATTTACAGCCTCTGTGGCCTACGATAGGTCCACCGTGCGACAAATGTTCGTACAAAGGTTTGTTCTGAATCTGAGTGTTTTCTATAAATGTATTAAAAGTCTCTTATTTTGGGGCAAGATGATGCTACTGTGTGTAATGTACATAGCATTGTAGATAAAAAGTGATAATGGGCGCATTGCGTTATTTTTCTGTGCACTAGCGCACTACATAGGTTACCAGCTCTGTTTCATGCAATATCGCTAAATGTAAAGTGTTATTGCCTGAAACTTAGCTGAAAATTTAAATTTATATCCTTTGTTTCAGTTTGATGACGAAATTTTCTAAGAAATTGGTGTCCAAATGCATTTACATACAAATTTTGAAATGCACTGAAACGGAACTCTTAGGACTATTTATGGGATCTGGTGGTTGGCTCCTAGTCCACATGTGGCTAACAGAAAGTATTGTGGCCAAAAATTGGCCACTGGTCCGAGAACTATTAGAACTACTTCTATTATGTCCAGTGGACATCGAACGCTTAAAAACCAACAATTGTCCCAAATTAGTCAAGGAACTATCAAAGGATGGCAATCAAATTGGTAAGATCTTATTTATAATTGTTTTTTTTTCGTGTACGAAGTTACATTTGGGTATTTTTTATGATTGCGCTGGTGTAATTTTTTTGTATTTTGTTTTATTTTTAGATATTAGAGCATTAGCCTCCAAACTCGTAGAGCAGTGGCTGAAGACTGTTAAAGGTGAACAAGTCATACCAATTAACATAAATGAGATTTCTAAAATTATATCTGACGCTCACAATATTGTAAACAACGCTATCAAAACCGAAGTTTGTGATGAAAACATCACAGAAAACAAAAATGGTATTGTAGAAAACCAAGTATCGTTGATTGATATCAAAAGTGAAATTGCTGATATCAAAAATGAAAAAGAATCTGATAATGATGAAGATTCGGATAAAAAAGATTTATTGGTATTAAAAATAAGCTTAAAAGACGGAAATAAAATTGTTTCCCAACTTGACGATAGCGACAGTAAAAGTTTGAAAAGCTCAGATGCAGATACGAAAGAACATAAAAGTAAAAATAAAGAAAAATCGAGGGACAGAAGTAGTAGCTCAAAGAGTAGCAGCAGCTCATCTAAACATTCACATAAATCTCATTCTTCTTCAAGTGACAAACATAAAAGTAGCCATAAAAGTGGTAGCAGTAGTACTAGTCGTCGTAGTAGTAAAGATGAAACAAAAGAAAAAGATAAGGATAGACATAGCAGTTCTAGATCAAAAAGCGACAGCAAATCTAGAAAGTCAAGCGACAAATCAAGTTCGTCTAGCAGTAAATCTAAAGATGAACGCTCCAGTAAATCGTCTTCGGAAAGGGACAGAAACAAACACAAAGATAAAGATGACAAGAACGATAAACATAAAGATAGTTCTCAAAAGTCTAGCGAAAAGTCATCTGATGAAAAATCACAGACACCTTCCATTCACAAGTTGGGGAAAATCCCCAAGTTAAGCGATGTCAAGAAAGAAAAGCCGTCTATATCGATAGAAGTCAGAAAACCAGATGAACCTAAACCGAAGACTGTAAAAACATACCATTCTAGATTTAGGAAGCACGGATTGGAAGAAGAAGTGAAACCACCACCTTCGCGTGCTACGCTGCTAAATAAGAAGACTCCACCTCCGGCATTGCCTCCTTCAGTAACTGTACCTAAACGACCATCTCCGGTGCATAATGAAACTCCTCCTGAGAAGAAACCTAAAATTTTAGAGAGTATCGAAAAACCTGGAGCCATTAAATTAATCCCTCCCAAACCAAAGCGTGAGTATAAATCATTTTGTTTCTTTAATTATTTAAATCTAACATATTTTATTTTTTCAGGTTTGAATCCGTCTCCACTTCCGTTACATTCTTCAACTTGCAATAGTTTAGGTCGTTTTTACATCAGTGGTAAGTCAAAAATGTGTAACATTATGGGTTCCAAAGTGATATTACCTCTTGTTAAGTATTTATCACTAATAAACTCAATTTTAAATGCAATCTTTCCGTTATATTTTTCCTAATCGATTGTTGGCAACAAGGAGGAATTTGCCGATCAGCCCTTTATCGGACGTCTAAGGCGACTTCGCTTCAAGAATGTGGGCTCCGAAGGAATCAGCTGCTCCAGAAGCGAATTCTATTACAACATACCTTACAAAAGAATACAGCCTATCCGCTCAGCCTAGCCTGGATTTTAAGGAAATTAGTTATCATTTAAGATGAGTTTGCATGATTTTGTAGGATTATAACAAGGATAAAGATAAGCCTCATAAAATGAATTCTATAGTGAATAACTAATGGTCCACGGACAATAAAGTGTGTATGTAATCTAATCATAAATATTGAACAATAGGTACCTACATGTCTGCCTACTTTATATGACTATTATCCGTAATTAAACCATAACACGAGACGAAATATAAGCACACGTATAAATATTTAAAATGTAGCTATTCCACTAGTCTAAGAGATTTATGACGCACCTATACATGACTGCGGTGCGTCCGTAAATCCTACAATGAGATACCTACTACCTATAGGTTCTTTCTTTTTGCCTTTCAAAATACTGTCCATTCAAAAATAAATTTAGAATACAAGTCTTAGATGGCAAATTGATGTTATTTTATAAATAATGAAAATTTATGGCATTTATAGTTAGCAAAATACGAAGAAATAAATAACAGTTCAATTATATTTGTATGTATGATGTAACTATGGCTTGTGTCAGTGACGAATGATCTAACGCCTACATGGCGTTCGATCATTCGTGCAATGTGCAACATATCTAATGTCATGCATAATGTGGGACGGACTTACTGACTTAAATAATCGTGCGTATCCATGTCCTCGCGAAAGCGAGTAAGAGACTGACACGCGATATTTTGAAGTTAATAACTTGAGAGAATTTGTAACAGAAAACAACAACATAATAATCTATCAGAATATTCCAATATCTATCAAAATAGTGGGTACTACATTTCGTTCATTGATAGCGTCTGGAAATCGTGCTAGAACAATCTTATATTAACGTCACGAAAGCAAGTAGGGTTGCCACCTTTTTTTGAGCGAATGGAGTATATTTACCTGGTAAGAGATTAAAAAAGTATGCAGTGTAAAAATAGTACATAATTTTTTTTTTAGAATTTATAGTGGTAGTTACCCGAAATGACAACCAAAGCAAACTCAAAAGATATATCGAATTTTTCATAAATTTTAGTGGCATTTGGCCAAAATGAGATGAAAGCTATAACAATGAGTGATAACGGCAAGCTGAAATATCTGCAAAAATACGGACTTTGTAGTGGCTGATAACCCAAAATGGAAAGAAAATAAAGACTGAAGTGTTAACGAGGCGCCGAGTGAGCCGAAATATCCGAAATGGAGCAAAAAAATCCGAAAAGGCAACACGGGTCGCGCCAAAACAAAAATTCAAATCGACAATTGATATTTGACTTTTTATAGAAAAACTTCTTGTGTTTATTCTTGAAAAGCCAAATAAAGTATTTTCGCATACTTTATTGTGCTCATAAAGTATATATATAGAACACGTTAGCCCGAAATAACTTACAATACTTTATTTCAAAAAGTACGGGTGGCAACCCTAAACGCAAGTGCCGTCGCGATGCTTCATATAACAGAACTGTCACAGGTGCAAAGGCCTATTATTATTATTTATTATTAATAAGTCTTGTCGGGGCAATGATGCAATTTCCTCCTATTCTGCACCGACAAGTCTAGTCTTTCATTTTATAATATTAATTAATAAATAAGTCTTACTAACATAGTCCTCAGAATAATCAATAGAAAACGTATTGAGCCGCTCGTATTTCCAAAATTAATCTGTAACTCTTACGCTTTCGCGTCGCTCAGCTAGGTGATGGCTAGGCAAATACCTACATAATCCGTTAAGTTTAAAAGACGCCCATTTTATGAGGCCATCGAGCCGGGCCCCGCCGCCGGGCCGCTGACGACGACGACGCGACGCCCCTGCCGCGCTGCCACCGAAGCTGGAGGCATTTATCCAACCTTTTTTTTTTTTTATTGTATTGAGTTTGTGAAAACTCATTCGAGGCCTCGCTCACTACATAGGTTCCTTATTATCATTATCGCATGTCAATGCTATTCCAACCTTCCAGGTATTCTAGTTGCAAAGCAACGTTGCATTTTCCACTAACCACATCATCACCTTTGTTCGGTTATGGGCAGCCTCTGTTTCAGCTTGCACTTGTTGTATTACAATCGACATTATATTAGTTTTCCAACCGGTTTTCCGCTTGAACACTTCATTCAAACTTATCCTTGTTGTACTAACTACATTGTGAGTTTAAGCAAATATGAAAAAGGGCATTTTCTTCATTAAACGCTACGCAAGAAAATAAGTAGGTAAGGTATGAACCCTTGGATAACACACTACATGCATAATACCTACTATAATATTAATATCGTTTGGCCACGAGTCATCGTAATTTTTTGTAATCTGGCTTCTGAATGGTGATGGAATGATTGTGTTTATATATACCCGCTTTTGATATTACCTGTATGGCACCTGAGTACATAGGTAGGTACCTCATTGCTTTATTAATAGAATCTTGATGGATAGGTGGTTTATTAGGAAGTTGCTACCTAAGTACTTAGAACTGTGGTAGGTACAGTCAAGGACAAAAATTGCATAATTTCAACCATTTTTGCTAAACTTAACAATTTTTATGCACGCCTCTTAAAAACTGTGTCGTAGGTACCACCCCGGTTGCAGAGGTATGTTGAAAAAATAAAAAATAACTGGTGCCTAATTGAGTAGATAACTGAATTTTAAGCCTGGGCATAAGTAATTAATAATTATAAAGCTTTAACGACGCCGCCGTTGCCTGCTCTTGTGTGCGGTCATGCCAGAATGGGCTTTCTGCGAATAAATATTTTCTGGCATTACTTATGCCCTTTTTGTCGCCATGTAGTTCCTTGCGAGTCCCGCAAGCTTTCCAAGCATAGCAACACGCTACAATGGGATCAGGAAGATAATGGACGTGTCCCTCGAGACATTGTGATGAGCTAAGCCATGTAGGTTTCACAATTTTATCATGTCTGTTAGACACGATTGCATTCCGCAGTTAATTTCATGTCTTGAGTAGGTACCTATAAAGTTAAACTGGAACGCCCATTGCAAGACACCGCTTGTTCTTGCTGAGCGACAAACGCGACGCAAACATTTTATGAATTTGGATTCAAAAAAAAGTGTGTCGCAGCGCGTTTGTTGCTCAGTATAAAAGGGGAGAGGTGTAATGTAGGTAGGTACCTACTTTAAACGCTGACCGAAACACCGTGTCCTGCTAACTAAATAGTTAAATTTATAAATCGCCAGAATGTTACGCTACGAAAGTGACGAATGAAATTGTGCACGCAGCTGCTGTGGAGATGGGGATTATCTATATGGGATAGGATACCTAGTCGATTACTTTGAAAGTAGCTGTGTTAATTCGCTAGGAAGAATACCGGATATTGAAGGAGTATCGTGCCGATCTCATTGCCATAGAAACGATGGGAGAAAGGTGGACTGGATTGTGTGGTGTGATGATGGACAAGAGAAAGAAATGACTGAAAGTTGAGAAAACTTACGATAGTGGAAATGAGACATGGCCTACCTGCCTATCATGTGTCGAACTCCAACTAGCCTGAGATAAATTTGGCAGGGATGGTGGGAGGTGATGATTTTAAATGCGGAAGACGATAGACTCTCTACCACAGTAATTTATAAATTTAATAATCGGGTTATTTGTTAACATGAAAAAGCGCTGAGCGATGAAGCCTTTTATTTTGTCTGGGCACTGAGTCGCGTCATACTAAATAATATTGAATGGTCAGCTAGCGAGTCCCACTTCCGGACGGAAGTCCCATTTCCGACTCGGTAGACTCGCTGGCTGAGAATTGAAGGGATCTATTTTTAGCCCCCAACTCAAGCAAGGAGTATAACGTGTGTATTTGTGTTTGGCATCGGTTTATTGTCATAATCCTCACTAAACTGTCCCCACCAGTGGGATTTATGACAATTTTCAAAAAGTTTCGGCGTTTTCCCCTCTTACATTTTGAATCCTGCTTGGTGGGGATTATGACATTAAAATTAATTTAGGTTTCGTTCCTAAAAGGATGAATTAAGAAAACATTCCTGTGAGTACATATTCTTATCTATGTTTGATAAAAGTCGGTTCAGCCGTTCTTATGTTATGATGTTATTATATTCATCGGCTCTGTACCTAACCTAAAATGTTTTTATTTAAAGTTTGTAAAATTATATTTAATATTATTAATTAGTCTGATTAAAAGACACTTAGCTTTGTAGTTGATAAATATCG
Source organism: Eupithecia inturbata (assembly GCA_963662085.1). Classification (NCBI taxonomy): domain Eukaryota; kingdom Metazoa; phylum Arthropoda; class Insecta; order Lepidoptera; family Geometridae; genus Eupithecia; species Eupithecia inturbata. The sequence goes on along the minus strand of OY759180.1, from coordinate 6,915,209 downwards.
CCCGTGAACCGTTAAACGTGACAGTTATAAAATTACCAATTAAAATTGCATGTTTTTTCTAATAACCTACAATAACTATCTTGCAAGTATAAGAGAGATCAGTGGGGAAGTTCTCTATTCCTTATCACTCAGGTAGTACTTAGAGGGCCAGTCAAGGCACAGTGATATGATATGATAACAAACGGACGGACAATCATGTGATTCTATAGGGTTCCATTTGAGGTAGGTACTGTACAATTCAAACCTCTTTCAAGAGAAGTGCAAGGTAGGTAGGTACCATAATTATTGTTTGACAAACGTTACAAAAATAAGTACAACATTTTTAAAACCACCGACTATTTTATTTAGAACTGTATAGACATAAATACCATCAAAACTAAAGGACCGATTTTTATCAAATCTGACTATATGAGCAATCAATCAAGTCACTTCTCAAACAAAAAACTAAATCAAATCAGCTAGTGCGATGCGCGACCAACGCCTTTTGTCCAGTCCCCTCGATTTGGCGTCGAGGGTTAAAAATAATAGACGTTCCCAGTAAAGGCTTATTAAAATTATCCCGGTGAATAACGTACCGTTCAACTCTAACTTTACACTAAAACCCACTAGAAAAACATTAAACTGCTTCTGACTACATATCTCGATTTTGTTCGGTGCATGCTATAGGTATAATGGAACAGCCCTGTATTGATGGTACAGTCGATTTCATACAATATTTTGGTCTTGAGTGAAATTCATGTTTGGGCATACATTAATTTTCAAGAACTTGCTTGCAATTTATAGGGATTTTAGGGACTGGGGATTGTTGTAATTAAAGCGAATAGATAGGTGAAACTAGCACCACCACTTTTCTCATATTTATTTATTAGTTTCAGGTTTTAGCCAAGAGTTCTGACCAAAATGTAAGGATAATTATCATAAGTTGTGAATTAAAGGAATTATCAAAAACTCTGTGGTATGTGGTGCTAGTTTCGCTTCTAAATGCGCCTTTTTAAGGACGCCTAATACATTAATCTTTTACAGGACACACTTTGAACGCTAACTGTACATACACAATGGGAAGGAACTGTTACACAAAGCGTATAATAGGATTGCCGATTCCGTACCCACAGTTCAGTCAAGCTATTACGTCAATCATGACTTAGTTGTCCTAGGTAATGCCTAAGGCATAATGCCTAAGGCTAATTAGGCTAAGGTCCAATTAGCATTCCAAAATACAATGTTTAGGGTCAAGGCACACTGAAAGCGTATCGAAAAGAAGAAATTTACTTACATAATAAACAGGATGTTTAGTTGGTATTGCGACCGACATAATTTTTCGGATAGTTAAGGGTGTCATGAGCTACATTTTTCAGGTAGAATCAGTGTCCAAGTGTCACGGTAGCTTTTTTTTTTAAAGATTTTTTATATTACCCCAGATCTCACTTTAAATAGACATCTTTTTTGTTTCTGGTTATAATGCCACAAAGTAACTTGTGCTGTATTCTTCAATGTATTCTACTTGTTCTAAATAAATTTATGTCATTTAGCATATCGTTGGAAAGGGACCTGAAACTTTTAATTTTATTTTAAATGAATTTAGAAGTAGTTACGACTATTGTCTCAAGTGCCTAATAATTTATTTAGAATAAGTACCTATACGTACATTGAAGAATACAGCACAAGTTACTTTGTGGTATTACAACAACAAACAAAAAAGATATGACGAATTAAAGGTGATATTTTGAATGATTTCAAAAATTATCACAAAAAAGGCTCTGCTACCGTGACACTTATGAGGGCTATTACAAAAAAAAAAACAATAAATTGCACGGTCTTATCGTTCAAATTGTATGATTTTCGTTTGTTGCTTGAAATAATAAACTTTTGTTAATAATAGTTCGTTTTCTCTACTACATTATTAATAGAACAAATTTTAGAAAACTTCTTTTTTATGTTAGTTATAATCATTCTGCCGATGCATATTTATGCAAAAACTCTCGGAGATCTGTTTTGGGAGCTCTAATGTGTAGATTCTATTGAATAAAGACCACCAAAATGTTGTTTTTCTTGTTAAGAATTTCCTATACTTACTTGAATAATAATAGAATACATTTTCGTTACATGCCTTTATGTAAAGAAAGAAATAACTGAACCGAACTCGATTATCGACCGAAAAGGCTTCGAAACAAACCCCAATATCTCCGAAGTTCTACATCATCTTGACATAATATTTATACCAAAATATTTATCAACATTTGCTAAAAATGGTGTGCAAAAAATGTTGGTGGTCTTTATTGAATTTAATCTACAAACTAGACCTCCCAAAACAGGTCTCCGAGAGTTTTTGCCTCAACATGCATCGGGAGAATTTTTTTATTATTATTGTAGTAAAGAAAACAAACTATTATTAACAAGTGATTATTATTTTAAGCAACAAACGAAAATCATACAATCTGGACGATGATACCGTGCAATTTCTCGTTTTTTTGTACCTCAAATAGCCCTCGATTCTACCGGAGAACTGTACCTAGCCCATGACCCCCAACTCTAGGTCATACCGCGCTGTGTTGTGTGCGTAACTGCCTACCGTGTTTACATCTTATCTATACTTATTGCTATTTTTAGAGCACCCTAGTGTCTAGATAAAACTAACATAGGATTTAAGACACTATTAACTAAAAATATGTAATCTCTTTGACAATAAACTATATCTATCTCTCAAAAATTATGTCGGTCGCAATACCAAACAACCTGTATTTATTTCATCGTTCCAAGATAATTTCAGTCCTATCATCATCATCATAACGCATAAGCATTACAAAGTCTATTAGTATTGTAAAATCTGTGACACAGTCAAAGTGTGCGTTGGACCCATATCATAAAATAATATTGCAATGTGGTGGTGTCTACTACGCATACAGATAGCTCGGGCGCGGGGGTTAGCCCTAAAATAAACTAAGGATTTATTTCTACACAATCAATCAATGCAAAGGTCGCCCTTACGGGTGCCCGTACGATGAATGACTATAAAATAGCTAGCTAACTCCTGGCTTGAGCTGGTAGGCAAGTACTATAACATTTCATGCAGAAATAATATCTCGCGTTTGTAAGAATACTTACAATTTTTTTTATAATGGAGGTATTCTATTCTAACGGTTCGGTGGTGGGTAGCATGTAGGTAATTCACAAGTGCCTATGTACCGATAACATAGTATCTGTCTTCCTGGCAAGCACTAAGGCAAGGTGCTAAGTATTAGCATATATACCTATACATTGCTCATTACGATTACCTATAAACATAAACTCTAGAAACAGAATAATGCTCATTAATTTATGTTCATTTCTATCACTTTATATACGAAAATAATGGTTGTGATCAACATTGGCCTATAAATAAAATTGACTGATGCCGCCGCTGTGTTCCATAGTCCAGAAGCCAGCAAAGTTTTCTTACCACATCGGGTCGCACTCACTGCGGTTTGTGAAGAACATTCAAAATGAGAAGAGAAATAAGTCTATGAAATTTACAGATACTGTAATTAGCAACTGGTATTGCCTGCTCTTCGAATTGTAAACTATGTGCCTATTAACGCATTCACTGCCCAGCCACTGCGGTGCGACCCGGAAGGGCCGTGCCGCAGCTCTACGAGCAGGAAGACGTCCACTTGCGTCATGGACGATGAAAGGGTTAAGGTCTATTAATTAGGCCTCTTTGTTTACAGTGCTACCTCGATGTCTAATGTTATAGAAATTTAACGGTAAAATAGTCGAGCTGTGGATGATGATGAAATCCTACGACTTTATTTAATTGAGTTAGAATTAATAGATGCTAGCACATCATCAATAGTCCGAAACCGTCGCAAACGTTCGTTTCGTATTTGCAGTTTTTATCGCCAACCTTGCATACTTATAGTAGGTACGGTTTCTAAGCACTTCATTGATTTGATGGTATTTATTTATAACCCGAGTGCCGTTTAATTATGGCGCTACCATTTACTTAAGAGTAGGCGTAGGTAGGTACATACAAGGGAGACTGACTCCCTAGATTAGCTGCTCTTATCAAGTAGGTACTCATTATCATCCGCAAACAAATTTTACCGTAATTTATGTTGTGTACAGTCAGCAACGAAAATCGCTTTTTACAAATTAATTTTCGAAACGACATAGTCTGTTTATTCATTTATTTATTAGTGTTGTGATTAGGCGGTTTTCCGTCCGATTAATCATATAAAAATAACATTTTGTCTTGCCTACAAAATATATAAACTTAATCTTTGATATGAAGGTTTGTTCAAATAGCATAGGTATCTTTGAAATTAGTTCGGCGTAGTTTTACCTATTACCTAGGTACCTACTGTTTGCGGTCGGTATATCTTATAAAAAATTCCAAGCCAGGAAATGGAACCTACTGTTACACATTTTTGGCTTATATTTTTGTTTAATTTACCTACAAATTAAAATTTATAATCGCAGTTTTTACATATTATGTGCTAGACTTAATCTTATTGTACTTATTGTTACAGCGATGCTGTTGCTTGAAAGTGATATGTTTATGGACGCTCTCAACGCGTCGGCTACGAATAAGAAGGAGCCAAAGAAAAGGAAACGAAGAACAAGTGGCTCCAAAGACGGGAACCCGGCTTCTGACGGCTCACCCCCGCACACACCCACGCCGCACAGCCCGAGCAGTGATAGCAAGTCTGTACCACCTAGATTTTACCAAGATACTCTAGAAACAGAAGACAATAAAGAAAAACTAGAAAGTAGTACAGATAAGAATGACACGTCCGAAGCTGATGCTGAAACCGCGTTAGAAGACATTGAACTGCCACCCCACACTCTTACCGTTAACGGCATAAAAGGAGTGTTATGCTACCACAAGAGAAAGGGACCTAAGAAAAGTATCAAATGGAAACCAGATTCTGAACTCGAAGAAATCCAATACTTCGAACTTGATGAGACTGAACGTGTTAATGTGACAAAAACTTTTACGGATATGAAACACTTGGAAAGAATAAATGAAAGAGATGCATTCCAGAAAGCTAGAAATATTAGTACCGACGATATCATGGAGGAAAAAACAAGTTGGAAAGTTTTGATCCCCATTGACTTAGATGGACAAGTCCAAGTTGAATATGGAAAGAACAGCAAAGAAAAAGATATTCAAGCAATACGTCAGAAAGGAACCTTGCAGCCCCTTTATTTCCATAAGTCGATGATTCCCGACTCTCCATTTGAAGCAGAACCTGAGACCCATACCTATTCAGAACCACAAATCATACCACTAGAAGATGTTACTGGTAACCAAGACAACGTGAGTGATTTCCGTAACATGCCTTGGCCCGAACCCAAAGGCAATGCGCCCGCAATTGGCTCCGTAAGTGTACCCGCTATGTTCCCCACAAATATACCACAATTTCCAAATGGTTTTCCGAATCCTCAGTTCCCCGCCGGTGTGCCTGGATTCCCAGGTCCTAACATGGTGCCTGGTGAGTGGCCAAATGGAATGAATCCTATGATAGCACCAATGGCACCTGGCACTCTCGCACCAGGTGTGTTACCCCCGGGTGCCCTGCCGCCAGGTAGCATGCCGCCTGGCATGATGATACCGACCGAAGGAATGATGATGGGACCCGATATGTTCGGCGTGAATCAGATGTACCCAATGGGACTACCAGATGGCTTTAACATGCAGCCTAATATGTTCCCCCCAATGGACTTTAACATGGCGGGACCGCCTGGCGCGCCGGGGCCGGAAGCTTTTGGAGGCGCAAACAACTTCCGCGGCGCTATGCGAGGCCGCGGTAATGGCGGCCACTGGCGTGGCAAGCAGACCGGTAACTGGGACAACAGCAACCAGAGAGGGCGAGGTGGACAAAGAGGGGGCCGTAAGGTCTGCATGTATTTCCAAAGGAAAGGCTCATGTAGGCAAGGTGATAATTGTACATTCTTGCATCCTGGTGTAAATGGACCCTACTAAAAGTAATGTTTTAGATTTAAGTGCGTGTACATAGTTTACACAACAAGTAATAAGTTATAGTAAAATTGTTGTAAACTTGTAACGTAACATAAAAATAGGTAGCTGTTATTGTTATTTATTAGCTTTCATATAAAAGAGTACAATAATTGATAGGTACTCATAAAGACTGTGTGTAAATAAACTTATATGGATAGAGAATGTATAAAATGTAAATAATTATCATAAATAGGTTACCCAACTACTTAGTTTGTTACAAACAAAATTTATTAAACAAAGATATAAAAATATTGTTTGAAGTTTTGTTTGGTGACTTAAGAGGGCGCAATCCGCACCATTTTGTTAAAAGGATAGGCATAGAAGTTCGCGTTCATACGTGCGGGACAGAGCGGCGTAAGCGCAATAATCAAGTTTTTGCTTATTTACAAGAAAACTACACAAGTTATGTAGCCCGGGCCTATGGGTCCGGACCATACATTGCATTGGTCCTGAGATCTCGACCAAGTTATGTGCGAAACAGTGCACTATCATGTTTATTTTTTTCGTGATTTTTACCACGGTAATCCCGTGAGTACTGAGATCTCGGCCTAGTTTGACAACCAAACCTGCTAAGTTCATTTCTTAATACGTATAAAATTTACATAATTAATTAGTAATAAGGGTAGGTATTACTTTTACTTGACCTCAGTGATGCAGTGGGCGAAGGGCTGCTTGCGACGAAAATGATTCTGGGTTCGATTCCCGCCGCAGGACAAAGGTTTGATTTGCAGGTTAGCATTAGGTTTAGGTTCTTCGACTTCGTTGTTGTCTGGGTGCATATTAACGCATTCACTGCCCAGCATTTGTGGCGCGCGCGTGTCCCACAGCTGTACGAGCAGGGATACGTCCATGCGGGTCATCATGGGTCATGCATGAACGTATTAGGTAGTAACCATAACACAAGCTCTGATTAGTACTTAGTTTGTAAAAGAAATCAGAGTAGGTATTATAGGTAGTATGCTACACTGCCTGGTCAGCATGGAGATTATGGCAAATCCCCCTTGTTTGAGAGGCGAGGCATGGCGGCCTCCTAGCTAGAAGAAAATATTGACTTATAGATTGTATCTTGAGTTTGGCCAAAGTACCTATAGGCTATAGGTACTTTGGCCCAACTCAAGGTACAATGTTTACAAACATAATGTCCGGGGTACTTTATCCAAAAAATCAGTTTGTTGTACAGTAAAAGCTATATTCGCGAATAGGTACAGAAACCGTGGGTAGGTACGGAACGGTAATTTGTGTAGGAATGTAGGGGATACGTTCCAAGAACTCAAATAAAAGAAAAAATCTTATTATAAATCAATTTAATCACTTAACGTACCGACCTTACTCTTTTTTTAACAATACCTACTAATTATTATCTGGCTTAGACAAAGGTTTAAAAAACTTAGTAATTTTCTCTTGTTTTACCGCTTTTAAAAGGTCCTTCAATTCGGATTCGTCAGTGACAATTTTCTTTTTGAAAATAAGACTTCCCTCCATAGTTGGGTCATTCATTTTATTCATGAAAAAAATCACACCGTTCATTTGCCATGCGTAAACCTTCACTAAAGGTTTTCAGTGCTTGTGGAAGGCTCTTCTTCAAAGAAATGCGATTTCAATTTAATGTACCTACCGACTGGATCCGCGAATAGCGAAATATTTATCAGCGAATACAGAAAAGGAGTCGCAATTTTTTTACCCCCGAATAGCGTAATCGCGATTAAGGGAACCACGAATAAGGTTTACTTTATTTAGCTTTTGTCAGAATTTGCACCACGTAAGTTCTTGTCGATTTTAGCTCTTTCCCACAATGCTTACCTAGTGCTGACAATAACAATGATATTTTAAATAAACTGAGGTAAAACCTCATTGGACAATAATTATATCTCAAACACGACGCCATAACGAGAATTATTTTGGATTGGTAGGTAGGTACTACTCCTATCCTAGCGGATAAAAGGAAACCAAAAAACAGTAGGTACATATGAGAAAAACAAAAAAATATATATGATAAAATTGATAAATCAAAAAGGAGTACCTAACCTACCTAAATGGGTGTTTGCTCGTGGCCAAAATATTTTCACATGATTGTGTCTGAATGTGGAACAATCAGCAGTGCGGATGACGTATGTAGGTATTCTTGAGGTGAACAATCGATAGGTATTAGGGGGTGTGCAACCGATTTCCAAGCGGGCGAAGCCGCGGGGCGCAGCTAGTTTGAGTAAAGTTTTTCAATAATTAGTATTTGTATTAAATAGTCAATCACAGTCTTCTATTGAAGATAATCTTAGATGTCAATTGCTTTTCTCAATTTTCAAGGACTACGCAACAGCATTGAATACAAATTGTCTATGATAGAAATATCGAAGAGTGCACGAGAATGCGGTTTTTGGCGGGACTCATTAATACTCATTATTATTTAAAATATCACGTGATACGTAGAATAGCGAGAATTTGCCCCTGCTGAAATACCTATGATATTTTTGAAGCCATTTTAACAATCACTCAATATCTCGTCTTTAAATCGTCATATTTTTTTTGTTTGTCTTTGTAATGCCACAAAATAAATTGTGCAAGTAATACTATATTTATTCTAAATAAAGTATTACTTGATACAATCCACTTTAAGAACAAGAGTAAAAGTTATAAATCGTGACAACTTCTAAAGTAATTTAAATAATAGGTAGGTACCTATTCAGTTATTATTAATTACCCTTTCCAACGATGGGCTACATGACATGACATAAGTAACAAATTATTTATTAAGTGGTCAAGCTAACCACTCACAAGTCCCAGCATCATTAATTGCGAAATAAAATTTCCTGTTGAACGTCCCAGCGACATTTGATGCAAATTTCTTGAAAATGCAGATGTAAAGTTACCTACCTACTTGCATATATTTTTATATAGTCTGGGTACCTACATAAATGGGTAGGTACGTACCTACCTACTTTATATTCTCTCGGAAAATTGCATGTGAAGCGAAGCCGCGGGCAGAAAGAAGCTTGTTCTAAATATAGGCCTGTAGCAGTTACTATGAGAGCAACCATTTTATGTAGGCAAGTAGTACAGGTTACTGCGAGTGAAATGCACACCAAGTTCAATTTTAGGTTTCAACTTTATCTAGAATTATGTACCTACACGCGTACTTATGCGGTCCTGCGCTAGCTAGCCCCATCCTGGTTCGCCCTGCGAGACGTTCGCACCGGAATTACACGAAAAATAAGCCCAAGGTACCTACCTGAAAAATTATATGACGTTTCAAATAAAAGTTAATTTACGATCGCGAGATAAATAATATTTGCCTAAAAATATTGTCTATTACTACAAATACCTAATTATTCGATTTATCCGGATTGCAATCAAATCCTCAGTTTCTCGTTAGCTTAGGGTACCTAATTAATCAGCCAATCTGTTATTTACTTCCTGCATATTTTTCTGGTAAGAGCTAATAAATTAATTTTTATAATTAGCCCCAGTTTAAACGTGGTCCAAAGCTTCTTTCTCCAAAACGAGTGAGAGTTTTTCGTGTTTTCCGTACTAATCTTCGACTGTTTTCGGGTACATGTACCAACTGTACATTGCCAGGCATTTTTGTGGAATTTCAGTGTGGTCGTCAATATAAATAGTTGCATAGAAGAGAGAAGTTCGATATCTTGATAAAGTGTTTCTGTTGGGTATACATATACGAGGTTTAAAATGTGCTAAGTACTTTTAAAAAGGCACGCTGTCATCGTTCTAATCGAAGTAGGTGGGTTTGGCAGGCAGAGCCCCATGCAGCGATGCAGTAGGTGGGTTTGGCAGGCAGAGCCCCATGCAGCGATGCAATAGGTGACCACGGACTGACACAGCGTCAGATAGACACATTTTATCGTTTCTTGGTGTGCGCATGATCTAAGTTGTCTAAAAATATAAAGTAACTTTCTCAGTCTAGCGCACATAGCCGCAATTTAGATTTTCCATGACATATGCTCGTCGACTATGACTCCTAGATATTTAGTTGTGTCCACTTTAAGTATCAAAGGACAGTCGCACAAATCTGATTTTAAACACACTAGTTTCCTGTGGAGTTTTAGGGTAGGTACCTAGGTACTATTTAGATTTACCGGGGAAGTGCTTTTGGTGATACTAAATTAATTTGGATAAAATTGGTTTTCTCGGTATTACCTAAGAGTTTTAAGAGTAAGTAATAATGTTGGTCTAAAACACTCCCTTATGGTACACCAAACTCTACTTCAGAGATTTTACTGGTATATATACATATATATATCCACACTACCTATATCCAACACTACCTTCTGCCTACGACCGCTGAGGTACGATTCGAACCAGCAGAGTTACCTAAGGCCTTCATCTCTTTCAGCAGTATTTATTAAATCGAACACGTGAGTAAAGCTGCGTAAATTCAAAAGTAGCTAGCTAGCGTGGCTAGTAAAATGTATTTTATAGAGGAATCTTCTCTATTATCGCTATTTTGTGCATTGATATCTAGGCAACATTTTATTTAATTATTGGCTTACAAAATGACCTCGATATCGATGAAAAATGTTGATCAACCCCAACATAAAAACGTGTAGGTGGTACTTAAGTATGAGGTTATTCAAAAAAGGTCTTAAAGCTTCCTACTCTATGATCGAAGTAAAAAAGTCAGTCAGTCAATCGATCAATCAGTTGATTTTAGTTTTGGTTGATGTTGTTTGTTGATATAGTGCATTCACAGTTAATTTACCTCTAGCTGTTAGGTTGGCAATCTGAGCGTTATATTGCCATATATAACTTCTATGACTCCCTTAAACGAAATGTAAAAACAGTATTGCTAATATTACCTAACTATGCCGATTTAGTATTACACTTTGTGTGATAATGGTACACATAATACGATATTTCTTAAATATTTAATCAGGTATTTTGGAAGTAATTTTTTTAATAAAATATTTATCTCCATACAAAATCAGTACAGTTGTACCAATATTCGATTAACATAATATGTAAGTACCAATAATATTATATCAATCAATAATAAACAACAGATCAACATTCTAGTTTCCAGTTTAATTGGGTAAAATGTTTAAAACGGGTAACCCTTTTTTACATACCTGTATGCTTTGCAAGACAACTCGACAGTTATACCAACACTCAGAAAACATCTGTCAGAGGTAAAATAACTGTGAATGCACTGTACGTAACGTACGTTAATTTAGTATCTCTACCTAGTCTGTGGTTTGTTGCAGGCGAGCATCTGGCAGCCAGCGCGCAGCGCAAGTTAGCAAAATCCAGCCAGCAGGTACGTAAACCAAAGAGATAGGTAGGTACAACCACTGGGAACTGTAAATGTTTTATATAATTGACTAGAATCTCTTTTCAGCCAGGTCCGGGTATTTTCGGACCAATCTGAAAAGTGCTTCGTAGATCCGGCTTTGTCATCTTTTGCTTACCATTTACATAAATTTTCCTAGTTTTGCAATACCTAGAATTTAGAATTTTGTGACTATATCATTCTAGTAATTAAGTACTTTGTGGAAAGAATATTCCATAAATCATCCTACAAATTTCACAATGCAACGTTGGTTTTTTTTAGACAATAGAAAACAAAAACAAAGAAAACCTAGAAAAATGTCTACAAACGATCCCGAACCGCAGACGCAGCCCCAAAAGCTATCTCAAGAATGGTTGTTCACCGTATCTGTACCCGCTCTGGAACCCCAAGAAAAAATATTTATCACAGGCAGTACTCCTGAACTTGGAGAGTGGGATTACAATAAAATGAGACTATTGGAGAATGTACAAGGCACTGATACATGGACCAAATCTATCACCATTCCTAATACTTGTGATGTATTCTATCGCTATGCTGTATGTTTGACCGTAGGAGACAACAATGAAATGATTGTACGGTGTTGGGAAACAAATATCAAACCACGAGTCATAAAGGAAAACATGTTGCATCCAACTACTGAGATATTTGGTGACTATGGAGGCAAACAATCGGTCACCTCTGGCTGGCTTACAGCTCATACTGTTGTGCAGTTCAAATTCTGTAATAACCCATTGAAAATGAAGGGCCGCTTTGCAGGAAGACTAGTGAACATCAAAGTGACTCCAGTAAAATTATCCCTAAGCACTGAAAATTACGAAGATTCTAGTCAAAGTATAGATTCAGCAGAAGTTGAACTGCCGGTTGGTGTTCATATTGTGGTATCTACCCTTGACAATGATTCAGATATTTGCAAATTAAAAGCACAAGATCAATTTGGAAGAGAATACAAACCAAATGATGTGTTACTTTTTAATATATCAGCTCCAAAGCCATCTGGGCTTGCATATTTGATAGATTTCTATTCTTATAGTACTCGGGCCTCTTCTGATGATCCACCATTCCACATTGGTTATACTTATGTGCTGCCTAATATGTTCAAACCATCAGAAGGTACGCTTGAGTTACCAATAACTTGCAATATCAAACATCGTCCACTTGGGACAGTGATTATTGAGTATTTAATAATTGCCCCTATGCAGGAAAAGTTATGTAGCATGCAGGTGTCATATGCCAAATATTGGGACCCTACATGGACGGGCTTAGAAGTGGGACATCGTGGCCTTGGAGCTAGCTTTAAAACCAAAGAGTAAGTATTTTTTAAATTTATTGGTTTCATTAACCTTACTATTAAGATCTATGATTATAAACATAACTTCAATTATTTACCTAAGATTACAATTATCAATGATTGAGGGCAACATTCCTTAGTCTGTTGCAACTTTGGCAATAGAATACAGAAATTACTCTAAGGTCATGTTTTATATTTTAAATTACCTTCAGATATTTTTCAGTTATAGTAAATTTATTGGTTTGATGCCAGATTCTTTTCTGATCCTATGTAAAGTTGGTTGGTCATTTAAAAGATTCTCTAGCTAAAAAACAAAAATCAATAACGAAAGCTCTAGCGCTAGCATCATAGACTTGGGATGGGAGTATTTGAAGCAGATTGGAATCCCAAACACCCTACTTTGTATAATCCTGGGAAGATTACTTACCTATTTTAAATACTTTAATATAGGTAATGTTTTGTGTGATGTAGATATTAAAATTTTCAGAGGAGATGCTATTCGTGAAAACACAATAGCTTCCCTTAAAAAAGCAGCTGCAAGTGGTGCAGACTTGCTTGAATTTGATGTTCAACTAAGCAAAGATATGATACCTGTTATCTATCATGACTTCTATGTTTGTATATCAATGAAAAGAAAAAAGGAAATTGAGTTCACTGAAATGTTAGAGCTACCTGTGAAGGACTTGACTTTGGAACACCTACAGAAACTAAAGGTAGGGACTTGATGATTGTTGTATTCTCTCATGTAGGTGCATTACCATGTTGTACCATTTGCTGCTTAGCTTGGGGCTAGATGATGCTGTGTGAATTATTATCCATGTGTGGTTGGCAGGTAGAAAATGCCATCGGCATTAAGCCTACCTTTTGTATACTTTTGTTAAATGTGCACATTTAACTATAACTATATATAATAAAGTATTTTATTAAATAAATAATAAATATATATAAAAATGAATCGCTTGGTCACGGCATCACACGTGAACGGCTGGACCGATTTTGCTAATTCTTTTTTTGTTGTTAATGTCAGAAGAAGATTCCTAAGAACGAAAAAATTAAGAAAGAACCGCGGAAAATAAGAAAAATTAAGAAAACCTAACGACCATAATACCAATTGGAGTTCAATATTCATAGTTATGACAGGACAACGTCTGTTAGGTCAGCTAATTTAAAATAAATATTGTTTACTGTCTGAAAAACAGTGCATGCGTCCTTTCAAGATGGGATCACGACATCGTCAAAGAAGAACAGGACAAAGGAGGCTGGCAGAAGCGAAGGGAGGCCTATGCCTGCAGTGGGTGATCCAGGGCTAGAATGATGATGTGATGATGCTAGACCGGTACATATCAGTAGAACCTGAGCAGAATCATTCAGCCTTCATTCTGTATTTTTCATCGTCATTTACACAATGACTTCCTGTTCCCATTGTTTTATGCTGCTTAGGAAAGGTTTTTTTAAAAGAACCTTAGCCTTAGGTTGTTTCCCCTCATAAACATACATTCTTAACTAGCTTCTACCCGCGGCTTGGCACGCGTTTTCCGGGATAAAAAGTAGCTGATAGTATACAAAATGTTGCCTGTTTCTTTCAGTCGTTTTGGTGTAAAGAAGTAACAAACATACATTCATCCAAACTTTCGCATTTATAATAATAGTATGATAATGAGAATTACCTACTTCTGTTTAAGGTGTATCATTTGGTGGAGGGCCGCAGCCACGAAAATCTGTTCAATGATGAAGATTTAGATGAACACCAACCATTTCCTACTCTAGAGTCTGCCCTCAAAGATATAGATGTACACACAGGATTTAACGTGGAGCTGAAATGGACAATGGAGTTGGAAGACGGCACTTTTGAACTGAATAACCCATTTGATATGAACACATATGTAGATAAGGTATGTTGATGTACCGTTTTATCTAATCTAACCAGACTTTTTGAGTTAGCCTTCTTGAGGTTGTTACACTGTATATGGTGTCGTCGCGATTGCCATTGCAAGGCAGGGCCCTTGCATAGTATGTTTAATATTTTACTCATTTTAAGCTATTACCTCCTCAAAACCATTAATACGTCCACTGCTGAACGTGCCTCTCCCAAATAAGGGTGTTTTTTCCAAAATGACCACGCTAGGTAGGCGGATTACAATACAATAAAAAAATCTTTTTTGTACACCCACGTAAGTAAATAAAAAGCAGATATAAACATAAAATAGAAGGTACATCGCTTAAAAGCGATTTCTTTTAGGCAACCTTTGGATGCATAGAAAATTGAGAATTTAAGAAAGGCATACAGCATAAATACATAATAATAAATATTCTTCAAGTAGAAATGAAAATAAAATAAAACTACATAATATATATAGTAGAAAATATATATGTAAAAAATAAATACATATTAAATATCAAGAACAAAATAAATAGTACCAATATTTACATTCCTGATAAATAAAAATGATTAGTGATTGCATGGATGGAGGTGTTAAAAAACTTAAAAGGTACCTGCTTGCTGCCCTTCGTCTGGTAGGTTCCCTTAGTTGGCTATTACGATAGCCGCGGGCTGAGTTGGAGGAGTCGATTCTTAATTAGCTGGCGGTAGAATTTGACGTAAAATGTAGCTACTGTCAAAAACGTCCATTTGAATGTAATTGTGCGATTATCATTTCGAAAAACACATGTTATACGCCAGGTACTGGCCGGTGTTACAGGCCGTAATGTAACGTAACGTGTCACACAGCGAGCGTTCGTGCGGTCAGTACGGGGAAAGAAGGCGCTCGCAACGAGTAACGAGACAGCGGCGCGGCGTTACGTTTCATGCTCGCTGCGAATTACGCCCCGTTACACCGGTCAGGGCCCGGCACGGCATACACATTACGTCTAGTAAATAGTACCTACTCAAATTTGGTATTCATATGATTCCAGGTGCTAGAAACAGTGCTGATCCACGGCGGGGAGCGTCGAGTTGTGTTCTCGTGTTTCAACCCTGACATCTGCACCTTGGTTCGATACAAGCAGAACAAATATCCTGTTATGTTCCTGACTGTTGTGAGTATCTTGAGTTACTAAATCACTTGTAGTTTGACGAATTTATTAGAAAACTATAACAAAACCGAGTCGGTTCAGTACCTTTATATAGGTACGAGTAATATATATATTTTTGTTTCGTCTTTGGGTGGTTGATTGTTATATATTTATTATCTCAACAAAACCTTTTGAATGCTTTAATTTTGTAATATAAGCATGACTTTCAAATATTAGTAAAAATAGGTATGAAATATGCTAAATACGTGCATATAATGTTGCAAAGAAAAGCTGAATCTGGCGACAAATTCACTATAGCGGCCACACTGGCCTTTCATAAAGAGTTGCCAGTTTACAGTAAATTTTATTTCCGCGATGATTAGTTTCTATTCTTTCTGGTCGGACTGTAACTAAGATCCGTCCAGCCTTTTAGGTGTGAAAAGAGAAGACAGACAGCATATAATAATGCTTCCATACAGAAAACATGATTTTTTGGCAATTTTTGCTCTTTGTTTGTCAAGGCTGTAAGTATATCTTCAACCACAATAGATAGACTTGGTATAAATAATTAACACTTCAACTGCAATAACCAAAATTACAAAAAATATAAAAAGTTGAAAATTTAAAGGTGTCTCCGAACAAGTGAAAATAGTTTCTGATATCTGTGGTATTATCACACTAATAATAAAAACGCGAAAGTTTGTATGTTTAAACGGATGTTTGTAACCTCTTCTAAACCGATCGGGCTGAAATTGTGCATAGAATATTTGTATTCATTGGAATGTATTGTATAATATTTAACTTGCAATGTTTTTATTTGTTATTTTTGTGTGACTTCCTGACTCTTGGACTTTTTGGTTTTAACTGTTAGTCCATTTGTAAAATAAAATAAATAAATAAATAATAGACGTCTATGCAAAATTTCAGCCCGATTGGTTTATAGCTAAAGGCAGCTTAGAGTTACAATGCTCTACACCTGGTATCAAGCTACACTTTTTCCCATAAAACAGTTCCCATGGGATATAAATAACCTTTAAACGTTTCCATAGAAACAACGCGTGCGAAGCCGCGGGCATAAACTAGTTTACTATGAACCCTTGCTATAACAAATTTCGATTAATTTGTCCTTTTACAGTATATCTACTGAATTCGACTGACATGCAATAGATTTGTTACTAAGACATGTTTGTTTATTTCAGGGCATCAGTAGGAAATATAAACCATACCGCGATCCTAGATGTCTCTCGATTCCGGCCGCAGTCCAGAGCGCCATCAGCTCCGATATCCTGGGCATTGTTGTCCACACCGAGGATCTGTTGCGGGATCCAACGCAGGTATGCTTACACGGTCAAGACGTAAGAAATGCGTTCGATCAATCTGCGGCATCAAACAAACGGAGAGTTACCGTTCTTTACTCAGTTGAAAAACCTAACTTTGCCATCCTTATACGAGTACATCTTTGAGACTGCAGTGTTCGTACAAATTAATCTGAATTTCTTTGACAATCTCAAATGTAAGCACCTTGACAAAGAAAATTCATTGCCCTCCAAATAAGTCGGCACTTTTTGATAAGAGCATATTTTGTATTACGCCTCGTATCTATAATCACCTATAAGCATTAAAGAAAGCAATTACTATTTTGAAATTCAAATTACAACAATTGCTAATTGAGAAGGCCTATTACAATATTAATGAATATCTGATTCATAAATTCTAGAAAAAGACAATTCAAAGACAAGAGATTTCTGCTACTAACAAATTATTTATCTGAAATAAACTAATTTTATTTATTTTTATTTAATTCATTGATTATTAATTATTTTGAGCTAAGTACCTGTAGATTGTTTGCAACAGTCTGCAGTTAGCATAATTGTTTCAATAGTAAATACTAGTTCTAATTTGTTTTTATTATTTGATTGTAATTTTCTTTATCAATTATGGAACGAAAAAAATAAATTAATTTAGTGACGTATTTTTGTGGACTTTGCATGCTGTAAAGCTAATCATATGAAACCCATGTTTCGCAAAATACACACATCAACATCGTCTAGGGATATTTTGTATAAAGTTCTTGAACTCTAAAAATACTGGCCGGTTTTAAAATCTTTTGAAGAAACCTTATTTTTTAGGCCTTTTTGAATGATTCCAAATTTGAATTTGAAGAAATGAAAAAAAAACAAAAGATTTGCGCGGCATTGCGAAGGTCGAAAGTTACAATTTATCTTCCATAGTTTATGGTAATTTTTTGTGTCAAATTGAAGTTTTAAAACACGTTATCAATTAATTTCGATTCTATACTACTAAATGCATCATGCGGCGGCGCCATTTAACTAGAGATAAAATGTTAAGGGCAGTAGGTATGCTCCAAGCTGGGGCTACTTAGCTGAGTGTTGCTGAGGAGATTGGAACAAAACAAAACGTGATCTCAAGGTTATGGTCACGTTATCGTGCTACCGGTGAAGTGGCTGAAAGACACCCAGGCGGGAAGCGCATAACCACCCAGCGACAAGACCGATTTTTGCAAGTTTCCGCTAGAAGACAACCAAATGTTACGGCAATGCAGTTGGTTCAAAGGCTCCAGTCAGAGCACCAGTTGCTGGTGAGTGACCAAACTGTGAGGAGAAGACTGCATGAAGCCAACCTTCATGCTCGCAGACCGCTTCGTACTCCAGCACTACGCCGAGGAAATCGTGGACGAAGATTAGAGTGGGCTCGTGAACATTTGCTCTGGGAAGAGAACTAGTGGTCTGCGGTGCTGTTTACCGATGAGTCCCGATTCGGTTTCCATCCCGATTCAAGAAGAGTACGTGTATGGCGAGTTCCTGGTCGTGAGAGCCGTCTGCAACACCCTCAGGAAGTCCATCCATACCGCGGTGGGACAGTTATGGTTTGGGCGGGAATACGTATTGGTGGAAGAACAGATTTCGTTTGGATCAGAAACACCATGACCGCTGAAAAATACCGTAACCAGGTGCTAGTACCAATAGTCTACCCTCATCGACTACAAATGGGCCAAGAATTCACGCTCATGCACAACAATGCCCGTCCGCACACAACGCGAGTGGTGACCAGCTGGCTGCAGGAGCACGACGTGTCGGTCTTAAACTGGCCTGCGCAATCGCCAGACCTAAACCCCATAGAGCATGCATGGGACATGCTCCAAAGAAGGGCTATGAACCATTTTCCTGCAAACATCGCGACTGAAGAGCAACTTTTTTTGCATCTTAGCAGGACCTGGGACAATATCCCGCAGCAAGACTTTGATAACTTGATTCAAAGCATGAAAACCCGTTGCAGGACCGTTTGTAACGTCATGGGTGGTTTTACTGACTACTGATTTTTCGTATAATTGCAAAAAACAGGAAATTTCGCATAATTTTGCATTTTTTTTTTAAAACACAACATCCTAAATGTAAAATTTTTTCATATTTTTGTTTTTTATTGAATAAAATTTTATTTACACAATAAAAATATTTCTATTGTATTCGAAGGTCTAGTCTACTAAACGGGCTTTTCAAAAATATATACATGTTGCATGTTATTTATAACATATTTTGAGTAAATTGAGAAAATATGAAATATCCCTAGACGATGTTGATGTGTGTATATGAATTTGACGTAAGAACCGTCCAACTCAGCACGTGGATAACGTAAGAGTAGAGCAATGAAAACTAGCAGAGGAAGGGCAGCAGCTTCTGTGTATTTTCAACACCTACACTGCCTGCCAAGCATCGTGATTATGGCAAAACCGTTTGGAGAGGCATGCTGATCTTGAATATTGCTTAATTGGCACACTCTAGCTCAACAACATGGGTCGATTCTGTTGTTACTTTTACTAAACTAAATTGACAGCACTGAAAAATAAACTGTCCGTTTTTTCGATCGCAGAGAAAGGGACGACAACATATTTAATGCTCTCAAATTAGTTGAATTGAGTTTACAAAAATGGATTTTTATGTAGTATGTAAGTTTGTTTGTGGACTTAACTGATTTTGTTAGGTAAAACCTGCGCACGACAAGAAGGGGATTGAGAATGTCGTCATCTCTCATGCTGTCGCGCTCGGACTGAGGAAGATAGCTTATGAGATGACGTCATTCCTAATCCCATTCTATAAATACGCAGATTATACAGTGACTTATAAATTTGATAAATTTGACAAAAACTTACCTAATGAATTTCAAAGTAAGAAATAATTCCAGTCTTGACGTTGGCAGTGACTACTTCGGCACCAAAGTGGCTGAAGTGGACTCTACCAAGTTTCTAGGGCTTAACATCGACAGTAAATTAAATTGGAAACATCATATTGACATTATCTGTAAAAGGTTAAAACAATTCTCTTATGCTCTTTTTAAACTAAGTCAAGTATCTAATCTATCCACCCTACTCACTGCTTATCACGGAAACGTGTCTTCGATTTTAAGATATGGCATCATGTTTTGGGGTAACTCGACTGACAGCCTTAGAGCATTCAAAGCCCAAAAGCGTTGCTTAAGGGCTATTCGTGGTTTACGGAGACGCGACTCCTGTAAAAGTCACTTTATCGAACAAAAACTACTAACATTTCCGTGTCTATACATCTACGAAGTTGCAGTTTTTGTTAAAAATAACCCCGACCTGTTTCAAGAATTTGCAATTGGAAGCCGTTCTGAGGGCAGACTACGCAATGTGCCATGCAGAACAAAGTTGTTGCGTTCAAGTGTGTTTTGTATGGCACCAAAAATCTTTAACAAAATCCCAAAAGTTATTCGTGATTTGTCCTGCAACCAATTTAGTGCAAAACTTAATAATCTTCTAATTGATAAAGCTTATTATACAGTGAATGATTTTTTAAATGACCGTATTGTTTGAAATTCTCATATTTAAATGACTTGAACTTGTTATGACATGATCATTACTTTATTTATTTTTAAATTAAAACATTTTTATCCAAATTATGAAATTTAGTGACTGTACTATTGTTTGACATTGTTTATTTAAATTGACTATCATACATTTTTATTTTATTTTTTGACATGTTCATCTTCAGCTGACATTAATTAATTAACTATTTTATTTTAAATTAAATTTCATAATTTAGCATTGATTAGAAGTGATAATATTGGAAATAAATTATAAAATTGCATGCTTTTAAGTCAAATAAAAACGTATTGGATTGTTAGTAAGTTTTCACATGTGTAATGAAATGTTTGTACGCCTAAGCGGCAGAATTCAGTGATCTAAAATAAGTCTTATGTACCGACTGTAAAATTACCTGATTCACAAACAATAAATGAACTATGAATTACTTTAATTTATTTCAGGTGAAACTCGCTACTGACGCTGGTCTTGTGATATTCTGTTGGGGAGATGACAATAATGATAAGAACATGATAAAGCGATTAAAGACCATGGGTCTGCATGCTGTGATTTACGACAAACTTGATCAATACATCACCAAGGAAATCAAGGTAGGTGTTACCTACAAGTTTCTCTATGTTATTATTACTCTATGGTTCACCTCACCTCACCTCAACAGCCTTTATTGGTCTACTGCAGGATGCAGGCCTCACCCTGACAAGCGCCTTATTGGCTTATCTCATTGGGGGGTAGTGCCCATAATCCCCACGTTTGGCATGCGTATTGGGTATCGCAGTTCGGTGTTAGAATTGTTCTGCAGGGGGCGCTGCTGCCCGCCCCCGGTGTACATCCCTTACGACAGCCGCGGGAAGAGTTAGGGTGGTGAAAAATCCTAAGCCACACAGCAGCCTCTTTGTTTAGAGCCTTCTAAATCAGATTTTAACAGACTGGCTAAAGTGTTCCTTAGAGTACTTATCATAAATTAACTTCTTATTTTGAAATGCCAGTTGCCAGTTGAGCACAATAACGGATAATGGGTGCCTACGGTTTTATTTTGATACTCTGACCACAAATACACTTCTTAACTGCAATCAGGCTCACTACGCTTTAGGTGGAATGTGACGCTGCACATAGGTGATTTGATGAATAAACTCATTTATACTTTATTTTCAGGAGAGCATATTTTTGGTGGAAGCGCGCGAATCACAAAGAGACTTCATGCGCGTCGCTGCTTTGGACGAGCTGCCTCACACCGTGAGCACAAGCACTGTCGACTCTGGTGAGGCGTCGTCGACTCCCAAACCATACCTCAACCTTACACTACGTAACAATATACACCTGCGCTCCACCGTCACCTCCCTAGAATCCCTGGCTTCATCCATCGATATTACAGATGAAATCCCGGATAAGAATTTAAAACGCAATATCAACGCTTCCACCGGGATAGAGTCACAAGATAAAGGACAACCAAACTCTTTCCGTGGACTGTTCCCGTCGGGAGACAGTTCTAAGGAAAGTCCGAAGAAGACTCGTCTAGAAAAATAATAACGAATTTATTTAATTTATTTGATACTAGTTTAATATTATGGTACCTATATTTTATTTAGCTCAAAATGTATTTCTATAAAACCTAACCATAAACAACCTTTCTTTTCTGAATTTAGAAAATTAGTAACATTTACGAATTTATTTTTTATTATTACCTATAATTTATTTACGTGAAAATACATTTTTACGGAGCATAACTGAGTATTTTATCCTAAAATGTGTTTCAATGACAAGTTTCCTTTGAAAATCGTTAGACTTTACTTTTAAGTTGTACGAGTATTACGGCGTTCACTGCCAAACTTGCATTCGCTTACACACTCTTCAACAACTACATGTGCGTTATTGGCCATCAAAATCAACAAAACATCAATCAAATCAAATCATAGATGTAAAACACTTACAAATTGTTAAATATTTTAATTTGTTCATCAGTACAAAACGTGCTGAGTCCCTGGTTTCAACTAGTATGTGCTTAGTACCTACCTACTATACATATTATTGATATACACTTAGGTAGATATTCTAAGAACCTGTATTTATTTAAATAATAATGTAAATCAAATCAATCCACCATTCTGTTATGCTTACATATTTGCAATAAAATCATCTGTGATAAACAAAGTACTTTTATTAAAATATCATAGTTGGGCTATCAGAGGTTAGCCCGGAGATTTATTCCTCCTCATCATAATAGACTAGTTTCTGCCCACGACTTCGCACGCGTTTTTTTCTGGATAAAAAGAAGCTACTAAAGGTGTAAGTCCTACATTTATGTAAAACAGGCAGATCAAATCAGTAGTTTTAGCGTTGTCTTCACTCTTCATCCAAACGTCTTCACAAACTTTGTGAAGACGCTATGCCTGCCTGCCTGGTAGCAAAATGGGATAGGGCAATGAAAAAACTTGTTAAATATAATGACTATATTAATACTTTCAACAAAATTTACACAAAAAGTGTATGTTAAGGCAATAAATAGACACTTCTTAAAATACATAGTACCTACTTTTAATATAATTAAATACATCCAAAATGAGTACTTGTAAAGGTACATTCACAAGCTCTATTTTTTGTAAGTAGGTACCTTTTATAATGTATGGTATGTGACACGATATTAATTATTCGTAAAATCATAATTACGTAAAGAAAGCGTACTTTTTGGTATGTACTTAATAATAAAAAGATAAATAGGTACTAACACCGCAATAAGTACAGAAAAATAAGTCAATATTTGGACGGAATGTTTTCTTTCAAATCACAACATTCTAGATATACCTAAACTAATGATTAATTGATAGGTATAGGTACTTATGACTAAGCATTAGGTAAAGGTGATCACAACACAGTTGTAGGTAGATTTATAGATAGGCTTTTGAGACACGCAAATTAGCGTTTGGAAAAAGACGAATGATTGAAAACACTGATATTATTTAGGTTATTTAGGCCAAGAATAACAGAATGAAAAGAAACCAAAACAGGCATTGCCGATATAGGAAAAGACAGCCAGGCTGAAATAAGATTGGGCGGCCACGTGAGGAGAATGCACCCAGAAATATGGGCATGATAGTCACGCAGTGGGAGTCTTAAGACAGGTGTCGACGCCAATGAGATCATTGATGTCTTCCAGTTTTACTGGTGGGAAGCAGCTGGTAACCTTAAAGTGTGGAACGTAATAGGGGAGACCTTGGCCCAGCAGTGGGTAACTATAATGTCAAGTAGTAAAAACAAAATTAACCATTAGGATTGGTTATCCATGGCTGAGTTGATCACGAATCGGAACACTTGATTTTGGCCACACAGAACTCCGAGGCGGTAATCTACCGCCCCCGTGAGTTTTTATTTTGAGACTATAAATTTGTACCATCAAAATAGTAAAGTACTTATTAGTAACGCAGCGATTATGTTTAACATAAATAAAATCTGGCTTAAATCTACAAAATAATATAAGAACGATAGTGATCAAAATAATGTAGGAATATACATAATTATTTAATGATTAAGTTTGATATAATAAAGATAAAAAAGTTCCCTAAAACACGTATAAGCTGATACAAAATAGGCCTAAGCCGAAACGAGGTGATTAAGAACCTCGGACGAGATGAAACGTGTACAATGATTTTTTTCATTTTCGTTTGCTTTTTGACCAACTTCAAAAAAAGGAGGAGGTTCTATGTTCGGCTGCATGTATGTTTTTTTATGTACGTGTATGTTTGTCAATGTTGGACCGATTTTGATGATTCTTTCGCTATTGTATAGAGAATGATCCCCAGATGGTCCCATAAAATTTGTATTCCCGCAAAACTTAAAAACCGTAAATATTAAGGAATTTGAAATAGGTTTTTAGTTTTTGTAAACAATCAAATTATATGTGTTAATAATAAAAAAAATATGAGTTAGCAAGGTTGTCTGGAAGAGATCGCTCTTAGCGACAAGGCCGCCCATTGTGCAACTCTGTTATATCTCTTTTCATGTATTATTTTTTTTTTGTATTTTCTTGGTGTGCAATAAAGACAGTGTATTGTATTGTATGAGTTGAACTATACGTCACGTCTCCCTGCCGCGGCCGTCCGGAATCACCCCTTGAATGTATAAAATGTTACTGGGAAAGGAAGATAAAGAATTGGCAGCATTGGGGTACAATACAAATTAACCACGGATAATTCTTGAGTTTTTAGGAATGGGTAAACTAAAATTAATATTGTGCTTTAGCTTTCTTAAGTCTCAAACCAGGAATGTGATACTAAAATGTATACATACATATAACAAAGATCGGGTAAAAAGGGCTGCAAAACCTCGAACTGTTCTTTCTTGACTAATTTTAAACAGGGCTCTGATAGAAATAATACTTACTTTATGTTTTACAGATAAAAATAAATAACAATTTCGAGCTACCTATGTAGTAACAAACCATAATGAGTATAAATAAGAGCCTATAAAATAAACCGCCAAGTGCGAGTCGACACGCACACGAAGGGTTCCGTACCGTAAAAATCAGGTAAACTTTTTAAAGAACATAAAATTTTTACTTTATTATATTTTTAGTATTTGTTGTTATTACAGTGGAAGTGTTACTTACATAAAGAAAGTTTCATAATGTGTCTACCTATTGTGGTTCAAGAGATACAGCCATGACAAAGGAAGAGCTAAAATAGCAAAAAAAACACGTTTTTTTGTATGGAAGCCCCCTTTAACTAGAACATTTATTATTATAATTTTATTATTAGCTGTTATAGCGGCAAGAGAAATACACATTTTCTGAAAATTTCAACTGTACTCTTACGGTTCATGAGATAGAGACCTGTGACAGACGGACGGACGGACAGCGGATGCTTAGTAATAGGGTTCCGTTTTCACCCATCGGGTACGGAACCCTAAAAATTAAGGCACATTAATTCACTTTAGGTTTTTGTTATTAGCAGTTTCACGTTCTTGTAGAATATTTTATGTTTAGTTACGTATAATAGCGGTTTTACACTGCAAGCACGTAAGCTATCTTTCTGGGTTGAAGTCTCGTTCATTTTGCATAGTGTAGAAAGAGATGCTCTTTAATTCAACGCAGAAAGACAGCTGTTAGCTATTTAGCGCTCTGACGGAGAAGTACAGAGTGTCCGGCAAAAGAAAAAACTATTTGGAGAAAAGCGTGCACTTCTCGGTCGATATTTTTTATTTCTTCCGGTATGTTCGTTGGATTGCTATTGTTTACTTTTGCTTTATTATTATATCCCTAAAGAAAAATACCCATGGGGGTGAGAACCTGCGACCTGGGTGGCCGTACGATGACACAAAATGGACAAATCAGTTTTTTGGGATTTGTGTTCACGGAGTTGGCTCTCGCCGAAAAAGGTCTTGTTGGAACCCCGTGTGCGAAGTGGTTGATTAACCCTCTCTAACCTCGGCTTAAAATATTGGCTTATAATGCGACGTTAATAATCACTATTGATAGTTACGTTTGCTGCACGGGAATTTCCGAGAAAAATAGTCTAGTATATTATTCCAATCTTTTTAGAGCGGCGCCACCGTTAACTGTTGGTTTGTACAGGGCTAGTTAGTGCTTCGATCGCGAGTTTTGTCTCTTCAGTCTTCAATACTGGCAGGATTGTCTATCTACAATAACATTTTTATGGAAATTTGTTTTTTTCAACGAAGTTGAAAAGTGAACCTACAAAATCGTATAAAATTGTGGCACATAAAGTATTGGTCGAACAAACGCTTCTACTGTGGACACACAATGATTACTAGACCACTGCGAAATAGTGTTCGTAAAATCCGCATTGAAGCCACGTCGAATGATATCTCTTTCCACCTCATTCGGGCGTCGGTTTTTGAAATATTCAAATTTAAAATCCTCATTTTGCCACCGGACACCCTGTACGATGAAATGAACTTTATTGCGTTGCATTTAGAATCTAAAATGATTTTTTTTAGGCCCATAAAGATAGGCCACAGAAACTAATGTTAACCGGCCATTACTGTTAAAGCCCGAACTACGGTAAATAAATAAATAAGACATTTATTTTCCACTCACAAAAGGTTCTTGTACACAAAAGGTAAATCGTAAGATTTACCAACTCTTAAAATAGAAACTGTTCTTTTCGGACTTTTACCACCTTCTAATAGGAATATACTAATAGGATAATACAATTGGGAACAAATCCTATCATTGGATAATAGGATTTGCCTTAAAAGACATGGTCGGTACCTTAATGTTGAAATATCTCGAATAATCTTCAAAAATCGTTCCATGTCGGCAAATCTTAATATTTACGGGTATAACCTAACAATAACCAATTTAAGGGATTTTACAGTAACATTATATTCATCGCATTTAATAGATACCTACCTAGTTTATTTTTTAGAAATGATTTGTTGATTAATTGTTGAAAAAATATTATTTTTAAACACCATCATAAAATTGCCTACTTTTATGTTCTTAATAATTATAATTTTTCAATAAAATATTAATAAGTAGGTAGTGATAAACCATTCTAAAAATATATTAGTCATTCATTGAGAGAGTTGCATTTTCATATAAGTATTTTTTTGTTTTAAACTATAATTTAAAACAAAAAAAATACTTGACTGCGAAGATGCTTTTTCGATGACATACCAACCGTAGGTACTCTTGCGGCGTAACCGACGCGTGCTCCCAGTTTCGTGTCTAGTCGGTGACTGAACAACCAATGACAAAGACTAAGACCAATTTATGTGTATTGTGCTTCGATCAAATTGATCGAAGATATTGTGTCTATAAACCTTTTTTGCATGTAAGTGTAACCGCGGTGGAGGGGCGTGCATTTTTAGAATGGTTTATTATCTCTATATGGTTACTTGGACGGATATTTTAAAACCTTATTTTATAAGAAGTTCATACAGGGTTATTAGTAACTGCCTGACACTGCGTGAACTGCAGGTACTGCCCATCAACACGAACACGTTCGTGAAGACGCCAGGTCTTATTTCTTATTTTTTTGCAAATAATTTATGATACAAAAACAAGTTAGACCGGAACCCAATAATTACTAAAGACCAATCTCCCACTCCCACACCACTGTTAAGGTCAGGGCAGATCCGTTTTTAAGTTAATTTCAAATAAAGCCTCTCTAAATAAATATTATTGAATGGGGGGGAGGGTTACCTACCTACTACCAATACCAAGTTTAAGAATTAAGACCAGGCGTCTTCACAAACGTGTTCGTGATGATGGGCAGAACCTGCAGTTCGCGCAGTGTCAGTGAATTACCAATAACCCTTTATGTTATACATATAGTACGTATATTTGCATACCGAAATATTATGTACAAAGATGATTCATATGGATTTACATTTCCCCTTTCATTCATCTTCTTTTACCGCCTTTCGGGATTTCAGCTTATTAGGGAACAACCGGTATGTGAGCATATACCTAAATGACTAACTAATATATCTGTATAACATCGCTTCGATTTTGATTAGGTAATATAAAAAACTTGGCGATACCTGCAGGTGGCTTCACTTTGAGGTGCTCTTCTATAAACTGACATGGACAAACATATTTCTCACCGTGTCGGCCGGGCATGGAGCTACTGAGATTCAGTCTGTTCTTAACAGCTTGGGAACCCCAGCGTCCAGCGTAACGTATGAATAGAAGCGCCCCTCTTTCCTAAAACAAAAAGTTTTAATAAACTACCAGTCAATGACAATGTATAGAAATATGGTTTTAGAAGATGACTTGCCAAGCGTTAAGTACTTTGGTCAGTCAAGACCGCGTCGTCTGAGCCAACTGTTGCAGAGTGGGCAACAGGCTCGAGTATCTTTGGGTTCTTTGTTCCGCAATATCTCCTCAGCGTACTGACACGGGCAGAAGGCTTGCGTCAGATGTCTAGGCGCGGCGGGGCTGCCACCCTCCTCGTCTAGAGTCCAGTCCAGCCGGCGACGCAAGAAGTCCTTGCCCCACCGTTGCAGGTATCGGAGGTATACTTGTTCTGCCATACCCTGCACATTCATTCCACCGTTACCCTTCACACGTTAATACTAATCTACAGATCTTTGTTAGGGCTGTTACTTGTTAGATTAAGTTGTGTTAGATAACTTTACTCTTAACTCAGGGTCAAGGCTCATTGGAAGGGAGTTTATAGGGTTTTTTTGATTTTGAAAGAAATGTGCAACTGATGAGTAAAGAACTAGATATAATATATATTTAATATGCATTATTTTATATTTTACTATCTTCTACCAGCGGCTTCGCACGCGTTCTTCCGGGATAAAAATAAAGTATATATAGTCTATTTAAAAGTAGACTATACGTTAATCCAGGTCTAGAACTAAGACTACGTAAAATTTCAGCCCAATCCGTTCAGTAGTTTTGGCGTGAAGAGGTAACAAACATACAAACTTTCGCATTTATGTATTAGTTAGATTTATTCCTTTTATTCCAATTGCAATAAATATCCCAAAACCTACAGTTTGCAACGCCACCATCTTCCCAAGCCTATTACAATATATTTCATAAATAAATTAATTGCTATTAATAGGGTAAGCGTGGTATCATAGATAGAATGATACCTATTGTAAAGAATGGATGCATGCAATGAATAACAATGAGTTTGCATTGAATGACTGCTCATCAATAAAAATAAATCAATAAAACATGTAATAACAGCACAGTTTTCTACAATTAGTTGATTAATAATCAAATAAATAGTTTTACGAAAGTTTAAAGCCATATTTAGCCTGTAGATTACTTGGTCTAGTACAGGGTAATGAAGAAACATGAAAAAAAGAAAAGTATGCAGGTTCAAGCCCCATAGACCTTTAAGCCGGGTTACCACATACTTTCTTTATAAAAATAAGATAACAATACATACAAAAATGTTTCACATACATGCATTACAAACTATATTATAAGCACACTAATACTGTCTTATAAAACACCCTGTGTTAGAATGATTAAGGTATGGCAAAAAAACTTGATAAACAGCTTGGACTCAACAATCTGACATAATGGAGGATTGCATACCACCGATTCATAAAGTATGTCATAACATAAGCAATAGGCATAGTACCAAAATACTTCTAGTCACTCAAAATATGGTTTTCCTAACAATATAAAAATAAACTAAGCTAAAAGCTAGTTAATAATGGCACATTTAATGACAATGAAGTTGGTGGAACATAACCATACCTGCTTCCGAGATAATCTGGTTGTTTGACTCCCTTGTATCACTATATCATTGGCACCAACATCAAGTCTCTGCTCCCAGCCTTGCATAATAGTTTTTCCTTCTTCACTATCAATGAACTGTTGCAAGTGGGCAATGCAAGGTCCCGAGTCAAAGTAAATAAAACATAAGTTTACCTTATGGCATGATATCTTTCCTCTGTCATCGAGAGCAAGAATCAATTTGTGTTTACTCAGTAGTTTGTTGACTCGGGCCAGGCATTGTTCTAAGCCTTTAGAAAGCCGCAGTTTGACCCACATACAAAGGAATATAGCTGCAGCATTTAGAATGAGCCACAGCACACCCAATGAGAAGAGAGTGAGACCTGTTAGTCCAGAAAACAGAAGCGCTAGGAGAACCAGAAATGCTAGTGTGATCCAGCAAACTAGAACTCTCTTGTAACAGATATTGTACAATGTGAACCGGGCATCATTCACAAGCAGCTCCATAGCATGAACATATTCTTCTACTGTAAGCTGAAAACCAAAATAAATTTTAATAAGAATCCTGTTGGTAATGCTAACTTGTTGCTTGCCAGATGGATGGACATAAAACAAGTTATTGAAACTCACTGTTAGGCTTTGTGCCATCAATTCCTCTGGCACAAGTTCTGGACGAAACTGGGCAGCAGTAACCCAAGGCCATTTTGTATTAACAGGTAGAACAGTTACTATTATATCACCGTTGCCTGTAATATATTCATAGATAATAAAGATTGATGATGAATGACGACATATTTATTTAATTAGCACATAGTTGATACTTACTAAAGCCTTGGCGAATGGTTACAAATTCAACATTTTTCGATAAGGTATTCTGTGGCACTTCAACATTTTTGTCTCCTCTATCAAAGTTTACTTGGACTGTTTCCGTGTTAAGCACGGCGGCAGGCAATCGCGGTGAGGACTGGCCCGATGTACTTGCCACGGCTGCAGCGGCAGATTCTTGTATAGTTTCACTATCGTCAAACTTCACCCACCCTGGCCGAGTTTTATCTGGATCTAACTTTCCGTTTGTTTCACCCACTTCATGTAACTCAGGCTTGTTTTCGTTATTGCTCATGTTTATGCAGAAAGCATTAGTTATTGCTTTATATTTTGACTGGTTATCAAAAAGTACCTGGATGTAATTTTAAGTTTATTTCCTCCAATCCAACAAAACAAACAACCAGCAGCAAACCACCAAACGTAGGTACAAAAATCGGAATGAAAGAAATCCAACAAACAAAACAATTCATTCATCTTCTTCTTCTTTTATCTTTGGCTCTGCATCATACACAATTCATTCAACCAAACCTCGAAGGTCTCCAACCAATAAATAGTGTAACCAGCCTATGAACTACAAAACAGCCGGTACTTTTTTCCATGGATTTGTATAAATTGACTACAAACTAATCCAAAGTGCAAAATAAAATCTTAGATAATCATTTCGTCACCCCTATAAATGCTGTCTGATCAAAACTGGATTTTCAACCGAACCGAACCGAACCTTTGGCCTCGGTAACAGCTTCGACCGAAACCGAAACTATTTTAATCTTAATTGAGGCCATGACAGCCAAAGTGGCCTAACCATAGAAACAAAAGTTTACAGTAATAAGGAAAGAGCTGAATTCAGATACATATAACTTTAGTAAATCACGTTTTTGGTTATCCTATGCTGCCTTAATGTTTTTTTACGTGATAAATTTTATGTTTAATGATTAAAATTAGGGCTAGACATTATTATTAGGTATACATTTATTTTCAGATAGGCCACTCTGGCATTAAGGGTTTTCAATATTTATTTATAAAAAAACCAGTTAGTCCAAATTATTTGTTACAGAAATAGTACCCTTACATAAAATTACAATCATAAAATTAAATCTTAATCTACTTGAGTACAAGTACCTATAGGAAAACAAGGAAAACGTAGATTAATAGTATCAAAGAAGTATCTTTTGATACTATTAATCACCATCTATGTTTTCCTGACCCGCATCCAAATCATTTCTTATGGACGCACTGTCCTTTATACTAGTGTAAAAGGCATGATGGATTGGAGGAATGTATTGAAGAAGTTCCACTAAATCTTTTTTCTTCTCTACACTTATTTGTTTTCCCTCTGGATACAAAAGATTGAGCTGGATATTAGCTATATCAATAGAATTCCTTTTCTTTAATTCCACACTTTCAAACCAGATCTCTGGATTAGTAGAGTACCTATTTAAAAATTTTCCATGGCATAAAACCTGTCGAAAAGATCCTAACAGGGATCATCCTCATCCTCGCCGAAGATTTCTGGAAGAAAACAATTTGCATGGAACACTATTTCCAACAACACGCAAAACTGGCATAACAATGTAATGGTTGGCTTACCTTGCATTGTGTTTTCTCTACTATTAGAGGTTTTTGGTTCCTTAATATTAATTGCAAGGAATAAAAACAGATAGATGGTGATCGTGATCAGGGTCTGATGATGGAGCAAAAAAATGAGGAGGAGGGGTTTTAACTGGACAGACATTTAACTGGATAGTAATTTATGTATACTCTATTTTGTTGTTAATGCTGTTAAAGCCTACTTATCTAATAATATATTTTTGAATAAATCGATATACACAAACCTGTATTTTATTTTACGATGACGTCTATTAGTAAAAAAAGATAAGCAATGTCTGTTTACGGACTCCACACATAACGTTTCACGTTTTATCGTCAAGCAATCCCTTGGGGCTAGGTGATGCGGTGTGCATAGTCCAGCATTATTATTATTATACATTATACTAGCTGCGCCCCGCAGTGTTACACGAGTTGTGATTTTTACGTTTATCGTGGTAATTTTGAAATTTTTGTCATCATAAAAACCTAGCTAAATTTGGGCCAGCCGTTCTCGAGTTTTGCGCTTAGCAGCATTTAGCGGTTAATTTGTTTTTATGTAGATTATTAATATTATTAATTATTAAGTACTTAAACGAAAATTAAACGAAAAACACCCTTGTTTTTAAACACAATTAAAAAACTTCTCGATTTAAGATCCTTTCTTCAATAAATATTGATAACTCTACGCGTGATTTTTTTTTGTTGCATCTAACTCTAAGCTTGACTATAGGTACCTAGGTACCCTCTGATCAGAAAAGTTTATTACTTTTATGTGTAACTCTACGTTTAGAACATTTGCAAAACTTATACAGTTTGCCGCTCGTGCACTTGTGCATATCAATAGTAACTCCATTCCAATGTTATAGAGACCATAGTAACTGAACATCGTAATCCGTATGACGTCACCAGCTGTCAAAATACAAAAAAGTAACATGCCCTCACCTCACGTCAGTCCGAGAAGGCATCCAGCCTCCGTCCCACTGAAGTTAGTGGAAACGATTTTGAGATTAAATTGAAAAGGATTTCTGAATAATATTTTGCCAAAAGAATTTCAACCTTAATAGGTTGAAATTCTTTTAGGTTGAAATTCTTTTGGCAAAGTATTATTTGTTATTGTTGCAATTACTTCGCAAAACGCCTTACAAAAATGTGTTTTTTGGGATTTATTATTATTGTATTGAATTCTATAAAAAATACGGTTGAATAACGGAAACATAAAAATTTGAAGTAGGTATTTGTTTTAATATGTTTAATTCATTTGGAGTTATTATATTTTCTGTGAGAGTTAAAACCTGTGATTTTTTGTGTGTTTCTTTAGTAAATTATTAAAAAACTATTTACACAAAATAATTTATGAGGAAGGATAAACTTTTGAAGGGCAGTTATTTTTTTAAATAAAGTTATATTTTTCATCACTTAGATTAGATGCGCTTTCGAGAAATCTTAAGGACGGCAATGTCGGAAATGTATGCATGGCATTCTGGATACCCCATATGTAGAAGGTGCGCACGACGCGACGAGCGACGAGACTCCGCGCCGCGTTGTTGGTCTTCTGTTGCCTACCTGCTCGGATATACCTACGACCGATGACCGCCCGGCCCGCGCTCCGTAGTCTCCGATCGTCGAAGTGGCCGAAATGTGGTCAGACCGGTTCCCCCTCTCGCACGTTCGCAAATTCCCTGCCTGTGGCCAATAGGTGCGCCCACGACTCAACGGAGCACACGCCAGATTTGTCCTCTTGTGAAAGGCGCGATCAACTCGTTTTTGGTTGTTCTTATTTGTGTCAAAGACGAGTTCTGCTCTATAGAAAATATAAACTGCATTCTTTTCTGAATATCGTGTGCTTAATAAAGTAGCTGTAGGTGTTTATTGAGTAAGTAGGTAGGTAAACTTAATCGGTCAATAACACTCAGCTTATGCTTGAAGTTTTTGTAGATGGACGTATCGCAACAAAAACTTTTAAAATAAAATGACCCAAGTTACGCTATACAGCATGGAGTCATTGCCAAAGCAGTTTGTTTCTGCCATGAGAACATTGTTTGATATAATGGATGACAAGCGTACTGGATTCGTCAGAGTAACAGACATAGAAAACCGTTGGCGTGACGACCGCACCAAAGGACTACCGCGTGGAGTGATTGAAAGCTTACAAAAGGTCGCTTCCCGCGATGGATTGCTAACATTTGAAAGATTCTGCTCAGGACTCAGAATCTGTCTTCTACGTAATCAAGTAGAGCATGCTACAAATAAAGTAGACCGACTCAACGATGATACAGGACTGCATACAAAAATAACAAGCGCGCAAGTTCATCGCCCTCCATCAGCTCCTCTTTTAGACTCCAATGACACGCAAAATCTACACAGAAATTGGAATGTCTTAAAAAACTCTGAAAACACGTCCTCTCAACATCGTACAATAAGTATGCCACAGTTAATAGGGCGTAAGGAATCTAATGTTCAGGAGCCTTCACAGCACGGTGGAATGGTTGCACTCAAGCAAAATGACTCTAACAGAATTTTTGGACCTCCAAAACCACCTCGCCTGGAGAAACAGTCCATCGAGAGGAAGGAGCCATCTAGGCAAAGTTACAAATCCGTTGAGGAAATCGTATTTGATGGAGACGAGTTAGGAGTAAAGCTTAATTATGAAGATCTATCTCTCGCCATGGACGAACACAGTAGAGGCCTGGGGGATGGTAGATCTTCCAACGAAATTAATTCTCAACTACGTCGGGCATCTCGTCGCCGAGAACCGCGGCGCCACACTTTACACAACGGAGTAGACTACAATCTTCTTAAACGAATGAAACAGATCGAACAAGAAAGAGACGTTCTGTTGCAAGGATTATCAGCAGTAGAAGAGGCGCGTGAATGGTATCTAAAGCAGCTTACAGAAATACAAGACAAAATGCGATACGCCGGAAGAATGGGCGCTTATGTGGTAAGTTTACACCTTACATAGGTACCTACTGTTAACTGCCGAGGGCTGGGAGCCAATTCTGGCGATTTACATATTCGACCAAAATACCAAAACCTCTCAAACTGTCGAATCAAACCGTATTTTCAAAATATTAAATTTGAGAAATATTAAACACGTCTTGGCAATTTCTTCACACTAACCTTTTTCAGGAGCCATGGAGCGAAGCCCAGCAGGAGCGTATAGAGCTGCTAAAAGCGCGAGTTTGCGAGCTAAACCGACAGCTAGGCGCATTGGCCGCTGGCTGGAGGCGCGGTCCCCTATCCCTCCATATGAACCTGGCGTTACCTTCCGCGGCTCTCTCGCCTGCACCGAACGCGGCTGTGCTTCGATCACAGAACCGGATGTTATCTGAGGTAGGTCCTTAATCCTTATCCTCAACAGCCCACACTAGTCCACGGCTGGACGTAGGCAGGCCTTCCCCTGACAAGCTCCCCATTAGGTTCCATCTCATCGGGGGTAATGCCTATCCCACGCTGGGCATGCGAGTTGGGGATCGCAGTTCGGTGTTAGAATTGTTCTGCAGGGGGCGCTGCTGTGCTGCCCACCCCCGGTGAATTTCCCTTAGTTGTCTCTTACGAAACCCGCAGGAAGAGTTAGGGTGGTACAAATTCTAAGCTGGCACCACACAGCACTGAGGTAGGTACCTATTCTAGTGCTATTTCACAATATTATCGTCAACATTGTCTTTCTCAAATGAAGTGTGGGAGAAGGTTAGAAACTCATTTATATTACTTAAGGTTACGCCAATCAATTATGCCATAAGAGCTTAATTTTTTTTTTATTGATTTTTATGTTTTACAGGAGGTGAATCGGAAAAACGAAAGAATATCGGTTTTGGAAAGAGAAAAGTCCTCACTCATTAGAGAACTGCTGCTACAAAGAAACAGAACAAAAATTATGGATAATTTTAGTTGATTTCTTTATCTCTTCTTCACTCTAAAACACAATTCAATTCAATTGTTTTATTTTGGGAGCATTTGGGAATATGATGATTTGTAGCCCAAAATCTCTTATTTTCCCAAATGCTCCAAAAATACCAGGCGAATTAGTTAGTTTTTTCAAGTTAATAGAAAATGGTTTACCATTTGCGGCAAATTACTTTTTCGCTATAGGTTTTTTTTCATGTAAAACGCAGAAGAATTTGTAGAATCTTACGCCAGCACGAAATGATTCACCCTAACTTTCAGTTGATTCATAATAATTCAATTATTTATATCGGTGTTGGATAATGTAATAATTTAGAATATTTTTTTAACGTAGGCCAAGGCACAGCAATTTTATCTAGGGTAGAATATAATTACATTGAATTGTCATTGAATGTATCCAATATTTGAAATTAATTCTTTTACTTCAATAATATACAGGGTGTCCCATAATGAGTGGATAAACTTGTGCGGGGAGGCAAGGCCAATCGGAAACAACATTTTTTTTTTAGTAAACTTGTTTGTTCGGACAATGTTTGACTTTTTGTATATTTGGAAAAATTAGTACCTTTGTTCACATTTTTTGACTTAGTGCCCACAATTTTAACAAATATTAATTTTTTTTTGGAATATACCTACTAAGAAGAAATGGCTTATCTGAACACCGTTTGAATAATTTTGGTAACTAGGACCAGTAATTTTCAAGACAGGTTTAGAGAAAAAATTTAATTTTTGATTTAATTATGCCAAGTTTGAGCAAAATGTATGAAACCCTAAAATGCCATGCACATCCAAAATGTCGATTTTAAGAGGATTCTAATATAATAATAAACTACGAAATTTCATAGAAAAAAAACTGAAATATTGCTACTTTTGTAACTATTGTCGCAATACCAAACACCTGTGTGTGATGATGATG
The DNA here is from genome assembly GCA_963662085.1 of Eupithecia inturbata. Lineage (NCBI taxonomy): Eukaryota > Metazoa > Arthropoda > Insecta > Lepidoptera > Geometridae > Eupithecia > Eupithecia inturbata. The sequence continues at coordinate 6,878,357 of OY759180.1, read as the reverse complement.
AGTGATGGCTGATGTATAAAACTTTCTTGCCTAGACAAGAAATCTTCATGCGATCTTCAGGCTGTTCTCTATTATTATTATTAATAAATAATGTAAGGTATGATGTAAATACTGCTAAAATAATGTGCCATATTTTTTTATTTTAACATAGTATGTAATGCATAATAAAAAAAAATACATTTACACACTTACTTTTTATAACCTACTTGTTTTTAAGTTAAACTTATTTATGAAGACTTGTATAATGAATAGTCATATTCCCTGAAGGGCACATCGTAAGTGAGCAGGCCGTGATCCCAAGCCCTTTCAATGGCAACTAGCAGCTCCTTATGTTTCTTTTGGCAGAGGCCTGTCTTGTAGGCATCAAGTATCTGAAACAATCATTGAAATCGAGGTCACTCTCTGATACTAGCTAGAATTTTATTCATACAAATATCAACAGGGAAATTATTAGGGTATCTGTACCTAGTACTGTACAGAATACCAGTTTCTAGCATTGGGTAATATGCTCTGTTGTGCAAGGACTGTTTTTTCAACAGCAGTAGATTGTATTGTATTTCATTGATTGTATGCCAAGGTTGTCTGAAAGAGATCACTAAGAGAAATCTCAAGTTGCCCATTGTGCAACTCTGTTAACTCTCTTTTCCTGTATTTTTTTGTATTTTCTTAGTGTGCAATAAACTAGGCTACACAAAATTAATGTATCATTTAAAGGGCAATGTATACGCTTCTACAACAAAACTCCTAGTTGCTCAGTAAATAAATTCAAACAAATTGTCAAAAGCTTCTTGTGTAAAAAGGCCTACTATAAAATATCAGATTATCTAGAGGATAAAAAAACTTGGGACGGGATTTGCTCCAACTCGAAAAATAACAACTAACTAACAGGCTAAAGGTTTCTTCGTCGCTTCTTTACTTTAGTATACATACCGAAGCAACTGAAATCAAAAATATCACTTTATTTCCATGTCAATGTTTAATTAATAAGAATTTGACCTTTTCTAGGTGTACATTTATTGTATTTATGGAAAATAAAGAGTTTTTGACTTTGAATAAAGTTTAATGTATTATATTGTATGCTTGGAACCGTAAATTTTTATATAATTATCATCAGGAGTTAATAATAAATATAATTTGCTACAAGCAGTACTTTCATCATAAGCAATAGCTTCGTTGAGATTATAGTAGGACTTTTCTATTAGCATATTTTTTTATCTCAAAGATCCAACTAACCTGTCCAGTATACTGAGATATAAACTGCTCAAGTAATTTAGTGTTATTGTGATCCAGTACCAAGTATTCATCACGGCAGATGGGGCAAGGATTCCCAGTTGATATAATGCCGTTTCTTACACATGATCGTCTAGTCTTTCGAGGTGCGAAACCACCCAAATGATTACGACGGTACATAACCCATACTGGATCATCTCCGTATGTTTGCTGGTAGGCTTTACTTTGTAAGTATTTTATACTGGTCTCCACGGGTATCGCTTTTGTTCTGTCTTTAGCTGGATCAATTGGTTTCGTGTCTTCCGTAGTAGTTTCCTCGGGAGAATCCGAGTAAAAACGCAAGGTAGGTCTGAGGTCTGCGAGTATAATTTTGTTCATCAGTGAACGGACATTTTTGGTGAGAGCCATGCTTTTCGAATAACTAAAGGTTATATACTAGCTAGAGACTTTTCGACTAAATATATGCCAATAATTAAAAAAAATATTCAAGAGTTTTGGAGTCTGATTTGTTTACACGGCTAGTAGAGGTTATGTTGTTTTGACTTGAATGACCTTGAGTTGACATAACTTAACACTGACTTATGCGACTTGACTTGACTTCTTTTTTTTTTTATTTTTTTTTTTAAACAAATACTTTACGGTACTTTTTCGGCGACCACATCGCCCACTTGACTTCTTTGTATTTGGCAATATATGACTGGTTTGTAAATTTTCTACCAGTGATGTGCCAGTTCATCGAAATTTCATAGTCATGAATGAAGGCGGGTAATAATATTAAGATAAGAGCGGTAAATTTTGAAAAACACCAATGAGATTTTTACCTCGAAAACAAATAAGTATAATTATCATTAAATTGAGCAAAAAATATATAAATTAAAAACATCACTAGGTACATATAAGAAATAATAAACAATTTAAGGCTAAACTTTGTAATTAGATAAAGCAGAGATATCTGTATCTGGCGCAGCGCATCAGCTTTGCCATACAGCGGGGCAATGCAGCCAGCGTCTTGGGGACGCTTCCGACTGGTATTGATATGGATCAGTTGAGCTACCTGTAGATTGTTTGCAACAGTCTGCAGTTAGCTTAATTGTTTTAATAGTAAATACTAGTTCTAATTTGTTTTTAATTTTGAATTGTAATTTTCTCTGTCAATAAAAAAAAAGATAAAGCAGATATTTACAATTTTATCTTATTTACATCAATAAACTTACACAGAAGAAATATAATTGGAGGAGAAAACGTAAGGGAAAGTAAACATTTCATGGATACAGGACGCAGAATATCGAGAGGGTGTAAATTATATAGAGAATATTGAAGATTGGGACAGTTAAAAAATATGAGATCCACGTTTCCTTCATCTAATCCACATTTAAGCCAGGTTAGGGAAAACTAATGCGAAGACATAAAACCCCGCCTCCACTCCATGAATATGAAATTTCCATGAACTGGACACTGGCAGAAAAGTGACAAACCAGTCACATATCGCCAAATACCTCTGAGTAGGGATGTACTCAGAGCCAAATACAAAGAAGTCAAGTCAAGTCAGACAGAAAATCCATGGATCTTCGATCAATCAGGGAAAGTAGGTAATGGATAAGCTTTAAGGGTTGATTTTGAGTAACATTATAAACAGACAGCTGTCCATTTTTATGTAGGTAGTGTAGTGTGTGACTAACAATTTTCATCGAAGTCGATGAAAATTGTGAATCAATAGTTTTATATGAAAGATCTGTCAAATTTGACAGTTTGATTGGCGAGATTTGCCTTCCTGGAGGGTAATTCTCGCCAATATAATTATCACTCGATGAATATCAAAAGAACAGTCAAATGCGACAGTTCTTTTATATAAAAAAATACATATTTGACAGTTCTCGCCATATTTATTGAGTGATATATTGGCGAGGATTGGCTTCCTGGAAGGCAATTCTCGCCAATTTAACACTCGATAAATATCAAAAATGTAAAATTTGACAGTTTTATATTAAATATCTGTCAAATTTGACAGTTCTTTTCAAAACAACTAGCAACAACAGATCCAGAACATCCTTTGTCCATTGTTGTCAATTTTTTTCTGATTTTTGGATCCTTAAGAACGTTAAAAAACAACATTTTGAGTCTTTTTGTGGCCGTATTTTGACACTGAAGCACAATACAATATTTAATAGATCGACTCATGTTGTTTTTATTGTTTCTTATTTAAAATAAACAATGTATTTCTGCGCGTGACGGATGACATTCGGGTAAATGCTTCGAATCCCCCATCCGTTCGTGCAGAGATGGGAGCCGTGACCTCATTAACGGTATCGTGCTCGGCTCGACTTGGACCGAAAATGTTAAGTTTGCACTCATAAATCTCAGTCAGTTTTAAAGATAGAAAACTAATAAAAACATAATTATTCTCTTAATTTTTTGTAGATTTTTTTACCTTTAAAACAAATAAACCGCCAACTGCGAGTCGACTAGCTACGAAGGGTTCCGTACTGTAAAAATCAGATAACTTTTTCAAAGAACATCAAATTCGGAAAGGAATTTCACTTGTTCGGAGGCCCCTTTAATTTTGATATTTATTATATTTTTATTATTTGTTATTATAGCAGCAAGAGTAATACACATTACCTGACAATTTCAACTGTCTACCTCTTACGGTTAATGAGATATGGCCACGTGACAGACGGACGGACGGACAGCGGAGGCTTAGTGATAGAGTTCCGTTTTCACCCTTCGGGTATAGAACCCTATAGAACCCTACAAATGGTTATCTTCGTGTACGCGTTCTTTGCTACCTGTTTTGACGAAATATTACCTACTTAAAATATGTATAGAGTACTTAGATATTATTTTGCTATTTACTTTTTAATATGACATTTTCAAAGAAGTAAATAGGTCAATTCCTATTCCAAGAAAGTTATTTCACTGACTTTTTCTACCGTATTTCCATGGTTACCTATTGGTTAAATATTTTTAAATTTACCGTAGGTGTTTTGTAGTTTTTAAATCGAAGATATTTTGTTTGGTCAATATTAACTTTTAAATTTAGATTAACTATTTCCTCGAGGGTTTCATTAATTCCCGTTTCAAAATCCTGTAAGCTATGATTTATTTGGGTAGGTATGAAGATTGTGGCATCATCTGCAAACATGACACAGAGATGTTTTGTAATATTTTTGGTAAATTATTAATATAAATAAAAACAATAGTGGGCCTAGGCCACTGCCCTGTGGTATTTTATTTTATTTATTTATTTATTATTAAAAATATCAGTAACAGTTGACTGTCTTCTATCATGTAGATCAGGGCTGTCCAAAAATACCTTTGCGGGTTAATTAAAATTACTACAAAAGCTGGAGGGCCGCAGAAAAAAATATTTTCAGTTTTCAGTACTTAGATTTTATGATGGTCATTGTTGAATACGCACATTCACATAAATAAGTGCTGCCCATCAGCGATCCCATTTTCAAGCCATTTGTTAGTTTGGGAAAACGATCGCTAAGGATCTTAGTATATCTATGTTTAAGTATATAAGTAGTTATATAATTATGTGTAACTATAATATTGCTTCCTACTACCTAAAAATTATTTCTGTTTACACGCCACCGTCTATACTTTTTCAGTCACTTCTTGTCCATCCTAAGGTTGCCTGGAAGAGATCGCTCTTAGCGATAAGGCCGCCCATTGTACATTATCTTTTTTGTTTTTGTGTTCTGTGTTATTTTGTTATTATTTGGTGTGCAATAAAGAATATTTGTATTGTATTGTATTGTATTGATCTTAAAAAAATCCATTCCAGTTTCTTTTTTACCCTTGTAAAAGGGATCTGATCCCCGAGTCCCGCCTGACTTTAGTAACGAGACGTGAGCGTGACGTCTCATTTTTCCATACAATTTGGTACAGCGCCTCTATCGTACGGACATGGAACTACGCTCTCGATCGCTTTACGTTACTAAAGTAAAATGTATAGATTTTTAACTCAAATACCTAGTATAAAACTGTTTAAAGGTACAAATCATGTCTGAAATTGCTTATCATATTTTTAGTAGCAAGAATTGAGGTACAAATATTTTTTCTTTATGTAACAAAATAACATTTTGTAAGTTGTTGCATTTTTCATATTAAAAATAAGAAAATAATTAGTAACGATTGATTTGAAATGAAGATTTGAGATAATCTACTATCTTGATTATTTTTGCAATATTATGACGTGCTAGTAAAATTAAAAAAAAATCTAAATTACCTTAATTTGGAGTTTGTTGATTAGCAATAACATAATTCGTAGATGGTAGGCACAATTTTACATGGTGTATCCTCCAAACATGATCCAAGCTTACGTAAAATACAGTCGACTCTGTTATTGCTTGATTTTTTTCTTTTGGTAGAGAAAACAGTAGCAGAAAATTATTTTTAAGATTTCTTACCCTACTACATTGGTACCTAAGGAAATATCCATACTACCAATCAGTGACCAATGTTTAGTGGTAAAGCGATTCGTAGGTAGGTACCTCAGTTTTGTCGGAGTGTTATAAAGTGTTAAATAATACGTAGGCACCTAAAATAAGGCGTAAATTATATTTTTGCAGAATCGCGATTCTAACGCCATCTCTTAGTATAATGCAACTACAACTACCATAGACCGTTTTATTTATTTTGATAATTTACCATGTAGAAATACTAATACAATAAAATAACGAAGAATTTATCAGCAACATGTTTTTTTTACATAATAATAAGCAAATAAATTAATAATCTTGCATAAGAGTCGTCAGCTCGACAGCTACTCGTCACGTTCACGATAGCTACCGGACTACCAACAGTCGAGACTTGATGGAGACGTCGACGTCTCTATCACGCCCTGACAGACTCCTCTGACTGTACGGCCTCTGACTGTACGTCACATATTTCCAACTGGTATTCAGTCTTTACGCTTTCGATTTGAATTATTAATGGATGCGTAAAAAGAGACAAATAGCTCTCTAATTATTTGATATCTGCGAAACGCTGCTCAAATTCAAAAATTATCTCGTCGATGTACTTCAGTTGGTCAGAAAAGATGCATTTTTCAAAATTATCCATTTCGGTACTTTAACAGCCACAACAATTTTTCTTGCTTCACCGACATGTCTTTTATATTTTTCTTCGTGTAAAGTAGTATAATCACGTTTAACATTGTATTCTTTACCTACTCACAGACAAAACTTGCATACAAATCATACATTGAATTTTATTATTATTGTTGCAAATAAAATAGTCAAGTTCCCACTTCTCATTAAACACACGATGTTCGTAGGTAGGTACACAAGTTTTTTTGCGAATGTAGCGTAATACCGCCTCTATGAGCTGTACATGTTTACCTCCCCTCTCGCTACAAAATCGGTGAGGGGTGTTCGGTGCAAAATTTGTACAGAGGTTTCATTTGTTAAATATTCTAAGCCCTGATCGAAGGGCAAAATACAAATCAAACACATTCAAACTCAACCTCCAATTTTAATCCTATTCGTTCATAAATGCGCAATTGGAAGCTGACATTGGCAGAATTGTGTCAAACCATGAGATCATCAGAGCCAAAGATAAAAGAAGAAGAAAAAAAACACATCAATCAAACAAAATATGTACGGAAATTCAGTTGCAATTTGAAATGAAAATTGTTTCTTTGAGAACAAAGTGCAAACTCTTTTTTTGCGGTGCTTCGCAAAATTTATAGTTATTATCATAATTCTGGCTGTATCAATCATTAATTTTCAATTGATCTGTATTTCGAGCATAGCAGGTAAACAAAGTACACTCAATACTTTAGTTGGGACTTTTTACAGGTCCTGTAAGATATTGTATATCCATACCTATTTTCCTCTCCTGAGGTCCATAGATTCGGGATTATGGCACAATTCCCTGATGATAGGAGCCAATAGGGCGCTCATCATGGGAGGGCTATGTCCAGCAGTGGATTACCGCTGTGCTACACTCATTCTGTAATATGAGGGAAATTACTGAATGAGTGAGGTACTTACCCACAGCTCACCACACTCCAATGATACTAAATTATGAAAATCCTAAGGGCTCAAGCCATACAACCCTACCCTACTTAAGCACTAATAACAAACCGTTTGCAATATCGTGCTGCACCAGGTACCTACCTACACAATGAATGAAGTGATGACCATTCATCATGCCTTCATTTTGATGAAGTACATTTTGTTCATTCAGTTTAAATAAATGGAATACTTCTCTTTATGGTCAGAAAACCAATTTTTCATTATATGAAGATGGCCATGGTTAGTCTTCATTGAAACTAACCATGATTGGTATTTGATGCAGATCTTAATATAGGTACAGTAAAACAGATCAGGAACCTTAAGTGGGTGGGGTACTGACATAGCTAGTTGAAGCAAGTGGTTCAGTTAGAGCCAATAGCTCTGATGTTTGTTCTTATCCTCAACTTTCAATGATGCATGACCCTACAGAGACATAGTTTAATTTAATTTAACACAGACATCATATGACATGATATGATGAAATAATATAATTACAAAGGTACCTACACATTACATCAAAAAACAAAATAACAACATCAATCTATAAAAAACTAATTATGTAAGTACCTACAAGCTTAGTAGCTTTGCCATACAACTCTTTGTGGAAATGCTGTTGGCTCAGCATATACAGAACAATAGATGTTCAGCGCTGTTGTAGCCATTATAGGGTGTAACTTTGCTCTAAACTTGAATTGTACTGGCAATGTTGAATAAAAGAACAAGATAAATAAAAAATATGCTTATAAACAACTTGTTACTTTCCAGATCAGATACCATGTCGGAATATGAAGCTGACACTACTAACCTTATGTAAGTGTTCCTTCCTATTTCTTTACATCCACTGGGGGCAGGCAGCAGTGCCCTCTGCAGAACAGATGTACAATCGAACTACAATCCCCACTCAACCCACATGCCCAGTGTGGGGATTATGGGCATAACTGCCCATATGATGTCCCAGACTAAAACGGACCCAGTTTTTGGCCACCTTGATATTGCTATCCGTGGAGGTGATCATGGCAGGGCAGGGGTTGCTAGGAATCGTGGGGCTACCGAACATTACCTAAAACAACCTATCCTGGCGCAATGGGCTGGTTCAATGGTTGTACTTTGAGGTTTGACCAACATCTAGTGCAGTTGGAAGAGGAGTCAGATAATATTAAATGGCATCTTCTGGGGTAGAAAAGTCCGTAGAGAGGTAGAACACAACATACCCTCTTCTCTACTTTCGCGAGGGTGATAAAACATCCCAGGTTGGCGTAAGTTTTCTCGTCAGTAAAGTCCTCGCTAACAACGTCGAAGAAATGTCCAGTGTGTCGACCAGGGTAGCGCCTCTGGTCTTCGACTATAGTTCGACCGAAACCGCTGTACCGCGCCTGAGGTATGCACGCGGCGAGAGGGGGGGAATTATCGGCCGCTCCGATCCATCAGTCTGCCGTCAACGCTCACGGCGCGGCGGTAGGTAGCTTTTGTACCGGACTGTCTATGTCAGACGCACATGAGATAAATATCCAAAGATGGGTCGTGCGCTATCTCGTGATGACAAGACAAGATTTTTAAAGTGGCCGAATATTTCAAGAAAAGAAAAGCAGACAGAGAAATCTTTGAATATAAAAATGATGCGAAAATTGCCAAAATCGTGGCAGAGGCTGCGGGGTACTGCCAAATAACCGCAAGAAATGTGTGTGTAAAAGCGGGCAATTCATCAACTGAAAATTTGGGCCGATTGAAATTTAATTCGCAAAAAAAAACAAAAACTTAGTGAGCAATTCGTGTTTACCCGCGGCAGGTCAACTACTGATGCCGGTGTTATGTTAGTATCGCATATTTTAGATGCTTGGGAGAAGTCGCAAGATGTTTTTTGCGACTTGTCAAAAGCATTCGATTGCGTACACCATGAGACATTAATCAGGAAACTACATCACTATGGAATAAGACTTTGGATCTTCATACATCTTACTTGAGTGACAGGATACAAAGAGTTGACATTAACGGGAAACGGTCTGCGGGGTCTGTAGTTACAGAGGGTGTACCACAGGGTTCTATCCTCGGTCCTTTCCTATTTTTAGTTTATATTAACGACCTGCCTTATCTTGTAAAGGATAATCACGAGATCGTATTGTTTGCTGATGATACTTCATTAATTTTTAAAATGAAACGACAAAACACAAATTTCGACGATATGAATAATGCAATCTCAAAAGTAGTCCATTGGTTTAGTGTCCATAACCTTTTGCTTAATGAGACCAAAACGAAATGTATTAGATTTATTCTATCTAATGTAAAACAAATTAGGGCTGATGTAACCGTCAAAGGAGAAACGTTAGAAATTGTTAACAGTGCCATATTCTTAGGGATAAACCTTAGATAGTAAACTTCAATGGGGCCCACACATAGACAAGCTATCGAAGAGACTTAGTTCTGCAGCGTATGCAGTCAAAAGAATTCGTCATCTTACAGACGTTGATACTTCTAAACTAGTTTATTTCAGCTACTTCCATAGTGTTATGTCTTATGGCATACTGCTGTGGGGGAACGCTGCAGATATTAACACCATATTTGTGCTGCAGAAGAGGGCTGTTCGTGCCATCTTTAATATGGGTCCCAGAGAAAGCCTACGTGAAAAATTTAAAGAAATAAACAAATTGACAGTACCATGTCAATATATTTATGAAAACTTGTTGTACACTCATAATAATATCAATCGCTTCCCTAAAAATAGCGACATACATAATTTAAATACTAGAAATAAGAATAAACTCGCTGTGCCCACAACTAGGCTATACAAGATTAATGTATCTTTTAAAGGGCAATGTATACGCTTCTACAACAAAATACCAAATGAATTGAAAAAATTATCAATAAATAAATTCAAACAAATTGTCAAACATATCCTTTGTAAAAAGGCTTAGGTACTACAAAATATCAGATTATCTAGAGGATAAAAAAGCTTAGGACAAGTTTTGCTCCAATTCGAAAACTAACCTAACAAGGTAAAGGTTTCTTGTTCGCTTCTTTGCTTTACCTTAAAAATATTGAAGTGAGCAAAAATCAAAGTGATCACTTTATTTTCTAGTTTTACTTTTGTAATTTGAATTTTGTGACGTCCAAGAGTCCTGTAAGCTCTAAAGGAAATAAACCAATTTTTTGTTTTTTTAATTTTATCAGAAGAAAAATTCATCAGTTTTATGAATTTAAAAAAAAAAGTGCCAAGTGTCCGTAAGTTCAAAAAATGTAAATCGAAGAGACATCTCCTTAAAGAGCAGCCTAATATGGTAGTGTGGCGGAAAAAATACTTCAACAATCACAAATCAGAAATTACAGAACGCAAAACCGCAACATATATTTCCTTGAAGAAACATACATTAACGCCAGTCACCATGTAAGCAAATGTTGGCAAATCATCGTCCGAACCTGGAATTCATGTTGATTTTGGAAAAGGACGGCGTTTGGTAATTCTTCACGCGCTGGATGTTGAAATGGCTTGGTTGATGGTGCATTGAGGATATTCAAATCAGATGCTAAGACCGGCGACTATCATGGAGACATGAACGAGCCTACTTTTTATAAGTGGGTAGATGAAAAGTTAAAAGATAAATTGCTTTCGAATTCTGTAGTTGTCTTGGACAAAGCGTCTTACCACACAGCGTTCAGGTTGATAAGAATACCTCTATAACCATAGCAAGCCTCAAAACTGAAATGCAGAACTGGTTACGGCGCCACAATGTTGAATTTTCGGAAGCTATGAAAAAATCTCAACTGCAACTTCTTATCGATAATACACAACAAGAGCCCGTGTACAGAATTGATGAACTCCTGAAAGCCCATGGACATACTGTTCTACGTTTACTGCCGCACCATCCGGATTTGAATCCCATATAGTAAGTCTGGGCTAATATTAAAAACAACATAGCCCATAACCATATTAACTCTTCTCTAGATGAAAAGATAAACTTATTGAATAGGTACATTGTTTTCACAGTAAATAAATGCAAACAAATTGTCAAAACCTTCATGTGTAAAAAGGCCTACTATAAAATATCACATTATCTAGAGCAGGGATTCCCAAAGTGGTCGATATCGACCCCAAGGGGTCGATATCGGTTTCCTAGGGGTCGACATAAACGAAAACTGATTTTGGGGGTCGACGAGGTCTAAAAATCGACCACTGTTAAATTAACACAAGTTCTTATTTAAAACTTTCATGATTAGGTAGGTACTGTATTGTTTATGTTGTTGTTACCTACGTGTACTAAGAATAATTAATATTTTTGTAGGAAATAGCATTGTTGTAGTAATGTAAAGTCTCAAGTTCGTACAAGATGAAAAACTCGGCAAGTCAGTAAGGACAAGTTTGCGCAAGATAATGAGTTCGAGCGTACGTCTTTCAGGCGCGTTTTGACTTGCTCTCTATTTGACGCTTACGCGATTTAACAAGAACGAATTCATGATCAAGTTGAAGTCCAAACATGTTCCTGATATTTTACTATTTAACGAGCTTGCACTTAGGTTGAAAGTTCATTTGCGTTTTGAAATTCGTTGGAGCTTCAACCATAATAACTCATATAAGTACTCATTTATTTCAAGAGATTACAAAGTTATTACTTAGCTAAAAGTGACTGAAAAAGAATTTACAAAATGCTGAGCTCCCTACGCGAGTTAATAGTGTAACCATACAATATCTGCAGTTTATGAAAAATTAACAGGGTAAGTACCAAACAGTTTTTATCCGGCACAGCGCATCAGCTTTGCCATGCCATACAGTGGGGCAATGCATGCAGCATGCAGCCTTGGGGACCCAAGACGCTGGCTGCATTGCCCCACTGTGTGATAGTGATCAGTTGAGCTATCTGTAGATTATTTGCAACAGTTTGCAGTTGCCTCAGTTGTTTAAATTGTAAAAATTTACTAGTTTAATTTATTTTAGCAGGTATTTGATTGTAATTTTTTTTTTAAGCACAACATATTTTAAATAGGTACGTATAAAAGTATTTGTGAAAATTACTCAAGTACACTTAAGTTGTTAAGTAGGTAGGTATCTAAACTTTGAAGTGTTCAGTTTGCTTTGGTTTTTACTTACTTAGCTAATACAAATTTTCTATACCTAATTACCTACTATAGTTACCTACCTAATATAGGTATCCAAGTTTATCAATGAGTAAGTCAGTAATACTTACAAGCATCCATTACCTGGGCGTGATAAAAATAAGATAGTGTGCAATTTTAACAGTTTATTATTGTTTTTTATTTATGTAGTTTCTTATTTTTTTTATTTGCAGGATTACTGAGAGTTTTATGATGGCGGACACGAAAAAAAAATGCAGACAATACAGTTTGGACTACTTGAAGTTCGGATTTATTGCATCTCCATCAAATCAACACTTGCCGATGTGTCTCATATGTGAAAAAGTATTCAGTAACGATGCCATGAAGCCTTCAAAAATGGATGACCTCTTATCAAGAGTACATGCTGACAAAAAAAGTAAGCCCTTGTCATTTTTTCAAGCGCTTAAAGAACAAAAACTTAAAGAAAAACTAGAGAAAAGGCTATCCATAAGATCGATTTTTGCGTCCTCATCTATTAAAGACGATGATGGTTTACGAGCGTCCTATAATATATCTTTACTAATAGCGAAGTCGGGGAAACCCCACACAATTGGAGAGCAGCTTATCTTACTAGCCATTGCGGAGGTCCTTAACAATGTATTGCACAAACCCGCACATGATATTATAAAGAGAATACCTTTGAGCAATAACACCGTTCAGAGACGCATAGACGAGATGGGACGCGATGTGGGAAACATTTTATGCAAGTTCTTACAGACCAACAGATTCTCTCTCCAGTTGGACGAGTCTACATTACCCGGCAATGAAGCTCTGTTGTTAGGATATGTTATATATATCAAAGATGAAAATATGTGCCAAGAACTGCTTTTTGCTATATATTTAGAGACCGATACCAGAGGAGAATCGATTTTTCAGGCCGTGGAAAATTTTTTTACTGACAAAGCTATTCCATGGAAGAACATTGTTTCTGTTGCGACTGATGGTGCACCGTCTATGGTTGGTCGTCGTGGTTTTATAGCTCCGTTAAAGCGACAACTGCCTGATGTACTGGTCATTCACTGCGTGATTCACAGGCAGCATTTAGTAGCAAAAAAGCTGAGTCCTAGATTGCATAAGCCTTTAAAATGTGTAATAAATGCTATCAACAAGATTCGAAGCAATTCTTTGAACTCTCGGTTATTTGCTCAGCTATGTGAGGAAAACGACGAAGTCTTTACTCGATTACTTCTTCACACTGAAGTTCGCTGGCTATCATGAGGCTCTTGCTTAGAAAGATTTTCAGCCATTTTTGAATCTGTGTTGGAGTTTTTACAAGAAAAAGATCCGAATTTGAAAGAAAATCTGAACAATTGTAAAACAGATATTTATTACTTGACTGATATCTTTGGAATGTTCAACAAAGTTAATATGAAGCTGCAGGGTGACGATCTTAACTTGATTAAAACAAAATCAATAATATCGGCCTTCGTGGGTAAACTAATCCTTTATAAACAAAATTTAGGCAGAAAAGAATATTCGCAGTTTCCGCATTTGTCAAAATTACCCGAAATGCTTCAAGATGATGACATTTTATCATAATATGTCACTCACTTGGACGCATTACACAAGGATTTTACAAAGAGGTTTGAGGATCTTTTAAATTTAGAAATTCCTCAATGGATAATAAATCCGTACAATGCCACAGCCATAGAAGAAGCCAATGTGATAATGCAAGAAGAGTTGATTACCATCAGCACAGACGAAGAGCTTAAGCAGAAGTTCAACCAAGGCTATCAGAATTTCTGGTTGCAACGCAACATTGAAACACAGTATTCTACATTGTGGAACATTGCTGAAAAATACCTTATCGGTTTTTCATCATCATACCTTGTTGAAAAAAGCTTTAGTGTGGTAACAAACATTTTGACGAAACAAAGAAACCGTTTGAAAATCAACGAACGTGGAGATTTAAGGCTGCAACTCACCAATATTGAACCGGATGTAGCTAGATTGGTAGATAGTCACCAGGTTCATCCATCACACTGAATGTTTTATTTTCTCTTTGCAAATTAATACTTTTTTAAATATAATTTCCTACCTACTTAAGATTCTTTAAGTACTTAATTTGTAATAAAAAATATCACTTTATTTCCGTGTCAGTGTTTAATTATTAAGAATTTGACCTTTTCTAAGTGTAGGTACATTTATTGTATTTATGGAAGTAAAGAGTTTTTGACTTTGACTGAAAATTATCATATTTACATTTATTTTTGTTTTAATCTGTACAGGCGCACGAAATGTATTATTATTTTAAATTTCACGTTATTTACTGCTGTACCTAATTGCTGAAGACGGAACAAAAGGACAAAAAAAGCGATTCCTTCTCATAATCTCGCTATGTCCAAGGCATCAAATCTATTTAGGGTTTCGAAGATTGGAGATCGGTTTCCAAACCCTAACTAGATTTGATGCCTTGGACATAGCGAGATTATGAGGGTTCCTTGTTGATTACGGAACCCTAAAAAGATTTCATATTGATATTATTTAGAATGGTAGGTTATCCTTTGGTTTGGTCTTTTCGCGAAAGTTACAAAAATATCTTACCTGTTAATAATTATTTAAAAAAAAAAAGATTAGGTAACATACTCATCATCAACCTACATATATTAGTCCACAGCTGGACATAGGCCTCCCATAATGAGCGCCATAGCGCCCTGTCTTCAGCTTGCCGCATCCAGCTTTTCCATGCAGTCTTTCGCAAGTCTTCGTCCCACCTGGTTGGAGGGCGTCAAATCTAATCTATCGTTTTCTTTTAAAGTAGCAGGAAGTACCTAACACATAAATCGAAAATTTAGAACGGCTACAACTACAAGGCGACACGCGCTGTTCATTTTCTATTTCTGTATGGCATTAAAGCAGCATCCGCTCCGCCTCAGCCCCCTCTATCGAGCACTACGCAGAATATTTTATCCCTCTCTCTCTCTCTTGTAAATCACTTGTTCAGTCCCTCTGCACGCTATTCCCGAGAAATAGATTTCACCAAATATTACGGCTCGTGTTTATCTCGCCCTCTAATAGCCGACAGCTGGCGAGCATTCTCGAATATTGGGACGATGTTTCACATGACATGACGTCCTGCCCTAATTAATTCAATCGCAGTATTTTGTGAGTTTCTCTCCACAACAATACGCTCCGTTAGATGCGTATGTTTACAAAAACATTTGAGTGTTATTTGTTTTTACTGGATATAATGGAAGTGAAATAATGTATTAAATTAGGTAGTTGAAGTTAATAGTTTTGTGTTTTTAACCTTATCTAGGAGAAACTCTTATCAGTTATTTGTTGTGACTGTGTCATGCAGTGAATCTTATTAAACTCTTAAACTATCTATATCGTTAAAATGGCAACGTTACCCAGAGTGCATAGTAAACATGGAAGTACCGCTGCCGCCGTACCGTCCCCATTTAGGTAAGTTATTATTAGTTTGGTAAAGTACCTACCTACTTATGAAGTATCTTACACCCAGGTGCATAACGACTTGCCTTGTTGACTGCGCCGAATCTACGCTTTTCTAAGAAGGGCTGAAATTTGTAATGGTGCCTCCTCTCTTTCGAGTTGCCCAAAAAAAAATATCAGGCTTTCCAGTAAAAGGCGTAAGCCTTTTACTGAAATCTATTAAATTGTAAAATGTATGTGTCGTGTTAATTGAAATGTATCTAATGTATGGCCGCCTAACATATCTCAATAAATACAACTTTGATAAGAAAACAGCTTAACTTATGAAATATCGGCAAGCGGGGCAAGCCGCGATATTTAAAAATTAACACGCTTATCTTTAAGGGGGCGTCTATAGAGTCACAATTGGTATAAGTATTGTGAGACGATGAACCAAGAGATTAGATGCGGTCATTTCTGCGAGACAAGTTTTTATTCAAAGAAAGATTTTGGCGCCCCCTCGAAGCCACATATATATACGTATATTTTGTGGCACCTTATACTTACATAATATTTCGAAAACAAATGCGCAGTAGGTTTATTATCAAACTACTTGCCACTGCAGAATTAGAATTACTAACCTTCTGAAGAAGCTCTTATATCCCCTATGAAATTGTAATTTCTATTTGTTGTTGGTTTTGCCAAGCGTCTAGAATGGCACAGAAATGTATTGGATTTGGATTGGACCTACCTAGGTAATACACGAGAGCCCTGAGTTCGGTTTGACGATAGTATCGAGACGTCATCGTGACGTCTCATCTTTGTATGGTAATTCAGGGCTCTGAACACTTTGCATACTTTTCGCTTCCTCTTTAGGTAACCGCTCATGATATGCTACGGCCCTATTGATTACTAACTAATGCTACGGCCCTGTTGATTACTAACTAATGCTACGGCCCTGTTGATTACTTACTGATGCTACGGCCGTGTTGATTACTAACTAATGCTACGGCCCTGTTGATTACTAGCTAACGCTACGGCTCTGTTGATTACTAACTAATGCTACGGCCCTGTTAATTATCTTACTGTCCTACGGTGACAGATACATAAAAATAACATGCTCATCTTGCCTACCCGCCCCTGCAGGATTATGTTTAGGCCTATTTGCCATTTTTTTTTTATTTGTGGTTGTTTTAATTATTTTTTCCCTTATGTATACCTAAATACTGTTTTTGTTGATTTGTTGTTTTCCTGTGCTGTTTGTGTGTGAATTTAATAAAAATCTTCTATCTATCTATCCATTCATAAAACACGTGTTATAAATTGACCAATTTGTTGAGAACTTTATTTTTTTTAGCACAAGTCCCAGGAAGCTGCAAGAGATGGCATTACCGACAACAGACGGCCACGGTACGTATGGTCGTCGAGTTTTATTGCTGGGCTTTGAATATACTAACACTTTCATGGCCCACGGCGCATATTATGATCTTCTCCGGGTCCGGTGCCCCTGCGGGTCGTACCGCGCCGAGGCTGAGCAGTTAGATTACATGTGTTGTGTGCCCATAACACATGCATGTCTTACTATATGGGCCACGTACGATCCTGCAGATTCTGCGAGGAGGCGAAGGAAACGCCTCTCCATCTGCTAGGAGAGTGCGGGAGTACTGATGCAAAAACGCAGAATCCATCTGGGCAAGCACCTGCACAACCCAGACGAGCTCACAATAGGCCGCAGTGACACGAAAGCCATATAAGCAAAAAAAAAACAAAACATATGACCTTGTTAAAGAGGGTAGTGAATATTACTTAATTTGGTCAGCAATTAATAAAACCATTTATGTATCCACAACGCCGTGGCTGGCGCGACGGTCCTGGCGGCGCGGCGGCGTAAGAGTCGACCCCACCAACTTAGCCTGCGGAAGTCGTATAAGCCGACTTAAGGCTGGTGAATGGCCCAACGGCCTTGAGAACACACAATAATTATCAGTAGCCGCATAAATAATTTGTTTTATTCGAGAAAAGTCCAATTAGTGTAAAATACTTTGACAAATATTTGAGTGAAAAAAAATCCCAGCGTTTAAAAGAAATATCCAAATGCGAATACTTTTTTTTTCGGAATTTGATTTTCTTCTAAATGCTTTAGAGTATTTTTCAGTCAAAGTATTTTACACAAATTGAAGATTTCACGAATAAAACATTATTTATATGGCTACAGATAATTATTGTGTGTTCTCAAGGCCGTTGGGGCAGCTTCAACTTGCTTTGTATTTCAACCCCTCCACTGCGATCACCGATACGCCTGCCAAGCGTGCTGATTATGGCAAACCCCCCTTGAGTGGGAGGTATGTTCTACAGTGGACGTAAGTACGCTGATGAGGTCAATTCACTTAACTTACTCCTGTGGCTCAGCAAGCCAAAGTGGCGATCTTGGCCTCCTATCAAGACTTCTCCAGGGATCTCTGTTCTGAGCCATCTCTCGCCAGCTATGTACGTCGAGTTCGCGGGGATCGGCTTCAATATCGTTCCGATCCAGCGTACCTAGGCTAGGGCGGCCGACTGGTCTACGCCCCGGTGGGGTCAATAATGTGTGTGTTCAGTTTAACAATTAATCACCTTATTTAACACATGAAAATATTACAGATGTGACGAATGCAAGCGGTATCAGCATGAAGCAGTACGAGGAGCAACTCAACGGATTGCGCAAAGAAAATTTTCATTTGAAACTAAGGATTTACTTTTTGGAAGAAAAGTTGGGCAACGGATCGCCTCCTGCTGTTCAAGTAAGATCATTACGACTCTTATTATTACGTAATACTCGTAAGCCATTTGTATCCATATAATGGAGTCTGATAAAATAAATAATAATAAATAAATAATGCTGGACAATCCACACAGCATCATCTAGCCCCAAAGTAAGCAGAGCTTGTGTTATGGGGATGACTGATAAACTTAATACCATACATAATATAGATAAATATTTTTTATTATACAGAATGGTTTTTTGAGAAGGGCGGTGATGGCCAACTCTGAAACCACGAGAGTTAGGGAAAAGTCGTGAAAGGAGTCATGCCCTCGATTTATAAGAAAACAATAACTGCATATTTATTTTTTTCAAAAATCTTTTACTTTTGACGGATATGGACCCGAGTGATTTTTGAAAAAAAAATACACCCTGTATTATTAAACTAATCGATTCTGTTGCTGATAAGGATCAATCTTTGCAAATAAATGTTGTACTAAAAATGAATGGCTCGTGGTTTCAGAGTTGGCCATCACCGCCCTTCTCAAAAAACCACCCTGTATATAGAAAATACCCAGAACACCCGGAACAAATATTTGCAGATAAAGCTCGGTATTTAAAAACGGAGCTTGAAGTCCAAAGCTCGCACTCGCAAAGACGACGTCGTCGTCACAACGACAAAACATCGATTCCGTTGAAGCGAAAGCCATACGCGGTAGTAAGTATATCATGTCGATCGGGCCGCATCACAATAAACAAATACATACCTATATAGTACAAAAATACAAATGCACCCTACGGACCGACGCGACGCGACGACCGCGGGAACCCGCTGGATGTGGGCGGCGCAGGACCGATAATTTTCGCATTTTTTGGTGGAGGCCAGCAAGTCCAGTAATGCTTCCAACCTGGGTCTCTTCAAGACAAGAGTGAATAGGTGTCTTCTAGACCTTCGTGAAATACCGTCGGCCACATCGTCACTTTCCCAGCTGCAATTGTGGTCCAACGAAGGTCTCTTGACTACAAAAAAAAGTAGACATCGCACAGCTGATATCGTGATGATGTCTACGTAAACGGCAAAAGGACGTCATTCCATTATTCTTATTTCAGGGTCTTCTGGAACATAACGTCAGACTGCAGGTGGAAGTTGAGGAGTTGAGAAGACAGCTGTCCGACAAGCAAGAGCTGCTTGCGGCAGCCGCTGAAGCTATCGACGTATTGGAACAACAGGTACACCTGCCAGCCAGCCTTTTTATTTTTATTTTAAGAATTTTACTTTTTTTATTCCACATATTGTATTTACGGAAATAAAGATTTTTCTACTTTTGAGCCATATGTATGGGCAGCATAAACAAGATTTTGTCTGGAATATGAAAAAGAAAAAAAATATATTTCTGTACGTAGGTAAATTACAATAACATGGCTTGTAACAAGAATTGAGAAAATGTCATACAATGTGTAAAATTAATTATGAATGTGTTAACAACTAGACAAGGTTCGTCTTGTCTTGTTCGAATTACTCGAGGGACGTGTAGAGAGCGGAATTATTTCGTTAAACTACAATAAAAAAATGCGTTAATTATTGAAGTTGATAGAATTAATTTATATTTTTTTTTAAGCATTCTATGACGATTCGATGTCAATTTTGTCTAATCTATTTTCTACCCCAGAAGACAAGGGCCATGCTAAGACTGTTGTAATATTTTGCAAACGAAAGAACTAATGGCACTACAAAAGGATTCGGTACCATATTTCAAAAGTGGAGTTAAATTAAATTAAATTTGAAATTTCTTTTGCAGGGATCTGTCTCGACAGACAGCGTTGAAAATATGTCAATGAACAACTGCGTAACTATGAAGAAAGAAAATACAGAACAGGTACATTTATAAAAATAAATAAATAAATAATGCTGGACAATCCACACCGCATCATCTAGGCCCAAAGTAAGCAGAGCTTGTGTTATGGGTACTAGATGACAGATAAACTTAATACACAACATAACATAGATAGATATTTTTTATTATATATAGAAAATACCCAGAACACCCGGAACAAATATTTGCAGATCGTACAAACATTTGTCCCAAGGCGGGAATCGAACCCGCAACCTTCTGCGTCGCAGGCGGACCTTCGCCCGCCGCGCCACATCGGTCGTCAAAAAATGTATTGTTTGTAATTTGAAGATTATGTTAATGTCCTTGTAAAAACATTGTTAATTTTGTCCAGGCACTCGACCGGAAGGATGTTACTGATGACACATGCGCGGAATCCGAATCGGCGGGGTAAGTAATTCACACTTATATTGTAAATGCGATTTGGAAGGGTTTTTGTTACTATCCACGAACAACTGCTGAACGGATCAGGATGTGCTAAAATTTTGCGTAAATGTAGACCTAGAACTAGATAAGTCAACTTTTTATACCGTCATTTCCTATCGGATTGAAATAACCTTATAACATTTCCATAAATAAATGTAACAATAATTAAATCTTTGAATCGTATCTTTACTATATTAGGTATATGGGTTATTTACTTGTATCCTCGAAACAACACGTGCGAAGGCGCAGGCAAAAACTAGTATATTTAATGTAAACATAACCATTATTATAATTAATTTTTAATATCTATTCCAGTGATTATTTGGCGGTAACTGTTAACAACGAAGACTTGGTATGTACATATAGTAACATCCATCACTCATTAATTTTTAACCGACTTCGAAAATAGGAAGAGGAGAACCTCTTGCACATACATGCAGCCGAACATAGAAATGTTCGGCTGCATGTATGTTTTAAAAAATATATGTTCGTCGATTTCTCCGTCAATTGTGGACCGATTTGGATGATTCTTTTGCAATTGTATAGAAGGTGATCCCGAGGTCTCATATTTTTTTTTATTTGCGAGGCCTTAGTATTTGTCCTGCATAAAACCAGTAGGTTTTTAGTTTATACAAAACAACCAAATGATGTTCTTATGAGTCGGTCTTTGATTATTGTGAATCAGAGATCCGACAAGTACGTAATTAACTAAAAAACGTACGTAAACTAAACTAACACGTACGTAACTAACTACTTCAACAAACAAAAATTGTTACAGGACGAGCTTATGAGATTACGTAGAGAGAACCGCAAAGCTCTTCAGATGATAAAAGGCTGCATGAAGAAAATACAGCAACAAGACAAAGAAATGAAGAAAGTTAAACTGGTTAGTAACTATTCTTTTATTGATAACTTGCTGCGCCCCGCGGCTTCGCCCGCGTGGAAATTGATTGCACATCCCCTAGGGGTCCTATTGTAAAAATAAAAAATATGTGTATCATTATTTACTTTATTAATTTGTACCGAGTTTTGAGTGAATCAAACCTCTAATAAAGTTAAGGAAACTTTATCACCCTTTTTAACCCCTTAGAGGTTAATTTTTGAAAATTAGATAGATAGTTATTCTAGAACTTCTACATACCAAATTTCATATAAATTTATGTAGTTACCGAGATACCTACGTTGTCACAAACATTCACATGAACTTTCGCACTTATAATATTAGTACGATGATGGTCAACTTAAGGACCTTAGTGAAGATGTGGCTTAAACCTACCTAACCTTACTTGGTTTAGTGGCCCTAGTTAAAAACGACCTATGCCTCTATAATATGCCTATACACGATAAATATCAACTAAAAGTCTAGCATAACTATATTTCTCTTTATTGAAGGTATGTTGTTGTGTAAGGATGTTTTCTTTCAGGATAAAGAATTAACATACGCGCAAGTCAGCGATTCGCAGTTGGAAAAGTATCAAGAAATTTTGAAATGCAAAGACGAGCATATCAAAGATTTGGAAGGAAAAGTGCGTGATCTTCAGAAAAATGTTGCCCAAGATGATGAAGAATCTGGGTAAATCAAATCAATATTAACTTAAAACTTCACATAACATCGTTTGTAATTTATGTTAATAAAATGTTCAATTTTGTTGCAGAAACCTTCAGCAGCTTTTAACTCGTCGTTTACAAGGACTTGCATATTTTCTGGACAAACTGCTTTCACACAAGTAAGTTCGATTCTATCTATAATCAGGTTACAATAAAGAGTGAATACATTATATTAGTCATAGATATTATATCGTGTTATAATTTCAGATGCGTGCTGGGCGAAGACAAGAAGAGGTTAGCAGAGAGCATTCTAGAACAAAGCTTAGCCCTACCGGTCGGCTTAGAACTAGACGAGTCGATGGCGCCAGAGGAGTTTACGATGGATGAGAGTAACCTCGATATCTCACAGTCTCTGAGGATAGAGGACCTTACTTTGATGTTCGGACATCACATGAACTGCATAGACCAGCAAAAACACTCAATTCTGAAGCCTATGAAGTTCCCGATAGTCGACGTAATCTCCGAGTCTGAATGCTGGTCGGAGCCTGACAGGAACGTGTCCCTCGCCCGCGTCGGCTTGTGTGACACCGGAGTCAGCGCGCGCGACTCTATCTCTGACAATAATACGTACAACAGAGCTCGTCGCGCCAAGCTCTCCTACGGTTCCCGCTCAGAAGACAATAAAACAACATCGGGCGCCATGATTGTCAGTGAACTCAACACGCGCTGCGAGAGCCTAGAACGCGAGAAAGTCGACCTCAATGCCAAATTAGAATTAACTCTCAATGAAATCGAAAAACTCTCATCTGAAAACAGTGATTTGAAAAAGAGCCTGAACATTGAACAAGCTAACGCTGTAGAGGCGGACAAACACGTAGAAGCTTTGAGAAGTACGATTTTGAACCTGGAAACGCGGGTTAAGGATGTGGACCAGAAGCTGGCGGATTCAATGAAAATGATTGAAGTGATGAAGTCTGAGAGACATGAATTGGAAGCTACATTCTTAGAAAAAGAGCGGTCATTGAGGCGCGCAGCTGACGAAGCTACATTACAAGCATCACAAGTAGCGTTGGAAAGAGCTCGCGCTCAGCACGACAGGCTCCGCGTGGAGAAAGAGCTTGAAGAGACTCGGGAGAAACTCTCTTCTGTTATGGAGTTTAATACTCAGCTTGAAATTGAAGTGACACGAAGAGTCGGCCAGGATGTCGATGATAAAATGTTAGCGGTGCACGAAGATCTGCCGTTCGAGGAAGATAGGCCGACCTCTCCCGATCAGGGCATCGACAGCGATAGACTCTCAAGCTTAGAACAAAACGACGCTGTTGCTTTATCACCTCGTAAGTCACCGATAATACCAATTCCACCTGTTCCCCTTCTACTGGATATTATGCCTGTTCTAAATAAGCAAAAATTTTTTTTCCAGGCTCGTTGTATGAAGAAAACATTACGCTCAAGCAGAAGTTATCAAGAACTAAAGCGACTCTGGCTGAGACCCTCACTCAGCTGAATGCTGCAAACTTGCGTAAAAGAAGTGTCCAGCGCGCCATCTGTAGAGAAATACACAAGACGCAAGGTGTGCTACGCAAAGCACGCGATCAGTTTGAACACCAGAATTAGCTGTAAGTTTTTCGAGTTACTTTACCTCCTAAATAACGATCGCTGTAAAATAATAAACAAGTATTATTTTACCCCCATATTATCTATTTCAAAATTGAGTAATTACTTCTAGCCTTATCTATAATCTCCATAGCTTCTCACTCACTCTATTAAATTGTGATGGATTTATATAAAGGCTGTCAAAAATAAAACCTACGCTAAAGTAAGCCTTATAATTAGGTTTTTATTTAGATTGTTAATAAGGAGTAGATCATATTCAAAGAAGATATTAGATTTAACTAAGCTTCAGCAGAAGCACTTTTTGATAACACGCCCGGCCCCGGTGTATTTTTACATGATTATTGCTATAACTCTGTGATTAAATTGAACTTTTAAATAATTTTACTTTTAATTATGTAATTATCATTTATTTTATATGTAGGTAGGTTATTTATAGTTATTAATGGGCTCGCTAACCTATGTTCTTGTTTCATGTATCATTAATTGACATGTTATATGATGGTATTAAATGCGTGCAGAGGTTTCTTTTGTACTTGCTTGTTTTATGGGACTTGTCTGTAATGTAAGCCGCGTCTCCATTTGGTCTGCCTCGAGGGTAGCGAGCCGCGACCTTTGGTAACTACAAGGCGTGCGTGGCTCACGGTCGGTGCCCATTTTACCCGAGACGGCAACTCCATTTCTATTTGCGTAACATCTTTTAATGGAGACCCGGTTGAAGACATCATAATATTACAGTGGATACAGTGTAAGTTTTGTTAAAATGTTATACAATATTTTTGTAAGAGATATAATGTTCTGTTAATTTAAAATAGGTAGGTACTTAGTTCTTACGCATTTTATAAAATAAATCAAAAATTTAACTTTAAGTGTCTTTTCAATTATTATCTTTAGGTATTTCTCGCGTCAACTAGTAGGTAGACTTCATGTGCAACCTGATGATCCGAGGCCTCATAGATAGAAGATCATTTATCTTAACCACTGCGGAAGTTGGCTCCCACAGAGCTGTGTTGCCATAAACCACGCTTTACTAAATAACTATAATACTTTTTTGCGCTCGGCAGGCGGACGGAGATCGTAGTAGAGATGTTAAAAATACACAAAAGCAAGCTGCTGCTCTTCCTCTGGAAGGTTCGCTTTGTCGCCTCTTACGACACCCGCGTGTTAAGTTGGAGGGGTCGATTCTTACGCCGCCGTGACTGCCACTACTACCCTTCTAGAAATTCGTAGGCATTCGTAGTCAAAGCGGAGAATCCAGTCAGATTAATAATTATATTTTCTGCGCCTCGTCACTGTGTCCTGTGTCCGAGTATCTAATTTTTAGAATTTGAGTGGGACAGCATGCATGGCAGAGGCCCGAGGCTGCTAATCATAATCCCATTATCTATCAACGCGGCTTATTTTATAAAAGACTAGCAAACCCGGCGAACTCCGTTTCGCCACCAGATGGCTTCGTTTTATGTAACATCAACGGATTTGTATGTCACCAAATCGCCAGCAGTCGTTTGTAGTACATGCTATGTATCAGAGATGACGCTGTATGTGAAAAAATATTTTCCCGCTTTTCTTTTTAAATTTTTCCTGAATTTTCTTTGATATAAACCTCACGGAGCCCGAGACCTTTCCAACGAATGCAAAACCGTGGAAATCGGTTCGTGCGTTCTGGAGTTATAGGTAGCGTCAGGAAGGAAAACCCGACTTATTTTTATATAGTAGATAGTTTGAAGAAAACCCCGACTACATACCTTTAACAATGTTACTAAATCAACCTCGGAAGAAAGAAGTACTAATTATCTAGTTCTATGAAATCAACCATCAAGAAAAAAATCTAGTCTAGACTCCCAGCCTCTCGGACCAATGAAACTAGACAAGAATGATTATATCAGAAACGATCCAAAGTGCTTGGATCTATTTTGCTAAATCGTGTTTAATTATTGATCAGATAAATAGATAGATTATTACTTTATTGCACCATCAATTATGTACATAAAATAATAAAACTAGAACTTATTACTAACTAAGTAAGTACCTACTGATTAAGTTCTGTTTTTTTTATCTTAATATTTAATAATGAGGGTCGTGTATCAAAACTGTATGTAAACGACCTGCTAGATGGTCTCAGCAAGCAGCCAATTGGATGCCATATCGATGGAATGTGTGTAAATAACATTAGTTATGCGGACGATATGGTGCTGCTGGCACCATATAACAGCGCACTTGAGAAATTGTTGGTGATAATTATTATGTGAAAATTATGCTAGGAGTCATGGTCTCCAATACAATGTTAAAAAGAGTGAGTTCATGGTTTTTTCTCCTAAGGGTATGAATATGAACGAGGTACCCGTTATGTTGAATAAACCAGTAGATACTAAAAAAGGTTTCCCAGTTCAAATACCTGAGTCACATTGTAAGTGACAACCTTAGTGATGAATTAGACATAGAGAGAGAGCGAAGGGCGTTGGCTGTAAGAGCCAATATGTTGGTTCGTAGGTTCTATCGATGTTCTAAAGAGGCAAAAATAACCTTGTATAAATCCTACTGTCAGACGCATCGTCAGACGTTATACACGAGTAGCATATGGACCAACTCACACTCACTCTCACGATGACGATGACGCTTTATGTAGACTCATGGAAAATAGCCTGTCCTGACACGAATCTGCCCAAAGTCCTTTCTTCTCAGACAAAAATATTATTAATACGTCTACCAGCTCATCATACGTCTACGTGCTCGTCTACTCGCCGTTTTCGAGTGGGAATCAGGACTTTGGTTACATGTTCTGCCTTCCAAAAATCTAGGTACCCTTTTAGACAAAAACTCTTTTCGGGTGGCCACCTCTTTGCATTTGGGTTCAGCTTGCCTAATTGCACATCGTTGCCAGTGTGGTAAAACCGTTGATTAGTTTGGTCACCATGCACTGGCACGTGTCTCTATTTCAGGACGTGTGCCCCCGTCGTAGTTCAATTAATGACATCATTCGTCGGGCTTTTTTACCAGCGTCAGTGTGGCACCTACCCTCGAACCACGTGGCCTTATGCGAGATGATGGTAAAATACCTGACGGTATGATCCTGATTCCCTGGAAGGTGTGTCCGTGAGGGTGAGGGGGTGTTAGATCCCGCCCCCTTTTTGATTTTCTATCTACCGGGCAATAGCAAAACTGCTAGATTCATTCTGTGACGATGGTATTACGTAGTTTAACTATCTCACACTAGATGTTACGTCACATGTCTCCTTTTTGTCACAAAGAAGCCTTTATCATTAAAATAGCAAGAACAAATTTGTGTATAATTTGTCGGAGTCCAGGAAGGCAATTCTCGACAATTTAACCACGCGAATTAACAGCCAAATTTGACAGTTTTTATAGAAATATCTGTCAAATATGACAGTTCTTTATCGAGTGATAAATTGGCGAGAATTGCCTTCCAGTCTTGTCTATTAATTTTTGTGATCCAATGCTGTTTAAGATTATTTTCGGATGGAAATCTAGAACATACATAGTTTAAAATATAATTAATAGGTGGGCTTCACGTACTTGAAGTTAAACTAGCTAAACGATAACTGTTAATAGTTGTCTCACGGAGGGAAAGTGCTTTCAATAATGTAGATAGAATATTTAATTTGCCTTGTTTTATTTCATATTTTTTTAAGGTACGTACTTTCCATTTATGAAGCCGCCGCCGTGGAACAATCGGTAAAATCATTGGATTCTAATTATGGTACTTTCTTTTTGTTATATTCGTGTTGCTGCCCCGTTGACAAAGCTGTGCACAGGACGAACGCCGACAGTACACTGACTAAGGCCACGCCTACTGTGATGACGTCAGGCCCTAGTTAAGAATCACGGTGCACAGTTGCTTAGGCTGCCTCCTCTGTATCTGCTCCGTGGGGTATTAGGGTATCAGTATATTACAAGGTATTTAGTATTGCGATCGACAAAAATTTTTGGAGAGTTGGAGGGGTTATGGGCTACATTTCTCCGGTAGACTCAATGTCCTAAGTGTCACGGTTGCTAAGATATTTTTTTTTTAATATTTGTGAAATTTTTAGGCATAGGATTTTGAGTTCATAGGAGCGGGACAGAGCATGTTTTAGGAACGGCAAAAGCGCAAAAAACAAGTTTTTGCTTATTTACCTACAAGAAAACCACAAAACTTATGAAGAAAATGGTTCAAATACCAAATAATTAGTACTACGAATAACAATAATTCATCATCATCAACAACAACCTATCTTAGTCCACTGCTGGACATAGGCCTCCCCCAATGAGCGCCATAGCGCCCTGTCTTCAGCTTGCCGCATCCCGCATCTGCCTACAGTCTTTATCTGATCGTCAGCACACCTGGCCGGAGGGCGTCCTACAATACGTTTGCCGAGTCGCGGGGTCCACTCGAGAACACGTTTACTCCAGCAGCGGTTGTCGGTTCTTCGCGAGATATGGCCAGCCCACTGCCACTTCAGCTTGCTTATTCTTTGAACTATGTCAATAACTTTGGTTCTCTGTCGGATGTATTCGTTACAAAACCTATCCTTCAGAGAAACTCCGAGCATAGCTCTTTTCATAGATCGCTGAGCGACTTTGAACTGGTGGACCAGCCCTACCGTGAGTGTCCACCTCTAAGCTCCGTAGGTCATACGGGTAGGACGCTCTGGTTAAAAACTTTCGTGTTCAAGCATTATTTATTATTTATTTAATTATAATAATAATTAGGTACCTAAGAATCAAAACAAGTCATTTCAATAGACCGCAGGGTTCCTGAGATCTCGAACAAATTATGTGTATGTGTAGGCCTAGTTTGACAACCAAACCCGTTAATGTAGGTTCGTTCGCCCCCTAAATCGACCAAATAGTTTGACAGTGGATTGAACCAAAGAGTTTCTGTTATCTTCATTGTCATAGAGAAAAAAAAATATTCTTGATCTTTTTTTAAAAAAGGCGGTAAAAAATGAGCTAATAATTTCAATCCCGCGTAAGTTGCTTGTGACAAAAAAAAATTTCCTTTCAAACTTACAAGTTGAAAGGAAATTTAAATAATGCAAAATACATACAAACAATACATAAAAAATCCTAATCTGGCTACATTAGGATACTTAACAGTAGTAGCTAACATGCAAGACAAACATGACCGATCGGCGCCTTCGCACTTTCACTGGAAAATTCTTAAATGCAGGTACTTACGGTACAGTTCTTTCCCAATAGGTTATTTTTGTCATTATTGTGAAATAACTTTCTGACACAAATCTTGCAGAATGATAATATTCTCAAATTCATCAATACTAGCTTGTCCGGACAAAAAAGAACTCCAACAGGTTCATATAATTTTTAATAAAATGGGCGACGACTACGATAAACTTGTTTCGTTGTTTTTGAAATTCTCTCTTGTTCATGTAAGTATATTTACCTGTATTATCCTTTACAAAATAATAAAATCGTCCAAGAGCTAGGACCTACCATAAAGTATTGTATTGTTAGGTAGGTACCTACCTACTTAGATGCTGAATGCGGCAAGGCAAGCTGAAGACAGGGCACTATGGCGCTTATTAGGGGAGGCCTGTGTCCAGCTGTGATATAGCATAAAATATGCTGATTATAATCTATTTATTTATTTATTTTTAAAGGACACTTAACATGAGATCACAATGCAAGTTTTTTTTCGATTCTTGATACTTATGTAAGTTATCTATTATATATTATTGTATGTTACGACGTTTCATTTACTACAATATTTTTATTGAACACATGCAGCGTTTTTACTTTATGAAACACATGTCATAGGACGGAGCTATCAAGACGCCTTCTCCCGAAGATTACCAAATGTGCTTCAATTATACACTGACTGCTAAGCTGGCTCCTTTGTGGAATACCTTGGGCCTATGCTATTTGATAAACAACAGGGATTTTCTATCCTGCAGAGGCCCTCAGGATGGAGTTAAATACAATATCTGGAGCACCGGTAATTGTTACCTACCTGTACCTACTTACTCTTTAGAAACAGTCATTATAACGTTCAAATACCTACATACTATTCTAGTAGGTAACTAGGTAATAGTAATACTAATTGTACACTTCATTATGATATGACTTACCCATACTAAAATGCTAAATTCACAGATCAACAGACTGTCATAGAATTGAAACCGATAAAGATTAATTTTATTACACTTGATGAACAATTCTGTTCCGGAGAATGGATCAGGGTGCTGCCTAGGTAATATTTATTTTACAAGACAATAAGTAGTAGAGGTAGAATACTTGATTACATTTTTGTTGCCTAAACCTGAACCGCTAGTTTGGTTAGTTAAATAGGTACCTAGGTACTTACTCGATCGAAAGTAACGTCTCTATGGCGAGACATTCAAATTTTGTGTGTATGTAGCAGGTTATGTAGTTGTGAGGGCTATTCTGATTCGATCGAAATGTGATTTCCGTGTTCAAGTTAAACACTCGGAATCCGTCATGGATTCACGCGAAATTCAAATATTTTTGCGGTTTTTAAAATTTTCTGCGCGAGGAATAAAACTAACGGAAAAGTTTAATTTTCTTTAAATCTACCTATGTTACGACAAACTTCTGTTCTGCTAAACATTTTGGTGTAAACTGTTTGCTTCTGTTTAGGTAGGAACTTCTAATAAATAAATGTCTAAATGTGTCGCTATACCGTGGTTGTTGAGACGATAAAACACGATAGGTAGGTACCTACTAACCGAACTCGGGGGCTCTTGTATCTGACTGCTCTGCAAAAGTCATGTCTGATGGAATGCGCGCAGTGTTCTGGTTGTAGGGCTTATGACATGCAAAGTAATGAAGTTAACATTGCGTTAACTTCATTACTTATCCAACTGTTTCAGTTTGAACAAAGCTATAGTCGAAGATTTCTATGAATCCTTACCGGAGTCTGCTAACTTCAAGTGTTACAAAGACTTGCGTCGTCATTGGAAAAATATAGTGAGTGTTGTCTACCGGTAAATAGTTACTTACCTTCTTAAAATGTCCAAAAAATTAAGTGCTTAATTTGCTATTACCATGCAGCATGGCTACAGATTACCTGAAGAAGAAGGTGCTTACATCACAGTCAGATTCTGGCGGGGAGAGCCTCTGACATACCCTAAAATATGCTTGGCTAGAAACTTTCCTATCGTGACACCGGTACCCAAACATTTGGAGGTCAGACAAAATAGTTTTTCAGTTCATGTGTAAAATTAAGTTTTTAAGCCCTTAAACCAATTTACTAATTTCCGAACTTACAGAAAACGATTCTAAAGAACTTTATAAGTTCCATGAAATATCGAATGCCACATTTTCTCGGAAAGCCGTTGATTATCGAGTGTAATGATGAATACATGACAAGAGTGAGAACTATCATAATATTTACCTATGTACCTACCAAAACTTTTGGATTGTAGGGAGCATCGATTGGTTAAAAATTAAAGCTAAAGGTTTATTTTTTTACAGGCTCAGAATGATAGAAAGCTGCCTGAAACTCAAGCGATAAGCTTATGCACGCCGACACAGCATTTGCTATAGAAAAAGAAATGATAAGTTATTGACTAAAATAAGTATTTAATAAAAATTTCTTAATTTCACCATAACTTTATAAAGTTATGGTGAAATTAAATATACAGGGTGGTTTTTTGAGAAGGGCGGTGATGGCCAACTCTGAAACCACGAGAGTTAGGGAAAAGTCGTGAAAGGAGTCATGCCCTCGATTTATAAGAAAACAATAACTGCATATTTATTTTTTTCAAAAATCTTTTACTTTTGACGGAAATGGATCCGAGTGATTTTTGAAAAAAAATTACACCCTGTATTATTAAACTAATCGATTCTGTTGCTGATAAGGATTAATCTTTGCAAATAAATGTTTTACTAAAAATGAAAGGAAATAGCAAATTTTTACATTTTACTTTTAGTATCTCAATTTTACCTAACTAATAAGTTGCTCAAAATGGTTTCCATTGACTCCAATGCATAAGTTTATACGTCTGTCTAGAGACTTAACTGCATTTGATATCATGACAGGATTTATCCTCGATAAAATATCAAGCAATGAGCTTTGTAAGCTCTCAACTGTATTGTAACGAGCTTTGTAAAGTACGTTCTTGACGTAACCCCATAGGAAATAATCAAGCGGTGTGAGATCGGGTGATCTTGCCGGCCATCTCACCGGACCATGAGTGCCAATCCATCTATCCCCTAAATGTTCATTCAGCATATCTCTAACCACACGGCTGTTGTGAGCTGGGGCCCCGTCTTACTGGAAATACAGATCAAATTTTAAAAAATAGGCCTCCTTCAAATCTTCACACTTAACGACCAAAAAGTATAAATAGGAGGTGAGTTTTCTTCCGTGTAAAAATAAGAAAGTGAAAATTTGCTATTTCCATTCATTTTTAGTACAACATTTATTTGCAAAGATGGATCCTTATCAGCAACAGAATCAATTAGTTTAATAATACAGGGTGTAATTTTTTTTCAAAAATCACTTGGGGTCCATTTCCGTCAAAAGTAAAAGATTTTTGAAAAAAATAAATATGCAGTTATTGTTTTCTTATAAATCGAGGGCATGACTCCTTTCACGACTTTTCCCTAACTCTCGTGGTTTCAGAGTTGGCCATCACCGCCCTTCTCAAAAAACCACCCTGTATATAATTAAATATATATATTTAATTAACTTCTTTACTGACCTACCTCCTGGTTATTAGGTATTATACAGAATTTAGTAGGGGAAGTTGGTAGGTACGAGTTGATCTCCCGAGGTAAGGTGATCCCACTCGATTTTTGACTAATTATTAACGCCATCTAGTAATTTTCTTCAGTAAAACATAGCCCCCCCCAGCGCGCCAGTCAAAACTTATTGGCGGAGTGACGAGTGCAAATTTATGAGTGAAAATAAATTGTGTGGTTTTGATGTAAAGTAAGCCTGAATTTGAGCCTTGATTAATTTTATTGTAGAATATGAAAAGCCATGTTTTTTTGTATTGTTGCTTGCTATAATAAATATGTTCAATTTTGAGTTTTCACAATAATTGCGCCCGCCTCGACGTCGTCGCCGCACTGCGGACGCCGCCGCCGTGCCGCCGCCACACGCCGGTCCAACGCTTGGAGGTTATTATAATATAACTATATCAATAAATTTTAAAGTAACTATGAGTAAAAATTTATATTTGGGCAAGACGATCCCCAGGAGAATGTACAAGATGATCCCCTATAAAGCAACTTGCGGATTCTCTTCAATTTGGTTCCGTAGACGAAAATATAAAAAAAAAGTTCTTCGGTTTATAAAGTTTTTTTGTTGTATGTTTGTAAACAACTTTTGTATTATTCTGTTTATAGTTACAGAAATAAAAACCGAATTTGATAAATATAACTTTTGAACATAAAGTTTGAAGATGATCCCTGAGATATCTTGCCTACCCCCCAGGGATCATCTTGGACCCCGGTGTACAAGATGATACTGTGCAAGGTGTTAAAAAAAACCATTTTATTTCACAAGATAAATATATTCAGCATTCTGAGTATGCAGCAAGCTAGCCAGATAAATTTCCTACTTGTTTGTCTGTATAATAGATATTATCATTAAATTATATTAGAAGTTACAAACATTCTCCCCTAGGGGGATCATCACGTACTACTTTCCCCTAGGTGTGTGGCAGAGATGTAGGAAATCGAAAAAGGATATAGGTAGGTACTACACTTGAGAGCAAAAAAATCGCACAGTCATGATTTTTTGACATAACTAAAAAAAAAACAAAAAATATTATGTTTCTGTAATGCAGATTCATAGTCTATTTTAATACCTATCCAGTGGTATCTGATTTGTCTTTCAATCATTACATAAAAATGCTTTTGTGGATCAATAACAAAAATGCATGTTTAGTAAAAAATTCTTTATTCAAGTATTGGTGTCAAAGTTATGAAATTAAAAGATAAAATTAATTTAAAGTTTGTTATTAATACCGAGTGTTTCCTCCCCTAGCCTAAATCACTGACTCCATCCGTGTTTTCATTGATGTTACTAGACTTTTGATAAAGTCTTGAGGAATAGCCTCCCATTCCTCTGCGATCGCCTGTTGCAGCTCCTGTAGAGTCGATGGAGGAGCATCTCGGCCTCGAACTCTTCTTTTCAGCTCGTCCCATAGATGTTCGATGGGATTGAGGTCTGGGCTTCGAGCTGGCCACTCCATAACGGTCACATCCACCTCTTGAAGGTACTCGATCACTATGCCAGCAGTATGCGGTCTTGCATTATCTTGCATAAACAGAAAGTTTTCGCCGATAAACCCAGCAAAAGGTACGACGTGGCTCTCGAGTACTTCCTCAATGTATCGTATGGAAGTCAATCCTCTTGATTGGCGACCAGTATTCGGTCCGGTGATGAAGGCAAGCTCGGTTTTTGCTTCCATAGACATGCCTCCCCAAAACATGATTGATCCACCGCCATAGGCCACACGTTCTGTTATGCAGCATTGGGCAAATCGTTCTCCCGATCTTCTATACACCTTCCCCCGTCCGTCGTTGCCATGCAAGCACATCCTGCACTCATCAGAGAACAGGACTGCACTCCACTGCTCTTCGGTCCAATTCAAATGGTCTCGAGCGAACTGAAGGCGGGCTTCTCGGTGGGCTGGGGTCAATTTCGGCCCGTTTGCTGGCCTGTGTGCAGTCAGGCCACCTTCTCTCAATCGTCTTCTGACTGTCCACCGGCTAACTTCTACTTCACGAACTTCTTGAAGTCGTTGGCCCAGTTGAACTGCGTTCAAACGACGATTTCTTAAAGATGTCGTTATAAGAAAGCGGTTATCACGCTCTGTTGTAGCACGGGGACGGCCCGATCCTTGTCGCCGTTGGTAGCCACCAGTCTCTTGATACCTCTGGTATACACGCCGAACGGTAAATCGGCTCAAACTCAATTGTCGAGCCACTTGACTTTGCTTAAGCCCCGATTCAACAAGGGCAACCACTTGAGCGGCTACTTCTGGTGTAGTATCCATTTTCGTGTTCCGTTTGAAGCCAATATCAATAGAGAACCTTTCACACTGTACGTTGGTATGCAAATGATGACCATTCCCTCAATATGCACTCTTTTATACCTGCGATAAATCCCGCCGCCGGCCTTACCTGGATCGAGCGACATAAGGGGGTCTATTGTTTTGTTGCTAATGAGTTGTTTTTAAAGGTAAATGTCAACCCTTTATCAGTTCTGCGAATGCCTAGATTATGCACTTTAATTTAATTTGATTTTAATTTGCTGTAAGCTCCAAATAAAAAAAAAATTTAACTTTTAAGTAAAAATGTGCGGATGTGCGATTTTATTGCTCTCAAGTGTATGTCAGTAGGTAAAATTGATAAAATTGATAATAATTTAAATCATTGCCATTTATTAAAGTAAGGAACATAATAATTAAGGAATAACATCCATCGTCAACATGAAACATAGGAATAACATAACGACAATACTTTTTCAACAAGAGGGGGACTCACAAAAACCCTTCTTAATTAATTAGAGTGCTCCAGTAATTTTTTTACTAGTATACTAATTTGTCAAGTAACCAGATGTTGGTGAAGATTCTAGTAAAGTGTGTCGTGGAGATGAGAGAGATGGTTGGCCGGCTGTTTGTTGGAAGAATCTAGCTACCGATGGAGACAAATTTGTCGGTTGACTTGTCAGTGTTTGTCTCATTTCCTACAACAACAAAAATATACGTTAGTCATAGATCTTTTACTTAGATCTATGATGTTAGTAGCTTTGTCAATTCATACTAATATTATAAATTCGGTAGTAACTCTGTTACCTTTTCACGTCTAAACGGCTGGACGAATCTTAATGAAATTTAGCAGGAAGGTAGGTAGTATCCCGGGGACGGACATATGCAACTTTTTATCCCGGAAAAGAGCGTGCGAAGCCGCGGGCAATAGCTAGTCTCCTATAAGTATGCTGGATTTTCCAGAGGTACTATTTAAAAATAGTAAATGTACATAATACTTACATACCTACTTAATATCGTAGGGTAGATATTTACGGAAGAGATCTCTTCCTTTAGGCTGTAGATATGAATCTGCAGCCTATACTTGTCCACTGCTGGACCATTTACCTACCTCTGTCAAATTTCATTGAGATCCGTTCAGCCGTTTAGGCGTGCAAAGGTAACAGACGGACAGATAGACAGACAGAATTACTTTCGAATGTGTAATATTAGTAGGTATGGATGGGGAGTGACGCCATAATCCCCACGATAGGCATGCGGTTTGGGGATCGCAGTTTGATGTTAGTATTGTTTCGGTGAAAGAGGAAGGCTGTATTTACCGATCTTGTAGGCCTTGCTGTTCTTGGAAATCTTTCATCAAAATTTGATCTTGTAATTGGAGAGTGTGTTCGAACAGTGGTATAACTCAGCAAATGCGTCAGTTTGTATCCACTGGCTAGTTGTTCCAATGTTTTACCTTAAAAGTTGATAAAATGAGCTAGGTAGGTAGGGGAGATCAGGGACAAAAGTAACAGTTTGTACTTCATGCCTGATTTCTCGTTAGTAATAACATTTGTGATAAAGTAAATATAGTCATATTAAACTTCCTTTTATGGTATATAAATGTACATTATAATTTTATCTAATATATCATAGTTTTGGTTAAATATAAAGCTGCAAATCCAATTTGGAGATTGTTACTTTCGACCCCATGGTCAGGACGAAAGTAACAAGGCGTGGGTCGAAAGTAACACCCTAAAGTTCTGCCCAATGTTATAAATACAATGAAAAAGACATAAGACTAACTAAATAATTAATTTCAAAGCTATAGTACACAAATAATTACGTTCTTATTAAGTTAACTTGATATTCACGTTTCTATTCAGTCATACCTACATTCAGAAGAATTTTCTTCATGATGATTAATCAATATTTTCTTACTAAAACAATCAATAACTTCATAATAATCAACAAAACAAACAAAATATGACTTCTTAATGATTTTTCAACTTCTTAAGTAAATTCACACAACAAAAATAAATTTCTTTATGATGTCAACTTTGGATGAAATTAGCATGGTACTTTTGTCCGGCCATAAAATGTTAGGTACTGTTCTACCCAACCCCATTATTGTTATTTTATGCAAACTAACTTTATAATAGAACATGTTCCCATTGTCTGTGGAGGAGTCTGCAAAAGGCCTTTATTCCCCGTCTGTTGAGAGGACTTATGCAGACTCCTTTCGAGTGCGATTCAATTTTGTCCACAGATGGGTGTCTGAATTATGCCTTTACTGCTCTAACTTGCACTAAGTGTAGGGGAATAAACAAGAATGGCAAATTACCACATGTTCAGTCTCAAAACCCAACCAACAACAATTATGCGAATTTACAAAAGGCACCTGTCATTCTCGAAACGCGCCCGGCACGTCGTTTCGATTCATAATTTTAATGAATTATTGTGTTTTGTGTGTTTTCCAAAATCTAATCTAATAAGATTAGATAATAATCTAATATAAATCTAATAAGACCTAAATCGTTATTTCAAAAA
Source organism: Eupithecia inturbata (assembly GCA_963662085.1). NCBI lineage: Eukaryota > Metazoa > Arthropoda > Insecta > Lepidoptera > Geometridae > Eupithecia > Eupithecia inturbata. The sequence goes on along the minus strand of OY759180.1, from coordinate 6,840,889 downwards.
CTATAAAAAAAATATTTTTCTCATAAAGTTAAATTTATTACTAAATTGCAAGGTAATACAGGACTAACCCATTTTTTTAACGTTTTAGCATGTCTCATATCGATTCTAACGATATAACCTTTACATATAGATCCCAACAAAAATTAAGCGATATATTAATCTAATCACGTTCGCGCGGGCCTACCCACGAAGGCCATCGTGTGTGGCCCCAGATTCACGAACTCCGCAAAATGGCCGCCACAAACTAAGAGCCGAAAACAAGTTATACCTACCACGCTAAAGACAATGTTAAATTTAATTAACGAGTTACTAGTTACATTAATAACATCCTCTTAATTCTATGTAAACACTAAATGAATGAACAACAAAAAACTTAATTTCGGTGTCAAAAGCCACAATTCGTATACTAACCTAACCTTGCAGCTGAGAAGGGGTGCGGAAACTGAACTCAAGCGCGGGGGGCGGTGCAAGCTAACAACCAACGGTCGTTCGGATCGTTTCGACCATTAGACAAGGCTACAGAGCGTTTGTTACTTTCGACCCGCGGTCACTTTTGTCCCCGGTCTCCCCTAACTACGTTTATTAGTCGGTGCCTGTCTTCCTAGCAAATATGAAGCAAAGCTATTCATAGGTAGGTATACACGTATACACACGGATTAATAGAACAACTTGTTTTTAACCGACTTCAAAAAAAGGCACGTACTTTTTTTACCTACTCGTACCTACCTGTAAGAGTGGTCGGTATGTGAGTATTACAACGCCCTGTTTCCAAAATTTTTGACAAAGCGGTAGTGATATTAAATATTATTGCCACAGCCGCACCATCAGCTAGTTGTGAAGAGTCACAGCAAGATAACAAGAACGTCCATTGATCGCTATCCCACTGCTCTCCAGAAAATACTGCTAACTGTAACGTTGATGCCCCTGCAAAGGAATTAATCAGATGTTGAGTTATGACATGGACTTTAACGTCAAGTATGTTATAAGAAGGAATAAACGGTATATGCGGAAGTAACTTACCGGATTCGCTTACTAAATGTGGATTCGCTCCGTGTTGGATGAAAGTTTCTACAATATGACAACATCCATATCTTGCAGCTAGCCTTATAGGCCATCCTCCGTCTGAATTAGGGTCCCAACCGGAATTTATAACTTCGACCAATTCTTTCACTCTCTTGAACATGATCAAATTTTTTATGTAAGTGCTATTTATTTCCATTTTAGTTCAAATTAATCGCACCTATAATTAGTTTGTATCTTCAAAAGTAACTTGCTGAGAATAACTTTGGTAACTTGCTATGGACTTTTTCTTGTAAATCACAGATTTATTATGGCGATTATAAACCTTGACCTACCCTCAATACACGGTTGCACAATAAAAACGTTTCTGTTTGTCCGATTTGGGTACCTGAGTGTATGCGAGCGAGAGATCCTCGGTAAGCTGGCTACCCTATTTGTTGATTGACAATTAGACAAACAGCGGTGTTTAATGATCTCGTCTCCCTCCGTATTCCGCTTCCTATTAATATTGCCTCCCTCCTTTCCTCCTTAGACCCCTCTATATATCATTGCTTAGCATCCTTTATTTGTACAAATAATATAAATATATAGTGTATATAGTTTATTATTGATAATTCCCTTAGTATAATTTTCCTATCCTAACTCGTCTGATCCTTATCCTGTACCTATCGTTTCGTTGTTTAAGTTTATTAAGTTGTAAATGTTTCCCAAATTTTTTAACTAAAAAAAATATACTAAATAAAAAAAAAATATGGCAAATGCTAAAACTAGCAAGTCCAAAAAAAAAAAAAAAAAAAAAACTTGACATGACAGACAGATGGTTGTTTACAATTATTTTCTCAAATAAAATTTTGTGTAACTTCTGTTCGTGATAAATGCGTTGTGTTTTTGCTTGCACCTTGTTCTCTTCTTTCACTTTTCGGAATAGAAAACAAAGCGAAAGCTTGTAGCTCAATATAGGGTTAATTTCATTCAGGGATGAGATGGGAAAGTAAGTACGATGGGAAAGTAGTGCCCGTACCGTAACTATTTCAAAATATAGCTCAATTTGCCATCAGAACTAACCTCGTATTAGAAAATATGTTTATCCATATTCACAATAAAAAGTGAATGATATTTACCTGCTACTTATAATATAATTCTAACAATCGTCAAATTATTTTGGCCAAAGAATTATTTATTTTCAGTTTTACATAATTATAGTTTTAGGCACAAAGAATGGAGAAAAATAGCTAAGCGTGAAAGGCGGCGCAGAATTCGAACGCAAATAGCTAAAGAAAAAGGTAGGCATGTGCCTTGTAAATTGTACTTACAAATATTTTGGTATAATCTGCTGTTCAAACATGTTTCTAGTTCCATAAATTATTCCAGATAAGATTTATGACAGTGTTGAATACCTCCAAGAACAAGAAATATTACAAACTATTCAATTAGAAATTATAGAATGTACAAATGCCAAAGAAAATGATAAATGGCTTCAAGCAGAACGCATAGCCATAAAACAATGGGAATTGCTACAAGAAAAGAAAAACAAATTACTGCAAGAACACCTTCAAAAGGAAGCTAAACGGAAATTGGTAAGTTACTGCTAAAATCTTCTGTGAAACCCATGGATTTAAGTAAAATCTGTAGATAAGGTATGTTTTCCTAGCTAGCGCTTACTCAACAACTGGCTTGTGTTACAACTACACACAAACACTCAGTCACAGTTACATTTCCAATCTTGGCAATTATTATAAGGAATAAACATGAGAGCATTGCTGTATTCTTTTAGTCAATAAATCACACTAAAGTATATCTTAGCAAGCATGCATAACACAAACTATGACAGAGGTGGTTGGACCTAATTGCACCTAAATTGAGCCTTCCACTTTCAAGAAGCTAGTTCCTTTCCCCTTTTTACTTAGATCCTGAATCAATGTTGAAGTTGAAATTGAAACCACTGAAAAACAAACATCAATGAATAAATAATGCTTCATATTCAAAATTACAGGAATGGGAAATGGAACAGAAGAAGAAAAAAGCTGAGGAAGAACAAATGAGAGCTTTGGAAGAACAAAATAGGCTTAGACAAGAAAATTTCATGACAAAGCTTGAAGAATTTCTCTCAGGAGATTCAATAGATCCACCAACAGAATTACTGATTTCTCATGAAACAAAGCCTGAAATGGCAATGTGTCCATTCTTTTCTAAAACTGGATGCTGTAGGTTTGGAGATACATGCTCTAGGAACCACCAATATCCAGGAATCAGCAAGGTACTGTATAAATAAGGAAAACTCATTTTAATCATAAACAGGATTTTGTTTGGGTACTAAAACCGGTCTCGCTCAATCTGTCCTTTTTTCCCTCTTGAATATTTCAGCAGAAGCTACTAACTTAAAATAAAAATGAACATTATGCACCTGTACAGATTAAAAAAAAAAATCAGTACAAATTGTCATGCTGAAATTTTAAAATAGACCTACCTCCAAGTTCAAGTAGGCTACGCGTCAACACACTTGCGCCTTCCCATCTCCTGAGTACATCCGTGAGGGCTGGTGCGGCGCAGATTTGGCCGAGGATCTGAAGAGACGCAAATATGCAGGTTGTAACAGAGCCTACACAATTGCTCACTTTGGGGTCGAGACCCTAGGTCCGTGGTGACCCGAGAGCTGGTGGGTATCTGGCGCAGCGCATCAGCATTGCCATACAGCGGGGCAATGCAGCCAGCATCTTGGGGATGCTTCCGACTGGTATTGATATGGGTCAGTTGAGCTACCTGTAGATTGATTGCAATAGTCTGCAGTTAGCTTAATTGTTTCAATTGTAAATATTAGTTCTAATTTGTTTTTATTATTTGATTGTAATTTTCTTTGTCAATAAAGTATAATTTTATAGTAGGCTATATTCACATTTCTTAACAGTTTTTGAAAATTTTCTAACTGTCTAGGTTTCATTCTTTTTAAAATAAATTAAAATCAGTCGAAAAGTTTACCCCTAATCTCCGAAGTTTGCAGAGCGATTCATCTGAAATATCTTTTGTTTTTACATTCTAGTTAAATAGCGAAGTCTCTTGGTACCTTTAAAGTACATTTGTATAATTGGCGAAAGTTCGAAACCCTCGGCGCGAGAATCACACTCGCACTTGACTGATCTTGTTTTTAATATGACTTCAATCTCACTTGATATTTAACAGAGCTTGAAAAAAGGACGAGGTTCTATGTTTGTTTGTATGTATGTTTTTTAATGTATATTCGCTGACTCCATCATTTGTGGAGCGATTTTGATGGTTCTTTCGCTATTGTATAGATAGAGGATGATACCAAGATGGCCACATAAAACATTTATTCCTGAGGGATTATTATTTGTCCTGCAAAACTTCAAACAAACGTATAATTGATCAAGTTGATGTCAGTTTTATTAAATTTTTTTTTCTTGTTACAGGTGTTACTAGCACCAAATTTTTTCATTCATTTTGGTATGGAGCATTCAAGACCCTCTGAATATGACACTGACATAATGCTGGAGTATGAAGAAATTGAAACATATAAACAGTTCAGAGAATTCTTCTTTGATGTGTTAGAGGAGTTTGAGAAGTTTGGTAAAATTGTGATGTTCAAGGTAAGATTCAAAACAACTCCATTTGGACTTCCCTAGCTCAAAATACAGAACTCCAGATAAACTCGGTGCAATGTATCCTTTGAAATATGTTGGCGATCCTAAGCCTAGGCAAATAAAAGCCTTGACAGTACTTCAGATGAATGGAACTAGGTACTTCCTTGTGGAACTACGAGTACCAACTGTATGAAATCTCATACAAGGTTTGTCATCATTCATTGTTTGTTTTCTATACCAATTGATATCTATTTGACTTGTTATAAGTAAAATACCAAAGGGAAACTAGCATCAATACTGATATTATAAAAGCGAAAGTAATACAGTCTGTTACCTTTTCACACATTAACGGCTGAGCGGATGTTAATGGAATTTGGCAGGGTGGTAAACGGTAGTATCCCCAGAAAGGACATAGGCTACTTGAAAAGCGCGTGCGAAGCCGCGGGCAGAAGCTAGTCTTATACAGGGTGTTACAAACGAATGTTACCTGGAGGGCAGCTACCCGAAATATTCAAGATAGCAAATTTTACTGAAAAGAAGCATTACTTTATTTTTAAAAATAACGAAAACTGCACTCACGGAATTTTAAAAAACTACTGGCCTTATCCAGTAATCCAGTATAGAATCTAACACACCAAAATCATAAAAAATAACATCTTGTATTTTATGACACTGATGAGATCGATTGATCATAAGAATTAAATTTGTCCATTTATTTTTTTTATTTTGTATGTTGCCATTAAACATGGTATATTAAATTAAAGGAATACCGTGAAATCTGGCAAAAACTACGACAAGACGAAGCATTTTGTATGGCTCGCGTACACCAGTTAGATTGCCGCATAAAGCAAGCGCCTTCGCCGGACCGCCCCGCACACCCCGTGACGAAGTCTACGAGGGTCACAAAGCGTCGCGCGTCGTCTAAGTTCGTACACCATGTCGATTTCTGTCTTGTCAAACTGTCAAAATTGAACTTCAGGCCGCTAAACCATCCAAACGAGTGATAGCTTGGTGGTCTCTAATTAATCAGTCTACTGCAGCAGATTGGAATACGTAGTTATCTGGTAACAAGCCATCCAAAGTGCTCTGTCCTGTCCCATTTTTTCGGATTTCGTGCTATTCTTTTTATATGCAATGTTTATTTGACAGATTTTATTCTTATGATTGCCTCTACCGATCGGTGGTACACAAAAAAAGGATGTTATTTTTTAAGATTTTAGTGGATAAAGCCAGTCGTTTTTCAAAATTCTGTGAATTGCAGTTTAAGGTATATTTTAAAATAAAGGAATGTTTCCTTTCAGTAAAATTTGCAATATTTCGGGTAGCTGTCCTCCAGGTAACGTTCGTTAGTAACATTCTGTATAAATGTAGGTATATAATTTCCTGGATATATTTGCTTATCGACAATAGCTTAGCAGATATAGCTATCTGGTCGTTTTAGATATGACGTGGCTATTAATGATTACTGTGTCTCTTCACAGGTTTGCAATAACTTAGAGAAGCATCTCCGAGGCAATGTGTACATAGAGTATAATGAGTTGCGATGCGCTGTGGCTGCATACCGCGCTTTACATACGCGCTGGTACGGCGGCAGGCAGCTTTCATTGCAGTTTACCCTCATACAAAAATGGAAAGGAGCTATTTGTGGTTTGTACTTATTAGATTAGGTATTGCAACATGAGGTTTCCGACCGTCTTTGTCTGAATGAGAACCCCTGTGACGAAGATTTTTTATGTTAGACCATTAATCTTCGATCAACAATACAATTCGCTTTTTGTGACGAATGATCGTTAGTATGCGTTCATATTTCGAAGATTTGTGACTTTATTACTAGGTGCCATGGTTGGGTTGGTTGTTAGGTTGAACATCAACTGTTTTAAAACGTTTGTCTCACTTCGTTCGTAAACAAATGTAGTAGTACCACATCTGTGAGTACCTATAATTTTTTTATAGTACATATTCACGCGGACAGCCTTTTGCTTTGATTTTGTATGTGAGCTATTATCTAGTTGTATTGTTGATCGAAGCCATTAAAAATAAATGTTAGATAAAAAAAAATATTTGTTACTACAGACACACATACAATTTACATTAATTATTAGGTTTAAATAATATAACGAACATTTTCAAAAAAGTTATTTAAAGAGGTTATTAAAATAAACCGCCAAGTGCGAGTCGACTCGCACACGAAGGGTTCCGTACCCTAAAAATCAGGCAACTTTTTCAAAAAAACATCTAATTTTCACTTGTTTGGAGACACCTTTAAATTTTTAACTTTATTATATTTTTAGTATTTCTTATTATTACAGTTGAAGTGTTACTTATTTATAGAAAGTTTCATTTGTCTACCTATTGTGGTTCAAGAGATACAGCCTTAACAAACAAAGAGCAAAAACAGAAAAATTCTATAGAATATTTGTTTCTTTAATTGGGATATTTATTTTATTTTTATTATGTTCTGTTATAGCGGCAAGTGAAATACACAGTCTCTGAAAATTTTAACTGTCTACCACTTACGGTTCATGCGATATAATATAGCCCTGTGACAGACGGACGGACAGCGGAGGCTTGGTAATAGGGTTCCGTTTTGACCCATCGGGTACGGAACCTCTAAAAATGGCTATGGTGGGAAGTGGGAACGTACATATATAATAACTTGATTCGCGTCCCGCCCGCCGCGTTAGCACCTTTTTGTGAGCAATTCATGAGTCGTCCAGGCCGACCGTTTAAGATAACTGCTTGCCTACACTACATGCCTACGTAAAACTTGTGTTATGCCTACGTAAAGATTCCGATTTGTTATGTTATACTGCTGATTCTGCCCGCAGCTTCGTACGCGCTGTTTCTATGGGAACGTTCTAAGGTAGGTAACTAATTTTTATGGGCTAAAAAGTAGCCTGTGATTGATTCCAGGCTTAAGAGCTACATCTATGCATAATTTCAGCCCGATCTGTTTATTAGTTGTTGCGTAAAGAGGTAACCAACATATAAACATCCAAACTTTGCAGTTATTATTTTTCTCGAATTAGTATGACTATCTGGTATTAGCAACACGCGCCTCGCTTAACATTGATGTAATGTCTCATATAACCAATTTTTCAGGGCTGCAATTCAATGATTGTCCAAAAGGTCGTGCTTGCAATTACTTGCATGTCTTCAAAAATCCAGACAAACTGTTCACCAGATATGATACAGGAGAACGAGATAATAACAGGTGCGTGTTTATTCCATTTAACCATAAGATTCATGGGGGCTAGCCATCATCCCGCCGCTTTCTATTATGTACTTACAAGTTTTTATAGTAGTAGGTACTCGTAGATAGGCTGACTTTTCCCGCGGGTGTCGTAAGAGGCGACTAAGGAATAACCACCGGGGGCGAGCAGCAGCGCCCCCTGCAGAACAATTCTACCACCGAACTGCGATCCCCAGCCCGCATGCCCAGCGTGGGGATTATGAGCATTACCCCCCATGAGATGAAAGCCAATAAGGCGCTTATTATGGGGAGGCCTGGTTCAGCAGTGGACCAATTTAAGCTGTGGAGGTGGAGGAGATAGGCCGCAGTGACACGAAAGCCAATAAAAAAAACTTGTTTCTGCCTGATCTTTTAAAGGTCTGATTTATATTTTTATATGGATAAAAAGAAGCCTATGTTCTATTCAAGGCTTAAACCTACATCGATCTATCTATCCGTACAAACTTTCGCATTTATAATATTAGTAATTCATCATTTAGTATTTTTTTTAGATCTTCTAGATCATGGAGGTGGTCTGAGTCTCCGGAATCCGATATACCACGAAGAAGTGACAATGGCAAACGTGATAGAAAGAAACCTAGGTATGATACAGGAGGACGAGAGAATAACAGGTGCGTGTTTATTCCATTCAATCATGACTTTTACAGCGGGTATTGTGTACGAAGATCCTGTGGCTTTGGGTTAAAATCAAGTTTATTTTTTTATTTCAGATCTTCTAGATCGTGGAGGTTTTCTGAGTCACCTGAGCTAGATATTCCACGTAGAAGTGACAATGATAAACGTGATAGAAGGAAACCAAGGCATGATACAGGAGAACGAGACAATAACAGGTATGTGTTTATTTTATTCAAGCTTGACTTTTATAGCAAGCACAAGATGATATTGTTTGTGAATTATCCAGCAATATTTATTTATTAAAGTGGCTAGTCTGCTGAAAGTTTCCTGGCCTTTCCGTTAGGTGCAGGTATCTATTAATTTATTTTTAATTTCAGATCTTCTAGATTGTTAAGGGGTTCAGTGTCACCGGAGCTAAATATTCCACGAAGAAGTGACAATGATAAACATGATAAAAGGAAACCCAGGTATGATACAGGAGAACAATCACAGTTGTGTGTTTATTTCATTCAATCATGACCAAGCACAAGCTTTGCTTAGTTTGGGGCTAGATAATGTCTGTGTGAATTATCCATCACTATTTATTTATTTATTATAGTGGCTGGTGTGCTCAAAGTTCCCTGGCCTTTCCGTGGTATCTATTAATTTATTTTTTTATTTCAGATCTTCTAGATTGTTGAAGGGTTCTGTGTCACCTGAGCTAGATATTCCACGAAGAAGTGACAATGATAAATGTGAAAGGTCACGGGATAGAGAGCAGAGCAATGATAAAGATAAAGACAGGCATTCGCGAACTAAAGACAGACACCGTGATCATGATGTTAATTGTAAAAGAAGACGTGACCGGAAATGAACAAAAAGATACCATGGGGTATATTGGTTAAGTTAAGGTGGAACGTCACGAGAGCGCAAGGCGAATTTATAGTTTCAAATTGGTTTTACTTCGATTTGACGTAGGCAATACGACGTCATGCCATCTATCGAGCTGTTCGGAACTATTTATTGTATTTTAAATGCAAATCGAAAAAGCCCTTATTATTGAATTTCAGTGATAAGTACTTATTTATGTAGGTACCTACTATTTTTTTTTGTTGCTATTATAATCTATCATACAATCATGTCTATCGCAAAGAATAGAATCGAAACAAAAAATAATAATTTCGGCGCTCTTGTGTCGTTCTACCATCTGAATATATTATACTATTAATTATGTGCGTATGGTACTGTATTTTGTTACGTAGCGTAGGAACCACATAGCGCCATAGACATAAAGCCTGATGTAATTAAATTAAATGTGTACTTATATATATATTAAAAAAAAAAGTTAAATAAAAATCAGTGTAGGTGATTTTTATTTAACTTTTTTTTGAGATGTGTAATTTATTTATAAACAAGTAGGTACCCCCAAACGGACTGATCGCAGATATAACTAAGAAAAAAAAAGTAGGTAGGTAATCTTAAAGACCTTTTCACTTCTCTCGCTCGATAACAGTGACTTTGCTGCTCAAAAACACTAAGCGAAATGGGGTTTGCTCACATCTAGAATAAAGAATATTATTCAACTTGTTAAAAAAAGCTGTGCTGTGTGGTGCCGGCTTAAAATTTGCACCACCCTAACTCTTCCCGCGGGTGTCGTAAGAGGCGGCTAAGGGATATCCACCGGGGGTGGGCTGCAGCGCACTCTGCAGAACAATTCTACCACCGAACTGCGATCCCCTATATCCTAATAGGGCGATGTGGTCGTTTAGCGACAAAGTCCCTTAATATTAGGTCCTTACATATGAAATTGGCGTTTTTCGTACTGGCCACTTTAATCACAAATTTCTCCTCTTTGGTAAGGAATTCCAAATTCAAATTTGTACAGCTATAGACTCATGTATTTGTGCTTCGATGATCGTCATTCATTTGTTTTTTTTCTTCTGTTTTTTTCTGTTTGCGTCACTCATTTTACAAAATGGAAAACTTAAAATATCGCATTATTTACGAGTACGAGTTCCGCCGTGGCACTAGTGCTGCGGAGACAACTCGAAGGGTGAATGATGTGTATGGCGGTCGTGTTGCAAAAGAAAACACAGTTGGTTTTTGGTTCCAACGTTTTCGTTCTGGAAATTTTGACCTGCAGAACAAGCCCCGTGGACGGCCTGAGACTCAAGTTGATAATGAAGAGTTGAAGGCTATTGTGGAAGCGGATCCATCGCAAACCACGTCCGAGTTAGCTGCAGGCTGCGATGTTAGTGATAAAACTGTTTTAATTCACTTGAAGCAAATTGAGAAGATTAAAAAGCTTGAAAGGTGGGTACCTCACGAATTGACTGAAGCAAACCGGCAAACGCGCGTCGACTGCTGCGTTACATTACTAAACCGGCACAATAATGAAGGTATTTTAAACCGAATCATTACCTGTGATGAAAAATGGGTTCTTTACGATAATCGGAAGCGCTCAGCGCAATGGTTGGATCCTGGCCAGCCAGCCAAATCCTGCCCCAAGCGAAAATTAACCCCAAAAAAGTTACTTGTAAGCGTTTGGTGGACTAGTGCCGGTATTGTTCATTACAGTTTTCTCAAATCTGGCCAGACTATTACGGCTGATGTCTATTGTCAGCAATTGCAAACCATGATGGAAAAGCTAGCGGCTAAACAACCTAGGCTGGTCAATCGCTCCACGCCACTGCTGCTTTACGACAACGCTAGACCACACACTGCGCAACAGACGGCTACTAAATTAGAAGAGCTTCAATTGGAAAGTCTAAGACATCCTCCGTACTCCCCGGACCTTGCTCCAACAAATTACCATTTTTTTCGAAATTTGGATAACTTCTTGCAAGGGAAAAAATTCAACTCCGATGGGGCAGTCCAAATCGCCTTCAAAGATTTTATTGATTCCCGTCCGACTGGTTTTTTTAGTAAAGGGATCAATGAACTACCTATAAGATGGCAAAAGTGCATAGAAAATAATGGTTCATACTTTGATTAATTAAATATATTATATTAAAAAATATTCGACTTTTTGTTCCTCCCATACAAAACGCCAATTTCATATGTAAGGACCTAATATTTGTTTAAAATAATAAAATAAAAAAAAAAAAACTGCGATCCCCAACCCGCATGCCCAGCATGGGGAAAAAAAATCCAACATGGCGCTTATCAGGGGGAGGCCTGGGTCCAGCTGTGGACCATTATAGGCTGTGGAGGTGTTAAAAAAGTAATTTGAACTCGGAATGCTGTAGGTACTAAATTTCTATGGTATATTAAGTTATATAATGTCGGCGCTGAAAAAAAAAAAACTCAGGCCGTAGTGGCATTTTTATGTGTACTTACCTACCTACCTTGACAAATAAAATTGTTTTGTCTCCCAAACATCAGTTTTGAAATTTTTAGGGTGTTGTAACTTTCATAGAAAAAAAAATCTCGTCCGTTCATAGTATGAAAGAGTTGTATACCAACTCTTTCATACTATGAAAAATTTTTTTGTCCTTGGTGTGTATGGTTCACTTCTTGACACCCTTTGAAGATCAGTTTGCCACCGCGAAAAAATAACGAAAACGCAAATTTTTCGCCGCTCGCCTGGCTTGTTGATGACAAGACAACCCTCGTTTTTCCGTAATCCCAAACATATTTTAACTTTTTTTATTCTATTCAAGGTCACGTTCTACCATCACAACAAAAAATTAGAATGCGGGATTGTTTATCTTTTTTGCAGATCATGAAAAAATGTAAGAGCTCACACGATATTGCAATGCTCACGTTCTTTCTTTCCCTTGGGACTTGGACGAGAGCGCAATTAACATAATAGCTTACGGTAGAATAGCTAATTCATTCAATGATGATAATGACAACATAAATAAAATGTCACTCATGTTTTGTTAACCATTGGTTGGATGAAAATTGGATAGGTAGTAATTTTAAGCTACATAAGTCAGTACTTTACCGCCACCGGTCAAAATATTCAATACAATGTGGTTTAGGACTCTATTTTCTACTTTACATATAATAAAACCGGTGAAAGTAACCTTTACAAAGCCTGGATTTGAATTATGCCTTTCTAAGAACAGTGTGGTAAAGCTTTCCACAGCTCCTCTTTGTCTGAAGAGAACTCGTGATTCTACATCAACAGGTATGTTTACTTCTTATTGCTTCAACACTGTTTTCATCAGTCAGACCAGAAGTGTCTCAAATGCCTATTATTTTTCATTTTATTTTCAGATTTCCATCAATACAAAGCAAAGATTATCATGTCCCTCAATTTTAAATCAAATGAAGATTCTCTACCATTCTTAAAATTGCCTTTAAGTAAACTATGTATGATCCAGAGAATAACTGAAAATGATAAAAAGAAAAAGTTTTGTGAAAATCGTCTTTATTTTATCTCTTCTAAAATAAAGGTAAGTAAATTATTGATGAGGATGAATTAAGAAACTTCTGTCCTTCATATAACTATGGTAATAACTTATTGAAGCTTCTGTACATAATTATTTATCTTTTTTATTTTTCAGTGTCCGCCATCAGCTGTTAGTAAACTATTGATCAAAAGGACTTTTGTGTACACTTTAACATTTGATTGGTTGAAAAATTCTTTAGATACATTACTAGGTAAGTTTAGTACCCAAGATGATTTATTATGATTTGATAGGCAAAAATTCTGTTACCAAAAATTGAACAGGTTTTTAAATATTTTTGGTCGGTCAATCAACCTGCAAACAGATTAAATAAATTTAAAGAAGCTACCACTCAAATTTCTGGAAGCATTTGGTTTACCTACTATGAAATCATCCATTCTAATATTATAAAAGTGAATGTAGTTCTGTCTGTACTTTACCTTTAAACGGCTGTAAAGATTGCAATGGCAGAGAGGTAGACATAGTGTACATTTTTTCCTGGAAAAATGTGTGTGAAGGTGCTGGCAGAAGCAAGTACCTAATAAATTATCAAGTTAAGCTTGGCTCATAATACTGAAGTTATTCTTTATTGTTATGAGGTTTCAGTTTAGTTCATGTATTGCAAACAATTTCTCCTGGCTGCAAGAAATTATGATATTTATTTTCAGAACTGGGTGTGACTGGTGATAGAATATTAAGAGATTTATGGGTGTTGAAATATAATCACAGAACTATCAACCAACGTTTGCAAAAGATCAAAGAAATGGGAATAGATGTGCTCTATCCATGGATGGTCAGATGTTCCCCAAGCATACTAGAAAGGTTTGTCCTACTTTCAATCACTGTTTACCAAAATATTAAAAAAGAACCCTATTTACCTTAGAACTAAGGGTCTAAGGTATAAGTATGGCCTATACTGTGTTGGTGTTGACTAAACTTGGAGCAGCTATTTAATACATAATATGTATATTTTACTTTTAATTTCCTGTGAAACATGCCAGCCCTAATATTTTTACTGCTTCAGATATATTAGCCTTACACAAGAAACCAAGAACATTTTAGGTGAATGTAAATCAACACAAATGTACTTAGCAGAGAGACTCAATATTTCCAAAGAGGAAGTTGAAGATATGTGGGCAAAAATACCAGCTCTGAGGACAATAAGAGCAACAAAGGTATGTAAAATTTGGGTTTCAATGTGTTTAAGGATGAAATCAAATAAATACATAGTAACAACCTAATACTACCTTAATTTTCAGGTGAAAAAGTTCTTGGACTTCCTAATAGATGAAGGATATATGTTGGAGGACATTGCAAAAAGGCCTAGAGTTTTGACAACATCACAAAAAACTGTAAAACATAGACTGGACAAAGTTCGCAGTTTAGGACTACACAATGTCAATCTTAACTTACTTTGTAGAAGTAGAAAGGACTTTCAAAAGTATGTTGAGAGTTTAGAGTTAGTAGGTAATAAAAGATTGTAAGTATCATATTCCTACCAAAGTATTAACTAGCAAATTGAAAAATTGAAGGTTGTGCATTATCATTTATTTCTGTAAAATAAATAAGGACTTAAATGGAAAGTACAGAATGAGAAGTCATTTTATAATAAACAATAAAAAAAAATAAGTAGTACACACAAGTAGTAGGTACATAATACAAAATAGGAGGATATGCCTTTAAAGTTTGTTTTCTTAATACAGAGTATTTAACACACAAAAACATAAGATATGTGATAAATAATCTTTATGATAACAAATCGCAAGTGTTTTTTTTTTCAAAGGTTTCCATAGTTTTTATTATGTACTTAGAAGTTGCCAATCTATTAAAAAAATATTTCTGTTTTCAGGTAAGATACTTCTTCATAAAACAAGTGCAAATTTAATTAAAATTAAGGTGTTATAAAATTTCGATAAAACACATTTAATAATTAATTGTTTTCCTCATCCAATGTTTAAAGTGACCCATGGAATGACCTACAAATTTATTACCTCATACACAATTTCACCACTAAAGTACAGCCATGTCATGTTATCAGAAGTGATGGAATATAAGTCCACTTGAATGTAACCAGCACCTAAAAACGAACAGCTCACTAACATTAATTAATATTAGGTTTCCCTTAGTGGGCATCAACCATAGCAGCTGAAGCTCATCATACTATAATCATAACAGGCACAGGCTTTTTAGAAAAATCTTTTATGGAGTTAGCTCCAGTGAAGCCATGACTGGTGGTGATAAAACAAATCTTATCAAATTGGTGCTAAATATTATAATTTAATGCAAACCTAAGTTTCTATTGACCTAAATTGAAGTCACTGAATTCTATCATGCAGATAATAACGCTAAGTATCTCTGGAAACTGATACTGGAGAAAATACAATCAACAGAATATAAAATAGATTATACAGGTTGTTTGGTAATGCAACATTCATAATCTTTTTGGGAGTTGGGGTTCATGGGCTACATTTATCTGGTAAATCAATATCCTAAGTGTCACGGTTGCCGAGATATTATTTTTTGAAAATCACTCATATTCTCGACTTTAAATCGTCATACCTTTGTTTGTGGTTGTAATGCCACAAAGTAAAAGTCATGTAGCATATCGTTTGAATGGGCATTATTTAACACCAATAATTAAATAAAAATAGTTTTTTAAAAGAAAACTATATTTAAAATGACATTTAAATTATATTAATTTATTTGAAAGAGACGCAAATATGCAGGTCTCGACAGAGCCTATACATTTGCTCCCTTTGGGGTCGAGACCCTGCGTCCGTGGAGTACCGAGGCTCTCCGGGTTTTCAAAAAGTTATCTGAGCGTCTGGTCGACGCGACGCGTGACCCGAGAGCGGGCGGGTATCTGGCGCAGCGCATCAGCATTGCGATACAGCGGGCCAATGCAGCCAGCGTCTGGAGGACGCTTTCGACTGGTATTGATATGGATCAGTTGAGCTGCCTGTAGATTGTTTGCAACAGTCTGCAGTTAGCTTAATTGTTTCAATTGTAAATACTAGTTCTAATTTGTTTTTATTTTTGAATTGTAATTTTCTTTGTCAATAAAGAGATGTACCTATTTATTGTAAAAAAAAAAAATTATTTGTTAGGAGTTTACACGATTTTTAATTATTACACAAATTTTTGTTATTTAATGCTCGTAACTTTTTTATTTAAAGTGAATTAAATGAACAAACATTGCTTGACAACCCACACAGCATCATCTAGCCCCAAAGTAAGCAGATTGTAATTGTATCAAATAATATTTTTTTTAGAAGTATACACCACAAGTTACTTTGTGGCATTACTACCACAAAAAGATATGCCGATTTATAGTTAAAACTCTTAAGAAAATCATATCTTAGCAGCTGTTACACCTAGAACATTGATTCTACAAGAGAAATGTAGCCCATGACCCCCAACTCCCCAAAAAATTATTTTGGTTGCAATGCCAAACACCCTGTTTATGAAATATACATATAGTCATAGGTCCATGACTAGTAATTTTTTTTCATGTTACAAATTACATTACATAAATTTGATATCTTAACAAATTTTAAAACCTCACAAATTTATTGAGATGCTATAGAAATTGGTATATTTAAAGTACAGATTAACATAACTAATTTTAGTAGCATTTCATGTGTATCAAAACAGTATCAGTTGTTTCATTTACAGTGTATAATATTTATAACTAGCTATGATTAAATTAATGTAGGTATGAATTATTTGTAGTGAGGTTTGAGTACAGTCCACTAACCAGCTAGGGACTCATTGAACTACTGATGGGCACATTGAACTCCAGGCCCTGCGTGCATGTGCTCCTCATCATCACTTGCATAGGCTTCCTCACGACCTCCTTTGCCGCCAGCAGTAGCAGTATAGTCCATCAGATTTACCTCTTCCACATCATCTCCAGTAGGCATTACAAAAGAAGGTCGTGGTGGCAGTATATGCTCAAGATTTTTCAAATTCTCTTCTGAAGCAAAGTTATTCTCAGGAAAAACTACATCAAACTTTATATAAAGGTTCCCTTTTTCAAATGGGTTCTTGTACTGAGGCATTCCTTCACCTTGAATACCTTTAGTGTCTCCAGGCTTGATAACCTCGCCAGCATTGTGCTTGATAAGCAAATCTCTTCCATCTAAATGTTTGACTACAAACTCAAAACCACATAGGGCTTCTGTCAAAGTAATTTCATGTTTCATGTGAAGGTCATCTCCATTTCTCTGAAAGACTTCATGTGGCTTCTGCTGTACCACAATGATCACATCACCAGGCTGCGTGTCAGGTTGTTGGTCACCCTCACCTCTGAAGAATATTCTCTGGTTGTCTCTCATCCCCTTTTCAACATGGACTTCTAAGATCTTGCATTCATTCAAAACCTTCTTTCCTTTGCATTTAGTGCATTTGTCTTTTTCATTGATGATCTCACCTTGACCATGGCAAGTAGGGCAACGGGACTGCAATTGCCGTGTCATGTGTGGTGCAATCTGCTGATAAGACACCTTGATACCCTGTCCATGGCAGTCCTTGCACACTACAACTGCTCCAGGTTTACCTCCAAGTCCTTTGCAACCAGGACATATAACATTTTTACTCAATTGTAGTTTCGTTGTTTTCCCAACATACATGTCTTCTAAAGTAACTTTGAGAGGATGAGCAGTGTCCTCGCCACGAGCAGGGCCTCGGCCTCGGCCTGATCCTCCCATGCCAAAGAAATCTCCAAATATGTGCCCTAGTAAGTCATCAGGTGCGAAATTACCGCCATGCCCACCCTCTTGGAGACCTTTTAGCCCATACTTATCATATATTTGCCTCTTTTTAGGATCAGACAAAACTTCGTAGGCATAACTGATTTCTTTGAATTGATCACCAGCTGCCGGATTCTTATCAGGGTGAAATTCCTTCGCCAATTTATGATAGTTCTGAAAACATAAAGTTATGCTTTTTATTACCTCAAAACTAAGCGGAGGACAATGGGTTGGACCATGCAACGATTAGGTGACATTACGACATGTGGGAAACAACGTAAGATGGGGCTGAAATAATTGAATATCAGCACTTACTCGTTTGATTTCAGAGTCACTGGCACTTCTAGAAACTCCTATAACGTCGTACAATTTATTATCAGCCATTTTTCCTACGAAATTACCGAAAAGAAAGGAGTGAACGAGGAAGTGACTTGACTAACTTTGAGACGGCGAAAGATTTTTCAAACAAAAATGTCTACCTGTCATGTTCCGATCAATGTCAAAAATAGCGAGCCAAATCAAATTGTCTATGGCAGCGCCTATTCCTCTGCCACTGGGTGATTTCGTTCGTCCATGTCTGCACACTCTGCTTGCCTTGCGACTACGTACGATACAACCAAAAGCACATGTATCAGTAATGTCATTTAAAAAAAATATACTAGATGGCGTACGCGTACAAAGTTTAGCTAGATAAAAAGTACCTGAAGGCTGAGCATGAATAAGGGCGGCATATTTGTAAAATAATAAATAAGTGTATGGCGGCCGCCATGCCGCCGCAAGCAGTAAATACTTGACCACAATGAAAGAAGTATAGGCTCTATCTACATATTATGTAGGTAGAGCCTATACTTTAATATATGCTCTACATAAGTTTAAGTGTTCTGGTCTGGATTTATAAAATGACAATGCTAAAGAGTTTGTACTTAAACTAGGTAGGTACCTACCTACTTTTACTTTCATATCTAAATGTACATAACATCTCTAAAGTAGATACCTACTAGTTTCTGCTCGCGGCTTCGCACGCGTTGTTTCTGGGATAGAAGATAGTTCTCTCGAATTGCCACCGTATATAAAAATACCTCTTCTTCAATCTGTCGAATACCTGGTTATATTTGCGAAGTTCGATAGGTAATGGTTTTTGCAAATATTTTATTGGTTCAAATATAATATCCATCGTACCTAATAAATACCTACGTCGTAAAAGCAAAACGAATGTTATTGATGTTTAATAAAAATAAAATTCTATTTAAAATAAGTTTTAAAACTTACAACTAGAAAGAATGAATACTTGAGGTCGAGAAATATGGCTTACACTGACGTTCCTCTCTGCGTGTAGTAGGTAGCGCACGACTTGCTTCATAGAGTATATGGCCATGTCAGTCGCAACTTGAGGACGAAAACCAAACTGACCATCATTGTAAGGCAAAACGCTAAGGTGCGACTGTATTATGCGATCAAGCACTTTGGCCACTATTGTTGCCAAAGAAATTGGTCTGTAGTTCGCCACGCTCGAGATGTCACCAGTTTTATTTTTGGTAATCGGAACCACAAGCGTACGAATAAGCTCCTGAGGAAGGTAACAGTTCCTCAAGCAGAGAGAGAAGAAACGCGCCAGCACCTCACATATATGTTGGCCCGCATACAGTAAATGCTCTATGCTTAGCCCGTCGCGTCCCGGAGACCTCCCACGGTTCATCTTACGTAGAATTATGCCGACTTGTTCTGGTGTTATTATCACGTGTCCGGTCTCCGAGACCTGACGGACCCTCGGAACCCGGTTTCTATCACAAATACTACTACTATTGCTCTTACTATCGACATTAAAATGACTACGAAATAGGTTTGCTATATTTTTTTGGCTTTTCTCTCCTTCAACACTAATTGGTAAATTATTTTTCCTATCGATATTTTTGACTTCTTTCCAAAATTCTACAAAGTTACCAGCACTGTGATGCCGGGCCAACATATCCATTTTGATCTTCTCTTGATTTTTCTGTACGTATTTCAGTGCGTTTTTAAACTCTCTGCGTGAGGCACTCATTCTTTCATAGTAATATCCCGAGCGGGGCCTTCCAAACTGAACCCAAATTAAAAAGTTCTCCCTAGCATCCAGGTGGGCTTGTCTGACGTGAAAATTCCACCCTACCAATTCCTTACCTTTAATAACTAAACCTGCTCTCATAACTTTTTTCAGCCGCTTCTTGTAATAAACTGACTATGTCCTGATACATGTCATCTAAATATTCAGCAAGCCTCTTAGCACTACTACACATTGATATGTCAAGACACCTTAAAGTATACATATTAATTAAACCCTGTAACGCCCCATCACATAAATTAATATACTTTCGCTTCTGAAATTCGTCTCTATTACCCCGCAAATGCTTATTAATTACTCTTTGGTTATTATCACAAATTACTTTCGGCCGAACGTTTTTAAAGTTACATTTTAATTCAAGTGGAAAGTGGTCTGACCAATATGAACCGTATTTCACATCAATAGCAGTTATTAAGCTAGCTGCTGCGTCAGTCGCGATGCAATGGTCCAGCCAGCGGCAAGCGCCATTCATGTCACTTACATAGGTATATGTATCAGGTCCCAGTCTCTCAAAGTTCACACAGCGTAAAAGTTGCTCACCACAGATCTCCTCCAACTCTTTTCCAAAAAGAGTGGTTGGATGCGCGTTGAAGTCCCCTAAAACCAAAACACGCAATGGGACGGAACGGAATGGGCCTCTGGTGAGTTTACACGAAATTGTTTGTCACAAACGTGCTCCAGCTCTGCGAATCGTGCCCGTCTCCTGGCCGTTTCTAAATGGGAGTCAGGATATTGGTTGCAAGCATTTCCTTCATTTAACACTGGCACTTTCTTGGATCCCGTAACTTTCCGTATCGCAACATGTCTTCGGTTGGGTGCAAGGTGTTGCGCGCCTCATCAATGCCAGTGCGGTACTGCTGTCGAACAGCTTGGTCATCACGGATTATCGTGTACTGGGGCCGCCGGACGGATATCTCGTCATACCAGCCTTAACGACATCATCCGGCGCGGCGGGCCTTTGTCACCGTTAACGTAACGTAAGAGGCCCGACGGCATGACACTAGTTCCATGGGAGTCCATGTGCAATGGAGGTCCATTGTGTGGGCCGCTACTTGCGTTGACACACTTGCGTCTTTTCATCTTCCGAGGACATCCGTGAGGGCAGCTTGGCAGAGGATCTCAAGAGACGCAAATATGCAGGTCTCGACAGAGCCTACACATTAGCGCCCTTTCGGGTCGAGACTCTAGGTCCGTGGGGTACCGAGGCTCTCCGGGTTTTTAAAAAGTTATCTGAGCGTCTGGTGACCCGAGAGCTGGTGGGTATCTGGCGCAGCGCATCAGCATTGCCATACAGCGGGGCCATGCAGCCAGCGTCTTGGGGACGCTTCCGACTGGTATTGATATGGATCAGTTAAGCTACCTATAGATTGTTTGCAACAGTGTGGAGTTAGCTTAATTGTTTGGTGAATACTAGATTATTGTTTGGTGATTGGTAAATACTAGTTCTAATCTGTTTTTATTATTTGATTGTAATTTTCTTTGTCAATAAAGACTATGCGAGTAATAAAATAAAATAATCATAATACAGGGTGGGCCATGAATTAGTTTACATTTAAATCAAACATCCCGTGCGAACACAAGCAGTGCGGGGCCTGGGGAGGGGTCTTACCGCTAGCTTGTTTCTCGGAAATTTTGTCGCAATGGATCGCTTTACGGGACGGCAGTGTGCCTTTTGTGTAAAACAGTTTTATATAATAAAACAAAAGTTTTGCACATTACTGTGAGAAGCTTATTTCGCGTTGAATACGATTTACACGTCTTGAATCAGTGTCAAAGTTCTCCTTTGATAAAGAAGTGGGTGAAGAAGTTCGAAGAGATCAACACTAAATATGAAGTAAACCTACGGACTTCTCGAAGCAAAGATAACTTGCAGAAAGTTTCTGCTTCAGTTTGACGTGATTCAGATTTATCGACACACAAACATTCGGCCGAAAAATAAGATTATCCCACACACATTTACGCCGTAATTTTGAAATCAGATTTAAAATGACATCCATCTAGGATCTAAATAGTGCAGGAACTAAAATCAAATGATGTAAATTTACTCAAATCGTTTGCCGAAACAATTTTGGATCAATTTAGCAATTACCTCTATGTCATATTTTCTGACGAAGCCCTTTTTTGCCTCAACGGACACGTTAATAAACTGAATTAGGTACGGTTACTAGAGCAGCCAAAAGCTAAACATGAAAGGTCACTTCATTCGCCTAAAATCAGTATGGGCTGCAATTTCAGCAAAAGGATTCGGTTTGTCCAAACGTTCAAACCGTTCGTATGGTCCAGTAGGTCTAATTTCGGTGCTCGCTCAGAAGAATGCAAAAGTCGAGAAGGGGTGGTCAGTTAGATGTTGTTTAAAAAAAACCTATTATTAAGCTATCTGGTAAATACATATTTATATTATATTTAATATAATAAATATTATACATTTTTAATATAATGTCATATTGTTCTTTTTATATGTGTTTTACAAATGTTAACAAATTCGTGGCTCACCCTGTATAATAATCATAATAAAATAACCATTTTCATAATCATTTCACGAAAATTGTTGGAAAACGATATGGAAAATTGCACAGCTGTAGGCTTTAGGTACCTACTGCATTTCGATGGTTTAATATTATCTACATAAAGTTAAGTCACTGTATCTTAGTAACCTACAAATTAATCAAATAATATCCTAAAAGACGAAAGATTTCATATAAATTACGCCGAGTTTGAGGGCTTACGCACTATAATAATAAAAACCTACAAATTCAGTTCAATTCTAATAAAGTTATAGAGCGCGACGGTGTTATGGTCGCCACGCCAACAAAAAAACCCTTGTGCTGAAATTTTAGTCTATCGAAGGAAGCTACTATTTTTTTTTTTTTTTTTTTTACTATTTTTAGTATTTTGTTATTATATTACAGTTAAAGTGTTACTTATTTATAGAAAGTTTCATGTGTCTACCTATTGTAGTTAAAGAGATACAGCCTTGACAAACGAAGAGCAAAAATTGCCAAAAAAATCACGTTTTATGTATGGATTTTGTACGTAATTTGGATATTTCTATTAATTAAATACACATTTTCTGAAAATTTTCAACTGTCTACCGCTTATGGTTCATCAGATACCTAGAGCCCTGTGACAGACGGACGGACTAACCGCAGAGGCTTAGTAATAGGGTTCCGTTTTCACCCCTCGGGTACGGAACCCTAAAAACTTTCAACCTTTTCAAACAGTCTAATTTCTAATGACTTGAAAGAGGTGATCACGCTTAATAGATCAGATTATTCGACTTCGCTATTTTAGCCAATAAACTAATAATTACTTGGTATTCTAGGAAGATAGCATGATGCGAGCTTACCTTAGGTAGGTACCTACCTACCTCT
Organism: Eupithecia inturbata; assembly: GCA_963662085.1. NCBI lineage: Eukaryota > Metazoa > Arthropoda > Insecta > Lepidoptera > Geometridae > Eupithecia > Eupithecia inturbata. The sequence continues at coordinate 6,817,809 of OY759180.1, read as the reverse complement.
ACATCTCTACATACATAGGTACAGGACAACGGCTGGGTTTAATTTAAAATTATAATTGATCGGAGTGAGCAAGGCGAACGAATATTTCACTGGCAGCTTGGTTGGGTGATTTGGCTGTATGGTTAAATAGAGGACAACGGCTGGGTTTAATTTAAAATTATAATTGATCGGAGTGAGCAAGGCGAACGAATATTTCACTGGCAGCTTGGTTGGGTGATTTGGCTGTATGGTTAAATAGTCACTTCGATCATAATAAGTAATCATAACTGTGTAACCGTTGATCCGATTAGTGTAAATTGATTCGATTGCGTGTAAATTGATATGTAGTAGAGACAAGACTTATGAAATGTGCTGATGATAAAGTTATCAGGCCAAATCCGTCAAGTGGTTTTTGAGTTCCATCCATCAAATAAATCAGGAGTACCCCCTCTTGATAAAGGTACGGATACTTGAGTACATTTCAAAATAGTTTTTAATTTTTTTCTAGCACGGACAGATTTTATGGAATTAAAACCATTTTACAAGAGCTCTCATTTGGCAGTGATCCTACGACTTCGACCGAACACAAAGAAAAAAGTTTGATTATATTTTTGAGTAACATTACTAAGTATAGATAAATTATTGAAAGGTGAGGGTGATTGTCTTTTGTTTTTCATTCAGGCGATTGGCCGTTACAAACTCTTTTTTATATTAGGTACTGCGAGCCTTGCTCAGCGTTACTTCGCTATTTGTAATTTATTTGAAAGTTATAAAATACCAGGCATGAATTAGGTCGATGTAAGTAGGTAGGTACTTCACCCAACGGCTATGAATTCTACGAACAAAATACATCAACGCGCTAACGCTGCTATGATGTTGGAAAAAGAGTTGGAAAGGAACATGTGAGAGGTCGTACTATACTCTTGTACGAAGCTCGTACGCATTTGATGCGAGAACATTGATGATTATACAATTATACCATTGAATAATCATACTATTTTATGTCTCTGATCTATCCATACCTTTACCAAACCACTAAACAGATATCTAGTGATGTTTGACTTTCACCTACCTGTGTAACTATTATCTCCGAGTGGCATCATCTGTGCACGACCTCGCGTTGCATTTAATCACGTGAAGATTGCACAGTAAATTGAATCCTAGGACCAGGTGACCTTCTGTCTTAGAATGACCCGCACATTTCCAATGTGACTGACAAACAGGTCATTCGATCTCTGAAGTGGTCTTTCTGAAAAACTTCATTCGAGGAAGTACTTAGGTCCTACCACTTACTTATAAAAGGAAAATCTCGCTGCTAGCTACCATATAAAATATAATCATGCCTATTTCTGCCGTGCAGCGAAAAACATGTCAGTGTTTCTATTTGAAGGATGCCTATGTTTCGACCTTGTCTGATGAAATTAAGTGTAGGTATGTACCTACAACAATCTATGAAGGTACAGTAAGTACAGGTCATCTGGTCCTTCACGTACAGGCACGAACACACTTTTATGCGTCAGGTTTACGAACGCAGGTTATTGCATCGGAGAGCCGAGACCACACAAATTTTTCACAATGAAATAATTAATTATGGCCGCCTATAAATATATTATAAATAGATTATCCTTAAGGTAAACTAGGAAATGACGAAGCTGATGCACTGGCGAGGAGAGGTTCAGAGTGGCAAACGGCAGGGCCTGAACCAATAATTCCCCTACCTTTCAGTCAAGTCCGCTCATGGATCCGTCAACATACGATTAAACAACACCAAGACTACTGGGCAAGTATTCCGGATTGTAGGCAGTCGAAGGAGGCCTTCCCGGCTTTAAACCCGAGATTCTCCCGAAAACTCCTCAATCTGAAACGGGGCAAACTCCAGCTAATTGTCGGTATTGTCACAGGACATTGCATGCTTAATAAACATCTATTTAATCTGGGTATCACGGACAGCCCCCTATGCAGGGGATGCATGAACGCAGAGGAGACGGCTGCGCATGTGCTTGTAGAGTGCAATAGCGTAGCGTCTCAAAGACTACTCTACCTCGGGACACCGAGGACGCCTAGGGAGGCATGCACCGGCGTCAGCGAGCTGCTGGCTTTCCTAGAGGACATTGGGTGGTTAGATTAGCAGCCGCCCGACACGCAAAAAGGGCCCACCTGTGGCCTAGTTGCGGAAACCAGTCCATAAACACGTAACAAGGTAAACTAGGTCGCCTTTTTTGAGATTTTATCAATAACAAAAACAAGGGCCGCAACAAAAATCAGATATCATGATGCTATTGATGAGCGTCAGGGGCGGGTAGCGGATGTGCTGTGCAGGGTGTACGGGACTCACGAATGCAGGGTAATAGGGGGCGCCATGCGCCCCGGCGGCGGCCCGCCGCCGGCGGTGAATACTTAATTTGTTTGAAATAACGCCAAAAATCATCCACACACAATGTATCAAAAAAATTGCGGTTCGTTTCGTTTGCCGTTGTTAGTTTGGTTGTTTTTCACTTGTTAAAATTTTCCGTCGAACCGCTGAAAAGTCTCAAAACTTTTTGCTGGTTCGCTCCGTTGTTGCCCTAATTTCTTTTGATTTAGCTCCCATAATTTCTTAAAAAACTTGGGGTTAACTTATTATATTACCGACGTGCTTTTTAAATATTATAAATATGCATACTTGTCACGAAAAACTTCTTTTCTCAAGAATACTATCGCCCTCAAAATCGTGGCCCTTATAAAAAATTAGCCGCCCCCTTATATATACTTAAAATGTTTAATTCCGGAACACATTCTATGTCAATAAAAATTTACAATAACATTCCCCACGAATAAATAAAAAAATTTAAGATACAAAAATATTTTAAAGGCTTACCTGATTAAAAAATGTTTCTATGCCTTACAGGAATATTTTGAAACATAGAAATAAGTTAGGTTAGTAACTTACGTAGTTAGAAGTTAATACAGTATTTTAAATATTTGAATCTATGGTATTTAAAATATAGTTATGTAGAATATGTTCTTTGTATGTTATACTAATTTATTACATAGGTACCTAACAAAAGAAAATTGTGTTACCTGGAAACTATGTTCCGAATTGCAGTAGGTACAAGCTTAATGTACAAATAAGATATTGATGTAAACATAATCGCAATAAAAATTTGAATCTTGAATCTTGACAATCGCAAAAAGTTTCACGATTCGTTGTTATAATACCTACTAAACTTTTTTTTTTCGGGCTGGCTTTGTTCGGCATTACATCGCTTGTCGTAATTTATTTAACAGGCATTGCAATAATTCTCAAAAATTTCCATGGCTTCTTCGCTCGCCGCCAGTGTCTTTTTCTTTTAATAGATACATTTTTAAAACCTGGCGCTTTTTTGTTTGTTTTTCAAATTGTAGTTATCCAAAGAGCCAATTATTTAATCTGTTAATTAATTTAGAAAGGAGTATAAAACACTAGCTTTTGCCCGCAGCCTCGCACGTATTTCTCCGGGATAAAAAATAGCCTATATCCGTCCCCGGGATACCATCTACCTCCCTGCCAAATTTCATTGAGATCCGTTCAGCCATTTACGCAGCAAAGGCAACAGACAGACAGAGTTACTTTCGAATTTATAATATTATTAAGGGTACCTATTATTCTAGTTCCTAAGAAGAGAACAGTGAGTTAGTTTAGTTAATATTATTAGGGGAATTAGTCTAGTTTCTATTGGTTAGTTATTCTATGTAATGTATTGTATTAAGTTTATCAGTCATCTAGTACCCATAACACAAGCTCTGCTTACTTTGGGGCTAGATGATGCTGTGTGGATTGTCCAGCATTATTTATTTATTTTTATTATTTATAAAAGAAGTCGTCGTATAATAATAAAGTACCTATGGATTAAATAGCAAGGATGCTGATTACCTAGCACGTACGCCATGCTATAACAAGAAAGACACCTGTATACCTATGGTTCGGTTTGGTAGGTACCTATAAGAACCTATGGCGCGGTTTGGTAGGTACCTATAAGAACCTATGGCGCGGTTTGGTAGGTACCTATAAGAACCTATGGCGCGGTATGGTAGGTACCTATGAGAACCTATGGCGCGGTATGGTACCTATCAATCTCAACCTTAGAGCACCTGTCTTTAAATCTTTTGTAGGTGTGTCCCACGCTAGTTGTTTAGATACGATAATTGTATTACGTAAACTTAGTATCCGGTACGACCTCCAGAAGGTCTTCGGATTTTGTTTTGAAGAGGCGCGGAGGAGCGGGCGGCTCTTCTCGTATTGGAAGTGAAAGTGAATGAATGCCAGAGGCTTAATTAGAGAGGAGGCTTGCTGCTGTGGCAGTCCCTCGAGCACCGTCGCGAGTCGTAGCCGCGTTTACAGTACCAAGTGCATCGAACAGCCACGCTCCAGCGCATCACCATTACCATCGAGGTACGCGCAACAAGCCCGTTTACAGTGGGAACTACGGATACGATCTCTTACAAGTGCGTGCTTTACTGTTATTGCCCATTGTAAAGCTGCATTAACTAAGATTATAAGTTATCTATCGCAGTTTTCTATTATTTTGAACTTGTGAGCTTTTGAAAGCTCGTACGACTCTTTGAATTTAAATTTATGTTAAAAATTAAAATGCACAAACGTACAAATTCTAAACAATATTTTGAACAGGACACTAAAGCTTTTAAATTTATTTCAGTGTTTTTTTTTAAGCTTTAGCAATGTTATGACCATTAATATCTATTTCAGTTATTATTTTATTTTAAATTGCGAAATTTAGTTTGATTAGGATTTTGATTGCTTAATAACTAAGTATATTGGGTATTACAAAAAATTTAAAGATTACCTAACTACTCTAATGAAAATCATCTTTATACCTTTATAAGCCTAGTAGGTCTTAATGAGCTCGTTCTGTACTGTGGGGTAAAAGCGTACCTTCCTCCTAAAGGGCATCTAGAATACTTAGTAAAATATAATATAGCTAATAAATAACTAACTAATCCTATTTTAATTTAAAATAAACCGATGAGCTTTCGTTGCTTCATACTCTCAAGTGGCTACAAGAGCCTTAGGTACCATCTAGGTCTTAGAGGTACCTAACCTGGCTACTTAAAATATAATTGCCTGCCCATTTCTGGAACAAAGTACTTACCAAAGACATTCACTAGATCCGGCAATGGACTAGGGGCGTTCAACTGGTTTCGAGTATCAGTATGAAGAAATGCGAATGGAAGACTCCCCATTACCATAAATCATGTTATCCACATACCACTCGCAACTGGGGAGTTGCGAGTGGTATGTGCGCAAAAGCAACCAAAGAGGTCAGCGAGCCGGTTGGCTTTCACTAAACAACAAAATAAATTCATCTCACGTATTGATTGTCCTCGAGCATTCGCTGCATAAATAAAAGAAAGCGATCTTGGTATACGGAGGTTGTCAGTGACCACTTTCGTCAACACTTGTGCCTTGCTGGTGCTGAGTACGCAACCTGCATTGCTAAGGGCTCTTAATCGAAGCATCAACGGCCCGGGCCGCCTATGAGCATGAATAAATGAAATTGTGATAGCTAGCTCAGTGTTGCGAAGTACTTAAGTTGAATTTAGTTTAAGGTAGAGTCCTTGTTGGTTTAATGATGGTACTACTAGTTACACAACATTCTGACAAATGGCTATAAATATACTTAGCACCAAAACATTTTGTATTATTTCCAAAATAATCTCTGAGAAATGAGCGAGCAGTCATCATCAGGCAGATGTAATCTGGCTTCTAGAAACTTTTCCGCACATAAAACTAGCCTAAATTACATTCAAAATCTATTCAATGAGCTTCAAATTCTATTCAATGAGTGCTGACTCCATAATTTTCCACATTAATGTTATGTGAAACTAGTGAAAATAAGATGTTGAATAAAGAGCAGATGCAAACTAGACAACAAGTGGCAAAATTATGTAGATTTTTGCATTGGGAGAAAGCGTATCAAATGAACTAAAATAGACATTTTCTAATTCGGGTACCCTTAATTTCGTGGCTGATTTCTCGCCATCAATCTTTGGGTTCCAAATCTCAATGGGAAGATCTTAAGTGGCTTGGGCGGGGAGTTGTAAATAATGTACCCTTCGTCACCTTCTGCGACTTCTAGTTTTAAGCAATTCGGACTCAAATATGTATAAAATAAAATACCTTTATTTAAATTGAAATACCTCAAATACCTATAGGTATTTTGTAAAAGCAGCAAAAACGCTCTAACGCTGTTAACTGTAAAATCTTTTCTACAGATGAGTCGGCACATCTGCCTAGCAGGCCTCGCCTTGCTGGCTGCTTTCTGCGTTGCTGATGCCCAAAGACGTCTAGCCCTCCCAGACCCCAAAAGCTGTGCAAACCGTAAGTAACAATCGTCATACCATGGAATTGATACCCACGAACCGCCTATTTATGTTATGATGATGTGATAATTTTTTCGGTGGATAAAATACGAACCGTACGTAACTAAGCAAAGTACATCTGTGTTTTTGACGAGTTCGGTTGTAAGTAGGTACCAGTACTTGCCACATAGTGAATGCAATGGAGGGAGATTTAGCTGAAGTCAACCTTGCATAACCGTTGCGACCCATGACCGCAGGCGCAGCCGTGTTATGACCCCCATTATCGATTCTGTCAAGCTGACAATAAAATATTTATTACACCACATGCAAATTACGCAGAACCGCGAACGTTCGAGGCATCTCAATGGTCGTTTCATTTATATCCGAGGGTCAATAAAACCCTATATTTGTGCAACGATTCAAAGCATTCTGTATATTTGTGGGGTCAAATACTGTGGTTTACCTTGCCCAAGTAATTGCTTGACCTAAAACGAATTGATGATACCTACGTAACATCTGGTAGACCTAGAAAGCTAGGTCGATGGCTGTCACGCGTTTTTCAAGTGCTTATCTTCAATGATTTCGTAACACGTTCATTTGTAATTATTATGCGTGAAATGTTTATTGAAGTTTCTACGAGTCATAATTACGAGCACTTACGAACAATGTTTTGGTGAATGCTAGGTTTGACCATATCATTCATAGGTACATTTCTGTTTCAAGTCGGAGAAAATAAACCTCGCGATATTTTTAGGATGTCATTATGATGCTTTCGCAATGCCCGTATGCAAGGTGCGGCACCTCCCATGCGATGTGGGAGCGCACTCGAGATCACAATCGACCGACATTCAGCGCATGTACTCGCCACAAAGCGAACAAAGAATCTTTGTTGAAGGCATACCTACGAAGTTCACTGTGATATGACTACTTCATGGATGTCCTTAAAATACAAATAGATGCGACCGGCTTTACATTTTCAAATTTATCAATGCTCGTCGCAACAAGTACCTAGCTAAATACAATGAGATAAATATTGACAGCTTTCTCTTCAGAATTGAGAAGCGATAACGATGTTTACCTCACGCACTTAACGTACGTAACAGTCGATTACTTTCTTATGTTAGGTTAGGTGCCGAACCGGTGACGGAGAGGAACACGTTTCATTGATTGCATAATTTGTTTCTACGGATTATAATAACATAACAATGACTTATGCTCATTCGATACCATATCTATGAAAATAATTTTCCGTTCACTTTTCGCCACTCACATCGCTCTTACGTAAAAAAAACATTTTAAAAGTAATGCTGTATCACCGAACCGCGTATTATTTAAATCATACTTCCGAGACTTCGTGAATACCTAATGAGTTTGAAAGTATGCATGTCTCTGAAAGAATTTACATAATTTCATAGTTCAAGACAATGGATGTTGGGCATTTGCAGAGCTATCTCTCGCTGCGAAGTGCCATGGTAATGAGAAAATAGGTTTGCGAATAGGCACTTTCTAGTTACGAAAGAGTCGCTTCATTTAACGGCGACCTGACGATGGCTTCGATTGATTGCGCGCCGAACACTAATGCCTCACATTATGGCGAGAGTTTTATCGCCAGCAACACTCTCCTGCCCTAATAGTGCTAACTCATTAAACGCGTGTTCCATTAGCACAATGGCCTAAATAAAGGTACCCAAATTATGTTTGACATAGGTAGGTAGGTGTTGGAAAACAAAAAGCTTACGTAAAATGTGAGATAAGAAATGAGTCAGATTAGGTTCAGATTTCACCTAATGGAAATGTGAGAATTAGTACACCACAGATGGTAGGTACGTGCGTTGTTGTGCAAAGCTAACTAGAAGCAGTTGGAGACGTAATTTCGAAATGTTCGACTAGTAACAACACACTTAGCTAAACTATTTAGGTCCACAGTCACTTGTTAGTTCTGTCGACGTCATCGCTAAACTATCCATGGAAAATTATAAAATGGAGGTTTTGCAAGTTTTAGGTATTGAAAGAAATCAAATAAAATCCCAAATTTTTCGACTTCGACGGGACATGAACCCGTCGTAACCAATTGCACCACGAGATCATGTGACGTAGGAGTCGAACAACTTTGGGACTTTCTTCGGACTAGCGTCTAGCGCCGTTAGCTCCACCTAGAGTTCGAAGGAAGTCTCAAAGTTTTTTGACTCCTACGTCACTTGAACTCGTGGCGCAATTGTTTAGTGGATTCCTGTACTGAGCGAAGAATGCGCGTGCAAGTCCCGTCGAAGTAAAAAAACTTTTGGGATATTAATTGATTTCTTAGAAATTACCCCGAGTGCGAGGCCTTAAACACTATAATAACAAAAACCTTGATAAACAAAGGTGAGACTCAGACTATTCAACTTCCAAGGAACTGGTCGCGTTTCAATTTCTGTTTTAGTTCTGACCTGAACTTTATTTGATTTTATCACTAGCTTCTGCCCGCGGCTACGCACGCGCTTTACCGGGTATTAAAAGTACTTTTACCTACTTTTAATATTTCCACCGATTGATACCGTCTACAACCCTGCCAAATTTCATTAAGATCGGTTCAGCCATTTAGGCGTGAAATAGCAACTACAGACAGAATTATTTTCGCCTTTATAATATTAGTATTTAGTAACAGAAACCGTTAGAAACTCTGCCGATAGCAGCCGCAGTTAGATAGGCGTGTGGTGCCGGCTTAAAATTTGTACCACCCCATTTCTTCCCGCGGGTGTCGTAAGAGGCGACTAAGGGAAATCCACCGTGCAGCAGCGCCTCCTGCAGAACAATTCTACTACCGAACTGCGATCCCCAGTCCGCATGCGCAGCGTGGGGATTATGGGCATTACCCATATTATACAACAGCCAATAAGGCGCTTGTCAGGTGGAGGCCTGCGTCCAGCAGTGGACCAATAGGCTGTTGAGGTGAGGATGAGGTTAGAAACTCTAAGTAATCGCTTTAAGAATACTTAAAAAAAACTCAAAAACTTCTGGTCTACAGGGGTCCGCCATTCAACGTACCGTGATGCCCGAGGCATCCTTCACTCATACTTCTTCAGTTGGGAACACGCTCCCACAAGGAGCCTGGAGGTAGACTGGCTGGACGCCAGGAACATCTGCCGTCGCCATTGCATGGACGCTGTCTCTTTGGAGACACCACAGGTTAGTTTTTCTTTCATCGTATCAGGATACCCACCCACTCGCCCACTGCTGGACATAGGCCCCCATACGACGCCACAAACACGGCTTATGACCACTAGGTCATAAGGCGCCTCCTTCCATCGACTCCCGATTTCGAGTTTTTCTTTTCAATTTCATATATAAATTACTGAAACACAAAACTCATCATTTGATTTTGTAACAAGGTTTTTTTGTCACCCTCTTCCATCCGACAGCTGGGCAAAGGCATAAATCGAAAATTTGAGATCCAGTTTCTAATTTTGTGCCAAAAGCACGTCGTGGTGATGTTATTTCAAACGATAAATTGCAGCAATTGGGATTGAACCTCGTCAGAACATTTTGAGGAATCCATATTAAAGCCGATTAAAATCTCGATTCTCGACTTCCATTCTCGTTTCTCAGGCAGCAATCCCATTGAGATTGCAATTAGGGATGTCGTAAGGATCAAATAAACTGCGTCGAGATCGCACTTATGTCTTTCGCAACTGTACGGTCGAGGTCGCCAAGAGATTGTATGTGGGTACCTTCTACCAAACACAAAACACCGGACCCTAGGTGATGTATCCGTTGCATGATGAGACTAATGATCGCGGCACGATCTCTAAACGGCTTCATTGCAAAATGACCTTACTTTAATTCCCTAAAAAAGCTCAACCGGATGTAGAGCCAATGTAGTACCTAGGTACGTTAGATATTTTATTTACCTTATTACCCACTTAAGTATGGCAAAAACTAAAGCTGTAGATACAACAATGGGCGAATAACTACCGCAACGCAAGCAAGATACAATCAATTCACACTTTTTTTTATCAGTATGGGGAACACATCATTTGTTCTTTTGCCCAACCGCCTCTACAGTTCACTTGATTAACATTTAAGTTCGCAAAAAGTCTTGCATTGTAATGTAAGTTAAAGCTATTGTTATGTCACGTAAACGCTTATTATATAACTTTTCGAACATCAATAGAAATGATTATGGATCTAGGTAAACTAGGTTTTCTCCAGACATGCACAGAGACAAAATAAATTCTATGCATGGTGTGCGTGAATCCACGAGGCAGTGAATTTTATAACTTAAACATTTCTCGTTCTAGAGGAGCTAGGGCTCTCACATCCGGAATTCCACGCGGATTGTGTTACGAATTCGATGTGTTGCTCGTTATCGCAAGCATCAATATTCATTAGTCGGTTGTTTGATTAGATCGATTCGATTTGTAGAGCGTTGAGTCGCGTGAAAGGGGTGCAACGGCCGAGCGCGTCACGGACGGCTATGGTCGGTGATGAGGCCGGGCAAGTAGCACGCGGCACAAATACCTCCTGCTGGCCGTTGCCCACTTCTCGTGCGGTGCCGGACGTCGACTTCCCGCGATACACCTGACATGCTGCCCCAGCAAACATCTCGTTAAGGAACTGCCGCCCGACACAATAGAGACGCAACCAGAGATAAGAAAACAACACTCCGGAAAGCTGTCGAATTACACAATTACTTGCGTTGAAGTGAAGACATGTTTTAGATGAGCTCGTGGTTGAACCGAGATTGTAGTCGTAACGTGTCATTCGAAGTCGTTTCCGAGAAAAGTCGTCGACCGCGACCGTGACACTTATGTTTCCTTTTGAGGAGCAGATATTCAAGTTGGATATCTTTTAAAGCATTTAACCGGGCATAAGTTGCTATTGCTATGTTATGTCGGTAATGGGTTTATGAGCTAGATTTTTAATGGTTTGCCAAGTAGGTTTAGGTAGCCATAAAAGTTTAGGTAAGTATATTGACTGAATTATAATTTAGAACTAATTAATAAGCTTTGTTCCACAGGAGAATGAATTTATTAAGCAAAGGATAGCCCGAGGCAACGTCCGCTACATCTGGACGTCTGGTCGCAAATGCAACTTCGCTGGTTGTGACCGCACCGACCTGCAGCCTCCCAATGTAAACGGCTGGTTCTGGTCCGGCTCTGGCGCTAAGATCGGACCCACTACCCAGAGGAATACCGGAGACTGGTCCTACACTGGAGGTTATGGACAAGCGCAACCTGACAACCGCGAAGCCGCTCAAGTAAGACCCATACTTTACCTTTCTGTCTAGACTACAAACTAGTCTGGTCTTACATAACCATACTTGGATAAATAAAATTGGAATTAAGGAACTGCCCCTTGATAAAGTCCGTAAAAAATTGAGCGGACATCTGACGTACCTAAGTTCTGTGACAACCTTAATACAGTATTTTCTGTGAGAAAATTTGGTTCTACCTTAACCAACGCTACCCGGAAATTGGCTAGATCGAAAAGGCAAGACTTGACAACTTACATACATTCCGCCAATACCAAGTTCCTACGACCTCACCTATCGACCTATTATGTAAAGAGGCATCGATAGAAAGGGGTTATTATTCAGCTATTAGCTTATTTATTTAGCTACCACTGTGAGCTACAAGTACCCACCACGACCTCAGCTAACCGATACAGTAAAGGAACAGATTGTTCAAAAAGATCAAGAGTTTCTCCGTCGTTTTATTTATTAAACGCTTTCGCATCGGAAAATTTTCAATTTCTTCGTACGCCAAACGTGACGTGAAAGTTGTTCCGCAGAATTTAGTCATGATTCACGGAAGTGGTATTTTGTGACTCCAAGTTTGCATCTCGTTGGGAGAGAATCAAGTTTGGCAAGGTCCGTTAGTGTCATGGGCTTTTTAATTGATTATTTTCGAGACCAGTTTACCAGCCTATTTATTTCCGACATCGCTACCCAGAGAACCAATCACATCATTAGGCCAAGCACAGAATTGTTGCCTAAGGTAAAATATTGTATATATATGTGGTATGTCATTTTTATCTATTCTACCCTAGACAACAACCCCTGTGGTTTAGCCTACTGTGTTATTCACATAATCACAACATCACTCCTGACATTGGAACAAGGTTTATTATAAATTTCAATTATGACTGTCATTAAGCTCTGAATTTAAGATATTTTTTTGTTCGCAGGGTAACGACGAGTCCTGCTTGTCGATCCTGAACAACTTCTACAACGACGGCATCAAATGGCACGACGTCGCGTGTCACCACGTCAAGCCTTTCGTCTGTGAGGACAGCGATGAGCTTCTCAACTTTGTGCGTTCTCGCAACCCCAATCTACGTATTTGAGATTCCAACCAACCAGGGCGTCGAGATCGTAGCCAAGGATATAGGTTGTTGCAGATCTAGACAGTACCACTGCAGCACAGCACAAAAATGTGCATTTAAATATGGGCTTTAACTTGTTAGATGCATTTTAAATTGACGGCATCAGATAACAGACTCGCGGGCCCGCTTGAAGCTTGCGGTAGGCTATTTTGTGACTGTAAGAATGTATAGAGTTTAAGGCCCATATTTGAATGCTCTTTTTTGTGTGCGGCTGTGATGTTGGATGTGTGAGCGCCATCTTTTAATCATCGTGTGGAAGAGTGGTTCAGAATTAGTAACTATTTTATTTGTCGAGTTTTCCTTGGCTGCGACTGCGATGCGGATAGCACACACCTACTAGTATTTTAGATGGCTGGCATTGTACAAAACTCAATGGTCATCTACTTACGATTAAGTTATTTATTAATTTAACACTTCACTTGTATACCTGAAACAATCTAGTGTCATAGGGGTTTTGGCAGCTATTTTTAATAGTTATTTGGGAGTTTCATTGATAAAAACCAACAAAAAAATATTTTAATTTAATTTATATTCAAAAACTTAAGTTTCTATTCGACAGTCAGTCATCCCACGGAAATGCATACATGGTGTGTTATTTCCTCACTTAATTTATGAATTGTAAAAAGCTGTCTGCACAAATAGGATTAACGTATAAGAATTAGACGTAATAAAGTTATTATTATAACGAGTCGTTTATAATTATTATTCCTCTCATAAATTATCCTTTTTGTAGTTTAAGTAGGCCTTCATCGCACTAGTTTCTTAGTCGTTTTTATCCATACTAATATTATAAATTAAAAAACTAAAAAACTAACTCTTTCTGTCTGTTACCTTTTCACGCCTAAACGACTGAACGGATCTTAACCAAATTTGGCAGGGAGGTAGATGGTATCCCAGGGATGGACATATGTTACTTTTTATCCCGGTAAAATGCGTGCGAAGCCGCGGGCAAAAAGCTAGTAAATAATAAGAAAATAACCTATTATTTTAAACTAGCTGCTGCCCGCGGCTTCGCACGCGCTTTTCAAGTAGCATTTATGTCCGTTCCTGGGATACCATGTAGCTCCCTGCCAAACTTCATTTAGATCCGTTCAGCTGTTTAGGCGTGAAAACGTAACAGACAGACAGATAGACATACAGAGTTACTTCAGAATTTATAATATTCGTATAAATATAATTATATCAATGTTCGTAGACCATACTGCAATTTCAAGTAGATTGGAGTGGAACATGATTTAACATTATTATGAGTATCAAAAACGTCAACAATTATTAAAAGAAATTGATGTTTTTTTACAAATTTTGCCACGCGTGCCTGCGTTGTAGTAAACAGTTTTATAAAATAAAATAAAAACTAAATACAGAAAAGGCACTAAATCAGAATTTAAAATAAAAAAAGCTTTACAAAACACTTATTACACACAATTGTTATAAAACATACTCGTAACTTGGCAGTGAATAAACACAAAAAGTCGTACAAAATATTATATTCAACAAACATAAAACAAGACATGAAGATTTTTAAATAAATCCAAAGCTAGGCAATGACCACCGGCCAGCACCAGTCCTCTTAAAAAAAACATTCCTATTTAATTCATGACTGCCTTCATTTATAAACAACCTAAAACCAACAAAAACAAGTTGTGCTCAAGTTTAAAAAAAAATTATCCGTTAACAATTAGGACCCAGATGTAGACCTCACACACGACTCTGCTGAACAGTCCAAGATTTCAGAAAGTGTCAGTTGTGAATATAAGTTACCTAATTTTAATCCACATATCACAAAATAAATTAAGAGTAAAATAAATAAAATGGCGATAGCAGCCTTAAAAGTGAAGGGGCCAACATTCACCAGATTAAGATTAATTAAATCGAAAACTAACCACAATATTAATATGATTATTTAACATCTTCAGATCTTACATTTACGAATACAAAGAAGACTTAAATCGCCGTCCATCGATGCCATGAAATGAAATTCAGACAATCCTTTTGGAGGGTTCGTTAATTGCGTGCAAGACTCGGATAGTCGGTTCTACGTTAGTCGACCCGACGACGCATAATTCTAAGTAACAGTTTTTTCTGTTTCATAGAATTATGTGTCCACAGATGTCGGTGCCGCCGGCACTAATATATTATATTACACTAAATTGTTTAATCATCTGCAAGAAATATATAAAAAACCCGCAGTATCATTCTGAAATTAACTTTCTGGTTATTGATTTTTAATTTAAACACAATTTAAAGAAAGTTTGAGATATGAGATCCTTTCTTCAATAAGTTTTGTGTTCAATTATTATATATCTCGATTTCGAAGCATGTGAACTTTAGTAATTTTTTGTTCGGTTTTGTTGACATAATTTGCAGATA
This sequence comes from Eupithecia inturbata, assembly GCA_963662085.1. Taxonomy (NCBI): domain Eukaryota; kingdom Metazoa; phylum Arthropoda; class Insecta; order Lepidoptera; family Geometridae; genus Eupithecia; species Eupithecia inturbata. The sequence continues at coordinate 6,802,755 of OY759180.1, read as the reverse complement.
ACTCCAAGCTCGACCATAAGCAGTTACTAAAGGTTTTCAATGATGGATACCATAGCTTCAACACTTTCAACGTATCAATATCATATTAGGCTGTAGTGGAAATTACTTTCCGCCACAGCCTAATATGATGTTTTATCATAAAATTCGATGTTTCATCATCATGATGATTATTTTAAAAATGTCAATTCACGATGACTGGGGCCAAATTCTGCTAAAGTAATCGCTTCACTAGGACAATGGTATTGTCACAGAATTACACATTTTGTCTCATCTCACCTTAGATGAAAGAAACTACGGGACGCGCGTCAAAAGTGTCAGGTTGAAACCATTCTAGCAATCTCTTCGTGCAATTAGCACCGCACGCGCTCTCTAGATTTCCTTTCATCCAAGGACGATTCTGCGACGATACCATTGTCATAGTAAAGCGATTGGTTAGCAGAATTGGCCCCCTGGTCAGCAACGTGACAAATTCTAAGTCATTATTCTTAGTCACACGTAACCTTTTACACCTCTATGACATATATTTAACCTAAATCTTGCAAAACACTTTGGTACCGTCAAATTGGTAAAAGTAATGAGCGCAAATCTTTATGAATTCTTTGAACATAGCCTCGAATGTGAAACTGCGCATGGTACAGTAGAATGCGCGTCTTCTGCGTCCTGACACCTTAAAATAAGCTACTGCGAAGCCACTCGCGCGTACTTCCGAGAATTCATAAATATTAGCGCATAATAGGTAAACTAAATTTTAAAATAAAATAAATAACGAAGTTTAGTCATTGTTTAAAAAAGATAGGATTGTTTGAATAAAACTTTCTATCAGGAACCTTAGATCACCACCTTAAGTTGATAGTCTGTACTTAATACTAACTTACACAGTTACTCGTAACATTGAAGTAGAAATTCGTATGTATTTTAAATTGGCTACGAGCGAGCCTCACCTTAAATTTCATCGCGACTTTGAAAGTTTGAGTTGTAACACTTTCGCAAACCCATAAAAATAACGTAAACAGTAAAATATGTCCAATGAAATAAAACCATCAATAAGCTGAATAACGGAGCAACATCGTATGTAAACACTTTGAGCAAAGTGATTGGTCTTTTATTTCAAATGTAGGTAAACCTACTTATTTATTTCTAGGCATATTAATATACTTTACTCAAAGGTTGTCTTAGCCTGTAGACACGCTGACTGACTTTTAAGGCGCCTATACCGAAACTAAAATGCGCGCTGCAAACGCAATGCTGCCTTATTGCTACCCCATCTATACGAAAATTTTACAAATGCAAGAAAATTTTACAAATGGTATCTTTATGAAGATTTTCATGTTTAGCAGCCCAGTCTACATTACGTCGGTGGTTGCTAAAGTAACCTCGTGCAGATTCTAAATAATAATAATAATAAAGGTCTGTACTCATATTAGCCGAGCCATAGCAAATGGCGGTTGCATTATTACTTTTTACAGCCTGAACGAGCCTTACTTTCGGTTGTTCGTATGCGAAATTGACCATTCAAATAACAAATCTTCTCGTGCCGAATTGACAAGCGTTTTGATAATTGATTGGTTAATTATAAAGATGGTCAGCGTACATCCAACCGGTAACCGTAAACGAAGGCGTCTCGGCGATCCTCGGCCAACATGGGGACGTTAGAACTTACTCCAGCCAAATTCGACGTGTAAAGTTTGAAAACAAACCACAACAGAACAAACGCGGTTGCCGTCGAATTTCACATATTATAATTGTTAGCAAAATTTATTGAAGCAACAATTTCAAATCAACAACGAACGCAACGAATGTAAACTGCGTAAAAAATACACGTCAACAAATTGAATTTTAGGTCAAGTATGGGCGGTTTGTTTACAATCATTATACATCGAATTTGGCTGGACTAACCACATCACCAACAACCACATCAACCACATCTAACTACTAAGACAAGCAGTTGACATCTTTGAGTATAGCGGAAAGTAATGGCTTATCTCTGAGTGCTGCACTAAGTTCTGTCTCGTCCCATTGCAAGCGCACGCGACGCCCGCGGCCGGCGGCGGCAGCGCCCGTCACACGCAGCGCGCCGCGGGCCTCCAGTAATGCGCAAGCGCTGGACATCTCACTCATGTCGAGAGGCGCTATGTTGCGAGCTGCTGCTACCCTGTTGGCAAAGATGATGTTAGTAACTCAATATTGTAGTTGATTGAGCATGACTTTATAACACTGGGTGGAAAGAAAACTTAGCACTTGGGCAGTAGAAATCTCTATTTCAAATCGAAAATAGAGTTTGGTGGCCACCGCATCTCGCATCTACGCAACTTCGCATCTCTGCCTAAACAATACAAAATAAATTACAGAGACATTAAAAAAGAGCTTATGGTAGGTATCAAAACCTGTCAATGGATTTTTGGAAATTCCTTTGTTTACTGTAAATAATAAGAAAAAATAGGAAGCGGCGCCAGTGTGAGCTGTGTGAGACGGGTTAAGGACATAAGACACGTTTTACGATAGTGCTGCATTCTACATGGAATGGAATAAAACTCTTGGGCACGTAGTTTGCCGGTAATCGTACATCGGAGGAAGCCCTATAACTAGCAGTGGACGTTTGTGGGTTGTAATGTTGCTAATGATGAATCGTACATAATTTTCTATGAACTTATTTTATACAAATCTTCGATTCAACTGTATATTTTTGGAGTATTAGGAAATAATGTGGATTTTTATTTAATAAGTCTTTAATCTTAATCTTATTAAAAAGCGATCCGCAATGTGACACCGGATAATATACCATTAACTAATTTACATTCCAAATACTAGTTTTAATTTGTTTTTATTATTTGATTGTAATTTTCTTTGTCAATAAAGTACCCCATTTACATTCCCAGTGACATACGATTACAGCAAAAAAAATTCTGAAATTACACCATATGCAATCATCTTTGTGTTTTATAAGAACGACGCCTAATTGCCTACTATCATCATTCATTACGAAATTTGTAAACTTTATATGGCTAGCATTGCTGGCTATTTGCCAGTTTTCTCGAGATGCTCACTTCCGTCAAATAATTTGTTTTGCACCAGTCATTTTTGTGCAAATAAACGACGTAACAAAGCCAGGGAAAGTGAGCATGAAGGCTTGATGTAGGTATGTTTACCCTTTTGCGACCTCAAATAAAGTATTCTCGTGATGTACACATTAAACATTAATTACGGTAGTATAGATTACAATAACATATACAGGGTGTTCGGAACAAAGTTTGTCATATGGAAAGTGGGGGTAGGTGGAACCAAGTGCAATAGTTTGGCGGGCTTTTTTAACCCTGTAAAGATTCTCGGCTATTTTTAGGATTTTTTATTTTTTCCGAAATTTGAACTATATTTTACTGTAACTTTATTTGTAAAACCACTATACTACACTATACTCTATACTAGAATTGCAATTGGTTCTTCCTACATGAACTAGAGAAGTTTTCAGTGAGTTGGAAGATAAGATACACACTTTTTTTTTAATTAAATTTTTAAGTGAACTCCGTTTTAAATATTAACTTTTCAACGTTTTTCATGTCCATAGCTGCTCTATTTACAAAAAAAATTCTAGTATTAAAGAACCGAGAATAGTTACTAAGAAGTACGAGTTGCCTTAGTAGGCACAGGCACCTAGGACCACCGGTCCAAGCACTATGTTGATTGATATATAATTTGACTATTCCTAATCTGACATTAATTTGCGATCGTTTTATTAGATTGAAAAGTTAATCTTAATCTTATTAAATTCAATTATTATTTATTCTTGATAACCAATACTCATTTTAATCATGACATTCCTAAATTAATTAAGTCTATAAATATCAAAATTATCAATATTACAAGAGCGAACCCAAATAATTGTTGCGCCCTGACAGGGTTTTTATGCATACACCACACTAAAACTACCTACACCTAAGAACAATACCTGTACGCACAATAATTACAATAAATGATAGGAATATGTTTAGAGTAATTAAAACAAACTTCCGGATATCCGGGAGTTTGTTTTTATTACGACGAGCTGCGATCATATGACGTACCTATCGCAGCTCGCCGTCCACTCTTCATTTCTGAAGGCCACATGCTGCAATCGTAAATACGATACTGAAAAGTTATGGACCTCTGGATAAATCAACTGCCACCAAAACCACGCACTTAACCTAGTTTATTAAGGGCCTATTCTGTCGGAATGGCAACAATCATCGGCGTGAATACGTTATTTTGAAAGGTCGGTTAAGCTGAATCCTCTCAAAAATCTTAGCTTGCATAAAAACTTTTTATCACCACGTTCACAAACTAACGAACGTGACAGATACCTATTATAAATTGACACGTCCGGATGACCTAGACAACTAAAATTTAACTCTTCTTTATCTGGAGAAGACTGGTTGGATAATAATTTGAAAAAAATATTATCCAACAATTTTGTTTTGAAAAAACTAAAACCGACTTCAAATCCCTTAATTTAAAGTCGGTTTTAGTTTTGTTTTGTTTTAAAGTTTTTCGGGATAAATAGTAATCCCTCGGGTTTTTTTATGAGACCACCTCAGGATCGACGAACATACATAAAAAAACATAAGTACATACAGTCGAACATCCTTTTTTCGAAGTCGGTTAAAATCAAGTAAGACTGGTAATCATCAAAAGATAACAGGGCGATTTGCAGCTTCATCGGTTACCTTTGACGTGTAATGTATAAAAAAACTACCTTTTCGTAGAATACATGCCTAAGTATGAGATAATCTGAAGACTGGCTGGTTAGAAAAGCACTGAAATATATTTAGATAGAAGCAAAGAGTACGCCGAATTGTATTGAAACCGAGCGTTTAACATTTTTCATCCCATCTATTCGAAAAGGACGACTTTGTTTGCCTTTAAGTGCACCCTAAGGTGGTGTTTCCTATATGAAACTTTTAGCGGGCAGTAATGAGTTTTTAATCATCTTTATAAGTGCGCCGCAATTATCTTTGCCGCGCACTTTTTAAATTTGGAACATGTTAGTGTTCAGCGCCAAAGAAATCGAACGCAAATATTATTTGAATAAAGACTGGCTGGTACTACATCCAAACAACGAGATTCACTGTCACATTTTCCTCAAAATGAGCCAGATTCGGACATTATTTCAAACACGCAGAATATAAAATCTACAACTATCTCTATTCCTAATAAAACTGTAACAATAAATTTTCATAATTGCGAAAATGTCTCAAAGGTAAATATAAGTTTTTAGTTGTTTTAATATTAGATACTATTTACTTTCAATTTAGTTGTTACTCTATGTTTTATTAAATTATAATATTACAATAAAATATGAGGCGCCTTTTATTTTCTCATAAAGGTTGATGAACAGTAGTGTATCACTCGGGCGCAAAATATATGTTTGGCTCGCTACGTTCAGGTTTCTACTAAAGAATCTACTCTCGAATCCCTCACTTCGCTCTGGATTCAAAAAAACGCCCTCGCCGTAAAAAATATTTTAAGCTCCCTTATGATACAATCTACTATTGCATAGGTACTTTGACGTCACGAGTGTAATTTAGTGATGTAAAACACCACTAAATTACACAATTTCCTTTTTTGGTGGTGTTTGTACAGTTAATTATTGAACAACAAGGCATTTGGTTTTTACAACCTGACACTGGATTTCGCGGCGAGCAAAGAGGCTCTCCAGCCTCTTTTTTCGGCACGCGAGGTACATAAACTTATTGTTCCTGCCTAGATATATTTCTGTGTAGGTAAGCTTAAGTAAGAATACCAAGTGAAGATGTTAGTAACTTACTTTTTATAAACATCGTGAAGTTTCCCCATCACAATATCTTTATTCTTTCCTTTTGTCAGCATGAGCATCAAACTACACAATATCAGTTTCTGTTGCATCGGGAATCCGTCTTCGACGTCATTTTCCATCTGCCTCGATCCTCCGTAGACATTATTCAGGACTTCTAAGACTTGCTTCAATTCAACGGTGACTGACGAGTCCTTCATCATGGCGTCTACTGATTGGTGTTCGGAGAATTTGCTGCGTTTTGCGAGCTCGATCACTCGCCGGCCAATGTCTAGCGCTCGCCTCATATCCCCGGACACTGCGGCGATTTTAGCTATGAAACAAAAGAACATCGTTATGCAAAGCATCCATACAAATTTAATAAATGCTAAGTAATTCAGTCTCTCTGTCTGTATGTTACCTGTTCACGCCTAAACGGCGATCTTGGTGAAATTTGGCACGGAGATAGATGGTATCACGAGTAGGGACATAGGCTATATTTTACTTTGGTAGAATACGATGCGTGCGAAGCCGCGGGCGGAAGCTAGTAATTAATATTATATCCAAAAAAGTACGACTCAGGCATGTCTTGACCCGCAACCACTCTGTACGGGAAAACACTACTTTAGCATGATATCATGGAATCGAAAGCTAAAAAATTGCATTGCGATGGGGCAAGGCCACTTATCCAGGATTTGAGACTTGAGATGCTCAGAATACATTGAAAATGCAAGGCTCATAATCGTCGCTCTTACCTGCCAACATCTGAAGGGCGACTGGCGGAAAAACGTTGCTCCTGTCCTCACTCGCCAGAACACTCGTAAAAATCTTAATGATCTGATCTTTGGTGTATGGTGCGAAGTGTAAAGTGCTAGGGCGAAGAGAGCACCTGGCCTGAAGCCTGGGTAACGTCCGTTCGGTCAGGTCCAGAGCGTTTGCGATCCCGATAAGGACAATGCGCGAGTTCGCCAGGGACGGCCATTCAAATATCGTATATAGAACTGATTGTCGCTTGCTGTCTAATTGGTCAATCTCGTCTAATACTAGAAGGCTGTAAAAAATAAATAGTTGTATTTTTATACTTCAAAACTGAGAATAATAGTACATACATATAATTGTCTAAAGAAACCGACTTCTAGTTCCTTTTTATTTACATTTTTTTTGTGTTTTGCGGGGCAAGTAATCCTTCGGAAATTAAATTAATGGGACCACCCCAGGATCAAAGAATCATCAAAATCGATCCATACATAATTGACGGAGAAATCGGTGCATAATATCATACATAATTATTAATTTCAATTCATTTATTTGATAGTCTTTTATACATGTACAATTATTTGCATTTTATTTTATATAATTATGAATCTTAAAAAAACTGCTGTAAAACTGCTGTCTGCTTTCTTTTATTCGTGTTAGTTACTATATAAATAAAACATACATACAGCTATGTAGTACTATATTGTTATTATGTGATTCGGCCGAACATTTTACATTTTTGTTTTTCCTTTTTTCGAAGTCGGTTAAAAATTATTTCTTAGTCACTTATATTTTTCACAATTTTGTCTTATAAAAAGACAAAATTGTCGGGAATTGTTAATACAGAATAAAACTTACATCATTTTATGTTTCTTATTCAAATACTTTTCTAAAGCAGTACAGCAAGCTTTCTCTGAAGTGCCTGATGTCTGTATTTGCAGTTCTTTGCAAATTCTACTGTAGATGCTGGCTGCAGACTTCATCATTGTGCAGTTGACGTAAACATGTTTGTAAGCTTGTTTCACCTGTAAAGAGCAAGATAACGTATAGGAAAACCCCGTCTTATCCAAGATACTGCTTCGTATAATGAAGCCCAAGTGAAACATAATACCGAATATTTTCTCAATTGTTTCCTGAAAAATCTCGCGTCTGTTTCTAGCTTGAGAGTTAGCGATAGTTGGTACCTTTGGCATTTGTAGTATGTAGGAGAGACTAGCAGTTTTCCCGGTGCCAGGTTGCCCCGAAACATACAACGAAGCCGATTTCTCGTTCTCTACGTGATCCATCAAAAACGACTCAAGAAATTCGATTTCATCTTCTCTACTTGTCAGAGGATTTGCACTGTAGGAGCTGTAATAAGAAATGATACGTGAATAATCTTTAACATAGACTGATGAGGGTCTTTTTTAACTGACGTCTACATTGGAAATAGAGTGGACTTACTTTTCATTTTCGTTATTTTTCTCTGCCTGTCTTCTGGCAATCTTAACTGGGGGGCATGAATCTGAAATAGAATACGCAGTCATTAATACATAATCAACTAATAAACGAAAAGCAAAACCTCAAGTAACTGATCTCGGCTTAACTAAACAACTCACCATATTCGTCTCTTTCCTTCAAATTACTTTTTAGGCGTTTTTTCAAGACTTTTTCTTGAACTGGTTCTTGCGTGTTTAAAATGTCTTTGTTTTCGTCACTTTTGTAATGGCTGCTCAAACGGGTCTTCTTGCGAGATCTAAAAGGAATGGTAGCCTGAACCGCAGCCATCTGTAAAAATAAAGTGGAATTAAACTTTGCCTTATTAACAAATATGTAATTACAAATGCACAATAAAATAGGTAGGTACCTGTTTGCAGAAGAATCAATGAAGAGGTGATTTCTAAATAAAACAATCAGTTAAAAACACCTTACAAGTTTATTATTACCTTAATATAATTATATACTGAAAATTCATATAAAATCAGCAATAAAACGACGTCGTAGGAAATTACATAAATAAAAAACATGCCAGCACATGATTAGAGAAGTTATGATTACATAGACATGTGTGATTTAGGTAATTAGGGCAAATAACAAGCAAAAATTTAATTACAAGGTCAAACGTTTAATTGCAAACACAATTCTAGCAAACCTATCGAATACAGGTTAAGTATAAACAACATCTTAATTTAAAAAAAAAATCTTAATTATACACCTAGCTCCGTTTGCGTAAGTATTGTTAAATTTATTTAGCCACTAATTTTAACTAAATTTCAGCTAAATACATTTAGAAATCCTTATGCAAGCAGCCCCTAGAACCTCATGGAAAGCTAATTAAAAGTTACATTAAATAGTTTCACACACACATTTACACAACAAAGGTTTTAAAATGTAATACAGTTTAGCCAGAAGGAAGCGGCAAAGGTTAACACTATATGTAGCTACAATCATCTAGAAACACTCTAAAAAGATTGTATAAATTCTGGACCATGCTGAATTAATTCTACTGTTGTTTATCTCGATCATTCTGTGCCTGATGAGCCATATTGGTCATATTTTTAAAGAGATCAAAGTCATATTGCCTTTGGGCTTTCATCCATGCAGCACTCATTTCCATTTGATGTCTCATGAGCGCTTGTTGGGCCATAAATTGCGAAGGCCGAAGGCCATAATCTGCTGCAGTAGGCATGTTAGGTGGACCAGGTCTAACAGTGGGCGTTATAGGTTGACGACACGCCAATTTTCCCATAGATGTAAAGGGTTTGAGGGTTTTCATTCCCGGCTTAGATGGCCCCGCTACGATTGTTGGTGCCTCAGGTTTTGAAGTAGTTATGCTCGATAGTTGTGTACTTGATATTTGGTTGGACTGATTGATGGGTTGCTCAAGAGGAACATTGGTCACTTGTTTCTCCTCAGCAATCACAAGCTTAGGGGAAGAACTGGGCGAGCGGGTCTGCCGAGGCGAGGGCTGCGCGCTAGTGCTCGGGGCAGCATGTGCTGGCGACATCTGATATCCAGCAGACGTCGATGGACTTGGAATATTTGCTTGTTTCATCAGACTACTTTTATTGATTGTTTCTTGTCGGGCGATATTCATTTGTGAAGCAGTAGGTATCACTTTTTCAAGCTTAATTTGATTGATGCTATTTGTTGAAGGAATTCTCAATGGAGTCATGCCCTCAGATACCACAGACCTATTTGAGATACTGGGAAAAGAACTACTTTGAGGAATAGTTGGTGGTGTTCCTTTTGATGGCAGGTTTTGCTTCTTTGCCAAATTAGCTATTGATTGCATAGCTTCAAAGGTTTTATCAAATGTTTGCTGGGTTCCAGAAGGCCCTGCATTATTTGATGACAGATCAAGAGCAGCACTGATTTTATTTTCTCCTGATGTAATATTTTTACTTAGGAAATTTGCAGCACTCAATGATTTAGGTGTTGCAGGAACCAGTTTAGGGACAGATTTATTTCTGGTAGCTTTGGTTTTTTTTTCTCCTTGCAGAGCTTGTAATTGCTGTTCAAATGTTTGTTGAAAGGTAATTGGACCAATAAAATTTGTATTTGATGTTTGCTTTCCTAATTTGGTGTCAGCAATCGGTTTTAAGTTTGGTACTGGCCCTTTGGCAGATGGAGTTACAGGCGTATCATTAGATTTACCTGAATCTGTTTTACTTTGTTGTGTGGTTTTAGTTTCATCCCCTTTACTAGGCTTTTTGGGATCAGTGTCAGGTATTTTCATAATTTCTATGTGATTGGGAACAGACGGACCAGGTATTATAAGATTCATATTGCCACTAGCTCCAGCAAGATTCTTGTTACCAAGTTTATTTTTATTAAGATTTGTGTTGATTGGTGATTGGTGTTGTTCGCTTGGAGTACGGGGGTCAACTTTTTGATCAAAAAGAGTAATTGATAATGAAGAAGGTATATTGATTTTACAGGAATCAAATAATGATTTGAGTGGATCTCCCGTGGTAGGGCCAGGACTTGGGGTCTGAGGAGCTGACAATGAAGTTTTAACTTGTGACAAAATTTTGCTTCTGTCCATAGTAGGGTCACTGTTATTTGCTAAAAGATCCATTCTTACTTTATTCACCATAGGACTTTTATTTTGAAGTAAATGTGATGGAGGAACTCCAGGTTTTAGATCTGGCATCTTTTTAATAGGTTTTGGGGCCTCTGGAACTTTATTCTGAGGTACTTGCATTTCTGGTTTAGGAACCTGTATTTTTAAAGGTGATGTAGCTTTGGCTTGAGATGTCTGTTGAAGAGACGATGGTGGAGGTATTTCAGCAGGTTTTCGCTTGGAAGTAGGCACACTATGGGGTGCTGTCACATTCCTCTTGATTCCAGGGCAGTCTACCAAAAGTTGTTGCTGTTGTTGTGTAGTTGCTGTTGTGGGGTGAACCTTAACCTCTCTGCTGTGTGGTGTAAGCACCATGTTACTGGTTGTTACTGCTTGTACATTCTTAGTTGGAGTTTCAGGCTCTTTAAGTTTCATATTAGGTTCACCTTTGATGTTTTGACTGGAGGATGGAGAATTGGCATTGGCAATGGCAGCAGAATTTGCGTAATTATTCAGTATCTGGTTTATTTTAGTTTTTTCTAATTCAATCTTTAACCGTTTCATTTCAAGGGCATTTGCAGACTGTTGTTTTCTTTTTTGAGGTTCTGCTTGTTTATTATCATGTTTTGTTGTAGTATCTTGGGGTTTTGTAAGGGTTGTTGCAGTCGATGTTGTAGCACTTGGTTCTCCGTCACCTGAAGGCACAGCTTCGCTAATATTTGCTTTTGTTGGTGATTTACTAACACATGTGCTTTTGGGTGCAAGTTCAAAAGAGTTAAGAAATTGAGATTTTTCCACATCCTCTTCATTTTTCTTAGGAAATGAACTACTTCTCTCAGCATTTATTTTTTCAAATGTCTCTTTACTTTGTTCAAATTTATTAATTTTCTTGCTCTCAATTGTCTGATTAATGCTACTTTCTTCAGGCATAGGACTGTTTGTACCTGATGAAGCTTCTGATGCTTGATCGTTGATTGGCGGTGCTGGGCTACTTCTATTGGCATCATGGCTTGGACTTAATTTGCTCTCTGTAAATTTAGCGCACTGTCTATTTATTTCAAGTATTCTGTTTCTGATAGCAACATAATCAATGATTTGATAAAAGAAACGCATTGGTTCATTCCTCTTCCAGTTGTATATGTAAGCAATATCCATCAGAGTGTAGTAGTCGGGGAGTGGGACTCTCTTGTACAGGATATCAATTGCATATTGAGTACTATCAATATCAAATTTCATGCTCAAGAATTTTTTTAAGTGGTTTATGTTTACAACGGCAGGACACTGCAGATACCTTCTAGCACTTGCTATTGAAGAAGATTCATTACTATCTGATGATTTACTAGATATGCTGTCAGAGTCTGTAGCATCAACATATTCTAAAGAAAATGATATGACATCTTCAGGGCTGAAAATAACTCTCTCTGTGTCTTCTCCTCTCTGCTCTGGAGTAGCCGAGGCAGCTGGACCTGGCCTAGATGAGTAAAAGTTTTGGCGTCTTTCCATTTCCTTTTGAAACAGGCCAGGCACTAGTTTGTAGACTATATCTTGCAGTGCCTTGTCAAGTTTTATGTTCGGTTTTGCCGAGTTGATCATCATTTCACAAACTGGACAATAACTTTTAACTTTTAGGTGTTTTATTATACAACTCCTACAAAAAGAATGTAAACATTCGACGATTGTTGTTGCATCAATGTAGTACCCGCGACATAGCGGACATGTTATGTGTTCGTTCACTTCACTTAGCAGAGTTCTTTGAGGCACTACCTCTGTGCTATTCTGTTCAACCATTTTCACCACTTTTTTCTCAGGCACTTTGGTGGAGGTAACCATTGTAAATAGCCAATGCTATCGAAAAGTCGGAGAGCACAGCTGCTGGCGTACCCGCGTAAAAATGCACATGAGTAATCTAATACTAAAAAAATACTATCTTATTCCGCGCAAATAGCAGTACTAAAGCAATTTATTTTATTAAAAACTACAAAGATACGAAAAAACGCGAATTTTAGCCAAATTTTAGTAGGTAATTCATGATCGGACCGAACGAATTCCGCCATTGTATTCATTTTTCATTGATTGATGGGTGGGGAGGTTGGTACGACTGTGTTTATCTACATTTCGTAGATAAAAATGGGCCGCATTCAATGTTTTAGGCAATCAGGAATCTTAAAAATGCTACCGTCTTTGGGTTCTTTGACTTACAGCTGGAGGAGCAAATCCAAATTAAAGACCACCTTTTTCTTGTAAATCTCACAATAAAATAAAATTTGGCGCGAATAAAACCACAATCAGCCGATCAAACGTCAAATTAATAATTGTTTTCTCTCAGTTGGTATTAGACTGGTTTATTCTGTCTACGGTATTGGGGATGTCTGGATTGCTAGTCTATGGTTATGGTCTATGCAACACACTCAGATCATCATTCGTCATGAATTGATTGTTCCTCATACATAAATCAACACCAAACCACAGATTTTATATTACTAGTAGCCAAAGCTTATTTTTAAAACCAGCCAAGTGTGTGTCAGACCACGAGCTATGAATGGTTTCGTAGTTGCTTGATTTATTACATTAATTTATACCTATTTACCTACATACTGTTTTACACAATTAACAACTTTATCAAAGTTATTTTCAATGGAAATGGTATGGCAGGTATGTACGTAAATTTCCTTTTTAACTATCAAAGTATATTTTATAAGTTGATCGACTATTACTCATTAACTAGTAAAGCATACCTAGTTAGCTTTGATGGTGTGCCGGCCGTACATAGCACGGTCAACTAATAATACATTATATTTTGTATGGACACACTCACGCTATACCGACGACGACGATTTGACGACCGATGTGGCGCGGCGGGCGAAGGTCCGCCTGCGACGCAGAAGGTTGCGGGTTCGATTCCCGCCTGGGACAAACGTTTGTACGATCTGCAAATATTTGTTCCGGGTGTTCTGGGTATTTTCTATATATAATAAAAAATATCTATCTATGTTATGTACTGTATTAAGTTTATCAGTCATCTAGTACCCATAACACAAGCTCTGCTTACTTTGGGGCTAGATGATGCTGTGTGAATTGTCCAGCATTATTTATTTATTTTATTTATTTATTTATACCGATTAGCAACCGAGTGACGGCCGAGCAACGGACAACGGTCGGAAACTCTGAGTAGGTCGGAAACAATCGGTCCCAGCTCGGCTCGGTGCATGAATACAGCAAGGCCGAGCTGCGCCCGAGCAGTCGTTGTGATGCTTTGACGCACACACTGACAAGTGCACAGACGTTTTGTTCGATTTTGCTCAGACCGGCTCGGTGACCGTGCTACGGCCGGCCGACACTCGGCTCGGACCCGACATGGACTTGCGTGAGTCGGCAAGGGACCGGCTCGGTGACCGTGCTTCGGCCGACGCCGACACTCGGATTGGACCCATCGAACCGGTCCCTAGCCTGTAATTAGAAAGATGGGCCTCTCCCTACACAAACAACGACTGCTCGGGCGCAGCTCGGCGACACTGTATTCATGCAACGGGCGTTAGCTGAGCCGAGCCGGGACCGAGTTGTTTCCGACCGTTGTCCGTTGCCCGGTTGTCACTCGGTTGCCGATCGGTATAACGTGAGTGTGTCCATACAAAATATATTTAATATTAATTGACCGCGCTACGGCCGACACTCGGTTCGGACCCGACACGGTATAACGTGAGTCATCTTTTAGGGATGACTCACGTTAGACCGGGTCGGGTAATATCGTTTAATCCTCTCCCCAACAGGTGCGTTTTTATCAGTCGATAATATCGCATGCATTATTGCGATATCTGTATTCAGTACATTTTGTAGAAGGTCGGCCACGAGGTTACACACTGCTGCGATATTATCGACGCAATAGAAGTAGGACGCATGCTTTTCTGAGTTCTGCGATATTTCGATACTATTATCGAAATCACAGAGTAATTTGTAAAGACACATACGATCTAACACCACAGCTGCGTTAATGTGTTAATAGGTACTAGTAGTGCCTCATTTGGTTACACCGTCTTGTATTCTAATTAGTAGTGGTTATAAGTCCTTACGATACGAGAGTCCTTTATTTCCATAATAATGTGGATATTAAAATAGAGGTCAGAAATATCGCGCAATAAAAACGCAGCTGTGTGCAAGGAATCGTGACGCATTATCGCAATAACGCTTGCGATATTATCGACCGATAAAAACGCGCCTGTGGAGCTTTAAGCCTAACCGTCACCGGCGCGTTTTTGTCTCGCGATAATATCGCAATGCGTTATTGCGATATCCGCCATACTTTTATCGCGTCGATAATATCGCAGCAGTGTGTAAGATCGTATCCGTCCTAATACAAAATGTACTGAAAACAGGTATCACAATAACGCATGCGATTTTATGGCGCGATAAAAACGCGGCTGTGGGGGAGAGGCTTTATGTTCGATGCATGAAGTCTTGTTCTTCTTCTTGGCTCTGCATCACGGTTTGACACAATTTTGCCAATGTCAGTTTCCAATTGCGCATTTATGAACGAATTTAAATAAAAAGTCAAAAAGGCCTTGCTTTCGTTCGTTCACGGATTATGCACTAATTTGACATTGACATGGTTGACAAATGACATTTCCTGATCGAAGCCTTTCTCTCTCTCTCCCTTCTGTCCGACCAGTGTTGCCAAAATAGAGTTTTTGTGGCCTGATTTAACTTTAAATATTCTAAATCAGATACAAAAATAGAAGGCAGGCTTCATATAGGGCGCAGCTGCAGTGGAGTTCCTACATGAAACGCCTTGCGTGCGCAGGCACGTGCCCGGCTATCTACCATTTTAGCTGGTAAATTGGGTAGGTAATCATTTTTCAGCTCTCTAGAGTGAGGCTCTAAAGAACAGGGAGTGATTCGTCAAGTTCTGGCTGGAACATATGTAGATGCGAAGTTGGCATAGAAGTGTTTCACCAATTGGGTTTCACCTGTTGTAAACCTATAAAACACCGTGGAGTTTTATGTCTGCTTCAGTTATAAGCATCAATAGAGTATCCTCCAATACGTTTATACTTATTGGAAGATTTCAGAACTTATAGGTTAGGAAGCTATGTATACATCATCGGTATGTATACCTTTAATAGTTGCATTGATTACCACATAATTTTATGCCATTCCAGAACGACACTATAATATAATATATTTATATTTTTACTTAGCATAGTCGGCTGAATAACCGATTTATTCTGGCAGCTATTTGGTAAAATACGGCGGCTTAGGGTAAAAACCCGAAGTTTAGGCTAGCAAGTTTCACTAATTCTGCGACTGCGTGCGACGTTGCCAGCTTGTCTTACCTGCCTACCACCGCCATGCGGCACCGGGGCGCGGTGGCGCTGCCGGCACTGCTGGGCCAGATGGATTACCCTTCATAATCTAAGGCTGGGCCTGTCAAATTAAATTGACTTTTATACATTTACTTGTTTATTTAATAAAGCCACCAACGTAAGATACACACTAGAAAATAATGCCAGGCCAGCAGGTAGGAGCAGTGAATATCGGGACTAGTCTAGTCCCGATAATATAGATATGGTACAAAACCAGTAGGTAGCGTGCATTTGTCTTCTGCAGTTATAGGCATCTTTATCAGAATAGAAATAAAGTTGATAAGGTACGAAATAAAATTAGTGGACACCCGTGACATCCCATGGACAGCCTATAATCTTCTGCAAATATCTATTGAGTTCTAAGGTATATACTGGTTATCCTTTTTTGCCCCCAGGTATAATGGACGTTGAGTGTAGATTCTACACTCACTGCCCTCATCAAACTTCTACATTGAGCATGTAGGGCCTGTAGTGTAGAAAGTGTTTTTATATACTTTCCTCTCACGGATATTCACAGCTGCTGCCTGTTGGCCTGGCATTATTTGATAATTTTAGTGGGCAACATTGCGTCTGACCGACCGTCGGCCAACCATAGATTTTTTCGTTTTGAGCCGTCCTCTTCGGCTTCTCTCTCGATTTCCTTCTTTTCATTTGAGACCTTGTATGCGAGGGTCGGTGTAGTATCGTGAAATATTCAAGTAATCACACGAGCTTTGGCTCGTTGACTGTCTCCTAAGTAATTCTCATCCAAGTATGAGAGCTAAGGTAATTTTATTTATGTGCTGAATGTATTTTCTTATTTCGATGTGTTAGAAGATACCCAGTGCGAACCGCGTTTCTGTGCATTGTTTAAAAAAACTGTTTTTTATCTTTCAGTGGCGTAAGAAGCGTATGCGTAGGCTAAAGCGCAAAAGGAGGAAGATGCGTGCGAGGTCCAAATAAAATGGTGAGTTTCTTTATTTTTCATACTGTGCTCAATCATAATTCACACTCATAATTGATAGATTCATAGTTTTCCCGATAGGCCTGTTTGTTACCTGGTCTACTAGCTACTTTTCCTTTGATGTTCGGCACGTTTTCATTTAATATCAGCATGTGGCCTTAGAACCTTTCAAAATCCATGTGTTCACCGTATAACCTCTAGCTAGCGTTATTGATCCAGCCATACTCCCTTTTCATAGGGGTAGGTACCTAATCAATGTAATTTGTATGTAGTAACACTACATAAATTCATTGAAATCTGCAGCAATCTCTTAAGGGTGACGTTAACCCTCACATCAGATATGTTTTGGCCAAGTACCTACCATGTGATTAAGATACAGGCTAGTTTTAAAGAATCTGATAAAGAGCCTTATTCCTATTTCTTGTACCTACGGAATTTGAATGAAAGCTATCAGAAAGGTACTTAATGTATCATTAAACTTTAAATGCTAAAAGAACTTGAATATTAGAATATAAACAAACATAAAAATAAATCTAATAAGTACATAACTAATGTATTCATCATCCCTCTTAGGCAGTCGTTTTTCTCCTCATGGGAATAATGCAAAGAATCAGAGGGTATATTAAATTGAGCCTTCTCCACCCCTGTGATGTTTTATAGTGTTATGGGGACTAAACAAGGCTAACACTTACACACTAGCTAAACTCTATGTAGAGTGTTTGTAAACAAACCACAACACAAAAACTAAAACTTGCTTGGCATCTAGTTCCAGATATAATTTTCTAAGCATTATTTATTGAAGGAAGGATCACAAACTGACGAGTAATTTAAATTCCGTATAAAAACACGCGGCAAAAGAGTAAATTTTAGGTTAAGTATGGGTGGTTTGTGTACAAACGTTCTACAAAGTTTTTTGAGACAACAAATACCTCTGGAATAAAAAAAATATGGGACCACCAATCATTATCCATGCAATAGTGAAAGAATTATCCAAATCGGTACATAACTGATGGATAATTTGATTAAAATGCATTAATAAAAAACTTAACATACAGTCGAACATATAACCTCCTACTGGTTAAAAATTGAATGCTTATCTAGTTCTGGGAAAAACCATACTTTCATGTTTAAGTTACCACCACAGTAATCAAAATCTTCAATGAATGGAGATGGATTATAGATACCTACTTCAGATTGTTGTAACAGAAGCAGTGTACGATGATAAGGTTCAAAAAGCATTTTCCTATCCATAAAACTAGTATTATATTGAGGAAATTTTCTACATAGCTATCACACCAGTTGTGACAGAAATTTGAGCTACGAACATACAGACAGGCGGCTTGCTTAGCACCTAGAGCCTTACCAACTATTTGCTGACTAGTGAACAAACCTATGTATAAAGGCTCTAGGTGCTAAGCAAGCCGTCTGTCAGTGTGTTTGGACCCTGAAGGTTAACGAAACAACTAACCTGTCTAGTAGATTATTTCATAATCAAGAACCATTCGAATAACCTGGTTTTTTTTCTGTTTCAGGTACATGAGTGGACTCTAAAATCTTACATTCTAATAAAATTTGTGTATCCAAAATAAAAAAAATATAAAATCCCAATTTTTTTTTCTTATTTTATAAAATCCTAATAATAAAATACTATTAGGTACCTAGTCTTCTACATTATGTATTCTCTGTGCAAGACAGATTTAATCTAGGTAGACACGAAGATCCGCCAAATGCGTTTGTCATATAATTCGAGTGTTTTAGGACGAGAATTGCCTTCACTATTTTGAGTTTTAAATAGAACATTAGACAGATTTGACAGTACCTACTTGCCATTTATTTATCGTGTTTATTGCGAGAATTGCCTTCCTGTAGGTAATACAGTCGGAGTCTTTCGACGCAGGCGTTTTGAGACGGCAATCGTGAGGGGGGAAGCGCGCGCCCGAGCTGCATAGTGCCGGTGCCGGCTTTAAGAGTGGGGCGACTGCGCGGGGCGCGGCGCTGTCGACTCTGATCAAGATGAATAATAAAAAGAAAAATTAGAGCCTTGTCCTGTAAATGAGCCCCAAAAAAAAATTTTTCCCATTATGGATTCAGAGGTAGTAGGTATGTAGACGAGTTTTAGTGTGGTATAGGCACCTTTAACATTGGTGCTGGACAAGTACCTACCTACGAATTATTATTACTACGTAGTATTTGTAACTCAATGCCTAAACCGCGTTTTTTTCTTTCGCATAAATACCAATGTTTAAATATACATACATAAACTTTCGTTTAATTATTACAAAAAAATTTGTCATCGATTTTAACTACTCCGCTCTCGTCTTGTCGGACGTGGTGATCTTTTTGTGCCGCCGGACCACTTGTACCAGTACCACAGACCAGTTTATATCGAGAGAGAAGACTGACAATCTCGTACAAAAAATCGTGACTCAGAAAAACTTAAAATTCCCGGCTATTCCTAGATGGCGCTGCCGCATAGCCGAAAATTGCCCTATCAGAACTAAAAGCCAAGAAATCTAGATGATTTCAGTGTTATTGCACACCCAAATTTTTATTTTATTAAATAAGTGTGAAAATGTGTTCTTAAAAAATTATTTATGCTTTGTGTTTGATCGGAATAAAATAACAATGTTTATGTGGTTGCTGACAGATGGCGTAATTAATGAGTGAAAGGTAGGCAAATACTTCCTCTTTAAACTAGGTGGCGCTTAGACAAAAAATTAGTATCTTGAGGGTGTTTGGGGATAGGCCAGCCAGGTAAAATTTATGTAGGCACAGACCAGTTTATATCGAGATAAACTTGTCTGTGATGTAAGTAAGACAGCGTCGGCGTCGTTGTTGATCTTGTTGTAATTGACATGGATCCATGGAAATTATAAATATATAATATAGTTTGTCATGCATAGGGAAGGTCCTACTTTTATCTCGGGTACCACGGGGGCAGATGCTAATTTGTATTTCTACATAATTTACCTAAGTTTCTGGCTTACCTCTCTGAACCTACCTACTTTAAAAATATGATGGGATTTTAAATAAAAAACAAATTTAATTAGATTCTATATCATTTATTATTTTGACGTCCCGTGTTGCAAATAATTGGTTGCAATTATTTAACTTTTGAAATACGATTGCGAATATTAAAAGATAGGTAGCACTTTATCCATGCATTATTCATAGAAAGAGCATTATTTTAATTTAGTCGGATTATACATAGAACAGATCATTGGAGTAGGTAGGTACCTAACAGATTGAAAACATAAATGATACTGTAATCTAATAATACGAAAATAAATATTTCATTTATTTTCCACGTAGTCTTATTTCATCTTTATTTAGTTTGTTTTCCATTCTATAAGGGTAGGTTACGTTATGATATAAAAAAAAAATTACACTAGTAGGCTGATTTCACAAGGCTGTCTTGTTTTTTTATGTCACTTTTATTATATACTAGCTGCAGCCCGCGGCTTCGCACGCTTTTTTCCGGAATAAAAGGTAGCCTATGTCCGGCCCCGGGATACCATCTACCTCGCTGCTAAACTTCACCGACATCCGTTCAGCCGTTCTTGAGTTACAAATAGTGTAACTAACACGACTTTCTTTTATATTTATTGATAGGTATATAATAATATCACTAGCACAGCTCTGACACACCCATCAAAGCTATAGGTATCCTAGCTTGATAGGTTATGTAGATAGGTACTAATTTGTTGAATTCTAGTTAAAGGTTTTATAATCTTTTCTCTATCTTTGGGTCAAAAATATTTAATTATGACTTTGACCTATAATAATGTATATCCTAAATCCCGCAAACGAAGCCGCAGGCAAGAGCTAATTGTTTATGTACTCGTTTTCACCCTTTCATCAGCTGATTGAACTGGCAGTTGCTCTTCAACTTCTTTATTTTGGAGCCGCTTGCTTGTCAGTTGCTCTGTTAGTAAACATTCTACATCCTGTATGGACAGAGTATAGGTACTTGACTCGACATCGTCGGTGACACACGCGAAAACTTGCATGAATACTTTGATACGACTTTTATGAATAATCTGAAAAAAAAACTACCTACACAAATGTAGGTCAGTGATGCTGATGATGGGTGATGACCTGATGACGATCATGATCAGTCTTCTAGCGTGCGTCTGCGTATTTAAGCTAACTGTCACGGCTTGCGTTTCGTTCGCGGCGATGACACACGCTCGAGCTACGACTTCAAAGAGGTGGTCACTTGTAGTGGTGACCACTGCGACGAAAAGAGTAAAATATCTTTAAGTATGAGCTGTGTAGCTCTATGTCCGTTCCGAAAACAAAGCACATTATTATACCTCCCCGTGCGACAACTTTTTTGTACATTTATGTAGGTACCCTAGATAACTGCCTACACAACTATGAACAATGAATATGACATTCATACCACAGACTAATATCTTAGATCTACGACCTAGATTCATACCACAAAGTACCTACTTTTGTAAATCGGGAAAATTCATACTGAAAACTCCGTCCTTTATTTACCGACTATATTTTATATCAACGCAAAAAAAACCTTAAAAATCTTGTTCAAATGGGTAGAATGTCAGGAATTAAATGGGAAAGGGCCACAAGATGTGCTCCTGTTCATAATATAATTTCATCAGATTTCCCCAAGTACTATCCTCAACCATGGAAATTTATGGTAAGTGCAGAACTAAATCAAGCGGTAGGCACAAATCTAATAAGTAGGTTTAACTAGATATTATGGTAAAATTTCATTGCCTACGCACGACGCACATGTGGTTCATGCAGGTCCAGCCTAGGTCAGCAAGAACCATCAAGGTAGGTACTAGCTGCCTCGGCCCGCCGCCGCCGCGCTCCGCCCTCTCTTTGCGGGTCGCGCCGTAGTAGCTGGGCAATGTAGTAGGACTGCCTCGGTTGCTGTGGTGTTTGTTTAACCGCTATCATTGAGGTCCCGGGTCGTACCAATAGAATAGAATTAACAAGTTCTGGTCTTTCAGGAACACAAGTCCCGGGTTGAGTGGCTTCTGTCCTATGAATATCAACGAATGTGGCTTCAGGAACGAGAACTCTGGAAGAAACGCATGTATCCTGAAAACACCACAGTTAATGTTGATATCGTAAAACGTTACGTTCTTACTTTCAAAGCCAATAACCCGCCACCAAAAGCGGAAAAAAAGAAGCCCTTCATGATGAAAAAGTATATCATTAGTTACCTATTAATCATTTTCCTATTTAATATTGTCTTGCCACAGCTACCTACTAAGTATAAGTAGGTACGGTTAAGACGGCGCATTGCGCGCTATTTTGTGAAGATAGGCATAGGATTTTGCGTTCATAGGAGCGGGAGAGAGCATACGTTTTTAGAACGGCATAAGCGCAAAAATCAAGAGTTTGCTTATTTACAAGAAAACCACAACTTATAAAGAAACTGGTTCAAGGAACCAAATAATTAGTAATAAATAACTTATGAATCAAAACATAAATCATTTCAATAGACCGCAGGGTTCCTGAGATCTCGACTAAATTATGTGTGAAATTATGCAATTTCATGGTGTTTTTATCGTATTTTTTTTTCGCAATCATGTTTTCACATTTTAATGAACCAAAAAAACATGTAAAATTTTATGTAATTCGAGATTTTTACCACGCGGGGATTCCGTGAGTACTGAGATCTAGGCCTAGTTTGATAACTAACCCCTAGGTTCGCCCCATAAGGTTGACTCACGCTACACCGTGTCGGGTCCGAGCCGAGTGTCGGCCGTAGCACGGTCAACTAATGTTATATTAAATTTTGTATGGACACACTCACGCTATATCGATCGGCAACCGGGTGACGGCCGAGCAACGGACAACAGTCGGAAACAACTCGGTCCCAGCTCGGCTCGGTGCATGAATAGAGTGCCGCCGAGCGAGCAGTCGTCGTGATGCTATACAAGTGCACTGACGTTTTGTTAGATTTTTGCTCGGTCCGGCTCGGTGACCGTGCTACGAGCGACACTCGGCTCGGACCCGACACTGTCTAGCGTGAGTCGGCACGGAACCGGCTCGGTGACCGTGCTACGGCCGACACTCGGCTCGGACCCGACACTGTCTAGCGTGAGCCAGCACGGGACCGGCTCGGTAACCGTGCTACGGCCGATACTCGGCTTGGACCCGACACGGTTTAACGTGAGTCATCCTTTAAGTTGGTAGGTAGGTACCCCATGTAAACTTATACTTACTACATATAAGTTTTCATGAGCGTACCGTACCTAAACGTGTTCTAGACTGGAGACCGCGTCTCGGCAAACAAACCTAGTGTGGTGTGGGACGCCCTTCGGGCAGGTGGGATGATGATCTGCGAAATATTACAGGGTGCTGGATACGACGAGCTGAAGACAGGCCTAATTAGGGAAGGTCTATGTCCAGCAGACTGTTGGGCTCATGATAATTCGTCCTGAGTACCTACTTATTGGTTTGGTCCACACTAGTTTGAACATTAAGGTCGATCCCCTTGCTGAAGCGCCGCCGCCGGACCACTGAGCTTTACTCTGACTTTTTTATGCACGGGCAAGAGCGTGCAAAAAGGTCCCCTCCGCGTAGGTACTCTTTTTGTATCGCGTACGCGCATGTTTGTTATTTAGTTACCCCATTTAACGTTACAGATTCCAAGGGATTGGAAGTAAGACCACGAGCTCACGACCTGCCGGTGATAAGGCGCTGAGAAGCCCCACGGCTGGGAGGGAACCGGTGGCGAAGTAAAGTAAATTGTCAAACATAATGTTGTACCTACCTCTAACCTACCTACTTGTCTGGCTATGTTATTTTGGACTATTCATTACATATACAAAGCAACTTTTATTTTATAATAAGTTTACTGAGACAGCAATAAAATTAGTAACAAACAAAACATCCGACTTTCAAATTTAGTAAGTAAGTACGAAAACATCTTACAGGCCTTGGGTAACAATATTGCAGTTTTTTTTTCTTAATAAATTTATTACTTCGTGGTTACACCACAGTCCTGCCTCTCTAACGTTGGTTTACCTTTTTTCAGTGTGAATAGATTAAATAAAGCATATCTAAAATATACCAAAGTGCGTTATCTCATAACTAAAAGATCTTTTACTTTTTTGTACTTTTATTATAGGGATACAACTACATAAGTCTTAGGACATTAATATTATCAATCCTTTATTGGTCTATTCTAGAACATTAATTCCCAACAATTAAGCAAATCCCTATAAAATATGGATTACTTTTCCAAAGAATGCAGTTGAGTTGTCAGCTGGTGGTATCATTGGGTCATATTTTAAAGAGCTATTTTGCTTTGGTCGGCTAGAAGTTACTATGAAAAGGTCTACTTTTACGAGTTTTTGTTGCACGATTTTTGCGACGACGCGACGCGTGCATGGCTGTCGCGAAATGCAACGACGATGATGTGCGAAGCTGTGTGCGATGCTGTTTTGAGTATGTATCGCGATACATACTCAAAACAGCATTGTCGTTTTCGCAGTCGTCATCAGCGATGCCACGGCAAATATTCTTCAAGTACCTAACGTGGCTTTCATTACAAAAAGATACATACGATGAGGAAAGATTGAACGCTGAGTATTCATCAACTAATTTCCTTTCAAAAACCTTCAATTATTAACATTTATAACTTAACTAAGTTGGCATCAGTTAACGTTGTTGATAACTCTAGCGCATTAGGTTTATTAATATTTAATGAATTAATGAATAACATTTAGTTAACAACTAAGCATCGTCTTAAATCGCGAATATTAATTTATATATCCTACAGATAAAATAATCTAAATTAATGATGACCTGGACTGGATTCTGTTGATTTAGATTAAAACCGATGATTATGAATCATAATAATATTATGAACAAAGTAAAATATAAAAAAATATATATTTATGTAATGTATTGTATTAAGTTTATCAGTCATCTAGTACCCATAACACAAGCTCTGCTTAGCTTGGGGCTAGATGATGTGTGGATAATCCAGCATTATTTATGGATTTAAAGATTTATAAGCTAGTTTGACGAATAGCTTATTCAATAATAATAATATTATTCATTATTTGGCGATCGTATTATTTCACATTTTAATCATGAATAATTATTTTGTGATAAGATAGTACAGTTTTAAATCAAATAAAAAATATCTTAACCGAATCAGTCTAAATAATGTTAAAAGAATCGCTTCATAAATCGTTTACTGATCAAGCTAATTTAGCTTGATCAGTAAATAATGGCTAGTTCGCAATAAACTTTCGAATGTATTCAACCAAAAACAACATAATTTAAATTTTTCCCAAGTAATGTATTTTGTGGAATGATAATTTGAGAACTATTTAAAATTAATAAGGTATCATCTGTATAGGGGAAATCCGAACGCTAAAATTGTAAGGCGTACTTAAAGAATGGACTGAGAATGACGTCCTTGCAGACCGCAGATAATATGAAAAACCGCAAAAACATCTGAATTTCGCGCGAATCTGTGTCAGATTCCGTGTCGATGACTCTGTAACGAAGTGTCTCCGACAGCATTTGAGATGACGTCATTCTTAATCCCGTTCTATACGTGGGCAGGTTATATTATTAGAGGGGTTAGCCGAATTGGAAGCTGAAGGCTGTTCCGGGGAAGCCGCTGCCGCCGCCGCCTCCGTTGAAATCGAAATGAGGCGGGCCGCGGTTGAAGAATGACTGGAACACTACGTTGGGATCTATGTCTGAAACAATCATAATAAATATCTTTAAAACTTGCTACAATTTTGAATAAATGCTGGACAATCCACACATCTTCATCTAGCCCCAAGCTAAGCAGAGCTAGTGTTATGGGTACTAGATAACTGATATAATGACTAAATTACTAATATATGATATCCATATACATATATATATTATCCATACTAATATAATAAACGAAAGTAATTCTGTCTGTCTGTTACCTTTTCACGTCTAAACAGATGAACGAATCCTGATGAAACTTGGCAAGGAGTTAGACAGTATCCCGGGTACGGACATAGGCTACTTTTTATCCCGAAAAAACGCGAGCGAAGCCGCTGGCAGAAACGAGTACCTACTATACAATAAGTACATTACATATTTGTTTTTTATTATACATAGAAAACACTGGTCACCCGGAACATTTATTTGCAGAAAATCATTTGTCGCAAGGCGGGAATCGAACCCGAAACGAAAAGATATAGATAGGTATATTTATAGATTTTGGATTGCTCAATCCAAAATGATGTTGAAATTTCTAATCTAAACTCTTCTCAAGTAATCGCTGAGTCATTATACTTATAAAAAATGTATCTTAATGCAAAAATAAATTTGATTTCAACCATGTAATGAACAAGATATTAAAAAGCCTTTGAACTTTTAAATATAAAGAAAAATGCAGATCTCTGGGGGTTTCCGTTAGAATTATAAAACCATTAATTGATACCATTGCACCAGATCTAGCTTTTATATTTAACTAGCAAACCCGGCGAACTCCGTTTCGCCACCAGATGGCTTCGTTTTATGTAACTATAAACCTCACGGAGCCCGAGACCTTTCCAACGAATGCAAAACCGTGGAAATCGGTTCGTGCGTTCTGGAGTTATAGCGTCAGGAAGGAAAACCCGACTTATTTTTATATAGTAGATGAATCTATTGATTGTGGCGTATTTTCCCGATTTAATAAAATGTACTAAAATAATCCCACAGTTTAAATCAAGTAGTTGCTCTGACCTGACCCCACTAACTTAAGACCAACTACTGCCTGCATTCAGCAAAGTTTATGAAAAATTATTTGACATCAATTTATTATTATTATTTAAAATTTTATTATTTATACATCAAATGTTACAGCATGTACGTATGCTAGTGTTAATAATAGTCCTAGCACTCAACTGTGTTAAACTTGTTACAATGTTTAGCAAGCTTTAGACTTGTACAAAAAACTTTTATTGACTGAAGTTAATCATATAAATAGCTAAGTTAGCTATACATCAATTGCTTAGGCATTTCAATGGCAATGACCTGCTACATTGTAATGTAAGCAAAAGTTCAAAAAAAACTCGCGGCAGGTCCACTACTGATCCCGTGTTGAGTTAGTATCGCATTATCTATTACAATAATAAGTTATGTATTTATGTATATATTTTTTTAATTATATAGTTTCGATTCTATTTACATCTTATTTTTTAGTTGTTTTTTCTGAGGTAGAATGCAAATTCTTAAATTTACTTTATTATTGCATTTTTACATTATGTTTCGTACATTATCCTAACAATCTGAATAGTAGGTTTTTTTTATCCCTTTTATTCCCTTTTATTCTTAGATAGTGTTTTCTTATTTTTTACTTAAATGCACTTGAGTAAAACATTAAAAGGAGAAGCCCTGGATCCTGAAATACAGCCTAGGCTAGTTTATTACCCTACGGATTCAATATTATTATGAAACTTCCAATAAATTATTTTTATGTTTTTATGTACTATATTTATGAAAACTTGTTGTACAATCATAGAAATATCAATCGGTTCCCTCAAAATAGCGATATCCATAATTTAAATACTAGAAATAAACATAAACTCTCTGTGCCAACCACTAGGCTACACAAAATTAATGTATCTGTATATGTATTGTATGTATACGGTATACAAACTCAACGACAAAACTCCTAGTGTGAAAATAAATACAAACAAATTCTTAAAACCTTCCTGTGCAAAAAGGCTTACCGTAAATTATCAGATTATCTAGCTAGAGGATAAAACAGCTTGGGACGGGTTTTGCTCTAACTCAAAAAATAACAACTAACAGGCTAAAGGTTTCTTCTTTAGAAGAAACCTTTAGGTGTAGGTAAGCGACCATTAGGTCGCTTCTTTACTTGACCACATACCGAAGCAAAAGAAATAAAAAATATTACTTTATTTCCGTGTCAGTGTTTTATGAAGTCAGATCGCAGACCGAAAGCTACTACCAGACTAACAAAACACGTGTTTTGTTAGTCTATGCTACTACTAACTTATTTTAGCCGCATAGCTGAATTAGTTTTTCATACCAATAAGCATAGTTTTCAGTCTGCACACATGTATGAAAAACTGCGTCAGCTATGCAAGCTAAGCTTGAACTACCTACGTTAGCTTATTTGGTCTGCAACCCACAATAGAATGCCTTTAGGTACGTTTAACTGGGTTAAGTTGTAGATGATGATAATACTAACCCGACATGCCAGCGCCGTCGTCGTCGATATCTTGCCCGTGGTCGTATCTCGCGCGTTTCTTGGGATCGCTGAGGATGCCGTAAGCCTCTCCCACCTCCTTGAACTTGCGCTCTTGCTCGCGACGCTCCGTGTCGGCTGCGCCCGCGTGTCTGTCCGGGTGATGGACCAAAGCACGCTTTCTGAAATAACGGTAACAGTTTATAAGTATAATATCTTTAATGGCGTTTGTGAATGAGCAGATCACTCTAATTCAACACTGGCTTCTGGTAGCCGCTTTGTTCACGCGGTACCTGGACACATAGACTATCGCCCGAATACTCGAACGCAACGCAGATTTAAGCGCGTCTCAAATCGTGACTTTTTAACAGTTTTCGATGAAAATGTGTCAAAAATTCGTCACTTGAGACGTGCTTAAATCTGAGTTGCGTTTGAGTATTCGGGCGTTAGTCACTCAAGGATAATATAGGTTATTTTTTTTTTTAAATAGCCTTAACTGTCCTACAGCTGGGCAAAGGCCTTTCTCTCCTATATCCACACTAAAAAAAAGAAAATATAAATATAAGAATAAGAATGTTTTTATTTCAAAAATATAATAAGATAAATAAATAAAGATAAAATAAACCCTTGGTCCTTGGGGACCTGGAGCACACGCCATTTATAAAGATATTACCAAACTTCTTGTAGAGTCGACAGGTGATCGGAATGCTGGCTTCTATTTCGGTCAACGAATTAGCATTGCCATTCAACGTGGCAATGCTGCCAGCATTCTGGGCACTCTGCCGTCTGGTGACGGCTTAGATTTTTAAGAAATAGATATTAAGTGTATATACTAGTTGTAACTGTTTTATTCTGTTATTGTAATCTATGTGCTAAATAAATAATGCATAAGATAAATTAAGGTAACAGATTTTATAAAATCGAACTAGTAGTTCCTAAGATTACCTCCTACTCAAAACCAAACTCATAAACAAATTGTAACTCTTTATAATATAAGTGTAGGTGAAAATTGGGATGCTGTCAGTGAGCAAGTAATACAAGTACGCTGGAAGTCATATTATCAATGACAGATTAAGGCTGTTAGAGTTTCACCCTTTTGGCGCTGAGCGTTTGCGTGAGCGGTGTGACCGTCTATGGAACTAATATTACGGCGTACTTGTACAATGGAGCTCAGTGGATGCTGTGCTGAAAAAATACACTTTGGCATTACCGTAGATCAGCCATAACATAAGTGTGCTTCGTGGAGCCATGTGGCTCCGCAACATTACAGGTCATAATTAAAAAAATACGGTTCAGTACCAAAACAAGGTTGCACAGAAAATTATACATTGTACGATATATTACGTCCACTATCTTTCGAATTCGAACTGCGAGGCGCGTAGTGGTCCACAAAATACCTGCTTCCTTCTCTGGAGCGCGATAGGATATTGATAGAATACCTACCTAGTTGCTCCTAGGAAGCGTAATAAATTCGAAATTAAATGCAAATGCATAGCATGCCCAACGCGAGTGAATAGGTCGAACGAGGTATCTTAATAATTTTTAGAAATGTCCTCAGACACTAGTATTTATAAATTTTTCGTATATTTATAATACGATCTTTTCCCTAACAGCGGCAAAAAATTACGAGAATTTTAGCTAATTTAATTTTGCTTTTACTTCCTCAAATTTTATCAGCGCCGTTATAATCTATGTCTATGTCGAGATCGCTCCGCCGTCCGTTTTATTTATTCATTAAAGTAACGAACATATTTTAGGGCTCCGTCAAATTTTTCGATTTCCAAAAGGATCCGTCGCTAAAAAAGTTTGAGTACTGCTGCCATAGATGGATTGGATGGTTAAAACAAAATAAAGGATGAGTCGCGGATACCCGCCAATCGAAGCCCAATGCAGTAATTTGTATGAATAGCGATTCCACTTCACTTAATCAATTTACGACCAGACCTTGTCACAGTCATTTACAACTATCTGAAACCGATAAACCTATTGCGCCTGACATTAAATAAATAATTTAGGACAATTTACACAGCAGAGTTAAGCAGAGCCTGTGTTATTTATGGGTACTAAGATGACTGATATACTTATTACAATACACTACATAGATGGATAGATAGATTACCTGTAAGCTTTTTTGATATCATCCTCAGAAGCAGATTTCTCGACTCCCAGAATCTTGTAATAGTCTTTACGTTTGGATTTCTTCAAGGCCATCTTAGCCTCGTGGAGAAGATGTTTGTTTTCCTTACTCTTGTCTATTTTGTAAAGCTTCTCATAGTCTTTTACGGCCTCTTCGAAATCGCCAAGTTCGGTGTAACACCGGGCGCGTCTGAGTAGGGCTTTCACATAGTTGTCGTCGAGTTCTAAAGCGGCGGTGCAAGCTTGAGCGGCGTCCTTGATTTGGTTAAGTTTAGCGCAGACAGTGGCCTTGTTGAAGTAAAGTTTGGCGTTCACCGCTTTGTTGTTCTTGTCAATGGTCAATGCTTCGTTGTAGAGGGTAAGTGCTTGTTGCCATCTGCCCATTTTAAAGGCTTCGTTTCCTGAAATTTAAAAATGAATTATACACGATTTTTAGGAACACAAATTATTGTATTTGATTTGTTAGATTTTTATGTATTTCTGAAAAATAATAATACATTTAATTCCAAGTATAATTCAAACGTTAATTCATTAACATATGTATATAAACTTAATTATATAAAAATCTAATAAAAAAGTACCTTCTTCTTTTTTCTGTTTTAGTAGTTTAGCCTTTTTATAAATTTCCATGGCTTTCTTATGATCGGGAGCAAGACGAAGTACTTGTTGGAAATGTTTAAACGCTTGTTCATCTTTGTCCTGTAAATATAATCAGCAATTTATTATATTGTTAAAATACTAATAATAGTTTGTGACCAATATTAATTTTTTTGACATATTTATTACTTAGACAGAACGCTATGGCGCTCATTAGAGGATATATTATATAGCATATGGCCAGCAGTGGACTAGTTTAGGCTGACGTCACTAAAACTAACTAGTATATCACTCTTTACTACTATGTACTATTTGACGTGTAGTGCTATATTTTACCAAAAAAAGGAACCATTGACGATTCGGATCACTTGTGTTCACATCAAAATTGTCGTTCCTGATATATATTTCCTTTAGAATAATGGGAAACATATTAGTGGTTTCGCAAAACCGCATTTCCGACTAAATATTTTTAATGATAAGTAACTGTTTACCTCAAAGTAAAGGCACAGTCCTCGGACATATATCGCGTCAGTGTCGAAGCTGTTGAATCGGAGAGAATCGTTGGCGATCTCTTGAGCTTCCTGGCATCGCCCAATCATCGCCAAGCATTCGGCTTTCATCAGCTTTGTTCTGAAAAAAATGCAATATATTATGTTACTAGTTTCTGCACGCGGTTTCGCACGCGCTCTATGGAAACGTTTAAAGATTATTTCTTTTTCATGGGAACTGATTTATGGGATTTCAGCCTAATTGGCGTGAAGAAGTATCTAACAAACATTAACACATTCATCCCAACTTTCGCATTTACGAGTATTATTACTTAGCTGTACCCGCGACTTTCTTCGCGATTGTCATGCCTGCAGACTATACACTTTTAATATAACCATGTAAAGAAAGAAAGAAAATTATTAATTACACACTACACACACAAACAAACTTTGAGACAATAAAATAAAAAGAGACTACTTAGTACTAGATACAGAACAGTACAGACAAACTACAGACAGAATACTAGTGATGTACAGTCAGCGTCAAATTGATATGAGCGTCTAGAGTAGTCAAAATAATCTGAAGAACATAAAACCAATTTGATATACGCAGTTCGAATCATCATATTGTTGTAAGCATCCAAGGTGATCAAAATATCTTACTACATATTGTTTCATATATAAATGAGCAGTCAGGGTGTTCCAAATTATCTTCAATTATCATCTAATTTTTCATTGAGATTTCCAACAAATAAGTTGATGCAAGTTGATGAAAGTAATTAGGGTCGAAAACATACGATCCAGCTGTTTTCATCGTCCTTTTATGTGCATTGCATTTTGAAGAAATAGATGATTTAAAGGTATCAAGCTCTATTGGCTTCTTCGCACCATAGAATTGGGTGTGAGTAAGACCCTACAGGTCTTACTCACACCAAAGATCTTCAACTACAGTTGCGCGTATTATTTTATGAATGACTCCAATAGATGTTCAACTTTTTATTTTTAATAATTTTATTCATTTTACGTAGGTAATTATGTAGACTCCGCCCTTTTATTGAGATAATATTAAAAAAGAAAAATATATTCTTTCGTTTTATTGCATAAAACAAAAAAAAAAGATAAATCGATTTTTCGATTATAGACGCTGTAACGCGTAGGTTCAATCCCTAGCTCATTTCAATACTCACTTCACTTCACTTGTGCTTCTAAACATAAACAGAATACCATTCCAAGGTGAAGTGGGTTTGCGTTCGAAGTGATTTCGGTCACTTGAGAGTTGAGTGAATTCGAGTTCGAATTCGAACTTTTACAGAATGAGTCTGCAGGCTGTCCAACATGTTTTATAGGTAGATAGTATATTCAGGTATGATTTATAGGCCTCGCCCCCAGCCCTATTGGCTCCTTCGCACCATCCCTACGGGTCTCACTCACACTGAGTTGAGCTACCTCTAGATTGTTTGCAACCGTCTGCAGATAGCTAAACTGTTTTAATTGTATTTCGTAAATACCTACCAAGTAAGTACCAAAAACATGACACTATATTAAACTTTCATCCCCTGTACCGTACTGAATTCCGGGATAAAAAGTACTCTATGTCCTTACTAAAGGATGACTCACGTTAGACAGTGTCGGCCGTAGCACGGTCACCGAGCCGGTTCCGTGCCGACTCACGCTAGACAGTGTCGGGTCCGAGCCGAGTGTCGGCCGTAGCACGGTCACCGAGCCGGCCCTAGCAAAAATCGAACAAAACGTCGGTGCACTTGTATATCATCACAACGACTGCTCGGGCGCAGCTCGGCGGTACTGTATTCATGCACCGAGCCGAGCCGGGACCGAGTTGTTTCCGACCGTTGTCCGTCACTCGGTTGCCGCTCGGTATAGCGTGAGTGTGTCCATACAAAATATATGTAACATTAGTTGACCGTGCTACGGCCGACACTCGGCTCGGACCCTACACGGTGTAGCGTGTGTCATCCTTTATGGTATGATCTCAAATAATGTTAAGTTTCCAAAAACTAAAAAAAAATACACAATAGTATTAACAGTTTTGGCTTTAGTATAAAAAAAAATGAGCCCAAAATAAAATATCTTTAATGTACAGAATTGGACCTGTTACATTTTTATTATAAGTACTTATATATAGATTATTAGTGTAATTCAAAGAACGTTTTTTTTTTGAAATAGCTCCTGCCCTCGGCCGCGATTTTCTGGAATGCAAATCAAATTAGCCATGATATTATCCATCTCCCTGCTAAAATTTCATTAAGATTCGTTCAGCCGTTTCGCCATGGATAGGATAACTATAAAAAAGGTTAAGTACGGATACTTGGGATAATGCAATTCGCATATCGCAATGAATGGCGGCAGCATATAATTGACTAACTTCTCCCCACGACTTTCTACTCTTTTGACTCATTTAATATGTTATTCCTGAGCTTTAGGTTTGTTTTTATTTTCCGTTCAGTAAAATAGGCATGAAGGAGTATCAGATACTTAAAGTTTCCCATTCGGCATTCAATTTATCTCTTTAGTTTTATTGTATTCAATCAAATACACATATTTGACTGATGCTGCTAGGGTCATTAAGTGATTCACTATGTTAAACCATTATGTGGGCGACTGATTCTGAGTCATTTGGGTCAAAGCTAACTGCACTTTGTAAATAAGCAGCACAATCATTATGTTCATCAAATAAACTATTATGGTTTATGGTTGGATAACTACATTTGAGCTCCTTTCACTCAAGCTGTAGTACCTACCTTAATTTTTTGGACAGCTATCTATATCTAATAAAAAGGCGATGTTCTGTAAAGAAACCGCCCATACTTAACCTAAAATTCACTATTGCCGCGTCGTTTTATACGCAATTTACATTACTTGTCGGTTTGAGATCCTTCAACAAATATTACTCACAATATTTATTGAAGGAACACTATCTGAAGCTCGGCGCCAAGCGAGTTTTAGATAATTGTGTCGTGGTTTATTTACAAACATTCACTAACGAGTTTGGCTAGTATATACCTAGCTGTGATGTTAATAATAGAATTTTTGAGAATTGATATTTGTGTCGCGGACTAATTACAGACCACACATTTCAAGGCTCAAATAAAAAAAAATAAACTAGCTCTATAAAGTATTTACTCAAGAAATGGTTCTATTAGCAAAGATACGCAGATAAATGACAAAGACGATGTTAGTTAACCAACCCATTGGTATGATAAGGAGAAGGAAAAGCTATTAGGTACGAAACTCACTTTACCTGCTGCCCTGATACAGGCTGATGATGCGGTCTGGAAGCAGTTTGTCAGGTTCGCCGAAAAGGCATTTCAAGACAGACAATACTGTTAGCAATGAGGAATACAACTAAGATATATGTAGATGTTTTAACATACATGAAATACTCGCTAGACTAGACTAAGACTGCCACATGCTGAATGCGGCAAGCTGAAGACAAGGCGCTGTGGCGCTCAGAGGGGTATTATGGCCTGCTGTCTATGACTTTCTAGACTTACTTGGAGCAAGAAGGGCTGTAATCCAAGCAACGATCCATGCAGTATACAACGCGGCGGTAGTCATTAGCATCCATGGCTTTCTGGGCGTCTTCATGCAGTCTTCGGAGGCCTTCGAACGCGCGGCGCTCCCCGCTGGCGATGTCAGCGCCTCCGAGCTCCGAGGCACTTCGGACTGCCTGCTCCCCAGTGGCTATATCACCTAGAACACAAATTATACAGTAAAAAAACCATCAATAGGCACGGTTTGTGGCTTCTTTGCATGTGACTGGTCACGGTCTATTTCTACAGAAAATAACCACTATGTATGACCAACTGAAAATGTTTTGTGACACTAACTATTTCGACATAAAAGGCCACTCCTTCAAGTGATAAATTGCAGCATAGTTTTATTACAGTTAGTCATGGTTGATTGTGTACCACTTAGGCATTGAAGCTGTGTAAACAAGTTTCTTGTTCGATTTCAGTCATTATACGGTTATCACCCAGGCAAAAATTACTGTTTATACATATTATCAAAATATTTTCAACCAAGAAAGAAACTTGCTCTAATTATATTTCTATTGTTCCTGTCCCTACAGTGCATTCCATAAAAATATCTATTAGGCGAGTGAGTAATGAAGTGAAAATTGTGAGAATGAAATAACAATAGACTGCTTACCTAAAGCAACACAGCACTTAGCTATGCGGATGTAGCCTTTTGTGAATGTTGGATCTAAGGCCACAGCTTTCTGAGCATCCTCCAATGCTTTCTTGTACATTCCCAGCATCATGTAGGTAGCAGATCTGTTGCCCAAATATGCTGAGTTCTCTGGACAAAGTTTTACCGCTTCATCATACATTGCAAGTGCTCCTTTATAGTTTTTGTATTTGTATAGATGATTTCCACTTTCTTTCTTTTCATCGGCCAATCTAGTAAAAATAAACTAGTTTAGAACAATTTAGAGATAATTATAAAGAGTAGGTAGGCCTGCATTTACCACTTAGCCTCAGCTAGCGCAACCAGGGATAGAGCACCACTGCACTACACCTACCATTACCAAGACTGAGATTAAAGAATATATAAAAAAATAGTAACATAATTGAATAAAAATGCATAAGAAATGTTTTAAAGTTCATGTTCATAATGATTTTGGTTCTCATTCTAACATTACTAAATCTCTCCCGGAAAGATGCCTGACTTTAGCAAATGTTTAAAGTAAATCAAGCCATAGATAGATAGATAGATAGAAAAGATTTTTATTAAGTTCACACACCAACAGCACAGGAAAACAACAAATCAACAAAAACAGTATTTAGGACACTTAACTTATACTTATGGAAAAAAATAATATTAATTAAAGCAAAAGCAAAACAACTAAAAATAAACACAATACCTAAAATAGACACCTAACTACCACCAGTGCACAAGCCCTAATAACAAGTAGGCAGTCACCGCCCACCCTAGGCGGGGGCTACACACCCGTTCCTGCGCTGCGCCATAGTGAACCCAAAAGGATCAGTCTCAGCTTTGTGCTGTATAGCTTTGTGCTTTATGCAATATCTTGTAAATCATAATCAGATATAGTTTATGTGCTGCGTAATTAAACCGTGTGGTTACTAGTTTGTTATCCTCAATTAGAATATTTTAGGACTAGGAAGTAGAGTCCAGTCCAATGTACTTTGTGAATACTAGGTCAAATGTCAAGGCACCTTATGAAAGAATTTACCTACAAACCAATAGTTGAAATGATCTTACCTCTTAACCCTGGGCTTAGGAACATTATCAAAACAAATACACAGTCGCATGTGTGAACAAAAAACATTTTGGAAATAGAACTTATATTACCAACGCACAACAAAACAAACATACCTTTCCGGAGTTTTTGGAAGAAGCTCATCGATCGTTAAATCCAAATCAACCACTTCTGAATCTGCCATTTTCGTATTTTTAATTTTTATTTCTAGCCAACCAAATATTTACAGCCCTATTGATTTTACAAATTCACAAAAGAAAGAAATAAATTGGTTCCTTCATCCAAGACGAAACCTCGACTTCGATCAATCAATCAAAATTACATTTGACATTGATAGTTCGGAACGGGACATCACATCCATGGACAAACAAAATCATCTATTTGGACGCTTCCGACTAGTATTGATATGGATCAGTTGAGCTACCTGTAGATTGTTTGCAACAGTCTGCAGATAGCTTAATTGTTTCAATTGTAAATACTAGTTCTAATTTGTTTTTATTATTTTAGTACTTTGTCATTAAAGATTATCTGTTTTGGACATACAAAAAAATATTTTAGGGGATTTTCCTTGGACGAACGAAATCACCCCTCCAGTACCATAAAGTTTAAAAGTGACTGACTGGCTTGACTTCTTTCATAGAGTACGTTTATTAAGTATACTATGTTTCTTGCCCAGTACGGTCACATCAAAATAAAACAGCTATTGTCAATTTCATAACAAGTCAATGTCAATTGGGTTGGGATCAGCCACTGCCTCGCCACTGCGGGAGCATTCAGATTCAACGTCGGGCTCTGGCGGGCCCGAGAAGCCAAATCCTAGTCAACATAGAATAGAATAGAATACAGTTTCACGATATAAAGGCACGACGACGGACGTGAAAATCATTGATCTTTAATTTTTGGTACGTAACATTAAAATTTTTCAATGTTGCGTACCTACCAAAAATTAAATCATGTCACGTCGTCGTCGTCGTCGTCATGTGAGTGCAGCAAAGTTCCGAGCGAGTAGGCGTCCATCAAGCAGCATGAAATGTTGTTCGCGATGTGATTGATGTTTATGAACGCACCTTCATTTTCCTTTTCAGGAATGAAAGGAATTTGATTGTGTATTGTAATAAAATTTCTCGCCTGTGCATTTCGTTAGTTTGATGAGCTGAGCTATGTTACAGTTTTATATCACCGCATATTCGAGAGACCGGTTATAAAAATAAAACAATGGAAAATAAAATTGCAGCCACAACCAATGGTTTGCATATCAGCGATGTTGAATGGCAACCACTGTCTCTGACTCTTGTCGAATATCCAAAAGGTAGTAGTCATAGTCATAATTTATGAATTATGGTTTATCTTACAGGCCCTATGCTTTTAGTTATGGTTCCATTTAGTTCCCTATTTAATTTATGCATGCAGAATAAATTTACACAAAAACTATAATACCCTATTCGCAATAACATTTGGTAGATAACTCATTCAAAAAGTAATTTATTAAGTATTGTTTCTCTTTTAGGTGATTTACTTGGAAAATTCTTCGCTTTTCTGAGTCTGTCTCCATTTGGAATAGGTGCAGGGTTTGTTACACTAATTTTATTTAGGAGAGATTTACATACCGTAAGTGCTTACATTTGAGTTACATTATTATACTTGACAGACCAATATTTATGCATAAGGAGCTATTAATTGCCTTGTATTTTCAGATAGCATTTTTTATCGGGACCTTAGTGAGTGAATTGTTGAATATAGTCTTGAAACACACTATCTGTGAAGCCCGGCCCTTAGTGAGAGGCCATTTATATAATGAGTATGGTATGCCATCGTCTCATTCACAGTTCATCTGGTTCTTTAGTATTTATGTCCTCTATTTTGTAGTTATCAGGTAAGACAATTGACCAATCTTACTAACAAAACAACCTAGTTTATGGGCATAATTTGCATACAGCCCTTACTGGCTCGCTATTGTATGCAATTGGTGAGTCACTGCACTGGAAAAGTTTATGTATCCGTATCCATAACAAATCTTATCAATAGGTTAAAAGATTTGAAGACCTCCACTTCAAACAGAATTCTCATGTTGATTTCTGCTTTCTTTCAGATTACATCACATAAACAACAACAGTATAATATCAGCATTGTGGCGAGTAATCATAGTCGGTGGTTGTTTGTCACTCTCTATTCTAGTCAGCATAGCCAGAGTCTATCTATGCTACCACACAACATCACAAGTTGTTGTTGGAGCTGTTGTGGGATTCATATTTGCAACTGTTTGGTTTGCAATGGTGCACAAGATATTTTCTCCCCTGTTCCCACAATTAGTATCATTGTAAGTAAAAGATTTAAGTATTTTTATTTTTAAATAATGCACATCTGAAAAGTCATATCATAAGCTGTTTTTAATGATCCGGTAATAGTTTTATTTTATATAGTTTAGGCAAAGATTGAAGTATAGTTATTATTGAAGTAGTCTAGTTTAGGCAAAGTTGCTCTTGGTGGACACCACACTATTTTCGCGTCTCTGTTTATACTATACAAAATAAAACAGCCAGACAATTATAGAAACATTAAAAAAAGCTTAGATAGGCCACATCACAAAGAGCCCAATGGAATTTTAAAATTTCCTTTTTTTTACCTGAGGTAACATTGGTGGCAGCCCTAGTTTGTATCGGGTAGTACCTTAAGTCATCTGCTAGATCATCATCATCATCATCAACCTGGACATCAGCTGGACATAGACCTCCCCCAATGAGCGCCACAGCGCCCTGTCTTCAGCTTGCCGCGTCCAGCATCTGCCTGCAGTCTTTCGCAGATCGTCATCCTACCTGGCCTGCGTTGGCTCCGGGCGTCCTACGTTTGCAGAGTTGCGGTCTCCACTCGAGAACATGTTTACCCCAGCGGTTGTCGGTTCTTCGCGAGATATGGCCAGCCCATTGCCACTTCAGCTTGCTAATTCTCTGAGTTATGTCGGTAACTTTGGTTCTCTGTCGGATCTGCTAGATAAACTAAGCTAAACTTTTTTTTTTCAGAAAAATTTGTGAAATGCTAATGATCAGAGACACAACGCTAATCCCGAACGTGCTATGGTTTGAGTACACAACGTCGCGGCAAGAGGCTCGCGCTCGTGGCCGCAAGATGGCAGCACTGAAGCCGACTCAATGACGGTGCGCCTGCCCGCGCCCGCGCAACCCGCGGACTGAAAGGCCGCGCGCCTGACGTCTGCTCGCCGCCGCGGCCGTGGCGCTGCTCGGCGGCGTAGTGCTTACCAAATTAGAGGCATTGACTTACATACCTTTTGACATACTTACTAATTAGAACTTTTACTTAATATGAACCTCTCATAACTTTAATATATTTTAGGCAACTGCCCAGACTAGTTGTTTAACTCTGTTCTGTTGACATAGTTAAACAACATAACACTGCATTGAAAGTAAGAGGGGCATTTGTAATGTGCAACGACTTTAACTTTTAACAAGTTAAAGTGGAGAGTGGATTTTAAGTAGGTAATAGTTTGCTGTCTAGCCAGCAATAGAAAGTGTGTTCTTTGGTGTTGGTGGTAACAAATTATAAACAAAAAAAAATAAGGGTTGAAACTCGAATTAGTTAGCAGAGGTGTAGTACAATTTTGTGCTTAAAACTCCCAGAGCCTTTTTTTAAGAAACCATTGTATTGCAGCATATGAACTAAGCATTCTTTAAAGCTGTCTCTCAATAATGACTTTTATATTATAGTATGTAACTACCTACTTATAAAAATCAATGGCTGTATTCATCTTTTGTCTGTATGTGTGAACAATGTAGAAATGTATATTTATGGTTTCCTATTGATATTAATCTTTAGGATTGTCTGTTGAATGTTTGCAATATTGAGCATATGAGCATTGTTCTTATGCTAGAATCTAGCAGCTAGATGGACAAGCTATTCTATTTGTTAGTGTGTTGTCTTCTTAAACCTAATTGGCTGCGTCCAGACTGGGCACGCAGCCTCGCAGGCTAGCGTGAAAATTGTACCGGCATTTTCTCGCGCGATGCTTGCCCAGTCTGGACCCGGCTATCGAGTTCATGTTTGGATCTTTCCATTTGCAATATACTAGGATTAAAATATTAAATAACAATTCAGCGCAAAACCTCTGATAAGAAATAAATCAAATTATGTTGTCAACTAAATAATTTCGTCTCCTCGAGACATCATCACGACACCACATGACATTACTCGATTTTAACATTGAGAGTGCCAACCAAAAATGACAGTGCTGGTTGTGGTTGGCACTCCAGTGTCTAAGACGTGTATTGTTAAATAGATAGGTAGAGATAGAGAAACATTTTAGACACAATAGAGGTACAACACAGTACAAAAAAATAGTACCTAGATACCTACTTTACTTACATCGAAGTACCTAGTATTGTGGTGTCCATATGATGTCTCGTGGAGAGATGAAACTAGTAAAGACTTATTACTTGACTTATTTTTCGTATCAACGCAGGTTTTGCGCTAATATATTGCAATGGATTTCCGCAAAGTAACGCCTGAATCTATTACCTATTTAACTTTCCATTTGGATGCACTAAAAGCTCGCGCCAATAAGTTGCGCATCTCAATGCAACAGCATTCCAGAAATCGTCTGAAATCTTACACCAAGAGTAATTTTACAATATCCATCGCTGCCGTTTACGCGAGCCTTTAGTATCTCTAAGGCCCGTATTATGAAAGCTTGCTTAGTCATACATCTATGCTTGAGTAACGCTTTTCTAGGTATGGCTTAGCGGTCACTCAAGTATTATGATCTATGACTGAGCAAGCTTTAATAATATGGGCCATAGATTGCATCTCCCTATTTGATTTAACGTATTAAGATGAAGGAATAAATACTCTATAGTGTATTTATAAAAGCTCATAAAATTAATATTGTATAGCTACCTAGGTGAACGCTAGAAAATGTAATAAATAGAAATAATAATAAGCCATGTCTTCAGTGCCTGGTATAACTTTAAATGTTTTAAATCCATCATGGTTATTGACACTAAAGTCATTTACAACGGGATATTTACCATGATTTGAGTTTTGAGCTGTCCAATATTTCGGCACAGTTTCATGCACCATGCTCACGGAATAACTAATCATGGTAAATATACCGTTGTAAATGACTTTAGTGGTATAACTTTGACTAAGTGGGGTCGCACACCGGATATACACTTGTATTACGACAATTGTAGCGCCTCATTTATCGCCCCCGTTTATCTGCGCGCAGCGCGCCATGGACACATTTTTAATAGTGTAGTGTGTCCTTGTGTACGGCCTCACTTACTTATATAGCACCAACTTGTAAATGTATGTGTACTCAATCACAAATTCTGGAACTGGGCATTGATTCTTTGGGAAATTAAGAATTATGTTGTAATCCTTTTGCAATAATGTTTAAAAGTGTAAGTTAGTAAATGATAAAGGAATTGGCGCGGTTAGTATAAGCTTAGATTAGTTATTAGGTAGTTGTTTTGACTTTATGAAGTTTATAGTTATGTATATTTATAAATATTGTAGTGTTGTTTCTATTT
Source organism: Eupithecia inturbata (assembly GCA_963662085.1). NCBI lineage: Eukaryota > Metazoa > Arthropoda > Insecta > Lepidoptera > Geometridae > Eupithecia > Eupithecia inturbata. Next base: position 6,760,678 of record OY759180.1, on the reverse strand, counting down.
ACGAGTCTACTACTATTATGCATAAGAATATATTGTTTGAGAGTAGTACCTGGCAGAAATTAGAAGTACATTTTGAATGATTAACAATCAAGGTTATTGCGGTTGTGTCCTAGGATAAATCAATTCACATTAGTGATGTAAAAAATAATGAATTTAGAAAACCGAGACTTTTTATTAGTCATGATAACAATAGAGCAATATTCCGATACTTAGCGTAAATAATTCCTCTACTAAAAGTGCTGCCGTATATCCTTTCTAGCTGCTGCCCGTGGCTTTGCACGCGCCTTTTAAGTAGTCCATCCCCGGGATACCATTTACCTCCCTGCCAAATTCCACTGAGATCCGTTCAGCCGTTTAGGCGTGAAAAGGTAACAGACAGACAGAGTTACTTTCGAATTTATAATATTAGTATGAATAGAACATCAAAAGTCGAATTTTTAAAGATTTTTTAATGCACAGCTCACATTCGGATTTTATGTGCCTATTTCTTAAACATACTCAGCTGTAAAAGTAAAAAAAAACATGGTAAATATCCCGTTGTGAATGACTTGAATAGGTACCTACCTATGCTTTGTTGACAAAGTACCAGTAACATTAACTAATCTGTGCCTGTACTAATAATTTATATTACTGTATTTTTGTAATAATTACTTTAGATAGCTACTCGTATAATTATAGAAGTAGCTACTAGGCTGATGCGGGATCATAACAATTCAAATATTCACCTAAAGTAAGAGATGGGGAATAATTTGATGACATGTGTCTTATTTTGAATTAACGCTTTACATCCATTACATAGGTAGGTCCCACCATTTGTTTGTACCTTAGTGCAATAAAGTGTTTTAATAAAAATAAATAATAATTTAACTGCCATAGGCAGTAGAAAATTATTCAAAAAACTAAAAATAATGGTAGTCTTTTATCTTTGTATATAAACATGTTAATTTATTTAATAAAGAGTAAGTATGTATTTTAATCCACATCGATGTTTTCTACACAACTATTTCTTACAATATATCGTCGGTTGCAGGTTCAATTGGCGTAACCAACAAAACACGACTTTTCAGTAGAAGCATTCAAAGTTTTTTTTCATAATAAATTGAACATAATAACTTGATTCGCATGTGACCTTTTTTTGGATCTGTTTTGACAGAAAAGCTTAAAATTCATGAATTTTCTGCCAGAATGTGAAGTTTGTCCCTAGTAAGGCTACTAGGGACTAACTTCACATTTTCGGATATAAATGTTAGTTACACCAATTTCTTTATGGTTATGGCAGTTACACTATTTTGCAGTCAAGATTTCTTGGAATATTGCAATTCAAAATTGTTTATGGCTCGTAAAATATTTGGGATGGCTGTTCATTTTGCAGACGGCGGCGTCTACTTTGTTGGTTGATGTAACTTTAAGTTAAAATCCATAAAAATGTATAGAAATATACATAAATAATCACCTAGTGTTGTTTACGCAAATTTTACTTTAATTTTCTATATAATTATCAAGGATTAATTTATGAATAAATTATTCATATAGGTACTTGTCTAATATAAAATCATGGATTGACGTATCAAATGAAAGGTATCGGTTTGTTGTCGGTGCTATTGGTTTGTGGATATGGAAAAATATAAAGAAGTCTGTGAGTAAAACCCTTTTTGAAAAATGGTCAAAAAGTGGGGGAATTATTTTCAAAAAGGGGACTATGTCACCGAGTGGTGTATCAAATGAAAGGTATCGGTTTCTACATCTCACAACAGTTTTTGAAATTTCAGTAGGTTCCATACTTTATGAAATATTTTGAAAAAAGTCGAAAAATTACACATTACCAAACTTCGGAGATAGGGGCTATCTCCGAAGTTTGCAGAGAGATCCATCTAAAATGTATGTAGCGTTTGTAGATATGTATCTGTATTTACAGAAAAAATGAAAGAAGTCTGAGTAGAACACTTTTTGAGAAATGGTCAATAAGGTGAGGAATAATTTTCAAAATTAGTGCCCACTGATATAGTTAGGTCTGTTACTTCAAAAAACACGCATGCATATTTGTATACAATAATAATGTTATCTTCACGCACCTTGGCTACGCACTGTTGGAGAAACTACGATAGCAATAGTTTTGGCACGCGCGCTAGTAACTATAGAGGCAAACATTTTTTTCTAATGCTCAAATTGGTGTAACTGACAACAAACTTTAACTTAGTTCAATTGGTGAAACAATATTTTTCTCATATTGACGTTGTTATAACTTGTCAGTCAGTTACAACATAATTTCGAAGGATAGCTGAAATGTGTAGCGTAACTACCTTTTTATAAAGCTACATTTTTTTAAATATTAGGTAGGTACACTCGATACAGCAGAAAAATCTGACAAAAACTGTATACCTCCTCAACTTTTTTAGGTGGAATGTTGGTTACCCCAATTGAACCTGCAACCGACGATATTTGGAATTGTTTTTACGTAATGTTTATTAACATCGATCTTAGTTTTTTGTGAGAGATTTGCGTTAGTTTATTTGCTCACGGTGGTAACTTTTAGGTTTTTGTTTGTTAGATTTGTAAATGTAGAAAGTTTTTTTTTATAAATATACAATTAGATTCAAGTAAAATCGATATCTGTGTAGGGATTTCAACTTAACCTATCAAGACATCAGATGGGTGAGTTTATTTGACGTTGGTAACGAGACGCGATCGTGAGTCTTCTTTTTCTATGGGATTTGCGTACTTCCCTATCCGCACGATAGAGGTGCTCTGTACCAAATTGTATGGAAAAAGGAGACGTCGTCACGATCGCGTCCCGTTACTAATGTCAAAAGGGCTCACCCCTCAGTTAATTTAATATTCACGTCTTGGTGGATTTGTAGCTTGAAATAGTTTATGTAGGTACTTATTTCAATTGTATTATATTAAATCATAGGTGTTGTTTTGTACATTTTGAATCCCCTACTATAATATGTAGGGGTATATGAAAGTATAAGCTTGAGGCCGAGTGGTTGTCTTTACGCTATATTACTTAAATTGTAGGACCGAAACGAATGCACTGATTTTGAAAGATGATATTAATAGGTGAAGTTTTAAGAATATGTAATATCCCTAAAATTAAAGACTCGACGGGATTTGAACCCGTAACCTCTCACTCCGTTCGGGATTGCGCCGCCAACTACTCAACTGAGACGAATTAGGATAATTTAAATTCCTAAAATTTCTTCTGAGTGTGGATTAACACTACAAAAACAAATAACATTTGAAGCTAAAGATTCTCATAAAACTTTTTCTCACCTCTGAGCCCACTCCGGGAGTTTTCTTAGCTATGTTTGGTGAAAATCGGTGCAGCCGTTCTCTTGTTATGATTGTATAAATTATATGTGCTCGAATTTCAAAGTACCTACCTAAATCATCAGGCAATTAAACGTTTTTGTAAAAACATGAGCTCTTATTTTAAAAGCATAATAAATGTATTTATTATATTACGCAGTGTTAAAAGTTTTATTGGATTTTACTAAGTATCTTACCGATGCTGCCGTAATGTGCACACATCTTACGGATGATGGGAATCTACCTGTACTATGTAGAATTGTAGATAATTACCTTATCCCGGAATACTCAAACGCAACTCAGATTTGAGCACGTCACGTCGCCCGTCATGTCGCGTTTTTCTGAGTTTTCAATGAAAATCTGTCAAAAATTCGTCACTTGAGACGCGCTTAAATCTGAGTTGCGTTTGAGTATTCGGGCGTTATCAAATCAAAATTATCACAGTAGGTATTTAACTTAACCAACACAGTTAGCACATTAAAAATACCTAGTAATTTTATCAAAAAACTTTTAAAGGCGTCCTTAGCCTGTTGAGTTATTTTATTAATTGGTCTTGTACAAGAACCTAACTAGGTTCTAAACAGTGTTTAGTTAATCTACGCATGTAAAACTTTTGCAAAACAAAACACACTAACACAGTACTATTATTCAGTCCATTTATTACTAAAGAAAGTAAACTACGATCAGTAAGTAGGTAGGTACTTTTGTTAGTATTAGATTTTATCAATGGTTCCTCCACTGCTGGGACCGTTCTGAAACAAGAAATATTAGCACCGGTACCTAAGTGCTGAGCTGGTGATATTTAAACGTTAACTACCTAGCAATTAAAGGTGGCGGCACTTATCACTAAAATTACAGAGTTCTGCTTTTCGTATAGGCACCCCATCATAGATCTGAGTAAAATTAGGGAGATTGGATACTAGGTTCTCAGTGGAAGGCTAAAATTAGGTGCAATTACCCACCCACCTCAGTTATAGTCGGACCGGGGCTTGTTCCGAGTGCTTGCTATGATATGACTTGGTACTTTTGTGTGACTAAAAAAGAGTACTGCAAATCCCTCGTGTTCGTTCACTAGGTGTACAAATAGGTCCACAACAAAAAAACTAAGCCCAAGGCATCACTTTTCACTCGTAAGTAGGTACAACAAACCTTAAAATTTACTAATTATTCTACTGCCTTATTTCGCCATCTGCAGACAGAGAACGGGTAGTAGGTCTGACCCCACTAACATTAGACCAATATCAGTACCTATTGCCTGCATTCAGCAAAGTTTTTGATAAACTTATTTTGCATAAATTGCTTAGACATTTTAATGGCAATGACCTGCTACATGGTAAGCAATTCGGTTTTACTCGCGGCAGGTCAACTACTGATGCTGGTTTTAAGTTAGTAGGAGAAGTCGCAAGATACTGTACCTAGGTATTTTTTGCGACTTGTCAAAAGCATTCGATTGCATAAACCATGAAACATTAATCAGAAATCTACATCAATAGAGAATATGAGACACCTCTTTGGATCTTCTGACATCTTCTTGAGTGATAGGATACAAAGAGTTGTCACCGTCAGGATGATGAGTCATCTATTGTATTTAACGTTGAAATGCTATTATTATTTTTTTGACATTAATGGGAAACGGTGTTCAGGGTCTATAGTTACAATGGGTGTACCACAGGGTTCTATCCTCGGGCCTTTCCTATTCTTAGTTTATATTAACGACCTGCCTCTTCTTTTCAAGGATAATCACGAGATCGTAGGTATTGTTTTCAGATGATACTTCATTAATTATTGGAATGAAACGACAAAACACAAATTTCGACGATGTGAATAATGCAATCTCAAAGTTTTCCATTGGTTTAGTGTTAATAGCCTTTTGCTTAATGAAACCAAAACGAAATGTATTAGATTTATTCTACATAATGTGATACAAGTTAGGGCTGATGTAACCGTCAAAGGAGAAACGGTAGAAATTGTTAACAATACCGTATTCTTAGAAATAACCTTAGATAGCAAACTACAATGGGGCCCACACATAGACAAGCTATCGAAGAGACTGAGTTCTGCAGCGTAAGCAGTCAAAAAAACCCGTCATCTTACAGACGTTGATACTTCTAATCTAGTCTATTTCAGCTACTTCCACAGTGTTATGTCTTATGGCATACTGATATGGGGGAAAGCTGCAGATATTAACAGCGTATTTGTGCTGCAGAAGAGAAATGTCCGTGCAATCCATAATATAGGTCCCAGAGAAACACTACGTGAAAAATTCAAAGAAATAAACATGTAAATGTCTGTACCATGTCAATATATTTATAAAAACTTGTTGTACACTCATAAGAATATCAATCGCTTCCCTAAAAATAGCGATATACATAATTTAAATACTAGAAATAAGAATAAACTCGCTGTGCCCACAACTAGGCTACACAAGATTAATGTATCTTTTTAAGGGCATTGTATACGCTTCTACAACAAAATACCAAACGAGTTAAAAAAATTATCAATAAATATATTCAAACAAATTGTCAAACATATCCTTTGTAAAAAGGCTTACTACAAAATATCAGATTATCTAGAGGATAAAAAAGCTGGGGACAATTTTTGCTGCAAATCGAAAACTAACAACCTAACAAGGTAAAGGTTTCTTGTTCGCTTCTTTAATTTACCTTAAAAGGATTGAAGTGAACAAAAATCAAAGTGACCACTTTATTTCCTAGTTTTACTTGGTAAGTTGATTTTTGTGACGTGTCCAAGAGTCCTGTACGATCTAAAGGAAATAAAGCACTTTGAATTTGAATTTGGATCGAAATATATCATACATTCGTGCGTAAAAAGAGATAGCAATACACGTCTTGTTGCGAGTCGCCGGTATTGTTGTCTCGGTCGCACTTCGGTCTAGATACGTATTTCTATCTTTGTTGTTCATTCATCATTGTGTAGGTATATTACACCAGATTAGAAATAGCGTGTCTTTGCGTTTAGGTCTAAGTTGTAAACTTCAGGCCATTTATTAAGTTAACACTCTGGGAGAACGTACCATATCTCCCGAATTTTACTTAGATCTGAGGCACCCACATTCACCTCCTGCATTGGTTAGGTTCCCATTAAACAAGTCAATTATTTCCTTTACCTTAATATAAAATAAACCGCCAAGTGCGAGTCGACTCGCACACGAAGGGTTCCGTACCGTAAAAATCAGGCAACTTTTTCAAAGAACATCAAATATTCACTTGTTCGGAGACACCTTTAAATTTTCAACTTTATTTTATTTTTAGTATAAAATTTGTTATTATTACAGTTGAAGTGTTAGGTACTTAATTATATAAAGTTTCATGTGTATACCTACCTATTGTAGTTCAAGAGACGCCTAGACAAATTAAGAGCAAAAATAGCCAAAAAAATCACGTTTGTTGCATGGGAGCCTTATACATATATTTGATATTTATTTTATTTTTATTATCGGCAAGAGAAATACACATTATCTGAAAATTTCAACTGTTTACCTCCTACGGCTCATCATGAGATATAGCCTCGTGACAGACGGTCGGACGGATGTACAGAGGAGGCTTAGTACCTAATAGGGTTCCGTTTTCACCCTTCGGGTACGGGACCCTAATAAAATAGGTTATTACCATCCCTTGCAGAATTTGGTTTACTTTATCTTGATTATTTCGATTAGTAGGTGAGTTGGTTTTTCTTTTCTTGAGCCGTGTTTTCATATCAATATCTGATGTTTCTCCGCTGGTCTGCGGACAGCTAGAAAATTCTAAAAGAAAAGGACATTGACTATGTTGGCAGGTACCTATATTTAGATACTATTTTAAAGTTGGCTCTATCTACACGAAGCGGTTGTAGAATTAAAAATTAAAATTAAACTTACCACTAAGCCCCGATAGCAAAGAGGTTGTTGAATTTGAATTTTCTGCCAAGCTTTCGAGCCATTTCTGCAAATGAAATGCATATGTAATGTACCGAGTAGTAAGTACCTACCTACTAATTTAGGAACATAAATAGGTAGGTACTAAACTAGGTACCTACCTAAGTGTACCTTATTTTAGCAATTTGTTAGTAAACTAAAGTTTAAATCGCGTAAGATAGGAAACTAGGTAGGTAGGTACCTATTCTAATGAAAAGGTTTCCTATCATACGCGATCGTAACACATTTTAATTTAACGATTTAAGTATCTACCTAATGTAAAAGTACCTAGGTAGGTACCTACTTTCTCGGCGTCAGGGGCTTACCAGGATGAGTCTTCCCGTAATCACGTCAATGTAAGTAGGTAAAAAGATACCACATCATTATCAGCCGAACGGAACGGAACGGTCCGGCGCGGCGGCGGCTGTGGGTAGGTAGGTACATACCTACCCACAGCCGGGCAAACACTCCTCTCTTGCCGTCCTCATCCATCCTACGCTAGTCTGGGCCACCTCACGTGTCTTATGTAGGTATTCTATTTATGTAGGTAACTTACCTACATAAATAAAATACTTAAGCGCGATAAATGGTAGGTACCCATTAGTAAATTTAGAATGCTCTGTTACTTTATCTGGTGGAATAAGCCGATCTGCTTTCTTCATAAAAGTGAAATTTGCTTTCTGCCCGAGTTCTACCAAGTGCCTCGTTACTTCGGTCGTAGACATCGCCTTGTTAATTACACCTTGCAGGGTTTGTGGATCTCTGTCTACCAAACCGGGGAACATTATCGCAATAGGTTTCAGTTCAGGTCCATTTTCGCATTCTACCTGGATAAGGAGAAAATTCTTAGGCCCGTATTATGAAAGCTTGCTCAGTCAAAGAATTATGCACTAGCGGCGTAAGGGGGAGGGGGAGGGGGGACTAGTTTTTATTTAGTAGGTACTAGTAATTTTCTCCCCCCATCTATGTTAAGAACTTATTACGCTCTATCTCCGTATCCAGGGGAGAAAGATACACCATGTGGGGTGGTTAGGTAAGTGATCATTTCGTTGAATTCATGAATAAGCCCCGGGGTTTATTCTTAGTACCAACCCAGCCTACGCCCCGCGCCGCCCCGCCGCCACTGGATCTATGCATATTATGTAACTCTTTTCTATAGCATTAACGTTACTCAAGCATAGAATTGAATAAGGCCATATCTCGCAAAGAACCGAGAACCGACAACCGTAGTTGTCGCGGTCTCCAATCGAGAACACGTTTAGGTACCACCCCGTAAACGTGTTCTCGATTGGAGACCGCGACTCGGCAAACGTAGTGTAGGTGCAGCCAGGTGGGACGACAACCTGCTGCGAAAGACAGCAGGCAGATGCTGGATGCGGAAAGCTGAAGACAGTTCGCTATGGCGCTCATTAGGGGAGGCCTATGTCCAGCAGTAGACTAATCTACGTTGATGTTGATGATGATGAAGCATAGAATTATGACTGAGCAGGCTTTCACCTTTATGTTTTACCTACCACAATCACATAAATAAAAGGAAGGAGCAGTCTTCTACTCAGTAAGTATTGGGATATCTATGTTATGTTATGTATGACTTTGAATTCGAAGGCAGCTCTCAGGGGCGGGTCGAGATCGAACCACTCGGCTGGCTGGCACCGAACCGTATGCTAGAGAAAGGCCCGAGATAAAGAATACAAAAGGTATTTTGTTTATGTAAGTAGGTATCTGTTATCTTTTCACAGCTGAACGGATCTTATTGAAATTTGTCGGAGCGCGCGCGCAGCCGCGGGCATAATTTAGTATGCTATAGCTTAATAGGCAAGTGACTATAGTCCTACTGGTGGTTTAAATTCTAACATTTCGTTACAATTATGCAAGCTCTAGTTTTCTCGTCTGCTAGTCATATTAAATGGTTTATCATTATTTACAAGTTGTAATACTTCTTCGCCATCACAAAAATCTGCTCGTAAATGTGAACACTCATTTGACAGCAAAATATCCACCCATTCTGAGTCCTTTGCTAGCAAAGGACATACATTCTCTGAAGACTTCGTTTCAGATGCATGATTTTCATTGCGCGATGTCTGGAAAGAGATTATTAATGTCTAGCTACCCATTCAAACAAGAAACCTACCTACCCATGTAGGTATTTCTGATTGACGATGATGTACCTATTATTTTTCTGTCTTTGCTGGTAGGTACCTATGTAATGTTAGGTGCCAGTAATGTAATGAGACCACAAGCTGATTATATACTAATTGTGTGCACTTATTATATTATATATATATATTTTGGTGGTACCTAGTTTATTGAACATAAATGGAAATAGCAAAATCTGGGGTAGTTTTTGAGCCCATATAAAACACTTATTAAGGTTTTATATGGGCTAATGCATGGCTCTAGCTAGCATGCCTGACCAGCAAATACTTAAGGATTTTGTTATTGTATTACTATGTATAAAGCTTTGCAGCATATCAATGGATATTACACTGATGGTGCTTGAAGATTCCTCTTTTTAGGCCTTTTAAACTTCTTGTTTGGTTCACTGCTCATATTGGAGCCATTGTAAATTATTGATAAACTGCAAAATAAGCAGATAATGTAACTAATTAAATTTATTTCTTCATTTTACCACTTGTACAAATTTATTGACATTAACAGTAATTTGATTGAGTCAAATTTAGGTTTGATGGTTTACTTATATCTTTGGATGGTTTGAAATCATTCGACCAGGGAGTATCATCTCAGTAATCAAAGTTTTTTTTAAATCTATTATTCTATTTTTTCATTATCTGCAAAAAAGATAAACAATCTCGCATTAGTTAACCTCAAATTAACTTTCTTGTTGTTGATTTTTAAACATAATTTAAAGTTGAATTCCTTTCATTATCTCGACTCTGAATTGTGAATTTAGTTTTTTGGTACCTATTAGAATTTATTGACATAATTTGCAGCAAATGCATAGACTTTAGAGTTATTCTGTGGTTAAGTATACTCTTTGATCAAAGCGAAGAATAGATAACAAAAGGTCTTTCCATGTTTGAAAATGAACCATGGCCACAACCTATGCTACACTTTATGCCCTTACAACCACCTTATCTCAACACCCACTCAACACCTTACAACCACCGCCTCAATCAGTGTAAGGATTATTTAAGCAGGTATTGAACTGAAATGAAACTCAAAAGTAAACATATGCATTTGATTTTATCTGAGAATACATCAATATTTACATGTAACCCCAAAGTTATTGTTAAATGTACACATGGAAAAGTTACTTAAGGACAGGCTTTCTTAGATTAGACCTGCATTCAACCCACAATACATTGTGAATGAAGAAGTACAGTAGGTACAGAGATTTTATAGATTCTGCATGGATTTGGAGGCAAAAACATGTTTGTAAATTGATGTCAGGGACCATAGCCGTTATACTGTGATAACCTTGTACGATAAACATCTATGAAAACTAACATATTTAACTTGCATCCCATTTTTTTTTGTTGTACTTTATAAGACAAGGCTCCCAGATCTGTCCATAAGCGAGCGACTAAATTAATTTAATAAAGCTGTCCTCCAAAAGATTATGAATAATCATCATCAGGATCATCTTCTACTTTAGGTGGTATAGGCAAGGGCACATATGACTGTGAGACACCATCAGGACCCAAGAGACCTTGCTGTTGAAGGAGTAGCCATTGCTGATGGTCCTGCTTAGCTTGTTCTTCTCTAGCCTGAAAAAACAAATAAAATATTATAGATACATATAACTTACTTTATGCCTACTTCAATAAAAAAAAGAACACTTATATGATGACCCAACTTTAACATCTATTGCAGTTGTACTAGGTTTTTCATGTTACCTTTGCAAAGAGTTCCTGCTGCTGCCTCAGCAACTCTTCTTCAGGTATCCCAAGGTTTTCTAGCCTTGTACTTTGTCTTCTCCGCTTAGCTGCAACTGCTTTACAATCTTTCAGAACAGCTTCTGCATCTAGTGTATAGTCACTGAATCCCAGCCTGTCCAGAGCTGAAATTCATACAATACATACTATAATTATAAATTCGAAAGTAACTCTGTCTGTCTGCCTAGCTGTTACCTTTTCACACCTAAACGACTGAACAATCTCAATGAAAATTGACAGGGATGTAAATGGTTCCCGGGAACTAACATAGACTACTTTAAAAGCGCGTGCGGAGCCGCGGATAGTAAGTAGTATACTATAAATGTAAAAGTGACTCCTCACCAGAATGGCTGAAGTGCTCAAATAAAAATTTTTTAAGGAGCTCAATTCTATCATAGGGAAGCACAAAGGCTACTTGATCCATTGGTTGGATTGAAGCATATTATGTACATAGGGTAGGATAATAGGTATATGTTATGTGACACTTACCTGTAAGAACATGTTCTGCGTTTATAGTCTTCTTATTGCTTTGGTTACAGACCTCATTGGCCTCAGAACTAATCAAATGTATAAATTCTGTGCAGCAGTTTAGAATTAGTTCTCTAGACTCGAAAGCAACGCGAACAGAGGGCACCAGTTCCTTGATCATCTTGTTGATGCTCGCTCTGGGTAGAGTCAGTTCGTCTTCTTCCGAAGGGGGAGGACATAGTTCCCTTTCTGGGCTCCCCATAATTTGTTTAGATGTAATAAACAATACAGGCAAGGCCTCAACACTGTCCCGTCCTGCTGCAGCTGATTGTAATAATTAATTATATTCTCCAGAGTTGCCAGATAAAAGCTAACACAATTCGGCTAATTTTGCCTACCGAGTAGCCTAAATCGCCTAATATATTTTTTCGTACAAGTAGCCTAATTCGCCTAACATTTTAAGATAAGGAGCCTATGCACACCCAAATAAAAAAGTAAAAAAAGACAACCTTAGTCATTTTTTTTAAATACTACTCTTGTAACAAAACAATAACTTCCTGCAGAAGTTCACCATCAATTTCAGCGGGAGAATCTTCATTCCTAACAGTGGTGGCGGAAGTAGATGATCCCGCTGCATCAATCGGTCTTCTTTCATACAATACTTTTGAGTTGTGCATTTTAATCATTTAAAAATTTTTCAAAGTTATCCACTATTTTGTTGGCGTCCAGTTATTGATGTCCTCCTCACTGATGTCGGCAGTGGAATAATGGTTGCTAATCTGTCTTCTTTGTCTCTCAATTTCAGTCTTATTTGCAGTGGAATGAGCCAGCTCCCATGGCAATGGCTTGTTGACTGCGTTTTGTTACAAGCATCCAATTAAGATTTTTTTTTAATAAATTAAGGGTAATCCTGAAGTAGCATAAATCGCCCGTTCTTTTTTTTTCTAGCTAGCCTAAATGGCTACTGGTAGCCGATAGGATTTTTTGGTGGCCATTTGACCCCCCAAGGTAGCCTAAATGGCGATAATTCGCCTAATCTGGCATCCCTGGACTTTGACACATTACGGTCCAAGAAAACAGAAATATTCTGGCACTCCGGGAGTGACACATGCTTGCTAGAATCGCTGTCCACTGCCACTTTCATCATCATTTTTCCTCCTACGTAAAAATTGCTCTTACCAGCCGGGAGTGACAGCTGACATCTCTGCTGATTATCAAGTGCCTAAATTAAAATATATTGGCAATAAAAATAAAATCCTCGAACTTGTTGCGATTCTATGCGTGCGTGCACGAACGAAAGAAAACAATTTGAAGAAAAATTTCTAATTTGTGACTGAGATACTATTTTTGTGGAGCTGATTATCTGGTTTAAAAATATGGTATTCTATTTCACTAGTAATGTGGTGTCACCTTCGGTCACTTTATTTATGGGAGCAGATAAACACGAAAGTAAGTTATAACCAAAACTAAGAGTTTTTTAAAATTACTTCCTCCAATAATCTCATTATATTGTATCTACCTTACAGATGAAGACCTCATAAAATGGGGTTGGCCAGAAGATGTATGGTTTCATGTAGACAAAGTTTCTTCAGCCCATGTTTACCTAAGACTTGGTCCTGTATGTACACCATGATTACCTTCTGCTTTCCACATACTAATTAATATTTAAGAATTGTTGGTATCTACTTATCTACCAAACAGATCAAGATGAAGTTTGATTGACATTCATAAAGAACTTAATCCGACTAGGCCTGTAGATACCCAGCAGGGAATAGGGTGCGTGAAGCCACCGGCAAAACCTAGTATCTCACAATTGTCTGATTCTGTTGCAAATATTCTCCATACATAGGTACATTATTTTACATCTTCATTCTTGTTATTTCTAGGGCCAAACTATTGATGATATTCCAAATCTCGTGTTGGATGATGCATGCCAATTAGTCAAAGCAAATTCAATTATGGGCAACAAAATGAATGATATCGATATAGTTTACACAATGTGGGCAAATCTTAAGAAGACTGCAGGAATGGAAGTATGTTCTAAATATTTGTAAATTAATTGCTAACAAATTAATCATAAGTCATCAGACTTGTGATGTGAATATGCCTCTTTCTATTACAGGTAGGTCAAGTGGCATTTCACAAAGACAAAGAAGTCAGGAAAGTTAGAGTAGCAAAGAAGAGTAATGATATTGTTAATAGATTGAACAAAACAAAAAAAGAGGCCATTCCAGACTTTAGGCAAGAGAGAGAAAATAGAGACAGAGAGGAAAGAGAAGACAAAAAGAAACTCCTCAGAGAGAAGAAGGATAAAGAGAAAGAGGAAGAGAAACGAAAAAAGGATGAAGCTGAACTAAGAAGCTACTCTACTTTGATGAAACCAGAAAATATGGCCACCAATTACGATGGAAATGACTCAGATGACTTCATGTAATGTTGAACAATAAAAAGATAGCCTATTTTAAATTGTGTTAATATTTTGTAGCTGCAATCGCTTCCGGTCTTGACCACTGTCACTCTTATTAAGGTTCAAACTGCATTTTTATAAATATAAAAGTTATGCATTAAAACATAATGATTAACATGCAGTCAAGTTTATTCCAACTGATTTCAAAGAATTAACCACCCAATCAGGGTAATTTTGGTCAGGATAGAGCTCATTGACAAAATTTTCAACAAATCGAGGGAATGTTCCTTTTTCAATGTTTTCCCTCATTGTTCTCATTAGGCGCATCTGAAAGCAAATTTATTCCTGTATATTATTATTGGGAAATAGGAGAGGTTATTTAATGAAAAAAGTTATAATAATAATAATACAACAATATCATTATTATTAGAACTTTTTTCATAGACCAAACAAACAGCTATACACTAGCCAAACTCATGTGAAATGTTTGTAAACAAACCACCACACAAAAATTTAAACTTTCTTGGTGTAGAGTTTCAGATTTAATAAAATTGCAATATTTATTGAAGTAAGGATCACTAACCCACAAGTAACGTAAGTTCCGTAAAAAAAAGGCGACAACAGAGTAAATTTTAGGTTATGTATGGGCGGTTTGTTTACAAACATTCTACATCAACCATTTTTATATTATAATTTATGCAGAAAATTACCTGAAATGCAATATTATGGACAGAAATGAGATGGCAAGCAACAGTTTCCACAGTAACAATGGAGTGTAAATATGCCCGAGTGTAGGTTTTACAAGTGGAGCAAGTGCAGTCCTCATCAATAGGGCTTAGATCAGTTTCATACTGCTTTTGCTTTAAGTTTAACTGGCCTTTGTTGATTAGTGCACATCCAAATCTCTGTATTAGAAAAAAATACAATCAAATTAACGGCACAATAATAACATAACATTACAGATTAATGAATGGAACGTTATTTATGTTATTTATTACATATTAAATTACCTTAAAATAACAAAAAAATTAAATTAAATAATTAATTAAACTCTAGTATAGTATGTACTAGAATTTACTTTTTTTGTAAAAGGTGCCTCAATCTGGTAATACTGTTGTTACATTACAGAATTTTGACTGGATGTCTACTTGGGACTTTACTTTTGTAACATAAACAGAGTAAGTCTTTGCCCAATGGTTAGAAATGTCGAGTTAGGATAGTAATTTAAGTATAGATAGATAGATTATCACTTTATTGCACCATCAATACATATTATATTATTTTCTATATTTATTATGTATTATTAGTGGTTTTTACCTGTGTTTATTATTTTAAACATACTCACAGCTGTTCTTGTAGGAAACACACAATCAAACATGTCAACTCCCAGAGCCACGCATACCACCAGATCAATAGCTAACCCAACACCCATGAGATAGCGTGGCCTATTCTTGTCCAGTATTCCAGTGCTAAGGCTCACCATTGGCCAAAAATCATCTTTTGCTTCACCACCACTGAAATACAGAGGTACTTTTATTTAGTTACTATGTAGTTCCTGCATAGAAGAGTTCTCCCACAAAGAAAAAGTGGGTTCAAAAATAAAAACAGCACCAACCAAATAATTTGTTTTTATAAGAGAAATTATGTACCTTAAACCCCCAATAGCAAATCCATTTACATTCTTGGCTATGTGTTCCATGGCACTCTGCACTCTTAAATCAGGATTGAGCAAACCCTGTACTATAGGAAATATACTTTGGTCTGTTGGCCTCTGGTGTGCTTGGATACAGCGGTCTAGCCACCTACTGGTGCGCTCAGTTGCTTCTTTAATACGGTCATAATCTTGGAATGTGGTTTGTACAACATCATCTAGCTGCATGATAATATCAGCACCTATAGAACAGAGATATTGGCATTTTTACACAATGAAATTAATTCTTTGTTTTATTTAATCAAAACAGATCGAAAAGTTATTGATACCTATGGCATTTTGAATCTCAATAGATTTCTCTGGTGTGAGCATAATTTCAGATTCATCATAAGGTGATCTAAATTTGACACCTTCTTCTGTAATTTCTGCTAATTTCAATAATGATACCATTTGGAAACCTCCAGAGTCAGTGAGGAGAGCTCTGTTCCATCCCATGAATTTATGTAAGCCACCAGCTTTTTCCAAAACTTCAGTACCAGGACGGTTGCCCAAATGGTAGGTGTTTCCAAGTATGATCTCACAGTCCAAACTTTCAAGTTGATCTGGTAAGATACCTTTCATTGTACCCTGAAAATATGTACAGGCTGAATTACCTTACTTAATAGAAAGATCCCAGAAGCAGGGCATTAATGATAGTAATACCTGGGTGCCAACAGGCATAAACACTGGAGTCCGCACTTCAAAATGAGGAAGTTTCATGAGCCCTGTGCGAGCTCTTGTAACATTGCATTCTGACTGTAAATTAAATGTAAGTGCTAATCTAGCCATTATAATAGCAAACTCTTCACTCTGCAAACAGAGAAGAATATAAACTCGGTTGATACTCAAAAGCGTGTCAAGCAAGAGGCAAGTAACAGTTGTTTTGCCTTGGTTTTAATTGTGTATTTTATCGAACGTAAAATGTTTGGGATGAGGCCTATTTTTCTGCTTTCGCACAAAACAAAAATAATCATTTAATGAAAAAAGTATGTAAATCTAACGAATTCAACTGATTTCAACAACGCTTCTCCTTCCTTCGTCGTCGTCGATCGTCATTCGTCGCTGTAATCTGTATGACGAGGGAGGCTATTTACCGGGGCGAGGGTAACAAACAAGCAAGTAGAAGAGCAAGCCTATGAAGTTCTTTTGAAACTCTGAGTAGAGAAACAATGATAATAGCGAGAATTGCCTTTGGTTCCTAAAAAAGTTAGAGGTTCATGTCAAAGTCATGTCAAGATGAGCAATGGTATTTTTTGCTATTTCTACTCTACAACGCCAACTTCAGGTAAATCGATTTAGGTCAAGGGCAGTTCTTGGCCACATATGAAAATCAGCTCACTCATTTTTAAATAGTTATTAAATGCTCTTTCGAAATGCTGTTTTTGTCAGTTGACAAGATAACAAAAATACTATTGAATAAATACTTACAAAGAAAATTCACAAAGAAATATTGAATAATTTTAGTTTATATGAAAATAAAATATGAACAGTTTTCACAGTCTCCAAATTACAGTTCTATTAGACATCCTTAGTACAGTACTTAGCCACTCGTTCATATGCATACCACTTCGATCAATTATATTTGATCGAAGGCATAGCATTACATTCAGAGATGTAAAAATAGTTTCGGTGAATCGTAATCTAGCTTAATGTTCTTCCTCGAATAGGATCAAGCCCTTAATTGAATGCACCTTTTTGGGTTGTGTGGAAGCGGTATTAGAATAATTCGTATTTTTTTGTTACATATGTCGTGTAAGCACCTACCTATAGTTAGTTTAAACTTACTAGATACGCGGAGCGAGAGCACAGGTGTCCTGGTACAGATTTATAAACCCTGTAGGAAATATGTAGCTTACGCCAACAACTGAAAATTGCTGATTTTTCTTATAATTTTTGGCCACTCCTTATTTTATATAGAAAACGAATAATTGTAATAATAATAGACTGCAAATATCACAACTATCAAAAACTCTATCGATGCGACCAATAATTATAATGTTTGTTTATGTACAATTTTAATTTAGTACGTATAACCTAACTACGAGGAAAGTGCATTTTGAGTTTGCTTTTTTGTTTTTTTAATTGCAGTATGTTTATGGTTTACAGTCAGTGTTAAGGTTAAAATAGTTTACATAGGTTAGGGCAGTCTAAATTTATGAGTTTTGTTTTTAGTATTTTATATATGATTTTTTGATTTCTTGTTATCTTCGGCTTTTATTACATTGTTTAGAATCTTAAGTTAAAATGGTTTTCATAGGTTGGGACAGCTTAACTTAGGAACAATATATATATGTGTGTATTCTTTGTTTTATAATGTCCATGTACATTTTTAAACTTTATAATTTGCCTTACATTTTCAAATATAGTGATAGTCCATATGTATTAAATTATACAAAAAGTAAATCCGTTATTGGCTACAGCCAAAACGGATATATAAAAATTTACAAGCTTATTCGCAAAACATACATGTTTTGCGAATAAGCTTGTAAATTTTTAGTTCTTAAGGGCTGTGGATTTTGTTTCTTAAATAAATAAATAAAAATATCAACTACAGTAAAATAAGCCTACCAATGAATCAAAGTTACCGATATCTATTGAATTCTTAGAATATTTAGCATATATTCTAAGATTGCATTGGTATCGAACACGGTTTACTTATGTCTTTTCATACGTCCCGGTTGCCGGGTTGCCGACGCCAGTTACCCGGCTTAGCAGCGGGTATAGTATATGATGGGCCTACACGTTATCGTTCATGCGGGGGCCACACTAACTACCGGGAAATGGCAAGGCCAATCATCGCCATAAATCTCACGGTAATTGAACACATAGATTTATCTATTGGTGAGTAATAATCGATTGTATTAAGTATATCAGAGAACGATGAACGATTCTTGTAACTTTTGTGCCTCGGATCCCCTTTACATGGCTCGGTTTGCAGAGTTTCAAGCACAACGATAACTCTGTCGTTTGTCGACTCCATGATAAAAACACGCACGTGCGATTCTGTCGCGCTCTCCTATGCACACTGACACAAACGTAGTGTGGCCCGGGCCGGCCGCTTCAACGCAATAATTCTCGCGATGTCTCTTTGATGTACCGCCACTCGATCTATGGCCTAACGTCAAACGTCAAATTATCGCGAGAAGTCGTGGCCACACCAACTTTCAACGTCCAACATCGCGATAATTAACGGCATTTCCCTGCGCCACACTGCCCCAGCATCACACTTACCGGGTCCGGCCCGTTTTGCGCGGCCGGGCTTACAGCCGACCATAGACAATATCAAATAAATTGATAAAACGACATCTAGTGAAAGATATTAGAAAACACCAAATTGAAATTCAATTTGTTTTCTCAAAAAGAACCTTAAATTCATGCACTAAAGTCTTGTATGTATTAACAATCTCTCAGCGTTTTCTTTCTTAATCATTAAAAATCAATCGTAATAATCGTATTTCTATCTAACCTGAAAATTAAAAGTGAGAAATGAATTATAGAACTTGAAAACTTAAAATCTGTCGTGGTAATTTGTTTCAGAACGCGCGTGCGTAAATTATCACTTTCATGTTTTGTGATAGGTCCGTGGAATTGGAGTTGTCGTGCAGTTTTGTGATACATTTGCGTGTGAAGTATTTTTTCGGATAACAGGTATTCTGCAATAATTGTCTCAAATACTTACCGTTTATAATTGTACACAGATAATAAGTTAGGTACCTAAATTACGGTTTTGCCGGCTTGTTATGATGAAGAATGAAATATCAATGTCCTCAGCTTAGACAAGAACACGTGTGCTCGCTAAACCAAGAGGCGGTGGTTCAATTCTTTGCACGACTACTAAATTTTTCATGCTTTATTTTAATTTTTTATTAAAGTTTCTTCATCTTCTTTTAATTGGAAGTTCACATGATTACCAAAAAATAATCAAGTTTTTTTTGAGCTGTAGTTACTTTTTAGATTAAACTAGCTGTGTAAATATAAATGTAGTATGTGGTATTCTCGCCTCCTATTACCTTTTTTTTTATTTATAACCCAAATTTAATAGGTGATTCTTATTTTTGTTAATAAGTAAATTGATCTTTTGGCTCAGCTGTAGGTAAGCAGATTATGATCTTACAGTTGGTGGTTCAAGTCCCCACTCTGGCCAAAGAATTTTGCATTGTATTATTTTGTTCTGTTGTTATAGACTGTATTTTCTACTTTAACACTTCAGGCATAGAAAAACAATATTGAATTATTTTCCAGAAAGAATATTTATGTAAAATTCATAAAATATCATGAAAAGGCACAAAGAACCAGTAAAACCCTCTGATACAAATGGTGAAGCACAAGTCTTTGTGTTACCACCTGATCTTTTGGAAAAGCTTGGCATCCAGCTGTCGGACATAGCATCTTCAACCAATGAAAACATTTCTGTGAACCAGGGTAATTAATTGATAATATTAATTTCAAATAAACTCTTCACATGCCATAAAATTTTAACATTAACTCTAGGCTAAGAATACTATGGTGGTACGTCACGTGCATAATCATAAATGGGATTTTTTATATTTCCTAGACAGATACCTAGATATTTATACATTTCTACAAGTAATTCAGCTTGCAGTAAGGTTAGGTATTTTTATATTATTATTTTGTGACTGTTGTAAGCCATTTGCTATGAATCAAGAATTAAATCAATGATCGTTCTGAAGTCTTTCAATGTTTTAATAAAAATCTCTTGCATTTCATTAGACTCTAACCTTAACAACAATTGATTAAGTTTGTTATAGTATGGGTTATAGAAAATGGCTTAAAATGGTTGAAAGCAGAAATTTTTGAACAATGCGGGGCTAAAATTGCATGCCACCATTAATCGCTGCCGGTTGATGATCCTCACCCCGCACCCCTGATTTAGTTTTATTTATCGTGCATTTCACTATGTTTGATCTGATCATGTAGGTATCCATGGAACCTGTATTGTTGATAATTTCACTTATGTAGTTAGGTGAATAGGTTCTTACCTACCTACTAGTTGGTTCTAGAATCCAATAGATTTTTTGTAAAGAAAAAGGGGTCAGGTATAAAGCCAAAGAAATGTTGTTGGAAAATATTGAATGACACTGGTATCATCTGAGCAAATCACAGATATTAGTTTGTTTTTGTTTGACAACCTGTTATTCCTCATTTCATGCGTCTCGCGTCCGTTTTCAAACACTTACTTATATAGGTAGGTATTGAAGTTTTAGTACCTAGGTATTTGTTTTAAGTAGTACCTTGCTGTGACCTTGTTGCTTTCTGTTACTGTTATCAGATTTTTTTTAGGTTTTAATTCGTAAATGTCTCGTCTTTGTTGACATAAACAATCTTTGATTATAGAACCGAATATAGTGAACAAGGATGGGTGCGCGTAGCGCAAAACCAGTCAATCTGGCGCTCTTCTAGGCCTATTTCTAGGGGGGCGTTGAAGTATCACTTACCTAAGCAAAATTTTGAGCAATTTGAACCCCCCACACTCCCTTGTCAGAAAAAGTAAGCAAAGCTCTTACCCCCCGAGGGGGGAACGAATAATTTTTCGTTTTTTTCAAAACAACTCAAAACGTATGAAATCTACAAAAATTTCAAAAACTGTTTTGAAATGTACAAACCGATTCATTTGATACCCCCGGTGACTTTGTAGGTCTCTTGTAAAATTTCGACATCACAATAATAATTTGTACCTAGGTAGGTACTTACTGAAAATTTTAATTTGTATTTTTATTTTTTTTTTCTTTAAATCTTTAGGTACAGGCGCACGAACTGTATTAATATATAAAAGTTCTAGTTTGTACCTGCTGTAGTTGCTGAGATATTAAAGACGGAAAAAAGGACAGAAAAAGCGAGACTTATGGGTTTCTGAAACGGATAATCCGAGTAATTTTATTTTAGCGTAATAAAAATGTATGATCAAGCCAATGTGCAGCTTTCTAAGACTAACAGTATCTCAGCTAAGTCACGGACAGACAGACATGCAGACGGACATGGCAAAACTTTATATTTAATAAACTAACTTCTTCACGACGGGCCTCTAAAAAGGAAACAATCGTAAAAATTCCATGGCAAGTGACTTAGACAGTTGTTAGTTGTGAAGAACAGGTAGTAAATAAAAATAATTTTATGAAAAACCTTCCCGAGCTCATCGGTGTAACTATGGAACCCAACATTACGCGTGGTCCGACATGCACTTTGCGAATTTAGGTACTTAAGCTACTTCGATTGTCTAAATTAACCCGATAACACCACGTAAAAACGAGTAAACAATATTAATAAAATTATAATGGAAACCCCCTGATAGCTCTTTACTTTTGAGCATAAACAAGTACATATTATCCTGATCAAATCAGTCTACTAAATTTTTCAGAAAAATTATTGCTGACGTAATTACCACCACAGATCCGTCATCAAAAATAAGCATAGGTAAGATTCCCGCACCCCTCTTTGGTGCTTACGTAATACTTGAATGGCCCCTAGCAGTCAGGACGTCTTTCGGCTGAAATGGTGATGATGAAGTAAATACCTAAGTACCTAATTCCTGGGTATACATATTTATTAGAATGCAAAATATTTTGCAACAATGTCGTGCAAAACCTTTTCTGATAAAGCTTTTTTTACTCGCGCAAAGGAACACCTATTTATATAGTTTTAATTTAAAATAGGTGGGTAAATCATCAATACTACTCCCATAAAATCATGTTTTAAAAACCATAAATGTCCATCCAAAACCGCATGAAAAAATATTATTATTAACATTCAAAGTATTTATTGTAAACCACCATTGAAACCACTGAAACCATTTATTGCTTTAAAAAAATGCGCAAAATATCTTAAATCTAAGGGAATCTAATTTATATTACATTTTTATCAATTATTATAATAAAATTGATTTTTTGAATTTATTTACTGCGGTCCAAGCCTTTACTATTTTGGTCTGCACACTTGGTTGGTTTTATTTTATCATTACATTATTAGCAGTACCTATCGATTATCGCTTTCAATAATCTAAACATTTAAAAAGTTTTATAAACATAATAAACTTATTTCAGACCTAAAAAATTACGTGGAAGGGGTACCTGAAAATGTTGCAAACTCATCTATTTTGGAAACAGCAAATCTTATGAAACAATCTGTGTTTATGAGCCCTACTTTTGTAACTACTTCTGAAACTGCAGTTGAACACACTGTTGTCAATATTACAACACAATCAGCAGAGGCCATTCAAGATTTAAAAGCTGATAACCAACTAAAAACAGTTGATAATGTTCAAATGATTGAAAAAGCTGAAGATAAAAAACTAGATATCATCAAAGATGCGCCTTATAATGCAGCATCTGAAGATTTTATGAACTATGAGCCTATTAATGAATATGAAGTTGATAATGAAAGTGGTGATTTAGTTCTCACAAATTCAAATGCATTTTACAATAAAACTGTTCCGAGTGGCTTGACTCGAACATCACCAATAGATGAGCATGTAGATGAAGCCTATTTATCGGATGGCAGCAATAGTAATCCTGGGAATGTCACAAAACTAACAAATAATAATTCGCAATTAGCTACAGAACATCAAAAACCGAACAATAAAATCAAAATTTTATCAGAACAAATAATACATAATTCTGATTTGAATATTATTAAGAAAACACAAATTCACAAGAAGAGCTCTTGTTTTCTAATACCCGTCAGTACTATAGTTACAGGAAAAGTAACTAAAGATTGTCCTAATAAACAATCAAATCATAATATAGTTCAAGATAAACTATATAACACCACATGTAAAAACACTGAAACATGTAGTATAATAAAAAATGTAAGTATTGTAAACAACAGGCTAACTATAAAAGATGTTGATTCTAGATCACAATTATTGGATAACGCAATCGCCGATAGTGATGATACTAATAGCAAGGAAATGTTAAACAAAAATTATGACACCCAAAATAAATCAGATGTAGATATCAGCGCAGAAGAAAAGGAAAAAGTGAACGCGGTATGCAGTGATACAGAAGAAGCGTCAAATACGGAAAACGCGTCAATAAAGTCGAAATTATTAATACAGGGAGTTGAAAAACCTGGTGGATACCACTTTGATAATGTGCTCAAAACTTACCGAAGAACGAATAAACAGAAACGTTTACCTGAAATATATAATTTAAATAATGCTAAAATTGAGTATAATAATGTTTTGGTAGAAGATGTTCAAACCGATCTGGATGACATTAACATAAGTGTTGGAAATAAATTCTGTATTTGCAGTGATTATGGACGATTGGCGGACTATGATTGTGATGATGTTTACGAACACTTACACTTTCACAATCAAAGTAATGTTGTTTGCAATCTAGAAACTCTATTGAGTATGTATGAAGATGTTTTGTTGCTTGATCGTACTGAAATGGAACATACTGAAATGGTTGACGATGTGGTTGGAGATACAGTATATAACATCTGTTGGCATTCTATGGTGAGCGAAAATAAAAACGAGAATGAAGACCCTGCTGTTTTGGAAAGCAACAATAAGTGTCAAACTAATTCTGGCCAAACTCGCAGAAGTGTAGGTGTTTCGTAAATTTCTTTAATGAATAGTAAGTAAGGAGCAAATTATTTGATAATTAACTGTAATTTTATTTGACAGAATCGTAAGCGAAAGTCAACAAGTGAACAATTAGCTGAGAAAGTGCAGCCCAAATCAAAAAAGACAATAAAATGTGGGGCTTGTGGCCTTTTGTTATCGGAAGCTGAATGGAATAAGCACAAGGACTCAGCACATAGTTTGATCGCATGGAAAGACGATCAACCGATTGTAAGTACTTTGTTGTAAGTTATTTATTGCCGTTTGGTTAAGACTGTTTGACCTTGTTAAAATTATACGTGTAAATAATTTCTCAGGATTTGAAAAACAAAAACTTGTTAAAAAAGTTAGGACAGAAGTTGAAAATGCTTGGATTTCTGAGATGCACATTTTGTAAAAAAGAATTTATATACTTGACGAAGTTCGTGCAACACGTTAGAATGTGCATTAAACGAAAGGTTTGAACTCATAGGTCATGCCTGCTACTTTTAAAGTAGTCAAGTTACGCGACTATTCCGGCGAATAATAAGCCCTTTCAGAAAACTAGCTCAGATATTGTGCACAATTATTTTTTGATTTTGCATGCTCTTTTTCGTCAATAAATATTAAAAACTTTGTTATTGTTGAATTATCAGCATGTTTAAATAAGTATATAATAGAAGGCCTGTTGTGTGAACAAGCAAGATTTTTAAGATTTTATTTCATGCTATATCATGTTCAATATAATTGTTTTGTAGATTTGTCGCTATGTAATACATAACAGAATAGTTGATAATTATATAATATTTCATATTTTAGATGAAAAACACTACTTCAAATAAGGATGAAACACCAGGAAATGATAAACAAACAGAAAAACCACAACTACAAAGAAAATCTTCAAGAAATGTAATTGCAGGAACTGGTGCCTCTGAACCGGATAGTAAATTAAGCCCAGATAAAAAGCCAATGCCAAAGTCTCCTAAAACAGAACAAAAAGATCCTCAGAATGTTAGAGACACACGCCACGTAGAAGTGAACGATATTACAAAAACGAAAATTACTTCAAATGCAAATACATTCAACCAAATCAAAGTAAAATCAACCAGAATATCAATGTTAGATAGTATGGATACATCTAAAGCTGAAGAAAAAGTCATGTCAATATCAGTAGATAGTCCAAAAGAAAAGGAATGTAGTGTACGATCAACTAGAAGATCAACAGTAGAAAATAAAAATACATTTCAAACTAAATTGACTGATATAACCAAATCGAATGATACTGCAAAAAAAGAAGAGAAATCTTCTAAAGCAATAAATAATAAAAATATTTCACCAGCAAAAGAGACCGCAAATACTACAGATATTTCAAAATCTTCTAAAGAAAAAGACACGGAACATACACTCAAAAAATCTAAAACGAAAGAAATGACACCAAAAATAGAAGAGAAGAAATTTCAAAAATCTGAAGATTTTGCAAATTCCGATTTAAAAATAACAGTAAGATCAATAACTGATGTCGAGGACAGTTTAGAGGCAAATGATGAGGAAATGACAAAATCAAAGGACACACCAAAATCAGCTGTAAAACATTCCACTAATTTAAAGAAAAAGTCGATACCTGAACTCAGAGATATTACAACAGAAGTGACAAAAAGTACACCAAAATCGGCGAGAACATCAATAGATGGAAGGAAAGATACGCCAAAAGAAGTAAAAGAGATTTGGAAAGAAAAGGTGACTCAAAAACTAGATATGAAAGCCACTCTCGAATCGAGTAGAAATACCTCGAAACCATCAAGAACTAAACAATCAACTAAATATCAAGAAGCTCCAAAACCAGAAATAGAGGCTACCCCAAAATCAACAGCAAGTTTTAGCAAAGCTGAGATTACTTCTAAATCGTATTCTAGCACAGATACATTAATGTACGTGGTTGAACATTCAAAATCAACCTCTAAAAATGTTGGAAATGAAATACCATTAGAAAATGCAGCGCAATCAAAATGCCATAAAAAAGACGTAACAGAACGTGCTTCTTTACAGTCAAAAATTAAAAGTAGTCCTCACTCTATAAAAACATCCACCAAAGTCACACCGATTCCTATAAAAGAAACTGCTACAGGTAGATTAAAAGAAATTGACTTATTTTCTTTAACTACGTCATGTAAAAAAAACATTTTTATTTCACAAAAATCAAAAATTACGTCGTATTTTGGGAAAAGTAATTTAAAGTCACCGAAAAGTTCTGTCAAAAAATCCTCAAAACCTAAAAGTAGTAATTCTTCAGAAAAGATGATACCATATAATCTAAAGAGAGAATCTGTTGATGTTGGTGCTTCTGCACGACCTCCTAAAAACTTAAAGGATGAGAATGAACATACTGAAGCTAGTACAGACTGTGTCACTGAACCTCGTTCAAAAAGAGAAAGATCATCTTTTAATTCTAGTTTTACTTTAAATCTAACAAAAAACAATGATAACGACTCAAAGGAAGCTCCTTCATTAGCAAAAAAGCATAAACATAGCAAAGATCCAAAATCTAATGTTAAGTCACAGGAAGTCTCATCTTCGACAATATGTTCTGCAGCAACATATCCAAAGCCACTAGAAATCGTTGCGTCAACTGAAAAGGATGACCGTTCATTATTGAACATTGAAATCGTGATTGCCAGCACAACTACAGCGGGCAATAACACCACAGCACCAAATAACTCCCAAAGTACCGCTGCTGGTGGGGCGTCCAGTTCGAATAGTGACCAAAATTTAACTTCCAATTCAAATACAAGATCTAACAAATCCTCAGAAGGTTTAGAAAAAGACAACCCACCACCAGTAGACAAGGTTAATGTTAGCAAGATTAAGCAAGAGGTCAAACCTAAATGTGCTGTATGCAAACAGGAGGTGGATGACTTGCATTGGCTAGAGCACATTGCAAAGGAGCATAATTATCTTGCATGGCGGGAAAACGAAACTCCATTGGTAAGATTTTGTATACAACATGGTTAGCTATGAACTCTTCTTTTTGTCCTTATCGCACTCTAGGTGGGGTAGGCAAAACATGTGTTTTACTTCTACTCTTCTTTATCAGCCCTCATCACTTTTCACATTCTTGCGATGGTATGCTAAATTTACCTATATAATCAAATAGGAAGATTAATCCCTCTCTTTATAACCAACAGGAATTAGAAGATGAAGAGGCTATACGAGTGCACCTTTGCGCCATTGCGAAACGGTATGGCGAGTTAAGATGCTTCAAGTGTAATACTGTTCGTAAATATGCCAGAGCATACCGAACACATGTAAGAAATTGCGGATTGTTTGAGGTAAGTGGTACGAGCGACTAAATGAAAAAAAGCAACTGCACTGTTCATATTACAGTCAAACTCAGTTATTTCAACCCATTACAAAAGTTTTACTAAAATGCGACCTGTCTTCAACAGAGTCAATTGGATGCTTCGACTGCTAGCGTAGACATGGAGACAACACACGATCCTGATGATGTTCCACTTTCAAGGTGTAAAGACGAGGGTTCTCAGCGACGACTGCGAAGAGTAAGCATGTCGTTTGTTAGTCGACGATGGTATTATCCGAAGTTGAATAATTGAAAAAGCATTTGAGAAGTGCTCGTAATAATTGAGATCAGAAAAAGGTAAATTATACCTGACACTGACTCGCTTGTTATTATTATTTTCAGAGTCAAAAGGTTGTTTCATCCGATACCGGCGATGTTACTAGCCCAAACACAATAGACAATGAACATGCTCCGTTAAAACCACGGCGTAGGTCCCGAAAGGTTGCCTCGGGCCCACCGCAAGACGTAATTTGCGCAGTATGCAACGAAACAGTATCGGACGACAAATGGGTCGACCATATAAGATTGGAACACAAGTATTTAGCGTGGAAGATCGGAGATCCACCCCTAGTAAGTTGATATGCATATAAAAATGTATCATATTCCATCAAATAATAAATAAGTGTTACGATTTTTTTTAACAAAAATAAAATAGAGTTTCCTTGCCCACACGATAGAAGTGAAAACATATATGTACGACACTCCTTGTTAGACGGTAAACACGATGAATTAACTGCTGATGACGACTGTAGCCGAATAAACGCGATTCAGCGTAACCGACCCGAACGTGACGATTCAGTATCGTTCCTGTTGGAAAGAGCGCTTTCACTTTAAGAAAATTACGACCGTCGTTCATAGTTGTTAAATGATTTATTTCCCCTTTCAGGATGTCACTGATGATATAGAAGTAAAGATATTTCTGCAAAACATTTCCAAACATAATGGCGGGTTGATTTGCAGCAAATGCGGTACAGTTAGATATTATGTCAAAAAGTGGTTTGAACATGAAGCGGATTGCACAGGAGATGTTGTAAGTAATATTATTTAATCGATCTGATAATTCGCCTGCTAAATAGCAAGTAAAATTTTTAGATAAGCGAGAATTTGTGGTGCACCCACCTACAAATCATTTCATTTTTCTATTTTAGGCCAATGAATCCTCATCATCTGAAGACATCCCTATTGCAAAATCAGCGAATGCTAAAGCTAATGTAATTGAACATTTACCAGATGTTGTAAAATGTGGCAAGTGCGGAAAAGAAATGCCGAGCAAAGCGTGGACGGATCACATTGAAACAGAGCATGGTTATTTAGCTTGGATCGAAGGTCACCCGCCTTTGGTAAGCCAGCTCATTTTTTCTTTTGATTTCTTGATCCATACTTCAATACTAACATTATACATTCGAAAGTTACTCTGTCTGTCTGTTACACTTTCACGCCTAAACATCTGAACGG
The DNA here is from genome assembly GCA_963662085.1 of Eupithecia inturbata. Classification (NCBI taxonomy): domain Eukaryota; kingdom Metazoa; phylum Arthropoda; class Insecta; order Lepidoptera; family Geometridae; genus Eupithecia; species Eupithecia inturbata. Next base: position 6,731,622 of record OY759180.1, on the reverse strand, counting down.
CTCTCGAAATGTTATAACTTTTTAATGTTTTCCCTAATAAGATATATCTGCTTAAATCGAATTCTATTTCTTTATTCCAGGATGTTAATGATACAGATGTAGTAAACGCTCACTTGCACGCATTGATGAAGAAACAAGGCGCATTGTACTGTGCCAAGTGCGGAATATCGAGAAAATATCCTAAGGCGTTCTTGACTCACATTAGTGCGTGCGAAATCTCAGGGTTTAAACGCGAAGACTTTTACGTAGAAGCTTCTGTTGATGTTGGACCGGGTAAGATGGCTTTTATTTATTAAATACCTTCTGCGTGGTTTCTTACGCGATTTCCCTGGATAAAGATTAACCTATGTCTTTCGCTGGGATGCCTTCTATTTCATTGTTAAATTTCATAAAAATAGGAAATAAAGGAACATGAGAAGGTAACAGACACAGTTAGTTTAACATTTACAATATTAGTAGGGGTCATGCGACTGTTGTTCGTAGATTAATTGTGTACATTGGACTAGTTAGTCTAGTGGTTATATGAAAGATAAAAAGAAACATAAAAGATGTAATTTCAGATGAATATGAATGTGCCGTGTGCCTCGAAAAAGGTCCAAAAAAAGATTGGAAAAAACATGCCATGGGTAAACATTACAACATCGCTTGGATGGCTGGCCAAATTCCAATTGTAAGTATAATTTAGTGATTAAAGCTAACCTTATTACTATACCTAATAATTAATAAAAAATAAATTATGAATAATAATTTAAAATAATAGCTGTCAACAAATCATCATACACACATACGCACACGCACACACACCCTACCACACATCATACATCATCATCTATTCAATTTCTGGACATAGGCCTCCCCTGATAAAGCGCCTTATTGGCTCTTATCATTACAGGGTCCCCCCATTTGTTTGGGGGAGACATATCCAGCTGTTGATGTATGCATGCTGATCAGATTATGGCGGTAATGCCAAATTAAGCTCGATTGAAATGGAATAATCTTTATTTTTCAGAACCTGAAAAACCCCTACGCGGTGGAGAAATACCTAAAAGAGTATCGGATTAAACACAATTTAATTTGTAAAGTGTGTGGTGCATCAAGGACTTCATGTTACGGATTTTATGCGCATATTCTGACTTGTGGGAAATCGGAAAGTGTACGTAAAGATTGAAGTTAAATAATATAAAGAGCTTAGCTAGCTTCTGCCCGCAGCTTCTAATCGTTTTTCCTGGATAAAATGTAGCCTATTTCCTTCCCCGGAGTACCATCTATTTCCATGCGATTCACTAAGTTCCATTCAGCCGTTTAGGCAGGAAAAGGCAACCGACTGACAGAGAGACAAACAGAGCTACTTTCGCACCAACACAAGCTCTGATTAACTTGCGGCTAGATGATGCTGTGGGAATGGTTCAGCATTATTTATTATTGTAGTATGCAGTACGGATGAAATACGATTTTGTGACTATAAAAACGCGGCGTCGTAATTTACATCGTAACATTTTGTGACTATAAAAACGCGGCGTCGTAATTTACATCGTAACATTTTGTGACTATAAAAACGCGGCGTCGTAATTTACATCGTAACATTTTGTGACTATAAAAACGCGGCGTCGTAATTTACATCGTAACATTTTGTGACTATAAAAACGCGGCGTCGTAATTTACATCGTAACATTTTTCCAGCAATTGGAAAATCTCATGAGTGTTTGTGATATATGCAACAACAAATACCTGTGCATATACCGGAATCAGCACATTCAAATGCATCGAGAGAAACAAAAGAAAGATGAACAGAAAGTAAATAATGCCCTCAAGGCTGAGGAGGTGCAAAAAAGACTAAGAGAAGAAGACGGAGTGCCAATGGGGAAAAGACGAGCTGCACAGAGGTATATTTTTAAAGCATTGCCACAGAAGGCAATTGGTAATTTTTGATCTACTTCGTCTCCTTGCCAAATTTCATGGATTTCATGGATCGGAAAGTACCTACCCTATAGGTTTTGTGTGCATGTGATTTTTTTGCGTTGTCTTACAAGTTTGATTTATATCACGGCTCCAAGAGGTTACGGTCTTGAGTATAATGATGTTAATTTCAACACGATACCTCCTCGCGTTCCTGAGAAAAAAAGGCTGACAGACTGACAAACGGACAACAAAGTGATCCTATAAGGGTTCATTTATTCGTGTTGAGGTATGGAACTCGAAAAAGGATCACTAGTCCATTTTGTGTACTTAATTCCACACCCGCATGTGACCGAAGGCCGGCGTTGCGGTTCTTCTTCCACAGAGGTCGCTTGAAAAAATAACAAACCCTTAATTTAAAAGCCTCCGATAACGGTAAGTTTCAGTATAATATTTTTAATGACTTTAATCTTATGTGTTTTTTTCAGGGCGAAGAAAGTAATGGAAAAGTACATATCGGATAAACCAGACGTAAGTATACAGAAGTATCTAAGAATTCCTTTGTCTCAGTCTCAAGTGGTCGATTAAGTACCTAATGCTTTTTCTTTTACAGGGAAATCACGTATGCCTCACCTGTCATATAGGTTTCGATAACCAGAACCTACTAAATAACCATGTATGTCAAGAACCACTAAGGGGTGATGAAAGCGACTCGGATGTCTCAGTGAAAATAGAGGGGGCGGGTGAGGAATCTGAAGATGACATGGACGTAGACTCCTGTATCTCTGAAGAAGAACAGGATCCAGTCAGGAGAGAGAGGAAGAAACTTCCAGATAGTTGTAAGTTTTTTAAAATCCTTATAATGTCACGAGGTGACTCGAATTTGCGCTAGCCACGTTGCCTACACCAAGCTGAGACATGATTTTTAGTCAATGAGACACGAAATAAACTCCGTAAAATCCAGAAATCATAAAAATATCTTGAATATTATTTTTATTTGTGAACAATATACAAATTTTTCTGAAATTCTTCAAAGCAACCTTTACTATGTTTTACAGCTCAACCAAAGATAGTTCTGCCCTATAAGTTGACTAATTTGAGTCGTTACTGTGAGAAAAGCTTCGAAAATTTGTAAGTATGTTATACAGATTTTATGTACTGACTATATTATACGTTTGTAATCACCTTGAATATTTTCAGCCGTGACCTGCATTACTCTAGGGCTAGTTTGTTCCATGACTGGCGATCTAAGGAATTTATAATGTTACCAGAAGAAAAAGCGTCCAGTTATTTGCCATCTCTGACAAACTCCTGCAAAATACAACTTGGAGATGAGTGGTGCACCCTAACTCGATTCGAAGGGCTGAAAAAACGAGGTATTTAATATTGAGTAAAAGGATAATTAATTTATATTATTATTATATTTATTTTACATCTCATCTATTTGAAAGAGGCAAAGGGTTCCTCGATAAGTGCGAGCAAAGTGGCTCATTCCAGCGCACTTAATAACAGTGACGAAATGACTTTTGAATTTGGAACACTAACAGTTTGAACGTAATTCGCTTCAATAAAGTCCTGGCCAGCAAACAAAAAAACGACCGCAGTGGCGCGGCGGACGAAGTCCGCCTGCGACGCAGGAGGTTGCGGGTTCGATTCCCGCCTCGGGACAAATGTTTGTACGATCTGCAGATATTTGTTCCGAGTGTTCTGGATGTTTTTATGTATAATAAAAAAAATATTATATCTATGTAGTGTACTTGTATTATGTACATATATCGGTTATCTAGTACCATAACACAAGATGTGCTTAGCTTGGGGTTAGATGATGCTGTGTGGATTGTCCAGCATTATTAATTAGTAGTAATTTGGTTATGCACCTAAATATAAATATTCGTCACTACTAAAAGCATCTCTTATTTATTTTGTTCCCTTACAATCTACTATTGTCAATGTTATAGCACGCAAGTAGAGAAAACATGCAATAGGTACACTATTTCTGTGACTCCTGAGATATATGATATAAGTGAAAAATAAACACTTAACAGGAGAACAATAACAAGATTTTAAAAACTCTAGTTAGTGAACTAAGTGGGCTAGGTTACACTTAAGAGGTCTATTACTTAAAGAACGAGAAACTGCACGGTGTCATAGTCAAATTGTATGATTTTCGTTAGTTTCTTGAAATAATAACCACTTGTTAGTTAGTTCGTTTTCTCTACTACAATAATAATAAAACAAATTTTAGAAAAGTTATTTTTTTATGTAGTTATAATCATTCTCCCGATACAAGTTTAGGCAAAAATTCTCGGAGACCTGTTTTGGAAGCTCTAATTTGTAGATTCTATTGAAAAGACCACCAAAATTTTTTTTTGCTTGTTTCGAATATCCTATACTTGAATAATAATAGAATACATTTTCGTTACAATATTCTCGATTATCGACCGAAAAGGCTTCGAGACAAACCCCAATATCTCCGAAGTTCTACATCATTTTGACATAATATTTATACCAAAACAATTATCAACGTTTGCTTGAACTACAATATGAAGTCTACTTTTTAAATCACTGCTAATTTTTTTTTATGAATTTTATATAAGACCTCTCCGAGTGGGGTATCAAATGAAAGGTATCGGTTTGTACATTTCAAAGCAGATTTTTAAATTTCTGTGGTTTTAATACTTTTTGAAAAATTTTGAAAAAAGTAAAAAAAATTACCATTACTCCGAAGTTTGCAAACCGATCCATCTGAAACGTATCTTAAATACATAGGTATTCATTATATAGCAAAGTCTCTAACCAGTACCTTTAGATATTGGTATATTTGCCAAAGGTTCGAAATCCTCGCGCGCGAGTCACACTGGCACTTGACGGATCTTGTTTATTTCTAACATGTATTAAAATTACGTGATTAATGATGCAAGTATAGTTAAATTATGTTGCACCTATAAGTTGTCTTTGTACAAACTGATATACATACAAGAACTAAAAATCGAATAACTAATAGAATATGTTCCTTCTTGTCCATCCTAAGGTTGCCTGGAATAGATCGCTCTAAGCGATAAGGCCGCCCATTGTACATTATCTTTATTTGTTTTTGTGTTCTTTGTTTTTTTTTATTATTTGGTGTGCAATAAAGAATATTTGTATTGTATTGTATTGTTCCTAACACAATGTCGCTCAAACACACACACATCACAAATGATAAAAATACTACCCCAAAGATTAGAGTGTTTTCTTTTGAATGGTATCCTAATCAGTATTGAGAAAGATTGGTTCAAAGTGATATAACTCTAAATAATGTATATCAATATTCACAATAAATACACTGGAAAATAAAATGTGAAAATTAATATAATCGCTCTTATACCACGAAGCACGAAAACCAATGTGTGGAGCAATTACTTAATGGGGTTACAACTTGACATATATCTATGTTCACGCTTTTATGCTAATACCCCTGGTACTTATTTTACTTTGTACCAAATTATCTCCGAAACTATAACAGATAGAAGAACGTGAGTTAGACCCAAAAAAACGTAATTTTTTTCTGATCTATGTAAAAATCACAAAAAGGGTACAACTCGATTTAAATCATCCATCACAGATTTTGAATTCGAGATCAACGATTTATTTTCTATCCAAATATGTGAAATTTTGGAAGCTGCTGATCTTAGTTGGAACTGAGTGTGCCTTCTACAACAAATCGTAATTTCCTGTTGATAGTGTTTTTTTCTTCAGATAATATGACCCTTTTTACCGGAGCCGCAATACGATGCATGCAATGGGTGCCGAACAACATTGCCTGCGAGGAACAAATTAACTACCTATCGATATCATGTTACCAACACGCTGACTGTCCCCGGTACGGCAAAAACGAGCTACATCAACATCCAGGGCTGATACAGATCTGGAATATGGACAGGTTTATGTAAGTAATAAAATGGCATCTTCCTTTGAGATAATATTACATAAGTACTGAAAATTTTACACATTTTATCATCTGACCACAAAGTAATACGTACTGCTTGTACTCTACCTTATACTGCCTGCATATTATACAAACAATTGTCTCGCGGCGGGAACCGAACCCGCAACCTTCCGCGCCGCAGGTGGACCTTCACCCACTGCGCAACTGAGGCTGTCACTCGTCAGTTAGCACTAACGTTACTAGATGGCGCCAGTAAACATTACAAGTACAGTTCAAAATGAAGTTGTTTTTTTTTAATTGTTCCTGCTGCTAGCTTCGGCATAATGCTGAGACAGTGATCTTTTTGTATTGTTCTTAATCTGTTTTAGGTTTGAGATATTTATTTCCTCTTAAGAATTTACTTACAGAGAAAATATAACTAAAGTAATGTGAGTAGGTCTTTCAGCTTTCTAAATATAGGAGTATAGTAAAACTCAGTATATTAACAATGTTAATTACCTAATACAAATTAGGTAATTCAATAAAATAAATGTTTTCGTTTCTTTTACCAGTGTGTCGGGTTCTGTGTCCATATAAATTTATTTTCTTTTTTTAGGTCTACACCAAAGTTTGAATTTGGGATAGCTCACGACTTCGGTACGGTGTGGGCAATAGATTGGTGTCCTTCTGGCGGCAGAGACTTTGTACCGACTGATACTGATTTTAAAGGAGGCCAGTACAGATTGGGTTTGCTTGGTGTAGCGTGTTCTAATGGATCTGCTTACATACTTTCTGTGCCGCTCATTCAAACTGAGGTTGGAGCGTAAGTACATTTTAGTTTTCCAAACGATTTAAAAAAAATTGCCCTTTCCTTCTTTTTGCTGGGCAAAGGCTTCCCTCTCTTCTTTCCGCATATCTCTGTTTAGCGCCTCAATTTTTTTAATAATTTTATGTATTTTATAAGTTTTTAAGTAGGATTTTGTTTTATAATTTGTATTATTTTGTGTTCTGTACCTGTTTCTGTATCTGTTGTTGGTTGTCATAAATAAATAAAGAACCGGTGTTGTTTACAGAGGAGCGAAGATATGTAGACCGAAACCAGTTGCAGAATTGAGAATTTCTAGTAAACCCAAAGATCTCTTGTCTAGGACGGGTTATCAAGCCACATCCATCTCTTGGTCTCCTGTAAGTAATATGGAATGTGTAAATTCACTAAAATCTCTAAAAATTATGGAAATGTCTTCCTACTAATATTCTAAAGGCGAAAATTTTAGTGAAGATGTATTATACGTTAACATGTTTGGTACCTAAGATCACTATTAGGGCGTGTGTGCCATGGGGCATAGCGATTACCGATGACACCCAAGGGGCGTTAACATGAGGGAATCTTCTTAACATCCTTAGCAGCACACATACGTCCAATGCTGTCCTCATCGATGGGGGAGGGGGTGATTGCTATAGTCACCACGCTTGGGAAGCGGATTGGTGACTACGCAACAATGCAATGATGATGATGCAATTTGGCGTACAAGTTGAAAATGATACAGGCTACTTTACAGCGCTTGACAAGCCGCGGACAGATGCTAGTCTCACTTATGTACATATATATAAGCCAAAGTTTGAATGGATTTATGCCTGTTGGATGGACGGATGTTTGTTACTGCTTCACGTCAAAACTACTCAAAGAAACGGGCGGAAATTTTGCAAAGGACCTGGAATAACACACTATATGCTTTTAAAATAATTTGTTGCTATGGGATAGAAATAGAACATTGTTGGTGACTTGAAATAATGCATTTATAGGCTACTTTTTAACTAGTTCTAGCAATTAAACAAATAGTAAAAATACAGTTTCCACTATTAGTGGAAACTGTATTTAGCTTAATTTGTTCTAGTTTAACATTCTATGGTTATTTATCCATAGATAAGCTTTTTGTTTCCCAAATAAATAAATAAATAAATAGTTTACCGGCTACCACTACCAAGTAAAAAAATAATATTATTTCTTTTACAGCAAAAAGGACATGAAATTGTGATGGTGGGCTATTCGGACGGAACCACTGCTTTGTATAACTTGAAAACTACGTCGCCATTTTTGAAATCAATGGAAAATGGAGTTCACATATTTTATCCATTCCATGACGCGCTGACAGAAAACTCGGCTGTGACAGGTACGTCTTTTATCTATCTATTAGCTATTCATTAATTATGCTTTGATATAATACAATGAATATCAATTATGTACTTAACGAAATGTCTCTATGATTTTAACTCTATAGAATCCAACCAACTCTTTGAAACTGAATCTCTTAATCTATTAAATCCCCTAAATCGCTCCTATAATAAATTCTTCTTTTCTCGAGGCTAAGTCTAGAACCCAGTTAAATCTCTTTGAAACTCATTGGTGGTCATTAACAATGTAAGCCGGAACCATTTGCTGGAAGAACACCAACGTTTCATCCCTTCGTTCTCTTCTCGTCTGTTCGTTTCTTTTTGGAACTTTTGATTTATTTTTGCTCACAAGGAAGGCCACATATAAACTCCACTTACTACCCTTTACAGGCGTATCGCTGAGTGCTTCCCAAGACCTGCGTCGCATCATCGGCGGCGTTGCCAGCTCGTCAGTGACCGGTGCGACGATGTCAGCCTGGCCCGGCGCGCCGCCCGTGGCTCGCTCGCATCTCGCTGCCAGCGGTTTAGCAACCACGCCTAACTGGCCAGCCACTCTGCTTTGTAGCGACGACTTGCTCAGTAAGTTACATAGCTTATTGTGTATACCTACTCATCATCGGCGGCGATGCCAGCTTGTCGGTGACCGGAGCGACGATGTCGACCTGGCCAGGCGCGCCGTCCGTGGCTCGCTCGCATCTCGCCACCAGCGGGATAGCTTCCACGCCCAACTGGCCAGTCGCTCTGCGTTGTAGCGACGACTTGCTCAGTAAGTAGGTATAGTCAATAAGCTATGTAAGCTTATTGTCTATACCTACTCATCATCGGCGGCGTTGCCAGTTCGTCGGTACGAAACGAAATCAGCTAACTGCTAAAACGTAAGAAATCGTAGAACATAGAGGTACATACCTACATGGAAGTAGAGAGAATAATGTAGCACTTTATTTCCTAGATTACACGTTATTCAGAATCAATATCGTGATCGTGAATTATTGTATACAGCCGCGAAAGCCACAAATGTGCTGGAATGGTGGGGCGGTGGGCGACGTTTCGGCAGCACATGCACGGCCGCTGGCTGCGCGCGTTGCGGCCGGCTCGCCGTGGCCGCGCCGCCCTTCGTGCGACTGATGCGCCCGCATCCAGCGTACATGGATCTCAAGAAACAGGTACATAACTCATCATAAATACGCACTCTCACGCATCGACTCTATATTGGGTCTTGGCCTTCGGGAGAGTAGATAGATCACAAAGGCTGAGGGCTACGCTGGCTCTGCCACTTACCGAATGGAGCAGGATTGGATTTCAATACGAGCTTTTCTATGAGCGCCGATACAATTGGAAAGATGGCGTGGAGAATAGAGATTCCCATCTCTCAAAGGGAATTTAGAATTTCGTGTGTTCCGTTGCTGAAACGTTATTAATAAAGAAGCTGAAACTTAGAAGTTTCAGATTTGGAGTGCAGATGTTAATGCTGGCAGTGTAGACAACACTATTATTTTAGAACGACGCCTATCTCTACTACAATACAATACAAAATTATTTATTATAGAACACAAAATTAAATAAAAAACATAGATATTAACATTAAAGAAAAAGGTACAATGGGCGGCCTTATCGCTTAGAAGCGATTTAAACCTTTGGATGTATAGAAAATTGAGAATTTAAGAAAGGCAGGGGTGTGTACAAGATTAATACATAATATTAAATAATATTCTTTAAGTAGAAATAAAAATAAAATGAAATTATAATAGATATAGTAGAAAATATATATGTAATAAATAAATACATATTTATTTATTAGAAACAAGTTCAGGCTGATGTAAATGTAAAAGGAGAAACGTTAAAATTTGTAGAAAGTACCGTTTTCTTAGGAATCACCTTAGATAATAAACTTCAATGGGGCGCACACATAGATAAGCTATCGAAGAGACTTAGTTCTGCAGCATATGCTGTCAAAAAATCCGTCATCTTACAGACGTGGATACATCTAGACTTGTTTATTTCAGCTACTTCCATAGTATTATGTCTTATGGTATTCTACTGTGGGGGAACGCTGCAGATATTAACACCGTATTTGTGTTGCAGAAGAGGGCTGTTCGTGCAATCTATAGTATAGGTCCCAGAGAATCCCTGCGTGATAAATTCAAAGAAATAAACATAATGACAGTACCATGTCAATATATTTATGAAAACCTATTGTACACTCATAGAAATATCAATCGGTTCCCTAAAAATAGCGATGTACATAATTTGAATACAAGGAATAAACATAAACTCGCTGTGCCCACAACTAGACTACACAAAATTAATGTATCTTTTAAAGGGCAATGTATACGCTTCTACAACAAAACTCCTAGTGAGTTGCAAAAATTATCAGTAAATAAATTCAAACAAATTGTCAAAACCTTGCTGTGTAAAAAGGCCTACTATAAGATATCAGATTATCTAGAGGATAAAAAAGCGTGGGACGGAATTTGCTCCAACTCGAAAAATAACAACTAACAGGCTAAAGGTTTCTTCGTCGCTTCTTTACTTTAGTCTACGTACCGAAGCGACTGAAATCAAAAATATCACTTTATTTCCGTGTCAGTGTTTAATTATTAAGAATTTGACCTTTTCTAAGTATACATTTATTGTATTTATGGAAATAAAGAGTTTTTGACTTTTGACTTTTGACTTTTATTAAATATCAAGAACAAAATAAATAGTACCAATATTTACTATTGAAAAAAACCACTTTATACAAATCTCTGCTAAATTGTGTACCTATTCCTACACACTGCAATTTTGCTAACGTGTACCAAAAGTAATAAATTATCATTCCGCAGATCATAGCTACACTGAAAATGGTTCCACTCGCGCAGAAGAGGAAGCTGAAAACTGATGATCTGGGCATGGTTGTCGAACCTCTAACCTACGATGAAACCGTTAAGAAATACGGACTTGAGTTCAGAGCGTTACCTAAGAAAAACCAGGTTAATTTTTCTTATACTGGCATTCCGCCAAAACTTTTATTCTACTCTAGACAGTTGGTCTTTCCAAGACGATTTCTCTCATAAATAAATAAATAATGCTGGACAATCATCATCTAGCCCCAAAGTAAGCAGAGCTTGTGTTATGGGTACTAGATGACTGATAAACTTAATACAATACATAACATAGATAGATATTTTTTATTATATATAGAAAATACCCAGAACACCCGGAACAAATATTTGCAGATCGTACAAACATTTGTCCCAAGGCGGGAATCGAACCCGCAACCTTCTGCGTCGCAGGCGGACCTTCGCCCGCCGCGCCACATCGGTCGTCAAAAAGTCGTCATAAAGAGTTAACCCGCTACTAAAATTGCTCCATTTTATGAACAAACTTTTTTTTGTGTCCAGAAGCCGTCGAAACTGTGCAACGCAGTAGAACAGTGTCCCGAACGCTTCCCGCTGTCCGAAATGCCTGCGGTCTCGTTTTGTCACTCGCCGAGACACCACAACCGGCTGGCCGTCGCTTCTCACGCGGGATTTGTGTTTATTATCATTGTATAAGGTACATTCTTCACTATTGTTGATTAATATGATATTTTTTCATACCAGTAGAGATAAAGTATGCTGTAAGAGAACATACGTTCTAAAATTCAACGTATTTAAGCACAAAATCTTACTACATTCAAAAATGATTTTAAAAGACTCGGCCGTTTTGGATCCCATTGATTTCACAATACGAAATGATAGTCAATATCTATTATCTGTAAATATTGCGCTTCCCAGATATAAGAAATGTTAAAAGCAACCGTTGACGCATGTTATACTTACGCATAAAATACTGTAATATTGATAATGATAACCGAATTAACAACGCCATAAATCACTGATCTACATATGGGTTCACAAATACAAATACGTAAGCTTGACGTAAACCTAAAAATGGAATGGTAATTGGCATTTTAATTGTAAACTTTAATGGAGAAGTAATATTGGTAAATTATTGACGTTGAAGTTATGACGTTGGTTGGACTCATTAAGTCCACCAACGTCATAGCTAGTCATTTATTTCGCCGGTGCTATTCAATACTTATGCTACAATTAACCGTTAGCATTAAATTGTACTCATGGACAATGGAAGAAAATAACCAACAAATCATGGAATAGAAACTAGTGATGATGATGATGTGCCGAATTTCGACCACTCAATGGAGACTAGCGATTGCACAGCACATAGCACACCTCAAGGACATAGAAAGTGCACAAGTGTGTGCGTGTGCGCAAATTTTGTTGCACTATTAACTAGAAGCAACTACAAACTTAAACTAAATCATTAAAGTTTTAAAAATTACGTGATAGAATACTACACGTTATAGTTTTATTATTCACGAGTATATCTCGCGTTTTCAAAACAATCACTTGTTAATTAGTTTTTTTTGTGTGTCCAGAAGCCATATTAATTGTGAAACGCAGTAGAACAGTGCCCGAACGCTTCCCGCTGTCCGAAATGGCTGCGGTCTCGTTTTGTCACACCTTTTAAAGTTTTAACCTTCTTGTTAAATATAAACCAAATAAAAATATTAATCTCCTAAGATTTTACTTGAATAATAAGTTTCTCGATCTCTTTGAATGATGATTTATATATAGTTTAGTATGTACAGTAATCATTGCCATAGTCTAAACTTAAAATATTATATTAAATCTAGTATGTAAAAAATAATAAAAAATTAAAATATTTTTACTCCTTCCTACAGGGATAGAGTAAAAATATTTGTGTATAATGTAAATTGTGGTATAGACAACAAGGCATTAAAACTTGTAGTGTGAAGGGGAAAATTAATATATAGATATATGAATGTTTGTTAATATATTTGTGGTAAGTATGCGGTATAAACGCAAGAACAAAAAATATGCCTGATGTAAATATTTCTTGCTGTACAAATGTAAATTGTATTTATTACCTAAAGTGTATGGATTACGTAAAGGATTTATTTAGGATCGTAAGTAATAAGTATATTTCATTATAAAAATATGTTTTAACTTGATTTCCACGGTTATCTGTGCAGTAAACATTTCGCATTAAAAGTGTTAAGATATTATTTATTATATTAAGAAAGATATTACAAGTACCTTTAATAATGATTGCAAGGGGGTTTTACAAAAAAAAAAAATATCGGACGATCAATAGCTTTGTCGGTACTTTGACGCATAAGTTCGTAAAGGTATTAATGTAACGCCAACAAATTAAGCCACGCAATGAAAACGTCAATTAAAATTTATTTGTCCGATTATATTTCAGAAGAACACCACCCTAATTGCAATTATTGAATTGTAATTTACTTTGTCAATAAAGATATTACCCTAATTGCTATATTGGTATCTTTAAGTTTTTCTACAATATCAATCGTAAGTCCAATACGCAATTCTGTCTGTAACTACCGCTTATAATATTTAAACAAAATAACGCACTTGATTCACAAAACTCTGCATACCTAGGTATCGTTAATCAATCAGATAAGGGATTTAGAATTAAAATGTAAAGTTTGTCAAGATTTTTGGCGTTTCTAAAAGGTCACTAAATTATTTATTCTTAGAATAATGTAAAACCATTCGGATTTCAGTGTGATATTTTACTTCGTCTATAATCGTTATTGTTATATGCTCGATGTTTAAGACAAAATAAACGAGTTTTAAATAATTCCTTTGGTTTCTTTGATACACGCTTATTTTCAAATAATTACTCTCAAAAAAAAAAAGATTTGTCGGGGTTTATTTTGTCGCCTCGATAGCGTGTCGACAGCTGTGTGTGGCTGTTACGAACAACCCGCGAGCGGGCGTGTTTTTCCCTCAGTGAGATCTTGTTCGCGCTGTGTGTCAGACGCATTATCGCGCTCTATTACGAGCTCGCGCGACTCACGATATCGTTACCAAATAATAATAAATATTATATATCCCCAAAAAAATCCAATATTTTTTCAAATACTTATATAACGTAATTTTTCAGTCCTAAAAATATTAGTAATTACGCAAATTAAATTATGAACTGAAAGACTGAAGGATCACGTTTAAAAAGTCGGTGGACATTAAAAATGATGATGGCAAGTGCGAAACTGGTGAGGGACTGCAGTTCTGAACTGAGTTCCGATGTCCGGTCTCTGTCCGTGTCGTCTTCCATCGAAGAACAGGAGTCTACCACCACGGATTCTGAGTACACTGAGGAGGAGAAGGAATATGAGCTGGATGATCTACAGATGTTGAAGACTATAGGTGAGTCAAGTCAACCTTTTTGCAGTCAACTACTTTTAGAATTAGGTACTTGTCCGTAGCTTTTGGTTGTGTTTGTTTAGTTTTGTTGCATCATTATTATTGTATTAGGTTCATAATATTTAAAACTTCATTCTATTTATTAATAGTTTAGTTTCTTACAAACTAACACCTATTGCCATGAATTTTATACACTACACAGGGTTCATACATTTTACAAACTATGTAGGTAGTTATGTTTGTGAGACAGGGTGCTATGGCGCCCATTAGGGGAGGCCTATGTCCAGCAGTGGACTAAGATAGGTTGATGATGATGATGATGATGATAATGTAGGTAGTTGGTAAATGTTTTTGTATAATTTTTTTTGCATACAAACAAATGATTACTGCTTCCAAGAAAGTTAACGCCGCGCCGTACCTCTAACGTTTTCAATAAAAACTTAATGATTTGCTTCACGAAGACACAAGAAGTCATAGATGTCGTGGTCATGCTACCAATATAGTAAAAGCAATATGAATCATCTGCCACCGCTGCCCACACTTTGACAGCAAATAAGCCAACAAGTTTTCGCTGGAGAATTATTATTTACCATTCATTCGTAAAACATGCTTTCTAAAATTATTTATCCTCGACATTCATGTTCCGTCAGAGCATTATATTTATTTTATTTATTTATATTAGGTAATCTTTCAGCACAATACACAAAATAGCGATGTGTGAAGAGACAGGTGGCTATTAACAAGTTATATGAATACAAGCTTCTGCCTGGGGCTTAACACACGTTTTTTCGGAATAAAAAGTATGATAAATGTAATTCCAGGTGAACTTTATGTGTGCAAAAATTTAGTTCGCTCCATTCTGGAGTTTTGGCGTTGTGGAACATTTCACAAAAGCACAAACTTCGCCTTTTTAATATGAGTAGGATAGCATATTCATTAGGTACTAAATAAGTATTTATGTCGGGAGTTTTGAAGGCAGGTAGAGCAACAAAAATTTGCACAAAATAATAGTTTTAATTGTTCAATAAAATAGAAATCAGAGTTAGTTATTTTGCTGTTACTGGTATGCATATTGATGATTCTATAAGCCGACCTATTAATGCTATGTAATCAATCAGAAGAGCGAAAGAAAACTCTGTTTATGTAACTAGTATGTGAAGTAAACTTGTTTATTGCTTCGATGTGGCGGTTATGGTTGTGAGAACTGAGAACTCTCACCGGTTCCTTATATTGTCGAAATTTGTCTATATAAATAACTTTTACCAGTTTTAACAGTTATCTTCTAAGAAATTTTTCGTCGCTGGCGTTTTTCTTTCATTTATTGCACTTACGCAGTTTATTTAGGTAACGACGGTAACGACCTAAACGGTTTTGTTTGTTGATGGGTTGGGTAAGCAATTACCGGGTAAAATTACGATTTAATAGACTCCTCACTTTATTAATAGCATCGAGTTACTTCTGCATGAAACTATTCGGATACCTTCTGCGCAAACAAAAAACTGAACCAGCTGCCAGACAAACAACATTGCAAACTTCAGGCACGTTGTATTGAATACGTTACCTAACTGCATTGTTCGGTAACATCTGCTAAGCTATGAAATAAATTATTATATATATAATATTATTATTATTTATGTATTTTATTTAGTTAGGTAAGTATTCATCATCATCATTATTATTTTTATTTACTTTAAGTTATTATGAGACACCTATATCTCTACCTTTGTAAAATGAAATAGTACTTATGTTTTGATTTTTAACACTAATTTAAACTTGCTATTTGACTGTCTGTTTTTAAAATTATCATCTATAAAATGTAAATCCGTTATTGGTCGTAAGAAAAAATTATATTATAAGTTTATGTAGAATAAGGACTGTGGATTTTGTTAAAATAAATAAATAAATAAACCAACACAACGTCCAGGCAAAAGTTCAAAACATCTATAAAATGTCTTCTATTGAATATTATAATTATCAGAGTAATATTTCTTGGTTATTGATCAATAAATTAGCCTACTCAAATGATAATCACAAATCCAATTGACCACTTTGCGCCCTCAGCAGGGGAGGCGGTAGAAGCCTACGCGGCCATTACGGTCGATAAGGATTCTGCTGCTGGCTGGACGATCGCGGGATCTAAAGCCAAAAAACCAAACAAGACGGCAGGGAAAGAGGCAAAGCCAGTGGCTGGACCCTCGACTACCGAAGTTCGAACCTCCGGGGCTAACGTCCCTGTAGGCAAGAACGCCAGACGGAAACAACGGAGGCTACGACAGAAGCGGGAACAACAGTCGGTTTCGAGCAGCGGAGCCACTGTTCCGAACGCTGACGATCCGAGCTTCTTTTATAAACAACGGCAAAATGCCAAATACGTGTCTGACCCCAAACCGCATGCCCCGCCGGCGAAATCTACAAGCTTGCTCGTAGAGGCTGCCGGGTCTGATGTTGGCAGAGGCAAGGGGAAAAAGACCCAGAACAGCCAACGCTTCAATCGCCAGAAGCGCGCAGCCATAGCAATCACCCGATCAGCTCAGGCCCCTGCCGCGGCTCCGATCCCGGCTTCGGCCTCGATCCAAGTGGAGCCAGGCAAGAGGACGCGACTGGACGATACTGTGTCCCCGAGAGGGGAGCACAAGAAGCTAAAGCTCGACTCCACGCGTCGCGCCGTTGCTGCCAGCTATGCTGAAAGAGCCATGAACACTTATGACGACTCCGACTGGAACATATACAAGAAGGCTCAGGCCGAATATAAAAAGCAGTTACGCAGGAGGAGTCGTCTTAAATGGAAAAACTTTTGCACTACTATACAATCAAACTCTGAAGCGAACAGAATAAGAAAAATCTTAGCGGCTGAGCCGAACCGCGAGATTGGTTCGCTAAGGAAGCTTGATAACACCTATACCAAAACAACGGCAGAAACACATGAACTTCTTTTACTAACACACTTCCCAGGGTGCCTCATAGGCGGTGAAGCAGAATGGCACAACGCCGGGCTTGTCACGCCATTGGTGACAGACTGGGCTGTGGCATGCTCAGTGGTAACTGAAGATAAGGTAGACTGGGCCATCAACACATTCAAACCATACAAGTCGCCAGGTATGGATGGAATATTTCCGGGCCTCCTACGCTGGGGCGTAACACACATAAGCAGGGCACTGACGGACATTTTCACGGCTGGCCTGGCCTTCCGCTACGTACCGCTTATGTGGAGGGAGGTAAGAGTCCTATTCATACCTAAACCAGGAAAAAGCGACTATACTGAAGCAAAGTCCTATAGGCCGATCAGTCTCACATCATTCTTACTCAAGACTCTGGAGAGACTATGCGATCGACACATAAGGGATAACATACTAACATTAAAACCACTACACCCACATCAACACGCCTATAGCTCAGGCAAATCAACAGAATCTGCGCTGCACACAGTAGTTAGCAGATTAGAACAAGACATTTTAAACAAAACGCTCTGTCTCGCAGCCTTCATAGATATCGAAGGGGCCTTTGACAAGACAAACTTCAACAGCATCAACGCAGCCTTGCAGAAGCACGGAGTGGAGCCGACGCTGGTAGATTGGATCATTAGCATGCTCAGGATGAGAGCAGTACGGGTCAACGTACACGGGGGGACCAGGGGAGTTGTGGCAAAGGGATGCCCACAGGGCGGCGTTTTGTCACCACTCCTGTGGAACCTAGTGGCAAATGATCTAATCACCAAGCTAAACGACCAACGCTTCTTCACGGTAGGCTACGCGGACGATCTTGCGATACTCATATCGGGGCACTTTGCCAGCGTGGCGTGTAACATTATGAGCAACGCATTAAAAGTCGTTGAAACATGGTGCATAGACTATGGTCTAAACATAAACCCAACCAAAACAGAACTAGTCATGTTTACTAACAAGCGTAAATTAGGAACCTACCGGCTCCCGTTCCTTTTCAATACGCAGCTGATACTATCTGATGCAGTTAAATACTTGGGTATAACTCTAGACAATAAACTTAACTGGGCAACACATCTAGAAAACAAGATAAAGAAAGCCACCATCTCATTCTGGCAGTGCCGTCGAATGATAGGTAGAACATGGGGTCTCAGCCCAAAGATTACCCTATGGCTCTACAACACCGTAATCAGGCCCTCGCTAACATACGGTTCCCTAGTGTGGTGGCCAAGAACAAAACAAAGCACTACCATAAACAAACTGCAGAAGTTCCAGAGGTTAGCCTGCGTAGCGACGACCGGGTGTATGAGAACTGCCCCCACGGCAGCACTCGAAGTCATGTTAGGCCTATCGCCGTTGCACTTATACGTGCGACAAGAGGCAGCCGCAGCTGCTTACAGACTCTGGGCTTTACATTTATGGGAGCATGACACTAGAGCACAACACACCACTATTATAGAGGAGTATGCAAGGAGCAATCCCATGCTACTCTCGATTTATGATAGAGTACCTTAAAAACACCTACACTCAAAAAGCTTCACTATACAAATGCACGAAGAGCCAAGTGACAGCTCAAACATACACGAAGTAAGAATATACACAGATGGCTCTAAAATGAAAACAGGTACCGGGGCAGGAACGTTCTCGGAAGATCTCAACATCCACAAAACAACAGCACTGGGCGCCCACAACTCCATTTTTCAGGCGGAATGTGTCGGTATAATTCAGGCTGCGACCGCAGTGCTAGGAAGAAAGGTGACTGACCAAAACATCAGGATCCTCTCAGACAGTGCGGCGGTACTACAGGCTCTGAACAAGAGAGAGCACAATTCGGGTCTTACCCTACAGTGCCACGACCTGCTAGAACAAGTAAGCAAGTCCAATAGAGTCACTCTACAATGGATAAAAGGACACAGCGGATCCAGAGGAAATGACGAAGCTGATGCACTGGCGAGGAGAGGTTCAGAGTGGCAAACGGCAGGGCCTGAACCAATAATTCCCCTACCTTTCAGTCAAGTCCGCTCATGGATCCGTCAACATACGATTAAACAACACCAAGACTACTGGGCAAGTATTCCGGATTGTAGGGCCTTCCCGGCTTTAAACCCGAGATTCTCCCGAAAACTCCTCAATCTGAAACGGGACAAACTCCGGCTAATTGTCGGTATTGTCACAGGACATTGCATGCTTAATAAACATCTATTTAATCTGGGTATCACGGACAGCCCCCTATGCAGGGGATGCATGAACGCAGAGGAGACGGCCGCGCATGTGCTTGTAGAGTGCAATAGCGTAGCGTCTCAAAGACTACTCTACCTCGGGACACCGAGGACGCCTAGGGAGGCATGCACCGGCGTCAGCGAGCTGCTGGCTTTCCTAGAGGACATCGGGTGGTTAGATTAGCAGCACCCGACACGCAAAAAGGGCCCACCTGTGGCCTAGTTGCGGAAACCAGTCCATAAACAAGTAACAAGTATGATAATAACAAAAATATATTGTCTGCACCGAAAAATTTGCCAAAACTTGGAATTGAGCTTTTACTCGACTTGCAAAATCCAGCTTTTTCACAACAATATAGAATCATTCGCATGGTTCTGTTTAAAAAACGAATGCTCTGCTCTGATTTAGGTAGTAGGTACCTACCGTCACTCTCTGTAAATTTGTAAATCATCGCGTCGTGTCAGAAAAATAATAGTTTTTATATTTAATTTTATTTTATAATAAAGAAAATTACAATCAAACAAATTAGAACTACTATTTACAATTGAAACAATTGATCGTCTGATCGAAGCGACGCGTGATCCGAAAGCTGGTGAGTTTCCGGGCAGTGCATCAGCATTTCCATACAGCTGAGCAACGCAGCCAGTCAAAGTCAAAAGTCAAAGTCAAAAACTCTTTATTTCCATAAATACAATAAATGTATACTTAGAAAAGGTTAAATTAAGTGTCTCGGGGACTCTTCCAATTTGTAACAATAGCTTTATATTGAATTTTGAGTTACTGTACAAACCACAGAAATCTAAATTATTTAGATTTCTGTGATACAAACTTTGGTTAGCTAACAAGAGATTCTACATCCTATTCTTGTATAGGTACTTACTACTCTAGGAACGTTTTCATACATTCTTCTTCATTATTCTCATCATAGAGGTATATGCACAAAAAAAATTCGCAAAATATAGCATCTCGGTATCGATACCTTGTACCTATACAACATAAGTACCTACTTACGTTATTCAGTATATTTTATTTCATAAAATAGTCATCTTTGAAGTTTCAGTATCCGGTAAAGCAGTGAAGATAAAGTCAAAGTCAAAGTCAAAAACTCTTTATTTCCATAAATACAATAAATGTACACTTAGAAAATGTCAAATTCTTAATAATTAAACACTGACACGGAAATAAAGTGATATTTTTGATTTCAGTCGCTTCGGTATGTAGACTAAAGTAAAGAAGCGACGAAGAAACCTGTTAGTTAGTTGTTATTTTTCGAGTTGGAGCAAAGTTAATCATATAACTTTGTTTGCCATCGCGATTTGAGATAGACTGATGCGAAAACAAATCAAAATATATGATTTGACAATGCCTTTGTACAGCAGCATACTTTGACATACCTTTTAATTTATTTATTACCTATTCATTTTAGTCTGGCCAATTTTATTTAATTTACTTTATAGAAGAGTCCATATCTGTCAGTTTTTAATTTTTATTTTCTATGAACAATCCTTATGTTGTTTCCTGTGCTAAAAATTTGTGTAAGATTCTTACAATATAAATTATTTAAAAAGTGTAACGACATCAAGTGTAACATGTGTACCTACGGTGGAATAAAATAAATATATAAAAAATGGAGCTAGGTTTACTTGTTCTATCGTGTTATAGTACTCAGGTACAACCTAATTATCGATACGAATATTATCAGTGATAGGTAGAGTGCATGGTGATTGCCTGACCCAATTTTAGAAGAGGCTGAATATGGGTCAAGGTTGATCGAGCCGGCTGACCCGGTGCTATCCCAGTACAACTTGACATTTTCCTCAACGTTATAAGCGTTTGTTATTGCCTACCTCAAATATAAATATTATCGTGGCCGTGAGTGCTATTTTCAGAGATGTTTCATACATATTAGGGAAAGATAACTTGTCGTATAATTATGAACTTAGGATAAAGCAAAATTTCTGTTTTGTAAGGATTTGTAAAACTGAAGCTTTTCAAGTAGAAATAGTTATGAACTGTGTGCGCACATAGGTATTTTTAAATCCTCCATTGTCTTATTAACTGTTTTAACATACCCCTAATTACATTAGCGTTCTGTTTTATTAAAATACGAATCCTTACCTACGCATAGAGACAATGTATTTTCTAACAGGGTCAATGATTATGTTGAATGACAATATAACTAGGTAATTAGAATTCACAGCAGTTACTATTGTACTCCAATTTAATAGTAACCAACGTCATTGTCCAATTTAAATATGCCAACAAGCTACGATCTGATTTTAGGTAAGTGATTATTGAAAGCCTGTCCTTGAGGACAAAAATCACTTGGAAGTATAAAAATTGTTGGAAAATTCACACAGTATCTTCTAGCTTCAAGCTAAGTAGAGCTTGTGTTATGGGTACTAGATAAAGATAACTGATATACATACGTAATACAAAACTTAACATTATGTACATAGATATATATTTTTTATTATACATAGAAAACACCCAGATTACTCGCAACAAATATCTGCAGATCGTACACACATTTGTTCCTAGGCAAGAATCGAACCCGCAACTTCCTGCGTCTCAGGCAAACCTTCGCTCGCTTCGCCACAGAGGTCGTGATTATTATAATTGGAGTGATTATTGAAAGCCTGTCCTTGAGGACAAAAATCACTTGGAAGTATAAAAATTGTTGGAAAATTCACACAGTATCTTCTAGCTTCAAGCTAAGTAGAGCTTGTGTTATGGGTACTAGATAAAGATAACTGATATACATACGTAATACAAAACTTAACATTATGTACATAGATATATATTTTTTATTATACATAGAAAACACCCAGATTACTCGCAACAAATATCTGCAGATCGTACACACATTTGTTCCTAGGCAAGAATCGAACCCGCAACTTCCTGCGTCTCAGGCAAACCTTCGCTCGCTTCGCCACAGAGGTCGTCAATAATGTTTTAATTGTCAATAAATACATGCCTGCCCACGTAATGAGTACCAACATCACACGTAACAATGAATTTATTCAATTTCCGTAATGCACCGTTGTTGAAACTACAAATATGGTGGAAAGTTAGAAAAGTAGTGGAGAGCTAGACGCATCTATTGGAATTTCGTATGCTATATGCGCGCTAAAATCCATTGTTTGTTTTGAAAGTATCTAATTCAAGATTTCATCTAGATAAGTGAGACTTGCGCTTAGAGGTGATACTTACTACACATTCGTATGCGATGGTTACCGGAATGATATTGTGCTCTTGACGAGGAGAGAAGATGCAAATTCACATGAATACCTACGCAAGTCAATCTGACGGTATTTGTGCCGATATTTATTTATTTATTTAAGGAACTACAAACAGTACTAACATTATGATTTAACTAGAATATATATAGATATCCCTACGCGCACTTACCCATCCATCTTGCCGTATGAGTAGTATTTTGTCCGTTTTCACATGTTGATCCGGGTTGTTTTTATTGATCCAATGCTAGTTCACCATACATATGTGTCTCTGATTGGAGCCACATGTCACCATGAGTAATAATAATAATTACTTACAGTGTTTTTATACAAATCCACCTTTTTTGCGTTTTAGCACTAGTTGATCCAATTCAAATGAGCCTATATATGTATTGGATTGAGTATTTGTTATCTAGTACGCATAACACAAGCTCTGCTTAGCTTATAACTGTTATAACTAGATGATGCTGTGTGAATGATTCTGCATTATTTGTTTTTTCATCGCTTTTGAAGATGACCCTAGATGACTCAAATTGAGTACTCTACTCAAATTGACAAATCCAAGAAGTTCTGGAAGCTTTCGAAAGTTCGTCGACATGAAATCTAATATGCTTAGTTGTCCGTATGGACCACTTATGTTTGAGACAATTGTGAAGGGTAAACAGAGCACAAACCGCTCGGATCTGGTTTGTGCATTATGCCAGCTGCTCCAGTTGCGCATCTAACGACTGTGTCACGACCTGAGACTGTCACTTGTCCCTAATACTTGTGGAACCGTAGAAAGTATCGCATACACTTAGGACTCTTATCACTAAAACTGGCGATAAATAAATAAATAATGCTATAGACAATCCACACTAGATTAGGGAGACTAGGGCTAGATGATGCTCACCTAGCCCCAAAAAAGCAGAGCTTGTGTTATCTACGTATGTAGATCATTTTTTTACAATACAAACATTTGTCCCGAGGCGGGGATCAAACCCGCAACCTCTTTGGTCGCAGGCAGACCTCCGCCCGCCGCGCCCCATCCGGTCGTCAAAGATACAGTACCACCATGTTGGAAAGTCCTGCTCTTCACATATTTATGGCATCTTGTGTGATTCTAGTATTTATACAACCAATTCTGTCACATGTCGTGACTCTTTATTGACTCGATTTTACTCAAGATGTGTGTCTGTCAGTTTGTTGAAGCATGTTGTGTACCTACCTATCTTTTGTACTCACAAAATCGTAAATTTTCAGTTGTAATTTAATATACTATTTCACATACATAGGAAAAATCGTAAATTTTCAGTTGTAATTTAATATACTATTTCACATACATAGGAATTCTATCATTCTTTGTACACACTGGTTAGAGAAAGACTCATTTGTTCAACGAGCCATTAGACAATTATATCCATTCATAATTCATATGAGAAGTATATCATTTTTCAAATGGCCCGTACTGTTTACGCACGCGCTGCGATAATGTTTTGTCACGCGTGATTGCTACTGCACTATTTGGGTTAGTGTGCCGTTGCCAGTGTAAATAGATTCTAATCTTACATAAGGCATCTCCTACCCTTTATTTTTAACCAAAATATTACATACTTAACATACTTATCATAATATTACATACTTAACATACTTATCATAATTTAGACAGAAATACAAGTATGCAGATTCAAAATTAACTTTTTATTTGTTTCTTTGTTATCTTAATTATGTCATCTGTAACGTTTGATAAAGAAGAGTAAAAGTCAAAATGACATAGCGCATTATGCCGTAGCGCTGGTCTTCCGTGGTGACCGTGGTGTCTGAGAAGAGTGAGATCCTCTAACACAAGTTTTGTATACTTAGTACTTAAATGAGGGTCTTAACTATCGAATAACTTAATGTAAACTTGTTACAGAAATAAATATTATTATTATACACTTCATATATTTATCTCGATATAAAATATTTTTTTTACTGTAGAAAGTAATATATAAAACTATTCTACAGTAAAAAAAATATCAAAACGGTGAATCACCGGCCGCGAAGCTAGCGTCAAGCGGCTAATTATTATATTACATATGTACTAGTATTCATAGATGACACATCAAGTCATCACTTTTGATCGTTGTGGGGTGAATTTCATCTCCATCATATCTGTCAGATGCATTTTGGCTAAAAGTAACTGCTATCTATTTTGTACTAAAATATGCAAGCTAAAGCTAATCCTTTCTCCTAGTACAACGACGAACGATGTGGCGCGGCGCGCGATGGTCCGCCTGCGACGCAGGAGGTTGCGGTTTCGATTCCCGCCTTGGGACAAGTTTTTACGATCTGAAAATATTTGTTGCGGGTGTTCTGGGTATTCATAGTAATATTATAAATTCGAAAGTTACTCTGTATGTCTGTCTATCTATATGTCCTTGGCAAAATTCAGGGATGCAGTTTTAACATTTTTGGATAGGACGCATAGTAATTAGTAAAGTTGTTTATTTTAAGCTGTAGTATTCAGTTATAGTTAGTAGCATGTTGGTGAATAGTATTAATGTTAAGTGTATGGTGCTGCAATGTATTGGTAGTGTAAATATGTACTTAAAATAAAAAAATCTGTCTGTTACCTTTACACGCCTAAACGGCTGAACGGATCTCAATGAAATTTGGCAAGGAGGTAAATGGTATCCCGGGGACGGACATAGGCTACTTAAAAAGCGCGTGCGAAGCCACGGGCAGCAGCTAGAATTCTATGTATAATAAAAATATCTATCTAGGTATGTAATTGTAGTATATCAGTTATGTAGTACCTACCGATAACACAAGCTCTGCTTATCTTGGGGCTAGATGATGCTGTGTGGATTGTCCAGCATTATTTATTTAATACTAGCTGCTGCCCGCGGCTTCGCACGCTTTTTTCAAGGATAAAAAGTAGCATATGGCCGTCCCCAAGATACCATCTGCCTCCCCGACAAATTTCACTGAAATACGTTCAGCCGTTTAGGCGTGTAAAGGAAACAGACAGACAGACAGAGTTACTTTCGTTTTTATAAGGTAGTAGTAGGATTAGGCAGGCTTGTTAGCTGAAGAATAGAAAAAGGGATACCTAGTGAGATACAAGATACATTTTTGTAAGCTCTTCAGATACCTACTACGAAATTTGCTTTATTTGAAGTTCACATGAACTTTTGAAGCCACACAATTGAATGCAATGAAGATTAAAAATAGAAAGTAGTTATAGTCAAAATAACAAAGATAGTGGGGCATTCATGTTCCTAAAAACAATTAAAAAGTCTTACCACATTTTTAATTGAAGCCCTATCATAAAGATTTAACTCGAAGGTGTTTTAGGCCCGTATTATGAAAGCTTGCTCAGTCATCGTTCTCTGATTGAATAACGTTTTTGTATGGCATAAACGTCACTCAAGCAGAGATCAATGACTGAGCAAGCTTACATAATAATAAGAATAATAATAATAAAAAGTATTTATTTTTCGAAAAAGACACAGTAAACTTACATTCTTACGTCATATTATATCTAAATAGTAATACAAACCAATGTACCCTGTTATAAACGTAAGTTTGAATCCTCGCTCTAACTAAGATAATCTTGTATGTAAGAAGATGCGAGGGATTCCAGCTTCGATTAATTTCTAGTTATTAGTTTTTATTTCATGTATTTATAACACTAAAACTACCTGAATAAGGGCCTTAGATAATCTATCATCTCTACAATTTCAGATTTATAACAGATTTTCATATTATAACAGCCCGGTACCATGTAGTTATAATACACTGCAGTTTCCATTATTTGAAATCAAAATCTAAAACTGGAAATAATTAATTTTGTGCGCCAAAATTAATTATTTGGTCTATTCTCGCAAATGAATCAGACCTTCATTTCTGTGATACCAAACCATACTCATTTTGTACAAACACACGCCCTTGGATGTTTTCCACTCGCGATATTAGCCTGTCATTAATATTAATATTCATGCGGGTACCCGAGGCCGGAAGGCGAGTAAGTGTCCCTTACACTATATATAAGTATTTGCTAATTTGGACTAATGAAGCAGGTGCTACCACGCATCCAGTTTGTGGATCCGTGACAACGCTTTAAAAGGTCCCTGGTCAAAATGCGCATTGAATTGATAAACATATTTCTGTAGCTCTGTTCATTTTGAGTTGATTTGCTCAAATAGCAGTGCCATGAAAAACAAAGCGTGTTTTTGTTTTATATGTGGATGTAAAATTTATTCGTTATTTGCAAAAATTTGGATCATCTTGTTAACCTCATCTTGGGTATCGGCTGATACCTACTATCCACTACTATATTGCAGACTGGTATCTCTAGATCTTATGATTTATTTTACGTTTATAACTTTGTGACCTTTATTTTCTCACAATGTTTCGAAGTAGACATTTATAGACTCTCAATCTTTTCTCTAATCACGTTGTACGTAAGAGCTTCTTAAAATTAAAAAATTAAAAAAAGTTGGAACATCTACCCCTTTGTTACATAAAGATTAGATTTTGGAACCCACACGTATCAATTTGCGTCGTAATTTTTCTGTGAAAGCTTTGGATCATGTCACTTATTTTTTATTTAATTTTGTTTTACTCTGTCATCGGTGCTCACATAAGATTGAACAAAAAGGTTGGGCGCTGATATAAACTCATGGGACTTATTTTATTTGGAGATAAGTAAAGTCTCCAATCCAATCATTGGTTTCTCGTACAAAGCTAATACTTCAAAGATCTTAGATATCGTCAAAGCAATAAGCCGTCGCACTTATTAAAAGTCTACCGATATCGTTACTCTCAGTTTTCGTAGCGTCTTCCGTGGAAGTGAAGGCGACCCACTTTCTGGTACCACGTCCGTATACTTCCCACGCTTCTGGGAAACGCTCAGTTTTTTTGACAATTTAATAAATGTCTAACTCTTGCGCATCGCAACCGTTAAATATAAAGCATTGACGTGTCTACTAAACCTCGGGTTTTTTGATCCTATTGCGTCTTGACACTTTCAGAATGTTTTTTTCGCTGCTTGGGATAAATAAATAATCCTACATAATTAATACAGCATCATCCCCAAATTAATCAGAGCTGAACTGGCAATCAATCAGGGAGAAACCAGCTTTGGTCAACTTTTTATGGAGCAACATTAAGCTGAGGCAGTCAGGACGGTGCCTTCACCATGTGAACCTGTCATACCTTTAATATGAGAGTTAAAAAAAATTTGGGTTTTTGTGTATGCTGTAATTTGGACCAGTACAGATTCTTTCTTCTTTCTTTCTTTCAATCAAGATTCTATGATTTAATAAACATTTCCCCTATTCATATTATATCTAATTGCCAATGATAACGGTTTTGTTATTTCAGATCAGTAATCTTTGTAGTGAATTCCGTTCTTACCGAGATAATAATTGTTTCACCAAACACGCATTTCATTCCACAATATCCATCCACACACACCACCCATCGGATTCACGGATTTAAAGACACAAGCTACGCGCTTACGGATTCCGATCATTTATGATTTAGATTTCATTTGTATGCTTGGACTATCTTGGTTTATGTAATCTTTACAAAAATTCATAAAATTTAAGCGTATGTTTGTAATGTCAAAACAACAGCTTTTTATTAAACTAATAAGAAAGTATGCACGGTACTTATAACATCATCATCATCAATGGCCTTTACATCCACGAAGGATGGTATGTAGTGTTCGTTAATTGGCATTTATGTTGATGATTTGTAAGGCCTATACGGGAATGACAAGTGCGGCCGCAGTATAGACATCCGTGCTGCGCCCCAGTAGATGGTGGTGGGTCGTCAGCGGCTAATCTCCGTTACGGCTCCACCGAACTTGACGGTACTTTCACTTTTTAGAAAAAGAATGAGCGTTTTGCGCTCGCAATAAAAACCCACTAAATTGCAAATTCGGGTGATATCGCATGCACAGCTAATATAATCCTTCGGTTCAACTACTACTGGAACCACACAGTTAAAACATAAATATCGCTCTGATGATGCTGTGCATAATCTAGACTAGAACATATAGCCAAAAGTAAAGCTAACCCAACAAACAACTCATCTTCAGACTTTTGATTCATAACGGGTTTTTACAGACATATTTTGGTGGAATGCCTACCTACCTAGGTACATGTTGTAACCCTAACCATTTCCGAATATTTTGAATCTTCGTTCTCGTGCTTTCATTCGTTAGGTATATCAAATTCATTCCTTGATGATTGTTATGAAAGATTTATTATTGCTGAATGCTGCCAAAACGTGCCGTCGAACGGAAAGTAAAATAATAACTCTGATGGATATCTTATATCTATGTAAATAAATTGATATTTGGAGGATCATACAATGCACCGCATACACCCCTTTGTTTACGTCATACTGATCATAACAACCGGTAAATACATACGCGTGTTTCAAATACCTACTTTAATCGGTATCCCCGCTAATGCATGTTTATTTCAAGTGTTGGAAAATATTTACTGATTCCCCAGGAAATACAGGGTTTTTGATGATGCATGACTTTGATCAGCCTAACAGATATTGTATTACTCAAGAGTCTTAGGCCCGTATTATGGAAGCTTGCTCTGTCATAGATATATGCATGAGTGATGATTATTCCATAGAAAAGCGTTACTCAAGCATAGATCGATGACTGAGCAAGCTTTTATCGCCCTCGCTCGTGGCCAGATCTGGCCTTACACGACTCAACGGTCGGTGTAATTAGGTGGCTAGATCTGTCTTACAATAGCCTGGAGTAGGTATATTTTAGCATAAATCTTTCGTATTTTACCTATTATAGTATATTTCCGTTACGAACTCTCAACCATAATTATCTTTTCTAAGTCATTTAATCATACTACGATCTGATTGCCTTCCATAAAACAGTAAGATAAAATTTAAATTAGGCTGCAGAATTACTCTCTTATGTAATAACCTGTAACAGCAAAAAGGTTAAAGCGCACGCGCACGTTTTTGTGAGCGTGAAAACATATCCGATTCCGGCAGATTGACTTTATAATTCAGACCTCGGCATCATATGAGAGTCATGAGAAGTGGGTAAATGGGTACTTTATTTTACCTAACGTACAGTATTATATCAGCGATTACATTACTGTAACTGTGTTCTCGAGTGGAGACCGCGACTCGGCAAACGTTGTGCAGGACGCCCTCCGTCCAGGTGGGATGACGATCTGCGAAAGACTGCAGGGAGATGCTGAATGCGGCAAGCTGAAGACAGGGCGCTATGGCGCTCATTGGAGGAGGCCTATGTCCAGCAGTGGACTAAGATAGGTTGTTGATGATGATGATGAAGGTTAGTTAGGTAAAATAAACTACCTAAATTAGTCTCAGACAGTTAGTTATTAAAATTAATTTCTTAAATTCATAGTCTAGGTGTAGCATAACTAATTTAAATCAGTTGTATTGTTAGCTAAAATTTTTTTTTATACTGGTGTACTTTTCTATCTAAGTTAATAGAGTGGATAGGTTTACCCACTTAAGACATGACTCTGTATCCTCTTGCACGTCACTTCTCAAGGGCCCTGCCTGAAAACCAGCGCAGTATTGGGCAAATGCTTTAAAACTGCAACATGCTGAGGCAGGGACCCGTTTTACCCACCAATGTAACACTTTTTTCTTTTTATGTTAATATATGTACCTAGATAATAAGACTGTGTTAATGCAATGTTATGATTATGTATTTATTTTCTAAGTGTTTTGTTTTTGGGTCGTTAAATTAACTTTCTCTCTCTGTCTCATTACATTATCTTTGAAAACAGCAGCAGATAGCATAGAACAAAATTAGATGGAGTGGAACAAGTATATAGGTTTTTAAATGACAGTTGGTTGTACGAGCAGCTATGGACTAGTACTAACATTAAGAACATGAATAGATAACTTACCATCATGTGAGATTGTCGTCAATCGAAGGTCTATTCAAGAAAAAAAAATCTCCTGGTTTTTAAAAAAAGCATCTGAGATAGATAGATAGATAGATCATTTATTCAATAAAAACTAGTTACATAAATTGGTTAGCAATGCCTTAAAGCCTATGTTAAGTTTGTCTAAGCACTGGGTTCTCTTTATTTTACGAATTTATTATTACCTACTGTGGTTAAACGCGTCGCGTAGTTATATAAATAATCCTAAATCTTAAATAAATAAATAATGCTGGACAATCCACACAGCATCATCTAGCCCCAAAGTAAGCAGAGCTTGTGTTATGGGTACTAGATGACTGATAAACTTAATACAATATATAACATAGATAGATATTTTTTATTATATATAGAAAATACCCAGAACACCCGGAACAAATATTTGCAGATCGTACAAACATTTGTCCCAAGGCGGGAATCGAACCCGCAACCTTCTGCGTCGCAGGCGGACCTTCGCCCGCCGCGCCACATCGGTCGTCAAACAGAACAATCAAAGATCATAAAAAACACACACATTGGTAACTATTTTCTATGCATTTACTTATCTACGACTGGAATGTTGCAAAGTTCATTCATTCAGCGCTTATCGCCGCTTATTACCATCATCTACAGAGTACTCCAATTCAGCATAGAGTTTTTGATAGAAAATATTGCATTAAAATAGTTTTAATGTTTTTATTATTTATCTTATTTTTAATTTGTAAAGGTAGTTCATTAATGAGATGGGGAATTAAATATTGGGAGGTTCTTTGGCCGTAGATGTTACTAAATCTGGGTTTTGTTAATATTTTATGCGTGATGCTCCTAGTGGTGATCGGGTGATTTATTGGAGTATGGATGTCCGTGCGGAAGCATTGTTCGATAAGTACGAGTAGGTTAAGTTTGACCTTTTTATGTATAGGTATAATACCACAATATTCAAAAAGTTTCTCAGGGTATTCTTTATATTTATTTTTAATCTTGAAAGGGACTAGCAGTTTTAGAATTCTGTATTGTATATTATAGACCTGATCTAAGAGCTCTGATCTGAGCTTCTGGTCGAAGCTACGCGTGACCCGAGAGCTGGGGAGTAGGTATCTGGCGCAGCGCATCAGCATTGTCTTGTCATAAAGCGGGGCAATGCAGCCAGCAGCGTCCTGGGAGTTCGGCGACGCTTCCGACTGGTATGGATTAGTAGTTATATGGATTAGTTGGTCTACCTGTGGATTGTTTGCAACAGTCTGCAGTTATCTCGATTGTTTCAATTGAAAATACTAGTTCTAATGTGTTTCTAACATTTGATTGTAATTTTCTTTGTTAATATAGAGCGTAACCGTTTCAAAAAATAATAATAATAACGCTGCTGGTTATATTATTATATTCAGTTAGGATCTCTGACGTTCATTTCGGCCTAAAAGTAATAAGAGAACTAGATCAGGGGCTTTCTTTGTGCCAATTTTATCTATATCGGTCCAGTCTTGACCGCCAAAAACACTCACAACAAACGGCCTATTAATTTTAAATAAACTACCTTAAAACAATTACATTAAATAAAGATTATTATTATGTATATAAGTCGGATGAAAAAACCCGCCATATTTTATTCTGGAAAACGCAGAAACGATTCATCTGCTAGCCATAGTAGGTAGAATACCTACCTAGCCATCCAATAATATAGTACCTACGTAAAATGCACTTGTGAAAATAGGAAGCGAATTCTGTTAAGCCAGGGCCGTTACCGTTCACGTTTCTATATGCTATAGCAAACAAAGCCACTCATTTGTTTTGAATACTTCATTTCACCCGGCACTCTCTTGTTGCGATGCTAAACAAAATGCTCAGGAAATAGACGTTTCGTGCCATACATAATGCATAAATTTTATATGCCTACCTATATAAATGTTTTTTATTTATTACTAAATAATTAATTGTACTTACCTAATTATTTAATTTTATTATTTATTATATAATTGATTCTTCTATTTCGGTCAATGAATTGGCATTTCCATTCAACGTGGTAACGCTGCCAGCATTCTGGGCACATTGGTGAAGGCTTAGATTTAAAAAAAAAATATATAGGTGTAAATACTAGTTATGATTGTTTTATTCTGTTATTGTAACATCATTTATTAATTGATAATAATAATTTTATTACAGCTCAAAATTTAAAAAGTATATTAACGAATTTAAGTGTCATGGAAGAGCTATCAGCCTTCAATCGTTGCAACCTACATATATAGAAAAGGAAAGCTGAAATTACTTACCAACTTGATCAAAGACCGTTGAACCATCTGAACCCATGAATATAAAACACCTTTTGTCGCCGTTCTTTCAATATTCATTGCTTACCTTACCTGCACGAAATTTGCATATTTGTCACAATTAGATAACCTGCTCACCTGCACAGAAATGAAAACACCATCGAATTGTCCACCCTTTAGACGCTTTTACGGTGTTCTTCTTTTCTTCAGATATTTTAAAACATTTAGCCAATTGCTCCCTAAAATTCTTTGATATGAGTCTGGAATTACATGAGTAGTTTCACAAACTCATTGATCGCTAGGCTGTAAGTAAAAGGACCTATTGCCTTTAGTGCAATATTTGTCGTGAACCCGATGTCACGATGGCACGCGATCCTGGGTGCTCGCATGGAAATAATTTGTTTTAACCTTGTCACGAACACGACTTCCGTAAAGTCATTTTCAAAACATTATTTATGCCAGTTTTTATTATAGTACTCCCTTTATTGTGAAAAAAATACTGGAAAGTGCCTAGACAGGTCGTATTTTAGTACAGTGCTTTGTTTGCGCTAATCTAGAGAATGCCGGGAAAACGATTTTATATCTCGCACTTTGTGAATTTGTTTTGTCTTTGAAGTGAACAGAACTATACATTTAAAAAAAAAAAACATGGTGATGTGTCGTCGTTAAATTTAAATCACACTTAGCGTGTCACTTTTCATTTTGTATTCGTCCCTTGCTTGTAACATTATGAGGTTCCGGTTTCTTTGTGTGCAAACAATGGTTCAGTAAAACAATAACGGTCACTTTGCTTTATAAAGTTTCAAGGATTAAATATCAGAAAACTAGGAAATATTACTTACATTCAAACATTACCTATTATATTATGACAATTCAAGTATCTCAGGGTACGTTCACACAGCAGTCCGTTTTACAGGTCCGTTTTACAGTTAACGTTTGTATTCGGCCATGGCGGATGTAGTTGTATGTACCACCAGTTTTCATCCAGCACAATGCTGCAGCACTCCACTCATGAGTGGAGGCCATATTTATCCTAAGCCCTGCTGCGCACGAAAATAATAAGCACCTCTAGTAGGTGGGTACTTGAATAGTTAGTTTTTTGTGTTAATTTCCTGTGTAGTAAATTTAAGGTTTAGGATAAATAAAATATTTTCTTTCTTTTTATTTTTGTATGAGCGAGTTCACACACATGACAGTATCCCGGATCCAGTAATGTGTGTGAACTCGCTCGTAGAATTACATCCACCATCGCCGAATAAAATCTTACCTATACGATAAAACGGGCCTGTAAAACGGACTGCGTGTGAACGTACACTAACAGACTGATTTTCCGTAAAACCACTGCTTACCATTGTTAGAGACCTAGGTACCTACGTTGGGTATTGAATAGAAATATACCTATACCTATACTCGAAATTCTAGCTAGATCTTTCACTGTAGGACTTATTCAATGACTAGGTATTCATTGAACTCCGCTCAAACAACATTATGTAGAGCAAGTATCGATAAAATGTTCGTTTATCTCAAAAGTTAAGTAATATGTGTTATATCATAACGGGTTTTGTTTTCGTATGTAAAAGATACAGCAATATGTATCTGCGGGCAATTGCACTTCCTTTAATAGATGAATTATTGAGGAAGTGACCTAAGTTGCTATGGTCTTTCCGTCAAAAAGTTTCCCTTACATTCATCGATAGCACCTTAATCGATTCTTAGGTCCATATAGGCCCAGACTCCACCAAAGCGCAGATGTGGGGAGATGTTCGAGCGGAAACGAGAAGGGACGTTTTTCAGCTATGGTGTCTCCAACGAAGCTGAGCGGAGATGCGTGCTGGCTAGACTGGAGCGGAGATATGTGCTGGCTAAAGCGGAACTGACTTGCGTGCGGCGAGCGTCGGATGTGCACTAGCAGCGCCGCTCACATCTCTTTTCGTCTCCACTGTGTGACTTCGTGTCGCCAGCTTGCGAGGCACAGCTCACATCTTCGCTTCGACCTTTCTTTGTTTTCTTCGCTTACAAATATTATACATCTCCGCTCGGTGGTATCCACTGAAGCTGAGCGGAGATGTGAAAGACGACGTTCTATTGGTTGTTGAAACAATTCTCTGCTCGTCTTGTCTCCGGTTTGGTGGAGTCCGGCCTTTACACTGGTCTCTCACAGGTTAACTTCTTAGAAGCTCTGAAGTCGTCATAAAGCTAGGCTTTAGATGTTTACCCTGCGTATTTAGTTCTGGCAGGACATTTGCATTCATTTTAGAGAGGCGGGCAATTGGAACGGATTGCTCTCCAAGTAACCTTCGGCCATGATCTATTCTCGGCACTTGATTAATGTTCCAGTAATTGTCAGTGGCAATAATTGCGTGTGGTGTGTTGCGAGCAAGAACAAGTACTTGAGATTTTGTTCCTTGGAACTTTTTAATCAAGAGCTTTCTTTATGAATCAACTCAATGGAAAATTCTGGAAAGATTTAAATGTCTCTACGTAAACAAATGGAGTTTCCGTGAATTAAGATATTGTTTTCGACGGTTTTTTGAAAACAAAAACAAAGTCCGTTGTTGGTGATGTGACGCCCATAATTCTTATCGTGGACTGAATCCAGCTTTGTGGTGACGTTATATTTCTAGTTTCGTCGTTTAGCTTGATTCTACTTATAACCTATATAGCCTATGAACCTATGAACTCGCCATGCCACGATTTATTTCTTTCTCATCCGTTTAGGTGGTCCCTTACTTGTGGGTTCATCAACAATGCCCATTCATAAACTAAACAAATTGAAGCGATGCGATGTCAGTTTGGAGTCCATCCAAGAAGCACTTATTTTGACTTTCATCCTTGACACGTGGTAGACATTTAAAATAGTAAATATTTATTATATTTCTGTTGTTCTCGTCTGATGTCAACTCCACCGAGCCTACGTACAATCTGTCTCTTCCCTGGTGATACTTAGCCTCATTCATCATTTTTTAATGTCTGTAGTTCGCAGAAGTCGTTAAAGTGTTTAAGAACAACCTAAACTAAATTATTAACGTTCTCAGGCCAGGTAGCCGAGTCATGTAATTTGAATATCTATCGCTTTCTGCTTTATTATAGTGTTGATATTTGCTAGAAACAAGGATAACGAGCTGTTTGTAGACCATTACGAGCAGTTGTGCTATGTGACCTATCGTTGCCAATAGTTGAAGTTTGAGCTAACTCACACTAATCACACATCACTGACACTATCACATCATCACATCACATCACATTATTATAAATGCGAAAGTCTGATCGGACGGATCTGAAATTTTGCATACTGATAGTTCTAGGCCTGGAATAAAACAAAGGCTACTTTTTTTTGCCAAAAATCTGTTCACATGGGATATAAATAACCTGAAAACGTTTCCATAAAAACAACGCGTGCGTAGCCGCGGCCTGAAAAAAGAATAAAAAAGAAAAGAAAATAAAAACGAGGGCAAAAAATAAATAAATAAATATACATGTATATAAAAAGAAAAGTATACCTACAAGATCATCATAACATAACCATAACCTAAGTGTTTAACAACGACACGACCAGATGCGAATTGCACTGATCGCTTAAATATTAAATTAAAAAGCTGACCTAAGCAAAATGTTAGCCTAAAAAATGTCTCCGATCCATATCGGAGGAAAAAAAGGCGAAACAAATAAAAAAAAAAGAAAGGAAAAGCCGCGGCCAGAAACTAGTTTATTATAACAGTGAGTTGCTGGTATATCCATTGTAGTACGATTTACGATGCCAACTTTCGTAGGTTAGATAGCTTTATGATTCAAGTATTAGTCTGGTGACTAAATAACCAGTCGTGTTCAATATTGAAATATCTAGCGGTCGCAGAAATCGTAAAGCATTCGAAAATGTAAAAATAAAGTCGCCTTGCAAACAATCTTGAACTTGGTTTTTATATTTGATGAGATGTTTTATTTTGCCTTCGCGTGAAGGTCGGTCTGGATTCGGTCTACAGGGTGTCAGCCCAGAACGAATGCTTTGTTTTGAATTTGAACAAGCTGAAGATTAATGTTCAAAAAAGTGTTTTAAAAACTTGTTAGGTTCCTGTCGTTGGTGACAGGAACAGCTGTGCAATGACGTCACAGTCTTGTCTGGACACACGCCTACTCGCCTACCTTGTTTTCTAAAACGTTGATTTATTCAGTTTTGGAAAAGGATGTAAATTTTATGCTGGAGACATTTCTGACTTGCTTGCATGCATGCGTTTCTTCGCAGCTTCAGAGATTACCTATAAATCTCAGATAGATTTAGTTTTTAAACACTCTCTGTGGGTTCATTTTGTGGGTGCTTATAAATATCTATGTCAGTATCTCTTTGAAATATTCAGGACCCTTATTTCCAGATTTGTATTCTACATAGGTTACCAACCAAGCACAATATAAGTAGTAAGTATATAATAATAATATTATGGGCATATAAGGGATAAAATTGATGGTTTAAAATAGGTTCCCAACCAACGTAAGATTTAACTGACAATGTTGAAATATCTCAAACTACTAACAAAGAAATAACAATCAATTATTTTAGAAACAAATTATAACTAATATTTACAATTGAAACAATTGAGCTAACTGCAGACTGTTGTAAACAATCTACAGGTAGCCCAACTGATCCATATCTATCTACTTATTTATCAATAGATAATTTATTTCAGACAACTTAGTTAGACAGTTATCTTATTTAACGTATTCTACGGTCCTCAGTAATTATACCTTTAAACTAACATACATAAAATATACAAAACCTAATTTATAACACGAAAATTATTATTGCAACGACGACATGTAAATCAGGGTACTGACTTACACTTTGCCGCAATAATAATGACGATATACGGCGGCAGTGTCTCGTAAGCTCCATTAAGTCCATTATGCTCTGAAAAAAGTTTATAGCATAACTTTTTAACTTAATGATAGTTAAATTCTAATCAGACATTGACGAATCGAAAGTAAGATAAAATTAATTAATTCTTCTATAGAAGGCAAGTAAAATTACGTTATCAATTTAGTAAATAAGGTGATCGATCACTCGTACGATGATTCGTTTTCATTGACCCAATTTCTCTTAGAGATATTCTCTAGCTACGAGTATTTATATCTAAGCTTTCTTAGAGTTGTAACAAGAAATAAACAACTCTAAATAATAAACACGCTATTTGAGTATGTTCCCGAAATTGAACAAAGCTAAAAATAAAGGCATATGGACGTTGTGTGGCCTTAGAAGACTATACCTATCTACAACTTAGGACACGTATTTTAACAAATGAGGTTAAGGCTCTTTCAGATATAATCCTTATGTTATAGGTGCTAAAATGCACCAAAATATTATTCAACCAAAATAAACACTTCAACTTTAGTACTCGAGTTTAGTGGCCATAAAGAAAAACGTATTGGCCGTCCCAATTAATTATATTGAGTTATTTTAGCGAAAGGTTTATTAATAGGTCAATGTGCGTATCACCTACGCGAAACGTAATGTAACTATTAATTGCTGGAGCAAATTGTTTGGAAAACATTCTGAATTGGAAAAGTAAAATAACCCTGAAGTGGGCTACCTACGTCATTAACAAAAGCAGCAACATGGCTTTATAGTCTTAAAAGTGTCTTCCTGAAATAACTTGTTCACCAAGTCATAAAAATAATATTAAATGTTGTAAATTACCTACGTCCACGTCTCTGTAAACATAGTGTTTAACGTGATGATTACCATAATTGGGTTTTTCACAGCAGTTGTAGACAGCGTGATTCTTACCCTCACTTGACACACTCAATCACAAAAGACAAGTAGGTACCTCACTACCTCAGGGTCATTCATATACCTATCTAGGAGCAAGAACACCGAGTCAAAGCCTGCTGCGTCACTTGCTGGTCACACGTTTTGATTTGCGTGCGTGATCAGTTTCTATAGGATTTTATGGGTCATGCATAGGGTTGCCAACTTATTTTGAGGTTTGGGGATGTTGCTCGTTAAAATATAGTAGGATAGGAAAAATCTAAAAAAAAGAGTAGTTTCTGTTCCAGATAGATATATTACATTTTGGCAAAACTATTCTGTATAACAATAATAGGGCTAACTACCAAATTTCACACTATCTAGCTAAAGCTATGAGGTTATAACATGTTTGAGTCTGGTTTTGCTCCAACTCGAAAACGAACAAAAAAATTTATGTGAACAAAATGAAAACAGATTAACAGACTAATTTTTTGTGCGAACCCCTAATTCTTTTTCCAAAATAAAGTTTAAAATATGTAGAGAAGAACTCAACTTCAACTTCTTGATAATGGCTCTGCGTTTGCATCAACTACATTTCATCTATCAAAGTGCATCTATTAATCGCGTTGCGACTTGACGTAGTACGTATGGTAAATTATTGTCATTGGCACCTTCTCAAGCTAAGGATTTCTTCAATATGCATAGGATGCATTCGGCTTCACGCAAATTTTTTTTTTTTGAAATTTAGTATGATACTATAAAATATAGTAGGGTTGGCAACCCTAGTCATGCATGTCTTTGTGACTTAGAGAAGTATAAGGGTCATGCATTTAATTTTTTGTTTGTTTTAGTACAAGAAACAATGAATAAGGTACCTAAAATACAATATTACAATGAATTAAGTACGTGAATTTACCTGCATTCGTAAAAACCATTGCACCTCGTGAGGTAGGTGCTCCATGATACAAATAAAAGATTGTCCCTACAAAGAGACGATTGAAAATAATTAGTCCAAATAGTGCTTCAACATTTTAAATAGTAGGTGACTGTACTTTCGGTTCATTCGGCCGTGATATTGATAAAACAAAGTTATCGTGGCCGTGCTCCGGGCCAAGGTCAAGTCTCATTTTTTATATGTTTTTTTTTTGACCAACAGCATCTTAGTTATCCATTAGTCATGTCATGCCATGCATGCATGAAATATTCTGAGTGCTAGGGTTTCTAAAGCCTCTTTCTTATATATTTTAACTTTAGAATCATTTGACGCGATTTAACCTGTGCATAATAAATATGTGATATCCAAGAACCATAAACAACTGATTTTAATAGTTTTTTTCGCTTGTTTCCATGGTCATCAGCCGCCGAGATATTCCATAAATAGGACACTGGGTTCATAATGTCAACTGGCTCTTCAATTATTCTAGTTGCGCAATTGTCAGCTGTTCTCTATACGATTTATATTGTTCTAGCCTCAAAGTTTTAATCACTCTCATTGAGTGAAGATTGGCGGGAATTAGACGTTTGAGGTCGACTGACGCCATTGACGAGAGAAAATAGCTCAACTTCAAAAGCATTAGACAGAGTAGATCAAAAGACAAGCTTTTGAAGTTGAAATGAAAGCTTTAATTAATATTCTGATAGATTTCTACAATTTGTCTACTTTTTAATTTGCTGCAGGATTTTGTGGTCTATAAAATGTTAGTATCGATGAATATGCTAAGTGTCAAATTTTTGTTGTTTAGGCGTCTCCGGGCGTCGTCGTCTGCGCTGCCAGTGAAAGTGGCCCGGCTGGTTCGTCTCGATTCGGGTCTCAATGCCCTTCACTGGTTTTTGAACCGAAGCCGACGACGTAATTTGATAAATGGATTCATTACGCAATAGGAAGGTCACAGTTTCGTAATTTGTTTAAACATTAACTTTCTTTTTTATCCTCTTGGCAAAAATAACATTGGTTACGAGTTTGAGTTTGTTTGCTGTAACTCTAACCCTATGGCAACAGTTACAGCACAGACAAGGGATTTCTTTGAATTCTAGAGTGAAACTATGTTCAATTGACAACATTCCAATTCCAGAGATTTTATTTTCTTATGTGCTTTTAGTTGTGGTTTTCTGTCTATCGCTTCTGCTTGCCTACAATGCGACTTTAAAATATTTGTAAACGTATTTATTTTACAAATACCTGGTCTTCTCTGTAGCCTTGATCTATGGCGTAATTAAAATCTGAGTCACTATCATAGGAATGACTGTGGCAGCGTAGCTGTATCGCTTTAGCTCCTCTCCTTGGCTCAGCTTTAGGTAGATCAGATTAGGTAGATCGAGTGCCCTACAAACAGCTAAATAGCTGTTTGTAGGGCACTCGGCTACATCCGAGCTTTAGCGTTGAGCAATATTCCTAATTGTAAACCACGTAAAACAGAATTAGGCCACCGAAGCTATAGCAGTTACTGTCCTTAAAGCCGACGACGGTTTACGTTCTGTTCCCGATTCTTAGTAGCGTGTTTCTTGCGCAAGAGCAAGCAGAAATAAAGTGCGAGGGAACGCACGAGCTGCCATGGGATCTGTCAGTTCACTCGTGTTACGCAAATTATCATAAAGTTTACATTAGTAGGTCAGAGAGGTCTATCATCTCGACTAAATAATGTTGCAAGACAAATTAGATATCTGAATTTGTTGGAGAGCACGCACGCTGGTTTGGTACAACCAATGCTACTTTGTAGATAGCGCAATTGCAACATTTTACTCTTATTTCACCTTCATCGAGACGGGTATGACGAAATATTTAGCGTCAGGATTTTCCAGAAGTTATATCGTAAATGTGTCGAATCATCTCAAGAGCACCTTAGGCGAAATTTTATGTGGACGTCCGACTATGATTTATGGCTGTAAAAGAAGTGGGTCTGAACGATGTCACAACTTCTCCGCGGTACGTGTGTTTGGCTAGATTATGAGGATTGGCTAGAAATTGGCCAACTACATACCTACTGATGAACTGTGGTATTTTACACTTCGTGTTATTGGTTAGTGGATTGTTTAATCACTGTGATTTTAATGTAAGTAGGTACCTAAATCGTTTCAAAAATGTGCAATCCTTAAGTTACTATATTAAGCTTTTAGGGCTAGGCTAAGTTCATGTCTAAATTAACAGAAGGTTAAATCAAAATAGATTAACTTAGTGTCTGTCAGTTTATTGACATTTAGCACCGAAAGTTCAACCAATAACCTCTTCAAGGTCTCTAGAGTAAAACCAATTTGCTAGTAGGCAACCACTGCGTAAGGTTTCATTTATATAAGTAGGTACTTTCTAGCAAACAATAATGTAAAGGAATATCTCATCATAACACAATGTCTCAATTAGGTCATAGAATACGTAAATGTAATAGGTACGTTGTGTGTCTGAATTGAGTCAATAAATATTTTTACAATAAACCCAGAATACTCAGAAAAATACTATTTTCATATCTAAAATATGACATTCAGAGAGTTTGTTACAACTAAAATCGTAAATAAAATTTGTCATACGAGTCATCATAATCAAACGAACGGACTCAAGGCAATGGAAAAATTTTAAGGTTTGTATAAAAAGAAAATCCTTCAAATTAAATATAGTTTTAGAAAAGAATTTAGATAAATCGTTTCAGAATCTGTTTAATCTAATAATGTAGAGGCAAGTCTTGTTGCATCATCATATAATGTTCCAAGAGCAGGGGATCAATACTTAAGTATACTTGGCATTGAACAGTAAGGGCGTAGTTATTGCCAGCTGTAATCAGCCAGTAACAAGCAAAAGTGCTAAATGCTTAATTTTAAATCAATTTAGTATAAGTTGGTAACTAGAGCACTTAAGTGGACTCAAAACCAAGGTAGAGTTTCGAAGATGATGAATGAATTTTGTAAACTTTTTTCGAAAATAAAAATTCAAACTTCAAATAACGCTGTCGCTATACAATGTCCAGCTATGGACTAAAATAGGCTGATGATGATGATGATAATACAATCGCTTTAATTATGCTACCTACCTTATTACCTACAGTCATTGTACTTTTAACTTTTTAGGGTTCGAAGATCAGAGATCGGTTTCGAAACCCATAGTCTCGCTTTTTCTGTCCTGTTTTACGTCTTTAATATCTCAGCAACTACAGCAGCAAATAACTTGAAATTTAAAATAATAATACGTTACGTGCGCTTGTATAGATTAAAAAAATGAAAATTTTCAGTACAAATTGTGATGTCGATATTTTAGAAGAGACCTACAAGGTCAAGTGAGGTATCAAATGAAAGGTATCGGTAGGTTTGTACATTTCAAAACAGTTTTTGAAATTTCAGTTGGTTTCATTGTTTTTGAAATATTTTGAAAAAAGTCGAAAAATTACCCCTTCCTATCTCACTCTATCAAATGAAAGGTATCGGTTTGTCCTTTTAAAAACTGTTTTGAAATAAGTTTAATGCTTTTAGAAATATTTTGAAATAACTCGAAAAACTACCCATTCCCCTCTATCTCCGAAGTATGCAGAGAA
Source organism: Eupithecia inturbata (assembly GCA_963662085.1). Taxonomy (NCBI): domain Eukaryota; kingdom Metazoa; phylum Arthropoda; class Insecta; order Lepidoptera; family Geometridae; genus Eupithecia; species Eupithecia inturbata. The sequence continues at coordinate 6,688,585 of OY759180.1, read as the reverse complement.
ATCTATCTGAAAAGTATGTAGCGTTTGTAGATATGGATCTATATTTTACAGGAAAAATATAGAGAAGTCTGTAAGTAGAACGCTTCTTGAAAAATTGGCAAGGGGGGATCAATTTCAAAAGGGAGGGCTACCTCATTAAGTGGGATATCAAATGAAAGGTATCAAATTGTACATCTTAAAACAATTTTTGAAATTTCTGTAGGTAGTTTTCGAAATAAACTGAATAAAGTAGAAAACTTTACACTTAGGTAACCTCTATATAGTACTCCGAAGTATGCAAATCGATCCATCTGAAATGTAGATACCTTAAATTTTTAGGTATTTATTAAATAGCAAAGTCTGACCGGTACCTATAGTAGGTACATACCTATTTGTATACTTGACAAACGTTCGAAACCCTCGGCGTGCTAGTCACACTCGTACTTGACGGATCTTTTTGTTTGATATCATGGCGTACATAATCTTTCGTTATTCGATAGGTAAATAGGTAGGTCGGTGCACATTTTTGCTGCGAGTTCAAGTAGTTGCCCCAAAAAGAAGCAAGTTTATTTATAACATGAAACGAAAGAATAACGAATGAGGACTGTTTACAAGTCATTTGCTTTTCATTTTGTTTACGGAAAGTGAGAGCTTTAATTTAGATGTTCCTTCATTGAAATGGAAGCTGGAATCTCCAGTTGAATCATCGGTGTTCTCGATAATGTTTTGATCACAAAAAATGAAGATTGTGAGAATCTTTTTATTATGTGGTTTAATTAGGTATATTGCTGTTGCATTTATCACGTCTTTCATGTTTTTATCTAATAGACGCCCAATAAAATAAAATTAAAAACATAAGTATATAAGTACTCCAGACACTTGTTTTCATAGCTCAAAAAGTCATAAACGACATAATAGGTAAGGTAAGAACAATAACAGGCTATAAACCTATTAAGGTATCAAAAAATATAAAAGTCTGTACGTTGATCAAATTAACTGCAATAATACGAACCGGCCAGCAGGTGAGCAGAAAAACACCCACGCACAAGTGGAGACATTACAATCATTATCATCCGCGCAAAATAATTCAAAGGAACTTTATTAATGTTGTCCGTTTGTTGCAGGCACTGGCACATTTGGCAGAGTATGCCTGTGTCGAGACAAAGCTGCAGACGAGTACCTGGCGATGAAGATCCTCTCCATGGCCGACGTCATCCGCTTAAAGCAGGTCGACCACGTCATGAATGAGAAGAATATTCTAGCTGAAATTAACCATCCTTTCATCGTCAACCTGTAAGCATTCAAAATCAAACTATATTTAAAAAAAACGTAGAGATCTACTTACTTAGGAGCTGATGATGCGGTGTGGATTGCCCTGCATAATTTCTTTTTTGCTCATGTTCTCTATTTTTACAGTTACATTAGGCACAAATTTTTAAATTAGGTCGGTATATTCGAAACCTGGAACTTTGGAGTTTACATTTAGCAAAACAAGAAAACAAGGAAAACCTGTGATAACACTGCTTAAAGGAGACTAAAGCTTTTCAGGCAAGCTATAAATGAAGTGAACGAGCTGAACTATCAATGTCCCAAGTGTACTAACTACTAACCTAATTATTGCGATGCATCCATCACATGTTGAGATTTATTATTTTGGTGTTCATCCAAAACATGGCTATTATAGTAGACCCACATCCAACGCGGAATATTCATTACACTGTTAATATTACATTATTATTAATATATTATATTATTACGAGCTATAGAGTAGAAAGGATGAAACAAAGTCTGTAGTTTACACTAATTACACGCAGCTTGATACCGGTTGTCGACTATTTTAACCCATTTAAATGACAGACCGTCCTTGGTACTACAATACAAAGGTATACTAGAGGTGGCCATTTTGCAGGATCATGCTAGTGTTTTGTTTACATAGGTATTCGTAGTCTGATGTTTAATTAAAGGCGCTTGGCTGCATGTGACGCACGTCCAATTAATAAAATTCGGCAGTAAGCCAACAATATTAGGTACAAGTGCCTTGTTACTTTCAAGTACTTACACTAAAACTTAAAATTTAAGAGAATTTGTTATAAATGTGCCGTGAAAATTACCTATGCCATTCAGTGACAGTTTTCTATTTCATTTTTTACACATCTGCCTGCGAAAACTGTAGGCAGATGCTGAATGCGGCAATCTGAAGACAGGGCGCTATGGCGCTCATTAGGTAGGGGAGACGTATGTCCAGCGGTGGACTAGTATGTGCTGATGATGATTCAGACAGCTTACCCATTTGTTAGTTGGTACGATAACGGTACGTAATGCTGCTAGCATTACGCAGTTGGTTTATGCTAGAGCGTTCTCAAAATGTCTTTCTCTTTCATTCATAACCTTTTTATCTAATCAGGTTATAAGATATTTGTTAAAATTAAACAAACTCTCGCTCCTATTATTTGATTGAACAGAGCTTATCCAAGACCACTTGACCTGAAATACTTTGATTGTTTTCTAGTTCGCGATAACAATTTCTTCCTTGTTGCCATTTCAATTCACCGACTGAAATAAAATGTTAAAATGTTTTCAAAAGATTAAAAGAAACAGAAATTCAGTTGGGGCTTGGCAACTATAGTTTTAAGATTGTCTACCGACCGTTATCTAGCAAGTGACATTAAAACAAAGTGTTACACAAAGCATTAGTGGAAGTGCATTGGATGCAAATCAGACCGACGTTTTGGGAGATCTTTATATTTTCTGCTGAAGTGTCATATAGAGAATAATCGGTATCATTTTTATAGATACCACAAGTAATGCAGGATTATGCAATTGTTGACTGAGTTATTATCTAGATTTGGACGCCAACTTTGGACGTAATTTAAACATATGATGATGGCAAGACGATGATAGCAATCCAGTAGGTAACACCTGTCACTTATCCCGACAACGCCCTGATCTATCGCACAGCATAGAATATAATCGTTTACTGCATTCCAAAACGCTATTTTTGCCTTCCTAAGCGTACTTACGCTACATATTGATACTCGTGAAGATATAACTATATGTAGATGTGCTTTGTTATGCAACCAATGATGTTTTGAAAAAAGTACGTTTAGATTTCCCTCTTTGCGATTTTACGAGTTGGCAATCTCGAGTTGAGTGATTAACTCCGCTATGTCATTACGTAGGTTCTTACATACACACACATTTGCAGTTCTTGAACTTGGCCTTCATTATTGACTATAACTGAGCAACATTTGCACGTAGCGAGTACTAATAATAGTGGTTCCATGTTATAAAAGCGTATGTGGACGATCGTACACATCAAAGAAAATAAACCTTGCAACTATAAAACATACGGCGTATTTGTTATTATGAAACGAAAGGACTGAATATAAACATTTTCACTACTAATAAAATTAGGTCGTCTGCTTTTGCCCGCATCTTGCCAGCGGCTATCTTCGAAGTTCATAAATATGTCAAAGTTGTTTTCCTTGTTCTGTTTCCCTTAAAGGTAACTATATACATATGTGTGATTGAGATAGAATGCTATTGGTTGCAGGCGGTGGTGGACACACGACGACACGTGCATCTATATGCTGTTTGACTATGTCTGCGGTGGAGAACTGTTCTCGTATTTGAGAAACGCTGGCAGATTCAGCAACAGCATAGGTAAGTCCAATGTTTCACAAACACTTCGTGAAGGTCAACTATGAGTATTGTAAACATTGTTAAATCGTTAAAAACTGATTATACGTTAATAAATTATAAAAAAAACCTTAGCGAAAAGGTCAGTAGGGTCTAAGGCACAGAAATCTGAATAATAAGGCGCTATTTAGATTTCTGTGGTCTAAGGTTACGATATGCGTCACAATCTTCCTAGGTAAACTTGGTAAAAAACGTAATATGTAATTTCTTTAACCAGTTTGAAGCATAGCTCAGAATCTCATCTACATAGGATAGGACATGGATAGGACGTTCAGTATCTCTTTAATCAGTAGTAGTTCAGCTAAATAAGACACAATGACCTTAAATGTCACCTGAATAAGATCGATATTATGATCATTTTGTATCAGTATAGCTTTGTTGCATATAAATCGGTGTAGATAAATAAACTGGAATAAATAAATAACCCAGGCGCTGGAGATCGGCCAATCCGGCACAGGCGGCCGGCCACGCGATTTGTGCGCACGATTTGATGCTCGCAATCTATGATTTGTCCACTTCTTGCTGGTTTTTATCACGCTCCAGACATATGGCTGTTTTCTTTTTGTAATCTATCTTTGACTTCAGTTCACTATTGAATGTATGTTCACAGGCATTCATAACTTTGTAGGTCACTTTAAAGGTATAGAATGTTTGTATGTCTTGCAAAATTTCATAACGATAGCACCAAGAAATAGGTACATAAGATTAGACAATAAATCGGATCGTTAATTTGATGACGGACCTGGCGTAAGATAAGCCCTAGCGCAAGATAACTAATGTGTATAAGAGTGGAATAAAAAATATAAAAAATGGAATCGGAATCACTAAAACATAAAAAAAGAAGACCTAATAATCATACCTAATAAAAATACAAACATGAAAGAGTAAAGGATTGCCTCTAATTTCCAGAAAAATCACCGACAGAAATAGGGTGCGGGTTCAGTGACGCGGGTTCTTACTCAAATATTGGACAGAGATAAGATTTTAGTTGTGTGTGGGTTGAGTCCCGATGGGAATGGAATGGTGACGACAGTGATGTGGTCCGACAGTCCGACTATAAAAATCTGTCTGCCCGGCCCAGCTCGGCAGACGTTTAGACGCCGCGATCTCTGTATTGCATCTATATTACAATAATACTTACTTCTACCTTCCTATTGTAGATACACATGCATTGTTTCAATGAACATTATGTAAATCGAGTGTAACAGTCAATCGTGACTTGGTATAAGCATAAGTACAAGAGGGCTTTCGATTCCGCTGATAACATTTACAACCTCATAACGATTAATGGAAACAAAATGGAATTTGGAACAGCAGCAGCCCAATTCTACTTACGAAATTGTTACCAAAACCGTAACACCACAAATAATTTTAACTATGAATAGCGCGGATGGTAAGTAATAGGTTCCTATACCTGACGGTAAACGTTTCAAGTCTATTGTACCCTGATGGTAACTTCCATCATAAACGCTGTCAAAAACGGTTTCATATAGAATGGTGCCAAATGGTGTAGGAACCTATAGCACGGTGACTAAAGATTGACATTTGCTTGCAGTTCGTACTGGGAGTATGAACATCAACCAATCATCAACCGATAAAATACTGTAATGAGGGCAATGAATTTTATAAGTATAGTAACTAAGATGAGGGCACGGAGCGTTTTATAGGTACCTATTCAGCTTCAGCTGTTTTAGGTTTCTACATAGGGGCAGCAAACAGCTTTGGCCAAGCCATCAATAACTCTATTTATAAAACGGTAATATCAACTAAAAGATGTAACATCTTGAGAGTCTTTTGCGGAATGGAGGTTTATGATAGAAAGCTTTTCATTTGATTCATAGATGAATGCTCTGTACCTGTAGATAAAGCTAGTAGTAAAGCATTTCAATAATAACATGATATTGCTGTCACGAATCACGTGCATGGTAGCGGTGTACACTCGAGCATATAATTTTTAATGTTATAAACAATTAATAGCTAAGGAAAAAAGTAGCGATGTCAGTTTGTATGGGCGTAAACTGTGAATTGGCACAGCTAATTAGTTATTTATGAATTCTAAGTGCGCTCTAGTTTAGCTTTTTGAAATAAAGTAGTACAGAGTATGTAAACATTTTATCCTTCATGAAATCAACCCCAATTCCAATTTTCCGGGTGACTAATTTGGATTTGGGTTAATTCGAAAGTCTTGCAAACTTTTGCTTAATAATATACAAAAGTTTGTTATCCGTTGCGTGGCACAGAAACAATTGAATAATGCGATATAGGTAATAACAAAAAGATTGATTGCTTTTAAATCTTGATGTGTCTGAAACAGAAAGTTCTGAGACTATCCTAAGGATCTTGAAAATTTGATATGCAGCGAAAGCAAACGAAGGAGAATTATATATATAATCTCCTTAACCAGTCACATTGATACCTTTTTAGTTTTCATCTACATCATTTTTTGTTTCTGTCTTAGAACATTGAGAACATTCGATCTCGCTTATATGCCCTTATTGGAACGCACGAAGGCGTCTTCTCCAGTCATGGCGTGATGTCATGTCATGATGCCATGCTGGAGACGGTTCCTCGTGTCGCCTACTCCAGCCGTCGACTTTAAAGCGGCTTTGAAGTCCAAATATAGCCCCATCAGTTAGAAGGATTTATCATGGATTTTTGCTGAACATTTAAATCCTATTTGAGTTGTTCGCTGAACAGTTTACGATGATAATATGAAGCCATAGTAACAGCTCGATGAGTACCTACCTAGGCCAGTAGGTGTTGAAATGGTTGCGGGGTGATTGTGCCGTCGGGTTTCTAAGCCACTAGTAGTTAGGTATATGTTTAGAAAGGTGAAACTAAAAACTAATATGTAGGCATCTACGTAAAGGTAATAAAATTCTTACTACTTGAGTTTCCTCTTGGATGCAGGAATTAAATGCTTATGCTGAATTCCTCTATCATAGAAGTCGCTTGGAGAAATCAGCACCAACTCTCATCACATAAAGAACTATCACAGGATTTCTGAAACGAAGGGAACGATAGCTAGTTTTCTTGAAAAACTAGCTATGCCCCTTATTCATTTAAATAATGTATTTAACATATATGTATGTATGAATAATGGGGCAAAACATATTATCAAACTACGACTTAATGTTTCTACCTAGATAACCATAAAAGACTTTCATATAGGTTGTAAGTACTGATAAATGGAATAAATCACACATTCTGCGTTTTACCTACCAAACGTTTAGATCTTAAGGTTATAATTCGAAACAGATTTTTAGATAGATGCGTTGATGAATAAGTATTAGCTATGTATGAAAACCAGATGCAAACACACGTTAGATCCAGACGACATATATTGCGCACGATCCCACCTAATAATACAACCGCAAGAGACGCCCGCGGCCTATCCAGCTGGCATTGACTTTCCGAATACGAAAATAAACGTGATTTCTCTAATCCTGTACCAAGTGCTTGTATTTTTTGGTAGATTATGTATGACGTCAGGCTGGTAGTATTGACATACGGGAATTACGTACCGACAAAAAGCTTTGAGTAGCTGGGTATTGTGGATTGTTGAACGAAATGGCTTGTTTAACACAAAAATAATATCGATATCAAGGTTGTTCTCAAGCGATTCAAATCAATTATGAATAGATAGAGCAGCTCTGTGGGTGGTACTAGGCAATAGCAATTACTTATTAGGTAATGTAAAATAGCAAAATCCATATTATATGCACAGCATATTATAAATTCGAAAGTAACTCTGCCTGTCAGTCTGTTACCTTTTCACGCCTAAACGGTTGAACGGATCTCAGTGAAATCTGGCAGAGAGGTAAATAGTATCCCTGGGACAGACATAGGCAACATGAAAAGCGCGTGCGTAGCCGCGGGCAGCAGCTAGTGATCAATAAATGATGAAGATAAAGCATAATCTGCAATGGCTAAGGCAACTGCTTGTCAGCAATATGTATTTTCAGAAGTATATTGTCTGGTTTAGGATCTCACTTTATGACTTTTAAATAGTTCACGCGCTTCTTCACACAGTTATAAAAGTCAAAAAACTAGATTTTATAATTTAATAGTGTTGTGGTTGTGGTAAAAATTTACGACTTCTGTAAATTCTATTTCAGACCTATCATATCATACTAAAAATTGATTTTGTTCGGCTTGTTACTTTTATTTCTTTCTTGTTTATCACTATTCCAATCGATTTAAAAAGTTTTGTCGGGTACTTACACTGCCACCATAAAATCTTATTGTTCTCTTGGCATATCGACTTCCTTCAGTTCAGCGTACCTGACGAATCGACACGTGTCGAGGCATGTTTTTTACCATATTGAAATTCAGAAGGTCAATAGCTTAATCTGAATAGTTTTGTGTCAGAAACATACAAAATCATTACGAAGGATAATTTATTCTATATAATGAAAGTCTATTAAATACAGCATCGCATTATAAAACAGAAAGTGACTAGAATGTTTATACAAATAAACTAGAAAAATGATGTTTATATGTATTATATGTTATGTATTGTCGTTGAGATTAGTGAATGTTTCAACTAATTTTATAACGTTCTAAAAAGTATTTCCATAATATAAATAGAAAATCGTTAGAATTTTAACACATGTTTCATAATTTAACTAAGAATTAATGAAATATAATTGATATTTTTGTTACAGGAAACTTTTACGCCGCGGAAATAATATCAGCCCTAGAGTACCTCCACGCTAGGAATATAGTCTACCGTGACCTGAAACCTGAGAACCTACTTCTAGCAAAAGATGGTCACATGAAGATAACAGACTTCGGTTTTGCGAAGAAGCTGACAGATCGCACCTGGACGCTTTGCGGGACGCCGGAGTATCTGGCACCGGAGATCATTCAGAGCAAGGGACATAATAAAGCAGTCGACTGGTGGGCATTGGGTGAGTTATTTACTATGTATATTACGAGATATACATAAAGCCAGAGAGAAAGAAATTGGACGTACAATAAGACTTAATAGTAAACTAGACCTAAAACATAAACTCGAATCAAAGAAACCAGCATAGAAAACATTAAGTAATGGTAGATATTGTATAATCAATAAACGTAGCCAATACCTAAAGTTAAACAGCTAAAAAAAGCAATAAAGAATTAAATTGCTGAAACAATAAACAACTAGACCGTTCATTTCATATGTCTATAACCAATAAAGTACCGACTGATTTTTGCTTCCTTGCAGGTACAAAAAAAGCTTGCACTCTATCACAGTAGTACCTACATAATGCGTAGCCCGAGACTATTAGAACAAGGGTTAAAATGTTCGCTTGCTTTGCATTCACGTCAATTTAATTTTATTGATCGAAGCACTCTACGAACTTCTCTGTTTCATCGTACAGCGACATACCTCATTTATCATTCATAATATAATTGACCCCAGCATACCAATCCGAGCCTAATCCTAACAAATGACGTTGATATCATTTTTACTGGTGATCGTGAAACGGATTAGAAAATAGAAAGATCTTATTAGGAACCTTCACTTTTAGTGGATTTAATATTTTGAAATTTTATCCTGCTGTTTTAAATGCAAAAGTCTGTGTGGTTGTTGTTACCAGACGATGTGTTTGTTACCAGACAGCATCGTAACTACTGATCGGCACGTGATGAAATTTACGCAGAAGTAGTTCTAGTCCTGAAACGAATAAAATACCATCAACTTTTTAGAGAGTGTCCCATATTGACTGGATAATCCCGCAGGTGTGTGTGCGCGGTGGCAAGGTTGATGCCACAAAACCAAAAAAATGCATCGTTTGGAATCATCCACTCATATGGGACACCCTGTATAACCATATCGCAAAAGCGCAGGCAGCAGGAATTATGCTCTATATGTTTCAATGAGGTTGTTTAAATATTGTGTTTTATTGTTTTGTTTGGCTCATAAGAATTTAAATAAGTCACAGTGATAAGATCGGTGACAAATGGAAGTTGCACACGCTACCGGCATCGCCGCTTTCATCGTAATGTCACAGGTTCATTGCTCAGGTCAACTGTTTACCTTCAATTGGGTCAAATACCACATTTGAATTTTATTACGGTGCTTAGGACGATTATAATCTTAATTTTATAAGTAGAGTGAGTAACTAAAAAGTTTGTTAGTTGTATGATCAACCTGAAATTATACTAATAACAGGCATAATAACACTACAGCTAAATGGTTAACTATCCGCGAACGAAGAAAATTCAGAATCGTTTGTCTACTTTTTTCAGTCATGAGAGAGTTGAAGGACCGCTTTCATTTCCTGGCAGACGATCACAGTAGAAATCTCCGCTCCTCCGATAATCTTCTCCTATCTACCTGTGCATAACACCTCCTTCTTTGGAAATTCTTTCTCTATAGAGGCAGTTGACTTGCCTCTGGACATTAGAAAGGCAGATAGATACACGAGATGCTTTAAACCAATATTGCGCAGGCTCTTTCTTAGGAGGTTATACCAATAGTTAGTTTTTTTTCATTAAATGTTTTTTGTTTTGTTTCTTGTTTCATATTTATGCTTTAGTAGGTATTTAGGTATATATTTTGAAGACATCTATATTTGTACTTTAGTATTAGCACGCCATCCCTCTGTAAAACATATGTTTTTGGTCGGCAGGTAGAAAATGCCTCGGCATTAAGCCCACCCTTTGTACCTTAGTGCAATAAAGTGTTTGAATAAATAAAGACAGTAGCTACAAAAGTTCGCTCTTTTGGTAAAGAAAAAGAAAAATACATCGAATTCAAATATTAGTTTTAAGGCTTCGAATTCTAATAGAGTTGTTAAATATGTATATAAACTGTCTTTAACAAAATCATATGCATTTACAGACAGGCCTTTCATTTTACATTAGCTTCTGATGTCAATCTTTCGTTTTGATACATGAAAGGAATACCAGCTTGATGCCAGCTTCGTTTTCTATTACGGATCTACTTGTTATCGATGGCTCGTCATTTTTGTTTACAATTTTAGTTCATCCCGTGGCGTCGTCTCGTATCCGTGTTTACATTACAATAATGTTATGTACTTACCCTGTTATTCCTGTCCATCAAAGGGATCATTACGTGCCAATTTTAAAACATTATGAGCCTGGTTTTATGATATTCCTACTATGTTGTTTCTATGTCTGTTGTTGATTGGCACTATACTCGACAAGTATAGTGTTCACTGTAAAGCGCGATGTATAAAGTTACTCGCTAGCTGCCATTCAAAATATTTTCACTGACTCGAAATCCGATGTTTTAACTTAGTTGCTTCTTATGTGACAAAGTATTTGACTACATGCTGGTAGGTACTTTGGATTTTTCGGCTAAGACGACTTTCATGTTTTGTTCATGCACGTCTCTCTTACCTATACCTACTGCTAGTGATTCTAGTTTCCTTCTACCTCCTTAAGACACATTTGTGTACCTTGCTTTGTGATCACATCTTGGATGCCCTATTCGTATCTGTAAGTTTAAATACTCTACTTTAATTATTATATCTACAATTAATTACACAGTCATTTAAATGATGTTACCTGTTGCGGTAATAAATAACATGTCTGGTGAATAATTAAGCAATAACGTCGTATGAAAGGAATTATACACATATTTATTTGAGTTGGCATCTTTGTTCAATAAAATTAATGTAAAGACCTACAATGTAATGATTTCGGACAGAGAACGTCTATGTATGTAGTACTTTTATTTACTACATACATATACCTACTATAAACAGGGAAATAACAAACTAGAAATAAAATGTTTTAGTGAAAACTGGTGTTATTAAAATTCAATAAAAACACTCAAGAATTAATTTCGCGGACTGGTTATAAGAATCTAGGATTGATCGTAACAATATCATTAGTATTCAGCACTTTCTAAATTATTTGGTTCCTGATGTGTATTTTACCTGTTCATTGTAGATACGTTTTTAAAATAAAAACATACAATAGACTGATTTCGGTTATTCGATATCGAGAGGTCGACGTGTCGACTTTTAGTGTACTTATGGAACCGACGCAGAAATCAAAAATATCACTTTATTTCCATGTCAGTGTTTAATTTTAGGAATTTGACCTTTTCTAACATTTATCGTTCATAAGGAAATAAATAGTTTTTGATTTTGATTTTAACCGAACTCAGGTTAGTATTATTTAGGTATCTACTCAGTTATTTCAACTGCAGATTTAAATATAAGTGCTGATGTAGAGTTTGTAGACTCACATGACACAGAAAACAGCAACCTCTATATAAAATATATTTGGCTACGTCTCTTCACAAGTGGACGAACATCGATGAAAACACGTTCTTTTTACCTTCCAGGTGTATTAATCTACGAGATGCTGGTTGGCTACCCGCCATTCTACGACGACAACCCGTTTGGGATCTACGAGAAGATATTGAACGGACGCGTGGAGTGGCCCCGACACCTGGACCCCGTGGCTAAAGACATCATCAAGAAACTCCTGGTCCAGGACAGGACGAAACGACTCGGGAACATGAAGGTAAAGTCTTTGTCTTATTTTTCACTAGTGTCTGCCCGCGGCTTCGCACGCTTTCTTTACCGGATAAAATGTAGCCTAGAAAGATACGTTATTCCTAGTCAAAAAGGATGTAATAATTGTGGAAACTCTTAGGTTATTTGGATCCCATGCGAACAGATTAATGTGATAAAAAGTAGTGTATGCTATTGCAGGTCTATACTAGACCTGCATGTACGTAAAAATTCAACCAGATCTGTGCAGTACTTTTAGTGTGAAGAAGAAACAAACATTTATCCAGCCAACTTAACTTTTACATTTATAATAGTGTGTTCATTATGGCTGGTTTTAGCACATGTTATCTTTGGGATTTTCGCAAACAATTTGCCATCCTTAAGCATATTATTTGTCATTTTCTTCTCTTAGTGGGGTCATCGGTACAATAATAACGTTAATACGCTGAGAATGAACTTGAGTAGGGAGCTAGAGTACCTATTTTGCCAGTTGGTTCTATTTCAAGGGGTGTCTAAACCGTACCATCAATAACTTTTAAGAACTATTAGGTCATGATCAGAGAAACACCTTGGATGAAGGTAACTTCCATTTTAATTGGAAATTTGGCGTGAATAGTGAGAATTGATGATATAAGGCTGAGGCATTGTTGTGCCAACAGGTGGTTATTATGAGACTGCGGAGTTTGTGGTAAGCACTGTTTTGTTGCTGCTTACGTTTGATACATATCGCATCGAAATTATGATAACAGTAAATTTCGGCAAACAACTAAAAAACATGAAAATTATGATTTGACGCAGATGGTTTGAGCAGAGCCGTGACAAGTTCTGTGTTACGGAACAAGAGATTAGTGGAGTCGAATTTATTTTATTTTAATTATAAGTAAAGGTTTTTATAATTAAAATAAAATAGTTATTGTACCTGAAAATAAAATACATATTGTTTTTCTATAGGAATAATCGGAAAATTTTACCTATACCTATACACTTGCCAAACTCGATGGACAATGTTTGTAAACAAACCACCCATACTTAACCTAAAATTCGTTCTTTTTAAACGCAATTTACATTACTTGTCGATTTGAGATCCTTCCTTCAATAAATATTGTTTACAATTAGTATATCTAAAACTCGACGCCAAGTAAGTGAGTTTTAGTTATTTGTGTCGTGGTTTGTTTACAATCATTCTACATTGAGTTTGGCTAGTGTAGAGTATCATATTTAATTTTCTTTCGTTTCATACCACCAATTAATAATATTAATTAATATAAATCTTTTATTTGAGACAACAAATAGTAAGGTATGTATGTAGGTACATACATTCAATATTAAACAAATACAATGCAAGCAAAAAAAAAAACAAAAAAAATTACTTATTGCTATCGTTTTTTATAAATATTTGACATAGTAATTGCAAACTAGTATTTTTATGATAAAAGAAAATAAAATTAAATATAATTACAATAGCCAATAGTCTTCGTGAATTTAGAACAAAGTCAATATGCAAACCAATAAATAATTGTCAACATCAGCGTTGAAAATTATTTATTGGTTTGCATATATGTATGTTCATGAGGATAGGGCTAATAGCACATTACAGTGATAAAAAATGCATTAAAACTTTACTGAATTGGAAATCCCGTCTATTTTTGTGTCATGGACGTGTGATTTTTGCAATTTTGCTAGGCATGCTTCCTGTCAGAGCGTTAAAATGACACTAGATGAAATGGAAACCCAACATGTCGAATGTGTTCTTGAAACAGATGGTTTCAGGGAGCGCATTGTGAATCTATAGGGGCCGGCAGATACCTTGATCGATGTATGAAATGTAAGAATCTTAATATTTATTAAGCAGATAGACAAAAAATAATAAAAGGCCCCGGGATACCATCTACCTCGCTGCCAAATTTCACCGAGATCCATTCAGCCGTTCTTGAGCTTGAACATATGCAAAACGATAAATAGTGTAACTAACACGACTTTCTTTTATTATATAGATAGATTAGTATGGATAAAAACGATACCTAAACTGTGTTAATGCAGTAATAAATTGATTGCTAAGGAATCGTATAAAATTGAGTTTTTCCTGTTGATAAATTGCTCTATATTTTGCTCGTGCTATAATTATGAGCTTTCAAGCACTTACCTACCTATATGCACCTAGTTTCCCCACTATTAAAGTCTAATAATTCGTAATAGCGAAATTATGGATACCCAGAACAAGTTTGTGCAACTAAGAGTTGGTTTGTATGTAGGTTGTCTCTACTGAACGAATGAATTAGCATAAAAATTGGTGATATGTAAAAAAATATTATAAATACTTTGATCTGGAAAGGCGCAAGAAATGCAAAAAAGAAACAGTTTTATTTAGGATTTTGTTATTATAGTTTCACACATTTTAAGGATATTATATGATTTCTTAGTTTTAGGTAAGCTTGTACCTATGCTCCGAAATAGAAGAGAACCCAGTGCTTAGACAAACCTAACACAGGCTTTAAGGCATTGCTAACCAATGTATGTAACAAATTTTTTTATAAAGAATAAATGATATCTATCTATCTATCCGCACAAACTCAAGATACCTACAATGTTTGTAAGCATTGTAAAAGTAAAGTATAGTACAAAGAAATTTATTTTGCCAGAGCATCAAGACAAAAAATACAGAAAATTAACCTTAAATTTAGGAGAACACTGACAAAATCGGTCTCTATTCAGCATGTGCTATGGTAGAGCAGATAACATAGCGCTGATCTTCCGTGGAGACTTCATTGCATACTTAACCTAAAATACTTTCTTGTGGTTGATTTATTGAGTTTGTCTGTTTTCTTTTAACTTCCTGTCGATTTGAGCACTTATAGCAATGCATTATGCTGACAATTATCAGACTCGACCCAAAATGATAATTTTGGTTTTTTTGTTGGGTATGAGTTGATAACAAACTTTGTACTTTGAAAATGGCTTGAGATAGACAATTCTGTTATAATAGCGTTTCTATAAAACACTACCACTTTTCTTACGATCTTATTCTCAAGTCTATTTGATTGGTACCTACCAGAACCTGAAAATCTGGGTACGGATAGTAGCATAATTTGGTAACCTCTTTAACGAGTACACTTCTACCGCTAGGGTTACCACTTGATGATGCTGTCTGTACATAATAGAGACCAATCATGATTTCATCCGACTAGCAAATTTTACACTGTGTCCGAATTATTTTTGTCCGAGTCGTTAGCAACTCTGCAAACCATTGTTTTTGTGATTGTTCACTAGCTGGAGGGGATATTACAGATAGGGAACATAAAGTAGCAGCTGAGATAATTTACATTTCATTGCCAATATATTGTTGTCAATGTTGGAATTCACGTGCATAGTCGCTTTTTTCAGACAGTTGACGTTATTTATGAAGATTAATATAGTTGCTAATCCGTAAGACTTAGCGAACAATGCGTATTTATTTGTTAGCCTTGAAAAGTACTTTATGGAAAATTTACGATCTTGTATCTTTTATTCTACTAGTTTATTATGTTTTTAGTTTCTGATTCAAGAAATTTACTTGCTCACAAAGTTATTTGAATCTCTCAATAGATCTAGTTTACTATTGCCCTACATTTCTTCACTAAGGGCATTCATTTAGCCTACTTACTTGAAGCTACGTAGTAAATTAGAGTGACGTTTATTCATTTTTGGGTTTTTAGTACTAACTTTGCATCAAAGTAATTGCTGGTGTCATTACAATAAATTGCAAAGTTTATATTTATAACATAACATTTCGTCTGATTATTAAAGTATTGTGGAATAGATTGGGCACATCAAAATATAAACAAAATGTTTATGCATTCAGAAGATGTTGGCTGGTATCCAGTCGTAGTTTCTTCTTATCAAATAATTTCATGTAATTACATATTATTTTGTCAATTTGTCTTGCTATTTTGGGTTTTGTATGATTATGCAACAAAAAGTAAACAAACCTCTGCGCGAACACTAATTATTTTTTGCTACAGTGCCTCAGCCAACTTCTTTTTATTGGCTATTCAGTAATTTATTTAAAAACAAGTAGGTTTCTCAACCTATTTTCCAACCGTTGCTGAGTTATTTATAATCCATCGTTGTGTAAGTCCAGTATAAAATTAGGGCTTATCCTACTGATCTGACATCATCGTTCTCTTGAATTTTATTGCGTATCGTAAATTATTCGGTCCAGTTGCAGGATATACATAGGTATCCGGACAATTAAACAATATCTATTGAATAACCATAAACTATTTTACTATTCAGGCCCCTGTACTCTGTGATTCAGGTATTCAGACTTAGTACTCGTAATAACTCACATTCTTCCTGTTAGGTCAGCATGCCTTATGCCTTTTCAAATGGTCAAATCTACCTTCAGCGGATTTTATGGAGCTATCGCGGGAAGGTTTCACAGCGTTCGGTGACTTACTACTACAAACATGCCAACGCATAAATAAAAGTGTATGTTTCTACAATTCTACACGCTTCGTTATTTCACATGCTAGTGACATCAGAGCGTCCATATTGAACCTGTCTGCGACTAGAAATCGGTAAAGCCCGATAAACAGTTGACTAGAGAGTACTGCTGGGGAAACTTATTTTTAAACCACACTTAGCGGTTTGTTTTCACCGAGCTTTTTGCCGTGTCGCAGAGATGGTTAGAAAGCCATCCGTCAAGTGTCTACCGGCGACTTCAAAGGCCGCATTCACATATAACCCTGGTCCCTGATTCGAGTGCATTCCCCCGTCTGCACGTTATCTAGCATTTCCATTAAATTTATACTTAGCAAATAAACCGCTGTAAACATAGGATAGGTACACTACATTTTCATAGATACGGCTATCATTGTAATATTGACTGGAAGACTGTGCGAACTGACCATCCTGTGCGAGCTGACCTCTTTGACACCAAAGAGGGGTAACTATCCAGCAGTGAGTGGCTGATTATCATGATGATGATTGATGACACTTGGTAACCTGTTTTCTACATAAACGGCAGAAGGATCGCAGTCTTAGCTACATGCATATAATGCTGTATATAAAGGCTGTGCTAGGTGTATAATTACTACGCAATAGTTTTAATAGTTGCAATAGTTTTCCGATACCTAAGTACAGCAATCCGCAATTTCCCGTAATGACAGAGTCGTAAACGTTTATCACAATATCATGCGGTTGTCTCGCTGTCACGTTATTAACCGCCTATTGAATAGTAATGTTATTATATTAAATCACTGTTTTTATGGCCAGTGAAATATAAGGATATTTACCGTTTATAACTATTTTAACGATCGATAATAGTATAGTTGATATTATTTAAAGTGAAAGTTGAATTTGGTTAAATCAACGTATGCAAACTGCAAAAAGATGTTAATTGATAGATATTTTTCTATATCCTTAATTTTATAGCACTGTTTTTGATTAGGCAGTCGCTGAAATAGATACAGATAATGTTCTTAAATTCGTCAGATTAGCAGATAAGATGAAAATACAGTCGAATATTTTGGTTTTTATCTAACTTTATACTAGAAATCCTGTTTAGATCACACTATTTTAAATATTTATGTAGCTATAAGTTCAATATGGTACAACAACTATAAAATATATAATGCAATGTAAGTATATTAAATACAAATTCAACCCAGTTTTATCCATAGGCAATATTGTAGACAGATATTGAAGGACCTTGGTACCTATCTACTATTTCTAAACGAAACTCTATCCTACAACATGCTAGGTTTTGGAAGTCTTCATTTTCAGAAGAAATGACTTAGATTATCTCTAAAAATCATCTGCTTTTGTAAGTGCGGGTTTGGTTATCAAACTAGGCCTAGATCTCAGTACTCACGGGATCTCCGTGGTAAAAACTCGAATTACATAAAATTCAAAATTTTCTCTTTGTGTCCTTGAATGTGAAAACACGATTGAGAAAAAAAAATATGATAAAAACAACATGAACATGCACTGTTTCGCACATAATTAGGTCGAGATCTCAGAAACTCTGCGGTCTATGGCGCACATTGCGCCCTCTTAACACATTTATTACGTGCTTTTGTAAGTTCGTTACACATTATTTCGCTTTGAGAACATAAAATCTATTGCATTTAGAAAATACTTTAGACATTAGGTTTGGTAGGAATTACTCTCAATGCTTGAGTTGTGAGTTGGCACGTTCAGTACGACTTATCGAACGATAAAATGCGCTGTAGTATAAATTCTAATTGCAAAGCACATCTAAAGCTAACATTTTACGATGTCTACCACCATCGCCAATCAGAGCCAACAATAACAGCGTTGTTCCAATTCTTGTCGGTGCAATGCGCACCGTTTTAAAGACTATCAATCATTTGAAGTTTAATTGGGTGTATCGGGACTGGTTTTGCACCTGGTGCCGAATTCCACTAAATTAATTAATCATGGTATCGTCTCGGAATGAAACATTTTTGCATTGTACGTTTGATAAAAGAAACAGATAAAGGGACGCGCGTCAAAAGTGTCAAGGGTTCAAAGAGAATTTCGGCCTCGGCGGCCAGTATCAACGGAGACCAGCTACATACATATGTGTGCAGGACAATATTCTAGTGCACAAGTGTGTGCGCAAACACAGGTGCATTCTCAGTTCCCTCACTCTCATAATCCGATGACACTTCTCTAATAACGAATTGGTTATCACGTTCTTCATTATTGAA
Organism: Eupithecia inturbata; assembly: GCA_963662085.1. Classification (NCBI taxonomy): domain Eukaryota; kingdom Metazoa; phylum Arthropoda; class Insecta; order Lepidoptera; family Geometridae; genus Eupithecia; species Eupithecia inturbata. The sequence continues at coordinate 6,669,732 of OY759180.1, read as the reverse complement.
GTAGCTAGGAAATTATGTAATTATCCTCGGGCACCTTTAATTTGTTTAGATATTAGCATCATCGATGTACCAGATTGATTCGGTAGGTTCGCAATCGATGTAATTGGTGTTGCTTGTTTCAGTGTGGCTCGGAAGACGTGAAGCGGCACAGATGGTTCAAACACTTGGACTGGGCTGATGTTTTTTTGAAGAAACTTCAGGTGACTATCTTAATTACATATTAGATTCTATATTATGTGTGCAGCACAGTTTAATCGTTTTTGAAAAAGTTAAGCCGACAGATTTAACACTTTATATTGTCAACGACGCACATGTAGTTCTACGAGCCCTACTAGTACTAGCTGCGGCCGTGCCCCTGCGGGTCACGCCGCAGAGGTTGGGCAGTGAATGTGTTAATATAGAGCCTCCTGGAATGTGGACCAGACTAGAGTAGGACCGAGGCAATTGCATGGAGAGTGGCTTTATTGTGAAAATTTTTCAAAAATTTGTTTATAATTTAGGTAAACTTTCAGCCCTTTACCACCCTTTTCATTGAACTTTTGCTTTCCGAGGATTAATTAGTAAGTTTTGGCGCTCATGCGTCTTTTCACATGTTCATGCTGAGGCTGGACCTGAGTTAAAGATCAATTTTATTTATAACACTTTACACGTAGAGTTTCTACCTTAGTTTAGTTTTAGAACTCTTGTTTTACAAGTTTTTGGTACATTTCCCTATTTTATTGTGTGTATAAAAATAAAATCTACCATTTTCTTTATTCCTTTATTTATTTAATTTATTCTGATGCAAGTAATAACCTTTAGAAAATTACAATGAAATTATAATAGAAACAAATTAGAACTAGTATTTACAATTGAAACAATTGAGCTTACTGTTGTAAACAATCTACAGGTAGCCTAACTGATCCATATCAATACCAGTCGGAAGCGCCCCAAGAAGCTGGCTGTATTGCCCCGCCGTATGGCAATGCTGATGCGCTGCGCCAGATACTGATGCACCAGATACACCAGCTCTCGGGTCACAAGTAATTAAACTAACTGATTATGTTTTATTTTCAGCCTCCAATCGTCCCTTCAGTGTCCTATGAAGGCGACACCTCCAACTTCGACGAATACCCTGAAACCGACTGGAAAGCAGTGCGCGCTCTAGATCCTGATGAACTTAAACTGTTCTCCAACTTTTGATCACGTAACAAATTTAAGCTTATGGATAAATATGTTTAACAAGAAAAGGGGTACCAATTTGGCTCGAATTATGTGGAGTTCCCAATGGGAATGGTAATGGGCAGTTGTGAGCATTTTATCAATGTTCCTAAGGAGTATTTACTGTTTGAACTGTAAATACGCATAAGCGTTAGGATATTTACTATGGTTTGATTTTTGCCGTTCCTTTATGTTAAATTTAAATACTTAGGATTTTAGATTCCTATTTTTAATTGTAGGTAATTGGTATGTTGAACTTACTAATATTGGTAGATTGTTGTTGAACGTACCTACTCTATGCCCAAATTTTGAATTTCTTCAAACCAAATTTTGTGTAAGTATGAATGTTTAAAAAATCTGTATAGTTGCCCAAATAATTTAAAACAAGGTATGGTTAGATCATCTGGTCATGTTTGCTGATTTATGTAAATATAAAATGTTTTAATTATGCATAATTCCATCGCTTTTCAGTGGTAATATTAGTTTAATTAGTCGGTAACATGAATAATTAGTTATTCTTAATATTATTTGCCGTCATTTAATTGTATCCTATTAAATATTTTACCTAATATTACGTTAATTTATTGTTCTAGGTTAAGCTTAGAGAGCCCTTGGTCGAGCAAATAACTTGTAGGTAATTCTTTACAGAGGGTTTGTAAGAAATATAGATTTAAATAATTTTGTTTAGTGTTCACAAATGATTTAAACCTACGTGTCTTTAAAAGTTGTATACTTATACAAAATAAACAGTAGCTCAGCCATGTAAAGACACCGCTCCAAAAATATTCTCTCTCAGTAGCTCAAAATTCATGTTTTACTAAATATTAAATCATATTTGGTAATATAATACAGGTTGTACCCGATTAGGTAAGACCCAATCGGGTACACCCTGTAAAAAGCAATTTTCTTATGTTGCCTTTTATATCCAGAAATCATAAAGATAAAAATAATTTATACCTGTTAGACTTTGTCAAAAAATAATGATATGTAAAATTATAAAATTAATTTTGTTGTCACAAAATATCTACTATACTTATGAATAATTGTTGAGTAGCGATCTCAGAAACATTGCAAATCTAAAGTAATTAGAGGCTCAATTGAATATGCCGTCACTAAATGTCAATACTAATACGGGGTCTCTCAGAACTTTTCTACAAAATTTGTTCGATTGCGATAGTAATTCATAACTACTGTTTCAAAATTGACGTTGTCTGTTTTTATCATATTATATTCCAATTTTAAATCGTTATCGATAGGGTTTGTGAGAGACCCAGTTAAGTAGATACTATAAAATTAAGATTTTTATGTTGTAAATATCAGTTAAAAGCATTGTTGTTCATTGTTCATGCCTAAATAATGTGTCTTGTAACTTCTATGCATATTTAACAGGGTTATAGGTATTTGAGTAGACAAATCTTGAATACACTAAATAAATGTTTTAAACAATTTTTTTTGCCATCTTTGTTATTCCTTCTCCTAGTATATAGGTACCTAGAGAGTTAAAGTGTAAGATTATCTAATTTTACTTTATCATGATAACAAAATGGAAACTACTACTAGATGACAGTGCCACCTAGATAGCTAACTAGTTAAATGGCTGTTGTGTGCTAGACTATCTCGCCTAATTGTGAAACTGATCTAACTAAGGGTTTCAAGTGTCGATGTCGGTCCGATTATTTATTCGTAGTATCTGGCACGCTTGGCAAAGATTTTACTTGATTTTAGTGAGTCTGTTCAATAGGTGACCTCTGACTTATGTAGTTAGGTACTTGTTCTTAGAACAAAAATAAGATTGTATTGCGCCATTATGAAATACGAGCCCTAAGAGGTGTTAAACGTGTAATTTTTATTTACATTTATGTCGTTTTAAGCCAAGAATTGCAAGTATCATACGTCCTAAAGATTAGCTTAGCAGATTAATCGCGATAGCTAATCGTCGATAGTTTATTTATCGCCCAGTTTTATAATAATCAAGCAAGTCGGTGTACGTACGTGTCGCCATGGCAGTGAGGGCTCCCCCACCGATCTTGGCTGAGAAGGCGTTGAAGGAGCTCAATGAAAATCCCAAGAGGATACCCGACGATATCCAGCATCTTAAGGATTGGATCGCGAAACAGCCGTATTTGCGCGCTAGAACAGGTGGGTGTGTCTGCTCTTTGTTTTGTTAAGAGTTTGAATTTAGTGGAATTAGGGCCCTTAATGTCATCAATTTTCAAATCACCATCACGAATAGTTGAGCCATGTTATGCCGTAAGCATACGATTCAAGACAAATCTTCGGCGTAGCAGTCGGAGCAGAGGAACTCACCCCCATATAATTACTTAAGCGAGAGTGGCGCAGAAAAAACAAGATCCGTCAAGTGCGAGTGTAACTCACGCGCCGAGGGTTACGAACGTATGCCATTTATACAAACAATTATGTACTATAGGTACCGGTTACAGACTTCGCTATTAAATGAATACCTAAAGAATTAGGTAACCTACCTAGATTTCAGATGAATCGCTCTGAAATCTTCGGAGGTTAAGGGATAATGGTAAATTTTTCGACTTTATCTAAATATTTCAAAAAGCGTACAGAAATTTTAAAAAACTGTTTTGATATCTACAAACTCTCATTTGATACCACAACCAAATAGGTAGCCCCCACTTTTTAAAATTATTCTCCCCTCTATGGACATTTATTAAAAAAGTGTTCTACTTACAAACTTCTCTATATTTGTCTGTAAAATATATACAGACGCTACATAGTACATTTTAAATGGATCGCTCTGTAACCTGGGGGGCTACTTGGAAAAGGAAAATCGAAGTTTCTGATTCGTTTTCGTGCATAACTAACTGTTATGTCGCTTGAATAAGATTAGCGTTCGCACAAAAACGAATCCGAAACATCGATTTCGTTTTTACGAGTACGGGCCCAGCGGAGATAAATTTTTCGACTTTTATTAAAATATTTCCAAAACTATGAAATTTACAAAAAAATCAAAAACTACGTATTTCAAAATGTACAAACTGATACCTTTCTTTTAATATGCCATTTGACCTTGAAGGGCTCTTAAAATTTCGACATCACAATTTGAACTGAAAATTTTCATTTCAAACTCCAAATACTGCAAACCGATACATCTTAAATGTAGGTTTCTCAAAACAGTTTTTGAAATTCGTGTTAGGTACATACTTTTTGAATTATTTTGAAAAAACTCGAAAATTTTACTCTCTGTACTCCGAAGTCTGCAAACCATACTACATCTGAAATGTAAAAAGCAAAGTCTCTAACCAGTACCTATAGTACATATTGTTATACTTGACAACCGTTCGAAACCCTCGGCGCGCGAGTCACACTAGCACCGGTGAATTAAAACTGGTGTTCTTCCAACACAAACAAGATCCGTCAAATAAGGCCCAAATAAGGTTCGTAGTTAATCCGCTCACATCCGTAATTAATTCGTCAAATTATAGTTATTATGATAGTTATTAAACATCCTCTGTATTCATGAATTTAGAACAAACACAAAATCGTAACTTAAACAAACCAAAAAATAATTTTCAAGGCTAATTTTTTGAAGATAGGGCTAATTTCACATTATAGTGGTAAAAAATTAATTAAAAATACTTAAAACAGTGAGTTATATGTCTCTACGTACATAGGTACATATTGATGACTGAAAATAGGAAATTCCGTCGTTTTTTGTGTCTTGGAAGTGTGATTTTTGCAATTTTGTTTAGCTTGCTTGCTGTCTCCTGTCCGAGCGCTAAAATGACACTAGTTGAAATGGTAGCCTAACATGTCAGATGGTTTCTCTTTTGATACAGATGGTTTCAGGGTGCGCATTCTGATATTTCAGAGACCGATGTAAAAAATCTACAAAATATGTAATTATATTTGTGCATTGGCTCTTAATACCCATTTTATCGTTTTGATTGTTCTATCTTTATTTACTATAGTATTATATAATACGTAGATAGGTAAGCACTTGACTGATAGGTAACTTCAAATACACTTGTAATCAATATACTACGCTAATAATATAAATAATAATTATGTATTTACTTCCACGATTTTAGATGACCAATGGCTGCTCGCGTTTCTGCGTGGAACAAAATTCAGTTTGGAAAGAGCGAAGGAAAAACTGGACCTTTACTACTCAGTGAGAGCAACGGCACCTGAACTGTTCAAGATAACTTATGACCATCCGAAATTTGACGAAATTCTAGGCCTGGGGTGTGTATTATGCATGATGCCTTTTCTAGAATGATCATTATTTCCCTATCATCTTAAGTTATTCCGTTTTAAAATATAACGTTGTACTTACCTTCATAACAGGGCTTAACGCAAAATAAGTCGCGTAGAGGACTGAAATGACAGCCTCTCTCATGCTGTCCCGCTTAGATCATCTTTGATCCAATATGATCTTAGTGAGACGGCATGAAAATTGCGGTCATTGTCAGTCTAAATCTTTATCTACGCGACTTAAAATCATCATCATCAACAACCTATATTATTCCACTGCTGTACATAGGCCTCCCCTAATGAGCGCAATCATCATCGGGGGTAAAGCTCATAATCCCCACGCTGGGCATTGGGTTGGGGACCGCAGTTTGGTGATGGAATTGTTCTGCAGGGGGCGCTGCTGCCCGCCCCCACGTAAATGGCCCTTAGTCGCATCTTACTTAATATAAATAAAATAAAATAAACATTTATTCCCTATAAATTATTATTTCATCTAGGCGGGTTTAAAGTAGGTTCTTATACATCTATTTCAATTGCACAATCAAAAACTCCGTGTGCAGGGTGCATACGGTTACTTCCATGTGTGTTCAATGAAATATATTTAATAGTGGGAGTACATATACATAATACTTTAATATACATATTTATCCGGGTTTATGAGTGTGTAGTATAAATAAGTCTGTGTGTTAGTTCCTCTGAGGCACCAGTCTCATGAGAGAGAGAGAGAGAGAGAGAGAGAGTAGTCAACCGGACTATGCACTTATACAAGGGTGTTGTACCTATTGTCCACAGAAAAACTAATTTGCATGCCTAGACTAAGGCAATACATGTACGGTACTTATGTATTATATTATGTATTAAAATCAAGACCATTGTGTCCCGTGTGTGCAAATAAATCATCTGTATTTCAGAACGTTGATTATGCTACCCAAACTGATCAGCCCTGATTCTGCAAGGGTGAGCTTGGTGAGACCTGGACGATACGACCCGGACAAGTACTCTATTGTGGATGTGATGTCAGTCACACATTACATGCAAAAGGTACCGCAATATAGTTTTTTAAGATTTTTTTTATCGTTCTTGTGGGTTCAAGTCCCGTTTAGTAATTTTTGGGATATTACATATATAAATGATTAGTATATTATTTATAAAATAAATAAACACAATACGATGCAATGTATAAAAGCCGCAAAATTGTTGTCGCGGAACCAGGAAACGGAACCCTCCGTGTGCGACTCGCACTTGGCTTTATTATAATTACTGATTTTTCTTTTATATTTTTGCGTCATTATCAATACATTTCAAATCATTCTATACGTTCCCCTTGCACCAAAATAATTTTAATCTTTGTAATTTCTGACGAAGTTATAACTTTTCGTCGGTAAGTTAAGTTGCATAAGTTGCTTATAAATGTTAAGTTTGAATAATTAAAATAGATTTATTTATTAAATCAGACAACATATTAGGTCCATTTTTTGTAAGTGCACAATACATAAAAATTAAAAATTGAAGGTTTAAGGTTCTTTACTCGTGCCCCGATCAAGCTGTCTCAGGCTTTATGTGCTTGGTCAGGACCCGAATAAAGGCCTTCATGTTGTGCTTAATGTTTATTATTTATTTTCAATATGGCATTTATTATCCTGGTATCTTTAGTATAGTGGATATTATCTGTGTGGCGGCGTAGCGTGTGTTGGTACCCGGGGTGGTTTTCTACCAAGCATCTTCCCTCCAACCGAAACTAAAATGCTGAACCGCTTTGGGGTTTGACGATCTCGACCCTCAATTCCTAACAACAGTAAGCACAAGTAATGGTAGTACAGCTGTAACAAAATTTTTTTTTAGTTCTTCGGGTATTTGGGTAAAGTTAGCAAGAGTACTTAAGACAAAAGAAATTATAGCGAGCGAAGCGAGCTCCGTAAATTTTAAAGACTGCAGTGGTAGACAAAAAGCTAAACAACGGCGAGCGGAGTGCGCCGCGGTAATTTTGGAGTTTAGTGAGGTTAGGTTAGCAACAAAGACAAGGAAGCTAAGTAAGACGAAGGCGAGCGGAGATAGCCGAAGTATTTTTGAGATAATTTTCTGCAATTAACAATAAATTTAGAAATACCGAAAAACCAGAAAGACCGAAAAACAAAAACGAAAATTTGTGTTAGGTACTTTTTCGGGTGGACACAAACTAAAGAAGAACAAGAAAAGATAAATTACAGCGAGCTCTGAACATTTTGGTGAAATTGCGGTGGTTAAGAAAATTGTTAAGAAACTAATACAAATTAAATATCGGCGAGTGGAGCAGCCTTTTTTGAAATTGGTGAGGCCTATCAAGACAAAGAAGCTTAGCTTTTTGGTGACTAACAACAAAATAGGAGGACAACAGACCAGTCCCTATAGATTCAACGGTGAGCGAAACGAGTAGCGGATTTTTTTATGATCTGGCTGTGCGTGTGAGTTGTCGTTGTCAAGGGGTGGCACCCTAGGAGCTTGGTACCGGGCGGACCGCCCCCTCCCCCCTTACGCCGCTAGTAGATATTATACGAACATATTATTTAATATTATTATTATAAGAGTCCGGGCAACAGGAGTTACCAATTAGCTTGTGTGGATAAGTGTGCGAGTGTGTGCATGTGAGTTCGATGCTCCTAAAGGACACCGGGTAAGAGGAGTAATCTATGTGAGCGTGTGTGGTGTGTGTTCGTGTGTGTGTGTGTGTAAGTGGTGTTTGTAGGCGTACCTATGCGAGAGTGTGGTTCTCTTGAGGACATCATCGGTCGCTTATGTATGAGTCCGGGCAACAGGAGCTGTATGCTTGTGTGTTTGTGTGAGAAAGTATGTAGGACCACGAGGTAATTTTTGATGTTTGAAAATTTCCACAGGATCCTCATTGAAGAATAGGAGGTTGATAATAAAATACATTATTATTAGATATAATATATATCTACATATATATATATAGAGATATTTTTTTGAAAATATAGTTATTTTTAACACACGCCTGCCCAAAAAATTAGTGTTATGTTTTCAGGGTTCATGTACCTACATTATGTTAATTTCTTTATTCAACCATATTCTTTGATTCCTTTAAATTACTATAAGCATTTGTTTGGGATATCGTTACCGAGTGACATAAGCATTATTGCTTGTTTTTCATTTACAGATTTTATTCATGGAAGATGACAACGCGACAATATCAGGCGCCGTGACCATTTTGGATTTGCAGGGTGTCACTATGGGTCATTTTTTGCAGATGACACCGATGATCATGAAGAAAATGTCTGTCATTAGCCAGGTACGCTTAGGATGAAGTTTTATCATTTGATGAGGACAATAACATAATTTATTTTCTCGAATTGTTTATATTATTTTCTAACTTCTCTGCCAGTGTCTTCGCAAGCGGTTTTCCGGGATAAAAGTAGCCTATGTCCTTTTCCTTTTACCTCCCTGCCAAATTTCATAAAGATCCGTTCAGGCATGAAAATGTAGGGAACAGACATAATTACTCTCGCTTTTCTAATATTATTATTGATTATAATCATTATGACCTTCGGAGATACTGTGTTGAAATCTACAAACCAATACCTTTCATTTGATATTCCTCTTGACCTTGTCCTCCGACCTTGACCTCTTTTAAAATTTCGACACCACAATTTGTAGTGAAAAATTTCTTTTGCATTTTTCATGTTTTTTTTCATTTATTCTGTACAAGCGCATTTTAAATTTAAGTTAAATGCTGCTGTTGTTGCTGAGATAATATAGACTGAAAAAAGAAAATAAAAAGCGAGACCATAAGGGTTTCGAAACCGATCTCCGATCTTCGAAACCCTAAAAACCTGACAAATAACTTGCAGCTTGTCCAGCATTATTTATTTCATTTTTATTTTAATTCCAGGATGCAGTGCCTTTGAGAATGAAGGGAGTACATTATATCAACACACCTCCAGGATTTGAAACAATATTTAATACTATGAAGGCTTTGCTCAACGAAAAAAATAGGGCTAGAGTACGTATAAATTATAACGGTATTTTGTTAGCAGTTACGAGTACGACTCAGTACTCGTAGTACAAGTTTATACGTGTTTCGTTCAACACGCGTTTCGTCCAACACGCGTTTCGTCCAACACAATTAATTTTCTTAGGATCTAAAACTTTACTAAGTAATAAGTAATGTAATCAAGCATGTAAATAAACACCTAAACTTTACATAACTACATGTAAAACATATTATACATTTTACAGCTTCACGTTCATAATACTAACTACGAGGCTCTTTACAAGCATATTCCTAAAGAAATACTACCAAATGAATATGGTGGAAGTGGCGGCAGTACTGAAGAAATCGTGGGTGGGTAAAATTAATTAATAATTAACCACTACAAATTAATTAATTATATACTTACAATATAAGTTACACGGTCATTTAACTCATTAAAAGACAAGACAGGTAGGTACTTAATTTAAATACCCGAGTATTTAGTAAGTTCAAGTATATTAATTTAACAACATGGGTCTTAAAGATATCCAATAATATGTTTTACCTAGTATCTACGTGGGGACCATCCACTCAATGGATCAGATTCAGATTATTTATTGGCAAAATATATAGTTACAGGTATTAGACCTGTAACTATATATTTTGCCGACGACATCGTATGGGGAAAACCTATGTCCAGCATTGGAAATTTGTGGGCTGATATGATGATAATAAACTAGCTATCTAGGGCAAGCTTCATTAACGGCAAGTTAAGCTTCCATTCAAGAAGTCTCCTGGTAACGTCAATCTGGTCTAGTTTAGGGTCTGGTGATAGAAATAATGGCGCTGCCCTGAGAAAACAGTAAATATATTTTCCAACATCATACAGATTACTGGAAGAATAAGGTGAAGGAATACAGCGGATTCTTTGAAGAAGAAAAGAAATTTGGCACCGACGAGGCCAAGCGCCCCGGGAAACCGAAGACTGCTGAGGACATGTTCGGAGCAGAGGGGTCTTTTAGGAAGCTTGAGTTCGATTAAATGACTAATGCAACGCTTAAGGCAGTGGTACCTATGGGCTAAGCCAGAGTGATTACAAAAAAGCTAAAAACACACAACCTCTACATACAATGTATTTTTTAAAAAATAGGTGTTAATTTGTAAGCTTTTTGTTTTAAATTAAATGATTTGAAAAGCATATTTGTTGTTTCCACACATGTTCCAAAAATATAATCCTACTGGGCAGACAGACTGGGTAACTAAAGCAAAATTAAAGTAAACAGCAACGTAAGCAGGTAGGCAAAATAATGACGAAAGAGAGTGGCAGGAAAAACTCTCAATGCTACTTCGTGCAATGCACGCATGCACATTTGCAACACCAAGGACTATAAAATATACTTGTTAATGTGACTTACGTTACAAAGGAGATTTAATTATTTTGAACTCTGAACATGTATAGTGAAGGGCACGAGGTAATGTAGGAAATATTTACAGAAAATTTTACAGAAAGCGGCTGATCTCTTGGGTAGTATGTTGTGTGTTAAGTTTCGTATAGTTCAGATAGTTCTAAAAGTTTAGGACAAAGCAGTCACAATCATTCTTGGAATGTGAATGATCATTTTTTTCGGTGAGATTAGTCAAAGATTTATTTTATTTATTTATTTAACTAGCTCGAAAACAGTAAATTCGAATATGAACACAAATAACATTATGCATTTCGGGAATAGATATACGTGTAACGATGCCCAAAACGGAATCATTAGTACGACCGCTATGCCCCGAGTTGGAAAAAAAGGCAAAGCTCGAGCTGAATGAAACTCCGAATAAACTTGAAGAGGGCATACAACATCTGAAGGAATGGATCGCTAAGCAAAATCACTTACGAGCCAGATCAGGTAAGCTACCTTAATTTCCTTTGTTGCTAAACAAATAACCAGTTAACCGTCACGTAAAGTCGGCTTTTTGACGATTTATTGAATGATTCCTTTCGAATTGTTCTAAGCGCATAAATTCGCAACGTGCAATGATAGCAATCAGTTGGTAATGCAACGATGAAATTAATGTCAGTTGCCTAAGCAGTAGGAAAATTAAAAATTTTCCTGTTTGGAAGTAATACTCTACCTAGCTACGTATTTATTTCAGATGACCAATGGCTAGCAGCGTTTCTCAGAGGCTGTAAACATAGCTTGGAGAAAGCAAAAGAGAAAATAGACTTATACTATTCTATGAAAACAATCGCGCCCGATGTAACAGTGCTCAAACACAAGAACACAGATCCCATATTCATGGAGTTAGCTAAATCAGGGTAAGATTAGTCGTCTTCAGATACTGGATTTGAATCTATTATTCGTTATTTCTATCGTGTCTAAACTTTTGATCTTGTTTGTGGAATTAGCTGCCTCTAAGCATAAGTTTCTGTGTTTTAGATTTAAAGATTCATTTACAGATTTATTACTTACGAGAAACTAGGCTGATTATTATAACTGCAATCATACATGTACCTATGTTCTGTTATGGTCAGGAGTCTCTTAGATCAAAGTCTATTTCAGAGTTGGTGTAATCCTCCCTAAAATTGCCAAACCTACCGATCCTAGAGTAGTTCTAGTCAGAATTTCACAATATGAACCCAGCAAATTTGTTATTTCTGATCTTCTTCCGATTATTTGGTTTGTGCAACAGGTAAGTGTTTTTTTTGGTTTTATTTATGCATATTATACCTCTATAATGATGAATAAAGATGCAGTTATCTGCATGATCTTACAAAATGTTTTTCCTGTTTTCGACTGGTATTGATATGGATCAGTTGAGCTACCTGTAGATTGTTTGCAACAGTCTGCAGTTAGCTTAAATGTTTCAATTGTAAATACTAGTTCTAATTTGTTTTTATTATTTGATTGTAATTTTATTTATTAATAAAGGCTATTGCCATTTTTTTTCCATAGAGTAAAATATAAATTTAAATATACGAATTATATTTATTTTTAACTACCTCTAGATTATTTGCAGAAGTCTACAGTTAGCTTAACTGTTTCAATTCTAAATTAGGCGCTAGTTCTAATTTGTTTCTATTCTTTAATAATTGTAATTTTCGTTGTAAATAGAGAACCTTTTAAACTATAACATAATATTATATCTACCTTATGTTTTAGATAACTTACATGGAAGATGACCCATTCGTCATATCTGGCACCACCTGCATCATTGATCTTAGAGGCGTTACCAGGGCACATTTACTTCAAGTTACTCCAGAAAAGTTAAAGCAAGTGGTGGCTGCTGGTCAGGTAAAATTATATGTGATGCTGATTTTCAGTTCTTACTCTTCTCTCTTATTCTTTTAACTAGTTGCTTAACTTAACAGGCTCTACCGGTTGGTTACGGCAATTTGCATGCTAAGAATATACTCGTAGAATTCATAGTTGCATAAAAGTATAATTATTAAAATTTTAGGATGCATCACCTACAAGGCTGAAGTCTGTACACATTTTCGGAATGCCATTCTTCTTGCAGGGTTTGTTCAACATGGGAAAGACATTGTTGAATGAGAAAAATAGGAACAGGGTAAATATTTATCACATACTGAACCATCATTTGAGAATTGTTACCGACACTTTAACGATGCTAGACTTATGTCGGCATAAATTCTGGGCATCAATTGTATACGCATACATAGACTCTGTTTGTGACTATTTTATGTTATTTATCGGCCCGGACACTCGAAACCATGTCTCTATACAAAAGTCGCATATCGGCACATACATATATACATACGCAACTGTGTTGCGCTACACGTCCTACTGTGTGTGTGTGTGTGTGGATGCTAGATGCGGCAAGCTGAAGACAGGGCGCTATGGCGCTCATTGGGGGAGGCCTATGTCCAGCAGTGGACTAAGATAGGTTAATGATGATGATGACACGTCCAACTGTGTGTGTGACATTTAGGGTCGCTTCATGAACATATTATGCGAGTGAGATAGTTGCGAAATAACTGGAAAGACATTTTATTTTTTATTTTCCCCTTACAAAAGGTGAAATCAAAACTCAAAACAAAAGAAATTTCGTATGTCAAAGATCAAACAAACAAAATATCAATCTCCATCGACGTCGTCTGTGTGTAAATCGTTACCAATGCCATCTGCGCCCCGTGCGTGCGCCGTACGTCCCTTGCATTTGGACCGCAATAAAACTCGCCTAGGGGCAAGCTCCGTCAGGTGGAAGAGGAGGGGAAGAGTGTCCATTCTATACGATAGTATTATTATATTCTGTGCCTATACTTACAAGTTTTTCTTTTACTGCTGTTTCAAAGGGTCCAACTGTGCCAGCAGGGTTTACTCTATGTATTCCAATCTTTTTTAGATACATGTTCATGGCGGAGATCTTGATGGATTGTATAAATATGTTTCAAAAGACATCTTACCAGAAGAATACGGTGGGCATGGTGGTACAATTCAAGAAATTATTGGTAAGTCGCGGAAGGACAGCTGTTTTTGTATTAACCTTATGCTGATTTTAGTAAATGTCAAAAAATTATTAAAGATTTATTTATTTAAAATAGAAATTGTTGGAATCGTTGATTTTTACTCAATTGAGTCAGATAGAACAATATTTAAAATTCTTCAAATTCGCAAATGCGTGTTTCGTTTTGTTTTTTTTTTGTTAATTAGTACTATAATTCGGTGAGCAATTTAATGTTGGAGCATTAAAATAAGCCCCCTGAACCTACATAACTTTTTTTTAGATAATTGGCTACAGAAGCTTAATGATTATCGTGGATGGCTTGAAGAAGAAGAACAATATGGTACTGATGAGTCTAAAAGACCAGAAAAACCAAGAACGGCAGAGTCACCGTTCGGAGTTAAGGGATCCTTTAGAAAGCTGGAAGTGGATTAAATTCCAATATCAAATTGACTATCAAATAATACAAACAAATTAGAACTAATATTTACAATTGATATAAATGAGCTAACTGCAGACTTGCAATCAATCTAGGTAGGTACTTGCTTATCCTAAGAAATATGTATAAATTAAGGTATATCGTAAATTTTTATTTCATTTGTGTTTGTTTGGGTTATTTGGCTGCATGGTTAAATAGTCACTTTGAGCATAACTGTAAAACCATTGATCCAATTTACGTGAAATTTAATAGCTGTACAGACAATACTTGTGAAATGTGCTGGTAATTTTGTAAGGCTAAATCCGTCGAGGGGTTTTTGAAATAAGGGGGTCCGAAGGGGGTGAAAATCAAGTAATTTTCACCCCCTTTGGACCTTGGAATGATTTAAATCAAGTGGGGGAATTAAGAAAGGTACACTGGAGAACATTTCAAAATGGTTTTTATGTTTTTCTAGCGTCTATAGTTTTTTTAAAGTATATTAACCATCTCATAAGAGCTCTCATTTGGCTGAGATTATATGATATCGTGGTTCATTTTTAAATGGCTCCTGTTTTTTTAATTTTTGAGTTGCACCTGCTCCTGCTAACTGCTCTTATTTGTTTTGTTTTGGATACAAAATCGTATACGTATCGTATATAACATAGTAAATAAAATATTTAAAATACTACCTACTGATTTTTATTTGATATCTTTGCGTCATTAAGTTTCATAAAATTCTAAAGGTTCCGAAACTTGCACCAAAAAAAATTTTACCTAGCTACCTTCTGACGAAGTTTTAACATTTCGTCGAGTCAAATCGTGAGTTTTCTACTAAAACCCATGTCTTGAATTTTGTTCAACAGGGTTTCTTTTAAGTTAACATTGTCATTGATTTTCTTAGATATTTAGGATAAACTAGATTAACGCCATGAAGATATAGTTACGGGCTAATTACTAGTTAATCTAGGCTAGTTTTTTATCTATGGTCAAGTTGTAAAAATGCAGTAGTAGACAGGCACTAGGCACCGATATCAACATTAGCAATATTGTAAATTAAATAAAAAACCAGTTGGGTGCCTACACTACCAACCTACCATATTATGCATTTACCTATCATCCATCTAATCATTTATTTGTTGAGGACGTTACCAAGGCACAGGTGCTGATAGTGATAACAACCAGGCGTTATCAGTTAGTCGATACAACGGCGTCGAGGCAAACTGTCGATAGATAGGTAAGTACCTATATGTATTGTTATTTCAATTATATGTATTATTCATTTTCATTTTAGTTAATTCTAACAAATAAACAAAATTCCAGGCCAAAATGATTCGAGAACTGTCACCAGAGCTAGCCAAAATAGCAGCAGAAGAGCTAAATGAGAAGCCTGGTCAGATAAAAGATGATGTTCAATACCTTAAAGACTGGCTCGCAAAGCAACCGCATTTAAAAGCAAGAACAGGTAAGGATATTGTCAAGCCTGGCTATTTTTAGCTTGAGTTTATTTATATTGACCTTGTCGGCGCGACATGCACGAACATCTATTAGTAATAGATAGGTGTTACGAACGAGGAGTTATCAACATTGATTGAGCCTTCCATGAATCTTTTAAAGGAAATTATTTGACGTGAAAAGACAAGTTGTACCTATTCACATGCATACCTTACTGATTTTTTATTATTATTTAACTCTCGCTTCGCGTAGGAATGTGCAGATTCATTTAAGCCTAGCTTGGATCAATATCCAATCTTTCTGATACCCTTGAATAATTAAGAATTATAAATTCGCAACAAAAAAAAACTATCCAAATAAAAACAAATGAACAAAGAACTAACGAAGGAAGCCGATGATTTCGTAACGCAGGTTAATCCCAGGGGTGGTGGGCCCTTTACAGATGACCAATGGCTGGTGGCCATGCTAAGAGGGTGCAAGTTTAGCTTAGAGAGAGTAAAACACAAATTGGATATGTACTACACTTTGAAGACGACCGCACCAGATGTAACCCTCAGTCTAAAGCCCAGCTCCAAGGAATTTATTGACTTCTTCAGAGTGGGGTATGATCATATTTTTTTTTAATGTGAAGCTATTAAACAAGATAGTCCAAAATGCAGAAGACATTTAGATGTAGATACAGACAATTACCCGATTGTGTGTATGGTGTTAACAAAATGTTGTTAGCTGCAACTATTACTTCTGTTGCTTATAATATCCTGGTAAACATAAAAAAAATTACTATGCTGATATACATATCAACACCATGAATGAGAAGGTTCACTTCATCTGTGCTGGATTTCCTGGATCAAGTCAGCTTTACACTCCTATGTGCTTGAATTTTTTTTTTATTAAAGTTAATTTCTAGGTGAACACACCTGCGATAATTTATAAATAACTATTCCATTGACTCATTACATTTTAATGATTACAGTACTGTGATAGTGCTTCCAAAACCCAAAGACAAGATATTCCCCCGAATTCTCCTGCTTAGACCTGGTGCGTACGATCCGGCAGTCAACAACGTTGCTGAACTATTGTGCGTGCTATACTACTTGGTTCAGGTTAGTAGTCGGTAATATTTTATCTAAATATGTCACAACGGCGATTCTAATCCATTTGCAAAAAAAAAAAGATGTTAAATCTTTTTTAATAACAAAAACTGAAACTTTCCAGATTTTAATAGTTGAAGATGATGTAGCTTCTGTTGTTGGAACGAAAATAATGGTTGATTATACCGGAGCTACAATGAGTCATTTAGTACAAGCAAGCCCGCCAATGATAAAGAAAATGATCGCAGTCAGTCAGGTAAAAATATAATTTAATTATAGACAGCAGATCTTGGAGCTGATGCGGGTGAACTTTTAGCTCTTGTACAAAATTTTATCCAGCCTATTTTTGAAAGACTTGAACACAGATGCTCATGGAACAGACCTAGCAAATAATTCAGAGGTTAATGGACCAAGTCAGATGAGACAAGAACATTTTATTATTATATTATAGCACTCAGGGTGCCCACGACGCTCATACCGAAATACCGCGGCATGTAGCGGCAGCGCGCCCAGCAGGGTCGCACCGCGCCCAGCAGGGTCGCACCGCGCCGCGCCGATGGCAGCTAATACCGTAACAATGATTTCAGGATTCAATGCCATTGCGGTTAAAAGGCAGTCATCACGTGAACCTGCCAGCAGGAATTGAGAAAATATTTTCCCTTTTATCTGGATTCCTAAGCGAAAAAAGCAAGGAAAGGGTAGGTGATGAATTTATTAGACTGGTTACTTAAGATTGTTCAGACGATTACAAAGTAATTCTTGTTTTTCAGATGATAATTCACAAGAGTGTAGACGATTTAGCTGATTACATACCTAAAGAGATCATTCCTAAAGAGTATGGAGGCTCTGGAGATACCATTGCTAACTCTATTGGTATGTTGTGTTCTCTCACGATTTTGGATTTGATTATTTTGGGGGATAAAGTGGAATTTCCCCCAAATAGGGACAGAGGGAGATAGATAGATAGATAGATAATACTCTATTCATTACCTTATAAAACAGATAGAACTTAAATAAACGTATTAACATATCATCTATTGACGTTAGCTTTGTAGTTCAGCTAACTTCTACTAGAAGCCGCCACAATTATAATATGTCAGAGGTAGAGACGATACGTTAACGCATTGGCAAATATGTAATCATAATCATTTATTTTTAATGTACCTAAAGAGCAGAACCTAGAGTAGTCTTGTGAACGAATTTATATACATCTCGTCAAATGAAACTAAGACAAAGAGAGCTACATTAAATTAGATAAATTTAGCAATTTACCTTGCACCGGAGTGTAGTGGAAAGGATGCCTTCCATCTGCATTGACGACAAACCATACTTTCCATATGGAAAGACCCAGATCTCTGGCGACCTTTCGAGTACTGGTAGTGGGATCCACGTTGAATGCTTGGAGTATGGCTTCGTCCACACCAACATGTTGCTGCGTGTCACTGACTCGTGGTTCTCGAAGAGTTAAGTTTCCCGTTTCTCGAAGTCGCCGAAAGGTATTAGAAAATGTGTTATGGTGTGGCACACGTCTATTGGGATGCAACTCTCTGTACAGTCTCTGTGCTGCACGTGTATTTCCATCGCATCGACCGTACGCATAAATAATATCAGCGTATTCTTCAATGCTGAATTCCGCCATTGTGACAAAAACAACGATAACAAAACAGAACCACAAACAGTTTATCAAAACATAACAAATAACCAAAATAAGAACGAAATTTAACGATTACAAATACTGATTCGAATTCGAAATTCTGATTTCGAAATTCGAATCTACGAATTAGTAGGTTACCTAGGTATGATAAAAAAAGGTTTTTTTTAATTAAGTTAGCGTTCCTACCTTTGTATTAGAAATAGGGAAGTGATATTTGAACCAAAATTGTTTCAATACAATGTTTTATTCTTAGCGTTTTTACTCCATTTTCCCTTTAAGTGCTAATTTTTGACAAGTTTATAAACTTTTCGGCTACATGTGGCATACCGTTGTAATAAGCGATGTTTAGATTTTTTTTAAAAGCATTTGAACTCCTCGATCGCTATTATTTTTTTTTTAAAACGGTGCAAAGTTGTCCTTCTTGATTATTTTTTATACTTTTTTTAACTTTGAGAGCTTATAACTAATTAATTATTTACACGTTCTTTCAAAAAAATAATTCGAAGAAGAAAAGACGAAGGATACATCTGAAACCAAAAGCAAGTAAAAAATTTACTAGAAAACACGTTCCAAAAAAAAGTTCTAGGGGTAGAGAGGTAAAATTTCGGAAAATCTTAAAAAAATACAAAAAACAGGATTTAAAAAAATTGTAAATAGTTAGGGTCTTTTCCTTCAATTTGTATTTCACAAATAGGTCCACCTACACACCCACCGAGTTTGTCTAACCCTCCACCAAACACCCTGTATATCGATGGTGTTATGTTATTTATACGCTATGGTCGGCGCCTACTAATAAACTACGCGATCTGCACCAGGGGAGATATACTTTCTCACTAAAGGCATCACCATTTTTATGTGTACCTACCTTGACAACTTGGCTTGTGAAGACCATTATTCTAGGCGGATAGCCTAGAATAATGGTTTTATAGTGAAGTACCGAAAAAATACCGAAATCCGGGATCCCGGTTTTAAAAATATGAATACCGGAAAAATACCCGTATTGTCAATAAGTCCAATACCGCCATGCCCTCTGCACCAGTGCTAGTGCACCTAATGCAAATTACTGTTTAGTAAAAAGATATACCCAAATGTGCATTTGATATGGATTATATTTCTACAGAACATTGGGTCTCAAAGTTCAAGGAGTACAACGCATGGATGAAAGAGGAGGAGTTATTGGGCACTGATGAGAAGAAGCGAATAGGACCACCGCCGCCGATGAACCAAGATGGGGGTGTTGATGGATCTTTCAGAAAATTGAATATAGACTGAAATTGGAGTTTTAGATGTAATTTCAATGTAATTTCAATTAATACCGTAATCTATTTGACATTTAGTTCTATTTTATTGTAACCCCGAAAATTATTACCTACCTACTAAATACACGTCCCTTCAGACATAATTTTTCGGTATTTTCTCTTAGGCTATGAATTATACTCCCACTCTCACTCAAAGGAGAGGAGGAAAGGGGAGGAGGGGATGGAGTATTTGTGTGTGTGTATGCGAGACTCACACCTGGTAGTATGGGGCAGAAATGCCCATCTGGGCGCAGAGGTCGACATTCGCGGCTTCAACTGTGTCTGTCCTGTCTGTGCCCCAATCGGGGGAGGAAACGTGGCGGATGAATGGGGTCGGCGAGTGTGTGGAATGGTGGGCTCGCCGGCTATGTATGGGAGGAAGAGGGGACGCCAGTCGGGCCGCGGTAGGTTTAAATGTTCCCGTGGTTGGCGAAAATGGCGAGAGAAGGGTCACCGGAGAGGTTTTAGTGGGTATTACGTCCTTATCAGGACGTCAAGTCCCACATAATTCTGGTCCCCCCAGACCAGTCTATTCGTAAAAGAATTTCATCAGCCGAGAAAAAAAAAAGAAAAAAAGGCTATGAATTATGTCATTTAGTATTGCTGAAAGTTCAGGAATACTAAATGAGAAAAACTCTTCATTTTCTGAAAGTAAATAAACGGACTGTTTATTTTATGGAGTCTGTACTTTGTACATAAGTAAAATTAATATTATCTTTGAGATCATGAGGGAGCATCATTAGTCATTCGTAGCCTTCATTAGCAGTTATCGTTTTGAGCTTCAACAGCTTCTAACACTTTATTGAAGATGATATCAATAAAATACTTACTTTATTGCACTAAACAAAAAATACTAAAATAGTAAGTGATCGAGAAGAAACAATTATAGCTGCTTCTAGAGAAGTACATAGATAGTTAGTTTTTTTTAGTTTGCTTCTGGATGTTGGTGTATTTGACATACTCTCTATTTTAAACTTAAAAATAAACTAAGAAGTAAGTAAACCATTTATTTGTCACATAAAACACACACATACAATTGCTTTACGCATTACAAAGTGGCAAAATTTAAACATAGGTTAAATATAAAAATCACATTATTTTATTTGTATCTACGTATTTGAAATACCTTTATAAAATATCGAGTCAAAATTTGGAATATTTTAATAAAAAACATAGCTCCGTATTTAAATTGATTTTAGAACTTGATGTGCGTACCTACTATTTTGACTAAAACCATCCAAATAAGCCTGTGCTTTTCACTCGCTTTGACTCATCTGCTATGGCAGTTTCATCCAGGAACCAGTCGCGATAGCTTTCCACCTTGGCTTTCCAGAAATCTGAAGTAAAATATATACGCAAAATTTTAAAACTTATACGATAGTACCTAGGTCTAACTCGAAAATGAAACCTATTCGAACCGCCTTCGTCTGCAACCTCGCGTCGATGTTTGCGAGGTGAGGACGGAAGTTTTGTCACTACATCGCTCGAGAATTGTCATTTTAAATTTTTTTTAATATTTAACTTAGACGAGTTTTCATCCCTTTCTGAAAGCGTGCGTATGAAAGTTTGAAGTGCTACTTATTATAGATAGAATGCATTGTTCTCACCAGCAAGTTCCTGAACAGAGCCCCCAGTTCCTCCGTATTCCACTGGTAATACCGATTTGTCTATCTGATCGTACAAAGAATCATTGTTGTGAACGAAAATCTGAAATTGTAACGTAAGTATGTAACAACGTACCTATAGTCGACCGCCTGCAACACATAAGCCCTGATTAGCCAACATAAAAAGGATTACCGGGTACCTACTGTATAGTGCATACATGCACTTTACACAAACAGTGCATACCTGTGCATACCTGCACTTTTCAGTCCTTTCCCTACAAGGTAACTTATCTTAGCCATCAGCCAGTACATTTTGGAGAAAAGGCACATATTATCTAACACTTTCATTCATGGCCCACGATGGACATAGTCCATCTACGGGTCCTTGATGCGGACCCGTAGATGCGAGCTCCTTTTGTTCTTACCCTTTCTCCAGAGAACTAGGCACTAAGCTTTGGAACTCAAGCGATGTTATTGGTTAGGTTTGATACACTGATAGATACTTGGAACTTACTCTATTCCTTATCTTGGAATTAAAAACCATTTTGAAAATCGCCACTAGTCCTCCGATTCCATATGGTGCGTTAAGAACGTGAATGCCTTTTAAGCGAACTGACAGAGCCTTTTCCGTGCAAGTTGATACTCTTTTTGCGAGTAATGGAGTCCACTGCATCATCAGCCTTAGCCCAATCCCTTTTAAGTCACTAATTGTTTCCTGAAAAAGTGTTTTGTTAACAAGCACGCCAAATGGCTGAAAAAAGACTTCCAGCAGCCTGCTGGATACTTTGATTCAGCAGCAAGTTAGCATGATCACCCTAGACAGTGAATTGTCGAGGATCACTGGCGTCTATTACACAAGTGTATAAAAGAGGTCAGTGTCGAGGATAGTCATCGTAAGTATGCGTAAAATAGGTATTTAGAATTGATTACAATTTACGCGATGACCTTTTGCTCTATTCCACCTACCTATACAAGGCTTTGTCTAGGCTGCTCATGCTACCGTTGCTGTGGTTTAACTTTCATCACCTCTCCTGAAATTGTAAAGTTGTCATCTTCTAGCACCAAAATTTCCATAACCATGAGACCTACTTTGATGAGATCTGTTATTGAGCACTTAGAACCGCTCGCATATGGACCGAGACGCGTCAAAAACGGTTTTGGTGAGTCTTCTTTAGAGCATTTTAAAGGAAGAAACAATCTGAGGATGAAAAGGTTAAAAATGGTCAATGCATATCTCAATAAATATAAACGTATCATTCATATATTTTATTTTATAAGACTGAAATTAACGATTTGCGATTTGATATACCTTAGAAACAGGCCACTCACCCAGCTTTTAAAATTTCCTGAATTGTTTCGTCAAATGGATCTCTATTACCAAAAAGGTCGGGAATAGTTCCTTTTACGGTATAATAAGTATCGATCTTTGCCTTGCACTTTTCTATATTATATTTAGATCCACGCAGAAATGCTATTAGGAATTGATCCGCTGAAAAACAGTTAAATATGATAGGTAGGTACTTATAATTTGTTTACGCTAAGTAGTTCAGGAAATTCTTATCTTATTCTTCTTATTGGAGCTCCCAAAACAGGTCTCCGAGAGTTTTTGCCTAAACATGCATCGGGAGAATGATTATAACTACATAAAAAAATAAGTTTTCTAAAATTTGTTTTATGATTATTGTAGTAGAGGAAAGGAACTATACAAGTGATTATTATTTCAAGCAACAAACGAAAATCATACAATTTGAAACCGTGTAATTTCTGGTTTTTATAATAGCCCCCTTATAGCCATTAAAATAAATAGTGCATAAGCCACATACATTATTCCTGAGTCTTTATGGTTATGCTACTTCCAGGTATAATATACGTATTAATAACCTCTATGCGGGCAGGCGATAATTCTCTGCCTATACTGCGTGATCGAAGCCGCGGCAGAAGCTTGTTTAAACTTACTTGGTTGGACAGAATATAAATGTGGTTGCTCTTTTATCCAATCTCTCAATATATTTAGACTAGATTTAATCTTCACCGGAGTTTCCTTCAGTTCTTCTTCAGCTTTCTTTTGTAATTCGGGTGAAACTTCTCTGATATTTTCCATTTTGTGATGTTGTTCGGTATTTTGATGGAGGTACTTGTTGTATTGGTTATTTTTCTGAAATAAATAGCTTTTTTGTAATTGTTTTATTTGGTTGTTCTCTTTTTTATCAAAGTATAAAATAATAAAAATAAATCTTTGGTTGGTTAGGCAGAACAAATACCTATGGAAATTATGGTAACCCCCTGATAAGAGCACACTTCATTATGGTGCCTAGGCGCAGAGAGCTGTATCGATATGTAGCCCACCAGTTAAGTTTGAAGCCAGTTCAAAAAACTACTAGACACTACAAAACTAGAATCTAGCAAACGAGGCGATATTAACATCTTCTAATTATATTAAGAAAAAACTTATCAACAAAACCTATAATTATACTGAGAACATGTTTCATATCGATGCAGCTCATTGAATAAAATAACAAATCATAAAGTAAATAGGTTCTATACTTACAATGACAACGAGGGCAAGAATCCGTAAACCGCATTAACTCGTAGACACTGAACTCAAAATTGAATGTAAATTAGAAACATACAGTCCCAAACACAATGTAAATGTCTGAAATACCATTACCATACGAGTAATTCTCTAATCCAAAAAACGTCCAATGACTACGTTATCTAGAGGCTCTGAGCAGAATGGTTCGTAATCATACATACCAATACTGTGCGAAATAATAATAACCTTGAAATGTATCAAACAAAATGTGCTACGTGTTGGTGCGACCGACGCGACGACCGACCGAACAGCGCGATGACACGGTAATGATATCTATACAGTATTCCATCTTCATACACGGCCAGAACGTGAGTCATACCTACGCGTGTTCGGTACCCTCTCGGTACCCAACCAGTCGCGAATGCGCCGCGGTGACGAACGAATGGTGAGATGGTTTTGTAAGCAGCAACTTACTCAATATGGCAAAGAGCGAGTATAGAAATTGTTTACGCTGTTTTTGGTTGCTTGAACCCTTCAATAAAGCACCCAGACAAAAAGAATCTGGAAACTCCAAAAGGTAGTAACCCTATAAAATATGTTTATATACCCACTACTACTAGTACCATGTTTGTTTACTTTTTTAATAGGACCACCGAGTAAAATACCTGGATTAATAAATAAATAAGTGGATAGGGTGAACAAAAGTAGGTAGGCCTAGGCTTACTTATGTACTTAGCTACTTACATTATCATTGAATTAGAAGAAATATCATTTAAATAATTATGAGAGTAATACATGGAAGGCACCTTGTATTACTCTCATAATCATTTCAATAATATTTCTCCTAGTAAGATTTATATTATAATTTACTTTTTAAGTAAGTTATTGTAGTAGGTATTTAGAGGTATTGTTTGATTGCTGTAGGTAGGTGTCGCACACGCGATGAGATGGTTGATATTAAGTAACGTTTGCAGCGGTGCTACATCATGATTAGATTAGGTAGTCTCTATTATAAACCAAAAAATAAATTAAATAAGTACTTACGTTATTTTATAAGTAGGTACCTACCTACGTAATTGAATAAAGTGCGACAACAATAAAATAACGGGTCAAAATACTATTTATAAACCCCTTATACTATTATAGATATTTTTATAAAAAAATACATAGTTTCGTGTACAGGCAGATTTTTCAATTTTTATCCGTAATCTTTTTACACTTGGTTGCACCTACCCCCAGTTACCATGTGACAAACGTTCTGCCAACCATTCCGTATAAATTGGTGCTACTAGGGACTTAAGGTGCACCTAGTCATCAACTGGTAACCCTCTAGCGGTAGTAGTGCGGAAACGAATGATGCTGCCCTCTGTACATTGACTAAAACCATCTAAATAAGCCGGTGCGTTTCACACGCTTTGACTCATCTGCCATGGCAGTTTCATCCATGAACCAGTCTTGATAGCTTTCCACCTTTGCCTTCCCGAAATCTGAAGAAAAAATGGGTACGCTGACATTTGAAAACTCTTACGAGTACCTAGGTCTAACTCGCGTCGCGCGCAATGAGAATGGAATTGGAATGGAATAATCACCTTATTTCAGTACACTGCTGGACATAGGCGTCCCCTATTGAGAGCCAACTGCGTTCGGCGTCTGCAAACTTGCGTCGATGTTAGTGAGATGAGGGCGGAAGTATTGCCACTACTTCGCTCGAGAACTGACATTTTATGTTGACGAGATTTTCACTTGAGCTTGCGCGATCCATCTTCTTGCGGTACGAAGTGAGACTAACCCCAATGATCTATTCTGACGTCACAAATCCAGGCCTCCAGTATACGAAAAACAAAAGAGGATCGAGTCATGTTTTAAAAATTTATCTATAGGTTCCTATGCAAATGCAACTGCATGAAACCTTGAAGTTTTGAAGTGATCTCACACTAGATGCTTATTTTATAGTTTTATTAAGAGTGCATGCTTCTCACCAGCAAGTTCCTGAACAGAGCCCCCAGTTCCTCCATATTCTACTGGTAAAACCGATTTGTCTATTTGATCGTATAAAGAATCTTTGTTGTGTACGAAAACCTGAAATTGAAAAATGCGCACCGTAAATTTGCTGATAGACACCAACTAGTTCATCATTTGGTTCGAAAGTACTAGGTTACCTGGAAAGTTTTCCGGAAGTTTTGAAAATGGGTAGTTTTATAGATTTCTATTTTTTATAGGTACTACACAACAGGTAACTTAACTAAAAATGGTCTGCACTTTACAGTAGGTACCTAACCCACCCAGTAAACCTTTCCATAAAACATGTACCTAGTGTAGATAGCATTTGGTTTTAGCCATCAGCTAGTACATTTCTGGAGAAAAGGCACTAAACCAACACTTTCATGGTCCAAGATGCACATGTTCCATCTGCAGGTCCTTGTAAGTCCCTGTCTCCGGAGACGAACTAAGCTCTGAAAGTGAAGCGTTGCTACTGGTTACGTTTGATACACTAATAGATAATTGGAACTTACTCTATTCCTTAACTTGGAATTAAAAACCATTGAGAAAACCGCCACTAGTCCTCCGATCCCATAAGGAGCGTTAAGAATCTGAATGCCTTTAATGCGAACTGAGAGAGCCTTTTCCGTGCAAGTGGATATTCTTCTTGCGAATAATGGAGTCCACTGCATCATCAGCCTTAGCCCAATGCCTTATATGTCAGTAATGCTTTCCTGAAAATGTCCTTGTCAACAAGCACGCCAAATGGCTGACATAAGACTTTCAGCAGCCTGCTGGAAGTCTTAATTCAACCGTTTACCGTGCTCAGCCATTTCCCGCCTGCTGGAAGTCTTAATTCAGCAACAGGTAAGCATGATCTGAGCCGGTGAGCCCTGCGTTCGGTTTGACGACAGTATCGAGAGAGAGAGAGAGAGAGAGAGATCTCAGTTTTGTATGGAATTTGCGGAAATTCATGTCTGCGCGATAGTGGTCTTGTTTTAAATCCCATAGAAAACTGAGACGTCACGATGAGGTCTCGCTCGATACTATCGTCAAACCTACAGAAATATAAATAATATGGCACTATGATTCAGATTTCTGTCGTCAAATCTACCTGACGGCTCAGATCACTCTAGACAGCGTATTGTCGCGGGTAGAATACCTACACAGAAATGTCATACCCAGAACACCCGGAACAAATATTTGCAGATCGTACAACCCGCAACCTTCTGCGTCGCAGGCGGACCTTCGCCCGCCGCGCCATATCGGTCGTCGACTGAATAGTAACGCCATACTTTTAAAAGTTTACAGGTAGGTAGATGTATTGTGTATTATACCTGAGGCTCTAAGTACCAATATACCTACTTATTTTGCTAGTGTTTTAATGTTACTTGGTTTGACAGAATGTAAATGTGGTTGCTCTGTTATCCAATCTTTCAATATACCTACTTAGACTAGATTTAATCTTCTCTGGAGTTTCCTTAGTTCTTCTTCAGCTCTCTTTTGTAATTCGGGTGAAACTTTTCTGATATTTTCCATTTTGTGACGTTGTTCGGTATTTTGATGTACTTGTTGTATTGTTTATTATTTTGAAATAAATTTTATTTTTGTTATACCTATGTGGTAAACTATAATTTTTGTACTATTTCCAATACTTTTTCATTGAAAAATCATCTAGAATGAAATACCTATGCAGGTACTTTATTTCAGATAATAACAGAATAAAACAATTACAACTAGTATATACACTTAATATCTATTTCTTAAAAATCTAAGCCGTCACCAGAAGGCAGAGTGCCCAGAATGCTGGCAGCATTGCCACGTTGAATGGCAATGCTAATTCGTTGACCGAAATAGAAGCCAGCATTCCGATCACCTGTCGACTCTACAAGAAGTTTGGTAATATCTTTATAAATGGCGTGTGCTCCAGGTCCCCAAGGACCAAGGGTTTCAACCCCAAACGGCTCAAATAGGTAACCTCGGTCAAGATTAGCGATTTATTATACCTATTATGTTTTTTCTATTTATAATCAAAGTAAAAAATTATGATAACAGGGGTAAGACTATTTGACTTTAGTAACGAGACGTGATCGTAACGTCTCCTTTTTCCATACAACTTGGTACAGCACCTCTATCGTGCGGACAGGAAACAACGTAAATCCCCGTACAAAACGGAGACATCACATCACAGCCATGTCTCATTACTTACGTCAAATAGACTTACCCCGCTGTAAATAGGTATGCTTCGGTTGGTTAAAAATAACAATCCTCTGATAAGAGCACACTCCAATAAGGTAGGTACCTAGGTGCAAAGAGCTGCATCGATAGGTAACCCACTCGTTGATTTGGAAGCCAGTTCGTCTACTAGAAACAACATAACTTGAATCTAGCAAAAGAGGTGTTATCAAGCTCTTCTTTATTAAACAAGATCCGTTAAGTGCGAGTGTAACTTTCGCGCCGAAAGGGTTTCGAACGTTTTTCAATTAGGTATACAAAATACATAATATAAATAACCAGGAGGCTGTTGCGGCTTGCGCGCAGGCGACGCAGCGCGGCGGCGCATGCGGCGGCGCATGCGGCGGCGCAGCGTGACGGCGCGGCGCAGCGAGTTCGTATCACAGCTGCTGGGAAGCTGTCCACGCCCGCGTCAGCAAACAAGCCCGACGCACTGCACCAGCGCGGCAGTCGCAACAACGACCGGAAATCGTTATTGAATTGTCCACGAAGGACGCTCATATGCCTTTTGGTTAGTCCACAGGCTGCATGTATAAAGTGATGTGCAAAACGCTTTAAGTAATGTTATTTTAACAGGAAGAACAACAGCGAAATCGCTGTGCTACCATGTTTGCCCTAGTACCCTTCGCTCACGTTCCACATCTTCCGCATCCGGCAAGGATTCTGTTACGAAATGCCCAAGGTACTTGAAAACAGACACTCTCTTTAGTTGCTATCTCTTACGGACACTTGGTGCCAACTTAACTACTACTCACTATAGGTACCGGTTCGTGACTTCGCTATTCAATGAATACCTAAAAATAGTAGGTTACTACTATTTTTAAATAGTAGTAATATATTTTCTAATAGTAGGTACCTACATTTCAGATAGACCGCTCTGCAAACTTCGGAGATTAGTGGTAATTGTAAATTTATTGACTTTTTTCTAAATATTTCAAAAAGTACCTACAGAAATTTCTAAAACTGTTTTGAAATGAACAAACCGATACCTTTCATTTGATACCACACTCGGTGAGGTAGCCCCCCTTTTGAAAATTATTCCCCCCTTTTTGAACATTTTTCAAAAAGTGTTCTATTCATAGACTTCTCTTTATTTTTCCTGTAAAATATAGATCCATATCTACAAACGCTACATAGGTACATTTCAGATGGATCGCTCTGCAACCTTGAATGATAAATTTTTTGACTTTTTTCAAAATATTTCAAAGAGTACAAAAATACCTACAAAAATTTCAAAATTTATTTTGACCTTATCGACATCATCCGGCGAGCCTTTGTCACAAATTCCGACATCATTCAAAATTTCGACATCACAATTTGTATTGAAAATTTTCATTTTAATATTTCATTTATATTTCTTTAAATCTGTACAGGCGCAAGAAATTTATTATTGTTATGAATTTCAAGTTAATAGCTATGGTAGTTACTGAGATATTAAAGAGGGAGAAAAGGACAGACAAAGCGAGACCATAAGGGATAGTCTCATCTCGTGTCTAAAAATTTTGGAGTTAGGGTTTCAAAACCGATCTCGGAACCCTAAAAACGACTGATTAGATAGGTAGGTTATAAGTCCTACTTATCGATGCAGCTCACTGAATAAAATAATAACATAAAGTATTAAACTCACCTAAAATGATAACGTGGGCAATAATCCGCACACCACATAACAACCAACCTAACTCGCGGAAAGGAAATAAACATTCATTACCTACATTTTCTTGCTTATAGAAATAGAACTCAAAATTTACTTACAACCCACACAGCATCATCTAGCCCCAAGCTAAGCAGAGCTTGTAAGTAAGTAAGTAAGTAGGTAAGTAGGTAAAAAGTATTAATTTTGTGTCACAAAATTATAAGCAAAGTTGGTACACAAACAAATATAGTTACAACATGACATTAAAAAAGGTCATCGCTCAGCTTTATGCCCAGTAACTATGACGCTACTTTGCGCTGGTTGTATGCGACACCTAGAGGGCGCAGCAGCAGCAGCTGTGAAATGCGCGTAAACAAGGACAAAGAAGGTACACAAACATTTTAATGTATACACGGCTAAATGAAAATAAAGAAAAATGATAAATAAGCTTGTGTTATATTATACTACTATTAAATGACTGATATAATTATTACAATACATTTCATAGATAAATATTGTTTTTACTATACATAGAAAATACCCAGAACACCCGGGACAAATATTTGCAGATCGTAGAAACATTTGTCCCCAATGCGGGAATCATACCCGCAACTTCCTGTGTCGCAGGCGGACCTTCGCCCGCCACGCCGCATCTGTCGTCAACATAACTCAACAATTATAATACTAATTCTTTAATATTAACAAAGAAAATTAAGAAATAAAATCTAATTACAACTTACTTCATTTATGTATCTTTTAGGAATGACCTATTAGGTGACTCATTTTATTTGTTGATAAGTATTTCTTATCTACGCCCATTTTTTACAGAACTTGGACAAAGCTTGGACACCAGTTGGACTGTTTCGCGTTAGATTGCGTGCTTGGTGCCTGCACTTGGGTATGCGATTACTGCATGAGTTATGTTTATATGTAGGTATGTATAACTAGGAAGTGTAGCATTGAAGGAACTATTTATTACAAACAACCCTAAGCAAGAATTAATGTCACTCACTTTTATACCGACCGAGTTGTTAGACGTATCTGATAGATAGGGTCTGTCCACCCACACTCGCGCGCGGCGAGGTGCCCGCCCGCGGTGGCGCGGGCGGGGCGCGGTGCGGCGTGAAAATGCCGCGCGGATCGCGGTGCGTGCTAATCACGAATGTTACAGTTATCGTAGGAAACGTGCTCTGTATGTAGATATTATGTATTTACTTCTATTAATAGGCATTACGCTATTTTTGAGTGAGGAGATACAATTTACAATTTGATAGAATACATAATCGGCCTGACGTTGGATAAAACTCCTCACTCTATAGAATCGAATAGGCTATTTTAAAAGCCTCAATTTCCTCCTTTTGTACATTCTATCCTTAAGTACTTCTAAACGTCTAGGATGTAGTGAACCAGTTCGGGTCCTGCTACCTGCGCCTGGAATGGCATTGACTGTCACATAATGTGTGCCTGGCCTAATTCAACGGTCTATACCACATATATCAGAAACAAAGGAGATGTGAAAAGGGGGCGGGGCCGGTGTCGCAGCAATATGCCCAAAAACAGAACACATTGCTCGCGGCGTTAATTGTTTCATTTAGTTGAAGTTCGAACGTTGGCTACAACGGATCTTAATATTCTAGCAAAAAGCCGTGTTGTTTCATAGTAATTTGTAAAAATAGAAGTGAAATTCAAAACTTTAAGTCAAATGGAATCTCATACCATCGGAAAGTACTGAAAATAATTATACGTTGATTGATTTCTTGATTTTGCAACATTTTTATTATGTGACTGAACGCCAGTCACGATATTGTTGTAAACTGTTTACAATGCTTGCTCTGTACTAATGACTATTCGAACGTTGAGTTCTAATATCGTAATGGATAATTAACATATTGAAGCTAACAGAATACGCTCAACCGCGTGGTAAGGCCACTGCTCGTAGTCGTTAGTTAGAGATGTGATGAGTGTGTTCTTTGTATATATTGTTGCGTCTGTAGTGGTGCTGTACGAACATCACTTGCAACCTAGTGTGCGTACGAATAGTTGCACTCTATGCCTTGTGTGCATGACAAGCAAGCACCCAACGCGAAGTGTTGTTTTTATTTTGTTTACTGTGTGTGCGTGAGCATTTTATGCGACACTAGGTTTGAATGAATGAATGAATGAATAAAAATATTTAATTTACCTTAAAACTACGATTCACAATTAGCCTTAATACTATGTTAATTTATACTCCCTAAGTTACAAAATAAATTTACTTTGTGCGTAGTAGTGTTTAAGGAAATACGGCCCAGGGTTTTGTACTCAGCGTAAAGGATTGGCATCTCTCTATACCTCTGTGGTCTATACAATCTATATTTTTCTGAATAGGTACATAATTCAGCATTCTTAAAATTATATTTAGATATATGACCTACGTGCTTGCTTATCTAAAAACTAATAAACGTATTATTTTCAACCTCCAGTCTAGTATAGTATTTTAAAGTCTGTGCTCCAATGGAGGTTATCAATTCGGCTGTTTGAAGCGAGTTTGTTTCCTGATCGATATCTTTAATAATTATTGTTATCCGATTTTGATGACTCCTTCGCTTTTATAAATAAAAAAAATATCTCGCAGTGGTCCCATATAATATTTAATACCGAAGAACTGGGTGCTATTTTACTCGTAAAATATGAAAAAAACCATGTGAACACAAACAAAATACAAGACTATAGTCTGTTGTCTTCGATGAGATAACAGATCATACTGATTAACGATAACGATATGAGATAACGACTCATTATCTATGTACCTAATGTCATACTGATAAATTTGTACCTAGTTTAGTTTTTTTTTTCCATAAATGTTTAATAACTGTAATGTGTCGTGTCGTGTCAAATAAATCTTTTTCATTTCATTTCATTTCATTTAGATCACCCACCATGGAATTCGACCATTGTTCATTGAGCATAAGATAGATACTAACGCTTCCGTCGTTATATATAATTATATTAGAAATGGCACTATTTGTTAGAAAATTATTAATTAACAAATGTTATTCATTATAATATCAACGATTTTATGACAGATAAATTTTGACATTCTCGACAATTACATTATACTTTACGTAGGTTCTTATTATAATACAACATTAATTTAAACTTACACACTTGCATGCTAATCTTAGTAGAACATAATTGAAACTAAAATATTATTAACATCTGTGTAACCTACATTGTGTTCAAGCAATTATACTATCTTTACCTTATCTTTATCTTTATCTTATCCACCGATCATCCTAGCTGCAAAATAGTGGCTTTGTGGCTTGACTATTTCGTTGTCGAAAGTTGTCAATAAAGAAAACGAATGTGCAAGCTGCAGTTTGCGAAAGTCTAGCTTAAAAATCATGGATTGAACACACACATATATATATATATATATATATATATATACATTAAATGACCCAGATTCTATTGCCCATTTTGTATTATTATAGTTTAATCTCTAATCTATGTGGGTTGGTTGAAATAAAAGAGTTTATTCGATATACTGAGTCTATTCACTACACAGAGACACGAGTACAAGATAGCTGGTACATTTATCTATAATCCTTAGTTTAGGATATGTATGATCTTGATCACGGCAGAGGGTTGAGGAGTGACTGGTTAAGTTAAACTCGGCTTAGCTACTGAAAAAGCTGAGTTGCCGAAACGCGTTTGCGCCGCGTACTTTAAGCTAAACTGTGTCACTACATCAATAATCCCAATTTTCAAAATTTTTCCAAAAAAAATTTTACCCTTACAGTAATATTCAAAGTTAAAACTATACATTTCAAAATCTCTTTAAAGTTACACAAGTTATGCTTATGAGACTTGCCACATAAGTATGGTAACGTTTACAAACAACATGCGATGTGAGGTCGCATTCAAGTAAGTATAATCATAATCAAGGTTCGTATGAATAAACATGAAAATAAAATAATAAAGTCAGCCTGCAAAATTAAAAAACATGTATTTTTTATATAAACTTTTAAAATACTCTACATTTAAGCTTTTAATAAAGTTGTATAAAAATAAAAGTAAACAATAAAAAATAAACTGTAATAAAAATCCTTTAAAAATGTTATCTCTTTAAACAAAATTCAATAAAATTGTTGACCAACATATTTCTTTAACATCATACAAGTACTGTCGGCGTAAACAATAAAATACATATTTTTTTTTATCATTTGTAAACTTAAAATTCTGAATGCCCTAACCAAAATTTTAGTACGCATTAAACCTTGTTTAGCTTTAATAAATTTACATAAAATCAACAAATAATAAATTTTTTATATTTTCATCAAATAACCTGAAAAGAAAATCAAAACAATCATCATATAAAATAGCATCAAATAAAATATTTAAGCTGCCCAGGTAGAGTACATAATCTCAAACAAAACACAATTGCAAATTCGCTAACAACGCTGCAAATAGCTCGCTAACAATGTGTGAGTGAGGCTCTCACGTTACCGTACCGTGTGACCGTTTAGGTTCTCTACTTTACGATAACGTTCTCAAATGTTCTGGGGTTAAGAAAAGAGATATGTTTAACTTCCAGAAAAGCGCGGAATCGTAAGATAAGGACGGCTGATAATACGTGGGGTATAAATGAGCGAGACAGAGAAGCTAATCGAAAAAAGCTCTAGAAGCTAGGATAATTTTCTAGTATGTTTTCAAGGACCGACATAGGTATAAAAGCAGTTCTAAGCGCTCAAACAGTGAACAAGTCTTAAGGAAAACTACTAAAGTGAATTGTACTCCCGACCAGCTGTGCAATTACGAAAAAATTACCCATCCTATATTTGACATTTGAAAGCCCTTAGAATGGCCTTTAAAGCCATTTCGATGGTCTTTCGAAAGCCTTGACTCTACCTATTGAAATCATACAAGTGGATCTTCGGAAACTCTATCATCTACTCAACGTGAAGGCAAGGATGACTCTGAAGTATTTTATATTCGAAATCAAAACTCCTTTGATAACTCGGGATGCCTACGAGATTTACAACCTTATCGTAGTCCCTCAACTTATACACAAAACTATCGTGACTATTCTACCGATCGCAGGCTACGTTTCCATAAATCTACAAAAGGACGCCTACATACCGATGTCCGATAACAAACTACAAACCTGCACACCATACGACATGGATACCCTAATTTGTAAACTACAACGACCTATCTACCATTATGAAGTATGAAACCAGCCTATGTACAATGAAGGAAGGAACGGAACATTGCGGATCAAAACATACAATCTGCATGGACGTGTGGATTGAGCTTTACAAAATAAGTACGTATATGAACTTCTGTTGTACTCAACGAACGATATGAATACTATGCGAACGGCAGATAACGGCTGAGCGACTTAACATGGCCGGCATAATCAGCCTTGGGAAAGGCTGTGTCATCAAGGGCAAAAGCTTCACGACAATAACAATTTAACAACTTGGAAGTACAGCCCGACCTACTCAAGATTGATATACCATCTATAAACACTATCTTCAACCTAACTAAATACCTACTCAATCTTTTGAGAGAAAGGAAACACAAGGAAGGCGAAAACATTTAACTATCCACACATGACGTCCATCAGTTTGTGGTACTGTACCTACTTGCTGGTGCCGTACTCTTCGCCTCAATCCTATACTGCTGGCGTTGCGTGCTCGCCCGCCGCTCGACGCTTCCGAACACCAGCATGTTAGAGAGAGAGACCCACAGCACGCCTGGAAAGCGGAAATATAATATAAGACGTACGCCAGAGAATCCATAGTGACAAAACCGACACACCAAATTTAGCGCCATCACTGGTGGCCGCTGCCTCTGATGGCCTTCGTAATTTGCTATTATTATAATATTGTTATGACCATTGAAAGGGCTATCAAATGTAATTTTATGGAATGGGTAATTTTTGCGTAATTGCACATCAGCCCTAGTTAAAGTCTTACACCTTCGACGAGCCCCTACAGTATCATTGACTGGCTTAAAGGCTATGACTAAGACGGTGTAGAACAACTGTTTTTTAGAATGACTTAATATCATGTAAAATTTAAAAATCTGATTCTTTCTATCTATTTATGACATATTTATACACAATAATATTATACACTCACATCTATACAAGTGCCTTTAGGTAATATTATCTTAATACTTACCTACAACTTCCTATATTACTAGTTCTACTTTGTTAATTTTGTCTAATTTTTTTCTTGTATTAGGTACAGGTACACCCTATAATATCAGGGTGGTTTTTTGAGAAGGGCGGTGATGGCCAACTCTGAAACCACGAGAGTTAGGGAAAAGTCGTGAAAGGAGTCATGCCCTCGATTTATAAGAAAACAATAACTGCATATTTATTTTTTTCAAAAATCTTTTACTTTTGACGGATATGGACCCGAGTGATTTTTGAAAAAAAATACACCCTGTATTATTAAACTAATCAATTCTGTTGTTGATAAGGATTATTCTTTGCAAATAAATGTTTTACTAAAAATTAATGGAAGATATTACCAACTAAGTACAGATTAGTACAGAGCATTAACTTAACCTACTTACTATATCATTATATTAACTATAGTTAAGTTAATATTAAGATATATATGTCAAGCACTTATGGGAATAAGCTGTTCCCCTGAAACACAGCTACATTGTAGCTACACAGGAGACAGTGTTCCAACTCCATTGTAAAACACATAATATATTTTTGAAATAAACGCTTTTCTTTTTTGTCTTTTGAGTTTTTGTAAAAACGTATAATTATCTGCAATATACGTAATTGATAAGGCGCTTAGGTACCCCTACGCCAGAACAACTTGTACAACAACTTTTCCATATTGTTTTTCAAACATTTTCGTGAAATTATTACGAAAATTATTATTTTATTTAAATTACTCGCATTGTTTGAGTAAAGCACAATACAAGCCTTGATCCGCAATGACTGCACTGCTGGCCATGTTATGATGGCCTCAAGCTAAGCTTACTACGGTCTCAGCCCTCAAGCTTAGTCATCATTGCAGCCCTATCCGGCTATAAAGGCTTCGACCTGCGGTCTCGGCCTTTATTTCACTTCTCTACTCTTATCTTCACTACTTGTCTATCAAGGGCTGCTATGCTGACCGTACTCCTGGCTTGGACCTGTGCTACGCTGTGCTTTCGGCCATCATCATCACTGCCAGCAACCCAGCCATGATAGACCTCGACAGTAATGTACTATTATTGCTTTGTACTATAAGCTGATGTAGTAGGTATACTGACAATGTCCATAGTTTACAAATCGGTTGTACCTAAACACGTAGTTAGCAAGACCAAATCTTGTTATCTTATCAGTACAGCTATTGCTCTTGGTATTAGAGATGCCAGTACTATTATGCTAAGTCACATTTAATCTTACTTAACTACCTAAACGTTAGTTAGACGGTTTAGATTAATTTAGTTCCGTTCTAGCATTGTGTTGCCTAGCACGTGCCAGTCAGTGTTGAAAATGTATCTCAGATGTGTCACGATTTTCATGAAAGTTTTCTCTGAGTTTTTGTGTTATTAATTTTAGTTTCTTGTTCCCTTGGTGTTAAAAGGTGCCTAAGATTTTAATTGTAAGTATAGCACATGCCTATGAGATTATACGTTTTTGTTGTGACCTTTTTAGAAGGTCGTTTGTATCTTAGGAATGATTTTATATGTTTTAGGGCTTATTTTACTATTCTTTATTGACACGGAAAATTACAATTCAAAAATAAAAATTAGAACTAGTATTTACAATTGAAACAATTATGCTAACTGCTGACTGTTGGAAATAATCTACAGGTAGCTCAACTGATCCATATCAATACCAGTCGGAAGCGTCCCCAAGACGCTGACTGCATTACCCCGCTGAATGGCAATGCTGATGCGCTGCGCCAGATACCCACCAGCTCTCGGGTCACAAGTGGCGTAGACCAGACGTTCAGATAACTTTTTAAAAACCCGGAGAGCCTCGGTACCCCACGGACCTAGGGTCTCGACTCCAAAGGGAGCAAATTTGTAGGCTCTGTCGCGACCTGCATATTTGCGTCTCTTGAGATCCTCGGCCAAATCTGCCGCCGCACCAGTCTTCACGGATATCCTCGAAAGATGGGAAGGCGCAAGTGTGTCGACGCATGTAGTGTAGTGTCCCACACAATGGGCCTCCCCAACTCCAGGGCTTATAATATTTATTTGTATATTTTTTTAAATATTGTAGAAAATTATTAAATAACGCATTTGAATCTGGGCTCGGAGAGTAAGTACCAAGAAAGGAAAACATTAGAGTGATAGTAGGTACATATATATCTACCTACAAATTAAGTGTCTACAACTACATAAGAAACAATATCAGAGAGATTCTTAGGTACCTATCTGTACATGGGTAGGTACTAGGTAAGTACATAGACTATTGACCGATAAATATAATGTATATTTTACAGATTAAGATGACTGTAAGACTTCTATCACCAGCGCTGAAGAAGAAAGCCGAAAAGGAGGTGAACGAAAACCCCAAGAGGTTAGCTGACGATTTACGATCCTTCAAAGAATGGCTTGCTAAACAGCCACATTTACACTCGGTACAGCCATGTAAGCATTTGTTATCTAATATGCATGAATTCATGATTGTAATGCTAAGTTTTTAGGTACCTACCTACATAGGTATTTTAGATACAATTGCTGTAACAAGGTATCCGTCATTCATACTTAATACCTATCCGGTGCGACAGCACCATCTATTAGATTTGTATTGAACTGAATAGTCCACCGGGGTGTACAGTATTATAGTGGGTTGTCTTGTCGTTGCGCCGCCCCGTCGTCCGTTCCGTGTCGCGCCGCGCCCCGCCGCCACCGGTCTCCGCTTATTTTATTCTGTAAGAGTATTCTCTCGTAGTCTTAGCCTTACAGTATAGATGGCACTGATCTAAAATGTGGATTTTAAGATTTATTTTCATATAATATTATTTATTTTCAGCGGAGCAGTGGTTGTTAGCATTTTTAAGAGGAGGCAAATTCAGTATGGAGAGAAGTAAAGAAAAATTAGACACGTATTATACAGTAAAAGGCTTAGCCCCTGAATTTTTTGCTAATAGAGATCCTATGGATGCTAAAATTCAAGAAATACTCAAGTTAGGGTAAGAATTTCAATAAGACTCGAGATAATATTTAATTACGATGCACTAATCACCGACCTTTATCTCAGGAACAGACAAATGATGAACCAAAAAAAAATAACCCAATTATCATTTCAGAGTTTTTCTACCCCTGAGAAAATGCGACAAAGAAGATTCATCACGGGCTTGCTTCATGAGGCTAGGGATCTTTGATCCTCAAAAATATCATCTCATAGATTTGATAAAAGTATCACTCATGACCACAGAGATATTGATGCTGGAAGATGACAATTTCACTGTAGCTGGAGAGGTAGGTAAGCTTACAGGGTAAAACTTCCTTTACTAATTAAAGGTTTTACAATTAAAATTAAAATTAAGTCTATCTGTGAGATTTTTAAATAATTTTCGGTTTAAGAGTGATCGTTACGGTTTGGCGCGAGATTATTTTTTTGTAGTTTTTAAGTTTTTCTGCTCTCTTTATGGAATAAAACTAACGGAAAAGTAATTTGCCGCAAATCGGTCTCTTTCCATGTTTAAATGCTAATTTTAAAAGATTTACTATTGATACCTAGGAAGTGGTGGTGGATACGAAAGATGTTGGAGTGAGCATGCTCAGTCAGTGGACCCCAGCGCTGGCCAAGAAGACGATCACGTGCTTTGAAAAAGCCATGCCGATCCGGGTCAAAGGCACTCATTTCATAAACACACCAATCGGCTTTGACACAGTTTATTCTATTTTCAAAATGTTTCTGGGTGCCAAAATTAAAAAGAGAGTAAGTAGAATTTCATATAATTAGGTATATCCCAAACAAGGTTACTTACACATTAAGTATAACATTTATAACTAGGGTTCCAACTTATAAAAAAACATGTAAAATTTTCCCATCAAAGATTTAAATTTGCAATTCTTTTCAAGGATATTGCTAGCGTCACTTCACAATTGAATTTTTTTATGATCAAAAGCGAGAACTTTAAAACCCGCCCCCTGAATGTATTCCCTGGGCCGTAAAAAGCCCTAATTTCGTAATACCTTCGGGTCTTGTTATATAATCCTTAGGAATAATTCCTGTGATCTCTTACAGCTTCAAGTCCATAATAAGAATTATAAGGATCTGTGCAAGTCAATCCCTAAAACAATTTTACCAGAGGAGTACGGTGGCGAAGATGGTACTTTGCAAGACCTTATAAGTAAGCATCCATTATTAGCCATTAAATCTCCATAAACTTTTGCATAAAGAAGTAAGACAAACATATTCCGATCGGATTTGTAGTAGGTACCTATCTACGTTATCCCTGATAATGATAACCTACTTAATTTATATTATTTAATTTTATAATAGTTATAAAAGTCACAAAGGGTTGTAATTATAATTATTTCCATGTTTATTCAAGCTGCTTTAATATTTATTGGGTACAGGGGTATCTTAAAACTAAATACATGTGCTAGTGACCCCCTTTTTATAGGCACGTATAAAACTTAGAAATAAGCAGGAGTTGGAAAAACAAAAAAGGCAAAATTGCAAATTAAATAAAGTTATAAGAAATAAAACTTTTTAACAAACATTTGCAGATTACTGGAAAGCCAAGGTTGAGAGCTACCGTGACTGGTTTGTCCAACAAGAAAATATTAAGTCTGACGAATCCAAAAGACCAGATC
Organism: Eupithecia inturbata; assembly: GCA_963662085.1. Taxonomy (NCBI): domain Eukaryota; kingdom Metazoa; phylum Arthropoda; class Insecta; order Lepidoptera; family Geometridae; genus Eupithecia; species Eupithecia inturbata. The sequence continues at coordinate 6,629,209 of OY759180.1, read as the reverse complement.
ATGCTCCGAAGAATTCATCAATTGTCTTTGGACTCGAGGGGTCCTTTAGAAAGCTAGATGTTGATTAGGTTCATATAAATAAATGACAACTTGGTGAAAAGAATTACCTAAGTATTTTATTTCATGTCCAGCCCGAACTTTTGAACCAATATGAATTTATTAAAAATGCAAAAATGTTCTAATAAAAAATGTTTTGTTGTCAGAACTTCCTCCATGAGCAATATTTGAAGATAAAGGTGGATAAAATGTTCAAACAGTTCCAGCCCCGTTTTCTAAAATTCTTCTTGAAATTAATAGTTTAATATTGAGTTATGCTACCCTTAATTTTTTACTAATAATTTTTGCCAAGTTTTACGAAAGCTCTAATTAAAATCAGAAAATGTTGTCATTCCTACTTACAGTAATGCTTAATGTTCCGAGTATATATATTTTGGCAGTTCAAAATCAAATAAATAGTGTTATTATTATTAATAAAGTCTGCACTAAATCGTTTAAAAACCAGTGTTAAAAGAACTTAACGTTCCGTACCATTCTGCGATAATTGCACTGCAGATAGCGGTAGCGAGAGCGAGCTAGTGCCGAGCGGCGCGCGCGCCACCGTCGCGTGAAGTCGCGTCGCGTCGTCAGTCGCGTAAAGATACCGTAGGGAGCGCGTGTCTGTGCTCTCGATGTGCGTGGTGATATTATGAGCCCGTCTGCTCGAACCGCAGGCACCTCCTTTGCTGTTTTTGTTTACACAACAAAACGGAACCATGACGCAAGAGGTCGACTTCACCCTGCACGATGACGGACCTCCAATGTCCGCGGAAGAGGCCTCCGCTAGTGTTCGTGAAATTATATTGCGCTTTGAGCAGACTAGTATCAACAACAGTTTTCGTTACTCGAATGAATCGTTGGCAAAATCCAAAGACCCAATAATGGGAAGCTTGACAAGTGTAGTGAATCCAATACAAGCCCATTTTCAACATTTGTTGTATCCTGTGAACAGATCTCATGATAGGAATTCTAACGTTTCGGTGAATTCGATATTATCAAATGCTTCAGAAAACAGTTGTGAATCTAGTTCATCGGGATTTGTGTCAGATAGAAAATCTGGGACTGATCTGTTAGTGCCACATCGTCCAGCACCACCGCCTCCTACGCCCTTGATCGATGACCCCTCCGAAGATCAACCAGTCTCCATTGCGGAAAAGTCTAACGTTGAAAGACGATTTTCATTCACTACGCCGAACACGTCGCCTATAGTAACCCGAAGAGCCCGACAGCCACCCGTTATGAGAAGAAAATCTACGGCAGAGAGCTTTGGACAGCAAAAAAGCGAAGCACATTGGTCGTACGGAGTCAAACAAAGTGATTTGGAGAAACTGCTAAGACTGAAAACTTCTGAAATATCAGATAACGAAGACGATGCTGTTGTTGCTAGCAAAAACTCTTCTGAAAAAGAGAGCAGTAGCGATGATTCTGATAGTAGTGATGACAGTTCAAGTAATGGAAGAGAATACGCTCTTGCAGACGATAACAGAGCGGATGCGGTTTCGACAGATCATTCCACAGACACCCTGATAAACGAAGATGGCGATGCCGAAGAGAACAATGATGGAGATGATGACATCTCAGTTGTATCTGGTGAATCTGGTGCTCGTAGTAATTATGACAATGTTAGTATTAAGTCCATATCATCGTTCGATATGATCCCATACCAAAAGTATGACAGTATTACAGTGTCTTCAGATGAGTTCGGATCAGAAGTGTGTCACGCGCCGGATACGGAGTTTCTTACAGTGAGTGCAGTGAACGAGTGGTGTGTGTTAAACGCCGCAGAACCAGTATTGATACCCGTTGAAACGAAAAAAGAGAAGTATCGCAGGTGAGGTCAGTTGATTATTTTTGATACAGAGGAAAATATTTGCGATATTGGAGTGGCTTTGTCACTTATCGATAACGTTATCACCTACCATGCTATTAGGTGTTGATATGATTAGTTCGCCTTTGTCCGTACCGTACGTTATTGATTTGGTTGTAAGTATAAGATAATGATATGACTGACTAAGAGTACCTGAATATTGTGAAAGTAGCAAAATATCATCGAAATGCACTTACATATTTATTAAGTACTTTATGAAATAGGTAGATATGGCAGACAAAATTAATGATATTCAGACATTGCATGTGGATAAATACTTATTAGTTACTATAATGTTACGTTCTAGTCTAGATTTTGTTTCACCTGGTTCGACAAAGGAGACCTGAAACGAATAACGATTATCGATATGAAATAATTACTGGATATTAGCGCACACGTTGGCGTCGTCGTCGCGTCGAGGCTACCTTGTTATGTTTATTCATATGGTGCGAACTGTGCGAAGCAAGGTGCCTTTTCTATATAGATAATGTTACTGGATAACCTAGAAGAACAGCCAATCTTGATATTACCCAGCACCATAAAGCGGTAAAAGGGGAGGCTTATGCCTAACAGTGGAATAGTTTTAGGATGTTAATTTTGGGGCAAATGTCCGAAATGAAATGAAATGGTCGTACCTGTATTTCGCGCATTTATCGCTTGGTCAATGTCGCTATTTGTAACAGCAACCTGTGAATGTTGAAATAGTCATTCTTATCAAGTTTGTGTTGGAATATATATAATGTTACTATATAATGTTGCTTTACCAACGTAGAAATATATTACAGCCTCAAATATACAAAAAAAAATTGGCACAAATATATCTTTGCTTTGCTTACTTTCATATTAGGCCTCTTATTATCAACACAACGTAAAGCCATAAGATAGGTACTTCTAGCAGATTGAATTACTTATCTACTACCTACTTACTTATTTATGTGTGTACTAATATAATCAAAAAACTAGTTTCTCAGACTTCGAATACTACTGGCTTGTTTCGTTTCACTGCCTACTCGATTCCAATTCTGATGACTCGATTTTGTATTTTAGATAGAGGTACTCTATAATTTTAAGGGATTCCAAACGCTCTAGATATAAAACTGGTTACAGCTCTAGTTTATGTAGTTGAAACAAAATTAAGTGGTAGCTACTTAAATGTTCACATGGAATAGGTACTTAATAGGTAAGCAAACCTCCCAACAGGTGGGTGGCAAGGTCGGTCAGTTTAGCTCGTTCTATTTCAAGACCAACCTACTAGTTTGTATCTTAGCAGGGTTTCATTAATCTCACAGAGAGAAAACTACAAAAGAGGTCAGAAATACATTCTGTAATGTAATTTATGAGAGGTAATACGAGTACGTGTAATGACGTATAACAATACAATAATGACGCATCACAAAGTCAAGGTTAATAAACTAAATCTATCGCAATTCTGTAAGTAGGTACTTACTGCTATGTCTAATTATTAATCTTTTAAATCAATCATGGTTATTAACATTAAAATATTGGGAAAGTAAAAACTCAAATCATGGTACTCGTAATTATCTCGTTGTAAATGACTATAATGTATAATATAATAATGTATTTCTAATGACACCATTTCTGACGTTAGATATACCTTTTCTACTCATTAAGAGGTATCTTCTAGGGCAGGAGTAGAAATCAGGATTATATAATTATAATAAATATAAAATATAATAAATATAACAATAATTATAAAATAGCTAATGCTAACGATAGAATACATAATTGAGTTAGGTGTTAAGTAGATATAATTGACACAGTGATAAGGTTTGGTATGGTAGGTACTCTTTTTTACTTACCTATTAGGCCCTACAGTCAACTCTTATAATTTTAATTTTATTGTAGTAGGTACATAATTATAGAAATCACTGTCTGTCTGTTTTTTCTTTCGCTTTTTGCGTACAATCCCATAAGGACTTGTGGTGCTTCATTTTTCCATTTGTAATAATAACTAGTGTTTTAAAAGTATTGTCCTATTTAAAATTAGTATACAACGACATCAAGTGTATATATAATACCTACGGTGGAAATAAATTAAATGAAATACCTCCAAAATATTCGCTTTAGTATGGACTAAGGCGAATATTTTGATCAGACAATATCTTATCAGTATTTTAAATAAGTCGTGAAGAATCTAAGACCAAGGGCACGTGCTCTTTTTGAGATCTAAAATTAAACACAAGATTCGTTCGTCTCAGACTACTTAGTTTTTGTTCTATTTTCTGTGATTACCGAAAAACATTTTCACATTTTCGTATATAGTTTCACTATTGATTTTCGACACCTAACAACCTCGATCTGCTCATCTGCATGTAACACACATACAATACATTTCACAGAACTGTATACAAATAATAGTGACGTCGCGTAGTGTATTTGTACAAAGTCGCGCGAGGGCGATGGTTTGGATACCAAGGTCATTACCGTGCCAAGCAAGCACGGTAATGATATCGCCAAAATTGCTTTTGTTTTATGTATCAACAGGGATATAACGTTAACTGCACTGATTTATATTGTTTGTTAACCTTCAATGTCCTTATTATTAATATTTTTTTGACGTTTGTAGTTCATAAGATCCCTTTACTCAAACAATTCAATAATCTGCTGATTATTTCGACCACCTTCTTTGAGCAAAGTCGAACTTTCGGGCCTACCAGAACAGGCGGACCGGACAGTAATATTATTATGTCCGCTCTATGCGGTCCATAATATATTTCGAATTCTATTTTGTTTTGATAATAGTTAGGTACATAAAGGTTTTATGCATAATGAGCAGTACTTCACCGGCTGGTTAGAATAAAAAAGAAAACGCGGGAAACTGACAAAAGAGCATCGCTGTGAAATTTTTTGCATGATACTAGGTACGTTCTAATCAATTTTCGTGAATAAATTGTGAAAATGAACTCTTCAAGCGACGAATCCTCCAAATTGTTTGAGTAAAGCACTATACAAACCTCGGTCCGCAATGACTGCCCTGCTGGCCACGATGAGCTGGCCTCAAGCTAAGCTTGCTATGGTCTCGGCTATCAAGCTTTGTCATCATTGTAGCCCTTGCTGTCCGCGTTATAAAGGCCTCGACCTTCGGTCCCGGCCAAGGGTTGCAAGGCTGACCGCGCTGTGATGGCCTGAACCTGCGCTACACTTCGCTTTCAGCCATCTTCAGCCGCGGCCAGCATCCCACCCATTACAGACCTAGTACATTGCCGTCGACGCACATGGACGACTTCCACTAGCAGGAGCTGTGGCGGCGTGCCCCTGCGCGGGTCGCTCCTCAGAGGCATGGCAGAGAATGCGTTAAACTTACTTTGAAGTAGGGCATGGCTCTGAAAGGGCGTAGTTATAATTATAATTCAAATAATATATAAATTTATGAAATTACTACCATTAAAACAGGGAATTATCGATCAAATATTGTTAGCTTTACCTCATTAATGTCAGGGTAGTAGGTAGTTCAGAGTATGTTAGACAAGTTTGAGTGAGAGTGGGAGTATTTGTGCGTGTGTATGCGAGACCCATACCTGGTAGTATGGGGCAGAAATGCCCATCTGGGCACAGAGTTCGACATTCGCGGCTTCAACTGTGTATGTACTGTCTGTGCCCCAATCGGGGGGAGGAAACGTGACGGATGAATGGGGTCGGCGAGTGTGTGGATGGTGGGCTCGCCGGCTATGTATGGGAGGAAGAGGGGACGCCAGTCGGGCCGCGGTAGGTTTATATGTTCCCGTGGTTCGGCGAAAATGGCGAGAGAAGGGTCACCGGAGAGGTTTTAGTGGGTATTATATTACGTCCTTATCAGAACGTCGAGTCCCACATAATTCTGGTCCCCCCCAGACCAGCTTATTCGTAAACGAATTTCCTCGGCCGAGGAAAAAAAAAAAAAAAAAAAAAGGTAGTTCAGAGTATCACCTTCTGCTTATTTTAGAACTTTTTAAACACCTATGACCTTGTACATACTTATGATTTTTCTCACTTAAAATTGTCACATGAAATAAATTTAGCAAGACATTATTTCTCTGAGAACACGTTGACTTTGTGTTTGCAATTATTAATAGTTATGTAAGTAGGTACACTTGCCACCTAATCATTGTAAACAGCGGAAAACCCCAAGGTCTTCTTTATTTTTGGAGATTACAGAATATACAAATTCATGTAGATAGAAATAATTAAGAAGACGAGATAGATACCTTACTAGTGCCAGTGAACGTTTTATTACAATTTCCGGGAAATATATTGCTAAAAGTTTACCCAAAAAATTGGGACAGTCTGTGTCAAAAATGTCTAACAATATTCGGTAGCCTGAAGAAGTTTTTGTGTAAACAATTTGTCGGCCTCAGGCAAGGAACATAGCGCCCGTGTTAGGAAGAGTTGACTTGTTAGAATTAACTTTCGTGTAATGTTATCCACTTATCACCTTCTAAGGCAACATTGTATATTAACTATTATCATATCAGGTACGACAAGTATCAATATAGGTAAAGTTCATTGAGACATGTGCGTGCAGCATACCTGTTCGATACCTTGCCTTGATCGTAATGAGCAATCATGGGATTACGCATATCCTTGAGCGTTGTCGTAAAGAATTTTTCGATTATTGTCCCTAACATTTCTCATTAATTCATTTCGCAAGTATTTTCTTTGTTAGTTATAAAGACAATAATAAATATCGATTGAAGTATTTAATAAGAAACAAATTTACAGGCGACTAACAGAACGCGTAAACGAGCTGCTCCACACAGAAAACGTGTTCGTGGAACGGCTCAGGCACGTCGTAGAAGACTACATTCCCGAGATGACGAAGTCGGATCTACCTTCCTCCTTCAGGGCTCTGAAGCCGGACATCTTCGGTAACATCGAGAGGATATTCCGGTTTCACTCAGAGGAGTTCCTGCCAGCGTTGAGGGATTGCGAGAATGATCTACGGAAGCTGGGACAATGCTTTAGGCGATTTGTAAGTAACTAATACATATTTCTAATATTTAAGCTTTTTATTTGTATATACTTCGGTAGGCAGCAGGGATCAAAAGCCGCCATGGGCTTTTAATGCCTTAATTTTATGTGTAGTGTAGTGTATATGTGAAAAACAAAGTGTTTCACGCAAAAATTCTAAAATAAAACACTTTTAAAAGCACCTGTCAGTCAGGTGGATGAATGAAAAGCGAAATGCAAGTCCATAAATTTCACAGTATTAAATCAAACGGAAATTTATTGCATGAACGTGATCAAATTACTCGGGTTCTAAAGAAAATATAAAATTAATGTGGTCTTTCCGAGAGGAAACATCTAGGGAAAACGCGGCGGCTAAGGCTGCGGATGTAAGTGGTGCCAATAACAACTTTCTATCAATCAGCTTTTCAATTTATTAAGCCTTGAACAGAGCTAGACAATTCTCGGAAGATCTCGCGGTCAAAACATTTAATGGAAAAATTACGGCTTTCAATATAAATAAATCGACGTAATGAAAAAGATATCTAATATTGGTGTCACGGACTGGAGATCACCAGACATTGTACCTTATAGATACCGACCATTATTATTTTATCATCTTTCCCCTTCAGTTGTAATTCATTGATATGCCGCGATAGTCCGGCATAAATTGAATAAAGGTCTTTCTATAGTGGTCGAGTGATGGTTTAGGCTGCTATTAGTAATGCACGATTCACGCTACCAGTTAACGGCAGATTAACCCTGCTCATGGATATATAGCTTTACATCGATTATTGGTGAAAGTAAAAGAAATCGACTAAAATTATACTTGTTGAAGGCAAAATAGTACCTACATACTTTGCCCTCAGTTATTGAACGTGATGTTTGATTATTATGATGATGGACTGACGCTTCGATTCCACTCGATTCGAACAATTAGGTAAATTCGAAGAGATGAAATAATCAGAAGGAATTTTTAAGTTTTTACGAATGATTCAATTTGTTTATTGTAAAATAAGCAGGTTTTTTGTTCCAGGAAAAAAGGTTCAACATGTACGTAATGTACTCTAGAAACAATAAGAGAGCCACGAGACTTGTATTCGAGCACAAACCGTTCTTTCAGGTGAGTCCCTTTTTATTAAAAAAAGTTATGAGGTTCATTTTGAATATTGCAACCGCAGAGGCCCAGAATGATTACAAAAATACCATAATAGAAAAGTAGAAATTACCGACACCCGTTGCATTATTGGTAACCCATTATACGATCTGCAGATTTTTGTTTCAGGTGATCTGGGTGTTTTCTAAGTATAAAAATATCTATCTACAATATACTTACATAAATCAGTTAAGATAACTGATATTCTTAATAGTTACATTAAACATATAGACACATTTTTGCTAGAGTTATGGGTCTAGTCTTCGGATAAAAGTAAATAAGGCGAGATGAGGCAATAGCTTCTCGAAAGTGTCAGGCTCAAATTAGGTCCAATGATGTTCCCCCACCTCAGTCATAGTCAGACCGGCCGGCGCGGCGTTCGTAATTCGCGTGCTTGCTACGACGTACTTTTGTGCGATTTATTGACTAAAAGACAACAGCAATGCCCTCGTGTTCGTTCATTATAATTAATGCACAATATTGGAAATGTTACTGTGAGCGTATGTGTTTGTTTTCATTGTATGTGTTTTAACACAAGCCAGTTGTTGAGTAAGCGCTGGGAGAACGAACCATAATATCTATAGATTTTACTAAAATTTTTCTTATATCAATGGGTTTAGTACCTACCCATAACACTGTTTAACACGTGTGACCATAACAAGTACCCATAACACAAGCTCTGTTTAGCTTCGGGTTAGATGATGCTGGGTGAATCGTCCAGCGTTCTTTTCTCCTTTTAGGTATGTCGCGTTTAACCTACTTATTATCTATAGGGTAAAAACTTGATTTTGATTTTAACCGCAGAATTTAACACGCATGATACACTGACCACCATTGTGAGGACCTGACTGGGTGACTGATGTGATGAGTCTTATACACTAGCCAAACTCGATGTGAAATGTTTGTAAACAAACCACGACACGAACAACTAAAACTCGCTTGCGTAGCGTCGAGTATCAGATATAATTGTAAGCAATATTTGTTGAAGAAAGGATCTCAAAATCTACAAGTACGAGTAATGTAAATTGCGTATAAAAAGACGCGGCAACAGAGTGAGTTTTAAGTTAAGTATGGCCGGTTTGATTACAAACATTCTACATCGAGTTTGGCTAGTGTACAGTTATTATTTCCCTGGGTATGTAAGGTAATAGGTACGGTTAATGACCGGCTTGTTTATAAACTTCGATGAAGCGAAACATGAATAATTGTTGATAAATATGACCTATTCACAAGTAGTCAGGTACAAGACGGTAACAAAACAAATTACCTAAATCAGTAAGAGTCTGATACAGATGACAGGAATTTATGGAAGGAAGGAGGGAAGTAAGACCTTGGCGCTCAGCAATAATAATAATAATGCTGGACAATTCACACAACATTATCTAGCCCCATGCCAAGGCAGAGCTTCTTCTATGGATTTTACTTGTAATCACAGGTATACATTATATTTGTGATTATTTCATACAATATAAAGAGAATTTACAATATAATGGACAAAACGTAGAACTAAAAACAAAATAAACGATGTCGGATACCTTTAGTAACCGTATAATATTTCATTGACATAAAATATTTACTTCGACATATAATAATATGTCTTCCTTAAGTAACTAAGTAAATCCTTTATTTACACACATAAAACACACACATACAGTTGGTTTACTCATTACAGATTGGTAAAATATAACACAACTTCAATATAAAAATTGCGAGTAAAAACAAAAAGAAGAGGCACCTCTTTTACATGTGCTAACCCCGCCACTAGGTCTTTCAATCTGCAATACGTATTAGCCACCACTATACCTAATAATAACCACATGTATTAAATTGATAGACATTTTATCGTCAATCTGACATTTACTTAATGTATGACCATAAGGTGCTAGCCACGTAGCTGTAGAAACCATCAAGACTATGCTCATTTTAACTGGAATTGTTATTTTGCCGTTAATTCACAATCAAACGCAATTTATAGTCTCGCTATGTGCTGCTAACATAATCTTTGTTGCTTTATTTATATTTTTTGAACTTAGGACAGAAGGTTTGTAACATGCAAGTTACAAACCTTCTGATACATAAATATAACCCTAATTAGCTTATGTTTTTACAGCATATTTTCTTCAACTTAAACATTAGTCAAACTAGGAATTAAAGTGATCACTTAGATTTTTTCAAACGAGCGACTAAGAAACCTTTACCTTGTTAAGTTGTTAGTTTTCAAGTTGTAATCCGTCCTCAAACCGAGAAATTTAAAAATTAATATTTTAATCACGATTAATAATAGTCTCGCACCATTTCTTTCACTAAGCCTACTCAGTCTCAGTCTAGTTGCTCGCACAAATTCTGCTCCAGTTATCCCACGCTCGAGAGCGATCACATATCACTCGACTCGACCCAAATTACGCATGGAAGCCGGCGAAAGGCTATGAAATTCTATTATATTAATTTAATAAACTCTTGACTTGATAAATCAATATACATGACTATAGTTATTAAAACATTTAGTGATGACAATCGCCGACAGACTCGCTGTTGGCGATTGTCATCACTAAAATGTTTCATGGATATTCTATTGAATTGAGTCCTATTGAGTTGAGAGAGATTATAATACCAAATGATAATGATGGACAATCCACAAAGCAGATGATGCTTTGTGGATTCCCCTCTAAGGGTAAGTCCGCCGGAATTGTCAATTGTGTCACAAAAGCAACACAACAACATTTTGTGTTATCGTTACACAAATGAAACCCAAAAGTTGTGTAAAGTTAGTTTCATAATGGCTTTTATATATAAAAACATAACATGGCATTCGTTATTATTTAAATTAATTTCAAAGGTCCATTGGTCTTAATTAAACATTGGAAATCAAAAATAAAACTTAACTATTTCATTTCTTCTTTCTGTTGTTCTCTGTAATTAGCTGTTATTTCTATATTTTTGTTAAGTTTTCTTTATCTGATCTTGTTTTTTTTATGATTTTTGTCGATTTAAATTTGTCGGTATCTCCTTTGCCTTTCTGCAGCAGTTAACGACATATTTTCTGTAACAGAAATACAACAAGTTCACCTTTAATTAATAACTATAGATGAATAGATTTAATTTCAATAAAAGGGTTCCGCAATCTTGGATTTTAAAATTAGTGTGATAAGTGTATTTAGTAGGTACCCCTTAATTAGTCGAAAACGATACCTATGTATATCGGAAAAAGCAAAAATGTTATATTTCCGCCGTATGGATTTTTTTATAAATGTTAATTCCGTAATCAGCACACCTTAATTAGTTGAAAACGACATCCGTATCAGAAAAATATATAAAATATTTTTCCGCCATCTTGGATTAAAATTAACTTTATGATTATTATCATCAATTTAGTTTTAAGACCATTATGAATGAGGCTTTACATAACTTTTGTGATATGTAACCCAAAAACCTATGTTATCGTGGCACAAAACGTAAAATTTTAAAATACTTTTTAGTTTATAACTCGTTCATTAGCGCCTTTAACTCGTCGTTAAAGGCGCTAATGAATACTTACTATGAATATCGCCGCTAACAAATATGGATACATAATAATAATCAATGATCTGTTCCTTGCCTTATTAAATCGCAATTGCAAAAAATTTTTTTCACCCACAACAACGAGACTGGCACATTCGACACCTCTCACAGACGAAACAAGATGGCCGAATTATTTTTAATGGTTTATTTATGAATGATGGTACTGTCATAATCATACTGAGATTTTGCACTTTGGCCTGAGGTAAAAATTCGTCACACAAAAAAATAGTTACACAAAAGTATGACTATTTTTTATCTTTAGGTATTAATAAAACAAGTTGATATCAAGATTGTTTGCCCAAAGATACTTTTAATATGGAGCTTAAATATTTTAGTTTGAAATGATTTATTTAGTTTTACTTTAAAATTGATAAAATATTCCCACTAAAAGCTATAAAAAAAAAAAAGACACAAATGTCACACAAAAAATTTTCAATTTTGGCGGCCATACCCTTAAGTAAGCATATTAGAGTACATAAATTATAGGCGGTGTATCTTTTAGTACCTACCTAAGACATGATCAGTAGGTACCTTAAACCAATTTATTTTATTGCAGGAAATACAAATGGAATTAGGAGATAGACTAGATTTATCAAGCTACTTATTAGAACCGGTCCAAAGGATACCCAGGTACAAATTATTCCTGGCTGACCTAGTCAAGACTTACAACAACTACGAAAATGAGAAAAGTGAGACAGATTCCCGGATATCCAAACTCAGCGTGGATAGCGATGAAACTGGGGGGAGCAATGGCGAGTCCTCGGAAAGTGAAGAAACACCGTTGGAAAGTTTGAAACAAGCAAAAACAATGATCGAGTGTGTACTTACAGCGGTCGATGAAATTATGGCGTTGGAAAACATTACCGACTGTCCGGTAAGTAGGGTTTCACAAATGCGTTTGGAGTTTTGGAGTGTGTGTGAAAGTTCGGTCGTTTAGGTGTTCAATATTAGTATTTATGTGCTGTTTGTTAGTAGATTTTCAACAGTGTTTTGTACTTTAGGATCGAAATAATACTAGACTGTGTACAAGTACCTAAACTAGCGTGAATGGTGTACCTAGGTTTGGCCAAACCTTTTAACCGAAACAAAGCGATGCTGCTTGTTGGTAGAAATAAACACAAAATGGAGTTGGTAAAGTATTATTAAATCTAAACGATATTAATACTCGTATGTGATAAAAGCTGTGTCAAACGGTATTCGCAAAATAATAGCTAGCGGGATTTACCTACCCCTTTTTATTATTAAAATTCGCTAGTTCCTGTTTTGATAGCAGTTTTCCGATTTTATTATCAGTGGTTTAACTCGTTTATTTACTGTTTTGGGTTTAACCAGTGTTATCTATGCTAAATAAATGCAGAAAAGTAATTTGAAACCACTGTTTCGCTATTATGTTTCTTAGCCACAACGGCTTTGAATGTCTACTTTCAGTTTATGTTTCACTCAGCTGATTTTAAACCATTATTCAGACTAGATTCAGGTTCGACAAGTTTATAGGTTAGGTATATTGCATAGTACTTGATTGATTTATAAAAATTGTTTCCAGCTTTACCTGAATTTACTCAACCAAGGGCGGCTATTGAGACAGAACGAGTTCTATGCCATGGACACTGCAAGAAGAAGAAGGCAACTAATGCGGATATTCCTGTTTGACAAGCTAGTGCTCATCACAGCAGTTTATAGAAAAGTGAGTATCTATCTAATTTATCTGAGCATCTGGTCGACACGACGCGTGACCCGGGAGCTGCTGTGCAAAAATTACCCATCATATCCATAAAATAGCAAATTACGAAGACCATTCAAAGGGCTTTCAAATTGACATTTGAAAGCACTTTGAATGGCTTTATAGGATAGGTGGTTTTGCGTAATCGCGCGGATGGATTACAAAATCTGTGCAGCTGGTGAGTATCTGGGGCAGTGCATTAACATTGCCATACAGCGGGGCAATGCAGCCAGCGTCTTTGGGACGCTTCCGACTGGTATGGATATGGATCAGTTGAGCTACCTCTAGAGCAACAGTCGTCCCGTGACAAAAGACACTTAGTGAGTAAACTAAAAACAAGAACTAAGTATAAAATGTAGGTATACCTACTTTCACTTTCCAGTCCTCATGATTTAATAGATAAAACCTTTAGATATGCCCTCAGAACTGGGAAATCTACTAAGATATTCCCAATTTATATGAAACAATACAATCGAAATAAATGTATACATAATCTATGTTTTTTATGAATCATTTGCGTGACTCATTATCTATTGTCACCGCGTGTATATAATAAATGTTGAGTATAATTTGTTCCTACCGAATGATAAGAGCAGTTTTGTTGTTTTTATTATAAATTACATTACATAATAGTTGTATTCTGTATTTATTGTCGGACGCGAAGGCTTACAACAGCATGCTGGTAATATCTATCTGCCTAATATCAATTTCTGTTACATAGTTACTGGACTATAAAGGTTTAAGATATTTGTTTCTTCTCTTAAGTATTTACATTAAGAGAAACTAAAGTAATGTGAGCAGGTATGCCATATCTCTAAATATAGGTACACAGTAAAATTAAGGATACTTATTACAATGGGTATTAAATAATAAAAACTTATGCCTACTAAATAAAGACACGACGTTTGGTAGGTACCTAATATAATCAAGGCGCTTGATATGAACGGACAATAGTACCTAGGCACTGTCTGTATCATCAATGAGTTGAGGACAATAATCTCCAATCAGGCACTGCATCCATCCGGCGAGACATGATAGGTGGATCTTTGATTTATTACTTTCTGCGGTACCTAAACTTGCATCGCGTTGTTTTGGTATGACTAGCCTTTAGGTCACCATTCGCTAAAACTATAATAATTTTAATGAGGCATTTGCCCACAAGTGGAGTAGATAAACCTAAATAATAGTCATAAAAGTAAAAAAAAATTTACTCCCGTATTGGGAAGTTTTACCCGGGAGTCTTACAGCCGGTTGTTCGTAAGCTGTATAACTAACTAATTAATGATCAAATCTCTTGTCAATGTAATACGGTACGAGAAAAAGTATTTGATAAGAGATTTGGTTATTGAATAATTAATCAGCGCACGAACAACAGGATTGTAGTTAAACCATACAAATACCATAATTATTTTGTATGACGGTGATCCAACAGTTTCTTAGGAACTCCATAATAGTATTGTCGAATTATTTTGAGATAGTTATTCTGTGCAAATACGTCAAAATAATTATAAGCGGTTATAAATTTAACAATCTAAACATTCCTAACGCAAGCTTTAAAATATCACCAAGTTAATTCATGTAGTGTTTTTTAACAGCACTCATGCATACAATTTCAGCAGAGCAGTTCAATTTAGGGCTGTATCAATCATCATAAAATCAATTATATACGGGGACGTAATAAATCAACCGTTCTAATTAAACTGCAATGGCCTGAGTGGACTTGCATCTTGCACATAATGTGATATTGTACAGGATTGTGACCACTACAGTCTGGATATAAATAGTCAGGATAGTTGGACACGTACATTGAAAATGAAACAATTTTCAAGAAGATAATCACTCAGACAGCTGGATAATATTTTGCTAAAATAAAACAGACTGTATTCTGTAGCTTTCCAAGTGGTCTGTCAAAATCACTGGTAAGCCTTAAATTTTGTATACGTAAAAAACAACTATAAACCTAAATGTGACCCCCTGAGAGGTTAGATTTATGCTGTTTCTAAAATGCTCGCTTTCAGCTGGAAGTCCTTATGAATAAAATATAAGTAAATACTTATACTGATTTTGTAATTCTGTAAGTTTAGATTAGAAGCAGCATTGCTAAAAGGCCATCATAGAATCCGAAATCTGTCGGCAGCAGCTAGTATTTGATAATCTGAGCTGGCTCTCCTTCCCATCCTGTATTACGCATGTGCTTTATTGCGATACGACGCGACAGTGCGGCGGCGTCTAGTCGCGTCGCGTCGCCAGCAATCAGCATGTAGCATGCTCCATTTTACATGACCATATAAAATTAAAGCTGGAAATGTAGTGTTTTTAACTGATGTATAAATAAGCAAAATCTTTTTTAATAAGAGATTCAAAGAACATTACAGACTTAGGCACCTCGTTTTTTTAAATGATGGACCGAATCGAATGGTATCGACACAGATATACCTAATGCCCAGCAGTGAGTAGACAAGGGCTGATGGTGATGATGGTGATTGTTGGAAGGAATAAAGGGGGGCAGTAAATGTGGGTCAGACAATTTTTTTCAAGTTTTCCATACTGTTGTTTGATAGCCATTGTAGATAGAGAAAACAAAAACACGCTAAAATATGAAAGGTCGTAGTAGATATCGATGCTTGGCGATTTAGAGGCAGAATATTTTTGTTAAGATTACTCCTGAGATAAGGACAAAAATACTTTTTACAATATAGTAATAATAATGTAGTTTTCTAGATATTTTGGGTATTTTTGATCGATTAGAATAATTCTAATCTGTAAAGGATTATAAATTCTATGAATCACCAAAATCTAAGTCCGTTTTGATAAAAACAGTAAAATACTATAAGATAATTGCTTGGTATCAAAATGCGGTGTGAACTGAGTTTAATGACTTGCTACTGACGGTACGGATGATTATCACGCTTCAGCGCGTTCAGGAGAGCAGTTCTCGCAATATACTCGATAAATATGGCAAGAACTGTCAAAATATCGAGTGATTGCTTTAGCAAACGAGTGTACCTATTCTCAAAATTTGCAATTCGTTTAGGGCTTTTCTTCGATAAGTTGCTCGATATGTGGCACGATAATGCAGGATTTGGCGGGACTCGATATATTTGTGACTCTTCGGTCCCACCATACCCCTGGCCATATACCTGGGGGCAGGGTGGGACGAAGCCATACCACGTGATACGCAGGATTGGACTCCAGGTTATATTAACGTTAGGAAATACCAGATATGTTCTCTCTATCAAAAATAGGTAAACATAAAACTAAATCTTATATTTCAAAATTTAAAAGTTAAGATTATGTTGAGATTGGGGAAAAGGGAATAGGGAATGACATACGAGTACAACACAGGACCGTACTTAAAAATAATGTGTCTGATGAGGATTATTGAGAGCCAAATTATATTATTTAAAACATTCAAAATGACAAATTCATCCGGTTGAGCTTTGCATATTACGTTCTAGATTGTTTACGTAGAAGGAAGTTTGGTTATCATAAAAAACCTGCGTGTTAAATTCAAGTTTTATTTTATAAATTATATAAACAATGTTTTCTCTATTAATTCCAGCAATCTCGCGTAGAATATTTCATATACAAAGACCACATACCAGTTGACGACCTTGGCATCACGGCTAAGGAGATGAATGCATTCAAGTTCACAATATGGTACAAGAAAAGGAACCTTAAGTCTTACAAGTTAGAGACCAGCGACACCGTCATCAGAAACGCCTGGGTTGAGGAGATTACTTCACTGCTGTGGGAACAAGCTATGCAGAAGAAAGGTACCTACTTAGATTATTTATTATCCTTTCGATTTAAATAATATGTAGAATGTGATTTGATGAAGTTCCATATGATTCCACCTGACGATGATTGATCAAATTAATTGTTTAAACACTTCGAGTGAACGTACTGTTCTTTCTTTCCTTCAAAATTATGCGACCAGCTATCTAAATACACCTATCATTTATTTTCGGCATAGTGATCCGGTTTTTCCAGTTCTTTATTGGTTTCAGTAGTTTCACAGTTTCTATAGGTACGTCATTGGCTTTTGGGTTTCACCTTCGATCGTTGTATTGTTGATCGAAGGGTTTCACATTGAACGACCAGAAAGTAATAAATATGTATTTTACTTGTTTACTAATATGTATTACTCCTTGTGTTTATAATTCAAGGGATCTATCGAATACTAAACAAGAGTGACTAATTTATGAAATTGTATTGCGGTTAGGTTACCCATTCATTTGTGACTATGCACTAGCCAAACTAGATGTAGAATGATTGTAAACAAACCGCCCATACTTAACGTAAAATTCAATATGTTGCCGCGTCTTTTTATACGCAATTTTCATTACTGGTCGATTTGATATCCTTCCTTCAATAAAAATTGCTTACAATTATATCTGAAACTCGACGCCAAGCAAGCAAGTTTAAGTTATTTGTGTCGTGGTTTGTTTACAAATATTCTACATCAAGTTTGGCTGGTGTATAGGTGACTACGTGTTGTACGTATTGTGTACTTACAATTAGTAGTTACTTACTTTGATGTTTGAACTGTTTATTTTGAAGTAGAAATAGCGGTTTTATATTGCCGGGGAAAACCATACCGTTTCTAGTTGTGAGGGTAGAGTACCCATTTTATTGGTTTATGTTTTTGTCGTCGAAAGTAAGTGCTGAGGTGATGTATGCTCAAAATTGTGGTGCCATTAGTGGAATAGGTACTTACCTACCCAGTTTTTAGGGTTTCGTACCAGAAGGGTTAAAACGGGACCCTATTACTAAGCCTTAGCTGCTGTCCGTCCGTTGTCAGCGGGCTGTATCTCATGAACCGTAAAAGATAGACAGTTGAAATTAACAGAATGTGTATTTCTCTTGCCGCTATAACCACAAATAATAAAAATAAAATCAATTTAATAATAAAGGGGTTCAAGGTCCAACGTCCATACCAAGTTGAGTATCGATCACCGAAGTTAAGCAACGTCGTCGGGCGCGGTCAGTACTTGGATGGGTGAACGCAGCATGTTGGCTCATTATTATTTTTTTTAAATCGCGGTTTTGGTTTCCGATTGTTCCGTTTATGTACGATGGTGCGGAACCCTCCGTGTGCGAGTCGTCTCGCACTTAGCCGGTTGTATTCTACATCTTTACTTAGCTTTATTTGAGGTCGTACTACTACAGATTTTTTAAAATATCTAACATGGGGAATAGTAACCAAATTGTAAGATCCAAAGACAAATACTCTTTTATCATGGAACATTTCCCAGATAACGAGGGTCAATAACCTTTGGCATGGGCTTAGATACATCTTGTATTGTGTTAATATCCAATAATATAAACATTACTATGAACATTCATACGCAAAGCAACAAATACTTTGTGAAGCGTTTTCAATGAAGACGGTCGACTGAACATTGTTCTCATTAGGTACGCATTAGGAAGGGTACAGTGGCGTTCATCGTCAACTGACCCCCCTGGCAGGGTCCAAGTCCCGTAATTACATCAGTTTTGGCTTTATATTATTAAATTTGTTGTTTTTATATAAAACAGCTTGATAACTTCATTTTCCAGAACGACTCTAGTTTTAAAATAGTTCTGTATTCATAGAAATTGACTTGAGACTTAATGGGGTTCAGCTAGCAATGAACTCCACTGAACCTACATACATTGAGTATTCGCGCACCATTCACTTATCCGTATAGGTAACCTACCTGCTTAGGAATATTTATACCTTGTTATGCTATTAAACGATGCTAGTTCTTTGGGTGTATCGTGGTTATGGTCCGATTGCTGTTCACTTATTTACGATCTTGTTGCACCTACAATCTACATGATTAACGTTTCTTGTTGGTGTTTTGATACAGGATTGTTACATTGAAATCTGCTCATAACGTTCGTTTGCACTGCAACACTTCCTGATTTCACTAGGCTACTCACAGTATGTTATTTTCTAGAAAGTATAGTAAGTAATCAGCGCTACTTATTTTTGAACTGTTGTTGTGAATAACAGTGAGTGGAAACTGATCCATTAGTGGATCTGCAAACTGGATCAGAGTGGAATAGAGTGCAAAATGGTTTTTGGGTCATATTACTTTAAATACTTTTAAACGCGGTCTGAACACATTAATAATAGTACTATTTAAGGCCTATCCAAGGCACTATCCAAATTTCGGATAATTTGTTTTTCTTCGAAATTTGGATGTCTCTTCTAAACGATTTTGAGTATTTTTCTTTCACTCAAATATTTGTCAAAGTATTTTACACAATTTGTGTCATTTCACGAATAAAACAAATTATATATACGGCTACAGTTAATTATTTTGTGTTCTCAAGGCCGTTGCACCATAAGCCTTAACGGGTATTTATAGCGCATATTACTTTAGTTGGTACATTGAACTTAAAACTTAGTTACCTCGCGGTTGAATTAACTGATGTCAATTAATTTCACACACTGCAGCACTGTTAGAATCTATCACAAAGTTAGCAAACCAACACCTAAAACTGCACTTGGGCTCGTATTGTAGTTTCCATAAGTCCTCCTTGTATGTATCAACTGATTAACCCGTGTTTTGTTATTGTATTGAGATAAGCTTCTTCCCTCGGCTTCGCTTGCGCTTTTTCAGGATAATAACCTAAAGTCCTTCCTCGGGATATCGAGTACTTTCCTAAAATAAAATCCTAAAATCTGTTCGTTTAGGCGTGAAAAGGTAACAGATAGATAGAATTTCTTTCGTTCTTGTAATATTTTCTATTATACGATTTGACTTGGACTCCTTTTTAGAATTCGATCCGAATTCTAAAAAGCGCCTACACTTACAAACTCGTAAGAAGACACGTGATGCCTAACTCTACCAATAAAAAACCATTAAAGAATGATCAACCCTATTTAAACAAGACTGGCTGATAAAAGAGTCCATCTGGCATCTGCTCAAACTAATTCTCGCATAGTTAATTCGAACTAACTTATAATTGATCATCAACTGCGCCCCTGATAGAACGTGACGCCTGAGCAGTAAAAACCTTGATGCAGGTGAGAGAGAACGAACCAAATATGCATTGCGTTCATACTTTAAAGCCTGACCATTCAAATCCACAAAATACAGATAAACCATTGAAACAATATTGTTGGTTCTATATATTTATTTTTTGTGGAATGTTTGATGTCCGTTGTTACTAGGTAACCTTGATTTTATTAACCGTCTTCGAAAAACAAGGTGCTATGTTCAGCTGAATATATGTAATTTTATGTATTCCTCCGTATCATCTTTTCTCCGTCAATAGTGGACAGATTTTTATGATGCTTTTGGTTTTGTATTTATAGAGATTAATCCCGAGGTGGTTCCATATTTTTTATATTTCCGTGGGATTTCTATTTGTCCCGTAAAACTTAAAAAAAAAAAACAGTGCATATTATAAAGGAATACGAAGTCGGTTTACAGTTTTTTCAAAACAATCACTTCTTTTAAAGGAATTAAATGATGTGCTAGTATGTAGTTTGTTTGAAATGCAGTCCCGTATAGTTTGCTTACTCCAAGAATGTGACGGAAGAGGTCGGTCCTTTATCATGGCTGACGCACACGAGGTCGTCGACTCAAGTTTTTATTGGACATTCGTTGGCAAGTTGCATGTGCTGCACTGTGGGAACGACAGGAACTCCACATATTTCTTTTACAACGTCCCGATGTTGTTTTGTTAACGGAATCGCATATGCAACGCTTTGTTTAATGGTTTAAAGAAAATTTCTCAATTCACACGCTCTATGTCATGCAATTTTTTCGTACAAACATAAGTATCGAAATACAAAGGTACATACTACATGTATTTGAAATAGATGTTCCAACGGATTTATTGTAAATCATGGGAATAAGTAATTTATTTCCATAAATCTTATCGCTTCACCATAACAATGTCTTAGAATGACAGATTTTGGCATTTTACCTTTGATTATAGAAACTACAGATCCACGCGGAGGGACGCGTGTCCAAAGTGTCAAGATTTAAACACATCAATCAATCTCTCCGTGCAAATATATATATTTATTTTATTTTATATACGCATAGCACGACTACGAAGTTTCATTATTTGTTAAACATTGTTTATAGGTGAGTGAATGATGGCTGAATGACAGAATGAAGTATTTCATTGACACAGTTACTTTTGACAGACAGAGATGGGGATCTGTCGACTTGAAAAATATAAGGACTTACGAAAGTTCGATTTTTACCGTGCCGACATAATAATAATAGTAACGTTTATTGAAAAAGATTTTAGACTTAAAATATTATTTATTATATTTAAATATAGTATCTATTTGCACCATGCAAATATTGAGCACGCACTATATTGAGTTTATTTCGTCGGACGATTCAGCAACGTTAGACGACGAAGTCATAGTAAAACGATTGGTTAGCAGAATTCGGCCACAGGACTCTTGGACAGTAGTAAAGGATGTGTGATATTGCGTCTACTTTTAAAAGAATATTATTCTGCTGTATTATTTTTATTCTGATTTTTGTTGTTCTTTTGTTTGACAGTTTAGGGTAAATTATAATGTGCCTGTCATGATTATGTTTTTATTTTCAAATAAATGACTTGTACTTCACTAATTACGAATTATCTATTAATAATAATAATAAAGATATTTATTCACAAATGGTACAGGTAGAATATACAAAGTACTATGGATACTTATACACTATTTAATTAATAAATCCTAACGATTAGGTACAGATTTTAGTACACACGTACTTGTAGTAAACCTATACTTGTCTAAGATAGTGACACGTGACACCTCGCTCTAACTAAGTTTAACTTGTATTTAGACACGAGGGCTTAAACCTCCGTCTTGTATATTATATATATGTATATATATATAAACTGAGAGCGTTAAAAAATTACACTATATTCTTTTTTAACTCTCTCAGTGGATTATTCCCTAAGTACTCCATTATGTTAATCTACTATCTGCTCATTGCTTGTAGATGATACCACTCGTAAAGTGTTTGAACCTCGTCCACATCATCACATGTCTGTGTCGTGTTGATGTTTACCCATTCCTGTTAGTTAGGACTATTGTGTTAATATACCTTTGTTTTTCCCAATGCCTAAGTATCTTACTCTGGCATGTGAGTCACGAGTGTGACCGTGACATTAGCATTGTTGATTAGAAGTCTATTAGTCTGTATCTAAACGAAGTTATGTTTATGCGGTTTTTGCAGCGAGTTAAAGCGGGATCGCAGAGTTTATTGCTATCACACTTATAATATTTGTACATCATGCAAATGATTGGATGGATGGCAGTGTGTTAAACTACTGCACGGATTATGCTTAAATTGTGCATATAATTTAGTTATGGACCTGAAAAAACCTATAGCTTAAGTTATACTTGACACTTTTTATCCCCTACATTAGTTAGGTATCTTAAAACGTTTCCATAAAACAGGTCTTTGTTGGCTTGAAATAACGCAACTATAGGTTAGTTTTTATGCCGGAAAAATGCATGCGGAGCCGTTGGCGGAAGCTAGTAATTCTACAGTTGAGCTGTCCGAGTCCGATGTACGCTATATTGGGTCGGTTTATCAACAAGCGGTGGCTACGCGACGCCCGCCGAGCGCGGACACTAAATACTCGATATTCAATGTCTTTTGCGATATATAAACATTCATCGTGAATGTTTTATTTATGGGATATGTTTGGGTCTTGAGTTTATTCAACTTTTCGATTATTTGGACTTTCTGCTTTATTTGAACATTTGATTTTGTGAAATTGACCTGAATATTATTATTTGGATTACTAGTACCTACCTAGCTACCTACTTTATGATTCATTACGTACATTTTTTATCCATTCGCATTAATATGACCTTGCAACAACGACCCACTTTTGAATTTTACACCCATGCTGGAAGGTCATTAGATAGATAGATAATACTTTGTTGCACTCTTACACAACTTAGAAATAATTTAACATCATTATTCATTAATTATTTAATTATTTTTTTTTACACACATCGTACATATATCTAACACAATATGGTAATGGTAATTGGTAATTGGCGTGGTAATTTTCCTAATACATGCGACAAGATTTATGTACATAACAATTGAGTTATATGACGCTTATCATTCACACAAACATTCGGATAACAAACGTAAAAGCTAGTCTGATAGGTAACTGATAAAACACATCGATGACTGTTTTGTAAATACCTACTTTTTTCTTTCTATCTATACAACACACTGCGCATTGTCTTGACCAGTTTTTAAAAGTTTTGAATATTATTGCCTAAAACTAGCTTTCTTCTTTTCAGAACTTCTTCTCCAGCAGCGAAACAAGCGGATATCTGTAGGTTCCATGACAAGCCAGAATTCAGTCGAAACGGAACGAAACGACGACAAGTGTGAGCACCTGCATATCTTATCAGTTACCATATCACCTCTACCTATTAGATAGTATGATTGTCACAAATACCTTGTACCTCGTTCTAACTACCACTAATCTACAAAACAGATTAATCAATAGTTTGTGGGCGTTTTGACTCATATTTTGTATCATGAGAATCAAAAGAGCTCTCGGCCCTAATTACACTGAATTAATCGCTTCACCATAACAATTTTATCGTCTCAGAATGACACATTTTGGTATTTTACCTTTGATGAAAGAAACTACAGATGGAGGGACGCGCGTCAAAAGTGTCAAGGTTGAAACCATTCTAGCAATCTCTCCTTGCTGGTCAGATGGAGTTGGGAAATACATTTTGCGAATGCTATTTCCATCATAGTAACATACAATTACTAAACTGGTATTTTTAATGATTTCCATACACATAACAGTTAACATAACATACTTTCACACACATCATCTGTCCTCAGGTATATTAGAGGGTTACCTAGTCGTGAAAGTGCACCAATGAATTGCTTGTAGGTTAGTGTCAGCACTGCTATTTTGGACTGTCGGTGGTGGTGGTCGGTGTTGGCTTGGAGTAATTTCTGTTTACGTCAGCGTTTGATCATCTATTGGCGCAAAGCCTTTAAACCACTTATTGAGTACTACAAATATTAACCTGCTTCAAGAATTCATATATAAAATAATTTTTTAAAGTTCCTAAACTATACTTACAGCTCGATTTTTGTGTTAATTTCTTTGACTTTGCTACTATTGCCTCCAATATTAAGCTCTATGCCCTACCTGATTTGTCTGATATAAAGTAAATTTTTAACCTGTAGCTCTCTATATCCTATGTTTAGTTCTTTAGTCTTGAAATTCTCATACTTCTGTGCCGTCAGAGTTCAATAACCCTTCCTTATTTCTACTCACTGGTACATAGTTATCTCATGATTATGAGCCAATAACTATAGAGTGCTCACTTGAACAAAAACTATATTAGTCCTTTAACTTAATTTTCAGATAATTCTCTTCGTGGCGTGCCCGGCGAAGTCAGAAAGCCTCTCGAGAAGATATTCCGAAGGACCACGTGGTATTGCGAATGAGAAAACTGCAAGCATGACTTTGTATTGATATTCCTTGATTGGAATTAAAAAATTCTTACAAAGGTATTTTTATAAAACGATTATTAACTCGAGCCAATGAGATTAAAGAAGTGTATCGGAAACAAAGTATGTAGATTTATGAAGTTGCGGTATGCACAAATCTATAACTGATTTCTATTTAATATCTTCTAAGTATTTACCTACCTGTTTTAGTCATTTGCCTATCATACCAAATAGTGTAATCTACTAATTAAGCAGATGACAATAATTTATCTAACTGATAATAATGTAGCTTCCTTTGTAAAATAGTTTACCCAAAGAATATATTTTCAGTAATAAAGATGTATAATAAAATTGTTCGTAAAAGGTATTAGGAACGATAAGCTCTTCTTCTTTTTGTTTCAAAAAAATACGGGACCATCTTCAATGTTAAAATCTATTGGTTTTCATATTAATCCCGCGTGAGGAATGGCTCATAAATAAAAAGCTCCTTTCTGAAGTATCGCAATATAAATTTTACGATATTCCCTTGAATGTGATAAAACATTATTTGGAAAGCTATTTAATTTTACTTTTACGATAAATTCAGTCATTATTTTATTACGTATTATTGTTAAAATGTTATTTAGTCGTAGAGTTTGTAAATAATTCATTAATTATTATACCTAAAAATAAATTAAAGTATTGATAAACGATTACGACGTTATAGAGATATGTACACATAATATAAGGCGATCACTAAGACACTGGCCTGAAAGCTGGCTGCATATGATTTATTTTGATTATGAGAGTATCTTGTACTATAATTATATTTGTAAAACTGTTGAATGTAGTGAAAATGCAGGTATCCAACTTAAAAATAAATTAACAACGAACAAAATTGTAATTTTTTTTTTATGGTGCGTCCAGATAAATTACATGTTATACAGGGTGTTTGGCAGACCGTGTGTCATATGGTAACTAGGGGTAGGTGGCAATAGCTTGGCGGTTTTCTTTACCCTGAAAAGCCCCTCGGCTATTTTTAAGATTTGCTTTTAGATTTTTCGGTTTTTTAACTATCAACAGCATCCCGTTCACTTGGTTCCACCTAACACTAGTTACCATATGGCACACGGTCTGCCGAACACCCTGTATAACACGTCAACATTAATAAACACGTTAAATTATAACACGTCCAAAATATAAAACATATTTAATAACTATGTTTTATACATGGATCTAAATAAAATCTGGTTGTATAACAGTCATGTTTTGTTACTTCATCTGGACGCACCTTTAGTTTCCTTCCCATACAACTCAGCGAAGACTAAAGATGATAATTATGAAATAGGTACTAACTGCAGCCTGCGGTTTCGCACGCTCTTTTCCGGGATAAAAAGTAGCCTATGCCCGTCCCCGGCATACCACCTACCTCCCTGCCAAAACTCATTATGATCTAGCCAGCCGTTTAGACGTGAAAAGGTAACAGAGGCAGACAAGAGTTACCTTCGAATTTATAATATTAGTATAGATATAAGCGGGTTAACTACGAACCTTATTTGTGTTGGAAGAACACCAACTTTTCATCCCGAGGGGCTCGCGACGCGCCTGTACCGCTGCCGTGCGCTCACTACGGGCCAGAGTCCGTAACGAGCTTACATTCATAATGAATTCGTCAAACTACGATAGTTTTTATAGTGAAACTAGCTGCAGCCCGCGGTTTCGCACGCTATTTTCCGGAATAAAAGGTAGCCTATGTCCGGTCCCGGGATACCATCTACCGCGCTGCCAAATTTCACCGAGATCCGTTCTGCCGTTCTTGTGTTATAAATAGTGTAACTAACACGACTTTGTTTTATATATATATAGATATTATTAGTATGGATGATAATGTTGAGGCTGTGTTTGATCTAAAAAGAGGTAATCATAGCAAAAACGTCAAAAATAAAAAGGTGGAATTTATATTGAAAGCTGGCTGGATTCTTGAGGCTTTTGTGTGAAAGATTCCTACCAACACAATACAGAAAGTTGGTGCGCCAGGCAAACTGTAACGCTGAGTGCATTTGCCATTTGAAACGGTGCAGGGGCGGACTTCTTGTACCTGTACAATTCTGTGTGGTACCTGGATCAAGCATCGTAACTATGTATGAATCACTCATTATCCTCGAGTGATTGAAAGCTATCTACATGGGATTACAAAGATTCGGACCAGTAGTAGTCCTGGAGATTATTTCATCACATTTAAATTATAAAAGCGTAAGTTTGGATGGATTTGTTACTAATCCGGCTGAACTTATTCTTAGATGTATAGGTCTAGGAATTAGTAACAGGCTACTTTTTAAATTTAAACCATTAAATCAGTTCCTATGGGATAAATATGTAGTATAATCTGAAAATGTTTCCTTACAACAACAATTACTTGGATCTCTCTTGAATTGGATTCGAATCGAAACAACGCGTGCGAAGCCGCGGGCAACTAGTAGGTGATATTACTGATTATATTACGGATTCGCTGGATTAAATAGTAAGAAAGAGGAAGAGAACGAAATGGTAACAGTAGATTTTGCGGAATAGTTTTTAGAAGTCGAGTTGTTTCGAAAAAGTGTAATGGGGTATGTATTTGTGGTAAATGCACAATTTCTAAACATTACTATTATGTGAGAAATAAAATAGGACAGAGATGGCTGGCAAAAGCAAATGAGGCCTTCTGGTGGATATTGAATCCTACTGTTATGTACATAAGAATCATCTTGCAACAATTCATTTCCTTCTACCCTTCCTCCTCCCTCATGCACATATAACATCGCACCGTCTCGCTAAGGACGGCCGAAGAAACCGCTGAAAAGGCTTCACGAATCGACTCCGGAGACGAGGTAGTTGCCGATCGACGTGCCCACACAACGGACTTGCTTGGGCAAATTTACGCGTGTGATCTCTCAAAATTGGAACCTTAAAGCTCGCTAACTAATTTGAAAACGCTTCTCTAATAAGTAACTAGAAAACTACGTGTGTGTGTGTAAATTTCTTTTCGTGAGATTTTAAAGAAATCCTAGTGCTCTCGTACCATCCAGCTTGTGTACGCCATCTTGCAACCCGCCGCCGCCGCGCCACAAGAAATTGAATACATTTTGGAGATATAAAGGTATGTGCATGTTCCTAGTATTCCTAGCTGCTGTGTCTCAATCTTACCAATTTCCTAAACACAGCAGATTTCATACCCCCTTTAAATTGTTGCAAGAAGTTATTATTATAACCTTGAAATACAGTCTATTTCCATCGATATTTTATTGAATAATCAAATCCATTCGCATCCCCCCTTTTATGAGTGGTTTAGTTTGAACCAGCTGCTAGAAATAACCACCACCTTCCTTGTTGGGTCTCTGCGTGGACTCAGACAGTGGATCACGCGTTCAAGCTGTCACTGGCACTCACTGTCTTTTTTGTTTCGTCGTATTGCGGTTTGAATCTAAGTATGTAAATGTACTACTTGCTTAATCTAAGCGACATGAAAATGGTGGATGCTATTCCACGCAGGTAGTACTCATATTACAGGATACTGTGAATTCAGTGGAAAGAGCAAACGATTACTGCATTGCTCAGCTAAACTCGACAGGTTCGACAACCGTCGCTGGAGTAGACCTTATACACTTTGGCTAGTGTATAGGTCTACTCCAGCGACGGTTGTCGAACCTGTCGAGTTTAGCTCCATTTTCGTGTCGCTTAGATTATGCAAGTACGCGTTGTTTCGACTCGATGCTTGGCTTAGGAGTTACCGTTCTATCAAACCTCCATCGTGATGACATTAAAAACAATTCCTTTTTAGGGTTTCGAAGATCGGAATGCTGCCTGAATTATAAAATGTTGTCGTGGGAAGAGTTTCTGTTTAATCGTTGCGCACTAGTGAGCTCTAGTGATTAGGCTGTCTGTCGGTATATTTAGAATCGTATGTCTTTGAGTAATTCTGCTAGTTTTTTAGGGTTTCGAAGATCGGAGATCGGTTTCGAAACCCTTATGGCATCGCTTTTTTTTTTGGCTTTTTTCCGTCTTTAATATCTCGGTTGAGCAACAGCGCGAGGCGCCTCCTGAGATCGCTGGTCTTCTTAGCAAGGTCGCGTGGCTGGAGCAGGAGGTACGCGATCGGGAGCAGGAGTCCCTCCTCACGGACTTGGAGATAGGGCGCCTGCCCGAGGAGAAGGGAGAGAACGTGGTGCACACCGTCACCGTGCTGGCGGCCAAGCTGGGTGTCGCGCTGGAGGAGAGGGACGTCGTCTTCGCGGAGCGGGTGGGTGTTGCGCAGGTCGCGGGCGCCGGCGGTGAGGCGCCACGCGCACGTCGCATCGTGGTGCGGCTGGCGCGGCGAGGCTGTCGCGACGAGTTGCTGGCCGCTGCGCGCGTGCGCCGCTCGCTGACAGCCGCCGACGCTGGCCAGTCTGCTGCTACGCCTGGTCCACGTATCTTCCTGAACGAGAGGCTGACGCCTGTCAACCGAAGACTGTTTTACTGCGTCCGTGAAGAGTGCCGCAGGCTTCAATGGCGGTTCTCCTGGACCAAGCGAGGCCGCATTTTTGCCAGGCAGGGTGAAGGCAAGCAAGCCTTTGCTATCCAGACGGAGGCAGACTTGGTGCGGGTTTTTGGTCCCCCCTCGGTTTGATTTATTACCCTGAAAATTATATTGATGTTAACACATTTTCATTTTCTATTTTGTGTTCTTTTAAATTGTGTGGCCACTTTCTTGTGTTAATTTTGCCTTTTCACTTTGTAGTTATTTATTGTATTTTAACTCTCTTCTTGTGGGTACTAAGTAGTTCTGTCTGCAATAGTTACTGCGTTGCGTTGAGATGCATAATTAAAATTAGTTACTATAACATCTCCATTTATTTATGTAAAATACATTATTTCAGTCAAGCTTTGGAATTAATTAGTCCAGACCAGTTATATATTTATATAATAATTATTATTTTACAGCCTTATGATAATATTTTTTTCATATTATTTTATTATTTTTCTACACTTTATCTTATTGTTAATTGTATGATACCTACTGTCTCTTTAATGATAGGTTTACTAATCTTGTTTGTTGTGGACTCTTATGCATTATTGCCAGACAAAAGCCTAATATTTCTAGTTTATTATGATTAACCTACGCCATCTTAGAGTTGGTCTTTTTAACGCGGGCTCACTTAGTACAGGTCAGGAGGAGTTTTTGGTGGCCATGGAGGAGTTGTGTCCAGATATCCTGGCCATTAATGAGACTTGGATTAGAAATGGGGAGGATGATAAGGCTCCACAAATCTCTGGGTACAGTTTTGTGCATACCCCTAGGCACAGTAGTATTAAGAAAGGACGGGGTGGGGGGGTTGGTTTTTATGTGCGCAGGGGTGTAAATGCGCGTAAATGCACATACCCAGTTGTGTCCTCGGTGGAGCAGATGTGGCTACAGCTAAGTGTGCTGGGTAAAACTATCATTATCGGTACAGCTTATCGAGCACCCTGGCAGGATGTTGTCACATTCCTGGATGCGCTAACTGACTCTATTTCTTCTTTCTCCAAATGTGACAATATTGTCCTTGTCGGAGATTTTAATGTGGATATGCTTGGCCCACTAAATAATAAAGTTCAATTACTTCAACAGTTCTTGGATAGCCTTAATCTTGTTCAGGTAATAAGTGAGCCCACGCATTGCACTGAGCATAGTCAAAGTTTGATTGATTTGGTTTGTTCGGATACTCAGGTGCGTAATTCTTCCATGAAGCACACACCTGAACTCGGACATCATGCTATGCTCGTGGTGGAATTTAACATAAAGAAGGATAAATTTCACCCTTATTCTATTATTTACAGGCCTATGAATGATATCTTAATAGATCTTTTTGCTGCAGATTTAGACTCCATTGACTGGGACTGGTTTATGGATATATGTGATGTGAATGAAATGGTTACACAGTTTACTAAAACAATTGTTACTCTTTTTGATTTACATGCCCCTGTTAAAACCACATTATTGAAAGCCGCTCCCCATCCGTGGATCACAGACACAGTTAAGGATATGATTAGAATTAGGGACAACTACCATAAGAAGTATAAGCTGAGTAAGACTGAGACACACAAACAGTCGTATAAAGATATGAAGAATGTGGTAACAGCTGCCATTGAAAGTGAAAAAACAGCTTTCTTTACTCAGAAAATTAATAATAATGCTGGGAATTCTAAGGAACTGTGGAAAAACCTAAAAAGTAATTTACTGACTAATACTAAGCAAGCGGCTCAACTCCCACCACAATTTAATGATCCGGAGCTCCTTAACTCTCATTTCCTTAATGTCCCAGGTGACCAGCATGTAACTATTTCAGATCTAACTTATTTTGAACACCACAGGTACAGCTCGGATACCTTTTCTCTTGATCCAGTGAATGAGCTCATGATCATGAAAATCATAGAGAGTTTTAAATCCAATGCTCGTGGTATTGATGATATCTCTTTGGATATGCTGCTTATGACTTTGCCTCAATCTTTGCCTGTTATCACCTCTATCATAAATAAGTCAATGTCCACTGGGGTTTTCCCTGAATCATGGAAGGTATCAGTTGTGAAGCCTATACCCAAAAACAGCCAGCCCTCTTCTGTAACCGATCTTAGGCCAATCAGTTTACTTTCTTGCCTCTCTAAAGTACTGGAGAAGGTTGTGTGTATTCAACTTATAAAATACATTGAAGAAAGCCAAATCCTCCCTCTGTTTCAGTCTGGTTTCCGTAAAGGGCACAGTACATCGACTGCGCTGCTGGATGTTGTGGATAACTTCTTGGCTGCGCAGGACGGTGGAATGTGCACCTTGTTAGTCCTGCTAGATTTTACATGTGCATTTGACTCAATAAATATACCATTACTGATTTCTAAGCTTGCTTTTTATGGTTTTGACTCGAATGCAATTAAATGGTTTTCTAGTTACCTCGATCGGAGACTTCAATGTGTTGAGTTGAAATTGCCTAGTGGCCTTCCTGTTCGATCATCCTTCCACCCAGTCTCCAGAGGAGTACCTCAAGGTTCCATTCTCGGTCCAATACTTTTCATATTATACAGTGCCAACCTCGTAAAGGAAATCTCCTTTTGTCAACATCATATTTATGCTGATGATCTACAGATGTATTTTTCCTTCCTGCCTTCTGACTGCTCCAGTGCTATAAGCAAGATAAACCATGACTTAGAACAGGTTTACAAATGGTCTAAATCAAATTCATTGGTTCTTAACCCAAGGAAATCCCAATTTATGCTCATAGGTACCAGAGTAAATGTTGCTAAACTGGCAGATAAAACAATTAATATTGAGGTCAATGGAGAAAGTGTTACCCAGGTTACTGAAGCTAGAAACCTTGGGCTTATAATGGATTCCAACCTTCGGTTTGAGAAGCATGTATCTGAATGTGTTCGTAACAGTTTCTATCGTTTAAGGATATTGTATAAGATCCGGAAATATTTGTGCGAGGACATACGAATCAGTCTCTGTGAATCCCTCATCCTCTCTAGGTTAAATTACTGTGACATAGTCTATGGTCCATGCTTGCTAAAGCGGACCCAAACACTATTGCAGCGTGTACAAAATGCTTGTGCACGTTTTTGTTTTCACATACCACCGCGCACTCATGTTACTCCTTTTCTAAATTCATCCAACATGTTAAAAATGAGTGCGCGTCGGAATCTCCATTTAGGAGCTCTACTTTTTGGTGTGATTGCTAGCAAAACTCCCATGTACCTTTATAAAAAACTAGAGTGGGCGAAGGAAGGTTCCAGGTACGCCAGAAGAGAGTGTACTAAGGTATTTGTTACGCCTAGGCACAAAACGATGGCTTTTCGTGGTAGCTTTAGTTTCACGGCCTCTAGCGGCTGGAATGTTCTGTTACCGCCGATTCGGGGATGTAAAACAGTATACACCTTCAGAATCAAGCTGCGGAGACACTTACTTGCGACTCAACTCAACTCATAATTGCAAAAACTTGAACTTACCGATAATTTAATGCACACTTGACACAACTGCAGGTCTCCTTTCGAGAAGGCAGGTGTTCCTCTCAACAACTCATTGTGGTTCGAAGCGCTGCACAACACAACACACGGCATTTGAAGGACGCAAGGAGGGCGGATCCGGGCTTACGTGACTCAACGGTATTACGCGCGTGCCTTACTCGAACAAACCAAAAAATGCGAATTGCAAACAGTAAATCTCGAATTTGAAGAACGTAGAACCTCGTCGATCGAGTTTTTCCAACGAATTATGAAACTTGAGTTGAAAAATCTTTGCGCTATTTTTTCTTCTATTTTCTCGTTGACGGTATAATGGCATGACACTTGTGATTTTTAACCATGGACGCACAAAATCAACCTTTAGGTGTCTATAGGAATGGGTAGTTTTACAGATCTAGATTCGGAGTTTTGCCTACGTCTATGTGTCGAATAATGGTTTATAAAATACAAGGCGTGACATTATTATTCATATTTGTATTTTATACTATTCTTACTACATTATATTACTTATTCACCCTTAATATTTGCTGCATCATTTACTCACCCCGTTTTCAAATAATATCCAGTGTTGCCACCTTGTTTCGTTTTTATTTTCCTACTTTGTGTCTTGTGTGCGCTGGATCTGAGATCGTGTCTGTCCACGGAGCAGATACAGATACTCTGTATCTGCTCCGTGTGTTTGTCACTTGCTCTACGGTTCTGACTGAAAACCAGCGCTCTTTCACAAATTACCCCAGGTTTCTGTGTTAGAGCAACAAGCTGAGTCAGGACCTGTTAGACCTACACACACGCGCTAGTCTGCTTGCTGAGTGGACTACTTAGTACCTATTAATTAACCCAATGTTTGTGTTAGTTTACTACTTACCTAGTTCACATGTGTTTGTCTGTGCTGTTTGTTAGTTTATGCTAGTACTAAGTAGTCTCTTTTTATTTTTATTGTCTTAAAGTTTTTTTTTGTGTGTGTAGTGTTTAATAAATAATTTCTTTCTTTCTTTCTTTCTTTCTTTCTTAAATATAGACCTATATTTTACAGGAAAAATATAGAGAAGTCTATAAGTAGGCCACTTTTTCAAAAATGCTTAAAAAGGGGGGGATAATTTTCAAAAGAGGGGCTACCTCACCGAGTATATCTTAAATAAGGTATCGGTTTGTAATCTCAAAACAGTTTTTGAAATTCCTGTAGGTTATATACTTTTTGAAATATTTTGATAATACTCGAAAATTTTACTATTACTCTCTATACTCCGAATTTTGCAAACCGATTATATCTGAAATGAAGGTACCTTTAATTTTTTGGTATTCATCAAATAGCAAAGTCTCTAACCAGTACCTAAAGTACATATTGGTATAATTGACAACCGTTCGAAACCATCGGCGCGCGAGTCACACTCGCACTTGTCGGATCTGGTTTTAAAACTATGTAAGTACCTCTTATATTTTTAAACATTCACTTATACCTATGTACCTACCTACTTACTATGTTTTAATATTTCCTACCCCGACTTAAAACAGTTATCAGTGCTTTTTCTCACTGTCTTTATCATCAGAAGAAAACACACCTCAGGTTTTTATGACATCATCAACATAATTTTAGCCCCGGATCACCCACAACAAGCTATCAGGGCAGAATCAAAAGGAACACCTCCTTTCGATTCTGTCAGCCTCCTATGGAGCCCGAGCATAGACTTTGACCAGAATCGTCAGGAACAGATTTTGTCTTTGGTCACAGATTTTATAATATACTGGTACTCTGGTGTAGATACGATTCGGTAAAAACGGTCTGTTTTTGTCGAATTTTATCGACACAAGAGACAAAATCGGTTATTTATTTTATTTTTTATTTTTACAATCTTAGGAAAACTTACAGCTAGATTAAGATAAAATACAAGAATATTTAACTTAAGGCCAATTAGAAGTTTCCACAAATAATTCGAAAAAAGCAGCAATTTGTAAGATTTACAGAAAGTAGACGATTTATACAAAAGTTAAAAGAAAAGGTTACACAAAAAAAACATACATTTATAATGAAAATACATGAAAAACTACTTCAATTCGTGAAGAAATCATTACCTAGTAGGCGCTTAAGCTGAACAGAAGTATTGAAAAATGTAGTAAAAAAAAAAGTATTATCGGTCCGTGCTTGCGCTCATGATCAGATTTAGGTGTAAGTACTATAGTAGGTATTATAGAATCTGTGGTATATGTAAGAGAGTTAAAATACATCATGTGCACACAATGCATTGCTAGAATGACAATTGCAAAATTCAGATAATCCCATAGGTACGAACATACGAATTCTGGTTTGTTTTAATTGTACAACAACGGTGCGACCCAATGGTTTTCCCCGTATCTACAATATGCTGTAAACACGTAATTTATTAGGAAGCATGTACATTTTCATATGGGTTTACACTTTAGTTTTTATTTTACCGCGCATTTAGCTGAATATGGGTCTTTATTTTGTCATCGTGGAAAAGGTATAAAAGCATAGAGGTTTTTTCAACAATTATTTGCCTAGTTTTTGTCGGGTAAATTTCTCTTGTTCTCTAAATTAGGTATGGGTAGAAACAGAAATCGATTTGTTTTAAGATTTTTTGTAGCTACTATATGTTTTTTTATTGATTTTATTTATAAACACTTGAAAATTGATGAATTTAATATGGGTGGCAAATAAATGGTAATTTAATTTGTAAGGCCTTTATTTTAAAGCCTTCAGTTAAAAGCTCCAACATAATATTATAACAGTTACTTTCTTCGCGGAAATACAATTTAAAACTGGCTTTACTGTCTTTTTAAAATCCTCAGCCGTTAAATAAACTAATTTCACCTTTGGTCGTTTACCTACTTAAAATCCGCAATGCGAAAAATTATGGCCACGATTGCGAAGTGGGACGCAATCTACCTGAATGGTATATTTATGTACAAAGACTGTCGACGCTTGTTAGCCGGTGCTGGTGAAAACTTGAGATGTCGTTGTCTTTTGATTTTTTGGGTTAATTTTACCAGGAGAACATAAATATAACTATCGGAAAATACAATACAAGAATGCTTTATTTTAAACCAAGAAAATACAAGAAAAAAAAATATTATTGTCAAAGAGACAATAAATAATTCAAAAGTACAATGGGCGGCTGCGTCACTTAGAAGTGATCTCTTCCAGGCTACCTTTGCATTGAAATGTGTAAAGAACAAGAAAACTACAGGCCTTGAATCTAGACATGCCGTCACCTATCATGGTCACCACTCGCTCCTGTAAGCCGGGCACCGATTTTACAGAGCTGGTCGGCATATCGCACTAATGGTAATCTACACAGATAATACACAGACTAGATAGTACCATTATTAGTGGACTAATATTAGCACACTACTTGCTACGCTCCTTACGCCTTACGCCTCGTATCAGAATACTTGCTACAATGCATACGCCTCGCAGCAGACTACTTGCCGTTCCCTACGCCTCGTAGCATACTCGACTCTACCTGTCTCCGTAATACCGGTAACCGGCTTGATACTTAAATAACGCCTGGAGCACCCTGAAGGTAAAATTTTATTGCCTCGCGCTGTTTTTCGAACAATTACATTAATAGTGTATCAACAGTGCCTCACCCGGTTTCTTTACTGCTATGAGCGGGCTTTGCCCAATAAAAATTTTAATATTTGAACGTGCTACGTGCGTTTGTCAGACAGAAATTAGGTACCTTCTTAGACTTGTCCCGAACGTTATAACCAGTGTACTATGGATTTCATCTCACAAAAGTTTACTTCTATCGTATAAGGTGAACACAAACGCATATATAGAGATAATGTAAAAGTTAGAAAGATATCGAAGAACTGCCTTACTAAGAACATATTTGGTACCTAGTACTATTACCGACCCGACTTACAAAAAAACATCTTTTAGAAGTTATACCGAGCTATACCGGTGTAAACAGCGTTTTTTAATATATATATATATATACAGTACAGCAGCAGGCGGATGGGGAGGTTTACGGCGCTATTTCTCTAAGCCTGACTTGTTTCGACACGAGTTCTTTGGCGGCGTCTTTAACACTCCCTCGAGAGTTCATTTATATATTCGCAACACGGAGGCGGCTGTAAAACTGCGTTATCCCAGTCATTATTTAGTCATCGCCGCGCCGCCACCGACGCCCCGCGACCTACCCTCCTCTCCTCTAATAAAATGCACCCAAAATACTCCCGCGCAATGCCGTTTTATGCACTCCAACAAAACATCAGCTCTCTGTAAGAGCCGTAACTTTCTTTATGATATTTCTATTGAAAACTTTTATACTTATACGGTAGAAAATAAAAGCAAACTCACCTCCAAATAGAAAATAAAAAGTTCTACTGTTGTCTGAATATATTCCAACGTAAAAGCTTAAGGTTCTCGGAAAAGTTATTTTCTTCCTGAGCTGAAAGCTTACGTTAGTTTTTGTCTAATGATAGAATTGAAACGAATGTTTTTATGATACTCTGGAATCACTGTTTTTGTTTGTTTTTTAATCTAATTTTCTGATCGAGTTTGTATAGTTAGGGTCTAGCTGGCTGAGGGGCTATGGTTACGATCTAGCTAGTTTATGAGTCGGCCCGTGGTCACCGGTAAATCTTCTTATTTATCCGGGAAACATAAACCGTGGTCTGAGCAAAAATTAATTGGCCACCACGGTCTTTCTTCTCGTACACAGCTATTGAGGGTTTAGCGGGTTACATAAGCTCTTGGGTAAAATCGACTGCGGGAAATATTTGGATCGTTTGATATTTTATTGCAAAACTGAACATTAGTTTTAAGCGGATCCATAACAATAAAAACACGTTAAATTCAGGGTTGGCCATAATAATATTTGGGTAAAATGTCAGGTTTCTAAGGCGACATGAGATATATAATATATATCTCTTCTCTATAACTTTGGTAAAGAGTTTGTGGGGTATCTTATACCAATTGCATCCTTAACTAGCGTGCAAAAGTATCTATTTCAATATTGGTAAACTCAACACATGTGCAAGGTTTTCTAAAGTAGGTTCGGTAAGCACTTTATTTTTACAACAAACTTCAGTAACAATTTTACACGGAGTAGCACGGCGACGCTGAAGACCCAAGATACATAAATACCCAAGCTTTAGTGTGTGTACCATCAGACTACTTTTTATTTTTATGAGAAAGACCAAATTTGGCGTGTTGCTGAAACGACAGATCATAACCGTTGGACAGAGCAACTGCTAGCAATCCTGTAACCAGCATTGTTTCGTTCAAAGATAACTGTAAGGTGAGTAGAACGTTGTTTGGTCGCAGTATAGTAGAGTTTTGCAGTGTTCGTTTTTATTTTGTGGTTACATGCATCGGAAATCCTGTTACGCTTACGATTTATAGTATGTATTTATAGTAGCGATTTTATTATAGCCGCCACACCATAAAAGTGGTCTCTCTCACCTGGCGATTCATAAAGCGCATCTTGCGGCGACGATCGGACAAGTTTCATTAGGGTCAGGGCTCTTGATGTCTAATAAAATAAAACTTTGTTGTGACTAGATGACAAAGTAGATGAAAAACAACGAAAACTATGTCTTTCCTATACTCATTGACTTTGTATTATTTAGTATATTATTTGTTCTTACTTTTGTCTCACACATACCTACACTTTATAAAATGTACAAGTATTTTGCTGGGATTTGGCTTGATCTCTGCTTACACAGCACGTTTCGAATAAGACCAGCTACAATGAGCGTAAAGTTCACACATGTGACCATTGCAATTGCCAACAAGAAAAGGTTTTGATGTGATCTAGATTTCAAGAGAAAGCACCTGCTCAACATTTTTAGTTTCTAAAAGTGGAAAAGCGTTATTGCGAGCAGTTTTTTATTGGTGGCGCTGGATTTTATATTAAAACAAAGCCAAAAAATTACAGCAAAGTAACTTGTTTACTGAGATCATGAGACGTGTATAGCTTTTATGAAAGTATTCTCAAGGTACGTCGCAATGAAGTATTCCATCGGATTTAATACGCCTTGAAAGAGCTCTAAGTAAATTTCGTGAGCCGAGGTGAGGTAACAAATATTTTTATATATTCGATCGTAAACCTGAAGTATAGTTTTATGGGCATGATTTTGAAAGTGCGTCGAGTTTAAGAGGGAGTTATCTCTTCCAAGGAACAAGTACGTCAAGCGCTGTTTGTCGAGTGAGCCCGACGCTATAAAGTTTTGTAGGTTTTTTCCCAAGTGCGGTCGAATAGTGTTATTACATCGGGCGAGTTAGTCAGGTGCCGTTGTTTAGAGTCCATATCACAGGCTGCAGTGATCCGTTGCGATGGCCGCGTAATCCCGGCTAGAGGCTTTGTCTCACGTCCAGCTTACTTTTATTACCGTGCCTGCATTGCGAAATAAAACAAAATTGGCGGGAATTTATGGGCCACAGCCCCAGCATGGCATGGTGGAAAGTTTTCAATTTGAAACGAATAACTTGTTTGTTTCGCGTAATAAGGAGGGCTTAGCCACGAGTAGTGCGAGCCCGCAATGGCTGTTGCGGGCTTCCTAAACTACTTTCCTGGTTTTATTACCTGAGTGCTATGGGTGTGCGCAGCGCCTCTTGAAGGTGTGTTTGTTTATACGGGGGTTTACAACGTTTGCTGTAAATGTTTGACTTTCATATAGGAAATGTATGTTTTTAAAGTTGTTTCCTACTCAGATTGCACCCGTTAAATGGAACATTAGAATATAGGAGAACTGTTATTAGATGGTAGATAATGAAACAAAAATTTTAACATTTAAAGTATATCATATTAATAATTTCATTATTATTCTGTGGGTGGATTATGAATAGGCTGAAACAAACAATAAATTGGATAGTGCTGTATAAGGGTCAATTTACACGTACCATAACCACACCACAACGACAACACGTGGACGGTTGCTAATTTGCATGAAAATAAAGAGTTTCATTCACACGGACTACATTTTCCCGTCTAATTCTACCGCGTGGGTGATACCGACCACATCTCAACTACACCGCAACCATCAGCGACACCGCGCAGTAACCGCCGCGCCGGCCACATCGCAAACACGGCGTTGCGTCGGCGCTACGACACTAGCACAGTCAGACTGATCTATTCCGTCTGTCTGTCTGCAAACTACCGCCACAACGTAACCACATCGCAACTACTAGCGTCAAAGCAACCACGTCGACATTTTGTATTTACCACAACGAAACTGCAAGAAGCTGCATTGACACTATTCACACGTAACCACTGCTTAACCACTTTTAGTCGCTGCGATGTGGTGTGGTTGTGCACGTGTGAATTGTCCCTAAAACTGTAAAGGACAAAGTATTTTCATGAAATGAAATCTCTCTTTAGAAGCTTTGTTGCATTCCGAATCTTATCCATAGCTGGAGGATTGATGGAAAATGGTACCTACTTCATTCCATCTAAGATTAATTATCGATGGTATAAAAAGTTCATTTTACATAATTGTTAAATCATGGCTTCTTTACTAGTTTAACTAAGATATTTTAAGTAAGAAACTTTATAATTGTGTTCATTGTCAACATTTCAGTAGTATATGTATTATTGTAGCCAGTGTCACTGAGGGTGAAGTTAGGATTATAAAGATACCCAAATCTGTTCAGGCCTACGTTCAGACATTTATAGTAAAGGTGGAGTAAAAACTCACATACATATCTATACACATGGAAACGGTCCATAGTAGGGTAGTCGGGTATAAGTCTGCAGTTTGTATCATCCTTTACAAACACTGAATGCAGTCCTTTACAGTACAGTTTGCAGTACTTTACAGTAAGTACCTTTACAGAACAGTTTTACAGCAACATAACGTTTCTTCAGGTAGCAAATTGAATGTTAAAACGCGTTGGCCTTAACTGAATAAGTTATGAGACCCGAGCTATTGGTAATGAAACACGAATGACCCCCGGCTTGTAAAATAAAGCTTCTGCGTGTACCTATCCTTGTTTACATCGTTTATACTGCAAATACTGAATAAATAATGTTACAGGGTAGTTTGTAGCAAGGAACAGCTATTATATTTTATTTATCTTTTAAAAGAAAATACTCCATTAGTAGCATATAAATTCATAGATAATTTTTTTTAGTCTATTCTTAGGTATAATAAAACTGTAACAAGTACAATTCTGTATTCTACTCAAGATATTTAGAATTTTTTTTGGTGGGTATTCTATTGTCGATACTGAAGCCAAAAGACTCGCGCGCCGAGGGTTTGTAAGTATGTAACCTACAGGAATTTCAAAAACTGTTTAGGTACAAACCGATACCTTTTATTTTATACCCCACTCGGTGTGGTATCTTTTGAAAATTATTCCCTCCCTTTGTTTTTGTGTAATTGACCATTTTTCAAAAAGTGTTCTACATACAGGATGCAGGCGTATTTGTGGCTGCAAAGTGAGTTGATTACGGCACAGCCTGACAGTAGAGGTTATCATCACGTATCTAATATAGAGAATAACAATGTTGGACGATCGAGTCGACAGTCTTGAGTGAAGGCTCGCCATGACTCAGAGCCTCGACTCTATGAGTCATGACGAGCCTTCACTTAGGCTTTTCACGGCCTATCACATAACTTGGAGATACGTAAGCGAAAGCTTGGCCAACATGATGAAGGTCCGCAAAGGTCGTATACATGGGCCGCACAGCTACTGCACAGCAAATCAGAAATTAGCTTTAAAATATGGGATTTTTTTTACTGTACAGCAGAAAATAGCAGACAGCGGTACTCGCGGTAAGCGAGCTTGCCATAAGCCACTCAGTTATTTACGCCTTGTTTACCGCAAGCTTCGAAGAGAGTTGAACGATCACACTACTCTTTGCCGAGCGTGGACAGCGAGCTTGCTGCTAGCAGTCGCCACGTGGACAGCGTGCGTTCAGCGGATGATTTGAGGCGGAGGCGTGTGAGAGTTGTGCTGTAATTCCATTAAAATAACTTTTAGCCGTGATTCAATAACTATCTATTTTTCTTAACAATCGCAACGACGCAACGAAGTCATAACTATCTATTAGTCTAAGCCAGCGGTTCTCAATCTTTTTTGGTGACGGAACCCTTTTGGAAAGCGAAATACTTGATGGAACCCTACAATAAAACAATAGTTTTTAAATATGTATTCGTTATTAATAAGCATAGTAAAAGTACCGTGTAACAGTAACTTATTACTTACTTACATAACAAGTATAATAATAGAAGCTATTGAAAAAGAAAAAAAATCTAATTATTGGGAGGTACGAGTATGAAACTGTTGTTTATTTTTCATCAATTGGTTGGTATCAGGTTTGGTAGAGGACAGTTAAAGTCTCATATCAGGTTCGGCGTCCAGTCTATTGCGGTTTTTTTGTTTTCGTGGCTGCATAAGTTGAGAATCCTGTTTCGCAAAAATATGCTGTTGGGAACGGGAGAAGAATATTCAGAGCCATTTTGGCAAGCATTGGATATTCATCACATATTCTGCACCAAAAATCGTTGAGAGGTGACGTTTTGAACAGTGACTCCATACTTGTGTCTGATGACATTTCTAAAAGAGATTTATATATCTCGTTTGACATACTTTCGGGCTTTTGTACGTTGGGTAAAAAAGGATTATGAATCCATGAATTCAGTTTCATTTTTGTATTCTGTTCTTCGGGAAAATAATTCTCAAAAGATGCGCGCGTTGAAGTGAGGTATTGGACCAATTCTTCAAATACATCATCTTGAAACATTACTGAGTCATTATCGCTAACAAACTCACTGAGTGACGTAAAGCTTTCTATTTCTCTCTTTCCAACGCAAATAATCCAAAACACTAATTATCTTTTGAAGGCAGTTATTTTGTTACAGGCCTGGAAAACTGTTCTCTGTTTACCTTGCAATGATAAATTTAATTTGTTCAGTTTCTGAAGGATATCCGCCTTAAATGACAGTCAAAACAACCAAGTTTTATCATACTAACGGTCTTTCAAATGAAAAGAAGTATCTGAAAGAAATATTTGTAACTCGGCTCTAAGTTCAAATAGCCTTGTTAAAGTTTTACCACGAAGACAGCCATCGTACTTCTGTATGGAGCAGCAGTGTTTTATGTTTGCTGCCATAATCTTCATACAATAATGAGAACAATCGGGATTGTAGTGGTCGTCATTTGGTAAAATTAATTATTTTTACCGCTTCATCCATAACTAATTTTAGATTTGACGGCATTTGCTTCATCGCAAGTAAAAACATAGTTTTTTTAAGTCAATTCTATGCAGGGTACAATGGCTGGAACTACAATTAGGCGCTTAATTTTTTATTCGTGACACTTCTCCTGCTGTATTACCCGTAACCGCCTTGGCCCCATCTGTACAAATGTCAATGCAATCGTTCCAATTGAGATTATTTTCCTCAAAAAATATATTTATTTTATTAAAAATTTCATCTCCGGTAGTGTTTGCGGGTAGAGGTGAACACATAAGCATGTCTTCTTCAAAATAACTTTCATATGGATATTTCACGATAACCAGCGATAGCCAGACCAGCGACATCAGTCGACTCATCTATTTGCAAGACGAATTGTGTTTT
Source organism: Eupithecia inturbata (assembly GCA_963662085.1). Lineage (NCBI taxonomy): Eukaryota > Metazoa > Arthropoda > Insecta > Lepidoptera > Geometridae > Eupithecia > Eupithecia inturbata. The sequence goes on along the minus strand of OY759180.1, from coordinate 6,585,908 downwards.
TTGTAGACGTGTAACTAGTTTTTGTTTGAAGTAGCTTGCCAGACCATGAATTTGCCGTGAAACAGTATCGTTTGATAGCGGCACAGTAAAAAGATGCTTTGCAGATTTTTCATCGAGCATACATTTTGATATGTCTAACACACAAATTAAATTCTCAGCGATAGTGTGCTTGTGCAATGCGGTAGTTAACTAAATATGATGCCTCCATCGCCTTTTCATTGATAATTTGGGTAACATGCATAATAGTTTTTTGACTTTCTAAAAACTCTCGTTTTTTACGTACAAAAATTATTTGTTCTTGTCTTTAGACTCGGGGTGTACAGTTTATAAATGTCGGCACAACAAAGCAGGTGCCATGGAACTATTAGGAAGCAGTTTAATACATAACATGCAGAGAGGTGAGCCATTGGAATCAACAAATCCGAAACTGATATCTGATTCATCATACTTTACTTTTTTTTGCCTTTGAAACCGTGGAACTTGACGTCGTTGCATCATCGTCTGGATCGGTAATTGCTGTATACTCCGCGCGTACTGCTTTTGAATATTCGGCTTCGTTGAAATATGTTGTTGCAACACGTTTAATGCCTTTAAGCCAACGTTCCATACTGTCAGGATGGTGGGGTTAAAATAATGCACGTTCGTTACTGCGTAGAAGAGTTCGTATAGCTCCGAACGCTAATCGTCGACTGACTGGTGTCAAGGCGCGATCGTCGCTTTTATAGTCCTAGCCTCGATCTCGAACATTCTCAAAAATACTCGAGTCGGCGCCTTTGATAAATAAAAAGCCGAAAACAAATTAGAAATTCAAAAAAATGTGGTGTATACCTATACATTCTCGACTTTACGTTTTGAAGTTAGAGCCGAAAGTAGCTTGTTCACAATTATAGCGTCTAATCTCAGAGACGGCTTTTATCAAAAGGACTGCGCGTTCACAAGTAGGTATCGGCGGTGGCGGCATAGTAAAATTGTTCGAAGTGACTAAGTTCGGCTGCTCCTCGTTAATCGTGATACGCCGCATCAGAACGGTCGACCAGAGAGGTGCTTTGATTTTTTTTTCTAAATTCCTGCGGAACCCCTTCAGGGGTATCGCGGAACCCTAGGGTTCCGTGGAACACACTTAGAGTATGGCTGGTCTAAACGATCGCGACAGTCAGTGAATCGTGAATGCGTTAAGTTCGTTTAGCTGAGTGTGAATAGTGAATACGGGAGTTGAGTTATATCACATTTCATTCGTTGTTGATTCGTTTAGCGATGTAGTCTGTTAAGTAGTTATTGTTGAGTGAAAAGCTAATTCATGAATTCAATCTACCTGTGGATACGAAGATCGAGCGTAAAAAGTTTATTGCTCCATGTGGTAGAGCTCATTCTTCGGATGTCTTAGAGACCCAACAACGTGGGTCTGTCTCGAGTGGTTCCAGAGTTATGACGGTTATGACGGCGGGTATGATGGAGAAATTCCCTCGGAGCCATGTTGTAGAGCTCCTTCTGATCACGTAGGGTAGACACCTCACACAATGAGCCAATCTCCCCTGGATGGACATATGGCGTAAGGGGTTTTCTGGCTTATCATATAATTTTTGTCCAGCTATGGTGTCATAAATCCGGAAAAAGTATGAAGGGAAGTTTTTCTCAACGCCATGCTCGAAATAAAGTCGTTTCTTAGCGGTTTTTAACATTAGCTTAACGTCAACATTTACGCTTTTAGCTACATCTGTCGTGAAATTTTCAATGTCCTAGTTGTTAACAATTTTTAACGATAGATAGTTATTTAACGGTCATCGTTGCCTATTAGATAGTTTCTAAATGGAAATTCTGTTAACGACACACTCCTACGTATATGTGTCATTTAAGTTACCTACATGTACTAACAACAGGTACCTAAGCAATCCAAATCGAATTTTCTAGAAGAAGAAACTCCCACTTTAAGTTTGTGAAGAATGCCAGTTACTCAGTTAGCCTCGATGCCAGAGGAACTTTAAATTTTTGATTGGTCGTGTTACTAACTTGGAAAATGTAGTTTAGCGAATACTTCACACTGTCGCCGCTTGGAACTGAATTTCGTTTGTACTTCGAACTAGAGCCTGCTTACTCCATCCATACAGTCTTTCACTTTGTTGCTTCTTAGCAACAAAGTGAAACTCCTATAAAATTTATAGTTATAAAAAGTAGCCCGAGAACAACTTTTAAATCTTACTAAATAAGGTTTAGTACTTATGTAAAGTGAACGCGTACTTCTTACCAATTAATCTATAAAATAGGTGGGTAGGTAAAACATCGTTTAGATGTTCAGACGAAACTTCTTACGAATTGGCGATTTGTAGAAATCATTTTTTTCTAAAGAAAACTAGAGAACACTAGATATAAATTTTAATAGGAATGAATTCGACTGAACACAAAACAAATTGCTGTTGTTAGAATAAGAAAATAAGTGTTTCTCCGAATAAGCGCAAAAAGTTTCGAGGATCTTCAAAACTACACTAACAAAAAATACTTTCGCAAAAGGATAAACATCGAGTTGAAAAATCATGAACAAACTTTCCGCGGGAATAGAGATATTATATTCTTCTTCGAGATCGCCACATAATTTTTGAATCAAAAGAGGTTTAAATGTGCAAATAATGGTACTGGTAGGTACCTACCAAATATGTTGGTGCCAGTTAGCTCGTATTAACGAGTCAACACAGTAGTCACCAAAGCTGCTGGGTTGTGTCACCGTGTTAGTAAACATTGACGGCGGCAATAAATTAGCAAAAGAAATTAGCAACTTTTGAAAAGTCGCGGAGGTTCGCAGTCATGTCGGGCTCTGCCGCCGACATCCTAACTACTAATATTATGAATTCGAAAGTAACTCTGTCTATCTGTCTGTCTGTTAACTTTTCACGCCTAAACCGCTGAACGGATCTCATTTAAATTTGACAGGGAGGTAAATGGAATCCCGGGGACGGCCGCGAAGTCGCGGGCAGCAGCTAGTGATTCTACAAAATTATGTTGCCGATATCAACCTGCCAGGCTGTGTTGGCAACATTGGTGCTTAGACTATATTAGGTTACGTTTCTTTCATCATCATCATCATCAACCTATATTAGTCCCCAGCTGGACGTAGGCCTCCCCTAATGAGCGCCATAGGGCAGCTTGCCGCATCCAGCATCTGCCTGCAGTCTTACGCAGGTCGTCGTCCCACCTGGCTGGAAAGCGTCCTACACTACATTTGCCGAGTCGCGGTCTCCACTAAAGAACACTTTTTCCCAGCGGTTGACAGTTCTTCGCGAGATATGGCCGGCCCACTGCCACTTCAGCTTGCTAACTCTTTGAGCTATGTCGATAACTTTGGTTCTCTGTCGGATGTATTCGTTACGAATCCTATCCTTCAGAGAAACTCCAAACATTTTAAATTTTAATGAACGGTAGCCTAATGCAGCCCGGGGATCCCAAGCACCTCCTGCCCCGCCGTTACCGTGGCCGCTACCATGGCAAGGAGCGAGGCGGCCAGGAACTGGGGGCCATTTTCTGGTTTGTGTTATCATTAGGGGGTAATACCCATAATCCCCACGCTGGACATGCGGGTTGGGGATATATTACTTTATTACTGTGAAAATACCTAATTTTCTATTTTGTGTCGATTTCGTCATTCTTGGATAAGTTGTTTCAGAACAAGACCTTTGTACGGCTCACTGTTGGTCTGTTGCCATTGTCTGTATTAAAATAAGCAAATGGCAAAGAGGAACGCCCTAATAATGTGTCTTGTTGGAAGCAGTTCCGAGACAATGTTCTTGCGTCATTTGTAACGTCGCAGGCTGCGATTATCAAAGCAATCAGACGCTCTGCAAACTGTTATCTAGTGTTGGGAACTGCGTAAGGTCACAATGTCGATATTTTGACACCCCTGTCAAAATATCGATATTGTGACCTGGACCGATTTAATTGCAATTTCGAAGCTCTGGACCCCTCCAGAGCTTGAAAATTTCCATTTGAAAGAGGCTGGGAAAAGCGAATTTCAACCACAGACCAAAATAATTTGCAATTTACTATAAGAAAAAAGGATACTGCATGATATAAAAAAAAACTAACGCTGACGAGTAACATACGAATGCAAAAAGGTAGGTATACCAGCATTTGAAAAAAATATTCGAATATTATCCGTAAAATTTTCAAATGGATTCGGTACTATTTCTGTTTATTGACACTGTTCAATGAGAAACGTCAACCCAGAAAGGCGGACGATCATAAAGTACTAAAAATAAATTAGTTATTGAGTATCTGATAGGTATCTGTCATCATAATGAATAATAATATCAGTCAGTGAGAGACAGATTTTTGTTGCTATTGATAAGTATCTGAATGTCGATACGTCCTTTAATAATAGTATCGTGCTTCTGTTATGCAAAAATATATTGAAAAAGTTTTATTTATTAACACAAACAGCTAGGCCAGACAGCGATATTTTACATTTGCAATGCCTACAAAATGTTAAAAAGGGTTAAAAATATTTGCAAAAATGTCGATAAATCGACCACCGCACATCACTAGGCAATTGAAGAGTGTTTGCACGACTTTGGGCGGCTACGGCATGGGCGGGCGGAAGTGGTCGAGGGCTGTTCCTAGTTTAACTGTTGCGTCGCTTGATTGTCGGCAAAGCGTAGCCTAACTATAATAAACTGAATACGGCCTGACTTGCTGCAAGCGGTTTGTTTTGTAAATGAATGTTTTTTTTAAAGGATAGCCTCTTTGCATGTCTCATGAGACACTCACTCTTGCCATCATGAGATAAAACGGTTCTTGAATAAAATAGTGACATGCATGGTTTTATATACGGTGGTAAATCTTGTCACCGTATAATACGGTGACAAGATTTTTTCTGCTGGATAAATGAAACAACATTTTTACGAACACTAAATTCCGAGAATAAGCTGTTCAATGAACAAGAGGAAATTTGCAGAAAAATATTACAAAAATAGAATGTATTACAAAAATAGAATGGAATAAATATGTCATAAAAAATAACAATGTTTGGAAGCTTCTTCGTGTTCTCTTTAAAATTTGATCACTCCAACCAAAACTCAAAATGAATTTACAAAGTAGGCTGTAACGAATGCTATAAATCGAATCTATATTCTAAAAGAGCGATATAAGTAGATAAGAGAGTTAAGTGGCGAAAATCATAACTGTAAAAGTGATCTAGAGGTACATTCAACTGAGAGCGAGGAATATATACTTGGAATTACTAAAGCAATTCGGTGCTTAATTCGTAGGCCAGCTAAGAAAGATGGGCGGGCAACGCTCCCGACTCTCCCAAACCCGAGTTTAATTACAAACGCAGGTTTATTCACTCTAATTTCGGAAATTTTGCATTCCTTGCGCGAACCGCGGAAGGGTCAGACGGGAGTAAAAGAAAATGACATTCGTTATTCTATTACGTTAAGTAAAGTAGCGAAGAAGAACAAATTACTTTTGTCATTAATTACTTTTGCATTGTCTTGCACAATCTGTTTACGGTGATGGAGGCGTTTATTTGGTAGACTCAAATAGTCAGTTGTTAGTAACCAAATTATTGATAAAACCAAAATTATTTATTATGTGAGTTTTAACGCGATCCCCCTTTGCAAGCTTATGATTGGTCCGACTGCGAAATTTTCTCTACGAGCCTACGACGTGCTATGGCGTAACATCCGATTTGCTTTGTAAATATTTTCTGGTTATACATAAAATAGTTAGTGATGAATATTGTTTGTATTATGAAAAGAAGTCTGTCAATTAGTAAAGTTGTCTGATCGTCTGCCGTTTGATGAGGGCAACTTATTATTTTTCATTTAATGTTCTAGAATAACAAACTTTTCTTTTAATACTCAGCAGAATTTTTTACGCAACACTGTAGGTACCGTATGTTTTCATAAAATTAGGTATCTCAGAGTCTGATTGTTGCAAAGGGCAAGATTCGCAGCGCGGGCGCCCCGGCGGCGGCGCGGCACCCCAGCGCGGCCGCCCTTCCGCCTTGATGGCATGTCGTGCGTTCTCCGCGAGCCATGAACCTCTGTAACTGGCGAAGTTTTCTCCTCCCGATCGTTACGAGGCGCGAATTGCCCGCGTTACAATTACAGCGTGCCCATATTTATGCTAGCGGTAACCAAATTGCCCGATATTATTCCATCCCATTGAGTGCGAAAAGCGCAAATTAAACCGATTTTATATTGGACGATTTTCCCCAAGAGCGGGGCGAGATATGTTCGCTGTTAGATAAGAAGCTGAGAAGATTGCGTTATGAAATAAGAAGGCGAATTAAAGAGTTGCTTTGGGATAAATAGCCGAGAGGAGATTTTACTGCTTTGATTGCGATTAATTTTGAAGGCGGTTGTTGTTGGTTTATTAGGTTGATGGTTTAATTTTGGATTAAGTTCCCCATGTTTTGGATCACTGGAGGATTCTGTGTTTGTTGATTAATGTTCAGTTTACTAGGATGATTAACTTTAAATGTTTATTAATAATTTAGTCGGAAACTGTTTTGATAAATTGATTTTATGCGTGATTTGGTGTGATTTATTAAATCAAATTTTGAGATACTTTTGATGTTCTGTATTTCCATTAGATTCAATTTGAGTTTTTAAAACCTGAAAACATTGGAATTTTAATTTTGTTTTCAACAGTCTGCAGTAAGCTTAATGGTTTTAATTGTAAATACCAGTCCTAATTTTTTTTATTATTGAATTGTAATTTTCTTTAACAATAAAGAATTAATAAAAATAAAAATTATGTTTACCTACAAATAAATAAAATTGAAGTATATGTTTGTAACGTTAAAATAACAATGAAAGTTTATATGATACTCACCACTCAAAACAAAAAACCATTTATAAAAATGTTCGTATGTATATATCGGATAATCTCCTAAATGGCTGCACCCATTTTGACAAAATACCTATAAACGCATAAAAGGGACCCCCATGAAATTGTAAACAAAATTCGATTTAAAATAGGTAGTCGCAAACTCAATTCCTCGCGGGCGAAGCCGCGGGAACAGCTTTTAAATAATAAATTGTAACCAAGCCGTTAAATAAACCGCTACACAGCTAAAATTTAACAAGTGAGCTGCTCGCGCCCTCCGCATAAGCTGACTGTTAAAAGAAAATGGAAAAGCAACCGAAAAGATATATCTTTGAGGGGCTCAGATATTTGGGAAACTATATAGCCTAATGAAAGCGAACGAGGGAGGCCCGGCGCTAACAACTAATTGGCTATTCCGAAAACTCGTTTGAACACAAAATGGATTCTGTATTTAAATTTCCGCATTCCGTAAAACAACGGCGAAAGTTAAATGCATAAGGCATTTTGCCTACCGTGGATTTATTCACCATTTGGTTAATCTTAATAGCAATACGATCACGTTGAACGCCACTAATTACGAAAATACGCCAAAAGAAAAATTGAGCATCGGCTCACGAACTCAATTTGCAAGGAATTCGCTAGTGGTTGGAGGTCAAGGCCTTGTTCTAACACGTTCATTTTATTAAACAAAACCCCGCTTTATAAGACTGAAATAGGTGAAATATTTAGAATTATAAAAGTATCAAAGGCTTGCTCCAAAACGTGTCTCACATCTTACATGTAAATCAAGGATTTGTGCTTTCAAAGCCTGGCAATTTACGCAGACCATTCGGTAAGTCCCGCGCTGTAAACAATGCCTGTTCAATATCAGGTAATCCTAAAAAATGGCGCCTATAAAATTGAGTTAGAATTGAGTTTCCAATGTCATCATTATTCAGCAGGTCTATATTGGTACATTCGTACTGCTGCTGGGGAATCCAACGTCTGGCTTGGCTAATGACGCCTGTGCCCGGAATACTGAACGGACAGTCTCCTGTATGTACTTATCTCTATAAATAATATAAATCTACTGACAATATTGTCTAACCAATATCCAAGAACACAAAGGTTAGAAAGTGCTCACTCAAAGTTAATAAATCAAATAGTTTCACTTTCTCTTCTTCCTAAAATTGTGTTTTGTTTAAGTCGTTGCTGGGCGCGTTTGGTTGGGTTCTTCGCGACATATTGTCTGCGAACTCTGCCGACGCCTCTCCAATAAATAAGCAGGTCACATATTGAAGGAGGGAGGAGGGAGAATACAATTGTAACTTTACTCCTACGGCTTACGGAAGGCAAAGTTTAAAAAATACAAGTTTTCTTGGCGAGGGGCGGGGGGCTCGCGGGAACGCATGACAACGTTCGCACGTACTCGCGACCCTGTGGGACCATTCGCAACTACGTATGCTCAACGCCTACCTCGAATTCCTGTGGGTAACTGTATTATTCTGACCAACTTCAACAGTGAGCTCTTGGAAGGCTTAGACAACATAATAAAGAATACTCTATCATCGGTTTTGAATGTCGATTTAGATGACAAGGCATGGTCGCAGGCCTGCCTGCCTGTCAAATTGGGAGGCTTAGGTATACGCAAAATTTTAAGTGTAGCCCTTCCAGCGTTCCTGTCTTCCGTCTACAGCACTAGTTCTTTAGTTGAAAAAATTTTAAAGTCATCTTGTTTGGTCCCACCTGGAATTTCATTTAAAATTTAATTTTTAGACGAAGCTCGAACGGCTTGGCATAATGCTTGCCCTAATGCTGCTCCCCCAAAATCTCTTTTGTCTCAACGGCAATGGGACGGGCCTCTGTGTGAGTTGACACGGAATAGTTTGTTACAAACGTGCTCCAGCTCTGCGGATCGTGCCCGTCTCCTGGCCGTTTCTAAATGGGAGTCAGGACATTGGTTGCAAGCATTTCCTTCATTTAACACTGGCACTTTATTGGATCCCGTAACTTTCCGTATCGCAACATGTCTTCGGTTGGGTGCAATGTGTTGCGCGCCTCATCAATGCCAGTGCGGTACTGCTGTCGAACAGCTTGGTCATCACGGATTATCGTGTACTAGGGCCGCCGGTCGGATATCTCGTCATGCCAGCCTTAACGACGTCATCCGGCGGGCCTTTGTCACCGCTAACGTACCAGCTATTCTCGAACCGAATGGTCTGTTGCGTGACGATGGTAAGAGGCCTGACGGCATGACACTAGTCCCATGGGAGTTGGGGAGGCCCATTGTGTGGGACGCTACATGCGTCGACACACTTGCGCCTTCCCATCTTCCGAGGACATCCGTAAGGGCTGGTGCGGCGGCAGATTTGGCCGAGGATCTCAAGAGACGCAAATATGCAGGTCTCGACAGAGCCTACATATTTGCTCCCTTTGGGGTCGAGACCCTAGGTCCGTGGGGTACCGAGGCTCTCCGGGTTTTTAAAAAGTTATCTGAGCGTCTGGTCGACGCGACGCGTGACCCGAGAGCTGGCGGATATCTGGCGCAGCGCATCAGCATTGCCATACAGCGGGGCAATGCGGCCAGCGTCTTGGGGACGCTTCCGACTGGTATTGATATGGATCAGTTGAGCTACCTGTAGATTGTTTGCAACAGTCTGCAGTTAGCTTAATTGTTTCAATTGTAAATACTAGTTATAATTTGATTGTAATTTTCTTTGTTAATAAAGGTCATTGCCCATTCAAAAAAAAAAAAAACCAACTTCACAAATTCAAATCAAAGATTGGAATGACATTTGTATGCCGCTCGATGTCCACTAGTAATCCCAGAATAAGAAACCCCTTTAAAATAACCAAAGACTCAACGCATAGCGATCGGCTACTTAGAGAGTATTATTCTCTCAGAGTTACTCACTCTCAGAGTTATTCACTTCATATCTCGAACTTCTGAATAAAAGCGGTTTGAAATTGAAGCTCATAAAAAGAACGCTGCTAAGTGATCGATCAGGGGTAAAAGTTGTTAATCTTGTCTCGCGCTGCCAAAGTTCCGCTCGGTAAATTCTGAATATTACTTAAAGATAGGCGACACAACAAGCAATTAGTATGCAGCGAGGTTGCCTAACATTTTTTTTGCATTATGCTAAGTCCCAAAGAAAAACTGTAGCAAGTCCGAGGGCGAAGGGGGCACTCCAGCGATTCCCAATAATTCATTAGAGCGGGCGTCGTCACGGGGTACGAATTAAAATTAATGATTCGCGTGGATAGCTGCGCCGTCGGAGGATCCCATTGTATTATCTACCTAGTCACTTTTTATGCTTAGAGATAATTTGAACGTGCTGGCTTACAGTTGGCGCGGAAACTTCCAAACACATTCGAAAGGATCCTGGAAAACAATTTGTTAAACTTCCTTCTAATTTTCCATTTCTGTTACATTTGTAATACATAAGTACCTACCTTTGCACCACGGTCGGTACGTGCGTGTACATAGGCGGTGCCTGCGTGGCACCTTCTTGTAGAAACTCATCATGCTATCTAATCAAATGCAAAGGTTCAGGTATTTTCCCCCACGTTTGGTTCCGCCCGCGCGGTGAGCTCCACACAATCTAATATTGCAATTAGGTATCACCGTTCTTAACTTCAATTTGGCTCTAATATCTTTTGATCCCGTGTTGGGATTTGCAACGACATTGTCGCGGGATGATTTGATGAGAAATTCTGGCGAGAAAACGCGACTCGACATATAAGTTGAGTTTCCACTTTCACGTCACGCGCGCCTGGCTCAAATAAGGCTTACTACCCCCTGCCGCCTCGCTGTCGTCCTAGCATAAAGTATACTGCAGAATACCTAATGTGTCTATCTATTTTCTTTCCAAACGCTAAAATAAAATATAATGTTGATGACTAAAGTTTGGAAGTACTGAAACTTTTGATGCCGACCCTGTTCGTGAGTTCATCAATAATTGATCAGACTGCTTAATTAATTTGATACCGGGAGACATGATTGAGTTTTTGGAAGGTAAAGGAAATATTGTGAGAGAAAGGGGATAGCCTGAGTCACGACTAATCGGCTGACATCTCAACTTAGTTGTTCTTGGGCATGTGTTCATAAGCCGGGCGGCGGCGGGCGCTTCCCGAATCCTAAAGTAGCGTGCGACTACCGAGTTACGTGCTAACAAATTGACGACAATATTTGCTGGCGGCTCCCTGTCAACCCGGAGGTTATTAGTGTGGCCGGCTGGAACGCTTACTTCTAACGACTTTTACAACTTTTTCAGAAACTACGTTATGATACCTCGGATAGGAAAAGTTTTGTTTTGTAAACTACAGAACCGCAGCGAAAATATTATCGTGACAAAAATACCTAAGTATAAAATGAACATTATTTGCGTTAAGAACAAAATACATAGTTGACCAGTTTTATGTTACTAGAAGCTAAGTTCGTTTCTAAGATGGCATGCTGAAACAAGAAACCTCTCACATCCAGGAATGTACCTAGAACATAATTAAAATCAGCTAAAAATTTTCTTTTTACATATAGTACGTCAGTCAATTTGTTCTATTAATTGGAACACCATCATCTAGTCCCAAAGTAAACAGACTTTGTATAGTATAATGACCCGATTCTGCTATACATTATATTTGCAAATACAAATATTTTTACTACGGGAATCGAAACTGCAATTACATCTTAAGCAGTTCGCCCGATGGCCCAGAGAAATCACAAATGTCATTCACCTCATACCGTTGCTTATCACCTCACCTGGAATCCATTTTGAACGCTCCTGTGTCCATTTAGGTTTTAATTGGTCACCAGATTTTCATTCGTGTAATGTTCAGTCACGTACATATTGATTGCTCAAAGAGTTATGCAGTCGGAGAGTCCGGTTCTAGAATGGTAATATGGTTTAAATTTACAATAGACTGGCTGGACTAACTATCTGATAGATTACGGTCTGTGGACTCAGTCCTGTTTATAGATTTGAGACTAGCCTTCACCAGAGAAACCAAATTGATCGAGTAGAACTCCTCACTCAAATACTCGTAGTGATAACGCCTTTAGTTTGGAGAGTTAGTGAAGCAACCAACAGATTACTTACAGGTTAGGGTAAACATGTACTCTATAAATCTCTTTCTAAGCAACATGGCGAAGCTGGCAAGCAGACTCTAGCACCAGACATATTTTGTATCCTAATTGATCTCCAATACGTAAGTACGCAAAGCACCAGCAAATAGCAGTAGATTTTAGGGCTCTGTAAAAACATATCGTGACTCAACAAGCGCCACGAGGTCACCCCGGCCGTAGAATTGTATAGTCCTAGAAAGGTGGCCAAATTAACTAGACCTACGAACCTAAGCTGTTTCCTCCTCAAGGACCTTGAAAGAAAATTTCAAGGAGGTAGATCTTGTTAGCCTGGTGGGTATATAAAGTGGCTAATATGAGCAGATCACGCGTATGGAAATTACAGTGGAATCAATCACGCACGAACTAAACATGCCCCCGCAAACAAAGCTCCTGTATAATGGCTCTCAATAAACATTCATAATCTTTTATTCCCTCTCGATTGGTATTCGAATTCTTCATTTTTCATTGCTGGTAAACATAGCTTTGATCTTGTTATCATGCTCAGAATTTTGTGAGTCTTGAAGATATGGCATTAATAATTGAATTCAGTTGTGCTGATTTCTAGATTGTTTGCAGTTAGCTCAACTGCTTCAATTGTAAAAATTTAAAGTTGTAATTTATATATATGTTGTAATTTTCATCACACATGTATTATAAGTGATATAGGCTTCTTTTTATCACGGGAAAAGGCATGCAAAGCCACGGGCGGAATCTAGTTGTTAATAAAATATTATGTCCTTTTATTTCCTTGGTAGGTATTTACGATAAGTCGAGGGTAACCAAATCAACGGATCCTTTCAGGTTCTTACTAACATAGTAACAGACAAATATAATGTAACAGACGCAATTGTAGATAATAAATTAGACTTTTCTGATGTATATGTTGTTTTACTTCCATATAAATTTCTTTTGAAACAAAGTTCATAGAAATACAATTATGGTCTTGCCCTGGAAAAGATCAAACACGAAAATGATAGCATATCCATATAAGTAACACATTTACATTGAGAGGGCAAGATACGTGACCGTAATGTATTTCCTATGGTAATCTGAAGTCATACTGAGTACACATAAAGTCAGATAATAAAATACACATCAGAAAATTCAAAATCACTTACGTCTGCGGCCGAAGCTGGCTGTGTCCTAGCATGCCAATAAAAATGTAAATTACACAAATACAATCTTTTGAAGAATTGGATCCTTTGATGTGTACGTACGACATAATCAGGGTTGTTTTTCGGTCACTCAAACATGGGTTACGAGACAGCTAGCCAAAATGCATTAGTTTTTGGCTGATGTTTAAAAATTGTAGAATTTTGCCTAGATTTTACGCTGACTTGTAGCGTACCGTAGCAAACAGAATCATCATCATATCAGCTGATTAACGTCCACTGCTGGTCACAGGCCTCCCTTAAAGATCACCATAATTGCAAACAAAATACCACCAGTTTATTTTTCAATTTGGGTAGCTTACTAGCTTAGCTTCTGTTATTTTTTTGCTGCTACTAAGTATTCCCACATCATGCCATTTTTGAGCAAAATCCTCCTCCATTTATGATAGACGGATCGTAATATTTATTACTGACCAGACCACGTTGGACCAGTGCGGGTTTTAGCTACACTTTGCGTAGCTGGTTCCAAAGCTACGTTACGCACTAAAGGCCCAGAAAATTTCACGCTCACCGGGACATTACTAATATATACATCAGAAAGTGCAAAATCGCTGATGTCTGCGACTAATAAACATAAATTACACAAATACAATCTTTAATGATTCTGGATTTCTATAGAGTTTTACGCTGAAGCACGAGTTACTAAAGTCGCAAAAGAGTCGCCCATGAGTGAGCTAGCTATTCTTTCTATTATGTGTATCAACTCATGTGGCAGGCACGGGCCGAATCATATTAAACAAACAGTATTTCCCCGGAGAGAGTGATATCTGATAGGAATCATTGAATTATTGCGAGGAATCTGCAGACGGAGTTCAACACCGTTTATAAACACGCATGAGTACAATAACCTTTCAACGTAACTCGGTTCGAAAGCCATTTACAGTGAGGGATGCTTTTTAAAATGCAGATCAAGTTAAACCAAGTTTAGACAAAACGTTTAGGCGTTCTGTGACCTGTGAAATGATTTTCGAGAATGCAGGTCTAAAAAAATAAAGTTGTGCAGCAGGTCCATTTACTTTTGTTTTTTACTCGTAATCAAAATGCAGTCAATAAGGCGAGGCGAACAGTAACATCCGAATCAAACAGCAGATCAGATAACACAAAACCTTTTAGAAAGCTGTACTGAGACGGGATTCTCTGTTAATAAACCGACTCAGCTAGAATCAGGCCTTGGGTATTTTCTTCTACTCCAAATAGATAATAGTTAAGCGAAACTGTGATACAATTTTCATTCATCGATAAAGTAGCTTCACACATCCTTATTAGCATAAACTTATTCATGGAATATACGTACAGTACAGTAGATGTTCGAGGGCGGAAGAATTTCAATATGTATAATATTATGCAGGTTGATTCTTTGAGCACGGGTCGGACATAGCGCATTTGAATAAACCGATAGCGGGTGCCGAGCAAAATATTGTTCGCCAGAGGTCGCTGGTTAGCCGTGCCCCGGAAAATATATCGTTTTGCCTCACAGGGGCAACAATATTACTTTCGAGAGACCAAAATCTGCCCCCATAAAATTTCTATCTCGGAATTGTAGATAAATAATTGAGCGCTTCGGTTATTACTGGCGTGCAGTGATATTGATCTCTTAGTAGCACTGCTGTTCTCTGTAATCTTTTCAAATTGCAAGGCAAAACGTCTACTCGACGCGGATTTTGTCCTTGATGTGGACTCGCATAGTAGCAAAAATATATCTCAGTACTGAACATAACACCCGCGATTAATTTACTGAGCATCACTTGACCTGTAAATTTTCTTTAAAACTTCATTAAACAGACTTACAAAGGGTAACCGAAACTGAAGTTCGAACAACAGCGGTACATTTATTTGGGGCAACTAACACATTTGTCGCCCAGGATGTAACCACAAACCTCGATCCTCCGGCCGCATTGCTAATAAGCACTTATCTTGAGAGAATGAGCGTTTTCCTCTGTAAATGGTCGCACTACCTCATTGGCTCGTTCGCGATAGGATGAGCCCCACTCAGCAGATCTATGGCCCGATGACGCCTGCCATTTCACTACAGTGCTGGCACAAGTAGCTGAGCGATTGTGATGTCCAAATAAAGCTTTACACGTGTAGTAAGTATGTATATAACTTTCATTAAGTTTCAAATGCTTTTCTTATTTTAAGGAGCGTAGTAGATCCAGTTGATTTCCGCACAAACCGTATTTGTCGACCAAACACGTCTGTGTTTGGTCGACAAATACAAGTTATATAGTAGTATTAATCGTCTTTGGAGTCTTCCAAAGACGATTAATAGCTGTACTGCACTGTAGACTTCGAAAATAAAACCTGACGCTTTTTACGTGTCCGTGGTCAACACGGAACCATTATAGTTTCGCCATGTCTGTCGGTCCGTCTGTCCGTTCGCGGCTTAGGTCAGAGACTATTAGTACTATAACGTTGTAATTTGGGTATACCTACTAACAATCAACAAATTCGTAGAATAAAATCCTTAAAACTTTTTTTTTCAGGATACCCTAAACCTACCTAAAGTTTGGTTGAATATTTTTTCGCATCTACCCCATGGTCAAGGGGTATTGTTGAATAGCTCGGTCAAATATATTGTGGGTTAGTGAAAACTATTTTTCGATTGGGTTCTGTTTGCGAAATATTATGCTTTATAGTGATCATTTTTGCTGGAGTCGAGTGTCCATGCCAGCTAAACGGCTGTTTTTGGAATTAATTTAAAAGGAAAACTATCACAGCTATGTATTCTTTACTAGTTAAGGAGTAATAGTTAATCAATTTAAAAAATGTATTTGGATAGGTAAAATGGAAAATATCGAACAAATTTTGTTTAAGAATGTTTGGGATGAAGACGAAACAAAAAAGGCAAGTGTATTGTATTTAATTAATTTAGCGTATCAGTAAAATCCTAAAAAAATTAATGTTAACCAATTTTGCTTTGCCTGGTTGCTCAGCTACTTCTGCCGTTGTAGGTACAATTCTTACAAACTCGCACTTACATTAACGGCGCGCTAGATGAAAGATAAACATTTGACGTGAGGAGAGCGAATCCGTATTCCAGTCACAGCGGCCGGGTTAATTCAATAGCTGATTGGATTTGGGGCACGCTGATCTATCGGGTACTTTACATGTTACGATCAGGAGTTTTGATAGAGTTCGTTATTACTTGGCTCGTCTAGGAATAGTCGGGTCAAGGTGGATGATAAACCTAAATCAAATTGAGGGCAATTTTACATTTAGATAACTTTTTGGGTGATATAAATTGTTAAAGCTATTTATTGCATTTTGTGTGTTGTGTATATAAACTCACAGTATTATAAAGTAGGTACTTTCATATTATGAACTTAAGAATCGATTGGGTATCTTCATAATACCACTCTTAATGAAAATATTCACCTTTAACATTTTATAAAGACAGGCGTGCTAAAGTCTCGATTTGTTTTTCTGATTTATGGTAGGTCCCTGTTTTGTCAGCACAAATAGAAGTTGAATCAAGCAAAAGCCCGTACAAGAAACATCTTTTATTATACACTCTGAAGTAATAAAAAGTGGCAAACTCATTCCACGAAATCGTATCGCCTAAACAAGTTTCAAGCACTGGCCGTCATTTTGCCGCGCTTTTATATTCCATCTTGTGTTGACAATGCATTGTTCTGCGGAACCCTATTTATCTAGGTGATTTGTTTGCACCGCGACGCCTCTGATCCGTCGCAGGGTTCCTTAGTAATTGAGACTGGGTATGCGTGACTGTTGAGCTGTGTACGTTTTCGAATAAGTTTCTAGACTTGAGATGCTTGGAAGGAGCAAGTTTCTCACTAGAAAACAGTGGTGAAAATGGTTCGAGTATTTTGAAAGTCATCCAGGTTTATTAGATCAGCTATATTCGGTAGAACCGTATATAATTTGGGGATGAGTCCAACAAAAAATATTAAGGGTATATGGCAAAGGAAGATACAGATCATACCCACACGTGCAGAGCTATCGCAGACCAAGAAAAAACTTTTTTGTATGTTTATTTAGATGAATCACTATTGTCTCTTGTCTTGAAAGGTCCAGGTTGATCCAGTTCAAAATCTTCAAAGTCTTCATTCAAAGTCTATTCT
This sequence comes from Eupithecia inturbata, assembly GCA_963662085.1. Taxonomy (NCBI): domain Eukaryota; kingdom Metazoa; phylum Arthropoda; class Insecta; order Lepidoptera; family Geometridae; genus Eupithecia; species Eupithecia inturbata. The sequence goes on along the minus strand of OY759180.1, from coordinate 6,568,734 downwards.
AAGATGATACAAAGAAGCTATTAGAAATTAACAAGTGAATTATATTTTTACACGTAAAGTTAACCTAGTTAGAATAGTGATTAATCTAGTTTTTACTCAATTTAAGTACCTGCATTCTATACAATTTGTGTATTATTCACAAATTGTTTGTGCATAATACACAACATTGTTAAACTAAATGCCTTTATCGTAATAGTAAGTGATTTTTTTTTTAATAATTATAAGTATAGATTAGCACTACTGTCGCCTGAAACACAGGATTACCTAGTTCAGGCTAAATTGTTATACTTAGCTATACATATTCGTTTAGTGCATTAATGTATTGTCTACTTACGTTCTTTGAATAAATGTTATTATTATTATAGTTGCTGTTTGTTGTGAACTTAGACAAGTCGGATAGCTAGATTATCAGTACTCGCACTGAAAATCTAGCTATCCGAAGTTATTCGCTCAACAACAAGACGTTATTCTTTCAGATACATAGACGTATGCTACTCGCTTACTAGCACACTGCAAAGAGCCCATGAGTTTGAGTCTGGCTCTATAATAAGCACGCATGGGAATTCCATTAAGTTTAAGTATCTGCGTAGTTAGTGAATTTATAGTTCGTCTGGGAAGAATATTAGATGTCGTGATTATTATTAATGGCTAGTTTCTGTCTGAGTAGTGGTAATGGTTGTAATAATAATAAAGAAAACCCGCTAAGGGATTGAAAAAAAAATGTAGTTATGAGTTTAAAAAATGCAAGAAGGCGTATTATCTTCTGGTGATGTTGTTTTTCCCTACACCAGGTTTAACTTATTAACTGTCCTTACGCCATATACATGTTAATATATATGTTATGTTATATATATGTTAATAGCACAGTATATCTAATGTTAGTCGATTGTGATTGTGATTGTAGTAGGAATGGGTACCTAAATGGTTAGGTATTTGGGTATATTTAACCTTTCAATTTGTTAGTAGTAGTTTCGTACACATACAAAGTTATTAAATCGTCAGGTTTTATTTCCTAGCAAAACAAAATAAAATTGAGATAAAGGTACGTTTTTCAATTCCCTCAGACAAATTTGTGAGTGACCTTGTAGGGTGTTTTTACGATCTTATCTCGTTTTGGCAAAGGTAAACTTCAGGGAACCTATCGGTCGTTTTGACTTATTGCACCATTGAAGGGTTCTTTATGCCGATTCGTGTATATTTGATGAGGCTGCCGCTCTTTGGTTGTTGTTGATCCAGGTTGACACGAGCACCTATCTAAATGAAGTTAACGGAGAGTTCAAGTTAAGAGATAGAAAGAGGTGGTTGCCACCGTAAGTAACATGTCTTCAGAGGAATAGTAAAGCACTATTCCTCAGAAGGCATGTTCTGTGTCTGTGTCTCATGCATGTGGCTCCCTGTATAAACTTAAAACAAAAAATTGTGTATTCGTTTTTGCCACGTTACTAGGAAAATCATTCACGGAAAATTTTCTAGTTCAATTTCGTAGTTTAGTTAGTGAAAGTTTAAAACTTGCAATAGATTATCTAGGTGCATACTAATAATGATTCAGTAGGAAGGGCTTATTTAAATATACATTATTATACAATATACATATGTAGGTATGGTTCTTGAAAAAAAAAACAGACATAAAACAGCATCAAAGCTGCATAAAACAAATCCGTGTCTATTAAACAAAGGGTCATAAAACCTCGAACCTATGACACATCCGCGCGGCCTGGGGTAAAGCTGTGCGTTGTAAAAAATCCCCTAACCTAGTAAACAGGGGCTAAATGACTCACTTCGCTGCGGGGACCACGTATATCTAAGGGGAATTTCTGGGAACTTAATCTTTACGGGATAAAGTAAAAGGAGACATGACCCAGGTGTCGCTTGCCACCGCGCTTGAATTGCGGGACCCAGTGTCTTTTTATATGCTACAGGGATTTCGGTAATTATAAAATAGGGACTAATTATGTAGAAGCGCAAATTTTAAGTGCAGCTGCTGAAGCAGCTGAAACAACAATCTGAAGATTGTTGTTTTGCTAAAGAAAAGGCAAATATTAATTTACAAAATATGTCGAAACAAGATGTCGAAACTAATCCATCGGTGGATTAGAGTGGAACTTGAAGTCGAAACTAATCCATTGGTGGATCATAGTGGACAAAAAAGTGGAAACTGGTCCATTAGTGGATCTGCTAAGTGCAACAGAGTGGAATAGGCAACTGGTAACTAAATTAATTGTCTTTTTTAAACCAAAACAATATTGATACAAAATAAGGTGTTACCTCATTTATTTGTAGTGTAAATAAAAATTCAAAAATACAAAATTCAGTGTGCTTTATTTCCTTTAGACCTTACAGGACTCTTGGACACGTCACAAAATTCAAACTACATAAGTAAAACTAGAAAATAAAGTGATCACTTTGATTTTTGTGCACTTCAATATTTTTAAGGTAAAGCAAAAAAGCGAACAAGAAACCTTTACCTTGTTAGGTTGTTAGTTTTCTAGTTGGAGCAAAGCTTGTCCCAAGCTTTTTTATCTTCTGATATTTGTGGTAAGCCTTTTTACAAAGGATATGTTGTACAATTTGTTTGAATTTATTTATTGATAATTTTTTCAACTCATTTGGTATTTTGTTGTAGAAGCGTATACATTGCCCGTTAAAAGATACATTAATCTTGTGTAGCCTAGTTGTGGGCACAGCGAGTTTATTCTTATTTCTAGCATTTAAATTATGTATGTCGCTATTTTTAGGGAACCGATTGATATTATTATGAGAATACAATAAGTTTTCATTAACATATTGACATGGTACTGTCATTATGTTTATTTCTTTGAATTTTTCACGTAGGGTTTCTCTGAGACCCATATTATAGATTGCACAAACAGCCCTCCTCTGCAGCACAAATATGGTGTTAATATCTGCAGCGTTCCCCCACAGCAGTATGCTATAAGACATAACACTATGGAAGTAGCTGAAATAAACTAGTCTAGAAGAATCAACGTCTGTAAGATGACGGATTTTTTTGACTGCATACGCTGCAGAACTCAGTCTCTTCGATAGCTTGTCTATGTGTGGGCCCCATTGAAGTTTACTATCTAAGGTTATTCCTAAGAATATGGTACTGTTAACAATTTCTAACGTTTCTCCTTTGACGGTTACATCAGCCTTTACTTACACTGACACTAAACCATTGGACTACTTTTGAGATCACATTATTCACATCGTCGAAATTTGTGATTTGTCGTTTCATTTTAAAAATTAATGAAGTATCATCAGCAAACAATACGATCTCGTGATTAGCTTTTACAAGATGAGGCAGGTCGTTAGTATAAACTAAAAATAGGAAAGGACCGAGAATAGAACCCTATGGTACACCCATTGTAACTACAGACCCCGAAGACCGTTTCCCATTAATGTCAACTCTTTGTATCCTGTCACTCAAATATGATGTAAGAAGATCCAAAGAGGTGTCTTTTATTCCATAGTGATGTAGTTTTCTGATTAATGTTTCATGGTGTACGCAATCGAATGCTTTTGACAAGTCGCAAAAACACCTACAGCATCTTGCGACTTCTCCCAAGCATAAAAAATATGCGATACTAACTCAACACCGGCATCAGTAGTTGACCTGCCGCGAGTAAACCCGAATTGCTTACTAAGTAGCAGGTCATTGCCATTGAAATGTCTGAGCAATTGATGTAAAATAAGTTTTTCAAAAACTTTACTGAATGTAGGCAGTATTGATATTGGTCTGAAGTTAGTGGGGTCAGACCTACTACCCGATATAAACAATGGGATTATTTTACTACATTTCATTATACCAGGAAATACGCCACAATGAATAGATTCAATGAATATAAAAGCTAGATCTGGTGCAATAGTATCAATTAATGGTTTAATAATTCTAACGGAAATGCCCCAGAGATCTGCAGTTTTCTTTATATTTAAAAGTTTAAAGGCTTTTTTAATGTCAGTTTCATCGACATGGTTGAATTTATGTTTATTTTCGCATTTATATACATTTTTTATAAGTAATGACTGAGCGATTACTTAAGATGAGTTTAGGCACTTTGTAGTAGAGATTGGAATGTCAGTAAAAAGTTTTTAAATGCTTGGGCTACTTCAACGTCATTTTTGATTGAGCAATCATCAATCTTTAAATTGTAATCTTTATCGTAGGTACTGACCTTTCCAGTCTCACTATTTATTATTTTCCACGTTGATTTTATTACATTTTCACGATTTCTAATTTTCGAGCTAATATAATTTGATTTTGCTATTTGACAAACTTTTCTAAACATTTAGTAGTTTTTTACTTTTTCTTTGAACTCCTGGCTAAAATTGTATTGTTGTTCACGATACAGTTCATACAACGTTTGTCTACTCTTATGTATACCTACTGTTGCCGTCTCACTAAAGTTAAGTTTTTCTGAGACCATGATCGATTTGGGTGTGAATATTGAATTGAACGCGTTGGAGAATTTATTAAAAAAACTACAATACGACTCATTTGGGTTGTTATGTGAGTAATTAGGTGATGGTTTAGAATCCCAATCAAAGTTCAACCGTTCAAATCGACTTGTGGTCATAGGTATTAATTTAATTAGTGGTCCGATTTTAAATTGCTTATTATTTTTTTACTAACAATTTTTCAGTTTGGCAAATAAATATATGTATTATCTATACATTTTGCTGAGGTTTCAGTTATACTAGTAGGTTGCATAAATATTGGCCTTAGATTATAAGAGATAAATAAATCAGTTAATCTACTACTGAGGGAGTAAACTTCTAAAAGATTAATATAGTGCATCGGGGTAAGATCGTATTCGGGTTAAGATCGGATAAATCTAATAACTCCCTAATCTAGGGTGTTTTTGGGTTGTTGGCAACATAGTCGGCAACGCCATTTTGTCGAGCCCCCCCCATCAGTTGCCGTCAGCCGCTAGGTCGTGTAGGACGTGTGATATTTGTGTGAAAATGGAAATGTGTGTGAAAAATGTTTTTCTTGACTAAGACCGGATAATTTTATGTTATAGCACTTAAGATCAGAGCTATAGAAGCGGTTTTAGAAGGTAGTCCGATGTTACCCCGTCAACGTCCGATCTTTCCCGTAGTTTTCAAAATATTATTGTAACTTTAATCGTGATTAGCTCTGTCATCTTTACGTTTAGAGAATTGTCAAATACTCTGGTTTATAGACCTATCTTTTAAACGAAACTTTGGTATATTTATAGGTGGGCCAGCATTTTTAAAACCTACGAAAAAAATATTTTGTAACATCCTAATAGTTTTCTAAAAAAGCATCCGTTCTTACCCCGATGCACCTTATTAAAGTCTCCACATACCATGATATTTTTATTTGATTTTTATAATTTAAATAAGATATCATACAAAACGGTCCAAGACAATGGAAAAATTAAGCCAGCAAGAGACATTTTTAAAGATTTAAGCTTCTAAGCATCGACATTATTCGTGGAGGGCTCACGTACAAATGCACTTAATTATTAGGACCTCGAGCTTCTGTGTGACTGTAAACAATCGCGACTGAGACAAGAAGCCGTTAAAAAACAAAGGGGGATAAATCTCGGAGTTTACAACATTACCGGAACGGTTTTTCATGTTTAAAACACAGCAATAGGTGCGGGCCGGGCCGGGTCCGGCTCGACTGTACGTGCCGCGTAATCGCCAACGCGACGGCTACGTAACACGGAAAACCGTTCAGACACCCCCCTCGCCAGGGGGCACCCACCCACCACTTTTACGATGAATCTTCGTTTCTCCGCATCAAGAAGTAATTTTAGTGTTCCTTTGCCGATTCAATGATAGCACTCGGCCTGATTGGTTAAGCCCTCTTTGATTTAATTTTGGGTTAAGTTGCTCTGTGGTTGAACCGTGTGGGTTTGGATAAGGTCAGATATTTGTATCTGATAAAGTAATCTGAGTATCGAACTGAAGCGGTTGGTAAGTAAAACAAATTAGGCAAACATGGGTTTCTAGATTGATTAGTGGCCAGGAAAGCACTCGATTGTTTTGAGCTATCGTCAGAATAGAATGTTGATTTGGTACTCAAGATAGCCACTTAATCTAACAATATATTAGGCATTTCAGAGAGCTACTAAACATTGATCACAACGCATTATTCACGACTGAACGGACAAGCAGGAATTACAAGCCTACATCTGTATGGTATAGTTGACATGACAGTATCTACCTCTAGATATAAGTACATATGTGTAATTTCGTAAGCCGCGACTGGCCTTTGTCAGATTATTTCATCCTCTCTGACTGTAATTATTAGGTAGGTACACAAAAATACTTTAACATGATAAATGGATAGACGAAAGGTTTGGAGACAAAGGAAGATTAATATTTGGAGGAAGTATGGAGCCCTGTTTATAATATACTTGACGTCAAAAATGCAATTGGGGTTATAAATGATACGTGGCGTCAGTTTTAAGATATGATTCTCGGTAGCAGAGTCGGAAGCTTTCATTTGAGTGAAGCTTGAATATCACAGAGTATCATGATTGAATTGAGATGTATCAAAGTGGCTTCCCATGGGATGATGCTTGCTGCTCTAACCACAGGCCACCATCATTAAATGTTAGGTAAGCTTGGAATCGTGCAACATCTCGATTCCATGAACGGGAGCAAAGTTCTTTTGATGACAGTGCTCACAATCTATACCTAAAAACAGCTTTAGTTAAATTTCAAGTCATTTAATAAGTGCCGCTTCATGTTTTTTATCATCATCAGCCTATATTAGTCCACTGCCAGCAGACTATGGCGCTCAGCCTATGTCCAGACATAGGCTGAGCGCCATAGCGCCCTGTCTTCCAGCATCTGTCTGCAGTCATTCACAGGTCGTTACATAAGTTTAAATAAACAAAAAGTATGACTAATTGGTTTTGTCGATGCAAGTCAGAAAAGTTACGCTAGAGTCTGGCCAAAGAAAGCTGTTCAAGCATTATTTTCAGAAGTTTTGATATGGCATAATTTAAGATTGTCAAAATTGACATATTCCGAACACAAAAGAACATGAACCATTCTTATTACATCTTGGGGATAGTAGCAGTAGCAGCGAAGAAAGTAATGAAGCTGATTCAATATTATCAGGTGTAGAGTTTTTGGAATTTCTTGGACAGCTTTCGTTGGCCAGACTATATTTACAATGTGTGATCCTAAATAAGAACGGAATATTATATGCTTAGTTTTGATAACGCTATCGAATCTCGAAATCAAATTAGGTAACCTAGTCTAGTCTAAACCCCAGAACGAAGCAGGACGAAACACTCCCCCTAATTTCTGTTTGTATGTTGCTTCCCATACAATGAAATCAGTTTTATGCCATTTACACCTTAACTATAAGCGTGATGCTAAATAGCAACGGAATAATATTTGCTTAGTTTTGATAACGCTATCGAACCGTGAAATAATACGAGGCCAATTTTTTTGTTTGTTTTTGATTTAACTCAAAAAACGCAAAACAGCGCAAGATGTGTCTTTGAAGAAAAGTTGCGGCACAGTGCCAAGAACATGTTATAATAGACCCCAGAACGAAACAGGACGAAACACGCCCCCAATTTCTGTTCGTACTTGTATGTATATTTCGTATCTTTCCATACGATGAAATCAGTTTTATGCCATTTACTCCTGAACTATAGGCAAAAAATGTAATAGAATATTTATTGCTTAGATTTAAAAAAGCTATTGAATGGCATATTCAAATTTATAAAAGTACGACTTCGAAATTTAGGCATGCTATGTCCGACCCGTTGTATGGGCTCGATCCACGGTGGGGCGTCTTACGTAGATATCGCCCACTACCACATTAGCTCATGTTTTTGAAATGGTGTGAAATCAAAAGAAAATTCTCGCAAGCAGAGCAGTTGCATAAGACGACAGCTGACAGCAATTCAATTGGTGTCAAGCGGTAGAAGCGGGTGCATGAGGGGCTTCGGCCTCAGTCCAGCTGCCATGAATACATAATACAAGGGCAGGATTCAGAACGAGAATTCTTTCGTTTATTATTCAATCATTCGTTCGGTGCGAGTTGGCTTTAATTTCATGGCGGGTGGGCACGGGCCTCGAGCGACGGCCGACTAGCTAAGTGTGGAGACTACTGCGATGAATAAAACTGCAGTTTATTTCTTTGCATTCTACGGTGCAGTGGGCTAACACCACTTCGAACACTCTACATTTTTAGGGTTTCAAGATCGGTTTCGAAACCCTTTTAATAATAATCCGAAATTTGCAAAGCAATCCATCTAAAATGTATGTAGCGTATGTATATATGAATCTATATTTTACAGGAAAAATGTAGAGAAGTCTGTATGTAGAATACTTTTCGACAATGGTCAAAAAGGGGGGGAATAATTTTCAAAAGGCTACTGTGGTAGCCGGTGGCACTCAGTGTGCCGAGTGGGGTATAATATAAAAGGTATGGGTTTGTACATCTCAAAACAGTTTTTGAAATCCTTCCAGGTTACATACTTTTCGAAATATATTCAAAAAAGTAGAAAATTTTGCCATTACCCTCTACACTACGAAGTTTGCAAACCGATCTATCTGAAAAGTCCCAATTACCTCCAATTTTTTGATTATTTTAGTAGCAATGTCTCTGACCGGTACCTACAGTAGGTACCTACATATTGGTATAGGTACATGACAAACGTTCGAAACCCTCAGCGCGCGAGTCGCACTCGCACTTGTCGGATCTTGTTTATGATTGGATACGTAGGTAATTCTGAAAACCTTTGTGAAAAGATTTAAAAAAAATATCTGCTAAATTACCTACAAAATTTAATCTCGTCACTGAATAAGAATTCGTAGTGTTCTAAATATAATTATAAAGTACGTTTGCGTAGCTGGCCCTCAGACAGCTGGAATCTCTACCTATAGACAGAATTATGCTATTAATTACGACATCGCGACAGATTGTACAAATTTACAGGACCGGCCCGGGATTGTGCCAAAAGTTGCTTCAAACTCGCTAAGACTAATTTGGTAGGTACTTTTATGTGTTTAGTTCGGAATATACTGGAGTTTCGGAAGTTGCGTGTTATTAGAATAACAAGACATAAGTATTATTATTTTTCATTACATTTTTCATCGTGATTTTTAAGTTTACTTTTTGTTTAAGTTTTTTTACTTTAACTTTAGTTAGTAAACACGCACAAACCTAGATAATTACGCCTCTATCTTCCAAGCAGAGGTATTCGCCATTTTAGAATGTGCCGATATAAATGTGGAAAAGCACTACTCCAACCAAACGATCTTTATCAACTTAGACAACCAGGTGACTCTCCTAGCACTGGACTCGAAGGTCATCACATCTAGGTTAGTCGAGAACTGTGTGATATGTCACGCCTAAACGCGCTCGGCTCGAAAAACAGAGTCGTCCTAAGATGGGTACCGGGACACGCAGGAATCAACGGCAATGAGTGTGCCGACGAACATGCGCGTTCCGGGGCCAAAGGGACTCTGCTGAGTCGGCTCGGGGCCCTGCTGGGCCCCGAGCCGTTCTGTAGCATACCTAAAAGCCTGGCTAACAGAACCCTCTTGGATTCCTGCTTCGAGGAAGCTTCCAAGCTTTGGAAGAATTCCTTGGGCATGAATCACTCTAAGTCATTAATAAAAGCCTTCGATAAATGGTACACCAACCGAATCCTGGCGCTAAGCAGGAGCAACCTTCGCATCATGACAAGAGCCCTAACTGAACACTGTAGCCTTAACAAGCACATGTTCAAACTGGGTCTAAGCGACACACAATCCTGCAGATTCTGCGAGGAGGCGGAGGAAACGTCTCTTCATCTGCTAAGAGAGTGCGGAGCACTGATGCAAAAACGTAGCATCCATCTGGGCAAGCACCTGCACAGCCCAGACGAGCTACGCGCCATCACCCCGAAGAAAATCCTACAGTTCCTAGCAGCTGCAAGGGTTTGTGGCGAACTACGAACGCCGCAGCTTCAGGGCTGAACACTCGAGTGGCGATCACAATAGCCGTACAATCATGCCGGCCGGTGAATCAGGCCGGCAATCATGCCCGTAGTGACACGAAAGCCCACATAATCAAATAAAAAAAAAAATAGTAAATAATGTTTGACTTTTCACATAGCATTGTCTGGCCCCAAAGCAGAGAATCCATACTAATATTATAAATTTTTAAGTAACTGTGTCTGTCTGTCTGTATATCTGTCTGCCTGTCTGTCTGTGCGTCAGTTACCTTTTCAAGCCTAATCGGCAGAACTTATCTCAATGAAATTTGGCAGGGAAGTAAAAGATATCCCGAGGACGGACATAGACTACTTAAGAAGTGCGTGCGAAGTCGCGGGCAGCAGCTAGTATAATATAAAAGCACAAAGTTGGATGATGACAAAAAATATTTACAATTAAATACTTATTAAACTACAAATTTACTTTGTATTATACTTATAATCAACCAAATATTCCTAATCATTGCATGCTTTACAAATGAAAATTAAAAAATCCGTTTCCATATTCCTAACCTAGACCGCAGAATGCTGTGAAAAAGACAATTCTTATTCTAAAAGGCGACGCTGGTGAGGATGTGAAGCGAGTGCGTGCCGTTTTTGATTGAAACCACTCCCAGACTTAGAATTGAAAATGCCAAATTTAGTTGCACATTAGCGGAGAGAAAAGACATAAGACTGAAATTGGATAGTATGACATGCGTTTACTGAGGGGACCTCGTGCGTCGCGTGCACCACAATAAACGATTCGTTTTGGTACTATATAGAGGTAGATACCTCTAATGTGGCTTCTTATCGGGTATAAACAGCAACTTTATGAAAGTGACCATTGCTTTACACTTCGTTCCCTCCTTCCACATTACTCACATTACTTGTCTCAAGTCCTGGTGGCGCAAACTATAACTACTCAAGGTTTCCAACAAGGACACAAAAAACATATTTTGAAAAGAAAAATTAAAAAGAATTCCCTACTATTTGGATAAACATAGAGAGGGATGCAAAAGTAGCAATCTCCAAGAATCATTTTTACGAGTATCAAAGGAATGCTAACATTAAAATTCAGGAGACGGTCATGCGACCTTGTACTGTCATGTTCCTGCCCCTCAATACGGGGTCTGAACGCGTATATTTATATAAAACATGCATGAAGACATAAAAACACGCAAGAGGGGAACTTTGCACGAACTTTCTCAGAATGCCCTAAGAAGATTGGCGGATATACAAACATGACTAGATACATACAAGTCATTCTATTTATACGAGTAAGTACGGTACATACTTTATCAACTCACAATCTTAACGCCCCGCCGCCGCTATGAAAGTTTCTTGACAAACTATGTCGACGGTCAAAAACGGAGGTAAAAAAGTTGTGCATACTGTATTCCTCATGTTTTTCTTCGGAGTTATTTACGAACTTTCTCAGATTAATAGCTACAATGGTTTCTTGATGTGGTAACAAAGTGTTCATTAATTTTGTCTGAAGCGATTTAGCGGGAAAACATTTGTCGGGTCCCAAGTCGAACACGTCAATGTAAGTAATGTGTCTCGAGTCCGGCCGATGGGCCCGCATTCGCACACGATTCAAATAGAAAGTCCGCCATCACTCAACTATGCGTCGCCATTCAATAGCTCCCTGTAACCCGTTGGCATAACATGGACAATACTAAAAAGCTCTACTGGTAATTATATTAAGTACAGCGTGCTTAATTGCATTATTGATAGTGGATTTCTCCGCGTTTATTTTTTTTAAAGTTTTTACAATTTATTATGTTGGTGGCATATCAATATACTTCGAACGGCTGTAAAGTTACTGAGAGATGTGACCTCGGGTTCTACACGGTCCTTGCAAATGGACAGGAAAAAGACGGGAGAGGAATGCGTGGGTGCTTTTAATTTAATATCGACTGACACCGAATTCGAATCGAAAGTTTGCCAACGACGTGCCTTGCCGTCTAATCCTGCCCTGGTTGTCGTGTCGCTTTAATATTTATTGCCTTGTTCAGGATATTTATAAATATGAGCTATTAAATTCTTCTGAAAGAATACGCATAAAGGCGGAATACAAATGATTTCTAGGCAATAATGGATGAGGCGGGGATGATGTCGGCATATCAAGAGATTCCTCCTCGACATCATATTTTCAGATATTTTTGGGCGGAAGGTTTTGTTTTCTAAATAAATGCTCTTGTTAATTTAATCAGTCTTCATAAAATATAGCAGAAAAGTAAAGTAAACACGTAGCAACAAATACTTCAGGTTTCCGCCGGCCTTAATTGGACCACGTACAGCAACATAACTTTGTACGAAATTCTCTCAAGACACGGTTTTGCTGCGAAAAATAACGTACGCATTTAAAACAATAAAGACACATGTGAGTCTGACGGAGGCGCCTTGAGTGAATTTTCGTTGGTGGCCCTACGCGGGTGTTGGAAAAACGCGTATCTACAACGCACTGCGAACCGGAAATACTATTTGGATGTGACATTCCAAACAAAAGGATGTCATATTTCCTGTACTACGTTTTCAAATGTATTATTTTGTTTTATATTTAGCTTAATAGTTGAGAAAATGCATTATTTATTTTTGTTAGCAGTACTCTACTTACAATAATAACTGATGAAAAGTGGAAAAATTACAATAAAAGATAAAGATAAGGGTAAAAAATGTTTATTTCGTCTTATGTTTCACATCAGCATTTCTAAAATATAAGTACAGGTTTCGATAATTTGTCACCTGATGTGTGAAAAGACCCAATTATAAGTCATCGCTAGTCCCCGCTCTAGTTTTTTTAACAATATGGGATAGTTTCAGTTTTTTTTAATCTACATCTTTTACTTCAAGCTATTTTTGCTTTAAGTAGTGGCTATTCAGGTCAAGGTCTGCAAGTATTGGAATAGCCGATAAACACCAAGTCCTCCAATTAGTGCAGCAATCGGAAACCTAGCGTGCGGCACCTATAAATTCTAGGTGACTTATGAACTCTGATAAAGCCAGCATAAAGCTAAGTAGGTAGTTAGCTTAGCTAACTCGGATATGGAATATATTTATACTCAGGGAATGAAACGCTATCAAATTTTTGTAGAGCTTATTTCCACCTTGCAGGTGCTTTGGCAAAAGTAAACGAAACTTAACTTAGCTTTTATTTTAAAGAATATTGTCTATTCCACGGAAAAAATACACAAAAGCTGTATTAAAAGGAGATGGCACACCTGGTGTTCTTTGTTTCGTAAATCCGGACAGCCCAAGTAGGGCAAATTTCATTTGGAGCGGTAGTCCGAGGGCCTGCGCTGAAGTTCCCAACTCGCGAACATATGTTAACATGTCTTTGAAAACTGGCTTAGGATCTTATTTATTTGGACCCAGCGTTTTCTGCGACACAAAATAACATGATACGGTTAGCTAGGAGCCGCTAATGTGATGTACATTATGTTATTTACAAGAATTACTCCCTTTTCATGCCTTAAATGTTGGTTGAATGTGGTAAAAATACCACGCCTTTAGCAGTGAAAAGATACGTTGGGCGTGATATTAGAAGGAAATTGGGGGTATTATGCACTGTCGCTGTGACAAGACTTTATTTTCATGTCTTACAGAGAGTAACGGAGGAGCCTAATGGAAATACAGTTTATAGAACATTGTTTATAGAGAAAGTCTGTCTCCTAAGAGATATTTAACACGTTGCCAGCCTGTCCGTGGGAAGATGGAGACGTTGGACGTCACGGGAGTTTTACCCAATATGGGATTGTTAAAATATGCAACATGTTAAAGTCCTCTCTGGGAAAATTCTTAACAAAACACTTGCAGAGGGTATGAATGTAATGAATATAATAAATAAATGAAACAGTTTGACTTGAGCACTTCCTGGTCCGACCAACAAAATTTTAACTTGGTAGAGCGTCCATTATTTTTATTTTTATTGTATCTTTTTGGTAGGTTTTAAGCCATTGTAGAACTCACTTTGTTTCTTTAGTTTCAGTTGAATTATTTCTGCCTTATTTGTTAGTGTACTACCTTTCTCCGATTATCATGGCAACCAGATTATGTATTCGATCCCCGCGGAACAGGCCTAGCCTAGTGCGGAGGTAATAGTTAATCATTAAACTTGTCAACACACAAGTCTAAAACTTATGTAATCCATTGTATATACGTATAAGGTGTTTTTTATTAGGTCCTTACATATGAAATTGGCGTTTTGTATGGGAGGAACAAAAAGTCGAATATTTTTTAATATAATATATTTAATTAATCAAAGTATGAACCATTATTTTCTATGTTCTTTTGCCATCTTATAGGTAGTTCATTGATCCCTTTACTAAAAAAACCAGTCGGACGGGAATCAATAAAATCTTTGAAGGCGATTTGGACTGCCCCATCGGAGTTGAATTTTTTCCCTTGCAAGAAGTTATCCAAATTTCGAAAAAAATGGTAATCTGTTGGAGCAAGGTCCGGGGAGTACGGAGGATGTCTTAGACTTTCCAATTGAAGCTCTTCTAATTTAGTAGCCGTCTGTTGCGCAGTGTGTGGTCTAGCGTTGTCGTGAAGCAGCAGTGGCGTGGAGCGATTGACCAGCCTAGGTTGTTTAGCCGCTAGCTTTTCCATCATGGTTTGCAATTGCTGACAATAGACATCAGCCGTAATAGTCTGGCCAGATTTGAGAAAACTGTAATGAACAATACCGGCACTAGTCCACCAAACGCTTACAAGTAACTTTTTTGGGGTTAATTTTCGCTTGGGGCAGGATTTGGCTGGCTGGCCAGGATCCAACCATTGCGCTGAGCGCTTCCGATTATCGTAAAGAACCCATTTTTCATCACAGGTAATGATTCGGTTTAAAATACTTTCATTATTGTGCCGGTTTAGTAATGTAACGCAGCAGTCGACGCGCGTTTGCCGGTTTGCTTCAGTCAATTCGTGAGGTACCCACCTTTCAAGCTTTTTAATCTTCCCAATTTGCTTCAAGTGAATTAAAACAGTTTTATCACTAACATCGCAGCCTGCAGCTAACTCGGACGTGGTTTGCGATGGATCCGCTTCCACAATAGCCTTCAACTCTTCATTATCAACTTGAGTCTCAGGCCGTCCACGGGGCTTGTTCTGCAGGTCAAAATTTCCAGAACGAAAACGTTGGAACCAAAAACGAACTGTGTTTTCTTTTGCAACACGACCGCCATACACATCATTCACCCTTCGAGTTGTTTCCGCAGCACTAGTGCCACGGCGGAACTCGTACTCGTAAATAATGCGATATTTTAAGTTTTCCATTTTGTAAAATGAGTGACGCAAACAGAAAAAAACAGAAGAAAACAAAACAAATGAATGACGATCATCGAAGCACAAATACATGAGTCTATAGCTGTACAAATTTGAATTTGGAATTCCTTACCAAAGAGGAGAAATTTGTGATTAAAGTGGCCAGTACGAAAAACGCCAATTTCATATGTAAGGACCTAATATAAGCTGTTGGAAATAAACTTCTTGTATTTTGTATTTTTGTATAAAAATAAACCTCTCCCTCAATAACTTTTACGTTTATAAAATACAATAGTGTGCTGGGAGATAAGTACTTCGGTAACGGACTGTTACTTATATATTTGATTTATTTTATTTACCCGGCTAGTTGGTTTCCTTCTCTCACGTACTAAACGATATTTGGCGATCCCTAAGACGAGCCGTTTGTCACGTACGTGACGCTAGAACACAAAATGGAAACTTCACTGTGTTGTCGAAACAAATAAATACGTAACTGTTTTGTGAAAACTGTTATTGGTAAGTGGCAACTGCTGTTGCAGTTTAGTTTTTACTTTTGTATTTAGAGATGTTTCGTTATTTTATGAAGGAAGGTATTTATATAAAATACAAATTTATTTCTCGACGAGTTCGATTCTATCGAACATTACCCCCCTATTTATAAACATCGGTCATATTAAAACAGCTTATCAGTGTTTTTCTCACTCTGACGACTCTTGACAATGATTGATAGATAAGATAGATAATAATTTTTATTAAGTTCACACACAAACAGCACAGGAAAACATAACAAAACAGTATTTAGGTAGGTAACAGACTAATAGAAAAAAAAATATAATTAAAGCAAAACAACCAAAATTATATAAAATACCTAAATATACACCTACCTACCACCAGTGCACAAGCCCTAATACCGAGTAGGCAGTCGCCGCCCTCCCTTGGCGGGGGCTACTCACCCGTTCCTGCGCTGCGCCGACGTAGTGAACCCAAAAGGGTCAGTCTCAGCTTTATGCTGTTCTGCACCTGGATAGGTACAAAACAGCGCTGGTTTTCAGACAAATGAGAAGTAAATAAGTTTTTACGTCCACAAAATAAAACTTATTTGTAAAAAAGTAAGTACATCTAAATATACAAGATCTTTGGTTAGCCTACATAGATCCACACGTAGTACAAACTGTTTATCAATGGTAGAACATTTTCACACCTGTACGTTCAGTTCGCGAGGGTATTAGAGCTCTAAGATGCTCAAGCTTTGTAAATCTTATCGGAGTTATTTTCAGCGCATTCTTCTGCACAGTCGTTTAACTCTTGGTAGACTGGCTATATATATGTACTTGCACTATTCGTGTTTTTGTTATAGGAAGTGCTGAGTAGTATAGACTTCTACATTTCAACTAATGTTATGTTTAAGCTAACTCCATCCTGAAAAAACGTTGTGTAGGGAAAGTACTTATTATTTAAGTTAAAATTGCAACCACGCAATTCTGGTTTAACTTTGTAAATTTATTGTTCGTTTATTACCTGAGGTCATGCAGAATGCATTTTGTAACATGGTTTTAGAACAATTTCTACAAAAAAGTTTATGCTCCTTAGTCACGGCATCAAAAAACCAATGACCTAATAACTTTATAAATTGATCGAGAACGAAACCTGTAATGTAATCAGGAATCTTAGAATACGTTTGTTCCAAAGTTACAAAGCGGAAAAGAGTATATGAATCGATCGAGGCGTTTTTTATGTAATTTCTACTGCGACTGCAGCTGAAGAGACGGGTAGAAAAGTGTTTGCCAAAAGATTAATGATGCGGCACCAAGCGCACTATACTCGGAGGTACTCGACAAAAGGGCCTCTTACTTACTCTTTGATGCTTACTGAAAAGTCTCACGATAACAGCGTAAAAACGGTTAAAATGTTTTTACGTTGTGTCTTCTTTTTTGTAAAATATTACAATATTTTTTGTTAATATTATTATTTCGTCTGTTTAAAAAATTCTTAACAATAGTTAAGAGTTTTTTAAACAGATGAAATAAACGGATTCGCATTTTACTGAAACACAATCCTATTGAAACAGGGGAAAACGTGAACTGTATTGAAAAATAAATCATTAACAAAATGAGACATTGTTCCGCCACCCCTGTATCTCCCACTGATATGGCAATCGCAAATGATGACAAAGTGCACAGAAAGGTGAATAAATGTGCTTTAAATATGCCTGTTATGGAAAATGGATTTAAAATTAATTTTGAGTAATACTTGGTTATATGGCAATGGATTGCTTTTTTAGCTGATCAATATTTGCATTTGATAGTTTCATGTTTTTCGGTTGTCATGGAAAGTCGGTACCTACCTATTATTATTAACTAGCTGCTGCCCGCAGCCACGCACGCGGTTTTTTAGTAGTCTATGTCCGTCCCCGGGATACCATTTACCTCCCTGTCAAATTTAATTGAAATCCGTTCAGCCGTTTAGCCGTGAAAAAGTAACAGACAGACATACAGATAGACAGATAGACAGACAGACAGCCACAGTTACTTTTGAATATGTAATATTAGTATGGATTAGAAAGCCAATCGTCGAAATGAGTTTTTTATTATAAAATCCTTTCTTTGAATGCAAATACGTATTTGTATACATGCAATGTTCGCATCCGCCATTTGTGTGCGTCACATGTGCGAATAGCCATAGAATACCCTCGACTCTCAAGCAAAAAGTATTGCCATATTGTTTATAGTGAGACTTCATTTATAATGCATCCAGTGGTTTCGCGAATGTTCTAGATTTTCAATATACGCCTGTTGGTCGTATCATAAATCTTGGGGGCAACGCGCGCGCTACGACAACCTGAATTCCCGCTCCGCCTTAATATTTAATGAAAATTGTTGGTTTAACTTAATTTCCTCCTGGGCTATGATCGTGTAGAGATTGTTTTTTTACCGTGATATTAAATCTGCAGTTTATCCGTGCACTTTGAACATTAATTTTTTCCACAAGCGTGGTCCATCACGTGCCTCTTTAGTTGTCTATTGTCGTTATTTTAACGTTCATTTTATGGTAAGACTACGGGCTTGATAGAAAAATCTATAAATGTTATATTTTATTAAAAAGAGTAAACGGCTTCGAAAATAAAGCTCAGTGGAGTGTTGACTCATTGCATACAAACAAACAAATCCACAGGCAAAAGCTGGCAACGTAATAATTGAGCGAGCGGCGTCAATGTTTAATCCGGCAGGAGCGCAGTTTATCAATCTGCCGAAAAAACAACATATTTCAATATTCTCTGATTAATATCCGCTGCCAGTACGGCGGAGGCAAACACGAAATTTATGTACTGCGACCAAACGGGGCTATTTCGTTTTGCTTTTAAAATTACGAATGTTTGCCGCGGCGATTGGTCGCCGGTTGTCGCGTCTCGCCCATCTGTTGCGGCGGCAACGGTGGCAATTAACATTCGCATTAGGTAGTCTGCGCTGTACTTGGGCGGCTTTATTTATGACTATTGCATTTATCGTGTTTGGATACTACTTTGGTATGATATTGAGTGTAAACTTCGTGTCGACCTACGATGTCTACTCTGCTCGTAGAGCCTCTACGAAGCGAAGCGGCTCGTAGAGGCTCTACGAAGCTACGCCGTAGAGCTTGTGCGATGCCCTAGAACAACGTGGTTAAACCGCTGATTTTCCAATACTCCAGATTTTCTAATAACCGCTGATTTTACGATGTTTCAGTTTTTCAATAAGCAATTAAAGATGTAACCTTTTCGTTTAATACGTTGCTCTGAATCCCATAAAGCAACTACATAAGTCATAATAAACATGTGTGAGAATGAAGATTTACACCCCAATATACCTCCACAATTTATCACAGATTTTGCACCCGCAATATTAACATAAAGACATAATTGATGGCTAAACTAATTTAATGTAACACAGCAATTATGCTAAGACGCTCATGGTTTACAACGCCATAAAATGTACTTCCGGTCCCGAAACTGCAGCGGAAGTATTAAGCAGTGCAATAGTCGACGCCCATAAATTACAATAAGCAGTTTTAACTGAGGAGGGCGTGCGCCTTCTTCTCAAATCCTGCGCTGTTACGGCTCTTTTAATTAAAATAACTTATTAACATTCTAATTAAGACCAAATGTTATTCGAATGGTCGTGGTTTCGTACTGGTTATTTCCGAAACTTAGATTTTCGATTGAACGATTCAATTGTTGCTTATATACAAACTAATACTAATGTTTCTACTCAAGGTTTTGCTCTTACGTTTGAAAAAACTCATTTAATACAATTTATACCTACGGCTTTGCTCTCATAATATGGGAATAAAACGCAGAGCGAATTTATAAAGAGATTGAAATTATTTTTACGAACAGAAGATCAACGAAAAGATTTAAAAAAAAATTGCTCTTTGTAATCTATTGCAATCTATTTATATAAAAATGAATCTCTATTTCCCTTAATCACGGCATCACGCTTGAAGGGCTGGACCGATTTCGCTAATTATTTTTTGTTGTCTTCGTTGTTACCAAGAGAAAGTTTTCATAAAAGAAAAAAATTAAGAAAGGCGCGCGGAAAATTAGATAATTTAAGAAAACTTAATATTCATAGTTAAGACAGGACAACAACGTCTGTCGGGTCACCTAGTGTAAATATAAAAAAGCTCAGATATATTATACTGCACGGCAATGAAACACAAAGTTGCAAACCGCATTTTCCAACAGTAGGCACGAGGTTTTTAAGAAAAAGTTCAAACACTGGAAAATTCCAGCGAACGCCAGACGCAAATACAGAGGATTACCAGTACTTCCTTTTTTAGGGTTCTGTATCTAAAGAATGCCCACGAAATTTTGTTTTGACTTTGTTTATAAACAAGTTTGTCATATATAGATAGATGATTTATTCATGAACAATGTTTACAATTGTATTTGAATAATAAGAGTAAGTCTCTTAGTTAGACTTAATTATACGATTAAAACATTAATGTGCTTATAAAGAAAATTAAATACATTGTCCCTTAAAATGTAAAGAATACAATTCAAATTAGAGGTCGCTTACATAGTCAAAATTTAAAGTCATCTAATCATAATAAGTAGAGACTGGATTATGAAAGCTCGAAATATGCATGCAAATATGAACACTAATGAAAAGTGTCAAAATATAATATGCAATATTAAATAGTAAAATAGTTTACTTTAATTCAAAATCATATTAAGCAATTAGTAAGATATCTACAGTGAATTTATCAATCATTCATATTTTTTGTATTCTTGTAGACGTGTACTATCAGGTACTGTTCCAAATTTTCCAAGCAAGGCCGCAAAACTCAGCATGTGCACTCAGCTACTTTCGCTTAGTTATGAAAAAGCCGTTTTCGGTTGAATTTTATGACTCTGAATTTTTAATACTTTTTTTAATTATAAACCAAGGATCGAAATTTCAGTATCAAATAAAATGAAAAATATACCTACTTTTATCATTTCAAAATGAAAGGCAATTTAACTTTGTACGAAATTTTTGTTATCCTTACCTTATAGTACATATCGAATAAAACGATGAAATTTCGTATTGAAGTAGGCCTCCAGTATACGAAAACAAAACAGGATCGCGCCAACTTTTAGTAGCTGAGCTATACAACGTAAGATTTCATTTGTTCATATCATTAACTGTCCTACCCAGAAATACAGCAAATTAGCTAAAATATGCATCATCACAAGATTTACGGTAAAACATGCAACCAATGAAAATCGGCTAAATATGCAAATGCATATATACAAACATGCAAAAGCATATAATCCGGTTTCTATAAGCAATGATGTTGCGACTAGTCGGGTAAAGCCGGCTACTTTCTACTTGTCGGCTTCTTTATAACCGACTATAGGCTAGTCAGCCAAAGTCAAAGCCGGGCACATCTCTAACGATACGTATGTTGTAGGTTCATGTTTGGTGCTATACTTTTTTAACCTAAAAACCTTATTAATAACATAAAACAAATGAATAAATAATTAATATGTAAATGTAAATGATTATATTGTATTGATCTTACAAACGTATTAAATAACTAACAAATTGTATCTAACAAATTGTACATACTAGCGCTTATGTACTCTAAATCTTAAACACACCGTTGTTTGTTGGGTGGAATGGAGTGGAACTCTGGGTATATGAAGGTTCGACACACCCTTGGCCAATTTTTTGTATGTTGGCGTTGTTGTGCACAATAGATCCTTTGATTTTCACTACACACTAGAGTTTGTGTATCTGCTTAGAAATTAATTATTATATTTTATGATTTTGGTTTCTTACATATCAAAGAAAATTACAATCAAATAATAAAAACAAATTAGAACTACTATTTACAATTGAACCAATTAAGCTAACTGCAGACTATTGCAAACGTTTCTTACTTGAAATTATAAATGAATCTTATCCTATGATATTGTTATAAAACATAACACACAAAGATTTTTAATCGAAAAATATTTTTCGCAACCAAATCGATAATTTTTGTAATCAAAAAACCTGTCAATTTGGTTGTGAAAAACGTAACCTTTGATTAACAGAAAATTTAATTGAACAATATAACAATTCTTATTGTGTACCAAGAGGTTAAACAACCCTTATTCTGCCCCAAAAGACTTACAAAACGTATAAGTACCTACTTACTAACATAAACAAACCCGCGACGGCAATGACTCGTAAAAATGAAACTCCTGTAACTTTACAGCGAACTTTTATTAAAATAACAACATTATGCCGTTAATTTGTTTGTAAAACTGCGCAGACGGTGAAAATTACTTATTCAGAGTGTTGAGACCGCAACGGGTTAGCATCGGCGAGTGACACGACCCTCCTTTATAATTCAGCCTCTTGCTTTAAGACGTGTGTCTTCTGTCGTGCTCCGTCCGGATCCAGTTCAGTACTTTTGGAGTCCTGGTGCGTTTATTTTAAAGTCCTTACTGTACTTGCATCATCAGCGGTATAGAGCCGTCGGAAAAACGTAGAGCAGCAGCTTTATGTCTATGAAGCGAGAGATCATAATAATTTGTTTGCAAGTCAATGCTCTAACGAAAGATTTCTTCGGTTTTGTTAACAACAACTGTTTGAATTCCACATAAACAAAATTATAGATAGATAGATAATACTTTATTGCACACTTAACTTAGAAATAATTTACAAAATAATAATTAAGAATAAGCGACAATTGGCGGTCTTATCGCTCAAGAGCGATCTCTCCCAGACAACCTGGAATGGATAGGATCGTTGGATTATACATGGGGTAATATCTGTGTGCATAATAATAATATAGGTATTTAAGTACTACTTAGAATATTAACAAATATATACTATACATATCAAACTACATATTATAAATCTTACATACTATATTATTATATAAATACATACATAACTATTATTTATATTATATTGCTGTCATCAACTTTCCAAGTCTCAATCACCAAAATATTCAAAGCACGCTACTTAATTCGCATCCAAAACACATGTTGCAATTTGATTTATTACAATTTTGTCCATAAACAACACATTAATGCATCCATAGGATTGCAATAACTCACTTCTCAAACTAATTGGTTTTCCCATATAAGTAGATTCGTAGAAGAGCGTCGATAGGCGAACAAATGAAATTAATGCATCTCTCTGGAGAAATAAAATGTCATTAGTTTCGCCCGATGAGCTCGCTCGAACCTTCTTGAAGACATATGAGTACTTTATTGTCTTGGTTAGTTATGTCTGCGATATTATATATCGGGATACCTAATACATCCGGGCTGCTTTATTGCTACGGTGCAGCTTAATGCTTACGCTTCATTCAGAGTTTAAATTTAGCTACAGTTTCCATACGTATCAGACAGACCGACAATACGAAATAATATTTCACTAACTCCACTCTGTGGTAATTGCTATTGTCAACAAAATACTAAATGTGAACTTACCTAAAAGGAAATACCAAATTTCTAAATAAACCACGTTCTTGTATTTTTTCTCCATTACAGGCACTAGAAAATAACGACGGTCAGGCCATAGCAGGCAATAGCAAGGCTCGTAGAGCACAACGGCTGAATTACAGGGATAATATCGTATTAAAGTATGCCATGTAAATTACGGGTTCGAGCCGGAACACGAGTAGGGGGGTATTGTGAGGCCCAGAAACGTCTTATTTTATCTAAATCCTATTTTGTGTCCCGAGCATAAATCGCGCTAAGGCGTGTACATTGCGTGAACATTTTCTTATTTCCAGGCAGACGTGCCAAGAACTGTAAGTACGGGGAGGCTGCCCTTCTTTTATGAAAATATGATCGTTATGTATGAGCCAATGTGGAAGATGATTAGAGAGATAATTCAGTGGGAGACAGATGGTCGTGGTTAATGGACATCGCCGGAAGTGATGAGAGTATTTAATAGCTTAGTTCCTTCGCTTTATTGTACTTGAGTTTAATAACGCTGTCTGACGAGGTTTGGGGTAGCACTATCCCTTTTAAAAGTCAGACATCTCATACGATGGTAAAATAGCCAGTGTGTATAACTCAAAATTGTGATTTACAACACTTTTACGGTAAAATTTCGAGAGCAACATACTTCAACTAGAAATTAAGTTTTAAAGTTAAAAGCTTACCACTCTTTTTCCTAAAACAAGATAGTGCTTTTGAAGACATGTTTCGTTTTGGAGAGTTTGGTGGTAGATTGTAAAATTGGACCAATGCCATTGCAGTAAAAGTGGAAATAAATATTGAGAAGAATAATCCTAAAATTAGTTTTATTTTTATTTAGATTCACGCACGGTGGCTCAGTTTTTGCTGAGCCATAATACAAAATGATTACTGATTAAGTTGGCTTATAAGTATGTAAATACAATTAATAAAATAAGTAGGTAATTGAAAGTAGGATAGTATTAACATAACAAATAAACTGGATACAATGAAACTACCGCAATTTGTTAAGGAACAGCTTGTATCATATTTCGCAGTATTGGCAAGACACGAACACTAAATAATTTCGTTCCAAATAGGGCGCGCGTAGGTAGTCACATATTACACCAGCTCGCCACCGACGAAACAACAACAGATTACACTCTATATTGTTTCTTTAGGCTTCCACCAATGCTCAAGGCGGGGTTTACGATTCGAGGCAATTCTTCTAATCCATTAGGCTGTCTGACGTTCAACTTTTATGCGGGTCCTACCACTGAATGTCTCGCGAAAAACGAGTAACATCGCTCAAATTATTTTCAGTGGGGTTTTTATGATAGCCGTATCTTTTTACACGCACATCATGTGTAGATATGTGCACATAATATTTAGGTGTGCTACGGACGTACGAGTGAAGTATCTATAAATCGAATTCGTGTGCTGAATTACATCATTCGAGTATGAGTAGTTGATGGAGAGTTGACGAAAACTTTCGTCGGGATGAATGTGGTAAAATTCCGTATGTTGAGTGTCGGTTATTAATAGAATCGAGAACATTGGGTAACTTCGACAAATTATAGTGTAATCTCGGACGGTCGCGTTGGAAGCGCCGACATGTCTGGCCTTCGAGAACATTGACTTCCCTGACTCGGGAATAATGCACAGTTTATTCAGCTTTTAGGTTAGAACTAGATTGGATTTTTGGATACCAAATAATTATATAAAGAATGTGCAAAAAAGAAAAGAAAGAAACAGTAGACAGTAAACGTAAACGATCTTTGAGCGTGCCAATGCCAAAAACAGTACTGCGATGAAGTGCGGCGCGCAGGCAATGCCTCTTCCACTTGCCTACCAGTCGTACCAATGCTAGCCCGCGTTTGCCTCTGCGCCGCATCGTTGATATTTATAACTAGAAATTCATTGATTGACCTGTTTCATTGACTATCTGAACTTAGTTTGAAGAAAAATATTCTATAACTATTAAAAATTAATAATAATTAAATTTCAACCCTTTTCCTTTTTCTATCTCTTCCAAATATTAACTAATGGTAAAATTACTGCTCTAAAACATATTAAAAATACAAAATAAACCTACATCAATAAAAAAAATTATAATAACTAATGGTTATATAATCGATAGCTACCTTTAAACAACAACCAACTATGTAGTAAGTAAAACTTCTGTAGTAATCTGTGGATAATGTGATTGGTTGTACATTTAAAAACACATAGAATAAGCACATTATTTAAAAAGTCTGCATAGTACAATTGTGTTTTGTATAAACAAAATTAAAAATTAAGAAAATTAAAAAACAAACAGAAAGATTTGACAGAGCTTATGATCCAGGCCACTGAATAAACAGAAAGAGTTGACAGAGCGTATGATCCAGGCCACTATAAAAACAGAAATAGTTGACAGAGCATATGAACCAGGCAAATGTCTTTGGAACCAGGCCACTAAAAACAGAAAGAGTTGATAAAGCGCATAATCCAGGCCATTAAAAAAACAGAAAGTGTTGACAGATCGTATGATCCAGGCCACTAAAAAAACAGAAAGTGTTGACAGATCGTATGATCCAGGCCACTATAAAAACAGAAAAAGTTGACAGAGCGTATGATCCAGGCCACTAAAAAAACAGAAAGTGTTGACAGATCGTATGATCCAGGCCACTATAAAAACAGAAAGAGTTGACAGAGCGTATGATCCAGGCCACTAAAAAAACAGAAAGAGTTGACAGAGCGTATGATCCAGGCCACTAAAAAAACAGAAAGAGTTGACAGAGCGTATGATCCAGGCCACTAAAAAAACAGAAAGTGTTGACAGATCGTATGATCCAGGCCACTAAAAAAACAGAAAGTGTTGACAGATCGTATGATCCAGGCCACTAAAAAAAACAGAAAGTGTTGACAGATCGTGTGATCCAGGCCACTATAAAAACAGAAAGAGTTGACAGAGCGTATGATCCAGGCCACTATAAAAACAGAAAGAGTTGACAGAGCGTATGATCCAGACCACTATAAAAAGGCACGTTTACTTACAGGTACTTAGCGCAAATATGTCTTTATGTATAAAAGTCTCAATATATAGACAAGACAAGTAGGTATTTCAGAGCATTCTAAAATTCTCATTGGAGCAGCAAAGAGCTTATTGCGTAAAATTCCCATTAGAATATTCGAGAGATGCGGTGTAGCCACGTCGTCGCCTGCTGTATCCGGACTATCTCAGCTCCATAATATACCCTGTGTGCTGCGCTTGGCTGACGTCACGCCCATATTTTACACACTTAAAGCTGTTTGTCGTGTCGTACCATTATACGCCATGTAAGGCCCAGACTTATTGCCAGAGTCAAGGAATAACTCAGTTTAAATTGTTTCTGGAGTAGGTATTAGCCACTTTATTGCAACATTGGAACAGATTCTCTCATAATAGAAAAAAATATTGTTTTTTATCGTCTCAAGAAAGTAGCTACCCAATACTTAGTTACCCGGATAGAAAATGACGTAGAATTAGCACAACGGCATGCTGCTTTATTTTTAAATATGTTGGCTACGTTTATGATCAAACTTAGCCAAATAAAAAAGAGCAACTGTCAGATAACGATAAGGAAAATACAATATCTCCAAGCAAATACCTTGTCCCGTTGAATTAGATTCTGATACCCTATCTTTATGAATCACATTGCTCCCGAATAATACTCTGTTCCTGGAATTCGTGACACACCAACTCTTTGTTATTGTTTGTGCAGATCGGAATTACTTACGCAAGTATTCCATAAATTTCTGGTCGATATGTCTACATTTTTATCTACATGGCTATAGAGTTTAAGAATAACATTGTAACGTTCCCTTACTGTTAAACATGTTTTAACAGAAAACCGTTCCTAAGCAGTGATTTTCCCTATTCTTATGTCCAACTCATGTCAACAGAAAATAAACTACTTTTAGACTATGTACACATAAGACGTTTTGAAGCGCGCACTTTTATTCCAGCACGCGACAGATGTTGTTCAGAACGAAGAGCGCGCTTCAAAACGCCTAATGTGTACTCGCTGTTAGCTTTTACATAAGGTCAAGAGAGGTTTATTAGTAAAAGGGCCTGTAGTATGTCTACTACTATTCCACGGCAAACGTGGAATGGTTTGGCATGGAATAGAAAATCATGATATTGTTAATTAAAAAATAATACAATTTAAATGCTCAAATAAGTTGTTATAGGTACGTGTAAATGCTAGTTGTAATTTGTATCAATTAGTTTGGCCTTTATTAACAAAGAAAATTACAATCACTAATAAAAACCAATTAGATCTAGTAGATATTTTTTTCTTTTGTAGATTTTCTTTTCTCTATACTGTTTAATCCCTTTTCCCCTTCGTATCTCAAAGAAAGATTCCAGTTTCTTCACTCTTCTCACTGTCTCTCTCTAAGATCTTCAGTAACGTTGTTTTTGGTGGCTCCAGTTCAGAAAACTTCCTTTTATAGCGATTCTTTTACTGCCCAAGCCGTCAAACTATGGAACGATCTACCTATTGACATAAAAAAAGCCTCATCTCATCAAACTTTTAAACGAAAAGTTTACGCATATTATTTAAGTAAGTAATTAGTATGTCTCTTAGAGTCACTATTGTATTTGTTGTTATGTATTAGTTTATATTTCTATTTGGTAGGTATATGTGTATTAGGATTATTTTAGTTTGTTGTATTAGTTTTATATTTGTAATTAGCTCCGCCATCCTTTGTAGTGTCTTTTAAGCTTTGGTTGCCTGGAAGAAATCGCTTTGAGCGATAAGGCCGCCAATCCTGTTCTCTTCTGTACCATACCGTTTTATATTTAAGTTTCTGTGAATAAAGAATTATCTATCTATCTATCTATATTTACAATTGAAACAATTAAGCTAACTGCAGACTGTTGCAAACAATCTACAGGCAGCTCAACTGATCCTTATCAATACCAATTGGAAGCGTCCCTAAGTTTTTTTAATAGTTTACATAGTATGATTGTGCACAATACCAAAACGGAAAAAGTTTTCGTTTACTACCATGACACTGACACACACTTACACTGACATGTCAAAGTTGTTGAAATTGCAACAAATCACTCTAAATAATTCGAAAATTATAATCGCGTTCGTAAGAAACTATTGGATCGCTGTCATACAATGAAAAGTAGTTCCTCTTTATCCGGTCAGCACTCCTACAAGCAAGGCGCTAAATTTATGGAAGCAAGCGAAAACTTTTTTGCATTAGTAAATTATGCATCCTAGCTCTCAGGCCTTAATTTTGTAAGATCACACGAATATTATATATGCGAAAGTTTAAAGGATGGATGCGTGTATGTTTGTAACTTCTTTAAGCTAAAATTACTGAACGGATCGGGCTAAAATTGTGCATTGATGTAGTAGGGAATAAAACAGGCTAAGCCGCGGCCCGAGATGCGGCTAGACCACTGAACAATCGCTGTTAAACTTAATTTTAATTTCATCACGTTTTCAAGCAGTAATTGAAAACGTGAGTAGCAATATTTGTCGGCAATTTATAATCATTAAGTTATTTTAGTGCTCGCATTTTATTTTATGAAACTATCGGAAAAGTTTAAATAAACATTTTATGTTTATTACTTGAGTCGTCGAGTAGAAATTCGCATTAAAGTTAATTATTAAATCTAGTTTGTAATGTCGTCGAATTATCAATTCGGATCCTTAAACTAGTTTTTTAAGTATCGAGAATAGATAATTATTTACATTTAATCTTATGCTTATTGGATTTAAGCTTTTACGCATCCAACGATATGAATTAAGTACAAGGAAGAGCTACCCGTAGACACTTAACATATTTTAAACTGTGCTACGTTGAAGTAAAGTGTATGTTTCCATGAGGGCATTTCGTAAGAACAAGCATTTTAGTCAATCTTCTCCCTAATGTAAGCAAATTAAATAAGCTCAAAATTTAATATTGTAGGCGTGTTATGATTATACGGGTGTCGGTGTGAAATAATCTGTCTGCGGATCCTTTTGTAGCTGAAGGAATATCTAGTTGGGAGTAATAAGTTGTTTAATTTATTTAAACTAATTGTCTTTTTCATTACCTTTTTAAATGATTATTAAAACTAATTTATTTCAGACATAGCACATAGTTTACATACACTTAACTATACAAGGTGCCACGTAATTGGTGTACTAAGCGGAGAGGGAAGATCTACCCCCCTCCCAACAACATTTTTGTTCTAGCACTTTCCGGGTTTCAAGGTTTTTTACTGAAAAAAAGACCTCGAAACTTTCATCGCAACTAGCCCATGTAACAACCCTAACATCAGCTGTTCAGGTACTTTTTAAAACATATACACAGAAAATTTACCTTCTTTTGGTGTTCTTTTGGTGCTCTGCAGTTAAATCAGTCGTATAATTGGGTCGACAAGATATTATTATTGTTATTCGCTCGTTCCACACAACATCTCAATTTTCTCCGATTACAAAAAGGAGGTGATTCTCAATTCGTCTGTATGTTTTTTTTTATGTATGTATGTTACTTGATATCTCCGCCAATGGTTAACCAACTTTGCTGATTGTATAGAGAAGGGGGGGCTACCTCACCGTTTTGTTTATAAAATAAAAGATATCGGTTTGTGCATCTCAAAACAGTTCTTTAAATTTCTGTAAGTTTCATACTTTTTAACATATTTTGAAATAAGTGGAAAAATTGCCCATGGAGGGAATGGGTAATTTTTCGACTTTTTCCTAACCAACACGGTGAGGTAGCCCCCGCTTTTGAAAAACATTCGCCCCTTTTTGTAAATTTTTCAAACAGTGTCTACTTATAGACTTCTCTAAATTTTTCCTGTAAAATATAGATCCATATCTACAAAAGCTACATATATTATAGATGTTTTGAAATGTACAAGCTGATACCTTTCATTTGATAACTCACTTCACTTTGTAGTAACAATTTTGGTCATATCTGCGCCAAGTGTTAATAGATAGTGATGATTATTTTGTTGTTGTTTAAACATTAATTTTGAGGTGGTCCCCTATAAGTTTAATTCTCAAGGGATTGCTATGTGCGCCGTAAAATGTAGGTTTGTAAAACATTATCACGTGATAATTTCACTGTCACCTAATGGTTTCCATGGCAACCCGCGTCAACGTCAGTTCCATCCATGTGTCATCGAACTAAATTTGACTTGAATTAAAACTAGATGTCGCCACTTGGGAAATTAGATCGCACTATTTAAGTGTAAACCCAATTTTTTGCACGTGAACATTGATGAATACTATTAACCGGAATTTGATGTCGGTTTATAGTTATTTTAAACACACCAAGTTATGCTTGTTCTGGTCATTTTGGCTAAAGCCATTCTAGGATCTTAAGAATAATTAAAGTATACACAAGTATTTCTAAGTAAAAAAACAAATAATTTAACGTCCGTATGCGGGTGCTACTTACCTGGCTAAATAACATTTTGTGAGGTCCCAAAACTCGTTGGGTAAGTTTACTGATGTTTCATTTTATGTTAAGAACACAAACGTGTTCGAAGAATTTACGAATAAATAAAACAAGAAAAAGTAATGAATCTCTGGCCACTTCATCTCGGTGGTTTTAATATTTTACGTGACATCTAAAATTTGGGTTGTTAAACCAGTTTTCCAATGAAAGATATGCTGAAAGATAATGATGGTGAATACAGCAAGAATACGATGTACGGGGTGGAATAAACGAACGTTACCTAGACTCCAGGAGGGCAAGGAAGATTTTATTTCATGCAAAAATTACAATTAACTTGCCTTTGATTAGGAATCGAACCACATAAAATCCAAAAAAATTACAACTATCTTGGTTCTAGAATCCTATATATATATATGTATTATAAACGAAGGCAAAATTTGGGCAACATTTTATTGTACTTTTATACTTAATTACTTTTTTATTTTATACATCGGAGCAAATGCAGAAGTTCAAAACAATTTTTCTGATATCGTTATCAGTTTTTGTGAAGTTTTCTTTCATAAATGCCTTTGTTGACATAAAATATATGGGCTTCTAGAAGCGAGTATGGTGCATGAGTTGCAGGAGATAAACCTAGCTAGCCTGTTTGGCTTGCAGTGGATGCACACCCATCTTAGCACGCCGCACTCTTCATTAAGTTCTGATTACCCATGGTGACTGCGAGCTCAGTTGTCATGGATCCGGGAAGTGCAAAACTTTTATTATATCATGATTACTTGCATAAGACGCAGACGTGATGCTCGAGACGTGCTCAAGAATATGCAAGTGACACTGTGTGGTGTTTGCCAAAAAATTCCTTTGACCTTGTTGTTTCTTGGAGGATAAAAAGAGCTTTTGCTAACTTGCAAAGCTAGTTTTATTAGACATTCATGAATAAATTAGCTATTTCCCTCTGCATATATCTAATTTGTTTGTCAACATAGTCTTTATACCACTGGAATGTTTCAAGAAAGGAGTCTCTGAAGGGTAATAGCTACCTACTAAATACCTAGTTATTCTGTGCTGGAGGTATCTTTTACTCAGATTCTTTATCTGTGTTCCGTAAATAGAGCCAATTTTTTTTTAAATTCGTTGTTATGGTGGCATGTCACATCTGTTACCAGTCGATCTTTGACAAAGCCGTGAAGATGCCAAGCATAACGAATTACTCTCTTTCTTATACCAGGACGTGTTAATTACTACGTACTTCGCCGTTTTATGAGCACTGACTTCCACATATCGTAACATTCTTGACACTATAATGAATAAACCACCAAATGCGAGTCAACTCGCTCACGAAAGGTTCCGTACCGTAAAAGTTAGACAACTTTTACAAAATACATCAAATTTTCACTTGTTTGGAGACCCCTTCAAGTTATCAACTTTGTTATATTTTTAGTATTTGATGTTGTTACAGTTGAAGTGTTACATATTTATAGAAAATTTCATGAATCTACTTATTGTGGTTCAAAAGCCTTGACAAACGGAGAGCTCATGGCAAAAAAAAAAAACACTTCCACACAAAAATTGTGTGGAAGCCTCCTTAAATTTGGATATTTATATTATTTTAATTATATGCTGTTATAGCGGCAAAATAAATATACATTATCTGAATATTTATACTGTCTAACTCTTACGGTTCATGAGATAGAGTTCTGTGACAGACGGACGGACGGACGGACAGCGGAAGCTTAGTAATAGGGTTCCCTTTTCACCCTTCGGGTACGGAACCCTAATAAGTACCTTTCTCTAAGAGTCTCCAGGTTGAAGTAGGTATAGTAAGTTTGGTTTAGTGGTGAAACTTTAGAAGTGCTGTTTGTTCGTGTTTCATATTAAAGAGACATAAAATTATAACGTGACCAGCTGCAAGCACAATATCTACAGAGCATTTCGATTGCAAGTTATAAAATTGAAAATCTACTGTATCGTTCGAAAACGCGAAGCTATAGCAACGTCAAAACACAAAAATATTGTCGGTCGAAGACAATTCCGATGCAATATTAATATTTACCTTTGCATAGTCCAAACAAAGACTGCATTCATATTCACCCCACGAAAACAAGTAGATAAAAATGCAAACATGCGCAATTGTGTCTCAAACGAAGGAAGGCGGTCGTTCCGCGTTCTCAGGCGAAAGTATTCCGGACGCAAATGTCCCACTCATATGAATTTAGATCCGCCGTATTACAGGGAAGTAAAACTATCGGAAGGCAGGTAGATCGAACTATTGGAATAGAGGGTAAAGGTCTGGCATGCGGCATGTTCTGAGCACGCGGCGCGGCCGTGTAACGAGGCTCATGCGAGTTTAAGAACATCCTGTATCATAACTGAATCTGAGGATATCTAAAAAGGGGAAATACATTTGAGGGTTTGCTAAGCTGTGTTCTATTTATATGCGGTACCTGAGTAAACATTAAATCAAGAACATCATAAAAGGGGGAATAAATTCTAAATGAATACAAAAAGTGTAAGTGTATGAATACAATAAGATCCAATTGATAACGGAATTTGAACATGAATAAAATTGTTCATAAAATTTATTTAGGAAAAGGGGCATTAATCCATTTATAAATTTAAAAAAGTTGTAAAGGTTTCCCCTAGAGCGTGGAAGCGGTTTAACACCACCCCATCGATAATACCTTTGTTATTTTTATTTAACACTCATAATGTTCAATATTATTATTTTTATTTCAAAAGGAACAATCTAGCTTTCACGTTGCATAAGTCTGATGCTTTTTCTCAACCATGTATGTACGAGAAAACTACAATGTATCAAGAAAGGAGAGTCACTGATATTCAGTGACCTTCCTAATGACGTAACATTGTTGAGACAAAATTAAAAGTAAACCAATTTTCCAATGGACTATTTAAGTACAACTTAAAAGCCTTATCAAGTGTAAACAAAAATGTTCGTTCTCGTACCATCTCTAAAAACCAAAACCAATAACACAACATTATTAAGGAACGCATTCAGGTACGATGCATTCCTAAAACAAACCCAAGTAATTTCTCAGTGGGTTATGTAATAACCTACCCAACCTAACATATTTAAGAAATAAATTTTCATAGAGGCTGGGCATCGACTGGCCGCAAAGGCTCCCTGATGCGATTTCCGGCCCACTTTTAACGGCGCATCCGGTAAGATACGAGGATAAATCCATGTTAGAGCTCCGCGGAGCCCGATGTGCGGATATGGTTTCTTAATGTACAAATTGAACAGTAACTTTGAATTTACGACTTTTACGGGGTAGTTTTATACGGCTTTTTGTACTTGTACAAAATAAGTTAGTATTTTACTGATAAAGACAATGCTTTTTGTTGCTCGCTACGGCGCGGGCGCGGCGGCGTACCGATGGAAATGTTACAGCGTAGCCATGAGAACGCTACGGGTACATTTCGAAGGCGCAGCAATGAGAATACTACGAATAATTTTCTACGGCGCGAAGCTATCAGAATGCTTCGGCCGGCGCGGCGTTATAATGGATGGACTTATAATAAATGACTAAAAATTTAAATGAAAAGCTGTTTAGTCACCATTATTCCCACATTCGGGAAACATACCACTATAATATGAAACTTTCTTAACACAAAACGGCAGACGCTGTGCACAGCTCATCACGTAAAAGTTTGATCAATTTGATAGGATATAAATGTAATGTACTATGTAACGAATTAAAAGATGGGCGGTTACTAATTTTGCACGACGAAATGATAAAGTTGGGCTTTTGTTTCACCACCAGGTTAGACATAGTTAGTTAGACCAACGAAGAAAGACTAATAGATAAACAAACTCTGGAAAGTAAGGCCTTGAAAAGATGGTCGAAATATCAAAATGTTACAAAATTTTATCAGAGCGTCGTCTGGTCGAAGCGGCGCGTGACCTGTGAGCTGTTGAGTATCAACACAGCATCAACACTGCCATACAGCGGGCAATGCAGCCAGCGTCTTGGTAACGCTTCCGATTCATATTGATTTAAGTAGTGGTATTGATCTGAATTGTTTAGAACAGTCTGCTGACAGCCTAATTATTTCATGTGTATATTAATAATAATAATAATAATATTCGTTTATTTCAGGCATAAAACCCATATCACAATAGAAAAATCACACACAGTTTCAAAAAATATACAAAAATAAAATAAAAATAAATAACACGGCGCATAGTTAAGTTACCGCACGTCACTTTCTGTTTCCCTCCATGTGAAGGGAAATCCAGTGCATAAAAATAGATATTTTAAATACTTACTTTTGTCTATTAGTTTAAATATTATTTTTAAATAAA
The DNA here is from genome assembly GCA_963662085.1 of Eupithecia inturbata. NCBI lineage: Eukaryota > Metazoa > Arthropoda > Insecta > Lepidoptera > Geometridae > Eupithecia > Eupithecia inturbata. Next base: position 6,533,825 of record OY759180.1, on the reverse strand, counting down.
CCTTTATACAACCTAATAAATTTAACCACCAGCTGGTTAAAATTATCTTTATAAAAAGTGTAGCTACGTCGATGCTGGTACTAAGAAAAAAAAAGGCCGCCCTCATGCATCTTAAAAAAGTATGAGTATTTAACGTTATGCCACGCTTTACTTAGAGAGTAATTATTTTAATCCGACTCCAAGAAGGCAATTTCGTAAAACTGATGCTTAAGAAGTGGGTCTTGTTATCGGTAAAGATAATAATAATTAAACGTTCGACATAATTAAATGGAATTTATGTTAAGTGTGTGGCTTGTAAAAATCTACGTGCGGATAGAATAAAAGACAAAAGTTTATTATGCAATTTTTATTTTATTTCAATCCAAAGAGATAGAAATATGACGTAAATGTAACTTAGACATTATATTGCAGAATTTCTCAGGTGTGCACACATCCCTCTGTGGCAGGCACCAATAAAAAAAACTCCCCAATTTTCAACCCACATTGAACAGAAATAGGGTTTTATTATTTTTTCAAGTCTGTACTTTTAATTAGAAGAGTCCCTGTTGCACATAAGTCTGACTATTATCAGTATTTCTTTTGTAACTACGCATCTCTTGAATTAGTCTCAAGGGATTTTTGAAGGATTTATGTCTGTGAAGTTTTGCGCAAAAATAATTAATCATAGACGAGTATGTATCTATACTCGATTCTAGAATCCAAAGATACTTTTGGTAAATAATGATATTTGTGATTGAAAACTTTACTCAAACTGGTAGTAACAAATAACTTAAAACAACAAGTTAATAGTCGCACAGCGAAACAGGTGCAAATTCAAGTTCAAAAACGGACGAGAGACGAATTAAATTATGTATGAGAGCTGTCAAAACCAAAACTTTTTTCAACCTCCTGTGATTTGTACCGATGATACCAGTGTCGTCAAATATTTCTCATTAATATTTTATTACAAAACAAAAAATATCAAAGTTTTAGAACCAAGTCTACGTCATACATTGTAACATTTAAAGTTTATAAACAAAGAAAATTACAATCAAATAATAAAAACAAATTAGAATTAGTATTTACAATTGAAACAATTAAGCTACCCGCAAACTGTTGCAAACTATCTACAGGTAGCTCAACTGATCCATATCAATACCAGTCGGGAGCGTCCGTCCGTCGGGAGCTATATGGCAATGCTGATGCGCTACGCCAGATACCTACCAGATGCTCTCGGGTCACGCGTCGCTTCGACCAGACGCTCAGATAACTTTTAAAAAACCTGGAGAGCCTCGGTACCCCACAGACCTAGGGTCTCGACCCCAAAGGGAGCAAATGTATAGGCTCTTTCGAGACCTGCATATTTGTGCCTTTTGAGATCCTCTGCCAAATCTGCCGCCGCACCAGCCCTCACGGATCAAGTTGTATGGTTCTTTGAATACTTACAATGGGGTATAGTGACACTTGACAGTGAGTGAAACTTCATTCGCGTACGGCCCGTGCGGGTAAAGGTAAGGTAAACCTACGATAGGTTGTCTATTACAAACATACAAAATTACAGTTACTGAAAACAACAACAGTAAAAAAGAGAACGAGCAAAGGAATACAAATAAAACTGATCTAAGGGCGTTAGCCGGGATGGAAAATGAAAAATGTGAATTTGCATGTATGGCAATCGGGAACGAAGTCGCAGTTACAGCTAGTTATTAATATAATTTTTACACCAACCGAATCCTATTGCTAAGCAGGAGCAACATTCGCATCATGACAAGAGACCATACTGGACACTGTCGCCGTAACAAGCACATTTTCAAACTGAAGCTAAGCGACACACAATCCTGCAGATTCTGCGAGGAGGCGGAGGAAACGCCTCTCCATCTGCTAGGAGAGTGCGAAGCACTGATGCATAAACGTAGCATTTACCTGGGCAAGCACCTGCACAGCTCAGACGAAAAATCCTACAGTTCCTAGCAGCTACAAGGGTTACTGGCGAATTATGAACGCTGCAGCTTTAAGGCTGAACAAAGAAAGCGGCGATCACAATAGGCCTATCATGGCTGATGAGACACGAAACGACACCTTAATCAAAAAATAATAATAGGCACCGGCGGTATATAGGTCCCCACCGGCTCCTATACAGCTACCGAAGTTTTTTCATTCAGACTTTTTTACTTTGGTTTACAATCAACTGTCCCTACCTACTACCTAAAAACAATTGCGGTGGTCCAGTCAACTGAGACAGAAAACCCAATTCTGCTATACAATTGTTTTGCTATGACAATGGTATTGTCGCAGAATCGTCACGTAGAATCTTTAGATTTATGAAACTCCAGAAAGTGTTTGCGGTGCTATTAGCACGGAGAGATAAATTAATAGTTTCAAACTTGACACTTAGATGCGCGTCCCTCCATCTGTATTCATTATCATTTCTTTCATCTAAGGTAGAATACCAAAACGTGTCATTCTGTGACGATACTACTGTCATAGTGAAGCGATTAGTTTAGCAGATTAGGGCCCCAGCTGATCGGAACCACGAGTATGAAGCGAAACTAATTATATTTTGTTGTGTAGGTGCGTTCGCAGTTTATGACACTTCTTGTCACTGACACAGGCCGAATCGTAGCAAAAAGTTCTGTAGATAAAGAATGGAATTGAAGAAGACAGCTTGCTATCCCGCGTAGACCCTACACGATTTATACACAATCTAGGTTCCTAAATACAGGTTTCTCTGCTACACAGTTTTTAACCTCTGCTACACAGTTTTTAACTTTTGCGGTAATCAGCCCACAATTGTACCCTAAACATTAAGTTCTGTTCTTAATAAAGATTTTTGTATTTTTGTATTTGTATATGAGAGAAACTGTGGTCAAATGTGAATACCTAATTAGTTGGCAAGTCGCGAACGAAGTCCGGGTACAGCTAGTAAATAAATAATGCTGGACAACTCACACAGCATTATCTATCCCCAAGCTAAGCCGAGCTTGTGTTATGGGTACTAGATAACTGATATACATAGTTATTTCATACAATATATTACAAGATTCATAGAACATAGGGTATTTATCTTAGAGATCTGAAAAACTATAAGCTTCGATCAGGGTGGCAAAAACCTTTATCGATGATATGCCGTCATAGTAATAGAAAACCTTTGTTCCACCGCTTTTACTCTGTTCCCAGAATGGTAAGCATCGGGAGCAGTTCTTTACATTTTAAAGTTGTTAAACCCTTATATTTTGAAAGCACTATGTATGCATGGCCGCTTGAAGTGAAACTGTCCGGCCACAAAAAGGATTTTGCAGTAGACCCGCTAAATAATAAATGGAACTCAATCTTTCGGGGTTTCGAGGTAAGCACGTTTAATTATGAAAAGCTCTTGTGGTATTATTCGAGAATACTGTTTGGTGCGTCTGTTTGTTAAATTGGATTTTCACTTAATTGTTTGATCAATTTGAGGTGAGGAGTTGGACTGGAATTGGTTGCTAATTGACATTGGTTTGATCAGCCGCTTGACTCCTTAAGCGATTGCCTATAGATAATCCGTATTTATATGTGAAAAGGAGATGACAGATGACTAATTATTAAATCGGTTTGTTGACGGCAGATAATCTGCTTATCAAGATTTTTTGAATATTCATAGTGGTTAATATGAGTTTGCACAGTCTTATCTGGAAAAGTATATGATTTAAACTCGTTTAGTCACAATAATCTGACTATGACTGCAATTAATAAAATACCGTAAAGTTTTTGTTCACCACCGCTGAGGTTTTACTGCTAAATGCAACAAATCACTCAATATCATTTGTAAACTATAATCGAGTTCGTATGAAACTATCGGATCGCGGTATAAAAAGGAAGTACTTCATCTCAGTATCCAGTGGGGGCGCTATAAGGCGCTAAATGTTCCATACATTTAGCGCCTTGTAGCGGAGGAAACGAAAACTTTTATAGGTTTCGTAAACAATGTAAAACTCATCCTAAGGCCTCAGAGACACTACACTATTAGAGTTCGTGATTTCTAAAACCGCAGTGCACATAATAGTAGGTATTTTATTATCCAGGGATCGAATAAAGTTCTAGGTATTCTAGAACTGTATTCGATTTGAGACAAATGTGTACAGTTTTCTCAAAGAAATTCAATAATTTTAGTTTGCAGGTTTTGCTGACAAAGTTCTTACTTCAGCATAAACTTATGGGCAAGGTCTAAGGAAGCTTTACGATCTTAAAAATTAGTGAAACTCTATTAGCGAGATGTTCGGGCAAACGAATTTGCGTTATCGCCTGCGCCGGGCGAGACACGCATGGAATACTAATTATTTCAGGGCGAGTTCATACTGAACAAAATAGGACTCTGGAATTGAAGAAAATAAATAAATATTATAAATCATGCTGGATAATCCACACGTCATTATCTAGCCCCAAGCTAAGCAGAGCTTGTGTTACTAGATAACTGATATACTTAATACATTTTACTACAAAGCAAATTACAATTAAATAATAAAATCAAATTAGAACAATTGAAACAATTAAGCTAACTGCAGACTGTTGCAAACAATCTACAGGTAGCTCAACTGATTCATATCAATAACAGTTTTACTACATAAAGATATGTTATACCAGATAGAATAAAATAGTCTCCAATCCAATCCATTTTTATACATTTACATATGGAAATAAACGGGAGTAAATTTATTGGTATTTGTTTTATATACTCAGCCTGCTGGAAAAATCTGCTAAAAAACTATTTGGACATCCTAACATGTTTTTGGTCGGTTGTAAAATATAAACCATCAGCAATACTTGGTCGACAACTAAATTATTTTTGATCAGTAAACAAATATGTAGCTGTTTGATCAGTAACATTAATGATTTGGTCAGCAGCATTAAATAATTTGTCTCCGATTATACTTTCGCTTTGCAGAAAAAATATTTTTTTTTCTACAGCCCATATTATTAATAAAAAATTATATGTTCTGATGAAACTTTTAGTAGTCTCAGAAAATGCTCACCTACTTCTTCCCAATATGCTCTTAAAATATAAATCTTAAAGAAGCAGGAATGTTAACCTGAAAGCGGGTTTATCGAGTAGCTACGAGTACATAATAAAATATTAGCTATATTTGGATACGCTTTCGTAGTACGACCATAATGCACAATTATTATTACTCGTATAAATCTCGTTTTAAATTTGGTTTGAGAGAGTTTGCTTCATATTTTATAGGGTTGTGTTTATTGAAACTTTTTAATCTATAAAATCTAAAAATAATATTGCTAATTCCAAGCATACATTTGATTGGAATAGCCGTTTAAATTTACAGATTGCTTCTGTATTAGCAGCGCTTTAACAACCGGTAGGTAGGTTAGATATTGAATTGTTTTATTAATAAGTCCATGGACGAAATAATTAATCTATACTTTGACAAGTCGCAACTCGCATAGTGTAGGATGCAATTGTCTTTTGTTCTTGTGGATGGCTTCTTCGTGCTTAGTAAAACCAAGTTATTCTGTAGTAAAACATAATCGACTGTGTCAAACTATGGACAAGCCTTTAGACAAAGACCAAACTTGCTTCTCGTGTAATTACTTCTTTAAACGAAACCACCATCGGGGGAAGGATACGGCCACTTTTGTCCGGGCGACCCGATAATCTAGTTATGCCTTGCCTGCTGGAACTCTTGAACGTTTTTATAACCGGGTGCGTACGTGATACTGGCCTGTATAGTTTTCGATGGCTAACTGGATAAATGTTTTGTAGGAAAGCTTTTTATCGATGGAAGTAAGTTTAGTGTTGTAGTGATAGAAATAAATGATATTAAAGCACTCATTGCCTAGCCTCAACAGTGCGACCCTGAGGGGTGCTTGCCACATTATGGACCTGCAGACAGACTATGTACGTGCGTATTGGGCCATTAAAAAGTTAAGGCAATAGTACAAAAAATAGATAGGAAAATCTTTATTGCACAATATACGAAACAAAAAAATTACAAAAAATTGGACAATTGGCGGTCTTGTCGCTCAAGAGCGATCTCTACTAGGCAACCGTGGATAGGAGCGCTGGATTTAACATGGGAATAAATATGTACTACAAGTTATTTTCAAAAGGAACCACACCACTTCTTAGAGTGGCTTATAGTTACCCTTTTTGGCAAATACCAAAGGTCTGTATTTATGTTGCTATAATACCTGACATACATGTAGGTACTTTTTAAAGTAAGGAAGTTGTTGCAAGAAGTCAAACTTACCTAAATAAAGAAGGAACAAAATTGAAATGATGATACCCTAAAAAATTCAACATTGCAATATTTTGAGATGGCAACATATTTTTCGGATGTCGTAAAAGTCACATTTCAGGACGAGACGAACATGTTGTTTCACCATTAGAAAGTACTGGATAGAGCTGGCTCAGCGATTCTAGCAACCCTACGGTTCTTGGAATTAGTTTAGCTGGAAGCCCCCAATAAAATGTGAAATTAGGAACTATGCTATTGTTCTTAACTCATTTGGATACAATATTGAGATACAAAATTGATACATTACAATACTCTTTTCACTACTCTCGCTCGAAAACGGTGACTTTGTTGCTCGAAAACAGTGAGAAAAATCGGGTTTTGCTCACATGTGGAATGTAGTTAATCAACTTGTTGAAAAAAGTAATTTAAATTCAGAATGCTGTACTAAATTTTAAATCTGTATCCCAATCCGCCCACATATATAACTTAATTAACAAAAAACTGAATATTTATGGCTTAAGTAACTATGAATTGAAAAAGAAACTAACCAAATGGCTACTCTACTTAAGCTATGACGAAACGGAAGCACTGTTTGATAGGTTATGTTAGGTTTTCCTCTGTCTTCTCTCCTATGATTATCATATATCTCTACATACTTTACTATTTAATATTTAAATTTTACAAGTTCACATATACTAACAAACACACATATATCATACATTGTTACACACAACACCCCCCCCTCCCCCCTCCCCCCCACACACACATACATTAACCCCCCCCCCCCCCCCTAAACACACGCATACACAAACACAAATGGTTGCCTTCTGTTGCCCGGACTCTTAAGAGACCGGTGTCCTCAGTAGCACCAATCTCAATCACACGCACACACCCCCACACATACACACCCTCACACTCTCATACACGCACACCTATAGAACTACATGCGCGATCACTTTCCAAATAACTAAAATAAATAAAATTTATTTATTTTTTGTAAATAATAAGCTCTATAATTTAAGTAGTATGTATAATAACTACTAGCTTAACTTAAAGTACGTTCCAAATTCTATTGTTTGCGGCAGAGCGAGATTCCCCTACCACAGGTAAAATACTTTACTTAAAAGGGGTTCTCAAACACTGTTTATAATGTAATTTAAGTTTCTGAATAAATATTTTGTATTTGTATTTTGTATTTGTAAATTTCGGTGGTCTAATATGTTAGAGATACTCTATGGTCGGCGCCGAAAAAAATTATAAAATACGCTATCTGCACGGGGAGGTAAACTTTCTCACTGAAGGCCATTTTTATGTGTACCTTGACAATTTGGCTTTGAAGACCATTCTTCTAGGCGGACAACGCCATCTTTAAATAATCTACCAAAAAACAGGCTCGGAATTTATATGGAACTTGCACCTCTGTGAGCTGCACTCATTTTAGCTAGAAGGAAGTTAGAAAACGTTAAACCTTCAAAGAAACGCATAATTTCGTTCGTTCATGGTTTGAAAGAGATTTATAGCATTTGTACCCTCCATGGTTGTTGACCAAAATGAGTTCCTGACATTCGACCTCTTTTATAAATTACAAACTAGCAACATAATAGCTAGACGAGTGTTGAACTCAAGAGCAAACGTTTTTTGTTTCGTGCTTTTGAAATCCCTCGCTAGCTACAGTCTACTTTAGAGCCACTCGCTCGTGACTCTACTCTAGACTGCTTCGCTAGCTCTGGATTTAATATCGGCACATGCAACAAAAATCGTTTTGCTCACTTGTTAAACAAATAACTATTATAGCACACCAAGATAAACAGAAAAATAGAATAGAAAAACACACAAACAGTTGCACAATGGGCTAAGAGGAGATCGCTAAGAGGGTGACTGGGTGATATCCTTACTAATATTATAAATGCGAGATTTAATCTGTCTGTAATAATAATAATATATGTGTTCGTTGAATGTGGAAAAATACAGGATATAATTTATAAATAGGTATTAAAAATAAATAGGAATAAATAGTATAAATGATGCTCGACAATTCACACCTCATCATCTAGCCGCAAGCTATGCAGTGCTTGTGTTACCCATAACACCCGCGAATATTTAAATTAATAGTACCCATACTATTAATATAAATATACTCACGGGTATTTATCGCGTTTATTTATTTATTTTTCTGACGTTTAATAGGTTTACACTCTGTCGTGGTCACAGGATGACTGTTCTAATTTATGGGTACTAGATGACGTTATATAATACATAACATAGATAGATATTTTTTTATAATAAATAGAAAACACCCAGAACACCCAAAACAAATATTTGCGGAACGTACAAACATTTGTCACGAGACGGGAGAACCCGCAACCTCTTGCGTCGCAGGCGGGCCTTCGCCCGCTGCGCCGCTGTGGTAGTCAGTCATAAAAGCGGACCCATTGCTCTTCAGAGATCGTCAGTAAATCAGACCGAAACACAGAATAAATAATTTCTCATTCGAAAGTTCACAAACATTCAGACAGGTTTGTTTCTCACCAAATTCCGTTTATCTCCCCACTCACGAAAAAGTTCGTTAAGTTTATAGTTTGGTAATTTGGGTAAACTTGCAAAACATTTTGGAGTTCGCAGAAAGATTCGTTACTTTACTGTAAAATGAAATGATAAGTTCATGAATTACTAACAGAACTTCTCTTCTTCTTCTATTTATTATTTGATTGTAATTTACTTCATAAATAAATAAAAGTTTTTGTAAAATGTATAAACTAACAAATAAAATTGAGTTTGAGTGAGTTTTTTTTAGTAAGTTTTATATTAAACGTAAACTGATTTTTTCAGACCGTTATGTTGGTCAATATTTTCTCAAGTGGTAATAATAATAACAACACTCATACCCCTAAATTCTGGCTTTCCCAAAAAATGGCATTTATATTTCCAAATAATAATTTTGTTCATTATAAGGTAATTATTGGACTTTTTTCAAAATATTTCAAAAAGTATGAAACATGCAGAAATTTTTAAAACTGTATTGAGATTATTTGAGATGTACTAACAGATACATCTACAAACATTACATACATTTTAGGTGGATCGCTTTGCAAACTTTGGAGATAGGGGGAGGGGGGCAGGGGGGGGTGGAATTTGAAATGTACAAACTGATAACTTTGTGGGCTCTTTTAAAATTTGACAGAAAAAGCGAGACTGTGACTGTGGGTTTCGAAACTGATCTCGGCATCCTAAAAATGCCAAAAAGATAAATAGTGACTAAAGTCACATCAAAAACGTCACGACGCATTTTCTTTCATGTAGAAATATTGTAAGGCCCCCAAATACCAAGTGCCTAGGGGTCCTGGATCCCTTAATCCGGGCCTGCACCTATGTTTGCGCACACACATGGCCACCATACTATGTCCTGCTCACCTGGCTAGTCTCTAGCCGAAGATTCGGCAAGGAGGCATCAATGGAGTACCTATTATACTTACAAAAGTAACTAGAACCAAAGTATATTATTTTAACCCTCGACAAAAAAGACTGGCGTTTTCGTTTGAAGTGTGCGCGTGCCTTTCTGTCGCATTGTAGTTTCTTTTAGTTTTTTATTTGGCAGCTGAATCTCACGTGAGGTCCTGGGAATAGGTATGCGCTGCATGAGAAATTTAGAATAGGCGGGTCTGACGTAAGACGTTGGGAATAACTCACCTTAACAAGACGTGTTTAATATTTATTAAAAATCGGTGCAGATTTTCTGATGCTATTATTGTTCAAAGTGAAACTGCCGTCGAACTGAAATTTTAACTTTTCTAATATAACCTTGTTCTTAGTGAAATAGTGAAGTAGTCAATGAATAAATAAAGCCGGACAATCCACACTGCATCATCTCTAGCACCAAAGTAAGCAGAGCTTGTTTTATGGGTAGGTACTAGAAAACTGATACGCGATATTTTTTGTTAAACATAAACACACACCCAGAAACCATACATAGCTTAGACACTTTGTGGATTACTACCTAGATGTAGACGCTCGTAACTTGGGCCTTAGTACATCCAGTAAAGCGTATAGCTTTGGACCAAGCAGTCGCCCGTTGTCGTCATAAAGCCAAGATACGCGTGGATCGTAAACTCAAACAGGGCTTACTGTATTTGTGGCCTGCCGCCATTCCTATGACCCTAGGGATCCGATGGATTAGAATAGCTGCTATATTGCTTGCACCAGCTTACAATGAAATATGAAGGAGGTTGTAGTCCGCAGATGTTGTAGAAGAAGTCTGAGATGTTCAGTTCAGGTGATAGAGAAGTAAGTAAGCTGATTAGGTTTTATTTGGTGATTTAACATGTTCTTTTTTGTTATAAGATGTAGCATCAACATTTAAAGAAAATAGCGAAAAACTTTAAATTTTTAAATAAAAAGTAATACTTTAGTAGGTACTAAATAAATTAATAAATAATGCTGGACAATCCACGCAGCATCATCTAGCCCTATGACTGATATACTTAATATAAAACAAACATAGATAGAATTATTTATTATACATAGAAAATACCCAGAACACCCGGAACAAATATTTGCAGATCGTACAAACATTTGTCCCAAGAATAAAAGGAATTTGCTTAATAAAGTAGTTCCCAACTATACGCGAGCCAAACTCGATGTAGAATGTTTGTAAACAAACCACCCATACTTAACCTAAAATTCACTGTGTTGCCGCAAATTTTTATATGGAATTTACATTATTTGTCGGTTTGTGATCCTTTGTTCAATACATATTGCATACAATTATATCTGAAACTCGACGCTAAGTGAGTTTTTTTTGTGTCGTGGGTTGTTTACAAACATGTTGGCTAGTGCCAAACTCGTCGAGTTTGGCACTAGCCTAACTCGATGTGCAATGTTTGTAAAAAAAGAAGGAAGAAAAGTGAAGAAAGAAAGAAGAAAGGAAGAAGAGGGAAGAAAGAAGAGAGAGTCAAGGACCCACCTACCTATACACTAGTATAGGTAGAACTTTTCAGCTCGGCACAGAAATTCAGAACACAGAAATGAAATTAAAGTAATTTGCCACAGTTAAAATTTTCATAAACCCATTACGTTTAAATAGATTATGAATTAAATGTTAGCTCAATCGTTTCAATTGTAAATACTAGTTCTAATTTGCTTAGATTATAAATTGTTATTTTTATTGGCGCAGTTTATTCACAAATAAATTACCATACATGATTAGTTTAGCGATTTGGGCTAATTTATATAAACTGCCTACAAATGTGGTGGAGAAATTGAGCTTTAGCAAATTCTAAAAGCACAAATGCTATGTAAAATTCAGTACCCACTGAATAGTGAGCCTTATTTTGATATTTCAAAAGAAGTGCACATGTTTGATAAATTTAATTTAATCTTGCCCAAATTATTGGTTGGTTGCCTGTTAAACCATTTTCACAGCCCATCCAGAGCGTAAACTCGTTTCGATAGAGACATTACCAAATCATCAACACCGAAATGCGTGTTGGTACTATAGTAATTGAGTAAACCAAGTGCATTAGTGGAATATTTGAGTACAGCATTAGACAATTTCCTGTGGCAGGCCCCTGTGGTGTTCCGATGACCTCCCGCAGTCTGGTAATCACACTTTACTTTTATTGCCGATATTATCAGTAAATAGAATCGGTAGAAGTGCTAAAGTGCTCAATTTTACTTAAAATGGTCTTTATTAGTGAACTCTACTTTTGGAGTGTTTCCCCGGAATGTTTAGGAAGTCAGTTGTGGTTGGCTTCCGAGAGATGGCGTTTGTTGTTCGGTTCAGTAGGAAGAACCTGGAAGTTATGTGGTTTTAGTGAGGAAACAAGCTGAAATAAACCTGCTAATTTATTTTGTGATTATGCATTTACATATTTTGTATTTGAAGGTATTTTTTTTCTGCCAATATTTCAACAGTAATCACTAATCAGAGATTTGCTATTGTGAGTCGGAAGGCTAAAACAAAAACAAATACCTTAAACAATGCTAAAGCAAGTATAACATTAAGGCCCGAGTTACGAGTATGTACTCGGTAGTAAGTTCCAAAGTGTCTAAGTTAGCATCTCTTAGACGAAGCCGGCGTTGAATACGTTTCTGTCACTGTAAAAGGAAAATATTTTGTTCTCAAGGAGGCCACATCATCATTACCTTGCGTAATTTTTTCGTATGTGCCATTCTGATGCCTGTACTTTTATGCCTTCCCTCCATAAAGACAAAAGGGACTTTGAAGTAAAATCACGTACATTTTTTGCAACTTACTAAGGAGAGATTCAGCCCCTTGCCTTCATGTTAATATTTTCTGGGAAAACATTGTGGGGACAACGCATGGAAATTACATTTAGATATTTGTTCACGGCGCGTACGACTGAGTGTGGGTAGGGATATTATATTATACGTGAATGGAATGTAATAAAATGTTTAGGACACAGAGCGCTCCATGTTGAATGGTGGAACGCTAAGCACAGCTTAGAGGAAGGCGGCTGCAGCAACTGGGTTCATTGATAAATAAATAAATAAATAATGCTGGACAATCCACACAGCATCATCTAGCCCCAAAGTAAGCAGAGCTTGTGTTATGGGTACTAGATAACTGATAAACTTAATACAATATATAACATAGATAGATATTTTTTATTATATATAGAAAATACCCAGAACACCCGGAACAAACATTTGCATATCGTACAAACATTTGTCCCAAGGCGGGAATCGAACCCGCAACCTTCTGCGTCGCAAGCGGACCTTCGCCCGCCGCGCCACATCGGTCGTCAATTGATGCCAGTAAACAGTTTGTTACCTTACTTCCGACGCAAAAAGAGGGGTGTCATAAGTTCAAAGTTACTAATTCGTGTTTGTTTATCATTGCTCCCAAACGGATAAACGAATCATGAAAGTCATCACGCAATATCAACAGTCTATTGCTTCTGAACTTTCCACTGTAAATATACGTATCCTAAAAATTATATTTTTTTTGTAATTATAGTTAAAACAGCAAGCTTAGTTATAGCAATTGGAAAGGTAAATCGTATTTAATAAATTATTTGCAACTAAAACTACCGAAAATATACGTAACCTAAAAATTTCAACAAAAATGCTATGCGTCAAGTCAGTTCATATGATTTAGTATGTTTCTAAACGGGTATTGAATGAATGAACACTTTATTGCACTTAAAAAATATCATAATAAAAACCTTATAACCTAATCATCTTATATCTACATATTATATATATACATGTATATAATATTATATTATTGGTTAGTGACTGCCTAGCTAAACTATTGTGGACTGTGCCAGAACTGAAATATAGGTGAATGCCGATTGAAATATAAATGAAGGCATCGGTTTCAAACTTTCTTTTCCAACCAAAATCTGATTTACTTTTAATAAAGGAGGTTTTTTGTACAATTTCCTTATCGTATTTGTATGTTTGTTTATTTGTCTAAAACCAAGGTATTGGGAGGTGGTAGTCCTTAACAAGATCATTGTTTTTTTTAAATGTAAGTTCCCTTTTTCCGTTTTCTTATTAGCAAAATCATAGAAAAATCTGTCTGTCTTTCTTGATTTTGGAACGTAATTATGTAATTACATCATAGGGTTAACCTCAACAACGACGTTTTTGATGACAGATTGACGCCTATTCAAGCCTTACCGAGTCAAAGTTTGCAATGATCTGGCAACACTGATTGAGGTAGGTAATCTATCTACACTGTTAACTCTTTGTTTATGTATCAACCCTCAAGAACTCGGATACACACACAACGTGTCAGAACAGGGCGAATTGAGTATGAAAGTTATCTACATAGTTCACGCTAATTTCCATCTTAAGTAGGTACATACTACATATACATATTTATATAGAAAACTAGCTGTATTTACAATTGAAACAATTAAGCTAACTGCAGACTATTGCAAATAATCTATAATATACGAGTATATATCATATTTATAACACCTAACTTATTATAACACTTATCTGAAGCCCTAATACTTATTGATACTACTAAAACCCTTAGTTTCGATTAATTGAATTAAATTATTAAAAAGCCTTTTAAATGCATTAAGTTTAAAGTCGTAGATTCATTTGCGGAATAACGCAAGCAGTAAACGGGCATTGCAGTTTGATAGGCAGGCAGCCTGGAATGTGCCTCGAGATGGGCGCTTAAATGCGTTATTACTTACTAGTCACCGTCTGAGTAAACCAGGGTAATAACGGGATACATTGTTTAGATTTGCTACTAAATACTAGAACTATTCGAATAGTATTCGAATAGGTATCTATGCCAACAGTAGTTTATACGGTGTACATAAATATAATCTACGAGAAGAAGTAGGTACTCCATTTGGGGATAATAGTTAAGTTGTTCGAATTACAAAAACTGAATAATAAAAAAACTGTGCTAACATTTTTGGACAAAAATATGTTATGTTGTTTCATTTACGTTTTTTCGATTCTTTAAAATCTTAATCTATTTCATCAATATCGATACAAAAAACACAATCATATATGTACATAGCCAAAGTAACAAAACTGTACAATATAAAGAATTCAAACACTCGAAAAGGATATTGCTTTTTAACGTCGATTGACCAGACGAGTGGCCAATAACTGAACGGCTCCGATGGTTTCATATCGCTTGATGGCACGTTACTGTTTCATCACAATCATCATTTGTCTAGATCGATTTCAACGGGCGACTTAAATTGTTGGACAGCGTATTCAGCGGCATGAAATTGTCATGATGACCTAATAACAGTTAAGGGGCGGTCCCTTAACTGTTATTAGGTCATCATGACAATTTCAAAATTTTTGACAGGCGTGTGTTGAACGGCGAGTTATAAAGTCATGATATCGCCGAGTTAGGGTGACAAATCAACATCGAGCTATGCTGCGCTGTACTGCGCTGTGCTGTGCTGTGTTTCTTAAGCTACGTTTTTTTAACAATCAACATCAAGCTGTGCTGCCCTTTGCTTAGCTCAGTATTAAAAGTAATTAGCAGCTCGTGTAGTGTAGTCGTTTTTCTCGTCAAAACGACTTTATTTTCAAAAAAATGTAAACATTACGACATAGTTGAATCCGATGAAGATGAAAGTAAAGAAGAAGCGGATAACATAGCACAGTTCGGCACAGCGCGGCTCAGCACGGCGGGTAGCGCGCCTCGCTCGAGACTACTGCGTTTTTAAACAGAGCATAGCCTCACACAGCGCAGCACAGCATGGCTTGTTTGTATCTTCATTAAAATATTAGACGAGCGAGTTGACCAAACATAGCACAGCGCAGTACAGCGCAGCATAGCTCGATGTTGATTTGTCACCCTTAGACTAGCGCTGGCGATAGTTCTACGTAGAATAGAATTAGTGTTTAGTCGGACACAGTTTTAATTTAAGTACAGTTTTTTGTAGGTACCGTACACGAAACAAAAAAGCAATTACTGGTTAAAAATAACCTTTCATCCAATATGGACAACTCACAATCATCAACATATTTAGTACATTTATTATCGAGTTCGTTTCCTAGTATTTTTCCACAGTATTCCCTATAAATCTGAACAAAATAGTGTTTAACCTTATCTAAATAAATACGGTTTTTCAGCTTCAAGATTTTCTCAAGAAACGGGATCTCGGCGTAAATCATAGCTCTCCAGGGCTGGCTCTTCTCATACTTTCAAGGTCTATGACTATTAAGAAATTTCTTGGTTTTCCTAGGTAGATACTTTTGTAGATAAATAAGAAAATTTTACGCAAACAACGTCCAGACTTTGTTAAATATTGAAAGTACACAGACTGCAACACAACCTGCAAATAAAAAAAATCTATTTAAGGTTGACTTTTAATTTTGCGGATGCTAACTTCAAGAACTAATAAAAATTATAAAATTGAAAATGAATTTGACGTTTCAGTCCTGCGAATGAATTTATCAATTTTAAAAGTTGTTTCATTTTATGACGTACTCAAAGCTCACTGCGGTGGGTAATAATGTTGACAAAGTTGTGAAGTGGTCGGGAAGACACTTGCACTCAACTTGTGCTCGGGATCTATTGATATTGAAATTTGATAGAAGTAAAGTATGGAATCTGAGGAGCTGGGAAAAAGTGTGTTATCGGTTGGCGAAATGATCCTTTTACAGAATTTATCCCTGTTACTTGTGTAGTCAATTGATTTTGTAGATGCCGGGCATAAGTACCATTTTGGTTCTACACAGGGGGACATCCAGTTAGTTTAATGGGTATCCCCTGAATAGCTGCAATCTCGATAAAGGTTTTGCTTTTTAACTAAAGTATTTTGAGTTGCACAGAACCTATTTTTCACTAAAAATTATTTGTCAGTATAAAGTCATTTTAGTTGCTTTCAATGTTTAATTTCATGTTTAGTAAGAATACCTATCCAAATGTCAATATGAATGTAAATATTCATTTCGTAAACGACAAAATACTACAAGAAGTTATAAAGATTTTTGGTAGAAAACAGCGTAAAGAGTTGTTGAACTTTGGACCATTGAAATTCGGTATACATCCCGTCAAGAGCTAACAACATTTATCCACTTCGCCCGAGTTTGTTTAATATAATCCGCATAGAAACACACGAAAGTAAGATTTATTATTCTCTTCGAGTACCGTTCCGAGGTGACGTTTTTCGGGGAATATTTTAGTGTTTCAGGAAGTTTTTGGGAGTTTGTAATTAGTTTGTACCGCTAGGCAGGTGCGACTGTCTTTGCAGTATCATCACGTTTCATAACTTTTTCATTTGACGTGTACGGGGAACTTTTCCATTTCTTTTTATTAACATCGTAACGAAAATGAGAGTTGGCATTATGAGAAACAGATACCTGATGGTTTTGTTAAGTACCTACAATGTCATTTTGGGGATGGCGTAGTTTCGCAATGCTTGGGGAGACGTGGTGCGACATTTATTTTCTGCTCTGAACGATAATGACTTGAACGATAAGGTAACTTATTTAACATAAATAATTATTGAGCTGTTAATGAGTTATCAAAAACATTATTGGCGGCACCTACATAAATTACAAATTAATGAAAACAGCATTGAATTGTTAACGTTTAAATTAACTCACTCAAGTACTGTAATCCCAACTAATTCTTACAAATCCTTTTTTTCAAGAGTTTTAATAAAACACAATTGGTACTTTATTACCTCATTTAAAAAAATTGCTCGGGCTATTATAAGAAGTTATTCAACAATAAAAACAAGTTTAGGGATGAATGTTTTTCTCTGTTTGAATTCTCATTCGGAAAATATGAATACTTTGAAGTGAAATCACGTAGTACCTACTGCAAACTTACTTAGCTTGGGATCCAGTCTTTGTATCTTTTATGTACATTAATAATTTTTTTGGGACACACACGGTGACGGGTCTCGGTATTACGTATAACTTAGGTATGTTATTTTCTCATACAAAGATGTCAGAGTTGAGAGATTTTATTTTTTACGTGCAAGGAATGTTATGATTAAGGAAATGACATTTTACTCTATAATAATACAATACGTCAACAGGGCTGTGAGTGTTGTAGGCGTCGTAAATGTGCTCAAATTGATAGACACATGTCATCGAGCACATACCCAATAGAGAAGAAAATGTCATTTATTTTGTTTAGACAACAATTCCGCCAAATCACTGCGCCGACTATAGCACTCCGATTGGCCGACTCAAAGTCAAGCATCACACTCGAGTTGGGCAAGCAAATATTTTTATCGATATCGATAGTCAATTTTTATTAACTATGACCGTCGCGAAAATTATTTACGTCAATAATAATGAATTTATGATTTTTAAAAAGCAAACAATTCAAATACGTGTTTAACTCTTGTAGTAGTGTGCCATTGTTATATTAGATAGAAAGAACGATTTTAAACGAAGTTTCCATTAAAAATAATCGCAAGAGTACATAGGGCATCTTTATTATCGCTTTGAGTAATCTCTTTCGATAATTGAAAATGCATGGGTATTGTAAAAAAAAAATATATATACATTCTTTAATATATCGATGAAATAATATGCAAAATCCCGGAGTTTTTATAAAAGTTACACTGATCAAATAACTTAATCAAATTGATAATTTTAATTACTTCTTGTTATATCGGGATTATCGATATGTTGTTTTATTACATCAGCACAACACTATATAGTGAGCGAGAGTTGACATTGTATTAGTGATACATCACTGATCAATTTCGGAATTCGAAAGACCATATTTTCTCTCTACTCTCTACTATATAGGGTATATGCTCGATGACACATGTCAACAACCTCTGATCCTTCACTTAAAAGTGGATGAAATTTTGTTGGCTTTATTAGCGGCACGTGTGAAGAATCTCGCTCGTAATTTGTTATTAGTGTATTGCTGAGGGAGAGACCATGAACAATATGGCCGTACTGAAGCAGCGTAGAGGGTATACGCTGTAAACAATTTAGTGGGCCTACGCCGTAGGCAACATAGAGAGTCTACGCCGTAGGCAATGAACGCATAAATTGCTGATTTTTTCGCACGGTCTATCTATACCTACCTAAGAAAAAGAAAATTATAGGCATCAAACCGTTAAAATATATAAGGTATTGAAAAGATTTTTAACTGGAGAAAAGTAAAAGATAAAAACAGTACCCAACTATACGTAGCGTCCGAAAGTTTAGTTGCTTGCACGTTTCTCGCATATTTTCCGTACGTTTTTAGCTTAACCTGTCCGCGTTTTACGAGTACAAGCGTACAACCAGTATTTCTAAAGTATACGTTGTTCTGAAACTCCAAACTTTCGGTAGTCAGATTGAAGATTTCTCATTTGCAGTAGCTCAATAAGCCAGTCGTGCCGCAGTGCGCTTTGCACCGGCATGCGGGCCGACATAGGCGCCGAGGGGCCGCACGCGACCTATAATTTACACCACAACTATTCACCATAAGCCATAAGTAGGACTAAAGAGGAGTATTTTACATAATATAATATTGTATTTAAATGTTGAAGTTTGTTTAAAGAACATTTTCAAAAATGCTCCTTTGCATAAATATATCAGATAGAGGTAATGGAAGAGTTTTTCCGTTTGAGTAAATCTATCACAATTCAACCTAAAACAATTGAATCTATTATTCAATTGATATTGAATCAATTCAATCAATTTAATTGAATCTATTATACAATTGTTATTTTATTACAATTTCAGTGACACCCCCACGTATCGTCGTGACATTTAATTCTTTAAAAACTTCATGAACGTACATACATATATATCCACCTTTATAGCGCGACAGTCATTTGTATAGATTATCTAAACAATATTTTGAGGTAGTCGCATTTCTAAATTAAGCTCGCACCGGAGTTTACTTATTAAGTATTATGAAATGTGACAAAAGCTCTGTATGTTTGTAACCTTATCACGACTAAACGGCTGTACAGAAATTATGTAACTTGGCGGAGATATTGATTGTATCCTGAATAATGACATAATTCTAATTTTTATCACAATAATTTTATTAAGTAGATACACTGCTGTGCCCTTACAGGGTACATGTACTTACCTCTAAGCTAATAACACCTTAAAGCTAAAATTATGTAGTATGTGTGATATGCAATAAATTAATAAAAAATAATATATAAAAACGCATGCCGTGCATAAGTTCCAGAAAAAACACAGCACAAACAGTTAACTCCGTCCTATATTGTCCCTAATAACGTTTGTATATTTAACGGATCATTTTTGCCATCAGCTCAACGATGCTTCACACGTTCCACGTGGAAACAAGTAGGTTAAAAAGTATCGAAAAAAGATTACATTTAAATAACATCACCCCGGTGATCACTTTCTTCAACGCGTGAAAGGCAATTGACTACATGAAATCTACTCTCCTGGGTGCTTGGTAATCAAGACGGGAATGTTCGATTCCACAAAGATACCTTTTTGCTCAGTATAAAAAGATTCTTATCATGAAGTTAATTTATGTTATAAGGGCAGAAGAAAATTACAATTTGGGATTGGGAACGCTTTGCGCTAGTTTTGTATATCTGTCCTCGTAACGTTGGCTGTAAAGCCGGTGTACCGGGAAATTTGTATGAAATTTTATTAATTGTGATTGGCAACATCCGCATTATCTATTATGTCAAGGACCTCTCGTGTTTTCAATTCTGGACTAGGCCTTCTCCAAGCACTTTCACTCTAGGCTTAACTCTGATTCGGTACTACATCTAAAATAGGTTTAAACCATGGTACAAGGTATGGCATTCCGAGACATCACGGTCACGTGGGTGACAGAAGCCCTACGTCATCGACGCCATCGGCAAATGAGAAGACGAATCTTTCTGGTGTTACCAGTAGCGGAAGATCGTAACTCACCGAGCTCCGTAAATTACCTGTACGAATCTGATAAAACTATGTGGTTTTGTACCAACCAATTATTTATCTGCACGTCATCTGCATACAGATGATATTGACAATGAGAAATCTTCCTAACAATATCGGCACTATTTAGGATGAACAGAATATGTATGTCCAAGGATAGATCCCTGTGGAACTTCTCGAGAAACCAGCAGCCTTTTTGTCTAACTTGAAATCCATTACCAGTGAACTTCAAGTCGATTACCAGTGGTCGACCCAGTCAGATTGTTGTTGGTATTGTCTAAGGATTCAACTGGTTTCCGGGTTCGGAATGAATGATCCATGTGAATCCAATTTGCAAGTGTTCGATCTTTCATGCGTTTCGTTAATGCAAGTAGAACAACTAGTAGTACCACTCTGGTACTATTTGCGATTTAGTTGTTTTACTAGTTGCAAAAACGATACTGATATTTAATATGCTGTAAAAACACAGCCTGCCCACCAAAAATAATGCAATTGTCATTATATGCAACATGAAGATGTTTGGCCAAAGTTGTTACTTATCCATCCATTCAATCGTGATTGTTTCACACAAATTTCCCGTAGATCACTCCGAACAGTAACTAAAACACGAATCTCGGTTAGTGGTCTGCTTCATAATTTCATAATCTTAATGGCCGCATTGCCACGTAAAGTGGTGGGATTTAGTGAGGTACCTTCCCTCGGGGGCACACACTTTGCTGACCATACCTTTTAACTGAGTAATAAAACGGTATAATAGAGGGTTTTCATTGTCTTATTCGCTTCTTGCTGTAATGGATTGGAACAGTGCTTTCTTATAATGTAAAATTGAACTAGGAAGGAATTACTAGGAATTATTATTAAAAATGTAATTAGGTGCAGAACATAAGTTCAAGGTTGCTTTTAAGGTAACGCAAATTGTTTGTTTCTTTCCCATGGTGTTATCATAAACTGTTCCACCTACTCTTATTTACCATGCATTGTACCTTGTTCAATAAAGAAAACTTTCAATTTTTATTTAATTTATATGTTGGTACCTTTCTTCTTATTTTTCATATCATTTACTTTGGTTTAATTCTTTGTAACTTAAATACCTACTACTTGCCTAATTTATGTGATGTGCTGTATCAGGGTTGTGTCAATAAATGTTTTTCTATCGTTATAATATCTCTATCTATGACAAAATAATTGAAAAAGCTAGATAGAGAGCTTTACTTAGAGAGTGTTATTTCTGCCCGCGTGCTTCAATTATTTGGTACCTAGTGTTAGCTTTCAGTATTTATAAAGGTTTATGCGGTTAAAATGCCAATATAATTGTGAATTACTGATTTATTTTAGTGATAGGTACTTTGTATATTTTAATTAAAATATTTCAGGTAGGAAATTAATGTTTAGAATTGGTTTAATTTACGTTAATCATTATTTTATTTATTATATTATATATTAATCTTTTCATGTTTAAATCACTGAAGCGTTCCCAAGTAAATACTAATTTAAACAATCTCTGATGTTATTTTTTTCGATTGCGCCAACTACTTTACATGGGAACGAGCCATTGCTAAAAATTGTCAGTCGTTTTAAAGCTTTCATGAAGTTGTGTTAAAGTTATCTTAAACTCTGTTCCAAGAACGTGTATTTTTAATGCTTGTCCTATATGTTTAATATAAATATATATATAAATCTATACTAGATAAAATATAGGTTAATAAGGACTCTGAAATAATATCTGTAATTTTCGTCTATGGAGAGATTTTTGAGACTTTTTTCCTGAGACAAAAACACTAATAAATGTACAAATTATACTTCGTTACAAATGGAGGAGGGAGAGTTTTAGAGTATTCGTGTAAATGTCTTATTTTTAATTGAAGTTTAAATAAATGCCTGGAATATTGGTAATGAAAGAAGTAAGCAGTGGTTCTCAAAAACATCTAGATCAGATAATAGCTATGCAATCTTATAAAAAATGCTACCAAACATGAAAAAATTACAGGCTACTTTTTATCCAAGCAGGGATAACGCGTGCGAAGCCGCGTGCAGATCGTAGTGAAATATAATTCCGAGTGGTGCTTCCCGGTCATTTCAAAAACCATTTTGTTTTAGCAGCATTTTTACTGTTAATATAATACCAAGTGAAAAATAATAAAGGAAACGTGTCTTTTGTATTCATGAGTATTATATGTATGTCGTTTTACACGCGGTCCATACAAAATTCTTTATTTCGTACATATTGCTTAGTATACTCGAATGTTTGGGTTAATATGAAGATTCAATTTGATGAGGAAAATTTGAGTTAATGTAGTTTGTCAAACTCTCATTATTACATCCAGGCTTTGATTAACTTCACATGTATGTATGTGAGTATGTTTTGTCAAAATATTGCAAGTAAAATTTCAACCAATTTCTCTCAATTATTTACGGTTTCTTCAGTTCTGATGTCAATACACTAAAATACCGGACAGAACCGCGACCGAAGATCAACCTCAAGCAGTCCTCTTGTAGCTCTTTCGAGAGGGTATGTTTTGTATACCCGTCGCTTTCTTACATTCGATAGTAAAATTGCTAAATGTATAAAAACTCGCTCGCCCGACCCCTCTACGGTGGCGGGAATAGATTTTCTAATATAAATAGCGCAGTTTTGTACGAAAATGTGTTGGTAATCAGTCGTCATAGTCATATCACTAGTAATAAAATAAAAAAACCCAGTTATACACTCCATTGAATTTTTAAGGAAGAGAGAAGACAGGAACCACACTAAAATCGTAAAATTATCCTGATGCTGCCCCCAAGGGATTATAGCCGGTTAGTAGTACGGACAAATCTATTTTCAATAGCTAAAGCTTATAGCTGTTATTAGCTTATATATTTTATTGTAAGTGTTAACTTTTATTTAGCACATAGATTAACAGAATAGTACAATAACAGAATAAAACAATTACAACTAGTATATACACCTATTCTTAAAAATCTAAGCCGTCACCAGAAGGCAGAGTGCCCAGAATGCTGGCAGCATTGCCACGTTGAATGGCAATGCTAATTCGTTGACCGACATAGAAGCCAGCATTCCGATCACCTGTCGACTCTATAAGAAGTTTGGTAAGATCTTTATAAATGGCGTGTGCTCCAGGTCTAGTTATGTATATATATATATTATCTATCTTAGCTAATATGTTTTTTTTAAATTAATATTATAATTTGTATTTCGTTTTTAAGGCCAGAATACAGCTTTAGCGCGTTAGTGCACTAACTGGATCTGAGGTCTCGCTCAGTTTGCATAGTGTAGAAAGAGATGTTCAACGCAGAACTGTTTCAACGCAGAAAGACAGCTGTTAGCCATTTAGCGCTCTGACGGAGAAGTACAAGCTGGGCCCAGAAAGTTAGGCCAGAAAGACTAATGTAATACATTATTTGATAAACTTCTTCAAAACTACTACTAGTTTTGAAGAAGTTTATAAAATTTCGGTTTTGTGTTGCAAAAGGTCAATATCTGAAACAAAAAGAAAATCAAAATGAATCGCAGTTTTTCTGATTAAATTGCTATATCCATTTAAACACAACCCTACTGCGAGCTGCGAGGTAGATAATCACACAAACGACTTTTGTACGCGTTCAGCCAGTGTTTTTACCGATGGTGATAATATTTCAAAGCCAGCAGTTATTGTAAAGTATCGAATATTAAATAAAATAACCCTTTTTAGTTAGTTCACATTTATAAGAAATCAAATAATATCTGAAAAATGTTTCGACTTTGACGGGACTTGAACCCGCATCTTTCTCTCAGTACGGGAACGTGCTAACCAACTACACTACGAGGTCAAGTGACGTAGGAGTCGAAAAACTTTAGGACTTCCTTCGGACTCTAGCGCCGTTAGCTCTAGTTTTTGTGATATTATTTAATTTCTTTAAATTAAACCAAGTGTGAGGCTTACGTACTATAATAATATAACTTTAGTAAGTTCACTTTTATTTACACAACACTCATTATTATTTTTTTAGAAGTCTATTGAAGTGGATTAAATAGGTTAGGAGGGAAGTTAAAACATCATCAATCCCCAGGTCTTAATAAATCGTCTAAGGAGTAGCAATCGAATGAGTAAGATTTTCCTAGGATTATTAATTTGTTTTATTTATTTATTTGATTTGTCGAGGAGATCACTGCACGACTTATGGCAACAATTTTGATAAATTTAATAGGTAGTAGGTTTTTTGCCACTGTTTGATTATTTCGTCGAAATCGAGATATAAGTGACCTTTGGTGAACGTATAAAATATATCAAAACGGTGAATCACCGGTCGCGAAGCTAGCCTCAAGCGGCCGGTGACTAGGATTCCTGACGATGCGCGCCGAGTCCAGGAGTACCGCCTTTTGAATCTGACCCTTGATCCAACTTCCTAGCGAGAGTCTCTTGAGATGTTGATCGAGGCTCTTCGATATTACGGCGTTAACCGAAACGACTATCGGGACGACGGTCGCTGAATCAACATCCCACATGCTGACAACCTCGTTGGCCAAGTCAAGATATTTGCTAAGTTTATTATTATTATTCATATTAGAGCCAGCCGTGTTCTTGTATATGAATCGGACTACCTTGCATAATATTTTCTTTGCCATTTAACTATAAATCCCAGCAAGCTAAGCCATAAACACTTCACAACACAACTACAAATTACAACTTTAATTTAATATGGTGAATGCAAACTCTAAATGATTCCGGGCTTGATTGCTCCCCCCATTGTACACGCCGGTGAAAATTGGAATAGAATATTCAATTGTAGCTATTGTAATAAAAAAAACGTACAGTCAGAATGAACGTCATTTTCGTAATATCCTTTTGCATATGTCCGTCCAAAGCGAACATATACGCTGGATACTCGGTTCTACTCGGTTCTAGAATCCAATATATTTTATGTGAACAAAGACATACTGAATGAAAACTTAACAAAAACTGATAAAAATTTAATTAATTGAAAACAACAAATTAGGATTATGGTAATCACTAAAAGCAAAAACACAAACTTCAACAAGATAGATAATGCTTTATTCAGATAACTTAAAGGTATATTATAAAACAGTTTGGTAAAAGGTAACAGAATTGGCGGCCTTATCGCTTAAAGAGATTTCTTCCAGGCAACCAAAGCTTAAAAGACAACAAATATAACGCAAAAATGCACACGCGCAGTTAAATAATTTCAAACTCCATTTCGAAAACGGACGAGAGACGAATGAAATGATGGAAATCTTTCAAAACGAAAAATTGCTTCAAACTGCTGCGATTTGCTCCGACGATACCAGTGTTGTAAAATATTTTGTACCAATATTTATTCGGTTTTGTATCATGAATACAAAAGACACGTTTATTCTTTGTTTACAAAAAATATCTAGGATTTTAGAACCGAGTATAAATGGAACGAAAACATTCGAGATTCGTTTTCCTTCATTTAATTAGCCTGAGTTTTAAGCGAGGCGCCTCCGTGTCGCGCTGGGTAATCGCCCATCCATTAGTTAGACGTTTTGCTTTATTTTTTTGTTTGAAAAAAAATCGGTGGTACATACATTTGTTTCACGTTCCAAATGCATTGTTAGATTTAACGGGCAAATGCTGAGCTTAACATTTTTCAGTGTCTTGCAGTGCAAGTTTTTTATTTGATGCCACCTTATTTTTCCTACAATTCGATTCAGTGTGTGCGTGCATACTTAGTTGAAATAACGTTACTTTATAAATACGTTGGTAAATGTTGGTAAATGATTATGAAAGAAAATAAAGTTTAATTTGGCTATTAACGAGAATGGAGTTGGAAATACCAGTTGATGCAAAGAACTTACTTTTATTTGCCACTTCTCCGAATTTATGGCTGAGAGTCCCACATGGGTTCAAATGTGAGAGAGTTTCCACCTAGTTATTCCATTTTTTGTCCGTAACACGGCACTGTTCCGCGTATTTTAATTAAATTTCCAATGCTTACAACTTGGCTTATAGCTTACAAAATTTATTTGCATCCGGGATAATTTTATTTTTCTACAAAATTCCATTTCAATTTTGCTCTTAGATCTAATTAGTATCTAGTCTTTAATAGGTTTGTTTTTCATTGCATAGAAAGATTATTGTTGATTGTTGAGTACTAAGATAATTCTCCACCAAAAATAATTAGTAATTAAAAAACTGATTATTTTGAGCTGTAATGACGTTTAATAACATTTTCACCATTCATTTATTAGAGCTATATATATTACTAGCTGCTGCCCGCGGCTTTGCACGCACTTCTCAAGTAGCCTAAGGCCGTCCTTGGGATACCATTTACCTCTCTGCCAAATTTCATTGAGATCCGTTCAGCCGTTTAGGTGTGAAAAGGTAACAGACAGACAGACAGAGTTACTTCCGAAATTATAATATTAGTACATATATACATATTCATACTCGTGAGTTTTGAACTTCGTTAAACTAATTTTGAAATTATGCCAGCCTTTTTACAAAAGCCATTTAATTACCAAGTCAAATATAAGTAAAAATGAAAGTGATACAATCCGGCCGATATCTCGGTGGTTGAGCAAATTCGGCTTCAATTAGTGCTGCGAGACGCTGACTCTCTCTCTCTCTTCATTTATTCAGAGGGACCGGGATAAACTCGAGGGAAAAATATCTTGGATAAACATTCATATGCGGATAGAAAACCGCGGTGAATGCTAGAGCAGATGACGTAAAGAACTTTGATGTATGGATATCCAATTTCATTTGTAGAGTTATTTTCAATCGCTGTGAGAGGAGAATATTGTACTCTGTTTCTAAATAACTGAAATCTGAATTTTATTCGGATTGAACCGAACAAGGTTGCGTCTCTATATGATTTTTTGCTATGTTTTCCTACAATGTAAATACATAGAAAGATACCCGAATGGTAAGCAATCAGATTCTTCGTTCAAGTTGGTTCAATACCAAATCTGATGGTTCGGTCAGAGATTAGATATATCCTAGGACACAAACTCAGCTTTCTTTGGGACTAGATGATGCAGTCAAAAATATAAAGTTTTGTCGTAGATACAGGGTGGCTTTTTGAGATGGGGATGGACGAATCTGAAACCTTGAGAGTTAGAGCAAAGTCGTGAAAGAAGTCATGACCTCAATTTAAGAGATAACAAAAACTGTATGTTTAGATTTTTTTATTTAATATTTTTGCAGGAAATCGATAGATTTTTCAAAAAATATGACACTATATTTTCGATTAATAGATTTGGATGCTGATAAGGATCAATTTTTGCAATGTAACGCATTATTAGAAATGGAAAAAAAATGGCAATATTTTACAATTTTATTACTCCCCCCCCTACTAAGCAGGGTTTTAGATAATATTTTCAAACAACTGGTATGCTTGCCGATAGCCTGTATTTTAATGGGGTTTATCCTCGATATCTCTATTCGTGATGAATTTTGCAAACTTTAATAAATTCCGGAAAAATTCAGAATTATATTATGCAGTTTTTATTTCACAACTTTTCTTTAACTCTCATGGTTTTCGCATTTGGCCATCCACTCCCATCTCAAAAAGCCACCCTGTAAAGTTATTCTATGGTATATGTTCAGCACTATTTATATATTTTTTTCCTAAGTGCAGTATAATGAACTTGATTGTGTATGTTTTAAATTTACCAGATTTATTTCTAAGGGTTTCTCGAGTGTGTGAGGTTGTCACTTATCAGTGCTTTGAATATTTGTTTCACAGTCCCCTTTAGAGGTGCTTAGATACGTTGAACCTTTTCTCTGCGATGGTACTTCCTTACCCAGATTAACATAATAGGATATTTTTTATCCTGTAAGTTGTAAGGTTCCCGTGGGGCACCTAAAGTTGCGTTGAAATTCAGTGGGGCGGAGGCTCTTGTTAAAAAATCCATTGGTTTACATCATCACAGAAGCGTACGGAAAATTTCTTTTTATTGAAATATTCATTTTTCAATTGAGTTTCTTATTTTCATGTTCTTTAATAAAAATAAACGTCGTATCATAATAGAATAACGTGCAACAGCCTATGTTTTGTTCCCAATAAAGATTTAGTATTTTTTTTTGTATTTACCAAGCCAAAAAAGTCAAAGATGATCAATTAAATAAATAAATAAATTAATAAATAATGCTGGACAATCCACACAGCATCATCTAGCCCCGAAGTAAGCAGAGCTTGTATTATGGGTACTAGATGACTGATAAACTTAATACAATACATAACATAGATAGATATTTTTTATTATATATAGAAAATACCCAGAACACCCGGAACAAATAGTTGCGGATCGTACAAACATTTGTCCCAAGGCGGGAATCGAACCGGCAACCTTCTGCGTCGCAGGCGGACCTTCGCCCGCCGCGCCACATCGGTCGTCGAATTCTTTAGATATCTTAAGGTGCGTCCAGATAAAACATAGATATTTGACTTCCATAAGAATATTATAAATTCAAAAGTAACTTCTGTCGGTCTGTTACTTTTTCATACCTAAACGGCTGAATGAATCTCAATGAAATTTGCAAGGAGGTAAATGGTATCCCGGGGACGGACATTGGCTACTTGAAATCCGCGTGTAAAGCCGCGGGCAGCAGCTAGTGTTTTATAATGTGGACGTGTTTTAATTTAACATTTTATTATTGTTGACGTTTTTATAACATTAGTTAAAATAACATGTTAGTTAACATAGACGTACCCTTAGGAGCTTTTAAAATAAGATATGTGATAACGATTGTGGACACAACGATATATTTTAAAAAATAATTTGTCTGCTACATAATTTTTGCATTTACATTCCGAGAACTAACTGCTTAGGGTCTTGAAAGCTTTGCAAGCAGCGAGGTATCTGTGTCAAGTAGCTTATTTTTTGTCTTCAAGGATTAAAGTAAAACCATTGTTTAATGGTGTTTATATTACTTTTTTAATATTTTTCATATACATGCTGTCCTACAGCCATGGGACATGGAGGGCAATTACCAGAAATATTTAAGGTAGTTTTTCTGAAAGTTCTTGTTCTATTCTTTTATTTTTAAGGTTTCGAAGATGAATGTAGGATGTAGAATTACTAGGTATTAGTGAAATAGCTATATCTCTAACCGGTACTGATAGTACATATTGGAATACTTGACAAACGTTCAAAGCCCTCGGCGCGCGAGTCACACTCGCATTTGACGGATCTTGTTTTAAACAAGTAAAACTGCATTCACTTAGATTTGAAAACTTACCTGCTTTATCCGGTAACAGAACCCACTAAAATCCAAATAAGAACACTATGTATTTTGTGGCACCGATCAGTAGAGCTGCTTCCTAATTTAGACAACCGTAACTACTAAAAGTTTTGTTTCGAGATATTTGCGCCTAAAGTTTTTTTTCTTAAAAAAGAGACCAGTGTCGCAGTTTTAAGAAATATTTGATTTTGATTAGTGTAGTGTGTAGACGCGATGATTCCATAGAGATGATTCCATGATCGGCATAATATCGTCATAGCGTTATTACTTTTAAATTAATTTAGCATATAATATTTATGTTTAGCACAATACAAATATTTAATGTGCTTATCCTGAGCATGAGCACCGTATGTCAAATAGTTACGGTTCTTATGCCTAGGAATAGATTTTACTTTGCTTATCAAACATAACTAACTTATTTTTACGGATAAACGTATATGATAGAAAAAGTAAAAATTGGTAAGTAAAACAACTCAATCTAGTCATAATATATTATTCTAATGGGACCAACATGCAAACAAGAACTTAAAGTGTTTGCAACAACAACATAATTAATAACAAATTAAAATTTTATTTATTTTATATTTTTTATTTATTTTATTTTATATTTTATTTTTTATTTATTTATTTTATATTACTAGTAAAATCTTACTTTTTTAAAGTAATTTACTTGTTTATGAAGTTATCAATGGCACTTTCAAAATCACTTCTCTATAAAAAAATAGGTGATAAAATCTTATATACTATATTATTATAATTAGCTCAGCCATCAGACTTACACAGCTACATAGGTACACATTACAAAATATAAAAATCAGTCTTAACAGTAAGACTATAAAAAATACCAATATGAACTACAATTCCTAATTAATTGCTTATTAGGTTCAGTAAATGACTAAAATATTAATAGGAATTGTAACTGCTTAATGCCTCGATACCTAATTCATCTAAAATCAGACATTTTAAGGACTCAGTATTCCCTTGTTAAATCATCTACACCGGAGCTACAAGTTGGGATAAGTTGGGGTTGATTTTCCCAGAAACTCCGCCTGTTTTCTGGCATAAGTGGCACTAGTTTGTTAATATCTCTGCTTTTCATTCTACAGTTATTCCTCTTGTTGTGACTTTTTGCATGGTTTGTGGAAAACAATGTGTTTAGGATTTTTTTTTGAAAGAAATCCAAGGATGATTCAAACTCAGCACTGTGACTTGTTTTATATTTCAGAGTAAAATATCCTCTTTCTACAATCACTGCCATGATATCTTTTAAATAAGTTTGATGCACATTTTTACGGAGCTTGTGTTGTGATGAGTGGTCTTTATAATTATAAAAATCAGGTAACTCCATTACTTTCACTTAGTTCTTTATTGAATTAGCCATTTTGACACAATTCACAAAGTCTTGAAAGTCATAGACTTAAGATTTCGCTTTCATAGCAAATTCTACCTGGTGGTGAAATGAAGGTGACGGATGATGTGAGTAATTTGCTTGCGTTGAGTTACCCCCGCCACGCCTCCTCTGCGTCGGTCCTATGTGATGCTACGTATAACAACCGTAAGTTAGTAACCCACGGTGGTCTTGATAAGGACAGCTCTCATACAATTTTGTTTTTGTCAATCGTACAAACCTGTATTCATTAAATAAGATGAAGGTAAGTTGCGATACCCTTGTATTCAGTAGTAACTAGAAACACCGAAGATTATTAACACTAGTCCTAAGCACCGTAACTAAGATTACTGTTATTATGTGTAGGTTATAGTCTAGTAAAATAAAAAAAATACTTAAAATATCCACCGTATATTACTATACGGTGCTATTCATAAGGTTACAAATATGGACGCATGGCCAAATTCATATAATCGCAATAACAAAAAGAACCGTAAGGGCTCATACGGTATTAATGTCTAGGAAAGCCATGAAAAAACTCGCAGTTACGGTGCTCATGACTAAATAAACTTCGTAAATATAGGTTTTATCAAAAATACGTCAAAGAGAACATTATAGATCTCATCACGCTAATTCCGAATCTATCGATAACTCATTTTTGATAAAAACCCTACTTACGGTTGTCTAGAGGTAAATTAGGAGGGCAGAGAGACAATCATAAGAATCAAATCCAATAAACATTGCATGGTGAAAACATAAATCTGCCAAGAACTGGGGAGATGAAGCACTTTTTATGACCCCTTTACACCAGCTAGACGTTAGGCGCTGCTATTCCACCCCCTTTTTGTTCGGACCCTCTTCGGACCTCAGTCGTGTCAGTCTGCTGTCAAATCGGATTATGCGAGTGAGCGAATTGATGGTGCATCAATATTTGCGCACAAACTTGTGCACTTGTGCCGCCGAAGCAGAAGTTCGGATTGGAAAATATCATTTCATATCACCAGTTAGACTGCTGCCTGCGCCGCACCTCGTGCTGAAGTCCACGGGGTGGACAAAGCGTTGTCTAAGTACACCAAGACAATTGATGTTTTGACATTGTCAGAATTTGACTACAGACCGCCAAAACCAGTTTGATTTAATATTGATGGTCTCCGATCAGTCAATTGCAGCAGATTGGTCTAACTGGTGTTAACAAGCCAGTCAAAGTGCTTCATCTCGTCCCAGTTTTTGGCAGATTTTATGGTGTTCCTTTAATTTAATATGAAATGTTTATTGAACAGATTTTATTTTTATGAGTGACTCTACCTATCGGCGCGTCCCCATAATACATACAGGGTGATATTTTTAAAATTTTAGTGGTATCGATTACCGGATAAGACAAGTAATTTTTCAAAATTCCGTGATTGCAGTTTTACTTATTTTCAAAAACGAAGGTATGTTTCTTTGTAGTAAAACTTCCTATAGTATATATATTTCTGGTACTTGCCATCCATGTCCCATGGCCGTGGGACAACCTGTATAGGTACCCTGCAGAATGCAGGCGTTTTGTTGTATACTACCTATCCAATAAAAGAACTAAATTCTGAAATCTATTTGGTAATTGCAGACAATCTATTACATTCTAGTACTTGCTGTACCCGCGGCGTTGCCCGCGTAGAATTCACAATATGATTATACTTCATGAATAGAAGAAGCCTAAGTTACTTCTTATAACCTCAGCATCAGCTATCTGCCTAGCTGTTCTGATCTAGCTATTAACAAACAGACAGAAAAAACATTAAAAATACAATTTTTGATATAAATAACGTAATATACTTTCACTAGTTTTTGTCCGCAGCTTCGCACGCTTTGTGTCTACGAAAACTTTTAAAGATTATGCCTATCTATCCTATGGGAATCACTTATGGAATAAAAAGAAGCCTATGTGTTATACCGGGTCTAAACCTATATTCAGATATAGGTTTAGACCCGGTGTAACACATATATTGCATATTGCAATATTAAATATTAAATATTAAATAATATTATATATTGCAATATTGCATATTTATTTATAAATAAATAAATGGATGCTAAATAGGGATGATAAATAGGGCTGAAATATTGACCTATTTATTCAGTAGTTTTGGTGTGAAGAAGTTACAAATGTCCATCCATCCGCGCGACCATCCATCTATCCATCCAAACCTTCCCATTTTTATTATTAGTATGAAGAGTGTGAATGTGATTATGCATTTTAGTAAAAAGCAGTGATATTGAAATTACAAACAGACTCTTCAATTATATTTATTTGTACCTATAGCTAGAAGCATTTATTTTCTTAGCCTTCCATGGAGTAGGTGCGGTAAAGTTGGTGGCACGCTTTGGTCGTAAAACATCGTTCAGGGCTCTAAATGTCAATGTTAAAAGTCATGTCCTGTTTGAAATACTAAAATATTGGAAACGGATTTTGAAATTGAAAACAAACTTAAGCTTTAATATTGCTCTGGTTTTATTGCGCGTTGGATAGATTACATTTTTAATATTCCACTTAGTGATGAAATTATACACCAGCTGTATAGACACCATCGGCACAGGGTAACTAAAATATCTCGGTACAGCTTAGCATCAGGTCACCGTACGTAGCTTAAAATACGGAACCCTTAAAATATCTATTAGGTAAACTTGAATTTAAATGACGTGGCTTGCGTCTAAAGGCAAAAAGAGCCGTTCGATTTTTACTTTTGAACTTGATTTTACAATATAAGTTACTGAATGAGTATCTAACGCAGCGCATTAGCATTGCCATACAGCTAGGCAATGCAGCCAGCGTCCGGGGGACGGACGCTTTGGACTTTTATTGATAGTTAGCTCAATTATTTCAATAGTAAATACTAGTTCTAATTTGTTTACATTATTTGATTGTAATTTTCTATGTTCATAAAGAGTTTGAAAAGGATAAGTTACCTGTAGTTTTTTATCTCTATTTAAAATCCTTTCATTTAAATAGTGCATTTCGTTGATGTTGCCATGTTCAGACGAGAGCGCCTCGTGCCCGCGCGCACTCGACGCACACCGTGGAGCCGCAGCCCTACAATGTCATAAAATTTTATGACCACGAATATTTATTATTTATAGTTTTATGGAGTTGCCAACCATTCATATACTACTTCAGATATACAAACGCTTTCCCACTTCCAATATACATAAAGACACTAGATATTTGATTTTTAAAACGGTAACCCCAAACTCTGCTATTTGATGGGACGGTGAACCCGAAAGAGTGTCGGATAGCCGCAAAATCGCAGTTTCGAGGCTATCATTGAAAACAAGAAAATGATACAAGGCAAAAGGGTTAAACCGTCAGTAAAAATGGTGTTTTAATCCGTCCATCGATACCTGCCGGCGACAGGCGGATTACCGTTCTGTCTCACTGCTCGCTGACTCTTTCACAAAATATTTACTTTACTATTTTGACGTTGGGTTTTGAATTTCGCAGCCGTTTTATTTGATTTCAATCACTCGCGTTCTTTTGTTTGTAGCAATATGCTGTGAGCGTTTAATGTGCAACATATCTGCTAAGGTAAGACTGGAGAGCTGCCAACTACCTGTAGATGTCGTACAGAATTTACCGGTGGGTGAAGTGGCAATTTTATTATTACCGTTTATAATATTGGAAACGATAAAACAGATTAAATTTATTCGAATATGTTCTATCGGATGACACGCGGTAGGAAAACTTTTCTACGGTATGTAGCGCCCTCTGTCGCACGTTTCCCCTTTATTAAATTTATTAGAGTAGTATTCGGTAAATAAGTGAAGCGATAGGTAACACGGGCTAGAGCCGACGCGTCACCGGGATTCCCGCTCCCCGGCGGCTGAATGTTAAGCGGATTCCTGTTATTGTTGGAGCCATTTTGTGAACTTAACCGTAAAGGCGTATTTGTAGCCGTGAACACGTACCTAGCTTGTTTTTTCGAAACATGGATATCATTAACTAAATATTCGTCATAATTGCTCGCAAAGAGTGTCATCCAAACGTGCCAACATCAGAAATGGTTCGATGATATTATCGATGCCACGAAGGTTTGCATTCCAGTTTACAACCTTGTTCGTATTTAATAAATATGTCGGTCTTGCCGACTCCAAATTTTACGATGCCACAATAAAACATGTCTCGACATCCAAATTTATATGCGTACATAAAGTTTTATATCCGCGACTTGCACCGCGAGGTTTCCTAATTGTTATCGGTCATGGACGAGTCGGGCCGTGCCTTCATCAAAATTCAAAATAGTGACGGATAAGCGACAGGGTTCATAAAATTTGATATCGCGAATCCTATTGTCGGAGCGATCGATTGTTCAACTTCCTCGTGAATTTTCGTGCCGCGACCTTTGTTATCAGAAAACTTTATTCATAGATTTACAAAACTTTCTTATGCCGATGGCTTAACGCAAACTACCTACTCAGGAAATACAGAAAAGGTATTGAATAGGTACTAGTACCTAGTACTTGGACAATTTTGGTTAACCTAATTATTTAATTTTTTTCAACTTTCATCAATGCAAATAACTAAGTGACCATAAAACCCAATCATGTTTTTATGATTCGATGCCATTTAGTTTTACTAAAATACAAAACCACATGAATAGTCAAAATTTCCGCCCAGTAATGTAATTTCCATCGCATAATGTTGAGTTGCATCCATTTGCGCGATGTGCTCCGACCACGACCGCGGACCTAAACGTCCGGTTCTGTGATTTTTCCGTATTGTAAAACGAGCTGAACATAAATTAGTCATCGACAAGCGAGTGAGTCATGTATATTATTGACTTTTTGTTGATTTATATTGATCGTGTTATTAATCCGGGTTTCCCGAGCTTTTTTGTGGCAGCTACACTGGCCGTCTTAACCATATTAGGCGCCTAGGTGCGAAAATCAGACATCACCCCTTTTGCCAACATAAAAACCTTGTAAGATTTTAATTTCCTTCAGAAATGGAAATGTTTTAGGTATTCCTTGTAGAATCAAAAAAAAACTTTTTTGTTAAAAAGATTACATGTCATGTTTTCTGGTTAGTAAATAAGTTAATAATAAATTAATTAATAATTCATAAATCCTAAATTAGGTTTATCTAGAGCAAGGGTTCTAAGCCTTTTGGTGATGCCATTTGACATAATTTCGCCGGCCGTAGTCAGAAATTCATTGGGATTGGGGGAAAGGAGAAGACCGCCAATAAACCGACCAATAAATAGACCGCCGATAAATTTTATGATTTCTTAGATTTTCGTTTAATTTATTGGCGGGTCAGTAAATGAGGGCCTGGCTCGGGCCTAGATCAAGAACAAATAAATTTATGTCACCGGCGGGAAGCGGAGCAACTTTCGAAAAATGTATGTGTTTTATTAGATTTTCGTGTATTTGTTTTTGCAGAGTGGTGGGTCAGGTGACTTCAAATGGGGGCCAGATGTGGGCCCAAAGCAAGAACAAATTAAATTTTACCACTCTGATCGAGCCGCAAAAAATGATGTGTTTTGTTTAACTTCCGTGTAATGTGTTTGCGGTAGTAAGTATATGGTTACTTTAAATGGGGATAATCAGACACTGATCCAAACCTAGAAAAAAATAAATGTTGCCGGCAGCATATATTTTGTGCGCGAAAAGTTTATGTGATTTGTTAGATCTTCTGGTAATTTGTTTGCGGTGGTGGTGGGTAAGGTGACCTCAAATTGGGGTTTAGTTCTGAACCATAGCCAGAGGCAATAAGGCGAAAAAAAAGTTTTAATGAGTGTTTTGTGTTCTTGTAAAACGGAGGTTTGCAAAAATTTATACAAACTAACTGAAACGGATCGGGCTAATGAAAATAACATGTTGCGTTCTGACTGAATTTGACACAATAGGTAGGGTAGTTACGCGAAATATCAGTAATATCCATTGAGTTACTAATACTACGTTTAGAGAAGCAACAACAAACAAAAAAAGAATCGCAACTTGAGGACTGCAGGGGGGCTGCGCGGGGCAAGCGTGCCGTGGACTGACAAGTATTTGCTACAGCGCAAAAACATTAAATGTCGTCGTCTAATCATACTGTCAAAACATGCAGCGCTAGATCGCTTAAAGATATCGACCAAAAACGTCGTAAGCGCCAAGAAATTCATGGCGCTTACGCGTTTCGGTCAAATTCACTGTTACCTATGTAGCGAATTTCCAAAACACATTGTATCATTATAATAGCTACGGAAACTTGATGTGCGTGTCCGACACGCGCTTAGCCGATTTTTGTTATAAGCCATAAGATATTTATACTAAGATATTAGATAAGATACTAAGATATTTATACATAATAACATTGTTTATAAACATTGCATCTTGAGTTTGGATGAATTATAGGTATTGTAACAAGCTATATTTGACGATTATAAAGATACCTACAGTACTGTTACTGGCAGACAGACGGCACAGGCAATATGAATATGACAGAAAATTATTTAGTCCCCAACCCTTTCACTTTGTAAAATCTATGATTTTCAAACAAAATGGCAGGTGCAATAGAAAAAATGTATAAAAAATAATTTTGGTTGGTTTTAGTTGATGTTCTGCTTACTTACCGATGCAGCGATAATAAGTCACGCCACAATTTTTTCTCGTTGCAGTTGATTGATGTTAACACGCAGGACGGCATTGTTTATTTTTTGTATGCGAGTGACTAAATGAGTTGTTGCCGCTCGGCAACAACTCATGGCGCAAACATTTGATTCAGGATGTCGGTTCCCTACGCTAGTAATAATAACTCAGTGGTAATAATTAATATTTTTTTCGCGGTTGGAGAAAAAAAATAATCGAGCAATGTGTTGGCTGAAACATCCCGGGGAGGGTTGAGGATGGCGTCAGTCACGAGCCACTTCGAATATTTCCAGGAACCAGCAGTCGTTCGCGGACCACCGGTTAGGGACCACTGATCTAGACACTAGGGTTCTCTAAAAATAGGAATAAAGATAATTTGTAACTACGCTCAAGACGATGGTAGGCAGTCACGCACACAAACACAGTGGTGTCACCGCCCGCCGAAAAGAATCTACGATATCGAATTAACGGCGAGCGAAGCAAGCCAGTGCTATGTGGCGGCTTAGAATTTGCACTACCCCAACTTTTCCCGCGGGTGTCGTAAGAGGCGACTAAGGGATATCCAGCGGGGGTGGGCAGCAGCGCCCCCTGCAAAACAATTCTACCACCGAACTGCGGTCTCCAACCCGCATGCCCAGCGTGGGGATTATGAGCATTACTCTCCGTGAGATAAAAGACGTTTTATATTATTATAAGAGAGTTTTTTTTTAATAAACAGGCATAACATTTTCTTATAAAATTATTTAATAAATTACAACATTTATCTTAAAAGCGCCTGACAAATCAAGATATACAAACTTTCATACGAAATTATACGGGGAATATGTAACGGTTGTGATGGGTGCTTTGCAAGTCACAATATGAATCTTTCATGAGCTATCAGAATTGAAGGCTACTTTCAGGAATAGAAGAGCGTCTCCAGTGCACCCTAAGACCCGGCGCCCGGGTGCCCCGCACCCCTTGCACCCCCAGTTTAAGACGGCCCTGCACTGCCCTGCACAAAAAATCAGTTTGAGTCAGTAGTATAAAACTACTCACTCAAACTGATTTTTTTTTCAGAATCGTCTTGTTTAATTCACAAAAGAACTCCGAAAACTTGATAAGCATACAAATTTCCTATTTTAAAAAAATCTCAAATCATTTTTGCTAAATACAGAAAATTAGGAAAACTTTTCGTTTAGGTAGGTGTTTTACAAATCGACTAAGGACTTTGCCAATATTTACAAAAGTACATATTTCTTCGTAGCTCTGAGAGAAACATAACCGTAGGTAACAACAACAATTTTCTATACATTTAAATTATCGCGAGATTCCAGGAATTTCTGGTACGTCTGTAAACTCAGAAAATAAACTCATAAAATGGCTGGGGAAATTTCATTCTATAATGGTGTTATCTAATTGGGTTAATGGAAATTACCTCGGACGTGCTCGACGCTGTAACAAGCTTTCTCATGTGGTCTTAGGTCAATCAATGCCCATTGCCCACAGCATCGGCAGACAATCTTTGTAGGTAGTTTAACAATTACCGGAAATAATAAAAAAAAAATTTTAGGTACACATTTACTTCTTGAAATGTTCATGAACCTAAAGTTAATAAATAAATAAATAATGCTGAACAATCCACACAGCATCATCTAGCCCCAAAGTAAGCAGAGCTTGTGTTATGGGTACTAGATGACTGATAAACTTAATACAATACATAACATAGATAGATATTTTATATTATATATAGAAAATACCCAGAACACCCGGAACAAATATTTGCAGATCGTACAAACATTTGTCCCAAGGCGGGAATCGAACCCGCAACCTTCTGCGTCGCAGGCGGACCTTCGCCCGCCGCGCCACATCGTTTGTCAATAAAATATATACTTTTACAAACTTTAATAGGTACCTTAATCGCACTATGCCAACACACACTACACTAATTTTATTAATGCACGTGTAAATTTTTTATGGTTTTAAACAGACCTGGTGGATATTCTAAATTTATTAAGTACATTTTGAGTGACTTTGATGGATATAAAGGTATGACTTACATTACTTACTTATTACTTACTTACTTACTTAACAGTCTGCAGTTAACTTAATTGTTTCAATTGTAAATACTAGTTCTAATCTGTTTTTATTATTGAGTTGTAATATTCTTTGTCAATAAAGAATTGACTTACAAGGCTTTTTATAATTAAGGCATAAAAAAAACGTGTTTCCGTTATGGGTTTATTTATTAGGTATGTGCTCAAAAGTATGTTAGATTTACAAGTTAGTAGGCCACCTACCTAATCCAACAGGTATTATATCTATATATATACCTGTTGGATTATATCTATATATATTATATATATATGTATTCTTGTCGCGGTCGTTTCAATAAACATAATTTGGAAGTAATTAATTCGTAGCAATCTACTTAGTTAATAATGCTTATTGCGTGGCTACAGAACTACTGGACTATTAGTCAGATACAAATAGGCAGTCTATTATAGCAACCTACAGCAAATTTAAAAGAAAATTAAATTTTCTAGGACTGACTCACCATTATTCTCAAATAATGCCATGAAATCCATTCGCATGGATAAAGATCAAAAGCACTATTACAAAAGTCATTGGTAGGTAATTGTCTGTTATTTCCATGGGGGTAAAAGGTTTTACCCACACTTTTACCTAGAAAGTCGTCTGCTTGGCCCCTAGGGTTGGCGCCAGACATTGACTCATGTAGGCCTGGAGCCATTGACTTTTGAATTACGTATTAGTAATTGTTTAGTATAATGGTTCAATAATATTTGTATATTTTGAGCCGGAACCGATATTGTTCATTATGTTTGACATGATTTCTACAATCGAATTATGTAGGTATTGGAATAACCCCGGTCGCAATATAAGTGAATTATACTTGCAGTAATTTGTCTCTAGTAGTTATAATACTTTGCTTTGTAAATATACCACTACCTAAACGTTCTAAAGATCAAGTCTTCTTTGGTTTTTTGTTTAGATTCCAAGAAAGACGAATCTCCCTATTCTTTACACGCGCGTTTCGCCAAGATTTTTCGTTGATGTCATTTAGTGTTAATGCCTGTGGTGGGCTGAAACGCCTACGAATTGCCGAATTTGCTCACTGCTCCCATCCTCGGAAACCTTAAATCCCGTGTTCGGAATGAGCCAATGCATCTTAAGCAAAAGTCGGCTTTAAATTGTACATGATGAAACTTACGGGAAATTTGTAGGTTCTTTGTCAATAATTCTGAGACTCCTTGCGTGAAAATTTAGGGCAATTTAGAGCCAAAAACAATATTTTAAGATAGGTAAATGGTTTCTTTCTAATTATAGTATGTCCAAAGCTCACCGCTGTGTTGATTACTATAAACAAACTTGAACTAAATAGACAAAAATAACAAAACGTAAAGTTTTGCAAGGACTAGGATGATGAATTGAAAACCTAATTATGAAATC
Source organism: Eupithecia inturbata (assembly GCA_963662085.1). NCBI lineage: Eukaryota > Metazoa > Arthropoda > Insecta > Lepidoptera > Geometridae > Eupithecia > Eupithecia inturbata. The sequence goes on along the minus strand of OY759180.1, from coordinate 6,492,633 downwards.
TTTTTAGAAAATCTGATAATGTTAAGCGATAATAAATACTACTGATGTGAGAATTCTCGCAATTTTGTGGTTTGCTTGTTATTCTGAATCCAAACATTTATCTTGTCCCAAAATAACACCACTTCACGCTTTCATTAACGAAGTCGTGTCCCAAACTTCAGCTCTCATGAATAAGGCGAGCAGTGCCAAATCGGCGAGCACTATTAGTGACGATTCAAGCACTTGGGCAGTGCTTCTGGAAAAATTGCTGCAGTTTTTTCGATGTCCATCTTTTTCGCTGTGACGTTTGGTAGAGAATGGGCTCTTGTAGCTGACACGAAAATGGAGAGCAGTCCTTATCTCGTCAAGTTAAAAATGTAGGTAGTCAATGAAAATATTTATTTTGCTCCATATGTTAGATAGCTCAAAGAATTAGCAAGCTGAAGTGGCAGTGGGCGGGCCATATCTCGCGTGAGTGGAGACCAAACGTAGTGTAGGACGCCCTGCAGCTAGGTGGGACGACGCAAGACTGCTGGACGCGACAAGCTGAAGACAGGGTGCTATGGTACGTATTACGGGAGGCCTATGTCCAGCAGTGGACTAATATATTTTGATGATGATGGTGTTGGATCATGGTAAGCCACGAGCTCCAATCATCATTTAAATGGTATCTACCTATAGCCTACCTATCACTATCGCCGACCGTATGGAAATGCGTCAACACAAAAAGGGCGTTCATTATTATGTTACACCTTCTGGGGTAATGACCCGGTTATGATTATGTTCTTGATTTTACGTAATTAGTCAAAAATTACTAGAATAATACGAACAGTATATCACTTTTTATTACCGATTTATCAAATTTCAGGCTACACAAAACATTTATTGCAACAGTTAAACCATAGACTAGACGAAATGGAAGGGATACGTGTACCATACTACTTTAATAGTAATTTTAAGCGGCACTAAAAATTTCAGTCATCGCTGTTGCTGTATTGTCAACCTATATTTTGATTTTATTTGACGTTAAGAACTATAAAACTGTTTTGCTAAATTTGTGGTTTTATGGGCATTCGTATGAACAAATGCCCATAATACATACAATATGTATGCCCAGTAGTAAATATATGAATTTACTACTCATTTCGATGTTTTAAGTAGGTGGGTAAGTAGGCCGGCCATATCTCGCGAAGAACCGACAACCGCTGGGATAAACGTGTCTTGAGTGGAGACCGCGACTCGGCAAACGTAGTATAGGACGCCCTCCAGTCAGGTGGAATGATGATCTGTGAAAGACTGCAGGCAGATGGATGCGGCAAGCTGAAAACAGGGCGCTGTGGCGTTCATTAGGGGAGGCCTATGTATACTAGTGGACTAGTTAGGCTGATAACGATGATGAAGTAGGTTATGAGTTTTTACTCTAGCTTATTTAATTTTCATAAAGTTAACATGCATCCCAGACTAAAAATAAGTATTAGGCAACAAGTGCGAGAGTCCCACCGATGCGGGCGGCGCTGCGTCATTTTTGTATTATAGTTTAAGCTCACAAAACAAACAATAAATGCTAGTCTAGTTCTTATACTACTAATAAGAAGTAGAATGTTCCCTAAACTACTAAACTACCTAGCGGTTTAATAATAAAATTAACATGCCCTATTAGCTACTTGTACAAGCCCTACTTTCTTCAATGTTGTGACAAAGCTTTAAAACAAATTTATAGAGAGCCACTAAGTGAGTGCTGTGAATTTTACGATCACAATTTTATAGCCGTGTGTGCGAGTTTTATTTGCTTATAGACTTTTAATGGGTAGCACATATCAGGGACATTGCTGTATTTTACACTGTAGCTTTTACAGAAATGTGTTTTGTAAACATTGAACTAACGATACTAGGTACATCTATTAAGATGATTTACACGGTTTTAGTAACCGTTTATGGAACGCGAAGTGAAAAATACGGAGTCTGGGATATTTGGAAGTGGGGTGAGGGTTACCATCTGACCGGATAAATCCGGTTCAGACCGGATTTTAAGAGTATAGACCGGACTCCGCCCTGATTTCTATCGAGACCGGGTTTTACTCTTGTGTTACTCTTATGTGTCTTATGTTATTAACATAATAAGCTAATAACAAGGTAAATACCGAAATAAAAGCAATGTATTAAAAATTTATGAACTACATAAATATTTGGATAAAACTTTTGGACTCTTTTAAATGCTTTGAATGGTTGAATATTGAAGCAAAATCAGGAGTTACATGACAATATTACAGAATCGATTATATTTTTGAAAACAAAGGAATCACTATGGATGATGTGTAGTTATTTTGTATGTTAAAAAATTTTCTCAACTCGCAACCATCTGAATTTTATGAGAAACAAGCTGATAAGAAATGGGTAATTTTCTTTGGAACGTGCAACGACAGAACTCGATTTGCCGAATTACTGAAGATTTATCAGTACTTCTTTAGTATCATGCCACATCGCAAACGACGTAAGAGTTTTTCACCCATGTCCTCACAGTGGACGAATGAAAGGAACATATTGTCTGTTGAGACAATAAGAGAAATATTATGTACTCACACAATGTAACTTCAAACATCTGACATGTGAAGAATTTTACAGTGAAATTTCTACCAAAAAATATTTTTTGAAAGCTGTTGCTAGTGGACAGAAAAATAAGTACAAATAATAAGTATAATAAATGTTAATAAAACGTAGTTCTAATCTACGAAGTTTTATTTTCAGCCGAAAACCGGATTTTTTACAGAAATCGGGATTTTCTAACACTTGGAACCACTTGGAACCGGCTTTTCGATTTAAAGCCCTGGTAACCCTATGTGGGGTGCCCCACCTACCTGTTTTTAGCTTGATCTGTCTTAGTTTCTTTGTACGACCAATAAGTTGTATTATTTACACAATTTTGTATTTAATTAACTTGCGTGGTAAATAATAGGTTCAGTTGATGAAAACCTCCTTTCACGGACATTTACTCTCTGTAAACATTTTTTTAAAAACTATTTTTAACACAATGTTTTTATTTTGAAATTACTTTACGTTATTACTCATAGAAATATGCTCTGGTCCTTTCCGGTCTTGAATATTTTATTAAATCCGAAGCAAATACGGTTGTTATATTTTAGACTAACTTCTGCCCACGGCTTAGCTCGCGTTTTTTTTAAAGTAGCCTATGGTATAACAGGTCCAGATCTTTATGTGTGCAAAATGTCGACCCGATCCATTCAGTAGTTTGGCGTTGTCTTTGGCCAAACAAGATATTAGGCTCAAAACAAAGCCAAACTACAAGCGCACAAACTTTCGCCTGTATAATATTATATCAGGATTTTTTTATATCTTATCCTATTTATATTTATATTAATAGGATAAGATATAAAAAAGCCATGTGTAGAAAATGATAAGAAATGTGTAATACTTTTGTGCCTTCTCGAAAAGGGTATAGAATGCCTGGAACCTACCCCGTGAAGTCTAACAGCGACACTAATTGTAGCATAGCCTTCGTATTACAGTGCACAAACTGTGCAACCTCTGTTATTGCCTCTACACACACGCTAGACGTTTACCTGCGTCCGATTCTATTAAACAAGTAAACGGCCTGAATGCTGACTCGTCTAGTCTAGAGCAGTTTCAGTTAAAAACGTACCTACCTTAATACGCTGATATCAACTAAACTGAAGCTTCATCAAAAAAGTTAAAGTGCTTTAGACGTTACAGGGTAAACTAGGAAATAAAGTGGTTACTTTGCTTATAATTCACTTCAATCTTTTTAAAGTAAACAAGAAACCTTTTCCTTGTTAGGTTGCTGTTTTCGAGTTGGAGCGAATTTTCTAGATAATCTGATAATTGGTAGTAAGCCCTTTGTACAAAGCATATTTTGAAAATTTCTTTTTTTGCGAATAATAATTTTTGCATTTCACCCGGAGTTTTGTGGTAGAAGCGTATACATTTTCGTTTACCACATTAAAATCGGTCTACTTAAAATAGTTGCCAGCAGTGTTTTTAATCTAAGAAGACTACACACGAATCTTTACTTTTTCTAAAAGTTAAGATTTGATTGCCTTAAAATATTACCAATACGACTTTATATTTTTTCTTTAAATTCAAAGATTTCTAGAGACCATTTTCCGTATGGTCTAAATCGTAGACCGAAAGTTACATTGCCAGAGATTATTCGTAAAGTACGTAAACAAATCAATTCCCATTGTATTTGTAGCCTTATGCGAGCAGTGTTGACACGATTCGATTTTCCCAATTCCGTACGACAATATAGGCTCACGTTTCCAAAATACATTCGCGCAAATATCACAACTATAATGTCTGAACATAAGGTTGTGTGCGTTGTTACGGAAATAGCATTGCTGTACTTGTTGTAAATGTTGAGTGCCTATTAAAATCTTATTAAACTAGGTATCTTTTGTTTTCCAAACAAAATTCGGGGAAACGTGTGCATGTAAAATAAATGTTCAAATATTTTAAGAATTCTTCGCCGTAGAGAGCGTATTCTAAAAACATTAACATCAGATTTCTGATTTTCAGATTTCAATACTTTATTTCTTTAGGGTTACAAAATAAGCACTTAGACAATTAAAATTTTATACCATAAATTATTATCAAATTAGAAATAAGGTGTTTTTGATTTTCTGTTCACTTCAATTTTTAGTCGCCTAGTGAAAGAAGTGAAAAAGAAACCGCCATCATCAGCTTCTTATCACCGCTAGGCATAAGTTTTACTCCATGCTTGCAATTTGCCTTGATCCTGCGTCATGGACATAATTTTAAGTTAGATTCTTAAAAATATTCGAAGACAAAGCTTGGGTCTTGCTTGAGCTTTCTTTGATCATCATGCTTATCCTCATGCTTACTAAGACCCGTATTATGAAAGCCTATGCTTGAGTGACGTTTATACCATAGAAAAGCGTTACTCAAGCAAAGATCGATGACAAGCAAGCTTCAATAATACGGGCCTAAGAGTGGTAAGTAGCTTGTCCAGGATCTAACCCATAAACCAAGAGTTGTCTTCCTCCTTCTCAGCCCACGGGTGGAGTCACGTCCACTGCTAAACGTGCCTCCCCCAAAAATGGGGGGCTTTGCCATAATCAGCACGCTTGTCCATAACACCTTTTATCTGTATATCTTTCTCAGTCTCCAGCTGTAGAAGTCGTTCTTCATACATTCACAATACGACCATGTTAGGCTATGTCATGAGCTACAGCTCATGACATAGCCTAACATGGAAACAACGAGGAAAGCTCCTTGTACCAGCGGTCGAACAAACCTATCTAAAATAATTTCCAAAGTTGTATTATTACACCCCATAACCCCGTAAGTGGCTTCCACGCGGGGGCACACTTAGCGGACAGTGCACGCCATGCGGCTGCGATTCTAGGAACCCCGGGTGTCGACGACCTATTGCTGAGCTGGCTTTACCACACATGCATGTATTCTAAAATTTATAAGTGTTAAGTTAGGTTAACAAAAAACAATGATTTATCCATGAGACATTTTCAACCTAGATGTAATTTTTATGGTTTTAAAAAACATAAAGTATCTACCCAATAGAAGTTTTCTCCTAACATGAAGAAGAACACATTACGCCATAAGTGAAGAGAAGTCTTAACTTAGTGAGGATATTTTTGCTTAAAGGTATTTTATGAGTTTATGGTTCTTGTTACTTATTTGATGTTTACATAAGCTGTAGGCCTTCCTTTAAATTAAATAAATAAATAAATATTCAGGCCAAACTCGAAAAAACTTGTATTGGAAATGTGTGAACTAAAATTGCATTTTCTTCTAAGAATGCGATGATTTGAATTGTCGATATGAATCGTTTAGGTGCCTACCCAATAAGCGGAGAATGATACCGTGGGTTGCGTTCTACGCACACTGGGTTGAGAGAGATGAATTATGTTAGTTCATAGAAAATTCAACATAGACCTACTTACTATTAATAAATAGTTTTCTAGGTAGCCTTTTTTATGTAACTATAATAACTATTTGTAAATTCTCTCTGTCTGTGCTGCAGTATTTCATATCGTTGTGACCTGATTAAAAAAAGTTATAGGTATCTAGAGATTTATAGGACCTAGGTACTTATTCGAGAAAACAAATTCTGGTATGGTAGGTTATAGGTATATAAAGAGAGTTACCGAGCAGGTGTAATATGTTTATAAACTACATCCCCAACGCGTTATCGCACGGAATTCCCGCCACGTCACTCCGTTTCCTGCTTGGATTATGTTAATGCCGTCTCAAAGACATTTGTCTTTGCCTAATGCTCCTCAGCCTCAACCTTATTACTTTCTATGTCGTTCACCTATTTTATGGTTGTTTACGACTCTGTAAAAATGTAGGATAAAATGAGATCGGCATGGGATTCTTTCCCCTGAAGCCTAGGGTATCACCGTGTTTTACGCGTAGTAAAAGTTTGTGAGATAATAAATAATCTGTGGTCAATTATAAGATGCTGAGGGTTCAGCGTGGGTATTGGTTGTTGTACTTGTGCACATGTTTATTTGATTTCCATAGCCACTAATCTCTATCCCATCTATTCAAAAAGGACGACTTGGTTCGCCTTTAAGTGCACCCAAAGGTGGTATTTTCTATAAGAAACTTTTAGCGGGCAGTAATGAGTTTTTAACCCTCTTTATAAGTGCGCCGCAATTATCTTTGCCGCGCACTTTTTGAATTTGGAACATCTTACTGTCCAGCGCCAAAGAAATCGAACGCAAATATTGTTTGAATAAAGACTGGCTGGTACTACATCCAAACAACGAGATTCACCGTCACATTTTCCTCAAAATGAGCCAGATTCGGATATTATTTCAAACACGCAGAATATAAAATCTACAACAATCTCTATTCCTAATAAAATTGTATCAATAAATTTTCATAATTGCGAAAAGTATCAAATGTAAATATAAGTTTTAGTTGTTTTATTATTAGATACTATTTAATTTTAATTTAGTTGTTACTCTATGTTTTATTAAATAATAATATTACAATAAAATATGATGCGCCTTTTATTTTCACGTAGAGGGTGATGAAAAGTAGAGTAGCGCAAAATATATTTTTGGCTCGGGCGACGTACGGCTATTACCCTAGAAATCTAGAAATAAATACAACAAGACATATGAAGATTTCGTGTATTGGAAAAATGAGAAGAGTGCAACTTCTTTTTCGGAAAATGTTTTATTTTCCTCGTAGGTGTAGTATAAAGCACTATGCTCAGGAGAAAGTGCGATTCCTACCTCATGTGTTTTAAGGCCCTTGGCTGGGCCTCAGGCTTCAAATGACACACTCAAGGGGAATCAGTCACTTTCTCACCTCGGTGAACAATGTACTATTCAACTTTAGGCAACGGATAACTTTTTTTTTACTTCTTAGGTTATTTTTCCGCTGATAAAAGTCAGAATGAGAAAACCACAGCTTATTATAGCCAGTAGGTATATTTCTCTGTTCTGACAATGTTGATAGTTTTTACGAAGTTGACATATTTTTGTAATGGACACCGAACCCGGCGACACAGCCCAGCGGGTTAGTGCGACTTTTCATTGTATGAATATTGTAGATAGCCAACAATGCTTTATCAACTTCTCGGAGGCCTGCCGGTTTTGGAGTCTGGACTCCAATACAGTGGAAGATCCAGCTAATGGCCGGTTTACATTATTCCAGTCCAGCGATCCAGTCCAGTGCTGGATTGCTTACTGGAAAAATGTAAACCGACACTGGAATGAACTGAATCCAGTAAGCATTCCAGTCCTGTAACTGGATTCGTGGTCTACTTTTGAATCCAGTGCGATCAATCCAGTGCAACTGGAATAATGTAGACGGCCAATCCAGTGCCATTCCAGTGCTGACGCAACAAACACGTGGTGAACACGTGTTGGTTGTATTTGTGGATTTTAACTGCGAAGAAAGGATTTAACAATGGTGAAGAAGTTGTCTGAAGACGAAACTGTAAAGTTTGTCACTGTACACAGAGAAAATCCGTGTTTATGTAAATTTATTTTCAAAATTTTCAATTTCTCACCCAAATCCGTTCCTTTTTTCTTAGTTCCTTATCAACCTCATTAATAACTTCTTGTAGCAAGAGTGATTGACCACGTTTGAAACAGTTTCGAAACGGATCTCATTTTGAAATCATTGTCACTGTAGTGTTCACGTTTCAACAGCTTCTAAATTACTGGAATAATGTAGACGATAACGAATCCAGTTCAGCACTGGACTGGATCACTGGACTGGAATAATGTAAACCGGCTATAAGAAATGTATATGGTGTATATAGGGTACTATACTAATTAAAATATCGCACATAGGTTGCTTAGCCAAATTACGTTAAATAATTTAAATTCTAAGTCGTTTTTTTCGATAAATTTCCCTCCTAATATTATTCCAGAAATCGAGCATTAGCTGAGAGAATAAGCCACAAGGCACGAGAAAAATAAGGGTTACCGCCCCACATGTGGACCAGCTGTAAGGTTGCCTGGTCTAAACAGGTGCCCAAATGTATTATTTATACCCCCATCTGTTATTTAATTTTTTATTTTTTTTAAACATCTTTATTGACAAAGAAAATTACAATTCAAAAATAAAAACAAATTAGAACTAGTATTTACAATTGAAACAATTAAGCTAACTGCAGACTGTTGCAAACAATCTACAGGTAGCTGTTATTTAATTGAATTATACTGACAAAGAAAATAACAATTCAATAATAAAAACAAATTGGAACTAGTATTTACAATTGAAACAATTAAGCTAACTGCAGATTGTTGCAAACAATTTACAGGTAGCTTAACTGATCCATATCAATACCAGTCGGAAGCGTCCCCAAGACGCTGGCTGCATTGCCCCGCTGTATGGCAATGCTGATGCGCTACGCCAGATATCCGCCAGCTCTCGGGTCACGCGTCGCGTCGACCAGACACTCAGATAACTTTTTAAAAACCTGGAGAGCCTCGGTACCCCACGGACCTAGGGTCTCGACAATTATACTTACATATATCAAATGAAATCTTATTATTTTTCCCTATACAACAGTACTACATTTCCTTCCCAAAAGTGTAGCACGTCCAAGGTTACCTGGATTTTAGATGTTAGGTTTTGAGCGCAACCGTGAAGAGAGACAAGGAAGAGATTATCCATTCAATGTGGTGCTAGCGTTTTTCGTATTGTATAAAACTTCTGACAAGACCAGACCAGAGTGGGGTATTAATACATCACCCCATGGTGGTGTTAGTGAACTTATAGTAGATAATTCTATTTTACTTCTATATTAATAAAATGCTATATTGCAGTAACTTGTGGATAACGGGGGAGGTCACACTTTTATAATTTAGTTTATTTAAGATTTCCTATAGTTAATATTTAAGTGTGATTGTTAGTTATCCATAAGAGACAAAAATAAAATAAATAAGATGACAAAAATTTAATAGTCCGTCTATCTTTTAGAAGAACACCGCTGGTAATATCTTTATACCGTATAAAAAAATATTATCTACCTATTAGGTAGGTACTAATACCAACTTATTTTCTTTTGAATATTTACCCACACGTTTCCCAACAATATGGCAAATCAAAGTCGTCACGAGCTGAATTGAGGCAGTAATTCTTTTATTATCTCATAACAATATAGAGGCAATACCGGACCTAATCACATAATACCTGTCTGCCGGCCGTATCCACAACATATCAAGATTACGTAGGTACTTAATTCTTTAATTCAAGATACTTTTTGTAAACCAAGTGATCCAAAATCAAAGGCATATTAGTGGAAAATATTTTATGATACTGGTATTATGGGTGCAAATCTCAGAAGTAAGATTTTTTTTTATTTAAAGCTTTCTTTCGTGTGATTTCCAAAGCTTTTACGCTGCACTTGAGCGTTGTTAAAGTATGTTTTTTTGTTTTTCTAAAAACTATTATTATCGATCAGCCGTTTCGTCATTAAAACATTTACGGAAAATGGAGTTGCCTCCACATTAATGGAGTTGCAGCTAACTACTCTGAGCTTGTTAAATATTATGTTCTATCTATCTTGTATAACTCACTTATCTTATTAATTTTTTGTTTTCTGTTTACATTAGTATTTAAGTATATTTTTATGTTTGATTCCTATTGTTATCGATAATTTCTTTGCTTTGTATTAAAGTGTTTATAGTTAGTCTTATGCACGCTGTGTCGGCCTATAAGAGGTTGGTGCACTTAGAATCACTAATTTAAAAATTATGTACCTACCTTTGAATGTTATGGTGTACTCGCTGTTGGCTTACCTAATTGTAAAAATAAATAAATGGGTGCAAATCTCAGAAGTAAGATTTTTTTTATTTAAAGCTTTCATTCGTCGGATGTCCAAAGCTTTTACGCTGCACTTGAGCGTTGTTAAAGTATGTTTTTTTGTTTTTAGTGATAACCTTGTTTTTTTCTTTTATTGTTTTCACTTTTTGAGAAGTTTTCATTCACTACCAATACCTTTGTTGACATAAATATCTTAGAATGAATGAGTGTATGAACACATTATTGTACAAAATAATGAATACAAAAAATATTTTATAACTAAGTTAAATAAAAAAGACAGTACAAAAGGTGGCCTTATTTATACAAGGTGTTAACGCCACCTTCCCAACCACCGACCGTCTCGTCGTGAGTCGGCCCAGAGACCAAGGAGCATTGTCTATGGTTTTTAGATTGTAATGTCAATGTCATGTCCTACGGGATAACGAGAACTTTTTTCGAGAATAGAAAGATTTTGTAATAGGATTTTGCATCATTATAATTGTTACTGTAATCAAACAAGAAAGTTCGTTTTATTGCTATCGGCTGCAGTCCTAACACAAGGTGCCAGTTTATTGGTGTACTAAGCCGAAACGAAGTTGTTCTGCACCCTATACCCAACTGGTTCGCAAGGTTGATTTTAAGAAAAACGTTGTTTTAAATTTTCATAGTAAAAAATAACTTTACGTATACGCTTACAAAAATTACAACACAAAACCAAAAAAATTTTAGGGTTCCTTTTTCATGTGCAAATAAAGAACACTTTCATTCATGCTAAAAATAAAACTAGACACGTCATAGCATTTTTTTTAAATTTCGCGATTTTTTAACATACCTACCTAACTTCTCAACTGACAGGACTTGAATATTATTTATCGGGTATTTATCGCGTAACTTTTATTAAAATATCGGTAAATAATCTTTAGTAGGTACCTACGTAAACATACCTACCACGAAACAAAAACACCTTCCTACAGATGTACATGATTTGTAAGTCAAAATAATAGCTTAGAAGCAAAATGTACGGGACCATCGTAAAATTGACGGCTTTGGCTAAACAAAAGCGATTGAAAGGTCAAGCACCTTACTGATGAACAGCTGATGATTAGGGTTGTTACATGGGCTAGTTGCGATGAAAGTTACGAGGTCTTTTTTTCAGTAAAAAACCTTGACACCCGAAAAGTCCTAGAACAAAAAATGGTTGTGGGAGGGGGTGGACCCCCTCCTTTCTGCTTAGTACACCAACAACGTTGCACCTTGTATTACTGACAAAAAGATATAGGTAAATTAAGAAACCTTGAATCCCGGAAAGTGGTAGAACAAAAAATGTTCATGGGAGGGGGTAGAACACTCCTTTCCGCTTAGCACACCAATAACGTGGCACCTTGCAAATTAAGATTAAGATTGGAGGAGGCCTAGCAGTGAGACGAAATATGCTAATGAAAAAAAGTTAAGTGTTTTTAATTCATGAATAATGATTGCATAAAAAGGTAGAGTAAATATATTTGTTAAAAACATTGTTTCCACGTCTGTTTTAGGTATATTTCTTAGGTTAGTACGCTACCAGCGTACAGATTTTAGGAGCCAACTGTCAAAAAGTTTTATTAATATAATACATATGTACATATATAATATAATACTTAGCGCCTTCACATCTTGCAGGGACATCAGTAAGGGCCGGCTCCGCAGCAACATCAGCGGAGTCCCTCAAACGGCAAAAATACGCTAATCTTGACGAAGGTTACCTATTTGAGCCGTTTGGGGTTGAAACCCTTGGTCCTTGGGGACCTGGAGCACACGCCATTTATAAAGATCTTACCAACCTTCTTATAGAGTCGACAGGTTATCGGAATGCTGGTTTCGGTCAACGAATTAGCATTGCCATTCAACGTGGCAATGCTGCCAGCATTCTGGGAACTCCGTCTTCTGGTGACGGCTTAGATTTTTAAGAAATAGAGATATAAGTGTATACACTAGTTGTTATTGTTTTATTCTGTTATTGTGCCTATGTATATTAAATAAATTATAATTCAACTTTATAATACATACATCCAATACAAATATATACTATGCATAGACATACTAACCTTAGAAATATACCTAAAACAATAAGTCGAATTGAAGCTACAACTACAAAAATAATTCCTTAGAATTGTCTGTGAACCAAATAAAATTGTTCTTCGATAGTCTAGTCTCGTTCTTTATTTAATTGTCTGAACTAGATAAACTTAAATTATTTTTCCTTTAGCTGTTTTTGGGTTTTTGTCAGCTTTTAAATTAAATACCCGATTGGATCACAGACGTAGAAACAATTTTTTTAACAAATATACTTACTCTACCTTTTTATGCAATCATTATTCATGAATTAAACACACTTAACTTTTTTTCATTAGCATATTTCTTCTCACTGCTAGGCCTCCTCCAATCTTAATCTTAATTTACAAGGTGCCACGTTATTGGTGTACTAAGCGGAAAGGGGTGTTTCATTTTTTGTTCTAGCACTTACCGGGATTCAAGGTTTTTTACTGAAAAAAATACCTTGAGACTTTCTTCCCAACTAGACCATTTTTATGTTAGTCCAAAATCCTTCATCAGCTGTTCACCTTGGATTGTCACCGCCCATAATTAGCCGTCATTGGTTGTCACGCCCCGGCGGGCGGCGTAAAATTCTTGACCATTCTCATTGGCTGATGCTTTTCTTGCAAAATGGCCGGCCTTACGTGTGTTTGTGTTAGTGATAGTGTTGTAATTTTGCAAAGCGTATAAGTAAAGGTTTTTTTTACTCAGAATACTTAACAAAAATATTTCTGAAAATCAACCATGTGGATCAGTTGGGTATAGGGTGCACAACAGCCCACTTTCGGCTTAGTTCACCAATAACGTGGAACCTTGTATAAAAGAATAAGTTGTTTTCTGGGGACAACGACCAGCCCAAACCGCTGAAGCTATATAGCTGAAATTTGAAAAGCAGGTACCTGTTACTACACAACCTTCCGCCAAGAAGGAATTTGTAGAAATTCAACCCCTAAGGGGGTGAAAAGGGGGGTTGATGTTTTTTGGTGTTTTTTGCACTGGTTAAAGATAAGATAGTGGCCCAATTAGCTTGAAAGTTACAGAGAATACTAAGAATACATAACTATTGAACAAGTATTTCAGGATTATTCCAAATTTTCCTGAAAATGGGGTAAATCGGGTTAGTAAAATTTGTGATTCGTATTAAATTAAGTAAATAATGATACACTTATTTTAAATTTTTCAAAACTACCCCTAGGGGTAGTGCAATCAATTCCACGCGGGCGAAGCCGCGGGGCGCAGCTAACTTTATACATGGACAGGAATCTAGTAGGTTTCTAAGTTTGCTTAAAATACGCTAAGGATTCACTTTTACACAATTTTAATGTACATTGGAAAAATTAGACCACTAAAAGGCCAAATACACACACGCCTCAGTTTTTTGACAGATTTTCATTAAGACCTGTCATAAAATCAAGAGTTCAGACGTGCTTTTTAAACTACTGAAAAGTTCCATAACTATAAAATTTCCATGAACAGGAACGAGACGTGATCGTGACGTTTCTTTTAGTATGGGATCGGCGTAGTTCCCTGTCCGCACAATAGAGGCGCTGTACCAAATTGTATGGAAAAAGGTGACGTCACAATCACCTCTCGATACTAACGTCAAATAGACTCACCTATCTGGAAACTGGCAGAAAAGTGCATATTGCCAATAACAAAGAAGTCAAGAGCGAGCTCCAAATTTTGCTAAGTTCTGGACGTGGATTAATACATAGGCTATTTTTTATCCTGAGAAATACGTGCGAAGCCGCGGTCAGAAGCTAATTTGTAATTCTTCTTTACTCACAATAGGAGCATAATTCACCAATCGCATAACCACTGCTCCTACCAACTGAACATAATGGGTTGATGAGACTGTGCTGTTTGCTATACACAGGATAGTTAGCTATAGAAAATAGGTACGGGCACCTACATATATATAGACAGATACGGGACAAACGACCCCATCCGGTCAATGCATCGATCTTGATCAACGGCCGCTAGGGGGCGTGCAATACGAACAAGAAGCAATGCACGATGGTATTCCTATGCAAATACAGTGATGGACAATGATAGAAATAGCTACGCGTAACAACTGATTTGAATATTATTTGCAAATGGACGCAAGACAATAAGAAATGACTAGATAACCGGCTGGGGTTTTCTAGTCTAGGTTGATATGGTTTTGCGATAAGACTGATAAAGTTAGAAATAAATAAATAGTGGATAATCCACACAACATCTGCTAGCTCCACAGTAAGCAAAGCTTGTGTTATGGTTAAATAGATAGCAGATCGAAGTACTAAATACATCACATACATAGCTTTTGGGGCTCCGAATCCGAATAGTAAAAACGGAACCCTATTACTAAGCCTCCGCTGTCCGTCCGTCTGTCAGTCCATCTGTCACAGGTCTCTCTCTCTCTCTCTCTCACGAACCATAAGAGGTAGATAATTGAAATTTTCAGAGAATGTGTATTTATCTGACCGCTATAACAAAAAATAATAAAAATAAAATAAATATCCAAATTAAAGGGGGCTTCCATACAAAAAAGTGCTTTTTTTTGGCTATTTTAGCTCGTAGTTTGTCAAGGCTTGAACCACAATATTCTATATAACACAGAAATTTCATGTGCCTACCGCACATGAAATTTTCTATAAACAAGTAACACTTCAACTGTAATAATAACAAATATTTTTTTTTATAAAATAGGAAATTTAAAGGGGTGTCCGAACAAGTGAAAATTTTATGACCTTTGAAAAAGTTGCCTGATTTTTACGGTAAGGCCTTCCCAAACCCTTCGTATGCGAGTCGACTCGCACCTTATTTTAATAAAAATAGGAAACACTCAGATCACCCGGAACAAATATCTGCAGATCGTACAAACATTTACGCCGAGGCGGGAATCTAAGGAAAAATAAAAATCACAATTAATATTTCTATTAGCATGTATTTTCAACGGCAACGGCGTATTGGGAACGGGCGTCAACAGTTTCATCCATGTGTCATCAAACTTAATTAGAATTTATCGAATCAAGATAAATAAGAGTTATAACTAGAGGTCGCCAGTGTTTAACTAATTTTTTTGCACGTGAACTTTCGGTTAGAGAAAGTAAGGGAGGGGTGATTTCGTTCGTCCGAGACATACATAGATGAATATTATCTACTTATAAACCGGAATTTGAAGTCGGTTTATCGTTTTTTAAAACACGCCAAATTATTTCCATCTAGAATACCTCAGCAACCACCACAGCTATCAACTTGAAATTTTTAATGATAATACATTACGTGTGCCTGTACAAATTGAAAGAAAAAAAATTAAAACGCGAAAAATTTACCATTCCCTATCTCCGAAGTGTGCAGAGCGATCTATCTGAAAATGTATAAGGCGTTTGTAAATATGGATCTATATTTTACAGAAAAAATATAGATAAGTCTGTAAGTAGAACACTTTTTGAATAATTTTCAAAAGGGGGTCTATCGCACTAAGTGGGGAGCAAATGAAAGATATCGGTTTCTGGATCTGAAAACAGTTTTCGAAATTTCGGTAGGCTTTTTGAAATATTTTCAAAAATTTTGATTATTACCCCCTAATCTCCAATGTTTGCAGAGCGATCCATCTAAAATGTAGGTACCTACTGTTTTTAGGTATTCATTAAATAGCGAAGTTTCGAACTGGTACCTTTAGAACATATTTGTATCATTGACAAACGTTCGAAACCCTCGGCGCGCGAGTTACACTCGCACTTGTCGGATCTTGTTAATTTTTATAGGACACTTCTTGAGTACTGCGTCCCGATACATTAGTTTCTAGGATTAAGATCTTACTTAATTATTAACGTATCATCTTCAACATCCACAATGAATACCATTTTCCCATGCAAGACGTCAAAGAGCGGCGATCTTGCCAAGATTTTCCTTCCGCCAATGGCCTCTGAACACCACAATACAATACTCCGGGTTCAAAGGAGCCTGATGAATCTTTCAGTTCTTTGTTTCCGCTCGCTCTGTCTCGGTTCCGACAGAGCATTGCTTTTTAATTTAGACCATTTTTATCCATTTCTTTTGTTTTGGTATTAAATCTGAATAAACCATTTGATCGTTATGATTGGTTGATAAGGATCATTATTGAAATATTTTATGATGAAAAAAGCGTTGTTTCTTTTTAAAATAGGTCGTTATGAAGAACGCATATAAAGTATTAGAAGAAACAGTTTCGATTTTGTATTTTCATCTAAATACCAAATTTTCAGTTAAGATGGTTCGTTCATTCAAACAAATATCATTTACCCCAAAACTATTCAAGTTCCCTTACCTTCATTACATTTTTCCGGGAAATTTCTACAAAGTCTCTTAACATTGCAACAAAGAATGTTCTCCGATTACAAGGTCCCTACAACAATTTACGCAATGTAAGACTGTGACCTAATTAGAAGCACTAATTTACCTTTTTGTCCCCGCAGGTATTTGAAACGTTCTCGCAATATCCTGATCTTAATCGCGATTCTACAAGACTATCATCGAGATACGTTTCGTGTTCCTTTTACTTGTAGTCATGAATTTATACCGAGAATTTCCTTTTAATTATTTAGCAATTTCGGTCTTCCTCCCATAAAAATTCCCATCTTGAAATTGGATCAGGCACTTAACAAAATATAAATTTGAAACGAAAGCAAAATGATTCAAACCACTTAGCAAGATGGTTAAAAGAAACCATCATAAGGTTCAAAAACTTACCATCAAAAAGCCAAAGTGACAAAGTTTTTATTCCACATTAATTCTATAAATTGAAAAGTAATTTCAAACAAGGCAGCGCAATATTAATATAATTTCCTAGTTCAAGGAAGTGGAATAACAGGTTTTTTTTTAATAGTAAAGAGAACAAATAAAAGCGTTAATGCGGCTGCATCGAGACTTTCCACTGGGAAAAATTGCGCTGTTTTGTAAGGGCGAGGCAAAGAACGCTCTAATGAAAATCCTAGCTTGGTCTGTTTCAGGTATTCTATAGCTGGTGCGGTTTTAGTACCATTGATGATTAGACAAAGAATTTAGTTTTTGGGATATTATTTGGTCTTCTGAATTCAGTAGTTCTACATAGGTACCTACATAAACACCTACACCGTCCTTCATAGTGGGAGAACTCCAAAGGCGTGGAACGGGAGTTTGGTGGTGCTCTTTTTTTAAGAAGGGCGATAAAACCCTCCTTAAAAACTACAGACACACTCCTGAGTCACGTCTATAAGCTGTTCTCGCTAGTGATCACGAATTATCTCGCCAGGAGACTTGACGAGTTCTAGCCACCGGAACAGGCCGGGTTCCGAGGAGGATATGGCACCATAGACCACATTCACACAGTGAGGCAGATTATACAGAAGTCCGAAGAATATAACCAGCCCCCGTGTCTCGCTTTTGTGGACTATGAGAAGGCCTTCGACTCCGTTGAAATCTGGGCTGTTCTGGAATCGTTACAGCGTTTCCAAGTAGACTATCGTTACATCGAGGTGCTAAGATGTCTCTACGAGGCCGCCACCATGAGTGTCCAAGTACAGGGCCAGCAGTCTAAACACATCCAATTGCGCAGAGGAGAGAGACAGGGGGACGTCATATCCCGAAACTGTTCACGAGTGCGTTGGAAGATATTTTTAAGACGCTGGACTGGAAAAGGAAGGGCATTAACATAAACGGCAATTACATCTTGCACCTGCGATTTGCTGATGACATAGTCTTAATGGCGGAGTCACTAGAGGAGCTGAACCAGATGCTGGATGGCCTAGCCACAGCCTCGCGATGCATCGGTCTTGGCATGAATTTGGATAAAACCAAAGTCATGATCAATGGCCACTTTGATACAGGGCTGGTCGTCGTACATGGCCATCTTCTCGAAATTGTTTCAGAATACACTTACCTCAGGCAGATTCTGCAGTTAGGTAAGAACAATTTCGAAAAGGAGGCAAAGAGGAGGATTCAGCTAGGCTGATCAGCGTTCGGGAAACTACGTCGAGTCTTCTCGTCATCCATACCGCAATGCTTGAAAACGAAAGTTTTCAACCAGTGCGTCCTACCCGTTATGACCAACGGAGCTGGCACGGGCTGAGCACTTACGGTAGAAGCTGAAGTGGCAGTGGGCTGGCCATATCTCGCGAAGAACCGACAACCGCTGGGGTAAACGTGTTCTCGAGTGGAGAACGCGTCTCGGCAAACGTAGTGTAGGACGCCCTCCGGCCAGGTGGGCTGATGATCTGCGAAAGACTGCAGGCAGATGCTTGATGCGGCAAGCAGGGCGCTATGGCGCTCATTGGAGGAGGCCTATGCCCAGCAATGGACTAAGAAATATTGATGATGATAATGATGACGATGACCTACATAAATAAAGTGTAAGTTAAGTTACGATTGTGTTTAAATGTTAATGCTACAAATAAAGACTTCTTATTCTTAAATAAATCATTTATTGACAGCAAACACAGTGCGTAAGCGCACTAATTTACTAAAATTTTAGACACTTTACCAAACAAAAATGGCTCTTAAAAACCCGATATATCTACACGTATAAGTAAGTACATAAAAACATGTATTTACTGACCATAAGCACAGATTTTATATCTTAAGTGAGTTAAATCTATAAATAACAAAAAAAAAATTTGAAAAAAAATAACCTACTATCTCCAGAATTCTAATAAGATAATAAATAAAATAAAAATTTGGGATACTTATCCGAAACCCAGGCAACGTTCGTTTATTTTATTTATTTATTGAATTCATGTCCATTAGGTACCTATTCTACTTATCTATAATGAATGACAATAGATGTGACGCGGCGGGCGAAGGCCCGCCTGCGACACAAGAGGTTGCAAGTTCTATTCCCGCCTCGGGACAAATATTTGTACTTTGTTCCACCCAGGTGAAGAAATATCTATTTATATATAAGTAATATATCAGTTATCTAGTACCCATAACACAAGCTCTGCTTACTTTGCGGCTATAATATGATGCTGTGTAGATTGTCCAGCATTATTTAGTTATAGGTTGGTGTTATATTTGACTTATAGGTACAGAAACCGCTAAGCCATACAATTGATTCCAATGATGGACTTTCCATTTAACTTCGTTTTGGTTCAGCGGCTGTTGTCTTGCAAGTTTAGCGGCTTTAGGAATGATATGGCTTAACGGTTTCTATTTCTTTGTGTGTATATTTGTGATTTTAACGCCTTTTGGAGGTACCTAACTGTATAACTAGTAAAGTAATAAGTAAAACTAACTTAAAAACATGGAAAAAAATCTTAAAGCAACTTAACCCGCCAACGGTGACGTTGATTAGACTTACATCTTCGGTGAACCCGGTCCCACGTACCGGGGTTTTCAATGGAAAATTTTTCAAAAACTTCTATTAACTGACCATTTTTTTGGTAATTATAAATTATTTGACATTAAAAAAAAATATTTCAATATGAAGCAGTTTACCTCAAAAACCTGTAAAATAATTCCCTCGATGAAATACTTGTTACTTATGCACTTCAATATGAAAATTTCAGATAATGTGGATAATTCGCGCTGACATTGACGAGGGTCGACTGTTGGCTCACCTTTAAAAATATCGCGCTGCAACAGGGTTTATTGTTTAATTTAACCCTTTTCCACTTATTGTATGAAATACCGAGCTTACCCGCAAGAGCCCGTACCCCGGGTAAATAATGTCACAGTACACTGTAGTTTGTGATGTAAGATAAACAGATAAACAGATAAACATTTAATTAATAATTTGTCAAATTACATGTCAAAAATTGTTTTTACAAAACAAAATAAAAATAATAATAATAATATCTAATAACAATTAGTTAACATTATTGATAATCTAAAAATTCGTCGTAGGTATAGAACGTCTTCTCAACGAGCCAGTTTTTAAGCTTCTTCTTAAAACTTTCGAGACTTGGTGCGTTCCTAACCTTATCTGGGAGCTTGTTGTAGGTAGCCGGTCCCATTACGTGCGTCAACTTATTCGATTTGGCCAGTCGTCTTGCCGCAGGCACCAGCCAGCCACCCGCGGCATTGCGAGTGTTGTAGCAATGCATCTCCGCCTGCCTTGGAAACGAATTTATGTTTCGACGGACATGCAATGCCACCTGATAAATAACTATCGATGGAAATGTCATGATATTTAGCTGGGTAAAGTATGGTCTCACAGATGTTCTCTGCGACACGCGTGCTATCGCACGTACGGCCCTTTTTTGCATTCTGAAGACGCGTTCCCTTTCGGCAGCGCGTCCAAAGAGCTCGGCGCCGTACTGCAACAATGAGTGTACGGTCGCAAAGTAGCACATGCGGACCATATCAGCGGGCACCAGGCGCGCCAGCCTGCCCAGCGCGTAGCACGCACTGCCCAGCCGCTTGAACAGCTTGTCCACGTGCGCCGCCCATGTTAGCCCGC
The DNA here is from genome assembly GCA_963662085.1 of Eupithecia inturbata. Lineage (NCBI taxonomy): Eukaryota > Metazoa > Arthropoda > Insecta > Lepidoptera > Geometridae > Eupithecia > Eupithecia inturbata. The sequence goes on along the minus strand of OY759180.1, from coordinate 6,471,890 downwards.
GGTCCAACTCGAATCCGAGGAATGTCGTCGACAACACTTCGTGTATTGAAGTGCCACCTACACACACCGACATGTTCCTGGATGACCGGCCGGAGATTGAAAAATGAATGAAGTGTGTTTTACTAATATTTAGCACGAGGCCGTTACGTTGGAACCACAGTGCCAGTTCCTGTGCTGCCTCATTCAATTTGTCTTCGAGTCCGTCCACAGTCTCCGCTGTGACGATTGCTGCTACGTCATCTGCATACATAAATATGTCGCTCCTGGTTACAGAGATAGGAAGATCGTTGAGCAGCAGCGAGAACAGCAAATTCGAGACAGACGACCCCTGTGCTACGCCCATTATGGTCGTTAGTGGATCGGACTTAACATCTCCACCGTCGCCAACTACGACCTGCGATCTGTTCCGCAGTAGGTCGGTCAGGAGAGCATGCGCAGGTCCTCCTATGCCGTAGTGGCGGAGCTTGGCAGCGAGTACTCCATGATCTGCAACATCAAAGGCTTTTGAGAGGTCACAGCACAAAACCGCGACTCGCTGCCGGCGCTCGCAGGCATCAACTATAAGACGGACCACCTCCCGCGCGAGAGACGTAGTGGAGTGGTCCACGCGGTACGCGTACTGGCGTTCTGACAGTGCTTCGGTGTCGGCGAGGTACTTTGTAAGTCGAGTACTTACTCCGTTCTCGAATACCTTGGCTAGCGCAGGAATAATGGACACCGGTCTATAGCCGTCTATGCTCTCGAGCTTACCTTTCCCCTTGAATATTGGCGAGACCTTACTAGTCTTGAAAATTAGTGGGTAGGTGCCAGCGTCCAAACAGGAGTTAAATAACACCGCCAGGCACGGCGCGAGCGGCGTCGCTGCGATGCGTAACGTTTCCATAGAAATCTTAAATATGTCTTTAGTAGGCTTACTTGGGATCCGCGTCATTATAATTTGATACACCTCCGCAGGTGAGAATCGCACAAACCGCAGCGAGCGGTCAGTTCTTGGGCGGGCGGCCGCGAGGGCGGCGACGACAGCTCGCAGGTCAGCGCGCGGGGCGCCGCACGCGGCCGCCGCGCCCACAAATCTTGCGTTCAAGGCGTCAGCAGCTGCCTTCTTTGAACCAAATGTAGTTCCAGAGCTAGGATCTTTGACGACGTCCATAAAGTTAATAGAGGGCGATGAGTGTTTTCCTCTCTCATCATTGACCACTTTCATTGACATGGCTTTCTGAGTATTAGAATTTGCTGAAATTATGTTTGTGTAATGATTTGATTTAGACCAATTAATTAAGTTGTCATATTGATGGCTAATCTTTGTAATTAAATCTTCTAAATAGCTAAGTTGTGGATATTTTTCATACATACTAGTAATGTCAAAAAGAAGGGCATTTAAGCTTTTTATTTCTCTGCTAATCCATGAGTTAGATCGTACGTTTTTGCGTTTGAGAGGAAAACAGATGTCAATCTTATTGGCTAATATGTTTATTATGGACGTCGCTAGGGCGTTTGGGGAAGTACGTTTGTATTGTACTTCGCACCAGTCTATGCTCGAAATAGCCGCAAAAAAATTCATACGATTCACCTCGGAATAATCTCGGATAAGCCGAGTTCTCGGCTGTATCGGTCGCATCGGCACCGCAAGGATGGCGCGGACCGCGCGGTGGTCACTCAGATGGGTGTCCACCGGCGTCGAAGCCACCATCCCTGGTCCCATGTTACAGTACACGTGATCCAAGCAGGTCGAGGACGCACCGACTACACGAGTTGGAAAATCCACTTCATTACTAAAGTTGTACACTGATAAAAAATCACTAAGTTGTTTCCGATCGGAACATTGTTCATCTAACCAATTTATATTAAAGTCACCTACTATGAGACACTGTTTACTACTATCGCAGGCTCGTTCGAGAAGACGTTCCATGTACACTAAGAACAATGGCGAGAGTATGAGAGAAGAGATAAGTAGATAAACTTAATAATTTATGTTCTTTGTAGATAGGTACATTATCATCCTATCAGGTTCTCAACATTGTACTCGAAGCGACGTATTTCGTTATGCCTAAGGCCCTTTTCACGTGCATAAGGTCGCCGTGCCGTGTAGTATAGTAGAAATGTATGTGGCGGGCGACACACAGTCACGGCATGGTAGCCACAACGCAACGTGAAAGCTTTTTATTTAGCTCATACATTTGGTACTACTTTACGCGGCACGGCGATCGTGCCTTGACCGTATTCATGTGAAAAGGTACTTATGCGTATAAGTATCTAATACCAGTGGAATTGTAAGACAGGATTGCTGACATTGGGACGCTAAAATGGTGCAAATACTGATAGAAATAATTTTTGTATGTAATAGGCACTTATTGAGTGTTTTATTGCCTAAACATACAGTTTATAGTGTAAAGGAATTTAATAATAAAAAAAAATTGCATGAGTTTTACGGTAATATTGTAGAAATTTCTGAGGAAAAAACTGACTATAACTTGTTATATCAACAGTCGATATCATCGGCAAATAAATAAATAAATCCACAACTTATCTGTGTGTTTCTCCATGTTTAAGTTTATATATAAGTACCTACCACCAATATTTCATGAGTGTTGATATTAAATAAATATATTTTATTCTGTTTTTATGTTTATTCCACATAGCAAAACCAAATCTAGTTCTGACCAACCATCCACGCTGCTGTCGAGCCTAAAACTCTTTCCAGAATCTCTCGATGGTTTTACTAAATAAACATGTGAATCCATCACATGCAATTTGCTAAAGAACACCGAAGACCGTGTTCTCACCTGACCAGGGTGCCAGAGAACCCCACTCTATGCATATTGCTGTACCCTCGTCAAAGTCACGCCTCATTGGACGGCCATATCCCAGTATCAACTGTGAACCTATGGATGTTTTCTAAATGAATCTTCACTCTTTTGAAGCTGTCATGTTGTGAATTGATATTGAGTGTGCAACGTTGGTTTTTAATCGGAGTCAGGAAGTCAAGGATCAAGGGAACTCTTGAATGTTATAGACCGTCAAAGTTCTATTAAATCTGTTTTCGTTTCTATCAACTGTGAACCTATGAATGTTTTCTAAATGAATCTTCACGCTTTTGAAGCTGTCATGTTGTGAATTGATAATCATTGAGTATGCGAAGGTTGACCGAGAATGGGAACTCTTGAATCTTATAGACCTTCAAGTTTCTAATAAATCTGTTTTTGGTACTATCAACTATGAACATAGGTTCCGGAAAACGTTCATAGGAACGTTTTTTTAATGAATCTTCACGCTTATGAAGCTATCATGTTGTGAAATTATAATGAGTGTTTGTAGTTTGAGAGTGAACGTTGTCAAGAAGTCTTAAAAAATTTCATATATCAAGGGAACTCTTTAACCATACAGACCTACAAGCTTTTATTAAATCGGTTGTTGTTGTAGGTACTAAGTATTCGTATATCAGGTCAATAAATTTCAACTGTAGTGTTCTTTTACACACAATACAACACATAGATGTGATTATCTTTGTGTTGTGTGTGAAGCTAATTGTGCTGTTGATAAGATCAGTAAAACACAAGCAATTATTGCAAATAGACTTAAGTTTCATTGATATTATGAACAGCTGTAATGCACAGGTAATTAAATTCGAATCAGGCTCTGCTAATTAATAAATGCAACAAAACCCCTAAAAATGCACTAATTTAATTTTTATTACAATGTCACGTAGCAAAATGAGCAGTTTTATCGCGAACGAAAGATTGTTTTACTTGGAAAAATGCCATAACGACTTATGGAAGTACTAAGCAGAAATATATTTTGCATGCCACTTAGCAGTCTGTGCAGTATATCATGGATGCAGACAATAATTTGAATTTTACATCGATCGAGTGCGAATATTTTTTAAGTTTTAGCGCCTTCTGCCGGAATTCTGATGGAGATAACATTCTGCCTGTCTTTTTGCTCACTTTATTTGAATAAGTTTGTTTAACACACCATTAAAAGTTTAGACGTTAGTTAGGTAGGATCGAAGTGAAATACTAACGTGGCTACTTTTTGTCCTGCAAAAGGAGCCGCGAGCGGAAGGTACATATATAATGTAATGTTTTACTTGGATAATTTTAATGGTAGGTTGTCTGTCAGTTTACTTGTGAAATGAAAGAGTGCACAAATATTTATTTATTATTAATATCATTTTCTTATGTTACATTGTACATTGTTCAGTGTTCGAGACCTCCTTTTAAATATAAAATAGGAGAAAACGCTCAAGGAAGAGCGTTTTCTCCTATTTTATATTTAAAAGGAATCATACATTATTAGTTAAAATAATATGTTATTATAAAACATTTCACAAAAATAATTCTATTAGAAACATGAATAACAAATTTTACGGAATCGATTGAGGGTAGGTTTCTGGTTTTAGGTTTCTCTAACTTTATTCTATTGTAAGTTCATGATGTTGTGTGGTACAAGTGCAAGTTTGTGCGAGTTGAGTAGTGGGTGTTTGTTTGTGTAGTGGGTGTTTGTGTTGAATGTTTGTGTAGTGAGTGTGTGTGTTTTGGTAGGTGTTTCTGAGGACACCGGTCTCATAAGAGTCCGGGCAAACAATTGTAGAGTCTTTTATTTACGTGCCAAGGGGAAAGTTCAAAAAATCATACATTGCAATGCAGTTCACTCCTTAAGTTACGTACAGCATGAAATGCAGCTGACAGCTTGGCGTCGATACGCCAAAGTTAAAATTTATTTTTACCAGAATTGCAACACAAGTAGCGGAAATTAAGTCTTTAATCTTGAATCTTGCTAAAAGTTCGAAGTAAACTTGGTTCATTTGGGGCAAGGCTTCAAGCTCATGCAATAAGCTACTCTTATGCTGACATAAAACTTGCAAGTCTTGAAACTGAAGTTTTATGTACCGAAATGGAACACCTACGTTCGTACCTGGATTATGCTGTAAAAATTATGAAGTCTTTAGAGTATTTCTAAAAAAGATTGCTAGTGCTTAATAAAAGATGCGTTGTTGTAGGCCAATATCAAAAGAAGCATATTTAAATTTATTGTATAGACGCCTTCAAGAATTACTTGGTTTTGATATTGGCTTACAATTTGGCATAAATTATCTACGAGTACTTATACTCGGTTGCACAATCCAAGGCATTTTATGTCAACAAAGACATTCATGAATCAAAACTAAACCAAACAGTATATTCGATTCCCGTCTCGGACAAATGTTTTTACGATCTGCAGATATTTGTTCCGGGTGTTCTGGGTTCCGGGTGTTCCGGGTGTTCTGGTTCTCAAATACTCCGATGATCCAGTGTCGTAAAATATTATCCACCAAAATTTATTTGGTTTTCAAACCTTACAAAAAAATATCTTATTTACACTCTAAAAAATATTAATATTAATAAAAACATATTATTATACCTAATCTAGTGAAAATAACGGATGCGTTGAACTGTGCAAACGTTTGCTTGCAATAAGTATTTGTAAGTTCACACTTCAGGTCATTTTTGTTTTGAAACGTGCTATTAAAAATATTTTTAATGTTTATTCATATGTAGGTACGTAATCTAAAGAACGATATTTTTTTTATGATGCTAGTACGGACAAGTGCGTTGCTCTTGCTCATCAGTGCAACATAACGCATTGCCCAAAACGGTGCTCGGTTAAAAATTAATCAAATTAGCCTTAACTTTTTTTCTAGGCTAGTTAGGCTTACCCCGCACAGTGGAATCTCACCGCGCGAACAATTTCCATATGTTGCAGAATTCTGCGGTAAAAACCGCGCGGTGAGATTCCGCAGTGCGGGGTTAACCCTATAAATACCAACCTACAAGCCTCAAAAAAAGGAACATGCATTGTGTTTAGAAGTTCGTAGGTAACAGTTATGTGTGAATTTAGTCCACCTTTCTTTACTTTGTTCGCTATTATAACTTTCCCACCCTGAAGTTGTTTGGCGCGCTAGACAATTTACTTTTGCAGCGGTAAACACAAACATCACAGACGAAGCGGTCAACACCAGGTTTGCAAAGTTAGAACATGCGAGTTGAAAAGTGAACTTCAAAGTCAGACAGGACCGTTCATTGAAAAGATGTGACGCAATTACTTAAGATGAGAGATCTCGTCATGTGTGAACGAGTACTTCCCCCGTCTACCCAACTCTGACAATCAAAGTTCGAAAGATTCCACCTCCACTCTTGGCGAGCAGCAGTGGCATTGAATAGATAATTGAGGGCGTGAGTGACGCAGTTTAAAATAGTTGTAAAAGTGCAAATCGCATCGAAAGTTGTTCGTGTAAGTTCGCATAGTTGTTGTGTTGAAGTAGTGTGTTGAGTCGAGGCGACGGCGCGGCGGCGACGTCGGCACCGGCGTCGTCGGAGGCGTGCCCCGGCGGGCCAATGGCAGGCCCCGGCCCCCGCCGCCCCCGACGCTTGCCTCTCCACCAGACCAGCCAGTAGGTTTGTGTCCTTTTGGCTGACCGCATGACTCCGTATTTCGCTTCGACGCTGTTCTCGTTGTAACCTTTGTACGTGCAGCACGCGCTTGTCCTTCCCGACGCTAGCTTCCGCGAGCCGAGCATTCGCCCGCTGAACTGACTTTTGCTGTGAACTTACAACTAACTTTGAGTAAAGTGGGGAAGTGAGGAGTGCAGGTTTGCAGCTCGGCGTCACTGCCAGGTACAGTCCCCCGCTCTCGGCCCCCTCTGGCGACCTCGGCCGGAGGCCGCCACGCGGGACTGTTGACCGCCCCTACACTCACCGGCAAACGCTGCTGAGCTATCTCAATGTTCTAATGGATCATAGTGGGGTGGTACCCCACGATGATCCATATTGAACAGACATAGGGCATAAAATCGTTCAGCAAAATTTGCAAGTGATTGTATGTTTTCTACTAACATCTGATATCGTAAACATTTCAAACTCGTTACATTCCATTGAACTGCAACTTTCAGATCTAAGTTTCTCGTGAACAAGTTGTTCAGTTAGGAATGTACTAAAAGTTACCGTTTCGGTATAGGTATCAAACATAAGTTTTATAGGTACTTACTTACACGAATAAGGCAAGTTACTCACGAACCTAATGATCGGCAAAGTCACGAGAAACTGATTTCATACCAAAGTAATGTAGGATTTATTCGGTAGTCGTAAGGTTCATAGTCGCTAAGCCACCGGGTACGAAAACATTTCTGAAGAAGAAGATAAGTTTATTTACTTTTCCCGCCCTCTGGTTCCTTTTCAAACAATGCCATTATGAAATTACTTTCACAGCTATTTTTCATTCTTGATTAATTATACACGTGTTTATCCTATTTATGTAAAAATAAATTACTGAAAACGTGCGCATCGAAGTGCTACGCCATCGTATAAAGTCCTGAAAATTGTAAGTCGAAACCAACTGCGTAATAAAAAGGTTATCGGTATACGTATATGTTAAGAAGGTAGAACGTACGTTTGTTTCCTCGAATTGATCTCCTCAGTATTCAGAGGTGAGGGCTACGGAAGCGCAGGTTCGATATCAACCTCGCTCGACTATACATATTCAATGGATCCACGCCGCTACGGAGCAACTGGAAAATCCAATCGCATTAAAACGGGCGGAAAAAAATAAAAGGGTAGCTTAGAAATACAAGATTCCCGAATAAACATAACAATTTCCGTTCCATCGCCTGAGAGCGCCAAACAAATTAAAGTAATTTTTCTGTGCAAGTTCTCGCTCCCACTTAGTGCCTCCCCCATAAAACTTAACTACGGCTGTAACCGCGACTAATTATTAGGGTGGGTTTACATAACGTATTTATGAGCATGAGATTTAACGGCACGAGCCGGTCTCGGGTGGTCTGTTATCGCACCATTAAAAAGTTGTCCTCGGCGGACGCGTAAATAACATAATATGAAGCCGCCGCGGACACTCGATGGAGCGTGGAGTGGGGTCCCGCGCTCACGCGTAGAGAAGTTTTCATCTTGGAGAAGACATTCGATAATGAAATAAACATGATCATTGACGACCTTGGTGGCGCAGCTGGCGAAGGTCCACCTGCGACGTAGGAGGCGGGAAACGAACCCGCAACCTTTGTACGATCTGCAGATATTTGTGCCAGGTGTTCTATAAGTAAAAAAAAATCCTATCTATCTATGTAGTGTAATGTAGTTATTAAGTATATCAGTTATCTAGTACTTAGCTTGGTGGGGATGTCCATTACTTTTTGCACTATAATATTGGATTCATTTGTTGAATGTTAAAGGACCCTTGATCTGTAATACGTTATGGATTATCACAGTTTTTTTGTCAAATTCCACATCATATTTTTTTTTATTCGGTGGGGTAACGTAAACGCATGTTAAAGCGGGTTACTTCTGTTTTTTGTATGCGGTTTTTTATACGGCCTACAACTACTTACTGTCCCTACGTTTCTTTGTTTTTAATAACGTGGATAACGCTCGTTATATAAATATATGATAAGCAACAGTTACTCTGGTCTATCTATTCATGTAAGAATTTTGAGTTATGGATTTGTAAATCCATAACTCAAAATACACGCTCTAAGTCACGGGCGAAGGCGGATGCAAGTTTAGAAATACCTAAGGGCCAAGCAATTTCATTTGATTAAAGTTTTAACGTAGGTAATGTCATGCATGACATTCACAAGTCAGTGCTTTTTAAATAAGCATTGAATAAATAAATTGCCTACTTCTCGTAAACCAAACATTTCCATCGCTGGTTGTCTCTAGTAATGGGCAGCGAAAGAGATTTGCACGCCCTCCGGCAGCGTAGCCGGGAATGCAGCCGCTTTGTCTCTTTATTATTTTACACTGGCACGAATATTTTCAAAAATAACCACTAAATTCAAATAATAATATTTATCCGACTTTCCGTAGGCATTTATTGCATTGGTATGCATTTTTATTTGTGCAGTTACTGGTCATAAAATGGTACTTATACACTGGTGTCTGAAATATGTTTACTGAAGCTAATGGAAATATGGCCCGTTGGATTTCGGATTAAGTTGTTGAAATTTTGCGCAAAGCCTTTGAACAAATAAACAGTTTACCGTTTTTTTCCGATGAACATTTAGTGCACATTGAACATTAGGATAATATTTAGATAAGAGTCTCATTTTACTTATTTAATTCCATAGCCTACGGCACCAAAAATATCTTAACGTGGTTCGATTCACGTTGCCCGCGATATAACATTTTTACGGCTTTTAATTTGTTATGCGTTCTACAAGGAATAGTAATTTGCGCAAATCAAAATTATAAAGTAGGTACTTTCGGAGTCTTTGCTAATTATATGATGATTTTATGTAAAAAAAAACCATTCGCTCTCTCTCTCTTTCTTCATCAGCACACCACTGCTGAAAATGCTGAAAAAAAAATTATCAATAGGAACTGTTTTTTTATGTTTCTAATCAAAAAACCCAAAAAAACAAGCCTTGTTTATTGGAAACCCAAAAATACAAAGTAAAATCTTCATGTAGGTTTATTGATTTCAAAATAAACAAATTCCCGATGTTCCCGCAAGCTGTCATTCCAACAGACACGAATGAGACGCACCAGCAGATTGGCAGGTAGTTAGGCGCCGGAATCCACCGTAATCCAGGATAATCCAGCTAACGAGTAGGTACACATTAGGCGTTTTGAAGCGCACGCTTTGATAACGCGCTTTTTAAGAATCTTCCGGTCTAGGTATAATCAAACCCGCGTTTGAATATACCTAGAAGTAGACACGCAACCAACCAGAGGAAGGGCAGTCGCCTTACTCATTTGTACTTACTTGTACTGCAATCACTAATCCACCTGCGAAGCGTTAGTGATTATGGCAAAACCATTTTGATTGGGGAGGCATGTTCAGCAGTGGACGTATGTGTGCTGAGAAGTCAAAAGCACGCGGTTGGTCGTGTATGAATTTATCGGACCAGATGGTTCATAAAACGTGCATTACCGAAGCGCGCGCTACAAAATGCCTAATGTGTACTTGCTTTAAGCTGCCTAATATATGTACATAACTCTTATACATAATGGCGTAAATAAGCTAATATCTGACGAAATATTAAGCTTATACAGCCTTCTGTTGCTTATTTTGGGGATCACTTTGGTAATTGGTCTGGATGTTGAGGAATGTGGATTTTTGTGATGGGTTCCAGGGTCATTTAGATGATAATTAATGATCGGTTACTTTGTTTTTTTGTTACTTGTAAAAAAATAACACAACTCAATGATACTTATACTAAATCTTGGGGAGAGTTAGTTTTCTTTGTTTTCTAGAGAACAAGTTGTATCTATCATTTCTGTTTAAGAATGTTTCATGTTTTTTCTTCTGGTTTATCCCATCTACCTGGGCCTTAATTCCACTAAATAAATCCCTTCAACATAACAATTGTATCGTCTTAGAATGCCACATCATGGCATTTTACCTGTGATGAAAGAAACTACAGATGGAGGCACGCGTTTCAAAGTGTCAAGGTTGAAACCAATCAATCAATCTCTCCGTGAAAATAGCGCTTCGCGCTCTATCTAGAGTTTCTTTCATGTATGGATTCTGCGATAATACCATTGTTATAGTAAAGCGGTTGGTTAGTAAAATCTGGCTCCTGGTGTATCCGACGGAAAAGAATTTAAATTTTTGAAAAATGCTGTGATGCAGTAAAAATCTTACGTTCAGTCACCGCCAAAAAGCGTTGAACACTAAAGACTCCATCAGCATCAACAACCTATATTAGTCCACTGCTGGACATAATTATGCCTCTTCAAATGAGCGCCATAGCGTACTTGGACGCTCATGGTAGCGGCCTCGTAGAATCATATCAGCACCTCGATATAACGATAGTCTACTTGGCATCGCTGTAAGAATCCCAGAACAGCCCAGATTTCGACGGAGTCAAAGGACTTTTCATAGTCCACATAGCCAAACATAGGGGCTGGTTATATTCTTCGGACTTCTGTATAATCTGCCTCACTGTGTGAATGTGGTCTATGGTGCCATAACCTTCGCGGAACACAGCCTGTTCCGGTGGCTGGAACTCGTTGAGTCTCCTGGCGAGACGGTTTGTGACCACTCGTGAGAACAGCTTATAGACCTGGCTTAGGAGTGAGATAAGTTTGTCGTTTTTAAGGAGGGTTTTATCTCCCTTCTTAAAAAAGAGCACCACCAAACTCCCGTTCCACGCCTTTGGAGTTCTCCCACTGTGAAAGACGGTGTTAAAGAGGTTATGTAGCTCCTGTATTCCAGGGGCTCCCCCAGCATTCACCAGCTCTGAAGTAATTCCATCCTCAGCGGTGTCTTTTCCATTTTTAAGCTGCCTCAGAGCTTACAAGATCTCATCTTGACTGATATCTGGCAGTTCGTCGCTATAATGGCGTGTAAGAGTGGCTCTAGAATTGAGCAGTGTACATACGGCCATAGAAATCCTCTATCTCGGCAGAGATCTCCGGCTTCGACAATACGGTCTTCCCGTCGTGCGTTTTGAGCTTCTTCAAGTGGCTCCTGCCAAGTTGCTGAGTTTAAATAAATAAACAAATAATGCTGGACAATCCACACAGCATCATCTAGCGCCAAGCTAAGCAGAGTTTGACTGAGTTGACTTTGGACCATCGGTTTAGCTTTATCGACTCATCAATGAGGCGCGTGTTGGAGCTCCTAAGGTCAAGCCGTTCCATCTTCACAATTCACTTGTTCAGGTCTGACCTCTCTGACGAAGTCGCTTGGGTGGTTTCCCGTCTTGAAGTCATCAGCCCAAGATTATCATCTGGGAGTTTTGACTTCTTACCAGTACGATGCTTTTGGCAGAACTTAATGCCGTCCCTCAACGATTCGACCCGATTGTGTCGGATTTCATCAGCGTCATCAGTGGGTTTGGGGCAACAAATCTATCCCTGAGAAGCTGCTGGAACTTTTGGATGGCCGCATTGATTTGGATTGGATTAGGTCGGAGCGTGGACTTCATCAGACGGTTTCTCTCAAGTCTGTAGTTGATATGCAGAGAGCTTCGGAGGAGACGGTGATCTGATCCGGTATTGAACCTGTTGATCACTGATAATTTTTTTAATATTTGCTTGCTATCCATCATGATGAAGGCGATCTCATATTTAGTCACAGTCACACATAGTCTTTGCCATGTCCACTTCCAGGCTGTTTCTTAAAGAAAGAGTTCATAAAGAACAGCCCCTCTTTCTCAAAGAATTTGACAAGCATTTATCCCCTGGGATTCCTTACTCCATAATCATGCGGGTCTACTCGGAATTCAATGCCAGTCGGGGTTCCCACCTTGCCGTTAAAGTCCCCCATAACAACGTTGAAGTGAGCATTAGTGGTGTTGTGCAAGGCTTTAGATATGTCTTCATACATTCATATCCTTCATTTTCCGAGTGTGCCGAGGTCGGTGCGTAAACCTGAATGACCTTTATGCTGTAGCGCTTAGACAGCCGAAGGATCAGGTATGCTTCCCTGGTCAACACAATGGAGATTTCTTCAATGTTGTTAGAGAGCCTGACTGACGAGGAAGCCTACAGCACACTGGGATGTTTCATCACCCTCCTGAAAGTAGAGAAGATGGCCCAAGTCTAAGGTTACGGTTTCCTTCCTCTCCCTACAGACTTCACTAAACCCCAGAACATGCCATTTAATATTCTCTAACTCCACTTCCAACTGTGCTAGATGGTAGTCAAGCCTAAGAGTGCGTTCTCGAACGTAGCCAGGGTTAAATTTTGATGTAATGGAAGGTAGCCTAATGTAGCCCGGGGATCCCTAGCCCTGTCCTGCCGTTACTATGGCCAGGAATAGCGAGGCGGCCGTGAACTCGGGGCCCATTTTCTGGCTTGTATCATCATTTGGAGGGATGAAAAATAATTTGCAATATTGGATTTCTGCAAAGTAAAGCTGGAATCTATTATTGATAGAAAATTATAACAAAAAAGAGTGTTAAGAAAATCAATTCAACGTAATGTGATAGCTTTGATCCGTCAATCGCTCAACTGAACCTGTCCTAAACAAACATAAGCTTCATTTAACCCGACTACTATGGAGTAGGCTTTTATTTTGCTGGTTTGACTTGATAAAGGCTTAAGTACTAATAATTCGGTTTAGACTTAATTCTGAATTTGTTTTTCTTCCTTTGTATGGTATTGATAAAAAGTATTTGATTGTATTGGATAGATTAATTAAAGTAAAATTGAGGGATCATGACTCTATTTTAGGGAAAAGTATTTAAATCGACCACTTACGTAATAAACGCAATAAAATATTAATAATCGTTGTTAATTATAAAACTGATTGTTTGTGCTGTTCTAATAAAATTTAATCTGAACAATTATTCCAACCATAAATATGACAAAGGAAAATTGCTAATAATTATTTCACACTCAGATTAAATCATATTATAATTATTAATGAAAAAAAGTATTTTATTATTATAATTTATATTAACAACGATCATAATTATTGTTCTCTTTGGAATTTCTTAAACCCTCTTATGCCATTTTTATTTATTACTAGCTTCTGTCCGTGCCTTTGCACACGTGTTTTTTAAATAAATAATACCGGCCAAGGGCTAGTCAACTCGCACACAGTTCCGTACCGTCGTACAAAACTATTTCGCAAAAGCAACCCTCAAAAACGGTTTTTTTTCCGATTCCTGAATAAAGCAAATGGCCAACATGACGCGGTAACCCGCCCGCTGACCGCGCCCGACGTGGCTTAACTTTGGTAATAGGTACTAAATAATAAATAACAAAATTTATTCAAAGAAACTCGTAAATAGACAATACATAAGTGCACTAAACGAATGAATATAGCTAAGTATAACAATTTTTATAATATTATAACTTTATTGACACAGAAAATTATAATTCAATAATAAAAACAAATTAGAACTATCATTTACAAATCAAACAATTAAGCTAACTGCAGACTGTTGCAGTTAGCAACAATCTATAGGTAGCTATAGGTAGCTCAACTGATCCATATCAATACCAGTCGGAAGCGTCCCCAAGACGCTGGCTGCATTGCCCCGCTGTATGGCAATGCTGATGCGCTGCGCCAGCTCTCGGGTCACGCGTCGCGTCGACCAGACATATAATATTGGTATATTAATTTATTTAATATTATATAATATTGATATATTGGATAGAGTTAGTGAAAATTCAATAGATTTTTAGGGATTGACCAAGAAATATATAAGATTCGGTCGCAAAGGCAAATTTTAGAGTTGTTGGTTGAGGGCAAACTTCCATCCGTTGCATTCCGTTTCTTATTAGACATTTCAGTGCTGTAAAGAAAGGCTGTGTGATGTCTTAGTAGGTACTGTGTTCATTATAAATAGCTGCCGGACTGTTAACACATCACGGAACTCATATAAAAGATTAATGGGAAAGATGAAATGACGAAATTTGCCACTTTAAGTATTGCTCACTGTGCTCTTTCTACTGTTAGTAACAATGTTTTTCTCACTCCACCACAGGTACTGAACGATGCATGTTATTGTTGTAATAGCGGCAAGAGATATACACATTCTGTGAATATTTCATTTCTATATCTTTTACGGTTCATGAGATACAACCCGCTGACAGGCGGACAGCTAGATAGACGGACAGACAGAGGAGGCTTTGTAATAACGCTTTCACCCTTCGGGTACGGAACTCTAAAAACGATTCGGTATGTTATTCCAGGTCTAGAACTTTATGTGTGCAAAATTTCAACTCGATCTATTCAAGTTTTTAGAATGAAAAATATTTTGCAATGGATTTCCGCAAAGTAACGCCTGAATCTATTATTTATCGATCCATTCCAGTTATCATCGCACAAACATCTTCAAAACGGCACAAACATTCGTCATTATAATATTAGTAGCAATTGTATTATCTCTATCTATATTTTTTTTTTTAAACTGGCAATGGCCTTTATTAACAAAGAAAATTACAATCAAATTATAACTAGTATTTACAATTGAAACAATTAAGCTAACTGCAGACTGTTGCAAACAATCTACAGGTAGCTCAACTGATCCATATCAATACCAGTCGGAAGCGTCCCCAAGACGCTGGCTGCATTGCCCCGCTGTATGGCAATGCTGATGCGCTGCGCCAGATATCCGCCAGCTCTCGGGTCACGCGTCGCGTCGACCAGACGCTCAGATAACTTTTTAAAAACCCGGAGAGCCTCGGTACCCCACGGACCTAGGGTCTCGACCCCAAAGGGAGCAAATATGTAGGCTCTGTCGAGACCTGCATATTTGCGTCTCTTGAGATCCTCGGCCAAATCTGCCGCCGCACCAGCCCTTACGGATGTCCTCGGAAGATGGGAAGGCGCAAATATCTATATATTATGTCGATCTATCCATACGTTAATCTTAATAAAATTCACTCAAATATATAGCTTTAATAACAAATAAAATTACAATCAAATAATAGAAACCATTTAAAACTAGTATTTACAATTGAAACTAAATTGTTGTTGAACATTAAGTTTTGTCGCTTACAGGAATTTAGGGAAAATATATTCAGAGTTACTGTAAGTGCATGGTGAATCCATAGTCATGTTAGAAACTAGTTTCTGCTCGCGGTTTCGCACGCGTTGATTCTATGAAAACGTTCAAAAGTTATTTCTATCCCATGGGAACTGATTTATGTTAGTTGATTACAATTAAAAAATTTCAGCCCGATCCGTTCAATAGTTTTAGCGTGAAGAAGAAACAAACATAATGGATATAACAGCTAAGTTCAGAGCGGCCAAGTTGCAAAGCTCGACGCAGTGTCAGCTGACGAATGGCGCCCAGCAGAGAGTTTATCTTCAGCCCAATAAATCGCAGCTAGACTGTCCTACTCGAACGTGGCGGCTCAATTGAGCGTTTGAACGGTTCCAGCGGATACTGTAATTTCATTTTAATGTGTGAACTTTGATCATGTTTTCGGGTTTTATTGTTCATTGTTCACGCTATTTTCTTTCGAGTGTGGAGAATTTTTAGTTAAGTATGTTAAGTTAGGTCAGCGCAGAAAATTATTACAGTGATTTATAGTATTTATTTTACCTACATATTAATTTAAAAATAGAAGTTTTTGATTCAGAAAATTTTAAAGCTTAAATCATCGATCATGGTATCCGCCTGCCGCACTGGGTGGCGGTTACCTGATCGAAGGCTGAAATACAAAAATGCTTCCAGTCCCCATTTCTGCTATCACCCAGATAAATTCGAAATGCAATAACGACCAGTCAGATAGAAAAAAACAACTTTGTCTTTGCACACAAAAATCATCTGCAGTCATCCCTACTCAGTGATTTCAGCTAATCGACATCCTGAATGACTGAGCTTCCGTACATTCGATTACCCCTTCATTCCGCTCAATAAATGAACAGCTTTATATAAAAATAGTAGACTCACGAATGTGAGCTCCGCGCCGTTTTAATAGAATTTTAATTTCAATTTCACACATAGGATTACGCCACTGGTATCGCTTGAATAGACTGAATAAAAATTCCAAAAACGATCGCCCCAGCAACTGTACCGTACAAATTTTGATGGGCTGTTATTACACAGTCCGTTTCAAACGTATTGTGCGAGCGTTGCCCACAAAAATAGTAATATTTTGTACGTCGCTTTTTATCCAACGTGTGGTGTGGTACAAAAGGCTTTGATTAGATGCTGATTTAAAAGGCATGTAATGTTTTGCGGCCACGGATAACTAGCCAATATTTTAAAATATTTCTATTTTCAGCCGTTTTCGTTTTTTCCTGTAAAATGTCGAAGTTGAGACCCTCAAATTAGCTAGAAATGCAAGCAGCGGTGATATTCCGGCGGTGCTGAGCGAGACGTCTGACATTTTCGGCTTATCAAGTAACTATAGCGGATTTCCCGACACTAGGTAACACCGACGTCGCGTTAACGTCACGATAACGAGACGAGACTAGACACGTTGGATTATAGACCTTGCATAGTGCTTGTTTTATGTGTGATAGTGCGTTGCAGCCATCCAATTAACTTCAGTTGTCTGTATGGCTTGTAATGTACGGTGAAATATCGAGGGCACGATGAGTAGCCGCACTGCACTGCGTCCGACCACAGGGTAATTTACCTACAGAACGCTGTAATAAACTACCATTCTGCTTTTGGGTTGCTGGCCAATGGTAACTGTATGCTAAAAAACTAGTAAATGGTCGTTACTCATTTATTTGTTTGCAGCAAAAGCAAAGGTGTGTAACACTGTGTAAGTGGAAGAATTAACTTTTATATGACAGATTTAACAACTTTTACAAGTCTGTGCGAGTGAAGGCTCACCATGATTCGTCCATCGGCCAATATGTAATGTGTGTATGTGGTTTATTAGGTAATGTTATGTTTATTTTTTGTCCAGTCTCTGAAAATCCCTGGTCTGTCCATCCAACCTGTCTTTATGGCCTACATACTTAAACAAAATGAGCTCTGTGTATGCACCGCCATTACGAGAAGCGTAATTAAAATCGTACAATCATTATAAACGGTGATGTTATGATAATATATTAATTTTATTGCCATTTATGATCCTAGGTTTTACGTCGAGGCTTTGTAGTTCTTGAGCGGTTTACCCTATGTTTTGCGTAGCATTACTTTGCACTCGTTCATTTTGAGTGAATGCGGGTT
The DNA here is from genome assembly GCA_963662085.1 of Eupithecia inturbata. Taxonomy (NCBI): domain Eukaryota; kingdom Metazoa; phylum Arthropoda; class Insecta; order Lepidoptera; family Geometridae; genus Eupithecia; species Eupithecia inturbata. Next base: position 6,454,306 of record OY759180.1, on the reverse strand, counting down.
TAACACAAACCTTGTTTGTGTTGATAGAACAGGTTCGCAGTTAACCCGCTTATATTCAAAATAAATTTATCAAACTATCCGCGGGCCCCCCTGGGATACCTGATCAATGGTTTTATAGTAAAAAAATAATCCTTTGCTCGTGTTACATGACAAAGCGGTATTGAGTAGGCAAATGACACGCTGGTAATTTATATTCAGGATTAACATGAACACCAGGTATTTACTAAAGGATTTAAACTGACCACAACGCTTTAATATACACCCTACATTATTACTAGTAGATTGTGTATCGTAGTGAGTTTAGAAGGATTAAAATAACCCTAAACATTAAATTACTAGTAGATTGTGTATCGTAGTGAGTTTAGAAGGATTAAAATAACCCTAAACATTAAATTAGTTTTAGTAGCCTGGAGGCTCATTCAAAATAATTGCAATAATTTGTACTTAGTAGACCGTTGTTTTGACTGAATATTTCAGTGAATAACTGTATTTTTTAAATTTATTTATTTAGTTAGGTATAGTAAATGGCTTTGTGTCTATCAAAATTAGATAAAAGCGATAATGTTCAGACCATAAAGGACAAACACGGGTTCAGACATTGTAAGTTTGTCTATCGGCTGGTTAGTGGAAAAACGGCCACTCGCGCTCAAAGAAATCAAGTCTTCTAGGTATTATTTCCTCAAATTCAAATCAGATCGCATCCTAAAAATAATCATGTCAAATTCTCAAATAAATTTCGAATGTTTGATTCAAATCAAGCAGGCTAAAGCCGTTTGTCAACCGCTGCCGTCATCGACAACTATTTTATTTCGGACCGAGTTCAAGATGAAGTGACAGCGATGTTGATTAAGAAATATGTATATTCATAAAATATAGAAAGAAAAGAAAGAAAGAAAATACATTTGTTTGGACCCAATAATACATAACCCGACCTATTACAAGACACATTACAATAATAAATAGGTACAAAAAAACACAAAACATTATAGATAAAAACAGTTACCTAACGCAGTGCGTAATCTATTTAAAGGGCCAAAAAGGTCCCTGTCTAAGCATAATGCCGCTACAAGCCGAAGCTAGTACTATATAGATAGATAGATAGATGGATAATACTTTATTGTACCACACAAAGACAGAAAACAATACAGAAATAGATGCTAAGAGTAAATGAAGTACAAATTGACTACATACTATAGAGATAATACCTACATAGCCATAAATTTATCTTGTGCCAAGGAGGCGGGCGATGCAGCAGCTCCACAGTTTTTTTAACTTTTGCTGCCTCATCGTTCATTTGTATCATATGATTCATCATCATCCACCTATATTAGTCCACTGCTGGACATAGGCCTCCCTAAGGAGCGCCATAGCGCCCTGCCTTCAGCTTGCCGCATCCAGCACCTGCAGTATTTCGCCCACCTGGCTGGAGGGCGTCCTACACTACGTTTGCCGAGTCGCGGTCTCCACTCGAGACCACGTTTACCCCAGAGGTTGTCGGTTCTTCGCGAGATATAGCCGGCCCACTGCAGCTCTGCCACTTCAGCTTGCTAATTAAAGAATTACGAATTACTGAGATGAAGGCGCTGTTCTTCTCAGTCTGCTCGAACATTTTTATTAAAAAAAATCGCAATCACACATACATAAACATAGATAGATACTGTGTTATTGTACCACACAAAGACAAACGAAAGAAATGCCGAGAATCGTGGAAGTACAAAGGACGGCCTTATCGCTATCAGTGATCTTTTCCAGGCAACCAAAACCATGGTGAGAAAAATAAAGGATGGCGGTGCTTTATAACATAAATTCCAACTATTTATACTAACTAATACACATAATAGTGGGTATTATGTGTATTAGTACTAAAATAATACACTAATACATATAACAAAATAAATATGCACAAATATAATATATAATATAATAATTAGCAAAGTTACAGTAAGTACAGTTACATATAGTTTTTCGTTTAGTTGAGGTGAAGCTGGTTGAGTGAGCCAGGGCCCCTAATCCTACACACTCAAAGTTTCCCTTTGTACCCGAATCGTTGGAATCGGCGTCGGTGTCGAGAACTCAATCTGATGGTAAGCTCTTCATTGGTTATCGAACTGAGCAAAGCGAAGCTCATAATTCTCGTTCCTCGTTCCTGATATCTTTGAAATTTGGATAACCCAAAATAATACTATTTTAATTTGTGGCTCATTTGACTTCATTAAAAATCATAGATTTTTTTTAATTTTCGCTCAATATTCTGATGTTGCGCGGGTAAGATGTACCTCGATTCACACAAAGATGCGAAAACAAAGTTTGGTGGCCACCAAGAGCAACTTTGCATCTCTGCCTAAACTATCCATACTAAATTATAGACTCGAAAGTAACTCTGTCTATCTGTCTGTACTTTTTCACGCTTAACCGGCTGAACGGAGCTCAATGAAAATTGGCAGGGAGGTAGGTAAATGGTATCCCGGGGACGGACATAGGCTACTTAAAAAGCGCGTGCGAAGCTAAATTGTCAAAAAAAGCTAAATAAAACGATTACAGAGGCATGAAAAAAAGAGCTATATGGATAGGTCACAATCACAAACGAACCAATTATTTTTTTAATTTCTATTGTTTAACGTAATAATAAGATAAAATAGGTGGCAGCGCTACTGTGACTCGGTTAGCGCCATAAATTACTTTACTAATTTATTATGCTTTGACTCAGAGTTCCGATGTGTGTCCTGGCTTCCGATAAGAAAAGTCGCCATTTTTGGTCTGCACTATCAAAAAATTTCGTGGTAAACGTGGGACTGATCAAAATAAACTTACATGCCTCTACAAAATAAAGTAATTTATAATAAAATTATATCTATTCCTTAAAATCATAAAAACTACACAAGTTCAAACTCCAAACTGCCTCTCAGGTAATATATGTAGACGAGTTGATATAGAAACTTCAGCCAATTTAATAACTCTGAAACTAATAGTAAAGTAAACGAGCTGCGGTACCTATCAAAGACTCAATATTTTGTTAGCATGAGGGCAGGTACCGACGGCCGACCGGTGGAGTTTCCGCTGGTATCCGCAAGTATCCCGGGTACCGCCTCAACGAAAACATTTTTCATAAAGCCAGAACAGGGAGGTAGTTAGGATTATTCTTAGGTAGTCAGGGGCTAACAATACCACACTTTTTTATTCAGAGCAAGACAAACGAGGTATCATGACATGGATAAAATTGACAATAAAAGTTAGTTACACGCCCAATATTTTGTGTTGGAGGCATGTACCACCGGTGAAGTTTCCGCTAGTATCCACAAGTATCTCGGGTGAGTGCTACCTCTGAACAGGTAGTTAGTCTATTTTGGAGCGGGGTAGTCAGGGCCAACCACACTATTATTCAAGAAATGGAGAATTTAAGGGTAGCCCTTTTGAGGGATGTAAATAATGAATATTTGAAATCTGAAACACCACAGATCAGTCAACGTCACAGATCATAGTAATTTTAACAAAAGCTTGATTTCAATCTTATGATTACTGCTATATTTTTATTAATGTTGCCCCCTCTGCCGTCCTGAGTCCGTCCACCCCGTAGCACATACTTGATACGTAATTTATGGAGACAGCACACCAGGGCCGCTTCTTGAATGCTGATTAGGGAGGAGCTTTTTGAATCAAACGGGGCTTCTTAGTTTATGAAGTGCATTATGCAGTAAATCTTCATGATAAAAATACTAGTCATGACTTTTATTCGACGACACTCTTAGAATATTTATTCTATTCTGTTCAAAGTTTGATAGCCTTTATCGTTATTATTGAATGGAATAAAGTCGTTCTTCGCAAATAAAAGTATGAAGATCTAGGAAAAGTACCTAAGCTTTTATAAAACTTTCGCAAGCTCACTTTTAAACAAGTTCTGTTGTGATGCACCAAACGCGGATGGCGTAGACCTGCTACGATTCTGCTACGGCAATGCCTACGAAAAGAACATAGCTGTAGCGTACCCGTAGATTATGCATAATACGTTAGCATTATTTTGCTACGGATTTCGCTACAGCTACGAAATATACCGTAGCAGATCTTTTCGTAGGCATTGCCGTAGCAGAATCGTAGCAAGTCTACGCCATCCGCGTTTGGTGCACCACAACAGAACTTATTTAATTGTGAGCAAGTGAATACTTTATAAAAGCTTACTGCTCTCTGTCTTATAAAAGCTATTGCTCTGATTTTTCTCTAATTGATGGTAAATGCTAAAAAGCTATGTTTCTAAAATATTTTAATTATTTTATTTTGTAATTTTCTTTGTCAATAAAGTACTAAAAAAAATATATTTTAATGACTGATAGACACCATTGATCACTAAATCTTAAGTTGGATTTTATAAGATACTAACAGCTGCCCGCTGTTTCAAACGCTCTTATCAAGTAGCGTATGTCCGTTCCCGGGATACCATCTACCTCCAAATTTCACTGAGATCCGTTCATCCGTTAGGCGTGAAAAGGTAACAGACAGACAAACAGATAGACAGAGGTACTTTCGAATTTATAATATTAGTGTGGATAGTGGATTTAATATTCAGATTAATTAAAGTTTTATTAGTCTTATTTAAAAATCTAGATTTTTCTGTTGTTCGATTCGTTTTAGAATAGTGTGAACTTAACATTTCAGCCATATCGCACATTTTTTCAGTATTTTCTTTCACTCAAACGGTGTAATAAGCTTCATTCACGGTAAGGTAGCCAGTTTGGCTGAATACGGCTCTTTTGATTTAGCTCGCTTTCTCCCAGCCCTCAAAGTAGGTTGAAACGTCGTATTTACCACTTGTCGCTTCAGTAAAAGATTTAACTTGATGTCGTTTTGTCACCCGTATACCTGTTTGATATTAAATAACAACAATGAAATAAATTTCCAAATACCTTGAAATTGTTTGAGTTCCTAACAGTCAAATCAGCCCTTTAACTGTCTGTAATCATAATCATAGTTCAAATAAAAAAATCCCTTTTAAAATTAAAATGATCAATGTAGCTAAAAGATAAATAATTAATGCCCTGGTAAAATCAAAAAATCACCAAAAATCATCAAAAACGGGTACGGAGTCAGAAATCGATGACAAACCAATTCGAAATCGCTTATCGGCTAATGGTTTTTGTGAACATTGTGTACCATCGATTGGCGGCTGATTACACTGTTTATGAATGCTGGAACCAGGCGGTAATCAAGCCGGGACAAACAAACACAATGCAGTGGATGCCATGCCATTGCCAGCTCGCTTCCGGAAATTAACTTATTTGTCTGCGAGGGGTAAATGGTAACATGAGTTTAAACACTTTAAACCGATGCGAGATAAATCTGAAAGTGCATTTTCTGCAAACAAATTGTGATTTTCAAGACAGTTAATTAGCATAATGGATTTACTCAAAGAGGAGAGATTTGTAAACAGCTGATATCATCGTGAGTTGCGTGATTTTAGGACGGGTTTTGTATTTTGATGATTTTAAAACACGATAAGGCGAAATATCGCGTTAGCCAAATTTTCATCAGAATTCAGTAGTTCAATGTTAATGATTTAAAACCATCATATTTCTAAATATTTAAAAAATACTGCACCTACTTATACTCAACGTAGCAACAAAAGCTACATTATCTCAACCTAAGCTTATTCCAAGCTTCAAGTAATTTGATGTTTCACGACAAAAATTCCGGACCAAGAATGTCAGAATATAGGTGAAAATAATCAAAGCACTTTTTATTGTGATCCTCAAAGAGTATTTTTATAAGAGCCTTATCGTAACTCGCCCTAAACGACTTCATTCACTCGATGTCCCGAGTCACGTTAATTAAATAAATTAATTTTGACGTTTTTAAGTGGAGCTTTTGGAGGGAATTCTGGCATAATAATTTACTTTCTTATAAATTGTCACCAGACACGTTCTTTATTGACAAGGAAAATCACAATTCAATAATAAAAACAAATTAGAACTAGTATTTACAATTGAAACAATTAAGCTAACGGCAGACTGTTGCAAACAATCTAAAGGTAGCTCAACAGATCAATATCAATACCAATCGGAAGCGTCCCCAAGACGCTGGCTGCATTGCCCCGCTGTATGACAATGCTGACGAGCTGCGCCAGATATCCACCAGTTCTCGGGTCACGCGTCACGTCGACCAGACGCTCAGATAACTTTTTAAAAACCCGAAAAGCCTCGGTACCCCACGAACCAAAGGGAGCAAATGTGTAGGCTCTGTCGAGACCTACATATTTGCATCTCTTGAGATCCTTGGTCAAATCTGCCGCCGCACCAGCCCTCACGGATGTCCTCGGAAGATGGGAAGATGCAAGTGTGTTGACGCATATAGCGTCCCACACAATGGGCCTCCTCAACTCCCATGGGACTAGTGTCATGCCGTTGGGCCTCTTACCATCGTCACGCAACAGACCATTCGGTTCGAGAATAGCTGGTACGTTAGCGGTGACAAAGGCCCGCCGGATGATGTCGTTAAGGCTGGCATGACGAGATATCCAACCGGCGGCAGTACCGCTCTGGCATTGATGAGGCGCGCAACACCTTGCACCCAACCGAAGACATGTTGCGATACGGAAAGTTACGGGATCTAATAAAGTGTCAGTGTTAAATGAAGGAAATGCTTGCAACCAATGTCCTGACTCCCATTTAGAAACGGCCAGGAGTCGCGCACGATCCGCAGACCTGGAGCACGTTTGTAACAAACAATTCCGTGTCAACTCACACAGAGGCCCGTCCCATTGCCGTTGGGACAAAAGAGATTTTAGGGGAGCAGCATTGGGGGAGCAGCATTGGGGCAAGCACTAAGCCAACCGTTCGAGCTTCGTCTAAAAATGAAATTTTGAATGAAATTCCAGGTGGGACCAAACAAGATGACTTTAAAATTTTTTCAACTAAAGAACTAGTGCTGTAGACGGAAGACAGGAACGCTGGAAGGGCTTTGCCCCCAAACGCGGGACACTTGAAATTTTGCTTTTGTATATTGAAATACTGTTTTTGTCTAAACAAGAGTCTGAAGTAAAAAGCTCGCATATTGAAAAATTTAATTCCAAATCTATTTTTCGGATTTCATCTGTGATGATTTATATATCATCAAAAACTGTGTTTACCTCTCCACCTAATGTTCCGTCATCCAAATACCAAACATTGAGCTTGGATTGGAGACGTTGAATTATCGGTTGGATGGCAAGGCTAAATATGGCCGGACCAAGAGGGTCGCCCTGCTGACATCCAACATCGGACAAAATGACTGTTCCTGTAAATTAATTTTGACGGTGAACCGTAACATTGCCAGAGAAAAGGGTAAATTTCTGGAATTTTGTCTTTAATTTCTTTTAGCAAGGCGCCCCTGTCTACGGAATTGAAGGCGTTTTTGACGTCTACCTTCAGAATTCCTACCCATAATTTTGGTCTAAAAATGTACGAAGAGAATGTACTGCGGCATCACATCCGCCTCGCGAACCAAAGCCTAACTGAATTGGTCGGAAATAGTCGCCTAGATAGTCGGCTTCTTTCTGACAGCAGCCTTTAGCCGCAAGGCGGCGGTATGTCGTGCCCACGGCTAAGGGCCTTAAACCGCCATCCTTTTTTAGGGCGCAAAGGTTTGCACCTTAAGTGTTCTGTGATCTGTTGATGTTAACTCGGCCTGACAACATCAGGTTGATTAGAACTGTCAAGTCCTCCAGATGGTCTTCACCTACATGGCCAGACCCGCCAGACAGAAGATCTCTTAGATGCTGTGGAGTCACAGCATCCAGGCCGCCGGCAGAGCCACTCTGGAAAGACATGACAGCTTTAAGCACGTCCTGGCTGGTCGTGTTCACAGCGACCTCACTCTCTTCTGGTGGGGAGTTGCATATTGGCCCCTGATGGTGGAGGCTTACTCTCAAGAGATATGAGAGTAGAATACAATTCGTATTCTATTGTCACCATCGTGAGGTAATCAAAAAAAATTGAAGATTTATTATCATCAGAATTACCCGCAACCTGTCTTCACCCACAGCTAGATAAACAGCAGATTCAGCTGCTCTAAATAATCTAATCTAAAACTAATTAAATTTGTATCTCTAGCGCTTTCGAAATGGGTATTTGTAGCTAGTATTCGGGTGAATTCTCATTGCTACACAAGTTGGCGGTTACAGAGCCGTAATAAACATAGTTTCAGTTCAGGTAACAGCTGTACACACAGCCTGAATGGATGGCAAGTTTCGGTCAGGAAATGTGCTTCGGTATCAGATAATGGTCCGTCCACGTGTTGATCGATTCATCACCAGCATTTTGTAGGTTTTGTTAGATTTGACAACTTGCATAAGCAGAAATTGTTTATTACTCTGCTGGTCTGAAAAATTTAGCATGTCAAAGAAACAAATGACACCCATGGTAATAATTAGCATCTCCAAAAAAGCCCAAAATTATACATAACACATTACAATAAACCGCCAAGTGCTAGTCGACTCGCACACGAAGGGTTCTGTACCGTTAAAAACAGGGAACATTTTCAAAGAACATCATATTTTCACTTGTCCAGAGACCCCTATTTATTTTATTTTTTGTATTTTTTGTTATAACAGTTGTAGTCTTACTTATTTGTAGAAAGTTTCATGTGCCTACCTAATTGTGGTGCCTTGACAAATTAAGCTTAAAAATGGCCAAAAAAATCACGTTTGTTGTATGGGAGCCCCCTTTAATTTTGATATTTATTTAATTTTTATTATTTTTTGTTATACTGGCAAGAGAAATACACATTCTCTGAAAATTTCAGCTGTCTTCCTCCTACGGTTTATGAGATAGAGCCCTGTGACAGACGGACGGACGGACGGGCGGATGGATGGACGTACAGCGGCGGCTTAGTAATAGGGTTCCGTTTTCACCCTTCGGGTACGGAACCCTAAAAATTAAACAGAAAAATATTTATTTTTTTGTTTAAGTTTAAATTTACTTTCTATTGCCAATTTATTTTTTCTTTTTGTCACGACTGTGTACCAGACATCATAGTTGCAGACTTCAAGGTTTATACTTATTATTATTCAGTGTGATATTTGGTTATTCTATATCTTTGCCCGTGTGTCATCATTTCCGGATCGTGGAGGTGGAATCTCATAGATATCTTGCAGCAGATTCCATACATTACAGTTATTCACAGCATTTTGTCTTTTGCAAAACTAAAGAAATTTCCTTTGCTGATTCGGACTTTGTGAAAATGCATCTAAAGAGGCGGAAAACTTTTCCACTTCTCAAGCGCAATATTTTAGACGATTTTTGATAGAAGTTTTTGATTAGCTGAATCTTGAAGTTCTGCACATTTTTTATTGGATAAGGTAAGATAACCTCCGGTTTGTTTGATGCCTCAGGAGGAATCCAGAACCCACTGCCAAATACAAACTTCCAAAAATCGCTATTAAGTGTTGGTAGACTTACTGTAGGTAGTCTTGAAAATAACCAAAATTTTTAAAAGATCATTAGTTAACATTTTCGCAGTGGGTACGTATCCAGGCGATTATATATAACCCTATAATTGGGTCACCGGCTTTCGAAATGAAAAACATGAAATTGGAAATGATTTATTTCTCATATATCACAATACAAATCAAACCAAACATTGAAAATTAAAACTACTAAGAACTAAAGAATAAAACAAAGAGTTAATGATTCAAATACGAAATTACAATTCTTTCTTTCATTAGTTGGGTATGCTTACAGCATATAATATGCTGTAAGCATAACCGGCAGATTAGAGATACAAACATAGAGATATATTTAACATAAGACCTAATTTTATAGAGGTATATTAATGTAATGTTAACACCTAGTTTTACAGTAATAAATTCTTCATCTTTATATTTATAATGGTAATCATTGAGACACATATGAAAGTCCGCCAATCAGAAGCAGTAATAGCATATACGGATTTAAAACTAAATTAAAGCGGTTTCTAATTCAGGAACAAAGAAAGTGGGACGGCATCAATAACAATGATGAGTCGATAATTTGAGGGTCTTAGCTTAGCTTATCTATCGTATCTATTTTTTCTCTTTATAATAAAGAGAAAAAATACATTACGTTAATATGTTACGAAATTTTCAGAAATGGCGTTTTTGTTCATTTTATAGTTCTAATTTGATTTTATTATTTGATTGTAATTTTCTTTGATAATAAAGGCCGTTCTGTTGGTTGGCAAATAGTTAAGTATTCAAATGTATTTTATAATATATATTTTTGTTGTAGTTGTCCATTACTTAAAATAAGCTATAATGTTAGGCATGTGTGCATAGATCCAGATAACATTGCTAATATAAAAAGTTATATAAAACCCTTACTTCATTCACTTTATTGCTAAACATACATAGAACAGTGTACGTAGAGGTTTGTCGTTGGTGATGTAATTTACCTCACAAGGGTCAACATAATACCAGCGCTGAGTAGGTAATTCTTGATTTATCTACTCAGCAACATGTTGAGTTGATACCTTTTTGACTCGACACTCGGTGGTTTGCCAAGAAGGATGCGGAACTTACTAGGTAGGTACCTACTACTGATAATCTATATAATGTCATACTGATAAATTTGTACCTAGTTTAGTTTTTCCCATAAATGTTTAGTAATTGTAATGTGTCGTGTCGTGTGAAATAAATCATTTTCATTTCATTTCATTTTCATTTCGTTTCATTTCATTTCAAAGTAGGCATCTATTGCAATCATATCTACTTCAAAAACTTTCTTACCTACTAACTCCCTTATTCTAGTGATTTAAGCGCTGAACAATCTCCCTAAACACTACTAATTGGTTGTTTGCAGAACCTTGTCAGATCGACGTTCAACAAAACAATAAAACAATAGTGAAATGACGCCAGCTTGATTTACGTTCAACACTAATTAACACGAAGATTAATTATTATTGCAAAACTGAAGCTCAGATGAGACTCGGCTGAAATTAAGGAAAATTCAGCCTTGGCGTCGATCTGAATTATCTATTCATGTTTGATAGATAAAAATAAATAAATAAATCATGCTGGAAAATTCATACAGCATCATCTAGCCCCAAGCTAAGTAGGAGCTTATGTTATGGGTAGGTACTAGATAACTGATATAGGTATGTAACTTATACATTATACTACAAAAATATATATTTTTATTATACAAAACAAAACCTTGAAAACCAAACAATCAACAAATATCTGCAGATCAAGCAAACATTTGCAATGCGATTGTAAAAAGCCTTTAACATGTTCTATCAATTGGATTTATTTTATGCGCAAAAAGACAATACCTAGTTTTTTTATTGTTCTTTGATTGTTGAATTTATATAAAGGACGTGGAATAGTTGTAGCTTCGCTCTGTAGTTATATCTAATACATATGTTGGTTAACCTACGATTACTTGTGTAATTTTAATTATCTGATGTGTCCAAGAGTCTTATAAGGTTTACAATAAAATCAAGCTCTTTGTGTTGCGAGTTTTTGAATACGTTTGATGGAATGTTTTAAACAAAATATTATAATGCATACACGCGAAGCTAAATTTAACGACTCAAATTCTAATGAAACTAACACAAATAATGCATACAATAACTAAAGTCAGGAGGCATCTAAGGGTTAAAATGATGACATTATTAAACGTTACGACGTTAATTCATCTATCAAAGTTAATGAAGCAGTTGACATACCATTGATAGATATTGCCAATTAACACCATTTACCTTCTAGGTAGGTAACTTGAGTGGTTTGAGAGTTAATACTTACACTAATACTTACTACTGAAACTTACGCCTGTTATATATACTGGCCTGCAAAACTAAGTATCACACTTTTAAAATTGCACTACCTATTTAAGTACAAACGATAATAATATACTTTCGAAATAAGAAGGACTCGAAAAAGGTTTATACAAATTATTTATTATTATTTTGTATGTATAGAAAAATGGGAGAATATTCCCCAAAATCGGCTCGAAACCTCGTGTGCAGTACCAGCTCGAAGCAGTAACCAGAGCCCGAGGAGACAATACCAGTTATTAAAAATTAAATATCATTTAAAACTTATTCGTAAAATGTTAATTGAGTTTTTGGACACTAAGCTAAAAATGGTTTTATATTGTTTTATCTTTTTATGTTAAAAATGTTACTAATGTATAGTATACTATAGTTTCAAAGAAACCTGATAAAATTTGCTATAAGCAGCTTTTATTTTTGTTCCTAACTTCTACAGTTTAAAAAATATTGAAATTTTAAGTGTGATACTTAGTTTTGCAGGCCAGTGTACACGAAGTTAGTACGTCGTCGGTAGGCCGGAACTAAATACTGGTTTTCCAAACAGCTGTTCTTTTACTTTTACTCCAGGCAAATTCGATGTAAAATATTTGTAAACCAACTACAACAGAAAATCTAAAACTTAGGTACTCACGTTGGCTCTGAGTATATATATTTATTGAAGAAAAGATCTCGACAAGGAATCGACAAGGAATGACAAGGAATGACAAGGAATGGCAACAGATTGAATTATCTTACTAAGATATAATTTAACGTTAGCTTGATATGCTTTATGTAAAGAACCCAAGTACCCAAGGTAAAGGTTTGTCCTACATAGTATATGGATCGACGATAAATAATTTTAAGTGTTAACCTGTAATGTCCTAACATTATTTTTTATTTATAATTATTTTAGATTCAGGTATTTTCTATGTATAATACAAAACATCTATCTATGTATCTGGTGTGTGTATTGTATTAAGACGTATAACAGTCATCTAGCACCCATAACATAGCATCATCTAGCCCCAATGTAAGCAGAGCTTATGTTATGGGTGCTAGATGATGCTGTGTGGTTTGTCTAGCATTATTTATTTTATAACTATTTTTCACATAATTTATTTAAAATGTCGTTCTACAATATTTTTTTTAAATAAAATGTTATAATACTATTCTAGAGTAAAAAATAAATCAAAACGGTGAATCACCGGCCGCGAAGTTAGCTTCAAGCTAACTAAGGTTCAGAGAGAGGAACTTCCTAACGATACGCGCCGAGTCCAGGAGTACCGCCTTTTGGATCTGGCCTTCGTATACAGGGTAGTAAAAACGAACGTTACCTGGAGGGCAGCTACCCGAAATATTCAAGTTAACAAATTTTACTGAAAAGAAACATTTCTTTATTTAAAAAGTAAGTTACCTAAACTGCATTCACATAATTTTTCATACCTACCACTCATCCAGTAACCGAACCCATAAAAATCTAAAAAAACACCCTTTTTTTTTATTTCTCTGATCGGTAGAGTCGATCATAAGAATCAAATCTGTCAAATAAACATTGCATATTAAATTATAGGAACACCGCCAAAAACTGGGACGAGACGGAGCACTTTAGATGAATTATTTACAACAGGTACTCCTTTCTGCTGCTGCAGTCAACTGGAGTAGAGTGGAGACCACCAATATTCATCCTAATCTATATATATAAAAGAAAGTCGTGTTAGCTACACTACTTATAACTCAAGAACGGCTGAACGGATCTCGGTGAAATTTAGCAGCGAGGTAGATGGTATCCCGGGGCCGGACATAGGCTACGTTTTATTCCGGAAAAAAGCGTGCGAAGCCGCGGGCTGCAGCTAGTTTAATATAATATGCAATGTTTAATTGATAGGTTGGTTCTTAAGATTGACTCTACCGATCAGTGACATAAAGCACAGTGTTATTTTTTTAAGAGTTTAGTAGGTTCGATTATCGGATAAGGCAAGTACTTTCTAATTCTGTAAAAGCCTTAGTTTTAAAAATAAAGGAATATTTATTTACAGTAAAATTTGCTATCTTAATCTTGCTAATATTTTGTGTAGCTGCCCTCCAGGTAACGTTCGTTTGTACCACCCTGTATAAGGAGGTGGTTTGTAGTGGGTAGTCCCTAGCAAAACAATCTACTATTATTATTTGTAGTCTTATGACTTGTGACTTGCGTACAAGCGTTGTTAATAATTAATCTGAATCTAGACTAGAAAATCGCAAAAAAATCGATACGCTCAAAATATATTTCCAAAAAGCCGTTTTTACACCAACTATAACCATCACATTTTCATCACACATAAGTCAATAGGCCTTTGAACAAGGCTATTGTGGTCCTATTGAGCTATATTTCACGGACAGCTCGTACACCTGAAAATACCGGCTCATACAGCCTTGATAAATATACCCATCTCGCGGTCAGTGCATCCAATTACGGCAGGCGTGGCTTGCATGAGAGAATTGAAGCACGGGACGCGATTTTAACTTCAGCATGATTTCATACGACGATTGGGAACGCGTTTGGGAAGCAATTGTTGTGAAATTGTAAATGTCTGTGTTTGAGTGGTTGGAACACATTGGATTGCGGGGCTGTATTGGAAATATTTGCCTTTGTTTGTGATAAAATTGAATAGAACTTGGGCGTGAATTTGAGTAAAAATAAACTAGGTGTCAACAGCCTATATTGGTACTGCTGGACGCCTCCCACTGATAAGCGCCGATTGGCTGTTACCTCATGGGGGAATGCCCATAAACACCACGCTGGGCATGCGAGTTGGGGATCGCATATTATGATTTGATAATATCTGTTAATCCTTTCCTATTCATTCATACTTTATATCCTTACTTACTTCTGCCCACGGCTTCGCAAGAGTCTTTCTGGGATGCATAAAAGTAGCCTATGTCCTTCTCCGGGATAACATTGTCAACTTTCATAAAGATTCTTTCAGCCGTTTAGGCGTGAAAGGACAGACAGACAAGAGTGACAGAATTACTTTCTAATTAATAATATTAGTGTGGATAGGGTATATTGTATCAGAACCTTTCTCAAAATTCAACATAACCAAACACAATTTAAAAAAGCTCCACGTCCATAAGCTTATAATTTCAGCCCAATCCGACGAACTCGTTTATAAAAATTGCGCGTTTTCATATGGTTGAAAACACATTGTCCGGTTGTCGGTGCACGATTGTGTGCCGGGGGCGAAGCCCTGACATAATTACGACACAAAGTCAGATAGTACTCGTAGGTATGTTTTCCAAAAGATATGATCCCGCTTTGTTTTAAATTTCAGTGTTTTTCTACGTTTTGTTTTCGCGCAATCAATTGAAGTGAACACAGCTTTCAATTAGGTTTCCCTAATTTAGTCATAATTTAATAAAAACAATAATTTATTTAAATCGTTTATTTCTGTAGGTCTTACAAATTACATATTGTGTTTTAGACCTATTTCACCATTTGGTTCAACTCCTTGTAAACTTGTGATATAGACGCGAATGATCTCTACCTCTCGGCAAATAGCTTACAGACAACTTTTAGGTTTGGTTAAAGTTCAGATGCAACGATTTTTACAGAAGTATAAGCAAAACTTTTATTAAACAAACAAGAAATAAGTATAAAAATAAATAAAAATAAAAAACACTGTAAGTTAACTACATAGTAATGAAATGCAATCTTAAAAGTACCTATTATATTTGTGAAGACAATATATTTTTAATTTATTGTCTAATCGGTTCAGCCAGTGAGAATTGTATGTGTGTGTTTGTGTGTGTGTGTGTGCGCGCTATAGATTGCATGTGTTAAGTAAGGGCTTCTGTGTATTGCATAAAATAATTAATTAGAACATAATATTTATAAAGTTTTCAGTGTTTTTGTAAACTAGACGAGCAAGTATGCTTGTTATAGTTATAGTTGGTTTTTACTTTGCTCTCAGTACCTATGAGTATTTTTTTTTCTATTTGTTTGCTTTTTTTTTTAAATGTATGGAGCCAATAATCATGTGTTTTTATTACCTACACGTATTATGAAAGAAAGTAAAAACTGTTTCATTATTTTTATTAGAGTATGGTCTAGCTATGGTACAAGCTTGAAAATTAACAGACTAGTTCTTACTAAAATGAGCAAACTAGTACAAATTTCATCACAGCCAAGGTGAAAACATTAGGATTTGGAATATTCCATTGCTATGTTTACTTCACACGATTATTATTTATTGCCTTTTGCTTCACGCACCCCAACCCGCCCGCGGCTATCACAATATACTGTATATTTCAGTAGGTATGTAAAATATAGGCTTAAAAGAGAACCTTCTGTTTTTAAATCTTTGACTTGAAAATAAGGATGTCCGTACTCGTATAATAATTATTTGTTCAACAAGTGAGCAAAACGATTTTTTGTTGCCCGTGCCGATATTAATTCCCGAGCTAGCGAAGCAGTCCGGAGTAGAGCCATGAGCGTAGCGAGTGGCTCTAAAGTAGACTGCTGAGCTAGCGAGGTATTTAAAGGCCACGAAACAAAAAACATTTGTCCTTGAGTTCAACGTACAACACTTCACCTCGACTAGCGAGAAAATGTTTTGTAAATATTATTAAAAGAGGTCGAATGTCTGGAACTCATTTCGGGGTACAACCATGGAGGGTGAAAATGCTATAAGCCTCTAACAAACTAAGGAAGACTTTTTCTTTATGAAATTTGAACGCTGTCTAACCTCCTCTTCGATAAGCTAAAATGAGTACCTACTAGAACAGCTCACAGAGGTGCAACTCCCATACAAATTCCAAACCTGTTGTTATGGAGATTATTTAAAGATGGCGCTGTCCGCCTAAAAGAATGGTCTTCACAAGCCAAGTTGTAAAGGTACGCATAAAAATTGGAGCTGACTCCAGTGAGAAAGTTAACCTTCCCTGGTGTACGCGGTATCGCGTAGTTTGTTCGTTTTTTCGGCGCCGACCATGGAGTATCATTACTTTATTACACCATCGAAATGTAGTACAGCATTCTGAATTCAAATTACTTTTTTCGGCATGTTAACTAATATTCTTTATTTCACATGTGAACAAAACCCGACTTTGCTCACTGTTTTTGAGCTGTAAAGTCACCGTTTTCGAGCGAGAGTAGTTAATATTTATTTTTTTATAAATTTATCTGTGTGAAAAGTAAACTAATTTTGGTATAGTATTTTTTTTTGTTGTAACTTAATTTCATAAAAAAAGAAAATAGTTAAATATATTTCAACCCAGGTACACATTAAGTAGATATATTACAAAAATCATTGAGTTATAATATCTATGAATAATAAAAATCGGCGCAGCCTTTTTCTATGTTTATATGGGAAGCTTCTTGAAAGAAATAAATAAAATAAAAGTTTGTTGGGTGCCATGCAGCACCGGGGCAGCCAGCGTCTTGGGCACGGTTCCGACTGGTATTGATATGGATCAATTGAGCTAGCTCTAGATTGTTTGAAAAAGTCTGCAGTTAGCTCAATAGTTTCAATTGTAAATACCAGTTCTAGTTTTTTTTATAGCTTTCTTTACTTTAATTGTAATTTTCTGTTTTAAAAGAGTCTGCTGCTTGTAGGTAGGTACATTATCCATACTAATCTATCTTATATATATCTTATATTAATCTATATGCTCGTATATAAAAGAAAATCGTGTTAGTTACACTATTTATAACTCAAGAACGGTTGAACGGATCTCGGTGAAATTTGGCAGCGAGGTAGATGGTATCCCGGGGCAGGACATAGGCTACCTTTTATTCCGGAAAAAAGCGTGCGAAGCCGCGGGCTGCAGCTAGTATATTATAAATTCTAAAGTAACTCTATCTGTCTATCTGTCTGACTGCCTATCTTTCAGTCTCTTACCTTTTCACTCCTAAACGGCTGAACGGATCTTAATGAAATTTGGCAGGGAGTTAGATGGTATCCTGGGGACGGACATAGGCTACTTGAAAAGCTCGTGCAAAGCCGCGGGCAGCAGCTAGTATCTTGATAACTCTGTGTTGTTTGTGCAGGCTCGCAGTGTTTGCTCTAGGCGTCACCGGCCACCCCCACACCACCAATCATGTTTTATGACACCAGATCAACCCAAATATTCGATTTGGATTAAACGACGCGGACGTAGGGAAAAATACGCCCGCCACTTATACATGCATTGTTTGTATGGCTTAATGTGTCGGACAGGGGGTTTATTTTGGTTCATGATGTCATTTTTATTATGAACAACTTTACATCACTAGCTGCTGTCCGCGGCTTCGCACGCGCTTTTCGAGTAGCTTATGTTTGTCCCCGCGATACATTTACCTCCCAGCCAAATTGCATTGAGATCCGTTCAGCCGTTTAGGCGTGAAAAGGTAACAGACAGACAGACAGACAGATATAGACAGACAGATAGAGTTACTTTCGAATTTATAATATTAGTATGGAAGGATTGTATGGAGGTGGTGTGTTGTATGTGAATATTATATTTTAGTTAAATCATTATGTTAGTTCTATTTGTAGTTCCTTTAACAAATAAATTATTGTTTATCTACCTATTACAGACAGCCAAATAGACGACCGGAGTAGGAATGACGTCATACATAAGCTCGTCATCATCTCGGTTCCCAACTTGAGAAGCTAATCTAGTTTCGATAGGAGCTTATTGGATGGACCCAGCTATTACTGGAGTGTTAGTTGGTTTTTGTAAGCGTTCACCTACGAGTAGTACGTTTAGCTTGGCTAATCAAGAACCTACCTTTAAATAACCTACTCTATTTTTTTATTATCTGCCAAATAGATAAAAAATCTCGCATTACTCAAATTAACTAAACTTAAATTAAGTTTCTTGTTATTGATTTTTAAACACAATTTAAAAAACTAATTAAGTAAGTAAGTAAGTAAGTAAATCCTTTATTTGCACACATAAAACACACACATACAGTTGGTATACTCATTACAGATTGGTAAAATATAACACAACTTAAATATAATAACTGCGACTCGATTTGCGATTGATTGTGAATTTCGTCAATTAATTAATTGACGATTTGAGATCCGTTCTTCAGAAGCTAACACGATGATCGACCATTATATCGGTCGAATAGTCGAAGTAATCGAGTAGTCGAAGTAACGAATAGTTATAATCATAATTTTCTTGATCTTTTCCCACCTATGCGAAATCGGCACAGCTGGTTTTCATCTTTCATACATTTCTATCAACCGTCATCACACCGCTTGTTATCATTCTAATAATAAACTAAAGAACCTAAAAAAAACGTGAATTGCTGCAGTGATATCAGACTCATTATTCGATTATTTAAGGACCAAATTCACACTGTTAATCACAGTGTAAATTTGGGCCTTAAACCCACTTGTGTCACTCCGAAATCCCACTTTTTACCATACCATAAAAATATTATGAGCATCAATTATTTCAACACCTCTATACCGACTCTTCGTTGAACCAAAGAAAATCCCAAACATCCAGAAGGATAGATAAATATTTCAATACAGATCTTTGTTCGTGGGTAGTTTGGCACTCCACAATTCATTTTGGGATTTGCCCCGCAATTATCGCATTTTATGCTCAAAGTACGAGAATTATGTGGTTGATAAAGTTGAAACTTTCAGAATAACTGCTCCTTAAATAATTCAGCTTCCGAATGGTAGTTCAACTGACTTTTATAAGGATTTAAATCGCTCAAAATGATTTTCTTTCAGGTGTTTCTATAACATTTAAGTTTGAGAAAATAAGTTCGCCACACTCGTAAATAATTTAAATGCTAAAGTTTGGTGTTTGGATGTTTTTAAGCATTCACGCCAAAACTGCAGAACGGATTGGGCTGAAATTTTGCATAGATGTAGTTCTAAACATGGAATAAAATAAAACTTACTTTAATCCCGGAAAACCGAGTGCGAAGTTGCAGTATAAAGCTAGTTATTTTAATAATTTTTTATCGTAACATTTTGCACTGTACCTTCACTCATCTGATACCGCAAGGTGACCCCAAGATACGATCAAGTTACGGTTAGAATTTACAGCGTCATTGAAAATCTTTATTACCCATGAACGAGTAAGTTCAGTTCGCAGCAGTAGGGCACCTACTATATAAACATGTAAGTTCGGAAGAGTATTGTGCTGAACTGCTAAAAAATAAATTTATTGTTTTGAAATAACTAAAAACTGACATCGAATCCCTATTGCCTGCTGTAGTTGCTGAGATATTAAAGACGGAAAAAGGACAGAAAAAGCGAGACCTCATGGGTTTCTAAACCGATCTCCGATCGTCGAAACCCTAAAAAGAAACATAAATACTGTCGAACTCAGAACCTCCTTTTTTCTAAGTTGATATAAAACAACAAACTACGTAACCTTATGTGTTCGTTCTTTACTTCTGTAAATTGTTCAAATGATTCGTACTCTCAAACGTTGGCTAAAACTGTATTACTCCGTTATTGAGACAGATTTAGTAGTTTCTTTGACAGTTTAAGTGAGAGGGATTGGACAGGAGCCGGTTTAATAGATCTAGGATTAGATAGAGTTTTAAGTTTCTTTTATTTAAACTTCTTTGTTCTACGTGGAAGGAAAATTCGTGGTTTTATTTTTCAAAAACGTATTGGGTTGCTATATAACATACCTACATACAAATTAGATACAAAAACATATCGCACTGCTGATGCAGCGCACAGCGGGGCTATGCAGCCAGCGTCTTGAGGACGCGTCCCGATTGGTATTGATATGGACCAGTTGAGTTAACTCTAGATTGTTAGCAACAGTCTGCAGTTAGCTCAATTGTTGCAATTGTAAATACTAGTTCTAATATGAAAGTTGTAAATCACTTTTGTGTTAATAACCATGATGGATTTATAGTTGTTTCTATTCTTTCATTGTAATTTTCTTTGTAAATAAGTCAGTCCCATAAACATACTCGTACCTATTGAAAAGTTTACCTGTAGTGTCCGAGTTTTCTAGTTTTTTTTATCACACACAAGGTATAGCATTTTTTTCTATTTTCCTCTTTCGTCCTCTGACAAAGCTCAGACATCACATTCCATAGACCATTTATAGTCTTTAATTACTATTTTCTAAAAGAAAAAATAAAAATCGAAATCTCTCGTAATAATCTTTCAACAACCATGGTCCGGTGTCCACATGAATTAAATAAGTAATTTAAAACCATTTTAACACGATATCTGAAACGTTATGTCGGACTTAATAAAGCTGGGAGCATTCTAATGAATCATATTGGCGTGAAATTAAAGACTGAGTAGAAGTGAAACTCGAAATATATAACATCGTCACAGTTTGATAACATTAGAAACTCCATCACAACAAACTACATCCATACTAATATTATAAATTCGATATTAATTTTCTATCTTCTATCTTAAATATTTCTGTCTGTTACCTTTTCATGCCGTAACGGCTAAACGATTTTAATGAAATTTGGCAGGGTAGTTAATGGTATTTTGGGGACGGACATAGACTACCTGAAAAGCGCGGGCAAACCGCGGGAAGCTAGTATTATTTAAAATATTACACACCTACACCGTCACACAAACTTTTGTCTCTAAAATGATTATCTAATTAGAACGAAGCTCACCCAAGAAAAATGAAGCTACCTATTCCTATCTATTCTCCACGAACAATTTATGACAGGAAGGATAACAGTGTCTTCAGGGCTGAGTTTGACTACTTTATAATACTTAATAACAAAGAAAACTACAATCAAAGAATATAAACAAATTAGAACTAGTATTTACAAATAAAACAGTTGAGCTAACTGCAGACTGTTGTAAACGATCCAGGGGTAACAATAAAAATACTAAGTTTAGATGAAATATCGACAAAGTAACTTAGTTTCCATTCTATTGCCCCCTCCTACTCTATGACACTGGTCCTCCTATGGGATTACAAGATAATCCTCTTGATACTTCCCCCTCTGAAAGGTAATAAAATTCTTGCGTCATCGCTGGACCCACGAACCCAGAATTAAACATTACTGCCTTTACCGTTTCTTTCGCCAATTTTTTACAAAAAGACCAAAACGGAAAAGGTCAAATTTGGTTTCCGCTGGTGATCCGCTTTGATTTGCTTTTCTTCTTTGGGAATTATAAGATTTCGTATTGTTTTAGGATGGATTAATGTTGAAAGTTCGTTGGGTTTCTCGATTTTGTTATGGGGTGGGAAGCTAAGTAACTTTTAATAGAGTAGTTTCTAAATAAAAAATAACGTAATGTCCAGAATTAATAAATAATCTTAATTTCGTCATTTGAGCTGGACATTAGAATTCCCAAAGATATATATCTAGGCAATTAGACATATCGGGCGTTTTCTGTGTATAATAAAAATATATATCTGAGTAGGTATATCAGTTATTTAGTACCCTTATTACTAGCTCTTCTTTGTGGCTAGATGATGCTGTGTGGATTGTCCAACATAAATTATTTATTTTATTTTATAGTTCGATGCATACAGTTTTGCAGTGAATTGCATATTTTATCACTTCACTGTTCTTACTGATTACGATGCAACATTACTTCCATTTAAGCAGTATTAAAATTTACTGCTGCTGCAACGCAGCCTTTAATAACTTCCAGTGACTAAAATAATTGTAATAAACGCTTGCTAGGTACGGATTGCGCTATTTTCCGCTCACGGCATTCTATCATTAGACGAGATTTTCTCTCGGAACCGCAACGCAAACTCTTGTTTTAAGGAAATTTCTTTAGTGTCTTTTTTCTTTACTCCATATACAATCAGATTACTAGAAACCGTAAAACAAGCGTAATAGTTGGCACTAGTAGGAAAAGCTTTGAGGTCGAGGGGATAAAAAGAAAACCATATTACTATCCGGCTTCGAGACCCACATTAATATACATTTGGCTCGCCGACTCTGGAGTCTCGCATTCTCATCACAAATTGAGTCACAAAATAAAATTAGTCTCACTTGTTTGTCCCGCAAATAAAGCAGGTATCCCCGAAAGTTAATTCAACTATTCACTAACGAAATATTCTATTAACTGCCTCTACCCAATTTTAATACAAATGAAAGCCTCTTGCCTGTTAATAAAAGGGTTCTAAGAAGATTAATGTTTTTGTTATTTCCCTCTATCACATCACAATGCCCGGTTAATTAGTCTAAATAACACTGTTTTGCCAGACGCGCAAACAGAGACCCTTAATGAAAGCAGCCAATTCCCGGGTATGAACCGAAACGCTCTTTCATTTGGCCTTAAAGGCGTAGGGCGGCGCAATACGCCAGCAGTTTGCCAAAAACAAGGCCAATAACGGTCTGGCAAACAGTACAAATGATGCGTTAGTGACAAAACGACGCGAATGCTCCCCATCTCGGCGTGACGGGAAACAAGACAGGTTATTATCTCCCGAGCCGAAACACGTCAAGGAACCCTCTGATATTTTCCACGCGTCCACGAGTATTCGCAGGAGACCCAAAGCTAAAATTAGTTACTGGATTTCTTGTTTTACGCTGAATGCGTTGCGTGATTTTCTTTGTTAAGGATATAGCAGATGCCAGGCTGGAATTGAACTCCGTGTGCGGAATGGATAAGAGACGCACTCTACCTCTATTTACGGTTTCAGGGTGCCACTTTGCGATACGCTGTGGTTTGTTTTAGATAAAACACTTTCAAATGCTAAGCTTCATCGCGTCATTCTACAGCAATTGGTTAAACATAACAAAGATAAAGTCCTCAGTCAACCCATGGCCCGTCTGTTTCAAGCTCATATCACCTTATTTTTCGACTTCAGCCACCTTATTTTTCGCAAGTAAGTTAAATAGCTAATAGAATTACCTAATGTTATCCCGTGTCTCATATTTCGGCTGTTGTTTAGAGCTTTGAATATTCTTTTGGTAATTTTTTTGCTGGAATAATTTGTCTGAGTATCCAAATTGCGGGATAAAAAGGATGCCCTTTCTAAGTTTAATCCCGGAATTTGAGTCGAATCCGCGGAAACCACACGCGCTTTAATTCCGCTTGTGAATGCGAACACGTAGAATTAAAAAATAGCCACTGTGTGCTATAAAAAAATAATAACAATTTAAGTGACTGAAGAGCAAAAACAATAATAAAAAAACCTCTCAAAAAATCTCTTTACGTAAAACATTTTTACTGGGATATATTATTATCGAAAGATTTAGGAGACTTAGAAATAATGGTTGCCATTTTATTTTTACTGGTGTCATTTAATTCTTGACCACAATAACGTACCTATGTAAAATATCACACGCTGGAAGAATAATCTCCTACAAATAAAGTATCTAACTAAGCCATCAGAGGTTTCTAAACTTCATCACACAAATAAATTAACCTGAAAGTAAAGAACCAAATTTTACAAAAAACACAAAATCGTGTGCACTATCTCGAGATATATCCTAGAAAAATATTTTATAGTATTATAAAATCTGAGGTTTCGGTGGGAATTTTCTTTGCAAATCCTGCCAGTGTTTTATTTTTTTAATTTCTTTGCATGCGTTTTTACCAAAACAGAAGCATTGAAACAGCAATTGAAACTCTCTAATACCTCCAAGAAACGATCGCGCATATCAACTTCGAGGTGTTGCTTTCGAATTCTTTCGTCGATTCAATATTCTTTTTCCATTTTCTCCGTCTGAGGCATCGCTCGATCTGATCCCCGATATTCATGTCTGCACTTTCACAATAATAATGTAGGTATATCCTGACTAAAAGTATTACTCGCTAAGCTCACTGCTACATAGGTATATGCCTATATTTTATTCGCGTACCTTTGCATCTGCTGCTTTGAAACTCCTTGCTATAATATATGTCCGTAAATAATATTTGCAAAGAGAAACACAATGACTCTTTATTGTGAGTAGCTTTTCTTGTTTACAGGAAATTATGCTAATGCAGCTTTGAACCTATTGGAGAATTTTATAAACAAAAGAATAGAGCAACAATAGTAAAAAAAAAAATATCCTGCAATAGGTACTTGATCCATGATGTTCGACTGACCTGATAATCAAATAGTCATTTCCTAATGCTGTTAAGTTTTTTTACGACAATCGATTTGGTTTATGAGGAACTTGATATCGATTATATTATTTTTTCTCAGCATTTTGTATTACTTTACAGGCCTTCTCAGGCGTCTAAATGACTTTATTCTTTAATCCGACTGGGCAATACAATAAAATAGTATAAATTTTGTTGTTTTACGTGTTTCTGCCCGCAGATTTACACGTGTTTTTCAGGATTAAAAGTAGGACAGCCTGAGTTACAGTGATAAACTACAATTTGTAAACTATTTTCAATACTTTTTCAAGAAAAAATCGTAAAGAATTTTCTTCGTTATATACTTTGTCGGCTCGATAAAAATCTAAACTTTCTTAAGTCCCGATATTTTTCGAGTTGACAGATTCGCATCTCTATCTGTCAAAAGTAAATGTCTAAGTAATATTTAATTTGCTACCAAAAATAAAATAAGATCGTGGCACACACATACCTAGCTGTGTGAATTACCTTGTTGAAGACTTGTTGCAATAATTGCAAATGTGTAGGCCCTAGGAACTGAAAATTAACCCTTCACGATTCCTTCATTTTCAAAAGTTTGTAAGTAAGTAAAAACTATCATCAAGACGGCAATAGCAGCTTCTTAATGAGGGAATAGAGAGTGCACCTGTGTTTGCGCACACGCTAATATCCTGTGCACATGGCTTGTCTCCGTTGAGACTGGCCGTGTTGGCTGAAATTTGGCTAGGAAGATGTCAGCAGTTTTATGTGCACGAATGTAACCATAAATAATTAATGCTGGGCAATCACACAACACAGCCACAAGCTAACTAAGCCCACATTATATTTCAAACGCTAAACTCCCATACAGTTTCAATTTCCCTGTACAAGGCAAACGGTGAGGCGCGCTCCGTTGTTTTGTATATTTTTTCTCCTCTCTATGAAGAAGTCATAAATCACTAGAATGTAAATCTGGAGCATCCTACGTCGGATGAGTGACACGCCATTATCGCGTAGCAACCTCCACCACTGAGATCGCGGCCTAAACTTGCCAACCGAAGTTTTATTCCCCGACTATCCTTTTATCTGTTGCAGTTTACGTTTTGTTTCAGTGTTTTGGAATATATATTTATTGCTGCAGTGGAGCGTTGCTGGGCTATCACAAAATCCTATTACAATCGCGTTGCAGCCTGTGCAATAAAATATGTCACAGCTAGCTCATACCTAGATATTTGCGAAAACTTTAAAAGAGAGATTTAATAGTCGCAATAAAACTTGCAATTTCTATGCCTAATATAACTACTATGTATTAATAGTTTTCAAGTTAATTCATGGAGATTAGCACGGGTGAAAATGTTATCAGATGTGGTTTCGTGTGGCACGTTTAAATACCTAACTTAAAGTTGTAAGCTCTACAATAACGCGCGTTAAAAGTACAAAAAAATCTACCCTTCGCATGTAAATTGAAAGCAAGCATGTGTCAACCGAACCAATGGGAACATTAATCTAATAAAATAATGGAACGTCACAAGGAATCAGTTCCGTAACTACGTCCGTAATAAGCCAACAAGTATTCAATCCGTCTCCATCCGTCATGCGTGTAGAAGTCGTGATCCCTCTCATCTGTCAAGTCTTCCAACAGTTCCAACCTTGAATGTGCTCTTTCTGTTTCAGGTAATGAATTCTAGTCAAGTATTGCTTCGAGTTTGAGGGATTTGCAGCTACTTTGTGTAAGTGAACTACTTACATTTAATAGGTTTTGCATTTATTTTTCATTTTCATTGCAGTCTCTCTAAGCCTCTGCAGGCTTATAATAATTAAAAGATTCTTAAAGATCCTACTTTTTTTTTGTGTTGGGGCTGAAATGTTACGTGTTGCACAGCGTGCGTTCGTACAGTCAGTTCGGGGAAAGAAGGCACTCGCAACGAGCAACGGGACGGATTTAGCACACGGCGTAACGTATCACGCTCGCCACGAATGGTACATTACATCCTGTTACACTGGTCAGTACCCGACTTTAGGTGCTCAGCAGGACTGTGTAAATTTTTAGTCTGTCACCTCAGTGGACTTTAACACAATAATCTCTGAAGAATTAAAATCTACAACTTTCCATCCGGACACTGTTGAAAAGTTACCTGAGTTCAACGTAATGCAATTGGCCGTGGTCGCGACTAAACCTATTTTGGGAGACTTCGCAACCGCTAACCGAGTTTCATTTGAGCACCACTTTTACCAAGACTAGCTAACTTTTTGTATTTGCATATTATATTTAGTCACAATTTATTCCGATTTTTCGACCATGATAAAGTCAAACTCCGAAAAAGTTTCCTGTACACTTTTTAAGCAGATATTTTACATATTTTTTGTCGCGTCCGTTTTCTGAAAATATTAAACACACCTGGCTAAAGCAAGTTAAATAAATTTATCTGAGACCCTTATTAAATCTCACCGCCTAAATTACAGCCATTTCCGATCAAAGGCTTTCTTAGAACATTATAAAAATTACCTCGACTTTCCAATCTTCATAACTTACCCTTAACTTTACACAGTAGACAATAATTTAAGCAAGTTCCTTGTTATTCAGGGCAAATTCTGGGTGGATCTAAAATATTATGCTAAAAGAATGTAAGGAGAAAGTATTCGCGAAGTATTAAACAGTGCTTAGATATGCGGGATCTCCTTGGAGTGGCTAAGATTTGCATGTTAACTCAGTTTTCATAAGTAATAGTTTGGTGGAAATAAGCTGGCAAAGTTCTGAGAGAGCAAACTTGAGAATTGGATATTTGGAATTTAGTGCGAACTCTGTCATAGAGCAATGCAATTTGATTGGTAGCACTATTTGTGTACTTGGCAAATATCATAGAGCTAGGAAGTTGAACTCAATGAGAGTGTGAAGTCAGTGATGGCTAGAAGCTGTTACTTAATTTGAAAAGGTCTTGCCAAGACTCTTATCTCAATTATCTAGACGAAATGTTTCATATTTTTTGTAAATATCTGAAGCGTCTGTCTTTGATTAACCTTTAAAGTAAGGGCTCTCTGAAAATTAATTAATGAAATAGTTTAACTTCATCAAACTCAAAAGAAAACTTTGAACCTGTGGCAAACAAAATTCACCCTAAAGCATATTATCAAAATATTTAAAAGGGTTAATGATATTTCCGAGCGATAAATAACTTACAAATTGTTAAGGTGTCCCGGGGGCATACAGTTTTGAACTCTCAAGTTTGGATTTGCAAAACTTTTTCCACTCAAACTTTTCGAATATTCGCACCTCGCCATCCGTATTCTTCTACAAAGTTATATTCTTCAAATGATCTAGTTTGGGAAGTAGTCTTTCAAAAGTGTATTCTTTTGTTGCATTCGTCAGTGTAAATATACAATGGATGGCTTGAGTTGGCGGTACCTTTCATCTGACAATAAGTTCGCCTCTATTGGGGTGGCTTGCTCAAACGTTTTTATATTTTGCCTTTTGTGCTGAAGTTTGCTTCGGATTCCGTGTTTTATCGCTATTTCCTGCAGACTACACCTTGATGGATTAGGAAAAAAAGCATAAAATATTTTTTCAAAGTTATTCCTTGAAAGATTTTCCGTTTTACTTATGTTGGTAATACTATTAGTAGGTTCAGTTTTTATCGTGCGATCAATGATAAGCGGATTTTACTAGCGACATCTTGTTTGAACCAAAGTACAACTCTACTTCTCTGCTCTGCTGCATGTTCAAAAACTCCCAAATAAACTTGTAAGTGAAAAAAGAACGACTTCCCCAAACTTGATACGACAATAAATCTCGGCGCCAGATAAGACTCAATAAAGATGGGCGGTATTTTGTCATAATTTCAGGAAAAATCATACACTGAACACTTTTAAAGAATTTCCAAAATGTTGTAATGGAAAACATTGTTTTACTCTTCAAATAATAATACTTCAACAAGCTCGCTAAAAATAAGTAAAAAAAAAGAACAAAAAGAAAAAAAATACAAAAAAAGTTCTCATTTTAAAAATGATTATTCGATACAGAATTATTCAAAATTATTCTAGAGAAGATTGATATTTCTAAGGTCGATTCCTATACAACCAAATCCTTATGCGTAGCACTCTATCTGTCCGTCCAGCTTTATCAGCTGAATAAGAGTAAATAATAAATATTTTTATTAAGAGTAATAATAATTAGCTTTATTGCAGAAAAGATTACACTAAAGTAAGTTCTTAAAAAAGAAGTAGAAGTTCTTAAAGACTCGTATCCTGCAATTGGCGGTCTTATCCCTTGCAGAGATTTCTACCAGACAAATATCTTAGCAACTACTGAACCTATTAACTTGACATTAATAAAACCAACAAAAAAATGAGAAAGTAAGAATTGGGAAACGTCGAAAAATTGCACCCGTCAGTTGCCTATTTATCGCTCGTCCATAACAACACCAAGCTATTTATAAATCCTTCAATAGTTAAGCTCTAGTTGCGCGTTGTTTTTCTATAATAATGGTGAATGCCTCACACACTAAAGCCATAGTCTGATAATTTATATACTATGTTATTTTTATATATATATTTAATTATTTTAATAATAATCATTATTTAAATTACTTTCTTCTACACCATGTTGTTTAATATTAAAGAGATTAGGTTTATTAAAAGGAACACATGTGTTTTGAAGTCGTAATTTTGCATTCCTTATGCGCTGTACGTCTTCAAACAAATTGTATTATGCGATGCCAATACGTGACCCCAACAGAAATTCACACAACAGAGTGTACGACGCCATTTTGACTTTTTCAATATGAAAATTAGGGGTTTGCCTCTTTGTCAATTTTACCACGCAATTTGTCGGGGGGAATCTTCCCTCGAAATACATTTATACGCCTCAGTTAATGGAAATGTGATACATGTAGCTGTTAGGCATACTTACTTTGATTTAAGTAATCCTTTTATTTTTATGTGTGGTGAAAGCTTTATAATTACCTAGTTGATGTCTGCGCCGGATAATTAATTAAATTGTAAGTCAACGCAATCAAAAGTTATAGCCTTTTATGCCCGAATATTTTGAAATTTCCAAGTGAATCACATGCACACAACCTTAAAAAGGTTACTTCCCGTTGACCTAGGATCTTAGAATTTGGCAAGAAGCAAGGAATTATAGCACAAGTAAAGGGAAAAATCCGAAAACCGTAAATTGATAGTTAATTCACAAAAAAAAAAAGACTCGTCCTGGACAAAAACCTACCTACGTAGACCTAGTCTACGGGAAGTACCCTATTCAGTTTGTACCTAAATTAGATAGTTATACTGCTTAAAAACACCAAAAAACGCAGTTTTATTTTTTTTTGCACATTTTGCAAACCCCAACAGTGCGGGCAGCCCATATCGGGCCGCACTGTTAACACCATTTCGCAAAATTTGGCCTCACTGTTGAGTGGCTATAGGCAATCATATAATTTGTAAAGGGAAAAATTAAAAAGTTACTATTTTTAAGTAGTTTATTCAGAAAAATTATAAATTTTGATGCACGCCATGGACCAAAACCTTTAGGCTGCGAACGCACAGATAGGCGGTTTGCTTAGCGCCTACTAGAGCCTTCCGGGCCATTTGATTTTTACAAGAAGCGATGTCTTATAGCTTAAACAAAATAAAAAATCCGAAAACCGTATATTTGAATAATTTTTGTTTCTCGCAAGGGACTAAAACCTATAGGGTACTTGCCGTTGACCTAGAATCATAGTATTGGGCAAGGTCTTATAATTATACGCCGGTCGGTCGGTCACGGACACTGTCATAAATAACTAGGAACAATAATCTTTTTACTGTTTAGTTTTATATTTTAAGAACTCTATGTAACATCTTGTGTAGGACACATAATGTATTTTACATGGGAGAAGCCACACTCTTGGAATACATTTTATACTAGTTATGGAGACTATGGATTCATTTAAATTATTATACGTTTACTTGTGTCAAATAAATGATTTTACTTTTTTTTATACGGGACTCTCGGTACGCGATTCCAACTCGCACTTCATTTTTTTTCATATTTGAATACAAATAACAGAGACCTATAAATACCCTACCATTTTACCGTTAAATACTGAAAATACTGTTTTCGTTGCCGTAGGATTTTACTTACAATACAAACAGCCGTCCTACGCCATAGTTTAGGGCTCAGTGACGTCATATTGTGTTCCATTAGATGCATGCAACAAACTTCGAAATAACATAATTACCTTAGTTCATGGATTAAATTTGGACTGGATATAACACGTATACGCTAAAGCTAATTGCTAATTGCAGAATAGCTAAACGTGCAAGCGAAGACTTTCCAAGAGAAGCATAATCCAATACCGGCTTAGAAGTTGCGCAGAACAAAACATGTTGATTCTAGCATGAGAATAAGTGCTTAGTCAGAGGGTTTGCTTAGCTAGTTTTATTCACAGGTGTAAGCCGCAGACAGCTCGTTTACAGCCTGCTCGAACGCTGACAGCGCATCTTAGGCGACGAAAATTGTTTCCCTTTGAGCAGATTGTTTATTTTCGGGAATAAAAAAAGTCACACTAGGTCAGGGCTGTAAGTGACTCCAGAGTTTAACCGACGTGATGTCCAGGAAGTCTCGTTTTGAGCGCGGTGAGCGCGAACGCGTTGTCGTGGTAGAGCCCTATGTTTGGTCGCTTGTTGCTTACAACAGAGAAAACATCCGACAAGCATTTGGTAGTATACCATTCACCGTTGATGCTTCTTTGGTTCCCTAAATGAATTGATACCAAATAGCCGGTCAAATTGAAAAAGCTCGCGATCAAAATCTTCCCCCCGCTTCTAGATCGCTTCACTTAGGTAGGTGTTGATTTGTTTTGAAAAACCTAAACCGTCGACAGGTGCTTTGTTTCTAGATCATATTGATAAATCCAGGACTCATCACCTGTAATGATGTCGTTAACATGCCGAAACGAGCTTGCTTCATATCGTATCACGGCACCGTTCCACCCGGGCCAGCTTCTGAGCATCGAGTATGAGGTTGAGCGTCACCTAGCGTGAAACTATCCTCCTCACGCGAAGATGCACGTGTAGAATTTCATAAAGGCTTCCCGATCCAATCTGCAGTAAGTGCTGAATCTCCTGATACGTAACTCGCCTATTGCCTTAGATGATATTTTTCACTGCTAGCACTTTTTCTTCCGCGACAGCCATCAAAGGTCGACCACTTCTTTCTTGATCCCCCAAAGTAGCTTGAATTCATTATACCAATCATACACGGTTGCCTTGGAAGGGCCTTCACCCGTGAATGCCATTTGAAGTCTATCATACGATTCGTCTGGTTTCAGGCGACGACACTTGAAATCGTAAAAAACCATAGCGCGAAAATGTTTCCGGCGCAGATCCATTTTTCAATGAGTCGCGTTAATTTAAATTAGCTCGCAAAAAATGTGGAGGGTAATTTTGAAATTGGAACGTACCTATTTTTACTTATAAATAATCATATTGTCAAAATAGATTATAACTGGCCAGTCTCTCATACATAAAACTTTTTCGCAATACGTTTTGAGTGGCCTGGTGCTTCATAAAACGAATTCTAATTGGAAGCATTAGAATAGACGTAAATTTGCTTATTTACATCCACTCTGAAAGCTGTACAAAAACAACAAAACTTCATAAGCATAGAACGCAGTTAAAACGAAACAAACGATATTGAAAATAACCAGACTAGGCTCGCATAAACTGGAGAAGTTTGCACGTAGGAGAATATTTATCGGCGGGCCCCGGCCGTTATTGGACTTGTCTTTTCGTCGTTTAAGGAGAGAGGTGATGTGTTTATTCAATTTGCTGCTTGGAAATATTGTTACCTTCCACCGTGCTAGCGTTTATCGCCGTCGACGCTGGCAAGCTTTAGTTACCGGATTATCGGTGTCGGCTTCTTATAGTTTGCGAGATATATAGAGAAACAAACAAAACTCTTTTCCATTATATCAAAACGTTGCTACGATGATTATGACTTTTGAAATATCAGTTGTTTTAAATGGTTGGTAGTTACATTTATGAATTATGGGCATCTAGAGTAATATGTAATTAAACATCAATTTAAGAAGAGTTAAAAAACTTAGGTACGAATGTAATAAATTGGACTGTTTTTAGAATGACTGCTATGTTAGTGATGCTACGTAAATGTATATTTATTCTATTTGAATTATTAAAACCAGTTCGAAATGGGTGATGCATTTGTAAATAATATTTGCAAATGAACTCCACAAACAGACGGACGAATGGATAGGTGCTCGAAGCCTGCGGCATTCTTTCATTTTTAGGGTTCCGTACCCGAAGGGTGAAAACGGAACCCTACTAATAATAATAATAAATTATTTTATTGCCTATAACCTCTGAACCTAAACTAGAAATAACTACCCAATTACTACTTACTAAGTCTCCGCTGTCCGTCCGTCTGGCACAGGGCTCTCTCATGAACCGTAAGAGGTAGACAGTTGAAATTTTCAGAGAATGTGTATTCGTCTTGCCGCTATAACAACAAATAATAAAGAAAATAAAATAAATATCCAAATTAAAAGAGGCATCCATACAAAAAACGTAATTTGTTTGGCAAATTTGCTCTTCGTTTGCCAAGACTAAATAATTAAGTAGTAATTTATCTCTTGAACCGCAGTAGACACATTAAACTTTATCTAAATAAATTCTTCAAGAAGTGTAGTCGGTCTGTCTTTCTTCTAGTATGTCTGTCTTCTGTCTTTCTTCAACTGTAATAACAACAAATACCAAAAATATAAAAAAGTTTAAATTTAAAGGTCTCCAAATAAGTGAAAATTCGATGTTCTTTAAAAAAGTTGCCTAATTTTTAAGGTACGGAACCGTTCGTGTGTGAGTCGACTCGCACTTGGTGTTTTATTTATGTACATGAACAAACTTATGTAGGTACTTTTTGACCACTGTTCATTTTACCTGCCAATAATTCAGTCCACTGATTCGGTACCAATTTAACTGCAAATATTACTTTAGCAATGAAATAAAATCCATTTCATATTGTGCCAAACAATGTCTTTAATCATTTATCTAGGTCATAACTTTTTTTGTGGATTATAAAGGATGCAATGATCTAGTAGGTATTTAGCCACGATTACGCTTAGCCCACGCCGCGCCCACGCCTGCTAAATATGTTGTTCTTTCACCTGTAAGTCCGGGAGGAGATAATTAGGTAATTCTATTTCTCGGCTCCATCTTCATCTAAAAATTAATACTTGCAATACTCGTAACAGAAAAAAAATGTCTCAAAGTCTTTAACGAGATCTCAACGGCCCATAGCATTATCATTATCTAAAAGAAAACCTAATAAAAGGCTGATTAGTAACGCTGGATCTGGATATAATCTAAACTTTCCCCACTAAAACAAAATTTGTACCACTTATTCCGAAATAAACGTTGGAAACTCCGAAACGCAATTGGAAAACTCCTCACATAATGGGGGCTTTTAACGAGACCTTTTTTGAAAGTAACTACAGCGTCCCCTGCAATGATCCATTATCTGAGGACAAGTTAGCGATCTTCTTCCGTCTATTTTCACAACTAATAACTAAATTTATCGGCGGAGTTTCGTGGAGTCTTCCAATATTGGTGGTTGTGAAGTCTGGTCACGCGCGGGGTGGAGGCGACGCGACTGTGGCGGCGACGCGTCATTAAAATTAACCATCATTACTCTTGTAAAGCGAGAGTCGCGGTCCGGGAAGGAACCGGGCTTATTGGGAAGTTTGTCGTCAACGGCCGCGCCCTCTGCCGGCACCTAATCCTCCGCTTTATTGCCGCTGTAACAAATGATTCCGCCGGCACGTGACGCCCTGACACATGCTAATATGAGGCAAAGGCTGTTTATAATGAAAACCCGTATGGGGCCAACAGGGTATCAGCGGCATCACCTTCCTGGAAGCCTATCTATAGAGACAAATTGAGACAATGTATTGTGGCTTAGGTACTGTGAAATCTCTATCTTATGTGCAGTACTTAGATAATGCTTAGTTATGCACAAACACAAACCCTTCAAATATCAAATTGCTGTATTTAATTTAGACCTTACGGGACTCTTGGACACGTCGCAAATTTCAAATTATAAATAATAGTATATTACAATAGGCAATGCAGCCAACGTCTTGGGGACGCTTTTGACTTTTATTGATATGGATCAGTTGAGCTACCTGTAGATTGCAACAGTCAGCAGTTAGCTCAATTGTTTCAATTGTAAATATTAGTTCTAAATTGTTTTTATTATTTGATCGTAGTTTTCTTTGTTATTAAGTCATTAATTTAATTAAGAAAATAGGAAATAAAGTGAACCCTTTCATTTTTTATTCACTTCAATCTTTTTAAAGTAAAGAAGCGAACAAGAAACCTTTACCTTGTTAGGTTGTTGGTTTTCTAGTTGGAGAAAAACTCGTCCCAAGCTTTTTTAACCATTAGATAATCTGATATTTTCAGCTTCACCTTGAGCGGACCTTGCTCGGATACCAAAAACTCAAAACGAACTATCAAGTCTAA
Source organism: Eupithecia inturbata (assembly GCA_963662085.1). Classification (NCBI taxonomy): domain Eukaryota; kingdom Metazoa; phylum Arthropoda; class Insecta; order Lepidoptera; family Geometridae; genus Eupithecia; species Eupithecia inturbata. Next base: position 6,419,054 of record OY759180.1, on the reverse strand, counting down.
TGCATTCAATCTTTGATCCCGGAGAAACTTCAAAAAGAATGCTTCCATAAAAGTTTACTCGTAAAAACTTTGGCTTTGAGGTGAATAACGTGAAGAGAGAGTATAAATATTCATCCCGTGAAAGAGCCCACGCGTAAATATAAACTTTTATTTCAGACCGACATCCAAAGGGGAAACGCATTAAAAATTCGACTCGCCACATCTAATTACAGGGGACACGTCTTAAGTTTCTTTTATTAATGGAAAAGTCCGGTCCAATTGATTTCATATTTAACATCCTTCTCTTTGGGAGACAATTGGAAAATTAAAACTAGTAATTGTACTTTTAATTAAGTTTCATCGTTGTTTTTAACGATGTCGCTTATTATTGGAATGTAATTTGGTAGGGAAGGCTATGATATAATATATATTTATGATGCGATTTAGTGGCGTAGCAGCGTAGCAAGTATCGTAGCTATCAGAGCTACAGCGTAGCAAATAGTCGCAAATAGTCGTTTTGACTAGCTACGGAAAAAACTATTCAATGTAAAATTTTAAATAATCGGCTCAAATTTATGTATACTTCCCCGCGGCTTCGCATGATCTTTTCCGTCATAAAAAGTAGCATATATCCATCCCCGGGATACCTCCTTGCTAAACTTCATTATGATCAGTTCAGCCATTTAAGCGTGAAAAGGTAACAGACACACAGACAGACAGACAGAGTTACTTTCGAATTTATAATATTAGTATGGATAGTATGGATGCATTCTAGATGTATGTATAGAAAAAATATTTAAAAAAAACTTTAAAATAAAACTAAATAAACAGATGAACATCAAAAATTATCTTAAAGTAATGTTTTATTACAGAGCTTAATTTACTAAAGGATCCTATCTTAAGTGAACTCCATTATGTTCGTACAAAAACTATGCATCGCAGTATATGAGGCGTGTTGTTACTTAGCGACGGACGCGCGGTAAATTACATTTGAAATGCGTCAAGCAGTCCGACATGAATTACGCATGATTGCGCCGTGGGTATAAGCGCAATGTACTGTAATACTTACTAACATACTCTACCGAATAACCGGAACTATTTAACACTCCTGGGAGCAGTTTTATACCTCTTTTACCCCTAAAAAACAGTGTTATACCATTTCCCCTCCAGCTTTGACAGCGATACAATAGGTATTGTTCCAGTTTTGGAAAGAATATCGATAGTTTCAGTTTTCAGCAAACAAACTATGACGTATTAATTGAAATACTCCACAAAGGGTAGCGGCGGACAAAGGGACCTCCTACAGCGCAGTCAGCATCATGTCGGCCCCTGACGTGTCGTATCATCGCCAGCAAAAGCATTACATTCACTGCTTCGTTTTTATTGTTAGCTGAGGATTTTGCCCCTGACATGTTCTTACATGAACGTCTAGAAAATGTAGGCTATCTTATTTTTCTAGACATGGATGTTATATGTCAGAGAAAACGATCCTTGCAATTATATTTGAAAAAAAAAACTTACATGTTCAAATCTGAATAAGTCGTTGCAACATAAATAAAGTATTTTTTCTCAGTCACGTCTTGAAATTTGCGGCTTCCATTGATAGCGTTCATAAAGCTGCAAAAAAAGCGAAAAAAATATATAAACAAAAACAAGCACGAAACTGTTGGACCCCGTAGGTTCACGGGAATGCGTTGGTGGGGTACCTACGCATTCCCGTGAACCTACGGGGTCCACCAGGCCAGAAATTCCAAAAAAGATTCCCTTTTATAAGCAACAAAATTGGTTATGAAGGTCAGCTGTCTGATATAAACCAAATTTATTCTGTTCCGTGTATTGGATCATGTAACTGGTGATCTCGCTTGCGACATCGGTGGAATGATAACGGTCTAATTTTGGATCCTCTATTCCTTATACGGTCTAAATTACATTGCGGCCTCGCATCGCCCTGAAAGGTTTTATTCATAAATCTACAAGCACGTTTTCATAAAGTTGAGGAAAAAATGCGCGCTTCTGATCGTTACTTTAAAGTTTTTTGGTTTGTTCGTGTTTTCGGTTAATTTAAGTTAGCACTTCGGTATTTATGGCTAATTTTTCGGGTTTTTATTTGCAATCTGTTTACTAATTGCCTTGAAGTTTATTTTATGGGAAATTAATATGCAAAACTATATAGTTGAGATCATAGTTTTCACTGTAAGTTCCACTTCCGATAAAATAAACCATATAACGTGTGTGCAATGCTCTTTATTTATTTCAGAAACTATTCTACACGTAGGTATCGCAAATACTTACTAAATTAACAAATAATCACTTCCTTCCTTTCAATTTACTTGGTCAGAGAGACCAAGTAAATTGAAATTCAATCAAAGTATTTCAGATAAGGATGGCTTACCGTGGCTCAGCCGATTAGGCGGACAAACATTGACTGAGCATAATTGGGTGAACCTCGGAATCTACATGAGCACTGATTCGCTCAACTTGGGATTATGCAAGTTATGTTTGAGTTATTCATGTTAACCCAAGTTCGTCATATTCACCTAGTGTGGTGTGCCCAATAGGGAGCATACAACACGACCATATAAAATTATATATATATATATCTCTTTATGTAATTTATTACTTGTATCAGTTATCTAGTGCACGTAACACAAGCTTTGCTTACTTTGGGGATAAATGATGTTGTGTGAATTGTCCAGCATTATTTATTTATAGGTTTTACATAAGCAGAAAGAAAACCTACTCAGAAATAAAATATAGTTCCTACTGGAATAATTTTAATCTAAATCTAAAACATTACAAAAGTAAGGTTTTGAAAAAATTGTAAACTGAGTTTGTAAAATGTACCTACTTGTGAAGTATACCTTGCCAAAACTTTTTGTTGATCACCAAAACAGCTCAATTCCCTCCAATATTCATCGAAGCCGATAAAAAAGAGCAAAGCCGCACCAGTCAACGTCGACATTGCCTAGTCTCAGGGGAGCGCACATATTGAACCAAGTCTTTGCCTCTACTTTCCTGGCTAATGAATTCCGAAGGCGGTACGGTTCGTTAAAAATAATACAAAACTATTCCCACTTAGTTTCAAAGTTTCGCTAAAGTAGTTCCAGTCACCGAACATTAATCTAGTTATAATTCTCGAAAGCTCGCTTTTTACATCGCAACTTCCAAAGTGTACCTTTTAACTGTCAGTTTGTTATGTTCGCTTATTTATCGTGGATTTCTCGTTTAAAGTTTGGGCGTTATGTTCGCGTTACATTATTGCTGTGAAACAAGGACTTTGCTGTGAAAACTAAGCCCCGGTCGGAACTGAAAAAAACCGCAAATATGAATGTTTCTTTGTAACAAAACGAGCTGGCTTTTGTAATAACAGCTTGTAGTGTTTTCGAAAACATGAATGTAGCTTGAATTCAGAACGTGTTGGATAACTTTTGCGTTTGACATTCCATTTTTGGTATAGGCAAACTAGAAATTTGAGACGACGTTATGCCTCTCAGTTACTACCTTAAAGCTATAGAATCAAAAAGGCTTTGTTCAGAGAGTAATGCCACATCCCGGACGCTCGCCCATTTCTCCATACAAAAGTCGCATCTCGGCACATACATCCGCTACACGTGCAACTGTGTGTGTGACATCTAGGGTTACTTCATGAATACTTATATCGTGCGAGTGAGACAGTTGCGAAAACTCAAAGACATTTTAATTTTCTTTTCACAAATAGTGAAATGAAACCTCAAAACAGAATAAATTTCGCTGGTCCATGATCAAACAAACAAAAACATCCTACACCATCGGCATCGTCTCTCAAAATCATTACATGCCATCTGCGACCCGTGAGTGCGCTGTACATCTCGTGCATTTGGAACGCAAGTCGAACTCGACTAGCGGCCGGCGAGGTGAGGAAGCCCGGTCAGGTGGGGGGCGAAGAGTGTCCATTCTATACATTAGTATTATTATATATTCTAAGGTAATGCGGCAGTTTCTCTCAACTCTCTTATAGTTCTTCTAGGTTGCCTGGGAGAAATCGCTCTCAGCGATAAGGCCTATCTGCCTATGTACTGATAATGTTTTAAATGTAGATATAAGGTGGTTATGTTTTAAGTGAAATAATTCTAGCAAGATGGTTATTAAACACAACGACTTACATAGGTCGAAACTCAGCGACGATCGTCACGACTTCTTATCTCGGCTTTCGAAAACACTGCGGACCCTGACTCAATATGACAAGCATTCACTTAGGAAGGATTGTATAAGCTCAAAATTGAGGGCAATCGAAGGAAGAGGAATTTTTTTCAGGGAATTTTTAGGAATTTTTTTTAGGGAAGGCATACATCGCGGAAACTTTAGGTTACTTTATATGTCGCAAGGGACGCGTGTTCTAGGAACTTGGATATCTGGGAACCCGATTTAGATTTAATATGATATGAGTATCGAGTTGTTAGGCTGTGAATAAAAAGTGACAAGTTCTCTTTTCTCTATACCTACGCTAAAAGTTATACTTACTTACCTACTTTGCCCTCAATGATGAAAACAGCTAATAGAGGTATGATGTTTGAATGGCTACTTGATTTAACCGCTGATCGACTATTGTCAGTGTGTCAGAAGTGGCTATGAGCTGGCTATGATCCCGCGATGAACCGACAAACGCTAGGGCAAACATGTCCTTGAGTGGTGGTCGGCAAACGTAGTGTAGGACGCCCTCCGGCCAGGTGGGTTATCGACCTTTAAAAAACTGCATGCAATCTAAAGACAGGGTGCTATGGCGATCATTTGGAGAGGCCTTATATAGGCTGATGATGTTAATGATGAGTATTTTCGTGACCCAAAAATATTTTTTGATAATGAATTTATTTTCTGTTATCGCAGCAGCCGGCCAAGTTTCCTTAATGAACGATCTCATGCATTTCCCCGAGAATAAATTAAAATGTTTCGAACGGCCGTTATTGATGGCAGCCTATCTTCTCTCCTAAATTGAATGAACACAAAATTAGCATTTTATCTGTCATTATTAGCACCTCCCAACACCCCCTCAGTTCCCTTGTCCTTCAGCAAAAGCTGATTGAGTCCCACCGATTATGACGCTAATCTGTTCAATGCAAATTGAACAAGGTAAGTCATTTACATCCCTTTAACGGGGAGCGTTATATTCAAATATTTATTGTTTTGTCCGGATCTGTGTCAAACGATTGTTGAATTCGATCCTCCACGGCTCGTTAGGGAGGATGAAGGGAGGTCATGTTTGCTCACTGCTGTGATAGAGTGATAGTCGACATTCTTTTGAAAGTTAGAACAACATTGTCGTGAAAGGGTTTGAGTGGCCATGCTTTTAATGTTATTTAGTTTGTTCACTAAATTGTAAAGAGTACAAAATCCTAAAAGTTAACATAATAAACGTTTGATTTTAACACAGGTAATTTAAGTACCTTAGCGAAAGTGAAGAAGGTTATATAAATTCTCATAGAACGTCAAATTGACGAAACCCGTCTTTAGCAGTCGTGCTTAATCAACTAAGTTTGCTTGTACTAATAATTTGTAACAAGTAAGTATAAAAGAAACGCATAGAAAATACATAAAATTATTTTACAACATTATTTTATGACGGACGTAGTTTCCTAATATTTTAGTAAAAGCCGTTGCATGCACTGCAGAAAACATAGACAATACAACGAACGGACTCTATTGAAGACGTCTGTCAAGTTTTTAAGTTTCCTGCTAGTTTACGCAAACTAAAGTTCAAAACAACTGGTAGATTTATATTATATTTACTGTATATGGTATTTACTCTATGACTTAGTTATTGAAGTCGGTAAGCAATTCCGCACAGTTTAATAGTCGTAAACCGATTGGAAGTTTGTGATCTTGTTTACGTTCTTGTAAACTCAGAATTTTAATTGAAAAGTTACAGCCTTTTTAGGGAGGTTTAGGGATCTTTGCTTTATTAACAGATTGAAACAAAGACGGGAAACAAAAGGCTTTTGTTCTGATTTCGTAATTTACAAATGGTTTTAGTTGTACCCGTTGGAATGTGCGGTCATTTGTTTTAATGAATTTAAATAAAGTAACTGGATTTGTTATCAGGGGGAGGCCTGGGTCCTGCAGTGGTCCAATACAGGCTGTGGAGGTTGATAATATAAAATTTACGAATGTTTATATTGTATCTTATGTATGTAGAACGCCTGGAAGACCTAAACAAACCCTACGTTAAACTGACACATTTTGAGTGATCATAATCACTCACAACGGTTTAAAACATACCTTTACAATACAGTAAAACTGACTCTCTCAAAAACCAATATCTCCAAGATAATTAATAATCAGACTAACACCTCCGTTAAAACAAATTTAATCAATCAATCAATCATTTTTAATGCTCTCATCAAGACCAAAACCCACGAATCTCAGCTTTCATTGAATCTATCAGTGAGATTTAAAGTAACAAATCGCCAGCCAAGTACATAAGCTAATGAACGGGTATCAAGGGAAATCCATCCAGTATTCGCTAAAGTTCAATACAGCCAAATAACGCGCGATTTCATAACGCGTTAAGTAAATTAAAGTATTCTCTATGTTGTGTGCTTATTGGTGGATCAAATAGTGGCATGCCGCGTTTTTTCGTGGTATTTTTTATATTTTTATGCTTTTTTGTGTATAAATGCATTCACTGTCCAGCCTCTACGATGCGACCTGCACGATCTGCTGCTCTCAACGCTGCAGAAGACATGTCATGTGCCATGTGAGTCATATTATGTGCCATAGGTATTCAATGTGTTAAACAATAAAATTGGCACAAAAACTAAATAAAAGTTCATAGTCGTAGAAGTAAAGGTCGTAGTCCGTTTTTAGGTCATAAACGCAAGCTGTGTTTATCGATTTTGGAAAAAACCACACGCTCACGAGGAGTCCCGGTGTTTTACGAGTAGTGAATAAGGGCCCTGAAAGATTAAATGCAGGTCGTTACTCAAAAGCGAGGTGAATGAAAGCGAGGTGGCTATCTTCAGTTGGAATCGTCGACTCGTTATTTGCGTTGAGTGATGCAGATTATTTACTAGATTGCAAAAACTGAAGCTTGGTTTTCTTTGCTAGGTCAGGGGAAAATAATGTTAGAATTTTTTTGTATAGAATTGGTCAAATTGTTTTTGTTTACATTTTGTATCGTAGAAATTAGATTATTATTGTTTGTTTCAGATTACTTCTATTTTTAAAATATTTAGCTATTCTGGTTCAAAAGATTTTAGCAAAGAAAAACAACTAACTTTGGATGCAATCCTCCTTGGTTAGCCAGACTCTAATATTAAAAAGTATACGAACTCTTTTGCGACAAGCTGTTGGGCGTAGCGCCATTGTTTGCATTAAATTTAGTATTAGCCTTGGAGCTAGAAACTACGAAGTAATATAAATTATTCTGACTTGTTTATGTACTCTTTCGACAACTTGAATAAAGTATACCATACCGTTATTACCCAACCTACATGAGTGTGTACAAAATATCCGTTGGATTGGAGTTGGAATTAAAGCTTATCCCAACAGATTGCTTACTTTGTATAACTAATACGTGTTGTTTTAAATTGTTGTAAAATAATTGTTTTAATCCTTATTATTATTTCTTTTTTATTTTTAATTTTAGGTAGGTACGTACTTCTAACGATGATTATTTTTGTGATTGTGTCAATAAAGAGGTTAAGAATAAAAATATAATAACAGAAGTTGGCAATATTTTGTTCCAACGTTCAAGTTCGTGGTAAATTTAAAGCCAAGCTTCTTCAAAAACCGAAGCACCACCAAAACATCGCACAACTTCCACGAATTCCATCCACACGGTTTTAAATCATTCAAAGAATTCGAATTGAAAACCGGAGTGATTTGCAGAGCGGAGTTAGCTAAGTGAGTGAAAGAGTGAGAGAGAAAAAAGAGCTAAGTCAATGTTTGCTGTCCTGATTCCACGCCCTTTCCACTCGGTGCAAAATGTGCATACCATTTTCCATTGTGACGTGTATTAAAATGTCGGATAGAGACAACAATGGGGCATTTAGTTCGGATACTAAGCTCTTTTATTCATTTGTGCTTGTGATAGTCGGTTATTAATGAGAAATGCAATGTTTAGGAATACGAAAATAGGTTTTCCTGGTCGTAAAAAATGTGGAGTCATTGTAATATACGACTACTCCGTTTACTCTTTCAAAAAATCACTCATAAAAGTTACTTAACAAATTACTTGATTCTCAAAAGTTACATTCAGCGCCAATAAGCCGTTCTTTGCCTCCATAGTTCAATAGTGTTTATCTCAATATTTTCATTGTAGTTTCAATTAGCTTTAATCTATTTTAATTTTTAATGTTAACAGCACAAAGCTTATATAATAACTATACTATTAATAATGTTTTCTTAGTATTCGTTTTTGTTATTTAAATTTATTTATTATTATTACATTTGTTGTGTGTGTGTATGGGGCCACCTTGCGCACCACGGTCTGCACGGAAGACCAGCGCTATGGCACGATCTGCTCTACCATAGCACATGCTGAGTGGAGTCCGATTTTGTCAGATTACTAATTAATGTATTGTTTATTTTTAAATGTATATTTTCTCTATATGTTCTGGCAAAATAAATATCTTTTACTTTACTTTACTTTTACTTACTTCACTATACCTACATATCTTGTAAATTTAATCGCATATTTATTGTTTATTTAGGAGGAAAAGTATTAAGCACTTGAGCTTAAGTATATAGCTGTCAAAAAAATTTTTACATTTTAAGTCGGCTCGACAAACTCAACGTACACAAATTCAACCCGAAGTTGACCCAAAGATGCGCGCGAAAAAGTTATACCACGTATATTTACAAAATTTTATAAAAATAAAACTACATTTCAACCTAATAAACCTCAGTGTTGGATGCTCTTTTCAATATTTTCTGCGATTCGCATCAGGCTAGCGAGCGGTGGAGAGGCGCATGTCATTTCCCGCCGCCTCAGGCAGAATCGTTCGAGTCAATGTTGACATCCGACTTCGTTCGGATCACTGTGTCCGAGTGGCCGGGTACAATGGTTATTATCCAGATAAGCGACTGTCGTGCAACTGGATTAGAAGAACAATTGAAATTTAATAGTTTATTTTTAAATTTTGTAAATCGACCTGTGTCAAGTAAATGTTTATTACTTTTTTACTTTACTTTTACCTCTGTGTAGGTAAGTACGTATTGAATTGAGTGATTGATGCCAGGACTAAATTGGTCTAACATCATTAATACCAAAAATTAATTACCTTTTGTTGGTAAGCGCAACACTTGTAAACGGCAGAATTTTTTGAATAATTGTATCCGAGTATTTTTTTAATTTAACAAATGTAACAGTTGTCAGAGTAATTGAAAAATATGGAATAATTTGAAACTCTTTGAATAGGATTTTTGTAACACAACATTTGTTGGATCAGCTACTATTTAATGAAACTACACGTTTCACACAGCGTTTTATTCATTTGGCGGGCAATTAATATAAACGCTAGCAACAAAACTAACATGCCACAATTATTTATTTGCATTGTTGCACCTAATAACATAATCTCATGAAAATATCACAGTTTTTGCTCCGGCCAGTGTGGCATTGCAAGTACCAAAGCCCGCGAAAAAACTTGTCTGCGGGCGAGATGTACCCTTTCCAAAAAGCATAGTAAAGTAAAGTACAATAGTAAAATAATATTTATTTTGTCACATAAAATACACAGTGGTAACATTTATAAATAAAGTATAGGAGACGTGACAAAAATGGTAATTACTCAGCGTGTGTTATGTGTTATGACCGAGCGCATCATGCCGTAGCGCTGGTCTTCCGTGGTGACCGTGGTGTCTGAGGTGGCTACGTCATACACATACCTAAATACAAAATAAAACAAAAACAAAGTGGACAGAGAAAAACCATGAAAAATTCATAACTAACGTAGGTAAAAAAAAAATAAGTGCGAGTCGACTTGCACACGAAGGGTTCCGTACCACAAAAATCAGGCGACTTTTTATATAAAACATTAAACTTTCACTTGTTCAGAGACCCTTTTAAATTTTCATCTTTATTATATATTTTTAGTATTTGTTGCTTTTACAGTTGAAGTGATACTCATTTAAAGAAAGTTTCATGTGTCTACCTATTGTGGTTCAAGAGAAAACTTTAAAACGATGAGCAAAACTAGCCAAAAAATCACGTATTTTGTATGGAAGCTCCCTTTAATTTGGATATTTATTTTATATTTGTTATTTGCTGTTATAGCAGCAAGAGAATTACACATTCGGACGACGGACAGCGGAGTCTTAATAAAAGGGTTCCGTTTCCACCCTTTGAGTACGCAACCCTAAAAAGTTATGGGTGACAATACTAATATAATTACTATATCAGGAGAGATATTAATAATACTCGACTTTATTATAAAATTATTGAGGCTTAGAACGACCTGTTTGGACTGACATATTTTGTTGAGATTCTAGAAGTAGGTACTATTTTTAATGATTTTTTTAAAAGAATAAATAGATGAGGAGACCTCGCCCGAATCAAAGGCTCTTGGTTAATGGTATTGATGAATTGCCAGGTATTTTGATTTGTAATTTATCATAGTACGTACCTATGTCAATACTACCAGTGACCATTATAACGATGTGAGATAATTTACAGATAGACAGCTCGCCCGAATCAAAGGCTCTTGGTTAATGGTATTGATTGCCAGGTATTTTGACCTGTAATTTATCATAGTACGTATGTCAATACTATCAGTGACCATTATAACGATATGAGATAATTTACAGATAGACAGATTCCTAAGGGATTTCAACGTAGCGTACACACGTAGCTAACCAATAAGTAGCATCGGTAGCAAGTTTACGAAATTGAAAAAGTGTCGTTTTCGTAGAGTATATAGTGTTGGCTTATTTAAAGTAAGTGACTTAGTTTTAGCTAGATAATAGTTGCTGAACACTAAATTACTGATGCTGTAAACATAGATTGTGAACTATCACATGTTAGTCTGTCGTATTAAACCTACTGTACCAATGGCGTAGTACCTATGTATAATATGTATGTAGTTACTGAAGTACTGTACTGAACACTATACATGCATGCCTTTTAATTTCACAATATTTTGATAGTATACGGTGACATCATGATCAGTAATGATAGGAACGCACCAAGTCTCGAAAATTTTAAGAATAAGCTTAAAAACTGGCTCGTAGAGAAGACGTTCGGTTCTATACCCAATACGAATTTTTAAATTTTCAATAACGTTAATTCATTTTATTAGTTATTATTAAAATTGTGACGTGTAATTTGACAAATTATAATTAAGTTTTTATCTGTTTAAAAAACTTAACCTCATATTTAAATTTTTAAAGCTGGTAATATTTTATACCTAAAATGCGAGCGTTCTCTCTGTACAACAATTGTTACTGTATTTGCTACTGTAGAATATTCCAATGAAAGCCATTTTGTGAATGCGGTGACGTGAACGATCAATTTGCATCCTAATTATTAGTTTACTCTGTTTTAACACAAATTAGCTTTAACCCAATACCGGTAATTTTCTGTAAGCAAACACGTACTGTTTATGGTCGAATCGAAGGTAATGTTGTTATGGCCTGGCAGCCAATATGTTTATTTATAATGATTATAGGATAATAATGCTGATTAAGAGGTGATAAGGTATAGAAATATACGTATATAATCTTTTAATTTATTCATAATAGTGAAAAAAACGCTTACAATCTCATCATGTCGAATTCTGCAAATCTTTTTACTCATTTTGTAGTCTTGAATACGAAGGCAACAGGCGAATCGTCGGCGCGCTAACCGAATCACCTGGCTAATTAAAGGGAAGAAAACCCTGAAGAAAAAAATAGCAACAGTTAAGGGAAGAAAACCCTGAAGACAAAATAAATCACAGCAACCATGGAAGAAGCTAAACTTAAAATAAATAAAAAAATAATCTACCGGTAATCTCCGGGTAATCTAGGGTACCGGTGGTAAATCCGTCTGAGAATCCCTCTCTGAGCTGTGCTCGGGTAGCCCTACTGAGCTGGGCTCGGGGGGGGGGCGTTAGGGGGAAGGCAAAAATTGCTACCCAAGGAAATTAAATTTACACAAACTCAACCTAACAAAACACTGACACAGCAACTGTTCCATCCGGGACTGTTTAACCGCCAAAGATTATCATCTCTCAGTGAGCCAACTGAAATCAACCGTGCAGATGAACGAACGCCCACACAGAAGCGATTTCGCTCTCCTGATGAAAAAGACAGTAAAATAAACCAAGCTAAAAAAATTCAAAAGCGAAATGAAATGATTAATACACACAGAGGTATATTAAACAAAGAACCTAATGCTAAATTGGATATCGAGACCAGTAATAGCTTTGCCCTGCTTGATGTAGAGGACACAGACACCCTAGCCAAGCGCATACCAAAACCACCACCAATTATACTCTATGGTGTCGATGATCTGAGTAAGCTCACACAAACGATTGAGGAAGTTGTGGGTAAAGATGACTTCACATATAAAATAGTATCAAAAAAAACAACTTATTATTTCAACATATACCGTAGACAAGTACAAGATAATGATAGAACACATTCGAAACAAGGGAATGATTGGATACACCTTCACTCGGAAAGATCAAAAATGCATGAGAATCGTTATCAAACACCTACAAGTTCATGCAGGTCACCTTCTCACTTAGAAAAGGGGATTGTGTACCTGTTCACATGGAACGAGGGATCCTGCCAGCCAGCAACACGGTGAAGTACCTAGGCCTGCACCTAGATAGACGACTGACATGGGCAAACCACATTAAAGCCAAGAGAACAGAAGCAATTATGCAATTTAAAAACTTTTGATGGCTGTTAGGCCGGAAAACGCAACTATCTCTCAGTAATAAAATACTTGTATACAAGGCATTAATTAAACCTATCTGGACCTACAGAATAGAACTCTGGGGATCTGCTAGCAACTCCAACCTGGAGATACTACAGCGATATCAAAACATCGTACTAAGAACAATCTGCAGCGCACACTGGTTTGTGAGAAACAGCGAAATACATGAATACCTGGAAATTCTGACCGTAAGAGAAGAAGTAAACAACTACAGATAAAATAAAAAGAAAGACTGAACAACCACAGCAACATACTAGCTAAAGACCTACTTCAAGACAAAGAGCACTTAAAACGCCTCAAAAGATGGGATATACTGGAACTCGACCAAAGGAACTGACAGTGATCCAATATTAAGATGGTGCTATTTACTGGAATGGCAACTGAATATTCCACCCAAGACCACATCTAATTATGGCTGAACAGCCGATTATAGATAAAAAGGAAGAAAAAAAAATTTTGTAGACTTTAAAATGTCTGCCTAATTTATAACAAGATCTGTCAAGTGCGAGTGTGACTCGCGCGCCGAGGGTTTCGAACGGTGGTACAGTTTATCAATATGTTCTATAGGTACTGGTTAGAGACTTTGCTATTTGATGAACCAAAAAATTAAAGGTACCTAAATTTCAGATGTAGGTATCTGTTTGCAAACTTTGGAGTACCCTCTGTACTCTAAAGTAATAGTAAAATTTTCGAGTTTTTTCAAAATATTTTAAAAAGTATGTAACATACAGGAATTTGTAAAACTGTTTTGAGATGTACAAACCGATACCTTTCATTTGATACCCCACTCGGTGAGGTGGCCCCCCTTTTGAAAATTATCCACCCCCTTTTTGACCATTATTCAAAAAGTGGTGTACTTACTGACTTATTTATATTTCTGGGTGGTATTTTTCCACTTTTTTCAAAACTGTACTGATTTTTTTTCTATTAATCTGTACATGCGCACGAAATGTAGGTATTATTATTTTAAATTTCACGTTATTTGCTGCCGTAGTTATGACGAAAAAAAGAGCAGAAAAATCGATCCAGAAGGGGTTCGAAACCGATCTCCGATCTTCGAAACCCTAAAATAATGGACAGAAATCGACCAAGAGGAAGTGGACGGACGTGCGTTCTTGCTTCGTACTATATTTGCTCGAGGTTTTGTAGGCACCCTTTGTGAACCGTGAAGAAAAAAAACACACTTTACGTCTTGTAATATGAGATGTTCTAAGCTTCATACAAATGAAATTGATAATGGAAAATGGTTTAAAAACAAAACTGTAGGAATGACCCGGGATTCCTCTTACTTTCAGTCTAAATAACTTATCAACGAGACAGTTCTATCTTGGTATGCTAATGTCTTGGCATAAAACTGGAGCACCAGGTTCCCTGGGTGTTATTTTCATGAATATCTTGAATTACCCACTCGTTGTTTTGAATACCTATGATTATTATGTGACTCTGTTATCGATTCATTTTGTTAGGTTGTGGCGTGTCCAAGAGTCCTGTAAGGTCTAAAGGAAATAAAGTTTGACACTTTCACTTTGAATTTGGAATTTTTGAATTTAGGTACGGGTTTTGAAAATGAACTGGAAAGTTCATTTGGAAATGAAAACCGTAACGTACCTCTAAGTAGGTATATAGGTTTTTAATGTTTCGGGAAAAAATTACAGACAAATGAAGGATATTTAAAACATAAGCAATCATCACGTGATGTGGTTAGGTATAAAATGGGGCTGTGTAAGTCTGTTATAGATAGATAGAAAATACTTTATTGCACACTTAAATCTAATAGTAACTATTTAAAAGATAAATAAAAAACTAAACGACAATTGGCCTTCAACCACGGACTTTAAAACTAAGCGACAGTTGGTGGTCTTATCGCTCAATAGCGATCTCTACCTGTCCCCCAGGTCTCAACCATGTATGATCATAATTACACAAATATATTTTTAACATTCCTTTTAAATATTCAAACATACAACCAAAACTTTAAGGTAATTCAACAAGTCCTAGTATTAAAGCATTAAATAAACGTAAGAACACGCGATTTGCAAATAAAGGTAGAAAGATATGAAACAGCAAGCGTTCGTTGTGATAAAAACAAGCCTGTTTTCAAATGGAAATAACAAATGGACGTCCGATCCCCGCTTTTTACTGCACCACCGATGCAGATTAGATGAGGCGAAGCAAAGCAACACAAAGGGTATTTTAATCATATGGTTAGAATGTTCGTATGCTTAAGGCTGTCTTACTTATGGTGAAAGCATAAAATAGTAGAGAATAAAGATTTTATTTGTAGCGCACACATAAAAATCAGAGGGAGAGTAAGTTATTAATAACGTGTAAAACAAATACATTAAACAATGGTGCACGCAAATAAGTAGAAATAATTGAGCATGTTAATAAAAAATGCTTTGCAACGTGAATCATTTCTGCAGTCTCCCTGTGAGCAGATCTAATGGTCTGCTGGTTTATTGGCGACTAGGTAATCGCCAATATTAAAGTTATTAAAGTCTGGCAGGAAGAGACCGAAATTTCCACCGAAATTATTTCTCATCCGTACACCATAAAGGAACTACATAGTTTCGCCACCGAAGGCTCACGGATACATTAGGTTCGGCCATAACCGAAAATTCACTTCCAATGTCTCCCATTTGATAACAAAGGAAAAACACCGTACGACCGACAAGAAGTTCTAAAAATAGTTTCGCAATCTAGCTACCTGTTCACCTGGGCTGGCCATTCCGGGCCGCCTTCCCATAAAGAAGAGTACACGGGAAGCACCGGGAAGGGTTTATCGCTCCTGAGGGAACGCCGTGAGCCCCACACTACATCATTGCCGCCTCTATCTCTGTACATGGAACCAGTAACAGGGTTCTGGAACGAACGTTTCACTTCTGTTACTGTTGCTTTATCTTTGACACTGTTTGTCTGAGCTTGAATGCTCTAGACTATACTCAAGCCAGATTTAGTGTGAAAAGCCTATAAACAAATGATAACAAACAAAAATAAACATGCTTTTCAGAAATAATCGTTAGCAATATTTGGTGAATCATAGATTTCAAATCGACAAGGAATGTAAATCGTGTATAAATGTGTGACAGAATGAATTCTGTAAATGTAAATTCCAAACTACCCACACTTAAGGGTAGTTCGGAATTTACATTACTTGTCGATTTGATCCTTCCTTCAATAAATATTTCTTACAATTATATCTGAAACTCGACGCCAAGCAAGTGAGGTTTAGTTTTTGTGTCGTGGTTTGTTTACAAATATTCCACATCGAGTTTGGCTAGTATATAGACCCAATCACTTCTTCCCAGATCCCAGTTTTCAGTTTGAGTAAACTAACATAAGTAGGTACTCAAACTGAAAGCCTACTTAGGAAAGCAACCAAACCGTTTGAATCTAGCTATGACGATGGAAAGAGTTACACTTTAATAAATCCAGGTTACAGCTCAATTTAAAATCTAATTTAAAGTGATACAGGTCCATCCACTCCTAACTTTTTAGTCTTTGTACTCCTCCAAGCATAAAACTTTGTGTAAACATAGTTTGAACGTATGTTAGTAGATCGAATTCGGGTTCATTAGTGTAAATAACTTCAGTCGGTTTGGTTGGGTAGATTCGCTTCTATTTATGGTTGATTAATTTATTCGACTGAGTTAGATTTTCAACAGATCGGTGTAGACGGTATTAGGTTTAACATAAAACATATAACTAATAAATAAATGATTTTAAGAGAGAAGTGTGGTTCAAAACTACAGCTTTTAAGTTTAAATCAAAATACTTGTAGTTACCTACTTTTGTCAGTGCTAGTGGAGAAAATAGAGAGTCAGCCAACTACTAACACTTTACACAAAGCGAATAGTTAGTCGCTAACGTTACTCGTGCTCCGAACCTAAAGGCTCTTTAAAATCTCTTTTAACCCTGGCAAACAAATAGTGCCCATACAAACTTTGTAAAATAAAACCTGGCAAAAACAACACTCGTTGAGGTAATTTCATTTGCGAGCACCAAACGAACGTGCAGCCAACTGCACTTTTTGCAGCATCAAGCAGGTATTATCTTACCTACTGGCAACAATAATTCAATTACCAGCGGCAATGCAGCCAACAAGCGCGCGGATCGCACCGTTTACCTTTGTTTTTCCTGAATCCTGAAGCATGTTTAACCGGCTATTGTTAACCCGTAATGTGATGCATGTCAATGACCTTAATGGTATGGCTTTTTAATCCACGATAGCTTGTTACACGATGGGATAAGGTTTATATTGTAATGAGATTCGCAAAGTTTACTGCGGGCTGCAACGTGCCACAAACGAAATGTGAAATAATGTTCAGTTTATTTGCATAATGTCTCGTAACAGCCTATATGGCGCCCTGTCACGTATTATCGTGACGTCATAAAGGTCTACGAGAGGTCGTATCAGCTAGGCAAAAGCAATTTCAAATCTAGAAAGCTGACGGGCTGCACTCACTATTATCATTAAATTGATAACCGCAGTAAACCAACGACATAAGGCATAAAAACTCTAATGTGTAACATCACTTATTCACAAATCTGGCACTAACTCCCTAGATTTTTCTAGAAGCTTTCTCTAATTTCAAAGCACTTCTATTTCCTCAAAATATCTCAAAATTACGGAGACCTCTCGTCCACACACATTCGCCGATTGCATAGACTGGCTTGCATACATAACTAACCGAGAAGTGGACTGAGGAGCACCGCAAGGCAGGGCTTACTGTACCCTGGGGAACGTACGAACACCTGAACTGAACACATTGATTTACCAGTACAATACCAACAGGCTCTGTGAAGTAGAATAGGAAATTGCGACGAAAGGAGGTCGCCTTGTCTGTAGTGTTTCTATGATATGCCCGTTTCGGTCATGCACATCTCTACCATCAAGCAATTTTACAGTGTTTCGTTAATGATGACAGTGTAAGCACTAATTAAGACATGGTCCTGTCTCTTCCACCTTGGTTCGTCTTTATGCACTAATCGTGTCTTCTAGGTACTTTAGATAGATCACTAGTACCTAGAAGGCACCGTTCACTCTGGCTGAAGGACTCTTAATTTTTTCTGTCAAAAGAAACACGATTTTAGGCATGTTAGGTGTTTTGCGTATTTACTATGTATACTAACAAAAAATATCTATCTATGTACCTCTAATGTATTGTATTAAGTTTATCAGTCATCTAGTACCCATAAAACAAGCTCTGCATAGCTTGAGGCTAGATGATGCTGTGTGGGTTTTCCAGCATTACTTATTATGTTGGTGTGAAAAAATTTATATGTTAGATCAAATCAATTTTAAAGTTTTGGTGGGTCTGATATTGTTTGATCTGAAACTTCATTGATCCATTTGATTTGATCTTCTCTGATTGAAGGACAACAACATTTACAACATTCTTTGACAACATTATTTCTGTCAAAGACACTCGATTATGTTGGGCATGTTGATCTGAAAAAATAATAAAGCAAATAAATTTTAATATTTGGTGGATCTGTTATTGTTTGATCTGAAACTTCATTGATCCATTCTCAGAAAAATCTTTACAATCAAACTTTTGAAAATAAGTTTCCAAAGTACCAATAATACAATTTACTTCAATCGAAAGATTGCACCAGACATAGACCTGACTTTACATCGACTACCCTCGTTTGATAAATAATTATAACGCTTTTTCGTAACGTATGAGCCCGAGGTGGTTTCTTGCAAGGGTCCAAAGCACTGCGAGGGTGAACTTCCAAGGAAAGTTTCGGGTCTTTATTTATTGTTATTACCTCATTAAGGTACGTACCTACCGAACGATATCCAACAAATTGCAAATAAATAAGGCAACACATACGGAATAAGTAAGCTGGAGCTAGCTTAATTATTTTAGTGAGCTTATGTATGAGATGGAACTTTGCTTTGATTGTGAACTGTTAAGAAGTTGTAGTTTGTATTAGTTCCTTGTTTATCTAAAAAACGGGCTCCCGTAGACATTTAGTTTTTGAAAGAAAACTTCACGAATAACTTTTTATTACTGACGTACAATAAAATACACAATTTACGTTCATGGATTAATAAACACTGTTCCTCTTTGTTTTATTCTTAAGTTCTAAGGCATTGATCTAAGTAAAAAAGGGGAGATGAGGTACTAGCTTCTCGAAAGCGGAAGCCTCAAATAAGGTGCAATTAGGTCCACCCACCTCAGTCATAGTCGGGCTGGCGTTCGTGTTACGCGTAATTGTTACGACGTACTTTAGTGTGATTTATTGATCAAAAGATCCCTCGCGATTGTTCATTATAATTATTGCACAAAATTTGAAATATAACTGTGAGCGAGTGTTTGCGTGTAGTTGTAACACAGGCCAGTTGATGAGTAAGCGCTGGGAGAACGTACCATATCTAAAGATTTTACTTAGATCTATGGTTCTAAGTAGTGTAAATTTTCAATGTTTGGCTTGATTTGTATTGTGGTTTATGAGAAATAAATAATTTTCATTTCATTTCACTGTTTCAGACTTAGGTACTGCTACGGTCATACGAATCAACAAGCTGAGGCTGGACCTGATTATCCGCGCACATAGGGAGAGACCAATTTTTTTTCTTTTTAAACTCTTAGGACTTAGAGTAGAGTCCTAAGGGTTAAAAAAGAAACAGCATGTTTGCTGTTGTATTATGTTCTAAATTTAAATCCAAAGGCCTATTTTTTTGTTTATAACGTACAGGCTCTGTATTTTTTTTTTTATATTTCTCTTATTTTTTATATAACATGTGTGTGGCTATAAATAAATTCTTTATTCTTTATTCTTCTTCAATCATCATAATCATCACACAAAAAACATTGACAAATGTAATTTTTACGCTATCATAATTATAATCATTCTATGTTAGTCCACTGGACATAGGGCGTCCCTCATGAGTTTTTACGATATGACTGACTAAAAATAGAGACGGAAGGTGATTTACCGAAATACCTATGCTATTTAAAGCTATTACTTATCAGTGACGACTTTATATACGTATGTCGTAATAACACCGTTACAAAGGTCAAATCAATAATTTAGTTTTAAATGCTGAAAAAAAGTCCTTTGTTTTCCTAGTTAAAACGCCCTCAAGTATGGCGTCCCAAAACCAGCTTTTTCAGCAGAATGTGTTATTTGTAGTAAAAACGTTTCGCTTTCCAAACAATGATGCGGTAACGAGCACAGATTGCAACCGCATCACCGCAGCAGATAGGCTCGCGATTATAATCATTACGAGCAAACATACCAGACTTAAACATCAGCAAATTGGATGTCAGCACATTAGCGTTGGACTGGTCAGCGAGATAAAGGCAATCCGAATGATTGTGTCCATGAAAATTTTGTGATATCCATATCGCATACATTCCTAGTCTAGGCCACCAAAGACAAAAATAGCCTTTTTCTCGTCAAATCTTTAAAATCAGACATGAAGGAAGTAGGTATACAAAAACAACAGAAATAACCAGGGTAGTCTCTTATAACAATGGAACTTCTCAAAGCTAAATAGCGCACGATTTGGATAAATATATACTTTTGAGGTGTACCTATCAGAATACCCATGTAGCAAAACGATGATATCAAGAAATGTCAAATATGAAAGTGCTTTATTTCCTTTAGACCTTACAGGACTCTTAGACACGTCACAAAATTCAAATTACATAGTAAGAAAAACGCTAAGATCTGAAAATGTAGTCCTAGTAATCTAGTCGTCCATAAAGTAAAATGACCTATGTAGTAGCAAAACGTCGAGATTGGTTTTCGTCAGTGAAGTGAATAATCTCTGTACATTATCTTCCGATTGGAAACTGCGGGGCCTAGGTCCCACAACATGTTTCCAATGAAATTACCAAGAGGTCATGAGTCATTATTAGGCTGCATTTTTGGAGTACCTAAAAAACATACCCACAGAGGTCAGCTCAGCGCAAATGGCTCGTGAACTCAAAGGTATTTTGGACTTATTGAGCGCAAATTTTGAGGACCGCAACCCTTTGAATAGTCAATGTCGCGTACCCTTATCTCGCCGCAGAAGGCGACAACACATTACCGGTATTATGTCACTATCGGACAATTAGAAACCCACCTCTATAGCGTGAATGTAGAGTCGATTATTGCATGTTTCGTGCAGGGTATTTTGTTAGTGCAATTTATTTTGTATTGGAAGTTAAAGCGCTTCTCGTTCAGCACAATGTTTTGTGTTCAGCGTTTTTATTTATACCTATTATTTGTCTATAGAAAAAAAAAGAACATAATAAAGCCTGCAAACAAATATAATAAGCATAAGTGGGATTTGCGCACCCCACAAATGGTTGACGTTGACGATTACAAAACTTTTTTATGTCTCCCGGTTCCCTTCCCTTTGTCGAAACGGTGGAAACTTTGCTTGTGATATTCCTAATACGTCCATTAAAAATAAATCATGCTTTATTCTGAGCTAGGATGACGTCAGAGCGAACTTTACAGACTATTAGATTAACTAATGAAAACAAAAGTTGGTAAATAAATTCTGAGGTTATAGGAAAACTTATTGCGTTATATAGTTTTTTCCACTTTTTGTGTTAACCGGCAGTTAGTTCCTACTAGGCACAAACAGGACAAGTGCGATTCAGACCCGGATGTACATACATACAGTTCTGGCCCTATTTATCACCTGGTCGTCCATAATAGGTTCTCTAAACTTTATGTTCATTTTAGACTAAATAAGCCTAAATTTACAATTCAAATAATAGAGTTATATCTTGGCAGACTGCAGAGCCAATACACCTATGCATTGCACGTGTCACAAAACATACCAAATCGCAATAATCCATTGAATGTTTCACTATCGAGTCCCTTATCTTACCACGTATAGCCTCGCCAATCCGTTACCGATATTTAGGCAAAATACAAATTCTTTTCCAACTCATACAAAATTCAGCTCTACTAGCGCATAGTAAAGTCGATATTCATACTGTAAGCTCTAAGTTTTACAACATTTTACAGTTGATAATCCGCCTGATATTGGAAGGCTCGTCGATGCATTCTCTGGGATGCACGAAATTTTCTATAAGGATAAAAGCAAACAGGATAGCCATCGGAATTAATGTTATGAGGTTGGAGGAAAGAGAAGCTATATCAAGTAAAGTACCTACGAAATACTGGCTTTTAGGCGGCTATGCACCTTTGTAATTTGTTGGATTAGTATGTTCAACATGAGCTCGTTTTTATTAGTGTTGTGTTATAATTTTGAGTATGTTCTCGCTGTGGTAGATGAAAAATGCGGATTGAAAAGCTTTATAAATAAGCCCCTATACATTACAACAAAATAGTTTTTTTTTAAAGGACAACACAATAAGTACACAGTAAGTTATTGTACCTTACTCACGTAAGGTACAATAAATTAGTAACATCAAGTTTGTAGGTGGTATATCTAAGATAGTAAAGTAGAGTTTTGGTTTGCGCCAATTATTTCCAAAAAATATTGTCCTTTAGCTTCTGCCTGTGGTTTTGCATGCACTTTAACAGAACAAAAAGTAGCCTATGCCCGTTCCTGGGATACCGTCCCTGCCAAATTTCATTAAGATCCGTTCAGCTGTTTAGGCGTGAAAAGGTAACAGACAGACAGACAGAGTTACTTTCGAATTTATAATATTAGTATGGATTAGTTTTATCAATGAACAAACAAATTACCAAACGACTCGAATATTCCGAAACAGACAAATGGGAGTTTAAAAGCTATAAAACATTTTTATTTGCCCTTGTCAAGTTCTGGCCGATGAAGCTGAAATTGTACAACCGTTGAGGTTTTTGGAGCAAATATTTGTTATTACGTTCCATCAAATTGTTTTCGTGTTGATCGTAGCCGTTTGTCAACGAGTTTTACACGGTAAAGTAGAAGGGTTATTTGAAACATTGACTGATACAAAATCGGTTATGGCTGAGTTTTGTAGATGAATGAATAAAAATATGTATTTATTGAATATATGGTAACATAATTGACCACGCTTATATTATAAATTTGAAAGTAATGCATGCAAGCATGTTATCTTTTCACGCCTAAACTGCTGAACGGATCATAATAAAATTTAGCAGAGAGGTAAATGGTATCCTGGTAACGGACATATGCTACTTTTTATTCCAGTAAAGAAAGGGCATAGCCACGGGCATAAGCTAGTCTAGTTTAATTTTTGCTATGCTATCTGTTTTTGTTCTAGAATTTTTCCAAAGAACGCGTTCAATTTTAGATTCTCAGAACCTTTCAAAGTTTTAGCGAGAGAATGTTGTTATGTCTTCTGAGAATTTTACCTTGAGTTTCGCTGGAGTATAGTTTTATAGCCGGTTTAGTAATATAGGTTGCTACGAAGATTTCCCAGTGACCAAAGACTGGGCTAGCATTATAATTTATGCCGTAAATATACTTCATTACCATATTATGAAAATGTAATAATTTGATGAGATGCATAACGTTTTATCATTACCCACCTACATAATGCAAATTTGAGAAAGTTCCAAGTGTCGTTAATCTATTTTGCTACTTGCGTATTAACAAATTGCGTTCTTAAACCGCAATAAACTATGTAAATACGAAATTTAAATTACAACAGTGGAGCGACAGAAATGGTGACGTATACGAAGCTTTTTTAGAGTGCCGCAAGACGGTAACGTCACGCAACGCACGTGGTTAAGTCAAAAAATAATATGGGAATAGTTGGCATATATCTCTAATATTGATAAAAGTCAATAAGGCACTTATCAGAGGGAGGTCTGCGTCCAGCGGTGTACCAGGCTCTAGGCATAGGCTGTCGAGTTAACATCTTGGATGAGTACATTATTAGTAGGTACATATATACTAAGTATACCTATTTTCTATTCATCTATATTTATAAAAGAGAAAAAAACTGGATGAAATATCAAGAAATCTTTGGAACTACAAGAGCTTCGAGGCTGAAATTTTGTAGGTAGGTTTTTTACGTAAATAAAACAGAAACGGATTTTTGGAAATTCGAATTTTAATGTGGTCAAAATCGGGGTAAAAGTTTTTATTGTTAAATCTGCGGCATTTTATGAGCCATGCAGCTAAAATTCTGCTTAGGGGTTCCTTTTAGGACGTAGGCAACCACGAACAGATTAAAAAAAAACCTTCTAAGGTGTGGGAAATGCGGGTAAAAAGTTTTAAAAATCTCTGAAACTGCAAGACCTGATTTTTAGATATGAGTTGATAAGTCACTTAGGGAAAAGTGTTTCTAATAATAAATAATTTTGTCAAAGCTCATTTTCAAACCTGTTTTATTTTTTTTTCAAAATACGAATAAGCGTTTGCCCTTTGTTCAAAAACTATGAGTTGCTAAGAACTAAAACAACTTTCTACCTTCAAAATTGAAGGTTTTAAATTTCGAAGTTCCTGAAGTTCGTTAAATTCTATATACACTACACTAATAAATATTTTTTTTCTAAATCTGAAAAAGGCGTGTTAATTTTCAAGATTTCGATTTGTTCGTATGTACGAGTATGTATTGAACATTGAAACGTGATTTGAAATTTTCTTGAAAATTAGTAAAGTTACAGAGAAAACAATACTTTGGTGATGATAGTTTGCATACATTATTTTTAAAGTCCAAGCAAATGAAATCGTGGACGGGTCAGGTGGTTAAGTAGGAAAAAGAAATTCCCATATATGTATATGTAAGAAATATACGTACTCCAGGTAAAACTATTCAATACATAGGTACAGGAACATTGTTGCTGGCAAAGAACCCTAACCCACTGACACTGACAAAATTATTATCCCTAACATAAGAACTCCTGCGCCAATTTTCTATAAACTTTTCAGGGATACTTAATGAAGTCACCTCTCACAAAAAATATAGAGTATTTGTTTGGATGTTACGATGCACAAATACACACAAAAAACAATGTTAAATCAGCATCGGCAGTTATAGTTTTTTTTAATTATCTTGTTGGATGAAATTGAGTGCAATTAGCAATACCATTATCATTTTATATTCGTTTAATTATTATTTTAAAGTTTAGTCCTCTCACAATATTTTATGCTTTGGATAAATATGCTCCGTAAATTAAGACCACCGATGTGGCACGGAGGGCAAAGGTGGCGTACCTTTGCCCTCCGTGCGAAGCAGGAGGTTGCGGGTTCGATTCCCGCCCTGGGGACAAATGTTTGTATGATCTACAAATATTTGTTCCGTGTGTTCTTGGTATACTCTATGTATAATAATTATATTTATATATCTATGTAACGTTTTGTATTAAGTAACTATATCAGTCACCTCAGTCAGTCAGTTTAGCTTGGGGCTACTTTTTTTTTAAATCATATTTTACAACTTTTGAACAACATGTTCATGCCATTTGGCTAGGTATACAGGTAACAGGAAAATTACAAAACAAAAGAGAATGACATTATAAAAACTGCTGATATTGTGTGGATAGTCCAGCATAATCAAAACAATATTTAAAAAAACTTTCAGTTCCGTTGTCGTCCCGTGTTGTTGTAAACGGGGTTCCACCACAGTTGCACTGCGTTGCGGCGCGGATGCGCGCGTGTGCGATAGCGTACGTCAGCGCGGTGAGTTATGGACCGCGGGCTGCGTTAATTGTCACTGACTAGATAAGCCGACTGTACTTTGTAGTGGCTAGTCTAAAAATAACGAGCTGAAATTACAGTCTCGCGTGATTATGAGGATGTCTGATGGAAAGCATAATGTCATTCATAGAGGTCACTGAAGTATGTATCTATTGCATTACTACGTTAGTGTTGCTATATATTCTCTGGCATTACAGGGAGACGAAGTAATTGGCATATGGTGTTGTTTAGGTTGTTTTCGTGCCCTGGTAAGATTTATAAATAAAAATTATTGCCTACAAATAAGTTACCGGCACCTATTTGTAGCCAAGCACCTGTCAAAATGGCAGGTGTCTATAAATGTCAGTCTCGTTTATATGGCGTTTCCCACATTGGTGACGAGGGACACCAAAGGTTTTGGTTGTTTCTTGTGTGTTGTTGTGTATTTTTTAACCGACTTCAAACAGCAGGAGGTTCTCAGTTCGTCTGTATGTTTTTTATTTTACGTTAGCTTATAGGTAAACAATACAACACACTAAAAACACAACGAAAAATATTAATTTTTATTAAATTTATGGCTGCCGATTAATCCAGCTGGCACAAAACTGGCAGGGATGGCGAGATTAGGAAGAGGCCTATGCTCAGCAGTGGTTATTACCAGCTGGTTAGATAGATAGATAAAGGCCTACCCTATCTAGTTTATAACTAACACTCCGTCGTAGGCGATGTATGTAGTCTTGCTCGAAAGTACTCCACTACTCCACTACATTCCAATAAAATAAATACGCTGCTCCCACGGAGGCTGCTTACCAGCATTGCTTACAATTTTAGCTTGATACTCCAGCTTTGATAGAATGAACTAAGTGAACCTTTCAAAATCCACTTTATCCTGTTGATTGGAGACTTACGCTCCAGTTTCCTAATTAGTGAAGCACGGGTTGCTCTTGTCTGGTTACCAAAGTTCCACAGCGCAATCTTAGGCGAGCTACAACATTCCTTCTATCCTTAATTTTATGTAGGACCACGATACCTTCCTCGACATATAAATGTTGTGTTCAAAAATGGCTTACCAAATCAAGTTCGTGAAGGTGGTTCTCAATCTTGTTTTACGCGACGGCACTAAAAGAAAAACATTCGACCGAATCTCGTAGACACTTCGACTAGGCAGCTCGCCAAAAGGGGTCGTCAAAAAAATGTACTGCGCTAGAACAAAGCTCCCTGGAATTTCAGGACAGTTTCACACTGAATCGGTTTTATTTAGTTGGTTAATATTTTAGCTGTGTTCACTAAAAATGTGACGGTTTAAAGAGGTTCCGTATTCGGAGCGCCGCCGGCGGGAAACAAATTGTTTTCATTTGCGCTCAAGTTGCAACAACCTGTGCCCGTTGTAGCGTAGGTACAATTCGCAACTTTTATTTGACTAATAATTTCATGTTTTTCTTTGAGATTCTTCCAACAAAGACTTTTAGTATTTTTGAGGACAAACTTCAAAAGGTATCCGAACTTAAACGAATATATCTAAACTTTAAAGCTTTGCCACACAGATATATTCTGGTTGCTAAACTTTATATACCTACCTAATAGTAAACTTTTCGTATATATATTTGAATGCAACTTTCTCTATTCGGTAAGCGATTAAAATTATTTCACAATCACAGAAGTGTTTTGAGACTACAATAGCGAGGCTCATAATGGAAATGCAGTTTAGAGGAGCTAATATTATCATTGGGCCAGGGCAAACGCAGAACAAGTCGCATCCAAACTTCACACCGCAAATAGGTATTCCGGTGTTCACGGCGTTGTTTTGGAAACATTAACTAACTTGAGAGGACGCCAAAAACGGAAACATTTTAACGCAGCCGCCGAGCACAGTATTGTCGTGTTGCCCATCACAGGCTAAAAAACTTTGGGAACGATACTTCCTGTAAGTTTATTTAAACCTACATGAAATGAAATGTAGTTATGTACATGTAGACATGTTCTAATTATACTGTGTGAAACTGTCGAAAGTTTGCTCTCGTGAACAACGGCAATTCTCATAGTCACGTTTCTCTAAATAGTGGCAATATACAATCGAAAACTTTATAAAAGTGGCAACCTGAAGCATAATTTACTCTCTAATAATAGAGGCTACCTCTGACCGAGGAGGCGCATCGCTTTTCAATTCTTCCGAATTAATCTTTTGCCTCCTTTATTTACTAGCTCTCATTGCACCTGAATACTTCCTAGGAAGGGAGCGATTAATTCTTTCAGTCTAGTCACGATTTTTTTTCATTTTAATTTAAGCTCGGCCTGAGGATCGTTGGCTAATTAACCCATTAAAACAGACTCTACGTTCATTTTGTCTTTTTTCCTCCAGAGCGTTCACTTTCTTACGATTTTTGAATAGAAAATGTAAAAATAAGTGCTTAATCTCCTGGCTTACTGCAACCAGTTTTTTTTCTTTTTTAACGCCAGGGGCGTTGAAAAAATTGTAACCGACATGTAGCTGGAATAAAATCTGAGCGCGTGAAAATTTACTTATTTTTCTAAGGATAAACGTATATTTACTTTACAACCTATGTCAGTCCTCGGGATACCGTCTACCTTCCTACCAAATTTCACTGAGATCCGTTTAGTCGTTTAGTCGTGAAAAAGTAACAGACAGACAGACAGATAGATATACAGACAGACAGACAGAGTTACTTTCGAATTTATAATATTAGTATGGATGAATCCCTATTTCCCTTGGTCACGGCGCCGGCGGTGGCATCACGCGTGAACGACTGAACCGATTTTGCTAATTCTTTTTTTGTTGTATTTGTTATTGTCAGGAATAGGTTGTTATGACATAAAAATTAAGAAAGTTGCGCGGAAAATTAGAAAATTTCAATATTCATAGTTAAGACAGGACAACGACTGTCGGATAAAGATTAGAAACGTAAACCTACCTATTTATTTTCATTCCAAGTAATTCTAGCTTGTCGTCACCCAATCTAAATAAAGGTAAGGGAATTTCCGAATACTGTTTATAAACTTAATCTAGGGGAAAGCCTAATTCATTAAAATTCCTACGTTCCAAATGGAGAAGACTTCTTTTGTTGTGGTGTTTTTAAAAGCTTTTCGCAATTGTTACACTTTGTTTATGAATATATTTGTATTTAGCGTTGATTGGGATTGGAGTAGACGCGCTATTTTCGGCAGCGGCAACCGCTGGCTTCAGCACCGATTGCTGGTAACCGGTTGCTGGTAGTGATTGCTGGTGGGTGGTTACGGCATCACGCGTGAACGGCTGGATCGATTTCACTAATTCTTTTTTATTGTGTATGTTATTGTCAGGGGAATCTTATGAATAAAAAAGAAGTAAGTTGGGCAGAAAATTAAAAAATGTAAGAAAACTTAACGACCACAATACCATTTGGAATTCAATATACGTCTATCGGGTCCGCTAGTAATATTACAAATGCGAAAGTTTTAATTTTGAATGTATACATGTTTTGATAGGATGTTTGTTACCTCTTCACTCTATAACGACTGAACCGATCGGGCTGAAATTTAGCGTAGATGTAGCTCTAAGCATGGAATCAAACAAAGGCTACTTTTTATCCCATAAAACAGGTCCCATGGGGTATAAAATAACCTTTAAACGTTTCCATAGAAACAACGCGTGCGAAGCCGCGAGCAGAAACTAGTAATATAAATACGAATGTTTGTGTGTTTGTTTGGCACGTCGAAACTACTGAATGGATCAAGCTGAAATTTTACATAGAATTTTGCATAGTTCTAGACCTGGAATAAAATATACTTAGGCTGTTTTTTTTTATCGGAAAAAAGCTTGCGAAACCGTGGACGGTAGCTAGTATAGGATAATTTGAAATTAACAATATAATTAAGAACAGCGTCTAAATCGACCTTACATCTAATAATACTTATCTCCGACGACATGTGCCATTTTATCATCAGGCACATGGGAAACGCAACGTCACTAAGGCCGTGTACACAAGACAAGGCAGAGTCGCGATCATCTGAATGACGGAGCAATTACGTGCATTCAGCCTGGGGCGCAGTCAGTCGAGGCAAGTGGTGAGATTGGTTTCAATAAAAGCACAATCCCTCCCCCATGTTTTTCTTTCATCACTCAACTTTGAACGGTGTTGTGCAAAAGTGAACAATTTTATTGTATGTTGTTTGAAGGAGTTTTAATTTACTAGGCTTTTAGTTGAAATTTAAGACGTTATGATAAGTGGATTTGGTTATAAGTTTCATCCATTTTACTAATTTCCTTTCATTGTTACAGGTAGGTACTTATATAAAATTTTAAAGAAGATTTATCTCAGCCAACGTAAGTTCAACCATTTTATGAGTCACAACACAATTCAATAAACTTTTGTATTTTCTTCATTGTATAAACATAATGTCATATGTCACAGAAAGCGCTAACAAAAGCACGAGAAACAACGTTTGCCCTAATCAACTAGGTCGGAGACATACTTTTTTAAATAAATGTTGTGTCGTTGTACCAGAAATATTACTTTTTGCGTCACCTCCTTAAAATTTTAAAACTCATTTTAACTTGAGCTATGCGGCATAAACTCGTCCACGGCGCTCGTCAGGGGCCGGTGCGGAAGAAATACTAGTGTCCGACAAACGGATCATTAAAGTCTGCTTTTAAATGTACCCGCGGCTGCACTGATTAATCATCTCCCTTCGGATTAATTAGTGGTGAAAAAGCCGATGAAAAGCCCATCCATCCCTCTAGTCGTTCGTCTGTATCCACCCTAAGGGTCAGATCATGGCGCGCAAAAGAAGTTTCTTCACCTACGGTTTTTGAATTTAGAATTAGGCTCTCATTTTTATTAATTTTAAGAAGTTTGTTGCTACAGGCGAGCTTTTAAAAACAGATTAGAACTAAGGAAATTTTTATGTACGCCATTTATCTATACCGTTGTATAAAAATGCACAGCGTGAGCCGATCTTTACATAAGATTAAAAATAAAAGCGGTTTGATATTATCAGTTGGTCTTCGCGTTTCCTTTCCACAAGAGAGTGAACGATTTTTCTAGAAAGTAATTTTATTTTAGCTTGGTAGTTCTAGTTTTTATTTTTCGTTATTTAAGACGGTTTACTTGTGCCTTTGGGGTTGGAGTTGGTATTTTATCTTTGCTTGAAATCTAAGTTTTAGGTACTGTCCATAACTCAGATTAAGAAAAAAATGTATGCTACTGATATCAATATCACATTTTAGTTGTGCTACATTAATTTACGTACCTACTCTTTCATATCTGCATCAATTTGCAGCTTTCTGTTAAAAACCATTATAATTAAATCTAACGTCGTCGTTCTAGTACTTAGAATGAAAAAGCTCTTAATGATCGACCCAAATTCTAAAACGGAAAACATCGATAAAAGAACGCTATCGACTATTTTATCGAGTGCTCTATCGACATCGATGAGTTTCCGACACTAATCTCAAAGCACACAGTCGTCAAAGGCATCTTTATGAACATCATTCGTTTTGTAAACACTTTTAATGTACGGTGCGCTGTCCTGCTAAAATGGCGCCACTTCCAAAAATGATTAAGACATCTAAAATCTAGCTTCTGAAATCTAAAAAAGGTTTTTGTACGTGGCCTTGTTCAATAATGCCAAAGAAAAATGTTATTTTAGGTTTCCCTAATTTTCCAATTTTTCGGGCAACTCTTCAAATTTATTTTTCTGTTTGAATCTGAATCCGACTTTTTTGAACATTAAAAAAAAACAACCAAATCGGTTGACAGCCGTTCTCGACTTAGCTTGGCTTAATGAAACCAAATTCAGGCAACCCATCGCTGTACTATGCAATGGTATCGTCACAGAATCGTCCATAATGAAAGAAACTCTAGCTAGATAGTGTGTGGGGTGCTATTTGCATGGAGAGATTGATGGAATAGTTTCAGCCTTAACACTTTTGACACGCCATTTGTAGTTTCTTTCATCAAGGGTAGAATGCCAAAATGTGTAATTCTGAGACCTATACCATTGTTATGATGAAGCGAAAAATTATTCGCGTTATTAGCAACATCAGAAAGTTATTTAATTAGAAACAAACGGCAGCACCAGTTCACCACAGACATACAAAGCTACTCTAGCTGATTGCCTCGTTCATCGAAGTCGGCTGACGCGCCACAGTCGCAATACATCCCCAAATAAGCCGTAACTCATATCGCAGGGGATTCAAATGACGCTTTTTAAAAAGTTTTTTTCGGAGTCGGCTCCTGCGTTGTTGCGCCCTCGTGAAAAGGTTACAATTTTTATTATATTACGTGGAATAATGCAGAATCACGCAGACCAAGATTCTAAAAAGCGATTCTCGTTACCGACCATTGTCAGATACCGTGTCAGTGTTACTCGCGATAGACAATTTTTTTACGGTTTCTTGTAACTCTTCTCTAAAATATTATCATGATCTAAGTTAATTTGGTTAAAAACTGTTATGTACGCACCAACGAATTTGTTCAGTCTTTTTTGAGCAGCACATAGTGTTCTTTTGAAAAAGTGTATACATTATATTTTCCAGGTAAGAGAGCGCTACTTCTCTGAACTTTAACCCTCAAAATTGCCAGTGAATTTAATACCATAAGTGCATTTGTAAGTTTTAAATGCGTCTGAGATTGATCACGTATTTTATGAGTCACATGGGCATGCTTTTAGTTCTGACCAATGGGGTGTCATTCAAATGATGGAGTGGGTTTTATTAAAATAAAGTATTCTATCAGCAAAAAGTGCTTCTGCAAAATGGGTCTAATTGTTTTTAGAGTTCCGTACCCGAAAGGTGAAAACGGAACCCTATTACTAGGCCTCCGCTGTCCGTGCGTCCGTCCGTCCCTCCGTCTGACACAGGGCTCTATCTCATGAGCCGTAAGAGGTAGAAAGTTAACATTTTGAGAGAATGTGTGTTCACTTGCCGCTAGAACAACTAATAATAAAAACAAAATAAATATAAAAATTATAGGGGCTCCCATACAAAAAACGTGATTCTTTTGCCTTTTTTGCTCTTAATTTGTCAAGGCTGTGTCTCTTGAACTACAATAGGTCGGCACATTAAACTTTCTATAAATAAGTAACATATCAACTGTAATAACAATAAATACTATAAGTAAAATAAAGTTGAACATTTAAAGGGGTCTCCGAACAAATGAAAATTTAATGTTCTTTGATAAAGTTGCCTCATTTAACGGTATCGGCTTCGTGTGCGAGTCGCCTCGCACTTGGCGGTTTATTTTATTTTGTTTTTAATTTTTAGCTGTATTTTTTTAAATGTACTTCACGTGACACAGCTAGAAAACTATATTTACATAGTTTGTAATTATTAATGAAATCACATGATTACACAGTGATTTCTGAAGACTATTAAATCATAATATAATGCGACATTAAAACAGTTAACATTCACAGTTCTCACGTTAAAATATCGCACAACAGACGGGAAATTAATCGTCGTTCTGAAATTCTAAACTCAATAAAACATGAGTGAATATCGTAATTTGCGGGAGTTATAATGAATTGATTTATATTTATAATAATGTTCGCAACTCAGAGCTATTAAGTAGGAAATATAACGTCATGTCGGTGCTCGGTCGGTTATTAGAATAATTGCAAAAGTTTTCTCACTACAGACTTAACCGCGCAAGAGCCATTCATTTGTATTTATGCGGGAATAGCTCTTTTTATGTCCTCTGTGGCGCAGTTAAAAGTTCGTGGAAGGCGCAAAAGATTGCGGGTTCAAGTCCCGTCGCGAAATCATCGCGTGTATAGTAACGAACACAATATGTTCCGGATTTTACTTTGTAGGTATTTATTACTAGCTTCCGTCCGGGGCTTAACCAGCAATCTTCCGGGATAAAAGTTAGCCTAGAACAACATTTATGCAAAATTCAGATCAATCCGTTTCGTAGTTTTAGTGGGACGAGGTAACAAACATTCAAACATAAACTTTCGCATTTATAATATAAGTGTGTGTGACGTGTGAATTTAATTATACATTTTGGGTAAGTGCATCAGTCCATCAGGGAAAATCAGTCATCTGGTACACATAACATAAGCTCTACTTAGTTTGAGGATCATGGCCTGAACAAAATATACAGCAGAATTTATATTTTTTATTTGCGAGAGTCGAGAAAACTACCTTGAAATTCTGGAGAAAATCCTAGCTGAAGTTTACGAGTGTTTCATAATCCTTGTGTCGAAACACGTAAAATTTCCTGGAGTTTTATGCAGACGCTGCGTCGTTCAGGCGGATGGGTCGTCCAGTGAGCGTTGTAAAAATACGTACCTACTGCGAAGGCTAGACAAGTATCGTGGTGAAGAAAGCGTAATGTGTGAACGCTAATCTGCACAGATATCTTTAAAAAAGCAATACTTTAAGAACAATCAATGTAATGGTAAAAATATTACAATACAAATAGTAAAACGTCTATTGCTAATTCTTCAAAATTGTCGTCAGTTAATAAAGCTTCGTTAAAAGACAATTTTAGTAGCAGCACTTTAATTGTCTTGAGCAAATAGTATTACTTCAGGGTATATAAGATATAAGAAGCCCCTTAAAAATATAAGAAGATAAAATACTGTTCTGACTCAACAGCAATATTTTGTTTTCTTCAAAACAAAATTTTGTTGAGCGAATGCCTCGGAAGCTTCGTCTAAGAAACCTGTGTCAAAACAAGTGTTACGTAAAAAGTAACAGATTACCGACCACTCTCGTTTACAGCGGGCGAGTTACGGGCCTTTTGTCCGTATTCGGACTCCTGGGAGGCAGCCGCGGCAGGTATTGGGCACGACATTCACTTGTTTTCGGAATGATTTTTGAAGATAACATGCACGTTTTTCGATGCTGTAGGAATTTTGTCGAAGGATTTCTCAGTGTGTTCTATGTGATCATGGCTTAGGTCGAGATCTAAGAGGTTGACTTTGTTCAGTAAAGTATGTGCCAAAATTGTAAGCTAACAATGCCTTTTGCTGTAACCTCAGCAGCGTAGTCGTTTATCTTCCTACGAATCAGGGTTTCCATTTAACTTTGTTGTGTAAGTAACGGCGGAGATCACTCCCCGTTATGTCGTGCCCTCGACCGTAACATCCCTGTATTCACACCAAATCCGCGAAATTAACTAGAAAATATAATGCGCTGTGAAACCCACTGCGTCTCGGAATGTACCTACGTAATTAGAAAAGTTTTTACGAGTTGGCAAGTCGACGGTTGTCACAGGCTGACACGGCCCTATGGTTACCCAGGTTACTTCAGCGGATTATTTACAAATTATTGTTCACTTAGCTTTGTGGTTCATAATGTTTCGACATCCTTGTTTGATCACTTTTGGTGTAAATAAAAGGTTTGAAGGGAGGTTTTTGAAAATAACTGAAAACCTGGTCAAGAAGGTAAGTACTCGTATAACCCAACAGAAAATTTATTCAGTTTTATAAACTCTCTTTTGAGAGAGATATTTTTGTTTTTTTATACAAGTTTTCCCCTGTGAGCGACACGGATTAATATAGTACTAATTACTTCTTATGTTTTAAAAAATATTGGTACTAAAGCATGTGTCAGCGGTCACGAAAGACTTTGAAAGTTGGCGAGGTCGTACTACACAGGCATTATAAAAATTATTGCGGTTTTTGGCACGAGACAGCGTCAACGATGGGTTCCTTGCCCTAAATGAGTGTAATTACAAAAGTTTTTATTGCGATCCCACGCCAAAACCTTCTGTGTTCGTTTTAAATATCAGTTGGCGGCAGCCAGGCTGCCTGCTCGAATACCATTTGACTGAGGGTACAGAAATCGTAAGCATTTGCTAAAATATTTTAAATTTCTTTCAAAACAACACCTCCACAAGTATTACAGGTACTTTCATCCATCCTTACTTCCATGCTAAATATTTTAACATTCGGAAGTAACTTTGCCTGTATATCTGCCTGTCTGTAACTTTTTCACGCCTTAACGGCTGAACGGATCATAGTGAATATTAGCAGGGAGGTAGTCGGCTATCCCATGGACGCTCATGGGCTACTTTTTATCCCGGTAAGTGCGAAAGAGGCCGCAGACAGAAGCTAGCGAAGGTATACATTAAAAACTAAAAGGTTTCGATTAAAACAAAAACAAGCGTACAAGGCAGTCTGAACTGATTCTGTAATTCTATAGTGTACACCATAGTAATACATAAGCATGATTTAATTTAAAAGGATATGTACATAGGCGAGCTTAACCCTGAAAAGAGTTTTCTTCCAGCAAACCTTAGAGTTATAGGAGAGGCGATGGAACAGGTAGAGGAAGTGTACAAAAACAAGAATGGAACAAGATAAACTGACAATTAAAGTAATAGTAGGCTAGCTATATACAATACATATGATAAACATACTTAAATTAAAATAATAATCACTAAATAAACCTAATAAATACCTTTTATCATAATAATATACTATAGATAGATAATATTTATGATAGTAGGAAGTGCTCTTTTAACCTAGCTTTAACTGATGTGATCTGAATGAAGTCCAATTTACAGTCGACGAAAAATTATATTTTCATTTAGTTTCTTTCTGTGGATAGATTGTGGCCAAGCAGTTATTCTATTCAAACTAAAAGTTCACAAGTGTTGCTCTCGACCCTCTCATTTGCGTTTTTTACGGCCAATCATTTGGAAATCCCCGGAGTTGATGAAAACCGACCGTATCTAAAAACATTTGTACTAAATAATTCGGCGTTGGTCTTATTGCCATTTTAATCAGGCATGAATCAATTAAATCTCACTAATTATTTTAAGGTTTCATCGAATTTACCGACATGTTTAATGTGTTATCCATAACTTTATCGATATTTCATTTAGGATGTTTAAAGAAAAACTTTTTCAAAGTACCTTAAAAAGTATAAACGGTAGGTAAAAAGAAAAGTTAATTTGGAAAAAGGAAATCTTGACCGTGAAAAACTTCCATTCGTACACGTCAAGGGTTTTGTGAACAGGACGTAGTTCACAAAACCCTTGACGTGATACGGACTAGGAAATTTAAAGAAGTCCCAAGGAACGTTCGAGAATGGCTCTGCTTAGAATTGAAATTTCTCCTTATTTGATGTATTAACTAAACTAGCTGGAAATATTTCTATGAATCAGGAAACTTCGATGAATTCCAAATAACTGATGAAACATATTCGTAAAATAGAAAGCAACCCAAAAACAATATATTAGGTTTATACTGGGTATTACCTGCAATTCCTCCAAACATTTGTCGCGAATTTTCTACTTCGCAACTTGCTAGCAGCTAAATATTATTGAAGTATTTTTCAAACGTTCCAACACATTACACCTACACGTGGCGTTTGTGGTGTTAGAATAGACTCCGCGACTTCTAGTTAACGGGCAGCAGCTTCCTTCTGTGTATTATAAACACCTCCACTGTAATCACCGATCCATGCTGGTCCATGCTGGTTTTGCCATAATCTCTTATATCTTGTTTGGCAAATAATGCGCAAATAATGTCCAGTGCTGAAAATGCATCCCATTTTCAGCACTGGACATTATTTGCGCTGATGAGGTAACACAGAACAAAATTCCATAACTTAGAAGCGCATAAGCGCAGGCAACTTGCTTCATTTATACTGTCCACACGTACCTTTATTCATTGACCAAGCGTAATAGCAATACTAAATCTATTCCAACACTGACAGGATTATAGTGCGGGTATTATTTACTGCGTCTATTTTCACGGTAGGTACATTGTTTATGGCGTAATGCATTCTAACAAGCTGTAGATATTTGAGATGGGACACCCTTGGATGGGTAGGCTAAGGTTTTGGATTGGAAAATGTCGCTGAGCAGAATGGTTTTAATCGTGATTTATACGACGTTACGGTTGTAAAAGTAAATTACGTGATAACGTCTCGGATTTGCAGGTTTATGTTGTTCTCGACGTGGTTTGATAAAAACCACCGTCGCCCAAATCTGCCCATCTAAGGGGAATGTCGGGACTAACAGTATCGCTTTTATGGTGAAATGAAAAC
Organism: Eupithecia inturbata; assembly: GCA_963662085.1. NCBI lineage: Eukaryota > Metazoa > Arthropoda > Insecta > Lepidoptera > Geometridae > Eupithecia > Eupithecia inturbata. The sequence goes on along the minus strand of OY759180.1, from coordinate 6,381,614 downwards.
TAAGAGTGAAGTCATCATCAGCATATATTAGTCCACTGCTGGGCATAGGCCTCCCCTAATGAGCGCCATTGCGCCCTGTCTTTAGCTTGCCACATCCAGCATCTGCCTGCAGTCTTCCGCAAATCGTCATCCCTTCTGGAAGGAGGGTGTCGTACACTACGTTTGCTGAGTCGCGGTCTCCACTCAAGAACACGTTTACCCTAGCGGTAATTGGTTCTTCGCGAGATATGGCCGGCCCACTGCCACTGAAGTGGAAGTGGGCCCACTTGCCTACACTAGCCCATAAGCACTTGCCTGCACTAGGCTTGCTTCTTTGAGCTATGTCGATAACTTTGGTTCTCTGTCGGATGTATCCGTTACGAATCCTATCCTTCAGAGAAACTGCGAACAGAGCTCTTTCCATAGCTTGTTGAGCGACTTTGACTTTGACTTTGAACCAGCCCTACCATGAGTGTCCACGTCTCAGCTCCGTAGATCACAAAGGTAGGACCATTGCGGTATGAAAGAGAAGAGTGTAATAGTGGAGTAACTAAGATTAAATAACTCAGACACGAGTGTCTCTGTCATTCATTACCCACACCAATCCATGTTTACCAAGCTCCTTGTAATAAAGCATGTCCAGAGGTATAATGTCCTAGGTCCTAGCCATACACATATGCAGTGTCGCGATACGCCACGCTCCTGATGTATGAGACGCTAACTTACGTCCGCCTCCATGCTTAACACCGTGAACACTCGCACGGCATAAATTTCAACTAAAACCCACAACTTTGGTCTAGAAATGTGTGGAATTCCCTGAATGAAGTTTTTAGGACCGTTTTTAGCTTGTACTCCTTAAATTATTACGTTTCGTTTCGCGTAGACGTGTAGGTAACTGAGATTTATGGCTGTCATATTCTTTAGTTGCTATTTCATTTGGTAAGAAATCATACAAAGAAATATATATGTAGGTATAAACAAGAATCCAATATTCCCGGTTCAAATTGACAAAGAATGTGTGGCTTTTACAAATAAGCGATACCTTTAGAAATCAGTGCTATTAAAATTATAGCGAAATTCTAATGTGACAGATATTGATAGAAACTGTTGACGTCTACTACAAACCACTAATAGGTATTACTACCTTTATAATCGAATGCTAATAGAAAGGAGAAAACATTATAATAAGTTTCTCGAAGTGCGATTAAAATTGAAGATAGGAAAATTCAGAAAAGTAGGCTAATTTCCAAGAGCTATCGCAGAATTAAGAGCTAAAATAAGTAAAACTATCAAGATGATTCAAAGATAAGTAATCACTTACCATTGACAAGCATTTTTAGACGTGGCCTAATCTACCTATTCATAGTTCCCAAAAGGAAAACATTCGTTATTAACAAAGAAAATTACAATGAAATAATAAAAACAAATTAGAACTAGTATTTACAATTGAAACAATTAAGCTAACTGCAGACAAATCTACAGGTGATGAAAATCTACAGGTAGCTCAACTGCGCCTACACATTTGCTCCCCTTTTGGTCGAGACCCATGGGGTACCGAGGCTCTCCGGGTTTTTAAAAAGTTATCTGAACGCCTGGTCGAAGCGACGCGTGACTCGAGAGTTGGTGGGTATCTGGCGCAGCGCATCAGTATTGGCATACAGCGGGGCAATGTTCCTAAAATAATTTATCTACGACAATTTTCTTCTTATTTTAATTCTAAAATAAAAACTGATTTCGAAACACATAAAAACGTAGATGTTTCAGGCAATGCGGCTTTTCCTATCTCTTTGAATTTAGAAACTAGAAAGTTTTCTCAGGGGTGCTCCGAAACGAAGCAATATTGCGTTCGGCGCAGTCCTGCGAAATTTGCATGGTCCTTATCAGAGAAAGCACACCCTCCAAGTATTTTTTTAAATAAGCAAAATAAAACCAACAGCAACACAGAAAAACAATTTCCGTAAAAATAGAATCCATTGAACAGAACTAACCATTAATTAAATAGTCCACATGTCCATTGTGAAACAAAATGAATCGGTAGCTCTATAACTGACCGCGACAGAATTTAATTTTATCATTTGTCATTATTTACGTCAATTATTGTGCAATAACGTTACATTTTCGACATGTCAAAAACACATTTTATCTACGCAATCCCTGTAGAACATTTTTGTCAGATATCTGATTTCTGGCATCCTGTGAAAATGTCATTCATCCTCTACCTGGTTTAAATCAGATTTTATCTTTAACCTGCACGTATTGCCATATAATAATCGATGATATACTATTACGTAAATATTAATATAAAATAAACCGCCAGGTGCAGTCGACTCGCACACGAAGGGTTCCGTACCGTAAAAATCAGGCATCAGGCAAGTTTTTCAAAGAACATCAAATTTTCACTTGTTCGGAGACCCCTTTAAATTTTCAACTTTATTTTATTTTTAGTATTTTTTATTATTACAGTTGAAGTGTTACTTAATTATAGAAAGTTTAATGTGTCTACCTATTGTAGTTCAAGAGATACACACACAGCCTTGACAAATTAAGAGCAAAAATAGCCAAAAAAATCACGTTTGTTCTATGGGAGCCCCCTCTAATTTTCATATTTATTTTATTTTTTCTTATAGCGGCAAGATAAATACATATTATTTGAAAATTTCAACTGTCTACCTTTTACGGTTCATGGGATATAGCCACGTGACAGACGGACAGACGGACAGCAGAGGCTTAGTAATAGTGTTCCGTTTTCACCCTTCGTGTACGGAACCCTAAAAATCATTGCAATCTAGTTAAAATATTAATGAATGCAAGACAGTGCAGTTTATCTTTTTTTTGAATTATGTCGTGAATATCTCGTGTGAACGTTTCACACGAGATATTAACCTAAGAACTAGAAAAAAACTCTATAAATCCTCAAAACTTAAATGCCATCAATTCAAGCACAGGTTGAATTCCCAACACGTCCCGTTTCTTGATTTCCTTTAGAAAGAAAACGTTTGGTATCGTTGGCCGTTCCCGGTCCCAATATGTATGATAAATAAATTGCTATCCAATATGAAATGGAACCAATACCGGTGAAGTACAGAGCGTTTACTCTTATTACACGTATGCCTACAAATGAATCCAATAAAAGACAAAAATATAGAGCGAATAATATTTTATGCGAGTAAAAGAACATAACTTTCTTACTGTATTAGGGCGCCGTTAAACCTTTGAATATTTGACGCCTGGGTCGATATTGAAAACCGATTAGTTCTACAGCTTTTGGATATAACCCGAACTAACTTTAGATATCCTATCAGTGTAAAGTGCCTAATACATTTTCAATTTAGGAGCTATGCATGGTTAAACTATAGCGATAAGATAAAAATCTATTAACCTAGTCGAATATCTAAGCTTCACTTTACGTCTTTATTTTGTGTATTGTATGCATTGATGATAAATCAGATTTTCCGCTGTTGACGCCATAGAATAATTTCAGCGGGAGTAGCAACACACGTGTGTGACACTGCGAAAAACAACGAAAGAAAAAACAATAATTTTCCTCGAAAATGAACGCATCCCTCATAAGATTGCGCCGCCAAAACTTGGGTTATAAGTAAAAAAATCTCTCGGCAAAAACACGCAGATGATGCCATTTTGACTCGAGGACAAATGAGACAAAGGAAATAAGAAAATATTAAACGTGACTAGAACGTCAAGACGTTTTCCATACGTGATACACGCCGCAGTTTTTATGGTTAACAATTTTACGGAGGAAAATTTCCTTGAGAGAGATGCCCATTAGAATGAAATAAGTAAAGCCATATAGCCTTTATTATGATGTCTTTGAATGTATCAAATAAAGTGTTTAAAAGGCTTTTGGGTTCTTGACACAAAACTCACACAATTCTGATATTGGCCAAGCCTTTTAACACATCCCGCATCGCATGTTTTATAAATTTATTAGGGATGTTTAAAATCTTTCTTGCAAACTTGACAACTTATCGACGCAGCCCTGTGTATTTTGATTGTCAGACGTATTTTTTGGATGATATAATTATGATCAATATAAATAATAAATAATGCTGGACGAATTGTCCAGCATTATTACAGCATCATCTATCCCCAAAATAAGCAGAGCTTGTGTTACGGGTACAAAATACTGATATACTTAATACATTATACTACATAGGTAGATATTTTTTATGATACATAGAAAATACCCAGAACACCCGGACCGAATATTTGATTTTCGCGCATCGCGCCACATCGGTCGTCAATTAATGATACTAATGATCATTCAAACACTCCTAGGTACATTTTGAAAAGCTGGCGCGCTAATCTTTTGTTTTTTCATACAATTATCCACCCTGACGACTCATATCCAGGCCTCCAGTATACGAAAATAAAAAGGGATCGCGGCAGCTTTTAATATAATATCTATAGTAAAATAATCTCAAAGGTACTCGTAAAACAAAGAATAGAACTGAAAACGGAAACGCCCGTTCTCAAGAGCTTCGGAAGCAGATAGTGCGAGTAATGAAATAATGAGCTAAACTTAAACGAGCTGCGAAATTTATGTTTTGTGCAGCTTAAAAACAGCTCCCTGGAGATTTCAAAAGAAAGGTTTGTTTCTCTTTTTCGGACGAAATTTAGTTTGTGGTTCCGGTTTAAGAGTTTAAAATTTTATGGCCATTAGCGTGTCTGAGGAATGTGTATTAAGCTCTGAAGAATTTCCGTATTGCTGGAAACAGGAAGACATGTGATGGGGTAAGAGGTTGAGATGGTCTATAATTTTTCAAAAATTGCCTAGAGATGGAGCAGGAAGTATTAGAATTGTAGATGTACCCGTACCTACCTACCACAAACGGCTAGTTTGGGCAAAACAAAACGTTAACTAAGACACAGTATTTACACTACAATCTAGATATCTAAGTGGAAGCGACCTGATTAACGTCAGCCCTAGAGCGGAGGCAAAGGCAGCAAACTGTTAGATTTATTGTTAGCGGTTCTTAGATACCCGAGTTCAACTCCGACAAACAAAATGGGGGTGCAAAATATTTGCACACTTTTTTGTGTTCTTAATACGTTTGCTTGGGCTTGGAGAGAAAATGAAAGCGTTGTGATTCACCCACTTGTTTTTTTTATTAGGATATTTTCGTAGAGTAGCTTTTATTTAAGAATGCCAATTTACAGGATTTAGTAGTACCGGTCGGCCAGGATGACTACTCAAATGCATACCAAAACGTGTCTTACGCGAATGCGGGAGGTAATATAAAATCGCATTCACTGTCCAGCCACTGTCGGCAACCGTAGGCGCAGAACTAGATGGGCGTTGTGGTTAATGAAAAATGAAGGGGAGGGGGAAGGGAGGGTTGGGAACATTTTTTTCTACCTCATTTTTTGGAGTATCAAATTTAAAGTATCGGTTTGTACATCTCAAATCAGTTTTTGAAATTTCACATACTTTTCGAAATATTTTGAAAAAACTTGAAAATTTACTATAACTTTCTCTCTATACTCCGACATTTGCAAACTGATACATCTGAAATGTAGGTACCTTTAATTTTTAGATATATATTAAATAAATAGCAAAGTCTCTAACCGGTACCTTTAGTACATATTGGTATGTATACTTGACAAACGAAACCCTCGGCACGCGAGTCACACTCGCACTTGACGGATCTTGTTTCTAAGTAAGATGGTTCCTGTTTTTAAAGATCTACTAGAACAATACGTTAGGTTTGTATCATACCTTCAACTTTTACGTCTAATTCTATCACATAGCGAAGCTGAAACCTGTTGCATAAATTCTGATAAAGCTACCCATTGAACCAATTAAGTCTACACAAGTTACGGAGCTTATCTTTTCTTCGCAGGTTTGCGTAAATTAAGCCGTAACAAAGCAAGTGGATTTCACGCGGCAACAAGACTTTACAACTCGCTCAAATGTGTCGCCGTCTTAAATTTAGACGAAAAGTCAACATAGAACACCATCCTCGCTTAGGTGCTAGTGCTCCAAACAATTTCATGCAAAAATTAATATTTTTAACGCCTAAGGTCGAGTATCTCTCGGTTCTCTCTAAAACTTTATTGCCCGTAAAATAGTCGAGAGGAGACTCACTTTGTTTCGAACAGCATAGGATGTAGTTTCGGAAGGGAAACTTTGCGAAAATATTGTGTTGGATATTAATTGTTCGCGGAGTTCGTGTTTTCAGTGTTTTGCATGCATTTCGTGATACTCACACGTTGAATACGAGCATTAACCAAGCTTGTAATTTAACATATATTATTCAGAACATTTCGTACAACGGCCTCATATAAAAACGCGCTTAACATTCGTAGAGAACAAAAACGTCATTACTGTAATATTAACTCCTAACGTTTGCCGTTTCGGGAACAAAGAGTTCCAACGTAAAACGGAATGATTCCGTTAGACGGTAAAAATGTAAAATTGGCATCTCTTTTCTCATTCACCCTGGGCAGTTGGAAGATTAGAAAACACGTTTAAGAGGTCTTGAACGATTTTCCGTTTACTTTGCGGTAATTGTCTCGAAGGTTGGTCTGCGGCGGCGGCGGCCGCGGTGCACTGCGGAGCCGGCTCGGCATCCCGCAAAAGCCGAACGATACGAAACGTGCGCCGAATCCTAATACCACTGCTCTTGTACAGATTTTATTTTCGCCTCTCTCATTCTTGATTCAACTATCTAATAGTTATCCGCAGACGTCTGATCATTCCGAAGTCGTACATTCGAAACTCTCCCGCCTCTATCAAAATTTTTACTCCCACCCGCCTCACGAAATACCTTAACACGACCGCAGTTTCATTGCAGTTTTTTGTGTGTTCTTGCATCGTTTCCTTTTGTTTAAATTATGCAGAAATCAATTCGGGCAGTAAGCTGGGCGCTGGTAAATAATTCAACGCTGATTGTAACGAGGGTCCGAATCCTCACTAAATGTTCCCAGGGAACTTTGTGGTCGACAAACAAGCCTTGTTTTCCTTATCTCTGGAAAGAAATCTCCTCACGCCGCATTACGCTACGTAGGTAGCTACGTAGGTAGCTATCGATTTTTAATTTACAGATTTTCTATTTTGATGAGCCGAGCGTTGTTTAATTTAATTAAGTCTAGAGTTTTCTTAGAAAACGTGTACACTGTGGGGTCCCAAATGAAATCACGGCTCTGGGTTCCTACTCTAGATTCCGCCGGCGTACACACGGTCCACTGTCCACCGCACTCTCACTAATTTAATTATTTCATTGAAATAATCTTCTGCAGTGGCTGTGGTTTGCAGTCTGCACTACATTGGCTAATGGTATCAAGGCTATTAAACGAGTTACGTGGATATGTCTTGTAAGTAAGAAGTAAAACTCCTGTTAACTAAATAAAGGCTCTAAGTTCACCCTCTTTATTAATTAGGATCTCGATAATATTCAATTAAGGAGGCATACTTACCTTATTTAAGTAGATTAATGGAAGGAGATATGCATATAAAAGCGACCCTTAAAACAGTACAAATAGCCTTAAAATTAAATCGTTTTCTGCAAAGATTCCTCTGTGAAAAGTTTACCACTTCAAACTTTGCCACTTCGCCGAAGCCAAGTCGCGTGTAACAAAGCTTTTTTATACATTTTTATATCAGGAATGGAACGTCACGCTCGGTTTCATCGGCGCTCGCCCGCCCGACCGCGAACGGAACGCATAGACCGGTAATAGGTGACGCCGTTCTGATATTCCAGTCACGTTTAGAATTTATTATATTTCATCTTTTTCTACGGACCCGAAAAATGTCATCGAATACACATTTTCCCGTAATCCTCATAAGTCTCATGGCCTCCGCGCTCCGCTCGTCACGGGCCGCGCCCGCGACAAGTTCACGCTGCCGTGACCAGCATGGCAAGCACCGGACGCAAGCCACTCTTCAATTACACCTGTCATAACCGTTATCTCAGAGGCCCATAACATCAGGAAAGTTTTCCTAACAATTGTCCACCTAATCAAATGAAAGCTCTTCGTGTTTTTCTGTTATTTGAACTCGCTTCTTGACGTAAATTTGTAAATCGATTTAATAGCAGGCACATTCTTGCATCGAATAGCATTTTCCAGTACATTCCACGTGAAAAGAAACACTGAGAAACTTTTAATTGGTACGAGCGTGAGCATCCTGCCACTGAATGGACGCGTGTTAGGATTTAGGGAATCCGCTTCTATCCTGTTCTTATCGGTAGTGCACCTAGCGGCACATCGGCACAAGTTTGCAACAGACCAACTAGTTTGGAAGCTTGGAAACTCTATCAGAGATACGTGAGAGCCGGCGATTACCTAAAGCCAGTGTAGATGCGACATGCATTAACAATATGTTGCTTTTCTCAATTCTAAAGTTTGCTCCGGACGTATTTGTAGAAGCTTTGAGGAATCAGCAAGTATCAGCTCTAAAGCTTACATACACACACGTCACACACACAATAGGACCTTCAAATAAAGACCTACCCAGATAGTTTAGGTTGTAGTTACTATGAGGACAACCCAGTTGAAAGAGATTTTATCTTTGGGGTGTCTAGACAAGTGATAAAAGTAATGGGTTATTTTTCCTAGAAGTATATTTAGGTGGCCTTCCAGCCCGTAAACAAGGGGTGCCTGTAAGTTTCTGTAAATGGGTCATTTCATTACCATTTTGTTACAAGCAATAGTTTCACAAGTCAGTGCAGGTTTATTATGAGTCGTCATCAAATTAGATTATTCCATTTTGTTTTTCGAGTCGTTAAAATTTTAACGGCCATTAAATTCAGAATAATTCTGAAACATGAATTTAACATCCGTTATCGTTATTTTTCATATTAGGCATTTTTTAATTGGTATATGAGCAGTAAAAAAATGAAATTTCATTATCTTGGGATTCAAGTGTCATTGCTATTGGCAACTTTTCTATGTTCGTTATGATAACTGATAATAAATATGAGATTACTAAAATAAGATGCCAATTAGCTTACCAATCTATAACACACGGTAGGCTAACCATCTTAGACAGCCATAACTCTCCGTTTATCGAAGGCCCAGCCTCCTTACTCGGCCAATGGCCGTATTTCAACGTAGTGTTTCGTGCGGGCACTAACTAGTGAACACAGCTGGAGTAGCGATGTGGTGACAATGTTTGGACGCCGCATCCCATCCTTAGGGAGATAGTGAAGGTGGGCTGGACGTGGTGTAGCCGGACTTTTTTGCTTTTCACCATTTTTTTATGTCTATTAGAAAGATAGATAGATTAAAATTTTATTAGGTCACACACAAACATCACAGGAAAAAATAACATGAACACAAACAGTATTTAGGTTAGGTTACACATAAGAAGGCAGGTAAACAATTATAACAAATAAATAGAAAAAAAATAAATAAAATTAAAGTGAAAGCAAAAGCAAAACTCCCAAATTATATTATATAAATAATAATAATAATAAATCATTTTATTGCCTATATTTATCTTAACCTAAACTAGAATTATACACAAAAAAAAGTTTTTAACGATAGGCAAAGGGAGTAGATTCAGCATTGTGCTGCATGTGAGGAACATGCAGCGCTGATTTTAAATCTACTCCCCTCGGATAGGTGGTCACCGAGGGTTGGGATAGCGGGTTTAAAGTAGGTTCTTATACTTATTCATCTATTTCAACCATACTTTAAAAAAAACAAAAAAAACTCCGTATGCAGGGTGCATACGGTTACTTCCATGTGTGTTCATACCTTAACATTATATTTATTAGTGGAAGTTTCATACATACATAATACTGTATTTATTATACACATTTATTTGGTTTATGAGTGTGTAGTATGAATGTGTCTGCGTGCTAGTTAGTTCTCCTGAGGCACCAGTCTCATGAGAGTCTAGGCAACAGGAGACCTTATGAGTGAGTGTGTGTGTGTGTGTGCTTGTGTGTCTAATAATTGCCTAATTGTATAAACGCGCGTGTACTGTAATTTTATGGGTTTTTGAGACAGCGATTTGTAAGTTTAAATGTTGTTTCTATCATGTGCTTCTGTCGTGAGAGTAAGAATATTTTAAACTTTCTTTTAAATGTTAAAAAGCCAATTTTAATTCGTAATGGTGGTGGTAAATTATTCCAGATCTTTGACGCCCGCATAGATAGATAGATAGATAGATTATCACTTTATTGCACCATCAATACACTTATAAAACAAGAACTAGAAACTAGAACTACTAAACGTGCATAGGCACCTACCTACCAACAGTGCACTAGCCCTAGTAACAAGGTAGTTATTCACCGCCCACCCTGGGCGGGGGCTACTCACACGTTTCTGCGCTGCACCGTGGTGAGCCCAAAAGGGTCAGTCTCAGCTTTATGCTGTTCTGCACCAGGATAGGTACAAAATAGCGCTGGTTTTCAGACTGGCCCACTTTGTGTGACACCAGGAGCCGAGGCGAGTGGTAATAATGCGGTCGCAGGAAGTCGATGGATGGAGGCGGCTCAGGACAGCTATTTGCTGACGTCGTCGAATGGGGAGGCTATGTCCAGCTGTGTACGTGTGTGGGCTGATATAATGATGATGATTCTATTAATTCTTGCACATTTGTACTCCATGTATGTAATTTTACATCGTGTTTGTTTAGCCTAGGTAGAGCAGATGCAGTGGATGCTTTGATTAATTTGCTTACCGTTTTTGTAATTACCTAACTTTATGAAACTATTTCTGTTTAGTATTTCTAACAAAATAATACCATGATCATTTCAGATTTTTTGTTATAAATCATCTATTCGTTGAGGTGCTACGAATGTACAATTCAATAAAGAATGTTTTATTGGACACCAACAAAAATACATTACAAACAACGACAAACAAAACAACAAGACATAAGTACAATGGGCGGCCTTATCGCTAAAAGTAGGTGTAGCTTTCGTACCGGCTCTTTAAATTGAGCTCCCTTCGTCTTTCAGACCACAAATTAATCCAGCAGGGTTATTTCATCCGGCTTTTAAATAAACTTGCAGTGCTATCCGGCACTCCCCAATTTTTCTAGCCACCCTACTCGAGGGCAAGCAACGTGCTTAGCATGCGCAATGAGTTGAACGCGACCACCACTCTAATTTATAGCAACTGTTAATTACCTACAAGAATCTGACTCGACAAAGCAATGGACTTCTGTTTGCCCCAATCAGAACGATGTCGTTGAAACTGCTGTTGCTACAAAACATTTTGAAGATGATACTTTTTTGCCAAATTACGGAGTTTTCCTTTTTTAGGGTTCCGTGCCCGAAGGGTGAAAACGGAACCCTATTACTAAGCCTCCACTGTCCATCCGTCCGACCATCAGTCACAGGGCTCTATCTCATGAACCGTAAGAGGTAGGTTGAAATTTTCTGAGAATGTGTACACAACAAATAATAAAAATTAAATAAATATCAAATTAAAAGGGGGCTCTCTACAACAAACGTGTTTTATTGGCTATTTTTGCTCTTAATTTGTCAAGACTTTATCTCTTGAACTACAATAGGTAGGCACATGAAATCATCAAGAAATCAAATCACATGAAACATCTTTCTATAAATAAGTAACACTTCAACTGTAAAACTGTAATATCAACAAATACTAGAAATAAAATAAAGTTGAAAATTTAAAGGGGTCTCCGAACAAGTGAAAATTTAATGTTCTTTGAAATAGTTGCTTGATTTTTACGTTACGGAGCCATTCGTGTGCGAGTCGACTCGAACTTGGCAGTTTATTCTACAGTACTAACATTACGTATGATTGGATCCACTCACATAAGGGGCATGTTGCAAGTAATTGTCCAGTCTGTAAACAGGGTTTGAGACTAGACCGTCCTGAAAGATGAATCGATCATTAATTTGAAATAAGTAGGTACCTAACTATCTCATTACGGATGTAAGCGGGTTAACTACGAACCTTATTTGTGCTGGAAGAACACAAATAAGGTTCAGTTCTTCAGGGTGAAGACAAATAAACACAAATAAGGTTCGTAGTTAACCTGCTTACATTCGTAATGAATTCGTCAAACTATGATAGTTTTTATAGTAAAATACCTAACAACCTATTTGATAATAGGCACCTACACTGCTGTCTAAAAATGGACACCTTCTCGTAGTTCAGCAACCTTATTAAATGTTGGAACGTTATAAAGTTCCATCATAGTAGTAAATTAAACTTTTCTGCTGATATTAATCATAATTTTTATTAAAGATATGTCCTATTTGTCACCGGCTGGCGTCCCAGAAGAAGCTAATTATTATGCATAAAATGTATCAACTGAACCGAACACTAGGAAAAGTTTCGCTATTTAAGCGACTTTGATTAAGACTTTATATTCATAAAGCACATTTAATTATTATGTAAACGAAACCTGCTTCTGAATAAAATATCAGACGCACTCTGTCAAAGGGAATTAAGTCTTCATTATTCAGCTGTAGTCTAAATAACGAACCGACTTTGGTTAATGAAAAAATAAAGTTAAAAAACCAGGAGGTGTGGATGCTTAATAAAGTTCATTTCGAGTCTAGCAGCCGGAATGAACTTGTTGTATGAATATAAAAAATGCATTTATCCCGGCAACAGTAGTAAAATACAAACGAATGTTTTGTTTTTAATAGTAGAGAGGCTTCGGCGAGATGTTTTCTGTGTTAAATAATGCAGAATTCAATTCCTTCACGGATGAACCCCGCCCGACACGGGCGGCTGATAAATAAACCATACGTAATTGTAACCTTTCGGACTTGTTTCCAGTTTTATACGAACGCGTCTTGCACCTCACATAATTTGATTGTTTTGAAAAAACTAAAAACAGACTTCAAGTTTCGAGAGGGTATTTTTATGAGATCATTTTGTGATCATTCTATATACAATAGTAAAGAATCATTAGAATCGGTCCACAATTTACGGAGAAATCGGCGAACATACACAAAAAAAACATACAGCCGAGCATACCACCTCCTCTTTTTTTAAGTCTCTTAAAAATACTCGTTAAGGATTATTATTCAATAACTTGAGCCCTAAAGAAGAAAAAACTCGAAAATTGCAACTAATATTAAACAAGTTACAGCTAGTAACTAACTCTTATGTTACATAATAATCCTACTTACTTACAATTATCGTACAATTATTTACTTCGGGTGAATTGTTTAAGTTTTCATTCATTTTTGTAAAAGGAATGGATTGAGCTCAGAAATTTCTATCATTTTCTATCGAAAAGTCTATCATTACAGGTCAGACCTAATACAACAGAGTAGTCACCAGAATAAATAAATAAGTAAATTAACAGGCTAACTAAGTACATACAAATGTCAATCATTTAAATAATTAAATACAAATGTCAATAATCAAAACAATTCAATAAATTATAGGGATTACCTAAGCCCGAGGTATTTGCAATCATCAAAGAAATGTGTATGTACACTACATACGTTGAGGAATTTTATATTTCCCAATGATTTTTTTAGCATAGCTGTAACGTACGGTGCCAATATCGAAATCCAATCAACGTTTGGTGATTGACAGTTAAAACCAGCAGGATGTGTTTTCTATATTCACTTGTCACAAGATAAATAAACTACGGCAAATATGCACGTAGTAGTACATCTCATTATTTATCCATGGAGCCAAACTTGATAGGCGTACTAACAAACTTATTTTTTTTGTTTATAGGCATCCTATGAGCGCTTTCTGCTGGTTACTGCTAGTATGATCCCCATTATTTTTGGTCCTGTGGCACCCTCATCCACATCTATATCGACAAAATCTATCTGGCCACCAGGCAACAAACCAAAAATAATTACAGATAAAGACTTTATGGCATACATAGAATAAATGTTTAGATTATAATTTTATAAAACCCAATGAAACCTATTGCCAGTCATGTTTTGACCATAAACGTTAACAACTCCAAATATTTGCATTATAAATATTTTAGTCTGATAAAACTGACTGAACAATTCAGTCCCTCTTTTATAAAATTGGATAAAAAGTATCATGACTATTTGCAGTGAATTGTTACCCAATTGTTATTCCACAGGCAACACACGGTCGCTGCAATCCGTGCAATCAGCATACCCCGATAGGTAGTAAATCTATGGACGAACTAGCTTTGTGCATTAGTCTGTCCTTCCACTTAGCATCATCAACGGACGTCTGTCACCGCAACTGTTTGCAGATAGATCTGTGTAGATAATATACCTATAGTTTCTAAACTATAGGTATGTTATCTACACAGAAGATAAATAAGAATCAAAAAAGAAGATCTGTAAAGTTTTGCTCTAGCAAAACTTTACAGTCCGGAAATAAATTCGATGCAGCTTTTGGTGTTAGCGAAAATTATTTCAAGGGAATTCTGTAATGAAACGGGTCTCATTTATAAGCGAGAATTAACATCGCTGGTATTTATAATACACCATTTATTCCAATAGTTATACAGATCGTATATTTACTGTAAAACAAACAAAACTATGGAAAGCCGTGATATAAATAATTCCAAGCAATAAAGCAGACGTATGGCTTCATTCCAAAACCATATTTACAGAAATATCTTAATGCTAGCGCTTAGGATACATGAAACCCTTTTTCAAAAATATGATCGAACGTCGGAGTTTCACGGAAATTCTTGGGCAGTTGGAAACAAGTTGGAGCAGCCCTGGGCATGGCAATATCGGCAAGTTGGTTGGCCGCAGCTGGCAGGCCACCGATGCGATGTCTCAATAATCCTGAAGGTACCCTCCTAATCGACTCTTCCTTAGTTTGCCCACTTCGGCCAGTACCGCGCGAGTGTGACTAACTGATTAATCCGCAGACTTGGTACGTGCCAGACGATTCCGCCGTTATTGTTCAGCCGGCACTTTCATCTTCAGGCCCATTATTAGACAATATGCCAAATATTATTGGCGAGTTATTTATGTTTTATCGTAGGACCGCAATCATCCGATACGGCATACGAGTCTTTTGGGATAGTAATAGCTGCTGTTGTGTTAGTTGTATAAATTTAGTTAGTTTTAATATAGTACGGCCCTGCCGCTCAAGGATTTCTTGTGAGAAATGTTTTGGCTCGTTTATAAGCCACGGTTATTTAGCGTTCTCTATAGTTTGCTACACGTTAGAACTAATTGCTCCCAACAGCCAGACTCAGTGTCATCTAAATGCGTGATTTCTCGGCAATCTGATGTACCAGAACATATATCACGGAGTATTAGGTTAATGTCTCTATCTATGTTTTTTGTATCATAACAACTCGAGGAACATGGTCACTTGTCTAACGTTGCCGGGGCATAAATCTACATTGAATGAAAACCTTAAGTTATAAATATTCAATACTAAGTATTAATTTTAGGGTCAACTAGTCAGTAATAGTTTGATGTCCAATCCAATATAGAAACTAATAAACATACAATGTAATAAGGAGTTGGCAAAGGGCTGACTACATATCTAAATAAGTAAACTTATATGTACATATAATGATGAGATACCTTGAATATGTGTCATATGAATTTGCTTACAAATGCGTCTCTCCTTCTAGGTAAACGTTGAGTTGATGTCATAAATATTCGTAAAGTTTTTTATTGGTTTTAATGATAAAGTCTCTTCGGAAAGTGCATTGTTTTTACCAGCATTGTGGTTATGTAGTAGTAGGCACTGAATGTGTTTTAATTATCTTCTTGTAATACCCAAATCAGAAGACACAATTTCAAGACATCAGAAGATCAAAATATACATATTCCTTAAACATCATAAGACATCAGAAGATACAAATTTCGAGACAACAGTAAACTCAAAAGTCTATGCATGCGACCTTGTTTGTATAAATAACTTAATCTTGTTAAGTGAAATTAAGGCAGCTCTTCGTACCGCCTAGCTCGATAACTTCTAGTTTCAAATGAACCTTCGCAGAGGAAAATAAATTGTTTTCATTCTTGTTCCGCGACCCGGAATTAGTTCAAGAAATAGATTGAAGAGCCGATACTTGGATATTATTGAGCGGCGCTTATTAAACAGCTCCGTTGTTAACTCCTTGCCAGTTAATTGGTGTATACTCTGCAAGCTTTTTCCAATAAAATGAAGATTGCTCCACTTGTTGGGCCTTGGGGGGACATTCGGGGGGTTAGAATACGAGGGTAGATCGCCAATAACGTCCATTGTTTGTCAGCGGCTGACTTAATAAGTTCTCCAAATTTATTATGATTTGTAGGCTCCCTTGTCGTCTTATTACTGAGGTTTTAACCACACACGTATACAAGTATTTGTACGTAAGACTTGCCAATTTGTACTTTTACAGCTGTCTTAAAAAAGATGTTTCATCCGACGTTCCCCCGTCCTTGAGTGCCCGTAACAAAAACTACGCGAAAGTTATTTTTTATGCCGGTAAGGAATAGAAAATAGGTATGTAACAAAGGTTTATGTTTTTCAGTTAGGAATAGGAAACGAAATTACAGACCGTATCGCCAGGGATGGTGCTGAGAAAATAGAACGTAAGCGCATTTTTATTTCTCTAGGTTACTACCTAATCTTTGTTTCATAACACGGAGTATTGTAGCAATCTTTTAACGGTCAGCAACTTTGGGAAATCGTATCTAGTATTTTATTTTTGATTTGTTAATCTGTTATAAATATAAAGATTAAATATATTTTGTAACAATTCCGCGAAAAAACCTTCTCCAATAAGATCTAAAAAAACTAGTCCGTGTAGAAGACCACACCAACCACAAAATGAAAGAACATCTATCAAAGCAAGTCGTCAACTAGTTTCGTCTCTCCACGAGACATCATCAGGACACCACAATACTCGACCTTGACATTAAGAGCGCCAACCAACATTGGAAGAGTCCCACCAGAGATGTTGTTATTGTCGGTGTTGGTCTAATTTTTGTTAGATCTTATTTGAGAAGGTTTTTTTCGCGGCATTGTTACTAAATATCTTTCATCCTTGTATTTACAATGGATTTCCGCAAAGTAACGCCTGAATTTATTGTAGATCTGTAATAAATAAGTAACCATGTGTGTTTTACTGCATTATGATGATAGGTACTATTAGTTGTTTTTGCAATTACCTTTCGCTCTTATAAAGGTATCAAGAGGTGGTAGGTACTAAAACTAAAACTTTTTGTTCACTTATAACTTTAATGTTGACAAGACATTAGATTATTTATTGGCTGCCTCATTTTCTCTAACCAAGGTTCCTATGATATTTCATTAATTTTGGGGATGGATGTCAAATATGCCCTCAATTTATTTTGTGAATGCCTACATTAATCAAGGTTGGCAACTATTTCTTGGCTTTCTACGATAGTGAGTTCGTTTGTTAGCCGAGGGGCCAAAATCCGTGCTGATACATAGATATCATTATCATCGTCATTTTAGCTTCAGTTTGACAAAAGAATAGGGAGCGTCATCTCATGGGCTATATTAATAATAGCGTCCCACTAGCACCCTCGGGCTGACTCCTTAAAACCATATACAAATGCGAAAGTTCGTGTCTTACACGTATCTTTGTAACTACTTAACCAATTTAGATGAAATTTGGTATGTAGATAGTTTAAGTTCTAGAATAACGCATAGGCTAACCTAATTTTCTAAAATTTACCTCTTAAAATGGGGGTTAAAAAGGGTGGTAAGGTTTCAATGGATAATTATTATTCCTTGGTTCGATTCACTCAAAACTCGGTATAAATAAACTATAAAGTAATTAATGATACACGTATTTTTTATTTTTTATTGCAATCAATTTCCACGCGGGCGAAGCCACGGGGCGCAACTAGTGTAAAATAAAGAAGAAAACTTTCCAAAGCTTTTTGTTGGCGGCCAAGCAAAATCACCTGCAAAGATTCTAAAAACTCATACATTTTTTAACGATTTGTGTGAAGTTTCACAAAGAAGTCGCTGCGACATAACGCCGATAGTTGTTTGTCCTGAGCTAGTCTTGCTAGTCTCACTGGGGACATATTTTATGTAGCAGCTTAGAGCGACTTTTGGGAAAGTCAATAAATAAAATTGAGTGCACTCCGCCGGTGGGTAGACGTCATTAACTGGTGTCTGTCGAAATATTGAAGGAGACATGATCGTAAATCATCGCTGATGGAGGCCGCAGAGGGAGCGTGGCTTGGAGGTGGCAGAAATTTATTTTATGAATACTGTCTCTAAATTTACTTATTGATATAAACCTAAACTTACCTTCTCCTTTAACCATTTGGAGTTTTTAGTTGTTTTTATTTCATTTGATCGTTTAATTTTTACCTTGAAACACTCGATTTTATCCCAATTTTAAGAAATTTGATAAAAATTTTCAAAGTCATAAAGAATTGAAAGCTAATTGTTATTTATTACAAAATCACTCTTGGTTAAAAACTTTAGACCTTTACAGAGAGACGCGATAGTGTGAGTAAATAAAAAACCACTTCCAGATTATTAAATTCCCTGGCGATCATGATTCTAAGTTTATTGATGCCCACCGCTGAGATTCACGGCCTATTTGTTATAATTAACCAAAGTAAACAAAATGTTACCAACAATTTAACACTGTCACAAAATTTACGTGAAACATTTCTAAGTAACGTTAGATGGAACACCTGCGTTTCAAAATTGAAAATAACATAAGTTGCGAAATAGAAATTTGTTTAAAGTTATTTGTTAAAATCAGTCTGGAAAATTGTTAAAAACTATGAGACGAAATAAATGAGAAAATAAATGATGATGTGGGATGACGATCTGCGAAAGACTGCAGGCAGATGCTGGTTGCGGCAAGCTGAAGACAGGGCACTATGGCGCTCATTGGAGGAGGCCTATGTCCAGCAGTGGACTAAGATAGGTTGATGATGATGATGAAAAATTCTACACACCTACGTTATACACACACTCTAATTAATTATTAATTCTTGGAATGAAAGCCATTATAGAGTTACCTAGTAATTTAACGTGGCTCTAGCCGTCTACCTCACAAAATGAAAACAAAAATAAATGGGCCTGAAGAGAAAACTCCTTCTATCAGAGAGGTAATAAAAATTGCGGCACCTATTACTTTTATGGGTAAGGTATTACTTTTATGAGTAATTTTATGAAGCTAAGCCGTGATTGGTCTGTTAAGGTTTTAATTTTATGAAGATGTTTCTGTCGTGCCTTTTTTCTTGCAAGCTGCCTGTTTTCAAATGCTTGACTTTTTCGACAATTATCCACACCTTTAAAACAAAGCAATTAGTGCACAACAATTCGTTTACTGTACCTAATGGCTTTTCTAATACAATGTTCTCTATTCAGCATCATCTGAAGTGTACATTTTAAACTAGATAATTAGCGGTATGTTGGTTACGTGGCCGTTCTAGAGCTCGTGACAAAGATAACTCGTGTGCCCCCAGAGCAGCTAATTGAATACAATGACATGAAGCTGAAAGTTCGCTGTTGTTGCAGTAATGCTGTTGTTTCGCTTGATTTTGTTTGCTATTATTCGAGCTGCAGCTAGCAATTACTTTTAAATTTAAAAGCTAAGTTTGAAACTTGTTATCTTTTTCCCATAACTAACTTGAACTTGGATATCACGAGGCGCAATTATGCCAGGAGCAAATAAGTCGCGACAGAGCCTACGCATTTGCTCCCCTTGGAGTCGAACCCTAGGTCCGTGAGACGTTCCGAGTTTTAAAAAAATATCTGTGCGTCTGGTCAAAGCGACGCGCGACACGAGAGCTGGTGAGTATCTGGCGCAGCGCATGAGCATTGCCATACAGCAGGGCAATGCAGCCAGCATCTTGGGAATGCTTCAGACTAGTATTGATATGGATCAGTTGAGCTACCTATAGATTGCAACAGTCTGCAGTTAGCTCAATCGTTCCAATTGTAAATACTAGTTCTAATTTGTTTCTATTATTTGATTGTTATTTTCTTTGTTAATAAACTTGGAAGTACATTAGATAGCATACTGGAATCTAGTCTAAAGATAATCTAACTTGGTTCTACGACTACAACTAGAGGTGCTTAGACAGTTAGGCAAACTGATGGGAAACGGAAACTAATTTGCACAGAAATAGTTCCGCTCGCGATATTCGTCAGTGTCAAAGATCAGTGACCTGCCTAGACTGAAATTAATGCAAGCTTATTAGGTGTGGGCATCTAAATAAGTAGGTAGGTACTTTAGGTATGCAGACATCCGCAGTGCACAGGCAATAAACCTATCTGAAAGCAATCGGTCGGTCGACGGGACAATACTCTGCTCATTCCCACTGTTCTCAACACGCCTTGGAACGGCAGCAATTTCCCGCTTTCCGTATCGTGACCGACGTACAAAAATTGCTTTTCCAGAAAATATAGGGAAAAAAGCCATGCAAATTTTTGTAAAGTTCTTTTCTATCGAGGGCGTGCGTTTGTATTTCTCGGAGGGTAAGGAACGATTGTCGCGGCGGATTCCTTTATTTTGTAAGGGGGATATTGCGCGTCGGGTGCAGAACAGCTGCGGAGGCTTGTTTACCGGCGCTGGCGGTACGCGCCCGCATCCTCGGCTATGACACACCGAGCTCTTATTAAACACGGATGTACTCTACATTGCCGGCGGAAAACGTCCGAAACACTATTCTCGATTCGAGTCCAGATTTAGTGTCTCTAAATTCGAGCTTTAGTGACAATACCTATTCGCCTACGTTATGGCCCGTAGGTACCGCGGGTCCAAATGGCAGTTAGAATACTTTAATAAATGTTCCTGTTACTTGTTCATTTCTTTGTTATTAAAGGCCTTCCATAGATATGGTGTTTGACTACTGTCAATATTAAACATTGTAATCAAGTTATCTAATCTAATAACAAACTGTAAAATTTTTATAAATATTAATCTGTTTTCTATAAATATTATATTTTCACAGCCAAATGAACAGAAATCGCATTAATGATGCTGAATTAGCCCGAGACGAACAGTGATACACATTGCAAATATCCAGAAAGAATAGGTCAAAAAATTAAATACCGCACAGCTGTTGCAAAAAATTAAAACCACTATGAATTTTTCACCAATATGTTGATACTGCTAAATTAATTTGCAGTCGGTTTCACATGGGCCAACCGCAACCTAATTGACCGATAAAACTAGAATCTCATTTAGCAGTAAATCATGACAGTAGTCAGCCGTTTTTATCAGACCAGAGTTGTTTTTGGGAGGCTGTGCGGGTCAAGGCCCAATTGGCTCGTAAATACAAATAAATAGGAGACCTCCTGAATCTCATTGCCTGATGCTTATCATATTTTATGATTTCGTAAACTAGCGTACAAATGTTGCAATAAGAAGGGTATTGTTTTATTGATGGCTGGCTCATTGCTATAAATAAGCGTTTGTCGTTGTAATCATTTCTTGCTTTCTCCAGATTCTAGGAGTAATGCTTGTATACATTGTTTCTTTTCTAAGTATACCTACATTTGTTTATCGATTCAGTAACAGGTTTGCGCACACTTGTGCACTATGTTCGGCTCACATGGCTAGTCTCTATTGAGACTTGCCGCCTTGGTCGAAAATTCGGCAGAAGGACGTTGGTTGTTAACAAAGGAGACAACGCTTGTGATAACTTTGATTTTGAGATGCTGTTCAAGACTACCCAATAGAAATCAAATAATACCCCAAAAATGTTTCGACTTCGACGGGACTTGAACCCTCAACGGGAATGCGCTAACCAATTACACCACTAAGTCAAGTGATGTAGGAGTCGAAAAACTTTGGGACTTCCTTCTGACTCTAGCGCCGTTAGCTCCACCTACAGGGGATACATTGAACTACCCACTAGGTTCTAATTTCTTCAGTATGTTTACAAAATTAGATGTTATTTTAACTAAAATCCGATTAACATTCGCATAATCCGGTACTATAAGGTCCGCATAAAAACTTCGTCTGCTAATTGCCTTGTCTTTCCCCACACGCTCGCACCCGAAAAACGTAAATTACAAGCAGATATTCGGTAAATTGTCAAATTAGTGAGGAATTATCTTCGATCATGTATTCCGCGCGGCCACCCACACAATGCGCACCCTGCAACCGTCTGTATCAAAAGATCGACCATTTGACATGTTGGTCTAAGATTTCAACTAGTGTCATTTTAGCGCTCGGACAGGAATTGTGCTAGGCATGCTGCCTAGCAAAATTGCAAAAATCACATTTCCAAGACACAAAAAAGGACGGGATTTCCTATTTTCAGTAGTTTTAATGGATTGTTTACAACTATAATGTGCTATTATTCCCTATCCTCAAGAAATCCGCCTCGAACATCACATTTTGGTTTGCCGATATTCTAAATTCATGGATAGAGAGGCTTATATATATATATTATTATTTTATGTGTTCTTGTATTTATTTCTTTATTATAAAGATACTACTAGTTTGCAATTATTACTAGTTCAAACATTTTTAAAGTAGCAATAGTTATTTTTATTTTAAAATATTTTTTTTCTTGTTACATTATATTTGTTTAGTACTGACTACACAGAAACAATTCTGTGACTATACTAACTACTTACATACCTAACTATTTGCCGTAGATAGATAGATTAAAAATTGATTTGGTACTATAGACACACATACAATTTACATAAATACACCATTTTAAACATAAGCACAATAGGTTTAAATAATCAAATGAACCTGAATGAATGAACGTTGTGTGAATTAAAAGATTTTTATTAATTAGAAGGAACTAAATGAATTTAATTATGATAAGTACTAGGTAACGGTATGATTTTCTGATTGTTCTTTTTAAAAGTCGTCGTTTATTATTTTCAGCTACCTACTTATAATTAAAATAAAATAAATTCGACTCCATTGATTTCATCTTCCGTATGCACAGAATTTGTCAGGCCTCTGCGCAAATTGTCTGCGTCAAACAATTTCGTAGACAATTTCGAGTGTAATTTGTGTAAGGTTCTAGTTATCTATGGCGAGGCGGCGGAAACCTCCTTGATCGATGGAAATTATGTATTAATCAAGGATTATTATATCAGCAATTTAAGTGATAGGTATCTAGTGCTATGAACTGTGTAGAATAATAAAAATACTGGCAAAGGGAGAGGATACTGAAGAGGCCATTCTTAGTGTATACTAAGCGTAAGCTAGAGCAAGAGAGTATTGTCTTGCCAGTCCCCCTTCATTTCTTTACAAGATCCTCCAATAACGCTCCTTGAGCAGAATGGGTGCAAATTGATCTTCAATCATTGCCATACCACCATGTAGGTGAAAGAAAATGAAACAAGATTTTTTATCCGCGGCCTTTACCAATGTAAAGCTATTCCTACGAAATGGCAGGGCCTAAGAATTTCCTATCTGCTAACCAATTTACTAAACGTTCATTTTCTTGCCTACCAGATAACAATCTAGCGTTATTGTCCCCGATCCAAAAGATTGCCTCAAACAAAATAAGCTATCTATAAAAGCTAACTATGAAATTTCCCTTTCAGGTTCCATTGGCTTGTAAGGAGATAATTTGCGAAAGGTAAGTCGTAGTTTAAGCGACTATTTGTATTCACAGACATTTTTTGGCTCTACGTCCCCGGTTCTGGAAACTAGGTATCTCACATTTTTTCTTCATTTCATTTCTAAGGAAGGAAGCCCTGATAAAAGTAAACTTAATAAAAGGTTTCCAACAAAAAACAACTAAATTACGTAAGTAGGTGTTTAAATGTGTTTTAGATACCTAAAGAACTGAAAAAATTAACGCAACATCCTATAAAAGCTTTGTTGTGGCCATCATAGTAGGTTACATTATAGGTTTGCACAATACCAAGACGAAAACAGTTTTCGTTGCCATAGATCCAAATCACTCTTCCTATCGTCACCATGCCTTATCAAAAACTATACCAATGAGAATAAAAATAGCAATAAGAGACAACTCTACAGTTTTCATTCGACAAAAAATCTATCTAGATGAGAACAGGCGCTCCGTTTCGGCTGCGAAGTTTACGCTTTTCATCGAGCTCAGCTTCGTCTTCCTATTTCGTGGTGGAATAGCCCTAATAACATGCCACAACTCATTCTGATTTATACGGTCTCGTTATAATTGTGCGCTTCGCTGGAGAGCCGCTATTGCCCGCTGTTGCAATTTTCATGCAACCGATCCACGAGAATGGATTTATTCTTTCTGGCAATTTGCTCTAACTCTCCATCCCGCTTTTGCTCGAGATAATTTAATTTCGAAGTGGCTACCGTACGTCGCTAATGGAGCTCCAGCTTGTGCTTTCCTAGACCTGCATCTGTAGCCTTCGCATGGATCTGCATTGAAATACAGTTAAACCACAACACAGGATATTATGCAAAATATTCCGTTTTATATCGACACGGACGATTTCCATCGCGTTAAAGATCTGAAACCGTGTGAAGGACATCTTAAAATAGTCCAACTATTTATCACGGTATGATTCAGAGTGCTGTAAAGATTTTTAAGCGGGTGTTACACACGTTATAGCCAACATTTACCGCTCAGCACGTATAAAATTTTATTCGTATAAATCAAGATGACGTAATTTTTGCACCGAACTTTCTGCGTCCCAGACGCATTCACTGATGCTAAGCTCGAATAAACTCATCAAATCTTCCGGCTGCTGCTCATGATTACTAGCCCCACGACACAATCAAGCGAAACAATCAATCGTCAACTTTTATTTGACTTATCTTGAATTAAAAACAAGCTAACAAACCAGCTTCGGATTCCACGGATCTGTTCAAAGTTCGAAGGTGAGTACCGTCTCCCTAATAGAGAAGAAAAATACGTTAATGTACCCTCAGATCCCGAAGACAAATAAACCGAGTCGGACAGGGACGAAATAAAAGCGGGAGGCTACGAGATAAATAACAATGATCTTGCGGGCGGGCGCGAGCGCCCGCTCGCCCGCACCGCCCGGTACGGGCCTTGTCGCCCTTACACTTGCACGTTATTTAACTATCGTTTACATCGTGGAATTCTCTAGAAAAACTTTATATGCAATGCTTGGCTGCGCAAAACCATATCCAACCATTATCCACCTATAGCGGCCGTCAGTCTTGAGCTGCATTTTACAGGGCTGTCAGTTGTCGGACTGACCGCCTTTTCCAGCCAATACCGCGAGTCTATAAAAATCCCGTATCTAGCTGCTTGTAAAAAAGTAACATGTTCGCAAATAGATTACTTTTACTTTAGTTTGAAATGAAAAATATAATAAATGGAAATACAATAAAATGAAAATATTTTTTTTATTAGACCTTACACTACATACATAAGTTAGGTACGACATTTTTTTATTAATAATATTTAGTTTTATTAAGTTTTGCAGTTTTTTTGATGTTAGTCCAATAACTATGGAAATAAATAAAAGTTTTTATCAGTAGGTTAGAATTTTAGGTATCAGATACAAATTGTGATTTGTTTTTGGAAGCGTTTCTCATTATGAAAATTCCTTCAAAACCCTTTAGAATTTATGACAATTTAACGCTATAATAAATTCAACGGCCTCTCAACTTTACTTTAAAATTCGACCCTTTTTCCAACCGCCTGCAACTTCGAATGAAACGGATTCCGCGGAATCTTTTTGTCCGTCAAGCTGGAGATGTCATAATCCTCTTTTGGAAAACAATGTCAGATGTAATTAAAATACTTCGAAATAATAAAACTTTTGTTAAGATAACGATTGTTGTCCTCGGTTAACCGAGAATACCGGTAAACTTAAGTATTTCCGGTTTTCCCTGCTGATTAATTTTTGTTAGATTAAGCACAGACCCATCACAAGTCGGACACGAATTAGAGCTAGCATACCAAAACAAATAACAATAATTATTAATACTGGACAATCCACACAGCATCATCTAGCCCCAAGCTAAGCAGAGCATGTGTTATGGGTACTAGATGACTGATTTACATAATACAATACATATATATATTTCATTATACATAGAAATACCCAGAACACTTCAAAATCAAACAATAATAATAGTTGCAAAATTTTATGCACTTGAAAATTTGGCCCTCACACGCACAATGGTTTCATTTTATTTTAAACATGATACACCAACCATATGGAATCCCGTTAAATGAAGCACATTAACGTTATAATAACTGAAAATAAAGCATAATAACGATACCATATCTCAATAATAATTTCATCCACGGCTCTACATGGCAAGCACGTTAGAAACCGCAATATCACTACTCTACTGATATTACACCCCCCTCACCGTCGCCATGAAGTCCCGACCCTTCCCCCTCTAACCCCCATACCCCAACCCCATAGGATAATGAATTCGACCACAGCCATTCTATGGGTATGACCTATAAAAATTTAGGACGCCATTGCCTTAATCACTTCATGAATTGGAGGATAATCATTATTGTGGACACGTTTAGTGATGATCACCTAGTTATTGTATCAGAAACCAAACACAGAGGTAAGTTCCTCCTGGCCAACTCTATGTAAATTGAATAGGATAATGTAGTAACTAAATTATTTATTACAGTGCAAGAAAAGCTGCGTAAAAATGGCTGTTGGTTGGGTTTTTTTTAGTGATTCAAATTAGGTATCTGCGCTACTCAACTTCTGGAAGCATCGTTCCTTCCGTTATCGTAACTTTAAAAGCTTTCGTAGAGGTGTAACGATCCTAAAAGAAAATAAACATTTACCGGTACGAACGAATATCAGTTCATTGTTACAAGTACTTCAACCCCAATTGCTTTTCAGTGTCTACGTATACCTTTAAACCTGGTATATTTTTTGTAGCCAATACGGAATGCAAATATTTTGTTTTGTTAATATTATATCAAGCTCGATGTGACATGATCGCACACAATAGGCACACTGAGCTTGAACATTCGCAAGCGCCTACTGGCTGCGAAAATCGCAAAACCAGCTTCCCATGGCCCTCTCGATGTTACCGCAAACCTCCTAAATACTGGAGCACCCCGCACTATGACAGCTCCTCGGATATTGGACTCGTAGTAATAGCGAAAGCGTGTCCCATAAAGAACATTCTATGTTTTGTACATCTGGCTTGTTTCATTACGGTGTGTTGCGTATTTCAATATTTATATCACGGCTAAGTTAGAAAGTTATTGGCGCTTAGTATAATACAATTTGGGATATGGTTACCTGTAGGAGTAAAATATTTACTTGAGGGGAATAAAAATATTTTAGGAGAGCAAATGTAGGGTCTACCGTAGGGAAAATAATGGGGCTAAATATCACCGACTTTTGAAAGAAAGAAAGATATACTTTATTTGTAGCTGAGTAGTTCTCAGCAATATGTACAACAGTACAGTACAGTACAGTACAGTACAATATGTACTGAAACTAATTAAATTACTAACAGAATATAAACTTCATAATAATATTACCCACTTATAAAATACCTTAAACCTACAAAAAGGCGTTCGACTCAGCTTAGGTTGTGATTGCTATAGGTTATAGCTACTACAACGCTGATCTTCCGTCGAAACCATTACGTTACGTCACGTACGCGACTATATAAAGAAAAGTTACTATAAAGAAAAAGATAAAAGTCCAGTAGAGGCTATAAATAAATAAATATCCTACGATAGATAACGTATGTTCTTTATAACAACGAGCAATGACATTTTTAAGGTTTTTGGTTTTTTTTTATAAGATTTTGGGATTTCACGAGAACTACCTTTAGCTTCAGATTCTTTGTAACCTAGGTACATTTATGATAATAAAACGCCATACCTCACCAACCCAAAAAAATAAAGTTTTTGACCGAATAAAATTTTCCCATTTTAATTGCTACATAAAATTATAGAGCGTCATAAAGTCATAAGTTATCAACTATTTTCGCAATATAATAACGTGTCGTTGTTTAATACTCGTAAAATCTGTGATAAAACGTGCAATCTACGAAATCCGTTTAAATATTAATCCGGTTACTGGAATAAAGTGGAAGTATCAATTCGTAAACAGGCTCATATTTTAGCAGCGTCTCGGAACCGCGACGATATTATGAAAGAGCCCGGTAAGGCCGAAACGGGATGGTAAACAGGTTACAGTATACATTGGAAGAAAACTTCTTTTAACTCATAATAGTATGAGAAGAAAAACATTGGTGATACTTACACAGACAGAACTACTGAATCGCTGAATCACTTCTCTTCGTGATTGCCGCCTGCAGGTGAAGTTCATCCTAGAATAAACCGCAAAGTGCGAGTCGACTCGCACACGAGGGGTTCCGTACCGTAAAAGTCAGGCAACTTTTGCAAATAACACCAAATTTCACTTGTTAGGAGATCCTTTTAAATTTTAAACTTTATTATATTTTACGTACCTATTTGTTGTTAAATATTACAGTTGAAATGTACCTTTTTTATAGAAAGTTTCATGTGTATGTGATATTTTGTTTCAAGAGATTGCAGCCTTGACAAACGAAGAGTAAAAATAGCTAAAAAAAACACTATTGTTAGTTTTGTATGGAACCACCCTTTAATTTGTTAACTTATTTTATTTTATTATTTGCTGTTATAGCGGCAAGAGAAATACCTATTCTCTGAAAATTTCAACTGTCTGCCTCTTACGGTTCATGAGATAGAGCCCTGTGACAGACGGACGGACGGACGGACAGCGGAGGCTTAGTAATAGGGTTACGTTTTCACCCTTCGGGTACGGAACCCTAAAAATTAAAGCGAAGGAATGATACGTTATGAAAAACAGAAAGAAAGGTTCATTGGCTCTTACGCTCTTTTCAATGATTATTCTTTGTACTAATAATTCAATCCGATAATAATGGCCAGCCTTGACCTGCTTTCTACATGAATGTCTCTATTTTCTCGGTAAGTCATTTGTTACGGTTTCAATGTGGCACTTGATTTTGTATTCTGGGTTCCGGCTACTATTGTGTTACCAAACAGCTACCTACAGCAGCGCACCACCGTCGTATCTCACCCAAACGGGGCTCGTCTATGCCCCAACGGCCTTGAAAACACAAAATAATTATCTGTAGCCGTACAAATAATTTGTTTTATTCGTGAAATGTTCAATTTGTGTAAAAAACTTTGACTGAAAATCCACAGTGCAGTGCAAGAATAACACAAGTTCAACAAAAAATCACGTGTTTTATTCTCTCAAAATATGTTTTTTACTCAAGTAATCTATTTCATAGACGCATGTTACAGTCACTTAAGTTAAGGACACAGGGAATATGCAAGTTGGAATTGGAGCTTTGTAAATATTTAGCGAATAGAAAAGAGGAAAGTAAACAAGTAAAGTGTCATACATGGACCCACATTGTCATGTTTACCTACAGTTACACTCTGCCGGCGCCATTGCTAATCTCTTAACGCGTCACCAGCGCACGCACATAAATCGACGTAGAAATACGATCCAACCCGCCGAAGCCAACGCCTACTCACCTTCCCACTTGTAAATTTGAACTTCACCCATACGAGAGTTGTTCAGAACAAATAATCCAATTGCACGCGTCATCCAATCGAATATTCCGCTTTATTACTTTCATGGCAAACTGCAAATTATTTCGTTCGATCGCACTGTGCTGACACTTGCAATTTGCGACGTGAAAGATTATTTTTATCAGGGTTATTTCTATAAAATGTTTCATAATCGCTCAGTCTTTCGTTTCTTTAAATTGGATTTATCGCGAGCCCTTATCATGACATGAATTGGTCGTTGCCTAGCCGTGAGCGGACTTGCCGCTTCATTATTGCGTTTCAGTTTCCGGTCGGTGGATTATGATTTATGGCTTTAATTTGGCAAGGTTGGCGACGACATGTCGGAGTGTTTTCAAGGAGCCATCGTGCAATTGTTTAATTAATCTTAAGCAACGTAAATGCTGCGGGTGCACTACACTCGGCCAACTTTAAACTCGTTAAAAGTTCCTTTGAAACATTTGGCGTCAGATAAGCCGCTGTCTGACTTTCGTTCCGAGATTGTTAACTTCTCTAGTGTTATAATTAAACTACGTTTCTGTGTTTCTTCAGCTTCGTCAATATGTTCGTTTAAGTGTGTTGCAGTAGGGTTGGCAGATCGGGAACAAAGCTTCTAGTAGGTATTCTCATTTTATGGAGCGCTTCTCTGTTAACAATTTTCCGAGCCTTTAACAGTTACCTAAGCGAAATTCCCCATCATGTGTATGACATTTGCATTGCATTACTGGAATGCATTTGTCATACCACAGCAGTGATAGCGCAGCACCAGTACCATTTTGCCATTCCTAATAGCGACGGCAAACACAGGTCATGAATTACTCGAGTTGAGAGAACAATAAAGTGTTTGTGTAGTCATTGAAGACACTCAGGGGCGCTGTCCCCAATCGCCGAAAGCATGTACATAACAGGCCAGCGTCGAGCGAACAAGGCTCATTCCACGCGTGCAAGATGGCGGACAATAGCCCTTAGCGGATAATTACTCAAATAGATTGCCCATTGGGGCATTGTCTCTGAGCTAACGTAATATTGGCTTCGTTACTGCCTGGCTTATCATAATCATATGAAACCTACCCGTCATTATTCACTAATTAACCCTATGATGATAACATTTGAGAGGCAATTTCGCGCACTTCACCATCAAACAAGAATTTTAACCTAAGCAGCGAATGCACACACTGAATTGAATGAATTACAGAATGTGTCGCAACAAACTCTCGATACATTATTTTTACAACAGAATAATAATAATACTGCAATTAACTAGTATTGAAAGTCCTCGATTAGAAAGTGTTTAAAAGTTTTATTGCGGCAATAAGAGCGGTAGTGGCGGACGGAATCTCTTTTGAAAGTGCCGAAGTTTCTTCGTTGTTCTTCAGTGTTATAGAAATATTCGTTTTTATGGGAATTATTTCAATTTCATACTTGGCAACTATTATAACTTTTTTTCAGATGTGGCTTGTTGCTTTATGGCTTTTCCATAACTGGCTCGCCTGGAGGGTAGTTTTAGATGTTTTAGGGTTTTCTTAAGGGTCAGTGTCCAAATAAGTAATCGCACCTCATCACATCCACAGCTGAACATGCCTCCCAAACAAGGGTGGTTTTGCTTTAATCACCACTCTAAGCAGGCAGATTAGTGTTCGATCGCAGTAGAGGTGTTAAAAATACACAGATATAGCTGCAGCCGTTCCTCTGGTAGGTTCCCATAATCGGATCTAACGACCTCCACTGGCTGATTTAGAGGGAGATTCTTACGCCACACCATAATAATCGTACCACAATGCCTCAATAGTTATTTTTTTATTTATGGAATGTTTCCGAACCACATTTTTATACTAGCTGTCCCGTCACAGCTTTGCTTGCATTAATATAAGTTGTTTAAAATGATAGGGTGACATTTTGTTACATTATTTTTAATTACAAATTGTATTGCTAGTTTTCTATGGTAAAGAAGATTAAAATATTTTTTTGTTTTGCTGTTGATTAAAATAAACTATGATCTAGGTTTTAAGGTCAAACACAAAATCCTTCAAAAAGTTATAATTACAGAATTTAATATCTCATTTTACATTTATTAGGGGTTGTATTGAATATTTATGAAACACATGTCCATTTATTCTTCATTATATTTTATTTTGACCGAGTTTCAAGCGAATCGCACCACGCTTCAAAAAGTTTCATACGCACTTTAACACCCCTTGTCACCCCTTCCGAGGTTGAATTTCGAGAAACCCTTTCTTACATGTCCATTTATTTTTTATTAATATTATTTTACCGATTTTTAAGCGAATCGCAATACGCGTTAAAAAGCTCCCATACAAACCATGACACCCCTTATTACCCCTTTATAAGGGTTGTATAGAAAAATCCCGAAAAAGTTTCATACAAACTTTGCCACTCCTTCTCACCCCCCCCCCCCCCCCTTCCAAGGTTGCATTTCGAAAAACCCTTTCTTATTACTCATCTTAGCTAAACATATAATCTTATGTCCTTTGAAGTCTCTAGCTTCAGTAGTTTCGGTTGTACGAAGATCTGTCAGTCAGTCAGTCATCCGGTCAGTCAGGACCTCTTCTCTTTATAATATTAGTGTTCTACATGTTCTACAGATATCTATAATTTTTGTATGTCTTTTTTTCTGGATCAATAAAAGTACTAATTGTTCTTTGTTTATCTAAACAGAGCGATATCATAACAGTTGTTTAGCATTTTTTTTTAATATTATTTATAATATCATTCCTATTTAAATTTCACTTCTACTGAACCACAGCTTTGCCGCCAAGCTTTCACTCATCAGTCGCATTGACCCTTCCGGGGGTGGATTTTTCCTCTCTGCGCTCGTAATCTTTGGTTTTGATCAACACGTCCTCGCTCGGTAATATAATTACAGTTAACAGCATTGCGGTGACGTTATCGCGCGTATAAATTAGAGGGATTTACATTTACGGTCGAGACATAGGCTGTTACTGTGAATGATACGGGGTGATCATCGAGTGAGGGACAACGTTTGATTGGTCTTTGTTCTTTTGGTTATACGGATGGTATTGCTCTATCAGCTAGTAAATTTGCTGATGCTTCACATCCTCAGATGTCCCAAATGAATGAGTGTAGATGTCCATCTCTGGTGGGAACTGAGAGAACTTATCTACATAATGAACAATAAAATAAGCTAATAATGTTTCCTATACACAGGGCATACTAAGCCCAAGCTCAAGCAGATCTTTTATTTTGATGATCAGGTTACTATATTTTTATTTGATTTAAATTTTTTTATTTTGGAGTCCAACATTACTTAGAATACCATACATTTGGCATAGTTTGGCCATTTGTTGTTAAAACAATATTACCTGAAGCATATCCCCACTAGCTTTATTACATCTAGAGGATTCAATCCCGGTCCTTATTTCAAATCCCGGGATTTCGATTGAGTTGAGGCAATCCCGGAGTCCCGGAATAATTCCGTGATTTGAGACAAACAAAGAAAAGTCAGTGTAATTTTGAAACAGCATTTTTGTTATCTTTTTATCAACAATACAATGTTCTTAAATGAATGAATGTTCTTAAAATAATAATAGCAAAAAAGTAAGGAGTCAGCAAAATCCAACTTAAATGAATTGAAGCTTCAAAAAAATAATAACAAATCCTGTTTTAAACTAAAAAATACAAAATCAGCTCGTTAAGGTTGTATTACATGGGCCATACCGCTACGAT
Source organism: Eupithecia inturbata (assembly GCA_963662085.1). NCBI lineage: Eukaryota > Metazoa > Arthropoda > Insecta > Lepidoptera > Geometridae > Eupithecia > Eupithecia inturbata. The sequence continues at coordinate 6,348,582 of OY759180.1, read as the reverse complement.
ACAACACAAAAATAAGCATTCAAATGTAGCCCAAAACTCGTAATCCTTCAAAAAAAGGTATGCAGGGACAGCATAGAATACGTGCGGTATGAGAGCTTGCAGCTACCTTGATAAGGTTCCTCGCTCTTAGCTCGCGCTTTGCTTAAGCAAGCTTCAAGCACTCGATTGAAAATGGCAAGTTTAAAAGAAATAACGTAGGTATGAAAAATAGACTACCTATTAGAAAAACCGTTTAAACAAAGGTACAAAATAAAATAAACTCAGCTGGTAAAAGATAATACAGTATCAGAATCAATCGTTTCTATAACCCAGCCAGCCCAACAACACAAGAACACCCTGACAATAGATAGGAAAGAAAAGTTTATGATTGTACTTCTGCTTTGCCCCGTATTTAATATATTTTGATATTTATTTATACCATATTAACAAAATAAATTGTCTGTGGAAACTTAAATTAAATTAATCTTACAAAACTGCCTTACTTATTATTACAAAATACTGCTTACACGATGTCAGGCGCGAGGTTTCGTACACCTTTTGCTAACAAGACATGATAGCTGATAAATAACGGGTGAAATGAGTGTGTTTGGTTATTTTCATGCAACATTGCATTCAGCAACTCCCGAAGCTCCCGGAATCAGCCAACATGTAATCTCGAAATTTTCAAGATTGGAAAACGTCCGGGATCCCGGGAACCCGGGATCGAATCCTCTTATTACATCCCTATTTATACGAAGACTGTAAACCACTAAATTATGTTCACGTGAAATCAAATTAAAGTCGTTCATTATCCGTTCACTCTCTCATTACATTCGTCACGTCTCTCATAAATTAAATTCCCATATTCCGGCAAAACCACTGCAAATTGGTCTTCATTCACTTGAAATGTAACCTTAATAGTAAGCATAGAAGCTATATCATTTTAATTCGGTGTTAGGGCACAGTAGAAGAGAAACAATTGGTAATATTGTCAATTGGTCTTCGGGGTCTGGGAGTACTACAGGGTTCTATCCTCGGTCCTTTCCTATTTTTGGTTTATATTAACGACCTGCATCATCTTGTAAAGGATAACCACGAGATCGTATTGTTTGCTGATGATACTTCATTAATTTTTAAAATGAAACGACAAAACACTAATTTCGACGACGTGAATAATGCAATCTCAAAAATAGTCCATTGGATTGGTGTCAATAACCTTTTGCTTAATGAAACCAAAACGAAATTTATTAGATTTATTCTACCTAATGTAAAACAAGCTAAGGCTGATGTAACCGTCAAAGGAGAAACGCTAGAAATTGTTAACAGTACCATATTCTTAGGAATAACCTTAGATAGTAAACTTCAATGGGGCCCACACATAGACAAGCTATCGAAGAGACTTAGTTCTGCAGCGTATGCAGTCAAAAAATACGTCATCTTACAGACGTTGATACTTCTAGACTAGTTTATTTCAGCTACTTCCATAGTGTTATGTCTTATGGCATACTGCTGTGGGGGAACGCTGCAGATATTAACACCGTATTTGTGCTGCAGAAGAGGGCTGTTCATGCAATCTAAAATATGGGTCCCAGAGAAAGCCTACCTGAAAAATTCAAGGAAATAAACATAATGACTGTACCATGTCAATATATTTATGAAAACCTATTGTACACTCATAGAAATATCAATCGCTTCCCTAAAAATAGCGATGTACATAATTTGAATACAAGAAATAAACATAAACTCGCTGTGCCCACAACTAGACAACACAAAATTAATGTATCTTCTAAAGGGCAATGTATACGCTTCTACAACAAAACTCCTAGTGAGTTGCAAAAATTATCAGTAAATAAATTCAAACAAATTGTCAAAGTCTTCTTGTGTAAAAAGGCCTACTATAAAATATCAGATTAGAGGTATATTCTAGAGGATAAAAAAGCTTGGGACGGGATTTGCTCCAACTCGAAAAATAACAACTAACAGGCTAAAGGTTTCTTCGTCGCTTCTTTACTTTAGTCTACATACCGAAGCGACTGAAATAAAAAAAATCACTTTATTTCCATGTCAGTGTTTAATTATTAAGAAATTGACCTTTTCTAAGTGTACATTTATTGTATTTATGGAAATAAAAAGTTTTTGACTTTGACTATATCTTATGTGCCTAAATATAAAATTAAAATAACACGCTCTTTTTCTACCTGCCCTTATTCCAACAAGAGTCGTTTTCTTCCCTAAAACCCTCTCCGATAAAAACTTAAATCAACAATCGGAAAACTAAACTGTATGATCAACACAAATCACTTGCTCTATGTTGCCGGCTGATTATCAATATAGTACGTAAGTACCTACCATATTGAGCACAAGTATGCTTGACTGAACTGAATATTTCTAATCTATTTAATGAAGTGTGACGTCACGCCGTGCAAGGTTGGTACATCTAACTTAATAATTTCATGCATACATACATAAAGTTATATATTATAGTCTCGGCGAATCCCCAGTGATACAGTCGAAGCAGACGTGAACCCAATATCTTCTGTTATTACGAGTATTCTAATAAGAATGTGATCCTCTGGAGGTATTAGTTATGACAAGCTCATGTGATATTTTTATAGGTTTGCTTTTTGGGAGACGTTAGCTTACGTTAGCTCGTGTCGGTAGAATTTCTACTCTTGTGCTAGAACCAGAATTACATATTTTTAGGCTCTAGCTTTTTTTTATTTTTCTCTGTGTAGGATACCTAAAAGCTATTATTTATTTCATTTGTTTTGCGCAATTAGAAGACATTTGTTAAGACCACCGACGCACATCGTGAACTTAGACAGCGCGTATCACAGTAAAGTTTGGCAGTGAAAGTATTTAACTCGAAAAAAATCCGTTTTTGATCAATATGTTAACCTTTGAACTCCAGTTCAGGATCATTGGCATTCGACAAGTTCCGTTTCATTGCACGAGATATAAGTCGGGTCATTAGGTCCTGATTGCTGAAACTCCGTCCACATTATAGGTACAACATGACAAATGGTTCCGCATTCACATTACAATATGTAGTCCATCATCGACAACGGAAATAAGACATTGACTTGCTAATTAATTTGCCTTCTGGGTAAATGGGAGCATAGGTTGATGACTTTGGGAAAATGGAAGGAATAAGAAACAGAAAATTCGTAGATATGGGTACAAAAAACGTACAATAATAATCTTTTAACGTATTTTTCTATGTTTGCTCGGACAACATGTTAACGGGCCATCATGTACCCCATAGTTACGTACCCTCCTAACTTGAAAACTTTATACCTGCACCGATAGTTTTATTTTAAGTTTTCCCGGTTCCTCTCAGGGGTACCTAATCTCCACGCACCGCTGCACAAAATATAAGAAAATACTAAACTTACGAAAGATACAAATCCATTTAATTTTAATACTTGGATAGTCTTGAGCTTTTCCAGTCTGTAAATTATTTGATAGACTCGAACGTCAGCAAAAATTGGTCGGAAAATCGAAATTCAATTTGAAGACTACCACGTGCAGTGACTGAAATATTAGCAGTCTACGTCGTTGGCCTCAGACTTCTATAGCCTTTCTTGTCTTTAACCTTTCTTACAAGAAGTACCTACCTAACCATCAATAAATTAATAAATTGAGCCATCGACACAGGCGAACATGAATCGAAATTCGACTTTCATGTTGATGTGTGTGAAGTGTTCGGATTAAATAATCGTGTTTACAAGCTCTTCGCGATAATAAAGACGTGTGATAAACGCCAGCAGCGGCAGTAAAATTGTTTGACACAAGCGATATCTGCGGGGCGGAAAGCAATCTAATTTTTACCTCAACACAGTCCTCCAAGCTACTACATGTTAGATTCATTATTGGAGGATATCGACGACAATCTCCAGCATCCAATCTCGCGGGATCGCTGCCGGCACGCGTATTCTTGTAATTTCTGAGGCATAATTTTATTTATTAGATGCCCTCGGTGGAGCGGGAACACCCCATTTGCCGCTTCATTGACTTACAACGGCACTCCATAACACTTCGCACATATTTCTGTAGCGCCTCTCTCGCAGATCCCTCTCACCTCATTATTGCGGATGACATTTCATAAAACCTTATTGGTATCTCGCAAACGTTTTTCGATAACCGTTGCACTACACCGAAAGCTATCAAACGGATTCTTTTGCGATAAATATTGTATTTTCACGAACCTGGATGGGTGAACATAGCATTTTCAGCATGGTAATAAACATATTACCATGCTGAAAATGCTAAGTTTAATAGAGCTTATGTGCAAAACCCACAACTTATTGTTTAACAACTTGTTAACTAATTCATTTTGTAAACCTAATCGACTTTGTAGGCATTTTCATTTTACTAAAGTTTCCTGTTAAGTTGGCAACATTCATTAGTTGATTGAGGCTGCTTTGTTTTGGTAATTTCTCTGGAGGTTTGTAATTAGTTTCATTTGTTTTGTCAATCATTATCCAATACCGAAACCAATGCCTGACAAATTGTATTTTATATTATTTTACCACCCAACTCGTTTCAGTTAATTCCATTATTATCGAACTATCATTTGGAACCGCGTTGGATAATGTGCCTTTTTACCTAATGACTTGCAATATGAATTATTAGATTAATTTGTGAATATCGATATAAAAATATAATCAAAGCTAAAAATTCATCGTTAGCGTTTAAAAAATTAAATTGATTGTAGACACACCTTTTGCTGCAGTAATGACTAGAACTGCACGTTCTAAGTTGTCCACGATAAATGGGGACCTAATTAGCAAGACGATTTTTATTACATTTTTGCCTACACGCTACGGTGTAAATTAAATACATAAATACCCATGGGAGAGAAAAACTTTAAAACATTTCCATAGAACAATAGATCTTCATTGACTTGGAATAACGTACTTATTGGGTAATTTTTATTCCAGAAACAATACAAGCGAAGTCGCGGACAGACACCAGTACCTAGTCTATAAAAGCGTGTAAAATCTCTAGTGCGACGGGCAAATGTTCCTTTGAAAACTAAGAATCCTTTCCCACTTTAGTTGCCTCTAAATATTCGAATATTTAAAAATTCGAATATTAGAAATCTATAATATTCGGCGACGTACTTTGAATCCCTCGCTATGTTCAGAATTCTACTAAAGAATCCCTCGCTACGCTCTGGATTCAAAAAAGCGCCTTCGCCGTAAAAATATTATTTTGCTCCCTTATGATACAATCTACTATATATTCGACGATGGCAAATCAAAACTCAAACTATCCTATGGAACTAAAAGTAGCACAAAAAAGTGTCCAACGGCGAATCGCTATTAATGTGTTTAACTGTTGTCAATTGCAATTGCAACGCAAGCATTCGGTGCTGGTGAGTCACGGATTGGGGTTATCTGTGTAATGAGTAACATATTGCAAACTTCTGTTTCAAATGTATAGGTACTATGGTATTTCTAATGAGTCCAGGTTCTGACAAATCGACATTTACCTCATTTTATTAGCAAATGGAACTAATGTAATTATTAATTAGGTAGGTACCTAGTACTTTCCATTGTTTTATTTTGTTTATGTTGTTCCTTCCTTTTCTGTTGTTAACGTAGTAATTCATAAATTGCGTAGAATGTTAAAATGTCTACTTAACATGTCTAATTATTACTTGTTGTGTGCACATAGATTACGTCTCAAGCCAGTGCTTATTTTCTTTGTGTTTTTTTGTGTTATATTGTAATTGCTTGTTATGTTTTGTGTATCTAATGAAACAAAATATTGTCATGTGTGGTTTCTTTCATCGCACTTTGAACAACGGTATAAAAATTTAAATAAACAAATGTTTATATCTGAAGGTCTTAAAAACCAGTATTTAAGACCTAGTGTAAGTTTCAACTAGGTACTCGCTCATAGTAAGTTCTATACTTGTGATGTAGATGCGAGGGATCAGCAATAGCTTACCTAAGAATATTTTTACAGACACAGCAGATTTGCACTTTTTATGCTGTTTGCGTTGGTAAGGTAAAATGGTTCTCGGACTGTGTATGTAAACTGTGCTATGTCTGAAATAAATTATGAAATAATGTGATTTGATTTGATTGATAGCGATGTTAAAAGGGTCCCACTATCCGATAGATATTATGCGTGAGGGTATACGTACAGATAGCATCATCAACTGGTAACGCTCTAGCAGTAGAAGTGTAAACCGATTGATGCTGCTCTCAGTACCATAAACAACACCGATCTTTATTTTCCGTCGGTTCAGTATTATTTTGTTTGCTCAATAAATATAATATAATCGTTAAAAACAAAAGTCTTAAATTTAGTTTCATAAATTTAATTTTCATTACAAAGCTTCTGCAAATGATTACATTTTTATTCTGCGCAATTGTTTCAGTATAATTTTATCATTATATCTCTCGGCAGGTTTGTGAATAAAATGATTAAATTGCTACAATTTGAGCCCTTTCTTTCGAGGAGGAAAAATGAAAAGTACGGTGGCATGCATTTTAAATTGGTTACGTAAATTTATTTGACAAGAACTAAATAATGTTTTAAAAAGTTGTTTAAATAATACCTACGTTCGGCTACCTATATTGTTTGCAACAGTATGCAGTAAGTACAACTTCATTTGATTTCTTATTAGTACAACTTCAATTGCCAATACTAAAAAGGGTCTTCCTTTAGTTGTAATTTGTTTAGTTTACTAAGTTATAATTTTCTTCGTTAATAAAGATACATATTCCTCTAACTATGACCTAATATAGGCTTAGCCGAGTTACCATCAGCTTTTCGATAGGGTGAGACCCAAGGCTCGATGACGTCACGCTTTCACCCTCGCCCTAGAAGCATCGTCGCCGCCCGCCTTCATTTGTTTTCTGGTGTCACTTCTTATCTCGTCTCGCAATTATTACAATTTGTCGGCTCCTCCCTTATCTTAGCAAGTTCGCTACTTCAGCATAAAGGCTAGCGACTTCAGCAGATTCGCAAGATCATACCGAAGAATCCTTTTTTATTAATTTCAGCGGTTGTATTTTTGTTGAAAACTTTGAATAATGATGGAGCCGTAAATCGCAGAGGCGGTCACGAAATGCCGCCGACAGCCGCGCTGTTTGTTGTTTTGTTAACTTCACTTTTTCATCGCTCCGTTGGCCGTTGATAGGGCCATTTCACCCAAGTACAGTTTTTATAATCCGCCCTAGATCAACTTCAACTGAAGCAGGAAGTTCTTTCAATCAGCAATAAGGAACCGGAAAAAGTTTTGCATCGAGTGTAGAAACAGTTTTTGCTGTTAATTGTATTTTGCTCAGATTGGTTATCGGTAGAGCGGAAGTTCGTAGCAACATTTCAGTGCTACTGCGCAAGGTAAGTGTCTATTCTCGTCCGGTGGAGGTGCAGGTACGTTGACTGCTCGGTTCGTGCGAATTCTGCCGGTAATGTATGAATTAACAGTTCTGTAGATCGTTAGCGCGTCAATTGTCGCTGGAACTCGTAGTCTCGTATTTTTATAGCTTCTTTGACGGAGGGGAGAGTCGCGTGCGCTCGTTGTTGCGACAAAATGTTCAATTTTAGATACAAATAAAAAAGGTCGGACGCGCCGCGCAGAATATTAACGGCACACAATACGAACGCAGGCATCCGGAATCCGCGTCAAAAGTGCCAAAACGATGTTATTCTTTTCCGCGCGGAGGTAATAAGCGAAGAGGTCCCAGCCGTGCCGAGGATATGAAATCCAGAAATGTTTATGGTACGCGATAATGGGACGGCTTCGTATCCGATCCGGGTTCACGGATGAAAGGATCCGCTCGTAATTAGAATCCTTAAGGCCTTTTGTAATAGCGTAATTGTTTCCCGTTGTCGCCTCTGAGCGCTGTTATCTCTGCGAATGGCGAGTTGAATACAAAGAAGACACTGCAACCGTAGCGCTGTCGCCATGGCTTTTTTATAAAATGAGATAGTAGTCTGGAGCAGTAGGAAACTTAGTAGAAGGCACACGTCACTCGCGTGCCTGTGAGTGATTGAGAGCGGGCAGGCGCATCGCTCGGGAGTCGCGTCGGTGGCGCGCTTTCGGCGACCTGTGCCCTGAATCACTCGCCAAACATTACCGCCTTTAATTGCATGCGTAATTCACTACCGGCTCGCAAAGAGACCTGAGAAACCATTGCGACTCTATAACAACACAGATTTACGACCGGCCGGATTTTGAATTATGATTGGTCTATACTATATACAGGGTGGACCAAAAGTCCGTTTATATTTGAAATGATGATAAAAAAAAAACTAATTACAGTAGATTAAAATTGTTTATTCTTTTCAATAGTAAACAAAAGGGGAATTTATTTCTTAAAAATCACATCATCCATATGCAATCCTTCATTATTCTGGCATTGCTGCAATCTAGAGCGGAAATTTTCGATAACAGCTTTACATGTTTCTGTTGAGATGTTTTGGATTTCTGTGCGAATACGATCCTTTAATTCGTCAAGAGTTATTGGGTTGGTGTCGTAAACTTTAGCCTTAAGATATCCCCAAAGAAAAAAATCCATTGGGGATAGATCCGGGCTACGAGGCGGCCAGTTAATGTCCCCTCTTTTCGATATCACTTTTGGGCCAAAAATGACTCATTACATGTATGACAAGTGGCTCCATCTTGCTGAAACCATGAGCGTTGATTAAAACCAATAAAATCCTGCAGTGCTGGAGCGAAAAAGTTGCGGTTTAATGATGTTCTTGGCACGTTAAGGACAGCAGCCCGTTTTCGAGTTGAAAGTCCAGGTTGGTCACGAACAGACGATTTTACTCGCTCCACGTTTTCGGGGTCCCTCGACGTTCTAGGCCGGCCAGATCGAGGTAAATCCATTGTTGAACCTGTCTTCTCAAACTTGAGCACCCATTTTTTAATTAACACACCTGATGGAGCTCGATTTTTGTGTCGTATCTTGTAATGACTGCAAAACTTTCGTTGAGCTAAGGTCGAAGAATCATTGTTTTGATAGTACTCGCGTACACAAAACGCACGTTGACTACCGCTGAACGACGCCATCGTACTAAATTCCCATAGGCCGCTCTTGCAATGCGTAACCCCTCCACCCCCCTCCGCTGCCGCTGCTAGACGCGGCAACCGATTCAAATGTTAACGGACTTTTGGTCCACCCTGTACCTACCTTGTTTAAAACTGGGAGTTATTCATATCCCATTACATAATATAATCAGGCGGTAAATTAACCTACTTACATAGACTGCAAAACAGGTGTACTGTAGTACATTAGGATGTTCAGTACATAGACATACAGTCTGGTAAACCGCAATACCCTGAAGCCATGTTAACATGCTTAGACCAGATTTGCCTATGAATTGTTCAGTTCTACAATTTGATTGAGTTATTGCTCGGCGGACCATCAGCGGAACAGTGTTACCTGATTGGTTCACTCCAACGATTATTCTTATAGACCTATTATCTATTTCATGAACATCTAAATGGTTTATCGACCCATTTCAATGTTTCACACCACATCAACAGCCTTTAACCAGTCCACTACTGGACATAGGTATACCCTGATAAGCGTTTCATTGGCTCTTATCATCGCTTATTCCCAGTAGTTCTGTACAAAACTACTGGGATATAAGTTGTCCCAGTTCGGCCGAATATTTCTGTCAGTCAACTCCGTTCATTTCTGAGAATGGAAATCTGAACGTCTAATCATAGTTCACAAAGAAGAGCCTGCAAAAATACGAGAATAGCTCCCCTACTCGAAGAATCAGCGCTTAATTAGACCGAGGCTTAAATTGCTCTCATTCCGATTCCGAGTTGGATCTAAAAAGGGCATCAAAAACTGCCTTCACTGAGCTCTTAAATAACATGCCCCCGGATTAATCTTTCTAATTCAAACAATTGCCGGTGAGCACATCGCAAAGAGATAAATTGCAGCAACTTTCGCTGACCGAAACGTGCACTGTGCCGGTGCTAGTGGGAGGAGAATGCATGGTTTTCCTAGGGATGTACCTACTTGTACTTAAATAAGTAGAAGTTTAAGTAGGAGAGAACTTGGTTTTCTAAATGTTCCCGGTTCTATAGATGTGCTGCAAAATTATATAATTGGTGATAATGATAAACTATAGTAAAGTTTAAGAACAAAGCGTCATTCTGCGAACGTACAACGAGATCGGGAACAAAACGCAAATTCATCTCAGATCAATATAAAGTGAACTATTCGGCTATTCCCCCCAAAAAGCAACTACAGCCATCCCGCATCCACGGGAGCGGAACAGAACGGATTAAATTGCAAGTACGTTGATGTATTTATAGCCGAGCCGGAGACAAACGAGCGTGCGCGTGATGGACCCGGCTCGTTATGCGAATTAATCGAAGCACCGGATGCACCTGCAGCCTGAAATATGCTCAGTGTATCACTGATAAATCTACCGAGCCTCCGAAGACTACAGCAATCAACGTTTTAAACAAGGGGTACAGGAGTAACTGTCGGAAAGCACAGTGTCCAATCCATTTTAGGCTCTACATTTGTTTTATTTTCCACAAATTAATTAGTATTCATTGCAATCGTGACCAGCCTCAGATTTGAAGTAAACTGCGCCATTTAGTTCAGTAATAAAATACCAACAAAAATACCATTATCCGCAACCACAACCACCTACCCGCTCCGCTTCCAACTGTTATTAAATCGCAAGTTCACAACCAACTATAACTTGAATTAGCTTTATCCATCACAATAATTGCCGCACAAGTTCACACAACTGGTCAGCCAGTTGTAGCAATATCCGAGTGCGAATCGCATTGAATGGAAACCGTCGGCCAATAATTCGATTTCGCGGTTATTTAGCTCATGTAGTCTGCGTAGGGGCTGGCTCAGGTGCGGCTCTGCTGTAATGATCAAATTGAACAGGACAATGTGCCTCGGACGACATGGTGACGGTTAAGTTTAGGTAACATGCCTACTCGTCCCTGTTTTCCGCAATACCACGAAACAACGTATTTCTAACAACGCCTCGGGACTAAAAGCAAAGGACCCGTAAAAATATGCAAAAGAACCCGCTCGTACGTAGCAAATAACAAAATACCCTCATTCACAATGTACTGTTATATTTAATGTATTGTATCGCTGGAATATTTATCGTGTCTGCAAACAAAAGTTGAAGAAGCTAAGTGGTCTAAGTTAGCGCTAATTTAAGAGTTCGGAGCAGGCGCCTGGGAGACTGCCACAGTTTGTCATAACTTAGTCTTAGTCGGGGTGCCCAGACATGCGCCGCTTCATTTAACACAGCTTTTGTTCGAGTGAAACTAATCACAACTTAACCAACCACAAGGTTGTATTTAAACATGGACCCTATTAATATTAACATTAGGAATTTAGAAAAGGTAGGGTACTAAAACAATTTATTGCAGTAAGCGGCGAATAATTTTCAAGAAACACCGCATCTAAATTAGCATAATTTAAAATTCAAACCATATGAAATACTTCATAGCGGAGAGCACGCTACTGAGAAGGGGTGTGCATGGGCATATTAAATTTTACTTAAAAATATGGTGAATGGCCTAAAATATCAAGCCTGTTTCAACATTTTAGACTATAGAAATAAGAAAAAATGCGGGTGAAAATAATAAATAGCGGTATATTAACGATCTTCACGAGAAAGATTAGCCACAAAAGCCAAAGGCTTACCAGTATTTATAAGGAGTGTTAACGGCACGCCACGGCGAATTCTTAGAGCCTTTTTCCCTGCGGCCGTTCAGGAAATGAAACATTCGCTTCTACTTGGCCCTTCTCATAATATTTGACAGTGATAACGGGATTATAGAAATAGATACCGAATATTGTGAGACTCGTATTACCAAACAACATTATTAATTTCACGTTATTGTAATACATCCTGAAATGCGCTTGTTTGCATTTCCCAACAAAATTTTATGATGAAGGAAAGTACCTACAATGCACCACTCACCATTATGAGCAAGTAAGTAGTTACTGCAATACCAGCCAACAGGCGTATTCAGTTTGGCCGGCTCCGGTCCCAATGCGGCCCACGTTGCTACAACTTTGCTATAACTCGTTTACTCCGGTCCACCTAATTTGCTTGCCGAGTACCTACGTACCCGTCAACTTGTCGGTGTAATTTATGTCATCTTCATACTGTTTACGGGGTCGCGTAATATTCTCGTTTCCCGCTTACCAATGTTTGTGGAGCTCTGTCATTCCTGGACAAATTACATTTAATGATTGTGGCGTTTCATTTTCGTTCGATATAATTAGATTTCATAGGTGATGAGCATTTTAAAGATGATATCATTTTATCGATGGTGAATCTTTATTGAACAAATGATCTATCTATCTATCGGTAATTAATTGATAGAGGTGTCCAGTATTTACCTTATTATAAAATCATGTTGTTGACGTGAAGCCATGTCAATAATTTGTTGGCAAGGATCCGATTGGAGATAAGCTATCAGATGCAATGATGCATGCCACAGACCAGTTTATATTAAGTGGTCTGTGTGCATGCGATGATGAAAGCAAGCGATACAAGTCTGCGATATGTAAATATTTCCTCTCTAATGTAGAGCAGCCCTAAAGCTGCGGTAACGGTAGTATCCAGGTAGGTAATGAATACAAACTGCGAAGCTCGTGGTTACTGTAAATTAAGGCGGGTGTGGCGCTCGAATTGGAAACCGCGCCGTGAAGATGCAACGCGAGATCCCCTGGGAAACGTTCTTTAAAACCACTGATTGCTCAGGAGCTAGGCGGAAATTGTTCTCGCTTCTACCTTCGAAATCGGGCTCAAGTCAATTGTGGTCTTTTCTACTTCGCAGCTAGTTTTTAACTCTGGGGAAACAAAATAGATACACATACCTACATGTTTTATAAAGGACTAGCTGTACCCGCGACTTCGTCCGCGATTGCCATACCTGCCGACTAATTATGTAATCACATTTGACCACAGTTTCTCTCATATTAAAAAACGCTGTGCAAAAATCTTCAATTTGCAGGATTGTAGCTATTACACTTTTAATATTAAGGCTTTTAATACCTGTATTAAGGTACTACCCAGATTGTGTATAAATCGTGTAGGGTCTACGCGGGATAGCATGCTGTTATGCTGTCATCTACAATCCCACTCTTTATCTACACGACTTTTTGCTACGACTCGGCCTGTTTCAGTGTCAAAAAGTGTCATAAACTGTGAAAACAAAATATGATCGATTTCGCTTCTTACTTGTGGTTCCGTTCAGCTGGGGCCCTATTCTGCTAAACTAATCGCTTCACTATGACGTCGTGTCGTCACAGGGTTACACGTTTTGGTATTCTATCTTAGATGAAAGAAATGATGATGAATATAGATGGAGGGACGCGCGTTAAAGTGTCAAGTTTGAAACTATTAATTTATCCCTCCGTGCAAATAGCGCCGCACGCACTATCTGGAGTTTTATAAATCTAAAGATTCTACGTGACGATTCTGCGACGATACCATTGTCATAGTGAATCAATTGTATAGCAGAATTGGGCCCCTGGTCCAGTCAACTGGACCACCGCAATTGTTTTGTCGGTAATAGGTAGATACATCTGATTGTAAACCACAGTAAAAAAAAACTATACAAAAAAAACTTCGGTGGTACAGTTAACTGTCTAACTACGGGAAAAATAAATTTGTCGGTAGTACAGTCAGGTGCAGTCAACTGCCCCAGCTGAACGGCCAAACATCATGTCCATGAAGATTGCATTGACCTTTTGTACATTTTACTTTGTCTGAAATAGGTATTGGGTCGTAGGTAGGCACCTAACTAATGGGTGCGTATTGGAAGAAAAGAAATACATCAAAGATCTAGGAACTTTCCTAAAAACAGTTTTTTTCAAAACCTACTGTTTTTTTCTTCAATTTACTGATTTTCTACTCGACTATCTGTTGATTTAGTCAAAATCGGTCTTGCAACACTGTTCCTAACAAAAAAAGAATAAATGAAATCGGACGACACTATAATGAATTACAACTTAGTATACATTTTGACTAGGTACTGAATTCGGGGATAAAAAGTATTAAATGTCCTTCCTCGTAATATGAACTCAAATCATGCTAAGTTTCATTTGAATTCATTTAGTAGTTTCGGCGTGATGCGTGGCCAATTAATTTTTCTTTCATCCCCTCTCCCATGAGAACCGTACTGAATTCCGGGATAAAAAGTAACATATGTCCTTCCTCATAGTGTGAACTCAAATCGTGTCAAGTTTCATTTGAATTCGTTCAGTAGTTGCGGCATGATGCGCGGCCAAGATACGGACAGACAGACAAAAATTTAAAAAAATACAGTTTTGGCTTCAGTATAGATAATAGAGAGCCATCAAAAAATTTTTTTTATATATCTTTAATGTACAGAATTGGACCTGTTACAGTTTTGTTATACATAAGTATAGATTGAAAATAAATTAGGCTATAGAAAAGAAAGTCAACGATTTCAGTTCACAAACAACTCGATTTCAATTACGAGGAATAGCTCAATTTGCCGCTGCACTACAGCGTCGATTGATATTAATATTAAAGAGCATAGGACTCCCACCCTAGCAATTCTTGACTCGACCTACGGTATATCCCGCAATATGCAATTACCTCCGTCGAAATGTACAAATCGATAGGGGTCATCGGCACCATAGGCATCATCCATGAGGTGGAGCCCTCACTAGGGTGTTTGCCATACATTAATGGCCCCCACAATCTGCCCTCCAGCACTAAGCATTCTACAAAAACATTACTACGCCTTTTATTCTATTTGTCTGGGAAATCTAGGGGAGGATAAATATTTATATTGCCTAGTCCAATTCTTCGAACACGAGCTGGATTTTTTCTAATTATAGCACAAAGCCCGTTGGATCTAATCGTCTACTTAGGCATAGAACGGATGCGCTCACATTGTTGTGCGCTTATCTCGGAGTTGCACCGATAGTTTCCCAAAAGTTTCTATTGGACCTGGATCTGAATTCAAACGCGAAAACGAAACTTCTTTTCCAATTTTCTCTGAATGGCCATTAGGATGAGAAATGTAAAGTAGATTCCCGGACGAAGTCGAGATATGGCTTTGAAAAGAATGAAATTTCAAACTGAACTGGCACCGAACCGGCTACAATAGTCTCAGCCGACAAAATGACTTCAGGATGCAGACTTCTACAATATTCTTTGCATGTATCACACGAGTTCACTAAAGCTAAATTGACTTTCCGTAGAGAATATTCAATGTCTGTGCATAAGATTTCAAATCTGATATCTCTTAGTGGAATAACAGAAGTGAACAAAGTAGATGGTCGTATAGTGCTGCGGATGTTGTTAACTAGGATGTTTTAATGAGGAATCACCCTCGTC
Source organism: Eupithecia inturbata (assembly GCA_963662085.1). Taxonomy (NCBI): domain Eukaryota; kingdom Metazoa; phylum Arthropoda; class Insecta; order Lepidoptera; family Geometridae; genus Eupithecia; species Eupithecia inturbata. The sequence continues at coordinate 6,333,246 of OY759180.1, read as the reverse complement.
GAGTTTGAGCGACAGTGGCAACAGTTATTGTTTCATTATGAGTTCGGATGTCCTGTTGTTATGAGGGCTGTTACAAGTTGTGTCCACAGCAAACAGGCCTCTCAAATCGTAACTTAACACAGTGTCAACAGGTTACTTGCTTGACTCAAGTGACAGTCTGTAATTTGGCGGCTGCGGACAAACTTGCGGACAAGACCCCCTCCTTTATTTGCAGCCGCACAGTAACTTTAAACTGAGACTAATATATAACGTGCTTGTAGTACTTAAGCTTACGAACGCCCCGTCGATTCACCTGAATCCTTGAGGACGTCTTCGGGCTATATTTTCAGACAAATGTCATACTTCGACTTAAACTATGAATTACTGGGACGTGTATTGCTAAACGGTTCAATTTCAGGCCATTTATCAATTTCGAAACATTGCTGGTATATTTCGTTTTGTAAATGATATTTTTAGTTGAAAATGTTTAACTAAGTTTACTGCGCTGCCGATAAATAATGATTATTAAGTTATTTTCCGAATAGTTTCCACTGTCGTAAATAACTTTGTGCAACATTCCGTGCTATATCACGGCACTTAGTTCATTACACCGAAGTCTGGCGCAACTTAATGCAAATTAAATGGACGATTCTCTGTAGTGAGTCATATTTTCATATTAAGAGTCCGAGCCCCCGCTGGCAAACACAATTTCTTCTTAGAGAAGGTAAAAAAGCTGTGGTGTATTTTTAAATTAGCAAGTATGTAGTACAAAATAAAATTTTGTAAAGGTACGGTAATACTTCATGTTGTACGAAAGTGCTACGCTTCTACGAGTGTCATCGGCCAGCCGTCGGTGGTAGCAATTTTCGGTGCCACAATTAACCAAGTCCGGACCAATAGCTATACTTCACAAAATCAATTGCGAGCTTCATCCGGACTCCCGATACTGATGCAAAATCGTGAAATAGAAAATTTTCAATTACTAACTCTGTTGGTGTTCAATATAAATACTTAAAAAACCTTGAATCCTTGGGGCTTAAACTTTTGTGCAGGTCCGACTTTATTGGTTTGCACAAAGCCTCTTGTTATGTTTATACTAGTTTTGTTTTTTCGAATACTTGACCTAGTAAAGACGCGCAATCCAAATAAAAATAACTTAGAGTAATTATATTTTTATTATTTTTCTAAAAATCTTTCTTTATCCCTACTTAGCCAAACAGTTCACTACAAAACTACAATACAATCCACAGTCCAATTAAATATTTTTTTACCATCGATAATCCACCTAAGGAAATATGATACTACTCACATAGGATAGAATTCCTCGCTCAGCCTCGTTTTCTTTGATTTCCTAGATCAGAGTTGTTTTCACCTTTATTTCTTTTGCGAAGCTCCAAAGTTTTGGAATTCCGTACACCTATCTTCGTATTGCGTCGATTTCTGCCACAACTAACAAGTACTCCTATCTCGAGAAAATGGTTTATTTTCCTTGAAACCTTTCCTGCTCTAGCTTAAGGAATTAGCCAAGAATATTGATAGATAATGGATTGTCTGGATTGGATCCAACCTTAAAACTATGTATGGCATTGACATTGTTCTTTATCTAGCCACAGATTAGGTTACTTTATTACAGTAGGGCTGGATATCTAATAGTTAGGATAAGTGACGACGTCTGTGGCGCAGCGGGCGAAGGTCTACTGCGACGCAGGAGGTTGCGGGTTTGATTCCCGCCTCGGGACAAATGTTTCTACGATCTGTTCCGGGTGTTCTGGATGTTTTCTTTGTATAGTAAAAATTAAAAAAAAAATCTTGATATGTAATGTAAATAATAACCACTATATTCTTTTATCTAGCACATAGATAACAATAACAGAATAAAACAATTACAACTAGTATATACACTTAATATTTATTTCTTAAAATTCTAAGCCGTCACCAGAAGGCAGAGTGCCCAGAATGCTGGCAGCATTGCCACGTTGAATGGCAATGCTAATTCGTTGACCGAAATAGAAGCCAGCATTCCGATCACTAGTTTTAATATTCTGTTATTGTAGTTTTCTATGTGCTAAATAAACATACGTATGTAATGTAAAGTATATTATCAGTTACCTGATACCTCCATACAACATAAACTCTGCTTAGCTTGGGGATAATGAAGCAGTGTGAATCGTCCAGCATATTTATTTATCTTCAACCGTTGCGTTGTTGGTTGAAATTATGATCGCAACCACGCAAACTACAAGGGCTAAGAAAACTCAAGGGTAAGTCTCGTAGATACCTGGGTATCTCTCCTGTGTAATATTAGGAAAAACTTGCGGGTAGTGGATAGTTCCGGGGTCAAGTTAATGATATCGCCTCCATTTTGTGGACTCGTCCCGACGCTGAATTACGCCAGGGCATGTTAATGGGCTTGGATACACCACTCTGAATATTTTAAATGGAATGCATGGCTGGAATGTTTCGGACAGACCACCAAAATGCCAGGAAGGGCGGCAGGGATAGGGAACAGACAAGCTGCGGCGTCTGTCGATAGATATTTCTGCAGATATTATAAATGAGATATTTCGACAGATATTTATAAAAAATAATGTTCAGAAATTTTAAATCAAGTATAAGTATTTTTATTTTAGCCTTGTGTATGAAAAAAAATCAAATAATATCCCAAAAATTTGATTTCTTATAAATTACCGTATTGTGAGGGCTTACGCACTATAATAATAAAAACCTTGTGTATGAATTTTATGAGTTTTAATGTGTCTAAGGTGACACTGGTGCTGAAAAATATGATTATTTATTTATTTTAAATTTAACAGATGGCTTAACTTTGAAGTATTTTTTAAACGTCATAATAGTAAGTATATAAACTACGTAGATAGTTTTTAGTGAAAACACACTGAATCTCGCAAAACGCACCTATAATTTAATCGCCATCCTCAATGGCCATAGCTACAATCCGATCCTTTCACAGCTCTTTTTACCCGACTGCGTAAGAAAGAGGGTTATCATAATTAAACTATTACAGAGTGGCTACAGCAATGGCTCCATCACATGAGAACATGAAAATAACAGTCATTGAGTAAGGCATGACGACAAGGCATGTTTTATTTTCAGTGTAATCGGATTGTCCTTCCACCATGTATTCGAGTAAAAAGGACATTCGGTGAAATTACTAAAAATAATGTCGCTTTGCTTGTACCGAATTACCCGAAAACGGTTTGCAGGCCAGCAATAAATATGCTTGAAATCCGCATCCCACCCCGCCCCCTGGAGTTTACTTTAGGATTAAAAACGAAGTACCTGTACACCTACCTACCTATTCAGTTAGCAGAGGAAATGTGAAAATAAAAACCTTTAGTTGAATATCTATACTGGGTTCTAGAATCCTAGACATTTTTTTGTGAACAAAGGAGTTACAAAAGCAAAGGAATATTGGTGGAAAATATTTTACGACATCATTGGTACGAGTAATATTATCGTAAATGTCTGTGTTGATACATATACATAAAATATATTCGGTTCTAGTCTGGAACGTAGGAAGTAAGGTACTAGCTACTGTTACTACTAGCGTAGATTTAATCAGGTTATCCTTGTCAAAAACATTAAAAAAATACATACTCCTTCCATAATAAGTAAGCGTAAAATACATGCAATAAAATACATTTACACTAAGCAAAAAAAAAGTTGGTAGAGAATCTAAGGTAGCTTTATACAGATTTATGATATTTTTCCCATTCTACGGCAGACTTTCGAAAATTGAGGATCTCTTTGGGACCACTCTGACAAAACAAAATGCATATTTATGATATCAATTGCGCTACTCTTATTGGCAAACGAAGTAGGAACTGTCTAAGTACTCTACAAACTAAGTAGGTACTACTGCAGAAGCCATTTCACGTGCAGTTTCAGTACAGTGAGCTTTAAATAACAGATGAAGTGCAGAGACAGAGAACAGAAAGCTTCGGCTCTGTTTCCACCAAACGGAATAAGGTACAGAAATCGCGCTCGCTACTGCCTGTGCTTATGGCCTCTCTTGGTACAATCAGACCGTGTCGTTGATGAAAAGAAACAGTGGGTGATTTTTATTTCAGTAAAATCCCAGGCACTGAGCTGAGAGTTTATAAATGAAGTTTCTGAATAGGCAAATAAAAATAAGGTCTAGCTACCACACTTAGGTTACCTACTGTTCTTTATCTAAATACTAATACGGTTTTTATGATAAACCTAACTAACATAATACCTATAATTCTAAGATTTCTAAGCATACCTACCTAGAACCAAAGCTGTAGGTACACGTAGGTTACAAAACAAGCTTTGTAAGACAAGCCAAGCCAAGTCAAGTAACTAGTACGTTGAGTTGCATGTTATCAAAATTTTGCAATATATTTTATCTCCAACTGTACATAAATGTACTCGTGAAGCTTTATTCTAGTGGCTACAGTCTTAATATACCTATGTATTATAGCATACAAAATGTAGCATTTTTTCCAAATTTAGCAGGAACTTTTATCCCGACTGTACCCGTGTGCAGACAGCGTACTACGTGCGGCGCATAATGCAGGCGTTCGTGCAAAATTCACAACTACGTACCCCCAGGCAAAATAAATTCACTGCTTCTATCTTATTTGCTCTAATTCGCGAAAACTGCAACTCGAATCTTCGTTTTTGCTGTAATGATCTTACGACGCCGCAGTTTCGCATGTTAGGTGGGACGGGTTGGGCGGGCGGATCTTTAAGCCTATCCTTTTTGCGTGAGATTTGTTTATCGATACCCTTTGAAATTTTAATATTTGGTTACACGAGGACGACCAAGAAAACAACGACCGGGCACAACCTAAAAAAACCGTACCTCGATCCTAAGTAGGTATTGAACCTACCTATTTATTATGAATGCCTGAACTTAACTCGAGAAAATCCTCGTACGTACGTAGCAGGCTTGTTGCGAATATATATAATCTATATATCCGCTGTAGATCAGCATTAATTTTAAGATCAGCATCCGCATTGATCGATGCTGATTTTTGTTTGCTGATGTTCGAGTCGCAACGCCATTAATATTTAATTATAAATTTAATTTGATGGCGTCGAAAAATGTAGAGGCATTTAGGTATTTAGAAGAGCGAGATCATTAGGGTTTCGTTTAGAAACAAGACTGGGATTTAAGTTCAAATTACAGTCTTAAGTCTCTGGGAGAACTGGCATGAGGGAAACCGATCGGGGCTGCAGCCCCGTATTCCACAAAACAGAGGCCTCCTCAATAAAAAAAAATAAAACATAAGGTCCCAGTAGTCAACCGTCACAAAACGAAATTTTTAATAACTCGCTCCACTCGCCGTATTTTTTTGATAAGCTTTCATTTGCTCTTTTGCCAAATGCAAATCTCAATAAAATTTACTTAATGTAAACCTGATAAGCAAGTGCAATAGCTTGGCGGCTTTTTTAACCATACAAAGCCTCACGCTTTTCAGGGCTAAAAAAGCATCACGCTTTTCAGGGTTAAAAAAGCCTCACGCTTTTCAGGGTTAAAAAGCCGCCTAGCTATTGCACTTGGTTCCACCTTGTGTTGATTTTGCTTTATCAGGTTACAAGGCTTTTTTTTATAGATTGTTGGACTTTTTTCCGACGTCAATGTCAACTATTAGTGCTATAACTTTTTTGAAACAATTTTTTCTATTATAATATAGAATAGAATATTCATTAATTTAGTGAATTACTCAAAAATCGATATTAACGAAAAAGTTATGTACATTATGTGTGTAATGAGGGTGAAAAATTCCCAAAAAAAAATATGTTGTTGAGGGTTGAAAAGACCATCATACTATTGCACTTGGTCTTACCTACTCCCGCTTACCCTTTGGCACTACTAAACTAAACATGCTTACAACACGATAAGGAGTGAAATGTTGGTCATTTTCAGGGTATTCATATTGACCGAATTTTTTATTAAACCCTTATTTTGATAAGTATTTTATAATATAGTTTTTACGCAAATGGCTCCGCGTTGGAATGGCGACGAACTAGAGAAGTTTTCAATGAATTGAAAGATCAGACACACATTTTTTTTAATTCGATCCTAAGTTTTTTTCTAGCTTTTATATTTTCAGTTTTTAACGCTTTGCATGGCCATAGCTGCTTTATTTACCTAGACCTCACGTAAATATTGATTTGAATACCTATTACAAGCTAACATTTCAGATGTAATAAATAAGAATAAGAATTATGGCACCAAATACTAACTTTATTGCGTACACCAATTAGAAGAATGGTAGAGTCATATAACAAATATTTCCTAGACATTGATATATTTTTGTGCAGTGAGAGTCAATTTAAGAAGCATATCTTACATAAACTATATTGTAGCAGTTTAATTTTAAATTTGTCTTAATTCTTAGTATTTTGATTTTTGTTTCCAACTAAGTAATTTTACTTTTCAGCTTGTTTAATGGTAGTTAACAAGTTGTAGGTACCTATGTAGGTATACGATAGCGAGGTACCTACAACCAATATTCCAAATACCTACCTACCTAGGTAGGTAAATAAAGTTTAGAGCGGTTAAAAATCCCATTGTTTCCCAATAATCCAAACAAACCTGCAGTAAGTAGGTAGGTAAGAAGGTACTAGGCTTTGTCTGCCTCGGCTTCTTATTAACGTGCATAAATATATCAACCCTCTCCCCTGCACCCCCAATTTAGTGGGAGGGGAGTTCAGAACAACTCGACCTTGGCTAAAGTAAGCGTTCCTTTCTAGAGGTACCTACCTAGGTACGAACGATTTTGTTTAGCCTAGCAGCTGTTATGAGGTAGGTATCGTCTATGTACCTATCTTACCCTCTACCCTACCTTACCTTGGTCAAGTTTTCCCTTAAAAGTTGGTAGTAGGTAGGTACCTAACCTACCTACTTAGTTACACGTAGGTAGTTATTTTTGTGTGATTTATTGACTAAAAGACTACAGCTATGCCCTCGTGTTACAAATTAAGTGGGAGGTCGATAGGAAAATCAATTAAAAACAAGATCCGTCAACTACAAGTGTGGTGACTTGCGCGCCAAGGGTTTCGAACGTTTGTCAAGTAGGTATACCAACATGTTATAGGTAGGTACCGGTTAGAGACTGCTATTTAATTAATATAATACCCTACTATAACTATCCATCCAATTTACCAAAAGCATACAACTAATGGATGACAGGCAAGGCGACAGCGGCGGCGGCGGCAGCGGTGGCGGCGGCGGCGGCAGCGGGGCAGCGCGCGTCGGCGGTGGCGGCGGGCGGCAGCGCGCGCCGGTACCTACCCATACTTCTGAATCGATAGTTCACAATATGTCCGCTAGAGGGCGACACATGCAGCACCCCGGTGCGCGCCTCACCACTCCTCCACGTTGCGCATTTGTCGCCATAACATTGTGCTGCCGTCTTAATAGGTATTGCTGTCAGTATCAAATTTTTGCATTGTATTGTGCGAATCATTTCGCAGTTTAGTGAAATAGATGTACTTAAATAAAAATAACATTGTAAGCTTCTTTTAAACAGACGTTTTTTTATGGATTAATAGGTCATCTCGAAGTAAAAGATATTTCGCAACCTTCTTCTACATAATTCTGTTTATTTTTTTTATATTAGTATGTTTGAATTAAATAAATAGTTGGGTACCTACATACATCAAGTTGTTTCAGATATTAAAAAATAAATAAAATGCTAACACAAATCAAAGTCGTCGTCAGTGTAACCATGGTAATAATAATACATGATATACTTCGCCATATTTGACTAAATAACATATTTGTTTCCCAACTTCTATGTTTTGTTGCAATAAAATGGCGACTGGACAGTGACGTAAACAAGTGTCACCCTCAGAATACCAGACCTTGATAATTTGGTACAAACAACAAAAACACTTGTACCTACTTTGTGATATGGACATGAGATCACTGCGAAGGGCGCACGCACGCTCGTACAAAGTTACATCGACCGACCTCTCGTAGTCAGCTGCTGCTTGCTTGCCGTTCTGTGTCGCGCTTCTTGTCCGCTTTCAATGTTTTCGGTTTTATTTAGTTATTTCTGTAATACAAACTGATTTTTACATAAATATACAAAGCATTGCATTATTGTGAAGGAAATTGTGCTGTAATTTAGTGATATCGGCCTCTGGATGCAGAAAAAACAAGGTAAACGCCTTTATTTTTGTTGTCGTGAATATAACCTCTTTGACATCACGTAGTAGGTACGTTGTTCATATTGATGTTTTGGTGTATTTCAGTAATATTAGGAGTAATTGTGGTTAAAAATTATGATAGGTAAATGTCTAGAATATTTTTCTTCGATAATATTGCTAAAATGAGGCAAATTTAGATATAGTTTTGTGTCATTTGGACACACTTCTTTCACGATCATGTTTTTGGGAGAAATTCAACAAAGAAAAGCAAATTTAGCTAAAGCACTTCGATAGGTTTGATGAGTTGTTAAATTTGTTTGTTATTTTAGAAATACTTTGTAAATCAGAGTCAATAACGTGTTTTAGAATGAATCACCATGACAATAAAACAATAGTGCGTGCATTGCTTGATGTGATGGATGGATGAGACAATGGCTTTTCGTTCGGGACCCCTAGGGGGCGCTAGTTGCATCCAAAGTTCAATGGTTGAGGTAGATGACCTGCTGTAACAGCTGACTTTACTTGGATAATTTTCAACAAAGGTACTAAGTTATCCGCACTTATGTAGGTTTTATAGGCTCTTGCCGGAGGATCCGAAATATGGAATCCAAACCCGCATCAAAATATCAATTACTATCCTGCGGGATCCCTAATTCTTGTTTAAAATAAATGTTGCATAAGTTATCCGCAATAAACTTAGCTATGTGCCAAGTTTTTGATGTATAAACACAATCAAATCACATATCCAAAGTTGCAAAATTTACCATGGTGCTGGATGAGTTCTGAGAATAAAAATCAACTTCTATTTTCTTGTAGTGGCTACAACGCAGGAATAAACTAGAAGCTAAATCAGAGAAACAAGAAAACAAAAACTGTGTTTATAGTCATTTGAGCTTGGTTCTCCGTGCAATAGTTTTCAAAATAAGAGGAGTGTGACACAGGCCATGGAAGTGACCAAAAAAAAGCAAACTTTGATATGATGGTTCATATTGAAATTTGTGTGAATATACATCTTTATTGTATATTATTGTAATAGGAGTTATTTATTGTTATTGATTCAGTTTAAAAGTTATATAGAAATAAGCACTTCTGATTTTTTCCTTACGAAAAGGGGGCAATTTTATACAAGGACAATACATTTTTGACACTATGCTGAGCTATTTAGTAAAAAATTAACTGCATGCCTTATTTACATTAATTCAGCTTAAAAGCTGGAAAGGCCTTCGACTGCCTACAATCCAGAATACTTGCCCAGTAGTCTTGGTGTTATTTAACCGTACATTGACAGATCCATGAGCGGACTTGATTGAATGGTAGGGGAATTATTGGTTCAGCCCTGCCGTTTGCCACTCTGAACTCTCGCCAGAGCATCAGCTTCTTTTTCTGTGTCATTTTATTTTCTAACAGGTGGTGGCACTGTATGGTAAGACCCGAGCTGTGCTCTCTCTTGTTCAGATCCTGTAGTACTGCCGCACAGTCTGAGAGGATCCTGATGTTTTGGTCAGTTATCTTTCTTCATAGTAATGCGGTCGCAGCCTGGATTATACCCACACATTCCGCCTGGAAAAAGGGAGTTGTGGGCGCCCAGTGCTGTTGTTTTGTGGATGTTGAGATCTTCCAAGAATGTTCCCAACCCGGTACCTGTTTTAATTTTAGAGCCATTTGGGTATATTCCCTCCTATACCTATACTCTGGCCAAACTGAAGATACTTACAGTGTTTGTATACATTGCCCCCATAATTAACCTAGAAATCTCTAAAAAACTAATAACTATATGTCTATATGTTAGACTACCTATATATTTTATATGGGCTGTAGTTTTTAAGTAGGTACCTACTTTACATCCTGTACTAGACTAATGTTGCCTGAAATAAATGGTTTATTTGTTTATAAATCACCAATCAAAAAGTTTAACTTTTGTTGTTGAATTTTTGACAGCACTTGATTTAAGGTCTTTTCTTTATTGCTGACAATTATATTTCAAACTCGACGCCAATACGAGAATGTTGGATTTTGGTATAGTGAGTTGTTTACAAACATTATTTCTTGAGAATGGAGTATACTCAACTCACCATCTCTGAAGTTCCTAGGCAGGAAGGGGGGATAATTGGCGGACCTGCCTATATTGATAAAGTTATGCATATTACTCCTATTTCGATGACGTTGTCGAACTTCGACTGATTAATAGCATTGTAGCCGTCATACCTATAGACATCGTACCTAACTACTTACATCGATCATGGTTGGACTGACGCCAAATGCCTACTCTCCCGAGATCCTAGGTTCATAGGTGTGATGCTATTTAAGTGTGTCCAAATTGTTGACTCCGCCCATCTTGGAATGATTAATGAAGCAATCGAGAACCGATTTGTTCATCATCATCTCCCATCATCTGTCTCGTCGTGACCTCTTAGACGGTAGCGTATCGCCAAATCGCTAAACAACGAAAATTGGAATCACCTAAAAATTCGCTCGCTCGAAGGTGTGACTAGCGTCCGTGAATAATAAAATATGTACTGTCTAGTCGACTGTCTTCTGAATAGATTTTTAGTAAATAGGTATAGGTACAGTCAGCTGCTCAGATATGTAGATATACACTGCCAAGTTTTTAATTTGACTATAAGTAAACGCTTAGGGTTTATATTTGTGATAATATACCGCATTCTGACTAGTTTGTCAGACTCCTCCACCCTCCACAGCCTATATTGGTCGCCTTATTGAAGAGGCGATAGAGCGAAACCGAGGGTCCAAAGTATTCACTCAGCAGTTTGGCAGGAGCCACCTGACGAAAATTAAAACGCACGACGGGAGGACCGTATTGTCGAAGCCGCACATGCCCCTTGTTCCCGACAAGACGACCACGATTCCAGAGCCACCCTGACACGCCACTATACCGACGAACTGCCCCCGGTGAGGACGGAATTACATCAGAGCTTCTGAAACCCGGAGGAGCCGCTGTAATACAGGAGCTACAGAACCTCTTTAACACCGTCCTTCACAGTAGAGTTCCTAAGGCGTAGAGCGGGAGTATGGTGATGCTCTTTTTTAAGAAGGGAGATAAAAACCTCCTTAAAAACTACAGACCCATCACACTCCTGAGCCACGTCTGTAAGCTGTTCTTACGAGTGGTTACGAATCGCCTCGCCAGGAAACTTGACGATTTTCAGCCACCGGAACAGGCCGGGTTCCGAGGAGGATATGGCACCATAGACCACATTCAGTAAGGCATATTATACAGTAGTCCGAAGAGTATAACCAGCCCCTGTGTCTCGCTTTTCTGGACTATGAGAAGGCCTTCTACTCCGTCGAAACCTGGGCTGTTCTGGAATCCTTACAGCGTTGCCAAGTAGACTATCGTTATATCGTGGTGCTGAGATGTCTACGAGGCCGCAACTATGAGTGTCGAAGTACAGGGCCAGCAGTCTAAACCCATCCAATTGCGCAGAGGATTGAGAAAGGGGGACGTCGTATCACCGAAACTGTTCACGAGCGCGTTGAAAGATATTTTTAAGACGCTGGACTGAAAAAGTAAGGGCATTAACATAAACGGCGATTACATCTCGCACCTGCGATTCGCTGATGGCATAGTCTTAACGGCGGAGTCGTTAGAGGAGCTGAACCGGATGCTGGATGGCCTAGCCACAGCCTCGCGATGCGTCGGTCTTGGCATGAATTAGGATAAAACCAAAGTGATGTCCATGATCAATGGCCACATTGATCCAGGAACGGTCGTCGTACATGGCCACCTTCTCGAAATTGTTTTCGAGTACACTTACCTCGAGCAGATTATGCAGTTAGATAAAAACATTTTCGAGAAGGAGGCCAAGAGGAGGATTCAGCTAAACTGGGCAATGTTCGGGAAACTACGGCGAATCTTCTCGTCGCTATACCTACCGCAATGCTTGAAAACGAAACTTTTCTACCAGTGCGTCCTACCCGTTATTGACCTACGGAGCTGAATCGTGGACACTCACGGTAGGGCTGGTCCACCAATTCAAAGTCGCTCAGCGAGCTATGGAAAGAGCTATGCTCGAAGCTTCTCTGATGGATAGGACTCGTAACGAATACATCCGACAGAGAACCAAAGCTATCGACGTAGCTCAGAAAGTTAGCAAGGTGAAGTGGCAGTGGGTCGGCCATATCTCGCGAAGAACCGACAACCGCTGGGGTAAACGTGTTCTCGAGTAGAGACCGCGACTCGGCAAACGTAGTGAAGGACACCCTGATGACGATCTGCGAAAGACTGCAGGCAGATGCTGGATGCGGCACGCTGAAGACTTGGCGCTATGGCGCTCATTAGGGGAGGCCTATGTCCAACAGTGGACTAAGATAGGTTGATGAAGATGATGACTCTTGCACTAAGCTTCTCGAATATCGTCGGGGTCTTGTCTCTGAATTCTACCTCAGAACAGGGAGATATAGGTTTCTAATATTCCTACTCTACGGTATTTTGTATCATCACAATAAAACCAAATCTTCGGCTGATAAATGATTTGGAAAAACCTCATTTTCACTAAACCCTTTTAACGGATAATCTAGGTGTAAGTACCTACCTAGATTAACGCACGTAAATAACTATACAGATTAAGATGCAGAAATACCTTCGATAGGGCAATGGCCGCCAACGTCATCTATCGATTAAATGCAAATCACAGCTATGCGAATGCAAATTGAACACAATAATTCCGCCATTACTACGACATGTCCTTTAAAACGTTCAGTTTATTGGCACTTTAGCAACCGTTTCCGACGTATTGCGGACCGTCCAATTCCGATGAGATTTTTGCATGTTTACTACTATTTGCTTGTTTATAGGCTTACTGAATTTCCCTTGTAGAAAAATTCAGTAGAAATGTCAACAAAATCCGATCATAAGTTCATTATGTACATAATTACCGTTTACAATAAATAAAATACGCAAACATACGCGAAACTTATCAATATCGACGTACGAACGACGCGTCGTCGTCGCAAGACCGTGAATATTCGTGTTTCGCTGACTTTCGAATTGGACATAAGTTTTGGATAAAATTTTCGTGTCTCTTTTTTAAGGTTTTTCCTTTCGGTTGAAACGCTGGTATTTTAGTCAATGTACAATAAATCGCACACTTATGTAAATCACTACCACAAAGTTAATTGAACTTAAATCTTGAGAGTCATTTAAATTAAACATTGTCAAAGCAATACCATCTCCTCTGTCCATAAACGAAGCTAATGGCCAACCAAAAGCGCTTTAAATAAACCGCCATATGCGAGTCGACTCGCACACGAAGGGTTCCATTTTCATACCGTAAAAATCGGGCAACTTTTTAAAAGAACATCTATTTTTCACTTGTTAAGGGGTCTCCCTATAAATTTACAACTTTATTATATTTTTAGTATTTGTTGTTATTACTTATTACAGTTGAAATGTGACTTATTTATGAAAAGTTACATGTGTGCCCACCTATTGTGGTTCAAGCAAAATAAGAGCCTTGACAAACAAAGAGCAAAAATAGCTAAAAAAAAACAAGTTTTTTGAATGGAAGCCCCCTTTAATTTGGATATTTATTTTATTTTTATTATTTGTTGTTAAAGCGGCAAGAGAAATACACATTCTCTGAAAATTTCATCTGTCTACCTCTTACGTTTCATGAGATAGAGCCCTGTGATAGACGGACGGACGGACAGCGGAGGTTTTAGTAATAGTGTTCCGCTTTCACCCTTCGGGTACGGAACCCTAAATAACACATGAGTATCCATTTTCAAATATCGACTTTTGTCGAAAACGTCCCGGTCTCGTCGACCATATTCCGCTTAATGTCGCAATATTGTGAGCGGGCGACGGCCGCGACCGGCCGCGCCGCCGCCAGTCGCATGCATTTACATACATTAATGCGGACTCTGCACATGCATGTACCTCGCTAGCCTCACTAGTTTCGCTCAGAATGTGTGTGCGCTGCGAATTAACTGTAATTGAGCCATTCGGATAGCGGCGGCGAGTAGTGCTTCAGGCATCACTGCATGTCTAGTTTTGACGCCATGCCAGTCTAGCATGGCGTCTTCTCTTTTGCTTTTTAACCCCGTCTTCGCGTCGTAAAGAACAGACTGTAAATGTATAGAATGATATTTAGGTTTTATTTAAAGTTTTTTTAAAGTTATTTTCAAAGGACTTTCGGGAATGGAGGTTCTAGAATAAATGTATCTATCTTTAGAATCTATTTAAAATGCTTGCTAGTCTCGCAGCACGCCCTTCGTCTCAATTGCTTTTTCTACAGACACAAATAAGTCCAAGTATTTTATCTGTTGCGTAAACAGTATTACACTGCACTTACTAAAGTAACGATTACGCCTTGCTGGTTGTTCTCTTTTGACGGATGAACGCAAAAATTTCGTTTAATTGTTGAATGCTTTTCAAAGCAAACATTTTCCGTTTTTACAATGTAACCGAATAACTGACGCCAACGCACTAGGATATTCATCTTCACCCCTTTCTGGAGAAACAAACAGGGGCGTCGGAATTTTGTTATTAGCGTTACTGAGGGGGTAGGTGCCCCTACCGTCGCGCACCTGACTGATTGATAGCACTTCTTTCCACCTCGGGTCGAGCTTGTAATCGAGCCATTAATAAACTTTACTGCCTGCAAGTTTATCCTGTGGACTCGTTATTTGGTTAATGGGCTGGCAAACGGCCGGGCCACGAGACACCGGCGAAGGAAAGCCGGCAGAAGGCCCGCTCATAGTGAACCCTAATTGACATATTGATGGAGATGTTCAAAGGTGAAAGCTCTCTTCAGATTTTGGGTCGCACAAATACGGGTGGGCACTCCATTCTGTACACTACTCAATGGCCTTATTCAGGCGTTTGATTGCTTATCGACTAACAATGCCATTCAGCTGCTATATTTGATTAGAATTATGCCTGAGAAAAGGTAAATCTAGCGCCAGTGTAAAAAACTATCTCGGTGCGTGAGTTAGCTTTAAAGATACTACAATAAATAAATATTTTGTAACATAGATACCTGTTCTAAGTGTTATATACCACGGATAATTTGAAATCAAATTTAATATTTCATAATACAAACTCCAAAGTTTAGCCGTTTAACCCATTTTACGCTCTGTGTGAGATAACAAATTGAATTACTCCGAATGAAACGTCAACTCTACATCATTTAGCCGAAATAAATAGCCTGGTATTGTTATAGTTGGTTTTTAAATTATCTGACAGTGGCTCGAGTTAATGTCACTCGACGCTTGACAAAGCGACTGTTGGCACGGAGGCTTTTCCCGCTGCTTTGCAAACAAAGGGGGCAAAAAGGTTCCAGTTCCTGCTTTAATCAGAAACTTATAAAACATATAAAAATTCTGTTTATGTTCGGTTTGCGTAGATAAGTACAACTTCAGAAACATTTGCAAAAAATACGATTTTATTGTGGTCTTACATGTTCTGATACGTTCATATTTTTTTTTTAATTAATCTTTTTATAAATTTCAAATTGAAAGCGTAGCTAATTTAGTGTTTGGGTCAGTTAATCACAATTTTATTATTGACTGCTTTGACCATATATTTATAGATATATTTATTAAACATCTACAAGGTACATTTGATTACGGGGCGGGTTTGGTTGTCAAACTAGGCTTAGATCTCAGTACCTACTCACGGGATCCCCGTGGTTAAATACTGGAATTACATAAAATAAAAAAAAATCTTTGATTCCTTGAATGTGAAAACAAGATCGCGAAAAAAAAAATACGATAAAAAATGTCATGAAAGTGCACTGTTTCGTACATAATTTGGTCGAGACCTCAGGAAGCCTGCGGTCTATTTAAGTGATTTATAATAATTAGTAGCTTATTAATAATTATTTGGTTCCTTGAACCAGTTTCTTCATGAGTTGTGTAGTTTTCTTGTAAATGAACAAAAACTTGATTTTTGCGCTTACTCCGTTAAAAAAACGTATGCTCAGTCCCGCTCCTATGTACGTGAAATCCTATGCCTATACTTTTCACAAAAAGGCGGGCAATGCGCCTTCTTAAGTCTCGACAGATCTTTATGAATATGTCTATGTATACTATGAATATGTCCCTAGTTTCAAAAAAAATAAAGCTAAAGGTTATATTAACTTAAACTTAATAATTAACAGTGCCAGTATGTATTAGACTAAGATTATATAGCTAAAATATATTGATGTGAAACAGAATCACTTTTATATAACTACACTTGAGAGCAATAAAATCGCACATCCGCACATTTTTACTTAAAAAATCAATTTTTTTTTATTTGGAGCTTACAGCAAATTAAAATCAAATTAAATTAAAGTGCATAATCTAGGCATTCGCAGAACTGATAAAGGGTTGACATTTACCTTTAAAAACAACTCATTAGCAACAAAACAATAGACCCCCTTATGTCGCTCGATCCAGGTAAGGCCGGCGGCGGGATTTATCGCAGGTATAAAAGAGTGCATATTGAGGGAATGGTCATCATTTGCATACCAACGTACAGTGTGAAAGGTTCTCTATTGATATTGGCTTCAAACGGAACACGAAAATGGATACTACACCAGAAGTAGCCGCTCAAGTGGTTGCCCTTGTTGAATCGGGGCTTAAGCAAAGTCAAGTGGCTCGACAATTGAGTTTGAGCCGATTTACCGTTCGGCGTGTATACCAGAGGTATCAAGAGACTGGTGGCTACCAACGGCGACAAGGATCGGGCCGTCCCCGTGCTACAACAGAGCGTGATAACCGCTTTCTTATAACGACATCTTTAAGAAATCGTCGTTTGAACGCAGTTCAACTGGGCCAACGACTTCAAGAAGTTCGTGAAGTAGAAGTTAGCCGGTGGACAGTCAGAAGACGATTGAGAGAAGGTGGCCTGACTGCACACAGGCCAGCAAACGGGCCGAAATTGACCCCAGCCCACCGAGAAGCCCGCCTTCAGTTCGCTCGAGGCAATTTGAATTGGACCGAAGAGCAGTGGAGTGCAGTCCTGTTCTCTGATGAGTGCAGGATGTGCTTGCATGGCAACGACGGACGGGGGAAGGTGTATAGAAGATCGGGAGAACGATTTGCCCAATGCTGCATAACAGAACGTGTCGCCTATGGCGGTGGATCAATCATGTTTTGGGGAGGCATGTCTATGGAAGCAAAAACCGAGCTTGCCTTCATCACCGGACCGAATACTGGTCGCCAATCAAGAGGATTGACTTCCATACGATACATTGAGGAAGTACTCGAGAGCCACGTCGTACCTTTTGCTGGGTTTATCGGCGAAAACTTTCTGTTTATGCAAGATAATGCAAGACCGCATACTGCTGGCATAGTGATCGAGTACCTTCAAGAGGTGGATGTGACCGTTATGGAGTGGCCAGCTCGAAGCCCAGACCTCAATCCCATCGAACATCTATGGGACGAGCTGAAAAGAAGAGTTCGAGGCCGAGATGCTCCTCCATCGACTCTACAGGAGCTGCAACAGGCGATCGCAGAGGAATGGGAGGCTATTCCTCAAGACTTTATCAAAAGTCTAGTAACATCAATGAAAACACGGATGGAGTCAGTGATTCAGGCTAGGGGAGGGAACACTCGGTATTAATAACAAACTTTAAATTAATTTTATCTTTTAATTTCATAACTTTGACACCAATACTTGAATAAAGAATTTTTTACTAAACATGCATTTTTGTTATTGATCCACAAAAGCATTTTTATGTAATGATTGAAAGACAAATCAGATACCACTGGATAGGTATTAAAATAGACTATGAATCTGCATTACAGAAACATAATATTTTTTGTTTTTTTTTTAGTTATGTCAAAAAATCATGAATGTGCGATTTTTTTGCTCTCAAGTGTATGTAAGTACTTATCATATTTACTTACTCAGATAAAAAAAGAGTTCAATAGAAATTTGGTATTTACATTATAAAATTTGAAAATAATTTACAAATAGCAGGTAGTGTTCTAACATAGCAAATTCCCTACATTTATTTGATTTAATTAGGTAATGAATGCGCAAAATATTTTTTTTATGAAAATGCAACCGCCTTAAATATTATTTAATCGAACCTGGGAAAGGATTCGAACTATTCTTTATAATGAAAACTGAAAAGTAATAATTAACACCATTATAGGCAATAATTATTTTCTGATTAACGTGAATAATTAAAAACGATCCACACACATAAATTGTTGACATTTAAATTACTTACCCGCATTAAATTAAAATGAAACTCGATCGACCACAATTTAGCGTGATTTAGTTCCACAGCGCTGTGTATTAATGTCAAACTGGAAGGGGGAGCTGGTCCCGTCAGGCACTCGGGGACGAGAGGCTTAACTTGACAGAATGTAAACGGCGAGGAGACAAGGGAGGCGCGTCGTCGTAAAAAAGGCCAAAGCAATAATTACGGTGGTACAGGGCTGAGCGGCACGACGCCGCAGCGGCGCACGGGCGGCTTCCTTCCGCCCGCCCCGTGATTGAAAGTTGACATTGAACCACCCGGGCGGCGGTGGATGGCGGCGCTGCCAGGTACGGCCATGTTATTTTTGACCCGGCGCGGGCGACCTATCGCTTGGCGATCGGCCCCGCCAGAAACTTGCCTTAATCGCGTGAATGTGCCGCACCATTCGCAAATGCGCACAGCGAACCTATCGTGTTCCGCTGCAAATTAGCGTCGCGTTTGCATAGCGCTCCTCCGCTGCAATTAAATAAGGAAAGCTCTTATTTCAAACTGGATAAACATTTTGATTTCGTTCGCCCTGTAAGGTCAGTGTTTGCAGCATAGTCTTTTGCCTTCGGTGCATGCTCTTTCTTTTTCCAACGACCGGAAAAAAGATTTATGACAGACAGATGGTTGACATTCAAATCCTGAATGAAGACGATGTTGACACCGGGCGGGCGAGCGACACTCGAATTGGGTCAACGCCTACCGACAAAAGGTGCGGCGTCAGATAAGCGACATTTCCCGGCGTCCAGCTGCCGCTCGACCCCCCTAAAACAAAGAACACTGAATATTTTCATTTATTTGCGTTCACATCGTTTCTCTTTTTCCGCGGTCTTATGTATAGATAATCATTAGGCATCGCTAGCTGCCCTTTAATGTGTTTGCTTACTCCATAACTTGATACCGCGCCTGTTTGCATTGTTGCCTTCCCGATTAGGGTCGCATTCGAGATCCATATTTATTAGAGCGTAATACTCACGACACAACTTTCATTTTTTACGAAATACAACACACATGGCATCATGATAATGTTTAAAGGTGATTTTCGCATTTCATACCCAATGGTCCCATTAAAAGTCGTCTGTTTTGAATGAATCATGCTCGTATATTTTGCGTGTGTCTGTCGTAGTGCCAACATAGTAACTGGATAGTGCTTGCTACGTATAGAAAGCTCGGCGGAAGGACGTGTCACTCACGCAGCACTGACGTCTGTCTGCTTTCAGTGCGCTCGGTGTGCTTCCGACCTGCCCTCCGACACTATACACAGCTACGTCACTTTGCGTGATACTCAATGACGACGTGGGGATTCATTTACTTTGCTAAGACGGACCATTTACACCAGATTATGCGCGGGATATGCATTGCATAGGTTCTAGTTAAGCGATTATTCATGACTACGGACCTCTAGGCACATAAACACACCTACATATGTTGACCATTTTACTAGCTTATTGTTGGCTCTTGAAGGTCCAATTTCGAAACAGTTGCTAACTAACGTTAAAAAAATATGAATACAAGAAGTCTACGGTGCTATGGCTCTTTTGGGAGATATGAACAGGCTACAAAGTTGTTTCGCAAACATCGATCTGCAGTATACTAGTTTGCAAGCAAACAGAACTACCCACAACACCATCGCTCCCAGCCGTTTGCTCTGACAATACTGCGGATATGAACATAACTCCCAAACTGTTGCGACAAATTATGAACGAGTACTGGATAATAATGGTGACCGCTGTCACCTCTGGGACCAGGGAAACCAGTGATCACTAGGGAACCTGTGACAAAGGACAAACAGACGCCTTAACCTTCCTATTGAGAATCAAATTACGGACCCTAATTAAATATCAACATAGCTTACACCGACAAATTAATAGGCTTACTTAAGGGACATGACTTAAGGGGCGAACATAACTGGTTTGATTGTCAGACTAGGCCTAGATCACAGCAATCACGGGATCCCCGTGGTAAAAAGCTCGCTTTAGATAAAATATAAAATTATTTCTTTGGTTCCTTAAATGTGAAAACACGATTGAGATAAAAATTACGATGTAATAAACATGAAAGTGCACTGTTTCGCACATAATTTGGTGGAGATCTCAGGAACCATGCGGTCTATTCAAATGACATGAGTTTTGATTCGTAGGTATAACTAATAATTTAATTTTTTTATAAGTTGTGTAGTTTTCTTGAAAATAAGCAAAAACTTGATTTTTGCACTTACACCTTTCTAAAAACGTATGCTCTGTCCCGTTCTTATGAACGCGAAATCCTATGCCTATACTTTTCACAAAATGACGTGCATTCCGCCCTTTTAAGCTTGTTTTCTAAAAAAAATATAATCTGGCAATAACAATTTAGTTGACGGTTTTGACAGAAGTTTTCATACATTTAAACTTCAACCCGTAAATTGTCTGGTTACCTTTTGGTGAACACCAGCCTCAGTATCACATTGCCAATTGTTTAAACATAGTTTTAAAGAAATCAAACGCGTTTAATGCCAGCTTTTGTTTAAATATAATTTGTTTTTGTTAAAATGAACATGTTAAATATTTGCTAGTAAAACAGAAAAGAACGTAACTGTTTGTTTAACGTTACGGTCTGTAAAATAGGCACGCTACGCCAGCGGCACGGTTTGATTTATGAAATCGTTTCCATAATACCTACGTTTACTGAAACTAATGTATAAATATAAGTATTTGACTGTAAAACGATACATAAATGTGTTTATTATATTTATAATAAAGTTCCTAAATATTTCATATTATATACAATACAATACACAACTCTTTATTGTACACAACAAATAAAATACAGCGAAGACATTAGAATAAAACACAAAAGTACAATGGGCGATCTTATTGCTTAGAAGTGATTTCTTCCGGGCAACCTTTGCATGAATAGATTAATGAGAATGTTAGAATAACATGTGAAAATGGTGTATAAAAGTTTTCATAAATTACCTATTTCTACAAGGCAAAATCGTAAATAAGCTAACTTATTGGTGTCAATTATCTTAAACCTTGCCAGTACGAAACTTTGTTATTAAAACTAATATAAAAATATAATTTTATGTTTATTAACTAACCTATTTCGTCTCACTGCTGGGCAAAAGTCATCAACTATCTCTTAAACTTTAACTTTTACCTTGCCAGTACAGAACTTTGATAAGTACCAAAACTAATGCAGAATAAAACCCGGTTGAATAATAAAACTACTGCACGAACTTTTCCAAAATGAAGCGAGATTAGACGATATAATAACGCGTAATATCCCATTAAAATTTTCCCAACTGAACTCAATTTGTTCAATTTCTCTCTCTAGAGATTGCGGTGAACGCGGAAGGACCAGCCGCGTTCCATTAAACTAGAAAGTCGCTCTCCGAGTCCCAATACTTACGAGTAGCTTATTATCCGTAGGGCTGACACATTAATACCAAAAGTGTTGCCAACAAAATGTCGGCTTGATATAACTTTGATTTGATCCGTTTCCAACGTTTTTTGTGCGTATTTTAGGGCGGTCGGGATTAGCAGGTTAGTTGCCTTGTTTTTGTTAGGAAACTAATCTGGTGATTTAGGAGAACGGTTTCCTATAAATGCAAATGTATACTGCACAGATACGGCCTCGGGCGAGCTCCAAATAATCTTCAAAGATTACCGAGGACCTTTTTCATAATTTTCGTCTTTTAAAAAAGTCGCATACGAACTTCATTACCAGTAAGGGTATAAATTAAAGTCCCTTGAACAGTGAACGTTGTTTAAGAATAAAATTCAGGATTTGAGAACGTTTAAATTAAACCTCTGGAATTTTGCAGGTACGAAGCGCTATGAAAATTTAGAACATTTCGAAAACAGTTTAGCTTGTGATGTGATTATGTTCACCTGAAAAAAACTCAATGGCGCTTCGCGCTTCGATCATTTGTTTAAGAAATGATCTACATGTACGTCTGCTTTTGAATCATGTGCACGCAGCCTAAAGTATATAAAGCAGATAATGTATGGAACTGATAAAGCCAGTCCGTTTGTGTCTGCAAACGAGGTGGCAATATAAGGCAGTTTATCACGTGCGAAACGGGACCGACGGAGCTGGGTGACGTGCCCGCGGCTGTAATGTGCCTCATCACGCGACGCTGCACAACATTCGTGAAATTTATTTGTTTCTATAGGCTTTATGGTGCTATTGCTGGTTATTCGATAGCGATGTGCTGTTATTACTGCGAGATATTTTAAAACCAGACTATGTGCTCGTTTCGAGGATGTCATTTTACAAATTGAATGTTGTTAGGCCTAAATTTACGTTTTCTTTAATACATGTGTTATTCATAAGGGATGTAAGCGGGTTAACTATGAACCTTATTTATGTTGGATGAACACCAACGTTTCATCCCTTCTTCAGCGTGATGGCCTTTCTAGACGCGCGTCTCTTTAAGGAATAAAACGTTGGTGTTC
The DNA here is from genome assembly GCA_963662085.1 of Eupithecia inturbata. NCBI lineage: Eukaryota > Metazoa > Arthropoda > Insecta > Lepidoptera > Geometridae > Eupithecia > Eupithecia inturbata. The sequence goes on along the minus strand of OY759180.1, from coordinate 6,310,475 downwards.
TTCCAACACAAATAAGGTTCGTAGTTAACCCGTTTACATCCGTAATAAATTCATCAAACTACGGTAGTTTTATAGTAAAATATGATATTCTAGAATTGTCCAACAAGTGTTAAAAACTTATTATTGTGTTTTACAGGTACAAAGCAAAAAACTGCATCATATTGGTAAGCGCTATTTATGAAGTAATGCTACATACAAGTAAACTAATAAATTTAACTCAACATCATTCTGTTACGAAATGCACTAGTACTACGATTTCTAACCTCTTGTTCGCTAGATCAGTAAGGCCAAGCACAGCGATTATTGTCTTGAGTAGAATAGAGAAAAATTACGTCTCATCGTCATCGAATGTGTAAAATATTTGAAATTCATTCCTTCCGTTCAATAATTAACGCAATGTACGACGATGCAATGTAATTTCTGTCTATTTTACCCTAGGGAAAAATAGCTGAGCTTGGCCTACAGTTTCTATCACTAACAGTTTAGTTATAATAATAATATGCTTTTATTTCAGACACATGATCCATATACAATTATATAAAAATAAATTGTCAGGGTCACAATCAAATTAACACAATTAAAATTAACAAAACTTAATGTGCCTACCTAAAAAACTCAGGAGGCCAGTTTCATCTATCGTTATATATATTTTTTTGGATCAATCAATCTGCCAGACTAGATATAATACTATTTTTACAACTGTCAACCCAAGGACAAGAATTTTGCGATACGGGTTCTATGGATGGCCTCAAAGGAGCTTACACTTGCCTCATAGAACATCGCGGAGGCGCTGCAGCACCATGCTAGTCCAAAGAACTGTCTGAAGATGTTATTGTAAGCAACCCTGATGCCTCCAAGCGCTTTTTTGTGAAATGTGTCCAGACTTGGCAAGTGTAAAAAGACTGACAGAACAATCTGAATAGCGTTAGTTTGACACACATTGCTGACCGAGCAAATTTTCTAATTACCATTTTTCCAACTACCAATAGAGCGCTCTAATCTGTCGCTCGATATCCTTTTCGTATTTAAGGCTCGACGTCACAATATGACCAATGTACCTACTTGAAGCTCTCTACGATCCATTGAGACACTCGGAATACAGTTGGGTCGCTTGCTCGACCAATAAAAATATATAAAAATCTTTATTGACATCTCAATCTATAAAAATGTTTGTTGTTGTACACTAAACAATGGTCTTTCGCATAGCGTTCACAGATGCCAACTATCTTTGCTAGACCTTTAATAGAGGGGCTGAGCAACACCATATCATCTGCGTAACTCAGATTATTGACGTATCTGTCGTCTAATCTTAGACCGACCGGTGTGTTGCTCAGCTCTATAAGATTATTAACATAGGCATTGAATAGGTCGGGAGAAGTGACCCCCCCTGTCTCAATCCACAAGGTAATCTGAAACTATCAGATAGTTTGCGGTCCCATCTGACGTTATTTGTATAGTTCTGATACCATATTGTATGTATGGTTTTCTGCTGTAGAGCTATACGAGTTCCATTTCAGACGAATAAAATGTTATGAACACCCAAATTAAAGGTACCAATTCGTAGCGGACGGTAAATTTCAATTTGGCAATAACAATAGCCAAAAGCAATATATCTGTGCTCCTTACGCTTTCAAAACTTTGTACGCGGTATATTTGGGCAAATAGGTTTATGTAGTAGAACATTTTGACTTTTATTTTTCGTTTATTTTCCCTTGTGCGGCCGTAAAACGTACCTGGGCACGCTCCGGGATAACGGAGCGGGCTCACGAAAAATTTATTATTGAGACCTTTTCGCCCAAGCCCCATCGACAGACATTGCGAAGGCGAAAGTTATGAATGACACATGTTTTGAAATATTACCTGCACTGAACTGCTTCCCAAGGAATTTCATAGGATGAGAAGTTTATTTGTCATGAAATATGTGGGAGTTTTACGAGAGTGCTACGACTTTTACAATGCTACGGATCAAGCAATTTTCTTACTTTTCGGTTTATATTGCAGAGCAATAAGGCTGAAAGGTACTTCAAGAGAATAAAAGTATGAGGTGCGACAAATTGGATGAGAAAAGTTTTCTATTCGCTCTTTGAGCACCTATTTGTTTCGCAACCAACGGGCGCTCTTAAATCAGGTATTGTTGTTCTCTGTTATCCAGTTTATTATACTACGCAGAACCCCATCCTGTTCTTCTAAATGTATTATACTTAAAGAGATCCTTAATAAAATACAAACTTTTAAAACATCAGTATTTCAGAGATGGAACGAAGCAAATCAAGCATCAAATTGATCATTCGCAAAGCCGATGCCAGGTGACTGGAAAATACATCCCGAATAGGCAGATTCATTCGAGTCAAACAAGCTCGATGCTCCGATCGCAAAACAATGGGTTACTCGTCTGGTATTCACGTTTGATTTTATATTAAACCCTCTCTCTCTCCCAATTATTGTTAATCAGCAGAATGTTGATTATTTTTAAATTTTGTTCTCGTTTGTGTCATATACAGTAGGAACCGATTTGCGTTCATTAGTTGATTGGAATCGTCTGTGGCCTGTCCGACGCTCTTGAATCGCTTCGATGGTCTCAAAGTCATCCTGAAACGGACATGTGCCCTGCACATGTGCTTTATAGTCAGCCGTCTAAAACGCTTGGCTCGCCCTGAACTAGATTGATCTACAAATAAAGAAGAATCCGGATATTCTCACAGTACCTACTGTCCTTTGAATATGAAAAGTATTTCACAACTTCGTCATTCATTATTGTGGGTGGACAATTCGGTGTCCACAAAAATTGCCCGCCAAATCGCCTCGCAATGTGCCCCTGTTTTATTCAGGCCCTTGGGAGCTCTGACACAATGACAAAAATGTTGTATGGTGTTCTGACGTTTTATTTTTTCCAATTATGGAAATTCGCGGGCAACTCGGGCACCACCTGGTGTGGCCGCTGTCGACGAGGTACTCTCCTGAGGCCGAGCCGCTACTTTGTTCCTGTTTCATGGCCTAAAGAAAGCCCTAATTTTACTGCTTTCATATTCCACTTTTAATCCCCCGCCTGCTAACGTAATGTGTTTATCTCGCAGAGGTATTCTCAAAAGGGTCTATTTGCCTAAAGTACCAAGGCCTATTTGCCGTTCATGTAATTTTACTAAAATATTAAACTTGGAATTGTAATTGTAGCAATTTTCTCTCCAAGGTAACGATCTCCAGAAAAAGGCAGCGAACACTGATTAAAAATGGAGTACCTACTACACATAACGAATTCACTTTATTCCGAACACGCAAGAACTTTATTGGCCACAGATTTTACCCGCAAATACTTAATGGTTGTATAAGTTATTTTGCCAGGTCGATCGATCGATGCTCAAGTACTACGCAATCATACCATGTACCTATACCTCTAGAAAGTATTCGAGTAAACGATCGGTGTTTTCCATCGGTTGCCAGCAGTCTGAGTCATGTCAGTTTCGCAGAATCGCTCAACCCTCTGCAGGGGTTGCTTTGCTAATGACTGCCGGACAACGACCGCCCTTCAAATCGCAAGCTGCACCGCGCGAAACACGACCCTCCCGACCATAACAGTGAACTCCAATTCGGCGGGAATTCCCTATCGTTCTGCGATTCAGTGCGTGTTTATATGCAGCTTTTCAATCGGCAACGTTATTTTGATAAATATGCATGAAGTCGAGACCAGCGGGTAACGCAAAGCGCCATCGTGAAAATTTAATGACATATCCTGGTAGTCGCGTAATGAGTCATATCCGTCGAAGGGTTAATTTTAACGTAGTATCGCAAAGCGAAATCGTCAATTTCCTATCTTTCTCCGGAAGGGGTTGCGGGGTTAGAGAGCTCTATAATTTTCTTTGCGAACGAATAATTAGGGAGAGTGATATTGACCCGTGGTTCGGGCGTTGCTTTTATCCTTGTATATATTTTCCAATTAAGTAACTGTTTTTTTAGTTTCGTAGCACTTTGTATGAATTAGGATCACTAGGGACCTGAATTCCTGATAGCTAGCGACTTTGTGAATAGTTCATAGGGCATGTCAGTCACTTAATACGAGCTAAGGACGTGCACTGCACACGTTTGCTCTCTTGAATCTGAGGCTTGACTTATCTAGATTGTCGAGTGCCCCTACCTATGTACACAAGTAATGAGATTTTGTACTGCATCGTTCGACTCTGTTTTGCTTTCAATGGATATTTGAATTGATTAGAATCTATGGGGTTCGGTGTGGTTGCACTTTTCTTGTTATGCTTTGAATTTCTACTCACACCTATTGTTGAGATCGAAAGCAGTCTTAGCAATAATATCAAAATGTGTGGTTTGCCAAACACCGATCATAGAACAATGATCGTGCTGTAAGCTAAAAAAGAACACATCAAATCTGAATATCAATATAATTATTTAAATTTGATAACAATCGGCAACAACATTCACTTTTCTTGCCACCTTGGCCCATGCAAGGTTGTTCAGTGATATTATAAAAGTGCTGCACCCAATGACGTATTCGAAAGTGCCTGGTAGGTGGGTCAGATTTTAGGTATTTAGTCTCTCAAGTCATGGCAAGTTCTAAATTCTGATAATATTCGTTTCAATACCTGCTTAAGGGTACTGATCGGTGTAACGGGGAGTAATGTAATGTCCCATTCACAGCGAGCTTGATACATTACGCCGTGTGCTAAAATCCGTCTCGTTGCTAGTTACGAGTGCCTTCTTTCCCCGTACTGACTGCACGAACGCTCGCTGTAACCCATTACATTACGCCCCGTAACGCCGGTCAGTACCCACTTTTATATTCATAAACAAAAGTACGAAGATATAAGATTTGTGTAACAAAGAAATTATTGGTACGCTTCGCATTAGTTATTTTCACATTCTGGAAAACGAATCATCCATCTTATCAACATCAGAACATGATGAATCTGTACAGAATGTGAAAAATCACGTCTAATATTTTCATTTTTCTACTCTCAAACCGGATTAAAATGGGAAAGCGTCCACCGACAGTATGAGCTCATTTCCTGCAACATAAAACACGAGCATCATAACAAATAGAGCAATAAGCTTGTTTTGCCGAGAACCACCTCGTATGCAGGAACCGGTCCCCTTGAACAATGCTGTGGTTCCTTTGCTGGATAAGCATGCATTTAATTGTTTTGGCAAGCACTTTCGCGCTGGCTAGTACTATTTCAGTCAGATAGAACAGAATAGGTTGCTTGCAGACTGTACAGTCCTTTCACTCACAAGTTAGTTCATGTCGTGCTAACATCTTAATAGCCAGTGGGTCAAAGCGACTGTACTCTAAAGATTATCTTTATACTAACAGTAATTTGTGCTATCTCGTAGGCGTTACGTCTCTTGAGATTTTAATAGACTAGAACGCCGGCAATGTCTAGCTACATGACCGATGCAGAGCTTAGCGTAACAAAACAGCTAAGTGAAACAGAAACAAACTTTTGAAACAAAGTATATTATGCTCCATAACATGACCCATTATCAGTCCTTGCTCGAATCACCTAAATTATTTACTTACAAGATCACCTGCCGTGGCTTTAAAGGCCAATCGCTATGTTGGATTTGCTAAATATGAAATACATATTATGAGCCTGGTTGTCGACCGACTTCGACAAAAGGGCTTTCGCAAACAGGTTTGCGAGACCGCGTCGACTTTGCCGCCCCCGCGGCCCGCGACCTGCGTCTTGCCTGACTCGAATGTGGTCGCTGATCAGATTTGCAATGTTTTATCGTAGACCTCGTGGCCGTGCCTGGTCGTTCACCGGGTCAACTAGGTTAACCAACGTCAAATAGGGACAACTTGATGAGAAACAGTTATGCTATTTACTACGACAGCACCTTCGTGGTTCCAATGCAAAAGTGGCTTGGGTTTGGGCCAAACTGGTCACTAAGCAACTGTGCATCGGTGGCCTACTAACTCCTTGTGGGTTAACCAATATACATTTTATTATACACTCATTCTTTTTTGGTCCAAAATATTGCAAGGTTATGGCTTTTGTTCACTGCTCAATAACACAACTGTTTGCTAACCTTTGAATTACTTGTTAATCAACCTCAAGCCTACAATAATTAGCAGTCATTGATACATAATCATGTTTTCATTCCAACTATTCGAAAAGGACGACTTGGTTCGCCTTTAAGTGCACCCAAAAGTGGTGTTTTCTATATGAAACTTATTAGCAGTAATGGCAGGCAGTAATGAGTTTTTAACCCTCTTTATAAGTGCGCCGCAATTATCTTTGCCGCGCACTTTTTGAATTTGGAACATCTAGTGTTCAACGCCAAAGAAATCGAACGCAAATATTGTTTGAATAAAGACTGGCTGGTACTACATCCAAACAGCGAGATTCACTGTCACATTTTCCTCAAAATGAGCCAGATTCGGACATTATTTCAAGCACGCAGAATAAAAAATCTACAACAATCTCTATTCCTAATAAAACTAACAATAAATTTTCATAATTGCGAAAAGGTAAATCTTTTTTTTGTGTAAATCATGTGGTCGTGCTTTGTGAATTTGTATACAATGAGATTTGCACGGAGTGTGCGCAGACGCGGGTCCCGGAGAAAGTGCAACTGTGATCCACTTTCCACCAAACTTGTTTAATACGTGGGTGGTAGAAACGGCCTTCCCGTTACAATATTCCATATCACAGAAATATATCTAGGTAGAAGCAAAGAGTTTGCCGATTTGTATTGAAACCGAGCGTGGAATATTTTGCATAGGTACTTTTACGTCAAGTGTGTAATTTAGTGAAGTAAAACACCACTAAATTACACAATATACTTTTTAGTTGGTGTTTGAACAGTTAATTATTATTGTACAACAAGGCATTTTGCTTTTATAACCTGACGTGTCACTTGGAAAGCGGTCGGGGGCGGACTGTTTTTCGCGGCGAGCAAAGAGGCTCTCCACCCCCTTTTTTCGGCTAGCGAAGTAAATAATCTTTTTGCTTCTATCTAGATATATTTCTGTGGTCGATATTTAAATAGCCGAGATTCCTTTCGTGTGAATGTAAAGCAATTTATTCTTGACCAAATAGTTAACTGAAACGCTCGCGGACTACCTCTAAAAGGGATGTTGTCATCCGCTAATCGACTCGCAGAGAGGGACTTCAGGTAATAGGATAAACTACCCTTCGATCATTGAGGGTTAATTTTGAACCATTGGGGTTGTTGTTATCGTTTTTATCCGTTTATCAAATTATTACTAGGGCAAATTTATTTGGTTTTGTACGCATTATTTGTTTAATAATAGCGTAAAAAAAAAACTTTAGTTCATGTGAACATTAATTTTTCAATTCTAAGTAGACAGTTTCTTTCAAATCCGGTATTCGATAAAAATCAAATATATTAATGATATGTTTAAATATTTCAATCACTTCATCAAGAGGAATGTATTGAATAAATAAATAATGCTGGACAACTATTCACACAGCATTATCTATCCCCAAGCTAAGCAGAGCGTTTGTTGTGAATGGGTACTAGATATTTTTTTTATTATACATAGAAAACATCCAGAACACCCGGAACAAATATCTGCAGATGGTACAATCATTTGTCCATCTGCAGATATTCGTCGGGAATCGAAACAGCAACCTCCTGCGTCGCAGGACCTTCGCCCGCCGCGCCACAGAGGTCGTCTATTAGAGGAACTATTCACATTGTTTTGATGCGTCTATAGGTTCTATTCACATTGTTTTGATTGATTGTCGTTTCTTGTTAACGTATGGTAACTCGATAACTACAACGGTTCGGTGTCTTGTTACAATTACAAGGTAACTCTGGATTCCTTGGTTGTGGTCTATTTACTTATAATTACCTATTACATTTTACTGAGGATATTAGCTGTGAGATGTGAACATTGCCTGGCAGATTTAAAGTTTTGCGTATGAGGAAATACGCAAATGATTACCTGATTGACAAAGGTCATTTATTATCTCTGTTTTTGTTTTAGTAAAATCACTCAAATAATGCTAAATAGAATTAATGTCTTCTTCTTATTTTATTAACTTGTCTACTCTACCACTGACAAAGCCAGTCAACAATTTCAAATTTGTGCTGTCAACATTCATTCGTCAGTAAGTATTTTCTTTCGAATACATTCCATACTGAAGCTTAAATTTCGCTGATCACTAAGTTATTCAGTTCTGTACCTAGGCACAAAAATACAAAAGATATAATGTGTATGGCGCCTGATGTCTGCCGCGTAGGCGAGACGACAACTGAATTTGCTGGTTTTATTGCTTCCATGCAGCTCCTTAATGTTAAGACATAAATTCCCGTGGATATAAGCCACGTATAGAACTTTACAATGTGGAATTCAATTGGATTCAAATTATCTTTTCAAAAAAAAGACAGTACCTATTAGAATTGTGCATTACGTACCTAATCCCCTACCCTTACTTCTTTATGTCAATTTTACCTACCTATATTTCAACTAAACAATAGCAAAATGTATACATACAATCCACGTTTGTATGTGCACTTGAAAAGTCTTCGAAGAGCGCTCGCCCACGGCGACTTTTTGTAGCGATGCTGTCGCGCGTTTTATAAACGCGCGACGGCATCGCAACTATCGCGCGAAAATCGCGTTTGCAACGCGCGACAGAAGCGATGCAAACGTGTGACTGTATCTAATAAAAGGCGCGACAGCATCGCGACTATATCAATGCAAACGCGCGTCCATCTCAAACGACATCGGGGCAGCCCAGAATATAATACTGGTTTGTCACTTCGTAAAAATATAACGCGCGATAGTAGAGATGCCGTCGCTACAAAAAGTCGCCATGGGCGAGCGCTCTAATGTAGATGGATGCTTCATAAAGTAATAATTCCGCGCACATGAGTTTTCCCGCTTGCGTAACCTTTCCATAAACCAAGTGCAAAGAACAATGCATTCTCGCACTGCACTGTGATATTGCTTGATCTATTGCATTATGCACATTTAACGGTTAGCCAACATTTCAAGCGCCTTTTTGTGGACAGGCGCAACCTGAATGTTAGATCGGAAGATTAAAGGCGCCGATGTTGTTCGACATTCTCTATGAGCAAAAAAATCTTAAATTTTAACGGTAACTTGTCTAAGTAAAGTTTTCACACCAAGAGCGTTACGAACTTATGATTTTTTCCCATGAATCTTAATAACAAAGAAAAACCTATACTAGAAAGAATTTAAATACGTGGTTTAATTTTAGTTTGATGGAAATAGTAAGCACCTAATTCCAGCGTCTATACATATATCTTCTAACTAATCCGACGGCAGACGCTAATGTGGGTGGGGTGCACTGAATAATGCTATATTTGGCAGAGCTCATTGCGTTGAATCAGAACAAATTCTCTGTAGGTACCTACAAGAACTGCCAACTATGTTTAAAATTTCGCTCAAGTCGGACAATTACGATGTTAAAATAAAGTTAGTTGCCTAATAGTTTTTCAGTGAACAAATATTTTCACAGTTAACTTTCGAATGTAACAAAAACACAGTTCGACGAACACCGCGGGTAGAAACCGGCCGGCCAGGGGTCGCGAGGCTGTTCTTCGATTTTATTCTCGCTCGCTGCCTAACAGCACGCCACTCCGCTCCAATGGAGCAATTTGCATGCGACTCGTGGGCGACCTCCGTCTACCCACGGCTATACCGATCGTAAATTCTATCCTTTTACTTCCAAGGAGGCATTTTTTTCTCCAGAGGACCAGATGTCCATTTTTCCGTAAAGGCCTAATTTATTGCAAGTTGCGGCGGAGACCATAAAAGTTGCCGAATTAAAAGACAGTCCGGGACGTGAGCGTTGACCTCTTTTCATCCCGAATCAAAAAAGGAAAAGATCAAGTTTATTTAAATAACCTTTGGAGATCTTTCGAACCAAAAGATGATCAAGTTGATTGGCTTAGATATTTACTGCAAAAGGCGTGCATTTATGTAGAGAAATGGCCTTATTGTGATTGGTAGAATAATGAAGGGGGTAACGAACCAGATATCGATACGATCGGAAAGGCCATTCTCGGCACTCTGGTTCGATTCACTTTCTAGTTACCGAGCACCATTGTTGGCTCACTATAATTTATCTAATGTCAAAGTCATTCCGGCTCTAATCATTGTCGTTTCTTTTTTCCGACATCGGAAAAGGTTATAGTAATGTACATTTTTAATAAATACAATTCTTAGTTTTGCGTTTATCGTTAACTTCCTTGCGTGGGTAATCTAATCGGTGATGGATTGCAATTGCAATGCAATTTAGAATTTATTAAATAACGTACATTATACAAGTAACTCAATGATTAGATTGAGTTTGAAGAAGTGTTTATTTATGCTTTGCCAATAAGCAAAGCTAATGAAAACACAGCTGGTATTATATGTAGGTCTAATATTTAGTTGAAAGACACGTTCAATTTTAAGATAACAATTGACCGTACTATTCTGGGGTACATTCAACAGCTTGTGGCAATGTTGAGTCATACTTTCGGATAAAAGAGAAGTGAAGGCCAAGTAAGGCCCAAGGCCAATGCAATATTGGTCCACTCCTACAATTTCAACTGCAATCACTGCCTTATTAGAGCAATCTTATTGTTCAGACTATTTCAACTTCATTATCCAACGTGCATTGGCTAATTTTGTCAACGACTATGAACATAACTTACAGAAAATGCTTGCAGCAACTGCCTTAGTTGATAATTTGTAATAGAATGCATTTGTATAACTTACGAAAATTATAGCACCTAACTTTCAAATGAGCGTTTTATTAACGCATTCCATGCCCAGCCTCAGCTGTGCGACGACGGCGACGACCGACGGATGTAAGGGCGTGCAGCTGCACATCTACACGATCTACTGTTGTCATGGGCAAACTATGTGTTACAAAATTATTATACCCTCTCAGAAAAAAAAAATACAAAACAAAATAGGTAATAAGTCGGTTGGGAGTTAACAAAAACGAAATCATCGAGCGAAACGAGTAGCAGACTCACCCGATTACTCAGCGTGTAATTTTGTCGCCGCCTACCCAGGACTAAGCGAGCCGGTGAATAAATCTATCAACAAATGTGTACCTCTCAGACGTTATGCACCACTTCACACAATGGCGACGGTAAAATATTACGCTGACGATACATTGGCATAACAATTGAATGCCCATCTTAAAATTTGTATACGCACTTATTACATCCGCTATTTTAATGCACGAATAACTTCCAAGAGGGAGAATCGAAACAATACTACAATAACGAAATGAGTGACTGGCTCCAAGCAGTATCTGCATATTGAAATGACACAAGTCCAATGGTAGAACCATTACAGTAGCCAAGACAAAAATGAACATGATACATACATAACTTCATAATGTTCCTAGGAACCGAAATAAATGTATACCTATTTTATTTATTTATTGTCTTGTTTTTCATGTCCATTATAAAGGTGTTCCAATTTAGAAGTAAAATCTACATAAACCCAGTAAGGGCGTTGCAACATACTTAGTAAAAAATTAAATGTTTTACATTATTCATTTAGTCCTCAAATACATATTTTGCAAGTTAAGATAAAAATACACTCAATTCGTCACGTAAGTTTATTATAATTATGTCTTAAATATTATATATGAATTACTATAATTATCAAGTCAAAGAATATGAACACTTAAGTAAGTAAATGTCAATGGAAAATTAATTGTAAATGTCATAATAAGCATGATATTCCCACATACTCGTAAGTCAAGTATTGCATTATTTACTGCATACGCGGTTAAAAGTAAGCAGGTAATAAATTCAAATGTGCAAGTGGTGATGTTTTGTTTAAGTTCATCGCGAAATTAAAGACCGAGAGGATGGCCTATTTCAACCCACTGCCGGCTGGGGGAAATGACTCCCCCAAACTCAGCCATGCCTTTTTGGGGCTGCCTCACTCCAATCTTTAAAACAAATACAAACCTTCAAGAAAAGCTAGCCTCTAAACATTCGTTATTTAAACTTACCTTGTCTTAGGACCGCATCCCTTTATGCCGGCTTATACAGCGAGCGAGCAGAGCTTTGGAGCCTCTCTTGCTTTATTACTAAAGGGTTTCTTGTCTAATCCTACACCAAACTTTTCTTTTCATCTGTCAATCACATTTATCGTCTTTTGAACTCCGATGCCTCAACATTTTGGTATTTAACGCTTATGAAAGCTCAATGATGTTACATCAGCCGAGTGGATAATACTCATTTTTGAAGTAGGAAAATTAATGAAAAAATTAAAACTTCTTTTTAATTTTGGTGGATTTTTTTTATTTAGACCTTCCTCTGTAAGAAAAAAATAGTCGCCGAGCTCGCAGCCCAGATTGATGGCGTTGTCTAGGGGAACACAGCAATTTTTGCCCATGGAAACCATGCAAGTGACTTTTTTGTATGATTTTCTTTTTCTGAGGATAAAAATTTAACTTCAATATTCTCGGAGCGGTTACAACGCAGAAATAAACTGAAAGCTGGGATAACAAAGTCCACTATAACTTTGTTTATAGACATTTGGGTTTGGTTCACCATGCAATAATTTTCAAAATAAGAGTTGTGTGTGTGACATAGGACCAAAAAAATATATTACAAACTATGATATGACAGTTCATATTGATTGAAATCTGTGTTGAAATACATGTTTAAATTTACAATTTAATTACTTACTTATCGTGGTAAACATTGGATCACTTTAAAAAGTGGAAATGATAAAGATATAAGGACTTCTCATTTTTTTTTTCTTACGAAAACGGGGTGATTGCATACATGGAAGAGACATTTTTGACACTTTGACATTTCATAAAAAAAATACGTGTTGCTTATTTACATGAATTCAGCTTAAGAGATTATTTCATCTACATTTTACGCAAATAAGTAACTCAACTCATATTCAGGTTAAAAAAAATGGAGATCACACTGATTTTTGTCGAAAATGAGAATTACCCAGAATGTAAATTCGAAAGTAACTTGGTCTGTCTGTTACCTTTTCACGCCTAAACGGATGTCAATGAAATTTGGCAGTGAGGTAAATGGTATCCCGGAGACGGACATAAGCTACTTAAAAAGCGCGTGCGAAGCTGCGGGCAGCAGCTAGTAGGCTATAAATGGAATTATCAACATTGAATGACGTCATTTATTGTTATCTACTGTAGTAACAAATGCTACGGTCACTTACTTTAAAATAGTGCTATACCCACCAACTAAGCGCCTGAAACATCTTTATACACATGGAGGGGAACAGGAAGTGACGTGCGGTAATTTTATGCGCCGTGTTATTTATTTTTATTTTATTATTGTATATTTTTGAAACTGTGTGTGGTGTTTTCTATTGTGATATGGGTTTTTTGCCTGATATATTATATTATACGTAAATACGTAATCCGATAATTTCTGCATCTCTAGGAAATAAATTCAGAGGCTTGAATGTATTCACCCCGTGGAGCTTGCCTAGCTTTTGTTATACAATCTCAAATAATGCTATTTTTCAAGGAAGAATTGTCCGTATAGGTACCTACGCGTAGGTATACTTATAAAGTCTCGAGTCGAGTGCGTACCCATTGTATTTGTTAAGTGCCCCTTACTACTAACTCTCTTTGAATGTTGGAGGATTGTACACAATGATGGTAATTCTTTTAACTTTTCTGGGCTTCCCCCATTTTTCTGCTCGTCGTGATTGGCTCTGTTTGAATCATTGCCTTGCTCATTTTGTTATATGTATGATTAAATGATTATATCGAGATCATCGTGAATTCAAGGCAGAAAGCTTAGCCGCTGATACAACTCAGTGATTTTATTGAGGTGATGTCAAAAGTACAAAGGCCGGAACATCAGATCGGCGCGGGCGCATACAGTTGCATATGTTGATCACCCATCGATTAAAAAAAATCTAAATGCCGATCGCATGGTAAAAAAAGTTTAGTGAAACATTACGGAAAACGAGGACCTCCGTATGGAAAAACCAACCAAAATATACCTTGCTGAAGCCTTGGACAAATGTAAAGGCCCAAGTTTATCTTCATTTCTAAGAAGAACTGCCAACGAACTATACCTCCGCTTAAAGCTATTTTATAATGATAATGGAATTGCTATATCAAAGAATAGCCAATTAATAGTTGGACGCTCAACCGTGTCAATTCACCGATCGGTCGATCAGTTAAATTCAATGGCGGTGCCAGCAACGAGATGCGTTCTGAGCGCAAACAGATTAGCTGGCGTGCAATTAGAGAGCAGAGCTTGTGGTGATCGCTAAGTGCCGCCCTACGGATTACGCCTTCGTTTACGTACCGAAGTGGACCGAACATTTAGCGAACACCTCGCTAATGCGCTCTTTCGATCGATCCATCTATGAATCATTGATTCGGTCGCTATGACGCGAAGCCTAACTGCCCCCACCCACGCAGCTCTAGTTTATTGCACTGTTTTTATCGATTGTAATAATAAGAATCATGTTAGTGACCATAGGTGTCACAACCTAACTATCACGAATATTATCATGAAACTTACTGTTGCTATAAATATGAGCGCCTTTTAAGCTACTGATTTGCAACATTGAGAAATGCTTTTGTAATGTAACTTGAATTTTAATTTGATGATTGGGTGAGACGAATACCTACTTTACCTAATCACAACTGGCTGACTTTCTATGGTTTGAATTAATCAAATCACAAAAAATAATCACTCTCCACTCCACTAAGTAAAGCTTTGAAATAATAACCCTCTATTAGCAATAATAGTGATAGTAGAGTCTGATTGAACTTGATCGAAAATGTCAACCGTATACGGCTGTAACTAATTACATTGGCATCTAATTATTTACATCGTCTCAGAGCCGCATTATGGCGATGTCAGTCACCTTGTTCAGCAATGGAGACGTGGGCTTGCCAATGAACTTGACACTAGAGCAACCGCCATGCATGCTAATCTTTTCAAGGGAGATTAGGCTTCGCAAGAATTTAAGGAACCATGTTTAAATGTAAATAAACACGTGGTCGGTGATGTATTGGCTGTCTCTTCCTATGAAATATTAATTCTGTCTAATAATAGACTTACAGGGAAATGTCGAAACTAATTTGTACCTTCATCTTCTTGATCATAAGTTTCGTATATTTATTCCATCTGCTGAATTCTCAGCTTCCGAAAACTACAGAAGCGCCCATTTGTAGAATTGGCGCGCAAGAGATAATACGTCTGGAGGGACAAATTAACGCATCAACGCATAATCCTCACACGACAGAGGTTATGACTAAGAGTGAGGCCACGGATTATAAGCCTAATTTGTTGTTTCGGTTGCCTGTTTATTCTCTACCTGCGAAAAGATAAAAGAAAACAAATATATCACCGTTGTAGAGACTCTGGAGGTCCGACTTGTTTGAAAAGTGTGTCAAGTTAAGCCCATTTACAGCTATCAAAATTCAAGGCAACGATAATAAGGCGAAAATTTACACTATATCCCAACGCATCAATTTCCACCCGCACGCACATTTTATGGCTGTTACGGACACGCACTCCATACTATAAAAGTGAAATTATTTAAATTAGGGCTCTTTATAAATGTTGACTTCTGGAGAAATATGAAAATTGGAAAAGTTTTGACTTATGTGCTGCCTGCTGGGTATAAAGATAGGTAGACGCTATGAGAGTTTCTCGTGCATATTGCGAGTAGACAAGTAGCTGCTCCTGACCAGACTCCGGACGCGAACTGACATTTACAATCTAACCTTTTACAAGTAATCCTGATTGTGACTGTGAATAGCTACGTCAAGTTTTGTATGATTATTTAGCAAACGACCTCTGAATGCAGAATACAGAACATTTTGACAAATAAAATAACCACGTTTCTTGAAGACCTCGACTTGGTTTTTTCGCTTCAATTATACATTATTTTATCGAATCATGACCAAACTGGCGGACAAGTTAATAGGTTTGCGTAGGTGCGGCTATTCAGTGATGTCGATTCTTCATCCATTCCGTCTTGTATATCGATTAGCTAAGAATCCGCGCCCATGGGCCAACTTGTGTCATTTGGCCGGGAGTCAAGGACGACTTGGAACGGCCGCCCGGTGCCACGCCGGCCTTATTTGGCGATTGGTGGGCGCCAGTTTTACGACTTTGCCTTTTTTCCTACGCCCAGTTTCCATGTTGACTTACGCTAAATTATACGTGTTCATGTGTGCCGAGCTGAAGACACAACGAACGAATGATCTCTGAATACTTGTTATGCTCTGTTCCATTTCAATTTGTCTCGATATGAAAATTCTAGGTTACGATTACCATATCTACCAGTCACGTTATCTCATCGTTCTTTATGACTCGCTTGTGCTGCGTTTATAAATTTTTTGAAGTAGTATTCTTCATATCCACTATTTCTTCTAATAACAGCTATAAACCAAAATGCATGACTCATTTCTATCCACGTAAGATTTGCTGTTGTCTTTATGGCTGTGGTGTACGGAAAAGTGTAAAATCGGCGGTATTAAATGCTGGAGTCGGTGACGGACCATGTTGGCTGGAAAAATGGAACGTGACATTTTAAATTTGGTGCAAAGCTCGCGACATTAATCTGTCGCGTCGCCGCCCTCGCCGTGCGTGGCCTAATCCGCCCGCTCCCCGAACGACCCGGGAAGATGGAAAAATCTCGAAAGACTCACATCAAATTACCAGCTTTAAAGCGCAGTGAATTCCCTTGGGCCAGAGACGACACACCTTACCTTTTAGAAACACCCCTAAATAACCTCGCGGTGTCCTTCGGGAAGTTGGAAGGTTCGGGCGCGCACGTGCTTTTGTCATAGTCATACTTTTCGCCGACTTTTACGTACGACGTGCCGCGCACTTCGATTGAGTTTTAAAAGCGCGTTACTGAACTTTTCTAATAAAATTCATGTTTTAAAGTTTTTTCAGAAAAAGTTTGCTCGTCCCTTCTATGCTAATACTCTGACTTTTGCATTACGCAAATGTTTAAACAAAATGTGAATTTATTCCGCTATTTCAAATTAAGTTGACAAAAATTAAAAGAAAAAAGCAAGTCAATTTATCTATTAATCGTTTGAGAACCTTTGCTTAAGAAAAGCTTTTTCATTTACCTACTTTACCTTCAATTGACAGTTTATCATATCTAGGTACCTCTCTTAAGTGATATTACACAA
This sequence comes from Eupithecia inturbata, assembly GCA_963662085.1. Classification (NCBI taxonomy): domain Eukaryota; kingdom Metazoa; phylum Arthropoda; class Insecta; order Lepidoptera; family Geometridae; genus Eupithecia; species Eupithecia inturbata. The sequence continues at coordinate 6,293,343 of OY759180.1, read as the reverse complement.
TCCAATTATTTTATCCGTTTACTTTTTTTATAATTAGAAGTAAGCGTAGTATTTTATCCATAGAAAGATAACTATGGCTCATAATATACTAGCTATAAGATAAGAAGTTCGCACCTCACCGTATCATTCTCGTACGGTCCGTCGTGAAGCTTGTATAGATAGGGCATATTCTTGGCTTTCATTGAAAACTTTCGCCATTGTTGTCTAGAGACGCCAAGTGTACTGCGATATCTTCCGTCTGAAAACAAATGAGTTTTGTTTCTAAGTTGGTCCCATAGACAAATTTTAATAATATTTTAGTCTTAACAGAGTTGTAACATACATTGAAATACTTTATTGACAAAGAAAATTACAATCAAATAATAAAAACAAATTAGAACTAGTACATATTTACAATTGACACAGTAAACAAACAAGCGCAGCGCATCAGCATTGCCATACAGCGGGGCAATGCAGCCAGCGTCTTGGGGACACTTCCGACACATACATTTAATATCTATTCAAATCCTAGATCAAAAACTTAACTGTTTTTATAAGTATCTAATAATCTACTTAATTTATTTGCAGACTCTAACCTTGATTTTTATGAACGTTTATAAATGCAAGCATCGTCTTTGGCATCTTATTCAATTCAATGCAAATTCTCTGATGTCGTAAAGTGTCCTTTAGCAGCAATGTTTACTGACATTACAATAACCCTTTATGGTATTAAGCAACATTGACATGGCGAATCGTTGTTATTATTATTTTTACTAAAATAATATATTCTTACTTTTAATTAAAAAGTCCTTTGTCATAGTCTTGGTCCCGTAACTGCATTTGTTTAATCAAAACTTATTTTAATCATCTCCTCAGCTGACCAAAATCTAGCAGATTAAAGGGTTGCTAAAAGAACACGATAATACACTTACTAATCATATTTATTACTAAATTAAAATGAACAGTCACACTAATATTATACCCTTAACCCTTAAACGTTTTCATAGAAGACAGAAACTAGAATGGTATAAATGTACAATGAACATACTCAACTTCAACTTCTTTATTTTTGGCACCGCTTGCTTTTCGCTACGACCCTGCCAGTGTCAGTAAGGAGGGTCATAATCTTCAAAAATAATACGATCGGTTCAAAAATAAAAAAACGACATGACATTCAATTACCACGAGATTAATCTAAACGGTCCCAAAGTTGCTCCCTGAGTAACTCCAAGTGTGCAAGTTTCACGCGTCTTTTTAGACGGCTGAAATGGAGAGCGGTGACGGAATTCAAAGGCTTGAGCTAGTTCCGTGGCGACAGCCGAGAGACAAAGGCCGACACATGAGCGTTTTGTGCCAATTGAGTTTTCTTTTCACTTTCAGTCGACTTTTTGTGAATGGCTAAGTGACTCTGGGATTTGCAATTAGAGCGGGTGCGGATTTTTAGCTTTGAGCGTTTGTTCGTGTATCAGTGGTTTCTTGGTTGATCGAATGGATGAAAAATCTACTGATTTCTTGACCTTAACTTACCAACATCTCTATTTGTAGAGCAATTTAAAGAAAGTATAAGTTAGATTTTTTTTTAATGTTGTTCTTGTTCAGCGTAATTATCTTGTTCATTATAATAATGTTTATTTATTTCCGAACGAGTATGTAGTAAACTAATTTGTTTACTGGTAAATAATTATTAACTGAACAATAATATGACGTCAGTGCCATGTAACCTCGTAAACCGATCCCGCAGTTATGCGATACAACAGAAAATCCGCAGTGCCATTAATCAGTAATTATTTTAATATCATATCGTACCGTTTCGTATCGGTAACTGTTGGCTACACCCTCGCCTTTTCAACCCTGCATCACGCACTTTGTTGCGTGTCAGATCCTTTCACAACTGCCACCGCCGCGGCGCCGCCGCCGTTGTCCGCTTCCGCTTATATAGTTAACTACACTAGTAATTTGCCCGTAACAAAAACCGTCGTAAGGTTCCTCTAGTCTATCCTAGTCCAGAGCAGTCTGGTCCAGTTCAGCTCAAGAAAAAACACATGAGAACTTAGCCACACATTTAGGTAGGTACCTACGATACGAGTCCTACTACATTGGCCCAGCTCACGTTATTTTAAAGAATCCAATAAAAAAATTGCTACGAAGTCATGTAAACTCTGGAAACAAATGGCTCGTTATTTTTTCCTATTTTCGTATTTTATCCAAGGTTAACGATGCCAAAAGAATAAAAGCCATTTTGAAAAAATAATATTACTGTAAGTATGCACATGCATTATTCAAACTTAACCTTTGTAATATAAAGCAACTTAGGTATAACTTTATTTCTTATTAGCTAAGAAACTAACTTCTAAAAAGAAGCTATTTTTATGTGTTAATCGACGTCTTGGCCAATTTTTTTAACTGGACGCCTTGTCTTGTTTTAAATAAAATACGCAAATCCGATCAACCGTTGGACAGTTATGCTCGAAGTGACAATTGCACCATACGGCCAAATCAAATCACCTAAGCTGCGACTGTGATCTTCGTTCACTTCGCTCTCTTAGATCAATAATATCCTGGGGCCTACTCGGAAGAGTAGGCCGGCCCGTTCATAAACAAATCCATACCGTTCAGCATTTTGGAAATGCCAAAAAGTATCTGAAAGGAAAATTCTGCGGCCGTTTTTAAGCCAAATTACGAAAGAATAGTTAAAGCACGGAAATAAAAAAGTCCGAGAGCAGGCTTGCTGCTGTAAGTCACAAATCGTAGCCGAGGGTCGGGTGAAGTGCAATGCAAATAACCGCGTTTACCTGCCTCCGACCGCATCATCCCCCGATTCATAATAACAGCTTTTATTCACGTAACTAGCTACGACACGCTCTCATTTTGTCGGTTAACGCGTATTGTATCACGGTGAAACGAATGCCGGCTTGTAATGGAGTTTTTAAGCGCAGCTTTTTCGTTCCGCCTCTGCAAAGGGAATTATGTGGCTAAAATTGCGTTGTGATCGCACAGCAAACACTAAAGCCGGTAGATTTATTATATCGACCCTCCACTCGTCTGCGTGTGCGGCAAATATGAATACTGTACAGTGTACACATAAACATCCAAAATAACTTGCAGTTTGAGCTAGACCGTGGAGAATAGACACAAAGAACAAAGTTACCTCAGTTCAAATCTTTTAAATCCATCATGGATTAACACTAAAGTTATATACAACCCTCTTCCGTTGTAAATGACTTTACCTCAGTTTATCGCATCGGATCATAACGCATTGAATTGTAAAACACTTATAGTGCGTTGTAGTAACTATAAGATTTCGAATCTTCAATTTAAGTACAGAACTTAAAGAAGCAGAATTGAGAGGCTTTTGCGAGTTTAACATTGGTATGATTTGCTAGGCATATTGGAAAACTTGTAATCGGTTTAGTTTTATATTCAAGCAGCGATGTGTGCGAGTAAACTTAAATGATAACACTTTAGAAATTGATCGCTAACTGTAGCAAATGCGGCTCAACTTCCGCAATACACTATCCGGTGTCTCGATTAGTCCCATAATAATAATATTAATGATAGATAGATAATACTTTATTGCACACTTAACTTAGAAATAATTTACAAAATAATAATTATGGAATAAGTGACAATTGGCGGTCTTATCGCTCAAGAGCGATCTCTCCTAGACAACCTTGAATGGATAGGTTAATGATATGACGTAGGTATTGTATTTTATATAATTGAAATATGTATCATAGACATAGTGTAGTAAAAATATGTTGGAGTCTATTAATTATCTAGTAAAGGATTAAGCCACCATCTTTTTATCTATGAAAGTTAAATGCACACGTAGGTACCCACATAACCTTGCCTCTCTCTCTCCCTATAAGGTTTGCTGGAAGAGAACTCTTTAGGGTTAAGCTCGCCGTTGCCATTCCTTCTCTAGTTTTATGTACATATGTATGTTTTGTTTAGTTCATTAAAGAATTAAGATAATAACGTAAGGCAGCGTTCTACGATCCTATAATTCATGTTTATATTTTTTTTTGTTGCAGATTTTATCCCGGAGTCATTTACCCAAGCTGAGCTGTTATACAAGTAAGTCCTTCGTGAATTACCAATATCACTTCTATGAATATACTAATAGCTCGACCATAAATATATCCACTCGGGATAATTTTGTCTAGCTAATATTTTTTTTTAATATCAAGCTATGTCTCCTTGTCATATTTTTCATGATTATTCTCCTGGCAAAATACCAAGATCTCGCTTATCTTCCGTAAGTTTTGCTGAGCAAAATTGCTGAAATATTCTTCATATTCTTGAAAAATACGAATGTTTTACAATCACCTGGCTTTTTTGTGACGCAAGCATTTTAAGCATTTGATACTGGTACTAAAGTTCAATGTTTTGCTGTAAATCTATTTATGGCGGATGTAACAGTTTGGCTATTAATACCAATACATAGTTTTTAGTGAACTGAACAAGGAAACTAAACAGTAAAAAAAAAACTCTGAAAACTAAACCTTCAAAATATGCTGTATGTAAATAGTTCTTTCATCACGGAAATCAAAAATACTTTTTGTGTTACTACAAATTTACGGTTTTCGGATTTAGCCCTTTACTTGTGCAAAAGACATCGCGTTTTGTCAAAATTACATGATAAGGTCAACGGAAGTACCCTATAGTTTTTGATTCCCTTGGGAGTATCAAAACACATGTTACTGCCTATTTACGATTTTCAGATTTTTCCGTTTATTTGTGTTCTGTTAGACCCTGCTTCCTGCCAAATTTCATAAAAGTCAATGGTGTGTGTGTCAAATTGAGTGTGGTAGACAGACAGACGGCCAACAAAGTGGTTCTATGAGGGGTTTTTCTTTTGACGAACCGAACATAAAAAAAAACTTCTTTGGATAGAATTTAAGTTAGTAATAGAAGGTATCTGAACGACTTGCTTACTGTCTAAAGTCTAACTAATCTAATGAAAGAAAAGATTACAGCATGGTTAATGATAATGACTGTTCTACCTTACTTATGCTGTACCGGGTAACTTTGCCACCATTAATATTAGACACCTTGAACTCGTAATTTCGACACAAAGTATGAACTCAACCGTGAAATACCCCAGGAGCACACAAACTTCGCACTCCTGTTCGAACTGCAAGAACAATTAGTCATAAATAATTGAACACGCTCGATATTCCATTGTAAGAAGACAAAGAGTTGTCATACTCGAAAACTTTGTCAATTTACTTTGAAGTAAAAGCTCCTTACTAGTTCACGTGCTTATTCCTTAGAAAAGTGGATGGAACATCAAGAGAAGTTTCCAGTCGGTGTACAGTCGTACTTACCTTGTCTAGAAAGGGATCAAACTGGTGCATTCGCCGCAATGTATTATGCAGTCCTGGGGCGGGCGCCAGTGTAAGCGGCTCGGAATCACTCTCTTCGCAGAACACACTCCCATTTCCCAAGAAATTTCTATTCCAAAAGTTCGCGAAGCCATTTCTGGAGGAATATCTTTCGTAAATTACTTGCGATGCTTGCGTTGATTGTAAGTTACTGATCTTGCGATTCCTTTCGAGTTTATTTACGAGTTCGACATAATGTACCTACTTACTCACGTGAGCTCGTTTTGCTAATTAATTTGTTGAAAATATCTTTGCAAATAAACCTGTTATGTTGAGGCCGTTAGAATTAAATCGTGTCCGTCAAATGTAGGCTGCCGGAGTTCGTATTTTGTTAAGCCTTTTCAATTAAAATGTTTTAATTATCCATGAATACTTCTTTTTCAAAAGATGAAACCTTTTCACGGTTGACCTGAAACCTGCTGCTATCATGATAATATTTTATCATATTTCCAATTATGTTGGAAAAATATCCCATCTGAACTCCATCTGTCATCTCTTATTGTTGTTTCTAAACCGATCTTCGCGTCAATTACAATGAAATTATTTACGCTATACACACATTTTAATACACAAACATGCCCCAGTACAAGCCATAATTTTATGGAATCGATTGTAAATTTCAATCATAATATTATCAACTTGGAGTAATATGCGTCGGCAATAAGCCTAATGAGTTCACATGCATAAGTCACCGCACATGACATCGCGCATTATAATGATCGATAGTAATGCACGCGACCAGAATAGAACCCCAGGAATCGATGAGAGAACTGGGTGAGCTAATCGCATCTCATTTCCTACGTATCTGTAGTGGGAAGCACAAATGAGATTGTGGGCTGACGTGTCGTTCCGGAGACCCGGTCGCATTCGACATCGCACCCAAAACCGCACTGACGCAAAACATGCTGCCAGTTAACGGTATACGGTTATTTATCTGGATTCTGGTCTTTGACGTGGAAACTTGAGCTGGAAATTCTGCCATGGAGAATTTATTTTGTACATTGGTTTTGGTGTTTGTGCGGCATCGAGCACATACACAATAGAGAAGAAATATGGTTTCGAATTGTTTTTTCACTAATAAATGTCAACTCTCGCTCGCTATACTAGTGTTGTGCTGACATAATAAAACAATGTATCGATACTCCCGATATGACAAGAATTAATTAAATTTATCAATTTGATTAAGTTTTTTGATCAGTGTAACTTTTATAAAAACTCGGGGATTTTGCATATTATTTCATCGATATAGAAAAAAATGTAATTATATATTTTTTTACAATACTCATTTATTTTCAATTATCGAAAGAGATTGCTCATAGCGATAATAATAATAAATAAATAAATCATTTATTTCAGGCAACATTAGTCTAGTACAGGATGTAAAGTACTTAAAAACTACGGCCCATATAAAATATATACCTTAGTCTAACATACATGACGCGGAAGTATCTTACTTCCGCAATTCATATGTGAATGGTTCCTTTATAATTCGTTCTGTCTATCTAATAGGCATAACAGTGGCACGCTCAATAAACGTATTTGATTAGTTTGCTTTTTAAAAATCATAAATTCACTATAATTTGACGTAAATAATTTTCGCGACGCTCATAGTTTATAAACATTGACTATTGATATCGACAAAAATATTTGCTTACCCAACTCGAGTGTGATGCTTGACTTTGAGTCGGCTAATCGGAGTGCAGTGGTCGCCGCAGTGATTTGGCGGAAGTGTTGTCTAAACAAAATAAAATACATTTCCTCTCTATTGGGTATGTGCTCGATGGTGTGCAGTTGCGCTACTGGAGTGGAGAGCTAAGCATTCGTCGCTTAGCACTCCATCTTCAAAAACAAAAAAGAAAGTTCTTATCAAAACATCTAATATTTTAAGGCATCCTACTCCTGGCACCATGGTTTTACTAACATGACAGGCAATTTGCCGAATCACTATTGACAGCCTTCCGAACGTATAAAAGTCCTTTATCGCCTTTCACGCAACTTTCCTTGGCCAGCTCTCTACTTACACGATTAATTTGAGTCAATAAATCCGCATTAATAGCGGAGCTAGGGGGTAGCCAACCGCGGCGCTCTCTGTAAGTAGCCGCCATTCCGGTCTTTTTGTTCTCGCTTGGTTTATTCTGTATTCTTTAATCATATTATAAGTGTGAAACGGCGTATGTAGCTTTTAAAGTTTTATAGATTTTTGGATTTTTGCATTGGTAGCTTTGGTAGCATAGTTTGATACCTGAATATTGTCTGCGACACGATTGCTAAAGACAGGCGGGCAGCACTCGCGGCTCCTTCGAAGCCTAACCCATTGCGGTCATTGTATCAAATGGAGACCAGCCTCACGGTCTCTGCTCAAACTAATCCTTGGCTACTCTACATACAATGTGTCCCTCCATTTCCACGGCCATTGGAAATGGAGGGCAAGTACTAGAAATATTAATGATAGGTTACTTTTACTGAAAGGAAACATTACGTTATTTTTAAATTAGGTGTCTGCATTCACAAAATTTGTAAAATGCTTAGCCTACCTTATTCGGTAATCGAAAAAAAAATCAAAGCAAATAAAAACACCTTATATGTATATAAAAAAATAAAACATTAATATTTTTTTTTTTTTTAATTTTAATAAATCTTGCTATCTTCAATATTTCTAGTACTCGCCCTCTACGTCGTCCCATGGCCGTGAGACACACAGTATACTGATCATACTTTGCTATACTGTTCGCAATATGACACCTATGATTATGATGAGCTTATGTCTGCCTCGAAGTTAAAAGAAGGCAAACGATTTGAAAATATCTGTTCATGGCAGTCGCGACTGTCTGTCGCGTTGGATGGTATATTCCAGCTATAAATGTCTGCCCGATGTGGAACGCTCGATAAACTTGTAAAAATCTCTACCCATTTAATTTTTTACCCTCGCTTAAGCTTTGCTATTGGCAGATTTCTTTCTTTTTTTATAGGTCCGTCATTAACTGTATCGCGCGGCGTCTATTATTTTGCCTTTTTAATCTGCTCGTTAAAGCCATGTCGTTTCTATTCAAACGCAGGCGAACTTGGAAAACAAATTGTTTAAACATTTTGTTTTATAAGTGCTTATAATAATTGCATATCATTTATTTAGCTGGTAATAGCAACAATGTTTAAAGTTGGCATATTCAAAAGCAGTACGTTACACCACAGGGGAGACGATATAGGAACAAAATATTTATGGCTTAATGTGATAAAGTTTATGTTGCGGGATGAGTTTATTATTTTAATCGTGAAACGACTCTTTTATTTTTATTTAAGAGTTGATATGAGAAAATATTGGCCCATAAAACGGTTTTGTTTCCGTAAATGATAAAAATGTCTTCTTTATTCCATTAAACTTCATGTTCCTACCAAATTCACAATCAAGTCTTGTTTAAATGCGGATCAAATTAAAAGGAACTTTACTTCGTCTGATGCTCATAAAATTATGTGATTTCAATATAATGTTTCTACATGGACTGAATTCTGGTAGGCGACATATTCGTCGATTAAACGCTTCTAAACTCGTAATTATTATGTAAAGGGAACTTCAGTAATACTTTGCCAGTTGTCGGGGCACGTACGCGAACTTTTATTCAGCGAATTTGGTTACGTAATTCCTTGGAAATATTCGAGTTTTCCCTTCGGCGAGACGTTATCGTGGGTGGTTCTCTCAACGCAGGTTGTGGGCGGGCGTCCGCACTCCCCACGGGGGCTTAATTTGTTGCTCTCCTGGCGCCTCGCATCTCACTTTCAAACGGCGGCGTAACACGACCTTACCACTTCCCCTTCTATGACATCGTGTAGACGTCATGTTCGCCTCCACACGCGCGGGTCTAGATACAACTCCCCGCGCACATCCCTTTGGGTACGCAACCCCTAACTAATACGAAAGGAAAATGAATAAAACTTACTAAGGAAAGTCGATTTCTTTTCTAAGCTTCCGCAACTCACACAGAATAAGGTAATCTAACTTTTACAAAGCTACTTAGATTACATACTCCTCAGTAAAAATTGTAAACTGTCTTACGATAAACCCGTTTCCAGGTTAAGATAGTTCGTACTTCGCAAATATTACGGTTCCATGTTATGTTGTTTGTAAACGTGAAATACAACGAAGACATGCGTTCACCTTATTTAAAATTTGATGTTTTACCTTCATTTCGCGTGGCAGCAGCTCCGCGACAATCTAATCACAATACCTTGAAAGGAGTGCACCGTAAAATATTTATGACTACGGGAGCAGGCACGCCTCGGTACCCGCTGCCACGGGCTACCCACCAGCACCTTTGTCAACTCTACTCTGCCAGTTACATTCATACTACCTTAAACTCGCACAACTAGCGAGACCCAGAACAATACCATTAAAATGCCTTAGATTCAAATGTCCTGAGGCTCACGATAAAGACTAGACGCTTTGTATTTTGGTGGATTTCTCGGAAACAGGCTTTATTTCGGAGTAGGGTACGAATACATTCCATGAACTGATAAATTTGAATTTGGAAGTTTCAAAGTCTGGCAATTGATCTAGAAATGTAGTGTAGTCTCGAAGTGTCCGAATAGTGGTTTGGAATGGAGTGGTTCAGTTAGATACAAAGAAATTGAGTGGCGGAGAGGTCAATTTACGTAGTCCTGGGAGCGCGACGGGCGCAGTGCTCGTTACACACCCGCTCAAATTGCCGCCGACCACTGAACTGTAACGATAATGACGCCGCGTGAGCGTGCCCCATTCGTCTACTAACGTGAGCTAACTCCTCTCGTGGGATGCCCTAAAAGCTACTTCATAATAACGTTTATGTATTTTAACATTTTGGCAGTCACGCAAAACGGCGGTTTTTGCGGCACATAAACAACCAACACGTGTGCGAACGACCGCATATCGATTGATTTGACTTAAAATGCATAGTTTTCGGCCGCGGTGTCGATCGGTTTCCGCCAAATTTTCCGCTGCGGGCGCTTGGCAACCGCACTTTGCGTGCGTTGCACCACAATCACCCATACAAATTGAAGTTGTACGCGCGCTACTTCAAGCCAACCAACGCAGCAAATTCAACGGTTAACATTTATTCACATTTGCTTCATAACTCCAATCTCAAAACGTGTATCGGCAACACTCATAATCATTGCGAACGCGATCGACCACTGAAAGCTTTTTGAAAGCTCGTAGCGACGCGCGATGAAAGGTTCATGCGGTGATTTCGAGCGAGTCATGCCGGCTCAAGAATCAAAATCGACTGCTATAATTTTTCACTCATAAAAACACTCTTTGCTCTATATTTTTTTGCTCTATTTCGTTAGGGGAATCAATTTAATCCGACAAAAGCTATAGCAGTAAACTTTTGCTTTTGTTATCAGATACTTACGTGATAAATTACTAAATAATGCGCCCTCTGGCGTTCCTCTAACCCCACCCCTAATGTCTTCTTAATGCAGCATGGAGTTGTCACATTGCACATTCACGACTGGCAATGTCTACGTTTCGTTTTGTTAGGTTCTCTCTTCTTCGTCGCCTCTTCAAAATTATCTCTGAAAATCTTACTGAAGTGAAGTGATATGTTAAGTATACGCAAGTATTCAAGACATAATGGTTATGAAAGTGACACTGGCGCCATCGCCGACACTGCATAAGCGCAGAGAATTTGTTAAGTATGAAAAGCTCCATTTGAACGTAAGTTTTTTTTTTAAGTTCGTTTTGCAAGTGCCGGCTCGGCGCGCTTCTTTTGTTCCACGAACGTGATCTGGCCAAGATGAAGCCCACAGACGTTTTTGCTCCGGGCCGGATTCGCTAACCAATCGCTTTACTATGACAATGGAATCGCCGCAGAATCGTCCATAGATGGAAGAAACTCTAGATAGTGCGTGCGGTGCTATTTGCACGAAGAGATTGATAGGATGGTTTCAACCTTGACATTTTTGACACGTGTCCCTCCATCTGTAGTTTCTTTCATCAAAGCTAAAATGCTAAAATGTGACATTCTGTGACGATGCCATTGCCAAGGTGAAGCGATTGATTTAGTGGAATTCGGCCCCTGTTCATCTCATCCATCGCGCTTGTTTCTCGTCACACTATTGCTGCTTTGTGCATAATCACACCTAAACTGATTTTCTCGCCTGAATGCAGACAATATTTCTCGCTGCTGAGAAAATTTCCTTTCCCATTTGTTTTCGTGACGCGTTAGACGTAAGCGCATTACATTTTTGTAGCATTCGCTCCACGGCCATATCTCATGGTTCCATAATACTTCGCTTCCAATATAACGCCGAGAGATGACAAACGGCTTGCAGTTAAATGCGATTCAAATATTTTCGAAACAGATCTTAATATTTTTCTTCGATTTCTTCACTTTTCTTAACTCTTTATATTATTACGGAAGAACATGGCACAAATATAAAGGAAGAATAACACAGACTTACAAAAATAGCTTGCGGGTAAAACGACCCTACTTACCCTAAAGATCTCCGTGAACTCACATTTCCCTCGTATGAAAGAGATTGAAAAGTTTTCCAGGGCTTAGATTTGTTTTTTCTACGTGTCTGATTTCAAGCCCGACTCTACTATAAATTATTACCCTGAAAACTTTAGAGGCTGATGCCCTCTCCGCGGATAAATCGGTTTGTCGCTTCGGCCAGTATTTGGTATTTGTAGTTAAAAGCATTCTTCATAATCTTGTGAAGTATGTTATTTTTACTTTAATTAAATGCATTTCTAAACCATTCACACCGCATTTCTCGACGCGTTTTTCGCTTTCTCTGTCTAATGTTTATATTAACAAAAATACCATTAACACCCACAGAAAATAAATATCGGGTAATTTTAGCTTGAATTATCAAACATACAGCGGGCTCAACGCGCATTCAGTTGTCACAACAGTGGCTTTGGTGGCGCCAGATCGGCAGTACATGCTGTCACTGGAGCAGTTATCTCAGTATCGCCTGACTACGCTCGTTGTGGTCGCCATGTTTATTTTTAGTCTCGCGTGTACGTTCAGTATTGCGATGAAATTTACGGGGATCGCCGCGGCTCTCCGCCTGCCGGACCTCGATACCAACGCCCGGTTCAAATGACAAGCTACCTCTATTTCAAAAATGTCTGCTACTTTACGCGAGAATTCGGTCTATGAGCAATAATTCTTTGGTTCAGCCGATAAAAGGGCCTGGGAATTACTTTTATTACGTGATGATACCCCATTACGATAAATTTCTTGTGGCTTTGCGCTTGTAATGTTGGATTAAATATTTTTTAAATAAAACAGGGAAGCTGAACGTCCACAGTGCAAACGCTTAATTAATGCATCTCATGACAAATGAGGCAGGTAATGTTGATCCCATCTAATCGCTTTCGGAAAAGCGGTTTCGTATTGGCATGTTCATGGATAACGTGGCGGTCGTGGTAGCATAAACCCGTGCTCGGTAAAATAGCATTACCCGTACGGCAGCGCGGGGTGCCCTTGTCAAGCCGAGATTTGGCGCAAGTTAGTGACTGATTAGCAATTGCTGGGAGCTGACGGGCGCGACAGGTGGTCGGGGGGCGGGAGCCAGGGTACGGCCTGACCCGTGGCACCCGCCCGGCTCGCCTGATTGATGGCGCGATGCCTCTGCTCTCGTTCTGACTCGCCTTCTTATGTCAGCACTTCGTACTCTATGTTTTATTTCACTCGAAATGTCTTTAATCAGATCTGATACGAAGCTTATTTGTCCGGGAAATTTGTTCAAGGAAAAAGTGATTGGATTAAGGATAGCACTATTTAAGTCTAAACAGACTGGCAAACGCAATTTTAAATGTGAGAATCGTTCAGTCTAAGCACAGCTTCAATTATCTTGACTTTTACAATACGTCTAATAAAGTCGTCTAGCTTGAAGTTCGGGAAGTGAACTACTTACAATAAATGTCAAACGTCGATTGTTGTACCTGGCGCGGTCCCACGCTCCGCGAGCGCGATCTAATAATCCGAGGTCAAGTCTTGACTCATGCATATTCACGGGTCGCAGCGACCGCCGGCGACTCATCTGCGAGCCTGTAACGGTCCCGCGACCGGTTATAAGCCATTGTTGCAAGTGCCCATATGGCGACCACCATCGCGCGGCGCTGACGAAGACTGCAACGCTCTCGCTCTCTAACAATCTAATAAACGAATGCAACCGGTTTCGTTCTATTTCGATGGATATATATAACCTTCACCTTTAAAATCGGTGGCAAATTCGGATGGTAGAACTCTAGTATAATAACGCGTAATTACATATCATCACAACAACTAACCCGTAGGTACTTAAAAGATGAAAGTAACAAAAGCCAAAAAAGGGAAGCAAACAAAAAATTACTCAAGAATTCGTATAACGACCCTTATAAATGAACAGACATAATGATATTCCCGACATTACGATAATAACCCTCACTTTTTTGATGTTTTCGTCACAAACAAGTATTCGCGAATTCACATCGCATCGCCTTTTATTGCGGGGAGCCCAGTTATTGAGATTACAAAGGCAGGGTCAGTTAAACACCGCCTGATATTTATATTCTAATTAGGTGCCAGCGACAGCCACCGTGAGGGTGCATGCGTAATTCAAAATACGTTTTCTTCGCATGGATTATTGTGATATTTTAGTAATTAAAATATTTTAGTGACGTAGGCGACAAGAAAGAAACATTAGGCCGACAGAGGGATTTATTTAATGTCATTATTCCCTATGTGGGGGCCAGCAGGGTTGCAGGTGATGGATCGTGTGCTTTGTTTCGCCATTCACGCAATTACATCAGTCAATTTGTTTTCTTGGCTTTTAAAAGATATGTGATTAAAATATTCCAAGAAATAGAATTTGATCAAAGATCGAGATTAGTTTTGTTATTAATATAGCGGTGCGCGTGTCTGATTTGTTCAATGCCAAATATAAGTAAACTAAACCGGAACTAAATCTGTTGGACTGAAATGCCTACATTATTCAAACGTGTCTGTCTGTTGCATTTCCTAATAGACATTCGTTGTTTTCAAAAGTATTCATCGTATTTAATATTATCGACATTTGGCGATCAGTTTATTGGTTATACAGGGTGAGTTTGAAAGTTATAACTTGTTTTTATCTACTTTATTTCAGCAGGTTTCTTTATAGCGGATCCACCCAGAACATAAAGTTTGGTTCTTTAATGAATAAGTTTGACTCTCTTACCGAAATGTATGGAAAAAGTTTTTCGCGATTTCTGACATTTCTAGTACTCGAACCTCAGTCGGTCCAATAGAGACTTTTGATCTTTATAAGAAACAGGATCGATTGGCATCAAAAAAAGTTTTTGTGTAAAAATATCATTTTCTTGCTGACTGTAAATTTTTTCCAAAATCTGTGAATGCAGTTCAGAATATCTCAAAAAAGTTATTGATGGTCTCCTGGGAACGTTTTCCTGTAACTATAACAGTTAAGGTACCTGCCCTTACTGTCCTGTCTCAAAAATTCACCCTGTATATTTTCTCTATCTACGTAGACTTTGATTAATAGTATATTGCAACAATATTGCTATGTCACGAATCATCGTAAATGCGTCGATATTCCTGCTGAAATAAGTACAGGCTAAAACAATTTGTATAAGCTGAAATGTAAATATTTTTACAAGAGAGATGAAACTTGAGGGTAATGGCTAATTTTAAAAAGCCGTGGTGCAACCACCTACTTAATATGATTTCATCTAAGCGAGTAGTAAAACAAAGATGGTGCATTAATGCGTTTTACATTTGAAGCATCATTAAATTGCACATTACTCGGTGCCGTCGAGGGGCAATTAAAAAGAACTGTTAAGACGGAGTGCTCGTAAAAACGAAGCCGTGTTCTCGAACTTATTAAAAAGTCTGCACAATCTTAGAGCACGCTAAATTTTAATCGAATTCATTTATCGCGAACGACCTCATCGTCCTCTCTTATCTACCCGAAAGTGTCATAGAGACAGTTGGCATTGGCATTGGTACGTGAATCATTGTGGATTCACCACGTCACCGGCCCAAAAGTAGAGTATATTCTCATCCCAATTCCTCCCTTCCCGATAATTAGAGACTCTAGCCTCGTTGTCCAGATCTATCAATTAACACGCAAACTCTATCGGCTTTCAGGTGAATGTCAATGAATATCTGTACATTGCCGGCGTGTCGTGAATATCTGAACGAACCGATAGCCCCTGGTGCTCCCAAAACAAGTCTCTATACTTAGACAACGTCGGGATCATTAATTACTTTTGAATTACTTTTGAGACTGTGCAGTAGATACCAAATACTGCTATATTACATCAAAATACGAAATTAAGTATTCAACGCATTCGCGCTTGCACCTCTCAAGGGAATCAATAAACTTGTCTATACAAACCTACCTACGCGTACGCACACATGTGTATATCCGATATGTATTATGCAAACGTACATAACAGCTTGGGTATTGCTCCCGTCATTTACATAGACACATCGACACCTTGATTGATTGATGGTGAATGACTTTAGCATGTTATCAAAGTGTTAATAAATCATATGTCTGTGTGCTATTTCGTTTGCTTGCATTTATGTGCCTTTGTCACGTACTGGACATATTGCATGGCATAAATTCAAAACACCTTTTGTTGACAAAGCTTTATAACATTCTGTATGTTGCAATCGCAGGCGTATTCTGAAAATAACATAGAAATCAATAATGTTCGTCTGCTTGACCTTTATTGATGGTGTTTTGATTTGTTTACCAAAGCGTAAACCGGTGGTCCGTCACGTAAACTTCTCGTACTCTCGATTGGATTAGTAGGTAGAACTTAATAAACGTGTTTATTTTGCTGATAACCAATTTCAATTTATATGTAAGTTACAATGAAATCCAGGTTGCTCAATATAGTTATGTCAGGGTTCCGGTATTTCCGGTTATCTGTGACGAAATTAATGATTTTCTTGCGACACTGCACAATAATTACACGACATTATTGTCAACAATTCGTATAAAAGCAGAGCATGATCGTTGGTAACTGCAGCCCTGTCCTGCGGTTGCGAAACAGTGTTATCTCACGAGATTATAAACGTGATAATGTAACGTAATCGACGCCAAAACTGGAGCCGGTTGCACCTACTCGCTTTCATTTAACCGACGTTGTAACTTCGAAGTTGCGAAACTCACGCTGCGGTCACAATAATATCTTTGTACGTATTTAGAAACCTGCACCGCACGGTGCAGTGTTATTTAACCCACGACCTATTTGCGGTCAATCGCTCTAGGCTGCATCAAACACTACTTCAGTGTCGCATTGATCTACCTGTCTACGTGAGTACTTATTTCAAATGTAATTGGTGTAGTTTTAATTCTTCTGCATGAAATATCTAATTAATGATTGGAGATATAGTGTGGTAAGGTTGTCACTTAATTCAAGAAGATATAGTAACTGCCAATAAGTTGTCCTCAAAACTGCATTAATTGAATATCTTAAAGCCAGTATCGCACGCAAATTTGACAGTTTAGCTGAAGTGCTAATAATCCCAAACCCACCTTCGTCTAAGACGTTACTTATACTTAATTAACAATTTTAATTAGGGATCATTATTTTAATCGCCTCCCGACACGGTTGCCGGTTAATTTGTACATAGTACCATTATAGCGTCTAGAGTCTAGTGAATATGACACGATAATATAAATTTTCTTATTCATAAGGTAGGTAGAGTTGTTTACCAAGGATACTAAAGCAACAAGATAAATTATTTGTTCCCTGTTTCTACACCGATAAGAGAGTAGTTCGCCTTTTTACAAGGAAAATAAACAGTCGTGCTATAGCTAGCAGAGCCATCGGACATAAATAACGTACTGTATAAATATTTAATGAGTACTTCATTTTCCCAGCTTGTAATGAGCACGCGTGTGACGTGCCTAATAAGTGGGTCAAGTAACCCTTTGGCTTGTCGATGAGCGAGAGCAATCACACGCGCCCGCCCGCCTAATTGATGTCCAATGTCGCGCAGCCCGCCCACGGTGATTGATACCGCCCAGACTGAGCCGGCTTCTAATTCGATTGTGATATTGTTTGGACGCGCATCGACGTCACTCCCACACCAGAATCTAATCTGTACTGTACTGTACGCACTGGGATGATGTCATCCCGAGGCGATGATTGCTCGATTCGTTTCGAGTGGTCGGACGAGATACTGCCGCGAGATTGATGAGTGCGCGTCAAGTTGCGTTGTATCGGCTTCGCGTCACCAACGGGGAAAAAAGCCCGGCCGGCTCGGAACGAAGGAAGGTGGTAGGGGGCTAATTAGTCGCGCCATCACCATCAATATCCATTAACGGCGCCGCACGCGACTCGTACGAACACCGCCGCGCCGCGCTGCCACCGCCGCCCGCCACGCCGGCGACGCCAGCCTTGTGTGCCGATTACTGATAGCTTCCACTCAATCTAGATAAGGGTTTGCACTTCCGCACCTGACCACAGGGTTTGACCTAACGAAAGTGGAACGAACACGCATTCCTATGAAAATAAACATTTAACTACATGTTATTGGTAATATTTGGTGTGTGATATGTAAAATAAAAACAGTGTGAAAAAATGTGCTAGCACTAAGTGCCTAAACCCTTTCGATATGGAACAAAGTCTAAAATAGGAAATAAATAATATGCTAGTACTGACTTAAAACCTCTTGATATTAAGCACGGTGTGAAATCTAGTCATTGCAATGTTTCATTACTATTATTGTCACTAATGAATGGTAATAATTCGTACTTACCATGAATAGTTGATACGCTGCATTTGAGAGGTTAAAATCATGAAACCATGAAAAATTTCTAAACTGGATTGTTATTGATTCCAACGATGATACAAACGCAAAGGGGGCAACGGTTTTTAAGATATAAACTAGTAAGCGTGCGTGCACGGGGTCAGGTCGGGGTGATCACGTTCTGTCTGAAAGTTCTTCGATGTTTCTACGAAAGGGTTACCCTCTACCCTAATCTTTGAACTATGACTTGACCGTTAAAACGCATTTATAATTTGCTCTTCGATTATTTAGTACGGCGGAATGGCGCTCCGAGATACGAATAAATTAGTTTCGTGTTTGGGAACAAAGCCGGTTCAAAGTTTTGAGTAACGGTCACAGGATCGTTGGAAGAGTAAAATCTCTATCAGTTGGAGTAGGACTCCGCTGGAATCTGTCTTGTTGTTTAACTAACAAACTTCACCCGCTCTCTGTTATAAACACTCGACTCTATCATCGGGATCTATTTTACATTGGATCATGACTTTGATGTGAAATGCGAAAGGGCAATAAATATTGATTCGGATGGTTTGACTTTGCTGTTTCGTATTATTCTGTAGCTTAAAATAGCTTTGCGGAGTAATAATGTAAACAACGTTGAAATGTTCCCACATGTTGTATGTAGCACTAAATAGGTCAAAGGCATGCCCTGTGATTGAACTATGAACCGGGGTGTCCGCATAGCACCCCTCAAGCTGTCATGAGACACCGTCTGCCACCGGCCGACACGAGCAGGTGTAAACTCACCCTTACTTAGACTGCAGCCTCCACACGCTTCATTAACATAGCCAGGGTATCTTATGCAGTGTATGCACTCTCTCACTTTATGATTCAAATTATCTGCTGGCACTGAGTAGACTAAAGGAAATGTGAGAAATTGTAACGGAGTTTTAACTGATGCTAAAGAATTATTCCCCTGTAAAGTGTGAGCTCACTAAATGGTTTTATTGTAATTTCGACTAACAGAATGTGATGTTACTCTTGGAATATGTAGAGAAAATTGTATTTTTGTTCTCGTTAACCAGATAAACAATGTCCATAAAATAAAAATCCTTTGTATGAGTGAGCTTATATGAGTTCCAGATAAAAATATTTCTTGTTGCTACATGATTTGACCCAGTAATAATTTTATACTAGATTCACGTCACGACGACAGCTTAACTGTTCACCAGATTGACGGTAGCTTTGCTCTAACAGAAGGTCAAGTTATGTTCTGCACTAGAAATTGATATTGCCTTCACTGTTTCAACAGCGGGTTTGTTTTAAAAGGCCTTAGTTAAAGTTATGACGGTCTGAACGTCGTCGTCGTGAATTTGAAAAGTAGCAGCTCTAAGATGTTTAAACTAGTTATTGGTACAGATATGCTTCCCTCGTTCCTGTCATTCCACACAGGTATCAAACCTCCTGGGTCATAAACGAATGACCCAGGAGGTTTGATACCTTTGTACTTTTGTGAGTAGACAAACTGTCGCGATGGTCAGGTATTAGCGTAAGGGCAAATCGGATCGGGCCGGTTGTTCCTCCTAGCCGGATTTCGGCCACAGCGGCCAGTCTCAACGGAGACTAGCAATGTGCGCAGTACATATTATAGTGTACAACTGTGTGCGTCAACAAAGGTTCACTCTCTATTCCCTCACTCTTATCACTCCGGTACGGCAGACCGACCGGCCGGTGAGAGTAGGCACGAAACCATGGGGTAAACGTGCTTTCCGAGGCACGACGATGTAACACCACCGACTTCCTGACTCCGGGATGCTACTGTGAATCTTCTTACTAGAAAAATCCCTATATTTTTTGGTTCGTCTTGGTTTTTGAACCAGAGACATCATTATCAACGGTTGAACACGCGACCGCTTTACCAACGTGGCAGACTATCGAGCCGGTACTAGACTGGCGTGATAAAGAAGAGTTTTTTACTCAGTGGTTAGGTCGTCTTTCACTTGGGGTCCTTGGTGCTAACCATCGTCAACTTGCAAGTAATCACGTGCTATGCACGAAGTCATAAACTTCGACACCGTTACACTAATTAATGCGGACACCGGAGCTCTGATTGAGGGTGATACTGGTATTCCTGTGGTTATTAGCTAAACGGGGATTCATTAATATTCATCATTAACGGCAATAAGTTTCGGGATTCAGAATCCATTAGACAAGATCTACCTTATCTACTATTCTGAGTATGTCGTTGTCCTATAATCTACTGAGAGAACCCAAAAAAACATAAAATAACCATTTGTGGTTCTTATTCCACAAAACCGAATTTATTTCCCTTTCGAAATACTCCTTGTAAAAAGGTTTTCTTTTAGCTTTTTCAAATTATTATAAAAAGTTACTGACCGGAATTATTAAGTTAATCTTCAATCTCCATTGCGGGGTTTAACCAGTTTAAGTAATACTTGTGCCAGTTCAAAACCATATTTTTACAACATTACGACGTTGCGGTCGACCTGCCGGGAGGTGCGTAGGCCGTCTCCAGAAGTGGAGACTTCCTTCATTACGTTACGTCACTCCAGTGATTCACACAATTTGCTCGCCATGAAATTAAGCCGCGGTTTTGAATGGCCTCGCTGCAATGCGTCCTTGTCTGAGAGCAATTTGTAATCACACAGGACTTAATTAGGTAGATACGCGCTGCGAAACTGAAGTGGTATTAATATTCTAATGTTGAATAGTATCAGATTCCAGCAACCGCGATACAAAAGTGATTGTGGAGGAAATATGAAACAAATCCAAACTTGGAACAATGTTATGATTATGTCACTCATAAAGTGCATTTGCGTAAGGAACTGAGCGCCATATTTGTATGACTACACGGGCCTCTGTTGCTGATATGAAAAGCTGTTTCCTATGGAGTAAATAACAGAACAGTTGCTCGAAATTCTTGCAGAAAGTAGAATCGCAGTCCCGAATGTCCCTGTAGTGAACGTCTACCGGGTTAAACCTTTCGCAATACTGTGCTTCTGAAAAGATTAGGCAAATTTGTGACGCTATAAACATGTCGTCGATACAGAGTTTGCGTCAAGATCTTGACGCAAATTCAACTGTTTGAAAATATGGAGGACGTTCATGGCAGATTTATGTTTATAACAAGGTTTGTTTAGTTTCTTCCGCGTGCTAATAAATATTCACTCGTTGCTTATTAGATACACAAATTTGAAATAATTTTGATTACTTTAAACCCGAAAGGGTTCGGGGAATGCCATTAGGGTGTAATTTAAGCAATATGTTATCATAAGTAAGTAACTTCAGAGGCTAATGAAACTTAGCAAATCCGACACAAGACCGCGCTTATTTAGAGGCAGCGACGCCGAGCAGATGCCGCCCAAACAAATCTCAGTATCTGGCATATGGTATGAATATTTAGAGCAGGAGAACGCATCGAGCGTTTCTCTGCACGGCTATAAGACATCGAAAATAGATTGTGCGAACGGGGTTAGACGCACCTGTTATTTGGCTTACGAGTGGGTGCGGTGCTGGGACGGGGCGGGGGGCGGGGGTGGTGGATTCATTAATAATGGCCTACAATGAGACGCCTTTATTTACGAGTTGCGGCAACCAAGTGGAACCGCATCCTACAACTCAGCTAAGGAATCCCACCAGCAACACAATTATCGATCCCTTAATAACTTACTTACTCCTGTGGCTCAGCAAAGTGGATCTTGACCTTCGACACAAGACTTCTCTAGTTCGGTTCTGAGCTGTCTCTCGCCAGCTATGGCTGGTGATAACTGGTACTCGAAAATAGGTTCTGTTTACTATAACCAATCACGCCAATAGTTATCCTTAAACCGCGTTTGGACGACATCCAATCAGCTTAATTCACAGCAATTGAACGCGTAGTTGACTTGATTTCGTTCATGTCCCAAAGATTTCCTTGTAAGGTCAACATGTTTTTGCGAGAGTGTTCAACTTCGTTAGTATCTTCTATTGTCGTCTCTAGATTCACTTCGTGATGCTACAGCTTGGATAAAAAAATCTTTATTGATGGTCAGATGACTCGAACGAACTAATTTGAACGGTCACGAACCAGACTAAATACATTTTGCATGACGCAATCAAATTTACACTACTTGGTCAATTTTGAGTCAATTGTTTCTAACGTCCTACGGAACGAAAAACCTGAAACAAAACAATGCAAAATTTATTCATACATCGATTAAATTAATTATTCAAATGCCATGTTTTTAATGCATAAACTCGCTGAATTGAAGACTATTCCTCCCCAGTGACAACGACAGGACATTGTTTCTGAAATCTTAGACATACAATTATTGTTAACAAATAAATAGATGTGACAAAATATTCTACTTTTACCTGCAAAAATAGACTTGCGACCCGCAAATATACTTTTAGAATTATAACGGTTATTGCTCACGACTTTATTAGATCATCCGTGCTAGTTGTTTTTTTAAACAAGTCCTACGTACGTTTTTACAGGTTAGCTTCACTTAAATGTCTAGCCAGTCTCTATTTGTGTCATATGCTAATGTTTAATAACAAAACCGTTCGCATCAAAGAAACAAACGTCCACTCTAGACTATATTTTTTGCCTGTTAAACTTGGTCGACTCTACATTTTATGAAACAAAAAGATTTTTGTTAGAAACTGGTGCATGTATGTAGTCAGATCTTAATGGAGAATTGGTGATGTGATGAGGTAAGCGACCTTAAAGCCACTTAGCAGGTCGCTCTCGCTCGCGTACTGCTTTTCATAATACTTAGAGCACAATTTAGCTAATAACTACCTAACGGCTTCCAGCTATCTCAGAACGCCGTCTTTACATTATAGGCATTACTCGCGTCTGCCGGCGGCTTCGTACGCGCTGTTTATTATTAAATGCTATTCTTGTGTGTAGGTAGGTATAGGTTATTTTGCTTAGAAAACAATACATAAAGTAGTCAACGAGTCCTAGTAAAAGTTGCATATCATTATGTAGCTTACATTTCTTTCAGATATTTCAGCATTCAGAGGCAACAAACAACTTTAGATACTTTCGCCTTTATCACAGTCTCCAAAACTCTTTTAGTATCAACGCATTCGCATTGCTATCCGTTGATAGCAATGCGAATGCTACTCTACCAACCAACGTTCGCCTATACTCTATCTATACTAAACTTTTCATCAAGGCCAAAAGTCGATAGAAGTAGCATTTTTCAATACAGAGGCGGGCTCCAGCAGACGCCAATAGAAGTTTTTCATTTCCGCGCCTACGTCACAGATACGGAACCCATTCCGGCACGTGGATCACCCGAAGATGGGCAATGTGCGAAACGAAAATACGAAAAGTCGGAAACCGAAGACATGTTGCCGGGAGCATTATCCGTTTTCTATTTTAGTTATATTCACAGTATCTAACAACACCCTTTTCAATACCATTTATGGGACGATAGCAATCTATAGAAAAAAAATTGCCTGTTTGGAAAAATAATTTTGACGACATGATGTTTTTTTTATGAAATCAAACATCCTCATGAAATAAACTCATAATAAATGTCATAAATATGCTGTTAATACACACGAGACCTTCCATTAAAATATGCATCGGAGAATCTGAAATTATAAATAATATGCCTTTTTCCAAATTGTAATGGAAAATTTAAACTGCCATTTTCAGCTCTATATTATATACTATAGGTTTTTAATTTGCGTTAAAGTTCACAACAACTCATCGGAATTGCCTATTGTGAAGCATTCTCGTAACATACGTATAATTAGCAATATTTTGACAGTATTATGGGGTTGCAGTTATCGTTTGCAGATTTAAAAGGTTTTCTCCTATAAAAGGTTGTAGTCCGCTAACCTTATCTCATGGCTCCTTCCCTTATTCTATATTTCCTTTGCAGATATAAAGGTATTTCTCTTTTAAAATGTTGTAGTCATCTAATCTTGGCTTGTGGCTCCTTCCCTTCCATCTATATTTTCTCTAGATAAATAACTACTTTAATCTATATGATAGTAAGTCTCTTCAAAGGAAAATATTCTTTTAAAAGTGTCTTGCCACGATTTGATGGTATCCACTAACTCATATCGAAGTATGAGCTGCCAGTCTGAGTATAATACGAGAGGAATCAAATAATAAATCAGACGTGATCCGTACTCCTAGCGGGGTTAGCCAATTACCGCGATGCGCTTCAAGGAAGCTAACCAGTTTCTAAATTCTTCGTATATTTAAGTTAATTGGTATGTGGATACGCCGCTGCAGGCAGCCGACCGAGAATCGAAACACCTTTGTTGGCGAAATCAGGTTGAAACGGTACC
This sequence comes from Eupithecia inturbata, assembly GCA_963662085.1. Taxonomy (NCBI): domain Eukaryota; kingdom Metazoa; phylum Arthropoda; class Insecta; order Lepidoptera; family Geometridae; genus Eupithecia; species Eupithecia inturbata. Next base: position 6,268,949 of record OY759180.1, on the reverse strand, counting down.
TACCCCCGCGAATTACACGAAGCTATCCTATTTTCAACGCTTACTTAGTATTGCTGTGCTCTTTTGACATTGCTGAACACTGCAAATCGGTGAATTTGGTAACTCGACTTGTGCAATGCGGATATTGGAGCAAATGATATCCGCTCCGAATTTAATAAAGTAGAGAGAATCTGGTGAAAACCACTTAGTATTTGAGCCAATGATAAATTACAACAAAGAAGCTACACTGAATTAAAAGCTCACGGTCAAATCTCAAGAGGTTTTCCCAATATGGCATTACTATGACCTAATTGACCGTTCAAAAGATGATGTCAGTCGCGTCTTTGATTATGATAAATAATGTAGGCACAAAAGGAAAGGACAAAGTGTTTGTGGGTGCTCAAATGGTGTTGATGTGAATGGTACAGGAAACTTGACGCGTGCGCAGTTAACTGATGTGAAGATGTGAGCCGCGTGGGCGCACCCCCGCTAGCTTATTTGCCGAACAATTGGCTCCAGTATAAGACCCCAACATTGTAAACAACTCCTCTATACGGTCACTGACTTAACCAAAACGACAAAATACCTACGCAGGATTATCTTTGCAGATGACTGCATACTTTTTGTGCTGTATTTTCCTTATAATAACTCCGGCCCATGAGTCGGTATATGATTTTATGACAAAACGACGCCTAATATATATTTATGGGTTATTATTATAGCTGATCAAGAAGTTTCGAGAGGAGGTACTTCCACTAGAAGACAAAATTAATAGCGATACAAAGCCGTAAGTCTTGCCAAGATTAGTGCTAAGATTATACGAGCAATAAACATCATTCTCGGATTGTTCTCCGTTTCCGAACAGGGAGAAGTGTCACAACGATGTAAGACTACACGTGTGGCGATTGGTAACTGGAGGTACTTACTTGTGTGCTGTATATTATACATGTGTGTGAGAATTGCGTTCGGCGTGGGACGGGGCAGTGCATTTTTTTGCGGGCATGAGATGAACGGTAGGTCGTTGAACCCCATCGCCTGTCTCCGCACCGAATTTCGCCAACGATGCGCATCTTTTAGTCGTTTCGTGGAAGTGCATTTTTATCCAACTACGATATCTAACAACGCTGTATTACGTTTCTTACTTATGTATACTGAATTCGCCAAGTTGTATAACATGGAAGGTACAGAAGTAAGGATAGCAGTTAGTGTCGATAAACCGGTAATACTTGCTCGCGTGCTGATATTGGACATTTCGACGTTGCGCCGCGGCGCCGCTGGTAGGTACGCATTGTGAGCAGCCATCGGCTCGGACGGAACAGCTGTTGGTTACTGTGTTGTATGTAGGCCACTCGTTAGGCACAGGAAAAAATTAGAAACAAACTAATTAGAGCCGCTTCCGTGCCTAGCCTACTCCTTGTTTTTTTATTCATTACTATAGTTCTGAACGAGACTTCGCAGAGCATTAATTGACATTTAGTGTGAAGAACTGGCCGAGTTAACACGGTAATATGCGTAACTTATGTTGCTTTTAGAGAATAAATCAGAACGGTATTATTCTCTAAAAGCAATATTTTATAATATAAGGTACGCGGGTATCTGATGGTCATGTCGTGTCGATAACCTCGTTTAGGAGATATTTAAAAGATTCTGTAAATTTCGGTAAAACAAGATCCCCACAATAAAATAACTGAACCTTAACTCCGTAGCTCATCTTATTGATCCAAATCTTGTAACCTTCGAAAAATAGATTAGAATTCTGGTAACAATAGATTGGCCTTGTCTCGGCCATCGCCCACTATTACAACATATTACTTTGCAGCGAAGCATTATTTATATGATAGATGGATAAAAAAATTAAGTACTTATTCCAAAATGGCCATAAAAAGCGTTTAAACGAGCTTTTAGACGTCACGCTCGATGGCGATGCCAGTAAAAACTAGCACACGTTGTATTCGTGACTCCTTCGGCCGCTTGCCGCTGCTTGCCCACTCGCGCCAGCCGCATTACTCACAATTGAGACGTTGCTAACGCAGTATTTCTTCTTTATTAAAATTTATACTCATGTTACTATCCAGTAAACCTAATTTAAATCTTGGTTTATTTAGTGAATGATATCTTAGCACTTCGCGCGTATGTACATTAACCAAGATCTTCTCGGCTGATTGTCTCTGAATGCTTTGCTTCGGACCGGACGGCTCAGATTGCCATGTCCTCTATATAGAGATGGCATCATCCTCCACCGTCCTCATTGTGTTTTGTTAAGTTCACTATAAAGGTGGCTATTAAAAACAAAAAGCTTTGTCTCAGATTTTATCGAAAGTAGAAACCTCTTGAAATTATAACATTGGGTCTTCAAATTAGAGTGCATATTGCTTTGTGGACCAGCAATCGTGTCCTCGGCTGGGTCATGCGCTGAACGCAAACCCGTTTTGCGGCGCACTTTCGCCGCACTTCGCCTGCGCCCGAGTTTATAGCGCCCAGTCGCTTGCATATTGGGAACCCTTTCCTCTACTGAATTTACCAGCCATGCTTTCAACTTGTCCGTTAATATCACCTGGCACTTGTAAGTCCTTCTGCGTTCCTTTGTTGTCTTTAACTTCAGCGTTTGAAAGTTCCGCAACTTGCAGTCCCGTGTCTTTTGTTTCCGCATATTTGGGCGCTATTTCGACTTTCCTAGAGGTATATAATCAATCAGACCATCATCAACTTATTAGTAAAATAAAAGGATTCAATAAATACGTTAAATGTTTGCAAGCGGTTGACCAGCAGTGAGGTCCACTCCATAGTAAGTCTCGGGCAGGCGGAAGTATGGCAGTGGCGAAAAGCTTGCAACTGCATGAGGAGAAAGGAAGCGGTGGCGCGTCGCGCGGTGTGATAAGGCGGCAGGCGGCCGGCTGGCGTCAGTCGCGGGGCGACGGAACGTCGGTGGCGGGGGGAGAGGCGCGGCGCGAGGGGTGCGCGCGCACCGCCGCCTGCCCCCGCACCGCACCGCTCGCCTCCCGTCAGTCGCCTGCCGACTCTGCTTGTGCTTGTGTGACTCGCGCCGCTCCGTACACCGCACTCGTGATCCGAACACGACGCGTGCCGCCCCGCTGTAGCCGCGAACGCGACCTCTACGCTACCGGCGAATCGTTTCCTTAACTTACGTGCAACTTGCTATGTTTTAACTTTTGGAAATTCACTATTCTCCCTTACCCGGCTTGTTTACCCCTTATCATGTAAGTGTTTCGCTCATTCTATTAAAATGCGGCATGGTCTCGTCGAAATTCGGAACTCGCATTGAAGTGATACCTCGTGGAAGTTTGTGAAATAAAGTCAGTGCATTTGGCGGTTGTGCGTCATCAGGCTGTTTTTGTGGAGTTAAAACCGGCTATTTCCGAAATTCGACGGGAAGTTTTCCTCAACTGGAGCGAGCGGTATGTTGTCACAGTAATTTCTGGTTTACCCCGCTCGCTCCGGTGGAACTGCTATGCCGCATGGGAGCTTTTGCTTGAAGGACCCTCGGTACAGAAAGGGCCGAGCTTCTTATCAACAAAGCCCAAAGTTAAAGCTTTCATCTATATCGCCTTTAATGTAAAAGTTACGCCGAAACACTTCTCTAATCCTTCGACAAACTTTCTTTCTTATTAGTTATTACTTACGGCTCCTCCGTACCTACATATATGTAGGTATGTATTGCGTTAATAGAAGTTTTTGTTTCTTTGTTATTGTTTATTATGTTGCATATTATGCCATATATTAGATAATTATGATCTTTATTAAGTTTAAAATTTTCAAGGCATAATTTTGTCCAAATACCTATCAACCTTAATGCTTTCTTTGTTAGTTCCTCAGTGTCCTGGAAAAAAACGGACTGAATGCCATAACAGTTTTTTAAAATATTTTGTAAAATATCTTAATTTTTTATACTTATTACTTCAATCAGAAATCCTTATCAATGATTCTAAGAACGTTGTTACACGTTTAATTTAATTTAATAGGCATTTCTATGTAATTTTATTAACGTTTAAAATATTGGCCTAAGGTGTGATGTGAATAACGTAAAACAAAATTTCACTTTTGTAAAGGAATTTGGTTTTAAGCTTTATCATGTCAAATTCATTGAAAAAACCTATATAAATTAAAATTTTATATGCTTTTAATATATAACCATACTTTTTGATATATAAAGGAAAGTCCTTCATTAATCCTATTTATATTATCAAACCTCTATTATGCACAATACAATTGCAAAGTGTGAAGGTAGGTAACATTTTGCTGAATTAGTGACGACTGACGCATTTTACTCCAAATAAATTCAGATGATGTCATTTTGCAAATTTCAACCGTAAACTGTTTGCTCACAGAGAAAGACGCACAATATCTTTTATGGCAAATACATCGAATTTGAAACTGTTATACAGGTTTGAAGTCTGAAATAAAGTAGTTATATCCCGTCAGTATTCCACTCGATGCCATGGCGTATTTGCACCAACGAAGGGAGAGTAAACTCGGCTCTACCTGCTCCAACAATAAAAACGTTTGTCAATAAAGGGTCCGTTCAACATTATTATTTAGTTCTGCTATTTTGCATGCACCATCCTGGAAAATGACATGATTGGACGCATAATGATATTATTTTGGTCAAGCGATGGTACATTTATTCAAATATATATATCCTATATTTTTGGAATATTATACATTTTCCAAAAATATAGATACATACATTCTTAGAGTATATAAAATATATTTTGAGATGAAAATATTAAAATATCTTAGCAGAAATGAAATTTTGAACAGACAAACAAAACTAAAAGTGAATTCATTACAAAATACAGGAAATACTCATGATGTACAAAATAGAACAAGACCTCTATTATCAACCTAAGATAAGCTTCTAGGCATCGCAGTCTTATCTAAACTAAAACTAATATTACCTTAGTGAAATTCGACTAATCAGACAATGTCAAGATTGAGGGACCACACTATTGTTATTTGTATTTTTTTTTGTATTTATTTATTAATTAACCAACTAATACGATTTAAGTTAACCAATTACATTGGTTACTTATGATTAAAACTTTTATTAAAAGTTATTGTAGAGGTACTTACACGTTTAAATTATTCAAATAAATTATAAGGTAACAATATTGAATATAATATTGATATGATTATATTCTAGCATCGATTACTAAAGAACATTTGATAAAATATTTCTTTCTTACCACACTTAACGTGAGATGCGGCACGGATCTATAACATAAAATACTTAATCAATTACAATAATAAGAAAATGCTAAAGTTTTATCCTGCCAATATTAATTTGATAAAACAAATACCTACCTAGCAAGACAGAGGCAGATCAGGTTGAGCTAGGTGGATCAGCTTGTAATAGAAAAGACAACAATGGACACGAAACATGAATTAGCAGTATGAAATAACGACTTATAACACGTTCCGTAAAATAAAAGCTAAAACAAACCCTCATCCTCCACACTGGCAACATACCTACTCTTTGTCTTCTGAATTCCCAGTCTAAAATAAGTAAATTTTCGTCTGCCAGCGCTCCTCTAAATATTCACAAAGATGCGGCGCAGAACAAAAAGGGGCCATAATAGTACATAGTGCAATGTTTGCTCACATTCGTTACTGTCAGTATTTAGTGGTGTTTTATTTTTGCGACGATGAGATCAGTTTAATGTCGGCTTTCCGCACACAGGCGACGCGACGCGTCGGGCCTCCAACTCTCGACTTTCGATAAGGCGTGCACATTAACGGGCGCGCTGCAGCGATAGCGTCGGAATCGTGTAATTTGCGCCTCGTAAATTTAAGCCGTCGCAAATTTTTCGCCGTCCTCGCTAATTACCAGTCCAACGTCGCCCCCTGAGTCTGCTAAATGTGCAACGTACACGTTCGGAATACGAAAGTAGATCTAGGATACGTTCCGGGCGATCGACTTTGCTTCACAGCTCGCATTAAAACAATAGCCTTTGTTTTGACTGCCATGGTTTCCGTATAACTATTTGTTCGGTTTTGTATTGTTCCCGTCTAAATATTGCAGATGCTTTTGGGACAGGTGGTAATTTGATTTGTAGCCATGTAATTGTTAAGTTAGGATACGACTCTCGCCTTTTTCCTTAATAACGAAGTGAATCAACACGCCCCGCACAGCGACCAGGGTTATTACAAACGGTGACATCACTGCACCGCCTCGGCTTATACTCACGTGTGGACATAAGGCAATAATCACATTTAGGCATAACAGTCTTGAATCTGTATGATTATAGAGGTATAGGTCGAAAGGATACTATTGGCATGATATGGAATTGACTGATAATAATGATAAATAGTAAGACAGACTACGCATTGCCTTTCATTACACAACTGAGTCCGTTAACCGTTTCGTCATGTTGTGTTTTGGAATGCTATTTCGCATCATCTTCATAATTAAATGCATCTGGTTATACACAAATTCTCGCTTTGGATACAACAATAACATCGATATGCAATTTCAAACACGTTTCTGTGAACTCTACTGGCTTAATATGAACAAAGTATAAGCAATGTCTCTACATTATATCATATTAGCAAAATAAAAATGCAAAGTCCAGAAAATATTATGCATCAGAATTTACCATTTCCGGTGATGTTAACGTGTCGTTGTTTCGTTAGGTTTATTGAAGCATAACTAGAGTACTAATAGGGTGGAGTTTTTTAGGCTACGTCGTCTGCGGTAGACCGCAACTTACCTGAACAAGGTCGCGCCTTACGATCATGCTAGCTTTCCGGCTGTCTTGCTAATTGCTTAACGACCTTGACGCCTGGACAGTTTTTATCGTCCACTGCTCTACTTGGCGGTCTCACAGATTGTCCGCCGGCATAGATAAATTTTCTAACGATAACAGTTTTACGAAAAATACAATATTGTAGTAACGACTGTTAGTAAAAATTTGGCACAGCAAAAATTTTAATAATTGTTAGAATCATGGGCTTTACCTACCTAGTAAAATATCTTAATTCGATAGAACCATGGAATTGCCTACCTTACAATGCAACCTAACATTTTGGGAATTGAGAATAATGAAATCAGAAGTCAATAACTTTATTTCTTTAGGCTTACAAAATAAGCACATAGATAGACAATTCAAATACAAAAAATACTATCAAATAAGAAATAAATTGTTATTGATTTTCTCTTCACTTAATATTTTGTCCACTGTTGGAAGAAGTGAATATGAAACCACCAGCACATTTATATAAACACATATGTGTCTAATACACCAAATCTTTAAATAAAAGCATTAAACCATAGTAATAGAAACATTCTAAAAGTATAGATAACCTTATAATTCAAACTTTGAATTCAGCTGTGCTCAGCGTTGCGCATGAATTAATTACGGAAACATGTTCTAAATAAAAGACTGGCAATGTCATTTTCCTAAGCTACAAGTATATTCAATGCGTTTCGTGTTAAAAATAACGATCTTGCGTTATATCAGTTTGAAACTGACATGATTTATAGTTGATGGCTTGGCTACAAATCAAAAGACCAAACAGCGATCACTTGTCCTTACCCCGATTTCTCGCGAAATGAGTTTGATCGCGAAACCTTTGAATTGATACTAAAACTAGTACGTTCACTTTCAAGTTTTAGCGCAATGTTATTGTGTTTCTGCCTTAGTAAACTTTGTATCTACTAATATTACTTGTTAAATTTATCAGCAGTAAAGACTAGGGGTGCAGTAAATAAAACATAAATTCCAAAAAAATTGTTTCTCTGTGGTAGGTACTAGGTAACCAGACGAGCTTGTCGCATTCTAATTTGTCTTGATAGCTCAGTGGCAAGAGCGCCCCCGTCCCGTGGGAGACCCTGGTTCGAATCCCGGTCAAGACCGAGGGTGCGGGTAAGCGGTCTGGTCACCTTTTACTTCTCAAAAACCAAAACATTTACTGCACTTTCGTGGTATCTGCTAAATTGAAAATGATAAATACCTACATACTTTCATGGTAACTTGATCGAATCGGCGATCTCACAAAGGAGCGCGCTCGACTGTTTTTTCTACCTCCCCTGTCCCCACCCTCCAGACCGCCCTCACGAGATTCTTATTTAGATTCGCTTCCGTCTGATTGCTCTTGGTAATCTTTTCACTGGGTTATTGAATGTCTTCCCAGTGCGTGTCGAGCACCGTATAAACTCCAAGCTATCGTGGACCGAATGGAATCACATTTTGAAGCCTCAACCACAAAGTAAAAACCTTATTTGCTTGCTTTAACTTTCCAATAGCGTACAATAATACTGAAACGGTTGCTGCACAGCAGAAATAGCGAGCATCAATAACACCGGGTTGCATCTACGTTGAAAATAAAATTTGGAAAGATTTATGCATAGTGTTGAGCGCGACGCTGCGTTGCCGTTGCCGCACATCGGGCTATTTTCAACCGGGTTATGCTTTAAATAGCGCATTACGATAGGATTTAGTTTCACGAGTTTTTCCCTGTTCCCGGCCTCAGGTCGTTACGTTTCCACCGCCGCCCGGCGCCCACACAAAGAATTTTTGCGCGAGATCATTCTCCTGACACTTATTGGCGTTCACTTATCTTCACGGAACGGCTGAACCCTTTCTCAGGAACCTGGGGATTTCGGGTTCAAGAGTGCTTAATGTCGATGATCTTGTACCTACATGTTTAAGGTATACTGACAGACTACTAAGACTTATTACGAGGATTATACAAGCTAAGTTATAAACGTTATTGAGGAAGCGCATGTTATTAGCGGAGACACACCTGTTCATTGCTCACACTCGCTAGTAGGTCGGAAGCCATTTCTAAATTGACTTTAAATTCGTATTACCCAGCGCGTGTTCATTAGCAAATTACCTTTTCGCTAAATAAGTAAGAGTTCCTGTGTTCAAATGTACTCAATGTGTGTGCTGTCACTAGCACAGAGCCCTCTAAATCGGCTTTGTATTATTAATTTGCTCCAGGAATATTTACAGTATTACAGACTTCTAAGTAAACAACTGACTTTATAGGAGATGAAATTTGGTAAATTTTTCCTTGTACTTATGAAGCGTGTAAACAAGCTTCGGATCCTCCTCTAATTAAGAAGTCGGGGCTGCAGGTTCGAGGCGTCGTTCATCAGCAAGGTATCGATCTGGTCAACATCCTGTATTAATTCTGAGTAAAGCTAATTCCTCTTCGCACCTCACCTAGTTCACAATGCATTATGTCGCTGGCTAATAATAACATTGAAGCAAAGAGTATCTACAGAACGGGACCTGAACATGACATTGCCTTAAACCTGCAGCTGGCTCAGCGACGCGCGCGGAGGGGCGCGGGCCTAAGAGCGGCCGCCGCGCCGCCTCGCTTGCTAACCCGGTAGCCGCTTGTGCTTGGCTCCGGGGCATGGAGCCCGCGGAGAGTAACCAGTGTGTTTTGTTGTTCGCAGAGTTGAACCCGCACCGCACCGGCTTGCTCGCTGACCGCCGAGCCGCTAATCGCTTTTTTCGTGGCCCACCGTCGCCCGCCCAGTTCCGCACAGGCTGCCGCCATGCTCGCGCACCAAACACCGCTCGCCCTCTACTAAACCGATCCGTCGACATCGATAGGAACGCGTGTGATAATAATAATTTAATACTCGCCTAAATAAGCTTGCAACATCGGTGTATTTAATTCTAACGTATTTGTAAGATTAATCGATTAGTAAGTAGTGGGCGCGTGAAGAGAAGCGTAGAAGTAGGTAGCTGTGCGCGCTAGACAGTGTGTGGCAGTGCGTGAGGGTGCGAGGTGCAACCAGCAGCTCGGCAGTGCATGCTCGGGCGCGGGCGCGCTCGCTCCGCCGGCCTATGCGCCGGGACACCGCGTAACTGCGCGCAACTTTCCCTCCATTGACTTTTGAGCCAACAATGGCCACCATGGTGAACATGAATAGCCTCCTGAACGGAAAAGACTCTCGCTGGCTGCAGCTTGAAGTGTGCAGGGAGTTCCAGCGGAATAAGTGCTCGCGACCGGACACCGAGTGCAAGTTCGCCCACCCCCCGGCGACTGTCGAGGTGCAGAATGGAAGAGTCACCGCTTGCTACGACAGTATTAAGGTAAGTGAATTTCAAAATTCTGCTGTATTTGAAACATGTAATATCTAAATAATTTTAAAATAACGTTTCTTAAAACTCCAAAACGTATGCTGCGATTTTCCGGTTGAGCAAGAACAACCCCTCAAGGCGACATTTCGCCGCCGACATTCCGCTCGCCGACCTCAATTCCAAGGCTAGCGTGGAGTGACGTCACCGTCACCACCACCGCCGTTTGTCTACTGTATGGGAATTAACATCGCACTATAACAATGAGCAGGACGATGACTCAACGTGAAAAATTAAAATTTCCACTCCACAAATTTCTCCAAGTCGAATTTGCATTGTTAGTCAGTGTTTTCAAATGCATGGAAATCTAGAGTACTATAGTGACTAAAGTCGACTCTGCAATTTACCTAATTTTCGGATTAGAAACATTTTCAACAAGTTCCAAACTTACATAATTTGCAGCAATAATATTGGTTATGACAACCAAAATGGTTCAGAATAAAAGCGGTTTATCGGTAAGTTTGTTCGTTTATTACACTGCAGCGTTATCAGCGCAGTGACGTGATAACGGATAGGTATTTCGGGCAAATGGAGGACGATAAAAATTAAAACCAAAATGTAAACACACCTACGCCTCTCGTTGAATCGCTTGCCGCCGGCAAAGAGACTTATCGCGATTATGTCCCTCGCTGTACATTTCCTAATACGTGAAATAAACTCATGAAATGCAATCTTTTCCGCAAAAACGGCAATACGAATTCAAGTACAGTCGTTCATTCTAAACTGAAACTGAATTTTCTCAGAAGACGGCTTCGATACGACAATCGTTTCCTAAACAAAGAAATTGTAATAAATGAAAGGCACTTTTCATTTCTTAATATTTCCCTCCGTATTTTCCTTTGATGCTCCGTTGAATAACGCGATCAAGAGATAAAACGCACTGGGATCGGGACCGGCGGCGCTGTCTCGGCAGGATTTTCGCGTCTGGCTTTGCGTTCTCTATTCAATATGCCCCATCCCGTGTTTGTAACGTTACCTCTAGCGCTGTCGCAGCTCCTGTATACTCCGTAGGCGGCGACTGACACGCGTGTCCCGCCGGCATTTTGAAAACATTGTATTTTTATATCCTCCCACATTTTCGCAGTGTTAAATCACTACTGTAGTTTTTCTCGGACCTTGCATTATTCCACGGCTCTCAATATTTCGGAACGTGTTATTATCCGTAATAAACCTCATTCGGTAGTTAAATCCTCCAGAACAGAATCAGATAATGCAACCAGTATGGAGTTCAGAACATTGTTAATGTAAACAAAGCTAAGCATCATGTTCGCCCGAGAAGCTAAACAATGGACGGGCGCCGGGCGTGCATTGTGCGGGCTTTCTGCGTCAGGGTATCGCGCCATCCAGACTGCACGTTCTGTATCATACAATGCCGGTGCTCCAGTGCTGTCCGCATGTTCCACACACTGCTGACAGCTTATCTGAATCTTAAATCAGCCCACAGACTCCAGCAATCGAACTCATTCTAAAAACTCCCCAGATAGCGCTAATGCAATACCACCAAACTGGTTACAAATTGCCTTTGTTTGCTATTTTCTCGTTTATTCCTACACATGCTAGAAACCGCACTTGAGTGCAATAGAAACTTTAAATAATCCCCTCGAGAATGCATAGTGAAGCGGCCCCGCTCCCAGCGCTCCCGCGCTAATCTGCTCGATAAAAAGCATCTCGCGGTGGAGGATGCCCCTTATTCTGTTGACCGGCGATGGAGCGTCCAGATATTTAACTGAGAGGACTAAAAAGTAAACAAGGTCTTTGTGGGGGCGCACTACTCTTTGAGGGACTGCGCTCGATCCGCTCGCCCGACGCGCGCCGCCCGCCCGCCTAATCGGGTAAAGCGAAAAACTTCGTTCTTTCACTATTGGAACTGTAATCGCTGTTTGTTGTGCTCTCTTCGATAAACATTATTGTAAATGCAATAGAATTTATTGTCTATGGTAAAGTAATCGGAACTGAGGGTTCACTGAAATATTGTTCTTGAATCGGTTATGTTAAAGCAAACAGTCCCAAGTTTTCAATTTCACTTAATAGTAATTGTGATAATTTATATACCGCATTCTGACACGTACGATGGCTACTTTCTACGAAAAATGTGTGCGTGGACTTTTATTTGAAAAATTCTGCGTAGGTAAATGAAAAGTGTAAACTTGGGAGTATACTACATATCTGAGCAGCTGACTATACATACACACATGTACAGCACATCTAGAGGTTTTTCCTACTAGTCAGGCTTTGGTACGTAAGGTACGCGTAATCTCCGCATAAGTTGTCACCGCTCCGCCAGCACGTAATCGTGGACTGATCGAACAAACTCGCGACGCGATCCAACCCCGCGCTCGAGAAACGTCTCTCGTGATTAAGCCCTCAATTACGCGATATCACGAGGGGGTCATATTTGATTAAGCTATGTGTTGTGTTGATTAAACCGATCTTATTGTGTTAGTTACTTACCCTTCCCGCACTAGGTCTACCTGATCTCTAAGAGAGGCAGTGAAACCGGATTCGTATAATCGCGTCACCTTTACACTTTAACTGCTTACTTCAGAAAAGCCTTGAAACACTGACCGCAGTCTACCTACCTAGGAGCTCTAAACGCCTACGCTTCAAATATCGTAAATAGGCACTTTGTCGTCATCGCTAGAGAGGTAAATATGTAGCTGCATCAATTTGCAGAGATCGCGGCGTCGTCGATTATGTCATCCGTTGGATACGGTCTTGACTCAACCGCTTGTGAAATCAACCAGACAATGACTTCATTTTGGAATGTTTTTGCTATTTTTGTTGTATCGATTTGCTCCTAAACGTTGTGAGTAACGAGGTTATCGTAATTGTTGCGTGTCCAAAAGTTCGCGTGTGTACTTATCGGATTAGACCTTATTTTAATTTAATGGGTGAAATATAACTTAATTACTCACACACCTATTGCAAAGGCACATTCGCGTTTAATCATTTAAATATTTTAAATCTGAAAACGAAATTTTGAAATCATACAATTTCGTGGCTAAAATATTGTTTTTAAGCCAAACAATGCCAACATTTGAAAGTTATGCCCAATGGCTATTTTAATATTGCACAAACGTAAATGGCTATAAATAAACCCGAGGGCTTACAGTGAAAGTGTGCGTGGGTGCATATAAACCCGTTCCGAGAGACTGCAACGTGGGTTGCGATTCATAGAACCTCTGCTAAACCTCCTATTGCATAACCTGTGCCTAGGCGCCAGCGTCAAAGAGTAAAGATAAATTGATAACAGGTCTACCCACGCCTTTACTAAAATACTTTTATGGAAAATGTGAGGGACACAGATACGGTGCCAAATGCCAAGTAGCTAATGGGAACACATTTGAGTAAATGTTTTAAGCTAAGACTCAGAATTTCAGACGAATGTTTACTTTAAATACAGCATTTAACTAGGTTTTTAGGTTTAGGTAAGTCTGTATTGCATTGTGCAGAAATATTTTTGAAGCCCCTAATCATGTGTGTTGAAAATTTGCTTTACTAAATTACTAGAGTGGCACAAGCCACGGGTTTCCTCAGTTATCAGATATACCTTTACAAATGCATACGTGTCGATCGACCTTCTGATATATAGCAGCAGATTTAAAACTAGTCTAGAGCGAGCTCCACAACAAGCAAAGTCCATTTTGTGTAACCCTTGAAACCAACGAAAATGGCTTTGACTAACTTTAGTCACCAGAACTCACTCCAAACGTAAATGAGACGCTGCACCAATCAAACCTGGTTCAATAGCGATTCATGCTTCTCTTGATATGCTTTAAAAGCACAGACCTTGATGCCTGGTAAGCTAATAATTTATTTTGCGAGTCCATCAATTAGGAATATGTTCCAAAAAGTCTGCGCAAACTAGTTTAATAAACAAACAAGATTAAAACAGCAGAATAAGTTTTACTAAAAGTCGTCTTGTAATGTAATATCTAAGGACTGATATACTTCTTACACCCCCGCAAACAATGTCTGGGAAATACTGCTTACTCTACAAACAAGGTCACCGATCTCGAATCCGATACCCATACCTCCGGGCAGCGCAACGTAGACGCGACCGAGACTGCGCCATGACGTGATCTACAATCCACCATTACACAACCCGATATAGATCATTTTGCATCGACAGATCTCACATTGTCTGTGATTTTCGACTATAATGTGTTATTAAGTTTGATGTTTACCCAACTAATCAATATTGCCCGCTCAAATCAGATCTAAATGCTCTCGAGCACCAATTGGCTCTGTATTTACCGATGAGGTTTGTTAACCTTTAAATTGGGCAATGTTTGCGTTAGTCATTCTGAAAATCGCGTTTGGGTCTTATTCAAACTTGCACGTTATTGGTTGAAGAGCTTTGAGGAAATGTTCAAATCAAGTCATCAAATTCATATATTTTGGGAAACATGGCTTACAGGGATGTTAGATTAAAATAGAATGAGCACAACCATGATCAGCAAAGAATCTTATTGGTGATTGATCAAAATAAATCCCTCTGAATGACGAGTTAAAAATGTCGTATTAGTAATACGTTCTTATTTTTATTCGGCTTGGGAACTTAGTCGAAACGGACCGTTCCTGCATAAAAGGGTTGTTTATTTTTATTATTTCCGCCTCTCATATTTTCAATCGACCGTACAAAATCGGGAGACGGGTGTTTTGCTTCCGAGTGTTCATTAACTTTCAGCTGCAGCTTACGTTGTGGACGCACTCGTGGCGTGCTATCGTTTGCATTAGTTTTGAAATCACTTAATCTGACCTGGAATCGAACGCCAGCATGCTCCAAGTAATTGCTGCATAAATTTTCTGTTTCCATTTTAATTGCACCACCTATTTGATTGCATCTGTTTACGAGAATTCGCTTCGGGACACTCCGAATTTTTAAGACTAGTCGCGACACTTGAAAGTTATGCATCCAGAGCGATTCAAGGCAATAAATTCTCGAATTAGAATTTAAGATGAAGTTCGATTAAGATGAAGCAAATGAAGTTCGGTATACACCCCCGCGATACAAGCTCTGAACTCGGATGCGGAATCGTTACGCAGTTATAAATAACAGAATTTAATAAGATGTCCAACTTTCACGTTGCGTGATAAGTGGGGTGTCACGTTCCGTTCGCTCTCGGATTTCGCCACTCTCCTCTCAAATTGCACTCCAGCTGGCGTTCGTGCGCACTGCATGCACTCACCCAACAACTTTATAAGTTACATATTGAAAAACCACGAGCGAACTGACTTTGCAAAATACTCGCAAAAAATAAAAACGTGTAACAGCCCTGCATGCATTACTTACTAGAAATACCAGACGGCTCAAACGATACGAAACGTAACGGACATTCGGACGCTCGCTGAATTTTGTGCTTTCCAAGACTGTGTCAGTGTCTAAATTTAATCTACCAACACGAAGCGCTGAGCGCGGATGAAAAATACTCGTCGTGCCGTGTCCATTAGGTAAAGTGTATTTTTAGACAAAACTAAGAGTATTTCACTACTCTCACCATCTTTATAAACTTCGCATAAACTTTAATGCCGGCGGCGGCGGCGCGGCGGCACCGAGTAGATGGCTCCGTATTATCTGACGTATTTGCGACATAAGAGCGGCGCAAGCGATGTTCATTACTGGGAGATTAATTTGTTATAATGAAAAGACTATTTCCACTAGCATTTCTGGAGTCGTCAATAAAAAATACCACGAATCGTTCGCGAATGAGGAGGGGCGGCGCGCGGCGCATTCCTACATGCCGCGCATTTCCATCCGATATTGCGCCGCCATTATGCCCTGCTCCTCTGCCCCCGCCCCCGTGGACTTCACCCCGCCGCCCTTTAATTAAACGGTGAGGCCCGAGAGACACGTCTCCACCACCAACGTGGAAAATCACGTAAATAGCTCCCAAAGTTACTCTAAACGTTATGCTTCACTTTATTGATAAGTGAATTCGCTTCCCTGTTGGTCGCAACCATCGCATCTGTATCGAATCCTCGCATTTAGTTATTATCAAAACATTTTGTTGATTCTTAATTCTGTAAAGCAAAATACCATTAACGCGTTAACGCTTAAAGAACATTTTACCCTGAAAGAAATAGCTTCGCAAAGTCGTTTCCATGGCAATGGCTAACTGAAACAATGCGTGTAATTCGACGACATTAACCTCCTTTCTCGACACATCCGTGTAATAAAATGAAGACAGCCCTGAGCCCTGACAGGGCTCGTAATGTCGCCGGCGGGGGACGCTCGACTTATCTGCTCTCATTTGCATGCGAACGCGTCGACCTTGGCACCTCGCTTGCATCGACACATGCCGGATCAGTCGCACCTCCTTCGACCACGTTACTCGTTAGCGTGTTACTCCTTTTTACACTGAGCCAAACACTGAATATGAAGAAGTTTTGTTCGAGAGCTGAGACGTGTTTCCTAGTTTCAAGAGGTGTCGTCATTAAAAGTTCAGACGTCAAATTCTACTCGCGTATTTTCATAACATTTTAATGAATAAAAAATATTCGTTACCGGAACTCCAGATATACCTACATTGTTTGTATAATATCGACCTATTTACGAGTACAACAGATGGTAACGGGTATGTATTCAGAAATCGTGTCTGCTGAGTAAACATATACTTGATATCTTAGAGCGATTTATCAGGGATCTCGCTCTACTTAAAGTATGTAAAACATTTGCGAGACAGTAGTGTAGCGTAAATTATCAATGCATATAAATCTTACCGTCAAGCCGAATTTTATTCAATATGTTCTAAAATGAACCATAAGAGCGCATGCCGACGAGTGGAGCGGCGATTGACTCACGAATGTTATGCATCCCAGATACAGAGCGCTACTGACAACGGAGGCGGCGCGGCGGCGATGAGAACAATGTGTAAGCGCGAAGCGGCACTTTCCTCGGCTCTCGCTTTTACCACGATCGTATCGGCTGCCCGTCACACCATTTCCCAAGCAGATCTTTATCCGCACTTAGGCTGCTCCGCCGGATAACTCGGTTCGACAGGCAATCGTTTCGTAAAGTGCATTTTCAGCCGGAGGCAAATCTTCGAATCGAAGGCACTGCTGCACGACGACGCTTTACATGACAATTGCGATGTCCCCAAGGCGTGCCCTCGTCGCGACTCGCAGCTTGCCGGGGCGTTCCCCTCTCGACGTCTCCTTACCTTGCTGTATTAAAATGCCACGTGAAACAATCTATTCCTTATTATTATTACTGTACAAATTAAATGAACATTGTTAACTTAACGTAATTTACCAGTAGGTATTTAACTCACTCAGCATCTGTAGGCTCGAGTGAAAGTAGTAATGCGCAACGGTAATTTAATGTCTTGCATCAAAGTGAAAGGTGTGAAAGGCATGCCCACATGTAATTTCAAAACCTAATAGTAAATAGTAATTGTCATAAAAGTGAAGACGACCGACGGTACTGTATATTGGAAAATAGAGGACGGTCACTAACTAGGCGCCCGGGTGTTCTTTCGCGACTACGTTTGCATAATTGAATACACTCACTAGTCGCGTCACGCGCCACTCCTCCCGACTTAGCATCCTTAATTGGCCTACGTATTATTTGCCAATTAAAGTGAATTCTCATCGCGAACGTGACACGAAACCTATATGGGTTCGCAAGAGATTGCTTTGGGACTCCCCTGTACTATTTGTGAACAAACAGCTTCTAATGATATATTAATACATAAATGTCACTCACTTGAAGCAAGTGTAGGTACCTACTAACTCTTTGGAGCCGCTTCATACCCGACTGGATTGTTTGTATAGAGTCGCAGTGACGTAGCCTCGAGAACGTGTTTACTTACACTAAAGAAAAACATAGTCTCGTGCAGATAATTTGTTTTTCTGGACTGACCCCACAAATAACGTTTAAGTGCATTTGCTCAGTTATTTTTGTGTTACAGAAACGGTAAACTTCTCGCAAAAATCCGTGGAATTTTAATTCACCCCTCAATATTTTATTCCTAGTGCGAAATCTGGCAGCAATTCGCATTACTAGTGTCTACTAAAGCATCGTAGGCGAAAATTATTTGTAAATCAATAATACTGCGATACTTAGTCACCTGTTCTTGGTGGAAACACGGATGACGCAGATTGAAATGGTTCTTAGCTACATTTTCTTGGCACGTAAACGATATGATTTCAAAATATTTTTGAGCAATAGGCGGTTGTTCAAGGCCAGATGCGGTGGTGCCGTGAAGAAATCGTGTTCCTGATCCATCCTGGAATGCCTCTCGCTCGCTCCCGTCCGGCCTACAGGAATGCGTGCAAAATAAACAAGCCCAACCGGTTCGGTTTCGCATCGAATACTTTGCGGGCTTGAAAGCCAGACTCGGCCTTTTACCCAACCATATTTT
Organism: Eupithecia inturbata; assembly: GCA_963662085.1. Lineage (NCBI taxonomy): Eukaryota > Metazoa > Arthropoda > Insecta > Lepidoptera > Geometridae > Eupithecia > Eupithecia inturbata. The sequence continues at coordinate 6,250,486 of OY759180.1, read as the reverse complement.
ACTTGTGTATTCAATGTGCTAAACGAATTCAATCGCCAACCGTCTGCGATTTTTCAGATTACTTTACCTCTATATTGCTGGATTCGTGTCTTTCGATTAATTCTGAGAATTCGCGGCGTCTACGTATAAAACGATCATAAGTAGAGTTTCCACTAGTATAGTTTCCAATAGTAGTAGTAGGCTTAAGTTATCCAATAATTTTAACATTCAATTTCATTGTTTAATATGCTATTAGTTTTCCTGAAATATAAAATTAATAAAATAAAGATTTCCTTATTTTAGGTTATATTTTGTACCAAAGAGAATCAGTATATTAAGCATATGACCTGTCTAATATTATAAATTCGAAAGATGTCTGTCTGTTACCTTTTCACGCTTAAACGGCTGAACGAATCTCAGCGAAATTTGTCAGGGAGGTAGATGGTATCCCGGGGACGGACATAGGCTACTTTTTATGCCGAAAAAAGCGTGCGAAGCCGCGGGCAGACTAGTATTGCGTAATGAACGCGTCATTTAAAGTTACATAATTGAGTACAACCAGTCCGTCGAAGCGATATGGGTAATGGGTATGAATAATTTTTCTAACATCAAACTGGTTCTAGTATTTATTTCACTGCCTACCATAATTTGCATATTCTGCTATTTTACCTACCTGCATTTGCATTAGGCAACACGATTCGCATTGCAGTATGTTATGTTACTAAGTGGTGTATTTTGCACTAACTGTTATCATAAGTCCGGTGCAAAAAGCTTGGCTGAAGTTGGATGGACAATGTGTTGCGTTCGCAACGAGCGACGCCTGATCGACGACAGCGGTCATATATCTCCGGGCGCCGCAGTGACAGCGCTTATTCATGTCACTATTTCGCTCGTAGCCTGCAGCTATTGCCTCGAAAATAGTACCTGCCCCGTAGTGTTAATATTTATTTCAATTTTCAATTAAATTCCTTGAACTCATGAAAGCTATCACAGTTTTATTAATCGTTAAACTATTCAATCCAGTCCAGTGCGCCAGTTCTGTTGTAGTCCCCGTGCCAGCATTTGTAATTAACTCGGATCGACTAAATAGGTTGTGAACATAGATCTAAGTAAAATCCGTAGATATGGTATGTTCTCCCAGCGCTTGCTCAACAATTGGCCTGTGTTACAACTACACGCAAACACTCGCTCACAGTTACATTGCCAATCTTGTGCAATAATTATAATGAATAAACACGAGCACATTGCTGTAGTATTTTAGTCAATAAATCACACTATAGTACGCAAGCACATCGCCGGTCCGACTATGACTGAGGTGAGTGGACCTAATTGTACCTAATTTGAGCCTTCCACTTTCGAGAACCTAGCACCTCATCTCCCCTTTTTTACTTAGATCGATGGTTGTAAACTAATGTATTTAATTTATGTTCGTTTCCTATTTTATATGCCTATACACATTCAGTTCGGATAATGTACGTCATCAAATCAGCTTACTATTATGTCAGTCCGCAGGTGTCTGATTGAGAGAGGGTTCGCGCTGAGAGTGGGTTGAGTAGGCTTCATATATCGCCCATCAAATCTCACCACATACTATCCACGCACATACGTACATACATTCTACGTACGTACATAATCCATAATAAATGTCATGCGCTCGTACCGCTCGGGGGAACAGGATAGGGTTTAATATCGACAAAGATATACGGTGACAGGTTGACTAACTTTCACTGTCGCGATTGCAGCTTATTGATGGGCATGCTCGAAGTTTAGCTAGATTGTATTGATTTTTATAACACGTAGTTGTTCTAGGCAAAATCCCCTATTCTTCCGTGATTACTAGTAGATAATTCAATGTGACATCCCCTATCTATACACAAGCCAAACTCGATGTTTGTAAACAAACCACGAAACAAATAACTAAAACTCGCTTACTTGGCGTCTAGTTTCTGATATAATTGTAAGCAATATTTATTGAAAGAAGGATCTCAAATCGACACGTAATATAAATTCCGTTTAAAAAGACGCGGCAACAGAGTTCATTTTAGGTTAAGTATGGGTGGTTTGTTTACAAACTTCTACGTCTAGTTTGGCTAGTGTATAGTTTGAAAATAATTGAATTTTTAAGTTCTTCGCGTTGTTTGACATCCAAAATACAATACTCATCTATTATTTTTTATTGCAATCATAAATTTCTATTACGAACTATGTTTTGGCATGTTTACGAAGCCGGTTAAACTGCATCACTGAAACTATTTTCATCTCCGCTGTTGTTAAAGAAAATTATTGCAACATTAGTTTTTACGAGTGTGTTTACATTTCCTCGTCTTTGTGTTGTTGTCGCTTGCCGGTGGCGCTATGTGTCCCACTCAATTAGTGCGGGCGTGAAGATGAGAGGCAAGTGACAGTCGCTGGATGCGAACCGGCAACTCTCAAGCATTCATTATTTAGTGGCATCTAGAGATTACGACGCTTAGCATGTACTTACGCTGTCGAAGCACAAACGCGACATCATTACTTGCAGATGATTTACCAGCTAACGGAATAACAGGCTGGACGATTATTCAAACTATCAAAGCAATTACGGTATCAATATGTCAGGCAGGTTGAATTGTCACATTTCATTGATTGCTTCTGTTACATTGGATTTGTCTAATTTAATTCCAAAGAATCCACCATAACAAAAATCTGCAATTAATAAATGAATCTGAATCTGACAAATCTGCATTTTTTTAATAAGAGCGTAACGCCCGTCTACTTCACTGCTTCTATATACATTACCTACTCTGAAATAAGATACTAATCTCAAATAATATGGAGCAAGCTTAAAAGCGATTAACCTGGCTTTAGTTGGAGTCTGTTTAATGACATCGCGGTCGATCCGCAATCTCAATATTAAAATCTGGAGCCGGCCGGGTCGCGTGCTATTGATCATTTGTCTTTTACGGTTCTTGTGGAACAACGTAAAATTAATAGCTATTCTGATCGTTTACTCCGTCTTTCTGCTTTGTAGTTTCGTTAAATGACATTAACTTGCTAAGTATGCAGTTGCTATAGTAAAATCGAACTTTATGGTGCTACGTTTTATGGCCATCGTCCCTTGCCAAATAAAATTCCCTATGAAATTTGTAATCGGCTCTGAATTTCGAATGTCTTTTCAATGTGCTTGTAACTTTTATATTTCACTGAAGTGTCTGCAAAATGTTGTATATTTGCGGGCGGTAAAATCAATCGTAATCACCTTGCGGTGGTACAAAGCTGTATGTGTGAAATGAAGTATGAAAGAGCATTATTACGCGGAGGCGCGTAGAGCTCAGTGGAGCAGGCTAGGGCTCAGCGGAATTTTTGTCGGTAGGTTCGTTAGTCAGCACGAGGTGGCGCCGCTACAGTACGTACTCGTGCTCGAGAGCGCTCCTCAACTCTTTAACTGCCTACATGAAGGACACTCGACGGTGCACTCTCCTATTATAAACTGCGCTGTTAATGGTTTGCACCGATTTTAATTATTTTCGCCGTTTTTGCGTGACTTCGTTTCTAGATTTCCGCTAACAAGTTCGTAGCAATTATTTCGTTTGCTTGTAGCATCTACTTACCTACGCTTCTCTATTTGCTTTTTTTCACAACGCTACTTCTGACTCCGACTAAAGTTTTCTTTCTAAAGTTGGTTAACATTGTGAAGATTTGAATTTTATGTTACTAGGCACCTTTAGTAATACTTACGTAACCTAAAGCTAGATAATGAGATGATACTCAGACGACAGTATCTTTTAACAAGAACTCTTCAATGGAAAAGGATGACGTCTCGGACGATCTCTAACGAGGACGCTAAAAGTTCAAAGGATTCAGGCATCGTCGCGGGGCTCATGCGTTTGTGTGTGCGAATGCGAACCGTATTACTAACAGATGGCTGTGCTCATTCTGGATATCGTACTAAAATCAAATACGAGCGTTAATCCCGTTAGTTCGGTATGAAGCGACCGCGTTCGTCCAATAGTGCAGGCCGTAACAACAAAATCTATTAAGTCCGCCAGCTTGCTCCATCATAGCGTGCGATAATGCAAGCAATGTAGAGCTTATCCGCGGCTCGCGACCGAATGTCGGGATGTGCATGGCGGCCGCGGATTACCGCACGCACAATAACCGCCAAATTGGATAATACACTTAAAATACATTCGCTATGAACGCGCTGTAATCTACTGACGAGCCTGCCGATGAGCATATTAATTTATTGCGGGAATAAGATTAGCGGGGGAGCGGGGCGAGGCGGGTGCGTGATCGCATCGTGGGATTACACTTTGCGCTGCCGATGTGTTCCTCTTAAAATTACCTTATGCCAAAGGGTTATTAGTTTGACAAAGAAACTGCCAATTTTGAAACCAATCTTTGGCATCTTCAATATAAACCAAAATGTCAATAATACAACATCCAGGGACGCGGTTAAACGATTTCAAAGTCGAAACACTACATCCTGAGCATCTCATCCGTGTTATCTGATCACATTGTCTTGCACCTTGCTCTCAAAAGGTCGAGCGTAGTCGTATTCCCACAGATAAATCTTCGGTAAGACATGGTCGGGGGGAAAGAGTTTAAATGGTTTCCTCGAGTTGAGTGGACAAAACTCTGCGCGGATCTACAGAATAGCAATATTTCTTAGTTTGACAGCGGAATCGCGCCGCGGCGAGGCCGCGCCTCTGCCGCCGCCGCCGCCGCCGGCTGCGTCTTGCAAGTCTTGCAACTTTTCAAGCGTCGCAACGGGAGTGCCTCGCAAGAAGTTTTAAACTGTACACTTTACGTTCTTTATTGTCTTCGCGGACTCTTTCTATCTGCGTTAAATTCAAAAATATCTACTTCCCAACAAATAGGAATGTGTAAACTCGCTTTGAAGTTTCCACGTAGTAGTAAACGTAAACACGAAAGCATACCGACCGTCGGTCGTCGTCGGTTTTCCAATGTAACGAACAAACATCTGCTTGCAATCACCTAGCAACAACAGCAGACCGTTAAGTCTTGTCTCTTATGTGTTGCGGACACGATACTGGTTTTTCAGAAAGCTCCGCCCTTCGTTTATACTCTAGTGTTGCTCCTCCCTTAGTTTCTTTCATGGCTCTACTTGTTGAAGTACAGGCATGAATGCCCATGAATTACGACTCATGTGATTCGCTGTTCACTTTTTAAGAGCTTATTCTCTTTATAAAAAAAGTCGCTGTGGGTCATGAAAGAACCTTCTGAGTGTCGCTCACCTTGATCTAAAGACGCCACTCATTCAGTGGACAATAATGTCGAAGTATCGGAGCAAAGTCAACACGGAAAGGGGCCTGGCTCCCGACTCTACCCGTGTCAGCCTTAAATCGAAATTTCGCTGTCGGCGTATAGCGCTAGTTAACTGGTAACTTACTTTTGATATATCGTTGTTTTTGCCGAGTTGAAAGCCTTGTAAACATTGGGACTGAAAAGTTTTGGGTCACCTATGCAAAATTTAAGAAAGGTATTTGGTCCATTGCGATTAGAGATAAGATTGAAATAAAAGGATATGGTGAAGTAAGGACTCTTTATAGCCGAGCTTTTAAATGAAAATGAATACCGACATATTGTATCTGAAAACATAGCTTGGGCCTACGCGGATTCAGTTTAATAAAACAAAGCCTGGACTGATATTTTACGGCCTGATCTCCCTACCAGGAATAAACAGCGCGTAAAGTCATCTCTGTTCAGACTCTGATGTTCCGCGATTCTACCCGACCAGTTTATTCGAGGTTGTTATTCGAGACACTATTCAAAACAACACTAATGGATTTGCATCTAGGATAAACCTTGAATAATTAGTTTTGGAACATGCTGCGAACACGGGCGAGAGGTCGAGATCACGTGCGTGTGTACGACTTACGTTTTACGATCGTGTCAGAGTCACGTATGTAACACAACATAATGATTACAAATACGTACAAAAGCGTTGACCAGTTCTTGAATGAACGGAGATCTGTAGCGACGCGAATCATACTAATGAAATTCGACTCGAATGTCGAAGGTTAAATTTATGGCCGAAGCTTAGCGAGGTTCACGTTCTATTTTTGTTACAGTTATTATTAGTTTTCCTCATTTTATACAGGGAAAAGGGAAACCGTCATATTTCTACTATTTTACCTAACCTACATTGCACTGGCCTGCAAAACTAAATATCACACTTTTAAAATTGCAATAACATTTTAAGTACACAAGATATATTTTCGAAATAAAAAGGACTCGAAAATGAGTTTAATGTTGTATATAAAAATTATTTATTATTATTTTGTATGTAGAAGAATGGGAGAATATTCCCCAAAATCGGCTCCGAAACCTCGTGTTCAGTATGCCAAACCGGCTTGAAGCAGTAACCAGAGCCAGAGGAGGCAATACCTGTTATTACAAATTAAGTAACATGTAAACATACTTATAAAATGTTAATTGAGTTTTTGGACAATAAAAATGGCTATTTTATTGTTTTATCTTTTTTTTAATGTTAAAATTGTTACTAATTTATAGTTTACTATAGTTTCAAAAAAAGCTGATAAAATTTGCTATAAAACGGTATTTATTTTAAATCTCTAACTTCTTCAGTTTGGAAAAAAGAAAAAAAAAATTAAAAGTGTGATACTAAGTTTTGCAGGCTAGTGCAGTTGCACGTTTTGAAGTTTTTCTTGATAAAAGGCAAATAATGTGTTATTGTAGCAACCTCAATGCAATTACGAAGTTCATCTACCACCGCAAGGAAAAACCAGATGCCTCGACATTATCCTCGTCGCTTGTTCTTCTCCGCTAAATTAACCCCAATCCGAATCGAGTTTCATCAGTCTATCCAACTAAATCAACATCGAGCTCTGCATTGTATTATCGATGGAACTAATTGAATTTTCTCGCAATTCACTGCGAAATAGACAAACGGCTCGGTGGCAATTCTTGTAACTGTATAACTTTCTGTTTAATTTTATTTGAGATTCTTATAATGAACATATGATGATGGCAATAGGCGAGCAAGTTGGTTCAACAATTTTATGTAAATGCCCGCCGATAAACCGACCTCCACCCGCGCGGATATGCTCATTTGCATTCATAGGCTCGTAACCCTTGCTGGGTCTTCCTTCGGGTATGCAGCCTTGTTCGTTGCTGCGTAAAACTCGCTGCTTCGCCTTTAGAGCGATAATTTACGATCCCCCCATGTAATACGTCCAGCCGGCCGATATGAGTCGGTGTACAGCCATCCAGTACTCAAGACCGTAAGGTCTCGGTGTTTCCGTTCGATTTACATATTATATTAAACTCTCCTTCGCCAGAGCCCCAAATCCTCGTCGCCACCGGCCGTTACGCTCCAACTTTTCTCAATTTTTCCGCCCATAAAAAGCCCGAAACGAAAGTTTCCTCGGCCGCCGCGTGAGGTCGAGTGTAAATACACTTTTTATAATGTACTTTGTCACTCCGCAACGCCCTCATGGTAAAAGTTATTTCCATAATGGTATTCTAAGCTGTAGTAATAAAAATTTTGTTTGTAAGCCATTCAAAAATTAAATGCCGCACTGCCTGTTTCATAATATTCCATTTATGCGTGGCTGTGTGTGCATATGTTGCATTTTACATTATTGTGTCAACGAGGCTTAGTGCAGCGAACAAAAGGCACGTAAAAAAGAACTATCAGTGTTCTTGTTTGCTCTTCTTCTGGACGTGAACAGTTTGTATAATATTTAAAGTCCGACACCTGTGTAAGCAATCGAACTCGACCTTGACTGGTACCATTCAATAATAAACCGCTCTGTCTCTTACTGTAGTGTATTGTTTGTTAATTCTTTTCAGGTAATATAAAAGCTGATATCTTACTCTCCGATTGTTTCAATGTGTATAAACTACTCGACATCATAGCCGTTGACAGTCGACAGCGCATTGACGAAAGGTCGCGTGATATGTCCCCTTAGGCGTCGGCTGCCCCTCGTTAAAAGTTTCCGAAATATGACACACGCCTGTAACCCTTTGTTATTTTCCTACGACATCCATTTACCCGGTTGCCCGCTGTCTTTGAATTGATCCCGTTTGAGTTTTTATCTTGCAGGGTTTTTATACCCCTCGAGTCGATCCTTTGAAGGCTGATCCAGTGATTTGGTCGCATTAGCGGGCGGATGAAGAAGGCAGGGCCCGGGGCGAGCGAAGCCGCGCGCGGGAGCTCCCCTGTTCCTGCTCACTCTCTGGCCCGATAGCGTCAATCTAACGCTCAATTAGCCGAATGCGATTATCCGAATCGAATCCAGATCGCGGCCGTCTCTGCCGCATTTCTCCAAGACAAGCGCCAACTTTATTAATTAAGCCGTGTCTTATCTCTTGTTAGCACTCATTCTATTATTTATCTTTTCACCGCTCATTTCCATAATTTCATCGGCGAGTAATTACTAAGCACTAAAGCGGAGCAATGTTTCCCATCGTGTTTGCATATTTTGTCGTCGTCGTTTGCATTGTACAGTTTGTTCTAAGTTCTGATTGTGAACATGATCTGACAATTTCACCGCTCGTTAGTAATAGCTGCTCTTGCCGTGATCGTGCACCGCTGCCCGAGCGGCGCGACCGCAGCCTCGCGACCGTGGGCTCCAGATATGAGCATTGTTTTCCGCATCTGAAAGGAATGGCTTTTGTTGTTGAAATGATGTGTCAGCTAAGGGACGTTATGGGCGGGCGGCGCGTTGGGGTACGGCGGACACTCTCCCCCGCTGTGGTTAATTAGCCTTATTGACATCGCGAGGCGCGGTGTCCGAGCGTTTGTTTTCGATATCGTGTTACCGCGCCCGCCCTGGCCGTCTCGCGCCATCCTGCCGCCACTGTCGCCGATCCTGATCACACGGTTCCTACACGTTACAATGCTTTAAGCTCCCCTTAAGACTAAAAAACTGAAACTGTGCAAAACCCCTTTAATATATTCCTATATCGGCTACGGGTAGCGCCGGCATAGGCTCAGGGAGATACGCTGAGTCAGCGTGGCGTCATACGGCGTCTGCAATACATTCCGATTTGGCTTCCGCCTCTCATGTAAAAAGGTAAAACTGCCACGAAATTTCTATTCCTTAAATGGCCCGAGGAATAAATTGTAGGTCCGTACGTGAACTGTGTTCGTAATGATTCCTTTTATTGTACTTTCGCAACTCCACTATTTTGAATTGTTGACACTTTTTTCAGGCAATAGTCGGGGTAAATGTAGTGAACAGTTTTCTATAAGTGTCAATTTATGTTACAAAATTGTGTGGACAAAATAGGGTTGGACTTTTCTAAACCTTTTAATAAAGGTTATGTAACAAAAGAAAAAGAAAAGATTTTTTAATTAACAAGAGAGTTTGGCAAACGGTATTTCTACTAAAACAACAAGCACTTGGGCACTCGGCTCCATCATACAGTGTGTGATTAATATCACCCCGAACAAAGAAGTCGGTTTCCGCGAGCCCCTAGTCCCATCGATCATTCACCTCCTCGAATAAAAATAATAATAAATAATGAAAAGGCTGACGCCATTGTCCAAACGAGCCGTGCGTGCCAGTGATAGTTTTAGGCATGCGATATATCACACTTATATCGACTCCACTAACAATACTGAGCTTATGGTGGAAGTTATTCCATCACTATTTACCTACCACTTGTTCGCTCCGAGACCCAAGGTCATGTTCCACTTAATGTTGCTGTGGATAAACATGCCCATGGTTTTCTTCATTTGATTTATTTTATTTTTTATTTATTCACGACAGCAAACAATTATACTCAGCTCTTACTGTAAACTAAAATTAAAACTTAAGTAGTCTTACTCTAAGTATAATCAGCCCCGTTGTCCATGAATTGAATTCATTTTCTATTATCTTTCGATCTCGTTAGAATACAATGATTAAATTGCGATTGCACACACAAGTTCAACGTCGTCTGTAAAGCGGTAACAATAGAGCTATATTTATCTTACAACATTAATTATCATAGAGCTATAGGCTGGACGTGTACCATCTGTTACGAATATACTATCGTTTCTAGGTCGTGTGAATTTCCCCGCATACAAACACACACAATCTGTTTATCGTTTACCATTTACATGCAGTTGTAGACTACACGCGAACAGGCTAAAAATATGTTGATGGATGATTGCGAGAGGACAACATTAGCTTAAAGGACGCTTGCCCATTCGACCCGCTAAAGTTATCATCGCGGAAAAACCATTCACCTTTGTTACTCGCCAATTAGGTGCTCGAGCTTTGACGTTTTTGTTGGTAATGTGTACGAAAAATAAAGTCAGTTCCAGCTTTGTTCCAGCTTTCTTTCAGGATTCTGCGTTACCGTGCAGTTACCACATTCCGCGCATAAATAACATTATATGAGCGCTCTAAATCTCATTATGGTGCTGTAATAGCTTGCAAGATTCCGCTGTCGTTTGCGCCGAGAATATAAAGCGAAACCACATTTATTCCTTTAAATTAACCACGTCGTGTCTAAGACAGTTTCAATTATCTTCCCGTGACTGTGTGTCGTAGTGAATTCGGTTGTTTATAAGTCTATATTCATAGCCATCAAAAACAGCTAAATCATCTGCATCTAAGTCCTATGATTTCCATTTAAAACAAGTCTTAAACCCACCTTGCACGCTTGCATTCATGTTGGAACCCGATAGCTGTAATACCTAAACAAATCACCTGTTTTGTTGCCTTTTTCTTTTTGATACGTGAGTTATGTTGCAAAGAAGCCTCGCTACGTGCATTATTCAGATGGTTCAAGATTGTTCTGAATTGTGGTGTGGTCCCTGTCCCCTGACCTTATTTACGAGCAGCAGTATCTAAAAGCTCCGCAGACATTCTCGAGGGCGCGAGGAGCTTAGCGGAACTTTTTTACGATAATTTTTTTAGTGTCGAGATCGAACGGCGGCGTTTCATTTCCAATAGCCGTAGCCGTCGGAATAATTGCCGGGATCGAGACCTCGGTAAATGAAACAGGCTGCAATGGTATCAGCAGCTGCTAGTATTCCACTGAGCCGCCACTAAAATCTCTTTCCTCTACAAATACAATTGAAGCGGGCCTAGAGGTTTTTTTTTATGGTTTGATTGAAACTCTAAAAGCTTGTAGATGAACGTCGAGCTTTCAAACTTTGCACAAGCACGCTAAAAGGGTCTGCTTTGAAGTACCTATCGACATCTAAACAGAATAATATGATCTTTTCAACAACGTGCGTATAGAACATTAATAACCACTCGAATGTTCAAAGAATATTTTCTTGCTCTAAATTTCCTTGTTTTTTATCCTCGTCCGTTATACCTCTATAGATGTTCTTAGTTTGGCGATGAATCGATGAATTCAATTTAGATCGGCGGCACCGTGCTGGGCATTAGCGGGCATATCGATCGGTTATCTCTGCTCCCGAACAAAGAGAGATGAAATTTTAATCGGTCGCGTTGTCTGCCATCGGCGAAGTTGTGCGCCCGGCCGGCGCCGGCCGGTATCACTATTGTAATGAGCGGCCTGGATCTCCTCGTCTGAATAATACATTGTATCGGCGTATCCTGGGGCATTCCCTCTACGCCGCACACAACTCTACCTCACTATTTCACGTGAAACTTTCTCTATAGTTCTAAATCGCACATTGTGTCTGGCCTGCGAGATTATGCTTCTGTCTATTCTATTAGATAAATCTGTCCAACAGAATCCTCAAACACATTTTTTTACGTTAGGAAGAACTCATTAACCGATTTATAGCTGTTTTTATAATTTTCTTTACGATCAACCTGCATCACCATTTGCGTGTTAGATACCTAAAGTAAACCCTCACTAACACTATAGAAACGCCACAACAGATCAATGTATATTACAGACGGTTCCCGTCTGATATTTTATTTAGAAGTCAGATTCAGCCTATCATGAATACTTCATAAGTCGTGGCTTTTCATGTCTCAATCTTTGAAAAATAATAAACAAATTTCTGGGCAATCTCACGATAATACCGTTTAGACATTAATTATCAAAGAGGATCTACCCTCTTTGATAAAAGTTCCCTCTTTGAAATTTGTCTATGGGAAGTGTCTTACTTCTAGGACGCATTATATTTTATAGGGGTTTGAGTACAATTCAAAGTGGCCAGGAAGTTGTTATAATTTGAGAAATAAACCGATATAATGGTACTCTCCTATGATGTCGGTACGATTGTTATATTGGTTCAGATTATCTTTTTCAACTATAACAGTTAATGTCTATATTTAAAAGATTATATTTATTAATGTTGGCAGCTCAAATACTTTCGGCTTGTTGTTAGAAAGTAACTGTACTTAATCGAAAAACAACGATGGGAAGCGCAGGCTCTACATCAAAATTGAAGTTGAAGAAAGTTCTAGGCAAAGATTCGCTTAAGCAGGAAATTTTCCCTCGTTTTAATATGAAATTGGCGGGATCTTTTAATAAGTTCTAAACTTGTGTTGGAGCGTATTCGCTGAGTTCGATGCCGCAACCACAGGCGACGGGCAATCTCGTTAAAATCTACGACGAAACTCGGTAAAGGCCGCACTACGGCCATTTATGAAATCACATGCTCTAAGGCTAATATGCCATTAGTAGTTGTTTACACTCGCGTCTTGCCTCTATAGGATCATGTTACGTAAGTCTTCTTAATTAATTTTCAACTACATCATGATATTGCAACTCGGGAGACTATGAACTGTTCTTTCGCTGTCTGGGCATGGTCTATTCACGGTCTACTACTTCACATTTAAATTCTAGTGTTTATTTTCAACGTCATTTTCATTCGTTTCCTTCGTAGAAACTTGCGAAACGAGGTTGTGATTCAATGCTATGCTGTCGTGAGTTCCGTTTTTACACAGAACAATTTCCCTCTCCTACCGCAATATTTAGTTCGTTCCTCTACACAAATGCCAATTGCTGACCCAATTCTGTGTCATATTTGTTGGCGAGCGTTCTTGCAAATGGCAATCTTGGGGAGGAAGGCACGTAGCTGTCCACTTGCACCGCGGGCGATGTCGTTAAGGGTTGTAGTGCCGGTCTGGTCCTTATCGCGCGCCACTACCCGAGTAATGACGCCTTCGATCGTCGGTTAATGGCCCCGCGGGCCACTTAGATACGCAAATGAGCATCGAACGTACCAAGATTACGCGCACACATTACATTCGGATGACGATTGTGTGCTGCACTCGCGTTCAACCTTATCATTTCGCGCTTTTCGGGGTTGCTTAGCTGGCAAATGGATTTCATATTTCTCCATTATCAAGCTCTACCGTTATATTTGTTCGCAGCACAAGCTAACGGCGTTAATAGATTCATTGGATAGGTCATGGTTGACAGTTCAATGTTAAAACGAGGGGCAAAGCTATAAAACTTTATATTCTTAAATCACGGCGATAGGTATGATAACTAAATAAACGAAAACATTAAAAATAAAATGAACTCTAGCAGCGCAGCGTGTATAATGTATGCTCCAACTTTAGTACATTCTGGTTTGAATGGGTCGCAGCATCCGTGGAGGAACTTAAAGGTTGCGATTTAACAAGGTAACCAGAGCGGCGAACGTTAAAATTGGCGGCGGGGGTGCGAGTGGGCAAGTGCACCCCCGAGTGTGATCACCCAGACAACTACTCGCTTCCTACATGCGCTAGGCAAGATGCTAGCTTTATCTTTCGGTGTGCAAGAGTACTTTCTTTTGCTCTAAACTACACTGGCCTCCAAAACTAAGTAGGTATCACACTTTTAACATTTCAATGTTTTCTAAACTGTAGAAGTTAGAAATTTCAAATAAAAAACTTTTTATAGCAAATTTTATCAGTTTCCTTTGAAACATTAGTAAATTTTTTTTTTTTTTTAAATTGGATAAAACTATAAAATAGCTGTTTTTAGCTTAGTGTCCAAAAACTCAATTAACATTTTAAAAGTATGTTTTACATGTTGTTAAATAAATTTTTTGGCATTGCCTCCTCGGGCTCTGATAACAGCTTCGAGTCGGTTTCGCATACTGAACACGAGGTTTCGGAGCCGATTTTGGGAAATATTCTTCTACCAGGGCCTGTTTTAGTGCCCTGAGGGTGGTACGCGGTGGTCTGCGGTTTTTCTAATACAAAATTAAACTCTTTTTCGAGTCCTTTTTATTTAGAAAGTATATCTTGTGTACTTAAAAAGTTATTGCAATTTTAAAAGTGTGATACTTAGTTTTGCAGGTCAGTGTAGTTGAGAAAAAGCTTAGTTAAGGAAGTCACACTCAGAAGCCCGTATTATGAAAGCTTACTCAGTCATCTATCGATGCTTGAGTAATAAAATAAGCGTTACTCAAGCACAGATCGATGATAAGCTTTAATAAAACTAGCCTTCAAAGTACTGGTATAGTTCTAAAAAGCTTTTAACGGAAAGCACACGTTAAGTAAGTGTGGGTCTAGAAATGAATTTGTAGTAAAATCATTTAGTTACATTAATTAATGCCAAGAACCTGATATAATGACACTATCTGTAAACAGCAGGCTTTACTCGAAATTCCCTGGCTTCGTGACTGCGACACTGTCCACTACATCAGTGACACATTTAAAGCCTTATCTATTCAGTTCGCCAGCTGACTGCTTTAAAACATGCATAAATACAACAGGCCATTGTTGTCTTTACGGCGCACAATCAGTATCTCCCAGCCTACCATTCAAAAAGAAAACACGCTCATTTGAACGAACAAATAAATCCTGACATTTATCGCTTGCTGCTAAAGCGAGTCCTCCGATTTTGTTTGTATTTAGCTTCCTTAATTACTTGTATTGGCATATCTGCTTAACATTTCCCGTTCAAATAAAGCTTTACCAAAAGAATAAATGCTAAAAGGATATTCGTGTCGTTTAGGTCGTTTGTCACGTATAATGTTCTCATAAAAATTTATTTCGTTTTAGAACAAGGACCCGACCCAGACGTGCGTTACTGCCCGGTCCTAAGCTTCAGGACTTTTTGTTTTGTTTTACAGTATTGTGCGTATAAAGATTATTAGTATCAAAGGGAAGGAAACATGTCAGGAGCTCTACATTTGCCTTTCCTATTCTACTACTACGTAGTAATAGTAGTATTAAAACGCTTTAAGACGCTTTGTTGACAAACGTTAAAATTAAATCCAGATTTGAATGTTCTATTATGGTCTCAAAACCAAGACGCTAAAAGACAAGCGCCACAGCTGAGCAGTATCGTATAAACTGCAGAATGTTTGCGGTTGCAACGACGAGGCAGGGTGGCCGCCGGCGGCGCCTGTTCGGCTATAAATGAACTAGCATTAATAAATACAAAACTATGTTATAAATGTTATTGTTTGCAATAAACTTTGTTTTATGACGGTTGGCCCCAATCCGGACCTAGACGTAGCCGGACCTCTAATAAAGTTCCGCTTTTGATACGAGTTTAGCCGCGCTCCGCGGTCGTTGGTACACTCATTGCACATAATATTTCTCTTCAAATTCAATCGTAGTAAGAAGCTAAGGCGCACCAATCGTTACGGATAAACGGTTCCACTCCGCCGTTCGATAGAAGCAGACACAAAATAAAATAATCTTATTTTGATATTTCGAGGAGATACGACGATGGCTTGCGATGTCGCATCGCGAAACAGCAAGTCATTGCAAAACTTGCGCTTAGCTCCGCAGCAATATTCCGTAACCTTACCGGCGAATTCGACTATTTATTTCGCGATTCTATCCGTTATCTTATCATCTACTACTTCCTCAAAGAACTTCACATGTTTTTTATAGTAAAATTTGTATTCCGTAGCTATTCGCTTCAAATATTGGTCAAGGCCTGTTCGGCATCTATAGTTCTAACCATGTTAATCACTCTTTGTACGCTGCGAAGCTGATAACAAAGTCACGACTGAACAATAATAATTCGAAAATTGTGTGTTGTAAAAATAACACAATACGTTAACTTAAAAGTAAGGTTGAAGTCATTTTATACTATTGTAACTGACATTGAATAAGATACACATTGCAGTGATCCGAAGAAAACAACCTGAAAAGTTACAAATCGGTATGGCGCGTGATAAAAATGAGTCTATTGAAATGAACTGATTCAGTTTCCACGTAGTTTCCGCCCCAGGGCTTGGTAACTACATGTGGTAAGCATGCAATTCGTTGTGATGCTGCGTCAGCGCCGTCGCCGCATTAGTATGTGGCTCGGGTTCCAGATGCGAGGGGCGGGCTCTAAGACGTTCAGCGCAATTTTTCAACGCTTCGGCTTCGTGTTCAGCAAGCCGATCGCAGTGCAGGGTTGCCATTTTTGTTATCTTTTACTATCTCCGGCAACGCCCTTTGTTCTTTTTGTGCAATTTTCAGTCATTGTTATTGTATACTAATCAAAAGTGGCCAGTCATACATTGAATTTCGATGTTGTCATTAAAATGAAAAGTACCCAACCCACCCCGTTAGATAAACTTATGAAATAAATTAAAAATTCAGACTTTTATAAAAGTTTTCATATATTGGCTTCCCATTTCTACGTAGATTCCAATTTTTTGATGCCAACAATATCATATTTTTTTAAAAATTTTGTAGTGTAATAACCAGCGGGCTAACCCTGCTCAGCGACAGCACTGCAGTGGCTGTCCCCGGGCGCACCTGCTTGCGCTCAACTGCTGCAACTTTAATCCCCCAATCCCGTCGCCGCACGACCGCACTCCGGCGCGACGCTATATTTCAATTAATTCGACCATCCATTCCCATCCAACCACGCGCCGCTTAGCTCGCAGACCTCGCAGTCATAACCCCGCCAGGACGGCGCTGGAACTGACGTCACGGGACCTACTCGCGACGCCACGATGCTACGATATGCGGAGTTAAATGTTTGAAATAAATGCACTAGATTTTCTCGCGTTCAAACCTGACAAGCTTCATGTTGAAGCACATCGATCCTATCTCGTTCAACATGCTTAAATTTTCCTCCAATTATTTGAATCATGCATGTTGTGAAGTACCTACTTCCACTAATTAAGCTTTATCAATACAATACATTCAACACAACATAAGGCCTAATTTGTTACAGCTTTAGTTTTAACAATATTTTAGCTTTAAGCTCCCGGTAGTTTAAGTTTTGTTTTGCATATTAACGAGTTATTTAACTGGCGCTTTGCCGTATTAAAGTTAACTATGGGATTCGTCGGGCCATTTAATAATGTAACTCACGTTGATTTATTTTCGGCAGGATTATAAAATCGGTTGTTCATATAGGAACGTCTGGCTATGTCGGTAGGTGCGCCCAATCGCGCTGAATCAACTGAACCCGCCCTACACCGCAACTGAAAGTACTTAATTCGATTTCGATTGTATTAAACCCCACTCCGTCTCCAATTAATGGCCCCCGAATAGCACCTACAATTTTACCTTAAATTAAACATGTTTGATCAGTCCACATCGCAATTTTGCCTAAACTAAAATAGCTCGTGTGTAATGCGTCCAAACAATTTGCTAGCCAATTAATGTCCATTCAGTCGTATAACCAATCGAATCGACAAAGTTCACGCGGCGCGAATCCGTTTGGCAAAAGCCACAAAACAACTTTGCACAGTGACGTTACAATGTAAGGACAACAGGCGGCGGCTAGGAGACACAAAGTAATTAGGTAGCGCCTGTATCGTTCACTTGTTCAGCGCTTTTCCAATGAGCGGTCCTTCGCTCCTCTAGTTTAATTGCAGGTGACACCGTAACGGACAGGGGCCCGTATTTGCTCTATCCCCAATGAGATAACCGCGCATCTTTTAATGAGTCACTTTCCGACATCCCTTCGGACATCTACCTTTCATGGACTCTTGAACTTTCCGCATTTAAAAGCTGATTTGTCACGTTGGTGCCCCAAAGCCGGGCGGCACATGCCTACCCTAATGGAATGTTTAAAAGCTTCCCCTATTTACGTTTGTACGACCTTTTTTTTGCAGATTTTCACTGTTTCTCTCCGGAAATGTAGATGATCTACGTATTCAGTTATAACCTGAACGCTTTGGAAAGTTTTCAAAAATATGTCATTAGCAATTTACCCTATTTCTAAGAAAGTATTTTGTGATGAACGATAATTTTCGTATATAAATTTTTAACCCGTTTTCATCGTGTCCTCTTTAAAAATGAATGATGGTATGTAAATTAACCTGACCCTCGGTCAAACAAATCGAATCAGGTTATTTGTCGATAAACAAAAAGTTAGTCGTCTCGAAAGTATAGTGAGGGCGGGGGCGGGCGCCGCCCGCATTCGGCACGCGCGTAAATAATTCACACTCAGGATCGAGTTGCCGCCTCGGATACCGCCAGTAATTCCACATTTTCGCACCGAAACATTTATTTCCATTCACGTATTTAAGTTTTTGCTCGATCCCGATGCCCATTCACGGTTAATTTTCGAATTCTATCCCGCAACTTATTTATTGAGGGGCGCTTTTCGTAAATAACTCCGCTTAATTGACACCTGAAATCCTGAACCTCAAAAGTTAAAGTCGTACCGCTATAAATTATTCATTTTCACTAATGTAGAGCGCAGACTACTCGCGCTCGCGATAAATCTCGGTTTTATATTATGGTCTCGTTACGCACAGTATCGGCGGGGGTCTCTGATTAATGTTAACATGTGTACTGAGTAGAATATCAGAACACGTAGCTCTAATTAATTACGGTATGTCGCTAATAATGACAAGGGAACACTGTACTCGCGGAGTGGTGTTGTGTTGTGCGTAAGGCGACACCGCGAAATCCGATCCGAACCCGCGCCGCGACCATGATACGCAGTCACGTCACGCGTCTATCATTTGTCATAAGCTCTCCGCTCCACCACCATCGCTCACAAACTTATACGACTCTATCGATCCTGATTCATTATAACATTACAACATTTGCAAATAACTGACAACTAAAACCACAAAGCCCTGAATTCCACATCCTAATCATTGTTGAGGTTTAATCCCCCAGTTCTATTTTACGTATAAATTTCCCTTTACCTACGTTAATTACCAAATTGATCGACATCGCACTTGCTACATAATGATTTTAAAAGCCGATATTTATAGGTACACCAACAGGTAAACTAGACAATCAGTAATCCCATCTGTTTACCGAGTATCGATCGATTGCACTTACTAGTCTTCCCGTCTGGTGTCAGGCGTTACTCCATCAGTCTATCGCGGCTGGCTGCGAGGCGAGCCGCGCTCTCTTGTATCCGACTAACTCGGTACAGTAAATAAACCGTGAGAATTTAAAAAACTTCGTCGTGAACAAGAAAATCTGCGCTCTTTTATATTTCGAGGTAACCGGTTCTAGGTCCGAAACAAAGAGGCGCAGTTCCGAAACAATCAAATTAATCTTCTCCGTTGTTGTTTAATTAGCGCCAATTCTTGGATGGCGCGGCGGGCGGCCGATGTTTATCATCGGATACAATCACACCCCACCGCGCCCGCGCCCCGCGACCCACCCTCACCAGCCCGCCGCCACGCTCCAACGAAACCCATTATTATCAAAGTCAAGACTTACACTGTAACTTCGGTTCGTCACTCCTGCTGCCATTGTTATTATTAGCGACATTGTTTAGCCTAATAGACTTTGGCGTAAAAAAATCGAGAGAATCAACTAATTGTGTAATCTTTTTGTTTCAGGTAATTTCATTGTGAGCACCGATGGAGAAATGTAGACTTTATTCCCGGCCCTCAAGGTATGGATTTGTAATTGCATACGAGCTCCTTGACGATTAGGGTGGAAGTATGAAACAGAATAGTTTGTGTGAAGCCTTAGTGAGTTAATCTGAAGCCATATTTAATTAAATTGTACCGGTGGACGTAGGCGCGGGCCACTTCGCCGCCGAGTGTCGCCGCGGGTAGACGTATCGTGTCTCGGCTGATTGTTGAGTTGCATTTATGGCCGGATGAGGTGAGAACTCTATTAGTTTCTTAACTTAGATAATTTACAGACGCCTTTCTATCACCGTAACTATTTTATTGTCAATAACATAATGTTTTACAATCACGCGACTTGATTGTTCCTGAGTGAAACTTGCTAATAAAATAAGTAACTGTAATAGATACTCAAGTGACTTCGTTATGAAAACGAACAGAACTCATTATAAAGTCTGACTAGTACGTATACAAGAAAAAGTCGGTCCGTCGGTTTGCGTCTACAACGGCTTCTAATCTAATTATCCTGCGCTCTTCAAAAAACTTACGGAGAGCGAGTGCAAGCTGTTTGCTCCATTCTTTTCCTTATAACTCCCGGGATTCCCTCCGAATAATGATGCCCTATTTTATAAAATTACATGCTGTAACTTTAATTTAAATTTTGTTGGTTGGCTTTAATTACTTTTTTCGGCTAACTTTGCCGCAGCAACTGCAAAAAGTTTCGCGAACATCCTCTCGCAACGCGCTTACCTACATTTGCAGCTTATCTAATATATGTAAAGTAATATCACCTTAGGGTTAATAGATTCTCATAATTGAATTATCACTATGGCCCCTCGCGTTAAGTAGTGAAAATTCTCAGGGCCGAGGGGATTATTTCCAGCACAGGACCCGCGCCATCCTGACCCCAGCTCTGACCTCGCCGCGATCATCTGCCACCACCCTTCATCCGACTAACCTGTTTTACGAGATAAACACTTTACCTACTCGAATATTAAACAAAGTCCCCTGAAGTATAATCAGTTATTTTGCGAATTATAATACTAGCAGCCTCATTACGGAGTAAGAGGCATAACATAGCGAGAACACGTACTTCTCGCAACACCAAGACAGTTTCCCCGTTCCGAAATTAACTCGCAAGTACCCACTACAAGCCCTACAACCAAGCAAGTAATTGTGGACTTGGAGCGGTATTCCTATCTTTGTTGCTCTAGCTCTAACATAAGCAAATATACCAGGTTTTATGAGGAAAACCTAAAAGAATATCGCGGAAATATTCCTTCTATAAACACGCTTCACGAATTACTAAACGACACTAAAATATAATGAGATAAAAAGCTTCCAGCGAAATCCGGCCATATCCCTAAAGAGGATTTAATCAAATTGGAAAATATTATGCAGCCCACACAAAGCGTACTTAATATTGGCAGCGAACTGTGGAGGCAGGAGGGCATAAAGCAACATACGCCCAGTGTACTCGTCGGCGGACTAAACGGCTCAGCTCGGAGGCTCGGGTTTGTAACACGGCGGGTTATTAATAGCCGCGATAGCGCCGTGGAGCGCCGTAGAGCGCCGTGGCCCGCGGCGATGCACGATATTTGGGAAATCCGGATTTGCATAGAATAATGGGAACGTGAGCGCTGCAGCGCGCCGGCTCCTGCACTCTGCTCCCGCTCTGCCTGCGATGCCGGACGAGCGCGCACGCGGCTCGCCTTACGCTGGCCGCTTGCCACTCCGACTCTACAATGACAAATCATACATGACCCATCAAATATGAATTACCGAAAAAAGATGAACTCTCCTAAAAACGCCCGTAGCATGAAGTACTTTACCAGCTTGAATTTTTGCAGAACGAGCTTGGCAACCTCATTGTGTTACTATGTAAGCACTACATTTCTTTGTGTTCATGGCGCGAGTCTCAAGAGCAATGGAATATTCTATTCAATTAAAAACGGCTTATGAAGTTTCGTGTTGTTTGTGAAACAAGTTTCACTAATAAACTGAAACATTTCAGTACAATATTAACACGAACACATTAATTTGTACTTCAAGGTTCTTCTGGCGTAGGTACATTTCGATAGTTGTTTTGATGTGTGTAATTCCTTGTAACACTTAATGGTAAAGCTGATTTTGCTGTGTAATACTCATTAATTAATCCCGTTTAGTTAAGCACATTTGTGATGGTATTTCTCCTGAACATATTACTCTAAAATTCGAGTACAATACTTTGTATTCTTTTGTTGCTATAGAGATTTCTAAATTGGCAGAACAGTCAGGGTCAGACCCATGTTGAGTTGTTTAAAATGGTTGTCCATATTAGTCCATGCCCTGATCAAATAAAACCTCCGCTCTAAATTGATTCCACAAGGTAATATTATTGAGGATAAATGTTAGCAAATACAAATATCAAATGCAGCATTAACTTAGTTTGATCTAAGTGTTCGACTCGCTCGAGTTTGCTAAGCAACCAAAACAACCGTCTACGCAGCACAATGTCTCAAAATATCCGTGAATCATGAATACAAACTGTAGATCTGTTGTTTACTCGTAAACTGAACTGCTCGTAATTATATCATCGCCGTTTAAACTTTATTGGCGTAGACGAGAGGAGTTATCTCGTGTTGACTGACTTGGAGTGGTGGCTCATTGTTCGCACCCATCCGCAGAAGTTTTCCTATCTTTGTCTTGCTAGTTACAGAAGTGTGAAGTGAAGTGCCGGTGAAATTATCATATTTCAGACGTTGTTTTGAATCAGCCTGCTAAAAATAAAACGGGATTAGAGAGGTGCAGCAGTGATCAATGATAGCGACAGATTCTAGTGCCCCCGAGCGATATAAACGAAACAGCAAAACGTTGCTAAGCAAATCTTGATTTACGTAATCGCAAATAATCTTAATTAAATTCAAAATGAGCTAACCTGTTCAGTGTAAAGGCATAATTTTTGCAGAAATGTTGCGGGACGTTCGGATATCTCTCCTTTATTGCCGAACCTCAAGCGATTTGGCGACCTTTTTGTTTCGTTATTCGTAAATTCTGACATGTTTTGGATTTAGCCTGTAATGATTAGCTTTAAAATATTATACTTATGTCGTGAATGTTAAATCCATTCTCCATTATATTGTCACTAACTCGTTCATTGCAGAGCTAAAAGGTTAGCTCCTATCTAAAATTTTGAGCCTCTTAACTCCAACCGTAAAACACTGACCCGCAGTGTAACCGCGAGCAAATAAAACTTCTTTAACTTTTAGTTCCGTCGTGCTTAAACGAATTAGGTTAATCCTTTTATTTGCTACGTGGTATTCGACTGCAGTATAATCTGAAACATTATTGCGATCAAAAATGAAGCTATGATAATTGGCTGGGGCTCGCGTGCCTGATGTATGCGCCGCCGCCGCGGCCAGACCCGACGGCGCCTGGACGCCGCCTACAATGCAGATATCGTGCAGTCGACTCCATGAGCCTTCGCCCGACCCTCGCTGACTTAATCCGTGCTATATGGAAACGAATTCACTGTTTATTTTTCGCTAAACATTCTCCAATTAAAATAATGAATAATTTATGAGTATGTAGACTTTCGTATCTGATTATTTCACCGTTACGTTTCTTTCGTGAAAAGTTTTATCCTCGCCAGGATTAACACTACACATTACAAGTTTTCCGTAACCGTCGTATACCGTATCTACTGCGCCAGTGCTCCGCGGGTCTACGGTTATCCTCCATCGCTACGGCGCAGCTACCTGCTACGAACTCGCCTACGCCGCCCGTACAACCGTTATATAGCGGAAATCCACCTACATACAAATCGATCCACTCGAGCATTCCACCAAATGCGCACCCACCACCGTCCTTTGATTGATGTCCCGCGTAATGACTCAGGAAACTATTTCCTTCGTATTTCCTACACTCAATAAAACATCGAATATGCTTATTTATGTGTCCGCATCAGTTTATTTGGGGTTTTGTCAATGCGGTAGCTACCACAGGCTACATTCCAAAGACCGTCATTTGTCAAGATTATAGCTGTTTGGGGATTGAGATATGAAAAGCGGTTATTGTTTTGAATATTTCCCTTTTTATGCATGCCTCTATATTTGGGGCAGGGCTTTTGATGAATAAGTGTAATAAAACTGAGGTCGTAATATCGAAAATTCAGAACAATCCTAAAGCAGGCTCACGAAAGTAAACAGAGCTCGCTTTAAGTAAACAAAGTAACGTCGTTTATAAAACAAAAGCAAGTCTCCGAGCAAAGCAGGAGCAGTCGGAACAGTTAGCACGTAGGAACTCGTCCGTCACGGGTCGGCGCCGAGTGCCAATTACGGTATTTCATCCTCAATAAAAGTGCACTCGGGCGCCTCCAGCGCGGAGAAAAGCACCCAGTCGCCTATAAAGCTAATGTGTACATATAAAGATTTAAATGACGGGTCGGAACGTGGCCGGAACGCCAGTCTGGCGGTCGCCGGCCCGTATCCCACAGATTAAATAAATTCTACTGCCACGTAAAAGCTTCACTCACAAAGCACTGGAGTCGTTAAGTAGTTTTCGTGGTAGCGAATTTTTCATGTCGACTTGTTGTTTAAAATATATTTTTTATTGATAATTTGCTTTAAAAATCTGAGGCTCTTTTCTCCTGAACTGGTATTGTCACAGAATGACACATTTTGGCATTCTACCTTAGATGAAAAAAACTACAGGGACGCGCGTCAAAATTGTCAACGTTGAGACCAATCTATCAATCTCCGTGCAAATAGCACCGCACGCACTATCTGGAGTTCTTTCATGTAAGAATTCTACGTAACGATTTTTCGACGATACCATTGTTAAGCGATTAATTAGCAAAATTGTACCCCCGATTGTGTATTCAATCCAAAGTTCGTATAATGACGGTTTATACAGCGTGGTTTGTTTTAAAGTGACACAGAAATGGCATCACCCCGAATGTGAGTTATAAAGCAGCGCTTACTGTTGTTGATTGCGATCAACCCTTTCAGCGCGTAGTGCCACCGCGACCAGACACTTCACACGTCTCGCTTATCGCTCTCGTGTTAGAGCGATCTGTGCGTTCACAATGAAGCACTTTGTTCTGCTAATTCTGTCGTTATGCCGCCGCCCCGGTTATGAGATATGTTACGATCGCGTTGTCAACGATCAAACGTAGATGCGACAATCACAGAGCGCTAAAAACCTACGCGTCGACGCTTGCTCGTATGCCATAAACCTTTAAAGTTGGAGATAAGTAAAGTAAATCATTTTCGCCAAACCTAATGTTTTCAGGCGCCATATGTCGTCCGCGAAAAAGAAACTAGCACCAATATTTACGTCATTATGTAGTGTGTTATGGACTGAATAACGGCAGTCGTATAGCGTGAGAGCAAACATTTTGGCGATTAATCTGTGAATACTGAGCTATATCGGGGCGTTTGCTTGGGGCGCCACATTTATTTTATGTGCCGGCAATGTTACATACGCCATAAAAGTCGTTAGGTCGGGCGTTATGTCTCGCCAACGTCTTGGCCGCTTTAATTATACCTAGATAATGTTCAGTCTGCGCCCTGCCCCACCTCTGCTGTGACATTAAGAGGCGAACCTTTAATGAATGAATCTGAACCTAACCGGTTTGCTTGTCAAAATAGACCTAGATCTCAGTACTCGAATTACATAAAATTCAACTTTTTTAATTTGGTTCCGTGAATGTGAAAACACGATTGAGAAAAAAAAGGTCCAGATCTCAGGAACCCTGCGGTCTATTAGAATTACTTATGTTTTGATTCGTACTAATTATTTTGTTCCTTAAACCAGTTTCTTCATAAGATGCGTAGTTTTATTGTAAATAAACAATAACTTGATTTTTGCGCTTACGCCGTTCAAAAACGTATGCTTTGTACCGCTCCTATGAACGCGAAATCCTATGCTTATCCTTTTTACAAAATGGCGCGCATGGCATAACGCAACTCGATGCAATAACATGCTCCTAATGTGCTTAGCCCGCCTCCTACAATCATACTCTACTACTGTAATGTAAGGTAGGCTCGCGAAAGCGATGTGCTTTTATTTACAAAGGTTCTCCCTCGTAAATCAGTGCGGTAAATAACTTCAGTTGTGTTTAGAAAATTGATTTACGACGACGTTTTTAGTAGCTTCTCGCGTTTAATAAGCGAAAATAAGAAATTCACATGTTCGCATTTCCAGCGCATAATTCGTAGCGTGACAGTTATTTTGAGCTGAAATGAGATTAAATTAATGGTGTATAAACAATTCCATCATTCATTGAACAGGTAGCTAATAATCATGGATAGGTAGGTACTCTGCAATCGAATACCTGCCACAAATGATTAACGGTTACATTAAATGGGCCATCGGTTTGTCTCTAAACAAATTTATGGCATTTAGAGCCATTACGTAGAATTTTATGGGTGAAACATCAATTTGCATTGTTTTCATGGACGGGAACTAACAATTTTTAATGTCTTGTCATTTTAATGCAGGGAACAGTTACCACGTAAAACTGCACGTGAACGGCGTTATCAATATTATTAATAAAATGAGATCCCAGCTGTGTGTGCGTTGATGATAATGAAGGAGCGGTACAAATACAAACTAGGGATGTAATATCGGCATGTACTATCGTTCGCTCACGTCAAGACAATCCCGGCCGGAGCCGCGTCGGGCGCAGATGGAGATTTATCACGCCCGCCGGAGCCCGGCCTGGCTACAAGTTCGCGCATTAAACGACTCCGGGACATTAGCCGCGTGCAAGATGCCGCCCCAGATCATAATTAAGTGCCACCCAATTTATCGGTGCGACCCGACGCGCTCGTAAACTCCTCTTAAACTTCCCTTATCGTACCTACTGAAGCCTCTTTATTTCGTAGTTAGCTCGCTTCTCACTTATCGCTTCTTATCTCAGGCTACATAGTTCGCCGAAATTGAAACAAAAAATTTAATTGAATGTCTAACGTTAGCTCGGGTGATATAAACTGCCGCTGAAGTAATAAAACTACAATTCTTTCAAGAAGATAGACGCTAACTGCCTCACTCGCGACGTGGTCTGAAAGAACCCGATATCGCTCTAACGGTTTTCTATTAACTTTAGTACAAAGGCAGAGAAAACACCGTTACGGAAACATCCCAGAAACCTTTGTATACAACTATTGTGTTCTTCAGCACTGTATCTGTGGCAGATAAGGCGAAAGTCCAAAATGTTTCTTAGAACAACGACTGTGTTTGCGGGTGAGCAATAATGGAGCAGACGGATTCATTTGGAACTATACTCCTTTGCGAATCTGCGCTCAGCTTAAACAACATTTACTTGCTTACTATCTAAACAAGCTCTGTCGTATTTTGTGAAACAATATATTCGTTTGCTTTCTTTCTAATTAAGAGGGGTATACTGATAACGAGATTATTTCAATCAGGTTCTATCTTACAGTAGTTTGATAGACGGTCAAAGTAAGCAAGAATTTCCAGCGCAAGGTAAATCAGGCCCGTCTCTTCCGTCTAGCTGCTTAGACTAATTACTGCATCAGGACTAAACTGGTTAGTCGGCGTCTGATGTCGCTGCACGGTGCACTCCCGCCTCGCTTATTTCACTAGATTGCTCTTGAACCGTGTACACATTTTGAGTATGTACGTACACTCTGTCTGTACGTATAGTGTACATACAGATTTTCGTACCTACACATTGAAGGCAGCTGACATTTTACAAACATTGCCTACTCAGTTAAATGGAGCTCAAAAACTTATTACAATCTTCCTTGCTTTTAAAATATGAACCGAATCGAATAGAAAATAGACGAAGACTAGAAACCTACTTTTACAATTTATATAAACGAGTCCTTGCCACACAATATACATTACCGAAATAAACGGAATCGCGCCATAATGGGGTTACGTGCCTACAAACAAACCACTTCAAAATTCTCACAAACGATATTCGTTATGAATGCGTTCACTGACCTTATGTTTTTCTTTTTCCTCCCCACGTTAGTAAAACAGGCAATTTACGCGAGCCTATAAGTAACAAGATTCATTAAGGCTGTTACAAAGTGGCGCGGGCGTTCTTAAAGCGAATGGCCCTCGAGCTTGCAGCGTTCATAATGGCCGTACGAGCCAACGAGCCGGCGGCCGAGGCGCCGCGCGCAATTTAATGAAACACCTGGAGAGGTCGTGCCCGCTTCCGTTGCATTAATCTCGCACCCCGCGCGGTCCCGCGGCCGAAGCGCGGCGGCACACTGTATTACCCACCTATTTCTCTCAAGTTTGCCCACACAAGATTCTTAGACTGACTATATTATTTTTAATAAGGATGTATACGAAGAACATCCTTTTTTCAAACATTATGTCTTTGTGCAGTTGAAGCGAGTAATATTAAAGTTGGTAAACAGCCGCCGGACGCTGGCCAGCCGTGGGCTCCAAGTGGTTGAGAAAACTCCGCTCGCGGATGCATATTTTAGCGTTTAAGCGCCACTGTGAAACTTTCTTGTTTAAAACTCTTGGTAATGTATTATTACCACTTTAGCGTCGATATTTTTCTGATAGTTTTAAGTGGTTTGTTTTTCCCGCAGGTTTTACCACTTTCAATGTGAATTATAATATTTTTCACCAACTTCCAACATTATATTTGCGAGACTACAGAAAAACTAACACCCTTTGTAGTAATTGAGAAAGTAAGAAATTGTGTTGGAATGGAAATAAACTCGATGACATTATGTTGTTGTATTAGCGTAGCGACAATAGTCCCTAGGCTTCTTTGTTCCTGCCAAACGTGGCAATGATATTCGATCGTTGTGAATGCTGTTGATGGACTTGGCTGTGGACTCAATTAAGGGTTAATTATATTTGTTCGGTAGGCGTGTTCTAATTTGCGTCAGTAGATCGCACGTTGCGAAGTGAGCGCCGCCCAGTGCCGCCGTAGGAAAAATAACGCGGCGACGGCACTAGGCGTAAACACTCGCCCCCTTGCATGACGCGTCATTAGCCACTCCCTCCCTCTATAAATCATTTTAAATTCAAATTCTACTTACTCTCAGAATTGACTTTGCTTACCTAATTCCCTTCCTGGCCACAAAATTTTGCAAATTAGATTTCACCTTTCCCTCGCTCGCGCTTGTCGGAAAAATTATTGGCCGTATCCGGTCCGGATCTTGGTTTGTGATCGTGTTACCTGATCATGATTTGGTTTTCAAGACATCTCGAAATCCCTGTGATTTGTGTCGTCTCGCTACAAAAGCAACCAAATATTATAGGCTCCTAAACATTTATTTAACCTCAAATACAAAATATAATATCTTTAAATATTCATTACAATCTCATAGAATTTCACGAAGTTTGGAGTTCACATATTTTGTGGAATCGAATAAAATCTTTGCACTGCATTCCGTTCCCCAGCTGAGTGTGGGTGGCTTTGTGAAATTCAGCTAACATTTCGCCGGCGCTCTAAAACTGGAAACAAAGCTATGGACAGAATGTAAATAGCTGGTCCACAATAACGTTAGCGATATAAACCTCCAGCTGAGCGTGCGCGGCCACGTGCCACGCCGCCCGCTCCCCGCTCTGTGCTGGAGTTGGCACGTATCACCGACCGCTCTATTTCCGTCTCGTCCCCAAATATTTTTGGCGCGCACTTTCAGGCGTACAAGTGGACTTCGGGCCACGAACGTGAACACGGGCGGGAGAATGTCATTCATCTGCTCATTAGCCCATTGTTTTCCTCGTGTGTCGATTTGTCGAGTCGCGTGTCGCACGGCCAATAGTATTATAGATTGGCATGTGCGTACGTTTCGGCGCGCACCGATGCCGGCGGCCGGCGTGTCGCCATCAATCAGTCTTGATCGAACGTTCTGATCGATTAACGATCACCCGCCCCGACTGACACTAAATTCTTGACATCGTATTTGGCCCTTGGCTTTGTGTCTTCAAATTCCTGACGTACAATGACAGTCTATGGTTCACAGATGCCAATAAAAAAAGCTCGGAACCAACTAAAAGCTTCTAACAACATTTCATGATAAAACTGCCTTTTTCTACCTGTTTACTTCTTGAAACCGTACTGAGCTTACTGTGAAAACGTAATACCTGTTTACTTCTTGAAACCTTACTAAGCTTATTGAGAAAACGTAATGGCTTTTATTACGTAGAAATATATGTTTTCTTTATTCATTTGTTTTTCTTTGATTTAATTTAAGAGAACAGAGAATATAGTGCAAGATTCATTGTATTTGGTAGAGGCTGGCAGTAAGTTGGAGGCGCTGTAACGAGGGTGTCGGCGCGTGCCTCCCGCCGCCTGCGAAGGCGCTGCGCTCAAGGGCTGTTCGTTATACACGTCATAGTTTCAGAGTGCACTCGCCCGCGCCGCTCTTCTCCTAACGAGACACGAGGCGCCTCAGTTCATTGATGTCGTTTTTGCATTAATCGGCCACCAGTGCCAAGTCGAAACGGGAAGCTCGAAATTCGAGCCGCATTCTCAAAGTCGCATTACATTCCCCTTTATTCCGCTGTGTATTATTCCGAACCTTATCTTCCAGGAAGGAAAACAGTGATGAAACTGAGTCTGGGATAACCCCTTATTGTATTGCAAGTGCGCATTGTTGTGTTATAAAGGACACGGTGAGGGTAGCTCGCTCGGTTTGCTCCTCCACTATCACACAAAAATGTTATTAGTTTTGGGCGGTTATTGCCCACCCCGCGCCCGGCGGTCCCTCCCGATGCCCATCCCGAACAAATAGGGCATATTGAAAGGTTTTGTTTAATTCTCGAAGCGCACATTGAGCTTGTGAAAACCTTTTTGATAAATATCATTACTCACAGCCGTTATTTTCGCTTTGAACATTTTAACAGACGATTTATCTTTGAATGAATTGTTTGATCATCCCTTGCGGATGTTCGAAGTGCAATTAATGCGTCGTAATGGGTATCGCGACGTGGAATGCCGCGGGTCATCCGTCTCGTGCGACGAGACCATTTGTTCCGGCGCGCGGACATCACTCACCGCTAATCGCCCCCTGCTATGCACCTGCACTACACTCTGCATATCTAATACTACCTACCCACCCTGCTTTCACACAATTTCGAAAAATAATACCATACAAAGCCACAAGGTTAGATGGATACAAGAACCTAATAAAACAACTAGTATCAAAAAGATTTTAATTATACTAAAATTTTTGGTACCCACAGCTAATTGACTTTGATCTCTGACTCTTGCGCTCAATCGGTTTCAAGTAAATACTAGTTTAAAACGGAGTTACCACAGTAAGTTATGACGAAACGTGATCACCCATTCAAGTTTCACAAACGGGTGGTTCGGATCGAAACTCGGCTAAAGTAGACGGTGCCGAGTAACAGGAAATAATAACTTTATCCAGCTTAAACTGTAAAGGACCCTCCAACTAACATTATGCCTGCCAGTAACAAGTTACTCTAAATGCAACTGACTGCCTTCACTAGCTAGTTGCGCCACGCATCGCCGAAGTTTACCAACGGAAAATTCGGAGCTTGTCTGCATCTGATTCGGTTTTCTGTTCAAGATTCACACTACACACTGTTTGCTCTATAATTCCGAACGAAGCTTTGTGCTTCATTTGACTATAGAGCACAGACACGAACTATCTGATAGCATCGGACGTGCCTTAGAAAAGTTGCTGTGTAAATCACGCCAAAGCTTATTCCGTTGACATTATCAGAAAACGAGTCCCCTTGTCGAGCACTGAATATTCAGATGGCGTTTGTTTGTATACGTATTTTCTTTGGAACTGCGATAAGCGTTTTTCCGTTTTTTCATTGAATAAAATATAGCGCGGGAGGCTCGACGTGCGAAGATAAAAAGTTCGCGAAGCTCTTCCCGTCACGTAGTGCGACAGTTAATTACGCGGATGTAAATAAATCATCATAGGCGGGTTCGCGAGGGTTCGATCTCGAAAGGCAATTATATCGCGCCTCATTGACGACGAAAATAAACACAAGTGGAGAACCGCGTATCCCCCGATACGCCCCAGATATATTTGACACCATCTAAGACGTGGTTATAAAGAAAAATCGAGTGGAGGATTCTGGTGACTACGTGCCCGGCTCTCGACAATTGTGATGCATGGAGGGTTTTCCGCACATTCGCCCGATATTGAGCCAAAACCGCGGCTGGCATCCGCTCCGTTACACATATTGCTTATCGGAATAATATCGGATGAGGTCCGCCATTTCGTCTATTCTTAAAGCCCAAAAGTGTCGTTTACCTGGGGTGCGCCCGGACTCTTATCTATTTCTCCACGTGCGACCTAAAATTGACACATGAAAATTAATTTCGTCGTAACTTTGTCTGGTCCCTATGGAATTTTCACGAATGTTTGTACTAATGAAACTTTATCTCCGTTATTCCAGGGTCGGTGTAACCGCGAAAAGCCTCCGTGCAAGTACTTCCACCCGCCACAGCACCTGAAGGATCAGCTGTTGATCAACGGGCGGAATCACCTCGCGCTAAAGAACGCGCTAATGCAGCAGATGGGCCTGACACCGGGCCAGGTGCTTCCTGGCCAGGTCCCCGCCGTGGTAAGTCCTCTCTCGCATTCTTCTTACGTCCTTTATGCTTTGAGCGATCGGCCCCCAACATACACCAAATTTTGCACGCAAACACGCAGCTTTCGGTGTACGTACTCGCTACTTCTGTACTAGACTTATAGAAGCGTTCTTATTTAAACACGTAGACTTACCGTCCGGTTTAAGTTGTGCCAAGCATAATTAGCTACGTTAAATATACAAAGTTTAGAAAGCTAACGCTTGCTGTAAAGGGTCTTAATTCTCGAGTAAATTAGCTTGATTTATAAAGCTTCGCACAGAAACTTAATCATGTGCAGGATGAAAGTTATTTGTAATTTACTTCCCCGAAGACTCTTGCATCGAGTTCCGCACTTTAATTTAAAGTTTCGCTTCTCGTGCGTGAACCTTCCAGAGATAGCTATCGTTTACTCCTTTATGAATTTTAAGTGTAGATTAAGAATGTTTCTCAGGCACAACTTAAACTTTTCTGTCCTTTAGGCCGATCGCTCTGTTCAGCTTTAGCATGTTTGTACAACTCTAATTGAATAGCATGAATACTTTACTCTTCAAAATACCTACTCACATGTGTAAATGGGATAGCACAAAGAAGCACCTAAAATTCGTCCTCCCAAATTGTCCTACTCTGCTGACAGTGCGTCGCGGCTCTCCTCGACGTCACTTCGCACAGCCCTAGTCGTTCCTAGTAGTTGACGCGTACTAACATAGAATGCTTCGTGTACTGGCTAGTAGATTGTGGTAATGGTGAGGTGTGGTGGCGTGCGAAGCGGCGTCCAGGCGGCCGGGGTCGCCAGCGCCCCTCGCACTTTGAGTAGTGTTTGTGTGGTTTTGTGTCGAGGTGGGAGGCATGAGCGGCGCGGGCGCAGCCACTGGTCATCTCACCGCAATGGACCCGATCACTCTCGCCCTGCTCACCCCGCAGGTAACCGCCGCCCCGCGGATTGTCGCCACCACCGGCCCTCGACTCCCCAACATACCCCCCTACACTCCCGCACTACACTAACCACGCATCGTTCTCCCTTTATTAACTTCCTAGTTTTCCTAATGCACATACTGGTGGCCGGTGGAAAGCTTAGAGATAACGTATGCTTATTTTAATACTGTAACTAGATTGTTGTTAATGCATGCTGATGCTTGTTTAGCTTGTGGTAAAACCTTTCATGGTTAAAGATTATCGTGTTACATTTTTGTGATTGTCGCCCGCATTCAGAATCAGATGAGATATAAATTGATGATGCTATAAAGTTGATGGTGAGTTGTGTGAGTATATGCGTTGAAGGTGAGTTGTATGTGCGCAGGCGACGTCTCCGTACCTGTCCGGAGTGCCGGGCGTGGGGTCGACGTACGCGCAGTACTACGCGCCGCAGCTGGTGCCGGCCGTGCTTGGCCACGACCCGTCTGGCGCCGCAGCCTCGCCGCTCGGCGTCATGCAGCAACCAGTGCTGCAACAGAAAATGCCGCGCACTGACAGACTCGAGGTAAGAACGCTTCCATTCCATTCTTTATTCACGAATCTCCTTCATTCTTACACCCGAGTAGTGCTTCCCGATGTTGCCAGTTTTGCCGGGGACCGAGTATTAATGGAACAGATTAAAGAAGACGCAGTTTTGTCGGTCCCCGATGCAAATAAAAGCGATCAGCGCCATGCCCGTCCCGTGTGTCCGTGGCGAGCGCTTTGCGAGCAGCACTCGCTTCTTCCCTCTTGGTCCAGGCTTGCACTGTCGGCGCAGCAGCTAGTTTCGCTCTGCAACGCTTTGTAAAGCATCACCTTGAAACTACTCTACTACTATCTACTATCTGGACGTCCTTCAATGTCAGCGCTGCGCCCACAGTGTAAGTATCGGACGCTTGTCGATTGCCCCAGTCTTTGATTCCGGGTAAAAGTCAGTAACTGTTACGATAGGATGTTAATCAGAAGTCTAATTGATGCGACGGATGCGTAAATACACTTTGAATCCGAACAAAGCGTGAGAACTCTGCTCCTTTTTTGAATGTGTTGTTTCCGAAAACAATTTGAAGCGGCGTCCGGTTGAGGTACATTCATTAAAATAAAAATACCTAACCGAAGATATTGAAAAGTCACGCGATTATTTAAAATCGTTGAGCGCGAAGAAACTTGGAACGACATCTACTTACTCGGGGCACCGGCCTTGTATTGTAATTAGCTGTTGGGCAGAGTACCGTAAAGTGTTGTCCGGGCGGTATGGGGCGCGCACGCGTGGGCAGAGGTGTAGAGTAGGATAGAGTAGATAGTACCGAAGTGGGAAGTAGAAAGCGTCAGAGCTCGCGGAACACATGGCTGGTGTGTGGTGGTGCAGGTGTGCCGGGAGTTCCAGCGCGGCGCGTGCAAGCGGTCCGAGACGGAGTGCCGGTTCGCGCACCCGCCGCCGCCGGTGAGCGCGCACGACGACGGCTGTGTCACGGTGTGCATGGACGCCGTCAAGGGGCGCTGCGTCCGCGACCCCTGCCGCTATTTCCACCCTCCCCTGCACCTGCAGGCGCACCTTAAGGCGCAGGCGCGCGGCGCGGTACGCCACCAGGCTGCACGCTCTCGCCTCGCGAGCTCGTTCGCGCTTCCGTTCTTCCGCTTGCTCTCGAGCCGCGACGCCGCTTTCGTTCGCAGAGCTTCGTTTTGTTCAGTTCGCGCAGGCTCGTTCGCCACGCTTCCGTCGCACTCACGCTTCACTTTTTATTTTATTTTTTATTCTTCGCATATAATATCACCTTGCGCCGAGCTTTAGGTGTATTCCGTGCATCTACTACATTTTTATGTTTCCGTCCCGTCCTGCGACGCTTGGCTTCACGTAGACGGCCGCCGCAGCCCAGCAGCAGGCAGCGAGCGCCGCCGCGGAGCAGGGCAAGAAGCGGCCGGCGCCCTCCGAACTCGAGCCGCCACCGGTACAGACGCCAGCTTTGCACGCTTCACTCCGCTCCCCTCCCGCCCGCACGATCCTTCCCCCCCACTCCCCTCCGCGCGGCGAGGCAGCGAGCCAGGGCTGGGTCCCCCCGCCCCGCCCCGCCTCGCGAGCCTACCCGCTCTAAACCGACACAACCCGGAAGCCTCCGTTCAAACGACTCTTTCTCGTTTCAGATGGACATGAAGAGCGTCGGCTCCTTCTATTACGATAACTTCGTAAGTATAACGACGAACGCTCTCGAAACGCTACGTTTAGGGACCGTTCAAATGTCTTATCACTCACTAGTATATGTCGTATCCGCAGGCGTTCCCCGGCGTGGTGCCGTACAAACGACCCGCCGCCGATAAAGCCGGAGTGCCGGTGTACCAGCCGGCGACCACCTACCAGCAGCTGATGCAGCTCCAGCAGCCGTTCGTGCCCGTGTCATGTGAGTACCCCGCACCCCCCTCGTCCGCCCCGCCGACCGCGAGCGTCGCCGCCGGCCGCGAGAGCGCGCCCGCGCCCGCTCCGCTGCCCGCGCAACAGCCACCGCCGCAGCCGCCGCAGCCCGCCTCGCCGCCCTCGCCCGGCCTGCCGCCGCCGCCGCCGCACGACCCCACGCCGGACCCCGCGCAAGTCGCCAAGGAAGTCGCGCAGAAGAACTACGTCGCGGCGCTAGCTTTTGCGGCGCAGCAGTCCGCCATGGCGCACGCGTACACGCAGCAGGCTCTGAAGGCGCGCGCGGCGGCGGGTGCGGCCGCGGGCCTCATGCGCGCCCCGCAGTACATGATGCGGCCGCAGTGGCCGCCGGCGATGCAACAGATGCCCATGCCGTACTACCAACAGCCGTACATGTACGCCATGCCGCCACCGGCGCAGCCGAGCGCCGCGGCGGTGGCTGCGGCAGCCGCGGCCCACAACCCCTACAAAAAGATGAAGACGACATAGAGCGGGCGCGGCTGTCGGCGTCGCGCTCGGTGGGGCGCGGGGCGCGGGGTCTCCGCGTAGAGACTCGTATGTGTGCGATGAGTGTGCGCCCCGGCCTGTCGGGGCACTAGCGCTAGTGTCACATTTGTATTGTAAGGACGAAGCGAGCGGACTCGCCCTCGCCGATGTCTCGTAGTTTTACGCTATATCTATAATATTGTGTATTTTAATCGTCGTAATATTCCTATGCGTGTATATTTCTCTTATCCACGATCCCGGTAAATAATAACGCTTGAGATGCATGACTGTACGTTTTTTATTACCTCTGTCGAATCGTCTTGAGTCGTGAGTTCTATCGTCGTACTGAGAGTTGCGCGCTTGTCCTGAGAGCCCGCTACGTACACGCTTGTCGGAGGCGCGTCGCACGGGTGCGCTTTGCCGATGTCTCCTCCCGTACTACTAGTGGTTACCGGCTTGCACCGGCAGGCCCGCACCTAACACAGCCGCCTTCTAATTTTCGCATGGAATATAATCCACCACCCCTATGTTTGGCTCATCAGGTATTATTCTCATTTTTCTAGTGCTCCTCGTGTGTGCTATGTGTGCCGGCGTGTTCATCGGTAGAGTAGCGAGGGCGGCAAGCGTCGTCCTCGTCTTTTCTTTCAGACGCACTTCTTTATCTTTATTTGACTCGCTTTCTGTTACATGCATTCCGAATGACCGCTTCGGCTGTCGTCCGCATTACAAATATTTTGTCGCTTTTTGTGTCGGGCGGCCAGGCTGTACGCCTCCCAACGCGCCCTATGTGGTGTACACGGACGAACGCGGACAGGTAACGTGTGCCGCGTGCCACCTACTGCCCACCACGCACTCACGCGCCGCCATCTTCGCGCACTGCGCAAACAAACTTCTGCGACACGCTTACACTTCTAATCCACACAAGCGGCTCGCATGAAGCTTATTAACGCTACAAGTCCCACATGCTACCAACATGTTAGTTGTCACACAACTCCTAGTAGCTCCCCCTCACAGTCCCTCCCGCTCACGATTGCCAGGCCTCGCTCTAACCGTACGCTACAACAACGCAATCACTTCTACCTGCGACGCTTTCTTTCTTTTATGTTGATCAGCTCGAATAACTACACCAACGTAAATTATACATCAAAGTTGAATGACGACGAATGATTGGAGAAAGTATTAGTAATTCAAACTGCAGAGCTAGAGATAATAAGCTCTCATTAAAAAGCAGTAACAGTAATTCGAGCTCGCTTCTTCATCCCGCTTCGTAGATTCGATATTTAGTTTTGTTTAGTTTGTCATGCTTCGAGCGGGCTGGTAGACTGCTGGTCTTCGACGAGCAAACAGACAGACACACACTCTAGCCGGCATACACAACCGCGGGTCGAACGTTCGCTTGGTGAAAGAGCTTTTTAACGACCTGGAAGCACGCTTCGAAGGAAGACGTTTAGGATACGACAAGTACTGGTGCAAACCAACGAACCGAACCTTCCTTAACTGCTGTACCAGGTGCCTTTACTTTCTAACGTTGCGCTGTACAATATTATAACCACTGCAGCCATGACTTGCCAGGTTTTGTGTGACTGGACCGCGGAATCCGGTCCGCCCGAGCCACCCTCGGGCGTCACATGTATTAATGTCATTATTCACACCATTTTAGTCATTGTGCTGTACTTGTATTGAATTATTGTACTGAACAGTTTATGCTACAACTTGTTGATGATTTTAGTTTTGTATAGTGATACATACTCGCTTTCAAATGTGGAAGAAGTCACTCTACAGTATTGCCTTGCTTACACCCGGTAAGAACAATCAGCTTATTTTAATATCCTCAGTATAAGTGATTTCCTGTTTGAAGCCTGTACTGAAACACGCCTTTTCTCACACTTGTATGAATGTGCAAAGTAAGTCAAAACTAGTCTCTTATGCTTTCACTTTACTAAGACAAACTCGCGATGGTTTCAGTACAGGCTACTTTTAATAATTAACTTAACGAAGCCATTTTATTAAAGTTGAAAAGTTGACCGGTTGAATTATGTTTGCTTTGATTTTTTTTCTTTCCTATAATAAGGAATAATACCTAACTTGTCGTGCCTTAAAATGTGTTTGGTCAACTTTTTAGCTTATTAATTTCACCTTAGCCTATGTCAACTATCAACTGCTATGGGGGTTTTAGTTTCACTCATTTTTACGCTTTTGTATTAATTTTTTCTATGCATTAGTAGTTGGTAGTTGAGATGTCGACGGTGGACGAAAGGTCGAAGTGTATTGTTTATGTTTACGATTAAATTCATAAATTCTGTAAATTCATGTACATATAATAATATTTGTTATATTGAAACTTCAACAGTAAATAATCAATTTATTGTGTAAAATTTGTTACACATTTATAAAACTCATTTCGAATTTTCTTCTGTGCTTAAAATGCTTCGCCATTGCGGCTTCAATTCCTCGCTTAAGACTTGTTGAGGCCACTCTGATGCTTATTTAAAATGTTCACGTAGACGTAATATGATTACTTGGTTTTGTTTTGTTTTGTTTTGTCGTACAGTAACAGCACTCCTCTAATGGTCATTATGTTGCAGTTTGTACTACCACTAACATGTCACGTCCAGAACTGTCATGTAAGCTAAAGGTATAAATTTAATTTGTCTATTTACATTGTAACCTGCCGACAAGCATGACCGTCCTCTGTTTCTCCGCTGAGACTCCGGACCGGAGCCCTAAACATCACAGCCGTCCGTCGCAGACACATGACGTAACTTCCCTACACAGCCTCTAAGCTTATAGCAAGAGTTGGTATTATGGGTACACTTTGGACGCTCAGACCTATAGAACGCCCTAGCCCTGGTAAAAGTTGTCTAGCATCATGCTTAAGCTTTTTTGTACAATATAGTCACGCTTAAATAAGATTGGCTGCGCAATAATGATTACTTCAAGCGTTCTGCATGCCATTTAGATTATTATATATTCATTCCTACTTTGTGCATAGTGCGGTACTTAACACAACTCTCTGACGGTTATGGAAGCTCGATCACGAGAATAACTAGCATTCCACTTTGATACATTCATTTTTGTGTACATTTTACAATTTGTCCCAATAACATTACAATATAAAGGTGACACACCGGCGCGCACTTCAATGAAAGAATGCTTGGAAGGACCAATCATATTGTGCAACGAATCTTGTAAAGTTCTTGTAATATTGAAGCAGCAACAAGATTTGATTTCAAGCCATTTTCTTGCCTCCCGTGTGTCCCGCTATGTGCTGGTTTGTAGCAGAGAAACTACACACGCATTGAATAAATACGTCCGGTCCCATGTTCTAAACCTCTTTGGGCGTGCAGTAGTCACTTTCGTTTAGATCGTTCGCGCAATCTTTTTACTCCTGCTCTTTAATATTACAAAAACTACTCTAGCGTTATTTTTCAGACAGGCTGTGCAATGAGGATAATGCTCTGTGTCAGATGTATGAATGTCCATAAGTGATGATATAGACTAGTATTAACACAAATTAACTTACTCGTCTTCATAAACCGTCGTGCACTGTAAACAGTTCAACACTTCACGGAAATTCAAGATTTTCTTTGAACTACCATGTGAGAATGTGATCGACAGTTTATGAATGTAGAATTTTGTTTGTAAGCGTGCAAACGAATCATCCGCAATGTAAATGCGGTTGGAGTTTGAATTCAGTATGGCTTGTACAAGCGTCGTGTTACATTTCTTATATACTTTATTAAAAATGTTCTCTCACCAAGTGCCAGGCTTAGGCATGTCTTCGTATAATTATTTGGTCGTAGCGAGAAAATTGTACCTCGATCAACAGAATTTCAATACAAAAACATTGACAAAGGACTGATTAAGGGTAAAAGTACCACTGCTTACGAATAAGGTTGCCTTTGTTAAGCAACTTTTTCATTTATTTCACGATCGACGCAGTAAGAAAAATAAAGTAATGATCAAACTTTCCTAAATTCGTTGTGGAATGATTCGTTTGCATTTGAAATAAAAAAAGGTCTGAACTTTGTACTTATTATTCTATTGTTGTGTTTTCAGTTACTGGACACCCTCCCGGTGTGCCAAGATTTTAATCGCCAAGGATGTACAAGACCTACCTGCAGATTCGTTCATATTCGTGAAGGTAAATGTCGTTTTGTTAAATTGTTGCTTTAAGATAATATATCATGAATATTTGTCAGAATATCAGTCATCAAAGCTCCTTTAGTACTTCAATATGAGATAAAGGGAACACTGACATAATTAGACCTTACTGCAAAAAAGGTTACGCAAAAATGCTGTCCATTTGTTGAATTCATCGATTTTATTCCCAGCTCCATGAATACAAGGATTATTCAATTTAATTTAGAAACCATTTTAACATGTTTTTTCCCCAGAGAATTCCCGTTCCTTTACATTTTGCATGGACACTTTTAGAACATTAGATTTGTAACCCGTTTAGAGATACATGTAGATCTAGTAGTACCTATTCTTACATAATCTCGTAGATTCACACATCTATTTGTATATTTTGTAGTTTTTGTTGTCATTTTAGTATTTTTATAGAAATAGTGATCACATTAGAGTTCTCGTCTTTTTACTATAATCGAGTAGTTTTTGATCTTGTTTAATCATATACTCTTTCATAATCATTTCCAACTGATCTAAACTTTTGTCAACAATGATGCCCGGCTTAAACTCAGGCTGCTATTTGAATATTTTGAGACAAAAGCCAGTAGGAGATGAAATCATTTGGATAGCAGCTTTTGTAAGAGCTCTTGTGTTATGTAGAAGATAGCTCCAGGAATGTATTGTAATGGTGTGTGTTTGGTGTATTCCAGGGTGCGGGCTGCAGGTGGTGGGGTGTCGCGTGGTGGTGTGCCGCGACGCCGCCGCCGGCGCGTGCCGCCGCGCTGCCTGCCGCTACTACCACATCCCCGTTCAACTGCCGCCGGCCATCCGCCCTCCCTAATACCCGCACCCCCATTAAACCTCATTCTCCCTCATCTCCCACAATCTAGTCCTCCCCGCGCGTTCGCTCACACTCGGGTAAAGCAGGTTCGGCAGGTCGTGAATATCGGTGGAAGTGGCGGCGGGGCCTGTGGTCTCGCCCACCGGCCTCGCCGCACAGCGTAAGTTTCGGGAAAGAGTGTGTACATAGCGGGAATTGATTCTCAGGCACGGTCATGCGATTGTGATATGAATAGATTTCGAGACGCCGGATCCGTTCGAGTAATTTTATCGAGATCGTCGAATAGTTAGTGAGGTTTGTTTTATTACTATTGTATATTTTTTTTAAGATACGATATGAGTTCCTGTAAATCGGCGCGACGGCCCCGCGGGGCTGCGTGCGGTAACTTTGTTGTATATAAACGATGTATTGAACGGTGGTGCGAGCGACCGGTCCGCCGGTCAGCCGGTCCGGACGCATCACTTACTCCTATTGTGAGCATTTTGTGAGAATTATGTTAATTTTTTACGTACGATGTAAAACTATGATTTTCTAGATGAGAAGTTTACACTAGATTAGAGTTAAGTGAATCAGTAATGAGACACCAATAGAGTAGCCGCTTCTCTCCTTCGGCACTGAAACTTTTGAGGCCGGAGCACCGACACGCGCGGCGCCGCTGACGCGCCTGCGCCGGCGCCGCGCCCACATTAGCATAGGTCGCCACACTCCTAGAGTGATAGAGGACAGAGATTCCAAATACAATGAACGTTATCGGACAATATTGAAACGAAGAAGGCATACTTCCAAGCTATTTACCTAAATTTTAGGATAGAACGGCTTTTAATCCGGATAGATTTGCTAGAATACCTACCATTGTTTTACCTTTCGGTCCCCCTCTTATCGATGCACAAAACGTTGCCGGAGATCGCGTCCGTTACTCTCGTTGAGTGCAGCATGGCGTAATAGCTACTTGTATTGTTTTCGACCCAAACAGTATTAAGGTTTTGATCAAATTTATCTGTATGTACGTATGTAGAGGTGATATGCGGTTAGAAAGAGGCGCGGCGCGTCCGTGAACCGCACAACGCCGCGCCGCGCGCACCGCACTCACCGCACGAGGGCATGCAAGCCTATGCCTAATATTATTCCTAGTCCATATCCTTTTTGTTGATCAGTCATGCGATTAATGTTAGAGTAAATATTAATAATTTGATTTATTCCTCCCATTTAGTGGATATTTTGATATGATATATTAATAATGAAATATTTAAGATACATAATACATATTTGATTCTAAATCCTGATAAAGTGACACTATGTTAGTAATTTAGTCGGAGGGATACTTGTGCCGTGATTATATTTTTAGGTATATATTATGAAATAATTCCTAGCGTCGGAATTAATGAAGTGATTAATGTGTAAGCGTGTTATATTTATTGTCGTAACGTAAGTGGAATGCCATATCGATAA
The DNA here is from genome assembly GCA_963662085.1 of Eupithecia inturbata. Classification (NCBI taxonomy): domain Eukaryota; kingdom Metazoa; phylum Arthropoda; class Insecta; order Lepidoptera; family Geometridae; genus Eupithecia; species Eupithecia inturbata. Next base: position 6,208,080 of record OY759180.1, on the reverse strand, counting down.
AAGGTGAATATCTAAGGTGAGCGGAGTCAAACTCGTTAGGATCTGATTGCGTTGCGTTTGTAGTTATGTTGGTTGGTTGTTGTTGGTCGTGGGGCGCGAGCGTTGCGTTGCGTTGCGTTGCTGGCGAGCGCGGGATAGTCGGAGGGGGAGGTACAGGCATGAGGTCGGCCGATCGGCAAGTGCTGTGGTGAACACTTCACTTTTATCAATACGGCACTATTACTCCTAAATGTATAAGTTGTCATTTATGTTTTTGTTAAAATTTATCGTTTCATGATTATTTGTTGCCTATAATTTTTATAATCAAAATTTTATGATCTGACGCATTTATTGTAAGACAATCGATTACTTTTATAATTGTGTAATTAGTGTGATAATAATAATGATGGTATCAAATTGCCGTTATGAAAGATGAACATCGAAAGTATCCTTCCTGTTAGAAGGGACTCTTCTGGCCCAAGGTTTCTAGTGGATTTTTATATTTTTCTTTTGTTGTACTTTAATGTTGCGTGTGTCTTACACATAATATATTTCATTTTTGTGATATTTTTAACTATAAAGTACTGTTATTATAAATCCAAATGGAATAATGACCTAATTAATAATCAAGAATTTATTTGTAAATCACGAAAAAATTGTAAAACTGTAAATATATTGACAAAAAAAATTAACTGCAACTCAATAATTGATTAATTACTATTATTATAATATCTTCATCATACACTGTAAGTTGTTTGAGTACCTTTTGTGGTGGTATCTTATTGTAGCATGTACCTACAGTCTGCATGTAAAGGTAAACCGGTCCAGTGAACAAATTATCAATAATATTGTGAACATTTTTTTATTCACGAACAATCACAGTAAACTACATGACATTGTAATATTATTTATGAAATTACTATGTGATGTGATCTTCGGATCAATTTTGAGTACAGTATAGATAATAAACAACTGAATATGTGATTTTATCTTTTATTTGTCTACCTTCCCTAGCAATCTCAAGAAGGAATTAAGCAGCATCCTCTATAGATCTTTAACTTTTGTTTCCTATACAGGGTTCATAAAAGAAATGCAACATGATATGAATCAGCTACCAACTTAATGGACAGACTCCATTCAGCTCGTAGGCGAATTCATATTATCACTATGTACTTGTCTGTAAGTCATCTAGGTAGTTCATTCCTTTACAAAATAATCTAATATCATGAAGTCTACACACCAAAATAAAGTATATTCTATTCCATGAATATTGTAGGCAGCCGGCAGTGTTTTGCCAACTAGGTAGTTGGCATTGACAACTACTACTAGGTCTTATCTTAATAGAATATACTTTATTGCATACTTAAATCTAATATGAACTATTTACAACAAGACAACTTAAAAACTAAGCGTGTCAGACCTATTTCTAAGATACCTAGTTACTAAATAACTATCTTAGAGCCATCCCACTGGCGATTTGCGAGCGATATTAAGGCAAGTGCACAGCGTGCTCGCTGCGATTGCTAATCGCGGCGAGTTCGCTGCGTCGTCTCTGCGTGCTCGCCTCGCCTTGAAATCGCTCGCAAATCGCCGGTGTGATTAGGTTGTTACAATACGACGACACGACCAATGTTGCGCTTCGGAAGAAGGTCCGCCTGCAACGCAGGAGGTTGCTTTTTTTTTTTTTTTCGAAAGGACTACAATGCTGTTGACCGCAGATGGCCATGACAGCGTTACCGGACTTTTGGCGGGCGCAGAAGGCGCCTCGCCGGTAAAGTTATGATGGGGCAACACGCACAAGGGCCACCACTTAGGTGCGAGCCTCGGCTTGGGCTGTCGCCAGATGCTACAAGAGGGAATGGAGGTTTCGCCAAGGTGCACGAATGCACCTATGGGCGGAAGCGGGGAATTCTTCGACTCCGCATCCGGCGGGGTCGGTTTTTGGTCGGGTGTGTAGTGTGCGGAAGCGAATCGGTATCTGTTGCCGTCACCTCCGGGTTAGCGGCGGTGATTGGGTCAACGGGGTCACCGAGAACGTGTCTCGGTCTACGGAGGAGAGCGCAGGAGGTTGCGAGTTACGGGCCCGCCCCTAGGCGCTCAAATATTTGTTCCGGGTATATTTCATTGATTCATACAATGAGCTGTCGCACAAACCCGCCGGGATGTGTCGGCGGGTTCGGTATGTAGACTCCCCTAAATTTTAAACTAGAGCACCAATCTAGTAGAGCTACCCACATTATCCGATAGCCGATAACTAAGGTGTGTACTTATCTACTAAACGAATAGTGTAATTTTGTAGACAAAGCTTCCTTTCCGAGCTTATGTGAGTCGGTAGTCGGCACCCCAATCCCCCAATCAACCAAGGCGATTTAACCTTGACATGGCGTCGGCATTGACCTCATTCTGGACTCGATATTACAACTACCCACCATCAATTCAAACAAAGTAATGGAATAAAGCCTGCGATCGATGCTTAGCAGTGGGTTAAATTCGGTTGAAATTTATAAATAGAGATTGGAGGTTGGTAGGTCCTTACTTTGCCATCAGTGGTGGCAACCAGGGATAGACGACTAGGTAGGTACAGATAGATTGATAGAAAATGCTTTAGTGCACACTTAAATCGATAGAAACAATACAAAAAATGAACTCAGATAAAAATTATTTGACAAGTGGCGGTTTGGTCACTGTCTGACTAAACCGCCACTTGTCAAATAGTTTTTGGATGGATAGGATATTTATTATTTAATATGAATTAGTACTAAGCAAATAGGTAGTACCGTTTGGGTACTACCTATTAGTGGTAAGGAAAATGGATATCGGCCGGCACAACAGAGTAAGTAAAGTAGGTACCTACCTACTTATTGTATTTTAGTGACACAGTTTAGCTTAAAGTAGGTACGCGGCGCACACGTTTCGGCAACTCAGCTTTTTCAGTAGCTAAGCCGAGTTTAACTTAACCAGTCACTCCTCAACCCTCTGCCGCGATCATACCTACATATCCTTATCATTTAATAAGTTTGTCGCATTACCCTGACCAGGATCTTCAGGATCAACGATTTTTACAATATAATTTTTATATTTCCTAACAATAGTAAGTATAAATAGTGGCAAGTGAAGCGAGCAAGAGCTGCATTAAGCCAGAGTAAGAGTATAAATAAAAAAAGATAGCGTGCAAAGTGACCCCCGAAAATATTAAAAAACTTGCGGTGGTAGAAAGACCAAAGACAGACAATACAGCTGCCAGCAAGCTGAACTAGCATTTCATTTTTTCATTTCATTTCATTTATTAACCAAATATACTTACATATGGATTTCTGGTGAGACCCAAACTAAGCACTAGGCTAGTCTTGGGTGTCAGGAGAGCACTAGTTGCGAATAAACAAGTTTTAAGGACGTAAGTAGGTACACTATTGTGTTTAAATGTTAATATAAAATTAAGTGAAATAAAAATTGACTTGGACGCATAGAAGGTGGTGACTGGTAAGACAGTAGGTATGTTATGGATTGAGGACAGGATTAGAGGGACTCTATAAATAATTAGGTTAAATTAAATAAGTTCTTCAGTTTCTTCGTACGACAGATGGAGTAGCCATTTCTGAATTAGTTTTTTACATTTATATAAGTTGCTTTCAATTATGTCACTGATCTTGTTACAAATTTTGTTATAGGTGTTAGGTAGTGAAAAGGCGGGGCTACGTCTTGCTATGAGAGAGTTGGTTGGAACTAAGGGAATCCTATAAACACGTCTGTTCCTGATTTTGTCAAAATCCGAGCGCGACCTAATGCTTCGATGGGTCTTAAGACCTGCGGTTAAGACAAAGAGCTGTCGGACGCGAAGGACCTTAAATTCTTGATATAAGGTGTCAGTGGGAAACCGAAAAGGTTTATTTAAGGAGACTTTAATGAGTGCGCGTTGTACTCTTTCTAGCTGAATAAATGAGCTTTTTCCAGCGCTTCCCCATACAGAGATGCAGTACTGAATTATCGTTTGGCATAAGGAAACATACACCGTTTTCAGTACCTTTGGAGAACTACAATCTCGAAGCCTTTTCATAACATAGATTAACTAACTTCTTTACTCGCCCTGATATGTTTGAGAGGTGTTTTTTGTACGATAGATTTTCGTCAAGAGTTATTCCGAGGTATTTTATTGTATGAGTACGTTCGATGGAGTTACAAAAGCAGGGACTATCCATAGAGCAAGAATGCAACCGTAGGGTACACGTGAGTGGAGGGCTAGCAACTGAGGTCTTTGAGAAAGCAAGATGTTTAGTTTTGGTGACGTTCAAAGTCAGTAGATTTCTGTCAAGAGCTTTCCTTATGACTACTAGACTTTCTTCGGCGCATGCGTAGGTTTCTTCCCAGCTATTTCCATAAAATATGATTGCAGTGTCATCTGCGTATGCTATTACATCAGCACTGTTCAACTCTAGTTGCAAGATGTCATTTATATATGTATAACAAGAATAAGGTTGGACCCAATACACTACCTTGAGGTACTCCACAGTTGATGGGAAGGGGTCCACTTTTAGCAGAGACAACTTTTGGTTTTTGTTCGGTTTTTGGGTAGTTTTTTTATTAAATTTGGCAAAGTGACCTGAAGCAGGGGTCGAGCTATGGACCATAGTCAGAAGGAACAAAATATTGGCGAGCGGATCAAAATACGAAAATTTTGTTGTCTACTTAAGATTTCTTTGCGCTGGGTGACAAAGTGACCGCGCAGATTATTTCTTACATTTTTGTGCTTTTTATTGGGGTGGTTGGATTCATACAAGCTAACTATAATGGACTAGCTAGACCACTCAAGTTCATTTCAGTTCAAGTCATATGTAACATTGCCTCTGCGCTGAACAGAACATAAAGGCTTAAAAACCAGTAGGTAATATCGGCGAGCGGAGCGAGTTGTGATTTTTTTTTGTTGCAGTTGGTAATCATGATCGAAGTGACAGAAATAAACAGGAAAAAATAATCAAAGTTAAAAAAAACTTAAGTACCTAAACTAAGATTTTGAAGAGGGTCACGACTCCTGTGATCCCCCCCCCCCCCCCTCTGTAACCGTGCCTGTGCCTCACCAATTTCAAAAACGGCTGCGGCTCACTCCAGTCTCCGATACTTATTTTGTATTAGTTTCTTACCAATTTTCTCAGCCGCCGCAAACTCTCCAAAATTTTCAGGCTCGCTGCGCTTGCTGTCATTTATTTTTTCATACTCTTCTGATCTTGTTTGTGACCACCTGAAAACGTAACAAAAAAAACGGTGACGACGGCCCGCGCCACTCGCCGTTAAATTTTTTTTTGTATTCCTAACTCGTTTGTTAATCGCCGCCAAAAATCACAAAAATGCTGCAGCTATCTCCGCTCGCCATCGTCTTAGCTTTCTTGTCTTTGTTGCAAACCCGACCTCACCAAACTCCAAAATTATTTATTTATTTATATTATCTACATACCACCGCAATTTTAAAATATGTGGGGCTGGCTTCACTCGCTGTCATTTATTTGGTCATAGGTCCACTTGCATACTTTCCCCAAAATTCCAAAAAAATTTTGCGCTTAAAAAATGTTAGGTACAGTTGTGTTATTAAATTACGAAAAGATACAAAATTCTTAAAAAAAGTTTTTTATCTGCAGTAAATTGACCATAGGAAGCCGCAGCCGGAAATTGGAAAAAGTTAACCCCCGTCATGGTGTACTTCCACGGCCCCTGGATTCTACCGGATAAAATTAGATGTAGGTAGCCATGACACCCCCAATTCTCTGCAAAATTATGTCGGCCGCAATAGACCGTACCAAACACCAAAATGGTTTACAATGGGCATTAAACTATAAGCGCAGCTATAATTCTTGTTTAAGGAACGCAAAAAATATTAACCAGAAATATTTTAATAATTCGCCAATCGCCACTCGCGAGACGAACCACCCCGGAGTGATTTCTTACGTCCATGTTCTAATAAGAACTGCCAATGTCAAAGTACAGTGACTATCATGTATCCATCCATGTTAAGTCAATGTCATTAAAAACCATTTGTGAATAGTGAATTTTATTTGATAAAATATATTGTTTTTATCTCCACCACAGAACAATAATTTAACTCCACATAATAATGGATAGAAAGCTTTACGTGTTCAGTAAATGTTCATGCAAAGTTGCGTAGCTTCCAGGAGATGTATTAGTGCTAAATCTTTAATCAAAGAGGAGTTTATGGACTGGTAATGTTTATGGAATCATATCGTACTAATTTACATTTTACGGGCGGTGTAAGAGTCTTAATTAACTGTTCTTTTATTTCAGCAACTTTAACATTGGTTACAATGTTCGCTAGTCTCAAAAGTAAAATTAAAGAAGAGACTGGCAGTGATATCGGTAAAATAACCAGTAGTTGGCGAAGCGGGGCCTTTCTGGGTAGAATCTCGCTTAGGGATGATTCTGTAAGTATCTAGCTAGATTATAATATAACAATACGAGGCCATGGGCAACAAACCTAGTTCAGTCGGTAGGCTAGCTACCTATGTAGGTACCTGCTATTATCTGTCCTGTTAGCTAGCTTACTGGATCCAACTGGAAAATATGGCTTACTTTAGATACAGCTGAAGAATTTGAATGAACTGGGCCATTGTTCCATAACCTAGCTAATAAGTACTTAACAAAAAATTAATATTTTTAAAAATTAATCAATGTGACCAAGATTTTGATGCAATATAAATTTATAAGTACTAAAATTTCAGTCAACAGCAAGCCCATCCAGCTCGAGTGGACCTGGAGACACATCTGATGTAAGTATTCTGGTTTAGATTAATATAAAGGCAGCATTATCAACTTTCTCAAATTGTGATTAAACTTCTATTAGTAAAGTAATTCTCTAACCATAACAGCCAATATGCAACTGCGAGCATGTATGTTTTTAGTTTCTGTAATAACATTTTGTAGTACAAATTAATTTATTAAAAAACTATTAATGTATTTCACACATTTTTCAGTCTGTATCTCCACAACTTGAGGCATACCTATCAGACCGGACTGGGGGTTCTGTTGACCAGTCCGCATTACAGCAGCAGTACACATCACAGCTAGAGGCCAAGTTACGAGAACGAGATGCTTACTGGGAGCAAAAAATTGAGGAGGTCAAACTTTCGCTCGCTACTGTACAAGGTTTGTCAGACAAGGTTATTTTATTATTATTTTTGTATCAATATTAAGAAGGGCATTTGGATTTTGCTCTTATTTATATTGCTGTAACTCAGTGGCGGATTATCCTTAGGGCAAACTAGGCACTTGCCTATGGGCGCGAGGATAGGGATGCACGCGCTCACATTTATAGTCAAATTCCTGATTCTTGAAAACAAAATCGCATACAGAAGAAGACAGCTGTTTATTACCGCCCTTTTTTAAGGTCTTTTCGGCGTTGTGGGCCATGAAAGTGGTAATTGACCGCTTTCATGGCCCCACAAAGCACATGTTCATCTCCGGGTCCTGCAGGCAGCGATGCGCCCCTGCTGGTCACACCGCTGAGGCTGGCAGTGAATGTATTACAAGACAAGGGACTCAGCAAAAATCATTTAATGCGATGCTATTGGTTGATGTGCGTTAAGGGCGGCTTTAGCGGGTGTGCGACGCAAACGGGTGCAAGGTAAGGGCGCCCCGGCCTTTAAACGCAGCACGCCTTCATAGAGTATGCGTCTTTCCCGTCGTGTCAAAGAGAAAATGCGAGCATTAGATCCAAGAGAAAAATTATAATTATGTAATTTGAATGTCATCTGTGACGTCTTTTGAGACGAGCAGGCTACGCAACTGGGCGTGGTATGCAAGGGGAAACCACAGATCGCCACAAAGTCACAAAAGTTTTCGCGGTTCGCTCTGCGTTATTTTATTTGTTTTTGCCTTCGTTTTTATTTTGCGTACCACTGGAAAGCCTCAAATTATTCGCTCGCTCGCTCACCGACCCTAGGGCGAGTGGAACGGTCGCTGCCTTAGGCGCCAGGTGGCAAGGGGTGCCAAAACAATGTTTGAAGCACCTTTTCAACGAGGTTAATTACGTTATGCTAGCTTCTTTGCCTCTGTTTTCCCTCCCTATTTCGAAAATAACGGTGGCTCGCTACACACGTTGTTATGTTATAATAAGCTTGTTTAACTTTCACAAATTTTCAGGGGCCAATTCAGCTTACAAGTCGCTTGTCATTAGTTGAAAAAATTGTAGATAGTGCGTACGATGCTGATATTTGCACGGAGAGGTTGATAGAATTGTTTTACCTTTGACACTAGACGTGCGTCTCCATCTCTGTAGTTTCTTTCATCGCATAGTAAAGCGATAAGTTGAGCAGAATAGGGTCCCAAGGCTCGCTCCACTCGCCGATATTTATTTTGTCTTTATTTTTTTACCCGACTACCGGTAAAAGTCACAGAAGTTTTTGCCTTCTTGACTATTCTGTTTAAAGCAGGAAAAAACTCAATTATTTTAGCCGCTCGCCCCGTTGCCCAAGCTTGCTTGTCTTTGTTGTTGTACTTAAGTATTTCACCAATATTAAATAAAACGGCTCGCTCCGCTCGCCTTTACTTATTTTGCCATACCTTCATAATTTTTTCCGACCACTGGAAAAAGTCGCAAAAATTTCGCGGTTCGCTTCGCTCGCTTAAATATTTAATTGATATTACGTTTTACATAGGCGGCATGGCCTATACTCTGAACGATTGTCTTTTTACAGGTGAAGAAACACTAGCAGCTCAAGCAGTAGCCAGAGCAGCCCAAGCGGAAGCAGCTAGGGCGTGCAGCGAACGCGACGCAGCGGACAGGCAGCTTAACGAACTGAAGGCACGGTTGGCGGCCGCTGAGAGGGCTCAAGACAGGCTTGATACCTTAACTGTTAGTTTTAGAAAGTTAATAATACATTACAGAAAATTAGAAGTTCTCAAAGCTTACAATTCCTAATTTTGGGTTTGGTCACCTAAAATCTCAGTCAATCCGTTGTACTTGTAAACATTTCCTGTACATGTGATGGTTTTCAAGTGTACATGTACATTGTATGTTGATTGAATGGAATAGCCTTGCCATTGGCTGTTAAGTAACAGAGATAGATTGCTGTAAAAATATGTGGATAATGACTTATCTGCAGGTTGCCAGCATTGAAGTGACTCATTGACAATGCGGTGTGAACAGAAAAATCCATCCTATTAACTTTCAAACGTAATTTTGTCGTTGTTGTTGTCTTCTTCTTGTTGCTTGTTTGTTTTGTACTTATTTATACAGATTATAATAACAGTGTAGTCCTTTGTTAGTCCTTAAATTAAATACATGAATAAACTTTTGATTGTACCAAACAGTCTATACCAATACGTGATTAATATTTTTCAGGAAGAACTAGAACAGTCCAGTCGGGACTGGGCGCGCTCGCGAGCCGAGCTGACTGCTGCGTTGGGCGAGGCAGACGCGAGAGCCAAGGATCTAGCGGACCAATTGGCGGTCTTGAGGGCAGCTCTACCGACGCAGAGCGAGCATCACCACATGGTTGATGATGGTAAGTAGTTGGTCTAGAATAGTCCAGTCGAGACTGAGGTGACAACCGCGTTAAGTGAGGCCGATTACTTTGCTTACCATTGATGATGGTAAATAATTGACAAATTAATCTCAGAACATTCTAAAAGACCCTAATAATTGGGTTTGATATATCCTACAGTTCCTGTGGTTAGTGACCAACTATGAACGCCGCGGCTTCAGGGGTGAACGCATCAAGTGGTAAGCACAATAGGTTTACCGTGGCCGCAGTGACGCGACACCCATATATATTATTATTATTCTAATCCATGCTCTTAGTATGGAGAAATATGCGGTGGCCTGTCTTTCCACTTATATGTAGGTATGTTACGATTATTACATCACCGAGACAATCTATTGAAGACGTGAGTCATCTCCCTGGAAATACCAATTGAATTACGTTTATCGAGCTAAAATCGAGAAGAAAGTGTTTGTTAAACAGCTCACCATCCCTTTATTGTGTCAACTAACTTATTGTTCCATCAAGTGGTATATATTCATAATATTTTCAATTCAGATAAGCGACAGCTGACGCCCACTGGTTGCGAGGAATACGACAGAGTTTGCCGCGAACGCACAGTGTTGATGAGGCAGCTACAGGAAGCTAAAATGGCGCTAGCTGATGTGAAGACATCGTGGAGCGGACAGATTGCTTCGCTGGAGACACAGGTAATATATTCCATAATAACATGTTATTATGGAATATGACAAGGTAATAAATACCTTGTCATGACAAGGTAAAGTTTTTTAAAGAGAAATGTTCGAGAAATTCCCAAAGATTTTAAATCTTTGGAAATCCCCCATTTCTCCTCTGCACAGAAGAGAAGTGTGAAAGTATAAGCTCCTATCCTGAAGCCTACCGCCAAAGCAGCAAATCGTTTAAAAAAGATCAAATCGTGGCGCCAACAGCTTTAAATCGGACAAACTTGAGATTATAAGAAGCTTGTAAAAAATTTACTAGTCTACGCATTTGTCAATTCGTGTGTCTAAGAAGTTGGGTGGTTTGTTGTAAAGTAAAGTAAATAAACCGCCAAGTGCGAGTCGACTCGCGCACAAAAGGTTCCGTATCGTAAAAATCGGGCAACTTTTTCAAAGAACATCAATTTTTCACTTGTTCGGAGACCCCTTTAAATTTTCAACTTTATTTGAATTTTTAGTTTTTATTGTTATAACGGTTGAAGTTTTACTTATTTATAGAAAGTGTCATGTGTCTACCTATTGTGGTTCAAGAGGTACAGCCTTGACAATTGAAGAGGAAAAATAGCTAAAAAAAAACACGTGTTTTGTATGGATATTGTATTTTTATTATTTGCTGTTATAGCGGCAAGAGAAATACACATTCTCTGAAAATTTCAACTGTCTGACTCGTACGGTTCATGAGATAGAGCCCTGTGACAGACGCACGGACGGACAGCGGAGGCTCAGTAATAGGGTTCCGTATTCACCCTACGGGTACGGAACCCTAAAAAGTAAAAAGTTTTGTCAGAACAATTTTTTTTCGTTGCACAATTTCACGGTTTTTGGAGCAAACGTCTTGGAGGTCGAAAGTGGAAGGTATAGAAGGAGTATCGTCTAGGAAATGAAGGAGGGATATCATACCAACTGAAGTCGTCTTTTCACCCGAAGGTTCTATAAAAGTTGCATTGTAGGTGGCGCGACTATCGCGACAGGCTGGCGAAGAGGGCGCGGAAAGGAGAAGAGTCGAGATGGAGAAGAAAGAGACGGAAGATAAACTAGTCAACATGGCGGCTGAACTCGAGAAAACTAGGCAGAACTTGATGAACAGCGAAGCTAAGGTAATTTCATCTCTATTTTGACATTAAATAAGATAGCTTTTTGATCGGTTTTATTAAAACCTGGTCTCATTTATGATTTTGGCCGATTTTCTCCATAGACTCAAATATTATCATAGCCTCAAATCGCTTTATTTATCAGATTTTTTTTAGTGCGCTTATATTTTTATTTGGGAAATCTTTTAATTTTCTTAATTTTCAACTTATTTGCGTCGCGGCGTGGTGTTTGACAAATAATTGTGTAGAAAAACTGTGTTGTGCAATGAGAAATGTACATTTTACTAGCAGCTATTAGTTAATGAACAAGATGGCAAAGTAAGCTCCTATTTATATTTCTGTCTTACTAACCATGCATGCTGTAATCGATAGTGAAAATTCCTGTCGTTGTCTACACTTCTTTCTATCTTATACTCTGTATGATAATATCTACTATAATATAGTGCATGCTTCAAAACCGTTTCATTTCTTAATGAAATATTACAAAAGAGTTTAAGGCGCTACCCCGACCCAGAACAGCGCCGCCACCTAGTCTATCTTATTAATACGTTAAACAAAGGAATTTTCTAATATCCATTGGGCAGTTTGTGATATCTATTAGTAGCTTTTTTTAATGCCTCTGTAATAGTTTTATTTTATATAGTTTATGCAAAGATGCGAAGTTGCTCTTTTTAGCCAGCAAACTCTGTTTTCGCATCTCTATCTAAACTATACAAAATAAAACTATTACAGAGGCATTCAAAAAAAGCATATGATAGGTATCACAAACTGCCCAATGGAATTTAGAAATTTCTTTTGTTTAACCTAATAAACTAGGTGGCGGCGCTATTCTGGGTCGGGGTAGCGCCTTAATAAATCTGAGTAGTTCCTATGGAGAAGTTAGTAAGAATAAACTATGACGCGAATATTTGTCGTGTTAATAATGATTCTGTAGGATTCCGATAAAATTATTGTTTTGAATCTTTTCGAAAAGGAAAAACGCAGCATCATTATTTAATTTGTACTTGTCTAGTCTCTGATAATGTTATTTAATAATAACCTTCATTTTTTTTGTAAGTTTTTATTATTTGAAGTTAAATCGGGTATTTATTTTAGTCTATTATTCTACTCCACAGTAACTTCTTAGGCAAGGTGGCTTTTTGAAATGGGAGTGTATGGCCAAATCCGAAACTGAGAAATACATGAAAGTCGTCTTGTCATGGGAGTGAAACGTAAGAATATTTTAACCGCACAGAATTCTCGATAAATACCCGATAATAACTTTAGTTTAGTATATGACTAGCCCACTAGCCTCATATTCTCTTATAGGTGGTGCGACTCAACTCAGAGGTCCATACGCTCGCGATGGAGGTTAAAGCCCTGAGGAATTCCGCCAACAGCGTCGGCGTGAGTCACAGTCTCTACAGCATTTAGTATTTACATAACTATACTACATAGATACATGTAGTATTGAAGTTTATTTGTTGTATTAGTAATGCTTAGCAAAAGTTTCTGAGTTGTCGCGTTTTGATTGTGCATCGTATTATTCACAGAAATAGATAGATAGATAGATAGACAATGCTTTATTCATCACCTTATAAAACAGATAGTACTTATTAAATATAATGTAGGGAACAGCAATGGAACTGGCAGAAATATATCTAGATAGAAGCAAAAAGTTTATTTACCTCGCGTGCTGAAAACAGTGACTGGAGAGCCTCTGCTCGCCGCGGAATTCAGTCCGGTTCCGACCTCTTTCCACGTGTGATGTTGATGTTGTTGTTCAATAATTAACTGTACAAACACCACCAAAAAAGGAAATTGTGTAATTTAGTGGTGTATTACATCACTAAATTACACTCGTGACGTCAAAGTACCTTTGTAAAATGCTACACGCTTGGTTTCAATACAAATCGGCGAACTCTTTGCTGCTATCTAGATATACATATCTTTGTGGTATTATTGATAAATTAGGCCCATTTTTTTAATATTCGATAGAGCTTAGTTTGACGACATTATTTTTATTGGGGAACCCAAAATCCCTTTAATAACTAAGTGCATTAAACACTAGATAGACACACTTTGTTTGATACATTAGGACCAATATTTAAATTAGCACATGGAGTTGATTTAGCCCTTAAAAGTAAAATGTAAAAGTCATTTATTTACACGTGTTTTGCAAATAAATGGCTTTTACTTTTTACTTTTAAAGGCTAAATTAACGCTATCTGATAGGATACAGATAAGAGACAATGGTGTCGATTCTGTTAGTACATAAACTAACATGACAATCCTTTCTTACGATCGAAATAAAAACAACGATATTTTTAGTGATGTTTGTTTAAATTTTGCACGAACAGAATAGACACCTTTCTGTTTTTTTCTAACTTAAGCCTGATAATGATAAATCTAATCAACGGCAAAAATCTCGGAACACTTTCAATGTTCCGAAAGATTTCTGAAATGATGAAAGATTTGATAATGCTGTCAAAATGACGTCGCCAACACTAACTTAACTAATTTGTTTAACTTGATCGTTACGAAAGCGACCGCGACATTTTTAGTGCTGTCAAATTAGTTTCGTTCAGTTTTAGCGACATTTGAATTGACCAATGTTCCGAATTTTTGCCTCTAAGTCTATTTTTTGTAAACTTGCGATATAAATACACGCTATTTCAAAATGTGATTAGTTGGTAGTTACATAATTAGTTAAATATCATTTTATAGAGGCAGCTTAGGTACTTAATTTTTGTAAAAGTTTATTTTTATAAAGTTTTAATTAAGTATTTTAATCCATTTTACTAATTTTTATTTTATAAAAGCTAAATGATATTTATATTTTTCAACTGCGGGCTTTATTGCAATATGCAAATAAGAAACACAATTTGAAAAAAAAACTGGTTTCTAGTTTGTCTCTGACTAAGGTCATGTCGACATTGGAATGGAAAAGAACAATAATTAGAATTCTGTTAACGACTAGAAATTAATAATAATGCTAGATTAGTCGTGCGTTGAATCTTCACGAGTTAGTGTGTTTGCTTATTATCACAGCACAGCTTATTATCACATTACAAAAAAGACAGCTTGTAAAGTGGCTTACATTAATAATCTCGAAGCTTTTTCTGTGTGTACTTAATATTACTGAGCCGTAAGTGATTTTTTTCTATTTTACTATTGTCTTCTAATATCTATACCTAGGTATTTTTTGTTTTTGGTATTTTTTTCCTACTGATAACAGCAAGAATAAGGCATAAATAAGGCTTCTGGATCAAACTTCTTTAAACAAGCAAATGTAATTCCCAAAGACTGGTTTCATCGTCAGACCCTGGATATCATCCGGTCCTAAATGGAGAGAGAGGATGAGAGAGACTCGTTTGATTCATCTTGCCAAGTACCTACTACTTTGCAAGATGATTCAAACGAGCCTAAACTCAAAGGGGTTAGGTCGTTTTTAAGAGTTACCGTGTTCACCTTCCTGCGCTATCATCAGATCAGCTCCACCATAACGTTGCACTATGATGACACCATATATTGCATTGTCATCCGATTCAACCAAATGCATAGCAAATTTCAGCTCAATCGGAAACCGGAAAATGGGTGAAATTTAACATGCAAGATTAGGTGAAGAAAAGGCTTTTAAAAATGGGAGGTACCCCTATTAACTCGTGAACAAGTGGGCATGTGGGTCTTAAACCTTAACTGATAAAAACCTTTCATCAGTCTGCGTTTGCCTTATCATTGTTTTCATTTTTATCGTTCTGATAAATAGATTGTGCACACAGTCAGTACTGTTACAGTATTCCATGGCATAGCACGTGATCTTTTGTCAAAGTAGGTATGTTCGTCATAGCAGAGAATATATAAAAATACTAACGTAGTCATAAACATTGATACAGGTGAAGTCAGTGTTATGTATCTTTAAAAATACATTCCAAGTAAGTTTATTTTTATTAAATGTATTATACTACAGCTGAAAGAATCTAAACGTGAGATATACCTAGTGGGAAGTGGCATGTTGATAAGAAAGATTTCTAAGAACCTACTTCGAATCCCTTAGTCTTAAACTAAAACTTAATTTTAAGTTTTGGGGATGAAATTCTAATCCCTCGGGAACAAAATGTTTATGGATATGCAACGGCAAAAGAGTCATCCAAATTGGTCCATAAATGACGAGAAATTAACATACATAAAAAAAAACATACTTACAGCCGAACCTCGAAGTTGGATAAAATTACTTATTGTTGGTAAAAAAATCGAGTTGCAAAAGATATATTCTTATGTACTTAACTTTATAACTTTAAATAGGTATCAAAAATGTGATAAGCAGCTGCGAAAATATAGGTTTAATATAATTGACATAATTTTTATATTCCATACACTTTCTGCTCGATTCTAATATTTTTCTAAAATTAAATTGTGTTTTATGAATTACTTTATTTTATTTATTACCTTACCTGTGCACGTTCCTTAAAATAATTTGCAAGTGATTTATTTGAAATGATTTGCTTTTAAAAAATGCTTTATGCATGATATTATATAATAATATAGTCTATTAGTCTGCATGAATATATTTATTTAACAAGCTACTATAGAGGTAATTAATGTCAAGGATAATAATGCCTCTTAAGAACCTGATAAATTAACATACTCCTCGTAATTTCGATTCCTGTTTTCAGACCTTAAAACATTAACGATTAATTTAATGCCTTCAAAAGTGAAGTCACTAATAGTGTATATTAACGGACTTGTATTGTATAGCTAAAAAGTTCCACAACAGAACAATAAATGATATATCAACTTCGATAAGTGACTCAACTAATATTTTAATAAAAAGTTTAATCAGTAGCAATCAAGCCGCGATTGAATCAGTTTCCATCGTGAAGTTGCCTAGAGCGTTACGTTGCGTATCGAAAGTCACGCGTTTGCGCAATGAAACTAGATCAATTGCCTTAAACGACGCGTACGCGTTAACGTACCTACCTACTTATTTTTAAAATTAATCTGGTATTAGTAATGATACTCTGTTATATGTTGAAAGTAGTGAATTGTGGTAAAGTGCTGGTGAAAAGATATTCAGAAAAGGTGCATGAGTTTGAAAGTAAAAGTCTTTCGGTGAATGGAATCTGTTTCTTCTGAAGTGGGTATCTTTGCTTTCTTATTTCTCTTAAAAAAAACTGAGTTTTCCTTATAAATTTTCACCTATACCTACACTGTTCATCAGTGTCTTCACATCACTGTATATCAGTAAATTTTATAGATTTTTTTTTCGGCAACAATTATTGTACTTTGTTGTGTTAATTATTTTTGGAAAGTCATTATATCACCTCATAAATGATAATTCTCATGAATATTGATAAACGTGATTATGCACCTTGAGTTAATGCTTGGGTTTCTTTTACGCACTCTTTCTGCTTTTTGCACACATGAGCTTCTGGCTTTTTGGAAGGATCTTGCAATTGCTAACTAATATCACCTATTGTACATCATTGGTCTATCGGCACATATATACATCCATCTAAGTTTAAACTACAAACCAATTAGAATCTTATCAAAATAATCATAAGGCTCATTCATACCCCTCTTTCTAGGACAAGACAATGGACTTAGAAAAACGCATAGAAGAGTTAAGCGAAGAGAACAGTCAGGTGGCAGAGGCGTTGGAAAACGAGCGGACTCTTGTAAAGATACTTCGGGAGAAGCTGGACAAGTCTAATAGACTGTATGATGAGCAGAAAGCTGAGGTGAACCATCTGAACTCTGTCGTCAATGAGATGCATCATGATTATGTTGATATGGAGAGGAAGATTGAGAAGTGAGTAACCCACAATAAATATGTATCTTAATTTTTTTTAAGCAAAAGAATATCTCGAATAACGGTCAAGTCGCGTCTTGGTTATTTTTTTTTTTGATATATGTACATACATATATTTAAATGGAATGTATATACATATATATATATATATTTAAAGGGATGTATCGAATAGTTGTCATTATAATGAAATACAAATACATCAAATACATTCGTACTGAGTAGGTACAGGTTTTTTTGATGCCGAAATTAGCGTTAGTTAGAGAGATTTGGGGGAGAAAGCCCAGCAGTGGACGAAATACGCTGACAATAGAAAAAATAGAAATACTCTTACAAAATTTTGCATTCTAATATTATGTACAGAAGTATAACTAAATTAATTCGTTTCATACTTTCAGAGAAAAGAGAGAAAAAGACGAGGCGCTACTCCGAAACGCGGCTATGTCGCAAACGATAGAGATGTCGCAATGCGATGTGAGGTACCAAGAAACGGAGATCGGCGAGCTCAAAGCGAAGGTAGCTGAGCTGCAAAACGTTATCGCGCAGCATAAAGAGGTAAAACACCTCATACAGTCCGAATAATGGTGTAAAAAATAACTGGCCATTTTTACACAGCATCGACTAGAATCTAGACTACTGCACTAAACTAGAACTACGTACATTATGTTAAACTTAAGGCATACATAATGTATTTAGCCTAACTTCAAATACACAAAACACGGCGGCTGGATCATGCTTCTTAGCGGCAGGAATCTGCTGATTATTTTCAAATCTAGGCTGGATTTCCCGGATGACCCTTTTTAAACCTTCACTATACTATTTCCAATTATCAAGTTTTATGTGTTATTTATTTATTTATTTACGAAATTTTAGGAAAACTTACAGCTAGGTCTTAATAATAGTAATTTACATAATACATGCCGGTACAGACCAGCATGTGTGCTGAGGGCCAATTAAAAAGTTTCCGCAGATAGTTATTATTCCTATTGTCTTTTATCCAAAGAAAAAAATAATTCGTTTCAGAACCAAGCAGCTTGTATGTTAATAAAAGAAACAGAGCAAGCGAGAAAGGCCGAAATAACGGAACTGAGAGAAAAGATCGAGCAACTGACGGAAAGCGAAAACAATCTCAAAAAGAGTATACAAGACTTAGAAACCGAAATCTGTGATAAAAATAAGGTAAATTACCTTCCTAACCGTTGCCTTCTTTATAATTTACCAGACCATATGCCATCCAATTTTCTATATTTTTTTAATGTACGTTCACACAGCAGTCCGTTTTACAGGCCCGTTTTATTGTATACGTTTTTATTTGGCGATGGCGGATGTAGAAGTACGAGCGATAAACGGGCCTGTAAAACGGACTGCTGTGTGAACGTACCCTTACTTAATAAAAAAGATGAAATGGACATTAATAGGTTTACAAATATTATAAAACATTTTGTGTGTTTTATTGTATGAGTGTTCGTGTTCAGTGCACAGCTTTATTAATTGTTTGTCTGATTATTACAGAAAATAAAAACACTAGACAACCGGATAGCTGACATGAAGAAAACGCTGCAAAGAGAACTTCAAAGCAGTAAAACAGACCTCTCTACGGCGGAAGAACAAGACATCAGTAGAAGGTACAAAAATTAAAATTATTTATTTGATTTGAAGTCTGTGTGGGCTTGGATGGTAACTTATCTACTCTGAGGAAGATTCTCCGTAAGCTCAACTTAGCAAGTTCTTGCTTGTTCTTAAAAGTGTTTTCGAAATCGGACCACTTAAATGTTATATTATTATAGGTACATATTTTTAGCTCTAGGTACTTACATTTTTAAGCTAGGTAGTATTTTAATTCTAAGACTAGATTAATTTAGCTCATTTCTTTTATAACAACAGATAGTGTAATGCAATGGGGAAGACCCTGCATTCTGTTACACAGTTTATAAACTACCACAGAAGGCAGAGCTGCCCAGAACCATGTTCCATAAATGTTGTTCAAAATTAAACATTTTCATTTTCAGTTCTGAATGTTACGTCCTACATCCAAACAGGTTGCAAAGAAGTCAAACATATCTTTTTTTTTATATTAAACATTATTTACATACTGTTGTGTTTGTAACTGTTTCACGATTTTTTCAATTTCAGATACCTAAAACACGTGGTGCTTAGATTCCTGACCGCGCGAGAGCTAGAAGCGAGGCAACTCACTCGCGCCCTCTCAGTGCTGCTAAGACTATCCGCACATGAAGAGGCTTCTCTACGGGCTGCCTTGCCGCCGAGGTCCGGGATCTCTGCCTGGTTCCCTTCGCTTACTAACACTTGAGTGTGAAAGCAAGCTTCTTTTAGTTTCGTGAAAGAGTTTGTGTCGCAGCAAGTCTGATATCGAATTGTATTGTAGATTTGTACGTAGTCCTTGTCCGATGTAAGTTACAGAAAACGCTAAAATATCTTTTTATTAGAACCTTGGGCGCAGAGGCCTGTGCCGCTAAAAGTTTCGGGTTCGATTCCCGCATAGGTGCACATGCACCTATGTCACCGCCGCGCCACATCGTATTTAGTTATGCAACATTTGTAAAGGCTTTGTAAAATGTAAATATCCCACGGTTATTATCACTTATTCTGCACACTCTAGCATATTTTGCTTTAGATTTGTTAGAAAATCTATTCTTTGACTGAATGAAAAAATGCAATATTTTATACACACGTAATTTGTCAGCTGGATAAATATCGAAACTCTCGTTAGTCCTTTTTAGAGTCAACAGATTCGCATTACTATTTTTAAAAAGAAACAGAGTCTATGAAATATTGCAGCCTTTCATTCAGTCAGAGAAAATAAATGTATGGACGGAGTATAGAAAAAGGTTATCATTGTACCTACGTATTTATTAATATAATTTGCGACAAATTACTACAACAAAAATGGCGGGACTTCGTTCAGCCGCAATAGTTTTTAACGGTTATAAAAACATAGCCAAATAGCGAACTCGTTTTTTTTTAAATCGGTAAAAATATATCTTGACTGTTACCTGACTCCACTATTTGTACATGAGTGTCCTTTTGGTGCATTGTTATTATTAGAAATAAATATACAATTTTAATTACTTTTATATGTAAGTAAATTATGTATTTACCCAAAGTATTATTTTTATAGAATCTGTTTAATTTGGTTCTCGCCAATTTTATTTTGCTCTTTGAATAATCATGTTCCAATCCAGTACAGTAGATTTTATTTTAAAGATGTTATTTACCTATTTTTATTAAATATTTTTTTTATAAGTCAGTCAGTCAGTATAGAAGAACGGCATAATTTATACAATGGCGTGTTTAAATTGTATTAAAAGTTGCCTTAATAGTAGCTAGTCACTTAAATAATTAAGTTAGAATGCTGTTGTGTTAGATAAAATGCTAGGCCCAATGCTTGTAACTTAAAATACATGTATTATAAAATATACGTGTATTTTCTTAAGTATTGTGTAGAATTTACGAACTCGAATAAAATTAAGTTTACTCAAACTCAGCGTTTTGGTGACGTTTGATCGCCACGCTTCGGTTGAGCCGCTAAATATTATCACGGAATACATTTATTTATTAGACTACCCTGGTGTGCACCAAAACTATAATCGGCGAATTACATTTTAATTGAGGTTTTTGACAAAAGTTTTCATACATTAAACGTCAAAGTTAACCGACGAACCTGCTAACTGTCCGATTATCTTTTGGTGCACACCAGTACATACATTTAATTTTATTTACCAGGCGTAAAGTAAACGCTTTGTGAAGCTTTAGTTTTTTGGTTTACCAAAACGAAATCGAAACTAAGCTAAATTGTTAACTTAAACGTTAGTTTAAATGAAGTAAGAAAATATAGTCTATTTAAAACGTAGAGCGCGAAATACCAACCTTGAAGACTAATGTTCAACATATTTTGAGCCTCGATAGCCTTTCAAATAAACTGTTTCAAGTGTTTTATTGCTTTTATGTTGTACAAATTTAACTCAACAATAATTTACAGCGATCAACATGAGCCCGGGTGGAGCACTGTTAGTATGAACATATACATGAACAGTTAATTACATAAAATATTGTTTGCTTAATAGGCGAACCTAAAGGTTTGGTTGTCAAACTAAGCCTAGATCTCAGTAGTCACGGGATCCCCGTGGTAAAAAACTCGAACTACATAAAATTCAACTTTATTTCTTTGGTTTTATGAATGTGAAAAAACTATTTAAAAAAATACACGATAAAAAAAACATGAAAGTGCACTGTTTCGCATATAATTTGGTCGAGATCTCAGGAAACACGTAATTTCAATATACCGCAGGGTTCCTGCAGTATATTGAAATTACTTAGGTATGTTTAGCAAAATAAAACTGTAAAGCAATGTGCCGTTTTACTTTGCATCAGGGATGGACTGTGTCATAGGCATGTGGTATAATCGTGATCCAGATTAATTTTATCCGAAACGAATACCAATTGTAGTATTATAAATATTGCATACATTAAT
This sequence comes from Eupithecia inturbata, assembly GCA_963662085.1. Classification (NCBI taxonomy): domain Eukaryota; kingdom Metazoa; phylum Arthropoda; class Insecta; order Lepidoptera; family Geometridae; genus Eupithecia; species Eupithecia inturbata. The sequence continues at coordinate 6,186,508 of OY759180.1, read as the reverse complement.
ATTCACCTTTTATATAAAATATAAAATGCCCGCATCAAGTTTAGTAATAAATGACTGTGATGTTACTGATCACTGCCAATTTTGGTAACTTATTGTATTTTAGATAAGAGTACGCTGCTTAGGCTAAATATTCCATGAAATCTTCTGAGTGAATTCCAACATTCTTATTCATAAGTTCGATTTTAGGCTTATTTCGTTGTTTTGACGTGCACTCAAGTGACCACCTCCAAGAGCTGTCGATATGATTCTATAAGTATCGGGCTATGGCCCCAGGATGGTAGGTAGGCGGCTAGGTTGGCTGGTTGCTTCGATGGAAGCTTAGTAGCGGGCTGCTTCGATTGAAGCCAAGAGCGTGGCTTTAAAACCCGTAAACAGATATCGCTTCGCTACATCTACGCTACTAGCTAAGCTAGACGCTTGCAGGGTGGCCGGTCCAGTACATTTTCATACGTTTTGTTTTCTCATCTACATCCAAGCTACCATCCTGCAGTGCGGGCAGCCGAGGGCTGGGTGTTTCTCCAGACGCATATTTCATCGCATCTATTGATTCACCGCCGTCAGATTACTGCCCATGGAGGTGGTGGTTCCTTAACTATCTCTCTACAGTGATATGCCTTATTGAAAGGAAAATCAATAGACATTTAAGCTAAGGTATAAATCTGTGCCTCCTGTGATGTGATGTGATATATAACGACTTCTTTTGTGTGTTTTACACAGAAAATAATATCAGGAAAAATTACCATTTTTTGGGTCTAACTTACGTTATTCTATCTGCTATAGTTTCGGAGATAATTTGGTGCAAAGTGATATAACTACCAGGATATTAGCAAAAATATCGTGAATATAGATATATGTCAAGTTGTAACCCCTATAAATGTAATTGCTCCACACACTGGTTTTCGTGCTTCGTGGTATAAGAGCGATTATATTACTTTTCACATTTAATTTTTCAGTGTATTTATCGTGGATATTGATATGTAAAGTGAATGTGTTTATCTACAAAAGGTACTTAAGTGTAACCTAGTCCACTTAGTTCACGAAGTAGAATTTTTTTAATCTTGTTTTTGTTCTCCTGTAAAGTGTTGATTTTTCTCTTAGATCATATATATCACAGGAGGCACAGAAATAATTATATAGGTAAGGTAGGTACCTACCTAAATACTGATACCCCAAGGCTGTACCCACATCGAAAGTAAAATCTTCAGAGCACATTCGAAAATCCTGTACCCGTGTGATTGACATAACAGCTTACTCGTACTTCACTGTATTATTTTATTTTTATGTATTGCGTTATATATAATTTTCAGATTATATGGAATATCGTTAAGATAAACATAGTTTTATTCAGACATATGCAACCAAAAACATTTAGTAACTGTATGTAATTTATTTATTAAAAATGTTTACCATGGTTGGTACAATCAATCATTTAAAACAAACTTAAGATTAGACCCTGTTCTGATAAGCGTGTTACTAACAGGTAAACACGACATTTGTAGGAATGACCTTTACAAATCTACTTTATATTATATAAAACTGAAAATAGTTAAAATTATATATAATATAATAAAAATAAACTATACGAAATAATAACATTGTTGCAAACATTAACATTAAGACTATATTTAATCAGGCGAATCCTCTAGAGAATGCCGGAAATAGTCCAGCATTCTACTTTAAATTTTGAGAGTACTATCATTGGAAATGTCTGTTTATCTTTGTGTTATGAAATTGTATTGGCTTCACAATCTCACAGTCGGAGCGTGCAGGCCAGTATATTAGTATGACAGAAAGGAGTGCTTTTCATCATATGCCTATAAGATTCTGCCTACAGGGAGTTTATGAATGAAACGACTGAATACTTTAATAATTGAGTTTATTTACAATACAATTTCGATTGGGAGCGATTGGAAAGCTTCCTATATCGCTAGTGCAGCTTGATCAAGGCACAAATCTACTAATATGCCACATTTCATATTCTATGTAACTAATTTGATTAATACAGCAATTTTATGTACCTGTATACTGATTAACTTAAGTTACTTTACCGTGTTTTAATGAATATTTTAATCAGAGTTTTTAAAGTTTTTTACCATTGTTTTAGAATCGATAGATACATAAAATTGCCTTTTTAGTATTTAAACTATAAACCCAACCTGTAATTACCAGTTACGAAATTAGATATAAGGGTTCCGTTTTCCCTTGAGGCTAAAAACAGTAGGTTAGATTATTTAAATCTTTGATTTATTTACCTAATCCTAGGTACGAGTACGTAGTTACCCGGCACCTTTGGTAAGTAACCGTGTCAACTAAATAAATACATTATTGGAAAGGCTAAAGAGTTGGAAAATTTAACTTAATGACTAGTTGTGGAATGTCCTATATCTTAACTGGCTGTGAAGAATTTTACTATAAAAGGAAACATTTTAAAATGATTTAGGTAATTTTAGAGAACATCGTTTTAACTAAGTAACTTATGTGAAGTTATACGGTTTTAATAGGCTTGCAGCCTGTTGAAATCGTAAGATCTGTGTTCTAACGTACATACGAGAACATTATTAAGTATCAACACGTTTTATCCCCGCATTTACTAAACTAACTGATAACTAAATTGTTCTAGATTGACGTTAAATTGCTTTTTAGGTTATTATAATAAGGTATTTTATCACTATTATTTTAAAGTGTAGTTTGTCTATTGATAAAAATTGAAACAGCTGTGTCTAGTGCAACGTTAAGCGAAGATGCAAAATCTCTATATATAAACACCAAAATTTCTAAATAAAAATAAAAGGACGTAGTGAAGTCTTAACGCCAATAAAAATAACATCTTATTTCTAATCTAAATGCCGTTGGCATAATTAATTATTTTCATAAAACTTTGGTGATACTTTTGGTCAAAGAATCTATCAGTGACTTGAGCTGGATAAGCTTATCCTAACGTAGGTACAGTCGCGTAAATGATTAATTACCTACCAAAACTTATGGTAATGCTGGTGACATCTACCTAGGTTCCTTTTAAACGTAACTGTACTGTTTCTTAAATTTTTTTACGCGTTACCCTAGCGAAGTGTAAGTAACAAACAATAATCAAACCTACAATCAAAATAAAGACAAAATTACTCTCTCAAATATTTACTAAAGATAATAAATTGAATCTAAAAACAAGGGACATAATAGCTTTTATACCGTGCAACTCACACCCCCACAACAATTTGGTATAACTGAACAAAGAGAATTTCCTTATCGCCAAAGGCAAAGTATTCTTGAATGAACTCAAAACAAGTCTTAATGATTTGAGAGTACGTAACTTTAGAAGAACATGCCTTCAACGATAAATTAAAGCTCCCCCTGTTATATAACTAAAGGTAACGACTTTATGCACAACCTAACGGCTTAGAGCTTGACCTTTCCATGACAGATATCGTTGAACAGTTGCGACGTGATCGGAACAAAGTCGGGGCCGGAGCGGAAGTAGAGAGGCTCCTTAATGACATCGGGGTCGAAGCCTTCCTTCTGGTACTGCAATTTCTTTAGCTTGAATGTTCCTGGAAAAAAATAAGATAGATAGAGGTTAGATAGAATTTGCTTATTGTTCAGGTAGTAATTTATTGAATTTCATGAAATATACGCTTAACAAAACGCTTTTCTAAAATCAACAAGTAACAAGCAACTACCACCGAACTGCGATCCCCAACCCGCATGCCCAGCGGGGAGTTAATGGGCATTACCAAAGACAAAGAAAAGAGAAAGAAAAAGACAAAGTTATCTTCAAACTCTTATCCATGATGCGCAGAAACAGCCGGCCTGGTGCAAGAAGGTAGCGAGTTGGCTTGCGAGACCACATGGCAGCTTGGATAAATCCATGTTTTTGACACCTCGGCCGGGCTGTTGAACCAAGGCTTTAGAACAAGACGTATGCAAGAAGGGAAAGGAAGCCCTTCACAGTGAGATCCGATGTACCATTGATATCTTGCTAGATCCTGATCTTAAGAAGGCGACGAGTTGTCGAAATCGCGCGCCAGCTTCGACCTACTTTTGTTGACCTCGCCAAGATTGGTTGACCGGGGCATTGGAGCGAACGGAAGCCTTTGTCTAGCATTGAGATGATGTGATGTGTAGGTACTTTAGCTAGATATACGTACCAGTGATCTCGAGATCCTTATCCATGATGCGCAGAAACAGCGGCCGTGCGTATGAAGGAAGAGAGTTGTCGAGATCACGTGCCAGCTTTGACATGTCCATGCTTTTTTTAGGGTCGGAGATCGCGGCCATGCCCACTCGCCCTTCGGTTTGAGGGATCTGGAAAGACGTGCAACTTGTGTTAATTTCATTTTATTTCCAGCTAAATCGACGGACATTCTTTATCAAAAACTTTTCAATGTTACATTATTTATTTTTCCTAAGTTTATTGCAATTTTTACCAGACGGCGAAGCATTGGTTTTAATAATAGACGACCCTCATTAGGTAGAGAAAAAAAAGGGGAACTTAACAGAACTTGGCTTCATGGTCACCTCGGCCGTGGCTACATTCTCTCCCTTCCACTTGTAGGTGTCTCTACCTCTGTTAGATAACTTACAGAGACGCCATAGACGACGCAGCCGCGCTGGTCGAGCGCAGAGCCCATGGCGTTCTCCACCTCAGCCGTGGCTACGTTCTCTCCCTTCCACTTGTAGGTGTCTCCGGTTCTGTCGCGGAAGTAGAGATACCCTAGCTCGTCGGCGACCAGAATGTCTCCGCTAACGAATGCGGCGTCCCCTTTGCTGAATATGTCGCGTTGGAGGTTCTTGTTGCTGTCTTTCTGTAAGGAAAATATATAACATGAATGATGCTGAATATGTTACGCATACTTGATGTACCAGATGAAGATACATAAAATAAGATAATAAATAACGCAAGACTGAGATAATAGATTATAAGATTTATGATTAATGATAAGATAATAGATGACAGAATAAATAAAATCCTACTTTATGGAATTTTATTATTTGGTGTTGTATTTTTTGGGTTCAATTCCAGAAATAAATCATGATAATTATCATTTATCACATCATCATCATCAGCCTATAGCAGTGGCTAGACCACAGCTGGACATATGCCTCCCCAGATAAGCGACATATTGGCTCTTATAATGTCTACGCTGGGCTGGGCCCCATACCCAACCCACATGTTTGGGGATCGCAACGGGGAGGTGGTAAGCGTTAAGCTGCTGATCTTCCTCTGGCAGGGGAAGGTCATCAGCTTATAGTCCTTTTATCCTGAAGGTAAGTTAAGATTTTTTTTTCTCGCAATTGAAGTGAAAAGTAGAGTGTTTAACTCGGGACAAAACCACACATTATAACTCTGGCTTGTAAACATCCCTCGCTGCGCTCGGGAGTATAATAACCTCGTATATAATGTGGTGGTTTAGTCCCTTGTAAAACAATCTACTATTTCATAATATTTTTATTTAAATGTAGATATTTAGTTTACCTTGTCCACATATCCGTGGTATTCCCTGGACGCGTTGCCCTGTGCAATCAGCCCGATGAACATGCCGGGCTCGTCTGTAACAATTTACATATTTAGCGGTAGAATGGAAGCTATCGTTACAAAGTGCACTCAGGTATATTACGTATTTTGTAAAAATAAACTGTAACTCCGAAAAAAATTAATTTGGCAGAAAATTAACAGCTTGGGTCTGTACCAAGAACCTTATTAGGCAGCAATACCTAACCGAAAAGTAAAGAGGCATGCCATTGCATGTCTGGTGAATGTGTTAACACCCATTGGTGTTAACGCATTCACTGTACAGGCTCGGCGGTGCCGATAGATGTTCGTCTTGGGCCATGAAAGTTTAAGCCTTTAGCTGGTTTTCACAGCTTTGTTTTCCTGTTTAGCTTTCAGACATTAGGTATCTAAAATAGAATATAATGGTTCGTGTGTCGCAATTCGCATCTGACTCAATTTGCGAAGCGCCGTTTGTCACGACTAACTGGCGAATAGAAGTGACAGATTATTGTGTTGCCGAAACCGAGTATTCTATGCTTTTGTAATGTTTTCTATTCTTACTTGCGGTAGGAAATTGGAATATGTGGTAAGAGTTGCGATAACTTTTTGCTTTAGCGTTTTTGGTTGTGTTTGGAAGGTTATATGGGTACCTAAAAACCAGTAATACCTTTTCTATCGACAGCTGCTGAGGTAAACGTGTTCTTGAGTGGAGACCGCGACTCGACAAACGTAGTTGTTATTTTGAGCTTATAAAAACAAGATCTAACGGACTCAGAGATATGTTTCTCAAACCTTAAATTTGAGTCAAACAGACGACCCAAGTTGCGTGCCTCATACACTCTCTCAATAGGCTCTCCCATCAGGCCACACACGCACAGTGATTGTTGTCTTGGGTAGAATTTTTGAATAGAGAAATATCTCACATCACATCACACATCACATCATCATCGAATGCGTAAAATATTTGAAATTCATTCCTTCTAATTCAATAATTTAGGCAATATACGGACGATGCGATATCATTTTTACAACACAAGAGACGACCTCTGTGGTGCAGCGAGCGAAGGTCCGCCTGCAAAGCAGGGTTCGATTCCCGCCTCGGAACAAATATTTGTTCCAGGTGTTTTGTATTCTAATTGTCTATTTTTCCCTGGACAACAATCCATGTGCTTGGCCTACTGGCGCTCGCCTGCGATTTGCGGCAAGCACACCCTTATAACCAGACCATGGCAATGATGCTTGAATGTTTGGTGGCAGAAAAAGGCATAGCGGTAGGTACTACTTTATGAACTAGCCCTTTCGCTTCATAATCCAAGAATTTTTAATCACCGACAAAAAACTGTTTAACGTGTTGGTACTATACAGGGTGGATTTTTATAGTTACAGGAAAACGTTCATAGGAGACGATCCATAACTTTTAAAGATATTCTGCATTCACAGATTTTGAAAAAACTTACAGTCAGCAAGAAAATGGTAATTTACACCAAAACTTTTTCTGTTGCCAATCGATCCTGTTTCTTTTAAGAGTCTCTAATGGACCGACTGAGGTTTGAATACTAGAAATGTTAGAAATCACGAAAATCTTTTTACGAACTCGAAACATTTTTTGTGACCTACTTGCACCTAATTTGAGCCTTCTGATTTCGAGAAGCTAGTATCTCCTTTTTTTTACTTAAATCGATGCTTAGAACAGAAGAAGTACATATAAAGGGTGGCCTTATCGTTGAGAGCGATCAAGCTGCGGCGTGAAATCTCTACCGAAGCTTCTTAAGACTTACTAGGCTGGCATCTGATGCAGAGCCCGTTAGCCCCTCGGACGAGGGTTCCTTGCTCGTCGACGCGCACCAGCGCGATGGGGTGCATACAAGTAGGCACCAGCTTTGGCAGGAAGCCTACAGCACCGACTTGGTTGTCCACGTTTACTGGAAAACAAAGGATAATTAACTAAGATAAATAAAAACTGTAATGATGATTATATTCTCAGTAAATAAATAATAATCAATAATTAGTATTTTCTTTGCAGCTGAAAGATCGTATCGATTGATAAATGATGGATCATCGCTTGTTTATCTTTATTTTTACTTAATCATAGGATTTTTAACTGACTTCCAAAAAAGTAGTTCTTAACTCAATGATTTTAATTAATCACTTCCAGCTGAAGTACAGAAGTAAGTGCCGCTGTACTTTGGAGGTTCTATTTAAATTGGGTTCATGAGAAAACGTAATAATTGGTTTATAAGTCGGTCGGTTGGTTTTTGTTTGGTTTAAGTTTTATTATTAATTGCTGTAGTTTATCTAGCTTAGTTTAATTATAGCACGCCTTTTTGTTTTATTTCTACCATGTGTGGTTGATAGGTCATCGGCATTAAGCTCACCTTTTGTATACTTTTGTTAAATGTGAGCAATAAAGTATTTAAATAAATAAATATAAATTTAAGAAGACATCTTGTGCTATGATGGCATTACTTATTGGTACAGAAAGGAACACCGACCCTCATCTTAACAAACAGCTTAATAAAAGCTTGCTCAGCGATCTAAGCTTGAGTAACGCGTCTATGGAATAAATGTCCCTCAAGCATAGATCTGACTGAGCAAGCTTTTACAACACGGGCCTAAGAAGTTTTACAGTGATTTTTCGTAGTAACGACGCAGGTTTCGGGAAACTAAACCTTTGGTAGGTAGGTACATAATAGGTACTTTAGTGCCTATTGCCTATCCCTTGTACTATAATTATACATTGTAAATGTTACCGTAGAATATATTTTCCGTAAGACCGGTAAAATATATTTTCCGGAAAATAATGAATAGGACTGTATCACTTACAATTTAACGCATTCAGACACGTAAATTTATAATTCTCCTAAGCTTATACTATGTAAGATAATCTAACGGACGTTATTATCCTAATTATACTGTAGGTACTTTAAAATTAAAATAAATTTTGTATTTGTATTTATTTATTGTAAAATGTATTACATAATAATAAATGTTTTAAAAAGAGTAATTCGAGTCATTATATTTTCGTAATTTAATTAGGTAGGTTAGGTAGTAATTGAAATAAGTACCTAGATAAATAAAATATTAATTAGTTACTTTTAGATAGTGCTTGTCTGAATGTAAATATTGTGTTATATTTAGGTTCATTGCCACTGTTGTCTGAGATAACTATACGCTTACATTCAGCGACAAAATTACCTATTTATTTTTGTAATTTAAGGACATAAGACATCGTGATAGAATCCTTTCTACCTCGATGACATAAGAAGTGTTTTTCGTTGTTTTAGGAGTAAATAAATAAGTAACGCTGGATAATTTACACATCATTGTAGAGACCCAAGCAAAGCAGAGCTTGTGTTGGGTACTAGATAACTGATATATAGTGATATACTTAATGCAATATACTACATAGCTAGATATTTTTTATTATAAATAGTAAGTATTTTTCTTTTTTTATGGATGATATATGCTTTTCTAGGATTGACTGACTGACAACATTCATGTGAATTTCCAATAATATAAATTCTCATATAATGTTTTGAGTTTGAAATAGATGTTTTCATAATTGTTATTATAGTACAAGGTACACTGGACTTCAGTCAGACAGTCGGTCGGTGACAAAACGCGATGATATTTGGTAAAACTGCCTATAAATAAATAAAAAATACAAGTCGTGTAGACAATGATTGGGATTGAAAAAATCATGCTGTCCCGCTTAGATCAATATTAAATTTTCATTATAAATAGTCATCATAGATTATATTTGTCAAACGTGATCTAAGCGGGACAGCATGACATTTTCAATCCTAATCTTTATCTACACGACTTATACATTATTTTATTTTTAAGCACTTTTACCAAATATCTTTGAGTTTGTCACCGACTGTCTTAATGAAGTCCAGTGTACCCTGTTATAATAACAATTATAAAAACATCTATCAGTACGAAAACAATGTCCTGTTGTAACAATCATGATAATGTCATTGTTTTATATCAACAATAGGTACGTTATTGAAGGGTGACATAAAAAGGTCAGGGTACATCTTACACCAAGCGAATTACTGGCAAGTATCACGCATTTCTTAATCTGCACGTTAAACTGGCATCTCACACATATTGACAACTAGCAACAGCCTGTGGCGTCGCATTCGCATTTCAGGGGCATCGAAAACCTCCTGCACAATTTCGTTAAGATCTGTTCACCCGTTTAGCCGTGAAAATAAACAAGATCGAACAGCACAATTATATACTGTTCGATAACCAATGTAAGAGCTGGTCCAATTTAAATAAGCTGTAATTGGATAAAAAAGGTTATGGTAGGTTTGTGGGTTTGTGACTTATGGATTTTTAAAAATTCCTTTATTATACGTGATATTATGATAAAATAGGTGGCGGCGCTACTGTGGGTCGGGGTAGCGCCTTCAATTGTAGTGTTCTTCTGCCAAAAAACATTATAAGTAGTTTCTTTTCTTTTTATGGCGTGTACTTCTGTCACAAAACATACTAATCGTTTTTTTCCCTATGGCAGTACTCGTATCTTACTTAACCCTTAAATACTTACTGATATTAGCGTTTCCTTCCGTCGCTCCATATATTTCGTTTATCTGAGGCACTTTGAACCTGCAATTACAATACAATAGTCTCATTAGAGTGCGAACAACGGCCCTCTTGACTTAATGTGCTAGATTAGTAAATGTTATGTACATACTAAAAATATTCAGCGAAGTGAGTCAAGCAGGAGGCTATGTAAATTACGCCAAAAGGTTATGACTTTTAGCCCATTCAAATACCTGCCTAGCATTGGTAGAAAATTAGAAACGCATCATTAAGCCATCGCCCCACTGCTGCGCAATGAGGCTACGCACGTGTGTCTAGCTGCGCTTTGCAAGACAATGTATGTAATGATAACGTACACTGCAACCCACGAACGAACACGCTACGCACGAATACTTGCTAAACGCGTGGCTTGCTCATACTGAACTTCTTTCCGGCCCTTGTGAGCACGGAGGCTTGAGGCGTTGAGCCTCGAGGCTTCAGCTCGAAGGATGACAACTACTCGGTTCTTGGGTGGTGCAAAAATGCTCTTATTTTGCTTATTATAATTTTTTGTAGGGCTACATTTGATTTTGTTTTATTTTTGCCTTTTTGTAGCTTGCTCAAATATGGCGCCTTTCATGTATAGTGTGAGCTGCAGTCGAAAAGTAGACCCACGTTGTCAAACAAACGGACCCCCGCAGCAAAAACGCGCCGCGTGTCCGTGCACAGCCTGCGCCGCAGTGGGCCAGCGGTTTAAGACTAACATAATGCTAGCTGTCAAAAAACCTGTCCGTAGCTAAGTAACATCTGTGAGTTTCACGACACAGCAGAGCAGATTCCTAAGGAAACTGCTCGCTGTTAGTAAAGTAGAAAAGCCACAACTCGCTTCTGTATTCCTACTAAATAGGTATTTAGATTTACAACTAGATATCTAGCGGTGCTGTTAATATGAACTGACCATGCGGACCGAATGTTGGCTATCAGTGGGCCGCGCGAGCTGGGCTAGCAGGTAACGACACGTCGCTAATGTACGGTTACTATAGCTGATACTAGATGGCGCTGCTAAATAATTGGCGAAGCTATATCGCGCCCTTCAAACCGAACTTTTAGGAAAATGTCTGCGACTGATTTGACTCAATTCTACCCGTGTTCTTTTCAAGACTGCATCGACCACTGTATGCGGACATAATGCTAATTGTCCTGTAACCTGTCAGTTTCACGTTACCTGTCAACGATCTGCTGCCAGATGGCGGGCCGCATGCCGTTGCCGACCATGATGCGGACCGAGTGTTGGCTATCAGTGGGCCGCGCGGGCTGGGCTAGCAGGTAACGGCACATCTCGCCGATGTATTGGGCAACCTGAGAGAGGAAGTCAGGTGAAATTATCATGGTATAAGAGAAGTATATGTTGCTATGTAAAAATATGCAGCAATAATTTATTTTAATCTCACAAAAACATATTTAAACATCTTACCGTGCACTCATACTTGATGCAATCCAGCCAGTAGTTGGAAGCAGAGAACTTCGGCCGCAGCACTGAAGGGATGCCATCAACCAAAGCGGCGCCGGTGCCGACCACTCCGCCTGCTGTGTGATACAGTGGAAGCGAGTTGTACATGCGATCCGTGGACTTGAGGCCCAGCATGTGGACTGTGGCGACTACGACGAGTAGGTACCTGGAGAGAAAGGAGATTGATGATATAATACTAAGTACGAAACTTTTGTTTGGTCACTGTTAAGTACTTGTTACCTAAGTGTTTGTGAACTTCGTAAAAAATATTGCAAAACTTCAATCTACTGTTAATTAAACCTACTTAGTTCATATTTTTATATACCAATGTATACTCATCCTAAGTGAACTTGTTTGTTCTTTTTAACAGACTTCGAAAGTCAACTGTCGGCCAATTTTGATGATTTCTTTGGTATTGTATAGACAGAGGATGATCCTGATCACGTAAAAAAAACGAAAGGAATTTGTATTTGTCCCGCTAAGTTTATAAAACAATGCAAAATTAAGGAATTCGGAGTCGGTTTTTAATTCTTTCAAAACATTTTATTTTTTCTTTAAACCGTTGTAATTATGTTTGAGAGAGGAGGTTGGTAATTTAAATGCTATTTCTGTTAAGCATTTTTACGTACCTAAAGATGAACATTGTTAGAAAGTTTTGACACTTAAAGAGGAAAGTTTTAGTACCCAACAGAGATAAATAATGAGAAACGGGCTAGTTTAGAGAGTGGTTTTAGGTACTAGATGATTGCAAAATTATCAGTAAAGATGAAGAAAAAGCTTTATGTGCCCTTTAGACCAAAATATTTAAGCATCTCCTTATCAGAGAACGAAAAGACCAGCGATTACCGACGATAAAGGTTTCTTCCTGTGGCTTAAAATAACGATTCTATTTTCTGTGGACATAAAGATAAGATTGGCGCTAAAGCTGCGCGTATCCCGGAAATCATCGCTGCATCGATTCAGAACTATTTGGTGGGCACTAAATCTAAAACGGTCTACGTAAACAAACTGCTCAATAAAAAAATTTACCGAAACCAAAACCCCTAAGAATCAGCAGGCATCTAAAACACACAAGACTTTGAACCGTACAATATGAACATAAAGTCTAATCTGGATCAAGGGCAGCTATGAATAGACTTCAATGGCCTCTCGCCATTGAAGCTTTCAAAGTGCGAGCGGCAATATCCCCAGAATGCTCAAAAAGTATCAGTTTGAAGCAAACTTTTTAAGATGGATGAAAATCTGTTAAAAATACATCAACAGTTTAACCAGGTTGTTTATTACATAGGGCTCTTAAGAGTTCTCTAATCTTGCGTCAGCTTAATTGCATTAACGGTCTTACCTAAACCCCAATTAAGAAAATAAACAGAGTGTGATTCGCAATTAATGAAATGCATTCTACATGACTTCGTTTATTCGTTTTTTTGTCAGTTCTTCGTACTTACCTACCTAATTGTATCCAAAAATGCGCAAATACTGAAATTGAACCACTTTATATAAATCCGTAAGTACGGTATTAAGTATTACTTACTTAATATCTAATAATGAAATTGGTGAGGAATCCACTGATGGAAAGTCAATTACTACTTCAGGATTCCATCGAAGCCATATGCTTTGATAATCCCTGAGTCTCTCTAATATTATAAAGGCGAAAGTTTGTGTGTTTGTTAATCCTTCTCGCTCAAACAAAACGGATACGGATGAAATTTCGTACCAGTATAGCTTATATCCTGAATTAACACATAGGCTACTTTTGATCCCGGAAAAGAGCTCTGTTCCCGTTGAATCACCGCGGGGAACACCGAGAGGCGCAGCTAGTTAGTCCTATAAAAGCCACTTATTATAGGTAATTTGTGACTTAAGATTATCTTACTTATAATAAGTGGATTTTATACGCCTAACCAGCTGCGCCTCTTGGTGTTAATAATTATTACGATTTCGTAATAATTATTAACACTGAGAGGAGCAGATAAATAAACCATTAATTAGAGGCTGACTGACGAAACGGTAAAGTCCTGCGCCTATTTATAGGTGCGCCAACACAGGTAGGTATCTAGAAGTGAGTGTTTTCCAAGATACGACGCGCGTGCTAACACAGCTATAATAACAGTTTAATAAACATTCGATAAAACCAACAAGTGGACGCAAAGGGAGTGTATTGAACGGATACAAATAATTTAGCTGTTGGTGTTGCACACGCGACGGCAAATGATAACATCCGGAGGAAGTTCCGTGTAACCCAGAAATCTTAAGTTTTATGTGACTGATTACATTTGACAGCGATTTGGTGATTTATAAATTTGTAAATATGCAAACTGTTCTTGCGGCCGCTATGCGTATTTTAACGAGGACAAAGTTGAATTAGTGTCTCATGGAACGATCAAAAGTTTACTTGCTATAACTTTACATTTATCTAGAAGTTTGTTCTATACAATACCTCCATCAACCATCCAGAGTAAAAAAGACCCCGCCCCACACTAGCTCCGCCACTTATTTTATCTCATTATTACGTAAAACCACAGATGTAATAGATTAAAAAAAGGAATTTAAAAAATCCATTGAGCAGTTTGTTATACCTATCATAAGGTTTTTTGTAATACCTCTGTACCTAATAGTTTTATTTTGTAATAGTTTAGCCAGAGATGCCAGAGATGCGAAAACATTTCAAAGGTGAGTCAAAATTCCGCTAAGTTTAATACTAATTACTTACAATAGAAGTGATACCGCTTCTATTGTTAGTAATTAGTATTAAAGACTCCGCATTGGCACCGTTGGCCTAGTGCCAACAATCCTGTGCAGTAACTGAAATGTCAAGTTAAAATTCGCTTCTGCAATGTTCTTCCTTCTCTGGCGTTCAGATGGCTTTGCACACATGCGAATTGAAAGCTGTGTTATCGACTAAGAGCTGGTTTTGGCTTGACGCCATAGCAGTAGCCGCAACGCGGCACAGGGGCATAATTTAGCATACACAAAGGCTGCTTGATGTATGATACACATAGTTATTCATTATAAAAGCATTTATATCTAACGCGATAAGACGAAAGGAACGAAGGTCTCGAAGACGGACAATGAGGGATGATCGTTATTTCTGCTCAATACAACCTTTGGTACAGCCTTGCAAGCAAGTACCTACCTAACTTTAGTGTTTTCGTGATCATGGCGCATGCAACTGTATCGAAAAAATATAGGATATAATATAGACACAATTAAAAAAAATGTGGTTTTATTGTGTTTTTTAAATTAATTAATAATTTATCTTTTTACTTTTTTACTTTTAAATCATAGTAGGTAAATACGACTCGCTACAAAAAGGTGACTTTGCTGCTCAAAAACCGTGAGCAAAATCGGGTTTCGCTCACATGTGGAATAAATGATAATAATCAGATTGTTGAAAAAAGTGATTTGAATTCAGAATGTTGTACTAAATTTCTAGTGTAATATGTTATTGATACTCTATGGTCGATTATATGGGACTTGCACCTCTGTGAGTTGCACTCATTTTATAGTTTATCGTAGAGAAGGAGGTTAGACAGTGTTCAACCTTCATAAAAGCGCATAATTTCGTTCGTTCATTGTTTGAAAGAGGTCTATAGCATTCGCACCCTCCATTGTTGTTGACCAAAATGAGTTCCTGAAATTCGACCTCTTTTATAAATTTCAAAATACTTTCTCGCTAGTCGAGGTGAAAAGTTGTATGTTGAACTCGATAGCAAATCTTTTTTGTTTTGAGCCTTTTAAATCCCTCGCTAGCTCTGGATTTTATATCGGCACGTGCAAAAAAATATCGTTTTACTCACTTGTTGAACAAATAACTATTTCACAACTCTAGCTCGATAACGGTGACTTTGCTGCTCAAAACAGTGAGCAAAATACTATTTTGCTCACATGAGGAATAAGGAACTTTTTATTTTATCTGTGTTGTGTTGTTGAGTTATAAGCTGATTTATACGATGAATTTGAACTTACTTTGAGTTAGGCAGTACAGCAGCCTTGGGCATACCAGTGGTTCCCGAGGTGTAGATATAAAGCAGGGCGTCCTTGTACTGAGGTGGATCCGCGACGGTAGGGTAAGATGGGGGGTGCTTGTCCATCTCTTTCCCAAGGTCTAGGGCTCCCGGAGACGGCATGCCGTGCAGTTGAAAGAGTTTCAGTTCCGGAGGTAGCTGGTCGCGGATTTCTTCTAGGGCTGTAGGAGAAATGTTGCATTTAGATAAATAGAATATTCAGAACACGTAATATCTAAAACATTTTGGTAAAAGGTAAAAGAATTGGTGGCCTTATCGCTTAAATCGATTTCTTCCAGGCAAACTACGATTAAGGCTGGTCTATGCCCCAATGGCCTTGAGAACACAAAATAAATATCTGTAGTCGTCTAAATAATTTGTTTTATTTGTGAAATGTTCAATTTGTGTAGGTTATACTTTGACAAATATTTGAGTGAATGAAAAATGTTTAAACTCAATAGCGTTTAGAAGAAATATCCAAATAAACGCTGTTGATTTTGAGCATTTTTTTTTACTCAAAAATTTGTCAAAGTATTTTACACAAATTAAACATTTTACGAATAAAACCAATTATTTATACGACTACAGATAATTATTTTGTGTTTTCAAGGCTGTTGGGGCGTATACACCAGCCTTAAAAGAGAAGATCAAAGGATGGCGGTGCAAGAGCTAATTCCAAATAAAAAACTAATACAAACTAAAATAATCCTGATGCACATTATACTAAATAGAAATGTACACATAAACATAAAAAAAAAAAAAATTTATGAAATTTTTCATAAAATTCTAATCATAAATTGATTAGAATTTTATGAAATAATACATAATACTAAATAATACATAGAATTTTATGAATATACCTACATAATAACCAATGGGTAGCCTGTGGTGACATTGAGGGAAAAACTAAACGCTTTTGAGACAAATAAATTGAGAAACAGTGGCCTTAGCCATATTTAAATAAAATAACTTAGATAACGTGTAAGTAGATGTCTATGCCTACTTTTTATACGACTACCAACTGAATTTTATAATGCTGAGATTAAAAACTAAAGAAACTCGGTATACTTTTGTAACATTATTTATTTTGCTGTCGTATGTGAATACATACGACAGCAAAATGGCAATTGTGAATACAATTGCCATGAAAAGAAATGTTATTGACAAGTATAGCAGCAATCTTAGTCTGGACTGAGTCCAGTGGTGGAGAAAGAATAAGTAGATAAACGGGGAGGTAGTGGTCCAGATTAGTGGTGAAGTCTTCATAAAAACTACTGCAAATTTTACATACGAAACCAAGCATTTATTTACTACTTATTTAAAAAAATGCGCAAACACACATGCCGTGCAAAAATTTAACAGCGCGTTTTCTCGTCATGTTTTGTTCTCCATTCCAGCGATACGTAGTAGGAAATAACATTGATAATTCAATTTGTCCGTGTACAGTTCCGTTCCGCATGAGTGCATGACAAGCAGGAGCATTTATAATTCAGTGACCTAGATCGCTGTTCTGCTTAGTTCATTAGTTAGTTTACTAGCTTTTTTGTTTTTTTCATCGTAGCATTTTAGGTACTTATTAACGGGCTTGGTTGTCAAACTAGGCCTAGATCTCAGTACTCAAGGGATCCCCGTGGTAAAAATCCTCGAATTACTTAAAATGCTACCTATTTTCTTTGGTTCCTTGAATGTGAAAACACTCGATACGACACACGAAAAAAAATACGATAAAAAAACATGAAAGTGCACTGTTTCGCCCATAATTTGGTCGAGACCTCAGGAACCCTGCGGTCTATTGAAATGACTTATGTTTTATCAGATTATCTAGAGGATAAAAAAACTTGGGACGGGATTTGCACCAACTCGAAAAATAACAACTAACAGGCTTAAGGTTTCTTCGTCGCTTCTTTACTTTAGTCTACATACCGAAGCGACTGAAATCAACAATATCACTTTATTTCCGTGTCAGTGTTTAATTATTAAGAATTTGACCTTTTCTAAGTGTACATTTATTGTATTTATGGAAATAAAGAGTTTTTGACTTTGACGTTGATTCGTAGAATATATATTACTAATTATTTGGTCGAACCAGATTTTTCATGAGTTGTGTAGTTTTCTTGTAAATAAACTTGATTATTGTGCTTACGCCGCCGCGCCGCGCCGTTCCGTTCACAAAACGTATAGTCTGTACACTCCTATTAACGCGAAATCTACCTATCCAATACCTACCTATCTTTTCGCAAAATGGCTCTTAATTAAATTGGTGACATATATAGATATTATTCAAATCTATATTAAGAGCGTTTACGCCTTCCATGCGCAGTTTGGCTCAAAAACAGTACTTTTCAAACCCGTTAATAACATGAACCACTTATCTTACACTATATGTTAATTAATATTAATTTTAGGAAATTTTGTTTGCCAAATAGTTAGTTAAGAAAATATTTCAATTAATATAGTATGTACGCGTTCTATCAAGATAACTTGTTAGAGGTTTTCTAAATTTCCCTTTTAGCCTCAGTTTCGAAGATCAAAATATAAAGAAAATACTGATATATTTAATGAACAAAAAATAATAATCAATCAATAAGATCCTTGGAAAAATAGTTAGTTCAAAAGATGTTTGGTTTTGGTATCTAACTACGAGAAATTCAAATTCAAAAAATGTGAATTATTACGAATTTTAAATTATTTTTTCACCGATATACCTTATTTAATTTAATATAACAATAGCTTACCAATAAAGAATAGCATCTTCTTTAAAATCATACATTTAAAGTTGTAATTAATTTGTTGTTATTATTTTTCTGTAAATATTTTAAAACAACTTTAAAACGCTGCGCGCAAATCATTTCAAGTCAGTCTCATACACATCGCGCGCTAGGCGTAAACGCTCTTAAGGAGTAAAGTCATTTCTTGATGAAGGTATAGCCATCCACTATCACAATAAATGTTTAAATTATCAAAGCATAATTTTAGGTCCTTCTTGAAAGGCGAATCAATACTGGTCGGTATGAAAATAGACAAATTCAATATACATAGGTATTGCGCAGGTTAGGCTTCATACGCTTTATGTAGGCAATATCTTCTAAAGTCAAAGGCTATTAAAACATAATACCAGCTTCTACCCACGGCTTCGATGAGGTGGCTCTTGGACAAAACGTAGCCCATGTCGCTCAGAGATAATTTAGCAGATAGCTAAATTCTTTCACTTATAGATATAAGTGAAAGAATTTTCAATATCGGATAAATACTTAGTTCCCGTGTTATCCTTTACAAACAACAAACCTGTTACATAATTTTACCACTTTTCTTTAATACTACTGAAATAATTTCATAGCTCTATACTAATCTAAAGATGTATGAAAGACACCGGTGGACTAAGATCACTCACAAAGGAAAATCACTAGGAATTAGGTTTCATTATCCGATATCACAAAACGTTATCGATTCGAGAACCTAATAAAAATGAACCTGAAAACGTGAAAGCAAATCGATCCCGCGTGGCACTGTTCACACGAAATACTTTTATAAATCGATGTGTTTTGTGAATGCCATCTATTAATGTTATTCGATACCTACGCAGCCACGTCGAAATATTTGCCCTGGGGCAAAGATAATAATATAAGGGCAAATGGTAGGTAATTAATAAATTTAATAATGGTAGGATGGGAACACGCAAGTGGTCAATGAGAATCTATATTTCATACTAAGTACTTATTCAATACCTACAGTAATATTATATAGGTAGATGAAAGTTTGTGTCGTTGAGAAATGTTTGTGCGAAGACAACATCAAAACTACTGAAAGGATCGCTGAAGTTTTGAGGGCGCAATTCCTTTTTGTGAAAATAATAAGCATAGGATTTCGCGTTCATAGGAGCGGGGCAGAGCATACGTTTTTGGAAATGCGTAAGCGCAAAAATCAAGTTTTTGATTATTTACAAGGAAACTACTTACACAACTTATGAACTGGTTCAAGGAACCAAATAATAAGTAATTAATAACCTACGATACAAAACATAAGTAATTTTAATAGACTGCAGGGTTCCTGAGTTCTCGACCAAATTATGTGCGCAACAGTGCCCTTTCACGAAATTTTTAATCGTAATCTTTTTTTCAATCGTGTTTTCACATTCAAGGAACCAAAGAAAAATTATTGTTGAGTTTTATGTAATTCGAGTTTTTTACCACGGGGATCCCGTGCGGGGATCTTGGCCTAGTTTGACAACCAAACCCGTTAGGTCCGCCCCTTAAATTCTGGACATGGAATAACATAAAATTAGGCTTTTTGTTCCAAAAAACGCGTACGAAACCGCGGGCAAAAGCTAGGATTCATTATGAGGTGTGAAATGTTAATACGGCCTTCTTAGAACCGTCAAAGCCCGAAATTGTGAAGATATCATAAACAAAGGAGAAGCTTAGGTATCTATGATAAAAAATACACTAGTCATATAGCCTGGGCCCCCAACGACGCGGAAGACGGCGCCGCAGCTGAGCACAGATTAAGATAAAAATGGAGGAATGAAATAGACTCATTTATGGAAGTTTTGTACTTTCACCATAGCACAGGACAGGACCGTGAAACCGTAAAAGGGAGATGGCAGGAAAGGGTATTTGCCGCACCGTGGGAAGCCAGGTTAACTAATAAATAAAGCAGAATTCATCACTTACATGTCGCAAGATGCTCCGAGTACAGAATAGCGCGAGCATTCGCCACCTGGATGCAATGAAGCAGCGGTTTGTGCCTCAGATTGCTGTTGATAAGAGCCGACACTCCTCCAAGCTTGGCGACTCCGAGCCAGCTCCAGACGAACTCAGCGCTGTTAGGCATGAAGACACAGACCACATCACCGCGTTTTAGGTTGAGGTGCTCTTGCATTGTTCGGGCCACTTGATTGGATTTCTCTGCCATCTATTGGGAAAAAGAAATAGTGAATAGTTGTCTTCTAAACCTTCGTGATAAATCGTCAGCCACATCGACACTTACCATCAGCTGAGATTAAGATCAAACGAAACTCTTCACGATTTAAAAAAAGTTGGAATAAGGTATCAGGGGGCCTACTCGGAAAAGAAAAATCGAAGTTTCTTTTTCGTTTTCGTGCAAAACGAACTCTTATGTCGCTTGCATAAGATTAGCGTTTGCACGAAAACGAATCAGACTCTTCGATTTCGTTTTTACGAGTACGAGCCCTGATTTTCTAATTATTGATGGAACAAGCCACATATTCCATAAGATGTTAAAAAGATGACCATCGCGGGATCATAGAGATCACAATTCAGGGCAAGCATGCTAGGAAAGTGCTCTGCGATGGCCCACGCTGCGCCAATCAACCAGAAGCTTGGCTTGATTTGCCTGTCATGGCAACTATATGAATACCATCTCCTCAGCAGATGTACGTCCACTGCTCAACGTGCCTCCCCCAAACAAGGAGGGAGGCTGCCGTAATCACCACGCTTAGCAGGCAGATTGGTGATCGCAGATCAGGAGGCCAACACTGAGTATCAAGTGCTATTTTATCAAGTAATACGCAGTATCGTGATACCGCGAATCACTTGATGGGAAAAAATATCATGTGATATCACAAATATATCGAATCCCGCCAACAACTGCTTTCTGGTGCGACTTATCGAGCAACTTATCGAAGAAAAGCCTTCGATAAATATCGAATGGCATATTTTGAGAATACACATGCTTCGTAGCTCGAAGCAATCACTCGATATTTTGACAGCTCTTGCCATATTTACAGAGTTGATATTGCCAGAATTGCCTACCAGTTGTAAAAAATACACAGGAGAAAGCTAAGGGCAGCAGCTCCTTCTGTGTATTTTAACTAGGGTAGGTTCCCTATTAATTCGTCTTACGACATCCACGGGATGAGTTGGAGGGGTCGATTCTTACGCCGCATTACCAAATTAAACAAATTTCGTTTGGACCTAAAAAAACCTTAAAATTAACTTTGCTTTATTATTATTCAGCACCTTTCTGATGTAGTGCCTAGAAGGTCGCCTAAAGTCAGGCCTCATACAAAAAGTAGGGTACGGTTGTGGTGCGGAATGCCTAAAGTTAGATAGTTGCTCGGCAACGCTGTCCTAATAGGACTAAACTGGTATGGCTAGTGACCATGTTTCATAAATCCTGCATATCAAGGCACTTGATAGTGATGCTAGTCCAAATCCACTAATTAAATTAGGTACCTTCAAATGAGTTTTAAGGTTTAAAGTGTTTAAAGTTTAAAGATCTGTGTTTGCGAGTTTGTGTGTGTCTGTCTGTGGCATCGCTAGCATAGCATCGTAGCTCCGACACGGATGGTCGGATTTCGAGGTTTTTTCGTTACTCCATAAAGTGATTTTACCTAGTATTCTTCATGCAGATACCTATCATCACAGAAACACATTCGGGATATTCTGTAAATACGGAATTTAAAAGGCGACACAGCCCCAGCCGACAGAGCGGATATTCGAATAAGATAGAGCAGTTCACCTGGCTAGACAATCAAGCTAAAATTGTTTACTTCAGCATTCCGTGTTTACAAAGTAGTGCGGTACGTGGATATGTATGTCATGCGGAACTTGGCAGTTGGCACGCTATAATTCATGGTCCGTGCCAGAGCCCACAAAAATTAAGAGTTCTTGTCCTAGTTTGAACTTACGCTATAGGTAGGGAAGAACAGGGAAAGATTGAAATTAAAGAAATTGGGTCATGATTCATCTTAGGCCACATCATCACTTACTTTAATGAGATGGTAGCCAAACGCTCGACCATTTCCAATAAAAAAAGTAATGCATTAAATGTCTATAATAGAGGTAAAACCACGCTATATCTTCTTCACCGAATTCGATACAAAATTAAATCAAGTTCTGAAAAGTCATAATAAGATTTAAATCATTGACTAAACAGAACAAGGAAATATACTTACTGATTGAAGAAGACTCATCTTAATGATGTCATGTCCTCAACGTTGGAACATCAAGCATGAATGCTTTCACAGATGTGACTAGGCCATGACAGAAACACCAGTAGATACTTATCAGCTATGGTGACTAACCTGTCCGAATGTCCAAGTGCGGCCTCCAACATCGATGAAACAAGGTGCATCAGGGTTCTTCTGCGCGCGTTGGGTGAACAGCGAAGCGACGGTTGCGTTCTGCCGCCCCCAACGCTTCGACCGTACCATGCCATTCGCATAGCGCCATAGGAACCTGCAATGGAGGGGTAGTTTAGTCTATGTTTATTTGGACGCGGTTAACCTATCACTCCCCCTCTCTCTCTTTGTTACCGGTTAGCCTTATTCGTTGAATAAGCGACTGAAATCGTTAGCAAACTGAAATGGCAGTAAGACGGTTATCGCTTTATGCCCCAAAGAACCAATTACCGTTGGGTTTGTGGTTGTGTTCTTTTCGTAGAGACTGCGACCCGGTAAACGTAGTGTAAGACGTCTACCCCTACAGGGGTAGGCACCTGGACCTTGGACACCTGGAATGCAGATGCTGGATGCGGCATGATGAAGACGAGGCGCTATGGCACTCATTAGGGGACCTCGATTTAGCCAAGAGGAAAGGCTGAAGAAATGATTGCGCAACAGTTCTGTGATCGAATGCTTGTCAAATTGTCAGAAACACACTATAAGAGAGGCCCTAAGCTTTACCTAATAAAGGTCGGTCCATAGATAGATACGTTTCTTGACATCAAAGATTTATTCTGTGCCTATAAAAAGATGTTCGGAGTTGAGCCATGAATGATGATGAGTGTTGGATAATACATTCAGCTGCAAAAATATGAATGATGTAGTACCTTGTCAAACTAAAGCATTATTTTTGTTATTGATAGAATAGTGCGTAAGCCCTCCTCACATTCAGGATAATTTCTAAGAAATCAAATAATATTAATATCCACTAACTTACGCACTATAATAAAATAACAAAAATCTTACAATTGAGCAACACGACTCCTCTCCTCTAACGGATGCTTTTATGTTGCGGATGTACCCATAACACAAGCTCTGCTTACTTTGGGGCTAGATGATGCTGTGTGGATTGTCCAGCATTATTTATTTATTTATTTTTATTTATTTTATTACTTTGCAAACTGAACGTGGTGATCGAGTAAGTCAGCTTTACTCCCGAATACTCAAACGCAACTCAGTTTTGAGCACTCAAGTCGCGTTTTCTTGACAGCTTTCAATGAAAACCTGTCAAAAATTTGTAACTTGAGACGCTCTTAAATCTGAGTTGCGTTTGAGTATTCGGGCGTTAGTGTGACATGGGCGGGACTAGAGTGCATATTGCTTTGTAAAGGCGACTGTACCTACAAGGTAATAAGCGTCTGTTTATCGTATAATTCCTTCTTTATTAGTAAGTAGTTAAGAGATTAGGTAGTCATTCTTTTTAATGAACATTGCATATTGTTTACTATACTCGCTAAGAATCAGTACATTACAAATAGGTACCAATCTACCTAAGTACTCATTAAACTGAAAAATAATTACTTAGCCCCATTATGTCCTTTGTATGTTTGTTCCTAATTATTTTCCTACATAATTGTACCTTATTGATACTAAACGAAGATGTAGTTATATTATTAAGTCTTAACATGCACCTGTATAAGATGTGCACCCACCCACTGTGTCGTGACGACAAAAAGTCGTGCAGTTTAATGTATCGCGTCGTCGTCACGATCCAATGGGAACAACTAGATACGATAGGCGTTCAACGATAAAAAAACGTAATGGGAACAGGTAGAGACGATAGTCGTCCAAAGATAAATATTACGACACAATGGGAACGCGCCCTAACATGATAAAAATGAGCTAAAAATTGTAAACTAAACGTATGAAAAAAGAGTTGGTTCTGTATTTTTACTTTTATTGGTAAACAACACATGTCTCGTTGCCATAAAGAATTAATCATCTATCATTAGGATAAATTGGTCACTTCTGTTATTACGACTTTATTAAAAAATCAATAACATGACATGACCTATTTACCTGGAGGCAAAACCATCGGCCAAACTGATATGAAGGACAATCCATGACCGAGAAACGCACGAAAGACTACAGTATTTTTTATGAAAGTAGCTTTTGTAAGTACGCGCTTGTTATACCGAATGAAATTAATACCGTTTTTTACGTTATAAATTAGGTAAACCATAAACAAAATCGAAAAAACTGTAGGTAGGGCTTAATATGTTTCCACGCAGTTCTCCGCATAACTATTTACCAGACACACACATAAGTGGTTCACAGATTATAGGGCATTCGTCTGATTTGATTTGATAACAATTTTATGATAAGATCTCTTTACCTGCTATAAATATAGCTTATTTATCTAGAATTTTCCAGTTATTAATATCTTGTAAGAAGAGTTTATTACCTGTACCGTCTACTCACACAATGTCGGTATTTGTACCGTAAATTATAGGTCATCAATGTAAAGAAGATTCTAGCACTTCAAGTCATAGATTAAGGCAAAACCTGAAGATATGGTACGTTCTCCCAGCGCTTACTCAACAACTGGCCTGTGTACAACTACACGCAAACACTTACATTACCAATCATGTGCAATAATTATAATGAACAAACACGAGGGCATTGATTGTTGTAGTCTTTTAGTCAATATACACACTAAAGTACGTCGTAGCAAGCACGCGTAACACGAACGCCGTTCCGACTATGAATGAGGTGGGTGGACCTAATTGCACCTAATTTGAGCCTTCCACTTTCGAAAAACTAATACCTATCTCCCTTTTTAGGGTTCCGTACCCTAAGGGTGAAAACAGACTATTACTAAGCCTCTGCTGTCCGTCCGTCCGTCTGTCACGTGGCCATATCTCATGAACCGTAAGAGGTAGACAGTTGAAATTTTCAGATAATGTGTATTTCACTTGCCGCTATAACAACAAATAACAATAATATAATAATTATCAAAATTAAAGGCAGCTCCCATACAAAAAACGTGATTTTTTTGCCTTTTTTGCTCTTATGTTGTCAAGGTTGTATCTCAAGAACTACAATAGGTAGGCACATGAAACATTCTATAAATAAGTAACACTTCAACTGTAATAATAACAAATACTAAAAATAAAATATAGTTTAAAATGTAAAGGGGTCTCCGAACAAGTAAATATTTGACATTCTTTGAAAAAGTTGCCTGTTTTTTACGGTACGGAACCCTTCGTGTGCGAGTCGACTCGTACTTGGCGGTTTATTTACTTAGATCAAAGTTTTCCAGTACCTATTTTACTTTAAAATCTATCAATATTTGTCAATTTAATTATGAATGCATTCATAATGTTAACTGCAAACGTTGGTGTTCTTCCAAGCCAACAAGGTTCGTAGTTAAATCGCTTACATTCGTAGTAATGATCACTTCAAGTTGGTATGTTACGAGAACAAAGCTCAGGCTCTTTTACTATTCAAAGGACATATTATTGCTGAAGTGAAAACCTACAAAAGCACACAGCGAACCTACTTGGCCTGCCATCACGCGACCAGTGACGTAGTACAATATAAGCCAATAATTAAATAGACGACTAGGTAAGTACATAACGTGACCTTCGTACTATTTATTGAAGGAAAACCGCTAGAAAATATCAAATGGCATCGTAAAATATAGGACAGATAATTATAATTGGTATGTTGTAGTGCTTTATTTGCTTACATAGATTTCCTTCCTCTCACGGTCCAGGAAGGCAGGAAAGAAATAGGCTGGGTTTTTTACGGAGCCAAGCCTGTTAGGCTTTGTTACATTTGATATTATTATATCCAGTAAGTTTTCAGTTACTCATCCATTAAAACAATTCATATGTAGGTCCTACTAATACATGCTAATATTATAAATTCGAAAGTAACTCTGTCTATCCGTCTGCTACCTTTTCACGCCTAAACGGCTGAACGGATCTCAATGAAATTTGGCAGTGAAGTAAATGGTATCCCGGGATAACCGGCCCGGGAAGTAGCCTATGCTACTTGAAAAGCGCGTGCCAAGCCGCCAGCAGCAGCTAGTATTATAAATTCTAAAGTATACCTATCTAATTCTGTCAGTCTGTCTGTTACCTTTTCACGCCTAACGGCTGAACGGATCATGATGAAAATTGGAGGACGGTATCCCCGGACGGACATAGGCTACTTTTTATCCCGGAAAAGCGCGAGCGAAGCCGCGGGCAGAAGCTATAGAAGAATAAATTCGTCATTATTGCATTTTTTGTGTGCTGCCATGCATAGGAATGGTTTTGCCGACAAATTTCAAAGCACAGTCAGCTGCAAAAATTTGTATACACTTTTAAATTTTCAATTTGACGAATTAGTAAGTAATTGTGATCAAGTACGATGATTTTTTTATATGTGTGTAAACTTTTATTAGAAAAGTTCAGAGTAAAATGAAAGTCGAAACTTGGGAGTGTACACATATTTAAGCAGCTGACTGTACGTAAGTACCGAATAAACTGGTAAGCAAAGAATTCGAACACACATTTCCACAAGCCGTTTTACAGTTGGACAATAAATCAAACTACCTAGAAGCGCGAAATAATTCTTGTAAAACTGCTTGCTTTGTTCTTTAAATAAACGTTATGTAAGCAGGTAGATAAGGTACAGACTAGACTCCGAAAAGTGTTGACAAAAGGCCAGTATTGAACTTGATTGATTTTAGTTACCTCCCAAGTGAGGTAGCTACCTACTTTTTAAACTTACCTATACATACGTACTTATGTACCTTGAGTGCATATAATTTTGCGGTAGTTTCTGAGGTAGATACCTACTAAAGCACACTATAGGATTTCAAAAAAAGCGTTTTATGCGTAATTGGGTAAATTATTTTTCGCCAGAATTAAAGTGAATTGTTTGGTGTTTGACTATCTTATTTAGATGCGAAGCAAAATCGATATATCAACAGGTATGTACTGACAATTAGGAACATCCAACTAGGTATAGCGGACAGTTCAGTTCAGACGAAAATAACCCGAGAACGGAATATTAGTACGAGTATGTAAACAACTCTGCTTAGCTTGGGGCTAGATGATGCTGTTTGTCAACCATTATTATTTATTTATTTATTTATTGTTCAATGAGCAGACCATGTGATGGCAAAAAAGGGAAATTGTGTCAAAAAGCTAAGGTGAATTTGATTATTACAGGGTGTTTTTTGAATTGCGGTCACATACTACCGATTGGATTGTATGAAATAGGTACATCTATCCATGGCAGTAGCAATCATTTTACCTCAAGCAAGACGAAAAATACCTATTTATCAAAATTACTCTTGGAGGAAAAATATTCAAGGTTTTCCCAGAAGCAAAATTAAACATGGAAAATACATGTAGTATTTTTGTGACGGTTTTCATAATTAATTACATAAGATACATATTACTATATGTATGTAACAGAAACTCATAAGTAAGAACACGATTGGCTACAAATTACCTTCTACTGTGAGAATGTAGTTAAATTAAAACCAGTATTAAAAATTATTTGCTCAATAGGATATTTAAATTTAGAAAAGCGCCCTTAATAAAACTATATCTTTGAACAAGGTAACCTTCCAACAGCGTTTATCGCTGCATAAACAAATAAACGGTAAATGCACGACTATGAAGTTGCCTAATTGTTGACAGGTGAGTGAATGAAGATAGAATAACACAGTTATTTTTGACGTTGATGCAAGCATTCTACTAACTTTGTGTTGTTTTCTACGAATAAGTAATTTGTTTTTCAGCTAAAAATCAATGGTACCTACTACTCAAAAAGAGATTTTAGTTTCATATTATTTTGTGTTTTGTATCTACTAAAGTTTATGACTCTTTTGACATGGACACTGGCAGAGTTGTGGCAGAACACAGCGGGCCATGAAACAAGAAGTTGAAGTTGAAATAGAGATGATTTTTGACTCGAAAATATCAGGCCTTACGACAATTTCCTTTTTCATCGAGCCGACCAAGTATTATAATAGATGATTTTTCCAAAAAAATGTATCGAAAATATTAAAAAAAAATATAATTTACCACAGTAACACACGTCGTCGTCTCACGTCTTACTTTTTATCACGGAAATACGTGTACCTAACTAATGCTGCGGGCAGAACCAAGTAACAACTTATAACAACAAAAAAAAACTGTTTTATTGTAATGAATATTCGAATACTTAAAATAAAGACATTAGGACGCCCAAGTATGTCCGTAAAGTACTTTACGTTATACAAAATAGTGAAGCAATTATACCAAAATCGATTACGACTTCTTCATACAACAAAATCGATTATCATTAAAATCGAATCGGTAAAACATTAGGACATGACTATTTGATTGTCAGTCCAACTACCGAAAAGAAAATAAGATCGTGGAATGAGTACCTAGGTAAGCACGCTTAAAATTTTTTTTTTAATTGACCATGGTTAGCACTTTTTGATTATATTACAGGTAAGAATGGCGCTGTTATTATTCAGCCACCTGCAATGCAAAGACCTGCCTTTAAATTAATGGCATTGTACTATGATTTGTTACGATTAATATAAAACACCAACTGTTGTTAAAATAGTGGGTAGATTATAATAATGCTAACAATGGGTTTTGATGTCATTAGTCATTATTGAAGTAAACATAAAAATAGATAAATCCGTAGATACTCGTATGTTCATGTAGATAAGAGTTGTGTAATAATTTTATAATTACAGAAGGGAAAATTACATGAATAGTTTTTTTACAAGGGACTAAACTATCCCATTAATATATGAGGTTGTTATACTCCCGAGCGCAGCAAGGATGACAAGAATGAAGAAAGGAAGGAAGGATGACAAGACCGAGTTATACCTACTGGGTGGTTTTGGCCCGAATGAAACACTACACTTCGATTGTGAGAAAATAAAACAGTCAAAACTTACCTTCAGTAAAATATTGCACACTTTCACTTCTTTACTACTCGAATTTATCGAAAGTCTTTACTTAAATATATTTCACGTGATTTAGACCGCAACAGAATCATAATTAATTATTTCTTTGCCCTTTTGGTCCATTTGCATATTAATATCTTAATTTTCGCTCGATGACATTCTCAATTAAATAAGCCACGTTCACCTTAACATTCATTTGTAGTAAACAAAAAATCCAGAGATTTCGCGCTAATACCAACTTTTTTTGTCTTTGTCACGCGCAATGCAAAGTACCTACATATTCTACCATGGAGGAAGAATCACCCCTTCTTACATAATTATACTTTTAGCTGGTTTCGGCTACGATTGAAAATCACATCATCGTTAGTGGACAAAACGTATTAGATTGGGAAAAGTGGTAGGTATGTTCTACCTGAATAACTTAGTTAACAACGGGTCTGAAGGTCCAACTGAGGTCAAGAAGCTGAATGCAGTAAACGAAATTATACTCCATTCTAAAATCCAAAATATCTTCGGTACTAAACAGACATTTATGAATAAAAACTTTAGTCGAACTGATAACAATAAAAGAAAACAACAATGTAACCACTAAAAGCAGTTCCACGAGAACGTGACCACGTAAAAACATTTGCTCGGGGCTTTTTTTGCAAAACAAAAGAAACGAGCAGGTAGCCCAACGTTTTGCCCGTAATGCAGAAACTAGTGGTTTTATAAGAAAGCTAATATTTAAATAAAAAAAACTGTTTAAGGAGCTCCTTGTTAAAACGCAACTTTCATACAAATGGAACAAATATTTTAAAATGTTTTCCAATAAAAAAGTACTCTGTGATGTTTTCGCAAAGGAAACCGCTGACATAAGAACTAACCATTGTTTGTATAACAACCTGTGCTGATGTGGTAGATGTTGTATGGTATGACTCACGTCATGATTGCCATCCAGATGACCCATGTTATCAAAATCTCATTCATGTATTGTGATAATATCTAAAACACAGATATAATAATACTAAGTCTAACTAATCATTAAGAGCTGAATTCAATGTGTAGGTAGGTATTTTGTTAGAGGGAAGTAAGTAGGTACTGAACCTTTTTCTCAGTCAGGTATTTCTTTAATAATAAGTGTTAGGTATATTTAGAAATTAGGAACTGGGTAGATGGTAATAGAATCCCCAAACTACATGCACGCAAGGAGGCTTTCAAGTTGTTTTCCGAAAGAAAATAACTTTTTTGAACCAAAAAAATATTTTTTCGACCATCGTGGACTCTGCAAAGCTGTTTTGTTAACAAACTTAGATAATACCAATGACATAACTAAAGAGAGGGTAATACATTACTTCCGTTCACTTGGGTTCTAAGTACTTGTAAGTTTATTTAGAAATCATAGAAATCCCACCCGGATCATTGCTCCATTATCATTCATTATGTATTAGTTATCGTAGAATAGATCGATAGGAATGTTTAATTTATCATGCAATAGGTACAATAGAAATTACTCAGCTGTAAAGTACTTCTACAGTGAACTACCTACCTAAGGTTCTGCCTAATGCAGATGTAAGGTACTAATTACTGAATGTCGGAAACGAGGTTCGATTTTAATAATTTATGTGAAAAAATTCGTTTCTTTAGTGAAATTTTAAATGAACTTATATCGTGCAGATCGCAATATTCTCGCGTTTATCACTAAAATATGCACTAAAGAAATCATCCTTAATTCACGTCCATAGCTCCTTTTTTAAGGATGTGCAGTTAGTCAGCGTTGCTGTTCAGTCAACGTCACGTCGATTTTAAAATTATAATCAAGTTTACCAATTTAAAATAAGTTTTATTTAAGTAATAGTTTTTACGAATAGTAAATAAATAATAATAATAATAAAAACTAAGTTATTTTGACGGTAGGAACTGGCGGAACAGCAGGTCTGAACTTCAGAACCTCAATACAATATAACTATGGCCACGGTTAGTAACATTACATAGGTACCTACAGTTTTTAAAACGTGACATGGTTTAAAAGCAGCATTTAGATAGCGGAAATTATTTGTTTGTATTCATACTCCGTCAGACAAGATACCTATAGGTATGTATTTCGAAGTTGTACAGTAAATTCTAGAACCTAGATTTCAATACGAAAGTCACGGAATAACAATTAATCCGAGATCATGGCGCATGAAACTGTGCGGAAATATTGGATAAACTCAAATCATGGTAAATATCCCGTTGTAAATTATTTTACTGTTAATAACTAGGATGGATTTAAAAGATCTATAGTGTTAAATTAAATACGGCTTTCCCATTAACAATTTTACATGCAATTTACTTTTTCTACCGGATGCAACTTCTCACAGGTCAAATGAACTTAACAATGCGCGCCATTTTGTGAAAAGGATAGGCATAGGATTTCGCGTTTATAGGAGCGGGATAGAGCATTACGTTTTTGGAACGGCGCGCGGCGCGGCGCCTCCGCCGGGGCGGCGCGGCGGCGTAAGCGCAAAAATAAGTTTTTGCTGATTTACAAGAAAACTACACAACTTATAAAGAAACTATTTCAAGTAACCAAATAATTAGTAGGTTAAACGTACCTAGGTTTCGATAACCTACTAATCAAAACATATTAAGTAATTTCAATAGACCTTCTTTTCGAGTGCACTACCAACATACCTACCTAGGTATTACTAGTAAAGCCAATAAACTTTTAGGCTTTCTGCTTAGATCAACTAAAGGTTTTAAGAAACCCCGGAGCCTTCTTTACCTTTTCTTTGCCCTTGTAAGAATTGTTTTTGAATACGGTAGCCCTATTTGGTCTCCTAAGTATAAGGTTCATAATAGTCACGAAATTGAAAGAGTTCAAAGAAAATGCCTACGTCTGTTATGCTTTAGGATGCGCCCAGGTCGTTCTAGTCTGAATTACAAAGAAAGGCTATCTTAATTTAATGTCTAACCCTTGGAAACTCGCCGTATTCATTTCGATCTTATCTATTTATATAAAATTATACATTCATATATTGATTCCCCTATTTTGATATCAGAGATATCTTTCAATAGGTACACGATTTAGTGCGCGCAGGTCCAACACAAGCAATCTGTTTGCTTTGCTAGGATCTTATAAAAACAATATGTATTTATTTTTAAAACCCCCTGACTAGAATGACCCGACAATACAATGATTTAGCTAAGGACAACATAGAACTAGACATTTTTGTTCAGAGTTTGCGCCAATTTATCAGAACTCTAAAATCAATTCAATAAAGTCCCTGATTCTGTGTTTACATTATTGTGGTATTAGGTGTACCAACCTACATTACCACGAATGTGAGCGTGATAACTTTATTCCTTTACTTTTGTTTTAAATATTTTACGATTTACCTTTTTACTCTACGGGTTTTGCTTGTAATATTAATATTTCAGTATGCACATACCTAGGTTGTGTTACAATCAAGTTTTAGAAGTACATTATTGAAACATTGTTATTTTTTGTTGTTGTAATATGTTTTGTGCGTCTTAATAAATAAATAAATAAAATAAATAGACCGCAGGGTTGCTGAGAGCTTGACCAAATTATGTGCGAAACAGAGCACTTTCATGATTTTTTTGTTTTATCGTGTTTTCACAAATTCACAAAGAAAAAAATTGAATTTTATGTTATTTGAGGTCTAGGCCTAGTTTGACAACCAAACCCGTTACGTTTATCAATAGTTATCACTTATTCAGTTGAAAGGGAACAAAATTAACCATAAAAACGCATGCCAAATAGGTACCTACCAATCGCCTACAAAAACCAATCGTATAATAATTAATTAATGTTAGAGTCTAGCAAATTCTAACCCGGTTAATCACCTTTACATAGGTAGGTAGTAAGTTCTGCATGTAGGTATTTATTCAATATACACATGCAGAACTTACCTACCTACCTTGGCCTATATATCTTGCTATATATTATATTGCAAGATATAGTAAGGTAACTAAATAGGTATTTACTATACCTACGTAATAACCTACGTAACTAAATAGGTATTTACTATACATTGTTTCCTCCTTGTGTTACACAGAAAATACCTTTATTACTATGCTGCTGCAAATGTAATACAGATTTAAGCAAAATGTGTAAAATAAGTACCTACCTACTGCACTAACTTTGCTAACAGCATGTTAACTGTTTGCAAATAGATTAATCCACTAATATCATCTAGGTATTTGTACGTGAATGCTTAGCTAGATTATTACTTAAACCAGTAAACACCTACCTACCTGCTTCGTATCTTTACTTCGTACCTACCTATTTATGAAGTGGTGTTTATATAGTATTCAAAGGTTAAAAATACACCATGGCCCAACATATTTATTTTATAGACATTATCTTCAATTAGGAATTAGAAAACGTACACCTCTCATAAAGTCGGTCGGTCATGCTTCTTTTCTTTTCTCTACTAACAATTCAGATCGCAATGGGCAGTAATTTTAACCACGCAGTATAATCGAAAGGGACATGGGGCTAGAGCAGGTATAAAATCTATACCTACGTGACTGCAGATTTCTACGACCTTATATATAACAACTGATTTAAAATACTGCTAAGCATGTCGGTTAGCGTACGATCTACAAGTCGCACTATTGCGACTTTATAAACCGTTCAGTTAGATTACAAAAAAAGGGTTGTAAATAGAACAAACACTAGTTCCCGTTTCACGTATTAACGTTAAATACCTGGTTGTCTCGAGATAGAGACATCAGTAGAAAATACGGTATTTTATGTAAACTCACTTGGTATCCCTCGGCAGCGTTTTGACGAACACGTAAATCCATTTTCTGTATCTGTAAACGCAGGGTGCGACCGCGAGGAGGGCAAATATCGCCGCTTTGGAGAGAGTACTGAGCACGGCGGCCATTGCGGCTGCCAGTGCCATCAGCGCGACGAGCGCGGCCAAGATAGCATCCATGGTGGGAGAGCTGGCCGCTAGCCCAACACTATAAACAGATAGCGGAGCGGGTTTAGTAGTGCGGAGGGCGCGACGCGGGGCGCCGCCGACAGACCGCGCGGCAATGACGACTCGAGGCTCTGGCGCGGCAGCTGGCGCCTCGCACATGCGCCGACAACAGCTGATACACCGTCCCCCGTTCCACGCTCCCTCCGCGCGAGCCCGGGACACATCAACCGCGTTCGCGACACATCAGATTTTTGTTTTTATAAAAACTTAGGGCAGGTTGGCGCGAATGACGTATGCACGGTTGACAGGGGTGAATGATGTTTGATGGGTAAATCGATCCATTTTTGAAACAGTTGTTGTCAGTTTTGACTACAAGAGTTTTATTAGTTCGATTAAAAAGTTAATCTATGACGGGGTACCGGGGTACGCTCGCCTTCACAAGCTATTGTATAATGCAAAGTTATAAAAAAAAAAAAAAAGTAAATTATATTAGGGAAATAAATCAGATTAGCCCAGTAACAGTTTAGTTACAAAAGATAAATAGATAGATAGAGGTATTTATTGTTACAACCAAGACACAAAAACAACAAAACATAGGTACATTAGAAAAAATTGGTTTTAAAGATAATTCTTTATTCAAAACATTATACCTAAGAAATAGGTCGGTACAATATAGTATACTAAACTTCATTATTGTATTGATTGACATCCTGCTAAATATCGTACCTTTCGTTTCTGCGTAGGCGTATTAATTTCCCATCTATGCCAACGACAGCATTAGCTTAGGTCAGATTGCTGACTCTAGATTGTGATTTCTAGAATAGTTGTAAATGGCAATTTACAACTATGTTAGCATGTCTTTATTAGTGTGTTCAGTGTGATCTTACATAGAATGTTGAATGTTAAAGAAATGCACAAGTTATTCTGTAAAATTCATTTATTGAACCTTATTTTTTCTAGCATGACCCATACCATAACATTATTTTTAACTGAGTAACTAAATACAAATAAGAATGTAAGTATATTTTACATCTAAGAAATAAGACTGATAAATTATGGGCAAGTACATAAGTTAATAAATATAAGTATGACAAAAAAGAGATTTAATACAAATAATTGTAAAATTATATAGTTTTAAATATTTTTGTTTTATTTAGCCAAAATTAGAAGGTAACTAGTACATTATTGAGATTTCCAACATCCTTATTAATTTGCTAAATAAGAACTATTTTTAGTTTGAACAGATGAAAAGCCGAATTTTATTCACTTTTTACATTAATTTCTTTTAAGAAACAGCAGTCATAACATAAGTAACTTTAACTATTGGTATACATATATATGAAGATGTTGAGATTCAATAACATAATTTAATTTGTTTCATATTATAAAAATAGTTATTATGTCCATTTCTTACAGCTACAGCTTTCTTAAAAATATACATAAATAAAAGTTTTGTAATGATTATAGAGTTGCCATGTCCCCATTTGTATAATTTCAAATGATGAACTTTTTAAACTGAGTCCCAAAGAGGCTAAATGAAATGCTATTCTTACTATAATTTAATCTTAGTTTGACATCTTCGATACGCCGCCGGATACCTAGACCGATGTTTGACATTTTAAAATATTTTACATAAATAACTTGTTATGTAAGAAAAGCAGCTCATGGAATGGTTTCGTAATTTTAGATCTAATAAACTTCCTGTAAAACATTATCCCGGTAAACTAGAGAAAAATAACTTTAAAATGATCTTTGTTATTTTCAATGTACACAAATATCCTTGACGAACATACTATTTACTCGTGATTAGAGGCAAATATGGACAAACATCCTGCTTTATTGAAGTCGTTTGTTAATAGCTGTTGGTACGAAAAGGAGCAAAGGTTGGATTGCGATTTAAAATACGTTTTTTGTCTGTTTGTTTGGATTATTTATTCTATAGAGTATTTATTATATGGCCGGCTACCTATTTATTAACTGTAAATATGTAACTTTCTATAAAAATAGCTAAAAACGTAACAGCTAAAAACTGCTAAAACGGTAACTCGGGAAGACAGGAATGCTTTTTTAGGAATTCGAGTTAGCTGGTTGTTTAAATTCAAGCTTAATAAATTATATACATTTTATCTACAACTAAAGATATTCAAACGAGTTATTATCTCCTATTTGAGCGATGTATATCGGTCTTTTATTTATTAACCGCCAATAACTGATCAGGTTGTAAAACATTAGCTATTTTGATGGTATACAAATAATTGAACGTTACGTTTCTTACAACATTAATTAAATAAATCACAGCCTAATTTTCCCACTGTTGATCATGTCATACTCTTCAACACCAAGCGGAAGATATTTTCCTAATTTTAAATCTAAATAGTAAAGTTTATCATTTTTTACCAAATTCGGGTGGTAACTTTCCTTTTGCAGATCAGTCTTCTTCATTTTAAATGTACCTGCAAATAAGATTGTACGTTAGTTACAATTCTATAAAATTCAATTTCGTTTGTGAATTGTGTTAGATATGTATGCATTTATTTTAAAATTACGGACGACATATTATAACACAATAGGGAGCATAATCAGAAGCATTTTAAACATTTTGATCTGGTTATAGTTAAACATAACTTCATTATGCTCATTTGGGTCCAATTTCACCGTTTGTTAAACTAAGATCAGCTTGAACGGGATCAACGGGCGTTTTGCGATGAACTCGTTTTAATGCGCTGAACTGAGTTTATCTTTAGTTGATTGCGTTAAATTGCAGCAGTAAAATTTGACCTTAATCTTGTATTCTTGGGTTCCCTCGCCAATTTAAACTATTACGTCATTCCATGTATTGTATTACGTATATCAGTCATTTAATACACATAACACAAGCTCTGCTTAGCTTGGGGCTAGATGATGCTTTGTGGATTGTCCAGCATTATTTATTTATTCCTATCCCAATCGAACAAAGCTCATTCTTCCATTACCGGTCATGTCCATAGAGGTCATTACTCTCAGAAAGACAGGTCTTGCGTAAGCTGGTAGCTCCTTCGTTAAGTCAGCTGATAGCTTGTCTAGGTCGAGAGTGTCTTTCACGTCGACAATGCCGCACATGCCTGCCCGTCCTTCTGTGTTTGGCACCTGAGGAAAAGAAAATAGTTTGACATTTAGCACTGTTTCGGAAATGAAGAATTCAAGGAGTTTTCGTCGAAATGAGCAGTGTAGGAAGCGGCAGTGTGAAATTTTAAGCAGTTTCGATTTTGATAGCTGTCAAAAACGAAAGCTATGTTCAACTTCAACTTCAACTTCTTTATTTTGGCGCCGCTTGCTTTTCGCTACGACTTTGCCAGTGTCAGTAAGGAGTGTCATAAACTTCAAAAATAATAATATGATCAGTTGAAAAATAATGTGATCGGTATAGTGAAAGCAGAGAAAATTTAAATTTAGCATCAAATTGATTTATCTAATTTTAATAGGGCCAGCTAAAATTACTGACAATGGTGTCAATACAGATGTCGTCAAAATCAAACTTAAATAATTTGACAGTACTAAAAATGTTGCCGTCCGTTTCATAACGATCAAAATAAAAAGGATGGCAGCATTTTTAGTGCTGTTAAATTATTTTTGTTTAGTTTTGACCACACCTGAATTGACGCCATTGCCACTTCTGAGATATTCTGACGTTTGAGCTTCATTTCAAACCTTCGATCAGGGAGTCTAATGGATACGCTATAAGACCTTTTTTGAATAACTTCATAAACGTTTATAATTTGAGTTTGACAAACATTTTTTATCGATGCCGATGTCAATTTGTAAGCCAATAAATAAAATTTTGCATAATCAATGCACAAAATAGCGAGAGAAGACACAACTTTAAATACTTATTATATTAGCTGAATTTACGCGGCTTTACCAATGTGGTCGATTTAATAGTAAATTCTTACAAGAAATTGAGCTTCATTGAAACAATTATTAATGATTGTCTGAAGTGTCACAAGACAATTGAAGGTTACTTTAAAAAAATATGTTTTTGATATATTTTATCTACAATAAACTCATAATCCCTTTGATGGGTGTCAGATGTCATCTGTCTGTGTGTCTGTGTAATAAAATTTGATTAACAAAAGTATTTTGATGTCATCGATAAAATTTAAATACCTACAATTACTACATCACTAGCAAATTTACGTCAAGTATTGGTTACGCTTATACAATGTCAATCTAGTACATTTTGTATGGCATCACGTCTCCTTTATAGACTAGATTTTTTTCTCAATGTTTCAAACAGAAGACGCTAACTGCAGAACAAATGCCTTCCCTAAAGATAGCCATAAAATAGCCGGCTACCTTTGGCCTCCGTGTCTGGGTTCCGCGGTAAGTTGAGGCCCACACATTGGTTCTGCAAGCTAAGGCCCTGCTCATTGCTACTAGAAATTCGCAATTGCAAGAGCTATGTCGATTACCCACGGTTCCTTCTACTTTTTGTTCATTATATGCCAACTTTATTTTCTTTTGGTTTTTGAAACTTTTGCCAGCTTCACGTGCTAGTTCACAGATCAAGTTATACAAAAAATACAGAAATAAGACTAACTCGTCAGTGTTATA
Source organism: Eupithecia inturbata (assembly GCA_963662085.1). NCBI lineage: Eukaryota > Metazoa > Arthropoda > Insecta > Lepidoptera > Geometridae > Eupithecia > Eupithecia inturbata. The sequence goes on along the minus strand of OY759180.1, from coordinate 6,147,587 downwards.
AATATGGTTTACTCACCAATACACCATAGACAACCGCATCTCTATGGTCCGCGACCCTGGAGATGGCAGCCTCTACCTCCGTGGTGGAGACGTTCTCCCCGCGCCACCGGAACGTGTCCCCCGTGCGGTCGCGGAAGTACAGGTAGCCCAGCTCGTCAGCCACCAGGATGTCGCCTGGAACAAAATATTGATTAGATTCGAAGTTTCAAAAAGCCGTAGTGCTATTTACTCTTATGTCGCAGCTGAATACACCAGCCCGGTAGTAAGACGCCAAGATTAAATCATTTTTTTAACCGACTCCGAAACAAGGAGGAGTTTCTATGTTCGGCTGTGTGTATATTTGTTTAAAACTTTTTTAATGTACTTATGTCAGTCGATTTCTCCGTCAATTATAGATGATTTGGATGATTCTATTACCATACAAATTTCCCATACTAATTTTGTTCCCGAGGGATTAGTATTTGTCCGAAATCTTAAAAAAAAGAAGTTAAGATTAGAAGTTGGTTTTTAGTGTATTCAAAACAATCAAATTATGTTAGTGTACGAGTGATTGATGATTTACATCTCGACCCTGCTGGCACGTATTCGTTTTTCGTTAGTTTAACTAGCGTAATCCTCAACTTACCGTGTTTTTACACGGTAAGTTGAGGATATCGCTAGTTTTGGCGCTGCGTCAAAGCCAACAGGATATTTATCATGATTTAGAATTATGAAAGCTTGTTCAGTGCATATACATCACTCAAGCTATACTTGAGTAATGTTTATGCCTTAGAAAAGCGTTCCTCAAGCATAGATCTATGACTCAGCGAGCTTTCATAACACGGGCCTTAGTGTTAAAACAATGACAAATATTTTTCTACTTGCCGGATATAAAGGCAGAATCTCCCTTAGCGAACACGTCTCTGACGATCTTCTTCTCAGACGCCGCCTTGTCGACGTATCCTAAGAACTGACGCGCCGGGTTCTGCACTTGGATCTTCCCTATGAATACACCGGGCTCATCAGGGCTTGCTACCTGTAATACAAAAATAGGTCTAAATTGAATAATAACAGAAAAAGTCTTAGGCCAAGATAGAAAATCCAGGGCAAACACACCACCACCATAAGAAGAAACTGGTTCAAAGAAGCAAATGATTAGTAATATAACCTACGATTCAAAACATAAAGTAATTTCCATAGACCGCAGGGTTCCCGAGATCTCGACCAAATTATGTGCGGAACAGTGCACTTTCATGTTTTTTTTTCGTAATTTTTTTCTCAATCGTGTTTTCACATTCATAGAACCAAAGAAATACTGTTGAATTTTGTGTAGTTTGAGTTTTTTACCACAGGGATCTCGTGAGTTCTGAGATCTAGGACTAGTTTGACAACCAAACCCGTTATTTTCGCCTCATAAGCGGGAGGTGCCGCCGTGGCAAAATATGTATGTATGTATATGTATGCAATCAATAAATCTGAATCTGAATCAAAACGAGGAGGCGATGTCGTGACAAAACGGAAACATTCAATACAGTGTCCAGCTGGCTGTAGCCAGATCCCTTCATACCGGCACATGTGCTGGAAATATTTTTTTCTAAATGAAGGAGCTACACAATCACTGGAGCAAATCGCAGAAGTTCGTAACAATTTTTGATTTTGACAGCTGTTTTCAAACTCAAATGTAAAACGTCAAATGTGTGTGTGTGCGCATGCGCACGCGTTGTTGAAGATTTTGTTTTATTTTTAAAGATTATTTATCGGGTATTTATCGCGTACCTTTTGTTTTATTTTCCCCTACGTTTCCATCGCGTTGCAGCGATCGTGGTCACGGGGCGACTAGGTACAAGTCTCTCTTCGATCGATCGAGTCGATCTTTAATATGTTAACAGATCGCGAAAATTTAAAAAGATTTTGTTTTAGTTTTTAGAGGTAACTTTGCTAACAGCAAGTAATGTTTTTTTGTTTTTTTTTAAGTTTTCTTACTTAATGTCTTTGTTAACATAAAATATTTTGTATTCTAGAATCGAGTATAGACCATTGCTTGCCATACACTAATTGAACTAGATGAGATCGTTCGGACAGTGAACTACGCAAATCCCCATACAAAAACGTCGTAACGATCACGTCAAATAGACTCACCCCTCAGATCTCATTCTTTCTAAGTTGATTTTGTAATTTTTGTGTTGTATTATTTTTGTAATAAGCATTCGTTTAATATTAACTTTAACCTTAACCCTTAACTTTTGTACCTTTTGTATTTTACTTTTCCTTTTATTTTTGTAGCTACTTTATCCGTCCAGTCATTATTTTACTTGTTATTTGTTGATATTCTGTTATTGGGCACCTGACAAAGTCCATCTGTGTCACGGATGGGTTCCCCGGTCTCCTGGTTCACTTTGATGATGGCGATAGGGTACACTTTGGGGAAGATCCGAGACACGAAGCCGATAGCGCCCGGTGTACCGTCTGTGTTGGCTGGAAGAAAAAGCAATTGGCATTAATTCTTTACTTTGTTTTGAGTGGAGACCTAAACTATGATCAAATTAATAGTAAAAGAAGTGGAGAAATGGTAAGGAAGTGTAGAACGCCCTGTGGCTAGGTGAGATAAGACCTGCAAAAGACTGCTGGCGTTTGCTGAATGCGGCAAGCTGAAGACCAGCCGCTATAATACGAGAGGCATATGTCCAGCAGTGAACTAACATGGGCTGATAAAGATGTTTCTTATTTTGCATCTCTACTTTAATAATGCTTGTTGAATGACAAATATACTTAAACGACAAATAAATTGCCTTTTAATAGTAAAACTTACCGATATTAGCGTTGCCCTCTGTGGCTCCATAAAATTCGCAAACTTCTTTGATGTTGAAACGCTTCACGAAATCGCACCAAATCTGCAAAAACACAGATTTTATAGAAATATCAAATAATGACAAACTATATTGACAGAATTTCTTATCGGTACAAAATTTATCAGTTTGATCATAAGGGTTCTTGTCTTATCCATCAGAAACTAACTGCATAACTGAGCAGCGAAATGTGTCACAGCCAATATTATAGGATATAGGATCGTGGGTTTTGACACATTTTAGCATCGTGTGAATTGTCAAGCAATCCACACTAGTCATATCAAGCAACACTAGTTGGATGTTTGGATGGATTTTTGTTACCTATACACGCCATAACGACTGAACCGATCGGACTGAAATTTTGCATAGATGTAGCTATAAGCCTTTAATCAAACATAGTCAACATAGGCTCCGATAAAACAGTTCCCATGAGATAGAAATAACCTTTAAACGTTTCCATAGAAACAACGCGTGGGCAAAAACTAGTTTTAGATATATTATTTACCCACAGTTTAGCTCAGGTGGATCAAACTCTTTTCGGAGTCTTTAACCATAATTACCTGAGGTCTGAGTCCATTGCCGTAGACAACGCGCACTTTATGCTCCGTGTCGCCGGCAGAGGGCGGCGTCGCGAGAATGTACCGACACATCTCGCCGATGTAGTGGGCAGCCTGGAACAAAATGAAATGGTATTTATTTCAACTTAAACGTAGCTTTACAGGCTTACATAGCTAGTCACATGACAACTCTATTTCAACTAATTGCGATATTTTTAACTAACTGGAAAGGAATGTCGAATATATAAATAATGCTGCACAGTTCACATCGTATTATCTCACCTGAAAATAAGGAGTTAGTGTATTTAAAAAAAAATGCTTGAAATATCAAAAATAGCATTGCCTGTTGATATTATGTCTCTTTTTTTCATTAAATTTCGCTGCGACTTTAGGGGTTTTTTTATTGATGTTGTTCAAGCGTTTGACCACACTTAAGTAAGTGAAGATGTGGCCTAAAATGGAGCACGCTTTTCCAGAAGGAACTTATTCACCCTGGATTTGAAGATTCCAAGATCCCTAACATTCCCTAACGGGGAAACAAACGCAGGAAGCTCATTCCACTCCTTGGCCGTGCTTATTATGAAAGTAGAGCAGAATTTTTTACTCCGACACTGTGGTATGTCGACCAGGTACGGGTGGTATTTTTCTGGTTAGGGTTATTGCAATATCGGTTTTTTTTGTTGTACATTTACATCTTAAAAGTTTTGTACCTTACAAAATAAAACCATGTCATTTAAATAAATAATATTCCACAGTTATGTATTACGTTTTAATAACATCACGTAGACAATCAACAAAACTTGTTTTTTTTATAAAATCCTTACTAATATTATAAATTCGAAAGTAACTCTGACTGTGTGTCTGTCTGTAACCTTTTCACGCCTAAACGGCTGATCGGATCTTAATGAAATTTGGCAGGGAGGTAGACGGTATCCCAGGGACGGACAAGGGCATAGGGTACTTTTTATCCCGGTAAAGTGCGTGCGAAGCGCCTTATAATGTGCTAAACTCGCCGGCTAATGTAAATAAGTACAAAGGTTTGTTTAGTTTATGCCACCTTCCGTAAAGTGCGTCATATTGACAATTTGGGTTCTACAACCAATGATAACTAATACGTGTGCTATGTTAATGTGTTAGGTATTCGTATTGTTTTCAGGTCTTTGTTCTATAAATCGTTACTTAGCCTTCATTTGTGCAATGTCACTGGGAACAAAGAATATTGAAAATGCACTTTGTACTCGCTACGCAATGGTATGCATCTAACAAAAAAAAATTACGAACCCAAGTTTTTTTTTCTGGACTCGCTAGCTTTGGCGTTTGCCGTATTTCGTTTTTTATATGTATCAGTTTTTTTTAATTCAAATGTTTGGGAAACATTTACCTACAAATAATTTAAAAACCTACTACGAAACGATACAGGATAAGGATCAGTTGAGTTAGGAAAGGAATAATATGGAAATTATCAAATATACTATAAACACTATATATTAGGTCCTTACATATGAAATTGGCGTTTTTCGTACTGGCCACTTTAATCACAAATTTCTCCTCTTTGGTAAGGAATTCCAAATTCAAATTTGTACAGCTATAGACTCATGTATTTGTGCTTCGATGATCGTCATTCATTTGTTTTTTTTCTTCTGTTTTTTTCTGTTTGCGTCACTCATTTTACAAAATGGAAAACTTAAAATATCGCATTATTTACGAGTACGAGTTCCGCCGTGGCACTAGTGCTGCGGAAACAACTCGAAGGGTGAATGATGTGTATGGCGGTCGTGTTGCAAAAGAAAACACAGTTCGTTTTTGGTTCCAACGTTTTCGTTCTGGAAATTTTGACCTGCAGAATAAGCCCCGTGGACGGCCTGAGACTCAAGTTGATAATGAAGAGTTGAAGGCTATTGTGGAAGCGGATCCATCGCAAACCACGTCCGAGTTAGCTGCAGGCTGCGATGTTAGTGATAAAACTGTTTTAATTCACTTGAAGCAAATTGGGAAGATTAAAAAGCTTGAAAGGTGGGTACCTCACGAATTGACTGAAGCAAACCGGCAAACGCGCGTCGACTGCTGCGTTACATTACTAAACCGGCACAATAATGAAGGTATTTTAAACCGAATCATTACCTGTGATGAAAAATGGGTTCTTTACGATAATCGGAAGCGCTCAGCGCAATGGTTGGATCCTGGCCAGCCAGCCAAATCCTGCCCCAAGCGAAAATTAACCCCAAAAAAGTTACTTGTAAGCGTTTGGTGGACTAGTGCCGGTATTGTTCATTACAGTTTTCTCAAATCTGGCCAGACTATTACGGCTGATGTCTATTGTCAGCAATTGCAAACCATGATGGAAAAGCTAGCGGCTAAACAACCTAGGCTGGTCAATCGCTCCACGCCACTGCTGCTTCACGACAACGCTAGACCACACACTGCGCAACAGACGGCTACTAAATTAGAAGAGCTTCAATTGGAAAGTCTAAGACATCCTCCGTACTCCCCGGACCTTGCTCCAACAGATTACCATTTTTTTCGAAATTTGGATAACTTCTTGCAAGGGAAAAAATTCAACTCCGATGGGGCAGTCCAAATCGCCTACAAAGATTTTATTGATTCCCGTCCGACTGGTTTTTTTAGTAAAGGGATCAATGAACTACCTATAAGATGGCAAAAGTGCATAGAAAATAATGGTTCATACTTTGATTAATTAAATATATTATATTAAAAAATATTCGACTTTTTGTTCCTCCCATACAAAACGCCAATTTCATATGTAAGGACCTAATATTTATATCATTTGTACAAATAAAGGATGCTAAGCAATGATAAATAGAGGGGTCTAAAGAGGAAAGGAGGCAGGCAATATTATTAGGAAGCGGAATACGGAGGGACACGAAGTAACTGCCGATACTGTGATTTTATATGAAAAGTTGATGCTTTTTATCCTACTACGGTGTACTGTAAAGCCACAGCGATTGTTGTGTACGGTAGTATAGATATTATTTGGCGTATTTTAAAAAACGGTAAACAGACTTCAAATTCCGGTAGATATTATTCGTCTATGTCTTGGACGAACGAAACCTTACTTTACCTGACCGAAGGTCTATGTTCACGTGCAAAAAAATGAGTTTATACTGGCGACATCTAGTTATAATTCCAGTCTTATTTAGTTTGATGACACATGGATGCAACTGTTGACGCCAGTTGCTATGTAAACCATTAGGTGATAGTAAAATCTTGTAAAATTATCATATTGTGATGATTTTTTACAAACCTACGTTTTATAGCACACATAACAATTCCTCGAGAATCAAACTTATAGGCCACCACCTTATAATCAATTTTGATACAACAACGAAAGAATCATCAAAATATATTAACAATTGGCGCATATCACCAAAACTGTTGTAGCTAGTCGTGATTCTCTAAATAATAATATTATGTTGCTTTTTAAGTTTAACGGGATAAATACTAATCCCTCGGGAACTAAATTTTTATGGGTCCACCTCGGGATCATACACTGTACAATAGTGAAAGACACAGTAAAATCGGTTAACCATAGGCGGAGGCATCAAGTACCATACATATGTACATAAACATACAGACGAACTGGGAAAGGAGGGGTCCTTTTTGAAGTCAAAAAGGACCCCTTATTTTAATTTGAGGTTAAAAAATTAGTGTATAATACGTTGCGTAAGTAAGTTATTAAAGTTGAAGGAATAAATCACACTAATATTATAAATGCGAAAGTTTGGATGATTACGCATGATGTATTGATACGATGACGTATGGATGTTTGTTACCTCTTCACGCAATAACGACTGAACCCATAAAACAGTTCCCATGAGATAGACACCATCAGATAGATAATAACCTTTAAAACTTTCCATAGAAACAACGCGTGCGAAACCGCGATTGGAAACTAGTTTCAAATATTTTACGCATTCGATTACGATGCGAAGTAATTTTTCTCTACTCTACCCTAGACAACAATAGCTGTACTTGGACTATTGACCTATAAAATGTACAGTTTTCCAGGTATTTTAATTTGTCATCAGTAGCACTTCTTTTGTTTTATTTTAAGGCGGCTGTTCGTACGCTGATCATCTCATTGATTAGTTATCAGCGTACGAAAATCTGGCTGTTAGCCTCCCCATAAATAATTATGGGGAGGCTAACAGCTAGTCCATTCTATACGTTTTAGTTATGTATGAACATATAATAATAAAAATTATACTATTATATATTAGAATAAAAATTATTGCAACTAGCAACTGCCTGCATCTTTGCAAGCGCTTTTCCTTGGAAAAAGTAGCCTATGTCACGGTAATGATATCTATGTCCTTTCTCAGTATAGAATCTACCCCCTTGCTAAGTAAATTGAGATCCGACCAGCCATGACGTGAAATGAGCAGAGTTATTTTCGCGTTTATAATAATATATTAGTATGTTTTATTTAATATGTTTTGCCCCGGACTTCTCATTGCGGCGATCTTTGGGGGAGGCCAATGTCCAGAGGACGTCCTCCGGCTGAAATTACGATGGATATTCGAACGTCACAATAAAAAGAAGAGTGTCAGAAACTACTTACCGTAGCCTTATAACGAGCGCAGTCAGAGAAGTACTGGGACGCAGAGAACTTTGGCTTCAAAACCACTGTGCAGCCCAGCACTAGAGCCTGTCCTATGCTGATCACTCCTCCAGCTGTGTGGTAGAGAGGGAGAGGGCAGTAGATGACGTCATCGCTCCTCAAGCCTAGATAAAAGAGTCCGGTTGCCATGAAGACGTATCTGTAAGGTAAGGAACCGACGTAAGAAAGAGTGAAAACCTATTATGGTTATCAACACTGACTGCAACCAGAGAATATAAAACGAATGGACACTCTTCGCCCCCACCTGACCGAGCTTCCTTACCCCGCCGCGCCGGCGGCCCCTAGTCGAGTTCAGTTTGTTCCAAGTGCACGGAATGTACAGCGCACTCACGGGACGCTGATGGCATGCAATGATTTTGATAGACGACGTCGATGGTGTTCGATGTTTTTGTTTGTTTGATCTTGGATATACGAAGTTTCTTCTGTTTAGAGGTTAAATATCACATGTGAGAGGAAATTACAAAATAAAATGTCTGAGTTTTCGCTACTGTCTCACTCGCACGATGTGTGTACTCATGAAGTGACCCTAGACGTCACACATCAGTTGAACGTGTAGCGCAACACATTTGCGCATGTATACCTATGCCGAGACGCGACTTTTGTATTTATTTATTCATTTATTTATTTTTTATAGAGTAACTAACACGATTAAAATAGTTAAACAATTACATTATTGTAGAGGATACATAGATAATTAGATTACATTACATTTAGATTATAAAAAAAAATGATTAGGTAAAAATACTGAGTAGATATAAAGTAAATATAGGTAGTAAATAAGTACATTGGACAGGTCAAATTTAAAAATATGTGTAAAGAAATGGGTGAGTGTTCGGGGTGTGCTGTAACCTAGAGAATTCTAATCCAGGGGTGATCGATTACCACAAACACAATCATGGTAAATACCCCACAAAACAATACAATACAATACAAAATTATTTATTGTACACCACAAAATTAAATAAAAAACATAGATATTAACATAAAATAGAAAGGACAATGGGCGGCCTTATTTGATTTCTTCCAGGCAACCTTTGGATGGATGTGAGGTCAAGGTAGCAGACGTCTGCATAGTCAAGAATAGGAAGCATAAGAGATTGAGCGAGCACAATTTTAGTGGCAGTGAAACGTGAGTCTATAAAAGCCTGTAACCATCCACTTAAACAATTGACATAGCCTACTCCGAAAATGGAGGACTGTGCCCTATTTCTATGATGGTAATGGGAACTGATGATTAAATGCCGTATTTAATCATCAGCCGTGTGGTGGTTTAGAACTTGCACCACCCCAACTACTCCTGCGGGTGTCGTAAGAGGCGACTAAGGGATATCCACCAGGGGGCGTGCAGTAGTGGCCTTTGCAGAACAGATCCACCACCGAACTGCGATCCCCCACCCCCACCGCAGAAAAAATGCTAATATGGACGGGGTGAGATTCCTAAACTAGAATGTCTAACCCCCGAACACTGAAACGCAACTCGTAAAAAAATTTAAAAAATGTACGCGAAATCCTATGCCTATCCTATTCACAAAATGCATTGCGCCCTCTTAAATCTGAGTTTTGTTTGAGTATTCTGGGGTTATTTTAGGGCATAAACCAGCTATTGCTACTGTGAAAATAAGTAGGTGTACCTACAGCGTACGTGTATAGCGTCAAAGAAAGTAGTTAATTGGCTGATAATTATAATTATAAGTTAATTTTATTGTTTGCCACTTTTATTAGCTATAACATTAAATTGAAACACTACTTAAGACCACTTTATTCTGTTATCCTGCATGATACGTGATTTTTCTGTTAGGAGTCCTTAATAAATAAATTAAAGTAACTTGAGTCTAATTTATTATTATACTTTACAGTAATAAAGCGGCAATAAATAGTTATTATTTTATGCAAATTTTAACCGTGGCTTCAAGGTAATGGAATTGTGTAATAATGAAGATAAAAATAAATTACTTTGTCTTGTTAATAATTTAAGCCAATGTTAACATTTAAGGTGGATTTTAATTGCGCGAAAAAGTAATTTGCCACAAATAATAAACCAAAACTAACTCTGATTTAATGGTACTAGTTTAAGAGCATTTGGAAATATTTTTATTTTAAATAAAAATCAACATATTCCCAAATTCTCCTACAGTATGTACGATTGAATCGAAGTTTGTAGCAACTTGGTTTCATAGAAAATGTTTTACGATTTGCGGCTAATTATTTTCCCGTTTTTTAGGGTTCCGTTCCTCAAAAGGAAACAAGGAACCCTTAAAGGATCACCTTGTTGTTCGTCTGTCAATCCCTTTTCTCAGGAACGCGTGGAGGTATCGAGATGAAATTAACATCAAATACTCAATTCCGTTACCTCTTGGAGCCGTGATATAAATCAAACTTCTAAGTCAACGCAATCAAAAGTTACAGCCGTTTATTTCCGAATATTTTGAAATTTCCAATCACATGCACACAAAGCCTATAAGGTAGTTACTTTCTTTAACCTAGAATCATACAATTTGGCATGAAGCAAGGCACAAGTAAACAGAAAATCCGAAAACTGTAAATTTATACTGAATTCACAAAAAACCTTTTTTTTTATTCTATCGACTGTCTAAAAACTTTAGGGTACTTTTAATTGACCTTGAATCATACAATTTGGCAAGAAGCAAGGTCTTATAGGATAGGACAAGAAAATGGAAAAATCCGTGAACCGTAAATTTGTAGTTTATTCACAAAAAAATATGATTTACGAACGAAAACCAATAGGGTCCCTTACCTACTTCCCGATGACCTAAAATCATTATATTTGACAAGGAAGAAGTTCTTAAAGTTATACTGAACCCTCGGTGCGCGAGTCCGACTCGCACTTGACGTTTTATTATTTATATTATTTACGAAACAAGCTAACGTTTATGAACAAAGAAAATTATAATTAAATAATAGAAAAAAATACATAATAAAAATACTTTTAGTTCTTGTAGAATGCAGAAAAAATACCGCAAAAAAATGTAATCTTCTGCGCAATGTAAATAGCTCATAACAAGACACTGAAGCGTGTAGCCAATGTTAAAACATTGGCTACACTTTGACATCAGCTGTCATTTGTTATCAGTGACTTTTCATCCTAAGCTTCGTGTGTAAATATAATTTTTACGTAATGTACGTAAAAATTATATTTTGGTGAGTCTGTAAGTAGACCACTTTTTGAAAAAAGGTCAAAAAAGGGGGGATCATTTTCAAAAGGGGTGACTACCACAGCGAGTGGGGTATTAAATGAAAGGTATCGGTTTGAACATCTCAAAACAGTTTTTGAAATTTCTGTAGGTTAAAAAGTATGCTTTTTGAAAAATTTTGAGTCGATAAATAGGAAAAATATAGAGAAGTCTGTAAGTAGACAACATTTTGAAAAATGTTCGAAAAGAGGGGGATAATTTTCAAAAGCCCATAAACTAAATTAGTATAGCAATGTATCCTTACGTATGTAGGTCAAAAGTTCAAGTTGCTCTAGATTCTTCCAGACCCTATTAAAACTAAATTAATACAGCCATGAATCATCCCATTCCCATAATTACTTTAGGGCCCCGGTGTCAAATGTACTCGTAATGAGAACCGCTTGCTTAACCAGTTGTAAAAATACTTACCTAGCGTTAGATATAACAGCCGCTTTAGGAAGGCCAGTGGTTCCTGAAGTGTAAATGTACAGGAGCTTCCCCTGAAACCCTTCAGCATCAGCCCTGGTCCAAGCCGCTGGTGGAGTGTGTTCCAACAGATTTATTAGGTCTGTAATGCCATCAACACTGGGTGCCGTTTCGTTTGACGGTTTTAGCTCGCGATGTGTGAATTTGTATAGTTTCAGGGCTGGGTCCAAGTTTTTTCTTACTTCTTGGACGGCTGTAAAAAAGTGATTGGTTAGTTAAGGGAGGGAATATAATAATAATAATACTAACGTATAGAATGGACACTCTTCGCTCCCCACCGAGCTTCCTCGCCTCGCCGGCCGCGCCAGCCCCTAGTCGAGTTCGGTTTGCGTTTTAAATGCACGGGATGTACGGCGCACTCACAGGACCCAGATGGCATGTAATGATTTTGACAAACACTTTTTGTGAGAGTAAAATAAAATTTCTTTGAGTTTTCGCAACTGTCTCACTCGCACAATATAAGTATTCATGAAGTGTTTTTTGTTTCATGGCTTTTTGGTCTGTTTACCACCATTCTACCAATGGAAATGTTCAAACTACCAATAAGAAGGTGAAAACGAAGAAGGTTAGTTTATTTCTTCCGTGCAGTTCACGAAAACCATAGACAATTAATTAACTAAATGGGTGTTCGTCTGGCTGTCTATACGCGAGAAGGACTATTCGACAATGAGTATTATATCTTTCGTGGTGCGCATGTTAAGAGTAAATGAGAAAACAACTGACGACGACAAAAATGGTCGTCACGCGCGCGACGTCTTTCGTGGCGCGCATTTTAGGCTTGCTGAACGCCAAGCGAGCATCGCTGAGCATGTATCTAGTGGAGCGAGTCCTCGCCGGCAGTGTAAGCAGTCAGCGATCAACTATTAATATATGCATCTCTTTTGTTTACACGGAATGTAGAGGTATATATCTATTGTACGTTTCTTACCAATATGTATAGGCTGTTGTCGTTAGGGGTGGAGAGACCTAAGTCTACTTTGTGTTATTTCTATTTGGTAGTACAAATAAATAAAATATTATTTTTCACGAAAGTACAGTCCTCCAATCGATCTATTAATAAGCTGTAAATTATGTAGGTACAGAAAGCAAAGTTCAAAGGTCTCTGACCACATCAGTAGTATCAGCAGAGGCCGGAGATATAACGTAAACATAAGCGGATTGCGCTGACTGATGAGTGAAAGTGAAAGCAACCCACCGTATTCATTCTCAGTGGAAAGTTTCTTTTGTAATGAGTCTAGATGGCCGTTTGTTCTACATCGCCTTTTCGTACAGGTGCAGGTCCCCTAGCAGATTTGTTAATCAAACTAGACCTACAGATCTCAGTAGGGATCTTAGTATGGGACCCCCGAGGTAAAAGATTTGTTATTTTATTACATAAAATTCAACATTATTTCTTTGGTTCCTTTAATTAATATGAAAACACGATTGGTCGAGATCTCAGGAACCCTTAGGTCTATTGAAATGACTTATGTTTTGATTCATAGGTTATTACGAATTATTTGGTTTATCTAAGCCAGTTTCTTAATTAGTTGTGTTGTTTTCTTGTAATAAACAATAATTCGATTTTTGCGCTTACGCCTTTCCAAAAAGGTATGCTCTGTCCCGCTCCTATGAACGCGAAATCCTATTCCTGTACTGTCCGCACAAATGTAACACGCCCTCTTAAGGGTATCCCCGACCTACGTGACCTGGCCAACCATATAATTTCAAATATAAACTAGAATCTATAGGTAACTAGCTTCTACCTGCGGCTTCGCACGCGCTTTACAAGTAGCCGACGTCTATGTCCGGGATATTGTTTATATATTAACTGCGAAATTTCATTTAGACCCGTTCAGCCGTTTAGGCGTGAAAAGGTTACAGATAGCCAGAGTTACTTTTGCTTTTATAATATTAGTAATTGATTAGTATGGATACAAAAGTCAAAACTAAATCCCATTCGATCTACTGAAACCATTGTTTCTTTTAACAGGTAATAAACGTGAAACAGTAATCAATTTGTTTTGCAATCATTACAAATAAGAAAGTTAACTGAAATACGAATATGTTGGTTGAGAGAGCCGTATCAACTTAAATTCAAGTCTTATCAAAACCTAATTTCAATCTATGGTTTGGTTATATTATCTCAATATTATATAACTTTTTTTCTTCCATTGGTTTTTCAGTTTCAGAGCACCGACTATGACGTCTATCTTTGGTGGTATGGATGGGTGTACCGAGATGCTAGAACTGACGAATCTTTATACATTTCTGCGCTTTGCTAGAAATAACAGTAAAATTCTTAATTTAGACGAATGTGCGATTCCTGTTCGCGTTTTTACTCGAAAGATGCGAAGTTTTTTCCCGAAATTAGTGTCACAGATTGGATTTGATTAAGATTGGATTAGAAATTAGAGGATTGGAGGCCTACTTTTTTTTTGCATTAGTAAATCCTTCATGGAAAATCTTCCGTCCCCAGGTGGAAGATTATGTCAGACTCATACTGACTAAAACCTCATTGTGTCCTCCTGGCACACGTGCTAGGGAACGCGGGGACTTTCGCGTGTGCTTCCGCGAAGCCCCAACAGTGACGCTTCACATATTGCGGAACCCTTCAAAAAGTGGGGATCTCAAGGTTTTGTGGCGTGCTGAGACGCGCATCGCCTAAGACCAGATGTTAGGTCATTTTTACAGCTGAACAAGGGCACCATAGGCCTTTCTTTTTCGCTGGCTTCGCCTTCGGTGGCGGTCAGTGGAGGGATTTGGAGGCCTACTAGGCCAACCAACCATCGACCTGATACCCAAAAGACACCTAATATAGGGTGAACGCTTTCAGGTAACACATTAGGAAAATAGATCTCATATAAATCCACGCCCTCTAACGTTCGACTAGTAACGATCAGATCAGTGACCCGTGAATATCTCTGCGCTCGCTTACTACATAATACATATCCTTGGTGCAATGGCTTCTTGTAGCATAATATGGTGTGGAAAAGAGAGCGAGACCTCAAATTTCAAAACAGATGGAATAACATTTGACAGGTTAGCTGATTTCTTTCTTAATGGAATAAAATTTGCAAATTCATTTTATGTTTTGACGGAGCTCAACTTAATTTGGTTGGCCGGTCGACGTCACCAGCTGTCCCATCCCTTTCTTTGATAACCAATTTTATATTAGCTTGCCTTTTTTCTCTGATAAGGCGCGTGCAAGTAGTGATGTGCCGTTCCGGGCCGGGTCGTGATCAGAATATCGATATAGGCTTATTACATTACCTGTAATAAATAATTAGTTCTGACTAATTAATTATAATAAATACTGTAAAAATCTATTAAAATAATATTTAACGTTACATTGCTACCATGGTAGATACCATGGTATGATATCTAAATGTAAAGTACATACCTAAATGTTAACCCTAATATTTATCACCCGATAATTATAAAGCTAGATTAAGATTACCACTGACTCACTGATTGACAAGAAAATTGTTCTCCATATTCCAGGATTAAAATTACCTGTATGCAATATTTCAGCCCGATCCGTTCAGAGAAAAAAGGTAAAAAACATCCATTTAGGTATCCATCCATCCATCTAAACATGCAAACTTTTGCATTTATGATATTATTAGTAAATATACCTTGTTACAAGTATCGATTATTGTTTTCGTAGAAACTAATTACCTACCCCATCCTTAATAATGTTTATGATTTGTTGTAACCTTGAAATTACCAATTAGCACTCATTTCCCCACGCCCGCACACCTCAGTTGGTTGACAGACTTGTTTGCGTAGCAAATAAGTCGGTATTAGGCGTCTATTTGGTCTACGCAACCAACCCAGCAGTGGTAAAATAAATTACATGCTGATAGTTATTTATACTTGCGTACAACACCGTAACTCGTGAAACAAGTCGTATTACCTCATCGACTCGTAATTAAATAAATAAATTAATAAATAAATAATGCTGGACAATCCACACAGCATCATCTAGCCCCAAAGTAAGCAGAGCTTGTGTTATGGGTACTAGATGACTGACAAACTTAATACAATACATACATAGATATTACATAGATAGATATTTTTTATTATATATAGAAAATACCCAGAACACCCGGAACAAATATTTGCAGATCGTACAAACATTTGTCCCAAGGCGGGAATCGAACCCGCAACCTTCATGTAATTATTAGATAATAGTAAGCAGTTGTATTAAGTGCCATTCAGTAATATACGTGCATTGTTTAGGTCTATAGTCCATTCAGAGCGATATGAGACGATGATTATCTATCTAGGTACGAAGCCTGCTTATGAAAATAAACAGGTTTTTTTACCAGTACCTAGTAGTATTGATAATTGTATGGTAGGTAGGTATAGTTAAGAACGCGTTTACAAAAAATAATAAAATTAACCGTTTGCCGGTTCATTTTCCGATAAATCCATTGAACTTCATAAAATGTTACGGGTACCTACTAAAAGATACAGTAACCTATAACAATAATTCGTATTTTTTTATTCTGTGTAAAAAGTTGTATTAAAAGTTATAAAAATGTTCCCTAGCCTCCAAAAATGTTTATCTGCGGTAAGATACACACTTGAGCATCTCGCTTGCCGTATGATCCAAGAAAACAACGTCTGGCACTCCGGGGGTGACACGTGCTACGTCACTGTCCAGATGCCACATATTTCAACAAAACATGGAAGTTGGGGTCAGACTGAACTCGGTTGACAAGCAAGTGGCTAAGTAAGGCAAGTTTAAAGTTAGTTGAGCCTGTAGATTGTTTGCAACAGTCAAGTCAGCAGTTAGCTCAATTGTTTCAATTGTAAATAGTAGTTCTAATTTGTTTATTTTAATAATTTGTAATTTTCTTTGGTAATAAAGACTTTATAGCGACTTGGTAACACATTTTACTTCATAATCTATCAGTTAAATAAGAATGTACCTACATTATAATAGAAGATTGTATCCTTACCAGTTTTCAAAGCTCTTGTCAAGTATTTCCTGTCAGAACAGTGAATATTGGTACTTACTATTTATTTATGTATACAGGTATATAAGTACATAGTTATAATGTATATAATTTTTTTTTTGTGTTTCTATATGTTTTGTTAGGTATTGTTTATTTTAATTTATTATTAGTATTCAGGAATTCAAAATAGTATCTATTTTACACTATCTTTGGTACACCCCAGCCTTACTTAAATTCACATTATTCTTGCCATCCAAAGGTTGCCTAAAAAAGATCGCTTCTAAGCGATAAGGCCGCCCATTGTGCTTATCTTATGTAATGTTATTTTTATGGTGTAGGTACAATACACATTACATCCAAATGCAAATGTAATTTGCATTTTATTATTATTATTATTGCATGTTTTTTTGTGCATTATATTGTATTGTATTATGGTAGTTGCGAGACTCACCAGATTGATACTCATCGGAGAATATCAAGTATTTGCATTTAGCTACATTGATGGAGTGGAGCAGCGCGTTTCCACGTTGGTTGGTGTTGATCAACGGAACCACTGCGCCGAGCCTTCCGACTCCGAGCCATACGCAAGGCTGTTGAGGACAGTTGTTCAGAAGAAGGCCCACTATGTCTCCTTTCTTCACGCCTTCCACTTTAAAAGCTGCCGTCACTCGTAAACTGTAGTCTTCTACCTAAAAGGGAAAAACTAAATAAAAAAAGGCAAAGATAAGACATGGGTCATGGTAGCGGTAGGTCAAGAATCAAGATGTCCATTTGTAGAAATTCCTAGTTTTGTGTCTGACGTACAAAAATTAATAGTCGGCTTGCGGTCTATGCGTTGTACGTCAGACAAAATGGACGTAGGTATATTTTTCCGTCTACAGCTGTTTTTAGAATCTATTTAACATTATTGGCGTGACAAATATTTACTCAAACATCTTTTTAATTTTTCAAGGATTGTTTGTTAAGAATAAGAATAACTTAAAAGTTAGAGTTGAAAATGTTTCGCGACGTATAATGTAAATATTAAAAATATTGTTGCTTCAAGGTAATTTATCTTTGCGTTAAAATGTCAAAATTATAAAATGTGTATAAGTTGAGAGTGGAAAGTTTTTTCACCATGTACTAAACTTAAAAACTATAAGATTCAGTTATCTTTATTAAATAGATACTCAGGAATCTTTATTCCTGAGAATACTTGAATATCTAGGTTACTTTTTCCTATTCTAATCTAAAGGGAACATTAGAATTTAGAAACTGAAGTGGATATGCATAACTTTATTTTAACTAGGAACTCTAAACCTGTGTGTTAACACCTTAACACTGTCTGCAATGTTAATAATTGTAACCATTAGTAGCATACCTGTTGGAATGTCCACGTTTCGTCTTTGAACAAGAAGCATGGTTTCTCCGGATGTCGTTTCACCACATCGTGGAATATATCCATGATTGTATCATTCCCTTTTGTGAATTTGCGGGTTATCCACAATATTTTTACATAGCTTAAGAGGGCCCTGAAATTATTCATAATTATGTAAAGTAATGCTTTTTCTAATACAAGCGGGGAATTTTTCTAAAATGTATCAGACAGGGGCTATGGTACTGGCTCTGCCAAGTTGAGTAGACTGCCGCCACCAGGAACACTTTTTCGAACTACATATTTTATATTGAGGCACTTTTGTGCTATTAATACCATTGTTACTGTTGAAACCAAAAAATTATTTTGGGTAATGTACCTACCATAGGTAACACTTAAAGTATCGCCTTCTAACCTTCGAATATGAAGTTGGCATATCACTCAAAACTTTTCTAAACTAATACAGGTAATTTGCCCACATCATAGTCACGGTAATAAATGGCTGATTTGGCTCATGTTGGGATCTCAACACTTTTTACGGCGGAAGGATTGCGAGACGAGACTTGGCATAATTTTACATTAATGTTATTGTTTCCATCGTTTCTACTATTATTATCATGCAATAATCTCACTATTAAATTCACCTTCCTGTCCTAGAGGAAAGTAAAATGTTTTTGCCCAGCTACATAATACTTAGTGATATTAGGTGCATATTAAGCTCTAACTAAGGAAACAAGATTTTCTTTTCTTTTACATATTGGCCAATAGGACGATGACATGACAAAGAGTCTCGAACATAAGAAATGCAACTGGGTTATTAGATGCCTGGCCTTGGATGTAACATTAAGTTAGCAACTGAATAGTAAGTGTCCACATCTATGTAGGTAATTAATTTGCAGTCCCAATGGTTGAAATTAGGTTTTAAACAGAAGTTATTTTTGAACCCGAAATGATACCATAGAGTTCATCAGAGAATGTTGTAGGTGAAATGTTAAAATTAACTACAACATATCCATCTTTGTGTGGAAAAACTGGCTGTTGGAAGAATTATTAGGTAGTAGGTACCTTATCTAGCAGTTTATAAGCAAAATCTTTAAATTAAATATAGATTAATAAATTAAATTAATTTAAATGAAATAAAGGACACATACATTACATAGCATTGTTGTACTGGATTGTACTGTAGATATAGAAGTTAATAGAGCCAAAGGTCAATCGCTTTTTTATGGCTGAAGTACCTACAATGGAGATACCTATTAACTATATATTTTTAAAGCAGTTAATATAGGTATGTTAGCAAAGAGTTATAGGTAAGTCACTTCCACACTGTAGCAAGTTCTATAATTCTATAAATTAATCATTTGCTCACAAAGTTTATTTAAATTGCTAGAAGAGAGCAGTATAATTAAAGTAAGTAATTGTAATTACTAGTACAATTTGCTTCTTAGCAATAAAGTTGCAGAATCAAGTACTTTTAGTTGGGTAAAGAGCCTATGCAAGAATAGCAGACTGAAGAGAACAGAGAATAGAATAACATAAAACTTGAACTCACTTTAGATCCCTCTTCGAGGTCCTCAGAGCGACGTAGCACCATCTCGTATGGAAGACCACCAGGTAAAGTATACCAACGAGCAGAGCAGCACCGATGGTACACAATAACCCTTGCGTTATCCATACCGCGGCCACCAGCGCAACAATACCGATCACGACAGAAGTCATCGCAATAATTTTACACAATGAAAAGCGAGTTACTCGCGTCCGTAACATACGAGGCTCTCACTCGAAGCGCCTCGTCACACTCGCTCATTCAAACAAACGTAGGTACGCAATAACTTGCGACAAGTTTCAATTGAAGCTAGCGGAACGTGGTACGGCATAGGTACATTTCGCTTACAACGGCAACAAAAATTTAACAGAAAACGCCAATACTTCGTTCGTGCACAGAGTTTACTTGAGTTTTGAGAAAACTTTGGGTGTTTTTCTGTGTCTTACTATTTGAATAAAGATTTCAGTTTTCAACTAGCATGTATTTCAAGAATAAATTTTACGGGCAAATCAATGAAAGAATTCCGAAATCTCTTTCGGAATTTTCGGAAGAATTATTGAAATAAAATGATTATTTTGTTGATGAGTGAGACATGATTATTTCTTTTGAGACAGTATACATCGCTGTTTTTATGTAGACAAAATGCATATTTTTGATAAAAAATGCGTAATGTATTCATGTAAAACTACCTCATGACCACACACGCAGACTAATTTTATCTGACAGTGACAGCAAGATTGACAGATAAACGCCTCAGTTTTGGGGAGGCATTTAATGCATAGCAAAATATTGTACGGCACAATAATTGGTGACCAAATTTGTACACCCTTATAATTCGTGTACATGGCTTGTGATTATCGTGGTGTAGTGGTGGTGGTAGTGTAACTACCTAAACCATTATATATTATTATTATCATAATATGATATTTAAAATATAAACCTTTATACCTATATTATAATAGTTGAACAAATTTTTGTGCGATCTGTGCAGATATTCGTAACGCGCGTTACGAACCCCAACGGGTGTTACGGGATCCGTTTCTAAAACAATTTTATTTCATTTCTCTTCGCCACGGATACCGCGATCAGAGGGTAAAAATATTTATTTGTTTTTCGTTGGAAACCGATCCCGGTATCAGTGGATACAACTTCGCGGGATCAGTGGCTAATTCAATCTGATCCCGGTATCCATGGACACAAACCCGTCAAGGACGCTAAGATAATGAACTAAGAACAATTTTAAGTTTCTTGGCGATTAACAACAAAAAAAGGACAGCAGACTACAGTTTAACACTTTCATGGTCCCAGACGCATGTGCTACCCTTGATCCACATAACACCAACTTCCTCCAGACGGGTCCTATGGTGGATGTAGGAGTTATCTTTACAAAATACGTGAGGCGCATTAAAAGTTTCCAGAATGAATAAGAAAAAAATACTAATAAAGGTCAAAAGTGAATTTATTGTTTCTCAAAATATTCTCCCTTTGCGTGAATGCACTTTTTCATGCGATTAGACCAATTTTGTCACATGCCTGTCTGTTTCAATCATACGGAGCACAGCATCGATGTTTTTGTTGTTCACAGCGGTGGACGGGCGACCATCGCGACCATCACTGAGATTGACACGACCGCGCTTGAATTCTGCAAACCAACTATAAACAGTCGTCTTGCATGATGCTTCATTGCCAAAAGCAGATTGAAGCCGAGCGATGAGCTGTCAAATTACACTTTAAAAAAAATCGTAAAATCTGAATTAAATAATAAAATCGTAGAAAATCATACTATGAAAATTTTCCCGAGTTAATCCATGTTAATGTAGACACGCAATTTTTAAAATGGCGCCACAATGTAAAAACAATTGACAGTCAGATGAAACAAACTGCATTCTACAGCCAAAGAGTTCCATTTTCAAATGTTGTAATTTTTTTTAAATATTGTTTATGTAAGTGGCCACTGGCCAGTTCCGGAAACTTTTAGTGTGAACTTTGTACTACCTACTGCTACTAACAGGCTATCAGGAGAGTTTACTTAACCATAAATACGGAACCCTAAAAAGGGGATCGCAATAAAGAACATCCATAAAAGTGTAAAACATTCATATAATATCTGATTCAATCGATCTACCTAAAACATTTTAAACTTATAAATAAAATGATCTTACAGATCTAGGCAATATAAATATATGTTGTCTACGATAACTTCATAAGACACTGGAAGACTAAGACACTGGAAGACTCCCATTTAATTTTATTACAATGATAAAACCTTACCAACCCCAGTTCAATTTACAAATAATTACCTACCTAGTTTACTTAACTGAATTATTTATTTACCTACTATTTACAAAAACACATAACACTTTAACCATTTGAATTTTCAGTCACAGCTTTGTATCACACTATCCAATAAAGTCTGTAAGTACTTTAATCACAGTCTTATTTGGCCCGCTACAATTTTATTGTATTCATCTACGCCTAAAGGCACGTATCTGTCTAATTTCGGCTCTAAGTAGTACAGTTTATCCTTCACCACGGACGGGTTGTAGCCTTCTTTCTGTAGGTCCACTTTTCGTAGTTTAAACGTACCTGTGAAAACCAATACAGCAATTAATGGAACGGTCGACAAATTAAAGACTTCAGCCTTTTTCGTGCAGTCTTGTGCAATACAATACAATACACTTTATTGCGCACCACAAAAATAAATACAAGAAAAAAGATAAAGGAAAAAGGAGAAAACAGATTTGCACAATGGGCGGCCTTATCGCTAAGAGCGATCTCTTCCAGACAACCTTGGGATGGACACGAAGCAGTTGTACACGTATAAACGGTGGCGTATTACTTAAATATACAATACATAGTATAAAATACATATACAAAAAAAAAAACAATAAACCATATTCGTAAATACAGGGAGAGACTTTGCGTGTCTTATAGTAGTAGGTAGCGCATTCCACAGCTTTGTGGCGCACGGAGAAGGAAGAGCTATGGGCGTGGCAGGAGCGGGTTGTCAGTGAGAGGGTGTCGGTGGAAAGAAGTGACCGGACTGAGTTTGGTGGATGTACTCAAATCGTTCTTTAGGCTGGCCTATGCCCTAAAGGCCTTGAGAACACCAAATAATTAACTGTAGCCGTATAAATAATTTATTTTATTCGTGAAACGTACCATTTGTGTAAAATACTTTGACAAATATGCGAGTGAAAGATAAATACGCAAAATCGACAGCGTTTTGAAGATATATCCGAAATTCGAATATTTTTTTTAATTCTAAATTTGGATATATCTTCTAAACGCTATTGAGTTTAAGTATTTTTCTTTCACTCAAATATAACTATGTCAAAGTATTTTACACAAATGGTACGTTTCACGAATAAAACAAATTATTTATACGGCTACAGATATTTATTTTATGTTCTCAAGGCCGTTGGGGCATAGGCCAGCCTTAAGGTAACGTGGAGTATTAGGGATGAAAAGGTTGGAGTATAAGAGGGAGAGAAAGTGTGCGTCCCGGCGAAGGCGGATTGCAATGTGAAAATATAAGAATGAAATAGCAAAGGATCATGGCCACGCAAAAGAATAGATTATAATGAAAGGCGTCTTTTATTGCATAATTGGGCGACGAGAAGTGTGCTCGTATCAATACGGGCACACTACCCGG
This sequence comes from Eupithecia inturbata, assembly GCA_963662085.1. NCBI lineage: Eukaryota > Metazoa > Arthropoda > Insecta > Lepidoptera > Geometridae > Eupithecia > Eupithecia inturbata. Next base: position 6,124,388 of record OY759180.1, on the reverse strand, counting down.
ATGGAAGCCGCAGTCGAGGTCGGCCACAAAAGCGTTGGCGAGACGACCTCAACGCTTTCCTGTGAGATAGGTGGGATTCGAGAGACGTTTTACCCAGCAATGGGACAAAATAGACTGATGAAAAAGAAGTTGGCGCCACTTATAACTTAAAGTTGCTTACTATGCCGTAACTAAACTACACTGGCCTGCAAAACTAAGTATCACACTTTTAAAAATTTTTAAGTACACAAGATAAGTTATCTTGTGTACTTAAAAATTTTTAAAAGTCGCTTTATATTTTGAATGTTATCTTACTCGAAAAAGAGTTTATGTTTGTATATAAAAATTATTTATTATTATATTGTATACCTATATAGAAGAATGGGAGAATATTCCCCAAAATCGGCTCGGAAACCTCGTGTTCAGTATGCCAAACCGGCTCGAACCTGTCATCAGAGCCCGAGGAGGCAATACCAGTTATTTAAAATTAAATAAAATGTAAAACATACTTATAAAATGTTAATGAGTTTTTGGACACTAAGCTAAACATGTCTTTTTTATTATTTTATCTTTTTTTAAGTTAAAAATGTTACTAATGTTTAGTTTACTATAGTTTCAAAGAAAACCGATAAAATTTGCTATAAAATAAAACGTTTTTTATTTTAAATGTCTAACTTCTACAAATTAGAAAAAAATAATTAATAGTGTGATACCTACTTAGTTTTGCAGGCCAGTGTATATTAAAGGTACTCGTACTTAAAAATTCTTTACCTGTCATATCTATGCTCGTCATCAGTCTAATGAACACAGGCCGCGCGTACTTCGGCAGATCCTTAGCCATGTCCTTGGCCAGTCTGTCGAGGTCCACTGTTCCGTCCACGTCGAGGATACCGCACATACCCGCTCGACCTTCCGTGTTGGGGACCTGTTGAAGGGTTGAATTTGAATTTCAGTAATTTTGGACATTTCATAAACGATTAAGCTAGGAGGTTAGTACTTAAAGCTCGAAAAAAATCGGGTTTTACTATTTTCTATGTTCTACAAGTAACTTAGCAGATAAGACGTTTTACGCACATGGTAGGTAAGCCATTTGCTATGAATATTTGCTAAACGACGTCATTATTTATGACGTCGCGTATTCTTCTAGACTTATTAATTGTTCTGTCTCTACATGCGAGGACACATCAATGGTTAAGTTATTTATTATGTACCTACGTTTATTTTAAAAATGTGGAAAACGGTTTGTTTAGGAATAAAAAAATAAAAAATAATGTTTTCACCACTCGCTCGAAAAGAACCCGGTGACCTTGCTGCTCAAAAACAGTGAGCAAAATCGGGTTTTGCTTACATGTGGAGTAAAGGATTTTTTTCAGTTTGTTGAAAAAAGTAATTGAAATTCAGAATGGTAGAACTAAATTTCGATGGTGTAATATTATTACAACATTGTATTATTATGTTATTGATATTATATGGTCGGCGCCGAAAAAAAAAATAAACCACCTACGCGATCTGCACCGGGGAGGTAAACTTTCTCATTGAAGGCATCGCCATTTTTATGTGTACCTTGACAACTTGGCTTGTGAAGACCATTCTTCTAGCCGGACAGCGCCATCTATAAATAATCTACCAAACAACAGGTTCGGAATTTAAATGGGACTTGCACCTGTGTCAGCTACATTCATTTTAGCTTCTCGTAGGGAAGGAGCTTAGATAGCGTTCAACCTTCACAGAAACGCATAATTTCGTTCGTTCATGGTTTGAAAGAGGTTTATAGCATTCGTACCTACCCTCCATGGTTATTGCCCAAAATTAGTTCCTAACATTCAACCTCTTTTAAAAATTACAAAATATTTTCTCGCTTGTCGAGGTGAAAAGTACCTCTAGTATGTTGAACTCGAGAGCAAATGTTTTTTGTTTCGTGCCTTTTAAATCCCTCGCTAGCTCAGCAGTCTACTTTAGAGCCACTCGCTACGCTCGTAACTCTACTCTAGACTGCTTCGCTAGCTCGGGAGTCGGGATTTAATATCGGCACGTGCAACAAAAAATCGTTATGCTCACTTCTTTAACATATAACTATATAATTAATTTATGTTTACCTCAACTCCGTAAACGACAGCGTCCCTCTGGTCTGCGACCCTGGAGATGGCAGCCTCTACCTCCGTGGTGGAGACGTTCTCCCCGCGCCACCGGAACGTGTCCCCCGTGCGGTCGCGGAAGTACAGGTAGCCCAGCTCGTCAGCCACCAGGATGTCGCCTTGAACAAAAGACAAGGATCTAAATTCATAGTCCTCATTTCCTCGCATTCACACTCAAATTATGGCTGGTAATCCAATTCATAGTCGTATCGCTGTACAGCTGAGTAAAAGCCCTTTGATTCACAACGGGTAGGCTGTTTATAAGAAATCAAATAATATCCCAAAAAAAAATCTACTTCGACGGACGAAACTTGAAACCGTATACTTCCCTCAGTACGGAAATGCGCTAACCAATTACACCACGAGGTCAAGTGACGTAGGAGTCGAAAAACTTTGGAACTTCCTTTGGACTCTAGCGCCATCCTATTTATGTAGAGGTAATAAAAAGAGGTTACGCACTGTTCTATACTTTTATTTATGTAATATGTAATATTGCTACTGTAGCGCTTAGCAGCGCTACGCAATCAGTTACGAGACAGCGCTACGAAGCTGTGCTACGCTATCGCCTATCACCTACGATGAAACCGCTACGCGTCAGCTTCGTAGGCAGCGCTACGCCCCGCGCCGTTAACTATGAAGCAGTGCTACGTTGTTTTAGCTACGAAGGCAGAGCTACGCGGCCACGCGATCAGCTGCGTTACTGTGCTACAGCCTTACAAAAAACGTTGATGTCTTACGTTGCGCTACGTACGGGTAATATAATGCATATTGGCAGCATCTTAGTTTCTCGAATCCCTTTTGATAGTACGATTCAATATATTCTATTCAATGTTACCTACCTATGATTCATAAATGTCGTTCTGGTTTCTTATTGTAAGTTTTTGTGTTTGTTCTCTATTTTATAACGTACTAGCTTCTACCTTCGCACGCTCTTTTTAAGTAGCCTATGTCTGTCCCCGGGATATTGTTTACCTCCCTACCAAATTTCATTAACCTCCGTTCAGCCCTTTAGGCGTGAAATGGCGGATTATCCCTAAGGCCAAATAAGCACGTGCCTAGGACACGATACCAACCGTAAAGATTTTTGACATCAACTTATTATTATTATTCTATCCTTGTCATTCATTAATTACAATACGATATTGTTATTCTTATTTATATGTGTATTAATTTTGTGCTATTGACTGTCTCTACCAACATTCAAAGTTTTATTTTATAGATTTGTAAGACTTTAGCTTAATTATTGCTAATTAATTTCTCATTTTGCATGCTATGCTGTAAGCCCAACCATGTAGACTAGAGATACCTACTATAGATGACATATGACCAATGTACACATTACCACCTAGTTACACAGCAATAAAACTCATTTATCATTATCATTTTAAGCGAAAAAACAATCTAAGTCTAATAAAACTCCTGATCCTTGAAAACAAAAGCCGAACAAAAACATTAATGTAAAAGATATGCCAAGTCTTGCTTCGTAATACTTCCGCCGCGGCACCGTAAAAAGTGTTGAGATCACGAGAGATCTTCGACTATGAAGATGGCAAATTACCTACTCGAATAAGTTATCCTCAACTACTTTTTTTTTTTAAGCTAATTTATTGTTAAGGACTAGTATGTCAGTCCTATCATAACCTAAACTACTTATATCCTAAACTACTTATACCTACACACTAGCCAACTTGATATAGCTTAATATCTAGAATGTTTGTAAAGAAACCACGAAACAAATATCTAAAACTTATTTGCTTGGCGTCGAGCTTCAGATATAATTGTAAGCAATATTTATTGAAGGAAGGGTCTCAAATCGACAAGTAATGTAAATTGCGTATAAAAGACGCGGCAACAGAGTGAATTTTAGGTTAAGTATGTTTGTTTACAAACATTCTACGTCGAGCTTGGCTAGTGTATAGGGGAAATTCTTCTAATGAGGAAATACTAGCATACCTACAGACTTGAAAGGGGTTTGAAGATTTTTGTGTGGAAGGTGGCTCTAACATTTGTTATATTTTTTGTAAATCACCGCGCACGATAAAATTTATATATTTGGATAGAATACACTGAAATAAAAAAAAAACTTTTAAAATAATGTAATGTATTGTATTAAGTATATCAGTCATCTAGTACCTATAACACAAGCTCTGCTTAGCTTGGGGCTAGATGATGCTGTGTAGATTGTCCAGCATTACTTATTTATTTAACTATATTTTCTCTTCATGTGAATATCTCCGAAACCTTGCTGTTTAGGACATTATGTAACATTTTTATTTGTTTTAGTGTCTTCTATCTAAATTATATAAATAATAAAGTGCTCGACCTTTGAAAAAAAAAAGGGTACCGATGTTAGGGCCCATCATTTTCAGGCTCTAGGTTTCATTTGTCTTTATTTGGCGGCCGTTTACTTGCCTTGGCAGGGTCGCTACCGTGGCCCCTGATATCTTCTCTATTATGACAGCAACGGCGCGTACGTACCTGATATAAACGCAGAATCTCCATAAGTGAACACATCTCTGACGATCTTCTTATCCGAAGCCTCTTTGTCGACGTAGCCGAGGAAAGCGCGCGATGGGTTGTTTGGTTTTATCTTCCCGATGAACACTCCAGGCTCGTTTGGTTTCGCCAGCTGAAAATATATTTTACTCTTGTTATTCATAAAACACTCATAGATAATATTTTTATTTTCTGTGGTGCATTTCGTATGTGCTTTTATGGAGAAAACGTGGCAGTGGGAAATAACTGTTTTTCTTCCAGATTCGGCCGACCATAGGTGTGGGTTTGGTGGCCAGGTGGCGAAATCAGATACTCGTACCTACCTACTTCAGTTTTCAATAAAACATTTGCCCGCTGCGCGATAGGTAGGTTTTAATATCGACATGAAACTCCCTATTGATAATCAGAATTATAACAAGATTGGATTCTTGATCCTTGAAGTTTATTATTGGTGTCAATTCAGAAGTCGCCGAAACTAAACTAATCTAATTTAACCGCACTAAAAATGTTGCTGTCCCTTTCATAATGATCGAAACAAAAAGGATGGTATCTTATTAGTGCTGTTAAATTAGTTTAGTTTTTGCGATGTCTGATTGGACACCAATATTTAGTAAATTATTTATTTACTGTATGTTTGTATGGCGCGGCGCGGCGAGGTGATGACGATCACTATCATTCTAAAGAAGGTAACTGTCTTCTTTAGAATGATAGTAATAATGATTTAGATGCGCAGGACCAATGATAACTGTTATCGTTGGTCCTGCGCATGAGATCTCCCCGATCGTGTTGGTCTGCCGTCCTATTTAATTGAGAGAGTAAGGGAAAAGAGAGTGCTGTGTTTGCGCGCACACTTATTCACCATAATTTACTTATGTTCTGCGCACATTAATCCATTGATATCTCTATTGAGACTGGCCGTGGATGCCAAAATTCGGCTGGGAGGACATTATCAGCTACAATTACAATAAGGGAGGCCTTTGCAAAGGCCTCCCCCTGGTCCCTCCACGCACCTCGGTCCTGAGCCAGTTAGGCCCAATCATCACATCACATTATCAGGATGAAGTTGGTCAGTTACCTGACACAATCCCTTGGCGTCCCTGATAGGTTCTCCCGTCTCCTGGTCCACCTTGAGAATGGCGATGGGATACACGGCAGGGATGATTCGAGAGACGAAGCCGATCGCACCGGCTCGGTTATCTATGTTCACTGAAAAAGAGTAAATATGAAAAAAAATGTAGATTGTGTCACAAGACGGGAACAAAATAATGTATTTAGGGCGAGAGCGATTTTTTTAAATCCTGAGCGTAGCGAGGGATTCTAAGTACGTCGATCGAGGTAAAATAATTTTGGTGCCTACCGTGTGGCACACTCTGCTTTTCATCCTAAACTATGAGAAAAATTAATCATACAAGAAAAATTAATAAGAGATGCTTTTAGTTGTGACGAATATTTATATTTAGGTAGGTACATACATAACCAAATTACTCATTTATTTCTGGTGTTAATATTTCACTTTTATTGCTAGAATTAATTTTTTATTCAATTTGTGTGAATCAAATTAAAATGGTCTGTAATATGTTGATAAAAAGTAATAACAAAACGAATAAAAAGATTCCGCGTATTCTTACGAACAAGTGAAAATTTAATGTTCTTTGAAAAAGTTGCCTGATTTTTACGGTACGGACTCGCAGACGAAGGGCGTCTGCGAGTCGACTCGCACTTGGCGGTTTATTTAAATTTGGATAGCCAATGCCGCGTCGGCACACGCGTTTTTTTTTTTATTACCGGCCAGGACTTTATTAAAGCGAATTGTGTTCAAACTTTTTAATTAAATAGTGTTCCAAATACAAAAGTCATTCCGTCACTGTTATTAAGTGCGCTGCATTGGCCCACTTTGTTCGCACTTATCGAGGAACCCTTTGCCTCTTTTCGAATAGATGCGATGAAAACTTTATTACGGCCTTTTAAGCTAGAATTAGCCTGTAATTTATCACTGCTGCAAGGTTTTGCTCATCCCTCAATAAGCCAAATGGACCCACAATACAAATACTCTTTATTACCAACATACAGAACACGCGAAGCGAAACCACGTTTTAACAAAGCTTAAATTCTAGGCTACTACTGATATAACTGTTAGGTTATTTTTATATTACTTCCTTGATTGAAACCTTAGAATATTTAGATTGAAACAATGGACTCCATAACACTGAAGATAGTGGCGATTTTAACAGTTTTAAACAGAACTGATTGAAAAATGAGATTGAATAAAAACTCTTACTTGGTACAAGTATTGACACAAATAATAGACAAATAACAAAATTGAGAGGAAACGCTTGGATGCGTTCCAAGGGCGGGAGATATATTCAAGGAAGCCTGGGACATTAACATTACCTATTCTCCAACAGCAAGCATCACTCTTTCTTAAAAAAATATTCACAATTGCAAGGGTTTCAGGATACCAGGATAAATAATTACGAAAAACACGTTCTTTTAACAAAGAAACAATGATTTTAACTAGATTGATAACATGTAAGGTACAAAAAACAATTGCTACATAGAGCGTTGTTTTTATTAGCACCAAAGCACGCCACTTGTATCTATGTCGCACGCAGCCGCATCATAGAATCAGCCCGTTGTTTGTAGAATAACGATTGCAAAACGAACGCAGATTTATTAAGAACTAGCTGCTGCCCATGGCTTCGCACGCGTTTTTTAAGTAGCATAAGTCCGTCCCCGGGATACTATTTACCTCCCAGCCAAATTTCATTAAGATCCGTTCAGTCGTTTAGGCGTGAAGAGGTAACGGACAGACAGTTAGATAAGCAGACAGACAGAGTTACTTTCGGATTTATAATATTAGTATGGTACCTAATTTATTTCTTTCGGCTGAGAGACGTTTTGCCATATTGTTGAACGTTGATCGTTCAATGATCAGCATACGCAATTAATTGAATTGCGTCGTTTTGCAATCGGCCTAGCTTTTCTACAAACGGCTGATTCTACGATCCGGTGGCGACATGTATATCTCGTGGAGATAATGGAGGTATGAGTACCTACCTGTTAGGTAGCAAAGTGTAGCTAACAGTAAACTAACTACACCTTATTATAAGCTAACTGCAGACTGTTGCGAACAATCTACAAGTAGCTCAGCTGATCCATAATCCTGGAAATACGGTGAAAAAAACTACCTTCTCCCAATCTACTGTTTCATTATTTTTTTCTGTTAAATAGCAGTCATCTCCGTACCTTTCTTAACAATGTCATCTTTTACACCATTTCACCCATCTTTACTTTGGTTTTTCTTTTTCTCTCTAAATATCTCTCCATATTCATTCAAGATAAATAAATAAATAAATATAAAATAAATACGGTTCTAGAATACAAGATATTTTTAGTAAACATGCACGAAAATTTTACAAAAACTGATAACAATAACAGAGAACAAGTAAAAAGTAAGAAAAACTTCAACAGCCCATATTTGCATAGGTACGCGTTTAATTTCTATTTCCATACGTTGTTTCTGATCTGCCTTCTGCGATTTGCGATGTTATTAATACTGTTAAATATTTTCCACTAATATTCCTTTGTTTTAGTAACCCCTTTTATTTACAAAAAAAATATATAGATATTTTTTTGTAAATAAAGGGACTATTCTAGAACAAATTATAGGTAATCTGGTTAAACAACTTCAAATTGCGGACATTATGCAAAACAAAGAGTATGAATTAACCTTTAGTAACCTCAACTCATTATAATTACAACAGTTGAAATCATGTTGAGCTCACCTATGTTCGCGTTTCCTTCCGTGGCGCCGTAGAACTCAACGACCTTTTTGATGTTGAAACGTTTCACGAATTCTGTCCATATCTGAAAAGATATGCAAAGGCATTTATAAATATAAACGCAAACTATTATTTTTTACTTTTTATTATATTCTACTACTGTGAGCTCTTATCTAAGTTTTTCCTATGAGTTCTGATAATACTTTAGATTGTTATACCTTTTTGGCTAGCTGAAGAAACGTAGACATTTTATACCTTCACCTGCAACTTAACTGCCATAGATTTATTTATAAATATTCCTTAAAGATATAATACTTTGTATACAAATGTATTTCTTTTTTCAACTATCAATCGTCTACTACGACCCAGTTTGTATATTTACCTGCAATTTTGTTGTTGAAAAGAATAAGGCAACTTATCTACTTCAAAAAATCGTAAAAAAATACTAGATGCACAAATTACAAAAAAGTAGTAAAATAGACAAAAAAATTGGCATTTTTTTTAAACATTACAGGTCAATCTCGAAAATTATTATGTTACGGATACATACCGGTGTATAATATTATAGTCAAATCAGTCAGTAATGTAATGATGGAAACTACAACCCCTTCAAAGATGTAGGTCGACTTAACCAGTAACCCTGTATTTTGAATTATTATAATTTTGCGTTTTTTTTTTTTTGCGAAGAACCTGCGAAGGGGTGATTGCTGGGCAGTGGGACTGAGGGGATAGGTACCTGAACTTAATTTTAGATAAAAAAAATTGAATCTCCCAAAATCGGTGAAACACTGTACCTAATAATTAGGTACTATTTACATGTAGTTTTATAAGCCTGGGTCCTATTTAGATTATCTAGAGGATAAAAAAGCTTGGGACGGGATTTGCTCCAACTTGAAAAATAACAACTAAATAACAGGCTAAAAATTTCTTCGTCGCTTCTTTACTTTAGTCTACTTATCGAAGCGACTGAAATCAAAAATATCACTTTATTTCCGTGTCAGTGTTTAATTATTAAGAATTTGACCTTTTCTAAGTGTACATTTATTGTATTTATGGAGTTTTAGACTTTGACTTTGACTTTGATTTGAGTAGGTGTAAATTTTTACCTCTGAAATGCACCCACTTATCTTTAGACCTACATAGGATTTGGGATGTGCATTGTTTTTCAGTCACGTAACGCAGACAGGTGTAATTTTGCTCATTATTATAATTTTAATAAGTTTTTGGAAGTCTTAAAACACAAACACAACGTAATTATTAGGTACACGTAGATTTGCAGATAAATGTAGTGTACATTAATCTGCAAATTATTGTTACGGGTGCGTTCGTTCTAGTGTAATGTGTGTAATTAGAAAAAAAATAGGTACGTCTATCCCAAAACACAAGCTTTGCTTACTTTGAGGCTACTAGATGATGATGTGTTAAATTATTTATTTAGTCATTTAATATTTTTTAAAAACCAAATCTCTGCAGTTGATAGAACTAAGAAAGCTTTCTTGAGTAGAGAAAATCGAAAATCGTAAACAAAGGCGGTCAACTATAATCTATTCTCTATATCTATCTATTTAATTAGTCTAAGAGTGTATTGTTTGTTACCCTAAATAATTAAAAACTAAAACTAAACAAAGGAAATTAAAGAGTAGGTACGCGATAATTAATCGCAAATAATTAACTTATAATATAACTGAAACTTTTTTATCGCTTTAAGCGTTAAGGCCGCCTATTCTGTTATCTTCTGTACCATACTGTTTTATATATAAGTTTCTGTGAATAAAGAATTATCTATATATCTATCTATCTATCTTTTTAGACTATTTACTTACCGTTGGTCTCATCCCGTTTCCATAAACAGTCCTGACTTTGTGCTGTCTGTCGGTGGCAGTTGGCTTTGTTGTGAGGATGTAGCGGCACATTTCACCGATGTAGTGGGCAGCCTGGGAAATAAAAACAGTCGGCTAGATAGAGGTTTAATACAAGCTACCAGGGGTTTAATTGACAGTTTGGCAATTAACGGACTGCTTATATTTTAAAAGATCTCATCATGAATAGGTTCACGATATTATAACTTCTCGATTTAATTTAATAAAACGTGGCTCTCAGTTCAATGTAGCTCGCTAGAGTCAACGAGAAAAATTTATGAACATTGGCATGTACATCTGTACCCCAAACAAGAGCCTTGCTCTCTCAATTATAATAATGGTACAGTATGTCAAGGATCATAGTGAAAGGGCCGACAAGGGTGAACGATGCAAGTATTTTCGAAACATGTCAAAAGTATTGCCCCGCGATTATTAAGATACCTTGTTGCACTATAACTAACATACCTTTATGTGTAAGATGTCAAATATCACGAGCTTTACTATGACTCTAAAAGACGACATTGCATACACTGTGACCTCTACTTTCTACACTTTGACTTGTGAGACATGATAAATTGTGCCTAAGTTCACATAATATTTGCATTTTTAATTCTATAGCAGAGGTTTGAAAGTCAATCCCAAATCAATCCATGTAGGTACTAATATTATAAAAGCGAAAGTGATTCTGTGTGTCTGTGTCACAAACGTAAACGGTAAACGGCTGAACGGATGTTAATGAAATTTGCCAGGGAGGTAAACGGTATCCCGGGGACGAACATAGGCTACATTTTTTCTCGGAAAAGTGCGTGCAAGCGAGCGTGCCGCGTGCACCAGCTAGTACAGATAAAAATACGTCTGACCTCCATTCCTCTCCGCTCCATTACCAACACAAATATTAACATCGGATAGCACACAGCTTTCTCTAGAGATCATAACCGATACGTTCACATCGAAGTGTGCACTCGCTTTCCCCTTTCACTCGTTTCACAGATCTGCAGATCTGCAGTTATGGGATTCTTGGAACAATGCGAATCACATCGTAAAATCTGAAGAAAGCTCCCTGTTTTCTAATTGTAAAAAGTATTATATTCATGAAAGATTGATATCCATACACCACTCAAGACTTTTTAAGTGAATGGTATTACTCGCCTAAATTTAATTAAAGTAGTATTTGCACGTATTTTTGCCTAAATTACGAATCCATAATCCGGTCTAATTTCCATAAAATTAATTACATGTCAAAAATCAAGAAACGTTTTTCTGTAGTAAAAAATTTAAATGATATAAGTAACCTTGGATTCCGGTCCTGTGCGTAATCAAAAACCGCCGTTGGGGCAGACACCAGCCTTAAACTTGTTTAAGGCTGGTGTCTGCCCCGACGGCCTTGAAAACACAAAAAAAAAAAAAACATGTTGCCGTATAAATAATTTGTTTTATTCATGAAATGTTCAATATGTGTAAATTACTGTGACAAATATTTTAGTGAAAAAAAATACTCCAAATCAACAGCGTTTAGAAGAAATATTCGAATTTCGAAATTTGGATATTTCTTCTAAACGCTATTGACTTTGAGTGTTTTTCTTTCACTCAAATATTTGTCAAAGTATTTTACACAAATTGAACATTTCACGAATAAAACAAATTATTTATACGGCTACAGATAATTATTTTGTGTTTTCAAGGCCGTTGGGGCATACACCAGCCTTAACTAACTAGTTAGCAGACTGTTAAAGGGTATACAGTTTATTTGACCTTAACTAATCAGCACCATAAACCTCAATAAAAGTCGCAACACACTGAATAATAAATCATGTTTATAGTTTTTAGATTGCTTATTGTAGGGTTGCCGTAAAATGGTATAAGCCACTCTACATTATACAGGTGACATAAGCTGCAAGTAGGGAATCCAATCCTTGCGGGATTGGATTCGCACACGATCCCGCGCAATTTACGTGGGATAATGCGGGATTACACGTAGTGGATTCGCGGGTTTTGTGGGACTAAAAAAATTGTGAAAGTCGGAAGAAAAATGAGCGAAACGTCATTCTGAGTGCATATTTATGCGTCCCAGCCTCTATAACAGGCGATTAAACCATTTTCTTTCCTATTCGTCTTCGAACTTATGATTTTACTGACATGACTACCACGTATACCAAATACTAACTAGCCGTATGAAAAAAGACGGGAGAAAATTTTAATTTTCATTAAAAAAAAATTTTTGAACATTTATCAATGTCAGCGTAACATTGATAAACGTTCAAATGCAAGGGATTTGTTTTGGAATCATTACAAGGGATTTTTAATGATTCTACGCATTATTTGAGCGTGGAAAAAAGCAAAAAGTATGATTTTTTCAGTCTCGCAATTCCCGCGGAACCGCGGGATTGATGTCCTCGATCCCGCAGGTTAACGGGATTGTAATTTTAATGCAGGATTGGATTCCCTAGCTACAAGTAAATATGGAGTAAGGTGCGAAGCTTTCAAAATTAGCTTCCAACTCGATCGAGGTATTCACCGTCTCCTCCGCGTCGAATACCTTGATCGATGCTTCCAACACGATTTAAACCCACATCTGATTATACAATAAACCAAATCAGACATTTTCATCGTCAAAGTCAACAAACTAATAAAAAAAAAGTTTAGATTTTCAAACGAAGGATTTTATATATTTTACCGCAATCTCTGTTACTCAGTGATGATCTGCTTCTAGTCTTCTCCCGAGCTACCTCAAACAACAATTATTTAACATAAATAACCTGACTCTGCCCAATACGAGTCAGTTTTTCACACCGTTTTTGTTGTGTGCCTTCGATTATTATTATTTTTTGCAAAATATGAAGCAAAGAATATTTTGCCTAAAACACAACCTTTTTTGTTAACTCAATTATCAAAATAGGTCTAGCCGTTTTGGTGATCTTACCGACCAGTGATCACATAGAAGCCGCGCAGAAACGCAACTCATGCCAAGTAAAAATATACCTACAGTATCCAAGTAATCATATAACGTAGCATTGTGCCTCTACTTGATGCAATCCGTGAAATACTAAGAGACGAACAACTTCGTCCTTATAGCGTCTGTGCATCCGAAGATAAAGAACTGTCCCACCATGATGCAGCCTCCGGCAGAGTGGTACAGCGACATGGGACAGTAGATAACGTCACTGTGGTAGACTCGCACCATTTCGTGCGAGTCTATGTTTTATGTACGTTCTTACTTCGGCTGCCAACTTCATGAGTATTATGGTTATCCATAACCAAAACAGCCTTTGTTATCTTCAGCTTAGTAATTTTCTACAGGTCATTTGCCAAGATTTTCCCCAATCCGAGCCAAGGAAACTAATCAAAACTGCATCTAAGAAACCCTCTGATCTTCCAGCAAATCGATAAGTAATCACTCACCGTAGCATTATACTTGATGCAATCCGTGAAATACTGAGAGGCGGAGAACTTCGTCCTTATAGCGACTGTGCATCCGAAGATAAAGGACTGTCCCATCGTGATGCAGCCTCCGGCAGAGTGGTACAGCGGCATGGGGCAGTAGATGACGTCACTGGTGCGAAGCCCTCCGAGGTAGTGGACGCCTGATGCCATGAATACCATTCTGAAATGGTTAAGGATTTTTTATAAGAAATCCCCTTGGCTTGATAATCGCAGGCTGTCGCAGGTGATTTGTGGAATAAGGTTATTATAATTATCAGGGTCAAAGAAAGTGTTGTTAAATGTTGTAACGAAAAGTAGCTTCCGCAGGCATCAATCACTTATAGCTGAGCAATAATTTAGCGTTCTACTAAGAAGTGTTTCTATTTTAATTGGATTACTTTTCGCTTACATTTTCTTAAATTATAAGTTATGGTTGTCGAGGCAGTTTTGATCTGAGCTGAGAATATGAATAACAGAACTCCAACAAATAAACACTTCAATAAAATCTACCTACATCATATTCAAGAGTCTACGAGAGTCCTTGAAAAACTGTCATTATCACTTTTTGCTATAACAACGACAGTTGAACTTTACTCCGTCTCATTATTGTCACCTATAATTTTATGCCCACAATCTTACTTGTTGGATCATCAATTATATTATATCACTTCTTATAATGACTTCTCATGACGAATGGCTGAGACGTTGTCGTGAGAAATGTATAGTGATAGGTACCTATTGTTATAACTGTTTTATTGATACGTGGAAATTGTAAAATTGTTTTGTAACATTGTCATGTTTCATTGAGAATAATGTGATTCAATTCATACACTGCGTTGAGGTATTGTTGTATGTAACGTTTCTTGCAATTTAATACATTATTATTGTTATCCCAAACACTCGGTAGAGGTGCGTATTGTAAGCATATGTACCTAATGCTTTTTATTATTATAGTGCGTAAGCCTCACTTGGGAACTTCCTTCCTGAGAAGACTGGCTAAACAGCCAGGTACTCTGCAAGGACGGGTGCCTAAACTGGTACACGGATGGCTCCAAAATGGGACTGGATATAGGCTGTGGAGTGTAAGGAGGTTTGGCATAAGCACAAACAAGGTAATTATGCCTCTATCTTCCAAGCAGAAGTATTCGCCATATTAGAATGTGCCGATATAAATCTGGAAAAGCGCTACTCCAACCAAACGATCTTTATCAACACTGACAGCCAGGCGGCTCTCCTAGCACTGGTCTCGAAGGTCATCACATCTAGGTTAGTCGAGGACTGTATGTCACGCCTAAACGCGCTCGGCTTGAATAACAGAGTCGTCCTAAGATGGGTACCGGGACACTCAGGAATCAACGGCAATGAGTGTGCCGACGAACTTGCGCGTTCTGGGGCCAAGGGGACTCAGCTGGGCCCCGAGCCGTTCTGTGGCATAACTAAAAGCCTGGCTAACAGAACCCTCTTGGATTGCTGCTTCGAGGAAGCTTCCAAGCTATGGAAGAATTCCTTGGGTATGAGTCACTCTAAGACAATAATAAAAGACTTCGTTAAACGGTACACCAACCGAATCCTAGCGTTAAGCAGAAGCAACCTTCGCGTTATGGCAAGAGCCCTAACTGGACACTGTCGCCTTAACAAGCACATGTTCAACCTCCTGCAGATTCTGCGAAGAGGCGGAGGAAACGCCTCTTTATCTGCTAGGAGAGTGCGAAGCGCTGATGCAAAAACATAGCATTCATCTGGGCAAGCACCTGCACAGCCCAGACGAGCTACGAGCCATCATCACCCCGAAGAAAATCCTACAGTTCCTAGCAGCTGCAAGGGTTAGTGGCGAACTATGAACGTCTCAGCTTCAGGGCTGAACACTCGAGTGACACTTGGCCTATCATGGCCGTAGTGACACGAAAGCCACCTAAAGCAAATAAAAAACAAAAAAAAAGCCTCACACTGGGTTTATTTATAAGAAATCAAATAGGTACCTAATATCCCAAAAATTTTTCGATTTCCCAGTTCAAGTCCTGTCGCAGTAACAACATTTTTGGAATATTATTTGATTCAGAACGGTAGGTATATCATTCCCGACAGGTAATGTTTTAACTTTAAGGGTTTATGTAATAATAATGTAACAATGTTTATTACAGTATAACTTTTAAAACAGACTAGCTGCTGCCCGCGGCTTCGCACGCTTTTTCCGGGATAAAAAGTAGCCTATGTCCGTCCCCAGGATATCATCATCACCTCCCTGCCAAATTTCACTGAGATCCGTTCAGCCGTTTAGGCGTGAAAAGGTAACGGACAGAGTTAGGTACTTTCGAATTTATAATATTAGTATGGATTTTGGATGTATGAGGTATTTTTAGAATAATTATAACGTCGTAAACCCGGCTGACACTCACGATTTTGTTTTAAAAGTAAGATTGTTTAATTTTAAATGAACTTTTTAAACTATTCGTTCACTTACGGGAATATTACATTGTTTACCGAGGTGGAAAGTGATTCCTATCGAGTGTGCCATTTGAGGCGCAGCCGAGGGCTATAAAACACTCGAAGGAATCGCACTTTCTCCTGAGTGATACATAGTGCTTTATACTACACCTAAGAGGAAAATTAAACATTTTCCGAAAAAGAAGTTGCATTTTTCTCGTATTTCCGGTGTGGCGCGGCGGACCTTCGCCCGCCGCGCCACACCGGTCGTCTGTTTTATTACCGGCCAGGACTTTATTGAAGCGAATTGCGTTCAAACTTTTAGTGTTCCAAATTCAAAAGTCATTTCGTCATAAGTGCGCTGGAATAACCCATTTTGTTCGCACTTATCGAGGAACCCTTTGCCTCTTTTCGAATAGATGGAATGAAAATGAAATTCCATTATATTTTTCGAACCGCATTCTAGTACGCTTGCAATGACGTAGGTACTTTCTATTAAAGATTATTTATCGGGTATTTATCGAGTACCTTTTGTTTTATTTTCTCCTACGTTACGTACTTTCTAGCTCAAGTTTGGAAAAGGAATAAATCACTTTCCGAGCAGGTGTAGTATAATGTAAATATATTATACCTGAGCTGTATTATCCCAGATACCATTTAACCGAAGCCTCGGGCAGAAACAAGTTTTAATTTTAATTTTCGTTAGCAACCAGTACCCTAAAATTTTAATCAGGTTGACTTAACCTTGTAAAAAGAAAACGTAAAATAAAACAACAAATTTCTACGAAAGACACACACTGTTATGTCGGAAAAATTTGCCGAAGTTTTGAAAGCAAATAACAAAATGGATCGACACACCCATTTATTTACATTGCGATTACCAATCCTCCTATCAAGAGAGCTGACTGATTATTTCTAAATATTTCAAAAATCTTACATGAATCCAAAATAAGTACGAACCTCGAGGAAGAAATAACCGCAGCTTTCGGCAGGCCAGTCGTTCCAGAAGTATAGATATAGAGTAGTTTCCCATTGAATCCATCCCCATTAGTCAAGCTCCATGGCGCAGGTGGTGTCGTTTCCAACATAGATGTGAAGTCGTTACCGGATTCCGCTACATTCACAGATTCAGACGATGTGTTGAGTGGACGTCGGGTGTACGTGTATAGTTTGATCGCTGGGTTCAGGTCTTTTGATACTTCTTGGAATGCTGTAAAGAGGATGTTATTAAGAAAATAATACGCAAAGATACTAAATAACTAAAGACGTCTACGTCAAATGCTTCAGAATGAAGATTTTTAATTGTAAATGGGTGGACAAACTTGACTCCTAATTTATTCCCAGACTAGTGAACTGGTACGAACATCTTTGATGAGTGGAAGAAGAAGGGAGGTCTTTGCTCAGCAAAGGGAGCCAACAGGCTCTTTAGATTAGATTAAGAATGAAGAAGAATTCCAGACTAACATCTTAGATAAGTGGAAGAATGGGAAGGGACGCCTTTGCTTAGCAAAGGGGTCCCTTACCCGAGCAAAGGCTTCCCTTGGCAAGGGGTCTTTAGATTAGATAAATAATTAAGAAGAATTTTTAATATCTAGGATGACTATCAGTTACAAAAAATTAATTTCTTAGTAGTAGTACAACCGTTGTTATAAGTTTTAGCTATGTCGCGCTTAACCGCGCAATTTCACAAGTAACCATTACCTACCTTCATTCATGCTATAGCTCCACATGGTGGCAGAAATTATTGCGGTGGTTCAACATAACACAGTTACTCAACCTTGTTTAAAATTTAAGTATATCTATACTTGTATAAGACCATTGTTCGCTCTCAACTTGAATATGCCGTTCCTATTTGAAGCTCTTACTATAAGAAGTACACTTATGTTGTTGAGAGAGTTCAGCGTAAATTCTTGCGTGTTATGCACTATAGTTGTCACAAAAGATATTTATCATCTTCGCAAATTCTCAGCAAATATAATATGCTCACGCTAGAGTCCAGAGGGCTATTTAAGGAAGCTACTACACTTTATAAGATCGTCCGTAACAAATGCGACAGCATTGAACTAGTGCAGAGTATTTGTTACGCTGACCCCAGAACATTACATACCTACCAGAAAAGTGCGTGCCGGTCGCATAATTGCACTCAATACGTGCCGCACTAACTCAGGATTGCGTACACCAATTAGAAGAATGGTAGAGTCATATAAGAAATACTTCTTAGACATTGATATATTTTTGTGCAGTGAGAGTCAATTTAAGAAGCTTATCTTACACAGACTATCTTGTAGCAGTTTAAATTTGTTTTAATTGTTTGTAATCTTATTTTTATTTCCAACTAAGTAATTTACTTTTCAACTTATTACCTAACATCTATCATATTTCAACGTTTAAACTTTAGCGGAACTTTTTGTAACTACCTCATAAAGCAATCTGTGTATTGCGTCGTGGGCTGCATTATATCTAAGATTATTAAATAACTATACATTATGTAGCCGTTAGCTTTTACTGAATAAATAAAATTAAAAATTAAAATTTAAAGTAGGAACATACAGGCACTGTAGGTATCTACTTTACCTTACTATTTTCTAGGTTGAGTTAGAGAGAACAATTAAACTTATAGTATTTTAAAAACAGTGGAAGTTCCTAGTTCATATTCTCCTATAAGCAAACTTTTTTACAAGACTAGATATCCTCTTAAACTAAAATGATCCTAAACCAGCTCTATGTAGTTTCAACAAGACTTCTTATCCAACAGCAATAATCCCATCGTTTTTGTTTTATAGGGGTTTGAAGATTTTTGTATGGAGGGTGGGTGGCCAAAAAAGGTGGAATGAAAACCATTTTGACCACCATTATGGCAGTGCCGCCAACTTAGGGGTTTTCCCCCTAAATTTGGGGATTAGTTAGATGAAAAGGGGTATTTTTAGGGGCCATATTTTTTTAGGGGCATACACTAGGGGTACAATTTTTCGACTTACGACGGACTTTTTCGATATACAGCGTAATTAAAAATAAATTACGAAATAAGCTGTCCCTCGAAGTACTCCAGAGTATCATGATGGTGAGGTTTACTCTCCAGAAGAACTACGGTTCATGTGTGAATTTCGTTCCTTCCGCCCGTATGCTCAAAATGTTCAACGTGAATATGTACGACTTCAAAAGTCAAGCGCAAAATGAGAGCCAAGCCGATGCATTCGATGGAATCCTCGATATCTTTCCTAACGTCGATAAAATTTAAGAAAAAGCGATGTAAAATCGAAACGCATTTTTTAAATTTATTAATCTCTCAGATTAATATATATGTATATATATATATATATAATCAGAGTAAATATAATCATAAAATATAATCATATGATATAATCATATATATACATATATATAATCACCAAATAAACCTCCATTTCATTGATCAAGTGTGTATTTTTTTTTCCTTCCAATTTATCCTTGAAAAAACATGCCTATTTGGAATAAGATTTTTTTTCAAATAGTCTAGGGTGATCTTGAGTTGGCGTTGGGGGGAAAGAGGGGGAAATCGAGATGACGCTAGGAGGGGACGCTTAGTCGAGGTTGGCAGCACTGCATTACGGTCATTTGTTTTTAAATAGCGTGCACAATAAAAAGTATATTAGGATAGAGGACTCTAAAACAAAAAAAAATGTTTTCTAACATCATTTGTTAGGACATTATAGAATCATTTAGGACATTAAAGCGTCAGGTTTCTGAGATATCCACGAAGAAAAAATATACTTATTTTCATCTGTGAATACTTATAAATTATTGTGAGCGGCGATTTTGAAAAAAAAAATACAAAATGATGACCGATGTTAGGGCCAAAATCTTCAAACCTCTTTAAATTGACTTATTCATGTTATCTTTTATGCAGCAATGTCATGTTACATAAGCGTGATCTCTCAACCGAAACGGATGTGCTCTGAATATTTTTTTAATGCTTTGCTTTGCATAGATGATGGATTAGGATAATCGTATAAATATGGTAACCTGAAACGTTGTTGGTTCATTGGTTGATTTTGATTTAGACCTTATGCAAACCAGTAAAATCTTAACATCATTCCCTGTCTGTGTCTATGCAGAAAAGTTTCAAGATCAGTTAAGTAGGTAAGCGCAAAATTAACATTATGAGAAATTAAATCCGTCTTAGAAAAATGGCTACAGAAGATGAACTTATCATATCAAGAAACCTTAGCGTCTGGTCGAAGTGACGCGTGACGCGAGAGCTGGTGAGTATCTGGCACAGCGCATCAGCATTGCCATACAGCGCTGCAGCGGGGCAATGCAGCCAGCGTCTTGGGGACGCTTCCGACTGGTATTGTTATGGATCAGTTGAGCTACCTGTAGACTGTTTGCAACAGTCTGCAGTTAGCTCAATTATTTTTATTGTGTATTTTATTTTTATATGTAGTTATTATGTTTCTATTCTTTTATTATATATTTTTTTAGTTTTAATAAAGGAAAAGTAGGTAATACCTATACATAAACGCTTTTATCCGGACACGTACAACGCATCAATATATGAATCATCATCATCATCAGCATCAGTATACTTACGCCCAATGCTGAACACAGGCCTCCCCCAAAAGACGACGCCACGAAATAAATAATATAAGAAATATTTCTTTTACCAATAAATGAATACATTAATTTATTTCGTGGTAAATTGATTATTAAATCAATTTTGGTATTTTATTTTAAACAGTTTTGGTAGGTAGTGTACCAACCTATGTTATTTCAACTAAAGATCAACATGCAAAATAGCAGATTTATTAAGTCAATCGCTATTCAATGAAACGCTGAATTGTCGTTGAGTTATTTATCAATTCTAATAAACCAGAAGATTTATTACTGACATTTTATAAAAAAACCATTTACATGCATTTCACGACGTATTACGTGTGAGTGTGACCACAGTTATTATTGCAGAAACTAAGAGTGTGACCGTACGTAATGACGTCAATGAATCGCACATGGCGCTTACACAAATGAGATTTCGTTACTCAAGAAATCTCATAATGAGTTGTCGTAAAGTTATTTACCAATGCTTTACAATAAAACTTTTGTTTGACGAATTTATTATGAATGTTAGCCTGATGAAGTCCGTCGTTAGGGATAAATCGTTGGTGTTCTTCCAACACAAACTAGCTTGGTAGTTAGTTAATTCATAAGTAATTTCAGTCTTTATTGACAAAGAAAATTACAATTCAATAATAAAAACAAACTAAATACTAGTATTTACAATTGAAACAATTAAGCTAACTGCAGACTGTTGCAAAACAATAAGTAATTAATTATATTGGTTTTTTTTACATTAAGTTACGATCATTTTACAATTCAGATGTTAAGTTGAGCTGCCTAGTATTTTATGCATGTTGTGGCTAGATAACATTTAGAATGCACTAGTTTATGTACCTATATAGCTTTGCGTTTAATGTATTCTTGGGTTAGCCCTTGTCGGTTGCCATAATTAAATAAATCCTATTAAACATTTATTAGCGACATTTTAAAACCATTCTCAGGGATTTCACGACGTGCATTGTAATACCTACGTGAGCACTTCATCGAATAAAATTATTGATTTGAGGTGTGTGTCCGTAATGACGTCAAGGAATCGCACATGGCATTTAAGTATACGAATCAGATCTCGTTTAATATTCAGGAGCTGGTAGGTAGGTATAATAAATTGTATAAAATGAGCTCGTGACGTAGGTGAAGGGTTGAGATGGTATTTAAAGTTGTAAGATAAGTCTACAAACATGCATGCATAGATATATATATATTATTATTTCTCTTTAAAGTTCAAGGCTATAAAAGCAACACAGCAAATTTAATTCTATAAAGGTATTTCAACGGTATCACATTTCAATATCAAACTCTTTTTAGGGTTTCGAACCCGAAGGTTGAAACGAAATCCTATTACTAAGCCTCCGCTGTCCGTCCGTCAGTCTGTCACAGGGCTCTATCTCATGAACCGTAAGAGGCAGACAGTTGAAATTTTCATTTCAGAATGTGTATTTCTCTTGCGCGCTTATTTGTTGTTAATAACAACAAATAATAAAAAAAAATATTCAAATTAAAGGGGGCTTCCATACAAAACACGTGTTTTTTTGCTACTTTTGCTTTTCGTTTGTCAAGGCTGTCTCTTGAACCACAATAGGTAGACACATGAAACTTTATATAAATAAGTAACACTTTAACTGTAATAACAACGAGTACTAAAAATATCATAAAGTTGAAAATTTAAAGGTATCGAACAAGTGAAAAATTTATGTTCTTTGAAAAAGTTGCCTGATTTTTACGGTATGGAACCCTTCGTGTGCGAGTCAACTCGCACTTGGCATTTTATTTTATAGTCTTACTAATCCTATCCTATCCCACTAATTTATAAGGCGAAAGTTCTGACGCGCACCATACATGTACTAAATCTGGTAGCGGCAACCATTGACGTTTTCCACTGTTCACAGAGCTCGCAAGGGCTATTTATTTCGTGTTATGGTAAATAATTTATAACTTATACCTACTTGAATTATTTTTGACTTATACTTGAATTATTTTGCTAGAAGACATGTTTATCAATTAATTTTATTTTACTTAATGACATTTATTGTATGTAATTAATTGTATCTATTGTTGCTATTTTGATTATTAATATTTTCATTGAATTATTTTGCTTATTGTGTTATGGTTAATTAATTATTTTGCCTGTTAATATAATATAATGTGGACTACACTATTGTATTAGGTCATATCCTGTAAGAATTGATGTAAGTGTTTTCAATAAACACAAATACAAAATACAAAGTTTGTACCGTTGTGAAGAGGCCCTGGAATAACATATAGGCTACTTATTGTTTCAAAATACGCGTGCAAAGCTGCGGGCAGGAGCTAGTTATCGATAAATAGCTTCGTTTGACCACAATCTAACCTGATGGAAAGTGACGATGTGGCGGACGATGTATCACGAAGGTCTAGAAGACACCTATTCACTCTTGTTTTCATTCTTTATAATAACACCATTTCCTAATCTTAAGGCCTTTTGTCCAACGCCGCCGTAAACGATATTATTTCAGGCCGAGTTTAACATGACGTGACGTCGATCGTTTGTCTACCGCCAACGGGACGTCACCCGATAGCGATATTGTTTTAAGGTCGAGTTCAAGATGGCGTGACGGCGATCGAGTGTTTCCACCGCGATGATCTCGTTCTCGGTGGTTCAGTTTATAATAGTTGTCGTTCGTGGTTGTCGTGTTTGAGGAATGGATGTGTTTGAACCGGCGACAACTTCTTCTTCTGCTTTTGTGCGTTAGAAGGCGAAGACGACGTAAAAAATAAAAATAATCTGCTAATACGTAAACGATACATCGCAGAAGCATTTTATGTACCTACTTCACGACAAGTTGCAGCAGCATGACTAGAAGTGTCGATGCTTACACGATGATCGTGACGATTACCTTGCCGATGACAGACGATCATGCAAGTACCGATCATCGCCGATAGTGAAGAGGAGGTTTAAAACAAAAAATCGGTCCGTCACAATCACTGGCTATTCTAGCGGTCGCGCCGAACTGCTCATATCTTCGACGGCCGGATGACGGCGGCGGCGGCGGTAAAAGGCCTGCGGTGGGCAAACGGCCTACAACTAAGGACAAGGTTTTATTTTATCCTTGAAGGTTTTGACACAGATTTTATAGTTGTTTTGATAACCAAACTTTAATCGACCGGTTCTTCGATTTCTCGTTTGGAACCAGATCCACAACACAAGTGAATATAAATTAATGTAATGATATTATGTTTTCAGTAGTCAAGAATTTAAATCAACCAAAAACAGGATTTTAATGTTTATTTCGTGAAATATTTGAAATTTGTCGGCGCGATATTTAAACTTCCTATCACCTAGTTCAATTATCAGTATCAATTATCTAGGGTAGTACCTACACAAGCTTTGCCTACTTTGAGGCTAGATGTTGCATTATGAATTTTTCAACATTATTTAATTATTGGAACCGAAAACACCACTCATTACCAGAGATTGGAATTGCCTGAGTATAATACCTAAAGTCCCAGTGTCGAAGTAAGAGTTGATAATACCTACTCTACAATCCCGACATGATGATTAATGAATGATGTTTAAATCCCGGGGTATCCCTAAATCATGAAATGGGCTTAGGCATATAAGTAGGTATACCTTTTCAAAAAATCATACATATAAAATTTTTTGGGTTCCGACGGGAATCCCGGGTTTGAATTTTTATTTATTTATTTGTAAATTACTCATTATAGGATTTTTTTTTTGTCGTAACAAACGACTACGTACCGCAATTTCCTTATTTCAAGAATCATATTACCTTTTTAGGGTTCCTTACTAAAACTGTTAAATTAAAATGTTTTGTTTTATATTTAGGAAAATAAATTCTTAAAGAGTTGGTTGATTATTGTGTTCATTTACTTAATAATATTGCAGTAATAAGGGTAGCTAAAAAAAAACTAAATATATAAATAATATAAATAAAAAAATAATATTGTAGTATATTATCGAGTCCCGCCAAAAACTGCACACTCTCGCCACATAATGAGCAACATAACGAAGAAAAGCCCTCGATAAATATTTAATTGCAGATTTTGAGAATACGCGTGTTTGCTACGCAGCAATCACTCGATATTTTGACAGTTCTTGCCATATTTATCAAGTAGAAATATTGCCAAAATTGGAGGCCTGGTCTGAACGGAGACGGTCGCCATGTGTGCAGAACATTACTGCAGTGCACTGCACACGTGTGCCCTACGGCTCTGCACTAGTTTCATCCCATTACATCCTGGATAATAAATAAAACTCAACATTTTCAACACTGGCAACCCTGCTCTAAATATAGAGCAGAAATGAAAGAATTGAAAAGGTTCGAGACAGTTGTTTACTTAAAACTTACCATTCTCAAACTCGTTCCCGTAAATGACAACGTCGCACTTGGCAATATTGATAGAATGCAGCAGTGTGTTGCCAGTCTGGTTGGTGTTGATAAGGGGACAGACGGCGCCGACCCTGGCAGCCCCGATCCAAATTGAGGGTAGTTCGGGACAGTTGTTTAGCATAACGCCGACAGTGTCCCCTCGTTTCACACCTCTGGCTTTCAGCACGGCCGAGACGCGAAGACTGAATTGCTCCACCTGGTGATGATGATGATTGTTTATGTTATTTGAGCAAGCGTTATCTGTTAACATAGCCCATACTTTCTTAAAAACTTGAGGTCTCTGTTGCGCTATGAAAATATTAGTGTGCTTTGTTTTATAAACAACAGTTTTTTTTGACAGATTAAATGGATCAGAGTGTTATAGATTTAGGCAGTGGAAACTAGGTTGTTAAATTCATTCACATTTCACATTCATTGTTATGATATATATTTTTATTATCACAATTCAGGTTTAGTTTTCTTTACCTTTTCAAAACTCCAGATTTCATTTTCAAAAAGAAAGCAGGGTTTGTTCGGGTGTTTCAGCACCATTTGATGGAAGATATCTGGCATAGACCAGTTCTTGCTTGTGAACTTTCTCGTCAGCAACAGGATTTTGATGTAGCAATAAAGAGCCCTGTAGGATAAAACAAAATTAATTACAAACTAATCTAAGAACAGAAACATATCTTAAGCATGGTTGGGCCAGTGAATTTCGGTTAGAGATTAACGCGGTCTGGGTTTTTCAGGTAACTAACAGAGAAATACGCAAAGGATATATGTAAATTTTATTGTTAGCAAGGTTGTTGTAGGTACTCATCAAAGTTATTAATATTTAGCATTGAGTTTTATTGAAGCCGATTTTTAAGAACGGGGGAAAAAAATTTGTCTGGTTAGTGTGGCTCAAAGACAACCCTTTGAAATAAGGATCATCTTTGACCTGAAGGTATATCCCTAAAGAACGATTTATGAAGTGTTTGTTTGGCGGCCGTAGGTAGATAGCTTGTAAAGCCCAGCCCATACGGGAATGCAGTATTGACATAATGCGTCCCGGTAGATGGAAATAGAAGGGATTTATTGGTCAAAATATTGCTTTAAAATATTATACATAAATATTACCTACCTATAATAGGTTTATCTATAACACTAAGGTTCTCTGCTAAGCACAACAACAACAATGGTGGTAGGTTTTGAAATAAATGATTTTGTATTTGTAAAAAAAAGTATGCTCACGAGAAATCCCTAGGACCCGTCCTCAAAGCAATCCAAATCCACCGCCAGTAGAACGCAATAAGGTAAACGATCACTAGTATTGCCAGGACCATCAGACTGGCCTGCCAGTCTTGGAATACCCATGCCACGGAGCAGGCCCCCACTAGTACGCCCAATGCCAAGATCATCACTATGATCTTGCTCCAAGGAATGTTATTCGTTGGAAGGGTGGTTCCTTTTTCGATGTCAGCGTCTTTGTATTTTAGCTGAAACAAAACGGCAACTGTAATTTTTGTAGTTCGATAAAGAATTTTAGTAGTCCTTGATATCCTTCCGGAGTTAAATAAATTGCCTAGTGTATTAAAATTATACAAGTAGCACATGACAGCCACACAGTGACTGATTATAGAATTTGTGACTACTCAAGGCTGTTTTAGTTTCCTGCATAAGGGATGCGTAGTTAGCTACGCAGCCCTTGTAATGCTATTTTGGGCCCCAAATTAACCAGCTTTGAGCAATACAGTGGCTGGTTAACGGCAGTTCAATCATTGAAACAGCTGTACAAGGCCTGTACAATGGCTTATACAGCTATACAACAGTCATTGCAGCCTAAGATTCAGCTACTTTAATTCTCTTCAACAGCTTTTAGATGTTTTGAGGTTTGGCAACAGCTTTTATTAAAGTACCTATAAATACCAAAAAAATAATACCTACCTATTGTTATTTATTTCGTGTATTATGTGACAGATGACATTTATTGTTTACGTTGTGTTAGGTTATTACATCAAATACACTTGAGAGCAAAAAAATCGCACATTCATGATTTTTTGACATAACTAAAAAAAAAAACAAAAAATATTATGTTTCTGTAATGCAGATTCATAGTCTATTTTAATACCTATCCAGTGGTATCTGATTTGTCTTTCAATCATTACATAAAAATGCTTTTGTGGATCAATAACAAAAATGCATGTTTAGTAAAAAATTCTTTATTCAAGTATTGGTGTCAAAGTTATGAAATTAAAAGATAAAATTAATTTAAAGTTTGTTATTAATACCGAGTGTTCCCTCCCCTAGCCTGAATCACTGACTCCATCCGTGTTTTCATTGATGTTACTAGACTTTTGATAAAGTCTTGAGGAATAGCCTCCCATTCCTCTGCGATCGCCTGTTGCAGCTCCTGTAGAGTCGATGGAGGAGCATCTCGGCCTCGAACTCTTCTTTTCAGCTCGTCCCATAGATGTTCGATGGGATTGAGGTCTGGGCTTCGAGCTGGCCACTCCATAACGGTCCCATCCACCTCTTGAAGGTACTCGGATCACTATGCCAGCAGTATGCGGTCTTGCATTATCTTGCATAAACAGAAAGTTTTCGCCGATAAACCCAGCAAAAGGTACGACGGTCTCGAGTACTTCCTCAATGTATCGTATGGAAGTCAATCCTCTTGATTGGCGACCAGTATTCGGTCCGGTGATGAAAGCAAGCTCGGTTTTTGCTTCCATAGACATGCCTCCCCAAAACATGATTGATCCACCGCCATAGGCGACACGTTCTGTTATGCAGCATTGGGCAAATCGTTCTCCCGATCTTCTATACACCTTCCCCCGTCCGTCGTTGCCATGCAAGCACATCCTGCACTCATCAGAGAACAGGACTGCACTCCACTGCTCTTCGGTCCAATTCAAATGGTCTCGAGCGAACTGAAGGCGGGCTTCTCGGTGGGCTGGGGTCAATTTCGGCCCGTTTGCTGGCCTGTGTGCAGTCAGGCCACCTTCTCTCAATCGTCTTCTGACTGTCCACCGGCTAACTTCTACTTCACGAACTTCTTGAAGTCGTTGGCCCAGTTGAACTGCGTTCAAACGACGATTTCTTAAAGATGTCGTTATAAGAAAGCGGTTATCACGCTCTGTTGTAGCACGGGGACGGCCCGATCCTTGTCGCCGTTGGTAGCCACCAGTCTCTTGATACCTCTGGTATACACGCCGAACGGTAAATCGGCTCAAACTCAATTGTCGAGCCACTTGACTTTGCTTAAGCCCCGATTCAACAAGGGCAACCACTTGAGCGGCTACTTCTGGTGTAGTATCCATTTTTGTCTTCCGTTTGAAGCCAATATCAATAGAGAACCTTTCACACTGTACGTTGGTATGCAAATGATGACCATTCCCTCAATATGCACTCTTTTATACCTGCGATAAATCCCGCCGCCGGCCTTACCTGGATCGAGCGACATAAGGGGGTCTATTGTTTTGTTGCTAATGAGTTGTTTTTAAAGGTAAATGTCAACCCTTTATCAGTTCTGCGAATGCCTAGATTATGCACTTTAATTTAATTTGATTTTAATTTGATGTAAGCTCCAAATAAAAAAAAAATTGAACTTTTAAGTAAAAATGTGCGGATGTGCGATTTTATTGCTCTCAAGTGTATTTCACGCGCCATCGGAATAATATCACTTTAACGAAAATGTTTCCGAAGATAAATGGTGTACGAATACTGAATAGATTTATTTCTCAAAATATTGCTTTCTAACTTTTTGCATTCTATTAGGAAATAAGTGGAAAATATATTGTTTGAATTAAAAGCTATTAAATGTCCTAAAATCTATAAGAAATCATCTGGATCTTTAAGAACAAATCGTTTCTGTAATGCTAAAATGGCGTCCATTTGTTCCAGCACAAATTCTCCATAAATTATTTTGAAAAGTTATTTACTGTACAGTGGTGTTGTCAATGTCTATGTACTAGCTTATAGCACAATGCTGGCTGGACAAAGAACTTTAATTATCAAAATAACTCAAATCTAACGTAATTTAAACACCAATAATCTAAATTTACTCTTAAATAACGCTGAAAGCTGTAAAATAGCTGTCAGCTACACTTTACGCATTAATGGCATTAGGATGAAGTACACCTACTCCGATTTGCAACTCAGGGTGTTTAATAATTCTCTTATAAATGTAACGGCATTTGTAGAGATTACATATCCACTTTTTAAGCCTTGAAGTCGAATTAAAATAGAATTAGTGTACAACAATTAAAAGTTAGTGGCTTTATTCGATACTTTAATGCAGCCCGCATTACAAGAGAAGTGAATTTTTCGTATTAACCAGTGGCTTTGGACTTCTAAACCAGCTAGTAATATCACATGCTGCCAAAAGCTGGACTAGATCATTATAAAATTCTACTTAAATGCTTTTAGTATACTTTTTCGCCATTATAAAGTCATTAGTCAGCTATGCTGTTTAATATTTCCTTATTAGTCTAAACACTCTTCCTATCTGCATAAAAGCTGTCGCCTGTAATGTAACTGTACTTGTTTATGACCTAATTCATTGCTAACGTGCTAATGTGCTACTTGGGAGTAGGTATACCCTTATTTATATAAAAATGTACCTAAGGTACTTAAATTACTTAAGGTACATTTTTATATTATTAACCTAACGTTTAATATTAACCTAGGTTATTTGAACAGTTTTAGCGAGATACCTCCTAAATAAAGTTCCAAACATTTTGTTCACTATTTAATTTATCGAGAATATTTATTAAAATAAGGCCTCCTAATAACAATGATCACCACCAAACTACGAACCCCAACAGTGGGGATTAAATCATTAACCCCTAATGATAAGAGTCAAATAAGTTGCTTATCTAGGGGAGGCCTATGTCTAGCACTGGACTGGTAAAGGCTGATGATGAATATAATAAAATATAATGAAATGTGAATTTTAATAATGAAATAATATAATGGTAAGTTTATGTTGTTATTTATACAAGTTTCGTAGTAGTCAATTACAGTTTACGGAAAACAATCTTTGTTTTTTCCTCGTTGCTATCCTTTGCTGCACAACACATCATATCTTCGGCAATATACGTAAGAAATATCACACTACGAGTTACCAGAAATAATTATAGTAAAATTATAATTTTAGTACTAAGAACTTACTCAAAAAACATATTTGACAAAAAACAAGAGAATCGGTTCCAAAGCAAATTCTGTTCTAAACTAAACGAATTCACGTCTATCATAATTTCAGATTAGATAACACCGATTACCTACTATGAAAATAATTATGCTATCGCTAAAAGGATTTACAATCCAAAGTACATAATAGGTTTTAGCTAAAAGTTAGCAAATCAACAGATCACCTCAATAAACCAGTGGTGTTAACAATCTTTAAAAAATCCTAATTATCTTGAATTCGTAAGTATATATGTTATATAATATACAAATAACCAGTTGATTATCTATTTTCACGTCAACATGACTCCAACTCCCAAATATGCCATTGTTGGTAACTACAGTTTGTTTTACGAAAGCTTTCCTGCGGCAAGCTCTACCGAAAAATTTATTCATTTGGCAAGGCTGACCGAAATCTACCTCGGCGCCAAATTAGCAAACCAATGAACTGCATTTTTGGAGATATAGTCTCCTACAACGCAGTTCATTTGCTAACAAATGAGTAACAATCTACTTAGGGTTTTTACTGCTTTGATAGGAATATGACCTTTCAGATTTTAAAACCGGTAGGTATAGGTACTTTCAAAAATCTGCTACTCTGTGTTGGAAGGTCCCAAGAAAACAAAATTTTAGGTGCAAGTCGTATCAATTAATTAAATACGGTAAATTTCAATCAGTGACGTCGTTCATGTGACCTCCATGCCAACAGTCACGTTTCTTGAACTATAAAATTATAAGCGAGCAGGTCAAATGAAGTAAAAAATGGTCCTCGAACAACTTTTTGTTTGGGTCATGATAATAATAATAATAATTTGTTGTTATGGGCTTATCGGCTGTGATTTCGATTGCGTAACTTCGGTGCAAAAGTTTTATGCCCGTCGCACACGGCGCTACTCAAAAGAAATCAGTTACAAGGTAAAATGCTCACCTTTACCAATGAGCTAAGATTTTTGCCGGTGAGCAAAACTTTAGAATCTAAATCACTTGCGACGAGACGTCGCGACCGGTTGGAAGAGCTGGTTGCTGCACTACTAATATCGAAAATCTGGATAGAAACTGTTTTGCGTAAAATTTCACACAATAAAAGTTTGAATGCTTTCAATTATAGATTATAATTTGAACCGCTATACGCAAGTATATGTGGTTTGAGTTTTTAAATGATTTCTTTTGAGACCGGTCGTGCGTGAACGATCTGTTTAGGACTACGAACAAAAACACGATAAAATTTCCTCGAGAAACTCACTGAACAATACCGACTTCAGCCAAAGAACAAATATTACTAGAAATATCAGAACCACTTACCTCAATTTTCTGTCCATTGTCTGTTTTATTCATGTTACTGTCGACGTCCGCCTCGACATTTGACATGACTGCGGTTATTCAAAACAAATAATGAAGATATTAAACACAGGGCCTTGTGATTTTAAGTTTGAAATGCACTATAGGTTTTCGAGAATCATCTTCAGTAGGACTGTACTTTGTCTGAAACAAAATATACAAAAGTAAGTAGATATAAATAGGTACCTAGAGCAGTATAGATTTCATATGAATTACAGATATAAGCTTAATGTAACAAAGGAGATCCGTTTAGTTTGTTATAATTATATTTCCTAGGGTTTAGTTTTAACAACGCCTAATATCCCTAAAAGACTTGATCAAATGCCGGATTTGATAATTTCATTACGACATGATACATTTATTTCCCACTTCATACACAATATATGCGTCCCTGTACCTATTACTTATATGTTACATTTGATCGCTTATAAATCATATATATATATCTATAATATATAATGGACAAAATTTAAATTTTAAATTCATTTTAAAACCAAACTGACCTTGCCTTACACAGAGTTCTCTTATTTGTTTCTTTTTAAGAAACAATACAATTTAATTTGCTTTTTGGCCAATAAATCCTTAGAATTTTCTCGTTATTAATTTACACAATAAAAGAAGTAAATTCAAAGTGAACCTAGGAGTTCAATTTGTTGGAATTCATTTTTACTTTTTGTTTTTTGATTTAAGTGATTAAGTACATATATGTTTTTTTTTATTTGAGGGCTTTATCGCTTAGCCATATTAATTGATTTTATACTTAATAATTTCAACACAAATATATTTGTTTGCGAATAAAATAAACAAAAACTTTGATAAGTTTTTGTCATTGGAAGGCAATTCGCGTGCGGCATGTTTTAGCATGCATTGATCGTTTCAATGTGAAATAGTTGTTAAGTTGTAAGTGGTACTTAATACCGTGATTACTCAATAAATCTTGTTTAACAATATTTATAGCTCGTCTGGTGATCGGCGTGATAATGTAAGAAATAGTTTATCTTTGCAATACATAAATAATAAATAAGTTAGCAGCGCCATCTAGTTTTAACTGAAGACAGGACGCTATGTCCAGCATTAGACTCGTATAGGATGATTATGACGATGATCTAATTTTGATTGTCCTAATGCTAAGGATGAACTAAGTAGGTAAGTAATTTGTAAAAGCCGGTGGTCCTCTAAGTAAATGATGTCTTTTCCATGTCAAATAACAGTAATAACTGGTGTTTAATTGAACGAAATAGTACATAAACTAACACTAACTTATGGTTCAACAACCTCAAACTTCCAAGGTTATATACAGACAAACGAACCGCACTCGAGGAAACGAAAGTTGAAATGCCAACGATCTTTCGCAACAACATAATCATTGCGCTTGCCGAAGAAAGCGAACCGAAAGCTATTAGCTGTCGCATACACATCGTTATAGTTGGTGTATCATTGATTTTTGCTATGTTGTAACCACTTAGATACAGATCTATGTGATTACAACATAGCAAAAATCAATGGCTGTTTGGGCAGCAGCTCCAACAGCGGGAGGTATTGTTATATTGGACGCGAAGGGAATAATGCTCTGTATCAAATTCACGACGACGAACACTCTGTATCTCACTGGCTCCCGTGCGAAAACCTCGTTTATTGTTGGGTGGCTGGGAGCTTTCCGAGAAGAAGTCATTCAAATAGTTCTACAGGAGCCAACATGAAATATGTCACCAACTTTGTTGATACCTACCAAGTAACATATTTCAAGTTGATTAAGTGATGTTAAGTTGAATAAATAAAGTAAAGAAACATCACCTGCAGAGTATTACATCGTGACCGTCGTCAATTAACAACGTGCCCTTCGTGGTGGCATGCATCCATAAATGACAGACACACAATGCCTGTAATTTCATCGGAAACCATGCACAGATTCAACTGACGAATCTACATGATAACAGATAAAATACGACCCTCAAGTCTCAAAGCAAAACACAGCATTGTCCACTCTTGTTCGTTAGGTAGGTACTTAAAGTTGTAAAGAAGGTTGTGGGTATTCCGACTCTCCTCAAATAAGTTTCTTAATCTGTACAGACAAACATTCCAAAGTATCAGCAAACAAACTTTACTAACTCAAGAATTTATCACATCCAGGAAGGATGTGATTTTAAGAAATACTTTGTTGAAATTACATAAGAAATAGGTAGGTATGTAGAGTTTTAGATTCACTATTTCATTTGCGTATTTTTTGCATTTATTTTTACATATTTCAGCACATCATTGATCTTGACTTAATGACCGTAGAAATAAATTCTAAATTTAGGAAGCTACCATTATGACATAATAACTCTAAAACTAGTGTTCTGCGAACAGCAGACCTCGCGAGCACAAGTCAGTCAGTCCGGAGGAAGGAAGTCAGTACGGAGTCTGGCGATAATTGAGCCCTTTGGGTGAGTGAACCAGGCACTCGGGGATTCAATGAACTTAACGGAATATTTGAGATGCTTTAAATGCGCAATAAAATCATGCATTTTATTTTGAGACGTACAATGAATCAGCAGATCCCTTCTGACGTAGGTAAGTTTCCACGGACCACGACTCAGGTATTTATTTAATAAGGACTAGATACTTCTTGCCAGGCGCGCGAAATAGCCCGCGCGGGTCCCGCCAGCCAGGGGAGAGAATATAAGAATGATTTATCTACCACTTACGATGATGATGCAATAAATTTTTAAGGATACGTAATTATTACCAAATAACTACGAAAAGTCACGGAATTCAAATTTACATAGATACGCAAAGCATCGCAGACGTCTGTGTCAATAAATGAAGTCTTGGTGTTTCCTTAGTTTGAGTGTTTTTAAAATCGTGGACACAGGACAGCGAACGAAAAAAACATGGAAGACTTTTTTCCGTTTTTTAGTTTTTTCCGTTCAGTGACACAGGGGTAGGTATTAACCGTGTCGAGAGTCGGTAAATAATACAATGAGTCACCGTAAAAACCCGCAAGAATATACCATTCGTAGAAAGGACTCTTATATTTGTAGTAAGTCGTTGAAATGGTAGCTAAATAGAATGTAACTTACCTAGTCACGAATTCTACCTAGGTGTTATATCCTCAAATTCCATTTGACTAAAATTGAGTTGATTTAGAACCAACCAAATTATAGTTACTATAGGACTAAGTCCTATCTAAAGTGCGCCTTTTGAAAGCTCGATGACACATTATGTATATGCCACTATGTAGTATGGCCGAGACACTTCGATTAACAATACCCGACATGAAGAAAAATTCTAAGCTTCGCATACGAGAATCCGTAATTTAGGAATGAGTCGTGTAGATAAAAATTGTGATTGAAAAAGCCATGACATTTTCTACCCCAATCTTACTACGTCACCTTAAGACATTGCAAAACAATGGTTTTATCGTTAGATGTGTAGTTGAGTAATGTAAATTAAGTTAGGTACATCTTTACCTATTATTTCATCATCATCATAGTACGTTTGCTGAGACGCGGTCTCCACTCAAGAACACGTTTACCCCAGCGGTTGTCGGTTCTTCGCGAGATATGGCCGACCCACTCCTACTTCAGCTTCTAATTTTTTGAGCTATGTCGATAACTTTGGCCGAGCATAGCTCTTTCCATAGCTCGCAGAGATTGAACTGATGGACCAGCCCTACCGTGAGTGTCCACGTCTCAGCACCGTAGGTCATGACGGGTAGGATGCACTGATTGAAAACATTCGTTTTCAAGCATTGCGGTATGGATGACGAGGAAACTCGACTAGTTTTCGAAACGCTGTCCAGCCTAGCTGTGTCCTCCTTTTATTTGAAATATTTGTAAAGATAATTTAAATTACGTACCTATACAAATTTCTGTAGGATATTAATCCTACAGAAATTTGTATAGAAATTTGTAAATTTCTGTAGGATATTAATCCTACAGAAATTTGTATAGGTACCTATAGATATATATTCTTAGATGTTGGAAAGTGCATTACAGGAATATTTCCCTAATATGTAGGTACGTTGTTTTCTTATATGTAACCAAAAGGTACATGCGGCGCACGCCAGCAAAGCCCCAGTCGTCGTCGCCACGATTTTTTCCGACATCGTCAACAATCATCATCATATTTCAGGCAATTTACGCAAAACCTTAATGAAAATCCGTTGGGTAGTTTTTGAGTTTATCGTATTCAGACAGTCGACAGACTTGACTTGGCGAGGGACTTTGTTTAATTTAAATCTACAGGGTTTGCGTAGGAAGGTAATAAAAACATATAAAACATTGCAGCGGTACTAGTTAAAGTTTATTGGTAGTTTGGTTTACTGTTTGTAGAACTTCAAATCTCTAAACATATATGTACTAACCAAAAACGAAACCATCAACTTTATGATCACATTGTGCATTGCACATGCACACAAATACGCAATACCCAAAAGCAGTAAAACCTTTCTGAAAGATTTTTATGGCCACCTTACCTAACACAAATGGGTTCTTTTACAGCCACTAGCGATTACAAACAATACCTAGGTAGGTATTTACTAAGCATATTCGTAGGTAAGTTCCAAAATTATTAGGAGATACTTAATTATTACAATTATTACAGTTATTTTCATTACTCTAGCTCGAAAACGGTGACTTTGTTGCTCAAAAACAGTGAGCTACATCGAGTTTGCTCACATGTGGAATAAAAGATATTATTTTAATAGTTGAAAAATAGTACATTGTTCTGTTCACCGAGGTGAGAAAGTGACTGATTCCTATCGAGTGTGTCATTTGAGGCCCAAGGCGCAGCCGAGGGCCTTAAACACACGAGGTAGGAATCGCTCTTTCTCCTGAGTGATACATAGTGCGTGCTTTACTTTTTTTTCTCTTTATTGTTTTACTACACCTACAAGAAAAATATTTTTTTTTCGGAAAAGAAATTGCACTCTTCTCGTTTTTCCAATACACGAAATCTTCACATGTAAGTCTTGTTGTATTTATTTCTGGATTTCTCGGGTCGGGTTCTCAATCACTGCTTGAGCAGTTTTTTTTATTACTGGCGGTTTCATAAAATCTTCATTATCACTCGACGAGATTCTGTAGAATTCATAAAATTACCTTACTTAAATGTAAATTTCGAAGAAATTGCCGGGAATGCCTCAGGCACTATAGGCTCTTTTTTTTAATTACTGTTCCGAGAACGGAAGAGGCCGATATCATAAGGCGGACTCGGAGTGAAAACATTTTGTACCTTTATTGAAACTAACCTCATGGTTTAATTTCTCACGCGCTGAAAAGCTAGAGGCTGAAATTTCAGAAAATTAAAAAAAATTACACGTTAGAAATGGATTTCCACGGCAAACGCGTGAGAAATGAAATTCCATAGAGTTTTTCGACCCGCATTCTAGTACGCCTGCAATGACGTACTTTCTAGCTCATGTTTGGAAAAAGAATAGGTCACTTTCCGAGCAGGAGTATAAAGTAATTTGAATTCAGAATGCTGTACTAAATTTTGATGGTGTAATATGTTACTGATACTCTATGGTCGACGACGAAAAAAGAATAAGCTACGCGATCTGCACCTAGGCCAAGCACAGGGATTGTTGTGTAGGGTAGAATAGAGATAAATTACGTCACATCGTCATCGAATGCTTAAAATATTTGAAATTATTTCATTCAACTTCAATAATTTACGCAATGTTTGACGATGCAATGTCGTTTTTGTCTATTCCCTAGAGAACAATCCCTGTGCTTGCCCTACTAGTGAGGTAAACTTTCTCACTGAAGGCATCGCCATTTTTACCTTGACAACAATATACCTACTACAAGGTATATTAGTTAAAACTACTATGATTAAGATGAGTAGAGTAACGTAGTACTATTGACACAGAATAACTATATATTACTACGTACTATTGACTTATTAATTAGCATACGCATTGTTCCCTACAACCAGTAACTAATTACTTCCCAAGTTCAAAAGTATGTCCATGACACATAAATTACTATCAGCTACAAAGGAGAGATGTCTTCGGCCCAAACTGTGCCGTGCATACAAATTTCCATGGTGCCTATGTGACTAACAATAAGTTAATCTAACGTTTTGAAATGTGCGGTCAACCAACTTGGAAAGCCCTTTCGAATATTCTTCAAAAAGATTCTATGAGCTAATTTTCTTGGGGACGCTTCCGACTGGTATTGATATGGATCAGTTGAGCTACCTGTAGATTGTTTGCAACAGTCTGCAGTTAGCTTAATTGTTTCAATTGTAAATACTAGTTCTAATCTGTTTTTATTATTGAATTGTTATTTTCTTTGTCAATAAAGATTTTTTATTAATTTCTTACTGGTCTTTTAGTTAAACAAAGCATAAAATATGCGAGAAAACATTTAATCCTAACCCATTTTACTTCTTAGGTAGAGTCATACTACAGAGTTTATTACGGTTTCCATTCTGTAACTCCGGTAAGGTAGCTATGTACATAAAGAAGAGCTTAGAACAATTTATAAGTATCGAATACCAACAAAATATGAGGACAACAGACAAAACTGTATAGAATTAACGCGAATTTTTTTATGATCTGGATGTGCGTGTGAGTTTATTAGTATATTAGATTTTTTGCAGTTAAAAACTCACCTGGACCTAGCTAAGAAGATAGAAGCTTCTGCTAGGATTCTGCTGTTTCGATAACAGCAGAATGTTATAATCGGCAAGCAGAGCGTGCCGCAAAATTTAGCGGTTTCGTTAGATTTTTGGAGTGTTTTGCAAACTGACGTTACACGAGGGATGAGATGAGCCCTTGACCAGAGGCTGACAATAATGTTGCCGGCAAGCGGAGCGGTTTTTGGTTTTTGTTCGATTTATGGGTGATTTTTTTATCCAATTCGACAAAGTGACTTTGTATTTGTATTTGATGATTTCGTAATTCTTTGCGCTGGTTGACAAAGTGTCCTCGCTGATTATTTTATTACATTTTTGTGCTTTTATTGTGGTGGTTCGATTGATACAAACTAACTATAGCGGACCAGCGAGACCACTCAAGTTCAGTTCAGTTCAAGTCATAAGTAGGTAACGTTGCGTCCTGCCCTGAACAAAACATAAAGGCACAAAACACCAGTAATATCGATTCTTAATAGCGATTTTTTTGATGCATTTTGTAACTATAATCAAAGTGACAGAGAAGTAAACAGGAAAAATTATCCATTTGCAATTTTTGAAGTACCTCAACTAACATTTTGGGGGTTAACGATGGAACCGCGCCTGATGAAGTGTGATGTGGTTTCCATTTGCGTCCATGGCATTGCGGTACTTACTAATATAGCACTCTTAATAGGCTCGTCACGACCAGCGACGGCTAATGTCACTTAATTCATCATTGTGTCAGATGAAACTCGGCCTTGGAAGGTAGATGGACAACTGCATGTAACGTTTCGAAGAAATCATACTTAGCTGGTAAAGAAACTTTTGAAATTATCTGTATAATACTGTAAGAAAACCGTGCTAAACACCGACCGACTGACACACAAACAGAGAGTCCTAGGCCTGGGTCTTTAATTAAGTTTGAAGACATAGATAGATAGATAACTCTTTATTGTACCACACAAACACAAATATAATACAGAAGAAAATGCTGAGAAACAAAGAAGTACAAAGGGCGGCCTTAACGCTTTGAGCGATCTCTTCCAGGCAACCTTGGGATGGACTGGACTTATGAGAACATATAGACGGTGGCACACGGTGACGGTGGTGACATTTTGAGTACTTAATTATACTTATTAAACACAGAAAAATTGCCAGGTATTTTTCATTACCCCGATTCGTCCTACTGCTGGCCCAAGCCTTTACCAAGCAGATATATCTTACTTTTAAAAAAAAAACCTGGTACCTATTTTTTGACTTTTAATCTTTGATAAGTACCATTAATGATAAAGTTAGTGATAGAGACATTTATTGACACAACAGAGATACCTACAGCACAGAACAAAATGGCAAAATATATAATAGTACCTACATAACAAATCTTGACGGGCTTAGAGAAAATAAATGTAAAATTAGAATAGGTTTAAAAAAAGATACTTACAAGTTCACTTGAACTTATCAGACTGAATATTATAGTATTGAAAAATAAGCTAGCTAATAATAGCTAGTGTGTAGAGAAGCTAGGAAACTAGTAGGTAAGTCAGTATACTGAAATAAATCCCCCCCCCCCTTCTCTGACTTACCCTAAAAGTTACTGATTATAATCAGTAAAATGATAAAGAAATAGTAGGTACCTATCTACTTCGGTACTTAAATCTACGAACGTAAAA
Source organism: Eupithecia inturbata (assembly GCA_963662085.1). Lineage (NCBI taxonomy): Eukaryota > Metazoa > Arthropoda > Insecta > Lepidoptera > Geometridae > Eupithecia > Eupithecia inturbata. The sequence goes on along the minus strand of OY759180.1, from coordinate 6,084,550 downwards.
CCACACAGATATCGTTTTAAAGCTGTATTAAGCCTGATAACTATATCCAAATGGTTAGGGGGCAATCCTATCTAATCTAGTTATTTGGCATACCGATGTTAATTAATGCAGTAAATCTTTTAAGTAACATATAAATAGCTTTTATAAACGCAAAATTTGTTCCATTGAAGAATTTAATTAAAAGGCCTAAAACACTTTCCGAGACACAAAATGTCTAGAAGATCATGCCAAGGAACTAGTGAGAATAATCAAAACTACAGAATAGTACAGATTATTCAGGATTTCTAAAAACAGAATGGGCCTCTATCTCCGAAAGATGCCGATGGGAGGTTATCTGTTTAGTAACAAGGAGGTGCCTGCCTGAGAGCCACAATGAGAGCGGTTGTATAACAAATTATATCTATAAATTTATCGTTTTTATCCCTTGTGATTAAAATTTATCGGCACGTGCACGTTTTCACAAACAAAACCATGATCGTAACATGTTTCTCACTCATTCACTGTCATTAAGTAGGTAGGTGCATAGTTAGTGGTATTTTCATTCCCTTAGAATTGATTAGAACTTTTTTGAGTAGGTGTGGCGAATCGAGGGACTAGAGACAATTTATATGGGCAGCACTAGTAGAGTGCCAGATCCTCTATGGCGAGCATACGGCTTATTTAGTCTGGTTATTGACACACCACGTTCCCTACAGGATTTTACTATTTATATTGTGTGTCTTAAAGTCTAAACTGTAGAATAACTGTAAAACGACACCAATAAATTACGTGTGTTTGGATCGGCCTCGTTTCATAGCAGGACATTGGTGATCCCGACCAGGTTCTCCTTTCGCTGGGACAAACTCAATTATGATTTATAACTAACTTTCTGCCCGCGGCTTCGTATGCGTTGTTTCTATGGAAATTTTCAAAGGTTATTTACATCCCATGAGAACTGATTTATGGGATCAAAAGCAGCTTATGTTAATCTAGGTCTAGACCTACGTACATGCAAAATCGTGCAGTAGTTTTTGCGTGAAGAAGTATCAAACATACATATATAATAATACAAATGTTTTATTCAGTAATAAAAGATACATAGTCTTAATCATAGATTAATGATTAGGGATTGCTGCATGTGCTGTAAAACGTAGGTTTGTAAAACATCATCACGTAATAATTTCACAATTACTGGTGGTCTACTTGTAAAAAGAAACTCGAAAGTTTTTCATTCGTTATCGTGTAAACGCTATCAAGCAAGTGACATTAGAGTCAAACTCTCAAAGATCTCTGTATTCTTGTGTAAAATACAAAATACTTAATAAAGATAGATCTGTTGCCATACCCTATTCGACAGGATTTATTTTAATGCTTATAAAACTCTGTAATATTTTTGTTATGCAATAAAATATTGAATACTGAATTGAGTTGGTTTGCTGGAAACGAATCAGAAACTTCGGTTTTGGTTTCCTGGGTAGACCCTCTGGTATCTAATGGTTTCCATGGCAACGGGCGTAAATATTTTCGTCCATGTGTCATCAAACTAAATTAGGATCAAATTATAACTAGATGTCGCCACCAGAAAAATTAGAAGTGTTCCGAGCTTGAAACTTCCAAACCCAATTTTTGTTTCAAAGGATTGTTTCTGGATTGTGAACATAGATGAAACTATTTTCCGGAATTTGAAGTCCGGTAGTAGACAGAGTTTGTAGAAGTAGTTTTTTAAACACACCAAATTATTATTCTTCTCTTATTTCAATAAATTCGATACATTTTATTTATTTGTCTCTATCGTAACTTCAGAAAGCCTCTAAATCATCTGGGTCCGACTCGTAAAAACGAAAGTCGAAGTTTCTGATTTGTTTTCGTGCAAACGCTATCTTATGCAAGTGACATAAGAGTTGGTTTTCGATGAAAACAAATAAGAAAAATCTATTTTGGTTTTCCGAGTAGACCCCCTGCCTATGCAGGGTCTACTCGGCTAATTACGATATACCTAGAGATAAAAGTAATCGTAAATAAAACATTACCCACCTAAATCTTATAAAAAAATCATTAGTTGTCAAGTAATTTTAAAACCTATTAAAATGGCGATTGAAAATAATTGATACTCATTTTAAATAGTAGTCATAAAATGTTCCTGAGTTATACGAGTAATCAGCAACCATTTAGCAGCTTATGAGCACACTTTTACATTACTAGGTAACTACTTAAAATTTTGAGTGTACTCAATATTTCCTTGAGATGATTTGCCAAGAGGCAAAAACTTAAAAGAGATATATTGTAAAAACTATTTTTAAGAAACAAATGTATCTTTTTTGTGCTTGTAAAGTAGGTATTTATAAGAAACTATACCTACTTCTTATAGTGCTTCTAGCTAATACATTACATTCTGTTTTTTTTTTATATTAAAATACTAGATATCCCCGTGAGCTTCGCAATACAAAAATGGTATCAATCAAATCGGTCAAGCCGTTTTTAAGTAACGAAACTAACGAACAGCCATTGATTTATACAGTTTTTATGTTTTGGAACATGGAGTGAAATATGCTGCTTTTTTCTAGGTTTAGTAATCAATACAAGATATTGCAAATAAGAATAGTCACACGTACCAACACATAATTATCTTCGTTACGCAAGTGTCAGGCGATAAGATAATATTTATTGTCATAATTAGTATTTTTAATTATGAATGATGAGGGCAACTTACAATATTTTTATACCTATTTTGAAATATTATGTGTTATTAATAAATAAGGTAAGTAGGTATTTCAAAAATCATGTACGTCAACGCATAGATAGATAGATAGATAATACTTTATTGCACACTTAGAAATAATTTACAAAAGAATAATTATGGAATAAGCGACAATTGGCGGTCTTATCGCTCAAGAGCGATTTCTCCCAGACAACCTTGAATGTATACGATTGGATTGTACATGAGGTAATATCGCATTATAGTAGTCCAGACTAATATTATAAATTCGAAAGTAACTCTGTTTGCATTATTATTAGTAGCTATTATTTAACGAGTTTTTATCGCGTTTATTTACCTATTTTTCCCGACGTTTCTGTAACTCTGTCTGCCCGTCTGTTACGTTTTCGTTCATGAAATTTGGCAGGGAGGTAAACGTTATCCCGGGGACGGAAATAGTCTTCTTTTTATCCCGGAAAAGAGCGTGCGAAGCCGCGCGCCGCAGCTAGCAGGTTATAAATATTAAAATTGTAAGAACTGTAGCCTTGTAAAGTATTTCTTGAAAAAAAATGTACCTACCTGAAAGTAGATAGGTTGAAGATTTATCAATTTTATATTTTCTTTGTTTACATAATTTGTACATAGTTCTAGGTAGGTACTTCCACAGGGAACAGACTGTGGTCTGTTTCCTTGAATTCACAATAGGTATAGATACATACATGGGTAGGTAGGTACCTAAGCCTAAGAGATTGATAGCCGGCGTTTTCTACTACCACCAAAGTTTTCAAAACTACCTCCTAGTTTACTATAGTTCCTACTAGTTCGGTTCAAAATCTTTAAAGAAAAAAAAATATATATGTTATTATATTACGCAAAGATCTAACAAATCAAAGTTCCGAAAGATGTAAACGGAATTCCTTTTAGAAGATTTTTCGATAATTTTAATTTAGCTTTTATCAATGAAAAATGTTGCTAAACATGTAGAAAATTATGTCTTCAATTTCAAATATTTACTCACCAAATTCTCCAAAATCAGTCCCAAAATTCACTCCGCGATCCAAAATATTCTTCGGTTCAGTTGCACACATGCGCAAGCGCCGAGGTCTCGCGAGTTTCTGACACTGCGCACGCTGCGGGAGTCAGCCACCGCGCCGCGCCGCGCCGCGCCGCGCCGTGCCGCGCCGCGCCGTGCCGCGCCGTGCCGCGCCGTCGGCCCAAGTGGGGTGCAGGTGATTGTACCTATTTGATAATACATCCACAGTCAGCGAAAGAAGTAGTTATGTTAGTTAAAGATGTGGATCAGAATTGTGCCCCGAGAGATGTACACTTCCAATCCATTGTAGAAACACTCACTCAATCAGTAATAAGGTCAACTAGTCCACTGCTGGAAGACTGCTGGGCATATAGGCTTCCCCTAATGACCTGTCTTTCGTTTGCCTCAGCCAGCATCTGGCTGCAGTCTTTTGCAGGTCGTCACCCCATCAGGCCGGAAGACGTCCTACACTACGTTTCGTATAGAACAGATAATAATTGACTATGGATAGCTTCGATCAATTTATAATTCATCTAAGATGGATAGGTAAATTTATTTAATTTGCTATCAAGCTTATAAAACCACACAAACATTTTCAAAATCAGCGCATTTGATTGGGCCTCACTCATGGCACAATAAAATGTGATGAGATAAATGATTTCCGATTTGATCAAGCATCACGCACAGCTTTCGGTGCTTTTTAACCGATTTTGAAAAAATCGGTTAAAAGCACCATGAGGTTCTATGTTGGTTGTTTGTATGTTTCGAAACCCATAAAATGGTCTTGATTTTTCTGTCCTTTTTCCGTCTTTAATATCTCAGCAACTACAGCAGCAAATAACTTGAAATTAGAAATAATAATACATTTCGTGCGCCTGTAAAGATTAAAAAAAAAAAAAAATGAAATTAAAAAATTTTCAGTAGGTACAAATTGAGATGTCGAAATTTTAAGAGATCTACTAGGTCAAGTGGGGTATCAAATGAAAGGTTTGTACATCTCAAAACAGTTTTTTAAATTCTTGTAGGTTACATAATTTTCTAATTATACTGAAAAAAGTCGAACATTTTACCATTAGCCTCTTTACCTACTCCGAAGTTTGCAAACCGATCCATCTGAAATGTACCTGCAATTTTTAGGTATTCATTAAATAGCAAAGTCTCCAACCGGTTCCTATAGTACATATTGGTATACTTGACAAACGTTCGAAACCCTCGGCGCGCGAGTCACACTCGCACTTGACGTACCTATCTTGTTTTTATGTATGTTCGTCGATTTCTCCGTCAATTATGGACCGATTTTGAAAATTCTTTCGCTTTTGTAGAGGTAGAGAATGATCCCGAGGTGGTCCCATAAAAAAAATATTCTCGAGGGATTAAGCAGTATTTATTCCGCAAAACTTAAAACAGTGTAAAATTAAGGGATTCGAAGGTTTTTAATTTTTTCAAAACAATCGAAGTAAACAAACTTTTACACAAAAATTAATAGGCAATCGAGACAACAAAATCTAAATCTAATTTTAACTTGCCCACTACCACTTGTAAGTACACAAAAAGTTTCAAACGTTACTACTTAAAACGTTTAAAATGAATGAATAAGTGAATTTTTTAAACGTTGTTTAAAAAATTCACTACAAACTGGAGACTTAAGTTTGTACACACATGTATTAAGTTAAGTTTAACATTTAGAAGTATACTGTCGAGGTGCGTAATCTTAAAATTATGAATCAATATATTCTAGCAGTAGGAATTTATTCTTCTGACAGTACCTACCTGTTTGATTGTGTGATTATGTTTGGGAGGTAGAAACAACGCGTACCTATCTCCATTCTCCATTGATAGTGAACTAAACAAAAAACAATCCTTTTGAAACCACTAGGTACATCTGATGAGGTAGATTTCAGGTGGATCGATTTACATTGCGCGAGATATTCTAATATTTTACCCGTACCCGAAAGGTGAAACGGAACCCCATTACTAAGGCTCCGCTGTACGTCCGTCTGTCACAGGGCTCTATCTCATGAAGCGTAAGAGGTAGACATTTAAAATTTTCAAAGAATGTGTATTTCTTTTGCCGCTATTACAACAAATAATAAAAATAAAATAAATATCTAAATTAAAGGGGTCTTACGTACAAAAAACGTAATTTTTTTGGCTAATTTTTGCTCTTCTTTTGTCAAGGCTGTATCTCTTGAACCACATTCATTAGGTAGACACATGAAACTTTCTATAAATATGTAACATTTAACTGTATCTAATGTAATAACAACAAATACTAAAAATATAATAAAATTTAAAGGGTCTCATTTCAAGGGGGGGGAACTAGTGAAAATTTGATGTTCTTTGAAAAAGTTGCCTGATTTTTATGGTACGGAGCCCCTCGTGTGCGAGGCGACTCGCACTTGGCAATTTTTTTTTTGTGCTATTTATAAGGGTCATATTTTACGGAAATTTACTTTGACGCAAACCATTAAGCTCGTAATAAAACTAAATTTGATTTAATGGTATTTTTGGAGCGTTTGGGAATAATAGACTTTTTTTTAAGTAAAAATCACCTATTCCTATGCTCCAAAAATACCATAGACTAGAATTTTGTAATAACATGGTTTACGCTTTCCGCTAGTTTTATTCGGATTGTTGTACATTTGCCACAAAGTAAATTCGTCACGGAAAAAAGTATGTGTAAATTCGCCACACTTCTTTAAGAAGTAAAGGGCGAAAGTTTGTGAAACAAAGTAAGTAGGTATCATGGATACCTACTTTGTATGATGATGACAAAGGGCGAACTGTAGAACAAGGTGCAGGGTTTGTTGAAGACTATGATGAAAACATTTCAAACTTTCGGGATCTGATATCATATCAGTGATAATATGATAAATAAGAAATCTTTATTAGGTAGGTATGTTAACAGATCCCGAAAGTTTGAAATGTTTTCATCACAGTCTTGATATGATATCACTGAACTTTAAGTAAATGTATTGTCTACTTCAACGCCAGTGCAGAAGTAAATTTAACGAATAACAGAATATTTTGAACAAACACTTTTTTTACACATCAATTTAACTACCTGCGTACGTCACGTAAAGTCTATTTTATTTATACATAGGTATAATAAGTAACTGCGACATTGGATACCTACAGCAAAGGATGCTAAAAACCAGGTCCCCGGCGTCATAAATTTTATGCAAAAACAAATGAGTAAATTTAATCTGCATCGCAAACAAATAAGATGTATGTACTCATTAGTGGGCAAGTCAAAGTCAAAGTCAAAGTCAAAGTAAAAAACTCTTTATTTCCATAAATACAATAAATGTATACTTAGAAAAGGTCAAATTCTTAATAATTAAACACTGACACGGAAATAAAGTGATATCGAGCGAGAGTACCTACCTATTGAAGTTTGTAGGTTTTGACCTTAAATAAAAGTAAAAAAGGGAGATGAGGTACTAGCCACTTAGGGACAAACAGTTAGGGCCTCAATCTTATAATACCCCACTTTAAGGTAGGTAGGTAGGTATAGTAGGTTCTTAAAAGTAGGTAGGTACACCTTACCTAACTACCTAAAATTTATTATTTAATCTAGTGATTAAATTTTATTTACACAATCACAAAGACCTTTGTTTTTTCGTCTGTGGTGCGTTGAGCTAAAAGAAGACAAAGGCCTTTGTCATTTTTTAACTGTCTGTTACATGCAGTGTTGCCACAGTGGTCAACTCTAGATCTATTTGAGCAAAAATTATGACTACGGAAAAAATGGAATTCTAAAGTGATATTTTTTTGTTAAGCACCAACTGGCATATTTAATTATGGTATTTTATTACCATGTAGGTAGGTGCTAGGAGTAAGACAATAATTTGATAGAATGAACGCCGCATTAACATAGAACATCGAGGTTCTGTGTCTGGGTGTTAGTATGTATAATAAGTAAATATTCACAAAAAAATGTATATATTTAAGTATTCTATCAGTTATCTGGTCCCATATTACAAGATTTGCTTAGTTTGGGGCCAGACGGCGCTGTGTGAAACGTCCACCAATATTTATTTATTTATTAGAAAACGCTATTGTATCTAATTAGCCAGAAAAATTGATGAAAAGTAAAAATGGAATAGGGTCACGCCCTTATCCCAAGGGACGGTAGACATCCTATCAGATCTCTTAGTACTAAATACGTTTGTGGATAAATAATAAATAAATAAATATAGGGGACATTTCACACAATTGTATTGTATTGTTACACAAATTGTGCCCTCGCTCGATAGGAATCGAACCCACAGCCTACAGCGCGGGTGGCAAAGTTACGACCAACTGAGCTGGAGGCCCATGTCATATCTGTCAGTGTTAGACATCTAAAGGGGGGTAGGCAGAGGCACGTCCAAACGTTACATTTGGCACATGCCCACATTTAGTAGTATGTATATGTACGTTTAGTCTAAGTGACAGGTCGCAAGCCCATCGCCGAAAAATAAAATATATTAGTACACGACTGGATTCGAACCCACAACCTTAGTATCGGAAAGCGGGGTTACTCCGAATCTTAATAGACCACCGACCGGTGCTCTAGTTATGAATACATAATTATGTAGGTAGGTAAGGTTTGATAACTAAGTAATTCTGTTATTCTGGTGTTTTATAAATACATAGATATTTTATATATTAAATCGGACTTTCCTTTTAATGAATTTCTACCTTTTTCCTTCCCTTACTAAAAGGGATTTTTTTAATTCACGTGCTTGCTGGTAACACACTATTCATTCGTTCGAGTCCGTTGTGTGATCCTGCCTGACTGTTCGTCCATTTTAGGCATAATTTTTTTTCTAACTGCTCTCGCTGTACTCCGTTGTCTAATCTACTTAATAGTGTAAAACCTTGTCATTTAAGTGATTTGTTTTCGTAAGATGAATGAATTATAAGCATTTTAAAAGCTGTCAATTTATCGTATCAGCACGATTATCTTTGTGGTAAGTACTTAATTTACTTGTAGATATCTACTTCATCGTCATCATATCAGGCTATCAGCCTGTAGAAGTCCACTGCATGCAGGTCATAGGCTCCCGCATAGATTTCCAGAAAGATCGTTATTATGCCATGAACGTAGTGGTAATATGGACACAATCTACAATGTGTGTGACTGAGTTGCGCATATGAGACGACAAAAATCCGTCTTTAATTTTCTTTGTCATTGATCTCTGCATACGACAAAAAAGGCTCAGTCGGAGTGTTCAAGTTCCCTAGTAATCTTTAATTTGTTAAGGGATTTTTGTCACCACGTTAATGTTTTTTTTAGTGGCGTAAAAATGGTACGCTCTGTGGGCAAAAAACCTACTGCAAACAACAAAAGGAAGCTACTACAACCAACGGCTCCACTGCGAAAAGACTTTCAAATACCTGTTCATGGCTTGCTCCACTGAGCAAGCCATGAATATTCGTAAGTCTTTTCGGGGATTTTTTTCAATATTATGTACGGACGGTACATGTTTTCTGATTAGTCGAGTCTTGAGTCTTATAATTAAGTGGGTTTGTAGACCTAACGGGTTTGGTTGTCAAACTACGCCTAGATCTCAATACCTACTCATGGGATCCCCGTGATAAAAAACTCGAATTAAATAAAAAAAAAATTCCTGTGTTCCTTGAAAGTGAAAACACGATTGAGAAAAAAATATACGATAAAAGCACATGAAAGTGCACTGTTTCGCACATAATTGGGTCGAGATCTCAGGAACCCTGCGGTATACTGAAGTGAATTATATTTTGGTTCGTAGGTTATAACTAATTATTTGGTTCCTTGAACCAGTTTCTTCATAAGTTATGTCGTTTTTTGTAATTAAGCAAAAACTTGATTTTTGCGCTTACGCCGCGGCGTAACCCGTATTTTTTCTGCAATAGAGTAACTAAGTGCATTGATTTGTAGTATCTCTTTGGCAAGCTAAAGATGTGTAGGTGTTTTTAAAATAACATGCCAAAGAGGTTTTGTTACTTTATTTTTATGAACATGTCCTTTAACTTTCATATGGATACTGATTCATACGATTTTGTTAGTGTTTATTAAGAATTTGACATTACACTATCTAAACTTGCCACTAAAATTTGAATTTGGTGGTCGCTTTTTTTTATTCTTTAGTGAAACTGGGTTTTAAAACGGGGTTTTCCCAAAAAAATACGAATATGCGAATATCTCAAAAATGGTTTACTATTGCATAATACAATATGGCGTCAAAATAGTTGCAAATGGCCTCTTCCATCACCCCCTAAAAGGATCTGGTCTAATTTCCAATAACAGGGTTATTACTATTTTTTTAGGATTAGTACCTACCTACTCTGTCCAGCTGTGGAAAACAAACCGGGTGCCGGCCGCGCCTCGCTGCCGCCGCCCCGCGCTAACACGTGACATGACAGTGATAGATACTAAACTTTGGCACTATTTCATTATTGGTGGAAAGTGCTGCCAGCTTATAATTTTTCCTGTCTGATTAATGATTAAGCCTATGCGAACTGGCTTACAATCAATGGTTAGACACCTAAAAACCCCGGTTGATACTGGGGTGTATAATGCTGTTTAACCCCCCTTGCCTCGTTCCAGACGTTGTCGTCGGCGTCGATATGTGAGAGCGCCAAAGTAAAAAAGCTACTGAAATTGTCAGCAAATTGGTTCGATAAGTCAATATTCGCTTACACATTCGCGTAAAAATTTACGATCGTTACATCTCTAGTGCATACACTCACGCGCAATGTATACGTGTATCTGCTCCCTTGATTAAGGATTCAGGGATTCCTCAGAATTTAATTTTCAAAGAAAAATTCTCTTCTTAAATAGTTTGTGACCATCCAAAAAAGTAACAAACAAATATGCAGCTCGCTCTGCTAGTCGTAATATCTTTTACAGTATCTTTTTTGTATCCTTAGCTTTTTTCTGATTTGCCGAAAAAAGCGCTCACTCCACATAGCCTTTTCTATATTTATAGCCTTTTCTATACCACCGCAGTCTTTAACATTTTCGGGGCTCGCTTTCGTTTTTTTTTGTCATAGGAACTCTAGCTTACGTTTCTTCAAAAATACAAAAATATCTAAATATTTCGAGGCTCACTACGCTCGCCGTTACTTATCTTTCCTATTGTTAGGAGTTAGAAGAGTCGAGATTGTAAACCCTCTTGGGCTTTACAATCTCGACTCTTCTAACTCCTCGTTTCAATATTTTATGTTTCGGTTTTTTGGGTTCTTGGTAGAAAAGCGCCCTGGGTACAATCCCATGCTACGCCCCGCGTCGTCACTGACTACAATTCGGAAAAAAAATATGCAAGGTTACATTAATGCACAGTCTATGTAAGTACTTACAAGTCTAGCTTATACGAGTTATACGCTTAGGTACGCTTTAAACATCCTGGTTTGGTTGCTTTTGACGCGACTCGGCTGGCAGCACTGATTGGCGAGATCCGAGATCCGTCCGAGAGTGATATTCTCTTGGTGTCATGTCATATGTCATAATCCTTCATTCATACGGTGTTTTGTGTTTTCACGTTTTTCGCAAAGGTATTTCGTTCGTATTACTAAAACAAATCTGTGGTATTTCGCCCGTAGACAGGTGTACATAGTGGTGAGGAGCGCGTTTGGATCTTTTATAATCTGTGTTTTTTCTTTGTATTTGATTGCGAGCGGTTTGTATTTATTTTGCTCATTGGGTTTTCTTTTGCCATATCTACCATTTCTATAATTCATTGTTATTTTTGGTACAGCGCTGAATAATACACGCAAAGTAAGCACAACATGTCTAATTTCAAAGTGATAACTTCTACAAAAGCGTCGGATATCATTCCGATCACCAAGTACGTGTCAGGGAAAACCGGCATCACAGTGATTATTGCAGAAGTTGAAGGGCCTATCGTAGACGGGTACTTCGCCCTTGGTAAGCCCAAGTTTTTATTTACCTATAGTTTTAACGTAAAAGTTGGCATTTCCTAAATATACGTTTCTGTCATAGCAACTGAAGCAAACAACGATGACGGCTTGCCCCATACGCTGGAACATCTCGTTTTCCTTGGCTCGGAGCGTTATCCGTATAAAGGGATACTGGACTTGGCTGCCAACCGCTGCATGGCACAAGGAACTAATGCTTGGACGGACGTTGACCACACATGCTACACTGTCAGCACTGCGGGAGACGAAGGGATGCTGACTCTGTTGCCCATTTATTTGGATCACATTCTGTTTCCAACATTGACTGAGCATGGGTTCATCACAGAGGTGCATCATGTAGATGGAGAAGGCGAGGATGCAGGAGTGGTGTACTGTGAAATGCAAGGACGGGAAAATAATGCTGATAGTCGGTAAGGCTTTACAGTCATGGTTGTGGTGATATTTATTTTTGGATTTTTCTGTGATAAAGGTGTTTAGATTGAAATTGCAAATGCCTCTTGTATATTAAATCCTTGAAATGTGTTTTAGGTGTGAGCTACAAATGCAAAGATCTATGTATCCAAATAGCGGATATTCTTTTGAAACTGGTGGCATTTTGGAAAACCTCAGAATATCTACTGATAACACTAAAGTAAGTTTTATGGGTTATTTTATCAAAACCTACTTGTTACTTGTTACTTGTTTCTGGACTGGTTTCCGCAACTAGGCCACAGGTGGGCCCTTTTTGCGTGTCGGGTGGGGGGCTGCTAATCTAACCACCCGATGTCCTCTAGGAAAGCCAGCAGCTCGCTGACGCCGGTGCATGCCTCCCTAGGCGTCCTCGGTGTCCCAAGGTAGTGTAGTCGTTGAGATGCTACGCTATCGCACTCCACAAGCACATGCGCGGCCGTCTCCTCTGCGTTCATGCACCCTCTGCATAGGGGGCTGTCCGTAATACCCAGATTAAACAGATGTTTGTTAAGCATGCAATGTCCTGTGACAATTCCGACAATTTGCCGAAGTTTGTCACGTTTCAGATTGAGGAGCTTTCGGGAGAATCCCGGGTTTAAAGCCGGGAAGGCCTCCTTCGACTGCCTACAATCCGGCATACTTGCCCAGTAATCTTGGTGTTGTTTAACTGTACGTTGACGGATCCATGAGCGGACTTGACTGAATGGTAGAGGAATTATTGGTTCAGGTCCTGCTGGTTGCCACTCTGAACCTCTCCTCGCCAGTGCATCAGCCTCGTCATTTCCCCTAGATCCGCTGTGTCCTTTTATCCATTGAAGTGTGACTCTATTTGACTTACTAACTTGTTCTAGCAGGTAGTGGCACTGTATGGTAAGTCCCGAGTTGTGTTCTCTCTTGCTCAGGGCCTGTAGTACCGCGGCACTGTCCGAGAGGATCCTGATGTTCTGGTCAGTTACCTTCCTTCGCAGCACTGCAGTCGCAGCCTCAATTATACCCACACATTCCGCCTGAAAGATGGAGTTGTAGGTACCCAGTGCTGTAGTTTTGTGAATGTTAAGATCTTCCGAGAACGTTCCCGCCCCGGTACCTATTTTCATTTTAGAGCCATCTGTGTATATTCTTACTTCGTGTATGTTTGAGCTATCACTTGGCTCCTCGTGCATTTGTATAGTGAAGCTTCTTGAAGGTATGTGTTTCTTGGGTACCCTATCATAAATCGAGAGTAACATGGGGTTGCTTCTGGCGTACTCGTCTATAATAGTGGTGTGTTGTGCTCTAGTGTCATTATCCCATAAACGTAAAGCCCAGAGTCTGTACGCAGCTGCGGCTGCCTCTTGTTGCACGTGTAGGTGCAGTGGGATTAGGCCTAACAGGGCTTCGAGTGCTGCCGTAGGGGCAGTTCTCATACACCCTGTCGTCGCTACGCAGGCTAGTCTCTGGAACTTTTGCAGCTTGCTTATAGTTGTGCTTTGCTTTGTTCTCGGCCACCAAACTAGAGCACCGTATGTCAGCGAGGGCCTGATTACAGTGTTGTAGAGCCATTGGGTAATCCTTGGGCTGAGACCCCATGTTCTACCTAGCATACGTCGGCATTGCCAGAATGAAATGGTGGCTTTCTTTGTCTTGTTTTCTAAATGTGTTGCCCAGTTAAGTTTGTTGTCTAGGGTTATACCTAAGTATTTAACTGAATCAGTTAGTGTTAGCTGCGTATCAAACAGGAACGGAAGTTGGTAGGTTCCTAGTTTACGCTTGTTGGTGAACATAACTAGTTCTGTTTTAGTTGGATTCACGGTTAGTCCATAGTCTATGCACCATGATTCGATGACCTTTAGTGCGTTGTTCATAATGTTACACGCCACGCTGGCAAAGTGTCCCGATATGAGTATCGCAAGATCATCCGCGTAGCCTACCGTGTAGAAGCGTTGTTCGTTAAGCTTGGTAATTAGATCATTAGCAACTAGATTCCATAGGAGAGGTGACAAGACGCCGCCTTGTGGGCATCCCCTTGACACCACTCCCCTGGTCTCCCCGTGTACGTCGATACGTACTGCCCTCAGCTTGAGCATACTAATGATCCAATCTACCAACGTTGGCTCCACTTCGTGCTTCTGTAAGGCTGCGTTGATGCTGTTGAAATTCGTCTTGTCAAAAGCCCCTTCGATATCTATAAAGGCTGCGAGACAGAGCGTTTTGTTTGAAATGTCTCGTTCTAATCTGCTAACTACTGTGTGCAGCGCAGATTCTGTTGATTTGCCTGAGCTGTAGGCGTGTTGCTGTGGATGTAGTGGTTTTATTGTTAGTATATTATCTCTTATGTGTCGATCGCATAATCTCTCTAGAGTCTTGAGTAAGAAGGAGGTAAGACTGATCGGCCTATAGGACTTTGCTTCTGTGTAGTCACTTTTACCTGGTTTGGGTATGAATAGGACTCTGACCTCTCTCCACATAAGCGGTACATAGCGGAAGGCTAGACAGGCTGTGAAAATAGCCGTCAGGGCCTCGCTAATGTGTGCTAGCCCCCAGCGTAGGAGGCCGGGAAAAATTCCATCCATACCCGGTGACTTGTAGGGTTTGAATGTGTTGATGGCCCACTTAACCTTATCCCCGGTTACCACTGAGCATGCTACTGCCCAGTCTTTCACCGATGGCGTGACCAGACTGTTGTCTTGCCACTCTGTTTCGCCGTCTATGAGGCACCCCGGGAAGTGTGTTTGTAGTAGTAGTTCATGTGTTTCTGTAGTAGTTTTGGTATAGGTGTTGTCAAGTCTCTTAAGCGAACCAATCTCGCGGTTCGGTTCAGCCGCTAAAATTTTCCTGATTCTGTTCGCTTCAGAGTTTGATTCTATCTTAGTGCAAAAGGTTTTCCATTTGAGACGACTCCTACGGCGTAGATGTTTTTTATAGTCGGCCTGGGCCTTCTTATATACGTCCCAATCGGAGTCGTCGTAGGTGTTCATGGCTCTGTTAAAATATTTGCGTACCTTACCTTTGAGTTCCTCCAGTCGTCGCGACCAGCCTTGCCTACGTGCATCAGTTGCACTGATGACGGTGAGAGGACAAGCTACCTCAAAGCTCTTGGTAAGGCTCTGCGTGATGTGTTGTACCGCTGTCTCTATTTCTGCAGTGTTGCTTATGTTTGATTTCGAGCTACCCTCACCTAGGTGCTTCGACAGCGAGTTTATGAACAGTACCTTATTTGTGTTGCGCGGGTTGCGCGTGGGTACTGGAAGCATTTTGTTGAGCGTCAGTTCATATCTAATCCATCTGTGGTCGGAGGAGGACACCTCATCCGATACCCTCCAGTTACGCACCAGGTCAGAGCAGTTTCCCGTTACCAGGGTCAGATCAATTATGGTACGACAACGTTTCGTTACGAAGGTTGGTTCTGCGCCCTTGTTTGCTATTGTAAGGTTAGTGGTGAAGAGAAAATTTACCAGATCATCTCCTCTGCTGTTTGCAACGGGCATGCCCCATATGGGGTGGTGCGCGTTCGTGTCTGCTGAAATTATTAGTTTCGAATTATTTAGTTCACATTGTCTTACCAAATCCGTAGTGTCTTTCGTTGGCACGACCTCGTCGCCGGGCATGTAGGCTGACGCGAGCACTACTTCTTCGGTCTCCCCTCCAAACACCCCCTGAAGCCTGACGGCCGCCAGGTCTCTGGAACAGAGCTCGGTTATGGGGACCACTGTTATGTTGCGTGGTACAAAAATGCACGCACGCGGATTATTGCAAGTGCTGTCGTAAATGAGCTTACCGTTTAGGTTGTTGAGACCACACACACGCCCCGCCCTAATCCACGGCTCCTGAATTAGGGCTATGGTCTCGTTGCTTGGGTCCCCCAGCACTCTGCGCAGGTTAGCCGTAGCAGTGAGGCTGTGCTGGAGGTTTGCTTGGACGACTTTATAAGGGGAGGGGTTGTGGGTCACCAACATCTTGGTTTCCCGTCTTCTCCTTCTCCTCCTCTGTGTCGTCCCCGTCCGAGGCCAGCATTATGTCTTCGCTCAGCCCCTCACACATCACCTCCATCGTTCCAGAACACGATGGTTTGGGCGACGAGTGTGGAGGGGGAGGAGGCAGCACCGGTGAATCGGGGCCTTCGGACGTAACTGTCTCAATGGGACCAGGCTTATTCTCTGGCCCCTCTGGTGGTGTACTGGGCAGCTTCCGGGGGGGGTCATCTTGGAGCTTCCCTTCCGCACCGTAGAAGCGTACGTAGACGCTACCCAGACCGTACGCCAGACGGCGTTCGTTCTCCATGATGGTAGGGATAATAGTTTCCGGTATCCCTATCGTCACGAAAAGCATGTCGTCCGCCTGTCTTTGGTGGGAGTAGACGATCCACTGGTTTACGCGCGCCCATTTGTTTTGTTTCCCCAGTATGAGACTCGTGTCTTCCAGGGAGAACGTGCACTCAGGGAAGAAGATGGCTGCACGCACCCTCCTCGTCAGTTCACTCTGCTTGACGACCGCGAGGTTCGGGCAAGCTGTAGTCGGTAACTGCTCAATAGCGTCGGTTAGCCACTCATGAGAAGGCACATCCATACACCACAGCTTCAGGGCTCCATCGGTGAAGATGGGCTTACCCATGAAGCGGGGGGTGAAACTTATGTCAGGATTCCTGGCCTCATCTAGAAGCCGACTGTTCAAGTACCTCTTCAATACCGTGGCTTGTTCCTCCGTCAATTGTGGATTGTCGGTCTTCACCACCGCTACGCCGAGGGTGCTTTGCGCAATCTCAGCATAGCTGGCAGCAGGGACACGACGTGAGCGGTCGAGCTTTAGCTTCTTATGTTCCCCTCTCGGGGACACAGTGTCGTCCAGACGCGTCCTCTTGCCTGGCTCCACTTGGATCGAGGCCGGAACCGGGATCGGAGCCGCGGCAGGGGCCTGAGCTGATCGAGCGATCGCTGTGGCTGCGCGTTTCTGGCGATTGAAGCGTTTGCTATCTTGTGTCTTCTTCTCCTTACCTCTGCCAACTGCAGACCCAGCAGCCTCTACGAGCAAGCTCGGAGGTTTCGCCGGCGGGGCTTGCGGTTTGGAGTCAGACATATTCTTGGCATTCTGCCTTTGTTTGTAGAAGAAGCTGGGACCTTCGGCGTCAGCGTTCGGAACAGTGGCCCCGGTGTTCGAAGCCGCCCGTTGTTCACGCTTCTGCCGTATCCTCCGTAGCTTCCTTCGGGCGTTCTTGCCTACTGGGGCGTTAGCCTCAGAGGTTCGAAACTCGGTAGTCGAGGGTCCAGCCACTGGCTTTGCCTCTTTCCCTGCCGTATTGCTTGGCTTTTTGGCTTTAGGTCTGACGACCGACCAGCCAGCAGTAGGATCCTCAGCGACCTTGATGGCCGCATAGGCTTCTACCGCCTCCCCTGCTGAGGGCGCAAAGTGGTCAATAGGTTGGTTGGTGTTCATGGTACTGCTTAGTTTTGACTTCATCTTTCCGGGCCCCACCCACCACGGAGTCCAACCAGGGGGATGTATTATGATAGCAATATACACCAGGGTTGCCGGTCCGATATAGAACGGGCGATCGCGTTGCCTACGAGCCTCAACGGCACCACCATACTCAGCGTTGACCACCATCACCGAGCTAAGGCGTGCACCGCCGGCTGCAGACCCCATCGACCTCCCCCTCTCACCAGCGGTGGCTGAAGGCCGCCCGCCATGCTGATTAGTCACGGTTGGTTAGACCGTGACCTCCCGTTTTCGGAGGAAATTCACGCCAAAGAGGAGTGTTGCGGAAGAGACATCTGTCCGCTCAGCCACCAGGCCAGTTGCATCCCTCCTTGCGGGCCCCCTACGCACAGCATCAAAACGTAGGTGGTCCTCCCACCACCTGCTATCACTCTTTTTGGGGATAGCAGGCCCACGAAGCTAGACCACCTTGCTTCGTAGCGGATGTATGGACTTGGGATTGGATGGGAGTTAAGTGAAGGGCAGGTGGGGATCTTGTGTCATTACTATCCAACATCTACTCATCGCACGATGGTGGACCCGCCGGGATATGACAACCCCATCCCAGGCAGTGTTCGTCTGGTGGTTTTGGTTACGTCTATTTCTGAGGGAATTAGACCAATAACAGGGGACAACCACGTGAAGGATACCCCACCAGGCTTACCTTAGGGATCAGCGACTGTTGCGCTACTCTCCCCTAAGGCCATTCGCGCCTTACATTTCTTGAGGAGCCATGTAAGGCAGGTCTGTATCTATACTAGGCAAGCAGCTAAACTAGGTGACTAGGGAAGCAAAGCAAGCTAGGCGGTGCAACTATTAAAGCATGGACACAGCCCCCCCCCTTAATATATATTATCATCAAAACCTATATTATCAAAACCTATATATTATCAAAACCTATAATATATATTAAATTCTATACAAAGACAAATAAATAAAATTAAGTTCTGTTTTGTTAAATTAAAGTTACACTGTCTGTTTGTTCTGGCTAATCTTATAATCACTAATTTTGATATTGTTTTGATGTTGAAACATAGGCTTTTTATTTTATAAAAAAAATTAAAATCAAATAATAAAAACAAATTAGAACTAGTATTTACAATTGTTTCAATTGTAAATAATTAAGCTAACTGCAGACTGTTGCAAACAATCTACAGGTAGCTCAACTGATCCATATCAAAACCAGTCTGAAGCATTGCCCCGCTGTTTGGCAATGCAGCCAATTTATAAAAATAATTATGAATAGTGGATTTATTATGACATTTTGATTTAAGATGCGACTAGCAAGTTGTTTTTTTTTACTGTTTTGTTTGGCTTTGAGTAACATAATTTAATTGTTTCGAAAAACTGAAAACTGACTTGAAATTTGGTACAAATACGAATCATTTGGAAGTAAAATTAAGGGACCACCTTGGGATCATTCTACATACAAGAGTGAAAAAAATATCCATAACTGACAGAGAAATTGACAAACATACATAAAAAAAAGACATACAGCCGTACATAGAACCTTGTAATTTTTTCAAAGTTTGTAAATATAACAGTTCTTATTCTAATTTTCAGGTGAGAGATTTCCACAAGAAGTTCTACCGACCAGAAAATCTCACTATAATTTTGGCTGGACAGATAAAAGCACAGGATGTATTTAAAGCTATGTCCGTTGTTGAGGATGACATCATTGCAAGGGTGAGCCATTATTTATATTCAACTTGCTATCTACCTACTTTTAGTGTAAAAAAATTACTTGAAAAATGAATGAATGAATGGTCAGTTCGGTAGTCATGTCAACTGTGGTAGAAGAAAGCAATCTGGAAGAAGCTTTCAAAAAAAGGTTCGATGTTCTGTATTTTATTCAAATGCTACGAAGATAAAGATTTGCGTTGTCGCGACAAGTCTGGCCAAGCAATTTGTCCTATCGCGCATCATCATCGTAAACACGAATGCCCTTCGCGCCGCTGTCGGTAAAGTGCCGCACATCAAAGGGTTGGGTAGGGTTTAGCTTTCGTGCGGTTGGCTACACTTAGCGCGCTCTGTTGACAGCGAGACACCGAGCTGTGTGCACGTTTTTTGTGTGTTGCAGTTTTTTGATTTCAATTTATGTGCCGACATGTCGCACATTGAAAACAAAAGTAACTAACACTAAACAAACACCCAATAGTTCAGTATAGCTGTTTAAAGTTTTGAAATTTTTGTGACTTCATTATCTCATCTATGAATTAAAATACGCGCTGTTGTTGCTTTAAATAATAGTTCTGGTATTATTCTAATAGAATCTGTTTTATTCTTATTAGATTACCAGGGCGTTCAATGTATTCTCGGTATCGAAGTGATATACTAATGATGAGGGTAGGTAAATTATCTCATTAGTTAATGACACTCTTTGAGGGTATAAATACATAATTTCATTTAATTGTCACCATTAGTATTCAAGATATCATTGCGAAAAGACAACTACGATGACTGATTCGACAATGATGAAAAAAATCGAGCATCGCGCTGTGATAAAATTCCTCACAAAACAAGGAAAAACTCAAAAATTAATTCACGAAGAAATGGTGGCTGTTTACCAAGATTCTGCGCCTTCATTATCTACAATTCAGAAGTGGTCAAGTGAATTCAAACGGGGTAGAGAGAGCATTGAAGACGATTCCCGTGCCGGTGGGCCGGTTACTGCCTCTACTGAAGAAAACGTCAAATTCGTACACAAAAAAAGGTCAAAGCATTACTGGTGCATCTTACGCAAACACCCTGCGTAATTTAAAGGAGGCAATAAAAGAAAAAAGACGTGGAAAATTGACTGCAGGTGTCTTGCTGCTTCACGACAACGCGCCGGTTCACAAGGCGCGTATTACCAAGGCTGCTGTGCGGGAGTGCGGATTTGAAGAAATCAATCATCCACCCTACAGCCCGGACATAGCCCTTAGTGATTACTTTCTATTCCCTAATCTTAAAAAAGTCCTTCGTGGAAAGCATTTTTCCGATGATGAAGAGTTGAAGCCAGCAATAAATTAACATTTTTCAGGCCAGGAAGAAAAATATTTTTTAGAGGGAATTGAAAAGTTACTTTCCCGAACAAATAAGTGTATTGAGATTCTAGGAGACTACATACTTATTCTTTCATACCAATACCGAGAATACATTGAACTCCCCTCGTAACAGGTAGGCATGACAAAAAATAAAAAATAAGTTCGGTATAGTGCCACTTTAGCTCTCTCATTTTCAATTATACTTTTGCTTAGCGCCTTTGATTTAAAAAAAAAATTCAGCCACTTTTACCATTTTTAGTGCCACTTTTATTCTCAAATTGTCAAGTATTTATTTGCTTAGTGCAGTATATGCCCTATCTCTATCCTTTTAATATTGACCTATATATATATCCAAGAAATAAAACAAATAGATGTAAGGATACTCAAAAACTTTTTTTTATTTGTTTGGCCGCTTATCTTTATCACTTCAACCGTAAAACTTACATAATATACTTGTTTTAGATTAACTTATTAATAAAAATCTTAGAAACAATTTAAAAGGTATTCTAGAGAAGAAAAATAACAATTTGGTTCCTTAGGTATTTAATAATTATCAGGCACATTATGTATTAAAAATCAACAATCTCGAAAAAGAACCAGCAATTTTCTGATAGCAACGCCCAGCCCAAAACGCTGAAGCTGGAAAGTTGAAATTTGAAAAGCAGGTACCTGTTACTACACAACCTCCTGCTAAGTAAGAGGGGATTTTTGGAAATTCCACCCCTAAGGCGCAACGCAAACAAAAGGCGGTAAGGTACAGATACGGCGCAGATCGTAACTATCTGTTCGTGACTGAAGGCGGCAAGCGGGGCGGCAAGCGTGGCGGGGGGCGAGGAGCGGCGTATCTGTGCCTTACCTTCGCCTCGCCGCCTTCTGTTTGCGTTGCGCCTTAGGGGTGTTTTTATAAGGGAAGTTTTTTTGGTGTTTGTAACTCTTTAACCAGTGGCCCAATTAGTTTGAAACTTACAGAGAATACTAAGAATACAAAACTATTAAACACGTATTTCAGGGTTTTTCAAAATTTTCCTGAAGATGGGCTAAATCGGGTTATTCAAATTTGTGATACGTAATTTGGCTTTGTACTGAAATGTCAGTAACTTTGTAATGCATAATGCTATTGACCTTAGATTTTCTGTATAGGTATATCAAAATAATAATAAACTAAAACATTTCAGGAATTTTCAAAAAACCCTTTAAAAAATGGTAAAAATGAGGGTTGAAGTCGAGTTTTTTTTGTTACTCTTTAACCAGTGCAGCAGTGGCCCAATTAGCTTAAAACTTACAAGAATACTAAGAATAAAAAACTATTGAAACCATATTTCAGGATTTTTAAAAAAATCCTGAAAATGGGGTAAATTGGATTATTAAAGTTTGTGATTCGTAATAAACTATAAAGTAAGTGAATAATGTTACACGTATTTTTATTTTTACAAAACTAGGGTTAGTTTTGTAAAAATAAAAAATGCCCACGTGGAAATTGATTACACACCCCTTGGTGTGTAATCAATTTCCACGCAGGCGAAGCTCAGGCGAAGCTGCGGGGCGCAGCTAGCTAACTCACAAAATTTTGTTAAATTTTGTTAAACTCATTAAGCGGCACTATACAAAATGTTGCATTCAATTAGGTAGGTATTTAAAATTGTTTCATGAAAGTTACGGCCTATCTGATACTCAACAAAATAGTTAACTTTTTCACTTACCCCATGAACAGTTGTCGCCGACGACCACAGAACAAATATATCCTAACCCGACGACTGGACGCGATTTGGCTTAGTATCGGTTTTTGTTTTACGAACAAGCACAAAACATAGAAGTATGAAGTGACACATGGTGACATCTAGCGATACCTAATTGCAGTATTAAGAAACGGGTCTTTGAAGATGACATAGTTTTTTCTGTAGATTTTAGATGGCATAGCGCTGTAACTTAATAACTCAATACGGCCAAATTTCGTTTAGTGTCACTTTTGTTGCGATGTAATAGAGTGCAACCGCATCTTCCATTTTTTCCGTAAAATGAATTATCGCAACGTTCTAGATTATCTCGACGTTGCGAAGTTTTTTTCAAATGTGGCCACTTCACAAAAGTTCGTAGATCGAAAAGTTGGTCGTAGATCGAACACGAAGTTTTATTGCGACAACGCGAACGTGAACCACACGCCTCGCAGTGTGGCCGTAGCATTACAGAATGTACAGTCAGCTGCTCAGATGTGTAACTATACGCTTCCAAGATTATACTTTTATTTCACTATGAACTTTTTAAATGAAAGTCCACGCTCTCATTTTTCGTTGAAATTAGTCATCGTCCTTGTCAGAATGCGTTGTATAAATTATTACAATTACTATACACTTACCATTTAGTCAAATTGAAAACTTGGGAGTGTATACACATTTTTGCAGCAGACTGTACCTACTTAATACAATAGAGGACCTAGTCATTAACAAAACAATACAAAAGGCCAATTTATGAATGACAAAACACTGCTATGCACATTATTGCACATAATATCATGTTAAACAACATTGATTACGTCATTACTTTGACAACAACTTCCAAAGGCTGTTAAACAAATCAAACTAGGAGGGAAATAGATTAGGCTAATTATTGTGATTGTAATACGTGACAGTACAAAAGATAACCATCTTCTATCAGCTTGTAATTTAACCCACATTGAGCACCTCCTTTACAGCTGTTATGCTCAATAAATCAACAAAGAGTAGGCAATAGAAAACTCACTCCCGGTACCAAAATAGGCAGGTCAAACAAAATGACTTTGATGCATTGCATGAGGAAGGCGACTTTCGGATTATTGCATTATTTCTAGTTGTGGTGTCTTTTTCCTGTTGGGAATTTTGTAGGGAATGTTTGTCAAATTAAAATGTTACGTAACATCATCGTTGCTGTAATTTTTACTGACTTTTCGCGAGACACACTTGGTTGTTTTCTTAGAACATATTATGTGCTACCAATTTGAAAAAAAACTTACGATGTTCGAACCAATTGCTACCAAAGTACCACACCACACAAAGTACCATCCGATCACGATCCGACCCTCAACGCAGGACAGAGGCGAATTGCTAGCATGGGTACTAAACGGCTGATGATGATGATAAATGCTACCAATTTGTACAATTTCACTTTAACATCATAATCATAAGAAAAATTCATCATCATCATTATCAGCATCTAAGGTATGGTGGGGACAACATGTACGCCACGACGCCGACGACGTAAGTGGGGTTGTAGAAAATGATTGCAGCATTGGAAATATGGGTTAATTCTATGTTCATTCGGCTTAAATAAATGTCACACGGTCTTCAACCACGTCCGATCATACACCAACGCACTATAGGTATATCCAGTAGGTCAAGCACATAAATTGTTCTTTATGGTAGACAATACAATAATGACATCGCATCGTCATACATTTAATAATAACAATAATTCCTGGACTCGGCGCGCATCGTCAGGAAGTTCCTCTCTCTGCAGCCCTAGTCACCGGCCGCTTGAGGCTAGCTTCGCGGCCGGTAATTCACCGTTTTGATATATTTTTTACTGTCGAATAGTTTTATAATATTTTATTTTCTATAGTATAACGAGATTTAAAATAAATGAGGTGAATAATAATAATAAATCGTTTATTTCGTTTAGGTCTTACATTTCACATATTAGTATACCAACTAATAATATTGTGCATAATTATTATGTGTTTTGGACCTTATTCACCATTTGGTTCAACTCCTCGTTCTAAGTTTATTAAACTTGTGATGTAGACGCGAGGGATCTCTACCTCTCGGCAATAGCTTACAGGTAACTTTTACTGCAACAATCAAAAAAAATTAGTTTTAATGTACATTGCGTACATTATTAAAGTTGTAGGAATAAATTTTAAATAATTTACGCTATCGATAAACTGTATTGGTGCTTTGATTTTTAGTTGTAGGTATTGATGTTAGGTGTTTCAGTTGCTAACAATGCTAGGCAGGTACTAAGACTCAGTAGGTAGGTATGTTTATGATAAGAATTGTTTATCTAGAACTTAATGCCAAATGTGTGGCAACACGCTGTAACTGTCGACACTAGACATACCTTCTATGGTTTAAAGTGCGTTATTATAAATAAGAATAGAATAAGTTTCATTAATAAGGAAATACAAATGACAAAGTGACGTAATTTTTCTCTCTTCTACCCTAGACAACAATCCCCGTGCTTGTCCTACTGTTGCAGATATATGCCTAGCCTAATATTCTCCATTTTCCCCTGTCTCTGGTTTGACGACTTCACTGTCGGCCAGCTACCTACAGTTTTAATGTTGACCATGGACTTACTACTTTGGGTCTCCCCGATCTCCTGCTTCCTATGCGAGGTCTCCACTCCGTCAGTTTGCGGCTCCATCTGTCATTGAGCATAGCATGAGGTGTCCCGCCCATTGTCATTTCAGTTGGGATACGCTTCCCCAGGGGCTGCGGAAGTGGGGTGCGGGGGGGGGCAATGCCCCCCAAAATCAAACGGGGGGGGGGGGGGCTGAAACCAACACAGAGCTTTGTTTTTTTGTTAAATGAAAAAGAGCCTTTAACTAAGAAAAATTGTCCGAGAGAGCAGATCATAGGATTATTTTTAACACGTTTTTATTAGCATTATTACCTGTTACCTGTATGTTTAATTGAATCGGAATCTTTGAAAACTTCAGATTGAACTGAAACTTTGCACATTTATCAAGGACCGATGACAATACAATAATTTAATAAGTTTGTCCCATTACCCTGACTAGGATTTTCAGAATCAACGATTTTTACCTTAAAATCATAAAAACTTCTATACCGGCTGTATGTAAACATAAAAACTCATGCCAAATTCACCGACTCTC
Source organism: Eupithecia inturbata (assembly GCA_963662085.1). NCBI lineage: Eukaryota > Metazoa > Arthropoda > Insecta > Lepidoptera > Geometridae > Eupithecia > Eupithecia inturbata. The sequence goes on along the minus strand of OY759180.1, from coordinate 6,059,141 downwards.
CGTCTCTTTACATTTATAAAATACAATATTTATGAAGTAAATACAAAAAAATCAATCGTTAACTGAAAAACGCGAGGGTGGCGGTCCCCCCCGGGTGCCAACCTTATAGGGATGTCATCTTGGCAATCCCTTGGTGCTTGCTTGGTTACGCCAAGCAAGCACCAAGAAGGGGAGACAACGACACGCACAGCCAGATCATAAAAATTTGCGTGGGTCGCTTCGCTCGCCGTTAATTCTATAGCCTGCTGTCGTCCTATTTTGTTGTTAATCGACAAATAAACGTGAAATGTTCTAAGTTCATTCTCATTTTATCTTAGCTTCCTGGTCTTACTAAGTATACCTCACTAATTTCAAAAAAGGCTGCGGCTCACTCCAGTCTCCGATACTTATTGTGTATTAGTTTCTAACAGTTTTCTCAGCCGCCGCAAACTCTCCAAAATTTTCAGGGCTCGCTCCGCTCACTGTTATTTTTTTTTATACTCTGCTGATCTTGTGTGTGACCACCTGAAAACGTAACATAAGTTACGGCGACGGCCCGCGCCGCTCGCCGTTAAATCTTTTTTGTACTTCTTACTCTTTTGTTAATCGCCAACAAAAATCGCAAAAATGCTGCAGCTATCTTCGCTCGCTGTCGTCTTAGCTTCCTTGTCTTTGTTGCTAAACCGACCTCACCAAACTTCAAAATTATCACAGTTATTTATATTCATAGTTTTTTATGTACCACCGCAATTTTTAAATATTCGGGGCTCGCTTCGCTTGTTATCATTTATTTTGTCATAGGGCCAGTTGCATACTTTTCCCCCAACATCGAAAAAATTTCGCGTACATACTCGTAAAATGTTACAGTTGTGTTGTTAAATTTCGAAAACATACAAAAATCATAAAAAAAGTTTTTTTATGTGCAGTAAATTGACCGGAGAAAGCCGCAGCCAAAAATTGGAGGAAGGTGATCAAAAAAGTTAGCCACCCCTCGTCATGGAGTACTTCCGCAGCCCCTGCGCTTCCCAACATCCGTGTCAAAGAAAAGTTTGCTGACCTAATTTATTTTCTGTTTAGAGAGCCAAAGAGCAGCTTGAGCCATGGGTGAAGCCGTGGACCGTGGTACCGCCACTTCCGAACTACGGAGAAGTTAAGGTGGAGTGGCCGGCGGATACCGAGGATTGCGGACAGGTAAGTTAAGGGGCGAACCTAACGGGTTTGGTTGTCAACCTAGGTCTAGATCTCAGTACTCACGGGATCCCCGTGGTAAAAAAACTCAAATATCAAATTCAATTTTTTTTCTTTAGTTCCTTGAATGTGAAGACACGACTGAGAAAAACTAAGGTTTAAAAAATCATGAAAGTGCACTGTTTAGCACATAATTTGGTCGGGATCTCAGGAACCCTGCAGTCTATTGAAATGACTTATGTTTTGATTCGTAGGTTTATTACTAATTATTTGGTGCCTTAAACCAATATCTTTATAAGTTCTGTAGTTTTCATGTAAATAAGCAATAATTTATTTTTGCGCTTACGCTGCCGCTCTAAAATCGTATGCTCTGTCCCGCTCCTATGAACGCGAAATCATTCACAAAATGGCATAATATCAAATGCCTAACTTTGCACATTCACTGCCCAGCTGGAAGGACCTGCTGGTGAAGAATGGACATATGCGTAGTGCGTGGGAATAAGAATAGTTTTATCGTCAAACTAACTTCTAAACGCGGCTTCGCACGCATTTTTCCGGGGTAAAAAGGTTCCTATGTTCAGCGACCCTGGGTTACCATCCTCCTTGGCGCCGTTTTGTCGTAAAAAGGCTGACAGACAGAGTTACTTTCGCATTTATAATTGAAGTCTGTTTAAAGTAAATCATACAAGTCACGAAGATCTTAAAATGGTAAAAATTGAATGGTTTGAAAACTTTCTTACAAGTTCATGGCGTATTTGTTGCGCAAAGAATGTATTTTTTTAATCACACTGACATTAATGCGTAAGTTTGCGACTGAAGATGTGAACATCCGAAATTACTGAACTGATGAATATGACATTCTGCGCACATGTATTATTATAAATAGAAAACACCCTGCAGATCGTACATGTATTTGTCACGAGGCGGGAATAGAATAGAATAATTATTTATTGCGTGAACTTATTACCGTAGATTACAATATACTTATACATACAATATAATAGATTATCAATATACCAAATCATAACTTATATCTATAGAAATCGAACCCGCAATCTTCTGCGTCGCAGGCGGACATTCGCCCGCCGCGTCACAGAGGTCGACAATATCCAGGACTTTATCTATTTCACAGGTCCTCTTCGCGTGGCGCGGTCCCGTGCTGACAGAGCCTACGTCAGTGAAACACCTGACTGCGATAGCGATCCTGCTGCGTTACCTCTGCGAGACTGCCTCCGCGCCGCTGCAGCTCTGTCTCGTCGAGAGGGAGGATGCTTTGGCGGGAGATGTAATTAATCATTTACCTACTCGATAGTCAATACAGAAGACTGGATGAGGTTCGCACAGGGACCGATTGAGCTGGCGTGAAAGGAAGAAGCCTATTAAACAGCTGTGGGTCAACGGCCTGATATGGTGATGCTAGTCTACATACTACGTTTAGAGAATTGTCCAACATATTTTGAGCCATGGCAATAAATAAATAGTATGTAAGATTTATAGTATGTAGTTTGATATGTATAGTATATACTGTGTGCATAATAATATTATTATTATGCATACAGATATTACCCCATGTACAATCCAACGATCCTATCTATTCAAGGTTGTCTGGGAGAGATCGCTCTTGAGCGATAAAACCGCCAATTGTCGCTTATTCTTGATACAATATTATTAATATTATAATTTATTAATATCGCTTATTCTTAATTATTCTTTTGTAAATTATTTCTAAGGGTGCAATAAAGTATTATCTATCATAAAATCAAGTGAATATCGGCTATGTGTAGGAATAACCTTTCACCTAACCTGGCGGTTTACATCATTCAGTTTTTCTGGATTTTTAAGTATATATAAGATTGTAACGGGGTTTTACCAAGCATTTGTTGATTTAAAGGCTGCAGTGACGATGTTTTTAGTATGGAATTTTATTCAGTTATTTTGAACAAAATCCAGAAAAAAGAAATGGGACATTATCTTCTGTAAATAAAAGATTCTGTTTTATTATTCTTTTATTTATTTTTGATTATTCTGTTTTTTTTTTTGCAGGTTTCATACAATCTTAGAGAGAATCTAGCGACCTGCATCAACATCAGCCTTGATAATGTGCCAGTGGACAAGTTGCAGCAAGCTAAGGACACGGCTTTGAGCTGTTTAAAAACACTGAGGGACAGAAAAGAGGTATACCAAGAGGACAACTCTTTTATAACTAATTAGTTTATGCCCGCGGCTTCGCACGCGTTTTTCCTATGGAAACGTTTATTTCTATTCCATGGAAACTGATTTATGGGATAAAAAGTATAGACAACGCGTTCGAATCCGCGGGCAGTAATTAGTATATTATACCTATTTAAATCTTTCTTCCAGAAAATAGATATGGAGCGTATAGGCCGTCTCATAAAGAAGTACCTTCGTGAGAGTTTGGCCATGCTTGACAGCGACTCACAGAGCGTCATCGCATTCCGCTGCATAGCCGATGCTTTCTACTCTCGAACGGTTCAAGATGTAAGTATTCTCCTGTGCGGATAATATTTCAATACCTTTTATTTTGCTTGGATTTCTACTTTTTGTTACCTTGGAACTTGATAAATTACTTATCAAAAAGGTTCCGCTCAATGCTCACTGTTTATATTATTATGAAAAATCTGAGAACAGGATTGTTTTTAATTAGCAACACATGACCGTAGTTTTGAGAATCGTCTTTACTTGTGTTTTTTAATATTAACTGCAAAAAAGATTAGTAACCTAAAATTAACTTGTTGCTGATTTTTTAACGCAATTTAAAGTACTCGTCGATTTGTGGTCATTTTTCAATAAATATTGGTAACCATTATATTTTTATCTCGACATGTAAATTTGAGTTTTTTTGTTCGGGTTTGATGACATAATTTGCAGCTAACAATCAGATGGACTGTATAAGTTTAACTATAAAATAAAATAGAAAAAACACTAAAATTAAAAGCAGTGTGCTCGCATAACCCCGTGCTTTATTTGACTGTGACTGAATATTAATTGAATATTATTACATTAAATACAATGTGTTGCAACCCTATAACTCTCAGTTCACAGTTCGCATGAACCCAGAGGTAGTTATTCGAGAGTTGAAGAAGGAAACATCTGAATTCTGGCTAGAAATGCTGAATAGATACATCACCGAAGACTATGTGTGCGTCGTCGGATCGCCCAGCATAGAAATGCAGACAAGGTAACACAATCTCGGACATACTATCCCATACTAATTTTGAAAAATGCAAGTCTGTCGGTACAAGTGTGTCGACGCATGTAGCGTCCCACACAATGGGCCTCCCCAACTCCCATGGGACTAGTGTCATGCCGTCAGGCCTCTTACCATCGTCACGCAACAGACCATTCGGTTCGAGAATAGCTGGTACGTTAGCGGTGGCAAAGGCCCGCCGGATGACGTCGTTAAGGCTGGCATGACGAGATTATCCGACCGGCGGCCCTAGTACACGATAATCCGTGATGACCAAGCTGTTCGACAGCAGCACCGCACCCACACCCGAAGTCTTTTCACGACTTCGTAAAACACGAATAATAAAAATCCTTTTTAGGGTTCCGTACTCGAAGGGTGAAAACGGAACCCTATTACTATTTTTTTTTATTTGCTTTAGGTGGCTTTCGTAGTGACACGGCCATGATAGGCCTACTGTGATCGCCACTCGAGTGTTCAGCCCTGATGCTGCGACAACCTTATTACTAACCCTATTACTAAGCCTCCGCTGTCTGTCCGTCCGTCTGTCTGTCACAGGGCTGTATCTCATGAACCGTTAAAGGTAGACAGTTGAAATTTTCAGAAAATGTGTATTTCTCTTGCCGCTATAACAACAAATAATAAAAATAAAATAAATATTAAAATTAAAAGGGCTTCCATACAAAAAACGTGTATTTTTTTCTATTTTTGCTCTTTGTTTGTCAAGGCTGTATCTCATGAACCATAATAGGTAGACACATGAAACTTTCTATAAATAAGTAACTCTTCAACTGTAACAACAACAAATACTAAAAATATAATGAAGTTGAAAATTTATGTTCTTAGAACAAGTTGCCTGATATTTACGGTACGGAACCCTTCGTGTGCGACTCACTGACGGTTTATTTACATAAGTGCTATCAATTCAGCATCTAGCTCCCCTCCTCAGTACACATAAGTCCACAGCTGAACGTGCTTCCCCCAAACAAGGGAACTTTTGCCATAATCGCCACGCTTAGCTGGCGGTTGGATCGCAGTTGAAGTTTTGATAATAATAAATAAATAATGCTGGACAATCAACACAGCATCTAGCCCCAAGCTAAGCAGACCTTGTGTTATAGGTACTAGATGACTGATAAACTTAATTACATTACATAGATAGATAGTTTTTTATTATACATAGAAAATACCCAAAACACCCGGAACTAATATTGGCAGATCATATTACAAACATTTGTCCCAAGGTGGGAATCGAACCCGCAATCTCCTACGTCGCAGGCGAACCTTCACCTGCCGCGCCACATCGGTTGTCAAAAATATTTATTTTTTTGGTTTATTATTTATATTATTATTGTGTATTTTAAAAATTTAATTTTATGAGTTACTTACTTGAATTAAACAACTTTTATTTTTATTTTTTATTATTAAAATACAGAAGGACGCTGCTATCATTCCTCTGGTAGGTTCCATTAGTCGACTCATGCAACATCCACGGGTTGAGCTCAAGGGGTCACGGCTTATTGGTTGTAAATAAAATTATTACCCTATTACTAAAATTGGTTTTGCTAATCAGGATGGCGACCGAAGAAAAGTTGAGAGTTCAGACGCAGAAAGAAGCTTTCGGCCCGGACGGTTTGAAAGTAAAAGCCCAGTTACTGGAAGCAGCTGTCGAATATAACGAGGTATGTACATATATAGAAGTGTTTATAAATAAATATCTATGAAAATCTGCTGATCCAGTCGTTTATATTTGAAGCACAAACAAAATAAATAAAGATTGGACATAACTTACCAATCTTTATTTATTTTGTTTGTGCTTAACCTTTGATTTGCGCAAAGCCCTGATCAGTGCTCCCCTATGTTATTTGCTTAAGCGCTGATCAGTGCACAGAGTACCTACAACACTTTAACTTGATTTTGACATTAATAAGAAATGGAAGTAATGGAAGGCTTTATTAAAAAAACTTAATTACTATAATAGCTATAGACAACATACATTTCCTAATTACCCTCTAACTAATGGTAATCAAAATACTTTATCAGATACCACATCAGTAAATCCAAAAGCAGAAGAATCAGAATCTATAACGTTTTATTTCTATATCACCCAAAGGGACATAAAAATAACATAAAGTGCTATTTGTTTCCCTTTTCAAGCTAGTAATAGACAAATCTTTTACATTTTCAGCGAGAACCACCATTGGGCACACTAACTGCGATCCCCATTCCGTCGTGCACCGACCTGAAATGCCATAACATTAAGTCGTGGAGCTTAGACACTGAGCCGTGCCCACACATGGACCTAAAGGAGCTGCCTTTGTACGCCAGGGTGGACAGCTTGAAGACTAACTTTGTTTACGTGAGTACCTAACTTAGACACGGAGCCGTGCCCATACATAAAGGAGCTGCCTTTGTATGCCGGGGTCGACAGCTTGAAGACTAACTTTGTTTACTTGAGTACCTTACTTAGACACCGCCGTGCCCACACTTGGACCTAAAGGAGCTGCCATTGTACGCGAGATATATTTATTTTATTTATTTATTTGCCTTTTATCAACAAGAAACAAAAACTCCCTGTGATTATACCGACTGGTGGTGGTCTACGAGTTATTCATATATTCGTTTGAAAGAGAATGTGATAAAAAATATGTCACCGTAATTTTAAGAGCTAGATGTAGAAGTAGATAAAGATTATTTATTGTTTAAACTGTATACAGAAAGATCTTTTTAAAAAAAATTGGAATCAACAGTTTGTCCAATTACGGACATACAAAAGTTTAAGATAAAAAATATAGTGGACTGACTTGACTTCTTTGTTATTGGCAACATGTGTCTTGTTTGCCACTTTTCTGCCAGTGCCGCCGCCTCATGGAAATTTTATAGTCATTGGGTGTCTTAAGACAGGTGTCAGGTCTAAAAGTCGCTGTCAAGATGAGCTCGAGTAGATTGGTGGGACACGGCAAACACATAATTCCTGTTTTTTTCACACTAGATAGTACAAATTGGGGAATTAAAAAGAAAGGTTCTTCATCAATTCATCATACCAGCTAAAAACCTCCACTGCTGTTGTAATTTCATTAAATTCAAGGTTTGTAAACAAACCGCCCATACTTAAACTAAAATTCACTCTGTTGCTGCGTCGTTTTATCCGCAATTTACATTACTTGTCGATTTGAGATCCTTCAATAAATATTGCATACAAATGGCAATGGCCTTTATTAACAAAGAAAATACAATCAAATAATAAAAACAAATTAGAACTAGTATTTACAATTGAAACAATTAAGCTAACTGCAGACTGTGCAAACAATCTACAGGTAGCTCAACTGATCCATATCAATAATAGTCGGAAGCGTCCCTAAGACGCTGGCTGCATTGCCCCGCCGTATGACAATGCTGATGCGCTGCGCCAGATACCCACCAGCTAGGGTCACGCGTCACTTTTTAAAACCCCGGAGAGCCTCGGTACGGTACCCCACGGACCTGGAGTCTCGACCCCATAGGCTCTGTCGAGACCTGCATATTGCTTACAAATTATATCTGAAAATCGACGCCAAGCAAGTAAGTTTTAGTTATTTGTGTCGTGGTTGGTTTACAAGGATTTATTCATTCATTTATATCATTTATTGTGAGTTATTGGATACTGGGGGCAAATTCTCGCCAATTTATCACTCGATAAATATCAAAAAAACTGTCAAATTTGACAGTTCTTTTGATAATTATCAAGTGATAAATTGGCGAGAATTGCCTTCCAGGTTTTGTTCTTAGGTGTATGTAGTCTTAGTGGGTACACAAAGCATACAAACCCTGTAAATGGCCCTACAATTATTTTGGCTTCGCTCTTGTTAGATTGATACTTCATATTTATTGAATTCATTAATTTAGGAATGTTTCACATCTAGTTCGGCAAGTGTATAATCAAATATTTTTTCATATTCCTTTCAGATCAACCTAACCTACGACACGTTAAGCCTAGACAACGAGACTCGCTACTGGATTCCCCTCTACAAATCCGCGCTTGCCGAATGCCCAGTCCGTCGGGTCACCGAACTTATCCCGCACCAGGACATCATATCTTTGAAGGAACAACTCACTATATCCTTCTCTCTGAAGATTGGAGCTGGTAGTTCTGGAAACTTCTGCGTTGGAGACTTTAGTAATTTCCTGTTTCTTGAAACTAGGGTAAGTGGGTTGTCTGAGAAATTGCAATGCTACGAGATTCTACAAATCCTTGCTGGCTGAATGCTTGCACAAGGACATCATGTCTTTGAAGGAATGACTCACTATATCCTTCTCCGTGAATATTGGAGCTGGAAGTTCTGGAAACTTCTGCGTTGGAGACTTTAGTCACTTCCTGTTTCTGGAGATTAGTGAAAGTGGATAGTTAACAAATTAGTCCTGAGGCAAAAATTGCTACCAATGTGATAATAAACATACTGAACTCAGTTAGATTGTTCGTAGAAGCTTCAACATTCGCATCATCTATTTTCCACTCGTAAAAGTACCTAAGATTTCACTTACTTACACACTTACAACGCTCTGATGGATAATACGTCCAGCATTATTTATCTTCACCTACCAACATACATCAAACCTAACTATGGATAATAATCACACTTTGGCTACTATCGCTTAAGCGACTGGTAGTTTTCGTGACAAAACGCGAGTAGCAGTTGCAACATAACAACTACTCGGCTTTAACATAGCAAGGCGACGCAAAACACCGCTCGATAGCTTACTTTCGCGATAGAAAGAAGCGCAGCTCGAGCCTCTGTCGCCCACACTATAGTAGCTATGTGCAGTCTCCTAAAGTATATTATACCATCTTCTGCCCGCGGGCTTCACATGCGCTTATGCGGGATAAAAAGTGGCATATGTCCTCCTCCGGGATACCATCTACCTCCCTGCCAAATTTCATTGAGATCCGTTCAACTGTTAAGGCGTGAAAAGGTTACGGACAGACCGAAAGTTAGACAGTCAGAGTTACTTTCGAATGTATAATATTAGTATGGATTCTGCAACAAAGTAAAAATAAGCGAATACATATTTCAGTGTGAACCCGAAGATTACGAAGAGCTAGTAAACTTCCTATACGAGATTCTGTTCGCCGCTGAACTGACGAAGGAAAGATTGCTCGTCTGCACACAAAGGCTGATCAACGACGTGGCCCAGATCCGGCGGAAAGGGGGGAAGATGGTCAACGACACGCTACGGGACAGTATATTCAATGAAAATAGCAATGTACACTGCTGCTCGCTGCTCAGGCAACAAACATTCCTGAAAGGTAAGTTGCTTTTCTAGCTATTTATTGTCCAAGCTTTTTTAGTGCATTCACGCCATTTCTGATTAGTTGTATTGTAGATCCTGAAATCTTTCCCATGTTTTTGATGGGTAAAGCTGTGCATCATGGGTGATTGTTAATAACAACATAAAGATACTGTTTAAAAATAGTCTCTGCCGAAGCTCGTGGTACTTGGATAAAACTTCCTCCACTAATTCTTTAGTTAGTTTACAAGTCTAACCAGTCGTTCTACATCCAATCAAAACTTACAAGTTTGCGTCGTTATAAATACTAAAGGTAGAAAACTGCTGCATGATGACTATATAATTTAATAAATATTTATTTATAGGTCTCCTCGACAAAGTAAACGCAGGCGGCGACACAGCGCAAGAAGCTATCGCAGAAGCGACCGCCGCTTTCAAGAAGATCAGCCAGAACCTGTGGCTCCATCTAGCTACCGACTTCGAAAGATACAAGCTCAGCACCGAGCCTTGGAAGAAATTCGACTGCGAGAACGAGATTATTCCTAGAACGTAAGTCTTATATTTTATGTTTATTAGAAAAAATCCAGGGCTTTTTGGATAGTATGAGAAGACTTGATGTAGAATACACTGCCGTGTTGCGACTTGTCGTGACACATTGTTTCGTAGTTATCCTTTCTCTAAAGTAGCGTGTGTGACGGTGGGTGTGTACAATAACGTAACGTGTCTCACGCGGGGTAATAAATAAAAAAATAAAAATCATTTATTTCGGGCAACAAATAATTTGTTAGTAAATTTATACAAGCACTTATAACTAGGGTTAGTTATTTGACATAATACTAGGTATTTAATTAGTATTAAATACTATACTAAACATTAAGTAGATCACTCTCCGCACGAAACAATGCCACGTGGGAGAGGTGATCCTACCAGCTATTGTGTCCGGTGTTGGGGCTGTCACACGCTCTGCGCATCAGGGATGTGCTCTTTTTACGGAGAATATAAGCAAAACCGTCCGCCTCGTACTCTGCAAACATCCCTGATGCACTGCAGAAACGGGGCAGTCTCAACATCATCCTAAAAATATTATTATACCGTACACGTAGGGTCTCTAGCGGTCGTCTCTAGCAACTCTATTGATGTTCATGCCGTTAAGGGTTATCTCTGGGAACTCTTTAAAGACAATGTATTCACACTTCTTTGTATTGTAGCGGAGACCATGAGAAACAGCGTAGTCAGCACAGACTTTCAGCATCTCTTCGACAGATCTCGCTGTCGGGCTCAGCAGCACCATGTCGTCTGCGTAGCTGATGTTGTTTATACAGACACCATCAACATGGCAGCCGACACGCATGCCGCTGAGCCCAACAATGAGATCAGTGCCCATAATTCATCAGCACAGAGATCAGCAGTCAGCCGACTTGTTCAGTATTGAAATAGAACCGTCTCGTGTTCTGCGGCTCTTAAAATTTCTCGATTGCAATAAGTCGGGGGATCCGGGGTATATCAATACATACACCCACCCACATATCATTAAAAACTGCGCAAGTTCAATTGTCTATCCAGTTAACTTACTTTTCCGCGAAATTCAACATCATCATTATGGATATAGGTACCTATGTTTATTTTTGTATTTCTTTAAATAAGCTTAATATCTTTTCCAGACCGATGTTATACAGCGACGCATCCCTACTATCAAACTGGGGCAATGGTTTCGTGGTGGGTGTCGGCGGCGAAGAGTCTTCTCATCTCCGACAATACAGCCCCGGCCCCAGCGGACACTTGCTGGAGGAGGTTGCGCCGCTCACTGTGGCTCTCAACTACTTCACGCAACTAGAGGTTTGTACTTAGTTACTTGAAGAGTCTTCTCATCTCCGACAATACAGCCCCGGCCCCAGCGGACACTTGCTGGAGGAGGTTGCGCCGCTCACTGTGGCTCTCAACTACTTCACGCAACTAGAGGTTTGTACTTAGTTACTTGAAGAGTCTTCTCATCTCCGACAATACAGCCCCGGCCCCAGCGGACACTTGCTGGAGGAGGTTGCGCCGCTCACTGTGGCTCTCAACTACTTCACGCAACTAGAGGTTTGTACTTAGTTACTTGAAGAGTCTTCTCATCTCCGACAATACAGCCCCGGCCCCAGCGGACACTTGCTGGAGGAGGTTGCGCCGCTCACTGTGGCTCTCAACTACTTCACGCAACTAGAGGTTTGTACTTAGTTACTTGAAGAGTCTTCTCATCTCCGACAATACAGCCCCGGCCCCAGCGGACACTTGCTGGAGGAGGTTGCGCCGCTCACTGTGGCTCTCAACTACTTCACGCAACTAGAGGTTTGTACTTAGTTACTTGAAGAGTCCTCTCATCTCCGACAATACAGCCCCGGCCCCAGCGGACACTTGCTGGAGGAGGTCGCGGCGCTCACTGTGGCTCTCAACTACTTCACGCAACTAGAGGTTTGTACTTAGTTACTTGAATAGTCCTCTTATCTCCGACAATACAGCCCCGGCCCCAGCGGACACTTGCTGGAGGAGGTCGCGGCGCTCACTGTGGCTCTCAACTACTTCACGCAACTAGAGGTTTGTACTTAGTTACTTGAATAGTCCTCTTATCTCCGACAATACAGCCCCGGCCCCAGCGGACACTTGCTTGAGGAGGTTGCGCCGCTCACTGTGGCTCTCAACTACTTCACGCAACTAGAGGTTTGTACTTAGTTACTTGAATAGTCCTCTTATCTCCGACAATACAGCCCCGGCCCCAGCGAGCGAATTAATTAAAATAGAAATAAATAAATAATGCTGGACAATCCACACAGCATTATCTAGCCCCAAGCTAAGCATAGCTTGTGTTATGGGTACTAGGTAATAGATATATTTAATACAATATATTATATAGATACATGATTTTTAATTATACATACAAAATACCCATATCAAATACTTCAAAAAAAATCGTACAATAATTTATCCCAAGGCGGTAATCGAACCCGAAGCCTTCTGCGTCGCAGGCGGACCTTCGCCCGCCGCGTCACATCGGTCCATCGCCACATCGATTTCTGACTTTTAGTACTACAACCTTTTTTGATCAGTATTGAAAACAGGATCGATTGGCATCGAAACAAGTTTTTGTGTAAGATGCCCATTTTCTTGCTGTTTTTTTATTTAATCCGAGAATGAGGGATGTGAGTGAAAATTTCTCTAAAAAAATGGATAATCTTCTAAAACCATTTTCCTGTGGCTACACCGGTTAAGGTACCTCTCCTTACTGCCCCGTCCAAAAAATCCATTCTGTATAGGAAAAGCACAGGACCCTATGGAATCATCCACAAACACTATAATAGTGTACGAGCTATTTCATCAAAAAGATAAGCTCTCATACAATTTAATTTTGTATTTGTCATCCCAGGGTCCCATGTGGCGACTGATCCGAGGCTGCGGCCTGTCCTACGGCTATCGACTGGAGCAGTACAACGATATCGGCTGCATAGTGTTCGCGCTAAGCCGCGCTACGAACCCTCTTGGCGCTTATAACAAGACAAAGTCGATACTGGTAAGTAAAATACTATTGTATATTATATCTGATACGCTAAATGCCTGAATACAATTGAAAAGCATTGGAATCGAGGTTTTACTATTTGCGAGGTTCTACAAATAATTTAGATAGCAGATAAGAAGTTTTGCGCATATTGTAAGCCATTTGCTATGAATCTTTGCTAAAATAAACTTTGAATCAATTCCAGTTTTGATATTGATATCGACATTTAGTTGATTTTAGTAATAAATCTCTAATTGTCAATAGACTCCAAAATGGCAATAATAGACTCCAAATCTACAATTGATTCAAAGTTTATTTTAGCAAAGATTCATAGCAAATGGCTTACAATATGCGCAAAACTCCTTATGTGCTATCTAAATTATTTGTAGGACCTCGAAAATAGTAAAACCCCAATGGTTCCAATGGTTTTCATTTGTATGTGTTCAAAAAATACAATAAAATAAATGAAACAATTGAGATAACTGCAGACTGTTGATAATGTATTTAGGTTGATTGGTAGTTCGGAGCTGCCAGCTCACTGATTGATCAAAAAGTCGTTTTATTACATTGTACCTGGATTTATATAAAAAAACTCAGTGCTGCCCCCACTCCTAAAGAGTAATATCAATAAACTAAAATAATGTACATGATTACAGGAGGAATACCTAGCAGACCCCAAGTTCTGCGTTGATTTGTTTGCTTCAGCTAAGAGCGCCTCCGTGTACGAAACCGTGGAGGCAGAAAAGAGTATCGCTTACGTCGTCAGCCAGTCCCTTCTGAATTATCTGAGACAGGTGCCTCAGCAGTACAACAGGTTATTGAAGTATTTCTTACAATTAACATGAAAAACTTGTACTTGGTCAACTTTTGTTAATCCAGGTGCAGCTTCATGCTTTCAAATTTCAGCCCGATCCGTTTTGTAGCATTGGCGTTATCTTTGCCCAAATATCTCATAACTGCACAAACTATGGCCTTTATAATATTAGTACGATTTAACTTGAGTACACAACAAAGATTTTAAGGAAATTGTTTTACTAAACAGGGCGATACACGCTCTTTCTCTGTCTCAGTCTATATGCCTTGATACTATTGTATATTTCTGCTGTCTTGTTGTTATTAGGTATATGTTGTGTTGACGGAATAGAGACATCTAGGAAGACATCGACTTATCACTTTGCTTGAATATCCTGCTTGTCACTGTGTAATTTGACTAATAAATGAACCATTGAATAGAAATGTTCGTCTCTTTATCATCACCGCCACAGTAAACATATTTTTAACACTTCGGATTATTTTCTGATTGATGTATACCTGATTTTGACCAACCCATGTTATTGCAGGGACCTGGTACGCGCCATTTCGGCGGTAACACGTAAATCTGCGCGTGAGGCGGCCGCTCGCTGGCTGCCCTCGCTGTTCGACCCGGCAAAGAGTAAGCTTAGCATTGCCTGCCACCCAAGGAAGGTCAACGATGTACAGATCGCTTTTGAGAAGTAAGTTACTATCTTTTTTTCATCTGGTTCTTGAAGACTTATAGTTATTCTGTGACTTGAAGCACATATCATGGGCTTGCTTGATAGGAGCAGATGCTCAGGTAAGTTGATATTCTCATCAAATACTATGATACGACCCAATGAAGCTCACTAAAGAGGTGAAAAGTGCAAAATCGATGCTCAATTACAATGCACATGAGTCGTGGGGAACTAAAAGGTTTGGTTGTTCAAAGGACACATTTTAGTCTGTTGTGTATATACACAACAGACTATATAGCTCGCATAGTCGTGTTTTGGAGCGTCGTAGATGAGATTAGAATGTTGATATTCGAATTCGAATCAAACAATATCTTCTTTTTTCAGAATTAACAAGCTGAAACTGGAAGCATTCGAGTCGATGGAGGCTTCGCATTTGAACAAATGAGCATTTATTGAAGCATAGTCACTAAGCGTTAACAATTTTTATTGATGTTGTAAATTTTTTAACAATGAATAAATAACATTTTCGGTACTTCTGCTGTAAATGCTTGGCTGTGCCTTACGTTATTTTAATTTTTATCATAGATGTTATTTAACCTAATAATCCAATAAAGAATTTAAAAGAAAAGTCATCGTATTTTGATAATTTTAATCACCGTTTATCTTAATCTTAACTATACAAAAAATATAACTTAAATTTAATCAGATAATTAGTGAACATCATTATAAATCATCTCACAACCGCTGCAACACCTCCACATATAATTCAAACCTCATTCATATAATATTATCAATGTTCAACATTAACTCTTTCTAACAGAAAATACTGTTTATAAAGACTACTTTATTCGCCTGTTTATCTTTCTCTAACTGACTAAGATCTTACAAAAATATGGTCACTTGCATTTGATTCTTTTTGTGGACATTCTCGTATCTAAGATATCAACTGGTCGAAGCGACGGGACCCGAAAGCTGGTGAGTATATGGCGCAGCGCATCAGCATTGCCATATAGCGGGGCAATGCAGCCAGCGTCTTGGGGACGCTTCCGACTGGTATTGATATGGATCAGTTGTGCCACATTATATATAATTAGTATTAAGTTCTTGTTTTATAAGTGTATTGATGGTGCAATAAAGTGATAATCTATCTATCAGTTGAGCTACCTGTAGATTGCAACAGTCTGCAGTTAGCTCAATTCTTTCAGATACTAGCTCTAATTTGTTTCTTTATTTGATTGTAATTTTCTTTGTTAACTGGTTGAGATATTTGACTATTTTCGCTTACACTATTAGGTACGTCCAATATAGTAACGTTTCTGTTATTCTTTTAGATTATTTCTTGATTGTTATCATCCATTTCAGTATGACTTCGGCCCGTTATTGGCCTTTGCACTGAACAGAAATGAATCCTAAATTAGGACCTACATATTTATAAAATCTAGCTGTGAACATAAACTTGTAAATTAGCTCTTGTTGTGTGATTAATAATTTCAAATAAACTATTACCTAGATAGCGCAAATACCCCAATTTTTGGAATTCAATAAATCATCATCATCATCAACCTATATTAGTCCACTGCTGGACATAGGCCTCCCCTAACGAGCGCCATAGCGCCCTGTCTTCAGCTTGCCGGATCCAGCATCTGCCTGCAGTCTCGCAGGTCGTCGTCCCCTTAGATACATATTATAATTAAAATGAATGTGATAATGGCAGTGTTTTCGTGTAAACGTAGTAAACAGGCAACTAAAGAAGACTTTATGTGAACGAACTTTTAGAATGTAGAGAGAACAATACTTTATACATAAACTACAAGTAGTACGAATAGTCGAATATAAATAGTAAATTGAGCTCATCACTGCGTCCTTGCGATATCTACTACTACTTTAGATTTTTATCAACAACTTTTAGATTCCAATAAACGATTTAATTTCGAACAGCGTTGAGCGTATCGTAATAATAGACCAATTAATACTGGTTAAGTTTGTTAATGGACATAAAAATGCATTGTAGTCATTATTAATGAGGTACAAAAATAAAGCGGCCCTAAGCTGGCGTCGCTAGGCCGGCATCGGACGCTCCGCACTGACCGCATCAATCAGATTTTAGTATTCTTTGTATGGTTTGCCCTAGAAGTGCGCTGACTGACCCGCACTGCACGGAGCGGCCACATCTCGGTCTCTCGGAAATGCCGGCGAAATTTTAAGTGCAGATAACGTCATTCTGATTGCCGAACAGATGACGTACCCGCTCCGTCCGCCTTTCCTCGCTCCGTGGCGCCGGGTCGCCATTGTCATTCGTACAAAACTCGTCCGCTTGCTACGAAAATTCGGATATAAATATTGAAAATTCGTTTGCAAATGCGGTCGCGTTGGCAATCCGGCTGCTGCGGTTACACGGGACGCACCACCCGGCATTACGCTCAAAAATTGGCTGATGCGATTAGCGAGGAGCGTCCGATGCATCCTGTCGACGCTAGCCTTTACTGCCTAACTAAAGCTAGGAAAACTCTCGTAGGCCTAACTGTACTATTTTCAGTTTTACTAGCGCATACAGGGTGATTCGAGACCGCGCAATCATAAGCTGACTTCATTCCTAATTTCATTGGCTTTGTTCGTAAGGAAAACATATATTTTCGATTCTCCCTGCATGTGTTGAACGATTATAAATTAAATAATGTTTAAACTACTTAATTAATAAAAATTGTACATGCAAAGTCAATATTTACAGGTCAACCTTCTCTACATCTGTAGTATATATGTAAACTTTTGTAACAATAACGTCAAGGGAGCATATTTTATATGCACATGATAAAGCACCAAGTTGTATATTTCGAAAATACTTGATTTTTTAAGCAATAATTTTGTAGCTAGGAATAGTTTGCCAATAATAATAATTTCATTTACTTATAATAATTTATGATCTCAACGCATTACAAGTAATCAACGGACTTTGAACAGAGATTTGGTAAATGTTAACGCATTACACTACTCTATATTATTTTAACTATAGACATCTATTTGACGATTAAAATTCCCTAATAAATGAACTTCTAACTAAAGTTATACTACAAACTACGTAATAATAAAGAGGCGGCCCCATTTACTCTACTTACATCTGTAGTTCATCCCTGAACCAGACAAGATGCGCGATTCATAGCGACAATAAATCGATATGCCGAAACTCGCCTGCTAATCGAACAATTTAAATATCAGGCAAACTTTACACTATCAAATACTTTAACAAGCGTGTTGGTAATGTAAACCTGCCTCATTATATCACGATACATATATTTTTGTATACAATTTAGGTACATCCGGCATCATGCATGCATAACCAGTCTTTCAAAAACGAAACATCTCTCGCGTCTCGGTTTTCGCGCATGTATTTGGGGCAATTAAAATTAATATGGAATTAAAACTTTTAGATTCACCATTGAGTCGTTGATCTGACGATCTTTCGCAGTCCTGTTTTGCTGCTAGCACATTGCAGCCTACACCGGCTTAGCCAATGGCACTGGGTATTTCATTTAGTTATTTTATTTGATTGATCAAGTGGCATATGATTGCCAGTCTATCCCATTGGTTAGCCAGTTCAGCTAAGCACTTTATCCATCACATATTGCAATTGCAAACCGTTTAGCCTTACTTATAAAAGTTGGGTGCTTTCGATTCCGTATTGCTATACGGCTAGTTTCCATTTATATTGAGCTTTGAATCTCTTGCTTTCTGTTTCCTACACCAGTATCATGTTAGTTTACACCCTTTTAGATTGTTTTAAACACAGAAATAATATCGAGATAGAAGCAAAGAGTTTGCCGATTTGTATTGAAACCGAGCGTGTAACATTTTGCGTAGGTAATTTGACGTCACGATGAATATCGCGGCGAGAAAAGATGCTCTCCTGCCCCTCTTTTCGGCACGCAAGGTACACACACTTTTTGCTTCTATCTCGATATATTTCTTTGGTTTTAAATAATTCAAAGAAACGCCAGCCTACAAACCACGATTCCGAATTATACCCATGGAATAATTATCTCTGGTTGTACTCTATACTAACAGGAAACTGTACAAGACACCAATTCCGGTCGCTGAGCCTTGAAGTAATTCTACCTTACTGGCCGAATAATAGAACCCTTAGTTACTTTTATAAGCAAGGGGTCAAGTCCACCTACATCATGCTAGTATCAATAGTTTGAGAATTGATCAGAGCCTCGCGTATATACCCGCTGACACTGGCCTCCGCCACGAGGTGGAAACAGTAGAGATGTTCGAAGCTCTTCAGAGAGATAGATCGGAGCGCCGGGAGTCGTAACAGCAGGGCTGCGAATCTGCCTTCTTCGGTGCTGTGCGAGCGTCGAGTGTACTCGTCGAGGCAAGAAAACATCTGGAAAGGAGAATTGTTGTTAGTCAACATGCCTCAAAGATCTGCAGTCCAAGATATAGATAAGTAGCATGCTAACGGTTGCCGTAACAGCTTTGGTTTATACAATACTTTAACACGGCGCGGCGACCGCACTTCTACCATCTGTATGTAAAAGGGCCAAATACTGCACTAAGGGCCCGTTACAACCAAAGCGGATGAATTAAAAAATTATAGTATTTATTTGCATAAATTGAGGCTGGTCAGCAGTTTAGGTTTTTCTCCGCTCCGCTTTGGTATACAAGTCCCACAATTCGTGATGGCGTAGAAAGCGACTTTACAACACTATATGTAAGATTTCACTTAGATTACGCATCGCAAGTGTGGAACCCGGCCTACGCAGTCTATATCGATAGACATTGAAAAAAAGTTTCTACACTATCTCAATTATAAAATGAAAATATTCCCTTATCAGTCGGACTACTTGCGCAACTGCGTTAAACAACACTTGCACTTAAAACAAAGACGTGACTACGCTGATGTTATTCATTTATCTAAAATTGCTAATTCATCCATTGATTGTCTAGACATCCTCCATAAAATTCAATTATACGTGCTATCTCTTTCATTTAGATATTATAATCTGTTATATCTCCCTAATGTTAATACAAATTATAGTCAAAACTCACTCATGTATCGAGCAATAAATTCAATCAGATCAGCAAAAAATGTGCTTAAACGGTGCTAACTTTTGTTTTCTTGTATTTTTTAATGTGTAGCATTTTGTGGGAACCTTTTAATGGTCACCTAAGTGCCAAACACTGTGTTTATTTAGAATATACTGAACCGATGTTACCCCTAAAATTAATAAATAAATAAAAATATCCCCATAGACATTAATATCTTAACGCCGCCATAACAGCAAAAACATTGCCAATAGCATTTTTAAGTACAAAATAATAAATTTCTCTCCTATTAATTCGCCTGCCAAGAGTTAAAATTAGACAATTCTATCTCCTATGGAGGCTAAACAAAACTAATCACAGTCAGCTGTGCTAAAATACATAGCTTTGCGGTCAAAACTTATGATTAGTTTTTAACAACAAAATAGTAATCGACAGAAACTAATAAATCGCAAGTAAATTTTTGCACAATCATAGTGAGTCCTGACTACTTATTTGCAAAATAACTTTGGAATGGAAAAGGTCAAAGCGATCAAACACGTTTACCTAATCAATCATTGTATTCAATCTGATTCATCGACCTAAGCAAAAAAGGTTACTAGCTTCTCGAAAGTGGAATACTCAAATTAGGTGCAATTATGTCCACCCACCTCAGTCATAGTCGGACCGGCGGAAAATACGTCGTAGCAAGCACGCGTAACACGAACGGTGTTACGCGTGCTTGCTACGACGTATTTTAGTGTGATTTATTGACTAAAAGACTATAGCAATGCCCTCGTCTTTGTTCATTATAATTATTGCACAAGATTGGAAATGTAACTGTGAGCGAGTGTTTACGTGTTGTTGTGACACAGGCCAGTTGTTGAGTAAGCGCTGGGAGAACGTACCATATCTACATATTTTACTTAGATCTATGGTCTGATTATGAATACAGTTTATACAATTACTACATTGCAAGTTTTCGCACTGGGCCGAATTCTGCTAGACAATCGCTTTACTATGACAAATGGTCTCGTTGCAGAATTATCCATAGACGAATGAAACTCTAGTTAGAGCGCGCGGTGCTATTTGCACGGAAAGCTTGTTAAAATGGTTTTAACCTTGACACTTTTGACACGCGTCCCTCCATTCGTATTCCTTTCATCAAAGCTAAAATGACAAAAAGTGTCAAATTGAGACGATACCAAGCTTTATATAATATACGCTATACGCTGTTGATTTACCAATATAAAAAATATAAAATACCGTTGCTACGGTGAAGCGCTTAATTTAGTGGAATTCGGCCCCTGCTCTTTTGTAAGAAAAATATAACACAATTGAAAATATAAAACTTAAATTACCTTTTCCCGAAGAACCTCGACCTCCTGCTTGTTTTTCAATCCCTTAACATCTGAAATAGAAGATTAGTAACATTTATCACGGCTCGCACAAATTCACCAGTTATAAAAATGTCTCTCGAACTGCGAATTGGACCTTTTTATTCATCTCGTAAATGGCTAATGAGAAAGTTCCAAGGAGATGTGTTCCTCAGAGTTTGTTCTTTCACTGCAATCACTCATTTATTTAGGTACCTACTAGTTTCTATCCGCAGCTTCTCACGCCCATCCCTGGATAACAAGTAGCACATCATTTAAACCTGACAGTGTTCTAAATGCACGACACCTGTTCCATTCAGTGTCTTTGGCGTGAATGAATTACTCGTTTTGCAAGATCGCTCAGCGCTGCAAAACCAACATTTTAACACAACTGCTCAATATAGGAGTGTAATGTATTCAGGGTTGTATATGAGTTTCTTTACAACATAACATAATTGCCTGAACAGATTTGGATGTAGAGAGATGGAAAGAGATAGATAGATTTGGATGTAGATGGGGTATCATAGAATCCTAACATCATCCCGAGTTACACTGGCTATAATATTTATTGAATAAAAGTAAGGCATCGGAAAGGTCTTTTTATATTTTTGTAAATTTAGCTGGTATTAGGTTGATTTGTTTCTTTCATTTTCATTTGGCCTATTAAACATCTACGAAAGATGATTTAAGTGGCATCAATCAGGCTATAAATCTTTTAAA
This sequence comes from Eupithecia inturbata, assembly GCA_963662085.1. Lineage (NCBI taxonomy): Eukaryota > Metazoa > Arthropoda > Insecta > Lepidoptera > Geometridae > Eupithecia > Eupithecia inturbata. The sequence continues at coordinate 6,037,385 of OY759180.1, read as the reverse complement.
TCCAATAGGTTATTGACACTAAAGCACAAACACTACCCCGTTGTGTACTTTAGTATCAATCTGGCTGTTTATTTTTTTAGTGTAAAGCTATTCACCTGGGTTAAGCCAGACATATTCAGACTGGTCCATGTTGAGAGTGCGCATCTTGAGAGACTGCTCCGAGAGCACGCGGTCGAAGATCTGCCCCACGCCGGCTTGGAGCGCAGAGTCATGTTTAGTGCAAAGCTATTCACCTGGGTTGAGCAGTATGACCGCCTTGAGCGCGACGTACTCCGACTGGTCCATGTTGAGAGTGCGCATCTTGAGAGACAGCTCCGAGAGCACGCGGTCGAAGATCTGCCCCACGCCGGCTTGGAGCGCAGAGTCATGTTTAGTGCAAAGCTATTCACCTGGGTTGAGCAGTATGACCGCCTTGAGCGCGACGTACTCTGACTGGTCCATGTTGAGAGTGCGCATCTTGATAGACAGCTCCGAGAGCACGCGGTCGAAGATCTGCCCCACGCCGGCTTGGAGCGCAGAGTCATGTTTAGTGCAAAGCTATTCACCTGGGTTGAGCAGTATGACCGCCTTGAGCGCGACGTACTCCGACTGGTCCATGTTGAGAGTGCGCATCTTGAGAGACAGCTCCGAGAGCACGCGGTCGAAGATCTGGCCCACGCCGGCTTGGAGCGCCGAGTTGCGGTGCAGTGTCATACCTGGAATATAGAGAGAGAAAATTATAAGCCAGTGAGTGTCTTACTAACTTCGATCAACAATACCAACCTCTGTTAGACAAATACTTAGATAGATTTTAGGAAAACAATTATACTAGATTATACTATTAAAACCATTAAAATTTCTTCAAAACTAGTTCCTGTTCGCGGCTTCGCACGCGTTGTCATATGGATACGTTCAAAGGTTATTCCTTACCCCATGGGAACTGATTTAAGCCAATTTTTTTCCAAGTCTGACCTGTATCTTTGCAAAACTGCAGTCCGATCCGTCCAGTAGGACTGGCGTGAAGATCATCCATCCAAACTTTCGCATTTATAAATATTAGAGTGATAAAATGTTATTTGAATTCAGGATAAAAACGTTTTAAAAGTAAAACCACTAGATCTGTGTGGGCTTAGATCTTTATGAATTATAATACTTATTTGGCTTAGATAAAGAAAACAACAACGCCTATAACTCACGCCGACAGACGAGTAAGACAGTGCATACAAACATACTACCCCGTTATTTATTTATTAATTTTAAATGCGAGAGGCACTATCTATCTGATACCTCTTAAAAACTAAATTACTGTAGGGCTCTCATTGAAATGATAGCATAACTTTTTACACGTTTATCACCACGAATAAAAATATGAGGCTAGCTCGACAGGCATAACGACAGCTGTTGTTTCTCTTGACTACCGCCAACATAGCTGATAGAATGGTATACGTGCTCAAGCATACTCCTTCAGACCAATTTGCAATTGAAGACGCAAGTTAAGGTGGAATTGAATGATTGAAATTGAAGCACATACTAATGATGGCCTAACGAGCTGACCGTGTCCGCCTTTGAATCCGGTCGTCGTGTTTGCAGTGACGACACTTCGAAGGTTATACCGATTTACATATCTCGTGTTCCTTTGACATTGATTTATGTGTAGACTAGTCTGACAAATGTCCTTTTATAATGATGAATTTCTTATAAATTTTCGATGAGGCCACGTTATTAATACACACACTCACAGTTGTACCACTTTTTATGAGCACTAAGAAATATATTTCTATTTTAATTTACTTCTTAATTTTACTATTTACATTGAACATGTTAAATACAGTTGCAACATTTTATTATTATGTGATTTACAAAATGTAACAAGCAAAATTTTCTTGACTTGGACCGTATGTTAAAATGTTTTGTTTGAGCAACCTTGTTAATTGTTAATTATTGTCCCACCCTTCATTTATTTTCGATAATGGTATTGCGACCAAATAATATTACTTTAATATTTATTATTTAACAAATGTACGCCACCGGAATTTACTTAATAGAAGTCGTGGAAGAGCGAAAACACCTAATACAAGTATATCATTATACATAAAAGGTGTTTTCAAAACTATTTGTATCTTTTATTACAGAATAAACATTTGTATTTGTATTTATTATATTATATTCTGAGAACCGGTTTCCTCAGAAAATGGTAAAAAGGTACTTACCAGGCATAAGACACATGAGCTGAGGCGGCGAGCTATTTCTTCCATCCAACCCGACTCTTTCGTCTGTCAGATACTGAAAACAACGAGAATTCACGTCAGTGTCACATTAAGCTGAACTGCCGAGCGAAGTTTGTTTTAAATGAAAAGATTCTTATAAAAGTAAAGCTTTAGACTTTCCAACCACAACTTAAATCCTAGTCGGGCAGGTGTAGCAAGGAGAGGTGATGACAGGTGGAATAAAGCGACATAGTCCACGTCGCGTCAATGCAGGCGGATAGCACAGAACATTATCAGGCTTGAAGGCCTACCACCAACGTCCCGCTGGGTACACCCCAGCTGTAAGTAAAATCCGGTTGTGCTTACCTCCATGGACCGCCAGGCGATCGCAAACAGCAGCAGCTCGTTCCAGGAGCTCTTAATCAGCAGCACCTGGTCGTCCATCTCCAGCTGGCTGAAGTGCGGAATGTCGCGCGCCCATATCACCAGTGCCGCTATTTGTTTGTTACCTGAAACACGAAATGCATTCATCATTATCAAGGTATTGGAATTTACACCTTATTAAAAATCACAATAATATAAATATTCCACCACAGCGGAGCGGAGCGATCAGTAAAAGAACCAAATTCAAAATAGCGTTACATAGGATATTCTATTGGAAGTTTATTTTCACACATAATTTTCTCTCCGGGTGCAGTGGATTCTGAATTCAGAATTTCCCTTTAGGCGTTTTATCTTGTTTTCGGTATAATGTTTCAAAAGTGACATAAAGCTCTACAGACAGACACCACGCACAACAGTGAATATTTTAGCAAAGAAAGTAAATAATTTACCTGCCTATCGTATTGATATTACCTATGTGAATATGCACAGATTACGTAATGACTATTAATAATAACCATTTATTACAGGTTATAAAAGGAACCCATAGGTTATATAAATGATTCAAATACAAACCTACTTACGATTCCCACTCTGGTGCACAGAGAGCCAGAACCTGTACAGAGGGCTACAGATGTCGTTAGCCATAAATTTGAGAATGCTATTGTTAGATCGATACCTCTATGGGGCCTTGACAATTTAACTAATTGATGGTTAATTGATGACAAATTGACAATACTTTAGCGAATAGGCGTTTTCAGATCACAATGTAATCTCGATGTCGGCCCGCACCTGCCAACTCCAGAGATAATCAGTACCTATCTAAGTCTAATGTTGGTGAAGTTGACAGTTTGTTCTGAATCTGCCACTCAACCACCGTTCAGTGTCTTCACAAAGACATGATAGTAGCTTTGCCTGCTTAGAGCTGATTGATTTTGTTGGTGTCAAAAGTGACATAATCAGCAAAGGTTTATTGTGGCTCGTGTTGACTCTTTGTTCTAAACACGTTCTAGATGTAAGGATAAAGATTATTTATTGTCGAAACTGTGTAAGAAAGAAGAAGAGATCACAAAAAGATTTTAAAAAATAAGATGGAAACAATAGTTTGTCCATTAATTACGAACGTACAATATTTAACATTAATAACTAGGAAATTGATTGAATATTAAAAAGAATTAACCGCCAAGTGCGAGTCGACTCGCACACCAAAGGTTCAATACCGTAAAAATCAGGCAACTTTATCAAAGAACATCAAATTTTCACTTGTTCGGAGACCCCTTTAAATTTTCAACTTTATTTTAATTTTAGTATTTGATAACATTACAGTTGAAGTAACACTTCAACGTTACACTACAACACTTTAAAAGTGTTACTTCAACTGTTTAATTGTTAAACTTGTTTAATTATAGAAAGTTTCATGTGTCTACCTATTGTAGTTTAAGAGATACAGCCTTGACAGATTAAGAGCTAAAATAGACAAAAAAATCACGTTTGTTGTATGGGAGCCCCCTTTAATTTTGATATTTATTTTATTTTTAATATTTGTTATTTTAGCGGCAAGAGACACACATTATCTGAAAATTGCAACTGTCTACCACTTACGGTTCATGAGATATATCCACGTGACAGAGTGACGGACGGACGGACGGACGAACAGCGGAGGCTTGGTAATAGGGTTCCGTTTCCACCCTTCGGGTACGGAACCCTAACGTTTCTCTATGAGCCACATACGGAGTTTTCTCTGCCGCTCAACCAACAATTCTAACAATGTTTTCACAAATAAACTGAAGTAATAATCATGAAGTAGTCATGAGGGAATAATCTATCTATCTGAGGTGTTGGTAGCGGTTTTATGTTAAATCTGAGTTGATTGATTTAAGTTGGTGAGAAAAGTGACATAATCAGGGGCCCTGCCAAGTCGAGTAGACGGCCGCCACCGGGACCCCATTTCTCGCAGCATTTCGAATCAGTATTTTACGTAAGCTTATTTGTTACTATGTGTCTATGTCCTTTAAGGCTGAATTAATTGCACGCACAACAACAACAACAAAAAAAACAAAGTAAGCCGATATCCATCCAGCATCTCATAATTATCGAGCGATGCATTTACAGTACTTAAGAGAAAACGTGACAACGAAATAGTTTTCCTACTTTGTCACGATTTCGCACGTTGTGTCCTCACGTTGTCATAGACAGGTCATCCCTCCAATAAACTTGAGCCTACAGGGGTCGTCCGATGGCGCGGGGTCGACGCCACGAAGGCAGTGTTGTGTTTACTCCTAGATGTGCTTACAGAACCGTAGTAGTAGTTCTAGGTAGCAGTAATATACGCGCTATTGCTACCTATGGTTGAGAATTACGCTCTTTTTCATATTTCTATACTCTTCTCTTAGTGCCTATTTACGGCTAAGTAGGCATGATCAACCTAGACAGCGAATTGTGTAGGCTAAAATATATATTCTAACCAGACATATCCTATTCGTGGTATAGGTTGATAAATACATAATTTTTTGTCCATTACAGAAATGTATGTAAAGAGAAAATCAATGAACACTTTATTTCTTATTAGAATTTTGACAAGTCTATGTGCTTATTTAGTTAGCCTAAAGAAATAAACGTTACTTGATTTTGATAATTGAGTATAATAAGGCGTCAATTTACTAAAGTTTAAAAGGATTTACTAATTTGTTGAATTGATACAGTTTAAGTGTTCACTTTACACTAATAAAGTGATCATACTAAGAATTCTGGTTGAGTCTACATTAAGTTTCACGCAAGGATGGTGTTATAGACCCTCACTTTCATTGTAAGCCGACAGAACCGCCTACTATAGTTATGTTTCGCTCGTGTAAACAACATGTTAAGTTGTGACTCAGGGTTGAGGGGGGGAGGATAAGGAAAAAGCAAAGATCCTATACAGAAATCGCAAAAACTTTTCCTGTACTTACTCTGCCGCCATGAGGTAAATCTTTTATGTATAGTCGATATCGACATTTGTGGACATGATTACTTCTAAAATCTGTTCTAATATTGCTTTTAGACGGTATTTTTATAGTAAACATTTCTGAGGCATCTTTTGTAGCTGCCAATTCTAAGCGTTTTAGATACCTACGTAGGGGGGCTTTCGACCAAAGTATGGTCACAATATAGGTCACGATTTATATTGTTTTTTTTACAGATCTCTTCTATACATTTTGGTATCATCTTATCAACACATCTTGACTATGGAAAGGTAGCTATGGATGAATGCTTCTTTACATAGCATATTGTGATCTCATGCATTATAACTAGAGGTCAAAATTAAATGTCAAGAGATAAGGTATCTTTATAAAAATATATTCCATTGTTTTGTATCCGCCAGATAAGATTGCATTATCAGCTATCACAACACAAGTGCGAAGTTGACCTACTCGATAGAAAAGAAAGTCATATCATATTGTTTTTCACATGTTGTTGATAAAAAATATTGTTATACAGCAATGTGGAATTAGGTGTACTGGTATTTGTAATGTCTTGACTTCTTTGTTATTGGCAATATGTGTCTGGTTTGCTACTTTTCTACCAGTTTCTGCTAGTGGAAATTTCATAGTCAGTATTTGAATAGTTACCGCCAAATAACTGGTCCAGTGACAGACAGCGAGAGCGGGAAATTTGCGCAAGTACACTTACGCATATAACTCATGCCGCCGACAACGCAGCAGGCGAAAGAGATACGTACAGCTTCGTATAGCTCTGTATCCCTCCAAAAAAAAAAATTACAGCGAATAATCGACGCGACTGTCCAGAAGGTAACCGCCTACCAATTTGGCCTAAGAATTGCGTTCTGCGCATCTTTGTCACGTGGCTCGCCAGAGGACAAGAAGTATGACGATTATTATAATGTCACCAGAAGATAGGCAGTTGCAATGTCTTATGGTTGGTGACATATTGGAAACAATATTGACGTTTGTTAGTTATATTTTGAGAAATCGTGTTTGAATTGATGATGAAGGTCTTTATTGAGATTTGATTTGGCTTCGAAAACAACTACAAGTGCCTACCCCCGGAGTCCCGTAATCCCGGAGTCTTTGAATCCAGAGTGAACAAGTTCGTTCTAAGAAAGCGTGCTCCATCTTTGGCCACGTCTTCACTTCCTTTAGAGAGACGGAGGCCAATCGCTCAACCATAAAAAATAAAAAAATCTTTAACACTACGGCGAAACACTGCTCTCTAAACTACCCTTTTTTACTTACACACCTGTGTGTTGTGTTTAGCCTAGCTACTGGTGTTGATTGATTGATAGTGTAGGTACAGTGGCGTTTATTGTTAGCTGACACCCCTGTTACGTTTGAAGTAAATTTCTATGAACACACAACTATTTTAAAACTAGAATATATCGGTGAAATGAAGATAGCAAGCCGTTTTATACAAAAACAACAAATTTAAATCCAAAACTGATGTTATTACGAGACTTGGAACCTGCCAAGAAGGTCAGTTAACGATGAACGTGGCGTTGTACATTACCTAAACCAAGATTCATAAATAAAATAAAAGACGAAGAAGTGTTTTCTCATGACTCATGAGTCACATCAAAACATTCGTCTTGACAATTTGCCCTTTCAAGCGCTTTGCAATAAACAATCAGCCTACGAGTATGTGAACATTTCTTGCAATATTTTTCCTCGTCCGTTTTAGGTAAAACAATTATGGTATTTTAAAGGACTATTGTGTATTTTATGTTTGTTATTATACTCTGCAAATCACAGAGGATATAGGTATCTAAATATTTTTTATGACAGGCAAAAAAACTTATGGTAAGTAGTTTTTAATGAATGACGTTTTGTAGATGCAAAAAAACTGACGCCATTTAAACCTGTTTCACATTATGCATGTCTTTTTATAATGTAGGTTCTAAAAAACCTTTATGATGACAATGTCTCTGTGTCGTGGAATTTTTCTTAATTCCGCGAAAGATATAACACTAATGGATATTTTATACAGAGATTAATGATGTTTGGGGACATGAGCTTAAAAGTAGTCAATACGTGTCATACATAAGGTTACTCAGAATATTAACACACAAGTAGCAATTATTAATAGATGTATACTTTATGATTAAAATATATATTTAAGAAACTAAAAAATCCTATACAAGCTTTGACATCTTGTTACGCAGCTTTCCAGATATGTAGGTACATATTTATATGATCTAATCAATCTTAAACATTGGTGTCGATTCTGTTGTTTTAGAATTAGCTAAAATTAGGATTTAGGAATGTCAAATAGACGAAAGCTATTATAGTTTGAAAAAAATTAGACTGGCAGGTTTAAAATTACGATGACAGATTTAAAACAACTCAACTTAGTTAAAATAGCTATAACCGTATTCTTTCAAGTTGCTAATCGTTTGTTGTAAGTAAGTGATTTACATAGGTGAACTTAGGTAAACACACATTTTTACAATGTCTTTAGGTATATTATTATATACTTTGCATTACATTTCAGCTATGATTAGAAACGTCTACCTAATTTTAGGAGGCATCTAATTATGATTAAAATTTATAGGCAAAAAACCTATGGATAAAAACATTAGGGTAAGTTTGTACAGAAAAGTTGTACACACCTGTTCGATACTAGTGCTTAATCGATAAATACGGCTCCAGAAAGTGTATTAGACAACTAATTTTAAGATAACACCAAAACTGGTATCGATTTGAATTTGTAAGATTTCGCGCTCGAAGTTTTTAGAACAGATCTGGTGAAAAATGGGCAGATTCTTTTATGAAAAGTGAAACATGGATTTTGTAGTAGCTGCAGTGGTAAATGAAAAAAAAAACCCTAAGTCGTAGGTAGGTACATGAAATATCATGATTTCGCCCTAAAAATGGGCGAAATCCCTAAAAGTGGAAACACTGGTAGAGAAATCTTTTTTTTATATTTGCGCTTGGTGGCTTTCGTTTCACTGCGGCCACGATAGACCTATAGAGTAGATAAGTCAATGTCAAATCGTCAATTCATTCGTTAATTTCATAAATATTGTGAAAACTAGCAACACTAATGTAAAAAAATTTGTTTGCTTACATCAACACCAACTACTCATCTCAGGGAGGTTTTGCGATTTTCAAACACGTTCTAAATTAGCTACTTTTAGGATCTGTTTAATGAATACCATAATTTTTAGCTCAACCTAACTTAGAAAATTAAGAAATCGTAAAATTTAATTTAGAAATCCTAAAACCACAGAATCGACACCATTATGTACGGCGATTTATTTATACGTTTAGCCATGAAGGTCATTAGCTTTTCTATTGCTAGGATATAAATTCTTGTTAGCTTGCTTTGTTTTTATATAAGCTGTAAATTAGTTAAAAATAAATAAATACTCACCGATTTGACAAAGGCTAGAGACAGGAGCGCGGTACTTAGGGGGCACGGTGCTGTCTGGACCCACTCGTAGGAGCTGGAACTCTTCGCTAGGATCCGCTACTATTGACTCCATCTCCAGCAGTCGCTCGATGGACAGCTCCTGTGAGAATCAAATAGAAATGATGGATCCGAAGATTTTATTATTGAGGGTGGCCTTAACATCGGCTTTTTTGTTAAACTCGCCGCGCACAAAGAAATTTATATATTTGGATAGAGGGCACTTATATGTACAAATAAAAACATGTCCTTAAACATAATTTCCTAAAGCGTGAGGTTTCTGAGGTACTCACAGATGAAATATTGGTTGCTATTCTTCGATAAAAGTTTGACATTATATCTATGTTGATATTGCTCTAAATTATTTTTTTCATATGTGTGTATTTCAGAATCCTGACCTTTTAGGACATTATGTAATGGCACATTTTTTATTTGTATTTGTATTGTATTTGTATTTATTTATTCCACCGTAGTTACACATGTTACACTTGATGTCGTTACACTTTTTAAATAATTTATATTGTAACAATCAAGCATAAATTTTTAACAAAGGAAACACCATAAGGGTTGTTCATAGAAAATAAAAAACAGACAGTTAAGGACTCTTCCACAAAGTAAATTAAATAAAATTGGTCAAACTAAAATTAATAATAAATAACTTAAAAGGTATGTCGAAGTATGCTGCTGTACAAGGGCATTGTCAAATTATACTAAGAATAATGTACAAAATTACATAAAAACAAAAAAAAATTATGAAAGGATATCAGAAGTAAAGTTATATAAATTCATAATGTAAATAGAGCTGCTATCTAAGGGCATTGTCCAAAAACTAAACAAAAATAAAATTATAGAATAAATACAGAATCATTGTAAAACAATGTCAAAGTAGGAGTAATAAAATTATTATTTGCTGCTGTAAAGGGGCATTGTCGAGTCAAACTAATAATGTCATTAGGTATAAAATGCATGTCAATTTGATTCCATATAAAAAAAAAACAAAATTTGTTGTCTATAGATTAATTACAAACAACATGCCAGTAATTACATCAGCTGTTTTTGTATATGAGTATACTCAATTCACATTTTTGAAGAAAATAAAACAGTGGTAGCCAATGTTAGGGCCAAACTCTGCAATCCCCTTTGACTGATAAACTATGAATGTGTTAATTTACAAACTAATTTGAAAAACATCTGATTAAATTTTTATTTTAAACATAACATTTGAACCACCACACCGACTTTCTTCAAACGTAGCTAAGAACAATCCCAATCAAATTACTTTTTAACAATTTTTTTTTATCCTATCTGATTATCCTGGGAGCTACGATGCCACATTCAGACTCGCCAATACACACGAACCTTTTTGTCGGGGGTTAAAAACAAAACGCCTACTATGAAATTAATGCGTACCGTTGGTTCTATGGGATTACTTCGAAGTGTACGCTAAACACGATTCGAGCAACATGCCAATTTCGCATTTCAAATTCAGTTTTATCAGGGACTAGCTGCTGCTCGCGGCTTCGCACGCTCTTTTCCGGGATAAAATGTAGCCAATGTCCGTCCCCGGGATACCATTTACCTCCCTGCCAAATTTCATTAAGATCCGTTCAGCCGTTTAGGCGTGAAAAGGTAACAGACAGACAGAAAGACCGAGTTACATATCAATTTATAATAATAGTAATGGATGTTTTACCTGTAATCCTACGTAGGCTTATGTCTGTGTTGTTACCGTAATTTTTGAACACAGTGAGTAAATAAACACACCTACACAGGGTACCTACTCTACGCGAGCTACTAATAATTTACCTATTTTCTTCTAATTCCTAATCTAGGTTGATCAAATGTTTGAGTAAGGTAAAGCAAAAATGCATTTATTTCAGCAAAAGACATAATTACATATTTCGTGATAGTCATTCATATTTTCACGAAATACCTAGGACCGATGTAAACGCCCAGATTCCTAGTGACGTCAATGAGGTTCCAGCCAGACTAAGCCGCCCCCCTCCCCCTCCCTCGAATCAAGCGGGCTAACGAGCAAAATCTATAATCCTACCTAGCTCATGTATAGGCATATTTGTGTTGTTACAGGAAATTTCGTGACAAAGGTCACCATCGACGGAAAATTTTAGGTAACTTGCATGCTCAATTATATTTTGACTAGCTGCTGCCCGCGGCTTCGCACGCTTTTTTTCCGGGACAAAAAGTAGCCTATGTCCGTCCCCGGGATGCCATCTACATCCCTGTCAAATTTCACTCGAGATCCGTTCAGCCGTTTAGGCGTGAAAAGGTAACAGACAGACAGACAGACAGACAGAGATTGAAATTTATAATATTCGTATGGATATAAATTTTTCGAAAATTAAAGGTAATTGTTTTATCATAAAACCGCAAAACAACTTGACCTGCATTCGTAAAAACCCTGACATTACAACTGCGACTTTCAAGAAAGCTAATTATTTCTTGATTGATCTCCAGAATCAGTAATTTTAAGCTTTACTGCCACCAAGTGCTGCCTGTAGACACTTTAACGCAATTTATGCGCAAGTTTGTACATTCCTTGAAATTAATAAGGTAAGCCACAAAAAGAATGGGATTAAAAGAAGGCAAATGCTTATTAAACGCCTACTGTATTTGCGGAACCTGTGATGTTGGCAGATAATTGAATCCCGAATACTAAGGTATTTAATAAGGGCTATTTAGATAAGCATTAAATCAATATAGCCGGAGCCAAAGGAATGAACAGAAGGCGCAGATATGACTACCGATGTGGCGCGGCGGGCGAAGGTCCGCCTGCGACGCAGGGGTTCGATTCCCGCCTCGGCACAAATGTTTGTAAGATCTGCAGATATTTGTTCTGGACGTTTTCTATTAATAAATTGTTATTATTATTATAGTATTGTATGAAATAAATCAGTTATCTAGTACCCATAACACAAGCTCTGTTTAGATTGGGGCTAGATGATGTTGTGTGGCCTGTCCAGTATTATTTATTATTATTTATTCATATACTGAATATGGATTACAAGAAAATATCTTTAATTGTGGGAACACTACCCTCTAAGTAGATACTTATTCTTCCTGTTTTTTGTAATTTATGGTGTATCTCGTCGTTGGTGGTTCAATAAATATAATTGAATGGCAACGTCACGTCAATAGCAACCAATGCATCAGCATTGCCATACAGCGGGGCAATGCAGCCAGCGTCTTGGGGACGTTTTCGGCTGGTATTGATATGGATCAGTTGAGCTACCTGTAGATTGTATGCAACAGTCTGCAGTTAGCTTAATTGTTTCAATTGTAAATACTAGTTCTAATTTGTTTTTATTATTGAATTGTAATTCTCTTTGTCAATAAAGAATGTTATAAATTATAATAACTTTATTTATTACTTGCTAGCTTTTTATGTACCTACCCTATGTCCCCGGGATACCATTTATCTCCCCGACAAATTTTATTGAGATCAACCGTTTAGGCGTGAAAACGTAATAGATAGAGTTACTTTCGAATTTATAATATTAGTATTGATTATTAGTAATAATTTGTTATTTTAATCGACAGAATAATGTGTTTAATATAATAAATCTTTATTATATTAAATATTAAATCCCCGCTGTATGGCATTGCTGATGCGCTGCGCCAGATATCCGCCAGCTCTCGGGTCACGCGTCGCGTCGACCAGACGCTCTGATAACTTTTTAAAAACCTGGAAAGCCTCGGTACCCCACGGACCTAGGGTCTCGACCCCAAAGGGAGCAAATATGTAGGCTCTGTCGAGACCTGCATATTTGCGTCTCTTGAGATCCTCGGCCAAATCTGCCGCCGCACCAGCCCTTACGGATGTCCTCGGAAGATGGGAAGGCGCAAGTGTGTCGACGCATGTAGCGTCATTTAATAAATAAATAAATAATGCTGGTAAATCCACACAGCATCATCTAGCCCCAAGCTAAGCAGAGCTTGTGTTATGGGTACTAGATGACTGATATACTTAATACAATACATACATAGATAGATATGAACAAGAGTTTGCGTTTTCCATGCAAAAAAACTACATCCACACCAAACCACACCTCTACCTCTCTATGCGTCAGGAATTCAGTCGCTAGAACATCTTTCATACGGACAAATAAAATTACAAGCACCTGTTCTACACGCTTGTTCACACATGCACTGCATTTGATTATAAAAAAGGAAACTGCTTGTCTACGAACGAAAGCAACCTACATTATTTAATTAACTTTTCTCATAAACTCAAAACGAATTGAAAATAAGTATCACAGTCACAGAACTGCACTCGTTAAAAATATAGAGTTATAAGCTCATAAACTTGACTAAGGTCCAATTTCACCGTTGCAATTCTACGCGTTCAATTTAAGATACACTCAGTTTAGCGCTTTAAACGACCGCATTTTAGTTATGAAGTTAATCTGGTTCAAGCTCTACACCGAGTTCAAGAGCTGTCATGTCACACAATACGCATTACGAATTTGAACTCGATCAAGCTGAACTTAGTTTTGTTGACCATAGTTTTGGCAGCAAACGGTAAAATTGGACGTAAGTTTTACAACCTTTTGAACGTTTAATTTTTTTTACGTTCGTTTCGTTTTGAACGTCTTGTGGACTTAACGCGTTTCTTTGAGGGCGGGGATTTGCAATGACAGCATGTGTCTGTCCTATGCTCAGTAATATTCTACTATAGTGATAAATCCAGGACTTCGTTATTTTGGTGAAATGCTTATGAAGATACACCGGTCAAGAGACTCCATAATCTGGTCACATTAACATTTACGAGTATGGTTCGGTACTATTTTAGAAGATAATTTCTGATACAACTGTTTATATTTACGGCTGAGGGTCCATTCAAGGTTTACTTTGTTTCATATTTTACATGTATTTTATAGACAAATTTAATGCACGTTCTATTTTAAAAGTACGCAGATCATTTCTATCTTTATTTAAGTCGTAGCGCAGAGCAATATAAATTCGTTTGTTCTCTTTATTAAATTCACAAAGCTTTGAAAATAAAACAAATATCTTTCTCAGGCACAGAATCGGCTCCATCATCACGTTTGCCAAACAATTCACACCAAACCAGATCGATAGAGCCATAAACAAAGAAATCTGTTTTGTGGTGCGTCGTCGACCATCCTCAGCCACAATCACACAGTGGACGTGAGCGGGACGTGATCGTTAAACCAGCGTGACAGGCCCAATCGTAAAATGCGAATTATCAAAATAGGTCATGAATCTCGTGCTATAAAATAGAAGAAGGCAATCCGACTAAGCACCACTGCAAGAAACGAGGGTATCTGTCTCTACCTCTGTATTTTTTTAATCTGAAATAGAAATGATTTCATACTCGTACGTACAAATCAATGAGCTAAAAGTTACTAGATATTAAGCTTGTGATTATTCACATTTTGACGCTCACGCCCTCTGTATGATTGCGGCTTTATTTATAGTGACGCAGATTTAATTAATTTCACCCCCGTTTGCCTTGTTTGCCCGTCGATTGGCCCTCAGTTTAATGAAATCCCTTAAATTAATCTATGGTTCAATTATATTTCAAAGTCGTCTCGAACGGACCGATTCTGAAGTTCAAATCGTTTATACACGTAACAAAGAAGCTAGTATACGTAATGGAACGTACCAAGTACCTATAAAACGTTTTCCAAGATGGTTCCAAGTATTAAATTTGTGTTCGTTATTGAAGAGAAAATAAAAGGCAGCTGTACACCCAAGCTCGCTCAAAGTTTGCTCACGTGTCGCTATTAAAAAGAATTGCACTCTATGCTACAAATGCATAATCCTGCTAAATTTAACGTGGAAGAGCGAAATCACCTATCACAAGTATTTCCATAATACTTGAAAGGTGTTTTCATCTATGATTAAGACTGTAGTTTTTAAGTTTTCGTTTTATTTTAGTTTTTAGCTTATTTTGTAAGCCTAAAACATTATTAAGTTATTGATTTCTGACGATAGGCTTTCTATCGTTGAAAACACGCGTACTAAGCTACCTAGTCTACAAAAAACATCTGAAATATAAACACTTTCGTGCCATTCGTTCACGTGACCTAAGTACCATACCCAAACGAACCACAGAAAACATAAACTTCTTAAAACCAGCGCTAAATAAAACAGCACATATTGCAATTTGCAATTCATGAATCACCAAACCTAAAATATCGTTAGGAAAACTCTGTTTTGCATACAAGTCTACAAAGTTCTGAATGGAATTGAAGAAACTTTGGATCGGAACAAATGAAATGCATTTTCTAGTTATATCAGTTTTAGCTTGAGCATTTACTAGTAAGTACGTACTCATACATTTTAGGAAGTAGAAATAAGAGTTTAACAACAGACTTCGAAAAAAGTATGATCTTCTATGTTCGGCTGTACCTATGTATGTTTTTTTAGGGTTCCGTACCGCAAGGGAGAAAACGGAACTCATTTACTAAGCCTCCCCTGCCCGTCCGGCCGTCCGTCCGCCCGTCTGTGACAGGGCTCTATCTCACGAACCGTAGGAGGTAGACAGTTGAAATTTTCAGAAAATGTGTTTTTGTCTTGCAGCTATAACAACAAATAATATAAATAAAATAAATATCCAAATTAAACAAGGTATCCATACAAAAAATGTGATTTTGTTTCCTATTTCTGCTCTTCATTTGTCAAGGCTGTATCTATTAAACCACAATAGGTAGACACATAAAACTTTCTATAAATAAGTAACACTTCATCTATAATAAATAACAGCTAATACTAGAAATAAAATAAAGTTAAAAATTTAATGGGTCTCCGAACATGTGAAAATTAGACGTTTTTTGAAAAAACATGCCTTATTTTTTCTTTACGGAACCCTTCGTGTGCGAGTCGACTCGCACTTGGCGGTTTATTTTATTTATGTATGTTATTCGATTTCTTCGTCAATTATAAAACGATTTTAAAAATTCTTATTATATAGTGAATGATCCCGAGGTGGTTCCATAACAATTTTATTCCCGAGAGATTCTTTGAGTATTTATCCCGTTAAAAAAACCGTTTAAAACTAAGGAATTCGAAGCCGGTTTTATCAAATTATATTACGTAATAAATAATCCGACTTTTCGTGGGTTTTGATTAGAATCTAAGGCGAAGTCCTTGGAAGCACGCAAATAGCAACATGATTGCTGATTTTCTTTCCCGCATTTGTACTGATAAGTATCTAATCTTCACGTTTTACCACCACCGTTAATTAGTTCCTAGAATATGGTGGGTGGTGTAGGAAACTCACTAGTTTCTAGGCTGTTCAGAATTCACTTTAATACGATAAATAGTGATATGTATTAGCTAGAAACTGTTCAATATCATAGTAACATATAAGCTTTATCTTTAATTGTGGGAACACTAATTTTAAATTTTCATAGAAAATTACAATTCATGAATATAAACAAATTAGAACTAGTATTTACAATTGAAACAATTAAGCTAACTACAGACTGTTGCAAACAGTCTACAGGTAGCTCAACTGATCCATATCAATATCAGTCGGAAGCGTCCCCAAGGCGCTGGCTGCATTGCCCCGCTGTATGGCAATGCTGACGCGCTGCGCCAGATACCCACCAGCTCTCGGGTCACGCGTCGCGTCGACCAGACGCTCAGATAACTTTTTAAAAACCCGAAGAGCCTCGGTACCCCACGGACCTAGGGTCTCGACCCCGAAGGGAGCAAATGTACTAACATAATATATAATAATATAAATGCAAAGTTCGTGTGAATGTTTGTTACCACGTATCTCCGTAACTACTTAACCTATTTAGATGAAATTTGGCATATAGTAGTAAGTTCTAGAATAACACATAGGCTAATCTTATTTTCAAAAATTAACCTCTGAGGGGGTTAACAAGGGTGGTAAAGTTTATATAGATAATTATTATTCCTTGGTTCGATTCAATAAAAACTCGGTAGAAATAAACTATAAAGTAAATAATCATACACGTATTTTTTATTTATACATAACTACCCCTAGGGGGTGTGCAATCAATTTCTACGCGGGCGATGCCGCGTGGCGCAGCTAGTAATACAATAATTGCTTCGTTTAATGCAAGGCAGACACAACTATGTGAATAACAACAACTGGCAAAATATAGAGGTGGATCATGAACTTTGTGACGAGCTCTCTGGCGCGGCGGGCGAAGGGACCTGCGCCCGTCTGCGACGCAGGAGGTTGCGGGTTCAATTCCCGCCTCGGGACTAATGTTTGATCGATCTGCAGATATTTGTTCCGGGTGTTCTGGATGTATACATAATACAAAATTTCTATCTATGTAGGTAGTGTATGGTATTTGGTATATCAGTTATGTATCTAGTACCCATAACCCAAGCTCTGCTTAGACTGGGGCTAGATAATGCTGTATGAATTATAAAGAAATATTTAAATATTTGTCACTTTACCGATTTAATAGCATGAACTGATAGCATGACCCTAGACAAGGTTTTGTCTAAAGAAAAAATATAACTATAACCTGCGAATATGTAGAATGGGATTGAGAATCCATATCTCCTACTGTCCTGCTCATTTGGATTCCTATCTGAGCGGGACAGCTTGAGAGATGACGTCATACTAAGTAGCTAACCGTTTTTGCATTTCACCTATCTTTCCTATAGTTTCGTATCCAGTTTAGTATTTTCCATAAATGTTTAGTTATTGTAATGTGTCATGTCAAATAAATTATATCATTTCATTTATTTATTTAATTTCATTCTTTAAGTACGTAGAATGCGTCAGATATTGAAATTGAAGGAATTAATTCCAAATATTGTACACATTCGACGTAATTTTTATCTATTCGACCCTAGACAAAATTGCTGGACGCTGTCTAGGGTGATCAAGATCATGCTAAGCCTAGTGTATATAGAGGTAGAGATGGTTCTTACTCTTACCTGAACAGAACTGCTTGGGTGTGCGTCCTCCGCCCCCCTCGCCGCCCGCTGTCTCTCCTCCTGAACTGCTTCCCTCTTCATCCCGCAGGCTAGACATTTCTGGTATCGACAGTACTGACACCGGTTCCTTTGCCGTTTGTCGATGATGCAGTTCCTGTCTTCGCGGCAAGCGTATGTTAGGTCTTTCCGGACCGTCCGCTTGAAGAAGCCTTTGCAGCCCTCGCAGCTGTAAAGAATAATATATATTATAGTAGATTATGCACCGAGCGCGTAAAGCAGTGTCTTTCGTCGCGGCCGTCATTGAATCCCGAGTGGATCTCAGGATTCTAGAATAACTCACGAGCGAAGCGAGGAGTTACTAGAGAGAGCCTCAGTGCGAGAGGGATTTAACAAAGCCCAAGACGAAGACAGCGCGAGGATAATACTATGTTTTACACTTTCTGCGAGTATATAGTTAAAGTTTGGTAATGTGTTCCGCGTCACTAATTTTTCATCCTGCCTTCTTAACAGAGATTAGTTAGAATTTCGAAGATCTCATTGTACGGATCTTCTTGGCAAAAACTTTCACATACACCTTGATATTCCAAATTCAATTGCATTATTCCCTTGGCAGTAACGGTCATTACTCCCAAGGGAGTAATGAGATTGAATTTGAAACCACGAAATATGTATGGAAATGTTGACCAAGGAGATTCGAACTAAGAGCTCTCATTCGATTTCCTAAAACCTTCACCTTTTTCAGCTAACAGGGCTGTAATCACTTCCTGTCGGTTAGATATACATGACGTATAAAGTGCTATTTAGCATAAAGTGTCATAATAATCTACTTAGAAACCAATATCAAACAAAATAAACTGATATTAGCCACCTTCCGCTTTTGCCAGCTTCATCTATACGGCTCGTCCTGCATCTACGTCAAATAGAATATTCAAAGAGCCTGTAGTCAAAGTCAAAATCCCATGAGTTTACAATCTCTTCTCTTCCATAAACTAACGACCTAAGCACGATGACAAATTCTCAGAATTGAGATAATTATGATAATTGCAGGGTCCCTAGTTGATGACGATTTGCACGAAATACCCTACGCAATACTTAATGTCCACGATTTCGATACTTCATTAAGATGGAACGCAATTTGTGAAATGAATAAACGTAAATTTATAGAAGACCTTTAATAAAACCTTGATTCACAGTGGCTTTCAACATTTTGCGTTGCGCCCAATTTTTTATAAAAAAAGTTTATGCTATATCCAACAAGATTCAGTTATGGAACCACCAGAAAACCTAGTATAGGAACTGATACTTAATAGTTCAAAGTTTCTAAAATTACTTTTTTTTTTTACGACCGAGTGGAACAATTCTAAGGTACATCCTAATTTGCTTACTTTAAGTAAACTAGGCGTAAACCAGACCAAAACAAATAATGGTAGAGTGTAAAAATAAATCCGCACAAGCAAGCAAAGACAAGACATCGACATACAGCTGACTCCATCAAACGCGTTCATTCAATTCGCAATCATGGAGCTGGTTACTAAATTAGGGTTTATTACAGCGGCTAATGAATAAAGGACTGGCACAACGAGAACAAATCAAAACCATTGCGAAGACTCCATAAATTATCTTCAGTCTAAAGTTCATAAGTTTACGCAAATATTTATCAGTATTCAAATTCTGTACCGTTACTCATAATAACGAATGATTAAAGCTACTTGCCAAATAATTTGACCTTTATCCGACTTCGACCTGCTATAAGTTAGGCAATAAATAATCTCACAGCTTTTAAGCCTGTCATAGGCAACACTAGTTATGCACATTATCTTCTAGTTACGATCAGAGAGCTGCACTTAAAATCTAGGACATAAGTCAATCCCTAGACACCTGTTCACAGTTTGATTTATTGAGAAACGTGGTTAACACGTTAGTTTTTATAATACAAAATCTCTGAGCTGTGATGCATGAAATTAATGATACGAGTGTGTCTATTGCCTTACTTTATATTTATTTATATGACTTCATCCGCTTTACAACTCAATTCTGCTATATTGTGATCTATCGAGAATCATCTGCGCACAAATTAAGCCCACTATACCATAAAGACATTCCAACTAAGAAATATATCAGTCTATGCGTCATCATAACATAACATAATATTGTCAATATTGATTAAAACCGGCTCACCGGATAAAGGACGAATTCTTAGAAAACGCCGCTGGGTATAATTTACTAATTACAGAAGCTTGATTGATGTTCTTGACGGGAATTGGTACTTCCCTTGTTTCGAATATGACACGTAATGTAAGTAAGAATTACATGGCAACTCAACAGTTTTTTTAATAAACGGTTTGCTCCTAAATCCAAATTGAAGATGCTTGTAATCATTGCCCCCATACATAACCTAAAAATCACTTTTGTTTTTTTAGTTTTTTGACAGACTGACTTTGCATCACTTGTCAATTTGAGCTCGTCCCACATTGCTGAAAATTATTCAAACAGAAGAAATATCAAACCTTTTATCTACCAACGATCAAAACTAACTATAGGCAGCACATATTCTTGATCAGGGCATGCAAATGTTTTAATGATCTTTCCTGAGAGGTAAACTTAGATATTTTTTATGACTCTCCCGCTAAATTAAAAAGGATTGTAAGTGGTGAATTTTTTGGTAACTCTTCTTCCTTCTCTGTGTCTTAACTTAGTTACCAAAGTAGGTATTCCATTTATGTCATATTTCTCTGTAATTTAATAAGTACTTATATTTTCTTAAATACCTAGTGTAATCTTAATAATAGTCCTCCTAACTCTGTTTATTATATAATTATACAGTAACTTTCAGTGGAAATTTGTAATTAGCCATCAGCACCAATTAGTTTACCTAGTCTATAAGTAAGCTGTTAATTTCCTAAATATTGTTAATATAAAAATAAATAAATAAACTCGACGCCAAAGAGACTTACTTACAAACAATGTGCCTTGATATTGGCTTGAGTTTAGAAATTAATTCTAGATATTGACCTATTAAAAAATACTTTATTTTAACTCTATTTTTAGAACCCGCTAGCGAGGCAGCTGAAGGGCAAACAGAAGAAATATCAAAGTGAAAACCACGCTACGAAAGGAACTTCCAACATTCGTCAACAACTCATGTAGTAGGTATAATCGATAATGCCATGTCTCTCTAAACTACCCCCGACTCACAATAGCGCCACCTATTTATTCTTACTTTTACGTTTAACAAAAGGAACTTTACAAATCCATTGTCAGTGATACCTATCATAAGCTATTTTTTAATGGCTCTGTAATAGTTTTATTTTGTATAGGAGATGCGAAAACAGGAGTTTGGTGGTTTTTGGTGGCCACCAAGAGCAACTTCGCATCTCTACCTCACAATCACACTAATATTATAAATGCGAAAGTTTGGATGTTTAGATGGATGGATGGAAGTCTGTGACTTATTCACGCCAAAACAACTCAACGGATCGGACTGAAATTGTTGAATTTAATCAGTTCTAGGCCTCGAATAAATAATATAGAATTAATACTAAGTAGCCTATGTTAGAAAGTAGTTGCTACTTTTTATCCCATAAATCAGTTCCCATAGGATTGAAATAACCTTAAAACGTTTCCTTAGAAACAACGCGTGCGAAGCCGCGGCCAGAAACTAGTAACTCAAAATACTGTAGTATGGAGTCCATGGATGGAGACGACTCATGACCGCTATTTGAGGGTCGTTTTATGGGAGAGGCCTGTGTCTAGCAGAGGACGTTTGTGGGCTGTTATGATGATGATGAATACTCGAGTGTTACGAGATTTACCTACGCGAGTAAAAACCATCATGACATTCGAGATTCTATCGGTTCTTTTAACACCATACGAGGAGTATCTCTTGTATAATGAAAACCGGGTTTAAGTGTTGACGTTGTCTCATCAGATCATGAAAACTGATCATTATACTGTCATTTGATTAAATTTATGTGCAGTTATTTACGCTACATTTAATGACCTAAAAAAATACAATACAGTATATTATACCTTATTGAATACATGTCTCGGTCACACAGAAATGTACTGAATTAAGTACTTAGATACATTTGTGTGGATAGTACTTTACGTACTTTTTTTTTAGATTTGGTTAGATAGTACTTTATGTGATTTTTTTATTTTATTTTGACCCCTAGCACGGCGAGTCTAGGCTAAAATATAGAAAATTATAATACATTGCGTAAATTTTTGTAGTTGAAGCAATGAATTTCAAATATTTTACGCATTCGATGACAATTCGATGTCATTTTTGTCCATTCTATCGTAGAAAACAATCGCTGTGCTTGGCCTACAGTACATAATTAAAAGCATTTTCTCTGAGTAGGTACATTACATAAAATGACAGATATTATGTAATGTACCTACTCAGAGAAATTCACAAAAAGAGAGAATGTTTCCAAATAGCATGTAATTATTTTTTATTCTTATCGTCTTTCATTGACGTTAGCTTGGTGCAAGAGTCTGATTCATTCGTTAAGAACCATTGGTATGAAACACCACAAAAGAAAACCATCTGTATAATTACCCTCCATGTGTATTAATGTAAATGACACGAAGTTTCACCTTGGACTTGCGTTTCGCAAAACAGATCATATTCGAGTTATTGAGAAATGAAACTTTCACATTTATCTCACACGGACACAGGGTTGTGTTGTGAGTCATTTTGACGCCTGCCTGTCAACTTTTAAACAATGCAACATTCCGTGGGTTTCACTCACAATAAATATTTTTTAAAGTATCGAACCCTCACAGATTTTCTTAATAGTTTAAGCATGAAGTTTAAATGTTAGTTGGTTTTAAGAATATTTTATAACACAGCGTATGTCTATCTCTAAATTTGTTCACGATCACACCATCTCATCAGATTTATAGCAGTTACTCAGCGTGCAAACACAGCAGCCTTGAGTGAACCTCTGACGGCATCATGCAATACAAAATACAAAACAGTAATAAGTACAACGTGTAATAATAACCAAATTCTGTCTTAAATAATCCATCTTAAAACAGTAAATCAATAAAACGGTAAGATAACCAGTGTCACGTCACTAAATAAAACAGGTATATATTTTTACTATGGTATTAGTGAAGTCGAGATGTTTTAACGTCCCTTTAATGCCAGTGTTATTGTTTTAAAAAGACAAAATGAAGTCCTTTGAGAAATTATTGGTCATTAACATGTCTATGTCTGGCTGTAATTTTGTTTTATGCGATGTTTAGCGCAAGATTATTATTATATTTTTCTTACGTAATAAGTTAATAAACCTTTCGTTTTAATAACTTATTCTGGTTACCCGTGATATTGTTTAGTAAAACGTCGATCGATATAAATAAAATTAGGTACCTCGTGATATGTTAACGCCAGTAAAAGATAAATTCAACATTTGGATTAATTTAGAGATAATCTTGAATACGATTTTGAAGTAAATAGTGTCTAAAGAACATTTACAGTTAATTCAGTCCCACGCAATCTTGGAATCGTGTCTAGTAAAATATTAAAAGCACTTACTAGTTAGTGAATATTTAAGTATTCATTCACGTTCTTGTAAGGACAGACGCGCTATTTAATTCCAGTCAATGTAGAGTACGTATATGTATATGTATGGTCCAAAGGTCCAAAATGTGGGAAGTTGCCCGAGTGTTGTACTATCGGGCAACTTCCTATTTGGACTTTTTGTCTCGTAACTCTCATAACATAACTAAACACATTAGTGGTATTTCGCTATATTTTATTCGGAAGCAAAGCATCAGCGAAACAAAAGGTATGGCAGACTTGAACTTCGAGTTGAAAAGTCAGAGCCTGAGAAAAATTGGTATTTAGAATCATCAAGAATATTGGTATGAGTGTTTTTGACTTTCGCGGAATAAAGCCCCAATTATTTAATTATTATTGATTATTGTGCATCTAAGCTCTTATTGAGATATTTTGCCCAACCCTCAATAGATTTGCTGCTTGAGCGCTTTTAAAACAAAGACTTATATCAAATAAACCATGAAAGACACACATTTGAATTTAGTAATACTCAACAGGACTTATTACTCTATCAATCCGATTTAATCCCAATGTCAGAACGTTTTATTTGACGCAAAGAATTCGGGTGAAAGATTAATAAGCACCAACGACGTTAACATTAATAAAGCTCAAACATCATGCGCGATTATTAGCTCACTATTATAATAGAATCGAGTAGCTCAATATTGTGATTCACAAAAAAGCTTCGGATATAAATAGACGGCCCTGGCTATGTAAATAGGTAAGTATAGTACCCATATTTTCGCGCCAGAAGCAAGTATTAACACTGTCTGTGTTTTGCTGAATCTCATCATGAGAGTTATCCGCGACATATGTTTTTGAACGGTTTTTTGGAAGGACGTCTGACGGTACGATTACTTTGCTCCAATTAGAAAAATAACAACTAACATGCTAAAGATTTCTTCGTCGCTTCTTTGCTTTAGTCTAGATACAGAAGCGACCGAAAACAAAAATATAACTTGTGACAAAAAAGTGTAGATACATTTATTGTATTTATGGAAATAAGGAGTTTTTGACTTTGACTTTGATTAGCGACGACACTGGTGGTAGTTTAGGAATCTGCTGTTGCTAAGATTTTTAACGCTAAAAAAGTATTATGTTTTAGTTCAATGAGTACATAGTTTCTAGCCCTCAAAATAACTTTTAGCTTGCGAGTAATAAAGCTGGATATGCTGGGTGTCCATAAAAGCTGGGGGTGATTTTATATACCCACCCACCAACCATGCAGTGTACCAAATATAATAGATGTGGAATTATTCCAGCGTGTAGAATTGTCGACATATTTTAAACCCATACAAAATATAAAATGGAATACCAATCCTCACAAAATGTGTAACATGTGTAATGTGTATTGAACCGAAACTTGTAGATTTTGAAGAACGTAGTAATATTTTTTGTTATTTCTTTTTAAATTCGTAGTATTCATGTCTTTTTCAGTGCGCATTCTCGTAAATTTTTGCATTATTATACATTTTTGAATTTAAAAGGACCAGGCGTGACACAATCGCGGATAGCCTACCTGCCCGCGGCAACATGATTTTAAAATCAACATAAAAAAATCTCAAGGTGAAAAAATGCTCTCGAATGACATTACCGTAGAGGCGACTGCCGATCGATAGAATTGTAAATGTGCTTCTCTAAATTCCAGCGAATATAAAAATATCCAGGGTCCTATCGTATATTGCATTCATATAAATAATATCTAAATAACGTAGCTTAGGCAGGCGTCGTCGTCGAAAACAATTAAAAATTTGAAATGATAAAGAGGTGTAAAATCTTTAATTTTGCGCACGCTGTAACTTGCTTAATATTAGTTTCGCACGCAACCAATAAAATAGCAATACTTCGGAGCAACATTCAAGCCTGTAATCATTTTGTTCTCGTGTAAAATACAATATTGTATAAGGTACGTGGCGAGAAACTAACTAGATTTTTCATGTAGACGTCTAGACCAGACTGGTACCTACACATAGCCAGTAATAATATGATAAAGACTGAGTGAATTCACGATACAGCGCATAAATTCAGTTTGTATTCGATGCTAAGTAGATTATTGAGTAATATTATTATATTACTCTAATAACTCTAAGAGAATATTTGGCAAGAAGCAAGTATCTTCTAAATAGCAAAACCAATGTAATGTTGATTCTTCACTACAATATATTATCCAATCTCTGAAAGAAATTGTGCCAAAAAATATAAGTCACGAAGCTTTGTCGAAATCTTGAAGGACTCTGTCTGGCTCAGTCCTTTCAGATAATGAGCAAAAAGCACACAGTAAAACTTTCTTCCAATTTACATTGCCAGTTTAAATTTACATTATGCTGAAAATTCTTATTGAGTTAGGCGGCCGTAAAGGTCACTGGATTACGTCCATTATTCGACCAACAACAAAATCTAATAAAATTATACACAATGGTAACTCCAAATTCTTTTAATAACATTGCTAAAATATTTACCAAGTCTGCTCTACTATTAAGTATTCAGAAAACGTGGGCTAATTTCAACGACGCATTTAGCTTTTTATCACAACGATGACAGCGATCCTTTTAGGATGCGATGAGTTCAGTATGCGCGTGACCATACTGGAATGAATGCACATGGCATGGCGTAGCGATTATAAAAACCTGGCAAAAAATCAAGTCTCTATATTTCATATCGGAACATCTGGTCCAATGTAGGGAACGAGATCGGATGTGCGAGCGAGGACCACCTCCGCCCGCACGTTTTATTTACGATCATGAGAAATCGTTACACGTACTGTGTCTAACTTACAAGCCTTTGGATATTTTATGGTGCTCTACCATTTTCTATTTTCTCCATTTGAATTCTCTCCGAGATTGTTTTTGTATCACGCTAACAATATCTACTTAATACACTTACAAAAGGACAAATAAGTAAATATATAATTCATGGAAAACTCCCGAAATTCGAACATTTCCGACAAAATGTTCTTTCCATAAATAAACTTGTTTACTTCGTATTCTATTCATGATAGCGATCAATTCGGCTAATAATTTTGTGAAAGTTCACGCCGGTCGACTACAAAATAAAAGGCTCAGGGCGTCTCCCAAGTAACGAACAAGATAAAACGATGTCGTGACTATCCTGGGCAAGTAGATGAGCTGGATCTTGGTATTCGTACCTGTACACTCCGTAATGCTTCCCCGATGCGCGGTCACCGCAGATAGAACATAGGTGCTTCGACCCACTGAGCGGGTGGTTAGGCGGATAGTTCTTAAAGTTTGGCGGAGGTGTATCCACGTCTCGCATGTGTTCGTTCAGCATCGCCGTGTCTGGCTTCATCTCCACGGGTGACATTGGCGACATGAACCCTTGCTCCAGCCCTGCAACAAACGATTAAGCGATTACGAACAAGAACGACACTTCTAAATTTAATGGACGATTCAAATTAACTGTCCAAACGAGACGATATTGAAATCTTCAAGCTTAATTGGAGTTTTAATCAATTTATAAAGTTTAATTCAATAGTCGTTCGGAAATCTATAACTATAGTCTATAACTTAAACTTGAAAATATCCGAAGCACTTTAGTTACCCCTAAAATCAAGTCTAAACATATTGCTGCCTCGGAATTATTAATGTTTTTTTATTACAACTCGTTCCCGGCTATAATTTCTTTGGAAGATATGATTACAAGTACCTACTTATAATTTTTCTGTGTGTTAGAAATCGCTGGCATTATGTCTCAAACGACAAGAAAATACTCAAGGCATGCTTGCGAATAACTCCATACCTAAGCTTGTATCTTTAATAGTAGTCTATGGCATCCATCGTATTTAACAATCGCTGATGAAATGAGGAATGTTTAAAATATTTCTGACTCAGACAAAACTGATAAGCATCAGAAGGATGCGTATGGTCGTGAGGAGCAGCAATATAATCTAAACTAGAGTACTAGTTAATGTAAAAAGTCATAAGAAGACAAAGAACATTTAAGACATTGTAATAAAACGCTCACAGAATCACTGTGAACATGCCTGACGTGCATGCTGTGCGTTGTTTTAGTCCGTGTTTTATTGATTATTATTAATATCATCCACGACACACCCACTATCGATTTATATTTATTAGTGACATCAGTGGCTAGGCTACACGTATGCGTGTATATATTATGTTTTTACGATCATACATAGTAAGAATGCATTTCTCTTATATGGGATCATATTTCATAGAAACTTGCATCATTATCTTAATTTAATATAATGCAGTATGATTCTAAAAATGGTATGATAAGCATTGATAATTATATATGTATATTTTTTTAAAGTACTATCTAGTTGGCAAACAAGCATGCGGTCCGCCTGATGGAAAGCGGTTACCGCAGGCTATGGACGCCTGCAACATCAGAGACATTACACGCATTATTATTTTGATATAACAAAAAGAGAAGATAAGGTGCCTTAGGATTGTATTCCTTGCCGTACATAATAATGAAAATATATTCAGTAACTAATATAATTCGAGTATAACCTCTAACTAAAGATAGAACAGAAAACACCCTTGCTAGTTTTAGAATACCATCTACATATAGGTTAGAAATAATGCTAATCTAGCATTAGAAATTACAAACAGACACAAAGGTCCAAAAAACATCCATGAAATGGCATGTAACTACGGAGTGGCTACGTGATTCAGATCCTATCGGCGCGTATCGCTTTGTTATATTCATTTATGGTAAGATGAATGCCAAGAGACAAACTATTGAAAGACGTTACCATAGGATGGTTTTGCTAATCTTGACAGAAACTGGTGCAGGTAGGAAGAATCTCAGGGAAGAATGATTATGCTTGATTGATTTTTCATCACACAAAATTTAGAAGTTCAGTTTTGATTTAGAATATTAAAATGGAGTAAACTTAGAGGCTGTGGGAAGTGCCTCAAGCATGTCTAACCGAATATTTACATCATTAGTTGTTTCTAGGGTACCGTACCCGAAGGGTAAAAACGGAACCCTAATACTAAGCCTCCCCTGTCCGCCCGTCCGTCTGTCAAAGGGAGAGACCCTTTGACAGAACAGTAAGAGGTAGACATTTAAAATTTCAGTGAATGTGTATTTCTCTTGCCGCAAGAATAGAAAATAATAAAAATAAAATAAATATCAAAATTGAAGGGGGCTCTGATACAAAATCTGTCTTTTTTCCCTTTTTGGCTCCTAATTTGTCAAGTAATAACAACAAGTACCTACTAAAAATAAAATAAAGTTGAAAATTTAAAGTGGTCTCCGGACAAGTGAAAATTTGATGTTCTTTGAAAAATTTGCCTGATTTTTGCGGTACGGAACCCTTCGTGTGCGAGTCGATTCGCACTTGGCGTTTTATTTTTGGCTATTTTTGGTCTTCATTTGTCAAGGCTGTGTCTCTTGAACCACAATAGGTAGACACATTAAACTCTCTATAAATAAGTAACATTTCAACTGTAATAACAACAAATACTATAAATAAAATAAAATTGAAAATTTAAAGGATACTCCGAACAAGTGAAAATTTGATGTCCTTTGAAAAAGTTGCCTGATTTTTATTGTACGGAACCCTTCGTGTGCGAGTCGATTCAGCATGAACTTCCAAATTAATTGTATGTAATTTGGAAGTTCATGGTAGTTAAAGGATTTCAAGTCATCGAAATGACAAAAGACTTGTTCTCACTGCAAGCAAAATACGATAGGTACCTATCCATAACAGAAATATATCTATTTCTGTGGTACCTATTCTATGCAAAACTTGCAATATCAAACACTACGTATCAAATCTATCTTAAATTATATCAGAACATGCAATTCGTGATTTTCGTGTAAGCCTAATGAAAGGTTTATCACGTTTGGTATATATCCTTTAACGATTTTTTCGTCATTAATCTTTTTCGATGACGATGAAGCTTGGTTTGCAGGACAATTCTACAATCAGTGACTTCGTCAAAGTCAAAGTCAAAAACTCTTTATTTCCATAAATACAATAAATGTACACTTAGAAAAGGTCAAATTCCTAATAATTAATCACTGACACGGAAATAAAGTGATATTTTTGATTTCAGTCGCTTCGGTATGTAGACTAAAGTAAAGAAGCGACGAAGAAACCTTTAGCCTGTTAATTAGTTGTTATTTTTCAAGTTGGAGCAAATCCCGTCCCAAGCCTTTTTATCCTCTAGATAATCTGATATTTTATAGTAGGCCTTTTTACACAAGAAGGTTTTGACAATTTGTTTGAATTTATTTACTGATAATTTTTGCAACTCACTAGGAGTTTTTTTGGAAGCGTACCCTTTAGAAGATACATTAATTTTGTGTTGTCTAGTTGTAGGCACAGCGAGTTTATGTTTATTTCTTGTATTCAAATTATGTACATCGCTATTTTTAGGGAACCGATTGATATTTCTATGAGTGTACAATAGATTTTCATAAATACATTGACGTGGTACTGTCATTATGTTTATTTCTTTGAATTTATCACGCAGGGATTCTCTGGGACCCATACTATAGATAGCACGAACAGCTCTCTTCTGCAACACAAATACGGTGTTAATATCTGCAGTGTTCCCCCACAGCAGTATACCATAAGACATAATACTATGGAAGTAGCTGAAATAAACAAGTCTAGATGTATCCACGTCTGTAAGATGACGGGTTTTTTTGACAGCATACGCTGCAGAACTAAGTCTCCTCGATAGCTTATCTATGCATGTGTGGGCCCCATTAAAGTAGGTGGGTGTGGCTTAGGTTTTGTCTTTAATTTAAATGTAATCGAAAACCATGAAAGTATTTTGGAAAATACCAGGAAATGACGGAAATATCATTGTGTTATTTGCGAAATTCGTAGCTTTAGAATTTGATTTAATTCCGTACGGTTTGAAGCTTCTTGGTATTGCCAATAATGGCAAGTTCCTTTGTCGAAATTATGGCTTCGGCCCTTTGATGGAAACCCACGAACTCTAAAGTACAACACCTCAATTGTGAAGAGTTTCTGAAAATTGTAATACAAAGTAACGTAAATACTTTTCTTTGGAACATATACAGAATTATCATCAAGAAAAAGTAGAGCTTTACTCTTACAAACCAATCTTTTAAAGATAAATGGAACGAAGTTGGTACAAACTAGTTTTGTTGCCGATACAAGTTTGTAGGGAAATTTATAAAACTTTTAATTGGATGGTAGTTCATGAAAATTAATGCTGTCAGCATACTAGAACCATCAAATAACAAGTATAAAGCAGATACTCTGAATTCAAAACAAGTAAGTTAAAGCAACTTCATAATCAAGTTTATGTCAAAGACATTTTCTATGAGCAATCACAATTTTCACTCTCGCGAAACGAGATACATCGCGCAATTACACGTTAATCTTCGTAATTGACGAAAATTGTTGGAAAATTATGATTATAGGTACACCTTCAAAGTGCGTACCCAGACGTTAAACACAGTGACAGTGTTTCCATATCAGCCAGTCAGAGCATCCTAATAATTACATACTGTGTACTAAGGAAGGGGAAATGCAGAACTGTTTCCCTTGGGCAAGCGCAAATGAGTAGTTATAGTAGTACTGAGGCCTGCTCTACCTTCTTGTTACTAGGCCGTTTTTATTTCCATTCTGTTTGCTAATTACTTTCATCATATTAAATATTGTTATGTTATCTATTACATTGCACAATACTACGTTATTTTAAATTATTAAATTTTTTTGTTTTAACGACTTTTGCATAGAATTTCTGAAACTTTGTTTTATCTGTTCCTAAAACACAACGATATAATATATTTACATTGAATATCCAGAGCGTAGTCATTGCTAGGTGTCGGCAGCATGAAGTTGTTATGTGGTATTGGCGTCATCGGCGTCGGTGGTGTCTGCGGCTGCGGAGTAGGAGGCATCTGCCTCGCCCAGCCGCTGTTGATGAGCGCCGTCACCGACATTGTCGGCTTGTCTTTCTTCGCCAAGCTCGACATGACCACGCACAAGCATCCTCACATCACTAAACACAACACTACACCAGTGCCGCTAATAAAAGACAATTCACAACACACCGGCGCACGGCGCGACTGTCACGCACGATTCGCGGATACAAATATGGTGAATTATGGCTACAGTACAGCTCCTGAATATGAAAAGCGTTGTGAGCGCGCGACAGCGGCCGAGATACGGCGCGCGCAGACAAAAGCGTCAGAACCGCCACCGGGGACAAAGCAGACGTCGTTGTGACATTGTGATAGCGAGTGTTATTGCAGCGATATCGCACTGCAGCGAGTCAAAAATACGCACTTCGCCACGAGCGGAGGCACTGATGCTTAGATCGGGACTAATGCGCACTAAACTCGACGAGCTCGAATTTGACAAAAAGTTCACGAGTCAATTTCCGCGCGGTTACCGGCGTGAAGGTCTCGACGCGCTCAAGGTCCGCATACAATCCATACGTGAATAAATCTCATTTATTGCCAAAACTAGTCGGCTATAATCACACTTTTTATTCCATTTAATAAAGAAGCAAACGAATCAAATTGAACTAGATGATTTAAAATATTTTATGGTCATATGTTAGAATAGCATCATCAAAATAATTGTGGTTGTTAGTAGTTGGCCTTCGTGATCGTGGCTACGGCGCGATTCTGTAATTAAGTTTTACGTCACTCATAGACCGAGCTCCCTGCGATAGCCTCTACCATATAAAAATTCGCCATGTCACCTCACGCAGCAGAATCTGTTGGCGATATTCCATTTATATTGACATAATTATTTTGTACAAATAAAGCTCTTAGAAGAGTATACTGGTTTATATGTCTGTAGGTGACTAAACCGTGGGTATACCTGGATATACCTACGGTTTTGGCTGTGGGTATACGACCTAGTCTAGGATCGTAGAGCAAAAATATTAATTTATTCAGAAAGAAAAATCTATTGATGCGTAAGTTGCGTGACCATGGCATACAAATTTACAATTTAATAATAACGGGTTACCAAAACACCTCCGTGTTTATAATGTCCACAATATTACAATGCAAATACGATTCGCCCGAGTAAGCAAGCACATTATTAGACAACTTCTCGATCGTCGAATCCTATCAAAAGGGCCGTTCATTCCGCGTCGCTACCTATGGTTTATTTGTTTGACAACATGTGTGCGGCCTTGGGTTTGGTGTTTTGGGACGTCCCGAACACGTGGTTCGTAGATATAGCAAAGACAGCGAAATCACATCCGGCCTTTTTACCCCAGTATTTGTATTCGTACCCTTCGCAGTAATATTTAGAGCGTTTCGATCATTCCGTTTTGTATCTGACCCATGTTTAACATCCCATTATCAATTTGCGTCTGATATCAATTCCACTTCATTTATGCTCTGACAATTGTTATGAGATAACCACTACCTACCACCGAATCCGGGTACTTTGATTCGTTCATGGAGTTTTCACAAATAAACTTATAAGTAGTTAGGCATCTATAAGTTAATAAGAAATTCAAAATTCTGAATCAGTAGACCAATCGTTAGCTGATCAAAAATGCGAGCTATTCGAAAAATACCATAATTAATTAATTAGGTATGTGATGGATGACGTTCATCATATTTTTTTAGATTTTTCACTTCATTTAAAACGAAATTTTTCTAGGCTTTTTATTTGACAACTTTCAAGGGAATATTATACATTATTTGTTCGTTTGAAGTTTTCGTAGAGATGATAATGAACGATACAAAGCGTATTAATATTACATTACGCTGGATATTCTTCTGGGACCAATATGTATTTACTGGTAATACTGGTCAATCAAACAAGACGAACAAGGACAAACAACGATCGATATGTCTATGATAGATGATAGAAATAGACAAAATGAATGGCATACGAAAAGCAACTCATACAATAGGATTTTTGTAATATAATAAGTACGCAAAATGTTATTCCCATCATCTCGACAAGATATCAAGCTCAGACAGCTATTAAGGCAGACAAGAATATCTTATTTACAGCGTAGGCGGTCCTGTGATATTCACGCCCAATTCTAAAGAAATCATCTAAGCGTGAATCCATCCATATCCCTTTACGCTCGGTTTAGGGTGTTGGTTGCTATATTATGGGACTACATTACCCGAGCTGTCAATCAGGTGTTATCCTTCACGGGCCATGTAATTGATAACCTCTCGTGAAAAAGGAATCGCCTCAGAATTGTGTGGGATGTCCTTTCTATTATGATCGATAAAACACGATGTTGAAGTAAGCTCCAATTGCTATCATTAAAACGATAAAGCTTTAGTAAAATTTTACTGCCTTCACCTTTAGACACGCAGCGAATGAATTTACCATTATAATATTGTAACGACAGAGTATACAAAGGAAGTATTTCCAACAATGACTAAGCGGACATCAACATTACCTGCAACAAAGGAGCCTACAACGTGTTCGCCGCTGTACAAACAATTCACAGTTTTCAATAGTTTTATATAATATAATACCCACTTAAAATATATAGGTACTTACTAGTTTATAATTATGAAAGCTATCAACTGCATTATAATTCGCAGCGATGATAAAGACATTGCAACGCAAAATGAGATAAGCCCGCATCGCAGCTCACTGAGCGTATAGCCGTAGGCTGTGATAATAAGGAATTTTTCCACTTTCCTACACTTTCTTCGGTCCGGTGACGTGCATACATGCATGCTAGCTGTGTGGAGATGGACCGCTGCCGCCCCACTCCACCGCTATCGATTTGCGCTGCGCCGACCTTGACTGCCGCGCGCCCGCCAGCCACAATTAACATTGACAATAACGACTCGCGCGCAACACCTTGATGACTCTTGTGTGCACTTTCCTTTTTACATTTCGCCCGACTATTGCGGTTTGCTAACCAATTGGCCCTCCAGCAAATTTCTGATTCCTGCGTCCCTTTTCCGTGACGTTATCGAAATTCGCAAGACCAGAGCTCTAGTAATGATGGTCTTGCAGCTCGGGGTAAAGGCGGACATCGGCTCGGTCGGTGAGACAAGGCACGGGGGCGGCTCGACGCATGCATTCGCCGCGAGATATGGGTAAACGGAACGCAGAGCGCGCCGCGGGGGCCTGCGACCTTGGCGATTCGCTGACGACTACAGGTGTTTCTTGTTTGTGCTCGAGATCGAACGATGCTCACTTCGCTACTCGATTCTAGCAGTGAATGCGCAAAGGGGAGAACAACCGGAACTCGAATCGAAACAATGCTTCTCGTACACGACGGACGATACAAGAGTTTGAATTGCAACCGGTTCTGGTTTCTGCAATATCATCGTTAAAGTAAATTTTTAACACGTAGATGAAATAAATGGCACCATTGAACTAGAGTTTCTACAACAGCCTTCAATTCAGAAGGAGGTAGGTACGTACAACAATAATGTTTTTGCAAAAATAAGTATCAGCAAGCCCCGTCATGAACTTTCAATTTTTATACGCTGTGCCGTAAATATTGCAATTCACCGTATCAAGAGTGCTGTGCATTACGACCTATTGTTTAAACAATTTATTGACATCTTAGTTTAACAGCGATTCAATGTTTACTGGTTAGAACATGTGAAAGGCATGTAATAATCCCGATTTAGGCTCGAATATACAATCTGCCTGACTCATATTGTGACTGTTAAAATAGAAAATTTATTGCTACTTATTTAGCTATAAAAAGGAACAATGCAAGTCAAGATTAGCCGAACGAAAACAATAGCATGTAGAGATTCTAAATATAAACAAAAGTGCGTGTTTTATCGAATAGTTTAGTTACGTAACGACGACAACGTTGGCAAAGACCTTGGCCGTGACCAAGCCATAGAGTATTAGAGTAGGCAACTGTAGGCAATAATACTTCCCACGGAGTGACGACGCTAGCCGGCTAGCTAACGCGAAATAATATACGCTCTCACACAAACTTTATGATATAAACAATAGTTAGTAGTTAGTTAGTAGTTAGTTCCGAACTGATTAACAGAGAACTAATCGAATAAATTTACAGAAATGAAAACCCTAAACAAACTTCAACAACAAACAGACAACTAAGAAAATATTTTAGAAAAATTAATCGTCCATGGCAAACGTTGCTTCTATTGATTTACTTAATAGCATTGAAATGTTACACGTGCCTCCTGCCTGCCCACCCCATTATGAATACATTTACGTGTAAATTGATGATAACAATTCAGGGAAGCTAGGCTCAAAATTCACCTGAATCAAGTTTCAAAAGGAAAATTGAAAATTAACAGGTATTCGAAGAAGTTCAAACGTGATGAAAATGTGATACAATAGATTGACAAACTCAAATCGGTAGTAATCAACTTATTGATTGATGTTGTACCAGTGTCTTAAAGGCTTTAATTTAAACTGAAATTAGTAAGGTTTACGTAAGAATAAAGTAGGTAAAATCAGGTACTAGCGAATCAAACCGAAAATAAGGAAACGTGAATTCACATTAACAAAAAGTAAAGTAACGTATTAGTATTCCAAAAGTGAGTTAGCAAGGGGGCGGCAATGAATTATAATGGACTAGAAGGCCTTGACAATGATACAATCATCTTGGATAACCACTCTATAAAATAATAAGTATGTACTGTACGTACGTATGTACGTACTACGTACAATACTAATTCAAGATTTGCAAAGCGCAATCAGTTTCTGTACTATAATTACATTACACCTTTCTCAACAGTTCTAGAATTATGAAAATGGTTTCAAACCAATACAAGACCAAAAATATATCTTACGCAATATTTTGCAAGACAATATTGATAATTGCGTCAACGCAATTATTATAATACTTAATTAAGATGTATCTAAAATACTTATAAAAGAAGATTATGATAATGGAATGCTGGATTTTATGCAAATTTTATAAGATAAGCAACATAATGAGTTAGTAATAAAACGGTAGATTCGTATCGTGTCTATCTCTACATATGTACATAAGTAGTGTATTGTATTAAGTATATCTGTGTACCCATAACACAAGCTCTGCTTGGAGCTAGATGATAATGCTGTGTAAATAGTCCAGCATATTTTTTTTTTTTATTTGGTATGATATAACGCCACATGCGTTAAACAAATTCGCTACAAGCGGTAAACAAATTAAAAAAAGTTTTAGAGAACCGGACCACGATCAAAAATTTGAAGAAGGGATGCTTTAAGGTATTGTTTATTCAGGTAGTGAAACATCGTATTTATGGATGAACATGACATGTTATACAGAATCAGAATTTCAGCACTATCTCTTTCTTCCACCTGATGGTGAGTCATGCATGATGGCCCTATCTTTCTATGTCTTGGGAAGGTCTTGAATGCAGTATGCACAGTTTAGGTTTATCACACGATTATGACAATGAGAAAATTGATTAAGAATTCGTTATTCTGCATGATGTGATGGAGTCAACTCCACTTAAAAAACACAAAAAATCAAAGTGTTTACTTTATTTCCTAGTATTTCTTATGTCATTTGGATTTTGTGACGTGCCCAAGAGTCCTGTAAGGTCTAAAGGAAATAAAGCACGTTGAATTTGAATTTATCCAACTGTCATGAACCGATGACGAGATCTCCTCACAACTACTTTGGCACGATTTCTTCGTACGATCAGTTACATAATCCTGACGTCAAAGTTTTACAACAGAAATTTTTCATTTTGTCGAGAAAGAAATAGTTGTGCATACACAAATGGAAATGCATCTGCTAGAGTCATAGAGCACACAGATAAATTTATTCAAAACACCAGAGTCAATACACTTGCAACCTTGCAATGCTCTTTACGACTCGTGTCAGATAAAGACATAAGGGCATTAAAAGATTACAATTTTATACATCATAGCATAGTAACAAATATGAATTACGACGCAAAAACTGCTTTCACAATAGTTTAAGGTTTAAAAAAGTTATCTAGAGTAAAAAATTAATATAGTAATGTACAGACCAAGTAGCGTCAGAATCAGAAGCGTTAATGAAATAGGTTGCCTCTATACATGTATATTTTGCAAATATTTTTTGTTACTCTTTTAAAAGTTAGCACCTTAAACATAATCTACGCTGGAGAGACAGATGTTATTACTTACATCAATGGGTGAAGTGGGTGGTATAGTGAATATCTGAAGAGTTAACTTTTTTATAATTATTGAGCTTTCGCACACCTTTGAGGCCTGATATTAAAGCATATTGCTAGACATCCAGTCCATCAAGAGTAATTTTATTTTTATTATCATACTTTACGATAAAGAATAAGAACCGCAGTGTTTGCTGCAATTGGTCACGGAATCCTTTATAC
This sequence comes from Eupithecia inturbata, assembly GCA_963662085.1. Taxonomy (NCBI): domain Eukaryota; kingdom Metazoa; phylum Arthropoda; class Insecta; order Lepidoptera; family Geometridae; genus Eupithecia; species Eupithecia inturbata. The sequence continues at coordinate 5,999,672 of OY759180.1, read as the reverse complement.
CTCTTGTTTTACTGCTAAAGGCATACATAACCATAATAAAACTCCGACATAGTTTTGACAGGTTTATCCTCACACTCCCAAAGCCAGTTAGTGCGAGCTCCGGTACCCCTGATCATGCAAAGTCCGAACAATCCTACAAATTGCATCGCAAAAAGGAGATTAAGTAAAAGTGACAATAATATTCTAGGATCCCTGGGCGCCGAGACCGGTCCAAGTTGACATGGGACAGAAAGCTGTTCGAGTAAAGTGCAAGGGATGCATCACAAATCACGAGTTGCGAATGGGCATGGGATGAATGACGTCATAGGTGCTATTCGATTTACGGGTGTCGATTTTGAATGCCGGTTGCGATTCGTGCATCGATTTTCGTGTGGGTAGGTCGCGAGCGGCGCCTGTCTCACGGCCGGTGCGGGCGGCGTCGCTGCTGTGACTGGCTGGCCTGGCCTCCCCGCGCCAGCCGCGCGCCGCCACCGTTTGTTTTGCTGTATTTTCGTTGTTAATCATTCTCCTTGACCTTGTGCGACGTCGAGTGGTCCACTGCACACGACTGCGCACCCCTCGCCGCCCGCTCCCGCCCCGCTGCCTGTCGCGAGTCGCGCCACATCACACGTGCTTGCCCCTGCTCCCGGCCACCGCGCTATGCAACCATGCAATGCAATCTCTCGACCGTTCATCCACAGACAACTTGACCTTTAAACATTTGCGACTAACTTGCCCAAACTTAAACGATGACGTCACTAAGCTCATAATCATAATTGTACACCCTAAGAAGTTCATTCGAATTTTTGCCTCGTAAATCTTCCAAACTTCCAGTTAAATGCCCAATTTGGTTTAATTATTATTTTTTACGACAAACATTAAATTAGTTTTTGGTTTAAGTGTGCTACCTAATTTCTTTTTGGCTTAAAATTTTTTTATTAGTATTAAGAAGCTTTAATAATGTTATTTATGTACAGAATATTAAATAGGTATACCAGCAAAGTGCGTGTTGGGCGGGCCACGCGCAGTGTAGGGCTCCATAGTTGCACGGTTTATTACTTGTTATGGCGTTAAACACAGGATTTTTCAAAAACCATTATACAGATTGTGTTTATTTGTGATCCTATCAGAAGTTTTACAAGTTTTTTTTAATGCCTCTGTAATAGTTTTATTTTGTATAGTTGAGGCAGAAATGCGAACTGAGTTTAGTGGCCAAGAGAAACTTCGCATCTCTGCCTAAACTATAATTATATTACAAAATAAAACTATTACAGAGGCATTAAAAAAAACATAGCGCCTTAACTACCTACCTGCTTTACACAATTAACGACTTCCTCTTTATTTTCAATGGAAATTTGCCAAAATCTTAATATTTGCAAACAGGTCCCTGTATCGAAAAATCGTTTCTGCAGATCCACAATATTTTTGAACGACATATCCTACGACAACCCACACCATGGGGTAGACGAGAAAAAAAACCCCGAATTTAGCTAACTACTTAGGGGATGCAGGCAAAAAAAACTGTTTTCATAATTTTATTGTAATACTTTGCCAGCGTGATAAATATGGATATCTTACTCATGCCAAATTGTCGTTATAAGACTCATAGTATCTGAGCTAAGCCACGGACAGACAGACACAGATAAATTATGGGGCATCCATAAATTACGTGAGGCGATTTTGGTGATTTTTTGACCCTTTCTCCCTTTGGTGAGATGTCGTGAAATTTTGTTCGATCTTCTACCCCTAATATCACATGAGATTTTTTAAAACGTGTTTTTTTTTTAATGTAGGTAGATAAGTTATGTATGTTGCATGTAAGACTTCTGAGAACGTTGCGTTGTCTAGAATCAATCAGACAAAATCGAACAATGAAATACCTACTTACGATTGTTTATTTATTATTGGCGCGAGATTCAAATGAGTTTGTGGTTTAAATGTTTTTGATTGTTTTAGCAGGAATAAAACTATCGTACAAGTAATTTGCCTCAAATCGTAAACGATTTTCTAATAGGTACAAATTTTAATCTCGCGCTAACACGAAACGAACAAGCGTAGGAACTGCTAAAATTCATAGAAAAATTACGTGATATTTGCCGAGACAACCCCTCTACCCCACGTGATTGGGTGAGATTTGGCTCAAACCCTCTCCCCCTAAAAGCCTTACGTAACTATTGGACACCACCTGTATATTTTAGGGTTTGTTGTTGGCAATGGACCTTAAAAATAGTGATTTAGGTAAGAGCTTGCAAATAAGGCAAATATGAACAGACATGGCATGTGGTGGATGGATATCCAGTAGGTACATTACTATGAAAAACTTTCCTTTTTTGTAAATCTAATTATGAATCCAATTATTGTGCCTAGTCTAGTAATAAAGCTACCTAGTTAGTTTTATTGAATTATATCATTACAACAAGTATTCCAAGTAACTTATTTATATGTTAATAAATGCAGTGTAGTTATTGAACAAAGTTTATGTATACTCAGTTGATGATACTTCCAGCGCCATCTAGGTTGTTTATGTGGAACTAAAAGCGCCATCTTCAGCAATATTACGAAAGTTATACAGTTACCGTCATAGTACATCTTAATTTTCTGCATATGTAATTTCACAAAATTTAGTTTTTTCAGATCTCGGAAAATCAAATTTCATAATAAAATAATATTTATATTAAAATGTTCATTGTTCCTCAGCAATAAAATTCTACAGTTGGAATTTACCTACAAAGGAAATTTTAACCATTTTATTTGTATGTTATTTTGCTGGTCAAGTTTTTCTTTCCAATTGTCAAACAAATCTATTCTGGGCAAGTTTCTGGGTATTCTGGACTTTTGTCCAGGTCTTACCCAGTAACAGCAACTTGAGCCAAAAATACATAATACTTTATCATACTACTACATAACATAATTTAGTTTTCCTTTTTTTTTTTTTTACTATTGTACCTCTCTCTATCTCTATCTTATCTCTTGTGCTCTTCCTTTGAACCAACTCTTATTAACTCTTGTACTTAATAGAAATGTAATCCAGCTTTGTGCCACCACACAAGGACCTGTCTGAAAATCAGCACCGCCACTAGCTTCAGCATGTAGCATCATAATGTTGAGACACCAAATCTCTAGTCTCTGGAGGCCAAAAAGGTACCTTTTTGGCCCCTTATGTAACACACTGCATAATTGTTTCTGTTTTTTTGTTTTTTATCTACAATCTTATGTGTTTTGTGTAACTGCCTATTATTTTAATGTGTTGTGTTATGTATTATGGGGTCCAAATAAATTTATTTTATTTCTTCTTCTTTCTTTAGTCATTATTATCCATCAGCTGGGCAAAAGCTTATCCCTTCTCCCTTCAGACATTGTGATTACTACATTGTTACTGGTGGAACAACATCACAATAAATAATAATAATAAATTAATTAATTTAATTACTATTTAACAGGTAATTATCACCTTTGTTTATTTTTCCCAACATTTGGACAGGTTTACACCCAAGTGTTCAACCAATAATAATGTGTTCAAATCACATTACTTTTAAAATATATTTAAACTTAATGATATTTATAATAATACATTTCTTCCACAGGCCAAATAACTTTCAAAGTTAACCACTTTGAAAGTTATGTGGTACAAATACCAAAAGAGTTATAAAATATAACAAAAAATTCTTAATTTATTTATTTAACAGCTAACTAGTACTTTAAATTAACTTCTGTCATCAGAAGACAGAAGCCTTGAGAGAGCCCTTGATCCACTTTTAAGCAGTAACTTAACAGCTGATGAGTGTATATTCAGCATTTAATTATTTTTATTGGTGTTTGTGTGTAAAATTTAGTTTTTTTATTCTCATTATGCGGACTGTGTATGTACACTGTGCTTATGCCTGAAATAAATGTGATTTGATTTGATTATGATAATAAAAAGGTGAATTCATTAATTTTCGGGCAAATATCATCATAAATGGTCTCAACATCCACAAAGGATGGTTTACCAGCTCAATGCAGCATAGATGTTAGTATCAGAAACAACAGATGTAGCCGCAGTACTGACTTAGACATTCAAACATATGTTACATTTTTTATGTTTCTAAAGGGCTAGATGATGCTGCGTGGATTGTCGAGCATTATTTATTTAGATAAATGCAAAATTATGTTTGTTAGTCATTTGTTAGTAAGTTGTTAGCATCAGGTCAGATTTGGAAATTTTTATTTCTAATTGCTTGTTAAAACCCACAAATGGTTCTTAGGATTACAGACACTATCGAAAACAAAAAATTGACCTGAGTTTTGTTCAGGTCTGTCCAGACAGCGTCAGTAATAAGCCTAAAGTAAGTCAGACTTATGTATTGTTCTTAAACTATTTGAGAAGCTAAGCTACAGTCAAGAAGTTGTTTATGAATTTAATGAGGTTATATTTTATCGTATTGTAGTCTTCTTGAGACTTAGAACTGTGATGGTACAGTGGCCTTGTTAGAGTTTATATTCATTTAGCAGATCTTCATCTTAGACTTGATTATAACCATATCAATAATAATTTATCATACTTGAAATGCACTATGACCATGTGAGCAATTCACACATGAAAGCAATAAGTTCCGTGTTTAATAATCCAGAGGAAACGCAAAAGAATAAATTTACCAGATATGGTATAGGTACAGTTCACACAACAAGTACAGTTACAATCTGGTCCCCAAGTGGTAAAGCACCAAATTGAAAATGGTTTTACATAAAGCTTATTTGTCATGATCTTACCTGAATCTCTCGAGGGCTCCATCATTTGTAATAAGTAAATGATCTATCGTTTACGTTAATAGTAAAACACTTTCGTAGAACAGTTCAGTTGCTGGCGGTGAACCTGTCAGTAACAAGGTCGTTGAACTAAATATACCTATACTTGAAACCTATTACACCCCCTCGTAAAACACAGATTTACAGAGTTCCATGAAATACACTTGGTCATCAACAGTTTGTATAGTTATGGAACACTTGATGTAGTAATTTCTTCACGAAAAACCAGCGGATTTCGCTAGTTTTCACTGTTTTCTCAAATCCGACACCAAAATGACAAAACTGACACAACAACGCGTCACGTCATTCACTGGGTGGCAATTATGTTGTATTATTTTATAATCGAGGACCATCTCCGACGCAAAATGTGTGATGACATGGGTATTACATTGACATGGACTGTCTACCGATGACATGGACACTAAAAAACGTAAACAATCCAATTGATGCTTCAATTTTGACGATGCTAAGAAATAATTTGACACTGGTAGTTAGTTGGTATAGGTACGTAATGTAATGTTAAATGATAAATGAATTTTATTGCTGTGTAACTAGGGGGTAATGTGTAGGTACATTGGTCTTATGTCAATCTTTATTATGTATATCTAGTCTACCATGGTCAGGCTTACAGCATATCAAGCAATATGAGAAATTATCAATAAATTATCCTAACGTTTACAAATCTAAAAAATAACGATTTCAATGGTAGGTAGAGTCAATCAATAGCACAATAATTAAAGTATGAATTAGAATGTCATTATTGTAGGTATTGTAATATTGACAACGATAAAATAACAATAATAATAAGTTGATGTCAAAAGTAGATACAATTACAATTTATCATAAAGATATTCATCAACCGTATAATTTAATTTTTCCTCCAATAATTTATTTAATAAATGATGAATGAATGATGATGAAAACATGCCAAAATAATACTCAAACAGAAGGGAATATTTTCCGCAAACCCGAATGAGCTCCAACCATTTGGTAGGGTGACAAAATTGTCATCTCGAATATGACTTTGAGAATTGACCACCACCCAGGTCATGAATGAGTCATGTATAACTACATGAGACTCATTCGTTCTTTTACTACACTGTTACTGCCAGTGTCATTGGATTTTTTTTTTGCGAGTAAAGCAGAATAAAATTATACTTCGCTTATCTAACTCCGAAAATAAAAAAAAAAGCAATGTCACAAATGTCAACACCGGTAATAGGTTAGTTTTCTTAGGTCACTAATGAATGATCACTTTGATTGGTAAATTATATCATTCGATATCATACTTGAAAATTAACATCCAATAGAATTGAATAAATTATTTGACCTTGAATTAAATAGGGAGTAGAGACGAGACTGAAAGAAACTTTTTCAAGTCAAAGTCATGCTGAGCTGCTGTAAACTTATACAATAAACATTCCTAAGTTTATTTTACCTATATTAACAGTAAGAACTTGTGTAGGCACTGTGCATGTGCAGAAATTACTATCAGTCAGATATCTCATGACACCACGTTCGGTGTGGTAGTATTGCAGAATTTTATGTAAACGTTCACAAAAAAAGACAAAAATGGAAAATAAAAAAGACTTTCAATATCCACACACGTTTGTTCTGCTTGGAGCTTCTGGTGATTTAGCTAAGAAGAAAATATACCCTACAATATGGTACCTCTATCGTGACAATCTTTTACCGCAGAAAACGAAGTTTTTTGGTTATGCTCGCACTAAGCAGACTTTAGCTGATGTTAGAGAAAAGAGCAAAAAGTACATGAAAGTACGCCCAGAAGAAGAAGAACAGTTTGAAAAATTTTGGCAGGCCAACGAGTATGTCGCTGGTTCCTATGACAAGAGAGTTGACTATGAACTGTTGAACCAATCTATCAGCAAACATGAGAAAGGATCAGTGGCTAACAGAATATTTTATCTAGCAGTTCCGCCCACTGTATTTGAGGAAACAACTGTCAACATAAGAAACGCGTGTATATCAATCAAAGGATACACAAGAGTTATCATTGAAAAACCTTTTGGGAGGGATGATGTGAGCTCCGACAAGCTGAGTAATCATCTTGCTGGACTTTTCAAAGAAGAGCAAATCTACAGAATTGATCATTATCTTGGCAAGGAAATGGTGCAAAATCTGATGACCCTGAGATTTGCCAACCAGATTTTCAGCCCTACCTGGAACAGAGAGAACATTGCTTCTGTGTTGATCTCATTTAAAGAGCCCTTCGGAACTGAGGGCAGAGGAGGGTACTTTGATGACTTTGGAATTATCCGTGATGTGATGCAGAACCACTTGCTTCAAATCCTTTCACTTGTTGCTATGGAAAAACCTGTGACTTTGAACCCTAATGACATTCGAGATGAGAAAGTGAAAGTTCTTAGGCACATAGAGCCCATCGAGCTCAAGGATGTTCTTTTGGGCCAGTATGTGGGCAATCCGAAAGGTCAAGGTGAAGAAAAACTGGGATACCTAGATGATGCTACTGTACCCACAGGCTCAGTTACCCCAACCTACGCCCTTGCTGCACTTTGGATCAACAATGCGAGGTGGCAGGGTGTGCCTTTCATCCTCCGATGTGGCAAGGCTCTTAACGAAAGGAAGGCAGAAGTAAGGGTTCAGTTCAAGGATGCCCCGGGAGACATCTTCAACGGCCATGCCAAGAGAAATGAGTTAGTGATAAGAGTTCAGCCAGGTGAAGCCCTATATGTAAAACTCATGAGTAAATCTCCAGGAATGAAGTTTGACTTGGTTGAGACAGAGCTTGATCTGACATACAGTATGCGTTACAGAGAAGCTTCTGTGCCTGATGCGTATGAGAGACTTATCCTAGATGTGTTCACTGGAACACAGATGCATTTTGTACGTAATGACGAGTTGAAAGAAGCTTGGCGCATTTTTACGCCAATTTTAAACAAAATTGATCAAAGTAATGTGAGTCCCGTGGAGTATGTATATGGTTCACGAGGCCCTATTGAAGCTGATTCAAAACTATCTGACTATGATTTCAAATACTCAGGTTCTTATAAGTGGAAAAAGCCAGAGGTATAACTTTGACCTCTAAACTTTCTAACTCTCGGTGATGGTGATCTATCCTTTTATGGTGAATTGTGAGTTTTGGTGCTCAAATGAGAAATAAGTATTAGGCTATTTATACTGATTGCATTCCTAAATTCTAATACTTTTCTGTCTGCTTTCGCATTGATCAGTGTCATTTGAAGGTCATGGAAGGTCATAGGTATTAATATAAGAATTAATAATAATCTCGGCATTTCCTATATAATATTACTGTCTGAAATAAATTGTATTTTCCTGTTTACATTCCAGAATTATATTATTAACCTTATTGAAAATAAGTGCCAAGTGTAAGCACTATTAAATTGTACACATAGGCTTAAAGTTACCTAGGTTGTGTAAATGTGCCTTAATTATTTGAGACAAGAGTAACAAATAAAATTTATTTTTGATCGTATAACTGTGATAGTCACGTGAGCAATGTCATGATCAAAGTTTATATTGATTATAAAGTGGGGTCAGTTACTATATCACCTTTAGTGTTATCCATTCTACGTAATGTGTAATGTATATATCTACATAGTTTTTATATGTATTTGTTTGTGTCTGTCTTAAAGCATAAAGTTTAAAAACGCAACATCCTAATAATCTCACATTATTGTGCATACAATTGATTTAATGAGGGGTTCTATCTGAAAATGCATACTAATTGCTTATTCCATTCCTTGTAATTTATATAACAATTGACCAAGCATATTATTTATTGATACAATTAATTTTTTTGCATTTGAATCAGTTTTGTATTATTTTAAGAGGAGATTTGTATTTAAGGACACTTATTTTATAATAAGCATATTATGGGTAGGTATATAAAGTAAGGAGATATTTTTTTTTTATTTTAGAAATGTTTGCGTCTTGTTCAATTTTAGTTAGGTATATGTAGGATCAGTACTTCCTCTGCTCCGGTCAGGTCTGACGGTTGGCTAATGTTTTTCTTGGCATACAGGTCTCTTATAAAGTCTGTTGCTATAACTGAATTATTATTACCAGCAGCGTAAGGAACCGACATCCCTAACCAAATGTTTGCGCCATGAGTTGTTGCCGATCGGCAACAACTCATTTAGTCACTCGCATACGCCCATCGCGACCGCATGCGACTAAACAAAAAATAATATATGTCTTGCGTATTAAAATCGTGTAAAAATCAATCAAAGAAAAAATATAGTGGGGTGACTTATCATCGGTAGGGGAAACTGGGTACAGATGATCCCTCACTTTTATTTTGGTTTATAAAATAAAAGTTTTACCTCGAAACTGTGATTATTTGTGACTAAAGCATTCATAATTTATTCAGTCCTTGTTCTGTAGCGTATATACCTCTCGCATATATTTAATAATTTACCTAGGCCACACATGGATGCGCTCAACAGCTCCATGTCGTCTGCATAGCTTATGGGCTGTTCGTGCTATCTATAGTATGGGTCCCAGAGAATCCCTGCGTGATAAATTCAAAGAAATAAACATAATGACAGTACCATGTCAATATATTTATGAAAACCTATTGTACACTCATAGAAATATCAATCGGTTCCCTAAAAATAGCGATGTACATAATTTGAATACAAGGAATAAACATAAACTCGCTGTGCCCACAACTAGACTACACAAAATTAATGTATCTTTTAAAGGGCATTGTATACGCTTCTACAACAAAACTCCTAGTGAGTTGCAAAAATTATCAGTAAATAAATTCAAACAAATTGTCAAAACCTTCCTGTGTAAAAAGGCCTACTATAAAATAGCAGATTATCTAGAGGATAAAAAAGCGTGGGACGGAATTTGCTCCAACTCGAAAAATAACAACTAACAGGCTAAAGGTTTCTTCGTCGCTTCTTTACTTTAGTCTACGTACCGAAGCGACTGAAATCAAAAATATCACTTTATTTCCGTGTCAGTGTTTAATTATTAAGAATTTGACCTTTTCTAAGTATACTTTTATTGTATTTATGGAAATAAAGAGTTTTTGACTTTGACTTTATGCTGTTGATGCTGACACCGTCTATGTGACAACCGACACGAGTACTGCTGAGCTCATCCATCAGCGCGTTCACATACAGTTGAAGAGCTTTGGAGACGTCAGCCCGCCCTGTCTCATACAGCTATAAGTGGGGTACATTACCTAGTAAAGTACAAAATGTACCTACCTACCGTAAAAAGCAAAAAAATATTTGAAAGACTGCTTAAGATGCCTGTACGCTAGCTAAAAATGCTGTAAGCACGAAGGTAACAACACATACTCGAGGTTAGGGTGGTGGAGCCCCCTCAATAGAACTAAACAATAGAATATCTAATAATAGGATCTGGAATCGCCACTACTTCCAGTTCGTCAGCCACCAAATGCCTACAGCATTTGGCTTACAACAAAAAGCGAAGGTTAAAGGGGCTAGAGCCCCCTCAAACCTATGTACGAAGCCACCCCGCGCGTGGGGTGGTTTCATACGTTTCCCATTTTTTGGTAAAACTTGAATCTTATAGAAAATTAGTAAGTATCTTCAAACATTCTTTTACTAGATAAATTATGAATGCTTTAGTCACAAATCATCACAGTTTTGAGGTAAAACTTTTATTTTATAGACCAAAATTAAAGTGGGGGATCTACTGTGTACCCAGTTGGCCCTTTATGTAAGTACAACACTAATTGTGCGATAGATGATGCCCTCCTAGCCGGATTTCGGCCACAGCAGCGGCCAGTCTCAACTCAACAGCCATGTGCAGGACATAATTATTTATACTTAGTGCACAAGTGTGTGCGCAAACACAGGTGCACTCTGTTCCCTCATTCTCATAATCCGAAGGCATGGCACATAATATGACAGCATTCATCCAACCTACTACCTAACCTGAGTAGGTAGGTAATCTACATAGGTAGTGTTTAGCATCTAATCTACCTTTAAAGGTACGGTACTACCTCTAGTACTTACCTACCACGTTCTGTTCACAACCTTATCCTAAGAACCTAAGTATCTGGTTCATTTAAATTTACAAAGTCCAGCGTCATGCAGTTTTACTGCAGTAAGTATATTTTTATCTCCTATTATAATTACCTACGTATGATAACTAATCGATTTGTTTATTTTTGGTATAAGTATTTTGAATTATCATTTTTGCATTCAAGTACCTATTCTACATAAAGTTAAGCATGGTAGGTATGGTACAAAATAGGCATATAGGTACCTAATTATCGCGTGCGTAGCTTCCTTCACAAAATGTTCACCTCTTTTTTGAGATGTATAAACCGATACCTTACATTTGATACCCCACTCAGTGAGGTAGTCCCCCCTTTTGAAAATTATACCCCTCCCCCTTCCCCCTTTTGATAATTCTCAAAAAGTGGTCTGTAAGACTTCCCTATATCTTTCCCGTAAAATATAGATCCATATTTACAAACGCTACATACATTTCAGATGGATCGCTCTGCAAACTTTGGAGATGGGGGGGGGGGGGGGATTGGGTAATTTATTTATATATTTATTTTAACACTTTATTGCACTTTAAGGTACATAGGGTGGGCTTAATGCCGACGCATTTTCTACCTGCCGACCAAAACCATATGGTATTTATCGACTTTTTTCAAAATATTTTAAATAGTATAAAACCTACAGTAATTTCAAAAACTGTTTGAGATGTACAAACCGTTAACTTTCAAGTGGGGTATCCACTTGACATTGTAGTCTCTCTTAAAATCATAGTAGTCTCTTTTAAAATTTCGAATTCACAATTTGTACTGAAAATTTTAATGTTAATTTTTCATTTATTTAGATTTATTTTTCTTTTATCTGTACAGGCGCACGAAATGTACCTACTATTATTTTAAATTTCACGTTATTTACTGCTGTAGTTGCTGAGATAATAAAGGCGAAAAAAGGACAGAAAAAGCGAGACCATAAGGGTTTCGAAACCGATTGCCGATCTACGAAACTCTAAAAACAAGGTCAAAAAAACATTAGAGGGAAAAATTGAAATAATATTATCATTTTTTTACAATTTTATTGAAAAAATATCTAATCTAATCTAGTCTCTAATTTATCTATTAACCTAATTTAATTGATCTGCAAATTTTAATGAGGTTTGAACATTTTTGTATCGAAAGTGCTCTAACATTTGTATTTATTTTCGAAATCGCCGCCCACAATAAAAGTTACCTTTATATTAGGATAGAAGACACTAGAACAAAAAAAAAATTCTTATAAAATAATGTCTTAAAGCGTGCGCGGCCATTATGGCCAAAATCTTTAAACCCCTTTACTAACAAATTTAACAATTATATAATAAACATCATTATTATTACCTACGTTATTTTATATGTTAGGTATGTTGACGCTACCCATGCACAGGGACTCGTAGAGTCGTTCGTCAACTAAATTATTTTGTCCCAACTGATGTGAGCTGTCGAATCGTACAAATGCTGTAGGTAGGTACTCTTCGTTCTGCTACTCTCACCACTTTTACTTTCAGTGAACTTTAGTATCTATACCTAGTCAACAAAAAAAATATTAGTAAAATCTCAGGCAACAGGCATATTTATTATGAACGCACAATGTTATTTGGTGTTTCGTACCTACTTAAAATAATGTGAAATGAAAACAAATGATAGAATTATTCGTTCCAAATACATTGGAGGAAACTTCTCGTCGCGCGTAGAGGGGGGTTAGCACGTGTCTCCGCATGGTTAGATGCCAACCTTCTTACACGTAACTTCAACAAAACTAAATTTCTGTGTTTTCATAAAACCAAAGTGTCTAGACCTTCTAACCAAAGCGACTTACGAATACATACCTAAGTGCGATTTTGTAAACTTTGGTGCCAGCGGCTGTTCCTTAACCGCCATCGAACGGTCATGCTCTCTTCGCTACCTACGTGTTATACTGGATGAGAACCTGTCCTTCAAGGCTCACATCACTGTACTGTCTGGGAGAGTCCGAAAAATGATCCACATCATGAAGCTGCTCCGGGAGTGTATGGACACTTTGAAGCTCGTGTACACAGCCCTATGCAATCAGCCCAACGATCTGTCCTTAAGGATAACCTTAAGGACAGATCGTTGGGCTCTTTCAACAATGATCATATGAGTCTTAGCAAATCCCCCCAGACTGTGATGCAGTAACCCAGGATTCGGAAAAATTCAGTGGGAAATCGGAAGGGCAGCCGACACATAAGTGTCGGCTGCCCTTCCGATTTCCCACTGACGCACTATATGCCTTAACCCAAACCCTCAATGTTCGCCAAGTCTACATCCAGCGAGTCGTCGTAGGGCACCACAAATCTTTTCGCTCGCAGACCTCAAGCAACCGCTCAGAGTCAAGCCGGCGTGTAAGGGTCAAAGTTCCTGCAGTCAGGTCAAAGTTCGCAAATCGCTTTAAACGTTTTTCTTTCCCTTTTATTTATCGCTGCGCCAGCAAACATTGTGAACTATCGTCCTCTCTTTACGGTGTCAAAGAAAAAATACGAAAGTGTTTACTCACCTTAGACTACGATACAATAGAACACCTACTGATAATTCAAGCCTAAACTGCAACTAAGCCACCATTACATATTTTCACGTATATATATTTTTTTTCCCTAATTTTTCACAGCACTTCGCACCAGTATCGCACGCTGACTCCATACACACACACACACACCCTCTCAATAACTTTCTGAGACCTCGCCCGCTCATTCATACCCACTGTTGTAGAAATTGAAATACAAATGAATAAATAAAATGAAATGAATAACTTTATTAATCTTAATTTTTTTATATTATTTAATGTAATTTTATTGCATGCCTTTCACATTTTACATATTTTATTTCAATTTTCATTAGCCTTTTATATAGAATTGCATATGTCGTAAGTAATTTGCTAGTGTACCGCTCTCTCAGTATCAAGGCAATCAATCTTTGTTCATTCGGTCTCCCGCGAAACAAGCCTAGTCTAGTGCGGGGATCATAGGTAATCAATGCTCTCACACAAGATCATACAAATGTAACAACTTCACAGGTAACATTCAAGTCATGTGTTTGTTAACCTAACAGCAAATAAATTATTTTGTATTTTTGTATTTTTTTGAAGACAGGTTCCACATAGAGTTTTAAACTTTACACTCATAAAACTATACTAGTACTCTGTATTGGCACCTAAAAAAGTCCAATTTTCGATGATTGAATAAACTTGACGCATAAATTCAATGGAATGGAAACAAAGGATGGTACGATTTGCAGAATATTTACTTGCTTAACTCACACCAGTTGGGACAACAAGATTGATGGTGTGAGTTGACGAACGACTCCATTCGTAACAAGACGTGTATCTATCTCTATCTATCTCTTTTTACGCACTGATGTATCGTATTTTTTTTTTATTTTTTATTATTTTACAAATGGTAAAAGTTTGTAAAATAAATATTTATTTATTTTACAAATGGACTAACAGTTAAAACCAATACGTCCAAGAGTCCGCACCGCACCCGCAGTGCCTACCATATTCCGCCGCGGCACTGCCAGCCCGAGCTGCTGGAGAGCAGCTGGATTGCTAACTTTACCACGCAGGAGCATAATGTAGTGTGTGATAGCTATCAATCTCCGCCTCAAGAGCAGGGTATCTAGTCCAACCATGCCATAAACATACATAGAAGGGTATAAATACGGATAATATCCGTACATCCTCTTGTGTGCGTAGCGGGCGAATTTCCTCTGTACTCTTTCCAGCATAAGATTGTATTTCTCTTCATCTGGAACCCACACGACCGCTCCGAATTCGAGCCGGCTACGCACATATGCTTTGTACAGCATTAGGGCAGCGCGAATATCGCTGAACACATAGGAGGTGACTCGCATGATGAACCCTAGCATTTTGCATGCTTGCTTACAGAGTGCTGCAAGATGAGTGTTGAAATCAAGCTTGGGATCAAGTGTCAGTCCCAAGTCCCGGATTGTATGCACTCGCTCAATTTGAGATCCCATTAGGTGGTAATTATTGACTACTGACTACATAGTTTTACATTTTGAGACATTAAACGGTAGAGAGTTAGCCACACTCCAACCAGCCACACGATCAATGTCCTGCTGGAGAGGGCAGCATTCGTCGACACCATCCACGGCGGCAAACAATTTTATGTCGGAATTTTAAGTATATTTCTATCTCTGGCTGCAAATGGCGAAATAAGGCAGTAGAAGAATCAGAAAATTGTATGTTTGGTGTAGGTACTTACGAGTGGAAAGTGATGCCTTGGGCTTTGTTTTTTGTTTTGGAGCTATTTGTACACCTAGTGAACTAACTCGAGGGTATTGCTGTATAGTCTTTTAGTCAAAAAATCACACAAAAGTACGTCGTCGCGAATCACGAACGCCGCGCCGCCGCGCCGCGGCCGGCCGGTCCGATTATAACTGAGGTGGGGAACCTAATTTGAGCCTGCCACTTTCGGGAAGCTAATGCCTCATCTCAGATTCAGATTTATTTATTGCATATACCTACATTAGGTAATACATTATCTCCCCTTTTATACTTTTATCAAAGTTACATCCTGTATTTTTGGGCACCAATAGATTCTGTTTCTGATAGAGATCAATCTTGGCATAGAAATACACATTTTCAATCTTGAGTACTTCCCTACCGTAGGCAAGAATCAATGTGAGAATTATAAAGTAGGTAGGTAATCATTTCGAACCGGTCCGTAGTCCGGAATTCATTTCGGGGGGGTTGAAGACTCCGCGGAAAACCGTTAAACGTTTTCGGCAAGCGAAGCGAGCCGCGTAAACTGAATGTATTTTGCTAGTTTTCGTAGGTTTATTTTTTGTGTTAGTAAGTAATAGCTCGGGACCTTGGCGAGACAAGTGGTTGTAATCGAGCGGAGCAAACCACGCAAAATTTGTGATTTTATTAATTTTTCGCGATTGTAGGCAAAGTGACGGGGATCGAGCACTGGACGACATGTATACAGATGAATAAGATATTATCGGCGAGAAAAGCGAGCCACGCAAAATTTGCGGTTTCCCAAATTTTGTGGTATCGTTAGGTATATTTTTTGGAGTGTTTTGCATAGGTATTGACTTCGAACGAGTGTTGAGCCCCAGACCACACAGCCCGAATGCAAAATTTTAGTCTGCGAGTATCTGCGAGCTAATCGATGCTTTTGTATTGTTTTCGCGCGGCTTAGGTATGTTTTACATCAAGCATAAATTTAATATGCTGGCACGCAGGTTTGCTCAATGCAGTAGGCAAGTGAAAATAACTCTCTTCAAAGCCTACTGCCAAACTTTCTACACGAGCAGCCTGTGGTTTAGCAGGCTGTACTCAGAAATCGCTTATTGCTCTGCGCGTCCAAAATAATAATGATTTTAGGATGCTGATGATGGGACTGCCGCGCTTCTGCAGTGCATCCACTATGTTTGCAGAGGCACGGTTCGATGGTTTTCACGCCATCATCCGTAAGGAAACTGCCTCATTGCTCAGCAGAGTGCAGGGCAGTTCCAACAGCATCCTGCAGGTAATTTCAGATCGCTACGACCTGCCGGTAATGAAGGCCTTTATTCGGGTCCTGGTCAAGTAGAAAGTCTCGTCTGGGACAGCTTGATCGGGGCACGAGTAAAGGTCCCTAAACCTTTCCTTTTGAATTGTTAAGTACCTACTGTTCTTTCCTTTTATATTAACATAGATTTTAAGACAGCTCACTAACAAACAAGATCCGTCAAGTGCGAGTGTGACTCGCGCGCCGAGGGTTTCGAACATTTGTCAAGTATGAACAATAAGTACTATAGGTACCGGTTAGAGACTTTGCTATTCCTACCTACTACGTACCTACCTACCTTTAATTTGTAGATATTACGTTTCAGATGATAGGTACATTTCAGATGTATCGATTTGCAAACTTCGGAGTATAGAGGGTAATAGTAAATTATTTTTTTAAATTTCTAAAAGTAAAGATTAAAAACTACCTATTCGTTTTTATTTTATGCAGCTTGAAAAATAAACTGCATGAATGCAACCTGATCTACCTTACCATAGCTACTGCTTTTATTTAGTCTATGAGGTACCTACTTAAAATACAGAAAAACAAGAACAAGAAAAACGGAACCAAACAATGTTATTATAATAAATAAACTGAGGTAGATACGTTTTACCGAGATCTGCGCGGCAAAACAAACTCAAGCTAATTAGCTTGAGAGAACTCAGTCCGTCCTGCGTGAGGCCGCGACGCGGACACGTAGGTACTGCGGGATTTTGAAGACGGAAATTAAGAAATATGCCATGTAGTGTGTTCCGAAAGTGCAATACTGGGACGGCTGTAAAAAGCAGGCAGGATGTATCTTTTCATTTGTAAGTACTGTTTAGCATATTAAATGTGCCTATTAAATTAATAATTTGATTTTACTCAACAATTACTGCCGTGGCCGCGCGGTGTTGCCGCTTTGCCGCTCACCGAAACAAGGTAATTCATGAGTGACAGAGAGAACGGCGCGGCGGCGTGCGGTGTTGTCGGTTCGAACGAATCTAGAGGAGGTTGGGGGTGACATGATAGGGCTGATCTATTACTCGAATATAGTGTTGGGTAGGACATGGTTTCAAAGTAAGTTTGTATGGGGTCCTCATTCTAGATTGTCCAGCATTATTTATTTATTATTTAGTTTGTACCTATCTTTGATCCATTGCGCTTGAAGAGGGTTTTTGTTTTGAGGATTGAGGTTAGATGACTAGCAATGTAGGTGGGTTAGACAGGTACCTAGGTATGTCTAGATCTTTTAAGTAGGTAGGTAAGTATTAAGATATACCTACCTAATGTAGTTTTAATGTTTTGCATTAGATATCTACCATCTACCTTAAATTTCAACCGATCCGTTTAGTAAATTTGGCGAGAGGAAGTAACAAACAAGCATCCATCCATCTATCCATCCAAACTTTCGCATTTATAAGTAATATTAGTAAGTAGGTATTAAAGTATAGTAATGGTATTTTTATTTTATTTAATGAGCGTGTTTACAAAAATGTATACTTAAACTAGGTACCTACGAATACTACTTACTATAATTTGTAAATAAACATTTTTTCATAATTTACTGTTTATTTTCTTTGTAGTGCTGTAGGTACCCGATTTACCTAGTTCACACTAGGTGCTAGCCGACGTGACGTCATAGACTGTCATTAGCCGTCAGCCCGCTGGCGAAAATATAGCTATGTTTTTATTTCTTTCTGATGAGTATGACGTCTCTATTGGTAAACATCGTTGGAACCAAACGTCAAATCGAAAAAAAAATACGTCAGTCAGATTGACCTTCAAAATAAGTTTGCGTTTTGCGTGCAAAAATGCAACCTGTGTGACATGCATGACGTATGCCTTTAACCGAACCTCTCTGTCTGAACCGTAATGGTTTGCTTTTCAAATTTGAAGCTTTTTTAGGTAAGTTAAGGTCGGTTTTCCGGTCAACTTTTTCATCAAGTACCTAATCTAATAGTTGTAGGTACAAAAGTATATTATTACGTAATTACCATTTCCCAGCAGTCTGATGATTTGATTATGCAAGACGTCGTCGCTAACGCACGCACGTTATCTGCTAATATTACCCTTAATAACGCGTTAGGGGCTTTTACTTCTTTGAGCACTGAAAAGAATTAACTAAATGAACTCTTCCAACACCCTCTAATTACGCTAATATTAGCCAAATAACGCGGATAACGTGCGTGCGCTAGCGACACCCGCATCTTGCATAATCACTATAATCAGGCTGCTGGTTCCAATAATTGCCGCGGGACTTCTTTCGTAAAAATCAAATCAAATCGTTTTTTCTGACACAATAAAATGCTTACAATATAATATTGAGTCCGTGGGATCCTGAACTAGCCTAAGCTGTATTACACAAGCACTCCAGGACCATGGTCCAAGAAAACAAGGTCTGGAAGGCAATTTACGCCAATAAAACACTCGTTAAATATCAAAAGAACTTTCAAATTTGACAGTTTTTATGTAGAAGAACTGTCAGATTTGACATACTTATTATTCTCGCCAATATATCACACGATAAATTAAAAAAAAACTGTCTATTTGGCAGATGAGCTAGGAAGCTATTCGTTCTATTTCGTTTCTTCGCAGGATATAAGCATAAAGTTGTTCTTTCTCTTGTGTGAATGAAGTAAAAGAAATTAATAAAAGGATATTTTTAGGACTAACAATTGATTCACATCTAAACTTCAAAGCTCACCTTTCAGATGTAAACGAAAAAAATTCTAAGTAGGTACCTACTGCTACGCTCTTTCTACACTTAGCTCAATTACATCAAAAACTATAGCAAAACAAGCCTATTACGGATTAGTTTATTCTCAGTTAAGCTATGGAATAATTTTCTGGGGAAATTCTGTTGATATCCAAACTACTTTAGTAATGCAAAAGAAATCATTAAGATGTATTTATAACTTAAAGACAGTGCTCTTTAAGTTAAAATACATCTTAATGATTCGCTCCGAAATATTTTTAAAAAGGAAAAAATACTGACTCACTTCCATATAGGTATATTCTAGAATTGTGTATTTTTGTAAAGAGCAATAAGCAATATTTTTTTTAAAGAAATCTGTGCGTGCATCCTCTCGGTCCAAACATAAATTTATTATTTGTATCCCTCAAGTCAATAACACTAAGTATCACAAAAGCACTTTCATCACAGCCATAAACATTTTCAATAATCTTCCCATAGAAATTAAAACATTAGATGGTAATATATTTAAAAATAAATTAAAAGGATGGTTAGAATCAAATGATTTCTATTCGCTCACAGAATTCTTTGATAAGTAAATGATGTTTTTATGTATACCTACCTAGTTAAAAAGGTACCTATTTAAAAACTGTAATTGTATGTCTATTAAAGATAATCTGTTGAAACTGTACACTATTTTATACTTAAGATCTTTTTTGTACAACAGTTAACAATAAACCTATTTCTGATTCTGATTCTGAATGAGATGGCATTTGCACTTGTTTTATAGACTTCTCTTTCTCCGCATCTTCTCATTCGCCGATGGCGTCGAGTGCCGGTGACCTAGGATTTGTGTCACCCATTCTTGACGTGCTCGTGACCGTGATGTCTCGGAATGCCATACTTTTTTCTTCTATTATTCTCCACAATTTTCTATTAAACCTACCTGAGGGAGATTTAATAAACATCATCATTTTTCATCATATTATGATGAATCATGATGATGTTTATTAATCAAACTTTTATCTACGCATATTTTTCTAGTTATTATGTCAAAGTCAAAAGTCACTATTTTCTCTGCTGTCAATATCGTCACGATTTGATCCATGTTTGTCATGTTAACGTTATGTCAGCTGTTATTTGATGCATTTTGGATTGGTTTTTGTAAATCGAATGAAATGGTAGTGTTTTTACAAATTCAAGAGCTCATCTAGAACGTTTTTTGATTGTTTGGGTAATTACTAGCATTATAACCACTCTTTGTTTCTAAGCATGTGCTTCATATTGAAATTTTTATATTCATTCGATAAGCTTCACTGATTCGTTGCGTGATCCACTGCGTAAGTGCTCTGCTTTGTATCTTTGTTGTTTTTGCATCAAATTATACCAACGCAAAAACGGGTCGTTGTCGTGAATATATTTCAATCAATTCGGTGGTTTTATACCTATGGTGCGGCTGTAAGGATGGACTGTGATCTTCTTCATCTAAAACATATTTGGCTGCTGTTTCAATGACGTTGTTTATTTTGGACAAAGCCTTGGTTTTTTGCGCGTAGCTCAATTTGTGGTAGTTTCTAAAATATTTCTGATTGTTATTTACTTTTGCACAACTTACTCACACCATTTTCTTTTAATAAATAACAGAAATGCCTCCTAATAACTTTTGGTTTTATGTACAATACATATAAATAAAGGTTACAAGAGGCACTGTATATACACCTCTGTCTGTTTATAGTCTTACTAAATACTCAAAATTAAAGCTACATACTCAAATCAAACTAAGAGCTGTGCTTAATCTATCTCTGATTTCAGATTCCATGGATTTCATCAAAAACAAAATAAATCAGCTGATCCAAACTGAAGTTTAGTATTGAGCTGTGATAGTAGAACACTGGCAGGATGCTGTATGTATTCCATGTGGATTCCGGTCAGATGACCACATATGATATGAGTCTGACTTTACAGAAGTAAGTATTGATTCCAAGTTTTCAATTAATAAAGTACTAACTTACATAGTTTGCTTTACCCTTTTGTTTAACCTTTTTTAAACCCATCAAATAATGCAGTGCTTTTATAAAAAATCATTATAAAACCCAACACTATTTCAAGTAGGTATGAACTGGTAATTTGTAACACAAGTCATAAGTGGTTTTATACCAGTTAAATTCTATTTTTAGATGCAACTTAAAGAAGGATGCTTAATAAGCAATTTGCATTGACCTTAAATTTATCTTTTAATTAATTTCAGTGTGGCAAGCTTGAAATATGCAATAGAGAGGAAAACAAAAGTGCCATCAAACTCCCTCGTGCTCCTCATAAGTGGTGGTGAAGTGTTGATTTCCGATCACATGGTGTCTTCGTACAGCGCTGGCACTGATTCTAATCCTATCTTTATGTTCATCAAACCTTCTGTAAAGGAGAGTCATTTGCAACAGTCATGTGAGTTTGTTTATTTTCTTTTACCTTTAAGTTTGTATATTGAATATATACTCCAGCCAAACTCAAGATACAATGATTGTAAACATTGCCCCATACTTAACCTAAAAATCACTTTCTTGCTGTTGATTTTATGACAGATTTTGCACTACCTGTTGATTATAGCTCTTTCCATCATTGCATAATGCTGAAAATTATTTTTCAAAGTCCATGCTCAAAAGAGAATTTTGGGTTTTTATATTTCGAATTGTTTACCAACTTTGCTTTGTTTTCTTGGGTTTGGCTGAAGTATAGCTTCTGCCCATAGGTTCTCTTGTGGTATCTAGATACAACATAAGGTTGAAAGAATTTATCGAATTGAATCAGAAGTTACCTGAGGGTACCCATTCCATTGCAATAAACTTACTCTTCATAAAATTGGTAGCAGAAAAAGTTTTATTTATTTTTTATTTATTTTTATTAATTACACAAAATCCACAGCTCTCTCAAATAAAAGTAACTAAACCTAAAAATATAACTTACAGCCAATAACAGGATTTACATTTTATAAACTATGAAAAATTAAAGACGACAGTCACCAATATTGTCAGTGTGACATTAAAGACAAACATATGGTTTTGGTTGGCAGGTAGAAAATGCCTCGGCATTAAGCCCACCCTTTGTACCTTAGTGCAATAAAGTGTTAAACTAAATAATTATTAAAGAAAATACAAACTTAACAAACTACTACTACCACCAATATAAACAAAAAAAGTTGTATTGTAACAACCTCCTACAGATTTCGTGTAAAGATTACCTAACGAGAAGAGGTGGTTTTTCTAATGTTTGCAAGGTATATTAAATCAATATCAAAGGTACTTCTTAAAAATATTATTTTACTCAAGACAGCGATATTTACTTGATGTTGCTATGAAAGGCCATTTGCCGAGAGTCTTATCACAACTTATATTTTGTTGTGTTTCAAAGCATACCTGGTTGTTTACTGTGTTTCTTAGGAGCTTTGTTCAACTAATTTTTGTGCTTGCCATTGAGGAACTGAAAAGATTGCTTAAGTAACTGTAGGATTGACCAATATAATAGTAATTTATAGGAGTGAGTAAATCATATTTTAGGATCTACACTGCTGTCTAAATCACGTTTATGGAACTACAACTAACCATTTTATACCAACAGCAAGTAGCATCACAACTGAGGAGTTGCACTGTTATTGTTCTACATGACTTTTCAGACAACAATAAAGCTGCCTTTTACCTCAGAATTGCAGGCTTGTACGGTTTCCATAGCATGCGCCTGTCTTATGGAAATAGCCTGAAAGTTCCCACAATTCTAGTGGCAGGGCGCCCTAAGACTATTTTTACCTTTACATTAAGTCGCTACCCCGACCCAGAATAGCGCCGCCATCTAGTTTATCTTATTATTACGTTAAAAAAAGAAATTTCTAAAATCCATTGGGCAGTTTGTGATATCTATCATAAGTTTTTTTTTATTGCCTCTGTAATAATTTTATTTTGTATAGTTTAGACAGAGATGCGAAAACAGAGTTTGGTTGCCAACAAGAGCAACTTCGCATCTTTGCATAAACTATACAAAATAAAACTAATACAGAGGCATTAAAGAAGCTTATAATAGATATCACAAACTGCCCAATGGATATTAAAAAATTCCTTTGTTTAACGTAATAATAAGATAAACTAGGTGGCAGCGCTATTTTGGGTCGGGGTAGCGCCTTAAGGTGTTTTGCAGCGCGTGTTTAAAGAACCATCTGTCCAATACATCCGTTCAACTCAAACCCGCGTTTGGATTTATACGGGGGTACCAACGCGCGCCGAACGCAGCTCGAACGCCTTATGCCCAGGTCCTCGCTCTAAGACCTGAGAAATTATTAATTTTCTTCTTTCCTTGTAGTATGCGGCGACTTAAGTCCAATCGGCGAACTGAGTACTTGCGAATTCTCCTGCGACACCCGTAGCGTTTTCGACGGCAAATCCGTTTCCGATCTCAGGGCAGCAGTGGACAAGTGTTGTGCGATGACGCCCAACGTGCACACTGTGATAACTTGCGCGACGCTGGCTCAGCAGTTCAGTGACCTTGCACTGGAGGTTTCTAGAAGCTGCGATCAGTTGGTTCATGAGCAGCATTTGCAGCATCAGGTGGGTTTTACTGAGTGTTAATAATGTGTGGTACAGCTCAAATATTATTTTACTGTCCATTTCACATATTGTATTTAAATAGCTAGTTACTGCTTTAATGTTGAGCGTAAAGTTTAATTTATTGATCGACGCGTAATAAAACGAAAATTAACTTTGCGCCGCACGTGTCACGTTCCACCTTAACCTTACAAGTACTTTGATTCGTGTCGATTGCCAATAGCTAAGCTATAAGGTTAATTTCTTTTAACAAGAAAAGGTCATAAAATTAAAGGTTAACCTTCCAAACTTAATCTGATTCGAATGAACATATGCTCAGGTAAATAAATGGTCTATTAATACTACAAGTAAATGGTTTAATCTATTATTGAACTGTTTACATTGCTTATCTTTGTGTGAAATGAAAATATCCATTGTGGTCCAGCATTTATTATTATTTACCTAGCTATCTATATTTAACATACATATGTAAATAGGTAGGCTATGTTATGTATATCCATCATCTACTACCCATAACGCAAACTCTGCTTAGCTTGGGGCTAGATGATGCTGTGTGGATTGTCTATCATTATTTATTTATTTTCATCAGGGATGGACAGCAGTGGTAGCGAACCTTGAAGATATATTCAACGAGTTTTGTGAGCGCTCGCGTAATTTCAAGGAATCCTTCAAGAAGCATCGACTAAAAAAAGAGGAGTACCACGAAAAGCTGAACGCGTGAGTAGTAATTTTTCTGCACTAATACCTCTTTAGACCTACGTAGTATTCGCTACCCAGAGCAGCGGTAGCGAAATCCAAGTGGGTATACGGTAATCTTACTGTCACTAAAATATTCGACGGAATACCGCGAACCGCCCAAAATCCCAGCGAAACTACCACTACCGCTCTGAGGGTCTACTAGGAAAACAGCAATCGAAGTTTCTGGTTCGTTTTCGTGCAAACGCTATCTTATGCAAGTGACTATGAGTTGGTTTACGAGTACGTCCCTGGGTAGCGAATTCCGCGTAGATCTGAATAAGACTTTTACGATATCCCTAAGCCATTTAAGTATTACAGCCATGTTGAGCTACTATTCAAAGAACAACTTGTATTTTCTCTAATTTAGTTTTACACTAAAAACCGATTGATGATCTTTATAGATATACGGTTACCTTACTAACAATATAGGCACCATTGAGGCCTTAGAGCGTGAATAGAAGATACACAATTTTTAATTACTAACTCCCAAATTAAATGGCATAACTAGAAGTTTAAGCCCATCTGTGGGTTTCTTTTAGCTGAAATGATGGTAATCTCAAGTAGGCGATATGAGTTTTACGCGTTGTAGGTCGTGTAGATAAAGATTGGGATTGAAAATGATACGCTGTCCCGCTTAGATCATATTTGCTAAATGTGAGCTAAGCAGGACAGCATGACATTTTCAATCACATTTTTTATCTACACTACTTATACATATTAGCACTGACTGATCCCAAAACCCTAAATCGAGCCCCAAATGGTCTACAGCTACACGAATGATTAATAATTTCAAACCCCGACGGTATTGACATTTCCATATTCAAATTAAAATGAATAATACACCACATTATCTTGTTTGCTAGACAACTGGATAGCAAAATAAAAACCGCAGAAAGGGTATGTCCCATTGATATGTGATATATAAAGTTTTTTAAAATTACGCGATCTGAACGCGATATATACCCGTGAATAGTTAAGTTGTTAGTGTTAGTAGTTCATTATGTATATTATTACCCCCTTATACATAACGGTCCGCTAACTTAATACAGTTGCTAAGCAGCGATATTTCTCACTCTGACTTATGTCATTAGAAGAAGACAGAGTGAGAGATAGCAATGTTCTAATTTTGATTAAGGGGGTGTGTTTGATAACAGGCAAACTTGGTTTAAGAAGCTAATAATGAGTAACCATATGTTGCCGAGTCTTAGTATGGGAATATCATTATCCCTCGTAGCATGATCATATTGATCATTCTACTCAAGGGTTAGTCAAGCCTAGAATAGAAAAAATGTAATACTTACATTAGGTAAATGTTTGTAGTTGGAGGAATTAATTTCAAATGGTGTACGCATAGAACTCCTCCATGGTTATACGCATTCGATATATTTTATATCTATTCTACCCTAGACAAAATGCTATCTAAGGTGACTTACATCTGACCGCTAACCTGTGACAAGGACTCTATTTTGGCAATTATATGTAACCACCGAATACAACCCAAAAATAATTAGATATGAGCAGGTCCCACATATCCTGGGATCATAGGTAGGTATAACGGCCGAATACTCAAACGCAACTCGGATTCAAACACGTCTCAAGTCGAGATTTTTACCACGGAATGAGTATTCGGGGTTAAAACACTTGACTCGCTCTAGTTTGACAGTTTTCAATGAAAACTTGAGACTTGAGACTTGCGTTTGCGTATTCAAGGTGAGTCAAATTCAGGGTGAGTCAGACAAAACATTAATTTTGCGAAAATCCTGCGAAATTCTTTTCGTTTCCTAAGAGAACCAGCGGGTAATTACCTAACCTAACCATAACATATAACATGAACTAAAACTCCTCGTCAGTGCTATAAAATATACCATTCTTCTAACCATGGCATTGACTAGCCCACCTCATTCATGGGTTGAATGTGTCATATTAAGTACTTACATGTTACGTGGACAGATAGGTACTTGCCTATTGCAGCGTGATTTACACGGGCTTTTGATAAACGTGCGTGACAGTGTCGGCTCCAGATGAGATAAAAAAAAGTTTAATACAACTTTTCTTGATAGCACACTTTCTGGTTATTGGAATTACGTACTATTTTATTTGTGTCGTTGGCGTGAGTTGTATGCGGTTTGTGTCAAATATTAGCAATTGTATCTGTATTTATTGATATGTATTTGCTAACCCCTTTGTTCATAATGGTTCATAACTTAAAACGCTAGGCAGCGTTATTTCTCATTCTGACTTATGGCCTATTGACATATTAAGTCTTTCCGGCCTATCTTTCTGGGCCGGGATGCTAGAATCTAAAATATATTTTATTTTAGATTCTAGCATTAACGCAAAAAATTCATTTCAGCTTGTACCTCTCCGTCAGAGTGCTAAATGGCAAACAGCTGGTCTTTCTGCTTCGAAATACATCTCTTTCTAAATTAGCAACTGAGCGAGACTTTAGACCCAGTTAGTTCACCAACCACTATTATGTCAATAGAAGATGACAGAGTGAGAAATAACAATGCTTCGAGTTCCGAGTTAGCAGACTATTAAGAATGAAAAGGGGGTTTTAATTTTAACTTTTTAATTTTCTTTATTCAGGACAAAAAACAATTTGTTCAATGCAGACTTATTATATAATGTACATATTCTATGTGTTTCTAAATGTACAACCAATCACATTATCCACAGATTACTACAGAAGTTTTACTTACTACATAGTTGGTTGTTGTATAAAGGTAGCTTAATGGTTATATTAATGCTTATTTATTTTATGATACATTTCAGAACAGTAATTTTACCAGTAGTTATTTTTAATTTACATATTATTATTTTATTTTATTTTTTATTTTATGAATTTGGGTTATTGTATTGTATGAATTTGTGTAATAATTCATCCGTCTCAGGATCTTAAAACGTTGTTGCTATGCTTGCCCTTCCGGCGCGGCTTTTTTAACCCTCAAAAGCCTCTCTGCTATTTTTAAGTTTTTTGTAGGATATTTAGATTTCGTTAGTTTAGTTAGTTAGTAGTTTAGTTTAGAGTTAGTTCCACCTAACCCCAGTTACCATAACGGCACACGGTCTGCCAAACACCCTATATAACAAAAGCTTACACAGCACCGGGTAAACAGCCTAATAGATAGATAGTCTATGAATAAACTGCGATTTAGATCATCCATCGTTAGCATGCTGTGTGACCGCGGCCGTGGCATGACCTGCCCTATTTAGTACATTCCGTCGCGAAATCCATCAGACCCAGACTACGATAGTGACATGTCTTGAATGCCTAATGCTCAGATAAGTTCAACAATAACGCATGATAACAGCTTTAATTATTCAAACAATACTGTTTGCCTGATGGTATTCATTTCAAATGTATGCCTACTAAGAGATAATGAACTGGGTTTATAGTGATACTAGCTTTTGCCCCCGGCTTCACTAACTTTCCACCTGGATAAGCATGCAGACGTGGCGTCTCTACCTATCAGTGATAGTGTTTCGAATCTGACCAGCTGTGCGATTACGCAAAACCACCCATCCTATATTGACATTAGAAGGCCCTTTGAATGGCCTTCGTTATTTGCTATTGTATGGATATGGCCATCGAACTGGCTTTCAAGGCCATTCAAAGGGCTTTCAAATGTCATATATAGGATGGGTAATTTTTGCGTAATTGCACAGCAGTAGTTCTGGACCTATACTACAAAAAAAATACAAATACACCTTACCTTTAATTTTACTTTAAGTATATTTTTGCAATAGCTAAACGTATCTAATCAACAAGTAGTTATTTTTAGTAATTGGTTGAAAAACTTTAGTAAATCTTGAAGGCCTTTATTGCTTTCTACTTTTTCAAAACATCGAAGCCATTTAATAAGCCTGAGGAATTTTAAACGAGCACTTAAAAAACGGTTCGATTTGTGACTATTTTAAGCTAGACAAACACAATAAGTATTGTTGTGTCTTATCTAGGATCAGCAAGAGCAAACTTAACGAATTTAAGCCTGCCTGCTGTTGATAAGAATAAAACATGAATCATGATGACTGAATAGCCATATCCACGTTGGTAACAGACGATTACCATCGTCTGTTACCAACGTGGATCTTTTGCTAAACTTTGTAGGTTTTGGCTTTGGCTTTAGGCATCGAGGCATAGGGGATAATAACTTGAAACAAACTGTAGTAACAGTTTGTTTTTACTTGTTATTATCAAACAAAGGGGTTTTAGAGGGTTCTGAAATTCCTATAGGAATCAAGCGGACCTAAACGTGCGTCCTGCATTTCATGTGATTGTGTTCATGATCTTTTACCATTTTCAAAGGAAACTTGTTCGCGTTGAAATCACTTTTTGTAACATATAGGTTACAAAAAAAATTCGAGCGAGGTCCTTGAAAATTTCCGCTGACATCAAAATAAATAGATCCTCAAGATTAGAACACGCTGTGTAGAAATAGAAAAAATATAAAATTAAACGTGTGTATAGGTACTAGTTGTAAGGTCGTCTAAGGCTATTCTCGAGAGAATGAAATTAATGTTCTGTGACTAGGTTGTCACTCGTCACACACGTGTTACAAATGCTGTATTAATTAAGAGAAACAAATACCTATATAGCTTTGCAGCTGTTTCTATTGTTCTATTTATAATCAGACCACTGGTTTAGGTCAAGATTGATTCTATTACCCTCGAGTTGGTACTGTACATTTTAGTCCGTGATTTTAGTATAATATTAACAACGCTTATAATAAAGGTTAGATAGTTACTTTTACGTCAAAATGACAAATTTAATGCATAGTTTTATTGCTTCATTGGGAGAAAACCAAGTGTTATTAAAACGTGTGGTTCGGTGCAATTTGCTGTGCTTTTTATGTAAACATAATAAATAATGTTGGTAAATTCACACAGCGTTATCTAGCCCCAAGCTAAGCAGATCTTGTGCGATGGGTACTATAGATAACTGATATACTTAATACAATACACTACATAGATCGAATTTTTTTATTATATTGACACCTGTGATGTGTCCTCACCACTCGTATTTGAGAAACATTATATGGTACTGGATATGGCTAAGGATACTGAACAAACAGATGTAAATGTCGATGTTGTAGTATAAAGCAACAAAATTTAAGTGAAAGGCTTAAAGTGTTAATGTAATTAACCTCCTTTTCTTCGGTACCCTATTAAATGTTCACTATCTTTCACAGGCTAAACGAAGTGCTAGAATCTCTAGGTAAGATCCCTATTCTGTCCGCGTTGAAACTGAACGCAGAGGCACATAGGTTCTCAGCTTTCGATGTGTTTGAAGAGACGGACTTCGAAGGGCATCCGTACAGGGTCAGCCAACGTTTGGACAGCAGTTCTGAGAAACAGAATCAGGACTTCTCTGGCGTTGAGGCTTTCAAACTTTCAGAGGAAGATGGTAAGTGAATTATTTTAAATGTTTTATAGAAAATAGGCTTGTGTTTCATTTCAATTAATTGGAAGGTTTATGAGCAGTTTCGGGTTAACTTACAAGAAGGACTACTTAGGAAGGCTATCTGTATTCATATAAAACTGAGTAAAAAAGGTCTGTGATGATGATGTAATACTTGCGGTTTTAATTAAATGATTTAGCATTTAGCTATAGGATAAACATGTGCCGGCTTAGAATTTGCACCACCCCAACTCTTCCCGCGAATGTCGTAAAAGGCGACTAAGAAATATCCACCGGGGGCAGGCAGCAGCGCCCCCTGCAGAACTATTCTACTACAGAACTGCAATCCCCAAACCGCATGCCCAGCGTGGGGATTATGGGCATTGCCCCCCGTGGGATAAGGCGCTTATCAGTAGGATGTTGAGGCGAGGTTGAAGATAAATAATGAACTCCTAAGCTCTATAGTTAATAGTTCCCGCTAAAACATCTGATAGAAATAGAAAGGATTTTTGTTATGTTTTCTGTTATCAAGTCGCGTGCTCATTACTCATTGGTTCTTGAGGATATTGATATTATTATCTCACACACCTAATCTGCTCTTTGCTACATCAATTTGTTATGATAAATATCATTCACGTGTATCGTTAATCTAGCTAAGTGAGTGTACTGAGCAATAATTACGTTCGAAATTTCGCATACACAAGAATATATTTCAGTTATAAGTATCTACTACCTATAGGCAGAGATTCCTTTGTTATGCTTTGAATAACCTATAGAAACTGTCTAGTCTTTTAGAAAGGAAAACACAGAAAGGGAAAAGTATGGTATAAGGATGTAATATTAACTCGACGTTACAGATATATGTAGAGGTAGATGCTGTAATGTCGAGTTAATATGTAGACTTCTCTTTTACGCCGTGGTCAGTGCCGCCATGTTTCGCCAGTGTTCCTTGATCTAAGAGTCGTTTTGTATAAGACGCATAGAAAATTGTGATTAAAAATGACAACCTCTTTCGTGCTGTCCCGCTTACTTAGGTCAACTGATCCAATATATACACAAAAGATGCGGTCATTTTAGTCCTAATCTTTATCTACGCTGCTTATAATAGATTCTAATTATTTCAGTATTCGAGAATGCAAAAGACGCGTCATCCAGTAAAGAATCCGGGCAGTCATCAGAGGCGTTGCAGCGTATCTACGATACGGAAGAGGGAGTCACTTTTAGAGCGCGGACATCGTCTTACCAAAGCAATGACGAGCTTACTTTACTTCACTGGATACTTGCGCAGGGGAATAAGGCTTCGTTGCAAGATATACTGGACTATTGTCAGAAGGGGCTGGCGTTGGTGAGTGTTATGTCTGTAGCGGTAAGGTCTAGAATGAGTTGTTTACTAGAGAAGTGAAAAGTTACTTTACTTCACTGGATACTTGCGCAGGGGAATAAGGTTTCATTGCAAGATATACTGGACTATTGTCAGAAGGGACTAACGTTGTTGGTGAGTGTTATGTCTATAGCTGGAAGGTCGATAATGAGTTGTTTATTACAATACAATACATAACTCTTTATTGTACACCACAAAGTTAAATAAAAAACATACATAGATATTAACATAAAATACAAAGGTACAATAAGCGACCTGATCGCTTAGAAGCGGTTTTTTCCAGGCAACCCTAGGATAGAAAATTGAGAAAAATCTGACATTTGTGCTGATTCTGTTGTTATAGGATTCCTAACTTAAATTTAACGATTTCTAAAGTTTCTAAGATAGGTTGACCTAAAAGTTATGGTATTCTATAAACAGATCCTAAAAATAGCAAAATTAGAACGTGTTTGAAAATCCCAAACTGTCTGACTGACTGACTGACAGACAGACAGGCAGACAGACAGTCAGTCAGTCAGTCAGTCAGTCAGTCAGTCAGTCAGCCAGTCAGTCAGTCAGTCAAATATGTTTAAAAATTAGACTGGCAGGTTTAAAATTAGGATGACAGATCTAAAACAACTCAACTTAATTATAATAGCTATAACCCTATTCTTTGCATTACATTTGAGCTATTAGAAACGTCTACATAATTTTAGAAGGCATCTAATTTGGTCATGATTAAAATTTATAAGCAACATGAAAAAAAAAATGAAATAAAAACATTAGGGTACATAAAAGTTGTACACACCTTGTTTGATACTAGGACTGACTGACTTTAGGATCTGTTTAAAGAATACCATAATTTTTAGGTAAACCTAGCTTAGAAAATTTAGGAATCGTAAAATTTAAGTTAGGAATCCTAAAACAACAGAATCGACACCATTATGTACGGATTCAATAAACCCAAGCTTATCAACAAAACACATTTTCTTTATCGATGAGTGTTATTAGGTTACAAATAATATATGAGTTGGTACGAGTTTGTTCCTGTTTCTTTCCATTGGTCGTTCCTATTGGTGTTTATTGGTGCTAATATAATACTCGATGACGTCTATCAAGTCAAGAAAATATCATCGGAAAATACCTCTTACTTCGTAGGCATCTAATATTGTTGTAAACAATTTGCTTTCCAACGATAATTTTCCTACTTCAGTTTATTGGTTCCGACCTAATCTTCGATAGCGTCTTATCAGTACAAGAAAATATCATGGGGGAAAAAACCTCAATTTCGAAAGTTTAATGTTTTAGTAAACAATTTGCTTTCCAATGATCGTTTTCCTATTACAGTTTATTGATTCGGACAAGTTCTTTGATAATTTGTTATCAGGCTAGATCATTTCTGTCCGGTTGGATGAACATACCTACTTCGATTTACAATCATACACCACCCACACAAATACACATACACACACACACACAGGGGTAACTCCTGTCGCCCGGACTCATGAGAGACCGGTGTCCTCTGGAGTACCCTACCAAACTTGCGCACATACCACACACATTTACACTACACTGACTACAGACACGTAATACACACACTCGCGCACCCACAAACATTTAGGTCTGCCTGTGCTTCTCTTATTATTTTACCTTTGTTGCTTTTATTGTGTTTTGATTTAGTAATCTGATGTTTTTTTGAAACTGTCCATAAGATTATTTGGACAAATTTATTACCTAGGATAGACTAATTATAAATTGTTTTTTTCCCTACCTGATCCAACTTGTATCTCAGTTTATGTAATCCGTGGAGTGGGGGCCCTGGAGACTTTCATTTATGGGTTTTCTCTAAAACCTATAGCAAGCTCCAGCCTCTCTCACAATACAGGTTTAAATAGATCTAAGCACTGTACTTATAATATCTAAAGTTTATGTAAAACCTATTGTGACGAGGAAATAAGCAAATTATTATTATTATCAAAACAAGAAATTATCATGGGAAAATACCTTACATAATGTGGTTGTAAACAATTGCTAGGCTCTCATAAACATCATCACCAGCCTGCAGGAATGGTTTCAGCCGTTGTCGACCAGTTGCGGTGCATACGCCTCTATGTTATTGCCATTGCCTTGGTCTTGTGCTAGTCTGGGTTAGGTACATCGTCTTGCGGATATCAGCTACCCATCGCACCGATAGACATCCTTTTTTCCTATCTCCGTCTCTGAGCCACCATTTAGTCTGTACTTTGGTCTACCCGTCGTAACTTCTTGGTTTTATGAACAACTAGCCATTGTTCGCGGCTTACATGGCTTTAGCCAAAAGCGTTTTAACGCAGCCTATGTCACTCAGGGATAATTTAGCTCTGGTCTGCAAACTGATCAGAGCTTCTGGAAATTATCTCCTACATACAAAATTCAAACAAACTTATTAGCAGAGATAAATTACTCCATGTTTTACGCATTTCTCTTTACAGATCGACGCAGAGCCCCTAAAAGACAGAGAAGCGGAACTGTACAATATATTAGAATACGCGAATAACCACGGCCTGAAGCAGATCAAGGGTATAGAAGACCGGCTGTACGGGCTGGACCAACTGCTTAATGATGTAAAGAAACTGGAGCGGGATCAACGTGATCAGGCTGCTTCGCTAATACAGGTAACGAAATTAAAGAAAGATGTGTATCTTTCTTGTTTCGTGCAATCAAGTGTCAACAGTGCAATCAAGTCTCAAACTTAGCAAGTTTCTTGGTAGTAACCAACTTAAGTTAAAGTAACGTAAGTTAACGTAAGTTTCTGTGTTACTGCATGGAATAAAAGGTTTAACCAAACTGCATCCACCTAGCTAGATCATTTCGTAGATATCAAAAGGCACATGATAATGGCGACCGATGTGGCGCAGCGGGCGAAGGTCCGCCTGCCACGCAGGAGGTTGCGGGTTAGATTCCCGCCTTAGGACAAATGTTTGTACGATCTGCAAATATTTGTTCCGGGTGTTCTGGGTATTTTATGTGTTACAAAAAAATATCTATCTAGTGTATCAAGTATATCAGTCATCTAGTACCCATAACACGAGCTCTGCTTAGCTTGGGGCTAGATAAGGCTGTGTGGATTGTCCAGCATTATTTATTTATTATGACACATTAAAATACTTGTTTGGGATTTTATGCGTTAAAATCCCAAACAAGTATTTTAATGTGCTTTAGAAATTACTTACCATTATTGTAATCAAATATTAGAATTTTACTATGCACGGTGCACGGGTATTTACCTCTGCAACAACGTAGGAGAAGTAGCTGAATGAACGCGATAGATACCTGTGAATAGTTCGTAATTTTGATCGCGTAAGTTTCAAAAACTTCAAAGCAATATAACCCATATTCCAGTACCGAGAAAGGATAAGTTCAGCGTGCGACCCGTCCGTCCTACCCACCCTTGTGCAATCGCACTGGTGTCAACTACAGAAGCTGCTGAAAGGTCATCAGAGTCTGTTCGATATACGGCGGCGTATAGCGAAATCTAAGGAAGAATTGTCACATATTCTTAAAGCTAGATTAGAGTAAGTATTCATACGTTTTCACTAGTTATATTAAGTCTTCTACACTTTTTATATTATCATCACATCATCGATGAATAAATTGAAATAGAATTGAATGACAACGGGATTTTTCCAAACCAAGCACAGCACTTTTTTTCCATAAAAGCTAAAGCTGCGTTCATTAATTTAACATGGTTACCACACAGCACAAAAATGTGCATTCAAATATAGGCTTTAACTCGTAACGTTAAGATACATTTTGCAGTGACAAAATGGCTTCCCACAAGCTTCAAACGATTGGCCCGCGAGCTGTCTGTCATCTGATGCCGTCAATATAAAATGCATCTAAATGTTACGAGTTAAAGCCTATATTTGAATGCACATTTTTGTGCTGTACAGCAGCGGTGCTTTTCAAGTGTGCGACAAGCGTTACCCAACCAATTGGGTCGCTCAATTTTCATAGCCTAGCAATCTTAGTGGCTTAGTGCCGACACATTTAGCCGCTTACCATCGGTGAGGTTGTGGTTAAACGAAGGTCTATAGACTATAAAAAAAAACACAACTCTTGTGGAAAAGCACACTCAGTCGTCAACACTGGGTTATATTTGGGCACGTGACATATACTATTTATTGATGCCCTTATTCCCAGTGAGGTCCTACATCTATTCAAGTACATAAAAAAATGGTGTTCTTATGACTACACAATTGAAGGGAACATTTTTAACCTTTAAAGTGGTCCAATGGAAGTTTACCCGGTTCAGCGTAACCGACCCGAGCGTGACAGTTTACTGTTAATAAAAAGTACTCTTAAAGAAGTTTCCACTTCAATAATGTGTTTTGAATTTACAGAGCAGTACTCAAGATAGAAAACTCAATGTCAGTACAAGACGCGCACGCAATGCTGTCCTTCCAATGCTTCAACCGGCTCGCCCGGTACTTCGGCATCGTGTCGCAGCTGCACGCCGCGCCCGCGGTCTACGTGCGCGCCGTGCACGAGGTGGCGCGCCGACGGACCTTCTCACAGGCGCATCTGAAGGTAAGGCATTATCTCACGGGCAAGGTCGAGGTAACGCCATGTCGGTACAATGCTGTCTTACCGTGGGATGCATGGAGTACGTGAAACGTCTTGTTCGTGCTAGAGCAGCACACAGAGTGGCTCGCTTGGCTCGCCACTCAGGGATGTCATGTTGTGACACAGCACGCAGCTGTGGGTGGATCGCTTCGCTCGCAGCACGGGATAATCGTGAGCCCTTTAAAACGCGACCGCTCTCGCTCGAATCAATCAATGTTCTGCTAAATAACAAGAAGAAGAGACTGTGGAACACGTTTTGGTACACTGCACGGCCACAAAGGAGGCCAGACACAAGACGGGGCCGAAGAGCCTGATTGAGGCATTAACCCCATCCACACCCACGGAAAAGCTGAAGCGCTGTCAATCACCAAAAGTCCTGCTCCGGTACATCAAGGAGCAGGGCTGGTTAGGGCCTGTTTAGGCAGGGGGATAATGCACAATACTCTTCATGGGAGATGTCCGTGCAAATCTCAGTTCCCCTACTTATAATTTGAATTAGAGCCCTCCTGCCTTTCCTCATTCGTGGTACCTCGATTAGGAAAAGTGAACGAGGGCCTCTCTTGAGGAAGTGTATAGAGCAATTGTGTTTACAATTTTGGTCTAGATTGAAATCAATTATGTGAACACAGAGAAAATAATGTTGCATGCATTAGATTTAAATTACCATAAGACGTAAAAAAGGAAAGACATTAACAATCATTGTTACTGGACTAATAATATAAAAAAAATGTTTTTTTAAGCACAGCTTAAATCTAAAATGGTTATTATCGTAAATATATATGTTATTGGATTTAGCTATTTCGTTATACAAACATACAGATTGAATATGCTACTGCCACACTGAAACCGTTCTTTATTTATCGCGCTGACTGTACTTTTGACCTATAGGCCGTCAAATAAATACGCGAAGTAACTCTGTGTAATAAAGTTATTTCTATCCCATGGGAACTGATTTATGGGATAAAACGTAGCCTATGTTTTATTCCAGTCTTCTAGGTCTGGAATCAAATTCTAACTAGGCTAAAACTAGGCTGCACAAAATTAATGTATCTTCTAAATGGCAATGTATACGCTTCTACAACAAAATACCACTAACCTAACCACTGTAGTTTTAAGTTTTACATGTATTTGTTTTATTAGTGCAATAAAGAATTATGAATTACCAAATGAGTTGAAAAAATTATCATTAAATAAATTCAAACAAATTGTCAAACATATCCTTTGTAAAAAGGCTTACTACAAAATATCAGATTATCTAGAGGATAAAAAAGCTTGGGACAAGTTTTGCTCCAAATCGATAACTAACAACCTAACAAGGTAAAGGTTTCTTGTTCGCTTCTTTACATTAGATTCAAAATATTGAAGTTAACAAAAATCAAAGGGATCACTTTATTTTCTAGTTTTTCTTATGTAATTTGAATTTTGTGACGTGTCTAAGAGTCCTGTAAGGTCTAAAGGAAATAAAGCACTTTGAATTTTGAATTTTGTATCAATAAATCCGATTCATTCAGTAGTTTTAGCGTGATGTGACAAACATCCATACATCTAAACATCCAAACTTTTGCATTTATAATATAAGTGTGATATACAATGTGATACTTACCGGTATAATCAGATTTACATGTTTACTTATCTCTTTCAGTGGGCAACAGACCTAGCAGAAAAACTGCTTAGAATTCACGACGAAGAAATAACTAGACGGCAAGACTTCAACACTCTATTCGAGGGACACTTTCTTAGAAGTTTGTTTCCGGGCATGACGGAATTGCCGCCGCCATTCGCTACGCAAGCGCCACCGACGTTCGACGGGAAGTTGCCGCAACTGACTGAGGAAGATGTGGAGTTTATAGCAAGTTCTTTCCCGCAGTTGGCAGATGCGGTGCCGAGTTATGATATGGAAGGGACTGTTAGGTTTTTTCGTCAAAGGTATGTTGGTCCTATTTTGGTGACAAATCTTTAAACCAAACAAAGAATTTGTCATTAAATTGTGTGTCTTAGAGACTTAGCCAAATTTCTCTAGGTGTTTTGATTGAATAAAAGTTGAGTGTGCTTTCTAATTTTCAGGATAAATGCTTCGCAACACGAAGAAAAAGATGCCATTATTCAAGTAGATTTCGACAAGTAAGTTTCTAGTCATTTTACGATGCCTAAAACCGGTATGCCGGTATACGCCTGTTTCCTTCACCTCTCCAAAGCCTTTGACCTTGTGTCATATGATGTGCTGTGGAGAAAGTTGAGGGACAGGGGTTTACCGGTTGAAGTCCTGAAGATATTTAAGCACTGGTATGACAACCAAATCAACGTTGTGAAGTGGGCTGGCTCTCTATCGGAAGCATATAGGTTGGAGTGCGGGGTGAGACAGGGGGGAGGACGTCTCCCAAGCTCTTCAATTTATATGTGGACGAGCTTATAGGCGAGCTCAGCAGTAAGCGTATCGGCTGTCGCATGTACGGTGTTAGCATCAATAACATCAGTTATGCAGATGATATGGTGCTGCTGAGCCCGACGGTAGGTGGGACTAGAGAGCTTTTAAAAGTATGTGAAGTCTACGCTGTTAAGCATGGGCTCTCATATAATGTTAATAAAACTGAATACATGGTATTTAAGGCCGCCGGTAAATGTCCCGATAATAAACTTAAGATTACCTTGAATGGCCTAGATATTAATCGCGTGTTTAGGTTTAAATATCTGGGACATATAGTTACCGACGACCTTAAAGATGATGAAGATATTGAAAGGGAACGTAGGGCTCTATCGGTTCGCGGTAACATGCTGGCTCGCAGATTTTCCCGTTGTACTGAACAAGTTAAAGTCACACTCTTCAAAGCTTACTGTCAGAGTTTGTACACGGGAAGTCTGTGGGTCCGGCATACCAAAAGATCGATGGACGCCCTACGAGTCCAATATAATAATATATTTCGGATGATGCTGCGACTGCCCCGATTCTGCAGTGCGTCGGGAATGTTTGCGCAGTATCACACTGATGGTTTTCATGCCATCGTGCGCAAGAGAACTGCGTCCCTAATGCGCAGAATAAGGGACAGTCGCAACAGCATCCTGCGGACTGTGGCAGAGGGGCTATCTTCTCCACTCTGGAGATACTTTGTGGTGAGGGTGATCAATGAAGGAAGATATTTCCTTCATTGATTATCCTTACGTCATCTGGCACAGTTGTTCTTATTTATTACTTTGTTCTTTTTTATTATTATTATTATTTTTCTTTTGGTTGTATATTAATGTGTTCTTTTGTCGTAAAGTTATGGACTATTGTTGTCTGAAATAAAATTTTTTTTTTTTTTTTTAAAAGCCGCCACACACAGAAACCGTGGCCGGGCCGGAGGCGAATCTGTGCGGGTTGTATCATACGAATTTTATATGAAAGACTACACGTACATCGCCGGGCGGCTTTTAACCTCGAATGTCTTGTGAACAGCAATTATTATTAATTTGCAGAGATTTCGAATCAGAAGCGGGCGATTTCGAGAAGCTATGTAGACAAAGCGATGCAAAACAAACAGTGGACACATCGACGATCTGCGTTCCGGAAACAATGGCGGTCTCCATGGTAACAGAGGTGCGATCTCTTCCCGTCATATTGGAAGCCGAGAGTCCGGTCTATGAAAACTCCGATCTATACTTTGAAGACTCTCTGCCGTCAAGCTTGGAATGGGGCCGGAGCGAAAGACAGGTTTACTTATAACCCTGTAAAACCACTCTAGTTAGACCTCAGATTTATACCATAGTTTCTTAGTAGTTTGGCGTTTTCAGAGGTATTTCCATACTAGTGGTGTGACCATGACCAGTCTTGTTAGATCTCTGATGCTAACGTCGTCGTTGGTAAATAATTTCATGTAGCTTGGCGATGTTGGAGGTCTTATCAGAATGGACACATTTGAATTTTTTTGCTCCTGTCTTCACCGGCCCCTATTAAGCTATATATATAATTTATTTTGCATCATACATACTGTAATTTACTTAAGATAATAATAAAGCGGCTTTTTTCTGGCAGTATTCCTAAAAGTTTTCATGCTTTGTTATGAATTCATGCAGATTATAATTTATTGTATAAACTTGAAATTCGTATGGATAGCTTTCAATCAAAATATTATTACATTTCAGGACAATATGGAAACTCATAAAATAAACATTGAAAAGTTCCAACAATTTCTTCTAAAACTTTACGAGTTATGCAAAATTCACATAGTTCATATGATGGAGGAATTAATAAGAATAAAAACAGAAATTAATCAGCAGAAAGATTTTGTCAGTAGTCAATGTTCAGTGATACTAGAAGAATGGAGGAGGAACAACGAAGCAACGGAAATCAAATTTAGAGAAGAAACGCAAAGACTTACAGTTGATCATGAATTAGAATTAAGTGATATGAAAGCTACGCTTAACGAGAAAGATGATACTATTTCATCACTAAGAACAGAGATAGAGAACATAAAACTAGAACACCAGAAAGAGATAGACAGATTAACTGCAGAACATCAGAGTACAAAAGACTTATTAGAGGAGACGAGAGAAGAAATTGGTTCGTTTGAAATAAAACTGGAAGAAGCGGAAGCTAATAAACAGAAAGAGATAAAGAATTTGCAAGAGAAGATGCATCAGGATTACAAGAAAGAGATTGAATCACTACGTTCCAGGTAAGTTAACACTGAATTAATAGTTCTCACTGCAAAGAGCTACAAATAAATTACATTATATTTATGTTTAGCGAAATCTAGAAGTTAAAACTAAATAGGATAGGAGATCCGTTCGCCTTCCTAGGACATTGGTGGCAGGTCCCGTATGACCCTTCCTGATCATATCCGCCCATATATCGTATATTATCAATGGTGGCCATCTTACTTTTATATATTTATGATAAATCGAAAAAAACTCAAAATTACAACGCTATTTCAATGTATACATTGCATTGACAGATAGCCAGGGGTTAGAAGGTGGCAGGTATAATGAGATATGCCAATATTTGCGATCAGTTAAAAAAAGTCGTTTAATACTACTGAACTTTAATTAAAAAAAAAATATTTAAAAAAAAATTAAAAAGTGAAATAATTTAAGTAAATAATAATTTAAGTAATAATCTTACGAAAGATGGCCGTTTTTGTCACAAAGCAACGAATATGCCAAATGCGCAACATAGGCCTTCCCCAAACGACGACGCTACAATACACGCGTCAATATGCGTCGTCGTTTGGAGAAGGAAATAGCTTTGTATGTATCCAGAGCCGTGTCCATTCATCGACTCTGATACGAATCCATCTATTGCCTACTTTATTTGAGGAAGGCCTTTTGTATAGTAGTGGAACAAAGGTAGGCTGAGCTAAGATAAAAGGAAATGGTTTATCAATTGAAACCATTTAAATGTCACAAAATGGCATAAAAAAGTTAACGTAGACTCGTAGATTAAACACATTTTTATTTTTAGGTTCCGCCTAGTAGCCCTCCAAACAAACATGGACCGCTCTCCCTCTGAATCCAGCCTGGAAAAGATCGAGCGAACCGACATGATAGAGATCTCGAGCCACAACACGATCATGTTGCAGACGAAGGAAAACGCAGAGGTGGAAAAGGAAGAAGCTGTGAGATTGGCGGTGGAGAAGTGCGAGACGGAATGGAGTGCTAAGTTTGATGTGGAGGTCGCTTCGCTGAAAACTAAGTTCGATACGGAGAAACAGGTGGGCTAAAAATATTCATCTGTTTTCTAACACGATATGATTGATAAACCACCTTGGAAATAGAGTTTTGTTCTTTTCTATCACGGTAAGCAACATTTCGTGATAGTTTTCGTCCATTTGAGTCCAGACGAGATATTTCCTGCTCTTATATTACGGACGTGCGTGACACGTCGATTCCTCGGTATTTTTTTCTTTTTACGATTCAGGTAAAAACAGGTAGGAAAAAAATATTTTCATATCATTTGTTTTCTAACACGATATGATTGATAAACCACATTGGAAATAGATTTTTGTTCTTTTCTATCACGGTAAACAACATTTCGTGATAGTTTTCGTCCATTTGAGTCCAGACGAGATATTTCCTGCTCTTATATTACGGACGTGCGTGACACGTCGATTCCTCGGTATTTTTTTCTTTTTACGATTCGAGTGTTTGAGTAAGCGATTGTATGAATGAACACATACACACAACAATATGGTAACCCTTAAAATAATAAAGTAAGAGCACCTTATCACTGCAAGTGATCTCTCGGCAACTTTATTACAAGTGTGTTCGTGATGCGTGGTACAAACGAAGCAAAATGCAGAGGTGGAAAAGGAAGAGGCTGTGAGATTGGCGGTGGAGAAGTTCGGAATGGAGTTCTAAGTTTGATGTGGTAGTCGCTTCGCTGAAGACGACGTTCGATACTGAGTAACAGGTGGTAGAAACGTATTTTTTTTTAATTGTTTGTCTCAATAATGTTGTACTCGTAGTAAGTAGGTCTGATGTTGGCTGCCTTTAGCTAATCATCATGGTATTGTGATCTGAAATTACGGGCGTGTTGTTTGGAAGAGGTGAAAGGGAAGGATACATAATATTAAGCCTCTTCAAATAATATTGCCTCATTCACATAGAACACATAGCCTACTCTTGATATGTATGTCCGAAGTTGCGGCATGGAAAGAAGTACGTAACGCAAATTCGACGGTCAGCTGACGCAACTTCCTATTTGTATGACCATTATACTTTTTTTTGACTCAATAGATTGATCAGTTTAAATCACAGCTTAATTGTTTCAATTGCAAATACTTGTTCTAATTTGACGACCGATGTGGCGCGGCGGGCGAAGGTCCGCCTGCGACGCAGAAGGTTGCGGGTTCGATTCCCGCCTAGGGACAAATGTTTGTACGATCTGCAAATATTTGTTCCGGGTGTTCTGGGTATTTTCTATATATAATAAAAAATATTTATCTATGTTATATATTGTATTAAGTTTATCAGTCATCTAGTACCCATAACACAAGCTCTGCTTACTTTGGGGCTAGATGATGCTGTGTGGATTGTCCAGCATTATTTATTTATTTATTTATTTAATTTGTTTTTATTATTGAATTGTAACTTTCTTAGTCAATAAATAATATTATAAAAAAAAATAGAATGATGTTTAATTGGTATCTACTATATAAAAATAAGTCGGGTTTTCCTTCCTTACGCTATAACTCCAGAACGCACGAACCGATTTCCACGGTTTTGCATTCGTTGGAAAGGTCTCGGGCTCCGTGAGGTTTATAGTTACATAAAACGAAGCCTCTGGTGGCGAAACGGAGTTCGTCGGGTTTGCTAGTATTTAATATATATATATATATTTAATGTTTAATTCGCAGGTGACAATAAACGACGTAACCCGTCGATTGCTCTCTGAAAAGGACAGGCAGTTGGAGTTACTGCGGGAGCACGAACAAGTGTTGGTCAAAGAGTGCGGGAAGTACAGGGACACGATACAGCAGCTCACGGATCCTGAGACAAACGACTACGACTCATTGCTCAAAACTCAGGTATTTACTGCTGGTTTTGTAACAATAATGTATTTTTTCATGTTTAATCTTTAGTCAAGCGTTGGTCAAATAGTGTGGGAAATACAGGGACACGGTACTCATGGTTCTTGATACTGCAGCTCATGGATCTTGGGACAAACGAATTCGACTAAAATCAAAAGTACAGACAATTTCGTGAAGAACCCTTCTAATCCTGACGCTAGTTCAATAGAATATAATTATTTATTTATAACGCCAAGTTATAAGTCAAAATCAAAAAAGATATAAAGGTAAGAAATAAAGTATTAAATAAAAGTACCTATTATGTGAATATAATTAATTGTATTATAAATTAATTACTAATCAAATTAAATAACATGCAATACGTAGAACTCTACTATAGAGTAAAATGAACTGTCTAAGAGCCATTTTTTCAATCAATTTTTAAACATTATTTATTTATTTGCATATAAGGAAGGCCTACAACTTATATAAATACAAAATAAGTTACAAGAAGGGGCGGCAATGGGACGGGCCTCTGTGTGAGTTGACACGGAATAGTTTGTTACATACGTGCTCCAGCTCTGCGGATCGTGCCCGTCTCCTGGCCGTTTCTAAATGGGAGTCAGGACATTGGTTGCAAGCATTTCCTTCGTTTAACACTGGCACTTTATTGGATCCCGTAACTTTCCGTATCGCAACATGTCTTCGGTTGGGTGCAATGTGTTGCGCGCCTCATCAATGCCAGTGCGGTACTGCTGTCGAACAGCTTGGTCATCACGGATTATCGTGTACTAGGGCCGCCCCGGTCGGATATCTCGTCATGCCAGCCTTAACGACGTCATCCGGCGGGCCTTTGTCACCGCTAACGTACCAGCTATTCTCGAACCGAATGGTCTGTTGCGTGAAAATAGTAAGAGGCCTGACGGCATGACACTAGTCCCATGGGAGTTGGGGAGGCCAATTGTGTGGGACGCTACATGCGTCGACACACTTGCGCCTTCCCATCTTCCGAGGACATCCGTAAGGGCTGGTGCGGCGGCAGATTTGGCTGAGGATCTCAAGAGACGCAAATATGCAGGTCTCGACAGAGCCTACATATTTGCTCCCTTTGGAGTCGAGACCCTAGGTCCGTGGGGTACCGAGGCTCTCCGGGTTTTTAAAAAGTTATCTGAGCGTCTGGTCGACGCGACGCGTGACCCGAGAGCTGGCGAATATCTGGCGCAGCGCATCAGCATTGCCATACAGCGGGGCAATGCAGCCAGCGTCTTGGGGACGCTTCCGACTGGTATTGAAATGGATCAGTTGAGCTACCTGTAGATTGTTTGCAACAGTCTGCAGTTAGCTTAATTGTTTCAATTGTAAATACTAGTTCTAATTTGTTTTTATTATTGAATTGTAATTTTCTTAGTCAATAAAGAAGTTACAAGAACCTAGAAACAAAAAAGCTAATAAATGGCCTTCGCGGCTAAATGACAGTGTTAATATTAAATACGCTATGCAATCAGTTTAGAAAAGAAAAAGTCGAAATTAGCTTATGGAGATTCTAGTGAAGAAAACTCAAA
The DNA here is from genome assembly GCA_963662085.1 of Eupithecia inturbata. NCBI lineage: Eukaryota > Metazoa > Arthropoda > Insecta > Lepidoptera > Geometridae > Eupithecia > Eupithecia inturbata. Next base: position 5,954,939 of record OY759180.1, on the reverse strand, counting down.
AAAAACTTTCTTACAAACTTACTCATAGAGTAATAGTCTTATCTAAATCACTTAATAAAAGTACCTATAAAAACAATAATGTTTTTTTTAATTATTTTTAACTTACACTGCCGGCCAAAAGTTTGAGACCACTGTAAAAATCTTTGTCACCAACAAAATATTTCAAAGTACACATATGATAATGAGCTAATTTGAACACCTGCGTATTCTATTATTATTAAAGAATTTCTAAGAGTCATTATTTATGTTGTTGTTTAAGTTATCATCCTAAAAAGGTCTATTGTTTCAAAACATCAATGAGCGCCGCGCAAGGACCAGGTGGTAGAGTCATTGTAATATTTTTATCATCTGCTCATTACTTATTGTTTTGGGTTTGTTTCGCGTTAACCGATATCAGGGATTATGTTAGCTTCCTAAAACATATTTAGTACCTGAGTTTTTATGGAGTAAATTATTTTCTACCTTATTAGTCTGAGCTCGTCGTTGTTACAGTGAAGACATCTTAAAATGGGAAAAGTTCGCGAAATTAGCAGTGAAACTCGCTCTGCCATAGTTGTTTTATACGGCGAAGGCAAATCTGAACGTGCGATTGCCTCTCAACTTAAGTTGTCGAAGACTTGTGTTCATAACACAATAACCCGATACAAGGAGACTGGCAGTAATCAAGATCGTTCGCGTTCGGGAAGGCCGAGAACTACCACTTCTCGCGAGGATCACTTCATCATCACTACCAGCAAGCGGAATAGACGCCTAACAGCACCAGAAATCCGCGTAGAAGTGAACAAATCCCGATCAGAACCTGTATCATTGACTACAGTAAAAAGACGTTTGAGAGATGCTAAGTTATTTGGTCGCGTCGCCGTTCGAAAACCACTACTAAGGCCACTAAACAAAAAGAAACGGATGCAGTGGGCCCTTACCCATCGAGACTGGACTGAAGAAGACTTTAAACAAGTTCTTTGGTCAGATGAATCCAAATTTGAAATATTTGGTTCAAAACGACGAATTTTTGTTCGACGTAACGTCGAGGAAAAGATGATGCCAGACTGTGTGGTGCCAACAGTCAAGCATGGTGGTGGTTCCATTATGGTCTGGGGATGCTTCTCGGGCCATGGAACCGGAGATTTGGTACGAGTCGAAGGAATCATGAAAAAGGAGCAATATAAACGAATACTACAGCAAAATGCCATTCCGTCTGGTTCAAGAATAATTGGAGATGGATTTTTTTTTCCAACAAGATAATGACCCAAAACATAGTTCAAAATTATGCAGGGGTTATTTAGAACACAAAGAAACAGAAGGGGTTTTAAAAAACATGGTGTGGCCCCCTCAGAGTCCGGATCTCAACCCGATTGAGCTTTTGTGGGAAGAGCTTGATAGAAATGTGCGCAGTTGTTGTCCCACTTCGCAAGAAGACATGTGGAAGGCTTTACAAGAAAGCTGGAACAATATATCACAAGATACAATCGACAAATTGATTGCTCGTATGCCAAGAATAGTGAAAGTAGTAATAAAATGCAAGGGAGGGTTTTTCGACGAAAAATCTGTATAAAATATGAGCGACATTTTTAAAGTAAATGGTTGATTTTTCTTGATTTTTTTGTTTTCTTCATAATGTATGTGTATTAGGAAATAAGTATTTTAATTCATAATTAAACCTCTTGCTTTGTATTTTGAGTTTTATTTCATTTTCCTACTTTGATGTAGGTGGTCTCAAACTTTTGGCCGGCAGTGTATACATGAATTATTTTGCTAGAAGACATATGTAGGTATCAATTAATTTTATTTTGCTTATTGACATTTGTATTGTACCTATTGTTGATATTTTGATTATTGATATTTTTATTGAATTATTTTGCTTGTTAATATATATAATGTGGACTACACTATTGTATTAGGTCATATCCTGTAAGAATAGATTTAAGTGTTTTCAATAAATACAAAATACAAAAATAAAACAAAATGAAGAATAAACCCTCCTACTTATAAACCTCAGCCATGTTGAACGGTTCTTACACGGAAAAACTAATGTAAATTTACAACAAATCTGATTGAGCCTACATACATACCTACTGTTAATCATGAGGTTTAGAATCTTTATTTCTCATAAAAACTATAAAAGTTCATTCACAATGAGAATAAGTAATTCGTAAATAATGTTTAAATTACATATTACCTCTAGGACCTAGGTACCTATGTACCTAGGTCCTAGAGGACCATCATTAAATAATTTAATGCTAAGCAACCGCCTTGCCGAATGCAATTAAAGTGGGTTCGCCACATAACCTGTGCAGCAGTGTGCGTAGTAAAAGTTTGGGTTTTTCGTGCCGTCGTCGTTTGCATTCGAAAGGTGTGAATGTAATTGTCTTTCGTAGATCTCTTTAAAATTATAACAATGATGTTGCTTTCGAATGTCGTGATAAAATAACTTGTAAACACCCAGAATGGACGTGTTTATTTATGTAAGCCAGAGTTGCCTTACTAGGCAGGGATTTTGTATCAATTGACCTCAATATTTCAGATGGCCACCTTAGAAAATCAGAAAGCGTTACTACAACAGCAAGTGACAGATCTGAAGAAGGAACTCGAAAAGAAAGCGGAAGAAGGTGACAAAAGTAAAGAGGAAGATAGTGAGGGCAGGTACGATTTCTTAGTTTAACTATGTGCTTTGATTAATGCCGATTTGTTTTGATTATTATTTATAATTATCCTAATATAATGTCAATGTATCTATCTAGTTTACTATATAGATATATATACATTATATTAGGTCCTTTTTAATCCCTAGCTTTAAAGAAAGGGTTTACGAATTTAGATTTGCTTTTTAAGCTTGCGGATGATTTGGATTATGGCGGTCTATTACCTTTCTTTTTGTTAGCGGCTACAGCGCAGACAATGAAATATTATTACAGCTGGGTTTCTGCAAACACTACGATTTTAGTATTGCTCTTGTATAGGTAATTTATTAAAAGCTGGCGCTATCGTCTTTTGTGTTTCGTATACCGGTGGCCTGGATTTGTGATGTCAGCGTGGATATGAGTATGAAAAACCAAAAGACCGTGCCTGCTTTTAAAAATTAACATTTAATCTACACTTGAGAGCAAAAAAATCGCACATTCATGATTTTTTGACATAACTAAAAAAAAAACAAAAAATATTATGTTTCTGTAATGCAGATTCATAGTCTATTTTAATACCTATCCAGTGGTATCTGATTTGTCTTTCAATCATTACATAAAAATGCTTTTGTGGATCAATAACAAAAATGCATGTTTAGTAAAAAATTCTTTATTCAAGTATTGGTGTCAAAGTTATGAAATTAAAAGATAAAATTAATTTAAAGTTTGTTATTAATACCGAGTGTTCCCTCCCCTAGCCTGAATCACTGACTCCATCCGTGTTTTCATTGATGTTACTAGACTTTTGATAAAGTCTTGAGGAATAGCCTCCCATTCCTCTGCGATCGCCTGTTGCAGCTCCTGTAGAGTCGATGGAGGAGCATCTCGGCCTCGAACTCTTCTTTTCAGCTCGTCCCATAGATGTTCGATGGGATTGAGGTCTGGGCTTCGAGCTGGCCACTCCATAACGGTCACATCCACCTCTTGAAGGTACTCGATCACTATGCCAGCAGTATGCGGTCTTGCATTATCTTGCATAAACAGAAAGTTTTCGCCGATAAACCCAGCAAAAGGTACGACGTGGCTCTCGAGTACTTCCTCAATGTATCGTATGGAAGTCAATCCTCTTGATTGGCGACCAGTATTCGGTCCGGTGATGAAGGCAAGCTCGGTTTTTGCTTCCATAGACATGCCTCCCCAAAACATGATTGATCCACCGCCATAGGCGACACGTTCTGTTATGCAGCATTGGGCAAATCGTTCTCCCGATCTTCTATACACCTTCCCCCGTCCGTCGTTGCCATGCAAGCACATCCTGCACTCATCAGAGAACAGGACTGCACTCCACTGCTCTTCGGTCCAATTCAAATGGTCTCGAGCGAACTGAAGGCGGGCTTCTCGGTGGGCTGGGGTCAATTTCGGCCCGTTTGCTGGCCTGTGTGCAGTCAGGCCACCTTCTCTCAATCGTCTTCTGACTGTCCACCGGCTAACTTCTACTTCACGAACTTCTTTAAGTCGTTGGCCCAGTTGAACTGCGTTCAAACGACGATTTCTTAAAGATGTCGTTATAAGAAAGCGGTTATCACGCTCTGTTGTAGCACGGGGACGGCCCGATCCTTGTCGCCGTTGGTAGCCACCAGTCTCTTGATACCTCTGGTATACACGCCGAACGGTAAATCGGCTCCAACTCAATTGTCGAGCCACTTGACTTTGCTTAAGCCCCGATTCAACAAGGGCAACCACTTGAGCGGCTACTTCTGGTGTAGTATCCATTTTCGTGTTCCGTTTGAAGCCAATATCAATAGAGAACCTTTCACACTGTACGTTGGTATGCAAATGATGACCATTCCGTCAATATGCACTCTTTTATACCTGCGATAAATCCCGCCGCCGGCCTTATCTGGATCGAGCGACATAAGGGGGTCTATTGTTTTGTTGCTAATGAGTTGTTTTTAAAGGTAAATGTCAACCCTTTATCAGTTCTGCGAATGCCTAGATTATGCACTTTAATTTAATTTGATTTTAATTTGCTGTAAGCTCCAAATATAAAAAAAATTGAACTTTTAAGTAAAAATGTGCGGATGTGCGATTTTATTGCTCTCAAGTTTACTTAGTAACCGACGAAGACAATTAAGATATAATCTGCGTACTTAAAGAATGGGATTGAGAATGACGTCATCTCATGCTATCCCGCTCAGATCGGATTCGAACTGAGCAGGGCAGCAGGCGAGATGACGCCATTCTCAATCCCATTCTCAATCCCATTCTATAAGTACACAGGTTATACAAGGTTTATATATCTAGCAGTGATCGACAATGCAAAATCTTCTCTTCATCTTCCGGTCCTTATCCCACGCTAGGTGGGGTCGGCAGAACATGTATTTTGTTCAACTCTCCTCCATCAGCCGTCATCTCTGTACTTACACCTTTCTTAGCCATGTCCTCTTTCACACAATCCATCCATCTCTTCCTGTCTTCCTCTCCCCTTATATCCCTCCACGTTCAAACTGAACACTCTTTTCGTCACATGACATTCTTCCCTCCGCATAACAGGCACATACCACGCTAACCTGTTACTCCTTAGCTTTTCCGTCCCTTGCGCCTTGTACTACTCAAACTTACTCTAGTGTACTTTGTAAAATCTTCTAAATGTGGGTTTAATGCTTTAAGCCATAAGGCCGCCAATTATGTCACCTTCTACACTTATAGGATTCAAATTAGTTATGAACAAACTGTCTTAGGAAGAATTATTATCTGTCTATCTACGTATCTAATGCTTGACAGGAAAACTGATGCTATTATATTTTCTAATCACCTGGCGCTGTTCTGTACCTATCCTGGTGCAGAACAGCATAAAGCTGAGATTGACCCATTTGGGTTCACTACGGCGCAGCGCAGGAACGGGTGAGAGAGAGCACCGCCCAGGGTGGGCGGTGACTGCCTACTCGTTATTAGGGCTTGTGCACTGGTGGTAGGTAGGTGTCCATTTTAGGTATTGTGTTTATTTTTGGTTGTTTTGCTTTTGCTTTAATTATTATTATATTTCCTTATGTATACTTACCTAAATACTGTTTTTGTTGATTTGTTGTTTTCCTGTGCTGTTTGTGTGTGAACTTAATAAAAAAATCTTATCTAAATCAGCAGATCATCACCAAAGAAAGAAGAAGGCCCGAAGAAGTCTAAGTCCCGATGTCACACTCCATGCGGTCTTAGCGCCGGCACACTCAGCCTATCTTCATGCCTTCCTGGTAACACCGTGCTAGTCATGTGGGATCCTGCTCATCAGAATTATACGCTTATGCAGGTAAGTAAAAATAACATGAATAGGCCTTGAATTCTGTGGTTTTAAAGTGGTGTCAGTAGGTACTACTGTTAAAAACAAATGAATATCGTCATCGATCGAGCGGACTATGAATATCAACCGTGGTGTACTTACAACTCACTAGATTCGGAAAAGCCCACAGTGACAGATCGTAAATAATTTTGGGTTAATATTGATAGACTTCCAGAACTACCTCAGAATCCCACCGGTTTTGAGGTAGTTCTTGAAATTCGACCTTGACATCCCAGCATATAAGGTGTTGGGTTTTCAAAGTCGAATTTCCTGTAACCATCATGCCCAAAACACATCTTCCTCCCGCTAGATTCGAAGCCATTCACATCGCTTCGTGAATAAGTTCAAATTGGCCTATATCCAAACTTAGCTACCAGTTACTTTTGGTGTTCCCTCGAAATTATGTCCTCAATAGCGCAGTGAGGGAAATGCCTGAGGCACAGATGGTTGCGGGTTCGTTTCCCGCCATGGTAATTTTTTTTATATGATCTTTAGGTATTTCTTCCGGGTCAGGGTGCATTTTTAGACTATCAGTCATCTCATCTGGTACCCATAACACAAGCTCTTCTTGGGGCTAGACAATACCTACTGTGCGAAAATCGTATAATTCCCGTATTATTTATTCATTTATTTGTAATTCAGAGTATAAGTAGGTAAGGTACAATAATAACGAAAGAGACACAAAAAGAAACAGCTTGCTTGAGTCACAAAATGGTCCCTGTCTCAGCATAAGTTGGTTGCGTTTGCAACCAACGCTGATCTTTCGATAAGGCTGTTTAGTGACGTCAAGAAAAATTAATTAACATAACTTTATTTTTTGATTCCAGGAGACGAGTTTTATGTTCTTCGTGCACAGCGAGTGTCTTCCCGCGCTCGATCTCAGCATACTAGTGAAGAATGAGTCTGAAAGGAGGCTGTATGCCATCGCCACTGTGGAGTCTAAGGAGTACTGTTATGCTAAGAAGGTTCGTTATCTTTACTCTGATTTGTTACACTCTAATTATACCTATTTGTTACAAAAGCTTGACCTTAGTTGAATTAAAAGGAAAGCTTTAGAAAACTGAGGGAGATAGATGTAATTCCCTGTAGTGGGCCAGCTAAACGATGGCTGAATTACGGTCAAAAATAATAGCAAAAAGTTGACGTTTGTTTTTAACCGGCTAACATGCTTCGTCAGGTGTTTACAGCTCGTGGTATCCCAAGGTTGGGTGTAGGCCTTCCTTTGCTTACGTCGATTTCTCGGTCCTGAGCTGTCCGAAATATTTAGTTGTTAGGAAATGGGCTTGAATAGTTTGTACAAAGCTAATATTACATAAAAAAATATTACTTTGGCTCATACCATTTGAACGACGGCACCTATTTTCTTCGAACTTAATAAGTACACTCTAGATCTAGTAACCTTTCAAACAAATATAAATCCAAATAGACTGAACTCTATTATACAAGTACGCTGGAGGATATATTCTATACGCAACGTAATAACAGTTGCTTGATGAGTATGCTAATTCATACGCCCCTCTCGACAGTCTCTGGTATAAAAAATTTACATTTGTTGAGGCGTACCAAAACAATACGACAACCATAATATTAGTTCCATAGACGGTCACTCCGCTCACGTAAACGCTCAGCTCCAAAATGGCGAAAATCAAATGGGCTCAATCTGTCATCGATAATATGACCTCCAGCGTACTTGTATACGCTGGAGCTCAGTGGATCATCCACTTGGAAGTTACGATGCCACATACATACGTCAAACTCTCCTAGACCTCTTTGTTTATCTGGGTATAAAAACATATTTCTTAAGACACTTTATGTGAACCTTAAACGTGTGTTGCAGAGTGGTAATCGGTTCAACATGCCGCGAGGGTCTCGATTTTACCGCGTGCGAGTCAAACCAACGAGGAATCATCCGTCGCAACCGCCTTGCTGTGACCACAGACACAAACAAGGTAAGTTATCGGTTGGAATGTATATAAAAATATCGTTAGTAAATTTTATAATGACAATATAAATGTTAAACCTTTAAATTTATAAATTACTAGCTGCTGCCCGCGGCTTTGTACGCGCTTTTAAAGTAGCCTATGCCCGTCCCCAAGATAACATTTACCTTCCTGCCAAATTTCATTGAGATCCGTTCAGCCTTTTAGGCGTGAAAAGGTAACAGACAGACAGAGTTACTTTCTAATTTATAAAGAGAAATACCTTATTTGGTTACTAGCCCAAGTATTGCTTGCTACCTTGCTTAAGTATTGTTCTTGAATACGGGATACTGAGTGCCAAATAAGGTGGCAGTCACAGGTCGTTCACCTCCTCCTCCACAGTAGGAGTAAAATTATCGCTATTCTGTCGCTTTCCATACAAACCTAAAGCGATACCGGTGTCGCTAGATTATCGTAGTACAAGCGTACTAAGCAAAAGACAACCCAACCCAAAAAAAACGAAATTGGGTATAATTTCTGACATTTTAATTGAATGATTGAAAAATATTATGATTAAGAGTACCAAATTACAGTAACAAGACTGAAAAAATATATGAATTGTATGTAGAGGTAGCATAAGAATTTAAGTATCGAAAACGTTTATAACGTATCTTTTTAACAAATAAATCAACCAACCATTTTGCATCACCTGTCTCACCGTCTCACTTCAGCTATGTTTCCATGTTTGCAACAGATGTGATTGTTTTGCTTTGCGTGCACGTTAAAAACATGCGTGTTAAACCTGTTGATCTGAAACTTACACAGTCATTTTAAAATTTGTTTTACGGGTCCGTGCATATTCGTTCTAAAGCACTCTGATAGATAAGATGGCTTCGTTTTAACAATTGACGCTGTACGTGTGAAAGAATAAGATATACTTTCCAATCGAGATAGCAATCTAGCACGTATAACAAATTTTTCGAGAAAGAATGGGAAATAATCTCATCGACTGCGCAAATTATTAGAATATGAATTTTGCTAATGCAATCGCATTCCATGACATATTTCTCTACTTTTCTGCAGTCAAAATATATGTAATCCAAGCAAAGGGATTGTGGTCCAGTGTAGAATAGAGAAAAATTACGTCCCATCGTCATCGAATGCGTAAAATGTCTGAAATCCTTCAGCTTCAATAATTTACGGAATGTATTATGATGCGATGTCATTTTTGTCTGTTCTACCCTAGACAACAATCCCTGTGATTAGCCTACTGGGGTTCTCATGTTAGGCGGGATGCTATAAACAATATGAACAGACCCGTAAATATTCTGTAAGTAATTTAAGTTTTTAGTTAACCCCGTTTGAGTTGTATTATAACTGGCACGCGTATTGCGTTGCAGATCCGCTAAAGGGTCCAGTGCTGCCCTTGTTCGGCGATCGGCCGCTCAAGAAATGGCTGACCTACGTGCATGCGCCAGGTCTAGCTTTTTATCTCCATATATCCTTATTTATGAGACTATTACTCCCAGTCGATAACTTGAAATGTTGAATGTGAACTAACTTAGAACTTAAATGAATATTGCTGTGGCGTAAGACACGCAAAACCACAGCTCTCACTCAAACATTCACCATAGTTTATCCTGCCCTTCCACGCGCAATTTTCTACTAATAATTTCAGCTAAATTTGTTTGTCGCTCACCTCTATAGGTCACATCTTCGAGTTATCGGCTTGGAGTAAGTTTTTATCGTCGCACCCTTTGATCAGGTATCCGCCGCGGCCTAGCGCCTCCTCCGTAGATACCTAGAACCTTACAAAAATTACACTTCAAATTGTCTACGACTTGTTTTGACGTAGACGGTTTACGCAGAGCCGTGACAAGTTCTGTGAATACGGAACAAGAGATTAGTGGAGTCGAATTAACTTTATTTATATTATAAGTAGGTAACTAAAATAATAAACTCTGTTTTTTATAGGAACAATCTGAAAATCATACCGTTACCTAGTACTTATCATATTAAATTTCATTTGGGTCCTTCTAATTAAAAATAAATTTAATAAAAATATTTTATTTCGGACTATAAATAGTCAGGTATGTAGGTAGCTAGTGTAGTTACAGAACTGTTTCTGTGTAGTCAATATTAAACATACATATAATGAACAAGAAAAAGAAATTGTTTTCAAAATTAAAAAAATAAACTTTTTCTATTGTTTTACAAACTAGTATTTAATGAAAAAAATAAACGCATGATCACATAATATAAAAACAATAACCTCTGCTCATGAATTTAGAACAAAGTCAAAATAGTAGCATAGGCAAACCAAAAAATAATTTTCAACGCTGATTTCTTGAGGATACTAGCACATTATAGTGGTAAAAAATGCATTAATACTTTACTGAAAATATCCCGTCCTTTTTTGTGGACTTGGACGTGTGATTTTTGCAATTCAGCTAGGCTTCCTGTCCGAGCGTTAAAATGAGACTAGATGAAATGGAAACCTAAACATTAAAATGTGTTCTCTTTTGGAACAGAAGGTTTGAGGTGTGGATCTATGGGCGGCCGGCGGATATCTTGATCAAATGGTCGCACAGCATAAAAAAATCTGTTATGTATATATATAAATGATTTAAAATTTCCTACTAACAGATTTTTTATGCCGGCTTTAAAAACTCTTTATTTAAGACACTGTCCATTGTTCACTCCCATTACAAATCAGCACATCCGTTTACCCTTAAATAGATCATAATACTGTCCCATTTATCACAATTACTACATAAATAAAACATAATTTTATTTGTTAATAAAGGCCATTGCCATTTAAAAAAACATAATTTATACCTTTACCTATAAACCTCTTTCAAAAATATACAATTGCTAAGATTCGGTTCTTATTTTCTGTTTACGTTACCCCGACCCACACTAGCGCCGCCACATATTTTATCTTATTATAACGTTAAACAAACGAATTTACTAAAATTCAATCGGCAGTTTGTGATACCTATCATAAGCTTTTTTTTAATGTATCTGTATTGTATTAATTTGTATAAAAAAAAACTTTCAAACTGCCCAAAGGATTTTTTTAAATTCCTTTGTATAACATAATAATAAGATAAAATAGGTGGCGGCTAGCTTCTTCTAAGTTCTAGGTTCTAGCTTAAGGCGTTACCCCGACCCACTCTAGGGTCGGGGTAAGCTAGAAGAAAAAATACTCCTTTGCAATTGCTTATAGATGAGACATGTTTAGAAGTAAGAGATCATATCTGAAACTTTAACACACCGTTTCACCAACGGTTCCATTTGTCCTCAGATATGCAAAAGTCCGCTATAGACACAAGTCAATCGACCAGCTCGGCTATTGACGAAGCGAATCGTATAGCCGAAGTAGCCACAGCTACTCTTATAAATTTAGAATCACCGGTGTCGACCAGCGAAGCAGTATCTAATTCCAGTGCACAAGCGCCTGAGGAGAAAGGGGAAGACCAGTTGGATTCAATAGAGGCGGGCGAATTGTGGCAGAATTCTAGGATGCAGCAGTCTACTGCCAGTAATATGTGAGTAGTTGCTACTAGATTGTAGATTCTACTGTTAGTCCTTCTTCCTCAATTTCATATAATTATCACGATGCATAAAGTAAAGATAAGATAAGAAATTGGCGCATTTTTGAACGTTTATACTACAAAGTTCTAGTTTGATAACTAGGTAGGATGAGTACATTTTTATCACGCCTTCCTCAATTATCCTTCTCTGTCATACGCCACCCATTCTATCTCATAACATCTGCCATCTCAGCTCTGCTTAACTTGGGGCTAGATGATGCTGTGTGAATTGTCCAGCATTATTTATTAATTTAATTATCTTTTACTAATCATTCCCACCCTTTCAGAACAGACATGGAAAGCAGCGTAGCGCGCTTCCCCGGCCCGGAGCCCCTCGAACTAATCGTAAGCGCAGTATCAGTTCTATCCGAAGAAACTATGCCGGAAGAAACAGCCGAGGAAGCTTCCCCGTGACCATCCAGTCCGGGACAGTGATACGTCTGTGCCTCATTCACTCACCTAGGCGCTTAGAGCAATTGATTCTGATGTGAAGTTGGCAGAATATAGCGATGAAATATCTCTGTCCTTCTCATTTCAGTGATATCAGACAGAGACGGCACGTTCCGGTTAACTTCACATCGGCTTTCAATACTTGCCTAGGCGTTTAGAGCAATTGATTCTGATGTGAAGTTAGCTCAAAACAGCGGTGTAATATATCTGTCCTTCTTATTCCAGTGTGTTAAAAACAGAGACAGCATCTTTCTGTTAATTTCACATCAGTCTTCGGATTCGTGATAGATTTTGTTCCTTCAATTCTGCTTCTTTCATTTTGACACGTGTCTATTGAAAAGGTAAGAAAACTGAGAGCTATTGATGACTAAATTTTATCACCAATTTATTACATTACTCGATGGAAAGCAGAGGCAAGTGGTTGACAGTGAGATGACAAGAAAACTAGTGATCGTGTGAGTGAACTATAAATATGCAGTGAAGTGATTATTGTGTCGCTTGAAGACCAAGACCTATACCTGTTTCAGTGAGCAGACTTAAACTTGAAAGCTTTTTGGGTATTTGAACTATTAAACCGTTGCTAAAAGAACTGATTAGAATGTTCATTGTGACGTCAAATTCAAAGGGTTGCCGACCGAAAGCTGAATTCACGTTTTTCTTAACTGAAAATAGAGTTCGTTGAATGTTGAGCAATATAATCAAGATAGTAAGAGTCAGATTTTGTAGGCTTCCTGTGCGTTTAAATAGTTGAAATTTTAACAAATTTAATGACCAAGCAAGCTCGAGCTTTCTAACAGCGGGTTCTTAGTACGCTGATCATCTCTATAATTAACTAAACGGAGATCAAATCTCTTGTCGTCTCTTCGACAAGAGAAATAACAATTTGACTAGAGTTTCGATCATTAATTCATATAATTCATATAATAAATCAGCGTTCGAACAACCGGCTGTCAAATGATGCTTTCATAAGCATCATTTGACAGCCGCTGATTTGTTGGCTTAAGAATGAATTGTCAACGAAACTTAGTAAAGATTAGTATAACATCAGAATTATGTAGGACCCCTTCTGTTTTATTGAATTCTTGTTGGAACATTGTTTTTGAAATATCTAAATCATATTTCCAAACAAAGACTTATCTAATGAATTCTTCAGTATATGTATACCATTTCACCCTAAACGCATATACCGCCTCCGTTACATCACGGGTTTTTTTTATAAACAGCCTTGTGTCTTCCAATAGATTCACGACTTTATTCATACATTCTTATCTGTTGAAACGTTAAAGAATTATACTCCGTGTTTGTGCAATAAACAAGATCATTATGAAATTTTAGTTTTTCTCATTATTTAAGAGCGTTTACGCCTTCCATGCGCGGTTTGGCTCAAAAGCAGTACTTTTCAAACCCGTTAATATCATGAACCACTTATTACACTATATGTTAATTATTAATCATTTTAGGAAATTTCGTTGTCCAAATAGTTAGTTAAGAAAATATTTCGATTAATATAGTTTGTGGGTACGCGTTCTATCAAGATAACTTTTAATTTCCCTTTCAGCTTCAGTTTCGAAGCTTAAAATATTATGAAAATACTGATATAACTAATTAACAAAAAATAATAACCAATCAATAAGATCTTTGGGAAAATAGTTAGTTAAAAAGATGTTTGGTTTTGGCATCTTACTATGAGAAAAATGTGAATTATTACGAATTTTAAATGATTTTTTCACCTTATTTAATTTAATATAACAATAGCTTACCAATAAAGAAGAGCATCTTCTTTAAAATCGTACATTTAAAATTTTAAATATATTGTTGTTATTATTTTTCTGTAAATATTTTAAAACTAATTTAAAACGCTGCGCGCAAATGATTTCAAGTCAGTCCCACCCACATCGCGCGCTAGGCGTAAACGCTCTTAATAGTAATAATAATAATGATAAACTCTAGATTAACTCACATTAGAGGCTCTGTGCTGTTGGCTTCGGCCCCACGCATGCCTCGCAAAGGACCGGGCGACTATATGGCCCGAGATCATGGAAATGAAAAATACATAATAATATAAAAATGCTGGACAACTCATACAGCATCAAATTGGCTATTGGCTAGTCGAAGTCTTCCAAATGAATGTAGTTTTAAATGAAAACTTCACTATATGATTTCTATAAAGATTTGAAGATGTCTTCATCCTTAATTATGTGTAAGTATTATGTTTTACTGAAACTACGCCTTTCCTTTGGAAAATTTTCAAGAAGAAGATCCATTGATCTTAAGGGTAAGTCCGGTTGACCATAGTATCAAGACGTGATCGTGGATTCTCCATTTTCTATAGGATTTGGTACAGCGCCTCTGCCGTGCAGACAGGGAACTACGCAAATCCCATACAAAAATGAGACGTCACGATCACGACTCGATACTATCGTCAACCGGACTCGGGGCTCTGATCTTTTGCAATATATTCTGTTATATATCCGTTTGCATCTGGGTTCCTTTTGCATCAAACACTCACTCACGGTTAGATCGGTTAGATATAGATCTTGAGCGATAAGCCCGCCAATTGTCACATTTATCGTAATTTTTATTTTATTTGTTAATTGTTTCGTAAAGTGTGCAATAAATAATTTTCTATCTATCTATCTATCACTCAACTGCGTCACATGTTTAACAATAACTCTTATATCGAATTTTATTGATCCGGCAGTGATTTCGTAATAGTACAAATTTGTTTAGTCGTGTTTAAAGGCTTACGTTTTATTTTGATATTGATAATTTTATAAATTTTTATTTCTATCTTATCTGCATTGTGTTGTGTTAATCTAATTTGCGGAATAGTTATTATTTTATCCCTCTCATGCAACGTATTGATAGATTGTTAATATTAGCATAAAATCGTAGGCACAAAAATATTATGGCGTGTGATTTCATTTATAATTTTATATAACTTAGGATAGCTCGTATAAATAATTTAATTATCCTACTTGAAAATTTCCCTACGGATCTGTTTTGAATTAAATTATAACTACGAAGACATTAATGGATTTTATCCCATTTCTTGGGGATTTCTGTCACTGATGTTAAATACCTGTTTGGTAGTTAGATTTCTTGACTAGCTGTATCTTTAGAGCTTCAATAAGACTCTTCCTTTCTAAGTTTACTCTCGGTAAGTCATAGTGATTTTAGCAGGACAGTTGTCCTTTAGTTCTCGGCCACAGAAATTCTCAACAAGGCGAACGAATAACAAAAATCACTATAAGGATAGAGAAGACGTACTCCATTTTAAGATAAAACTGTCAATCGCGTTCAGTGTGGCCGAGCCCTTATACGTTCTCTCAAAGTATCTCGATAAAGCTTGTACACCGATCTCGCTCCAAACTTCTATTTCACCCCTTTGTAGATGTGAACTTAGTTCTAGTTTAGACTTTTTACGACTTAAGAAACTTGCTTGAGTGATAAAACTTAAAATGCTGATGTTTGCCCTCTAAATGAAGACGCACAGTCACTTGCGTCCGTCTAGCTGCTAATTCTATGTGAAATGGATAACGAAGCGCAAAAATGGTGTTGTATTATAAACATTGCTTAACTGATAAATTTGTTTGTGGCCTTAATATATGTGGCGCCCACCGTGGGGCTACGCGATGTCTCTAAACGTATGATTGGCAACGAAAATGTACACAATAAATATGTTTAGAGATGTCATCATCGGTTTTACACCGCCAGCTGTGATAGTGCGTGCTGTGCCGACCTAGCTCCCATTAGAACGGTTTTAAAAATACAGAACTGACGCAAATTGTAATTATTATAGTTAGGGCCTACTTCTAAGTTAATCTTATGATATATTCTAAATTTTACGAGTAATTTGTATTTATAAAACCGTTCCTGCAATAAACTAACTCCAATTAAATAAGCACTGTATTGTTAAAGTAGGCTAAAGTTATAAACAGTCATGTAATCTACAGTTTAATGTCATTATAGAACAGATTTTTTTTGCTGATCATTTAAGAATTTAGTATTTGAGTTTGAATGTTGTAACACGTAGAGCCTAAAATATATCGATACACACTTGTCGTGATGGCACTGAACACGCTGTTACAGTTCAGGGGGCAAATTCTCGCCAATTTATCACTCGATAAATATCAAAAAAACCGTAAAATTTGACAGCTCTTTCATATAAAAACTGTAAAATTTTACAGTTCTTTTGATAATTAACGAGTGATATATTGGCGAGAATTGCCTTCCTGTTTAGTGAGCAGATCTTTAGATCAGACAATGCAGTTGTACATAGTTGTACTGTTATTTTATCGTAAGATATGTTTGTCAGAAAATTGTATTGAACTTGTTGGTTTTCACCACTACATTATTAAATGGCATCACTCTCCTCGAGTCTGTTGCAGCGATATCGACATATTTGGAATGAACGAGTTCGATAAATTAGACGAATCTCTACCTTAGTAGTGATTCTTCTGTCATATAGTGCCAACCGTATCGAATTAGTCGTACATAATTGGGGCCAGGGGGCCTATTAGGGAAAGGAAAATCTAAGTTTTTTTCGTTTTCGTGCAATACCAACTCTTATGTCGCTTGCATAAGATTAGCGTTTGCACGAAAACGAATCAGAAACTTCGATTTCGTTTTTACGAGTACGGTCCCAGGTAAGTCAGGTATCTACTGATTGTTTGTCATTGGTGGTTGAAAACTAGCAAAGTTCTAAGTCCGTGCAGATGAGGGTATGATTTGGTCTTTGGGTTACTTTGGCTGGAGTATTGTATGGCTTTTCTTGCGCCGGATTGTGATTTGGGTGCAATGACGAGTCGGCTTGAAATGCGGTCTTATTCGGTGTAGCAAAGTCAGTTGTGTCATATTTACAGAAAGTTTTTGGGAATGTTTTGCGACTGCAAAAGCATAATAAATCTATCATGCGATCGCTTATTGGACTATTTTGTAGTGACCAATTTTATTGATAGAAATAAAAAATGTAAAATTGACAATTTTAATGTAATTTTTATATACAATAAATAGACGTTTTATACAAATTTCGTTTATTTTTTTCATAAAACCAATATTTGAAACATAGGAACAAATCAATACGTATGTAGTATTTTATATTATGTAATGAGCAATATCTTAGAGAATAATAATAATCAACAAATAAAGCATGTATTTACAATTTACATTAAACTATGTACAGGATTACGTTATAAGAGGTTACCGAAGGCATTGACTGTTTGTTGGTGTTGGGCGTCAAAGTACTGCTTGCTTTCGGACATTTCGTTCGAGGGGAACGAGCAGTCGTTATAATTCCACACTTGCGTGTAGTCAATATTATTCGGCTGCGTGCAATCCTGGTCGTATCTGTAGTACCGTTGTTCCTGTTCTATGGGGGGCGATGTTCTGCTCTCCGTGGGATAGTACTGTTCTTCGGGGTAGTACATTTGCGGGATATATGCTTGCTGCTCGCAGTATGCCTCTGTTTGCTGGTAGTTCCCAAACAGTTCAGGAGAAGGGGTGTCACTGGAGTCTGATTCTGGCGCTCGTTGCCAGTCCAGCCAATAAGTGTCGTCGGGGCGCGAATTCTCGTTGTTGAGGTCTTGGAATGTTGGGGGTGATTCTAGAGTGTTTTCTTCCATTGGGAAGTCTAGTCTTATAGGTTGGTCTAGTTGGAATATTTCCTCTGGATGGAAGATTTCGTCGGCTGGCAGGTTGGTGGCTTCGTATTGGGGTAATGTTTGGGGTGGTGCGTAGTTGTAGGTTTGTGTTTCGACCGGTGACCATGCTGGGACGCCGTAGGACTCCGCTGTGTCGGCGCGCCATCGGCAGGAGCACTCGAAAGGTCCACAGGCGCACATTTGTACTGTGGGCAGAGAAATATTGATGATCAACTTGTGACGCTGAAATCTTACAAGATCCTATTGGAATATCTTAGATGCAATTTTCTAAAAAAATATGTGGAAAACATGATGTTATTATTTCAGCACGTAACGATGTAGGTACAAGTTAAATATCAAAAAGGTCCTTACCTCTTTGGTTATCAGGAATAAGTGGCGGTGGCTGTGGATGAGGCGCGCCCATCTTCTGAACTTGCTTATCCCCCTTCACCATCATTTTATCTGGCACTGTTTCCCTCGACAGCAGCAGGGCTAATCCTCGAACCCTTCTCCCCGCGCCCAGCGATCTCCTGACTTCGCTGGCCCCTTTGGCCTCTGGTCGCGGGTGGTCGTGCGCTCCTTTAGCTTGAAAGAAGATGGCGTGTTCTGTGTGACGCCAGAAGTGGGTGACTGGATAACCGCAGTGCCCGCGGCAAGGTTGGACTTCGAGGCGGCCGCCGTTACATAGTCGGTTTGGGCAGGGTTTGCCTGGGGAGTGGAAAATTAAGTAAGTAAAATTAAAATGAAAATAATTAATTTAACATAGCAAAAAAGTTTAAAATGACCTTCACGTTGGCTGGTTTTTATTCGGTTGCATAGTTTATGAACCAGCGCGGGCAGAAACTAGTTTAAACTAAGTAGATATTTTGATTGCGTTTTGGACTAAAACAAGTTAAATGGTGAATTTTAAAACAAAATAAATCTTAACTAGGTAGGTAAGTATAACTTCAAATTACCTTGTTGCTTCTTCCTCGCTTTATCACAAATAGCCGGTCTGAGATGCACTCTTGAGCCATCCGGCAATCGGCACCTCACGGAGCAAACAAGGACTCCAAGACAACTCTTCTTCAGGATATGAACATTGTGGTTATTCGTATTCCTCATAGCCCATCCAGAAGCGTGCCGTCTCGCTTCCTCGCAGCCGGGCGGGTATATCCGTCTCACGTGGCCGTCAGCCCATTCTCCGAAGATGTCGAAGGCAACCACTCGTGGGACGACGGCGTCGTTGATGTCCCAGTCTGGAGTCGCTGGGCCTTCGTTCATGTCCGCGCGGCTTCCACTGTCGAAACAATCATGAGTTAGTAACGCCACCACAAATTGCCATCGAAAACCTACTAAATTGTGCTTTTAACTTAGGTAAGCCAGAGTTTGTGTATTCATATGATTTATGAGTTTTGTTAATATCTTAAATCTAATTGAAGAACCATACAAAATAGAAATTATAGGTAATAAAAATAATGAAATACAATAATATGGGGGATAAATTTACCGCACAATAGTTTTTAATGAACTTATCATCATAATCTTTTTTCATTTTATTTCTTGTATCATTTTAATCTTTTTTCAGAATACCGTATCACCCCTGACCTTGGTAAGTTTCATCACTTATGTTTTCTTTCATATAAGTTCTATTATGTTTCCTTTCAAAATTAATTCAAATTACTGGTAACGTGGCTTAAAACTTCACAAGACATAAACCCCGCTGTTCATAATAATAATTTGTTAACAGAAACAGTTGAAAGCTTTTAAATTAATCAAAAACCCATTTAGTTTAGCAACACACTTGTATATAACTTGTATTTTATAAAAGGCTAACAAAGCTCTGAATCGCGTAGAAAGCTCCCCTCTTGAGTCAATTGCTTTAAAATTGCTGTCTGAGGGGCGACTCTTAATTGGATAAACGACTTTGTGTGCCTATGTAGCGACTTGATTAGGTAAATAATGCCTTGGGATTGAATTCTTCGGATGTTTTACCGTCAGCTTGAACAGCTTTTTGTTGAGCTATAGTGTTAATTTTACTGACGAGCAAAACGATGCCTAATTAATTTCGGGATTTATTTTTAATTAAACTAACACTTTAATTGCTATGATGCATAAGGTCGTGTTCCCCCTGCTGCAGCTGCGGGCACACTCGGGTCGCACCGCAGAGACTAAGCAGTCAATGCGTTAAGCGGGTTTCTGAAACCTAGATAAAGAACTTTCTCGAATATTCTAGAGCTTTATAATGACCCTGCTAGGTTTTTGATATAAGTACCTAGTAATAAATAATGTACCTAGAGCATTCCTTGTTAAAGTTGATAGAAAACCTAACCGAACTGTTTGTTCTCAAAAACGATATAATATCTTCAAAATAATCTTGTTGCACCAAGAGAGGTGCGTGTTAAGGGCAATGAATACAACGTCAGTACCAATGAGCTTAAATTAACTCAATTGGTCCTCCCTCCACCTTACCCAACCCTCGTGTGTTTGACCGATTATTTTACGATCTTTCGTTACGCTACTGGATTCTTCATTGTCACGGTTTAGTACAGTCTTTTGAGTAATATAAATATAGAATTACTGATATACCTACTTGGTGTTACTGCTTTTTGATAATAGAGCTTTTAAATAAAGGGTCTCAGTTTACTAATATGAGGCTCAGTTTACGAATTATGAATAAGCCTGTACGTTCGTTAAAAAATATCGAGAAAGTTCATTAAAAACTATTGTGCGGTAAATTTATCCCCCACATTATTGTATTTCATTATTTTTATTACCTATAATTTCTATTTTGTATGGTTCTTTGGTTTTTTCCATAATTTGAATTTCCGTGTCTTTTTTATATCAGTACCTAATTACCTACAAACTAAAATTCTATGTGTTAGCGTTAAGTTTTTAGCTCTGGTACCTAAGTAGGTACCTACGTGGTACTGTCAAGGTTGTCTAGTAGAGATCACTCTTGAGCGATAAGACCGCCAATTGTCGCTTATTACGTAATTATTCTTTTGTAAATTATTTCTAAGTTAAGTGTGCAATAAAGTATTATCTATCTATCCACCTACTTATGTCCCTAAACTGTTTCGTGATATATATAGTTCATGTTACATCTATTTTCTATTGTATCCTTAAGTGTTAAATCGTAAAGGATTTAAGCAACTTGTTATGTTATATCTACCTCTACATTTACTATCTACAATTTCCACACTTTCCTAATTATTTTACATAAAAATATTAATAATAAGCTATCGATTTAAGAAAAGATAAATTCACAAATTTATTGATTTTACATAATTAAATGCTGTTATTTATTTTTATAGTATAAGGTTATAGTATAGGTATAAGGAACTCAGAAAATCGATGAATAAATATCATTTTAAAAATGTTATTCCAGCAGAAAGACACAAAGGGGTAATTTTAGTTAAAAGGTAATAACTTGAATTAATTATCTAACTTTGAAAAAAACAATTAAAAGTTTTCACTAAATTCTATGAAAGTTTTCTACAAAAAAAATATTAATACTTACAGGATCACCATTTCCGATAAGTTAACAGTTCCACAATCACTAATCAGTTCTTCAGTTCAAAATCCACAGTTCGTAACACATATATTATTCGCGATATTGCAAATAACCTTGTTTGTTATTTTTTTTTTATTGCACAAACAAACAACAAAATAAAACACATCTACACACCTTGAAGGTCCTTTACACACTAAGTTGATCAACAAAAATAAACATAGGGATGCTTTATCCCCACCACCGATCGAGGAGGGGAACCTGGATAGCCAATAACAGCGAGGCGTGGAAATTAGTACGCCTCCTGGCCAATCAGAGACTGCAGTGAACCGCCAATAACAGTTATTTGAAGAGCTCGTTATTTTTTCAGGAAAACGGTTGAGTTTCAGCCATGAGATCGAGCGTTTTTTGGTTTACGTAACCGCTGCTCGTTTTGTTAGTCGATTTTCATTTGCTACATGTTAACTTATCTAAGTGTAAAAAGTATTATCTATGACCAAAATGTACCGTAAAACTACCCTGACAGAAAAAGGGTTCAGATTATCTTTTAGGTAAGTGTTGTAGTACAATAAAAACGGGTTTTCGTACTTAGTTCGCAAAGAAATCGTGTCTAGATGAGGTGTAGTTTTACAAATTCTGCAGTTCAGAGAATCACCTGTATAAATTACTTTCTTTCTGATTTGATAGGTTAGGCTTTCAAAAATCACATTATTGTTACTAACTCATATCAGTTCCAACGGTTTCCCAAGGTATTATGTAGTTTCAATAATATTGAGTGGAGGGTGAGAGATGCGGGTGCGAACTATGCGTATACGCAATGTGCGAAACTCGTGTCGACCAATCGTAAAAGTTCATTGCTTTAGGTTAGGATGATGGGAATTATTTTTTTGTAGGTCTTTGTCCTTGATCAGGCCATTCTTATTGTTGCTAGAATTACTGAGTCAGCCACTCAATTATTCAACTAGCTCTTCCCGGCTTCGCACGCTCTTTTCAGGGATAAAGACCGATTTCCGTTTTTGAGACACCGTCCATCTCCAGTCCGAATTTCATTAAGATCCTTTCAGCCGTTTAGACATGAAAAGGTAACAGGCAGACTTACTTTCGGATTTATAATATTAGTACTTATGGATTCCTTACGAATGGCTCATAGAGTAAAAGAAGACTTGTAGGTAAGCCTTCATTGAGCTGACTCTATGGGGAATTATCGCTTCACATTTTGTTAACTAAGTATCTAATGTAATTGGACTTGTCCGTGCTATCATATACATCAAAAATAAATTTGTTCAGGTAGGTGGTTGATAAATAAGAACCAACCATAAAGAAAGTACCGAGTTTAAAATAAGCTCTAGATTATTGTTCGGCTGTTTCTGAATCAAGAAATAACTTGTAATTGCCGAAATGCGATAAGCTTGGTTAATCTTGTAAGCAGCATTAATATATTGTTTAAAATAAAGAATTAAATATAGAAAATTAATAGAATTGTTTACCTGCCCTGGAATTATTACTTTGTAATATTTTATCCCGGGAATATAAAAAATTGGTCTTGCTTAGGTTGGGGGATTAAGTAAATGTTATTTGATTATAAGCTTCACCAAACCTTCGCTCTCTGATATGTACTTCTCAGCTCAGAATTATCTTTGAAAACTACAAAAATTTTAAATATCTCCAAAAATCTTTAAAAAGTTACACCTTGTCTAATGAAAGAGATGAAATTTGATTTGATGAAATTTGTATCTAGGAACTTGTTAGATAGGACTTTAAAGAATGCATTTGAAAAGTGTCAGGTTTTCCTTCAATGAATATTTTTTCCAGGCATTTAGGATTTTCCAGAAAGTAGGTTCGTACGAATCGGTAAATCCAAGTTGCTTGTCACTTTTTGTCGCGGAAAATATCTAGGTATCTGCCTACTTTATGGTTGATTGATTACACAGGCGTCTAAAAAAAACATTCACTAAGTTCTACTAAAGAAAAACGAATTTATAAAAACCTTGAAGATTAAAACAACCGAATATTCCAAAAAACAGGTTTGTGTGAAAAAATCGTCCTAACGGCGGCAAAATTAAGGTTCCTAAAGGATCCAATAATCGGATGACGCCCTTTCGTCGAATTATTAATACTTATATATCTTTTGTTTTCAACCAACCTAATCCAACACGGGGTTCAAATCCATCGGTGAACTACTGGGTTATTTAGAGATTAGAAAGTATTAGCTGAGCCGTTAAAACTAAAGTTTTCTGATAGTCATGTAAAAACCAGCAAGACTTGTTTTAACTGATGTTTAGGCTTAAGCTGTTGAGCTGATTGAGAGAAGCCGGTTTTTGAATAAAAAATCAGATTGTAGAAAGAGTTTAAAACGTTTTGTATTGCTTTCTAGAATTTTCGTCACCATTGAAGGGAAGTGGCAGGTTTGAGCAGGTTGACCATTTTATTTTATTTATTTGCGTTACATTAAATTAAAATTAAAAGATTCTTACGTATGCAGGATTATCATTTATATCATAATATATATAGAGGTATATTAAGGAGTAGGTAAATCATTACCGTTATCGACATAGCTCAGAGAATTAGCAAGCTGAAGTGGCAGTGGGCTGGCCATATCTCGCGAAGAACCGACAACCGCGCTGGGGTAAACGTGTTCTCGAGAGGCGACCGCGACTCGGCAAACGTAGTGTAGGACGTCCTCCAGGTGGGATGACGATCTGCGAAAGACTGCAGGCAGATGCTGGATGCAACAAGCTGAAGACAGGGCGCTATGGCGCTCATTGGGGGTGGCCTATGTCCAGCAGTGGACTAAAATAGGTTGATAATGATGATGAGATCATCACCTAATTAAGGCTAGGTAGGTATTCCAGCAGAGGCCGCGCTTCTGTGATTTTTAAAAACATCTGAGACATATAAAATAGTGTTTAAAATTCTGAAAAAAAAGATATGTATTACTTAAGGATCTAGTCTAGTCAAAGTAGTATTCAGTTTCAAGATCTAATCAACTTCACTCGATAGAAAGACTAAAGAGTGGAAACTGATCCATTAATGGATCTGCAAAGCGGATTAGAGTGGAATAGGGTAAAAAATCTTAAATATGCCCCTTTTTGTAATGTTTTTTTAATATAACAACTGATATATTTAACAAATTATATTACTTATCTAAAGACTACATATTTCTAAACAAATTCGCAGAGTTTAACATGATAAAATTATTTTCTTAATCACTATGTTTAAACACCTACAAAATGCACGAGCGCGGCGGCGTGTGGGCTTGCCAGGCGCGATCAGTCGCGCGCTGGTGCTGGCGCTGGAATACCTGGTCGTAATTAATCTGAGTACCAAACGACCAAGTGGTTTCATATGCCCCTAAAAACAACCTTCACACATGCCCTGATTTGCACGCAGTGTGCTTTCATCCGCTCACTGCCAATGATCCGATCTCCTTGATTGGTGGAGAGGCACTTCCGTTCTCGCCTACATCGCCGCCCATGATTCATCACTCATCATCACTTTCGCCCGACCCAGCGGAAATGGCTAATTCGCGAAATTGAATGCAATCGCCTCTAGTGCCTCAAGGGTTTGTTCTGAATAGATGATGAATTGATTCAAAATAAAACACTTTTTGTACTTTGCTAGGGCTGGACTTTGCGATGAGTCAGTTGTAGTTTAAGGTTAATATACCTAATCTCTTTATGCTCGTCTTTGCCATTACCTCTCTAGTTTTCTAAGAAAGTTATATTTCGTCCAATAAAGAATTAAATAAAAATAATATATAGTAAAACTTAAAAATCCAGGCAGCGCAGGATCGGTGAATGTGGCGGTCTGTAGGGGAGGCCTATGCCCAACAGTGTTCGTCATTCGGATGATAATGATGGTGATAAAATAAGAATTAAGAGATGGTACCTACATAACTATGGTCATATCAAAACAACAACACCCTACCGTAACTAATTTTACCTGATCTACGAGTAATTATTGTGTAGTCGTGACATTCGACATAACATAACGCTCCTGGTTATTCTTAAAAGACCAATAAAAAGCATCAAATCATATCATTTATTTGCAGACAACGGGTTACAAGTTGGTATGCTTATATTAAAATGTTCCATGCGATGACTCGCCAGCTAGACAGCTTTGATGTGCAAAATTATATAATATATACTATGACATATTCGGCTTTGTTAAAATAATAACTCTAGTAAGGCTTTCCTTGCCTCCACCTGTATGTATACCTGTGTGTATGTATACCATAAATTTAAGCATAAACGTAAACGTCTGGTACCTTGACTTTCCCTAAGTCTTATCTTTACCTCTACTACGACTGACGGTTCCGATAAGCACGGTTTCACTAGAAACCGTTGAAATCAAGTCCAGGTCATCTGCCTTTGACAGAAGATAACCCTTCGCAACTGATACCCATCTCCCTTAAGCCTTCCACACAAGCGGTGTGCAAACAAGGGATCAAATTAAACAAATCCGCAGACAATCGCGTTCGAAACGACATGAAAGAGAGTTAATCAAACAACTATTTCGAAACTCCGAACAAATACGCCCCCGCGCACACAAAGGTATATTCCTTTATGATTGACTACAATTGTGGATTTCGCAACTGTTTGCCGTGGATAATGCGGATTGGTGAAATGCGCAATCTATGATTATGTGACTTGACTGTTGGAGTGGGCTTAGGTGAGTGTGAAATTGATATATTTTATTTTATTGATGTTCACCATGAGCAAAATTTTGGCCGCAATATGACTTCATTTTATTTAACGAAATTATCGAAGCTCTCCTAAAATGATGTTTCTTCCAATTAGTTGACTCTTTGAATGATGATGAAGATGATGTTAAGTAATCAAATTTGCCAAAGTAATCAAGTTTGATAAGAATAAAGTAGGTAGGTATGCGTGGAAAACATCAATTTTTCTAAAATGTTTTTAGCATGTGTGATTCCACATGTAAGCAAAACCCGATTTTGCTCACTGTTTTTGAGCAGCAATGTCACCGTTTTCGAGCGAGTGATGCCAAAAATATTTTTACCGAAAAAAGTAAACGTGCGCGCGTTGACGTCTTTTACATGCTAAAAACATTTTAGAAAAACTTATGTTTTCCACGCATACCTACTTTATTCTTATCAAACTTGATTACTTTGGCAAATTTGATTACTTAACATCATCTTCATCATCATTCAAAGAGTATTATTCAACTTGTTGAAAAAGTAATTTCAATTCAGAATGCTTTTCTAAATTTCGACGGTGTAATATGTTATTGATACTCTATGGTCGGCACCAAAAAAAAGAATAAACTACGCGGTCTGCTCCAGGAGGAGATGTAAGCTTTCTCACTGAAGGCATCGCCATTTTCATGAGATATTGACAACTTGGCTTGTGATGACCATTCTTCTAGGCGGACAGCGCCATCTTTAAATATTCTACCAAACAACAGGTTCACAAATTTATATGAGACTTGTACCTCTGTGAGCTGAACTCATTTTAGCTTATCGTAAGGAAGAGGATCGGGAAGGACAAGACAAAGACAAAGACAGCGTTCAACCTTTACAGAAACGCTTAATTTCGTTAGTTCATGGTTTGAAAGAGGCTCATAGCATTCGTATAGTACCCTTCATGGTGGTTGACCATGAGTTTCTGACATTCGACCTCTTTTATAAATTACAAAATATTTTCTCGCTTCTCGAGCTGAAAAGTACTGTTGAACTCGAGAGCAAATGTTTTTTGTTTCGTGCCTTTCCCTCGCTAGTTCAGCAGTCTACTTTAGAGCCACTCGCTGCGCTTGTGACTCTACTCTAGACTGCTTCGCTAGCTTGGGATTTAATATCGGCATGTACAACAAAAAATCGTTTTGCTCACTTGTTTTAAGGGGCGATTAGGTATACGTAGATTTTTATTTCTCGTTCTCAGTAACCAATCGATACCTTGAAAAGTCGATAAGGCAGCAAGGTGAAAACTCTGTTGTGAAAGGCGATAGGTGCACTAATTTATGTTGTCCGATAACTTTGATGCGGGTGCGCACGCGTCGAGCGACGCCCTACCGCTTTACATGCAGCACGCGACTACGACAACTGTTTCTTATCGAAAAAAGTTTTTATTATGGAAGTTTTGAGTTAGATAGGTACTTACCTATTTTAAGTTTTGCTAAGAAATGTATTGAAAGCAGAACCTATTCGATTGCAAACTACAAAATTTTTTACGATAAGTTTGGCGGAGACCTATGTCCAGCAATGGGGTAAATTATGTAAAAAAAAATGCTAAGCAATTTACCAGCCCCAAGCTATGCAGAGCTTTTGTTATGTTATGGGTACCAGATAACTGATATACTTAATACATTATACTGAAAGTAAAGATATTTTTTATTATACATAGTAAAAAGTATGGTACCACATTTCCGCAGATCTCCAAATTTTGGTATCATTCAATTTCATTTGCACAATTAAAATTTAAAGTTTGATAATTTATTTGATTGTTTATTCCCTTAAAATAAACACCAATTTACATTCAAAGAATTTAATATCTTTTTTGACACACCATGTAATTCTCACACCCCTAATTTGTAATATAATTTTAATAATTTTGCATATACATGGGCTTCCGCATAAAATGCGAAGATTTCTATGCAACGATATGATTTATAGCCATATTATACTAATTGTTGCGTATTTCAAATATTGCTTCTATTGTTAAACTAAATAGTTACTTTGTTGTGAACCACTTTATTTTACTAGCCTGTATGTTTTGGCGTTTTGAGATTTCATTCGTAGGTACGTATTCCAAACACCTACACCAAAATATACCAAAGGGTATCGTTTATGACACTTTCGTTTTTAATAAATGATCAACTACCTACCTATTTTTAATAACTATTCCACTGTCTCTGTGTAAGCCGAGCGCAAACATTTTTACAATTCCTCGATACAGGCACAGGCTAGTGACGAAGCCGACGAAAAACACAATAAAAATTCGCTCAGCAAATTATAAAATGTCCTTTTTCATGTGTTTTAGATTCAGTTTATATGTTCTTATTTTGTATTATTTTACTTTTTTTTTACTGCTTATGGGACTAAAAGCTTTTCGATTAGTTACTCATTGCCCACAATAAACTTTTGATTAATATTTGTGAAAGTAATTACCGGATTGGCTGCCCATTTCACGCTTCCCCAAAACAATGGCCTTGTGGGGTGCAACGGGAATATTCCAATAAAGATGTTGCGTGATTTTCAGATATCATGGCGCGTGGGAACAACAGGAACGCACCTTGATTCGAGGATTCATTAGTGGTAGAGTTGATTAATTTGTTAGCGTGGGAAATGTTCTTTTCTTTTAAATCAAATCAAATTCATATATTTTGCGAAACATGGGTTACAGGGATGTTAGATTAAAATAGAATGAGCACAACCAAGATCAGCTTTACAGCATGCAAAGTCACCATAAATGTATATAAATAAATACAATATCAATAACTAAATTAATTAATAATCAATGAATTGTCTTATCCTAGAATTTATCCATTAGATATTCATTAACATTGTAATAGGCCTTATCAATTAACAATTGTTTTAATTTGAGTTTAAAAGATTAATACTATTGCTTTCTTTAATGATTGTAGGTTTTAGCCTTTCATTATTAATAAATAAATAAATAAATAATGCTGGACAAGGCACACAGCATCATCTAGCCCCAAGCTAAGCAGAGCTTGTGTTATGGTACTAGATGACTTAGCTTGGTAAGGTACCTGGATGATTTTAAGCTGGTATACTCGTAGATATGAATAGGTGTAACGGGTACTCATTTCAAATAACCTGCCATTAGATTATCTGGGTATCCCGTCTGTAAGACAAACAAATATTCAAAGATCCTATTTCATAATTATTTTATTGGAATCATTGTGTACATTTGTAGGTCTTACCCTAAAAGTACCTAATGTAAGATCAATACCGTGTTTGTATGATGAATAATGTTATATTTTTAGAAAGGTTCGGTTTATTTTATTTACAAATAGGATTATTGCGAGTCTCTGAAATATAATAACAAACTTTAAATTACAAAACTCCGGAAATGGGATATTTCACATTGCTCAAAAGTATCCGGTCGACTATTAAATTTTATTTGAACCCGCGAATGCCGGAGGGGGCCTAAACGGCAGGGCGTTTTAGATATATCACATAAATAATAGCAAAAAACGTAATGCAAACGTTTCTCCACTCATTATGCGCAATTAGCTGCGATTGTGACAGACACCATGTGAACGGATTTCGTTTCAATTGTCTGCTGAAGTTTAGACACGTGCTATTTTTCATTAGAATAAGTATTTGAAGTTGATATTCTTTAGGTCATACAAATCCTACTAAGTAATATTATAAACGCGAAAGTTTGTGAGTATGTATGTTTGGATGTTTGTTACTCTTTAACGCAAAAACTACTAAATGAATTTTAATGAAATTTTACAATAACGTAGCTTGTACATCACAACACACACATAGACATAGATAACACATAGGCTATAATTTATAAAGATATTGTGTGAATTGTCTAAAATATACTGATAAGTGTCAAGTAAGTAAGAAAAAATTCTGCCATAAATTGAATTGAATTGAATAGTCCAAAAACTTCAAATTACATAAGTAAAAAGCTATCCATACTAATATTAAAAATTCGAAAGTAACTCTGTCTGTCTATCTGTCTGCCTGTTACCTTTCACGCCTAAACGGCTGAACGGATCATAATGAAATTTGGCATGGAGATAGATGATATCCCGGGGACGGACATAGGCTACTTATTATCCCGAAAAAGCGCGTCCGAAGCCGCGGGCAGACTTTTTTTATTGTATACTAATAAAAAAATATTTTACTGCGTATTTAGTTGGATACTAGATACTGCTGACTCTAGATAAATTCATATTTTTACGCATTGTGTTTATGTCAAGATGCAGATGAGTGCACGTTTGTTGTACCAATCCAAATAAAGGCAATTTGTATTATATACTTGTAAAACAGTACAAAAGTAATTTGTAGAACTTTAGAGATTAAACACCGTTTGTGAGCGTTTATTTGAGCTGATACTTATTAACCCCTCTGTTTGCTGAACGCATTAGTAAATTTAGAGCGGTGGGAAAGGGTTGCCGATGTGGCCACGAATGTTTTATATTTATTGTTATTAGAACAATATTTGTACATTTTAGATCTACGGTTATAGTTATTGCCGACGTATCATGTTCATGCAGCAGATGCATATCTGCTAATTGACAACTTGAATTTACGTGGTAGAATGCAGAGCTATAGCTAATAAACTAACAAAAAAAGCATTTCCGATTTCAAAATAGGAAGGGAAGTCGATTCAGAATAGGAATTCGCTGTTTAAATTTTCAAATTTTCACTATTCATTCTTCAATGATCAATCAAGATACGCAGTGGTCATGGAGACCCGTAAATATTGTATTGTCCACGTAAATGGACATGGGAAGGTATTGTATGCGACAATCTTGACGCGTGCCGACCTTTTGTTGGCAGGATTGATGGTGGTTTAGCACATTTGTTTGCAATAAACATGCAGTGGAGCTTTGTAGGTAATCGATATGACCTTCGTTAAATACACATTATTGAAATGTGTTTTTAACGAAGGTGATACAATACTATGGTCATAAATTCTTAATAATTTTGTTTTTAAAATTGGTGGTACAGTCAATCAGATAAGTAGGTACCTAGCTATTATAATCCAGTGAGTAGAGGTTTCAAAATTAACCTATTGTATAAAATCTATTTTATTTACCTACATTTATTTGAGATTCGGGTTTATTTGATACTTACTTTTATTTAGAATCACTCAGCTATATTATACGTGTACGCTGGAGGGAATATTAATGGAGCTCAGTGCTTAGAATATTTTTTTTCCTAGTACACGCGTGTCCCCTTCAAATTTCATCATCTATTGACACTGACAGATCATCAATATCCAAGATGGCGCGCGCAGGAACTGATTGAGCCGATTTGCTCCGGTGATAAAGTGCACGGCTGCCCGATTACTGGTGCCGTAAACACTCATTACATTCCATTTAAACATTAGAATGGTATTGATAGGTACATACAGTTTTTTTTTATAAACGAATCGATACAACCCTTTGAATGTTTTCTAGCTGGTTGATTGTTGCTGGTTTAAGTCATAGGTATTTCTTGCTCTTATTTCCCAAAATATTACCCGAACTCCCAAAATATAACCTTTATTATTTTGGGAGTTCGGGTACCTATCCCAAGTTAGGTAAAACGAGAAAGGGTAGAAAAGGGACGTTTTTGTGGTCCACCAATTAATTAGCTAGAATTTTCTTCAGATTCAATTATGAACTATTTATTTTTCTATAGGCAATCGGACAATGATAAAGGTATTTAATTCTAAGTAGGGAAACTGGGATCTGATCTGACATCTTGCATTGTATACATACCCTATGTATAAAGTTAGAAAGCACTACGGCTGCATATTCAGTAGACAACAAAGGCGTCATACTTATCTCGATCTTTTCTACTGAAATATTGCGCGCGACAGACTAAAGTTCCATATAAATCTGTCAAAAATTCACTGCCACTCCCGATGCCCATCAAAACCATATCGTATTTTTTTCACCTTAATTGGAGATTAACTTCCCGAAGTGCTGTGTAAAGTGTCAACTTAACTGCGGTATTCCTTCCGGCGCCGCCACGCGCCGCGATTAGGCCTACCTTACCTGGCACGTGTGCACGGGTGCGCGCGCGCACGTGGATCCGACGACGCGCGACCGAGTCGTGGTCACTGCGCATCTTTGAGTGGGCTTTCGTGTAGTTTCTGGTCATTTGCCACTACTTTATGCTTGACGTATTCATGCTGAAACGGAAGCCGAGTAAACAGTTGCTTAGTTACGTTGTCAAAATAAACACGTAGAATAGAGAATATAAAATTTGGTAGAAACCCTTGACTGGGTTAGTAGTGTATACCTACATCTCGCCTGCCCAAAATCTGGACCACGGCCGAGATGGCTACCATTACTTAGTGAATGCTATGTTTTTTTGGTGTAAAGTAGAGTACAATGTTTTTTATGCTCTACTATTGTATGATATCCGATTATTACCAGAAGACCAAAAGAAACCGAATAATTAAACATCAAATCCACCTACTTGACTCTTGTGTGACTTGCCAAAAACGTCACTCAAGTTGAACCGCAAGGGGGCGAACAAAACGAGAAATCAGTGTCGGATGCGCCCACGCACAATATTGGACATCAAACCGATGCGTTTGCGTAAATATAGACCAGCCTTTATTATCTGCGAAGTTCAATTGTGGTTGTTCACCCCTACATTCATAAAGGATGATTGATCTACGGTGGATTGACAGATTTTTTATAAAACTGGTAGGGTAAGGCGAATATTAAAGGCAATTGTTGTTTAATTTTAACATTCGAAGGGAGCGCTTGGAGTGTTGTAATAATGTTTTGATAATAGTAGTATCGGTTCGTCTCGTATTTCTTATTCAGCGTGCGTGGGACCGGGCGGTTAGTTTTTAAACGATTGCGGTCCGTTGGTAAACACCTTGTTTTTGTCTAGGTATTCATTCTGTATTTAGTCATTTGCATAGGTGGTGGTGGTGTTTTTTTTTAAATATTTAATATTAGACTCAAATAAAGACAGCTGACGTTTATTTTTTTGATAGGTTTGTATTTTACTCCACAGTCTATATATCTAATCCTTAACCATATCTAATCCTTAACTATATCTAATCCTTAACCATCGAATCTACCTATCGCCCTGTTAAAACAAAAACAGATGTAGCTTCGTCGGCTTTACTCCGAATCCATAAAAGGTTTCAAAACTACTTACAAGCTGTAGGTTTATTGCAATCAAACACTGCTAAAATTTCAAAACGGATTAAACATCCAAGAGAGCAGCCGGAGGATTAAAAAAATCCATTGGTTAATTCAAATCTGTCAAATATTGACAGCTAGCATTGATGTCCGGCGGCTGGTAACGGGATTATTCTGTTTTTTACCGCAGTTCCGGACAAAGGCTGCGGCTACCCGATACTCCACAACAATGTGCCCAGTGATCCTCATTGATCGCCAATTACTGGACATTAAGTACCTTAAAAGCTTTTCATGTACATTATTTGTAGCAACAAATCAAATAGCCAAAGAAAAAAACACAATGGACCGTTCAAGATCTGCATTCAATATGCTTTGGGGCTTTTTCATTGTGTTTTTTCGGACATTGCAACAATGCGTTTTGGGAGATTTTTTTACTAGATTGGGGATTTGATTTTATGATTACTAGAGGTTAAAAGGCATTGCTGGTATTTGCAGCCAAATAGTGGTAACGCTATTATCAAAATTAAGATCCAGATTCTAATTTATTTCGTCTCTAGTGATTTCTCACTACCACCGGTCAAAGTCATCCAGAATGTTAAGCTTAACTTACCCAGGATTTTCATAAAATTACCTATAGATTTCAATACATTCATAATTATTATCGGAGCTCACGGGTTTACGTTCTACGTGTTTGTAGCAGGGTGCTACAGTGCACGCTCGTAGCAAGGTGTGCGGTGCGCACGCGTCGCTAGCTCCATTGTCACGCCCATCACGTATTCACTGTGTTCCACTCTTGCGCGCAACACGCATTATTGCATTTTTATTGCGCATCTTCACCATTGTTACCTTTATTAGCTTTTTATCAATAAAAACGTCCGCCGAAATGTATGTTTCCACGGTGTAATTGGGCCTTTATTAAATATTTGTTACTTTTAGAAATGTTTGTCTGGCGTTGAGAATTTGGAACAAACAATATAATTCTCGGATTACAGCGGATTCTACAAAGCAGGCCAATAATAGATTTGATTTGCTGATAAGATATTCTATAACTGTAGCTATATTTCATGCCAAATCTTAGATTACGTCTTGGTCCGTGAATTATAAATATGCGATGTTTTTGAAAATATTTCTCGCTCGCGGTGACTGTAGTTTATTTTCAATAGTTGAAAGAAAATCTATAAATATAAAAGCAAGTCGTGTTAGTTACACTATTTATAACTCAAGAACGGCTGAACGGATCTCGGTGAAATTTGGCAGCGAGGTAGATGGTATCCCAGGGCCGGACATAGGCTACCATTTATTCCGGAAAAAAGCGTGTGAAGCCGCGGGCTGCAGCTAGTAAACCAATATAATTATTACTTATAAAAAGAACTTGTCTACAAAAAAAACGATGATCAGATCGGATCGTACTATAAATACGTGGACTTAAATACCTCTAACTTTCTTGAAACAAGGAGAATAAGAAAATACAATTTCATTGTCAGTCAAACTGCCAATCGTACTGGCAACATTCAAGGGAAGCAGGATGCATCCTAAGATCGTTCTTCCGCTGTGAACTTGCCACAGTACAGGGTCTCTTGAGACCTCTGTTTTGCATTGACCACTCTCAACTGCCCTCGAGACAGTTGGGTTGAGTCAATGCTATCTGAGTTCACGGAGACGCACTGTCTGAGTAGGATTTATAGTACAGTCGGATGCGCTAAGTTGTATGATTAGTACTTTGCTGCTTTAATGTTTACATACTTGCGCTCTTTGTTATGACAAGGTACTAAAATGAAATAGAGGCACCGTCAATCCATAAGCAATGAATCTTAAAATCGCTGAACCGTCATTTTCTCGACTTCACAGGAGCGGTATTCTGAGGCAGAACCCTCAACACTTGTGTACTCATATTGTGTGTGTAGAATCGGTAAGTCTTTGATTGCAACACACGCATAGATTAGGTATCCATGACGTGAATTTTGTAGTATAAAAGCATGTCGTGTAGCATCAGGTTCTTGATACGAGCACCGCTGAAACTGAGCAGTAGGTAAATGCGTTAGAAACTAAACTTATTAGGTGAGTAGGTCCGCAGTGGACCTTTTTCGTGTCTACCTAGTCATCAGCTAGTCATCTTTTAGATGTAGGTATTCGTGAATGTATCACTCATAATATTTCGCCGTTGGTTCATTTTCATTTGTTTCTTGTAATTTTCTCTTAATCTTTTACAAAATGCAGCCAATGACTAGTGATAAGTGATAGACTCACAGATAAATCGATCAGCTGGTGCGTTAAACGCTTATTTTGTTACTTTTTCTATATTATCTAGCCTAGACTCAGTTTTCAACTCATATTTTACTCTTCCACTGTACCAACACTGACTTGAGCACCATCTCCCAGACATGCGGGCCTCTCACTGGGTCAAGTTGGAGACCATTCGCGACGGACCCACAATTGGGCCTAATGGTACTAAGGTTGGGGAAGGTCACTTATGTCTAAATAACCGTGACTGGTCAATTGGAGTTCTTCATGTCTGTCATTGTTGAAACAATTAGTGTGGTATTTGAAGTTATTGAAGAAGGCGTTAAGAGTTTTTATAACTTCAAAGCTCTCTATACTTTTATGGGTTTTATGACTTGAAAGTACTTATAGGGATGGTCAATTGTGAGTACCTATTTCTTGAATTTATTTGTCTTCAAGTGTGAACAGTTGTAACATAAGTAGACAAGGTATCAAAATGAACTCGTCGTTAGTAAAAAATAGAATCATCCTTTTCATTCTGTTTTCGGATTGGATTTGTTGTTTATTGTTTCTGGATTGGTAGGTACAAAACTTGAATTATCTGAATCTGTAGGTTTGCAGCAAAACTTCTTTCGCATCATCATACGCAGCTGAATTTTACGCACTGCTGGATATAGGACTCCCGAAGTTTGTGCTATCTACTACCACGGAATAGAAAGAACAGTTATTTCTGTTCTGTGTCCACTACAGTCCTGCGATAGCCGCATCCATTGACACCCCGCGTCTTTGTCTCTACCGAAAAATCAGCTACATAGGGTGCCAACCTCATAACCCTCCTGCGTTGGTAGCCGGTTAAAAAGAAGTATTTAGTTAAGATAAATACATATGTAGTATGTCAATAACAACAAAACCGCCTATTACACATGAACAAGCAAATTCTTTGTACCTCCACTTTCGGTGTCAACTTACCACGCACGCGACCGCAAATATTGTGATAATCCGCTCTTCTTCATTGTCTGTCGATGACTTGATAAAAAAACCCATCATCCCTCGAGACCACTCCACTAGACCAGTCCCCCTCATTCCCATAATCTATTCCAATTAACTGACAGCACCATATTGTGATATTAACACAATGCATTGCCCCTTGCGATATGCAAACAAAACCGTCTACTCTACATTCAACTCTCACCCTGTACTACAGAGCTCATAGTCTCTTGTGGGGAAAGTTTCTCGGATTTTGATATGGTTAAAAAGTCCTTATTGTACGCGTATTAAGGGCTCAATTGTACCAGTAATCTACTAACCTTCGCCTACAATCTGTAGGTTTGGACCAGATATCGAAGTTATTTAATTCATTTTGAGGTCATCCTTCGTGATTCAGACTTCACTCTACGATACAAAAGAGAAATTAAATGAAAGGCAGAAATTAAAAACGTTGCTCTTTTGTTTTGATGGCTTTAGCTTATTAACAAAGAGGTTATGCTACGAGTAGAGAAGGTATAATTATCATGATAACGGAAGTTTTCTCCCAATGACTAATAATACCAGAAGCAATGAAAGTAGCCAAGCAGATAGTCTATCATTTGATCAGCGTTTATACCAATCCTTCTAATCCTGACAGATAACCACCCCTGACTATTAACCCTGATACAATCGCTATTGTCTTTGCCCTTTCCCACAATCACGTGAATTAGGGAGGGTGGTTCAAGGGTACCGGTAGTGACAGGTTTTGTATCAAGCTATTTCGAAAGCCGTGGAAAAATTGCAGCACTTGCGAGTTGAGAGCGTCCCGTAGAAAACTCTAATGTCTAAGTTAGTAAAATTTCCATTGAACTAAGCTAATCTTTTAACGGAAAATAAAAGCAAACGAGACCGGAGTTGGTACCTACTTCTGAGTTTTTTTTATTACCCTTAATTAGCAAAGAAAATTACAATCAAATAAAATAACACATTAGAACTAGTATTTACAAGAGTTTTTTTATTACCTTTAATAACAAAGAAAATTGCTATCAAGCATAAACAAATTAGAACAAGTATTTACAATTGAAACAATTAAGCTAACAGCAAACTTTTGCAAACAATCTATAGGTAGCTCAACTGATTCATAAATCAATACCAGTCGGAAGCGTCCCGAAGGCGCTGACTGCATTGCCCCGCTGGCTGTATGGCAATGATGCGTTTTGCCAGATACTCACCAGTTGTCGGGTCACGCGTCACTTCGACCAGACACTCGATATTTATTTATTTATTATATTACCCGGAGAACCTCGGTACCCCACGGCCCTAGGGTCTCGACTTCAATGGGAGCAAATGTGTAGGCTCTGTCGAAACCTGCATATTTGTGCCTTTTGGGATCCTACCTGAGTTAGTAGGATAAGTGTGATAAGATTATTGATTTGCAAAAAGAGCTCTGTGGTTATGGGCATAAGTCAGCATCTTCAAAGCGCAAAAGATACAGATGTCTTGACCATCAAGCTTCATCAACGTCACATCAGAACAAATTACCTGAACTCGCATCTGCCTCTGATAAAACAGCACGTGTCTTGTACTTCGACTAAATTGAGAAATATCCGTCCTTTCCCACAAACCACATCTCGATAGGATCTACGGCAATTTATCGATGATTTCTAGAATCGATACTTTTATAAATGTTTTATAATGAGTGACGTTCTCAGGAACCGCAGGGTGTTTGGGGGTGACTATCATCGTGTGAGATCTGCTTTACAAGCCAATAAGTTAATGGCAATGTAACAATTGATGGCAAATTGTTTACGGTTTCTGTATTTCAATGGTTGCTACACGTAATTGCTTATTTATTGACTGTTCTGCGTGTTTTCTTTGAAGGAATAGGTATGTTAAAGAAATAGAATAGAAATTAAAGAATATTTTTGGATGTGATAATAATATTTTAAATTCACGAAAAGATAAATATCTCATTGCACATCCTATAAGTAAAATCTAGACTATTAATATACGTAACGTTGTGATCTGTTATTGTCTTGAAACTATCTTTTAACACTAGAAGCTCTTCTATAAAATATATTCTTTTTAGTTTCCCGAAATTCCGTCATTTAAGTGGTGCTTCCAGTTGTAAACTGTGTACGAATGTAAAAAAAATCCTTAAAACTTGTCGGAATGTACGAAAATTGTAAAAGCTTCTTCCTCGTTGACCAACGCGTCACTTTCCTCCAACATCCTCTCCAAGTAGGGAACCATAATGCAAGCCCTAGCAAGCCATGCAGCTCTGCTTGGTGGCTGGCACAAAAGCGGCGCAGGTGGCCGAAACGCGATACTCCATTGAAGACGAGCTTCTCTCCGATTGTCTCCGCTCAATAGAATTCCTCGCAGACAACGCACACCCCGCTACTAATTAAATTGGTCAAAGACTGCAGGCTGCAAGGTTAGTCAGATTGGTCTCTGATTTCCTGATTCAGATTGCTTTGATTTCAGATCTTTGCTCTGAGATTTAGGGCTAGATGATGATGTGTGGGTTGGCCAGCATTATTTATTTATTTGAAGGTCTGTCTATAACAAATTAAAAAGTCGAAATCTCTTGATTAGTAATTTAAATTTCAGATCTTTATTAGGTGTCAATGAAGCTTTGTTTTAATATTAATCTTAGTTACTTGACCTAGTCGACCCTGATGCTTGACTCAAAAAATTCTTTAAATAATTTGTGGCGCACCTATTCAAAATGAAACTAACTAGACCTTCATTGTGATATTTTCAAACCCTTATCCAAATATGAAGACGAATATAATTCTCCTCTACCTTTATGAGATGACCTATCTGTGCCCAAACCTCATCTCCACAAATAGTGAGTCATCTTGCGTGTGCGCACAAAATGCGTTCGCGTTCAAACGAAATGAAAAGCGTTTTGTGCGGTATCCCATCCACATTGAGAGCGCATGTGCGCGCACAAAGGATCCGCAATGTTTTGCATTGATTTGCTCTATTTATCGATGTCTGTTGTGCTATTATGATTTGTACTATCTATTTTTTTATCTAGTGATTTTATCTTGTCAGTTCATCCTGATTTTTTGGACCTGCGTCGAAGAAGTTATTTTTTAATTTATTTTCCTGCTGGTTTGGATTATCAAACTATTATCTATTTTGCAACTTGAGATAGAAATCATGAACGGCCACGTAAACAAGACTTACTTGGGGTTGAAGATAGTGTTACAAATTATCAGGATTTGTCCTAATGTGTCAGGATTTTAAGCCATTTGTCAGGATTTCGGAGTTTTTAGAAATGCAGGATTTTTGGTGAAATACGAAATAATTTAATAAGTACCCATCGTTTTTTTTAATAGAAATTAGGTTTTTTGTCCAGATTTTCCAGTAAGACATCAGCTCAGCTGGTAACCCTAGTTGTAGAATAATTGTCAAGTATTTTACTTTAAATGTTCCTAATTCGATGATATGTTCGTTACAACCATAGGGGTAAAAGGTGTCTTCGCCAAAGCCACAAATACGAGTTATTATTAATTAGCAGTAAGACAAGACGGAAACTTCAGTTCCTAGCACATGCACCCGTATCGTTTGCTGCAAATCTAACGTGTGACCAGTGACCAAACATCAGCATTACCATTTTGTCATTAGTAATCGTCTATTAATACGAGTACTTAGATTATAGAGAATATACGGGCTGGCAATTTCCACACCAGCTGCCAAGCTATCAGTGCAAAAACTTTTCTGGAGGCATAAGGAAAGCCACCTGCGTGATCCGATATCACTATTTCCATCCTATTTCTAAATGTCCCTGGTTTACTGAACGATTTATCATTATAAAACATTGTAAGTGATTGATAGCAGGGCCTTATTCATTTTAAGAAGGTCACAACTGGTTTTAAGAGTGAACGATTAATGTTTCAACATAAAATAGAGTTACTTTCCCTATTATCATTGATATGGATCAGTTGAGCTACCTGTAGATTGTTTGCAACAGTCTGCAGTTAGCTCAATTGTAAATACTAGTTCTAATTTGTTTCTATTATTTGATTGACATTGTTATACCTATTTTGCTATAAGAACTATCGTAGTTTGACAAATTCACTTTCACAAATTCATTATGTAGAGGTATGTAAGCGCGTTAAATACAAACCTTGTTTGTTTGTTATACCTACTTCATCAACCCAACAGCCTATCTTTATCCACTGCTGGATGCAGGCCTCCCCCTGATAAGCACCTTATTCGCTTTTATCCCATGGAGGTAATGCTCATAGGCCCCACGCTGGGCACGCCGGTTGGGAATCGCAGTTTGGTGGTAGAATTGTTCTGCACGGGGCGCTGCTGACGCCCCGGTGGATATTCCTTAGTCGCCTCTTAAGACACTTGCGGGAAGAGTTGGGGTCGTGCAAATTCTAAGCCGGCACCACACAGCATATATGTACCTATACTTATCAACTCGTATTTCTAGATTGTTTTTTCATCATCATCAGCTTTTCGACCCACTGCTGGGCATAATCCCTTTATATTTACCAAATTTTCATCCAAAGAAGCTGTATCTAATATACAAACACAAGATTTACAATCAAAGTTCCATCAAAACAATTCCTGTGTAACCGTCAAAGGAGAAACGTTAGAAATTGTTAATAGTACCATATTCTTAGGAATAACCTTAGATAGTAAACTTCAATGGGGCCCACACATAGACAAGCTATCGAAGAGTTCTGCAGCGTATGCAGTCAAAAAAATCCGTCACCTTACAGACGTTGATACTTCTAGACTAGTTTATTTCAGCTACTTTCATAGTGTTATGTCTTATGGCATACTGCTATGGGGGAACGCTGCAGATATTAACACCGTATTTGTGCTGCAGAAGAGGGCTGTTCGTGCAATCTATAATATGGGTCCCAGAGAAAGCCTACGTGAAAAATTCAAGGAAATAAACATAATGACAGTACCATGTCAATATATTTATGAAAACCTTTTGTACACTCATAGAAATATCAATCGCTTCCCTAAAAATAGCGATGTACATAATTTTAATACAAGAAATAAACATAAACTCGCTGTGCCCACAACTAGACTACACAAAATCAATGTATCTTTTAAAGGGCAATGTATACGCTTCTACAACAAAACTCCTAGTGAGTTGCAAAAATTATCAGTAAATAAATTCAAACAAATTGTCAAAACCTTCTTGTCTAAAAAGGCCTACTATAAAATATCAGATTATCTAGAGGATAAAAAAGCTTGGGACGGGATTTGCTCCAACTCGAAAAATAACAACTAACAGGCTAAAGGTTTCTTCGTCGCTTCTTTACTTTAGTCAACATACAGAAGCGACTGAAATCAAAAATATCACTTTATTTCCGTGTCAGTGTTTAATTATTAAGAATTTGACCTTTTCTAAGTGTACATTTATTGTATTTATGGAAATAAAGAGTTTTTGACTTTGACTTTGACTTTGACCTGTCATAAATCCTCATTTACTTCCCACGACTTCGTTTATCTTTATCCAAGGGTTAAATGATTTTATTTCCATAATTGGATAAACAGGGTTTTTTCCTTTAACGATACAGCGATTATCACATCGGCGCCCATTATGTAATGTCGGTATAAAATCGCGTCAACTGGTTACTCCTGTAAAACTAGTTGATCGTAGTTGGTTTCCAGGGTTGCCACAGGTAAGCTTAAGTTATATGTAAAAGTAAAAGTGAAATTGGTAGAGCAAGGTCTTGAGAAACTTCCAAAATGGTATTTTATTTCGCGGTACCTTAGGTATACCAACTTATTAATTTTAGAGATGCTGCTATTAGGTAGAGTTCTACTAAACAAAACACACCGCTAACAACCGTAAACAGCGCTGCGTGCATAACAGCATAATTATGCTGAATTTACTCCGTTTGTCTTAATCTTTTGTTTCATGTAAATAGGTAGGTGTAACACACATGATTAAATTAGTGACATAAGTACCTATACATATGTATGTCACTAATTTTATCATGTGTGTTTTGTAAATTAATGCATTAATTGATTTTCTATTGTATTCTATTCTATCACGTTATAGATTCTTACTGAGACGCGCGCTAGAGCGTCCAGCCAAGTTGGGAAAGGATCGGGGGACGCAATAGCAGTGAGTATCTTTACACGAACCATTGGGCACACTTCTGGTCTCTTCTGTATCTCAGATATTATTAAACCTACAGACTTGCAATTTTGCATGTCTGGTGAGATCCATGAATAGAGTAGGAATCCTTAATTTATTATATAAATATATTGAGGTTATTGAGTTATTTAGGTACAAAAAGTACCATTTTAGACAACAGATCCATTAAAAACCTAAACCACTTCTAGATGAACAAGGAAGTTGAAATTTCGCATGAAGGTCATCAAACTTTATCGAAGGAAAAAATTCGAACACCATTTTTTTAATTTTGATTTTTTAATATCGGTGCCGATTGTGATATCCGTGCAGTTATTTGTGCATATCTCATTGGATTATGGACATATAATTTTGAAATTTAACACAAAGACGTATTTTAAGAAACCAAAACTGATATTAACGTATTAAAAGTTTTTGGGATATATTTTTTTATATCATACATCTGTCAAAAAACGCCGAAGCCCCGCGCAACAACGCAACTACGCGCAACTACGCAACGTGGAACACACAACGTTAAGTCTTTCTATTTAGAATCGAGATTACTCCAAGATAAGAAAAGATTTTGTGCAGTTGAGGATGTTGATTTATTTTATATGTCCTTGCCAAAATTCAGGGATGCGGTTTAAGTTTTTGGATAGGACGCATAGTAATTAATAAGTAAATTTGTTTAGTTTAAGCTGTAGTATTAAGTTATAGTTGATGTAATTTTATTAATGTTATATTGTAACTAATTTTATATTTCCTCGGCATTAAGCCCACCCTTTGTACCTTAAGGTGCAATAAAGTGTTAAAATAAATAAATAAATTTTCAAGTACTATTTGTAGCGTAAAGATTGATCCTAGGTAAGCGACCAGAGGGTGCTAACACAGCAGCCCTAACAAACCACGTGGAGATTACACTGCACCTGTTAGCTAAATATACAGCGAGTGCAATAATCTCGCACATCTGCCAATATTATGCAATGCCTATGCTTCATAAAGTGTCCAGCACCAGATGTGCCAGTGCTTTGAACTTGTGATTTTATAGAACTGCTCATTAGAAGAACTGGATTACAGAAAAAGTAAATCGAAACAGTATGTGCACTCTGAGGTGACATTAATCTCACCATTGATCGTACGTAAGATTGTGTATGTGATCAATTAGTTGTTAAAATACAGTCATCGTCATCATTCAAAAAGGGTTTCCTAGTTTAAGCGATGCTTCTGAACATCGATAACGTTCAGTCAGAGACTGTATGAGCTTGCAAAATACGAAACCGTAAAAGTTTCTTAAACTTAAAACAATATTGCAAAAAGAATGCAATATTGTTGTACAATATTGCAAAAAGAATGCAATATTGTTTTTTATTTTTGTTATCACTAATAATTTTTGCAATGAAACCTAAGTGAGGAGTGCCACCCAGAGATGTAGAGCAATACTACTGCTTTTTTATAACCTTTCTGTACTAAGATACAAAAAACTTGTTTTGCTCATTGTAAATAGATTGAAAACATGCATTAACGTATCCGTATTTATTATCTAAAATGGTTTTCAGATTGTTAGCGGATGTAAAGGTGGTTATTTTCTGATTGAGAGAAGCCGTGATAGGTTTCCTCAAGGTGTCGGAACGGTTAAGGTAATGACGAGACGAGCTCGACAACTTTTTTTGTCCACAAGATTCTTACTGAGTAATACGACAGGCTTATTAGATGAGTTTTTGCTCGTGTATGAATATAGTTTGTATGTTTTGATTAATTAAATAAACTATTACCCCAGGAACTTAAAAAGAATCGGTATCTTTTGGACTACATATCTATATGTAGCCAGTAAACCTTTATTAACAAAGAAAATTACTATCAAATAATATAAACAAATTTGAACTAGTATTTACAATTGAACCTACTGCAGACTGTTGCAAACAATCTACAGGTAGCTCAATGCCAGTCGGAAGCGTCCCCAAGACGCTGGCTGCATTGCCCCGCTGTATGGCAATGCTGATGCGCTGCGTCAGATACTCACCAGCTCTGGGGTCGCGCGTCGCTACGACCAGAAGCTCACATTTTTTGGAGAGTGTGGTACGTTGCGCACCTAGGGTCTCGAATCCAAGGGGAGCAAAGTAGCCAGTACTACGCCTAAATCGCAATATGACTAAATCTCGATTCGAATAGTTATCTACCTCTATATCTCGAAACGACTAGACGACTAAATCGCGATATGACTGAATCTCGATTGGAATAAATCGTGATTTGACTTTATTATCTGTTTTTTTTCGTACAACGGCAATGGCCTTTATTAACAAAGAAAATTACA
Source organism: Eupithecia inturbata (assembly GCA_963662085.1). Taxonomy (NCBI): domain Eukaryota; kingdom Metazoa; phylum Arthropoda; class Insecta; order Lepidoptera; family Geometridae; genus Eupithecia; species Eupithecia inturbata. Next base: position 5,910,446 of record OY759180.1, on the reverse strand, counting down.
ATCAAATAATAAAAACACATGAAAAAGTTTTGGACGAGTTGACCACTAAACATTTTGGATTGACCAACTCATCCAAACTGGTGAAATTAAGTGGATGAGATGACCACCTACTCCACTTAACGCATGAAACTATATTTCGTCATCGTAATTGTAATTTTCATTGTTAATAAACATGTTCTTACAATTTAACATCCAACAACAACAATATTTTTTGTACAAAGTTTTCTCAAGGTCCGAGTAAGGCGGCGATCGAAGATTTTTAAAAACTCTGTACAATTCATGTAAAAACTATTTCGAAAGAAAATAAATACACTTTAAGTAGGTACTACTTTCATAGGTGTAGGTAATCTTCATATTTGTACACACACGTCCCGGTTTAGACTCTAGATCCGAAGAGCATAAATTATCTAAATTAAGCAATTCGGCTTAATTGCTTAATTTTGCTAAATAATGCTGCTTACCTGAGTGAAAATTAATAATTTATCAGTCGCCTCAAGCTATGCAAAAACGACGATGTTGGCTAAGAATAAAAAATACATAGCCAGTTTTAAAGCGAGTGGTTGAACATGACTAGAGCCCATACATAGGTTCGTATACATAATAAATTAAAATCATTCAAGTGATATATTCTAGATGGATAATTTACCTTTAAATGGATAAGTCGATCTTGGTCCAAGGGGTAGAATTAGTAAAATAGTCAGACGCTTGTACTACGAAATAGTGAAAATTTAAATGCCGATGAACAGTTTTCACAAAATTGCAAAAGCAATTTGTGCTTATAGTATTGTGTAAAATATTAAGTTTATTACTATGTATTAATATTGTTATATCATTCGACTGTCTGTTTAAAAATCAGAGTAATTCATCAACTCGTCCTACATGGCTACGGGCCATTTAGGACGAGTCGCAGAACTTAAAATAGATAATATTTTCGTTCTGCAACTCGACCCACGTTTTTTTTGTGTGGAACATTAAACTTTATCAACGTTTGATACGGTTAGTAAGACAAGATAAAAATGGTTTTTCAAGAATTTGTAGTTTTTAATTTTGTTACTTTTAATATTGAATAAATAATATTGATATTTTTCTAGGAAAACAGTTTATTGTTTCATTTTACAAGCAAACGCACAAGTTCAAGTATTATCCGATATTGATACACATGATAGACATGTATGGCTTTCGGTTATTATTAATAAGTAAACAATGTTTACGGCGGTTAAGTTTGAAACAGACCTATGAAACCAATGAAGATACAATAAAATCTTTTGTTTTGACCAGTGATGTTTGACACGGTTATTATCAACGTAAACACAGTAAGTAGTCAGTAGTAAACAATGGTTATGGCGGTTACTTTTGAAGTAAATGATGACAGGTCAAGGAATTATTTTGTTTTAATATCAATAAAGCAATATCAATAGAAAAAAGAGACTCAAGAAATCGATGATTATATTGACAAAGTATTAAAAGATTTCGTGGATTTTGATATTTCCGTAGAAATGTGTGTAGAGTTCTTCACATTTTAATTTTAAAATAGCAGTTGTAAGAGTATAAAAATGTAATTAATAATATAATTAAATATAAGATAGTCATTGTCCTTAAGAATTATTTGGAGTTTATTTATATAATTCTTAACAATTATATACATGAAAGTAAGGCTTTCTAGCCTTAATTTCAGGTATATCATTGTTAAATCTTGTACAATTGTTGATTACTGGGTATCTTTATAACTGTATTTATTGATTATTTTAATATAGCAGATTTATTTGGTTAACTCATTTTTGAAATGTGATTATCAATTACAAAAATATGGCAGAAACTCCTAAGAATTATTTGTTGTTTTAAGTTACAACAGTAAATGATAAATCCTGGAAAGCCTTACTCTGAGTCATAATAATTGATTATTATCTTTGGAATTGTTATTTATGATCTTTATAACGGTTGATTATTATCTTTATGACAACTGCTTTTTTTTATAATTTTTGGTTTATTTAATATTTAACCCGTATGAGTATTGATGATAATTATTTTCTGTTTATATGTGAGATGATTAAATATTTTATAACAAATTCGTTTTCTTATTACTTCTACACTAACACTTTTGCTACTTATTGTACCTTCTCTCATTTTGATAGTAACGTGGGACGAGTTGCAGAATGAATATATTATATTTTATGATTTTCTGCAACTCGTCCTAAATGGGCCCTACCTAGGCATGTAGGATGAGTTGATGAATTACTAAAAAATCATAGTTTATAAAATATAAATCCTTTTTTTGGGCCGTATGTTTTGTATATAATGTTAGAATAACTAGTTTGAAGGGCTGTGAATTTTGTAATACCAAAAAAAAATAAAAATAAAATACATGTCTTGCAAAACCGAAGGCTTATCAAAAGACAAAAATCACATACTAGGTGGATAAATGTATATTTGATGGATGTTTGTTAGTTCTTCACGCCGCCGCCGGCCTCACGGATCGGGTTGAAATTTTGTATAGATGAAGGTCTAGACCTGGAATAACACCATGGCTACTTTTTATCCCATAAATTAGGTCCCATGGGGATAAAAATAACCTTTTAACGGTTCCATAGAAACAACGCGTGCAAAGCCGTAGGCAGAAACTAAGTTGATCATAATATCAAAATGTTCATTAGCAGATTATGAAAAGACATAATTTTAAATGATTCAGTATGAGAATTATTTGTGTTCGCATTATGTCCCTCGGCACGTGTGCCCAATTGTGGGCCCGCATCCAATGATTCGCAGCACAGCACCGTTGCCGATACACTTTTCTTCATCAGCACTTTAGACAAGTAGATGAATGGTATTGCACTGTTGAATAGCTGAGGGTCGTTTAGTTACAAGACTTCGCACGCAAAGTGTATGGTTCCAAGTTGCCAGGAAGAAATCGCTTTATCCGATAAGGCCACCTATTATAGCATACTTTATTAGTTTTAAGATTTTTTAGTTTAAATAAAGTGATAGTTTTTCTCTTATGAATTCCGGATCAAAAGTACACGTTCTTCGTCGTGCTCACTCGTGCGGCTTAATTAAAACCTTGTTCAGTGACAGATAAACAGAATGAGTCCCCTGATAAAGTAAGTATGGAAAGTTGATGTAGAACTGTGACAAGGAGATCCAACAAAATAAAATTTAAAAAAATTAATAGTTTCGCGCTCGTAACTGTCGATTTTACATAAACAATTTTGTTAGAGCTTCAAGCCACCCATTAGACTTGATTAGACCATCATAGCAGCTCTCGTTATAAAATGACTCAAGTTCAGAGATCAGGATCAACGTCAATGTATCAGTGGCAGAAGGCGGGTGGCGCTGAGTGACGGACCACCTGGCCTTGGAACACCTTTTTGTCACAATATTGTTAATTACTGCAAACAGATATCTAATGTTTTATAATGTTTAATGGTTGTTTGGTAGTTGAAGCATTGGGTGCAACAAAGGCGTATCTAGAAAAATCTATATTCAAGAAAATGGTAAATAAAGGTTTTAATGTATATCTTTTGAATATTTATAATATAGCTGCTATTAACTTTATTATTCATTTGTCCTATATTTTAGCAATAATATTCAGGTATTATTATTAATAATAAAAAAGTATGTAGAATCCGTTTTACAACTTTTAACGTTATTGTAAAAGTGGTACATACATTATTTTTTGCATCCATTGGTGTTGGTGGTAGCCTAACATCAACGGCGTTAGCTCTGTGGTTTTAGCGGTTACTATAGATAAGATAGGATATGCATAACAGTCTTATTAAAACCAAATAGCCTAAAGCCGAAATCTTAGGTCAGAACTACGGGGATAGGTCTAACTTGGTTCTAACTACAAAGTACAAACTCCCTTCAAGATGATCGTGAAAACGCAAACAAACATTTGGAAAATATCCAATCTCGAATCTTGTAAAGACAAAGGTTTGGAACAAGGTAAAAGCACACACAACCTCATATGAAAAGTCGCCACTGCTTACGTTATCTGGAAAAGGCTTTCCCTAATTACTTGGGGTGTTTTGTTTTGTGCTATCAGTGTGTAACGAGGCGCAAATGGGTCGCGATCGCGCAATCATGCGGGCCGCCCGCCCTCCCCGCGCTTCAAAGGCCTTTGTACGTGGATAAGTAAGGTTGTGGGTATTGTGGTGGGCTGAGCGATTTGCTGAAATGTTTTGTGAATTATCCTTTTACACAATTTTGGACTACTTCATTGTAGTAGTTTATAATATAATAATATAGTTATTCTGTGGTAATGGTGCTATGGAGATATTTCAAGAGATTTATGAGAAATTAAATTTGTATTTTTCGTGGCCATAATCTGCCCAACAAAATTATCATCAAAAAAACACTCAACACTCAACTGAATTTTCTCTTCAAGGATTTATTTGATGCCTATATTTTAGTTCAATATAATTTTGGGTTGATGATGATGAAATGATGATACCAAACTTGAAAATTGTAAGGCACATAGATGCCAAAGTTATATATTGTACCCTAGCCGGGTCCTTGTTTGAAACAGTTTTTATAAGATCTGCAAATAACATGAAAGCAATAAAAAAATTAGATTTGGTACTTGAAAAGTGATCCTATTCGCTATTTCTAATTCTGGTTCTGGCCTTGGGCTTCTTAAGAAGTAGCAAACACCTCTCTGCCGCTCACCAACCGCACACCACCAACAGATAAGCTCAGCAGTACGGAATCTGACGATCCTTGCTTAATGAGTTTATCTCATACGTGCAATGCAATTAGCTCGTGAATCTGGTACAAGGATTCCAAGCTTTTGTCTCCTCTGTTTGTTTGCTAATGTGAATGTCTATTCTTTGCCTGCTTTTGATTGGTTGGTTTGAATTAAAGGCTTAAATAGAGAAGATAGAGTCAGGGGCAATCAGGGGTTGTAAATCAAGAAGAACAAATTTTCATGGTACTTATGACAGGGATCCAATAGTTTCATACTCGGACCAATAATCATACTGGACAGAGCCATGAGACGTTTATCAGTGTAACACCATAGTGATCATGTATCTTTGTCTATCCCACGGAGCCTAGCTACGAGTAAAAGAGAAAGCTGGTGGACGTTTGGCAACGCCGCACTGTCCGTGTGAGTCGTGTCAGTTTATGACCGACTAGTCGGTCAAAGCATTGTGGTTAGCGTAGAGAGCTTTTAGAAATTATAAGAAATTCCCGTATTCTAGCATTTCATTGCATTGAAATGTTGAAAATATGTCTTGTTCAGCTGTGTCCTATTCATCAAGAACCACAAAAGGTGGAGTAAAAGACCCGGACTTGTCATTTCATACGTAAGTTTTTATCAACATTTTCCATGAATGTTAATGCTAAAGTTAAGATTTATTACTAGAAAAACCAGTAATAACATTTAGTAATAGCATTTCAACAATCTATTTCATGTTCCTATGTGAATAAGATGAAATTTATATCTAAAAACAATAAAAAATAACAAGACAATTTTAGCATCTGTACTAGTGAGGCGCTTACCATCAAGTTTAGTTGATATCGATATATAGAATAACATGGTGTTGTCAATAAAGATATTGTATTGTATTGTATTGATAATATTTTAGTGTCATGTTTTTAAATTTAACCATTCATTTTTAGGTTCCCTAAATGCCCAGAAATAAGAAGTGAATGGATCAAAGCTGTTAGACGTGATAACTGGGAGCCTACAAAATATTCCAGCCTTTGTTCGAGACATTTCGATGAATCCTGTTATATCCCTGGCTTATCAATCAAAAAACTCAAAACTGATGCAGTACCAACGATTTTTGAAGGATATCCAGTATACTATCAAACGGTTAGTTTTTCTTGTAACTACTTACACCTATCAATGAGAGGTTTAACCGCAACAATAATAGGTACTCTCCTAGTGCTAAAGACACTGCTTGCGAACTTTTGTTTTTTTAGGTTATTGTTTAGTCAGCTTAATGGATTTTCTAAATTAATGTTGTAGGTAGTGAAGAAAAGAAAACCACCTCAGCACAGAGATGAAATTCAATGTATTACTCCTAGAAAACGGAGGAAGATGGAAGAGAGTGGTGTGAAGACGGAAGACATTCCTACAACACCCAGGCGTGCAGTGAGAGTTTTAGAATCTCTAGCAAGATCTCGATCAGTGGCTTTGAGGAGACTAAGGACCATTAAAAAATTAAGAGAAAAGAATCGTAGACTCGATAAAAAGAATACAACATTATTAAACGTCATAAATGATCTAAAAACAAGAATCTTATTGAAACAGAGTCTTTAGATTTGTTGAGTAGCATATGTGGCAAAAATCAAGATCTGCTAATCAGATAGTTTCACTTAGAAGCATTTATAATAAGTATTTAATAGTAAGGGTTGTACAATTAAAACTTAATATAAATCTTACTTGCGGTAACAATCCCGGTAAAAGCAAATATGAACCTAAAAGTAGCCGGAGGTTTGAGCCCTCGTGTCTAAATACAAGTTTAATGTAAGCTTAGTTAGAGCGAGGTGTCACTATCTCTTACACGTATAGGTTCTCTACAAGTACGTGTGTACGAAAAATCTGTACCTAATCGTTAGGATTTATTAATTAAATAGTGTATAAGTATCCATAGTACTTTGTATATTCTACCTGTACCATTTTGTAAATAAATATCTTTATTATTATTATTAATAATATTAAAACTCTTTTTATTAATTTCGCCTTTATTCTATCGATAGGCTCGACAGCAAAGTCACTTCTCTAGTCACGCACACTAATACAAACGTGCAAGTGCACACGAATAAAAAACGGACACGCCTAAAACAAAAAGGCTCTGTCCAGTATGATTATTGGTCCGAGGTTTCATATGAACTTGATTATAGTTTTCGATTGATGAGTTGCTTTTTAGCATACAACTATGACAAATTTGACAAGACTTTAGTAAACGAAAACTTTTTCGTTTTTGCGCTGTGCAAACTTCTAGCCACTCTGATAGTAAGTGAAGATGAGGCCGACAAAGCATTACGAAGGTTATTCACTAGATCTATTCACTCTTGTCTGAAGTCAACTAAAATAATTCAAAATAACAAAATGGGTCTTATTTTGATTTTGATAGGGAGGATAGGAGGAAACATGGTTCTGGTTCACCGAAAATAAGCCTTACAACTTACTTGACAAGGAGCACTTAAACTGTTCAGCAGTTCTGAAGAGCAAATCTTTTTATTTGACTGTACCTAGGCAAATCACATAATGTTGCCATAATCCTGCAGGAAGACCTCAGCAGCTAACACGAAGGGGATAGAGGCACATCCCGTAGTATAAACGAAGCTGTAAACGTAGATGAGCAGAGCGGTGCGCCAGAGCGGAAAACAGTGGAACTGCAGCTGGACGCCTAGGAGTAGGATGCAGATCTCGGAGATGGTGATACTGGTTATGACAACAATTACCTTATTCATAAAATGATACCGTTGATTATGATACTTTGGACTACTTTAGAGTAAGTCACCGGCACCACAGATTTTATAATAGAGGTGAGAACTATACTAAGCATACGTAATATGCCATTTATACGACATCAACTTTGACATTGAGTACAAAATATTAATTAGAGGTAACATCGAGATCAGAAAAATTAAATTGAGTAAGATAATGCGTGTCTCCGGCACCATTACCTTTGACCATAATAACCAGACTCTTTTTTAAAAGACTAACAAATAAAATAGCAAATAAAAATGGATTGGAACAATAGAAAGTGAAATTTTATATTCCATAAAAATAGACAATGGAGGAATTACCCAGCAAGGTGTCCATTTAATGTCTCTACTATTTCTGGTTGCGGTTAGCGGATCTTTGTGCGTCGGTTATTTAACTAAATGACCTAACATAAGCTTTACCACAGTACCACGAGCGCGAAGAAATAACTGGCGAAATTTAATTCTAAGCATAATTAGCCGAGAAACCGTAATGGGGAAATAAAAAGGCAAAAGTTTAATATGCATGTCGGCAGAAACTCTCAAAGGTAAAACACATTCTATAGCGCGTTAAAAATTATTTTAGACAAATGTTAAATAAAGTCGATCTTTCCTCTACACTACAGGTGCCTAAAATAAGTACTCAGGTAATTACCGAGCTAGGTCTCTAAGATACAAGGGACCAAAAGCGTGCCATTGCAGCCAGCGTCTTGGGGACGCTTCCGTCTGGTATTGATATGGATCTGTTGAGCTACCTTTAGATTGTTTGCAACAGTCTGCAGTTAGCTTAAATGTTTCAATTGTAAATACTAGTTCTAATTTGTTTTATTATTTGATTGTAATTTTCTTTGTTAATAAAGGCCGTTGCCTTTTAAAAAACAAGATCCGTCAAGTGCGTGTGTGACTCGCGCGCTGAGGGTTTCGAACGGTTGTCAAGTATACCAATATGTACTATAGGTACTGGTTAGAGGCTTTGCTACCTATTTGATAAATACCAAGAAATTAAAGGTAGTTTCATTTCAGATGTATGGGTTTGCAAACTTCGGAGTACAGAGGGTAATATTAAAATTATCGAGTTTTTTTCAAAATATTTCAAAAAGTATGAAACCTACAGAAATTTCAAAAACTGTTTTGAAATGTAAAAACCGATACCATTCATTTGATAAGCCAATCGGTGAGGTAGCCCCCGTTTTTGAAAAATAACCCCCCCTTTTCAAAAAGTGGTCTACTTACAGACTTCTCTATATTTTTCCTGTAAAATATACTTAGATCCATATCTACAAACGCTACATAATGGGTAATTTTTCGACTCTCTTCAAAATATTTAAAAAAGTAGAAAACCTACAAAAAAAAAAGATATTAAAATTTTATGATATTGAGAACCCACTTGACATTGTAGGTCTCTTTTAAAATTTCGACATCACAATTTATGCTGAATATTTTCATGTTTCACTTATTTGTTTATTTTTTTCTTTGTATCTTTACAGGCGTACGAAATGTTTTATTATTTTCATTTTCACGTTATTTGCTGCTGTAGTTGCTGAGATATTAAAGACGGAAAAAAGGACAGAAAAAGCGATGCCGGGTTTCGAAACCGATCTCCGATCTTCGAAACCCTAAAAAGCGTGCCCATGTAAAGATATACCTACATTGCTATTGCGTCGCTCGTTTCTTTCCTAACATGGTCTCATGTATTTTTCATGTCCACAAAAATTTGTGAACGCTATCTTAAAAGCCAGTTTAGCAGGTAATTTACGATTATAATTCTCCACTATACCTAAACACACTGTTATTTCCTAGGCTTGGAGGTTTTGCCGTACGGATGCCTACTCCTTTCCTATTGGTCCGTTTTGCTGCCGCGGAAAATCAATATGCGCAGACCTAGATTGGGCGGTGGAAAACCCGTTGCTTTTGTTGGCGTTTGTAGGCATTTCAATAATAATGTCGTTATGTAGAACTAGCTTCTAACGGCGGCTTCGCGCGCGTTTTTTTGGAATAAAAAATATGTAAAGATCTTTTTGTGCAAAATTTCAGCTCAGTCCATAAGTACTGTAGTTTTGACATTGTCTTCGGCCAAACATTTTCACAACGAACAAACTTTTGCTTGTTTAATAGTAATGTAGTAATGTATACGCTTCTACAACAAAACACCTAGTGAGTTGCAAAAAGTATCAGTAAATAAATTCAAACATAGAGGTATTGCCCAAACCTTCTTGTGTAAAAAGGCCTAGGATAAAAAAGCTTGGGACGGGATTTGCTCCAACTCGAAAAATAACAACTAACAGGCTAAAGGTTTCTTCGTTGCTTCTTTACTTTAGTCTACATACCGAAGCGACTGAAATCAAAAATTCTTTATTTTCGTGTCAGTGTTTAATTATTAAGAATTTGACCTAAGTGTACGTTTATTGTATTTATGGAAATAAAGAGTTTTTGACTTTGAGTAGTAGGATAGGATACAGGCTGCTTTTTAGCTAGGGTTCCGTTTTCACCCTTTGGGTACGGAACCCTATTATTAAGCCTCCACTGTCCGTCCATCCGTCCGTCTGTCACAGTGCATAATTATATTCAAATCGGTTCATCCGTTTGGGAGCTACAATGTCACAGGCAGACACACAGATAAACACGTCAAACTTTTATCACTCCTCTTTTTGTTGTTGGTGAAAAATTAGATTGAGCTACACTGTGTTTTAAGAATTTCTAGGAGGACGTTTATTTTTATATTATTTTGAATAAACCTATGATTGGCCACAATAAAACCTAAGTGACCAACGTGGCCGAAGTTGTATCACGATGGTAGAATACACACCAAACTCTTTATTGAAAAGACCCAGGTTGTAGTTGATTTCAATGCCATCTAGCGTAAAATGCATAAAATACAATTTTATTGTCACAACGAATAAAATCATCATTTGCGGTACCACATGCAATATTCATAGATCACTCATCGTAACAATTATGTAAATTCCATGGATGCAATATGGTCTGTGAATTGTACCTTATCTGCATCGACACGCAATGTTTAATTGTACCCTATTGCTATTTTTAAACTGTGTTATTTGAAGATGGGACATCATAAAATAATTTTATTAATTAAAAAAATATTTTTAATTAATTTATATTGGGATGTTTTAACTTCATTAGGTAAGTACCTGTAAGCGAGCTTTACCTGCTTAAAATTGAAATTTTATTTCCAACTAGCTGCAGCCCGCGGCTTTGCACGCTTTATTCCGGAATAAAAGGTAGCCTATGTCCGGCCCCGGGACCTCGCTGCCAAATTTCACCGAGATCCGTTCAGCCGTTCTTGAGTTATAAATAATGTAACTAACACGAATTTTTTTATATATATAGATGTAAAGCAAGTCGATAGAGGTTGTGATAAAAAAGCAAAAAGAAAGCTTGTTTTGTCTATTTAGTAAGAGATCTAGAAATTTAGCGAATTAGCATTAATAAATCTTTATTGACAATGAAAATTACAATTCAATAATAAAAACAAATCAGAACTAGTATTTACAATTGAAACAATTTAGCTAACTGCAGACTGTTGCAAACAATCTACAGGTAGCTCAACTGAATTAGCTTATACATGTAAAAAATCTCTTCTCTAAATAAATAATTGGTTTTCTACAAGTCAACTGTAACTTTTAGTGTGACTTAGTAGTCTGTTTCAAAGTAATCTTAGTTTATTTACGCTTCAAACAAGGTTTGTGTGATGAGGAACAGTGGATGACCACAACAGAGCCTTGGAAGTCCAAGAAGTGTACCACGTAGGTCCTTGCACCTGATTTACTGCCTCCGAAAACCGCAGGGATTCAATGTGCCTTTGTTACAATAACTTTTTATTGAATAATAAAATATCAACACAAAATGGAACCACTTTTTACGTTAATAATTTTAACTGCCGATGTTTATGCTGCTCGAAAGTTCACTTTTCTCGAAAGGCTTTTGTTTCGTTGTATTTTATAATAATTCTAGCTAAAAATCATACACACGAACTGACAACCTCCTCCTTTTTGAAGTCAGTTACAAAAAGCAACAATTCAAATATTGCACAGTAATTATTAATAGCTAATAAATAATACTGGATAATAATTTATACTCGTAGTACACATTTTTACTTGTCTGAGTGCTTATTTTGTAAGCCAATAAAGTTTGTCCAAATGCTTAAAATAAAGTTATTGACTTTTATTTCACTTACTGCTTATTGACTGCTCATGTTATAGGTTCTTTATTGACAAAGAAAATAACAATTAAAATAAAAACAAATTAGAACTAGTATTTACAATTGAAACAATTAAGCTAACTGCAGACTGTTGCAAACAATCTACAGGTAGCTCAACGGATCCATATCAATACCAGTCGGAAGCGTCCCCAAGACGCTGGCTGCATTGCCCACAATTGTTATGGGTTACATAGATAGATATTTTTTGTTTACATAAAAAACACTCAGAACACCCGAAACAAATATCTGCTGGGTCCAGCAGTGGACCAATATAGGGTGTGGAGGAACGAGGACGGAAGTGAAAACTTACATGAAAAAGAAGTGTTAAAATACAAGAGAAGATGGCAATCAAGCTCAAAAACTAGTGGCGTGACGATAAAAATATAAAGGTAAAACACATTCGTGCTTAAGATAAGATCGTTCGGTAAAACGCGAACACGGAGATAATGACTCGATGAATACTAATGAGTTTTGTAAGTGTGAATCACCAAATATATTTAAATTGTTATCAATTAAAAGCAATATAATAGCGATTTAAGTCGCGTGGTCTCTCGCCATATGGTGTGGCGCACGGGAGCTTTGTTGTGGCCACGAAACTAGCGTCCGTCGCGGTTTGGGCGGCAGCCTAAGCTTATCGAGGTGCGTGTCGACGTTACACCGTACGAATAATCATACTACTATAGGTACGGGTGTTTTCACTAGGTGTTCCTAAACCCGTACCTGTTTGTAAATATCCTTGGTATGCCGGATAGGTTGGAACGTTGGTTGTGGAAGAATGACAGCGAGACCGAAGAAATGAAGAATGTTATTTACGATATAATGAGTGATTTTAATGAATGATTTGACTAGGTTGTTTTTTTTATGTGGGAAAAGGCTTGGCTTAATTTACTAGCTGGTAGATAAATTAATAGATAGATTAGATTAGATAGATTATCACTTTATTGCACCATCAATACACTTATAAAACAAGAACTTTATACTAATTATATATAATGTGGCACAATCGGCGGCCTTATCGCTAACAGCGATCTCTTCCAGGCTAATCTAAATCAATAAGATTGAATGAGCTAATAATTATTGAATTGTTTGAGTTGCAAGTAATCAATATTTTACTCAACAGTAATATACCTATTTATGCTCAGCTCACGTAATATTTCCCTAAACCTGTCAGTTTGACAGAACTTTGTGTTCCCAAACGAACTATTTACAACCCTGTGGTTTGGAAACTGATTGGAAACACTTAGTATTAGGTACAGTGTCAGGTTAAGTAAATTCAATAGTGTAGTCTACTCCCTACGCTACTCGCTGCTTTCATGGCCTCGGCTCATGTAAATTTGTCGAGCTCAATTGAAGTTAATAGGTACATCGGAGGGTGAGGACTCAGCCCAGCTGACGTAGTGTGAGGGAATGCGCCCTCTATCGACAGAAAAAAACGGGGAGGGCCAGCGTTATTGCCGGTTTGATGACAGTTTGATGTTCCATTATGACCATAGTTACCGCGATATCTTCTCTTTCTCAGTGCACAAGTATTTTTGCTCACTGCTCTACATTTTTGCACCTACCTACCTACCGACATAAATTATAAGTCTTCTGAATTAAAAATAAGTCAAGACAAGCCACAAAACGGAATAGTTCTCCATTATTAATGTGTCTTAATTATATTATTTTGATACCTTATTATAAATACCTTAGCCCTACCTTTGTCTTAAACTTAGTGATGATTCTTTTTTTTTTTCTATCAGGACATCCAAAGAAGATAATTCGCATTGTCTCCGTTGCCGTCGGATCAAAGATTCAGCCCGTTTGTAGAATTTCTAGGCCGATTGCAAAACTTCGGCTCATTTCAATTAATGGCCTTTGCTGATTGCTGATTTGTTGAACGATTAACGTTCAACAATATGGCTAAACATCACTTAGCCATCTCATCCAATGAAATTAATTAGGTAATCCCAAAAAATCTGCGTTGTTCGTTTTGCATTCAGCCTAGCAATTATACAAACAAGCTGTATCTACGATCTGCGACATCTCTATTCATTACGAATAAAAGTGCAATATTTATTCTTCAAGCTGTTACTTACAATAATCGAATGCACCGAGGGCGAGTAAGCTTCATGAATGTTAAGCAAACTGATAGCAGACGACTTTACTTCCCTCTGATGGTCAACGATAGCTGCAATTGATGCGTTGTCTCTGCCATTGGGGAGTTTTGCTTCATGTTCTTTAAAGTCATCAGTAGAATAAAGTGCATTTAACAATCTGTTACCTAAAACATAAGTCAATATTAAAATGACTTAACCAATGATTTTAATAAAGCTTCATGGAAGGCAATATGTAACAGATCTTTTTTTTTATTGTTTGTTCCGCTTTTTTTCCCTCCGATATGGATCGGAGACCTTTTTTAGGCTAACATTTTACTTAGGTCAGCTGTTTAATTTAATATTTAAGCGATCAGTGCAATTCGCATCTGGTCGTGTCGTTGTTAAACACTTAGGTTATGGTTATGTTATGTGACAGATCGTAATACGTTGTGTGGTGCTAAAATATAAACAAAACTAATATCTACTCAGGTATTTTAAGTTGTTTTATGTCTTATTAATAAAAACAATTCTAGGTAGTCATTAGGTAGTCTGAATCGCGTAATATACGATAGCTACGAAAAGTTTATGGGCCAGCCAGCATACCTGGAGCGCGTGGCAGGACCAGCTGTCCAGGCTGATAAAGATCAGGCTAGCGATCACCTAAACGCCGCACGTGCAAGTATTAGGAATCAGGAAGTTTCTAATCTGTGGAGATCAGAAAACAAAAAACCCACACCGGGATCCAGGGAACACCGGCCAGGGTCACTCGTCAAAAGTATCGTTATAACAAAATAGGTAGTGTTTTTCACTCTAGTTGATTTTTTTTTCTGAAATAAGCCTGCGGCAATTATTAGCAGAGCGTCTTTTTTTTCGACGCTATATTCACTTAATTCATTTGGTCGCACAGCGTAGTACAGCGCTGCGTCTAGGGGACTTCTTTCGTGAAAAGCACCCTATTAAAATTTTCCGCTTTTATTATCCCAACTCTATGTATTTCAGCATGTAATTTTATCAATTAGGTTTTCAAACCTATATGTTATTAATACTCTTTGGTTTTAATGTTGGACCTATCGTACACGTACGTTCCAATTTAAAAATAAATGAACTCGAAAATAGAACGCACGTTTTTATAAAGTACGTTGAGGTATGCAAACTCAGTGATCGGTAAAATAAAATTTTAAAATTCGAACATTACATTTACAGTTATCCCAAATCTTGGCGCTATTATGTTTCGTGAGTATTTTGTTGTTCAATAGGTGTAACTATTTATTTTAATAAATATCATCAGAAAAAGAGGAACGAATACAAATAAGGTACCTAAGTGTAATTACTTTATTCAGCATTGCATCAAGCTGTTTTTTCCTGCTTATTGTGATTGCTAAGAGCTTGAACCGGCTTAGGATAAATTAGAAGAAATTTCTAGATTTAATTCATTGCAATGGACGCAGCTGTATTGTCACCTGCCGCTTAAACAGGCAGAATCTCTAATGATATTAGAAATAATGGTATCAGGACCTTATTGGGTAGTTTAGTGTCGAGACATCTCAGGACCTCCTGGTTTTTTCCATGTTCTAAGGTGCAGAAGTTATAAATAAAAGGATTAAGTATAAAACTTGTTATGACGCAGATGATGCCTTAAATAAAAATTTATAAATTTTATTAAAATAAGGTGCATGCTAAATTAATAAGTAGTTATTTTGTTTCAATAGCTACTGAAAGTGACCTTCTGCGACTTGCTCTGATGCCACCAGTGTCGTAAAAAATGTTCGTCCAATATTTCGGTGGTTTACAAAAAATATTTAGTATTCTAGAACCTACTGTAGGCATTTTTAGGATTGTTGCCAACCAAATAATTGCCTTTTATTGTTACAGAAAGCAAGTTCACGCTACAATAGGTAACTCTTACAATCACGACGATCCGAAATACTAAGTTGCTGCCTGGGTTTAGCTGTAGGTACCAACCTACTTTGAGGTTTGTGTTTTGTTATATTATCTGTAACTTAATTGTTAAAAAATTTGCATAACACAGTTAAATTTAATTTGTAACCAGCAACAAGAATATATAACAATGTAGAGTTGCACCGCCTACGTGTAAACCAGCTCAGTCTTAAAATACACATTTTATTTTCAATTAAGTGCATGACGCATGTTAATGGATATTTAATGCATTTTAATCGTATGCAAGAGATGTAAAATCCCCAGTGTTTGCTCGTCTGTATCAGTTTATAGGCATTAAAGACACGATGCTCAGGTGGCCCGCATAGGTTTGCTATCAGCTGTTAGAAGGCAATGTTCTGTGACACTGTTTCTGATATTATTACTCGATAGAATTAAATTTTTTAAGCATTTAAACCTATACTAACTACTGCCCGCCGCTGCGCACGCGTTTTTTGGAATAAAATGTAGCCTATTGTTATTCCAGGTCCATCTTTATGTGTGAAAAATTTTAGCCCGATACGTTCAGTAGAAGTTGTCTTCGGTTACTTTCACCATAATAATTTTAGTAGGAGCAAAAAGCGATAGCAAAGTAAAAAAAAAATAGATGGTACAGATAAATCAAGATTATGACTTTGATCCCGAGTTGAATTTCAAATAAAGGTCAAAGCATTGTTTATTTTTTGTTTATCCAAACTGAGAAAAAAACAATTTTAATTGCTCGGGATTATGGGAACTTTTCTATTAATTACCCTCCAAATGAACAACACGTTTCGTTTTCGTCCAATTTCGCAAAAGCAAAAGGGTTGAATGTACTCGAGTGCTATTGTTTTTGGCTATAAATCTGCTGCGTTGTATAATTACAACGTTTAATGTGTGACAGTTGCATTGTGTATGCAAATGCGAGTGGAGTGGGGTGAGAACGGGACGCATACAATATTGTACGCGGCGGGATGTCACTCCGTGTGTAGGATTCCTATTGAATTCGTTTGTTTTATGGACTTTATTTTGGGGTTGGCTCTTGATTGAGATGCGAAATTTACCTAGCTTCTCGTTAATTCAAGCAGTAAAACATATTAGTATCTCATTACGGATGTAAGCGGGTTAACTACGAACCTTATTTGTGTTGGAAGAGCATTATATATATTTATTTACCAGATATTAGTATCTACCTAGGGAGATCAGTATAGGTAGACAAATTACAAAATCGATCCGTCACATAAAGTAGGCACCTGCATAAATTCTCTACTATGATTCCATTTATTTTCGGTACCCAGAATAAAATATCAGACCAGGCCAAATCTTTGTGGTTTTATAAAATAAAAACCGATCATTTACAAATGTATAACAATTAAACAATCATTATAATAGACCCCTAGTAAGTAAGCTCCTTCAGTTACAATCGCGTAGACGTATTCCGATAACTTAGTAGCATTGTGTCGCGGACAATGCTAAGTAGCCACTCCAATGTGAGAAACTGTTGCGATTTCGTCGAGACCGCTTGTGGGAATGTGGGCTTTCATTCGAATATTAATATTGGTGATCTTATTGTGATTTTATTATTATACTGCTACTGCTACTCAGGTCAAGCAGGTGTTAGGTAGGTTAAGTAGAAAACTTAAGAAAAAGTTAAAAAATAAAAACAAAAAGTAAACTATAAACTAAACCATGTTTATGCATACATGCCTATGTATCATTTGCAACTCTTGTTACCTTACACTTTATATTTTCTATATTGTAGCTAATATAGAAACTTTGAGTTTCTAGATTATATTCTAGAAAATCCTCTCAGAAAATAGTAAATAAACACAAAATATATTTATATCTTAGTCTGATAAAATCTCCGATACCATTACACCACTCGATATTTTAATAGCGATTCGGT
This sequence comes from Eupithecia inturbata, assembly GCA_963662085.1. NCBI lineage: Eukaryota > Metazoa > Arthropoda > Insecta > Lepidoptera > Geometridae > Eupithecia > Eupithecia inturbata. The sequence goes on along the minus strand of OY759180.1, from coordinate 5,892,895 downwards.
ATTCAATAAAGTTGTATTAAAGTAACGTTTGAGCATTCAATTAGGCGTTCACGTATCGTCCATCGAGATAACGCGATGGTGGTCCATTGTGGTCCGGTCTCCCGTGGCTCGAGCCGCCACTGCACAATACAACAACACTGTTTCCTATTTTCATAACTGTTGCGTTTAGTGCCGCCTCGCTGACCACTCTAGAGGACGGTTTTGTGGGAAGCCGCTGAATCAAATGTCGAGAGCTTTGTCGACAAAGCTTGATTTGGTTTAGGGATATTGCTGATTTATCCTAAAATCGTTGTCACGTTCAAGTAGTCATCAAATACTTAAATGCTTAGGTACCACCTGTAACTTTTATCTCAATGTACCATCATTTTGCCATAAATTCTTATTTATCTGATTTCTCAACCCTTGACAACTTCATCAAACTGAAAGTCGTTAAAGACTTTCTATGAACCGTAAATTACAAAAGCCTTATCAATCTGCTTTTAATCTAAGATCGTGACAAAAAATAATGGCGAACCGGGTGCGATCCCGCGGCGACCTCCCGACTGCGGATCTTAGGGATTGTTGCTTCACACCGTCATCAAAGAGTTGGTTCGACCGATCGAGGGAATAGATAAGTGGTTTCTCACCTCCCCGCGGTCGCAACTCGCGAAAGGGTTCGCCGAATAATTGCAACAATCAATTGGAGGAGCTATCGAGCAATTTGTATGGTATTTGTGCGGGCTGTCACCCGCTGATGCTATCGGCGCGCCTCGGGGAGCCACGGCCCTAGGCACTGGGAACTCTTTGCCGTGGTTACTTTCTCACACCTCAAGTGTTTCATTGCGCAGCGCATATGATTCTCAAGGGTCAATATGAGCAGATATAACTTTTTGCAACTTTATGTCCAAACTCAAAAGCTTCAGACCATTTCTTATTGTCTTCATGTTACGTGTCAGTTAGTTAATAGCATCCGACCACATATTTATTATTCCCAAACTCAAATCAGTTAGCGGTGGCTTACCAAGAACTATGAAAACAGACCATATATCACCCGAGCGTCCATAATAAGACATAAACATCATCTCCTTGCAATATGTCACGAGTAACAAAGCGCTGCGGTAACGGTCCGCATCATTTGTCTGCCGTAACCCTGTTATTTATGGTCTCCTGCCCAAGAAGAAGGACAAAAACGGGGCTGATGTTAAATATTTGCCCTGAGACAGAGGGGCGATAATTCGAGGCTATTATGACGTCATTTCACGCCCTTTGTCAGGTCGTCACGCCGTGTCATCTGCTCCTGAGACGCCTGCCTCGACTATCTCTCGATTAATCTATTGTGTAATTTTTTCAGTGCGCGCGAGTCGGATGTGCCACCGACGACGATGATTTCGTCCCGTTCGCTTGTTCGCTCGACTTCGCCATAAAAACACTCGAGGATCTGTCCTATTGTCTCGTGGCCCTTTACGAGCTCCGTTTTGTGAAGCTGTTATTGTTTGCGGTTGATAAACATCTCGCCACTAGGTAGGTAGGGATCATCATCACTTTTACCGGTGGTTTATTTTAATAGAGATCCCGGGTTTGTTTGACAATTATTGCTGTTTTGAATGCCCCTAAGACGTTTTTTGTAGGATGGAGTTAATGAATAAGGATCTGTCGAAGCTCACAAAAGACTTGGTTTTGAATCCCGTGTCGGCGTTTAAGCAAGATCCAAAGTTGGTGACTGCGATTGATCAGCTCTGGAGACAACAAGTCGCGAGCCTGAGCGTTGAAGATGGAAAACTGTTGTTACCTCAGCGCAAATTAGATTTCATTGAAGTTCAAAACATGATAAGAGAAACTGCAAAACCTAAAGGTGCCTACCCTACTCGCTTTTGAGATAAATTCATTAGAATAAGTTTTCCACTCTGTGAATCTAGCTAATTGTACCTATGTTCAGTTTCAGAAAAGTCTGCTGATGTTTTGATAAGAGAAGCAAAGGATTCAAGAAGATCATTGATAAAGAAAGTGGAAGATATTCTTGGTGGTATCAATAAGAGCGCTGAAAATGGGGACACACCTAAAATGATTATACGAAACCAAAGACTATGGAGTAACTGTATTTACGACTTAGATAGGTATAGTTTTACTTCTAATCAATATAACAAATAATAAATACTGCTGGGCAATTCACACAGCATCATCCAGCCCCAAGCTAAGCAGAGATTGTGTTATGGGTAGGTACTAAATAACTGATAGACTTATTAATTTTTTTTTTTAAATAAATAATTATAAAATTTATTGACGAAGAAAATTACAATCAAATAATAAAAACAAATTAGAACTAGTATTTACAATTGAAACAATTAAGCTAACTGCAGACTTTTGCAAACAATCTACAGGTAGCTCAACTGATCCATATCAATACTAGTCGGAAGCGTCCCCAGGACGCTGGCTGCATTGCCCCGCAAAAATAAGTAATTGAAATAAATTAAGTACCTACATATTTTGACGGTGTTTGTTTCAGGGTGACTTTAAAATCTATTAACGATGCAAAAAAGACAACCATAGCCTATTCCAGTAGCGAAGATAAAACAAGATTCAATACAATTGTTTTCGTACTAACGAAAGTACACGAGCTGCTTTCCAAGAATTTGACTGTCACTAGAAGGTAAAAACAACCTATTTATGTAATCTCAGGTCGATGGTACTAATCTTACAAAGGCTAGCGCCAGACCCGAGGGAAGATTAGAAGTCCCGTTAATCCATAAAGAAGTATTTATATAACTTTGTTTGAAGGCTGGAACCTATATTTTATTTCACTGCTATACAACTACACTGTTAAAACAAAACCACAAGAGTTCCTTAGCTCGTTCTTTACAAAGTCATTCGTCTTTCCACCACATTACTCACCAAGTTATATTTGAAAACTTTTCAATATAGCATGCAAAGGTATGTATGCTGCTGTCTAAACATGTGCGTCTACTACATCGAAATCGGAGTGTACGCAGCGTACGCGGCCTCAGTATTTACAATATGCCGATAGGGTGCGTCCCCGTGCTTTCAGAGATTTTGAATTGGCAATATAATATTATTATTAGCTTAATTTATTTAAAATCTCGTTATAAAATATATTATTTAACTATAGAAAATAAAATATTATAAAACTATTCTACAGTAATACAGTAATAGAGAGAGGAACTTCCTGGCGATGCGCGCCGAGTCCAGGAGTACCGTCTTTTGGATCTGGCCCTAGACCCAACTTCCTAGCGAATCTCTTGAGATGTTGATCGAGGCTCTTTGATATTACGTCGTTAATTATTATTATTATTAACTCATTTATTTCAGATAACACAATCCATAAAACATTTATAAAAGTAAAAGTAAAAAAAGTATAAAAGTAAAAAAACAAAATGATAATAAAATCTCAGCTTAAATAATGTGATGATTAAATTAGATAATACAATACAATCATTACTTGATGATTAAATTACAATTAAATAATAACATAGCAATTAGCTAATTACTAATCTAACTTAAAGGTTAAATAAATAATAATAATAATGCTGGACAATCCACACAGCATCATCTAGCCCCAAAGTAAGCAGAGCTTGTGTTATGGGTACTAGATGACTGATAAACTTAATATAATACATAACATAGATAGATATTTAATAGATATTTATTAAATACCTAATAATGATTTTTAATAGATATTTTTTAGATATTTAATGGAGGTTATCTATATTTTTATTTATTTATTTATATACAGGTATTTTAAAAGCGCTCGAGTTTCTAGTCTAGAGAGTCTAGGATATTGTTGCGGATTAAGTCATCGGCAGTAATACCGGTCGGTATCGGCGGATACGCCGATCGATATATCAAATCAACAAATCCGTACGCTGTTTACGCTCCGATTCTGATGCAATGGACGCGCAACTTTATTCTGTGTCTAATTTATGTCAATGTACGTAGGTATTATTCAAATAGATAACAAAATCTTTATTAACAAAGAAAATTACATAATAGAAACAAGTTAGAACTAGTATTTACAATTGAAACAATTGAGCTAACTGAACTGCAGACTGTTGCAAGCAATCCACAGGTAGCTCAACTGATCCATATCAATACTACCAGTCGGAAGCGTCCCCAAACATTTGTAGTAATAGTAGTAGATATCATATTCAAATATCAAAGAAAAATCAAAAACCGTCCTTCCTCAGAGAACTATTCTACCAAAACGTGATACGTCTCCGGAATCAGAGCAACCTAGACATGGCCGTGAGAGACGTGTGCTGCTTGCTTGAGACTCCACCGTGGAGTTTGGGCATAGTGGCCACTGCGAAAGGTCTAATAGCTGGGCCTTTGACCTTGCACCATCGGGATGGAACTGCCACTGATTGTATGACTACGGGAGGTATGGTTTAGTCTTCTTTTGATTGTCAGCGTGACGATTAAAGTTTTTGATAGTTATTATGTTGGTGAACATATCATGTGACTGGTGTGAGATTATTAAAACCACCAATCAGAATATGTTATACTTATGACAGAGGAGATCTTGGCATATATTGTGGTTTTCCCTTTTTGACTTTTCTACATACTTACCTATACACGTAACAAGTCTCGAAAGCTGAAAGGGAACCCGACGGGGCCAACTTTGGTTCTACGATTTTTAGAACATACATTTTATTTAAGAAAAAAATATGTACTTTTTTCTTTATGTTCATGTCTTTAAATATATTCTTACATTATTATAATCGTTTTAAATTTTAAAGGATCTACATATTTTCTATATTGTACGGTTTCCTAGGTGTCCTGATTCCTCAAGATATAAATGGTATCAAGCAGTTCACGACTACAGCCAAATACATCCTTGTAGTGGAAAAAGACGCAATCTTTCAAAAGTTGCTTGATGAAGGAGCTTTGGTTAGATTGGCCCCAGTAATCATTATCACGGTACCTACCTATATCTTATTATTGTTCAATTTTACATAATATAAATACCCGTGCATAGAATCTGTTACTCTTGGTCTGCAGCCTGAACAGACTTAATAATTCTGAATTGGAATCCAAAAGTAGAATATTCGCAGGTGTCTTCTAATACCTATAGAGATTAAAAAATACCGAATCACTCAGTATTGTTGTCTGGACCCAGAGAAAGCAGAGCTTGTTTTATGGGTACCAGTGACTGTACCTATTTATCAGTCGACACCCATACGTACTTACAAGCTAAAGACAGGGTGCTATGGCGCTCATTAGGGAAGGCTAATGTCCAGCAGTGGACTAAGATAAGTATGAACTTATCTTAGTCCACTGTCCGTTCGTCCGTTTGTCAAGGCTGTATCATCATGAGATGATGACATACGTTTTGCCTTGCGCCGGGAATCAATCCTGCAACCTTCTGCATCGCAGATGAAGTTTTGCCCACTGCACCGCTGAGGTCGTCCGTCATACAAAATAAAATCATACAATAGTCATATAAGTTGCTTTTTTAGGGTTCCGTACCCGAAGAGTGAAAATGGAACCCTATTACTAAGCCTCCGCTGTCCGTCCGTCCGTCTGTCTGTCTGTCACAGGGCTCTATCTCATGTACCTTAAGAGGTAGACAGTTGAAATTTTCAGGAAATGTGTATTTCTCTTGCCGCTATAACAGCAAATAATAATAATAAAATAAAAATCCAAATTAAAGGGGGCTTCCATACAAAAAACGTGTTATTTTGGCCACTTTTGCTCTTCATTTGTCAAGGCTGTATCTCTTGAACTACAATAGGTAGGCACGTGAAACTTTCTATAAATAAGTAACATTTCAACTGTAATAACAACAAATACTAAAAACATAATAAAACTGAAAATTTAAAGGTCTCCAAACAAGTAAAAATTTGATGTTCTTGAAAAAGTTGCCTGATTTTTACGGTACGGAACCCTTCGTGTGCGAGTCGACTCGCACTTGGTGGTTTATTTTTCAGGGAAAAGGATATCCGGATGTTTGCACGAGACAGCTTTTGTGCCGCCTCTGCAGTGAACTGAAACTCCGAGCTTTGGCCCTCGTCGACGCGGATCCACACGGTTTTGAGATATTTTTAACTTACAAGTATGGTTCCTTGGTAAGTCAGTACCTTCCAAGCTTTTCAGTTGAAACTGGTTAATTTATTTCTTCCTAGCTTCCGTCCGTGACTTCGCACGCGTTTTTCCGTGATAAAAAGTAACTTATGTTCTTCCCCGAGCAAACATCTAACTCCATACCAAATTTCATTAAGATACGCTAAGCCGTTTAGGTGTGCAAAAGTAAACAAGAGACCGAATTACCTACTTTCGGATTTATAAAATTAGATAGATATATATTATTGAAAATATTTATATATATAATTATTGAAAATATTATTGCACACATTATTCAAACTCAAACAATTTACAACAAAACAACTTCAAAACTAAGTGACAATTGGCGAAGAGACATTACCATTAACACTGTGGTATTATCGCAATCTCGGTATTATCGCACTAGACAACCTTGAAATAAGTAATATCCATACAACTTATTTCAAGGTTGTCTAGTAAAATGTATATCCATTTGGATATCATTTTTAATACTTACAGGCTCAATCCCATCTCTCAACATCTCTCGCATGCAGTTCGCTACTGCTTCTTGGAGCTCGGCATAATGACGTCATGACTCTGGCACCCAACGAGGCTAGGCTGGCCCTCTCAGATCTGGATAAGCGGAAACTGAACTCGCTTTTGAAACGACCGTACCTTTCCAATGCTATGGGTAAGGCGACGTTGTTTATTTTTACATATTTTCGTAGGTTCCTAAACCTATGTACTTATCAAAAGGGAACTTTTTTAGAAAGTTATGCTTAATTATTGTAATAGGTATCTAGTAGACTTTGCGACCTTTACTACTCAACAGAACGACCTGAAATATTGCGTAGATAGTATCGATGGTAGTTAGGTATAGATTTCTTCTGCGACTTTCGACGATGTGGTGCATGCAGCGGGTGAAGGTCATGCGAAAGTCCGCTGCAACGATGGAAGGAGGTTGCGTGTTTTAAAGATTTTGGCCCTAACATCGGATACCATTTTGTTTTTTATTTTCCATATCTTTGAGCACAATAAAAATTATCATTTGGATAGAAGACACTAAAACAAATAAAAAATATCGTATAAAATAAAGTCCTAAAGCGTTAGGTTCCTGAGATATATCACTTATGACGAAAAAAACATGTTGTTTTCAATACAAAAATCTTCAAACCCCTTTGTACGCAATACTTGTTCCTCAATCTTTGGATAAATAAATAAATAATGCTGGACAATCCACACAGCATCATCTAGCCCCAAAGTAAGCAGAGCTTGTGTTATGGGTACTAGATGACTGATAAACTTAATACAATACATAACATAGATAGATATTTTTTATTATATATAGAAAATACCCAGAACACCCGGAACAAATATTTGCAGATCGTACAAACATTTGTCCCAAGGCGGGAATCGAACCCGCAACCTTCTGCGTCGCAGGTGGACCTACGCCCGCCGCGCCACATCGGTCGATATTATCAATGTATTAAATATGTCTAAAGTCGAGCTTATATTTTATAGTTAGCTGCAAATTATATCAAAAGATCCGAACAAAAAAACTAAAATTCACATGCTTGGAGTGGATAGAAGATTTATAGAGAAGAATTATTAGATACCTAAAGATATATTTAATTACTATGAGATAGGATCTCAAATCGACAAGGATTTTTAATTGTTTTGAAAAATCAACGCGTGCGGGATCTTTTTTGCAGATAATAAAAAATGTCTGTAGGTATATTGCATTGTAATGTAGCGTAGGTCCTATCTATTATGTTTATCAGTTACGGGGAGTAACTAATGATGAACAATTCACAAGCTCTGTGAACTGACCATCATTATGTATTTATATTTTATTATTATTCGTAGATCTGGAATAATAAAATTATTTTAATCTATGCTTTTATCATTGGTAATACCAGCAAAGCCGCAGGCAGAAGGCAGTGGTTCAAACTTAGGATTTATCTATTTGCAGGGGCGGCTATAAAAGAAGAATTCAGTAAAATGCTGACAAGTGGAGTAAAAGCCGAAATAGAAGCTTTGGCACCAACCACGGCGGCTCTTTGCGACGCTTATCTACCGGCTAAAATAATTCATGCTGAATATTTAGGTGCTTGATCTGTTGATAGTGCTTGCTATTATGCAATCCAAAATAAGCGGTTAGGTATCAAATATTACGACATAGATTACATTTGATATTTATGTTTGCTTTTTTATTTATTAGCATTCTAATATCATTATTGCGAAAGTTTTTGCGGTTGTGCTGTTGTAAAGATGTTTGGGCAAAGACAACGCCATACCTACAGATTGGATCGGGCTGATATTTTGGACACAAAGATGGACATAGAATTACATATACGCTACTTCTGACGAACATCGACATATTTCAATGAAAGTCTTATCGGTCTGGCAAGGGGATCAATTTCATGTTAGAAATGTGTGTCCACAGAGGTTATGTGTGTACGCAGTACTGACTTTCTATGTAGCGTGTTAGCTAACAGGCCTGATAACTTGTGACTTAATTGACAGATTCAAATAATTCTGATGTAATTAGATAGCTAATACTTACAGTTTAGATTATAAATAACTACTGATTATAAAGACTATTGTCTTTGAATGTTTATACTAACAAGTTTGTGAAAATTTGTAGTTTTTAAAAAAGTCTCGCACAATATCAAAAAACAAGTCAAGATGGGCCCCAAAGCAGAGTGGTTTTTGACCAGGGGAGTAAACCGAAACCGTGTCTATTATTTAAAGAAGAAAAGAAGTTTGTCGGATATGATAGAATAGAAAATCACTTATTACCTTAATTAAAAAAAAAATCAAGACAAAATTAGACCAGTAAAAAAAAATGTTTAAATGAAACAAAAAAAATTAAGACAAAAGGAGTAAATTCAGCATTTTGTTGTAATGCATGAATATGCAAGCAGCGCTGTTTTTCAATTTACTCCTTCGGACAACACTGGGAAAAATTTTGTTGTGCCACTTGATGGAAATACGGATCCAAATTTTGGCGCTTCAACTTCGGCCCAACGTGGGGCCCCAAAGAGGACCCCGGCGGGTCCGAACCTATAGAAGTGGATGTGGATGATCCTGTAGATTCAGAAAATGTTCACGTCGCACCTGAGGCGCACAGTTCGCGAAATATCAGGCCATCAATGGGAGCGTCGTTGGTGGATTTACGCGCTATATGCGAGTTGTCCTGTGGTGGATCGATAGGCACTTTATAAAGAATTTTCTAGACAATGTGTTGGATAGCAGAAGAATCCGCTGTGGATTCGGAATTGTTAGTTGCTAGAAAGCAATCAGGTCCAAGAGGAAATTGAATTGAATCGATTCTGCGAGATTGATGTTGGAGTTTCTTTTCGTCATAGAATTCACGTCAAAAATAGCGGTAGAAGACCGACTTCAGCCCACCCAAATTTTTTTTTCTCGAATAAGGCGTGCGAAACCCCCGGCATAAGCTAATTATTTTTCATAATGCAACATTACACTTTGCTAAAGCGTCACGATATATGCAACCGCAAGTTAGTCCTCGTTCCGCCATCTACCGAATGGTCGTAAAACAATATCACACTTCTGCGCTCAGAAGGGGTTGCCCTCTATGCGATTGAATGTTTTGAGAGCGACCTCACAACACTAGTTAGTTCTGGATCGAAATAATAGGTGGCGCTATGTGCAATAAATACTCTTAACCGCGATATTTCAATCCTTTTGAAATTTCATAAACGTCATTCATTGTCACTTTCATCTTGACCAAAGATGCTTGTCTAATATATTTACCCACCTAAAATTTGAACCAAAATTTTTTTGCAATGTGATATAATTTGGTAAGCAATGGAAGCTGATGATACTGAAAAGAAAATGAATAGAGCTAAATCCGTGAATAGTGGTCCACTAGTGATGGAACGTGAAACAGCACGAGAACCTAACAAACGGAAGTCATTCAACTTGAACGAAGCTGTAAGATCCCTCGATCTTGCTTTAGGTAGGCTAAAGAAGAGCAAGTTAGTAAATGGAGATAGCGTTACTGTTAGCAACCTGCCTGGCAACCCGCCCAGACGGACTCCTATGGACATGTACGTGGACGTCTGCCCTTCATACTTGGACGCCTGCCCCTCCGCCTACGGCAATCCGGACAACGCCTCAATGATGTCTATGAACTTCTCCCACTACGAGCTTGTTCGAAACTTATCAAGCTGCAATTGCAATTCTGGCGAAGCCTCTAGTAGCACCACGTGTAGCACTACCAAACCGGCCGACCACTCAGTGAAGGACGAACATCTAGAGAGATTCTTCAGAAGTGCCGAGATGTGGACCCAGAGGTATAGGGAAGGAGGACCCAGTACTATTAATCTAAATAAACCAAATAATAATTAATAAAACTTCCCGATGAACGATTATGTAAATTTCAAAATTTTTATTTATTCAAAGAAACTTTACAATATTAACAGAATAATATAAGAATTTACAAATGAAACGTACCAATCTATACAACACTGTACCTAATTCTTAAACGAGACGACAAGATTTAACACTGAATAACATTAACGTAGATTTTAGTTGAATTTCTCTAGAGCCATCAAACGATGCCTTACTGAACACCAGAACAAATTACTTAAGGTAAGATAATAGATCAAGAAAGGTAAGTAATTTTGTCTTCTGATGTTTTGTGAAGTAGTTGCTCAGGTATGAGGTTATCTAAAGGTGTTATTCTAGTATTCAGTAAAACGTTCACATCTTTCTACCGCTAAGGGCAATCCGTAACACTAGCTAGAGTTACAAAGGCGGACACTACACTGCGTTCTACATGCACTCGACTGAAAATTTGATAAAAACTCTAGAATAAAGCACATGCAGAGAATAGCTTAGAATAGCGTTAAAGAAGAAGATGGTAGAGCGCATTTATCGTGCCTGTACCAGCACTAAGGCTGACGAGAACAGTTGTAGGTACCTTCTCAAAGGATAGTTCTTACTTTTAATATAGGCTTTATGTAAGTCGAGTGCAGTATAGCTAATATCCTAGAACACAGCATTACATTCACATTTATAATACCACATCCATAGATTCTTGAACAAACTAGGACCACAATCTAAGATAGAGACTCTTCTATAGAAGTAAATGACACAAAAACAGGATGAAGAGTCGGAAATCTGAAATAATTGACATAGTCATCACATAGTTCCTACATTCCTGCTTTTAAGATAAGATCAGATTATGGAAGCTGCGTCAATGGAAGACTTAAGGACTAGGTATAATTCAAAACGAGTAAAGGAGAGAAGCGAAGTGCAAACAATTATCTAGAACACTCTTGTGCTAACAGTTAATAACAACCTGGTATTATTTTAACTAAATCACTTATTAATATTATGATTTTAATTGGTGTTATCGTCCGGTAAAAAGAAAAAATATCTTTGAATTGAAATTCTTGCGTCTAAGGTAATCATAAGAATATTTTTATTGTATTCTATATTCTTATTCATAATTCTATTAAGTACGTCATATTTTAGGTGTGTAACCTATCTCTTCAAATAACTGTTGAACTGGTCTCAAACCTGTTGATTCGACCAGTGGAAGAGTCTTGTCTGAATGTCTAGGATCAACAAGCAAAAGAAAAAGTGTTAGTCTTAATTATTTTTCTAACACAATTCCGCTTTCCTTGGCTGCAAGAATAACAACTCAGATGTTTTTAAATTTGAAATTATTCTTACAATAATAATACGAACTAGCGTTTTTAGCACATCGCACTCAGTATGTTGCACTGCATGCCGGGCGCAAGAGCTCTATCGTTCACTAGTAAGTCACAAATGTGATGCGTCACTAGAGAACGATGCTAATGAAGTCAATACGTAAACAATCATAATGTAAGTACCTAAAATTTAAAGCACCCGGTTTCCGAACTCTCTCGTAATTTATTGTAAATATAGGTAAAGGTAAAATATTTGTAGAGTGTGGGGTGGGTATACGAAACCCGTCCTATATTGTCTGTTCCTTTTAAACTTTACGTGAACGAAGCTCTATTGTTTTTATTACAATGGAAGAATCACAAATGATTTAAATTAGCGACAACCTTAGATTAATTAATAATTAGGTACAACGAATTCGATTTCACTAGGCCCTACATAATGTCAGATGGAGACTTTCATATCATAATTATTTATTAAGTAATTAATTTAATATCGTTAAAATTACGCAATAGAAGAATCACAGCATCCTTATAAGACCATTACGGCAAATGAAATTATTCTCATCGACGTATCGTAGGTAATTTAAATATTACAATGATCGTAAAATTTTGACCAAATTGGCAGTCTTCACAAACATGGAATGTACGATATGCGTCTATGCAGGTATCCGATAACACTTACATTAATCAATTATCGGCAAACGTTTATATCTATAATACAACAACAATGAATTTACCTATATTATTATAATTACTTTGAAGTTAACAACAATGGTATAATCCGTATAATTTCAACTAGCGTTCCGCATAGCGGCTTTTATGTTTCCGTTTCAGCATTAATAAGATGATATTTATTATTGTACCTACGTATGTACTTACTCTATAAATCGTTTCAGTTTATAAGTAACTATGTTTTCACTAAAACAATGATAGGTTAATATCTATAACTACGTTTACCTATTGAAGTAATTCATGTTACCGCTAGAACAAAAAATCTAGTAGGGAAGGCAAATTGCTTAGCTCGATTAATTATCTACTTTGTACAAGCTACTTGAAGAACAATGTAATGCAAACTATCTCTTTTCAGAGATGCGTTAGATTCCTTTTGATCTATGATCTACCACTGTTATTGCCTAATTTATTATTGTATTTTTACTGTTTAAAGTCAGATACTTTCTTAGGAGGTGATTATCAAAATTTTCACCAAATTATTTGAACTTGATCCTATATTTAGCTGTCAAATTGATTCCAGCAAAAGATATATCTCCATCAACTATTACTTTCGTATTAAAATTATACAACCTCAATTCTATGTTATAGTCTATTTTCTAATTGAAATGATTAAAATAAAAATATAATGCGTTTAGATCGCTGAAGCTTACGCTGAGTCTGCAATAAACTCAGAGTTTTAGATTTAAATAATTAAATGTTAAATGTTTTTATATTTAATATTATGGTAACGATGCACAGAAATGATTTATCATAATAATAATTGACTATAATTGATTTTATTATTAATGTAAAGTAAAAGTAGCGTACCTAAATTATCGACGATGAAATGGTGCCAAAGCAGCTAAGGTCCAAGGATGATGATCAAGGTCACTTCATTCCTAAATATTACGAGTACACTATGTTCACTCAATATTTTTCTAATCAATAACATGGTTACATTTTCATATTATGAGGTATATAACAATGTTATATTTATTTAAATTTTTAATAACAAATTTATTAATGTAATTTTCAAAACGTCTATTTCAAAATTCTTAAATGATAAGCTCCTCAATTTACAATCAGATTTTATTTCAAAACAGTAAAAATAAAATTTACTATTTACTTCATGAATGACACAAGGGCTAGGTTAAGATTAGCATTCTAGCTAGTTTAAAATCCGTTATATTAAACTAAATTATTTATTAAGTGTGCCTTCTAGTTTAAAAGATTTAGATGACGTAGACTAATTGTTAAAAAGTTTCAGTTTAAAATATTTTTGATTAAGTTCTACATGTAACATTTAAAATCTCTTAATTGTCGTTTATATTATACTGTGTCGTAGTTTTTCTAATACCCAATATATTTTCAGAGCGTCCAAATTGATGAAAGTAGTTATAGAAATGATGAAAGATAAAAGCGCAGTAGAAAAATGTAAAGCCAAAGTGAACAAGCTCAAAAGTCTATGAGTCACAATCATTTGGAGAAATGTACTTATCTGTTATCGAGATTAATATCTCAAAAAGCTACATGTCTAGTTTTATAAGATTAAATTGAATTTATTTTCTAGCTAAACGTTAATCAGCTGAGGACAGTTTTAGGTGCTGAAGCGAATATTTGTGGGTATTAACGATGATAGTATGAATAGTATCCATTCGAAGTTATTTCTATTTATGTAGCCTTTTGTTTTCAAAACAACACAACTTCTCTATTTCTAGATCATACAACATTTCAATAACAATTCAGTAGTACGTACCTAGTAGAAATTGGATGATGTGTCATCTTACCACAAAAAGATTATGACGACGACGGCTTAAGGTAATGTATTTGGCGCAGTCTGATGGATTTTGTTATTTCGTTTGCTGAGATGTAGATGAAATAATAGCTGTAAGGGATAAAATTAACGTTATTGTTGATAACAAAATATATTTCTGAATACAGAAAATTACGTGCTGGCTTTGGGGTAAGAGTAAGATTTAAGAAATCAAAACTCAACAAATTTTATTAAAGCACTATTCTCATTTTACATATTTACACACATATGACAAAATCAATGGATATCAGCCCTACTAGTTAGTCTAGTTTTATCTATCTGGTGGAGGCAGTTTGGTGTCTTCAGGATCGAGTGAAAGGCATTCCCGAAGGTAGTCCTCCATGGAACGGTACACGTGTTCAATGACGCCTTTTAAATCGTGTCCCTCGTCAGCATACGCCTGGAACAAGATGATTGAATATCAGTTTCAAACGAGCACAGCGTAATTGAGGTGCATAGAGAGGCCTGCGCCGGCGGGGTCGGCGAGCTGCTTGCTTTTCTGGAGAACATCGGGTTAGATTATCAAAACCTACCGTAAAAGAGCTGATCGGTATCTTCACCTCTGTACCCGAGTATCTATTCAAGAAAATCATAGAGGCGATTAACTTACTTATTATCAGCCATGCTATTCCTATACTCCATACGTCAAAAGCACAAGACCATGGTGGCACTCTCTATAGAATGTCAAATCTTCTCACCTGGTATCTAAACAGTACGCCGGCCTCAGTGAGAGCGCGCGCAAGCTGCAGCGCGTGCGGATATGGCGTGCTCATATCCGCCATGCCGTGCACGAGGTACAGCGCGTGCGCAGGCACGTGGTGAGCGCGCTGAGAGGCGTCCGCCTCCACGTAGCCTTTGTAGTTCACTGATGGCTGGCCGAGGGTTCGCTCCGTGAACGCTGCATCTGGAAGTTTTGTGAAGCTCGTTAAACATGCTTAACAACTTTAAGAAATTCTTTTGTTACTATTTAACCCCACCCAATCATCTAACAGCTCCTAAAACTCCACTGCAAGACATGGGCCTCCCCCAGAGAGTTCAATGCCGTGGCATTGAACTCTGGTGGTTCTTGGTGGTTTTGCTATAATCTTGCTTAACAGGCGGGTTGGTACTAGCACATATAATATATACTAGCACACATAACTATATAGTTATTTTATTATGTGTGTATTATAGAGGTACAGTGCACGCGTCCCTTTTTTTACATGGGTGCTCGCATGCTCTACCATGATAGAAAACAATATTACAAATATTTTAAAAGCAGGTAGTTTTGAAATTATAAAAGTGAATAATATATTTCCTCCATTTATTAAAACACAGTTATTGAAAAAATCAGAGGTTTAATCGAATATGCCTTAGAAACAATTTGATAATAATAACTTAGAAACTAATATATAACTTTAATGAAACAATTTGAGAGATCAACGAAATAATCATCATAAGTGGCATGTTTGAGATAAGCTCAAAAAAAAAAATTTTTTACTTATTGATGTCTGTCTAAAAAGTAAACCATCCTTTTATTCGATATAGACTACAACTTGGTTATCAGGACAAATCCACCTGGTACATCGTTAACACTTTACTGATTGTTTTTTACACTTTGACTTTTTCTTAGTAATTTTGTCCACGAGGCTTTTGCCTCGCGCGCGGGAGCGGCGGCGAGCGGCGCGGGTGTTCTTCCCGCGCCTAGATAAGCCCTAGATTCATTTTAAATAAGTGTAAAATGAATCTATGGTGCTTAAATAAGAGAGTGCTTTCTAATATAGTAGAGTGCGAGTGCACTAGTGATATAGTAGGTACTACCAGAGACTAGTAAGTATTAAAAGACCACAATCTCTATAGCTTTTGGCGAGAATCGTTTTATAATTATCTTAAAGATCACTAGATGTCGCCGCGTGTAGCAAATGGGAATTTTTACTGATTACAAACAAATTGTGGCGCCATCTTTTTTGTACGTAAAGAATAACACTGTCATCTATCATACTTTGTAGAAAAAGAATATTGAATAGATGGCAGTGTTATTAATTGTGACGGAATAATTACCTATTCACTATCGTAGAAAGAGAAGTCTATATTTTATACTCAATCTACGTTCATTCATTAGGGTATGCGGTGCGGCGTTGTCAGCTCACTACATGCGGCGTTGCCACTATGATTTTCAAAACAAAAACCGAAAACCATTATTTTCAAGTATTGCCATACAATAACTGTTTTAAAAGAAATTGATTTAGAGGACAAAACGCAACTTCTTATTCTAAATAAATCCTGCAAGTATTGTAAGAGCATCAAACTAAAAATGCCAAGTGATGCCTTTTTCACATTGACCAAAAAGGCAATTGTATGTTATAATATGCATTTTGAAAACATTGTTCATTATAAAAATTAAAAAAAAACTTTTTTTACAGTGTGAGGCACTGAATGTGAGTTGCGGAGACCACATCCTTTATACAGGGTGTTTGGTACATCGTTTGCCATATTGAAAATGGGAGTGAAGGGGGGGTTTTGCTACCCTCCCAACCCCCAAAAAAAATATCCTGGCCCCACGGAAGATTTTATGTCGAATTTTTAAATTTCTATTCGAAATATACAAAAGTCTGCATTCAAACTTGAATAAAAAAAATATGCGGCGTAGCATCCAAATTTGTGTTTTATTTTTATTTGTATTGTTGCACGGTTGTATCGATGTCAAAATTACTCGCTAGCAATAACTAGTTTTTTTTAATCATCTCACAAAGTTTTTAAAAAAACAAAATTGAATTTGAAGCTCAACTTTGCACCAAATTAAAAAAAAAACGAATGATATTTTTTTTAAATTCTTTTAAAAACTTTTCTACTCTATCTCTTTTCTAACGGTATGCAACATGCTATGAAAACCTTTTACTAACTTTACTAATTTGCTTATTTTGTGTATCGAGATACATTATGCTGACATTTGATATTACTAATTTGAGGTCAAACGACAGTAAGTTTTTACTCTGAATCCACCATAATGATATCGAATCAACTCTTCCGTATTTGGAACAAAAATTAAAAAAAAAGAACGATGAAAAAATTTATTACCACATTTAAAAATATTCGTGATTTTGAAGACATTACATTTTAGAAATGTAAATGTACTATTATTTGTTTTTGTTAAACTTTTGTTGAAATCTATTAAGTGTTTTTGTTGTTGTTTTGTTAGTGTAGTCCATTTGACGATGGCTACATTCATTGACGAAGAGTATGCAGACATTATGATGGCATACGGAAAAGCCGATGGTAATGCAAGAGAAGCGCAACGCATTTACCAAGAACGCTATATAGTAGACAGATTTCAACGCATAAGAGAGTGACGGCAATTACCAGCTACTTAGCTTATGTTATTATGCAAAAAATAGTAGCATCAAATATGAGCCAAAGGTGTCTCGATGCACAAAATAAGCAAACTAGTAAAGCTAGCGAAAGGTTTTCATCGCATGATGCATACTGTTAGAAGAGAAGTTATTAAAAGAATTTAAAAACAACATTATCATTAGTTTTTTTTTTGTTCAAAGTTGAGCTTTAAATTCATTTTTGCTTTTTTAAAAACTTTGTGAGACGATTAAAAAAAAACTAGTTATTGTTAGCAAGTAATTTTGACATCGATAGAATTGTGCAACAATGCAAATTAAAACAAAATACAAATTTGGAGGCTACGCCGCATATTTTTTTTTATTGAAGTTTGAATGCAGACTTTTGTAAATTTCGAATAAAAATTTAAAAAATTTACATAAAATCTTTCGAGAGACCAGGAATTTTTTTAGGGGATTGAGAAGGTAGCAAAAACCCCCCTTCACCCCCAATTTCAATTTGGCAAATGATGTACCAAACACCCTGTATATTAGACCTATTGATTCTAGTAAAGATACATTTATACTGTAAAATTAAAAAAAGAGAGGAAAAAGCTTACCAAAACCTACGAATATTGAAAAATAAATAATTTTTACGATTTACTTTTGTTTTTTTGTACCTACAATTACCAGTTGTCTTCTTCTTTTTCATGTTCATGTATATTTTTATAGGATTATAATAGTTTAATGTAGTAGTTATACCAGGTTTTACGTACATTAGCTACACTGAAATTATTTCAGTAACAATATTGCATCAGGTAGCATTATTTTATTATATAAACCCATAGTGAAACATGTTTATTATTTCTTGAGGCAGTTTGAGGTAAATCTTCGTTCATGAAATAAGCATTAAGTTTAGGAACCGATAATATTTTAAACAGCGCGACTACTTGTAGAGAATCCGCATCTAATCACAAGGCGAGGCAGAGCGCGCGGCGCGTTTATTTCAGCGTCATCTAGTAGATAAATGCTACTTTACGTAATATAATACGAAATATAATAAGCAGTAATACTAAAACAATAAGCCCTTTATGAACAAACAATAAAATTTACTTGTATCTGGTTAATAAAACACAATTTACTAAATTTAATTTTGTGAGCGCTAAAACTTATTGAAAATTAACTATAAATTATAGTATACATTTTACATAATTATGCGTTTGTTCAGATCTGTTGCTTTGTAAAAATTCTGGTTATGAAACAACGCCATCTAGATTTAACCAGAATTTCGAGAGAACGCAAATTTGTATGAAGAATAAATGTCTATATTACTTTACTAGTCTCTGGTACTACGTACATAGGTATTGGGTAGGTACCTTCATATTCAAGAAAATTGCCTAAATTCACTGTTTTACCCAAACACAATGATTTTATTTATTTATTTATAAACATGTACATCTATCCTTACGGGCACACCCAATGCAATAGAGTACCTTATTTATTCGTATAGTCTTACACAGTTAATATTAACATCTGAAAATTTTAAAACAAAACAAGTTTGCTAACAAAACAAAAGGACAAAAATAAATATGTACAATAATTTGTCATAAATGATGCAGATATGTTAAAGTACAAACTTATAAACTTCAATATCAAAATAACAATAATAATAATATAAGAGACTCTCGCTAGGAAGTTGCATCAAGAGTCAGATCCAAAAGGCGGTACTCCTGCACTCGGCGCGCATCGTCAGGAAGTTCCTCTCTCCCTAGTCACCGACCGTTTGAGGCTAGCTTCGCGGCCGGTGATTCAACGTTTTGATATATTTTTTACAGTTGAATAGTTTTATAATATTTTATATTCTATAGTAAAAAATGTATTTTATAACGAGTTTTAAAATAAATGAGGTGAATAATAATATTAATTCTAAAGTCATAAAGTGATAATGTGTTTGGATAAAACAGTTGAGTTGAGTTGTAATTCGGTTTAGAATCGTGATTATTCGTGATCAACAAGTGACACAGTTGACATAGCAAATAACAAAAAGGAGCTTGTCAGGAAAAGGAGCTCCATCCATGGACAATAAAATGTATCCTTCCTTGTGTCAGTGTCCCTTCGGTGCGAAACCCCTTACACGTTTAACACTTACTGTAATAAAGCCAGTCTGTGATAGGCGAAACAGCAATCCCACACTTCAAGGTAGATTGCTGCGACCCCAGCAGCATGGAGGTGACGTAGCCACCGTAGCCCCATCCCCACACAGCTACGCGCGTCACGTCTAAATACTTAAATGTTTCTAGTAAATATCTGAAACAAACAAAAATGAGGTTGCATTATTGGTTTGAATAAATAATAATAATCGACTGCTGGATAAGTATCCAGCAGTTGATTACAGGTTGGTGGTGGTTTGGTTGGTTACAGGTTGCTGGTTTACCTGCAGCAAAGCAGCAGCTATGTCCAGCAACTCACAAATAACTCCTGTGTAGTGTGTTTGTGTAGCAATATCTATAATTGTTATTCAGCTTTTTTAACAAGAAAAAATTCACACTAGCATTCTGGAGTCGGCGTTGGCGGTGTGACCCCCGTGCCTCGGTCCTGTACCTGACGTCTCCCCGGTCATATAATTCCTACAGATCACTAGAGTGAGACGGTAAAAAGTGAACATGTGTTTGCGCACACACGGGGGCATACTCATAATATAGCGAACACACCGCTATTATAGAAGTATGTCCCGGGCACATGGCTTATCTCCATTAATAGCTAGGAGGAATCAGGGGCCACGGTACGGCCGCCACCGGTAATCCTTTTCTCGAACCATCTCGAGGCACTTTTCAACCATTGATATCTTTGTAACAAATTAAACCTAGTACCTAAAAATAATTTTTGGTACTCTACCTAAAATTACAAGATTCTAATCAATTTAGTTTAAGGAATATCCACCCTCAAAGTTTCACTTTTTCGTCATACGTGAAATTTGGAATATAGTTCAGTTTCACCTAGGAATATCGAGACAACCAGCTGGAAAGTCATATACGCCGTATCGTATACGTCATTTTGTTTTACGTACGTTAATAACGTATTAACACGATATTTTATTTGATTTTAGAGAGAACGTTAATACGTTGTCTCTAAAATCAAATAAAATATCGTGTTTAATTCGTAAGTTATTCAAGGTCAAATGTCGGTTTTGCGCTATTTTATAAGTTTCTATAGCTTCAATGATGTTGACATCTGTTATAAAATTGTAGAACATAAATAATGCAACAAACTTTGTTGTCAACATTTGTTTATGCGCTCATCCATTATTGAGATAGAGGGCGGAGTTATTTAAACCACTTACACAATAAGCCAACTTCATAGTCGAAGGTAATAAAATGGCTGCCTTGGTTCTTATAGGGATCTCAACACTTTTTACGGCGGAAGCATTGCGAGGCGAGACTTGGCATAATTTTACATAAATGTTTTGTTCGTATTTACCTCTATGTAAATATGTAATAGCATGTTGATGCCTACTGAAAATGCGGTAAAACGTATCAAAGTAAAAAAAAACAAAAGGTTTTCTTACTAAACGACATGAACTTACGGAATTACCGAGGTCTACGCGCCGAATGGATCTGGTTACACGAAGTGCAACAAGTGGAAACCTAAATTTTATGCCCTCTCGAATTACAGGCCGTTACGTTAGCCAAAAATTTTATGCATTTCGAAGTCTGGGGGTTTCCGGTTCTAAAGGCTAGTATTTCCTTACTACAGAACACCAGATTATTTGTGCTGGTGTACCGGCATATTATGCTAGTGTTCTGTAGAAAAGACACACACATAAATACGTGCACTACTGAACAATTGAGCATGCCTAGCCAAACAAAAGTTTTTCATTTCATTATTATTACGCTTGGCAGGTGGATTGGTGATCACAGTAAAGGTGCTAAAAATACACAGAAGGTTGCTGTTGTCATTCTTCTGGTAGGTTTCCTATGTCAACTCCTACGACATCCACGGGTGCGCTGGTAACTTACCTATTAACAGTGTCCAGCTTTACGTAGACCTCGTCTTTTGAGGCGACATGTAGGAGCCCCTGTCTACTAGGAACTCCTTCGTTACTTGCTGACTTCCTCGGGCAAAGCTGTACAAAAAGTACGCCATATTTAAAACTAACTTACCTAATGACAGCCAACTGGTCAGCCACTTCGACCCCTCCCAGCCGGCCCCGCAGCAGAGCCATCGGCAGCCCACGGAAACCCGCCACGTCCAGTTTGACGTACACCACGTCGTTCCGCGACAACATGTAGGAGTCTCAGTCTACGTCAGATTTGAACGTAACTTACCTAATAACAGCCAACTGGTCAGCCACCTCGACCCCTCCCAGCCGGCCCCGCAGCAGAGCCCTCGGCAGCCCGCGGGAGCCCGCTACGTCCAGCTTCACGTACACCACGTCGTTCCGCGACGACATGTAAGAGCCCCAGTCTACTAGGTACTCCTCCGTTACTTGCTGGCTTCCTGGCCTGCCGTCTCTAGGAAAAACAATAAACAAATTGATAATGCTGGAAAGTAAACCGAGCTTGTGATATGCGTACTTTGTCTAAATAATACAAAAACAAGAGCATAGATATTTTTTGTGTGTAGATATATATTATAATAAAATCACCCATGCGTAAAAGGTAAAATGTATGTAAATAAGTAAAAAAGTGGCGAAAAGTGGAAGAGAAAAAAACAGCCTGCAAAATCGAAAGCAGCCGACAGAGACAGCAGTCCTATTGTGAGTTACTCTGCGGTTACGTCACCGTCCCTATACGTACAGATCTAAGTGGTCGCCTGACCCAAGTTCAAAAGCGATAGCGTGTTCGTACTTTCTGAACAACAAGTAGCAGAACAATGGATAAATTCCTCAAGTCTGGAAACCTAGGTGATAAATACCCTAGTGAACGGAGTTTAGACAAAGCGGTATTAGAAACTACCCCTCCAAGCTACATATGTTTTTCTTCGTGGCAAGAGAGATAGAGATAACGAACACGACCTCTTCAAGGAGCAGATGAGGGAAATGATGGGAAAGCTCTTGTCCGATCAAGAAACAGGACTTAAAAAATACTTCGCCCCGACGCTAAACGAAACCCAGAACACAAACAAAAACATAGAAAATTCTATTGCTCTTCTTATGAGTAATAATGAGGAACTTACAAAAAACTTTCATATTTTGGAACAATAACAAAAACAGGACAAGGAAGTTATTTCAATGCTAGAAAATAGGATAGAAGACAAACAAAGGACAGCCAGAAAGAGCAACATTAAAATAAAAAATGTGCCCAAAGGCAATACAGAAACAAAAGAAGACATGATAAACGTGGTAATGAAGCTGGGCTGTTTCACATACTTTTAAGAAGATTAATAAATAACTCTAGAAGGATTTATTTACAAAATACAAGACTTGCATACAATACACTAACACCTAACCTAACAAACATACACATTCATTACATAAACACACACCACTCACACACTAAGTAGGTAGCTTGTGTTGCCTGGACTCTTAAGAGACCGGTGTCCTCAGAAACACCTACCAAAACACACACACTCACTACACAAACACCCACTACTCAACTCGCACTAACTTGCACTTGTACCACACAAAATCTTGAACTTACAATAGAATAAAGTTAACAGAAACCTACCCTCAACTAATTTTGTAAAAATTGTTATTCATGTTTCTAATAGGTTTATTTTTGTGAAATGTTTTGTAATAACATATTATTTTAACTAATAATGAATGATAAGGAAGAGCGTTACCTCTTAATACAGGTATTTTTATACTTAAAAGGAGGTCTCGAACACTGAACAATGTACAATGTAACATAAGAGAATGATATTAATAAACATTTTGTTTTTTTGTAATTATTTTTTGTAAGCTGCCAGAATTTTTTTCCTGAACCAACTCTCGCCACCCTTATACCGCAGGAGGTTACTTATTTCTTCTAAGTTTGAAGTACAAGGGATGTGCGACCAATAATTTAAACAATTGGTCACGAACTATAAAAACAATGGCGATTTGCACTGAAAGCAACTTGAGCAATAAGATAAGTCGGTTTTATTCTACAGTGTTCGTTTAGAGCTCGAAACAAACTCTAAAAAAAACATTAAGATACGACCGAAATACGTCTTACACATGAACAAGCACTGGAAAGGCTGCGTCCCTCAACTCTTCGCGCCAGGAAGGTGGAAGCAGCAGCTGGACCCTCGCTCTAGAGCCGCTGCCTAGTTGCACGTCGAACGACCGGCGGGTGGGCAGCGCTAGCTCGCGTAATCGTACTGATCTGAAGCCAAAGAATTATTTTCTGTACCATATTGGTACGGGGCAGGGAAAATTAAGATTTCCATACATTGAAATAATGGATGTTTTGTTTTACATTTTATTATTTACTAGCTGCTGCTCGCGGCTTCGCACGCTTTTTTCCGTAATAAAAGGTAGCCTACGTCCGGCCCCGGGATACCATCTACCTCGCTGCCAAATTTCACCGAGATCCGTTCAGCCGTTCTTGAGTTATAAATAGTGTAACTAACACGACTTTCTTTTATATTAGGTCCTTACATATGAAATTGGCGTTTTGTATGGGAGGAACAAAAAGTCGAATATTTTTTAATATAATATATTTAATTAATCAAAGTATGAACCATTATTTTCTATGCACTTTTGCCATCTTATAGGTAGTTCATTGATCCCTTTACTAAAAAAACCAGTCGGACGGGAATCAATAAAATCTTTGAAGGCGATTTGGACTGCCCCATCGGAGTTGAATTTTTTCCCTTGCAAGAAGTTATCCAAATTTCGAAAAAAATGGTAATCTGTTGGAGCAAGGTCCGGGGAGTACGGAGGATGTCTTAGACTTTCCAATTGAAGCTCTTCTAATTTAGTAGCCGTCTGTTGCGCAGTGTGTGGTCTAGCGTTGTCGTGAAGCAGCAGTGGCGTGGAGCGATTGACCAGCCTAGGTTGTTTAGCCGCTAGCTTTTCCATCATGGTTTGCAATTGCTGACAATAGACATCAGCCGTAATAGTCTGGCCAGATTTGAGAAAACTGTAATGAACAATACCGGCACTAGTCCACCAAACGCTTACAAGTAACTTTTTTGGGGTTAATTTTCGCTTGGGGCAGGATTTGGCTGGCTGGCCAGGATCCAACCATTGCGCTGAGCGCTTCCGATTATCGTAAAGAACCCATTTTTCATCACAGGTAATGATTCGGTTTAAAATACCTTCATTATTGTGCCGGTTTAGTAATGTAACGCAGCAGTCGACGCGCGTTTGCCGGTTTGCTTCAGTCAATTCGTGAGGTACCCTCCTTTCAAGCTTTTTAATCTTCCCAATTTGCTTCAAGTGAATTAAAACAGTTTTATCACTAACATCGCAGCCTGCAGCTAACTCGGACGTGGTTTGCGATGGATCCGCTTCCACAATAGCCTTCAACTCTTCATTATCAACTTGAGTCTCAGGCCGTCCACGGGGCTTGTTCTGCAGGTCAAAATTTCCAGAACGAAAACGTTGGAACCAAAAACGAACTGTGTTTTCTTTTGCAACACGACCGCCATACACATCATTCACCCTTCGAGTTGTTTCCGCAGCACTAGTGCCACGGCGGAACTCGTACTCGTAAATAATGCGATATTTTAAGTTTTCCATTTTGTAAAATGAGTGACGCAAACAGAAAAAAACAGAAGAAAAAAAACAAATGAATGACGATCATCGAAGCACAAATACATGAGTCTATAGCTGTACAAATTTGAATTTGGAATTCCTTACCAAAGAGGAGAAATTTGTGATTAAAGTGGCCAGTACGAAAAACGCCAATTTCATATGTAAGGATCTAATATATACCTCTATAGAAGATATAAGATTTGTTTTGGCAAGTTACTGTGAGAAAAGAGTTCCTGTGTTGTTTTCTGTCTGTACATTTATTATTATTACAAAAATGTGGGTGATTTTTGATTGTTTTGTAAGAAAATCTTACAACGACAAAGGTCAGATACGGTCATCAAAAAATTATGCCCCATCCTATAGAGGGTCCCACAACTTGACTTGACTGAAGCAAAAACAAAAACACTATAAATTGCTGTGTAAGTAAAAGAAACAACAGGCATGTTTCTAGCAGTGATCGAATCAGTACCTTCCTTACTTATTCATAGATTCCTTATCCAAAAGGGAATTGTCGGTAGAGTAGAGCTTACCTATAAGGCCTCGTATCATATAAAATTCTTTCTAGCTTATGAGTTCTGGCATCGTGTAATCCAGCCAAGGGTGGTCCAGGGCCGCCGCATTCTAGGACATAGTGCGTTATGCCAACTCTAGGCTTTACGGGAGAGAACTTTGCTCTCCAGAAGGAGCAGTTGGCGTAATGCAGGCGTGCTGGCCACACCGCTAGCTCGCAAGTAAGGCAACGTGGCTCTTCCCTCTCGGCCCGGGCTCGCACGGAGTTGCTGCCTCCCCCGTAGCTCGGGTCCCTGACCACGTACACATGCCTCTGGCCCGGCCTATCTGCGCTACCTATTAGAAAAACAACATTGTATCTATGGTGTTAAGATTCAAAATTCCACATTAGTCACCCAAGTAACACACAAACCCCAATGCCCCAACGAACATGAAAGCGAATTTTAGAATGACGAGGACAAGTTAGTCGGTCAGAATGTTCAGAAAATCACTCAACTGAAATCAATCTAAATACTTAATTTGATTAGCCTCCTTCACCATATCGGGATGTAGTTTAGGTATAATCTTTTCTTTGTCTAACCCTTAAATAAAAAGTAAAAAGTTGTTAATAGAGATAGAGACAGAAGCGTAACCACTAATACACTAAATATAATATATTAGCTTACCTAAGTAATAAACTAAGTGGTTTTCCTGGTCCCACGCCAGGACTTCAGACACTTCAACTCTCCCATGGGACAGAACCGCTATTCGTTGCCGATTGACGTCCACGTGTTTGATATGGGTGTAGTATTGACCGCCGCCCTCTTGGACGGCGGCTAGGAGAAGAAACGCACTGCCATCTTCAGAGTACACCGGTTTCTGATGCACTTCTAGCCACGGCTCATCCGTTGCTTTTTCTGAATGCGTCTACAAATAAAAACATCAAACTTTAAGGACTGAAGCGTGATTTTGAAGTATGTTAAGATTTTTATTTGGTTAGAAAGATCACATTAAATAAGAATACAATGATTTATATAAAGCAAGAATAAAAAAATGTGACACCAAAACGGTTACCACTCAGCTTGTGCTGCAGGAGCTGGGGGAGCAACTACAGCGCTGTTCTACCGTCATTACAAGAATTCCAGTAGCAATTATTCTTGAAGACTTAAGAAAATTATTAGATTAAGTTATGTTTACCTCTGTGCAGGTCCAGTTAGGCGCATGACAGCTACTATAAACTGTGAGGTTCTGAGCACGATTCATCAAAACGGAACCAACATGGGAGTTATCTTGACCCACCCATTGGGCTGATATGAGGTAATATTCCCTGAAAATTATTCCGCAGTAAGGCAATGTGAAATAAGATAACAACGGATAAGATCTTTTCAAAAAGGGTGGTAAATTCCATACATACATTCCATCTAGAGTACTCGGTGGCTTAACTTCCCATTTCTGCGGCATATAGGTAGAGTTCTCAACCTTAACTATCCATAACTTCACTTTGGGTATCGAGCTGCCAGGCTGCAACAAAAAATAGCCGGGATAAAGTCCTAGTGGAAACAAAGACGGTATCTCCGTAAAAGTTTACGGCTCCGTCAAGATTGTTAAGAGTATTTCAATAACGCTTCTTGTTACTCGGAGCGATGTGCACAATACACTGTTGCATCTATTTTAGTTCCGCTTTTATAACAAGTCAGTGAACTTTATGGTCGCTGGTTTGCTTAAAATTTTAATCTTCAACAAGCAAAAATACTTTATCATGCTCTAACTTTTGAATGACGTCTTTATGTTTTATTTTATGACGTAAGATAGTGTTTTGTTTTACTGACAGAATATAAAATACAAGATAATGGTGCAAACGTAACCGCGGGAGAAAATCGACTGCATCCTTTTTATAAACGTAACAGTCTCACCGTGGGATATCTAATAGTAACATGGTCAGGGAAGACAGTGTGCATAGTGTTGTTAATAGCGGGCATCAGAAAGCCCGTCCTGGTCGCGCCCGCTCCGCCGATGCCCTCCGAGATGCGAGGGAACTTCAGCTCGGAGACCGCGGAGTCGTCGTACTGGACGTACAACACGAAGCTGCCGTCGGGGGAGCCCCATGTTGCTGATGATGTTTTTGTCACCTCCTCTGTTAGACAGAGTATAACATTAAGTAGGTAGGTACAACATAGTACGATCGGTGCCCGGTTGTAGATGCTACCCAGAGAGATCGACTAAGGCTTACTATTTCTTGCGAATATAATCTAAAGATTTTAAGCTTTCCATCAGGTGAGATTGTGGCCAAACGAATGTCTATTGACTACAAAAAGCTATTCTTCTAAAGAAAACTTTACAGAATTGATTGAGTTCGGGTTTTCAAGACACTGTTATGGAAACAATCTTAATATATAATCTTAATATATAAAAGAACAAGTGATTTTCTGGGGACAATGCCCAGCCCAAACCGCTGAAGCAAGAAAGCTGAAATTTGAAAAGTTTGAAAAGTACCTGTTACTACACACCCTCTCGTTAAGAAGGGATTTTTTAGAAATTCTACCCCTAAGGGGGTGAAAAGAGGGGTTGAATGTTTTTCGGTGTTTTTTGTAAATCTTTAACCAGTGGCCCAATTAACTTACAGAGAATGTTCCAGGATTTTTGAAAATTTTCCTGAAAATGTGATAAAACGGGTTGTTAAAGTTTGTGATTGGTAATTTGGCTCCGTAATGAAATGTCTGTAACTTTTTAATGTATAATGCTATTGAACTGAAATGTTCTGTATATATCAGAATACTAATAAATTAAAACATATATTTCAGGAATTTTCAAAAGATCCTTAGAAAAGAGTAAAATGAGGGTTGAAGTTATTGAGGTTTTTTTTGTAACTCTTTAACGAGTGGCCCAAATTAACTTGAAACTTACAGATAATACTAAAATACAAAACTATTGAACACGTGTTTCAGGATTTTTCTATATATTTTAGAAAATGAAGTCAGTTGGGTTATTAAAGATTGTGATTCGTAATAAACTACATATATAGTAAATAATGAGACACGTATTTTTTATTTTTACACCTAGGGGGGCGTGCAATCACAGTTTCTACACGGGTGAAGCCGCGGGGAGCAGCTAGCAGGTACCATAAGCAACTACTGAAGAGCTGCGGCATTCTTAGAGCACATCAGCACATTTCACATAGAGGTAGGTGCATGTTTGATGAGTAAATACAAATATAAATTCTAAGTCACCTTGATATAACCAGTCGGAAACTCCATTGTAGACCCGGCCCGGCACGGCGTCATAGGTAAGCTGCAACAGCTGCGTCCTCCTCGCCGGTGGCCCCGGCAGCGCCAACACCTCATTGTCTGCCACCAATAACAGCGACCCGTTCGTCCCAAGCCAAGAGGCGTGCTGCCAGTCCCAACTCCTTTGCCCTTCCCCGAAGAGTGGTATGTGGTGGCTAGACAGAAGTTCACTATGAGGGAAAACATCAAAAGAAAACATAACTATACAATGCATGCACAGCGCTCATAAAAACTTTTAAAGACCCAACAACATTCTGCAAAAGCCACAGCAAACTAGCGGGACCTTATATACTTCAGAACAAACTACTTAGGTATTAGAAGTTTCTCTTCTTCGTAGTGCAGTATGTTTCGGTGTTCGCCGAAGTATGAGCTTTCGGCCTCGCCGACTGACTTCAGCCGCATTAGAATTCAGCTCACAAAAATATCAAATAAATTGGGAATCGCATACACGTTTCTTAGTATCACCAAATCGTCGTGAAATCGATTTCTTCACCACACAGGAAGACAGGAGTGTTGCTAGGTGCTGTCGATTTAGGAAAACAACATTGTTTTACTGACTTTTCTTTGGTCATTTCCTCGGAGATAAAACGCTCTCGTAACATTGTTTACCCGGAATTGTTCAGAAAGTATATTAAATTATTTTGAGAAACACGTGGAAGTAAAACAAAAAGCCAAGGTGACTCGTAAAATATAAAGTAGAATGTCGATAAAAATAATGTAGCATTGTAAAGATCAAGATCAAAACATGCAAGACGTTATCATAAATATCATGTGAAATTTTAAAACATTCCAAACCATATAAAATTCATTAACCGAACGTTGGAGATGATATCAGAATTCCTTCGGGAGCGAAATAAATTTGTAAGGGAAATGAATTGAGATCTTGCAGAATTTTTATATTTTCCGAGCAGGAAGCGAATTCATGCCCGTTGCGATATTTAATTTTATCATTAAGTACCATTGCATAAATCAGTTTCAAGTATTCAGTTACTCTTTTAGAAATATTCTGCATTGATAGGTAGGTAAGAACTGGAACCACAACAATGAAAGTTACTGTCTTTGATATCATCAAAGAAACTGTATTTTCAGACGTGCGGTGAGTGAAAACCAATTTAGGGCCGAGAGATTCAATTTACAGTAGGAAATGTAACTTAATTGTGTAAACCTCGCGCATTTTACTATGACCTTTACGTTGCTCAAGCGTCAAATATCAAAAGCGACTCACTCATTTGTGACGTCATAAACGGTGTAGGTCGCCGTGAACGTTCGTTGATACACCTGTAAAATAATTAAACTTTAGAGCTTCCTGTAGCGAAGTTTCTTACAAGCCTTTTGTTTTGATAAAAAAAACCTATTAAAAAGTTGAAACGAAGAATAGATAGATACGTACCTCCTTGATATTGTGCTGAAATAGCACGTAGCGCAAGTTCGGGGAGCACTGATACCCGCGAACATTGAGCTGCCTCTGTAATCAAAAAGTTTTCGTTTACGCAGAATTGCCTTTCTACGGTTTTCACCTAAAGATACAAATCTACCGTCCAATCTTTAGGGAAAACTCTGAACAGATTATGTGAATTTAGTTTCACATTTTAATAGTCAGTGATTTATTAGAGTGGAAGATATGGTCTGATACGAATAAGTATAATCAAGCGGAACGACTGCTTTGCGGTTTTGCTGGATATGAGCATCCCCGTTGTATTTATTATAAGCAGAAGTTGAAACTCTACGACTGATTTCTTCAAGTGTCTACGGATTCATCTCTACCTGAAGTTAAATGGTTTAAAGTCGTAGATACTTTCAAATGATCATTTTCGGAAGCCGCATAATAATAACATTATGGAGAATCGGGGATGCTGCCACAAATTTAATAGTAAAGAGCTCTGGTAAGAGAAACCGTACTTTCGAGTGTGTACAAAATGTATTTCCCTTCTTAGGCTCACATGCTTTAGTCCCGTCTTTAGGGACTTTGGGGGAATATTTGATTTTCTTGACTTACTTCCTACTCATGCTTTTATTTGTACCGAAGCCTATTGGATTATTGCTACCAACCAACGAGCTACAATAAAATTTAGTTTTACGTTCTCTATATATCTTTATATAACAATGGCACACCGAATACACGTATTTGTTAAGTTTGCTTTTTAAAATCATAAATTCACTATTATTGACGTAAATAATTTTCGCGACGCTCCTATTTTAGATATAAACATTGACTATCGATATCGATGAAAAAATATTTGGTTGCCCAACTCGATGATGCTTGACTTGAGTCGGCCAATCGGAGTGCAGTGGTCGCCGCGCCGCAGTGATTTGGCGAAATTGTTATCTATACAAAATAAATGACATTTCGTCTCTATTGGGTATGTGCTCGTTGGTTTTACTATTACGTCCCGAAAATGGAGCAGTTTTTAAGTATTATTACTGGACTGATTTATAATATAGTACGTTTTAATGAAATATGTAATCTGACACAATTTTACTTGGCCAGCCTCGACCCCGTCAGTCATGTTGTCCATAAACGACAATGGACTGAATTGAATTCTCAGCACAAATAGTTTACATAAATGTTACGTTCGGCTGGTTACCGTAAAACTTTTATGACAACGAAAAAGACTAGTTTAAGGGAATATTTTATGTGTAACAAAAACAAACAACAACAACAAAACAAACATGATTTAAAATCTTATTGAATTTCATGATTTAAAAAACAAAACAGACCTATTATTGCAATGAGTAACAAAACGGTCTCACTCTCTGCATGAGTTAGTAGATTGGTAAATTTAAGTTCAGATAGAGACTTACTAGAGTATGATTGGTGACTAGCACAGTAAGCGTGTTGTTGAACGTGTTGAAGGCGAACAATCCTCCGTCGTCCGCCTGGTAGATGATCTGGTACGGGCTGACCCAGGTGGTCGGCAGACGGTCGACCGTCAGGTCCCCTCGCAGAAACTCGTCCAGGCGCATACGCCGCCCCGACCAGTAGAGTAATTCGTCTACATAACTGGGGAAGAGGGAAAAGGAGTCAGCATTCGTCTCTTCCAGCCGTTATAAATTTTCTATTGACCCTCTCTCTATAGCTCGGTTATTTAAAGCTAGCGCGATCGTCTTTTGTTTTGCATAGAAGTGACTTCGCTGACGTCACAGTGCAACCAAAAATGACTATCGCGCTAGCTTTCAATACTTAACTGATTGTGAGCTAAGCCACAGAATAACATATATGTCAGAGCACATATCGGGCCTAGTCTTTGTCAGAATGTGATTTGAGTGACGTCTCCTTTTTCTGTGGAGTTTGGTTTGGTACGCCTCTATTGTGAGGACAGGGCACAACTCCAATCCCATACAAAAATGAGTCGTCACGATCACAACTCGATACTATCGTCAACCGGAGTCAGGGCTCGCTAAACCCGATGAAGTAGGTAATCTATGAAGTAGGTATAGATAGTTACGCTATACCTGAAGCTATACTGAAGTTGTAAAATTTATAGAAAAACTTTCACTCACGTCACAAAGGCGAAAGTATAAAGTTCCACTCGAAGTATCTTTTTTTTCACACGACTGTGCGAGAAGGAGGGTTATTAACCTCTATCACATAAACCAGAGAGTTGAAGAGGATATTGAAAAATGAGATACTCACCCTAATAAATATATTGCTACAACGATGCCTGATATCACAAAGCTGATGACCATCAACGAGAAGACGATGCTCTTCCAGTTGTGGCCCTCCCCGCCGTATAATTCCTGAAATTATTCATATTATAGTAAAACTAGAAAGGCCTAACTTAAGTCTTTAAGATTTAAAAACTCGTACCAGACTTTAGTTTGTGACTTTTAAAGTGGTGCAAGACGGAAAATGGAAAACAAATTAGGAAGAAAATTGTTAAACCGTAGAACAAACTATTTGCTATATTATTGTGTTATCTGAAATGTAGTTTGGAATTGCTTGTGCTACAAGTTTCTTTGAGAATTTATCTTGACTTACAAAAACGTACTATAGTAGGTACGAATGTAAGTCTACGTCACCATTAATGCTGTTTGGAGTCATCACAAACGCGTTTGTTTTGTTTTTTTGACTACTACTATACAGAGAGCTGCCTCTAACCTTTGTTTGAAACTATTATTAATTTTAATACAGAAATTAATGAAAATAGAATCTTATGGGTTAAATAAAGATAGCAAGCTTATCGCTATAAAAAAACTAAAATTAAATATAAAACTAATTTAATATTGAAAAACAAAACTTAATGTAATTACAAAACTTTAATCCTGTACAGGTCACTGTGTAGCTCACAGTACTTACTAGTACAAGGCAGGCATATTTGCTGCCACCTAACTGTTAGATTGGCCTAAGAAAAGAATGATGAAGATGATATACCTCCTCTTTGGTAGACTTGGGGTCGGCGACCTGCAAAGTCTCGTCGGGCGGCAGGCGCCAAGAGCCGCCGCCGCCGCCGCCGCCCGAGCGGTCCGTGTGGCCGGTGGCGTGCATGCGCCGGCGCCGCCGCCTCTGCGCGCGCAGCCGCCACCGCGCCGCGCTACACCCTTGCGCCCGCGCCTGCCGCCACAGCGCGCTCACACGCGCACGCCACCACGCGCCCCACGCGCACCGGACACTCCATCACTGGCAAAAAAATGTTTCTGTTCATATTATTGTCATAAATTTTTGTTAACAAGCAAATATTTTTGTTTTTCTAATGACGACTTAAGAAATAATGTTACCATTCACTACAATGATGGCTTCGTTGCTACGCCGTCGTAGCATGCTACGGCGTAGCAACGTAGCCATATTGTCGTAGCGATTAACATTTTTAATATTCTTCTTCTTAGAGGTCCTATTTCTGTTAGGGCAAACAATATCAAATAGTAACTATATTGGTCCCCTTCCCTATAATACTCATGTCTATCGAAGGCTACGGAGATACAGTAAAGCAGATGGTAAATTCTAGATTATGCAAATACACAATTTCAATGGTTTAAAATAAACATACCTACATACTTTGATAACCGTTATACATTTATCGACTTTTATTATTTCACTACGCTCAGTTCAAACACAGTTGTGAATGAAAAAGCCGAAACAAATGAAAACACGCTGACTGGATTTTCAATTTTACTAAGGCAAAAAAGGGAAACGCATTGGACCAGTGAACCACGCTATGCATTCCGCGGTTGGGTTGCGAAACCATTAAACCGCTGTGTGGTGTTTCGACCGACCTCAAGTTGGATCTCCTTTTGCTTTCACGTTTGCTATTGAAGGCGCTATGGTGCTAGAATTCTCAAGTGCTACTCTTGTTAGGAGTATCAAACCGAACTGTGCCGGTGAACAGTGTGTGTCGGCACTAAATATGTTAACAAACTCGGTCTGGGTGCTTTCTACGTATGTTATAAACATTTATATTTATGTGCCCATTAGGTATTTTTGTTATCTGGCACGTACCCATAACACCAGCTCTGCTAAGTTTGTGGCTAAATGGTGCTGTATAGGGTTGTTCAAAAGTAATTATTTACGTATTTAAACTAATAGGTTTGATATTCTTAATATATTATATCAGAAACATGCAATTTTCTGGAACGTTCGCCCAGCCCATGCCACTGAAGCTAGAAAACTGAAATTTTAAAAGGGGGTACCTGTTACTACACAACTTCCCGTTAAGAAGGGATTTTTGGAAATTCCACCCCTAAGGGGTGAAAAGGGGGGGTTGAAGTTTTTTTCATGTTTTTTGTAAATCTCTATCACAGAAACTTACAGGGAATACTAAAAATACAAAACTACTAAACAAGTGTTTCAGGATTTTTCAAATCGGGTTACTGAAATGTCTGTAACTTTTTAATGCATAATGTTATTGACCTGAAATTTTCTGTATATATATCAAAATAATAATAAAAAAAAAACATGTATATCAGGAATTTTCAAAGAATCCCTTAGAAAAGGGTAAAATGAGGGTTGAAGTTATTGAGGTTTTTTTGTAACTCGTAATAAACTATAAAGTAAATAATGATACACGTATTTTTTATTTTTATAAAACTACCCCTAGGGGGTGTGCAATCAATTTCCATGCAGGCGAAGCCGTGGGTTGCAGCTAGTTCTTTATAAACAAAGTTTCTAGTAGTTTAGATAACAAGAGAAGCAAATTTCCCCGCCAATTATTTATCGAATAAATTAAAAGTATCGTTTGTTTGAAGATTCATGCAAAAAGTATTAATTTGTTAATTGTTTTTTTCTGGCGCACTGGATATACAAAACGTATTTGGAGATGAGCCAACTCGGTGGAATCATACTAGTTTATACGTACGAGTGGATTCTTTCCACGCCAGCTTTACGACTCCGTAAAGTTATTCCAACAGCTCTTTCAATGTGATTTTTTTAGATTGGGCCATTTTTATTGCGTAAATATTCAGAATTTTGTCTTTATTTAAGCCCATATGCGCATAGTAAGCACTGCAATGCAAGATAGCACTGTTTAGAAGCTAAATCAATATTCTGTAATAGATAAGATATTTTCTTCATATAGCTTTCTCCTCCCAGAAGATTTCGTGCTGTCTCTACCCTGGTTGGGTTTTTAATGTCTCTTTCATTCTCTTTCATATCTTCTATTGCTTTGTTGATTATGGTTTACAGAGCTGGTAGGTACAGATTGAATAGGAGTGGTAAGAATATGCACCCCTGTTGCACCCTTGTTGGGATAGCTATAGACACTATTTGCCAGAGTAACCGGCCGTACCCAATGGCTTACGGATGTAAATAAATTTAAATATACAACCACAAGAGTTTTAATTCAACCTCTTTTATCTTGTTATAGCTAGAAATTTACAATTTACTAAAACAAACCACATTTTAACGTTGACAAAGAATGCGAAACTGCAAAGTCTTCAAGGATTCTCCCCACGTAAGTATGCTGTGGTAAAATAATTTAAGAATTAATGCAGCCACAAAATACTTGAGTAAAATTCCAGAGACATTTTCTGTTTAAAAGTTTTACAATTTTCGGGTTTTTATCTTTTTCTTCGTTCTGATCATTTCTTGGAATCAAAAAGTTCAATATTTATACTATTTCTTCCGTCTGTGATTTTAGATAAAGGAATTTTACCTTTTCATAAAACTTCCTATCTTTAATTTTTCTACTACTTGCCCTCCATGTCCCATGACCGTGGGACACACTGTTGAAAAATAAACCTTATTATTTACCACAACATATACTTGTTATCACTAAAGTCATTTACAACGGGATATTTAACATGAATTGAAAGCTCGATACTGAGCTTTCCAATATTTCGGCACAGTTTCATGCGCCATGATCACGGAATAACTAACAATACACTTGTTATATTATACATTTATAGGGGAAATAAACTTTATTGACAAAGAAAATTACAATTCAATAATAAAAACTAGTAATTACAATGGAAACAATTAAGCTAACTGCAGACTGTTGCAAACAATCTACAGGTAGCTCAACTGATCCATATCAATACCAGTCGGAACCGTCCCCAAGACGCTGGCTGCATTGCCCCGCAGCGCATCAGCATTTATGGCAATGCTGATGCGCTGCGCCAGATACCCACCAGCTCTCGGGTCAGGCGCCGCGTCGACCAGACGCTCTGATAACTTTTGAAAAACCCGGAGAGCCTCGGTACCCCACGGACCTAGGGTCTCCACCCCAAAGGGAGCAAATGTGTAGGCTCTGTCGAGACCTGCATATTTGCGCCTCTTGAGATCCTCGGCTAAATCTGCCGCCGCACCATCCCTCACGGATGTCCTCGGACATCCGTGAGGGATGTTCGATGAGATGGGAAGGCGCAAGAGTGTCGACGCATGTAGCGTCCCACACAATGGGCCTCCCCAACTCCCATGGGAATAGTGTCATGCCGTCGGGCCTCTTACCATCGTCACGCAACAGACCATTCGGTTCGAGAATACCTGGTACGTTAGCAATGACAAAGGCCCGCCGGATGATGTCGTTAAGGCTGGCATGACGAGATATTCGACCGGCGGCCCTACTACACGATAATCCGTGATGACCAAGCTGTTCGACATATATAATATATACATACATTTATTATATTTAACAAATTACAATATCATGCACGGCCGTTCTGATAAATGAAAAACACCCTTTTTCGCTTCAATCTAGACTCATCACATCGTGCCGGTAGTTAAAAACTAAAGTGTAAAGAAAAAGAAGACCGCAGGCTTAGATAAATGGCTTGCCAGCGTGTTGAGAGCCAAGAAAAGTGGCCACTAGCGCCGATTCCGACATTAACCACGTTTCTTATAATTATATCCCCAGGCAATATATCCTTAACGGTCCAAACGCGCCTTGGATACAAACACCGTGACCTGCATTGCAGATGTACTATATTAATCAT
Source organism: Eupithecia inturbata (assembly GCA_963662085.1). NCBI lineage: Eukaryota > Metazoa > Arthropoda > Insecta > Lepidoptera > Geometridae > Eupithecia > Eupithecia inturbata. Next base: position 5,855,531 of record OY759180.1, on the reverse strand, counting down.
ACAGTGTATTTTTTTTTTAGAATGGTGACAGCCTTTATTAACAAATTAAAATAAATTAGAACTAGTATTTACAATTGAAACAATTAAGCTAACTTCAGACTCTTGCAAACATATCAATACCAGTCAGAAGCGTCCACAAGACGCTGGCTGCATTGCCCCGCGGTTTGGCAATGCTGATGCGCTGCGCTAGATACCAACCAGCTCTCGGGTCGCGCGTCGCTTTGACCAGACACTCAGCTAACTTTAAAAAAAAACCGGAGAGCCTCGGTACCTAACGGACCTAGGGTCTCGACCCCAAGGGAGCAAATGTGTAGGCTCTGTCGAGACCTGCAAATTTGCGCCTCTTGAGATCCTCGGCCAAATCTGCCACCGCACCAGCCCTCACGGATGTCCTCGGAAGATGGGAAGGCGCAAAGAGGCTGCACAGACACGATGAGATGGTGCTCCGTCACATTCCTAATTGCATTCATCGGTTGCGTGCACAGTATTCATCAGAATAAATGAAAATTACAAATGTAGAAATAATAAATTACACAGTGTTTGTAATAAGGTGTGTGTGTAAATGAAGTTGTAATCTATGCTAAAAGTAAAATAATTTAGGGTTGTCGCAAAGGAAATGGAGCAGCCGGCGCAGCGACCTGCGTTGAGACTGCGGCACTCCACCTGGAGTGCTAGATTGTGGAGATTTATAGCCCTAATTAACTGAGCAGGATTTATAGCCGACTCTGTGTGTAGATCGACAACTATGTCGTTATCAACGGAGTGCTTTTAGCTTTGGTTATTTAGATGAATTTGCGGTTCCGTCGAGGTTGAACGTATCGGGAACTTTATGTTATATTGTAGAAATGTGAATCGTTTCCGATTTTTGAATAGTTAGTTTATAGAATAGTTTTTGTTTATTTATTTATTTAAAATATTACAGGCATGCCTAATGCGATAGTACACTATCGCATTCTATAGAGTCACAATTTTATTTTTGATAAAGTAGAGGCTGGCGGGCCGCCAGTTTTTAATTCAATTTGTTGAGCATAGAGTCGCAGTTTGATAGAGTATTTTTACGGCGCCATAAAAACGATCAAATCTTTTTAACAGCAAGCTCCACTGTATCTATGAAATGGTTTTTAAGCACATTTGTAAATAGTGGCACCTTAATTGTAACAAGATCCAAAAAAAAATTTAAGCTTGCTTCTTACCAACTTATCTTCTACCATCTGAAATACTCAGATTCATTGAACATAAATAAATAAATTATAAGATACAATTCACACAACATCATTTAGCCCCAAGCTAAGCAGACCTTGTCTCTAGATAACTGATATACTTAATACTTATAAAATATTAGTACGTATTTTACTTACCTATACATTTTGTGTTAAAACGTTGTTAACAGTTTTCTCATTAGAATCACAACCTCCGTTCTTCACACGCACTTTTTTAATCGAATAATTAGGTGCTTAGCAATATTAACAGTAGGTATATTCCTTATTGATTTTTGAATTGTGAAGTACACGTAAACTTCAATTGGCATTGTATTTATCCATCCTTCAGTCGACCATCGATCTTTCTCAATTTGTGAAAGAGCGGAGTTCACTCCACGATCCTATCGCTGCTGTACCAATTTAAGGGAGTGGCGGTGAAAAGCATTGGAAAACCGCGAGATGAAGCAAAGCTGTGAAAAATACATCCTATCTATTCACTAAGTTCACTTTGAAGTGATGAATTGAAGTAAATTGATAGTGGGAGTTTACCTGCGTTTAACTTTTCGGAATCGTATAAAAAATCCATTTGATAATGTAGCATGTCGTTGTATGTAACGGTTTTTGCAATTTTTTTAGTTTAATACTAACGTTATAAAAACTGGACGAGACTAGCACAGAACCGATTAAATAAATAAATAATGCTGGACCATCCGCACAGTATCATCTAGCCCCAAGCTAAACAAAGCTTGTGTTAAGGGTTGACACAAGTTGGTTGTATTGATACTTTGTCATTGCGCAGCGCAATCCATGACGGGGCACTGCTGAGACTAGGCAGTAAAAGCATTAAACTGGCGAGCAAAAGAGGATGCCTATACCTAGCAGGGGTGTCAACAGGCTTAGACGATGATGATCATAGCCCAAAGTAAACAGACGAATGACAAAGCTGTTAATCGTACAATTATCTTTCAAAAAACACCACCCAAAATCCTTAGACATTTGATTATTTATTTTGTCCTTTAGACAGCGTTAAGTTGACCAGAAAAAGTAACCGTTAAAACCACACACACCACCACATCACCACATCTATTTGATGTTCCGTCCCAACAAATCGTTGTCGTTCCGTTGTAATCTCAGTTATCCGGGAAGTTCGGTTCTGTTCCCGAGCTCTGCCTTGCTATAAATCTAAACCCTGCTTGACATTTCAATTCACCTTGTATTGCAAGGCACCACGCTGTTACTGACTTATGTCAATTAGGTACATATAACAGAAAATGGATCACAGCACTAGAAACTATGTACCCAAGTGATAATATTTTATAGGACTTGGGGACTACACCCGGTCGCCTTTTAAGATAATCATCCAGCTTTTATTATTATATCAAAAAGCTGTAAAGAATATCAAATCACCTGAACAGCGTGGGTGGAATCCATTTTCTAAGGGAGTGCTCCATCTAGGAGCTTTCAGGGATTTTCCTGTTCACTGCAACTCAGTTTTATATTTTCGTACTCCATCAGTCTTCTGGGAGCTAACTTGTATGAAAGCTAACTCGAAAAGAAATCAATAGCTAAAACGGAGAACTGAGGTTTACCCACGGTGCCTGAGAGTTACCATTTACTTCAATCTTTTGTTTTCATAATCGGGCAAATTTTCATTAAAATCTAGACACCTAAAAATGTAAAACTGTTAGCCGATCTATGCTTGAATAACGCTTATATCGTACAAAAGCGTCACTCAAGCAATATATCAATGACTGAGGAACTTTCGTAACACGGGCCTAGGAAACACAAGTTAGCTCTGTCCATCGTATTACTGATCAAAATGAACTTCCTACTACAGAGGTAAATATGTTAAAGGTGTAATTAAAACGTGATGTGGTAAAGTTTTAAAGTGAAATTATACTTTGAGCGAGCGTTTGAATTAATTGAAATGTTCAGAACTTCGACATCTCTTGTGGGCTTAAGATTGAGCGAGCGCAATGTGGAGACTTTGCGAGGAGACAGGCTATCGATAATTTTATTGATTTGTTCCAACCTGTTTCGCCAATTTATGTTGTTTTGTACTAGCAAAGTAACAGATAACTAATGAGGTGTTATGATGGACTCTTGTGACAAGCCTACCTATTATAAAGTAAAAAGGTAACGCATCTTCCAGCGCTATGTTAACGAGCTTTAAGAGGCTGTGTACAGTGTATACCAACAAAGGGGTTTGAAGATTTTTGTGCGGAGGGTAACATTTGTTTTTGTTTTTAAAATCGCCGCGCACAATGAAAGTTGATTTGACTTGGTTTTGACTTGATGAGATGAAAATAACAATATTTTTTCTTCATATGTGAATATCTCAGAAACCTGACGCTTTAGTTCATTATTTTTAAGATATTTTATTTGTTTTTGTGTCTTCTATCCGAATATAAACATTTAAAGAGCGATTTTGAAAATAAAAAACAAATCGGTGACTAATGTTAGGGCGAAAATCATCAATTCCCTTAAAAGTAGATTTTTTTCGGCTGGTTGGAAGACCTTACAGTAAAAACTTACGCCAATAATTGGCAAAACAACGAACTCTTTCAGTTAGAATTTCCGACCCCTTTTCACATCTGTAACCAGCATGAGGACGATTTTATTTTTACCTACCGAATTATTTAATCTATAAACCCGAATCTGTGCAAAATTATGGTAAACTACTTGAATATTAAGGTGGCTCTAAATAATCCGGGATCTGACTTCTCACTTCGCTTTGTGTGACCTTATTTATGACCTCTGTATTGTGGAGGAATTTAAATTTATGATGAGAGTCACAATTGTTCCGCATCCACTCCGGTTTTCGTTACTTACCCGGAGGAAGCAATAAATTGCGTTACTGCTAGGTATACATTCCAGGTTGTCTGGAAGAGATCGCTCTTGAGCGATAAGACCGCCAATTGTCACTAAAGTTATAATTGTTTCTTAGTTTTAAATGTGCAATAAAAGCATTTTCTGTCTACCTATCTATCTAACCATACAACAACATTGTACATAAGGTTATACTAAAGCCCATGGAATTTCCTCATGCTTGTTATGGCCTGTCTCATCGCGAGTCGTTATTTCTGTCACCAAGCTATCAATATCTGTTAATTTATGTGTCGGAAGATAAATTACTCTGCTTACTATTCAGTGCTCTGTGACTATGCCAATACATCGCCACTAGGTGACACAGTGTCAGATGAGCGCGCGACATGCGACGTCACCCGTCACAGCCGGCCGGCCGGCCGCAGTCCAGATATTCCGATAACGCGGTATTTATGGCTAGCAGTGGCACTAGCAGTGGCTGGCTATTGTTGCATTAAACTGGTTTGATGGAATTCTAATCTGATCTATCTCAGGTAGCTACTAAATTAAGGTTCGAGAAACGTGCCTTATTCCCGCATCGTGCACTAATCTGTGTATGCACAGGTGTGTTAAGGCCGGATGTTGACCGAATCATCGCATAGTCCTTTGTAACGGATTTGACGGCTTGTTTTTATTTTTAAAGGACTCATAATGCTGTAGACCGCAGATAGTCATGACAGCGTTACCGGAATTGACAGCCTGTACATACCTAGGGTCGCCCTGGCTAGCCAGCATGTGGATAAACCCAAACATAATTAACTAATCAAACTAAAGTAACGACAAAAACAAGATGAAGGAATTATTTTATTAATTTATCAGACAGTAAAGGAGGCGTCAGTTCGGCTGTTTCCTGCCGAAACGATCCAATTTACGCAGCCCAGCAAGCCTGACTGAAGAATAATCCACAGCCTTGTTACACAAAGATGCTACTTCTAAAGGAAATTGAAATTTCTCCCCTTACACCGAAGTCTTTTTGGTTTCAATTTGAATGTTTGCAAAGTTTTATGCATCTCATCGAGGATTTTATGCTGATAAATATTTACTATCATTCGGTTTTTTATACTTTTGAGTTCGTATTTTTACAGTAAGTGGCTTTGTAGAAGTCTAATTAAAATGTTTGAGTGTAAAACACTAAAGTTGTTATTCGCTAATTAGTTAACGAAGCTTAAGTATGCATAGCCTAAGAAAAGATTTGACTATATTCAAAAGACATACACTTATGTTAATGCAGGGATTTCTAGAGTTAGTAGTTACTTTTAGGTAGTAGTTAGTGCGAAGGATAAAGAACGAATTAAATCCCCGGGCGCTATATTGACAGTTATTCATACAATAATAATGGAGGTAAGCAAATAAAATGTGTCAGAACAGCATTTGTGTGAGTTGGTAAAGCTGCTTACTACATGACCAAGTTCATTGACTGTACCTGTACCGCACCCCGTTCAAATTAGTTTTTAAAATGTTATTCCTTAGTGTTTCTAGCATCTTTAAAGTTCCTCAACGCGACATCTCAAAAAACACTTCATCTTCATGTTCTTATGACAGCAAGCCACCATACTCATCCAAACCGTGCCTTCATGGATAGAAATGTCGCAAATGCGGCTAGACGCAGTTCCAAGGCTGCCAATCTCGGTTCATTACCCTCAGCAAGGAGCTCCTAGCTTTGCAGTAACAGCCTCGTTAGCCTGTCTGAAAACCCGCTCCGTTATATCCGAACTTATCCCCTATCACTTTGTAATAACAGTCGGATTCAGCAGCCCAAATCGAGACGCTAAGCCATACAGTCGCTGCAGCTGATTGCCCATCTCTATTCTAGATCATTAGTTCGAGAAGGTTTGAGAGTATTGGAGACGAGTGAGTTTATGTAAGTTGCAACACCCGTGTGGGTTGTGAATTTAATTTGTGTGTTTACCGTATCTCACCGTGAGATGGAAGTTACCTACATCGAAAAGGCCCTCATGGGTTTGAAAGCTTATTGCAGAAAGTATTTTGCGCTTGCTGCTGCCTTGCACAGGGTGTGCAGCGTTGCACAGGTCTCTAGGATTTAACTTCAAAATTATTTTATTTGCTTGACGTTGTTAAAAATAAGCTTCCAAATTATGTATGACGCATGATTCAGAATTGCAACGTTTTTATTTATTTTTGAACATCTGAACAATATTGTATGTTTTATTAGTTACTTACAACGTTTTTTCAAGCAAACTCGATTTGGTGGCAATCATTTCTCTCTCTCTAGGGCCTCTTGTTATGGCTTCACGTAAATGCATAATATTTAATGATTAACTACATGTTAGCTATGATTGAAAACCGTAATATAATTGTAGCTTTAAAATGCATCTGCTCCTTTGACGATATACATTGTAAAAGGCGGTTTTCACGGCAAATGCGAGTCGGCATTTATTCTGGAAGCGCTTAGCGCTAAGCGGCATCGTGTCTTGTAATGTAATTAGTTTAAAAATATATTATTATGGTAGTACAAGTTCTTTTAATATCCTCTTATTATTTTGAAGTCCAATCATAACGAGCCCTCAGTAACTTATACTTTCAGTATAAGTCAATGTACGTTTTAAGGCATTGTAAGCGTAGCGTATGGCCGCATGCTGATGACAGGCACATGATTTGATTGGCGTTGATAGCTGGCTTCCGTTTTCAGGAAAATTGGCAAGGTGCTGGTAGGTGATAATTTACCTACGATTTTGTAGCAACCTGTATTTGCGAAAAGTGGAAATGCAATAAACATGGCTTTGACATGAAGGTAATTTGAAAATCGAAGGTAACTTGGAAATCGTGAGCGTTTTGTTTTGCGATAAACATCACTTTTGAAAGTTCTGTTTAATTATCTCTTTATTTAATTCTTCGAGATGTTTAATTTGCTGAAAGTCAAATTATTTTGCAGCAATCAACGAGTTTCAATTTAACTGTAGTCGTTACAAGTCCGAGGAAAGTTTTATAGTTCAATTACGGAGAGAACTTCGGAAGGTTTACAAGGAGTGTCGGGAACACCCTCGATTCAGGAATCCTAAAATAACGTTCACCTCAACAATTTTAGATTTTCTGCTACGACATGAACGAAAAATTCTATATTTCTGTAAATCTAACGCTGAAAAGAAATTAACGGTAGTGATATTTCCGTAAATTTAAATACAGAATTAAAACAAACCGTAAATCTGATAGAAGTGAAAATATTGCCAATATTTTTTCAGATATTTCAATCAACATTGAAATTTCGACGTTATTTTAAATCACCACAGCGCATCATGGCTTGCAGATTGAAATGCATTATTGAAATTGGCGTTTTTGTTTCATGAATGGGATTTAAATTCGTTCAGCCTGTGGAAAACCAAAGCAGAAAACATTGTAGTTACCTTTAATAAATAAATTGTTGATTTTGGGAAAGCTGTTTCTGACTTTGAACATTAACTCCCCATAAGATGCAAACAAAATACTACTGCGAACAAAATACGCGACGTTATGTCTACGAAAATGACGTAGGTATTTAAATAGTATTCATTTTCGTTTGATGATGCCAAGAATACTTATGATTGAATACTTCAAGGTAGATGATATATATAATTTGCTATGTCCCTATCCCTGATAAATATTTCAAAATGGAAGTTCTTACAAATTTTAAAATTACTCAAATCAGATGCTGTGGCACCCTTTTTAGGGTTTCGAAGATGGAGATCGGTTTCGAAACCCTTATGGTCTCGTATTTTCTGTCCTCTTTTCTATATTTAATATCTCAGCAATTACAGTAGCAAATAACTTGAAATTTATAATAATATTACATTTCGTGCGCTTGTACAGATTGAAGGAAATAAATTATAGAATGAAAATGAAAAAATTCAGTACAAATCGTGATGTCAAAATTTTAAAAGAGACCTACAAGGTCAAGTGGGATATCAAATCAAAGGTATATTTCAAAACAGTTTTTGAAATTTCTGTAGAGTTCATAATTTTTTAAATATTTTAAAAAAATCGCACATCTCAAATCAGTTTTTGAAATTCCTGTAGGTTACAAACATTTCGAAATATTTTGAAACACGTCGAAAATTGTACCATTACCCTCTATACTCTATAAGTTTGCAAACCGATCCATCTGAAATGTATCTTAAATATTTAGGTATTAAAAACAAATTGCAAATAGCAAAGTCTCTAACCGGTACCTTTAGTACATATTGGTATACTTGACAAACGTTCGAAACCCTCGGCGCGCGAGTCACACTCGCACTTGACGGATCTTGTTTTTTTATTCTGCATGTTATGTGATTTTTCTGTTGGGAGTCACTTTTATTTATAAATAAATATATAGGTAAAAAGATGAGACTTTGTAAGTGTTGTATGTGCGTGCACCTGTTAAAATGTTTATCACCTACGATGTCGAAAACTATTGTGCATTTATCACGGTCAGATTTGGTAAACTGTATATCATAACCCGACTTCCATAATAGGCTTCTTATTCAGGGTAGAAACGTACACTGCTAGATAATGCGGTGTGAATTGTCCAGCATTATTTATTTATTATTTATTTTATTTTACTCTATAAAAATCTATTTCCAGCACTGTGTAGGTTTAAGGGTAAATTCATTGTAAGGGTACATTCTTTTGAGATGGAACACTCGTCATAAGCGTTCCACGTAAGCAAGTGTATGAGCCCTGTGAACGAAGCAAGGTATTTTACTAATCCCTACAAATCCCTGGCATACTGAGCTTTAGCTCTAGCATTACATGCCACGGGGAATTTGCATCAAATATTGCATGTTCGGCTATGCTCAAGGCTTAAACTTGTTGCAGGACATTATTACTGTGCACCGAGATTATTTACTTTGAATAGTGGTTGGTAGGTGTAGTGCATATATTTTGTGTTTTATATCTTTATACGATCGTTGAGGTCTTGGTTTATGATATTGTTTCTTTATAGGGGTAGAAAATGGCTGCATTATTTACGATACACTTGGTCCTGGAATGTATGTTCTGTGAATTCTACATTCCCAGGCCAGTGTATTAATAAAGGTACACCTAAAAAAGGGGGATTTGACGGTGCATGTTACGACTTGTAGAAGCCATCCCTGCATCAAAAAAATAAAACGTCGAGTGCGAGTCGGACACGTGCACCGAGGGTTCCGTAATACCTTGTTTCTTACTAAATATCATGATTCCAGGTGAACGGGAAGTAGGTACCTACTCTATAGGTTTTGGTCCATGGCGATAATCAATTTTTTTTGTGAATAAACTACAAATTAACGGTTTTGGGATTTTTCTTTTTATTTATGACATATGATCTTGCTTCTTGCCAAATTTTATGATTCTACGTCAATGGGAAGTACCCTATAGGTTTAGGTCGCTTGCGAGAATCAAAAGTATGATTTTTTTGATAAACTATAAATTTGCAGTTTTCGGATTTTTTCCTTAATTTGTGCTATAAGACCTTGCTTCTTGCCTAATTTAATAATTCTTGGTCAACGGGAAGTACCTACCCTATAGGTTTTGGTCCATGCCATGGCAAGAATCAAAAGTATTTTTTTTAGTGTGTGTGTGTGTTTGTAACTACAAATTTACGGTTTTATGATTTTTTCCTTTACTTGTGCTATAAGATCTTGCTTTTTACCAAATTTCATAATTTTAGCTCTACGTGAAGGTACCCTATTTTTTTTTTTGGTTTTATTTTTTCTTTTCAGGTTTTGTGTGCATGTGATTTCCTTGGAAATTTCAAAATATTCGGACATAAACGGCTGTAACTTTTGATTGCGTTTACTTAAAAGTTTTATTTATATCACGGCCAAGAGGTTATGGACTTGAGTTTTGATGTTAATTTCAACGTTGACGGTTGACAGACGGACAGACGGACAACAAAGTGATCCTATAAGGGTTCCTTTTTTCCTTTTAAGATACAGAAGCCTAAAAACGTCCACGACCCTTGAACTAAAAACTGTTGGCGCTGAGCTTGTTAAAACACTAATAAGCCATTGCAAAGAAATTAAAATATCTACAAAAAAAGAATCGTTTGCGGCTTGGTTCGTTCACTGAATATTAATCTGTGGTAGCAGGTGAATGAACTCCTTCAGTATTGTGCACTAATTTGACAGACACCCTGTATAACTCATGTTAAATAACACGTCCATCGTATTAAAATATTAATTTAAAACACGTCCACATTATAAAACATGTTAAAGAATATGTATTATAGCATGTTTTGTAACTAAACCTGGGCTTAAACGGTTTACCCGTATAAAATGTATGGTTGTACAAAATTTGTTGTTTTTAACGAGTAAGTATGTAAATCTTTGCTTGTATATGTAACAAAATATTCAATGTCAAATGTATACACACCTGCTGCACTCGTGAAGTAGCGCTATGCTACGCTCGTACGTAGCATTAGTGCTACGTGTGTGGCATCTCTGCTACGCTCGTAGCGCTATAGTAACGGCTTTAAATGTATAAAGCCGCAGCAAAATAATGCCGGAACTAAAATACAAAATCCCATTTAAACCTTAATTAACATCGAATAAATTAACTACAGTAAAAAATGCACGTAATTCGCTCATATAATACCTACCTGACTTTATATGTCACGATGGTTAAAAGTGGGTATTTGTAAAGGCAGGCTGTGGTAGCGGCTGTACTTAATAACCCAGTGGAGACAACCCTATGGAACAAGGGAAACTGTCTCCAGGCTCCTTATTCTCCAACGTGCTGAAACGAGTCCCAATTTTTTATGCGTAAGTACTACCTACTACACTAACAGCAGTCTGTCAGCAGCTTTGAATTAATTCTTTGTAAGCAAAAGGTGGGGTTATTCCCTACGTCTCGCGGAGACGTGCCTATTCCCAACGTCTCAAGCGTGACTATTCCCTGCGTCTCACGTGAGACGTTGCTTATTCGCGTCACCTGTTTTGTTTATTATTGTAATTCAGTCAATTTTCTTGCGTGGGAAACGTGTGGAGTTCAATACTTTTATACGAAGGTATATTATGAATATCCAATCACTAGCCTAAACTGAACTCACTTCACATCTACACACACACTAAAGGCCATAAGAGAACCGAAGAAACAAAATTGAAACAAATGATTTCTGACAGATTCATACCAAAAATTATTTTTAAACTCCCTGAAAGGTACACGACGCCGCACAGCTAAACATAGCTACATATTGTAAAACCCAAGCTTTGGAAATAAGGCGTCTCAGTAGCTATTTATTGCCACTGAATTAAAGCACTGGACAGTAAAAAATAAAGTCGGTTGCGAACCTGGTCGCTACGGATACAATTTATTTGGAATCCTAGTAAGTTGTTCCTATATCGTACGAAATTTATCGCAGGAAGTTTTAAATAGTTCTAAACAGTCGCGGCATTGGATTTAGACTTTATGGACACATCCAGAAGTCTATCGGAACGTTCGGAACATTTTGCTCTCAGGAGAAAAAACAGGGCGCGCCTTGAAACTGAGAACAGACGACAAACAAAAACAGTGTTATTTTACAATGAAGAACAATTTTTGTATGGTTTACGTGATTACGCTATAAATTTGGTGCCATCCGTCATAGTATTGCTCTATTTAGGTAAATGCATTTTTATCATGCGTAGGTAAGTAAAATTTACCTTCGCAAAAATGTGCTTCTAAAATAAATTCAAACATGTCCGTCTACTACAATGGTTAAACATACAGTGGATGAATTCCTCCAGTCACGCTTTAGTTTTTGTTGCTGAAAGTCTATGTTAGTTGCATTATGAAAATACAGGCTGAAATAGCAACAAAAGTTTCTCACGCCTAGTTCTACTTATGCTTGTGAACATAACATTTCCTTTTTTCAGTTCTGTATAAACATCATCCTCTCTAGTACATTTGTTATATTGATACAATAATAAAGGACGATGGGATTTTTTCTACACTACTATTAAGGCAGAGGTACAGATAATACAGCAGATATGCTTTTGAAAAAGTCTGCTGAAATAAAATATGCGGTACCTTTATTTATCTCGCTGGAAATAGATGATAGAACACGATACTTTTTCCAGGGACCAACAGTCCATGAAATGAAGCTGCTGTATTTAAATGAAACGAAACGGTTCGCCCATTTTTACCCTTTTTTTTGCGGCGATCCATTATTTATCGTGGGACCAGGACCAGTTTAAATAATGAGAAGTGACTTCTCTGTTTCACGCTAGACGCTGCAGCGCTGCTGTATTGTTTTGGGTAATTATGATTTGTTTTGGTTTATTGAGGATTTTTAATTTGGTTGGGTAGTTACACAACTGCTCACAACAGTAACTACGGGCTGGGTTCAGCATATTTTTATGCAGTCAAACAATTATTGGAGTGCATGAATATATTAATCGTATCTACTTAAGCTACTTCCTTAATAAATTTGTACTTCGTCCTCCTCCGTTTAAAACCAAGTTTCCAAATTGAACTTGCAATAGTAAGAATTGGATAAGTAGACAGGAATATAAATAAAACGCCACGAAGGGTTCCGTACCGTAAAAATCAGGCAACTTTTTCAAAGAACATTTATTTTCACTTGTTCGGTCACCCTTTGAAATTTTCAACTTTATTATATTTTTTGTTATAACAATTGGAGTGTTCCAGTGTTCTTATTTATAGAAAGTTTCATGTGTCTACCTATTGTGGTTCCAGAGATAGAGCTTTAACAAACGAAGAGCAAAAATAGCCAATAAAGTTGTATGGAAGCCTCCTTTTATTTTATTATTATTATTTGCTGTTATAGCGGTAAGAGAAATACACATTGTCTGAAAATTTCAACTGGCTACCTCTTACGGTTCATGAGATAGAGCCCTGTGACAGACGGACGGACAGCGGAGGCTTAGTAATAGGGTTCCATTTTCACCCTTCGGGTACGGAACCCTGAAAAGCTCGATCCATTCCATGACGCCTGAAACTTGCCGGAGCAACAATGTGGAGGTGGTAATTGGAACTAGCTCTCCACAAAGTGGCCACATTTAACCAAATATGAGGTACCAACCTACCTTATAAAAACACAAGTTTAACACTTACGTCATGAATGCTTTTCAATTCGATGAGATATTTGAATCGTTTCGTACGGCGATAATGGATAGGTACCTGGAACAATGAAATAAAAACTTGTAAAAAATTTAAGGGTAGGACGATGTAACGGATATTTTTAATAAATTGGCGTTCTATACTTTTCCGGACATTTATGACCATAATTTACGAGAAAGCTAACAGCAAGAGTACTGATTCTGAAACGGCTTACCTTTGTAAGCCGTTTCAGAATCAGTACTACATTCAGAAGGTTAAAAGCTATTGTAATGATCGGTATACCTAACATTTCTTTGTTAAAAGAACGTTACAAAAGACGAACTTCTTAATTGATTTGGCTTACGCTAACATTTTACTTTTTTTATACAAATAATTATACGAATTTTAAGTCCTGATCCCAATAAGTCAGTCCAAAATCAGCTGTTATGATCTCTATGTACGAGTATATACTTCATACATACATCTCTAGTCTCCATACATAAGTTTACCATGAAAGTACCTATACAATTATGCACCATCACACCAAGCGTGCCTTTCATCATCCTCATAATCATCATCATCATCCACTTATCTTAGTCCACTGCTGGACATAGGCCTCCCCCAATGAGCGCCATAGCGCCCTGTCTTCAGCTTGCCGCATCCAGCATCTGCCTGCAGTCTTTCGCAGATCGTCATCCCACCTGGCCGGAGGGCGTCCTACACTGCGTTTCATAATCATCAATGGCGTGAAACATCCACGATGGATGGTTCATGCAATGTAGTGTTTGTTGGCCGGCGCTTGAACTCACGTAGATGACTTGCAAGGCCTATACGGGAACGACAACTACCATTTTTACCTACCAGCTAAAGCCGTGCACCGTCGTCAGCTGACACCATGATTGCGTCATATACACTTCGCCGCCGCAATTTAATTTATAACGTGTACAAATTTAGCAAAATATGTTTATTTTTCTATGTATGTTAGATTTATGGTATATATTGATATGGACCGTAAAATTAGTTAATAAGATCTATACCTGTTCTAACGTTGTCTGAAATAAATGTATTATTATTATTCTCATCATTTATTTAAAATGTCGTTATAAAATATTTTTTTTACTGTAGAAAATAAAATAGAATAAAACTATTCTACAGTAAAAATATGTCAAAAAGGTGAAACACCGGCCGCGAAGCTAGCCTCAAGCGGCCTAGGGCATCATGCAGAGAGAGGAACTTACTGACGATGCGCGCCGAGTCCAGGAAGCCAATTCATGCCAATATATCACTCGATAAATATCAAAAGAACTGTCAAATTTTACAGCTCTTTCATATAAAAACTGTCAAATTTGACAGTTCTTTTGATAATTATCGAGTGATATATTGGCGAGAATTTGCCCCCTGGAGTATTATTATTATTAAAGACAAACCTCCTTATTCATAAGCCGTTTACTTAAAACCGTTGCGAAGCACTGTTGTCACTCACTCTTCTCTTCAACTCATGTTTTATGGCGCCGCTTGCTTCTCGTTCTTGTCAGTGTCTGTGTCACTCACTGATTTCTTCATATTGACTTAATATGATAACAGTGAGAAATAACACTGATTGTACCCACTGTTTAAAGTTAGCAGATTGCTATGAATAAGGGATACGTATATGCACCTAACAATACTCTGGCCAAACTGAAGATAATATGTTTGTGAACATTGCCACCATATACCATATAATATAACCATATAACACCTAACCTAACCTAACCTAACCTAAAAATCACTTTCTTGTTGTTGATTTCGGAACAGAATTGCACTTCTTGTCAATTTGAGCTCTTCCCTACAATGCATAAAAGAAAGATAGATAGATAGAAAATACTTTTATTGCACACTTAAAACTAAGAAACAATTTACAAAAGAAACAATTATAACATAAGTGGCAGTTGGCGGTCTTATCGCTCAAGAGCGATGTCTGCCGGACAACCTGGTATGGATAGGATTGTCGGAAATACATATGGTTAAGATCTGTGTGCATCTAATATGGTACTACTTCAAATAAATAATAACATACTACATTATAAAGTACAAAAATATACATACATACATACCTACTCCTATAAACATAAATATATATATATATATATTTATATACCTACATACATATATTGAGGGAACAAAGGCGTGTTCAGTATTAAGAATTTGACCTTTTCTAAGTGTACATTTATTGTATACTTAAGGAAATAAAGAGTTTTTGACTTTGACTTTGACAGCAGGGACAAATAATGTTCCTTTACCATATCTCAAAATGCTGACAATCATTTTTCAAACACGACGCCAAGAAGAGAATTTAGGATTTTTGTGTTGAGAGTTGTTAACAAACATCATACATGGTTGGTGATAATGGCTGGAGTATCAGTAAACAAATGAATTGTTGTTGCAGGTGCATAGATATTACTTAGTGCATGACTAAGCAAATTACGAACTATATAGTTTAGTTATTAGCGGGCCGTGCGAAAAATAACCATTACTTAACTTAATTCGAGCCACTTTGTTTAAACGGTCATTAGTTGTTGACGAACACAATTTAGTGCTCATCTATTTGAGTTAGGTAAACTATTAATTGAATTTTCAGATTTATTATGATTTTGTTATATGTTGGCCGAGGCTGGCCGAGTCATGGGGAGCATTAAATAGAATGTCTAGACGTTTAATAAATGTACACGTGCTGTAATCTTTGGTCGAGATAGTTAAATCAACATGTTTACTGCATCATTCATTAGTATTATTTTGGACCGTAAGTACTAAATAATTTATTTTTTGTTAGTACATGTTTACAAGCCTTTGAAATTGTAAGACATTACTTAATTAAGTATATTATTTTAAATATTTATATATAACAATAGGTTTATTTCAGATAATAACAGAATAAAACAATTACAACTAGTATATACACTTAATATCTATTTCTTAAAAATCTAAGCCGTCACCAGAAGGCAGAGTGCCCAGAATGCTGGCAGCATTACCACGTTGAATGGCAATGCTAATTCGTTGACCGAAATAGAAGCCAGCATTCCGATCACCTGTCGACTCTACAAGAAGTTTGGTAATATCTTTATAAATGGCGTGTGCTCCAGGTCCCCAAGGACCAAGGGTTTCAACCCCAAACGGCTCAAATAGGTAACCTCGGTCAAGATTAGCGTATTTTCGCCGTTTGAGGGACTCCGCTGATGTTGCTGCGGAATTTTTTGTTAGTAATCACATTTTAAATTAATTTTAAATACACAAAGGTATAATTACAATCTAGCCATAGAATTGGCTAATGGGTAATTTAGTTTTAACTTATTTTTAACTTATTTTTATAACAACATATTACTATGAATAAAAAAAGTGTCCATTGGCACTTTTCTTATTGTCTCTATACTTAAGGTACTGTGTTCATGTGTTCTTTAAGATAGCACTTATGCACATACACTATAATTATCACTACACTAACTCAAAAGGTTGTTATTTTGAGCCTTCTCACGATGTCCGTGTTGTCGAGGAGCTGGATTGCCTCGACGTTCACATGATGTCATCATCATAAGCCTCTGTTCGTGAGCCTCTGCTTATTTTTGTATGACTGTGTCGATAAATTCATTATTTAGGTCCCGATGAATATCGTAATTTCTTACGTACCAAGGAGCATTAACAATTGACCTAAGTACTTTGTTCTGGAATCTTTGTATGATTGCTACATTTGTCCTTTTTGTACAGCCCCAGAGCCGTATTCCATAGGTCCAGATTGGCATGAGGACTTGTTTATAAAATAGAAGTTTATTGTGTACTGCTAAAGTAGAATTTCTTCCAATCAGCCAATACATCTTTTTGTAACGGATTTATAGTTCCTTTTTACTAAATACATGATAATTATTACTGATACGCAGATAGTTACTGATCTGATTAATGATTTTACCTGAAAACATAAAATTTTCATAATGTTTTGATATCATAAAATACCACGTTCCATTTATTGCATTTGCTGGGCGATAATAAATATTATTTGCCCTCTGGCATTAATTTGTGATAAATGTATTTGACCACATGCCAACTGTAATTTGAAATTAAACTTGTAAATATGATTTATGAAGCCTATTACTTACCAAATATTATAATTAGATTTTTTTAAAAGACTAAATACCGAATTCCTTAATATTTTCAACAGTTTTTTAAGTTTTGTGGAAGAAACACCGATTCCTTGGGAATAAAATTTTAAAGGGACAACACAGAGATCATTCTTCAAACAATTGTAAAATAATCGTTAAAATCGGTCCGTTGTTTACGTACATATCGACAAACATACATACATAAAAAAACCTACAACCACCGAACCTAGAACCTCCTTCTTTTTTAAAGTCGGTTAAAAAGTGTAAAATGTTTTGGTAATATATTCCCCTTTACATAAATTTATAGGCCCCTAAATATTTGATAAAAGACGTTATCAAAATAAACAAAGTAGGTAGGTACTATTTTAAAAATTGGAGCATACAATTTACAGGATATTCCCAACTACCCCCAAAATTAAATGAATCCTGTTC
Organism: Eupithecia inturbata; assembly: GCA_963662085.1. Classification (NCBI taxonomy): domain Eukaryota; kingdom Metazoa; phylum Arthropoda; class Insecta; order Lepidoptera; family Geometridae; genus Eupithecia; species Eupithecia inturbata. The sequence continues at coordinate 5,837,914 of OY759180.1, read as the reverse complement.
GGGAGTAGTTGCGACAAATTTTTAATCACCGCAGAGAATACCAAACATTAAAGCGCTGAAACTTGGAGTCCACAAGGAAGTTAGCAACTCCAACACTTCCAAATAGTTAGCGTTGTCCATCAAATATGCATGCATATTTTGAATTCAACAACCTACTGTGTTGGTAAGAAGTTAGATTTTGAACAAATTGTATTTATTACACGACCAGATAGAGGACACGAGAACGAATGTGTTGTGCAAGCAAATACAATTTTGTGTTCGCATGTCACTAGCCCATTCTCAATCCATCCTCAGCTTTGCGACCCGCAAGGGCGGCGTCGTCGCGTCGACGTCGCAGCGCGCCTTTGCCACAATGTACGTCATGTGCACAAGTGCTCATTGAATGCAATTGTTAACATTAGTCAACAAGTTATTCTTCCAAGAAATCACCCAGAGGCCAGGCCTTATTTCCTCTAGAAAAAATCGGAAAATTTCTACAAAACCATGCTTATTCGTGCTATTCGCAATTAAGCACGCAGTAGCCCAAGTTCCAATCATAAGCGGAAACAAAGGGGGTGCAGACTAATTAGACTATAAGTCTTCGGTCTGGCATTCCCATCAAGCCATTTGCTATAATGGTTGATTGTACAGTCAGCTTCAACAATAAATAACTAGAAATATTTAAGAGAGGTGCAGAAGTTTCAAACTAAGCACATTAAAGTTTTTAATAATCTGGTTTTTGTCCTCTCAGGTGTGTTTCTTGATGACATTCCAACTCTAGCCCCGCTGCGGAACAAAGGATTGTCTCCAACTTTACAAAACTTTTACTCGCAAGTTGTTGTGGGTAACTCTTATTGTAACTTTTTGAGCATAAAGGCATGCAAGGCTACATAAATGTATCACGTGTAAATAATGTCTTACGAAATTAATAATTTTGGATTTAATATTGTTCCATAGTTAGGGGAGAGTCGGATATTACCACGCGCCTAAGCGAGAATGCCTATAGCTTAGCTTGAAATAGGGTTAGATATTTTTTTTAGGGTACTAGTAAGAAATGTATTAAGCTTTACCTATAGCGTGGCAAAACCAATACAGAAAAAAGTATTATCAAAATACTAAAAAATGGGAAAACGCGGTATTATCGAACTGGTACGATAATACCGTGCTCATAAAAATTTAATTTCTACATATATAATATATTATTATTTTGATGTACAATATTGGTATTAATATAAACTTTACGGTAAAAATACTGTTTAAAATAACAATACCAACAAATAATAATAATTATTATTTGTTCCTTCACTTATAATCAGCCATAACACATTTCCATACATTACCTATAGGCACGGAATTATTGAACATGGTGATTTTGTTTTATAATACTAAAAAAACAAATAATTGTAAAGAATATGGAGAAAACTACAGCGGACACCAACTTTACAGTATATTTTCTACAATAATGCATTAAAATAATTTCTAAATGTCTACAATTAATGACAATTAATGATGGAATAATTACATCTTGGCAAAAATAGTCTTAAAGATATAGCCGATACACCAAAAATATTTCACCACACGTGCTTCTGTTCTGAGCTATCGAAGCGGGCTAACGCGGCGCGCAGGGGGGTTTGAGACTTGCTTTACGATATTATTAGGCAGTTGCTATGCGTAGTTGGCTGGATATGCGGGTAGGTGCGCGGAATTATCAACAGCGCGGTATTATCCTACTCTCCCCTACAGGATCTTTGTCAAGCAACATAAAACATCACCATCATCATCAGTAGCAGATTAGGCTAGTGGACGTTGGAAAGCGTATTGCGACATTATTAAAGGCGCTTAATGTGCTTCTACTATACTACCTAGAACAAAATATAACTAAAACGACATCTCTAAAAACTCTGCAATAATGTACGACATCGAAGCAAGAGAAAATATTTAGAATGTAATTCCGGCCGACAGTATTGGATATATTGGCAATTCGCAGTGCATATTTGGATCAGACGGCAGGCTCCCCCGAGGCCTGCTATCGCCACCCGCAACCCACATTTACATGAATCTTACAAATTTATAACTTACTGCTTTCGGTGACATTCTGGATCTTCACTTATTCTTTTGGGATGTTGGAGAACCAAAAGATAAACGCTAGGATATCTAGAAGAAAATTTATGCTGACCTGTGAGTTCTTCGTTCAATATGCAGCTACAATTTTTGTCTAGCGACGAGGTGACTAGGGAAAATTTTAAATTTCAATTACTAGCAAAGAAAAATAAATAAGCCCGGAAGGTACCAACTCGTACCTAATCGGCAAAGCTGTTAGATAAAAACTCCTGCAATGAATTTCCCAGGCGTTCTCAAAGCTCTTTCCGTTCAAAGACGTTGTATTGTTTCATAATGAAAATTTATGTGAAGGTGCAATAAACGATACGGCTTTGTTCTTCAGTGGAGCGAGGAAGAATGGTTCCTAAGGAATTGCTTGTTTACCTTAAAGGAAGGAAATTGGAGGTGTATTTGTAACTGTCCGTTGAAACCTCATCTACCTCAAATTATATCATAAAATGCTTTAATAAATGGATCATTAAAGAAATGGCTATAGCTTTAAATTTAAAGCTTTTCCCGCAAAGATCATGAAAGTTATATTAGATTTTTTAATGGTAGTTTTATGATTCAGAATCATATTTTTTTTACTTTCAAGAGTTTTATAAAAGAACCGTGAATTTCCATGTAAGTGAGTGCAGCCTTGTCACGTCGCGGTGTCGCCCCCTAGCTTTATGTTCCCCAAACAATAGAGTGAGCTTGATTTTCTGCACAGAACATTTCAGATTACAGAGTGCTTTTCCGTGGCAAGCTGCTATGCAGCTGAGAATTTATCTTTGTGAGGAAGGTGACTTTTGTTGCTAATATAAAACGAGCAGATAATAATTTTGAAGCGGACATTTTAAGCATTTTGTGAGTTCACCATTAACCGCGGTACAACAATGACCTCTTACACCTGCCTAGATACAAAAAGCAAGAACCATATTCATGAAAAAGCTGTTAAATTTAATTTACAGGGATTGGCCTCCCTACTCCACGAAAAACTGTAACAAAAGACGGTTCACTGGTTGAGAATAAAAGAGACTTCTGCGAAGAGAACATAAACCAATTTTACAAATGTTTTTCTGCTCTATCCTTCTCTGAGATGAAGGAAAAGGAAACCTTACGTACCTTTTGATTACTTACCCGACCTCTACAAGTTTTTTTATGATCTATGTTTCCCTGTATATGGGTAAAAATTACAAACAGAGACAAAAAGTGTAGATGTCTTACTATGGGACTTCGGAGGTCAAGTTTACATAAAAGAAACCTTTACTTAAAATTAATCAAATCATGCTCAAATAAAAAAATATTTGCAAGTACTTATTATAACTATAGTAAGGTACTAAAAAGATGTATTTATAAGTCAAAGCAGTTGCAAAATACGAAATTGATATACAATAGTAGCAACGTATACAAATCTGCATGGGAAATAATTAATGACAATATAGGTGACCTAAAACCTATTAAACAAATGGACAATATAATGAGAAATAATTTGACATATAGTGACCCGCATGATATAAGTGAACTTTGTAATCAATATTTTATAGACATGAGGAAGATTACTAATTTTAATTCATCTGACATTTCTAATACAATGAATGACTTTCAGTCATCCTCTATTTTTCTTCATCCAACTGACTCAGTTGAGATATTTAAAGTTATTAGGAGTCTGCGAAATACCAATTCTGTAGGGATAGATGGACTTAATACTAAAATAATAAAACTAAGTGTTCACTATATTTATGACAAACTTAGCTACTTAATAAACAGATCATTGCAACTGGAAGGCACATGTCAAGGACACGCGTGACAAGTTGGATTGATTTGTTTTCGCAATAGAAAGCCTAAGACTTCGGGTTTCCAAAGACGCAGCACTGTAAGCTTACCACGGGTATATCGCGTCGATCTTGGCTTACGGGTTAATTTTGTGGGGAAATTCTACAGATGCAGAGAAGGCCTTTATAATAAATAAAAATGCGTACGAGACATCAGTGGCGCTTGGAATACGGATAGCTACAAACCCTTGTTTAAGAAATGTAATATACTACCACTGCCGTGCATGTACCTAAGGGATATTTGCGTGTTTGTGATACAATATCCTCATTACTTTAAGTCACACGCAGATGTGATAGCGTCTACATTACAAGTCTCGAACTTAGTTAGAGCGAGGGGTTGAAATTAAGAATAAGAAACTAGGTCTAAACTAAACACTGTACTGTTACTTTTAAGACCTTTTGAAATAAACGATATATTATTATATTATTATTATTCACTTCATTTATTTTAAATCTCGTTATAAAATACATTTTTTACTATAGAAAATAAAATATTATAAAACTATTCTATAGTAAAAAATATATCAAAACGGTGAATATTTATATTTATATTATTATTATTATTATAGAGAGACGGACGAGACATAAGGATAGGCTCTATGCCCCGGAACATAGAGTAAAAATTGTAACAAGGAACGCCTATCACCAGGCAATAAAAATTTACAACAAATTGCCCAATGAACTTTTGGAGTACCGGTAGGTAAGGAATGTCTACACACCAAAACGCAATAGATACTCTCTAAGAAAATGTTTATTGACACAGATACGCGAACACAAAGATAGGCACAGAAAGATTGTCCATTAGGTACATCGAACGTGTATTTTCGGATCACTTGTGAATTACGAAAGATACAAGTAGGTACAATTAGGGTAAAAATCATAAAACCGAGAATGCAGGAGACCGGCTGTAAAATCGACTCAATCGCGATTTTCTTCTGTTACGAGCACGTGTCTCTACCCGTCATTATCAACATTTCTATCTGACAGTTCTACTGTCAGCACTGGCGATGCGTTCCGTTCCTACCTACGGAATTGAACGCCACATTTGAACACCATTTAATTTATTTAAAATTAAGTTAAAAGTGTGGTTAATGGATAGATGTTTTTATGACATGAAGGAATATTTTGACCATAATTTTTTTTTTACCTGTTTGACGTAACATAATTTTGACACAAATTTTGAATGGTTTAATATTAGCTTTAGTTATCTGAATAGTATTAATCTTTGACATATTACCTACTTTATAAAGCCTACAATTTTAATTTAGCATGCCTCGACGAGGCATAATGTATTGGAGTTACCATTAATATTAAGAGCTTTTGTACCTACATTCCTGCGAATAAATGATTAGATATGATTTGAAAAGAGATAGAACAAGAGGTGAAAAATCATAGTTCCGAGGACCTTTCTATAGTTTGCGTAACGGACTCAAATTCCTCGATGTCGCGAGACAGAATTGAACTGCAAAAGTGAATTCGGTTTTGAACGCAGGACTGCAACGGAGGGTAATTTAATTAGGCTACAATTGGCTCCGCTGTCGCCAACCGGACGTGCGTCGCATGCCACCGCGACAAAGCCCATTTGCATACCTACCACTGTCGTAGTTACACTACACAATCCACTAAGATGCTAATAGCCCAGCTGTAAGTTACCCTCGTTAGTTGAAAACGCCCGCGGCGCCAAGGAAATTGCATCTCAAACTCACTAAGACGCCTTTCAACATTTTTATCTTGTTTAAAAATGAACTAGATAAGCAACAAACTCTGAAAACGACAAATTGAAAAGCTAAGTGATTGATTAAACCAAAGCTGTTTGTCGGGCTCACTATCAGTAAGTTAGGAGTGAGAAGATAAGCAACATAAATCAGTTCGATAAAAAGTGGAACAATCGAGCGAAGAGGGCCAATAGCTGGCTCCTTCGAAACAAACTGTTTAATGAGGCCATCGACTCGCCTTGAAGGGATCCTGACTATATATCGTGATGGTATCTTGTTACACCCACCAGTCACGACACCTGACTTATCTGACCTGACCAGTTCTAAAAACTTACTAGGTACAACTAGGTAGGTACTTTACAACTGAATTATGTATTTCCACGGAATCATTTGCTGGTAATACGAGAATAGGAATCGATATAAAATTACTTGCCAACGAATTGAAACATCGCTGGGAAATTGATAGATCACGTGGTAAGTAAGTTTCTCCAGTTACGTAATCGCAAAGAAAAGAGAAGAAAGGAAATATTGCATCAAAGAGTATTTGAAATATTGCCAAGTACATGCGTCGCCGCGCCGGCGGAATTGATTTCGCTGGCTTTGTGACCTCCGGGAAGATGCTGTTTCGCGGTTATGCGATTATTTAATTTATATCACTATCACATCACGGCTCGCCTCTTGCACTCTATATTTCTTATTATTTTTCCCTTGTTGTAAGGATTTTTATTATCATTAATAATTTTAATATTAACACCTTATTATTTTAATATTAGTTGTAATATAAGTTTTAATTTGGGGATTTTATTACAAATACAAATAATACAAATACTATAATGTACAAATTTATGCTGTGGCTAACAATTTAGACGCCTAGTAGGTAAGTTTAGGAAATTGGCAGAAAATGCATTTTTCTACTCCATTCCTGCAGACTTGACTCATGCATGACTAAATTCGAGGATCAAAATACTAATTTATAATATTCTGCAGATGGCTGCCGTGGACTCACAAATATAATACTTTATTTTATTCTAAATAGTTAGCATTAGCAGAAATAGAAAAAATAAACGCTAGCTATAAAAAAAATAAAGTTTGAAGACCGACTCAGCAGTAACGAGACTTTTCACCCCAATAGTAGGAGTGATGTTTTTACCCTCGTTTAATTTAGTAGCTAACTTTTATGTTGCAGAATATAAAATCCTATTTAAAAGCTTAAATGCACTTGTGTAAACTGTTCCCGGGCGCAAGAGCAAGAAAATAACGTTGAAATATTAAAAAAAACTATTTGACAAGTCTCGCAGGAAATATCCTTTGGCTAAAGGCAAAAGGGTTAGTTTATTTTTGAATTTTGAAGTTAAAATTTGTATAATTCACTCGGCATAGATCGGTTAACACAGGCAATCTTACTTCACATAGTTACCTGTTGAACTGAACTCCGCGTTTCATTACATAAATGCATGTATAATGTCTTCAGAAGGAATCTATTACTACCTACAATTACAATCATTCGGCGTCAAAGAGAAGCTTTTGTAGAATGATAATGCCACCTTTATCATCCTTAAAATAGGCTTCACATCCTTCAGTCAGAGTGGAGTTGACGTAGATGAACTTTGTAACTATAGAAGGCTTCCTCTTTCTTTACAAAGTGGACGTACCTAATCCTCTTTGGGGTTTGTCCAACAATCAGTTTATCCGAAGTGGATTCCACTAATGCTATGCAGTTGGCGTACCTACTTCTTAATGAAATGTTTGCTAATTCTCTGAGGATTGGTCGTCGCTTGGGCATTGTTGTTTTGATAGCTGATTTTAATTAAAATCAGAACACTAATGTGATAGTACGGTCACTAGTGTTTATTTCTTTTCGTATTGGTAAATGTTACCAAAAGAATATTTTTTATCTCAGTTCCAATTTTATTTTCGGGTTTACATTGAATTTTTTTAGGGTACCCAGAGTGTGCTAACGGGTCCCAATACTAAGCCTCCATTGTCTGTCCGTCCGTTAGTCTGTCCGTCTATCAGTGGGATGTATATCTTGAGCCGTAATAGCCGCTAAATTAAAAAATAACAAATATAAAATAAATTTAATAATTAGTGGTTATATGACGAGAGTGATTGACATTGCTTCAAAACATAAATATTAAATTGATAATTGGTTGGTTGGCTTACCTAATAAATTGAAGCTAAACTTGCTAGCGTTTCAGTATTATTTTATCTCAGATTTATGTATATCAAAATTCATTCGAAAGCTTCGTTGAAAAGCTACATCACTATTTCCTGACCTCGTTGCTCCGGAAAATTTTAGAAATCCGGCAATGCATATGAAGCAGCCATGAAGAATGGCATGTTCCGAACCGTTGTCTGCATGCGATGCAGCAGGTGCATACGATATAAAATATAACCGATTCTTTGCCAAACACGTGTCAGATCGAAATCGTATAGGAAAACTTTAAGCTACTCCTTGTTAGACAGGTGTTTATTAGATTTTTTGCAAATAAGAGAAGAAAACATACGTTGGTACACATCGGAACCGAAATGAATATTGGTCTCATGTCTTTATGTCGGATATAAAGATTTTCGTGTGAATATTCAGTGGTATCATGAAAAATTACATGACGCAAATATTCACAGAATAATTAAGCCTAAGGGGCATTCATACAACGCTCCAATAATCTCTGCCCACAATCCAACGATACATTGCTGTAATCAGCAACTGAGTATGTTAACTGCCGTGCGGTATTGAATTAAGCTGAGATTAAATACGCCATTTGGCGGACGAGGGCCGGAAACAATCAGAGATCAACTGAATCAATTTGGGACTTCGTGAGTGCAATCGGGCTAAGCGACTTCGGTACTAGTGCAGCTGTATAAACGAAAAGCTGATTGCGTTTTGATAATTCTACATCATGATCATCATTATTATTGCATCGGTGCCGTACCATGGTGTGGAAACACAATGGATGAAACCCATCAAGTATGTTTAATATTTAATCACATTCGATTATATTTTACTAACTAGCTTTTTGGGCAAAGGCAGTTCTAATTTATTCCTGATCAAAATTAGCTTATAAATGTTATTTTAGGTCTTGAGCTACCTACATAATAATTTATGAGTTTAGCCCTACCTAACCCTATTTGCGAGAACTATCAATAATCTAAATGTAACTTTTTAACAGATAACAGTTAATGTGATTTTAGTTCAGAGTTGCTATGTAGCTTCATAACTTTAACATTTTCCGATTTGTATTTGTACCGTACGTCAAAAATTCAAATTTATTGTGATCATGTTGTACATTAATGTCTTAAAATTAGGTGCAAGCTTCAACATGAGCCCGAGTGGGGCACTGCAATTTGGAACACTATGTTTTAAAATATGCCTTTAAGGCATATTTTCCTAGAAGTTGGTATGCATTTATATATTCTAAGTATTTGTTATGAAAAGAGTATTAATTGTAAGAGGATTTTTTTGGTAGGGGTGGAATTGTATGAACTTTGTTTTATGGAAGTTAAGTTGAAGATTATGATCTTGGAGCCAGTCCACTATCTTTTGCAAAGTCATATCAAGGTGTTCATAGACATTAGTACCAGTTTTGCTAGGTATTGATAAGTCATCTGCAAAAAGAGTGCAGTGGTCATCTATTATTTTAGGCAGGTCGTTGATGTCCATGAGAAATCTTTTAGCTACAACTAATTGAGATTTTACTATATTAATATGACCTGTCTGGGCAATGATGTATTTCAACATGCTGAGTCCGGTTCTATGAGACATGAGACATGGGTAGATATGAGACAAACCATTTATTGACAGTACCACTTATTGCGATCCCAGTAGTTTTTTAAATAAAATGTCATAATATGTTACCATATCATATGTTTTGCTCATGTCTAGCAATAGACCTATGGCATATAATATTTAGAATTTCATGTACTTGTGTGTTTATATACTGCTAGAGATGTTGATTTGTTTTTTTCTAAAACCGTTCTGGGAATCGCTCAGTATTTTAAATGCTTCACAGTAAGAATAGAGCCTTATTGACATTGCACTCTCTAGAATTTTTAAAAAAGTTGGAAGATGTGCTATCGGTCGGTACCTAATTATTTTGGCTACATTTATCTTCTTTTTTGTGGAAGGATTTAATTATTGAAATTTTTAAAGGATCTGGGACAACACCTTCTTTAAAGAATTGGTTAATTATGCACGTATGGTAATGGTAGAGCTACTTCTTCTGCACATTTTTTTATCAGTGTCGGTGGTAGTTTATCCTGCCCGCAGATTAGTTTGAGTTTAAAATGTTAAAAACAGTCAGCACAGTAAAGAGATGTATCCCCAGGATCCATGATGGCAGACATTTGTATGCTATCGAAAATTCATTTTACCATCGATACAGTACACACGCTGCATATTGGTAAAATGCTTTTCAGTGCTAAGGGCGATAGCTCCAGCTCCAACAAGCCTGGTCGACCAAGTCAGAAGCCCTCCAATACGTCCACTGCTGAACAGGCATTCCCCAAACTAGGGGGGTTTTGTCATAGAGTGCATGCTGAAAATCAGCGTTGTGGGTTATTTACTCGCAACGTTCATCTGAGCGTGGACCTCTTTTCATAGCGCAGTACACTTGGCACCGATCAAAGCACATTTCCATTATTTATATTTACGAAAAGCATGATAGTTTTTAAGGTGTCCTCGTGTTTTTGATTTATGTTAGTTACCTGTATGTGCCTGTATTAATATCTAAGCTACCTGTTTTCATACTGTGTACTGTTGTATCAGAATAAACTTATTTTATTGATTATGTATTCATTCATAACCATCACTCTTAGTGCGGATCGGTGATCGCAGGTGATCATCACCTGTCTCACACTCACACTCAAGGAACTCTGGCACTGAAGGAAGCTGTTGCCCACAGAAATCTAAATAATAAGGCTTAATTAAGTGCCTTAGTATTTAGATTTCTGTGCTGCTGCCCTTCGTCTGGTCCTTTAGTTTTATTATGTTATTTTTTTAAGTACAATAAAGTGTTCATTCATTCATTAATTCATTCATTTTTAGTCGCTTCTTAAGACAACCACGGTATACGTGGGGACGTAGTTGGCTACGTGGCTAGACCATGTAATGGTACTTACGCACCTTGGTATAAAGCTCTCAGTAAGCTATAATCCCTAGTGAATAAGACTCTTTGTAACTTGTTTTCAGAGCTAACCTGTGGAAATGTGAAAATGCATTGGCGAGGCCGCTACTGACATCCATTTCCTGTTAAATGTGAATGGAATGGCAGTGTATTGTCTTGTGAAACGATTTGTAAGTTATGAAACGAAAATTTCACAATTGTTTTAGCTTCACCTGAGGTTTAGGTAATTTTATTTAATTATTATAGAAACTCCAACAATTAAAAGGTAATTTGACTTTATTACTTCATTCAAGTAAATTGAATGTAGCTGTTAGAATAGAAAAAAAAGAAACTTAAACTTTGCTACTTTGTCCGCGCGCCAGTGCAAGTCTGCTAAAAATATCTGATTATTTTATTTATTTATATACAAATAAATTTACAACAAGTATGTATATACAAATTATAACTGGTATTTACAGTTGCAACAGTTTAGCTAACTGCAGACAGGTGCAAACAATCTAGAGGTAGCCCAACTGATTCAAAATAAGGAAGCGTCCACAAGACGCTGTCTGTATATTGCCCCGCTGGCGCTGCTGTACGCTGCTGTGGCCAATATTATTTTAACTAATCAAGTTATCGACACGAAGTTCAGAAACGCTTGCATCAGATAGTAGATACCTACTGCGACGCAATAACAACAACAAAACCACAGTTCTGAAAGTAACTAAACCGGCGTACATAGTTTTTTGTAATAAACAGAGGGGTGAATCTATTTGACGTTAGTAACGAGATGTTATCATGACGTCTCCTTTTTCCATACAATTTAGTACAACGCCTCTATCGTGCGGACAGGGAAACCCCATAATATAAGAAGACGTTACGATCACGTCTCGTTACTAACTTCAATAAGAACATGCCTACAGATAATAATTTGGCGTGTTTTAAAAAACGATAAACTGACTTCAAATTCCGGTTTATAGATAATATTCATATTTGTCTCGGACGAACGAAATCACCCCTCCCTTACTTTCCCTGACCGAAGGTCTATGTTCACGTGCAAAGTCTGCAGTTAGCTTAATTGTTTCAACTGTAAATACTAGTTCTAATTTGTTTTTATTATTGAATTGTATTTTTCTTGGTAATAAAGAATATTCCTTAGTAACATACATGTACATAAAAAAAACATACTGACGAACTGAGAACCTCCTCCTGTTTGAAGTCGGTTAAAAAAAAGCACAAATAGTTACAGATATTTAAGAAGGCCCTCTGCAGTTTAATTTCCATATTTGGCGCTGCTGGTCACTGGCGTCATTACTGGCGGCTGCGATAATGTCCCTCGCATTCACGGGACGCTTTTCCACGCTAAAATATGAATGCAATGACCGGCTGTACGCAGGACTTTTTGGGGGCTCCTTATCATTGTTTTGCAGGCGAAACTAATAACCTATAAAGGTTTTTCTGTAAACCTACCTCAATCTGAGTAGGCATATAAGAACATGGCCACACGGTTTTTTCTTACGCTGCTGTAAATTATTGAAAGTTATTTATTTGCATCACAACAGATTTTCAATGACACAATTGAGATATAACACGAGTAAGTCTAGAAATCCCCCAAAAATAGAGGAATTCAAGAAGTTCCAAAATAACTTACTTAATGAGGTTTTGAATTGATTTTAAAAAATGCTGCTAGATGACGTGACATCCAGTATTTTGGTAGCAGATTCACATCCCCGTATCTATAGATATGTCAGACTTATAAGTCTAATATTTATCTATTAGTAAAGCTTTATTCAGAGATGCCCCACAGTGTAAAGTCCTGAAAACGTCCACCACCGCAGTTTACAGCTGCGGAAATTAGCGAGAAAGAGCGAACTCTTGCTAATTCTGATAACAGCTCATTTGGCTACTTTTACGGGCTGAACATTTGCTGAATTCATATCGTCCCTAGATTTAGAGCATGTAATGTAATTATTCCTAGTTTTAGAGCACGTAATGAAAACCTAATTTGCTGTTTGTGTTACTTTGTGGTGCAGTTATGTTGGCCGACTTTTGTGATTACAGATTTTATAGACATGACTCAACTGGTCAACATAATATAGTTATGAGTTATTATGTAAGTTTATTTATATAGTGTGTAAAACAGATTGTTCTCCGAATAAAACAAAATACATAAAATAAATCAACACCCACATGTCATCACAAACTTCGTTAGTTTTGTTGGATGGGTTGGATGTATAAAATGAAGTAGCTTGCCATGACGCGACCAACAAGTAGATTCCCTCATCACTTCACATACGGAAACTCCTGAACATGCCTTCCCCAAACAAGAGGAGTTTCACCATTAACACCAAGCTTGGCAGGCGAATCGGTGAACGCAGTGCAGGTGTTTAAAATACACAGAAGAAAACCACTGTCCTTACTCTGGTAGGTATTACCGTGAAATGATAACTCCAACGCTATATGGCTTCGAGGATTGCGCTTAGGGTGTGCTGTAGACTCTCCATGGTAGTTAGATAAATTGAAAGATCTTACTTGAGGTAGCAGGATACTTTCTGGTACCAAATAGCACTGAATGCAACACAATTTACTTCGTTAAAACGCGAGTAGGTATAACGTTTTAGCAATGGACGTTATCACTGTGTCCTTTGACAGACAGTTTAGTGAGCGCGACTGCGGATTTAGGTTGTGAATCCGGCTCGAAAGTCGACTCTTACGACATCCACGGGCCAACTTGTATGGGCCGATTCTTACGCCGCGACTGCCACGGTCAACATATTCATCGCTGTTAAATGAAGCACAATGACTCGAGATCAGGCTCAAATAATTTTACTGAAAGAGAGTGTACTCTACGCTTAAACAAGAAGTCTGCTGATAAATCTATCAATACCACAAGTCTTTGTTTTACGCTCTCGTAAACAAACTGCGGTTTAGGGGTAGTTTGATGCAATTTAGCGAGAACTCGTAAACTTTATCCGTTAGATATGGACGGTGCGTCTCGATGTTGTAATAAAATTACATTTAACGACTCAAAAGTGGTTACAATGTGTGGGATTAATGATGTTTTGGATTAGACACAGATACAAAGCCCACTAAAGAGACGCTTTTTAGCACTGCCAGTTGACTAGCAGTTAAACTATCGAGTTGTTGTTAGTTTAATACTAGTAAGCCCCTAACAATGTCGTCGTAAAGTTCGTCTAGTTTATCCTACATATCAAGAATTAAGAAAACCAATGACAATGTTCAAGGTAAGGTCTACTAAAGGAGAAACTATTCGAAAAAATTTAGATTATATAGAGGTAGGTAGATTTTAGAAGCAAACTTACGATTTTCGACGTTAAAACTTTGTCAGAAAGTAGTTAGATATAAACTTTTTTGGTGCAAGGGGAACCTTTAGAATTGTATGAAAATTAATGACGCAAAAATATCAAAGAAAAATCAGTAAGTTATTTAAAAAATGGAATTTATTCATGTTAGGTAAGTATAAAGCAGTATTCAGAACAAAACAAACGAGTAATGTTACCTACTCAAAAATAAAACAAAACAAAAGCTATTTAAAAATTAACTACGAAGTCATAGAATCTCTGCTAAATGAGAGCTCTTGTGAGATGGTTAATATACTTAAATAAACCACCAAGTGTGAATCCACTCGCACACCAAGGGTTCCGTACCGTATACATCAGGCAACTTTTTCAAAGAACATCAAATTTTCAATTATTCGGAGACCCCTTTAAATTTTCAACTTTATTATATTTTTAAAATTTGTTATTACAGTTGAAGTGTTACTTATTTATAGAAAATTTTATTGTGGTTCAAGAGGTAAAGCCTTGACAAACGAAGAGGAAAAATAGCCAACAAAATCACGTTTTTAGTAAGTTTAATTTGGATATTTATTTAATTTTTATTTTTTGATGTTATAGCGCCGAGAGAAATACATATTCTATGAAAATTTCAACGGCCTTCCTTTTACGGGTCATGAGATAAAGCCCTGTGACTTTATCTCATGAACATGGTAAACTTTTTCATATTTAAAACTTAATAACCTAAACTAAAATTATATGACGAACCAATTAATCAGAAATGTGCACACGCACTTAATATTTATGTCCATGTATAAAAATTATAAGAATAATGCATACATGGTCTGAACTTTATATTAAAAATTAATAAATTTACTTGTGAACATGCCCAATCTCCGTTGAAACTGACTGTCGTGGCCGAAAATTCGGCTAAAAGAACATCATGATCATATGAATGATATATTTTTAAGCGCCACCTACCTAGCTGGTATCATAATTATTGAACAAGCAACGCGTTTTGGAACAGACCACGATGACAAGCGCACAACCAAATCTGACACAACTTCATTAGATGGCGGCCGAGCGTTGATTTCAGCAAACAGAACATCAATCAACCAGCTCGCGTGTAAAACAACATTCAATTAGCCACAACAGCAGAGTGGCAGCATACACCATCGGTGTATAATCTTGAACATACTCGTAAAACTGTTCCAGCTATTATTCTATTTTACTGATTTAATAAACAGAATAATGTTGTTTATTTCAAACTACAAAGAGTAAACTTTGGTTATAGCTATTGAAAATAACAATGTTTTTTCATTGAGAAAGTTTTATAGGAGCGTAGGGCGGTCTACGTTTCTACGGTGTAGCTGTGTAGAGGGTCTACGCCGTAGGCTTCACATTAAAAAAAAATTGTAGCATTTTGATGATACAAATTCATTTTTTCCTGGCTTTTTGCCTTTTTGTTGATAAGAGTTAGTAAATCATAGTATAAGATTAAATATCAAGTTGGACAGTAAAATCAGATTTACAAAGTGACATATCCATTACGGTCCAAAGGGATCAGAAGGTCCGACTTGATAATTTAAATACTAACCCGTTCGTACACGCCTCCACTCAGGCGCTGTTATGTATGTTATGACAACGTTTTCGTTCTCGATAATATTTCCCATAGCTATGACCAGATTCCTGCGCTTCTCACATTCAAAACAATTAGCTTGCTTCAGAACCGTATAAGGTACATAATCGAATGACGCCAAGCTTATTACACGTGAATGTAACGGTTAACGGTTCTCGCATTTGACTCGGCTGAATGCTTTGAAGGTATGTTCATTAGTGCTCACAGGAGCATGCGTTCGTTTTGTTAATACGAAGTAAAATGGGAAAAAAACGTAACGAACACGAGTAGCCCATGTAGCGGAAAATTTTAAGCGATATGATTCGGAAAAATCGAACCCTGTGCTTTTATTGAAGCTCATTCCACTTGGAGCAGATGGGAGAAAATGACTCGGTAATTTTAGTGTTTGCTTTTCCAATACCTACATTTTTGATTAATTATTGGCTATGAGATTGTAGTTTCAGCTAGTGCGTGTAGTATACAATGTAGGAATTACAGCTTTAATTCCGTGCCGAACCTTCGAAACTTGCTCTTGTTTACAATATTTTGAAAGTTTCTTGTCAACGCAGCTGTTGTAGGTAAATTGAGTTTAAACTGAGCTCATATCAAGTTGATCTTTGGGCGCTGGCTGGCAATCTTAGATTAAGGGGCAGCACGAACTTTGCTGGCAACAAGTTGCGGCTAGCTCATCACAACTTGCAATGAACAGCCCTGCACTATACTGAATTGAACATGGAAAACTGCATCCTCATCTACACGATAAAGTTTGAAAGCGAAATCTACCAAATTGTCGGAGTTAAATTGCAGTAACCGTTTATTACGGCAATGGCCTTTATTAACAAAGAAAATTATAATCAAATTATAACTAGTATTTACAATTGAAACAATTAAGCTAACTGCAGACTGTTGCAAACAATCTACAGGTAGCTCAACTGATCCATATCAATACCAGTCGGAAGCGTCCCCAAGACGCTGGCTGCATTGCCCCGCTGTATGGCAATGCTGCTACCGTTTATTGAATTAGTTAAAGTGGAAGTCAAGCCACTGATTTAGATAGATTTTTTTTAATGCTGGGCAATCCACACAGCTTTATCTAGCCTCAAAGTAAGCAGAGCTTGTGTTATGGGTACTAGATGACTGATAAACTTAATACAATACATAACATAGATAGATATTTTTTATTATATATAGAAAATACCCAGAACACCCGGAACAAATATTTGCAGATCGTACAAATATTTGTCCCAAAGCGGGAATCAAACCCGCAACCTTCTGCGTCGCAGGCGGACCTTCGCCCGCCGCGCCATATCGGTCGTCGATAGATAGATAGATAATGCTTTATTCAACACCTTATAAAACAGATAGTACTCATTAAACATAACGTAGGGAACAGCAATGGAACTGGCGGCCTTATCCCTCAAATCAATTTCTTCCAGGCAACCAAAATTATTTATGTTATTGCGGAGCCAGATAAGTAAACAAAAATAGTAAAATATACAAAGGCAGTGTAAAAATCTTTATTTGCGATAGAGGTAGGCTGTGAAAATAGCGTAGAATATAGTGTGGAAAGTTATGTGTCACTCTCGGTACCAGTGAACGAAAGTAAAGTACCTATTGATCGTAGCTAGCTAGAAAACACACTACATATTGGATTCAACGCGGAAACAAATGCACTAGATTAGGTAGACTTATTTGTGCAGCAAAGGTACTCTCCGCATCAGCCGATGCATATATTATTGTTCTTATTTTAAATGTATGTTTAATCGGTTCCATACTGAGAAAGTCACACAAACATTCGGTAAAAGAAAATTGAGTTTTCTCTAAAACCCACTTTACGATGAAGCTTGGAGCACGTTTTACTGTAAAATACGTTGAACTTTTTGCATCGTCAAAACAAAATGTTTGTACGATAAATTTAGAGCTTCTGTATGTGAGTGTGGAATTAAGATGGAGTCAGTGAACTCAACTGCATTACTTTTGATTTCCCCAAGAATAAACAAAGACAATTTAATTATTTACGCCAGAATGCGAGGTGTAGAGTATACGTTATCTGAAGTTACTTATTGCAGCTATTTTGATACAAAAAGTAGCGTTTCTTGGAGTTTTGCAATAAAAGCAGCAAGGTGGTTTCCTTTCGGCCCATTCTCTCAATGCCATTCTCTACATTTCATCTAGCCCCCTCATCTACGTCAGCCGGATGCCCATCATATCGTACCGACCATTGTTTTTCTTTTGTTTTTTTCGCCAACTTCTAAGTCGATAAAAATATCGACGAATACCAACTTTACTTTCCCGCTATCAGTTTTTGTTTCGGTGTTATTCAGCTAGAAAATCGAGTTCCTTAAATGTTTTTGTTTGGATTTTTAGCCTATAAATTGTTGAAGCGGAAATTAAAAGTAAACGTTGGAATAGATTGCTTTTGGCAACATTTTAGTTACCTAACGACTAACGTTGAATATGTTGCATTCAATTCTGATTAAAAACTAAAGCAGTATTCCAAACAAATACATTTTTGTTGATACAAAAATCTACACTGAAATGATTGAAATATTTAAATCAAATTTTTAAATACCTTAGAAATATCGAGCGGCCGTCTACTTAACTTGGCCGGGACCGTACCGTACCGTGGCCGTGGCCGTGGCGTGGTAATATTAAAGGATAAGCACATACATACCATCTATCAGAAATCCCGAAACAAATATCTGCAGATATTTGTTTCGGGATTTCTGGATGTTTTCTATTTAAAGTAAAAAAAAATATTTCTACGTAAAGTATATCAATTATCTAGTACGCATAACACAAGCGCTGCTTAGCAAGGGGTTGGATGATGTTGTATTGATGATCAAGCAGTACTTTTATTATGTGTTTCTAAAATTCTAATTTCCATGATCTCGGGCCATAATAATGACCCGGTCCTTAGGGAGGCATGCGTGGGACCGAAGCCACCAGCACAGAGGCCCTTGATGAGGTTTAATCTAATGGTTACCCATAGCGGTTATCATCCTCGGGTGCACAAAATTATTATTATTATACATCCAGCACAGCAACCGCACAGCACAAAAACAAGTGTTCAAATATGGGCTTAAACTCGTAATCTTTAGATACATTTTACAGTGACAAAATGGCTTACCGCAAGCTTTAAACAAGTGTTTCGCGATCTGTATTGTAGGTATATTATAAATATTACGAGTTATAACCCATATTTGAATTATCTTTGGGCTGTGATGGAAAAAATCTAAATTCCCTAGAGTTTACATGTCGCGTCATAGAGTTGAAAGTCATAAAGTGAACAAATGTTCCATAGCGCTGATTGATGGATGTTCCGTTGAAATGGCACAGAATGGATTGTCAGGCCGACGTGACGTTTATCGTGAGCTATCGATGTGATAACTCGCACACGGCTGACTTTGCATAATATACTACATGTTTGACAGCGGGTTTCTGGCAAATATAGACAATGGGACATGGTCGATGTTAATTGATACATATTACGGTACACCGGCTGTGGGCAGCAGCGCCCCCTGCAGAAAAATTTTACAACCGAACTGCGATCCCCAACCCGCATGCCCAGCGGGGGTATTATGGGCATTACCCCCATAAGATAAAAGCCAATAAGGCGCTTATCAGGGGGAGACCTGGGTCCAGCAGTGGACCAATATAGGCTGAGGAGGAGGAGGAGGAGGATAGGGTACGGTTACGGCTGATATGTGTGAAGGTAGGACCTACTTTAAGGTACGTATTGTTTATTCTTCAAATTATATTTTTTTTGTAATGAATGGAAATGCCATTTATTAAAAAAGAAAATTACAATCAAATAATAAAAACAAATTAAAACTAGTAATTTACAATTGAAACAATTAAGCTAACTGCAGACTGTTGCAAACAATCTACAGGTAGCTCAACTGATCCATATCAATACCAGTCGGAAGCGCCCCCAAGACGCTAGTTGCATTGTATGGCAATGCTGATGCGCTGCGCCAGGTGCCCACTAGCTCTCGGGTCACACGAAATGAAAATATAATAAGCAAGTTCCAGCAGTTTTTTTCGCTATCATATTTCCTTTTTATCTGATTGCTGTTGTAGCAGCTAAATCTATAAAAACGCAAAATGTGGGTACTCCAAAATAAAACAAATATCAGAAATATTAGTAATATAGATAGATATGATAATATAGTGTCACAAAGCTTAGTATTTTACTGCCGAGTCGCATAAACATTTTAGTATCACTGGTTGTCATTGCATTTAGTACTCATACACGAAAAATGAAAGTTGCTAAAAATATTTTTATGAGAACTACAGAAGCTGCAGTGCATGTATTTATGGGAGACCTAAACGGTTTATGTGCTTCATATTGCGTTGTCACGTTGAAAAAATTATGTTGATTTCAATAGATAAGCGATTTTTTTCAATAAAAATAAAACGTCAAGTAGGTACGAGTCGAATCGCGCACCGAGGGTTCCGTAAAAACTTATAAAAAAAAGCGACTCAGACGCACAGTGCGCACAAAGTCCCTGATTTGGATTCTATAGTAAATAATCAATTAAATTTTATGTTTGTTTTGTAACAACAAGTTTGCGGTTTTCGGATGTGTCCCTTTACTTGTGATATAGTACTTTGCTTCTTGCCAAATTTCATGGTTCTAGAGGTCAACGGGAAGTACCTTATAGGTTTTGCGTGCATGTGACATAAACGGTATCGGTGTATCTTTTTATTGCGTTGACTTAGACGTTTGATTTGGATCACGGCTCCATGAAGTTACGGAGTATTTGATGTATATTTCAACTCCATACCTCTTAGCGTTCCTGAGAAAAGTGGTTGACAGACACAGACAGACAACAATGTGAGGGTTCGTTTTTCCTTTTGAGGTACGGAACCCTAAAAATATTTGGTATTTATAGAGAATTATGCGTAGATAAGGCAGTCTGTCAATTGACCCTTGGAATGAAGTTATTGCCAACAAAGCACGGTTATCCATTGTGTTCGAAATACAAACTCATTCATACATTCGTCACAATGAGAAAGGTTGCCAAAGAAAAGCACCTTATCGCACCGAAGATCTTTATTGCAGCCGCACAATTATTCTTACGAGCAGTGTCCTTGTTTATTTTGATTTATGAGGTGTATCACTACTATGGAAATGCAAATTTATCGCGGCTCATCGCAGTGACCTGGGGTTTTTCGGGGCAACTAAATTAACACCCTACGAAAAGTTTGCGTGTCCGATTTTATTCGCACCCCCGGAAATGGCATGTGTCGGAGCCAGGGTCAAACTGAAGGCTTCGCTCAAACCCTATATTTTACAGGATTTACATGCTTAAGCGCCATATTTCAAAGTTTTCAGTGATGTTTTTAAACTTATCGCGTTATTACGGATGCTTATTTCGGTGAGCACGAATGTTTAATAAAACACGTTAACTATTTATGTTAATATAAGTACTTACTGGGTATTATCTTGTGTTGTTCTTGTTATTTATTTTGCAAAAAATTCTAAAATAACTGTGGAGGAGGAGGTGGGTAATGTATTATATTTTTAGGAAATTTAGAGTAAGTGTAAATACTACTTGTAATTTATTTTTATTATTTATTTATTTTATTCTTTAATTGTAATGCCATTTTTAAATACCTATATTAACTTTATGTCAAATTCACCGTATAATTAAACAATAACTGTGTTCTAGCATCAATACCTGGAGTCTTATTTTATTTCTCCAAAATACGCAATCGCATATTTCGTTTCTTTTTTGTGCAAATTGGCACTCTAATTCGGTTTAGAGTACTAACATTGGCAGAACGAAACTAGCAATATCTATCGTATTGGAAAATGAAACATAACTTACTTTACACCTACCTACTTGTACTTCCCGTTTGCTATCCCTCGTATTACTTCGTTTTCAATATTTTAATTTTTTTTTTGTATAACTTTTTATTATTGTAAATATAATTATAATTCTTTTTAAAATAATTTTAATTTTATGTTAATGATTAATATGTCATAATAATTTTTGTATTATATTAGTTGGGTTGCCTTGATTTATGCGCATGCTGTGGCCTCCTATAAATTAGAGAGCACTAGACCTAAGAACCCTATCAATGTTAATTAATTTCTTTTTGTGTTATCTCTAGTTGGTAGTCCTAATAAATAAATAATACATAAATAAAACGGGCCTCCTAATCTCACGACGTCACTCAATAAAAAGTGATAATTAATATTCAATCCAGGCAATAGGATCGAAATCATTTTCATGAGCCTTGTTATTCAAATCAATTTTGCTACTTAACTCGCCCCTAAAATACGGAATGTCTTTATTAAAAATGGTAATGCTGCCCAACAAACCTTGTGATTCATATCTGTCGGACATTAGCATTATAGCCGATTTAATTATCCAAAAAGTTCGCGTGCCGGGTTGCCCATTCTTATTTCCATAGGGTTACTAATTCTTGCCTCTATAGGATTACCCATTTTCGCATCCGTAGGGTTGCCCTTTTAAATTTATCGTGGCTCCGTATCCATGGCGCTACAAAAGCGTACGGGCGGCTGCTTGATGCTATATCAAAAAGGTACGATGCCACAGTGAGTTTGCAAGTTAAAATGGTCTCTGGAGTTTGTGCATAAAGTCCGTCTCTACAGTTCAAGCAAACCGGGTGGACATAGTGAATAAGGGCCTGGCTTGATTAGAATTGCTAAACATCCAAACTCGCAACCAGCCCTTCCTCAGAAAGCAGAGGCAGTATATTTGTCTGTATTGTCCCGGCTAAATTGACGCTATTTTTGGATACAAACTATTTTTCCCCTATCTGACTTGATAGGTGCCTCGTCGGAAATTTTACGAGTTTGGGAAATGACGAGCACGTATATCTTGGTGGTGCTGT
This sequence comes from Eupithecia inturbata, assembly GCA_963662085.1. NCBI lineage: Eukaryota > Metazoa > Arthropoda > Insecta > Lepidoptera > Geometridae > Eupithecia > Eupithecia inturbata. Next base: position 5,815,417 of record OY759180.1, on the reverse strand, counting down.
GTGCTGCTTTGGAAATAATTTTGTAGTAATTTCGTTAGGGAACTGTTTCCTTATGTTAGACTAGTTTCTGCCTACGGCTTCGCACGCGTTTCTATAGAACGTTCTATGGAAACGTTTAAAGGTTATGTCCATGAATTTTATTTATAATTATTACCCATTAATTTTATTATTATTCACATCATTTATTTAACATCTTATCATAAAATATTTTATTTACTACAGAAAATATAATATTATAAAACTATTCTACTGTAAAAAATATATCAAAACGGTGAATCACCATTGGCGAAGCTAACCTTAAGTGGCCGGTGACTAGGTCTGCAGAGAGAGAAACTTCCTGATGATGCGCGCCGAGTCCAGGAGTACCGCATTTTGGATCTGACCCTTGCTTCCTAGCGAGTCTTTTGAGATGTTGATCGATTATTATTATTTATTATTATTTTATTTTATTCATGTTATTTTTATTTCCCTTGGAACTGATTTATGGAATACAAGTAGCCTATGTTTTATTCCAAGCCTTTAACTACCTAAATTTCAGCCCGATCAATTCAGTAATTTTAGCGTGAGAAGGTAACAAACATCCAAACATCCATGCAAACTTTCGCATTTATATATACATATATTACAATATACTAATTATACATAATATGTTCTCGATTATATGAACTCTGCGCAGGGCTGGATGGCATAGTGGTTATTAGCTCCATTCCACTCTGATCCTCTTTGCTAATCCATTAATGGATCAGTTTCCACTTTTTTCCCACTCTGATCCACCAATGTATTAGTTTCTACTTCAAGTTTCACTCTGATCCACTGATGAATTAGGTTTCACTCCAAGTTCCACTCTGATCCACCGATGGATTAGTTTCCACTCCAAGTTCCACTCTGATCCACCGATGCATTAGTTTCGACATCAAGTTCCTTTGCTGTGATCTCAAATTTAGTACGGACTGGCTTACACTAGGGGCGTAACTAAATGTGTCAAATAATAAAAGCGTTATTTATACCTACTTGTACCTACTTATAAAAAGGCTAAGATAATAAGTTACTACATCATCGCGGGAAAAATTATTAAGTATAGCAGAAAGCCAAAAGTTGGTGGGAGTGGGCTAGCAGCCAAACCTGGACCATGTACTCTCGGGAAGTAAATATTTTCTTATACGCAAGGCAATGACCTATGTCGGAGTTTCTCTGAAGGATAGGATTCGTAACGAATACATTCGACAGAGAACCAGAGTTATCGACAAAGCTCAGAGAATTAGCAAGCTGAAGTCGCAGTGGGCCGGCCATATCTCGCGAAGAACCGACAACCACTGGGGTAAACGTGTTCTTGAGTGGAGACCGTTGACTCGGCAAACGTAGTGTAGGACGCCCTCCAGCCAGGTGAGATGACGACCTGCGAAAGACTGCAGGCAGATGCTGGATGCGGCAAGCTGAAGACAGGGCGCTATGGCACTCATTATGGGAGGCCTATGTCCAGCAGTGGACTAATATAGGTTGATGATGAAGCCAATGACCTAATAAATTAAAGAATAAGCTGCACTATATTTTGGATAATAATGTTATCAACATAAAATTTAACCTTTAAAGGTTAAATTTTATGTGACTTAAGTCACATAATACTTCTAGTTTGTTTATACTAAGGAAGGGAGGTTTTTGCCCAGCAGTGGGACAGTTCTAGGGTCATACATAATATAATATTGTATATTGTATTAGGGCCTCATAGTTTAGTATTTATTGTAAACAATTAACTCGTTGACGCGTAGCGTATCTCAATCCTAACTAGACCATCCAAATGCTTTGTGATATTATTAGCTAAGGGCGTCCAGAAGTTTGCTTGTTCTAGATCACGCCATATTATGTATTGTAGACGGCAATCAATCATCTCTGACACGCCGTGATGAATAGCTACCTACCGATGGTATGATAAACCCGCTTCTGAGGTAAATATACTCCCACCTGAAAGGCAATGCTTTTTTCACGACCGATTTAAAAAAAATAGGTACAAAATCAATAATTATAATTACTTCTATTTTTATATCTTCTAACACATTTTTCTAAATTCACTATTTATATCTATACGTACTTACTTTGTTATTGAACGCGTTTATTAGAATTATGTATATACATAAGTAATCTGTATCTGTTATATTTCTCACACGTCTTAGCGTCACTATTTGTGTACTATTTTATTTAACGGTGGGAACACTTATTGGTTTTGTGTATTCATTTTAAGTCTCAATTTTAGTTAATATTATAACTGTTTGTTTCCCTAATAAATAAATAAAAAATATAAAAACAAATATTATCTGGAACGCTGCATTAAAATAATTATATCATATGACAATAAACGTGGTTATATGAATAATTTAATTTGGCATAGTCCTCGCAAGAGATCTAGTTACCCTAGTTACCATAACAAAGTACTTATTTCCTTCCATCTTTTGTGCGTCATAAACGCAAAGTACCATACAAACTTCCTCATTTAATTTAAAAACAATTGACGTAAGCGTCTGTGGTTGTTTATTCAGTCATAAAGTTTTACACGTAAAGTTTTTAGGCGCAAGTTCAGCTCTACGATTTAATGACGAAACAAGTCCAATAAAAAACTTTGAATACACAAATATCCGCATTTTTGAGTAAGTAATAAAATGCTAATAAAGCGCTCCCTAATGGCAAATTTTGGCACGCGTGCCTCCACGATTATGACGTTTAATTAAATTATATGATTTCGCATGATAGTTCATAGTTCATAGTTCATAGTTCATTTATTCATAACATTCATAGGTTACAGGTCACATAGGTATTCACTAATCATATAGTAGGTATGTAAAAACTACATAAATGATTAAATTAATAAAACAGTTAAAATAAAATTACAATAAAATTAAATATCAATAATAAAATCATTAGTTAGGTACATTTTAAAATCATAAATTCGTTAAAATCATAAATTGATTGGGATATCAGCCACTTTTTTAATCTTATTTTAAAAGACTGTGTGGACTGCGCGCTGGTGACAGAAGTTGGGATACGGTTATAAACAGCCGTCCCCATCACGTGCTGCAACTTGGACGTTTTCTCCAGTCGTCGTGAAAGAGCTCTCAGCCGGTGCGCGTGCCTCGTGTTGTATCTATGACCATCCCCGCACCTTGCATATTTGTCCAAGTTTTCACGCACATACAGTGCGGACTGGTATATGACAAGGGCGGGCACGGTCAAGATCCCTAGGGACTCAAAATACGGCCGCGCAGACTCGTCCTGAGGTATCCTCACTATCGCTCTTATTGCGCGCTTTTGGAGTCTAAAGGCACGCTCCCAATCTGATGCACGCCCCCAAAGCTCCACACCATACTGTAGGAGCGAATGCACGTTGGCAAAGTAGATACTCCTCACCATAGACCTGTCTAGTGTAGCCGAGAGGCGCCATAGAGCAAAACATGACCGGCCTATCTTTCTACATAGTTTGTCTATGTGCTCCTCCCACGTGAGACTCTTGTCCAAGGTGAAACCTAGAAAAGTAGTCGTATGGACTTGATTGATTACTTCGCCTCCCAGGCTCACAGCCACCGGCATACAATTGTGTCCTGCAAGGTTGAAATGCATGAAGTTGGTTTTTGTGATATTCAGAATGAGACCATTCTGATGAAACCACTTCTGCAATTCACCTGCAACGCTATTTAATTTTTGCTGCAAAGCATCCTGATTTGAAGCTTCCACGATGGCCGCGACATCATCCGCATACATAACTATATGTGCATCGTTAATGCACTCAGGTAGGTCGTTCATCAAGAGGGAGAAAAGTATGTTTGACATCGAGGACCCCTGCGCAACACCAATAGTGGTTGACATTGGGCTCGATTTGACCTTCCCTCCTCTACCAGTGACGATTTGTGTGCGGCCAGTCATGGAGCTGAGCAGCAGTCGCAGAGCCGGACCATCGACGCCATAATGTGCGAGTTTCGCCGCTAGGACGGCATGATCCGCGACGTCGAAGGCTTTCGACAAGTCGCAGAACATGACCGCCACCTGCAGCCTACGCTCTTTGGCCTGCATCACGCGGCAGACGACCTCTCTCGCGACATCTGTCGTGGATCTCCCTGCTCGATAGGCGTATTGCCGGTCGGACAGGGACTCCGTGCTGGACAGATGTGCCGTTAGCCTGCTGCTCAACCCGCGCTCAAAGATCTTGGCGATAGCTGGGATTATGGACACAGGCCGGTAGCTGTTTACGTCCTCCTTAGATCCCTTTCCTTTGTATAGTGGAGATACCCTAACGTTTTTTAAAACCTGCGGATATTCACCACCGACTAGAGATCTATTAAAAAGTACCGCAAGGATAGAGCACATTGGGATAGCGGCCATAACCAGCAAGGATACGGATATATCATAAATATCCTTCGTTGGTTTATTTGCCACCCCTGATGTAAGTATCTTCAAAATTTCACACGGAGTAAAACGTTCAAACCTCAATGAGCGGTCCACTGGCGCGCGGCACCCCGCCAACGCGCGCACCGCTGCCGGCACGTCGGCAGCGGGCGCGCCGCACGTCAGCGGCGCGCTCACAAAATGCATGTTCACCGCGTCCACAGCGGCGACTTCGCTCACGAATTCGGATCCATCGGGTCTTTTCAACCTTTCCATAAAGTCAGTGTTGATCCCCCGTTTCTGTCCGGTTTCAATTTTAACTAAGTCCCACATAGTTTTAGTCAAATTAGTAGAATTATTAATAATATCACAGTAAAAACGGCTTCTCTCAGATTTTAAAATCCTATCGTACCTAGTTTGATATTCGTCAATTTTTGCAGATAGTATTTCATTGTTAGGGAATTTAATTATAATTTGATAATTATACTTATAAGTCAAAACACGTTAAAAAAGAAGTAAAATAGAGCACATTGGAAAGTGGATGAAATTGCATCAATGCACCGACATGAGCGAGGCTCTTTAATTTGAAATAACTGTAATGTATATAAAAAAACTATCGTAGTTAGACGAATTCATTACGGATGTAAGCGGGTTAACTACAAACCTTATTTCGTTGTTAACCCACTTACATCCGTAATTAACTATTATGTGCTATCAAATTCTCTCTACTCTATTTCTAGATGTATTTATTACAGAACAAGCTTATGCGCGTGGCTTAGTATGCGTGTTTTGGGAATTAAAGTAGCCCATATGTATGTTAATAGAGTATTTGATGAAAAAATTAATAAATACCTTCACAGATATACAAAAAGTGTGCTTAAGTTAATAAAAAAGTTACGAGTATTGCTCAACATATTTATTTGAAACTTTTTTGCTTGTATAGAATTTGCACGAAAAGCTAGAAAACTTCATTTTATGAAATGTTTAAAATATTATGAAATAGCTTCTGCCCGTGGCTTCTTCCGTGTTTTTTTCTGGTTACAAAAGTCAAGCAAATATAGCCTTTATGTTATTTATTATGCATGTATGCAAAGTTTCAGTAGTTTTGGCCTTATTCAAGAAAAAAACAATTTCTGTAAGGAAAAGTAGGGACCAAACTATTACTGGTTCAGATTCTTTCATAGAAAACCGGAAGAATATAAATAAAGCAAATATTTTTTTCGATTTAAAAATCCTAAACAAAAACTTTTAGGACTAGGAGAAGTTAATTTTGTTTATTTTTTATCGGTGATTTATGATCAATACTGAACCACCCCTGAAAGTTTAGTCCTTATTTTGTGATACATCCCGTATTTACCTTGTCCTTTGTAATGGGCAGTTTCACTGGGAATTATTTCGAGTTGTATAGATAACTCTATTTGAAGAATTTGAAACACGAGAAGAATTGAAAAGAATTTGGAAATAGAGTTTGGTGGCCACCAAGGGCATCTTTTTAATTTCTGCCTAAACTATACAACATAAAACTATTACATAGGCATTACAAAAAGCTTATGATAGGTACGACAAACTGCCTAATGGATTTTTGAAAATTTCTTTGTTTAACTTAAATATAACAATAAATAGCGCCGCCAGCGCTACTATGAGTTGGGGTAGCGCCTTATATACCCTACAACACGTATGGCAGTGGAGTTTGCCTGCGGAGGTACCTATTTGTGTAGGAGAGCTTAGGCCTCTCTTTTCGTAATTGGCGCTTTAAGTCTAGCGTCTTGAGGCGATTTTCCTCAAACGTTTTAATGTTGTTATAAATGTTACATCGGCATGATGTCTTTCGTGATGCATGCTCCTCCCAACACTCCGGATTGATATCACAAGCATTGAAGTAGTTGTCGTTTGAACACACCCTTATAGTTTTATCACACGTATGTCATATCCGTTTGAATATATCCTTATGCTGACCGCCATGTCTCCGCTTACCTTTTGCCATCTCTGAATAAAAGGAAAAAGACAGGAAAAAATAAATTTAGGTAAACGGCGATCATCCATGTGGAGGACACACCACCTGAGTTCTGGTTGCATCAAGAGAGCTTCCATTCCGTACATTCCGGTGCGACGCAGAACCTCAGAGTTTGGAATACGGTCTTGCCACTGAGGTAGTGTGTCTAGTTTTTTTAGGTCTGCTTGTAGAGGCACCATGTCTCTGCGCCGTAAACAGGACAGGGATGATTAACGCCTTGTAGAAACTTACCTTTGTTTTTAGCTTGAGATCATGGGAATTCCAGACACGATCAGTAATTCGCCCGAAATTGGCAGCGGCGTTTGGAATGCGCAATGGTATCTCCGAAGCCAAGGTGTTATAGCGTCAAATAGATCCAAGATATTTGAAGTACTTCATCCACTGGTTTCCCATCTAGATTCAGTGCACTTATGGCAGCGTGACTGCCTATTGGTGTTTGTTTGAGGATTTGTGTCTTGGAAGCACTATTAACTTTTTTAAACGAATTGAAGTGAATTGTAAATTGAGTAAAAGATTTAAGTGCAGATATTGGATAATCGAATGATCGAGCGGTCGATATTCTAGGCCTCTAGGGCATGATTTTAATCATAATGATAATGATCTGAGTGAAAACTCTTGAGTAACTACTGCATGTAGGTATAATCATAAATAATTGCTGCGAAAATTCCTTTCAGGTTTCATAATGGTGATTTCCTGGCTACCCTTAGCGACATCCCAAATATTTGTAATTGCAAACGGTTGTTTTTTGTAACGGTTTTTCCCTCGTGTAATAATTTATCGGTATTGTTCCGAATGGAGTTTTGATTTATACTATGGTGGCGACTTGGCGAGTAAACCGTGTTCCTGTTTTAACGCAAAAGGGTCTTTCTTTTAGCAACTTTGCTTTTATGAAATGAAGTTAAAAGAATTACTTGGCTTAAATAAGTAATTGCACTTCCTAATTACTAAGTGGATTTAAGAGGTATAGTAACTTTATTGACGAAGAAAGTTACAATTCAATAATAAAAACAAATTAGAACTAGTATTTACAAGTGAAACAATTAAGCTAACTGCAGACTGTTGCAAATAATCTACAGGTAGCTCAACCGATCCATATCAATACCAGTCGGAAGCGTCCCAAGACGCTGGCTGCATTGCCCCGCTGTATGGCAATGCTGATGCGCTGCGCCAGATACCCGCTAGCTCTCGGGTTACGCGTCGCGTCGACCAGACGCTCAGATAACTTTTTAAAAACTCGGAGAGCCTTGGTACCCCACGGACCTAGGGTCTCGACCCCAAAGGTAGCAAAAGTGTAGGCTCTGTCGAGACCTGCATATTTGCGTTTCTTGAGATCCTCGGCCAAATTTTAGAGGTGGTATTTTTTTCTAATATGGTTGGCAATATATCACATAACCTCTACAAATACGTGATTTTGAGGGTTAAATTCCAAAATGTCATCTATGAAATCAACTGTTAGATAGTTAACAAAGCACATATCACGGCCAAAGCAATATTTTCCAGCGCATATTTCGAATAGGTAGGTAACATGAAATAGTTTTAGCTAAATAGTAAGTTAGAACTGATTTCAAGGAAGCTGCTTACGTTTATTATTAAATATAATGTTTGATTTTTGACACGTTCGAATGAGAATTTTTCTAATACTTACTTTCAAATTATTGGTTTACGAGCAGCCTCAAAATATGCAAATTTTATACAAGAAAATTTTTTTAGCGTGTTCTAACCAGCTCGCTTGTTAATGAATATTACATAGTTATTAATTTTACACTGTTTTTAAGTTTTGCGGATTAAATACTAATTCACCGAGAACCAAATTTTATGAGAACACCTCGGGATCATTCTCTATAAAATAGCGAAAAATAATTAAAAATCGGTTCATAATTGACGGGGCATTTAATAAATGTATATTAAAAAAAACATACAGCCGAACATAGAACCTCCTCCTTTTTTCAAAGTCGGTTAAAAAGATGGTCGTCAACCAAGGAGTTCAGGAGTTTTTATAGCAACAATAAACTCATTTGAATCGATTGTGCTGCCTCTTTGCCTGTGCACGCATGAATCCACACCTGGTGAATCCGATCAGTCACATGGCCTTATTGATAGTTCACATTTGCGGTGGACAGACTTCGCATCTCAGACAAAGCGGTAATCTCATAGCCTATTAACCAACTACATAAAGTGGGAAGGGTAGGTATACAATTCCTCCGTCTACAGAGTAGGGTATTTGCTTCTTATAGTACAGAAACCGCTACAGTGTAGCGTAATTGGGCGTCGTGCTCAAACATGACACAAGCCTGTCTGAACACTGCAAATTACTTCCCTATGAATAATTCATTGCCGTTGGTATTTTTAATAGTTGTGGAAATGTTTTGGAATTGCAATGTACATTCTGAGACAGTTTTCGCTCGTGGAAAGGTGGTGCTAGCCGCTTTATGACGCAAATCATAAATTTTATTGCACGAAACATTCATATAGGTACTAAATGACAACGAGCTACGTCTTGAGAGATATTTCTTTCCAGTATGTATTCTTAAGGTGAACGTTTTACGGCTTATTTATGCCACAACTGAAATACATATATGATAAACTAGCGCTTTTCGTAAAGCTTATACTTTTTTCATTTATTTGCAACCGGATTTTACCCACAGTTGGCTCCAAGTACCTATAAGCCAAAAACAAAGGTGGTGCTTCGCTAGCCGCATCCATCGAGACATCCCGTTTTGTTGTAATGTGACTGAAAAGTGAACGTCATAATTACGCTTATAAACATTTAAACAATCCTACAAATGACTAACAAAAACAAACAAATGACTGCCGACTTATCAAATTAATTAAACTGCATGCAAATGGATATGATAATGTTAGTGTTCATTAATCTGGACAAAAGGAATACTGCTCATGCGAGCCACAAAACGCGAAGTTTATTTACATTCATTAAATTAGATATATTGTACCTAGGTACTTTTTGAGTTATAAAAATATATTGCTAAGATGACAGGTGATAGAACTGAATGGATGATGAAAACATGTTGTGCCAACCATGCATGGGAGAAAAGCAAGAAAATGATCATGAAAATCTATATCAGACTCTTTTCCACAAAGCAAAGTGTTATTCACCTTTATAAGATACGAGCTCAAGATGCATTCAGCAAGAAAGAGAGTTATAAAAACTTCACACATTTTTTGAGAAATAGAAGGAGAACCATCACTGTAAGGAACATGCGCAAAAAGAATGGCGTACTGATTGCTGGCGCTCAAAGACAACGACAAAAGGCTCGGTAAAATTTCAGGGTACCTTCCCACCTCGTTAAGGTAAAATGTGTCTGCATTGAAACTTAGGCCAGTATTATGTAAGCTTGCTCAGTCATCGACCTATGGTTGAGTGACACTTTTCTATGGCGTAAGCGTTACTCGAGCATAGATCTATAACTGAGCAAGCATTCATTATACGGGCCTTAAAATTGACCACTATTTTCAAGGTAGAATTAGTCCTTTCCTAAGAATCTCTCAAGTTATAAAAAAAATATACTATTTGGTAATAAATTAACTATAGGGAAAACGATTCTGTTTTCTAGGGGGTCAGAAAAATTTATCTTTTTTTGGGCTTATCAAGCTACGAGTTTAGTATCTACAAATTATTTTATCATAATTTTTTTAATCTAATAAAATGCGCCTGTCGTAAGTGAAAAGCCTACAGTCGTCCCCGAAGACACCTGCCTAGATTTTTCATCACACTTTTTCGCATTCAAGTCGCTTTTGCGTCAGAATTTAATTAATTTCAACGGTTGAAGCTCGCCTATTCGTTCTGGGGAGCAACCCATAAAACCTAATGGACTTTCGTTGTCTAGTGGCACGTAATTTTGTGCGAGACCTCTATCAGGCCCTGCAAATTGCAGTCTTACTAAATCTCCTAAACACATTTAGCTTGGTGCCATTTAGTTTGACTCTGACGATCTGTGGATTTGATGATATTTGACTCTGGTCTGAACAAAGACTGCGCTTTAGTCGATTTCAAGTTCTTTCCAAGTCACTATCTTCAAAAAAACAATAGATAATAGATATATAAAGAATAGATACGTACGAGGCAAACACTTTCGCTACGAAGCGATTGAAAATTTGCGACACGAAGCAAAGAAACAATATTCGAAGATTCAAGTTCATTGTTAAAGTGTCGATTAGGGTGGGCGTACCTGTGTAGACCTGCGTAGATACTATTTAGGTCAAATTGCAAATTAAATCAGTTTGCTGTTATTTTGTAAGGGGAAGGAGTTTTCAATAGCGATGAAGAGTCGATAAAAGACAAACCGGCGGGCGCGGCAGCCGGTGTCAAAATTTCGTCGATTTGGTAATTTATATTCAAAGTAGATGAGCAGAGCAGGCATCTACGTTGCGTAGAGCTGGAAGAAATATTCTGAGATGGCTTTATAAAATAGAGAATAGAACTTCGTTTCGTTTGACCCCAATATCATCTGAAGGAAAGTGATGGTGTCGCCGACGATGTCTTGAAGAGAGGTTCTAATATTATGATGGTCTAAACTAATCACGAATTATAGGCGCATATAGGAGCACAGCTACTCACATCCACAAGGTAAGGTTCTTTATTAGCAATCCTTGACCTACAACCTCTTACTTAGGCAAGTAAGAGGTAAGCAGTTTATTTATAACAACTGACGGAAATCTTTACGTAATGGTGTAGTTAGAGGTTAGAATTAAGATAAGGTTATTAGTTCAAATCACCGCTTCTGCTGTGGTGGAGAAGGGGCCTTAGGAAAATGTCCACTGAAGATGGAAAAGTTATTTCATTTGTTTATTATGTTTATCATTAAAATTTATTTAGGTGCTACACCAAAGTGCTACGCCCCGTAGAGTATTATAAAATCTGTGCCGTAGCTGTAGTGTAACAATTTGTAAGCAAATATCAGGTAGATTATTATCGTTTTTCAATGCTGTCATAAACTCAAAAAAAAAAACATATTACTTTGGGGAAAATGTTCAGCATTATTGATTAACTAGTTTTTGCAAGCGAATTCGCTGCGCTGATTCACCGTTCAGTAATTTTGGTGTGATGCGATGCGAATACCCATTTCCCCACGCTGAGCGTGCGGGTTGGGGATCGCAGTTCGGTGGCAAACTTGTTCTGCAGGAGGCGCTGCTCGGCCCCTGGTGGATATCCCTTAGTAACTTCTTACAACACCCGTGGGAAGAGTTGGGGTGGTGCAAATTCTATGCCGGCACTACATGGCATTTTAGTAATTCTTGTTAATGACTCGGATGTGTATTCTGATCTCTAAACTGACATATTGCCCTGTGACGGGTTCCCTTTACTCGTTCGGATAGTGAGGTCGCGTGCGAAAGGGCAGTTCCGTTCGGATACAGCGGCATTCACGGCCGTTGTTTACAACAACACGTTTAATTCACCACTAACTTTTATAACTCACTAGCGATCCGTGTCTTTGTTGAACTTCCTCACTGTCATAATGACTCATGTCTCTCGACTCGAGTCAACAATTATCACCTGGGTTTGTGTTGTAGACAGGATAGCTACCCTGCTATATGCAAATATATAATATGCAAAATATATATTAACAAATTATTTGGTCCGCCAATAGGCAAGACAATTTTTTTTTAATTATATTATGTGTAAGACCAAAAAATGTCTATTCTGTTAAAGTATCTAGTTATGTTATCTTCTTGTTAGTCTTGTTAGTATATGGTTATGGGATACGGAGGCTAAATGTTGTTGTAGAAAATGTCATGCACTATAAGTTTTATAAGAAAGTTGAAGCGCTTCGTCAAAGACATATTAAACGGGCAATGAATGGTTTAATATTGAATGAACTGAATGCACCTCTGATTTGCAAAATCACAACTAATGTTTTCCTACGAATATAAATTGAAAAGTTGCGAAATGGCGCTCGCAAACTCCTGGAAAGTATGACCAGGATAGGTGAAAATATGAAATGCAGCTAAATGAAAATATTTTCGAGTTTTTGTTGAGTTTTCACGCGGTTGTTGGTGTTATGCAATTGTTGTGCATGTTCTAACTTTTTAGGAAACAATTTGCTTTGTTTCAGGAATTTATAATTAAAACGACACGCTTTAAATATGTGATTGTTCTAAGACCCCGAAAGCGAGTAGGTACAGTAGTCAAAGTGGAAGACTGTTCGAAAACTCCCCCAAGCAAGTGTCTAGCGAGAATCACGACTTTTCCACATTTGAAACAAACAAAAATTGACAACAAACTTCATTCATACAAAGCTCGGCAGATAAGCTTTTGGCCTAGTTTGTGCTGCGAAAGTTACTACCATTGTGCACGCAGCCTAATATTTATACGACAAAATAGCATTCAAATTAAAAAATAAAAATGTTGGTGTTATTAGGATAAATCTAAATAAAATGTTGGTGACATATTTGACCGTATACTAGCACAATGGGTCGACGACATGTGACCCGGGCTATGGATCAGAGAGGACGACATAAAAGTGGAAACTGATCCATTAGTGGATCTGCATAGTGGATCAGAGTGGAATGGAGCATTGGTTGGGGCTGATGATAATGATGATGCAGAAGCACAAACGCGATTCGTAAACATTTTATCCGATAAAATTAACCCTTAATTCAAGGACCTAAGGTTTTTCAGAAAGTGCGTTGAGTTGGATCGGCGTGTCGCGTGTCTAATCTCAATAGCACCGGGGCGGGCGTTGCTTTCGTAAACGTAATCTGCACTCATAACGAAGCCTGCCGTGAGGGCTCAGCCAATTTACGACTGAAGCTCTTCATGCGTTATCTATTTGTATAGGAATGCACATAGGTATGTACCTACATTGATTTTGTGTGTTTGCGTAAACGCTGGGCATGCAATAGGTGTAAAACCTATTGCATGCCCAGCGTGGGGATTATGGGCATTACCCGTCGTGAGATAAAAGCCAACAAGGCGTTTATCAGGAGGAGGCCTGGGTCCAACAGTGGACCAATATAGGCTGTGGAGGTGGAGGGGGAGGTTACACCGCAGGTTACACAGGTGTGGGTAACACTGTTTGCTGGCACAAGATGTATTTGTACTTGAGTAATGAGAGCTACTTTAGAAACAAACCTGACAGCCTATAAATCCTATTAAAATCGAATACAGAATTACAAGCGTCGAAAGACGAGACAATATGTATTTGATAACTTACCAAACGCAGTTTCCTAGTACTATGTGCCTGCGAGTAGTTTACCTGTAAAGCAAAAGAACACAAATTAGTGAATCATTTTCATAAACTTGGGAAAGATAAAGCATTTCAACAATTTTTATGCAATGAATCGCCGGAGCTGCGAGAGCCTTTATTAAAACTTTTCCGTTTCGCACAAATAAAAAGTAAAAGTAATGAGAAGCTCATGTTTAAGTAATGAATTGGAACAATTATGCAATAACCGACGCAATTAACTGTGTCGCTGTGAAATAATTACCGCTATCGAATCAGATTGCGTGTTGCATCTCAGTAATGTGTACCTACCTACCACAAATCATTTATAATACTTGCGTAGGTATGTACCTACCCTAGCTGGATTCCATGAGGCAAGCCCTCGCTCGAAAGCTTGTACGACTTCGTGCTTTTATTTCGGCTCGGCTGGGCTGCGCAATCGGCCAGAATTTGTTTTTCTCTTCTCTCCCTCTTACTCGCATACATTTTACGCATATCAAAGGAGGTACGGTAGTTACCTAACTAGTTCTCGCGCGAGGATTATAGTTTAGAACAGTCTCTGATATAAAAACCACTTTTATTCGGCTACCATGTAGGTATCCCGTGCTGTGGCCGTGTGGATATCTGTTTTCTAACATTGTTATTAAAAATCTCTTCTGGAGATGGCGATCAGACTTCTTCCTGCTAAATGATTATGTTGATTAGGCGTAACCATTTAGCTAGAAGCGAAAGTTGTCCCAATAAATCGTAGATAGTCGCCAAAGTTAGAGATTAGTTTGTAATTGCTAGTAGGTTCCCATTTGGAGCGAGCAAACAACACACGTCTAATTAATTAAATGGCCAGCTTCAAAATACGATAAATAAATTTTCAGTATTGTGGTAGGCGGTCAGAAACTGAATTTAATAGGTTAATTATTAATAATTTGTGGTTTTGCAAAAGGTGACCGCATACCGATAGGAAACGCATTGCAACAAATATATCTAATATGTGTTGGAATGCGTTTCCTTCTGCTTCTGGAACTGTGCTTATAAGGCACGTCAAAGCAAAATTAGTTAGGTACTTTAAAGATAAAAATAAAAATTAAAAAAATGTTTTTACTGACTTTGAGTCAATCCGAGTCCAATGATGGTTTGTGTAGACTATGGTTATTTATATATTATAAATTAAAGATCTCTTGTCGGTGCAATGATGCAATTTCCTCCACTTTTCTCTTTCCAATGCGGATTCTTTTACTACGAACTACGGTAGGTACATAAATTTTACTCAAAGTACTTACAAAGATAAGAAAAGCTCTTCAATAGTACCTTTAGACAAAGTCATGTTTTATCATCTCAAATGTAGGTTACGGGCACCCATATTGATGACTGTACCATTGTGCAGGGTAGTATAACCAAAGTTTTTGGGGTCGATCTTAGCCAAATGTTTGACTCGTGGCGGCAACTTTGAACTTCCCCTTTTCATTGGAGAGGTATCATTGTAGCTCTATAAGGAAAGTTTCTTCGGTTTATCAATCTCAGACGTGACGGACTTGAAAGAAAAACTCAATTTGAACTATGTTTGTCTAATAATTTGGTAGATTTGTGCAGTCTGATATTTTTTTCACACTCCATGCTCGTAAAACGCTCTTTATATGTCATATAACACTAACCAAAAGCAAGTGATTATAGCCCTGTTAGCTGAAAAAAGTGAAGGTTTCCCAAATCCAATCAAATCGAATGAGATCTCTTAGGCCCGTATTATGAAAGCTTGCTCAAGTTCAAGCTTGCTTGCTTGCTCAAGATCTATGACTGAGCAAGCTTTCATAATACGGGCCTTAGTGCGAGTCACCTTGGTCAATATTTCCATAAGTACATATTTTAATGTCCCAAATTCAACTTATTACCCCATAGGGATAATTATTATATTAATAACGCATTTATTTCAGATTTCTAATCCATATTACACAAACAAAAACATATAAAAATGTCACAACATAGGTATACAGACAATACAATTAAATTAAATTAATTAGATAAAAAATACAATAAAAATATTGACGATTATATAAGATTTTCATAATAAAAATTATTAATTATGTACTAACCTAAGCTATATGGAGCTACTCCCGATTACTAATGAATAACGGACATTGAACTTTACTCCCAAGGGAATAATGAGATGACAAATTTGGAACATCAAAATATGTGTGACTTTTTTACCAAGGAGATTCGTACAATGAGATCATTTTCGAAATTTGAACCAACCTCTGTTCAGAAGATGGAATATAAGACTAATGCCGCGAAACACGTTGACGAACTTTTACTATTTACTCGGAAAAAGTGGAAAGAGTAGAGTATTCTCGTCGTGCATGAAGCTATCTTCGTTTTCGGCGTGATTAAATCACTTTCGCACTCAGGATTCTAATAGAGTTACTGGAATCCTAGCTTCGCTCGTGAGTTATTCAAGAATCCAGTGTTGCGCTCGCTCAATGACGCCCGTGACGTAAGACACTGCTCTACGCACTCGGTGCATAATTTACTATTAAACAATGCTTTACGTTTTCACACAGCGTCATCTAGCCTTAAAAGAGGCAGAGTTAGTGTTATGGATACCAGAGGGCTGTTGTACAACGATTTAATTCCAATACAAATAAAATATTGAAGTATCTAAGCTCCTGCAAAATTCAAGAGGAGATCTCTTGCAATTTTCATCACTTCTTTTTACTGCTAAACTATAGATACACTCGTATCTATTTTATGATCCTCTCTGCGCGTGTCACGTTCTTTTATTTCGGTACCTATAAGATTTCCGTGGCCCTAAAGTGCTACCCGTGTTTTATATGTAATCGCTTTTATGACCATCATTTTGATATATTTATAGTACATTTATTGATAAGGACAGCGTCATGTGGAAAATAAACCCATATTTTCTGTTTAATAAACTGTACTTACTAAAGTTGTTTGTGTTGTTACAATTGTAAATACTTGTCCTAATTTATTTCTATTATTTGATTGGAACTAAAATAACGTGTATAAGGTAGATAAAAAAATTACGTGAACTGTTAGTAAATCACTATTGAGTATTTACGTATCGTAAATACATTTAAGCACATGTATATGTGCTTATATGTATTTGATGCAATAAATTATTACTTATTTACGTATTATTCTTTTCAATAATGATTTACCAACGGTTCACGTCAATTCCTATATTTCACATCACAAAAAGCACAAGACCTGACGAAGAAGCGGCATCGCAACATCATGACTTGTTAAATCCACCAATCATCACCTAAAGTGAAAAATTATAGAAAAATCCGTAAAAGATGTCAAGCTCTCTGGATGCTATGAACGTGCAAAACGGTAGTTAAAGGTATGTTAATCCCACTATATGATAGACGAACCACATCAATGTTTACGGAAACATGCTAATCGCAGCAAATACACTAGCGTGCTGCAGCTAATAGAAAGCAGCGAGATTGCATCTAAATAGCTTTACGAGGCAGGCTTCAAAATATACCTACCCTAGGTAGGTAGGTGCCATTCAAACGCAGGAACGTGGCCTACTCAGAGCAGGAAACGTCGTGCTAAGTAGACGTTTTATCTATTCCAACCTTTTACCTGCTGGGTTTCCCTGGATAAAAAGCATTTTCAAACTATTTTGCACCACCTAGCAGCGTTTTTGCAAAATTGTTGAAGTAGATCTTAGATAAGTAATATCTAGGTTTGGTTAAATCGTCCCCTAAAAGCAATTATGAATCAAGGCAATTTCCGTGACCCGCCCGAATCATGTTTTTTTTTGTATGGCATATAATAATTTTAGATTATTTGAATGCCCATGACCAACATGTAGAGTTAAAAGTTCTACTATTATAGGACACAATGTAGAGCAGCGGCGCGCACCACTGAGGCTGGGTAGTGAATGCTTGAACCTGTAATCTTGTTGTAAATAGTTCATATTAGATTTAAGTGTGCAATAAAGTGTATTCTATCTATCTATCTAATCCAGTATGGATTACAGAGTATAAAACCTATTATAAATTTAAAAGTATTTCTGACTGTCTGCCTGTAACCTTTTCACGCCTAAACGGCTGAACGGATCTTTATTAAATTTGGCAAGGAGGTTAATGGTATCCCGGGGACGGACATACTTGAAAAGCGCGTGCAAACTATAAAATACTTATCTATAAAATAATAAAAGTATTTATTCATAAAAAAAAAGTTTAACAATTAGGTATTTAAAACTAGTGTACTAGTGAACTTGACCATTCAAAGTCATGGTGACTCCTCGCTCTAACTAAGTTTGCACTTGTGTTTAGAAGGGAGGGCTCATACCTGTGGCCTCTTGACCTATATCATAATATTATAAAATATGTGCCTATAGGTTTGTGGCTTGCACAAGGCAAGCACCACTTTAATTTTAAAGGGCCATTTATAGCATTAATTAGTTTTGGCCTTGGCGTTATCGCGATCGTAACATGCATTATGCACTAAAGGTAAGGTCACCTGGAATTAACTGGGCAGTAATTTAATTACAGGCCGTATTTGCACGACCGCACGCTTAGTATCATCATCGGGGGGCCATAATCCCTACGCTGGGCGCTGCGGGTTGGGGATCGCAGTTTGGTGATGGATTTGTTCTGCAGGGGGCGCTGCTGTCCCCTGCAGAACAATTCCATCACCAAAGGTGTATGTCCCTTAGTCGTCTCTTACGACACTCACGGGAAGAGTTGGGGTGGTGCAAATTCTAAGCCGCCACCACACGGCTAGCAAGCCACTGCAAGTGGCAGTGGGCCGGCCATATCTTGCGAAGAACCGACAACCGCTGGGGTGAACATGTTCTCACACGAACACGATTACCCCAGCGGCTCGGCCAACGTAGTGTAGGACGCCCTCCGGCCAGGTGGGATGACGATCTGCGAAAGACTGCAGGCAGATGCTGGATGCGGCAAGCTGAAGACAGGGCGCTATGGCGTTCATTAGGAGAGGCCTATCTCCAGCAGTGGACTAAGATAGGTTGATGATGATGATGATGATGACGCTTAGTATGGAGATATTAAAACAATAATTTATGTAGGATACGGAAAATACTTTCGAGAAAATCAAATAATATTCCAAAAAACTTTCGACATCAACCATTACGTCGAAGTCAACATTTTTTTGGGATATTATATAAGATTTTCTTAGAAATTACCCTGAGTGAGGCCTAGTATAATAATAAAAATCTTAAATATTATTCTACTTGAACTTTTTTGTTTTGGACGAGTATATATTATATTGTATATACATATGTACGTATACGTATGTCGTAACTTCGTCAAAACTAATAATAAAAAAAAGTCTTAACCTTCGATCAGGTATCCGCCGCCTAGCGTCCGCAGCCGGCGGATATCTTGATCGATGGTCTTATCTTATGATATGCCACACAGTGGTAGTGAAGCTTCGAAAAGCTATGGAGCTATTCCGTGAAGCTACAGATAAAAGTTTATGAAAACGATGCATCTGGACATGATAATTATGTAGATATAATAGGTCAATGAATTAGGAAGTTTTTATCTGTGGAGAGTAGAATAATATCGCTGTGTCTATCAAAGAAATCCTCACGATTAGGTAACAGAATTGGGGCAATGATTTGTAATGATGACCTCGTTGAAAGTACCTAGTACCGCTGACTAGAGTGCACAAGATTACAAATAAAAGCTAGCTATAGTAAATAAAACCTGTCCAGAAAAACCTAGTAGTTAATAGTTATAAAGTTTTTAAATTCCCGGAAGAAAAGACGCTCTGCTGAAAAATGTTGTGTTTCCATTAAGTTGGAGAGGCGAACAAAGCTGGATACCGCAAAACGCAGCTCGGGGAGGTATTAATCCAGATCCACTTTTTACATCTGTTATTTTTATGGAGACTAAATTCATTTTGTTGGATTTTGGAAAGCTTTATCTTCAAATACTATAAATTTTACCGACTTTTCTTTTATGTAGGGAACGATCAATAAGACATGTTTTTGTTAAAAAACAAAAGTATTCTATCGGAAACAAGAAAATCTTAATAAAAGTAAATAGAGCCTAGTATCCTGTGATCCGACTTAGTCAAAAGATGCACGGCACGTAAATTGAGCAATAAACAACAGTTTCCACATAATTACTCCCATTTCCATTCTAATATCTAGGGGTAGGGTAGAAGGGATGAATTGTAGGAGCTCTTCGCTTACTGCATTTCATAGTCAGCTTTAGGTGCTAAACTTGAGGGTTCTAATTGTCCAATATAAAAAAACTTGATTAGACAAATTGAGACAAGCTTTCTAGACGGGATATTATCTGACGCGACTATTGGTAGCGTTGATGTTAGAAATTAAGTAGTTTATTAATAAAATAATTACAATAAAGGAATAGAAACAAATTAGAACTAGTATTTACAATTAAAACAGTTGTGCTAACAAACAACCTAGAGGTAGCGCACCTGATCCTATCAATAGATGATGCTGTCTGCATTGCCCTCTGTATGGCAATGCTGAAGTAAGTAGATCTGGATTGGATCTGGTACGAGGATTATCATGAGCAAACACTTTAAACGTTGACGATTGAATAATGCTTTTGTTGAATAAGTTTTCACAAAAGTTCGCAATTTTGAAATCCCGGATAGATGCGTCCGTATTGAACAATCGTGGCAAAATTTATAAAAGATTAAACTTCTGTGATAAGTTTGCATCGTCGCAGTCAATCAGAAGTGCAATCCTTTTGAGGATTTGATTGATCCAAACCAGTAGTGCGCATCCAGCACATGCCTATCGAACGCCAGCACCGTAGAACTACACACATCGAGATAAATTTATGTGGCCAGCACAGTCCAATCTGCCGGTGTTACGCTTGGACGATTCCATTACTAGTGCGGCTTGGTGCCCTCAGTGAGAGCATAATCTGCGGTCATATGACATGAGTCTCAGCCAAGTTGAGAATTTACAGGGTAAAGTTTCCCTGTGCATAGTTTTCCTTACCATCCCGAGGGTAACATAATTTTCTGGATTATGACTACGTGAACGTTGATGTGGAACTTGATTAAAATTATTCTTAGCCGAGGTGACGGTAACGTCACAGTATATGATAGGATGGGAGGGCTTCCATGCCCATGAATATTAGGTGAAACAAAATTGAACGGCAAAAACATTTTTGCAATACTAAGAACGGTGCATAGGTCTCACGTTTTAGAAAGATTTCGGTTCGAGATCCGAACAAATCGGATTTGCGTCCAATTTTCCAAGCCTTTCGGAAGCATCTGAATTCGGCCGAGCAAAACTCGACCCAAAATACGACGCGATAAAATTCCACAATCCACGACGCGCACGTAACTTAGAATTTTAAGGATTTAAATCTTCTTTGACCCGAATCGCTCCTTGACACTCTATCGTATTTGAATTTTAAAAGTTAGTGCCTAAAAATTAGCATTTCCGGGTCTCCAGAGAAAAACGCCTCCAGAAATTTCATCAGGTAACAATAAAACTCTTTACAGCCATCATAAAACACCGTTATTTGTCATGTCTGAGGATATCGCTTTTGTAATTTTGGTGGAGAGGAAAGGGACGTGCTCGCATTCAGAGGCATTGTGCGCCAGGAAGGAAGGAGCTGCGCAGGTGCCTTTCACCTGCCTCGAGGCCTAGAGCTGGCATACACGGAGCTCCCGCGAACATTTGTTACCTTTACGGCCAACATTTATAACCCCGGCTCGGGTGCGCCTGTCCCAGTAAATATACTTAATTAAAATTACCACACGGGCCTGGGGGATTCGCATGAACAAGATCAAAACTTTAGGCGTGATGGGTGGACGAGTTAAATTTTTGAAGTATTGCTTGTTCGAGATCCTTCGATCTTAAGACTTTTCGCGCTCTAGAAATTCAGAGCTTCTGAATTATGTAAGTTAATAAAACTATCTCCATCTTTTTGACGTAGGAGCGCAATGCCATCTAATGTGTTACCTATTCAGTCGGAGTAATATGAAAGTGCTCTTTCACTCCAAATATGAAAGATTTCACATAATTTTTTTATACGCCATTTAATACTTATAATTCCATATTTTCAATAACGTGAAAATCGACGAAATTTGTTTCTTTGTAATGGAAAAAACTGATAGGAGAGGATATCAACATATTATGTAGGTACTTCGTAAAGGTAGAGCTAGAAAATAAACAACCGTCAACACTCAACACATGAGTGTTATTTGAACAACAATCATTACCACCCACCACCGAAAGCCCGTCCAATAAGCCATAGGGGACGTCCCCATTGATCATCAACTCTTTGAAGTCTAAGCACGGATTACGATGGGAGATTAGACACGAACAACAAGCAATTAATTACTGAACCGTCACCATTAATTCTCGATGACTCGAACAGGTAACACACCCGTACATAAATCATTTTTGGGTGACAGGGAAAAATAATGTGAAAAAAATGCTTAAAATTCGCCATTTTCCATTTTGTTTTGGTGATGGGATGGAGTACAAACTGAGGTACAGCTTGAAGAGCGAATTGGCAACCTCATACCTTACATCAGCCAACCAGCATCCATGAAGGATGGTTTTAGCAAAATTAGTTTCACGGCGTTTACTTTGTCAACCCATTCTTTTTAAAAACCACGTTCTGTAATCTACAAAAACTAAACCCGCTCCCGGGATAATTGCAATCTTGCGTGACAACTTGTGGCCGGTTTCGATTTAATTCACTTAACCCCATGCCGTGTCTTTTTCAGTGCCTACATTGATGTTAAGTATCAAAAATAACGCAGTGCTTCTATAAAAATATAGGGGGATCACTTATGTAAATTATTTCGTTGTTTGTGTAGTAGTATCGTAAATGATTATGTCAACTTTTCTTATCGGCAAATATTGCAAAATTGTATACCTAATCAATGACTACTTATTTATATATATTATTATTATTTATTTATTATATTATTATATATATTTTTTTTATATAAATTATATTATTATATATTACATTATTTATATCATCAAAATCTGGATCATTCATTCAAAAATTATGGGGACGTCTTGGGGAAACTTCCGACAAGTATTGATATGGATCCGTTGAGCTACCTGTAGATTGTTTGCAACAGTCTGCAGTTAGCTTAATTGCTTCAATTGTAAATACTAGTTCTAATTTGTTTTTATTATTAAATTGTTATTTTCTTTGTCAACAAAGTTGCAATGACTATACGCACCTAAAAAAAAAAGTTATGTGACACGAAGTATAATTAGACTTGTGTGAATAATTACTTGATTTTTATAAAACAAGTGAAACAAAACATCTTTATTAACCTCAGACCTCGTTGTCGGGCAGCGTTTGTTTTACAAAGTTTTAATTGGGTGAACAATTGACTAGAAGGAGGAGGGAAACTTACTACTCTAGATTATTGTGAAAAGTGTAGAAATCCGATCTAAATTTCCATGACCTGATAAGGACCTACTACAGTAATGATTACCCACAGCCAATTATTTAATAAACTTTTTATTCGAATCACATTCCGCAATCTGAATTGCAACAAGCAATTTCAGAATTTATAATTTCCCTACAATTTTGCACCGATTAAGCAGCAACTTAATGATGAGAAGCTACGAAGCATTAATGGCGTTCTTTGGATCGCAGTTAGTTTGCTGTGTATTTAATTGCGTTGTGATACAATCTCAACGTAATTGTGGTGGATCCACTAGTTCTGCAAGGAGTTTTTTATTTAGAGCTTCTGTCCTCGATTAGCGTTTATAGCATAAAATCAATAAGTGTTATTTAATACTTCATAAGATAAAATACGTCACTTCATTCGGTAGGTACCTAGTTATTCTGGGTACAAAGATGGATTTTATTATGATTCCCGCCTTGGAACAAATGTTTGTACGATCTGCAAGGATTTGTTCCTAGTGTTCTGGGTATTTTCTATGCATAATAAAAAAATATCTACCTATGTAATGTATCTTTATAATGTATCGTATTAAGTATCAGTAATCTAGTACCCATAACACATGCTCTGCTTAGCTTGGGGCCAGATAATGCGTGAATAGTTCAGCATTATTTATTTATTTATTCTGAGAACTCAATTTTGGTAAAAGGCAATATTTATAGGTACTTGTAGGCAGAATGTCGAGTGGCGTGGGTGTTACCAACATGGGTTGATATTAATAGGCAACTGTTGTAATATAGTCTATGAAATTATGAATCAACATCGTTCAGGCCATCACATTCTTCTGCCATTTTCTACAAAATGCTGAATATTAGTCTGATAGTTGTACTAAGATTAATATGAAATCAAAATCACAAATTATTTCGAATCGCTTTCTTCAACTCGCACAAAAGACTGCACGGTTTGAAAAATGAGTATAGTTCCCATTGTAGCCGGTGACAGCACGGAAAGTAATACCCGTCTGATACTGTTCTGATTCTGCACTTTCATGTAAAACTATACAAGAGGAATACCCGTGACTTCCTCCTGATTAAAAGTTTTTATATGAGTTTCACATTAAAATACTCGCTGCTGAGTTTTGAGGCTTTGGTTTGACAAGGGATGAAAAGAGTTCGTTTCCTTAGAGCTTTAGGTCTTCATGCCTTTAGTTAGTCATGAGTTTTATTTATATGGTAGCAAATTTAAGAGGAACATCCTGCCAGCCTAAATGAATTACTCTGATAAAGAATCTCTAAAAAACCTGTTAAATTCCTGCAATCAAATCAGATATGTCTCAGTCAGCAAACATTTTATATATTTAGAGGTAGTGTTTCACGTCCAGTTATTTAGCTGAGTAATGGATATTGCATTCTTTGCACGGTAGGCCTGAATTGCCTCTTAAGTTGATTGGATTCCCGCTTAATATTCTACTAGAACGTTTAAGGAAAGGGAACCAACGCAGATTTTGAGCAGAAAATCCCCCTTCAGTCGCAAAACAGAGTTCTATTCTTTTGCTTTTCTCTAAAACGCTCAAGTCTACTCTCTAACTTGTTTCTAATGGGCAATATCTTATGTCGTATGTAAATTGTTAAGTCGGTTAATAGTTGATTTTGTTTTTATTTGAAATATGAGTAAAATTACGTTCCTATAATCTAATTTGTAACAAAAATTATGATTCCGTTGACACGGAACTATCTTTTAAAATGTATTAAACGTTTACAAAATAAGCAAGTTGATTTATATTTATAATCTAATCTAAAGAGCCAACCGAAATACATAACACAGCAATCGTCTCTCTATCCCTTGTTCCCATTATTCTCCAGGATACTGTAAAGTAATTTTAACAAAATGTATTAAATTAATAGCAGAATTCTATCGGACATTTATATTGAGAAATAAAAAAAAAACTCTTCACTTGCATTTTATTCAAATCAAATAGTTTATTCATATTGAGTCAAGTTTTATAATATTTTTTTTTAATTTCTGGCTGTCTACCCCAATAATAGCCCGCCAACCTGTGCCCACCAATTTCACAACAACCATCATTTTGACTTCCTACTCATCTGACTACACAACCGAATAATTAATATAAACGAACATGGAACAAAACCAATGCTAAATGTTGCATTGTTTTTCATTGACTACTCGGTTGCTACGCCATATCTACGCCGTAGCACGTATGACGTAGCACCACGCAAGTCCAAAAAACTTAACTTGAGTCTTCTTCTTCTTCTTGTCAGATGGCTTCTGCGACTGGGTTGTCGCAATTTCGCCAATGTCCGTCTCATGACAGCATCACAAGCTTTATGGATTGCGCTTATTATACATATTATAAACTTATTAGTATTTAAGAAAGAAAAACATTCATACCAAACAAAAAAAAACCACCTAAAAACTACAAAACATAACAAAAGGAAGCAGTGCTACAATAACTCAAAACTTGTTTTTTAACTTGAGTCAGTTAAAAGACATCGAAATTTAAATTTGTAGGTCTTACTACTCTTTTCCATCGCCATGTCTACGCCGTAGCCGTAGCGCTACGCTGTATCCGTATCCGGAAGCTCTGACGACACACATAACGTAACGACCGGTCCCACCCACCGTTTGCGTCACAAAATCACCCCGCCATGGGAATCATTCTCCAAAACCCCTAGCTATTTATATTCAACTAGCTTCTACCCGTGGTTTCGCACGCGTTTTTGCGGGATACAAAATTACTCTATATGTTTTTCCAGGTCTATAACAACAATATAAGCAACATTGCAGCCTGATCCATTTAGTAGTTTTGGCGTGAAAAGTTAACAAACATTCGAACTTTTGCATTTATAATATTAGTGTGATTTTCTATTTAACTTTAAAAAGTTAAAAAGGAAATATTAATCCAACATAACTTGTTTGAACAAGTTTAATTAATAATACTGCCTGGATTGCATTAAATTTGCTGTTTTATGTATCTTATTAATTGCATAGCGTTTAAAATCGGTTTATAGCAATAACATTTTGTAAATTAGCTATTGTGTTCAGCTTTATTTGTGCCGACGTAAATTATTAAAGCTTTAATTTTATCAGCGTGTAATTTCGATCGCATTAAAATTATGAACAAATGATTCGTTTGTTCACACTTTTGCTGTGACATTTTTTTTTGTATTTCATATTTATTTGTTGCTATCATTGTATATTTATAGGTCTAAGTATTTATGAAATGTTTAAGAGGCACAATGGTACCCAAGCATGGTACCTACCAATAATAATAATGACCGCTTGAGGCTAGCTTCGCGGCCGGTGATTCACCGTTTTGATATATTTTTTACTGTTGAATAGTTTTATAATATTTTATTTTCTATTGTAAAAAATGTATTTTATAACGAGATTTAAAATAAATGAGGTGAATAATAATAATAATAGGTTGTCAGCATGTGGGATGATGATTCAGCGATCGTCGTCCCGATAGTCCTTTCGGTTAACGGCGTAATAGCGAAGAGGCTCGATCAACATCTCAAGAGACTCTTGCTAGGAAGTTGGATCTAGGGTCAGATCTAAAAGGCGGTACTCCTGGACTCCTGGACTCCTGGACTCGGCGCGCATCGTCAGAAAGTTCCTCTCTCTGCAGCCCTAGTCACCGGCCGCTTGAGGCTAGCTTCGCGGCCTGTGATTCACCGTTTTGATATATTTTTTACTATAGAATAGTTTAAAAAAAATATATTTTATAACAAGATTTAAAATAAATGATGTGAATAATAATAATAATAAACATTTATTTCAGGCAGCTTATGAGAAGTACAAAAGAACGAATGAAAGAAACTAGGGCCCATATGATAAATACCTTAGAGATTAACATACATAATTATAAAAACACAGTGGTTGATGACGTGCGCGCGGTGTCGCGCATCAGCCTTCCACAGAACTTCCTGAACACGACACCCTTCGGCCAAAATCCGCTATCCATGAAAGTTGAGAGACGATCTGTCGGCACTCTCACCATAAATGAAGCGAAATTCACATTACGGCGTGACTCCAACTTCTCGACTCTAAAACTGATGCCGGATTTTTGTCCATTGTGGTACCACCAGGGTTTACTATATTTTGTTAATCGAGAGGAATTACTAACCTTATTCACCTTAAGATCATAATGTATGTTTGAGAGGTTACATTCGCTTTAGAGTAATAACAAATATCCACATACTCGTATCCCAAGCATGTTTCAATATCTTTTTTAGTTCCTAAAGTGCTCCTCTTTCTAGCTTGAAGCCCTTATTCTAAACTTCACTGGCCTGGCACCTGGGGGACTGTTCTCTAGGGTAGAATAGACAATAATGACATCGCATTGTCATAAATTGCGTACATAACGTACGTAATTTCAAATAATTTAAGTGGTGTAATTTTTCTCTATTCTACCCTAGACAACAATGCCCATGCTAGGCCTACTGCTTAGTACAATGTTTCTCTTTTTCGGTTCTGTATTTATGTTTCTTGGTGTAGGTACATTATAGTATATGTAGATAGAATATTTCTGTATTCTACGTGTTTAACCTTTTTATATTTCTATAAGAGATGCGCTCAGTCTCATCCAGTTGTAGATATTCCGTCGATGTCTCCGCCTCACGGTGATGTTCATAGGTAGGCCTCTCACCTATGAACGTTAGCTAGTTACGTCGTTCGCGCTGGTTAGTGAGCTGGATAGTCGCTACTTAGCCGTTGTATCAACATGCAGATAAACCAAAGAGCTGGAAATCGTATCAAAAACCAGTCACGGGTTAGGCGCTATGCAGACAGAGCCACTTTAGTTGAAGATACTGTCAACTTTTTAATATTTTTCGTATAAACTTAAAGTTTGTATGTAATATTGTTATATAGTTTATATATATCTATGTATAGATAGATAGAAGATAGAATATACTCTATTGCACACTTAAATCTAATATGAACTATTTACAACAGAACACATTAAAAAAATAAGCGACAATTGGCGGTCTTATCGCACAAGAGCGATCTCTACCAGACAACCATGGATGGATAGGATTATTGGATAGTACAAGGGGATCTGTGTGCATTATGTAGGTTTATAAATAAAATATCAATAATACCTACAAAGACATTATACTACATACATAACATTGTATTTATATATATATATATATATATATATATGTATTGCATTTATATAAACTACTTATATACATAGTATTATACTACTATTTATATAATTATACTATCTGCATAGCGCCTTACCCCCTTATTCATAATGGTCCAAGACAGTTGCTAAGCAGTGTTATTTCTCACTCTGACTTATGCCAATAGAAGAAGACAAAGTGAGAGATAGCAATGCTCTAAGTTAGCAGACTATTATGAATAAGGGGATTAGTAATTCAATTATGTAGCTATCGCTAGTGTTTTGTTTTGGAATAATGTCGCAAAATTTTACTTATTTTTGGTGTTGTTGTGTTAGAGTTTACGTACGTACCTACTACATATACTATCTTTCAGACCGACATTTCGGCTGCGTCATGGGCCTCCGAGGCCACTCTCGTTAGGAATCGGTTACTTTCTTGGCTCAGTGTAAAATGTAACTACTTACTATTATATTCTGTAGTTGTGGTATAGTAAAATTTTATCTCTACTTTCATTCAGATAAGCAAGCATTTACTGACATCTAATTAATATTTTACTTGGGAATCAGTACTGTAGAATTTGGCAACAGAATGCTTTCCAATTCTGGTTTAGGATAAAAGGACGGTCAGTCCCGCATAATGCAGCCGCTGCAGTCTGAGTAAACATCTTTGAGTGTGTAGAGTATGCAGCAGATCACGGCAAAACAGCTGGTACATAATATCTATAGTAGACAAAATTGTATCCCTAAACTATTATCTTATTTATTTATTTAAATACTTTATTGCACACATTTAACAAAAGTATACAAAAGGTGGGCTTAATGCCGATGGCATTTTCTACCTGCCAACCACACATGGTAGAAATAAAACAAAAGGCGTGCTATAATTAAACTAAGATAGATAAACTACAGCAATTAATAATAAAACTTGCACTATATAATAATGCATATAATATCTATATATATCTATATATATATATATTATATCTATATATATAAATATAAATATATATTATAATACATACTGAACGAATGGCCGAAGCGACGCGTGACCCGAGAGCTGGTGAGTATCTGGCGCAACGCATCAGCATTGCCACACAGCGTGGCAATGCAGTCAGCGGCTTGGGAACGCTTCCGACTGGTATTGATATGGATCAGTTGAGTAATTGCAGATTTTTTGCAACAGTCTGCAGTTAGCGCTATTGTTTCAATTGTAAATACTAGTTCTAATTTGTTTCTTTTATTTGATTGTAATTTTCTTTGTTAATAAAGTATATACATACATACATACATACATCTGAGTTTGTTGATAGGTAAGTATTTTATTCATTTACAATTAAATATTAAAACTTATTTCCAATTAAAAGTATGATAGTAGGCGTTCATCGAAAGGTAACTCCACGAACAGGTTTCATCTCGGAATTCCATTAGTGGATATGGTACAGTTGTTGTTTCTATTCAAACAAGCTTGCTATAGATTTTTATTATTATAGTGCGTAAGCCTCATACTGGGTTAATTTTTGAAGAAATCAAATAATATCCCAAAAATGTTTTGACTTCGACGGGACTTAAACCCGCATCTTTCCCTCAGTACGGGAACGTGCTAACCTACTACACCACGAGGTCAAGTGACGTAGAAGACGAAAAACTTTGGGACATTCATCGGACTATAGCGCCGTTGCTTCACCTACAGGGGAAACATTGAAGCGTTATACAATACTGTTCAAATCTTAGTTCGTTTGACGAGAGGTGTCGCGTTGCTCATTTCTAAAGTTTTTTGTTAATATGGTGTGTAAGTTAAAGTTTTCCGTCTTCTACGTCACTTGACAGCGTGGTGTAGTAAGTTAGCACGTTCCCGTACTGAGGGCAAGATGCTGGTTCAAGTCCCGTCGAAGTCAAACAAATTTTTGGGATATTATTTGGTTGCTATCTTTAATATGTTTAATATGTATAACTTGCTATCTTTATTTTACTGAAAGATTATATTTTTAAAATATTACTGTATTAATAGATATTGACTTCAAACTTGACCGGGGAGATACCTGTTAGATGTGATGGACTGTACTTATTCCTGCTCTGAGGTAGAACCAGTTTCACAAAATTATAAAAATAATAAATAAATAATGCTGGACAATCCACACAGCATCATCTAGCCCCAAAGTAAGGGGAGTAAAATGGGAATAAAAATAAAAATAAAATATAAAAAGGGCGCATCTTGATGACCGGAAAGAAAGGAAGGAAGATTGAATAACCACGTTCGTAATTTTGTACTTTAAGATGGCAATGTGTTAATCGGTGTTTGTTTTGTAATGTTTTATTCAAATTGTTTTGCAATAGATATGACTGTGCCAGCTATTTTTCTTTTGCGGTCCTTAGCGGCCGAAACAATAGTACACTGAACAATACCCCTCAGTCGTGTTTGTGGCGTAGGTACCTATCTACTTCCAGATCCATTAGGACTGTTTTTCTTGCGCCTAGCTTTCTTGCGAGACTGAAAAAACTGTAATATTGAATACTATTGAACTCTAGTTTCTGCTCGCGGATTCGCTCGCGTTTTTTCTATGGCAACTTACAAATGTTATTTATATCCCATTGGAACTGATTTATGTGATAAAACGTGTTTTATTTCCGACCTAGAACTATATTTATGCAAAATCTCAGCAAATCATTTATGCAAATCACATCCTTTCAACATCACTTTCGCATGTATAATATTAGTTTGTATAATTGTAATTTCCTCCGACGCACGGGCGGATAGTATTTATATAAGTACCTACATATGTGTGGAAATAGAATAAAGATACATTTATGTGGCTTTGCATGTACATTACAGACATAAAAACCATGTACAGTAATAAATAAGTAGCTTTTAATAATTATGGGCATTAAAATTAATTTAGTTATTCAGAGGGGTGAGTCTATTTGACGTTAGTAACGAGGCGTGATCGTGACATCTTCTTTTTCCAAACAATTAAGTACAGCAGCGCCTCTATCGTGCGGACAGGGAAATACGCAAATCCCCATAAAAAAGGAGACGTCGCGATCACGTCTCGTTACTAACTGCAAATAGACTCACCAACTCTGAATAATTTAATTAATATAAATTGCTAACCAATATTAAAAGTTACTTATTTATTACTGTACATGATTTTTATGTCTAAGCTGTTCTTGCAAAGCACAGCTTAGAATAAACAGTAAATGTATCTTTATTATATTTCCACACAAACTGTGAATTGGGCGTTGCCTACCATACAGTTTGTAAAGCTCGGTTGTGTCATAGTTATTGCAATAGTTATATGATCATTTTTGTAACAATGCTGTGAATAAATGATTTTATTATTATTATATAAATAGATATAGACAAGTAGCTCAATTGAATAGGTGATAGGTAGAGTCACACATGAGGAGTACAATTGGAATGGAAGAGACTGGACCTACTAACTGTCCGATTATCATTCAAGAAACACCAGGTTGGTGTTCTTCTTGGGTTAAATAACCCATGGTTAATACGAAATATAAAAATAAAATATAATAAATATTGCTGCACCATCCACATAGTATCATCTAGCCCCAAGCTAAGCAGAGCTTGTAATAAGGGTACTAGATGACTGATAAACTTAGTACAATACATTACATAGATATTTTATTTTTATTATAAATACTCAGAACACCGACGCAAATATTTGCAGATCATATAACATAGGTTCCAAAATAAAATATGTGAATAAATACCAAAAGTCCGAACCCAAAAATGAAATGTTTCAATGAACTTTTGTCGCAATGTTCTGCTTATAAAACGACAGCGCCGCCGAGAGGTATTAACAAGATGAGTAGGAACGTGGTCGCCCGGGACTAAACGATGAGATCTGAAGTTCAGCACAGCGTGGACATGGTGTCCGGTTAAATAGCACAGGCCAGCGTGGAGCGCCAAAATACGTGAACACGAGACCGATAATGAAAGCCCTCAAACAATTTTGAGGACTTTGTTAAAAGCCGGTAGGAATGACCGAGCGACACTTTATGATCGGGTGAATTTCCAGTGGAAATTACCTTACTGGAGCAGTGAAGCTGAATTACGCAACATTTTGGCAGGAGATTGGTAGGTGCTCTTTAAAATTCATGATGTGTACGCATACATATGGATACAATCTAGATCTTAATATTGTGTCTTTCTATTTTTTTACTATTTGATTGTGTTCTGTTTTGTGTGCCAAATAAATAAGTACCTACTTAAAATACCTACATACTGGGGAGTAAATCAAGTACCTACCTACCTAATTTGTGGGGCAATGCAGGCGTCTTGAGGACGCTAATAAATGGTATTGATATGGATCAGTTGAGCTACTTCTAGGTTGTTTGCAGTCGTCAGTTAGCTCAATTCAAAGCTGCGTTTTCATTTGTTTCTTTTGTTTAATTTTAATTTTCTTTGCCTAGATAAGTAACTTGTAGGTGGTTACCCAAGCTCTGACTAAACCAATGAAGCCCTATTGGTATTCACCAATAAATCTATTTTCATTGTATTATTCAAACGCTGTGTCTGCAAATGTTCAATCAAATGGCTTACAGTTCAAACCAGTATGCCGTTAATGTACGAATGCAGTAATTAACACCAAAATAATTGCGATTTAATACGAATTTACAACTCAATACAGCGCGAATTTGCAACTGTTTGCAAACATACACCATACCTTACTGGCTCTATGCTTACATAAGGTAGAGGAAAGAGGGCTTTAGCTTCGACAAATATTTTTCAAACAAACTTGCACCTTTTCATTCAAGTTTTGAGTCTATATGCTGCAACTTTTTTGTTTACTTTTCTGATGATGGCAGGGCGGTAGACGATATCCCGGGTAATTTTATCCCGGAAAAATCGTGCCAAGCCGCAGACAGGATCAAATGTTTCTAACTCTCATTTACATACAATTTTGATGAACTGGAACTACTCGTATGTATTAAAACTGGTCTCTACTGTTTTTAGGAATCAACTGCCGCAAAAACACATGACGGATTTTGAGAAATAATTATTTCGACAAGTTAATATTAATATGATATGATTCTCGGCTCTAAGCTAAATTTGTACAAAGTAATTTCCGTTGAATAAAAGAGTAGGCCAATACATCATTCTGCCAGCTTACACCCAGCGGTGGGTATGAACTGGCAGTCTGATGATTGTTTTGAATTCTCTGCCAATAGACTTAGGGTCTCGCGAGAACCCAATATTAGCTGTTAGATGGTCCATCATCAAACAAAGCAGCTATGACAAACAGAAAAACAAACATGCACAATTAATGATAAACACACAAAAAATTAATAAGTAATTATCAGAACAATTAAAAGGGACTATAAAAGCGATGCGTTAGACAAACAATCGGAAAATGTCCCTCTAAAGATTCACAGATTCACACTACTTACTAAAACGAATAATAACTCAAATATAAAGAAATCCATTATAACGACAATACATAATATTACAACCCAATTATTAGAAATGGCAAAAGGACTGTTTTGCTTCTTTGTGTGCTTGTCTCTCGGAGTGCATGCCTCCCAGGACATCATGAAAGGTCTGACGGTGAACTTTGGTAAAGCTCTAGACCAATGCACGGCTGAGGTACCAACCTATAAAGAAATTGTCTTAACTATATATTTTTGTGTGACAAAGGGCCTAGTATTAGAATTACCTACACCAAGTAAAAAAGTACACTGCCAACTTTTACAACTGTAGGTATCGAATAATCGAACGTCTGTTTCGGAAATGAAGCCTTTGTTCCGTTATGCCTATGACACTCATTCATCCGGCTAAAGCAAATTGAGCTCTCTCGTGCAGATTTACAGTTCACTTGACAATATTTCATGCATTTGTGGGGAGTCTAGTTTAGTAGAGCTGTCTTACGTTGACTTATGCAGCAATATCTTGGAATTCGATCGAAGGGGATTCCGAGTGAATCTTTTGTACGAGTCGAGGTCTATTGTTATGCGGGTCTTGTGCATCGTTTGTACAGCATCCGAACCAAATCCTGAATCTTATTACTAGCGCTATTGTATATTTTCTATCTATGTAATGTATTGTGAAGCCGATTTCCGTGAACTCGACGCCTATAGCGAGAGACAGCTCAGAACCGAGATGCCTGGGGAAGTTTTGTGTCGGAGGCCAAGATCCACTTTGGCTTTTTGAGCCACAGTAGTAAGTACGTAATTAATTGTATTAGAATTATAAATAAATAAAAAAATAAAATATATCCTAACGCTAGACAATCCACACAGCATTATCTAGCCCCAAGCTAAGCAGAGCTTATGTTATGGGTACTAGTAAACAAACCACGATACATAAAGCTAACACTCGCCTTGCGTCGAGTTTCAGATACCTACATATAATTGTAAGCAATATTATTGAAGGAAGGATCTCAAAATGACTGATAAACTGCCCCGTGGCGCTCGGCCACCGTGCGGCATCGCCATCGCGCCGCCCCGCCACCGCTGCCGCGCCGCCGGCGCGATCGTAATTCCGGCTGCCTTCAAAGAGAGAATCTTCGTCGTTTGTGGCGCTCATAACTTATCCCCAGGCAAGCTGTGACAACCTTGGCTTAGGGGCGCTGACAGACCATCTCGCGCCACCCTGGGAAAGGGCTAGGGCCATCGCGGCGGCGCTGTCAAATAGTTTTAATATGTTCTTAGTTCCTTTCAATCAGGTACCCGCCGCCGCCTAGCGCGGGTCGGCGGATACCTTGATCAATGTAGTTCCGTACTTTTTCCTTGTCACCTATGCGATGACGTCATAAAGCCGTTTTAAATCCGTCACAAAAGTCAAAACACGTCGTTTCATTGGGCAATTCGCGTGACGTCACTAAGTAAGCTTCTTGACGTTCCGTTTCAGGCTAATAATGGAAATTACGTTCCGTTTCCGGGGGTTGATTGAAGCCGGGCGCCACGCCCAAAGGCCACCTTACGTTGTACAAGAACTATTGTAAAAGGAAATTATGTCTTGATTGATCGTTTAATCATTCGTTTCATAAAAGTAATTTAAGCTAAGCTACAATTTTTACATAATTATGATTGGCACAATATAAAAAAGGAAAGCAACGTGTGCGGTAGAGCTATTTGTGATATGACTTGCCCGGGAAGTAGTAGTTATCTAACATTAGTATGCTTTTTTTTTACTATAAAAACTATCGTAGTTAGACGAATTCATTACGGATGTATACGAGTTAACTTCGAACCTTATTTTAGGCCTTATTCCTCATTAAAGGAAGAAACGTTGGTGTTGTTCCAACGCAAATAAAGTTCGTAGTTAACCCGCTTACTTCCATATTGAATTACTACTATGCTTATTTGCGCCTGTGCATCGTTCTTTACATAAATAAATGAATTAAATGCTTTACTTACTTTACCACATAAAGGTTTGGCTATCGCAGATCTGTAGAACCGAGTATAGATTATATTAGAAATAACAATTTATTTACAAACTAGCTTCTGCCCGTGGCCTCGCAAGCGTTTTTCCAGAATAAAACGCCTTTGTCTTGAACTAGGTAATCTATACAAAGTTTCAGCCTGATCATATTTTGGTGTGAAGTGGTAACAAACATTCAAATATTTAACCATCCAAACTTCACATTTATTTTAAGTGTGATGTGATTTTATTGCAACTAAAAATAATTTGACGTGGGTAGATGCAGAAGTAGTTTGATGTCATCGGTCCATTCCTAACGCGTTACAATACATAGTAGGAACAGAGCCAAAGTATCCGTGTTACATTATAATATGTGACATGTTTACAAAACTCTACACCTGAAGTGTTTATTTATGACACTTATAACATGGATTCCTAGCTTTCTACCGAGATCACTACGGTTGCTGACTCTTAGTGCGTTTGTACTTGTTCAGACATGTTTTTTTCCGCCGTACAAATCTACGGTTGATTCGCCGTGTGTATACATGATCGCCAGTGTTTAACTCAACAAGCCTCCATAGTGATTAGTGATCCATAATCACTAATCACTATGGAGGCTTGTTGAGACGCCGTTGATATTTTTTGAAGACAAAGGCGTTTGTAACTCCTTTGTTTTCAAAAAATATCTAGCATTCTAAAACCGAGGATAGGAAGGTACCTACCTACTATGAGTCGGATAGGTAATAAATAAATCAATAATGAATAATAAATAATATATATAACTAGCTGCTGCATGCGGCTTCGCACGCGTTTTTCAATTAGCCTATAACCATCCCCGGGATACCATTTACCTCCCTGCCAAATTTCATTGAGAACTGTATAGCCGTTTAGACGTGAAAAGGTAACAGACAGACGGACAGACAGACTTACGACAGGTTACTTTTAAATTTATAATATTAGTATGAATGGATGAATAACAGTAGCATTAATTTAACCAGAATTTTACACAGCATCCAATTCAACTTTGAATAATGAATATTTACATAGAGAATATCTGATGCACATTAATGTATCTAAACTTGCATAATATTCAAATGTGTCCATAAATTAAAACTGTATATCACGCTCTTGTGTATTTTAACTCAATTTTGCAAGCTGTAATATAACTGCAAGTAGGTACCTACGTATAAGTCGTGCTAAATTGTTATACTTAGCTATATTTATTCGTTTAATGCGCATGTATTGTCTATTTACGAGTATCTTTGAATAAAATATTATTATGTTAGATAAAGATTGGGATTAAAAATATCATGCTGTTCCGCATATATATCATATGCAAAAAATTATATTTTTAATTAAAAAAATATCTACACGACCTAAGATTTGCGTCTACTATCGGAATCGGAGCGTGCGCAGCGTACGCGGTGTCGGTGTTTATAATATGCTGACAGAGTGCATCCCCTGCTTTTAGATTTTGCATCGCCAATATTGGTGTTTTCAAAACGCTTGAGTTGATGACGCGATGACGTCTTCCGCATTCTACATCATATTTTACGGTCCATAATATATATAATATAAATATTATTACTGATATGTTGCGGCGGCAGATTTGGCCGAGGATCTCAAGAGGCGCAAATATGCAGGTCTCGACAGATCCTACACATTTGCTCTCCTTGAAGTCGAGACCCTAGGTCCGTGGCTCTCCGGGTTTTTAAAAAGTTATCTAGCGTCTCGTCGAAGCGACGCGTAACCCGAGACCTGGTGGGTAGCTGGCGCAGCGCATCAGCATTGCCACAGTCTGCGGTTAGCTTAATTGTTTCAATTGTAAATACTAGTTCTAATTTGTTTATATTATTTGATTGTAATTTTCTTTGTTAATAAAGGCCATTGCCGTGTTGCGAACTAGCATAAATATAAAATATAAAAACTTACAAATGTAGGTAGGTACACGTTATTTATGACTTTATACTAGACTAGCTTTTGCCCGTCTTCACACTCGTTTTTTTTGGAATATAAGTATCCTTTATGTTGTTCCAGGTCCAGGTCTACATCTACGCTTTTATCACGTTTTTAAAAGGAAAGCCATTAATTACTATTTCAATGTCATGTCACGCTAGATTATATAGCATGTATGTATTAATGTAATATCTTGTATGTGTATTAGTATTAATAGTTTGAATTTATGTTGTAAAGCACCGCCATCCTTTATTT
Source organism: Eupithecia inturbata (assembly GCA_963662085.1). Lineage (NCBI taxonomy): Eukaryota > Metazoa > Arthropoda > Insecta > Lepidoptera > Geometridae > Eupithecia > Eupithecia inturbata. The sequence continues at coordinate 5,777,747 of OY759180.1, read as the reverse complement.
TCCGGGGGATTTTATCCAACCCGACCATCCTAGAGATGATGAATCTGTGCGTCCAGACGAGTACGTAGGGCGGCGTAGGCGGCCGCCTCTGTTCGCAGTGTCTCGCGGAAGGACTAACCTGCTGAACAAGGTACCGTCAAAATATTTAGATTTGAAATTCTAAAACGTATTAAAACGTTTAGGTTGCCTGGAAGAAATCGCTTTAAGCGATAAGGCTGCCAGGTCCATTGCTGGTATCTATAATATGTTTAATTAAGTATTATCTGTTAACTAAGATGATAAAGATGAATAAAATTATTATCTATCTATCCATGCAAAATTTCAGGAAGATCAGATCCTGCTGTCTTCCGTCAACTCAACGTGTTCAATACAACACAAAAATGCTTTATTATACACCAAAAAGACAACATTACAAAGATACATTACATTACATAAGATAAGTACAATGGGCGGCCTTATCGTTTAGAAGCGATCTCTACCAGGCAACCTTTGGATGGAAAGAATTGTGAATTTAAGATAGAAAGGGATTTCAATGTGATGGCGTTGTCTTCAGTCAGACATCTTCACATCTTTATCTACTGTCGACTTAATATCATAGGATAGAATAACAGCGTGACAGCGGCCTTTGCCCAGTAATGGAACAATAACGGCTGAAAATAAAAATAAATAATAGGATACTAAATCCATAGACTTTAGTAAGACCATTTAGAACGGTCAGGATAAATAGTCAAAGTCATAACAAATAGCGTAGATAAGAGCTGGCCGCAGGTGTCCTGGGCCATTGGTAGCCTAACTAAACGACTTTTGTAGCTCTGCCCGCCATTATCTGTCAAACACACGAGCAGCATGCGCGAACTCGGGGAACGAATCGTACTGGCGGACTTTTGTGGAGCCGAGAGGCTGAAATAAATTGAAAAACATAAAAACATAAGTACATAAGTAAGTACATCTATGGTTCCTAAACTGGTACTTGGATGATTATATATAAAGACTAGAAATATTTTGTGAATTTTTCTTTGTAATATTATTTACCATTGTTTGTTATTTTTGCAAATTATATTACGAATTTTTTACTTTCGTTTCAACAATGTAAGCCATCTATCTAGCTATGTTGTTTTTTAAGTTTTACGGGATAAGTACTAATCCCTCGGTAAATAATTTTTTATGGGACCACCCCGGGATCATTCTTACAATAATGAAAGACGCAGTAAAATCGGTTACATAGGCGGAGATATCAAGTGACATACATACAAAAAAAAATATATAGATGAACTGAGAACCTCCTCCTTTTTGAACTCGGTTAAAAAGTACTAATTGTACTAATTGTAGAAATACGTCCGCAATGTAAAAACCGCAAACTAAACATTTCCATCATGAATTACAGGAAACCGGAAGGCTAATTACCACGTAATGGCTAATTACCGGTAAGTGTATGTTTAGATTATATTAAAATAATTAACCTTAGCGGAGACCGTGACAGTGTCTTATTGGCTGACGGCCAGCATAATAATAGGTGAGTAGATACACCTGCCCCGTCTCACTCTGATATGGATGACTGGATTACGGTAGAAAGTGATGGAGGCTAACTAACTACCGATAAAATTTACTACGGATCTTGTAGTAAAGTAGTAGAGAGCGTAGAGTAGGTACTTTATACAGGATAGCTTGTTGAGATGGGAGTGGATGGCCGAATCCGAAAACCTGAGATAACTCTCAGGAGGGGTCTCTTCTCTAACGAGAAGAGTCGTAAATGGAGTCATGGCTGGGTTCAATTTATGAGATATAAAAACTGTATATTTCGATTTTTTTAATCTTATACAGCAGGAAATCGATTAGATTGATTTTTCTAAAAATATAACGCCCTGTATTATTGGACCAACAGATTCGGTTGCTGGTGCTAAGGATAAGTTATTGCAAAAAAAATATGCATTAATGAAAATAAAAGGAAATGGCTACAATTTTAGTTTGAATAGGCACTCCCCCTACTAAGCATTAATATGAAAATTTTAAACAATATTTTCGAACAACTGGTGTCCTTACCGCTAGCCAGGATACTTAGCCGGTATTGTAATTAATTAGGGGTTTATCCTCGATAAAACATATAGTAATAATTATTTTTAAAATATTATTGTAATATTTCGTAAAAAAAAGAATACGGTATGCAATTTTTTTTCTCTTAAATTACTCCTGTCACGACTTTTCTTGAACTCCCATAGCTTTGTATTTGGACATCCCTCCCATCTCAAGGAGTCCTCCTGTATAATGAGTAAACATAGGTACTTTCTCTAGCGGTGTGATAAAAATTTACTTTACCAATAATTCTTGGTTGGATCTACTTATGTATGTACATATGTATGTCAAGACCTACAGGAACATACTTTGTTTAGGATATGACAAATCTGGGGTGGTACCGTTAGCATTAATACACTTTTTTTGCTAGGCTGTGCTTAAAAGCTGTCCTGTAATATATCTGGCAATAAAAATAATAAAATATTCAATAAAGACATCATGTTTTACAAAGTGTCTTCGGAAATTACGTGGGATGTGAATCATCAAAGACTATAGCAAAATAGTAGGCAACGCAGACAAAATAAATAGATATAAATAAACCTGACTAGTAGTTTATTAATGTAAATTGCTTTTTCAAAAGCCGTTACAACATTATTAACGAAATAACGCATAAAAAGTATTTTATACAGTTTCTGTTCCACTGTTATTTCAGGATGTTGTTGCCAATTTTTTTTTTCATAGTAAACACGGTTGTGACCCATTTAATACTTGCGAATATGTACGCCTAAAGCTTTTGTTTTTGTTAATTTTAGGAGTTATTTCAGTTATTTAGTCGCGGGGCAAAAAACAGACGGCTACACAAAAAAATTTGTAGTCATGTTTTTAGTTTGAAATTTAAGTAATTAAAAAAAAATGTTTTTCTTATTTGCTTGAACTTTTTTTTTTTGTAGGTACATTTTTTGTATAGGTACTGATGTAGGTTACCATTTGAATGACAAGCTATAAGAAGCTGACCATGTTGCCACAAAAATGTATTTTTCACTTACCTTTAAATCATTGTTGAAGAAACGCGGCTGCTTGTCTTGAAAAACTTCAGTAAGAGCTCGATTCACAAAAAAGTCAACACTAAAGGGTCTTCAACGTCGAGTATTTTTTAACGCAATTTATCTACTAACTTTGCATTTTTAAGGGAATTTTACTCTTGCAATTTTGCACTAAATTGTCCTAGACTAATTTACTTAGCTCTCTCGACGCGCGCTGTTTGGACCTGCAACGAAATTTAAGAATAAGAATTTTGGTACAATCAAATAATGTGCATTTAAACGTAAGTAGGTATTGGCAGCATGCCTAGAAGAGATAACTTCTATGCGATAAGCCACCCATTGTGCATGTCTTTTGCAATGTCGCTTTTCAATGTATTTTTGTTAGTATACAATAAAGTATTTTTGTAATGTGATTTATTGGTGGTATTGGGTCTAATTTGCGATTACACCAAAACTTAAAAAAATAAAATAAAAAAATTGAATACACTTTGAGATTTGTTTTTGAAAATAAACAAAATGTTCAACGTGTATCAAAAGTAATCCGTAGGTGAATTTAAAACATATACCTGTTTTATTGAGACAACTGCTGAAAACCACCTTGATATCTAGACCGTGGTAGAGCCGTCATATTGCCCGACTATTGAATTACGACGTCCCAAGACGTCTTGTCCTGTGCTAGTAATTCCTGGCAATTTGAACGTTCGAACCGAGGCTCAGTTACACCACCAATTAGCCCTCAGAGCTGGAATGCACTTTGCCACTGGTGATACATACGAACAAGATGGCATAGGTAGCAGCATGCTAATTGGCGGTTCAGCCTGCGGTTGAGGAAACGATGACGTGTCAGGCAAATCTAATCGTTCCTTGGATATATCGTATGACTAGATCAATATTTTTGTTGAATAAAACATAGGCAGGTAGTTTCAAAACTGTAACCATCCTTAGATGAGTGAATAAGAACCGTTGTTAGTTTGTAGGCTAAAGTAGGTAGGTGTACCTACCTTACTAAAGGCAATCAGGGTTCTCATAGGCAGTATTATTTTCAAAAAAAATCATGCCTTTTAAGTATAAATCCAATTATTTGCACGGTAGAGTCATACCAATTAGATGCGCATTCTTTTATTTTACAGTTCATAGATTTCCTACTTTTCCGCGCTCGAATTCTATTGGTCGCCATATCTTTATTAAAGATCGGACAAATTCTCTGCAGGAAAGGAGAAAAAGAATTTCAACAAACCATTCAATTAAACTTTTGTTGGAATCTTGATTAACTTTTTCACGATTGGATATAACAAAATGTCGTTACGTCTATTTTCTACTGATTCTTGAATTTAATACTTTTGAATTTAGTACAAACGTTTTATGTGCGTTACCTCAAGAATGGGTAAACTGCGGAAACGACAGCCACACAATCCTTGCGGTCAAAATTTGATATCTCAGCATTTTCACTCGATAGCTTTAGCAAGATCTCAAGGATTTGCAACGTCACCATCAATCATCCGAGTGCAAAAAGCCGCGAGTTGATTTATCTATTTGAATAGCTCACCAGCTAGTGGAAGTGGGCATTTCTGCATTTCACGGGGTGTGACTGGACTCTTCGGCCTGACCTTGATCATAATGTATTAGGTGCGGATAAGCCATTTGTTTATTTGGTGGCCATATACATACGAAATTACCCATGTATCTTCCAAATAAAGAAACTAGGGACAGAAGGAATAGTAGGTACGTTTTTATACTTGTACGAATATCTTAATTTATAAAAGAACAAGCAATTTTCTAGGGACAACGCCCAGCTCAAACCGATGAAGCTAGAAAGCTGAAATTTAATTACTACAAAACCTCCCGTTAAGAAGGGTTTTTTGGAAATTCCACCCGTAAGGGGGTGAAAAGGGGAGTTGAAGTTTTTTTGTTGTTTTTTGTCTCTCTTAACTCTTTAACCAGTTGCCCAATTAGCTTGAAGCTTACAGAGAATACTAAAAATACAAAACTATTGAACAAGTGTGCCTGGATTTTTCAGAAAATTCCTGAAAATACCCCATTTTCAGGAATTTTCTGAAAAATCCAGGATAAATGGATTATTAAAATTAGTGATTCCTAATTTAGCTTCGTATTGAAATGTCTGTAACTTATTAATGCATAATGCTATTGACCTGAAATTTTCTGTATATCAAAATGATAATAAATGAAAACACGTATTTCAGGAACTTTTAAAAAACCCATTAATAATATCAACCCTCATATTACCTCATAGGTTATGAGGGTTGAAGTTATTGGGGTTTTTTTGAACTCTTTAACCAGTGACCCAATTAGCTTGAAACATACAGAGAATAATAAGAATACAAAACTAAGAATATAAACTATGTATATAGTGATTCGTAATAAACTACAAAGTAAATAATGATACACGTATTTTTATTTTTACAAAACTATCTCTAGGGGGTGTGCAATCAATTTCCACACGGGCGAAGCCGCGGGGCGCAGCTAGTATACGATAAACCTACAAAGAATCTATGTCAGAAATTACACAACAATTTTCCACGAAATTTTATAATGTATTATGATTTGGAAAACGAGCGCTAAATTTCGAGGGAGTAAAAATGTATAATATCTTCCCAAAGAAGTGAAGAATGCGGAATCGTACAGCAACTTCAAACTTAAACTTAAAAAACCTACTTAATGACATATCCTCACTCAAATAACAAATTGCCTAACGGTTTTTGCTTGCACTGTGACATCTTAATGCCGAATGATTCCGCAGGACCATTTCAATAGGAGTTAATAGATGTGCAGGATTTTGCAAGTAGTGTTAAAAATGTTTGGTATCTTACTAAATCTATGAATTATTACTGTTATTTATCTTATTATGTACTTAATTGTAAAACTTTTGTATAACGTTAAACACTTTTATATTTACTTTAACTGTAACCTACATAAGTAGGTAGGTAACAAAAAATGCTCCTCGAAGCTTTATTTAATATACTCAATATACTTAACTTTAAGATGTTTTCTCAGATAAGTGAAATGTATTTCTTATGAGAAAATATATATTCTTTAAACCTTCCACGATCATGTTTAAAATTTTTAAAAGTGTACGAAGTTTTGGTAAGCTCCGGCCACAGGAGATAATTAACCAGAGTCGCAACGACAAGTGTTCCGAGAGTTGCCTAACTGGCATTGTAAACCAGCGGGCCTAGATCAATTAGGTGGAAGGGGAAATTGGAAATTGCATCTCTTGGGATGCTCACAAATTGATACAAACGTCAGCACTCGAGAGAAAAGACCATTTGCTGCTGGTAACTTTAGCAACGATTTTCGGCCGCTTGAAGACTGATTTGATTAAAAAACTTGGGTTAGGATCGTTTAAGATCTTGGCAAAAACGAAGTTGTGATCTACCGAACAAGAAAAAAATTATATTGCCGAGTTTACCAGTCCACATAGCTCCACAGCTGAACTTGCCTTCAAACAAGGGGGATTTCGCCATAATCACCGCGCATGGTAGGCGGATTGGTGGTCGCAGTAAAGCTGTTAAAAGTACACAGAAGGATGCTGCTGGCTTTCTTTTATTAGGTTCCCTTAGTCGACTCTAATATTTACCATGAATAAATAGGGTTTTAATGTTAATTCTTTCACAGATTTATAGGTAGTTGATATTAAAATACACTTTTGAGGTGTAACGTACTAGACACTCCTAAATATTCAGATGAAAAAGACAATAACCACAGAACGCGGAAATTACTAGACCAACACAGGCACTATGAAAATGACTTACTTGATTACCTATATACTCAAAGAAATATTTACAATGGGCCTTATCACGTGGACAATAAGAGCGATTAGAATATGTCGATAAAACGCTTGAAGCGCTAATAATCAATAAAGCGCTAAAAAAAATAAATATGTAAGTTACGCATAAAACGAGCAAACTTTTGGCACAGGATCGTATAGGCTCTACGAATAAATCAAGCATGGCCTTGGGACTTAATTGGATATTTGGTAAGGCCTATTTGTAAGTAGGTAGCTCATAATTCAATCCTGCATTTGGATTGGAAATTGCTAAAGTTTTCAGATCTACAAATCATAATTGTCGACAGTTTCATTGTTTTATAAAAACAAAAAGTTGATGAAATTTGTACCTGAAGTTTTTTTTTGTCACATCGTTAAAGCCAGGTTAACATAAGTAACATAAATTATAATTTTCAGACTTTCGTAGACCCTCTACGAAAATTCGTAGAGGGTCTACAAACGTTGTTTTCTTTTTTAAATCTTTTCAGGAGCGATTAAAGGTCTATTTCGTTACAAAAAAATTAACTTTGACCTGTAAAGAGTCTTTTATAAAACTGAACAAGTAAAGGGAAATCTGTTTCTATAGGATATACAAATTTTAACAAATTTTAAGTAAACAAACGTAACAAATGAATGCCTTCAATATTTACATGGTAATGTTATCACAAAATCTCACCTTTGAACCCTTACTGCTTGCTGTAAACTGATCGATTCTGATAGAAAAAATTATAAGTACTGATCAAGTCTGATAAATATTTATTGAAAATAACAAGGCACTGTTCTCTAGACCTTGTAACGTTGAGTACGACAAGAGACAAAATATTACGTTGTAAATACAGAAGTTAATTGAGGAAATAGCCGAGCTTATGTAAAGACATAAGATTGTATGATATTTGATAAGACAGAGACATGCGGGGTGTCACCAAAGCTTAAAGATCGCGCAAGCGCAAGCACAAAATAAGCTAGCTATATTTTGTCTACCGAAGAACTGACAACCTGAAAACGGGCTCTGTGGTGCTCAGTTGTGAAGGCCTATCTAGCTGATGATAACCATAATGACGCAGGGAGGTAGTAGGTACTTATTTACCTAATACCTTTAGGGTTAGTTCCAATACTTTGACGACCTTTGTGGCGCAGCGGGCGAAGCTCCGCCTGCAACGCAGGTTCGATTCTCGCCTAGGGACAAATGTTTGAATGATCTGTAGACATTTTTTCCTGGTGTTCTGGGTGTTTTCTATATAATAAAAAAACATATGTAATTTATATATAATACACTGGTATTAATGTAGATCAGTAGAGCTACCTGTAGATTGTTTGCAACAGTCTATAGTTAGCTCAATTGTTTCAAATGTAAATACTAGCTCTAATTTGTTTCTATTATTTGATCGTAATTTTCTTTGTCAATAAAGATTTATTAAGTATAACACTCATCTAGTACCCACATAAGCTCTGCTTAGCTTGGATCTAGGTGATGCTGTGTGAATTATCCAGTATTATTTATATTTTTTTTATTTACTGATTTCTTCATTAGTTTTGTTAACGACTAATATCAAAAGATTTAATGCCACCGCTGACTTAAAAGCCGAATGCCGCAGATTTTCAAATAACGTGTAGTTCTGACAGCATTCGTATATTTTATTACTAGCGATAACACTTTCTAATAATTTTAGCACTAATAGAATCATCCATCGTGATATCAACTAAACGCCAGTCCTGTCAATTGCCTTATATATTTAGAGAGCTCTTGATAATTGATAATTTACGTTTGTAACTATAACAACATCAACCATAAAAACTATTATATTTTGACGAATTCATTATGGATGTAAGCGGGTTAACTACGATCCTTACTTTTTTATGTAGGTATACATTTATTTATTTATTTTCAGTTACTTATTTACATTGTCATTACAGTGCAGCATTAAACCTAGGAATTTTAATTTTGTGTACATATAAAATCAATTGCGGTTCGTTACTCTCGCTAAAACTTAAAAATGGCTTGACCGATTTGAATATATTTTTGTTTTGTTTGCTCTATTAATAGACACAATAAAGGGGTGGTTTAAAATTTTTTTTTGGTGATACGATGTTTACAGAGTCATCTAGAGTTAGTATAAAAGTCGTCGTGACATATGAAATATCTCAAAAGTACACCGAGAAGTGTGAACTGTAAAATATATTGCACTCTACTTGGCTCTACCTAATAATATAATCTAAAATTTCAAAACCGTCACGGGCGCTCGCTGATCAAAGATCTGCAGGAATAATGTCATGTAGCAGCCACCTATGACTGTGGCAGTATGGTAAGGTATTATCGTTTTTATATTCATAGTAGCCCACGCCATTCTCATAAAGAGCCTCTGTGCTGTTGGCTTCGGCCTCACGTAAGCCTCCCAAAGGATCTGGTCAATAAACGCAGCATCATTTAGCCCCAAGCTAAGCAGGGCTTGTGTTATGGGTACTAGATGACTATATACTTAATACACTACATTATACAGATAGATATTTTTTTCATTATATAGATAATCCCCAGATAACCCGGAACAAATATTTGCAGATCGTACAAACATTTTTCCCAAGGCGGCAATCGAGCCCGCAACCTCCTGCGTCGCAGGCGGAATTTCGCCTGCCGCGCCACATCGTTCTTCGATTTTCAATGGTTTTAGAGCATATGAACAAGTTTTCCATCAATTCGACAGTTTCCCCGCCAGCACACAATTACGTTTCTATCAAAAAATTATTGAAAGTTTTTGTAAAAATTCATCCGAGAAAATATGAAATGGGTATGACACCAATCCATTCACGGGACCGTGTCAATACCCGTGTACCAGTACGATAGCTCGGTACGAACATAGGCACCTAAGCGGGAATCTGTTGCTTTATCGAACGTGAGACGCGCTTCAAAATGCTTTTGAATATAAAAGCATAATCTGATATTTCTAAAATATTTAGTTCAGTGATGTGTGTCGCTTTCAGAATTTGGCATGACTCCAGTGCTTTTGCTCTTTTATTCGTAGTGACATCTTCTAAGATAAAATGTGACGCAGTCCACGCGTCTACGAAAATATTGATAAAATTATAGTGGCGTCGTTTTAATGACCCATTTTCATTAAACTTTTAAGGATGCAATAAAATAATCTTTAAATAACTTCACTTTGAAGATGATAGTCAGCCCGTCTGCCATTAACAGCTTACTTACGCGTGCCCGTTTCTAAATGAAACAGAGTAGCAAAACCAAATTAAATTAAATCATCCTTACCGTTCACATTAAATTGTGGTCTTCCCTCGATATTTCGGGAAAAACAAGGATATTTAATTCTAAAACCGCGTACTAGCCGGATTGGATCCCACACGGTACCGAAGTGAAAAACTGTCAAGAGTTGAATGAAAAACGTACGCTCGCGTCCACCAACATGTGCAGTGGGCAATGTGGTGTAGGTGTGCGCGACTGTACGCTCGTGTGTAAGCGCAACGCTGCAGCGGTGCAGTGGTGTGGCGCAGGGCGACGCTCGCCGGTGGCCTGTCAGAGCGCGACTGCCGCCCGGGCCGCCCCGCCCGCCCCACGCTCGCCTGCACCGGCACACGCACGCCACGCGCCCGCACCGCGCCGTGCCCGCTCGCGCCGCTCGCTACACAAGCGAGCCCCTATCGCGCCCGCTGCGGGCTCACGCACCGCGCGAATATCGATGTGCTCGCTGTCAGGAGATGAGCGGGGGCGCGCGGGCACGCACTGCGGGGCGCGGGGCGGAGGTTGATCCTGCGCGCTGCGTCACGCATCTGTCTCGCCGCCGCCGCCGGTCCTTGCGTGCTCCCGCACCTCGCTATCTGCAGAATCACACCGCTCCGCACCCCAGCTCTCTTGACATTGCGAACGGTGTTAATGCCCTTTCACAGCATCTTTTCGTAACATTCCTAAGCGATGCGCAGCTTGGGAACATACCAAATCTAATTTTACAAACATTCATCAACAATTCCAAGCGTAAGTTTCGCTATCAGCGGATGCTGTAACGATTCCTATTAAATTCCGCGAATTCCACCCGTCAAATTTGTCAACAATATAGCTACCTACCTTTTTATTAGCCATTTATATCCTAGTATTATGACGAATGTGAATCTTATAAAATGCAAAAAAAATCTTAAAAAAAGCTTATCTTATTTTCGGAGAAGTTTCAATTTGATTTCGGTTTGAAATTATTTTCACTTTAAACCTTTACAAACATACACACTTTTACTTTTTTAGTGTCCGTACGGCACATGACACTTTCTATAAATAAGTAACTTCAATAACTGTATTAACAACAAATACTAAAAATAAAATAAAATTGAAAATTTAAAGGGGTCTCCGAACATGTGAAAATATGATGTTCTTTGAAAAAGTTGCCTGATTTTTACGGTACGAAGCCCTTCGTGTGCGAGTCGACTTGCACTTGGCGGCTTATTATAATAAGATGTATACCGTGGAAATTTATAGCGCTAGATTCCTCAAAAATACGTTACGATGGAGATGAGATCCATCTCCATAATCTTGAGGAGTCGCTGGTATCAATCACAGAGCTATCAATTCAGGAATCACGAATCTGCTTACTATTCTGTCTGCCGATAAAATGCCTGAAAATCTTAGAGAGATATGAATCAACGTGAGTTATTCTCCTAACTGCATCGATCTCATGAGGTTAACAAGATTGATTTGTTTCTAGCTAAAATATATTGAGAAAGAGTTTGTAGAATCCGGTCGATAGAGATAAATTACATTTTGGTAAAGTTTGTCCATCGTCAAAATCGGTTGTAAAAGTTCTTATGTGGCCAGAAAACTTGACCCGTAGTTTGAGGGCCATCAAGGCGTCTTAATTGTACCAACTTTTACTCTACGTGTTACCTACGTGTGATATTTATGGAAATATGGCTTCGTAAAAGGAAAATGATTACAAAATTCAGAATGTTTCTTATAATTCTCGAAAGTACATTTAACATACAAGAAGCCAATTTTTAGAATGGCTTGTAGGTAGAGTAAAATACCGTTTTAGTCTTTTTAGTTTGATTCACATTCATACTTAAACGTACATATACAACGGTACTTACTTTTGCATTTTCTTTTTAGCGTGATCTTTACTGCCGTCCTGTTGTCTTTATTGATAATCTAGTCATCTGTTATGTTACCCATAGCACAAGCTCTCCCTACTTGGGGACTAAAAGATGCTTGTGCATTAAAAAGTCCAAACCCTAATATTAAATTAAAAAAGTGGTAAAAAAGAGGCGGTGAATGGGTTATTCAAGCAATTCAACCTGTAATGAATAAATACACATTGAAATGTAGCTGCCCACCTTTTTAGGTAGAGGATAATAAAAAACCGCAGTTAGGGGGTGGGAGCGGCACCGATTCGGAAGGACAGGATGGAATTTATTCAAGCGGACTCTAATCCGTGGGATGTATTCTGTTCGGTGCGGTCGCAGTGGACACTCGTTAGTGGCCATGAAATAACCGCAAAGTCTTTAAAAATTTAAATATTTAGGTACACATTTAATAGTAAGTAGATAGGTAGATGGATATAAAATTGTACATAGGCGAACATAATGCTAGATAGCATTCTCTACCTGATAACCTTCCGTCCACTGCTGCTAACCTTTGTGTGTGGACAACTATTGTGCAGTATACAACGTAATTTTTAGCTAACCTTTAGGCGAGAAAATGTTGTTAAACTAAGTATAAATCTTGATTTATGACATACTGATGTGGGCAAAATTAAATCTGAAGTACTACACCGTAGCAAATAATATCAAACTAAAGCGTACCACATTAGCTACTACATTTCAAAATTTCGTAGCTCTTGTGCTACGAAATGTTGTTTTATTGTGTACCGCAAGCAGTTCCAATTTTAGTACTACTGAAGCCCTGGGTGAGATCGGTATCGCGCCTCCCTATGGCATCAAATCCCTGTACAAATATTATTTTGCGACATCAAAGTGTTCGTATTTCTAAGAGTATCAACTGCTATCAAGATAAATAACGTCGAGCGAATCAAGCCGAGGAAAGAGAGCCTCTAGCGCTCCTATTGGTACCCTGGGAGGTCGCCCAACCAGGCCCACCCCTGACCACAAATAATATAATTTTAATATAGGTACGTACTCAAATAAGGATCCACGAGACTGCCATCTCACTGGTACCCACTACAAAAACTAAACGAACTCTTTCAAAACCGCGAATTTAGCAGCCACGCTTAGCAGTACCTACGATCGAAGGCGGTCGCTTAACGATGTCAGTCCGACACCGCTAGAGCCACTGCAAACAAGCTGCAACAGCTCAATTACATTACCCACTAGTCTGCACATCCCAATTATCTTTTGTTATTTCCTAAACTTCCCCTTTTTGGTCTTACTTGCCAGAATTGGGTGTAGCCAGTCTAAATATTTTGGAATATTATTATACAAACAGTTAATTAGATTATCTAACTACGGACTTGCCGGAATAAACGCATAGTGTATTGTGCGTTGAGCAGTGGCAAACATCATCAACTGGTCCTCTAGCGGTAGAAGTTTAAACGTTAAATTCAAATTAAAATTCAAAGTGCTTTGTTTCCGTTAGACCTTACAGGACTCTTGGACACGTCACAAAATTCAAATTACATAAGTAAAACTAGAAATAAAATAATCACTTTGATTTTTGTTCACTTCAATCTTTTTAAGGTAAAGTAAAGAAGCGAACAAGAAACCTTTACCTTGTTAGGTTGTTAGTTCTCGAATTGGAGCAAAACTTGTCCCAAGCTTTTTGTATCCTCTCTAGATAATCTGATATTTCGTAGCAAGCCTTTTTACAAAGGATATGTTTGACAATTTGTTTGAATTTATTTATTGATAATTTTTCCAACTCATTTGGTATTTTGTTGTAGAATAGTATACATTGCCCTTTAAAACATACATTAATCTTGTTTAGCCTAGTTGTGGGCACAGCGAGTTAATCCTTATTTCTAGTATTTAAATAATGTATGTCGCTATTTTTAGGAAACCGATTTATATGCCTATGAGTGTACAACAAGTTTTCATAAATATATTGACATGGTACGGTCATTATGTTTATTTCTTTGAATTTTTAAAGGGTTTAATAATTCTGCTCTCCGTACCTAAAGATGAGCAAGACTCTCCTTTTTGAGACGTTAAGTTACCCTTGTCAACACGTCTACTGCTGAATATGTCTACCCAAAGCAATGAGGAGTTTTGCCCCATCCGGACCCTAGGCACAACTATACTCAACTGATTGTGCCGCGGGTACTTTTGATTCCCTTCTACAAAACTGAGGTACCATCGACTCTGCCCGGACCCACGGCACAACTACTATGCCCACCTGGTAGAGTCGTAGGGAACTCAGAAAACCACTCTTATTCACCATAGCACAACTACCTCTATTCTCTCAAGCACCCATAATCACCACGCAGGCAGATTGGTGTTAGCCACAGAAATGTAAATAATCAAGCACTTATTATTTAGATTTCTGTGGTGATAGCAGTAAAGGTGTCAGAAAAATACAGATGGATGCTACGTTGCTCCGCAATAATTCGAAATTATAAACGCAAGCCAAGCGCTTTTGCAACTCAGTGTAGGAGTTCCTAATCTATGTTTATAAACGTAGTACCTTTCGTGCAGTATTAATATAAGGAAGTGAATGCAATTGCCAGCTGGCATAGAAATTCACACTGAGTCTGGTCATGCATACACGAGTGTCAAATAAATTGTCAAATTGTTTCTGGTCTTGTTCTTTCTTTGAGTGCTTTCTGCGCCAAGTTTTCTTCAAAGGCATAAGGACGTTTTATAGCAACACTAACTTCAGCCCGCGGCTTCGCGCGCACTTTTCCAGGATATAAAGTAGCCTAGGTCGTTCTTTGGGACACTGTCTACCTCCCTTCCAAATTTCATTAAATCCGTTCAACCATATAGGCGTGAAAAAGTAACAGACAGACAGAATAACTTTCACATCTATAATATTAATATAGATGTAATTACGGTAGATTTTTTAAGACCCTACCTACCTAATATCTAACGTATCGTCTATTGCCCATTTTCTTTGTTTTTTTTTTACTCTGCCCAGGAAATTCGTTGACGAATAGACTGGTCTGGCGGGGACCAGAATTATGAGGGACTAGACGTCCTGATAAGGACGTAATACCCACTAAAACCTCTCCGGTGACCCCTCTCTCGCCATTTTCGCCGAACCACGGGAACATTTAAACATACCGCGGCCCGACTGGCGTCCCCTCTTTTTCCCATACATGGCCGGCGTGCCCACCATTCCACACACTCGCGGACCCCATTCATCCGTCACGGTTCCTCCCCCCGATTGAGGCAAAGACAGGACAGACACAGTTGAAACCGCGATCGTCTGTTGGCCTAGGATTATGTTACGAACTTGTTGCAATTATATGCGTTTTTTTGGATTTTCCATATTCTTCATGCTACTACTTTAGCCTCGCTGTAGCCTGCCTGTGGTTAAACTACATTAGCTATTATAATGGCTATACCTAGTTATTTCTGGCTCTTTAATTCGCTGATTATATCTTCGATTCACGTACAAGGCCGGCATTAAATTACCATTCTGTTATAACTAGCAATCTCTACGTACTTATTAGTTGGTAATAATTCTCCACGGTTATTACGGGTTTAAACAGAAAGCCTGTGCTAATAAAGGGACATAATCCTATTTTGTCAAGATATTATAAAACAGACTCGAATGGAATCTAAAGGTTCCGCAGAAAATATAAAGACAATGAATGGGTTAAGTAAAGGCAAAAAGGTTTTGTGGTTTTCGCTGAATAAATTCTGCAGTGTGATTCGAGTTGAATAAAATATTTACAAATTATTAGCGCCAGAACGCAATAGTATAATTATTATAATTTATAATCTTCTAAAAGAAGGAAAATAAGGAAATTGATTTTTTCGATAGTTTTATTACAAATTTTACATAATGGAACGAAAACGATTCATTTAAAATTGTACTTAGCTAACTATTTTAGAGGACTTTTTGTGCCAATTTGTTCATAAATCAGTGGTAAAACGTTTGAGAACAATTAGATAACCTGAACATCAAGAAACTTAGTAAACATAGGAGTTAGTACTCTACTCATCCCAGTTACAAACTAACAACGGATTTGCGAGAAGTCACGCAAAAGTTGCCTACATAAATTTTTACCATGGCTGTGAACTTGGGATGAAAATGTTACAAACATGACGAACAGTGATAAGGACACGAAACTTTTGCTATTACAGCTACATTTTACATAAGCTTTCTGCACATTATTAGTTAGCCTTTTTAACTTTTTCCATCTCGCTCGCTCCCGGCTGAGCCACCGGTAGCGGAGGTCCCTTATATTGCAACGTTAATTGTACAATTCTTTCCGCTTCCCTGACGCCGCTCAGTCTAGCGCCCGAGACTGTGGCGTAATGGCCCGGCACGGTGGCCTCGCCAGCAAACAGAAGTATAGGCGGCACTGGCTCGCCCGGCCCGGGCAAAGGACACGCCAGAGCTCGCTGGGCGTCTCCGTTACTGCAGTAGTAGTCGTACGAATAAGCACCACAGAAAAAGGGATCTGAAGTCCAATGCGAGCGTAATATCGACACTGGATATGGGATGTAACAATCCCCCGTAGACATCCGCAACACATCTGTAACCCCTTCAGCCACGTCTTTGTCGCAGAGTGATTCCATCCACATAGCATCTGAACCGACTACCCAAACGCAAAGAACGTGCTTGCTGTTAGGAACTACTTCAATATTGGTGATGCCGCGGGTCCAATCAGGACGTCCACACAGCTCGCTGTTACAATATGAGAATTTTAAGTCACCGTTATACCAGGCCCAGAAAGGACGACAATATTCCAAATATATTTTGTTGCAGTGGCCGAAACCTAAACACCTTATAGCATCCATTTTGGAAGCCGGTAGACACGGACAAAACAGCCTATTTGAACTCGTGCTGAGGACTCCTAAGGAAACGGTGATAATCACATAGTCAGCTGGATATTCATCGCCGTCGCAAGTACACACGGTCGCTCTGTACCCGGCTTTTTGAGAAGTGCCCCAATACACGCAGTTTACTGGCCGGCAATACTTTATGCATCCTTCCGGTATTTGACGAAGTAACGGAGCAAGAATACCAACCAAGCCGAGGGGCACCCTCACATCTCCGCCAGGCAGGTTCATATAGCACCCGAAATGGTCGGCGCACAGCATAGCTGTATCGTCGCCGCAGCGCGCGCTGAGCATGTGCGACAGACCGAACATGACACGGGCAGCGTCGTGCTGCACCTCTTCTGGGAACTCATGTAACTCCTGTTGGATTCTGATACTCATGAAATTCATGAGCGAGCCGTGTTGTTTGTTCCCCCCGAGACAATAAATTTTTGCGGCTTCTTTTTCGATTTGGCGAAATTTATGATAGGCCGCTATGGTTGGCGGGAATGGACTTTTACCGGTAACTAATCTATTGAACAATCCCCTTGTGTGTTCGGATCCGGGGACGCCCGGGCGAGGTGGATTTTCAGTGCCGGACATCATGTAAACAGGATGGGTGAAGAAATTGTCCGGTTTCCAGTGGGACCCAAGTTCTGCGACTATGTCTCCGAGCCAACACGAGTAAATTCGCCCTCCCGGCCTGCAAAACATCATTGCTGTAGAGAAAACCCAACGGTAATTACAGATTTTAGTATGAAATGGATAGCTAACCTTTCGTAGGCCTCTATTATAGTGATATTATCGATGCCGCGTTGCGTAAGGCGGGCGGCGGCCGAGAGCCCCGCCATGCCTGCCCCGATGATCACTACTCGAGGCTTGGGGTAAGACTTCTGCGCATCGCAGACGTCTACTGCACATATCCCTCTATCTTCTAAATCCACATCACAATCAAATGGACACGGGGTAGCATCGAGCTTCTTTTCCTTCCTACACTTCTTATCTTTATTATCCTTCTTAATAGAGGCCCTATAGGAATAATACAAATATAATACAGATATTTTTTATGTGCGCCCATTTATAACGGAATAAGCAAAGAGAATACAATACTCCGAAGAGGAATAAGTGGGCACTGGCATCAGTTAACATCACTAACTGGCACGACGTACCATCTCCGGGAAAGCGTTCGAGGACATGTTCTTTCTATGATCGACAAGGGATTACTACTGAAAATTTTCATAACTGGTAATTTATAATTGCTGAATTTCGTTGAAATTATTGTTTATTTATTGAAAATTTGTTCATATTAATTGTATTTCTGTGTTATAAAAAAGGTTTTAAAAAAATTACTTTGGATATGGGATAGGTATATTAAGTTCTGATTTTGACAATGACATAGGTACTTCGTTGATAGCAAAGAGAATAAAACCACTACGTTAAAGTGCATACCTCGGACGAAGGAAATCACCCTCCCTGCCTATACACAGAAGGATAACGAGTGTATTCTCTTTGTCCTTTCCCTTATCCTTCTGCCTTAGGTACGTAGTATTTTAATACTACGTAAGACAGAAGGTTAGCAGACAAAAAGTACAGAAACCTTTGGATAGAAACGGCACGGCACTCTGTGACACTCTCATGCAGAGTGGTAAAGAGCAAACATTTTACTCATATTACCTCACCTCTCGCGCTGTCACCCGTAATCCTACGTTTCAGAAGTAAAATAATAGAATTGGAATTGTACTTGTCATTTGATATTTTCCATGAACTGGACACTGGCAGAAAAGTGACAAACCAGTCACATATTGCCAAATATAAAGAAGTCAAGTCAAGTCATTTGATATTGACTTAATATGCTTAACAGAACACTGGCTACAAAGTTATCAGCTCATGTTTAACTTTAGTAACCACCAGGTTGGTAGTTATTTTTGCAGATCACATGCTACTCGTGGAAGCTTTTTAATATTACTAAATAAACTCATAAAGTTAATAAGTATTATGGACAAAATTTGCTTTTCCATTTAAAGCCACATCGAAGTAGCATGTGTTGAGCTGGAGCAAAGTATTGTAGTAATCGTATACAGCCCACCATCAGGTTCAAAATATTTGAAAAAATTGTGGATGATATCTCATTTAAAATATCAAAATCTAAGTAAAATCTCATGGTATGTGGAGACTTTAATAATGATATGTTAGAAGTTGACTCCCTCAGTAGTAGATTAACTACCTAATTTATTTAATATAATACTATCTAAGGCCAATATTTATGGAACCTACTAGAATAACTGGAACCTCAGCAAATATAATAATGTGTTTACCAAGATGAAAAATTTGTTAGTAAAAAATTTATAAGCAATTTACTATCAGACCACTTAGGTCAACTTATTAAATTAGAAATCCAAGTAAAAAATAATAATAGTTGTAACCAGAAAATTAAATACATGTACCGGTTGAAATTGGATTGGGATTTTAAACCATCACCTACTCACATAACAACCCAAATGAGACATTGTAGTTTTTTTAATAAATTCACCAATGCATTCAATTCAATATTCACACCCAAATCGTCTAAGAAAAACTTAACTTTAGTGTGTGTGCAACAGTAAATATACATATGAGTAGACAAAAGTTGTATGAACTGTATAGTGAAAAACAATACAATTTTAGCCAGGAGTTAAAAAAAATAGTAAATAGGAAGAAATTAAAAATCCTTTTAATTTTTATATAATAAAGAAAACTGCAAATCTCTCGGGCTTTTAGAATTATTAAACTATTAATAGATACCATTGCACCAGATCTAGCTTTCATATTCATTGAATATATTGTAATATACTGATTGTGGCGTATTTTCTGATCTAATGAAATGTAGTAAAATAATCCCACTGGTTAAATCGGGTAGTAGTTCTGACCCCACTAACTTTATACCAATATCAGTACTGCCTACATTCAGCAAAGTTTTTGAAAAACTTGTTTTACATCAATTGCTTAGGCATTTCAATGGCAATGACCTGCTACATGGTAAGTAATTCGGGTTTACTCGCGGCAGGTCACCTGATGCCGGTGTAGAGTTAGTATCGCATATTTTTGATGCTTGGGGGAAGTCGCTAGATGCTTTTGGTGTTTTTTGCGACTAATCAGAAAATTACATCACTATGGAACAAGAGACACTTCTTTGGGTTTTCTTACGTCTTACTTGAGTGATAGGATACAAAGAGTTGACGTTAATGGGAACGGTCTTCGGGGTCGTCAGTTACAATTGATGTACCGCAGGGTACTATCGTCAGTCCTTTCCCATTTTTAGTTTATATTAACGACATCTGAATAATCACAAGATTGTATTGTTTGAGGACGATACTTCATTAATTTTTAAAAGGAAACAACAAACCACAAATTTGATAATGACGATGTAATGCTATCTCAAAAGTAGTGCTATGGACGTGGAGGAGGTATAGTTAAGCTATACATATATATAGTAGATATATACTATATAGTAGAACAACTTCAATTGGAAAAAATGTTCCTTAATACGCCTATTCGTGCATCCGATTAAAATAAAAGAAACAATATTTTTTCATAAATATATATGTACATTCTTCTTACATAAGGCAGTTTTAAATTCATTATTTACAAATTACTTACAAACAAACACCACTGAATATTTTCGTCAAAATCATACAAAATAATTTTATAAATTCATTTTCTTAATTTTACAATAATTTATTTGCGCATTGTACTATACACTGACTGACGATAGACTAAGGCATCCGTTCTTCAAAAAGGTAAAAATTCTTTGACATAAGTTTTATAAATTATACGCCATAATTAAGGTGGTTAGTGACGCTCGAAAAAGAAAATCGGATTTTTACAATTTTCTTGGTTCTACAAGTAATTTAGATAGCAGATAAGAAGTAACCTACCCTACTCTAAAAAAATCTACGAATCAATTGTCGTTTTGGAGTCTATTGACATTACTAAGATATTTTTTTACAAAAATCAACATTTGTCGATAGAGTCCAAAATTATAATTGATTCAAAGTTTCTTTTAGCAAAGATTCATAGCAAATGGCTTACAATGTGCGCAAAACTTCTTATCTGCTATAAACTACTTGTAGACCCTAGTAAATAGTAAAAATCTGATTTTCTTTTTCGAGCGTCACTAACCACCTTAACCGACGAAGCTGCTAATTTTCCATTTCGAAGAACACCACCCTTAGTAAATTTGTCTAATACTTCGTGCATTATTTTAGGCACTCAGTCCAGAATTTGTCGAGTGTGTGGTAGAAATGTCGACTCACCCCCATTAGCGAGTGGTTCTCGTCGGTGTAACTCTGAAAAGAAAGGTTTTACAATAAATAAGCTTTTGAAAAAATTTTCGGAAAAGAAGAACACTATCGTATGAAAAGGGTTTTTGTCGTTCAAAAGGGGCAGGGCTAATGGCATTTCTAGTATTGATATCTTGATCGCGGAAGTGGACCTTGTGATGGGTAGTTTATTTATTATCTATCAAATCGGTGATTTTCTAGCAAAGCTAGCTGCGTATATAAGACTACAAAATGTTCCAAAAACTATTTATAGTAAAAACTTGCATAATTTGACGAATTTAACGTTGATGTTCTTCCAACACATATGTACTATACACTAGCCAAACTCGATGTAGAATATTTGTAACGAACCACAACACAAATAACTAAAACTCACTTGCTTGGCGTTGAGTTTCAGAGATAATTGTGGGCAATATTTATTGAAGGAAGGATCAGAAATCGACAAGTAACACAAAAAAGTAAGGGAACTCTGTGGGATGGATGCTGCCAGGACGGTACATTTTGCCTACTTTCATAGTCTTATGACATACAGATTGTTGGTTTGGGGTAATGCATCGGCCTCAGCAAGAATTTTTCGACTGCAAAAAAGAGCAGTAAGGTTAATTTTGGGTATTAAACCGAGAGACTCTTCTCAAAATCTTTTCTACGATTTAGGTATATACATTTACCGGATAATTTATACTGCAGTGTCTTATCTAAGTAAAACAAAATAGGCGGGATTTTCCGACACTGGCGACAACACATAAATATAATACGCGCCATGGTGGAAACATTGCGAATCCAGAATGTAAACTATGCGAATACACAAGTAACTTATGGAAACTTTTGGAACTGAGTGAAGAAATAATAGAATATAATTTTGTATATTGTAAAAGAAAAGTTAAAGATATACTCATGAAAAAGAGTTACTATACTCTTTCGGAGGCCACGGAGGAAAAACAGCTGATGTAATTGCCGGTATGTTTGTTGACTATCTTGTAGAGGTCAGGTAGGTATTGACTACCTACTGACTGACTTCTTACAGCCTTCCAAATCAAGTAGAATCTAATTTGACATGCACTAATAATAATTACTCTGCCATTATATAATTACGTAACGAAATTTATAATTTCATGATTGGACAATGCCTCTTTACAGCAGCATAAATTTAGTTTTAATATTAATTTGATTTTTTTTATTTTTATTATTGTTTGTTTTGTTTAAATCAATTTGTATTTTATTGTACCTAGCTTTAAGTTTATTTTGACAATGCCCCTATACAGCAGTTTTTATGACATTTCTTGACATATAGTAATATCTTAATTTTATTTATAATTTCAGACATTATTTTATTTAATTATTGTAATTTTATAAACACTGGCCCTTTTACAGTCAACTCTTATAATTTTTATTTTGTTGTATACACATAGTAAACACTGTTTGTCCGTTTTTCTTTCTGCGTACAATACCTTATTGTGCTTAATTTATCCATTTGTAATAGTAACTTGAGTGTTAAATGTATTTGTCCCATTTAAATTTAGTACATAAACAACGACAAGTGTATATATTAATACCTACGGTGGAAATAAGGGAAATGAAATGTAAGTTGCGTATAAAATGACGCGACAACAGAGTGAATTCCGCTTACATTCTTAATGAATATGCCAAACACATGAGGATTGCATTGGAATCGCAATCGAGCATTATTGGTTAGGTAAACTTAGGTTAGTTCTGGAAAAACACCGTATGATTGACTTGCGTTATGTGTGACCATCAAAAAAGTGAATTCAAAATAATTTTTATTGGATCACATAAATCTGATCACGGACTAGCTGATCACGCATAAACTTCAATCGGAACACGGGATTGAAAGGACCTTCGTAGCACATCCATATTAGATAATATTATAAATTCGAAAGTAACTCTATCTGTTACCTTTTCAAGTCTAAACGGCTGAACGAATCTCAATGAAATTCGGCAGGGAGGTAAATGGTATCCCGGGGGCATAGGCTACTTAAAAAGCACGTGCGAAGCCGCGGGTAACAGCTAGTAGATTTAAAAGCGGTAATTCTGAGTAATGTGTACATTACCGCTTATAAATCTACTAGCTGCTGCCCCCGGCTTTGTGCCAACACATTGATTCAAAATCAGCCAGTGTTAATTTAAGACAGAACTTCATGCGTGTTAAATTTCAGCCCAATCGGTTTAGTAGTTATCGCGTTGTCTACTCCCAATCATCTCATCTTCACAAAAAAAAATTATAAAATAAAAAAAATTATATCCAACTTTTATTAAAAAGACGAAGGTAATAAAAGTTGGATATAATTTTGTGTAGTGACTACAGAGGCAATCCGTAAAGATAATCCGGCTCGAAGGACCAGATACTTCACGCTATACAAGTCTGTATCAAAAGATTATGTCTAACCGTTTATTATTGTTCAGAAGTCACGTACAGCGCCATCTAACAGACTACGGTGGTACCAAATACCATGACTTCAATAGGCTAGATTAAAAATTCGATTTTATTAGTTACCTGTGTATCCATTCATTCTTCCATTCATATTTTCACTCGTTCTAACTTCGTTCGTTCACTTCCTTACAAATTTTGCAATGTAATGCAGATATCGAAGAGCAATAAACATTTTATAAAATCGTAATACAAAACTACATATTCATTGAAGTACACCTGACTTTCCTCATCCAGATAGGAACAGATGTTAGGCTGTACAATTATGTTTACGGAGAGAGGTAAGCGACTTGTGCAAAAACACTGCCGTAAATCAGTGTTCGTTATTTATTACTGCGCGTGCATAAAAACATCCTATTGAGAAATAACGGAGCTTTATTTAGTTAGAATACTCGCCACGGTTTAAACAGGAAGTGGTATACTTGATTCCAGAATCCAAGATATTTTTGGTAAACAAAGACAATTTACGTACCTATGAATACTTTACTGAAATAGATAACAATAACAGAAAAAAACCAGTTATCAGCAATGTAACAAATCCCAAATTTTTTTGAATTCGACGGGATTTGAACCAGCATTCTACAAACTGAGATATATGATTTGCATACCAAGGGAAGGATGCGGGTTCAAGTCGCGTCGAAGTCGACAAATTTTTAGGATATTATTTGATTTCTTATAAATTACCCCGATTGTGAGGCTAACGCACTATAATAATGAAAACTTAGCAATGTAACACTAAAAACAACAGCAAAAATTTCAACAACAGTTAAACACGCGTATAAAAAAGTTCAAAAATTTCAAAGCGCGAGCGATGAATGAAAGCTGACAAAACCAAAAACTGTTTCGAGCTTCTGCGATTAGCTCCGATGAAAACAGAAATATCGCGACGTAAAATATTTTCTACTAATATTTCTTCGGTTTTGCTATCCCTTTGTTTACAAAAAATATTTATATTTCTAGAACCGAGTATAGTATTTATTTATTGACCCTTTTTTAAACCCAACATATTTTCTCCATTGAATGTTGATGTACGACTCATGTAAGAAGACACGTTACTAAGCTTTAAAAAGCTTATTTAAACTTTATCGTAGCTATTTATTACAAGCGATTGACCAGTTGGCGAAGATTTCGAAGGTTTAATATATGTAGGTATCGTAGAAACATCTATAAGGTATTCGTTACGCATATCAAATTGTTTATCATCAGCTAAGTGGCATTGGGACGAGGTTTGGGAACTAGTAAATAGATATATAGTAATAAATTAACAGGTCGTAAGCGGCATTCTCAATATAAAGGAAGCTGTACAATACATCCTTCCATCCTTCGAGTCCTAACATACCTACGTGTACCAGACCTGGGCTCTAACAAAAGTTCTCACCAAAAATCTAGAAGTCTGTCAATCGGCTATGGAGCGAAGCATGCTTGGAAAAAGGAAATTAGATAAAGTTAGAAACCAAACACTTCGTAGACGAACTAAAATAAAAGACGTCACACATAAAGTAAAGAAACTGAAATGGAGTTCGACTGAACATACAGCCAGAAGAAAAGACAAATGGAGCAGAACGCTGATGGACTGGTTTCCAAAATATAATAAACGGAATAAAGGGAGACAGTTAAAAAGGTGGGAGGACGAGCTAAAAGACATACCAGGAAAAACATGGACAAGGTTGGCGAGGGATAGAGCAAAGGGAAGGGGTTAGAGGAGGCCCATGCCAAAAAAGGGCAAAAAGACGAAATACCGATGTCGTAACAATAGTATAAGCAATAGTATTTAAGTAACAAAATGTCTATTTTTTCTGAATAAAAGGCTTGAAATGAAATGAAATGAAGCGGTATTTTCTCGTTCGTATTGATAGTTAGGTTGGGTTCCTAGGTTGTTGCTATGCGAGTTTTATTTAACTTTAGTAGAGGTTTTTACTGTAGAGATATTTTTTTGTAGACTATGAGTGATGATGGTATTGTAAAAACATTAAAATGTAGAGCCTATAAATAAAGGTCTAGACTAGAGTCTAGATTAATCATATTTTCACCAGTCAAGAAATCAGAAATCAAAAACGTTTATTTCTTAGGCTTACAAAACAAGCTTACAGACAAGTCTAAAATAATTATAACTTACAAGCTGCTGCCTGCGGCTTCGCATGCACATTTTAAGCCTATGTCCGTCCCCGGGATAATTACCATCTCCATGCCAAATTCCATTCAAAACCGTTCAGCCGTTTAGGCGTGAAAGGTAACAGACAGACAGACAAATAGACAGACAGAGTAACTTTCCAATTTATATATATATATATTAGCAGAGACTAGTAAGTAGTAAGTAAGTAGTATTACTTTACTAGTGTCAGATATTAGTATGGATAATTGTCAAATATTAAACAAAATTGTTATCAAATATGGTGTTAATTGATTCTCTTCACTATTGTGTTATGATTTGGACTATATGTACCTATTGCCGTATGTTAATTTTGGAGAACACTTTTCATCGGAAAAATACATGTAAAGCCGAGGGCAAAAGCTAGACTATAATAAAATCGTGATAAAATATTATTAGGTAAATTATTACCAAAACCGGATGCCCGAATTCCGTTTAAATCTAAACTTTTGATGATAATTTCATGTAAAATAATCTAGATCCTTACCATTTGTTCAAACTCAATGTCCCGTATCTGTAGCTGCTTGGCTAGCTGCAGACTGTTCTGATAGTGCACGTTGTCGTCCCCACTGCCATGTATCAAAAGGTACTTCTTCCCTCGAAGGTGTTCAGCTAAGGCCGTGAGATCCGAGCGCGCGTACCCGTCTGGGTTGTTTTGAGGAGTGTCCATGTAGCGTTCGGTGTAGATTGAATCTGTTGATTATATATTATATGATTAATAAAAACAGTAAGAGAAATAAGATAGGGCGTTGGTCTAACGTCTGTCTGTGTATATTTAACACCTACACTGCGAATCCAACCCGCATACCCAATGTGTGGACTACGGCACTAACCCGTAATGATCAGAGCCAAAGGCGCTTATCCTTCAAGGCCTATGTCTGGCGTGGAGTATATGCTGTAAATGTGATGAATTGATGCGTGTCCAACTAGCTCGGGATCGTGACGACCTTTGCCCAAACGTTTCGGGGTAATTAAGATTGTATTCAATCAGATTAATTTTTAATCTTCATTGACAAAGAAAATTACAATTCAATAATAAAAACAAATTAGAGCTAGTATTTACAACTGAAACAATTAAGCTAACTGCAGACTGTTTCAAACAATCTACAGGTAGCTCAACTGATCCATATCAATACCAGTCGGAAGCAATGCAGCCAGCGTCCCCAAGACGCTGGCTGCATTGCCCCGCTTTATGGCAATGCGCTGCGGCAGATACCCACCAGCTCTCGGGTCACGCGTCGCGTCGACCAGACGCTCAGATAACTTTTTAAAAACCCGGAGAGCCTCGGTGCCCCACGGACCAGATTAATTGTATTTAAAATAATGGATTGACATCTAGGTAAATTTTATTTTATTAGATTTAATTTTTATAAGGTTTGATGAATTTTTAATGATAAGAATATACATATATATTAATAAGACTAGGTACACTGTTGCAATGGGTGCCCCTGTAAAAATAGTTGTACGTTTTAGAAATAAATAAATACTCTCTTTTAAATAATAGGAATGAACTTAGCTATTGACCATTCAAATACAGCGAGCTATATTTTAAAACGATAAACGAAAGTATTAACTCTTTATTATCATCTCAAACCTCTACCTAATGTTGGATATAGCATATACCTATTATAATGAGATGGGTTTTCCCTATATTTGTACGATGCAACTTAAGAGACAACATAATACCAGCGCTGAGTAGGTAATTCTTGATTTATCTACTCAGCAACATGTTGAGTTGATACCTTTTTGACTCGACACTCGGTGGTTTGCCAAGAAGGATTCGGAACTTACTAGGTAGGTACCTAATATATATCTTACTGATAGTCTAACTGATAAATTTATACCTAGTTTAGTTTTTCCATAAATGTTTAGTAATAGTAAGATGTCGTGTAGTGTCAAATAAATAATTTTAATTTAATTTCATTTGCATTTTATTTCAAAGAGAGCGCAATGCGCGCCATTACGTGAAAAGTACAGGCATAGGATTTCGCGTTCATAGGAGCGGGACAGAGCATACGTTTTTGGAACGATGTAAGCGCAATAATCAGGTTTTTTTTGATTTACAAGAAAACTACGCAACATAACTCAAGTTCAAGGAACCAAATAATTAGTAATGACATACGAATCAAAACATTTAATAGACCGCAGGGTTCCTGAGATCTCGACCAAATAATGTGCGAAACAGTGCACTTTCATGTTTTTTTTATCGTAATTTTGTTTTTTAATCGTGTTTTCACATTTAAGAAACCAAATAAAAAATATCGAATTACAAGTACATAGGTACTTAATTCGAGTACGGAGATCACGTGAGTACTGAGATCTAGGCCTAGTTTGACAACCAAATCCAAACGTTACACAATATATAAAAGTAATTAAAATTATACAAAAGTTCTCCCCTTAAATATTTCCCTTTATGAGTGTATCTCGGTTTAGAAACCGTGTGTATCGTACATAGCTTTTGTGAGGCGCAGAGCTCTTCATTTTCAATAGAAATCCAAACCGAAAATAAGAAGCTACACACAATTTTCCCTATGTAAAGTATACGCAATTTTTGTTCTATCTATCTTCATTGTTACTGCAACGGTAACGGCTAAGCGGAGGTTGAACTGTGGTTGAACGCTAAGTAAATATCAATAGGGTATGAATAATTAATTTTCACGTATGAGGTACCTACTCGGAAGATGCCAGTTGTGTGTGTAAATCGATTATGTTTTTATGGTGAGGTTATTTCTTTAGAAAGAACATATTTGTATATTTATTTTTTATTTTTCTGTAAATAAAACTTAATAAATAAAATCTATATATTTCAGACAACATAAAAAATCGATTAAGATCCAATTTAATTTAGAAGCGATTTAGATTATTTTTATTTTGAAGAACAATTAACAATGCGTTACATTAAAAAAAATTTGATGGAAATATCATATTATACACTCGACGAAGCTATTGCCGATGTGATGATCTTACTGTTAAACAAACCTAATCTAAGTATATTTATGTACTCTGCTTGTGGAAAGAAGATGAAGATGAAAAAAAGGAAACACTCGTGTTTCCTTTGTATCATTAATTAATGTACATATGAAATTTGATTTCCATTTCCAAGTGTACCAATGTATCTTTATGGAATAAATGATACAATATAATACAATACAAATATTGTGTTACATTTAACCTTTAGAAAACCGTGGGAAGATATGAACGAACTGAAAAACTATTTATAACAAAATATTACTAATAAATAATTACTAGTACCTACAACAGACAGTGGAATTTGCAGACGACAATAACAAATTAAACTCGTGCGAAGTTGCATACCAGAGCTAGAAGGTATTTTAATTTGATTGAAATATTAGGTCCTTACATATGAAATTGGCGTTTTTCGTACTGGCCACTTTAATCACAAATTTCTCCTCTTTGGTAAGGAATTCCAAATTCAAATTTGTACAGCTATAGACTCATGTATTTGTGCTTCGATGATCGTCATTCATTTGTTTTTTTTCTTCTGTTTTTTTCTGTTTGCGTCACTCATTTTACAAAATGGAAAACTTAAAATATCGCATTATTTACGAGTACGAGTTCCGCCGTGGCACTAGTGCTGCGGAAACAACTCGAAGGGTGAATGATGTGTATGGCGGTCGTATTGCAAAAGAAAACACAGTTCGTTTTTGGTTCCAACGTTTTCGTTCTGGAAATTTTGACCTGCAGAACAAGCCCCGTGGACGGCCTGAGACTCAAGTTGATAATGAAGAGTTGAAGGCTATTGTGGAAGCGGATCCATCGCAAACCACGTCCGAGTTAGCTGCAGGCTGCGATGTTAGTGATAAAACTGTTTTAATTCACTTGAAGCAAATTGGGAAGATTAAAAAGCTTGAAAGGTGGGTACCTCACGAATTGACTGAAGCAAACCGGCAAACGCGCGTCGACTGCTGCGTTACATTACTAAACCGGCACAATAATGAAGGTATTTTAAACCGAATCATTACCTGTGATGAAAAATGGGTTCTTTACGATAATCGGAAGCGCTCAGCGCAATGGTTGGATCCTGGCCAGCCAGCCAAATCCTGCCCCAAGCGAAAATTAACCCCAAAAAAGTTACTTGTAAGCGTTTGGTGGACTAGTGCCGGTATTGTTCATTACAGTTTTCTCAAATCTGGCCAGACTATTACGGCTGATGTCTATTGTCAGCAATTGCAAACCATGATGGAAAAGCTAGCGGCTAAACAACCTAGGCTGGTCAATCGCTCCACGCCACTGCTGCTTCACGACAACGCTAGACCACACACTGCGCAACAGACGGCTACTAAATTAGAAGAGCTTCAATTGGAAAGTCTAAGACATCCTCCGTACTCCCCGGACCTTGCTCCAACAGATTACCATTTTTTTCGAAATTTGGATAACTTCTTGCAAGGGAAAAAATTCAACTCCGATGGGGCAGTCCAAATCGCCTTCAAAGATTTTATTGATTCCCGTCCGACTGGTTTTTTTAGTAAAGGGATCAATGAACTACCTATAAGATGGCACAAGTGCATAGAAAATAATGGTTCATACTTTGATTAATTAAATATATTATATTAAAAAATATTCGACTTTTTGTTCCTCCCATACAAAACGCCAATTTCATATGTAAGGACCTAATATTATTTTTTTATTTTTTTATTGACAAAGAAAATTACAATTCAAAAACAAATTAGAACTAGTATTTACAATTGAAACAATTAAGCTAACTGCAGACTGTTGCAAACAATCTACAGGTAGCTCAACTGATCCATATCAATACCAGTCGGAAACGTCCCCAAGACGCTAGCCATTGCCCCGCTGTATGGCAATGCTGATGCGCTGCGCCAGATACCCGCCCGCTCTCTCTCTCTTTTATTATTTTAATTCTAATTGATTATGTTTATAAATTCAATATGTTTTACATAGGTACTTACATAACATTTTATGGCGATCACAATAGGCCTATCATGGCCGTAGTGACACGAAAGCCACCTAAAGCAAATAATAATACA
Organism: Eupithecia inturbata; assembly: GCA_963662085.1. Taxonomy (NCBI): domain Eukaryota; kingdom Metazoa; phylum Arthropoda; class Insecta; order Lepidoptera; family Geometridae; genus Eupithecia; species Eupithecia inturbata. Next base: position 5,747,054 of record OY759180.1, on the reverse strand, counting down.
TAACATTAAGTAAAGAAGTTACTAAATAAGTCATTCAATAGGTACCTAGATACCGTGTGATAAATTCTGCGCATATTGGACTAAAAACTAACAATGCATTGCTGCGACATCTCACAATGCTGCGAAAGTGATAAACGTCGCTTTTACCACCGATATCGAAACCCATTAATTATACTGTCTTACTTTGAGTCTCATACTTGCTTTTAGATAGTCGATATTGCATGATACTCTAGCATACAGCATAGTATAGTATTATCTGTGCTCTATTTATGACACGCCTGTAAGAATAGATGTTTTGAATAAATACTAATACCTATCAATAGCAGGTTGTCTGGCGGAGATCGCTCTTGAGCGATAAGACCGCCGATTGTCACTTATGTTATAACTGTTTAATTTAAATTGTTTCTTAGTTTTAAGTGTGCAATAAAAGTATTTTCTATCTATCTTCTACCTACTTACATCATTTGTTACTTTTACTTGGTATAAAAAAAAAAACTTTATTACACAGAATACTGATATGGATGGATACTGGATACAATTACATTTAGCCTGTAACGTCCCACTGTTGGGCAAAGGCCTCACCCTGATCTTTCTTAAATTCTTAATTTCTTTATTGCACACACAAGTTAAAACATACATAAAAGTTAACAAATAATGGACATGTACAAAGGCGAGCTCAACCCTAAAAGAGTTATCTTTCCATGTATCATGATTCTGAGCCAGTTGTATCCACGAGTACTGGATAGCTCGTTGAATATTAATAGCAGTCCGTTGTATTGTAGAGTTCGCAGTCAAGATTCGTGATGATATTTTAAAATCAGCAGATGAAATTCGGTTCCAATCATAATGGTATAACGTATCTAACATACATTATATCATTATTACATCAGCCTCGGACGACCCACATCATGTGGTGTATAAGCTTCCTTTAGCTTGTCTTGTACTTCTCACATCCAACTGCACCCTGCTACTTTGCCGATCATCATCCTACGGTAAGCAGACGACCTGATCCATGTCCTTCCACGGGATACCCTCTATCGCCTTGGACACGTTTTATGGTTATTTATATCCCATGGAAACTGATTCATGTGATAAAAAGTAGCCTATGTTTTAATCCAGGCCTAAAACTACCTGTATGCGAAATTTCACCAATTCGTTCCGTTCAGTAGTTTTGACGTGAAGACCTCTTCACGCCTTAAGTTTGGATGTTTAAATGTATGGATGTCTGTGTGTTACCTAACAAACATACATCCATACATCTAAACATCCAAACATACACATTTATAATATTACTAGCTGCAGCCCGTGGCTTCGCACGTTTTTTTCCGGAATAAAAGGTAGCCTATGTCCGGCCCCGGTATACCATCTACCTCGCTGCCAAATTTCACCGAGATCCGTTCAGCCGTTCTTGAGTTATAAATAGTGTAACTAACACGACTTTCTTTTATATATATATAGATATAGAAGATAGTGATAGATAGTGTGAAGTTCATATTCTAGTAGAGCTATAGTTTTTTACTCACCATAATAAGTCCATGAAGTAACAGGAGCGACAGCTGCGCCACATTTGATGGTGTTCAGCTCGTCTTGTACCAACATCATCGTGGTCGCGAAACCGCCGTAGCTCCAGCCCCAGACGCCGATTCTATCGGGGTCGATGAACGAGTAGAGGCTTACTAAGCTCCTGTAAAACAATGTTTAACACAGTTATAAAGAAGAATTATGCTAATCATGAGCCATTAGGCTTGGATTGTACCTATTGATGACTACAGTGAAAGTATTAAAAGGTATGTACCCTGAAGAAAACTGCTGCCCATTTTCTAGAATTGGGGTGCCCCTTAGTAACATACAAATACGAATATGATAGTCTTATTTACAGTCCTAGCCCATCACGGCAAAAGGCAACAAGGCAACATATATATAAATAAATAAGTAAATAATAAATAATGCTGGACAATTCACACAGCATCATCTAGCCCCAAGGTAAGCAGAGCTTGTGTTATGGGTACTAGATGACTGATAAACTTAATACAATACATAACATAGATAGATATTTTTTATTCTATATAGAAAATACCCAGAACACCCGGAACAAATATTTGCAGATCGTACAAACATTTGTCCCAAGGCGGGAATCGAACCCGCAACCTTCTGCGTCGCAGGCGGACCTTCGCCCGCCGCGCCACATCGGTCGTCATGTCATATGTACCTATGTAGAAATGTTCAGCTCCGCCTTGACCACTCCTGCGCCAAAGGAAGGTCAGTCAGCCCTCGTGCAAGATTCGCTCAAATTTAGTCAAAAGTAAATACTCCTTCCAGTATTGTTGCTAGAGTGTCACTGACCTCAACGCTGCTCAGTGCGTTGTTGACAATGCAGCGCTTTTACCCCCATCACGCCAGAGCCACGCTCGTCTACCGATCCTACTAAGAAACTCCTGTTTGTAGCTAAACACGTGTTGTATTAAATGTGGTCAAAAGGCAGAGAGGTACCTAAGCCCTAAGGTTACTTACCGTATTGTTGCTAAAGTGTCGCTGACCTTCACGCTGCCCAGTGCGTTGTTAATAGCATGCATCGCCTCCACCCCCATCACGCCAGAGCCACGCTCGTCTACCGATCCCACTATTAAACTCCTGTTTGTAGCTAAACACGTGTTTTACTAAACGTGGTCAAAAGGCAGAGAGGTACCTAAGCCCTAAGGTTACTTACCGTATTGTTGCTAAAGTGTCGCTGACCTCAACGCTGCCCAGTGCGTTGTTAATAGCATGCATCGCCTCCACCCCCATCACGCCAGAGCCTCGCACGTCTATCGATGCTACAATGAAACTCCTGTTTGTAGCTAAACACGTGTTGTACTAAACGTGGTCAAAAGGCAGAGGTACCTAAGCCCTAAGGTTACTTACCGTATTGTTGCTAAAGTGTCGCTGACCTCAACGCTGCCCAGTGCGTTGTTAATAGCATGCATCGCCTCCACCCCCATCACGCCAGAGCCTCGCACGTCTATCGATGCTACAATGAAACTCCTGTTTGTAGCTAAACACGTGTTGTACTAAACGTGGTCAAAAGGCAGAGGTACCTAAGCCCTAAGGTTACTTACCGTATTGTTGCTAAGGTGTCGCTGACCTCAACACTGCCCAGTGCGTTGTTAATAGCATGCATCGCCTCCACCCCCATCACGCCCGAGCCTCGCACGTCTATCGATGCCACAATGAAACTCCTGTTTGTAGCTAGATAAGTGTTGTAGTATTCTGGAAAAAAAATGGTATGCAATAGTTTAGTTGGGTTGGGGCTTATATTCATTAACATCACAACCTTAACCTTAACCTTATCCTCAAAAGCTGGGCAAAGTATTATTGAAGTAGGTAAGTAATTACATTGGTAGGTCTAGGTTCAAAGCAGAAAAGCATTATTAAACAGGGAAGTTATAACAGAATGGTTTCAGAGTTCCAAAACAACTTTGGTATAACTGGAGGCGTTACTATGTTGGAAGTTTCACGAGCTTCATGATTTCTCGTTAAAATACCAAAAGAGATTAGTTGCAGCCAACCACTCACACTACAATGTGTCTACGATTGCCGGTAACAATCAACAACGTATTCAAGACCTTAAATCGAACCACATTCTAATAAGTTTCATCCATCCCACCATTGTAAAAAGGAGAAAGATCGAACTTTTTTTTCCCCAACTGTCCCCCTAAGGGGACAGAGCAGGGAGACAGGTAGGAATAATTTAAATTTAACAAACTTACCCAAATCGAAGTTGTCTTTAACCCTCGTTGTGCCAGGCCCAGCATACACTCTCACAATCATCGGATATTTCTTCCCCGTCTCAACACCTGGAGGCAATAGCAACTTCGCACTCGATAATATATCGTCCCCTAGCGACAACACATTATACAAAGTCATAGGTAGCTTGTACTGCTGCAATTTCTCACTTAATCTCCCATTATCGTCTATGAGACTGAATTTGTCTTCTGCGCTGTCGTAGAGAAAGATCTTTGGTGGGATATTACAGGCACTGCAAGTGACGATTGCAAATCTCGCTCCAGGTGAGAATTTTGCTTCTACGTTTCGACAAGACGGTTCCTTGCAGCTAATGCATTTGACGACGCCGGCTGTTGTCGCCCAGATTTGCCTCAGCCAGGGGATATGACCGGGCGCTACCTTGTAGTACACTGTGTCTGTTTTGGCATTCCATCCTAGGATTTCCGTTACTGTGGAGTTGCCAGGACTGAGGTCTTCTGTTGCGAGAGTTCGGAAATCGAAACGTGCCGCGTGAGGGAATCTTTGTTCTCCGTGATATAGCGGTTGGATTTCCACCATTATGCTTCCAGTTTTGTCGAAGAGCGGTGTGGTGATGTCTACCCAGCCGTTTGACTCTGTATGCTCTTTGACCATGCTGCATTTATCATTCTTGAGATCGCAGTTGACTAGGATACTCGTGCTTTGTCGTCTGTTCAGCCACAGGACGATAAGGTTCTGGTCGGAAGCCCAGTTGACTCTTCCCAGAATGTGGTCTAGTCCCACTACGTCGACGGGTGCTGGGATGTTCCACGGTTCTGCTGTGGGTTCGTCGAGTTTGTAGACGCGTAGTCCTACGAGAGGGTTGGTGCGACCTGCCTGGCAGAAAAGTGACGGAGTAAATAATATATTACATAATAAGTATCATTTGTTTTTACCATTACTATCTACACTTTGTGGCGATACCGGACATTTTCCAGGTGGAACTTAAAATCAGCGATGCTGAGTCCTTAACCTTTTCGTCGTTATCACGTCACCTAAGTACTTTATTTATACAACCTTACTTCAAAAATGTTCTTTGTTTAGTATTTATCCTTAGTAGTAAAGCCTCTAACAATTAAGTAAGTAGGTACAGTCAGCTGCTCAGATGTATACACTCCCAAGTTTTCACTTATAGTTTACTTGGAACTTTTCAAATAAAAGTTCACGTACAAATTTTTCGTGCAAAATAGTTATCGTACTTGTCAGAATGCGGTATATAAATTATCACAATATATTATACACTTACTATTTAGTCAAAATGAAAACTTAACAGTGTATACATATTTTCGCAGCTGACGTACTTATAAGATTATAGTTTTGATGAATAAACGTATAAAGCATAATCAAAGGGTGGCAATTGTATCAAATCAGCACAGCTAACTAATAATCAGATTGCTAGCACAACCGCGTTATTGATATCGTGGCGAAATAGTGAGCATCGTATTGGAAGAATCAAGTTTCTCGAAGGTATTGATAATTAGAACAAACCACAACGTACTATGCCTGATCAATATCATAAATAAACTAAAGATATGTTCATCGTGAAAATAACATTGGCGAGATGATGATAGGTTGACGATAAGGACCAAAAAATAGGAAACTTTGAGGTGCAAAAACGATTTCCATACAGATGCTGGTTAGGGTTTTTTTTACTAAATTGGGGACTATCAGTTAAGAACCTACATTCATTGGCTCAAAACTTCTCCATTATCCGAGAATAACTGTTCAAGATGGATCAAGATTATGCACCAACCTTCGGATACTTGAATGTCACCAGTTCCGGGTACTGATTAGACGGTTCCCCGAATAACTGGTACTCGGCAGACTCCACGTCGGTGTCATTGAAAGAAGCTACCGCCAGGTAAGTACCGCTGGGGGAGAACCATATCGCTTCGGGGGTGTTGAACACCTCCTCTGAAAAATAAATGAGTCGTTTAAATAAGACGAGTATGGGCCCTGCTCAGAGCTGATTTGAGTTGGAGTTTTAGATTTTTCGCAACGTGATGGTGTAGCATTTTGTGTTGTTATTCGTACATTGTTTTTGGGCCGTAAAAAAAGAGATCACCGCTCGATTGTCCTCCAGTTCACGGAGGACAATCGAGCGGTGATCCCTTTTTTGCGACCGTGATAACGTACACGAACAAAGTTACTTCAGGCGAATAAAGCAAATCTGTAAGAATTTATTTGCGAAGACATGCACTAACCTTAAGCAGAGAATGACCGAAGATCTTTAATAGAGGCCTATGTATAGCAGTGGACTTTAATTGGCTGACATGATGATGTGATGATATTGTATTAACGTATCTTCACAAATCATTTGTAAGCACTAACCTTCATAAACCCAGTCAGTAGCACCAAAGTAGACTTCGCCCGGCACTCCATCTGTCGTCAGCTTACCGACAACTTCGCTTTGCCGTATATCAGGCACGTAGAACACATTATTATCCTGCACGTATGCTAGAGATTTGTTGCTCCCCCATACTATCAGTTGCAGGTGACCTTGCCCTATGTTCTTGATCAATCTGTGAACAGTTGAATGACAATGAATTTTTGTAGGATCTGCACATATTTGCCCCGGCTGTGCGGTTACGCAATAACCACCCATTGATATTTGAAAGCCCTTTGAATGGCCTTCGTAATCCGCTATTGTATGGATATGTCCTCTGAAATGGCTTTCAAGGCTATTTAAAGGTCTTTCAAATGTCGATTAAAAGATGGGTAGTTTTTGCGTAGGTGTTGTTAGTTTGGTGGTGTTGGTGTTACCAGCAATGCAATTATTGCTGGTCTACTAGGGTATATTAGGGTGGTCCAAAAAAATATCTTGGCTTTTTCAAATCGGCCACCCCCTTTGTTTGTAACACGTACTAATAAATAACATTGTGTCAGAAAGGCTTCCGCAAATATTTTTTGAAAATATTTTTTAGCTTTTGCGTAACGGGGTGCTTAATCGAGTAATTAAATAAACCCTAGAGTTATTTTTACCCCAGCTTCTCCCAGCGGCTTCGCTCACGTGGTACTTATATAAAACATAGCTTTTATCACTTAGGAATACTGTAACTACCTACCAGTGAAGTAATTTTTAGAATTGGACTATTATTTCCAGAGATTGCTCTTAGCACCCAAACCTCAACCTCTTCTAATCAACAAAGGAGGCTGAAATTTTTACTAGATGATCACAGTAATATGAATTAAAAAACAAACGGTGACCGAATGCCTCCGATATATTAAATTTTTTTCCATACAAACATGGACCACGTGGTGTATACGTACATATGTATTATATAAATATATCAGTCATCTGGTACCTATAAACCAGCTCTGCATACTTTAATGGGGCCAGATGGTGCTGTGGGGAAATATCCAGTAGGTATATTATTTATTTTTAAGTTAGCCCTAATGAAATGTATGTAAAAACGAGCTTCTGTTGGCAGTTTTGCACTAGCTGATGCTGCATAAAATGTAGCCCATATCGAAAAATTAAAATTTGCTAAGGCTTGAGGGATAGATAGAGATGAGATACAATGTTTTGTATTTATTGACTCGGGTTGAATTCTATGGAATATTCACGTGTATAAAATGCATGACCAAAAACCGTCACTATCAGCGGAATAAATCATTGATAATATAAAAACTGTTTAAGTAGAATATAAACCCATAAAAGCAAGTAGTATACATAGATAGGAAACATAACCACACTTGACTAAAGGTATTTCTTGCACATAAAAAACCTACACGTGTAATCAATAATTCAAGATTTAACGCTAATTACACTACATAATGCATAAAATCTAGGGCAAATCTAGGCTAAGTAATTTTTTTATTATGTATGTGAACATAATACAGGTAGCTATGTGGCAGTATAATTATTATTGGAATCGATTAGATCAAATAGAAAACGATTATGAAAACGTACCTATAAGTATACCGGGTTATCAATCAACCAACAGAAGGCATCGCACGTTGACGAAAAAGTTTGATGAAAATCACCATCATCCTGTACAGTATATCCGGGGCCGACTTGAATTGGAAACCGCGGTAAATATAATGTTTACTAGATTCGTATTTGGTCGAGGATTATCTTGCTTATCATATGGCTAGATCCCATTGAAAATATTTCACTTTACGGCAAAGTATCATCATCAGTCTATACTAGTCTATTCACTGCTAGACGTAGGCCTCCATTCGTCTTCAGCTTGAGGTATCCAGCATCTGCCAGCAGTCTTTCGCTAGCCATCATCCCAGCTGGCCGGAGAGCGTCCTACACTACGTTTCCGCTCAGTCTCAACTGAAGAACGGTAAAGAATACAAACCCCTTATTCATAATGGTTTGCTAACGTAAAGCATTGCTATTTCTCACTCTGTCTTTTTGTAATGGCATAAGTCTGAGTGATAAATAACACTGCTTAGCAACTGTTTTATGATAACAAACCATTATGAATAAGGGGGTTTATAACTAACTAATAACTAAATGAGTTGAATAAGAGGTCTTTTGGGGGTCATATATTCTAAGACACACACCACAAAGGTTGTCAGCGTCACACATAAACTTTATCTGTAGGTAAGTCAATAGCTAGATCACGTATCACTATTAAAAGTTAAATAATCTTACCTGTTTTCAAGGTCGTACACTGAATATTCAGCAATCGTCGAATGTCGGTACACCTGAAAGTTTAAAGTGACCTTTAGCGTAATACATCTATCTCTTTTTTAGGGTTCCGTACCCGAAGGGTGAAAACGGAACCCTATTACTAAGCCCCCGCTGTCCGTCCGTCCGTCCGTCAGTCTGTCACAGGGCTCTATCTCATGAACCGTAAGAGGTATTTCTCTTGCCGTTGGAACAACAAATAATAAAAATAAAATAAATATCAAAATTAAAGGGGGCTCCCATACAAAAAACGTGTTTTTTTTGCCATTTTTGCTCATAATTTGTCAAAGTTGTATCTCTTGAACTACAATAGGTAGGCACATGAAACTTTCAATAAGTAAATAACACTTCAACTCTAATAAAAGCAAATACTAAAAATAAAATAAAGTTGAAAATTTAAAGGGGTCTCCGAACAAGTGAAAATTTAATGTTCTTTGAAAAAGTTGCCTGATTTTTACGGTACGGAACCCTGCGTATGCGAGTCGACTCGCACTTGGCGATTTATTTTATGATTATCTCTTTGTTTTTATACAGAACTAAGAATGGATACACTAGACTTTTAAGACATCCGTAACGAAACTGGATTATTTTAGTTAGGCATATTATCGAATATTAATAACAGGAGTTTGGACTGAGCTTATTTTATTTGTTTATCTTTAAGGTCATTTCTAGAAACATATGTATAATAAATAAGTAATGCTAGATAATTCACACAGCAGTCCCAAGCTAAGCAGAGCTTGTGTACTAGATGACTGATATACATACATACTTAATACAATCCATTAAATAGATATATATTTTTTATTATACACTAGTGACATTCATAAATAGGTATTCTGTCCCGCGATATCTTGATTTATTTAGTAATTATTTCTGAATAATCTAATATCCCAAACAAAGTTGTTTTAATGTCATGTAAAGTCAGTATCACCACAATCAGGTTAAGTAACAAGTGAGTACAAACGAGCGATTTTTTGTCCTACTGATGAAAACTTGGTAGTTTTCAAACGGCATTCAGTCGTTTGACAATTAACTATGGTGACATCATACATTTTGAAAAAGAGATTTAAGAATCGGCCTAACCTTGGTATTTATAAATAAATAAATAAATAATGCAATCCACACAGCATCATCTAGCCCCAAGCTAAGCATAGCTTGTGTTATGAGTACTAGATGACTGATATACTTAATACACTACAGTACGTAGATAGATATTTGGTATTTTTTAATCTAAAGTTTGAAAAGTACACAAAGACATAATAAGTGGTACCTATACTTTTAACCGACTTCAGAGAAAGGAAGAGGTTTTATGTTAGCTGTATGTATGTTTTTTTTTTTACTTTTTTAATGTATATTCGTCGATTTCTCCCTCTATTATGGACGGTTTTAATTTTTTTTTCTGTTCTTTATAGGCCGAGAATTATTCCGAGGAATATTTACTTTTATTTATTTATTTTATTTAGTATTTGATCTGCAAAACTTAAAAAACAGTGTAGATATTAAGGAAATCGAAGTCGCTTATCACTTTTGTCAAAACAATCAAATTACTACTATAAAAATGATTAAAAAATAATCATAAAAATTAATCAAATGACTACTAGCTGCTGCCCGCGGCTTCACACGCTTTTTTCCGGGATAAAAAGTAGTATATGTCCGTCCCCGGGATACCATCTACTTCCCTGCCAAATTTCACTTAGATCTGCTCAGCCGTTTAGGCGTGAAAAGTTGACAGACAGACAGCCAGACAAGAGTTACTTTCGAATTTGTAACATTAGAGTATGGATATGGACTAGTATGGATGTCATCTGGTTCCCATAATACGAGCTCTGCTTACTTTGGGACTACCTCTAGAATGCAAGATGATGCTATGTGAAATCCCATAATTAGGTACCTACTACTATATACCTACTATTGTATTTACTAAACATTTGTGAGCCCAATATAACGAGGTAGTTACCTACATCATTTATGTATAATATAATATAGTAACATTATATATGTATTAATGTGAGTACCTATTATTATTATATTTTTTATGTTTATTTATATTAATGTCACGATTTATTTATTGTATTTTCCTTTGTTTCTCGTAATTAATAATTTTTGTTATCTAGCACTACCTACCAAATTGTTGTCAACACTACCCTAAGGTTAGCAGGTAGAGAATGCTATCTAGAATTATGTTCGCCTATGTACAACTTTTGTGCAATAAAGAATATTCTATCTATCTATTCTACATAACTTGGTTACTAAAACCTCTTTAAACCTCTTGGTTACCAAAACAAAGAAAATTACAATTCAATAATAAAAACAATTTAGAACTAGTATTTACAATTGAAACAATTAAGCTAACTGCAGACTGTTGCAAACAATTTACAGGTACGAGTAGCTCAACTGATCCATATCAATACCAGTCGGAAGCGTCTCCAAGACGCTGGCTGCATTGCCGCGCTGTATGGCAATGAATCTGGTTAATTTTTTTATTTTTATTAAACATTATTTACATACATATTCTACAGCTAACATAAACCGTTAATCGGTTTGTCCGTAAGCCTCAGTCTCTATGGTAAGTATTGTATCTAATGAATACAACAACTCCCAACTCCAACAACCACACAGACACACTTCCAACTCTCTTATAATGATATCACACTTCTCACTATTCATACTTCCACACTAATATTATAAATTTGTAAGTCACTCTGTATGTCTGTCTGTTATCTTTTCACAACAAAAGTTTGAAAGTTTGGAATGTTTGAATTGACGGATGGCTGGATGTATTTTTGCTACTCCTTCTCGCCAAAACTACTAAACGGTTAGGTCTAGAACAATACATATATTTTTATTCCATAAATCAGTTCCCATGGGATAGAAATAGCCAAAAAACGCTTCCATAGGACAATTATTATTATAATTCAATTCAATTAATTTATTCACCATAAATTCACAAGGAACACTTGGTCAAGTCAATTGTTCTATGGAATCTATTATCTATTATATTTGGTACACCCCCTGTATTTCTTAAATTCACATAAGTAATTAGTTTCATCCAAAGGTTGCCAGGAAGAGATCGTTTCTAAGCGATAAGGCCGCCCGTTGTACTTGTCTTATGTAATGTCTCTTTGTAATGTTCTTTTATTGGTGTATAACAAAGCATTTTTGTATTGTATAAGCTATATTTTAATACCAGTAACTTTATATTTGATCGAAGACAAGAAACCGTATATATTATTAAATAATTCAGAACTGAATAGGCAGGGAAATACCTAACACCCGTATTCAAGAACAATACTTATATACTTATATTATATACTTATATTATGTACGGTAGCAAGCCAAGTACAGATTTTTGACAGCTTTCCCATACAAAAATTGTTAATTTACCGACCCTATGCGTTCGTGAGGACTGTGAGACCTCATAGTATTGTTCTTGAACACGGCCGTAACTATTTTTAGTCTGTAAGACATTTAAACAAAAACCATTCCATTCAATGCGTAATAAAAAACAGCGAGTTAACGATGCATAAAAGTGGAAAGCAATTAAGAATGTATGTTCCTAATGAACAAAGTAATTACAAGATATTTCTTGGTATGCATACTTAATCAGCGAAGCAAATCGCTTTCTGACAGAGTCGTAAATTAAAACCTAATATGCTTCGATCTTATTAAATAAGCGGAGATGAGGTAGGTACTACCTTCTCGAAAGTGGAAGGCTCAAGGTGCAATTAGGTCCACCCACCTCAGTCATAGTCGGACCGGCGCGGCGGCGTTCGTGTTACGCCTGTTGCTACGACGTACTTTAGTGTGATTGATTGACTAAAAGACTACAGCAATGCCCTCGTGTTTTTTCATTATAATTATTGTACAAGATTGGAAAATGTAACTGTGAGCGAGTGTTTGCGTGTAGTTGTAACACAGGCCAGTTGTTGACTAAGCGCTGCGAGCACGTACCATATCTACAGATTTTACTTAGATCTATGCTAATATGTAATGCTTTCTCTTCGGGTGATGAATTGCTATAGGCGGGAAGTAAGTAATAACAATGTTAGATAACCTAGATATTGTTCTCTAAGGATGAATAGAATCCATCCACACTAATATTATAAATTCGAAAGTAACTCTGTCTATCTGTCTGTTACGTTTTCACGCCTAAACAGCTGAACGGATCTTAATAAAATTTGGCAGGGAGATAGATGGTATCCTGGGGACGGACATAGGCTATTTTCTATCTCGGAAAAGAGCATGCGAAGCCGCGGACAGCAGCTAAAGTAGAAATAAAACAGCAAGGGATTTAAGAATGCTTCTACATCGAATGTTTTTCTGTATTCTTACGTAGACAGAAACGTTGTATGTATATTTAAGGCATCCTTTAGCTAGCTGAGTTCTATTGTCCTATAGTAGTGGTGGAGTAGATATGTCAGCTGTTGAGTGTCCCGCATTATTTATTATTAAAAATGTAAATAACTCACCCTTTTCTTATTTCTGGCTAGCAGCACATATTTCCCATCCTTTGAGAAATCTGTTACTGTGTAGTTTTGTAGGTTGTACTGCAAAAATATGTTACATTAGATATTAAGCACAAAATCTCTTTAAAAAATTATGTGTAGGGCTCTCTCACAGATTTTTAAAGTGATTTTGTTAAGAATATATGTGATATCGATACCGATAAATCAAATTGAGTAATTAACGCCCAAACCGGAATTTCGATTAACCAAACATCAGGATTGGTGAAGAAAGACTTTGGAAGTGTTAAAGCAGCAGTGCCAAAAAATTTGCATCCTTGAAGGTACGTACCAATTCCTCCTCGCCCAATATCGTCTCGAAAGTATCATTTGAAGCGTCATACTTTCTTATTCCTAACTGATCCCTGAACATGTATTTTGTTTCTGAAAACATATAGCAGTAATAATTAATGTAAATCTCAATGACGAAGAATATCCATACCGCATTTCAATGAAAATGTCTAGGTTTTTCCCCAGCTAAGGTTTTTTCACTTAGAATCGACAGACCGCACAATACCTAAGTTAATTTATACGAGGCAGTAAAACCACTCCACCACCTCCACAGCCTATATTGGTCCACTGCTGGAACCAGGCCTCCCCATGATAAGCACCTTGTTGGCTTTTATCTCACGGGGGTAATATATACATATCTATCCCTTATAGGGATTATTCCCTACGCTGGGCATGCGGGTTGGGGATCGCAGTTGGGGTAAAACCACTACGGCTATTGATATTGTGCTCACTCAATCTCAGGTGCGCTCAGAGATTGTAAAATTTAAATAAAAATTATTTATTATTAACGTAAAGCGTAGGTACACATTATTATTCTTTGCCCACACTCTCCCACACTATACATAAGTTATCTGGACACATACCTATATCTGACATTTGCCTTTGTTAATACGCAGTGGCGGATCATTTCTAAGGCAAACTAGGCAACTGCCTAGGGGCGCGAGGTTACAAGGAGCGAGCGCGCGGAAAATTTTTCATTAGGAAATAATTAATTATGGCCGCCTATATAAATATATAATATGCCATAATACATAATGCGCCACTCTATAGCCGCTAGACAGTGGGGGATTATCCCTAAGGTAAACAAGGCCGCCTTTTTTTTTTTTTGAGGTTTTTTCAATTACATTAACAAAGGACTTAGCAAAAGTCAGATGTCATGATGCTATTCGTTGATGAGCGTCAGGGGTGGCTTAAGCGGGTGTGCGGAGCTCACGGGCGTAGGGTCATAGGGGGCGCCAAGCGCCCCGGCGGCCGCACGTCTCCTTAGAGTATGTATCTATGACGGTGCATACACCACCGATCGTGGTTCGCTCCGCTCGCTGTGGTTAGTTTAGTTGTTTTTGACTTCGTGAAATTCCGTGGCTCTCTACGCTCGCCGCCATTGTCTTTTGCCCACAACCAAAAAATCACAAAAATTTGCAGGGCGCTCCGCTCGCCGTTATCTGTCCTTCCGTGCCTTTTTTGGCTAGCCAAACCAATAGAGGTGGTAGTCAACTCTGACAACCACCTCAACCAAGCTAACCAAAAGTATTAATATTTTCGCTCCTAGCTTCGCTCGCCGTCATTTTTGTTATGTCAAAGCATTTTGGTTTGTATCGAATCAGCTAAAATCAGCACTCAGCACTCGTCGGGTAGAGTGAGTGTAGGGGTCGTTAAGCGCCAGATGTCAAGGAGTGCCAAAATGCGAATTTTGATTCAAGAGAAAAATTATTTGGAGCGAAAAATAATAGTTTGATTGCCCTGTGTGACGCCTTCTGCGCAACCTGCGTGAGGTTGCGCAACTGGGCGTGGTAGGCGAGGACAAACCACTGATAGACTCAAAGTCTCAAAAGTTTTCGCGGCTCGCTCCGCTCGCCATTACTTCTATTGTTTTACCTGCCTTGCATACTTGTCTACCGCTGGGAAACTTCCTATTTGTCTTTGTTACTGACCATAACCCACCAATCTTGAGCTTTGCCGCGGCTTGTTTACATAGGGGCGCCGATGAGGTTTCTGCCTAGGGCGCTGTCGACACTTAATCCGCCTCTGTTAATACGTACTTTACTTACACTAACCAATCAAAATAAAAATATTTTATTTCTTTAGGTTTACAAAAAAAGCTCATAGGCAAACTATCGGATCGACGAGTATGTATGATTATGTTCGAGTATGTATCGTTGGTTATGTCAGGTCATCGTCTGGCAAACTAAGGGGACCTTACAACTCCTGTAGCAAGCAAAATAACAAACGCCGAAAAGGATCAGAAAGTTGACATTTAAAATAAGTTACAAGGGTTGTGAGAGGGTAAATACCTGATACCCATTGCACCTCCAGCCGGTCAGGATAGAACTCCCCTCTCAGAGGAATGACCTCCTCAAGAGCAAGAGTCCTCTCTCCACGCAACAGGAAGCCTTTCGACTCAGTATGACAACTCAGGAAGGCCAGAACACAGCCGAATATTATTTTGAAGTCCTGGAAGAAGATTATGAGAAAATAAAAAAAAGCTTAGAACAGCAAAATATGCTAGGGATAGAAATACCTACACAGATGTATTGTTTTAGTTCGAGTTTCTCCTACAGGGCAGAACTGTGAGGAACGCGATATACCTACTAACGCTTATAAGATTAAAAATTTTAAATTTTAAGTTATGCTCCTATTTTTTTGGAATCAGAAATTTCGATTTTCATTTCCCGAGTAGGCCTCCAGAGCGCTGTTGCTTAGCGAATTAAATATGTGTCGGAAACCGTTCTAGTGAGAGACGACTTGCGTGAAAGGGGTCCGGATCGAATTTAGAACACTAGCTGTCGATTCGGGGAAAAAATAATATTTTCTCCTGTGACCTACACCAATATTCTCTTATATTATAAGATAATCTCGAGAACTTGGAAGGAAACTAACTCTGATTGAACATGACAAGGTTACTTAAACCAACGGGAGTTAATCAGATGTCCTTTTACTTATTAGGTACTCATAATAGGTATGCATGCAGGTACCCAACCGTAAACCCGACCGAATGCTATTGTCATTTATAGAACAATAATAGGCCTAACAAATTATAGGTACCTATTAGGCCTATTTGTTATATAACTTATAAAACATTATTAGTATAATCACTGTAAAATCCTTAAATACTGACTTAAGAATATCGTCAAAAAATTATGACTAACTTATTAATTTAACCGACAACACGGAAACCGCTCGCGCCGCTGTCGCCGCCGCCGCCGTTGGTGTGGTTGTTCTAACTGTACCTACCTATTAGATAGTAGGTACCAGCTGACTCACTCACTTTTAGCAAAAATAAAATTGCGGTGTGTTAGACACTGTTTTAATATTTTTCTTGCGTGTAAATTTTGCTTGTGTATTTTCCCTCGTAGGTAATATTATCTGCCAATGTATTTATTATTTCAAAATGTATATTAATTGTATATTTTAAGTCTGGTTTGTATCTATTGTGGAAGCAGCAAATAAATGAATGTATATGTCAAAATTCAAAATGTTACCTCTAAATAAATATTTAATTATACTAATTTTACGTCTTATAACAAACTGTATCGTTGAACATGTTTAATGTTCACACAATAGGTAGGTGTTCTACTTAATAATGAATACGAATAATTGTTTACAAAAGGTGCTGCGAAAATAACAAGTTTCAATCAAATTACTTACCCACATTTTTTTACACGCATCACCTTTTTTTTCAGTCAGGTACTACATAAAGTCCTACATAACGAACACAACAGTCTAATTAAGTTTCAAAGCAATCAAATTACTACATTTTTTACATGTACCACTTTTTTTTAGTTACTATATCAAGTCCTACATATCGAACACAAATCACACACCAATAAATATAAATATCACTCACCATGTCAAGGCTGACAGGACACAGGATCCGATCAGTTAAGTCCAATTATTATCAACATCACACGGTTCACTATCGTACGCGCGAGCTAGCGGGCGCGTGGCAAGCGACTGAGGCCAAAGCGCCGCCGCCGCCTTCACATGAGAGATGAGGCGCTATGGTCCAGAAACCATCGCATGAAATGATGCGCAGAGGTCTGGGAACCATCACGAGAGATGCAAAGAAGTGGTGAACAAAAGAATGGTACACGGGGACCAAAGGTACTCGCGCAGAGATGTTAATCCCAGGGTTTTGTAAAACCTTACTTTAATTAGACATTTCGTCGAAGGACATGGTAAATGTCTAGACCCCAAAAGTGTTTTAAGGAGACGTTTCTGTTTCTGGGAAAAGAGTAAGTTAAGTTGGTACCTATGTGGGAAATTATTCAGTGAAATTTACCGAGGAATTTCGTGAAATTCGACTTATTTTCATGAGTTGGTCTGGTCGCGTAGGTAAAGGTACTTAAACTTCAAAATCTCGTCCGCTCTCTATGCTGTAGGTACCAACGCATAAACTCCAATGTTTCTGTTACAGTAACATTGCATAACAAGAGCACAGGAAACAAATGTTTATTCCATTTCTAGGTGGTCATTATCACATAAAAACAAGGGCCGATAATATAGTAGGTATTTTAGGATCAACTTTTTCAATAAGTTGCCTTGTTTCTTTATTTTTACCTACATCAAAGGTTCATTCTTCTAAATATAGCCAAGCAGCATAATCGAAACACATTTTCCTTGTCTTACCCTAGATTACACATCGAAACATTTAAAGATACTTATGAAACCGCTCATAAGTCCTGAGAAAGGAATCCTCCTACATCAGCATTTTAAGGAAAGAGTCCGAAAATCTCCTTTTGATTTTAGCTAAGCATTTTGGGAGAAATAAACATAATCTCATAATCTCTTGACATAAAATATAGGATTTATTTTCGTCCCGTGCAATTCGATAACCCACCTACATATGTACACACGACCCAGCTTTGAATCATGGCAAAGAGGAAATGTTTACAAGAAGCGGAACCTAAGTCATCGAACCCGAACGATCTTAGTACCACAATAATACGCCATACTGATATGTGCTGTTACATAAATGTAACCGAAATTATGTAACCGACGACTGTTATAGCCTTACAGCTGCATGGTTGCACAAGATCCTTTCCAATAGCTTGTAAATAAAACAAAACATGACCTACTTGACGGAATCTACGTGACACTTTTAGCCTTCATGTTCTAGCCGAACCTAGCTGCGATTTTATACTTACGTTAATTAAATGGCTTATTCCCATTACATCCAAACCCATTGTTCTCGGATAAGAAAACTTTCATACTTAGTTCCCAACCACATCCAACGAGCATTTTAATAATAATTTTTAAAATATTTTCGTTCGAGTTAATACTATCTGAAATCAGTTATTTTCAACGATCATATCTTCCACAATTCTGAAGCATTTACTTTGAGATTTTAATATGTTATAGTTCAGGATTGATGCTAGACCGCTAGTGTTTCAAAAACACGATTACATGAAATTTTATCGATAGAAAAAAAATACAAAGTTCACTCTAAACTGTACTTTAAACCGTCGCTATTCAATAGATACGTTAAAATAAGCCTTGATACTTTATACAGTAAACAAGCAGAGTATAAAGCAGACGATGTGTGTGTTACATTTGTTCCCACTCATCCACGCAGTGAGTTGAGGTACAGTAAGCACGGTAGGTACGATGTTGTTAACCACGGTTTAAATAAGTATTTAATCTGTGGCTAACAGGATTATCTGTCTAACCTACCTACTTACTCATTTTCGCTCGCGCCTTCACTCACGCGGAATTTCCACCAACTTCTGATTAAATTTAAACTCACATAAACAATATTGCCCAACATAATGCGCCCAAATAGATTGAATATTACCGAAAAGTTAACAAAATGCCCTGCGCTTAGCATGAACTTCTTAGCCGAATCTAGTTTCTTCTTCCATTGCTAGGAGGCCATTAAACTAATCGCGTGAAATATCACTTATTCCAGTAAATAAACTGAACTAGCCAACCCGAACTTTGATCTCGCGACATGTAACTCTCAAATACACAAATATATATAAAACTTGTACAATCACTTGCGATTATTATTCGATAAAAGGTAGTTTTTGAGATATCGGAGCCTACACACTATTGCAGTAGAATAACTCTTTATAATCCTTATGTATCATCCAACTTTCGTACATCTACATTTTATTTTATTTATTTTTATTTTTATTGTTTAACAAAATCAACAGCCCTTATATCTAAACAGTTAAATTAAATTTAAATTGAATCTAAATCTTTTTTTTCTGTTGTCTGTTGCTGTAAATTTATTATAAAAATGTATTTATGACCACGCTCATACATATGTTGATTTTTAGGACATTACAGGTTTTGAATTATTTCTGTTTTTTTTTTCATCATGTAATATCCTTATTAGTGAATTATACAGTGATACACGTCCACAGAACAGTAATGATGCCGAAAAATGGCACTATGACTTATCCTAAAATACAAAATTTTGGTACTTTACGCTCTTTTTTTTAGTATGACGGTATAGGTTATAACAATATTTTTTAAAATTCTAACTGATTGTACAAATCAGCTTCAATATTTTGATGGTGTCCGAAACGTCAGTGAATAAATTAATTAAAATAAAAAGTGTAATTTCGGACAAAGTGTCCGAAGTTATTGTGTACGAAACGTCAGCAAGCCATTGATACAGTATCGGAGTAAACATGCCACTTAGATCATTGCTCGCTTCGTTCGCTTGATCATTTATTGAGTCTAACACATATTGCTAATTAAGTAGGTATCAATAAAACATAACTTTGTTTATATTGCGTGACAACACTATAAAACTGTAAATTGCAATAAACTATTAAAGGAGTTTTATAAGAAAACTTCCGTAGACTCCTAAATGAGCGTGACCTATTACGTAACCACTTTAAAATTACACATATTAGATGGCATAACAACTAACTAAGATTCTCATAAACTTACCCCCACGACCTACCACAATTTAATACCCGCGACGACTTAAGTCTACTTTCAAAATTACCTTCCTGCTTAAGGGCGAAGCTAACGGGTTTGGTTGTCAAACTAGGTTCTCAGTACTCACGATAAATAAGCCGCCAAGACGAGTCGACTCGCACACGAAGGGTTTCGTACCGTAAAAATCGGGCAACTTTTTCAAAGATCATCAAATTTTCACTAGTTCGGAGACGCCTTTAAATTTTCAACTTTATTTTGTTTTTAGTATTTGTTTTTATTAAAGTTGAAGTTTTACTTATTTAAAGAAAGTTTCATGTGTCTACCTATTAGACTTTAGAGTTAAATTTAAGAAACAAACAGACCATATTTTTGAGACTTGCCCGAATATCAATTTCTTAAAGGATAAGCTCATAGAACTAAGAATTTAAATACTAGGCTTTGTTTTTTTTTATCGTGAATAAACGTTTTGTGTGGCCAAAATCTTACCTGACGTTAAGGTACGATGTGGCCGATGACGATGTCGTTGTAGTTGCAATGCTTTGTTCCGACCCCGGCAAATCACAACCTTCGGCATTGGAAAGCCTCTATCTGTCGATTTGAGGTTACTTACTTATGGTTGTAATGTAACCATTCAAAATCCAGCTTAATAAAATCATCAATCCAATAACGAGCTGTAAGTAGGTGCTAACCTACTTATTAATATCAGCTGTGCGGCACAGCTGCCGCACAGCTGATATTGTATAATCTTTCGCAGTCGCAGAGCGTCTTCTCACCTCCTTTCACTTTCATCCAAAGATCCACCGCAATATATTTTGTGTTTTAGTTAGGTATCATTGATTGCATGTTCGATTAATAATATTTCATATGCCACATTATTTATTGATTTCGATTTCTATATTTATACAATAGCCGAACACGACGTAGAATGTCTGTAAACAAACCACTCATACTTATCCTAAAATTCGTTTCATACGAAATTTACATTCCTTGTCAATTTTAGATCCTTAAATAAATATTGCTTACTGTTAATTATATCTGACGCCAAAGCAAGTGTGTTTTAGTTATTTGTGTCGTTTGTTTACCATCATTTCCTCTGGAGGATATTCAATGTTCGTGCCGTAACTCGAACTTTAATAGGTACACCTATTGTGATGTTTGTGTGGTCAAACCAACGAGACCAGATGAAGAAACGATGTAAACGATAACATCGTATGTACCCAATTGTGTCCCTGCCCCATACGACCTTTCATTGTTGAAGATTAAGAACATTTTTGATGTATTTATACCCCTGTATAAATATGTACATCAAAAATGTATCTATACAGGGGTTTGATGCATTTATACCCCTGTATAAATACATCAAAAATGTTTTTAATCTTGTTTGGTAACTGGACCGACATAACTTTTTGGGGGCTTGTGTGCAACATTCCCCCATTAGACCCAATGTCCTAAGTGTAGAAGTTGCTGAGATTTCATAATCTCGAAATCGATGACGATTTAAAGGCAAAATTTCGGGTCTGTTTCAAAAAACTTAAATAAACCACATCTCAGCAACCGTGACACTCAGGACATTCAGTCTACTGTGGAAAAGAGCAAGACCCCACAACCCTCAAAAATAATGTCTGGGTTCTGAATGGGACCTTCATCTATTATCATATTTATCATTTATCATTATCACAAGAAAAGACAAGATGCCTATTGACTCGTCTCTATAACAAGACCAAAGTCGGCCAAGGTTTTTGGTTGTTATATCGAACGTAATGTTAAGAAGATTAACGTTTTACTCAAACATAGTATGTAATCTTAAAACGACCGATGTGGCGCAGCGGGCGAAGGTTCGCCTGCGACGCAGGAGGTTGCGGGTTCGATTTCCGCCTTGGGACAAATGTTTATACGATCTGCAAATATTTGTTCCGGGTGTTCTGGGTATTTTCAATGTGTAACAAAAATTATCTATCTATGTACACTGCCGGCCAAAAGTTTGAGACCACCTACATCAAAGTAGGAAAATGAAATAAAACTCAAAATACAAAGCAAGAGGTTTAATTATGAATTAAAATACTTATTTCCTAATACACATACATTATGAAGAAAACAAAAAAATCAAGAAAAATCAACCATTTACTTTAAAAATGTCGCTCATATTTTATACAGATTTTTCGTCGAAAAACCCTCCCTTGCATTTTATTACTACTTTCACTATTCTTGGCATACGAGCAATCAATTTGTCGATTGTATCTTGTGATATATTGTTCCAGCTTTCTTGTAAAGCCTTCCACATGTCTTCTTGCGAAGTGGGACAACAACTGCGCACATTTCTATCAAGCTCTTCCCACAAAAGCTCAATCGGGTTGAGATCCGGACTCTGAGGGGGCCACACCATGTTTTTTAAAACCCCTTCTGTTTCTTTGTGTTCTAAATAACCCCTGCATAATTTTGAACTATGTTTTGGGTCATTATCTTGTTGGAAAAAAAATCCATCTCCAATTATTCTTGAACCAGACGGAATGGCATTTTGCTGTAGTATTCGTTTATATTGCTCCTTTTCATGATTCCTTCGACTCGTACCAAATCTCCGGTTCCATGGCCCGAGAAGCATCCCCAGACCATAATGGAACCACCACCATGCTTGACTGTTGGCACCACACAGTCTGGCATCATCTTTTCCTCGACGTTACGTCGAACAAAAATTCGTCGTTTTGAACCAAATATTTCAAATTTGGATTCATCTGACCAAAGAACTTGTTTAAAGTCTTCTTCAGTCCAGTCTCGATGGGTAAGGGCCCACTGCATCCGTTTCTTTTTGTTTTGTGGCCTTAGTAGTGGTTTTCGAACGGCGACGCGACCAAATAACTTAGCATCTCTCAAACGTCTTTTTACTGTAGTCAATGATACAGGTTCTGATCGGGATTTGTTCACTTCTACGCGGATTTCTGGTGCTGTTAGGCGTCTATTCCGCTTGCTGGTAGTGACGATGAAGTGATCCTCGCGAGAAGTGGTAGTTCTCGGCCTTCCCGAACGCGAACGATCTTGATTACTGCCAGTCTCCTTGTATCGGGTTATTGTGTTATGAACACAAGTCTTCGACAACTTAAGTTGAGAGGCAATCGCACGTTCAGATTTGCCTTCGCCGTATAAAACAACTATGGCAGAGCGAGTTTCACTGCTAATTTCGCGAACTTTTCCCATTTTAAGATGTCTTCACTGTAACAACGACGAGCTCAGACTAATAAGGTAGAAAATAATTTACTCCATAAAAACTCAGGTACTAAATATGTTTTAGGAAGCTAACATAATCCCTGATATCGGTTAACGCGAAACAAACCCAAAACAATAAGTAATGAGCAGATCATAAAAATATTACAATGACTCTACCACCTGGTCCTTGCGCGGCGCTCATTGATGTTTTGAAACAATAGACCTTTTTAGGATGATAACTTAAACAACAACATAAATAATGACTCTTAGAAATTCTTTAATAATAATAGAATACGCAGGTGTTCAAATTAGCTCATTATCATATGTGTACTTTGAAATATTTTGTTGGTGACAAAGATTTTTACAGTGGTCTCAAACTTTTGGCCGGCAGTGTATATATTGTAATAAGTTTATCAGTCATCTAGTACCCATAACACAAGCTCTGCTTAGCTTGGGGCTAGATGATGCTGTGTGGATTATCGAGCATTATTTATTTATTAAATCTGGTGATTATTTTGACAACCTTCTTTGAGCTAAGTCGACTTTTCCGGCTTACTCGAAAAGGCGCCAGTAATTTTTATTACTGTCGTGTATTGCGACCAGCAATAGAAAGCTAAGCTTGCTATGGTCTCAGCCTACAAGCTTGGTCATCATTGCAGCCCTTGCTGTCCGAGCTATAAACGCCTCGACCTTCAGTCTCGGCCTTCATTTCAGCTTGTCCATCAAGGGCTGCAATGCTAACCGCACCGTGATGGCCTGGACCTGCACTACGCTGTGCTTTCAGCCATCATCCTCGCGGCCAGCAACCCGCCCATTACTGACCTCGTCGGTAATGTATTATTAGTACCTACCAACTGTTGCAAGCTTCAAGTTTTTATCTTGTTATGAGAAAGGCAAGGCCGGTAAGTGGCCTGATACTCATCCATAGGCCAATGGTTCGCGATCCAAAAGGACATCAAGCAAGTGTAGGAAAGAATTGCATCGTGATTGTAAACCGACTAGTTTTACGAACTTTAAAGTCATGCTTTATTTCTTCCAACAACCAACTTGTTCCAACTCAATGTTAACTGCCCACTGCACATCAAAATCAAAGAGCTCGAGATCGCATTGTACCTACAGTCAAATGCTAGTAACTGCTAAATTAAGGCGAAGCAGGTGGAACCAATGTATTCGTTCCACCAGACATCATTAGGGCAAGCACGGGGATTGTTGTCTAGGGTAGAATAGACAAACGTCACATTGTCATAGAATGCGTAAATTATTTGAAATTCATTCCTTCAACTTCAATAATGTATGCAATGTATGACGATGCGATGTTATTATAGTCTATTCTACCCTAGACAACAATCCCCGTTCTCACGATTTGGATTTATTTGATATTAGACGACCAACTTCGTCCAACTCTTACCGTCTGTTTGTGATGTTATATCAAAAAACCTTTACTACTCTGACCATTTGAAAATTAATTCTATGAATAGTTCGCCATGCATTCAGATTAGACGGTCATTCATGCCTGCTGAATTTGGTTTATATTGATTTGCAAGTAGGTTACCTACACACGAATTCAGTATTTACCCGACTGTGCAAGGAAGGTTATGTTTTTTTTTTAATTGCGGTAGTATTTTTTGTGCCGCAAAACCAATAACTATACCTAATACTTCATTGCGCAAAACAGGGTTATTCGTTCTCCGAACGTCGAAGTGGCAACTACTAGAAAACCCTCAACAGTTCTTGTAATACTTGCTGTCAGTACTTTTGTGGCAATTGTGTATTATTTGCACATAAATGTAATAGATGATTATAAATCTATGCGTATAAAATGTCACATTTCCATTGAATTATAAACATGTACAAATAAATGAATAATAATATGAAATTTTACTGGAACATGGTGGTTTCTTTACGATACATAAATACATTCTGTTGAGCGCTTTAATAATACTTTTATTTACTTTTTTTTTTTTTTTTTTTTTTTAATACTTTGATCAAGGCTGTTCCGCTTTGGTAGACTCTGGCCGAGTAGTGAGGTAACTTACTACGCAAGTTTCTCAAGCCTACGGAAGCTTGCCCTTTATTCTATAACTTCCTAGGCATTCGTAACAATTTATGTAAATTTTATTCAGCATTTTAATACCAGTCTGGCAAGATTGATCGGACTGTGTATTGTGTAATAGATTTCGATTCAAGGAATTTATTTGAATGGTCTCAATGGGCCAATGGTTCCGTTTCCGAAAACAAGGTTTCTCTTTACTAATGCATGTTAGGATTTTTCGAAATCTACGTATATTTATTAGGTTCGTATTTTTGGCATTGATAGGACCTCTGCTGAATAATAATAATAACTTATCGAGGCTGCTTCGTGGTATAATTCTCTCTCTCACACATTTAAGTACTTTATGAAAATAAGTAGATACTTAACTTTGATGCAAAAATAAGAAGCTAAGCCTAGGATTAATTTTAGTAGATAGATAGATAGATAGATATAGTTTATTGTCAAACAGATAACATGTTTTTGGTTAGTAGTGCCTTAAATCCTATGTTAGGTTTATCTAGACACTAGGGTTCTCTAAAAATAGCAATAAGTATAATTTTTTACACACGGTAGGCAGTTACGCACACAACAATCACAGCGTTGTCACCGTCCGTCCTGTCCGAGTGTAGCTGTAAGGCGCGGTGCGAAGTTGTACCCACGTGATCCTCTTGAATCACGTGCATCAGGCCAGTGACAACGCTGCGCTTGAGTTTAGCTAAAGGATGCTCCTTTCCATGGCAAAGGTAAAACCATAAAAATATATTAACATTTTAGGGAAAATTACTAACTAGTAATGCTCGACAGTTAAATAAAATTAAGTTACGATAAATAATGTTTTGTCAATATGGCTTTAATATTATTTTGAGTGATTTTAGTAGTAGATCTAAGTTAAATAAAATTATTATCTTTCTTTCTCTTTTCTTCTGTTGTTATTCATTAAATAAATGCTTATTATTATTATTCATTGTTCTTGAAGATGTCTTGTAATGTATTCATCATCGTCAACCTATCTTAGTCCACTGCCTTAGGCCTCCCCCAATGAGCGCCTTAGCGCCCTGTCTTCAGCTTGCCGCATCCAGCATCTGCCTGCAGTCTTTCGCAGATCGCCATCCCACCTGGCGTGAGGGCGTCCTACACTACGTTTGCCGAGTCGCGGTCTCACTCGAGAACACGTTTACCCCACTGGTTGTCGGTTCTTCGCGAGATATGGCCAGCCGACTGCCACTTGAGCTTGCTAATTCTCTGAGCTATGTCGATAACTTTGGTTGGTAATTTATTAGGAATATTAAAATTTACAGGATTATGACCATCCGCAACCCAACTTCACCCACTGCTGGGTATTAGATCTCTAAGCTCTTGTGCCGTAATTTACAAGATAGCTACAGGAAATTAGGTAAGGATCACTTTGTTATAAATTAGGTTATCAAATGTAAACGGTATAAAATAAAAGTTTATTGACTTATTAAATAGAACTTAACACAAGAAGATACAATTTATATACATTTTCATACCACATTATGTCAATAAAAGTTTCATTGATTGTGACACCAATGAAACACTTGGACGTCTTATTTACGCAAAAATATGAATGTTAATGCCCCGGATATGCAAACATTCGAGGCAAATAAATATAGACATTATAGAAGTAGTTATAAGAAATAGATTACCTTGTACTTTTTACAATTTGAGACCTCGCTTAGGCAAATAATCGGGGCAAGGAAAAATAGTTATTATTTGTGAAGTATTAGGATATAGATTACCTCATACTATTTACAACTTGAGACAGCGATTCCAGTAGCGATCCATAGCGTTGTATCTATGCATGTTGACTCCAGCCAAACTGTGTGCTTCGTCGGGGTATGACTGTGAAAGAAGTAAAGCGTAAGTTCTCGAAGAAATCTTTTTTAGAAATCGGTAATTAGGTAATTTGACTGCATCATTAAATTCGTAAAGGCTTCTTTTATACTTAGCATACGTCCATGGACAAGTGTCAGGCGGCAAGGAAGCAAAGCTTGTGTTATGGGAACCAGGTGGGGAGTGACTGATCTACTTTTTTTTTTATAAATCGATTGTTTTAATCAGAACACATACCATCTGCTCAAAAGGTATATTATTCTGTTGCAAAGCCGTCATCAACTTAGCAGCGTTCTGGAAATGCACGTTATCGTCAGCGTTGCCGTGCATTATATAGAAATCGTGATGTCGTAGTTTCTCTGCTAGGAGCGTGACGTCGCCTGCTTGGTAGCCGGCTAAGTTGTCCTCTTCGGTGGGTAGGCCCATGTAGCGTTCGGTGTACATCGTATCTGTAGAATAGTTTACTGTATAACAAGGATGCCTGAGGGAAGTAAAGGATTCTAGAGTAGATCCTAAGGATATCAAGGTATTCTAATGTAGAAGGGTACTGAACG
Source organism: Eupithecia inturbata (assembly GCA_963662085.1). Classification (NCBI taxonomy): domain Eukaryota; kingdom Metazoa; phylum Arthropoda; class Insecta; order Lepidoptera; family Geometridae; genus Eupithecia; species Eupithecia inturbata. Next base: position 5,719,586 of record OY759180.1, on the reverse strand, counting down.
CTGCGAGGGATTCAATTTAGAGTGGATTTTTTGGACGGGGCAGTAAGGGAACTTTAACCAGTGTAGTTACAAAATGGCCTTAGGAGACTATTCATTATTTTTCAAGATTTTTTTATCTACAATCACATTTTTAATAAAATTACTGTTATGTAGCAAGAAAATGGGTATTTTACACTAAAACTTTCTTTTAGTAGGTATATGACTGTTTTTTATACTGCTCAAAAACTCTTATCGGACCAACTGAGTAAACATTTGGATTACTAAAAGTCAGAAATCGCAAAAATTTGCTTCTCCTTTGAACGCCGCCGGAAGAGATTTTCTGGGCAAAACGTCTAGAAATCTCATGTTTTCATGATGTATTATGCCATCGATAGGTATATTTGAACTTATCTATGTCGCTTACAAAGAGCGCTAGAATACCGTAAATATCTTTAAAATATTTATGACCTATTAAATAATGACGCCTTGTCTGCGGTTAACTTAATAACAATAGACACATCGTGTCAGATGAGTCATTGCGGAATAACCGACGATATGACGAAGTTTAGGGTTATTAGATACCAGCTGCTGCCCGCGGCTTCGCATGCGTTGTTTATATGGAAACATTTTGAGGTTTTTTTTCTATCCCATGGATTTTTTTTATTTTATTTTTATTAATTAAACAAAATCCACAGCTCTCTCAAATAAAAGTAACTAAACCTAAAAATATAACTTACAGCCAATAACAGGATTTACATTTTATAAACTATGAAAAATTAAAGACGACAGTCACTAATATTGTCAGTGTGACATGGATATTGATTTAAGGGATATAAGGTACCTATATTTTATTCCTGGCCTAGAACAAGGTACATCCATGTGAAGAAGGCGTGAAGAAGTAACAGGCAAACATCCATCCATCTAAACATTCAAACTTTCGCATTTATAATATTAGCATGAATTGTGATTCTTTAGGTACAGGCCCCATTAACACGGGGTTATGAACTTTGTAAAACCGAATGACGTCAATATTAATTAATAGAAAAAGTATCTGCGTCTTCTGGTCGCAAATTTGTATTTACTAATGATTTAATTATATATAACAAAAATTTTAAAATATTTATCATCATCATCATCAACCTATCTTAGTCCACTGCTGGACATAGGCCTCCCCCAATGAGCGCCATAGCGCCCTGTCTTCAGCTTAATATTTATAATTATGTTATATTTTTTTAGTATCTGAGACAAGGCTTTGAGATCGACCTATGTTATGAGAAATTATATCTACATATAACAGGTTAATATTTAGGAAACATTTTAATAAATGATATGGTCGGAATGTGTAATGTGCAGTAGTAATAACAATGTAACAAAAATGGTATGATATGCAAAGAGTTTTGGGACGTTACTTCGACTGTCTAAAATCAGCTCTCAGTCTTCAATAGACGTAGGGTTAATCAAGGTGGCGGTACCTATGTCCTAATTAATGTCATTCTATTCTATGTCGAATACAAGAAATCGAGAGTAAAATCTGCACTTCAGTCTACATTAGACGTAGGTCTGTATCATTAAGGTGGGGCGCTACTTATGTCGAAATAAATGTAATTCTATTCTATGTCGAAAGAAGAAATCGTGAGTATCATATAACGAATTCATGGTTTAAATTATGATTTTAAAAGAGATAAAAAATCGAAAACGTGAAAAACGTGATTAAACAATCCACGTTCTTAGTATTACGTAGTATTTTAGAGAAGGATAGAAAGTGGTAAGATAAAACTCATTATTTAGAAGTAGATAGGCAAGCGTGCTGGCGCCCAACTAACATTTTGCTAATAAGAATAAGCGTTACATGAGAAGCATAAGAGAATTTGAGAAACCTACGTTGGTATACAGCCGTTTAAAATAGGTATTACAGCGTGACTCCCTTATAGCCTGATTTGGGCCCACGTTCTTGGAACTTAACGTCATGTAACGATCCCAGAGACCACTCTGGGATCGTAAACTCAATAAATTATCACCCAAATTCTACCAAGAATTTATAGAGCGAATTTATTCTAGTGCTATTGCTGCAATTGTTACCACTTTATGTATTTTGTGAGCTATTCACAGGTTTAACTGCATGCTATAGCAGTACATGTTGAAAAAACCACAATGGTAACTCTTTTAGTCATATATTAGTGCTTCCTAGAAAATATATCTTAAGAATATATTGGCGATAATAAAAGTATTGCATTGTTTACCCAAAGTGCCAACTGTTTCATATAATCATATTTTTTGTGTCAAAATATTAATAAGCAGTAACAATTAAATGTCATGTACAACAGTGATGGTGTTTGGTGAACTACGACAAATACTTTTCATTATAATACTTTAAGCAAGTTTATGTATGTTACTAATTACAATAGTTCTATCATATGTTGTTTTTTTTATTGGTATTGGTCAAGTGTTTGGCCAACCATGTGGCCTAAGTGCAGTACGCTTTCCCAGAAGGAACTTAGTCATCCTGGATTTACAGACTCCAAGATTTTACTCTAACGGGAAAACAAACGCAGGAAGCTCATTCCACTTTTTGGCCGTGCAGTTTCAACTAAATGCAAAAATACGTAGGTAGTATGATGTTGAATTTCGAAAGTATTTTCTAAAAGGTCAGTGCTATGTAACCCTCCAATAATTATATGCAAATTAATATTATCCAATAAAATAAAATGAATAATTCAAACGAGTCAACATCATACTAATATTATAAATGCGAAGTTTGTTTGGATGTTTAGATTGTATGTTTGTTACTTCTTTACGTCATAACTTTTGAACGGATCGGGCTGAAATTTTGCATAGATGTAGGTCTTAACACATAGGCTCCTTCATTTTTATCCCTAAATAAATAAATTCCCATGAGATAGATATATAAAATACCCTTTAAAGCTTTCCATAGAAACATCGCGTGCGAAGCCGAGGACAGAAACTAGTATACAATAAGGGGGTATGAGACGACATTGGCGGCATTTTGTTGAGGGGCAAGGCTGGTCAGTGACCACGACAGGGACGAAATGTCATCATAAATTATTATAAATTGGCCTAAATGGGTCTGAGATTAACCGAAACTGAGCCATCATCGGCCTGTAATATGGGGATTTACGATGCGTTAGTAGGGTCAAAGCTGATTTTAGACGTCAAAACGAGAGTGAATGGCCGAAACGCAGATTAAATTCATCTGAATTATTATTATAGATTTCTTATAGCACATGTTGTAATTACTGTGGACTGTTCACCTGCAATCTTCTACAATCTTATTGGAGTACCTAGCCCTTGGAAGTAAGCAAATCTAGTCTTCTTAAGAACAGAACGTCCTCAATTCAACGCTGAACCTAATGGGTTTAGTTGTCAACCTAGGTCTAGATCTCAGTACTCACGGGATCCCCGTGGTAAAAAACTCGAATTACATAAAATTCTATATTTTTTCTCTGGTTCCTTGAAGGTGAAAACACGATGAAGAAAAAAAAATACGATAAAAAAAAACATGAACGTTCACTGTTTCGCACATAATTTGAGCAAGATCTCAGGAACCCTGCTGTCTATTGAAATGACTTGTTTTGATTCTTGTAGGTTATTAATAATAATTTGGTTCCTTGGGCCAGTTTCTTCATAAGTCGCGTAGTTTTCTTGTAAATAAACAATAACTTGATTTTTGCGCCCCGCCCGAAACATTGCTTTGTCATGAACGCGAAATCCTATGCCTATCCTTTTCACAAAACGGCGCGCAGTGACTAACTTTGATTTTAAATAAAGGATGTAAGGAAATAAATAATTAAATATAACTAAATAATGCTGGACAATTCACACAGCATCATCTAGTCCCAATCTAAGCAGAGCTTTTGTTACTAGATAATATACTTAATGCGTAGATACTTTATTAACAAAGAAAATTACAATCAAATAATAAAAACAAATTACGTAGAACTAGTATTTTCAACTGAAACAATGAAGCTAACTGCAGTTCTTGCAAATAATCTACAGGTAGCTCAACTGATCCATATCAATACCAGTCGGAAACGTCCCCAAGACGCTGGCTGCATTGCCCCGCTGTATGGCAATGCTGATGCGCTGCGCCAGATACTCACAAGCTCTCAGGTCACGCGTCGCTTCGGCCAGACGCTCAGATAACTTTTTAAATACCGGGAGAGCATCGGTACCCCACGGACCCCAAAGGTGTAGGCTCTGTCGAGACCCGCATATTTGCCTATTCATATACTTAATGCAATTATATGGTACTCACCTAGATATTTATTTTGTATTATACATACACCCAGAACACCCGTAACAAAAATCTGCAGATCGTACAAAAAATTATCGTGGGAATCGAACCCTGCGTCGCAGGCGGACCTTCGCCAGCTGCGCCAGAGAAACCGTATTTGTTAAAAATTAAAATTTATTTTCTTACTGTAGTAAAGCCAAGAGGTGACAGGCGCTCCGGAAACCCCACATTGGAACAGATTCTCTTCATCATGGAGAAGGGTCAGCAATGTCGCATATCCTCCATAACTGTGGCCCCAAATACCGATCCTCTCACGGTCAATGAACTCGTACCGATTCAATACCTCCCTGGAAATATTTCTATGTGTTACTCATTGGTCGATCAATTTTAAATCTTATCTCAGTGGGATATGGGTGGGTTTGTGTTGAATTTGATAATATGACTAAGTATTATGGGTATGTTATACTATATATTGTTGATAGTTGATGCAACTATCAACAAATCAAAAGTAGTAAGCGGTGTGAAGGATTGACATCTTTATGGAGCTGGGAGTCGCCTTATACAGTTAGTTTGTTATTGTATAGTCATTATTTATCATTCAGTGAAATGTTAACCCAGAAAGAGTGGTTCTACTCCACAAGTTGGGCTTGCTACTTTGGTTAGGGTCAGTAGGCCAAGCATTATTGTATTTTTGTTTAGACTAGAATAGACAACAATTACTTTGAATCGTCATCGAATGCGTAAAATATTTACAATTCACTCGTTTAACTTCAATGATTTACGCAATGTATGACATGTTCTATAACGTAGCCTAGACAAAATCTTTCTTTGCTAGGGGAGCTGAAAATACACTCCTACGCGACTGATCTACTTATGACATTCAGTGAGTGACTCGCTCTTGAATACTATTTGTACCAGTTATTGAATGCATTCTGAATACGGGCATATAAATATATAGTATAACAAATGAGAAAAAAATTATGAGAAAGTTTCTCATGCAGTGATGTCATAATCAAAGTGAAGTGAAGGCTGGTCTGTGCCCCAACGGCCTTAAAAGTACAAAATAATTATCTGATGCCATATAAATAATTGATATATTCCTAACCACCCCATTAACCTCCCCATCAATGGGGTGGTTGGGGAAAAAAATCCCATCTACCCCATTACTCAAGTCAATGGGGCAGATGGGAATTTTCACCCCCTTGGCTTGAGTAAACTACCCTACTGACTCAATTTGTTTTATTCGTGATATGTTCATTTTGTGTAAAATACTTTGACAAATATTTGAGTGAAAGAAAAATACTCAATATCAACAGCGTTTAGAAGAACAGATATTTCTTCTATTAATATTACTAAATATCGTTTTTTTTTTTTTTTTATTTGGATATTTTTTCTAAACGCTATTGACTTTAAGTATATACTTTCACTAAAATATTTGTCAAAGTATTTTACACTAATTGAACATTTCACGAATAAAACAAATTATTTATAGGGCTACAGATAATTATTTTGAGTTTTCAAGGCCGTTGGGGCATACACCAGCCTCAAAATCCTTCTCAAACATAAACGTTTCAGAATGTCTACTTCTTAATGATTTATGATTTTGATAATAAATATCGTGGTTACTTTAAAATAACGAAATGATCTTCAATCTCGACGGTTCCCAGAGCGTTGTTGAGCGAGTAAAGTATATCGGCTCCTTTCAATCCGGATCCACGGCCGTCTGCTAACATGTAGATTATGTTACGGCTTGTGGTCAGGTATGAGTGGTAACCTGGAGACAACGTATTATGATTATTGGCATGAGGGGTAGCTTTTGGATTTAATACGATCGTTTTCTTATATCGGACTTAACTGGCTTTAAAATAAGGGAGTAAGTGCGCAATTTAAGGCTGGTATATGGCCCAACGGCCTTGAGAACACAAAATAATTATCTGTAGTCGTATATATAATTTGTTTTATTCGTGAAATGTTCAATTTGTGTAAAATACTTTGACAAATATTTAAGTGAACGAAAAATACTCAAACTCAATAGCGTTTAGAAGAAATATCCAAATTCGTATTTAAAAAAAACATTCGAAATATGGATTTCAAATATTTGTCAAAGTATTTTTTAATGAATACCGAATAACTTTACTGACAAAGAAAATTACAATTCAACAAATTAGAACTAGTATTTACAATTGAAACAATTAGGTCAGCTAACTGCAGACTGTTGCAAACAATCTACAGGTAGCCCAACAGATCCATATCAATACCAGTCGGGAGCGTCCGTCAAAGTATTTTACACAAATTGAACATTTCACGAATAAAACAATTTATATATACGGCTACAGATACTTGTTAAGTACTTTAGTTTAGTTAGTTGTATGTATTTTATGCTCAACGAAAAATGCTTACTTATCTACCTTGTAAATAAACAATTTCGTAGACTAAAAAACCAGGGTCACCAAAGGTCAGGTCACTCTCGTGCTTGGGCTGGGAAGGTTGACATAGATTCTTTGTTGCACACTTTACGAAACAGTTAACAAATAAAATAAAAATTACAAAAAATGTGACAATTCGCCGTCTTATCGCTCAAGAGCGATCTCTACCAGACAACTGTGGATGGATTTAACATAGGGATCTGTGTGCATTATTATGTAGCTAATACAAATTACAAAATTCAAGTCATTAAATTACAAAAATAGCTAAATACATAGTACACCGACTTATACAAACTTATATAAATATTTACATACATATCATTAATTTTAAAGGGAAACAAGGGTGTGGTCAGTGACAGCAGGACAAATAGTGTTCCTTTACCATATTCTTGAATATTGTACGTTTCTATTAATTTACAAGAGATATTGTAATTGTCTCCATCTCTGCCTAAACTAATTATAAAGAATCAGAAGCGAATTTATTTAAAAAAAAAACAATTACAATGCAACCTTAACCGATTTATTAATTATACGCATGAACAAAGAACAACTAGGTAGGTAGAGCACAAAGTAACGTCCGCAAAGGGCAAAGTACGCAAGCAAAGTGAGGGGCGCCGTTTTTTTTTTTCGAAAGGACTAAAATGCAGTTGACCGCAGATGGCCATGACAGCGTTACCGGACTTTTACGAGGGCGCGCCGCTGTTGCCAGCGCGCTTTATACAAGGTGCCTTCTACCCCCCTCCCACGAAAACTTTTTGTTCTAGCACTTTCCTGGTTTCAACGTTTTTTACTGAAAAAAAGACCTCGAAACTTTCATCGCAACAGCCCATGTAACAACCCTACCATCAGCTGTCTATCAGTAAGGTGCTTGACCTTTCAATCGCTTTTGTTTAGCCAATGCCGTCAATTTTACGGTGGTTCCATACATTTTTTTTCTAAGCTATTCTTTTAACTTACAATGTTTAATGTTTATCTGTAGGTACGTTTGTTTAGTGGTAGGTACCTACGTAAACGTACCAAATCAAACAAATCCTCAACAGGTAAATTTTAAACGATTAATTCTTACCAACAGTAAAAGTGTCATAAACTGTGTTCGTGTTAGGCCCAGAGTACACGTAGAACACCATAGCGTATTTAGTGTTATTATCATTGGTATCCAAGCCAGGCGGGAGAAACAGCCTCACTGGTGCAGGGAATCCGTTTTCCAGAGGCACTGTGGTGATGATGCTGCCAGGGCGGGTTTTGTCTTGGAGTCGCTCGCGAACTATCGTGTTTGCTTCCCAAGTGTACAGGGTTTCTCGGGTCTGTGAAACGAATAAGTGATGTTAGTTTGTTTTTTAGGGGCATCCCCATTGCTCAACTGTTCGCTGTTGAGCAATCGCGGTTGAGCATCAGGGAAGACGCGATTTTATTATAAGTAATCTCTCAGTCTTATCTGCTTCAAATGCGTGCCAATTAAGCGTACAACCGCAACAAAGAATGTTTCGTTCAGAAATGAATGAGTGATGTGATGTCAGTTGTTGATTTGCTCGGACTTTGGTCGGCACTTGGTTGGTTGGTTGTCAGATCATTATTATATTATTATTTATTATAAATTGTTTGAATGTTACCTGTGTAGAACGATTGTCTTAGAGAACCCACTTAGATTTATCTTTATTTTTGAAATATTGTTATGTATTTTTGAGTTGTTTATTTATTATATGTCATAGATAATCATCATCATCATCAATCTATCTTAATCCACTGCTGGGCTTAGGCCTCCCTCAATGAGCGCCAAAGCACCTCTTCAGCTTGCCGCTTCCAGCATCTGCCTGCAGTCTTTCGCAGATCGTCATCCCACCTGGCCGGAGGGCGTCCTACACTACGTTTACAGAGTCGCGGTCTCCACTCGAGAAAACGTTTACCCCAGCGGTTGTCATAGATTATAATCACTAGTTATTAATTGTCATATTTTTTTTGTGTACCTACTATAATGCAAGTCTGTAAGCCGTGTAGACAAGCAGCACGCACCAAAGATCCAGCCAGAAAACCAGCAGCCTTGCTCAACTTTCTGTTGAGTAACATTAAGCTGAGGCAGGACCTATTTGGTTCACATAGAATTAACTATGTTTTATTACATGTGTATTTGATGAGTGAGCCAAGAAATTGATTTTCTTTATTTTTTTTCATTCTTTATCAATGGAACAATATTTTCAGCTCTTGAGCTTCAGAAGTAAAATTTTTACAACTATTCAAACTAGACCAAAGATGACTCGCGAAATTTCAATTGCAATCAAATTTATTTATTCATTCACAAATGAGATAACAATCGAATTATATATAAACTTATAGTACTTTTACAATTTTGATCTAGATTGAAATCAATTATGTGAACATAGAGAAAATGATGTTGCATGAATAAATATTCTAGTAGCCTTGATTGCAATCATTGTTTGACAGTTACAACTTTACAGTTATATAATGCGGGTATACCATACCCTGGGGTTGATGATGTAGACGGCAGCAGGCTCGTCAGGCGAGGAACAGGTGATAGTCAGGAAGGCTGCCTGGCGACTGGCGGTAGCTGATACCCAGGTGCAAGGCCCTCCATCAGGTAACACAAGGTCACAGCTGAGGCAGCCTTGGGTTTCACCGGCTACGTGGACTTCTGAGCGCCAGGGAGTGTTGGTAACGGTACGGGTGTAGTAGCTAAGGAATTAGGTAGAGTTATTTGTGCGTTTAATCAAAACAAGTGTAAACAAGTGAATTTCAAACATACAAAACCCCTGACAATTTTACTTTAAATAACCTTCAGGGGATCAGATTTTCATCAAACTCTCTCTTAGACATTTGCCTCATAACAAAATGTCATTAAATCGGTTCATCCACCTTCTCCGTTCCATCACACCATATCATATTATAATAATACCTAATGCTAGAAATTTTTACACAGCATCATCTATCCCCAAAATAAGCAAACATTGCATGTTCGTGTTGAAATGCGGTCGATATCGTTCTTACTTAGATTTGCCGACATAATTCCCTTTCATTATTATATACCATCATAGCATCTGCTGAGTGTTGGCCATTTTTGTTACCATATTTGTTACTTTTATCTTTACCTTCATCTTTTGTACGTGCTAGATATTTATTGGTTAACAAAATAAATATATTATTACTTTTACTTTTTACTTTTACCATAACATCTCCTATATAAGAAAGGCTATAAACTCCACCAAAGCGAAGACGAGATAAGCGTAGCAGAGATGTGTTTTAAACAACCAATAGAACGTCGTTATTCACACATCTCGCCTTCGCTCAGCTTCAGTGGGGACCACCGAGTGGAGATGTATCATATTTGTATGAGAAACAAAGAAAGATTGAAGCGGAGATGTGTCATGTGCCTCGCACGCTGGCGACGTCAAGCAGCGGAGACTAGAAGGGATGTGAGCGGCATGCAGTGAGCGGCGCCGCTCGTAGCTCAGCCGCGCTAGCCAGCACACATCTCCGCTTTAGTCTAGCCAGTACGCATCTCCGCACAGCTTCGGTGGAGACACCCTAGCTGAAAAACGTCTCTTCTCGTCTCCGCTGCGGACATCTCCGCACATCTCCGCTTTGGTGGAGTCTGGGCCTAAACTAGAAAAACTTACTAAAGTTCATTAGCTTCATCCATCCCAATAAAGTTATTGACAGTGAACGCTCCAGGCGTGATAGAACTGGACCGGATCTCCCCATTCTCTCTAACACTCATAAACAAGTGTTGCCAGTTAGTGCCGTCGATCTGTTCCGGGGACCATCTCAGAGATACGTAGTAGGATCCGTCTGAGCTGAAGCGGGGAAGGGCGATAGGCACCCATCCGTTTGGTTGTTGGCGGGTCTCCTCCTGAAAGGTAAAATATCTTTCAGTTCTCGTGTATTGTTATATTAACACTTCGGGTGCCCACACATGCTCAATTACGTCTGCGTGTCATGACGCACCGCCAAGGCTGGGCAGTGAATGCCTTAAGTTCTTTTTATTTCGTTATTACGCTGATCAACCGTCGCCTCGTAACAGGTTTTAAACTTAGGGTTCTATTAAACCCCATAAATATGATACAGTTTAATGATTGTAAAGCTACCATCATGTTTTTAATTCACCAGTCAACTATAAAAATCACTAAACATTGTAAATTTTGAAAAACTGGAATAGATTCATCTTTTGTGCACTTTATAAACGCTTTTAGAAAGTTTGCCCTGTTTGGCAATTTTTGACTTCGACTGGTGCGTGTGATTAACAAACAGGCATGTTTTCATTTTTGTTTATCCTAAATTAGAGTAAATCTTTAAATAGACAAGACTAAAATGAGGGTAGATCGGTATGTCTGCCAATAAAAACTCACTCGCAGTGCCTTCAGTTGTTCCTTGATCATGGCGCATGAAACTTTGCCGAAATATTGGAAAACCCAATACTCAAATCATGGTAAATATCCCGTTGTAAATGACTTTAGACTAGAGTATGTATTTTTTTGTGTATGAAAAAGCAATACCTTAGCTAGACCTAAGTCTCAATCGGTATGTCTGCCAATAAAAACTCACTCGCAGTGCATTCAGTTGTTCCGTGATCATGGCGCATGAAATTGTGCCGAAATATTGGAAAACTCAACACTCAAATCATGGTAAATGTAGACTCGAGTATGTATTTTTTTATTAAATTTGAGATTTTTTTGTGTACGAAAAAGCTATACCTTAGCTAGACCCTTAGGGCTTACTTTTTGAGACTTATCTCAACTCACCTCACAAACAGTAGTAATAACATTACAAATCCTTAATATCGTAAAGTTTTGCCTTCTATTCAGCCAATGGGCAGCAAACTCGACATCTGACGTCCAGGTCAGTCCTCCCAGGATGTGGTCATCCGTGACTTCGACTGGAGGTTCCATTATCGTGACGGCATTGACGTCGTTGTTGACTAGAGCCCTTAGGTCGACGACGCGCAAAACGACTGTTGGGTTAGTGTGGCCCACCTAGAAATGTTACATAGTTTATTTTAAGATCAGTAGGTACATGCTTTAATATTAGGATGCGATCATCCGTGACACCTGGAGGTTTTAAGATGGTGACGGCATTAACGATGTTGTTGATTAGAGCGACAACGCGAATAATGACTGTTGGGTTAATGGCCCACTTAGAAATGTAACATTATTTGAAGTTCAGTATATGGTTCAGTAGAAGCGTATAATATTAAGATGTGATCATTAGTGACAACGACTGGAGGTTCCATTATGTTGGTGACAGCGGCATTGACGTCGTTGTTGATCTTAGGCAGACAGTGCGGTTACTATTTTCGTTTCCACTTAGGCGCACGGCTCTTGTCCTGGATCATAATAGTTAGTCCCTTCAGCGGGACACCTATCATCTATATCCTTCTCAAATTTCAGCCGTTTAGGTTTACAAGCTATCTAGACTAAGACAGACGGACAGGAAAGACCGAACGGCGGTTTACATTTGGCATGTAGTGTGATTAAATCCTGGAGAAGGACATACATTTTTATCCCGGTAAAAAGCGTTTGAAGCCGCAGGCAGAAGTCAGTAAGTATTTTATAACTATTGATGTTATACCTCCTGTACCATTGGTGTAGCGGGTAGCACTGCATTTCACCCTGGCACCGCTGTAAACCAGCGCTGCTATGGCCCTTGTGCCATAGCAGCATTAAGCTGAGCTGGTGGCCTTTTTGTGTAGCATTAAGTCTAATATTAATTCTAATTTTAGTCATCATGTCATGTTATGTAATGTTACACAAATAAAGATTTCTATTCTATTATATTCTGCAGGCCTATTATTCAATCCAAATACATAGACTTATTAATATCCACCTGTTGTTATCTTTACATATTTCGTGCTGAAAGATCCCCTAAAATAAATACTCTGATTTTAAACTCACCTTCGGGTACTTCAAGTCAACTAGCTCCGGGTAGGGATCTTCAGGGTCGGTCTTGTCTTCGTAGTAGTAGTAGGAGTAACTGTCGACCAACGTGTCATTGAACGTAGCGAATGCCAAATAGGATCCGCCGTTTGAGAACCAAGTTGCTTGTCCCGTGTACATGACGTCCTCTGAAAGTATTAATTTCTAGATAAGAGTGAGGGATAGTGGTATTAATTCAGATGTGCCAAAACTAAACTAATTTGACAGCACTGAAAATGTTGCCATCCCATTCTTTTCGATCGAAACAAAAAGGACGACATCATTCGTAGTGCCGTAAAATTTGTTTAATTTTAGCGACATCTGAATTGACACCATTGTAATTATTTATAGTAAAAATTAAATTATGCCATAGCTTTATTTTTTTTTAATAAGCTGATTTCAAAAATATCGAATACACTGAACTTGAACCTTTTAATTTGAACCATGGTATAATAAAATATCTGCGCTAACTGTTAGAGGCGAGATGACCCATTGACCCATTTTGTTGACCCATCGACTACGTCATATAGCTAAGCAGTTAAATCCAAAAACAAAATACTTCCAGACCATAGGCCACCAATAATTGACAGACACTGCAGCAAAAACCACGAAAAATATTTAGGTCTAAGACTCGACACCCACCTTAACTGGCACACACAAATTTACTACATCAGGTCTAAACTCACGTCTTTACAAGGATCGCTAAGAAATATTGTCCGCTGTCTTCCCCTTCACGTCTGACATACAATTTACAATTCTCTGGTAAAACCGCGTCTACCTAATTTATTATGTTTCTTTAATGTTATATCTGTGAATGTTTCGTGTTTTCATATTTTGTGTTATCTTCCGTGTCGTCACCAAACGGCTCTGTCGGAAGACCAGCGTTGGTTGTAATGTTTTTACAGCTAGCTCATGCTGAGACAGAGACCGCTTTGTGATTCAATGCAAAAACTAGTACCTAAGCTTTGTTTTTATTTTATTTTTTAATCATATTCTGTTTTTGTTTATTTGAGTTGCAAATAAAATAAATATTCTATTCTATTCTATTCTATTCTAATCGAAATTTGGAGCAGTGCCCAAAAACTAAAAAAAAAAAACGATCCTAATAATAAAAATAACCCTACAAGTCTCTCGAAACAAAGTTATTAAAATATTATTTCATTTAGACCACTTAACACCCACAATCAATGTTTATCAACAAACCAAAATTATGAATATAAAGCAACTTTATACTTACATTACTTGCACACTCATTAGAATTTTTTTAAATAAATCAATACATACTAATATAACGTTCATAAAAGTCCATCAGACACATACAAGAAACACTCGCAAAAAAGACCACATACTTCTTCGAAGCGTGCGAACAGAATTCGGGAAACAAGCGCTAAATTTCGAGGGAGTTAAAATTTATAATAGTCTTCCCAAAGAAGTGAAGAATGCGGAATCGTACAGCAACTTCTAACTTAAACTTAAAAAACACATACTTTATGACATATCCTTACTCAAATAACAAATTGCCTAACTGTTTTTGCTTTTACTGTGACATGATAATGCGAATGACTCCATATGACCATTTCAATAGGAGTTAATAAATGTGCAGGATTTTGCGGGTAGTGTTAAAAATGTTAGATATCTTACTAAATCTATGAATTATTTCCGTTATTTATCTTATTGTGTACGTAAAAGTTTTGTATAACGTTACACACTTTTATATTTACTTTAACTGTAACCTACTTAAGTAGGAAGGTAACAAAAATTGTTGGGCTCCTCGAAGCTTTATTTAATATACTATGTTTTCTAAGATAAGTGAAATGTATTTTTTATGAGAAAATAAATATTCTTTAAACCTAAGCAGCGAGAACAAAGATATTGGGATACATGCGTCGACCAAGAATTGGATTGTGACGTAGTATTTGGGCGCCCCGGGAGAAGGCCTTTTCTTCTTGGACCATGCATTGTTCATAACATTAGAACGGCTGCACCGATTTTCATCAAACAGCTAGTACATTCTAGATTATACTCGTACAAAAGTACCTTTCGTAAGTACGAAAAATAAATCAAAATCGCTTCATCGGTTTTTTTAGCTTTTAATCTAAAAAGCGTTTTGACAGACGGAACGCTGTCGTTAACTAAATCAACTTTAAACAGACGACAGAGTACGAAAGGAAAATGTATCTTAGTGGTCATGAGATACGAACGATAACGAAAGATGCAAACTGCACAGGTGCTTATTACAGAGTACCACCTTGCAAGTCATGGCCGGTATGATCGCGAAAACCAAAATGCGCAGACCAAGATGCGCATATCTTAATTAATTGGAGATAATGATTTTAAATAGAAAGGAAAATAGCTGATGTACCTTCATACACCCAATCATTATGTCCATTATAGATCTCCCCGACTATTCCATCAGACGTGAGCTGGATAGCTTGCCCGTCGAACTCGGGTAGATAAAACACGTTGTTATCCAGCACATAGGCTATGGAATGCCCGGCGCCGAATAAACAGAGCTGCAGTCTTTCGTGATTGGCGATGTAGATTACGTTTCTGGAAACAAATAGTATCGTAGTAGTATTTTAAGCGCCATCTATAATAAAAACCCTAAAGCCCTAAAGCTTCAATCACATTTAGCAGTGTCCATCGAGCACGTACCCAATAGAGAGGAAATATGTGGTCTTTCGAATTCCGAAGCTGATCAGTGTTTTTCCACTAATAAATGTCAACTCTCGCTCGCTATACTAGTGTTGTGCTGACATAATAAAATAATCTATCGATGCTCCCGATCGACAAAAAGAAGTAGGTAATTAAAATTTATCAATTTGATTAAGTTATATTTAGATCAGCGTAACTTTTGTAAAAATTCCGAGATTTTGCATATTATTTCATCGATATAGAATAAATTGTAACTATATTTTTTTTACAATACTCATTCATTTTCAAATATCGTAAGAGATTGCTCATAGCGATAATAAAGATGCCCTATGTACTCCCGCGATTCTTATTAATGGTAACTTCCTTTATAATTCACTCTTTCTAGATAGAAATCTAATATAGAAATGGTACACTCAATACACGTATTTCATTTGTTTGCTTTTTAAATCATAAATTCATTATTATTGACGTAAATAATTTTCGCGAGGCTCATAGTTTATTATATTATTATATTATAAATAAATAAATAAATAAATAAATATTTATTGACTATCGATATCGATAAAAATATTTGCTTGCCAAACTCGAGTCAGATGCTTGACTTTGAGTCGGCCAATCGGAGTGCAGTGGTCGTCGCAGTTATTTCGCGGAATAATTGTCTAAACAAAATAAAGACATTTCCTCTCTATTGAGTATGTGCTCGATGGCCGTATCCCACTGCCGGACAAAAGCGTCGTGGTCACTCCGAATATTAAATAAACTAATGAATAAATAAACCATAATAAATAATGCTGGACAATCCACACACCATTATAACATAACGCCCTGCTTAGTTTGGCTAGCCCCAAACTAAGCAGGGCGTTATGGAATGGTACTAGATTTTTTGGTTATATAATGTTTTAGTAAGTATATCAGTTATACTTAATACATTATATTACCAAAAAAGTTTTTTTTAACGCATAGGAGACACCCAGAACACCCGGAACAAATACCTGCAGATCGTACAAATATTTGTGCCGAGGCGGGAATCGAACCCGCAACCTCCTGCGTTACAGGCGAACCTTCGCCCGCTGCGCCACTGAGTTCATTGGATACACACATACAATAAGCTTGTGCTATGAAGATCAGATAATTAATAAAATCTCTCTCAGCTTCCTGAGGCATGTGTTTACTCTTTTGTATTTGATTAGTAATCCAGTGGATATCAGAGATGTAGCATCTTACATTTTGCATTTAGTATTTATAAGAATAAGAATAATTTTATTGTAAAATTGTGTGAATCATAGTTACATGAAGGTCTTAAATTATAGTAAGTATCAACAATTTTATCGTATTCGGACATACAATCATAATCTAGGCAGATAATTACCTTATGTCAAAAAATCTTTTTTATTGAACGTTATTATTAACAAGCGATTTCCATAACTTAAGTTTAAACATGGTTCCATCAAGGTGTCAACCATCTGCTAACTTACTGTGTACTGATTTCGTAGAGAGCATATCTGGCTGTGGTAGAGTACCGGTATACCTGCAAAATTATACATAACATAATGATACCAAATTACATTGGGATTATAATTCAGATAGCTTAGCGTTATCATCAGATAATGTACCTACCTATTAATATAGAGGTACGTCTATTATTTATGTATATGAGTGTAAACGAATAAGAATTGAGTAACACCGCGAAAGTCGCTTTTCGTAGCTTTTCATTCATAATTTTAGGTCATCGATATAAGTAAAAAAGAGGAGCCAAGGTAGGTACTAGCTTCTCGAAAGTGGAAGGCTTAAATTAGATGCACCCACAGTCATGGTCGGACCGGCGGTGTTTATGTTACTCGTGCTCGCTACGACGTACTTTAGTGTGATTTATTGGCTAAAAGACTACAGCAATGCCCTCGTCTTTGTTCATTATAATTATTGCACAAGATTTGAAATGTAACTGTGAGCGAGTGTTTGCGTGTACCGACCACTCGCTGTCAGGCCATTTGTTGAGTAAGCGCTGGGAGATTGTACCATATCTATACAGATTTTACTTAGATCATGTTTCAGGTACCAAAACATAACGGTCGTATCTTGTAATTTTATTTTTACCCAATCTGATGCCACCTCAATCATCTTTCGTAGATGTTAACAGGCCGATGATAATTAATATTCAATGGTGACTTATAAACATATTAACGATTATTTTATCTGGTACTAGCTGCTGCCCGCGGCTTCGCACGCGCTTTTTAAGTAGCCTATGTCCGTTCTCGGGATACCATTTACCTCCCAGCCAAATTTTATTGAGATCCGTTCAGCCGTTTAGGCGTAAAAAGGTAACAGACAGACAG
Source organism: Eupithecia inturbata (assembly GCA_963662085.1). NCBI lineage: Eukaryota > Metazoa > Arthropoda > Insecta > Lepidoptera > Geometridae > Eupithecia > Eupithecia inturbata. Next base: position 5,702,020 of record OY759180.1, on the reverse strand, counting down.
ACAGAGTAACTTTCGAATTTATAATATTAGGTCCTTACATATGAAATTGGCGTTTTTCGTACTGGCCACTTTAATCACAAATTTCTCCTCTTTGGTAAGGAATTCCAAATTCAAATTTGTACAGCTATAGACTCATGTATTTGTGCTTCGATGATCGTCATTCATTTGTTTTTTTTCTTCTGTTTTTTTCTGTTTGCGTCACTCATTTTACAAAATGGAAAACTTAAAATATCGCATTATTTACGAGTACGAGTTCCGCCGTGGCACTAGTGCTGCGGAAACAACTCGAAGGGTGAATGATGTGTATGGCGGTCGTGTTGCAAAAGAAAACACAGTTCGTTTTTGGTTCCAACGTTTTAGTTCTGGAAATTTTGACCTGCAGAACAAGCCCCGTGGACGGCCTGAGACTCAAGTTGATAATGAAGAGTTGAAGGCTATTGTGGAAGCGGATCCATCGCAAACCACGTCCGAGTTAGCTGCAGGCTGCGATGTTAGTGATAAAACTGTTTTAATTCATTTGAAGCAAATTGGGAAGATTAAAAAGCTTGAAAGGTGGGTACCTCACGAATTGACTGAAGCAAACCGGCAAACGCGCGTCGACTGCTGCGTTACATTACTAAACCGGCACAATAATGAAGGTATTTTAAACCGAATCATTACCTGTGATGAAAAATGGGTTCTTTACGATAATCGGAAGCGCTCAGTGCAATGGTTGGATCCTGGCCAGCCAGCCAAATCCTGCCCCAAGCGAAAATTAACCCCAAAAAAGTTACTTGTAAGCGTTTGGTGGACTAGTGCCGGTATTGTTCATTACAGTTTTCTCAAATCTGGCCAGACTATTACGGCTGATGTCTATTGTCAGCAATTGCAAACCATGATGGAAAAGCTAGCGGCTAAACAACCTAGGCTGGTCAATCGCTCCACGCCACTGCTGCTTCACGACAACGCTAGACCACACACTGCGCAACAGACGGCTACTAAATTAGAAGAGCTTCAATTGGAAAGTCTAAGACATCCTCCGTACTCCCCGGACCTTGCTCCAACAGATTACCATTTTTTTCGAAATTTGGATAACTTCTTGCAAGGGAAAAAATTCAACTCCGATGGGGCAGTCCAAATCGCCTTCAAAGATTTTATTGATTCCCGTCCGACTGGTTTTTTTAGTAAAGGGATCAATGAACTACCTATAAGATGGCAAAAGTGCATAGAAAATAATGGTTCATACTTTGATTAATTAAATATATTATATTAAAAAATATTCGACTTTTTGTTCCTCCCATACAAAACGCCAATTTCATATGTAAGGACCTAATATTAATATGGATTTATCGCGTAGGTACATAGTGTTTCAGTCGCCCGTGCCCCCCGCCCGATGGAAAAATAGGGAAAATAATAACACAAGGTACCCATATAAATCATTATTAATATACGCATAAAAAATTGATCTGATAGATAATTAAATGAGAACTTACCGACTGCACTTCACTAGGTGCCAGGATGTAAGCTCTGTCGTCCGAAAGAATGGGATTGGTGGTGTTTAAGAACGCCTGAAATAAGAACAAACGGATGGATGTTATGGATCAGTTGAGCTACCTGTAGATTGTTTGCAACAGTCTGCAGTTAGCTTAATTGTTTCAATTGTAAATACTAGTTATAATTTGATTGTAATTTTCTTTGTTAATAAAGGCCAATGCCCTCTAAAAAAGAACAAACTGATAATGGAAATATTGAGAGTGGATAGATAGATAGATAGATATTCACAGAACTTATATGTAAAACAGTATGGTACAGAAGGTAACCTTATCGCTTAAAGCGATTTCTCGATTATCGAAAGACTCATTTTGAGCACATTATTTCGATCGAACCCGTTACATAGTAGATAAGTACAGGGCCAATTCTGCGAAGCACGTGATATTTTATCGATACGCAGTATCACGGGATGAAATATCACAAATTGCAGATTTTGTGAATACGCCTGTCTGCTACAAAGCAATCACTCGTTTTTTTACGGTGCTTGCCATATTCATCGAGTAGATATATTGCCAGAATTGCCCTCCAGGCTTTGCCCAAATTAAACCTGGTGCTGTGTACAAAATGTTAAAAGGTTCAGTTTCATATGCAGGGCGTTGTTTAGGCCACCTACTAAACTTTTAGAGCTTAGATACCTACAGGGTGGATAAACTTTACCAACCATAAGTTCTCCTGAGACCAAAACGCTGCTTGTGAGCGTCGTCGCGTCGTAAATGTTGATGCCAGATTCGCCAGGAACGGTGAACGTGAACTCCGTGTCTGAAAATATAATATTTGTAAAATAAAATCTTAGGCAAATATTTCATTGTCGATTGTATTAAATACCAGTTGTAGTGACACAGTTAAGCATAAAGTACGCGGCGCAACCGCGTTTCGTGAACTCAGCTTTTTCAGTAGCTAAGCCGAGTTTAACCAGTCACTCCTCAACCCTCTGTTGTTTCATACATATTCTAAAGTCACTCCCCAAACCTCTGCAGTATCAAACATATCCTAAAATACGGATTAAAGATATCGTAAACGTTAATTTTATGTACTCGTGTCTCGTATATTGAATAGACGCAGTAAAGTGAAAAACAAACTCTTTTATTACAACCAACCCACAATAGCGTAAAGACTGTAAATATAGCAAAATACAAAACAGTCATCCGGAAATATTAAACTCCTTCGTTCAGTCCTAATATCCCTATTCTGAGATTAAGTCATAATCATAAGATTACAGGGTTACAGTTTGTCAGGGTTATCTATCTAAGTAACCCTGCAATATGGCTCTATAAAACCTTCAATCTTAAGGTAAGCTACAAATTAGAAAACAGGTCTCCGAGAGTTTTTGCCTAAGCATGCGTCGAAAGAATGATTATAACTACATAAAAAAAAGAAGTTTTCTACAATTTGTTTTATGATTATTGTAGTAGGTAGAGGAAACGAACTATTATTAACAAGTGATTATTATTTCAAGCAACAAACGAAAATCATACAATTTGACGATGAAACCGTGTAATTTCTCGTTTTTTTTTGTAATAGCCAAAGAATAATAATACTCCTACCGGAGTATAGCCCTCTTATTCAAGATCCAAAAACAAGGACTGGCATTCCGGGAGTGACACTTGCTTATGTCACTATCCAGCTTCCACTTCTTGCAACAAAACATGGAAGTTGGGAAACGAATAGTCAATAAAAAAAATGTCAATCGTTAATTTAGCTTGTTAGACCAGTCAAAACAGTTTTAGTTAAACACGAATTAATGTGATAAATAATGGGATAGTACAGAACCACATAGTTTTATCAGATTCGTACAGGTAATTTATGGAGCTCGGGGAGTTACGATTTTACACCACTGGTAACACAAGAAAACAGATTCGTCTTGACTTGTGTCACCCACGCGACCTGTGTCTCGGAATGCCTGGCGAAGTTATCTTCTATATCGCGCGCGATTAACGCGTACCGGCAGAAACTGCACGCGTCATGGGGCAAGCGCCGCCGGTGCTTGCAGCATTATTCGCCGATTTCTTGATCTTTTTGTAGGAATACAAAGTAATATCTATATATTATATATAACTAGATTCTCCATAAAAATTCCTACAAATTAGCATGTAAATATTGCTGATATAGGTACCTAGCACTTCTGGCGGGTAGTTATTGTAATTTCAGTACCTAGTACCTACAATAGTGTTCATTCATTCATATTTCCAACAGGCTGGTGAAGGATTGTTACTAACCAGAAATCCATGTTCCAGTGAATCCACGCTGACTGAATTGCCCCGTCACGAACTCTTCAAGTGTGAAGGGGGTTTGAGCTGACGCTGCTACCACCACCAGCGCAGCGAGAACCCAGCTTGACCCTCGAACCTTTGCATAGTCAACTTTATGTTATTTTTATACATAGCTAAGACTGTTATGTTAGTAAATAAGTTACCTATACTTAGTCACAGTAGAGAACATAATCTAATATTCTGAGTATGTATGTTGCAAAATCATAACTACATTTTCAACTGTTTGTAATAGGTAGGTATTTAAACGATTGCATGATTTAATGATCTAGATCGAAGCTATTATAACTTAATATTTAACCTACTTAAATCACACTGAAAAATGTGCTACAGAATGTGTACTTTTTATAAAGGTTGTTGTTCAAATTAGTGCACAATACTGAAGGTTATTCACCTGCTACCACAGATTAATATTCTATCATTATACGCAAACGTTTTTTTTTTTGCTAATTAGTTAGTTTAATTTAATTACAAATCATTAAGTATCGTAATCGTTATTCAAATAAAAGAAAGCACTACTCACCATTTTAATTTCTCCCTTCACACTATTTCACAAAGCCTGGCGTTGACCGTCCGCCAAAGCGACTGCTTCGATTTATCTTATAGAATTACAACTCTTATCACTTGATAACTCGTATCTAAAGATAAAGATAATTGTTCGAATTTATCGTTATTAAAAAATTTGTATCTACTTACTTGTCTGGACATAGATATTCATTATCAATCCTATTATTTAATACAAATGAAACTACGAAATTGGTAGGAAAGAATTTTAATGAACATTAATTAAACCGATTACACTTCTGAAATACAACAATACATTTTGATAGCCTGGATCTACTCAAAATACTTTCACGCTAAAGTTTAACATATAGAGTGCCTATGACGCACTTGACGATGATGTATAGAACCATGTTGATTGCGGTGCGCGCAGGTCACACGCTAAGGCAGTGAATGCACTAGCAAAGGCTATTTTGCCAGTATCTCCGAGAGTAACACTCATGTCTTCTTCTTTCCCCAGTCGTTTATAAAATCAACATAATTTATGTCACCGGAAGCTTCTCCCAATATCATTCTGAACGCCGAAACGTAGTCCTGTTCTTCACTGAAGATAATTTTGAATTCATGATCGGCAATTCTTTTTGGACCACCTTAGACACATAGTGAATGTCTTTGGTCAATGCAAAAGTAGTTTTAGCGCATTCTCCGATGTTGAAGGCAGTTTTAAAATTTTGATCGCCAAATCCTTGTCGGTCTAAACATTGTTGCGACTTATCACCACTCGGCCATAGAATAGAGCACGTTTGGTTTGCTGCGGTCGCGGACCGAGACATCGCACGAAAATATCAACGTCGAGCAGCGAGTCATCCCGGCAGATTCACCAACGCCCCTCTCGATCGAGTGACCGCTTTACTCCGACGACGAAATATATCAATGGATTTCCTCCAAGCGTGTGTGCCTTTCTATAACATTTTTCACAAAATAAATGACTGCGTCTTATCATAAATCCTTTTACAATCTTGAATGTCTTCTATAACCTAGACTTAAATAAACTAAAACTTCTTAGATAGAGTTAAACTAAATAGACGTAACGTTTGCTACCTGGAAAAGAGGCCGCTGGGCGGCAAATGGATTAGTATGATAGTGTATGTGTCACGGATGGTACGTGTATGAGTTGTGTGAGGTGTGGGTGAATGTATGTGGATGAAATGTGTGTGTAGTGTATTGAATGGGACGGACCATGCTAATGGCGGCGCGAAGAGCGGCGCTGCTGTGCCTCCTGCATTCGCCGCTCGTGCTCGGCCATATGCAGGCGCCTTTGTTCCTCCTTTATAGCAATCTAAAATAAACATCAATAATCAATAACTGTATTATAAAAAACATTGTAAATCAACGCATATTTCGCAATACCGATAAGAATAGATGAAAAATAAACGGAAGCAGGCCTCTCTACAGTCAAAACTTGGTATGTTATCCTAAGCAAGAAGACGAAACTAATTGTTTATTATTGGTTGAACTTGTAAAGCGTAACTTAGAATAACCACTAGCTCAGCCTAAGACTAGAATAGCATCCATCTAATAAGCTTAATATTTTGTCTAGTTACGTGATTTCCCCGATGTTTTGTAAGCGGCAGGTAAGTAAAATGTTGCTATTTACGGACCGTTTCGGCTGACAGCGGCAGCCAGTAAATACAAGGTGTAGCCTTCGTCTTCTTGAAAAGATCATCCAAAAGTTTTGCTGGAGGCTCCTCCTCTTTCTTCTTGAATTTTCTTGCTGCAAAATACAATAAATGTTAAGTTACGATTCTGTCCCTACTATTTTTTATCAGAACACTTTTTATTAGGTCCATCAATCAAATCAAATAAATGTAAAATAAATAATGCTGGACAATTCACACAGCATCAGCTAAGCAGAGCTTGTGTTATGGGTTCTAGATAACTGATATACTTAATACAATGCATTAGATATAAATATTTTTTAAATATACATAGAAAACAGACAGTACGTCCAGAACAAATATCTACACATCATACAAACATTTGTCCCGAAGCGGAATCGAACCCGCAACCTCCTACGTCGCAGGCGGCACCACAGAGGAATGAAAACCTTTTAATCTTACCAGGCTCAGGGCTTCTCTCAGGAGTGTGGTGGTGTCGTCGCTTCTCCATGGGACGCGGCTCATCACGTCGCTTCTCAAGCTTTTCCTTTTCTTTGTCCTTTTCATTCTTGCCAAGATCCCATTCGCGTGTCGCTACCTTTCGCTCCCATGGCTTCTCCTGAAATTACAATAATTCATCAATATGTATGTTACAATTTTAGGTGAAGCGCGCTTTTCAGTATAAACATAAGACTTACCAGCTCCCCGCGTTCGCGTTTCATGTCTTGCTCTCTTAGCCAGTCCTCCACAGTGCCAGGTATCGTAGAAACTTGGGCATTATCAGCAACTTCATTGGATTTGGCCTTTTCAAAAGCTTCTACTGTTGAGAAGTCCACTTGTAATGTCTTGGGGTTTGAAACTGGCCATGTGACACCATGCAAAGCATGTCTGGTTTCCACAGCTTGTCTGCAATAAACAGATTTGCATTAAATTTTATTTATAACATAAGTCAAAGAAAAAATAATTTATTGCTATGATAATACTTACTCTTCATCCTCGTAAATAACAAAGCATTTAGACTTGATCTTGTCAATCCAAAATCCATTTTCTACAAGTCTTCCGGTCCTCTGAAGTAAATTCTTCAGCTGTGGCAATGTGAAAGGCCGGACCAAGTTTGTTATGAACAAAACACAAGATTGCTTATGCCTTGGGGGACTAGGAGGCCTGGCAATGATACTATCATTGTCTTTAATGATGGATATTTTTCGATTAGAAGCCAAATGAGGTTCCTTAGTTTTAATTTCATGGTCCCTGTCCACTTCATTGCTAGGCCTTCTATGCTCAATATTACGTTCTACATTTTCAGAGTTGTCAATAACAATCTTTGGCAATATGGGCCTCTCAATCTTCTCCACAACCTCACGTTCTTTGTTGTGATTCTTCTCTTCAATTACTTCTTCAAATTCAACTGGTTTTACATCAGGAATGATTTCTTTTAGTATATCGGTAGAAATAGTGATTGATTTTTGAGTAGTTATTTTGGCAGGTCTAGAACCCCACCTCCTTTTTCTACTAACAACAATTGGAATAATTGGTTGTCCATTATGAAGACTGTCATCATTGTTTGATTGTATTGAATCAGAACGCTCCAGGGACTTGGAATCTTCTGATTTCTGTTCACCTGTGGGTTCTGTTGAACTGCTGTGCCTCTTCTTATCAATAGATTCCCCTTTTCTACTACTGGATTTCTTCATATCATCATTTGAGTCAGTTGAAATGTTCCTCATCCTCTTAGAATTTTCTAGAACACCAGTTTTATTAGATTTATCATTGCCTGCGTTTGTCTTCCTTTTTGGACTTTTATCTTCAGTTTTTTTACTTACCTGGGTGTCTTCTTGAGATGTCTTCTCATCTTTATTTGTGTCATCTGATTTTGCCTTGTCTGTATCAAAGTCAATCTTGCTGTCTTCAGGGTGTAGCTCCAGTATTTCAGATTTGTCAACAGACATGCTTCTCCTACGTTCTGGGGTGTGAGTAGCCTCAGAAGTGTTGGCATCTGTCTTGCTGTCTTTACTTACAGCTTCAGCTGAACTCTGTATCTCAGCAGGTGCAGATACAGCTGTTGTCTCAGCTTTAGGTGAGACAACAGTTGTATCAGCATCTGAAGATTTTTCAGTTTTCTCTTCTGCTACTGCTACACTTTCTTGAATATTACCTGATACTGGATCATCACTAGACTCAACTTTGTTTTTTTTCTCATCTTTCTCATTAGATTCAACTTCTTTTTTGTCTTCTTTTTCATCACTTGTGGAAATTGTGTTTTCAGATGTAGAAACATGAGAATTTATCCCCTTTTTATCCTCCTCGCTTTGGGTTACTTCATCATCACCTCTTTCATGGCTATCGGCAGCAGACTCTGGCTCTTCACCTTGACTATCAAGGTTTTTTTCAGAGTCATCCTTAGACTCCCGGTGGGATCTTTTAGATCGATGTCTAGATTTCTTCTTTTCATCTGGAGTTTCGACACTTGGAGTATCGCTTGAGCTAGTGGCTCGCGAATGCTTCCTTTTGCTGCGAGGAGACCTTTCTGGTCTTTCAGGTCGTTCGGGCGTCGACGGAGGGCGAGTCAAACAAATTTTTAACTTCTGTATTTCTCCTACGTCTGACGCGGCTGCCGTTTTCACCTGCCAAACTTGATCTTGTGATTCCTCTGGACTTACTTCTTTCACTGGCGTAGTCGGAGGCTTGGGTTCCAGTTCTGCTTCGACTGCAATTTCGCGTACTGGACTTGCGTCATTTGCAGATTCATTTTCGGATGATGTTAATTGCTTTTTACGCTTAGATCGCGTACGCTTAGGCTTTTCAACCTTCTTTTCCACCTTTTCCGGTGAAGCCTTGGTTTTTTTACCTGGCGTGCGTTCACTTTTACGTCGCATTTTCACCTATAAATTTCACAGATAGATTATATATTATGATTTATCTATGGATTCTATAGGCGTTACTCTAACTTAATTCTAACTACTTACCTAATAATTTACACAAAATACGAAAACAATAAACAGAAAGCGTGCAAATTCCACTTCACTCACTCACAGAAAACAACCCGCCATTTTTATTTTTAGTATTTTTGAAACAAATTGTCAAATTGTTGCCATTTATAATAACAAAATATCGAATCAAGCAAGCATGACAGCAAGATGAAATTGAGCAAGAACAGCAAGAATGACGAGTCACATTCACGTCACATGACAGGAGGAAGATGTACGCTTGCCTTATCATTTATTATCTGTGAAATTAATTAGGTAAGACGTACGTCTGTCTGTTCATTTCATTCACTCAATTTGACTCGGTGTATTTTGCTGTCAAAATTGTCAAAAAGTGAGAATTTTGTCGAGCTTGTTTCGCAAATCTAGGTATTGCATTTTGTCGACAAAATGCTTGAATATTCGGAAGGCCGATTATACAACGGCGTGAGTAATTTTCCTTTTCATTCTTTACAGTAAGATTCTTTACAGTGACCGGTTGAAAATTGTAAGTATATTTTCCTGCAATGGAATATTCATAACATGCCTTTTGTTTTAGATGCTATGGGCCTTGTAAGTCATTCTAGTATAACGGCGGCCTATTTACATATAACTAGCCGAGTAGCGGTGTTTGTAGAATGATAACAAGCAGCGTATAGTGCGATCACATGAACTGTAACAATGGGTAATCAAAACAGTTGCTGTTGCCACCGCAGTCCGTCGCCAATCAGGAAAGACATAGTAAAACTAGAGAATTACCTTGGGAATGAGGGAGAAGTCAGCTCTAACAACATCCAGCACATCAGTGAGAGAGAGCCTGATGATGGCGACATTGATGATCCCTCACAAGACCCTATTGCGGGGACCATTTTCATGGAAAGGTCTAAAGCCTCAATAGAAAATGGTATGACTAGGAAGCGCAGTCAACACCAAATCGCCGAGAACAAGCTCAAGAAAAGTAGTTCCTGTTCTACAATTTATTTAGATGATAGTACTGTTTCTCAGCCTAACCTGAAGAACACAGTAAAGTGTGTTGCTTTAGCTATCTATTACCATATTGAGAATAGGATGTCAGAGCGTAAATTAGATATCTTTGATGAAAAACTACATCCTCTGAGTAAAGACAGGATAAACGAAGACTATGACAAATATAACCCAGAACACAAGCAAATCTATAAGTTTGTGAGAACATTGTTCAATGCTGCCCAGCTCACTGCTGAATGTGCTATCATCACACTGGTCTACTTGGAGCGCCTATTGATTTGTGCTGAGTTAGACATTGCACCATCAAACTGGAAAAGAATAGTTCTTGGAGCAATCTTATTGGCCAGCAAAGTTTGGGATGACCAGGCGGTTTGGAATGTAGATTATTGTCAAATCTTGAAAGACATCACTGTGGAGGACATGAATGAACTTGAAAGGCAATTTTTAGAAATGCTTCAATTCAACATAAATGTACCATCCAGTGTGTATGCCAAATATTACTTTGACCTCAGAACCCTCGCTGAGGCCAATGACCTTGCATTCCCAAGTGAACCTCTCAGCAAGGAGAGAGCACAGAAACTTGAAGCAATGTCTAGAGTTATGGAGGATAAAATAACAGCAGAGGTGGTCAAAAATGGAATCAAGAAATGGTCTAGCTTAGACAATGTCAATTCAGGTGCTGGAGTACGGAGAAGCGTAGCCATACTATCTTAAAGTAAGTCAAGAGCCAAAATTTAGATACAAAATTCACAAATGAGAATGTTTGTGAATTATAGGAATGTATTGTATTTAGAAAGTCTTTGCACCAGGTCAAGAGAGATGTATTTATGTGTGATAATTTGCAATTTTATCAGTGAAACTAACACTGCCACCTCTAAGTGAGAAGTAGGTGACCTAAGCTACTGTATCTACGATCAAGCCTAAATTGTAAAATGTAAGTCAAACAATAAGGTGATTCCTAGATATATAATTTGTTTGTGCACAAATATTTAGAATCAGAGATCCATTCACATTAATTTCCAATTGAAAGACTTGTATGTGGTCCAATTTTTGTTTTTTGTATCCAGTGATTTAATTAGTGTTTTGTATAGAAATTGACTTCTATCATTTTATTTTAATTAACCCTAGTTTTAATATATTAACAGCACTAATATTAGGTGGCTTCCAAAACTATGCTATTATAGTATTTAGAGTTTTTAGGATGTACAATTGCATTTTGACTGAATAAGAATCTTGTGAACAATCACAATCATACCACAAGGTATGAATGTAATTACATAGTCAGTTTTATTTTAACATATAAATTACATTGTCATTTATGCATTTAAAATCTGAGCTAGGTTTTTTTATGCCAAATAATTATTTTGTTTATTCAAATGATTTTAGTCATCAGACATTCAGGTATTATATGATTTATTGTAAAATGACTTGTATTGCTGTACTATGAACAATAGTATGACTTTATGAATAATTTTCACAGTCATTTATTATATTTGTGAAAGGTATTTCAATTATACAATCATTACTGTATGTATGTTTATTATATTACTTAAGCAAATAAACATTTTATATGAGACTTTAGTAACTTGTTTTTTTTTAACTACTTATAAAGCTGTACAAGGATTATAATAATAAGAGATCTAGCAGAATCTAGGATTACAGGAAATCAGCAAAATTATGATGAAGTTGTTTTGAGCTATTTAATTATTTTTATCTAACTTATTTTGACAAATTTATCGCAGATAAAAAATCATTCCAAAGGTTTTAAGTCCTTTAAATAGGCACTATAGTTCTCAAACACATCAGCAACATCATTCTTCTTATTGGTTTGACTGTCGAACTCCGGTCCTACAGACCAGAGGGTTTCCAAATCATACACAACTCGAACTTTGTCTGAAAATATGTGCAGTGCAATGTTACCTGCAACAAATAAGATGTAGATGTTTAAATAATAAAATTATTATGAATAATTTTATCAAGGTTGCAAATGACAGCATAAGTACCACAATTAATATATACAAGAAAATTGGTTGACAACTTATCATTCACTATGTAATATTGTAGTGTACAGTTTTATTATACCTAAGTCCAAGGCCATCCACTCTTCAGAATCTTTTCCCTCTATTTTTGGTATCAAATCTCTTTTATGGCATTTCTTTTTGTAAACTCTTCTTACAAACTCTGCTATAGCATGAATGTGTCTTTTACTTCTAGCGCTGACGATGCAAATGTAGTCAACATATCTTATATTGCTTGGCACTGTCACAACAAATATGTCTTTTGCATTATCACGCTGAAGCAATTTAACTAAATCTTCTATTTCAAATACTCCTGTCTTCCCGCCTGTAAACAAATAGGAGCATATAATATAATATATGTAGTGTATTATCAGAAAACACATCTTTCATGACGTTTCTTACGTTCCAAATTGATTCCATCAAATTCATCACTCAAAATCGGATATTTTTCCACATAGTGAATCTCTTCAGCAGTGTTCTCTATTATCGGTGAATTGGAATCCGTTATCACTTGGTACTTGCTAGCTAAGGCGGGGGAAGTATCACTGTTTGCTTTAGATGTGTACCTTGGATTCCTCAAACAAATTCCGCAATGTATTTGCCTGCTGAACTTCACGTTATCTGCGCAACGCGATGGTGAATTCTTTGGCAACGCTTTCAGAACGCGTAACAGACTATTTCGGAACATAGTTTAGCTTGCAGACTCACAGCTTTTAGCTTTTGATCCAATGTTTCAGTTCAGTTATGTTCTAATTCTAATCTTTTTCCAAATATCGTCAGCAGAGACATAGATGGATGCAAGAGACGAACGAAAGCAACCAAAATAAAACATAACCTCTTCTTGTTTTGTTTACATCTAAGTTGTCAAAATGACAATTTTAAATTTGATCTGTCATGTCAGATAACTGCCATGGTCAAATAGGGTTGCACCTTCGTGATTGCCTTCGATCAGGGAAGGTCTAATGGATACGCTTTAAGACCTTTTTTGAACAGCCTCATCATATCAACTTTAATTTGTTTTTTTTTGTAAAATTTTATTACAAAACAGGTTTTTAATGCTATCGATAAAATTGAAATAAGTACTAAGTACCTACAATGACAATATCACTAGCAAATCTAGGTACGTCAAATATTGACACGCAGCTGCATATCCATACAAAATGTACTAGATTGACATTGACATGACATTGTTTATGCGTAACTGCTTCTGAGTACTGAAACCAATTTGTTTCAGTACCTACTCAGAGGTAACTGCGATAAACAATGTCAATCTAGTACATTTTGTATGGCATCACGTCACGTCACTTACTAGATTTTTTCTCGATGGTGATTGCTGAGTTTTATGGACAGGGTGATTTGATTGATTTCTTCCGCCCACGGACACTACGAACCGAACCTACACGCATCAAAGCGCATCATGCATGTCTAGGAGATTTTGAAGATTCTCTGAATGTTCTATGAAATTTTCAGATCCAGTAATGGCATGGCACAAGGGCCGCCCGCCTTACCGCCCCGCCGCGCCGCGCCGCCGCCGCGCCGCGCCGTCGTCGCCGCCACCGCTTTGCGCCGCCCGTCGTCGCTCGTCCGCACCACGCCTCGCCCTTGTTATCTTTTTCCAGTTGACTCAACATCGTGAAATCTTATCTTATCATTAGGTATGCGTCCGCGCCTCCGCTAACAAAATAGTTCGAAGCAAAATAGTAATGGAAAGTGGTATGCCAAGTCCATTGTTGTTCTTTGTTGTGAAAACAAAACACTCGCCTTTAGCAAAAAAATACAAGTTCTATTTTCTAAGTAGGCACCTACCGACACAGCAAGAAGGGCGCTAAAATTCAAATGTGAAGTTGTACGTATTTACGAGTATATTCTAAATGTAAAACCCTATTCGTAAAATGGTGACTTGTGATCTGGATAAAGATGTGTCAGGTGAACTTTTGGGCTGGAAGCTGCCAGCGTGGAAGGCTCTGCTGCTCCACCGAGTGCTACCATCTTGCGGAGGACTGCTTGTTTATTTGACGCTGATTTGTTATGATTTTGCGCTTGTCTTCGAACACCTACGGAATGGTGATAAGGGGTAAGCATAAGCCTTCTAGCTACTTTCCCACTTTGGCTAACCCTCTTGCAGAGTTTTTGTTTTAAACCAAAATCACTGCCAAATCTGGACTGCCTTAATTATGTAGAATACCTAACTAATAACTAGCACTAAACGGTACATAAAACATGACTATTAAGCTAACCCTACGTAAGTACCTACTTTATATAATGTGCGTGACTCTACATGACATATATTAAATCACATTTCATTTCGTTTCAGTCTAGCAGCATTCTGTATCCTGCTGATAACCCTTCCCTCCATCCTATCTCTAGTGTTCACCCTGGCCTCCCCTCCTCCCAGTCTTCTGACGGAGCTTACCGCCTTTTCCGTGAATGTCGAGAAAAAGGACCTGCGGTGGATCGCGATTCAGTTCCTAAACACTGTGTTTTTTCCTGTTGCTGCTATTGGCAGGTTAGATAGTGACCGTCTGTACATTAAGCCTAAATTGTTCGTTCAGGCTAAATTGTTATACTTATCTAACTATATTTATTGTAATGTCTATTTACGACTTTCTTTGAATAAATTTGATTATTTTTATATTATCTTATTATTCACGGGCTAAGTTGGACGGGCGATTCTTATGCCGCGCGCCCGCCACGCACGCCCCATGGCCCATAGTCCTTTAAGTACCAACTTCTTAGTAAATAAGAATGCATACCTACAAGGTATGCACCTACTAGCTTTTATACAATTTATCTCAGAATTAAGTTAGTGTCATAATAAGCATAAGGGAATGATTATTAACAGGTAAAGTTGGTAGGTAAATCCCTCAACAAACCACGTTCAAGGTAACTTCCATCACTTATTTTATTTTCAGATATTGCTTGCAAATCTTCTGGTGGGTAGAGGCAGTCTATGCCTCCAAAGCCGAAGATGACGAGAGGACACGCGAAGCCCTGTCCGAAGCCCGAAGCCCCTCGTCAATGGAGCTCTACCTATTTCTTCAGGCGTTCATACACTGCGCGCCGCATGCTATTGTCAATATTCTAGATTTGATGTCAAGGTTCTCGCATTCTAGCTTCGATAAAGGTATCATACACGTATCAATTATCAGTGTGTTTAATTTGCAGATTATAGGATAGAAACCGCTATTGCAATTTTCATTGCAGTTGAAAGGAAAGGCTTTTTTTTCGAAAAAACTGAAATTTTTGGTAGGAAGGGAGTTTAAGATCAGAGATTCTGCTTAGCATTTTTTTCTGTATAGCTACACAGATGAAGATGATGCTAAACAGAATATCTGAGTAGAGTAGCTACTCTATATTCTAATTTTTCAGTTTCAGTTCAATCGGTTAGCATCATTGCATCTACACTGCGAATGGCCGGTACCGCAACTGTCTACAGAAGATTCGAGAGAGAGAAAATTTGCGGAAAATCTTATCCTTGGAGTGAGACACCCAAAGAAACTGAAGTCCTAATAACGGAAAAAGTTCTAAGCTACAAAGAAAGCCAAAAAGAAGAAGAAAACATCTACGAAGCTGTAACGAAACGTCGGTCGAATGTATCACAGATTTCAGAGCAGGAGCCAACAAGACTGAATAGTGATCTGATCCAATTTTCTCCAAGAAGCACTGTCGTTACTTCACCCCCATTCTACGACCAATGCGATTCCGACATCAGTTCAGATTATCTGCCTCCAATACAAAGAAAAGACTCCCTATTGTCTTCGGGTTTCGACAGTGACAGTGAATACGCCCAGCCGGTATCGATCGTAGATAAGGCGGCTCCGCGCAGACGAGATACGGAATACACGATCGAAAAAGTGAATATCACTCCACTGCCTGCTATGCACGCTCCCAGACCCGGTTCCATAGCTGTGTGGGCGGAAAAGTTGATGGAAAACGCTGAGGCATTCCCAACGTGGATATCAGCTCCGACTAGGCGGAAGTACTACGACGAGGTGGTGAAAGATGAGCCTGATATCCCTCGACGGGTGCCGCGCTCCTACATGCGCGGTCTCGAGCCACAAGACGCAACCGCAGCGTTGGTACATTTCTTAGCCTGGTACGGCTTCTTTGTTGGACGACTGCTGTCCATAGGTTGTTTTATCAACTACTTCCCAGTTCTCGCTATCGTATTGTTATTCTCGCATTACCAAGTGATGCTGTTGATCCTGATAGTGCCACAAGCGAGTACGCTCAGGAGATGTTTTTACATATTTCTCGCATTTATTTATTTGTTCTGTCTGATGGAATTCAAGATTCGATTCCGGCACGTGCGTGTGTGGCATCTGTTTTGGATCATAGTGTGCACTATAGAGACGGTTGTCTTCACCGGCCTCTGGGTATCCGCATCCAGTGGAATTGACGACTGGTGGAAGATCTATGTCCTAAAAGTTATAATGATCAGCCTCGTTTTAAGCTACGTGTGCTTTTCTTTTTATTTTGTGCTACTGAAGCCGAGGGAAACTATTGTTTACGTAAAGAA
The DNA here is from genome assembly GCA_963662085.1 of Eupithecia inturbata. Classification (NCBI taxonomy): domain Eukaryota; kingdom Metazoa; phylum Arthropoda; class Insecta; order Lepidoptera; family Geometridae; genus Eupithecia; species Eupithecia inturbata. The sequence goes on along the minus strand of OY759180.1, from coordinate 5,685,580 downwards.
TAAAAACGAGTTTACCAAGTATCTACTTAGCACTTTGTACTCCCCTTAGCCACTTATTTTTTACAGGAAGGTATTTATATCTCTTACAATTTGATGAGCACCAGCTGGTTACATCCGTACAATAATGAATAACAAATAATTTGTTTAAAAAAATCAATTGGTCTTTTCTGTACAAATAGGTACAGAAAAGACCAATTGATTTTTGCTCACAGATCAATAATAATAATAATAATAATAATAATGCTGGACAATTTACACAGCATCATCTACCCCAAGATAAGCAGAGCTTGTGTTATGGGTACTAGATGACTGATATAAGTACTTAATACAATACATACATAGATACATATTTTTTTAAGATACATAGAAAATGTTTAATATAAGCATTGTATATAGATAGATACATACTATTTGTTTTATTGTCAGTCTATCTGCTATTAGATTCATTATTCGTGCACTTCCACAACCTGTTCCTTCGCCTCTTCTATAACTGTAAGGTTTGCTGGAAGAAAACTCTTTTTTAAGGTTAAGCTCGCCTATGTACATATCCTATTAGATAAGTTCATACTATGTATTATTGTGTGCAATCAAGATTATCAGAATGTTTCTGTACGATTCCAATTATTTATCGTAGAAAATACACGTTTAAAACAAATAATTAGATTAAGAATATTTCTTATTTCAGGAAAAGTGATCTGCACTAACAATTATCAATCATCAAGGCGTCAATCTTGCCTTCTTCTGAGTGTGTAACTATTCTAGGTACCTAATCCCCTTGCTTTATCATATTTCAGTCAAAACGAATTGCCACCGATATCATTCCTACATAACCTCTTGACTCTACCTACGTAGGTACTTAAAGCTACACTTTTACCCGTATTATGAAAGCTTGCTCAGTAATCGGTCTATGCTTGAGTAACGCTTTTCTATTGCATAAACGTCACTCAAGCATAGATCGATGACTGAGCGGGCCACAGGCTCTATCCAGTTTCTTTGCTAAATTAAAAATAGGTAGATGGTTGAGCGTAGAGGTGAATAATTTATTTTTACACACTTCAGAGAACTTGTGGAACCATACGGAACATGTTAACTATTCTTCCTGAGCGGATTTTCCGTATGAGGCGTATGTTTAAAATTCGGCTAGTTTCAATAAACATCTTTACCGTGTATCATCAAAGTAAGCTTTTCTGTTTCTAGTGAGTGAGATATGCCTTTTGGTGGGTCTACTGTCAACCCAGTAGCCAACATATTACATGTTTGAATCAGCTGATCATATTAAAACAACACAGAGAATAAAGCTGGTTAGAAAATGTTGCAATTTTTTGAACGAACAAATAATTAGACACCCATGTTTGTAATTTATTCCACCTGGCATCTGCATCTAGTTTTCAATACATTTTACAATCACAAATCAGAGAAAAATGAAACAAAAGAAACGTAGGCCGTTCGGATAAACTCGTAGGTAGCATACAGTTTTCGTACAATTCGTTTGGTGTTTATTCATATCGCGTACAATGGTGCCCGTTGAATGAAGGGATACTTTGCAGTTCATGGAGTAAGGCTGCTGACCCTACGTGACCCTGGCATGATGACCGATCAGGTTACCTACCGGCCCAGAACTCTTACTTATTAGGCCTATAGATAAAAGAATACCTAGGTACATTTATTTTACCCAAAAAATCACAAGATCTAAATAAAAATTAAGTGCATACAGTATTATGAAGTAAGTCTACTACTCATATCTAACAATTTAATATACCTGCATGCCTTGGACGTGGTAACAGTATAGTGAAATATAGATACCACCAACATTGCCATAACACCATATTCAACATATTGTACATGCCATATCTTCCGTCTACACTATGAAAAAAATATTAGGAGATTCTTCCCCAAGGGATTAGTTTTCAATAAACTACGATATAGGGAAAAAGTTCAATTGAATAAACTAGCTCTCGCCTGTCTCCCGTAAAACTTATCAAAGTCCAATTGAGTTCCTGTTAAAGTAAATAGAAATTTCAATGCGTGTTAAATCCGGTACTATCGTTATTTAAGTTTCTAAAAGGAGATAGCCTAACCGTGCCTAGCTGTTCCGGCAAAATAATGAGCAAACCAACACGGAGGCGGAGGCGGTATCTCGGTAGATTATCTTAGCTGAAAAATGCACGGGGCTTGTTCCTACAAACTGTTTCCTTATCTATAGTGAATTGTGGTCAGCGGCTTCACCAAAGGATGCCGTACTGCAGCTTACTGACTTGCTGTTCCCTACGACTTTGTTTTGTTTTGTAGGACCTTCACAGCAGCGATACCGATCTGGCACATGCCGTTTACCTTGTAGTTTTTTTAGTTATTTTTATTTCGTGAGTCGAGATTTTGCTTTTAAGTACCTACTTAGTTATTTGGTAGAGCAGCTTCTTATAACGTAGATGTACTTCCCAATCAAATCAGTATCTTTAATAACACAAACAAATCATTAGTCTCTTGTTATTTTTATTTAATTAAGAAGCATGTATCAGATGTCATTCTAAAGGGCATGTATACGCTTATACAACAAAACTCTTAGAGAGTCACAAAAATTATCAGTAAATAAATTCAAACAAATTGTTGAAATCTCCTGTCCAAAAAGGCTTAGTATAAAATATCAGGTTATCTAGCTAGCTAGAGGATAAAAAGCTTGGGAGGGTTTTGCTCCAACACGAAAAATAACAATTAACAGGCTAAAAGTTTCTTCGTCGCTTCTTTACATTTGTCTAAATACCGAAGCGACAGAAATCAAAAATATCACTTTATTTCCATGTCAGTGTTTAATTTTAAGAATTCGGACTTTTCTAAGTGTACATTTATTGTATGTACGGAATTAAAGAGTTTTTGATTCTTAATTCTATCATTTGTCCACGTACTTAATAAATATGCGAGGGTGTTACAGAACAACGGCAAGGAATCCTCAACCACCCGAGGTCTGTGAAGAAAGCCTATGAAGATCCCACTAAGATTCTGCTCCTGGTCGTTAAGGCTGGTTGTGGTTATACTAGCAAAACAAACACACTTACCTACCTAATGAACTAATTTATGAAATATATTTTGTAATTTGGATTCTCAAATTAATCTATTATATAAAATGGTTAAGTATATACATACATACCTACCATAGTAAGTCATGGAACGGACAATATCATTTCAAAATATTTAAGTTGACTTAATGACGAACATACAGACTGGCAAAGCATATTCCATATCATCTTATATCAAAGTACCGCTCCCTCTGTCGATTATTTTTTGCTAATTTACCATACTCTTACAGGCCGATGGACAGGAGATGAGTGTAGTACGTAATTGCTATCGGACGAGAGAAAAGGATCATTATGTCGAACAAGATCTATAATATCGGGTATTGATGACTTGATTAATGCTTGTAACGGTCATTTGTTTGATTTCGTTTTGTGTTCAACTTTTGCGCTGTAGGTGGCGGATAGCAATTTTTGAAGCTGCAACGGCAATTTTCCTTTTCATTTCATCATTGCTAATTTGTTTGAAAGGAAAATAAACAATAATTCAGGAAACAAAACCAGCTTCAGCCCGATTCAGTAGATTGTTTCGGCACGCTTGAAGGCCTAACAAACGTGCCTATATCCGAACAAACTTTTGCCTTACAATTATTGCTATAGGTAAAGCCATTATTAAAGTGATTTGGACAATGTTCTTGGAAAATAACAACACGGTTTTCTGTACATTGAATCTAATAGTTATGTTTCTTCGAGCCGGGTCGGCGATCGTAAGTTCGTAACCCGACACCTCTTGTGTTCAATCTTCTACTAATTTGCAGGCATGGGTCTAGGGTTGTCAAATTCATTAGAAAGGAAAATGACGAACTGGGTTGGTGCTGAAGTGAAGGAAAATTATCTTATGGGCGAATGATGAAATGGGAATAAAGTAGGTATTTACTCGTAACTGATATAATTTTAGACTGTCAAAGAGTGACGTGACGAGACTCAAGTGCCAAGATGGACCTACGCTGTTATTTGGACAATCTTCAAGATCCAGCTCGTAGTTCTTTTTGTGAGCAGTTCTATGGTTATTTTGGGTACCTGCCTATACCTATAAAATTGCTTTGTTTTCCTTAAAACATGTCATGATAACTCTGATCAGACTAGGTTGTCGAATACGTTGTGTGTGTACGTTGTGTGTGTTATCTTCTAAGATAATGTGCAAAACATTATCTTAGAAGGTACATACTCTTATATTTTAAGCGCTTATGAGAAAGAGTAGGTAAATTGTCCATTGTGGTTCTTCTTTGCATAAAATGGTACGATTTAAGACTTGCAATACAAGGGGAAATTCACTATACCTTGTGACATCCCTACGTGAAGTAGCGAGTGCAATTGAATCTGTGCCTTTGGTAAAGAGGCGGAACCGCATAACGGACTGCCTTGTGCGTTGTAAATCGAATTCTGCGGAGACATCGGACTCAAAAGAGGAATCGACGTGGGGGCAAAAAAATATCTTATTCGAGTACGACGCCGACGCAAGTCCCTTTTTGCGACATAAATGGGGTTGTTTTTGGTAGAGCAAAACTCTTTGAGTAGATAGATAGATAGATTGTTTATTTGGTTCACAAACATAGACAGCACAAAACAAAATCAAACATAGACTATAAAGTAGGTATGTAGGTATCGGTAAGAATGCAGTAACTTCCTAAGTGTTTGTGTGAAGTACCTAAATATACCCTATACCTATTAAGGTACTTCACACAAACTCTAAAAATTTAAATCATATAATACAAAAGTTACACTTATGAATTAAAAAACAGAATTTAAACATAAGTAAAAGTAATTATTCATAGTTTGGTATCAAAATAGATAAGTACCAACCTAACCTACTTATTCGTGGACAGGTAGGTATGCCCGTGCTGCCGAGGTGAGCCAAAACGGATCAGCGCAGCGGTCGGTACAAAACAGCGCTTTAAGTGCTTGCAATAGTAGAGTTCTGTTCTAGGTTTGCTCACGAACTTGCGTTTACGATAAATTCAAGAGGAGGATACCTATATACCATAGGTAGGCACTAAATCATACGGGCAATTTATTTCAACACTGTCCCTATTTACTTAAAAGTTCAAGAATGCTATTGCCTACGGTCACACGCGCACAATGGCTACCGATAACCCGGTACAAACTATGTCACCCTCTGTACCATCCATCCCTTTCTCCAAGAGTCGAGACACGCATCTTCGAGGTGACGATAACGTAATGACTGATTGACTCATATATACTAGCAATGTGAGTAAACAAGCACATACCAGGAGTAATTTGAGTTCTATGAACTGTGCGATAGATACGTATTTGTGTCACATGTTATCAGGAGTTTTGTGAGCACGGGTCGAGGCACGGGTTTTCCGGGGTAAGTTAAGAATAATTACTTACCTATAAACTTATTTCCCGTTCCAAACAGAAGGTAAGCAATAGGGTCTGTGGCAATAGCCAGGAATTCGGTATTTGGAAAGCTATATATTTCATAATACTCTGTTTTTGCTGTGTGGTACCCACCACTTAGAATTTGCATCATCCCAACTCTTCCTGCGGGTGTCGTAAGAGGCGACTAAGGGATATCCACTGGGGGTGGGCAGCAGCGCCCCCAGCAGAACAATTCTACCACCGAACTGCGATCCCCAACCAGCATGCCCAATGTGGGGATTATGGGCATTACCCACCGTGAGATAATAGCCAACAAGGCGCTTATCAGGGGGAGGCCTGGGTCCAGCAGTGGCCCAATATAGGCTGTGGAGATAGAGATGGAGATATTTAATATAGTAGGCTTACCTACTAATTCCAGTTTTATTGTATGCATAGACTAGTTAGTATACCTACATTGTGTGACACTCAGATTCTGTCATTTTCTCCTGACGGGTGAGTCTATTTAACGTTAGTAACGAGACGTGATCGTGACGTCTCCTTTTAGTATGGGATTTGCGTAGTTCCCTGTCCGATAGAGTAGCTGTACCAAATTGTATGGAAAAATGTGAAGTTTTGTTACTAACGTCAAATAGACTCTTCCCTCTGGCCACATGGCCAATGGACCACCCCACCTGGTACTCTATCGTTTCTATCTAATATAGACTACTACAGTAGGTAGGTCCTTTCCTTAGGTAACTTAGACTTTCGTTGCAGCAAACAGAGAGGTGTGGAAATAAAGAAAAGGGAAAACATCCCTGCTGGTGTGGGACTTCTTAATAATGGTTCCTAAAAAAAATATCTAAGTATATTTTGAGCGGAGCGTACGTCAACAGGTTAATTCGCCGTGTGTGGGCCCTCCAGTAATTAGCTTCTTGCATCATGAATGATTTCCAAAAATGGTCACTATGATAGTTTAAATTTGCATCAAGTCATAGTGCCAAAACTAATCAAGATAATTGTCTCATTTCGATTTATCCACCGACATTTTATTGGGACATCGTAAGAATTTGTAATGTTTTTATAAGTGGATACCTTTAGTAGTCTCTTAGTTTTCCGAGCATAATGTAATAATGTTTGAATGAACGGTTATATAGAGGTATAAGCCCTTTAGGCACCATCACCTGTTCGCGATTTCTAGATACCTACTTAGGTACATTTTCAGTCTCTTAATTTCGTAGAACCTATCGAGGTCCTAAAAATTGAATTTTCTTCGGAAAGTTATTCAACGCAAAATTTTGGAGCTGGCGGGACAAACTGACGACGCTCCTGTTTCCCAAAAATTGTGCTAATATTTGTTTCAAGACTTTAATAGGTCTTGAAACAAATATTAGCAGAATTTATTTATTAATTAATTAAATTAATTAATTATTAGAATTTATTTATTATTATTATTTTTTTATATTTTCTGCTATCTAGAGAATTCTTATTTCGATTAAAACGTCGTAGACTCACAATAAAATTCCAATTGCAAACAAAACCTAGACACTCGTAGCGTAGGTACCTCAATTTGCTACCTAAGTAATCGATCTAAAATAAATTATGCTCGTAGATGAAGACGATTCTTAGAAAATCGGTAAACCATTAGAGAAACATCACCAATGAATGCTTCTGCGTAGGGTACGAGTACGTGTGCCGCATCGCAAACGTTTTCCGATGAAGCATGGCCTCATTAGTTATTTATAACAGGTGTTTTTTAATTACTGGCACTTGAAACAATAGTCTTCTCTTGGTTTCTGAAGGCCTACCATGGATTAAATGAGGGATAAAATAGCTAAATATCGTGCCGCGCGATAGAGCGTTAGCCAAGTTCGGAATCTACGGAATATTTACCTTAGATTCCTCTTCAGTCGCAATAATTACACCCAAAATACGAACGAAGATTCTAGGTTAAATCTGATCGCTCTATCAGAATGGGACAGAACCTTGTCAAAGAAACTGTCAGACCGCCTTATTCCCTTAAGCCTGAAACCCTTCTGATTGCGCCAAAGAAAAATAATGTACAGGGAAAGAAAGATTGCAAACGAACTGCTGGTCAGGGGATGACTCATCCCCTGACCGGGACAGTGTAAACCTGTTGGAACGTCGGGAAAAATATGTAAATAAACGTTTTAAATACCCGTCAATATTTATTATAATTAATTAATTTATTAGGTTATTCAAAATAGATTAACAAATTGTTTGAGCATTTATTTACTTATGTACCTATATATTCCTATTATTTTACAGGGAAGTAGTACCCAGATAAAAGTAATACTCATGATAAATTATCAAGAAATGCAAAAATACTGCAGTTTCTTATCACCTTTACCTACCTTCGGTAAAGGTGTGAAATACTTCCTCAGACGTTCTCTTCTCGTCTCGAGAATCCGATTACATTACAAATTACTTCTAATTACGTTTCCTGATACGATTTCCAATTAAAGCTTCGAGTTATGTGATTATCTGCCTTCTGTTAATTAATCTTAATGTATCTTATAAGTATCTAAAGGGTGTCCAGCGGGATTTCGAAATTAAATAAAAAATAAACTAATAAGTTTTAAATATTTTTATATTTTATGAACGTAACCAGGGTGAAAGCATCTCTTCTTTATAAAAATAACTTCCTCCAAGTTACGTCCATTTCTCGCAAAACACTCTTGTAATCGAACCCTCACATTGACAACGTACGCGCGAACAAAGCGCAGGGGGATAGCAGCGATTTATTTTATAGGCCTACCCCCGAATACCGAATACCCGAACAATGCAAGCCAGATCCTCTCCACAGCTGGGATATGACATACATCCCAGAATACTCAAGCCGCCATTTTTTTATAGTTTTCAACGAATCTGTCAAAAAGTTGCGACATAGATCTAAGTAAAACCTGTAATACGATACGTTCTCCTAGCGCTTACTCAGCAACTGGCCTGCATTTGGCCTAATTTGAGCCATCCATTTTCGAGAAGCTAGTAAGTACCTCATCTCCCCTTTTTTACTTAGATCGATGACCTTCTGAGTTGCTTTTGAGTATTCGGGGATGAGATGTTCAAAAAGACATAAGTAAGTTGAACCGGATGGCTAATCCTGGATTGAATTGTTATCGTGATCGTTTGTCACAATTGCAGTCTGTTCCTATATCAATTTCACGAAGAAACGCTATTACGCTATATCTATGCCTAATTGCCTGAACTGGTAAATCAAGCCGCCCGCGCCGAACCGAAGAGAACCTTTTCTTCTTTCCTACTTCCTAAAACACAATAACTTACTCTCCAAAGTAAATTCAATACAAGCAGATTAGTAACAATATTGAGAGAAGATGGCCATCCGCAAGGAAACGTGACAAAAGTGACCTACTTTGCCAGGACCATTGTTCAAACTACGGATTTAGAATCTATTAGCATCGTTTAGTCGTAAATAAACTTAGTACCGACTTGATCTTTGTAGAAGGTACTTATTCATCCATTACTCTTTTTGGAAATTATAAATCCTATCGTTTCTGCGAATAGGTATACTATGAAGTCTACCTATTCGTAGAACCGAAAGGATTGGGGAGGCCTTGTGGGACGGGGGTTATTAATGGCTAGGAAAATAAAAGGAAATAAGCTTTAATGGTATTTTCAGTGAAACGAAAATGCAGAAACAGAGAATGTTAATGAAATTCTGGATCCTAAGAACCTTAAGAATCCTAGACGAAAAAAATGCTTCTCCCTAAAAATGCTTGTAACCCTTAATAACTCCTATAAATAAGCTTTGCCCGCCACTTAGCACGCGTATTTTCGATATAATAAATAGTCAAGTAAGTAATCTAAATTATGTTCTAAATGTACGCCAGATTTCATTTTGATCTGTTCAGTAGTTTTGGAGATCATAAGTAACAAATCAATTTCACAAACTTTCGACTATAGTAATAAATAGGCTCTACTAAGTTCTATACTTATACGTAATGTGACCATATCCAATGCTCTTCATTAATAATTTATTTTAATTATGGAACATTATAGGTAATATTAATATATTTTAGTTGTTACGCTTCGTTATATTAAAAAAAACATAACAGGTTGCTTAAACCTAAGACGCTATGCTCTATCTATAGGTACATACTTATGACTTAACACTAGAAAATAAGAAACCCACAGTTAGTGTACAGAAGGTTCGATAGTGACAGATAAAGGTACCTAACCACTCATTATTCCATTTGTAATCTACTTTCCTCTAACGCTTTACCCACAAGCCCTCACAATAAATCAGTTTGAGTAATTGCCGAAAGCTATTGCAAACCTTTGTTTTTTATAAAATCTGTTGCCGTTATTAAGCTGGATGTTTAGATTTATTTGAAATAGCAAGCAAAATGTTGTGTTTGTACCTATGGTTGATAAACTTAGTTCAAAGGGGAAGCCAATATCAGCTCTTTGGTTCGGAGCTTTGGAATCCTTGGATACTCCAACACCACATAGAAAAAGTAAAATGAATGTTCATGGGCGACGAATACCATGATCGATGAGTCTAGCAGCACGCTAGCTGCTAAACCAGCTGGACACCAGCTAGGCTTAGCTCGCTTAAACACCAATAAACATTGCGCTAAAATTGGCAGAATGGCTCTTGCAACGAAGCAACACCCGTAATATGCTGTCTACCGCTGTCACCGCAACAATAGCTCTGAGTAGAGTCGCTATGCACTGCAACGCATACGTAACCAAATGCACCGTAATATTATAATTTGTGACACGAGTCGAGGACACGGTGGGAAACAAGCTAAACGGCTTGTCACGATGCGAACCAGACTTGTAAATAGGCCTGAATCGTAAAAGAAGCTATCTGGTGACCGAAGTATTTAGTTGCCACTCGCTCGTAAAACTTACGCACGAAAGGTGTCAAGTTTGTAAGTAAATTACTTTCGTTAGATTATTTTGTTAGGTGAAGAAACACGCACTTCTATCGCGGTTGATGGGTAAAGTTATTTAGATACTACTTCCCGCCCGTGGCTTCGCACGCGTTGTTTCTATGGAAACGTTTATAGGTTATTTATATCCCATGGGAACTGATTTATGGAATAAAAAGTAGCTTAAGTTTAATACCAGGCCTTTCTAGGCCTGGTATTAAACTTAAGCTACTTATAGCTCCTTGTATGTTAAATTTTAGCCCGATCCGTGTTGTAGTTATGGCGTGAATCTATCGAATAATCCATACATCCATTCAAACCTCATTTATAATAATATATTAGAGTGATTTAAAGGGACCGCTGAATGAAATCTCGAGCGTTTGCTCTACATTTGAGAGTACCTACAGTTAATTAATAGGTCTCATAAAAAAACAATAAGAAATAAAAAGTATCATCTTTATGTTGATCAACAAAAATAAACTTAATCTTGGGCATCGTGTTCGTTCCCCTCTCGTTTCCCAAGAATATAATAAAGATTCGCGAAGCGTTGGCTTCGCGAAAGCTTAAACCTGCCATTTTTACAGATAGCGTATATTAATTAAACCTAACGTAGCTCAGATTACTCATTTACCTCTATATTACCCTATCGATAATCCATTATATGTCAAAGCGCGACTAATAGCAACTGCTGCAACTGGCGGTGGCACAAATATTCCACATAACTCATCATTACAGCGATAAATATTGAATACTAATGCCATGGCTGTATTCAGGGGGGCATAATACAAATACACAAATAGAAAAAGTGTCTTCGCTTCCCGTGCGATCGATCTGGCGGTAGGTTTATTGGAATGGTGCCTATTTCGTAATAAGTTGCACAGGTGTTTGATTACACTTGGCTCGGTTATAATTATTATTGATAGAGCAGCTTACGGTTAATAAAAGCACACGCTGCTTGTTAAATGCACTTTTTCATCCCATCTATTCGAAAAAAGATGAGTTCTAGCAGTGAAATTGAAATATTAACACAAGAAATAAATTTGTAATTTGGGTTATGAACCTAAATATAAATATTCGTCACTACTAAAAGCATCTCTTATTTATGTTTCTCGTATGATGAATTTTTCTCATAGTTGAGGATGAAAAGCAGAGAGCGCACACGGTACCAAAATTATTTAACCTAGAGCGGCGTACTTTGAATCCCTCGCTACGCTTAGAATTCTACTATAGAAAACCTTTGCTTTGCTCTGGATTCAAAAATCGCTCTGGCCCTTAATACATTATTGTGTTCCCTTGTGACACAATCTACTATTTTTCACAGTTCTATTGTTTTTTTTTGTGATTCATATTTTTGGTAATTATTTTTGTTGTTTTTATTTAATTTTTGTGTCAATTAAGTATCCCGGCTAGAAATAAAACGGCAAAAGCAGCTAAATATAAACAAATTGGAACTAGTATATTTGAAACAATTGAGCTAACTGCAGACTGTTGCAATCTAACTAGAGGTAGCTCAACTGATCCATATCAATAAAATATCCCATGGACCTAATTAGTCTGTTTTTTTTTTTTGATAGCAGTGCAGTGGGCGTTTAACAGATTGGACAGGATGATGGAGAAATAGAAGTACCTAGATACTTAGCTAGATGACAGCGTGATGAACCTTCGTGATTTTTCTCAATTGATAAATCATCATCATCAGCCTACATTAATCCACTGCTGGACATGGGTACTAGCACATCTTCTGCTTGCAGCATCCAGCTATTATTTGCAGTCTTTTTTTATTTGATGGAAGTGAAGGAATCAGAGCAAAGAAATAATGATACTTGGTGATGAACTAGTTTACAGCATGCCTTGTTACGCCTCTGGCAAGCTCTTGCATTCAATTGCCTTCAGTGTAATGGGGTGCTTGTGGTAACCCAGTCGTTGTAGCCATTCAAATTAATTTACAGCCAGATTGTATTCAATTCAGCATTTATTTTGCTAATTCTAAACAGCTGATGTAGTACCGGGCCTTTGAATCATATTTGCTTAATGCATTGATGGAATTATAATGGCCAGATGCCTAACATCCCATAAACAAAAAAATTGTTTTAATTAGAAATGTATTTAAATTAATTATTATTAATGATATCAACCTCCTGCTTCAAATTACTTACATTTATGCAAAGATGAACATGAAAATGTGTACGTAATTAATATAAAACAACGAGTTTTTCAAACATGATTTCTTTATAAAACTTGGTATGTAGTATTATTATTATAGTATATGTATTTTATACTATGTATTTAAGTAATACGCCACCGTCTATACGTGTACAACTGCTTCGTGTCCATCACAAGGTTGTCTGGAAGAGATCGCTCTTAGGGGTAAGGCCGCCCATTGTGCAACTCTGTTTTATCTCATTTCCTGTATTTTTTTTTGTATTTTTTTTGTGGTGTGCAATAAAGTGTATTGTATTGTATTGTATGAATGCACCCAGTCCAATCGCGCGACCTTACAAAAATCGCAATTTTATAAATGCATTAGCGCTCTTTTTATTAAATTGCAAACAATTATGTTATGCATATGTTAACACTCACAAACTTGAGTAGCATAAATTGCAATAGTTATACTAAGTCTAATCAAGTACATCATTCAGCTTTTCTGTGCAGTGCTGTCTTCACACTAGAGCTAAAGCAAAGTAATCCTGTTGGGTATGTTTTCTGCACCGCGCTGCGCGCCGAGGTACAAAGATGAGTGTTAGTTAGTAGACACTAAGCTGAACTCTCAGAATTTAATAAAACACTCACCGCTGAGGCTAACATTTGCACAGAAAAGTTATGAGCGCTGCTGTTAACAGTAATGAATAATACACTTACTGCAGACATCTGCACAGAAAAGTAAGGAGCACTCCCACCATACTTAACACTTTTGTGGTCCACGACACACATGTCAGGCGGCGGCGGCGCGGCGGGGCAACGGCGACGGCGACACACTCCTTGGCATCGTGCTGACGAAGCTGGAAAGTGAATGCTTTAAACTTTAAGCACTATGCACCAGTCAACCAGTTTCTCAATATTAGTCATTTTACTAATGGATATCCAACATTAGATTATTAGCGGGTATATTATTCCGCGTTATGTCAAAGTTTGCATACAATTATGCGATAGGTAAATATGAAGTGATTCTTGGTGTTTGCTAAAAGCACGCACAATTTGTATGCAGCGTTGAAGCAGATGTTTATTCCTAGAGATATAGGTACTGAGCTTGGTCTGAAATTTGATACCGATACGTACCTTCGTTTTAGTTAAAATACAAGTCCTTAAGTACAGTCGACGTAATAATATTTCTAAGCCAAAAATTTATAGAACATATACAAAATAAATAATGTTCAATCAAAATAATAATGTAAATAATACTGTGCTTACTTCACTTATGTGTTAACTGACATTTACAAATAGTAGAAGATTATGCAACGAGAGGTAAAACAGTATCGTCACGGGCATCATTGAATCCCGAGCGCCACTCAAAATTGTACTTCTAGAATAACTCACGAGTGAAGCGAGGGAGTTACTAGAATCCTGAGTGCGAGAGCGACTTAAGAGTGTGCAATAGCAGCGCCACGAGATGGATTTCGTGCCCCTCTTCCCTTCGCCCTTCTGACCAGACAGAAAACTGTGACAGCTGATCTAAGGATAATCAATGCAGGAAATTACTTATTACAATTTAATTAAACAATCAATCGAAAAATTAAAAGACAACTAAAGAAATACTTCTTTGTTTATGTCTTTTCTCTACAAAAACCCAACAAAAAAAGTGTGCTGTTCCTGAGATAAATAGCAAAATGTGAGCAAAACATGTATTTTTCCAAAAAATATATTATTTGGAAAACTTTTACCACTCGTGTTTTTAAAGTTCGAAGTATCATTTCCCTTATTATTAAGAAGGTGGTAGCTTTCACATATTCTGAGATAAATAACTATTTAGAACTACAAAATTGCATATTGCACACTCTTAATCACGCCCACTGTACTTTTCACACTTTCTGCATGTATGTACATATATAATCAAAGTGTTTAGTTTTTTATTCCGTCTTCTGAATAGAGGTTCGTACAAATTTTGTAGAAGATCTTACTTTACGGATCTCCTTGGTTAACATTTAGAAATAAAGAAAGAAAAAAAAATTATAGGCTCACACATCAAATACACATTAATAAAGAATAGGTAATTCTATGTGAACCAAAAAGGTCCTGCCTCAGCTAAATATATAATAAAATACCTATTTCATTTTTATCTTTTTTCACACATATTTTGATATTCCAAATTCTATCTCATTATTCCTTTAATGGGTAAGCCTTTATTGACAAAAAAAAGTACAATTCAATAATAAAAACAAATTAGAAGTAGTATTTACAATTGAAACAATTAAGCTAATTACTGCAGACTGCAGATAGTATGATCTCTATTTTATTTAATATTTACTTTGAATTTTATTTTATATATATATAGTTTTTATTATTATTACATTTTTATTAGATAATTTATAAAATGAATACCTAAAAATTTACTTTATTGACAAAAAAAATTACAATCAAATAATAAAAACAAATTAGAACTAGTATTTACAATTGAAACGATTAAGCTAACTGCAGACTGTTGCAAATAATCAACAGGTAGCTCAACTGATCCATATCAATACCAGTTGGAAGCGTCCCCAAGACGCTGACTACATTGCCCCGCTGTATGGCAATGCTGATGCGCTGCGCCAGATACCCACCAGTCACCAGCTCTCGGGTAACGTGTCGCGTCGACCAAACGCTCAGATAACTTTTTAAAAACCCGGAGAGCCTCGGTACCCCACGGACCTAGGGTCTCGACCCAAAGGGAGCAAATGTGTAGGCTCTGTCGAGACCTGCATATTTGCGTCTCTCGAGATCCTCGGCCAAATCTGCCGCCGCACCAGCCCTCACGGATGTCCTCGGAAGATGGGAAGGCGCAAGTGTGTCGACGCATGTAGCGTCCCACACAATGGGCCTCTCCAACTCCCATGGGAATAGTGTCATGCCGTCGGGCCTTTTGCCATCATCACGCAACAGACCATTCGGTTCGAGAATAGCTGGTACGTTAGGGGTGACAAAGACCCACCGGATGATGTCGTTAAGGCTGGCATGACGAGATATCCGACCGGCGGCGGCCCTAGTACACGATAATCCGTGATGACCAAGCTGTTCGACAGCAGTACCGCACTGGCATTGATGAGGCGCGCAACACCTTGCACCCAACCGATGACATGTTACGATACGGAAAGTTACGGGATCTAACAAAGTGCCAGTGTTAAATGAAGGAATTTCTTGCAACCAATGTCCTGACTCCTATTTAGAAACGGCCAGGAGACGGGCACGATCCGCAGAGCTAGAGTACGTTTGTAACAAACAATTCCGTGTTAACTCACACAGAGACCCGTCCCATTGCCGTTGGGATAAACGGGATTTTGGGGGAACAGCATTGGGGCAAGCACTATGCCAAGCCGTTCGAGATTCGTCTAAAAATTAAATTTTGAATGAAATTACAGGTGGGACCAAACAAGATGACTTTAAAAATTTTTCAACTAAAAAACTAGTGCTGTAGACGGAAGACAGGAACGCTGGAAGGGCTACACTTGAAATTTTGCGTATGCCTAAGCCTCCCAATTTGACAGGCAGGAAGACCTGCGACCATGCCTTGTCATCTAAATTGACATT
Source organism: Eupithecia inturbata (assembly GCA_963662085.1). Classification (NCBI taxonomy): domain Eukaryota; kingdom Metazoa; phylum Arthropoda; class Insecta; order Lepidoptera; family Geometridae; genus Eupithecia; species Eupithecia inturbata. Next base: position 5,669,556 of record OY759180.1, on the reverse strand, counting down.
CAAAACTGATGATAGAGTATTCTTTATTATGTTGTCTAAGCCTTCCAAGAGCTCGCTGTGTTTCCACAGTTGGCTACATATCAAAGAATACGTAAATTTAGGTACAAAAAGACAAAACCGAATTATTGTAAAGGCTTTGTCCGAAGTTTTGTTGAAATTATGAATTTTCTCTTTTACAAAGGATTGAAAAGACTCATCAAGAATTGGTGAACCAAGGAGGCGAAGTGAACATTTATCTACAACTGTAATCTTGGGGGCCAAACTATTGAATTTTCCAATGATATTGTTTTGTCCAAAAAAGAGTCCGAAATAAAAGGCTCGCACTTTGAAAAATTTAATTCCAAACCTATTTTTCGAAATTCATCTGTGATGATTTGTAGATCATCAAAAACTGTGTTTACCTCTCCACCATATTATTATGTTCCGTCATCCAAATACCAAACATTGAGCTTGGATCGGAGACGTTGAATTATCGGTTGGATGGCAAGGCTAAATATGGCTGGAACAAGAGGATCGCCCTGCTGACATCCAACAGCGGACAAAATGACTTTGTTCCTGTAAATTAATTTTGACGGTGAACCGTAACATTGCCAGAGAATAGGGTAAATTTCTGGAATTTTGTCTGTAATTTCTTTTAGCAATGCGCCCCTGTCTACGGAATTGAAGACGTTTTTGACGTCTACCTTCAGAATTACTTCCCCATAATGTTGGTCTAAAAATGTACGAAGGGAATGTACTGCGGCCTCACATCCGCCTCGCGAACCAAAGCCTAGCTGAACTGGTCGAAAATAGTCGCCTAGATAGTCGGCTTCTTTCACACAGCAGACTTTAGCCGCAAGGCGGCGGTATGTGGTGCCCACGGCTATGGTCGGTATGTGGTGCCCACGGCTATGGTCGGTATGTAGTGCCCAGGGGCACGGCTATGGGGGCATAGCCTACTAAATAATGATGATTTCTGAGTGAAAAATTGTCAATTTTGTACCTATACTGATATTATTTTTGAAACGATGTGGCTAAATACCTGGACGGTTGTTCATTTATTTAAAAAAATAAACGAAGGTATTCATGCTTCTTTCCTTACCTACTTATATACCGTATAGGTTATTACCTACATAAATAAACCTCCAATTTACCTACTAATCGACCAAAAAAACCTTCTTCAGATACTTAGTTGCAATGGTACTGATGGAATGACGTCACAAATCGCTATCAATAAGTAATTTCAACCCAAGTAGATATTTGCTTCATCCACTCAAGAAACATTATGCCTAATTTAGCCGTAAGTAATCAAGTAGGTGGGTACATGCAGACTTTCCGACATAATTAGCATGTAAACTCCTTTTAATATGCTCCCGTAACTAAAGAGCAGTTGCTTGAGCTCTTATCTGTACCACTTAGTAAGGAGGTAGGTACGAAAAGATAGATAAAGCGGAGCATGGAAATTGATTTAAAATGACAATGACGACAGGATATGCGCAAATCTAAGTACATTTAATATTGAGTACTTTGTGAATAATTTCAACTACCTGCGGCAAATGCAATCTTTTTAAATTAAATTTATAATATATAATTCTTTGGAGTAGTTTGAGAATTAATGTATGGGATTCTTATCTTTTTAGAACAAAATAATGGAATAACCCATTGTAAATACTACTTATTTCTAATTTGTTCCTATTTAATAAGTACCATCAGTGATTAGATTACGAATAGAACAAAACATCACAATGCAGAAAATTCATTGCAGAGTAACATCGATCAGATATTCGCCGCCTCCCCAATATACATACATAATATACAGGCTGTTTGGTATTTCGACCGACATATTTTTTTAAGGAGGTGGGTGGTCATGGGCTACATTTCTCCGGTAGATTCAATGTCGTAAGTGCCACGGTTACTGAGATAAGTGTTTTTTTAGGTTTTTTTTTAAATCACCTAAAATCTTGCCTTGAAATCGTCATATCTTTTTTGTTTGTTGTTGCAATGCCACAAAGTAACTTTGTGCTTTATTTTTAAATGTATGATTTATTTTAAATATATGATTACTTTATACAATTCTGTGCCTCCTGTGATGGTTGATGTAAATCGAGTTGTACTCTTTTTGGGATTTTTACAAAGAAATTATCAAAACAAAATTACGATTTATTGGATCTATCTCACGTCTAGCTATAGTTTCGGAGATAGTTTGTTGCTAAGTGATATAACTACCAACATATTAGCAAAAAAATCGTGAATATAGATATATATGTACATATATCAAGTTGTAACCCTTTGAAGTAATAGCTCCACACACTGGATTTCGTGCTACGTGGCATAAGAGCGATTATATTAATTTTCACATTTAATTTTTCAGTGTATTTATCGTGAATATATTTAGAGTTAAGTATATCACTTTGGACCAATCTTTCTCAATACTGATTAGGGTACAATTCAATAGAAAATAATCTAATCTTTGGGGTAGTATTTTTTATCATTTGTGATGGATGTGTGTGTATTTGATCAACATTGTGTTAGGAACATCTTCTATTAGTTATTATGTTTTTTTTAGTTCTTGTATATCAGTTTACACAAAGTCAACTTATTGGTGCAACATAATTTAACTGTACTTGTATCATTTATCACGTAATTTTAACACCAGTTAAAAATACAAAGGTACAACTTACAGGTTTTTGGTGCGTTACTTTAAAACTATAATATTTAACATAAAAATTAAAAAGCACAGTGAAAGTGAATGTTTTTATCTACAAAAGAAGGTTCTAAGAGTAACCTAGCCCACTTAGTTCATGAACTAGATTTTTTTAAATCTTGTTTTTGCTCTCCTGCGTAAAGTGTTGATTTTCCACATGTATCATATGTCACAGGAGGCACTGAATTCGTGTCAAAAAAACAGTCGTCACGATTTATAACTACACTACTTTATTTTCAATAATGGTATTGCGACCAAATTATATTACTTTTGATATTTATTATTAAACAAATGTAACGCCACTGAAATTTACATAATAGAAGACGTGGAAGAGCGAAAACACCTAATACAAGTATATCATTATACTTAAAAGGTGTTTTCAGCTATGGTAAAAAATATTGTATCTTTTATTACAGAATAAAAACATTTATTATTATTATTATTACGATTTATGACTTCGAATACTCGTAACTTTTTTTTAAAGTATCATTTCATGTTATAATTTATTTAGAAAAAGTATATATTGAAAAATACAGCACAAGTTACTTTGTGGCTTTACAATGACAAACATAATAGAAAGGTCCACAAACATAATAGGAGAACGCATGCCCGTATTGAACATGGGAATTCGGCTAAAATCTGTCAACCGGGATAGGTTAATTAATGTTTTGTTTACAATGCGAGGGCGCGGGGTGCGTAGGCCGCGTGCGATCGGGAGGCAGGAGATGCGATCCACTGTGGCACACTCCACGCGCGCTCCGATACCAACCCGACGCCTATCGCACCGCGCCTCTTTGCTACACGCGGGAAAAATACGCGCCAGTTTCCTCCCCCCCAACTATTCAAATACAAAGTCTTAGAAATATACCTACCTCACTTTTTTTTTCTTTTTATTTTGAAAAAGTGTCAGTGACTGAGACTCGTGAAATCCAAAAAGAGTTTTAATGTGACCATGTGTGTTGATTATAAGAGTGTGTGGAAAATGTTTGTGCAGAGGAATTAGAATCGCGATGAGGATTAAAAACCACAGTCAGTCCTCGGAAAAGCCGAAGGGGAAAAAGAGGGTGAGTTATTATCAGCGGACCAGTTATCCGTTATCAAGGAAATCTGTGTTACTGATTTATTTTTTATAGCGCGAAAGAAGTGATAAATGTACCTTTCACGCGGTCTGTAAATTTTTAATATTATTCTGTGAAGCCGTGTTTAGTTAACTTAATAAGTAGGTTCAAAGTATTATTTTTTAAATAAACAGACTCCTGTTAAATAAAAGCAAGTGGCGAAAAAGATTAGGACATTTCATTTTAACCCAAATATTTAAGTTTTATTCATAGAAAATACTCTCCAAATATCTGCAAACTAAATATATCTTTGCCTAAGCATTAATCAAATTGTAGAACAACATCTACCTTTAATCACAATGTAAGCTACAGCCAATCAAACTTTTGTCATTCTCTAGAAGTTATTATTTATTCTCTAGAAGAGGCCCTACGTACATAAATAAATTTTATCTTAGTTTAATTTACCTTCTCAGGGTAGGTTAACATACATTATACATTTATAAAAGCTGGAGCGATTGACTTTGGTTTTTCATATTATTATCCAGGCCTCCAGTATACGAAAAACAAAAGGGGATCGTGCCAGCCTTTATAAATATACCCGTACCTACCATGCGTCGCGGTATTCCTATACAGACATTTTGTTTTATTATTTTGGGCATATTATCTCCGTAGTTATTTATGTTATGCATTATTTCATAGTAGTTCACAAAACATGGAATCTTACCGAAAAAGTCGCGAATAATCCTTTTAATTATTTGCACTAAGTACCTACCTGGGTTGGCACAGATACCTATTCAGTTTTCCAACTACGTATATTTATTTTAATTCAGATTTATAGTTTTATAAGTTCAAGTTATTACAAGTTAATTATGCTTACTTAAATTAATTCTTTATATACTATCTCTATTGTACAGCTAGATTCTATTTCGCTAGATGTTAGTTAAACTTGGGGTCTATATAACCGAAATAGACGCGTTTGCGCTCTATTATTTTTCACTGAGCAGGTACCTAGGTTCGTACAGAACTAAAAGGTTTTCCAATTACGAATGAAATGGAACGTTTTCCAGATTTGATTGTTGTCGGCTTACATTTGCATTTTATAATGTAAAAATCTCACCATTTACGACTCTACTAATTTCGTGTTCGTGTCTCTGCACAAAAGCCTTTCATGCATTCATATAAATACACAAACATGAATAAATTTTGCCTAGAAGTGGATTTCCTGCTTACCAAGCAAATTGCAAACACTTCTTTTACTCACCCTGATGGAGTCCCTCGTTAAGGCTGGTGTATGGCCCAACGGCCTTGAGAGCACAAAATAATTATCTGTAGCCGTATATATCATTTGTTTTATTCGTGAAATATTCAATATGTGAAATAAAATTTTACAAATATTTGAGGGAAAGAAAAATACTCAAACTCAATAGCGTTTAGAAGAAATATCCAAATTTCGAATTAAAAAAAAAAATATTGAAACCAGGTATGAAAGGTTTAGTGTTCTTCCAACTAAAACTAGGTTCGTATTTAACCCGCTTACATTTATAAAAACTTCCTTCATGTTATATATGTTGTATGTATTTTGATTCGATCGCTTCGAAAGTTACCATTTGTATGAGTATTACCTACCTAGTCATGAAATTTTAAAACAGTATGTAAGTATCCTACTAAACCTTTATTAACACAGAAAATTATAATGAAATAATAGAAACAAATTAGAACTAGTATTTACAATTAAAACAATTGAGCTAACTGCAGACTGTTGCAAACGATCTACAGGTAGCTCCCGTTCCCAAGACGCCGCCGGCCGCCGGCTGCATTGCACCTATGGCAAATATGGCCTATGGCAAATATGGCAATGCTGATGCGCTGCGCCAGATACTCACCAGCTTTCGGGTCACGCGTCGCTTGTACCTTAACTCATAAAAATCTGAGTTTACCTAACTATGAAAGATAAGTACTTCAAGTTATAAATCGGTAAACTAGTATGTAACACAGGAGAAAACTATTATCAAAAATTATCGGGTTGCCTATACCTAGGTACTACTTATCAAAAAGGTAGAACCTTTATAAATAATAGGTAGAAATCAAATAATTATAATAAGTACCTAGGTATCAAATCCTTTTAGAAGCGAAATTAAATTAAATTTCGCCAGTAACCTAATCCAAAATCAAATTTGTACTTGCTCTCTAAATAAATCGCAAGAATTTTGTCTCGAGTAACAACATGGCATTCCAATTTATTTAAATTTTTGCGCCAAGTTTAAAAAAAAGGTATTCGTCTACCTTCATAAGTTAAGTATTAATTATTTATCTGTCTATCTATGTAGTGTAATGTATAAACTATACCAGTTACATAGCACCTATAACATAAGCTCTGCTTAGCTTGGGGCTAGATGATGCTGTCTCCAGCATTATTAAAAAATTTTGCGTTATATCTGCTACAATATAGTATTTTTATATAAAATAATATTATTACAAAAAATGTATGCATAGTATACAATAAGTATATTTTATACCTACCTACCTACCTACCACTACATATGTAGGTATCTATATATTTTACTGAAACTCCGAACGAACGTTGTAACAGTTGTCACATGTAAATTACTAACCCGCCTTTGTAAATACAATCATGTTTGTAATAAAATACGCTATTCCCACGTTTTATAACGAAAGCTTGCAACTTAAATGTTCGATATAAAATGTCTTGCCCATTACGAAAGTTCTTTATTAAATGTTGAATGTGTGTGGGTCGTATTAAAATGTCACTTATAATCTGGCAAATTTTATTTTTATCGTTTTTTCATTGAGAAGAAAGTTATTCCTTCTGGGAATTTAGGAATAAGCCGCCAAGTGCGAGTCGACTCGCACACGAAGGGCTCCGTACCGTAAAAATCAGGCAACTTTTTTAAAGAACATTAAATTTTCACTTGTTTGGAGACCCCTTTAAATTTTCAACTTTATTTTATTTTTATTACTTGGTATTATGACAGTTGAAGTGTTACCTATTTATAGAAAGTTTCATGTGCTTACCTAATACAGCCTTGACAAATTAAGAGCAAAAACGGCAAAAAACAGGTTTTTTGTATGGAAGCCCGCTTTAATTTTAATTAAAAAAAAATATATTTATTGTTCGAAAGAGCACACACACACACAAATTCTCTGAAGTTTTTAACTGTCTACCTCTTACGGTTCATGAGATAGAGCCCTGTGACAGACGGACGGACGCACGTACGGACGGACGGACGGACAGCGAAGGCATAGTAATAGGGTTCCGTTTTCACCCTTCGGGTACGGAACTCTAAATTGCAGTTAGGTATGACTACGGTCTACTAATAGGCACCTACACCTACCAATTCGATTAGTATTTTCTTTTAGAAAAATAAACTCGAAAAGCGTTTCTTATTTTCTTTGGATATACAAATACTACCAGTAACTCAGTAGTAAATTGCTCTTGTAAATACTCCAGTGAGTGGGTTATGGTAAATACTAGATAGGACGTGACGGGTCTTTAATTAAAAACATGTCCAATAGTCCCATGGCATTGATCAACATACAAATATGTTCAATGGAAAATCTGGTCGTCGAAAATCTGGTCGCTGGGTCAGTACGATGACCTAAATGAAAAATTGAAAATAAAGAGGGAACATTATGATATGGTTAAATTGCTGAAGTGAATGCAAATTATCAAGATAATAAATAAATAAATAGTGCTGGACTGAATAATCCAGCTAGCTTAGTCAAGCTAAGCAGAGCTATGGGTGTGATATGCTTAATACAATAGGTATAGATATTTTTTATTACATAGAAAATATACAAATAATTACATATTTAGATATACATAGAAAACACCCGAAACAAATATCTGCAGATCGTACAAACATTTGTCCCGAGGCGGGAATCGAACCCTCAACGTCCTGCGTCGCAGGCCGACTTTCGCCCGCTGCACCAAAGAAGTACTCGTAGGTCACAGTGATTAAAGGGATTCAAGCATTAGTATCGTATGAAGCAAACGCGTCTCCTTTAATAGAAAGAAATATCGGAGTGAGAAACGTCCTTAATTCATTGTGTCTGGGCACTATCAAAGTTTTCAGGGATTGTATTCAGGTTTTCGAGTCAGATCAGTGGTTTGAATAGAAATCTCAAAAACAACGAAGTATGATTGTTCGTCTAGTAACTATTGTTCGTTCTTAGGTAAACCGGGACTCTGATTAGACCCGGATTACTTAAGTACCTACTAAATCTCGGATTCCAAGATTAATAAATTAGTGATTTGAAATCGGCTTTATACACATTTACAAATACCTACTGTGAATTTGTCGTATAATTGTTTACGAGGAGAACCTAACAGGTTTGGTTGTGAAACAAGCAAAAACGTGATTTTTGCGCTTACGCCCGTTCCAAAAACGTAATCTCTGTCCCACTCCTATGAACGCGAAATCCTATGCCTATCCTTTTCACAAAATGGCGCGCAATGCGTGCAAGTATAATTCCTGTTATTGTAGAATGAATATTTCAATACTATTATCCCTACTTAACATTGTAAACATTTATATCTATAAATATTGTTGTTATATCTATAATGCAAATAAAGAAACGAAATTCTCTCTTCTCAGAAACTGTTTATCAATCTTAAAACCAAATGATTAATGTATTGTGTACCAGAACTATTAGGTAGGTACCTACACACTAATAATGAGTTTGTCTGTACAACAATCGCCATTCATGTTAGCGGTATTGTTGACCTCTGCCCTTAGATAAAACCTAACGAATTCTACAATCATATTAGTAGAACGTTAGTTGTCTTGTACCCGCGCTACGTCACACCCTTTTCAAAGCTAGCCGACTTTAGGTCATCTCACACCTAAAGATTTCCGATGCGATGCCTAAAACCTATTTATGCTCAAACCTCTTTAGGTACCCCTATAACACACACGAAGACCCTCTCAATAATAACCTATCTTCACATATCCACTACAAGTTGACGCGATATTTATATACCTACCTATAGGCGTTCACCTTGATGACTTCTCGCTGGCATTCCGGCACAATCCTAGACTTCAACGCGCATCCCTCTTCTTCTTCTTCGAATTAGCTAAAATTCGTAGCAAAGTACTACTTAAGTAACATGACTTTAACTACTCTAAAACACAAATTTTAAAGTAGCGCTACACAGGTCCGGTATACTTGTCTGTTTTGACCCTAGGCTGTTAAGGCTCAAGCAATACGTTCATGAAACAATCCTGGTTGGGTTTAGCACATTCGCAATCCACCGCGTAGTACATCTCTAGCAAAAACACACTCTAAAAGAGGTTAAGTTAAAGACGGAGTAATATTATAAATGATATTATCACAAAAAAAAAGACGCAGTAGGTATCTTTTTTATAACTAAGCAGAAGAAGTGGGTATTATTGACCGTTCGTCCTCGGAGAACAAGAACAAGTGTGTACTAACCAACTCAGCCAGTGACGTCAATTTCCTCTAAGAAGCTCTCGTATGATCCCGGTGTTTATTTCAGCCACTTGTTGCTTCCTTCGAGTGATCGTGCGCAACTGGTGCTTTCAACAAAGACGGGTCTTCTGATTGAAATAAGTCTCAATAACATTGTTTCTCAAGATTTTGTAGGGTAGACAAATGAGTCTTATTCCTTAGTTAATTTAATACTTGATTGGAGTAGACGTTGCCTATCATCAGCCCCCTTTGTTGAGACAGTTCAACAAGAGAAAGATCAAAAGAGACTTTTGTTTCGTTAATTTGTGGATAACTTCAAGTTAATTTATGAAAACACTATTTCGATTTAATAAGTTAAAGGATAGACGAACATGAAAACTATTCTGTAAAGTTATACAATTTCATGCACAGCAATATTTTTGAATAAGCAAGCATTCTTCATACTTAGATTAAAATAGAAAAGCGTTCTAATAAGATATCGGTCATTGGTACGGGAACAACGAACAACTTACAAGTGCAGATGAACTGAAAAGCCGTTGTTTTTGCATTGGACCTGCGTGTGAGTAGGTATGGCATTATGTTTAGGGTCTGACGAGCGGGACCGATTACTGCGCCATACCAGGCCCCTCGACAGTCTACTGCGCTCTTGTATAACCGGAAGTACGTTATTTTGTATCACAGATTATTTTTAGATGATCGATATGATATTTATAAGACATTATTAACATAATTTCCTATAGTAACATAGGACGTTAAGCACAAAATCCCGAAATTGGAATAAATAAATATTTGCATTTCGTGATAACGCAAAATTTAGGTGATACATCAAACTGGTACGCCCTAAAAATGTAATAAATTGCTAAGTGCTAGTCGACTAGCACACGAAGGATTCCGTACCGTAAAAATCAGGCAACTTTTTCAAAGAACATCATATTTTTCCTTGTTCGGAGACCAATTTAAATTTTCAACATTATTGTATTTGTTGTTATTACAATTCAAGTGTTACTTATTTATAGAAAGTTGATGTATCTACCTTTTGTTAGTTCATACAGCCTTGACAAACAAAGAGCAAGCATAGCCCAAAAAATAAACACGTTTTTTGTATGGGAGCCCCCTTTAATTTAGACATATATTTTATTTTTATTATTTGTTGTCATAGCGGCATGAGAAATACATATTCTCTGAAAATTTAAACTGTCTAACTCTTACGGTTCATGAGATAGAGCCTTGTGACAGGCGGACAGACGGAATTCGGAGGCTTAGTAATAGGGTTCCGTTTTCACCCGTCTGGTACGAAACCATGAAAAATACTGAAAAATACTAAAAGGATAGACTAAAGATTATTCTACAAGGCAGTGTGATTGAAATTATTTAATTCGTTCAGTTTCTGCCTTCAACCTTGAATCAGCCTGTATAATACTGAATCATTGTATTAAGCATCTGTGTGAATGGTTCATGCGAAGATCTTGTGCTTATCTGACGATCATTTAATAACGGACAAGGTGGTCCGAATCGTAATAAACAATCCCTCAGACAGATCGCCTTTCTAAATAACCTAATAATTAAAGGATGATGGTGGCTTTGCAGCAGTGGGTTAAACTTGCCATCTGTCTTTTTCTATTGGGGGAAAAGATACTAAACTTTGGAGGTGTTGAAAGTCGAAAACGGTTTAACTTGTGGGAAATCCGTGACACGGAATCTATTGTACTTTGCTTATTGATTCAACAAAAAATAAATTCAAGTCAAGCAATCTATGATTCAAATATTTTATTACCTCAATTGCTAGATTTATATGGCAAAACAGTTTGGAGAAGGCACGTTCAGCTGTAGAAGTGTGTGTCCTGACATTATTCGATTTGCGTCATGCCTAAGTATTTAAGCTTGCATATATTTATTTCAATTAATAAAAACTTATTTTTATAATCGTTGGGCAAGTCTATCAGTTGGTTCAATAATTGTTTTTAAGAAATAAGTAGTAAACAAATAAAATACAGTCGATTTTGCATCGACACGATTGTTCGGGAGATGGGCGGGCGGGTTCAAGATACAGGGGTCACGTGCCGGAGATACTGTTGAAGATAACAGCCATCTCCGAGTGATCGTACTGTACGCATCTTTGAACTTAACGTACAGTTAGCGTGACATTCTTTAAATAACTATAGGATTATTTTGACTACTATAGGTTATGCGACGGAGATACTAGTTAAGCGTATTTTCAGAAGATTTCTACGTAACCGTGAAGCAGTTTAATTTTCGGATCCACATTTTTGTGGCATTGACAGATCAACTTAGTGTGAGGTTATGTTCACATCGTATTTCGCCATACAACAGAAGATCTAGATCATCAAGTTGTGTTTGTACTGGATCCAGAATATTGTTCCGAGTGTGAACTAGCTCCTACAATCAACAGTTTTTAGTGTCTGTGAAGTTAGCAAAGCATCTTCTAGCAGAGCATAAATAAATTAGATTTCTGTTCGCATGCAGGTGATTTCTATAGTTCCTGATATTTTTCAGACCTGCATGCGAACAGAACTCTAATTTATTTATGCACTGCTGGAAGATGCTCTGCTAACTTCACCAACATCTACATAAAAGCTATAATGTAAAATGGACCGCTGTGTGAATGCGCAAAAAAGAGGCCTATTTACACATGACCAGTAAAAATTATGAAGGTAGTTTGAGTAATAATAAATAAAATAAATAAATAATGCTGGACGATCCACACAGCATCACCTAGCCTCAAGCTAAGCAGAGTTTGTTATCATACATTGAGTAATAATTATCTTTTTTAACAAAGAAAATTACAATCAAATAATAAAAACAAATTAGAACTACTTAGTATTTACAATTGAAACAATTAAGCTAACTGCAGACTGTTGCAAACAATCTACAGGTAGCTCAACTGATCCATATCAATACCAGTCGGAAGCGTCCCAAGACGCTGGCTGCATTGCCCCGCTGTATAGCAAAGCTGATGCGCTGCGCCAGATACCCACCAGCTCTCGGGTCACGCGTCGCTTTGACCAGACGCTTGTTCCAGAGCGCGCTCAGATAACTTTTTAAAAACTTGGAAAACCTCGGTACCCCACGGACCTAGGGTCTCGACCCCAAAGCAAGCTAATGTGTAGGCTCTGTCGAGACCATATTTGCATATTTGCGTCTCTTGAGATCCTCGGTCAAATCTGCCGCCGCACCAGCCCTCACGGATGTCCTCGGAAGATGGGAAGGCTTAAGTGTGTCGACGCATGTAGCGTTCCACACAGTGGGCCTCCCCAACTCCCATGGGACTTGTGTCATGCCGTCGGGCCTCTTACCATCGTCATGCAACAGACCATTTGGTTCGAGAATAGCTGGTACGTTAGCGGTGACAAAGGCCCCCCGGATGATGTCGTTCAGGCTGGCATGACGAGATATCCGACCGGCGGCCCTAGTACATGATAATCCGTGATGACCAAGCTGTTCGACAGCAGTACCGAACTGGCATCGATGAGGCGCGCAACACCTTGCACCCAACCGAAGACATGTTGCGATATGGAAAGTTACGGGATCCAATAAAGTGCCAGTGTTAACGAAGAAAATGCTTGCAACCAATGTCCTGACTCCCATTTAGAAACGGCCAGGAGACGGGCACGATCCGCAGAGCTGGAGCACGTTTGTAACAAACAGTTCCGTGTCAACTCACACAGAGGTCCGTCCCATTGCCGTTGGGACAAAATAGATTTTGGGGGAGCAGCATTGGGGCAAGCACTATGCCAAGCCGTTCGAAATTCGTCTAAAAATTAAATTTTTAATGACATTTCAGGTGGGACCAAACAAGATGACTTTAATAATTTTTCCAACTAAACATCTAGTGCTGTAGACGGAAGACAGGAGCGCTGGAAGGGCTACACTTGAAATTTTGCGTATACCTAAGCCTCCCAATTTTACAGGCAGGGAGACCTGCGACCACGCCTTGTTATTTAAATTGACATTCAAAACCGATGATAGAGTATTCTTTACCATGTTGTCTAAGCCTTCCAAGAGCTCGCTGTGTTTCCACAGTTGACTGCAATGTATGTATGATAACTAACCCAACAAATCCTATTGATCAACAATTTTCTATTTTGTAAATTCTGTTGGCATCATTTTTTTATAACTTTTTACAATTCGGTAATTTGAGTTACCTACTCCGCACCGCATACTAATATTTTACAAAATATACGATGGTCGAGTAGGTACATTATTAGTATGTAAGTAGCTACTCCCACACAAAACATAAAGGCAGCTTTTACTCGGATAATATTACCTATCATGTGGACGATGAAAGCGCGAATTATGATCCGATAATTCATGGTTGTCTATTTGCTGGCCTCCGTAAATATGCGATTAAGTTATTTACTTGCGTTATTAATAATCAACAATTATTATGTAACCGCCTTCTCCATGTCATCTCGTTTATTATCTATTAATAAAAGACGTAGAGAATGTGAATCTCTTATAATTATAACAGTGCGTGTTGGGTGGTTGGGTAAAAACCGGTGGGTTTATTCGAAATCGCTTGTCGCGATTGCTGTCATGTGACTCACGTTTTGACCAGAAACGATACAGCAGACGGTTAAAGTGACAGAAATTGCAATTGCAACAGCAATCGATCATGATTCATCCCACGGTACTATTTTATTTATTGCTAATAACTCTAGTGTTATAACAACTATAAATAACAGAAAACTTTAAAACTCGTCAGAGGTAATAAATAATTCGCAAAAAAGCTGCCACATCCTTATTAGGGTGACATCTGACTGGTTTGTATAAAACGTAAAAAGTTGTTGAGAATAAACTTTATTCGTAAAACCTTACGAGTGCTGATTTAAAGTTTAAATTGAGGTTTCACCTGCTTAATGATTCTCGTAGCGTTTCTTACCAAAGCTATTGAAGACTTGCGCAATCGCACCCATTGGTTTGTTAATGGGACTCTGCTACAAAACTGTTGTTTTGTGCAACAACAACAACACAACCAAAAACTACAACTCGATAAGGTAATCTGGGACTAATGTATAACAAGTTAGAGGATATATAGAGGTTACAAACGTGGATGAACTAATAAAAAATCTAAAGGGTTAAAATGTTTAAAATGAATCTAAAATGTTTTTGTTATCTTAAAGATAACAAAAACATTGATATGTTTTATGAGTGAGATGGTCTTTAAAACTATGGCTCACTGAAGAGGAAATAATAACGCAAGGTATTAATAACACTACTCATACATATATGTTATACCTAACACTACTCTTATTATTTAAATTATAATGGGAACGTAACAATTGATACCCGAACTTATCATTGTCACCTATAATAAGTTACCTATTGGAAACAAAAATACCGTGAGTCTATTCATCAAATAGCAGTTAGAATTATTTACAGTCAAAATAATAAATTGACTCGATTAGGCACTCGTGTTTCGACTTTTTTTAATAGTTATTTAGTGGATATTTTGACGTCTGTATTCAAATTCTATTCGAAAATTCATTTGTTTGTCAGATAGAGTTTAAAGTTTCATTTGTTTTCTGGTCATCGTAACCCCAAATTCCTTTTATCTGGGTTTTATTTGTTCACTCGTAATTGCTCTACCCTGTATTATATATAATATAATTTTACTGTTGTTTTGGTAAAGTAGGTTACTGAATTGAATTGTGGAGCCAAAATACATTTTTATTATTTCGGTATGTATACAGGGTGCCACGTAACATGTGTAAGCCAAAAGGGGGGGGGACATATTTATTTTTCATAAAACGAAAAAAATATTCACAAATTGATCCCCTCGGGACACAGAATCACCCCCTTTCGGCTTAGGTCACATGTTTCCAGGCACCCTGTATACCTACGAGAGTTCATTATGTTCTAGGCGAGGAAAACCGCAGTAAAAGCTAGTATTCATATTTATAAATTTATCAAACATAACGATGTGCCGATGTGTAGACGCATTGCCGTTTTTCATACATGGTGTTGGTGTTGAATCACATTGACCTCGAGGTCGGGTAATTTATAGGGAGAGGCAAATGGCTTTACAACAATTCCGGAATTTTGAAGAGAAATTTCCACTGTGTTCCAAAGATTTGGCATTTTGGTCATTTTGGTAAGCATCTGTTCGTGTTAATGCGAAGCCCTATCATAATAAAAAATATTTATGCAAAGAATTGATGTTATCTTAAGCAATATATTTGATGTTACTAACATAAACAAAAATGATGGATGAGCGAGGTACTTTATAAACTTTTGGTATAAATCGAATCAATATTATTTTTATGGGAAAATATTATGAGCAAAGTAAACCCGACAATCAAGAACCATTTGTGTTATCGTGTTTCTAGATTTAATAGATTTCATATTGTTATAAGTAGATTCTTGCTGTACCTACACGTGAAAGGCGGAGATCAATAATTAAATTCAATTACTTATTCGTTTTGTACCTAGTTTCGTAATTGGTCGCTTGCACTTGTTTTATGAAACTAATTTACTCACGGAATTTATTTACTCACTCAGCTAAATAGCTATAGAAAACTAACACATAACAAAGTATCTAATAAATTAACATTGTCAATACAATACAAAATTATTTATTGTACACCACTAATTAAATAAAAAATTTCAACCTTGAGGTGATCTGTATCTGATATAAATTAGGGCCCTGACTCTAAAAGACGATAAACGATTATAATCGCGACTTAATCGTGTTAAAATATTTAGAAGAGTGTAATAATATCGTGCACCAGAGTCGAAGAACATACGGAGGTGCGTAATTTATAGCACATCATAACATAATTAATGGCTTGCTAGGAGAATACTTAACTAGGTAGGTACCTACAAGATGTATCTACTTACAGTTACAAAAAATTCAGAACAGGATCAGATCCACTTCCTGGGGCACCTTAGTGTATAATAATTTGTCGTAGGGAAATGGTAAAATCAGTGATTTAACCAAATCCCTAAAGATTTGGTTAAATCCCGGGAAATGCTAAACTGATCAATTTTAGTATTTGACTACTAAAATTGATCAGTTAAGGATTTGGTAAACCCCTGATCTGTTTTATGGGAAATGGTAAGATAAACCAGTCAAGGCTTGCACTGTACTATTTCACGGTTGTGTGTTAGAGATCGCTCTTGAGCTGTAAGACCGCCAATTGTCCAATTTTTTTTGCATATTTATTTTATTTGTATATGGTTCGTAAATACACTTTATTACACACCAAGAAAATACAAAAAAATAAAGTAAAGTGTTACAGTAAAGAATTGTCTATCTATCTATCTACCATTTCAGCCTTTTCTGCTTGTCATCGGACTCCTCAGTGTCCCTCCTACTGGCTTTCTGCTTGTCATCGGACTCCTCAGTGTCCCTCCTACTGGCTTTCTGCTTGTCATCGGACTCCTCAGTGTCCCTCCTACTGGCTTTCTCCGACGCCCACAGTAGATAGATAGATATACTTTTTATTGGGTTCACACACAAACAGCACAGGACACAGAAACACCACAACGATCTATTGCCGTAAGGGACAAAATCATTATTCAGGCTGGACTTTGATCGTATTTGTCTCTTGCGTTAGCTGTCATAAAAAACAAGATCCGTCAAGTGCGAGTGTGACTCGCGCGCCGAGGGTTTCGAACGTTAGTCAAGTATACCAATATGTACTATAGGCACCGGTTAGTTAGAGACTTTGCTATTTAATGAATACCTCAAAATTTAAGCTACCTTTAAGGTTCGGTTTCAAAACTTCGGAGGGTAATAGTAAAACTTTCGATGTTTTTCAAAATATTTCAAATACTATTAAACCTACAGAAATTCCAAAACGGTTTTGAGATGTAAAAACTGATACCTTTCATTTGATGGGGGAAGTGACTTTCACCAAGTGGGGTCACTTGGTGAAAGTCACCTCCCCCTTTTGAAAAAAAATCCCCCCATTTTTGTAAATTTTTCAAAAAGTGTTCTTTAAACAGACTTGTCTATATTTTTCCTGTAAAATATAGATTCATATCTACAAACGCTACATACATTTCAGATGGATCGTTCAAAATTCAGAGATAGGGGGGGGAATGGGTAATTTTTCGACTTATTTCAAAATATTTCAAAAAGTATGAAACCTACAGAAATTTCAAAAAATCTTTTGAAATTTACAAACAAATGATTTGATACTTTTCGACATCACAGTTTGTACTAAAAATTTTAATTTTAATTTTTTTTTATCTGTACAGGCGCACGAAATCTATTATTATTTTAAATTTCAAGTTATTTGCTGCTGTAGTTGCTGAGATATTAAAGACGGAAAAAAGGACAGAAAAAGCGAGAGCGGCGAGAGGGTTTCGCAACCGATCTCAGATCTTCGAAACCCTAAATATGGGGGCTCCGCGTGTAATTGCTCATTTCTGTCCTTACCGTTTTAAATATTTTTCTAAAACTAATCTAATTTAAGTAATGAAACTAATCTCAAAATGACTATATCTAATTTACACGATAAAACATTTCATTTTACAATATTTTGTGTAGTTTTATAGAAAATCACTGTAAAAAACACAAAAAATGAGCGCGGGGTTTTAACTCTCACAGGAAACAGAAAACTGAAATGAATAAAAAAAACATTTAAACATAAAACATTAAAACTTAAATATTAAAACTTTAATATCATATCGTATAACTATTATTAGGTTGAATACAATATTAATAAAACCCCCAAAAAACACATTTTTGTAAAGCTACCTGCGAAATAATTGGAGCAAATTTATATATATCCAAAACAATTTCAACCTTATTGGTCATATTTTGATAGGATTTTGGTTATATTTATTGATTTGTTTCATTAGGTACATAATATTAGATTCGTTTTTGAGAATTATTTTAAACGCTGAGGACAAAATTGGGCAGTTTTTAATGGCTTACTCCCTTTTTGTTTATTTTAACCTACGTGGAAGGACTACGTAGCCAAGCTAGGCCTAGCTATTCGGATGCTAAAATAGTGAATGAATTATCATCATGCATTTTTTCTTACGATTCAGTACGAAAATAACCGCTATAGACGTCGATGTTAAGTGCTAGACGACAGTAGAATAAACAGAAGGAGCTAGCTCAAGGGCAAATATTTCTTGTAGTCCGTTCACTGAATCACGGCACGACTAAAATCACACTAGTCAATAGTAAGCTCCAATATTAATTCAATATATTTTTTCAAGTGGCGCTTTAAATGGTTTACTATTTGGATGAGGTAGGTAAAACAACGCTTTTGTACAATTCCTTTATTATTAACATTTTGTGAATGATTAACATGTGCGGTAGATAATACGAATTTACTATAATGGAACAATATAAAAGCAAGACGCTCTGAAATGGACCACAAAAATTCTAATCATTTGATACTTTCAGAAAATTCGTTAAATAGAAAAAAAAAACAAATAAATGCAATTACTCTCGGGTTTCAAGATTTCAAGATTTTTGTTGCGTTCTTGATGTACCTACAAACTGTAAATATGGTTGCGGCTTCAGCATGAGCCCTAGAGCTACAGTAATATGTTAGAAATATGTATACATCTAATTTTTTGTTTTTCATCTAAAATGTTTTTATAAAGTATTTTTTTTTTATATCTAAAATGGTTATAAGATGATGCCCAGGTTAGTCTATCTATATACAGTGAAAATCATAAATTTTCGATACATCTCAGACTCCGTTCAACTGGCCCTGAAATACTCATCCTTTAAAGATACCTATTTATCTAATGTTGAAATAAATACTATATCATATTTCAACTCACGTAAAATATTAAAACGAGCAAGTTCTTCAAGGAAGAAAACAGGGTAAAAGCTCACTTGACTAAATCCATCTTCTTTCATAAATTGATTTCGGCTGCCGTAAACCACGTATTTAATCAATCGTGATTTTATAAAAGCTTTTCTATAGAAGCTTCACAAACATAATTTTATACTTAATTGAATTGAGTAGGTAAAAAAAAATTAGTGTACCAAACACTTTAATTTGATCAAATTTTTTTAAATTTGATATTTACCCTTTTCACTGATTAAATTATGCAATTTACGAATCCTTTAGGTCCATCACGCTCTTCCGAAAATTTTTTCGTTATCACGATGTCACGATTTTGATAACATTACATTAAATGTAGGTAAGTATATCCATCAGTTACTTACCTACTGTGTTAAGTGACTACCTAATTGCTTTTTACTTATGTATGTAGGTACGTTGAAAGACTCTACTCCACATAACTATTCGGGGACAAACCCTGTGAAATAGATGTATTTAAGTGAAATTGGCTTCAAGACAACTGCCAAAACTGCTTGATTTTGATCTTGAAAATATTATATAATTTTGCTAATCATTTATTCTAAATTTTCTTGTATTATTTTATATAGTTTTGATTTGTTACTTTTCATAAAAAATATTATTTGTACACAAACTTATAAAATGTTAATAATTAATCTGGCAAGAGCGGTTTCCTCTAATACAAGCAAATTTTGCTTAAAGGGGGACTCCAATACGTATGTTTAATTTATAAGTTACTGAAATAAACATTTTTTTTTTTTTTTGCCAAAACATTTAAACATAAAGAAAGACTGATTCGGATCAAACAGCCGAACTTTGGGAGAGGTCATAGCTATTTTAAACGCGGATTAAAATAGTTAGTCAGGTCAATGCTTACAAACAGATTAGAATTAGCAACAAGTAATCGATATAAAGAGCGGTCATGGTCAATGAAAACAACAAAAGATTTCTCTGAGGAATGTAAACAGCTAATATTGCCTTTTCAGGATTTAGTAGTCGCAAATGTCGCAATCAACCACTTGGAACCATTAATCTTATTAACTTTATTACAAATCTAGTATCTACAATTAGCGCGTGTCAGTTATTGTAATTTGTTTAGTGATAAATATATAATATAACAAGTGTATGTAGTGGTAAACTAGAAGGCTTAAAAAGATATTCAATAATAAAATGTAACGGACTGATTTCCCACTTGTTTCCCCGCTCAAATTCAAATACTGTACAAATCAGTTCCATTAAATGAATAAGCTGTAACATGGTGTATCCAATGGTTATAATTTGTTGAATAATAAATGTTCTAATATAGTAACTGTATACTGTGGTAAACAGTAAGATTTAAAATATAATCTGTAATAAAATGTAACGGACTTGATTTCCTATTTGTTTGCCTCTCAAATTCAAATACTAAGACAAATCCGTTTTATTTAATGATTAAGCTATTTCATATTGGATGTACTAATAATCTTAATTGTTAATTTATATTTAAGAACATTTGTCATGGATATTTTATCATATTAGAAGATATTTCAATGTATTTAGTAATGAAATGATGTGCCAAACCCCTCTTACCGAAGTTTGACGGTATCACTCGAAATGTAACGAAGAAACAAGTTCGTTTTGTTGAACCAATGCTATAAATAAGAAAGCCAGGCTGGCTGGCCCTCTCACTCTGTTCTGAACCTGTAAGCTGAAAGCATCTCTCATTATGGTAAGCTTTTGTACATTGTAGCACCTTTTTCTAGATGTGTCCTAGCTTGTTTTAGCTTTGAAATTGTTGAAGGTAAAGTTTGAATTATAAGGATATGTATTCTTTTAGAACGTTCTATTTCTATGGTTTAATGCTTCTATTTATATACAAACATATATTAGACACATAAGTGATTATATAAATGTGCTGGTGGTTTCTTTTTCACTTCTTCCACCAGCGGACAAAAGATTGAAGTGAAGAGAAACTCAATAACACTTTACTTCTTATTTGATAGTAATTAATGGTTGGTATTTCACTTGTCTATCTATGTGCTTATTTTGTAAGCCTAAAGAAATAAAGTTATTGACTTCTGACTTCTGATTTCATTATTCTCAATTCCCAAAATGTTAGGTTGCATAGTAAGGTAGGCAATTCCATGATTCTAACGAATTAAGATAATTTACTAGGTAGGTAAAGCCCTTCAAATCTAACACGCGCTTTTCGTCTGTGTAGCATAATAAGAGTATGTTAGACTTGGACCTTAAAACAAATATAAATAAAATGTAGGGTAGGTACAAAAACCCTTGGTCCTTGGGGACCTGGAGCACACGCCATCTAAAAAGATCTTACCAAACTTCTTATAGAGTCGACAGGTGATCGGAATGCTGGCTTCTATTTCGGTCAACGAATTAGCATTGCCATTCAACGTGGCAATGCTGCCAGCATTCTGGGCACTCTGCCTTCTGGTGACGGCTTAGATTTTTAAGAAATAGATATAAGTGTATATACTAGTTGTAATTTTTTTATTCTGTTATTGTACCTATGTATATTAAATAAACAATGAATATTATTTTAGGGTATAGGTAGGTACATAATACATTTTATTTAACTTCTTATCACATTAAAAAAATATGATTATAAAATAAAAAATGAAATATGAATAAAATATGATTATGAGTACCTATTAGTATTGCAGGTTTAAAGGGGACAACGACAAGAAAAATGAATGAAATGTCTCGTTGTCCCCATGATGATGAAATTGCCATGATAAGTATATTCAAAGAGCTTTTTTGTAAGCCTATAGAAAACGTGGTCCGAAGCACAACTAACTCAAAATAAACGTACCTACTTAATTGAATGTTAATCTGGACATGTCTATCTCAAATATAGAACAAATAATGATATTACCTCTAATAATTGCAATGAGACTCCTAAAAGCTTTGCTGCTCTATGGTTAAAACTTCGTTGTACATAATTATAATGTACTCGACACACAAAATGCGACAAAAGGCTTAGGTATTTTTTTTCGCCGCGTAGCAGAACGCACGTACTGCGACTTACTTGGTTGTTTACTCCAAAATGACGACGCACGAACTGCAACTAATCCGATGAAAACAAACAATTGACGAGTTCCGGAATTTAAATCAGTTTCAGGAAAAGCGATACGTTCCTTGGTCGAAACCACAGGTGTTCGTGTTCGCTATCCTGTGGATATTGCTTTTGCCCCAATCAACAAACATGGATACAAGTGCTTTTACGCATTGCGCAAACGAAGCGTGCCCCATTAGTTCTGCTTCTAATTAAAGGATCGTGTGTTCAGTATGTATGCCAGGCGAGCTTTCGGAAATAGGGCTGTTAGGAAAACGATTAAAGCATATGTACAACTTAGTGCTTAGCCAGTGGCCTTTATTAACAAAGAAAATTACAATGAAATAATAAAAACAATTTAGAACTAGTATTAACTATATTAGTGCTTAGGTATTAATATTATTCTACATTTCGCGTGACCCGAGAGCAGTGAGTAGCGGGGCAATGCCGCCAGCGTCTTGGGGGCGCTTCCGATTGGTATTCAGAAGAATAAGCTGTTTTTTTCTTATTTTACAACTTTTGAACAACATGTTCATGCCAGTTGGCTAGGTATACAGGTAACAAAGGAAAATTCTTAAAAACAAAACAAAAGGAAACTTCTGGTAATTACAAAACAAAAGACATTATTTGTGCTACCTATAGTTTGTTTGAAACAGTCTGCAGTTAGCCCAATTGTTTAAATTGGAAATTAAACCTTGTTATTTATGTTCTTTCGTTGTTACTGAATAAGTATTGCTTTTTTTTTGGCTTTCATTTAATGTTTAATCCATAGGTCTGATAAATCCTGTGCCCTTTTATATCCAGTCTCATAATGTAATCACCACTTTATTTATAAGTATAACATTCATCCCTTCTAAATTTGCCTTTATTCTACTAACTATATCTCGCAGATTTGCAGGCCATTTTGGCGGAGACCTGAAAAAAATACCACAGAAACTTGTTGCTACGTTCCCAATATACGAGGGGAGTTCAATGTATTCTCGGTATTGGTATGAAAGAATAAGCAAAAAATTCTGAATAAAATTTATTTTACAATGTAGTCTCCTAGAATCTCAATACACTTATTTGTTCGGGAAAGTAACTTTTCAATTCCCTCTAAAAAATATTTTTCTTCCTGGCCTGAAAAATGTTCATTTATTGCTGGCTTCAACTCTTCATCGTCGGAAAAATGTTTTCCACGAAGGACTTTTTTAAGATTAGGGAATAGAAAGTAATCACTAGGGGCTATGTCCGGGCTGCAGGGTGGATGATTGATTTCTTCAAATCCGCACTCCCGCACAGCAGCCTTGGCAATACGCGCCTTGTGAACCGGCGCGTTGTCGTGAAGCAGCAAGACACCTGCAGTCAATTTTCCACGTCTTTTTTCTTTTATTGCCTCCATTAAATTACGCAGGGTGTTTGTGTAAGATGCACCAGTAATACTTTGACCTTTTTTTGTATACGAATTTGACGTTTTCTTCAGTAGAGGCAGTAACCGGCCCACCGGCACGGGGATCGTCTTCAATGCTCTCTCTACCCCGTTTGAATTCACTTGACCACTTCTGAATTGTAGATAATGAAGGCGCAAAATCTTGGTAAACAGCCACCATTTCTTCGTGAACTAATTTTTGGTTTTTCCTTGTTTTGTGAGGAATTTTATCACAGCGCGATGCTCGATTTTTTTCATCATTGTCGAATCAGTCATCGTAGTATTGTCTTTTCGCAATGATATCTTGAATACTAATGGTGACAATTAAATGAAATTATGTATTTATACCCTCAAAGAGTGTCATTAACTAATGAGATAATTTACCTACCCGCATCATTAGTAAATCACTTCGATACCGAGAATACATTGAACGCCCTGGTATTTACGAATGAAGAGACCCATTCATTCGTAGACACATTGGGAACGTAGGTATCTGCGCCAGTAGGTACCTAATACTCATTTTTTCTTTGACTTTTTCTAATTCTAGTTATACACATTCTAATACAACACACCTCATTATTATTTTTACGTTTATTGACAAAGAAAATTATAATTCAATAATAAAAACAAATTAAAACTAGTATTTACAATTGGAACAATTAAGCTAACTGCAGACTGTTGCAAACAATCTACAGGTAGCTCAACTGATCCATATCAATACCAGTCGGAAGCGTCCCCAAGACGCTGGCTGCATTGTTATTAACTATTATTAATTATTAACCATTATTATTTTAATATGTTATTAGAATAATAATTTAGAACTAATTATGAGAAGAGGAAAACCTTGATTAATTTGTTCTTATCTATTCATTATATGTAAACTATGTGCTTGTATGAGAATAAAGTTATTTAAACCTAATTTCTCCTCAACGACACGTAAGAATTAATAAACGATCTAAATCTATCGTGAGTACAGAAAAAAAAAATAAGTACCTAAATCCTAATTGTGTTGAAGCTTTTCTAAACACTTTCACCGGAAGCTTTATCATGATATATTATTTTGAATTTTCCTACATATCGGCACATGATCATTATTCATCATTATAATCCCGATGGGAGTGATTCCAGGTTTACCATTGTTTCCTGAAATGAACCTCAAAACCACAACAATAGAACAGAAAATTAAATTACCTTTTAAAGTGAAACAACAGCCCTGCGCAACTGGGCCGTTCGGAACTGAGCCATAGATTAGCGCAGTAGGTGACTTGCGTACGCGCACCGAAGCCAATATTCCGCGTGGCCCAAATACGCAGTATCCGCATTAGGCCCCCTGTCGAGCTGGAGGGTAAATTTTTCCATGGAACCAATAAACTGCTCCTTTCCTTTGAAAGTTATAGGGTCGATAAAGAATAGGTTTTTCAATGAACAAATTTTAATAGGCATATCAGTCCTAGGTAATTTTAATTAGACAAGTTATTTTAATCAAAGGAGTCTAATGAGGTGCTCTACCAAGTTGTTCGGTTCTACAAACGTAGCCTCACACGCCTCTGTTATTGGATTTTCTTTCACCTGCGACGCGACGAGGTTGCGGGTGGTTCGATTCCCGCCTCGGGACATGTTTGTATAGTTGCCGCCAAACTTCTTGTCTTCTGGGGAACCACGTGACAAATATGCGCAGAACGCAATACTTAGGATAATTTGGTAAGCGTACCTTCTGGACAGTCACGTCGATTATTCACTGCGAGTTTTTGTTTTATACAATAAGAGCGAGGCAAAACTATACGAAGCTGTACCTATCTCTTTCACCTGCTGCGTTGTCGGCGGCTTACAAATTATATTATGCGTGAGTGTACCTG
The DNA here is from genome assembly GCA_963662085.1 of Eupithecia inturbata. Lineage (NCBI taxonomy): Eukaryota > Metazoa > Arthropoda > Insecta > Lepidoptera > Geometridae > Eupithecia > Eupithecia inturbata. The sequence continues at coordinate 5,644,251 of OY759180.1, read as the reverse complement.
CGCAGACTTCCCATTCTCGCTGCCTGTCACCGGACAAGATGTTTGACGGAAACTATACGATTACGATCTGTAGATATTTGTTTCGGCTGTTCTGGGTGTTTTATATGTATAGTAAAAAAACTATCTTATAACAGTTATTGGGGCTAGATGATGCTGCGTAATTTATTTATTTAACCTAGACTACCTACCTACCTGTACGCCTAAAAAAACTAGGTAGGTATACTTTATACTGTCCAATGATCCTATCCATCCATGGTTGTCTGGTAGAGATCGCTCTTGAGCGATAAGACCGCCAATTATCGCTTAGTTTTTAATTTATCTTGTTGTAAATAGGTTATTTTAGATTTAAGTGTGCAATAAAGTATAGATAGATAGAGCATACTTTATTGCAAACTTATAACTAAGATACAATTAACAAAAAAGAAACAATTATAACAAAGTGACAACTGGCGGTCTTACCGCTCAAGAGCGATCTCTGCCAGTCAACCTGGTATGGATAGGATCGTATATCTTATCTATTCTTATCTTATCATTCGACGACCGATGTGGCGCGGCGGGCGAAGGTCCGCCTGCGACGCAGAAGGTTGCGGGTTCGATTCCCGCCTTGGGACAAATGTTTGTACGATCTGCAAATATTTGTTCCGGGTGTTCTGGGTATTTTCTATATATAATAAAAAATATCTATCTATGTTATATATTGTATTAAGTTTATCAGTCATCTAGTACCCATAACACAAGCTCTGCTTACTTTGGGGCTAGATGATGCTGTGTGGATTGTCCAGCATTATTTATTTATTTATTATTTATTTATTCTATCTATCTTTATTTTATACACTACAACTATTACATCTATCTATGTAATGTATTTTATTAAGTACCTATATCAGTTATATAGTATCCATAACACAAGCTCTGCTTAGCTTAGGGCTAGATGTTGCTGTGTGGATTGTCCAGCATGATTTATAATCTATGAATTGCAATTTTGCAATTTATGAGCATAAGCCAACACTAAACATAAAAGTAACAGAAGCAATAGCTAGGAAAACCATGCGGTTGCATTACGTGTTGCAAAATGTGCCAAAGTGCAATAAAAGCCTCAGAATAAAGACTTGCATGTCATATAAACACCCCAGGTTGGAATTGCAGGCTCCTTTTCACTTTCACAAGTAGGTGTGAAAGCAATTCCGGCTTTTGCTAGGAGCAAGCTGTAAAATTATCCTTTATTTTATAACAGTAGATAATGAAAGTTTACAGCATTAATGTTTATCTCGTAGTTAGGTAAGGTGGAATTTATTAAATATTATTAAATTCCACCTTACCTAACTAGAGATGAACATTTTGTTTGTGATGCTGTTGCTTACCTACGAGTTCCATCAATTTCTGCAACACGGACCAAAAATGCAAAAACTAGTAGGTACCTAAGCTTTGTTTTTATTTTATTTTTTAATCATATCTGTTTTTGTTTATTTGAGTTACAAATAAAATTCTCTCTCTCTCTCTCTCAAAACTAGCGGGTATCGGGCGGGTATGGTCTGTAAGTATCACGTAGAGTGCCGCAAACTCAATAAAGCAAGTTGAGAAGTGGACTTTTGAAATATTTAATGTGTGTGATTTTCCTTGAAGGAGTTAGGCAGTCAAAAAATGATAGTAGCTATAAATTAAATGAAAAAAATATGTGTGAGGGTGTGTGTGTGTGTGTGAGGGTGTGTGTCTGTTTGTAACTCCCTCAGACTCACACGGCTGAACAGATTTTATTGAAATTCGGTATACCAGGAAAGGGCCTATGTGTTAATCCAGGTCCTGGATTAACACATAGGCCCTGGAATAGTGCAGTGTTTCCGTGGGATGATCAAATTCGCTGCGAGAGCTGCGGGGCGCAGCAAGTAGTAATTACAACGCTGTATTTCTCATTGCAGGACAAAAGTGAACGAACGACCTGAAATATTGAACTTTTAAATGCCAACTAAACCGAAATACAAGAGATCGTAAAGTAAATTTGCAACAGAGGCCTGCTCAGTCATTTTATTGAAACATAAAATCTGATGAAACGATTTCATAATCCACTTGTCGATAAATAGCTAACTATTCTACCCCGAGAGCTGGCGGGTATCTGGCGCAGCGCATCAGCATTGCCATACAGCGGGGTAATGCAGCCAGCGTCTTGGGGACGCTTCCGACTGGTATTGATATGGATCAGTTGAGCTACCTGTAGATTTTTTGCCCACAGTCTGCAGTTAGCCGAATTGTTTCAATTGTAAACACTAGTTCTAATTTGAAAAAATCTACCTAATAATAAACAATATCTAATAGAAAAATATATTTAAAGAAAATTACAATAGCAGAATAAAACAATTACAACTAGTATTTACACTTATATGATCTATTTCCAAAAAATCTAAGCCTTCAACAAAAGGCAGAGTGTCTAGAAAGCTGGCAGCATTGTCACGTTGAATGGCAATGCTAATTCGATAAAAAATGTGTAAAAATAAACTTCTTCTATAAATAAAAGATATTAGAATATAAATAATTCTAATATCTTTTATTTCGTTTTATATATTTTTAGCCAAGTTAATTTCCAGTTTCATTGAACTCAATGAATTCATTCATTGATCAATCAAGTTCACTCGGGATTCCTAGATATCCAAGAAGTCCCGATTGTGGTAAATAAACAAAGTTTGAATAGTTTGAGTATGTACTTTGATTTATTTGTTTCAAATTTAAGTAAGACATTCCTTCCATTGTAAGATGTACAAAAAAACTCCATCAGTCTCGACTCGAAATCGGCAGATCAAAGATCGTTGCAACGTTCGCGGTAAATTTAACAAATACAAACACTTACGTATAGGGTGTTTCAAGCTTTACGGGTTGATGGAATCATAAAAAGCCCCATTTTGACACGAATCTGGTGTTTATTAGGACAAATGTGACCCAGCGGGTGAAACTTGACACCGCGCCGTCTGTCGAGCGACACTCGCAGTGTTTGATCTACTGAGAGCTTTTTTAAGTTTTTATGTCCGTGTTTAGAGGATTTTAGTCGCTTTTACTGCTGAGTAAACAACAAGGTCATCCCTTGTTCCGTGCCAGCAGTTATAATAGCATGACACGTTCGTTTGATTAAGTATCTCGCTTATAATTCAATTCAACGTCTCTATTTTTATATTTATTAATTTATTTCGCCAATTATGTTGAATGGTATAATTTCTCGGGCAAACATTGGTCAGCTCTTATTGCAGTTGTCCGAAATGACAAAAAAGGATGTAAAGCTTAGCAAATTAAGCTTCGAAATAATTTATTTCCGAAAATTATTAATGTTTTGAGATTTAGTAGTAACAAGTTGAAAAACATTGAAAAACATAGTTTAAGTTCCGGCATTATTTGGGTAAGAAGTACTTACCCAGATACATCACAAATAACAATAGATTTCTTAACAACAAAAGTCGCCTTATACATTCTGGTTCGCGTAGTCGTGTACCTAAAAAAAATTGATCGCTCTACGCTTTGAGTTAAGCGGTCGGATTTTTAAATAAACATTTTTAATGATCAGGGCGTTCGCCAGGTGCGCCCATACGGCGCTTCTCCCTACTGCCTACTCTTTTGTTCCAAAAACAGTAACCTATTTATTTAGACAGAAGTAGAGGCGTTCTTTGATAACATGAGTAATCTAACGTTGGAGGAAATGTTGTAAAGGATATCCGGAACCGGGCTAGGGGCTATTGCTTGATGCTCGTTTAATAAATTATACTTGGATGGAATTCATATACTTAATAACAGAATTTTAAACATAACGCTAACAGCGGGGCAGTGCTGCCAGCAGCGTCTTGGAGACGTTTCCGATTGGTATTGATTAGTTAAGCTACCTTTAAATTGCTTGCAAACGTCTGCTGCTAACTCTACTGTTTCAATTTATAAATTCTTGTTCAAATTTGTTTGTATTTTTTATATTTACGTCTTACATAAAGGTTAGTTGTACAAAGAACTTTTACTATGATTTGTTAATTTGTGACATGACAACCTATTGTTTTAAGTTAGGGACTAACTAAACTGATACGAGTGACTGAATCTGCCAGTGAATTTACAGTCAAATACTATTTTCTTAAGATGCTGTATATCCCATATTGAATTGTGTTCTTGTATATTGTCTTTGTTTAGCTTAAATAACGCCACGTGATACTTTTGTCTTTTGTTACTCGCGTAAATAAAGAGTCCACAGCTTCATTATAATTGTTGATCCATAGATAATCAACATCGAAAGCTTTGTCTAACAACAATCAGTCTCAATTTTAAGCGTTTGTACGAGTTAGAGCTGTGGGCGTGTGATGCAAACGTTTAACAATAGCCACATTATTGGTGGTGGTCACAGTCACACAGAATTTCCTTCGTCGGGTGGTTAACGGATGAAAGAACAGAAAGAAGCTATTTTTTTAACGATTTAAAAAAGGGTGTTGAGATTCGTTTATTATTTGATATTTTGGCCACTTGTAATCAGAATTTGATGATTATTTCGCTGTTGTAGTTTGAATGATCCCCGGGTGGTTTTATTTTATTATTAAAACTTAAAAATCTGGGTAAATATTCATGAATTTATATTCTGTTTTTAGGTTTCGTAAAATCATCAAATTATCAGAATCAGCTCTGATTGATATTTTCATCCTTTCAATTTTGATGTAGATACGGTATATGCATAAAATGTAGGTAGAGCTTAAAGTTAGTTTGTTTTGTTGTTCATTCTGTTATGTCGATAGTCTTCCCATTCATGGTAGAGCTGGTTCTATTTACATGGAGTATACTCCATTTATGTCAGTGTTGCTACCTTAACGCATGCTGGCTCGCCTGCTTCCCATAAAACTACATCGTTTTGTAGGGCTCATTGTTTTGCCATCATCGAGACAAATAATGAAACGTGTTAGGTCTTGTGTTACAAGTCTAGTAGTTTCTGTCGTAATTTGTTAGCGTTGACATCACGTGGGTGCAAGTCGAAGCCTACAGACTAACGAACCTGTGCCTTCGGGCTCAATTTAATATGAAGGTTGTAGAGTCAAAATATTTGTTGTTAAGTAGGGTTGGGCTGAATACCTTTTCTGCTGAGATATCTTCAAACTTTGAGAGTTTTTCAAGAGTTATTTGAATGATCAAAGAGGTATTTTGGCACATTTTAGTTGCAAAGTAGCGAATTAATGTAAAAAGGTTACGAGAGTTGTGCGACGTGCCGTGTCATCGTGTGAGATCTTAGAAAATTATCTTATTTTATCGTGTTTAAAAAAATGTGTTGGTTGATGTTTGAACAGGGAAAATAAACTAGGTACGGAAGGCATTCGCTACTCTGGCATAATATAAGGATGAAAATATTTAGTAACAATTCCGCGCAAAGCCATTTCTGATAAGTAAGATCCTACAAAATGAAAATCGCGTGTCCCTTTTGCATTTTGTCGATTCATAATAGAGAAGGTTTTGCGCTGAATTATTACTAAATATTTTCATCCTTATATTTTGTAAATGATTTCCGAATGGTAACGCCAGATCTATTATTTACTCTGGCATCGCTTATATAATTGTATCACACATTTTTATTTGTTATTTTACAAAGACTTTCAAGCAACCTCCAATCACACTAATATTATAAATTAGGAAGTTTGGATGGAAGTTTGGATGTTACCTCTTCACGCCAAAACTACTTAACCAATCGGGCTGAAACTTTTCATACATGTATTTATAATCCTGGAATCAAACAGGCGACTTTTTATCCAGTTCCCATGGGATATAAATCACCTTTAAACGTTTCATAGAAACGCGTGCGAAGCCGCAGGCAGAAGCTTGTAGATAATATATCCTTGGGTACACTCATGCTTTTGAAATTAGACAGTGTCGAGTTCCTAATTAGGTAGGCACAGTATCCTTAGTCTATATTTTGAGAAACAATAAATAGTCAATACTGAATACCGTCTCTACATCGTTCCACCAAACAGTCTGTATAAAAAAACGTTTTTGATTTTGGCTGTTAAGGTGCGTCAAGATTTTACAAAACATGCTATAAAACATAGTTATTTAGCATGTTTGATAATGTGAACGTGTAATCATTTAACACCTCAACTGCGATCACCAACCCGCCTGCCAAGCGTCGTGATCAAGGCAAAACTGTCATAATCACGCAATGCGCAAAAAAACAGTCTCCCTGACACGACTGTCCTGAGTACGGGACAGTCGCAACAGTATCCTGAATACTGTGGCAGAGGGCCTTTCATCTCCACTCTGGAAATGCTTTGTGCGGAGAGGATCAGATCAATCAAGGAATTTTTGATATTTTCTATTTTATTTTATGTGTAAATGTGTAACTCGTAGATCTATGGAATAAAATAAAACATTTTTATTTCCATTTATTTAAAACCCCCCCTTGTTTGGGGAAAGCCTTGATAAGTTGTGGACGTAACGTACATAACGCCCGTAATAATAAAGTTTACTCAGTCTTAGATCTATGCTTGAGTGACGTTTATGCCATAGAAAAACGTTACTCAAGCATAGATCAATGACTGAGCAATTATTCATAATACGAGCCTAAGTGTGCTGAGGAGAGAACTCCGGTGATTGAAATGTAATTTTATGCAGCTTTATGATTATCTGAATATATAGAAAATCTCAATACTGCTTGTGGCTTCAAGTTCCGTAACCTGAGCCTCGCTAATAGTAATGGATATCCCGCTGTCGGAGTCACTCGTTCTGCGTTCAATATGGTCAATATTGTTTGATATTGTCGCACGAATAGCTCAATAAAATTCGTTTTATTGTTCGAAGTTTCAAAACATTGTTGATATTGCCTACTGCGACATAGTGTAGGTCCGTACTTGGTTATTTACTTATACAAAGAATGTAAATAACGCTCGTGCCTAGATATTATACACAGCATCGTTTGCCCTAAACTAAGCAGAGTTTTTGTGTAAGATTGCTGTAGGTAGACGATCCTCCCAACTGTTGAGTAAGTGTTCAACAAGTGAGCAAAACTATTATTTGTTGAACGTGCCGATATTAAATCCCGAGCTAGCGAAGCAGTCTAGAATAGAGTCAAGAGCGTAGCGTATCTCTAAAGTAGACTGCTGAGGTAGCGAGGGGTTTAAAAAGCACGCAACAAAAATATTTCGTTATACAACTTTTCATCACGACTAACGAGAAAATATATTGTAATAATAAAAGAAGTCGAATATCAGAAAATCATTTTGGTCAAACACCTTAGAAGGGAAAAATTCAATAAGCCTCTTTGAAACCGTGAACGGACGAAATTTTTATTTCTATGAAGGTTGCACGCTGTCTAACCTCCTTCCGTTCGTTAAGCTAAAATGATATGTACCTACAGCTCAGAGAGCTGCAACTCCCATTATAAACTCCAAACGAAGTTTTAGTACTGCATTTTGAATTCAAATTACTTTTTTCAACATTTTGGATAATATTCTTTATTCCACATGTGAGCAAAATAAGATTTTGCTTATTGTTTTTGAGCAGCAAATACGCCGTTTTCTAGCTATCTTTCTAGTTAAAAGTGTGCATACTATGCTTTAGTTTTATTGCTTGATAAATGAACAAATTATGTACAATGTTAAGTTCTACAAAACTCCTCACATAATAGTATGTACATTATGGTACAAGTGTGTAATGTTGGTGATTACCGCTGAGGCGCCATTGAGACCCGAGCCATAGGCGAGGGTCTTAAGAGAGCCGAGGACGGTAACCATCAATACACACATGTATCATACGACGTTTTTCAACACACTTGTGAATAAAATAACAATAAAGACTCATTTTATTTAGTAGATAATAGATATTTTTGCTTGGAGTTTTCAGGTAGTAAACTTTCCTTAACGTTATATAAGGGCTTCACATCTTATAACGGGCGGTGTAAAACATAAATCATTTTCTTCGTAACTAGTACTTGTAGACATTTTAATTAATAAATAACTATAATTTCAACAGTGAAAACGAGTTGTGAAAAATGTTTCGCAAAATTAATCAGTTTTCCTATGCGCGCGCGATGAGGTTTTTTTTTTATTTTCCGCGCATAGGGTTTGCGCCTATTCTGCCACGTACAAAATGGGGATTTTCGTTTCCTTTTATTACAGAGAAAACAAAAGTTATATCTGAGTGAAAGTTTTATTTATTAGACACGTACGAGGTAAAATTATCTATTTAAATAAGAAGTTGCATGAAATGAGCAAGCAATAGGAACAATAATTTATTTGTACTATTGAACACGATCTTTTTTTTGAATAAAAACTTGTTTAAGAACAAAGCACTTCAACCAATAAAATTAAAAAAAATAACTATAACTCACTAGTTAGGTAGTAGAGTTATAGCAATGAAAAAGTCACAGATAACAGGTGTCATTATGTACCTAACTGCGGTGAAATTAGAGCCACTTTATGTGCAAGTGTGTTGAAAAAAAACTTGTCATGGCTTCACTTAAATGTTTGCAAGTAGATGATAAATCTTAAACAATTTATCGAGTACGACTGTAACAACCTCGTACCCAGCCATTTACACGGCAATAAAGCTTGTTAGCAATTACTTACGACACTTGACAAATATGCTTATTTTATAGGCGTTAGGTATAAGGTATACCTACCTAAAAACAGGCTCAATTGAAACTTCGTAACATCCAGTCAGTCAGTTTATTAAAAAAAAAAACAGAAATAATGCAGCAACTCTACCTACACAGGAGATGGAGTGCAAAGAATGTTTAATGTTAAACAAGTAAAAAATTGCGCTAACTTTATTTACAAAGAAAATTGTATCTATTGGGTACTATGTAGTAAGCATAGTTTTACTGGTTTAAAATCATCGCTTTTCGGCTTACATAGCTTGCTTGCTATTCTGTGTATTCTGTGCGTGTGTGTGTTCTGTGTGCTACCACTAAATTTATAGAACTGTTGTACGTGATTATCTTATTTTGTGACCAATCAATCCGGAGCTTATTCAGTAAATATTTTGTGGGCAAGACATGGTTCATTATACTATACACTGGTGGAAATATAAATGAAATATCTTACCAGAGTCCCAACATACCTACTTGTGAATATGTAAGAATTACGTATTATATAAATTTTCTTTGTGAGTAAACATCATCGAGTTTAGAATTCTACCTCGATAGTAAACATATAAAATTACAATACAGCTAATACATATAACCACAAGTTACAACTAGTATAAACAATTGAAACAGTTGAGCTAACTGACAGTTCAATTACTTAATTAAGTTCACTCGATTATGTTGCGGGATCTACACGTATATGTAATGTTTGAAGTTTTGAACTACTGGTCCATAAATAGGTCGGCCGAGTCCTGAATATAGGAGACTGAAGATTATTTATTCAATATTTATGTAAATTACATATTTAATGGGCAGATACATAAATAAAGGCTCATTCATATGATCGTTAATGGGTGGGTTGCGGTAAATAAGTAGGTGCTTGCTTGTGCCTAAGTAGATAATTAAATTAATGTACCTAGGTAATAAAATGAAGCAATTACTTCTTGCATAATTAGGTGAGATAAGATAGATATATAGATAACTCTTTATTGTACCACACAAAATATAATACAGATGAAAATGCTGAGCAACAAGTAAGTACAAAGGGCGGCCTTATCGCTTTGAGCGATCTCTTCCAGGAAACCTTGCGATGGACTGGACTTAAAAGAAAAAGAAAGAAGCTTAAGTTCAGTAGATAGGTCTTATCGACCCCTACCCAACCTTTGTAATTAAATTCTTTCTTCCGATAGATACCCGTGAATATAAAGTATAATACAGATAAATATAAAGTGAATATAAATAATGTTCAGATCGTGTACAATACAATACATTACACTTTATAGCACAACAAGAAAATATGTTGGGATGGACACGAAGATGTACACGTATAGACGGTGGCGTATTACTTAAATATACAATAGTTTAGTTTAGTTTTAGTTTATTTATTCATATCGTTTTAGGTTACGATACATAGTATAAAATAAATATATTATAATAATATTAATACATAATCGTACCAAGTTTTATAAAAAAGATGCAAAATAAAAAGTAACAGTTTAAGACTGAGGAAAGATAGTGTTTATATTCCTTAATACAGGGAGAGACGTGTAAGTTTATAAAACAAAATTCTTCCGATTGCCATAGGTCCATTGTTAAAATAAACCCCTCTTTAACCAGGAAATAAACTTATAGGTAGATTGTATGCTTTGCCTACTTTTAAAACAACAACCATTTGGATGCATCCTAGCTGTCAAAACAATTTGAGACGAAAATAAGCGATGGCGGCCCGAATGCTCTCACGAACGCAGTTACGATGGGTATTTGAAACGATTTAGTTCTGTTGAAGTAGCAGGTGGGGATATAATGAAATATTCAGGTCATTTTAATAGGATTCATAAACCTTATTATCATAGGTTTATTGTTATAGTCATCTTTTATCAGAAGGCATCCATCCACCACTATCACTTCATATATTAAAACAAAGTCCCTGGCGTCTGTATGTCTGTCTGAACGCGATAAACTCAAAAACTAACAGTGTTTTATACTGTTTTCACCAATGGACGGAGTAATTTATTAAAAACCTACACAAAACTCATAGGGTTTATAATAATTGGTGGTTGTAAAAGATGTAGCTATGATAAAATCATGCCGAACGGGAGCTACTCTGGCGTGCGCCGCGGCGCATAAACTAAAAGTTTAATATAAAAATATAACAATGTAGGTACCATTACGAAATTATCGTTCTTTAAAAAGATATATTACACTGCTCTGCTACACATGAAAAGCCGGGCCGGTTGCTTGTAAAGTTAAAAATGCGAAAGTAAATCTGTATGTCTGTAATTTCCACAGGACTTTTCTTAACGTGATTAACCGGCTGAAGAGTTTTACTGATATTGGCTAGAAGATATAGATATTGTGCCCTAGGGATATAGACTACCTACTTTTATGGCATACGAAGCTGCGGGTAGGGAGTTCCAACAAATAAAAGTTTCAAATGTTAAGTAGGAAGTTACTAGCAATGCAGCCAGCGTCTTAGGGACGCTTCCGACTAGTATTGATATGGATCAGTTGAGCTACTAGTAGATTGTTTGCAACAGCCTGCAGTTCACTCAAGTGTTTCATTAGGCATGATTAGGCATGATGACAGTGACTCTTGATTACAAAATATTTATCTGAACCAAATTCCACAAAATTCACCGACGCTCCGTCTCTTTACACTTATAAAAAAAAAAAGTAAATAAAAAAAAATTACTCTGAAACGGAAAATGAAATGGAACTGAAATGGAAAACGCGAGTGCGGCGGTCCGCCCCGGGTACCAAGCTTCGAGGGGTGTAAGTAAATTAAGTCTTCATAATATTAATGAATAATTGAAGCGTTTAAAAAGTTTAACTATTTAGGTTATGTATGGGTGGTTATGTTGTTAGGTTATGTGTATAGCACTTACCCCCTTATTTATAATGGTATGCTTAATTAAAACAGTTGCTAAGCATCGTTATTTCTCACTCTGACTTATATCATTAGAGGACAGAGTGAGCGATAGCAATGCTCTAAGTTAGCAGACTATTATGAAATACTAACCATATTTCAATTATGTAGCTATCGCAAGTGTTTTGTTTTGGAGTCATTGTGCAAGAGTTTAGTTATTTTTGGTGTTTGGTGTTAGAGTTTAGGTATGCCTACTATACTATCTTTCTGACCGATATTTCGGCTGCGCCATGGGCCTCCAATGCCACTCTCGTTAGGAATCGGTTACATTCTTGCCTTGGTGTAAAATTTACCTACTATTATTATTATATTCTGTAGTTGTGGTATAGTAAAATTGTATCTCTACTTCTTCTTTCATTCAGATAGGCAAGCATTTACTGACATCCAATGAATGTTTTACTTAGAAATCATTACTGTAGAATTTGGCAAGATAATGCTTTCCAATTCTGGTTCAAGATAGAAAGGAGGGTCAGTCCCGCATAATGCAGCCGCTGCAGTCTGAGTAAACATGTTTGAGTGTGTAAAGCATGCGTAGATCACGACAAAACAGCTAATAATGGTATGCTACAGTTGCTAATCAACGTTATTTCTCACTCTGACTTATGTCAATAGACAGGACTGAGAAATAACATAATAAGGGGTTAATGTTTACTGTTGACGTAGAGCCGTGACGTAAAGACAGACGCCAAGACACCGGCGAGCGTGTTGGCGTGAATTTGAAACTTAAAATTTCAATGTCATTTTAATGCAGAAATATGAAATATATTATTGACAAAATAGATACTTCTGAATATCATAGAATCGACTTTGAAAATCAGTCATCATGCCTAATATAAATTACTAGTTCTAATTTGTTTCTATTATTTGATTGTAAATTTCTTTGTTAATAAGGAAGTTCCTTAGAATGTGATTATGATAATAATATACACACACACAATACATAACTACATACCCTAGTATGTAGTTATGTATTGTGTGTGTGTGTAAAACAAGACATATAGGTATGTCTTGTTTTTCCACCCGATATTTTGGAAGTGGGTCTGAATTTCGTCATACAGAACACATAACACAATCTCTGCTTACTTTGGGGCTAGATGATGCTGTGTAGATTGTCCAGCATTATTTATTTATTTATACGAACCGTAACATCTGATCGTTTCGTGAATAAATAATGGAAATATCAGTTAGATATAGATCCAAGCATTCATAATGAGTAACTGAACTAAAAGGCTACAAATAAATTATCACTTCAGTACTTAAGCTTCTGCCCGCGGCTTCGCACGTGCTTTTCCGGAACAAAAAGCAGCTTAAGGCTAGTGTATGGCCCAACGGCCTTGACAACACAAAATAATTATATAAGAAGTTTAGAAAAAATGTCCAAATTTTGGATATTTATTCTAAACACTATTGAGTTTGAGTATTTTTCTTTTACTCAAATATTCGTCAAAGTATTTTACACAAATTGAACATTTCACGAATAAAACAAATTATATATACGGCTACAGATAATTATTTAATGTTCTCAAGGCCGTTGCCATACACCAGCCATAAGTCCTTTCCCGGTATACCATCTAGGTACCTCACTGCCAACAACACTGACAAACAAGGTCCGTTCAGCCGTTTACGCACCAAAAGGTGACAGACAGACAGACGGCAGAGTTTTGAAGTGTATTCGTAAAACTAAAGTGTATGAGTAAGTATGTATTAGTGATCAAATACAATAATAATAAGGAATAAGCGCTTTATCGCAAGCCAAGGCAGAGCGCCTCTCACGATAACGTAGCCAAAATAACTTTTTATGAGGAGCACCGAGCACAAGGCAATGACGTCGCCGTACCATGCTGGTGTCGAAGACTGGTATAGAGTTGAGCTCTATGTCAGCACACCTTAGAATGCTAGAACGTTGTACAAGTCGGCCGATGTGGAGGTCTTCCTGATAGGACACATTATAGATGCCAAGTTTGTGCGCAAACATAGTTATATTCTCCTGGCTCTCATAATCCGATAGGATGGCAGACCGACACGACCGAGGAGAAGTCAGGCGCAGGACCAACAGCTTAACGTACTTTCCGAGGCACGGGGTGTAACTCCGAGAACTTCCTGCCGGGCTGTTATTGTTTCTTGCAAGTTCAAGTAAGAGTAACTCTTTAATCAAACACATTATACAAAAATAACGGTAGATTTTCGTGACGACAGTGTGTTACCATGAGTTTTAACAATCTATACTCGCTAGCGACTGTAGTTAAATGTATGAAAACTTGAACAGCGCCTCTGGTGGATAGTTGGGTACTAAAATGCGCGGTACTAATATTTACGTAACTACTGTAGTAACGTCAGGCGATCTAACTGTGACAACTCATGGTAGACACTCAGAAAGGTTACTCCCATAATTCTAACCAATGTATCATATATTTTTTTTTTATCCTATTATGTACCTAGATAACGTTAGCTAACTCAAACTCGTGCTAACGCAAGTGGCATCTTGACCGCTCACAGATAACGCAACACTACTAATCATACTATTATTTTATTACAATACTTTATATTACATGCTGTAATACGCCTAATTTAAAGTGCAAAACATCAGTAAATCATTCGGCCACTCGATGTTCTAAACACATTTCGAGTACGCACGAATGTGTAGAGATTGTAAAGCCGGGTACTGACTGGTGTTACGGGGCGTACCCAATGTACCATTCACAGCGAGCATGATACGTTAAGCCGTGTGCTAAAATCCGTCTCGTTGCTCGTTGCGAGCGCCTTTTTTCCCCGTACTGACTGCACCAACGCTCGCTATGTAAAACGTTACTTACGGCCAGTAACGACGGTCAGTACGCCCCATAAGAATCTGAGATAACGAAGAGCTGTGCCAAAATTTAAAGAGGTCAGGGCAGGGCAAAATTTTATTATTATTTATTTTTGTTTTATTCGGAGAACAGTTGTACGCACTTTATAAATAAACTTACATAATAAATAAGTCATAACCATTTATGTGTCCTCGCATGTAGAAGCTAAAAGACTGCTTGCTTGCGGAGGAAATATGGAGAAACAGTACTGTCTTGTTAACAACTGGTACAATGAAGTAAACTAAGAGTAACTAACTATTAACAAAACTAATAAAATTACTAACAAGAAATTATGCAAGACAGGAACTGATAAGAGATTATCAATTCCTGTTATTATGAGATAAAAATTCTGTTGTAAATGTGAACGGGTTAACTATGAACCTTGTTTGTATTAGAAGAACACCAACGATTCAACAACCTCAGTAGCGCAGCGCGCGAAGGTCTGCCTGCGACGCAGGAGGTTGCATTTCGATTCCCGCCGCGGGACAAATGTTTGTACGAATATCAGATGTTGGTTCTGGGTCTGGGTGCTTTCTATATAACATAATAAAACTAAATAGTACATAACTGTAAACAAGCCGTCTGCTTCCAGTTTTTGGCGGATTGTATGCTGGTCCTTTAATATAATATGCAATGTTTATTTGACAGATTTTCTTAAGATTGACTCTACCAATCGGTGGCATAAAAATACAGCGTGTTATTTTTTTGATATTTTGGTGGGTTCGATTATCAAATAAGGCCAGTAGTTTTTCAAAATACTGTGAATGCAGTTTTGGTTATTTTTTCAAACAAAGGAATGTTTCCTTTCAGTAAAGTACTGTTAAGTACCTACCCATAACAAAAGATCTGCTTACTTTGAGGCAGATACTGTGCCAGCATTCTTATTGAATTCGTCAAACTTTAGCGCCGAGGCTTTCGAACGTTTGTCAAGTATGCCACCAATATGTACTATAGGTACCGGCTAGAGACTTTGCTATTTATTGAATACCTATAAGGTCATTTAACCAACATTTCAGATGTATTGGTTTGCAAACTTCGGAGTATAGAGGGTAATAGTAAAATTTTCGAGATTTCTCAAAATATTACAAAAAGTATAAAACATACAGAAATTTCATAAACTGTTTTGAAATGTACAAACTTATACCTTTCATTTGATACCCAACTTGACCTTGTACATGACTTCCACCACCATTACTAAGGAAGACGTAAGTTACTAAGGAAGACGTAAGTCAACAAAACAATCTATCAGAGATTACGAGAACGTGGTCTCACAGTGGGTACCTACGCAATTCGTTTGAATCATTTTGCATTTAAGTGGTAAATTCGTCCTATCGCACACGAGCGACTAAAAGTCGTACGAATTTATAGGCACGGTTATGTTCTTCTTTATGATAATCGGACGAATAGGATCAGTTTAATTGTTATTGACAGAAGTTTTTACACAGTATATTCCTACATCTAAACTAACTGAGAAAGCTGCCTGGCCTCCGATTTTATCTTTCAGATTTCAGAGAACACCTTAAGGGTAAGTTAACACACACCACAGCAGGCGAACCGCTTTGTTCTAATCCATAAATCTACCATAAGAAAAAATAAGAACGAGAAGCTGATATCTAGCCATATTAACATGTAACTAGATTCTGGAGATCTGCAGACTGTAGACCTGTCGCTCGTTGACTAAAAGATGCAGGTTTGAATACATCTGGATGCTAATTAGATCTGTCGTTTAACATTCCAGGCAATGACAAATTAACTTGAAAATGGTTTCTAATTAGGTGTTAATAGGGTGTTTGGCATGTACGTCGTGACTCTGACGTTTGTCCTGTTCTAATGTTATG
Source organism: Eupithecia inturbata (assembly GCA_963662085.1). Lineage (NCBI taxonomy): Eukaryota > Metazoa > Arthropoda > Insecta > Lepidoptera > Geometridae > Eupithecia > Eupithecia inturbata. Next base: position 5,628,072 of record OY759180.1, on the reverse strand, counting down.
TGTGCAGGTGGAATCACGAAATCGACCTCATTAAACATGACATGTTGACTAGCAGCCTGACTTTACTGCATTTTGGTGGTTTACAAAGTAACTTTTCCTACCCATAAAATGCTGGCCAATTCACACGGCATCACTTAGGTCTAATGGCTCTAACCCTTATTAAGCAGAGCTTGTTTTATGGGGAATAGATCACTGTTATCGTAGAAGCCATTTGCCTAAGGCGGGAATCGAACCCGCAACCTCCTGCGTTGCAGGTGGACCTTAGCACGCTGCAGCATGGAGGTCGTCAAGGTATTTATGAAGGGGTTGAAAGAAACAAAAAAAGATTTTTTAAACGTAACTCAAATTGTTTTACAAACATTTTAACATGCCACCCTTTAGTCAACCTTAGGTTATGTTATATGACCTAAAATTACCTAAAAATTATCACTCATTTAGATAATACAATAAGTTTCTTAATTTGTTACAGAAATTCAGGGAGCATGATGCGGAGAAGCTGGCGAGGAAGCCGAGAGAGGAGGCTCGGCCTGGAGAAGAACTGCTTCCAAGTAAGACATTTATTTATACACAGACTAGTTAGTTTTCTCTGTCTATGGCTCTACTCACGTTAATTGCATTTGGAAGATTAGCTGTTGCAGTGAATAAGCTAGCTGTGTTTGCTTATCTCAGGATAGAAAACAATGTAGAGTAGGTACTATAATCTCCGATGGCAAAAGAAAGTACCTATCAATAAATAATACCGGACAATCGATACTGCTAATAAATTAAATAATATCCCAAAATTCTTCGTCTTCGACGGGACTTGAACCCGCAAATTACTAAGGAAACGTGAACTTTTGGGATTAATATATTATTCAATTTCTTAGAAGTTTCCCTAAGAGGGGTGAAGGGGAGATAGGGGTAAGCACTATAAAACCATAATCCACACAGCATCACTTAGCCCCGAAGTAAGCAAAGCGAGTGTTATGGGTAGGGACCTATTAGATAACGGAGGGATCAATATTATAAAATAAATTATTTCAAAAAAATTTGCAGATAGTGGGGATTTAGCTCTTCTTGGTTAGGAAACTTCTTTATGCTATGCCCATCTAACAGAGGGTTCTTAAATTTTATTTACATAATTTTTATTAGCATAATTATGAATTGCAATAATATAATGATAACCTTGATTACCAAAGAATTAGCAAGTGCAACGTGGCAGTGGGCCGGCCATATCTCGCGAAGAACTGCTGGGGTATAATGTGTTTTAGAGTGAAACCGCGACTCGGCAAACGTAAGGTAGGGCGTCCTCCGGCCAGGTGGAATGACGATCTGCGAAAGACTGCAGGCAGATGCTGGCTGAAGACAGGGTGCTATGGCGCTCATCAGAGGAGGTCTAAGTCCAGCAGTGGACTAAGATAGGTTGATGATGATGATGAATGATAACCTACGTATCAATTGGTTATCGCTAAAAGTAGGTAGGTATGTACTTCTGCACGCTTAGTACAACGGACACAATAAGAAGACTAAAAAAGTGTTCGAGAACATTTGACGTCTTAGAAGAAGAAGGCTCAGAATGATAGTAGAATAATAATAATAGTAGACACAAAACAGGAGTGGTCAAAAAAATTTGACTAATACGTCTCATTTTCCTATTCGTATACGCGCGCTCGAATGCGTGAAAGTATGCGTGCACTGAAGTTATTTATATACTTGTCAACTCACACATAGATTAGTTTTTGGCTTCCAAATGCTGAGAATTGTTGAGTGACACCCTCTGTTGTGACAGTAGCGTGTTATACCTCTATAATTGACGTGTTTGGGGTAGACTTGGTACGTTCATAAATCGCAAGGGAAAACGCAGACTCGATGTAAAGTACCGTACTATACCTAAATTGTAAATTAAAACACACAGATTGGTGTAACGTCCATTACCATAACGTAAACAATAAAACATAAACAGTAGAAAATTATTAGACTTGGGGCCGCCGAAGCGACGGACGATGATGACGTTACGTGCAGTACTCAGAGTAAGTGAGTCCCTGGACTTAGTTCAGTCGGACCGAGCGCTGTTGTTAGTGCTCTATCTATTTAGTACTTTTATAATAATATCAATACCGAGAACATGACTGCCGCTGGCATGTCAAAGTGCAATAAATCACTCAAAATCATTCGAAAACTATCATCGACTTCGTAAGAAACTATTGGATCGTCGTCATACGAAAAGTAGTATGACAACGATTCCTCTCCAACTGGTAGGGGCGCTGCAAGGCGCTAAATGCATAGAAACTATAGAAATGACTCGAAAACGAAGAAAGTATTCGTAAGATAATGCGCACAGCCCAGACGCCCATAGCCCATGCGCACAGCCCACTCTGCTGCTTAAAAATTAAGCACCTACCTATTTACGAAAATTAGATTACCTGCTACTTTAACTTTCCAACTAAAAACTATTTTTTTGTTGTTTTTTTGTTTATTATTATTATGTATACATATACCTCTACTTATTCTCTGCGAATAGTGATTCGCAATAGTAAGACTCTAAATAATAATGTTGGGTCTTATCCGGAGTTACAGTGTTCTGGGGTCTTATCTCGTACTCTTCCTGGAACTTTTAATTAAAAAAAAAAAAAAATTGGGATATTATTTGATTTCTTATAAATACAAAGTTGTCGTAAAATAGCTCCTATGGCGACCACTTGCTACCATCATCAACCTATATTTGTCCACTGCTGTACATAGGCCTCCCCTAATCAGCGCCATAGCGCCCTGTCCTCAGCTTGCCGCATCCAGCATCTGCCTGCAGTCTTTCGCAGGTCGTCATCCCACCTGGCCTGAGGGCGTCCTTCGTTTGCCGAGTCGCGGTCTTCACTCCAGAATACGTTTACCCCAGCAGTTGTCGGTTCTTAGCGAGACATGGCTGGCACACTGCCACTTCAGCTTGCTGAATCTTTCATCATCATCTTCAGCTTGCTAGTTGCTATGTAGATAATAATTATGTAGGTACCTTGCATATCGTATATCCTCTTACGAAGCCGAATCCAGAGATAAATGCCTTCTTGTTACGTTTGGAGCCAATTGAGAGCATACAGAGCATTACAATAATCTAACCATCAATACTGTAGGTAGGTACTTGTATGATTGATCATAAATTAATCAACCACCTATAAATAGGGACCTTCATGTTCCATGATTCAAAGTAATGAGGGTTTTAAACGTAATCCATATCCATACTTATTATTATAAATTTGAGAGTAACTCTTTCTGTCTGTTACCTTTTCACGCCTAAACGGCAGAACGGATCTCAGTGAAATTTGGGCAGGGAGGTGGATGGTATCCCAGGACGGACATAGGCTACTTTTTATCCCGGAAAAAAGCGCGCAAGGCCGCGGGCAGCAGCTTGTGGCATATAATTCTGGATTTGCCACCACTTATAGCCCGAACGAATTGTACAACCCATTCACTTATAGATGAATGGGTCGTACAATTCGATGCTCATAGTTAGTATCCCATCATCTTATTTATTTATATAATGTATGTATGTAGGCAATGCCAACATAACAAGTATTAAGACATTTATATAGAAGCCACTGAGTTATATGGACATAACATATAACTCAGTGGCTTCTATATAAATGTCTTAATACGTGTTACGTTTATATCGATGATAGAAACACAATGAAAATTATAGTTGAAAATGTGTGCTAATTACAGGCTTGCACAACATTTATAATATACACAAACAACAGCTAAAAGAAAATAGGAAGTGAAACACATAAAACAAGATCCGAGGGTTTCAAACGTTTGTCAATATGTACCTACTTTAGGTACCGGTTAGAGACTTTGCTATCTAAAAAAAAAATTTTAACAAAACCCACGACGGATACTTTAAAATTGAAAAAGAATTAAGTAATAATTAAACCCTCGGCTAAGAGGAATGGAGATAACAGCAAAGATAATGTATATATATAATCAAAACAAGCTAGCATTTTTTTTCAGCTACCTATTATTACAAAGACAAAAAAATCCGTCGGGGGCTGCCTGAAATTAATTGAATGTATTCAATTTACAGTTGTAACGACTATGTATTAATTAAAAGAAGGTTACAATAATGAATATAACATCGGTGCATCTTTACGCGGCACATACAATAACTGGACATTATGTACCTACTCCTTAGGTACTTAGGAATAAACATTAACTATTGTCTGCCCTGAAACTAGCTGAATGTACCAAACAGTTTTATGGCAATGTACTTAACTAATTGTAATAATGTTACAAAAGTTGATATAAAATGTATGCGTACGTTACTTATGTACATCTACTTGACACATATTATATTAAACTGTCTTTGGTAGAATGGTGAATGACCATACTACACATAAGTACAATACGTTAATTTGTACTTCTAGAGTACGAGTTTACGAATGGTTCCCGTTACATAGCGAGACGTTACATCGCGAATTTATTTGAGGGCCTTGGAGGTAAACAGTACAGTCAGCGCGATAATGAAGAACGGTTTCACTGTGGCCGTATTCAATCTGTATTCCATCGTTGAAATGAAAAATAGACTAAGCGCGTGAATTTAAAGTAAACATTCAACAGGACGGACGATGGCTTATCATATCATCCTTTAGAAATATAGCGTGCACATCTAAATCGGTCAAGCAGTTTTGTAGATAATTGAGAACATGTGCACACACACACACAAACAAACAACATCACACCCTTAACGCATATACCGTCTCCGTTCCATCTTGGGTATACAAACACTACATTCCAAATGGATCGCTCTGCAAACATCGGAGATAGGGGGGAGAATGAGTAGTTTTTCGACTAATTTCAAAATATTTAAAAAAGTAAGAAACCCACATAAATTAAAAAAAAATACAGATACTCGTACACTGGATACCGGAGATATGGCGTGAGGGGTTTTTTGATAGAGCTCATTCTCCTGATTTCATTTTCTGGCTTACCATAGATTTTTTTTCACAGGGGCGGGTATCCTGTATTTCTCATCCCGGAAATGTACGACAAACCTACATTGTAACTTTTCAGCCGGACATTTTGTACAGGTGTTATTCGTGCCATAACCGCACCAATTGTTTAAAATACTAATTTCAAAAAATCAAAAGATTTATGCGTATAGATCTTTTGATTTTTTGAAATTGGGATTTATCATACACATATCTATTTAGGTAAATTATCCGACTGTGCTTTTGCAAAACCTATTTCTGATATTGTTGTAGGTCGAAAAACTAAAATTATTGTCAGGGGCTCAATTTTGCTTGCGCTTTACAGAAAACACCAAACAACCGCGAAATAATAAAATAAAAGACATCCGGCGAAATGTGTTTGCGTAAAATATCGTTATTTTCATTTGTGTATCTCAGAAACCTGACGCTTTAGGACATTATTTTATATGACATTTTTTATTTGTTTTAGTGACTTCGTCCAAATATATAACTTTCATTGTGCGCGGCGATTTTGAAAACAAAAACAATTATTTCGCGGGGCCACCCTCCATACAGAAATCTACAAACTCCTTTGTCATTGAGCTTTAAAATATCTACTTTTCAATGTTTCTTTTTCACAATAAAACTACAAGAAATATAAAAATAAATATTTTTACAAAAATAAATATATTTCTATATCAATAGAAAATACATATAAAAATAATTAGTATTATTTTAAACATATTTTTTTCTGGCTTCACGTACATATTTAGGCGACGTGAGTTTAATTCAATTTTGTTATTTTTATATTTTTTGTACCTATTATAAAACCTAAAATTTATTTTAACGATCCTCTAATATATTTACTTACCTATATTAGGTAATCCAGGGTAATCCTTATCAGGACCACCCACACGTGTTATATGAGTTGATAACCCTGTTTGCTTTATCTCCAAATCTGTAGATATAACAAAATTTACTCCATGTTGTTCATAATGAATCAGGTTAATCTTTTGAAGAATAAAATATGAAAAGAAGGACGACAAATATGAGTGTTTTATGTATATGCAGCACAAAGTTTCGTCAGGGCAAATTTATCACACTAATATTAAAAATGTGAATGTTTGGATGTTTAGATGTTATGTATGTTTGTTACCTCAACACACCAAAACTACTGAATGGATGTTGCTGAAGTTACATACTTTTGAATACAGGTAGTTTTAGGCCTGGATTAAAACATAAGCTTCTTTTTATCCTATAAATCAGTTCTCATGGAATATAAATAACCATAAAACGTGTCCATAGAAACGACGCGCGCGAAGCCACGCAGAAACTAGTAATTAATATTATAAACTTTGTTATACGGTGCTTTCAAGAACTTCCCCGAACAAGTTATTGAGGGCTGTTGGAAAACTGTTTGCATGGCTCTGACGGAATAATTACTTAAACCTACTATAAACCTCTATTTGCCCTTCTATGTTTTGTTCTAAAACTGCGAATTGTGTGTGCACTTGCAATGTCTGAGATTGTAGTTTCTATTACACCTACATAAGTAGGCACCTACTTGAAGCAGCCTGAGTGAGCTTACCCGAAACCTACAATTCCAAAGAGAAAACCACTTTCCGTTTTTAGGGTTCCGTACCCGAAGGGTGAAAAAGGAACCCTATGACTAAGCCTCCGCTGTCCGTACGTCCGTCTGTCACAGGGCTCTATCTCATCCGTCGATGTCGTTGTCGAACCGTAAGAGGTAGACCGTTGAAATTTTCAGAGAATGTGTATTTCTCTTGCCGCTATAACAACAAATAATAAAAATAAAATGAATATCAAAATTAAAAAACACATGAAACTTTCTATGAATAAGTAACACTTCATCTGTATTAACAACAAGTCTAAAAATAAAATATAGTTGAAAATTGAAAGGGGTCTCAGAACCAGTGAAAATTTGATGTATTCACACACTTTTAAAAACTTGCCTGATTATTGCGGTACGGAACCCTTCGTGTGCGAGTCGACTCGCACTTACTTCTTACCATGTTTTCTGGTTTTTTGTAAAGCACCTTGCTAAGCTTGCAAAGTCTTAAGTCTCAAGTACTAAACTATATTAAGAAAAATAAAATAAACTAGATAACGGCGAGCGGAACGACCGCGAAAAAATTTCAGAGTTTAGAGTGCCAGTTGGCCAAAATGGCAATAAAACAAAACACGACTGATAAAAGCGAGACTAGTAAAACTTTTTGAATATAATTTATTTATTTTCTTGTTTTAGCTAAGCCCCACTACGTACAAGGCCCATGCAAGCAGTCGTCCTGCAGCAAGGATACGGCATGCATGCCACACAATCAAACCGCTCACTATTGCCTTTGTACATTCAATGGCTTGCCTGCCTCTGAAGACTTAACTTGCCCTAGAAATACAGGTAAAGTCATAGCTCTTAGAATAACAAAGATTCAGGATCGCTTATTTGGTACGTTCCATGTTAGTTAGGTATTAGGCGCTAGGCTATAATTATTATGTTTAGGTTAGGTGTTAGGCATTTAATTTAAGCTCTGCTTACCGTGAGACCACCAGCCTCCTGGACCACTCGCTTGAACCTTGCAAAAGCAAGGCGTAAGCCAACGAGTGACTTGACTAGGTTGCGGCAAGTTCGCCGTGTGCTGTCTGCTATTTTATGCTACCACTGTACAGTGTTTCTAAATATTGAGACTTAAAGGCCCATATATAAATGCTTATTTCTGTGCTGTACGGTAGCGGTGCAGTTTTAATATGCAAATACCTTTATAGTTCTTATTTTTAAAATTCCATTTTTAGTGCTCACTTATGCAGACCTACAACACACCCTCCAAATAACTCCAAATTTCAGTCTCTACGGCAACCAGTTTCGGCTATGCTTTGTTTATGAGTCAGGACAGGACAAAGATTACTATGCAAGTAATTTTAGATTTTCACGTTTCAGCCAAGCCCCACTACGTGCAAGGGTCATGCAAGCAGTCGTCCTGCAGCAAGGAGGCGGCATGCATGCCGTACAATCAAACCGCTCACTATTGCCTTTGCACTTCGAATGGCATGCCAGCTTCGGAGGACTTTACATGCCCTAGGAGTACAGGTATATATTACTAAGAATATCTGAATTCATAATTTTTTATTTATAATTAGTAGGTATTATAATACGGGGTGTTCGGCAGACCGTGTGCCATATGGTAACTGAGGGTAAGTAAACCAAGTGAAATAGCTTGGCGACTTTTTTAACCCTAAAAGCCTCTCGCTATTTTTAAGAATTTTTTAATGTTTTTTCCCGGAATTTGAACTACTTATAGTGCTGTTACTTTTTTGTACGAAATAACACGGCTTACAACTCTTTTGTATTACATCTGGCATGTTAGCCCCTACTATTCAAATCAATATTTACATGACATCTAGGTAAATAAAGCAGCTATGGGCATGCAAAGTGTTGTAAAGTCAAAATTAAAAACAGAGAGTCAACTTTGGATTGAAAAAAACTAGAGTGTCTCAGTTCTTCCAATTCACGGAAAACTTAACTACACTAGCCAAACTCAATGCCATATGTATGCAAACAAACCACGACACCAAAAACTAAAACTCACTTGCTTGGCGTCGAGTTTCATCTCAAATCTTCGGATGTCAAATCGACAACTGATATAAATTGCGTACATATAAAAAGCCGCGGCAACAGAGAGCATTGTAGGTTAAGCTTGGGCGGTTTATTAACAAACATTGTACATCAAATTTGGCTAGAATATAGGTGGGTAACTGCTTCCATAGATTAAAGATTGTTTTTCACGCTCAATGATCATACATACCTACAGACTTAGTAGGAATAAGACTTAGCTTCATAGCCCGTGTGGTGAGGTATCTACCTCATATCATAAGTACCAGGGGTCCTCCCGTATTGCATAGGTGTATCTTTGAGCAATACGGGAAGAATTATTAATTATTATGTATTCCTGGTTATTAACCTTCAGAATGGATCTTTACTTTTTTATTATTTAGGTTTCTATATTATCCATATTAATATTTTTATAAATTATAAGTAACTCTGTCTATATGCCTGCCTGTTAGGTACCTTTTCACGCCTAAACGGCTAAACGGATCTCGATGAAATTTGGCAGGGAGGTATATGGTATCCCGGGGACGGATATAGGCTACTTAACAAACAGGTGCGCAACCGCAAGCAGGAGCTAGTGTTTTATAAATAAAATAAATACATTTACGTACCGCGCTCGCAGAGTTACAAACATCACAAGACCTTAAACCTACGTATGTAAAAATTATACACGAAGGAAGTATGTAGGTAGGTATATGAATGTTTCGTAGGTAGGGATTTACACGTTAGGTAGATATATACTTGCGCGTCTCTTGTAATTAGGTCGTTCAAAAAAAATTAAGCTTAGCGCGTAGCACGTAGCACTAGCGTAGTTTATCTACCTAGGTACTTAAAGAGTTGCCAACAATTTTCGCAGCTCGTTCGCGAATATAACACGTCTACAAAAACATGGCCCGTAGTCATCGACCTAAGTAAAATAGGGGAGGCCAGTACCACCCTGGTCAAATTAGGTGCAATTAGGTCCACCCACCTCAGTCATAGTCGGAACGGGCGTTCGTGTTACGTGTGCTTACTGTGCTACGAACACACTTTAGTGTGATTTATTGACTAAAAGACTACAGCAATGCCCTCGTGTAACAAACACGAGGGCATTGCTGTAGTCTTTAAGTATTATATTTATAATTATTGCACAAGATTAGAAATATAACCGTGAGCGAGTGTTTGCGTGTAGTTGTAACACAGGCCAGTTGTTGAGTTATCGCTGGGAGAACGTACCATATCTACATATTTTACTAAGATCTATGCCCGTAGCTAGCCTGTAGCTATAACGTTGTATTCTATGTCTACTCTACATTTTGTTGCGTAAAACTGTTGGACAGTGATCTAAGCACAGTTTTTAAAATATTATCCGCCTACTCTTCCTTTATACAAGACGATCAGTCAAAGTTAATCTAATCTCAAAACAAAAATCATAATGGGAGCGTGTTGGGCACGCTGTTGTAGGGTTCCTGTTTGTAAAATTAGCCAATTTTTTGTAATAAGATTTTGTTTGTTTTGTTTGGCTTATTCCCAGAGGTCCACAACTCTACTGTTTTTAAAAAATATTGTTTTATACTTTGGTTCCCAACGGGTCCATGAAATTGTTTGGTACAGTTAGCTACAGTTGGCTTCGATAAGGTAGGATAAATTCAATTCAAATTCAAAGTGCTTTATTTCCTTTAGACCTTACAGGACTCTTTGACACGTCACAAAATTCAAATTACATTAGTAAAACTAGGAAATAATGTGATCACTTTGATTTTTGTTCACTTCAATCTTTTTAAGGTAAAGTAAAGAAGCGAACAAGAAACCTTTACCTTGTTAGGTTGTTAGTTTTCGAGTTGGAGCAAAACTTGTCCCAAGCTTTTTTATCCTCTAGATCAGCGGTTCTTAAGCTTTTTTTGCGACGGAACCCTTTTGGGACTGGCAATGTCTGACGGAGCCCTAGTGATGGATTGATACATTCCCTGAGCGTAGGCTGAAATATTTTGCAGCCCGCAAAGCGAGCCGCGTTTTTTTTTTGTGGATTTGTTGTGGCGTTTGGCAAGTAGATAACGTTTATGAGGGGTTTGTTAACAGAAATTGATCACTGCTGTGAAAAGCACTCAAAATAGCTTTATTTTTACGTCAAACGTAATAACGACGAGCTGCAAATTTTTGATTTTATAAACACATTAAAAACTTCTTGCTACGGTACACACTACACCCTACACGCTGTCCAAATCAAGCAGTGATAACGGCTAGCGAAGCAAGCGTCCATTTATTGGATTGCGGTAAAATAAATATTAGCTTTTTACGGGGTTTGGAAAAAGTAAATGGTGTCAGAACTTGAGGGAACAAAATCAGTAATCGGCGTGTTTTTGCATTGCGGTAAAAGAGGGAAGTTGGTAGATAGCGTCAGTATCTGAGCGGGCAAATATCAGTAAGTGGCGAGCAGAGCGAGCCGTGATTTATGGCAACGCGTCAAAAAAATCAATATTTTTACCGAGGAGGTAAATAGTCACAGAAACTGACTGTCGAAACTGTAGGGCTCGCTGCGTCCCGCCACCCCCGACATCTGCGCTGCGCTGCCGGGATCACATCACTGCCCTTACAGCCTATGACACTGGGTAAAGCAAAGTCATATCAAGTAAATATAAAAAATTAGCATACTCAATTACCCATTGTATCAAAATATATAAGATGGCTTTTATCGGCGGTTATAATTATTAGTGATGGGATTTAAACTACGACTTACTGATATAAAAATATCAATCCCCTCAAGTTTGAAATCATAAAGTACCTATACCTACTTAAAATTATTTCATTAGTGACACATCAACTTTATGTTAGTGCACTGCAATTATGCCCAATTATTGAATGTCGTATAACATTAAATTTTCTATGCAATCTTATTTTTCTTTAGTATTTTTTATGACCAGTATTTTCGCGGAGCCCCTACAGAGGCTTCGTTCTGATGATTTTAGTGGTTTAGGTATCATTTTGAATATTTTATTTTTGTTGTTGTGTGTTTGAGTTGTTCAGTAAAACAAAAAGACAAACATAGGTACCTACTTGCTAAGTGTTCGCTCCTCTGATTAAGGACCTCTAAAAGCGTAGGCTCACTAAACATTAGCCTCTATAATAAAAAAACTCACCCACATCCATCATTCCAGTTCCGGTAACTCCGAAGCCGATCTACAACGTCATCCCGCCGAGGACCTCCAACAACACCGACGGCAGGTATGCGGCGACGCCTATTGCACAGGTGAGAATACAGTGATAGAATCTGGCACATAATAGATAGTACTAAATACTGCGGTGGATCTAGGACGGGGGCAACTGGGGAAAGGCTACCATAAGTTTTTTTTTCCACCAGAGCTAAGATAAGTTCACCAATATACGTAGGCTTGTTCGGCTCTTTATCTCGTCATCGCCAGCTGGACCTAGATCTGTCTGCCTGATTTCAAATAGGAAAGTGGTTGTTTACTATCAAATACGATTATTCAAATAGGTTTGTAATGTATCCTTGATTTGTATTTATAGTGAGAAAGCTTTGGCAATATTTCAATTGAAATCAAGAAATGCTTACTTATCGATATAGTTGTATGTTGAAGTAGGTATGTATGCTGGATCTTCAACATACAGACGGGTATTAATAATAAATAATGCTGGACAATTCACACAGCATCATCTAGCCCCAAGCTATGCAGAGCTTGTGTTATGTTATGGCACGAGATAACTGGTGATTACTACAAAACACCCAGAGCACTCTGAATAAATATCTGCAAATCGTAGGTACAGACATTTGTCCCGAGGCGGGAATCGAACCTGCAACCTTCTGTGTCGCAGGCGGACCTTCGCCCGCTGCGGCGCATAGGTTGTCAAATAGATTTTCACCTTTCTCTCTTAGACGAAAAACAGGAATGAAATGGCTTTGCGACGATCCGTTGGCTTAATTGAGGAAGGCTTGCGTTGATTGCTCACACTTAATTCGTTCGTGGCCCATGACGACCATCTACATGTCGGCAGCGTACCTCTTATTCACTGGGGTCGCATCGCAGGGGCTGTGGATAGGTTTAAAGTCTAATAAGTAGACATAAAAATCAATTGCTGTTCGTTTGTGTCGCTAAAACTCGAGAACGGCTGGGCCGATTTAGCTGATTTTGGTTCTGAAATGTTTCTCGTAGTCCAGGGAAGGTTTAAATCAATTTCCACGCGGGCGAAGCTGCGGGGCACAGTAATTAGTAATTAGATAAAACCAAAAATCAATCTTGGCAAAAGCCAACGTGACTGCAGCAGTTTCCTGGATAAGCATACGGTTTTGCCACCTTCTATGGCGTTTCAATAACCAATGGTTATGCTCTTTATTCATTAAAATCAAACTTAAACATCGAATGAATTTTTGGCGTAAAAGATGGTTAAATCTGATAAATGGTTCCAGGTCCCAAAGTCCCTGGTCAGTGGGGAGGTCTTTGCGGAGGCTACTCCAGGCACGGTCGGAGACATGAAGGTGCTTGGAGCCAGCGTGGAGAGCAGCACTGGCCTGCTCCTTATGGCCTTGGTTGGAGGAGTGGCTTTGCTCTTCGTGGTAGTTCCAGCAGTCATCTGGTACTTCAGGCGACGCATTTGCCAGGTTGATGGGAAAACCCAGCCGGTAAGGGGACCCATAGTAAAATAAGCATGAAATCGGTAGAGTATTAAAGAGTGTCCTTAATCATTAACTACCTACATCTGGAAATATCAAGACCATTATGGTCTTGATATTTCCAGATGTACTAGGTACCTACCTAGCTATTGTTAGTTATTTTTATAAGAATATTATTATAATATTTTCCACCTTAGGGTGTACCTACCTGTCATGTTATGTCTCTATTGATACTCGTATAGTGTGTATATTCTATTAGATACAGACTTATTTTTTAGGGTTCCGTACCCGAAGGGTGAAAACGAAACCCTATTACTAACTATTACTGCCTCCGCTGTTCGTCCGATCGTGCGTCCGTCCGTCCGTCTGTCACAGGGCTCTATTTCATGAACAGTAAGAGGTAGACAGTTGAAAATTTCAGAGAATGTGTTCTCATGCCGCTAGAACAACAAATAATAAAAATAAAATAAATATCAAAATTAAAGGGGTCCCCCTTTAATTTTGATATTTATTTTATACAAAAAAAAGTGTTTTTTTTTGCCTTTTTTGCTCTTAATTTGTTAAAGCTCTTGAACTACAATTGGTAGGCACATGAAACTTTCTATAAATAACACTTCAACTGTAATAACAACAAATACTAAAAAAAAGTTAAAAATTTAAAGGGATCTCCGAACAAGTGAAAATTTGATGTTCTTTGAAAAACTTGCCTGTTTTTTACGGTACGGAACCCTTCGTGTGCGAGTCGACCCGCAAGCTATTGCACTTGGTTCCACTTATCCCCAGTTACCAAGGCACACGGTCTGACGAACCTCCTCCTCCACCTCCACAGCCTATACTGCTGGACCCTGGCCTCCCCCTGATAAGCGCCTTTTGGCTTTTATCTCAAGGGGGGTAATGCCCATAATCCCCACGCTGGGCATGCGGGTTGGGGATCGCAGTTCGATGGTAGAATTATTCTGCAGAGCGCGCTGTTGCCCACCCCTGGTGGATATATCTTAGTCGCCTTTTACGACACCCGCGGGAAGAGTTGGGGTGGTGCAAATTCTAAGCCTGCACCACACAGCAATACAGGGTCTGCCGAACACCCTGTAAAATTTTTAATATTAATTTGGAATTTAGAATCTGCTATCCGAGAATTGGAGCCCACACTTTTTTCAAGGGTAAAAGTAGGCCATGCTATTTCCCAGGATGCTAGTTACCTACCAACTTTCCCCTTCACAACGACATGCCTTACACCTCAAAGCACTTGTCTTCACAGCGGGTGCGACCCGGCGAGCCCCTCCTAGCTGAGAGGTACATCACCAACCCACAGTACGGCGTCTACGGCCCCAACCCCGTGGCAGTCCAGATCCCCACCGACGACACCAACGAGCCTCAAGTGCCGCTGCTCGATAGAAACGCGCTTACGTTCCTGGAGGAGGTCGGAGAAGGGTGCTTCGGGAAAGTTCATAAAGGTATGGTTGGTTATATTGCCTACTCTTTTAAACCAACATCAAAAAAGTAAGAAGGTTAAGAAAACCCAGTAAACATAGCTGCATTTTTTGTATGTAGGTACCTATGTTCGTCGATTACTCCGTCAATTGTTTTGGATGATTCTTTTGCTATTATTCTCTATAAAGAATGATCCAGAAATGGTCCCTTAAAAAAAATATGCCCGTGGGATTAATCCCGCAAAACTAAAAAAACCGTATAAATATCATGGAATTTGTAGTAGGTTTTAAACTTTTTCAAAACAATCATGTTATTTCTTTAACGGCTTAGGTATGCTGTGATCTTGATAGGTACCTACTGAAGAAAGTTAGACATGTCCTTTCACAATGTCAGCAAATAATTTACCTACTTTCTTTTTTTTAAATGGCAATGGCCTTTATTAACAAAGAAAATTACAATCAAATTATAACTAGTATTTACAATTGAAACAATTAAGCTAACTGCAGACTGTTGCAAACAATCTACAGGTAGCTCAACTGATCCATATCAATACCAGTCGGAAGCGTCCCCAAGACGCTGGCTGCATTGCCCCGCTGTATGGCAATGCTGATGCGCTGCGCCAGATATCCGCCAGCTCTCGGGTCACGCGTCGCGTCGACCAGACGCTCAGATAACTTTTTAAAAACCTGGAGAGCCTCGGTACCCCACGGACCTAGGGTCTCGACCCCAAAGGGAGCAAATATGTAGGCTCTGTCGAGACCTGCATATTTGCGTCTCTTGAGATCCTCGGCCAAATCTGCCGCCGCACCAGCCCTTACGGATGTCCTCGGAAGATGGGAAGGCGCAAGTGTGTCGACGCATGTAGCGTCCCACACAATAGGCCTCCCCAACTCCCATGGGACTAGTGTCATGCCGTCAGGCCTCTTACCATCGTCACGCAACAGACCATTCGGTTCGAGAATAGCTGGTACGTTAGCGGTGACAAAGGCCCGCCGGATGACGTCGTTAAGGCTGGCATGACGAGATATCCGACTGGCGGCCCTAGTGCACGATAATCCGTAATGACCAAGCTGTTCGACAGCAGTACCGCACTGGCATTGATGAGGCGCGCAACACATTGCACCCAACCGAAGACATGTTGCGATACGGAAAGTTACGGGATCCAATAAAGTGCCAGTGTTAAATGAAGGAAATGCTTGCAACCAATGTCCTGACTCCCATTTAGAAACGGCCAGGAGACGGGCACGATCCGCAGAGCTGGAGCACGTTTGTAACAAACTATTCCGTGTCAACTCACAGGCCCGTCCCATTGCCGTTGAGACAAAAGAGATTTTGGGGGAGCAGCATTAGGGCAAGCATTATGCCAAGCCGTTCGAGCTTCGTCTAAAAATGAAATTTTGAATGAAATTCCAGGTGGGACCAAATAAGATGACTTTAAAATTTTTTCAACTAAAGAACTAGTGCTGTAGACGGAAGACAGGAACGCTGGAAGGGCTACACTTGAAATTTTGCGTATACCTAAGCCTCCCAATTTGACAGGCAGGGAGGCCTGCGACCATGCCTTGTCATCTAAATCGACATTCAAAACCGATGATAGAGTATTCTTTATTATGTTGTCTAAGCCTTCCAAGAGCTCACTGTGTTTCCACAGTTGACTACATCTCAAAGAATACGTAAATTTAGGTACAAAAAGTCAAAATCTAATTATTGTAAAAGCCATATGGCTATTAATTTTGAGCAGTCTGTCCGAAGTTTTGTTGAAATTTTGAATTTTCTCGTCTACAAAGGACTGAAAAGACTCATCAAGAATTGGTGAACCAAGGAGGCGAAGTGAACATTTATCAACAACTGTTATGTTGGGGGCTAAACTATTGAATTTTCCAATGATATTGTTTTTGTCTACACAAGAGTCCGAAATAAAAAGCTCGCACTTTGAAAAATTTAATTCCAAACCTATTTTTCGAAATTCATCTGTGATGATTTTTAGATCATCAAAAACTGTGTTTACCTCTCCACCTAAAGTTCCGTCATCCAAATACCAAACATTGAGCTTGGATTGGAGACGTTGAATTATCGGTTGATACTACCTACTTTCTTTCTTTAATTTTTCAAATTCTGATATTATGATAGGAAATAATTTCCATAATTCATAACAGTTTATAATCGATGTTAGTTGACCGGGTTTCCATACCTACTACGCAAATCTTTAAAGCAATCATTGGTAAAGGACAGAAAAATATTCAAGATGCCCCGCCCGCGCCACTGCTTATTGAAGAGCGCCGAACGGACCTTGTTATCGACAGCTTTATTATGGATTGAAGTATCTACCTACTAATTATATAAAATTAGAACTAGAAGTTATCCCCAGAACTTCATTTGCTCTCTTGAATCAGGCTTTCTTTGCTGTTTTACAGGTCTACTACAAGCAAGCAGTGGTGAGAAAGTGGTAGCAATCAAAGTGCTGAAGGAAAGTGCAAGCCGCAGCGCAGAGGAAGACTTCGTAAGGGAGGTCTCCATCATGTCAGCCTTCAAACATGAGAACATTCTGTCACTCGTCGGAGTTGTTTACAGAGGTAGGTTAGGTACCTAGAAGATTTGATGATCAATGCAATTTGAAGGATGAAAATATATTAGGATGATATTTAAACATTCTTTCCATTTCAGAAGACATCAACGCGAGCCCTTGGATGGTGTTCGAATATATGGAATTCGGTGATCTGGCAGGCGTGTTGCGAGGCTCCCGAGGAGGAGGCCGGTTAGGACCCAACCTCAACGAACCAGCTCTTCTACACGTCGCGTTACAAGTCGCAAGGGGCATGCAGTACCTCGCATCAAGAAGATTCGTCCACAGGGATCTCGCAGCCAGAAACTGTCTAGTCGGATGCAATCTCGCAGTCAAGATCGCTGACTTCGGAATGTCCCGCGACGTCTACACTTGCGACTACTATAAAATGGGTGGCGAGCGTCCCATGCCAGTCCGTTGGATGTCGCCAGAGAGCATCGTGTACGCTCGCTTCACTCACGAATCCGACGTTTGGTCATACGGCGTGGTCCTGTGGGAAATATACAGTCGGGGGAAACAGCCTTTCTACGGACACAACAACGACGGTGCTACACGGCTTATTCTCCAGGGTATTGTACTGGTTCCTCCAGACGACTGTCCGCGTTTCGCGGGCGATCTGATGCGCGCGTGTTGGGAGGCGGATCCCCGGGACAGGATAAACTTTGATGAGATTTGTAAGAAGTTAGAGATTGCGTCGGGAAATCGGGTAGAGAGTGTGCCGGTTGGATTGCCGCGTCCGCCAACGTCGCCGACGCCGCAGGATTCTGCCGGGTATCTGATTCCTGCGAGGCAGCCGGCCGTGGACTACTTGAAGTTGAGTCTTCCGGAGCCGGGCATGGATGACGTGTCGTCTGAAGATAGCGAAGAGGAGGAAGAGGAGTATACCTGACGGCGCGCGGCGGCGGCGGCGGTCTCGAGCTACGTGCCGGCGCTACCGCTGTCAGCCTGCGTCCTCACCTCCACATTCCGCTCTGACGACGGTCACAACGCTGAGACAGAACTCACCTTCTGACCTCAAGGCTAATGGCTAAGGCAATGGAAGATAATGTAACTAAAACAAAATGTCCAAAATAATACTCAATTTTGTATTGAATAACAATAATAATAATAATATGTGTGATAAATAGAAAAGAAATGTATAGATAGGTAGAATTTAGCGGTAGGATAGTGCTAAACATTATTTGGATGTGAATAGATAGGAAGGTAGGTAGATTGTTTATCCACAAAGTACTCAACTTATAATTTTACGGAGGAGCAGGCCTATCCTACATAATAGTAGTAACTGTGGAAGATTCGAAGCTAAACTGCAAAGAGGGTTAAAATTCGCTCGTTAATTTGAAGTTTTTGCATTAGAGCCACGTCTAGATTATAGCCCTCCCAAAGTTTGTGCCACCGCCGTCATCCTGCTCCTTATGTATGACGTGTACATGAACCGTACACCTCGCAATTAGAAATCAGTCAAATAATGGACAGAAATTATGATGATAACGTATCTACGTAAGTGGTACGAATGAATCAGTAGTAGGTCCTGCACGTGCCCCATTTTTAAACACCATTGTAATTCAAAATCACTGATGTTCAAGCACTGTTTGAGGTATAAAATATTTACCTATATATTTATTAAATTTGAAGTCAAGTTCAATCTTCGACCAAATCTGTTTACATAAGTACCTCCTCTGAGAGTTAAATCGAAGAAAATAGGTAGGTTTGGTTAATTCGGTAGTAAATATGCACAATGCACATATCTACTTATCTGTTGGCATATGCTTCTTCTTCTACTCCTTTCAGGCGGTCCCTCTGATGGGCTCTATACCAAAAATAAATAGCTAGATAAGTAAGTTACGTATGTAGGTAGGTTCGGTACCTATGTCTTCTGGTTTAGTTTCATAAATAAAATTTTCTTGTACTTACCTACCTATTTTACCTTCTAAACTTGGATGCAATAAGAAGTTCTCCATATACCTATACATAGGTATACGGAGAACTTCTTATTGCATAATATGGAAGTATACTCGTACATGTATACTTCCATTTTCCCATGTAGACATTGTAAACACTCAGGGGCACCTACGTACCCAGAACTTGCGTAGTAGTACGGTTTGACTCTAAGAGATTTTTATTGTTTGTTGGTATAAATTTTAAGTTTGACTGAAAATAATAATATAATGTTTAAAAATATGTAATGAGGTAAGCTGGCCGGTATTTATTTGTTTTATTGCCTTTTACTTGAAACAACAATTTTAATAACAAGCTTGCTGCATTCAATGATGGGTATTTCCATCACAGAGTGTAGTCTGCTCAATACCTACTTTTGTGATGACTTCCATGTTGACGGGGGATATTTATTTTAAATTTCGCGGTTATTTACGTTTCGTTCCACGAAGAGTTGATAAAATTAAGTACCGTACCCACAACAATGTAATAGGTAACCCATTGTAAGTTGTGACAAGATGTTTTGAGATACCTTTTTGTATAAAAATATATTTCATTAAATATTCTTTGTACCTATTTGTTATTTTTTTTACCGAGCAGGACACCATCTAGTTTTATTAGCCAATGTCCAATCAAAAACATTAGCGAGAGGATAGGGTTACCATATCTCAGGATTTGTCCTGAGATTACCGGATTTTTCAGCTTTTCTCCAGGATTGCGGCCGGATTTTGCAATCTCGTGAAATCTCAGGATTTTTAACAAAACACAGGTTACACTTTAAAAATATATTTGTTTGAGTGAGTAAAAGTGAAACAAACTAGAAATAATCTTCTTTTGGTAACAATTCAGTAGTTAAACTCTAAACTTATTAATTATCCAAGTAAAACAAACTAAAAATAATCTTCTTTTGGTACTCGTAACAATTGAGCAGTCAAAGTCTATACTAAATAATTAACCAAGTAAAACAAACTAAAAATAATCTTCTTTTGGTAACAATTGAGCAGTTAAACTCTATACTTATTAATTATCCAAGTAAAACAAACTAAAAATAATCTTCTTTTGGTACTCGTAACAATTGAGCAGTCAAAGTCTATACTAATTAATTAACCAAGTAAAACAAACTAAAAATAATCTTCTTTTGGTAACAACTGAGCAGTTAAAATCAATACTTATTTATCCAGTAAAACAAACTAAAAATAATCTACTTTTCGTAACAATTTCAGTTTAACTGAATACGTATTTATCCAACTTATACTACTTAATCAGTTTTGTTGTATTTCATATTTGAAGAAACTTTTTAAGTAAGTTTTTTTCTTTGATTATTGATTTATAAAATGCCTCATAAGTTAAACTCTTCAAGTTATATTGAACTAAAAGTATAGCTCGAACTGAAGAGACGTTTAGTCGGTTTTTTTTCTTTCGACCATTGAGCTCCCATGATTGAAAAAACTCTTTCTACGTTTGCATTCTGGGCCGTAATTGCAAAAATATGTATTGACAAATACGCAGTGTCTCTGGTAATCGTGAAATACCTATTGACTTGAAAATGTTTGCCCACAACGCATGAAGCATTACGTCAAAAAATGTCGTGCAAGTTGCAACGTGTGAGCTAGAGTCGCGCTGTAGGTATAAAACTATAATAATACGTTTTTTAGAGAAAACGTACGTTTTCATAGGAAAATTTCGATAATTATTAAATTGCATAAAATCTCAGGACTTTTCCATGGAAATCAGGCCTTTTCTCAGGACTTTTGATTTTTTCATCTGGTAACCCTACGAGAGGAGAAGGCAATTCTCGCCAATCACTCGATAAAATTAAATAATGTATGTAGAAGAACTGGCAGATTTTACAGTTCTTTTGATATTTAACGAGTGATATCAGTTTATCACTCGATACATTCCCAGACGCTAGACGCCAAGAAGACGTCGCGATTTCGGCGAGAACTGCCTTTTAGGAATATGTATGGAGGAGAGGTACGGAAACTAGATTTTTTTCTTGATGGTACGGAACGAATAGTAAAATGTAGCAGCCGAAACCAACTTGTCAGTGTCATTTTGTAGGAGCTTTCAACGAACCTTACGTCAAAATGTCAATAATTGATCCATGTTAGAGCAATGCTGCCAACTTTATCCTCTATTTGCTAGATTAAAGTAGAAAATCACGCGAAGTGAAAATAGAAAACGGGTTTTAATTGCCTATTTTCTACGTTCTACAACTAAGCAGGTAATGTACGTATAATAATTACTTCACAGATAAGTAGTTTTGCTCAAGTCGCATTCCACTTCAAATGATTTGCTTTTTATTAGTTTAATCAAAACATTTTTTTTAACTTTTATCTGCCCGTAGCCTCTTAATGGCATGCGTTGTTTTTATGGAAACGTTATATGGATCTATCTCATGGGAACTGATTTATGGGATAAAAAGTAGCCTTTTTTACGACGAATACACAACTATACAATAAATCGGAAACATTAAAAAAATAATTCCAAGGCATTTACGATGGCACGAAATTCTTTTGTTTTTTTTCTGCTTTGCGTTTGAAATGTAATGAAATGGAAAAGATATTAAAAGAAAATATTTTATCCTAAACCTTAAATCTACTACACAGTAAACTAACATAAGAAACTTACTAATAAAGTACCCACCTACTAGAGGTGCTTATTATTTTCGTAGCATGGCTTAGGGTAAATATTTGGCCTCCACTCAGAATTGTGCTGGATGAAAACTGGTGAGTCCACCCAGCGCTGGTTTTCTGTGAAGGCCATATCCGTGTTACGTCTCGACCGTCTGGGGTAGTGCGTTGATAAAATAACATATAAAATAAAACATGAAAATAAAAACATAAAGGAAAAAACAATACAAAAGAAAAATTACATATTTAAACATAAGACACTAATAATCAATACCGCACAAATCATAATAATAATAAACACAATAAACATTACATAAAATTATTTGTCTAATAGAAAACAGAGACAAAAATACGGGCCAGGCTGCCACATCGTCGTCCGGTCGGGATTGGGGTGTGGTTAGTTTATTAAATAATTGCTAAAACAAAATAAAACTGCGTACTTATTTCTTGAGCATTCTTCTCCTAGCATCATATAACAGACCTATAGATTCTCATCCTCTTTCTGGGCGTTTAGAAGCAACCTTTTTATTTTTAATTTAAACGAGTTAATGTTTTTCATGTCCCTAGTGGGAGGAGGAATATTATTTCAGCATTTTGTGGCTGCATAACTACCCCTAAAAGCTGCGGACGAACTGCAAAACCTGAACTACAATAAAAAAAATATTTAGTTACATATCTACTAATCACATAAAATAAATACCAGGATTTTTATTTTCCTAAGCTCCAAGCTAGCTAATTGATAGGAAAATTATTATTTGGTTCACAGGATCACGTAAATAACTTAAACACAAACATAGGCAAGAAAAAAAACGACACCAAGACGGCTACCACTCAGCGAATAATAATTACAACGCCTTATTTTTTTTCCAACTTATAGTTTACGTGCCTTGATGGAAAGACCAAACCAGTGTTTTTTTTTTTTTACTTTGACATTGATTGTTTTGAGGATTCAAACGAGCGTCGTCGGCCGTGTTCGGACGCTCGATTCGGTGCGGTTCTGTTTAAGTAATAATTTCTTCGACAAGAAAAGAAAATCGCGAGAATTTGGAATTCCTGGTTCTGATAAAAAAGAAAAATATATTAACGATTCCGATGCATGCATTGCGCGTTATTGCAGTTTATGTGTATTGTAATTTCGGCATTCTCAGTTTATTTTGTTAAAATCTAGTGCACATCAACAAAGATGTAAATCCTTCTTCTTACATGAGCTTTGGCTTACACTTGTACAATGCCTCCAGTAAATTCTAAAGTAAAGAAGAACGGCGGCGGCGGTGGCGCTGAATATGAGGTAAGTCAAAAGGATTCTTCAAAGTACAACTCGTCAGTAGGTTTATTATTCCTTGATACAACACCCTTGCTCAATTTACTTACATTATATACCTATTGAACCATGACTTACAAGTATATTAATAGACCATTTACCCAGCATTTATCTATATATGTATACTCTAATAAAACCTTCATAACAATTTACCTTACAGACAACTAGGTATACTTCCGAGCTTGGCTAAGCTTGGTGTCTCGATGTACTTGTCCTCTCAAACATACAACTGTGCTATGTACCCAAGTGCCTATTTATATATTAAATAAATCTATAAAATGAAGGCAAAAACAAGTCTTCTCATTGACTCCTCATATTTTTTGTAATTGCTTTACCTTAGGTAAATTGGTATGGTCATACCATGGCCCAACGTAGATATAATTGAATAATTCTGACCTTTATTCTTTTAATTGATTAAGTCGATATTGGCTTTAAGTTTTTGGGTTTCATAGGCTTTGTAGCATGTTTACCTAAATTTTTTTTTGCTTTTCATAATCAGGAACGTAGTTACTAAATGTATATAGGTAATGTTCTGATAATTAACATAAGCTGAACCTACTGATGTCAACTTCATACCTTACATGTTTACATAACATAAGCTGTAAGATATGGTAAACAATGAGGAAGTACATCTCTGAGATAAAGCTATCTACCTGATCAACTAAAAAGAGGTAGCTCATTTATGCTGGAGTTATGTTATACCACCGGTTTTATTCAGGTCATAGTCAGAAGAAATATTTGGGTTTGCTACTAGGTCTAAATTTGTCAGCAGATTGCAGAGAGAGTTTAATTTAATTAATTACTCAGAGTCACCTCAGCTTTTAATTTCACATCAACTGACTGAGAAATGTGTTACTAGAACTCCATTCAAAAGTTTGCATATAATATTACATAAACTTTTGAATAGAGTTCAGTTTGCAACCATGGATTAAATCCATGGTTGCATAAACAAAACACTACTATAGTTACATGTCATGGGACATGTAATTATAGTAGTGTTTTATTCTATTCAAAATCTGTGGGAATAGTGAAATTCACATGACATTATGCCATGTGTATTTAACATAGCTCAGTTCTATTTACTCATCAAGCAACTTGTTTGTAAGTTAAGGCTAGGAAAGTCACTTTCCATCATTGGAAAGTCTACCATATTCAATTTACCTCATGGGTATTGGGTCTGGTATTTCACACACTCAAACACTTTGTTTCTGAGATTTATATGACTCAGAAAGAAAAGCTTTTTCTAAAATTAATTCATTTTCAAAGACATAATGCAAATTTATACAGTTTTAGTAATATGTAGGTAGGTACTAGGGATATTAAAAGTCCACTTAGATTCTAGTTGAACTTAAATGAAGAGAATTTCCACTAGTTATTTGTATATTTAATTTGGAATAGACAATTAAGTTTTTTTTTGTATTTTTAAGTCATCATAAAAGTGGGGTCAGATTAAATCTATTTGTTTCCCTTTTTAGAATATCATAGCAACGAAATGTACTGCTCTAGACTTTGAACAGTACATTCAGGATAACAAGACTCTTCTGCTGAACGATCCGCTAAGAGATATCCTCATCTATCCCACTGATGATGTTTCGGTAAGTCCTTATCCCTAGAATTATTAGTAATTCTTAACTTGGCTAGCAACTTTCTAAGATAATAAATTGAAAATTCTTACACATATAACAAGTTTTTCACAGTAAATTGGGGTAAATTAATAGATTGGTTTCCAATATTTTAGCGCAGTTACAGTCTCATAGAAAATTCTAAGATGCTGATCTCCAGTCTTTGGTAGACATCATTCTGTCCCTAGAAACAGAGAGTGGCTCTGCCGCTTTGCTGGTGCACCATCACCACAGCGTGATTTGGAAGATCATAAATAAAATTATAAGTACTTAATACTGTCACCAGTTAATTAAAGGAATCACAATATTCCCAAATATTTTTGATAGATAGATATAATATTTATTTAGTAAATGTAAGCCGGTACAGCCAGAACAGTATGGATACATATCCATACTGTTCTGGCTGTATCGGCTTAGAATTTGCACCACCCCATCTCTTACCGTGGTTGTTGTAAGAGGCGTCTAACGAATATCCACCGGGAAGCGGGCAGCAGCGCCTCCTGCAGAACAATTCTACCACCTACTGCGATCCCAACCCGCATGCCCAGCGCGGGGATTATGGGCATTACCCCCATATGATAAAAGCCAAAGGCGCTTATAAGAGGAGGCCTGCGTCGAGCTGTGGACCGGTATATACATAGGCTGTAGATGAGATGACAATGTTCATGAATGTTGCACCATTCGGTCAGTGTAGTTTAGTGGCCAGATCTGGCCTTAAAGCTCCAGCTTAAACCGACATTGGTTTGTTTTGGTGCTCACACTTGATTTATACTTATAGAGCGTGGTTCTGCCGCGTCGCTGGCGCACCGTCACCACAGCGGTCCCGGACGTACGGACCGCATCCACCTGTCCACTCCTCACGCGGCAGGCGCTTCTCAGCTATGCTTCTAGTTGGAACCTCATACATTACAAATACAGCTGCTATTCTGGATCTTATCTCAACTTGCCAAGGTATTGTTCAGCTATGTTTAAGCGTAAATTCCTGAACATGAATAAAATATTCTTTAGTCTAGCTAAACGAATGCGTGCCTCCTAGCGTTCTAGAATCGCTGTGGATGTTTTTTCTTGTTTTTAGGGTTACGTACCTCAAAAAGGAAAAAAAGGAAAAAGGAAAAATGGAACCCTTATAGGATCACATTGTTGTCCGTCTGTTAAAACGCCTTTTCTCAGAAACGCGTGGAGGTATCGAGTTGAAATTAACATCACAAAAATCGAGTCTGTAACTTCTTAGACCCGTGATATAAATCATACTTTTAAGTCAACGCAGTCAAACGTTACAGCCGTTTATGCCCCAATATTTTGAAATTTCCAAGGATCACATCCACACAAAACACACAAAACAATGTGTTGTTAATACATAAAAACAAAAAGTTTTGGTTCTTGCCGTGGACCAAAACCTATATAGGTTACTTCCTAGTGACCTAGAATCATACAATTTGGAAAGAAATAAGGTCTTATAGCACAAGTTAAGGGATAAATCCGAAAACCGTAAATTTGTAGTTCAAACACAAAAAAAAGTGTTGAAGGGACCAAAACCTTAGGGTACCCTTTATTTATTATTATTTATTTACCAAAATAATAATATTCTATAGAAATCTTATATTAGTAACACTAAGTAAAACACAGAGGTTTGTAAAAGAGTGGCCTACTTCCCGTCGACCTAGAATCATGATAGGTATTTGGCAAGTAACAAGATCTTATACGGAACCCTCGGTGCGCGAGTCCGACCCGCACTTGTCGTTTTATTTTGTGGTACTTTGTTGTTCTCTGTTATGGAGCATGGAGGTGTTTTCGTATACAGAAACTTGGACCTTTTTTGTGTACAAAATGCATTATCTCCATGCTCCATATGCATATATTAGGTCCTTACATATGAAATTGGCGTTTTTCGTACTGGCCACTTTAATCACAAATTTCTCCTCTTTGGTAAGGAATTCCAAATTCAAATTTGTACAGCTATAGACTCATGTATTTGTGCTTCGATGATCGTCATTCATTTGTTTTTTTTCTTCTGTTTTTTTCTGTTTGCGTCACTCATTTTACAAAATGGAAAACTTAAAATATCGCATTATTTACGAGTACGAGTTCCGCCGTGGCACTAGTGCTGCGGAAACAACTCGAAGGGTGAATGATGTGTATGGTGGTCGTGTTGCAAAAGAAAACACAGTTCGTTTTTGGTTCCAACGTTTTCGTTCTGGAAATTTTGACCTGCAGAACAAGCCCCGTGGACGGCCTGAGACTCAAGTTGATAATGAAGAGTTGAAGGCTATTGTGGAAGCGGATCCATCGCAAACCACGTCCGAGTTAGCTGCAGGCTGCGATGTTAGTGATAAAACTGTTTTAATTCACTTGAAGCAAATTGGGATGATTAAAAAGCTGAAAGGTGGGTACCTCACGAATTGACTGAAGCAAACCGGCAAACGCGCGTCGACTGCTGCGTTACATTACTAAACCGGCACAATAATGAAGGTATTTTAAACCGAATCATTACCTGTGATGAAAAATGGGTTCTTTACGATAATCGGAAGCGCTCAGCGCAATGGTTGGATCCTGGCCAGCCAGCCAAATCCTGCCCCAAGCGAAAATTAACCCCAAAAAAGTTACTTGTAAGCGTTTGGTGGACTAGTGCCGGTATTGTTCATTACAGTTTTCTCAAATCTGGCCAGACTATTACGGCTGATGTCTATTGTCAGCAATTGCAAACCATGATGGAAAAGCTAGCGGCTAAACAACCTAGGCTGGTCAATCGCTCCACGCCACTGCTGCTTCACGACAACGCTAGACCACACACTGCGCAACAGACGGCTACTAAATTAGAAGAGCTTCAATTGGAAAGTCTAAGACATCCTCCGTACTCCCCGGACCTTGCTCCAACAGATTACCATTTTTTTCGAAATTTGGATAACTTCTTGCAAGGGAAAAAATTCAACTCCGATGGGGCAGTCCAAATCGCCTTCAAAGATTTTATTGATTCCCGTCCGACTGGTTTTTTTAGTAAAGGGATCAATGAACTACCTATAAGATGGCAAAAGTGCATAGAAAATAATGGTTCATACTTTGATTAATTAAATATATTATATTAAAAAATATTCGACTTTTTGTTCCTCCCATACAAAACGCCAATTTCATATGTAAGGACCTAATACATATAAAACTAGCTGCTGCCCGCGGCTTCGCACTCTTTTTTCCGGAATAAAAGGTAGCCTTTGTCCGGCCCCGGGATACCATCTACCTCGCTGCCAAATTTCACCGAGATCCGTTCAGCCGTTCTTGAGTTATAACTAGTGTAACTAACACGACTTTCTTTTATATATATATAGTTATCGTCTCTAGAGTAGGTAGGTACCTATGGTATAATGCTACTGCATTGTAAACTTTGTCACGGGAATCCCCATAGGTTTCCAGTTTCCTTACTGGTTTCTGCCCGCGGCTTCGCACACGTTGTTTCTATGAAAAGGTTTTATGGTTATTTATATCCCATGGGAACTGATTTATGGGATAAAAAGTAGCCTATGTTTTATTCCAGGGCTAAAACTACCTGTATGCAAAATTTCAGCCCGATCCGTTGAGTAGTTTTTGCGTGAAGAGGTAATAAACGTCCATTCATACGTCCAAACTTTCGCATTTATAAAATTTTGTTTAAATATATATACTATTTTCTGCCCGCGGCTTCGCACGCGTTGTTTCTATGGAAATGTTTAAAAAATATTTCTATCCAATGGTAACTGATTTCTGGGATAAAAAGAAGTCTATATTTAAGCTACAACTACATCTATGCAAAGTTTTAGCCCTATCCGTTCAGTAGTTTTGGCGTTAAGAAGAAACAAACATCCGTACATCTAAACATCCAAACTTTCGCATTTATAATAATAATAATAATTTGTGATAGTGTGATGTGATTATATTCGAAACCTTGCATAACACTTAAGTTATCCAATGATCGAATATTAGAGTAGGTGAGGTGCCACACCAATCGCGACATCGCTAAGTTCTTCAAAACTGTCTTGCTCATTATGTAAGCGCTACGCCACGATAATGAGGTACCAAAATATAAAAAAGTGCTAAATTAAAAATCATTCCAAACAGTAAAGTTCTCATTAGCGTTCTAATTAACATAGTTTACATGGCCGTGATGTGTGAACTATGAAACTGATACAGTTTGCCAAGGTTACATGAATGTTGGTATTTGCTGCATTCAAACTGATTTAAACCTTGATATCGTAAGGCTTTGTGGTACTGTTGACTTTTGCGTATGGTTGTATCAATCAATACGGGATTTCTAAACCCTTTTCTCCTTAAGCGGCACTAGTCTCTCATAAAGCAGGTTAACGTTAGAGTTTATCTAACACGATCCTGTAAAACCTCCTGATCCTGTAGCCTCGAAAATTTTAAGAAGAAGCTTAAAATTAGCTGATACCTACGACGAATTTTTAGATTCTCAATAATGTTAACTAATTTCTATTAGATATTATTATTATTATTATTTTATTTTGTTTTGTGAAAACAATTTTTGACATGTAATTTGACAAATTATTAATTAAATGTTTATCTGTTTAAACATAACCTTTTGTGCATCGCATTAACATTTGTGAGAAAAAAATAAATGAATCAATCTTTATGATGCATTCTACGGCTGATTCTTTGAGTGATCAATGGGATTTTATTCTACCATACATCTGTTTAGATATTTTGAAAGTCGCAACAAAGACTGGGAGCGCAGATTGAGTAATGCTATTTCTGCCTGGCATCTTAGATGTACATATATTTTGGGTAATAGGTATCAATGAGGCAGTTTAATAAATATTCCTTTTCATTAGTAGGTAGTAGGTACATGCCTGGTGATTTCGAAACCGACGATGTAAGGACATAAAAACAAATCATAAAATTTAATAATTAAATTCGACGTAATTGAAGAGTAACACTTTCACTCTTTGCATTTTGAACTAGTTTTTAAACTATATGAAAACAAATTAATTTCGACTGGTTTAATACAATAAATGTACACTTAGAAAAGGTCAAATTCTTAATAATTAAACACTGACACGGAAATAAAGTGATATTTTTGACTTCAGTCGCTTCGGTATGTACACTAAAGTAAAGAAGCGACGAAGAAACCTTTATATTTAATAAATCTCAGCTTTAACTGCGTGAATTCTAAACTGTAGTATTTGGTTGACATTTAATTTCGCGGGCCTGTTTTCCTTTTAATCTACAAGGAAAAGCACGCATTGCTATTAAATTAGTTGATAAACTCATAACTGATAAACCGAGACTAGCCTTTGTTCGTCATATCCTGTTCAAAGAAATAATGGAAAACACTTAATACTTATCTTTTTAGGCCTGTAATCCACAAATTCCCACCGGAAGTGTACGATATCGACGTGGAAACAGAAAGCGATAATGACAACCAGACAGCGAAGGTGGACCTCGGCACTAAGGAGGGCTATCTCCTGAAAGGCCCAGAAATAGGGTCTGAAAGAATGTTCAGCAATCTCGCTTCGAAATCGTTTAAAAAACGCTATTGCTCAATGCTGCGAGAGGCCGATGGCACTTACATTCTCGAAGTATACAAGGATGAAAAGAAAACTGATACGAAGCTCACGATTGTAATGGACTTTTGTTCGGATGTCGTCAAAGTAAGTTGAGTTTTATTGCGCATAAATTAAAGTTCCTGTTTGCGTAAGACATACTTTTATAGACAGGGCATGGGTGATTACACTCGCTAATGCGAGATAGTGCGGGATTGTAGTTTTTGGGTCACGCTAAAAATAGAAAAATAATAGACGCACTAATAAAACACAGACATCTATCGTCTAAAAATTCCATCTTAAATATTGCATCATCTAGCATAACGATTTATAAATACTATCATTTTAAAATACTTCAGCTTTACAATCAAATGTTTCGATAGTTTATTAAATAGCAACCGGTTTGAATACCATTTATAATAGTATTTTCCTGTGTCGTAGGACTGTCGTGATTATCAATATCATTAAATCTGCTAATTGAACGTAGACAACTATCGAAAACAAAGCAAAACGATTTTTTCAAGTCAAGCGTGCAGGGTTGCCTCACCTTCTTTATTTTACCTTAAAAAGATTGAAGTGAGTAAAAATCTAAGTGATCACTTTATTTCCTAGTTTTACTAAATTGAATTTTGTGTCGTG
The DNA here is from genome assembly GCA_963662085.1 of Eupithecia inturbata. NCBI lineage: Eukaryota > Metazoa > Arthropoda > Insecta > Lepidoptera > Geometridae > Eupithecia > Eupithecia inturbata. Next base: position 5,597,241 of record OY759180.1, on the reverse strand, counting down.
TCCAAGAGTCCTATAAGGTCCAAAGGAAATAAAGCACTTTGATATTTGAATGCCTATCACATTAGTACTACATTAAATGGTATAATTATGCTAATTTTACAGAATCCAAAACGCGGAAAGTACAGTTTCGAACTACGAATGTCGGAAGGTAAAGGATACACGTTTTCCTCTGAGAATGAAGAAGATATGAACGATTGGATAATCGCTTTCAACGCGGCACTGAAGAAGAATCAGGATAGCCCCGAAAACAATCAGAACGATGAGGTTTTAGATAAAGGTATTTGAGATGGCCACTAGTATTAGATGTAAAATAAGAGATGACGTGACAATCGCAAGATATTGATATTGCTGGCTACGTTAAGTTCAGGACTGATATATCAGTCAACCCACCGTCGAGTGTAAGCCTCTTATAAGAGGCTTACACTCGACGGTGGGTTGCCAGAATTCGGTTTGACGATATTATCGTTATGGCATCGTGACGTGACGTTTCATTTTTCTATGGGGTTTGTATAGCACCAGCACCTCTATCGTCGGACTACGCAAATCCTATTCATAAATAAGATGCAACGATAACGTCTCGATAGTGTCGTCAAACCGAACTCAGGGCTCTGATGTAATGGGTTGTGTTAATTAAGACATTTACGCTTTTAGAGTTGCTATAGAATTTAGTGGCATGACGAGATTATCACCGGCGTAAATTTTATTAAATGCACAAAAGTTCTATAATTTATTAGACTTCTAAGTGGGGCAATTGGGATCTGCACTGACATCTCGCATGGGAGTGTATTATGCATTATCTCCCTGCCTAACCAGGCCCTAACCAGCCCAACTCCTTTAAGTACCGGAGCAGGATTTTTGGAGACTGACAGCTTCGCTTTAGCTTTTCTGTGGGTGTAAATGGGTTTGTTTCCTCCATGAGACTCTTCAACCCCGTTTTGTCTGGGCTCCCCTGTGGCCATGCAGTGTACCACAACGTGTTTCACAGCCTTTTCTTCCTGGAAGCAGCCACGACACAGGCTGCTGTCTTGAGAAAATGATTGTTCAGTTTGTTATGATGTTCCAACATTGTTCTTAGGTCCTTAATTTGCAGCATATCACAAAGTTCTCTAATGTGATTGAATCATTTTATGAGAAAAATTAGATTCTGAACGAGTCTGTACTTCCTATTTCCCAAAATAAATAAAAAGTTGCCTATGCACTTCCCTAGTTGGATACATTATTCTCCATCTCAAATATTATAAGATCCTTCAGCTGGATAGTCATGAAGAAAATGTAGCAAGTAAGTTACGTTTGCATGTAACTATAACATTGTGCATTGCATTATGTCCACGAAGGACATAAAAACTGAACATACTAGTGACCTTGCTCATAAACATATAATGATAACACAGAGGAATTGTCGGTAACAATTTTTATCTGAGGTAGACTACATTGTATCACACAAACACCGCAATGTCCTAATGAAACAAGCGCAGCTTTGACAAAACTGTCTATAAATAAATCGAGTTATCTAATAATATTATTTTGTTGTAAATGGCTTCTTTCATGGAGAAACTTCTTCTTGTTGGCAGTGTTGTTCCGGGATAAAAAAGCTTTATAGGTTATCCCAGACTTTTACACAAACGTTTATCCCGATCCGTTCTGTAGTTGTAACTTGAAGGACAAACAAGCATTTGAACATCCCGTGTTATTACATTTAAAATATCTGTGCGATGCGATTAAATGAAGAAATATCGTTGATGATAATGTTGAAGAAAACAGTGCAACGATACGAACCCTGAGCCACCCCAGAACAAACCGGAAATCGATCTGAAGAACATCAACTTACGACATATGCCTTCGGGCCGGGCTGACAGGACTTTACGACAACGGTAAATTATTGTTTGACATAGGCTTTAAAACCGTTTTTTTCCAGACGCAGACGTGTCATTAACCGCGGAACCACCTCCCCCCACCTACGGAACCCTGAAAGGTCTAGAACACAGCATGAACCCCCTCCTAATGAGGTATTCCCGTGAGACTGACATGTCAATATCCGCGGCGCGAAACGAATGTCGCTACAATGTCTTCAATTTGCCTTACAAGCGCGCCCCTTTGCCCGAACCTCAGTTGGAACCCTTTAAGTAAGCATAAGACTTATGCCTGATTATAAGGGTGCATTCTCACGCGCGACCAATAACATTACACGCACTTTTTTCCCGCTGCGTTAGTCCTTGATTAGTCGGAAGTCAGTGGGAACGCACCCTAATAATGTTTGACTACATAATTCAAGCTTAACTTACATCTAAACATGTCTTATTTGTCTATTGTATAAGATGAAGGAAAAGAAGATGGCAGTCCACGGTATGTTTTTTCTATGTGGTGAGACTTTAAAACTTTTCAAATTTTTTTTTTGGAGGTGGTTGAAAAGGCCTTAAGATTTATGTCATACTCTAAAGCTTGGCAGTTTAAGTCAGGATACTCGAGGAGTATAACCGTTATAGGTCCAGTTACAACATCGTTAGGTTAGTGTGACATGTCGTTCTTAACGATACATTATTCTTGGGAAAGACACGTGTTGGTTGAATGAAACCATTAAATAACATTAGCTGCCGCAGTTTTTAACTGACTCCTGCAGATCGTATGTTGTTTTATTTTCTTCTGACTTAGGCTCTTTCTGATCTATTTTCTTTTTTTTGTTTCGTCTATTAGTTTTTAATTAGTTTAAGTAGAATTGTATTTTACCTATACTATGGATCTCGTGTCTGGAAATAAAGAATATATTATTATTCACTTCATTTATTTTAAATCTCGTTATGAAATACATTTTTTACTATAGAAAATAAAATGTTATAAAACTATTTTATAGTAAAAAATATATCAAAACGATGAATCACCGGCCGCGAAGCTAGCCTTAAGCGGCCGGTGACTAGGGCTGCAGAAAGAGGAACTTCCTGACGTTGCGCGCCGAGTCCAGGAGTACCGCCTTTTGAATCTGACCCTTGATCCAACTTCCTAGTGAGAGTCTCTTGAGATGTTGATCGAGGCTCTTCGCTATTACGCCGTTAACCGAAACGACTATCGGGACGACGACGGTCGCTGAATCAACATCCCACATACTGACAACCTCTTTGGCCAATTTATTATTATTATTTAAATTTTATAACACATTAAAAAAACAATCCCTGGTGGAAAACAACAGCTACCTACTATAAAATAAGTCTGTTTATTTATGGTTGTGACATTTAAAATAATTATTATTTGTAACCGTGTCATGGTGTCCATTATATTGGCAAACAAAGCGACATGTCCAGCGCTCAATGCCATTCATTCAACATTATATCTTTTCATGCTACAATGAGCAAAAAAAGGTTTTGCAATGATCCTAAATAATATTACCATCCAAGTGGCTCTCGCTCTTAACCTACCTCGACCTCTACACTATTACTATTACACTACAAAGAGGTTAAGTTTGAAGTTTGGATGGAGGAAATAATCTCTGTAACTACTAATCCGATTTTGAAAATTATTTTCCTGATAGAAAACTACATTATCCCTTTAGGCTAGCTTTTTATTTTTAGCTAGGTACCACGTATGCGAATTCGCAAGCAGAGGCCAGTTGACTATAACTGTTTTTGCTTTCTTTTTCAGAGAACACTTTGGCCAAAGAATATTGCTCAAATGCGAAAGCTTAAAGTTCAGGTTACAAGCGCCAATAGACGGCGACAAGGAACTCCTTTGCCAAGTAGAGCCATACTACACTTACCTGGCTCTGTACGATGCTAGGAGCGGGAAGAAAGTCACGGAGAACTTCCATTTCGACCTCAACCATGATGCAGTTAGGGATCTAGTCAGTGATGCGGAGTGCACAAAGTCATTAGTTGAGAATTTTAGTTATGATGTTAAATTAAATGTTAAACAGATATCTGAGGAGTGGTTCCGGTCGAAGAAACAGGTAAATATTCATTTAAATTAATCAAAACTAAGCCGAGAGAATATTTTGATTTATCGCTTAGAATGTGATGCAAAAAACGCTGTAAAAATAAAATAAAGTGGGTATAGAGTTTTTGGTGAGTATCTAAGCTAAGCTAGAGAATGGTTTTGGAACAATAACATCTGTTCTTCACTAATATACAGTATTTACATATTCTTATCAAAACTTTTTAAACTGTTTTTTTTTTCTTTTTTAATAAATAATGCTGGACAATCCACACAGCATCATCTAGCCCCAAAGTAAGCAGAGCTTGTGTTATGGGTACTAGATGACAGATATACTTAATACAATACATTACATGATAGATATTTTTTATTACACATAAATACCCAGAACACCTGTAACAAATATTTGCAGATCGTACAAACATTTGTCCCAAGGCGGGAACCGAACCCGCAACCTCCTGCGTCGCAGGCGGACCGTCGCCCGCAGCGTCAAATCGGCAAAAAAAAACATTATTAACCCCCGAATAAAGAGGTTAAACGTTTGACGATGTCTATCTATGGCATCGTATCCAGGCAGGGTCGCCATGTAAGGACGGGTGTTGGGACGAGTAGTGAAACGCTTGGATACTTGAGTATGACTGTTTATTATAATAGAATATCACTACTACTAAGTAGGTACACCATTACACTGCCAAATGCTGCAATTTAATAATATTCCCACATCTTCTACTATATAAAAATAAGTCGGGTTTTCCTTCCTGACGCTATAACTCCAGAACGCACGAACCGATTTCCACGGTTTTGCATTCGTTGGAAAGGTTTCGGGCTCCGTGAGGTTTATATCAAAGAAAATTCAGGAAAAATTTAAAAAGAAAAGCGGGAAAATCTTTTACATAAAACGACGAAGCCATCTGGTGGCGAAACGGAGTTCGTCGGGTTTGCTAGTTTTTTATATAAACAAATTAATTAATTCAGCAATACCTATGTATATCAATTTATACAACGTGTTATTGTTAGTTTAATTAGAATTAAGAACATGGCATGTAACATTTAAACGTTATCAATAAACTAAAGTAAACCAAACGAATGAACTGATTCGTATTGTTTTTTAACTAAGTGAATTCATAGAGATTGTTCCTGTGACAATTTTATGTCTAAGTATTTTTGATCAAAATTGGTGAAGCCGTTCTACAGATAAAAGCCAGAAAAAACGACATCGGCAGTTTTAGATTTTTTGTGAAATTAGCTTATTTACTACAAACACAACCTGTGTCTCCTAATATTCTTGTTATTTACAGGTAGTATTATCAGTTAATAATCCCCATCCAGACCTATTCCTAGTAGTGAAGATCGACAAGATTCTTCAAGGCCACGTGAGTCATACGCTGGAGCCGTACCTCAAAGCTACCAAAGACCCAAGATTAGGGCTCAAAGTCCATAAATCGGTCCAAGCTTATGCCAATCGAGTGGGGAGCTATAGGATGCCTTTTGCGTGGGCGGCCAAACCTTTGTACAAGTAAGAATTTTACAAATACTAAATGCTTGCATTAAATGTTGAGTTTTTTCAACATTTAATGCAAGCAGCTTGCCGTAACACAGTTTTATAACTAGCACGGAAGGAACGTGACATGCATCTCATAGAAGCCTTGAAGTACTAAGTTTTTTAGCCCATATGTATGTATACCTTTATAATGTGTTTGTACTAACTTATCTATCGTTAAAGTAAATTATTTAGTGGTATAATTAGCTATAATTAACTTTAAGGCTACATTGTGAATTTTGAAATAAAAACATTCTTATTCTTATAATTATTCAATTGTAATCTGCTGCAAAGTAGTATCCGTGATCCTGAAATTCACCAAATCATACTAATATTATAAATACGAAAGTGTGGACCCCATGGTATAGAAATAACCTGTAAACGGTTCAATAGAAACAAACGTGCGAAGCCGCAGGCAGAAACTAGTTTATTCATATCGAAGAGTTGCTATATCTTTTTCAGGATGTACAGCAACGATTTGGACACTGCCCCCGAATTTCCCGCCATCTACCGGCAAGAGCCAAACAAACTGTCCGACGATGATCTGCTGAAGATATTGTCAGATTTTCGCAAGCCAGATAAACTTGCCAAGCTTACTGTGATACCCGGATGGCTTAGCGTTAATATAAACTTTAGCCATGAACAAATTCCAAGTAAGTTCATTGTGCTTAAAATATATTGAGATGACTGATGATTATATGACCCACATTATACTTATGTAACATTAATACAGACCCACATTATACTTATGTATTAATAGTATTATGACACGTACCCCTGACGCAAAAATAGGGGTGTTATATTAAGTTTCTAATTTTAATTTGTTACGTTCTTTCATTATTTAATTAAGGTCTTGGCAAGTTTTTACCCACCGCATTTGTTTTAATGTTGGACGTTCCAAGACATAAATTAAAAATTGAAAGAACGTATCCAATTAAGATTATAAACTGCTATGAAACTTGGCACCTATCTAAATGATATCCGCTCTTATATCGGCGAAGTCACTATCTGAACGAACCTGGCTAGTTTTCACATTTATGTTTTTGATTAGGTTTTATTACTTTATTAGGTATAGGTAATTTTTCCATGACCTTGAGTAAATTTTCTGTAGGACCTACCAATGTAACTTACAAAATACATTTAGAAAGAGACGCGCTTTTCTTTATGCAGGCTTTTTTAGTATAAAACATTAGTAATTGCAACTATTATATATATATAATAAATAATGCTGGACAATCCACACAGCATCATCTAGCCCCAAGCTCAGTAGAGCTTGTGTTATGGGTACTAGATGACTGATAAACTTAATATAATACATAATATAGATAGATATGATATATATATATTTTGAATATGCAATCATTTGAATTGCCCAACCCTTCCAAACCGACCGGTGGAGGTCGTTCAAGCCTGTGCGTTCTCGTCAGCGCGATCTAGAGCTCGTACACTTTTACTAGCGATTGTTATGAATTTATTATGAATTTATGGAACGAATGCAACGATTGGTCCCTTTTATTGAAATCCGGGGTCCGTTTACACGATCGCTCACACGTTTTTGACGATAATTTCGAAACTATCAACACTCGATCACATCACGATAATTTTCATCATGATCAAAACCGGCGCATGAAGACGGTATGATTCATATGGATTTACCACAGTTTATTTTCACTTTACATATTTAGTGCAAATTTATACATGGAGAGAAAATGCCAGGAAGGAGTACTGAGGGTAGCCTTAGCGCTACGAGCTATCTCTTCCAGGCAATCTGGTGATGCTTAACTCTCTTATCCACAGATTGTATGACAAGCTCTCATGCAGCGTTAAAACCATTCCCCCTCCCACCTACCTCGCCGCTAACGCTCGAGCTTGCCACATTGATGGTGGAGCCGGAACAACCGTACGCAGCGTTCGTGCACCACTTGTTTGTGCGGCCGCTGGCTCTGAGCTTCGAGTCGCAGAAAGTGTATGCACGAGCGAGGAATATAGCGTGCTCTATCGAGTTGAGGGACAGCGATAGTGGGGATAACAAGCCTTTACAGGTAACTACGTACTCATCTCGTCATCCACGAAGGATGGTTTGGTTTTTAGGGTTCCGTACCTGAAGGGTGAAAACGAAACCCTATTACTAAGCCTCCGCTGTCCGGCCGACTGTCTGTCTCATGAACCCGTAAGTTAGGTATAGTTTAAATTTTCAGAGAATGTGTATTTCTCATGCCGCTATAACAGCAAGTAATAAAAATAAAATAAATATCCAAATTAAAAGGGTTTCCATACAAAAAACCTGTTTTTTTTTTTGGCTATTTTTGCTCTTCGTTTGTCAAGGCTGTATCTCTTGAACCACAATAGGTAGAAGCATGAGATTTTCTATAAATAAGTAACACTTGAACAAGAAGAAAAAAAATAAAAAAATAAAGGGGGTCTCCGAACGAGTGAAAATTTGTTGTTTTTTTAAAAAAGTGCCTGATTTTTACGATACGAAACCCTTCGTGTCCGAGTTGACTCGCACTTGGCGTTTTATTCGTAAGTGTTCGTTTGCAGGCAATTACACAGAATAGTAAGTAGTTATTATTAACCTTCCTGCATAGACAGAGAAATCAATATGGCATATTCCTGGCAAGTACTCAAGGGCAATCTCTTCCTAAATTAAAAAAAAAACAAAAGAAATCAGGTCTTTATTTCCTTTAGACCTTACAGGACTCTTGGACACGTCACAAAATTCAAATTACTCAAGTAAAACTAGAAAATAAGTGATCACTTTGATTTTTGCTCACTTCAATATTTTTAAGGTAAAGTGAAGAAGCGAACAAGAAACCTTTATCTTGTTAGGTTGTTAGTTTAGTGTTGGAGCAAAACTTGTCCCAAGCTTTTTTATCCTCTTAATAATCTGATATTTTGTAGTAAGCCTTTCTACAAAGGATATTTTGGACAATTTGTTTAAATTTATTTATTGATAATTTTTTCAACTCATTTGGTATTTTGTTGTAGAAGTAGTAGTAACGCTGCATGAGTAGTAATAATAATAATAAAACCAGTAAAAGCTACCTACATAACTTATTCATCGCCTACAGGACAGGGTTGAGTGTAAAAATTATCAGATTTATGATAAGTTGCTAGCAGCGCCACGTAGTATTATAGTTGACACTAAAAATAATAGTTTTAAGTATTTTTATTTTTTTCTTTATAGGTTCCTGCGTTTCTTTGCGTATTAAAACGTTTTTCCTACGCTGTTTAGTATTATATTTTCTGATTTCAGGTGGTATACGGTCGCAGCGGTATGACAACCCACTACCGCTGCTCGGTTCTCCACCACAACGCGAATCCGACGTGGTCCGACGAGGCTAAGATCCGTCTGCCTACCACAGTGACCCAACAACATCACTTGTTGTTCACTTTCCATCACATATCCTGTGATCTCGCTAAGAAGAATGATACCAATGTTGAGACTTGTATCGGGTGAGTTTTTTTTTTTAATTATTTTCTTCTATTATAATTTAGTAGTTTTAGTCTAGTATTTCTATACAACTGTACTCCAAAAAGAGTTGTGCTAACAACTTGCTAAAGATAAAGCTTATTTATTGCAGAAACTGTGTTTGTCCATTAATTATGGATGTACAATATTTAACTTATAGAATGAGTATTTGTCTTAAGGAGTGAACCTAGTGGATTTGGTTGTCAAACTGGGCCCAGATCTCAGTACTGACGGGTACTGAGATCTGGGCCGTAACACTCGAATTACATAACGTAACACTCGAATTACATAACACTCTGTAGTTTTCTTGTAAATAAGCAAAAACTTGATTTTTGCGCTTAAGCCGTTCCGAAAAAGTATGCTCTGTCCCTCTCCTATGAACGCGAATTCCTATGCCTATCCTTTTCACAAAATGGCGCGCAATGCGCCCTCATTATAAACCTTATATTCTTGCAATAAAGAACTATAGAGTCTGTGCAAAAAGAGAAGCGTCATAGGAATTGAGGTCGCGCGTGTGCGCCACGACGCTTCTCTTTTTGCACAGACTCTACCGAAACATGGAAGATTGCCTGTTTTGCCCTATAGCAACGGGAAAGAGGGAGCTCTTCTTCCTGCAGTGCGACTTTAAGCACTGAAAATAAATGTTTATTTCTTTCAGGTATGCATGGGCACCGCTCCTAAAAAACGACAAGCTCGTTGAAGAATTCATAAATCTTCCAATCGCAACGCACCTTCCCTCCGGCTACCTATCAATCCAGCCCCTAGGACTCGGCAAAGGTTATTCCGGCCCGGAGGTCATTTGGGTCGAGGGAGAAAAGCCTCTATTCCGATGCCAGCTGGTGCTAGATTCCACTGTCGCGACCCGTGATGCTCATTTGCACAATTTGTTTAGCCAAGCAGAGAGGTTGATAAGGTCCAATTCGCCGCCTACTTCTCCTTGCCCGTCTCCACCGCCTTGGAATGACGTTTGTAATGCGTTGAAAGCTGCGCATGCGATCAAGTTGAGCTCTTTGGTCGGATTCTTGCCTACGATTTTGAATCAGCTGTTTGAATTGATGGTAAGTCACTATTTGATTTTAAAAATTAATAACACTACGTAATACTGTCTAGTATTACGTAGACTTATTAATTTTTCATCTTCTTTCTTAAGAAGAGTAAGGAGTGTCATAAACTTCAAAAATAATATGATTGGTTCAAAAATAATTGATCGGTTTTATGAAAGCGGAAAAAAATATAAATTTTGCATCAACATGATTTATATAATTGTTGAATATAAAACAATTGACGTTTCTAAATGACACGTGGAAATATAGAACTGTGGCTTTAGTAAAGTTCATACATTTCAGACTGTTGAAAAAAGCTATACACACGAAATGGGATATCAAATTGTTAAGCTGATAGTCCACTTTGTGCACATGATTCACGATTACGGACGGAAGGATTTGCTCGATAGCTATGTCAAAGTAAGTGGAAGATACCTTTATCTTATTAGACTAGGATTACAAAATACCAGTGCTCTTTGACTGCCAAACTGTCAAAAGAAGTGCTAACAATGATCATTTCATGGGATTACATTTGAAATGGCAGTACTCTTTGACTACCAAACGGTCAACTACCAAACTGTCAAAAGCAGTGATAACGAACTAACAATGATCATTTCATAGGATTACGGTTGAAATGGCAGTGCTCTTTGACTGCCATACTGTCAAAAGAAGTGATAATTATGATAATTTCTCAGCAATAGCATTATAGACTAGTTTTAGTCATGATCTCAGCTAATAGACGTGAACTGCTAGACAATGGCCTCCCCAAATACCATGATTGGCAAGCAGGTTGGCGATCGCAGTTTTGTTGGGAATCTGTTCTACAGGGGGCGCTGCTGCCCGCCCCCCGATGGATATCCTTAGTCGCCTCTTACGACACACACTAATTGCAGTAACTCATTTATATTCTTGTATTCCAGTACGTTTTTAACTGCGTGGAATTCAAACTGCACACGGTGTTGACAGCGCCACTGCACCAGTTCGTCGATCAGAACCAACAGGACTTTCTGCTTGGGAACAAATTCATGCAGTACTCTGGATTCTTCTTCGACATTATCGTCAAGAGCATGGCGCAGTACCTCATCAACACTGGGAGGATAAAGGTCAGCTATTGCAACCCACCTTACCTATATCTATGACTAGTTTCTACCCGCGACTTCGCTCGCGTTTTTTCCTGGAAAAAAAGGAAGCCCATATTTTATTCTGGGTGGAAAATTTCAGCCCAATCTGGTCCGTAATTTTGCCGTTGTCTTCGCTCAAACATCTCGCCCAACATAACAAATTTCAGCTGTATAATTATTATATTTTATAGTATATAGGTTAAACCTACTTTCTACTTACTTTTATTTATTAGTTCATAGATTACAATAACAGAATAAAACAATTACAACTAGTATATACACTTAATATCTATTTCTTAAAAATCTAAGCCGTCGCCAGAAGGCAGAGTGCCTAGAATGCTGGCAGCATTGCCACGTTGCAATGCTAATTCGTTGACCGAAATAGAAGCCAGCATTCCGATCACCTGTCGACTCTAAGAAGTTTGGTAAGATCTTTATAAATGGCGTGTGCTCCAGTTCCCCAAGGACCAAGAGTTTCAACCCCAAACGGCTCAAATAGGTAACATCGGTCGAGATTAGCGTATTTTCGCCGTTTGAGGGACTCCGCTAATGTTGCTGCGTTTAAATATATTTGAGGTTACTGTTATTATTTGGATTATGGGGTGGCAGCTCAGTAGAGAAGCGATTAGTGTTTCTCCCAGAGAAAATGTAACAAGACTCTTTGATTTCCTTATAGTTATTGCTAGCCGAATCAGCCTTAATTCCTATTTATGAATACAGGAGTACTTTTACTTTGGTTTGAATATATTAATGGTTTTTAGATGTCGCGGAATGAAAGGTTTCACGGTGACCTACTAGAGAACATCGAAAAGTTGGTGACAGCTGTTGAACCCGCCTATATCTTGCAACAGCCGATGCATACTCACATCTTCAACAAAAACCTCGCTCTTTTCCTTAAGGTATGATGCTTTAAGTATATTAAACTCGTCAAAGTTTGAATTAGTCATTCCGCTATAAACTAAATTAATTTACAACGGGTTATTTACCATGATTTGAGCTTTGAGCTTTCCAATATTTCAACGCTCAAAACTCAAATCATGGTAAATAACCCGTTGTAAATGACTTTAGTGTTAATAACCATTATGAATTTAAAAGATTTATTCCGCTGTATAGTTGCAATTCGATCTAATTATACAAAAAATTCAAATAAAATTCTTACTTTCTTTCAAAATATCACTAGTGTCACTCAGATTCTAACCCCCATACATCGAAATCTGTTTAGCATTTAATAGTTTTGGTGGAATATAGTGTTTCTATATTCCAGTGTACATTTAAGCTTTTTTTTGGGGTAGTCCTGTAAAAAGATTGGCATTGGCAATGTGTGCAGATTACTAAAAGTATGGTAAATAAAGATGTACTAGAAGTTTTGATTTCCCATTACGCAGAAAACACCTGAAACAAATTGCAAATTATGCGAACACCGGGAATGCAACCAAATCATTTTTATTTCGAAATATTATTATTACTGTAACATTAGAACCGATAACCGCTGCTGTAAACGTGTTCTTGAGTAGAGACCGTGACTCGGCTAACGTAGTGTAGGACGCCCTCCGGCCGGCCGGTAGGAATGACAATATGCGAAAGACTGCAGACATATGCTGAATGCGGCAAACTGACGACAGACGACGACGACATTAGGGGAGGCCTATGTCTAGCAGTGGACTAATATAGGCTGACGATGATGATGATTAATAGTAACTATTTCTCTTTTCAGTCATGCCTATCATTCATGGACAGAGGATTCGTCTTTCGCCAAATAAAGAAGTACTTGGATAAGTTCAAAGCATGCGATCCTAAAGCGCTGTTCGATTTCAAGTTCACGTTCCTACAAACGATTTGTTCGCACGAACATTTCGTTGCCTTCAACTTGCCTTTACACGCCAATAAGTTAGCCAAAGACTGTGATGAAGGTAAATATAATCTCATTGTATGATGAACGCATAATTCCCTACGTAATAGTGATATGCCATATTACTTTATAGTAAAGCTCACTCTTCGCTCATACTCGTAAAGTTTGCAAAGAAACTTTTAACTACAAATCATTAGAAATTAAATTAAATACACTTTAGGTGCCCATATTCATTTATATACCTACTAGTTGCTGCCCGCGGCTTCGCACGCGCTTTTTAAGTAGCCTATGTCCATCCCCTGTATACGATTTACCTCCCTGCCAAACTTCATTTAGCTGTTTAGGCGTGAAAAGGTAACAGACAGACAGAGGTACTTAAAAATTTATCATAATATACGTACGGATACCTTATTCAACGAGTACATTTTATCAATGAATTTAAGCAATGGTACAAAATAAGTAATAACATTACTACATCTTTAATCTAAATTCTTAATGATTATTTCTCACAGATCCAGGAAAACTGAAATTGACCGAAGACTTTATACTGAGGCATTTTCTCGCTGGAACCTTACTAAAACAAGTAAGTAACCATTTAATTTAGTTGTTCGTTTATATGCTTGGATAGCATGCTGCGTTGGCAATCGTGGTACGTAAACTCTGATATCTATGCATTCGTAATGACACTATCGATAAACGAATCTCAGTTCTAACAAATAATAATAATAGAACTAAATAATGCGTGTGGCTGAACTAGGTAAAAACCTGTTTTTCAGGCTAAAAGAGTTCTAACAACAAATTAAATAATCAAATACAACTTATTAATTATACAAGGCGAAGGTGCATACTTTAAAATAATTACTTAACTACACTAAAATGGTTTTAATAATAAAGGTGCTTGCAAACATTTTTTTCCTACTTTAAAACACTCAATAAGAGAGCGCTGACTCTTTGTTTTTGGTCAGATTTCATCTTACCTGCTTCGGTAGTGATAGTGCACACCTCATTCAGGCATTGGTTGATTGAGGTCTTCCAGCCTTGTATTTCCGGAGTGGTCACTACTTAATACTCGGCTTCTGGGACGGCGGGCTTATTAGGGCAAGGGGGGACTCAGGTGCGGGCGTAGTCGGGGTAGGAGGCGGCGAGCGCGCCGTCCTGCTGCTCCGGTGCCCAAAGGGACTGGAGACGTCCATTTTAATTTACTGTTTTGTTTGTCAGCAAAAAATTATCATTTTTATTTTACAGTTTTCACACATTATCTACTGATTTGTCACTACCGGCACAAAATGAGGTCACGATTTTGCAATTGATTATTTGCAAATTGTTTACAATATACAGCACGTCTTTCCTCAACGACGACGGCAGAAAGAATCCCTATAGGATTGTTCGACATAATTTTGTTAATCGTGCTCTCAAAGTCGGATTTATGATTTTAGCATGCTTTGTATTGTATATTCATTAAAAATATATCGCATGCTGCCCTTTGAGGTGGAGGAAATTGTTATTCTTAGTTTAATTATCTTAATTATGTAACTTAGTCTTAGTTATTGTGTAACGAAAACTCGTATCATATTTAATTTAACATGTGTTATTTCGCAGGTTGAGCAAAGTCTCAGAGAAGCGCCCCAAAAGCGACGCTCGGCGTTATCAGTGCTGCGTGCGTTGATGACAAAACACGAGCATGATGACAGATACAGATCTAAGCAGTGTCGCGCTAGACTTGCTTATTTATATTCGCCTTGGCTCACTATTGTATTAGGTAAGTGATGTGACACTATGATTCTGGCTAAATTAACTGGGTACTGACTGGGTTTACGGGGCGGTACGTACCAGTCGCAGCAAGCATGATACGTTACGTTCTGTTGCTCGTTGCAGTGCCTTTTTTTCCGTACTGACTGTTTTAACGCTCGTTGTGTAACACGTTACAATACGCCCCGTAACGCTGGTCACTACCCACCTTTAGAGAGTATGCCTAGTGACGCGGAACAAAGCTGAGTTAAGCCGTAGAAATCTACCAATAACATCTTTATTGACAAAGAAAATTACAATTCAATAATAAAAGCAAATTAGAACTAGTATTTACTATTGAAACTCAACTGATCCATATCAATACCAGTCGGAAGCGTCCCCAAGACGCTGGCTGCGTTGCCCCGCTGTATGGCAATATTTCAACTAATAAAATTGGTTGAAATACGTATCTCGTCTCGCTGGTTTCTGATTCCTTGAACCTTTATCCAAGATATGCCCATAATTCAAACAAGGTCTGGCACTCTGGGAGTGATACATGCTACGTCACTGTCCAGTTGCCACTTATTTCAACAAAACATGAAGTTGGGAGCAAACTAATACAAAAATACGTAAATAATTTCAATCGTCAATTTTGTTAGTTAGATCAGTCAAGACAGTTTTAGTTAAACACGAGTAATTGTGATAAATAATTGATTAGTACAAAACTACACAGTTTAATCAGATTCGTATGAATGTAATTTGTGGAGCTCGAGGAGTTACGATCTTACGCTATGGTAACACCAGAAAACAGATTCGTCGTCTCATTCGCGCATGGCGTCGATGACATAGGGTTTATGTCACCCACGTGACCTTGATGTCTCGGAATACCATACCTGGCGAAGTTTATTATACCATACGTCATACTCACGCTCCGCAGTGGTTTGCCTTTGCTTACCGGAAACTGTATGAATGTATGTAGTCTTAATAATGAAGGCCTTTCTAACCTTTCACAGAAAATTATTAGAAGCAATCTCATTGTCTAATTCATTAGCTTAGTAAATATTTTCCTGTATCAAAGCGAGGGTTGCCACCGTCATGCGATCATACCAAGACCGACACGAGTGGCACAAATTTGAGGAAGCCTGCACCCAGCAGTGATAAGAGCTAAAAACAATGATAAATCAATGATATTGTTTCAGAAAACGCCCACAGACTTGTCACAAAATCAATCCATACACCCACTCTCGAAAACGGCCACGACAAAGTTGACGGAGACGCGACAATCCACCTGACCGTCACAAAAGAACCTGCTTCAACGAATAGCACTCCTAAACGAAACCGACTGACGTTACACTTCGATCACACCCCCGTGAGGAACTCTGCACATTTCAAAGACCCGCCCGTTATTCAGACCAATAACTTGTATGGAAAAGGTTAGTGTAATAGCAGTTTTATTGTCTTTTCCCTTCTCTGTGATTGTCACGATGCTTCGTTTTCTCCTTTTGTGATGTTAATTTATTATATGAGACGACCTCTGAACTTGAAACCGTTTCCACTTTTAAAAGCGTTCTAGCATTTTAAGTAATGGAACGTGCTCTTATAAAATAATCTGTTTTTACTACCTACTGGTATGTTTAGATAAAATTTCAGTATTCTCTTTACAATACAATATTTCGAGCCTTCTAAAATCTAGAACACAACACTATCATGTAATTATGTACCTTACACTAAGCACTTGTTTTATAGATCACGCAAGCAATGTGTCACAAAGCTCACTTGAATCTGTTTCGACAATGTCTGGTGGCGATTCTCTTCCACGAAACAATGGGAGGCTAGACTTGAGAGAAATTGGTGATCAGGTCAATAGGTAACCACTTTTATTTGTCACATCACAATACATATTGAACTTAATTCCCACAAACTGTAGACACATTTTCGCTTTTATAATCTTACTTACTTTAAATTACAAGCTTCTGCCCGCGGCTTCGCACGATCTTTTCCGAGATAGAAAGTAGCCTATTTCCGTCCCCGGGATACCATCTATCTTCATGCCAAATTTTATTAAGATCCGTTTAGCCGCGTCAGGCGTGAAAAGGTAAAAGACTGACAAAGTTACTTTCGAATTTATAATATTGGTATGGATAGATCAGCAACAAGTTTATGTATACAAAAACATCCATCAAACTAAACACAGTGAAGCAGGAAATTGAAGCCTTCAGTAAAATCTATCACCTCCGGCTAGAAAATCACAATAACAAAATCGCCTCTCAACTACAAGGATCTGGAACCCTTGAATACTCTAGCTAGACTGAAGAGACACAGTATCCCAAACCTAGCTGAAAGATTCACAGACAAAAACTTAGAACTACACTAAAAGCGGATCATATCAGAGAGCAGATTGGATTATTGTTTACATGAACAGATCGCTAAGAAGCAGTATAGAAAAGAAGAAAAAAGCTATTTATAGGGTGGTATTATAAACTCCTCTGATGTCCCTTGATATAGTGCTTGGCTTATTGTATTTCCTACTTTGTAACTAACATGTTAAAGTAGTTTTTTGTACATCCAGATTTGGCGTGATGTCCCCTGAGGAAGTGCGAGATGTACTTTTGTGTTTCCTGTTTGTGTTGAAGTATTTGGATGATGAGAAGCTTGTGGAATGGTGGAAGAAACAAACGCAGGCGCAGCAACAGTCGTTTTTCAATGTTATGGAGTAAGTTACTGGTCCTATGAAGATTTGGGTGGTACTGAGGTGCTTTTACCAGCATTAGATTTTTGAATACAATAGAAAAGGGTTATTTGCTTTTCATAAAATTTAGAAGTATTTTGGACTTCTCAACTATTTTATAACGTTCAGTTTTATATTGCAACAACGCGCTTTACTAATCGGCTGAGTTACTTTTGGGAAAAAAACTAAGTTTTGTGGTCACTGTGCTTCTGAGTTGATTTAGCTGTTTGCGAGCGTAGTATCTCATTTCAAGTTGTATAATTAAACATTAAACAATTCTTACAGAATATGCGCCGAACAATTCCAATACTTCGGTCGAAATAAAATCCTCTCCGATCTTAAAACAACACCGGACTGCAATGGGAAACTCAAGCCTATCAAAGCGCGAACTCTGCCCGCCCGAATGAGTCCGCCGGATTTCTCTAAGGAACCTCCGATCATTGTCGAGAAGAATAACACTGTGAATAGAGAGAATCTAGTCAATACTGCTGTTACTACAGGTTGATTTAAAATTTACGTCCATTCTGAATTATTTGTTCAGACTCAACAATAATAATAATTCTAAAGTAACAAAAAGCCATTTTAATATGGCCCTAAGATTCAGCCGGCATAAAAGTACAATCCAAGCCAGCTTTTAACATAATTTTAGTATCATAATATTTGTTTGCCCTGATTTTACACTATGGTTTTTACCCATGCAATCATTTGTTTTCATAGCTGCATTAAAGTTTCGGTTTGTATCGTTGACAGATTTAGAAGCAATGGCGGAGAACACAGTCCTTTCAGCGGGTTGCCTAGCAACAGAAGTAGGACTCACAATCATAGACCGTGCTTGTCTCTTCATGAAAAACATCAGTGCAGCGGAAGGGGCGGCCGCTAAGCCTTATATCAAACTGCTACAGTGCCCTCAAAGCGAGATACTGTACAAACACCTGTTTGCGGCCCTACGGGCGTATATCAACCAGTTTTCTGAGACGCTTTTTGAAGGTGAGATATTTATATCAACCAATAGCTACAGTGAAATACTATTTACAAATTAAAAATTGTAAGATCCTACATATTAAAAACTTTCAAAGTTTAAACATGTAGCAGAGATTTGTTCGTAGCTCACTTTCTTGACTGTCAAAGAAACTGAACCGGCACGCTCGTGTCGGTTACGCTGAGTGGAGTTTATTCAGTTCCAGTCGCCATCAGTCATGTTCACTGTCTATCAGGAGTGCATCGTATACGTTTTCACTTCTATCGAGATTCGTGAGGTCATAAGCACACTGCCTCTTTTGTTCTTTTTACATCTCAAAAACCTAATATTATTATAGGTGGCAGCACCGTCTGTGCGGGCGTGGTCGGCGCTGTAGTTCGGTTATGCGAGGCTCGTGCAGCTGGGGTCAGAAGAGAAGCGGCGGCGGCTCTGTATCTACTGATGCGAGCTAACTTCCAACACGCGAAAGGCGGTGACTTGACGAGAGTTCATTTGCAGGTAAGATAGATGGCAGTAGAGTCCGTATATTTGGCGCAGTGAGCGAAGTGAGCTAAGACGCAAGAAGTGGCGGGATCTAATCCCGCCGCAAAATAAATGCTCTGCAGACATTGTTTGTGATCTGGATATTTTGTTTATTTTTTAAATGTTTGTGTCAAGCAGTATATTAGTCATCTGATACACACAACACATACTCTGCTTAGTTAAGGGCTGGATAATGCTGTGTGGAAATGTCCAGCATAAAAAATAACCATTTTAACCCCCTAGCGCCACTAGATTCGAGCAGATTTATTTGGTGCGCTTTTTTTATATTATGACAATGACTTTATTAACGAAACTTTCTTTCAGGTTATCATGGCTGTATCAAAACTACTCGACAACTCAACAGCGATCAACTGCAAACGCTTCCAAGAGTCTCTATCTGTGATTAACTGCTTCGCGACCGGTGACAAAGCTATGAAAGGGACAGGCTTGTCTGGGGAAGTGGCGGAGCTGATGCGTCGGGTCAGAACTGTAGTCGGGGCTAGGGCGAGATTGGCTGGCGTCGGCGGGACCGGCGCATCAGGTGAGAAACATTTAAAAGGGACACGGAAATGTTTATGAACTTTGGTACCTTCTTCCTCTGTCTGAAATGTGCGATACATCATTGGATAGCTATTTTAAAGGTGAACAAAAGTTAAAATGACGCCTAGTTCCAAATCTTAGTCCGTTAAAAGCTTTTTGATCTACACATGTCGGTCACTTTGTGAGTGTTATCCTTCCACTGAAGCTTAGGAAATAAACATAATATAGGAAACTAGATGCTGCCCGCGGTTTCGCACGCTCTTTTCCGAGATAGAAAGTAGCCTATATCCGTCCCGGGATATCATCTATCACCATGCCAAATTTTATTAAGATCCATTCAGCCATTTAGGCGTGAAAATGTCACATACAGACAGACAGAGTAACTTTAGAATTTATAATATTAGTATGGATAAACATTTCGTCATCCCGCTGGTTTCCAATTGGCTGGCCCAAAGCGTTGCAAGGCACAGCTTGTCCGGTGAAGTAGTTTTGCGTTAAGTAAATATAAAAAAAGCTGAGAGTTAATTTCCTTTTACTTTTTCCTAATACCTTTTAATACCTTTTACGTAATACAACTCTACGGTGTTTATATATTTGTATAACCTGCGTATGCGTACTTATCGAATGGATCGGATCGGATTCTAACTGAGCAAGACGGCACGAGAGATGATGTCATTCTCAATCCCATTTTTCAGTACTCAGGTTGTAATAATAAAACTTCCCTTACTAACAGGTGCAGGAAGCGTCCACTTGGCGGAACTTCAACACGCTTTGGCCGCGTCCTGTCGCGCCACGCCGCGGCTGAGGCACGCCTGGCTGTCAACTCTGGCTGAGCACAACGCGAGGCAGGGCGATCATGATGAGGTAATGTACAATATGAATGGCAAGCAGTTGGACTGATGATGGGCAGGGAGCGTCCACTTGGCGGAGCTTCAGCACGCCTTGGCCACATCCTGTCGCGCCACGCCGTGGCTGGCTGTCAACTCTGGCTGAGCACAACGCGAGGCAGGGCGATCATGATGTGGTACAGTTTGAACAGAATAACCAGCAAAATTTGTAACCCAAAACTAATCGCAGACTAATGAGAAAAAGATGATGTACGCCACAGCCGGGTGTCATAAAATGGATACCTGGCATGGAATGAAACATTCTCAAATTTTTCCCTCATAAAATTCCGTCAAGCGCACTAAAAAGTCTTGGGATGCCCTGTGGATACAGTGCAACTCACAGCTCATTGCTGAGAGGCAATATTCATTACCGTCTGAAATAAACGAATTGAATTTAGAGAAGTGTTCTCTAAATTCAATTCTCAAATTTTTCCCTCATAAAATTCCGTCAAGCACACTAAAAAGTCTTGGGATGCCCTGTGGATACAGTGCAACTCACAGCTCATTGTTGAGAGGCAATATTCATTACCGTCTGAAATAAACGAATTGAATTTAGAGAACACTAGCGATAAATAATATATTTTCCACAGGCAATGTGTTGTCAACTACACATAGCAGCGCTCATCGCTGAATATCTGAAACTCAAAGGAACGCTTACGTGGGGCGCTGACGAATTCGCAGAGATATCCAAGAACATTCCCAGAGACGAAACTGGACTTAAAATCGATGAGGGTAAGTCATATTTTCAATTGTAGTGTAAAGCTAAGGGCCAAAGCATATTGAAAGCGAATCGAAAGGACTTTTTGTGCCGTTGTGCATAGAAATGTGTGCCTTACGTTGTGGAGTTAGGTGTTAATCAATAAGCTATCAATATATATATTTTCTAAACATACATAGAGCAGTGTACGTAGAGGTTAGTCGTTGGTGATGTAATTTACCTCACAAGGGTCAACATAATACCAGCGCTGAGTAGGTAATTTTTGATTTATCTACTCAGCAACATGTTGAGTTGATACCTTTTTGACTCGACACTCGGTGGTTTGCCAAGAAGGATGCGGAACTTACTAGGTAGGTACCTACTATATATCTTACTGATAGTCTAACTGATAAATTTATACCTAGTTTAGTTTTTTCCATAAATGTTTAGTAATTGTAATGTGTCGTGTCGTGTCAAATAAATCATTTCATTCATATAAAAAAAGAAATACTTTGGTTTGCTTGAGTGTGCCTTCACCCTAAGAGAAAAATGCACTTTCTAATTACAAGTTTTATTTCATGTTCGCTAAGGTTCATATTATACACAGCCTTATTCCTTTGGTTAGGCGCTATCTTTGCACACACTATTATAAAGCTACGCGTCATCGATTCTAATTGATGTGCGCTCATAATAAATACATTACATAATAATAAAAATAATATAAATAAGTTTCTTAAACTTAACTTCTTATTTATAAACCTCTGAACTTTAAGCAATAACTAAGGTCCAATTTCACCGTTCGCTGCCAAAACTTAGTTCAACAGTAGGTACTAAGTTCAGCTTGATCGAGTTCAAATGTTGATTTTGATCTCGGTTTACTACACACCGATTTCACCAGCTACATTTTGATTGCGTTTACGAAAACGAAGTTTACATCCGACATTGAAAGGATGAATGTCAGTGTGTCCGCTGTTTTCGTCGTGTTTTACATTGTGTGACAGACAGCTCTTGAACTCGGTTTATAGGCTAAACTCCGAAAATCGGACGGAAGTTCAGCTTGATCCGGGTCAACTTTATTTCGGTAAAATGTGCTGAACTCGTTTAAAGCGCTAAACTTAGTTTATGTTATATTAATCGCGTTTAATGTAATTGGATCTAAATCGTTAGCTTTCTAATGATTTAAGTCAAAGTGAGAAAAACACTGCTTAGTTAGCCATTGCTTAACTAATAGATTTTTCTAAGTAAAGAGCGTAAATGTTTACGTAGTTGGTGCGAGTTTACAGTCTTCTTTAAAGTTGTGTGAGACGATATATTTGGTTAGGTCCTTGAATGTCTCGATGGGACAGAAAGGGGCGTCGCATCCAGGGACCTCCATTAGTCTCGGCTCCGCTGAATCGTCGTCCCAGTAGTAAATCTGAAATTGGTGTTTAGAGGAGTTATCTAGATCGCGACACCTTATTTCTTGAATGCACACAAAAAGACTATACATAAAAACTTAAAACTAGTAAAAGCAAAGGCTTGGCCGAAGTTACAAGTTGCCATTAACCTAGAAGTCACAAGATTGTATAACAAAATGTAATTTCCCCAGTTGCCAGCTAGAGGTGAGTTAAAAATGTTCAATTGGTAAGTTGGATCTCCAGTTGGCGAAATCCCTTTTCAACCTATAGCTTCCTGCACGCATTCCAGGAGGTCTACTTTGAAAAACGAACGAAGTCTAAGTTGTCCGATCCGACGTCATCCGTCAACTTCATTCATTATTCAAAGTAGACATGTACTATACAGAGTTTACCTTTAGTCCAAACCGTGCTTTCTCCGGCACTGTTATCTTATTCTTCTTCGGTTGCGGTAACCGCTCGTGTAGTTCAAACAACAACGCCGCGCCGGGGTCAGGCAGTCGAGGTGGCGGAGCTACGCAAGCAGCTAGCAATGCCGCGACGTTCTCTGGCGTTCCTGTACGCACTATTATGCGGAGGCCCGATGCTTTTACTATGTTGGATGTCGCTTCTGTTATTATTTGCTGGAGGAGTGCGCCTAGAAAAAGTAGTGCGTTTTAGAGGCGAGAATAAAACGTTACTTTACGATAGCTTGTCTCATGTCATACATGAAAACATAAATTAAAGCAGTCTTTTTTTGTAAAGATAAAACATATAATTTCGTTTATTTTATTTGATATAATGTTAGGTTTTGATGTTATGCATAGATTAACATCACATAGGTATCATTTTGTCCTCATTCGTTGTATTTGTTTCAGATTTTATAAAAGGTTAACGTACTAATGACCTAAACCAATATGCAATTCAAATAATTGGTTTAAAAAAAATACAACTTTATGAAGTTTTTGTCTAGACTCCATTGCTGATTTGCCCTTGGTATTACAAACATAATGAATGAGCGACCGGATTCCAAACACCGTGAAATAAGTTAGTGTTTAATTTACAATCTATTTTATTAAGTAGGTAATACGTGTAGTGTTATACAATCTGTGGTACTACGTAGTCTTTCACTTGTGGACAAGTCTACATATAAACTGAAAATAGATCACCAAAGTGAAGTTTTATTAACACTTTGACTGCTACAGACGCACACAGTGAGGAAGGACAGCTCTAAACTTGTTATTAACACTTAGCTACATTTGTGTGCTGCATAAATATATCATAAGAATTGCGACAGTTATATCTCTTAAAGCCAAGCTTTATATTTCCTTACCGCCACTCAATTTCCTCAGTAAGTTGTTGTGAAACATCATAGAATATTCCAGCCTAGCGACATCCATTAGTTTTCGCTTCACGTGCTTAGCCCATTTCGGATTCGCTACTTTAATATCGTCCTGTAAAAAATAAATTTGTTTAGATACACGGGATACACCTTACTAATGAAATCTTCACAAACACGTTTTCCGTATTTTCTTGAGCTTCATATTTATGTTTATAAGATGTTGATAAGGAACACCATCGTTTTATCCTTACGTTTATTGCAATTGAAGGTCTCACGAAGATACGGCTTATAAGCGGTACCAACAAAACAACAAAGATTCGTGACAAACCGTTTTTTGAATAATTACATCATACATTATAATGGTGGTACTGTTTTTACCTGTATGAGGAACAAATTATTCAAATCATAAGCCTCTTGTGGCGTGCTGAAGTTTGTATTTGTCATCTGTGCAATTCTGTGAAAGAAATCTTTGAACGGCGCCAGAAGACCCTCTTCGGTGAAAGCATCTAATATTCTCTGCTTTTCTTGCAAATAACGAGGGCAATTTTCTTCATACAGCAGCTGAAAAGACTTGAACGTTAAACAAGCGTTAGAAAATTTTAAACGCTTGAAAGGATATTGTGCGTTGGCAATGTTGGCATACAAATGGACCGCGATGTAAGACTTAATTTTTTTGTGCAATTAGCCGTTAATTACACAACATTTTTGGTAAGAAAAAGGACAGTTACCTAGTTGATCGTTTTCCTAAAATTGTAAATTCCTTAACTAAATAAATATAACATTTATTGACACCATCCTCAAAGTCAAAGTCAAAGTCAAAAACTCTTTATTTCCATAAATACAATAAATGTACACTTAGAAAAGGTCAAATTCTTAATAATTAAACACTGTCATTAGCATTACACATAAAAATAGGTAGTATACAGGGTGCCAAGAAACATGTGTTCTAAGACGAAAGGGGGCGATTCTGGACCCCGAGGGGATCAACTTTTATTCTACGATTTTTATAATATAAGTAGATTGTTTTTCTTTTGAAAAACATATGAGGCTACTTTTCTTCTTATTAGTTTTGTACGTGTACATTATAATTACTGTTTTAAAAACTCAAAGGATTTACCATACATATATTATTTTTAATAATTTCATGACACTGGTTTTTTGTTTAAATAACAAGCATAAAACATTTGTAAAATATTGTATAATGTTAAATATAATGCAAGAGAATGTGTAAAAAAACACGAATAGGAAGAAAAAACTTTTATTTTAATATTTTCGTAATTTAATAATCATTATTCACAAGTGATCCCCTTGGGGTCTAGATTCACCCCCTTTGGGCTGAGTACACATGTTACGTGGCAGCCTTTATAAACACAAACAGTGCTATGTATAAAATATAAATAATATAAATATAAAGTGGTATTGATTTTCTTTTCTCTTAAATTTTTTGTACACTTGTGGAAGTGAAAAAGAAATGCCTGGTTTTGTAATTTTTTGGAATAGCTGTGAAAGTGTGAATAGCTGTGTAGCCTTGCAAGTTCTTGTAAGAGTGAAAGTAGACTCACATAGTCTTCTTTCCGCGGTGGATACGTGTAAGAAACTGGCTGCCACAGAATAGTTTCGTTCCACATTTGTTCTTTCGGCGGCGGCCATAGCCCAGCTGATATGAGGAGCGCCGTCATCTTACTCAACTCTGTGTCCGATGCTATCACAATACTGTTTTCTAAAAAACAACACATGTTTAAAGCAATTTAGGATTCCATAAATAAATAATGCTGGTCAATCCACACAGCATCACCTAGCCCCAAGCTAAGCAGAGCTTGTGCTATGGATACTAGATGATCTATGTTCTTGATGTTGATAGAAGTATAACGCCCGGATGCCCAACCGCAACTCAGCTTTAAGCAGGACTCACATGACTTTGAAAACTGTTTTTGTTTACCTGTTTTAAAATAAAATCTGGCATTAAAAAACTGTTAAAAAGTCTCGTCTTGAGACGTGCTTATATCCCAACGCATCTTAGATTTAAGCGCGTCTCATGTAGCGACTTTTTGACATTTTTCAATGAAAATCTCTAAAAAAAATTTTATTTGACACTTTAAATCTGAGTTGCGTTTGGAGGATTCGGGGGTTTGTCGCGTAGATAATGATCGGGTTGAAAATTACCAGCTTAGATCATATTTGATCAAACATGACCTAAGCGGGACAGCATGAGAGAGGCCGTCATTTTCAATCACAATCTGGGCGACTTATAAAAGCGTACCTTCGTCATAATAAGGTCCAAGAAACTCGTTATATCGCTTTCTAAGTAATGCGCCCATTTCGTATGTCAACATTTTTCCTTCCTGTAACGGAAATTAGTCATTGAATTTACGTAAACTTTTGAAAAAAAAAAACATTTGAAAAAATTACTTGCTTTTAATTTAATTGTCTATTTTATACATAGTTTGGGTTTTTAATTTTTAGTAAATGTTATATATAATACTTTTTATAATTTATTACTACCTAATAATGATGTTCATACACGATGTAAAATTGTTTATGAATAAATGAACTGAACTGAATACCCTTCTACGGCAAACATTCTTCTTGAAGATAATCGGACGATTACATTTTAATTGCCGTTTCAGAAATAAATTTGCATAAATTATACGACAAAGTGCTGCTAATTATCTTGCAATCTTACTATTTCTGTGACGTTTCGTTCTAGCTACAGGCTACAGCTTCACAGCTCAGCTTCAGTTCAGTGACGCGCTCAGAGCAATAAATCATTATAAGCGTCTGACAACGTCGCCGACAATCGGTTCCCGTTTAGCAAAACGCGACCTTTGCCGGACCCCCTCCTCCACGTAGGGAAGTTAGATCTCGTTTAAAAGTACATACTTCGTCCAGGTGTCCTAACGTCTCGGTTCCGCAAGTTCAATGTCACAAAAAAAACACACGTGACATGATAATTTTACGTGATTGATGGACCCTAACGCCACGCAGTAAGGTTAACTATGGTCAGTGAAACACTGCGTTGGAATCCTCCCAAGTTTACGGAGAACAGAGCCCTGATTTCGGTAAGTCGATAGTATTACCTCGATGACGAGACGTTGCATTTTTGTACGGGATACTTAGTAGTTCCATGCCCGCACGGTAGAGGCGCTGTACCAAATTCCATACAAAAATGGAACGTCTTGTCGTCGAGATGATACTATTGTCTGACCGAACTCAGGGCTCAGGTGATATCCATGTGCATAACAAGTGCGCTATTGTCGATTTGTGAATAGTGTAAAGGAGCGCCAGCTTATGAATGAGTGAATCTGTTCAGTTCAGACTACATTTTGTGACGCGACGCGGCATCGTCGCATGCTCTATGACATCCATTCGTCACGGGCAGTTCGCTCAATTGGATGAATAGAGGAACTACGCTAAAATGTATATTGTTGCAATTTTTAGCTCCCATGAGATGAATGCTGATACATGTTTGGAAGTGTTTTTGTGTGATGCGGTTATTTGGGATTTATGACCCGGTTTGTATTGTAGCGTGAGAAAAATGTTGCGCTGGCAGTGTAAACCTAAGTACAACATAAAGTAGTTCGTAAACTGGTATTGGTAGTGAGTCTGCACAAAACCTAATAAAACTATAATACCTATTCTATGAAATTATTTTCTCTTTAATAGTTCCACTGACAATCAAATAATATGTCCTAATGCTTTACCTATTCGATTTTATTAGATATGTCAATCGATTTTGTTTATGAAGAAGTTGTAATCGATTTTGTTATTGTTGCTCAACATTATGTAATATTTTACAGACTTTATTCAGGCGTCTAAATTACTTTATTTTGGGAATCAGAATATTCAATAAAATAATATTATTTTTGTGGTTTTATTTGCTACATGCTTCTGCCCACCCGCCGCCGGCATTACGCGTTTTTCCGGGATAAAAAGTAAGACAGATGGTGGATACTTGATAAACTTTATTTTTTATACTATTTTCAATACTTTTGCATAGAAAAATCATTTAGAATAATCTTCGGTCGAAACTTTCGTAAGTCCCTATATTTTCGAGTCGAAAGGTTCTCATCTATATGTGTCAAAAGTAAAAAGTGTCTATGAAATACTTCATTCTGTCATTCAGTCTTCATTCACTCACCTGTCAAAAATTAAGGAACTTCATAGTCGTGCATATACCTACCATACCAAACAGAAAATAATTTCGTAGACGTGGAAATGGTGCCGTACCTTTTTTTTACGAGCGAAAAAAGGGACGGCAACATTTTTAGGCTACTTAATTTTTAGTTTTTTGGTCCCAACAGAATCGACACCAGGCATCTTTTGTTGAACTAAGTTTTTGAAAAGATAAGTTTTTGATAAAAAATCTTATCTTTTTATTACTCGTTGTAAAAAGGACCTTAATCTTGGTTGTTACAGCCATCTTTTTTACTCACGTTCGTCAGAGCTCCGGCACCATAAGGCGAAAACACGTGGTCAGATGGTGGAGCCCCGAGCATCGCCAGTTCACGCTCACTAGGCGTGCGCTCGCCGTGAGACATAAGCTATATAGACATAAATTATGAATTATATAATTTTGATTATACACTTGAAATACTTGTTAAATCTTTTGAGGATGCCATTCGTCCAAAACTAAGATAATTAATATCTCGCTTAGAAACCGCCAGGATTTGACGACCATAAAACTAGTTTGGCAAAATCTGACTGGCAGGTAGAAAAAAACTAATTGCCTCGTACTTTCAAGTTTTGCTCGTTGCTATGAAAGCTTCTGCATGGAAAACATATATTTGATTGGGTAGGTAGGTATTTATTGTTAGGTATGATGTTGTGGGGCATTTGTTAGTTACTAACTCACCACATGAACTTGGCGGAGTACTGTGACTTCCACAGTGGTGTCCTTCATCAGTATTACTGCTACGAGGGCTGAAAATGAGAATAAACTCGTTATAACTCAATTGTTCTCATGGCTATATTTAAAAATATGAGAGTAAGATTACATTTTTAGGCTGTCCGTCACACTGCATTAAATAATCCATGCATATATAAAGTTAAGTAAGACCAGCCTAACAAAATTTATTTTAAGGTTTCATGCAAGACTCAGAACTAAATTTAATAGAAAAAGCGGTAAGGATTGTAAAATTGGCGCAAAACTTATAAGGCCTTCTGCGCCTGGGCCAGTTTCAAAATCGCTAGTGAAGGGTCACTGTGCGATTTTGAAATACCACCGAGAAGGGTCGTGGTGGCATTCTCCACCCCCTCTCGGTGCCATTCTTCGCCCCACAAAGTCACAACACTTTCCGTGTACTCGATTCTCATCCCCGGTGACGACGCCGCCTCCGTTGGTCGGCTCCTCGCGACCGCGACCTTTACGGACTAGAGCGCAGAAGGCGCTACGGCCGATAGTCAGGATGGGGTCTAGGGCTTTTGTTTTGCTCTCTACGTACCGGCGATGAGCGGGATGCCCACCAACACGCCGAGGCAACAGCACGTGTGCTCAATGCGCATCCCCGGCGTCGCCGCCGCCACCGCCTCCGACGCGCTGGTCGGCTCCTCGCGACCGCGACCTTACCAGGCTATGGCGAGCGTAGAAGGCGCTACGGTCGATATAAGTTAGAATGGGGGCTAGGGCGCATGTATTGCTTTACGTACCGGCGATGAGCGAGACGCCCACCAACACGCCGAGGCAGCAGCACGTTTGCTCAATGCGCATCCCCGGCGTCGACGACGCAGCCGCCGCCGCCGCCGCCGCCACCGCCTCCGTCGCGCTGGTCGGCTCCTCCTCGCGACCGCCCTCGCCCCTGCACACATAATGCACCTGTTTGTAATAGAGCCCCAGCAGAATGTCCGATTCAATAAATTCACTCAATAAATTCATCATCATCATCTCAATGGCGCTGAGGGGCGAAAGTCTGCTTGAGACGCTTGTGGGTTCCATTCCGGCCGTAAGACAAATATACAGGGTGTTTGTGTGAACACCGTTGTCCTTGAAAACAGAGGTTTAGTATCATGAGTAGAGTCCAAAACCGATAAAAAAAAAAATGAGATTTTTTACTCATTTTTGAAAGAAAAATCCTCTTACTTCATAAACGCCTGCACCGGTGGGCGCGCGGCGTTACCCTTAATCAAAGCTCTGTCGGTATCAAACTAAGGTGCCGGCCCCAAAGGACATAACTCAATATAATAATTACATTGAGTTTCAGAAAAGATCATGAGATATCTATCTTTACGAGGAAACGAGGTATTTTATTAATCATAGTAAATACCTCTAACTTAACGGTATACATGGTGCCACGTATTTGGTGTAATAAGCCGAAAGATGGTAGTTGAGCACCCTATACCCAACTGATCCGCATGGTTGATTTTCAGAAACACTTTTTTATAAGTTTTCATAGAAAAAAATAACTTTACGCATACGCATAGAATAATTACAACTCTATCACTAAAGCAAACACACGTAAGGCCGGGAATTTTGGCGACAAAATTTTGGGGTTCCTTTTTCATGTGCAAATAAAGAATACATTCATTCATGCTAAAAATAAAACTAGGCATACGGTAGGTATGTTAGAAAATCGCGAAATTAAGATTATTTATCAGGTTTTTATCGCGTAACTTTTATTAAAATATCGATAAATAATTTTATTAGGTACCTACGTGACGTACCTACGAAACAAACATACCTATAGATAAACAT
Source organism: Eupithecia inturbata (assembly GCA_963662085.1). NCBI lineage: Eukaryota > Metazoa > Arthropoda > Insecta > Lepidoptera > Geometridae > Eupithecia > Eupithecia inturbata. The sequence continues at coordinate 5,566,814 of OY759180.1, read as the reverse complement.
TAAACATAGTAAGTTAAAATAATAGCTCAAAAGAAAAATGTACGGAACCACTGTAAAATTATCGGCATTGGCTAGAGAAAAGCGATTAAAAGGTCAAGCACCTTATTGATGAACAGCTGATGTAAGGTTGTCACTGTCAGAAATGCGCTAGTTGGGATGAAAGTTTAGAGGTTTTTTTTTTCAGTAAAAAAACCTTGAAACCAGGAAAGTGCTAGAACAAAAAATGTTCGTGGGAGGGTAGACCACCCCCTTTCCGCTTAGTACACCAATAACGTGGACCTTGTTGATTTTCACACATTATTTAAGCTAACAATTAACAACAATAGCTACTGTTAGTACCAGAAATTATGCAGGCTCCGGTTGTTTCCCTATCAATTACTCTACGAAAAGTCGATGTGTTAGATTGGAGCACAAATCAATTTAACATCAGGGTCAATAATCTAGAAATGTTCCTATTAATGTTAGTCCATCAGATTAGGACCAAAATTGTTTTTAATAACATAAATTGCTACCAGATAGGCAATAACAAAACTGGATTTACGAATTTATCACTCACATTTTCCTTCGCCTGGTCTGCAGCTCTACATTGTAATCAAATCGCGCTCGTATCTCACTTTTCATGAAGCATGTTTCCTAAATTTGTTTATTTGTTTAACATGGATATTATGTAAGTGCACTGCGACATATGGCGTCGTATGACGGGAAGTGCACGTCTCGCGAGGCGGGGTCCCACTGAGACCGCACGGGATGCGAGATTCACGGTCGCCGCGACCTGGGCTCGGATGATTGACTCTGGCCAATCGATTGTGACACGGTACATACGTGCCCGGATCATTGTGGCCGCGGACCAACCTAACCTTGCCTCTTGAATAGGGAAATCGGATTCATTTACGATTTATCACATCTGTCTACCGTAATAATGCATGATGCGTTAGCTAGACAATAGGGGAACTTTGTGACGTCCGTTTTGCATATGACTGTCGGGAAACCTACTACGCAGGTTATAATGTGTTTCTGCATGAGGGTGCGATTTGCCTGATAGTGTGAATTAGAAGATTGGCCACTTGGTGCCCGCTTGGTCGGCGCTAATCGATTTCCGTTGTTTCTAACTACTTCTTGCGTGCTTCTTCACTAACCAAATTTACGTTTTCTGCGTTGTTTAACTGGTACCTACGCGGAAAGAGTGACTGCACGTCGTCATTCTTCATTCTTTAAACACCACGTACATTTTGCCTACTGGTTGAAATTAATTAAAGTGTTATAAATATAACACTTAAATTATATTTATATAACAAACAATAAAGCGATATTACTTATTTGACTATAAAGCGATATTTAGGTTTTCACATTTTATGCAAGTTAGCAAGTGAATTACCAATTATAAAAAGCAAAAGTAAAAGATATTTATTTTGCCAGAACATACAGAGAAAAATATACATATAAAAATAAACCATACATTAATTAGTAATCTGACAAAATCGGACTCCACTCAGCATGTGCTATGGTAGAGCAGATCGTGCCATAGCGCTGGTCTTCCGTGGAGACCGTGGTGCGCACGGTTATACTACAGCCAAATAATACAACACTGATAGGATCGATCGATCATTCATTGTAAGACTTACTATGAAACCTGTGTCCTATAAGATCACAGTTATTGTTCAGCGAAGACGTCAACCAAACTTGGTCCGGTTTTTTATTTACCTACATGTTTTTCGCGAGATTTCATCTTAAAATCAACTACTTACTTGTTCTTGACACATATTATACTCGTCAAACGCACCATTTTTGTAACCGTGTTAACACAACGAACAATGCGTGAGCTACGGAAGCGAAATCTCGAACAAATCAAGAAATCAAATATTCTTTATTGCCATAATGACACTTGAAACGTCCTATCATATGATAACATTGGGAGCAATAACGAGACATTCGTCTGTTGTGTGCAAGACAATCGCACTACGTGTGTATTGTTCTAATCGCAATGTGATTAAAACCGTCAGAATATATTTAACAATAGGGGAGATCCTATTACGGTTTTCCTATGTGTGAATTCTCACGTTATAATTTATTCAAAGATGCATTTTTCATAAAATTATCCAAGATATTAACCACATACATTTATAAAGGCAAAAAGGAAAGACATACGTTTGTAAGAATTAATTTATTTACGTATCCAGCTACGTTTTATTTGTGTCACAAATAATTGTTCTCTATCTTATTGCTATAACCATAGAAGTTATTTTATGACTTTAGTATAATAAATATTTACGGGTATTTCTTGTCTAATTTCCTATTTTCAGGACGTTTCAGCAGGTTTATAATTATATTATACCACTGTGCTCGGATTGCGTAGGTTAAAACAATTATAAATATAAATTATTATGCCATTGTAGTGTAGGTACTAACTATCAATAATTCACAGCCGGTAACAATTTGTCACATAACACGTATCTAACGCATAAAACAAACAAGTTCAATGACATAGGCTTTTCAGCTCCTTTGTCATATTACATAAATGTAGTGGGACTAAGAATCACGAAGTATCATGTCTATGGGGCTTACAATGCTCCTTAAACTATATCTAAGAATCTTCTATTTTACACGTCATATCGAACTCTGCTTTCGTCCAAGCATACATTTTTACGAGTTCGACAAATTGGTCGTATTCGCATGGGTCGCTACAGCCTTGGATGCATAGCTCCTTCCCTGGACCACCGGCGGTCTTCGCGTAGATTGCCTGTAATGTAAATACATGCATTTATAATTATAACAGACTCTGTCTCTCTCTTGCTCTCTCTTTTTTTTTCCTTTCTATCAACGCTGTATGGTAGAGATGGAAGATTTTTTTTTGTATTAGTGTTTATAAGTACGGTCTCAGAGTCTATGTGTAATATATAATAAAGTGTTATTTATCCATGAGAGTAATTATGAACAGAGTCATTCGCAACAGAGGTTCAATTAGCAACAATTAATCAATTGAAAAATATTAAAAATCCCGACTCGATCCCCGCTTCATCACTATTTTCGCAAAATGAGGGGGCAAAGGCCCAAAAAATGTAGCTAAGAACTATGTAGGAGTCCAGACGAGTATTTTGATACCTCAATTCTCAAAATCGCTTCAGCCGTTTCGATGCTTCCTGGACTCGGAAAACGGAACCCACGCGTCGCGGGTATAAAATAGTTCATAACTTATTTTTTACCACGGTTAACCGAAACAGTTGCTCAAATAATTATTATTTGAGCAACTGTGTCGGTTTGGATGCATGTATTTCCCATGTTAAGGATTTACAGTTATTGTAAATCCTTAACGTGGGAAATCCATGCCCTTAATAAACGATCGTGTATTATTATTATTTATCTTAGATGAGAGAAGCAGATTAGAGTGGGTGATCCCGGGCTAAAACGATGGTGATTAATTTATTACCTTTATTAAATGCTGTCCTCTGGACTTGTTCCACCACAGTTCCAGCCCGAAGGTGGATCCATAACTGGGCTGGTGAGGCTCAAACACCCTAGAGGCAGCCATAAGAGCCGCTACATTGTTCTCGTGGGCTGAGTAAAGTCTTAGCTTGGGCTGATCGGTGTCGCCTGCTATGTAATTGCCCGTCATGTTCAATATATCTTCCATCAGCACTCCTGAAAAGTATTATAGACTGTTTTTGACCCTTGGCGAAAAAGAGAGGTGCTATGTGTCAGTGTTCCTGTTTGTGGTTTCGTAGCGTCCAAACGGATGAACTAATTTTGATTTAATTTGTTTTCCTGAAAAGACTTCATTATCAGTGTTCTTAGATATGTGCAGCTTAGAATCGGTGCAGCCGTTCTAAATTTATGATAGGTTAAATCATAGTAAAATCAATATCGATGCGATGGTTTAAGTTTTGGGAAATTTGCTTATCTAAAGAGTTTATACACCTTCATTCTTCAAAACATTCTCAGCAAGTCAGAGAATTTTTAGCCGATTTAAGCCTGTCCCAGACCTACGCTAGCTGCGTTGACGGCCACTTTCCAATTTTCAAATCGTAATGACCACCAACGCAGGCCGCGTCTGTCTTGGAGATGCTTTGTTGTTGTTCAGTAGGTTTATGTTACTAAATTATATAAATACCTGAAGCTAATCTAATCAACATGGGTGTCAAAAACTCTGTCTCATACTCCAGCTTAGTAACTTCCTTGATTTCTGGCATAACTTTATTTGCCCATTCCGGGGGATTCAAGCCGACGTTACTCTTAAAAAGAAATTAATTAGGAATGTTAGACAATTTGCAGTTTCATCGGAGACCAGTGCTTTTAATGGAAAAGTGTAAAAAAGTGTTTAAAGTTTATACATACCAAAGTTTGAAATAAATTGTCAAGAAAGAAAACATCTTCGGGTACTGTTATGTTTCTACCAGTATTCTGTTGAAGATAGTCGAACAGTGGTTGATGGGACTTTATTCTGTCCACCACTATTGGATTGCTGTAGGCTTCGTTTCTGAGTTGGCTGTAGAGAGGGCAATTGTACCAATACATGAGCTGAAAACATTAATACAAAATCTTAAGTGTTCCTTATATTTACTAATTCATTTCAGATTCCGATGTCACGTTGACTTGTAATAGGAATAACACCAAGGTTAGATTTAGATGTACTCGTTTAGTACCTTGTCCATCGATATCGATGACCTTGTCTTAAGATAATTCGATGTTCTGCGGGACAAATATTAATCATTCGGCCGAACATAGAACCTCCTGCTTTTTTTCGAAGTGGGTCCCATCTCGATCTGCGTTTATGATGTTTTTTGGATAAAGATATCGAACGAGGCATCAGCTGATAGACAGATTTCATAATACACGTACTTACTAATTAAACTTGTTCCATTTAATTACGTTTCCTGATATTGAACCTAAGATAATTCAATTTTAGGTATTTTTTTCCTTCCGACTAAAAAGTGACGAAAAACTAGTGTTTATATTTGATGTGCATCTGTATGTGGCATCGTAGCTCCCGAACGGAAGAACCAATTTGGATTTGGTTTTTCTTACTTGAAAGATGCCTTGATTCCTTGTTCTTGGCTATGTTTGAAGGAAATTCAGCCATTCATATTGTATGATAGCTCAAAGTAATACGTTCATCAGGGGTTTATCTTACTAAATTTTGTAATATTTACTTGTTGCTTAGAATCCTCTAATGACGTCTGGTTGGTTGACATGTTCATGAGAGTTAGGGAATAGAGAGTGTACCTATGTTTGCACACACACTTGTGCACTGTAATATGTCTTACGCACATGGCTAGTCTCTTTAGGTCGCCGTGGCTGAAATTCAGCACGCAGAGGACATACTTACATCATCTTTACTGTACTCCAATGTGTCGTAAGGTATTGGTTGCCAGTTCAATGAAGGATTCCACTTCTGGGCAGGCGGGGGCGGGTAGAGCGCTGACAGTGCTGTCAATGCTGTCATTTTAGTCCGGGAGTAGCTGGTAGTCCTTGTTATAATTTCGTCTGGCAGGTATAGCCTGGCTATGAGTGCGTTATATCTCTTGCGGAGGTATTTGCCGACGCAGGCTCCTCGCTGCTTTCCTTTCTGTTAATGTTAAATTATAGTAAATCATTATATTATAGACAGGGTTATAGGTAGCCCGCTGACACAGCGTGAACTGCAGGTTCTGCCCATCATCACGAACACGTTCGCGAAGACGCCAGGTCTTAATTCTTATTTTTTTTGTAAATCATCTCTGATAGTAAATGATAAAACACGTTTGCCCTGAATTGCAAAGGACCGATCTCCCACATCCACTGTTAATTTAATGCAGACCCGTTTTTAAGTTTAGATCGCCTCTAAAGCACCTCTAAAGAAAAAAATAAGAATTAAGACCACGAACACGTTCGCGAAGGCGCCAGTCTTCGCGAACGTGTTCGTGGTGATGCGCAGAACCTGCAGTTCACGCAGAAGTGAATTACCAATAACCCTGTATAGTCTGTAAATGTTAAATGGTTTGTTATTTTTAATGTGAAATGTAGTGGTTCATGCTAGTATTCTATAAGTGGATATGCATTGTAATTGTAGAGCGCGATGGCACAAACTTTGCAAGCTAGAATTAACTTTTAGGTAAAATCCTTTACTGTACCTGTTTTAATAATTTATTCGCTTTTCATGAATTGGATGTTTCAATCAAAAACGATAGTACTAACAACATTTCCTATGTAAACTAATTTTGAATAATTATTGGTACGGTACGTAAGCAAATAAAAGCATGTACATCGAATGCGAAAAATATTTACAAATTCATTTCTTCAACTAAATAATTACGCAATGTATAACGATGCGGCAAGCTGAAGACAGGGCGCTATGGCGCTCATTAGGGGAGGCCTATGTTCAGCCGTAGACTAATATAGGTTGTTGATAATGATGATGATAACGATGCGATGCGATGTCATTTTTCACTATTCTACCCTAGACAGCAATCCCCGTGCTAGGCCTACAGTACACATAAGAAAAAGTAGATTACAGAAAGCTATCCAAAATAATGCTTACATTAGTCAATGCTTTTTTCCCAAAGGGAAAGAATAATTTCTCCGAATCAATTGTTTCGCTGGACGGGCTAAAATTCAGCTCTTCATCATCGGGTGTTCGGTCGCCGTGTCTGAATATCTACAAGAAATTAAATAATATGAATATATATCTAAAATAGCTTCTACCTGCGGCTTTGCACACGCTTTTCCGGGATAAAAAGTATCCTTTGTCCGTCTCCGTGATCCCGTTACCTCGCCAAATTTCGTTATGATCCGTCATGTGGTTCGTGACGCTCGAAAAACTAATCCGATTTTTACTATTTTCTTGGTTCTACAAGTAATATAGATAGCAGATAAGAAGGAAACCACAATTGATTCGTATGTTCATAGCAAATGGCTTCGAATGTGCGCAAAACTTCTTATCTGCTATATAAATTACTTGTAGAATCTAGAAAATAGTAAAAACCAGAATTTTTTTTCGAGCGTCACTAACCACCTTATGCTGTGTAGGCGTGAAAAGGTAACAGACAGACGGACAGACAGAATTACTTACGCCTTTAGTAGGATATCGACCTTGACAAACCAGTTTCCTTATCATATGTAGCAAGTCAATTTAAATGAGAATTTTATAGAAAGGCGTTTATAATTTGTAATACAAATTTTATTTTCAATTCATATATTTCAAACAACAAAATTTTTTTAAGAATACAAAATAAATTAAGGGATAAAATAAAATAAAAATAAATTAAGGGATCAAAATCCCCAAATATGGACTATATTTGGGGATTTTGATTAATTACAAAAAATTACAAAAACTCTGAACATTGTTATTACTTGTAAACACGAGTTCGCTTCCTTATAACTCTTTCGGAAGGTTCACCCTGTACAGTTCAGCAACTTATGTCGTTTCGTTTCGCAAATTTTCAGCTACCAACACAAAACTGATAATTCTATATCTATATATTTTAGATTATGATGGACATGATGTGTATAAAATTAAATTATAATTTGTGTAAATTAAATTATAATTTGTGTAGTGATCACTCTCAGTAAAGCATCAAATCATCCTAGGCCGATAGCACGACCGCGCTGCGTGAAATCAATTGTATCTCCAGAATCCAACGTACCACGAACGCTTGCAAGAGTTCCGCACCCGAGCGGTCTACGTCACCATTCCCCACCACCTGGTTCGTATTTGACTCCTCGCCCCACGCACCAACCACAAGCAAGAGCCACAAGATCATAGTAAAACCTATTTATATTTAAACTTATTTACAACCCGACGACGTTGTATACAAGTTCTAAGTTCTATCTACGTTCAGTAAGTACGCGCGTTCGCGAACGTTTTTCGACTGCAAATCTCGTAGCATCTGTTTCATTTATATACAGATGGATTAGTAGGTAGGTATCTACAATAGGATCGGCGGATACTTCTGTTAGTACGCGACATCGTTTGAATATTATCTATGTAGAAATGTCAGGGGATTATAGCATTGGGCATCGGACTGTTTTATGCATATTTTTAATTGGTTTTGGTGAATAATATACAGGGTAATTTGTGAATTTACTTTTTCTATTCTCAATCTAATAAGAGATTAATTTAGTAAATCGGTGATGAAATATAAATCAGTGTCCCTTGTCTTAGGGTCCCTTGCGGTTTAGTTTTCTTAATATCAAAGTATAAAACATTTATATAAGAATTGTATGAGCGAAAAGAGTAAGACAAATAATTGATTGATAACTTTAAGAAACCCCGACTAGGTTCCCGTAGGTTAAATTTTTGTATGTGACAACCTACAGAATATAGCTAAGTACCATATCTGCAGTCCAGAAGAGTTTTTCGATACCTCACCTCATTTATCAAAGTTGCTTCAGCCGTTTGAATGTTTTGATTTATAGATTTATTTATTCAAACAACTTTACAGGACAAACCACTTAAGTCTACACATCTTGCCCAACTTAACTCAGATATTTAGATAGATATTTATTTAAAAGAACAAAAGAACATAGTTCACATAAAGAAAAAAGTTATAACATTTGTACTTAAATTGTACCAATTTTATATCAGTAATAATTTTTAAAATTCATCTCTGTAATAAATGAATTTAAGTAATAGTTAAAAACTTATAGCTATAATAGGAATTTAGAACATAATGTAGATTATAAATTTTGAAAATAATATACTAATAGGTGCTATGGACTGACAGTAATTTGAATTTGGTTGTTGCCCTACCTGCCGAACTAGTTGAGCACTGTATCTCAGCAGGTAGTGTGAAGTAAGAATTTAGAATTAGTAAGAATTAAGAATTTAGTAAGAATTTTAAAGAAAGGTAAACCTAAACAGAATATTTTTTGAAAAATATAATAAGAAAAATAAAGACTTAACAAGAATGTCTGTAAGTAGGTACACAAAATATTAAAGATATTAAAAATTTATTTTGATTAACAGCCAAAGTTCATTATCATTGTTATGACTACTTAGTAAGAATATTGGTTCTTGGGTAGGTATTGTTTAAGGTTTTGTTACATAAGTATATTTAGATTAGAAAAATATTTGAGGTAAGTAATAAAGAGTTCCTATCAGATAGAACAACACACAAGAAACACTCGAAAACATAACCCGCCTCGCCGGGTAAAAGTAACCAGACATTAACACTAAAAATTTTTTTTATTTTGTTTGTTTTTTATTGTTTAATAAAATGAAATTAATTCAAACGCAGTTGATATCGTGAGCTGGTCGTGACATTGACCTCATTAGGGATAGTAATTGGTGTATTTAGAACATACTTAGGAGCATTTATTATGTACTTTAACTTTGGTCAGAATTGCCATGTGAATATTTTTAAAACTAAACAAAATGGCAAACTCTCAAACATAATCCTAAATTTATTTAGATATAAGCTCTGAATTAATTTATTTATTTACGAAAGGTGCACACTAAGTTACAAAAAATATTACCTCTCATTCATAAATTGAGAACCTTCTGTGTTATCAGAAAAACCTCGGACAAGGTTTTCTTTAAACCCTTGGCAAGGTTATTGAAGGAGAGTAAAATGTCGTTAAAATATTAAACTGCATTACATGAATTTCAAACATTTTTAAGTTTTTTCTGTGTCAATGCCAAAATGATACGTGTTTTGGATCTATGTTCTTTCGCAGATAACGTCTTTAACTGATAGTATGTGCTGAAGACGGACATATGCGTCATGGGCATTGAGAGTGTTTCATTGCCAATTCTTACGGTCCTGTGATGTTTTATATGTATGTACCGAACCGATTTTGATGAATATTTTGCTGTTGTATAGAGATGCCTCCATTAAAATTGTATTCCCAAGGTATTAGTAATTATCCCGCACAACATAAAAACATTGTAAATATTAGAGATTGAAATCGGTTTTAATTTTTTTTAAAACAATCTAATTATTGTTTCAGGCATGACAGACGTGCATTACAACGAGCAAGCCCTATTAGAGCACCTCATGCTATGCACCGAGTACGTCGACAAGGCGGAACGATACGAGCTGCTCGGTCCCCTCTACCGACTCATAATACCCATCCACGAACGCAGGAAGGACTATCAAGCCCTGTTGGCCTGCTACCAACATCTGACTAAAGCGTACGCTAAGGTCATTGAAGTTAATAATTCTGGGAAGCGCTTGCTTGGAAGGTGAGATCTATAAATTAGTCAGAAACATACCAATTTAGTCAAATATGTGGAACAAAATAGGGTTCAAACAAAACTCTGCCTCCTGCGGCTTGTACAGTTTAGTTGTGTTATAGAAACATTTTTGGAAGCTGGTATATACACGATCCCCTTTTTTTCGTATACTGGAGTCCTAGATTTGCGACATCAGCGTTAAAAATTGTATGAAAAAGAAATAAAAACACGCTAGTTTTTAAAAAATCCTAAACCTACAGAAGAACAGCTTCTTTCCAGACTTCAGTCACTGGAAGCTTTGTTTTTGGATCGGATTCCTTTTTAAAAGCCATAATCAGCATCAGCTGAACAAGTCTAATACCTCCCTCTAACTAACCTTGCGGTTAAGTCCAATAACGCTTGTGTTATACATCATTCAGACCAGATCACATAGATTTCCCGTGACCTTGACAAAATATCATGGGCATCTTGAGTTTGCAGCATTGGGGATCAGGAGAGGACTTTGCTCTGAGACGTAAAGGCTTTATTCACCTTTCAGTAACTCGTACAAAAGTTTAGATATTCTATTCCTCATTAATGTTTCAGCATTTCAAAATGAAAAAGAGATTCCAAAATTGGTTGTGCCCTTAACGTCGCTTGCCTTTGTTAGTATTCAACTATTCTAGTTTACTTACTTTACTCCTACTAAGGTTCTACCGCGTCGCATTCTTCGGCAAAGGTCATTTCGGGGAAGATGAGGAAGGTCTCGAATTTATCTACAAAGAGCCGAAGTGCACATCACTCAGCGAGATTTCGGAGAAACTTCAGAACTTCTACGAGCAAAAGTTTGGAAGTGGGCATGTCAAGATGATCATGGATTCCGCGCCGGTTGGTAAAACTATTATCTTAATTAACTCAAATCCAATACTAAAATAAGTACCTATATGATAAAATGGTGTCAATTCAGATGTCGCCATAACTAAACTAAACTAAAATCACTAAAAATTATGCGATCCTTTTTATTGCGATCGTTATGAAAGGGACGGGAACATTTTTAGTCCTGTCAAATGAGTTTAGTTTAGTTTTGGCGGCATCTAAATTGACACCAATGTTAACAAACATCGCACCTTAACCTAAAAATCACTATATTGTTGTTGATTTTTTGATAGAATTTGTACTACTTGTCGATTTCTTCCTCCTATGCTCCAGTAGGTATAGAATAGCTCCAGAAGGTATAGTTTCACTGATTTCAAAGCTCAAAATGGATAAACAAAAACTATCACTCAAAAAACAGTCTCACGTTTTGCACGTGAAACAAGTTTTTGCTAAAAGTCTTTAGTATTTATTGGCTAGCGATACTAGTTTGCTGTTTTGGAATAAGTATAATAAAATCAAAGAATCAAAGGATAATCAGAATATAATGAACATACCTGTTCAACTAAACGATAGTTCCGATTCTTGTATAAGTACCTATTATGCAAATCTTTTGGCTTTGTTATAGACAACTAAGGCCCGTATTATAAAAGCTTGCTCAGTCATAGATCTATGCTTGAGTGACGTTTATGCCGTAGAAAAGCGTTACTCAAACATAGATCGATGACTGAGCAAGCTTTCATAGTACGGGCGTAAGTCAAAAATTCAAAATTCAAAGTGCTTTATTTCCTTTAGACCTTACAGGACTCTGGGACACGTCACAAAATTCAAATTACTTAAGTAAAACTAGAAAATAAAGTGCTCACTTTGATTTTTGCTCACTTCAATATTTTCAAGGTAAAGCAAAGAAGCGAACAAGAAACCTTTACCTTGTTATGTTGTTAGTTTTCGAGTTGGAGCAAAACTTGTCCCAAGCTTTTTTATCCTCTAGATAATCTGATATTTCGTAGTAAGCCTTTTTACAAAGGATATGTTTGACAATTTGTTTGAATTTATTTATTGATAATTTTTCCAACTCATTTGGTATTATGTTGTAGAAGTGTATACATTGCCCTTTAAAATATACATTAATCTTGTGTAGCCTAGTTGTGGGCACAGCGAGTTTATTCTTATTTCTAGTATTTAAATTATGTATGTCACTATTTTTTGGGAACCGTTTGATATTCTTATGAGTGTACAACATGTTTTCATAAATATATTGACATGGTACTGTCATTATGTTCAAATATTCAAGTCGTTATGAATAATTATTAAGTCTACGTAACATACTCGTACTTACTTTTACAAAAACAAGATATAAGTAGGTATAATTATTTTGTAAACGGCGGCGTCGCTCTACCGAACTAAGGTAAAATATTTATTAGATAGGATGTCTAGCTCGTCTTTCTTCCAACACCTGAAATGGGTATATGACCGTAATTTATCCTGTATAGACTGACATTTTTTTTATTTTTGTAAGCTCAGTTATCTACTTTGACTGGAATAATTTTAAGGACTGTATCTAAATATGCAGAGCTTGTGTTATGGGTACACTCAGAAAAATGTAAAGTTGAAGACGGTGCCTTATATAATAAGAGCTAATTTAGTTGGAAGTTAGGCGAAAAACAGGCTTAACGTAATACGATCGAAAATGCCTTCCAATGCAGAAGGCGTTATTTGCTTTCCAGCGTAAGGCGTTATTCGCTTTCCAACATAAGGCGTTATTCACTTTCCAGCTTAAGGCGTTATTCGCTTTTCAGCGTAAAGCGCTATTCGCTTTCCAACATTAGGCGTTATTCTCTTTCCAGAGTAAGGCGTTATTCGCGTTCCAGCGTAAAGCGCTATTCGCTTTCCAACGTAAGGCTTTATTCGCTTTCCAGCGTTAGGCGTTATTCGTTTTCCAGCGTAAGGTAAATTCAACATTTCTGACGACTGTTAGCGATGTTCCATGAGGGCTTGGTTAACTTGCTTACGGTTTAACTCAACGTACGGTGAGTTATATTATGCCTTCTGACGGCTGGTAACGCAGTTTAGTGAAGGCTTTAATAACTTGCTTACGGGTTAATTAAACGTACGGATAGATTTATTAAGCCTTCTGAGGGTTGTTAATGCAGTTCCGTGAAGGCTTGATTAACTTGCTTACGGTAAAATCAAACATACTATAAGGTATATTATGCTTTCTTTTAAACAAGAATGGCGTGTATTCTGGCGAATAAGCCTTCTGACCATTCATAACGCAGTTTTCTGTTGGCGTGGATAAGTTGCTTTACTGTCATAAATTTAACATTGAGGACCTGCGCAGACGACGACGGGGCGGGGCAGTACGGCAGTATACGATTCCCTTTGTTCTACCGTTCGCGGCAAATATTCCGGCCCGTCTCGCCCCGTCTCGTCGTCTGCGCTGCGCCTCAATGTTAAATTTAAGACAGTAAAGCAAGTTACCCAAGCCTACATAAAACTGCGTCACCAATGGTCAGGAGGCTTATGCGCCAGTATGCACGCCGCGCCGTCCTTGTAGTATGTTTGATTTTACCGTAAGCAATTTAATACAGCCTTCACCCAGCCAGCGCAGCTAGCCATGTCTTTAGATAACAGCGTTACTAGTCTTCAGAAAGTTTCTTCAGTGTAAACTTCTGTAAATAAAATTGCAAATATTATACTCTACTTACATTCAATTCTTTATTCCAAGCATGACCTTATCTGATTTTAAACTCTACCTAAATTTTTAGCCCCATCGTGTTTTGCGTAATACGATGGTATTAGAATGAAACAATTTTGTTTAAGTACATAATTGAACCTTTATTACTATAATAAAATCAGTGTTACACTTTTCTTGTCATTTAACACGAAATGCACTTAATTAGGTACATATAAGTTGCAATCAGAATTTGAAATTATGTCTGATGGTAATTTATAATTGTTTTTATCTATGATTGTAATTTATTTATTACTATTTATGCAAATACATACAAAATTGGATTTTTAGTTATCAGGATGCGTTGACTTATATGGATCAGTTGAGCTACCTGTAGATTGTTTGCAACAGTCTGCAGTTAGCTTAATTGTTTCAATTGTAAATACTAGTTCTAATTTGTTTTTATTTTTGAATTGTAATTTTCTTTGTCAATAAAGATCTTGACTTAGTACTTTAATAACATTGCTTTGCCAAGAACAACAAAATTCTAAATTAAAATATAGAAAACTTCCAATAATAAAAATTTACGCAAAGTGTACAGGGCTCGGCTGTCCCTTAAATTTTAGTCAATGAAATCTGATTTTTTTTCTCGTCTTTTACTACTTTAATGTAGGTAACCACTGTTAGAGTCCTGTCTCAGTTTTTGGAAATATTAAGAAAACCGACGTGTGAACTGCGATAGTAGACGAAAGTCTACTATCGCAGTTCACAACACAGTACTTGTTGTACATGTTTCAAGATGTTATTACAGCTTTCAGAAGTTGAAAGGATATGAAATACGGAGTACGAGCTCGCCTCAAACAAAGTAAACACACATGGCAAAACTAATATGGCGTCCGTTTTTAGAGAAAGGAAAGGTGTGGTGGTACAGAATCCCCGGAATTATGCTGGTTTTTTTTTAAACCTGAAATAAGACCTGGCAAAATCGTGGTCCGTATTTGCCGTACGTCGATAAAAAACTTAGATGGATGATGTTTAGTGATAATGAGCAAACTATAGTTGCGCTATCAATAAAATCACTTAACACACTCGGTTTTCTTCCTATAGTAATGCGTTATGGAGAGTCTGGCATAGTGGTGTAATCACTTTATTTAGTTTATGTCCCTTTACACTTTGAATTCAGACTAAAATCAACATAAACCGTTCGTATTTGCCACTCACGTACGTCATTATAAGACTTGTGATTATGTTCGTTGAGTAATAGCTTCAAGGGCATATTTTTTGTTACGTACTAATTTATTAAACGTTTCTTAAGGATAATAACGCCGTACTTGCGGGTATATTCGTTGAAAATTAAACTGCCGTAATCACTTAAGTTTACGGCGCTTTACACCCCAAATTCAGACAAAATCGCCATAAACAGTTCATACTCGCCGCTCACGTACGTCATTATAAGACTTGTAATTGATTATTAGCGATAGCCGAAGAGCATATTTTTTTATTACACACTAATTTATTAAACGTTTCTTAAAGCGAATATCGCCGTACTTACGGCTATAGTCGTTGAAAATTAAACTGCTATAATCACTTAAGTTTACAGCCCTTTACACCCCAAAATCAGACTAATCGCCATAACCCGTTCATATTCGCCGCTCACGTACGTCATTATAAGACTTTTGCGCCCGAATACTCAAACGCAACTCAGATTTGAGCACGTCTCAAGTCGCGTTTTTTTTTGACACTTTCAATGAAAATCTGTCAAAAATTCGTCACTTGAGACGCGCTTAAATCTGAGTTGCGTTTGAGTATTCGGTCGTTGATTACGTTCGTTTAGTGATACGAGTAGCTGAAGAGTATATTTTTCTTAGGGCGAATGCCGCCGTATTTACGGTTATATTCGTTTTAAATTCATTGCCGTAAGCGTAAGGCGTTTTTAATAGTCCATACAGATTAATTTTGTGGTCCATACTACGATATTGGCATAAGAAGGTTAAATGCCGTAACTGCCGTACAGTAAGCCGTTTTTGATGCTCTGTGTCCCATACAATAAACAGTATCGTTTTAACGTTTCTGCTTAGCTGAGTAAAAACTGACGTAGGCTTTTATAATTTGCCGAAATTTGAACGTACTTGTAATACAATCGTATAAGGCGTAATTGACCTTAGGCCAGAAATCCAACTTTCTCTGTACTGGATGACTGATTGTTCTTATTACAATACATTACATTGATAGATAAAACACCCAGAACACTCGGATCAAATATCTGCAGGTCATACAAACATTTTCCTTGAGGCGGGAATCGAACCCGCAACCTTCTGCGTCGCAAGTAGACCTTCGCCAGCTGCGCCACAGAGGTCGGCAAGAGAATTAATTTGTTTAAGCCTACTCCCAATTTTCCCGGACTAAATCCTTCGATCCAAACAATGCCGACTACACTAAGCGGGGAATAAGGTCCGGAAGATGGTGATAAATCCTTCCATCACTATCGAATTAAAACTAACAAACAAACTATTAAGGATTTTGAGATATCAAATCAATCTAAAGCCGCGTTGACATAATCAGAGTGGACTCTGGTACCTACTCGGACGCAATCCATATTGTGGCAACCCGTAATCCGAGCGCATTCGGACGACGGCGTCCGACCGCGTTCTACTTTTCCGAGCTAGCTCGTATACGAGTAGGAAAATAAAATGGCGTCTAGTACAGCAATCAAGCGTCTCATGACATTTTTCGATGTTGGTTATGAAAATGATCCGAGTGAACTATGTTAATATCCTAGCACACTCGTCGTACACAAAGCTACTCCTACGAGTACACTCGGTCCGAGGCTTGTCCTGACTCTGACTCTAGACTCTGGTCGTGTCTACGCGGTCTAAGTGAATCGTCAAATCTTGGTTATTATTTTATAAGAGTTTTATACGAATTTTATTCCCAAACCCCACAGGTAAACCGTGAAGAACTCGACTCGAAACTAGCCTACATCCAAGTGACCTGGGTAAAGGCGGCGCCCGAACGCGTTACCGCGACCAGCTCTAGTGGTGAAGGGTCTTTCGAACGGTCTCACAACGTGCGGCGATTCGTCTTCGAGACTCCCTTCACACGAGACGGCACGGCGAGAGGACCGGTGCATCATCAGAGACTGAGGCTTACGCATCTTACTGGTAAGTTGGACTCTATGGCTGTTGGAGCAAGGTTGAGTTTCAAGCGACGTAGTCTAGTGGCCAACTTGTTAGCGATTGAAATATTACATAAAACTAAAAACCATTGATTTTTGATGCGATTTTTTTGACTATTTTTGATCTTCGTTTGATAAGTCTTTTGAACCACAATAGGAAACTTGAAACTTTCTATAAATAAGTAAAACTCCAACTGTAATAACAACAAATACTAAAAATATTAAAAAAATAGAAAATTAAAGCGGTCTCCCAACAAATGAAAATTTGATGTTCTTTGAAAAAGTTGCCTGATTTTTACAGTACGGAGCCCTTCGTGTGCGAGTTGACTCGCACTTGGCGGTTTATTTTACAGTGTCACTGTAATGTCTCTATGATCGTACAATAATTTATATTGCCGAACTTCTTCGATAAGTTTTTCTTTATTCAGTTTGAAAGCAACAAACATGACGAACGTATCGTTCCACACGTTCGAAAAAAAGGCTGGGAATTAAGGGTAGGTTGGGAGAGCAGCGTGCGGGCGCGCCGGGTGTTCCACTCGCCGTCCGCGCTTAGGCGGTCCACCCGGGACCCATGCGCTGTCAATGCAAGGCAAGCAGCGAGCTATAAAAGCCGCCACACGCAGAAACCGTAGCCGGGCCGGAGGCGCAGGCGTGCGGGTTGTATCATACGAATTTATATGAAAGACACATACACCACCTGGCGGTAAATAATAAATACATATGATACAACCCCTTCCTTCCAACCTTCGCCTCTGGCCCGGCCACGGTTTCTGTGTGTGGCGGCTCTAACCGAGTGATACACGCGCCGCCCGCACGTAGAGGGCACCCGCCTTCTACATGCGGTAGTTGTGTGTCCACTCGCCGTCAACGCGTTGACCGCTTGCGAGCGAGGCAATCCGGAGTTGATGTAGTGAGCACATATCCATAGAATTATACTAACCACACGAGGCGAGGCGGTGCGGTTCGGGTGCCGAGTGGCTCTGAGTGATGACCTTATCAGTACAGGGTGACTAGCGGTTGATGTCTGGAAAAAAAGACATACAGAAAGAAGTAGTACATATATATTAGGTCCTTACATATGAAATTGGCGTTTTGTATGGGAGGAACAAAAAGTCGAATATTTTTTAATATAATATATTTAATTAATCAAAGTATGAACCATTATTTTCTATGCACTTTTGCCATCTTATAGGTAGTTCATTGATCCCTTTACTAAAAAAACCAGTCGGACGGGAATCAATAAAATCTTTGAAGGCGATTTGGACTGCCCCATCGGAGTTGAATTTTTTCCCTTGCAAGAAGTTATCCAAATTTCGAAAAAAATGGTAATCTGTTGGAGAAAGGTCCGGGGAGTACGGAGGATGTCTTAGACTTTCCAATTGAAGCTCTTCTAATTTAGTAGCCGTCTGTTGCGCAGTGTGTGGTCTAGCGTTGTCGTGAAGCAGCAGTGGCGTGGAGCGATTGACCAGCCTAGGTTGTTTAGCCGCTAGCTTTTCCATCATGGTTTGCAATTGCTGACAATAGACATCAGCCGTAATAGTCTGGCCAGATTTGAGAAAACTGTAATGAACAATACCGGCACTAGTCCACCAAACGCTTACAAGTAACTTTTTTGGGGTTAATTTTCGCTTGGGGCAGGATTTGG
Organism: Eupithecia inturbata; assembly: GCA_963662085.1. Taxonomy (NCBI): domain Eukaryota; kingdom Metazoa; phylum Arthropoda; class Insecta; order Lepidoptera; family Geometridae; genus Eupithecia; species Eupithecia inturbata. Next base: position 5,548,321 of record OY759180.1, on the reverse strand, counting down.
CTGGCTGGCCAGGAACCCATTTTTCATCACAGGTAATGATTCGGTTTAAAATACCTTCATTATTGTGCCGGTTTAGTAATTTAACGCAGCAGTCGACGCGCGTTTGCCGGTTTGCTTCAGTCAATTCGTGAGGTACCCACCTTTCAAGCTTTTTATCTTCCCAATTTGCTTCAAGTGAATTAAAACAGTTTTATCACTAACATCGCAGCCTGCAGCTAACTCGGACGTGGTTTGCGATGGATCCGCTTCCACAATAGCCTTCAACTCTTCATTATCAACTTGAGTCTCAGGCCGTCCACGGGGCTTGTTCTGCAGGTCAAAATTTCCAGAACGAAAACGTTGGAACCAAAAACGAACTGTGTTTTCTTTTGCAACACGACCGCCATACACATCATTTACCCTTCGAGTTGTTTCCGCAGCACTAGTGCCACGGCGGAACTCGTACTCGTAAATAATGCGATATTTTAAGTTTTTCATTTTGTAAAATGAGTGACGCAAACAGAAAAAAACAGAAGAAAAAAAACAAATGAATGACGATCATCGAAGCACAAATACATGAGTCTATAGCTGTACAAATTTGAATTTGGAATTCCTTACCAAAGAGGAGAAATTTGTGATTAAAGTGGCCAGTACGAAAAACGCCAATTTCATATGTAAGGACCTAATATTTAACATTGTATTACAGGTTACAAAGTAACTAGGTATACATTTAAGTCAGATTTTACTATATATTATCTGAGAAGTGTTTTTTGTATTATGTGTACATATACTTTTTTGAGTTAACTTCTTCTAATAGTTTGCGTGGTAGTTTATTAAGCATAGTAAATATTAAATAATCTGTGGTTCGCATTTGTGATTTTTTGCCATAACAATTATTCTATTCCAACTTATTATTTTTTTGTGTATTTTTCTTAGGTATCATTGTATGTGATACTGGCACAAGTATAGCTAATAATGATAATGTATGAATTTGCTTTGTAAAAAGCAAAAAAAACTTCAATAAGCCCATGACGTTGTCTTGGAATACATTTTGAATTTTTTGAGGTGCTAGGTTTTAAAATCCTCTGCTGCAAATTAAATATATTATCAATTTCTGTTTTGAACGTACAGCCATAGCAGGGTATACCAGTACTGATTCCCCTAGGGCAATATATATAAGGTATGATAAGCAATTTCATACGCTAAGCCTAACACTAAAAATTACTTTTCCCATAGCTGCAAACTGTTTCCCTTACGTGAAACGCCGCGTGCCAGTCGTGGAGACGCAAATTGAAGAGAAGAGTCCGATAGAGGTCGCCATCTCCGAGATGGAAAGCCAGGTCGCTGAGCTGGCGGAGATTGTCAACGCTAAGGCTCATGATATCAAGAAACTACATCTCAGGTAAGGGATTTTATGGTAAGGATTTTAAGGTAAGGGATGGTACGTAGACTAAAGTAAAGAGGCGACGAAGAAACTTTTAGCCTGTTAGTTGTTATATTATGAGTTGGAGTAATGGAGTACAACAATAGCTATAAGCCGCGTAGATAAAGATTGAGATTTAAAATGACCGCCTCTCTCTCATGCTGTCCCGCTTAGATCATATTTGATCTTATCTCTACTGTTTTTTGACGTAGTTTTATTGTTTTTTTTTTGAATTGTATTTAATATTATTTGTATAACTAAACTATCATTCAAATTATAACCTTACATATAGCTAGTTAATAAAGCGAATGTAGAAATGTACCTACCTTCCTACCTACAAAGTACACAAGACAAAGAAGTCGTATTGATACCTCCTTTAATGTTAATACTACCATTGTACCTATATACCCACAAATAAATATTATCATTTCATTTAATCTATCCCCATCTTTATCTTCGCGACTTATACTAATTTTATTAGAGCGGAAGTGTATTCCTTTATCATACGCGTACATAATCAAGTATAGCAATGGTTATCTGCAGAGCTAGTAAACTAACAATACAATTAAATTGTTATATGCCGTTGTTAAATCTATGTACATAATATGTACATAGCTAATACATATTATGTATTTATTTATTCCATCGTAGGTACAAATGTCATGTTACACTTGATGTCGTTACACTCTATATAATTTACACTCTATGTCGCAGAATAGTATAATCCTGGGTACCTATACACGGTGGTACATGAAGGGTGGATCAACGGTGGCGATGGGTGACCTCAATGCCTATCGATTTAACCCCCCTGCTTCTTAGCTACAAATGAAGTATATCTTTCTTTCCCTGTATGTACCGCGATTTTCAGTCGTTCTAAAGTTATTCAGATTTTTTAGAATTTTTGGTGAAAATCCGATTTTAGGCTTCATGTCCCATGTGACTTTGTCAATTTTATCAATAAAATGAATGAATGAACACTGAGTCCATGATTATTAAAATTGAGTTTGTTATAACACAGGTTGCAAGGCAGTGTCTGCGTGCAAGTAAACGCGGGTCCACTAGCGTACGCAAACGCCTTCCTAGATCCGACCCTGGCACAAATGTACCCGGACGATATGGTCGAGAAACTGAAAGCTACGTTCAAGTGAGTACATTCTGTATGCTCTTCATGTGACACGCGATATTATTGGATAAAAATATGGCCTATATAAATTTCCGGGTCTAGAGCTTTATTTATAGTCAATAGACATTCGTTTGACCACAATCCCACAATCTCACTTGATGGAAAGTGACGATGTGGCCGATTGTGTATCACGAAGGTCTAAATACATTCAGTATGGATTACTATATCCTTTGTGTGGCACTCGATTATCTTGGATAAAAATATGGTCTATATGAAATCTCGAGTCTAGTCCAATTCTGTTACAGGCCGATCGGTTCTGTCTTTTTGGGATGAATAAATAACAACTTTATTACGGATGTAAGCGGGTTAACTACGAACCTTATTTGTGTTGGAAGAACACCAACGTTTAGTCCCTCATTAAGGGATGAAGCGTCAATGTTCTTTCAATACATCTAAGTATATCCAATTTACCGGGCAATTTTTCGAATGTTCAATCGGAGCATCAAAGGACTTTGGCTGTTACAAACAATTAAATAATTATTAAATCTGTCTGTCAGCCATTCTAAAGTGTTGCGCTTACCATGGCGCTTACTATCGAACAGCATTCACTTTTATCGTAATATTTGTGTGATCTTGCAGAGAGTTCCTGACAATATGCCACGCGGCGCTACAACTAAACGCAAAACTCATCAGCTCCGATCAAGTCTCCTACCACGAGGCTCTCGAAACCAACTTCTACAAGCTCAGCGACTCACTATCCTCTGTATTAGGGCAATCCATCCAGGATATACTCGTGAACGGCAACCTTAGTACCACTGTGACAGGCGTTGAACTTGATTCTAGCAACGCTTGAGGAATTTATTCGTATAGTGACTTAAACGCACATTACGCAACTTTATTGTGAGATGAATAATGTTTGTAGGGGCTTCGAAATAATTGTTTCATTGATGTAACCATATTGATTCTAATGATGATACATTGACTCCATCGTGAGAATATTAGAGAAAATCTTTGTCACAATAATATCAGCGTTTGCTATGCATAGATTTTGAAACCGAAAAGTGAGTCGTGCATTGCTCAATCACGAATGATAACGATAGCTCAGCGAAAAAAGATCGAAAAAAATCTAAGATGATTTCTAAAAATATGGAAATAATGACCTGAACTGAATTGTTGTATCATTGCACGAGAAATAATGGTTAATTTACAATTTTATCGCCCAATAACGTTTACAATAACCAAATAAAGACTGATGTCCAATAAACTCTACGTAAAACCTACCGTAGGTAGACGTAATTAGGCTAAAAGTCAATTAATGGTTCCATCCTCTTGACTTAGTAAATTTTCTAGTTAATCTTGACAAGATCTGATCAAAACCAGTGCCATGACACCTCTCTTTGTCTTTTTTCTGAAATGTTTATCATGTATTCTCTAAGGGTGTAACGTTTTATACTTAGCTAAAGTTTAGTTCAGTAGAAATTTTAGCATTTTAACTTATAACGTAAGATTGTGATACAAGCCACTTCGAACAAAAATAATCTTCATTCGTAAGGATAGGTAGAGAATTTTAGGAGTAGGTGAAAATACTTGTAAATGACGCGAGAAAAACACATTATTGAAAACACTATTAAAGGTAATGGCTTCAAATTACCTTAACTATCAATTCGCTCGTGATAACTAATAATAGTAGCTTGTAGTTATTCATACAATCATTATTCAGCAGGAAAACCTGATGCTCAGACTAATTTTCTCATTATATTGATAATGAAAGGTATTTTCGCACATAGCAGACATGATTTTCCTTTGCTTTTCAAAAATATATCGACATATTGAATTGTAGAGGTAATAAGTCTGTTTATAATGCGCGAAATTTTAGTGGCACATAATACGACGACCGATGTGGCGCGGCGGGCGAAGGTCCGCCTGCGACGCAGGACGTTGTGGGTTCGATTCCTGCATTGCGACAAATGATTGTACGATCTGCAAATATTTTTTACGGGTTTTCTGGGTATTTTCTATGTATAATAAAAAAAAAGTATGTATTGTATTAAGTATACCAGTCATCTAGTGATGATGCTGTGTGAATTGTCCAGCATTATTTATTTATTATGTAAAGGCAATGCTCAATCTACTTTAATATACTCTATGCATGCCAATTTCCATGTTGGATCACAGATTAGGTAGGCAATATTATGATTTAATTGGGGTTGGATGAATTGTGCGCTAAACAAAAAAATATCACCCTAATGAAGAGCAAACTAAGTTCAACAAGTGTTGTTTTCGCTCTTAGCACAATGCTAAATCTACGTTTTAATGTTTTAATATCTAAATCATTTATAAAAAAAATCCGATTAAAACAAAACACTGTTTAAACTTGGTTTAATTTAAACAGTTCTAAGTTTAAGCAACGTATAAAGGTCCACCTCCATGGACGAGTGGGGTTTCACCAGTGCATTGCAGCAATAGTCCTATACTCTGGGGCCCTATTGTGCTAAACTAATCGCTTCACTATTATTATTATTATTCATTTATTTCAGATTAAATTATATATCCACACAATAATATTAAAAACAAACTTAAAACTATACTTAACATGATAAAAAGAATTAAATAAAATGTCACACAAAAAATTAAAATTAGAATTAGAATTTGCCAATTTACATAAGGATCAGATGGTGCCCATAAGTATCTGCATCCACCTGTTTTGAATGGGGCAGTCTGTCCGTGCTACAATCATGTTCAGGGTGCTGTTGCTGCTGGCTCGCGCACGCTGGAAAAGGGAGGCAACTTTCTTGCGAATAATCACATGAAAGCCGTCCATGCGCGCCTCTGCGAATATCTCTGATGCGCTGCAAAAGCGAGGCAGCCGCATCAGCATCCTGAAGACATTGTTGTACTGAACTATGACAATGGTATCGTCACAGAATGCCACGCTTTTGTATATATATGTAGATTGATAATTGAATGCACCATCAAAACAAAACCTTTATAATTTAACAAACATAGTATACCTACCTTTTAGATGAAAGTCTACAGATGCAGGGGACGCGCAAAAGTGTCAAGGTTGAAGCCATTCTGTCAATCTCTACGTGCAAATAGCAACACACGAGAGAGATCTAGAGTTACTTTCATCTCTATGGATTCTACGTGACTATTCTGAGACGATACCATTATCATATACGTCGTCACGTACGTTGCATAAAACGATTGACTTGCAGAATTGGGCCCCAAGTCCTATACCAACTCAATGAGCGTGTCGTTAGAGCTTTTTCAGACTTGCCTCGACACATTCGCCCATGGAGGTATACCCTAGAAGTGACCTTAGGGGTCGTAACATATTTTGTGACGTCTTAATGTTTCTTAATTTATTATTTTGTGAAATTCTACGCATGTTTTAATTTATTTGTTGTTTGTTAAGTACTTTCTAAGTGATATGCCAGTGAGTTCAAAAGTTGAAACTGAATATAGATACGAAAATAAAAGAAACTCCATTTAATTTGAATAGGTATTGAAAAACAAATATCTATGTAAAGTATAATGTAATATGTTAATGCGTCAATTTTATTAATGATTATTTCATTTAATTATTCAATTGAAATTATGTATGCTTGTTAATTAAAATGTATTTTTGTAACCGACGACAGCTGGTTATTTAATTACTCGTAGTTAATCGAACAAGCTACTTTCAGAAAGACCTTAAGTAGGTACCTAGAAACACGATAATTTGTTCAAATGTAAATTATTTAGACATGGAGGCTTTCTCTCAACATTTAATTTTTACCTACCTATTTATTATATTCTGTTTAGTCGTAAAACTGCACAAAGGATTATTCCCTTTCTATTTCTATTATTGTATCCTACTAATGTATTTTAAAATTCGCTGTTTTAATACATTTTTAAAAACATGATGCGTTTTATTTTAGTATGTAGATTACCTAGTAGTGACATATTAACAAAAAGAAAATATAAGTATTCGTAAAGTTGTGTTAAAATCCATAGGAAAGGTCTATCGAAAAGGGTAGGTCAACACTAAGGCCCGTTTTCCCCCTAAAACTGAGTTCCTCTGAGTATATCCCACACAGGTAGGAACGAATGCGTTTGTGAGGTTTGAGTCATAGTGGTTTTGGCAAATACCTATCAGGTAGCAAAGATGTATGAAATTGCACCTCAAATTCGGTCACGGGGGTCGTGACCCCCCTCAAAATCTTAGTTTAGGTAGGTACCTACTTAAACTTTTTTATCCCACAGCTTGATGATTATTTTTTCCTGTTTAGTTCTGTCATCCAACCACAAAAAAAAAACACAAAAATGTAACAAATATACTGCGCGGTCACCCAGCGCAAAGAAATCTTATGAAGACAACAATACCTATTTTCGTATTTTGATCCATTCGCCAATAATCTTAGAGCATAAAATTCTGGTTTAATGCTCTAAGCCAATAATATTTGTTTCTTCTGACTATGGTCTAGAGCTAGACCCCTGCTTTAGGTCACTTTGCCAAATTTGATAAAAAATTACCCAAAAATCGAACAAAAACCAAAAAGGGTCTCGGCTAGCTCAGCTTGCTGGCAACTTCATTGTCTGTCTTTGGTTATGGGCTCCTCCCTCGTTTGAGGTCCGTTTGCAATATTCTCCAAAAATCTAACGAAACCACCATATTTTCGCGGCACGCTTTGCTTCCCGATAATAACATTCTGCGGTTTCGTTAAGCTTGCTCCATGTCCGAGACTTGACCTCCGTTTCAGGTGAGTTTACAACTGCAAAAAATCTAATACCAAACAACAAACACGCACAGCCAGATCATAAAAAAATTCGCGGCTAGCTTCACACGCCGTTGATTTCTTACCATACAGTCTGTTGTTTTCATATTTTGTTGTTATTCGACAAACTTATTAATTGTTCTTAGCTCATTATTTAGCTTCTTTGTTTTTTTACGCATGCCTCACCCATTTTAAAAAAGGGTGTGGTTCATTCCACTCGTTGATAATATTGGGCTCGCGCATTTTGTGACCCGAAAAAATAACAAAAATTTCGGCGGCTCGCTCCGCTCGCTATTACATCTTTTTTGTATTCCTAATTCTTTTGGTAATCTCGCTCGCTTCGTTTGCTCTGTTTCTACCACCGCAAGGTTTTTAAAACTTTCGTGGGTCACTCCATTCGCTATCTTTTTTTGTCACACTCTTACTCTTGCTTGATGCAGCTCTTGCTCGCTTCACTTGCCACTATTTATACTTAGGTACTAGTTAAGAGTTGAGGGTCGGGATGTCGTGTTTGAGGTCAATATGCAAAATACTGCAGCATGTTTTCAGACTTTCCCCTTTATACAAAAGTAGGTACTTTGTGAATCAGACATCAACATAAGCGAATCAACTTTAGCACTTTGCTGTTTTTTTTTAATTCGGCAGAAAAAGGTTCTTATTTGCAGCCACACGCCGCGTGTGATTATTCACGCAACTGCTGAAGTTGGTTCGAATAATAATTGATTTCGAAGTTGGCGTGTGACCCGCCGCCGGCCAAAGCACAAGCCCGCCCCTCGGACGAAGGAAATCACCCTCCCTCCTTGATCGAAGCCGTGATCGAAGCATACACACCCAGACAAGACAACATTTCTTTTGCCATAGTTACGACACATATACAATACAAGATGTCGTGGTTGGTACAGACACATACCTAGTGATGTAACAAAATAATGGTTGGTGTGGCAATCCGGGACCGTATTCAAGACCGTGAAATTTTTCGCAAAAAAACTTGATCACATTTTTATTCCTTGAAGGTCTACGATAATGATGACGACCTGCAAAATACTGCAGGCAGATGCTGATGCGGCAAGCTGAGGATAGGGCGCTGTGGCGCACATTAACGGAGGCCTGAGTCTATTAGTAGACTGATGATGATGAACTTTCCAGTCACCGCACTGTGCGTATAAATTATTAGATATTTTTATTTAGGTACTAATAATCTCTGTCTTCATTGGTGATGATGATGATGATCGGTCTTACTTCGTAGGAATACTTTCCCAACACTAGTTTTTGTGTCTGTTGACGTCTAGCAATTTGTTTTTATCTTTGTGCGATGAAATCTTTGTTCGTTGCGTGTTTTTTGTTTGTGTTACTACATTGGTTTAGTGTGGGTTCGTAGGTACAAAAGTTTTTTTTTTCGAATGTGAGCGTAATACCGCCTCGCTGAGCTGTACGTGTTTACCTCCCTTTGCCGCTACAAAATCGGAGAGGGGTGTTTGGTGCAAAATTTGTTAACGGTTCTATAGTTCTATTTGCTAAGTACTCTAGTCTAGTACATATTCTAAGCAACAGAGTGCAGCTGTCACTGTAGATTTAAATTTGAGTCATTCCCATCGAGAAAAAAATCTATATAGTCGAAGGTCATTCCTCATTCATTCTCGTAGTTCATTCCATCCATCCACTGTATTTCACACACAAATACAATCATTCATTCATTCAATTTTATGAAAGGTTCTGCCTGTTTACAGAAATGATTTGAAATTCTGAAAAATTGTATTTTTATCAGACAATTTGCAGTAAATCGTGCTCTAAAGTCATACACCACTTTAAGGACATGGAAGACGAACTGGAGGACAGAGTTTTGCACCAAACATTTCAATCGTTTATGAAAATATTGTCACGTTTCTCAAGTAGCGCCCCGCTTGATGCGCCTGTGAGCTATTTATGGAAGATGGTGCGAATTTATTTTCTCCGCTCGGAAGTGCTTGTTGCCACAGTAGCAATCATACTGTTGTTTATGTACCTACAAACCATAGAATTATGGAGTCGCACTATGCTCAGTAGACTCTCTCAAGCCATGAGTCCGATCAGCGCTGTCCAGCGCATGAAGCTGATGGAAGGTGACGCAGATAAACAGAGCTGGGAGTTGAAGGGATCTCTCAGTGCAGTGTATGCGATCAAAGGACGACGCATGCACATGGAGGACAGATTCATCATCAATGAGAACATTAACGACACCGGCATCTCTTTGTTCGCAATTTTCGATGGTCACGGCGGAGAGTTCGCGGCCAACTACGCCAGAGACCACCTCATTCAAAATTTGTACAACAAAATTGTTGAACTGAGTGCATTCCGAGATGGAAAACTAGTCATTACACCTAGTAATGACACCCCCGAGGAGGCAAAACCAAAAGAAGATAATAGGCTTACTGTGGAGAAAAGAAATAGTTTTAAAAAGTCAGCCAGCACAGCTGATGACTCTTCAAAGAAAGAGATTACCGATCCTCTTCTGTTGGCTCAACTGTCGAAATCTAGGGCCATCACCAGAGAAGTTAGACCAAGTTTGACCCCTGTAAAGAATGTCAATATTCCACTATCTAGTTATTTGGACAAAGGAAAAATTAACTTTGGCAAGCTATTGACTGATGAAGTGCTGGCTGCGGATAGGCTACTGGTGGAAGCTGCAAAGAGATCTATGACTGTGGCGGGCACTACAGCCTTACTTGCAATCATGGAAAACAATTTCTTATTTGTTGCAAATGTTGGTGACTCTAGAGGTGTGATGTGTGATTTACGTGGCAATGCTATCCCAGTATCTTTTGACCATAAACCACAACAGGTAATTTTAACTGATATTACTTCAGTAATGTCATATAAGATTTGAGTACATTATCCAGAACACAAGTTCTGAGGTACAAAGCTCAGCAATAAAAATACAAGTATTAATGCAAATTGTTCTAATCTATTTTCAGGTTCGTGAACAGAAAAGAATAGAAGCAGCAGGAGGCTACATTGCGTTCAATGGAGTGTGGCGAGTAGCTGGCATCTTGGCAACCTCTCGGGCAATGGGTGACTACCCCCTAAAAGATAAGAAATTTGTAATCGCAGACCCAGACATACTAACCTTTAATCTAAATGACCACAAGCCTATGTTCCTTGTACTTGCCTCTGATGGTCTATGGGACACATTTACTAATGAAGAGGCTGTCAGGTTCATCAAAGAAAGATTAGATGAACCTGATTTTGGTGCCAAAAGCCTAACTTTACAAGCCTATTACAGAGGATCTGTTGATAACATTACAGTATTAGTGATAAACTTTATGAATGGTAGAATCTCAACTGCATCAACTTCTACTGATGTTTAAAGATTGAGGGCATTATGCTCGCTACATAATATCAATGCTTATTTTACTGGCAAGGTGTGGTAGATAGAGATTCCTATTAGAATCTGATGGTACAATTTTGAAGAACAGTTGATAAAGCTGGATTAGGAAGGTATTAAGAAGATGACAACTTTCTATAGTAAAGTACTTTTTAATAAATTTTAAAAATAAATTATCAGCAGAACTTAGTGATAAGAAAAAAGGAATTTAATAAGGCTATTCAGAGTCTATTTAAATATTTTCATATTTTGCAATTGAATTTACATAATCTTTTGAATACATTTTTAAATGCTCATTTGAGATTCATTGTTCAGTAGTGGCACTAATGAGGCATGTGTTAGTGAGTTGAACTCTTAGGTCATATTATTGGGCTGTGGACTGTAACCAGTATCAGAACTGTATTTAATACATTGAATAAATTAGATCAGGCAAGGAAATAAATAGCCTAATGCTGTGACCTAGCAGTAAGCCTTTTATGTAAATATTTTCGTCCAGTAGACAAAAAAATATATGGCATAGGCGAAAGTCGCATTATTTTAATGTGAACGTCTAGTAAGGTATTTTTGAAATCTAAATTTTGATTGGATGGTTGTGATGTGATCCTTTATTTTTGATGTTGTCTTTACTAAACATTATATTTGTTCTACCATCCTAATGTTTAGATGAGTGGGATTTCTTGTATCTTCTAAGACAAAAGGAAGTTTACATTGTAACTTGTTTGTTTCCAGTTTAAAATTTAACATTTTATCTCGGTGTGATATAAGATTTATACTAGAGTAGGTTTAAAAAATTTAAATATGTAATATTAATAACATACGAAAGTTACATAATATTCCTTCATAATAATAGCATATTGTTTAATAGTTTCTATAAAAAGGAATATGGATATGTTTGGATTGTTTAATTAAAATTTATTAGAAAATGTTTTATTTAAGTATCCACCTGCATTTGATTTAAGCTTTTACCATAATAATTATTGACTTTTTTGCCTGTGGTGCTAGTCAACTTATGTAAAGTAATTATTATTATACAATGTTTCCATCCATATTTTTATGTATTAGTGTTTTCTTACAATTGCACAAGACCTGTCATAGCATAAAAATCATTAACATCTACCAATGTGAAGCAAGTTTGGTACATACTTTCCATAAATATTTTTCATAATAATTGTGTAGGTATGTGTATACATTGGGGCCAAAGCAAAATTTCCCCGTTTTCTTTCATTGGATTTCCAAAATATTGTAGGGAATTATAACAAATGCGATTTTTATTAGTTTTTAAGCATGGGGTGCCAAATAATTCAGATTGAATTTGTGATTCTAAAAGCCAGTAAGTAGGTAGTTATTATTTGTTATGTAACTTATAATACAACTTTGCCTTTTTAAGTTATTTTTAGTAAAAACTCATTTCATGAGATACCCAAACATTGCTTGTTATGAAAGTCGTCATAATAACATTTTACACATGTATTCCTATTTCCTAATATTTGTATAGTAATAAACGGTTATATGTGCAAATATACTTTTCTATTTATTCTGCATTCATTCAAAAATTTGAGGCTCATTTCAAAGACCAACACACTCATAATTATATTATTTAATTTATTAAAACCTACCATTAGGTATTATTTTTGTGTTTGCTTGATAAATTTAAAAGTATTTTGGATTTACAACAGAATATGCTTCAAATATTTTATACCTGACTACTGGTTAGATGACTAGAAGCTAAGGCACTTATCGAAAAATTATTGGAATGCTATATAATATTAGGCACAAATAAGTCTCAAAAAACTGGTAAACTTGCCGTCTTGAAAAATGGTTGCATACACCTACCTAGGCAGGTGGTAGCGAGAAACGACCAAGGTGCCATTTTTATGTTACATGTCTATTGTATGCCAAGCAAAGCACATATAAAAATATAACATTTATCTATATCATAAAGCGTAAGCCGGTTGTCGAATTGCATACGTACCAAAATCAACATTCACGCTACGTAAATTATGTTTATTTGGTTACACTAAAATTAAAACTCATAGTATTTCGAATTCTTCGTCTGAGTCGTCAAACTGTCTGTCCACTTGTTCAAATTCTGTAAAAGAAAAAAATATTATGTATGTACAAACTACCTTCTGCCCGCGGCTTCGCACGCCTGTTTTCGGTACCTGTAATAAGTTGCCTATTATTTAAGTTAGGTTATGTTCTAAATGTATGCCAAATTTCATTTTGATTTGTTCAGTAGTTTTGCAGATATTGGGTAGCAAAATAAAATTAACATTTTACAAATTTTGACTTTTCAATATTAGTAGTATTCTGTAGGCCAGGCATTATATAATACTAGCAGCTGCCCGCGGCTTCGCACGCTTTTGTCCGGGACAAAAAGTAGCCTATGTCCGTCCCCGGGATACCATCTAATTCCCTGCCAAATTTCACTGAGATTCGTTCAGCCGTTTAGGCGTGAAACGGTAACAAACAGACAGAGAGAGTTACTTTCGAATTTATAATATTTAGTAGATATGGATATATACTCGTATATACAGTCCTGGTGAACTAATTAGGGACACTCTTTGGTTAAACCGAATTGTGAATTTATTTTTTATTTTCCAACGAGTCTAAACCATATTCCATATCTCTTACATATGTAAGTATAATTAGTCATTTATGTGCCCGATTATACAAACAATAACAACTTCTTAAACATTAAACCTCTTTACAGTATAGCTGATAGATTATCATAGTGCTATTTGTTCAAATAATGCTGGCTGGCCATTTAATTAGGGACACTGAGATATTGCGTTCTATTTTCAAAATTTGAATCTCAATACTTTTTTACTTCTTATTGTTTCGTGGTAGTTTTGGCGGCAATCCCAATATTTATTTTAAGTTTTGAAAAATATTTTGAAGAAAAAGGGGCAAAAATAAAAGTTGCGATCCAACACTACGAAAAATTATCATGAAGTTTGTTGTCGAGCATGGTTGGCCATACCGAAGGATAGCAGAACATTTAAATTGTTCAAAAACTATGGTATACAATGCAGTGCAACATGTCAGACGCAATAACACAGCTTTAAATGTGCCCAGAACAAAAAGATCGAGAAAAACAACTCCGCAAGAAGATAGAATGACAACCAGGTTAGCTGAGAAAGATCCGTTTCTAGGCTCTATTTTAATTAAACACGAAGTGTTTGGGACAGACGAAAGAGCTGGTGTCTCAGCAAGGACCGTTCGACGACGTCTGGTAGAAGCAGGTTTGTTCGGAAGAGTGGCTCGCAAAGTACCGTTGTTGAAGAAAGAACATAGAAATGCTCGTTTGGCGTTTGCACGTAAATATGGACATTGGACCTACGCCCAATGGCAACATGTATTATTCTCTGACGAGACCAAGGTTCATTTGATTTCTTCAGATGGAAGGCAATACGTACGGCGTCCAGTAAAAGCGGAAATGAATCCAAGATTCACAAAAAAGCAGGTGGAAAAACATGGCGGTGGAAACATTTAAATGTGGGGTTAATTTTCTGGACGTGGAGTGGGACCTGTGAAGAAAGTTCAGGGTAACTTAGACCAACATCAATACAAGGCAATATTGGAGGAAACGATGCTTTCCTATGCTGAGGAGCATCTCCCTATTATATGGACGTTTCAGCATGATAACGACCCGAAACATACCGCCCGTTCAGTCAAGTCGTTTTTTACCAGTCAGTCAGTATCGGTGCTAGATTGGCCAGCAAATAGCCCGGACCTTAACCCAATCGAGCAACTTTGGCACGAAATCAAGAAAAAAGTTGCCACTTATCGTACCACAACTTTAGATGAACTTAATGAAGCTTTTTGTGAGGCATGGGCAAACATTCCTGTCGAAACATGCCAGAAACTGATAATGTCTATGCCACATCGGTGTCAAGCGGTAATTACTAACAAAGGTTTTGCTACTGGGTACTGATTTTACACGTAGTAAAATGGAGCTGTTAAAGATATTATAATACTGCAGATTATTAGTTTTGTTTAACTCTATTTTTCATTATAGTTTACTGTACTTAATTAAATGTCCAGCTACAGAATTATATCTTAAAATTGAATACATGTTCAACTTTTGATATTAAATACTTTTTTCTATTTATTTATTCTTTTATTTACAGCCATTTATAGCATAATAATCGGACCAAATTATGCAAATAATAGTTACTGAGAAATCAATAGGGTTTTATATTTGTATGTACATAACCGGTTATTGTTCTTCACTATCTTACATGTCCCTAATTAGTTGACCACGACTGTATATTATAGAAATAGGAGATTTCTATCAGTCACTCAACTATACGAAGATATCGATTTTTTTCGTAGATAAGCAAAGTTATGGCCCAAATTGCCAAAAAAAAAATTTAAATTTTATTATTATTTATAAATTTTATAAACATTTGACTAAATAATATACATAGATTATGCAACATGTGCATCGAGATAGAATTCTACCTCGATGAACATGTGGAATATTGATACGATATGTCGCCGCCGGAACGTAGAATCAGCCCGTATGTAGAATGGTGCTAGGCCGATTGTAAAACTAACGCTGATTTATCGAGAATACCTACTTAATTTCATTCGATGACGACGTTGATCGTTCAACAATCGGCATAGGCAATTAAGGTTGATCGTCACGGGTTAGCGCGAGATTAAAATTTTTTCGTGGTTGTAAATTTATTTCTGCGTTCTACAAGGTATAAAACAACGGAAAAGTAATTTGCCGCAAATCGTAAAACCTTTTTTAAAAACACATGATAAAGCCAACTTCGGTTCAATTGTATTTTTAGAGCATTTGGGAAAACAGAAAATTTTTGGCTAACAATCAACATTTTCCCAGCCAGTCTACAAAAGGGCTGATTCTACGATCCGGTGGCGACAGTGATACAGCTAATGAAAACACGTAGCTTAAATTAAAATATGGTTAAAAATATAGTGTGTGCTGCAAAAAGGCACACAGAGCATAGTTTTGCTTGAAGAGCAAACATTGATTTTCAGTATTACCCTAGTGTAAAATTGTACATACCTGTAAATAAGTTTGTGTTCTGTAAATCAATGTCATTGTTAAGCGGTCCCCAATGCGACGGTCTCTTCTCGCATATCTCAAAAAGTGGTTGACTTTCTTTCATCAGGTTGGTTTCTATCGTTGCGCATAACTCATCGAAATCCGTTCTTGTTCGACACAGAAAACACTGCAAATGAAGAATTGTTATTGAACTTCAGGAATTTAGAGACAAATAAGATTAGCTTACAAATACAGGCCCGTTTTACTTGTTATTAATTTCTGTCCGCGGCTTCGCAAGCGTTGGTTTTACGGAAACGTGGTATACGTTATTTCTATCCGATGGGAACTGATTTATGCGTTAAAAAGTAGCCTATGTTTGAGTACAGCTTTAGAATTGACCTTTGCACAATTTCAGCTCAAAACTATTCTGTTCAGTAGTTTCGGCGAGAAGAAGTATCAAATACCCATCTATCCATCAAAACTTGCGCGTTTATAGAATAAGTGTGATGTATAGTTTTACTTATATAAACTTGCTAGTAGAATAAAATATTAAACTCACGATTTACTTACCACAGCTACTGAGGGATCCATCGCAAGAATAGGTATCCTGGAAGCGTATTTGCAGTGATATGTACAGTCCATTTCCTTCTGGTCATCGGTTATTTTGTTCTGAAAATAAAATCTAATAAATGAATAGCATAACAAAAACTACATTAGTAAAAACATGCACTTTCTCAGCAAATCTTGTAAATGAAGATTTGTTGAGAAAGTGCGAGTTCTAAGATCATTAATCATTTATTTCATGTGTGATAAAAGAATCACAGATTCAAATCGAGATATAGGTATAAAATTAAAACGAAGCACCAAAAAAATAGATGAAGTAGGTAGGTAGAGTCCGCGCAATATTCCCTGATATTAGCTGTTTCTCTTATACGTTAAATATGCCTTGCGGGCGGTTTAACGTACTGCGTCGTCAAGCACGAAAAGTAGTGTTTGATGTCATGTGTTTTATGACAATCCAGTAGTCAGCCGTTTGTCCTGTTGCAGAAAATAGCACTTTAAGGCTATTGGGTTCAATTGTTCAAGACTTAACATTGTTCACATCAACATTTTCAAGGTCTCTCTTTCGCACGGGTGCGAAGCCGAGGCGCGTCGCTCGTTAGTAATTATGGCTTTTCTATTTGATTGTACTTGCGCATATTTGCTTCCGCGCCTAATATCGGAGAGCTGATATAACTTTGCGATCACTCTACCTATAACATTTATAAAGCATATTGTATTTATAAAGAAGCATGAAATAACATTTCACAAAGAGTATATCACAGATGCACTTAACACAAAAGGATTATATCTCAGATTACTTACCTCAACTAATCCAGATCTCTGAGTAGTGTGTGGATCTAGATAAACGACCTCGTCTTCTACGCAGCCAATCAGGTAAAGAGCTTGGTTTGGTTTGCCGCCGATAACACCAATAGACTGGGGCGAATGGAAGCATGTCTGTCAAGAAACAAAATGTATTAGCAACATCATCTCCAGGTACCGATATGGTATGTGGTTGTGTCATATATCATTCCATAAGCTCCATTCACACCGAAATGGCAGCAACGCGACGCGGCCGGAAGCAACGAAGCAGCACAACGCGGCCAGCAGTGGGCTGGATCGCTGACACCGCGCCGCGCGGCTACGCGGGCAGCCGTGCGACTTTTCGAGCTTTTTAAACGATACTGGTCTTATACGATGGTGGTCCGATAAGTACTTGCCTACAAAAAAAAAAAGAAAATCTTACAGTAGCAGTCTACGAGAATGTACTACACGATAGTAAATTTCTCTTGCGATAGTGACGCCATCGGGCGGTGAGGCTAAGTACTTATCGGACCACCCTCGTATGTATGCAGATAAAGTTTAATATTATTTAACACCTCTTTGACACTGAAAGTGCTTGCCGCGTCGCTGCCATCCCGCTATGAATTGGACCATGAGGTACTTTCCCACTGGCGCTGAGCGAAGCAGACGCGTGTAGTAAAGGAAACTACCAATCACACGTCTCCAGCTGACTTGATTGATAAATTCCGCCACGTCTCCGCTCTGCGTCCGTGGGAAACCACCATTAGGCTTGGGCGGCCATTATCTCAGTCATTATACTGATGGAGGGTAGTGTAAAGTAAAGCCATTATCGATGTCAAATACTATTTACCTTCAGTCCTTTAATATAAACGGGATTTATTTCACTAAGGCCCAATCTTAGAGGAACTATTAGCAGTAAAGGCATCCAGTCTGTCACAACATGATCAGAAGCAGTAGAGGAATCTCCTCTGTCGTTGTCCACAATGCATTGTTTCACTGAAAGAAGAACATTATATTTAAATAAATAAATACTGTTTGGTTTGAGTTTTACATATCAACTATAAATTATGATAAAAGGATATGCTTTTTAATTTGTCAGGCTTAGTTATTTCTTCATACTTTTTATTGCAATGTAAATTAAATTTAGAAACAAAATAGTGAAAATACTCACAGATATCCTCCTTCACAACAGTGTTATCTAAGGCGATGTGGATGACCAGAGAACTCCATTTATCATAAACTGCCAGTTTCCTGAAGATAAGAAAATGTGTCATTCACCTTAAAATGTCATAATAAAACTATAGAATAACCTGGAACATTTACTAGTTTATGATAGAACTAGAAAGTAAATTATTGTGATCACTATAGATCAATGGATGCGCCTGTAATTAATTTAATATAAATAACAAAATAAACCTAATTATTAAATTTTAATCTACAATTAGGAAGTTCTTCGCAAGTCAATTATAAGTAGATTTTTAGAAACTCATACTTATTTACTTTCAAGACAAGCTGAATTTATGTTGAATTCAACTTAATAACTATGTATTTAATCACACCCAAAACTCTCTTCCATTTTTAAAATGTTTTAAGCTGATATCCTGGGAATTCTATAAAAAAAATTGCAAATTACTTACAAGCTTGGCTAAACAACTATACCTCAAAACCTGTGCCACAGTGTTAGGGCCAAACCATTGGCCCACCTCTTTGCCCTCTGAAGCACCCATCAAAGCCACCTGATGAATGGAATAAGGGGCTTGCTTCCTCTCTTCAAATCTTTGAATTATCTTCAGGTATGTAGGATCCCTGAAAGTGTGAAAGACAATACTTAATACTAACAGCTAAATGTGTATGATGAGTACGAGTGGACGGCGAACGGGAAGTACGTACCCCAGGGTGGACATACGCATACCTATACAAATGTTTTTATTTTGAATACTCTTAACCTTAATGGATGAACTCCTTTTCACCTACTCATGTCTTGTATAACTTGACTTGGTAACTTCTTTGTTATTGGCAACATCAGCACGCATCAGCTTAGGAGCTGCCTGTGTGTCACGAATAATAATAATAACATGTGTCTGGTTTTCCACTTTTTTGCTAGTGTCTGGTTCATGGAAATTTCATAGTCATGGAGTGGAGCCGTAGTTACAATAAAAGTTTAAATTGATAACCCGAACAGATGTGGAATTACGCAAAAACCACCCATCCCATATTGACATTTGAAAGCGCTTTGAATGGCTTCGTAATTTGCAATATTGTAAGGTGAAGGCCATTGAAATGGTTTTCAAGGCCATTCAAATGTCAATATAGGATGGGTGGTTTTTGCATAATCGCACAGCTGCTATTATGACTTAAGTGACAACTATTCAAAGATATGCCATTTTAGTCATGGTAGTAGAACATTGTTCTAATACCACAAGGTAGTGGAAAACTACAGACATATTAAGATTACTAAGTATGTTAAATGCTAGGTTGATTGACCCTGATCTGAATAAGATTGGGTACCTAATTGTTAACTGAATGAAGACTGTTGTTTTCTCAAACTACTGTAAGCTAAGCGCCTATTTTGGGTGGTGATGAACTTGTAAGAACTGCTGATTTATTTATTTAAATACTTTATGGCACACATTTAACAAAAGTATACAAAAGGTGGGCTTAATGCCGATGGCATCTTCTACCTGCTAACCACACATGGTAGAAATAAAACAAAAAGGCGTGCTATAATTAAACTAAGCTAGATAATAAGTCTAATAACAGAGAAAAAAAATCTACAGCAATGTAATAATAGATAAAAGATTCTTTATAAAATGCTCACGTCACACGTGTCAGCTTTTTAAAACTATCCTTTGATTCGACTTTCCTGATATCATAGGGAAGAGAGTTCTGGAGTCTAACAGCCTCAATAGAAAATGATTTTTCACGAAAAGATGAGCCATGTGCCGGTATCTCTAGGAGTAGATTGCTTGATGATCTGAGTGGTCTGTCATGTGAGTCAGCCAGAAATGAAAGACGATTCTTGAGATAGCCAGGAGCAGAAGGATCTCTAAGGGCAGAAAAAAGAAAACAAAGTATCCTAACGTTCCTACGTTCGCGAATAGGGAGCCACTAGAGTTTAGAACGATATTCGCTTATATGGTCGTACTTGCGCAAACAAAAGATGAATCGAATGCCAGTATTAAGGAGACGGTCGAGTTTGTTTAGTATGTCTTGATTAATATTAATGAAAGCTACGTCTGCATAGTCTATGATTGGCAGGAGAAGAGAATTTACTAGTGATCTTTGTAGGGGTTGGAAGACATTTTTTCAGGCGGATTATAGAGTGAAGGGCAGCATAAAATTTTCGGGAATCCAGCTGACCTTTGATTGGAAAATAATGCCAAGGTTCTTGACTGTGGGTGTGAATGGAATTCTGTGTCCATTGTAGTAAAGTTGGGGAAGGGTGTCAAGAGTAGCGATTTTGGCAAGTTGTCGAGAACCACCGATGACGATAGCCTGACATTTATCTGGGTTGGCTTTAAGGCCAAACAGGTTGGATCAGGACTGTAGGCGAGAAAGATCATCATTTATAGCTTGGATAGCGATATTTAAATCATTGAAGAAAGCGGAATTATATAACCGAAGATCGTCAGCGTACATGTGAAACTGGCAAAGGAGGTGTGGAGATAGCATGTTAATAAACAAAGAAAATAAGAGAGGTGATAAAATAGCTCCTTGAGGTACACCTGCCTCAATGCCCGTCCACTTTGAAAAATCTTGACCATGCCGAGTTTTTTGACGCTTTTTACTTAGATAAGAAGTGAACCAGTTCACGGCCGATTCCGATAGGTCAAGTTTTGGAAGAGCTGCAAGTAAAAGGTCATGATCTACTACGTTAAACGCATTACTGAAATCAATAAGGACTAGCACCGTTAAGTCAGTTTTTCCATGCTGTTTCGCAGATCTTCAGTAATATTTAAAGAGCAGAAGCAGTGCTATGCCCCTTCCTGAAGCCGGATCGATAAAGGTTGAAGAGCTGATTAGCTGATAGGAACTCTGTTAGCTGAGCATGTGCTACCGATTCAATTATTTTTGAGAAAAAAGGTAGTATTGAAATTGGTCGGTAGTGCTTCAACATGGAGGGGACTGGTACCTTGGGTAAGGGGACAACATACGCTTGACGCCATTGATCTGGAAACTGAGACTGGGTAAGGTAATGATTAACTATGTGAGTTACAGTGGGTAGAATAAATTTCAAAATGGGTGAGACCATCAAACGGCCAATATCATAGTTACCCAACCCATGGCTTTGGTTTTGTGCGATAGGATCTGCTTCTGAATCATATCCTCACTGTCTTGACTAAAGTAAAAAGGCTCAACGGCCGGTGGTGACATATTCGCGATTTCAGTTAAAGCTGCCAATGCAGCATGGTCCATCTTTTCACACAACGAGAAATGGATGTTTAAGGTATCTAAGTCAAAACAAGGCTTGGACTCGTGTGTTCTAGATTTCCCTATGCTGAGCGACCGGAGGAATCTCCAGAGACCAGCTGGTGTAGTGAGCTGAATTGCTCCGGAATATGTCATTTTTTGGCATTTCACACTAGAAAGTTACATCTGTTTCTACTCTTTTATAAATGGCCCAGTTTTCAAGACATCGGTGACGTTTAAACCTACGAAAGTAACGATCCCGTTTCGCCATAGCTTTACAAATACTATCTGATATCCAGGTAGAGGGGGGGTGTTTCAACTTAACGGGGTGGATGGGAGCATGACGATGGAATAAACCAATAATATTCGAATTTAAAAAATCTACCATACTCTCTATGGCGGCCATTGATTTGACATCTATCCACATTACCCGTGCGTTCCGAAATACGATTACAGCGCTGATAACGATCACAAAATATTATTGTTCCAAATTATTAATTATCACGATACTGACAGTTGAGTGCTAACAATAATTCGGAACGCTCATGAGCGCGCTCACGATCACGCATGTCACGGGTAACGGTGTTTACAAACCACAGAACAATACTATGTACTCTTACGAACATTCTAAACGTCAGTCAGTATCGACTGACGTTTAGAATGTTGACAGACAACCGATGTGGCGCGTCGGGCAAAGGTCCGCCTACGACGCAGGAGGTTGCGGGTTCGATTCCCACCTTAAGACCAATTTTTACTTTATTTATTTTTATATAGTAAAATTGTTGTATAAATAATGTTGGATAATACACACAGCTCCAAAGTAAGCAGAGCTTGTGTTATGGGTGCTAGATAAATGATACTTGTTACAATATATTATTATTACACAGATTTATTTGTTTTTAAATAAAAATATATATAGATATATATTTTTCTATTATAATATATAGAAAATACCCAGAACACCCGAAACAAATATTTGCAGATCGTACAAATTGGTCTTAAGGTGGGAATCGAACCCGCAACCTCCTGCGTCGCAGGCGGACCTTCGCCCGCCGCGCCACATCGGTCGTCTGTCAACATTCTAAACGTCAGTCGATACTGACTGTTGTTTAGGATGTTCGTGACGTGCGTGAACGTGAGCGCGCTCATGAGCGTTCCGAATTATTGTTAGCACTCAACTGTCAGTATCGTGTTATCCAATTCGGAACACAAAATATTTTGTGATCGCTATCAGCGCTGTAATCGTATTTCGAAACGCACGGAATGTCTATCTGTGAAAAATTACGCTGGTTAAGAATTATTGGCTTCGGTTTGGGAACTTTAATTTCGTAAGACAAGTAGATTAGGTAATGGTGGGAGAAAGCTGGTGCAGAGAGTTGACAGTTATCTACAAGGTCGCTATCGGAAACGATTATAAGATCCAGCACCATGCTTCTAGTCGCAGTATGGTGTGGGGGCTCAGATTTTATAATGTTGAGATTAACTGACTCAAATACGTTAGTATCTTGGCCTTCGGGTTAGTTTTAAGGCAGGTGTTAAGATCACCCATTATAATAGAATGGGGATAGTCTGAAATAAGTTTTTCCAAGACTGATTCTAGTTTTTGCAGATAGTCCACAGAAGTAGTAATTTTAGGTGGCCAATAGATTACTACCGGGAGAAACTTCACACCAATATCAACATCTATAAAAAAATATTCAGGAGAAGCATTATACGGAGATGGAGATTGGCTAATTAGTTAAAAGAAAAATTACTCCTTAGATAAATCGCTACATCACCACCACCCTTACCAACACGATTATTGCGTATAAAAACAAAGCCCGGGATAGGGTGAAAAGGAGATAGAAGGGAAGGTTTAAGACAGGTCTCCGAGACAAGGACCGAATGAATATGTTTAGATTTAAAAGATCTGAGAAGATCTGACATATGTCCTGGGATGCTCTGCGCATTTATGTGGCATACATTGAACACTTTATGACAAAGGCTAAGTAGGTACACACATTTAAAATAAGGTACACATTTTCCAGCAAATCTCCTAGAGATAGAGCATGGTCATCACTATCACTGATACTAGCAAAGGATGCTTCAGAAACAGACTCGGCTGTTAGAAAAGACTCTTCGTCGCTAATAGAAATACAAAAATAAAAATTATAGTACCTACTTATGAATTTTTAGACCTGAATACTAAATTTATTTAAAGATAGTTATAATAATAAATTAAAAATTATAACAGTTATGTACTAACAGTTTCTGCATAAACTTGATACTGATGTCCACAAAATTTCTTTTGAATCCAAATTATCTTAAGATTAATCAAAGTCCAGTTATTTATAGAAACTATACACCTGTTGTAGTTACCTCGTCTCCGGAGTCCACACCCAGTCTACTCGCAGGTGGACCCTGACGAGGGCGACCCCCAAGACCATCTGACCGCAGCGCAGCATGCAGCCCCAACCTTTATCAGATGTAAGCCCTTCATCACCGATTGGTACAAATCCCTTGCGATACGTGCACCAGATCACCGATGTTATGTCACGTCTTATACGATCTAGATCTGAAAACATTACACAATTAAAGTGCAATATGCATCTAAAGGTACTCTCGGGTCTAACAAATAAGGTCATATATCTTACCCTGAACAGCGCTATACTTTTTGCCCAGAATCCAAACACTTTCCTTTGTCTTGGGAATATCATCAGGCTCAGCGTTGTTAGCGTCGGCCGATAGATAACAAATATCAAATACGGCATCCATGATCAAACATAGCTTTTGCACAACAACAAGCTAAAAAACTGTTTATGAAAATTAGATTAGAAAAACAACACAAACACGAATTCAAAATCGAAAACACAAATCAGCTGTCACACACAAGCTGTCAATCGGAACGAAACAGATACACAAAAGAACGAATAAATGCTAATAAAATGAATGAAAACGTGGACGAGTGATTCTACAAACCAAGCCAAGTGAATGCAATTTTTGAGCTCAGTTTTTTCATCTGTGGCCCTGTCAAAAATGTTACTGTCATCTATTTTTTGGTTTTCGCAGCATTGCCGCCGCCGCCGGCGCGGATCTTTTTGGTTCGTTTCGGATTTTTCTTTATCTACCTCTTTGGATCTTTAGCGCGTGACGCGCTCTGTGCATCTTTTCGGACCAAAACCCCTATCAAAACGACACTAATTGCGTAAAGCGATCTAAGTCCCCTGCCTTTCTTAAATTCACATAATTATTTCCATCCAAAGGTTGCCTGGAAGAGATCAGATGGCTTCTAAGCGATAAGGCCGTCCATTGTACCTACTTGTATCTTTTGTATTGTAAATTAAAGTAAAGTAAAAAATAATTTATTTTGTCACTTATGTATCAATATCATGTATACAAATTACTTATGAACAACATTTTAAAATAAGATACACAAGACGTGACAAAAATGGATACCACTCAGCGTGTCCTATGACAGAGCGAATCATGTCGTAGCGCTGGTCTTCCGTAGTAACCGTGGTGTCTGACATGGCTCCGTGGATTACCACGGAGCCACGTTAGGCGCAACGCAAACAGAAGGCGGTAAGGTACAGATACGGCGCAGATCGTAACTATCTGTTCGTGACTGAAGGTAACAAGCGTGGCGGGGGGCGAGGAGCGGCGTATCTGTGCCTTACCTTCGCCTTACCGCCTTCTGTTTGCGTTGCGCCTTACTTGTCATACACACCTGAATATACCTGAATACAAAATAAAAAAACCCAGGAAATTAAAAAAAATAAGTAGATACGAATAATATAAAATGAAATGTATTTTTGTTGGTGAACCTACATTAACGTATTAATTTGTATTGTATTTTATGTATCGGCCACAAGAAAGTCTTATGTTTTATTTTGCAGGGAACACTGCATTTTTCCTGGATAAAAAGCATAAGTATGTAATATAATAATTATTATTAACGATAGAAGGTTGGTATACTGGCTACAAAATTTCATCCAAATCCGTTCAGCCTTTTGAGCGTGAAGCCGTAACAATCACATTCACACACACATTTATTACAAAATGGATCTTTTTGTCATAGTTCTGAACTTATTTGTGTTCGGTTCGGACAATATTTATTATAAATCGCCGTTCTTCGTGTTGTTTCGATCATGGGTTCCAGCTTTTTCATTTTGACTGCCGACTGTTTTATTTATTAACTTTGACTGACTGCCGGCAACACTGAAGTACACAGACAGACAGAAGTTCGTCTTTAGCAGTTTTATCAGGAATTTTGTAATTGTTTGTTTGTTTTGAGTGAGCTGAGAGTTCATCATCACATCACTCAACTCAACCCTCGAGCATACTGGCTCTGAGACTCAACCCAACCACGACAACCATGCACTTTGTTGATTTGATCTAGCATTTTTATATTGTTTCTGTGCAGTTCCTCTGTAATTTCAAGTAATATTGGGTTCGCAACATGGATTCTAGCGCGCTAGACTACGTCGCTCAGGCGAGCATGGATTTGTCCGAGCTGATGAAAGTTTCAGAATCGGATTCAGAACGAGAAACCTTGCTTATGAACCATGTCAAGAAAGTTTGGAATACCGTTACTCCTATTGAGGACTTTAAAGCCAGTGAGTAGGTATAAAACTTAATTTTGAAATTGTTCTATTGCCTCCACTAGCGGGGTACAAGATGTACTCATACTCATACTCATATAATCACCGTAGGAGCACAGGGCACACTTGGAGACATCAAATTAAATTGTAGGTTATAGTAAATGTTGCTTAAACCAGTAATTCAAAGCCATAAAACAGACAAGGTAGAAAAATAATCAAGGAACTTAAGAATTAGGGTACAAAAATAGGTAAAATATTAAATACCATTATACTAAAATTTATATTGTTTTAGTGTTGTACATAAATTTATAATGTATCTGATCTGTATTATTATTATCATTAAATGAGTATGAGTATGTTCAGCTGTAAATGGGCATTGCTAAAGTCATGTAAAAATAATAAATATAAATTCATAGTGCTGCTGCAAAATGGCATTGTCTGTCATAATTAATTCTAATTATATAACAAGTAATAGGTATCACAGTGTATACAGTTACTTTACCTAGGTAAAATATTATGTACATTATTATATGTATAAACTTATAATTCATAACGGGCTGGTAAGCAGGTTAACTATGAACTTTATTTATGTTGGAAGAATACCAACGTTTCATCCCTTTACTAGGGACTTCATTGGAGTGAGTGCGGTTCCAGCCATGCGCATACCGCCACAACCCTGAGCTGATTGCGTCTGAGAGCTTGTTATGCAGGAGCTGCGGGCTGCGGGTTGGGCTGGGTTGGTGGGGGAGATCCTAGGTGATGCAGAGGAATTTTCTTAACTAGTTTGTGACCACCAGAAAATTCAATTGCCGTTATTTATATTAGATATACCACATACATAGACATTAGTCTACCACTGCCGTCTTTAAAATTTTCTGGGCTTGCTATTACATATTTCTTTTGTCATAGGTACTCAAATTCGCGGCTCGCTCGCCGGTACCTATAATTATTATTGTTAGGTCAGTATTGTCTACCCTGAGGCAGTTCTGACAACCTTTTTCGGTTCAATCTTTTTCAGATCTCGAATGGGTGAATGTATCCGAGGCTATATCACTCCCTCAACATTGTTCAGACAAAGTGGTAGTTCTGGACTTCTGGACATACTGTTGCATCAACTGTTACCATGTGCTACCGGACCTGGCGTATTTGGAACAAGTGTATCCAGTAGATCAAGGCTTGGTTGTGGTAAGATACACTTGAACTCAATCAAAACAAGATATTTTCATAATAGCCTGTTAGGTTATTATAATTCAAACTTTCCTTCAAAGAATAGATAGATAGATAACTCTTTATTGTACCACACAAACACAATATAATACAGCAGAAAATGCTGAGAAACAAGGAAGTACAAAGGGCGGCCTTATCGCTTTGAGCGATCTCTTCCAGGCAACTCCTTGTGGAATGGAGTGTTGGGTCACTCTGGAGTTTACGGGACGAAAGGATAAGGGCAGGTATCTGACATTTTATTATTGGGAAAGCATTGGTTTTTGCTACGGTTGATGACCAAAAGCTAAATTATAAAGTTTTGAGGTCAAGATCAGCAACCTTGGACAAAAGATCGCTGACCTTCTGCAAAACGATGGTTTTTGCTAGGGTCCGTGGCCAAAAGTTAAATTATAAAGTTTCTTTTGGCTGCTGCTAATGCTCTGATGCCTACTTAGGTCAAACTGCTGATGATGCTAATACTAGGCTGCTACCTACCTACGTGATCGATGTATCGAACACATTTTGACCTCTAGCGCCGCGGTCCCTGACCTCTGAAATCAATGTCACGAAGAAAAGTTGCACCCCTAGAGACCCCCTCCACAATTCCACAAAAAAATATGTTAAATGGCATAAAAAAAATGTCCTATTTTTCGCCTTGCGTCTCGTAAACTACAGTCCGACCGATTGTTAGATATTTACATAAGTATCCAAATGAAAAGATGGGCAAAAGATTAAACATAATAAAATAAATAATATGCAATGCATAAATTCTGAAAGATAAAAATATTTACTTTTTAGATTGGCGTCCATTGTGCAAAGTTCTCTAATGAGAAGAATTCCAGCACTGTCCTGGCAGCAGTGCAGAGATTCAACATCAACCATCCCGTGGTGAACGATGCCGACAGCGGCATGTGGGATGCTCTTGGCATTCGGTGCTGGCCAACATTACTGGTTTTGGGTAAATAAACATTAAGCTGGGTACTGACCGGTGTTACGAGGCGTAATGTACAACCCGCAGCGAGCATGAAACCTTACGCCCCGTCTCGTTGCTTGTTGCGAGCGCCTTCTTTCCCCGTACTGTGACACGACGTTCGCTGTGTAACACGCATTACGCCGCGTAATGCCGGTCAGTATCTGGCTTAAAACTAAGCCAAATAGTGCTATGTAATGTGGGAACTAGGTACTGAACCAAATCTTTGTGGAATTATAATTGGAACAAATATTTTAAGGGTCAAATAAAGAACCATGACATAGTAATATTTGTTGAAGGTAAATTTTTAGTCATCTTGTTTGTTTTTTTTTTAAACACAAATTCAAAATAATTTATATGCCATTAGGATAACAAACACATGACTTTAATGTTAACTGTAAAGTTGTTACATTGGTATGATCTTGTGTGAGTGCATTAATTACCTATGATCCCCGCACTAGGCTAGGCCTGTTTCGCGGGAGACCGATTCGCGGGGGGTTGTTATGGGTAATCTCTACTTATTCTAAAAATTCTTTCAAATACTTGTGCATAACTGAATTATTTCAACTTGTTTTTCAGGGCCTAACAACAAACCCCTGTTTGTGTTCACTGGAGAAGGCCACAAGGAACAACTAGTACAGTATGTAGGAGTCACTTTAAGGCACTTTGCAAACACCATCAGTACTAAATTATTGCCAATCTCACCCGCCGGGCATTTGAAGGCCAAGCTCGAAGAAATCCTGTGGTTTCCTAGTAAGGTTTGTACTCAATTTCTATTAATTAGGCTGAGAGAACATCACTGAAGCTGCAACGCGGGCCACGTACCAGAATAAATTGCCCAATACAATAGATATCTCTATACAATAGTGAAAGCATCAGTAAAATCGGTTACCCATAGGCGAAGATATCAAGTAACATACATACATGGAAATAAAAAATAAAAAACATACAGATGAACTGAGAACCTCCTCCTTTTTGAAGTCGGTTTAAAATGAGCTGGCTGTGTTTTACAAATGATAATGATAATTACATAATGTTTATCCACTTTTGTGTCCGATGCAGCTTGGATCGACCCACAAGGTGGACAGATGACCTGGTTAAGGTCGCGGAAATTATCTATATGCGGGCAGCGCAGGAACGGCCATTGTGGCGATATTTGGGCAGGCCTATATCCAGTTGTCGACGTATTTCGGCTGAGATGATGTGTCAACCAAAGTCACCGACACTAGCTCTCAGAATTAGTAAGCTGTATTGGCAGTGGGCAGGTCATATAACTCGCAGAACTGATTACCGCTGGGGAGTAAAGGAGTGGCGGGAGTGGTGGTGATTCACTTATGTAATTTGAAATTTGTGACGTGTCCAAGAGGCCTGTAAGGTCTGAAGGAAATAAAGCACTTTGAATTTTGAATTTTTGTGGTTGATGATGAATTAGAGAAGGAGTGATGGTGATGTGTCATGTGATATTTTTTTTGTATTCCACAACCTAATAAATGAATGTAACTGTGTAGGTGTCGCCAAACCCGTTCTACCGCGGGCGCGCGGAGGAGCCCTACCTCGCTATATCAGACACGGGGCACCACCGGATCGTGCTCACCGACTGCGCCGGAGTCATACTGAAGACCATCGGCGGACCTGAAGCGGGCTTTAAAGAAGGCAGTAAGTTTTATAAGACCGAAAAGACTTTAAAAACAACTTTGTTATAGGTAATATGAACTATATATTTAAGCCAAAGTCAATGTGAAATTTTTGTAAACACAAACGAAATATATATATAGCTTGGCGTCGAATTTCAGATATAATTGTTAGCAATATTTAGACAAGGAGTGTAAATTGCGTTTAAAAATACATAGCAATAGAGTAGGAGTGGAGCATTTTGGGTTAAGTACGGGCGGTTTGCTTACAAACATTTCACATCGAATTTGGCTGGAGTATAGATAAATTACAGCGACACTGCAAACGTAGTGTTGATGCCTTCCGACCTGCGAAAGACTGAGGGCAGTAGTTGGATGCGGGAAGCTGAAGGCAGGGCGCTATGGCGCTCATTATGGCAGGCCTATGTTCAGCAGTGGACTAGTATAGGCTGACGAAGATGAGATAAATTATCTAGTTTGACCTGATCGATATCGGAATGACGGCGGGACTTCGACCCCTATCCTTGTCAGTAGATAGGACGTTAATTTCCACTAGACCCTGTGTCAGTCAGCTCGAAGTTCCTGATAATCAAATTGTTTCCAAAAGCACCAATTAAAACCATCAACCTAAACGTTACTAAAAGTTTTAATACCTATGGTATAGTATAAATAGTTTAGGATAAATAATGGGATTGGAGATGTCAGCGGGACAACATGCTGTCTCCCTTAGATCAAATTTGATCAAATGTTTGTATACTATCTCACTGTCATCTTCAACCCCATTCTTAATCTGCACGATTTATATACTTATTTTGCATTTCTCTAATACGAAATACTTAACTCTTTTCCCAGAAAACCCCAAATTCAACTCCCCGCAAGGCATATGCTGGTTATCCAGCAATGTGATAGCAGTCTGCGATACAAACAACCACTCGGTGCGCGCCATACACCTGGACGAAGAGACGGTCGAGGTGTTGGTGGGAAACGGAAAGCAGAGCGCTTCTGGGGACACTGGTTAGTTGTTTACAAGCTTAGCCAGGTTGATTCGAATATTTTTTAATTGCGAACAATGCAATTAAAAAGATTGGAAAGACACAACAAAAATTAGTTAAAGAAGGGAGCATTGCGCGTCATTTTGTGAAAAGGATAGGCATAGAATTTCGCGTTCATAAGAGCTTGACAGAGCATACGTTTTTGGAACGGCGTAAGCCTAAAAATCAGGTTATTTTTCATTTACAAGAAAACTACGCAACTTAAGTTCAAGGAACCATATAATTAGTACGAATCAAAACATAAGTCATTTTAATAGACCGCAGGGTTCCTGAGATCTCGACCAAATGATGTGCGAAACAGTGCACTTTCATGTATTTTTTTATCGTAATTTTGTTTCTCAATCGTGTTTTCACATTTAAGAAACCAAATATAATTTTGAATTTTATGTTAACGAGTTTTTTACCACGGAGATCCCGTGAGTACTGAGATCTAGGCCTAGTTTGACTACCAAACCCGTAAGGTTCGCCCCCTTCTCGCCCCAAACGAACCTAACTTATCTGCATGATAAGATAACTGAGAACGTGGTCATATTATAGGGGCAAAACTAGATTTGACGACCACCATTTGTGTAATTTAGTATAAACGTCCTTGTTCGTTTAGTTTTGTATGATTTCTATTTGTGTACCTGTGTGTCGAAATAAATCCTATTCTATTACGATATTATACTAAACTATTATACTAAACTATTTGTTTGTTAGGTGGAAAATGCCTCGGCATGCAACCTCTTTCCTCACCTTGGGATATAATACTATACACGACTCCTGACATGGACATGTCGGTCCGACAGTTGCCGGCCCCGCCTCCGCCTCCTGGGCAGACAGATAGCAGCAAGAAACCTGACGAGGAAAAAGGTAAACTTCTATAACGGATTTCTGTATGAATCATACGCAAAACATCTACTAGAAAAAAAAGTTTGGGAAGACCTTTGTTATTTTCACTGAAGTTATGTGGGATACTTTTGTTATGTTTATTTGGTGCCAAAGAAGGTTATTTTTAAAAGCGATATATTATAAAATGATCTGAATATTTGATTAGAATCTCGGTATCTCTTTGTGCAATTTTCAGTTATTAATTGATAGGAATAAAGCATGTAAGCACGTTGATTCCTAGACTATTCTGAATAACCCTGAAGATGTCAGGTGCAAGATGCAAGGTGGTACAAAATAAGTGAGCCGTCAGCCTAGATAAAGAGAGTAGCAAACGAAAGTAACAGTTTTTATTTAGAAATTTTAATTTTATATGTAAAATTTTACAGTTCTTGCCATATTTATCGAGTGATATATTGGCGAGAATTGCCTTCCAGATCGTTGGCGATTTCTAAATAAATTGAATTAATATTTTGTTTTGATTGAATTATGTTTTCATTTGTTACAGATCCATTGAAAGCTTCAGACAAAGAGAAGGCGGACAACAAACGCCGCGTGCTGCTGATTGCCTGCGCGGGCTCTCACCAGATCTGGGCGCTTTTTCTCGACACCACCATCTGGTGGAAATACAAGACGTATACCGAAGGTAACTAACTATTGATAGAGAATCATAGATCCATTGACAGCAGGTTAGAAAGAGAAGGCGGACAACAAACGCCGCGTGCTGCTGATTGCCTGCGCGGGCTCTCACCAGATCTGGGCGCTTTTTCTCGACACCACCATCTGGTGGAAATACAAGACGTATACCGAAGGTAACTAACTATTGATAGAGAATCATAGATCCATTGACAGCAGGTTAGAAAGAGAAGGCGGACAACAAACGCCGCGTGCTGCTGATTGCCTGCGCGGGCTCTCACCAGATCTGGGCGCTTTTTCTCGACACCACCATCTGGTGGAAATACAAGACGTATACCGAAGGTAACTAACTATTGATAGAGAATCATAGATCCATTGACAGCAGGTTAGAAAGAGAAGGCGGACAACAAACGCCGCGTGCTGCTGATTGCCTGCGCGGGCTCTCACCAGATCTGGGCGCTTTTTCTCGACACCACCATCTGGTGGAAATACAAGACGTACATATACCGAAGGTAACTAACTATTGATAGAGAATCATAGATCCATTGACAGCAGGTTAGAAAGAGAAGGCGGAAAACAAACGCCGCGTGCTGCTGATTGCCTGCGCGGGCTCTCACCAGATCTGGGCGCTTTTTCTCGACACCACCATCTGGTGGAAATACAAGACGTATACCGAAGGTAACTAACTATTGATAGAGAATCATAGATCCATTGACAGCAGGTTAGAAAGAGAAGGCGGAAAACAAACGCCGCGTGCTGCTGATTGCCTGCGCGGGCTCTCACCAGATCTGGGCGCTTTTTCTCGACACCACCATCTGGTGGAAATACAAGACGTATACCGAAGGTAACTAACTATTGATAGAGAATCATAGATCCATTGACAGCAGGTTAGAAAGAGAAGGCGGAAAACAAACGCCGCGTGCTGCTGATTGCCTGCGCGGGCTCTCACCAGATCTGGGCGCTGTTCCTTGACACCGCCATCTGGTAGAAGTACAAGACTTATATGGAAGGGAACTATTGAAAGAGATTCTTTGACAGCGGGAGTAGGAATGTTGGGGAAATTACATAGTTCGACTAAGATAACTCACAGAGCATCTTCGTCGACAAACATCTCAAAAAAATTATGTGACTTAATGCTGGTACATAATTCTATTAAACTTTTAGGGTTCTGTATCTTAAAAGGAAAAAAATAACCTTTATAGGATCACTTTGTTGTCCCGTCAACTCCTTTTTCTCAGGAACGCTTGGAGGAGGTATCGAGTTTAAATTAACATCAAATACTCAAGGCTCTTGGAGCCATGATGATAATCACACTTCTAAGTCAACATATTCAAAAGTTACAGCCGTTTATGCCCGAATATTTTGAAATTTATAAAGAAGCACATGCACACAAAACCTATAGGGTACTTCCCGTTGACCTGGAATGATCCAATTTGGCAAGCAGCAAGGTTGGGGAAAAATCCCGAAAACCATTAATATGTAGCGTATTCAAAAAATATTTTTTTTTATTTTTGTAAGGGACCAAAATTTGGTCTCAAGGTCTCAAAGCACAATAAAGGAAGAAATCCGAAAACCGTAAATTTATAGTTTATTTACAAAAGAAATATATTTTCAATCTCGCCATGGTCTAAAACTACAGGTTTTGGACCATGGGGGACTTCCCGTTGACCTAGAATCATGATATTAAGCAAGGAGCGAGGTTTTATAACTATACGGAACCCTCGGTGCGCGAGTCCGACTCGCACTTGACGTTTTATTATTATTGCTTATACGGCGATTTTATGCTCAATCGTTTTAACCTTTATCGCTTTAACAAGTTCTCCAATCTGTATGTTCACAGGAACGTGTGTTTGCATCGCGGGCTCTGGCGTCGAGGCGGCTCGCAACAGCTCCTACCCTCACACGGCGGCCTTCGCGCAGCCTTCCGGGCTAGCTCTTAAAAGCGGTTAGAATTTATTTATTTTGGACCACCTACAGAATGAACATCGGGCATAAAAACAACACCAGCCGATATAACCTGCATACTTAATTAACGACATTGAGAATGACGTCATCTCTCATGCTGTCCCGCTTGGCTATGCAATTACGCAAAAATTACCCATCCTTTAATGAGACCTTGAACAGCGATTGTCCATTCGATGTGGTGCAGTGTTGTCTTAATATAAGGCTTTTAATGTACAGTTGCCTTATATTAAGACAACACTACGCGTTATACTAGGTTACCTACCTCACCTTATAAATATGCAAAATTTCAGCTCTATCTGCTGAACGCCAAAACTAGTGTTTTGGCGTGAAGAAATAACAAACATACAAACTTTCGCATTTATAATAGGGGTTAAAGTATGAAATTGCCGTTTTATTGTAATACGTACTTCGAATTGACATTGAACCTTCATGGTTTGAGATTTTTGAGCAAAACTTTTTTCACATAGTACCTACATTATGAGGTTCTTCTTTTAAAAAAACGATTTTAAATTTTTCAGTACAAATCGGCAATTTCATAGGAATTTTTATTCCCACCCACCCCATTGATGGGGTTAATGGGGCGGTTGGGAATATGTCCTTTAACCCCTAATATTAGTGTGATGTGACAAGTTATCAAAAAACTGTTCTCTGAGGTGGTTGTGTATTAGGCTACAAGTTTAGGTCTTTGCCTCCTCATCGCACACTAAACATACGTTTCCACTCTGCGTTAGTGGACCCGGCCTTCACTGAACATTTGTCCCTGCAGTAGGCCAAGCAGGGGGATTGTTCTCTAAGGTAGAATAGACAATAATGAAATCGCATCGTCATACATTGCGTTCATTATTGAAGTGAAATTCAAATAATTTACGCATTCGATGGCAAAGTGACGTGATTTTTCTCTATTCTATCCTAGACAACAATACCCGTGCTTGCCCTACTGGTCTTGTGTATACTCAACTAAGTTCGTGTGTTTGTTTATTTTGCAGGCTCAAACGCGGAGATTTTCATAGCGGATTCCGAAAGCTCTTCAATACGAAGACTAGCGCTCACTACTGGGCAAGTTTCAACTCTGTGCGGCGGCGATAGAAACCCCTTGGTAAGAATCCTACTCGATTTTGAACCATATTTATATACACCTACCTCAATTAGACAAATGAATACGCACACACACAGGTTCCTTAACAAAAGCTATGCGCAAACCATTACATAATGCAATCTCTCTCTAATAAAAAGAAAAAGAGGACGGCGATAGGTTATAGCGAGAGTTTGGCTTTGGTTTAGTTCAGACTATGTGCCCAAACATTACTGTAATCGAGGCCCTGGCCATGGAGGATCCTATAGCTAAGCTCAAGCGCAGCATTGTCACTCACTGCTCGCTGGCTTGATGCGCGTGATTGGTGGATCACGTGTGGACAACTTCACACCGCGCCTTACAGCTGCTCGATAACAGGACGGAAGGGTGACACCGCTGTGTTTATTGTGTGCCTACCGTGTTTACAAATTTATCTATACATACTTATTGCTATTTATGTATTATTATTATTATTTTTAGAGAACCCTAGTGTCTAGATAAACCTATCATAGGATTTAAGACACTACTAACTAAAAAACATGTAATTTCTTTGACAATATACGATATCTATCTATCAAGTAAAGAATCTCCTCGACATTGAACCTATTTACAAAGCATATAAAGCTGATAGTTGTACAATTTGTTCCAGAATCTCTTCGCTTTCGGCGACGTAGACGACATAGGAATAGACGCCAAGCTCCAGCACCCCCTAGGCGTTGCCTACTCAGAATCAACAAAATGCCTCTACGTTGCTGACACATACAATCACAAGATAAAGAAAGTCGATATCAGTACACAAAAGGTAACAACTTTGAAAGTACTTAAAGTTGAAACAACCGATTCGGTCACGTTCGCCGAACCTTCCGGTATGGCGCTTAGTATGGACGGAAAGTACTTATACGTCGCCGATACAAATAACCACAACATCAAACTGATTAACACAGCTAAGAACGTCTGCCAAGATTTCAAAGTGCGGAATCCTGAGATGAAATTCGTTGAACCGGAAAACTTGATATTGTACAAAAACGATCTATTCATCAACAGAAAGTTCGGAAATCTTATTATTTATTTCAATGTGAACCTAGATACAGAGAAAAGGAATGTGAAGTTCACTCCGAACGCGCCGCAAAACTGGCAACTGAGTATCAGAGACGAAGGTAACAAAGATGTTACAAATGAAGAGTTTGATTTCATTAACTGTAATAGGAAAGGCTTTAAGCTGCCCGGCCGAGTGGAAATTAAACTCAAACACAAAACGGATAAGACTCACTATCGCTTGTACTTGGCGTTTAACACGTCGTTGTGCGATGCCCATGTGTGTTTCTCGCACAAATTTACAATTCGCTCTATTATTTTGGTGAGAGATTCCGTGAAGATGATTGAGTCGTACAAAATTACTTGTAAGGTGAATCCAGTCAATCGGTTTAATGTCACTGAACATAATAATAAGTTCTAATACAAACTTGATATAATTAATGAAATGAAACTCCATGAAATTTGTAACATCGAAGAAAAAGTAGCAGTTGTTATGTAATTTTTTGAGTGACGAGACTAACAAAATATTTGATTCAAAAGTATTTATAAGTTGAAATGAGTTTACGTAAGTAATTTTAAGTTAAAATAAGTTACCCCGACCAAGTTACTGCAGTTGCAATGTTGTTATTTGATGATTTTATCAGTTCTGTGTTACCCATGTAATAAAGTTTTAATACAGTTTATGTAATTAAAATCTTTTATTTCGTATATCGTCTTAATCGTCTAAACACGAAAAACTTTAGGTACCTATATGTGTTACCAGCCATGTTGGCCATGCTGCAAGAATAGAAGACCAGAGGTGGGTGGTGGGTCTAGAGGATAAAAAAGCTTGGGACGGGATTTGCTCCAACTCAAAAATAACAACTAACAGGCTAAAGGTTTCTTCGTCGCTTCTTTACTTTAGTCAACATACCGAAGCGACTGATATCAAAAATATCACTTTATTTCCGTGTCAGTGTTTAATTATTAAGAATTTGACCTTTTCTAAGTGTATGTTTATTGTATTTATGGAAATAAAGAGACTTTGACTTTGGACAAAAAAAGTGACAACATGGAAGGGTCCACAAGGCAAAAGACACCAAGGAAGGCCTTATGCTCCATGGGAGGATGATATCAAAAACACTGCAGGACCGTACTTGATACAACTGGCTCAAGAGAGGGTACATGGCAAACTTTGGAGAAGGCCTTTACCTTAATAGGGTTCTCGAAAATGAACAAGAAACCTAAGAAATCTTTACCTTTAAATTAAAATCTTAAAAAATTATAATTAATAGATTAAATTTAAAGTATTTTTAAGCTTACTGTAAATAAGCAAAAAAAATATTTAATACAATTATATTTTTGTGTGCATGTTGGTAATTAGATGATGATAGGTAATTTAATTTAATTTTGTATTTCGAGAAAAAGGCTTTTTATTTTATTTTATTTATGTGTTACCAGTTATATCCTCGTATCATGAGCATATAACACAGTGAACTGTTATAATTTCTCTTGTAAAGGCATTTTAATAACCTTGACATTTATTTTATACTAGCTGCTGACCGCGGCTTCGCTCACGGGATAATAAGTAACCTATGTCCGTCCCCGGGATACCTTCTACCTCCCAGCCAAATTTCAGTCTATATTTCACTATCAGTTCAGCCGTTTAGGCGTGAAAAGGTAACAGACAGACAGAGTTTATAATATTAATACGGATAGTAAACCCATCACTAACTTTCTGCCCCAGCTTTTCTCGCACATTCTCGTACGCAAGAAGCGATAGGATTGCGTTTGTTTTTCGTAATAAAATATTTGTTTTTGACACGTGAGTCAAAGCGAATTGTAAATAAACACAATATTAGAACGTCCCAAGGAAAGCGCCCGTGACATTTGCGCGGTCACGAGGAAACATCGACACAAAATTAAACAAAGCCTAGTTATAAAAAAAAAATTAATCTGGTTTAAACTAACATTTTTTTTGACCTGAGAAGTTATGCTAAGTTTCTATGGAATTTTGTATACGCTTATCCCCTGAGTCCAAATGAAATAGCTACATTTACTGCTGTCATAAATTCACCTACTGGTTTGGTACAATACAAATACATATTATTATGTAATACCGTGATTATGGCATGTCTTCATTTAGATAGATAGATAGATATAGTTTATTGTCAAACAGATTACATGTTTTTGGTTAGTAGTGTCTTAAATCCTATGTTAGGTTTATCTAGACACTATGGTTCTCTAAAAATAGCAATAAGTATAAATTTGTACACACGGTAGGCAGTTACGCACACAACAAACACAGCGGTGTCATAGTCCGTCCTGTCCGAGTGTAGCTGTAAGGCTGTAAGGTATTTATAATTAAGATTGTTATAATAAAGGCTCTTGTAATGTCTAACGGCGGGATATTGCGTAGATAGGTGATAATGATAGTCTCTTTTGTCAATGCAAATTCCATAATAGATGAGAGGAGGGTTCCACAAGGTTAGGATGTTTTCATCTCCAATAACATGAAGGAAAAACCACCATCTCATTAAACTCGGATTATCTTTTTTTATTAATAAAGTTTTTTTACCGTTCATGACTCGGCCAGCCTCGGACAAGGACACTCGTCAATTTGCTGCATGCGACGCACCAATGAAATGTGAACGAAGGGTCATAAAACAAAAAACCATGATAGTCACACTATTATTTATTGCACGCAGCACCTATTAAGAGTCGCATCAAAAAATGCGCGTTAGAATTATTTTTTACACTTCGACTCCGAATTTTTAAAGTTTTTATTATACTGTTGGCGAACCATATCGATTTCGGATTTTTGTTTTTTTTTATAATGCTTAGAGCACTTAGGGAAACTTAATCTCCCAAAAATGGGCAACAGGTAGCGCTTTCCTCAACTCACTCTACTCAAGTCCCATCAAGGTTGTAAATTTTTAGGATATTATTTAATTTCTTGGAACTTATCGATTTGAATCCCAATCTGTTACAGCGATAAGGCAGCCCTTTTTACTTTCACTATTGTTAGCATTTTAATCAATAAATCATTTAAGATTTTGGATATTATATTATTAAGAATCACAAAAAAAAAAACGTTTTTTTTATGTTTTTCTTTGTACAATAACATCTATCTATCGTCTTCTGTTCTCATCTCAATTATTTATTACTTTAGCTGCACCCCGCGTCTTCGCCCGCGTGGAAATTGATTGCACAAGCCAAGGGTAAGTTTAGTAAAAAAAAATACGTGTATCATTATTTACTTTAATAGTTTATTCATACCGAGTTTTGAGTGAATCGAACTAAAGAATAATAATTGTCCATAGAAACTTTACCACCCTTTTTAACCACTCAGAGGTTAATTTATGAAAATTAGATTGGCCTATGTGGTATTCTAGAATTTAAACTATCTTCATACCAAATTTCATCTAAATAGGTTAAGTAGTTACTACTATTACGTGGTAACAAACATTCACACGAACTTTCGCATTTATAATATTAGTATGATTTAAACTTGCACCTTTTTTATACTTATACTTACTAAAAATAAATAAATACTATATAAACCAACTACATGAATAATGTGTGGGACTCAAAATTTAGCATTAACGCTTATGTTAGATCTCTCAGACAACCTTTGTATAAACAACTAGCTGCTGCCCGTGCCTACGCACGCGCTTTTTAACTAGTCTATGTTCTCCGGGTTATCATTTACCTCCCTGCCAAATTGTATTAAGATCCGTTCAGCCGTTTAGGCGTGAAAAGGTAACAGACAGACAGAGTTGCTTTCGAATTTATAATATCAGTTTGAATTAACCTACCTACTCTTACCCTTTTATGTAAGTCTAAGCTGTCTGTGACTTAAATAAATAAATTGTTATTGTTATTAAATTAAATTAAAGTGTCTAACTATTTAGTTAGACACATAGATGTATTTACATGTAAATTCTATGAAGGCGAAGCGAAGGCACCGCTTCTCGTCATTTTACATATAATGAGATTGCCACATACCACCATATAGATCAAAAATTATAAACCCTAAATATAAATGTAACAAGCGGGATACGAATCCGATCACCGGCCATGAAGAGAGTATGGCTTTATACACCACAAGCTGCTGCCCGTGGCTTCGCACGCGCTTTTTAAGTAGCCTATATCCGTCCCCGGGATACCATTTACCTCTCTGCCAAATTTCATTGTGATCCGTTCAGCCGTTTAGGTGTGAAAAGGTAACAGACAGAGAGACAGAATTACTTTCGAATTTATAAGTATATTAGTATGGCAAAATTTCAGAAACTACCTTAATGATACCCCTAAGTTCCTAATGTATTGTATTAAGTACCTATATCAGTAATCTAGTACCCATAACACAAGCTCTGCTTAGCTTAGGACCAGATGAGATGATGCTGTGTGGATTGACTATAATATTACGAGTATAAGGGCGAAAGTTTGTGCCGTTGTCAAGATGTGTATGCAAAGACACGCCAAAAATACTGAATGGATCGAGATGCAGTTTTGCACACATCAACTTTTGGACCTAGAATAACATATATATATATAGGCTACTTTTTATTCCGAAAAAACGAGTGCGAAGCCGCGGGCAGATGCTAGTAGGGATAAATTTCCGACTACATCTATACACTAGCCAAACTCGATGAAGAATGATTGTAAACAAACCGCCCATACTTAACCTAAAAGTCGCTCTGTTGCCGCGTCTTTTTATACGCAATTTACATTACTTGTTCGTTTGAGATCCTTCTTTCAATAAATATTGCTTATATTATATCTAAAACTCGATGCCAAGCATGTGAGTTTTTGATATTTGTGTCGTGGTTTGTTTACAAACATTCTACATCGGGTTTGGCAAGTGTATAGATGCCAAATTCTTGAGAGTTAAAACGTTTTGTATGGTAGGTAAACATCGGAAGTTTGTTACGTTTATTGCTAATAAAATTCGAATGGAAAGCATGCTATTAGCTGTAAATTTACTCCTTTTTGTGGATCTTTTGTAGACATTCGGATATAAGTAATTAACCTGGTTTTTAAAAAGATTCATAAAAGCCTCGCCATCCCCGGCTATGTTGAAACTAAAACTATAAACATATCTCTAATAAATCTAACTGAAATGAACGCAATAAGCAATTTGATTTGATCTGTACTGGGTACACAATACATATTATATCCATCAAAGAGC
The DNA here is from genome assembly GCA_963662085.1 of Eupithecia inturbata. Taxonomy (NCBI): domain Eukaryota; kingdom Metazoa; phylum Arthropoda; class Insecta; order Lepidoptera; family Geometridae; genus Eupithecia; species Eupithecia inturbata. Next base: position 5,506,714 of record OY759180.1, on the reverse strand, counting down.
TGAGGTCTCTTCAAGTTTGCATCGGTTGTCGGAATCAGATCAGCGGCCTTACTATCTAACGTAGATGGGTAATTAGCCTCATCTATTCGTTATGCATCTAGATTAGTTATAACTACATAGTAAGGCTATTAGCTTTTAAATTAGGTACATGGTTTCAATTTATTCAATGCACACATTATAATAATTTACGAGTATAACACGAACTAGATAGGGTTCCGTTACTAGAGGTAGTGAAACCATTAGTAGGAAACTAGAGGTACTTACCTACTACCTAAATACTAGTATGGTACCTACTTACATAAGGAATAAGGAATTATAAATAAAATAAAATTCTTTTATTTCAGACAACACAAAAATCAATTTAGGCCAATTTAGCAATTTAGGCAATTTAATTATCAGAGGCCTCTCAACTTAGGTAGGTACTTATTTTTCGGAAATAAATAAAATCATTTGATTGTTTTGAAAGAACTAAAAACCGACTTCGAATCCCTTAGATTTAAACTGTTTTTTTTTTAAGTTTTGCAGAATAAATATACCTACTAATCCCTCGAAAATAAAAAAAAATGTAGGACGACCTAGGGATCAACTGCAATAGAATCATCCAAATGGGTCCATATATGACGGAGAAATCGACGGACATTCATAAAACAAATATACCGGGTGCGGCGATTGAACTGTCCGTATGTGGAAATGAAATATTTCTGTTAATTTTCAATATTTATTTATACACTTTTGGCATGTGAAAATGCTGAAGTCTCTTTCTGAAAGAAGTGCAGGCTGCTTGAATGACATCGTCACTCAAACAATTCCATTCTCGCGTAAGAGTAACTTTGAGCGCTTCCAGCCAAGTGTGTTTTTTAGCACAGGCCCTGGCCTGTAAAACAAAAGTCCAACGGATTCAAGTCGGGTGATGACGACGGCCACATATCTCGGTCGAGCAGCACTGGAACGTTTGCTTTTAACCAATTTTGCGTTCCAATTGCTCTGTGCGATGGTGCCGAGTCTAGCTGGAAAGTCCAACGCTCAGAACCGAATGTGTTGCGTGCCCACGGTATCAGACCTGGTCGCAAGACTTTATCTTGATAGATTTGTTGATTTATTTTGACTTGGTTGCGACCCATTGGAAGAAAAACAAGCGGAGAACGGCCTTTTTCAGACACCGCCGCCCAGAGCATGATTTGGTCGGCTCCTTGGCGCCGAGTGACTTGCAATTCGTCTGAATGGTCGCTGACACGTCCCTTCAACCAAACACGGTCATTTTGTTTGTTTAAAAACTGTTCAACGCAATAAGTTTTCTCATCTAAAAACACCAAGTTGGGAAGATCGCCAGAGTCGAGCAAGCGAATCAGCTCTTTCAATCGATCCAACCGTTTGCTACGCTGTAAAGCAGTGAGTTCCTGAGAAAGGTTTTTTTTAATAGTTTGACTTTAAGCTTTTCCTTTAATATGCGACGAACGCTGCGAACGCTCACCTTGAGATCCTTCGCAAGCTGGTTTGCTGAGCGCGCTGGATTTCTGTCTAATCGATGACGCACCTTTTCGACAACTGCTGGGCCTGTTGCAGTACAGCGTCGTCCGCCACCGTAGCGCTTCTTAACGCTACCAGTCTCATTATATCGTTGAATAGTGCGATGCACAAATTTCTCGTTCAATTGAAGATTTGGCAGCGCTTGACGTATTTCAATATTCGATTTTCCCCCAAATGAAGAGCAATCACTGAATTTCGTTTTAAATTCATTGTTCTAAATTCGTATGTGTTTTTCTCACAACAAAATCACTTCAAACGATGATAAAGAATATGTCAAAGACCAACATTTGAAATTTTGGCGGCGTTCGATTCAGTGGTTCAAATTTTAAAACAGTTAGAGACGGACAGTTCAATCGCCGCACCCGGTACATACAGCCGAACATAGAACCTTCTTTTTTCGAAGTCGGTTAAAAATAACTCTTAATGCGCGCCATTTTGTGAAAAAGATAGGCATAGGAGTTCGCGTTTATAGAAGCGGGACAGAGCATACGTTTTTGGAACGGCGTAAGCGTAAAACTCAAGTTTTTGTTTATTTACAAGAAAACTATACAACTTATGAAGAAACTGGTTCAAGGAACTAAATAATTAGTAATAACCTACGAATCAAAACATAAATAATTTCAATAGACCAATTTCAATAGAGAAATTATGTGCGAAACAGTGCACTTTCATGCTTTCAGGTTTCGTTTCCCGAGTCTGTAGGCCTCCTGGTGCTGAATCGATATTTTTAACCACCTTCGAAAAAAGGAGGAGTTTCTATTTTCGGCTGTATGTAGGTACATATATTTTTGCCGATTTCTCCGTCAATTGTGGGCCGATTTTGATGATTCTTTTGGTTTTGTATATAAATTGATCCCGGGGTGGTCTCATATAGTTTTATTCCTAATTTTATTTCTAAGGGACTACTATTTAACCCGCAAAACTTACAAACCAATGAAAAGTGAAAAATAGAGTTATTGTATTATCTCCTGGAGAGACCTGTCGTCATCACGAACGTGTTCGTGATGATGGGCAGAACCTGCAGTTCACGCAGGTTCTGCTCATCATCATCATCATCAGTTACCAATGACCCTGTATAAAGAAATTCGAAGTCGGTTTTTCGTTTTTGTTAAAAACATCAAATTATTTTTAGTGAATCTAACCATGCAATGAATAGCATGATAACTTTTGCCCTTATACCAGTCACGGTTTTCATGTGCAAATAATATTGCTAGTAGCTATGCTATGGCGTACCTATAAGTATAGGCAAGCCCAAGGAGGCTAAGGTCGCAGCAGTCATTACAACGCCTGTCCCAAAACAATCATCGTCGTGGGTTGTCAATTAGACCTTAAGATGACTGCAGCACCTTTAGATTTTATGTACCTACTTGCCTATTGTAACTACTCACGAGTAGGTAGGTACTCGAAATTAGGGTACGTTCACACAGCAGTCCGTTTTACAGGCTCGTTTTATCGTATACGTTTTTATTCGGCGATGGCGAATGTAGTTTCCGGGATATTATTATCTATCTCCCTGCCAGATTTCATTCAGATCCACTGAGCCGGTGCGTCGTGAAAAGGTAACAGACAGAGACATATGTAATTGCTTACGTATTTATAATATTAGTATGGATATGGATTATAAAAAAGTAAATCTTGAGAGTTGGTAAGACTGCTTGTTTTAGCTAATCAAGTACAAGAGCTGGCGGGTATCTGGCGCAGCGCATCAGCATTGCCATACAGCGGGGCAATGCAGCCAGCGTCTTGGGGACGCTTCCGACTAGTATTGATATGGATCAGTTGAGCTACCTGTAGATTGCAACAGTCTGCAGTTAGCTTAATTATTTTAATTGTAAATATAAGTTCCAATTTGTTTTTATTATTGAATTGTAATTTTCTATGTCAATAAAGAGATCAAGTACCACGTGAGTGAAGCCGCGGGTAGCCGTTAGTATGGAAGAAGTGGTAATGAGTCCTGTATAACTTGCTAGCTGCTGCCCGCGACTTTGCACTCGCTTTTTAAGTACCAAATTTCATTGAGATCCTTTCAGCCGTTTAGGCGCGAAAAGGCAACAGACAGACAGAGTTAGGTACTTTCGAATTTACATATAATATTAGTATGGAATATCAGTATAACATTACTAAGAATTAGAGTATCAATCAAATAAATATCTACACTACACTATTACAAGTTAGTGTATAAAAGGTTGGTATGTACTTGTGGCAGCAGCTACAAGTAGATGCCATACGGTCTCGCTTTGTCCGTCCGTCCGTCCATCTTAGCTGAATATCTCAGCAACTGCTGAAGCTATTAACATGAATAAATATAAATAAACATCGTCGGCGAACACAGATTGCGACAAAAAGATGAGACTCTTTTTCTCTCTTGTCTCTAACTGGTATACTTAGTTTAGTTTAATTGATGAAAATCTGAAAACCTAAGCGTGCGAGTCACACTCGCTCTTGACGGGTCTCGTTTAATATTATGTCGACAACGGCTTATGCATTCATGTCTAGATCTTATGTAAAGTGCAAAATGACATGAACTCATTATGGTGGTCAGCATATAAAAAGCCAAGTAATCGTACTAAGGCGGATTTTACGATCTTGATGACTTAACGAGCTTATATTGAGGGGAGAGCAGATAGCATTTATAATTTTTTTTTCCAAGCCCCATAAAATAAAAACTTATAGCTATTTCAATACAGTTTCAATGCCACTTTATTACCTATATATCTGGCTACAAAATTAGTAAAGTTCAGGTTAAATACAAATTAACACGGCGAAGTTATGCAAGTTTTTCCAAAAAATGGGAAGTAGTGGCTATTCCAGATCCTATTATTAGGTCTTCTGTTGTTTAGTTCTATAGAGGGAGCTCCATCACCCAAACCTGGAGTAGGTATATGTTGTTACCTTCGTGCTTACAGCATTTCTTAGCTAACGTACAGGCATCTTAAGCATGAGATAGGAATCTCATGTAAGTATTTTTTTGCTTTTTACGGTACATTTTATACTGTACTAATGTAGCCGTATGAATGTTCCATTACACATACCTTCATCAAATTCATCCAAAATAAAAATTCTCGTTGAAATTAACCCAAAACGGATATTAACATGGTAAACTAGGGCATAGTTCAAAGACTAAAATAAATCATAATAAAATTTACAGAAAAACTTAATATTACAATGACAATGTGGAACCAAAAATGACTCACAAGGAGCGAAAACATATTACGACTTGTCCAAACAAATCCGGCGGCGCGGCGGCTGCAGTGCCCCGCCACTCCGCGGCCTATGCGTATGAGTAGGGTTCACGCACCCAAATACAAACGCTTTGACGTGTTATAGAAGATATGGCCGTGTATGAATGCTCCTGGTGTATGAATACTACCTACTCTCCTCTACATATTATTCCACTTAAGTACCACATAATAAGTATAGGTTTCCTAGGTATTTATCAACTGTAGCAAATTACTTATTTATCCTCAACCTAGGAAAGAGTTTCGATTCAGATGTCGCCAAAACTAAACTAAACTAATTTGACAGGATTAAAAATATGTACTACCTACCTACCTAAGCAAGGGTGTAAACGTGTAAAGCAAGATCGTACTAAGCAATTAGAAATCATATTATGTGTTTGTTACAATACTTCAAAAACAATTAATCAATGTGGGTATACTCACACATATACATACATACATACACACATAACACACTTAAACACACATACACACACATGACACCATATGTCACCGCCGGATAGTAGAATTAGCCCGTTTGTAGAATGGGTAGGCAGTTTACAAAACAGCGCCATTCAATTTAATTCCTATGCCGATTGTTGAGCGATCAGTCGGTCGACGTTCAAAAATATGTCTAAAAGTCACAAAAACATTCATTTGATACCGAGTGTGGTATCAAATGAAAGGTAGAATGAAACCTACAGAAATTTCCAAAACTGTTTGGAAATGTACAAATTAATACCTTTCATTTGAAACCCCACTTCACATTATAGGTCTCTTAAAATTTCGATCACAATTTGTACTGAAAATTTTCATTTTCATTTTTCATTTTTTTTTCTTTTAATCTGTACAGGCGCACGAAATGGATTATTATTTTCAATTTCACGTTATTTGCTGCTGTAGTTGCTGAGATATTAAAGACGGAAAAAAGGACAGAAAAAGCGATGCCGTAAGGGTTTCGAAACCGATCTCCGATCTTCGAAACCCTAAAAACTAAAGTAATTCGTCGGTCTGTTACCTTTTCACGCCTAAACGGCTGAACGGTTCATAACAAAATTTGGCAGGCAAGTAAACTGTATCCCGGGGACGGACATATGCTACTTGAAAAGCGCGTGCGAAGCCGCGAGAAGAAGCTAGTTAACAACTGATTAATCATGTAGGTACCTTACTAATACAAAAAATTTAAGTAGCCATGTTATCTAGCAATGTTATTTTTTATACCAAAGTCAAATAACATGGATGGTATACAACTATGGAAACATTGGTGTCGATTCTGTTGGAACTTCATTAAGGGGATTATTAGACCAAGCCTTAGCTTTAACAAAAAAGTAATAAAATAAGAAATTTATTTCGGAAATCTGTGGAAGTGTGTTATGGGGTGGTTTTTACTTTCAAGGAAACAAAGAAAAAAATGGTAAATTTTACAAAAAAAATAATTATTGTACACTAACAAAAATACAATACAAAAGACATTACATAAGACACAAGTACAATGTACAATAAAAAAATACAATGTAAATGTACGAGTACAATTTTATGTATAATATAAGTTTTTCATGAATATTAAATATTCTCCGCCAATCGTAAATGCGGCAATTTGTCGTGGTTAAGTACCAATTTCTAGGCACATGTACCAACCACTCCGTATAGGGCCACATAAATACACCTCAGATGTTTTATTCCCTATGCATTGTCGTTGTTGCCCCTAGACAGACTCAAGGGCAATTTTTTTTTATTCCTTCGCTTAATCGGTATTCTATACACGTAGCTGCAAGTTTGCATTGCATTCCAATTGTTTTAAATGAAACCGACTCCTACGTCACTTGACCTCGCGGTGTAGTTGGTTACCACATTGCCGTACTGAGGGAAGGATGCGGGTTCAAGTCCCGTCGAAGTCGAATAATTTTTAAAATATTATTTGGTTTCTTTTTAATGAAATCATCATTACTGTCAACTTCAAATGAGCCACTGCTGTGCATAAAGTTGTGACTGATAAATCTTTGAAAGTGGCACTAAAATGTAGAGGCATGTACCCAGTAGTGGGCTAAGAGAGGCTGCAGAATATGTCGGACTAAAAGTGATTCAACGCGATCAAAGGGTCAAATGTAAAGGTCAGGTCAAATATAATATTTATGTAGTTCTTTAAATATTATTAGTAGCTAGCTGCTGTCCGCAGCTTCGCACGCGCTTTTAAAGTAGCCCGTCCGTCCCCGGGATACCATTTACCTCACTGCCTTCATTGAAATCCGTTCAGCCGTTTAGGCGTGAAAAGGTAACAGACTGACAGAGTTACTTTTGTATTTATAATATTAGTCTAAACCCCCAAAACTCGTTTTGGGGTCTCTACATCGCTTTAATTCCTTGTATAAACTGTAAAGTAGGTTTTTCCACAACGTAAACTATATGCATAAAACATTTCTTCGGCTATTTCGCAAGTCTTATCGACATTTTGAAGGACTCATCCGGTTCGTAATACTTACGGTTCTCACGTGATTGGAAGGCGTCGCGTCGTGACTGTTGCCTTACCTTGCAGTATTTAATAATCTTAGTGCCTATTTCACCATCGAGTGGCAATGACCAGGAATTAAAGCATCCTAATTCTATGTTCTTATTCTAATATAGGGGCACATCGTCAGTCATTGCTTAATAAATGGCGTTCGAGTTTAAGACATTCAGTGCCCAGCCTCAGGTTCCATGCTGCACTTCGACATTATGCGTCGTGGGTATCCCAAAGCTGTGTAACCGATAGTGTTCAGGTCAAGTGTAAGACCGACAAATACATAGATAGATAGAGTTAGATTTATTGACACAACAGAGATACAGAACAGAACGAAACAAGATCCGTCACTTGAGGGATCTTTTTTTGGACGGAACCCTCGGCGCGCGAGTCACACTCGTGAATATTTTCATAGATATATAATATTTCATAGGTAAGTAGTATAGTACAGTATAGTATAATATTAATAACCTACAATAAATAAGAATCTAGTTACAATAGGTATATCAAATACAATAGAAAAGTAGATTGTATCTTATGGGAGCAAAGTAATATTTTTACAGCGAGGGCGCTTTTTTTAATCCAAAGCGAAGTGAGGGATTCTTTAGTAGAATCCTGAACGTAGCGAGGGATTCAAAGTACGTCGCCCGAGCCAAAAATATATTTTGCACCCGAGTGATACACTCTACTTTTCAAAAATAAAAGGAATTAAAGGCGCCTCATATTTTATTGTAATATTATTATTTAATAAAACATAGAGTCACAACTAAATTGAAATTAAATAGTACTTATCTAAAACAACTAAAAACTTATATTTACGTTTGAGACATTATCGCAATTATGAAAATTTATTGTTACAGTTTTATTAGGAATAGAGATTGTTGTACATTTATATTCTGCGTGTTTGAAATAATGTCCGAATTTTTTGAGTAAAATGTGACGGTGAATCTCGTTGTTTGGATGTAGTACCAGCCAGTCTTTATTCAAACAATATTTGCGATCGATTTCTTTGGCGCTGAACACTAAGATGTTCCAAATTCAAAAAGTGCGCGGCAAAGATAATTGCGGTGCACTTATAAGGAGGATTAAAAACTCATTACTGACCACTAATAGTTTTAAGAAACTATTACACCAACACCAACTGACATTACACCAACTTTGGGTGCACTTAAAGGCGAACCAAGTCGTCCTTTTCGAATAGATGGGATGAAAAATACAATTCCATACTAGACTACCTAAAACGGCTGAGTATGTAAACATAAAACAGGTAACGTTACTTATGTGGAAACATGCAGCCCCAAATAGTCGGTTTTCTGTAACTGAGGACTTTAGAACAAATATCAACTAATATGTTATTGAAACCGATAGCGGGAGAAGCGTCTTTGCTGTTTTTCTTTTTTGCATAAAACCTTGCGTTTGATAACCTCATCACTGGGCGGAATCTCCTTAAGTTAAAAAGGATGACTCATATAAAATAATCGATTTTGTTTACGCACAGTAGCGTTTCTCAGAATATGTTCTTGACATCATCACCGTTATCTGAATAAATACATATCTCAAGGGCTGCGTTACCTAGCTTTGCCGACTATTACAATATTTGTCTGTGCGCATCTACCGTAATAATTAGACCCAGACTCTGAATATTTATGTTTGATATTCAAGTGTTCGACATTATTGTACTCTTGAAGGCTAAATAATCTAACAGCTTTTGAATCCAGCTTCTGCACGTGACTTTGTTCACATGACCAACCAAGGTGGTCTCGCTTTTTCCGTTCTTAATATCTCAGCAACTAGAGCAGCAAATAACTTGAAATTTAAAATAATAATACATTTCGTACGCCAGTACAGAAAAAGAAAAAAAAATTAAAAATATTTTTTCAGTAATATAAATAAATGTGATGTCGAAATTTTAAATGAGACCTACAAGGTCAGGGGGTACCCCACTTGACCTTGAGCTATGTCGAGACCTAGAAGGTCAAGTGGGGTATCAAATGAAAGTTATCAGTTTTAAATTTAGTTTAAATTTAGTATTTGTTGTTGTTACAGTTGAAACGTTACTTATTTATAGAAAGTTTCATGTGTTTACCTATTGTGGTTCAAGAGATATACAGCCTTGACAAACGAAGAGCAAAAAACCAAAGAAATCACGTTTTCTGTATGGAAGCCCCCATTAATTTGGATATTTATTTTATTATTATTATTTGTTGATAAAGCGACAAAAGAAATACACATTCTCTGAAAATTTCAACTGTCTACCTCATACGGTTCATGAGATAGAGCCCTGTGATAGACGGACGGACGGACGGACAGCGGAGGCGTAGGGTTCGGTTTTCACCCTTCGGGTACGGAATATAAATGGTAAAAAAGGCGGGGAATCATTTTCAAAAGGCTACCACACCGAGTGGCGTATCAAATTAAAGGTATCGGTTTGTACATCTCAAAACAGAAAATCCTGTAGGTTAGGTACATAATTTTCAAAATATACTCAAAAATGACGAAAATTTTACCATGACCCTACTTTGAAGTTTGCAAACCGATCCATCTGAAATGTAGGTTAACCTTAAAGTTTTAGGTATTCACTAAATAGCAGTCTAACCGGTACCTATAGTACATATTGGTATACTTGACAAACGTTCGAAACCCTCAGCGCGCGAGTCACACTCGCACTCGATGGTTCTTGCTATTTACATAACTACCTATTATTATATGAAAAAAAAAATGCCAATTTTTCGGGCAAGCCTGATTTTAGGGTTATGAATGTTCCGCCATGAGGGCCCCTAGGCCCGGGCCTTGTGGGCCTAGGGGCTAATCTTATTCAGTCGCAGCTAAATAGTGTTTTCAATTTGAATATATCGTTATTTGTTATTCCAAAGTCGATTCAGTGTATCGCATTGTTCGTTATGTGTTTATTTGGAAATATTTATGTAGAAAACAGGTATAACTTGAAAGCTTTTATGATCTACAAAATTGCTTGATATTGTTTGTAATATAGCGATTTTGCAAAAACGTAACGCATTTAGGTATTCATGGAATAAAAATAAAAATAATCCCAACTGGAAATTAATACAGCATCATCTAACTTCCAACGAACGACGCTCTGTGATCTTACTACTTTTTTCTTCACACAAATATTATAAATGTAAACGTTTGGATGTTTGGATGTTTGACATTAAGATTGGTAATTATTTGTATTCATTGGAATGTATTGTATAATATTTAACTTGCAATGTTTTTGTTTGTTATTTTTGTGTGACTTCTCTTGGACGTTTTGGTTTTAACTGTTAGTCCATTTGTAAAATAAAATAAATTAGTACCTACCTACCTCGTCGCGTCAAAACTTCTGAACGCATCGGGCTGAAATGTTACTTAGTCATGTATGTATTTCTAAACCTGGCATAACATATGTATAGGTAATTCTTGTACCCCGGAGAAAGGCGCGTGGAGCCGCTGTCAGAAGCTTGTTTATAAACCGAACATATAAAACTATTCCTACTCCATTCTCAAGATACAAGATACTAATGGCAAACGCTAATACTAGCGAGTCCAAAAAAAAAAAAAGCATTACCCATTCTGTTTTATAGGTAATTTATTAAAAGCTGGCGCACAAAAGGGGATCCCTTTTGTTTTACTTTATACTGGAGGTCTGGATTTGTGACGTCGTCGGCGTGGATATTTTATGAAAAAACAATAGACAATCACGCTATCTTTTAAAAATATGTCAATAAAACCCAATGGTAAGTACCTAACCAGTTTTTTGTCTGAACCCAGTATGGTGCGTTTTCGCGATGCTTAAAACAATAGGTTCCCACATAGCGTTCCTATTTTTTAAATGCTTAAACACAATGGACTGTGTTTGGCAATTGTTTGTGTGTGGGTAAGATCCTGATCTGGGCGATTAATTACAAAATGATATCTTTCTTTACAAATGGAAATTCAGCACTATCTTTTAATAATAGAGACATCTCAATTCACAATTGATAACTTAATGCTTTTCTTGACATTAAGAGGGCGCAATGCACGCCATTTTGTGAAAAGGATTGGCACAGGATTTCGCGTTCATAGAAGCGGTACAGAGCATACGTTTTTGGAACAGGTGGCCGAGTAAGCGCAAAAATCAAGTTTTTGCTTATTCACAAGAAAACTGCACAACTACTGAAGAAACAATAAAGGCCTTTATTAACGAACACAATTACAATCAAATAACATTCTGCAGTTAGCTTAATTGTTTCAAATTCATTTGAAACAATTAAACCTGATTAAAGGAACCAAATAATTAATATGAATCAAAACATTTAAGTCATTTGAATAGACCGCATGAGATCTCGACCAAACTATGAGCGAAACAGAGCACTTTCATGTTTTTTTTCTCAATCATGTTTTGGCATTTAGGCCAAAACATAAACACCAAAGAAAAAATTTAGAATTATATATTCGAGTTAATACCACAGCGATTTTGTGAGTACTGAAATCCAGGCCTAGTTTGATAGACAAATCCGTTCCCCTTATGTATAATAAGTAGTAAATAATAGTAATTTTGAGTAGGTAGAGCAAATTACTCTACAGCACATATACATCCACAACTGAACGCGTATCCTTCAAACAAGGGTGCCACAATTACCACGCTTGGCAGGCGGTTTGCTCATCGCAGTAGAGGTTAAAATGACACAGAAGGAAGCTGCTGCCGTTCTTCTGGCAGGTTCTCCTATGGATAAAGAGCCTGCGACCGCCAGACATTCGTTATTTTATAAAAGCTGGGAGTTTGTTTGCGTACAGCTAGGAACGCCACCGATTAATATAATATAATATGATATAATATAAATAAATAAATTAATAAATAATGCTAGACAATCCATACTGCATCATCTAGCCCCAAAGTAAGCAGAGCTTGTGTTATAGGTACTAGATGACTGATATACTTAATACAATACATAACATAGATAGATATTTTTATTATATATAGAAAATACCCAGAACACCCGGAACAAATATTTGCAGATCGTACAAACATTTGTCCCAAGGCGGGAATCGAACCCGCAACCTTCTGCGTCGCAGGCGGACCTTCGCCCGCCGCGCCACATCGGTCGTACATAATATAATAATACAAAATAATGTACCTAAAGACGTAAAAAGAGTGTGAAAATGTGTGTTCACAGTTCACTACCAATGTAAATCACTTACAATTAACGATTTAAAACTGAAACTGAAACAAGGTCTAAGGTCGGTTGCAGGATCTAAGCCTGGTAGTCGACTCTTATGTTATGAATGAGTTATGACATCCACGGGCTTAGTTGGAGGGTTTTTTAAGGGTAATTGCGTTTGAGTTGAGCTACCTGTAGATTGTTTGCATCAGTCTGCAGATAGCTTAATTGTTTAAATGTTAAATACTAGTTCTAATTTGTTTTATAACAAAAAACTTACAATCAAATATGATTGTAAATTTTCTTTGTTAATAAAGGCCATTGCCCCTTAGAAAACAAATTATAAGACTGTAATAGTGGCTTATGAGATAGGTTTGTGTCCCTTTTACTTGGGATCACAAAGAGCACCTCTCTAAAAATATATCGTCAAGCGTTCGTCAAGTCTTTAAGTGTCTCAACCTTTAACGGTAAACGTTAATTAATATAAACTTGCTAAAATAATCTATTTTGTCAGTTAGCAGGCACTCGTATGAAATATAGCTCAGCGCACTTTAATCCAATACCGCTCCCGTATAGCACAAAATATGCATTCAAATATGGGCTTACATTCATTATTTACATATCTTTAGATACATTTCACAGTGACAAAATGCTTGCCACAAGCTTCAAACGCTGTCTGTCATCTTAAGTCGTAAATAATAATAATAATATATAAAAACTTTATTTCAGTTTAGTTATATATGGTGATGATTTATATGGGGATGGCTTTTAGCCGTGAAAATGTAACAGACATACAGAGTTACTTTCGCTTTTATGAAAGTACTAGCTGCTGCCCGCGGCTTCGCACGCGCTTTACGGGGATAAAAAGTAGCCTATGTCCGTCCCCAAGATACCACCTACCTCCCTGCTAAAATTTATTAAGATTTGTCCAGCCGTTTAGGCGTGAAAAGGCAACAGACAGACATACAGATAAAAAGACAGAGTTTCTATTTTATAATATTAGTAATTATGGATTAGTATAGATTCATAGAAAATCCCGTGAAGGCCTGTTCACTCTAGTCACGTGAATCTTTTCCCTGCCTGGCATTGCATCACTGATTCTGAACCAGACGCCCTTTTTGGCACTGGCGCTCAGTGTGCTGAATAGCTAATTACAATTACCATTGTGTTGTTGTAAATGAATGTATTTGGGTTATTTGTACCAGAAAAGTAATAAAAATGTACTTTACTTCTGAAGAGATATTTAAGTAATTGTTTTCGTGCTTCCACTTCCATAAATCTTCATTGCTGAGCTTGTGTTACGGGGACAATACATTACATAGATAGATATTATTTATTATATATAGAAAACACCCCGATCACCCTGAAATGTCTGCAGATCGTACAAACGTTTGTCGCATTCTTCTGCGTCGCAGGCGGAGCTTCACCCGCTGCGCCACAGAGGTCGTCAATTTTAAATAATTATCAACCCCTTCCCTTGATAGTAGGATGACATGACCCCAAAGTGGAAATTATTAGGTTAGAGGTTTACGTTACCTAAAACTTAATCCGGTCGCCCTTTGAAAGATATCAAAGAGAATAATTTTAAGGTATAAAAACGACATCAAGATAATAAGCTTAATTACGCTATTAAATACTTTATGTATGGGTCAATAAAGCTTTAAATTGATAATATATTCTTGCCCCTTCAAAAGATATCAACGCGCTCCTTTTCGATGATAAGATAGTACCTACGAGTGAATGGTATTTAACAGCCCGTTTATATTTTCGCTTAATTATAGTTTCTGTAGCTATAACTCGTGAAGTTTTAAACTTAACGAGTTATTTTACTTCTTTTATAATTTATTATTTTTATTGTATTTAGTTTTTTTACTTTTATCGTACCATCTCCAGTTTGAGTTTGAGTAAATATAAAATCAAGCAAGACCCATCAACGTCACTCGATGGAAAGTTTTATAAGCCAAAATGTAGTTGACAGAAATAAAGATAATTTATTTACAAAAACACGTGTCAACAAGATTTTTAAATTTAGTAAGTTTACATTTCAATTAATTAATAAGTTTACATTTAAATTAATTAATTTAAAATTAATGTAGGTACCTACGTATGGTAAAGTAACTACTTAAAACTGATAAACCCTTATATCATCACCAAAATGATGAAAGTACCTTCCTTTACCTTCTCGATCATGATAATTTTAGCATAAGTAATTTACTAAATAAGCAATATGTATAAATCAGTATGCGATGTGTAAGTTCTCCCAGTGATAAATCTTTACCTAAGTTTACAGGGTGCAACGTAACACGTGTACTAAGCTATAAAGGGGTGACTCTGGACCCCGAGGAGATCAACTTGTGAATTAAGATTTTTTGAATTTGGTTTTTTTTAAATGTAAATTCGTATTCGAGTTATTTGCATGCACTCTAGCATTATTTAACATTATCAAATATTTTACAAATGTCCTTGCATGTTTTTCAGCTACACCAGAGATTTGTCATGCATACAAACAAATATGAAATTTCAAAACAATAATAATAATGTAAAAATCACACAAAACAAAATACACGTAAAAAAAACAAAAAATATGAAGAAAAAGTAACAATTTTTTATTTTTATAAGTAAATAATTTTCGGCATTCAAATAACCGTAGAACAAAAGTTGAGCCGAGTTGGTTTCGGCTTAGTACACATGTTTCGTGGCACCCTCTATTATTTTTCTTATAGTATTTAATAATTCATTATTAAAATTCATCAAGCAAGAAATTATTCATTCATTTAAAATTAATGAATAAATTCTTTTTTTTAATTAGTATGTTAGTCATTATAGCTAATAATAATCATAACATCCTTTATCACATGACTACTACTGGCTATAACCGGAGATCCGCGAGCCGAGCGTTGATCGCGGATCATCAATGTCGCGTCAGTAACGTTTATGGGAACTGGAATTACTGTAAGTACTCGTAATGTTATGTAAAAACCTTTTGTTGGACAGCTATGGATTCGCCGTGACTTGGATTGCAGAAAGATAGGTAAAAATGCTGAATATAAAATTTAACCCTTTAGCGCCCAAATAGTGAAACGTCACAAATTTTTGACGATTTTAAATACAAAATATGTCAAAAAGTGTCACTGGAGTGGAACTTTAATTCAGCGTTTTGTTAAGTATAGCCGCCCATAACTTATGCTTATTAGGGTTCCGTGCCCGAAGGGTGAAAACGGATCCCTATTACTAAGCCTCCGCTGTCCGTCCGTCCGTCCGTCTGTCACAGGGGTCATGAACCGTAATAGGTAGACAGTTGAAATTTTCAGAGAATTTGTATTTCTCTTGCCGCTATAACGGCAAATAATAAAAATAAAATAAATATCCAAAACATACAAAAAACGAGATTTTTTTGGCCATTTTTGCTCTTCGTTTGCCAAGGCCGTATTATCTTGAACCACAATAGGTAGACACATTCAAACTTTCTGTAAATATGTAACACTTCAACTGTAAACCAACAAATACTAAAAATATAATAATGTTAAAAATTTGGTTGAGAAAATTTGATGTTCTTTAAAAAAGTTGCCTGTTTTTTACGGTACGGACTCTTCGTGTGCGGTAAAAAACTTGACTTAGCGGTTTATTTTTTATATTTTTTTACTCGTGAATCACCCTATTTCCATCAATCTATTATGAATGCGAAATACAAAATAAAATAATCATCATATTTACCAGTGGTTGTAAAAATGTCAATCAAAACACTGAATCATTTAGATAATCAAACTTTTAGGTTCATCCAGTCAGTCAGACTTATTATGTTAATTATAAAGAATAGGATACGGAAATAGAGATGTTATCATCATGTTGAATATGAATTGTAGTGCTGTCATGAATGTACATTTACGTAGGTACAGTCCATTCTAAAAAATATATGAGAATAAGAGTTGCGTGCATAGGAAATGATGAGATATTCAAACGAAGCACGATCATTATAGCGCTAAATATTAACTGTAGCTAAACAAAACATCTTCACCCGCTTAATACTTTTATTGCCCACGACGCACGTATTCACCGGTCACCACCATTCACCGGTGAAAAGCTGCGGCGGGCGCGGCGCCCCCTCTCGGGTTGTCGCGTCGGATCGCAAAGGCTTGCCAGTGAATGGGTTAAAGATTTAGAAAAACTTTGGCCATTCATAAAGGCCAAATATATAAAACGCATCACCATAGTTTGAACCTCCCTGAACTTACAATCTCTTCCTTACATACTAAGTATCTATTATTGTTTGTCGAGCCTTCCGTTGTAAAATTTACGGAATTCTGTAGGAATATTATTATATATAAAAGTTAATTAAGTTGAACAAAAGACAAAACAAAAGACCTGACGGTATGACTCTGATTCCCTGGAAGATGGGTCGGCCTTTAGTTTGGGATGCCACGTGTGTAGATACCCTAGCGCCTTCACATCTTGCAGGGACATCGGTAAGGGCCGGCTCCGCAGCAACATCAGCAGAGTCCCTCAAACGGCGAAAATACGCTAATCTTGACCGAGGTTATCTATTTGAGCCGTTTGGGGTTGAAATCCTTGGTCCTTGGGGACCTGGAGCACACGCCATTTATAAAGATCTTACCAAACTTCTTATAGAGTCGACAGGTGATCGGAATGCTGGTTTCTATTTCGGTCAACGAATTAGCATTGCCATTCAACGTGGCAATGCTGCCAGCATTCTGGGCCTCTGCCTTCTGGTGACGGCTTAGATTTTTAAGAAATAGATGTTAAGTGTATATACTTGTTGTAATTGTTTTATTCTGTTATTGTAATCTATTTCCTACACGTTTACACGTTAACATAAAAATTCCAGTTTTAAAAAATTATAGTTGAACAAAAAGTAAAAGGTTTTAAAACATGCAAAATATTTAAAGCTTACAAGCTTTGATTGTGACTTTCAAACATAGATCAATTTGTATATGTATTTAGTCGTAATAAAATATCTTTATTTATGTTTTATTTTGGTAAATAAAATAATTAAGGCATAATATGCTTACTTTAAACTACAGGTCGTGTGACGTGATTTTATTAAAACTTTTCAAACTTTCGCGATCTGTTAACATATTCAAGATTATTTATCGGGTATTTATTTATCGCGTGCCTTTTGTTTTATTTTCCCCTGCTACGTTTCCATCGCGTTGCAGCGATCGTGGTCACGGGGCGACTTATTTTATTATGTGATTGTATTGTTGAGGGAGTCATTAATAGGTAGGTAAGATATAAAACAGTATTAAACCGTCTAGTATTTTCTATGGAATTTGCAACTGACTGTTGATATTTTGTTTCAAAATCTACGCAATGAATATTTTAGTAAAGGCCGAAATAATTTACAGACCTGTCAATTTTCACTGTCTTTAAATTATATGCCTATTATCAATGTTAACCCTGGGTTAACACGAGACGCTAACCAGAAGATTAACAAAATATTCTTTCATAAATCATAATCAACACCTGACATTGTGCCTAGTGAGGTATCCTACGATACACAATAATGTTCATAATAATTTGTTAATACATATAAGTATAATAATTGTTAGTATAATTTAATATTCTCGGGCATAAGAGGCATCTTCTCTCTCTCAGTTCTCAGACTAGAATCTTCCCGAGGGTTCGGCTACAAGGCGGTACTTGGATATATCGCAGTCTAAGCACTTAGGACTTGAGGTGATTTCTAATAAAATAAACCTAATAATTTTTGTGTCATAGTTATCGAATTCTGGAGATACGTAAGCCTTTTCACTTATAAAAATCTGTCAACTCAAGCCATGGCTAAGTTGTTTTTTAGGGTTCCGTACCCGAAGGGTCAAAACGGAACACTATTACTAAGCCTCTGCTGTCCGTCCGTCCGTCCGTCCATCCGTCCGTCCGTCTGTCACGTAGCTATATCTCATGAACTGTAAGAGGAAGATAGTTGAAATTTTCTGAGAATGTGTATTTCTCTTGCCGCTAGAACAAAAAATAATAAAAATAAAATAAATATCAAAATTAAACGGGCTCCCATACAACAAACGTGATTTTTTTGGCTTTTTTGCTCTTAATTTGTCAAGGCTGTATCTCTTGAACTACAATAGGGAGGGAGACACATGAAACTTTCTATAATTAAGTAACACTTCGTCTATAATAA
Organism: Eupithecia inturbata; assembly: GCA_963662085.1. Lineage (NCBI taxonomy): Eukaryota > Metazoa > Arthropoda > Insecta > Lepidoptera > Geometridae > Eupithecia > Eupithecia inturbata. The sequence goes on along the minus strand of OY759180.1, from coordinate 5,488,180 downwards.
TAAAAAATACTAAAAATAAAGTTGAAAATATAAAGGGATCTCCGAACAAGTGAAAATTTGATGTTCTTTGATAAAGTTGCCTGATTTTCACGGTACAGAACCCTTCGTGTGCGAGTCAACTCGCACTTGGCGGTTTATTTCCCATTCTGAGGTAGCCACAGGCAAAGAATATAAGAGTTGGCGGGACCGTGATTTGTTTTTCGCACAGGTACCGTGTTGTCAATTTTGTGACGTCAGCGTAGTCACTTCTATGAAAAAACAAAACACAATTGCTCCAGCTTTAAATAACCGAGCTATAGGTATATTACGCAATAATGACAAATAATAACAAAATATATCAACAGATTAAGAAAACAAAAAACCTCTTACCTATCGGTAAGAGGTATAAGTAAAAGCTTTTTATATCAATTGGAAACAAAATAAACTTCACATTATCTATTTATTATTAAGTGGGGTCTTTATAGATAATACCACAAACTAGTCTGTGATAATACTTATAAGTCTGATTATGACTGTTTCTCAACAGGTGATCATTAAACATAGTTATGGAATTCGATACAAAGTCATACAAAAATTCGTAACATATTTCTAATGGAATTCCTTCCAGGTTAGTAACATGCGCGCGGATGTCGTTACAATTGACTAAGGGAACCAGACGAAGGGCAGCAGCTCCCTTCTGTCTATTATTCAACATCAACTTCAACAACTATTATTCAACTTAACATTTTCACTGCGATCACCGATCCGCCTACCAAGCGTGGTGAACCCCCGTTTGGGGGAGCAATGATCAGCAGTGTACGTATGATTGTGTGCTGATGAGATAGTGTGTCTTCAATGTCTTCAAAAGTAGCAAAATGTGGTCACATATAACTTTGCTGGTGGGCACCACAAAGTCTAAAAGTTTTGATAAATTTTAGGTACTTCATCTGAAATCTAATGAACGCATCGGACTGAAATTTTCCAGACAAAATGCGCGCGAAGCCGTGGGCAGCTACAAACTTATAATGATGCGTTATCTAAGTAGTTGCTTGCTAAGCAGGTAAAAATACCGCTAACGCAAGGGCGTTTGCAGACATGTTTGCCGAGAAATAACTTAGCAGTTTCCATTAAATATTTGAGGAGCCGCATATCTACTCGTAATACAAAACTGTTATATCATGGCAGAATCTTATATTTGGTGTGTTTCATCAAACAATTCATTTCGCGGCCGACTTAGCTCCGAGGATTGTAAAGCTGTTCTATTATGTCCTACTGCTTTACGTGAATAAGGAGTTTAAAAATGCTTGCTGTTGCTAACGGCTCAGACAACAATTTGTGTAAAATATTTTTATTTGGCCAAGGTTTAACCAGGAGAAGACTGGAAGGCAGTGGCAGGCAGGCCGATGCAGTGATGTGTGCGCGGGTCGTCCCTCCACGCGGCATCCCCGCTACCGCGACTATAAAACACCTCGTCCAAACCAGCCGCGCGCTATTACAACAGTGCCTCTGTGATTTTTCCCGCCGTGAATTTATTTATTCGACAAAAAAGGTAAGTGAACTTGGAACTTGACTTCTGGACGGGATGAACCGGGAATCTCTCCTGAAGTGATAGTGGACAGTGTGTGTGATTATGAAAAACTTGTAGGTCAAGTTTTGAGCTTAATTTTTTAAAATAATTTTCAATATCGATTGACAAGTTGACGGGCAATTGCAAAATTTCTTTTCGGCTTTGATTGCTCGTCAAACTTGACACAAAAATTGGTACCTAGTTGTTTCGCGTCCTTCCATTTGTATCTCTGAGCCTGTGCAGACAACCGAGCGAAGTGTACTCGTATGTATGTCAAGTTGTTGCAACATGCTTGATGCAGAGATTATGACTGAGAACCCTTTTCTATGGGGCGGTTTCATCATTCAGCCTTTTCGACCGGTGAACTTATGGGCGCTCTTTGCTACGGATCAATGGTTCAACCGGTATTCAAGTCAAGTTTCGATGATATAACTCTGTGTAATTTTATTTTAAGAGCCATACTTTATCTTCACATAAAGCACCTTTATTTTTAATATTGTTTTTACATGTTTAATACTGGAATAGCATCTATTGTGTAATACTTGGTAGGTATTTTGTGTGATGGTTCTGTTAGATGTTTCTGTTTTTTTCAAAAAAAAAAAAATTAAATATAATTCTACTCTATGTATCTACATACCATTGAGGATGGTCTAGCTCTGGATGTCGTTCGGCTGAGATAAATAGACTAATTTGTAGCATTTAGGCCATTCGTAGTAGCTCATTTTAAATGTTGATAACCTTTATTAACAAAGAAAATTACAATCAAATAATAGAAGAAACAAATTAGAACTGTTACAATTCAAACAATTGAGCTAACTGCAGACTGTTGCAAACAATGTTGATTGCTGATATGTAGGTAACAATTTCTACCAACATCAAGCATCAAGGCATCCAATGGCGCACATCTTGAAAATTCTATATTCAATGCCATAATTAATATAACTGGTTGATAAATACACGTTTCTATTTCTAAACTTAACACCGAAGGTCAACGGCAACGGCAAGAGTTCACTGAAAGATGTGGACTTTCAAATACATACATACATGTGACACTAAAATATCTTAGAGTAAAGTAACGCCTACTCCGAGCAGTAAATTAATTTCTGTGGAACCTGTTTTTAATTTAGTCTCTCGTTAATCAGCTTTGCCTTCGCAATCCGACGTAAAAAAATAACCGAAATTATATCACTTAATTAATTAAGTGCTTACATTACAGCAGGTTCGTGAAGTAGGGTACCTATAGGTTCTTGAGCGATGTCCATACACAATCAAACTTTGAACAAAGCTTTACAGGTTTTTTATGCAAGTCGTATAAAACAACGTGTTTCACATCCTTAAAAATGATTATTATTCCATTCATTATTATTTTAAAGTGTTATTAATGCTAATAGTGGGTGTAACACGTAAATCACAATAAATTATGCGAACGACATGAAATTAATTGAAACACTCGAATCTCAACTATGCGATAAATTAAAATGAACACACGTATTGGTTATTTAATTTTGTTATTATAATTCAAAAAGTCGAATAAAACCTCCAATCCAATCGTTTTGCATTTTGGTAGAGATATATCTAGCTACATATAAATTATAGTATAATAATATATACATATATATATACGTAGGCTACTTCTACAATCTATCTTAATCTAAGTATAGGTTCACTACAAGTATGTGTGTACTAAAAATCTGTACCTAATCGTTAGGATTCATTAATTAAATAGTCTGTAAGTACCCATAGTACTTTGTATATCCTACCTGTACCATTTGTGAATAAATATCTTAATTATTATTATTAATCTTTGATAAATTAATATTCAAATCCTTCTAAGATTAATTTAAAATATCATAACCTAATAATTAACTCGGATAAACATTGCTGACATTTCAAACACTAATGTTACCATTTAGATTTGTGTAGTTTCAACTGCGAATATGTTAATTTTTACGTAACTGCCTTTCATGTCAAAACTTTACAAAATAATGGTATGAGTTACAAAGTCTATTTGAATAGGTTACATCCGTTTATGAAGTAGCTCGTATTCTCTGTTTTCTTACCTTATTTACACTTTGAATGCCCATCACGGCCACCCAGATCTACATCCTCGTGTAGTGCCCGCGTGACCCTTCGCTTCTGGTCGCACCGCAGTGCCTGGGCAGGGAATGATATCATTTAATTTTTTTCCAAATTAGGTCAATGAGACCGTTTTTGTGGGACCTAACCTACACCTCTACAAAGTCATAGAGTTGGGTATATAATCACAAATTACGGGTGTATTGATAAATTATATTAAATATACTTACATAGGTATAAATACAATGAATGTGTAAACTTGAATCTAATGTCCTTGGCAGACTGAACTTGACCTTTGCGTCAAATATTTCTATTGAGGTTGAGGTCCTCGTGTTATGCACGTATGACCCATTAGGGGTCATAGGGTATGGATACTCACTTACTGGCCCCTAATAGGGTTACACAATGTAATACGGCATTATTAATTTAATGCATGCTGTATCAACTTTATTAACAAAGAAAATTACAATTAAAGAATAGAAACAAATTAGAACTAGTGTTTAGAATTGAAGCAATTGAGGTAACTGCAGACTGTTGCAAAAAATCTACAGGCTCAACTGATCCATATCAATGCCAGTCGGAAGCGGCAATATTTCAACCAAATGATTCTCTGCGCCAGATATTCACCAGCTCTCGGGGCGACGCTTCGATGCTCAGATATATTTATTAGAAACTCGTTCGTTTTTTAAATTTTCAAGAAACCAATATTGTTCTAAATAATGTTCGTATGCTCAACTGGCACCATCTAGCGACCTAGACTAAGTTCTTAGTCCGAAAGGCAACTTTTTATCCCGTTTTTTTTTCTCGGCCGAGGAAATTCGTTTACGAATAGACTGGTCTGGGGGGGACCAGAATTATGTGGGACTCGACGTCCTGATAAGGTCGTAATACCCACTAAAACCTCTCCTGTGACCCCTCTCTGGCCATTTTCGCCGAACCACGGGAACATTTAAACCTACCGCGGCCCGACTGGCGTCCCCTCTTCCTCCCATCCATGGCCGGCGTGCCCACCATTCCACACACTCGCCGAACCCATTCATACGTCACGTTTCCTCCCCCCGATTGGGGCACATACAGGACGGACACAGTTGAAGCCACGCAACTTTTTATCCTGGAAACAACGCGTGCGAAGCCACGGGCAGAAAACAGCAGATGCTTTTTAATCATTACCAACAATAACAGCAGTCGCTCAATTGTCCCAGTTAGGTCCACAAACGTACCTAAAAGTCAAAGGTTGAGCTACACGATACACACAACCGACTCAATCTCAATTAACTAACTATACATGTACTGAAAAAGCTTTATCCCACGAACAAACAATGCCATACAGCAACTCTAATTGAAGGACTTGTTGGGCAAGTTGATTTACTACAGTCCACATTATTGGTGATGTTTATCTACTATTGTGGTGTGTCGAAACGCATTCCATAACGATGTATGGACAATCGATGTCTCTTTAGTTATGATGAAAGCTGCGCAACGGTTCAAGGCATACTTCAGAGATAAACAAGAGCGATGTATCGCGCCTTTCAATGCACAACAAATCTATACAAATAAATAAAATTAAAGTTACAAAGCTATACAAATCAATAAAATTAAAGTGTCTGTTTGTAGCATTGCTAGCTCCTGTCGCGGTAAAAAGTAGTGCCCGCGTTTTTAGGGTTTTAGGGTACCCAAAGGGTGAAAACGGAACCCTGTTACTACGCCTCCGCTGTCCGTCCGTCCGTCTGTCACAGGGCTCTATCCCATGAACCTAATCTATAAAAATGCGTGCTACACAAAATGCTCATACTACGTACTATTTGGATGCAAGTTCTGGTCAAAACTTTTCTATCATTTTATTAGTTAATGATTTATTAAGCGTTAGTTATTAATAGAAAAAATTATAAATAGTTAAAAATAGAAATTTCATCAAAAAACTTTTAAAGGCGTCCTTAGCCTCCTGTTGAGTTATTTATTAATTGGTCTTGTACTTAGTTAGGTTCTAAACAGTGTTTAGTTAATCTACGCATGTAAAACTTTTGTGTTAAATAAAGAACTTTAAAAAAATAAACAATATATTCCATGAACCGTAAGAGGTAGACAGTTTAAACTTTCAGAGAATGTGTATTTCTCTTGCCGCTATAACAACAAATCATAAAAATAAAAAAAATATCAAAATTTAAGGGGGCTCCCATACAACAAACATAATTTTTTTTTAATATTTTTGCTCTTAATTTGTCGAGGCTATATCTCTTAAACTACAATAGGTAGGCACATGAAACTTTCTATAATTAAGAAACACTTCAACTGTAATAACATAAAATACTAAAAATAAAATAAAATAGAAAATTTAAAGGGGTCTCCAAGCAAGTGAAAATTTGATGTTCTTTGAAAAAACTGCCTGATTTTTACGGTACGGAACCCTTCGTGTGCGAGGCAACTCGCACTTGGCGGTTTATTTAGAATAAGTAGTAGCCTTTTTTATTCTAAAAAACGCGGGTGAGTTATTAAAGGTCCAGATATTTATGTAGTATCTCGCTGTTGTAAACAGACCAGAAATTTGAAAAAGTTTACTGTTTAATGACCTTTTCACTTCCTATAGCTTGTTATTGCGAGGTGATCGTTAAATTTAACATATGTACCTATCTTGCTGTGTTGTTATTAGCAAACGAAGCTATGCAAGACGCGCTTAAGTATGCCAGTCGTAAGATAATGAAATACTCATAAATAAATAAATTAATTATAGTAAGTAGGTAAATGAATGATTACAACATAACAAATTGGTACTTAACACCCAAACCTTTAAAGCTTTTTTTGACACAATACAAAATAGCTATAAGTAAGCCTTTATACGATAAAAGAAACTATCGTAATTTAACGAATTCATTAATTAGTTTAGAAACGCACTTACTCTGATGATGTCCCTCGCTCGATATAATTAACACGTACACGGCCCATGACGCACGCATCCCTTCGCAGCCCCGCGTGGAGGCTGAGTAGTGAATGCGCTAAGGGATGAAACGTTGGTGTTTTTCCCACACTAGTTTTGTAGTTAATCCGCTTCATTCATAATGTACCTATAAGTACGATTTCACAAAAACTGATGTACTTATTTTCAAGCTGCGGTTAAATCTTGTCGCATTCAATTAGCAAAAATCTATTATTATCTCGAGTTCCTTATTTGCTAATGTAATACAATACAACAGGATTTCATGCTTCGATGCGATTTTAATAAGCGTGCTTATTTTTAGACGCACCTCTGTTTTTAATAGCAGTTTTTTTTAATGCATATCTGTGTAATATAAAAAGTCAATTGCTGTTCGTTAGTCATCGTCAGGATATTTCTTATAAATAAGGTTCATCTAGTTTTGTCATAAAAACTATCATTCGAATGTGAGCGCTAACACCGAACCTTATTTATTGGAAATATCCTGACGATGATAATCACTATTATCGACCATATAATACAAAGGGTCGTTTGTTTTGATTGACTATTGCCTAGTCTCCAAAAATATTCTGTGTTCGATATTTTGTGCGTGACCTCTACCTGTGTTCTACGCGACGTCCAGTAGCGCGTTGATATCTTTTGTATGGGGCAGTTGTTTAGTTCTTACGTAATCAATTTGAGACATAGTACGTCACGTCCACTTTTTCTTTAACCCGTCGTCTGTCGCGGCGTTTTGTCGCGCTGTCACGGCACATCAGCACGGCACGCGCGGTATCGTCAAGTGTGATTAAAATGACGATATCTCTGAAGTTTTGTAGGGAGCTATATGTATAACTTACATTGCTGGAATCGTTATGAAATAAGCTAACACATTAAATATGTTTTAGTCATGTATTAATTTGCAATGTTTAGATAATTCCAGCTTCAAATCAGGTTGAGCGAATGTTTTCCAGTTTATTGTACAAAAGCCGTTCTAAATAATTATGATACCAATTTTTTGTACAAAAAGTTATTTACAATTATATCTAAACCACACAAATCAATAATAGATACACGCCTTCCCATACTATTTTTTCACAAAACAAGGCTTACAAAAACATGGATCATTCCAAACGGTCTTTTTTCAGTTTTTTTCTTTTTGTTTTTTGTCAATTTGAATTAGAAGTGTGATTTATCCCTTGTCCTGCTGTGTGAAAAATTTAGATTCACAAAATGTGAGCGTCGCGTCGCGTTTGTACCAAGCTCAGGTACTTAGATTAAACCAAAGAATATAGTTACTAAAGGATTAAACAATTTAAAAAGTCTCTTAGCTGGGACAAGGAGAAAACGAGAAAATTTTCGAAAAATACATTTTATACCCATGTCAAAATCAGAAAAACAATGTTGCCGTAGCTAAGGCAAGCATTAAGCAAAACTCGATTGTTCAACATACAGCTCTAAATACCGATTCGTCATACCTACGTGAGTTGATTTGATTACATACAGTTCTTATGTCAATTACCTACTTATGTGTTTGTTGGTCAATGCGTAAGTACAGTCGGCAGCTTTACCACTAAGGGCGCGTTCCCGCTTTCACGTGACGACAGATAGTTGTGCAGTTTAAATCATTGTGCCTTGTATATTTAAATGGATGTGTTCACATATAGGACGGCATGATTAACTGTCGTCCCTGACTTTTTTTGTTGTGACGATAGATTGCCAACACAACGGCAACAGTCATTATATAATGGGAACAGCTAGAGGCGATAGTCGTCCAACGATAAATTAATAGTTAAGACATAGTGGGAATGCGCCCTTAGGGTCACCCGAAGCACTATCACTAAATTACCTTTCAAAACAATGTGCATCCATCCATTGGGCTTTCTATCAAATTCGTAGCATAAGTCCAAAAACTTATATTTGTCTACTTATTTATACCTTAATTTTTTGACTTAAAGCACACATCGGTTTGAAATTCTGGTCGCATCACGTATTTGGATGAACTCAATACGGAGTGAGGATCAGTTTAGCTGAATTCGATAAAAAAATACTACTATCGATGCTACTAAAAGAAACTCTAAACTCAAAGTGCTTTATTTCCTTTAAGAAGGTCTAATGGAAATACCAAACTCTTGGACACGGGTTACGGCTTTGCTTATTGGTTTGGTAGCATTTGTGTAAAGTTAATTGATAGACTTCTGCTCCTGGCTGTACAAAAGACATGTTCAAGCATTACGTGGACATATTTCACACAGATGAGGACTGAAGCAGCCTGTTTACTGAGCCGTTGTATACAAATTAACCTTAATTGATCACATAATACCGCTTTCACTCGACCTTTAAATTAAACTTGGGTATTGTATGATTATCTCTTACTTATTTACTAGTGAAGTTTAAATAATCAGAAACCATGTTGGGTATTGCTAGATAAAATCTATCAGATCAATATCAACTGAACTGAGATGCCTTTCATAAATTGAAGACCTTCGGGCATCGATATAAGTACAAAAAAGGGGGATAAGGTACTAGCATCTCAAAAGTTGAAGGCTCAAATTAGGTGTAATTAGGTCCACCCACCTCAGTCATAATCGGACCGGCAGCGGCGTTCTTGTTACGCGTGCTTGCTACGACGTACTTTATTGTGATTTATTGACTAAAAGACTACAGCAATGCCCTCGTCTTAGTTCATTATAATTATAGCACAAGATTGGAAATATAACTGAGCAAGTGTTTGCGTGTATTTGTAACAAAGGCCAGTTGTCGAGTAAGCGCTGGGAGAACGTACCATATCTACAGATTTTACTTAGATCTATGCCTTCGGGTTAACAATGAACTTTCAAGGTTTTTAAATACTGACAGACTGATCCAATGAGATTTCAATGATCCAACGACAGGACCTGTCTTAACTTACATAAATTACACGTAAATTCGTGAGAAGAATTCTAGGCAGCGATAGGCATATCTAATCTATGTTAGTGTTGTGTGTCACGAAGCAAGATGCGGAGGAATCGTGACAGCTCTGCTGACGGATGACCGCGGGCGGCCTCGGGCGCTTGCGAAACTTTTACTTGTATGCATGGTAAATTGTAACTTGTGAGCCTCACACTTAGGTACTTTTCAGCGTTGGTACATATCCATTGGTATACCTACAAACTTCACATAAATTCAATATGTCGTGGATAGAACCCAAACTGCTTTCAGACGGACGGATTAAAAGCTTAGGTAAACGTAATAAGTCGGTTGTAAACACAGTCTTAGCTATAATCATACTTATAATAAGATCCGTCGATCAATACTAAAATCGAACTATTAATCGACCTATAAATCCTTGTTAGGCAGCGGAAGATAATTAAAAGTAGCCCTGAGAGATCACGATGTCCATCTCGCCTTATAGAGATCGTGATGCCATGACACTCATGTGCATTTTATAGAAGTAAGGTACATTATTGATGCGATCTCAGCTACCGAGAATGGACATCGACAACATCTAGCTAAGGTCTATAGAAACATGGATGTTTACTCAGAATAAATTATAAATCTTAGCAAACGGAATGCAGTATAATTTAATACAGTGACGAAAACGTAATCATCAGGCATCCATAATGTTAAAGCACTTCTAAGAAAAAGCTGTTACTTTGTTGCAGTCAGATTATAATGAAGACAAAAACATACTGTTGCAGTAATATTTTACGAAGGTTTTAGAGGTGGTTTTAAGGTCTCTTCAGTTTAATGTATAAATAAATAAATAATGCTGGACAATCCACCCAGCATCATCTAGCCCCAAAGTAAGCAGAGCTTGTGTTATGGGTAATAGATGACTGATAAACTTAATACAATACATAACATAGATAGATATTTTTTATTATACATAGAAAATACCCAGAACACCCGGAACAAATATTTGCAGATCGTACAAACATTTGTCCCATGGCGGGAATCGAACCCGCAACCTTCTGCGTCGCAGACGGACCTTCGCCCGCCGCGCCACATCGGCCGTCGTCGTCATGTATGGCTTTTTATATTATTATTTTCTCTGATTTTAGTGTAACATGGTCAGCGTCACGTGGCGACACATGCGCTTCACTCTGGCTTGCACGGAAAACCAGCGCTACGGCGGGATTTTCCTGCCGTTTTGTTGCAACTGTTTCTTATTTATATTGTTAGAATTGTGCAACAAAATAAACAAATATTTACTTTTACTTTACTTTTACTAGATTAAATTCCGTAATTCCTATTTTACTAACTATCGTATTTCGCCAAATTCATTATGAATTCCTACAAATAAGTACCTGATAATAGGTTGTTCTAGCTAATGTGTGCCTTTACATCCATTCCAGTATTAACACGTATGTGTTAATTACTTACCCTTTCGTTACTGACAAAAACCCCACGAGAATATCTAGGCCGCCGCAAACAGTCACTTGTCCCGTTAATAGTAAATTTTGCACCGAGGGCTCAAAGCAGCGTCTTACGTCACTGGCGTTATTAATCCTGAGCGCAACTCAGGATTCTGTAATAAGTTACGAGCCAAGCGAGGGAGCTGCTAGAATCCTGAGTGCTAGTGAGTTTTATGAAATGTTAAAATATTTTTGGAAAGTTTGTGTTCATTGATTTTTGTAACCGTAGAACGACAACATTATTTCGTTGTTTATTCTAGTCAGTCACTGAACGGTTTAGTGTTAAGATGTTTGATAAAATTGGATGTGTGCATGGACTTTTGTTGCTGACTGTACCTAATCATCTCACTTGATCAGTGGTTCAACTTTGACTCCTTTTGTTCTAGATGCAGACGTGGTTGGTGCTGGCATGCGCGGCATTGCTCGCGACGCTGGCTGTCGCTCAGAAACCTGGCAGGTTCCTCTCGCTACCAAACGCTCAGAAATGCGCTAACAGTAAGTAACTTAACTTTTTTTTTATTATCGTGAATTGGCCTTCGTTTGACCACAATCCCACTGATGGTAAGTGACGATGTGGCCGACTTACAATCAACAGTCATCAAAACCTGCCGCGAGGGTAAAAAAAACTGCCTCTAAGGTAGAAAAAACTGATTCTGGCATGTCAAAATCCTTTGTTTTAAAAAAGTAACAAAAAAAAACTTGTAAAAAGAAAAGTTTTCAACCACGTAAAGGTCTACGGCGTAGCACTTCGTTAGCATTCCCGTAGCAAACATTTTTGTTCATGACTTTTATTTTTCTTACGCGTATAAATTTTAACATAATAAGATGCATTCGTTATTTTGGATTACGATTTAATATGTACGTATCTACTACCTATTCAAATAAAACTGTTTGGGAGTTTTTTCCATAATGGTGACGTCTATTGATATAAACATATTCCGAGTATTTAAAATCTCATATAAATTGTCCAAATATTTGCAATTCTTTGTTGAATCATAAAAGAAACATAAAAACAGAATATGCTAATGATTTGATATCAATACGTACAAATGAGATAAAAAGCGAGAATGTTTAAAACGAGTATGTTCTGCCAAAACAAGTTCGTGCTCCGGTTTTAAAGTTATTCCGGTCCTTGAAAAAGATCGTAATGGTGTTTGAATAGCAATCTTAACACTATTTTCCATTCAAATCAGGTTACATACAACAACATATACAAAACAGGACTGCATTTTTTGACTTTTATATTTTAATCTTACTGCGGACTTACTAAAGACACTCTCTTAGCTTATTTGAGGTAATGTAACGATTATGCTTACCCCATTTGTAGTTGTAGTGCCCTAGCCTAGTGCTGCTGCAAAAGAACATTGTCAAAATTAAGATTTTTAGTTCATAAATACCTACTGTCAAATTCAAACAATTTTTTTTATTGATACGATGTTGTTGGTTGGTGGTTTGGAAACAGTTCCAAACATGGACCCCATGTTCAAGCAGCACTAGTAATTTATTTTATTTTGACGATGCACATTTACAGCAGTTCTAAAATAGTTAGATAACTCTTTATTGTACCACACTAACACAAAATCTAATACAGAAGAAAATGCTGAGAAACAAAGAAGTACAAAGTGCGGCCTTAACGCTTTTTTTTTAAATATTTGTTTTACTTTCATAAGTTAATTGTTTTGTGTTGCTTACCTTTTCTGAACTTTGTACCTGGTCTGTAAGTGTATAAAATATACATAGATATAGCTTGAGTGTCGTTTATTCCATACAAAAGCGTCACTCAAGCAAGATCGACGACTGAGCAAGCTTTCATAATACGGGCCTAAGATACGTACAAGCCCGCGTATGCATCCGGGTACAACAAAAAGCACAGAACGAGTAAGTTCATTCCACGTCCTCCAACGCGCGCGACCTTGCAAGTGTCAATGACATGCAAAGCTCTCACTTTCTTCCTAACCCGGTTACGTGAAAACACGTAACTTACCTACTTATTACGAACGCATGTTTTAAAAATGTAGCTATTGCATCATGCTTTAAACATGTTTTGAATATGTATTTGGGCATTTCTACATAGTTGTCACTAAACCTTAAATTAGTACCTATCTATTACTTACTAGTACCTTCCTACATTTCTATCACTTTCGCATCCGGGTGCAAAGTATTCAATCAAATCAAAAATGGTTCGAACACAAATATCTAAAGTTCGTAGTTAAACCGCTCTCATCCGTAATGAAATCCAAAATGCTTTATTTACCTACTAACTTAACTACAAATAGATATATTTTGTACAAAATAACATTTATTTATCGGTACGTATATACGTACACGGTAGTTCTTAGCAACCGATAATGTACCAATGCCTTAATGATAGGTAATCAAAGACCATTAAGAGGCAATCTAGGTATTTGTTATCTCTATTTAAATGCCAAATTACTTGTAGTTTAATAATAGAAGTCTAAAAGTCAAAGATCGCGCGCTTAAAACTGGTAGAGCCTGCCTAGTAGAATTCATGGAAAAGAAAATCCGTGTTTGTTGATTGGTAATCAATTTGAAGACTAGCTAGGTATATCAAAGTTGAATCTTGGAAGATGTGCAAATACCTTATAGGTACGTTTTTTTCAAAGTGCCGTTTTTTAGCCACGTAAAATTATGTCTGGGTTCAAAGACGAATGACTCAATTGACTAAGTACCTACCTAAATAGGTACATGTTTTTGTAGAATTTAGACTTTAGATACGAGATGAGATTCGATAGGCACCAACATGAATCAACAAATATGTGCAAAGACCACGCTGTTTCTGTAATGGACCGTAACAAACTTGCAATGCTCGAATCCCATTGCAAACATTGCTTGTTTGTTACTGTAGGTACTGTATATATTTATTTATTGTGCTAGCCAATAAATAAATATATAATAAATAAATAATGCTGGACAATCCACACAGCATCATCTAGCCCCAAGCTAAGCAGAGCTTGTGTTATGGGACTAGATGACTGATATACATACAATACATTACATAGATTTATATATTTTTATTATACATAGAAAATACCCAGAACACCCGGAATAAATATTTGCAGATCGTTCAAACACTTGTCCCAAGGCCGGAGTCGAACCCGCAACCTCCTGCGTCACAAGAGGACCTTCATCCGCCGGTCGTCGCATAAGACATGGCGATGACTCATACATTCAGTAAACCATAATTTTTCACTTTCTTCGTTTTCGGAATCAAGAATTAGACCTATACTTACCTATTTTTGTTTGGGCGTATAAGGTACCTAGGTAAATAAGGGGTTTTGCACTTCCTAATTAGACGTAGATACAAAAAAATATAAAGTAGGTACTTTATTGTACACCAACAAACATACAATACAAAAGACATCACATAAGACACAAGTACAATGGGCGGCTTAGAAGCGATCTCTTCCAGTCTACTCGTATATCGGCATACAAGTGGTACCTAACTAACTGCAGTGAAGCTTTTCTACTCTAGCTTAGAGAGATTCAAGTGAACTGACTCTAATTTTTTACATTTTGTTTCTAATGAAACATTTTAGAAGGAATAAGTAAATAAAAACCTGAAATTTTTTAAAGAGTGTGTCGGTTTTATGGAAATTGAACATGGGTATCTAAGGAAGAGCGAAACCTCCTAGTAAAAGTATTCCTTACAAACAGGAGGCTTCAATCAATATATAAGATAATCACGTAATATGTGAACGAAATAAAAAACATTTGTATTTTGTATTTGGGTAAAATAAATCAAGTTGAGTTTCGAGTTTATTAGTAGTCAAGGTAAATGTTACGTGGACCTTCCACCTTGACAAAACAGGATAACTTAGGACACCCAGTTGCATTAATTACTAGAGATGCAACGAATAGTGATTTGGCCGAATACCGAATATTCGGCAGGAGATCCAGTGCATTTCACGCGAACGCAAACCTGTCAAAACAGTTCCATAAACATGGAACTGTTTTGACGAAGTCGGTGGAATAGAAAAAAGTGCGATTGCAAATGAAATAGTTTTATTTGAAGAGTATTTGTGCTCGTCTCAACCGTATGGCAGATTCTTATAATTGGTGGTAAACACTACCCAAAGCTTATACATTTTGTTAAAAAATACCTTTCGTTAAAAGTGACGAGAGGCAGTAGTGTACTTATTCAGTGAGACTATTCTCCGAAGCAAGTATTGTGTACGTAGAAAAGTGCAATTGTATGTTACCAACAAGTGCCGAAAAACTTGTTTTTATTCACCTTAATAATAATAATAATTATTTTTTTTAGCCTTTGATTAATATTAAACATTAAATTAAAAACACTACCATCCTCAATATCAACACTAGTAAATAAATGATTATTTGATGAATAAATATGTAATTGATTCAATTCTATTTTTATTTTATAAGATAGATCGATATTCGGCCGAATACCGAATAGTTTCCGAATATTCGTTGCATCTCTATTAATTACTACGTACTACTTACAATTACATGCTACTACGAGTTAATAAGAACTATGATGAGTTGATCGTAATTATTCGATTACGGGTCACGGCCGTCCAGATGGGTTGTATCTTGTCTTAGAACTAGATACAAATACTTACGTTAAGCATGTAAATGTGTGTATTCCTTACAAAATAGGATTTGTACCATTGATGCTCAAGAATAAAACTAAAACGTTTTATAATTTTGCCGTGTAGCGAAATTACCACTCCTCGTAAGTTGGATACTTGAAACGAAAGCATTATGTTATGACAACTTTCTTTTATTATCAAGAAGATCTAGGTCAATTTAAATTATAAAAACCATGGTCTTGCTTGAACCTTAAGACGTAGTAATACCTATCTAGTAGGCAAAGCACGTCGGTTACTAAATCTAGGTACCTACCTACAAAAGAGTAAAACCTTTTTACGTCGACATGCAAGACAACAGGAACTTTGTGAGGTATTTGCTATCGTAAAGCATCGTCCATTACTTTTATGAGCTGTGAATAAAAGGCATTACTAACAAAATAAAAGATAATTTTGTAACCCAGCCTTCAAACAAATAACTCGGCCTTTCAACTGCGATCCATACAGCAGCTATTAATTCATTCAACATAAATGTACCTAAGTTCTTGGCTTAAGAGCGGATTTCGATTAGACAGTAAACCTTGGTAATTTGATGCAAGTTATATCTACTGAGGGTTATCTTCATTTGAGTGCTTCGTAAATTGCTAGTTGCAGGCCTATAATTGCTTCCAGTAATCAAAGCTTAGGATTCACTCTACTTATGCACCATTCGTTGTAGCTAGTGTACCTCTATATCGTATTCTTGGAAAACGTTACAAGAATTGCAGGGCATAAATCCATTGTTTCGCAAACTTCCTAGGAACAAAGATAACACAGTATAGTGGCATATCGTTCGCGAACAATCGCACATTCGTCTGTCTGTCACAGCGCAAGGTCTGCTCGATAATTGTGTGCCGGTCGTGTGAACCTTAACACATTCACAGTGTAATCAAGTCTCATCATTACATTAGCGATCTTTAGAATTGTCTGTAATTTATTAGCTATTGCGCTAAAAAAAAATTGTCCGTTGTATAATTCCGTAAAACTTTAAATAATTTTGAGCCTGGGAAGTTTTAGAAAGGACATCTTCAGAAGATGTTTTTCATTAATTTGATTGTTTTGAAAAAAATAAACTAAACCGAAACCGACTTCGAATCACTTAATTTTACTCTGTTTTTAAGTTCTGAGGGACAAATACCTAACTCGGGAATAAAATAATATGGGATCACATCAAAATCAGTCCAATTGTGTCCATGATGATAGCGTACACATAATCGAATTAACGTTTGTTGTTATGCCTAATATATAAAGCATAATAGAGCGTAATTAGAGGAAACTTAATATAAATAGCGAATTCTGTTATGTGTACGCTACCATCACGGACACAATTATGGACCAATTTTGATGTGATCCCATAATTTTTTATTCCCGAGGTAGGTATTTGTCCCGCAAAACTTAAAAACAGTGCAAAATTAAGGGACACCCATAATTGACGGAGAAATCGATGAACTTACATACAGACGAACATAGAATATCACCGTTATTAACAGACTTCGAAAAAATTAGTAGGTTCTCGTTTTAGAAGTCGGTTAAAAACGGTAATACCAGAACCCAGGCCTCCCCAATTTCCGACCCGGGAGTTGCAACTACCTAGTCTTGGATTTGCTTTGTCCTCCATCATCGCTTTATCTCCAATAGATCTACCTAATGCACCTACATGCACTGTTTTCTGAAAATATATATTAAATTATTTAAAGATTTATTATATTCTAGAAATTCCAGTTATTCTTAGAATAGGAAAGTGGGGTTAACTTAAAATCTGTGACTACCATGCAAATGTCAGAGTTAGCCGACGCAGTACCTATCGATGGGGTTGTTAATGTTCGTGAACAATAGAAGTGAGCTTGCTCGCGCGCATCCGGTAGACGATCCTTGGCCTAGATGGCGCTCCGCGTGACCGACACATCTGTTTGGGCCGACGACGCGACGACGACGCCGGTCGTCGCGTCGCCGCAAACTCTTGCAACATCGTCTGCTACAACTATTACTCTACACATAATATAGGCTTAGCTAGAGTAAATAATGACAATGTAAACGTTTCAATCATCACGTTTGAAGTAAATATTGGTACTATCTATTCATGTCATCTGTGTAGTATATTTTTGTTATATAAATATGTAGGTACCTATGTATGAATATATGTAGTTAGGTATGTTATATTTAATTGTTCTTGTTTTTAGGTATTTATAATGTTGTCAATATTTATTTAAGATGATCTTTGGTACACCCCCTGCCTTTCTTAAATTCACATAATTATTTCCATCCAAAGGTTGCCTGGAAGAGATCGCTTCTTATTCGCGATAAGGCCGCTCATTGCACTTGTGTCTAATGAAATGTATTTTGTATTGTATTTTTGTTGGTGTACAATAAAGCATTTTTGTATTGTATTGTTTGACGAGAACCAAGCATAGCCGCAACAATGTGCCCTTACATTGTTGCGCCCATGCTTGATTCTCGTCGTCGCGTCGTCTTAAAATAACACCTCTAAATTTAGCAAATGGATTTGTCTTGCTTGGGATCACGGACTGCAGATTGAATTATTTTATTTGGACATATCTTGAAAAATGTCGTTATTATTAACAAGAAAAGGTTGCGACGGCGACGCGACGGTGCGTGGGCGCCGTCATTATGTAAGAGACGTATCTTTTATTACGCAATGTGATGTGACACAAACATTCCATTATACCTAATGCTATTGTAGATATAGCTTCAATGTCATGACCGTGGTAGTTTCGGTGGGTACACGACCTGTGGGATTTGTTGATTGTCATTATTATTGTTGCGCTAACGAGTGAGCACACGAACTAACTTATAACTTATAATGCACACTAAGCGACGTGAGGTCAGGCATCAAACTCTTCACCTTGTTTCAAGACGTTTTCATTTTGTTCTAGGACCAAAAGAGTTCTTCTACCGAGGACACCACTACTTCTACACGGGGCACGTTCCCGAGCTCAAGAATAAGAAGTTCGACTGGCTCGATGGACGCAACATCTGCCGGGAATACTGCATGGATCTCGTCTCTACAGAGACTCAGGAAGAGAACAATCTGATCTTCAAACTTATCCAACAGAGTAAGTGATTGGTTCCGACAAAACTTTATTGTGTTAGGTTTACAATCAACCATTTTACAAACCGAATTTAACAAAGCCTTGGCGCTCGAATAATATGATACTCGTACCCCAAACATTACGTGGAGTGGCGATCTTCATGGTGTTAAGTATACCTACCTACCTTTACACGAAGAAACACATGATAATACATGCAAACCTTATTTACAGATGATGTCCCTTACATCTGGACTTCTGGACGTTTGTGTGACTTCAAGGGCTGCGAATCACGCAGAGATCTCGAGCCCAAGAATATCCTAGGATGGTTCTGGTCCGCCAACCGTGAAAAGATTTCGCCCACCAATTCGGTAAGTCAAAACTGCTTAGATAAGGTAACCTAAGACAAACTTACCTCGGACTTTCTTGATATTTCATTCAATGGGATGGGATGGGATCGTAAAAGTACGAGTAAGTAAAACCCGTGTTTTCCGTAGTTATATGCTACAAAGCGTCAAAGCGACGACAATCGTGAAAGTGACTATTTATAACTGAATAGAAAGCATGATGCGGCATAATGAACTCGTACAAAGGTTGTGGTTTAGATACTATGAAATGCAGCTATTGCATAAATTATACAGAAGTGCTACAGAATAGTTAACATTTCTGTAGGTAGGAATAATAGCATGATTGAGTTGAGTTAGAATATAATTATTCCTACGTTGTCTTAATCATTTCATTTATTTGCGAACGGATGTATCCGTTCTTTCTAAAGCACATTTTTGAAACTGATTCTTAGCTTACTGACTTAAAACAAAAAAATTATAGGCGCAGCCCGTTGGATTAAAATACACAACATATTTCTGATCGCATAAGTTTAAAAACCTTTAAGATAACCTCTTCACGTTCCAGATCCCCAACGGGTGGGGCTACAACCCCTGGTCCCAGACCGGCCACAAGAAACAGCGTCAACCCGACAACGCTGAATTCGACATCAACGGCACCACGGAATCTTGCCTCAGCATCCTCAACAATGTTTACAACGACGGCATCGCCTGGCACGACGTCGCTTGCTACCACGAAAAGCCTGTCGTCTGTGAAGACTCTGATGAGCTTTTGAACTACGTCGGTAGCACTAACCCTGGACTCCGACTGTGATTTCTCCACTAGGTTGTATGAAACATGCTTATTCCAATCACACTGCATATTTTATCCACGACAACGTATGAGCATTATTTCTACTGTGTAGTGGTTGAATTAATATCGTTGGTAAGATTGTTGTGGATGTGTCAGACGATAGCGACTTGGAATAATCACGTTTCTACCATTACCATAAGATGAATTCAACATTCAGTACTTCAGTAGTAACCGTTACCATTATCACTAACAATATTTATTGTCTGATTCCTTACGATTTCCAACTGTTGTATCTGCTCATTGAATTAGATTTGTCAGAGTATTTTCAAGGAGACACAGTAAGACCCGTATTACGTAAGTTTGGTCAGTCATAGATCTATGTTTGAGTGATATTTATGCTATATGTGTTAGTCAAGCATAGATTGGCTAAGCAAGCTTTCATAATACGGCCTAAAAGTCTCAAGGTTATACAATTATAACAGCTGGGGATTGTATTAAAGCCTATGCCATCAAGTCTTCATACCAAGACAATGGGATCTCTACACACTGCCGTATTCCCTCGTACAGTGACAATGTACAGACTAATTTAAGTTAAAATTAAGTTTACTTAGGGGATGAATTTATATTTGTAAGTATAAAATAAAAATTTAATTAAGAATCATCTTTTATTATTCTCTTGAGCAAAAATATATCTCATATGAGTATGTCAAACAAAACAAAAGAAATACTTATGTATAATTAAGGCTCAGGAGGCTTATCAACTAGATAATTTCGGAAATATATTCCGATTATTAAGAGGTATGATAGGCTAGGTAATACTTATGTTTAGAGGTATGATTGGCTA
Source organism: Eupithecia inturbata (assembly GCA_963662085.1). NCBI lineage: Eukaryota > Metazoa > Arthropoda > Insecta > Lepidoptera > Geometridae > Eupithecia > Eupithecia inturbata. The sequence goes on along the minus strand of OY759180.1, from coordinate 5,467,618 downwards.
GATAATACCTATGTTTAGAGGTATGATTGGCTAGATAATACCTATGTTTAGAGGTATGATTGGCTAGATAATACCTATGTTTAGAGGTATGATTGGCTAGATAATACCTATGTTTTGAGGTAGGTATGATTAGTTAGGTAATACCTAAGTATGTTTATGTCTACTTCAATATATAAAAACAAGTTAACATTATGTAACATAATACAGCACGGAGAACAAACCAACAATACTTAAATCAGTACTTACCTTAAGTAATTATCGTAGAAGATTTTAATGAATAACAATCAGCACCTAATTTAATGTGTGACTAGGTTAACGCAATACTATGTATGAGCATTACCTATAGACGGACTACTACGACCTACGACTATCTTCAGGCTGGAGTCATTTCCAAGCTCTGAGTCTTGTTGTAGCCCTACCGACAGACTTAGCATCTTTATATTTCTCACACATAAAAAGATCTCTCGCTTTATTTATGAGAACAGTCAGTATGTTATATTCTCTTCCACTTACAATAATATACTGATTGGAATATTGCTCTATTTCGTACTGAGTTAGTTTCAGCTGTTTTGGCCCATCCAAATCAGTGTTTTCTATGTAAGTTACACTACTGCCACCTACCGAGTTGGTATCAGAGTCTTCGTCAAAAGAGAGTTGCTCAACTTCATCACAGATGGCGCTGTACTCAGCCAGAGTTATTTCAGTGGTAATGGTTGGCAAGCTTTCCGTGGGCAATTCAGGTTTCAATAAACACGCCCGATGCAGTCTTCTGTTTGTGTAAAGATTTGCTAAATCTGTGAATTAAAAAGTCACACTAATATTATCAATCAAGTTTGAAGGTTTAAATGTCCATGTTTTTGTCTTCTTCACGCCGAAAGTACTGAACGGATTAGGCTACAATTTGCATAGATGTAGGTCTAGTCCAAATAAGGTTATTTCTATGCCATGAGAACAGATTTATGAGATAAAAAGTAGCCTATGTACTTTTTATCTCTTGTATCAGTTCCCATGGGATAGAAATAACCTTTAAACGTTTCCATTGCTGCGGCGTCCCCTAAATGTGGAAACACAGTTCTTAAGATCCTGCAATGTATAATATTAGCCTCTAAGTGATTCCCACGTAGGATGCCCATTTAAATAAAAAAATAAAAATAAACTACGCGTGCGAAGCCGCAGGCTAGTGATGTTTAAAATAACAAATTACGATATTTCGGTCAGGACAGAATAGGGTCTAAAATGTAGGGCTAGGTACCGAAACTTACTCTCAATGTAGAATTCCTGATTTCTTTCCATAAACATATGCATAGGTGAGTCTCCTGTAGAACACATTTCATCAACGAAATTCAAAACTTTTCCATTGATTTCTAGATATAAGTCTCCAATAACCTGAAATTTTTATAAAAACGGTTAAGATAGGAAGATAAGGAACTTTTTTTGTCATACAATTTCTTCCCTCAGTTGGACAAAGGTGTCTACCAAATCCTTGGAAGTTAATGTTTTAAAATCAATTTAGGTACATTATTACAACCTTTCTTATAATTTCATTTCCAGACAGGTTTACAATAATAAATAACATAGGTACTAATATATAATTACTATTTTTTTGGACTTTATAGTGAGCATTTCTAAAACTGTTTGCCATTATGAAATTTCAGATTCCAGATAGTAACTTAAAGTCAAGGAATTTCTTTAAAAAAAGACTGTCTACCTGTTTACTCATCTGACTTTACCCAACATACTCTAAGTGGCAGGTGTACTTACAACATCATTTGTTTTTGTAGTAAGCACAGCAACAGGCACAAAGAATGTGCTTTTCGCACTAGCTATGAACTCTTCTGCTTTTGCTATAGCTCCTAGATTCCAAGTAAGCGCTGGTTCCTTCTTAAATTGACACATATCATCTAGTTCCTGAAAATTTGATAAATAATGTATACAAACATAGTCTCCAAATATGCACTATACACTAGCCCAACAAACATCTATTCAGTAACTTACAAAAGGGGAAGTTTATGTGTAAGGTAGCATATCCTAAACAGAGTGAAAAATCCACAAATAAAATATTATTACTAGTTGCCTTTACTTCATATTCACTGCAGCTGGAGGAGGTTGAACAATGAGCACTTGCATGTGCATCGGTGGCAATGGACAGTGTTAGTTTTAAAAGCTCTGGTGGATTTGCACTTTACTATCATAGCAATTTTCTAACTTACCAAACATAGTGGTGCCACTCCATGAATGCTGGCTTCAAACACTTTGGATGGTAGTTTTTTGTATTCTGCAGGTAGATTAACATAGACTGTGTCTTGAGAAGGGCGAATAAAAACTCCATGGTCAATGAGCCATATCAAGAAGTTTACTTCCATGGAGATGATGCCACGGACCCATTTATGCTTCCACAGAACAGCAACATACTGGAAATAGAAAATAATCAGATAAAGCAACAATTGTGTATTGTTTACTTTTTCTGTATGTGTATGTGTTCTTGCTACATTACACAATATTTTATCTTAAACCGCGGGTCTCTTGAATGCAGGTGAAAAAAAACAATGGTTAAAACTTTTCAAATATGCTCAGTTGATATTTTCAAAGATTAGTTGAACAGTCTGTCAAATCATTGATAATCAATTCTTAGCTATAAATAGCTAATTATGCATTTTACAAAATAAATGCTGAATTCTATTTTCAAGCGCTGCTGGTCAAATTTTCGGTAGTAATCAGCATTCTCGAAACCAGCTGATGTAAGGCTGCTGGCCTTCTCCTTTGGATTGGAATAGTTTTCTACTTACTTGACCATGATTTATGTCAGTGATATCCATTCTGGTGGCCTTGGGATTTTCAAACTCATTAAACATTTCTTTTTCATTTTTCCCATGATTATTATTCTCATCTTCTGCAATGCAGAAGAAGGAAAATGGGCTATTTACAATTTTTATTGATATATTCATAGCTTCAGCTTGCACAGCATTTATTTCAACCCGTCTTTTGAGACGAGAGGGTAAACGATAAATACACCAGTAAATAGTTTACTTGGTTATGCCGCCGTGGGGTGCCTAATCGTAGTAATCGTGTGATCAACAGATGATTTCTGCTACGCGGTAAGTGTAACACTTCTTCTGTGCCGAAGGGCTAAAGAACAACATTATCAAAGCTGATATTATTTGTTTCGACTTATACATCAAAATAAACAAACAAACACCACACGCACGTGTTTATTTATTTTGTTGGAATTAACTTCAACTTCTTTTTTTATGGCTTTTGCTTGCTCTCAAAATATTCAAAGGAATGACCAAGGAACATAAATACTGGAGGGCGACGAAGAAGACCAACGTCATACTTCAAAAGAGGTACGCTTTTGATACACTAGCGCTGCCATCGTAACTCTCCCATAAACCTTTTGACAGGTCGTGGGAGAGCAAATGGCGGGATATTTGAATCATTTGTCTACCGTTTGTACTTCTTATTTTTCTTATTTTCTTTATTCAGGACAAAAAACAATTGTACAATGCAGACTTATTATATAATGTTCTTATTCTATGTGTTTCTAAATGTACAACCAATCACATTATCCACAGATTACTACAGATGTTTTACTTACTACATAGTTGGTTGTTGTATAAAGGTAGCTTAGTGGTTATATTAATGCTTATTTGTTTTATTTTTGATACATTTCAGAACAGTAATTTTACCAGTAGTTATTTTTAATTTACATTTTATTAAGAAAGAGGTAGAAAAAGGAAAAGGCTTAAAATTTAATTGTTATTACTTTGTAAAAGTTGTAGAATATTTTTCTTAAAACTAAGTTCAGATAATAGAAACAGGTCAATATCAATGAATTTCTTGTTATAAATATCAACGATGCGGCGCAGAGGCACACGCAGGCCAGCATTGGTACGACTAGTAGGCAAGTGGAAGAGGCACTGCCTGCGCGCCGCACTTCGTCGACGTACAGAGCGAGGAACTACATAACTTAATTTGTTAACGAGCTGCGGGCAATCTAGTTTACCATGACATAGACCATGCAGGAGCATGGCTTGAAGAAGAACACGTCTGGAATGAAGAGTTATCATTTTATATTTACTTAATATATTTTCATATGATAGACGCATTCCTTTGCACCTATAGTTCATGGCTTTGAGGTATTTCTTTTGTATTCTTTCTATGCTATTATTATATTTGTCATAGAGTGGATCCCAGACAGCACAGGCATATTCCAACTGCGGGCGTAGAAGTGAATTAAACAGATAGAGAAAAGTAGCCGGTTTTTTGAAATCAGTGGTCATTCTCATGATGAAACCATACATTCTAAAAGCGTTATTAATGATTTTATCAATATGCAAGTCTAGATGAAGTTCTCGGTCCAGGTGTACACCAAGATCCCGCAGGTAAGGCACCCTCTTAAGGCGCTCACGACACAACCGATATGAATAATCAACAGTTTTTTTGTTTTTAGTTTAAGTTATGGAGCTACACTTGTGAATACTAAGTTTTAACTTATTGAGTTCGCAATAGTTGGTGAGACGGTCTAAATCTTCCTGAAGGAGTACACAGTCGTTAATGGAGCGTATAGGCATATATACCTTAAGGTCATCAGCGTAGAGCAGAAACTTAGCATTACGAAAGCAATTATATATATCATTAATGTAGAGAACAAACAATAAGGGGCCAAGTATACTCCCCTGCGGGACGCCTGAAGTAGCTAGAATGTACCTGGAATGATAACCATTGACAACAACCTGCTGCGTTCTGTTAGTTATGTAAGACGAAAACCATCTCAAGAGATTTCCTCTTATTCCATTATAGGCTAGCTTCGCTAGTAATATCTCATGATCCACCCTGTCGAAAGCCTTTTGAAAGTCAGTATATACTGCATCTGTTTGTGTTCTGTTATCCATGTTGTCAAATAAGTTCCCCACATAGATCATAAGATTAGTTACTGTTGATTTACGTTTGACGAAACCATGTTGTTCTGGTATGAGGATCCTACTGACAACTGGGAAGATTTCACCATGTATAAGTCTTTCAAAAAGCTTCGACAGGGGGCAGAGAATTGATATTGGTCGATAGTTTAGTATGTCTTGTTTGGAGCCACCTTTATGTACAGGTATCAAGTTTGCTTGCTTCCAGCGAGCGGGGAAAGTGCCTGCTGATATGAATCTATTAAACAATAAGTGGATAGGTTTATAAATTGAGTCAGCAGTATGCTTAAGGAAAATTGCTGGTAGGTGATCAGGACCAGGACCCTTGGTAGGGTCTAACATCTGTAGCTCTTTTTTAATTTTATGCTTACAGAAATAAATGTTGTCAATAATATTGCAATTTTCTGAGCAATTATTTGATGGGGACCAAGAATCTACTTCAAGTGTACAGGGCTCATAGACAGATTCGAAGAAATTAGCAAAGAGGTTGGAAATTTGCTCAGGATCGCTCGAGGACTGGTTCCCGTGTTGCATACATGAGGGTAAGCCTGATTTATTCTTACGATTGGAAACATAGGCCCAGAAGTATTTGATATTAGAGGGAATTGCCTCTTCCACGCTATTTTTATAATTGTTGTAAGCTTTTTTACACTCAGATTTAAATCTTGATCTATAAAGTGAAAATATTTCATAGTCTGAATAATTTTTATATTTTTTCCATTTACACCAAGCTTTATTTTTATCTTTGAAAATATGAATGAGTGAGCGTGGGAACCATGTGGGAAAAGAGGAATTTTTTGACTGAGGGGCGTATGTTCTTTAATAATGCTAAAAATAGTGCTATAAAAGTTCTCTAATGAATTATCTATGGTTGATTCACTAAGCAAAGGCTCCCAATTCACTTCTTCAATGGCTTTGTTTATGGAAATGTAATTGGCTTTGAAAAAGTTATATTTAGTTACTTGTTTACGTTTCAGTGTTGGCCCGGAAGAGAAAGAAGTAAGTGTAAGAAATGGTGGGTGAATGGTGTCTGGTTTAATGAGTACATTGCCTGGGCTAGATATTTTGCAAGTAGAATTAGTGATTAATAGATCTAGAATTTTATTATGACAGTTATATATGTTATTATACTGTTTTCCATTTACTATTGACATGAAGCACCGCAAATAATTACAGGTTACAGAGTTATCGCTAAATATCAAAGCAGGACCCATGCTATCTGAGATCCAGTCTGCCTTACTTATATTAAAGTCACCATAAACAAAGTAGTTATCAATATAATCATAACTTAAAATATCCTGAAGTAGATTGAAATGAGTGAGATACATACTACTGTGTGTATTCGGAGGGATGTAGGCAGCACTAATAACATGCTTCTTCCCTTGAACAGCGCTATTTAGTTTAACAATAACATGCTCAATAATATTTAAAGTATAACTAGGGGGTAAGGGTAAACATATTGGTTGAAGATTTCGCAAAGCCGCAATAAGAGTTCCACCCCCATCTTTCTTACAAGTTGCTGAGCGGTTACGATCACAACGAAAAACCACATAGCGCTGATCAATGAACTCACTGTCCCCTATTTCAGGTATCAGCCAGGTTTCAGTAAGTATGATAACATCGTAACAGTTAGATAATATTTGCATAAACAATGTGTCCAGTTTGGTACGAATTCCTCTACAATTTTGATAGTATAATGTAATATTACCATACTTACCTTCCTTCCTATTTTATTAACTCCTTCGAGTATAATTTATGTTCCTTGTATAGTATGGAATTAACTACCTACAAACGTTCTTACGTATTTCTGACCCTAGAATGGACCAGAAACACAAGAAACTTTGTAGCCCACTCAGTGGCGGATCATCCATATGGCAAACTGCTTACGGGCGCGAGGTTATGAAGGGCGCGCGTGCGGAAAATTTTACACTAGGAAATAATTCATTAAAATAAACAAATAATAAAAAAAAACATTTATTTCGAGCAGACACGACTATTAGAAGTGTAAAATTAATTATATAAATGGAACTTATAAACTAATTGGATAGCTGGACAGGTGTCGCTCGCAGCAGTGCCTATTGTACCTACGGGCAGTCCACCCTAGTGGCTATAATTGCCAAGACGCAACCTGTAACAAACACAATGATGCTGATGATGCGCAACCTGCGCGAGGTGCGCTTGCGCATGGTGGTATGGAAACAGTCGACTCGTGCCGCTGCAAACATACCTGACGCGCTGCAGTAGCGGCGCAGCCCCAACACCGCTCTGAGCGCATTGTTACGCTGGACGCGGATGGCGCTGTACGTCGCTCGAGCGTATACTTCGCCCACAGGCTGCACGTATACAGAGAGGTGCAGTATGCGCGAAACAGTGTTAGCTTTACTTTCTCTGAGCTACGCGCTAATCTCCGGGCACCCATATTCGCTCGCACAGACAGCGCCCTCCGCTCCCGTTTGATGTCTTCATTGACCTTGTCTGTAGTGACCACCTGACCCACCTGACACCTGACCCTACTTTAATGAGTAGATACACCCTCTCTAGGTTAACACAGTTCAGTCGAACGGGAGGGATGTTTTCCAACCGTATTGTACCGGCCTCAAAGAACACACAATTAACACTTTTTTGAGTTGTACACCAGTCCGCACCCGCAGGCGTATTCCTCACAGATTCTTATAAGCTCTCTCAGCCCACATACCGAGGCGCTCAGCAGCACCCATCGAGCACATACCCAGTAGAGAGGTAATGTCATTATTTTGTTTAGACAACAATTACACCAAATCACTGCGGCGACCACTGCACTCTGATTGGCCGACTCAAAGTCAAGCATCACACTCGAGTTGGGCAAGCACATATTTTTATCGATATCGATAGTCAATGTTTTTATATGTAATAAGTAAAAACGCTTGTTGTTCCGAGTTTTAAAAATACAATTTTTAAAACTCGGAACACAGACAAACTATGTTAGAAGGGTGGCGGATTGGCTAATGCTTATCGTTGTAATGTAATTTTACTATAGCAGGTAGGATAAAGCTACATAGTAACCGCCTACCGGCCCCGGAGGTATAGCGTACTTAGCTTTTACATTATTTTAAGAACTTTTTGTATCTCATTATATGTGAACGTTTAGTTGTTTTATGAGAATAAACATCTTTAAACCGAATGTAAACTATGACCGTCACGAAAATTAATTAGGTCAATAATTGTGAATTTATGTTTTTTAAAAAGCAAACAATTCAAATACGTGTATTAACTACGAGTGTGTCATTGTTTTAATAGATAAAAAGAACGAATTTTATAGGAAGTTACCATTAATAAGAATCTCGGGAGTCCATAGGGCATCTTTATTATCGCTATGAACAATCTCTTTTGATAATTGAAAATTAATGAGTATTGTAAATAAAAATAGTTACATTTTTTACTATATCGATGAAATAATATGCAAAATCCCGGAGTTTTTATAAAAGTTACACTGATCAAATAACTTAATCAAATTGATAAATTTTAATTACTTCTTATATCGGGAGTATCATATATATATACATTATTTTATTATGTTAGCACAACACTATATAGCGAGCGAGAGTTGACTTTGTATTAGTGAAAAAACACTGATCAGTTTCAGAATTCAAAAGACCATATTTCCTCTCTACTGGGTATGTGCTCGATGGCAGCACCATATCATCAGCATAACTGAGTTTATTAACGCAAATATCATCTATATAACATCCGATATGGCGACTGCTGAGCGCCCCAATCAGCGCATTCAATTAGAAATTGAAAAGGGTGGGTGATGTCAACCCCCCTGTCTCACCCCATACTCAAGCCTATAAGGCTCCGAAATTGCTCCCCCCCACCGTACTCTGTTGATCTGGTGCCTGTACCAATATTTAGAGATGTTAATTAGCGCAGGTGGTAAGTTGATCCTTTCCAGCTTCTTCCACAGTATATTATAATAAGCTACTTGATCAAAAGCTTTAGACTAGTCAAGACAAGCAAGTGTATACGGGCGTTCCATATGTAGTTTCGGACGGTACGTTTACGGTAGGTCATGTAGTCAAAAAAATCCGTCATCTTTCAGTCTAGAAGTATCAACAGACGTTGATACTTCTAGACTAGTTTATTTCAGCTACTTTCATAGTGCTACTCGTATGTCTTATGGCATACTGCTGAAGATATTAACACCGTATTTGTGCTGCAGAAGAGGGCTGTTCGTGCAATCTATAATATGGGTCCCAGAGAAAGCCTACGTGAAAAATTCAAGGCAATAAACATAATGACAACTATGTCAATATATTTATGAAAACCTATTGTACACTCATAGAAATATCAACCGGTTCCCTAAAAATAGCGATGTACATAATTTAAATACAAGAAATAAACATAAACTCGCAGTGCCCACAACTAGACTAAACAAAATCAATGTATCTTTTAAAGGGCAATGTATACGCTTCTACAACAAAACTCCCAGTGAGTTGCAAAAATTATCAGTAAATAAATTCAAACAAATTGTCAAAATCTTGTGTAAAAAGGCCTACTATAAAATATCAGATTATCTAGAGGATAAAAAAGCTTGCGACGGGATTTGCTCCAACTCGAAAAATAGGCTAAAGGTTTCTTCGTCGCGTCTTTACTTAAGTCTACATACCGAAGCGACTGAAATCAAAAATATCACTTTATTTCCGTTAAGAGAGCGTAATAGTCCAAGGAGAATTTCAAAGTCAACGTTGTTAAAAGCGTTGCTGAAATCCAGTAAGCAAAGGATAGTGTCTTTTTCGTCATCCATGCCTGAGCGTATGTCGTCAGTTATTTTGACTAACGCAGACATGGTGTTATGACCTGGATGAAAACCGGATTGGAAGAGGTTGAGGAGCCGGTTACTACAGAGAAACGTGCTAAGCTGTTGATGTACAAGGCGTTCTAGTACTTTCGACAGGAAGGGAAGGATAGATATAGGACGGAATACAGAGAAAGAAACAGGATTATATTTTTTGGCAGAGGAGTAACCTGGGCTACTTTCCAAGCTGCAGGAAATAAGCCAGTGGAAAGAGGGAAGTTATATATCGTCGGAATCTCTGCAATAGAGCGTGTCGGGACGCGCAACGCCGCTACATCCATAACGGCGTTGCCCGAAGCCGGGAATCGAACCCACAACCTGCGTCACAGGTGGACTTTCGCCCACAGCGCCACATCGGTGCTTAAATGTAAGTAAGTACGAAATGAGTTTAACTTTCACGCACTCTAAACCACGGATTACCGACCTCCGCGGGAAGCTGGTTATCGACTGTGTGGAAGACCTTTTTATTAGTCGCATGATGGCTTCTGCGACCATCTGGAAGGCAATTCTCGCTAATTTATCACTCGATAAATATCAGAATAACTGTCAAATTTGACATTTTTTGTATAGAAGAACTGTAAAATTTGACAGTTTTTTTATATTTAATATCTAGTGATTAAATCACTTGATAAATATCAAAAGAACTGTCAAATCTGACAGTTTTTCTATAAAAAACTGTCAAATTTTACAGTTCTTTTGATATTTATCACTCGATATTTATCTAAATAACTGTCAAATTTGACAGTTTTTATATGATAGATCTGTCAAATTTGACAGATCTATAAAATGATAAATTGGCGAGAATTGCCTTCCAGATGGAAGCTATCATGCGACTAATAAAAAGGTCTTCCACACAGTCGATAACCAGCTTCCCGCAGAGGTCGGTAATCCGTGGCTTAGATAGAGTCCGCGAAAGTTAAATTCATTTCGTACTTACTTACTTTTGACCACCGATGTGGCGCGGCAGGCGCGGCGGGCGAAGGTCCACATATGTCGCAGGTTGTGGGTTCGTTTCCCGCCTTCGGACAAATGTTTGTAAGATCTGCAAATATTTGTTCCGGGTATTTTCTATGTAAATTAAAGAATATCTATCTATGCAATTATTGTATTAAGTATTAAGAATATGTAATTTTCTTTGTTAATAATGTTATATTTGCATTAAAAAAATAGGTATATCTGTCATTTAGTACCCATAACACAAGTTCTGCTTAGCTTGGGGCTAGAAGACGCTTTGACGATTGTCCAAATTTAAAAAAAAAAGTTTTGTCTATCGTAATCCCAGGGGTTGACGAAGCATGTGGTAAATCTCTTGTCTTAGATTTTAATTTCATGCCAACTGTCGACTATATAGTTACATTACAGCTCGCTGTGCTCGGCGTTGCCTTATCTACTTGCTATTTTGAGCAACTACCTACTAAAGACTGTATCTTAATCCGGCTCACTCAGTCGTTATTTACCCATTTATTTTTATTTGCTTGCTACTTTGGGCAATAGCACACTAAAATCTGAAAAAATATTTCGATTGTGATGGATAAGCCAAGGTTATGCCTACCGCAGGGTGCTGGTGAATTTACTATTAGCAAAATCAGTTTGGCCAGGGATCTACCCAAAACCAAAAAAAAGTATAGCAAGTCGTCTAATATACAAAACTTTTGGGACCTCAGATTTAAACTAACAACTTTTTTATTTCAGTCAACCTACTTACCAGTTTTAAACTTATGCTTAAAACTGGTAAGTAACTGGTAACTGGTACTCAATTATTTGAGTTACATTGCTTAGATTAGTAAAAAAAAGAAACCTATTGAGGGTTTCATCATCATCCGCCAATACTAGTCCACGGCTGGACGCAATGGCGTATTTTAAGATTATACGCCGTGGGCCTGTAAGGTTTGCCGCCCTATAAATTAATAAAAAAAAAACTGGCAATGTGCGTGTCGAGCCACGCGCAGTGTAGGGTCCCCTAGTTGCCATGCACGGTTCATTATTTTGTAAGTACCTATTTATTTACTACCTGTAGGTACCTGTTACACAACAAACAACTTCGTCTTAGTCATTTGCAATGGAATTTATTACATTTTATGCTTTTTACCTGTCGCGGTGTTTTCAGTGACATGCATGACATACCTACTCCCTAAGAGGTAGGTAGGTATTTATTAAAGTCTACCTACTCACAATGCATGATTTGTTGTTCTTCTTTTATTTTTGGCCCTGCATCATGGTTTAACACAATTCTGCCAATGTCAATTTCCTGCGTGATTTGAATTAGTGGTTGATTATCCCCCGAACACTCAAACACAACTTAGATTTATGCGCGTGTCAATTGACGAATTTTTGATAAATTATCATTCAAAACTGTCAAAAAAATGCGACTTGAGACGTGCTCAATCTGAGTGGCGTTTGAATAATCAACTAATCTTCTTCTTCTTGTCAGATGGCTTCTGCGACTGAATCAACTAATCAATCAACCACTAATTCAAATCCTGCAGGAAATTGACGTTGGCAGAATTGTGTTAAACCATGATGCAGGGCCAAAGATAAAAGAAGAAGAAGAACAAATCATGCATGCATGAAATTTGATTTGGCGCCTTCTTGAACAAGAGTAGGTACCTACAGAGAAACCAACTTAGAAAAACTTTGTTCGACCATGTGGATTAGTCCATACGGGCTTTATGTAGGTACCTACCTACAATAAGCACGTTCTGTGATTATATTAGCTAGTATCGAGCAGAGCTCGAGGAAAAGGTAAAATAAAGTTTAAACCTAGCAAGGGAGGTAGGAAGATGCTTGCGTTTTGGAGGAGGTTGGATGAAACTTGCAGTAGTGTGATTGAATAAAGATTAGATTAGGATTACTTAAGTATGAATAGTTTGTAGACTTTTTTCGTCAAAGATCGCCAATCAGTTTGTGTATGTAGCTCTACGCAAATTATTTTGCATAAATGATAGATATACACTAAAACAACTTGGCCGGAGTGAAGTTACCTTTAAGCAAAGTTTTCACATGCGCACCATTTTGTCCATTAAACGAGTACTGCGCAGCCACTGACGCAACTTCAGGTTGCGGCCAAGTTGTTTTAATCCTAGTGTAAGTAAAATCTGGCTGATAAAGGTATTGGTTCTTACTTCTTTCGGTAAGTAGGCAGGTATTTATCTAACACATAATTCCCTAGGCTGCTGAAAAATTTGGTAGCAGGTTTGATTCTCGCCATGGGGTAGAGTGGATGTGGGATTAGGATTAGGGAGTAGGTGCTTTGCAAAACTGTTTGTAATATCGAAGTTTTTGTAGGAAATAATTTTTATCTTAGTAGGATGTTAAAGGATAAGAAGCTAAATGTACTAAGAAAGTTTTTTATGCACTATCACATCAGGGCTTCCTTAGTCTGCCTGTACCTTTCCTAGGACATCTTTAAAAGATCACGTTGTATAGGTAGGTTCAAGTGAAGTCGAGGGCCGCCTTAGGTAGGCGGTGCGTGGCGAGGGTCACGCAGAGGTGACGCTCGCTGAGGCGGGCGGCGGCGGCGCTGTGCGTGCGAGATAATGCGGGGAGGCGCGCGGCGGCGGCGGCGGCGACGGCTGATGTCAGAGGAATCGGCTCGCGGTGTCCCGGCGCGGAATGCAGCGGAGAAGCGCGGGGCGCGGGCGGAGGGTGCTGCTGCCGCGGCGACACGCTCGCTGCTGCCCGCACCGCGCGCCAGTCCGCCGCGCGCCACCGACACGAGTGTTGTTCCAGCTGCGCAAGGACGACGCCGCTTCAGCCGCACGCAGGTATGTTATTTCTTTATCACATGTCACGTTTAGCAGCACAACTGACAGCGCCCGAGTGGAGGACCGCCCGACCGGCGGCTTAGCGACCGGCTATTTCCGCTAGGTCCTGACGCGCCGGATGACCAGAAATAGCCGGTGGCCGTCCTTACCGGCCGCCGACGTCCACTCCTAGTCTGGCGTGCAGAGCAGCCCCGCGACGCCGCCGTCGCGCCCACCCCGAGCGCGATGACCCGACGTGTTTGCCAAATGAGTCTCCCTAAATACTAGCCGGTCATCGTCGCTTCGTCGACTTTATCAATGTTACATTATTTATTATTTGCCGGGCTGTACGGTGAGGTCAACGAGCGGGCATGGCGAAGTGCGCCTTATCGCGAGGACTTAGGGTCGCAGCGCGGTCGAGACGAGAGGCGGCGACGACGCGGGCGCCCGACCTCGGGCTCTGCACTATGTCTTTGCTCTTGCGTCGTCCGGCGGTTGATCTATATTAAGTTATGACTTGTACTTATGTACCTACTCATCACACTGTTGTCAGTACCTACTGACAACTGTGTGATGAGTAGGTACAGTGCAGCACTAAGTACTTAGGTACCTACCAATAGGAAAATGAGTGTATGAGTTACACTAAGTTGGTACTTTACAAGGCTATCAGTTACTAAAATGTTAAATCCTTCTTATTTGACTACGAAAGTTCATCCTACTAACCTACGATGTTGACATCGGTCACAGCGTCACAGGTGGCTGCAGCAGCGTGCACGCATTGTGTGCGAGTTGATAATAGACGCTCACAAAAAGCCCAAATAATCTCGACCATATTGTCTGCAAAAGCAGACTTCCTAAATAACTTGGCCTCTATGAAAGCGTTCGTGAAATGTGCGCGAGTTGCTCAGCGACGGGGGATCCGGTGTTCGTCCGGTCTTCAGCAACCAGCACACTGCGTCATGCGTGTATTACCTCACGGCACACGCGATCCTCGCCTCTATATAACTAGAAACACGCCCTAATATTCCGTGACACCGTAGCACCACTTACTACACCCTAGATAGACGCATCGTTCAAAATGTTCTCGACTTCGTACCATTTGTGCTTGCGCCATTCTCGCTTTTATGGCCGAGGCTGTGGGTAGAAAACAGCGTACCAAGTAGGGGACTCTTTCAATCTTTGTTAAATACGTTAGGAGGGTCGAGATCCCCGACGCACAAGAACTAAGGTTAGGGTGGTGGGTGAGTGGCCGGGGTGGCGGCACTCCCTGCAGAAGTAGTCGACCCGGACTTCCAACAAGGATTTGCTAAATCTGCTTTTAGGCAGATAACCTACCCCTCGCCAAGGGTTTTCGGAATGTTCAAAAACATTTATGGTAACACTCAACAATTCGGTGATGGCGCATGACGGGTCAACTTCAGTCATACTTACCTACTCGTAGCAATAATCTCAAGATCAAAATAAAGTTAAAAATCGATACAAACAACTCGACTCTTTACCTAGGTACCTTACCTACCTACTGATCAACAAGCTTTTGAATTATCTTTCACGGAAGGGTGAGACGTTGTGACGAGTGTTGGGCTCCTTAGGCCTACGCCAAACTTATCGATACGCTCCATGCTCGTAAAAGGCACTTTATATGTTATGTAACCCTAACCGAAAGCAAGTGATAAAGTGATAATAGCCGTGTTGGATAAAAAGGTGAAGGTTTTACCAAATGTAAACAAATCGAATGAGAGCTCTTAGTGTGATCAGATCACGTCCGTGTGACGACGTCCAAATTTAAACTAATTTCTTGGAACATCAAAATATGTGTGATTGTTTTTACCTGTTTAATGTTTTAGGAGATCCGTACAGTGAGATCTTCTTCGAAATTCGAACTCTATTCACAAAATGGAAAACGCACGCAGAAAGTGTGAAAAGTAGAGTACTATACTCGTGCATGAAGCTGTCTTCGTCTTGGGCGTGATTAAATCCCTCTCGCACTCAGGATTCTAGTAACTCTAAGCTATTCTAGAATCCTGAGTTGCGCTCTAGTCTAGATTCAACGATGTCCGTGACGTTAGACACTGCTTTACCCCTCGGTGCATAATCTACTATTCTACCGTCATAAAATAAAGTAATTTTTAATCATACCCGACGTTCTGTAAATCATATTCATAGCCGACGAGCTGTACGTCTTTCTGAAAAAAATATATTAAAATTGTTTCAGTCCTCCCTACCAAAATGCTTTGGTCGCTTGCAGGTTAAGTGCTACTAAAGCACCAAAAGTACCGACCTCAGGAAAGGTCTTTGAACCTGAAGAGACCACAGCGCAAAAACGATAGTTTACCCACTTCCTTCGACAACTTTGCTGGCGTAGCGGTTCGACAGTTTTCATCCTGAAATTTCAGGAGTGCTCCGCATCCTGTCAAAATTGGTGAAGGGTCGTGTTCCGGCCCTTTTCTTTTATCTTATTTAGGTAGGTAGGTACTTTAACGTCCCCGGAAACCGGCTTGCTTTATCTCGGAAATAAAAACTTTCAGCGGCATGCAATGATATGTACAAGTATGTGTATGTTGGGCGCTTCATAATGTTAGTGCCTACCACATAAGAAAGATAAGCAGTATCAAAAATAAGGGTCGATCTTCCTTTGATAGAACTAGAATTTAAAAAATTCAATGTTATTAGTCTGCACCTGCATTTAGCCGGTTGAATAATTCCGTGGTGTCGTGTTAGAGCGCACCTCTGCACCAGCCGTCGTCCGACGCGTTGGCGGCAGCTGCAATGCAGCTGGCACGCCGCCGACGCCGCCGTGGGCTTTTGCTCGTTTTGCTACATACACACAGAATCCATAGTAACACAGTTACACCTATCTACCCATAACAGACGTGGGACTGCCAGTGAGAGCGCCCGCTCGGCACTGCACTTAATTATATCTGCCAGCGCTATTTCCTCTGAATCAGTGGTGAGTTATTTGGCCCGTTTTTGAAGTTTTTTTTTCAAATTGAAGACTATATTCTGCAGTTAGGCTTTAATTATGATTATATGATAATTATGCTTATTTTGGGGCTAGATTAGCATTATTTATTTATTTATTGCAGTAGGTACACTGTGATACAGCATGTGACTACTTTGCGTGTAAAACATACTCTTCTCTTTGTGGCTGTTTATTGTACCTAAAACTTGTACAAGCGCCAGAAAAAATCAGACGGAATTAATCAGGAGCAAAGCGCTATGCCATCACTATTATTAAACTGTCTAATTAGCCGAAAACTAACGGTCTCGCAGCCAAGTCAGGTCCTGATTCTGTGATTTATTCTGTAACCTTCAGCAACCTGGAGACACGGTGCGAATCTAGAAACTCCTCGTGAACATTCGTATTTGCTCCGTTCCACAGCAGGCTAGGAGCGGCTGGTTACGTAAGCACAGTGTGGTATGGTAGGTGTAGCTAGGTTGGCGTAGGCTTGGATGGTCGAATATACCAGAGACGAGGGAGCTACGCCGTTATCTGTGCCCGATGTCGGGCGGCCTCCCGTCGCTATCCCCGCAGGCTCGGCTAGGCAGGGGGCTGTTGTAGTTTTTTCTTATGCTTGTGTTGTAGATACACGCCACGAGTCTGCCGTCTTTGCCGAAGTCGAAGCAATATTATATTCTTGTATTCATTCCTCGTATTCCAATCTCGACGGGATTGTCTGTTTCGTAAATTAAGGGCAAAACGCTTTGTAATGAGAATACACATCTTTACACCGTTTGTCCCATTTCTTGTTTTAAATAAGTAGGTGCCTTGGTATCAGAATGTTTTGAAGTCGTTGCATGCATTAGAACTGCGTTGCCGTGGCCACATCGAGTCGAGCGAGATAACATTATCAGCGATAGCCTTGCTGAGGATTCTGTGAAGCCGCACAGGCTTGAGCTGGTAGCTACTCAAATTACACTCATGTAAAATGTACTGGGGTTGTAACCTTAGGTAATGGACAGTTCTACATAATTAAGTAGGTACCTAAGCTTTGGTACAGGGCTAAAAAGCTTAGAACGACCACGTAAAATTTTTTAACTGTTGAATTTGATCACTTATCGAAATTTTTAACAAAATTAAATACGCTATTCGGTTTTTTTTTCATATTCATCGTTTATCACCTTATTTTGATTTGATGCTTGATATTTTGCGTCTGAATATAAATACCTAGGATTCTTTGATAGCATTCATGGTATGTATAGCAATAATTGATCGATTCATGGTAGGTACTCTTAGGTACTTACGATGAATGTATGGATAAACATTTCCCAGCGGAGGTGGCGGGTGCGCGCGACCGCAATGTCACTGAAACGAAAAGAGGTCGCACCCGCGTCAGCCATCGCGCATCCAGCCAACAATGATGAGCGTCGCTTTGCCAGTGCTATATCCACTCGTATAGCTACCATGGTATATGCGTAGTAATCGCGGATATACAGCCGACAGCGGCGGCGCCGTCGTCGCTGCGTACCTACTGCTTGTAGGCGGCACGCAATGTATGCGTGCTCGCTCGCCCCGATTCCATTCCATATCATCATCGTGTTGTCTTTCCGAGACGCTAAACACTCAACGGACTCGCATTTGTGATGACCTCACTCTGCGCTCAACCTCACGCTTTAAAATATTGTAAGCGTGCACGATACATTCGTGTAAGATTTATTTCAGGACTTTCAAAAAACGTGTCCAAAAAGTGCAAGATGGTGCCCATTTTACACAATACAATACCAAACAACTTCTGCAGGGATTTTTAAGCTGCAATAAGCTACATGGCTTATAGGCTGACATTCACATTACGTAAGATGGATTTTATGCCATTTTATCCTTCAATTAACACCACAGCCGGACTAAGATGAAGTTTAATAGGAAAAATGTGCTCTCCAATTCCATTGTTGCTAGGGCGTGGTCGGTCTGGAATATGATAGTTTGCAGAACCATTTAATTTAACAAATAAATAAATATTGGTGATGATGATGATGTCTGCTTAGCCGAATATCGGCCACGGCGGCGACCAGTCTCCACGAAGACTGGTAAAATAAAAAAAAAAACATTACCATGGTACCTAGAGCCATGGTCATTGCAAAAAATGGTATTCGTTGAGTGAAACCGAGGAAAATAAGTCGTCGATTCGCTGATGTGGCTATCATGTTAGTAGGTACTTATGTGCCTATATCAAATCAACCGCGCCGTCACCTAATTGACAAAGCTAGAGTACCTTGCTAGTGTTTATTAGTCTACGCATGTGATCGCTTCACTACCGAACAGAATGCGGTATCTACTAGACACTATCTAGGTCTAACATTAAAGTACTTAGTTGAGTTCTGGTTAGGTTTGGTACTTCTTGCGTTGCAAAACCGCCTACCACCTGACACAAGAGCAGCTGGCTGCCGGCTGCCTACGTTAGCGCATATCAAAACTTGTTTCCAAGCACGTCTCAACATGGCGGACCACCATAGTCACACACCACATTTCTACAACGATCAAGGCGAATAAAAGTAGGGGCGCTCTTTGTTCCCAATGATCAGCGCGATGCGTTGTTGTTTCAAGCGCACCGCATAAAGGTATGCGATTATGCAGACGTGTGCAAACGCGACTGAACAATACCTACCTATATAGAAGTTTAGTCGCCTCTTCAGTCCTGTGAATGTGCTACCGGCCGTTTCTTAGAAGTGTCGGCCAACTCGGGCAGCGGTTGGTTGGATAGCTTTGTTGTAGATTGCATTGTTGAGCGGCTGTCCTTTTGCTTGGCCCGTGATCGTAATTTTCCGTGTTATTATGAGGATTTGAGGCAAGGCAATGCGCCCTCGCACGGTTGTCTACTTTTACCTACTATAGTCGTGTGTGATATACAATAGCATACTAAGGTATAGATAGGTAGACAAGTTCGTAGCAGCGACTGTCGGTCGGTCGTGCAACCGAGTCGTCGTTGCTCGACCCTGATAATTTGCTGCGCTTATGTTACTTCAACGGCTTCTTGCGACACTTTGTGACCGCTTTCCTGGGTACCCTTTACGACACTCATATGAGCGTAAAAAAATGGATGATATACTCCCAAAATAAAACCGGAAAACGAGCACTAGAGATATCAGAAAGTAAACTAATCAGTAATCATCCAAAAAAAATACTACGGTCATCAGCTTACGTCTCCCCTAGGAACCCTAGTGAAATAAATGGAGGAACTTTTACTCAGAAAGAGTGGTCTTTTTAGGGTTCCGTAATCAACAGGAACCCTTTTAGTTACGCCATGTCCGTCTGCCCGACGATCGCGGGTTAGCTCTGAGACTAATCAGTAGTATGGCACGGTAAAACAAAATTATGAAATAGTTTTTTTTAGAGTAATTAGGTACCTACACTATACCTATAGTAGAGTAGTAAAGTTTTTTTTCGCCTATGGTTTGGGGGAATCGTTGTTAGTTTAGTAAAAAAAAAAATAGCATGAGATAGTGAACCGTGAAACTCTGGAACCCAAAACTGCGCGTGGCCCGACACGCACTTGGCCGGTTATTTAGATATCGTGTTCAAGCAGCAAAACATCTAGATATTTAGTTTCTTTAGAGCTTTGTGCGAATATTTTTCAGGCATACATAGCACTGATGATGACAAATGTAGCACAAAACTGCGCGTGAAAAAAATTACCGTACCTACTTACAGGAACCGAACCCGCGTACCATCTTAAGATTACGCAGACTGCTGCCGCTTGTGTTTTTTTGTTGATCCCCTTACGTAACGGAGCGCCCGCTAGGAGTTGACGATTTGGAGGTAACATTGCTGTACCAAAAAACTATCAGTGTCAGATTGGTGCCAGAATCGAACCTGCACTTTTATCCTTGTATCCTTCTACCTGCGATCTATGTTTCTTGCGTAACACAATGTTAGGCGTTGACGAATTAGATAAAGGTAACTTGCTCTACCTAGGTACTCGAAGTTTATATGGGTTGATGCAAGACTGACGCGAGTGATGTACTTTCTAAGAGTAGGTACATATTCTCGTATAGCCAACCAATGTTTGCTAATTGTAGCCAATCGGTTGAATACCTACTTATTGACTCAGAGTAGGTAAATCGCTAGAATAACACAAACAAGCAGCTGTGATTGTGTTCGTGCACGAGTCAGCTAACCTACCGACGTCGATCGGCGCGCTGTGTCCGTGACACCTAAACGAGCTCGCAGCACCTCTACTATCTGGTGGTTAGATAAGACGCATTATCAGCGGGCCTCGGCGGGAGGACCGATGCGAGAGTAGCTGCGGTCGACTGTTTGCCGACGGGTGGATGGCGCGGTGGCGGCGGCGGCGGCGCGGCGTTGTCGGTCGCGCGGGCAGGGTAGAGTCGCACCGCACCGCACACATGTTGCGGAACGTGCAGCCGCGGGCGCGGGGAGAGGTACGCGGCGGGACCGCCGCCGCCGCCAGGGACGGCGACGGCTCACCGGCACGCACACACCCGCAACCAACGCTGACACGACGCCCGCGCCCGCGAGGAGCGTCACTGCGCCTTATCGCAGCCATCTTTAAACGAGCGCAGCGCACGCCACCCGCCACTCGGTACGAATTCCATTCGAGAGCACTGATGCCGCGTTGGCCATCGATGCCGAGCCGAGCGGCGACGATGGCGGTTGCACTTCTTTCAATGTGCGCTACGTGACGCTTTTCATGCCCAGCGATGTTCTAAGGTCATGTTAATTACCAGTCGAACCGGTGACTAACAATAGTGGCAATCATCCTCGTTAGCACAAACATCGTTAGTCTTTGTTTCAATGCTATTTTAACGCTGATGCGTGCCGAGTGTTTACAAAGGGCTCTACCACGGTCTTCAATTTTACAATAATTTACCGATTAAGTAGCAAGCAACATGTTGCTAAAATGGTGATGACCGTTAAAATAATAGGAAATGAAGTTACTTTATTTGAGTAGAACCTATTATTTCCCGACTGCGTTGGTGGAGATGTACCACTCCGTTCATCTAGCATGCTACGAACCTCGTCATGTTAAAGTGCGACTACATCTACTTGTATGTAGGTACATTCCACACTAGAGCAGGGTGTTCTTGCGGCGACCATCTGTATCGATCTCGGGAGGGTGGTGTGGGTCGACATCCCTTCGTCTCTGTGGAGCGGCGGCTCTGGCAAAGCTTCCGTAAAATCCAGGCTAGAGGCTGTCGGGCGGGTGATAAAGGAAAACTGCCTACGTTGGCGTGTTGTCGCGCAGCTATATATAGCGCGTGTTGGAGCCGCGTCGCCGGTGCGACCGCGCCCTCCGCCGCCGCACACCGACGACGACGATGTCCGACGAAAGGTCAATTGGCGCGCAAATTATTTGCGTCGCAAAATCCGCAGCAATGCTGCACCGCCTATCAAAACCAGTGTCACTATAAAGTCTCAAATAATGTTGACGTACGTACAAAAGTAGGTATCTTCGCAATAAAACCTGTCAGATAGTGTGTCCTCGAGTGGCTTTATCTTCATCACATAACACCGGGTTTACCTTATTTACAACATAGTAGGTAGTTCTGCTGACGATGGCGTCTGTAGTTCAACAAAGACTTGTTGTTTATGCGCTCATTGTAGTAAGCGCCTACCTATATGAACTTGAAGTTAGGTAGGTAGGTATGTATAAGTCCTTTATGTTGGTATGCCGTATGGTAGATACTATGCAAGAAGATAATGGAAGTATAGGTAGGTACTCGCATAATTTCATAGCGTTGTTGATAGTGAATGTAAATAATCGAGGGTTCCACGTCGGGTTCGCTGCAAAAATATAATCTTTTTTTTTACCTTCTTAAAACGACAAGGTTCTTGCCATCGATCTAAGTAAAAAAGGGGAGATGAGGTACTAGCTTCTCGAAAGTGGAAGGTGCAATTAGGTCCACCCACTCCAGTCACAGTGGGACCGGGGCGGCGGCGGCGGCGGCGGCGTACTTTAGTGTGATTTATTAACTAAAAGACTACATCAATGCCCTCGTGTTTGTTTTACATAGATCTATGGTTCTAGCCTAGCTAGAGTATTTAAAACCCGAATAGTAGCAGGGGACATAAATATGCAATGGAAACCTAACCTTGATCTAGCTCTAGCTAGAACCGCTAGAACTATAAAACATTCACGATAGAACATCTTTGGCGTTGGCGTCACAGACTCTTGCCATAACATCAGTGATCGATGGATCGTGGCGATTTCTAGTTTCTTTTGAAACCGAGTTCTTGCTATGCTATGTCGATCTATTTCGTGCTTGTGGCAGCTACATATAAGGACAAGAACGGGTTTGAATTCAAGAAGTGGTCAGTTAGTGTGGAGGCCGCTGCGAGGTGAGCGCTTCACTCAGGTACTTGCGGTTAGTCACGCTCGGAATGCCTACGCTGCCGACTCAGCTTGAGTCTCCTACAAGAACGCCCCGCAAACAAATGACGAAACAGGCCGATATAGGTACTCCTATACAAACATGTGTTGTAGGTAGGTACGTACCAGTGTGATCGCACACATGTGTGAACGAATACATAGCTACATGCACGATGTCAGTGCACTACAATACAACTTGCGGTTTAATGTTGAGAGAGCGGCCAGCGGGTGGCATGGCAAGGCGACATTAATAATACCGATCGCCAACATAAGCTCTGATGGCCAATATCGTTTAATTAGGTCACATTTAAATTTTCGTCTCCGAATATCTATCAGTTAGTAAACTCCTATACAAACCTGTCAGTGGCTTTCGAGATAGGTACTAGTTAAAACATAAAGTTCCCATCAAGTCATGAGCGAGCAATACCTACCGTAACCAGAAGTAAAACACTACACAACATTTAACTTTTTCGACACAACTCGAAAGTTAGGTCACTTTTTGTTTTACTTTTAGAAGAAAAGTGAATCGATTATTTTATTTTATTGCGTTTTTGTTTATTTAGCTTCTAAAGATGCACTAAAGGTCATCAAAGATACATAACAGCTTGTAAAGTTGTGAAAGAAAAATGTTTTGTACAGACTGACCCTACCAGGAATCAAATACGGGCCCTCTTTCTCACAGCGATTATACCGAAACTCCACGGGAGTGATTCCTTGTGGACCTAACCGGTCGGGTTCGGGGCGGCGGCGGCGGCGGGCGACGTCGGCAGACAGACGAACATTATCGTCTGACTGAAATGAATGTGGCTACGTTATCTACAGCAGCCGTAGCCGTGAAAACTGGTATCAATCCAAGAAATCACCTTTGTTATTTTCATACGCCCTCTGAACACGCGGTTGGCATAAAACTTCAGATAGGTAGTATGCTTTGGTGATTTTCCAAAAAAGGTTTTGGATAAACGTGAAGTCAGATTATCACAGCCAAACATGGTTTGGTACCTTCGTAACTAACATACCTATTTTAATAATGTCCTAAAAGTACCATTTTATACGTATGGAATGACTTCTGCTAATACCTAGTAACCTAGTTAAATTGCGTAGCTTGTAACACGTTTTTCTGCGCTTTTTAGTATGATAGCCGTAAAAAGAGTTAGGGAAAAATGTACGAACCGTTCGGCTATCAAACGAAAGCAAAAGCGTTCTCGATATCTTCAAATGACTTGTTGGTCCCGGGAATTGAACTCGAACGGAACGAGAGGGAAAGGAATATTATTATAGAGTTACTTAATAACATTTATGGAAATATTTATGTCTTTAACTTTGTAAGTTGTAATGATAAGTGCTCGGACCTTTTTGGCGGAGCTATGTTGTTTTGGTACAATGAGTGAGTTCGATTGCAATTACATTTGATGTATGTGTAGCATTCAGAGGAGTATCCTCGAGGAGCGAAAGCTATTTTCGTGTTCATTGTGACAAAAAAACATACGGGCGTCATCCACCGCAACGGGCGCGGGCGGTGCACGGTGGTGACCGACAGCCCGAGCGGAATATTGCGTGCATTTGATAAAGGCAGTAAGTAGACGTCATCGACCGTGGTAGAGCCGGCATGGCATCCCTGCATCCCCGGTCTGCGCCGGCTGTACGGCTCTATAAATACACAGCAGGTGTGGTAAGCGAGCGGGGATGGCAGGGCGCGCGGGGCAAGGGCATCCGCCTCTGCAGCGCTCCAAACCGCTCGCAGCGGCCAACGGACCTTAGCGACGCCATATCGATTGCGAGGGCTCCCCCTGCGGCGCGCCGCCTCCATTGTGCTCTGGCTGGGATGCCTTCTCCGGTCGTTTCCTGCCTCGGCCTTGTCGAGTTGTCTGCCGACTGCCTCCGCCGTCCCGCCCCGCACCTCCTCCCTTGGCCCTTGTCCCACGAGGACACGTCCGTCCGGCATGCCGCCGCAGCTGCCTCTTACAGACTATAAGTACCTCAAGTCGCACATTCAGGGCCGTGCCATGCCGGCCGAGTGTATTTTTTTTTCATGAGAGCTTCGATCTACAAAACATAAAATGTAATGAGCTAAGACTAACGTACGTATTTTTAATAACACTGTTACTTCATGAATTACTTTATAAAATTATGCAGAGGTCAATTTATATTGTCTCAATGAGTGATAGAAAAACATTTTAATGCTAAATCTTCAGGTCAAACAAAACACAGCAAAAGTCGAACACGTGGTATAACTTTGCAAAAGTTGAACAAAACTAGTCGATCCGCGAAGTTATCACTTGTTTACAAAAGTTAGGTTTCCGTTTGAGTTCACACGCGCTGATAGTCGTTTGGGGATTCTATGTTTTATAGCTGACTATAATAAGAGCTACAATTAATATTATTTTAGTATATTTTGATTTCTTTTGTTTTCTAAGAAAAGATTTCAACGCGTTTTTGTTTTTGTAACTTTTTTTTTGTTTAGTCGTCAGCCCATTCAACCCACTGCAGAGCAAAAGGCCTCCTCCAACCAAACCCTTTCACTCAATGTAATTTAGCTGTCGCCGCCGGATCGTAGAATCAGCCCGTTTGTAGAATGGCTAGGCCGATTGCAAAACGGATCTCGGCCCTATTCAATTAATTGCATAAGCCTATAACTGAACGGCCAACGTTCAACAACATGGCTAAACGTCACTGAGCCATCTCGTCGAATGAAATTAATTAAGTACATAGGTATTCTTAACAAATCAGCGTTCGTTTTATAATCAGCCTAGCGTTCTACAAACAGGCTGATTCTACGATCCGCCGGTGACATAACTAGGTAGTAAACGAGGAAATTGAAAACAAGCTATCGCGTTCAAGTTGGGATTAAGTCACGGGGATCCTTCATTGGTAATCTAATCATAAAAGCCCATTGTACCAAACACTTGTGAGAGCAGCGAGTTTTTTTGTATATGACTTGAAAGATGTTTCTTAGAGACACGCATGAAGTTATGAAAGCTTCGATTATCAGATGCTGTTCAGAGTAGGCTTTCTAGGTTCAAGTCAAATTACAGAAGAAAAAAATACTGATTCTAGGCCCTTTGAATGTTTTGCTATTTATTTGTGTTTTATCACCTAACTATATCATATAACAGTAGCTAAGGTAGGTAGTAAAATAATGCACCAAGTGCAAGTGTCTTACGTCAGGGACATCGTTGAATCCAGTAGGGCAAGAACGGGGATTGTTGTCTAGGATAGAATAGAGAAAAATTACGTCACTTTGTCATCGGATGCGTAAATTATTTGAAATTCATTCCTTCAACTTCAATGTATGACGACGCGGATGTCAATAATGTCTATTATATCCTAGAGAAAAATCCCCGTGCTTGGCCTACAGAGCGCAACTCAGGAATCTAGAATAACTCACGAGCGAAGCGAGGGAGAATCCTAAGTCTGAGAGGGATATAATCACGCCCAATACGGAGACAGTTTTATGCACGAGGAGATTACTCACTTTTCAGATTTTCTGCGAGGAAATAGTAAAAGTTCGGTAACGTGTTTGTGACATTCGTTTTTTATTCCGCCTTCTGAACAGAAGTTAGTTCGAATTTCAAAGAAGATCACATTGTACGGATCTCCTTAGTAAAAAAAATCTCACATACTTTTATTGTTTCTTATTCAACCTCATTATTCCCTTGGCAGTAACGTCCATTATTCCTAAAGGAGTTTAGAACCTCAAAATATGTATAGAAATGTTGACCAAGGAGACTAGCACTAAGAGATCTCATTCGATTTGTCTGAATTTGGTAAAACCTTCACCTTTTTCAGCCTATATAATCACTTGCTTTCGGTTGAGGTTAAATGACAGAGTGCGTTTTAGGAGCACGGAGTGTGAAAAATTTATCAGGTTCTGGAAGGTGAATTGGCATGCTATAGGTATTCTATGTTATTGCGACTGTAGTGCACCTAATTTAGCTCTATTAAAATCAGGTATATCAAATAAATAGGTAATATAAAGATTGGGGACCGGTGAACCTTAAAATCTTTTCGCATTCGAATGTTTTGTGAGACTAAATAGGTATATAGGGGGTAAGCGGAGTCTACCCACTTTATTTAGATACTGAAAATGAAGTACTTGTACCTACTTGTGTAACTTTAATGTTTATTGATTGTAAATAAATTAATAATGCTGGGCAATTCACACAGCTTCATCTGACCCCAAGCTAAGCAGAGCTTCTGCTATGGGTACTATATATACGGTTATAGATAACTGATATAAATACTATCAAGTATTTATTATAAATTACATAGATAGAAAAACAGCCAGAGCACCCGGAACAAATATCTGTAGATCAGCGTACAAACATTGTAGGCGGGAATCGAACCCGCAACGTCCTGCGTCGCAGGCGGACCTTCGCCCACCGCGCCGCACATCGGACGTAACTGCAGTAAAGCGACTGTGTTCGGTAATTAAACTTCATTAGAGGGCCTTTTCGCTGTTTATCCTTCCTCTTGGTGACGATATTCCTGCCAATATTTTACAATAGTTATGGTAGTTTGCCTTCTCTACTAACTTTGTTTAACCGTTTAGGACGTAACACACACGTCCTAAACGGTTAAACAAAGTATAGTATAGTATCTTTAGTACCCAGAACGCTCATACATAGCGCTGTAGCTCTCATACATGCTTATGCTGCTCATTAACATTGAGGTCATGCATAAAATAATGACGTGATAACGCCAAAGAGCAGAGGCTCATTAGCGAGTGGAGGTCGTTCGTCACAGCTCCCCTGGCCATCGTCGAGGACGCAAACATAGGAACATGAGGTCGGTGCGACCGGCTGCGACGACCCTGCGCGCCCGACCGCGCCCACGCGCGCCCTCGGGCTCAGCCCGGCCGACACGACAGCGGCGCTGCTTGCCCGCCGAGTTGAGTGCCGCCTCATTCAGCCGGCGACGGCCTCGCGCTCCGCACACGTGTCTCCGCACCGCCGCCGCCGCCGCTCGCTCGCGCACCCGACTCCCCTCGCCGCACCGCTCCGCCGCCGGTCGGCCGCGCGCCTTCCGGCACATTTAACCGACACCGCGTATTGTTTTGTTGCAGCGGAGTATGCTACAGCAGATGTCCTCGTCGCTGAGCGCGCAGGACGGCGAGGTCACTACGATTGCGCGCCCGTTCGAAAGTCGCTTCTCGGTGGACGTTTCATCGGAGGCCTCCTCGGATGCGACGGAAGAATTCGAACTACCGCAGTGCAAAATACGAAGAAACTATAATTGTGCAAAGTGCACGTATAATACGCAGAATCCGCGCGCTTATCTCGTGCACACGCGAGACATTCACTTCGGAAGATTTAAAATTTATGAGTGTCATCATTGCATCTATGCATCGAGGCATCAGCAGAAACTTTTGAGACATACAAAAATGGTTCACGGGATGACGTCGGCTACGTCCTCTACCGTCAGAATGGAGACGGAAAGCAGCGCCGGCGCCGTCGAGATTGCGGCGGAGAACATGGAGGACCTACTGGAGGAGATCGAGGAGTGCGACGACTCGCAGGACATGGACGCAGACGAGGCCGAGCGCCCGGACGAGGCCGAGCTCGCCGCCTCCAGAAACACCAACTCCGGATTGCCGAAAGGGAAAGGAAAGTTCTTCTCGTGCGACAAATGCAACTACGTGACCCACATAAAAGCGAGATACACGAAGCACGTCAAATACCACTCGATGCCGATGATCAAGTGCACTATGTGCGATTTCCGCACGCCTTACAAATGGAATCTGGACCGTCACATGAAGAATCACGGAGGTAGTGGTAGCTTCGTATGTTCGAAGTGTACCTTTACGGCGGACATCAAGCAGAGTCTGACGGTGCATGAGATGAATCACCACACGCCGCCGGTGGGGGGCGCGGGGGCGAGCCGGCGCCGCAACCGGGTGGGCGCCAGCGACCTAACGGCCGTCGCCGCCAAGGAGGAGGAAGAAAGCGGAGACTCCCGTTCCTCGCACCTCTCGGTAAGTCCCGAGGTCCCGCCACTAAGCCGCACCCGTTGACGTCACTTCTTATCACGCAGCACTAAACAACGCGCGCGGCTGCTCTCTCGCCCTCTTGCATCATGCTTACTGCATCTCTGCATGTCACTTTATTGCATGTTCTTATTAGATTTTTGACCCTTTCGTTATCTATTAATCAGACGTTATCTCGGTTTATTATCATTTATTTACTTGGGACTTAAGTTAGATTGCAATAAAATTATGTACGACTAGATTCTGTCCGCGACATCGCACGCGTTTTTTTGATAAAAAGTAGCTTAGATGTTGTTCCAGATCCAGATCCTTAAGATCTTTAGGCGTGTAAAATTTCAGCCCGATTTATTAAGTAGTTTTGGCGTTGTCTTCGGCCGACCATCTTCACAACAACGGCACAAATTTTCGCCTTTATAATATTAGAAGAATGTCAAGTCGTAAGCCTTGTAAAAAAAAATTTTTTCATAAATAGGTGATTGAGTTAGGGATTAAGTTAACATTTGTAAACTGGACGATTAAGTTATCATTTGTAAACTGGACGATTAAGTTAACATTTGCAAACTGGACGATAGCAAAATAATACGCTCGTTTGCCTGTGTTGAGTGTTAGTTGTCGCGTCGCACGTTGCTACATGAATGACGTAAATGCTGCGTTAACAATATAACCAGTAGAGTATTGTGCCATTTTTATAACAATCTAGATGCCGCCCGCAGCTTCACATGCTCTTTTCCGAGAAAGTAGCCTATGTCCGTCCCCGGGACACCATCTCTCCATGCCAAATTTCATTCAGATCCGTTCAGCCGTTTAGGCGTGAAAAGGTAACAGACAGACAGAGTTACTTTCGAATTTATAATATTAGTATGGATTTTATGAGAAAACTTACTATTTACAGCCATTGTTCTGCACAAAATTTTGTACTTTTAAAACTCGAGCGTCATCGCGTCGGTTGTTTCTCTGTATGTAATTAAATCTCGACAGAGTAGGTAGTAGATACAGGCCCGGTTAAGAGATGGAATGGGAATAAACCTGACAGGCGCAGTTTTCATAAATAAATTCAAACAAATCTTTTGTAAAAAGGCTTACTACAAAATATCAGATTATCTGAAGGATAAAAATGCTTGGGACGAGTTTTGCTCCAACTCGAAAAGTAACAAGTTAAAGGTTTCTTGTTCGTTTCTTTCCTTACCTTAAAAATGTTAAAGTGAACAAAAAGTGATCACTTTATTTCCTAGTTTCACATAAGTAATTTCAATTTTGTGACGTCTCCAAGAGTCCTGTAAGGTCTAAAGGAAATAAAGCACTTTGATATTTGATTTGTGAATCGTATGCATGCTATTAGTAGTTGGTATAGTTCAGATGTATGATGTTCAGATCTGAACGTGTTTGGCAAGTCACTATTAGTTATGAACGTAATGGATGACCATATGAAATAAATTTACTGAATTTAATATTTTTTGTAGGCACTTATAAAGTTTTACTTATGGCGTTCCGATAGGAAATGTTTTTTTTTATGATATTATAGTCCGGCCAAACTAGATGTGATATGTTTGTAAACAAACCGCCCATAGTTAACCTAAAATTCAGTTTGTGGACGCCATGCATGTGAACTTTACTTTTTTGTTGTGGTTTATTTACAAACTTTACACATCGGATTTGGCTGGAGTATACAGAGTGGATTTTTTGGACGGGACAATATAAGGGGAGGTAACTTAACCGGTGTAGCTACCGGAAAATGGTATTAGAAGGCTATCCATATTTTTTTAGTAATGTTCATCCCTAGACAGATAAAAAAAAAATACATTAGTAAAAACATAGGCATTTTACACGAAAACTTTGCTGATGCCAATAGATCCTGTTTCTTATACTGATCAAAAACTTCTATCGAACCAGTCGAGGCGAATACTAAAAAAGTCGGAAATCGCCAAAAACTTTTCCCATACATTTTATGATTTGGGTTCCGTACCCGAACCGAAGGGTGAAAACGGCCTATTACTAAGCCTCCACTATCCGTCCGTCTGTCACAGGGCTCTATCTCATGAACCGTAATAGGTAGACAGTTGAAATTTTAAGATAATGTGTATTTCAAATACACATTATCTTAAATCATCTCAAGTAAAAATGAAATAACTATCGAAATAATGGGTGCCTCCATACAAAAACTAGAGGTTTTTTTTTGGCTATTGTTGCTCTTCGTTTTCAAGGCGTATTTCTTGAACCACAATAGGAGTCGACTCGCACTTTCCGGTAGGTACAGCGGTATAAGGTACCTCTCCTTACTGCCCCGTTAAAAAAAACACCCTGTAGTTTGTTCTGTAGATAAAACGTTTTTTGGATAATATACCTAGTAACGGAAAATTAATGAATAAGTATCTTATATTCTTATATTCTTATATCTTATATTATCTTATATATTCTTTTAAAATTGTATTTTCTTGTGTGTTGTAAGTTGTGAACCAATAAAAATTATCTTATCTTATCATTCTCTCGATTTAGCTTGATAAAAATATTTTGTAAAATGTTTACATATTTAATATTTTATTTTAAAACATTTTATTTATCTTGTTACAGGACCTAATGGAGCAATACGCGGAAAGGGAAATCGTGAGCTGTAATAGCGATTCCAATGATACTGCCCCATCGCAAGTCAACTCCAACAGAGATGAGAATCAATCCGCTCAGGGCACGTCCGGTCAAGATTCCCCTAACTCAAGCAACGAAGATAAATCCAACAAACAGAACAAGAAAGCACCCAGACCTATACCACAACTGATCCCTCTAAACGCATCTACACCGAATCAAAAGGCATCAGGCGAACCGCCGGCGAAAAAATTCAAAGAATCTACAAATTCAGATATAACAAGCACCTTTGAAAACCTACCCGGGGATATCACTGTGACGCCCGTAAACAACACGCCAAAAGAAACCGTGGTTCGCAAGAAAAATGAATCATTTTTCGATAAATTGAAAGAAAGATTACTAACAGAAACCGGCAAAGAAGGATCATTGAAATGCAAAAATTGCGGCTTCGAGAGCAAATGCCTTTCTGAACATTCTGTGCACGAAAAGACCTGTGCCGCGCAAGCCAGCCGTGTAATGATGAATACTGCGCATTCCAGTATGGGTTCCACTCGTTGCCAAAACTGCAGGCACCGGTGCAAATCCAGTGCGGATCTCTACGTGCACATGCAAACATGTGGCAAGAAAGAAAGTACCCCGAACGCGACGGAAACTAAACCGGACACCGCCGAAGCTTCCACCTCGAGTTACGATAAAGACGCAGAACCGCACCCTATGGAAAATGTAGTCTTTGTGTGGAATAACATAAACGAAGGCAATAAATTCGAAAGACCACTTGATATCAACATCAACGACGACTCAACCATGCCGGAGTCGCAGAGAAATTACGACGCAGAAATAGTCGATGAGAACGAAGGCATGAATTTATCGCCCAACAGTTTGAGTCTGGGTAAGAATGTTTACAAATGCCCCGACTGCAAATTCTGGGCAGCCACTGCGTCTAGATTCCACGTTCACATCGTGGGGCATTTGAACAAAAAGCCGTTCGAATGCTCGCTCTGTAAATACAAGTCCAATTGGCGCTGGGATATCACCAAACATATTAAATTGAAGTCAGCTAGGGATCCCGAGCACAATGATGCTAAAGTGCTGATGACAGACGAAACTGGTAGACGAAACTACAGCAAATATAACAAGTTCTTAGCTGTCCCGGTTCTAAACGAAAGCGGTGAAAACGAATTCCACTTCATCGATCAGAACACCACCTTGGATGCCTCGATGGAGTTAGATGAGTCGCTGAACGACACCGGAGAAATAGTCACCACATCGTATGATATGCAACCTTTAAACTTGCAAACGCAATTTGCTGATCAGTATAACTCAATGGACGGCCAAGATAAGAAACCGAAGAGGACTTTGTGGAAGTGCAAAAAGTGCAATTACAAGTAAGTTCACGTAAATTTTGTTAACAATTTTCCCACAAACCTACCTTGACCCCGGGGTTTCGTATGCGCTTTTCTGGATAAATAGAAGCGTATGTCCTTCCCCGATTCGGGATAAAACTTATCTCCTTGCCAAATTTCGTTAAGTCCCGTTCAGACATTTACGCGTAAGGTAAAAGACAGTGCCAGACAGTTACTTTCGCATTTATAATATTAGTAAGATCCAATTAAATTAATCTGAATCCAGACAGGCATACCCTGTGTAACGAAAACAAGATCCGTCAAGTGCGAGTGTGACTCGCGCGCCGAGGGTTTCGAACGGTTGTCAAGTATACCAATATGTACTATAAGTACTGGTTAGAGACTATATTTTGATGAATACCAAAAAATTACTTAAACAATACATTTTAGATGTATCGGTTTGCAAACTTCGGAGTATAGAGGGTACTTAGTAGTAAAATTTCTTAAATTTTTTATTGCTCACACAAGTTAAATCATACGTAAAAGTACATAAAACAAATAATGGACATGAACAAAGGTATGTAAAATTTTCGAATAGGTATTTTTTCTACTTTTTTCAAAATATTTCAAAAAGTATGAAACCTACAGAAATTTTAGAAACTGTTTTGAATTTTACAAATTGATACCCCACTTGACATTGTAGGACTCTTTTAAAATTTCGACATCACAATTTGTACTGAAAATTTGCATTTTAATTTTTTTTTCTTTTGGTCTGTACAGGCGCACGAAACGTATTATTTTTTAAAATTTCACGTTATTTGTTGCTTTAGCTGCCGAGGCAATCTTTTCCCGATTATCTTAATCGGAAAAAAGGACCGAAAAAGCGAGACCGGGTTTCGAAACCGATCTCCGAAACCCTGAAAACTGAGGAGGAGGTTGCGGATTCGATTCCCGCCTCGGGACAAATGTTTGTACGATCTGTAGTTATTTGTTCCGGGTGTTCTGGGTGATTGCTTTGAATAATAAAAAATCTATGTATGTAGGTAGTGTATTAATTAAATATATCAGTTACCTACTAGGATAGAACCTCCTATTTTTTAAGTCGGTAAAAATGTAATAAAAAACTCACCAAGTTTTCTGATTCCAGGGATCCATCTAAAGCAGCGTTGCTAGAGCACGTCAGACAGCATTCGAAAGAAAGCCTGGAGGATCCTCAGGCGAAGAAGGCAGACGCCATCGATCCGGCTGACTTGGCGTACCGCTGCGGCCACTGCAACCAGTTGTCCAATTGGAAACACGTCATACAGGTAAATAAGCTTTGTACTTACCCCATTTGTCAAAAAACTGTTTCACAAATTATACCCAAGGGCAATAATCTCAATCACATGATAACACCATGTTTATCTTATGAAGCGAATCGATAAGTCTACTTATCGATTCGCTTCTACTTATCGATCTACGCTTCACGCTTTATTTATTTTAAAAATTGACAAATTTCTTAGAGCTTTTTTTGTTAATTTTCTGCGCAAGTAGCGCAAGTCTGCGAACCAGTAAAGTTTTTGCACAAAAACTTCACCCCAAAAGCCAGAGGGCGCAATGCGCGCCATTAAGGCATAGGATTTCGCCTTCATGGGAGCGGGACAGAGCATACGTTTTTAGAGCGGCGTTAGCGCAAAAATCAAGAAATATAAGTAATTTCAATAGACCGCAGGGTTCCTGAGAAATTATGTGCGAAACACAGTGCACTTTCATGATTTTTTTTATCATTCGTGATTTCACATTTAATGTACCAAAGAAAAAATTTGGAATTTTTTGTAATTCGAGTTTTTTACCACGGGGATCCGGTGAGTAGGTACTGAGATCTAGGCCTAGTTTGACAACCAAACCCGTTTGGTTCGCCCCATAAGTAACTTAATGATTGTAAATATTTCGACAGTAGGTAAATTAATTGTGCGTTGTACCTAGTTATATGATTATTTTTATTAGTGGTCTAAAGTCGGACGGTATTAATAATTATTTTTGCAATTACAGAGACATTGCCGCTTGAAGCACGACGGAATAGTAAAAGTTATAACGACGGTGAAGCCCAAACCTGAACCTGCCCCGCCAGTCAGCGCTGAACCGTTCAACGATTTTTGCTCCAAGTGCCCCTTCAGGACCAACGACAAGACGCTCCTCAAAGAACATCTCCAACAGCACCGCCCGTCTTCGCAGTCCATCTTCAAATGCTACTTCTGCCCTTACTTCGTCAAGGATGAGCAAGATCTGATCCAACATCTTTTACTGCATGGCATAACCGACCCTGAAGAATACATCGCAAAGGCGATGGGCTGCAAGTCTCCTCTACCCGAGCACGCGGTGCCCTTGCACGAAACGCACGTCGCCAGCGGTACCAACAAGCGGCACAAGTGCCACGAGTGCCCCTACGAAACTAACAGCAAATCGCAGTTTATGTATCACGAGCAATTCCATCGCTCCACCTCCGCCGAGACACCTTACAAATGCCCCGAATGCAACTACAGCGTCTCCAAGAGACATCTACTTCACCAACACTTGAGAGTTCACGGAATTTTCTCCAAGAAGAACGAAAGCGAAGCGGAACTTGAAGCATCCACATCATCACTCCAGAAAGACAGATCGGACAGCTTCAGTGACGAAATTCCTTATGTATGGGTATCGGCGAGAAACGAATTCCACAAAATGTACAAATGTCGCTACTGTTCATACGTTAATTCTCAGAAATGTAAGATACCGAACCACGAGAAGATTCACTGTCTCGGTTTTGAAAATAGCGAAGTGATAATATACAAATGTTTAGAATGTAAATATACGTGTGATAATGCCGCGAGACTGGCGGAACATTCCAAGAAGCACGGCCTCCTGTACGGTCGTATTTACAGCTTCGTCGAAGAAGTCGTTCCTGATGAGGATCAAATATCTCGGCTGAGGCGAGTTATTGAACTTGAAAAGAACGAAGATTCTGCACCAGAAGATAACACAGTTGTTGACACGAAAGAAATTAAAATCATGTATTTCTGTCAAAAGTGTCCAGCCAGATATTTTACTGAAAGCGAATTAAAGACACATGGAAAATCTCATGACCTATCAAATGGAAATAAATGTAAGAACTGTGAATTCTCGGTGCCTGAAGAAGCGGAACTTATCGCTCACCAGTCTGTGCACTCGGACGAGCACAACATTAGAACAAACATGCTTAAGTTTGTTCACAATTCACATTCTTTTTATAAGGAACCTCGACTCGAATCCAATCGTAGTTCTGAATCTTCTGAATTGACTTGGTCAGTTGCAGTCAATTACAAAAGTAATGAAAACGTGGACCCTCTACCGAAGAAAACGGAAACAAAACACACCCCCAAGCAGTACCGTTGTAAAGAATGCCCAGCCAAGTTTTTCAAAAGTTCGGCACTCACATACCATTTCGGATTACACGGTGGCGACGGAGATCACAAGTGCAAGAAATGCAGCTACGCTGTGAGGAACGTTGGCAATTTGGCTAAACACGAAATTTTACATGAAAATGAGAGTAAATCTCCGAAGCATGAATACGAATCTGGCGATGATTTAGATTTCAAAAACATTCCTCTCTCAGGAACAGACCTGTTTCAAAGAAAGACTGAAGCTCAGAAAAGAGTACTGACTGATAAAGACAAATTGGTTAAACCAAATGATCATTTTCCGCCTGTGTTACAAGCTGATCCCCAATTCGGATATCTGATGCATGGTAACCCTGAATTCATATATCCCACGTACCTGAAAAACGGACGTCAAAAGGAAAAACGATACAAATGCCATAAGTGCCCTTCAGCTTTTGAAAAGCGCGAACAATACAAAATACATTTATCTCTTCACGGTTCCAAACAAAGATATAAATGCGAGTTATGCGACTATTCTGTGAAATATTACGCGAACTATGTTCAACACATGCGTAAGCATCAAATGAATGACGAGGCTCAGGCCGAAAGACATAAAGGAACCAACGGTGACCCCGAAACTCAGGAAGAATTAAAACAAGAAGATTGCACAGACAGCATTAAGCTAGCAATCAAAACGATGCCTAAAGGAACACCAAAATCCGACTTTCAACAATTCTCAGTAAGAGATCAACAAACCCTTCGGCTGTTGCAGCTTAGGAGATCTATGAATAATGGCGGTAAAGATCCAAGTGCCGCTGAAACTTCGCCAGTGAAGGAGCGCAAAATGCATATGTGTCTTCTTTGCCCTTACACGAATCAGCGGCAAGATGCTTTGAACAATCACTATAGAAGACATGATGAAACAGATGTTCTGAATTTCACCGGACACAAGTGCTCCTACTGTGACTTAGTAGTTGTGCAATCTCATTTCTTACGAGAGCATCTTAAAACACACTTTAATTTTAATAAAACTCTTACACCTGAATGTTTCCTAGCTAACGATGATGTCAGGTTTACGATAACGAAAGTGGATGAGGAATGCGACGAACCAGTTGATCTCAAATTAGAAATGAAAAATATGATTTTGCCGTGCAATGATGATAGAATATTTGTTAAGATAAAGACAGGGGAACTTGTGGTAGAATAAGAATGGTAACTAAGTATTGGTTGAATTCACTGGAAAGTATGTAGGTATTGTATCTTAATTCAGTCTGATGTAAAAGCACTTTTAATGAATTTAGCCACCATCAACATATATCTGCCGTGAATAAGACTACCATAATTACGGTCTTATAATTTAAAAATGGATATTTGTAGATGTATTGTAATCACCAAAGTGTTGCTTGCCATATTAGATTTTAGAAATTTTGCCCAATAAGGATAAATTATCTATTGGGCATTTTAACCATAGCTATAATTCACTAGAATTTTCAATTTAACTATAGTTTCTTTGAAATCTTGATATTCTTAATTAACATTGCACATTCATTTTAATTTAAGTATTATCTTAATTTGAAAATAACTTATGTTACATTGTAGGTGAAATAGCTACACTGTATTTGAAATGATTAGAATATTGTGTTTAAAGTTATTATCCAGTTAAGTAAGCAAACAATTATAAATAAATATTTAGCTGGACATATTATTATTATCTATTTTAACTATGAATGAAACAGGTATTGTTTTGACTAAGTGCCAGTTTTTTCAGTCCTAAGGACAGTCTTAGCTTAGGAAGTATCTAATAAATTATAGTGATTAAAACTTGTTGTTTAATTTAAATGCATATGTATCAATATATATCATAAATCATATTAACAATGAAAATTAGGTGTTCCCTTAGGCAGATTAATTTATTCTAAAGTCTCCCATAACTACTTAACACAATAAAAAAAAACAATGTTAAGTATAGCAGGTAAAATAGCTGAGAAACTTCATTTTCATAATGCAATAGTGGTACAACAGTACAGTATACCACAAAAGGTAAAATCAAAACTAATTCTAGTTAGTGTTAGAAAAGCAGCTTAACAGAACTTCCAGCGATTGCCACACTCATTGCAGAGTACAAATGTGGTCATAGGCTCATCGGAACTTCTGGTCTGCAGCTGGTTGTATGTACAGTTCTTCTTTTTGCATTTGCCACACTTGAGCATTTCCGTTTTAGTTCCTTGGACAGTAGCAAGCTGAGCATCATCAATGGCCTCCTTGATGAACTTTTCACGCAACTTTTTCATTTCATCACTGGCCATTTCTTCTGGTGTCATCTTAGCGAGACGCGTCGCAGATACTACTCCATTCAAATAATTGGTGCGGAGTGTAGGGTTTTTAGGATCCTTTAAATTTGCAACTCGTGATCTAACTCTGTTTTTGTATCTCATGTCTGTGTTTTTAAATTCAGCATAAATAGATTCCTCGAGTTCTTCAGCAAGTTCCTCAGGAGTAGCACATGAGTTTGCACATGATTCTGCATCAGTTTTGAGAGCCTGAGTCAGCAGCTCACGACACTTTAGTCGGACAGCGTCTGTA
This sequence comes from Eupithecia inturbata, assembly GCA_963662085.1. Taxonomy (NCBI): domain Eukaryota; kingdom Metazoa; phylum Arthropoda; class Insecta; order Lepidoptera; family Geometridae; genus Eupithecia; species Eupithecia inturbata. The sequence goes on along the minus strand of OY759180.1, from coordinate 5,428,942 downwards.
GTATTTGACTGGGGAGGAAATGATGCTGGTAATTTTTTGTCCTTCTCTTTATCGTCTTTCTTGTCCTTGTCTTTTCTGGATTTAGAGGAACTTCCGTTATCTTTCGACGGAGTATTTGGTGTTGACAAAAACTTCTTCCAGTTTTTGATGAGAGTTTTGCATAGAGAATTCACTTCCTCGTCCTGGCTAGACTTGCGTAAGGCATTAACTGTCATACCGATTCTTGTTTTAGTGAGAACTTCGAGGTTTATAGCCATTGTCTGTAAAGCTTTGAGCAGATCAAGCGCTTCTTCTTGACCCTAAAAATAAAACGAAAATATCTTTGAGTAGGTAAAGACAGTGTCATACAAACTCCACAACAAGTAAAAAGCCTCGAGATTCATTCATCAATCCGCCGTCAAACTATAGATAGCCGGTAACTAACAAAAACAAACAAAACCTTAGTGAAATGTGGAAGACCATTTTGTGGCTGCATCAATAATGTTACTTCTTACCGTTCCGTCTTCCGAAGTCATCTTGGTCAACTTTTTTTGTATTTTCATTACATCTTCTTCCACGCTCATTTTAATTTTATGATAGATAAAACAACGGCTTCCCGCCTAAATAAGATCTCGATAAAATTCACAAAATTGTGGTAAATTGACCACCACACCGAAATTGCTACTGTAGCATAGTCAAACCAGACAAAGTAGAGTAGATGGGTAGTAGACAATCGAGATAAAGAAACCTATTGTCTATGGAGAAGTGACATTAAAATTATTCAACTAGGTATGTATGTACATAAATTTATATAACAATATAATCAATTACATAACATTAAAATTTAAATATCAAATGTATTGATAGACTTGACTTCTCGGGCATTTATTTATTCGTAGGATGTACATTTTCTATAAGTTCACACTGCTTGAGTCAAATAATAACGTACCTACCTAATAAAGCGCCAGAAGACCAAAACAAACGGAGGGACATTTTCAATAAAATTATGTACTTATATTTCTTGATTTGACATAAACATAATACCTATAATAAACAAGATGCTATTTTCAGTTAAAATCATGTAGGGACAACGTGCAAGGTGTTATTTATTACATTGTGTGGGGCTACGAAAGCCGATTTACACCACCGAATAGAGAGAACAGATTAACACGGATAATACGCGCTCTATCCGTTTAGTTTTTTTTTAAATCTAGCTCAATAGTGTAATACTACGTATTCGTATGTTAGTTTTTTGAAATATTCTAGCAATGCTCATAATATGTATCTAAGTTTTTACATCCTTTCATGAACCTAATGCCGCAGATCGTTAACCATTTTCTATGAACCTACGAAAAAACTAGCTTCTAGCTAGGTTTTCTAGCTAGGGTATTTATTTTTAGAGCATTTGGGAAAATTTTGGGCTATAAATCAACATTTGGTACCAAATGCTCCAAAATACAATTGAATCGAAGTTGGCTTTATCATGGGTTCACAGAAAATGTTTTACGATTTGCGGCAAATTACGTTTCCGTAGTTTTATTCATTGTAGAACGCAGTAAAATAGTAAAATCCACAAAAAATTTTAATCTCGCACCAATCTTAATTAAGAACTAGTGATGTACTACTAGGTACACATTGTTTAAAAATTTTATCGTTATGTACATAGGTATGTTGTAGTACCCATAACACAAGCTCTGCTAAGCTTGGGGCTCGCTAGATGATGCTGTGTGGATTGTCCAGCAATATTTATTTATTTATATACATACCTTAATTCTCACATATTGGCCATAAACAATTTTTATATTTACCTGCTCTGGATAAGATTGCTACAAAACTGCCCCAATAAAAAAAAAACACTATAATATGTCACAGGAAAATAGTTAAACAATTTATTTTACAGTTCCATAAAAACCAGTGCATATCACTGTTTTTATTTGTATTGGCTGTGTGGATTGTCCATCATTATTATTGTGATACTGATTCTTCAGTTACTGTGGGCTTGGCAAAAATGTTCATCATCATCATCCGCAACCCGACTTCAACCACTGCTGGGTTTTTTTTCTCTTCTATCTAACGTATACAAGGTGCCACGTTATTCATGTACCAAGCCGAAACTGGGTTGTTGTGCACCCTATACCCAGCTGATACGCATGGTTGATTTTCAGAAATACGTTGTTTTAAATTTTCATATAAAAAAAAACTCATCTCAAAAACACACCATTTTGCCGGCAAACTTTTAGGGTTCCTTTAACTAGGCCGCCCCTTTTGTACTAGATTTACCTTAGTTTATAAGATTTATTTATTATTTTTCATGTGCAAATAAGGAATTCATGCTAAAAATAAAACATTAATTACTAAAGATTATTTATCGCGTATTTATCGCATAACTTTTATTAAAATATCGATAAATAATCTTTATTAGGTACCTACTACGCGTCTACATAGTAGGTACCTTGGTAGGACAAAACAAACATACCTACCACACAGATAAACATTAAACAATAAGGTCGGTCGTCTCATTGGTTCACGTAACGTACCTACTCCGCCTACGCAACAGGAACGCGCTAATGGGCGCTAGGCTTGGCGCTAGACTCTACACATTTAATGTGTATACTTAAGTATGATGACAATTTGAGGTCAAGAATCTTACTGATGAACAGCTGATGTTAGGGTTGGTCAATTACTTATTGCGTATGAAAGTTTCAAGGTCTTTTTTCCAGTAAAAAACTTTGAAACCCGGAAAGTGCTGAACAAAAAAGGCTCGTTGAAGGGAAGGGGGGGGTTGTGTTGTAAACCACCCGCCCTCTGCTTAATATACCAATAACGCAGTACCTATTCGTGTTATGATTCAAATAAATAATGAAATACTATTTTTGATTTTTATTTTATAATTATAACAGGCAGGTAAACTTCTGTAGGTATGTTGGAGTCATTTTGTAATTCTAGAAATGACACATACAAAATGACATCGATCGACATCGATGAAAATGTGGGTCAAACAGTAAATATAAACGGACACCTGTCTGTTTATAAGGTTACGCAAGATATGCGCATAAAGCGTATAATATAATATAATATATTACTTAATAATAATATAGAAATAATAATATGAATAATAATTAATAATATTATATTATATATAATAATAATAATAGTATATTCCCTTATTCTGAACAGAAAGTAGTTTAAAAAAATAAATAAGTAAATTTTTTCTATCATAGACAAAATAGAAATATGAGTGGCTATGATGGATAATGAATAATGATGAATGGGGAAGGGTAATTTCGTACGTCCAGCAGCATGCTGATCTGTTGGGTTCCGACAGATTAGCGCGAAATTCAAATATTTTTTAAGTTTTTATTTATTTTCTGCGTTCTACATGCTAAAGTAGTTTCTGCAAATCGTAGACTTAAATTATAAAAATGAAAGTAATTCTATCTCTGTCTGTTCCCTTTTCACGTCTGAACGGATTTTAATGAAAGGCAGGGAGGTAAAGGGGTATCCCGGGGACGGACATAGGCTAGGTATTTGAAAAGCGCGTGCAAAACCGCGAAAAGCGAAGCTAGTTTCCTACTATTCAACGATATCAAGTTTTTTTAAATCTTTATTAAAAAAAACATTACATAACAAAAACAAATAACGCATTCTAAAAATGAGATTAAACTAATCAGATTAAGCTTACGTCTACTAAACTAATAATAAGCTCAGGTCTGATCGGTCTGATCGGAGCTGAACTTAATGTTGTTAAATTTTACTAGATTTTTTGTTCTTCCGAATCTGAGTTTGTTAGGGTTGTGTATGTATGTTAACAAATTCTTTTAAGAAATACTCACACTTCACAACCAAATTCGATTAATATTTAAATATTATCTTTTACTTTTGTGCATTTAAAGTTTTGTAAAAATTACTTGTGTTACCTACCTATGTCTGTCGTAGAGCTTCGTAGAACGCGCTACGGGCGGCACTACGGCCAATGAATTATTGTAGTGAACAAACATTCGATGGAACTACAGTAACGCAGTTCACACGCAGTGTTATCGTTCAGTACCTACTAAAAAAGTAACGCTACGGCAATCCTGCGCTACGTAGCGAACTAAAGATTTCAATGCGCCCGCTTTTTAGCACAACAACCTAAAGTCATATCTCTGGAACTAGAAGACGTACTGAGTTGCGGATTTCATTAGAGTAGAGATGAGCTCTTCTTCTTTTACTTCAGTATTCTATATAACCTATGTATCTCTTCTTCTTACGTAGTCGGATAGGACGGACCTTGTTTATAGCATCACAGGCTAGACAGGGTTTGGTTTGATACTATAATTTTATACCTAAGAAATATTATGTTCAGATTGTAAGTCTCGCCTACGGGTCTCGCCTTTTCAACCGACACGAAAAAAAAGGAGGCGGTTTTCAATTCGGCTGTACGTTTTATTAATGTTGCTTTTTAATCTTCGCCTATTGTAGTCCGATTTGATGATGCGCTTTTTCACTTTTGTATAGAGCATAATCCCGAGGTTAGGCCTCATAATTTTATTCCCGAGGGATTATTATTTACCAATCCCGTGAAACTTAAAAAAAACAGTGCCTGTAGGCACTGTTTTTTTTTACCTTATAACTATAAGGTTAATATTAGGTCCTTACATATGAAATTGGCGTTTTGTATGGGAGGAACAAAAAGTCGAATATTTTTTAATATAATATATTTAATTAATCAAAGTATGAACCATTATTTTCTATGCACTTTTGCCATCTTATAGGTAGTTCATTGATCCCTTTACTAAAAAAACCAGTCGGACGGGAATCAATAAAATCTTTGAAGGCGATTTGGACTGCCCCATCGGAGTTGAATTTTTTCCCTTGCAAGAAGTTATCCAAATTTCGAAAAAAATGGTAATCTGTTGGAGCAAGGTCCGGGGAGTACGGAGGATGTCTTAGACTTTCCAATTGAAGCTCTTCTAATTTAGTAGCCGTCTGTTGCGCAGTGTGTGGTCTAGCGTTGTCGTGAAGCAGCAGTGGCGTGGAGCGATTGACCAGCCTAGGTTGTTTAGCCGCTAGCTTTTCCATCATGGTTTGCAATTGCTGACAATAGACATCAGCCGTAATAGTCTGGCCAGATTTGAGAAAACTGTAATGAACAATACCGGCACTAGTCCACCAAACGCTTACAAGTAACTTTTTTGGGGTTAATTTTCGCTTGGGGCAGGATTTGGCTGGCTGGCCAGGATCCAACCATTGCGCTGAGCGCTTCCGATTATCGTAAAGAACCCATTTTTCATCACAGGTAATGATTCGGTTTAAAATACCTTCATTATTGTGCCGGTTTAGTAATGTAACGCAGCAGTCGACGCGCGTTTGCCGGTTTGCTTCAGTCAATTCGTGAGGTACCCACCTTTCAAGCTTTTTAATCTTCCCAATTTGCTTCAAGTGAATTAAAACAGTTTTATCACTAACATCGCAGCCTGCAGCTAACTCGGACGTGGTTTGCGATGGATCCGCTTCCACAATAGCCTTCAACTCTTCATTATCAACTTGAGTCTCAGGCCGTCCACGGGGCTTGTTCTGCAGGTCAAAATTTCCAGAACGAAAACGTTGGAACCAAAAACGAACTGTGTTTTCTTTTGCAACGACCGCCATACACATCATTCACCCTTCGAGTTGTTTCCGCAGCACTAGTGCCACGGCGGAACTCGTACTCGTAAATAATGCGATATTTTAAGTTTTCCATTTTGTAAAATGAGTGACGCAAACAGAAAAAAACAGAAGAAAAAAAACAAATGAATGACGATCATCGAAGCACAAATACATGAGTCTATAGCTGTACAAATTTGAATTTGGAATTCCTTACCAAAGAGGAGAAATTTGTGATTAAAGTGGCCAGTACGAAAAACGCCAATTTCATATGTAAGGACCTAATATTTAGATACCTTATATAAGGTACCTAAATATTATATTAGAGAAATTTGTAGTCGGTTTTTAGTTTTGTAAATTCGTAAACATCAAAATATTGACACAAACATTAAGTTAAACTTAAATAACCGCGCGTAAATCTACAGTTGCGTAAATCTACACAAAGTACCTATGGTAAGTACCTTTGTAGGTGGTTTTTTAGGATTTATATTTGTATCTAGGTAGGTACGTAAATAGGTAATTTAAGTTTCAGTTAAGCATGTATGTACCCGCATCATTCTTAACAAATCCAAAACAAATGAATATTTTGTTATCACGAGCTTATTGCAAAACAACTAATTAGATTGTCGATTTTCCTTAATATTTGCTTTAGATCTAGGCTCGGTTCTAGAACCAAAAATATTTTAGGTCAATAACGACTAAAATTATAACTGATACCTACTTAATATTAAACTAAAACATCAAGTTAGGAAAATAGCAAGATACTAAAAACAAAAACGTAAACTTACGCGCATAATTGCACACGCGCAGCGAAAAGTGTTATAATTCGAAAAATTGTTTCAGACTGTGATTTGCCCTGGTGTGGTGCATGGTTTTGTAACTCCTCCGAGTATAGGTACCCTAATGCGTCGGGTAATTACCCGTCGGTTTGCTGTGGCGCAGTCCATGTGTCTATCGGTAATTAACAATTGCCATACCTATTATAAATGGATATGATATGGGTGTATGGAAGGGTCATCGGTGGCAGGGCCATGGATGGAGGACCTTGAATCTAAAAATTTCAAAGCTCTAATTTGAACATTTGTTTCAAAAAAATGTGGTTTCTACGAGAGCATCGGACCATGTGTAATTTCGGGCCAAGTTTTTATAATTTGTGCAACATTGATGATGATGACACATAATGTCATACGAAAACTCTTGGCTACTCGTGCAATTATCAGTACACAACACAGCCCTCAGCAGCGCATTGTCCTCCCTCGCGCTGTGTTCTGTGCGCACTAGGAAGAGCGGCTTGCTTCGCTCTCCCTAGTGCGGTTCGCTTCGCTCGTCACGCTACGATATGTGAGGGTTTGTGACTCGCTATTGAGAGCTATTTATAAACCTAGCTACTGAGTGACAGCTATTTATATTTTTCTAAACAAAACTGTTTTTCTAGTACGCACCATGACACCAATTTCGCGATGGATTTGAACTTAGCTGCCATAGTATATACAATTAAATAAAGTAAAGCCCAAGAGCTTTCATATATGGTATGACATAGACACATATTTCTCCTCACTTGCAATTTTTTTTTGGGTTTCGTGTGTGGTTCGAAGGGTTATGGTCTCATCGCTCTGTCTGTACTTTTTTCCTACATGGATATCTCAGCAACAACTGCAGCTATTACATGAAATTTAAAATAATAAAACATTTCGTGCGCCTGTACAGATTAAAAGAAAAAATAAGATCCGTTAAGTGCGAGTGTGACTCGCGCGATGAGGGTTTGGACCGCTTGTCAAGTATACCATTAAGTACCTACTACTATAGGTACTACTGGACTTTGCTATTTATTGAATACCTAAAAATTTAAGTTACCTACATTTCAGATGTATCGGTTCGCAAACTTCGTATAAATAGAGGGTAATAGATGATTTTCGAGTTTTTTCAAAATATTTCAAAAATAATGAAACCTCCTGAAATTTCAAAAACTGTTTTAAGATTTACCGTTAACTTTCATTTGATATCCCACTCGGTGAGGGCCCCCCTTTTAAAAATAATTCCCTTCTTTTTGTCGATTTTTCTCTTTTTTTAGACTTCTCTATATTTTTCCTGTAATCCATATCTACAAACGCTACATACGTTTCAGATAGATCACTCTGCAGACTTCGGAGATAGGCCCCTCCTATCTCCGGGTATAGGTATTTTCGACTTTTTTCAAAATATATCATAAAGTATGAAACATACAGAAATTTCCAAAACTGTTTTGAAATGTACAAATTGATACCTTTCATTTGATACCCCACTTCACAATGTAGGTCTCTTCGAAAATTACGACATCACAAATTGTACTGAAAATTTTCATTTACATTTAATTTTTTTTTCTTTTAATCTGTAGGTACAGGCGCACAAAAAGTATTATTATTTTAAATTTCACGTTGTTTGCTGCTGTAGTTGCTGAGATATTAAAGACGGAAAAAAGGACAGAAAAAGCGATAATGATAAAAAATGATATATTAATATTAATATCAATATATGATGGTCAAAAATGATAATGAAATTTTCAGTACAAATAATTGTGATACGGCGCTAGGCATGAGGTATCACACTTTGGCGGCGCTAGAGTCCGAAGGATGTCCCAAAGTTTTTCGACTCCTACGTCACTTGACCTTGTGGTGTAACTGGTTAGCGCATTTCCGCACTGAGGGAAGGATGCGGGTTCAAGTCCCGTGGAAGTCAAAACGTTTTGGTATATTATTTGATTTTGTTACAAATTATAATGTCGAAATTTTTAAAGAGATCTACAAGGTCAAGTGGGGTATCAAATGAAAGGTATCAGTTTGTACATTTCAAAATAGATATATGTAGATCTATCTCTCTATATTTTACAGACAAAATATAGAGAGATCTGAAGTTAGAACACTTTTTAAAAATTTACAAAAAGCCGGTGAACAATATTCAATAGTCTACCTCACCGGGTGAGTTATCAATTGAAAGGTATCGGTTTGTACATCTCAAAACAGTTATTGAAATTTCTGTAACTTTATAATACATTTAAAAAAAAACCATTGGATAACTCTCTAACATTAAAAATAAACAATCGCCTAACATACAAGGGTTAAATTGACCGGCATTGAGGCCCTCATCAGCCTTCCACCATCCACCCTTCTCTAAACCCTGCTTCCTTTACACTGAATGAAATTCCTTGTAGTTAGGAAAGCCTCGCTCTTGAGCGATGGACCGCCAATTGTCGCTTAGTTTTTAAGTTGTCTTGTTGTAAATAGTTCATATTAGATTTAAGTGTGCATTAAAGTATATTATATCTATCTATCTAAGCCTAGTTCAAGAAATCCGATATCAGCCAGAATGTGTAGAACCGCATTTGTTTTGCTGCGGTTAGGTTAGGTTAGTATGGTATGGTTGTCTTGGGATGATGAATGTGGATGACTGACGCATTTTCCTCCTTGATTCTTGGAACGTCGGAACTCTTGATGTTACACTTTGAAGACGTACTTTGTAACCTAGCCTGCACGTGCACAGGCTTAGGTACAGTCAACGACAAAAAGTATCTACCTACTGAGATCTAGAATGACAATTTTAAGAACTCGATGATTGACCCTGGCTAATGATTGATTTGAATGATTTGATGGTACTTTAATGCATTCAATGAACGCTTTGATGACCATTTTGATTGCTTATTTTTAGGCATAGGTAATGCCTAAAAACAAGGATATTGGGTCACTGCTGAATTTACGTGATAATTGTGACATAGACGGGGAGGGAGCGCGGGGCGCTGGCGGTACGAGGAAACATGCTGATCCGCAGGTTCGCTCATTGTTCAGTAGATGTTAAACTCTTTATTTAAATCCTACTGTCAATCTTTTTACACCAGCGGCCTGTGGGTTACTTGCACTAAGGCGGACGCCTTGGTGCAAGTAACAGGCACTACACACACACACCCACAGTGCCTTACGCGTCTTTTATAATAATTTGTTTGGAGTAATGGTGGGGCTGCCCAGATAACAGTAACTGGGCAGCCCCCAGCTGGGTAGTTTAGCACTACAAAGTGCGTCGGGCATGTTTGCTGACGCACTCCTAAAGGACCTTTACGCTGTGATTCGCAATAAAATAATATCTATAAAACGCAGGATGCTGGGTAGCACCAATATTCTGATAGGGGTTCTGGCTGACAGACATTGCAGTAAACTGCAAAAACTGGATGCCAAGCCTGATCAACCCTTTTGCCAAACAAATTTATTATTTAAATTAATTCTGTCATGTGTACCTTTTTGTTTATCTGAAACTGTGTGACTTACCTAAACTACGCTAAACTATGGATCTTTGTGTTGTATCTGAATCAATAAATGAATTTAATTTAATTGAATTTAATTTATGCACAGAGTGCGTAAAGTAGTGCCTTACGTCATGCACGGGCGTCATTGAATCTCGAGCGCAACTCAGGATTCTATAATAAAGAGAGTTACTAGAATCCTGAGTACGAGAAGGATTTAATCACGCTCAAGACGAAGACAGCTTTATGCACAAGGTGAATAATCTACTTGTAACACTTTCTGCGAGTAAATAGTAAAAGTTTGGTTACGTGTTTCGCGGCATTAGTTTTGAATTCCGCCTTCTGAACAGAAGTTAAGTTCTATTTTCGAAGAAGATTCATTGTACAGATCTTTTTCGTTTAAAAATCTTTATTTTGGTATTAAAAAAGGACAGACAAGTTCACTTAGAATGAGTATACATTGGTATCTAAAAATAAGTATTATTTTACTTTAAAAACTATGTGCGCTATGGTGCTCATTAAGTGAGGCCTATGTCCAGCTGTGGACTAAGGTAGGTTAGTGATGATGATGATAAAAACTATTGTAGTTTGACGAATTCATTACAGATGTAAACGGGTTAACAACGAACCTAATTTGTGTTGGAAGAACATCAACGTTTCTTCCTCAGGACGAGTAAGAAATCTATATATATAAAAGAAAGTCGTGTTAGTTACACTGTTTATAACTCAAGAACGGCTGAACGGATCTCGGTGAAATTTGGCAGCGAGGTAGATGGTATCCCGGGGCCGGACATAGGCTACCTTTTATTCCGGAACAAAGCGTGCGAAGTCGCGGGCTGCAGCTAGTAAGTTATAAGGAAGTATTTGATTACTTACGTAATGTTAAGTTACGTCAAACGTAAGTAAAGTAACGTTATCTCCTTTGTAAACATTTTCACATGATTTTCCAAATTTCATTGCATTGGAGTAATGTTCATTATTCCCAAAGGAGTAAAATGGTTTTGAATTTGGAACCTGAAAATTATGGAAATGTGACCAAGGAGACTAGCACTAAAAGATCTCATTCGATTTGTTTGAATTTGATAAAACCTTCATCTTTTTCAGCTATAAGGGCTATAATCACTCGCTTTCGGTTACGGCAACTTGACGTATGTATACCTACTCACATTTGCGTTTTACGAGCATAAAGTGTAAAAAATATTCCATAGCGCATACAACCAGTCACTCGCTCACAATATTTAAAAAATGAATTACGATCTATCTATTACATTGGTAAATAATACAATATCGCGATCGAAACGAATCTCACCATAGTAATGCAAAGTATCCGAGATTTTCATATTTATGTGGTCGAATATCTCAAATTATTGAACAGTTAGGTATTATTTGTCTCGGCCTTCTGCCCTTCCATCCTAACACGGTGTTATAAAGCTCCGCGTGCTAGCACTTGGTTGTTTTAATCTTTACTCGCGCTCAGTACCAGTCGTGTGTCAAAAAGAAGGTAGGTTTTTTCTATATAATCCCCCTACATGAAATTTATAATAGAACACGGTATAACACGGTTATTATTTAATCACATTCATGAGAGGGAAAAATAGGTTCTACTTTAAATTCGTTTTTAATTTGCTTCTTGTGTGTTAATTTTTACATAATTAAACTTATTTGGTTGTTAATCTCCTCTAAACAATTTTTTTTTTTTTTTATTACTTACCGTTCTTTATTGACAAAAAAATATACAATTCAATAATAAAAAAACAAATTAGAACTAGTATTTACAATTGAAACAATTAAGCAAACTGCAGACTGTTGCAAACAATCTACAGATAGCTCAACTGATCCATATCAATACCAGTCGGAAGCGTCCCCAAGTTAGTTAATTTAGTTTATTAACTTATTAAAGTTATTAACTTAATAAAAAAATAAAACAGCTAGGAATTTGTAGATAAGTGCCTAGCTAAAACTTAATACGAAGGTTCAATTTCATTTGTTAAACATAAATCAGAGATTACAGATTTCCAAAACACTCTTGTTAAAAGTTGGCCGATTTTTGTAAGTAGATGATGAAGATATAATTATAATTAATTAGTTAAAAGCCCTACCTACTTTGTGTCTAATAAATTTAAACTCACGGTCAGATCGTAACGACTAGATTATAATGTCGTATTTTAAAGTTGCAACATCACGATTGATGTCCTTTTCCGTCGTCGCCTGCGCCGGCGCGGCGGCGCAGCGTAGGTCACCGCAACAGTCGTATAATTTGATATTTTTATGCATTATTACCAAAGATCAGGCCCAGTTATTAAATCAAAAATCCATGCGTTGTTTTGATTTGTTTACTTTACATATTTGTGCAATAGCTGGTTAAGTTGCGCCACTCCATATGGAACCAGTATTGAAGTGTCAGCTTCGTCAGAAGAACAGGAGACCATGACCCCGTTTTCTTACCTCTCAAATAATACATTCGATTTTACAGGCTTATTGATAAATACAATAAGTAAGTAGGGGGCTTAGATTTAGCTAGACTTTGGCGACAATGAACCCACTCCTCTCGTCTTTCGGAGTCCAACTTCGCAACCATTATGCTAGTAGGTACCTTCTATTCTATACATAAGTAAGGAGTAAGTAGTTTATGCCATTCACCATCCCCATAACAAACTAGATGCATGCAGTCTTATGTGTTGAATAGTCCATTTGCTTGCACAAAAGCTACGCTGCGCTCTTTCCAGTGCCTAGGGCCCAATAGAGTACATAGAGTAGTATAACCGACAACAAGCCGAAATTAGCATTCGTTTAGGTACATACTTCGGCTTGTTACAAAAGGTTTTGTGTGATTCATGTGGGAAGAGGGATACACAAAAAAGCCGGCACCTAAAACTTATCTCATTATTTTTCTTCACAAGTTTCCACAGAAATTGCTTTTAATTAAAAAAAAATATGCAAATTAACCGCCATGATTTGAAGCGTTAAAAAATGGTAGGTATTTAATTCTTACTAAGGCCTCATTTACCTACTATGGCAGGTATTTGTGTGAAATTTCAAGTCAGAAGGTTCTTATTTCTCTTAATTTGTTGGTATTTTATTGGTATAGGTATTATCGAGAGAGAAAGAAGAGACGAATAGAGATCAGACATTAACAATTTGTCATTTCATTTCACATGTTACAAATATTCATCCCGTTCTATAGAAAACAAAATGTTCAAACTATTGATCTTGGTCGCGGTGGTGGCCTACGCCGAGGGTTACTCCTCCGGAGCCCCCGAGACAGCCTGCAAGGACATGATCCCGAAGCACCCTGTATCGCCGCAGAAAAGCCCCGCACCCTACACCATCTCTACAAGTACTAAGGTAACTCTAACTAGGATAAATTCATAAACATTATTCAGGCTTATAATCAATCCGTATACCACTAGCGGTTTTCGTTGCTAACTGTACCATACTTACTACTTACCTACATACTTTTGTAACTAATAACCATGTTCCCCAGGTGGTAAAAGCTGGTACCCCGATGGAGGTGGTGATCAGCGGAATTTCCCCCAGCGACAAGATCGGAGGTCTCCTGCTGCAAGCTCGTCAGGGAGATAAGCCTGTCGGCAAGTTCACTGTGGCGCCGAATGATCCCTTCGCACAGCTCCTCAACTGTGGTGAGGCTGGAGTGAGTATTTGAAGATCTAATTTACATAACTACCTAGTTTTATTATTTATTTATTATTAAACTATTGTACAGTTTTTGGAAAACTAACAGCCAGGTATAACAAGGTATAACAAACTGCTTACGACTATAATCTAGTAAAGAGACAGATTCTGCTAATTATCCAGCAAACTTTGAATTTTGTTTTATCCGTCATTTGTGAAAAAAGTTAGACAGTTTTTTGCTGGTTCTGAAAGTTCGATACACCGAAAAGTAGATAGGTACGTAGGTATGTACCTACACCCCTTACGGATTGAATGATGCCCTCATATAGATTTCAAAAAAATAGGACACCGACGTAAAACCTTAATACTTAATTGTGTAAAACATGATTTTCTGAAAACTTTAAGTTGTCTAGAATAATGTTTTACTGTTTTAAAACATCTGCTAACAGTCAACACTATCGTTTAGCGTATCGCTAAAGTGCTACGCTAAACGATATTCGATACAAAAGACTTAAACGCGTTCTCGTAGCAGGCGAAATTTTAACCGTTGTCGTCGCGTGGATAGCGCTCGACGCCCTGGTCATCGTCTTCTTGATTTTCCATTCTTCCATTTGATGACCTTTGTGGCGCAGCGGGCGAAAGTCCGCCTGCATCGCAAGAGGTTGCGGGTTCGATTTCCGCCTTGGGACAAATATATGCACGATCTGCAGATATTTGTTCCTGGTGTTCTGGGTGTTTTCTATGCGTAATAAAACATATCTATCTGTGTCATTACAATGTATTAAGAATATCAATCAATAACCTAGTACCCATAACACTTGCTCTGCTTAGTTTGGGGCTAGATGATGCTGTGTGGATTGTCCAGCATTTATTTATTTATTATACCAAGATATTTCTAGATACAATATCATGTCCACCAAAACAAATGCAAATTAAGTGTGTAGATACACTTAAGTCGTAAGTAGGTACTTGTATTTTTTACATATTATTAAAGTATTATATGAAATTCTTACGTAATGCTTCAGATTTTATAATGTAATGCTCACGATGCCACGTTTTTATTCATTAATGTAAAACATTACACTTACAGCATTAGTAGTTTTTATTGCGCGTATATTGCCTTAGTTAGGCATGTAATTTATCACTAGTTTGAAGGAATTTGAATTTCCTGGTTTTTGCAGATGTTTTTTTCAACCTATGATAATAAACTGCCCTTTGTTTTTATGTCGACTAGATCACAAAGAAGACTTATGTTTTGGCCCATAGAACAAAGGCCTTTTTAATTTTTTTATTCGGCGAGGAAATTCATTTATGAATAAACTGGTCTTAACAGAATTATGTGGGACCCGACTTCCTGAGAAGGACGTAATACCCACTAAAAACTCTACGGTGACCCTCTCTCATGTTTGCCGAACCCCGGGAACATTAAACCTACCGCGGCCCGACTGGCGTCCCCTCTTCCTCCCATACATGGCCGGCGTGCCCACCATTCCACACACTCGCCGACCCCATTCTTTCGTCACGTGTCCTCCCCCCGATGGGGCACAGACAGGACAGACATAGTTAAACCCGCGAATGTCGACCTCTGTGCCCAGATGGGCATTTCTGTCACCCCATACCATACTACCAGGTGTAGGTCTCGCATTTACACACATAAATACTCACAATTGTTCTGACATATGTACATTACTCATAGAACAAAGGCCTAGATAGATAGGTTACTAATTAATAATAAATGCTCTTTTAGTCTAAGTTTAGTTTATAATGTTCTGTGTAAAGTTTTATTATGTAGTAAATAAAAATACCTATATGCTATCTAATCATCATTTACCTACTGGGTAGGTAACTTAAAATGGTTCGTGATCTAGACTCCTTTCAAAAGTGACTTTGCTACGCTTTGTCCCAATAAGGAACAGGAAAAATACAAAAAATAACAAAACTAACGAAAAGACCTCGCATTTTTTGTCACTGAAATAAAATGGCTTAAACTACTTCGGCACCTGTTCTATTGTACAATAATAACGTGGTATTAAAATTTAGTATTAGATGATATAGAACGACCTTTAATGGTATAAACTTAGGTAAGTAGGCATTGTTAACAAATCCGAGGACGTTATGCTGGCTCAAGCGCCCTTCACTCAGCATATGCATAGGTAAGTAGCTATTAAATGGAATCAAAAATCTACGACACGCAAAAGTTAACCACCGGATGCATTGCCGTAAGATAAGAAGTGTTATTTATCACAAAATACGATGTTATCTCTACAAACTAACTAAACCAACCTACGTACGAGGTGACCAAGTAGGTACTTACTACATTGTCATATCACTTAGATGGCCCAAGACGCACATGTCTGTCTACAGCTGAGGTTGGACAGTGAATGCGTTAACATGAATTTGTTTGTTTATAGATAGATAGATAAGGTAGATAATGCTTTATTCATCACCTTATAAAACAGATAGTACTCATTAAATATAATGGAACAGCAATGGAACTGGCGGCCTTATCGCTTAAAGCGATTTCTTCCAGGCAACCAAAATTATTTATTGTTTATTGATTTACATGAATTATTTAGCTACACGAGAAGTTGGACCTAGTTTCAGCCTTCCGATGTAGGGATTGTCTTGGCATAAATTTGTATAAAACTTAATTTATGATCAATGGCCACGTCATCCAAGACCCGTGGTCATACATGGCCACCTTCTCAAGACTGTTTCCGTTTACACTAACCTTGGGCAGATTGTGCAGTTGGTTAAAAACAATTTCGAGAAGGAAGCCAAGAGATAATGTGTCTGACGTGTAATATTATTATCAACAAATGAGTATTAGTATGAGCATCCAGCTAGGCTGGGCAGCGTTTGGAAAACTACGTAGAGTCTTCTCGTCATCCATAATCAACAGCAATGAAACGAAAGTTTTCAATCAGTGCTTCCTACCCGTCATGCCCTACGGAGCTGAGACGTGGATACTCAGTTAGGGTTGGTCCACCATTTCAAAGTCGCTCAACGAGCTATGGAAAGAGCTATGTCGGAGTTTCTCTGAAGGATAGGATTCGTAACGAATACATCCGACAGAGAACCAAAGTTATCAACATAGCTCAAAGAATTAGCAAGCTGACTTTAGCTTGCTAATTCTTTGAGCTTTGCTATGGTGATAGGCACTTCCACTTGGCAGTGGGCGGCCAAATCTCACGAAGAACCGACAACCGCTGGGGTAAACGTGTTCTTGAGTGGAGACCACGACTCAGAAAACGTAGTGTAGGACGCCCTCCGGTCAGGTAGGATGATTACCTGCTAAACACTGCATGCAGATACTGGGTGCGGCAAGCTGAAGACTGGGCGCTATGGCGCTTATTAGGGGAAGCCACCAGTGGACTAGTAGTATAGTTGACCAGCAGTGGACTAATATAGGTTGATGATGATGATTTAGCTACATAGGTAGATCCAATGGAAGAACTAACAGACGCCTGTGTTTTGTTTCACACAGCTACGACAAAGCCTTGACCGAATTTATTACATAGGCTGTTATTAGGTAGGCACAATGTCATAGGTGCACACTGCACCTATTGATTATTTTGCGGATACCTACAAACATAATATTGAAACTAATTATAGATAAGTTAGATCTCTGTAGTTAGAGGTATATTGCGTATGTAATCAATTACGGGCATCGGAACATTAATCTTGTCTTGGCGTATGAAGACGTAGAAAAATCTCGCTGCTGTCTAGAAAAAAGATGTTATTGTACCTAATTCTTTATTTTTTTTATTATATAAGGATATCCTAAAATAATTAATAATGTTGTATTTTCAGAACTCCGTCACCCACAGGAAGCACGACTCTCGGGTTGACAGCCAGAAAGTCGTCTACACGTGGACTCCACCAGCTGGATTCAACGACGAAATCAAGTTCAGGTACCTACTCACATAATTTTACCATGTCCGTCCATACCATTTATCTTACACAGGGTAGAGCACTGTACTATGACGTACACAGTAGGTAACAGCCTTCCTCAGGGCAGCCAACAGTGTGAAAAAGTTGTTGATACTGAATATAATTAATCTATGTCTCGGGAGAGATTTTATTCACAATACACACCAACGCACGCGAAATCTTGTTTGAAACTTTTAGATAAAAAAAAATTAAGCATCAGCATAACCAGTCAATTATGCTTAAAAAAAATTGAGAATCAAGGCTATGTGTTTTCTTTACGGGAGAAAAAATATAGCCTTGATAAGTCTCGCGAAGAACCGACAACCGCTGGGGTAAACATGTTCTTGAGTGGAGACCACGGCTCGGAAAACGTATTGTAGGACGTCGTCTGGCCAGGTGGGATGGTGAATTGGTGACCTGCGGACGACTGCAGGCAGATGGTTGATGCGGCAAGCTGAAGACAGGGTACTATGGCGCTCATTAGGGGAAGCCTATGTCCAGCAGTGGAATAATGTTGGTTGATGATGATGATAAGCCTACGCAGCTACCTCACTACCTCGTAGCTACTTACCGCAGTCCTAATGCAATGGCGGTGAAGTCGAGTAGGACCTAGTTCAAATAAGTGTACACTTTGCAACACACCATTGCAATAAGTCAGCTTGTGGTTGCGACAGAACTGCAGATTTTGTTGCATCAATATCAGAGTTCTTTGTGTAATTAATAAGATACATAATTTTACTCGTTCGAATACCGTTTTTAAATTAAATATTTTGTAAGAAATGAGATTCAAGTACTTATTTGTTTGTATGTACAAAATAATCGAGTAAAATTTGTGTAGGTAGGTACTTTTCTGAAATTCACGTAATTCTATTAAATTAAAGGCCTGGAAGACCAATAAGGCTTTTGAGCAATAAGGCCGCTAATTTTAGATTATTGTGCTTGGTGTCTACACCAATGAGCGTGTTTTTTTGTTATTTGTTGTAGGTACCTACGAGTTAGGATGTTCTTTAGGTGTTAGATCTAGTCTTACCTTATGAATATTTTGAAACAGTTTTTCAGTCTCAATAATTTGTTTCAGAGCCACCGTGGCCCTCAACGGTGCTGTTTTCTGGGTTGGAGTGGAATCTATCCCCGTTAAAGTCACAAACTGAACTTCTCTCAAAGTATTAGTTATTTAAATCTTCTAAAATATGCTTGAATTATCTTTAGAATAAGTTGAACATTTTTTTCTGACTGCGGATGTATTTCATTCCTATTTGTGATACTTCCAATTTGATTACTAAATATAATTAAGTATAATATAGTTAGTAACTAAACAGTATTTTTCTTATATTCCTAGAAATAAGTATAATCATCAAGTATTGCAAGCGTGGATACGTCCAGTGGTGGGTGCATGCAGTATTTATGATTTACTAGCCACTGCCTCCGGGTTCGCACGCTTTTTTCTGGGATAAAAGTAGCCTATGTTCGTCCCCGGCATAACATCAAGCTCCCTGTCAACTTTCGAATTTATAATATTAGTATGGATTCAAGAATCGGTAGGAATAATGAATAAAACGTATTTTTCAATTTTGTTAAATAATTTATTCAAACGTAGCACCTAGAAACATTCCCCGAGATCCATTTTACATACTTCAAGTGTTAACTCTAAGCTGTAAATCTATCCAAATCCAGATATGGTATAGAATAATTATTGTACCGTGTAATGAAAACTGTGCTTATAAGTAAGGAGTATGAAAGTAGGGATACAGTTATTTTATTATCAATATTATTGAAACTACATTTCTGAGTAACTGTCATAATTAAAGAATTCAAAGACTTTAAATTACACATATTCGGGAAACTGAAGCTACATGGAAATGATATGTGAGATATTCGAGTACGGTTTAATCTAATAATTTGAAGTCTTTGAAACGATGCTCTGAATTTAATCGATACAGCTCAAATCCTCGCGTCACGGAAGCAATTCCAAATGCACAGACTGCTTACACCAATTTCAATACATAATTATTCTTTCAAGCTTCAGCAAACGTAGATAGAGTAGAATGAAAAAAACGATTTGGTGCCACAAAGATCAGCCTTTTAGATACCTAGATTTAGATATCAGGGTCGAATTGAAAACTTTAACTGATAGACATTGCGTTACACCACATAAATATAATTTGTAGTAGAATTCATACTAACCTATAAATGTGTACCAAACTTCCTTTTACCAACGTCTACTGAAGCTTGAAAGTTTCACTGAAACCTGTTGCTGACCAACATTTAGTTATAATTATTTACATTCTATTGTCACTGTTATTTTTTGGTCACGCACAAGATTCGCAATAAACCTGGATATTTGTTATAACTAAAACTTCGTAAGTTTTAGCGTATTCGAACAATCTTATAATTGGATAACAATTCTTTTCACATCACATACTACAACTAATTATACACTAGCCAAACTCGATATAGAATGTTTGTAAACAAACCACCCATAGTTAACCTAAAATTTTCTCTGTTGCCTCGTCTTTTATTACGTAATTGACATTACTTGTCGATTTGGGTATTCAATAAATATTACTTACAATTATATCTGAAAATCGACACCAAGCAAGTGAGTTTTGGTTATGTGTGATTTGTTTACAAACATTCTACATCGAGTTAGGCTAGTGTATACAATGGAAGATACTTAATAATACCAGAATTTATAATGAGCTGTTAAAAACCGGTAGCGGGCGTTCAGTTCTTTTTGTTATTATACCAGTTAAGTTTTCGTCCATTCGATGACTAAATCCATAAATCAGTAGGCAAACTTTCCAGGATGTATAAAAGCCATGATATACACTGCCGGCCAAAAGTTTGAGACCACCTACATCAAAGTAGGAAAATGAAATAAAACTCAAAATACAAAGCAAGAGGTTTAATTATGAATTAAAACACTTATTTCCTAATACACATACATTATGAAGAAAACAAAAAATCAAGAAAAATCAACCATTTACGTTAAAAATGTCGCTCATATTTTATACAGATTTTTCGTCGAAAAACCCTCCCTTGCATTTTATTACTACTTTCACTATTCTTGGCATACGAGCAATCAATTTGTCGATTGTATCTTGTGATATATTGTTCCAGCTTTCTTGTAAAGCCTTCCACATGTCTTCTTGCGAAGTGGGACAACAACTGCGCACATTTCTATCAAGCTCTTCCCACAAAAGCTCAATCGGGTTGAGATCCGGACTCTGAGGGGGCCACACCATGTTTTTTAAAACCCCTTCTGTTTTTTTGTGTTCTAAATAACCCCTGCATAATTTTGAACTATGTTTTGGGTCATTATCTTGTTGGAAAAAAAATCCATCTCCAATTATTCTTGAACCAGACGGAATGGCATTTTGCTGTAGTATTCGTTTATATTGCTCCTTTTTCATGATTCCTTCGACTCGTACCAAATCTCCGGTTCCATGGCCCGAGAAGCATCCCCAGACCATAATGGAACCACCACCATGCTTGACTGTTGGCACCACACAGTCTGGCATCATCTTTTCCTCGACGTTACGTCGAACAAAAATTCGTCGTTTTGAACCAAATATTTCAAATTTGGATTCATCTGACCAAAGAACTTGTTTAAAGTCTTCTTCAGTCCAGTCTCGATGGGTAAGGGCCCACTGCATCCGTTTCTTTTTGTTTTGTGGCCTTAGTAGTGGTTTTCGAACGGCGACGCGACCAAATAACTTAGCATCTCTCAAACGTCTTTTTACTGTAGTCAATGATACAGGTTCTGATCGGGATTTGTTCACTTCTACGCGGATTTCTGGTGCTGTTAGGCGTCTATTCCTCTTGCTGGTAGTGACGATGAAGTGATCCTCGCGAGAAGTGGTAGTTCTCGGCCTTCCCGAACGCGAACGATCTTGATTACTGCCAGTCTCCTTGTATCGGGTTATTGTGTTATGAACACAAGTCTTCTACAACTTAAGTTGAGAGGCAATCGCACGTTCAGATTTGCCTTCGCCGTATAAAACAACTATGGCAGAGCGAGTTTCACTGCTAATTTCGCGAACTTTTCCCATTTTAAGATGTCTTCACTGTAACAACGACGAGCTCAGACTAATAAGGTAGAAAATAATTTACTCCATAAAAACTCAGGTACTAAATATGTTTTAGGAAGCTAACATAATCCCTGATATCGGTTAACGCGAAACAAACCCAAAACAATAAGTAATGAGCAAATCATAAAAATATTACAATGACTCTACCACCTGGTCCTTGCGCGGCGCTCATTGATGTTTTGAAACAATAGACCTTTTTAGGATGATAACTTAAACAACAACATAAATAATGACTCTTAGAAATTCTTTAATAATAATAGAATACGCAGGTGTTCAAATTAGCTTATTATCATATGTGTACTTTGAAATATTTTGTTGGTGACAAAGATTTTTACAGTGGTCTCAAACTTTTGGCCGGCAGTGTAGTTAGGAATTATTTTACCAGTGGACTGAAATGAAAGGGGAGAACCTAACTTAACATAGGCCAAGATTACATCGAACAAAGTATCTAAAGTCTAAAGCCATGACATTTTAGGAAACCCTTAGGCCTTCATCAGTCTTCAGTTCACTGACCTAGCGCACACAGTGAATCAATTTCTTGGATAACGACTGTTATACAAAAAATATTCTCTCCGTAATAGTCGTTCAAATACAAAAAGAAAAACATTAATTAAAAAAAATATTACGTACAATCAGAGAATTGCTTTGATTGAAATTAATTCCTTAAATTGCTAGTCTACAGATTTGTGTCGATAGCGGTGTTCATAGGATAAATTATCCCAAAAAGACCGGTAAGCGAAAACTAAGTCTTATACGTATGCCGATTACATTTTCCAATCCTACCGCTATCCCGTGTTTCACCACAACCATAACCGTAAATGTGAGATTGGTGACTAAGTAATAATCATGAATGACGTGAATAATCCTTTTCACAGAAATGATAACTTTTGCAAGGCGACACGCATATAGGTATTTTGTAAACTGTAACTCGATACGTGCTTGTTTTTGTACAAACTTGTCGTGTTTTTTTCGCTTGCCGGCGGCGCGGCGTCGGCAACGGCACGGCTTCTTATAATTTTGCCTCCCCGGCTGCCGGCAGCGTGCCGGTAACCAGCCGGTCAGTGGAAAAACGCCCATTGGCGATATTAAATTAGACCGTGAGATAATTGAATACGCCCTTTTTCACATGCATACGGTAACGGTGAAAGCTGTCTAGTTCGCTCATACATTTCTACTTTACAGGGCACGGCGACCGTGCCGTGCCCGTATGCATGTGAAAATGGCCAACCAGTAAAAACGAGTTTCAACACATCACTGCAAAGTGTTATATTCTTGAATCCTAACACATTTGCAAAGAAGAGCGATAATGCGACTGAAGTAATAAGTTTACAAAAATGGTGTGAATAATGATGTGGGTGGATGATCATAAGTAATAACTACGAAATCTAGAAATTTGGCGTAAAATCATTTTAAAATCTAGCATGAAAAACTCATATTCAATACCCACTTATCACTAAAATTATAACTGGTCATTTACATTTATCATGATCAGGGACCAAATGCATTGTGTGTTGGTTCAAAATCGTTTCTTAAATTTACTATTCTTTATTTCCAACCTTGCAATTATTTTGTACAATTATATTAGTTTGTGTTACATTGGCAAGACAAGTTTTCATACGTGTCATATTGCATGAACATGGACACAAAGCAATTTTGGTTGTTTTTAATAAGGCTAAGTTTAAGTTGCTTTTCCTTATGAAATAATAATAAATCTTTATTTCAGAAAACAGTGCATAGATACATTTACTTCAATTTAGTCAGATACAATTTATCCAGAAAAATGTCTGAGATAGGTAGGTACCATAAGTTATAAAATAAAAATCATTTGGTAATTTATGCCTCTACAATAAAATAAGGCAACATAACTTTAGAAGATAAAAATATAGAATATGACAGTTAAATAAACAAACAAAGTAGTTTCGAACTAAGTCATTTGGTATAAATTAAATGCACACAAATTTCAAGGACCTTACAGCTAAATACAAAACATCACAGTTAATACTGAATATGTAGTAAGTAAACAAATAGGGATAAATTAGGAGATTAATATTGGTTTGCCTGATTCTAACAAGTTGACTAACAAGTTTTTAAGTTTTACCTTGTTTGGTGTGTACATTATAGCATTTTATATCATATTTTAGATGGAAGGTTACTTGGGTAATATAATATGCCAGTTCTCAAGAGCTGTGTGTGTCAATAACCACAAACATTTCATAACATCTCTAATTAAACTGTTCTTTAAGAAATTTACGAGATACCTTTTTAAATGGTTTCACACCACAATAGCTTCAATGTTATGCATATTTTGTGTGATAACTATTGTCTGTGCTAATGGGCAGTATGTTGGCTAACATAGGTTCTGAACGAAGTAGCTTTGCCTTTTGAGTTGTCTATAGAGAGAGATATACTTTCCTGCTGCTGATGTGCGTGGTACAACATACTGCTTACAGAAGAGTTTGGGGTCCTGGGCCTTCTCCGAGAGCTCTCCGCAGTCCAGAGCTCGCAGGAATGCAAGAACAAAGGTAAAGCAGTTGTGTCTGTCTTCATTGTAGTGGCTAGGTTCCCAAAGTGGACTAGAACTGACCTGAAAATAGAGAAAAGGTATAAAACATTTTTTGGACTTGAGTTTTCTATGTTCTAGTGTGTGTGTGTCATTCACAACTATTTATCTAGGTACATTCAGTTTATGACATGCGGTGGGTACATATTGTATTTATTAGCTTAAGATAAGTGTATAAATTAATGTATTCATTACTATGCTTACCATAGAGACTGAGGCTTACGGACAAACTGATTAACGGTTTATGTTAGTAGAATATGTATGTAAACAATGTTTATTATAAATATATTAAAAAAATGTGAAGTTTTATAATTTTTTATATTTAATGCACATAAACAATTTATTTATTTAATCTTATGACAACAGGGACTTATAAAAACATCTTATAGTAACAATTTTTCTAAATCTACACCGGGGGGTCTGAAATAGCCAGTAGAGTTTACTCGAATTAAACTTCTCGATAACTCAAATAAACAGTTGAAACTGATGCATTTAATCATAAGCATTAGTAAAAATTTGCAATTAAGATGAAAGCTACAAAAAAAGGCATCAAACATTTTATGTGGTTAATTAAACACTTTCATAATATAAAATCAATTTTAGATACCAGGAAAACCAGTTGAGTTAGTAGAAAGTTACCTTCAAAAGTATGCTGTCCCATAATTCATTCCAGAGCTCATCAAATTGCTCCAATAGGAGACACTGGTCCCATTCAGAGCTCAAATTACTATTGTTCCATTTCTTAGTAGTCACATCAACCCCTCTAACACCTTTCTCACTGAACTCCACAATACAGCCTTGGGAGTTAGTTACACCTATGTGCAAATCCTTGGAATTGTAATAATCGCTGAAACATAACAAAAAGCGGACGTGAGCAGTGGCAGTTGATAAAGAAAATGAGTCACAAAATACCTACCCTGTTATTGCAAGTTTGAGGAAACAATGAGGAAAACTTACTTGAGGAAATCCCCATGAGTCGGCTTCATTACAATAGCTCGGGGATGTTGAGACGCTTTTACAAACGGATAGGGAACCCTGAAAATAATTAAAATAGGCCGCTTAGTAACAACCTTTAGAACGTCCTTACAAAGCCCGCATGTAAGGAAAGGAAATGACTTGGGTACCTACCTGAACGGCAAGAGATTGTAATCGTATCTATCTAATGTTTGATCACACACAGGGCATTTTTCAGGAATTATTGTACAAAATACTTTGTGGTCACAATGGTGGAAACAAAGGATACCCGGATCCATTTTTGCACTAAAAAATAATTCGATTATTCAATTAAACCTGGGTAATTTACACTTTCGTTGTGACTAGTGTTAAACCTAGAAGCCTTGAGCAAAGAAAGTATTCGGGTGGTAGCTGATTTTAGCTCATTGGCCAAGCAAAAGCGATGAAACCACTAAAATCTATTGTTCCACCTTTCACATCTTGTGAGTGAAGTGAAACTGGGAAACCTCAAACTGAAGTGCGTTCGGTTACTTCTGCAGCACGTTAAGTTACATACAAGTAGGTACATTATTCGCCTCTTGCTAAACAGGCTTTACTGTTTTCTTAATAGAAGATTTAGATAAAGAAACTAGAAAATGATTTTAAAACGCTGAATAAAACTTGTATTACTTCTTGTCTACTTATTAGAAAATAAAATATATTTTTGTTATTTAATATGAATGTTTTGGTGTTCTACCATGCGTATTGAACGTAAAACTTTCTGCGTCATTCATGATAGGTTGAAATACAGCTGGGAACAGATAACTCAACATGCCCAACGCCATTGGCTGTTTAATATAAGCACGATTTTCATTGAATGATGTTGGTTGACGTCAATAGTAGCGGGAAAGTAGAAATAATTCAAACAATATCAAAGATCGCAGATAAAAAAAGCCGAAGGCCCTACGCAGTCATTCCAATCTGCTGGTGAACGAACGTATTCAAAATCCGTAACGATATTTATCTGCTGGCTTACTGACTACATAATATAGCACACAACACGTATTAGGTAGGTACTTGTAATAAACTACTTATCACAAATAATAAGTACGCCACTTATTAATTGATACTTATTATCACTTTAGTAGTTAAATATAATACTTTATTGTTTACCTATCACTCTCTACTTACTACTCGTAGAATTAGGTAACTAGGTGCCTAGGTATTTTTGGAAAATTGCACCAAATAACCTGCCTAAGTAGGAACCTACCGACTTGAGATTTTGAAATATTCAGATTTAGAGTCAAGAACTGTATGTACATATCATTCACCTTTTTTATCAAATCGGATTTCATAATGTGAGTCGGTAAGTTCGTATGTAGTAATATGATTTACTCATAAACGTTGGTAAAAGGCATTTTAATCTACAAAATAAATAATAATGCATCCTCAGACATGAAGAAGCTTAAATTATTATTAAAATTTTCAGCAGGTTAATAAAATGATATGCAATGAAATAGTAGATTATGTATCTACCTACCTCTTGCCTACCACCATAAAATTATACGATCTCCTAGGTGCTTGACGATCAGATGGATGGTGTTGGAATTTTATCAATAATTTTTGAGCCGTAAAGGCAACACAGCCTATTGTGTGTTTTGTTGCCATAGCTACGGCCCGTGGCGGTAAACCACACCTATTTAGACCTAGTTTTATGTTCCGTTCCAATGAGTGACGAATGCTGACTAAAACCACTTATTTTTGTGAGGACACTAACCTTGTGTTGAAATTGTGAATTAAATCAACTTGGTGCTATAGGAATTTGATATTAGGAAGCAACCGATACACACGATGATGATTACGAGCATAATGATTCTTGGTGAGTGGACTATGAAGTTTTTCTTAATAACGCATGTAATGTGTAGGTAGTTATATTTAATAAATTAATCTACTTCTGCAGGGTGCCACGTAATATCGTCGTACTAGGCCGAAAATACGTTTTCTGGAACTTTTGATATACCTACCTAACTTTATTTCAATTTCAATGTTTTCTTTTTGAAGAAAATTAAGACTTTTTTTCTCTTGCATTACTCACTAGGTAGGTACACTATTCAAGATTATACAATTTTTCTAAAAAAATGCTTTTTGTTTTAGTAAAATAATACGGGTAAAAAAAAAAAAAAAAAAAAAAGTTAAAAACACACGAGTATGAAGAAAAACGTATCTAATTGTTTTCAATACATATAAGTAGATAAAAAATAAAAAAAAATCGTAGAACATTAATTTGACCCCCTCCGGGTCCAAAATCACCCCCTTTCGGCTTAGTACACATGTTACGTGGCACCCTGCATAGTAGAGCTTAGGTACTTACTGTTTTTTTAGTTCTATGGTCTACCACAGAACTTTTTAGCTCTATCTTGTCTAAAATACACTTAACACCAAAAAATTCAGCACAATTTAAATTTTCTGAAAAGGAATCCGATTCCTATACGCCTTTCAACATTTTTGAAAAAAATATTGACCAGCTGATTGTACCGTTGACCGTAGGTAGGCGGTAGGTAGGTCTCTATAATTCAACTAAGCAATCGATTTTCTAGTAAATACGTCCTTATACGGGTGGCGCACGTCTTAAAACCTAACATTGAAGAAGAAATCGCCAATTTGGAGTCAGATGACTTGCAAAGTTCATGCATGGTTTGTTGTGTTAAAGGCGAGACTTCAAAGAACCCCAAAGGTGGTTCTTCAGTAGGGCAAGCACGGGAATTGTTGTCTACGTTTACAATTACGTCAATATAATATCCTAATATATCCTAACTTAACCACATGAGCTAATTTAAACGTAAT
Organism: Eupithecia inturbata; assembly: GCA_963662085.1. Lineage (NCBI taxonomy): Eukaryota > Metazoa > Arthropoda > Insecta > Lepidoptera > Geometridae > Eupithecia > Eupithecia inturbata. Next base: position 5,401,077 of record OY759180.1, on the reverse strand, counting down.
TTAAGTTTTTACTTTAGATAATATATTAGTGTTATTATTAGGTTACATTTGCTGCTTATTTTATAATTTAATTTAGGAACCATGTGTAGGAGGGAAGACTGGTTCTCTGTAATACAGTTTAAATTAAACTAAAACGGAAACCAGGGATACCCGTCACTTGTATTGTAGATTAAATTTTGAAATAAATGATTTTGTATATTGTATTTGTAATAATAATATTACAATATGTACGTCACTTTGTCATCAAATGCGTAAATTATTTGAAATGCATTCCTTCAACTTCATTAGTGTACGCATTGTACGACAAAGCGATGCCATTATTGTCTATTCTACCCTAGAGAACAATCTCCGTATCCCTTGGCCTATGGGCATGTATCGCTTCATGGCGTGTTAACAACTAATTATCTGTCTACAACTTATATATCAAAGCAGTGAAAATTTGACACCATTTGCAAAAATTATAGCACATTTACACTATGACATTACTTTTGGGCCACCCTGTAGATAATTAGTGAGAAGCTTGACGAAAATAAACCTATACGAAGCTACTCTACATATTCTTTAGAATAACAATGGACTAATAATCGAAGAATGCAAGTAAACGTGATGAGCACCGAGAGGGGCAGAGTCGCTGTGCAAGTGGCCTGCGGACTGCTATTCGTGATCAAAGTGGTCTCCGCCGGGGTGTCGTGCTTGAGTAACCCTTGCTACCATGGGATTTGCATCGATGATATCAATAGGTGAGAGAATCCTTTTTAATCTTATTACTTCTTTTTTTCTTCTTTTATGCAAGTTACTTGCTTGAGTAGACTAGGGAATTCAATCCCGTAAACGCGGGATCCCGCACACTTTTTACGGGATTGCACACACATGCAGGATCCGCGAGATTTGCGGGACTGGAAAAAATAAGGAAATCGTACCAAAAAAGACACAGACGTACGTCCTTCTCAATACATATTTATTTGTCCAGGCCTCATTAATAATCGTTGAAACCATTTTCTTTCCTTTCTTTTACTTGGAAATTATGAATTTTAACCCATAAAGGTAGCCTTCGAGTCACACATTTGAACATAGAACGTTGAAAAAGAGGAAAAGTATAATATTATTGCAGTCCCGCAAATCCTGCGGATCGGAATCCCTATGGCACTTAGATGTCTTAAATTATGTAACAAATAGCCACTAAGCGCGTGTATTAGTGTACTCTTCGTTGGTGCAGTTTTGTAATAATTACTAAATAAAAAAATTCTATTGTTGTGTATCTGTTTTAACCGACTTCGAAAAAAGAAGGAGGTGCTGTTGTATGTATGTATGTTTTTAGGGTTTGTCTGTCTTTCCGTCTTTAATATCTCAGCAACTACAGCAGCAAATAACTTTAAATTTAAAATGATAATACATTTCGTGCGCTTGTACAGATATAAAGAAAAAAAATGAAAATGAAAACTTTCAGTACCTGCAATTTTATTGTGATGCCGAAATTTTAAAGAGAGCTACAATGTCAAGTGGGGTATCAAATGAAAGGTATCGATTTGTACCTATATCACAAAACAGTTTTTAAAATTTCAGTAGTTTTCATACTTTTTGAAATATTTAGAAACAGTCGCAAAAAATACCCATTTCCCCCACCTGTTTGCAGAGCGATCTATCTGAAATGTAGGTACCTTAAATTTTTAGGTATTCATTAAATAGCAGTCTCTAATCGGTACATAAACGACCACGTTTTGACAAACGTTTGAAACACTCGGCGCGCGAGTTACACTCGTACTTGACGGATCTTGTTTTAAATGTATTTTCGTCGATTTCTTCGTCAATTATGGACCGATTTGAAATTATTTTGATATTGTTATAAAGAACTAGCTGCTGCCCGCGGCTTCGCACGATCTTTTACGATTTAGAAAGAAGCCTATGTCCGTCCCCGGGTATCAACTATCTCCATGCCAAATTTCGTTAAAATCCGTTCAGGCGTTTAGGCGTGAAAAGGTAACATACTGATAGACAGAGTTGCTTTCGAATTTACAATATTACTAGCTGCAGCCCGCGGCTTCGCACGCTTTTTTTGCGGAATAAAAGGTAGCCTATGTCTGGCCCCGGGATACCATCTACCTCGCTGCCAAATTTCACCGAGATCCGTTCAGCCGTTCTTGAGTTATAAATAGTGTAACTAACACGACTTTCTTTTATATATATAGATTACTAGCTGCAGCCCGCGGCTTCGCACGCTTTTTTCCGGAATAAAAGGTAGCCTATGTCCGGCCCCGGGATACCATCTACCTCGCTGCCAAATTTCACCGAGATCCGTTCAGCCGTTCTTGAGTTATAAGTAGGTAGTGTAACTAACACGAGTTTCTTTTATATATATGTATAATATACCTGAGGCAGTTCCATAAAAAAAAAATTCTCCCAATTGTCCCGCAAAACTTAAACAGTGTAAACTTAAGGGATTCGGATGTTATATAGTGTAGTGTTTTCACAACGAAATAACTTTATGAAGAGCCACATTTGCAATTTTTTTGTATACATTTTTTTTATCCGTTTATTATATCGATTATATTATTATCGATTTAACATTGGTCTACACTTCAAAGCCTAGGGAGGAACTTGTATATCACCAAGGTAAGACCCTAAGTATCTAGCTAACCGAAATGGAAGAGAAAATACTATCTTAAGGCTGAATAGCTAACCTACTAAGAAATCTGTCTGATACGTACTGCGGTAAAATAAAATCACAGTAAATGTTGCTTCAGTTATTTGAACGAAATTGTACAATATCTTGCAGTTCTGCAGATGGTATGTTCGTACCTAAAAGCTGTAGGAAGTCTGAAATGTTTTCTACCCATCTTTTAGAAATAATAAAGGAAAGCAATTTAGGTACACCGTTATACTGTCTACCTAATCATAGTTACGTACTATCTTACGCACTTCTTAATAACTATGAAATATTTAACCAAGTGTGCTCCTGAAAATGTAAAATGTTTCAAGAATGAAAACGAGTTTATAATTTCATGCCAAAAGCAATAAAATACAAAGCCACTTCGTAAGACAGCGCGCAACGCGAAGCACCCCTAGTTAAGACCTCGCGTGACAAGCCCTACGAATACATTTATAGACCGTTTATTATGGGGTCACCCGACAGCGGTGCTAACTCCACAGGTTTAGTTAGTTCCATGTTTTTGAGTAGTACCTGCAACTTGCGTCAATGGATTCTTTCAGAAATTTTTACGAGGTTCTGATCAATGAGAGACCGATACGCATACGGTTCCTATTATTATTTTCGATGATGTTTTTAAATTGGCAGTCTCCCAGGCATTGGAAAAGAGGAGTTAATTAATGCTTAATGAGCCTATGCACAAAAAGTATGAGAGTGGGTACAGAAGTTATGTGAAACAAAATTCGGCTATTTTCATACGGAAACTAAATGCACGCTCGAAGACTGATCTTTCGTTAGCGTCAGTATTTTTAATTCACGAACCAGTTTCTCAATCGCTTGGTCACCGAATTGGGCAGAAGGTGACTATTTCTCATACGTGTTCTCTCAAAACCCCTTTATTGACTTTTTTGTTCGGCAATGTAGATTCGGGTCAGACTTAACCTCATCGGTTTTTTTTTACCCAATAAATCCTAAAGTCCAATAAAACTCCCTACACCAGCTCATACGCTTGTTACTGCGTGGATGGCTACACAGGCGTCCAGTGCCAGACCAACTGGGACGAGTGCTGGTCCAGCCCCTGCCTGAACGGAGGGTCTTGTCTCGATGGCATCGCGTCTTACAACTGCTCCTGCCCTGAGGGGTTTATTGGTGAGTTTTATGACAGGGTTAGCTATACTTTTACATTGTGTTGGTAGAAGGGTAGTTAATGAATTTCATATAAGTATATGACAAGCATTATTTATAGAACTTGATTTATTAGATATCTATTGTTGGAGTCGCGAAGGCGAAGAAATATTCTCAGTACCTACCTATGTAAGTAGGTAGGTTGATAAAGATTTTAGCTGACTGGCGAAATAACCGGTCGTAACGAGGAGGCGGGCGCGCGCGCAGCGCTATGCTTTGCCGACGGACGGCGGAGTATTCATTCTGTGACGAGACAACGAGCAAGAGACACATCGGTGAGTCACTTTGAGTTACAGTACATGCAATTGAGATCTTTTGCCACCGATATTAGAACCAGTTTCAGTATTGTTGTTGTGTGTATACCAATGCGTTGGTCTGTCTGCGGACAGGTAGAACAGAGAATAAAGCGAGGCTCGGGATGGCTATCCCGAGCATCGCTTCATTTTATTTTTAACCTCCCCTGGTTGGAGGCCATAAGGGGTTGCGTCCCCGTAATAGTAAGAATCAGTAACCAGAGCACAGGTGGAACAACCATCATAGCTCGATGAACCAGAGCACAGGTAGAACAACCATCACAGCTCGATGAACCAGAGCGCAGATAGAACAACCATCATAGCTCCATGAACCAGAGCACAGGTGGAACAACCATCATAGGTCGATGAACCAGAGCACAGGTGGAACAGCCATCACAGCTCGATGAACCAGAGCGCAGGTGGAACAACCATCACAGCTCGATGAACCAGAGCACAGGTGGAAGAGCCATCATAGCTCGATGAACCACAGTCCGATGGAACAACCATCAAAGCTCGATGAATTAGTCATCACATCCAGATGGAACAACTAAGATTCATGTCAGATGAATTAGCCATCGAACCTGGTGGAACAACATTGTTACATGACCTTATTTCAGCATTTTTTACTTTTTAATGTTTATCGCATACATATAATATTCGTCATAATCCATAATAGTAATTGAGGCATTTGGCGTCAGTTGGTATTCCATTCAATTAATATGTGTAGTATATGTAAGGGTTACCGTATACAAAATTATTCATAGCTGCTCTACCTTTTGAATAAATGAACATTGTAAACAACTTGGGTAGGGTATTTGTTATTTCTCACTATTATTATAAATACGAAAGTATGGATGTATGGATGTTTGTTACTTCTTCACACCAGAACTACTGACCGGTCGGATCAGTCTGAAATTTTGCGTACTTTCTAAACCGGACGGAATCCGTATTCCGTCCGGTTTAGAATGTACGCAAAATTTCAAAAAAAAGTAGCCTGTACCGTTACAGCATACTTTTTTTTTCAGAAATACGAATGCGGAGCCAACCGCAGAGTAGTTTCGCAGTTAGCAGCTAGTAGTTTCTATAGGCACCTTCGCAATAAGTGATAACAAATAGTAAAGGAGGATAAGCCTATGTCAAGCAGTGGACTAGTATGGCTGATGATGATGCTGATGAAATCAATAAAGTGCCTAACGACCAACAGCCAAACCCATTAGTGTTATTACCAAAACATAATGTTCTGATCTGGTTTTATGCCATCAATCAATTGACCTTTCATGTCAATAACGTCGTATAATAAGCGTTAGCTTAAAGACTTTTATTTTAGTAGGCCCAATATCAACTTTCCTTACAAGAATAGAATACAAGAATTTATTAATAAAAATTTTTTTACAAGTCACTTTTTTTCTATAAATAGGGTACAAAAACATTATAATAATTTATGGTATGTACCTCATTTTTATAAAAGAAATCTTAATTAAGTTATAATTAAACATAATTAAGATTTTTTTTATAAAATTTATTGCCCGAATATTGATTAAGTTATAATTAAACATAATCAATATTCGGGCAATTCCAGGAATTCGCACATAATGTAAAAAATATTTTCTAGTAACCACTTTTTCAAGCTATTTTTAAACGTCGCGGTGGAGGTGGCAATCCGGATTTTATCAGGTAGTCTGTTGTACACTGCTGGGCCCGAGATATACACTGATCTGTTTGATTTTTTTTATTTGTTTTTGGGAGTGACAAGCCTGTGCCACTGTGCTTGTTGCTGTGGAGGGCACGTTCCGCGTTAACCCCATGGCGCTGGAATAGGTGCAAATTTAGGTGCGTGAACAGGGCTACTTGGTATATAATGTTCACAGTGAGTCACGAAACCGAGCTCTATAAAACAACCTCTAAATGATACGTCGTTTGGAACTCCCACTATAGCCCGGATCGCCTTCTTCTGCATCACGAAGGCCCACTCGACGTCGCTGGATGGCGCCCACGGCTCCACACCATAGGTGAGGGTATTGTGAACTGTCGCGAAGTAACAGGAACGCACGACGTCATGGACGGCAGTGCTCGCTAACCTCCGCAATCCAAAATAAGCCCGGCCGAGTTTCGAGCAAACACTCTATGTGGGCGTCCCATACGAGGAACTATCGAGCTGGAAACCAAGCAGCCTTGTAGTTTGCACCTGTAGTTTCCAGCTCCGTTGACCCTGCAAAGACCCTTAGAACAGGCGGTTTCCCCCCGTTTAGTTTAAAGTTGACAAAGCAAGACTTTGCCTAGCAACAAGGATGTTTTTGAAACATCACCCTCTATGCAGTAGAGGGTCTACACAATTCTTGTAGACCCAGAAGCGTAGATCTCGTAGATCTAGGCTCTCGTAGGCCTTCTACGACGTGTCCTGTAAAAAAGTGTAACCTGAGTCGCTAGCATGAGTTTGCACCATATAGGATGTTTACCTGATGTTTTATTTTTTGGATTCAGATTCAGAGATTTTAACCATGAAATGGCTATCTGCATCCTACGATCATGACTATCCTTTTTATGTTTTGTACAGGCGACAATTGCGAGACCAACTACAACGAGTGCGAATCAAACCCTTGCTACAACAACGGCACTTGCATAGACTTGACAAATGGCTACGTATGCTCCTGCGTACCGGGTTTCTCTGGCGAGCATTGCGAGGTCGATATAGCAGTGTGCAATAACACTGAAGAAGTGAGGTGCTATAACGGCGGGCAGTGCATCGAGGGGCCTGGGTTCAAGTTCTACTGTAAATGTTCAGCAGGTATGGGCGAAGCAAATTATTGCAGATTAATTCGTAACAGGTCAAAGTCAAAGTCAAAAACTCTTTATTTCCAAAAATACAATAAATGTACACTTAGAAAAGGTCAAATTCTTAATAATTAAACACTGACACGGAAATAAAGTGATATTTTTGATTTCAGTCGCTTCGGTATGTTGACTAAAGTAAAGAAGCGACGAAGAAACCTTTAGCCTGTTAGTTGTTATTTTTCGAGTTGAAGCAAATCCCGTCCCAAGCTTTTTTATCCTCTAGATAATCTGATATTTTATAGTAGGCCTTTTTACACAAGAAGTTTTTGACAATTTGTTTGAATTTATTTACTGATAATTTTTGCAACTCACTAGGAGTTTTGTTGTAGAAGCGTATACATTGCCCTTTAAAAGATACATTGATTTTGTGTAGTCTAGTTGTGGGCACAGCGAGTTTATGTTTATTTCTTGTATTCAAATTATGTACATCGCTATTTTTAGGGAAGCGATTGATATTTCTATGAGTGTACAATAGGTTTTCATAAATATATTGACATGGTACTGTCATTATGTTTATTTCCTTGAATTTTTCACGTAGGCTTTCTCTGGGACCCATATTATAGATTGCACGAACAGCCCTCTTCTGCAGCACAAATACGGTGTTAATATCTGCAGCGTTCCCCCATAGCAGTATGCCATAAGACATAACACTATGGAAGTAGCTGAAATAAACTAGTCTAGAAGTATCAACGTCTGTAAGGTGACGGATTTTTTTGACTGCATACGCTGCAGAACTAAGTCTCTTCGATAGCTTGTCTATGTGTGGGCCCCATTGAAGTTTACTATCTAAGGTTATTCCTAAGAATATGGTACTATTAACAATTTCTAACGTTTCTCCTTTGACGGTTACATCAGCCTTAACTTGTTTTACATTATGTAGAATAAATCTAATGCATTTCGTTTTGGTTTCATTAAGCAAAAGGTTATTGACATTAAACCAATGGACTATTTTTGAGATTGCATTATTCACATCGTCTAAATTAGTGCTTTGTCGTTTCATTTTAAAAATTAATGAAGTATCATCAGCAAACAATACGATCTCGTGGTTATCCTTTACAAGATGAGGCAGGTCGTTAATATAAACTAAAAATAGGAAAGGACCAAGGATAGAACCCTGTGGTACACCCATTGTAACTACAGACCCCGAAGACCGTTTCCCATTAATGTCAACTCTTTGTATCCTATCACTCAAGTAAGATGTAAGAAGATCCAAAGAGGTTTCTCTTATTCCATAGTGATGTAGTTTCCTGATTAATGTTTCATGGTGTACGCAATCGAATGCTTTTGACAAGTCGCAAAAAACACCTACAGCATCTTGCGACTTCTCCCAAGCATCAAAAATATGCGATACTAACTCAACACCGGCATCAGTAGTTGACCTACCGCGAGTAAACCCGAATTGCTTACTATGTAGCAGGTCATTGCAATTGAAATGTCTAAGCAATTGATGCAAAATAAGTTTTTCAAAAACTTTGCTGAATGTAGGCAGTACTGATATTGGTCTAAAGTTAGTGGGGTGGGTTAGGTGACTGAACCTCGGTATGGGCAGCAGCATCCATCTGAGTATTTAACACTATTCAATACTGCGATCATCAACACGCCTGCCAAGCTTGTGATATGGAAAACTCATAGGGGTTTGCCTTATCACAAGTTTGAATATACATCCCACATTATAGTGTATTTATTAGTCCTGCACTGGACTTCTTGGGGCTGGTGGAGTGATAGATGGATGGAATTTACACGTCTACAAACACGCTTCAATTAGCTATACACACACACAAGTATCTGTGCATCTACGTGTAAATTTCTTTCAGGCTGGGCCGGTCCAAAATGCGACGATCAAATTGACGAATGTCGATCCAATCCATGCCAAAATGGTGGCGTTTGTATTGATGTACACGCTGACTACATGTGCGCTTGCGCTTTTGGTAAGGTTTTCAAAATTCGTTAGTAGAATTGTACCAGGCAGCTTATTTAAAAAAAAAATGTCTATCTGCAAGTGACTGCACTTTGAAAACCTTTTAGAGAAATTGTGTATTTTTTGTAAATAAGTATTGTGTTTCTTTCGACGATCAATAAATCAGTAAGTGTCATTTTTAAACAGGGTTCACGGGAAAAAGTTGCGAAGTGCAAATAGAATTTTGCGAGGAGAACTCTTGCAGCAACGACGCCCTTTGCGTGGTTGAAGACGGCGTGAGAGTCTGTTACTGCGTTCCTGATTACCATGGGGAAAGGTGCGAGTTGCAGTATGATGAATGTCTGCTGGGACCCAGGTAATAAAGGAATTCTACTAGAATATTTTCTCATTAACATTTAGTAACTAAAAAAAATTAGACGTTCTTCTAAAAGGATAACATGTTAATTTGGCAGAAGTTTTAATTGTACGTCGAAGTTAACCGACGAAGCTGCTGATCATCCGAAATCGTTCAGGAAATCTTATACGGATTACGTCGCAAAAAAAGTGGCGTACTTATGAAAGGTGTTGAATAACTATGAAAAACTAGTTGTCATTCATAATTATTTTCTACCCATATTTTTTGTAATCGTTGACAAAATTACAATGAAAAAAGCTAGTTTCTTTTTCACAGATGCATGAACGGAGGGACTTGTATAGATGGTGTTGACAACTTCACGTGCTCCTGTCCTCCACACCTAACAGGTGCCTTATGCGAATGTCTCATCTTAGAAGACGGCACTTACGACTGTGAATACATCGCCCCAACCCCGTGGCCAACACAGTCCGTATTCACTACCATTCTATACGAGAATACAACCACTACAGATGTTCTGACTAGCACTTTTGTTGGCAATGATACCATAGCTCGAACTTTAGTCACTGATGAAGTCACTACAAACGCTGAAACGGAAACTACAGCACCGGATATAGCCACTATAACAGTAACTGAAAAATTAACAGAAGAAATGAGCACAGAAATTACTACAGAGAAAACTGTAACTGAAGAGTTCAGCACAGCTACCATTGAGTCAGATAATTCTCAGAAAGAAACGACTACCGGATCAACGACCACAAATCCAACTTTCCCAATAACTGATTTTACTACAACAGAAATCACAACAATCCGAGAAGTAACAGAATCAATCAAAGACAAAACAACTGAAGAATCAATAACAGCTATAGATAATACAATAAACGAAGTGACTGCTGAAGTGACGACACCACCAAGTGGTGAATCCACTGACAAGATGTTTACAGACACACCGACAGAACATCCTACAGATCTAGTTACTCCACCTTCGTTTACGACTACAGAAGTAATGGAAACTACTGTTACTGAATCTGCGACGCATGGATACACAACAGTGCAGTCTGAATGCACAGATACATTTTGTAACAATCATGGAACTTGTGCAAATTCGCCGCAAGGTATTCGGGTAAGTAAACTAAAATCTGCTTCAGCTATTTTTCAAGCTTTAAACGCATATGAATTTCAACCAAATCAACTTTTTTACAGTGTTACTGCGCTTTTAACTATGGAGGAAGATTTTGCGAGGAGAAGATCATGATAACCTCAGCAGCTTTCAATGGAAACTCTTTCATAGCGCACAAGCTTCAGAACACCACGTCCATAGACATAGCTTTCAACGCGAAGACCCTTCTATCCGACGGCCAGATTATGCATGTGGATATAGCTACCGGGGTTTACATGCAGCTATATATGAACTCGGGGTTATTGAAGTTCAAATTCTCTTGTGGTTATCAGACTATGCTTCTGAGTGAGCTGAAAACGTTTGTTAATAAAGGGTACCCAATGCAAGTTGAAACGAGGTAAGTTTTAGAATTTATACGGCTCGAAAGACTAATATTGAGTCCTGCATTAAAAATAATTTGATAGGTTTTTCTAGTATGGCTCAACGGAACATATTTAAAGTTTGACACTAGATTTGATTATTTGATTGCAGACTAGATTTGTACCCCAACGAGCATCACTGCAACGCGACCCTTCGTCTCAACGACACGGTAGCCATGAGTGGTGGTCAGATTGCCAACATCAGCACTTTGGACCATAACACAACACTTTTTTTGGGAAATTCACCAGATCTGAAGGACGCAGAGATCAAACCATTCATTGGATGTATCAAAAATTTGATGGTGAGGGAGAAGATAATTGACGAGTAAAATAATTAGAAAAAAAATAATTGCATAATTTGCAATTCTAATTTGACTGGGAAATAATCTCGTTTTCAGGTCAATGGCAAAACCCTTGATGTATTTAGCGACGCCATAGAAGCTACAGAAATCTCAGAATGTCTATCTCTAGCATGCTTATCTGGACCTTGCCTCAACGGAGGCTCTTGTACAGACTTAGATGGAAACTACAGCTGCTCTTGTGCTAATGGGTAATGTTGACTATTCTTTCAAATTCAGGTACCTACCAGTATATATTCTTGTGTAACTTCTATAAAACACAATCGGTTGTAGCAACATAATAAAAATTTGCGCGTTGGTGTAATTTTTACGAAAAATGGGTCAATCTCGTAGCGATTTATAGCTAGAAATTTTAAAATTATCCTTGTTCAAATTGTTGTTTACGTACGTTACGTTGGTTTCGTAGATTTTGCATTTAATATAATTTTTTGGTAAGGTTGATGCGCGACTATAATATTTATTAATAATATTTATAATATATATTTTACAGGAAAAATATAGAGAAGTCTGTAAAATGCTTAAAAAGAGGGAGGGGGGGTAATTTTCGAAAGGGGGGCTACCTCATCGAGTGAAAAGGTATTGGTTTGTACATCTCAAAACAGTTTTTGAAATTTCTGTAAGTTTCATACTTTTTGAAATATTTTGAAAAAAGACGAAAATTTTACTATTACCCTCTATACCTACTCCGAAGTTCGCAAACCGATACATCTGAAATGTAAATTTTATGGTATTCATCAAATAGCAAAGTCTCTAACTAGTACCTAATACATAATGGTATACTTGACAACCGTTCGAAACCCTCGGCGCGCGAGTCACACTTGCACTTGACGGATCTTGTTTTTTCTTATTTTTATTCACAACCTTAAAGGTGGATAGGAGCGCACTGTAATCAATCGGTATGCGACCACAACCCGTGCCAGTCCGGAGGTAGCTGTGTTCGGCATCCAGGCAGCGGCTTCCTTTGTCTCTGTCCCTACGGAAGGCATGGCATCTTCTGTGAATACAGTAAGTTTATTTTAGACAACGAAGTAATCTCATAAGAACTTCTGCCAAATAGATAGAATATCTACGATGTGAAACTATTGACGTTCTAGCTCGTAGACCAGTGAGTCCGTTAAGTCTTTTCTATGAAACCTATGTTTTTCTGTGATGTGATGAAGCAAGAATTTCGTAACACTAACACCTGTCCTCATAAAAGAAGGTTGCGGGTTAGATTCCCGCTGCGGGACAATTCTGTGTATATCTACAAATATTTGTTTGTGTTCTGTTCGTGGCAGTATACAGTCAATCTGGAACAAAGATCTCGGAGAGTCTATGAATACGCCCTAACTATAAAAGCGTGAATACAAATAAAAAAATCCGTACAATATGGCGGCTATACGAGTGATGTGCCATTTAAACCACAGAGATTTACTAAAAAACATGGCCAGACTGATCTCGCTATTGTATAAGAAGTTTTCATACTAACTCTGCGATAGAGCCCTTCCGTGTACCAAAGGGGTTCTCTTTTTCATTGATCTGGAAGGTACCCAACCAAAACAGAAGCTCTGCTTACTTTGTGGTTAGATACTGTGTTAAATGTTCAGCATTTATTTATTCTATTTAAAAACCACAATTTCATTCCAGACGTAGAAATAACCCGTCCATCCCTCTCACCAATAAGCACGGGCGTTTCCTCCTACCTTCTCTACCCGCTATCACCGGCATCAACCAGTTCGGATCGGTTTGATCTGCGCCTGCGCTTCCAAACGGCGGATATGGACCAGATAGCGCTGCTGGCCTTTGTGGGGCAGAATGGACGGCATGATGCCAGGAGCGAGCATATGGCGTTGACGTTTGTGAAGGGGTATATTATGCTGACTTGGAATATCGGCAGTGGTGAGTTAAAATTTGTGCTCTCTCTGCCTCTTGAATAATTTCTATACCTAACCGAACTTAATTGTATTTTTGGCTTTTTCCTTTTCTCTCGCCAACTTTTGGGTCCTCGTCATAGCTGAAATCGGCATGAATGAGCATCATTATCGGTAGACCAAGCACATGGATTGTTGTGTATTCTACCAATAGACAAAAATTATATCGCATTGTCATACATTGCGTAAATTATTGAAGTTGAAGGAATTCATTTCGAATATTATACGCATTCGAAGACGATGTGACGTAATTTTTCTATTCTACCCTATACGACAATCCCTGTTCTTGGCCTACAGGATTGTTTTGGGTTGTTTTTGAGTCATGTGCTTGTAAGATAGGACTTAAACATTTTATTATTACAATTAACATGATTTTTTTAGATTGTCCTTTCATACTAAATTTATTTAACAGGTCCTCGTCGAATCTTTACATCCAGAGCTCTAAGCGCCCGTCGCGGTGGTCATTCCATCAGGGTATGGCGTCGCGGCAGAACCGCCGGTCTGAACGTGGACGGACGGCACAATGTCACCGGCAACGCTCCTTCTGTGGGGAACGATGCTAAGATGAACGTCGTGCCTTATCTCTATATCGGTAAGAGCCAGTTTAGTTCAGCTAGTTCGGCTTTTGAAGAACTCGGTCAGAGTATGGCGTCGTGGCAGAACCGCCCCGGTCTGAACGTAGACTTCTTGCCGGTGACATTGTAATGCCCATACAATGTCACTGGCAACGCTCCTTTGGTTCTATGAGAAACGGTGCTAAGATGTACATACGTCCGCGTCGTGCGTATCTCAACTCTACATCGGTAAAAGCCAATTTAGTACAACAATAGACTTACAATACATAACTCTAACTATACACCACAAACTCAATAAAAAAAAACTTAGCCATTAACATAAAATAGAAAGGTACATATGCAGCCTTATCACTTAGAAGCGATTTCTTCCAGGCAACCTTTGGATGGGTAGAAAATTGAGAATTTAAGAAAGGCAAGAATTTGTTTGGTGTATACAAAATGCAAGTAGAAATAAAAGAAAAATAAAATTATATTATATTATCATCGAGATAGAATCCCCTATCTCGATGTATATTATACATAAAGATGAAAATATATATGTAATAACTAAATAACAAGATCAAAATAAATAGTATCAATATTCACTTTTGACTAGTTAGCTAATTTAGTTCAGCAAGCGATATTGACTTTATTTAGCATCATTATGTTTTTTTTAGCATGACATTTATTTGAATTTAATTATACTTTTATTACTATTTGTTTAATTAAGCATGGTTGAAATATTTTGAAAACTGTGAACCTATTTAGCATATTTTATGTACCTATGTAGGTGCTCTGATGTTCACATGCCAGTTAATCTGGCGAGATGTAAGGATCAACCTATTTATAATACCACCTGTGTAATTTAACAGGCCTTAATGAATAAACTATTTGATTTAGAATGAAGAACTGTATATCTATGTCTATGTGTATCTATGCATGTGTTTATTTTTATAAATAAACTATTTGATTTAGAATGGAGAACTATATATCTATATGTATATCTATGTAGCTATGTGTATTGTGTGTGTATTTATTTTTTTCAGACCTGCTGTGTTTTGTTTTTCCAGGAGGCCACCCATCAGAAGGTTTCCGCGACCTTCCGCACGACCTGCCCCTACACAGCGGCTGGAGAGGTTGTATTTGGGAAGTGGGGGGTCAAACGGTGGGTGCTGGGCGTGCTTTGGGAGGGAGGGGAGTGGGACAGTGCGGGGTCCAGCAGTGTACTGCCAGGTCCTGTCGAGCTCCGAGGGGCGTTTGTATTCATTCACCGGCTACTTATGGGTAAGGAATGTTTTTTTAATGAGATTTTCTGGAACGTCATACATACCTTCCTACCTACCCGTACGTTGTCGGCCACATCGACACTTACCATCTGGCGAGATCACAAAGATCTTTAAACAATTATCTAAAACGCGGTAGGAAATAATTTCTCAGTATATATTTATTTATTACTAGCTGTTACCCGCGGCTTTGCACGCGCCTTTCCGGGATAAAAAGTAGCATATGTCCTTTCCTGGGATACCGTCTATCTCCTAGCCCAATTTTATAAAAATTCGTTCAGCCGTGTAGGCGTGAAAAGGTAACAGACAGAGATACTTTAAACACAGTATCACAGATTAAGCACGCAGGTACACCCTGCAGTGGCCGTAGATCGAGTATTCTCGCTTCTATGGCACTGACTATAGATTGATGTGGTAGATGGGCGGATATGCACTATACTAAGGTATGTAATCTACTTGGTACTTCTTACTTCGATTGTGTGTAGTGTAAGTACGATCTAATTTAGTTTCTCCATTTCAAGTACCGTGTGTGACTATTAATTTTATTGATGACGTACTTATTTCTCATTAGGAATATAGAAGAAAAAAATAGATCAAACAAAAAAAGTTTGATCTATTTTTTCTTCTATAATGTCATAATTTGCTACCTACTCTCTGCCAACCTGCTTGTACTTATTTGTGTCTATGTATGTAAATGTACAATACAATACAATACAATACAAATATTCTTTAGGTATTGCACACCCAATAATAAAATAAAAAAAAAAAAACACTGAACACAAAAACATATAAAGATAATGTACAATGGGGGGCCTTATCGCTAAGAGCGATCTCTTCCAGGCAACCTTAGGATGGACAAGAAGTGATTGAAAAAGTATAGACGGTGGCGTGTAAACAGTAATAATGTTTAGGTAGTAGGAAGAAATGAATATACTTATATATACTTACATATAATTATATAACTACTACCTACTGAGGAATTAGTATGGATTAATTAAAAGGGCACAACATACACTAATAAATTACTTAAATAAATTTACAATCATATCATAAAGACGACCGATGTGGCGCGGGGCGGGTGAAGGTCCGCCTGCGACGCAGAAGGTTGCGTATTCGATTCCCGCCTTGGGACAAATGTTTGTACGATCTGCAAATATTTGTTCCGGGTGTTCTGGGTATTTTCTATATATAATAAAAAAAAATATCTATCTATGTATGTATTGTATTAAGTTTATCAGTCATCTAGTACCCATAACACAAGCTCTGCTTACTTTGGGGCAAGATGATGCTGTGTGGATTGTCCAGTTATATTTATATATATATATACAGGGTGGTTTTTTGAGAAGGGCGGTGATGGCCAACTCTGAAACCACGAGAGTTAGGGAAAAGTCGTGAAAGGAGTCATGCCCTCGATTTATAAGAAAACAATAACTGCATATTTATTTTTTTCAAAAATCTTTTACTTTTGACGGAAATGGACCCGAGTGATTTTTGAAAAAAAATTACACCCTGTATTATTAAACTAATCCATTCTGTTGCTGATAAGGATCAATCTTTGCAAATAAATGTTGTACTAAAAATGAATGGAAATAGCAAATTTTCACTTTTTTATTTTTACACGGAAGAAAACTCACCTCCTATTTAAACTTTTTGGTCGTTACGAGTATGTGTGAAGATTTGATGGAGGCCTATTTTTTTAAATTTGATCTGTATTTCCAGCAAGACGGGGCCCCAGCTCACAACAGCCGTGTGGTTAGAGATATGCTGAATGAACATTTTGGGGATAGACGGATTGGCACTCATGGTCCGGTGAGATGGCCGGCAAGATCACCCGATCTCACACCGCTTGATTATTTCCTATGGGGTTACGTCAAGAACGAACTTTACAAAGCTCGTTACGATACAGTTGAGAGCTTACAAAGCTCATTGCTTGACATTTTATCGAGGATAAATCCTATCATAATATCAAATGCAGTTAAGTCCCTAGAGAGACGTATAAACTTATGCATTGGAGTCAATGGAAACCATTTTGAGCAACTTATTAGTTAGGTAAAATTGAGATACTAAAAGTAAAATGTAAAAATTTGCTATTTCCTTTCATTTTTAGTAAAACATTTATTTGCAAAAAATAATCCTTATCAACAACAGAATCGATCAGTTTAATAATACAGGGTGTAATTTTTTTTCAAAAATCACTCGGGTCCATTTCCGTCAAAAGTAAAAGATTTTTGAAAAAAATAAATATGCAGTTATTGTTTTCTTATAAATCGAGGGCATGACTCCTTTCACGACTTTTCCCTAACTCTCGTGGTTTCAGAGTTGGCCATCACCGCCCTTCTCAAAAAACCACCCTGTATATTATATTATATATTATATAAAAATCATAGAGATGTAAAAAAAAATGTTAGAATAAAATTATAAATACATACAAAAAAAATATGATCTATGAGAGGTAATAATTTCCACAAAGTTAAATTATATATGGTGTGGAGAGCATGACTATGTTATTTATTATCGTGACCCGAGAGCTGGTGGGTATCTGGCGCAGCGCATCAGCATTGCCATACAGCGGGGCAATGCTGCCAGCGTCTTGGGGACGCTTCCGACTGGTTTTGATATGGATCAGTTGAGCGTAGATTGTTTGCAACAGTCTGCAGTTAGCTTAATTGTTTCATTTGTAAATACTAGTTCTAATTTGTTTTTATTAATTAATTGTAGTTTTCTTTGACAATAAAGTTATCATCTAGGACAAACAGTCTGTTCTGGTTAAGGGAGCATATTTTTTAAAAGAACATTATTTTAAGGCGCTTATCAGGGGAGGCCTATGACCGCATGAGGCAGAGGTCTGGTAAAGGCTGTTGGTGTGATGATATTATCCCTGATAAGCGCCTTAAAATAAGTATAACGATTATTTTTGTAAATAAATAAAAATAGATGTGAATTATAATAGATGACTTATTTTTCAGATGCATCTGCAACGAAGGCTGGTTCGGCCCAACATGCTCTCACGCCCACAATCCATGCGACGTCAATGTTGCAAAGTGCAAGGGACAATGTATCATTGCTACAGAGATGGAAGCCCACTGCGATTGTCCGTATGGGAAAACTGGTGTTAATTGTGATATAGGTAAATCAGTTCTAACGTGTAGCTAACTTCGGTTCGAAGTTTTGTTTAAAACCACTTTCGAGGGTTTTTTTAATTATTCAAAAGAATACCTATTCTTTTGAATAATTAAAAAAATCCCACACACACATGTCACGCCACACATGTCTCAGAAGAATACTCATTAGAATTTAAATAATAAAATAAATAATAATCATTTATTTCAGACCGTTGTGGTCATATAAACAATATCCCAAAATTTACGACTTAGACGGAACTTGAACCCGCTAGTAAGTTGTAGGCATTTAATGTCCGTATTATGAAAGGTTGCTCAGTCATTGATCTATACTTGCTCTTACTATATTGATCTGCTGGCTCTTTATAAATAAATAAATAGTTTTTGAAACCTTTTCAGACCAGCTGCCAACCGACGTCCTCTTCAGCGGAACTCGTTCATACATCGAGCTCCATTCCCGTGCGATATCAAGCGTGAGCTTATCTCTTGAAGCAGAAATAAAGCCGACGAAAGAACGAGGTCTCGTGATCTTTGCGAAGACCCCACATTTCTACACTGCCTTATCCATGCAGGGAGGGTTGTTGGAGTATCGCTGGACAGGTGCGTTTAAGATTCTCTAGCTATTTGAAAGCTCAAACTACCTACTTCGAACTTTTCGATACTGCGTCGTTTGTCATTTGTTTTGATTGCATCAAGTTCTATATAATGTTATCGAATGCGTAAAATATTGTTCATCCCATCTATTCGAAAAGAGGCAAAGGGTTCCTCGATAAGTGCGAACAAAGTGGGTAATTCCAGCGCACATATAACAGTGACGAAATGACTTTTGAATATGGAACCATCGAGAAGGATTTTATATCGATGTATGGAACACTAAAAGTTTGAACCCATTTCGGTTTAATAAAATCCTGGCCGGTAATAAAAAAGACGACCGCTGTGGCGGGTGAAGGTCCGCCTGCGGCGCAGGAGGTTGCGGGTTCGATTCCTGCCTCGGGACAAGTGCTTGTACGATCTGCAGATATTTGTTCTGAGTGTTCTGGATGTGTCTATGTAAATATAATAAAAAATATCTATCTATGTAGTGTATATGTTTCATTTGTCAGTTATCTAGTACCCATAGCACAAGATCTGCTTAGCTTGGGTTTAGATGATGCTGTGTGAACTGTCCAGCAATATTAATTAGTAGTAATTATTTTTTTTTAGTAGTAATTTGGTTATGTACCTAAGTAAGTATAAATATTCGTCACTATTAAAAGCATCCCTTATTTATTTTTCTCGTATGATGATTTTTTCTCATAGTTTAGTATGAAAAGCAGAGTGTGTCACACGGGACCAAAATTATTTAATCTCGAGCGACGTACTTTGAATCCCTCGCTACGCTTAGGATTCAAAGAATCGCTCTCGCCTTATATACATTATTTTGTTCCCTTGTGATACAATCTACTATTTCATCCCATCTGTCCGAAAAGAGGCAAAGGGTTCCTCGATAAGTGGGAACAAAGTGTATCAATCCAGCGCTGTTAATAACAGTAACGAAATTACTTTTGAATTTGGAACACTATTAGTTAAAAAGTTTGAACGCATTTAGCTTCAATAAAGTCCTGGCGGGAACTTTTGATTGGTTTGTTATTACTTTTTATCAAAATATTATAGATAATTTTAATTTATTTCACACAAATTGAATAAAAGATGAGTACTAGCAGTGAAATTGAAATATTAACACCAGAAATAAATTTTTATTTGGTTATGTACATAATTATATACATATATTATTACACTACTAAAAACATCTCTTATTTAAAAGATTTTTTCTCATAGTTTAGGATGAAAAGCAGAGTGTGCCACACGGCACCTAAATTATTTAACCTCGAGCGACGACGTAGTTTGAATCCTTTATGGCGAGAGCGATAGAGCGCTTAAAAAATTGCTCTTGCCCTAAATACACTATTTTGTTCTCTTGTGTCACAATCTACTATGAAATTTATTCCATCAATTTCAATAATTTACGCAATGTAGTCATTTTTGTCTATTCTGTCCTAGACAACAATCCCTATGGCCTACTGACTGTATTTAAAAGTTGTAATTCATGTTTTCGTTGTTCATTTGTTTAGTTAGTTAACTAATAATATACCACAGATTCAGAAGTAGTTGTATAGACTACATTAGGCGCTACTCCGACTCACACTAGCGCCGCCACCTATTTGATCTTCTTTTTCGAAAAGAGTTTCTACTTACAGACTTCTCTATATTTTTCCTGTAAAAAATAGATCCAAATCTACAAACGCTACATATATTTCAGATGGAACGCGTTGCAAACTCGGAGATAGGGGGGGTATGGGTAATTTTTCGACATTTTTCATAATATTTCAAAAAATGGAATCTACAGAAATTTCAAAAACTGTTTTGAGATGTACAAACCTATACCTTTCATTTGATACCCTACTCGACGAGGTAGACTCCCTTGTCAAAATCATTCCCCCCTTTTTGTAAATTTTTCAAAAAGTGTTCTACTTACAGACTTCTCTATATTTTCCCTATAAAATATAGATCCTTATCTACAAACGCTACATAGATTTCAGATGGATCGCTCTGCAGACTTCGGATATAGGGGGGAGGGAAAGGGTAATTTTTCGACTTATTTCAAAATATTTTAAAAAGTATGAAACCTACAGAAATTTCAAAGACTGTTTTGAGATTTACAAACCTTTCATTTGATACCCCACTTGACCTTGTAGGTCGCTTTTAAAATTTCGACATCACAATTTGTACTGAATTTTTTTATTCTTTTATTTTTCATTTTAGTCTGTATTGGCGCACGAAATGTATTCTTATTTTAAATTTCAATTCTTATTTTCTGCTGTAGTTGCTGAGATATCAAAGACGGAATACCGGACAAAAAAAGCGAGACCTTAGGGCTTTCGAAACCGATCTTCAATCTTCGAAACCCTAAAAAGCTTATGATAGGTATCACCAACTGTCCAATGGATTTTTGAAAATTCGTTTATTTAACGTAATAATAAGATAAAATAGGTGGCGGCGCTAGTGTAATTCGGGGTACCGACTTAATAAGAAACTTCAAACGCGCCGGTTAGGTAGACTTGAGTTCAGTGAACTTTCTGATACGGGTCAGTCATTTGTTATGCAAAAGTCACATCCTCATCAGCATATATACCTACCACATCTGAACATACCTCCCCAAAATGGGAGATTTGCCGTAATCGCCACGCTTTGCAGGCAGGTTGGTGAGTGGAGGTGTTAAAAATACACAGAAGTAAGCTGCTGCCCTTCCTCTGGTAGGTTCCCTTAGACGGCTCTTACGACATCCACGGACTGAGATATACATCTCCACAGCAACATCAGCGGAGTCTCTCAAACGGCGAAAACTCAGACTTGACTGAGGTTACCTATTTGAGCCGTTTGGGGTTGAAAACCTTGGTCCTTGGGGTCCTTGGGCACACGCCATTTATAAAGATCTTACCAAACTTCTCATAGAGTCTACAGGTGATCGGAATGTTGGGTTCTATTTCGGTCAACGAATTGGCATTTCCATTCAACGTGGCAATGCTGCCAGCATTCTGGGCACACTGCCTTCTAGTGACGGCTTAGATTTTTAAGAAATATGTAGATATAGCTGTAACTAGTTGTATTGTTTTATTCTGTTATTGTAATTTTCTCTAGGTATACTTATAATTATGAAATAAAATATATATAATATTTAATGTTATATTATACTTACGCCGCGGCCACCGACTAAAATCACAGAAATGGTGAAAAATTAGATCTGGAGTGTCGTTATTTATTTGTTTTCCAGACCGTCTCTCCGGAGTGACGTCACTGGTACGCAGTGGTGTCGTACTGTCGTTGTCTCAGTGGCACAGTGTGAAGGCTGGCCGTTACGGTAGCCGTTTGTATGTATGGGTTGACTCGGCCCTCAGCACCGAAGCTATGTTAGCTCATGCCTACCCTCATACGAGTAGCAACGCTACTATCATCCTCGGTGAGTTCATATTAATAAGGATAGTCAATTTTGCATAAAACTTAAGCCTTCTTGTTCTTAAAATAAAATAAATCCATTACTTTAAGGTTGGTTACGCGTGAAAAAAATCGGCGTTTTACTATTTTTTAGGTTCTACAAGTAATTTAGATAGAAAATCAGATAAGAAAATTTGCGCAACTTGAGCCATTTGCTTCAATCTTTGCTACAACGAAATTTTATTAAATTTTAGGTAGGTAGGTTTAGGAGGGATTCGCATAATGTTGATTTTAGTAATTAATCTCCTAATGTTAATACCTAGACTACAAAACGACAATTGATTAAGTTCAACGAGTCCAAAAGATTGCAACGTGGCCGGTGACCTGGTAGGTAAAGGTAGCCGGTAACCGCTCGATGCAGTAACGCAGGACCCGTCACTGTGGTAATCTTTGAAGAGTAGAGGCCTATGTCCAGCTGTGGAAGTCTTGGAAGAAGGGCTACGATGATGATGATATTAACGGAGTAGGAATAGTAGCTCAAAATTTTGCATCATCTTCAGCGACTCAAAACTCTAAAACTTGATTGAGATATTTTTGTATTTCAGGAGGTGCTAAGGATCTTTCGACACTTCCTTTTGATGCGATGTCAGGGCCTGCAGAATCTTACACAGGCTGCATCAGGAATGTACACGTGAACAATATCTTTATTGTTCTGGAACAGCATAATATCCGTGGTAGGGAAATGTCCCAGTACCTGTTTTTCAAAAGAATACCGAGCATGGCTAGTCTCCATTGAAACTAGCCGCTATGACCGAAAATCAAATTAGTAGACAACTGACTTAAGACAAATTTCCAGAGGGTCAAAACGTCGAAGACTGTGACGGCACAGCCTGCGGGGGCGAAACATGCGGCGGGGGCACCTGCACTGTCGAAGGGGGCAGAGCGAGGTGTGCCTGTACTGGAGCAAGTGGGTCATCGGGGGCTGGGGGCAGATGTCGCCGACATGCTGCTTGCTCTCCCGCTCTCTGTGCGCCCCCTCACGGCAGGTGTAGGGAGGGCAGTTGCGTTTGTGCCAGTGGATATGCTGGAGCCAATTGCGAACAGAGTAAGGATAATGGTTTTATAGAGTATTATCATGAGCATTTCCTTGAAGTTTTTCAAGTAATATTAGAATTGGTCCTTCGAACCGAATTAGTAATGAAAGAAGGCAGTTTTATTTAAACCACCATCGAATTTAAAATATCTTTCAAACAGTTTTAGAATTGGTTCTTCATACCGGATCTCCTTATGTGCTATGTACGCAGATTCATCTATGTATGACACTATCAAATAAGTAGGCAAAAAAGTACCTTCATAACCTTCTATTTAGTACCTACCTTCCCGGCCGTTCGTTTTCAGATATCAATATAACAATCCCGCAATTCCAAGGCAACTCTCTGATATCGTTTTCAAAACGGCACGAAATCGATCGACTAGCGGGCAAACAGCGAGCAACCTCCGGGTTTCCTTCTTACATAGCTCTCAACTTTACCACCGCTATACCAGATGCACTGCTACTGTGGGCAGATATGGTAAGTTACCTACCTACGTACATCTAGTTTATTACATGTCAAGGGAATAAATACGCAGTAACCTGTGGGTTGGCCTTCTCATTGAATAATCGACGTCCTATTTTATTTGTGCTTATAAAATAGTTCTATTATTGAACTTTGCTGTATTTTTCCTTTTTGTAGTCTACTAGCTGTTGCTCGCGGCCTCGCACGCTCATTCCGGGATAAAAAGTAGCCTATGTCCGTCCGCGGGAGACCAACTACCTCCATGCCAAAATTCATTCAAATCCGTTCAGCCGTTTAAGCGTGAAAAGGTAACAGACAGAGTTACTTTCGAATTAATAATATATACAAGAAAAAGTAACATTTAGAAGGGTAGAAAACCCCACAGAAAATACAATGAAAAAATAGAGTGCCACTAGGGTCAACGCAAGGACCTTTATCATTCATAATCTAAAAAAATCCTATCAATTTACGAAAAAGCCTTTGTTGCGTTTACTTTACAGGATACAGACTACGTCGGAGTTGGATTAGAAAACGGACTACTAAGGCTGGTCTGGTCTTTCCCTCGACGGAACAATACGTTAACCAATTCAATCCATGCTCTAGAAACTTTGACAGTTCTATCCCGACTGGTCCCAACTGCTGGTTTCTTGGCCGATGGGGAATGGCACACTTTGGTTCTGAGAATGGAGAAGCATAATATTAGCCTGTTGGTGGATAAAGCGTTGGCTTATGCAGAGGAACCGGGGTTGCACGATTCGTGGCTTTATGACGAACTGAATTTATACATTGGTGAGTACATTTTTAACCGACATCGAAAACAAGGAGGTGGTTCTATATTCGGTGTGTAGGTATGTTTTGTTACGTATTTTCGTCGATTTCTTCGTTAATTGTGGGCCGATTTTGATTTTGTATAGGAAAAGATCCCGGAGTTGGTACCAACCATATAACTTTTATTGCAGAGCGATTACTACTACTAAAAACAGAGAAAAAATAAAGTATTTCAAAGTCGGTTTTCCGTTTTGTACCTCTATAACCATTAAATTATATTATGCTTACTTAACAACTGATTGGTATTACCTATAGTTTTGGATTTCTATTTATAAAACCAACGAGGTCAAGCCTAACCAATTGTTCGTTTTCATAACATTTTAGGAGGGATATCAGAAGATAGTGAAACTGCCAGTAAGATCTTTCCTCATAAATTCAAAGGATGCATCGACCACATATCAACAAATGAGAAGACATATCTAACCAATTACTCGGAGGTTTACAGCGAAAACGTCAAGTCGTGCCAACTTTTTCCCCCAACCTAAAACAATAGTTCAAGGTATGATTCTTAGCATAGGTTATTAATACTCATAGTACAAAAAGTTTTCTAGTCTATTAGAACCAATACTTCGCCATTAACGTAGTTACATATGTTTTATGTATTTATTTTAGTAAAGTACGTGTAGATTCTATATCTCTTTAGATTGCTCTTGTCATCTTTTGTAGAAAGAAAATTAAACATTCCATTTACACAAAATATAGTTTTATTGATATATTCATGTTTAATAAATTGTATACATAATAACATCATCAAATATTATATTAAACATATACATTTCGTTATACGTACTTATTCAAACAGAAATACAATATGAGATGTTATCCCCGTTAAACATATCTCATTATTCTAAACGTTTAGTCAACACAGTGTTATATTATAATATAGGTACCTAATGAATTGGCGCATGTTCAGTATCTAAACATGCCTCTCACAAGAAGCTCGTGACATCAGTTTATTTACATTCAATATTAAAAGCAAAATGTACATTCACAAAGTCGTAGATTTCATTAGGCCTATTTACAAGTGGAATTAACTTGGAATGCTTGACTGCAGTACACAATTTAGCTTGCTCTAAGTGTCGTACAAAACTGTGTAAACATACATAGGAACATCGATTCCTCATTGACACTATATTAATCAGATATAATTTCTAAAAATAAATATTTATTAAGCGATAAAGAATAAATAAGTTGTTAATTGCACATCATTATTATAATAAAATTTTCGAAAAAATAATAGCCCAAATATAACACGGTAAGCTGCGCTCACCTTTATGCCTTGCGGAAATAGGCACAAGTGATTTCTCCTACTAATTATATATATCTTAGTAACACCGAAGGAAATAACACATATAATTACCCTAGGAATGTTTATGACAACGATAATAAACAATATATAAAGAAATGAATAAGCTAATCACAGGAGTAAATATCATATATTTACCTACGAAATAGTTTATACGCGTTGGTAGGTCACGTAACCTGAACCGTAATAACGTCTAGTGATACTGATGACGGAAACAAGCAGATTCTTCTGCAAAAGGCCTACACGAAGTTAAGAAATTCTCATTATAATTAATATGTATTATGATTGTAGGTATGACATTTAATAAGTTCCACGAAACACCATTAAATCGTACGTAGGTATAATAATTGATACTAAGAAACATCGATATTAAAATGTATAATAATACCCCGTACACACATTAGTCTAACGATATTGAATAAAGAATAATTAAATTCATTTCCACTTATCTAAAACGAAATTCGTAAAATTATATTCATAGATACCAGATAACAATTTGGCTAATATTTCATGTAAAAACTTCGAATATATAAGTTACATTTTGCAACAATAAATAAAAAAGAATTTACCTTTATACCGGGTGGTAACAATCTCAAATATTCGTAATCTCTAATTTACAAACAAATTACTCTAATACGTTACAATAATGTCATCAATAAAAGTCATGTTTAATGTATGGATGTATGATTAACAATGTTATGTAATTAATTATTTAAAATAACAAGCATTTGGAGTATTGCTGCGCGTTCCGCATTTACAGACATCTACTATTTACGTACAACAATACGACATTCCTTTCCTACTGGGTCAGGAGCACATCAAATCGGCTGTATTGCATATAGCAACAAAACGACGTCCAACACATTACTTGGGCTGTTGATTCAATTCTAGAAACAAAGCTTTAGTTGTAAAATCAGTCTCATTCGCATAAGGAATACTCATCACAGTATACACTGGATCGTTGGAGAGCAAGGGGCTACGACCCTCGCAACAAAACTTTACAATATTACAGCACCTCATTTACTAAAACCTTACTATATACCTGATAAAAGAGATAAAAAATTGCAACAGACCGATCAATTTTATAAAAATATCAAACATGATTAGGTACAAAGAGGAGATTACTAAAATATATTGGAAGTACACTCGATGTCACTATCTAAAACATAATATTATATTTCGATATTCCATTTCCATATATGTATAAATAAAATATACCACAGTTTCCTCCCAACGGTGAAATAACAAATTACAAGCGGAGACTAGATTACGAAAGTTGTGAAATTTTAAAACACAATGCAAAGCTTCCACTTCCATAAAAAATAGAATTTACAAAAGGCGGCCTTGGCGCGGCGCGGGGAGGACAGGGCGCGACTCGCTCCGGAACGTTCATAGCGGCGCGGGCGGGCGCGGTCAGATGCGGGCGAGGGCGCGGGGCCGCGCCTCCGCCAGCTCGCGTCAGGGCTGCGGCTCCACGAAGATGCGCTCCAGCAGCACCGCCATCAGCACAGCCAGTAACAGGAACGCAACCGCCACCAGCAGCGCCAGCTGGCGGGGCTGCAACGCGGGCGGCGGGCGCGGTGCGCGGCGCGGGGCGCGAGGGGCCGCCGCCGGCGCCGGCACTGCCAGCCGCGCCGCGCCCGACCACGCGCCTGTCTGTCCCCCCCGGACGCAGCACACGCGCACCAGGTACTCCGCGCCCGCCTCCAGCGCCTGCAGCTCGAACGACGACCCGCTGCCGCTGTAAACCTGCACCACAAACAATACTTAGTAACGCACACTACGAGAACTACTTACTACACTCATCGCTACCGTCAGCATCGAAGGAAGGCTCACCTGTTTGAACACGGGGTCTTTGGCTTTCGCGCACTGCAGCACGTACTCGGCGTCGTCGATGGTCTCCCAGGCGACGGAGGCGCGGCGCGAGATGGGTTGCGAGAGCGT
The DNA here is from genome assembly GCA_963662085.1 of Eupithecia inturbata. Taxonomy (NCBI): domain Eukaryota; kingdom Metazoa; phylum Arthropoda; class Insecta; order Lepidoptera; family Geometridae; genus Eupithecia; species Eupithecia inturbata. Next base: position 5,373,483 of record OY759180.1, on the reverse strand, counting down.
GGGCGTTCGCAGCACAGGTGGAGGCGGGGGCGCGGTGCGGGCGGGGAGCGGCGCCGACCAGGGGCCGCGCCCGCCGCGCTCGTCGCTCGCGCGGATGCGGAACCAGTACTCAGTGTCCTCGCGAAGCTTCTTGGCCTTGCATGTGCGCGCGGAGCCGCGGTACACGGGGCGGAACTCGCGCGCTTCGCCACACCGCATCTCAACGCAGTAGGCGGCGCCCTCGCCCCCGGCCGGGTCCCACTCGAGCCGCAGCTGGTTGTGCGCGGGTGGCGAGACTGTCCAAAGACGAGGGGGCGCGGGGGGCGGGGGCCGCGTGGCTGCGCGCATCTCCTCCGACCACTCGCCGAGGCCGAGCTCGTTGAGCGCCGCGACACGCACGCTGTACGCGGTGTCCGGCTCCAGGTCGTCCACGAGCCGCTCTGGCACCGCGTCTTCCGTGTCCATCGCCAGCTCGTCCACCATGACACGATAGCGCAGCACCTCGGCACCGTGCGCAGCGGGGACGCGCCACGCAAGCCGCAGCGAGTCTGCAGTCGCCTCGTGTCGTAGCCCGTGTGGCGCGGCGGGCGGCGCGCGCGGCGTCAGCAGGTCGCCGAGCGCGGACCAGGCGCCGCGCCCGGCCGCGTTGCGCGCGCACACGCGAAAGAAGTATGGCGAGAAGGGCACCAGCGGGCCGACCGCGCAGCGCGCCTCTGGGCCGCGGTACACCTCCGCGAACGCGTCGTCCACGCGCGAGCTCATCTCGAGCCGGTAGTCGAGCACGGGCGCGCCGTTGTCGCACGGCGGCTCCCACTCAAGTCGCGCGCCGCGCGGGCCCTCGGCTAGCGCCATCGGCTGCGAAGGCGCGTCGGGCGGCGCGGGAGGAGACGCGAACGCGAGCGGCGGCGAGGCGGGCCCGGCACCGACCGAGTTGAGTGCTATCACCCAGACACGGTAGGGCCGGCCCGGCACCAGGTCGCGCAGCGTGCACTCAAGTGCAAGCCCAGCCGGCACTGCCCGCACCTCGCCCGCCGAGTCCTCCAGCTCCAGCCGGTACTCCAGCAGCGGCGCGCCGCCGATGCAGTCGGGCGCGCGCCACCGCACGCGTGCCTCGGTGGGGCGCGGCGAGGCGCAGGGCTCGGGCGGGCCGCAGGCGGCGGGCGCGCACGGCTCCGTGGCCACCGTCTCGGCGGCGGACCAGTCGCTCTCGCCGGCGGGCGTCGCGCATTTGACGCGCGCGCGATACTCGGTTCCGGGGCGCAGGCGGTCGCAGTGCGCCTCACGCTCGGGCCCGCTGTAGGCGCGCCCCCAGCCCTCGCCCGTGTCCAGCTCGAGCGTGTAGCTGGCGACTGGCTCGCCGCCGTCCTCCACAGGTGGCTCCCAGCGAAGGCGGAAGGCTCGCGAGTGGATCTTGCCCTTGGGCGCGGGCCGGCCGGGCGGCGCGGGCCGTTCGGGCAGCGTACGGTAGGTGACGTCCACGGACCAGGGCCCCTGCCCGTCGACTGTCTCGGAGCGCAGACGGAAGCGGTAGTCGGTGGCGCGGCGCAGGCCCGTGCAGCGGTAGGAGGCGTCGGGCCCCGCGTAAACGGCTAGGAAGCCGTGGCCGCGCGTCGCGTCGTCCATCTGCAACGTGTACTCCTCGTGGTCACGCGCCTCCCAGCCGAGCTCGAGCGCGTCGGGCGCGGCGGCGCGCATCAGCGGGGGCGCGGGCGCGGGTGGCGGGGAGCCTGCGGTCCAGGCGGCGGTCTCGTCGCTCCAGGGCCCGCGGCCGCACTCGTTGACTGCGGCGATACGGAAGGCGTAGCGTGCCTGTGGCCGCAGATTGTTGGCGGTATGCTGGCGGGTGCGCGGGCGGGCCAGCTCCTCGTACCCGTCACCGGCGTCCACCTCGACGACGTAGTGCGTGATGCGCGCGCCGTTGTCCTGCGCGCCACCCCAGCGCAGCACGAGCGAGGTGCGCAGGCGCGAGGTGACGCGCGGCGCGGGCGGCGCCTCGGGCGGGGCCGGCGGCGCGCGGAAGGTGGCCGCCTCGCTCGCCGCGCCCGTCAGCGAGCCCGCGCGGATCTGCAGGCACACCGAGTACTCACACCCGGGCCTCAGGTCGCGGACCCTGCAATAACAACATACAACACTTAAGTAAAACGTGGTTTAAAAAAGAACTACAATTCAACTCAGCAAAAATTATATAACTTGACAAAAATTTTATATAACTTGACTTAAATTTATGAAGAGAGTGAGGACTCACCGACAAGACAGCGAGTGCCCGCTGTAGATCGCCTTGTACCGGCCTCGGTCGCCGAGCAGCAGCTCGTATGTTAGCTCAATGTTGGGAACGGTCACTCCTTCAGGCAGCGTTGAGTTCCAATTTACTAGAGCACTAGTTGGAGTGATGTCACTTACCTACAAATTATAGTTGTTGTTAATGCATATTGTTTACCCATAAGCGGAAACTATTAAGCTTAAGTCTATTAAAAAAGTTAGTTCATGTAAAGTAGGACTATGAACCAGGTGCACAAGAATTGGGGCTCTGCTGATAATATACAGATGAGAATTAATAAGTAAATAAATAAATAATGTTGAACAATTCATCACAGCAATATCTAGCCCCAAGCTAAACAGAGCTTGAGGTTTGTTTTTTTATTTATTTTTAGGTTACATAATTATAAGCTCATGTCTTTAATGTTATACAGGGTGTTCAACACAACATTTGTCATAAGAACATACTGGTAACAGGTGGTAGGTAGAACCAAGTGCTATATATATATATATGTAATAGCCAAGCATACTTTTATGCCCTGAAAAACCACTCTGCCATTAAATTATTTTTCGGTGCTTTTCCGAAATTTTAACTATTTAGTGCTGTAACTTTATTTGTAAGAAATAACATGGCTTATACTTTTACATCTGATGTAGTTTTGACACAGGTGGCATACCTACCACTGGAAAGGCCATAAACAAGAGAGTTTTCAGTGAACTTCAAGATCAGAGACACACTTAGTTAATCTTTATTCAATCCAAAGTTGAACTAGTTTTTAATTTTCACTTTTCAACACTTTGCATGCTCTTAGCTGGTTTATTTACCTAGATCTCGCGTAAGTATTTTATTAGTACGGGCTAACATGCCAGATATAATAAAAAAAAATTTAAGCCAGGTTATTTCGTAAAAATAAAGTTATTTCAGAAACATATAGTAAAATCTTTAAAAAAAAAATTACGAGGCTTTCAGAGTTAAAAAGTTCTGTTATGTGTACTTGTTTATCTGAAACTGTGTGACTTAAACTACTCTAATCTATAGATCTTTGTGTTGTCTGAATCAATAAATGAATTGAATTTTTAATTTAATAGAGAAAACAAACAGCTTTGAGTTGAGCTTATGGGTAACTTAAAGAGTTTCTGCTTAGTTACATGCATTTGCATCTATTATAGTAAAGATATGAACAGAAAAGCACATAAAAATATGAATGGTCCAAACACAAAACATGAGTGACAGGAGAAAAGATTTTATAATACTAGTATGAATTCTCACTTGAGGAGTCCTTGTGGCAGACAGCAAGTCTAGCACAGCCTGCGTGTCGGTGTCATCGTCCCCTTGCACAGAGGCCCCCGCGGAGGAGCCCTCGCCCTCCGACCAGGCCCCCGAGGACGCTCCTCCGCTGCCACCGCCTCGGCCGTTCAACTCCTTGCGCGGTGATAGCGATGGAGTACTTGCTCCAGAGTTTACTTCTACAACAAAAAAAAAATGCTCTACACCGCGTCATGTCCCAAAGTAAGCAGAGCTTGTGTTATGCTGACATAGGTAGTACATTACATATATGTATAGATATTTTTTATTATACTACATGGTATACACCCAGAAAACTCAGACAAATATTTGAAGATCATTTGTCCCGAGGCGGGAATGAAACCTCATGCATCGCAGGCGGACTTTCGCCCACTGCGCGTGTCGTGAGGTCTTCAGACAAAAATATACATGACGTGATTATAATATACACTATTGATTCATAATCTATATATATAAAAAAAAAATGGGTTAGTTACACAATTTATAACTCAAGAACGGCTGAACGGATATCGGTGAAATTTGGCAGCGAGGTAGATGGTATCCCGGGGCCGGACATAGGCTACCTTTTATTCCGGAAAAAAGCGTGCGAAGCCGCGGGCTGCAGCTAGTTGCAAATAAAATACAAAACTTAAAATTAGTAAGCAAAAAAATGTGATTAAATAACTCTTTCAAAAATAGACTAGCTGAATATTGATAGCAAAGCATAAGGCCTTCAAAAGGCAAAAACTTAACCCTAATAAAAGACCTGTTCCAACAAACCTACTCTAAACACTAAAGAAAACAAAAACAACACAAGCAAACACTAAATTATGAAAAAAAAGTAAATCTCAAAATGTTATTCTCTAAATTTACGAAATAAATGGTTATTATTGATTCTTGATTTATTTAGACCTTAAAGGACTCTTGGACAATGAAGAGGCTAATTTCTAGGTTCTGAATATTGAGAACAAGATCTTACCAATTCCATTATTTCTACTATTTTGTTTTCTTTCTAATTTCTGCTTGAGTTTTACATACTGCCGCTGGGCCCGTTCGTTTTGAAAGGCAGGGGGTGGGGAATGCTGCATGTGGTGCTGAGGTGGGACGTGGTAATGGGGGTACCCCCCGCCATAGAAATGCTGCGGACCTGCTGCACCATTGGTTGGTCCCTGAAATAGAACACAGAATCAGTTCTATGAACATTGATGTTTTTATCGGTCTTTAATTATTGACAAATAACATGTAAGAAATAACATTGACCAGAATATCTATGTAGTTATCTATATTTATGCCGCAGTTGGTAACAATCACTCAACATATTGTACCAACTAGGATTATATTATAATCGCAATGTTTATTACTTCCCCAAATAAATAGATAGATAGATATAGTTTATTGTCAAACAGATTACATGTTTTTGGTTAGTAGTGTCTTAAATCCTATGTTAGGTTTATCTAGACACTAGGGTTCTCTAAAAATAGCAATAAGTATTAATTTGTACACACGGTAGGCAATTACGCACACAACAATCACAGCGTTGATGAAGTTACTGTTGGTAAGCATAATACACTGACCTTTACTGTCCCCTTTTTATCTGGATTATCCTTATTGTTAGGATCAAGATTACTCATTTCGCAATTGTTTACATAAATCCCAAATGAACAAGCTGCTGGCACACGTCAATGCCACGTACATAGTGCGCAAAATGTTCGGTTGTGATAACGTTTCGCTTTCAGCAGTCTCGGTGTTGGCTATAACGTGGCCGCGATAAGATTACAACACTCATGAACTAACAGTGAACCTACCGAGTGCTTTACAGAAAATTGTCGGCTAATTTCGATTTGTTTTCGAACACAATAGCTTAGCTCGAGTGTTTTATTATACCTACAAATGCTACATTGCAATCGATTGGCTAAACCATGAACCATGGCAGTGTTTGCACAGAAGGTGAGCGAAGAAAACAATCGGTTGTATTCATGGATCGTGGCAATAAATATCACTTGACTCGGAACGTGAGAAATTTACATGGATCGTAATTGAATAGCACTTCGTAAATAGGCTTTGATTTTATTCAGTATTTCCTGAAATCGAGGAAAGAAAGCCAAAATAAATAACACGAACCAAAACAAAACAAATTTGATTATTTTGGAAAAAGTTTGGAATGGAAATGTTTCTTCTTCTTGTCAGATGGCTTCTGCGACTGGGTTGTCGCAATTGTTTGATTGATTCTGATTCTTGACGTTTCGTAGTTTTGATTGTCAATTATGTCACTGTCAAATTGACTTTGAAACTGGACTTTGTCGGGTTCATGAATCGTAAACTGATCGCGCAATTCGCGCGATCAGTTTACGATTCATGAAACGCTAACGGCCCGGCCACACGCTCCGTCTTACTTGCAATCATGCCTGCAGAAACCAGGTTGCGCAGGGAAGACGGAGCGTATGGACGGCAAGACGGTAGCTGGCGGCGAAAGCTTGGAAGCGCGTCTTGTGCTATCGTTGACATGCTGAAGGTTAGACTGCGCAAATTTAGTTCGCATGTGTTTACTTGAACGTGTGGCCGATCATTCAAGCCGCGCTTCAGTCCAGTTGTTGTACTAACCACAGTTGCAGTTGCTAAGGTGGTGTTCTTCTAAAAATAATCGGTTCGGCAGCTTCGTCAGTTAAATTTGACGATTATTGTATGATGTCTTCTGACAAAAACATTGATATATATGTACGTAGTACATACAACTCAGTAGACAAAAACGGCAATTAAAAGGTAATCGCCAGATTATCTATTCAACAACACATGCCTTGGTCTAACTTTGGAAGTTAGGAGCAAAGCCCCCACTAGGTAGGCAATGTACTTACATAATGATGTGGGGGCTGATGGTGCGGGGGTTGGTGGTGAGGCGGCTGGTGGTGCGGCTGGTGGTGCGGGCCGTGGTGCGGGTGCTGGTGCTGCTGCTGGTGCACCAAGAAATGTCGCATGTTCTCATCCATCACGGGGGGTAGCATTTGAGGCATCATTGTCGCTGACGTAACTACTTGCATGCCACCTGGAAATTAAAACATGAATCAATACATAAAGCATGAATGGGATTCCTTGAGACTAGGTGAAAAAAGATAAAGACAACTAAATGATGTCGGTAAGTATGTGGGTCAGACAGACGACAACGACGACGGGACGGGGGTATTTTCAGTCTCAGACTACCGCATGTTGAGCCGGTATCGTCATTCGAGACATGAATAAAAGCTGGCAGGTCATGGGTGGCTACGTTTTGCTTTATTTTGACACCGACGACGACGCGACACAGCGGCGATGCCGCCGCCCGTTCCGCTCCGTAACTTTGCGGTTGTGTTGAATATTTGAATGAACGTGTTTTGGTTATTCGTAGAAATCGTTCGTTGTAGAATCATCCGCTTTTGTAGACTACCGCTCTCGACGGAAACGTGCCGCATAGTTGAAGTAATGCAACCGACCACAGTCTCTTGAGCAACCCCAGCGTCGGCGCCGCCGCCTCGCGGATCTCACGAGAGCCTTGAAGTTCTTTGTTTCGAGTAAAAGGTATTTTCCCAGTTCTATTTGTTATGATTACGTAACGTTACCGCAACCACTAATTGATTGTGGTTTGCTCAGATTTCATGTTTGGGCAACAGCTTTGATTTTTCTGATGCATTAAAACAACTTTTTTGAAAACACGCCTAGTAAAATCTACCTAGATTTACCACACGTAAGGTGAAACCTTACTACAACTACTGTTATACTTTTCTACTACTGTAGGTTTTGGATCTGGATCTGGATCAGGAAGGCAGTTCTCGCCAATAAATCTTCTTCTTCTTCTTCTTGTCAGATGGCGCCAATAAATCACTCGTTAAATATGGCAAGAATTGTCAGATTTGACGTATTTCTAAAAACAGTGATTTTAAAAACTGACAAAATATCGAGTGATTGCTTTGTATAAACCAGTTACATAATGACAAAGAAGTCAAGTCGTAGCAAACAAGCGTATTCTCAAAATCTGCAATTCATTTCGATTCATTTATCGAGGGCTTTCCTTCGATAAGTTGCTTGTAGGGCATGCACCCGGTTCTACCCGGTTCTGAAATACCCGGGTATACTTATGTATATTCTTGCGAGGTATGTGTGGAACCGGTTCCGAAAGCAGTAAACGCGGTTTCCCCGGTTCTTTTAAAAAATAAAAGTGGTTTAATTTTATGCATAGAAAATGGAGGTAAATATGTCCGGAAAGAAAATAAGTTGATAAGGTACTGGGTATGACTACGTATCTAAAAATATTTTACTATGTTTATCTACTGTTTAATTTTTTAGATTTTGTTAGGGTTTATGAAGCACTAAATGAAATGGTCAGTTGATTTAAGTTTTACGATAGCTCATATCAGCCCATACAAGTCCATTGATCACATTATTATAAAAATATAATAATAACAATAATGCTGGACAATCCACACAGTTATCGTGGTCGGGTTTACCTAGTTGGACAATTTGGTCTAGCTAGGTAGACATAGTGATCAACAATTTCGTTTCCAACATGAACCCGTATGGGCACATGGTCTTTCGACATGATCTTTGCTTTACCCATGATCACTTTAAGACCTACCTGTCGGGTGTTGAGGTATCTAAGAATCTTGCTGAGGTCTTCTAGCGATTCCGCCATTTATGTAATGTGACGTCGGCAAACCGAAGGTGAGTGTTGTAATAGCCATTGAAATTGATTCCATATCCATCCAATTAAAATTTATCCTCTAATGCAGAGAGCTAGTTTCGGAATATAGCGTACTCTACCTGTCTCACCTTTTGTTTTGCAATGGGATCTAATTTGTGTTCAGGTTCTAGATCTGGATAGATATTGTGGCCATGTTAAATACTTCAACACTTAGATATAGGTACCGGTAGTCGATTTGGTATCGCTGGAGAGGCACTGCTCAAGTTTCGACTGAATCAAAGGATTTCTCGTAGTCCACAAACGCTTGATATAACGGCCGATTATACTCCTCTGTTTTCTGTATAATCTGCCGAAGCAGATGTGGTCTACGATACTAAAGCCTTTTCGGACCCCGGCTTGTTCGAGGGTGGAAGTCCTCAAACCTTCAAGAGAGACGATTGGTAGTAAACAGTTTATAGACGTGGTTCAGCAGTAAGATGGGCCTATTAGTTTTTTAGGAGAGGTTTGTCCTAATCGTAAACTTTCTTATGGAATAGTCAGAACAGGAAAGTGGTGGTACCACACTCTTATTCCACGCCTCTGGCGTTTGCCCCTCGAGAGTAATGGAGTTGAACCGCCTCTGAAAAACTTTAAGCCGCGGTGATCCACCTGCTCTCAGAAAATTACTTATTCATTCAAATCCTCTATGATTTATTCCAATCGTAAACAAATCGTATAATCGTATAACCTGGAACCGGAGGAACCGGTTTCCCCGGTTCTGACAGCATACTGGAACCGGGTATCAGAAATCTGGAACCGAGTACGGTTCTGCATTCCCTAGTTGCTTGGTATGTGGCACGAGCAGGCCCGGATTAGCCCCTAGGCCCACAAGGCCCAGGCTTAGGTAGGGGCCCTGCAAGCCTAGGGGATCTCATGGCGGATCATTCATACCCCTAAAGTCTGACTTGCCCGAAAAATTGGCATTTATTTTTCCAAATAATATTAGGTAGGTAAGTAAACTTACAGACCTATTATTATTTGGTAAAATAAATTCCAATTTTTCAAGCAAGACAGACAAGATCCGTCAAGTGCGAGTGTGACTCGTGCGCCAAGGGTTTCGAACGTTTGTCAAGTATATGAACTATAGGTACTGGTTTGAGACTGCTATTTAATGAGTACCTAAAAATTAAAGGTTTCAGATGGATCAGTTTGCAAACTTCGGAGTATAGAGATTAGATTACTTAAAGTATCCTGTGAAAGAATTATTTATACCTGCTTAGCTCGATTATAATGTTTTATTTTGTGTAACCTACCTACCCAGCAACTAAGCAACTAGCTCATAATCGTAACCCAAATTGCCTACAGCCATTAAAATCGTCATTGTGGTATGGAATGTTTCTAGCTGTAGGTAATTTGCATTGCAGCGATAAACTCCATTTATAGTGACTGACGAGTTGCGACTATTAAAACGAAGAGTGCCATCACTAATTATCGTTTAAATTACCCGACTATCTAGGTAAGTACTTGTTAGTCGAAAAATTCTATGAAGTCAGAACTTAAATCATAAAACCTGCATTCCATGAACAGTAGGTATTTAGGGAGGCATGTGCGTGCAGTAAAAGCACCATAAATAACGTGTTATTTTTCTTTGTTGAGGTAAGCAAGTAAGGTGCCTACTGCCTACTGCATATTGCTAACGGTACCTTCTCCAGGCCCACTCTCGTTAGATGTACGAGGAGATTATTCTAGAAAATCCATAAAGTCAAATCTAAATGGAAGTTAGTAGGTACTCCTTCCATTGGAACTGCAATGCAACAGACAGGAAAGTTTTGTTCTGCTAGATACAGAACTGATCATGACATTTATTTTTAACAATGTTCAGGAAATTAACAGCTAACTTAATGAGTAGTTATATGACTAAATACTGTAATTTATATAATCGTTTATTAAATTATGTATGTATACAAATACATGCTTATGTAGTAATGGCGACACATGCAAGATACATAATATTTAGTTAAAACTAATGAAATGATGAACCTTTCATATAAAAAAATCAAATAAATAAAAGGCCACTTAACATTTTTCACAAAAAGCGACTGAAATAATACTAAACAAAGTTACAGGACGACTAAATTATTATTATGTAAAAATTTGTAGAGGTAGGTAAGAAATTTCTAGCCATTTTGGTTTAATAAATGACATAAGAAAACTAATCAAGAAGACGCATCAAAAAATCTACCACTTACTATTATTTTTAGTTGAGTGGAAGGATTAAAGAAAATATCTAAATCAACCCCTCTCTGGAAAGAACTATAAAATATCCTCATGCTCTTATCAAAAATGTGTTCTGCCAGTAGTTAGTTTTACACGTTGGAAGATGAAAAGTCTTAGTCCGAGCTGTTGCAGCAGCTCGCACATAATCATCCTTGTCCTCTCCGTTATATAGGCATTTGTGGCAAGCATATATATCTCTAGGCACTGCTAGCTACCACAGTTGCTAGTGATAAGTGATAACCGAGAATCGAACTAAAGTCACCAGTCACCACAAAGGGAAGCTTGCCTTCCTTACACACATCAGGGAGGTTGATGCAATAACCACATTAGAAAGATTGCATAAGTAACACATTTTAGGAGGGCACAAAACACATACAGCCAGTCACTATCTGAGTAGGTATGTGAGACTTAAGAGAAGACCGAAGTTTTGCCTGGGGAGTCCAGGGGGCACATATTGGGCGTATAAAAGGGATGTTATGATGATGATGATTTGAATAAAATTACTATGAGTCGTAGGTTACTTGGGTCGTACAAAACCACCTGCCAAGTGTGTTGGTTACGGCAATACCCTCGGGTGTTCGGGGGAAGGCTTATGTTCACCAGTGAATGTATGTGGGCATATGATGTAAGTCAGAAATCATTATCGTTTAGGTATTTCTCTAGCTTACAAAATAAACTCTTAAACAAACGAAATTATTCTCGAGTCGTAGGTTCCTATTTACCATATTCAGGCGGCAGCGTGCAGACATGCGCGTGTTGCGGATGCTGCTGTGGGTGCGCACACATGTCCGGCACGTAGTACTGGTCCTGGTAGTACTCGCCGTAGGAGTAGGGCTCCCCGGGCCCGGGGCCGCCGCTCCCTCCCTCCGCGACGCCCACGCCCACCATGGCGCCGTCTACCAGCGCATGGCCCGGCGCCAGCGCGCCCGCCACCGCACTGCACACCTGGAAATAGCACCTGATGTTAGTACTAGGAAACATTGCCAAAACAGTACCTAGATAGAACAGTTCACCACACAATTTTACCATGACGAAAAGCAGAAGTAGTACCTACCTAAAACAAGAATAGAATTCTAAGCCTGTAATTTGGTACCTATAGAAACTGCAAGTCGACATAAGCCGAAAGCATATCTATCCGATCTGAACGCGCCGAGAGAGTCACAGGCATACCTACCTAGAGATAAGATAGTAGGTACCTACGCCACAATGTTGTCCTAGGCTCAAAGAAGAGGGATCAAGTCAACGTCTGTCAGAGTGGAAAGACAACGAAAGCCAGAGTTCTAATGGTGTTGAAAACCCGAGCAGCTCTTTCATTCATAGTTGGTAATGTTGGTATTACCAACTATAACGACTAAGTACTTGAAGGTAGATCCCTAGTTCTGGGAAATGGATGCATTAGCCTGGCTACTCGGTTGCACACAAGACGCATCACGCCGATACCTTGATATCGACACATCCGTGTGAGCTCGTCGTGATCTTATTTGCCTTTTAAATGGCCTGCCGTCAGCAAGCTCACGAGTTCTGCGTGGATGCGCCGCTATCTGTGTCAGTGACTGCGCTGCGCTCCTTGAAAGCGTCGTGCTATTGCGAAAGTCTACTCAAAATCCTTGGGTCTATATGCCTTAGAAAATGTATCTAAGTGCTTCGTGTTCAAGACGAGGGCAATGTGGATGAGCAACAAGAGGCCGTTGCAGGTTTGACTCCCAGCGAGGTTGGCTAGAATACCGACCATAGATCGCAAATAGATTTATGCTCGACCAATAATCTAGTCCGATTCTTGCTAGAAGTAGCTGCTAGTTCTAGCTAACCAAAACATAGGTAAACAATAATCGATGGCTTCAGTTACCAAGTGTCTGCTTTCAACAATGCGTCAGCAAAACTTTACTTGGAATCTGAATGCACATTTACAACAATAGTCTTGTCAATGTATGAATGAATAATTCGCCAAAATGTGACTCAGACTGTCCCAACAATGGGTTAGTCGCGTTGCGGTCACAAAGTTTGCTTTTAATGAACATTTACACTTCTTAATAAACATAAATTAATTTGTAATTTGTTGTAGGTTCCCAGTTACGATCAGGTACGAGTAATTTTACTTGATTTTGCCATGGCCAAAAAAGATAAGCAGGTACCTACCGAGGTTCATTCATTGTTATGGTAGGTACACCGATCATAACTTAATCAATCTTTGGAAACACATAGGACTCCTAGACAAGAAATATCACATTTTACCTTCCTGGCCTTGGTGTAGTAAAATTGAGTGCAAATATTCACCATCATGTGGGTAAAGCAATGCGAGCTGCGTATTTGGACTTCCCCAGAGCAAATATCTGAACTGATGTTTATGTTAAGAATTATTTTTCCTACCTATGTTTAAATTTACATGATTATCTGGATGAAAGACGACATTTCCGCCGTTTCTCTACGTTCGTTACGTTGTATAGACAGATATGTGGTATTTTCCTAGGTGCTTATTGCCTATAACTCTTGCGTGCGCAGGACCTAGGTATCTATTATTTAAACATAAAAATCATCAACAATTATGAACCTGCTCTACCAAACTAAGCATAGGCAAAGAATATACAACCTAAATACTAACGACAAGTAAAAAAGAAATCTGCGTTAACTAGAAACAACATGCCAAACGTCTATTCTATTATAATTATAATATAATTCAATAGGTAACGTAGGTGAACCTAGCAACAACAGATATTTATTTGCATCTAATTTCCTTTTCCAAGAATTTAAAAGCCAATAACGTTTTGCTTAGGTACGCGCGTAGGTAGAGTCAGCGCTATCGAGGGATTTCCCCCGACGTGTTTGATAATGATTCCACGAAATGAGGTAGGTTAATGTATTCTTGTGGAATTCAATATCTAATCTAACTAAAGATCCCATAACTTCCTTAGTAGGCGGGTTTTTTATCGCGATGATTAAAATTGTACCGAAAAAACCTTAAATAGGTTACCTAAGCAGAAGGTTCATAAATAAACATCATACATAACATAACCCACCATAAAAAGCCACAGACAGCAAACTAATCGCTTATATCATGCACTTCTCTTTCATACCTACCTACATTCAAAACAAAAGTCTATTTTAATGAGGCAAAGCCATCAGTAGACATTGTAGTTGGTTGGTATTGGTACAGCCAATACCAACCAACTACCTACGTGAAAACCATGAGGAACTAGGTAGAGCTAAAATAATCGTTTTCAAAGCCATGAGGGGCTATTTCTATTCCCTATGGTTGTCGTAGCAATGAATGCTGATTGAGAACGACATACAAATTATAAGAATGCTTGGGTACCGACGTTGTTCGTTTGTCGGTACCCAAGCATTCATATAATTTGTCTAATAGAATAGAAGCATGCTGTTTCTCACAGACCTCTCAGAAGTTGGATATGTATTTTGTTGTAAAAAGTTAACTTATTCAGTTCCAATTTTAACGTGCGCGGAATAGCTCTATGATTTCGCTGCATTTTCGCTGTCTATTTATGGCTATGGCATGTAAGCTGAGGTTATAATTACAATAAATACATTTGGTAACTACAGAATAATAAATTCCTTTTCTTAATCTGTCTAGGGTTTCGTTTCTTACTAAGTCAGACATATCATAAGTACATGTGTAACTTATATCTCGACTGTATTCTCGATCAACATTTATTCAATTATAGGTAAAAATTATGGGAATTTTCGGATTATTATTGTACCTTGGCCTCAGATGAACAAATTCAGTACCTACCTAGCCTTGAAATCCATTGAAATCCTTGAAATCCATCAATCTGGAAGTAGTTACCGATAAAACAAACTGCTTGCTTTGGATGCTGTGGAGCCATACTATTCTCATTCATCACTATTCTCATTATACACTTCTACCAATCAATACTAATGTGTGGTTGAGATCTTCTAAAATTAGCGAGGCTCAAGCATGAGTTTCAAACTTTTCAAAGAACCCCACTGTTTTAAAGTGTCCCGTGTGTGTCGGTCACATTGTCGCTTCCAAGCAACAATCATAAACTTTTCGAAACAAAGAGATTCTCACATGTTGTTTACACCGTACTTTACACCCGATAAAATCTGGCGACTTTAGAGACTGGACCGGTAGCCGAGCCTTTCACACACAAGGTTTAATGCTCTATCTACTACTATCTACTAGGTTGATTTTATTTCCAACAAATTGTGGGAAGATACGGCACCTAAGTAGGTCCGTTGTTTTATCTATAGCTCACTCACTGATCAAATAAATAAATACTGATCAATATTATTCTTCAAGTTATAATTGATCGAAGATATTATTCCATCCTCGCTTTCAATCGCCTGTCAATTCCTCGCTGTCAATTCCTCATCCTGAATCATATCCTTGGTTACACTCACATTCGGCAGGACATTATCTACTATCTTCTACGCTCATCGTTAACCGTTTCGCTGTCTCGTTGGTAAAAAGGCCTTCCAGGAGTCAGGGTCACGGGCGATCGTCCACCCTATGCGCTCGCGGCCAGCGCTCATTAAGCTAACTACCTACACATGTCATTATGAGAGCGCAATCATTTGTAATTTTGCCATTGCCATTTTGTGAAAAGAATAGGCATAGGATTTCACGTTCATAGGAGCGGGACAGAGCATACGTTTTTGGAACGGCGTAAGCGCAAAAATCAAGTTTTTGCTTATTTACAGGATACTACACAACTTATAAAGAAACTGGTTGAAGGAACCAAATAACTAGTAATAACCTGCGAATCAAAACATAAATCATTTCAATAGACCGCAGGGTTCCTGAGATGAGATCTCGACTAAATTATCTACGAAACAGTGCACTTTCATGAACTTTTTTTACAGTATTTTTTTCGCAGTCGTGTTTTTACATTTCTGGAACCAAAGAAAAATGTAATTATATGTTTTTAGTTTTGTACCACGGGGATCCTGTGAGTACTCAGATCTCGGCCTAGTTTGACAACCACACCTGCTAGGTTCGCCTCTTAATCCTTCAAGGTAATCACTGGGTAGGCTTGCTATACGCCTACTTATTGGCACTACGGTAAAGTACACGCAAGCATTGAGATTATACTTACTTAGAATTAAAAACATCACGGGTTTATTGATAAGTCACTGACACTACGTGAACTGAAGTTTCTGCCCTATATCACAAACACGTTCGTGAAAACGGCAGGTCTTAATTCTTATCTAGTTTTTTGTAAATCACCTCTTCTAAAAAAATAAAAAGCTTCTTTGTCCGGAACCCATTTCATTACTAAAAACCGATCTTCCACTCCCACACCCACTGTTAATTTAGGGCAGCGCCGTTTTTAAGTTAAGTAAAACAAAGTATCTCTAAAGAACGGCTATTGAATGGAGTACCTACTATCAAAATCAAAATTAAAAATTAAGACCTGGCGTCATCACTAACATGTTCGTGATGATGGGCAGAACCTGCATTTCACGCAATATCAGTGAACTACCAATAACCCTGTATAAATTAATGAAACACCTTTCACAGTCTACAGTTAGCGCAACAGTTTCAATTGAAATACTAGTTCGAATTAGTTTCTATTCTTTAATTGTTATTTTCTTTGTTAATAAAGTCTTTTCACGACAAAATAACACGAAGAAAAAATGGAGGTAGAAAGATACCCATCACTGAATACAATAGTTAATAGCGTCAGATTTGGCCCAGGATCTCAAGAGGCGCAAATATGCAGGTCTCGACAGAGCCTACACAATTGCTCCCCTTGGAGTCGAGATCCTAGGTCCGTGGGTTACCGAGGCTCAAGTTATCTGAGCGTCTGGTAGAAACGACGTGTGACCCAAGAGCTGGTGGATATCTGACGCAGCGCATCAGCGTTGCCATTTGCCATACAGCGGGGCAATGCAGCCAGCGTCTTGGGAACGCTTCCGACTGGTATTGTTATGGATCAGTTGAGATACCTGTAGATTGTTGACAACAGTCTGCAGTTAGCCTAATTGTTTCAATTATCTATTAGTTCTAATTTGTTTTTAATATTTGATTGTAATTTGCTATCGCCGTATTAATACCTAACATATATTCTTAGAGAGGTAAGTAGGTAGCAATACAATGCTGTTGTGTTTAGTATGTAAGTAGGAACACCTGTTCCTACTACAATTTATGTAGGTAGGTATAGGTACCTACCTATACCTACCTACATAAATTGTAATATAGAGGAAACTTTAATCCTTTTAAAACATAAAATTATCACGTCTCCACCAAGATATTTTCCTGTTATGCGCTTTGATTACCTACTCTTGATAGGTGAAACCACATCAATCATTTCAGGTAATTTATTAACGTAAATAAGCATGACTACCAGATATAATTGAGGTAAAGTATATAGGTACCTTACCTACCCTAGGTATAGGCAAATAAACAATATCCCTTATATATCTATCTTTATATCATGAAAAGGTCGCATACTTTGAGCATAACATTAATAATAAAATAAAAGATGCAAAATCCCTCTGGAGAAATCTTAAATCTACCATACTCCCTTTCAAAAAACAATCTTCATTACCAGCTAGTTTTACAGACCCAAATAAAATGAACGACCATTTCTTAAATGTACCAGGAGTAGCGCACATTAACATTAGCCAGCTAACATACTTCGAGTATTACAGGTTCAGTGGTGCAGTTTTCAGTTTAAGCACTGTAGGCTTTGATGAGATTCTGAAAGCTATTAAGATGCTCAAAAGTAACGCAGAAGGTAATGATCATATAACTTTAAACATGCTGTTAATGACATTCCCACAATCCCTAGAGGCCTTATTATGCTTGGTCAATACTTCCATCGCTATGTCTACTTTTCCAGACGAATGGAAAGTAGCAGTAGTACGACCGTTGCCAAAAATAGACAACCCCGTTGAAATTAAAGACCTAAGGCCTATTAGCATTTTACCATGCATGTCCAAAATATTGGAAAAGGTAGTAAATGCTCAACTTACGTCATATCTAGAAACCAATGCAATTCTACCAGATGTACAGTCTGGTTTTAGAGTAGGTAGAAGTACGGCAACTGCGCTTCTAGATGTGACCGATAACATATTATCTGCACAAGACCAAAGATTGTGTACAATACTGGTACTGCTAGATTTTTCCCGTGCGTTCGACTCCATAAATTTGGACCTGTTGCTGTCAAAGCTAAGATACTACGGTTTTGACAATGCAACCGTCAAATGGTTCGACAGTTATTTGGGCAATCGTCGCCAATATGTAGAACTGCGTGATGATAGTGGAAACAAAATAGTGTCAGCTACAACTCCTGTTACTAGAGGTGTGCCACAAGGATCCATACTGGGACCTACACTGTTCAGCCTGTATTGTGCCGATCTGGTCAGCTGCATAAAGAACTGCAAGTATCATATTTACGCCGACGACCTGCAAGTATACTACTCCTTTAAATCAGCTGACTTCGAGAAGGCATCGCTGCTTATAACAGAGGACCTCAATAGGATCGCTGCATGGTCAGAGGACAACAGTCTGATACTAAATGCTTTGAAGACTAAATTTATGGTTTGTGGTGGTAAGAAGCAAATAGGCAAGCTGGGTCCTCATATAGGTATCTCAGTAATGGGAGCGTCTATAGCCAGGGTTTTCGAAGCTCGAAACTGCACTTAGATCCTGACCTGCGCTTTGAGAAACACATTGCGGAAAGTGTGCGCAATTGCTTTTATAGGCTTAAGCTGTTATATAAGATTAGACCTTATTTAAGCGAGAACCTTAGGCTACAACTGGTAGAGTCACTAGTCTTATCTAGGCTAAACTATGCTGACACTGTGTTTGGTCCGTGGCTCCTAGCACGCACACAGAAGCTTGTGCAAAGGGTGCAAAACGCGTGCGCCCGCTTCTGTTTTGATATTCGCCCGAGAGGACACATAACCCCATTCCTAAACAAGCATTTCATTATGAAAATGAAATCACGACAAAAACTGCATCTAGCATGTCTTCTCTTTGGCGTGATTCATGCTAAATCACCAGCATATCTATATGAGAAGCTTGACTGGCGATCAGACTTGCGCGCGTCTCGTAACAGGCAGTGTGTGGCGCCGCTTGCTACTCAAGGCACGCATCTGCCGCATTTCGCGGAAGTTTCCGATATGCAGCGACAAGATGTTGGAATAACATCCCCCCGCCAATCAGAAGCAGTAATAGCATATATGGATTTAAAACTAAATTAAAGCGGTTTCTAATTCAGGAACAAAGAAAGTGGGACGGCATCAATAACAATGATGCTTCGATAATTTGAGTGTCTTAGCTTATCTGTATCTCTTTTTGATATAGAGGAAAAATACATTACGTTAATATGTTACGAAAGTTTAAGAAATGGCGTTTTTGTTCATTTTCTAGTTCTAATTTGATTTTATTATTTGATTGTAAGTTTCTTTGTTAATAAAGGCCGTTCAGTTGGTAGGCAAATAGTTAAGTACCTATTCAAATGTATTTTATAATATATATTTTGTTGTAGTTGTCCATTACTTTAGATAAGCTACATGGTAGGCATGTGTGCATAGATCCAGATAATATTGCTAATATAAAAAGTTATATAAAACCCTTACTTCATTCACTTTATGCTAAACATACATAGAGCAGTGTACGTAGAGGTTTGTCGTTGGTGATGTAATTTACCTCACGAGGGTCAACATAATACCAGCGCTGAGTAGGTAATTTTTTTTTTATTTATCTACTCAGCAACATGCTGAGTTGATTCCTTTTTGACTCGACACTCGGTGGTTTGCCAAGAAGGGTGCGGAACTTATTATGTAGGTACCTACTGATAATCTATGTACCTAATGTCATACTAATAAATTTGTACCTAGAATTGTTCTTTTCCATAAATGTTTAATAAGTGTAATGTGTCGTGTCGTGTCAAATAAATCTTTCATTTCATTTATATTATTATTTTTTTGCCATTTTAAAGGTTATTTATTAGTGTTGGCGCCATGTTTTTGTGATACTTTTACTTGTAGTAGGTACCTGCTTTCAATTTAATTTTAGCTATATGGTACAAAGAGACTTTATTAGCAAAGAAAATTACAATGAAATAATAGAAATAAATTAGAACTGGTATTTATAATTGAAACGATTGAGCGGCTGTTGCAAACAATCTACAAAGAATAAAGAATGAGTCATTTATTGGCCAAGATGATATGCCTATACTATTACAATAATAATGTTTTTATTGTGATAAATATAACAATCTTCGACTTGTCAAAATATACATGATGTTTGCTGTAAATGGGCACTATTTTACTGTTACGGTACTAAAGTTAGGTACTAGATTTAACATTGAACTGGTTGTAGTAATTTTCCAAGTATTATTATATAGTATATATTGTTTTCTCTAATAAGATTTTTTACGTTACAGACGAAGCTGTGGTAATAATATTATGGTCAATAGATTTTATACTTAATGGGAGCTTATTGTTAAGTTTAATTCCAATGACATTTGGAAGTTTTTCGGATAATTTAAGTCTATGATATAATGCTGCCAATTGGGTTTTATTCCTCGTGTTGTCCCTATTTTTGCCTATAATGTCATACTGGTTTAGGTTAGATTTCATATACCTTAAGACTTCTAGTATGTACACAGATACTGACGTAAGAATTCCCTGTTCTCTAAACAGGTCTCTGCATTAGTCTCTGTAATGAGCTTTTGTTAGTATCCGTACCGCTCATTTTTGCATTTTCAGTATCCGTTCATAGTCAGTTGAGTTGCCCCACAGAATTATGCCGTAGCTCATGATTGAGTGTATATACGCCTAGTACACATCTTTGAGGTCGGTGCTTGACGTCATTGTCCTAAGTTGCTTTAGTGCATAGATCCCAGTTGACATTTTCTTACGCGTGATGTCAATATGATTTTTCCATGATAACAAAGGATCCAAGTTGAAGCCTAACAATTTAACTGTGCTTGAACTCATGATAGTACTTCCGCCATGTAACGTTATAGGAATGTTATCTTGCACCGTAGCGATCGGACTAAAAGACATAACACTAATTTTGTCCTCATTCAGTTTAAGTCCGTTGATGGTAAACCAGTCCCTTAACACATTTACTGCTTCGCCTATTTTACTCAATAGATTCTCTATAGTTTTATCGGCTATTATGATAGTAGCATCGTCCGCGTATTGGACTAGTTCACCGCCAGTGCTCACGCCTGATATGTCATTTAAAAACAACGTTGGCAAAGATGCATCGATTGCATGGGTGATTAGATTACTTTGATTAATAGAAATAAAAAATATAGATAAAAAATAGTTAACTTATGTCATAAATAATGGAAATTTCATAAGTAAAGACCTAATATAAAACGAAATATGGCAAATACTAACAAAAGCAAACCAAAAAAAATAACTGTGCTGCAGCGTATTTTTACTCTATGAATAGCATTATATATAAGTACTTGTTTTCCGTGGTGGGTGGTGAATGGGCAATCGAAACGAAACGCAGCAAGTTCTGCTCCGACGCATTTACCTACGTCAATGTTCGATCCAAAACCAATTATTATTTACGATAAAGTAAAAATTGATTTTCGTCGAATAACAGGAAAAAATATTACCTACGCAGTTCTTTATACCAGCTAAAATGGTACTACATACGTACAGACATTTGTTTTTTATAAAGGTTAGCTTGAAGATTCAATGAGAAATGGCTCTTCTGTCACTACGTAAATAGGTAAAGTTTAGGTAGGTAATGCGTGTAGGTACCTAGGTAATTTACTCTCTTACTTAACCAGTCAGTAACTTCTATCTACTACCATTTATTTAACTTGCT
Source organism: Eupithecia inturbata (assembly GCA_963662085.1). Classification (NCBI taxonomy): domain Eukaryota; kingdom Metazoa; phylum Arthropoda; class Insecta; order Lepidoptera; family Geometridae; genus Eupithecia; species Eupithecia inturbata. The sequence goes on along the minus strand of OY759180.1, from coordinate 5,352,255 downwards.
GCTGGCTGGTCCTATCTCGTGGCTCGTTACGAAACGAAAAATCGAGAAAATTGAATCCATGTTTACTTTGAATCTCAAATATGTTTGCAGCCGTTAAACTGTAGGACGGGAATCCCAAATATAAAGTGCAAAAGGAAGAATCATCTAAACAACCGCCAGTTGAGACGTTCCGAGAATACATTTACATACTAAATGTGGAGTGCCGTAGACTGTGACCATCGAAAACGAAGACTACTAACTCTACGGCAGTACCTAGAAACGTTTCGTGCTTTGTCGTATTCACGTCGTTTCGTAATTAGTTTATTAAGTATTTGTGTGGATTGTCCAGCATTATTTACTTCTTTATTTATTTATTTACTTGTGTAAGGGTAGTGTTATTTAAAAGATATCAGACAGTTAGCAGCTTCGTCGGTTAACTTTGACGTTTAATGTATGAACACTTCTGTAAAAAACGTCAATTAAAATTTAATTGCCGGTTTATCTTTTTGAAGAACACATTCCTAAGTGTTAGGCTGACTCCCAACCAAACTGATGCCACCTTAATCATCTTTCATAGAAGTAAAAAAAACAATACAGATGATGTTTTGCTATGGCTTTTTCGATTGGCACTTGTCTTTAGTTTTAGTAGTTGGATTTGTTACTAGGTATTTATACCATACATAATTATGATGTCGCACTAACGCCAGACCTATAATTTTACAATAAGGGAAGCATAAATTATGCGCGAAAAATATTTAAGAAGGTACCCATGAGGATGTCATAGATACAGACTACGCAAAAACACATAGATACATACGTTTAGAGATCGCATAGACTAGATATCTGCGACCAACTAACTGCGTCGCTTTCATTATAGTACGTACAGTAACGTTCATGCAGGTCGCCCCACTAAACCAATGTAATAACGACTTGTAATAACGACTTGGAACCTCTCAGAGGGTTACCTATCGATAAAAGCCACTTCCTAAGTACCTACCCAAAGACTACGACTAAGGGTCATTACTCATTAGATTAGGCTAGATGCGTTGTTTAATCATGTGTCTAGTTAAAAATTTGGTACTTCGGATAGTTAAGATTAAACACAAATCGAGATAGGATGGTAAAATTATTGAGGCCGCCGATTGTGCCTCACTTAGTAGTATACACGTATAGTGTTAGTGTTACGTTTTTGTTTTATAAATGTACTAGCTGCAGCCCGCGGCTTCGCATGCTTTTTTCCGGAATAAAAGGTAGCCTATGTCCGGCCCCGGGATACCATCTACCTCGCTGCCAAATATCACCGAGATCCGTTCAGCCGTTCTTGAGTTATAAATAGTGTAACTAACACGACTTTCTTATATATATATATATAGATAGATAAGATAGATAGATTGATGGTGCAATAAAGTTATAATCTATCAATCTATTATTTTTAAGGGTATAGAATTAAAAAAATATGGTTTAACCTCAAAAACAATTTCATCAGATAAAATAATGTAGGTAGGAATCAATAAAATAGAAATCAAACAAAAATTATAGTTTCACTTAGACAGCTTGACACATCCAGTTAGCATTGTATTGTCATCATGTTTAGATTATATGTCCACTACATACTTATTTTATGTAAGTAACACAACAACGATAAATCAACTAGTCACTTATTGTTGTTAGTATCCAACAAATTGTATTTGTATTGTATACATATACTTTTTTATGCGAATAATGTCGTGCCAGTGTTATTACGGGTGCTCAGCAGAGGAAAACCGCCTAATCAACTGTCATTTCATATAATAATCATTGTCGTGGATACAGGTAAACGAATGTGCTTTTGAGAAAAATACCTGTAACCTTATTATAATAAAGCTCAAATTATCGGCGCTGTGACTTTAGAAGCTTAGATGATATAAATTCCGCAACAAGTGTAGAAAAACGTGACCGAAAAGCTACATTGAAAGTGCCTAAAGTAGGAAGAGCTTAAAAATAAAAGACAAAGGTACAGAATAGGGTTTGCTCAGTTTTAAAGACAGACATATGTATAATTTTAATTAGGAAGATAATAATAAATATTATCTATATAAAATAGAACCCCTACGTAAGCTCTATCCTTTCATATAGATGGTCAGGCAATATCAACTTATGTCTATCCATTGTGCTCGATGTGTATAACTAAAATAATTTGGTAGGTAAAACATGAAGCGTAAACATCGGTTTCAATCGATTATTTCAGTAAGTCTAGACAAGTTAGGTACCTAGCACAAGCAGACTGTTACTAACCCACTGTTCATAGTTATGTATATGGACGTAAAATAATATTGGAGTGAGAGAGACTCGGGAGCCATGACGACAGTATCGGTCGATACCCTAGGAAAAAGATCCGCCTACTCAGACGGACAAACATGATAGATAACATTACCTTTATATTAAGTATACTTTTAACTGCTTCTATTTTACTGTGAAATAAACAATATAATTAAAAGATAGTCATAGTACACTAGGTACATAGTAGACTCGATTGAATCCCCAATATAAATAACCTTATATATATTTATAGAACCTACAGGCAGCTATCACCTTAATTTAAATCTTGTTTCAATAAAATTTGAATTCCGACGAAATATCACTTAGTAACCAGGAAAAAAATTAAATGAAAGGTTTAGCTGTAGCTTTAGTCTTGAAACAGGGAAGTGCGTAGGCAGCGTCGCGCCGCCCGCCCTACGGCTGCCGAGGGCGGCCGCCTACACATTGACGTGCAAAATTAATAACTCGTTGCAAAGGTGACAAGATAATATCTGCGCTGCTTCTGTAGGTATTCTATAATACGTAACATCGCTCATTAGATCTAGTTATTCCTAGTATTAGGAGATTAGGCCTAAATTTAGATTACGTTAATTTAACTTACTAACTGTTGATGTGAGTGTACGCGCTCACATCAACAGATTAAGTAAAACTACCACCTACTACACTAATAGAAAAGTAGTTTTAGCTAAGCTTTTTAATAAAAAGTATTTTAGTAAGTTCTGCAAGATCTGTTTTGAAAATGGAAAATGCCATGGTAAAGTGAAACCAACAAGTGTTTTTGTTTATAAACAAGCAGCAACAACAACATTAAACAACAGTGTATCCCTCGTAATGTGCTTGGCGGGTTAGGAAATACGTAGGACGTAGGTCCACTGGCGCCACTGACGAAGTCAGGCGTGAAATTATGTACCTAGCGGATTTAACGTTAATTTTAATTTAAAGTAAATTTAACCAAACCTACACTTGAACTGTGGTGGGCCTATTCCTGGATTGGGGCCAAAGCGAGACGACTGGTCTTTATTCAATAGCACAGCTGGTACGGGACAAGCTAGGCAGGTATATAGGTACAATATCTCCGCTGACTAACGTAACATACTAGGTAGAGAACTAGGTAGACTCGTACATACACACACACTTAAAGAGACTAACATAGTTACAAAGCAACATTACCTAACCTGTGATGTTACACGCAAATCTCGAATGTCGGTCTATTTTTGAGCTTTAGCAGTATATTAGCTCACAATTTAAGTTGTTAAGAATCAAAAACTTCGAGATTCCAACTTCTCTATCTAAACGTTTCGGATAACGAAACCCGAATCTAAATGGTTACAACATCACCACACCACGTCAGTACTAAATGGTTACAACATCACCACACCACGTCAGTACTAAATGGTTACAACATCCCTCCGGACCGCGAAAGCGATAAGACGTGTGTAGCCCGTACAAAATTTTATTTAAAAATACTTTGGAAATCAATCAAATAAATTCGTTGAGATACCAGGCGCACAGAAAGACAAGGAGTCATCGTAAGCGCAGCGCAGACAGTACGAGACAACACCTTCGAGTGCGATAGTGACAGCAGTAAATTTGTAAGTTGCGCGGCGACGGTACGTCATCACACCTCAACCACTGGGTGCTTACTACTGTTTGGCACAAGCCATAAGCGACAGCGGGTTGCTATTCTGGAACAAAGTCAACCCCGAATTCATTGAGGCAAACAAAAATGGACAAATTTCTTGTAGATAAACGACGAGTCAACCAGCCAGACAACGAAGCTAGCTCATATCAGGCTAATGAAACAACCCCTCCCAACTGTGCTTTGTGGCGCGAGAAAAGAGGTAGAGAAAATGATTGGGAAACGGAGTTTGTTGATTTTAAGAGAGAAATCAGCGAAATGATGACAGCACTAATGGCAAAACAAGAAACTGATCTAAAAAACCTTTTTAACCCAACTTTGACAGGCATTCAAAAAACCAACCAAAATATTGAGAATTCTATTGCTCTTCTAATGAGCAAAAATGAGGAACTGGCGCAGAAGGTAGAACAGTTAGAAATACAAAAAAAGAAGGACTACGAATATATAACAATTTTGGAGAGTAAAATAGAAGACATACAAAGATTGGAGAGGAAAAATAACATTGAAATGAAGAATGTACCAAAAGGGAACACTGAAACCAAAGAAGACTTGATTAATATGGTGGAGCGACTGGGCAAATCTATTAGCTGCCATATTAATAAGTCAGATGTTACGGATATTTACAGAGTACGAGGAAAAAAAGAGGGTCAAACTAACACACCCATAATAGTTGAGTTTTCCTCCACTATCCTAAAGACTAATGTTCTAAAAATGAGTAAAACTTATAACATTAAGAACAAAGGAAAGCTCTGTGCCAAACACATTGGTTTCACTAGAAACGAAGACACCCCAATATTCGTCTCCGAACAACTAACTATAAAAGGATCCCGGCTGCATTATCTCGCAAGAGACCTTGCGAAGTCCAAGAGATACAAATTTTGCTGGACCTCATATGGGCGGGTCCTTGTAAGAAAAGACGAAAACTCGCCAATTATTACCGTTTACAGTGAAGAACAGGTGAATAAACTAATGCAGGCGTCATGACTACTGATACACACACCGAAACAAGTTCCGTATACATTAATAATAGTTAGAACTAATGTTAGTATTATAATAATCATATGTACACAGCTGCTCTCACACCATATTACACAAAAACCACACACACATTACTTACACAATTTCACGAATACACACACACAACTATACAACAAAGATAGCTCAAGATTTGCCATTACAATTTTGATGAGCAATGTAGGGTACGTTCTAAGTATGACTAAAATCAATTATCTTACTCTGTATGATGGATAGGTCCATTGAAATTGCACAGGAAATAGACCATACTGAAATTGCGCGCTCATTCTCATGTAATATTGAAGAACTACCAACTATGATACGCACAAAAAGTTCTGACATAATAGTTCTATCTCAAAACATAAGAAGCGTCTATAGTAATATGAATGATTTGCAACTAACACTAGCCGAACTAAACTTTGAAGTAGACATAATTGTTTTAACTGAGTGTAGGTTAAATACAACTAAACCTATACCCTACCTTATGAACTATAATTATTTCATTACAACTAACCATATTAATCAAAATGATGGTGTGATAGCATACATACAGAACAACCATAATGCTCTTGTTAAGGAGATAAAATTGGAACATGCTTCATGCTTGCAAGTTAACCTAAGTTCTGCAATAATTCTATGTATTTATCGCTCACCCTCAAATAATAATGCCGAAACGTTTATTAATTCCCTTAATAATCACCTATCTAAATTAAAATCGTTTAAGAATATAATAATAGTAGGAGATATAAATATAAACATCTTACCGAAAAAAGAAGAACGTAGTGGTGACAGAAATAACCGACTTAGTTATTTGAACGCTTTAGCTACCCATGGACTATTGCCCGGTCATCATCTACCTACTAGAGGTAACAATTGTCTCGACCATGTCATTCTAAAACTAGACTTAGCTAAAAACGCTGCTACTGTAGCCGTGATAAACACTTCTACTACTGATCATCTTACAATCCTATTAAAATTCTCAAAAATCTATAATAATACACACAATCGTAAAACTAAAACTATCACAAATCAAGAAACTGCGGCACTCAATTTACAATTAGATACTACAAACCTACTTAAAATTAATGATCCTAATATACTATCAACAATGTTAACCGACAAAATACAAAAATGTCTCACCGAAAATACTAAAACTATAACTATTCCCAGGAGTAAACGCATCTTAAAAACCTGGATCACACAAGGTATCCTAAGATGTATAAGAAATAGAAATACTATGCAAAAGAAACTTAAGGGTGACCCTGATAATGAAATACTGAAAATTACATTTCGAAGATATAGGAATTATTGCAATAACTTAATTAAAACTGCCAAAAGAAAATATGAAAGGAATGAATTAGCTAAATCTACAAAAAACAGTAAAGCATTGTGGAACACTATTAATAATATAACGCATTACAAAGCAGCTACTACACCAAACATACAACTACTTAATATAAAAGCCACATCGTTAGCATCCGTTAACTATGTTAACAATTATTTTTCTAGTATAGGCGAAGTTTTAGCAGTAAATATAATCCAGCAAAATAAAAATTTACACGAAAACACTCTACTTAACCTGCCTTATACACAAGCTTCCTCATTTGTATTAATAGATGCGGACCATAATGAAATTAATAATATAATTATGAATTTAAAGCAAAATAGCTCTCCGGGCTATGATAGTATCCCCTCGAGCTTTCTAAAACTTTCTAAAAATATTTTAATTCCCATAATATGTCACCTTGTAAATTTATGCTTTTCTCAGGGTATATTTCCAAGAAGTCTAAAAAAATCTTTAATTACACCAGTTTTTAAGAATGGTGACAGAGACGACATAAGTAACTATAGGCCTATTTCAGTGTTGCCAGCTACTTCAAAAATTTTGGAAAAATTACTAAACAAAAGACTTATAAGTTATTTCAATAAATTTAATATTATTTCGAAGTCACAATTTGGATTTAGGAAGGGTCTTTCAACTGAAGATGCCATAACAGCTCTTAGTAATCAGATAGTAGCAGAAGTTGATATGGGAAGAAAATGCCTTACTGTGTTTCTAGACCTCAAAAAGGCTTTCGACACCGTCGCTGTCTCCATTCTCATACAAAAATTAGATAAATTAGGTATAAGGGGTACTCCGCTTGCACTAATTAAAGACTACCTTCGCGACAGAAAACAAAAAGTTAGAATTGGTGAAGTTACTAGTGAGGACGTATCAATAAATTATGGAGTTCCCCAGGGAAGCGTGTTGGGACCTACCTTATTCCTGGCTTACATAAATGATCTGTGCGACCTTAAAATTGACAACGGACACATTGTATCGTACGCAGACGACACCGCTATAGTTTTTACAGGATCATCGTGGGAAAATGTTAGGAAAAGCACAGAAAAAGGCCTACAAGAGGTTGCTAAATGGTTAAAATCAAATCTCCTTACACTTAACATATTAAAAACGAACTATATATGCTTTTCTATGTACAATAGCTCCCAGCCTGAACCTAACTTTAACATTAAAATACACAATTGTAATAATAGCCAAACATGCGAATGTCCAAGCTTGGGAAAAGTAGAATCCACAAAGTATCTAGGGGTGGTGATAGATCAACGGTTATCATGGCATGCCCATCTAGAGCTACTTATGACGAGAACCAGAAAGCTAATTTACATATTTAAGAACTTAAGACACGTTGCATCACCTAACCTTTTAAATCAAATTTACATTGCACTATCCCAATCAGTATTAGCGTATTGTATTCCTATTTGGGGCGGGGCTACCAAGACAAAATTTTTGGATCTCGAACGTACACAAAGATCTTTGCTAAAAGTAATGTATTTCAAATCTTATACGTACCCAACCGACATGCTTTACTCTGGCTCGGGAGTGCTGTCAGTTAGAAAATTGTATGTGCTATTTACAATACTAAAGCTACATAAAACCCTGCTATTTGACCCTAATAAACTAACGAAACGTAGATATAGAATTGTGATTGATAAGCCGACATCTAGCTCGGCATTCGCGAACCGGCAGTATACAAGTCAGTCCTTACACCTATACAACAAAATTAATAAAATACTTTGCATGTATCCCTTTAACAACTACAAATGTAAAACATCCCTAACTAACTGGCTATTACAACTAGGTTACGATGAGACTGAAGCCCTTCTGGAAAGATTCACATAATTCTGTAAGATATTTTTATTATTATTTTACAATATTAACTCTGAGCAAATCCCTTTTACAATCTAACGACACACGCACAATCACACCCCCACATTACACACACACAAGAATGGTGTCTCCTGTTGCCCGGACTCTTAAGAGACCAGTGTCCTCAGGAGTGCCAATCATAAATACACGCACACACTACACATAACACATGCACACACACCCTCTCACACACACACACACCCTCAAGCACACTGTTCTCCTGTTGCCCAGACTCTTAGGGGACTGGCGCCTCAGGAGAGCAATACACACACACTTACAGTTGTACCACATTTTACGAGCACTAAGAAATATATTTCTAGTTTAATTTATTTTTTAATTTTACTATTTACATATTTACTTTGAATATGTTAAATACAGTTTGCAACATTTTATTATTATGTGATTTACAAAATTTAATAAGCAAAACTTTCTTGACTTGGACCATACGTTAAAATGTTTTGTTTGAGCAACCTTGTTAATTGTTAATTATTGTCCTACCCTTCATTTATTTTCAATAATGGTATTGCGACCAAATTATATTACTTTTGATATTTATTATTTAACAAATGTAACGCCACTGAAATTTACATAATAGAAGACGTGGAAGAGCGAAAACACCTGATACAAGTATATCATTATACTTAAAAGGTGTTTTCGGCTATGGTAAAAATATTGTATCTTTTATTACAGAATAAAAACATTAAAAAAAAAAAAAAAAAAAAAAAAAAAACATCACCACACCACGTCAGTACTAAATGGTTACAACATCACCACACCACGTCAGTACTAAATGGTTACAACATCACCACACCACGTCAGTACTAAATGGTTACAACATCACCACACCACGTCAGTACTAAATGGTTACAACATCACCACACCACGTCAGTACTAAAAGCATTGACGCAAGTAATACCAACATTATGGCTCGTATTATGAAAGCTTGCTTAGTCATCATCAATCTATGCTTGAGTGACATTTATGTCATAGAAAAAGCGTTACTCAAGCAGAGATCGATGACTGAGCAAGCTTTCATAATACGGGCCTATAATGCCTAATCTAACAGCGACAAAACACATTTTATTTTAATTTTAATAACAAGGAGTGCGTGGAAAATAGTATTAGGTATCAACGAAATTTATGTGTCTCAAAACCAAATAATAAAAATAGTTAAACCCAAAAATTTGACGTTTAAGAATACAGAAATAAGAAGCGATGGCCAGAAAGAAAAAGCGGAGTAGAAAGGATCAGGTCAGCTCAGTATGTATCTCATTTCTGGCTGACCGTCGTCGATAGCCCGACGGCGGCGTCATGTCATCAGCACCTGCTCTGAATAACAAATATTCACGCATCCATTATAAACGCATACGAATGGAGCTAAATTAAATATACACTCTTGGAGAATCACTCTACATTTTATTAACAGACCGAAACAAACCAATCAATGACACATCGGGGTATATCTATTCCTTACTTCCTAACTCTGCGTGCAAATAATAATTTAACTTTAATTTGTTTCAAAGACGGTGAAGGCTTTCACGCTGGCAATGATGTAACAACTTTCCTGCCACGTGAAGCTCAGTTTAACCTAATTCATGCTTCCGGAATAGATAGAGATCCTTCTGATAAACGAATGTTTTAAAACAAACAAATCTCGTGTTTCCCCAGAGAGTCATTCAGTACTGTAGATGATATTGAGCATGTGCTATCATGACTCAAAACATGCACCTAAATACATATTTTATATTATTGACGGGTTACTATTTATCTATAGGCAATCTCACACATGTGAATAATGTAATTTTTATTTACCGCCATGATAACGTAAATGGAGCACGAACTATGCCGCATACATTATTCACATAGTGGTATGCGCACACGCAATCATAGTCACCGTGGAAAAAATGTCATTAGCGTCATACAGTGCAGTTTTATTGCTGTAGTTCCAACTAGTTTTGAAATTAATCTCAAATTGGCTTGTCCGCGTTTTATATGATATCTACGCATTTGCGCATTGAAACAATTGTCTACCTTCAACGTTCTTAGTGCGGGCGAACTTACTTACCCATTATGGTAGCTATCATCGACTGCACATAAACAAATAAATTGCACACTCAACATTACAGGAAATTTCGGTAGGTATAAATCAGTTTCAACAGGGGAACAAAATATACATCGTTTGCAAACTTCGCAACAGGTAACCAGGCAGTTTAATATTAATTAGAAACACTTCGCGCGACACTACAATGTTATGACCTGTGCAATTACGTGTAGGTAACAAATCACAAATTGAGCAATCCACACATGTTCATAGTTCGCGTGTCAGCGTCATTGTGCCTGCCATTCAATTAGTAACCCTTAATAGAGACTGGCCACGCAACCTGAATAAAACCAGGAAGTTCTGTTTTGAAACTTTCCCTTCCCTTTACTATTAGAGAAGTGCAAATGGACACTATCAGAAAGGGTTCATTTATTATGATGACGATAGCGCAGTGGGTGGCAAATGAAAAGTCACCATAATTCTTATAAGAATTGGCGTATCGTGTTGTAACACGAATTTTCTACTCTCGTGACATCCCAACCTCAATAATATTGTTGACGTTGCAATTTGAGCCTTATCTGCTTTTATATCCCATAGCACTAACATCCCGAGGCGTGCACGCTAAGGTGTATTAGACGATCAATTTAATTTGGTTCATTTCCGGTCGGGTTTCCACTCTAAGGCTTCTCAAAGGAGAGAGTATACATTGCGGTCGCCGCGAGAGTGGTGTGCGACCGCGGTGATAAAGTGCGGTCAGAGACAGCAATGAGCAAGTATTTGATGTAGGTAACTACTTAGGAACGTTAGACTATGACCTATGACTACCAAGCAGGCAATTTGTAACAAACTAACATTATTCTCAGCAGCGTTTATGTTCCAATTTCAATAACACATTCCAAGAGCTCTAACATAACGGTAAAATTCAAATACCTGGCAACACAAAACACCATGGTACATAATGCCTAGCCAAGCAAGAAACCGTGATGATATCTAGAAACAGCACAGAACAAAGGCTTTAGCTTCTACGAAATCTAACGCAGTCGCATACTTCTGAGTTGCTTAGTGCTTGCAGCTACTTGGAGGAATAAGCAATAAGCAAAAATACATAACGTGTTATATTTATCGTAATTGCAGTAGCGACGACGTCGTCGGCTAAACGCACAGGTGCAGCTCCCACGCAAACGCATAAATGGATTATGCACTACTCTCCACTTTTCCCCAACACTTATATCTGTGCAAGCGCACATTGCATCTATCCAGAACATAAATGCACTGTAATGAAGTTCGTTAATTGGCCTCAGCCGTTGTAAGTCAGTGATTTGCGCCGAGAGAGTGAAATAACAAGAAGGAAACATACGTCAGATTCATTTCGTTCACGAGTAAACACGGATAATGGACGGATAGTGGACCTGGAGAGCTATGGTGCTGCAATCAAAGAAATAATTACAAGTTCGGAGGGTTGGCCCGTGCCCGAGGGAACCACACGCTTCCTCGCAAGTAGGTAACACGTTTTATTTTCGTCCTACATGACGTAACACGAATTCGAACATCTCGACCTCTGTAGCTCGCTTGAAAGTAATTCACAAAGGCGTGTTTTTACAAATGTAGACACAACACTTTTATACGCCACTCGAAATCCATTGTGTTTTCAAAATACATGCGAAAGATGAAATGATAAAAGATTGTGCCCGATAGTAAAAACAGACACAGTAAAAGGCGTGAGCTGTAGTCCAGGCTTTGTAGTGTCTATAAAGACAATGCTTATTTGAATTTCACACACATAAAGTATTCATGTACTCGTACTTAACTGCCAGTCCATGCTAGCCAGTTTTATTTATCCAGTCAAAGATGCTGACGATGATGTCATTATTGTCAGTAGCTTCACAACATTTTCCCCTGTAAAAAGAAGTAAGGTACAGACAGCATCATCAACTGGTAATCCATGATGCTGCTCTCCGTACCTGTTGAATCTTCATGGAACCCTAACACAGCTCCATGCGTTTGTGTGACCGATTGATGGGCAAAAATGTACACTATTTATTATTATACTATTCTAACCATCGATCAAGCAAGATACTCTAAATATTCTAACACACGTTACACGTAAGCACGGATCAAAGATTTTCATCGTAATGTGATATAGAAAACAAGCAATAAGGTTGGACGCGAATTGATTTGGTGTCAAAATGTAGAGAAGACTTTGAAGTCGTATACTTTGCCAATTAGATGTAAGTATGAGTTTAATAATTGGCTACATAAAATCTCACGATGAATATTGAAGTGCTCAATGTGCTCATGACGACAAGAATTAAGATTCATTTCGGTCGGCGACAACCGGACTGAATGTCAATAAACCAGCCGACGAGCCGCACAACCACACGACCACTTGATTTAACACGATATAAAAACAATTAATTATATACTACGTCTGACCAAATCGAAGGACTGATTTAGAGGTTTGTGATTTGAATTCAATTGAGTTTTTGGGCTTGTAGGTAAGTATGACTTCTTGGTTCCTGTCCTGTATTTTTTTGAGTTACATATAATAAAGGATATGTTATACATTCGTTTCATAGCAGTTTTATTATTGCTCTGCAATAAGAACTTATGGCTGCCTTCAGTTTTATGAGCACGAGATTATTGTTTTGTGTTGAGAGCACACGAACATAAAATAAACAGATTAATCTATAATTAATAATGTACCTACGAATGTTTTATTTGTAGAACCTTATCATTATAAAGCAAAACGCCCTTGTAATGGAACCCAAATCATAATACCTACTGAACTTGTCAAATGTTTTTCTGATCATCGTCTAGTAAAGCCTATTTCAAACAATATATCTATTAATTACCTACTTCGTTTTATACTTTGGATAGGTTTAACACTAAGTATAGGTAGTAGGTACCTTCCATCGTTCCATCCAAAATAATAATGTATCAAAAAAAATCAATTCGTTTACAAATGAATTTAGCCTTCACAGAAATTACGTTCGCCATTATTTGATAGGTATTTAGGTACATTACACTCGTTATCGTGCGTCTAGTCTATCTAGTGTACCTAATTAGGCACTTATCGGTACTATTTTTTTTACTGGCATTACAATCAAATAATAGAAACAAATTAGAACTAGAATTTACAATTGAAACAATTAAGCTAACTGCAGACTGTTGCAAACAATCTACAGATAGCTCAATCCATCTCAATTAAATTAAATTACATCTGATCCATATCAATTAAATTAAATTACCTACTACTGGAGCCATTCTCAAGATCCAATGTCAAAATTGCAAAATTATCTTTTTGGCGACGACGCTTGTAAAATTATCAGCAGCATTATGCATTGTAGTATAGCTCAAATGGACAAGTGGTGAATATTTTCACAACAAAATCAACAAGGATTTTTTAGGGTACCTATGGGGACCATGTTTACAGACATTGTATCTTGAGTTTGGCCAGAGTATACTTATCGAAGCGAACTCAAGAGAACAAGGAAATGTCATCGAAACAATGTCGCGTAATACCTAATGGTCATGTAAGCAGATAAGATACTTAGGTACTCCAAGCAAGGATCAGATTAAGCATCCTACTTTCAGTACCTAACGTCTTTATTCGTAAAAAAAATTTTTATTACTTATCTCTTGCTATCAAGTATTGATTTTCTGTTGTAAATCCATACTAATACTATAAATTCAAAAGTAACTCTGTCTGTCTGTTACCTTTTCACGCCTAAACGGCTAAACGGATATCAGTAAAATTTGGCAGGTAGATAGATGGTATCCCGGGGAGGGACATAAGCTACTTTTTGTCCCAGAAAAAAGCGTGCGAAGCCACGGGCAGCAGCTAGTATCCCATAAACTTTCACATTTACGAATTTTAAAATGGCCAAAAGAACCTTTCGAAAATCCTTCAAAACCATGAAATATTTCACGAATTGAACGAACACCGAACAGTTGCGTGAATTTCAAGTTCACACCTTGTAACGTGGAATCTAGCCAGTAGGTTCTATGCAAATATACTAATCACATGATAATTTACTTTGCCAATATGTAGGTAGGTATGTAGTAAAACAACCACGAAACATTGTACTAAGCTGAAAGGAGGTGATTTGGGACCCCGAGGGGATAAACTTTTACTCTAGGATTTTTTGAATTTCGAACATTGTTTTAAATACTTTTTTTTTATTATGATACTTTTTTCTTTGTATTCGTGTGATTTTACGTGTATTCTTACTTTATTATTATTGTTTTGACAAAGGTGGTTTTCTGAAAAAAAAAGCGAAAACATTTGTGAAATGTTTTATAATTTTAATTATTGCAAGTGTGTGTAAAACATCACGAACGAAAAAAAAACGGTATGGATTATTTTTTCAAATATAAATTATAGGTACCTTACCTACCATAACAGCCCGTACAATAATTAATTTTGAGCATGTAAATATCTAAAGTTTTGACAATACAGACAGACAATACAATAATCAAAAGCGTTTTGGGTATCGGTCATTGTTCACTATGACTCACGCAGGATACACTACCTCTGAGCAATAATGTGGTAGTTACTCTTTAAATTTTAGCCTTTGTTAGTAGTCAAAAGGTCAAAAGGAAGTCAAAAGTCTACCCCAAAGTAGAGATCTGTGTTGTTGAATTAATAATACAATAATATTGTAAGTTGGTAGGTATCTTATCATAGAGTCGCGCCAATTATTGTTAGCATAATATGCAACTACCTCTATATTATGTAGTTTAAGAATGTAGTTTGTATTGTATAGTATGTATTTGTTTATTTTCTTAGTAGTAACCTATAACCTATATTATTATGCACACAGATTACCCCATGTACAATCGAAGGATCCTATCCATTCAAGGTTATCTGTGAGAGATCGCTCTTAAGCAATAAGACCGCCAATATCCAGTCACTTAAACCATAATTATTATTTTGTAAATTATTACTATGTGCGCAATAAAGTATTATCTATCTCTCTCAATATCCCGTTACCTAAGTGTACGATTTATGTATAAACCGCACATTAAAACTTTTGCAAGCGGTGCATTTTTACTTACCTAAGCTAAAGCATTTCATTACGCGTTCGACCGCAGTCCCCTGTATTCAAATCGTTATCAATAAATCAAGTTATCAGTTTAATCTCTATCACTTATCATCTCCTATCAATATCATCTAAAGTTGTAGGGCGGAAACCTTACACTAAGACACTCACTTTCTGTTTACTATACGTAAACAGAAGCGGATATAAGAGCGTACTTAGATGAAACATTGATTGATACGAGCTCTACCTGACTCAACAATTGTATAAAACATTTACCTTCCTTAAAAGGAAGTTATTATATCTGCCCAAGACATAACATTCAATAAACCAATAGAGTCACAATCACAACTGTCGTACTCATCATGTGCTGAAACCTTGAAGCTTCCTGAACGAAAGATAAACTTAAGTTATATATGACTTCTACATTCCAAAGCAATGAATTCGTACGTTTGACATTATCCTCAATACTATGCTACTAATGAGTGAGTTTTGTGTTGTTTGTCACCTGTTGTGGCGTCACTAACTTGCCTTTTGTGAATGGCACCAGGAAGTATGGATACATCACATTAGCAACCCCTATGAAACACAACCTTCAGCAACGTGACACCGAGCAAAAATATATTTATTAAATTAGTACAAAATTGAAATGTTGGGGACATTGATACGTAACAAATAGTATAAAAGGGTTAGAGTAACTATCTCTATGTAGCTCATAATTATTTTGGTCTCAGAGCTTTATAGAGAGAGTGTAACTGTGACCCTTTGATAACATTTGTAATGGTACCAAAGGTGGCACAAAATTTAAAAAAACATCCAAGTTATAATAGTATTATTGCTACACCTTCTTCACTTCAGAATAATAAAGGCAAATCCATAAAGCACGCATATTGAGAAGCAGTGAGACGCGAAGAAAGCCTGCAAGTACAATAATCCAGATCGGTCTCGAGACTCGGGACGGAACCCGTCCCACGTATTGTTTAGTTACATGAAGCGCACTTTCTAACAACCCCCCCCCCCCCCCCCCAAACAACCTGCCATAGGTAGGATTTATATCGCCATACACTCTAATTAAAGTATCCACCAACTACCTTACCTAAATACCTACCTGTCGAGAGTTGATGGAAACTGCTCGAGAATTACAGACGAACCCGATACAAGATTACACAGGTAGGTAACTCAAGAGAACGCCGAGGACAATAGACTTGCAACAACACTTTCGATTTCCTTTTGATTCATGCCTCTCATTCGTCAGATGATTTATGGCTTACAATATAAAAATTAAAATGAGATGCACAAAACATTTCGTTGCACATCACAATGTTGCAATGAAGATCCAAGAACAAAGGGGTCCGATGTAGTCAGCACGAATCCTAAATAACGAACGCATCGGAGCACAATCGCGGATGACGCGTAGCTATTGGAATGCCGGCCGACGTAGCATGCACGCGCACAGCACACACGGCGCTAGATAACTGGACCGCTCTCTATGTAGGAGGGATCGCATCCGCTTACGAGGCTCCTAATAAATGGAAAATTTCGCTTTGCTATCCGATATCCTAAGAGAAAAATGAGAATGCCGGAAAAACGCTGAGGTAAGACGAAGCCAGTGATACTGCTTACACAAGTTAGTGCGACGTAGAAAGCACTTTAGAAAGGAATGGAAGGTACCTACGCGTGACCCGCCAGCCTGCGAGGTGAGCGGCCGTGCTGCAGCCGCGCCGCCGCCGCGTTGCGACACGTCGCGGAACTTGCGGCCTTCGCTGTCAACCTTTTAATTACCTTTTGGCTTTTTTGCATGACCGTTCTCAGCTAGCCCAGCTATCAGTAATGGTTATTGCCTTTTTGATGTTGAAACTTTCCACACACGAATGTGAATAGTTGTAGAACTGTACATTCGTTTGTGTCAATTACCTACCTTACAAGATACAAACGACAAGGTAACTCAATAACAAAGTATTGCCAGAGGGCATGAGGTATGTATACTTTAACATCTGCGGGTAGACTGGTAAGGTGTGTCACTCACTCAAGGCCCATTAGGAAGGGGTATGATTTAAGCTGTTGCCAATTTAATTGGTTATAAATTTCTTATATTATAGGGGTTTGTTCGCAAAATAATAGATCTGTCGCCAAACAATACAAAAACAATTCCATATAATCATCGGGATATTATTGAGTATCAAATATTTTTGTATTTATTATAATAGGTTTGTACTGATAACTATATAATCAAATTAATTGCTAACGATCATTAAAAAATGAAATAATTCACTGGAAAAATTAATAAATTTAGTTGAAGCTCTTCGCTCAGTATTTCCTAGCTAAATACAAAATTTCATCGCGAGCCGTGTCTTGAACAATTTTTCATGAAATTTATTAAACTGAACGAAATAAAATGTAACAACTACCTAGCTACCTACACCTACTAGTGGCTAAATAACAATTAAAAACAAGTCGCAACCTGGGGACGATAATCGATTTATTTGGCGACAGATCTACCATTCTGAGTACGAAGCTATTATCTAAAGAATACACCTATTGTTAATCCATCTATTATTTTACAAATACAGATTATTCCATTCCATTAAAAAGTACAAGAGTATTCAAATTATTCAATTAAAGATATCATCAACATTTATTAGCATGACTTCAGTTCTTCGAATTATATTTTATAGCTCATAAACTCATAACATAACTCATAAGTACTGTAATGAATGACGTTCGATCGACGAGGCCTCTCTATTCTCAGGCAAGCAGCAAGGCACAAGGTAGTTTGGCTACACAGCCAGATTAAAGAATATTCTGTTATCTGAGTTTGGCTACGAGTCTGAGGAATCGTTCGAGCGATGAGCTCAGTATTTCGTGAGGCGACGACACGGTAGCGAGGCCGCCATACACTCGCCAGCTGACTCCCATCTGTTACGCTCATCATACTACTGCTTCGACAGTCATAGAACTAGCATAAGTCGACTGGCAATGCAATCATGCTCTTAACAATCTCATCCAACCAAGTCTGGGTTGTAAATTTATCTTCACTTCATCTAAATTAGGATCCAATAATCGTCTCATTGTTCCTACGCTTCGATAGAACGACTTATATCATGCATCGGTATAAAAATAGAAGTCGTTCGCCGAATAAGCTAAACAAGAGCAATGAAGTCTGGCGCCCAGCTCGGCCTCAATTCATCATACTAATATTATAAATGCGAAAGTTCGTGTGAATGTTTGTTACCACGTATAGTAGTAACTACTTAACCTATTTAGATGAAATTTTTCGATTTAAGATTCTAGAATAACACATAGGCTAATCTAATTTTCAAAAATTAACCTGTGAAGGGTTAATTTTTGAAGAAGGGTGGTAAAGTTTCTATAAAAATTATTATTCCTTGGTTCGATTCACTTAAAACTCGGTATAAAACTATCTATATTATATATATAAAAGAAAGTCGTGTTAGTTACACTATTTATAACTCAAGAACGGCTGAACGGATCTCGGTGAAATTTGGCAGCGAGGTAGATGGTATCCCGGGGCCGGACATAGGCTACCTTTTATTCCGGAAAAAGCGTGCGAAGCCGCGGGCTGCAGCTAGTTATATATATAAAAGAAAGTCGTGTTAGTTACACGTTTTATAACTCAAGAACGACTGAACGGATCTCGGTGAAATTTGGCAGCGAGGTAGATGGTATCCCGGGGCCGGACATAGGCTACCTTTTATTCCGGAAAAAAGCGTGCGAAGCCGCGGGCTGCAGCTAGTTATATATATAAAAGAAAGTCGTGTTAGTTACACGTTTTATAACTCAAGAACGACTGAACGGATCTCGGTGAAATTTGGCAGCGAGGTAGATGGTATCCCGGGGCCGGACATAGGCTACCTTTTATTCCGGAATAAAGCGTGCGAAGCCACGGGCAGCAGCTAGTAAACTATAAAGTAAATAATGATGCACGTATTTTTTTTACAAAACTACCCCTAGGGGGTGTGCAATTAATTTCCACGCGGGCGAAGTCGCAGGGCGCAGCTGGTATGTAAATATTATCTTAGGGAGCGCTGGCTCAGATGCTAATCTAAGAACTTATTGTATCTATAGATTTAAGCGAGATGTCTAGATTGGGATAACTTTTGTATAAGAAGCGCTAAAACAGCGGCATAGCTGGGAATTATAACGTCTTAGCCTCCATAAGTAAGCATTACAGCAGTGTTAAAGAACTTCCCAATCGCGGCAATTAAGCCGTACAGCAGTAATATAAGTCGCTTATGTGCTGGTTGGGTAGGTACCTATATTCTTTAATCTGTAATGAATATATTATGGACCTATGTATCATAGTTAAGGTAAACCCAAGGAACCTCATAAAAACTTCTAGCTAAAGCATGTTCCGAATTGCACGACAGGTAATTAGGTAATGGTTAAATGATCACAAAAAAATTTAAGATTTGAATTTAATCACTCAGTACCTATTTGTTCAGTTACATAAGCATAATTAATTTATCACTCGCAAAGAACACATCAGCTACAAAGTTGCACGTAAATTAAGATGGAGTCGGTACCTACTGGCCTGATAAACTATTATACAACCACAAGTCATTCCTAGAAACGTATAATCTAGGTATAGATAGGTACCTAGAATAGCTAATCTGCATAGATTGAACGATGGATATTGGTTATAAAATTGTTTTTAATGCTAAAAAACTGGTAAATTTAATAACCAATATCCATCGTTCAAGTTATCCGCCAGGAGGCGCTAAGGGGTGGGTACCTTATATAAGCCAATACCACATAAGCTTTGACATCTTGTTTGGTCATTTATGGTAAATTATAAAAATATTAAAAAAAATAGTTTTTTGAATAAATAGTAAAAATAATTTCTTCAATTAATAGGGATAAGTAAGTAAGTGTTTGTTTGCGTAACTAGAAACAGATTTCTTTGAATCATTATTTGCTTTGTTAACCATGAATTTGTTCACTTACATTTTATTTATTTAATGGCCCAGCGAAAGGATCGCAGAGATTTTTTCCATAATAAAACTAAAATTTATCTTAAATAATAAATTATTACTTATATTATTCTTATTTATATGTGTCCTCTCAGTGTTAGTCTGTTAGAAGGGGTCACAACCCCAACATGGCAAAAATATTACACGACATCAAGCAAGACACCTAGTATGCAAGCAAGCACTCATTATTTTTCTAAGACACCTACCAATTCTTCTTCCTTTTATTTCTTGTTATACTGGTTTCTAGTTTATTTCATGATTTTTTTGCTTTTCCTTCTATGAATATTGTTGCATCTGAACTGTAACTAAACCTGAACTGCAGGGCTAATCAAACTCTTCGTTACAGAGTCATCGACACGGAATCTGACACAGATTCGCGCGAAATTCAATTATTTCAGCGGTTATTAATATTTTTGCGTTCTACAAGGAATATACATAAATAGGGGAAAAGTAGTTTTCCATAAATAGTAAAACGTTTTCTAAGAACCTATGTTTTAACATAATATGTCGATTTAGTGCTGCTTTTGGAGCAATTAATAATATAAGAGTTTTTTTTTTCTACAAATCCACATATTACCTAAAGCTCCATTATATCATACTTTATTGTAACATGGGTTTATAGGAAATGGTCTATGATTTGTGAAAAACTACTTTTCTGGTAGTTTAATTCCTTGCCGAACGCTGAAAATATTAAAAACCGCTAAAATATTTGAATTTCGCGCGATTCTGTGTCAGATTCCGTGTCGATGACTCGGTAACGAAGAGTCTGAATAGCCCTGCAGTAAGCTATTTGCCTAGAGGTAGAGATCCCTCGCGTCTACATCACAAGTTAACTAAACTTAGTTCGAGCGAAGAGTTGAACCAAATGGCGGAGTAGGTCTAAAACACAATAATTATTTTACCAATACGTCAAATGTTAGAAATTCTGCAAGAATAATTAAGTGTCTCAGCATCTGTAATTTCTGACAGAAATAAACAATTTTATTTATTTATTCTTTCTTAATATTTTTCTAAGACACTTAACACTAATTATTCTTTCAGAATCCTTCAGTCCGACTGGATCTTGGATGGATTTATCACAATTGCTCTACATTGTATAATGCATGTTAAAGTACCTAAACAGAACACGTATCGTACACATGCCAGTTTATCCACAGTTTATGTTTACTGATTATTGAATAATAAAAGGCAAAGACCAGCGATACTGAGAGGGCAAAAGTTGATTCATCCTGAGTCTGACACAACACAATGTTTCTAAGTAAGCAGTAGCTGCACAAAATAACTAACTAGTTAATTACTATTATTTTTAATAAGTTAACTTTATACAATTCTGAAAGTATGAGAAATAAGTTTTATTTTGTAAGAAGTATTAAAAGCAATTTGTGTTAGGTAATAGTATTGTGTTAATATATTCAGTTTATTTTTGTATTATACAATATCATTCGACTGTCAGTTCAAAAATCATAGTTTATAAAAGTAATCCATTTTTTGGCCGTAGGTAAGTTTTGTACATAATACTTATTAGAATTACTAGTATTGTTTTAGTAAGGGCTGTGGATTCTGTATTTATTTATTTAAATATTTTATTGCACACATTTAACAAAAGTATATGTATTAGCGATAAAAATAAAATATTAATTACGGGTCATCGGTAGGTACCATATGGGTACATTGAAATTCATTGTCTTTAGCTTTTCTTCTCTGACTAACTTTTCAAAGTTAACTAGCGTACCTTTTACCTGCTTTAATAAATTAAATTTAGTTTTAAAATGGTTAGGAACTCATTGTTTCACGCATAGTACAAGCTCTAAGAATTAATTCCCCTACGCAGTGGTCGCTATTTGCAAAGACTTTAATTGCAAAAGTAATTGGCGTAGCGGTGCGGTGTAGAGAGTTGGATAATCACGCAACAGTGATTGTATCGTGTCGCACAACCCGCACAGAAGTAATGTCTTACCTACCTATGTTTGTGGCACTGTGAGCGAGACAGGAAAACATGAGCGGTCGTGATGCGCTTATAACAATGAGAAGTTTTTTAAACACAAGCGAGACGTTTCAATTGTAACCAACCTACACAATGTCCCTGGGTACTGTGGCAAATGTTATGTGAGGTAAAGGTAGATGGGAACTACCTACTGATAGGTACCTACACATTGAGTTTAGAATTGTAACTATTTTTAACTCAATATGGGTACCTACACTGCCGGCCAAAAGTTTGAGACCACTGTAAAAATCTTTGTCACCAACAAAATATTTCAAAGTACACATATGATAATGAGCTAATTTGAACACCTGCGTATTCTATTATTATTAAAGAATTTCTAAGAGTCATTATTTATGTTGTTGTTTAAGTTATCATCCTAAAAAGGTCTATTGTTTCAAAACATCAATGAGCGCCGCGCAAGGACCAGGTGGTAGAGTCATTGTAATATTTTTATGATCTGCTCATTACTTATTGTTTTGGGTTTGTTTCGCGTTAACCGATATCAGGGATTATGTTAGCTTCCTAAAACATATTTAGTACCTGAGTTTTTATGGAGTAAATTATTTTCTACCTTATTAGTCTGAGCTCGTCGTTGTTACAGTGAAGACATCTTAAAATGGGAAAAGTTCGCGAAATTAGCAGTGAAACTCGCTCTGCCATAGTTGTTTTATACGGCGAAGGCAAATCTGAACGTGCGATTGCCTCTCAACTTAAGTTGTCGAAGACTTGTGTTCATAACACAATAACCCGATACAAGGAGACTGGCAGTAATCAAGATCGTTCGCGTTCGGGAAGGCCGAGAACTACCACTTCTCGCGAGGATCACTTCATCGTCACTACCAGCAAGCGGAATAGACGCCTAACAGCACCAGAAATCCGCGTAGAAGTGAACAAATCCCGATCAGAACCTGTATCATTGACTACAGTAAAAAGACGTTTGAGAGATGCTAAGTTATTTGGTCGCGTCGCCGTTCGAAAACCACTACTAAGGCCACAAAACAAAAAGAAACGGATGCAGTGGGCCCTTACCCATCGAGACTGGACTGAAGAAGACTTTAAACAAGTTCTTTGGTCAGATGAATCCAAATTTGAAATATTTGGTTCAAAACGACGAATTTTTGTTCGACGTAACGTCGAGGAAAAGATGATGCCAGACTGTGTGGTGCCAACAGTCAAGCACGGTGGTGGTTCCATTATGGTCTGGGGATGCTTCTCGGGCCATGGAACCGGAGATTTGGTACGAGTCGAAGGAATCATGAAAAAGGAGCAATATAAACGAATACTACAGCAAAATGCCATTCCGTCTGGTTCAAGAATAATTGGAGATGGATTTTTTTTCCAACAAGATAATGACCCAAAACATAGTTCAAAATTATGCAGGGGTTATTTAGAACACAAAGAAACAGAAGGGGTTTTAAAAAACATGGTGTGGCCCCCTCAGAGTCCGGATCTCAACCCGATTGAGCTTTTGTGGGAAGAGCTTGATAGAAATGTGCGCAGTTGTTGTCCCACTTCGCAAGAAGACATGTGGAAGGCTTTACAAGAAAGCTGGAACAATATATCACAAGATACAATCGACAAATTGATTGCTCGTATGCCAAGAATAGTGAAAGTAGTAATAAAATGCAAGGGAGGGTTTTTCGACGAAAAATCTGTATAAAATATGAGCGACATTTTTAATGTAAATGGTTGATTTTTCTTGATTTTTTTGTTTTCTTCATAATGTATGTGTATTAGGAAATAAGTATTTTAATTCATAATTAAACCTCTTGCTTTGTATTTTGAGTTTTATTTCATTTTCCTACTTTGATGTAGGTGGTCTCAAACTTTTGGCCGGCAGTGTATATAAATGATGTCCTGAACGTACCTACGCTCTAAGGAATTAGGTATTTATAGCAATGACTGAAAATTCACTTTGATTCGCAACAACTGTTTTGTTGAATTTTATATTCTAACAAGAAACTAAAACTGTTTTTCTAATTTACAGAAAATCAGGCTGTCGTCTCGTAATAGTTTTATTTCTTCATGAAACCATACAAGTTTACAAGAGCTTAAACCCAAAACGTGTCGGGTTTACCTACTGATGTTTGATTTATATTTTAAACCTTAAAAATAATTATCATTTATACAACACTAGCTGCTGCCCGCGGCTGCGCATGCGCTTTTTAAGTAGCCTACGAGTATGTCCATCCCCGGGATACCATTTACCTCCCTGCCAATTTCTATTGAGATCCGTTCAGCCGTTTAGGCGTGAAAAGGTAACAGACAGATAGACAGAATTACTTTCGAATTTATAATATTAGTATGGGTTTACGTGTTGTATAAATGATATATATATTTTTCGCTTTAGCCCGGCAGTAACACTACTACAGAGGTATTGATAGTGGCTGTCGTTAACTTCATTTCGTGCCAGTAACATTTCATAATCTTTATTTGCCAAACAAACATTCAGAAAATACTTGTACCTACTTCTGATTATCGGTAACAACTCGCCACGATAAAATACCCACTTACTTTGTCTGCACAGTAGTAAGTAGGTACCTAAATATCCAGTCTAATTATTTTCCAACCGTTCCCAATGTTCTGGTTGCGAAGTGCAGATGTGCACGTATTGTCTGAATGGAAACAAAGATAAATTCAGTCCAATTTTACTACATTGAACGTGTTGATATTTTCACACGCTTGCCAGAGTGAGTAATCTACGTTTTATCTGTTCAAAGAAACAAATAAAACGTACCTAAAAATAGTGACTTTTCTCTATATAGAGGTCACAGACTGGCAGACTCTGCTACACCTGTGCCAGATAGAGATGTACGTACAAGGTGACACAGACTCGCGGGTCGGGCTAAATGCTCTCCCAGACTGTGCAACGTGCCCTCAACCCAAAAGTTCGGGTTCAGTCAACCAGACTGAACGTTACGTAACCTTTAGAGCATAAAATAAGTGACCTCTCTCCAATTTATACTCACAGCCACCATATCCTGCCCTGTAACAGAGCGTTATGCCGATAATCGATCACGCAGCGGTAAGTAGGTACAATAAGCCAGTACCATAGTTCGAGATCCAAAAATAAAACCCCCCTTAAAATTAGTAGATCAGTGAGTACGTGATTGATTGAATATGTCACGTACACGGACACGTAGTAGTTGACACTAATGAGGTCGATGATATGTATTTGCAGTAGGAGGCTGTCTGGGTCCGATCCAGCTGACGTGGGGGCCCCCACCCCACGCCTCCCCAAGCACTATCGATCGCGCCCGCTCGTCGCGGTCGTATCGCCCACCGCCGTTGCACCACTTGTTACATCTCTCTTTATCACGTTAATTGACATTCCACGATAGATAGATAGATAACTCTTTATTGTACCACACAAACACAAAATATAATACAGAAGAAAATGATGAGAACCAAGGAAGTACAAAGTACTTCCAACCAAGGTAACCTTGGGATGGACTGGACGTAAGAGAACAATATAGACGGTGGCGTTTGAAAAACTTAAGGAAATTAAAACAATTAAATATACCTACCTAATTACAGGTACTATGATACCTAACATGCTACTTATAATAAACTTACATACACATAAAAGTAAAGCTGTTAAAATTTTTACACGGATAAATAATGCAGATGAAGCAGTTTTTTGAAGAAAGGGAGTGATTAGATTACGCTTACGCACGATACTCTATAAAACCGTTGTTGAGAGCCATTGTGAATTCAGCATCACTCGTCAGCCAGATTACAAAGAAAACTTCAAAGCTTATTATTAAACTGTGCAGGTATTTAGAGCGAGGCTCCGTAGGAGTTAGCTGTATTGATCTCCGCCCGGGCGCCACCGTTGATAGAGCATCAACTACGTCATGCTGAACAAAATTCCTATGTCCGTCTACACTCTACACACGTCAATAAATAATGGTGCCACATTTTGCGATTCGTTTGGCAAATACTTCGATAAAGAAAGTGATTAGTGTACATAATCATGGTGTTTTGGCTTATCAGCGGCGATAACGAGGCAACAGGGCGTATCGTTCGATTCCACTATAAAAAAAAATCCGTCTGCGTTCAAAAGCGACGTTTTGAACGCAGACGGTTTTTTTTTTTATTTCACTCTGAGCATAGGTAATTTAATCCCGTCAGATTGTAAGTACCTACAGAGTTTTCATGCCAAAGAAACTCTACATATGTATATTTTTCCTTCATATTCGGTGAACAAGTTTATCTTGATTACAAAAATAAATAACAGGGCCTTATAAACTCCCACCGATCGGGGCTGTTATACCATCGTAAAACCGACGATTAGAAACTTGATTGCACACTTTTTAATTTTACTATAGGACCGTTGATTGATACGTTAAGGGAAAAGCAGATGTGAGAACGAGACACGAGAGCTAAATAATAAATTTCGTAGTCAAAATCAACGAGTGGATGTGCCACGCAAAAGAAAGTGTCATTTGATAACCGCACGCGCCGAGGGCGAGGTGATAATGTTATAAAACTACGGAACTTGTCAAGAGAGTAATTTGAGTGACCTTTGCAGCTTTATTTCATATCTGTTACTTACCTAATAATTTCTGCTTTCTTCAAGTAACAGTTGTCCTAAGGTTGCCTGGAAGAGATCGCTCTTAGCGATAAGGCCGCCCATTGTACATTATCTTTTTTGTTTTTGTGTTCTGTGTTTTTTTTTATTATTTGGTGTACAATAAAGAATATTTGTATTGTATTGTTATATATCTAAACCCACCCAAGAGCTGTGAGAGTTGAGGGTTCTGAATCGAATAAGTGCTTGGTAGCCTGGATTTTTTTATAAGTAGCCTATAAATTACAGTTAAACAAGTCACGGCTTTCCCTGATCAGCAAAGAACGTCTTATGAATTCATACAAATCTGTTTCTAGCAACGCATACACCCACTTCTTTTCTATTTATTGAACAATGGATAGGTACAGAAAGAGATAAGTCAATATGAAGTTGAACTCGAGATCATTAATTACTGGCGTGGGGATTGCTGCACAGGTAATGAAGGGTAACTGCAGAGATACCTACAAACAAAATCGAATGATGACTATCGCCACATATCTCAGTAATAACGCACAAGAACTCGTCTGACGCGTTCCCGCAGAGCAAACGACGAGGAAAATCCTCCGACATCCTGTTTGTATGCACGCATGCCTTTACGTTTCTCGAGATTAAACTGACAACGACAAATTATCTATATATGCATCTACCTACACGATAATAATGTATAAAGGTACAATACTAGTAGGTTCCGTCATCTCTTCATAACATATGGCAAGGCTCTTCCTTACACACCGAGGATTTAAATGCTTTTCTTTCTGTATAACCGCAAATAATGCGCAAATCCGTTATAGGATTTTTTTTCATAAATATTGCTGACATAAAGCCTTCCAATGCTCTGCTCATCGAATGGTAGAGCAAAGTTACCATTGCTTGCGTGGTTGTACTTACCTAATATAGTATTTTATATCGAATAGGTAGGTAGGTAGCGGCAACCTAGCAGATGTCGCTTTCATTTTCTCATCAACCAGTTTAACGAGAATTCAAAACTACATACTCAGCAGCAGGTACCTTTTTGTAGGTACATAACCATCTCTCTACAACCTACTTATGTTCTTTAAGTAATCATTTTTACAATTGCAAACGTCACATAACATTTTCACGTCTTCTTAAGACGCTTCATCTTTAAGGTATAGCCTTAGGTAGGTTAAGTTAATACTTGCATCTATTAACATAACCACAACCTATCTATATACCTTCTTTAATGTTTAGGTATGTTAGGTATTTTTCTATTATACACTTTATATCTGGGTTGGGTAGGAGGTACCTACTTATCTATCTATTTCATAAATTCTTTCAAGCATAGTTTCTGAGTTATCAACACAAAGTAATAGAAGTTCTCTGTAAAGTATCTATTCGTTGATAACTCTTAGAAATACTACCTTCCAAAAGGAATTTTACATGTCAGTGTCACTAGAAAAAGTTTAACGGTCATCAACACAACACTAAGTAATAAAAGTTCTCTGTAAAGCTCCTATTCATTGACAACGCTTATAGATAGGTACCAAAAAGGAATTTTGCATGTTCCTACAAAAAAAGTTTAACGGTCGTCAGCTGTATGGAAATCAACAAAATCAAAGCTTATTTTGCGGTCCCTACATGTCTGCGCGGTCAACGTTCGCGAGCGATGGCGCCCGCCCGGGCCCCACGCACTAGCTATTGCGAAAATAATGCAGTGAACCCACGTCACACGACAGATTTGGTAGTATTTTATTTAGTACCAGTCCTTCCAAATTTAGGAAGCTTATTAAAAGACTGGGTTCCGACTTTAGGAATTGCTAAAAGGGGTCATGTTGTTGCTATTCTTGGTGTAAGCGGCTAGAACTGGAGGAAGCTAGTTTGTTTTACATTGTACAAAATTATGAAGGTTTATGTATCCAATCCTTCATATATGTTAGGTAATACGTTCAGTCAACTTTCGAATGTCAGAAATAAATCCATCGAAAAGTCAGTGTTAAAATTTTCTAAAAGGCTGTCTCCATGTTGTTGACGGTAAATGGCCATGACAGACAGCGTTAGTGGACTAACAGCCCGAATTAAAAATCAATCTACATAACGTTTTGCCTATCGACGCCGACGACGACGACGGTTGGATTTAGAAAAATTTTATACATTGATTGATACATTTGACATAGGTAGGTACTTATTCGTGAATTGGATTTCAAACGCGGCACGGCGGCGGCGGCGGGGCGGCAGCGGTGGTACTTAGGCGTTGGTTGTTGCCATAATAATATGGTGTTAAGTGTCAACCCAAACTTTTGAAATTGACTTTGCATGCACATGCATCGTGGCCGTAAATTAACTTATTTACGGAGTAGGTAAGTGCAAGTTCTAAGTATATTTTAGAGTACGGGTCGCAAACGGGTTGTGTCGGCGACTGGCGAGTTAGGTCGGTGGTGAAGTGGCGCGGGGCGAGGTGCGTTCAACGAACGTCCGCGGGCCGGCA
This sequence comes from Eupithecia inturbata, assembly GCA_963662085.1. Lineage (NCBI taxonomy): Eukaryota > Metazoa > Arthropoda > Insecta > Lepidoptera > Geometridae > Eupithecia > Eupithecia inturbata. The sequence continues at coordinate 5,323,046 of OY759180.1, read as the reverse complement.
CGGGCCCAAGGTCGCCGCGTTCACTTGCCCGCTATATCACCGCCAGCTACCACCACCACCAGCATATTTACGCTCCTATATTTCTATACGTTTTACCCAACGAACGATTACCTACATCGCCAGGACATCCAACAATAGGCCAATTGCCGCGCATCGTCATTTGCAGCAATAAAACACTCCGTGATGCCTGGACCAGCGCGTTTCGCCTAGCGCGCGTGATTTCAGACTATTTGAAGCTGGTGACTAGTTCTTTGTTGTATTTAGGTATAATCCGCGATGTCGGTTTTTCCGTTCCACGTGTTGGCGAAATAAAGAAAATAAGCACTTTTAACGAAATTTTGTGGCTCGCTTAGTTCATTGGTTTTTCAAACCGGATGTTTGTGCAATATGCCACTTGCAACTCATGCATAGTTTCGAAATAGTAAAAGTGAGCGCTGAGTGATGCAATCTTCCATTATGAATTAACGACTGAGTAATAATACCTACTAAAGCACTAGAAGAATATTTTGAAAAGAATTGGCCTTATTATTATGCAGTTAGATATTCAATACCTACAATTTAATAATTAAATTATGTAAGAAATAACACTTAACTTTACTGCGCTGTTATGCTTTTGATTATATTTTACGTCATAATTTGCATATAACACTACCATTTTTCGGTAAATAGAATCGTATTATTTTTGACCTATGTAAATGTTTCGATAGAAAATCCATATAATAGCTGTATATGTAGGTAAGGTATCTAGTTTCGTACATTGAGTGACGTCTTCGTAGAATCTTGGGCGGTAATTCGGTACCTAATACCGATCACAGAACCTCCCATACTATACCAAAGCCTGACTAATTGTTGTTCCATTGTCTTCTACCAACATCAGATAGCTTTATAATTAATTTCCTATTTCTAGAAACTACGTAATGGCGCGATGGCATAGACAGCATTATTTATTTTTTGTAAAACCAGACGTGCAAAACAAGGTCGGTAAGGTAAAGTAACTGTCTATCAAATTGCGCGCTAGATAAGACCAGCCAGAATCTAATAACCAGATGATTAGTGTAAATTTATTCGTGATTGGAGATATAGGCTGACCGCACCCTGGTCTGGTATGTTGGCTATTGCGAGACCTAAAACACACGTGTCTGCGACAAATCACTGAGTAGAGACATGCTAGAGACCCTAAACACGAAGGACAAAATATCAATACAAGCCCACATACGAAACAATAAATAATGATCGAGCAGCGACCCTTCCACAGCGACATTCCAATCGCTGATTCATGACTCAAAATCAATGCCCACTTCTTTATTCTTTATATTATTTTGAATACAAATTGCAAATTTTCGGTAATTATTATTTCTAACTCTTAATAGTTTAACGACGACAAACAAATACACCTCCCTTTTCAAGCTACTAGGTATATACTTGTTCATTGTATTTTTAGGACCCATTGCTCTTTGAAGTCGAATGCGCGAGTAATAGAGGAACTCCCTCCAGCTAAGGTAATTTTCTTCAGTGCCTGTTGAACGACGTCGTTGCGCATTGGAGAAATTCCTCGAGTATTCGGTTCAACGGCCGCGCAAGCGTGAACGTTCTGCGCCTGTGTGTTTGAGTGAGCGGCGCGGACGCACACACAGGCCGTACCCTGCCTCTGCAAACACGAACGAACCGTTACCCGCTTTGCTATGCTCCTACACATCATCTACTAGCGACACTAAGCGCAACCATCGGACTTTTAAGGTACTTGTCTGTGCTATAGGTAGGTACTAGGTGCTTACTGCTGGATTTAAGATTCGATCGAAAGTTATTGCCATTGTAAATAATGATAAAGTGTAAAGATATACCGCAGATTCATCAAAAGACATAAATAAAGAGATAGCAAATGAGATCGGCTTCTAAAGTGCAACCCACTTAGGAATCGCGCGGCGACACAGGCATGCCGTGCCACCCGAGAGATGGGAGTCACCGCGGAATGCGATAAAATCCCCTTTACGTTTCATCACAGTAATGACAGGGTACATCTCTATTTATCTTGTAAAACCAACGATGTTTAGCTCAAAACAAAAGGACCTTTACTTGTTTTGAAACGAGTGCGCCAGGTAGTTTCAGAAACACGTCCAAGACATAGCAGTCCAAGGCGACAAGTAAGACGCAAATACAGTCATAGCACTTCTACAAGCAAAGTGGAGCTGACATCCTGACCGATTTACTTGGTAATTGAATGTGATTCAATTTGAAATGAGTGTTCATTGCGCTGATGGAAGGCCGAGCCCGTGTAACCAAACGAAAGTGCGACTGCTACAAGATTTAGTGCACATCATCAGACGTCTTGCGCTCAAATTTTCTTATGAATCAAGTTGGCTTTCTTTGACTAATAGGCAAAACCCTTTGGTAAAATAATTGTACCAGTTCATGTTTCTTTCTTCTATGAAACCGTATAATAAAAACCAACCCAAAGCAGATATTTCAAAATCTGTAGGTAACCTACCTGAGCCCCAAGTATGCATTTAGAAGACTGCACAAGCCTTTGACATTTAAATCTAAATAAAAGTTGTTTTGAATGTCAAGGATACGGTAAACGCGAGACCGAATATGAGCTAAGCTTAACTAAACAACGTATTCATTTATGCAAAGGTTAAGTCCATATTGCAACAAACAAAAAGGAGGAAGGGAAAAACCTACAATTAAGTCAACATTAGATAGAAAGGTAAATCAAATAAAAGAAAAAGATGTGATGCTCGTGACGAAGAAAAGAACTGGCTGGTGACAGAAAAAAACTCTTGTTCGTAACTGGCATCTAAAGGATATCGATCTACTCAAATCTTTAGAGCGGTGAGTAAACAATGAGATAACCATAGCAACTAATTCCCAGAATTTACACAAAGGAACGTACTTTAGCTATCTGAAATGGTCGAGATTGAAAGGTCACGGAGATTGTGTAAAGTTGACCCGGAAGTGATAAAAAATTTGATTCCCTTCAGTTACACATTGTGTTTTTGTGTAACCGAAGGGAAATGAAGCAATACCTATTATTCGAATAATGTTTTATCTATTGAAGTAGAATAGTGTATTGTTTTTTTTTAGAAAAGTTGTTGTTCTTGATAATATAGCGGTCGGGTTCCGAGTTTCTTATTCTCATTTGACTTGAGGTAAATTACCCATTGGGGATTCCATCATGAATCTTTAACGGTGTTTCCTGTAGGCCCTATGATGACACCTAAAGTTTGTCATTTTATGGGTCACAGAGCGGAAGCGACGACGGACGCGTTTCGAAATATAGCACGCACTATCGAGCTCATTAGACCTACTCATGATGTGAGATCATGAGTAATGTCAACGAGATACTAGGTAATTTATCAAGAATGTAGCCCTGTGCCCCACCGGGATGTTGTTTTGTTGATAATGAGTTCAAATTGTTGAATTTAGGTATAGCAGTTTAAAGCATAACTACATTGGTAGGTACCTACTCAATGTAAAAGTTATGCAACTTATACCGAATCAATAGGTTCCGAGTAGTGAAGGGCCAAAGGTGTGCCCTGTCGTACGTTGACTTTCCAAGAATTAATGATGCCATTAAGTAAAGAAAACAAACAATAAAAGTGATAACAAGTAAGTAGTACCTACCTAGAAGTTAATACGAGTCGAAAAATTGGCGCCATAACACACTGGTAGGGTTTAGGAGCAATATAATAGTAAAGGGTAGGACTTTATAGGTAGGTACATTGTTGCAAATAAGCAATGGCTTGTACAATAGAGGTAAGTCCGAGTCCAAGTCACACTGACATTGCGTTTAATCCGGCATTTCATATGGAATGCGGTCGCTCGACCGGCCGACGGGCGCTCCGCCCCGCGCCCGCCGCTCTCCTCCATGTTTTCTTACCCTCTCGCTTCCGTCTACCATATGGTAGTGGGATAGGACTGATTCCAATAGGAATCCAATAGATAACGCTTAGTAAATAACAGAAAATACCTTCGTAACCAGATCAAGGGTGTCAAAACCCAGCTGATCATGGTCATAGAGAAACATTAGTTTTTAAAAATTTAGAACAACAAACGAGGCGATAATAAGGATAGAGCTGGGTACATAAGTAACAATAGCGAAGAAACGATTAGTACATTATTCACGAGTGATAGCACAGACTCGGGCCCCGGCATTCCAGAGCGTATTGACGAGTCGGTCGCCACGTAGCGACGAATCGAACATCCCGCCCCTGAGAAGCAAGTATGCGCTTAGAATGATTCACTCACCTTCGTCGGAGAATCGTAAATTGTTAAAAATATCCACACGGCTGGTTCGCACAGATAGCACTGTTATCGTCCGTACAACACTAATATTTCACGACACCAAAACGACAACATAAATAAACGCAGGCGGATCCAGCGCCGCCTTCAGGGCCGCCGTTCGCTCGCGACCGACGACGTATTCCTCGCACTGATCGAAATGCAACTCGGAAAATGCACAGGGCGGGGTTGTCGAATGTCATAAACGGTCGGTTTTAGAGGTCGGATGGGATGGTAGCCGGCGGAGCGTGGATGCGAGCGACACTACACTAGCGCGTGACGCGGCGCCTCTCGGCGGACTGAGCGAGCGAGCGAAGGAGGAGTGCGCGCGGGCGGGGGCGTGCGCGCGCCGCCCGCGCCGGCCAGCGAGCGCGCCGAGGACGTGGCAAACGCGCCGCGCCGCCGCCACCTCATCCATCACAGGACACAGAATCCTTTTAGGTCATCCCAAACTTTGACGACGAAAATTAAACACCTCCCACTTCTGATGAATCACTTCGAAACCTTTTAGTTTGATGGAAATACATTTTTTTCTTGTCGCTAATTTTTGCAAGCGTTGTCAATAACGTTGTTCTCTAGGCCATAAGGATGAGGCGTTGTGGCATTGTATGCCACAGAATACACCATCAATTGAATAAGAGGGCCAGATATTGTTAGTCGCAGTTCGTAGCAACACAAACAGTTCCTGTTACTCTGCAATTATTGCACTTTCTTTCCTATTGTTAGCATGATGAAATCAGTTTTACTATCTCTAGCGATCGAGTGAGATTGCTGCTGGCATGGCGGGGGCTAGTTGTCGCGCTAATACCGCGGTACTTTCACCTATGCAGGTACCTGGCTCATGCACATGCAATCAGTTATTCATACCACGTGGCACACTCGAGGATCCGGCCTTGCGACCGGTATGGCTAAAATAAAACCAATGTTTAATCATCTTTCACTTTTAATAGGTACTTCAAATCACAGTTTCCACCAATCATCTCACAAATGTTCCATTCTTACAGTTTTCGTCTCGTTTTGTTATGTTCAGTAACGAATGCATTTACCGTATAACTTTAATTGCTTGCTTGTAAGTTTCTAATTTCTAAATTTCTTGAACTCAGATATGTATATTTTTTGATCGAACAAAATGAAACTACCTACATCGAAATGAGTATTGCTACAATTAATTAGAATTGGTTGGTTAGGTTCATGATTAGCTATCTAAATCATTTATTTACGTCATGATTGCGTTAGTATGGGTGGTCCGGTCTTCTGAATAGGTATACATTTGAGATAAACTATCTATAAATACAAAACATCTAAGCTATTATGCAACTATTTTATATTAAACTTAGAGCCATGGATGCCAAGCGGGGTCCATCCGGCAGAGGTTGTCGTGACTGTTGGCTGCAGCTACTAAGGTTGCCACTCGACTGTCGGGTCCATCGAACATAGCTAGAGAATTGAGTCTGTTCATAATAACCGTGACAGCTTTGTTGACCATGTTTATAACTGTTTCGTTGTCCATTTCCACTGGTTTATTTTCCGTGGAGGCACCCGCTGTTGGCAACCCTGATTTGTCTTCTATACGCTTCTTGTATCCAGTGACCATTTCGTCGCGAAGTATCGTGCGCAGAATGGATTGAATCTGGAACGGAGTCGCTGTTATTTACGAGTACCAAACCAATATTAATATATGGTACACAAGAAACTTTATAAAAAAATTCTTGGCATCCTCAAATCTTGCTATATATATCAAATTAAAACTTAACATTTGGGTCATCCACTTTTAAATCAAATGACATTCGTTAGCGTTGAGTCGGCCGACAGAGATTTCCACATATTATCTTTCCATCAAAAATAACAGCGTGGAAATCCCGAAACGAAGGAGAATTCAATCAAATCATAATATAAAATTGTAAAAACGACGAATAATTATCATAATAAAATTATCCGTCGTTTTTACAATTTCTGTACCTAAGCATTTAATTTATTTAACAGTTTATTAATCATTATTACAAAGACCTCTCTTTTCATAACATTCGGTCACATAACATAAAGAGCCCATTATTGAGTTCTCAACAGTTTTCTCGTAAAAATACCTTAAAGTTAGGAGTGACGAGACAGCGAGCAACGGCGATGCAAGACGCAGTGAGGGGTCCAGAGATTCCAATATTCGTGACGAGCTCGGAAATGTTCGGCGTCAGTCGGAATGGCACAGGTCGGTTGCAGTCTAGCTCACCTGGTTCAAGAGTTGACAGTTAAATGTTGAGTGGACGTATAGATTACCTCATCAGCACGCATGCGACCACTGCTGGACGTGTCAGAGAATTACACTTTTTGGTATTCTACCTTAGATGAAAGAAATGATGATAAATACAGTGAGAGCGAAGCGCGTCTAAGTGTCAAGTTTAAAACTATTAATTTATCTCTCCGTGCAATTAGCACCGCACGCATCTGGAGTTTCATTAATCCAAGGATTCTACGTGACGATTCTGCGACGATACCATTGTCATAGTGAAGCAATTGTATAACAGAATTGAGTGAGCCTCTGGTAGGTTCCCTTAGTCGGCTCTTACGACATCCACGAGCAGCATCGACAAACATTTAATTTATAATTTGTCAAATTATACGTCACAATTTGTTTTCAAAAAAACAATAATAATAATATTAATTAAAATTATTTAAAATTTAAAAATTCGTCGTAGGTATAGAACGTCTTCCCTACGAGCCAGTTTTTAAGCTTATTCTTAAAATTTGAGCAGGGTTGGAGTCGATATTCATACGCCGTAAATTACTAGAACATTTTAGGAAATTTACTCTTTACGATACATTTTAGCAGAACAAGGCGTTTTTTTTTTTGACTGAAATAAAGAACTTACACTGATGAGGACTATCTGCGACTATCCACTCGGCCATTAAATAGTAGCCTAGATTTAATGAGAGGTTTAATTTGAGAATATTCAAGCCAACCCCAAGTTAATGTGTGAAAAATGTTAGATCATAAAGATTCAGTTTCTATTATAGCTTTGTGAGATATTGGTACAAAAACATGCATCCAGAGATTCTAATGACAGCCTGTTGAAATGTTAGTGACAAGGTATCCACCAAGATAACTCAAGCGTTGAACAGTAAGCGATAATAACAACGTTGCGTGCATCGAATGAAATCTAGAAACTTCAATCCTCAAAAAAACTTACCTTTACGTCGAGTTATATCGTCAAAAAAAAAGCATGCATTTCAGCCATTAATAAGCGTAAAAAGTGCAGACAAAAAGAGTTTCGCAAGACGTATCAAGCAACCATGCAAAACAATCATTCAAACAGCAGCCAAATATTGCAAGCAGTTAATTAGCTAGTAGAAATCTGTACAGAAATTAATAAAACACCTGTCACCACCTGTCACCACCAGTATCAAACAGGAACCATCATTTTGTTGTTTATTTTCTATCAGTTGAAATTCATGCATGGACCCAACCCATGCAGCGTATTCGGGGCAACAGGTGCACGTGAGGTTTCACGCGATGAAGTTGGTACTTTCCATCCTCTTGCCATATGTTTGTTTTTTATTATCCTTGTTGAATTCAATGAAATGTGGACCAGTATTTTTGGTCTATTTATTTCCACAGCCTTTATTTAAACTTGATCTTGGTAAAATTTGTAGATTATCTATTTATTTCACACAATCTTTAAACTTGATTTGGGTAAATTTAAGCAGATTATCAGCTGAGTATCAATAAAAGATATCAAGAAGACAATTACTTGAAAATTATAATTACATGCTCAAGACCAAGACAATATTCACACACTCAATAACACCGACAAAAATGCAAAGCCAGAAAAACCGTGCGAATATTAATTTCCACGTACCTGTAGTATCATCGATGTCGAATTTATAATACGACACATTCAGCAGCCCTGAGTCCTGATGCACATACATCATGTCAGGATTAAGCCTCGTGAGATGCAGAACGTATTCCGCGAACGAAGCCAGGGACAGCTGCAGGGTCATCAGTTTGCGGAACGTCCAGTAGTCGGTGGGGGAGGAAAAAGTCGCCGCGGCCCATTCGCGAAGCATTCCCTTGGGCACCATCGTCGCTTGTACCTTAGTAATTAATGGTCATGGGAACGTTAAGGGCATAGCACATACATACCAGCACCACCGCTACCGCACAGCACAAAAATAAGCATTAAAATATCGACTATAACTTGTAATCTTAGATACCTGTTACAGTGACAAAATGGTTCACGTCAATATAAGATGCATCTAAATATTACGAGTTCAAGCCCATATTTGAACGCATATTCTTGTGCTATTCGGGAGGAGTGCGGTCCGAATCTGCGAATAAGTATTTTAGATAGTATTCAGAAGATCTGGTTTAGTCTATTTATTGCACGTTAGAGATCACGAGTTTTGTTGCCAAGCTTCAATTAATTATACGAATCGCCGCTCATTTTGAGCACAAATTGTGCGAATTGCGCAGTTTTAGTTACATTTTGTGATTTGGAAGCAAGTTTATACTACTTAGATCCTAATACGAGAGCAGATTCCTATTCAAAAGTAAGAAAATATTTAGCAAAAGGTAAAGCTAAGTCCCAGCGTGCCTAGCGTGGGGATTATGGGCATTACCCCCCGTGAGATAAAAGCCAACAAGGCGCTTATCAGGGGGAGGCCTGGGTCCAGCAGTGGACCAATATAGGCTGTGGAGATAGAGATGGAAAGCTAAGTACCCACAAGATAAATAAATAGGTACTTTTCTTTTAGGAGTTAGTACAGTCCCACTGCCAGTCCAAAAACCCTCCCTCTTTCCACTCATTGTTTTCCGCCAATGTTCTATCTCACTCATTTATTCGCCGTGAGAGCACAAAGCACACTTGGATACGTCAATTTACAATAATATTATAGGTAGTATAGCAGTAAATGGTGCTATAATTCAAAGCCATAAAACAGACAAGATAGAAAAATAATCAAAGAACTTAGGAATATAGGTACAAAAATAGGTAAATTAATGAATATGGCGAGCATCGTTAAAGTCATGTAAAATATAATAAATATAAATTCATAGTGCTGCTGCAAAATGGCATTGTCTGTCATAATAAATTCAAAATAAATAACAAGTAATAAATATCACAGTCTATACAGTTACTTTACCAAGGTAATATATAGCTGCTAAGAGTGCATTGTCGTTTGTGGACTACGCTATGAAAAAAAATAGAGGTCTAACATAATCAAAACTTGTTGAATGTCCTGAGTGGTTTACAATATATAAAGTTACCTCTCGTAATATGTCCCTCAAGACTTGCTGCGAGGCTTGCGTTCCGCGCGCCTGTACAGCCGCCAGTCGCTCGTAGTAGCGCGCTATAGGAGCGTCGTAATCCACACCCCTGCATTAAATAAACGATTAAGAGCATGGATTTGTACAAATTGCACTGGTAGTTATAGCATACAAGCTACTGCCCGCGGCTTAGCACGCTTTTTACGTGATAGACAGTAGCCTATGTCCATCCCCAGGATACCAACTATCTCCATGCCAAATTTCATTAAGATCCGTTCAGCCGTTTAGGCGTGAAAAGGTAACAGACTGACAGAGTTACTTTCGAATTTATAATGGCAAAACCCCCGTGTTTGGTATTACAATCCTTCTTCAAAATTAAAGCACTTATAACGAGCTAGTTTCTGGCCGCGGCTTCGCACTCGTTGTTTCTATGGGAACGTTTAAAGGTGATTTTTTTCCCATGGGAACTGATTTATGAGATAAAAGTAGCCTATGTTTGATTCCAGCCTAGAATTATCTGTATGTAAAATTTCAGACCGATCCGTTCAGTAGTTTTGGCGTGATGTGCTGCTAACAAACATCCATACATCCAAACTTTCACATTTATAATATTAGTGTGATGTGATTTGAGATAATTCAGAAACTAACCTGTTAGTGCATTCAGTTTTATAGATATCGAGCAGCGATATCGAACTAGGATTATCCTCGATAAGTCTCATTTGCGGCGACACCGACACAACCCTCGGCACCGTGAAATGCAGGAACCTTCTCGAAGTTTCCTTCTGCTTCCCCAAATAGTGATTCAGCATCCTCAGAAGTTGTAAAACTCGTTCCTCTCGCCTCGCGTCGCTCAGACCTGATTCATTGACGACTAGATACGGGTATATTTTTCCATTATGCCCTCTAATGTAGAGTCTACGTGCGGATGTGTTGTGTTTTTGTACGATTTCGACGCGCGGCATGAAGCGAGCTATGCGCACGTGGTAGTGAGTGTGTTTTGGAAGGAGGAATTCTCCGGGTAATTCTACTTCGGCGGTTTTAAGACTGAAGTTGGATAAGAAACGGCATTTTTCTTCGATGAGGAATGACCTGAAAGCACAGACAAGTTAGAATATTCATATGGATCAACTTCAACTTCTTTTTTTTTTGGCGCCGCTTGCTTTTCGCTACGACTCTGCCAGTGTCTGTGTCGGAGTGTCATAAACTTCGAAGACAGAATATGATCAGTATACTTGAATTTAAAAATTTTGCATCAAGATGATTTTGCAACGACAAACAGACAACACAACATAAATAAAAGGACAACACAACATGTAAAGCACAATGTATAACGCAGAATAAATAATATTACACAAATTACACTAACCTAATTTTTTTTATTATTATTTTATATTATTGATTTTTACAAATTTACAGAGTATAAAATCAATTAAGGGGGAAAAGGTTAGGGATAATATAATTTTGAATGAGGTAGGACGGGGGATTTCAAGGGGAGGACGTCGTAGAGGGAGCATTGTAATTTCGGCCAATTGAAGAAAATTCATATGGATCAGGAAGGCAATTCTCGCCAATATATCACTCGGTAAATATCAAAACTGTCAAATTTGACAGTTTTTATATAAAAGAACTGTCAGATTTGACAGTTCTTTTCATATTTATCAAGTGATAAATTGGCGAGATAACCGTCCTGATTTTTAAATATGGAGCCGAAATTTATCAACTTTTACTCAAATAGCGATGACCAAGGTAGAGTTACCTATCGTAATTTCTATGGCAGAAATTTCGTCGACCGGCGTCCAAAACTTGTTAGCCCTAATATACTAGTTATACACTAGCCAAACTCGACATGGAATGTTTGTAAACAAACACGACACAAAAAAAATAAAACTCTTGGCTTGGCATAGAGTTTCAGATATAATTGTAAGCAATATTTATTGAAGGAAGGATCTCAAATCGACAAGTAATGTAAATTGCGTATAAAAAGGCGCTGCAACAGAGTGAATTTTAAGTTAACTATAGCCAAATAAACAGTTTACAAACATTCCACATCGAGTTTGGCTAGTGGGGTAGAATACTAGATAATAATACCACTCACTTGGGCAGTATCTTCGTTTTAGCATCCAGTATCTTGACCCACTTCCTGAGTTTCTGTATGAGATTTTGCAGTTTCATCGCGTTTGGTTGTGTGAAGTCAAAGTCTGATGTGAATTGTGTTTTCATTTTTTGGAAGATCGGATCCTGTACTGTGACATGGGCGCGCCTGGCGAGGCTCTCTGAGGCAGCTGAAGAGAATGCACTACTTGTAAAACTTTCTGTAGGAATACAAAATGAGTGGTCGTGTTATGCAGCCGTCGCCTTGCCTAAATTTCATTCAAAATATCTCCAAAACACCTCGTTAACTTTATGATCGGTTGATTATAACAATTATAATTGATTGGATACAAAAGTTATGATAAAAACTATCGTAGTTTCACGAATTCATTACGGATGTAAGCGGGTTAACTACTAAGCTTATTTGTGAGTGTTCTTCCGTTAAGACTGGTCTATGCCCCCAATAACTTCTAAGATTTTAGATGTTTACAATTATTTTGTGTTTTCAAGGCTGTTGGGGATACCCCAGCCTTAACGAGGGACTGCGCAACGACATGGTACGGGCGTGACCGCACTCACCCTGATGAAGTCCCTTGTAAAGGGATGAAACGTTGGTGTTCTTCCAACACAAATAAGGTTCGTAGTTAACCCGCTTACATCCGTAATGAAAAAGTTATGATGTCTATGACGAAAATATGTTTTTTATTGTTTTGATTTATGGGAGCAAAACACCTCTAGTAATAACGTTCGACGCATTGATTTTGGAGTTCATAAAGTTAACGAGGTAGCCATGCTTTCTTTCCTCGTGCACACAAGAATGATGCACAACAACGCACAAACAGCCCATGTACATGTGGTCCGCGCAGCAAATAATAACATAAATTTATTACAGCACGATCAACAATAGAAATCGATGTAGTGTCGATTGTCCAATGTTATAAAATTCCATAGCATGCGTAAAATAATATTTCAAAGCTTACAAATGATTACGTAAGTGAAAAATTGGCAATATCGATTATAGAAACTAACAAAAATAAAAGCATTATAACGAATAATTGATCTATTGTTACGAGCTCATTCATAATACAATATTCTGAGACGTACAGTTGTGAAGTTTAAAAGGTAATCAGGGATCATCAGGTTGTATAATAAAGTAATTATGTGCATAGAAGTCAGTGCTTTTGCAAGTTTATGTAGTTTACAGGTCTAATACAATGTGTGATGTTTAATTTTTTGTGATTATATTTGGGTTAAGCTGTACTATCAACACAGTGATTGTGGTCTATGGTAGAATAGAGAAAAATTACGTCACATCGTCATCGAATGAGTAAAATATTTGAAACTCATTACTTCAACTTCTATAATTTACGCAATGTATGACGATGCGATGTCATTCTCTCTATTCTATCCTAGACAACAATCCCCGTGCTGCGCCTGCTAGACGCTGAACTCACTTTCGGTAAGTTATAGGTTCCCCATAGGTAACATAAACCATACGATGCCCACTTTTATAAATAATCTCGAGCGCATAATAACCATCAGCACCCATACGAACATGCCTCCCCAAACCTACACAGATGGAAACTGCTGCCCTTCCTTTGCTAGGTTCTCTTAGTTAAAACATCTACGGGCTGAGATTGAGGGATCGATTTTTACGCCGCGACCGTCACAGCGTATGTACGCAAATATATATCAACATAATAACATAATACCTAAACACCTTATTTTTAACTAAATTATCGAGAATGGATATAACTGCATCACTTTCATTTAATAAGAATAATTAATTACGTTAGTCCTGTAATGAATTATTCGGCTTTATTTCAAAATGAATAAGGTTTACTTCGATAACGAAGTACATACACAATAATCACATCCTTTTTCGATTGTCAAATGGTACGGTTTTCCGGCACAACATTTTTATAATTGGGTTGTATTTAATATGACCTTTGTACTATAATTTTAATGAATTGCAAACTATGACCATATTTATTTTGCGTACATTAATTTTGCGTATGTAAAATAAAATAGTATGCAATCGGTTGGTTGATAGGTATATATATGAAAGGGGTAACTATTCAAAAATAAAAATTAAGCTCTGTGCACATACATTCAGTTGAGGGATAAACACATTTATTTACTGGAAAAGGAATTCGAGCTACGAATTATAATAAAATCCATAATAATCTAACATTGATTACAGACAGCGATTTGTCTAAAAAATTTCAAATACGACAAAATATAGCTGTCGTAGCTAAATTGAAAATTTCGCCAGATATTTACACTTTTGAGATACATCCCATGAGATTTGACAAAAATAATTAGAGCTTCTATTCATAATAAGTACAGCAAACTTTATTAATAAACCCCCGTGGATATTAAGATCTGGCGAAATATTAGAGATAATTTGGCTACGACACAGCCCATTTGAATAATAAATAGCCGGTCTTTATAACGTAGGCTTTCCGGCGCATAAAGACTCGTTATTTATCATCAGCGGTCTTATTATTTTACACACCTGGTTTAGGTATGCAAAACGTTCCCTGTCGAGTCAGTGTAAACATATCGCAGACACTGCACAAGTCAGCTGAAAGGGTATGTCTTTATTTAGTTTAGGAAAAAAATCACAACTGGCCTTGTTGAGGCCTAGCCTAACAATGAACGTGTTTGTTCCATAAAAATATCTTTAATTCTGCGTAAGGATGTCGTATTGCCAATTCGTTTCTATGATATGCTATAATTTGCCTAGCTTCTAACTATTTTGCATGGGATACATTTAAACTTTAGAAAAGCATGTTCATGAAGATTCATGTCATGATCTGAGTTTAGATTGCTCTTTGCCTTGGTCCAATAAAATCGAGTAAAGCTAGATAATTTTCGCTGGTTATTTGACACGACAGATTTAGCTTAACAAAAATTAGATACACAATGATTCGTACAAGATTTGATTGAACCAGCAGTTGAGCATCATTTAATACCTGCACACACCACTATTCGACCAAACACATCAAACCACACCAAACCTTAGAAAACATAACCCATTTTCTTGCGCATTCAGGTAAAAATTACGTCGGGCCTTGCTCAAAGTTAAGCTGGTTAAAACTAAGCAACGTGACATCACGTCGTTAAAATGAACCAATTTAATTCTGTAACATTGGTATACTAAAACAGTAATGCATACTTTCGAGTCATTTGATGTCAAGTTGAGTCGCAATTTTTTCAGATTTATTGATATAAACTCAAGTCAAAACAATCTGCTCAGGCCCCTGTATTAAGACTTCTCAAAAGAAGCTTTGCATCCGTACCATGTATAGGTCAAACAACGAATGGAGACCAATTTAAAGCTAGCCTTAATCAGCTCTACAGCCTAATCTGTTAGAAAGAGACGGCATGTTTCTGCAACTTCACTCTATTCGCTGTTCGCACTACAACTCCGCCACTACAAACTCACCGCCTTACAATCATCCACGCCATCCAACAGTAACAATACTTACTTATACCAATGCCGATGCCGAAAGTGGAGACAACCTTCTTGATGAAGTTGAGCGTGTGAGGGGTGACGGTAGCGTCGGCGACGGCCGAGCGGTTGTGGAAGGCTACCACGTGACATTTGGCGAGGCCGGCGCGGAGCTGGCGAAGGACCTCTTCGTACCAGTTCTCTCGGAACCAGACCATCTGAGGGCATGCGGTAGTTTAGCAACGTTTAGAGAGTAACCCCCTACATAATGCTATCTTAACACGTTATTTCTCACTCTTCTTCTGTTGACATAAGTCAGAGTGAGAAAAACAATACAATTCTTTATTAATAACGCCAAGTTACAAGTCAAAAGGAATAAGGTAAGCAATATAGTGTACAATATTGACCTTAAAAAAAAATCTAATATAAATATAATTAATTAATTGTATAGTAAATTCAACACTGCTTAGCAACTGTTAAGTAAACAGACCATTAAGAATAAGGGGGTAAGATTTTGCAAGCTATGTGGCAGTGGGCCGGGCGTATCTCTCAAAGAATCGACAATAGCTGGGGTAAACGTGTTCTTGAGTGGAGATCGCGACTCGGCAAACGTGGTATGGGTCGCCCTTGCAGCCAGGTGACGATCTGCAGGTAGATACTGGATGCGGCATCAGGGCGCTATTGCGGTCATTAGGGGAAGGAAGATATGCTCTGCAATTACTAGAGTAGGCTGATAATTATTTATCGGGTACCTTTTGTTTTATGAAAGTTCAACGTTCCTTTCGCGTTGCAGCGATCGTCTCGTTACGAAATGAAAACAAAAGATACGCGATAAACTCCCGATATAATATTTACTAAATAAAGAAATCACGAAAGTCGCAATCTGTATACCTGATCAACAATGCCTTCGAGCGAGGACAGCACTGTGGGATGTATCTCACGCTGAAGCTGCATGATCTTGGAGCACTTCCACATGGGCAGAGTGGCCTTTATCGGACCCGCGTCTGTTGATCCACTGGATGTTGAGGCGCCATCGTTTGCTTTGCTTGTACCCTATAGTTAGCAGTATTACATTTATAGAAACAGTTATTTCAACATTCTTTTCTGAGTTAATTATTTTACACGCGTAAAATAACGGAACGTTTTCAGTTCCCTTAGAGAGGATATTCTAAGGGCAGGTTTTAAAATTTTGTTTCGCTTGCATTAATTTATTTACAATCTATCGGGGGTGCTTTCATATCGCAATCAGAACCAAATTCAGGAAAGCAAAGATAATTTTAGGATAAAAGCACCTGACTCAAAACGTCTAGAAATAGTTGTCGGTCCATAATACAGAAAACAAATTTAACATAACTTGCAACTTTAATGCTTCTAATTCTAAGTGGAGGAACTGAGATCTGTGTGTCTACCATGAGTTGTCACAGTTAGATTGCCTGACGTTACTACAGTAGTTACGTAAATACGCATATAGTTTAGTTAGTAACATTTTAGTACCCAACTATCCGCTAGAGGCGCTGTTCAAGTTTTCCTACATTTTTTAACTACAGTCGCTAGCGAGTATAGATTGTTAAAACTCATGGTAGACACACTGCACGGACATCTCGCATGACTCGCGCACTCGCGGAGTGTATAGTGCATTGCCAGCTCCTTGAAGTAACGGAGCACGACTTTTGGTGACTGACTGCTTCGTTTCAGCTTTTCTGTGGGTGTGGATGGGGTTGATGCCTCAATGAGACTCTTTAGCCCCGTCTTCTGTCTGGCTTCCTCTGTGGCCGTGCAGTGTACCACAATGTGTTCTACAGTATCTTCATCTGCGAAACAGCCACTACACATACTGCTGTCTGTGGCTCCAGTCTTGAAATGATGATGATTCAGTTCGCAGTGACCCGAAATGATACCCACCATTTTTCTTAACTTTAATGCTTTTTGCATTAAAGTTGCAAGTTGTGCTGTGTTAATGTCCCCTATTGTGGACTGACAACTATACGATGTTTCAACGTGAACATTATCATGTTCTTGAACCTTTAATACATGACCATACATGACTTTCTAAGTCATGTATGGTCGTACAGAAATAAAGCACATTGAGGTTGAGTTTAGTATAGTAAAATAAAGAATGATAAATAGCATAAACTCACAGCAGTCGGCTGCTGCGGTTGTCCCGCGGCGATGTTCTCAGCAGTCTTGTGCCTCTCACGTTGCTCAATCTTCAGAGTCAGGTAAAGCGTCCTGATTGGGAAGTACACAGCTTGGGGGTATAATCGACCAACCTGCAATAAAAATTATCTATAAGGTTACAAAATACGTAGTAAGAAAAAACTGTTTTTTACAAAGACTTTTTGGAGTACTTAGTTCCTAGAGTTTTTTGTATAAGTTCGTCTAGTCTAGGGAATATACTTACCTGCAAATTTATTTTAGTTATTTCTATTTTAAGTTTGAATAAATAAAAAGTTTCCGGAAAAATAATCGTCACATGAGACTTACGCACGAATACTCAAACGCAATTCAGATTTGAGCGCGTCTCAAGTCGCGGTTATTTGCGTGGATGAGATGACCACCTACTCGTTTTATGACAGCTTAATGAAATTTTGTAAAAAGAAAACGTAATTTGAGACCTGCTCAAATCTGATTTGCGTTTGAGTATTCGGGCGTAAAATTCTGTTAAGTCCTTTGTTGATGGTTCCTAACGGACTGGATTCTATCGGGCGGGCCGCCAAGCCTGTTTACCACCATGGTGGTAAGTAAGTTAACAAAAATGAATGTACCATCGTAGGGTGTAGTATTTACCATCATGAGCAACAGTTAGAGAATTGAGAAGGTTAAAAATGTTGCTCAATAAAAAGGTACTTCAGTGTGGATGCATTAAACTTACATGGCTCAATAGATTCAAAATGACGTTTCCTTCGTACTGCACGAGGCAGGCTAACAGCTGCGGTATCCATGGCAACCATTGCACGGGTGGTACGCCCACCGAGTACTTGTCTAGGGCGTCGGCTAGGCTGTTCTTTTCGTCGTCATAACTTAGCATCCAGAGGACCTGAGAAGAGAAAGTGTTGTTATACTATTCAACCAACACATTAAAGTTAAAACACAAACAGACCTTTATGAATACGCTGGGTATTCATAAAAGCCCGTTTGTGTTCAATAATAAAGAAATTTAGTCTAAAATACATAGTTGTTACCGCAGCATAACCTCCCTTTCTAAATGTAGTGTGAATCTTTATGTTTACATAGCATACCTTGGCACAATATTTCCTCGACTTCGACTCATTCTGATGTCGACACGCGTGAAGGAAGCACGTCATCGCCGACACTCCCATAGATATCTGTCTCGGATCCCGAATGAAGATCTGCTCCAAGTAATCTCCCCACAACGCCCAAGCCTTGACCAACGTATCGTGTAACTGCACCGCCGCTGCAAAAGCCTTGTTTGCATCTTCGGAGCGACCTAACTGAGCTAGCAGCAGCCCTTTGAAAGCGTAGAATTCCGCCGTCATTTCTTTAGTGAAATACTTGAAGTTTGTCGATTCTATCATGTCTAATCCCTCTTGGAGTTCGTCCTTCCCTTCTGTCCAGGAGGTTTGTATGTGGCACTTGACTTGCTGCCGGATCTTTTGGAAGCAGTCCACGATCGGAACACTAGGTATTGTGTATATGCGGTGGAGAGAGTCGAGGCAAACGCCGGCTAGGTTGTGCTTCCTTGCGATCTTCGCGAAGTGGATTATTGCCTGTAATTAAATTTCTATGATATAATATCGACATTTTTTAGTATTAAGGACCTTGGATGGAACTGGCTATGTTGCTATAAACTAGAAAAAATCTATTAGATCGATAAGCTTAATTTTGACGGTGTTTAAAATTAAGACACTGTGGTGCGTTCCCATTGATGCGGAACGGAGCGGAATCGACTATGGTTCGAAATCACATACTTCTTCGCTAGTTCGTGATTGGTCGGTTGGCCAGTGGGATCGCACCCTTAGAATATCAACAGGACAAAAATACAAAAGTCAGTAACACAACCTGCATACAGAAGCTGGTTTTGTTTTTATGGTAAGTTACCTTCGCTGAAGCATGCACTCCAAGCATGCTATCGTTGCTCAGCTTGAGTCAGAGTGGGACGCTATAAACTGGTAGTGGTGCTGGCGCCACGTAAACAGCGCCCCAGTGGGACATCAGATCTTGTAACCCCCAATGTACGTACATGGGAATCAGTTGTCTATTGAACACGTGGTGGTTGTATTACCTGCGCTGAAGCATGTACTCCCAGCATGCTATGGTTGGTAGAATGTTCAGCCTGCGAGTCGTAGTGGGACGCTATAAACTGGTAGTGGTGCTGTCGCCACGTGAATATAGCGCCCCAATGGGACATCGGGTCCGCGACTACGGGCAGTCGGTTGCGCCACGTCTTCACTATGGCTTTCATGTCGTGCAGTGAGGTCGGTCGGCTGTGGATTAGGCCCTATGGATGGAAATGTAGAGGTTATTATGGATATCAATCGACGTGTACCAAATATAACTAAATATGAGATGGCAAGATTGCTTATTACTTTGGAAGTAAGTACCAAAAGCACCTACCGGCATTTTAGTGCCATCATTTAGTTAGGAAAGAAGCCATTGTTCGGTAGTGCATTTATGTCGCTGGAATCGCGCTTTGCAAATTACCATCGGACGCAATGTTTTTTATAGTCGCGTTTGATGGAGCTTAGGATGATTCCGTACATGTTGTTACACATCCTAGTGTGTGCCGAGCGAAGCGAGCCGCAATCCTCACGCAGCGTGGCGAGTGAAGGGAGCCACAGACTCAGCGAGCTAGCACGCCAAGTTGCATGTGTTCCGCTGCGGCTGCGTCTTTAATACAGCCTCGATTATTTTTTCATACGCGCTAGTTGGGTTGACGACTCAAATGACATAAAGACTGTTCTAGAAGGTTCTAGTCTACTCACTGTATGTATCTGGCCGGCCTCGCTCAGCTCCATTAGCTGCTGTGCGGCGCGCAGGAGCGGTAGGTGCGGGTGCGATACGAGGCGCGGCAGGCGGCGCCACTCGCGCAGACACTGTGCCGCGGCCGCCTCGGCGTGACGTTCCACCGCGCTTAGTTGCACCTCGCCGCCCGCGCAGATGCAGAGGTAGCCGCGGTACAGGTTTACAAGCCAAGCTGGAATGACGATTGTGATGTTGTTTAATTTAAACGGGGGTGGGCTCAGCCTGCGCTTCGAAGGCACTAAGCAACTAAACTAGACACAGCCGTATTAGAGATAAAAGTGTAGTTTACAAAAAAAATCTGAGATCATCCCTATAGGGAATGCTAATGAATAATAGGGCCGATTTTAACAGTGTCTTATGATAAAGTATGCAAGAATTTTAATGAACCCACGATTAGAAAACGCCTTACCCAATTCTTTCGGACAGTTGTATTCAACTTCAGCCAGCGCATCCTTCATGGTCGACCAATTAGGATTCCTCCAGGAACTTTCAAGAATCAAAAACGGATCTCGACCGCTCCTCGTCAATCCAATCTCGAGCAGAGAATCCCATTGGTTGAGCTCCTTAGCGCATTTCAGCCAGTGTTGCGTCCAGAGTGTGCATTCTTTGTGCATGTTCACTGACGATGGTGACGCGGCGTATTCTTGTTTTAGCTTAGCCATAGCGACGTCGTAGGCGGCCTGGCGAATAAAAGGATATAGAGAACATTCTTGTTTACTTTCTATATATTTCTACATATATTACTTGATTATACAAAATTTTACTTACCGCTGCAGCGATGTTACTTGGCTTTTCCTTCAGCTCTTTTGTTTTTTATTCAATTTCCATTTTAAATGCAATAGAGATAAAATTTACTTTGAAAGAGTTGATTCACATGAGCTGATTCACATCAGCAGCGGCGAGCAGTTTAAGTTTGAAGCATTTTAAAAACTTATCTCCATTAATATTAAGATGGTAGTGAACGCCGCATTGACCGGACGCAAGATCGCACTCGCGATCTCGCAGCGCCATGGGCGGTCGCGCGACCCTGTCAGCCTACAAGCGTTACTATGTTTTAATAGATAAGTCTAAAATGACTTGAAATTTAAACTGCTCCCCGCTACCCTGCCGTTGCGATCTGAATCGGCCCTTATTCGTGTAGACAGGAAAAGTAATCTATGTATGGTTCTATGAGAAGCTACGGTTTGATATGAGAGTCGAAGTAAAAGACAAGTAACGGTTTCTAATAGGGACTAACATACATTTTGAATACGAGGTTTGTGCTTACAGGAAATATTACAATTGAATACAGTTGCGAATGTGTTTTACAATAACATGCCTTTCAGCCAAATTCTTAACAATGCGTTGTTTAAGATTAAGCCACAGAAGCTACATCAAGAAGTGGAAATGTAACTAATTTACGAGAAGATCACTTTGTTTATCATCGAAGGATCTTATCGTGTTTTGTATTTGGTCGGACTATAGCCCCTTTAGAATACATAATGTAAAATGTTGAGTGATTCTGATATGAATTGACGTACCTTGGTCTGTTCGTAGTAGCCCTGGTACGCGATAATAAATAAATCATTTAATAAACAGAATAACAACAAAAAGTAAACAATAGGGCAGGGCAAGTCTAGACATTTCTAATAGAATGGTTTACGGCATGGTATATATTACTGAAACTACGTTCAAAAAGATGCCTTATTTTAGCGTAGTTCAAACGCGCTTTAAAAACAAAGAGATGCGTGCCTATTAAACTATCATGGCCACAAATTGCACTCAATAACTTGCATAACTTTTTTACTGTTGGCTACTGATCATTTAATTTGACGACTCTACTTTAGACTTTCAAATGGCACTTATTCTAAACATTTGGCTACCAATTTCGCGTACTGGCACGTAAATGAAAAACGATTTGTTCTTGGCCGCCCATTGGTTGCTGGCCACAAACAGCTTACATATGTGACTTAGGTAATAGGTTGTCATCTTAAAGATATACTTTACGATTCATAATATATATAGTTTTTAATTGTAACTTTGAGATAGTTGTTTGTACAAACGTAAATGTTGCAGGCAACAAGTGCCCCACAACGAGTGTATTTTATTATATTTAGGCCGTGAACAACCAAAAAAGGCCAACAACTCTTCGTATACCCTATTCGTACGTTAGTAGAGTGTACTAGACAAGTGTACACACCTGTGCCTGCTCGTAGAAGCCTTGTTGTTCATACGCAATGGCGAGATTGGTTTCGCGGTAGCGCGCATGTTTCTGCCACAGGCCGCACCACATGTCCTCTTCTTGTAGGAGTTCGTACATGTCACTTAGTGAGTCGAGGATTTCCTGGAGCAATAAGTTAGTTCATAAAGCTGGTCATTTCAAATAGGGTAAACACCTTTATCTATGTGAAACTCGTCTTATATGTAAAGTAAAGTAAAAATGCGTTTTTTTGTTAACCAATACATACATAGCGCATACAAAAGATAAAGATTAAGAAAAAAGTAACAATTACGGTAACAAAAACGGACAACACTCATCAGATGCTATAGCAGGATGTATCTTGCCATAGTGCTGGTCTTCCGTGGAGGCCAAAATGAAGCGCGTGAGTCGCTGCGCAAAGCACACATAAACAAATGTCTGCTTAATATAGCAGACATTTGTTTTTGTGTGCGTTGCGCACATAACCAAATGTCTGCTAAATATACCAGCAATAGTGCTGGTATATTTAGCAGACATTTGGTTATGGCAAGATACATCCTGCTATAGCATCTGATGAGTGTTGTCCATTTTTGTTACCGAAAAATTTTTGAGATATTATTTGATTTCTTATAAATTAATCCAGTGTGAGGCTTATGCACTATAATAATAAAACCCTAAATCACACCAGTTATACATAACAACAATACAATACAACATTCTATGACGTACACCACAAATACAAAATATAGCCTCTTGCCGAGGCATTTCATCATTAGACTTGTATACACAATGAATCTTACCGTAGGAGTAGTAGTTTCAGTGTCATAGTCGTACACATCTAGTTGTTCGCGCGGTGGTCGGCCCGCGGCCTGCTCCATCGCCATCTGCTCCAAGTTGAGCGTCATTCGGTGCCAGAGGTTGTGCGTCTTGCCAAGGTATTTCATCATTGGACTGGAAATTTGTTAACTTGTTAAAGAGTTTGAATTATAAAATTATTCCAGAATACCTAGATATTTTAGGATGATTGAACGACAGGCAAATTCTAGAAATAACGAGTTATTTCTCCTGATCCCATTGCGATAGTAATACTGCTTGGTGCTTAGTATGATCTAGTATTATAAAATCCGTGGTATGATAGAACCCGCAATTTTAGACATTTTTTTCATACATTACGCCAAAAATGGTGACTAATCTTCCTGTAGGCCAAAACTCACTCCTCAAATGTTATTGAGTTGCCTAGCGCCATGACCAGTGAAGAAAAAGTAATCGTCACGCAATAACCATCGAAAATTCCTTAATATTTTTTTTATTAGGTAACGAAGATTAGACAATAGAAGTTATAAAAGAAGAAGAAGAAGAAGAAGAAATAAAAATAAGTTAACACTAAGGAGTCCACGAACCAACTACGGAAAAAGAAATATTCTTTATGAAGGTATGAAGGTAAATAACAGCTTACCCGATAACATTAAGAACTGTTTATCAATGCACATATTTAGGAAAAGACTGAAACAGTATATTTATGATAAGATCTTTTAAGTTAGCGTGGCGGTACCAACAAATAATGTAAAACTTACTACTACAATTATTATCAAACTGTTATAATTTAGTATTAATTAGTTAAGATAGTACGTAAGATTATTGTATGTACTCATTTAAGTGAACATTGTTCTTTTGAGTAAATAAATTCGTTAAACTGAACTGAAACTGAAGTTCACAGTATTTTAGGTTTACTTACGGTTTGATAGTTATTGGTGGGTTGCACCTAGCGAGCGCTTCGATGAAAGTGTTCAGCGCACTCAACGGTTGGTCTCTTTGAATAACGTGCACGCCGGATATTATGAATGGAACCATCTCGTTCATTATGGTCTGAAAAAGTAACAATTTTATTTAGAATGTTTTCGAGTAAAGACATTTATTCTAGTTTCACGGATTTTTTTTATGGATCTGTGTGTAGTAAAAAACGACAAAACGAGGAAAATTAAATGATCCGGAATAATTTCGCCTTCCTGGTTCATATTGGGCATTTTAGCGATTCCTGAAACATATCTTCACTATATTCATATGACCTTCATTTTCACACTCTAAACCTAGGCTTCGCGAACAGCCATCTTGATAATCGCAGATACAATCACATGCACAATAATTAACTTTAAATTTTAATCGTAGTTGGAACGGTATATTTACCGGCAGCTGCCTCTCATCCAGACAGCTCCAGAGCGACGGGAACAGCCGAAGCCAGGTGTGGTGCGCTAGTGCTTCGTCCATGTGACACAGCTGAGCTGCTGCTATAATCAGCTGCTCTGTGCGGACGCGACGCGCTAGCTCCAAGAATTCTGACTGTTTCGCTACTATTTGGTTCAGCATTCTTGCCCTGAGAAAAAAAGGTAATTTTAGACAAGTTCATTAAAAAAATTACGATTCTGTTGTTTCTGGCAACATATAAAATATAGCCAGACGACTTTTTGATACGTGTTTTTACCTACATGTTTTTTTTTAAATAAAACCCTCGATTATCAATGAAATACAGAGATACTCGCGAAAACATAACCCTTGCGGGTTAGAATAGGACAGAGTCCACACAGACTAAATTATAACAATTTTGGTAAATAATTATTCTTGTTTTATTGGTACGGCAAATGGATTTGAAAAGTATTTAGACCAGATTCAGTAAAATTATGTGGCATGCACATACACAAAAACTTCCATACTTGACTTTAGCACAACTTTTATGAATTCACATTTCCTCACCTATTAGGCGCCGGTTTCACAATATCCTCCTTCGTATTAGAACTGGAATCCAAATCCATATCGAGCACATCTTCTTTGTCCGGATCGATCGAATCACTGAATCCATCTGTAGCCTCTTCCTTCACACTCGAGTATATCACAAAGGACTTTCGGTCTTCGGTATCGCCTGTGTTGATCACTGATGATATGCTCGGTAGAAGGTATTTTGTGTTTGATAATCGAATCTGCGTACCTGTTGGACAAAGTGCAGATGTATCCACGTGCGCAAAACAAATGAAAAAACATCCAAGAAAAAGTTTAAAACAAAATAAAAGAGACCAGTAGGCTGAATGTAAATAGCCTAAACAAATCCTTGTCTAAGATAAAATAGACACAAATTACATCGAATCTTCTAAAGCGTTAAATTTACTCAACGTACCAAATTATCTCTAGTCTAGCCTAGACTTCGCTTGTCTAGGCTATCCATGCTAGGGGACACGGAATACAAGTAACAAATAACTACTTTTATGAGTTTTATCGCATCAGTTTTAAAGCGCCAACGCACTACACCATTTTTTGCGGCAAGAATTAGTAAGTTAGTTACAATTCGTTGGGTACGTACTCGATACACAAGTAACCAGTAGCAACTCTAGACACTGTTTGATCCAGAAATGTTGTCCAATATGCTCCCAGTTCTGCGAGCAAATGATGTAAAGTAAACGGTCGAAGATTCGGCGACGCACGCTCTGATCGTAGACTTCGAAGAATTTGGCGCGGATCTGTGGCTGTGGGCAGCGGAGGCCGGAGAGGAATGCCGGTTCTAGCTTCATTGATAGCTCTGACATTTTGAGGCTGTCGTCTCTGTAATGCAATAACATTTATATCATCATCAGCCCTTGTCGCCCCACTGTTGGGCATAGGCGTATGTTTATATTATACCTACCAATAGTCTTGCTCCTGCGCTAGTCTGAGTCAGGTACCTATACCCCGAAATTATTTATGGTAATCGATTTATTTTAGCTCTCATCTACGCTGGCTCAGACACGCCGCCGAGAGAACTCATTTGTCGTTTAAGAGGCATAGACCAGTCCGCCGGCTCATGTGTCCTATTTTAATCTCCAAATTACGCAATTGCGTGTTTCGTGTTTTTGTGCAAATTGCCGCGGAAATCGGCTTTCACGACGTTAATCTTAACGTCGTGAAAGCCGATTTCCGCGGCACTCGACGTTCCTAGCTGGCTTGAGACAGCTTAGGGCGGGTTCTCACTGTGTCGTGACGACAGAAAGTCGTGTCGTTTAATCGCATCGTGGCTTGTATATTTGAATGGAGGTGTTCACATATAGGTCGACACGATTAATGTCGTCCAAGACTTGTTTTTGTGGTGACGATAGATTGTCGTTATAATGGGAACTGTCGTGCTATCTTCACGACAGTTGTAAAACGAAAAAAAACAACGTCACGATCTAATCGTCACTGCAAATATTGTATTTGCAGAAACGATTATGATATGAAATATTGTTATCGTTGTTGCGACTATCTATCGTAGTTACGATAAAAATATCGTATCGTCGTTTACACGTGTTTTCCTCTCAACCATACCCATACTCAGCTCGCTTTGTGCGTTTGATGTAAGTAAACAAGATCCATCAAGTGCGAGTGTGACTCGCTGATCTCCAAAAGAAAATAAAGTCGACTGATGAGCAAAAGACAAGATGACTGTCGTGAACCGTTAAATGTCGTCACGATCCAATACGAACAACTAGATACGATAGTCGTTCCACGATAAAAAAATCGCGACGACACACACAATCACGAAAACAGTCGTTATAATGGGAAAAGCTAGAGACGATAGTCGTCTAACGATAATTTACGGTCACGAACGACATAGTGGGATCGAGCCCTTACAGCCGCGATTATTGGAAGACTTATTGAGTCGGAGGCCACAACCCACTTTAGATCGCTGAACCACAGGGTTATGAAATGGATTTATGTTACAGTCAACACATTACTTTAATTTTCTTAAATATTCATACCTGTAAACATAGTTGATCAACTCCAAAAACTGTGCATTAAGGTCCCCATCGTCAGGGAACCTCTTTTCGACATATTGCATCAACTTGACGAGTAGAATGGACTTCTCTCGAAGAGACGGCGCACCGGCGTTTGGAAGCGCGCTTGGACGTTGCTTTATCCATTCTTCTACCATACGAGTTATTGCTTTCATCACCTAGAAATAATAATAAATGGTGTTGGGCAAGTGGACATTTTACACTAAATGATCTAGTCCTCAAGCGGAGTTTCTGTTAAGGTGGTTAGTGACGCTGGATAAAAAATAGTAGTAATTTAGATGGTTAGTAATTTAGATAGAAGATAAAAAGTTTTGCGCACATGGTAAGCCATAAATGTATTTGCAGCGTGCTGCAGCTGTAAGCACTTGCTACGTAATATTTAGTGTATTTTGATCCGCATTTAATCGTTTTTTGTTTTGTTTTAGGTACTAGTATTGAGTGTTGTTTCAAAAGAATGCTTGTACTAGATACTTGGCTGTCCATTATGTACAGCAAATCCGAACAAGAGCGGTCTGGTAGAGTTTTTCAAGCCCTGATACAGTTGCTGCCAGATTTTGAGAATTTGATTGCTGATAACTTTGAAAAAAGAGTTGCTAATCTATTAGCAAAGATTCATAGCAAATGGCTTACGATGTGCGCAAAACGTCTTATCTGCTATCTAAGTAGTAAGGTAAAACCTAAAAAATAGTAAAACCCCGATTTTTTTTTTCGAGCGTCTCTAACCATCTGATTCTACAGTACAAAGTCGGCGGCTCGCCGAAAAGTTGCCGACGGTGTTTACCGTCGGCTGCCTACAATATCCAATGTTTATATACTCAAATGTCACACCAATCCGCCGGACTTTGTTGGCAACTTTTAAGTGTAGATGTAGACTCCATTATGGATACTAGTAGACTTTGCGTGAAAGGCCAAGACATGGCATTGTCCAGTGTAAAAGACAAATATGCCATGGAATCGTCATAGAACGCGTAATTCACGCAATTCATACATTGCGTTTGCATTTTTTTCTATAGCCTAGCTTGTCTAGGCTGTCCATTCAAGGGGGCTTCATGAGAATAACTTATTTCAGTAAGTATAAACAAAGCACCTAGATCTGGAACAAAATTTTCAAAAACATTTTTTCCATGTCAGGATCATGTTCGATTCCGCACACGTCTGTGTCTTAGGCGGACCTTTGCCCACTACGCTACGGAAGTCATCATACCTTAGCATCGGTAGTTTTCTCAATGAGTCCAACAAGAACAGTTCCTATAAAAGTTTTCCTTGTGTCGACTGGCATCACGGAAACTCGCGCCTTCAGTAGATCTAATGCTAGGATCTGAAAATAAAAGCAGTGTTATTATTGCAACAAACAAATATTTCGAGGATATTTACCTATTAACGGACAGTTTCCACTCTGGGCAAGTACAATACAATAGTAAACTATTTTCATCCCATATATTCGAAAAGAGACAAAGGATTCCTCGATAAGTGCGAACAAAGTGGGTCATTTCAGCACACTTAATACCAGTGAGGAAATGACTTTTGAATTTGGAGCACAATGTAATTAAAAAGTTTGAACGCAATTCGCTTTGATAAAGTCCTGCCCATAATAAAAAAAGCGCGTGTGCCGACGCGGCATGGGCTATCCAAATTTAAAAAAAAGAATACGCGGGAAGTTTTTTTCGTTTTGTTACTACTTTTTATCAAAATTATACATACAATTTTAATTTCATTCACACAAATTGAATAAAATATGAGTTCTAGCAGTGAAAGTGAAATATTAACTCCACAAATAAATTTGTAACCTAAATATAAATATTCGTCACTACTAAAAGCATCTTATTTTTCTCTTATGATGCATTTTTCTCATACTTTAGGGTGAAAACCAGAGTGTGCCACACGGCACCAAAATTATTTAAATTATTATTTATTGTTTCCATCGCTACGCTTAGGATTCGCACTCGCCCTAAATACATTATTTTGTTCCCTTGTGACACAAGCTACTATTATTGTACACCATAAAATAAAATACATCATAGACATTAACATAAAACACAAAAGTAAAATGGGCGCTTAGAAGCAAATATTCTTATAATAATCATCCGCAGCCGGATATTATCCACTGCTCTGCCAAAGGGCCTCCCGAAACGTAAGTTAAAGCAATTAAATTATGGTGAAGAATAATATTTTGCTACAAACTTACCAAGAGGTCGGACGTAGCCGCATCAGGATTGGGCGCGACGTGATCCCTCGCCATTCGCTGCAGTACCCTCATCAATGGTAGTAGGAGTCTATCGATGTAGGAAGGGCTGGACGCGCAGCAAGCCTATAAATAGAAATACGAATATTTTGTTATAGGCGTATCAGGTACACAAAATGACCGTGAGCCAACAAGCTTACTAAAATAATAAATAGTCGTCAGGGGGTACTAAACTACGGAAACCTCCGACGATTCGCTATGAAACTCTGGTACAGAAATAATACCAAGGCCACAGATACTAGTATAGATGCCTCATCTTATAGTAAAAAATGTGACACGCTTCGGGCTATATTTTGCTGGCCAACCAGTTACCGTTCAAGTTCACTAGATGGCGCAAGACTTGTTGTGATGAATGTTTTGATTTAAAAGCATACAATTTATCTATAGTGTATTTTTCCTAAACGAGTGCAGACATTTTTATAATGAAGTTCTATATTGTTTTGTTAGTTTACACAAACCTCAATAACTAACCTAACGTATTATAATTTTTTTTAACCGAAAAGATTTCCTATGGAATGAGACCCCATGGCTTTGGAAACTTTTGATCGAGTAACCATTCAAACAAAAAACTAAAAGACAAGCGGTTATTTTTTTCAATATTTATCCAGTAATCACGTCCTCCTCCACTAGCCGAATCTTCAGCCACAGCGCGGCGGCCAGTCTCAACGGCCAGGTGCGCAGAACATATTATAGTGCCCAAGTGTGTGCGCAAACACAGTGCACCTGTGTTTGCGCACACGCTTGGGCTCTATTCCCTCACTTCAGTTACCACGTGAGCAAAACTGCGGACAAAAAGTATTATTTTTTAAGACTAAAAGTATTCCATACCTTCAGCATCATAAGAGGTCCGAGCAAAGCGCTCGCGCCACCTGTGGTGGCGCCCGCGGCGGCGGCGCTAGTGCTCGCCCCGGCGGATTTCTCATAGTTGGCCAGCCCTTCGAATGCGTACTTAGATACGCAAGCGTATAGGGTTTCTAGTTCTTCATACTGTAGAAACAAAGGAACATCATAACAAATATGGTCCAAATATGGTCCAGAGTTCAGTTAAAGTAAATATTAGCATTTCATCATCACCATCATATCTGCCCACAAACGTCCACTGCTGGACACAGACCTTTCCATACGACGCCATTAATAGCGGTCCTGAGGCGCCTCCATCCATGTCGTCGGTCGACAATGTCGTCGGTCCATCGAGTGGATGGTTTCGCAAATATTAGCATTTAGCTATTGCAAAAAGGCCTATTTCGTTTGACAGCCACTGGCTTTTACGCCAGTGGCTGTGCGGCGGCACTGTACAGAATTAAATGGCACAATAAATCTCAATAAGGTAAACTAAGCTACGTACTACATAAAGCAGGTATTGCCCTACCTGTGTCGTTAATATCCATTCCTCCATTCCACTCGGCTTTTGGCTTGGCTTGGCTTGGTGGGGGGTTCACTGTATTATCCCGGCCACACGCTCCGTCTTACCTGCGAGCATGCTTGCACAAACCTGTCTGCGCAGGTAAGACGGAGAGTGTGGACAGTAAGACGGTAGCTTGCGTAGGTCCGGAAGCGTGGCTTGTGCAATCGTTGACATGCTGATGATTGGACTGCACAGGCAAGACGGAGCGTGTGGCCTGTCATTCAAGCCGCGCTTCAATCCGGTTTTTTTTATAGGTTTGCACAGCCCACGTTGCACGAGCTTACGTTTAAAAAAAAATTGCACAGGCAAGGCAGTTTGTGTCGCCCGGCTATAAGAAAAACATCACTAACCTTAGAAGCTTGCGCAGCACCCGTAGGCTCAGTCGGGAATATCGCAGTTAGCTTCGCCAGTAGGTTGTGCGTCAGCCGCACTATCTTCGTATTAGTAGAGGAGACGCAAGCTGCCAGGCCTCGCTGCAAAGGCTTGAGCGCGGCGAGGATTTGCTCCCGCCGTAATACTCCAAGTAGGAACACTAGTAGTTCGAGAGCCGTGCAAGCGTTTGCGCATGATCCTGCGTTAGCTTCCGCTCCTGAGAAGACCTGTGGAAAATCTTTTAATTAAAAATTTGGTAGAGAACATTTTCGTCGCTTCTTATTTTCAAAAATTTCTTGAATCGATATCAATAGTTATGGCAATCCTTAGGGGGAGGCCTATGCATGTGCGGCATTGGATGGGGTTGATGATGCATCAAAATAAATAATAAATTCAGGCGTTACTCGAGCTTTGTGCCACCATACCAGAAACTGTCTGAAAATCAGCGCCGCTACTAGCTTCGGCTTGTAGCGGCATAATGCTGAGACAGGGACCTTTTTGGCCCCTTATGTAAAACACTGTATAATTGTATCTGTTTTTTTTTTTTGTTTATATAATCTTATGTGTTTCTTGTAACTGTCTATTATTGTAATGTTTCGTGTTATGTAATGTGGGTCCAAAAAATTGATTTTCTTTCTATTTTTCTTCTTTACTTTGCGGAAATCCATTAAATATATAGTAACAATTCCGCGCAAAACCTTCTCGAATGTGATTCTACAAAACGCATTAAATGAATAAAATAAATCAAACTTAGTAAAGATGCTTTCCCTGGCCCGAGGAGCGTTATCGACAATTACTATGACTGTAATAAACTCTTTCTCATAATTGTGACTGGTCGATTCCACTCACTGATTCAGTAGAAATGCAGCCTGTCCGTTTCTGGCGCTACGAGAAAATCACGACAGTGTGTCTGTAACCGGTTGTGGTCATAATCATCAAAAAATCAACATGCTACAGAGAATTTACCAAAATTAGCGTGTCCTTAAAACCAAAAATCGCTGAATGCTCAACGTACTTACTCGTAATACAGTACCACTTGCCACTTACTTTATCAAGCCAAGCCAGCTTCGGTTCGCAGTGGTGCGGCCACACGTCAGGCTTGAGCGCCGCTTTCAGTAGAAGGACGCAGCGACGCGACAACTGCTCGCCCGGAGATACGCCGCCGACCACTGCTCCAGCTGCGTTGCCTTCGTTTACCTACGAAAAATTATGAAGTCAAAGAAAGACAGACTTATCGGGTTCAAAGGACTCGAAGATAAAGAGAAAACCTTGTAGCAGCTTTAATTGTCAAAATCAAGTTAAAGTGTTGTAGGTACTCTGTGCACTGATCAGCGCTTACGCAAATAACATAGGGGAGCACTGATCAAGGCTTGCGCAAATCAAAGGTTAACAACCAGTACACACGCTATTTGTTACAGACTTTCCGGCTTCTCCTCTGAGATTTTAACAAAAGTTCCACTTCACCCTCGCTTAGGTTCTAGCAATTATTTGATGCATTTTCATTACTTTCCTACAAGTACCATCCATTGTGGATTCAAAGGTAAGAGCCATCTTGACATTATGTGGAATAGCAAGGAAAGGTAACCACAATATTTTCTTAATTACTACTGTGGCTCAGAACACTGCGTAATTAAATAAATAATGCTGGACAATTCACACAGCTAATATAAGCCATCCTTCGCGGATAAGGCCAGAGATGATGACTGTAGTTGATGATGACTGTAGTGCCAGAACACAAAACTTCACGTTTTCCGGGCCACAGTTTCTAAAATCAATAGAGATAATTCTACATTAATTCTAAAATCTATAGCATACCTGGCACGCCAATCTAAGCAGCAAGTTTACAACTACATCCACATGTTGTCGGTCCAAAGGTTTGGCTGCATCTGGCTCCAGTCGGACAGTTGACGTAGACGCGCTGAGGCCGGCTTGAGGGCTCACCCAGCCCGTGTTGAGGGCCTTACGAGATTCCGAGCTGCTATCGTCTGAAGAAGTGCGTTTTATTGCGCCGCTTGGTGATGTGGCCACCTAGAAAAAAAACATTTGATAAGAGAGCCGCTCTGCAAGAAGCCGCTTTTCCCCCATTAATTTTAAAAACCTGATCACAGGCTATCTTTGCCAGTGAATGTAGTGATATGGAATGAGGTTTGAAATCTAGCACAGTCGTTCTATCAAATCAAATAATTTATTTGCTGAATACATTATTACAGGTAGGTACATGTCAGATCTTATATATCTGGAGTGATGTCAAATGCAAGGATAATACATTATACAATAAATAATTAACAGTCAGATATTGAATTAACAATCATAGTCAAAACATAATAAATTATTCTACTTAAAATTAATATATTCATTTACAGTATAGAAACATTTGTCAAGCAGCCACTGATCAAATTTTTGTTTGAATAAATTACCATTCAGGTCTTTAATGGGTTCTGGTAACTTATTAAAGATGACGATGCACATATTTAAATACATTTTCCTCAAAGATTCGTTTGGGGCATTGTGGCTTGTACAGAAGATTATAGAATGTTGCTCTTTTCTGTCAAGTGATAATATCCCTAAGTTTGGTAAAGTGCTGTGGGTAAGATTTTATCTATTCTAGGTATGTTGTAATTAAACACACTCTAAAGGTTATATATAATACTTGGGAAACAAAAGACAGTCACTGTCGGGGTTTTTCCCTGGCCACCAACAAATAATGAACATACAATTTTTCTAATTACACAACTTACACCCATCCCGGTATGCTATGATAACAGAAGACAGTCGCCGTCAGGGACTATCATAAGACCATCTGCAGTCCATCGCTGAGTGCACAGACAATAGCTTCTTCCGCAATTGGATATCAGTGCACCACAGTGGGAACCGCAAGTAAACAACCTACCTTCTAGGTAATGTAATGTCTTATATAGGTACCTATACTATGTTATTTATCTCTTACGTGTATATTGTAAAACTATGGAATTGTCAGAAATAAAGAATTTTATTTTATTTTTATTTCAAAATGATACGTACCACGTTCTCATCGTGCGAGTGGTCCCGTATCCGCTGAAGCTCCCACTTCAAGGCGACCTCTGCCAGGTCCACGGCCAGGCGGCGGTGCTCCAGTGATGCCGTGCCGCTGAAGCCGAGACGCTGCATCGCTGATACCATGTGGCTGACTAGAGCGTGACGTACTGGGAAGTACACCTGGGAAACAAGCAAGGAACACTCGTATGTTCATAAGTAGACCATTTTATATGACAATATGTTTTTGTTCAGTCTCAGTTTCGCTTTCGACGGGACTTGTACCGGGCAGGCAGAGTCTAACGCCCTTATTCATAATGGTCTGCTAACTTAAAACAGTAACCTGCAGTGCTCTTACGAATTAACCACGAGAGCAGGCAGATTCGCTAGAAATTTTCCTAGCTTATTGTTATCATAGTACATATTTGCGCCAAAGATTTACGAGTTTGCGATTGATGAGTACAACTAAATTAATTAATACAAAAAAAAAACAAAAAAATATAATTTCCAACAGCTTATAAAAAACACCTTATACGTATATACAATGGATTACGTAGGTTTTAGTAGGTGTTGACTAGTTTAATGAATTACTATGACTCCCGCACTAGACTAGACCTGTTTCACGGGGATCGAATACATAGTCTGGTTGCCATGATAATCGGAGAAAGTTAGTACACTAACAAGTAAGGCAAAAAAAGACAACTAAAACTAAAAAAAACAAAGTACAATGGCTAAAAATGTACTAAAGAAATAAAATAAAAATAATGGACGCTACCAAGTTAAAATTTTGTCGGACCAGGAAGTGCTCAAGTCAAACTGATTCATTTATTAATTAAATTTATTACATTCATACCCTCTGCAGGATGCTAATTAATTGCTAATAATTGTAATTTTTTGATTGTACTACTGCTGGCCCACCAAGTCCTCTAATTCTTTGAATTTTTCCTTTTTTTTTTCTTTGACTATCACGAATATGCGTGATTCCTCACCAACGTCCTAAGATGGCGCGGAGGTCGTCCCTAGCACTATAGCTAAGCTATGTGTGCAATAAAGTATAATATATCTATATATAGCGCATATAAAATGTGTAAATGATGAATATAAACTCCATCTTACCTTGTAATGCCTAACAACCAGCTGCAATATATGGAACAGCTGTTGCACTGAATGTCCATCCTCCACTATGATCTTCTTAGTCCAGTGTGTTAGCATGGTGTTGCCATCTTCCATGCGCTGTGGCATCGCTGGAGTCAGGATCTCTAGAGCTTGCCGCACTACAGAACGAGCTTCGACTGCGTGCGCTTTAAGAAGACTGTGGAAAACTGTAGGGATGGTTTAAATCAGAAATTAATACAAAACATTACTCTTAATGCGACAGTCTGCAAAAGACTTGTTATTCATTGAATCAATGATTTATTATTATTATATTACTGTAAAAGTCGATCAGTAACTGACCATTCTCCAGAATCCAATATGGCCGTCATTATCTGTAGGCGTCTACTGTATACACCAGCACCAGCTTATTTTAGTTGTACACTAAATAAATAAAAAATAACGCTGGACAATCCACATCCATCATCTAGCCCCACAATCATTCTAGTGTTATACAATTTATTTTACCTTGTAATACGATCCTTTTGTGAATAGCGAATTTGGCTATTATATGACTCAGCAGTAAATGCCCGTGGTATCTGAAATCATCCACAAAAAAATTACAAACACCCAGAAGATATCTATGGTATTAAGATATAAAATGCTGACAATACTAGATAAAGCAACAAGTACTATAACTCAAAGTAATAAAGCTGATAATACCTTGTCGCCGGATCAACATAGTTTTTCCCAAGCAGACACGGCCAAGCAAACGTCATCAGTCTCCGTAACTTGTTGCCCTGCTTCTTATTATTCGCGTCGTGTATATGTGGTGACGCTTGCTCTAGCAATAGACAAGCAAACTGAAGCAGCGATATGCGAACCGCATCCGAACAAGCGAACGGATTCTCTGGATCTATCACCTGCGGAAGGGAGAGCTAATAATGACATGAAATCTGGCCTTTTTGGAGCAGGTGGCGCTAGTTTGATTGGAGGTCACCCTACCCAATAATAAATCTTGGCAAATACCGCAATGTCTATGCGATAATACCAAAATCTAGTTTTATACAGCTGTAATTTGATCGTTAAAATATGACCTCCAACCGTACTAGCGCCACCTGCCCAAACCAAAAAGATAAAAGAACTAAAAAGGTGCCACCATTACCATGACACTTACATTGTTTATGAACACCGACACGACGTTATCCGGATTGTCTTGGTACGGGGCCGGGGGGCCTCCCACTATCTTCTGCCCTTTCTCGAAGCTGACCGCGAAGCAAGGGATTATGATCATTTGTAGGACTTTAGCTTTTAGTTCTTGGTTCATGGCGTCGCCTTGGAAGTGTTCAGTGAAGCGGAAGAAAGCGGAACGTTTCCATTCCATTGTGTAGTTCTGTGCGACTGTGTTGTCAAGGAAATCTCGGAGGAACTGCAACAGAATTGGAAATTAATTGAATTTGACCCTCGATGTCTGTCTGACTTTTGAAATTAAACTCTCAGCAAGTCAATATATGACATTCATTGCGCGACTCGCTCAGACTATTTTTGCCGCTTATTGGTTCTATTTCAGAATGCAGCCGAAGAGCGGCGAAATAGTCTTCAATGTGTGACTCACTCAGTGAATCTCATACATTGAATTGCTGGTCTTCAAAATACTTTCGTTGTGATAAATTTGTGGATTTACATAATGATGGGGAAAGTCAAAGGTAGAAGCAAATATTTTCTTACCTGGAAATCAGGGATGAATCTATCGCACAACGCCCGCAGCAATTGGAATAACAGATCAATATTGGACGGATGGTGCACGAAATAGTGCAGCAATATCTTCACAATCAACTTTGGTTCCTTCCAATGTGTGCAATCTACCACCTCTACTTTCTTATGAACTTCCTGTAGAAAAACAAACACATTAATTGTTACTATGGTAACTACTACAATGAAGGGGCCAAATTTCGCTGAAACAATTGATCATTTTTATTTCATTTCATTTGTAATCACCACCATAGTAACCATTTGATACTCATATGTAAGCAGAATTGGGCCCCTAGTTTAAGGAATAATTAACCTTACATGATACTGATCGTTGCACCAAATTCGCTTGATCAGCTCGATAATATCGGGCTGCGTCGACATCCACTGGTCGTCAAATTTTATTAGCATCGACACTACTCTTATAGCTTGGAACTGCATCTCAGCTCTATCAGATTGAGGTATAGTGCTATTCCCAGCTGTATTTGCAGCTAAAAGGTGCATTAGACGTGGTTTCTTGGATGTGTGGAGCGCTTCTCTGTAGGTTGATCCTGCTTCTGGGTGTTTTATGAGGAATACGAGGAAGCGACTCCATTGCTGGTCTTTTATGTTGTTGTCGCTCATCACCAGGTCCAGTGTTTCTTTTGGGTATCTAAAACACGTGAATTAATTCTCTAAGTTAATATGATGCTACAAGTCTGTCACGATTGATGTTAAATCAATTTGCGACACAAATGTGCTAGTAGACGTATCAGTGACAGCAATCACAAAGTGACTATGGAGAAGGGTTATTCAACGTATTTTTGCAGACATTGACCAGTTATCTTACCTGAGAAGGAATTTGACTAGAGGATCTCGGAAGGGCGAGCCAGCTTCGATCATAAGCGATTTCTCAGTATGAAAGATCAGTCGGCACAGAACGTCTATGAATCGCGGGGAAGCGGCTGGGATTTGATGGAATATTCCGATCAGGATTATTATCTTCTGCTCGTTTTCCATGTTCTTTGATACACTTTGAAGGAAGTTGCCACCTAAAAAATATTAGGTTCATTATTTTCATACAAATACGAAGTTGTGCCCAGTTGCAACTATGCTTGATACTTATAGGCAAGTCAGAATGCTTGTTCATATTCTAGAATTATAAAGATTTCAGAAAGGTTGTAGGTCATTGAATATTCTTTGTGGGAGCGGTATAGATAAGCTGCAACCTTATCTATCAACACACTTACCTCGATTAGTTTGAATAGAATAATCCAGCAATTTCTTCAACAACTGTAGAAGCTGCTCACATAATTTCTCACTGAACGTCGACGGGAACAGCTGAGTTAGGTAAGAAAGTCTCTTTGCACCATTCACACTCAAGTGTCTGTGATCTCCAAGAGTTAACAACAGGGGACGCATCACTGGGTGCACCATTTCCATGTCGATTTGGAATCCGGATAGGAACTTTTGCATACATTCGAATCCAGCCTAAAATATACGAAAGATAGTATCAAAATAACATCATTTACTTCACCCAAAACAAAAAAAATATATATATATATATAAAACAGTAAAAATACCTGTTGCAATTCCTGGTCGTTCTTCTCAAGTGATTTGTACAGCACTTGGAAGATCTTCTCCCTGCAATGTTTCTCCTGTAGATAGTGGCATGACGCCAATGCTCTAAGGGCCGATGCTCTGAGTGGGACAAGGTTTACGCCTTTGTAGCATGGAAGCTTGCCTAGCATTGTGTCTTCGGCTTCGCAGAGAGATAGCAGCTCTCGGAAGAACACTTTGTGCTCGTTTATGTTCAGATCTGAAAGTACAACATTGTTACAGCCAGAGAAAGCTTCGTAAAAAGAAATTCTGTGGGTAGGTTGATGCTGGCAGTACACATTTGGCGAGAGCTTTTCGTTAAATGTCTCGTGCGCTCGTTCCCTCAACGAGAGGCACCGTGTACACTTGTTTTTTTAGTTGAACGGTGCAGAGACAAGACGAGTGCCTACGAGGGACCCCGAGCCGAGTCGAGTACACCATGCTAGGTCTGTCTCACGGTGTCTTACTGAGCGTGTACTGCCGGCATAATAAACAAGATTGAATGTTCTACAAAAGACAAACTTACCTATGGTAAACAGTCTAGGCTTCAAAGTCGTGCAGAAAGTGGTTCCGTCCATGAGACCCATCTGTGCATTGGCTGGTTGATGTCGAAGCAAGTGCTTCTTCGGCGGAATTATATCCGCCAACACCTCTCTATGTGGATCCATAACTTCAGTCACGGTCTTATTTTGCAACTCTGCTATTAGTTCTAAAGATTTCATAGCCTGCTGTCTCACAAGTAAATGTGGACTGGTCACTTGTAGTACTAACTCTTGTAGGACATCGTGAAGCGCTCTGGTCTTAGCGGCATTCACTTCAGGCTCAAGCTCCAAGTTAGGAATAACTAAAGGCGCCACACAAACTCTCACCAACTTCTCGAGATTCAAAGTC
Organism: Eupithecia inturbata; assembly: GCA_963662085.1. NCBI lineage: Eukaryota > Metazoa > Arthropoda > Insecta > Lepidoptera > Geometridae > Eupithecia > Eupithecia inturbata. The sequence continues at coordinate 5,283,664 of OY759180.1, read as the reverse complement.
GCCATGTCAATAGCACCCGAAGACACTTCCCCGGTCAAATCCATCATGACAAAGAGAACAGCTTTTAGGAAAGCGAAGATGTGTTTGTACACCCATTCTGGCGCCATTTTTTCGCACATGAACTTGACAGCTATGCAACCGCCGAGTTTCGCGTACCAAGCGCGTTCGTAGCATAGCGACGACATTCGTTCAGCGAGGTATTCCATTAGGGGTAAGCGGCATGCTCGTTCTTTGCCTCCGAGAACAGTGGCCGCTGTTTCGATCATTAGAACTAATGCTAAGTGCCCTGGCTTGCAAAGTTCTTTCTCCTCGTGTCCCATAACGACTGCTATAGCGTCGACTAGAACCAACGCGTCCAGACCTTCTTTCGGACTAGCGCTTCCCACAAATGGACCAGCTTCTTGAGCGATTGCGACCATCGTGTAATGCCTGACTAGAGACACCATAGTGGGAAGCACGTGATGACGTAGTTCTTTGATAGCGGCAGCAACGAACATGCCAGTGAGCGCTGTACGATGTGTGTTTCGAACGATACTGTTCTGGCATTTGTAGTATGGACCATTTTGGACTTGGATCTTTCCGTCAAGGAAGCTTGGGTGGTTGAAAAGCTTCTGTAGCGTTTCACGATCATCATCTAAGTTCAACGACGCAGCTAAGTAGCAACGTAGGACTTCCCAGCACTGTTTTCTGTAGAACGGATCAGTGGTGCTCGATTTCAATGCTGCAAACGCAGTGTCTATTACTTTGTCTACTTCGAAGTCGATGGGCTTCGCTTGCTCTTGGAAGTAGGCTTGGATTGCCGGCGGTGGCGCGTCAGTCTCTCTGTAATCCAGTCTTTGCGGTTCAATCATCATTTTACGGTTGCCGCCGCCGAATTTTCCCAGCACTCTGAACGCTATTCTTGCTACTTCGCTGTTGTGCAGCGTTCTCCATAAGGCTTGCATGAGATCAGCTCGGACGGGTTGTATGTGTTCGTACAAAAAGTCTGGTTGCAAATTATCAACGCAAAGCTCTAGGGTACGTAGACCTTGAGATATGAGAGTGTGGGATCCATTGAGTGCTGACACTAAAGGATCCATGAGCATAGGTAAATAGGGGAGGAGGCTACTCAGTCTTACTGGTACAGTCAAGCACAACTCGACGAAAAGATCTTTCATGTGTTGTTTGTGCAAGCCGCTTTGAAGGCGGTTCAATCCTTCTAGTAAATTCGGAAGTAATGGCAAGAATTCCTGATACAACAAATCGTGGCTTCCACCGCCAATCGATCTGAACAACGCCCTGAGTAGCAGAAAGTAGTTGTACGGTTCTTTAGCAGTCATGGCGTAGTCCATAGCCTTATTGACAATGCTATGTAGATGTGGTCGCAACATCTGTTCATTTTCAGAAGGGAACAAGCTTACAGAACCAAATACTAGCTTGAACAGCCTCAGATACAGATTAGATCTCTCAACGTTAGTTCCCATTTCTTCCATTCGCTTGAGCAAGTATTCGACCAGTACTGTAGCAAATATGGGTGATGTGGTCGGATTTGAAAGGAAAGTATTCGCGATAATTTGTAACGTCATATTTTTATTGATACGCTCCACCATGTGCGATATTGTGGCCGTGAATATCTCTTGAAACGTTTGCGGGTTCATCATTGAAAACTATAACAAGAAACAACTTGATGGATAGATACTCATACAAGAGAAGAATCAGTTTTACTAGTTACAGTGTTGTCAATTCAGATGTCGCCATCTCTTATCTTGGAACATGATAAAAGATGTTCGATCATGGTGCTATCCTTTTATTTCCATCGTTACGAAAGGGACGGCAACATTTTTAGTCCTGTCAAATTAGTTTACTTTAGGTTTGGCGTCATCTGTATTGACACCATTGACTATAATTATAAATCTTCAAACACCCTTGTTACGACATTTCGTATCGATAGATACGGCTTTGTGCACAAAATACTGTGCTGGCTAGTAATCTGGCTGGCTGGTATTGTGTGGCTGTGTTTCGTTTAGGCATTAAAAAATGATGTCTTTACGAGGCTTACCATCGGCATAGACATTATCAATCTACAAGTTTTAGCACTTACCACTCCACTAAAATGTTCTAGAACCTCCTTCTCTTCCTTCGACCGGACATGGGGCTGCGCCGGCGGCTGGGCGGGCGCTCGTGGCGCGGATAGTGTGTAGATATCCAATGACTGCAGCCCCCATCGGACCAATCGAATGAAGACGAGGGTTTCTCTAGCTGTGAATTGTTTCTGTGCTGTCGCTGTGGTGGTTGACGTGCCTTCTGCGTTTGTTGTTGTCTGTGGGGAATAAGAAAATGTTCAATTACAAAGACAAACTATTAAAATTTAACAGTTCATGGATATTTATCCCGTTTATTTACATTAGGTTTTCAACCGTTTCAGCGATTCACACGCTGCTGCAATGGTGATCGTTTAAGTTGAAGAATTTTACTGACATACAAGTTACACTTGGAAAAGTGAAAAAAGGAGTTCTTTCCATCACCACTCTAATGCAAATAATGCCACTGGATGTATCATAGTGTTGGGTGATCGTTATAGAACTTTATCGAAGACACTCTCCGGACACTCAACCATTTCTCTAAACAAAATCCGCGTCTGGGCGCATACATACGCAACTTGATAATCAATAAAGTAATGAGACGTAATTATTTTGCACCAGGCCCTGTAAGAATTGTAAGATTGAGCACAATATCAAATCTTACTAAATGACCCAGCAATTCTATATAACTTACATGATTTTATTTTATTCTTAAATGGTTGATTTATTAACATGGATTATTTAATTATTCTTATTATTTTGTTTTTAAGTAAATTTAATTAAATTGTAAATTAAACGATTGCATGGCTAAAGGCAGAAGACAATGATCCAATTTTATCCAAATAAGATACTTATAACATTGTATTTTTAAGCAATTTATGAACTTACTTTTCTTTTAACATACCTTGCAAGAAGCGCATCCCCAAGTGATAGTCTTCACACCACACACAAGCGTCTTTACCAGCGTCCTATAATCCGCCACATTCAAATTCGTCATCTGCGTAGTAGGGAAGCCAATCTTAGACTTTTCCTCCGAACTCTTGATGAGGCTTTCGAGGAAGTCAGGAGCTGGTTTCTCATCTTCGACCTTGATTTCTGGTGTGGTTGGGACGGGCACTGGTGTAGTGGGAGTGCCAGGTGTAGTCCCGCCGAGGGGTGTCCCGTTTGCAGGGGTGGGCGTTGGTGGGGTTTTTGGGCTGCTGTGAAGGTGTAAGTTTTAGCTGTAGTTTACGATAGCCAGTCACATGCTGCGGTGTTAGAGCGGTGAGAAGGGGATGCGTGCAAGAAAAAATACTGGCAGGTAGCGAAAAAAAAAAGTCTACAAGCGTGGAATTATTTTTCGAAAAGCTGCCAGTATTTTACATTTTTGTCCTCACCCTATTTGCATCGGGTATGTTTGAAGTTTTGAATTGACAGAAAATATCCCCAATTCCCCGTGCCTCAACACGACTTTCTGGTTTTGAAAAAAGCTTATGCCCATGTGTCCAGTGGATGGTTACTGAATAGATGATAACATTGATAACTAACCATTAATAGGCCGTGAAGTAAATACCACACCAACTAACCATTTATTCATCAACGCGGGCAACTGCAACTTTGATATCGTCTTGAACTTCAGCACAAAGACTTCCAATATTCTCATGAGGAGCTGGCGACCTTGGGGCTGCGAGCCGGCCGTGCCCTCCGTCTCCGAGCGTTGCCGGATGCAGTCCACTAGGTTTAAGAGTAGCTTGCAAGACATTGTTTGGATGCTGTGGAGAAAAGCAGTAAAAATTTAATTCTTTAAGTTTTTAATGTGACGCGGATTTAATAATAAGATCGATTAATATTATTATATTACCATTTATAATATGATTGAAAAGCTTTAAATATGAACGAAGTGTAAGGCTGACTACATATTGGCTACTATCGCTTGAGCAACTGATAGTTTTCACGATTACGCAGTTTACGCAAGTTGTGATCGTATTTTTGCAGCTGCTCGGCTGGAATCGGCGTTTGGCGCCATCCATAAATTACGTCACACCTTAAGGGGGGGGTCGACGAAGAGTGACATAGTGTGACAAGGGGTGGGAGGTGTCATAACTTTCGTGATGTCACATTTCAAAATCTTTATAATCTAGGTATTCAAACGTGTTATTTTTTCAAAAGTGTAATAACGATTTTAAATAAAATATTAAAATATAAAAAACTAGTTCTGGACCTGCTGCTTTAATTGAATTATTTCTTGGTGTAACATTTTAAAATATGTGACGTCACACAATGGCGGGAGAGTATCACAAATGTGACCAGCTGTGACAAGGACGGGGGAGGGGGTCCAAAATCATGAAATTCGTGTGACGTAATTTATGGATGGCCAATGGCCATGGTCTGGTAATGGTCAACCAAAGAATGTTAACTCATTCGCTGCCCAGCCTTTACTACACCGAGAAGATCGGCATGTGCATCATAGGCACTGTTAATAACAAATTAAACTAAAACATGAAAGTTAATTCCTTACCTCGTCGGTAAAGACTCGTCGTGAACATTCTTTGAGAACAAATGCGCGGCAATAGCTAGATCAGAGAGCGGTAAGTGTTGGCGCACGTGATGAACCAAATCAGCTAGCGTAGAGTACGCCAACGGACGGAGCGACTCATGGACCGTCCAACCGCCGCCCAGCAAAACGTCCTCGTCGAATAATCTCTCCATGTATGGTACAAATTCTGGAAGTTTTTATAGGTCTCGTTACTTGTTACTAGAAATCGTTGCTTATACTACCTTAGTATAAGCAGAGCCTCCAGCCCTCTGCTCCGCACGCGTTTTTCCGGGATAAAAAGTAGCCTATATTTAAATATAAAGTGTGATGTGATTGTGAGGTACCGAAAATAAGGTGAGGACAGAGATAAAACAAGAATTTGTAATAGTTATAAAGGTTGCCTGGAAGAGATCGCTACCTAACGATAAGGCCGCTTCGTAATTTGTCCAATTTTTTTTACAATGATGTTTTGCGTGATAAGATAAGACACTAATTTGTAAGTACAACAATCATGTAATCATAGCACATGTGTGAAAAGCAAAATAAAACAACCAATAAGGTAAAACGAATAAACGTTTCTTCGTCAAGTCTTGTGCTCTAATGTGAAAATATTAGAATAAGAATTAATAACTAACTCAATCTACAAACTTACTCAGTCTTAAATCAGTCGCAAGGATATGCCTTGTTGCAATCACCAATTCCTTCCTTAGATGTGCCACCTCGGGTGGACACAGCGTCAGCAGTCCTATAATGCCTTTGACCATCAAATTAGCATGGTTAGCTATAGTTTCCTGGTATATCCTTATAATGTACGCTAGAAACGCGAGGGTCTTTATTTGTGCGCCCATGAAGTCTACAAATACTTCCTTGTTAAATGAAGCTGATTGCCTGTAATGAATAAAATAAAGTAAATAAATAAATAAATAATGCTGGACAATCCACACAGCATCATCTAGCCCCAAAGTAAGCAGAGCTTGTGTTATGGGTACTAGATGACTGATAAACTTAATATAATACATAACATAGATAGATATTTTTTATTATATATAGAATGGAATGGACCGCAACAAATATTTGCAGATCGTACAAACATTTGTCCCAAGGCGGGAATTAGGGTTACCTATAATTTAGAAATCAAGAGTGCAATCTTAAGCCCCAAGCATAACGTCACTTTGAGGGTCATAAGTCACAACACACCTAGAAGGCAGCGGGTAGGCAACGTCAAGAATAGAGTGATTGAAATGATCGCCGCTTTGACTGGATGCAAGACGCCGCGCGACCTTCTCCAGCCATTCAAGCGAAGCGGTAGGTATTTTATTATTGGCGATAAAGTTTAAAATGCTTTGACAACTGCTAGTTGCTGCCTCCCGTTTCATTGTGTATACTCTTAACATCTGTCATACAAAATAATTCAAACATACCTATGGTTGGCAGCAGGCTGCAGTGTAATAGTCTCCATGATCAAAGGTATGAAGTTGCTGACTTCTTGGTGCACATTCTGCTTGTATAGCTGATACATCAGCACAACTATTATTGGCAGCTCTTGTATTACTTTCAGTGATAGAACTGATCTTGGTATCAGATTGTACTGTGGAAGAAACCCACACTAATATTATAAACATGTAAGTAATCTGTCTCTGTAACCTTTTCACATGTTGATTTAAATGGTTCATAATTAATTTAGGCAAGAAGATACAAAAGGTGGATTTTTTGGACAGGGTAGTAAGGGGAGGTACATTAACCGGGTCTAGGTCATAGCTACAGGAAAATAGTTTTAGGAGCCTTCTATCCATATTTTCTTACCCCCTTCATTTTTTTTTACTTTTTCAGACTAGTTTTAGTACTCTTACCTCAGTTGATCCAATAGAAGTTTTTGATCAGTACATATAACAAAGAAAAAATTACCATTTTCTTGCTAATTTTGCATATTTTTTATACCCTATGCATGAGGATGAAAATTTCTCTAAAAATTATGGATAGTCTTCTAAGACCATTTTCTTGTAGCTACATCGGTTAAGGTATCTCTCCTTACTCAGATGAAATAAAAATAAAATAACACTTCACGATACAACCCTTGCAACGGTTAGTAAAAACCCCAAATTTAGATTAATTAAAATATTTAATGAACTACCTGAAAACCTAAAATGCGAACCAAAAGATAATTATTTTATGAAACACTTGAAAACAATATTATTACAACAGCATTATTATTATTATTTAATCAGCATTGAAAACTATTTTACTATATTATATTAAATTAATGATATTATATATTTTGTATTTTATTTATAATATTTTAAATTTACCTATGTTACGATTTTGACTTTGTTCTAAATTCATGAATAGCTGTTGTTTTAATATTTATTTTTATTTTATGGTTGTAAAGCGTTTAGTTTTTTTTAATATAAAGACTAGTTTGCAATTATTACTGGTTCAAACATTTATAAAATAATAGCAATAGTTATTTTGATTGTGAAAATATATCTGTCCTTGTTACATTATATTTGTTTAGTATTTACTACACAGAAACAGTTCTGTGACTACACTAACTACCCACATACATAACTATTTGTTGTCTGAAATAAAAGATTTTTATTAAATTACAAGGAACCAAATGAATTTAAATACGATAAGTACTAGGTAATGGTATGATTTTCAGATTGTTTGTATAAAAAAAGCATCCATTATTTAAGGTACCTACTTAATTAAAATAAATACGACTCTTCATTAAAATGAATATGATTCTTCCATATGCACAGAACTTGTCACACCTCTGCGCAAACTGTCTGCGTCAAACAAATTCAAGTGTCATTTTTGTAAGGTTCTAGTTATCTACGGGGGAGGCGGCGGAAACTTCCTTGATTGATGCACTCATCTTATACTTTTTATGACTTTTTTTATGACTTACCTAGACATAGATTAAATTGATATAATTTGACTATTCCTAATCTGACAATAATTGCGATCGTTTTATTAGATTGAAAACTTAATCTTCTTCAATTCAATTATAATTTATCCTTGCCATATATAACCAATACATATTTTAATCATCACATTCCTAAACTTATTACTTCTTTATATATGAAATATCAAAGTTATCAATCTAACAAGAGCTAACCCAATGTAATTGTAGGGCCCTGTAATTGTAGGGTATTTTATGCATTGTGTACCCACTAAAGAACAATACCTGTAAGCATTAAATTACAATAAATGATATGAATATGAAAAAATAGTACATAGGCTGCTTTTATCCCAGAAAAAAAAACATGCAAAGGAGCGGGAGGTAGCAAAGTTAAAATCCAATTGTACTTAGATAATCTTTGGAAAAGAAGGTACTTACTGTAACAACACTGCCATCAAGCAGCTTTTTCTCAGTATGAATAGGTGTTGTAGTGTATGTTTCCTGTAAAAGCTGGTCTATATTCACTTCTGAGAGGTCCTTGACTCTGATGGTGGGTTTCGGCTCAAAGATCTTCGGCAGATGATTGGGCAGATCTGAGTAAATGCCTTTCACCCATTGGAGGAACTTATGAATCTGTGAATAGTTAAATTAGGGTAATTCATTTTTCAATTATGATAAGATTATTTAAGTTAAAGATCAATAATCATGAAGAAAACTTCAGTTTTAAGTACCTGTAACATCTAGTTAATGACATGTAATGGAGACAATAAACATATTGAGTATTGAAGCACAAAAAATATTATCAATGACTTATTTTCAATACTAATAATGTAAGCAGATGTAATTAAAAGATTTACTTACATCAACATCAGTACTGTAGATAGGCCTGTACTGCTTATGTAGCTCCATAAAAATTTTGAGGCACACCAGAACATTTTCCTCATTCTCAATTTCCATCAATTTCAGCATAAGAATAAGTATATTCTTCACATAGGGCCTCAGTGTCTCACTGATCGGCAGCCTATGTATCATTTCCAGGATCAGTTTCCGGACTTGTTGAATGTTGTATTCAGCAATGAAGTGGGGCTCCCCATCTTGCAAGATTTTGAGAAATATCTTCAGAGAGTGGTCAAGGAACTGGGGGTACTGTTGTGAGCTGAGAATCACCTGCAAGATACATACATGAACATGAAAAATTAAAAATTAAAAAAATAATGCTGGGCAATAAACACAGCATCATCTGCCCCAAGGTAAGCAGAGCTTGTGTTATGGGTACTAGATGACTGATATACATATTACAATACATTATGTAATGTAGATAGGTAGATCTATGTAGATAGATATTTTTTATTATACATAAAGAAAATACCCAGAACACCCGGAACAAATATTTACAGATTGTACAAACATTTGTCTCAAGGCGGGAATCGAACCCGCAACCTCCTGCGTCGCAGGTGGACCTTCACCCGCCGCGCCACATAGGTTCCATCCATAGACAAGTAAGTCGTTTTTTTGCATTTTGACTTGTACAGTAAAATTAAATGTGCAGTGAGTTTTTGAAGCTTATAATGTATAATCGGGCTATTTGTCTTCACGTGTCTTCATCGAACAGAAATGATTCTTACCTCAAAATTTTCACTTAGTTCCTGGGCAGCTTTCAGTTTTATTTCATCCTTGGCCCCAGGATCTGCTAGCATGGTCACATAACTGCGATATGTGTTCATCTGCGTATGGGCGTCTGCGGGTACACCCGCAGACATCGTGGGCATCATGTTTGAAGAGAAATCAATAGAAACAACGTTTTAATGAACTAATAACACATTCTCATACAAAACGTGTTTGCACAGAGAAACTGCACTGTGCAAACGCTCATAGTTTCTAAACACTTAGTATAGTCCATTACAATTATCTTTAGGAAAACTTAATGAGCAATCCTAGGCACATAGTAAAAGTACGCGTAAATTACATTTTATCACAGTCGTTTATTTCATATAGTTTACAGAAAATCGCCGCTGATTAGCGCAAGCGAACATAATGAATGAATGATTTGATTGAAGGAATGAATGATGTAGGGTTGGACCCGCTACAAGCTATTTCTCCGATGGTGATCAAATGGGAATGTGGAATACCTACATTTGAAATTCCCGTCTGATCACTGCTGATCGGCTGCGACTGGCCTAGATTCTAGCAACATTGTTCTTTTTGGATAGAGTTTGGCATTAGAATATTTTGTCATTCGTTCATTCATCTACTTCATACTTCATCCATTGTCTATTCTCGTGTCATCGGAATCGGCATCGATGGATGCTTTACAATTTACAATTTATTTTTGTAAAGTGATACAATGGGTTGAAAATGAATTATTACCGTATGTCTACTGCGTAAAAGTGAAGAATACTCATTCCAAGGCAGCCTAAGATGTGAACATGGCATTTCAAACGGCAGTGTTAGTCATAATAATCTGGCTACGATGGACATTGGTCTACAGCTACGAGTTCATATCACAATATCCCAATCAACAGAATGAGACATTCTACTTTTATCACCTCGCCGTGGACAGAGTCACTGGTCAAGTGTATGCTGGATCATTGAATTGGATTCATCAACTCAGCCCCGACCTGAAACCCATTCACGTCGTGAAGACGGGTCCGAAACTCGATAATCCAATGTGTCATGCTAGTGGATGCCCTTCGCAAGAGATAAAGACTGCGTTGATAGACAATGTGAATAAAATATTAGTGATTGATCAAGAATCAAGAATAGTTATTGCCTGTGGGTCATTAGCCCAGGGCTCCTGTTCCAAGTACAGGCTTGGCGACTTGTCTGCGAAGCCCGAGTTCGTCCCGGTGAGTGTGGCAGCTAACGACCCCGATGCATCTACCTACGCGTTCATCGGACCTGAAAGGTACAACTCTTGGGACCGTTCCAATGTTCTTTACGTGGGGACAACATTTACAAACAATGGGGAGTACAGACATGACGTTCCTGCCATATCCAGTCGTGATCTTATGACTCTTGAACTAGCACAGTTTACATTCTCCAAGCAGAGTTTGATACAAATAGATGTGAAGTATAGGGATAACTTTTTAGTGCAATATGTATACGGATTCAATGCCAGTGATTATGCCTATTTTTTGTTGATTCAAAAACATTCCCACCTAGCAGGTAATGAGGAGCTTGGATATGTATCTCGTCTGGCTCGGACTTGTGTAAACGATGATAACTATAATAGCTATACTGAGGTAACTTTAGAATGTCAAGTAAGGGAAGAAACCATTAATGGTAAAAGTGAAGTTGTCAATTATAATCTGCTTCAAGATGCTAAAATAGCCAAAGCTGGAGCAATTCTAGCCACGCAGCTAAACATAGAGACTGGTGATTCAATTCTCATAGCTTCATTTAGTCCATCAAAAAGTATTACAAATGAGCCCGCAACTAAGTCAGCAATCTGTGTGTTTTCATTGCAGGAAATAGAAATTAAGTTTAACGAAAATGTCCATATGTGTTTCAATGGTAGTACAAAAGCTCGTAATATGGGCTATATTTCAGGTATGATCTCAGATGGTAAATGTCCTAGTGTTGGCTCCACTGGTAACATCCTCAATTTTTGTGAAGTTGGTTTAAAAATCAGTGGTCTCTATCCTATTAAAACAATGTCAGTAATTCACTGGAATGATACTTTGATTACCTCTGTAACTATGTCTGTGACTGGTTTACATACTGTAGCATTTTTAGGTACCAGTGAGGGTGCCCTTAAAAAAGTATTGATTGATGCAGACAAAGCATTAGAGTATAACTATGAAAAGATATTACCGGACCAGAAGATTCTTCCTGATACAACCTTATCACCATACAAAAAGACATTGTACATACTAGGCCGGAACTCCATTGTTCAAGTACCTACTGAAAAGTGTGCAGAGTATGGCAATTGCTCTTCATGTCTGGAATCCAACGACCCACATTGTGGCTGGTGTTCTTTAGAAAAGAAGTGTACTGTACAAAATATGTGCCAGAAAGGCACACAAAGTGCACCAAGATGGCTTTCCCAATATACAGGACAGCAATGCATAGATTTTGAACAGATAATGCCAGACAGAATTTCAATGAATGAGATTGCAACTGTTGAGCTGGTGATCCGAACTTTACCAGAACTCCCAGAGCTATCTAGTGTACCAAAGGGGCCCAAGGCAAAGTACTTATGTGTGTTTGGTAATGCCCCAGCTATAGATGCTACTGTGACCACTAATGGGTTAGCTTGTCCTACTCCTGATATCAAACACAGACCCAAAATAGCTCAAAATCAAGACCATGTGTATGTGCCACTTTCGGTTCTTTCATCAGAAACAAACAAAGATTTTGTTTCCAGGAACTTTGCTTTCTATGATTGCTCCAAACATACAACATGTAATTCCTGCATAATGAGTGAGTGGGCATGCAATTGGTGTATTTATGATAATAAATGTACACATGACACCTCTGTGTGTCAAAGGACCATCATCAGTGGTGAGAATAATCCAACAAAATTACTGAACCATGGTGTTGGGCATTGTCCGCGCATTAGGCAATATAAAAAGCCTATATTATTGCCAAATAATGTGCCTAAAGAACTGGAATTAGAAGTAGAGAATTTGCCACACCTACAACCTGGGCATACTGGTTTTCAATGTATAGTGAGCATTGAGCAGGCTAACATGATCTTACCAGCTAGAGTCGAGTCCAACCATTACATAGTATGTGATAAAACTACCTATTCTTACAATGAAGATGTTGGAGAATACAATGTCAGCGTAAAGGTAGTTTGGAACCATAACCATTATGTAGATACTATAATCATTACTCTTTACAAGTGTGAAATTCTTGGATCTCACAGGGAACATGCTGACTGCTCCCTGTGCATTACAAGAAATTCAGTCTACCAGTGCACTTGGTGTGGAAACTCTTGCTCTTACACAGAATCATGCCTTGAGACTCCCGTTACAGAATGTCCGAAACCTAGAATCGATATGATCAAACCACTCAGTGGACCTATAGAAGGAGGCACGATCGTAACTATAGAAGGAAGTAATCTTGGATTGAGAGTTGATGAAGTAGCTGGCAAAGTTCGTATTGGTGATGTTTTGTGCGATATTACAGATTTCGAAGTGTCCGTAAGCATTACATGTCGAACCGGACCTTCAAATGGCTCTGTTGTTGCACCTGTTATTGTAGAAAATGATTCAGGCTACACAGAGTCATCCGTCATGTTTACATATGAAAACATTAAGTTGCAAGGTATCTACCCGACTTTAGGACCTGTTTCCGGCGGCACTCAATTAGCTATAGGCGGACAGCATTTGAATGTTGGCTCAGCTGTTTCCGCTTTCTTAGGCGATCTACCATGTGCCGTAAACAAAACACAAATATCGAACAGTCGAATAATATGTATCACGCCCAAAACCACTTCGCCTCGCGTAGTCCATTTTTTAACTGTTTCCATCGATAACGCAAATAGAACCTTACGCGGTGATTTATTTAACTACACACAAGATCCAACAATAATGGAAATAAAACCTCTCAAAACTTTTGTATCTGGGGGCAGAATGATCACAGTTCACGGTACTAACTTGCATACGATCCAAAAACCATTAATGGTTTTGTATTATGGTACAGAGTTAAGCGCAATAAATAGTACTGCATGTACTGTTTTGAATTCCAATCAAATGGAATGCCCAAGTCCCGCTATCAATGAAAAGTACACCGAAATTTTACAAGCCACTAAATCTCAGACTAGCACTCCACAAATAGCTATGAAAGTTGGGTTTGTCATGGATAACGTAGAAACGATGCACGATTGGGAAAAGTATTTCAATCCACCACGTACTCACATGGTATTTGCAGAAGATCCGCACGTGTATCAATTTGTCAACAGAATCAAATCATACAAAGGAGATCCCTTGGTTATTGAAGGAGAAAATCTAATAAGAGCAAGTGATGAGACAGACGTGATTGTAACTATTGGACTACAAACATGCAATTTAACCAGTCTTACTATGCAACAACTTCTCTGCACTCCACCGGAAATTCAACCAGCTAATACGGATGAAAATGGAGTACAAATAACGGATATTAATTTGCCTCTAGTTGTCGTAAGAATCGGAAAGAACCTAAGATTCCCGATCGGTTATCTCCACTACGAGTTGTTAAGAAATTATAACTTCCCCCCTGAAGCAATTGCAAGTATTGCAGCAGGAACGTTTTTCCTTGTTTTGATTTTTATGATCGTTCTGGTAATGTATAGGCGTCGAAGCACAAAAGCAGAAAGAGAATACAAGAGAATACAGATACAAATGGATACCTTAGAGAGCAACGTTCGACTGGAATGTAAATTAGCATTTGCTGAATTGCAAACTGATATGTCTGATTTGGCAGCGGATCTGGAACATTCTGGTATTCCAACACTAGATCACGTTAATTACGTGATGAAAGTGTTTTTCCCGGGTGTGTCCGACCACCCCATATTGAACGTCCAGCGGCAGTTTATTAACGCCCCTCGAACTAATTACGACGCAGCGATGATTCAATTTGAACAGCTATTGAACAATAAATGTTTCCTTCTGTCATTTATAGACACATTAGAATCACAAAAGTCGTTTAACATACGAGATAAAGTTAACGTAGCATCCCTGTTGATGGTTATACTAATGGGGAAAATGGAATACGCTACAGATATACTAAAGTCGCTTTTGTTACGGCTTATTGATAAATCTGTGTGTAATAAACATCCTCAATTGATGTTACGAAGAACTGAAAGTGTTGTGGAGAAAATGTTGACAAACTGGATGGCTCTTTGTATGTATTACTACCTCAAGGATTACGCTGGATCTTCTTTATTTTTGCTATTCAAAGCCATCAAACATCAAATTGAAAAAGGCGTCGTAGATGCTATTACACACGAAGCCAGATACTCTCTGTCTGAAGAGAAGCTTTTAAAAGAGCAAATCGATTATCAGACTATCACGTTGCATATTGTACAGGACGATTTCGATGAAAAAGTTCAATGTAAAGTGTTAGATTGCGATAGTATATCGCAAGTAAAAGCAAAAATTCTAGATGGTCTTTTCAAGAATACTCCCTTTTCTATGAGACCTTCCGTCCACGAAGTCGATCTAGAGTGGCGTCACGGTAGAGGTGGGCACGTTACTTTGCAAGATGAAGATGTAACTACGAAAACAGTAAATGGTTGGAGAAAATTAAACACATTGGCTCATTATGGTGTCAAAGAATCTGCTATCATGTCCTTAATATCACGACAAAATGATGGCTTTAACACTCCCTATAAAATTCCTTGCAAGAATTGTACTGGAATCTATTGCTCTAATACACACATAAGAGTATTCAATAGCGATATTACAGATCAAAATGTACATTTCTATCATCTAGTGAAGCCTATCGAATACCAGCATATTATAAACAAGTCGTCAGAGCACAGCCACAAGGCGATACCAGAAATATTTCTAACGAGACTTCTTTCGACGAAAGGAACAGTCCATAAATTTGTCGACGACTTCTTCAGCACAATTCTCACTGTTAACGAGGTGTTGCCACCTGCAGTCAAATGGTTATTTGACCTGTTTGATGATGCTGCTAGAACGCACGGTATAATAAACCCAGAAGTAGTCCACGCATGGAAATCAAACAGTTTACCCTTGCGCTTTTGGGTCAACCTTATAAAAAATCCAGATTTTATTTTTGATATAAACAAAACTGCAACTGTGGATTCCTCGTTGTCGGTTATAGCCCAAACTTTTATGGACGCTTGTTCGTTAAGTGAACATCGATTATGCAAAGATTCTCCATCCAATAAACTCCTTTTCGCTAAAGACCTGCCTTCCTACAGAGATATGGTAATAAGGTTTTATCAGTCAGTATCCCAGTTACCGCAAGTAACAGACCAAGAGTTAAGCATGTCTATGCAGCAACTTTCTGTTGAACAGTTGAACGAGTTCGATACTTTGTCTGCCTTAAAAGAGTTGTACATTTATGTCAGTAAATATAGAGAACAAATTATATTAGGACTAGAAAACAAAATGCACTTAGCTCATAAATTAGATAATATAGCGTGCACGATGGAAGGCGATCCTGCGGCTATGTGCTGACTATACTCTAATGATACCGCGACTTACGACTTAATTGCATTTACATGATTTATTTAATTATAATAATACAGACTATTTTGTAATAAAAGAAAGAAGCTTTAATTTTATTCTGAAAATATTCAGATTTACCGATCTGAACAAAAGACTGTAAAATAATCAGTTCCATGACCTTAGTTAGAAAGATGGGAATATTTTTTTCATAATAATGTACCTAATTATAATGTAAATTGTTATATTAAAACATATTTTAACAAATATTAAATATGAGGCAGCAATTGGCACCAATGATTTACTGGTCCTTTAAAATCTTAGCAGCTACCACATGAAACTGTAGAGCTTTTAAATGGGCGTAGATTCTGGATTTCATGAGATGGGCTTTGTGCCAAAATTTACTTCTATTGGTATTTCCTACATAAAAATATTACCTTACAAGTATTCGCCATACTAGTTAACTGTGGCGCTCGTACATCCAAATAATATAATATAAAACGCTATTTTTCCCCAGCCTCTTGTTTCCGTCTTTATTTGTTATCAACACCACATATAAAGGCAAAGCGGTTTGGCTGGACCAAAATGAAATTCAAATACGTAAAGTTTGATGGGAATATCTATATTTTTTCTTGTATATATGTGAAATTCTTATACTGATAGATATGTTTGATAAAGTTGGATTGTGGTATCATTGCTTGGCTTTTACCAGTAAGTGAAACATTAGAATTAGTGATTATTTAGACTCATTTTAAAATATCACCTACCTATGCATTATTTATGAGTGCATTTAATACTCTCCCAGTGGCCATTGTTTGTGTCCATGTTATTTTATAATTTTAAAAAGTAACCTTAATTATTTATTATTTAGCAAATTCATGAAAACTGGGTCACCTTGTACTCCTAAAATGTATTAATTCATGACTTGATAAGACACTTGGATCTGTCACTGAAATGATTATTATTATAACATATGTATTGTAAATTAATAATTGATGTGTAACTATTAAGAACCTAAGATGTATGTGTAAATGGGCTAGTTAAGAAAAATGTTGTGATATTTGTATTTGGAATATTGATGTGCATTGTTCCGTTCTGTATCTTCGTTCGTAGATTATGCTAGTTTATTATCTACAATTTTTTCTTGTCGTTTCTGGGAATAAGGATCTCTTTGTAATGAATTGTTAGAACTCAACATAGCTAGCCATACCTTACTTATGGCGTGCTTTTTCAAGAACGACATCCTTTTATCCTCGGGTTCTAGATTAGGTCTTCAATCAATATTATTTTAGTCAGAGTCTGGCCTAGAATCTCTAAAGATATAACATAAGATTTTTAATAAAAATGCGTCTTTAATAATTCACGTTTGAGGTAAATGTAATCTCTCTATGCTTGATCTCATATTTATCTTTTGCTCAAAGTTGATCTATTTTCAAAAACCTAAATCTGTTTAATGATTTTTGAAGTAGGTAACAACTATTTAAATATAACCCACTTAACAACCTAATAATATTCCATTTACAAAATATTTTAAGTTATAGATTAGATGTAACTTTCTAGATATAAGGCATCGTAAATTCACCCGTCTTTTAAAATTTTATATTATTACTTTAGAATTAAAATACTTATTTATCAATCCTTTTGTAATGAATCATTTCAATATGAATGGGATAAAATCAATGAAACTGCTTTTTATTTTAGTCACATATTTATTCATACACAAAATAACAAACAGCAGCTGTTAAACCTGCAATTTTGTGTTTATACCAAATCAGTTTTTATCACAAGGTGACTGTTTGCACAGTCACCTCCATCAGCGTTCATCAATCAGACTAGCTCCATATCGCATTAGACACAACTCATAGTAGGTATGTAATGATGAAAACTCAAGTTCTTCGGATGTATCACCCCATTGTTGGTCAAGAGAGGTGGTGCTAATTTGATAGAGACGTTAATATAAAGCGTGCAAGTCACAACAACGTGATATACTAAAGTATTACGACGTAGACTCAGTGTCGAGATTTATTCCTGCCCGCAACTAAAATAAGTTATTTTCCTTTAATACAAAATACTAACTTAAATGTTTTACAGCTTCACTCTAATTGCGCGCAGATATATCTAGCACCAAGCCAAAAGTTAGCTTTCTATCCTTTCCTAAAGATCTACATAAGTCTTGGTATTATCATCTAATATGCCGCCGTTGTAATATAATATAAATGGTATGCTAACATTACATATTATCAACATCAAGTCTACATAAATAAGCACCATAATCAATCGTAATAAATACCTACACTCAAATACATTAAATTATTACAATCAAATAAACCAACATGACTGTTAATCTGTTGTATAAAATGGCTATCACAACGGACTTTTTCAATTTCAAACATTTCCTTTTCTATGTGTAAATTAAATGGTATAAAATTATCACAAAAGTTTATTTGAACAATACAATATGTGCTTGAGATACAAAAATATACCAACGCCTTGCCGAATTGCCATTAGAAAGGAATGTATAGAGTTGCAGACGTAAGTAGTTAATGTCGTAAATCAAAAAAATTCAATGCCTAGTAAATAAATTAAATTAACTTCTACGATTTACAGTCTATGCGACGACGAACGTCGAACAAAATAATCTCTTCTACATTAAGGTTGGTCACGCCTTAAAAAAACGGAGTTTACTATTTTCTGGGTACGACAAGTAATTTACATAGCAGATAAGAAGTTTTGCGCATATTGTACAGCCATGTGCTATGAATCCACGCTAGAACAAACTACGAGTCAATTGTCATTTTGGAGTCTGTTGACTATAATATTTATTACTAAAATCAACATTATGGCGATAGACTCCAAAACTGCAATTGATTCAAAGAATCATAGTAAGCTTACAATGTGCGCAAAACTTCTTATTTGCTATCTAAAATATTTGTAGAACCTAGAAAATAGTAAATTCAGTTTTTATTCACTCATGACCAACATCTTATGCTTTGCATAGGCTAAAACAAAACAAAAACTAAGCAACATTCATCTGCAAAACTAAAATTATTTCGAGTAAAATGCAATATTAAATCACTGTAAGTATAGGTAATAATTATCACATAATAATTTAAATAATAAACAAAGCGCGCAATACATTAGTTTGGTTTTTGAAACCGTGTTAAAATAAAAAAATACTTGTATTTAAATAAAACAACAAAGGTACTAATATATCATTTCTTTCTAAATTATATGTGAAATTAAATAATATTAGTATTATTATGCAGAACCTTCATCGTTTTATCTATAGTTATTAAATACATTTGTGGAATAAGTATGAAAACTACGGAGCTCAATATATACTTACTACAGAATTGTAATGGGGCTATAAAGCGCTTTGTGGTCCAGCTATAGGAATGAATGTTTATAATAAACATGGATACCTTAATCGTTTTAGTCAATCATCCTGCTGTAAAACATCGGCGTATAAGTAAATCTCTCTTATATCTTACTTCGGGTATATAATATCTAGGAACCGTCGTTACACGTAATAAGGCACCTACTTTTAGGCACCCCAACTTTGGTTGAACGGTATTTAAATATATTTTATGCCATAAAAAGCATATTATTCTATGTTCAGAGCAATTTCTCCAAATATAAACCAAAAGCTCCGTAGTTTTTTTATCGATATGATCAGAACCATATAGTAGAAGAGAAGGATGGCTGATAAAAAACTACAGAACTAAATTATTAGGTTGTCTAGTCATTGTCATAGGGTATGGTAATTTACCAAATCGCCAAAGCGCTCTTCGAGTGCCGACGACTTATCAGTAAAGCTGATATGATACCTTGACGTGACGAATATAAAAAAATATGCAAATTCATTTCATAACATAGGGGTAAGATGATCTGATATCGCGACATTACCAACAATTTAGTCCCTGAAAAAATAATTCGTGGGTTCACATTGCATTCATCACGGAATACTATGAAAATACGTACAAAAAAGTCTTAGCTAAATGCAAATTTGTGCATCAGAAGGCTTTTTGATTTGCCTTTTCTAAGGGGTCCCGGTACACAATAGTCGCTGACCTAATGAGATCTGGTTCTTCGTCCGAGCCGAAGCTTTCGGCGTCGACGGCTGAGTCTTTGGCCGAACACTTGACGTGCGCCATCAATAGGCCGCCCGCGATGCCAACCAAAGCGCGGTCAAGCCAGTTCACAGGGTTTGCATAGATTAGGCCGCCTTCGTAGAATCCAAGATGGCCGCCGTGCGCGAGCTCCAAGAACATACATTTTTCGCGCGAACCTGAAAATAAAGAAATTTTCTTTTACTGTTTGGTGTTAAATCAATTCCGATGCTTGGTTGACTTAGTAGGACGGGCGATTAACATCACTTAGGTTTGATGCAATGAGGAATTTATGAAAGTTATGCAAACGATTTTAATCCTACCGTTAGTTATTATCGATATCCGATAATTTCATGGCATTTTTATGTTCATAGTTGTTCTGAATACTCACTGACATACTCTCGGATTCTTGGCAGTAACTGCTCAGGAACGATTGGGTCGTCTTTCGCGTTCACGAAGATCATCGGGGTTTTGATCTTTTCCAAGTAGAAGGCACACGAACTCCACTTGTAGAGGTCAGCGACAGATTCGAAGCCGTGAACTTTTCTGCAAAATTTAATAGTTACGTCGTATTACAAGATGGTAGGTAGATAGGATAGGTGGATGGTAGGTTGCTAAGTTCTAGGGTCAAGTCCGGATAGACGCCCCAGGAGGGATAGTACGAGCCGCACTGCCAAAAAACCCAACTGAAGATAGCAAACAAGTTTTATAGGTATTTGTGTTTTGATAGTCTAAATATGTAGTCTGGATAATAAGCCTAATAATTAGCCTATAAATAGTTTCTTCATATTCTTTATTGACAAGAAAATTACAATTCTATAATAAAAACAAATTATAACTAGTATTTACAACTGAAACAATTAAGCTAACTGCAGACTGTTGCAAACAATCTACAGGTAGCTCAACGGATCCATATCAATACCAGTCGGAAGCGTCCCCAAGACGCTGGCGCCATTGCCCCGCTGTATGGCAATCGGATCACGCGTCGCGTCGACCAGATAAGTTTTTATTAACCCGGAGAGCCTTGGTACCCCACGGCCCTAGGGTCTCGACCCCAAAGGGCGCAAATGTGTAGGCTCTGTCGATAAATAGTTGATTGTGATTTTCAGAAGTTAGGTTTTTCCGCAGTGAGACAAGCCACTTACAACTATCCGTACTTTACCCTAATGTAGGTATATCTGCATGAATTTAACGGTGAGCAAATATGAAAGTAGACACGTAATGTAGCTAAGTATACCAGCTAATTTATTCTGACTAAACAAGAAGACCATGTAGGTATCTAAGTTAATGTGATTAACATTAACAATTAATGCATCAGAATATGTCATTGAACTTTGCGGAACAAGAAGGTTATGTTGATGAGTAAAGGCATTTTGCATAGGATGCTGTCTTCCGCCGGTCACCAATCGGCTGAGTTTCACGTGTGTAGGTACCGCGGTTAGAACCGCCCTGCGTCCTGCCATTAGTTTACATTGAAAGTGACCTCTTCCGCCAGATCAGACCTATCATTCAGCGATTCTATGGAATTAACAGACATCCTGATTATGACCAGTATCAGCACCGTCCACTGATGACATGTGACGTCGTTTGAAGGACAAAAAACAAAAAGCTAACCGGAGCCGCCTCATCCAGCGACCCCCGCGACCGCTACAGTGTCGCCATCATAAGTTGGGTTTACCATAATCACCACGCTTAGCAAGCGGTTTGATGACCAGACCAGCTGCGCAATTACGCAAAACCACCCATCCTATATTGACATTTGAAAGCCTTTGAATGACCTCCGTAATTTGCTATTCATATGTCAATTAAAGGATGGGTAATTATTACGTAATTGCACAGCAGGGCCCGTACTCGTAAAAACGAAAATTGATGTATCTGATAAGTTTTCGTGCAAAATCATATGTAGCTAAGTGACTAAAGTACCTTAGTTCTGGAAAACAAATCAGAAACTTCGTTTTCCGAGTAGGCCTCCCTTTAGGTATCTACTCTATGGATATTACGAAGAATCCATCAAAGTAAAACAAAATTAAACACTCACCTAGAATAAGCCTCATCGAGATCCGGCAGCGTGCCAGCTGAGACGATCGTCTTCTCGTCCAGCGAGTACCTCGACTTTAACTCTGCGCTCAGCAGTTTCCCCTTGTGCCGTGTTATGATGTTGCGGTAGTTATCAGTCATAATGTAGAGGTAAAAACGCCGAAAGTTCTGCCATTGTAGGAGGTATACCATTGTGCTGGAGAAAACAATGTCGTATTAGTTAGTAGGTACAATCAGTATTCATTATATTCCTATAACAATCTCAGTAAAAATCCAGTACGTTACAAAAAAAAATAAAACCCTAACGAAAATTTTGTTTTGGACCGTTCGATCAGACTCCGCAGCCGGGCCGGCGCGCGGCGGCGGATATCTTGATCGATGTTTGGACCTTCATAACATTTGAACGGCAGAACAGATTTCACGCAAAAAAAACCTATATCAAAATCGGTCCATCCGTTTGGGAGCTACTATGCCCCAGACACACGTGCGCACGTCAAACCTATAACAAAAACACCCCCTCTTCTTTTTATGGAGGTTAAAAAACCACCTTTTACCTAAATATGAAGAGCTGAGTATAAACCCAAAATGACCTAAATGAAGAATAACCTAGACTAGAAGGTTTTTCATTGTTACGCCCGATTAGCTCGTCACAGATGGATCGCATGGTCCGCTGCATTTGTATTCAGTTTATTAAATTAAACCTTGAATTTGATTAGGTACCTACCTACCGCATCGCGCGAAATTGTCGCAGAGATTATGAGATCAGTGTCACGTCACATAGCTAGAGATATTAGTTACCTATTTGATTCTAAAGAACCTATTCTGTTGTATCTAAATCCTAACCCGTCATACTCCTATTTATCCCTACTAAGCGTTTTGGCAGCGATACCACAAGGTCAACAAACCTAGTAAATCCCGTATAATCTACTTCCAAAGTCCCGAACGGCGAACTCAAAGGCAAGCCAGGCATGAATCAGGGGTGTGGGTAAGAAAGGGCCAACGTCTCCGCCTATTGCTACGTCACGCAAGAAGTCAACGTCCGACGTAACCTGGCTACTATAATGCCTCAGTCGCTTAAAATTAATGACTTCTAAATTGATATGTGAATTGAAAAATTGTTTGTTTGTTTACAAAAATAACGCGGTAACTTATTTCTGTAAATAAATAGGTACAGAAAGTATCTGTTACTTCTGAGTAGAGCGGAAATTCTGTGTTGAATACAATATCATTGTCAATAAATAGGTAACGTGGAATCCATTTATTAAGCTGATAAAAATATTGAATGAGAAGCTTGATGTTGTGGCGAGGTATTTTTTTCCAGATAGGTAGGTAGGTACTTGTATAATTAAATATATAAATAAATAATGCAGGCGGACTCTCGCCCGGTGCGCCACTAAGGTCATCAAATTAATACCTATCTAATTTACCAATTACTAATTTATGGATTCCAAGATGACATAATTAAGTTGCCGCGACTCGGCAAACGTAGTGTAGGACGCTCTCCGGCCAGGTGGGACGGTCTGCGAAATACTGCAGGCAGATGCTGGATGCCGCAAGGCCGCCACGTTAGGGGAGGCCTATGTCCAGCAGTGGACTAAGATAGGCTGATGATGATGACATAAATTAATGATAATGGATAATCAATTTAATCTATCGAAATGGCGTGACAATTTATCTAATCCATCATTTCGATTACTTTCGATTACTAAAAGGATTAATAGATTAGGTAGGTACTCGGACGAGTACCTACCTAATCTATTAATCCTTTTATAGACACAACCGCGTCTAAGGTAATGAGTAAACGCCGGAAACCGACACAATGTTTAGGTATTATCTTCAAAATACCTACTGCTGAAATTATTATTACTATAATTTGTTTTTCTGTTAATCTAGAGTAGGCTAGTCACGTTAAATTTACTAATTCTTACTACGTACTAATTTTTAAAGTTACAAAAGAAAATATTACAAGGTTTTTGTTAACATAGTGCGTAAGCCCTCACTCTCGGGGTACCCGTACTGAGGAAAGGTTGCGGTTTCAAGTCATGTCGAACTCGAACATTTTTCTGAATATCTGATTTCTTAGAAAATATTATATCAAGATTTCGGGAATACGCTAATACTAGAGATATGCAATATAAGTTAGTAAATAGGATGCTTATTCGGTCCCTTATTTGCTAGGCTCTAGCCAGCAGTTTGGCGATACTGATTTACATAAAAATTACCATCGTTCTCCTTTTACTCAACATAGTTGTATATAGAGGTATAATATACTCGTAGCAATATGAGTGTTTCCAACGCTATAGAGAGCAATGACCGCCGAAAGGAATACTTTCTCACCAGTGTTCAAGTTTCAAGTTCATCTATTGATTTACTCAATAGATGAACTTGAAACTTGAACACGTATTTTACATACGCTGAGAAAAATCTACGGGTGCACCTGAGGTGTGTACGAAGTTTTTCTCAGCAAATTTTGCAATAGGTTAAAAACACGGAATAAACGTCGGTGTTTTTACTATTTTCTACAAGTAATTTAGATACCTAGCAGATATGAAATTGCGCACACTGTAACTCGTTTGCTTCGAATCAATTGTCGTTTAGGAGAGACTTCTTTGTTATTAATATAGTTAAAAAAAGATTAAAGTGAACAAAAATCAAAGTGATCACTTTATTTCCTAGTTTTACTAATGTAATTTGAATTTTGTGACGTGTCCAAGAGTCCTGTAAGGTCTAAAGGAAATAAAGCGCTTTGAATTTGAATTTGAGTGCGTAGCCCTCAGGCAGGGGCATTTCTAAGAAATACTGGTAGTACCTAGTAGGGGTCAAGTCCCGTTGAAGTCGAAAAATTTTAAGGGTATTAATTGATTTATCACTAAAATCATCATTATGTCGATAGACTATTTTAATTTTTTTTTTCTTTATTCAGGACAAAAAACAATTATACAATGCAGACTTCTTATATAATGTGTTTCTAAATGTACAACCAATCACATTATCCACAGATTACTACAGAAGTTTTACTTACTACATAGTTGGTTGTTGTATAAAGGTAGCTTATTGGATATATTAATGCTTATTTATTTTATTTTTGATACATTTAAGAACAGTAATTTTACCAGTAGTTATTTTTAATTTACATTTTATTAAGAAAGAGATAGAAAAAGGAAACGGCTTGAAATTTAATTGTTATTACTTTGTAAAAGTTGTACAATATTCTTCTTAAAACTAAGTTCAGATAATAGAAACAGGTCAATATCAATGAATTTCTTGTTATAAATATCAACGATGCGGCGCACACGCAGGCCAGCATTGGTACGACTAATAGGCAAGTGGAAGAGGCACTGCCTGCGCGCCGCACTTCGTCGAAATACAGAGCGAGGAACTACATAACTTAATTTGTTAACGAGCTGCGGGCAATCTAGTTTACCATGACATAGACCATGCAGGAGCATGGCTTGAAGAAGAACACGTCTGGAATTAAGAGTTAACATTTTATATTTACTTAATATATATTCATATGATAGACGCATTCCTTTGCACCTATAGTTCATGGCTTTGAGGTATTTCTTTTGTATTTTTTCTATGCTATTATTATATTTGTCATAGAGTGGATCCCAGACAGCACAGGCATATTCCAACTGCGGGCGTAGAAGTGAATTATACAGATAGAGAAAAGTAGTCGGTTTTTTGAAATCACTGGTCATTCTCATGATGAAACCATACATTTTAAAAGCTAACAATTATTCAAAGTTTGTATTAGCAAAAATCCATAGCGAATGGCTTACAATGTGCGCAAAACTTCTTATCTGCTATCTACACTTCTTGTAGAACCTAGAAAATAGTAAAAACAGGTTTTTGTTCATGCGTGAAAACCACCTTAATCTGTTTTATTTCACCATAGACTACCAAGGTCAAGTTAATGTTGTTTATTAATAAAGACATCTATTATAGAAAACTACGTTTAATGTGTGTGACATTGATTGCTAAGCATGAAAATTACTATACTCCGTCCACGCATTCATTTTCTTTTGACATATACATGCACGCTTAAGAAGTTCCCTAATTGTTGGCGGTGAGTCACAGATTTTATAATCCTATTCTAGTAGGTGAGTGAATGAAAGAATGCAATATTGCATAGTCACAGTTTTTGAAAATAGACATACTAATCTGTCGATTCGAAAAATATCGTGACTCACGAAATTTTCGATATTAATCGAGCCGATATGTAACGAATATTATACATATTATATATATATATTATATATATATTATACTATTCTAGTTGATTTTTTTCCTAAAAAAGAATTGAAAATACTACCTATAAAGTGAAAGTAAGTAAAAGTAGTAAAACTATAGTCTAACACAGTATCTCAAGCTGACTTACTTTTTGTACCGGAAACGACGTAAAACGCGCAAATAGCAAATAAAACTACAAAAATAATAGATAAGTACCATTTTAGTGTATTATAATTGGATTCTAAAAATTAAGACATTTAGACGCCTGAGTATGTCATAATAAATCAAATTAGTAAATCATTAGAACGCGACTTGATTGTCACTTGAGCTGTCATATATAAAATAATTGCGTGGACGGAGTATAGGCTAGGTAATAAAATAATGCGGGGAAATTATCCACTTTTCTTTTTCCGATAACGATTAAGCATTATCGAGTGACTTCGAAGTAATTACAAATTAGCATGAAATTAAAGGGCGTATAGAAGCTCTAAAAGCGTCAAAGCTGAAGTGGGTTTGGACCTCCTGGCATGCGGCAGACCGCATGCTAGGAGAGCTGTGGACTAAGGTAGCCACCGATTGGCAACCTGAACCAGGCAAGAAGGCGACGCGGTAAACCTAGACGGAGATGGCGGGACGAATTTAACAAATTCCGGGCCGACTGGACGGAGCTGGCCAGTAATCGTGATGTCTGGAGAGAGTGCAAGGCTAATAGTATAATATACCTACAGAAACTTGTGTGATATGATAAGCGTTGATTATTTGCGAATATTTTGTACGATAGGTTATCTAGACTTACCTTAACCTTTATAAAAGATAACTTTACGATTGTTAAACTTGAACAAATGACTAATAACGTAGTTGACGTAGGTGAATCGTCATGTGTCCGGCTGAATTGAATACAATTGAAACAATTAAGCTAACTGCAGACTGTTGCAAACAATCTAGCTCAACTGATCCATATTAATACCAGTCGGAAGCGTCCCCAAGACGCTGGCTGTTCAATAGCTTACTTACATCTTGAATCCACTATATACAGAACTAGTATTCTAGTTCTAATTTGTTTTTATTATTTGATTGTAATTTTCTTTGTTAATAAAAGAAAATAGCCGTCAGGAAAAAAACTATTGTAAGAAATTGGTGATATACGATTAGGTAGGTAAATTATCATAATAATCAGATAAGGATGAAGGTTAGGAAATTAATACATAATATTTTAAGAGGCTAACCTTACGGGTTTGGTTGTCAAACTAGGCCTAGATCTCGGTACTCACGGGATCCCCGTGGTAAAAACTCGAATAACATAAAATTCTATGTTTTTTCTTTGGTTTCAAGGAACTACGCAACTTATGAACAAACAGTTTCAAGAAACCAAATAATTAGTAATAAGATAACCTACAAATCAAAACATAAGTCATTTTTATATACCGCAGGGTTCCTGAGATCTCGACCAACTTATGTGCGACTTTAATCTTTGCGATGGGCAAAACTTCTTGTTGCCTCTTGTGTTAGTTAGTTGCCTTGTATGATGCAAAATATAGCCCACAGATGCCACACGATCGCCTAAACAAGTATGACACACCCAAAACAGCCTTATGCCCATACAGATAAAGTTGGAAATATTTTTCAGTTTTCCTTAATAGTTCAAATTTGGCACATTAACACTTAGATGTATAAGACTTTGAAATGTGACGTCACGAAACTTAGGACCCCTCCCACCCCTTGTCACACAATGTCACATTTCGTCGACCCCCTCCTCCTTAACGTGAAACGTACTTTATGGATGGTCCCTAACGCAAAAACGTAATGTATGCTTTGTCCCGCTCCTATGAACGCGAAATCCTATGCCTATCCTTTTCACAAAATGGTGCGCATTGCGTCCTCTTAAGTTAGGCACACCAGAACAAGGTTAGGCATAGACTAGAATAAAGTGAAATGAGAAGGAGAGATATTTTAGCGGTGTCTGATAAATAAGCCTAGATAAGAATATCAAACAGGAACCCTATTCTGCTAAACTAATCGCTTTCCAATGACAGTAGAATCGTCACAGAATGACACATTTTTGCATACTACCTTAATTGAAAGAAGCTACAGGTACAGATAATGGGACGTGCGTCAGAAGTATCAAGGTTAAAACCATTCTATTAATCTCTCCGTTCAAATAGCACCGCAAGCACTATGTAGAGTTTCTTGCATCTTAGGACTCTACGTGACTTGACGATATGCGACGACACCATTGTCATAGTAAAGCGATTGGTTAGCTGAATTGGGCCTTAGAGTAAAGATATGTCGTACGTGTGGAGCGGTTGCGAGTTCAAGACAAATGATAAAACTTACTCAATAGCATTGTATCCCTGGCAAATGGAGATCCCTCCTATAATATTGTGCGGCCTCTTGCGATCCTCGCCCAAGTACTTCGTGATAAGGTTGCCGCCGAGACTGAAGCCTACAAGAATCAACTTCGTGTTCGGGTAACGCTCCAGGAGATTTTCAATCATGTAGTTGTAGTCGTCTGTGTGGCCTGGAGCAATGGTTAAAATGATAGGAGTTCTAGAGTTTATCAGAGACGAAGAGCGCTGAAATTCCTAAAGCAAACCGCCAAGTGCGAGTTGTCTCGCATACGAAGGGTTCCGTACCGAAAAAATCAAGCAACTTTTTCAAAGAACATCAAATTTTCACTTGTTCAATGACTCCTTTAAATTTTCAACTTTACTATATTTTTAGTATTTTTTGTTATTACAATTGAAGTGTTACTTATCTATAGAAAGTTTCATGTGTCTACCTATTGTGGTTCAAGAGATCCTCATCAGCACTGCTGGACGCAGGCCTCCCCCTGACAAGCGCCCCATTGGCTTTTATCTTAAGGGGGGGTAATGCCCATAATCCCCACTCTGAGCATGCGGGTTGGGGATCGCAGTCCGGTGGTAGAATTGATCTGCAGAGGCGCTGCTGCCCACCCCCGGTGGATATCCCTTAGTCGCCTCTTACGACAAGAGCAACACCCCTAGTGTTGCAAATTAAAAACTGGCACCACACAGCACTCTACGCCAGGTTCAAAAGATACAGCCTTGAAAACAAAGAGCAAAAATGGCAAAAGAAAACAAGGTATTTGTATGGAACCGGCATTAATTTGGATATTTATTATATTTTTATTATTTGCTGTTATAGCGGCAAGAGAAATACACATTCTCTGAAAATTTCAACTGTCTACCTCTTACGTTTCATGAGATAAAGCCCTATGACAGGCGGACGGACGGACGGACGGACATCCCAGGCTTGCTAATAGGCTTCCGTTTTCACCCTTCGGGTACGGAACCCTAAAAAACCGGCAGAATAATTTTGATCCATAAAGATCTGTCTGTGATTCATATTGTGTAAACCGACCCCGCCCCTTAGGACATCTGGCCCCCGTCATATCTGACGGCCTCAGTGGCGCAGCGAGCGAAGGTCCGTCTGCTACGCAGGAGGATGCGGGTTCGAATGCCGCCTCCGAACAAATGTTTGTACGATCTGCAGATATTTGTTCCGGGTGTTGTCTACTGTATAATAAAAAATATCTACCTAATGATAGGTATCAGTTATCTAGTCCCCATAACACAAGCTCTGCTTAGCTAGGGGCTAGATGATGCTGTGTGAATTGTCCAGTATTATTTTATTTATGTAGGAAAAGGACGAGAAGTTATGATAGGTCTCTGATTTATTCAACAACGGTGTTTTCGGGAGCTGAGGAAGCCCATCACTTATTATTTTATAAGTATCCATGTAAAAAAGGTGAGATAAGGTACTAGCCTCTCGTAAGTGGAAAGCTCAAATTAGGTGCAATTAGGTCCACCCACCTCAGTCATAGTCGGACCAGGACGCGGCGTTCGTGTTACGCGTGCTTGCTACTACGTAAGTACTTTAGTGTGATTTATTGACTGAAAGACTACATTAATGCCCTCGTGTTTTTCATTATAATTATTATAATTGGGAGAGTGTTAGTTAGCGTGTAGTTGTAATACAGGCCAGTTGTTGAGTAAGCGCTGAGAGAACATACTATATCCACAGATTTTACTTATATCTATGGACGTATCATTTCGTTAAATATAATTGGTTGAAGCTCATATCATGTACCTTTATTAAAAGTGTTTCGAAGCCTGCAATCATACCAAAAGCGTAACTAACTTGCGACGTTCCAAGAGACTGGACACACCCATGTGTGTACACCTTAGTACCAAGATGTGACAAGTGTGTGCGAAAGAGGTAAAATTAACATCAGCTTTGTAAACGATGTCTCTGTCTTTGTTACCCAGTAATAGGCCAGTGCACATAACAATTTACGTCGTCGCAGAAATATACAATGGATGATGGCTACATAATCACGGACTTTCACGTGAATTGCCTACCAAAGAAACACTACCGAGTGTGAAGCGAAGCCTGCCATACTAATGTTCTGTGAATAGCATATGTACATGAAAACGAAAGTCAGATATACCTTCTCTAAGTGAAGGCAGTTTCGTTGTCATCATCATCATCAGTCTATATTAGTCTACTGCTTGACATAGGCCTCCTTTAATGAGCGCTTTAGCGCCGTCTTCAGCTTGCCGCATCCAGCATCTGCCTGCAGTCTTGCGGCAAGCTGAAGACGAATACAAGCATCTGTCGTACGCAGGTCGCCATCCCTCCTGGTCGGAGGGCGTCCTACACTACATTTGCCGAGTCGCAGTCTCCACTTTACCCCGGCAGTTTACCCCGGCAGTTGACGCTTCTTTGCGGGATATGGCCGGCCCACTGCCACTTCAGCTTGTTAATTCTTTGAGCTATGTCGATAATTTTGGTTTTCTATCGGATGTATTCGTTACAAATCCTATCCTTCAGAGAAACTAGAAACTAGCTTTTTCCATAGCTCGCTGAGCAACTTTGAACTGGTGAACCAACCGTGAGTGTCCACGTCTCAGCTCGTTCTCGTCTCGTAGTTTCATTATTATGACTTTTAAAACATTGAATCAAAACATAGATCTAGATAGATAGATCATTTATTCTTAAAAAAAAATTGTTACCTACATTGGTTAGCAATGCCTTAAAGCCTATGTTAGGTTAGGTTCTTATCAATCCCAATTAAGTATGGCTAAAACTTTGTGAATCACGCTTTTTCACGACTTTTTTTTTACTTTAAGGGCGCAGCACTCGTTTAGAGAGCGGTTAATTAATAGGTTTCTGTCAGAAACAAACCAGGTGTTTAATGGAAAAAAAATGCTGATTAAGGCCAAGGAGTATCAGTGAAGGTCGATGTATTTATTAATGATACAAGTATTTCTTTAATAGAGTCAATTTTATGCCACATGGTGACTGACATTGAACCAATACAAGGTCGCAAGAGATAAATAAATAAGACTGGACTATCCACACAGCTGTGTGTTGTGTGGTGCCGGTTTAGAATTTGTACCACCCCAACTCCTCTCGCGGGTGTCGTAAGAGGCTAAGGGATATCCACCGGGGGTGGGCAGCAGCGCCCCGTGCAGAACAATTCTACAACCGAACTGTGATCCCTGACCCGCATGCATGCCTAGCGTGGGGATTATGAGCATTCCCCCATGAGATAAAAGCCAATAAGGCGCTTATCAGTGGGGAGGCCTGCGTCCAGCAGGGGACCAATATAGGCTGTTGAGGTGAGGTGAGGAATCCACACAGATAATCTAACCCCTAGCTATGAGTAGAGCTTGCGTTATGAGTACTACATGACTAATACACATACTCGTAATGCAATACATTACATAGTTTTATTATACATAGAAAATACCCAGAACTCCCGGGACAAATATTTGCAGATCGTACAAACATTTGTCCCAACGTGGAAATCGAACCCGCAACCTCCTGCGTCGCAAGCGGACTTTCGCCCGCCGCACCACATCGGTCTTCCAACAACAAATACAACCTTTATTTATACTACACACACCTGCTCGGAAAGTGGCTTATTCCTTTTCCAAATTTGAGCTAGAAAGTACGTTACTGCAGGCGTACTAGAATGCGGGTCGAAAAACTCTATGGAATTTCATTTCTTACGCGTTTACCGGGAGAGAATAATGTATGGAAATCCATTTCTAGTGTAATTTTTTTTATGAAATTTCAGTTGTTAGCTATGGTTATTTTCATTATAGGTTAAACTACTCGTACCTACAAAAAGTTTTTACTCCGAGTCCGCCTTAAGATATCGGCCTCTTTCGTTCTCGGAACAGTAATTCAAAATAAACCGCCATGTGCGATTCGACTCGCACACGAGAAGGGCTGCGTACCTGAAAAATCTGCCAACTTTTTTAATAAACATCTAATTTTCACTTGTTCGGAGACACCTTTAAGTTTTAATTTTTATTATAATTTTAGTATTTGTTGTTATTACAATTGAATTGTTACTTATTTATAGAAAGTTTCATGTGTCTACCTATAGGCCTTGACAACCGAAGAGTAAAAATAGCCAAAAAAATCACGTTTTTGGTAATTTCTCCCCTGTAATTTCAAATAAATATTTAAATTATTGGGGGCTTCCCTGTAATTTAAATATTTATTTTGTATTTATTATTTTTTGTTGTAGAGGCAAGAGAAATACACATTCTCTGAAATTTTCAACTGTCTACCTCTTACTGTTCATGAGATAGAGGCCTGTGACAAACGGACGGACGGACAGCGGAGGCTTAGTAATAGGGTTTCGTTTTCACCCTTCGGGTACGGAACCCTAAAACGAACCAAGTGCCTGAGGCATTCGCGGGAATTTCTTCGAAATTTACGTTTGAGTTAGGTAATTTTATTAATTCTACAGAATGTCGTCGAGTCAAAGTCAAAGTCAAAAACTCTTTATTTCCATAAATACAATAAATGTATACTTAGAAAAGGTCAAATTCTTAATAAATAAACACTGACACGGAAATAAAGTGATATTTTTGATTTCAGTCGTTTCGGTATGTAGACTAAAGTAAAGAAGCGACGAAGAAACCTTTAGCCTGTTAGTTAGTTGTTATTTTTCGAGTTGGAGCAATTCGTTCCCACGCTTTTTTATCCTCTAGATAATCTGATATTTTATAGTATATGTGATAGTGAAGATTTTATGACACCGCCAGTAATAAAAGAAACTGCTCAAGCAGTGATTGAGAACATACATATTTCCCGAGAAATCCAGAAATAAATACAACAAGACTTATATTAAGATTTCGTGTATTGGAAAAACGAGAAGCGTGCAACTTCTTTTTAGGAAAATGTTTTATTTTCCTCATAGGTGTAGTAAGTATAAAGCACTATGTATCACTCAGGAGAAAGTGCGATTCCTACCTCGTGTGTTTTAAGGCTTAAATGACACACTCGATAGGAATCAGTCACCTTAATCACCTCGGTGAACAATGTACTATTATTGTAGCAATGAAGGAATATCAGTGACTGTAAACATTGTGTAGGTATTAGATAATACTATTGAAACAATACGTTTGCTAACAAACTGCTGCCCGCGGTTTCGCACGCTCTTTTCCGGGATAAAACGTAGCCTATGTACGGACATAGGCTCCCGGGGACCTCCCGTCCCCGTCCCGGGGACGGCCCCGGCATACCATATACCTTCCTGCCAAATTTCATTGAGATCTGTTCAACCGTTTAGGCGTGAAAAGGTAACAGACAGACAGAGTTACTTTCAAATTTATAATAATAGTATTGATTTCAAGATCTCAGTTTTCCTGCTATAAGTCGACATCATAACCACAAAAATAGAAGCTTACTCAAAGTTTTTTGAGCGTGATTACGTCATACATTGCAATTTGCAGTTGAGTTAATGTCTATTCCATTTCATTCATTCATAATCATATTCATGCTCTTGCATGACTCAAAGTGTTCGCTTCGATCGCTGAATTATAATAGCATTTGGAATTTACCCACACATAAGAGAATTTTATGGCCATGATACCAACTAGTCCACCCATAAATCCGCAAAACCTAACGGGTTTGGTTGTCAAACTATGCCTAAATCTCAGTACTCACGGGATCCCCGTGGTAAAAAACTCGTATTACATAATATTTTTTTTCATGATTGACAAAAAAATACGATATAAAAAAACATGAAAGTGCACTGTTTCGCACATAATTTGGTCGAAATCTCAGGAACCCTGCGGTCTACTGAAATAACTTATGCTTTAATTCGTAGTTTATTTTATTATATTACTAACTAGCAAACCCGGCGAACTCCGTTTCGCCACCAGATGGCTTCGTTTTATGTAAAAGATTTTCCCGCTTTTCTTTTTAAATTTTTCCTGAATTTTCTTTGATATAAACCTCACGGAGCCCGAGACCTTTCCAACGAATGCAAAACCGTGGAAATCGGTTCGTGCGTTCTGGAGTTATAGCGTCAGGAAGGAAAACCCGACTTATTTTTATATGTATAGTAGATTATTTGGTTTCTTGAACCATTTTGTTCATAAGTTGCGTAGTTTTCTTGTAAATAAACAATAACTTGATTTTCTCGCTTACGTCGTTCCATAAACGTACGCTTTGTAGAGGGGCCTAATACCTACGGTATTGCCCCTCTACAGCAAAATTGTATTTAACGTTCCGTTCCCGAAAGGTGAAAACGGAACCCTACTACTAAGCCCCCGCTGTCCGTCCGTCCGTCTGTCACAGGGCTCTATCCCGTAAGAGGTAGACAATTGAAATTTTCTGAGTATGTGTATTTCTCTTGCCGCTACAACAACAAATAATGAAAAAAAAAATATTTACATTACAGGGGGCTTCCATACAAAATACGAGTTTTTTTTGCCATTTTTGCTCTTCGTTTACAAGGCTGTATCTCTTGAACCTGGCTTGTGGTGCCGGCTTTAAATTTACCCCACCCCAACTCTTCCCGCGGGTGTCGTAAGAGGCGACTAAGGGATATCCACCAGAGGTGAGCAGCAGCGCCCCCTGCAGATCAATTCTACCACCGAACTGCCAACCCGCATGCCCCGCGTGGGGATTGTGGGCATAAAGGGGGCTTCCATACAAAAAACGTGATTTTTTTGTCATTTCCGTTATTTTTCTTGCTATTTTTGCTCTTCGTTTGTCAAGGCTGTGTCTCTTGAAGCACATTAAACTTTTTGTAAATAAGTAACAATTCAACTGTAATAACAACAAATACTAATAATATAATAAAATTAAATTTAAAGGGGTCTCCAAACAAGTGAAAATTGGATGTTCTTTAAAAAAAGTTGCCGGTTTTGTACGGTAGGAACCCTTCGTGTGCGAGTCGACTCCTCTTGGCGGTTTATTTATTTGTATGATGTATGACAATAAACGATCTGAATCTACTAGAAATATCGATTGCTTATAAAGTTCGCGCATACATGAGGAGTGGAGTGACTCATATGAGAATAATTCGTTTGCCGGCACGTTTGGTATTGCAGGTTTATTTGGATTAGCACCTCGCATCTTACAGCTGGATTCTCAGAATTGGTACAGTTAATACTTAGTTGAGATCATACAAAAATGATTATAATTAGAACTACTTTGCTGTTTCGAAATTGACTTGAATTGGGACTCACTCGATAGGAATAAATTTTCCTGGGTCTCGGTTTTTTTCTGGGTTTAAGGTCTCGACCTAGATGAGGCAGATTCAATTCTGATGCTGATGGCAAGTATTTGTTTTATTTTAGACGAGTCTAAAATAAAACAAGTCTTCCCCATCCGAGTTCATTATACAACGAATGGTTGTAATGCTTTTTAGGGTTCCGTGCCCGAAGGATGAAGGGTGAAATGAAAACTATTACTAAGCCACCGCTGTCCGTCCGTCCGTCTGTCAGAGGGCTCTATTTCATAAACCTTAAGAGGTAGACTGTTGAAATTGTCAGAGAATGTGTATTTCTCTTGCCGCTATAACAGAAAATAATTAAAATAAAATAAATATCCAAATGAAAGACGGCTTCCTTTCATACAAAAAATATAATTTTTTTGGCTATTTTTGATCTTCAATTGTCAAGGCTGTATCTCTTGAACCACATAAGATAGACAGTTGAAATGTTGACCTAGGTATGTATTACTAATGCCGTTATAACAACAAATAAAATAAATATAATATAATAATTAAGGGAGCCAACATCCATACCACGTAGAGCATAAACTTGCTCATAAACTTGGATGGGTGACCGCGTCATGTTAACTTTTGGCTTTTTTTCGATTAATCAAAAACCATTTTTTAAGATTTCTTTAAATTTAGTTATAAGCTGTTATTTTGACGTGACTGACGGTTACTTCAATTTTATTTATTTGTATAGAGGACGCCGCTACTCTGTTGTGGCGGCTTCCATATTTTTAAGGGTGATAAATTATCACGGGTTGGCGCAAGATTCAAATATTTTTGTGGTTTTTAATTTTTTCTGTTTTCTATAAGGAATAAAACTAACGGAAAAGTAATTTGCCGCAAATCGTAAACCATTTTCTATTAATCTATGAAAAAAGTACTAACTTCGGTTCACTGGTATTTTTAGAGCATTTGGGAAAAAAGGAAATTTTGGGCTAAAAATTAATATTTACCCAAATTCTCCCAAAATACACCTGAATCGAAGTCGGCTTTATCATGGGTTCATAGAAAAGGTTGTACGATTTGCGGCAAATTACTTTTCCGTTAGTTTTATTCCTTATAGAAAACAGAAAAAATGCAAAACCACAAAAATATTTGAATCTTGCGCCAACACGTGATGATCAACCTTAAGCGAATGAATGCACAGGCGAAGGCTTTTAAAGAGAAAGAGATACTCACCATACGAGAATATTCTGCTGCCAGTAACCGGCACGCTGTTCAGAGCCCCGATATGGTTGAGCACAGCACATCTGTACCCGTGGCATTGCGAGTAATGAACGTATGTGCGGATGTACACGCTCTCTGAGGTATTACCGATGCCGGGGCAGATCGCGACCGTCACGTCGTCTGCAAGGAAAATAAACTGTTAGATACTAGGGTACAGAGGGGGTGGCTTATTGAGATGTGAGTGGCTGGCCAAATCAGAAACCATGAGAGTTAGACAAAAGTCGTGAACATGATTTATGAGAACATAAAAACTGCATATTTTGATATTTTTCAATTCTTTTTCTTTTGCAGGAAATCGAAAAGATTAATTTTACAAAACATATGAGACTGTATTTTTGCACCAACGGGTTTGGTTGCTGATGGTTGCTGAAGGGTCACTCTTAGCAAAGAAATGCAATATTGAAAATAAAGGAAAATAGCTATTTATAACAAGTTTAGTTGGTTTTTCTACTAAGCATAAAAGTGAAAATTTTAAATAATCTTTTCGAACAACTAGTGTGCTTGCCGCTAGCCGGGATACATTGCCTGTATTAAAATTAGGTTTATTCTCATAAAACAGCTAAATGAATTTTGTAAAATTTTATTAAAACATCAGTAAAAAAAAACTTAGAATGCAGTTTTTGTTTTCTCATAAATTGAGTCCATGACTCCTTTCACGACTTTTCTTTCTCTAACTCACATAGCTTCTGATTTGGCGATCCATAGATCGCTGTGTTTGGCCTAAAAATATGAATCTGTTCTTTATAAAAACAACAAATGTAATTATTTGGGACCTGTCAGGGTGGAAAATTCGATTAATCTATGACTGTACCTACCACGTAGGTATAGAGAGATACATGGTACATATACATAGGTTACATTCACAGATTGAGGAAAAATACTTTTTGTGCTATATGGAAGTCAGGGTTAGAGTGTGATTAGTAGTTTTAAATGGCGATTCCAATGATGATGACAAAATCGGAGATTCTGACCCTGGACGAGGGCAAATTATTCTCGATGCCAGAATTACTGAGTGATATTAAATGAAAAAACAACCACACATATCGGGCTTGTCTTAAACTTCTACTTGCGGCATTCGCATTCGATATTCCAGTAAAAACTTTAAAGTCCAGTTAGCGATAAAGCGTAAAAAAAATGACTAGTTAGACCTCGGTGAAATTTTTTTGATGTGTAGGTAGATATATCTATCATGGTGTGAAACTTCCATTGTCTTTGGCGCAGAAAAAACTGTAAAAGTAGCCTATGTGTGTCCACGGGATACCATGTACCTCCCCTCCCTGCCAAATTTCGTTGAGATCTGTTCAGCTGTTTAGGTGTGAAAAGGTAACAGACATACAGACAGAGTTACTGTCGAATTTTTAATATTAGTATGGATTGTGTGATAAAAATCAATATAGGTGTTTGATGTCTTGTCTGTTGCCTAAATACACTGACCTTGATAAGTAAGTATTGCATATTGTTAACAGAGAGACAAAGGTAACCAAACCAGTGCTGTAATAATGATTTATTTGCATCTGGTTGATAATGGAAGATCAAAAGATAAATTTAATGTTAATGATTTTTTTTTTTTTAGTAAAATATACTCTTTATTGACAAAGAAAATTATAATTCAATAATAAAAACTAATTAGAACTAGTATTTACAATTGAAACAATTAAGCTAACTGCAGACTGTTGCAAACAATCTACAGGTAGCTCAACTGATCCATATCAATACCAGTCG
This sequence comes from Eupithecia inturbata, assembly GCA_963662085.1. Taxonomy (NCBI): domain Eukaryota; kingdom Metazoa; phylum Arthropoda; class Insecta; order Lepidoptera; family Geometridae; genus Eupithecia; species Eupithecia inturbata. The sequence goes on along the minus strand of OY759180.1, from coordinate 5,245,177 downwards.
GAAGCGTCCCCAAGACGCTAGCTGCATTGCCCCGCTTTATGGCAATGCTGATGCGCTGCGCCAGATATCCGCCAGCTCTCGGGTCACGTTAATGATTGGGTGTATGTGTGATTAAACAATCTTTTAATGGAGAGAAGGAGACTCATTCCTAAAATTTATGACCATGGCTTTGAAAGCTGTCTACAATCAGGCTAGCCTTGATAAGATTAAACTGGTCTTACAAACGGGTGTATGATTAATGTTCAAATCAAATAAGGTTTTAAGAAATGTTAGGATGAAATTCCTAGCTATTAGTGGGACTTATAATTGCTAGTTATTACCTTCATGCTCTGCTCCGACTGGCTCATAGAGATCATAGGTAAGTGTAGATTTGTCCGGCAGCACAAGGGATATGCGGCCCCCAATTGGCCAAGGACACCGGACTCTCCCTATAAGACTGTGGAGGATGGTTTGCACGTGACCACTGAAGCCCCATAGTCTTGTGGGTATGTAGCTAAAAAAATAACAATTGTTAGCTTCTTGTTTGTTTTGGCAACCAAGGGTACCTGAACTATGCCAGATGCCTAGATACAAGTCAAAATATTTATGTAGCTATACCTACCTGTATAGGTACTATATTTTAGGAGAGTACCTATGTACTTCCAGTTATTGATTTGATAAGACGTGATATGATTCACGAGATACATATGACATCATCATTCAACCTCGGCTGCTCAGATCAGGCTAGCAACCGCGGCTAAGCTACATGGATCTTGTATAATACACATTAGACCAGAGTTCGTTTTAATACTTACGGTTCGCTCAAGAAAGGTGATATGAATAGAATATTTTCAATAAAGCTTCTATCTTTCCCGTATATCACAGGTTTTTGAGGCTGGCTATTTACATTCAATATTCGGAATAGAACACACAAAATGACTGCCACGACAGCCAGTAAGACGGTGGACATTTTGTCACTTTATTGAACATTAACAACCTTTTTAGAACATTACAAAAAAATGTGCAGCGGCAATATTTACTTCTTGTGCGGAAGAAGTAGGTACAAGCGACACCCGCCCGCCGGGAAAACACGCGAGAAACTGACGTGACGTCATGACGTGAATGACGCGACCACAGACTATAAAGTGAAATCTGATGGATGGATGGAATGGAATGGATGATGATTTGATTGTGAATTTTCTTATGCCGTCATGTTGGCAGTAGTGCAAATAAGTGTTGTCATTATTCGCTTTCTGTGCTACCATAAAATCAGGGAGTTTGTGTATCTGAGTAGTAACCGCGAGTTCGTACGCACCTTGGGTAATGACTTTTACGAGCTCCTCTTTTTAAAACATTTAGCTATAAATTATATTAATCAAATTAAAACCTGTCCGCTTTAAAAATTTCATCTACATTACAACGTATTACCAGTGTTATAAGAATAGGATACCACTTATAGCCCTAACCGTCGTAAAAGTCGACTATATGAAAGTCGCGGGTTCGATTCTCGCTACCAGATGTTCTAATAATGGCTTTAGGTAATGAGTCATTATCAGAATCATTTTCTGCTAACAATTGGAGGTTGCTGAAGTGACTGAGTGAACACGGCTTTAGTAATGAAAAAGCTGACTTCGCGGAACGCGTTTTCGCCGCGTACATTATGCTAAACTGTGTCACTACAGTCCTTATACAAGACCCGTATTAAGTCGCGGGAACAGCTAGTTTATATAATTAATTTATTAGAAAGATAGTAGGGAATTAAAAAAATTATAATCAATGAGTATATATGTGTAATATAATTTTTATTATTTTTGACAGTAGCTGTGTTCATCTAAAATAGACATTGATTATACATTTTTATTCTAACATTTCCTCAACTTCACTGTCATCAGAAGTATAACGATCATCTGCTACTTCGATTATGAACCTATCCATTTCACTATTTAAAGATCATTCATTCATTCCATCGGCGTAGTATTTTACTTCAACTTCGCTCACATTCTTTACTCCATTCCTCTTCAGTGATTGTCGCAAAATGCTTCTTGAGTAATTTGTACTATCTTACTGGCTTCCTGACCCACGTTGTTTTCTGCAATTCGTCTTTTTAATACACTCCATATGACCTCAACGGGATTGAAATCACAATGGTAAGGTGTAAGCCTTACCACTTTATGGTCATTCTCTTCCATCATCACATCTGCTTCGTATACAGGTGGCTATTTGTGTTCTTTAATAATTTCATACAGCTGTGCTTTTATCATCGTAGGCTAATTAGAAAGTCCTTTATTTGTGATCCAAGATTGCAATTCTGACATAGTGCTGGACATTGTGGGTGTCTTAACGATCTGCACAGTATGGTAGGAGACATTATCCATGACAACAATTGACTGTGGAGGTAGATTTGGGGTAAATTTTTCTTTAATCCAATTATTAAAATTAACTTTATTCATCTCATCATGATAATCAGCTGATTTTGATTTTGACCTAAAAATCAGCTGAGCATTGGGTATAAAGCCCATGGCGCCACCTGCGTGAACGATAGTCCACCGTGGTCCTTTGGAATCTGAGGATAAAAAGCCTTCTTCAGTTTCACTCACTTTGCCAACATTTTCCAGCGCAATATGTAGCGTAAGTAGGTATTATGTATGTCTCGTCTAAATACACAACTTACCGCTGAGTTCGAAGACGATTTTTCTCAATTCTTTTAAGTATAGATGACGCCGAGCGACGATGTTATATCTCTCTATCTCTATTATTCATTACTTATTTTTTTCGTTGGTTTGACATCAGTCAACAGCTTAATTCGTTTCAGTAGTGTCGGATATTTTAAGCAAACCATTGATTTTTATATCATTAGTCTACAGGAAAACGCACCAGAACATCACTAAAATATATAAACTAAATTTAAACTGAAGTAGATACAGTGTTTCTATTTTATTTCTTTTTGGCAATAAAATAGAAACACTGTAAAAACACTGTTTCTAGAGAACGCTGTACATGTATAATCTCTAAGGGTATTTCTGACTCTATTGTCAGTATTTTTACTTACCTTATTTAAAAGGTCGGGATGAGATAATCTATCAGTAAATCCAAAAAAAACTATTTGAGTTTAGTATATATTATGATAATAAGTGAAAATATAATAATATAAAAAATATTCTATATTGACAAAGAAAATTAAAATTCAATAATAAAAACAAATTAGAACTAGTATTTACAATTGAAACAATTAAGCTAACTGCAGACTGTTGCAAACAATCTACAGGTAGCTCAACTGATCCATATCAATACGGAAGCGTCCTCAAGACGCAGGCTGCATTGCCCCGCTGTATGGCAAAGCTGATGCGCTGCGCCAGATACCCGCCAGCTCTCGGGTCACGCGTCCCGTCGACCAGATGCTCAGATAACTTTTTAAAAACCCGGAGAGCCTCGGTACCCCATGGACTCTATCCCCAAAGGGAGCAAATGTGTAGGCTCTATAGAGACCTGCATATTTGCGTCTCTTGAGATCCTCGGCCAAATCTGCCGCCGCACCAGCCCTTACGGATGTCCTCGGAAGATGGGAAGGCGCAAGTGTGTCGACGCATGTAGCGTCCCACACAATGGGCCTCCCCAACTCAATAAGTATATATAAATGATAATAAGTAACTATATGACTAAGGGACTAATGAAACTGATGCTGGTAACCCTATTTTACCTATCTTTAGTGACGGCAACCCGAGCTTAGGCTTGTACACATCTTATTGGATTAAGTAGGGCCTCGTTACGTTTTTCTCTTTCACAAAAGTCCTTCACCTTCAACACCACCACTTTATAATGTTTTAGGCCAAGAGAATACCTACCTACGGAGAAGAGACGGGACTACAAACAATAAAAGTTATGTATGAAACGTGCAGTTACACTCATTACCAACCTTCAAAAAATCAGGCAATAGTTTGACACAACATTAGTGCCAACATGAGCATAAAATAGGGTTGTACGTAGTAGGGGTCAGGCTTTTTATCGATGATTTATGCTTACATGATAATATGAACCTATTAAGTATTTGAATTTAATAAGTACGAAAAAAAAATCTTTATACATTTGTATATCTCAAGCACAACACAATTAAAAACAATTTTTTAAAGGGCACAACGTTTTAATATGATGAGGCACTATAAGTACAATACACCTTAATTAATTAAAGGGTAATATTTATTGCACATCAGACATATTATCACCTAGGAATTTACAATCATGAATTGAGTTAAATAATTTTTACAAATTTATTATACAAATTTACATCAAAAAATAATTTTACTACATACAAATAAACCGAACGAAAAAAAAACTTAGTGAAGTACTTTAGAAATAATTATACTTAATTCGAAAATTCATAAAACTCTGCATTGTAGTTTTTTCTATAGTGCGAAACAAAAAATGCTTCATGTATTAAATATATTTTTATTTAACAAAAATACTGATTATTAGTGACAGGAATATAGGGCTTATACATATACCTAAACTTCGAGGACCGACGTGAAAAGAATCGCAGACTTCCTTGCGACAATATTTTTTTGGTCCCGAATCTTGGGGCAGATAAGACATTACTTAGATACATTAAAAATTAATGTTATTTGGAATAAGTAGTATAGGTCTACGTTTACCTAAAGCTTGCAACTAGACATAACATAGACATTACATAACACAGAGTCGTTATAATATGATTACACGTCAAATCAACCAATGGAAAATCATTCATTTCGTCATCTGTCAGAGGGTTTATAGAGATATCGATTCAAGGGACAACTCTTTTTCGTAGTTGCGTTTTTTTCTGAAAATCTTTCAACTTAAAATGCTTGCCACATTTATATATATCTTAACTGGTGAAGCTTTTCAATAGGCACATGGATCAAATCCTTATTTCCTGTTGCTGCTACCCATTGTCTACATCTGAAAATAAAATATAGTACATTTAATTTATACCAAGCCAATTTATGTAAACGGTTCAACATACATAACGATAACACAAACACAAATTTCCTCTGGTGCATCAAATTGTGCTACTGTTAGTTATCGAACTTGGCACCTGTGGCATGGAAATTCAGATGCAGAACCGAATTGTTACACAACAATAGTCATATTTTTTATCAAATAAATTTCCTTTGATAAAATCAAGTTCGAAATAAATAAATGCCTTCTAAGTTCGAAAGCGGGCAGTTACAAAGTGAACAGTGAATTTCCGCCTATACCGTATTTGAAAGGGTGTAAATTGAATGCACGTTTCATACAATCGTTTTTTTCTTAGAAACATGCGCCTGGTTGGTTTTAAGCATGATTTTCTCAAGAAATTCCAATAAAACCTTGAAAACCTGGAGATACGCCTTAGCGCGATGACACTGTTGCAATATACCACAGACTAGATAACAATACAGCATATAAAGGAACTATTTGATGAACCGTACTAGGTATCACAAAGTACCTACTTTTGTATAGCGGGAAACTAGGTACCTACGTATCGTCTAGTAGTGCGAGTAAACTCGCGCGCCGAGGGTTTCAAACTTTTGTCAAATACACTGTCGACTACATAAATATATTCACTGATCTAGATATCCTGACATAGCGACATTAACATCGTAGAGAAAAATATATTTTGCTGAATTATTATGTACCTAAATACCTGAGGCTTCCGTCATTTGGGACCGCTAGGAAAAGAGACCGCGGTCCCAAACGCCGGATTGATTAAATTTATTATTTTTCTTTCGGAGAAAGGGACCGCTCTCGAAATGATCGAAAAAATCTATTGTTCAAGGCAAATAAAGTACAGTCAAAGGAAAAAGTAGGTATAGAAAGTAATACCTACTGCCGTGGTATAACAAAAATGCCGTTAACTGACATCTGGTCGATTTTCAACTTTTGATGGTACATTAATAAGAAAAAAAACTCTATCGACCTGTTTATGCGGTTTTTTGATATCTTCAATAGTTTGAAAATAATTATAACAAGTATGCCGTTATATGTCTTTTTTTCTCGTTTGTAATATGCATAAATGCCGTTAAGTAACTTTGCGAGTCAATATAGCCGCTAAAGTTCAATCACTTAGATTTTTATTATAATTTTTCCTATGATTGCTTCACTAGATTTCCTAACAAATCTAGTTTTAAGTGAAGTTATGTCAAAGCTAATAAGATGCTCAATTACTTATGTAGATACCTATAAAATTCTTAATAAAGATTGTGATTTAAAAAACATTGGTTTTTATTTATTAAAAATGTCTTTATTTAGTGGTTTAACTTCCGTATATTACATTCTAATATTTTTTGTTATTGTTTAGCTATAATGCCGTTAACGTAAAAGGTTCTTAGTTTAACAGCATTTTAGCGTAACAATCAATCAGCTTGTTCCTTATACATTGTAGTTTACTAGACTTAAATGCGGTAAAATTCAATAACGGCACTAAAGTCTAACATGAGTCAGTTCTGTATAACCTAATGATTAGCTAAACCAGCGTTATGTACTTTAACGATGTTTTAGCTTAACATTTAAAAGATTTATTTTAGTGTTTTAAAAGACTATATTTTAATTTTAAATAGAAACACTAAAATGCCGTTAAGGTTTAGTTAACGGCATTTTAGTCTATCTATTCGTAAAAAATTAGAAGATCGATGATGAACTAAAACGAAAAAAGCGTTTTTTTATATAATTATATTATATGTACAATATGGCAAAACAATAATTTTAAAGTATTTTACTTGATGAATTTTTTGGTGCTCATAGGTTTCAAATTGGTGTTGTCACCGAGAAGTTTTATAGGTTTAAATTTTCCCCGCGTTTTTTGCTCATAACCAAAAATTAGGTTTAGGTAGATAACGGCATTATACCTCTAGATATACCACGGCAGAATATTATAGAACAAAACTCTTTGATTGAAGACATTATTTATTTGAAAGAATCAAATTATTATAAAAAAAAAATGTTTTATAACACTAGCTAAAATCTTGTTATTTAAAATGTACCTAACAAAAATATTCACTTACGTACTAAATTTCTTTTATAAAATAAATGATCAACGAAATAAAAACAAATAACAACAATCAGTCTGTTATAGTAGCTTTCAAATTATGTTTTAACCGTAAATCAGCATTTACATTCTGTGCGACCAAATTGTTCTTATCATCTTAGTTGAAACATAATAGTGTTTGTTATTTTAAATGGAATAAAAATATACACCTACATAAATCATACTACAAATAATCAACAAGAAGTAGACAAGTAAACAATTTAAAAAAAACAGTCTTAATACGTTTTACTTATATTAATTATGGTCTTTGACATTTAAAATGTAATAAAAATAAAATGATAAATCACACTTAGGCTCTATAAAAATAATCAACAAACTTTAAACAACAATCACAATTAGTTAAAATGCTCATCGTTACCTAACGATGAGCATAACTAAAAAGAGGATAACTAAAATTAAAATGTATTAGAAATACCTATTTCTAATACATTTTAGTTATCCTCATTGTTATTTAAAATATAATAAAAATGTACATGTAAATCATACCTACTATAAAATAATCAACAAACTATTATACAACAATCACAGTAAACAATCACAATTAGTTAAAATGCTCATCGTTACCTAACGATGATCATAACTAAAAAGATGATAATGAGGATAACTAAAAAGTATTAGAAATACCTATTTCTAATACTTTTTAGTTGTCCTCATTGTTATTTAAAATATAATAAAAATGTACATGTAAATCATACCTACTATAAAATAATCAACAAACTATTATACAACAATCACAGTAAACAATCACAATTAGTTAAAATGCTCATCGTTACCTAACGATGATCATAACTAAAAAGAGGATAATGAGGATAACTAAAAAGTATTAGAAATACCTATTTCTAATACTTTTTAGTTGTCCTCATTGTTATTTAAAATATAATAAAAATGTACATGTAAATCATACCTACAATAAAATAATCAACAAACTATTATACAACAATCACAATTAGTCAGTGTTCATCGTAATTTCTCTAAACAATGACCAATGCTTATTTTACGGCTAAGTAATTCACTTACAGCGCCCTCATTTTTTTTCGTCTGGTCAATTGTTAAACGTTTCCTCTTTGATATTTTGATACCGTCAGGATTTTTTAATGCTTCGGAATAATATTTCACACATCTTTTTGGAGCCCTTCCAACAATTGGGCAATATTTGGCTTTGGTTTTATATACTTTCTAATGTGGCTGTTCCATTGCTCGACAGCATTATTTGTTTTATGTGGTTCACCATAAGTGGTGAAAGTATTTGCGAGTATCGTATTTTCTAGCCATGTTTTGACAAAGTAATCATTAAACTTTGTAATTTCTGCACTATTGGGTGATTCTTCCATGATGCCCAGCCATCATCGATTAAATCCAGTGGGAGATGAGAAAGAGCCGCACAAAGCTTAACGTGTTCTTTTCCTAGTCGAGTTTTGCTGACTCCGATTTCCTTTGCTTTACGCCACAGACTTCGGCTGAAATGAAAGTAACAGCCCACTATTTTCACACATGGGAAAACATTTCGAACCGCTTTTATTGCTGAAACTTCGACATTCGGCTCCCATTCGGGTATTTGGTTTTTGATAATTTCAAAAAGAAGCTCGTAGGTAGATGTCTTCTTATCAGGTAGTAGTGCATATACTAGTGGAACAACATTCACGGTGTCTTCAGTACTTCCCACATCTGCATGTATGGTATAGAGTTGACAGAATGTACTGAGGCAGATTTTAAAAGTGCCATCAATAAAAAAACGTTTGCACTCTTTCAAATATTTTTTCATCTCTTCACTAGCAAATATTAATATGCGTTTTTTTCCTCTGTAGTCAGCAAGCACAAACTTTTGGTACTTTTTTGGTACTTCAACATCGCCAGCTTTGTGGAATGTAACTTTTTTTGCTCCAATTGAATCGTTTCTTTTTTTGTAGAGTCGCTTTTCTACGTTGTGAAAATTTGGTAATTTAGTAACCAGATGTAGTCCCTTGTCTTTGAGAACTTATATTTTTTTCAAACACTTGTGCAATAGGGACATGCATATCTTTTTGAACATCTTTCAAACATATTTTCATTTGGTTTTTCACTTGAACGTTTTCCAAATGAATAGGTTCATGACAATGATTAGATTCGTGCAAAATCGTAATCGCATCATCTTTGATTTTTATCGTCGTATTACAAATTTTCTTTTTCGCACATCGCCATAATTTTGAGCCATCTTTGTTAACTCTTTTTAAATAATATTCATAACCAGCTCTGCACAAAAGTTCAGATCCCTTTTGTGTGACACTGATGTGAAAAGATGGCTGAACTTGAGATATTGAAGGGCCCCCTTCTTCCATTTTAATAGTTCTGAAATAGAAAAATGATATTTATATTAACAACGACTAAATAATATTTATCTATAAAATAACATGATAAACGTTACATCTAAACATTATGGTACGTGGAAAACACAAGTGTTGTTTATTCACTTAAGTCCATAGTCTTCAAAATTTGTGATTTACGACTAAAAATATATCCATTAATAAATATATAAGAATTTTACAACACCTACTTATCAACAAAATTTTTTTATACTTTTAGAACATGAATAAAACTATAAGAGTAATGTAGAATACATACAAACAAAAAGAAACGCTTTAGTAAATACTTTACTTAATTTAAATTAGGTCTATACTTAAATAAATAAGTCAAAAAATGTATTACATACCTGACGACTAAATATTTTGGATAAGATAAACTGCACTAATTGAATTCTCACTCACATCACCAACAAACATTCAGAACAGTGTCTAATCCATCTAATAACAAACTGTCCAATGACACCAAATATCTTGGCCTTTTTAAACTGATAAGCTTCTTAACATTGGCCGCGTGCGTCACCAACCGATGCAAATTCCCGTTTTAAACAAAAGGGCTGCATAACCTTGAGATCGGCAGGCGAAACGGGTTGAGGTTAGAGAGGGATAGCATTTGTTACAAACTTACCTGCATGGTTGAAGTTGGCTATAATCTGTCAATAAGCGCATGGAGTAAATCCTCGTCTAGGATAGGTAGGTAGGTGCATATCGAATAAATTTATAGGAAGGATTTATTTTTAAGTTAATTTCATAATCATAACTTTTATACAAATTTTTGGTACACAACACACAAAAAAATATTTTTATCTAATTGTAGGAACTTATTATTATGATTATAAACTAGGTACTACTTAGGTAGTTAAATATTGTCGTATTTATTTCGGATCTGTATCTGACGACGACTGTACAATTTACTTCACGTGGGTTGTGGTCCCTTTCGCCGGAAGAAAAATAATAAATTTAATCAATCCGGCGTTTGGGACCGCGGTCCCTTTTCCTAGCGGTCCCAAATGACGGAAGCCTCAATACCTCTAGTTATTATTGTTTCAGCCACTGAGTTATATACATATAACACGATGGTTTCAGCAAAAACCTACCTACCCGAAAGTTTAAAAGATGATCGTTAGCATGTTTTTAGGTTCGATCTCCAACCAAAGCTACTGAACAGATCAAGATGGGATTTTGCGTTCGTTTGTAATTGTTTAACTCGGACTATGAGGTAGATCATAATCCGAGTTAAACAATAGGTACCTAGTTACTTTTTAAAGCGCGGGCAGAGAAGAAGCTAGTCTCTTTTGTAAAAAGTGATATTGCTGGTGTTTTTGTGAAGACCAACAGAGCTTAGACCATGTGTCCTGGTACTGAGGGTGGGTAGGTTGTAAGGTGTCTGCAGGAAATTTTTATTGATTCTGCTTCCTCATCAGCTTACATACCTACGTCCATGGCTGAACATACCTTGGGGGAGGCAAGTTCAACCGTGGAAGCAAGGGACAAGACAACTGCGGAGGTCATGGGGAGGTGCATGATATGAGGTAACGTTAAAAAAAATATTGAATTATGTAGAACATGTTTTATTAGAGAAAGTTCACGATTCTAAAGAAACTAGTTTACCAATAAATAACAACGTGATTGATTATTTTCGATTACAAAATATTTAGGGTATTTTTCATCGGAACAATTTGTAGGTCCTAGTATTTTTAGTACCTAAGTAAAGCTATGCATGTTATTAGCTATACCTACCAAAGTGTATTCAATATTGTACGTTTTTGTAGTAGAATGCCTACATAGTTTCAAATAAGTATAATTCCAGTTTTTATGCATTGATCAGTTAGAGGACAAATTAACACAATAATTATTTATCATAACTATACCATATTTTACATAAACGTCAGTAGGTATGCAATTTGTTATATCAACATGAAGATATTGATAGAGGTTATAATTTCAGCTTTCGTGTGATTGAATTTTAACTCAATACTGAGAAGACTATTTTAGATACTAAAACTTAATAAACAATTATAACATACCAAAAATAACTTAATGTCAAATAAGAGCAGGTATATTACTATTAAAAAAAATAACTTGAAGCCTACGCAATAGAGCCTAACCAATCAGCATCAGCCTTCTTAATTGTAAATATCTGTACATATTCTTACTAATAAATGTATAGATTGATGAAAAAATAGATGGTGCTAAAAACCTTTGATGTTAAAATTAAGGAACTTACCTATGTACGTTATGCTTATACCATTAACGAGATTTACAAAAAAATGTGATGATCTTAAAATCAGAAAAAAAAAATGGCAAAATGTATTATTTATTATTACCCTAAAGACTACACTTATTAAGTAAATTCATTATATTTGATTGAAGTTTGAATCTAATTAAAATAACCCTGCTTTACATAGATTATAATGCGAACTGTAGTTTAATTTTATGAACCGCGTTGTTTCGTTTCTAATGGTAGATAATTATATCAATCACAAAAATAAATACAAAAAACCTTGGGTAAAAATATATCCCAAGTATGATACCAAAAGTAAAGAAAGTTTGCGCTTACTCTTACCATAACATAATAACCGCGACACTAAATATACATACAATCATTTCTACATCCTTTTTACAAATTTGGTGTTATATCAGTAGAAAAATGTTCGTCTCAAAGACAAATATGGCCTCTTGAGCTACCTAGACCATATACTATATTAGCGACAGGTGAATACATGTAAACAGTACAGTCAAAACCAGAAATCTGTATTTTTCTTTTATCAAAACTAGTTTCTGCTTTTAACTATATCATTTTTAAGATCCGTTTAACAAGTTACATTCATACATAGCACCACCATTCCTAACAACCATTTACCATTCACATCTATATTAACTTCAATCGATCTGGATACAGCGTTACATAACGTAGTTTTACAGGGTTAAACATGCATAAATACAAGTAATAAATATTTTCCGTTAGTCTAGTCAAGGTACGATATTGTCGGTCGAAACAGACAGAAATTACTTTATAGAAAATCCTGCACATGCTATTAAAGACCTTATACATTTATATACAGAACTGTAAATGGACGACAAACGTCCGTGCCCGTATCAGCCGATGTCCAACAGTATTGTTTTCACAAAGCCTCGTTAGCAGTCTTTGAAATTAACCAATTAGAATCCGATCAAGTCTAACCAATAAGGCAAGAGGTTCGCGGTGCGTCAGCGAATCAGACAAGTGAGACAGAGCTCCGCTGAGCCGATGCAGTCGTCGTGGCAGAACGCGCCGCACTTTTTGCACAGGATCATAGCGCGGAGGTTGCATACACAGGCGTCGTCGGCGCCGACGCTTCTACATCGGGCTACACTCTGAAAAAGATAATTTGATTGTTTTAACAAACTATAAACCGATACAATAGCGAAATAATTTTTGAAATCGCTCCATAATTGACGAAGAAATAGACGGACATATAAAAAAGGTTTAAAAAAACATACATAAGCCAAACATAGAACCTCCTGCTTTTTTTGAAGTCGGTTAAAAACAGTGTCAAAGCTCTGGTACAGATTTCATGATTGTTTTTTTTTCTATTTATGTCTCTTAGATAGTACCCTAGATAGTTATGTATTTTGGTGTAAACTGTGAGCTTCTATTAAATTTTAATAAATAAACGTCTAAATGTGTAAGTACCTAACCTTGAAAGATTATTAGGTATGTCACTTCACACATACATCCACTGATGAACATGCCTCCCCCAAACGAGGGGGTAGCCATACCCACTCGGCAGGCGGATTGGTGATAGCAGTGAAGGTGTTAAATAATATATAGAAGAAAGCTAAGTACTGAATACTTCAAATTTAAATAATGCTTGATAATTAACACAGCACATCTAGCCAAGAGCGGTACTTACCTACTCATAAGCCCATAACACAAGCCTGCGCATACAGGTGACTAGGATAACTGATATGTGTGTGATATACATATGGGGCGAACCTAACGGGTCTGGTTGTCAATCTAGGCCTAGATCTCAGTACACACGGGAGCCCTGTGGTAAAAAGCTCGAATTACATACAATTGAAGTTTTTTTCTTTGGTTCCTTGAACGTGAAAAATCGACAGAAAAAAAATTACGAGAAAAAAACATGAAAGTGCACTGTTTCGCACATAATTTGGTTGAGATCACGGGAAACCTGCGTTCTTTTGAAATGACTTATGTTATTATTCGTAGGTTATATTATTACTAATTAATTGGTCCCTTGAACCAGTTTCTTCATAAGTTGCGTAGTTTTCTCGTAAACAAGCAAAAGCTTGATTTCTGTGCTGACGCCGTTCTAAAAACGTCTCTGTCCCACTCCTATGAACGCGAAATCATATGCCTATCCTTTTCACAAAATGGCGCGCATTGCGCCCTCTTAAGGGCGCAATGCGCGCAATTCTTCTTCTGGTAGGTTCCCTTAGTCGGCTTTTACAATATTCAAGGGTTGAGTTGGGGGGCCCGATTCGACGAATCGTTAGAATCGGCCCCCCAACTCTAATAGGCTAGTTTATTTGAGTAACAAATACTCACAACATTAGAATTTTGGTTTGCTGGCGGTGCACTCGAGGCTCTTGGTGCTGCATTTGGAGTCCTCTGTACCAGGATGTACTGCCCTACATTATTAGGCCTGTTCTCGTTTATCTGGAAAAAAATCACTTATTTAGCACCTGTTACATATAAATAAAATAAATAAATCATGCTGGACAATTCACACAGCATCATCTAGCCCCAAGCTAAGCAGAGCTTGCGTTATGGGTACTAGATAACTGATATACATACATAATAGATACAATACATTACATAGACAGATATTTTTTATTGTACTTTAAAATCACCCAGACGACCCGGAACAAATATCTGCAGATCGTACAAACATTTGTCCTGAGACGGGAATCGAACCCGCAACCTCCTGCATCGCAAGCGACGAGCGCCTAGGTAAGTAGGCGGGTTGCTGCGATTGTTGCTACAGGCGACTTAAAATTCAAATTCTGTAGTTGCCTCCTTGCATCCAGGCGACTAGCTAAGCTACACGCTTGCATTGTGATGTGATATCTCAGATCAGATGTCTGTATTCAGATTTGGATCAAGCTATCGTATTCAAGCTATCGAATTCATAATTCGGTCGAAGAAACCCGTCAACCTAGGCACCTACCTAGGCGCTCGCAGTGCACCCGTGGGCTAGGGTATTCCCCCCAAGGACTGAATGAAGAAAGAAAAACATTGAGCTCACGTGCCGCAGAACAATGATGCATGTCCCATACTAGAGGTAGATGTCAGACATCTGCGGCCCATCGCAGTTATATATATATATAGTATAGAATTTGATTCTTATATAGTAGTAACCTCGTTATGCATAACAGAGACCGGCATTTGCCTCAGCAAAACCGGCGGCGGCGGGTGCGGCCGTGGCGGGCGGGACACGCGCGTCAGTAACGCCGGCGGCGGCCGCAACTGGCCTCGCAGCGCGTCACGATTTGGACTGTTCTGGATGACCGCCTGACAGATCTGATAGCTGCGTTCTAGGTTAACAGCCCCGGGGGGAACTTTGTTTGACGTGCGGCTTCTGGAAAATCACACTAATGTTATAAATGCATATAATGCTGCTATAATTCTTCACGCCAAAACTACTGAACGGATTGGGCAAACATAGGCTACGTTTTTATGCCATCAGTTGCCATGGTATATAAATAATATAACCTGTGTGTGCGAGTACGAAGTCGCGTGCAAAAAAAAAAGGCGTGCGCCTGCGAAAAGAAGAGATATCCGGCCGTGTGGATGACTAAGGCTGTGATGATGACGATAGTTCTTCAAAAAGACAACAGCCATCTCAATTAAAAATTATTGATACAACTCTGGGAGTAGCTAATTCATCAATTTCGGACCCTGACATAATGAATTACTACATTGACATTAGACATCCAATCTAATTTAGAAAGCAAGCAAAAAAGACTATGATGATGCAATCTAATTATTGTTTCTGCTGACAGTGACACTTTACAACATAGCAAAAATCTTTCAATGTTACCATACCTGTTAGAATCTTTGCCAATTTTAGATTTCTTCCCCGAGGGCCTCATACTCGTCATTGTAGTTGAATTTGCTGATACATTAGTAACAGTTGTACTTGACACTAAACTGGTGATGGGTTCCAAGTCTTGCTTTAAAGTCTCCTTCATGGACTGACAGCTTTCTGAAGAGTTGGATGACTCCATATTGTAATTGGCATCTCGGTCTTCTTTGTACATACAGTTTTCGTCATTCATATTCATATCGTCCATACTGGTTTTGGAGTCGTCACTTACGTATTTTGAGCTGTCAGTGTTTAAATTTGAAAAGGGGTGGAGGGTTATAACGTTTTCATTGTTGGGCCATTCTGTTTCGGTTTTCCATGATACGGCGGAGTTTTTTGGCTTTGCTGCATCTTGCAAACTGTCATCTGGGTAGGAGACCATCTGGAATTTTTTTTTGATCATTATTACTCACTCATGTTTTCATCGGACTAAAGACAATTGGCATATTTATTCAAATGAAACTAACAATCAGTATTAAATAATACAGTGCGAGAAACTGAATTATAGGAATTATGAGAAATCACCTGACTATAAATGACTAAAATCTTTCTGTAATAGACAACACAAGTTACAAGACAAGATTTCAAGGAAAAGCTTTCTCACATTTTAGTAAGTAAATTATTTGTTAGTTCATGCACTTTTTTAACTGTATACTTCATGATACAAGCTAATCTCAAATCAAAGATAGTCAAGCTTAACAACAAAAAATAATTAGTGTTTCTAATCTTTTACACTAAAATGCGATAAGTTTTTAACTAGTTTAAGAAAGAACCTCAACTTACTGCTGTGTTTGCCACTTCCATGACAGGTATTGAAGAGTTTTGTGTCAATGGCATTGTTACGACTGCAGTCACATCTAAAATATGAATAATTTGTAAAGCACAATTTTTCCAAACATTTGAAATCAATACTGAATTTAGAAAACTGTTGAGTTGAGGGTAGTCTGAATATTTTTTGACAGTGTCATTTTCTAGTGACATAAGCAAATTGTGATCCATTGTAATCACAAGCCATAGGTTACAAAATAATATTTTTTCATTCATTACTTACTTGCTTCACTGATGTAGGATGAAAGTTCCATCAAATTGGGGTGAGGGATATACTTCACATCTTCATTCTCTGTAATATACAAAAAAATATGTTCTCTTTGTGTACAAGGAATAATGTATAATGCTCTATGGTATTTTACTAGAATACTTCACTTCAGACTTACGTGGTTGATGTGGAGTAAGAATTGAAGAGAGACCTGTCTCTAATATAAATGATTCTGCATCCTTAAATCTTTCATCATAATAATTAAGATTTGCACTGTGCGGTATTCTCTCTTTATCTTCATTCTTCACATTTACTTCATGCTTTAAAACACCAGGTTGTGTTACAGGGCTGTCCTCATTTTTTACTTCATAAGATTCCTGTGAAATTGAGCTTTTTTCTGTTGTAATTGTAACTTCATTGACTGTTTCATCAGATTGCTCTACAGAAGGAGGAAACTTGTGAACTTGAGGGCTTTTCATACTGTGTGATTCTTCTATATTCGAGTCAGACATTACCTCTTCAGCACCACACTCTGTGGCTGGACATTCTGGTTTAAAACTTTGTTCTGTAGTTTCAATTTCATAATCATAAATTACTTTACCATCTTCTATTTCTACTTGTTCAGATTCATACTGTTCATTGGCACACACTTGTTCATTGTCATAATGTACATCAGCATCTGAATAATTAACATTCCCAGATTCAGGCTGAGATAAACTGTCTGTATCATCATCCTCAAACTTTATTCTTTTAGTTATCCTGTACTTTTCATTGTCATCACTTGCTCTCTTGTAAATTTGGAGATTGCAGTCAGAGTCCATACCCTTATCGTCTTCAAAATCTTTTGAGCAGTTTGATTCATCTACAATAACAGTGAGATCAAGTTCCTGCTTGATTTCATTGGGTTCTGACTCATCATGAAGTAAGAGGGGGTCAACCGGTGTAGTTGCAACTAAATCCTCCATTCTTTGAACAGATGAGGTATCGGAGAAATTACAATCCACTTGGCATTCTTCTGTGTATGTCTGATGATGATGCTTTCCATGCTTTAATGGCAACAGATCTGGGACTGGTGCACTTGACTTGCTGCTGACATTGGCTGCTTCATCAGGCATATCATCTGTCTTTGATGAAGATCTTGTCACAGCTCCAACAGATCTCATTCGTTTGCTGTTACTAGATTTACTTTTCTTAATTTTTGGTACTATACTACTGCTTGTTATGGAAGCAGTTGGTCTAAGTTTTATTGTTGTTTTTAGAGAAGGTCTTTCTGAATTCAAACCAAGAGATGATTTCTCTCTTCGTGATTTTTCTCCCCATATTGGCTCAAAATGTTTTAGCTTCCAAGGATCTATTTTACTTTTTTCTTTTTCTGCTTCAGTCTTCATTTTTTGTTGACTTTCTGGTGTGAGTTCTCCGCCTGATAAACTTGTCTGCCATTCTAGACAAGCTCTTGCAAAGAATTCATTATTGAGACTAGATGAATTTAGACGGCCTGTTGGACTGAGTCTGTCAACACTAGGAAGTAGCTGTCCTAATTTATATTGGTAAAGAGGCGGAAGCATAGAAAATGTGTGCTTGTTGAGTAATTGTCTGATATTTGTATTAACTAATATGGAGTCTGGAGTTTCCAAGTCAATGCAGCCTTCTCTTGTTTGTTGCAATTGAGCTGCAGTTGACAATTTTTTTCCACTTCGTTTTCGTGGTTTAATGCTGAATCCTGGAATACTGGCTAGAACCTCTCGCATTGTAGAAGGTTTACTAATAGGTTCCTCTGAATATGAAAGAGCCGCTGTCCATTCTCTGTTTTCAGGAGGCGGGGGAGGTGGTAGGGGTTTCACTATTATTCTTGGAAGGGGTCGAGTATGGTTTGAACTCTTTTTTCTTCTTTTTGATTGTTTCTTTGAGGAGTGTTTACTTGACTTTTCTCCATCTTCAGGTATGCGAATGACAGAAAATGTATCGTTGTTACATGATGTGGTGAACTTGTACTCAGTTGAGGTTCCTGGATATTCTGCTGTAGTAGCAGACAAGCTAGAACTAGGTTCCATTGTGGTAGCAATTACTGAGCGCTATGAACCAATGAAACCATGAAAAATGATGAATTATGCCGATAGCAATCACAATTTCAACCCATCGTGTTTATGTTCTGAAATCGTGAATGAGATAACTGAAAACGTTGTAATTGAACACTGTAATTGTTTCATCACATTTTACGTGTATCGAGTTAGAATAATCACTCCATAAAACATTAAACAGGCGAAAATGTAAAATTCGAAAATGTCACAACAACGCAGAAAATGGATTCCTTCCACAGATTAAAATATATTTTCAGTATTTTTATTTCACTCACTTTGAATGAAAAGGAATGAATGATGGAGAAAATCGCCCGAAGCGCGCACCACATTTTTTTATAATGGCAATTCCATACATATTTTATATATCAAACGTTCCATTCATGTATTTCTAATTTGCAAATTGGCATCTCCTGTTAATACAACAAATTATTGTTTTTATGGACTTTACCAAAAATGTAGGCAAAGCACACTAAGGATAGTAATTTAAACAGCAATAAACATGAAAATAATTTGTTCTACTACGAGATGCACCATTTTGCAAATTCAAAATATAGAAATACAGTAGCTAGGTCCCAGACTAGACACCAGCCAAACTCAATGTAGAAGGTTTGTAAACAAAAACTAACTAACCACGACACAAATAACTAAAACTCGCTTGCTTGATGTCGAGTTTCAGATATAATTGTAAGCAATATTTATTGAAGGAAGGATAGTGAATCGACAAGTAATGTAAATTGCGTATAAAAAGACGAGTGAATTTTAGGATAAGTATGGGTGGTTTGTTTACAAACATTCTACATCGAGTTTGGCAAGTGTAGGTATAGGTAGAGTAGAGATAGGTCCTATCCCTATCTTATCTTTATGTAAGATAGTAGCGTAGATGAAATAACGTTTGAGGTACGTATAATTATCAATGTATTTTATTTATTATGATTTATGTAAAATGGAAGGTAAAAGTAAAACTGGTTTATTCCTCCCGGACTCGGGTCTTAGCGTTCGTGGAGAGTATGATGTTGACATAAGTACTGGGTACTCTAATAATAAAAACGTTATGTTTAATCAATCAAAAGTTAGGTAGTAAATTAGAAGCCATCTGACAAGAAAAAGAAGATGAACGAGAATTGATAAATAAACAAGTGATTCAGATTTCGTAGGTAGGTAATCTTAGTGTTTTCACAGTTGCAGTCAGCAAAGCATCTGATTCTTCTCTACCCTGTAACAACCAAGCATGTAATAAATCTTAATATACAAAAGAAACAAGCTATTTTCTGGGGACAACGCCCAGCCCAAACCGCCGAAGCTAGAAAGCTGAAATTTGAAAAGCAGGTACCTGTTAATATAAATCCTCCCGCTAAGAAGGGATTTATGGAAATTCCACCCCTAAGGGGGTGAAAAGGAGGGTTGAAGTTTGTTTGGTGTTTTTGTAACTCCTTAACCAGTGGCCCAATTAGCTTGAACTTACAGAGAATACTAAAAATACAAAACTATTGAACATGTATTTCAGGATTTTTCAAAATTTTCCTGAAAATGGTGTAAATTGGGTTATTAGCGTTTGTGATTCGTAATTTGACTCCGTATTAAAATGTATGTTACGTTTTAATGCATTATGATATGGACTTGAAATTAATGTATATATCAAAATAATATTCTATAATATGGGTCCCAGAGAAAGCCTACGTGAAAAATTCAAGGAAATAAACATAATGACAGTACCATGTCAATATATTTATGAAAACCTATTGTACACCCGTAGAAATATCAATCGCTTTCCTAAAAATAGCGATGTACATAATTTGAATACAAGAAATAAACATAAACTCGCTGTGCCCACAACTAGACTACACAAAATCAATTGGGACGGGATTTGCTCCAACTCGAAAAATAATAACTAAGAGGCTAAAGGTTTCTTCGTCGCTTCTTTACTTTAGTCTACATACCGAAGCGACTGAAATAAAAAATATCACTTTATTTCCGTGTCAGTGCTTAATTATTAAGATTTTGACCTTTTCTAAGTGTACATTTATTGTATTTATGGAAATAAAGAGTTTTTGACTATGACTTTGACATTAAATTAAAACACGTATTTCAGGAATAAAAAAAAACCCTTATTATGGGTAAAATGAGGGATGAAGTTATTGAGAGTTTTTTGTGCCTCTTTAACCAGTAGCCCAATTAGCTTGAAACTTACAGAGAATACTAGGAATACAAAAATATTGAACATGTATTTCAGGACTTTTCAAAATTTTCCTGTTAGGGGGAATAAATCGGGTTATTAAAGTTTGTGATTAGTAAAGAAAAAAAAAAGTTATAAAGTAAATAATGATACACGTATGTTTTATTTTACAAAACTACCTCTTCCTTTCTTCCTTCACAGCCTATATTGGACCACTGCTGGACTCAGGCCTCCCTGTGATAAAACTAGAGATAAAACTAACCCTAGGGGGTGTGCAATCAATTTCCACGCGGGCGAAGCCGTGGGGCGCAGCTAGTAATGATATACACAAACAAAATTTAAAAAATCTGCTTGCCTACTAATACAATAATACATTGTACATGCATTGCAATAGAGTTTATTTTTACAAAACACAGCCCACTCCACCGTCATTATGTCGCGCGCATGTCGAAAGAGAGTTAGTCATATTAACTAGAGAAATAGTATCGGCAACGCTCGACGTTGGACTGCGCGATGCAAATGTCGTTCACATGTAAACTAGATTATTAATGGACTGTAAACCTGTCTAACAGTAGACGGCTAAGAAACTGTTTAAAAAAACTGTTCGTTAATTCAACGACCACCAGTGTCCATACAAAAATTTTCAAACTCATTTCGAAGGCTAAGTCAAACGGCAAAACGGTTTGGTTTGAGTTGGCAACCCAACGATGAAGTTTAGTACAAAATACGAACGAATCGATCGGCTCGTTGGTTGGTCGCCATTTTGTTCGGGTTTGGTTGACTCGCAAAAAAGAATTTGTTTCATTTTTGCAAGAATTCTAGTAAAACTCGTGGCATTTTGCAACTTTGTTCTCTCTAAGATTATCCAGTGTATTCGTTTGCCTAAGAAAAACATAAACAATGGGCCGGGGAAGGTATGTTTAGGTTACCTACTACGAGCGACATGCTCATTGTAATTTTCTGAAAAAATACTTTATGTACCTACCTAACGTAACGTAATGGTATTTTATTTATGTGCAGAGATCGTAGTCGTGATCGACGTCGAAGTCGTAGCCGAAACAGTAGCAGAAGCCGCAGTGGAAGTCCTCGTCGCGGGCTTGGCTCTGGCGGCGGGGGCGGCGGCGGCCGAGACCGAGATCGAGACCGAGGCTTTGGCGGTGGCGGCGGCGGCTTCGGCGGTGGCCGGAGAAGTAACCCAGGTGCTAATCTACGAAAGCCAAAGTGGGATATGAGCCGCCTAAAGCCATTCAAGAAAGAATTTTATGTGCCGCATTCTGACGTGGAACATAGATCCGATTCTGAAGTTGAGGCGTGGAGAAGCACCAACGAAATCACTCTGAAAGGTCGTAACATTCCGAAACCTACACTGACATTTGAAGAAGCAGGTTTTCCTGATTATGTTATGGATGAAATTGACAAGATGGGATTTTCTAAGCCAACTCCAATTCAAGCTCAAGGTTGGCCAATCGCTCTCAGTGGACATGACATGGTGGGAATAGCCTCAACTGGTTCTGGAAAGACTCTATCTTACATTTTACCAGCTATTGTACACATAAATAACCAGCCAAAGTCTAGTAGAGGTGATGGCCCCATGGCTTTGGTATTGGCCCCAACCAGAGAGTTAGCTCAGCAAATTCAAGAAGTTTGTGATAAGTTTGCAAATACATCTAAAATCCACAACACATGCCTGTTTGGTGGAGCTCCAAAAGGGCCACAAGCACGAGACTTAGATGCTGGTGTGGAGATTGTAATTGCAACACCTGGAAGATTGCTGGATTTCCTTGAAAGTGGTAGAACTAACTTGAAAAGAACAACTTACCTAGTTTTAGACGAAGCAGACAGAATGTTAGACATGGGTTTTGAACCTCAAATCAGGAAAATTATCGAACAGATCAGACCAGACAGGCAAACGCTCATGTGGTCTGCAACTTGGCCACGGGAAGTGCAAAGCTTAGCATCAGAATTCTTGAAGGAGTACCAACAAATCAATGTTGGTTCACTGTCACTGGCTGCTAACCATAACATTTTGCAAATTATTGATGTTTGCATGGAGTATGAAAAGGAAACCAAACTTAGCACACTTTTAAAAGAAATTATGGCTGAGAAAGAAAATAAGACAATTATTTTCATAGAAACTAAACGAAGAGTTGATGACATAACAAGAAAGATGAAGAGAGATGGGTTAGTATTTCATCATAAAGTCAAAATTTTTAGATACACAAGGTACATGTTGTTAGTAAATAACTTTTTTGTCTTTCACAGGTGGCCTGCTGTGTGTATCCACGGAGATAAGTCACAAAATGAACGAGACTGGGTTTTACAAGGTAAGAATCTTCATTATATTCGACTACCTGCAACTGATATCCTAGTTGAGGGTGACATAATTATATTTTTTGACTCTATATTTTTATTTTCTTTCAATATCAAAGCTTAGTTATTTAAATAAATTAATTTGAGTAAAATACACAAACACAATTCTAATCGGTATTATAATTCTGTAACGAGGATTGCCGAGAAGCGGTTTCGGACTGAAGAAGTCGGGAGAGGCTGTCTCAGACCGGGGTGTCGGTCGCGGACGGATAGATAGAGATAGTGATGTGGCGTGTGTGCAGGCGGCGGCGGGGAGCGGTGGGTTGCGGCGGTGGGGAGCGGCCTCGCGCCGCGCCCGCAGCGTCCACCTCCCTCCACCGGGCCTCCGCACGAGGCCTCAGTCGCCTCCACTCGACTCGCTCCCGCGGCCAGTCTGTGCCGCTTCTCGCGCCCGAGCCCGCGCCCGCGCTGGCATGACGCACCCCGCGCTCGTGCTAGCGAGCGTCCGGCCCTCGCGGTCTGACCGCGTCGAGGCCTGAGGCTCGAACCTCGACCACCTGAAAGGCGGCTTCCTTTCCATTTCAAATTTCCCTTTTGTCTGCCATCACGTCGCTTTTTGTGTGATGAAAACTATTAGTAAGTTTACTAAGAGATTTAGTTTAGTCAAGTCTTTATGATCACATGGACTATCGAAATCTTCTCTCATTTTTATTAAAGAAAATATTGGTATGTATATTTATGTATTTGTCCATAGTTATTATTTGAATTACTTTAACTCAATATTTTGGATTTATTTATATTCATAACTGCTTATATCAATGGTAAGTATCGGTGTTTTCACCTAGAATCCTGATTGCTGGTTTGTTTTAAGATAAGCGGCAGATTGGAGTGGAGACACATTAAACATGGGCCTTATAAAGTTATGCGGGGAATCGGTGTACATTTTTTTACAAGTGCTCATACTAATCTTTATTTAACATTTTCAGATTTTCGTAGTGGCAAATCGCCTATACTAGTAGCCACAGATGTTGCTGCTAGAGGTTTAGGTAAGAACCAATTATTTTAACGCATCAAAAGAGGTATTTTTTTAAACCAACTTTTCTTTAAACATCTTATTTTTTTCAGATGTTGATGATGTGAAGTTTGTTATAAACTTTGACTATCCGAGCAATTCAGAAGATTATGTGCATAGGATCGGTAGAACAGGAAGAACCAACAAAACTGGAACAGCTTACACATTCTTCACTCCGTCCAATGCTGCTAAAGCTGGTGACCTAATGTCTGTGTTGAAAGAAGCCAAGCAAGTTGTGAATCCCAAGTTGCAAGAGTTAGCCGAGCGAGGAGGCGGGGGCGGCCGGCGTAAGTAGCGTTTTCTGACCTCTTAACTTATCACTCATGATGATGCCAAACTCCTCCAGAATATTGCTCTCATTATGTTGTGATAGTAATAATTAACTGAGTTGCTCTATCTAGTGAATATATTTTCAGGTCATCGCGGAGGACGTGGAAACAGGTACCGTCGTGGGGGACGTCGTTCCCGGTCCCGCTCGCGTTCCCGCGACCGGCGCCGCCGCTCCCGCACGCGCTCCCGATCGCGAGACCGCCGCCGTCGTCGTCAGAGCTCGTCGCGCTCCTCCCGCAGCCGCTCCAGCCGCTCATCAAGGTCTCGCTCGCGCTCCCGCTCTCGCTCGCGCAGCCGCTCCCGCTCAGGCAAGTGCAGCCCTGCCCCGCCCGCCGCTCCCCCGGCGCAAGCGCCCGCCCCCACGCCCGCGTTGCTCCCCACGCCTAAGTCGCTCCTGCCAACCCCAATCGGGCCGCAGCTCCCGCCTCCCGATAAGCAGAACGGGAACAAGGGCAACGCCTCCCCCCCGCGTGACCCCAACCCCCCGATCCCGGCGCTCATGGCCGTGAACGCGCGCATGAGCGTGTGCTTGCCTCCTCCCTCGATGAACGGCGCCGGCTTCGTGATGCCCCCCTTCTTCCCAGCCGATCAGTACGGCATGATGGCGGGCATGATGCCCGGCTACGGCGCGTCGTTGCTCGCCGCGGGAGGCTGGAGCGCGCCTCCGCCCCCTCCCCCGCCACCCCCGCCCTCTGACTCTAGTGGTATTCACGCCCGAGGCTCGGGACAAAGCGGCCTCGAGTCAGATTCCAGAAAGCGCGGCCGAGCCGGCGGACTCGGTGGTGACGGCGGATTCGGCCAGGGGTCCGGCCTCAGCTCGGGAGAGTCGCCCGGTGCCGGCGGAGGCCTGGGCTCGGGCGGCGGCCTTGGCTCGGGCGGCGGTCTAGGCCCCGGCGGGGACGGCGGCGCGGAGGGCGCGCGCTCCCGGCCTCGCGACCGCCGCCGCCGCGGCAGAGGCCGCGATCAAGACTCCCATGACTCTGAGCTCTCGAGCTCGGGCGGGCTCGGGCTGGGCGGTGCGCCCGGCCTCGACGGCCGCGCGCTGCCCTCTGGCGGCCTCGGCGTACCCCCTGTGAGCCTGCTGCCGCGCCTGCTACCGCAGACCGCCGCCGCCCCGCCCCCCGACACCATCGTCCCGCAGGGCGCCAACTTCACCGCTTTCGGCTCCTACGCCAGCAATAAGCGGATCATGCAGCATGGAGATTCGAACAACGACTATGGCAGTGCGTCCGGGGACGCGGGTTTCTACGGCCAGCCGGGTCTGGGCATGGGCCCCGGCAGGCCGTACGGCGCGGAGGGCGGGCTGGGCGCGGCGGCCCCCAACGGCTCCGCGGGGTACAGCGAAGGCCGCCAGAGGAACCGCCGACGGTGAAAGCGACGAGGTGTGTTTCTAAACCAGTGACTCACTTTCCTTCACAAATACACAGGTTCACTATTGATTACCCACAAACTTATACAAATAACTCACATGACTCATACATACTCAATTACCTATTTGTACAAAGGACTACTACAACTTTTTTTTGTGTGATAAATTGCGTACAAACCGTAACTTATTTTTGATTAAATTTTATTTCAATAGTGCATAAATGTCCTATTGCATTACTTGCATTAATTAGCTTGGTGTACTACTATGTAAAATAATTGTGCATAGTGTAATTTTTGAGTTATATTTAATTAAAGTTGGTCCGTATGAAAAGTGTTGATCTGTACGGACCATGGCGCATATTGCATATATTTAGAAGTTTTTTTTTACATAACTATCTGTAAATGTGCTCTTTAGTGCACAAAGCAAACAGCTGTCTGTACCTTTCGTCTAATTTAATTTCTTGTGTAAAAAGGCCTGCTATAAAATATCAGATTATCTAGCTAGAGGATAAAAAAGCTTGGGACGGGATTTGCTTCAACTCGAAAAATAACAACTTTACTAACTGTTTGGTTTCTTCGTCGCTTCTTTACTTTAGTCTACATACCGAAGCGACTGAAATCAAAAATATCAGTTTCTTTCCGTGTCAGTGTTTAATTATTAAGATTTTGACCTTTTCTGAGTGTACATTTATTGTATTTATGGAAATAAAGAGTTTTTGACTTTGACTTTACGAAAGGTAAAGGCTGTTTGGTTTGGTGCGCTAAATGCAAAATGCGCAATCCGTACAGAATGACACGTTTCACACAGACCAACTTAAATTTAATTTATCTCCGAAATTATACTATGCACAACTATTTTACTTGGTGTAAATAAAATTTAATCAAAAATAAGTTATGGTCCGTACGCAACGTACCACACCTTTTTTTAAATGTATTCAAAAGCTATTCTTTCTTACTTACCTATTGTAAAATTGGGTCTGTTCACATAAAGTTTTATCAGATGGGGCACTGAAGGCGCGCAATTCGACACGCGAAGGAAACACCGCGAAAATCCTAGAGTAAAAAGCTCTTGTGCTTTCACCAATTCAATGGATTTACCTTCTGTATGTGAAAATTCCCATTACATGTTATCTATCAATACTTTTGTAATATGTATGTCTTGTTTATGTTAAGTCAGAGAGTAGCCTAAATTATATTTTTTTTCATTTGCAGAAAATGGACATAATGGAGATTCCCGTCGCCGCAGGAGACGTTAAACCATTCGGACTAAATTATTATACACATACTAAAAGATAGCATCAGGCTAAAATTCCAATTTTACATATGTAAGACTAAGTAGGTATTTTATGAACTCCGTTGCGTACCTATTTTGGTACATGCGAAATGAGAAACCCAAAAATTACATAATATAATTTTTGGGTTTCTCATTAGTCTAAGCTTTCGTAGAGGAATGGAGGGAGGTCCTGTAGGCAGATTGGGAATAAAGGCTAGCAAATCCTGGCAAAATTTAAATCATGCATAAGCCTGCATGCAGTTTAATCCAGTGGCAACTTGCCTAAAGGACCTCAGTAGGCCAAGCACCGAATGTCGTCTAGGGTAGATAGGATACACATAGATGACATAATTGAAGTTGAAGGAATTAATTAAAACTATTTTACGCTTTCGATGTGACGTAATTACGAATGCCTAAAATATTTGAAATTATTTCCTACAACTTCATAATTTACGCAATGTATGACGATGCCATGGCATTTTTGTCTATTCTACCCCAGACAACAATCACTGGCCTACAGCTTTATCAAGTCGTCACGTTAAAAGTAACTCGCAATAAATTAAGAGCAGTTTAAATTAAACTAGGATCATGCACCTTTATTCATGAAATACATAAAATCAAAAAATAAATAGAATAGATAGAAGTGGCAAAACCAGATGAATGAGCCTACATCAGGTAGTCTAACAAATAACTTGGTATTTTAATTTGGTTATAAGTAGGATCTAACAAGTAATGAATGTTTGTATGTATGACGATACGAGAGAAATAAAAGGTTTTACATTGAAAGGGCTCGTTTCAATTCTACCAAACCTGTGTACTTGTTCCTTCGTATGTAGTTAATTACTTGAATATAAAATAAACGATACCGCGTAAAGACTTCGATCATTTGAGTATTGTGTTGGTACCTACTTCAAAATCCCACTTAGTGTCTTACTTTTTATCTGTCATTGGAAGCCTGGCGGCCTCACTCGTTCGATTGGATAGGTAGGATTAATAGACCACTAATTACCACAGAAAGAGAATATAGTATTATGTATGCCAAACAAATTATAGGCAAAATTCGTTCGTTCGGTTTAGCAGATGTTTTAAAACGTTAGTAAAAGATCACGATTTTGATATATTTTTTTCAATACTTCTGTTCAGCTTAAGCGCCTACTAGGTAATGATTTCTTCACGAATTGAAGTCATTTTTCATGTATTTTCATTATAAATCTATTTTTGTTTGTGTGTAACCTTTTCTTTTAACTTAATAATATAAATCCATAGATTTAAATCTATGTATAAATCGTCTACTTTCTGTAAATCTTTTCTAAATTGCTGCTTTTTTCGAATTATTTGTGGAAACTTCTAATTGGCCTTAAGTTAAATATTCTTGTATTTTATCTTAATCTAGCTGTAAGTTTTCCTAAGATTGTAAAAATAAAAATAAAAAACTACTTACCTACCTATGTCACGAGACCACTGACCCTTAGAACTTGACCTCTTCAGTGCCAACTTTCATTATTTAACTACCATCGTTAAAAGTAAAATCTGATATATTATGTAGGAACTTTTGTTTTAGTACGTTACCATGGTAACGTCATTCTGACGGGCTCTGTTTATTATTTTCTGCGCAATTTATTACAGTGGTTTTAATTATTTTATCCTTTTCATTGTAAGAAATGTGCATAGAACTTGCATAAATTCCAGTAAAATGAGTTTCTGCGTAGACATAGTTTCCGAAGATTCTTTTTACGAAAATATTACTTTAGGAGTGACAAAGTTACTGGGTTAGTATCCGTTCACGTAGGTACCTTCAACCCTTCAGGTATCCATCTGGAGTAATTAAAGCAATATTTACATTACTACTTGTCGCGTTTTTCCGGGATAAAAAGTATCTATCTACCAAGCTTTTAAGTAAATCCAGTTCTAGAACTGCTTTGCAATGTTTCAGCCCAATCCGTGCAGTAGTTTTGGCGTGAAGATGTAACAAATATTTAATAATCTTCCGCATTTATATTATTAATGACTGTTTATTTAAAAATTATAGGCATGTTTGAGTAGTTAACATTTATTTTCATATTTAATCATACAAAAGCATAAAGCAAAAACTATTAGGTACCTATGTTTGGTAACTTTCCTACTAGCAACAGGAATTATAATTTATTGCACATCAACATTGAGTTATTTATTATGCTAGTAATCATATTTCAATGCACATCTATTATAAATTAATAGGAACACTTACTGTACCTATGTTACCAAATGAACAAAGACATTTTGTATAGGTTGCTACCTTATAATAAATAGGTTTTAATAAGAGTTTGCTTTGTGCTTGGGTAGAAACTTAAATCCATCAGGTACTGGTCCTAGTAACATTTCACTGATTTTTACCCAGTCAGCACAGTTCCCTGAAGCCATTAAGGTTTCTAAGTCATCTCTTCCAAAGTATGTTGGTGGCCTTTCATTTATTTTCTGTGGTGGTCTCTCTAACAGGCCAACTGGGACATAGCGATACAAAAATGATAGCCATTCTAGCATAAACCGTCTTGTATTCTCAACTCCCTGAGTATCGGAACCCCAGTGCTCCAGACCGTAATTTGCATATTTTTTTAGAATATTAAATCTCTCATTGCTTCTTATATCCCAAAGCTTTTGCTCTTTAATTTCAGTAAATATCCAGGGCTTAATTAATGCCCCTCGGCCTATCATGACACCTGCTGCAGTTGGTGCTAATTTCCTTCTTTCAATATAGTCCTCATAGCAAAGGATATCTCCATTACCGAACACAGGACAGGGGGCAGCAGCTTTTGCGCAACTCTCAACATATTCCCAATCAGCCGAACCTGTATATCTTGCCTCTCTGGACCTTCCATGGACTGTTATAAGAGAAGCTCCTAGTTCAGCCATTTTTGGTACAATTGTGTGGGTTATTTTCTTATCTTGATAAACTCCTGTTCTCATTTTTATTGTAAAAGGTATGGACAGCAGTTTAGAAGCACATCTTACAGAGGCTTCAAGCGCATTTAGCCTGTGCATCATGCCACTACCTGCACCTTTTTTGTAAATTAACTCAATCGGGCAACCCAAGTTTAAATCTATGAAGTCAAGCTCAGTGGTTTCTTGTAGAAGTTGTGATACCTTTGTAATAATGTATGCATTATTTCCACATATTTGAGCGCCGAATAAGTCCTCAGACTCATGTCTTTTCACAAGCGCCCATTCTTGTTTCATTCCCTTTAGCAAAGACTCGCACAGAGCCATTTCTCCACAGGTAACATCTGCTCCATATTCTTTACAGATTCTTCTGAATGGAAGGTTACCCAAAGTAGTAAGAGGACTCAAGTAAAGCTTATCTTTCCAATCTATTACTTTTTTTTCTTTTGGCAAGAGTTTTATCAGGTACTCATCTGTGACAACGCCACTGAACTTTACTTTTGCTTGCTCTTTGCCATTCTCAGAAGACTCGTTGTTCTCTGTCTCTGGCTGTTTTTCTTCTGTTGATTCCTTGTCTTGATTTTGTTTAGGTAAGTTCCTAGTATCCAAATGCTTTACAAGTTTCTCAGAGAAATTAAAATCATATTTTCTACTTTGTAACTTTGTCTGTATAGATGGCTCAAGTGTGTTTTTAGTATCTTCCTTCCATAAGGCCACTTTGGTAGGATCTACTTTATTAAAACCCTCTTCTGTAATATGACTAGATCCAAACCGACATGATAAGCCCCTTGGGCATCTTCCACGCAGTTGGAATAAATGGCATTCATCACCAATATCCTTTAGTTTATTTTTTAGATAGTCAACAGGGTTGTGTATGTATTTACAGTTATTATACTGGCATTGCTTCTTTTCTTCTGCGGAGGCTACATTCAAAATAGTAGGACAGGGCTTGCTATCTATTTCATCTCTGTAGGTTTTGGGTCTCGCTTTATTTTGACCTTTATTTTTCTTCTTAGGTGTGTTATCTTGTGTCTTTTGCCTTTTATTGTCTACATCGTTTCCTACATCATCGGCACTTAGTTCAAGTTTGTGTTTACCTGGAGTATTTACATTGTTGTCGGTATCTGGCTGAAGAGTTCTTTGTACTATGAATTCTTCTTTGATATGACAAACGCCTGCATCTGGGTTAGCCATTATTATTCTTAATTGTGTAACATAATAACACTGTAATTATTCACGATTTTCCCGCAAATATGTAACCAAAAAAGGTTAATTTATAACCTAAAATTTCCGCCTAACCTGGCACCTGCATGCACTCAGCTGAGTTTGACAGAAAGGAACGAACGGAAAGAATCTTCAATCAGTTTTGAAATAAATGTGATGCTGCCAACCTGAAGGTAATATTTTACTCAAGGCTGACAACATACGTTGCGGTAAAATGCAAAAATATTGATATAATTGGTCATCAATCATCACTATCCTAAGTTCAAATAAAACTGTAAACACCAATTAATTTATTTTAATTGGTAAATACTGGATTTCTGTCCCTATCTATAGCCCTGTATGACAATTCGTTTGTTTCTAAGATCAAGCAGCCTACATACTTCCATTCTTTTATGATTGTTTGGTACTTGCAGCTAGCAAGCAAGCGGCAAGCAATTAACTGAACCCCTTAATAATTGATTATCAAATAATAAGGGGTTCAGTTAATTGCTTGTTCAATTATTAATAATTGTTAATAATTGAACGCTCTAGGATTAAAACAACTTGGCCGCAACCTAAATTTGCGTCAGTGGCTGCGCAGTACTCGTTAATATGGAAAAATTATGGTGCGCATGTGAAAACTGTGCTTAAAGCTAACTTCACTCCGGCCAAGTTGTTTTAATCGTATTGTATTTACTTGTACTTGGCGGATAATAGGTGTTTATTCTATACTTCACTAAGAACTAGGTAGGTATTTATGTACTTAAGTGAAAAGAGATTCAGAACAGAACAGAGTGATTGGCTGAAAAGTTATGTCTCGTTGTGGAGATCGCTTCGCTCGAACCAATTTCTCATAAACTTTTAGAGGCTGATCCACGCGTTTGCAACGTGACCGTGGAACGTCGGGGGCCATGCGACCGTGTCGCTATCGCGAACTGGGAGCAGAGGCATTCTGCTATGCTCCCTGAAGATTTGCGGAACTTTTATGCTTCTAGTGATGGATTCCAGCTGACATGGCACTATAAATATTCAGGTACCGACACCTACCCTATACCTTGTATGCCGAGGTAGGCCTACAAGATCGAAGTTGTAAGCAGTAGGTAGGTAAGTACTTATGTAATGTAAACTACTACTGATGGTAATACCTCTCGTCTCGGCTCCTTGTGCCACACAAAGTGGGCCAGTCTGAAAACCAGCGCTGTTCTGTAGCGGATAGGTGCAGAACAGCATAAAGCTGAGATTAACCCTTTTGGGTTCACTACGGCGCAGCGGCGCGCAGCGCAGGATCGAGTGAGTAGCCCCCGCCCAGCGTGGGCGGTGACTGCCTACTCGTTATTAGGGCTTGTGCACTGGTGCGGTGGTAGGTAGGTGTCTATTTAGATAATGTATATAATTTTGGTTGTTTTGCTTTTATTATTTTATTTTCGAAAGAAAATATGTAAGTATACATAAGGAGGCAGGTACACAATTATAAATAACAGACTAACATTTCTGTTTTTGATGATTTGTTTTGTTTTCCTGTTCTGCTTGTGTGTGAACTTGATAAAAATTCTTATCTATCTATCTACCTACATAAACCCATTTACCGAGGTTCATTAGTATAAGCAGAGACTAGTATATTACTTTACTAGTCTCTTATATGCTAAAAGCCATCAAGGCGTTTATCAGGGGAGGACTCTATGTCCAGCTGTGGACTACCATACATAGGCTGTAGTACTGTAGATTATATTTACACTTACGTAGTATTAAATTTAGCCTGTAATGTCTTGTCGTGTGTGTCGATTCTTAGAATAATGATAACACGTTTAATGATTTTTACAGCCGACGAAATCTTACCTGTAGGATCGATCCGTGTGAACGCTTTGAACGAGCTCTGTTTATCGCCAGCACTGAAGGATCTACTGGATTTCTCCATGACCCGCCAGAACGCAGGGCCCCGTCCGGTGCTGAACACTAAAAGCAAGGTCTTCGAGCTGGATACCTGCAGGACTATTGGAAAGGTAGCCTAGTTTATGATCTAGATCTAAGGACCCAAGTAGGAATGTATTCTGTAGGTATGTATGCACACAGAAAACTTTAAGTAGGTAGATATTTATGAATTTAAGCAGAGATTGAAAAACTGGGTTCGGTGGCCACCTTGCGGAAAGGGTTTTTGACAACCTGTTCCTTTTTTTTGTAGTAAAAAATAATACTTAGGTGGTGGCGCTAGTACCTACCTACCAGATTCTGCGGGTTTTAACTTTAGTGCTTTAACTTCTGAATAAATGTGACGATCGTAATGTTTAAATGAATGCAGTCACACAATTACCAATGCTGAAATCGGTTGGGACATCATCATCATAAAATGAGAAGAGGCATTGTTTTCTGCTGCTCCCCAAAGATTAGATGATGCTGTGTGGATTGTCCATCATTAAATTTTATTTGTTTTAGATATGCCTCGTCTACACGGGTGGTAACTGGTCGGTGTGGTTGGCGACACGCGAAGGAGCTTGGGGTTGGCTGGCGGATACCTTTACGAATTACTTCAGGATGTCACTGGTGCATTTTGGCCTTCCGGGCTGGCAAGCTATTTACGCGAACTTACCGCTTATCCCTTGGGCTGAGGTACGTAAATTTAATCATTTCTTCATGATCTCACACCTGGAACCACGAAGTTTCGTGTGACACACGAAACGAACAAACTTTAAAGTTGCTTCGCGTAGAAAGCATTTTTTTTTGTAGTTTTGAATCGACCCTAAACATATCAGATGTCGCCAAAACTAAAAAAGTAAAAGTAAAAGTCATTTATTTGCAAAACACGTGTAAAAAAAAGATGACAAATAGTTTTTTTGAGTCAACATGTTTGACCAATATACATTGGTGTGCAAAGTAATTGGAGAGTTATGGCATGCAGGTCTAAATTTAATTGTACATAACAATAACAGATTTATAAGATTATTAATTTATCATAGCATAAAATTAGATTACATCATTTAGGAATTTGTCAATATTATAGTAGCATTTATCACATAAGTTTTTTAAATTTACTCCTAAATAGGTTTACATTTAAGTCTTTGTAGCTCTTAGGTATTTTATTATAGATTACAGGTGCCATGCACACTACACTCTTTCTCAACATAGTAGTTTTTGATTCGTGTCTGGCTAATCTATTGTTGTCCCTTCTATTCCTAATTACAATGTCACAAATTCGGGGGAACAGATTGGGATTGTTCCTAACAAATAGCGCAATTTCCAGAATGTACAAGCTTGTGAGTGTTAGTATCTTATGTTTTTTATACAGGGGCTTACAACTGTCTGTAGGTTGGATTTTAATCATAGCTCTTATGCAGCGCTTTTGCATTTTGAAAATTATTTCTTTATCAGTGGAATTACCGTATCTGATCACCGATTCTACTGTACCATAATAAGCTGTTAACATAGTATTTTGACTAACAGTTGGGGCGAGCTTGTATAGCGCATAAGCTAAGCTGCTAACCCTTTTGCCTGAGCAAAAGGGTTGGCAGAAGGGTTAACATATAGAGATTCTGAAATCTCTATATGTTTTTTCCAGTTAAGCCTTTCGTCAATTTGTAAACCTAGGAATCGTGTAGAGTCAATTGCTTGAATAGTATTACTTTGAAATGTCAATTTAATGTTTAAGGGATTATGCAGTCTTTGGTTGAAATGTATTATAGTAGTTTTTACAAAATTCATTTTTAAATTATTGTTATTAAGCCAGCAAAAAATTGAGTTTAATGATTAATTTATGTCCGATTCATAGGTTTCCTTGTCTTTACATTTTATAGTCACTGTACTGTCATCTGCAAATAAAGTTATTGGTTGATTTAAAGTACAGGGTAAGTCGTTTATATACAATATAAACAGGAGTGGTCCTAGCACACACTGCCTTGGGGGACACCGTATGTAGTGCTTCTTACTTTTGATTTGGATATGGATATGTGACTTCATGTTTAGTTTTAAGGTTTAGTCTCGTAATTTCAGTTATTTGTTGTCGTCCCGTTAAATAAGATTCAATTAATTTTGATATATTGCCACGAATCCCATACGCCTCAAGTTTGTTGATTAGGATTTTATGATTTACGTAGTCGAATGCCTGGGTCATGTCACAAAAAATAGAAAAAATTGGTATTTTTTTATCAACATGGCATATAACATTTTTCAAGAAATCATATATGGCCATATTGATGGTTCTTTTTTGTCGAAAGCCTTTTTGTTCATTGCGCAGGATGTTATTTTTCTCTATATAGTCATATATTTCCCCGTAATAATATTTTTCATATATCTTTGAGAAAAATTTATATGAGTGCTATAGGTCTATAGAATTCCATGCGTTCCTTGTTTTGTTTCTTAAAAATTGGTTTAACTATAGTCATCTTTAGAGCTTCGGGGAATTCCCCGGTAACTATAGTTAGATTTATTAAATAACTTAAATGTGGACAAATGTATTCACTAACAGCTTTTATTATTTCAGTGCTAACTTCGTCATGACCCGTACTCTTAGTATTTTTTAAATTTTTAATTATTTTGCTGACGTGTTGAGGTAGGCATGGTGCCATGAACATTGATTTTTCACGTTGGCATATATTAGCTGTTACCGTTTTCCCAGCTCCTTGTACTGGTACAACCTTGTCAACGAAATAGTCATTAAACAAATGGGCAATGTCAATTGGATTAGTAATATAGTCATCATTGTGTTTTATTTTAAGTATATGATCTCTCGGCACATTAAGTTTACCTTTATTTATCACCTCCCATGTAGTTTTGGTTTTGTTTGTGGACGTTTTTATTTTATGGTTGTTTTGTGCTTTTTTAGTTATAAGTATTATTTTCCTGAAACGCTTTGTAGGTACCTATATGTATGTTTTATATTTTGTTTTATTTTCTTTGTCTGGTTTTATTCGCAGGGTTCGGAGTAGATGTCTTTTTCGTTTACTACAAATCTTAATTCCTCGGGAAATCCATTTCTGTCTAGAAAAAATGTGTATAGTTTTAATTATTTTCGGAAAACAGAGGTCGTAGAACATTTTGAAATGTTGTATAAAGTAACAGTACGCCGCAGAGGCATCTTCAATTGTGTACATGTCAGAGAAGGTATAATTTTTTATGCACATATAAACTTTCTTATATTTTCAGAGCTATAGTCGTGTATTACTTTTCGCCAATATTTAAACTTTAAAACTTTCTTAACAGGCAGTTTGATAATTTGTGCTATGTGGTCGGAAAAACCAAAGTCGATCACTTGTGTTTTACAGGTTTTGTTGTAGTTATGTGCATAGTTGTCTAAACAGGTTTGGCTGATCAAGCGTGTTGGTTGTCTTATTGCTAATTTTAGGTTATAATTAAGTAGTAGGCATTCAAAATCTAGTGTTAAATTATTAGTTTTTAGGATGTCTATATTAAAATCGCCTGTCAATACAATATTATTAGAGCTCATTTTCATAATGCATGCCAACGTTTTATCTAGTTTATTAAGAAATGTATTCAAATTATTTGTCTTAGGAACTCTATATATACAAACAATAATAATTTTATAGTCAATTAATTCAATGGCACAGCATTCAAAAACATTTGCTAGTGATAACATTCTGATTTCTTGTACTTCTCTCCAATTATAATTTCTTTTAATTAGTATGCATGCTCCGCCTCCTTTGCTGTCGCTTCTACTGTAGCATGCTGCTAGAATATAATTTTCCAGGTTTAGGTGCTGTTTTTATCCAGTTTGCATAAAATGTTCAGTTATGCATACTACGTCAATATCAATGTTTTTATCTTTTAATTCATCTAGGTTTATCATAAGAGCGTCAGCTTTGTTGAGTAGTCCAGCAATATTTTGATGGAGTATATTAACATATTTAGTCTCGAAAAAACATTGATTCTTCTTCTTTTGCGTCCAGGTCTTCTAGATGTTGTGTTGTGTCGTTGTTGTTATTGTAGTACTCTCGAATTTCATCAGCATAGTGTCTAAGGTTTGTAAAAATGAATGAAAGTCATTTTTACAAACCTTTCTATTTACTTTTCCTGTATTTCTATCAAACATCGTGTAGTTATAGGTAAGCTCTTTGTTTGAATCTAGTATGTAAGCGTGTTCATGGGTGGTGACGTCTAAGTAGAGTAAGTTATTGAAATTTTCCACTCTCCAATTAAACATATCTGTAGTAGAACCGATTTTATAAGTTGGAAGACAAATAACAATGTTTGTGTTCTTTAGTTTCAGTAGTATGTCTCTCATCTCTATAATTGAATTGATATAATTATGGGTACTTTTAAATTCCTCCTCACCTATTAAAATTATGCAGAAGTCATCCGAGGTGAAATCTTTCACTTTCTTTTCGATGTCCTTCATCAGTTCATTTGTATTTGTGTTTGTCTTTAGGTAGTGGCATAGCTCTGTTTGTCCATCGAAGCATTCTTCTGCCATTGACAGAATGTTATTATGTTTGTTCGTGCTAAGTATACAGATTTTATTATGTCTTTTTGGTTCTTTAGCAGTGTTTTTGTTATTCGTTCGTTGTTCTTTGTGTGTGTTTGTGTCTGTGTTCTCTAAGTTTAGACTCGAAGTATTTTTTGATGGTTTAGTGGTAATTTTTGGCGATTTTTTGTACGGTGTTTTTAGTATCTGTCCTCTTTTTAGGTGCAGGTTTACCTTTCGTTCCACTTGTAATATTTTTTAAAAGTTCATTTGACTTCTTGAGTTCACCGTTCTCGCCCTTATATTTATTGTTTTGCAAAGACAAGAGTTCTATTTCTTTAAGTGCGCTTTTTAGTTTAGCCTCCAGTCCGTCTATTCTCTGTCTAAGAAAAAAAAACTAATTTCTACTAATTTTTTTCTAAACTAATTTGACAGCACTAAAAATGGCGCTATCCTTTTTATATCCATCGATAAGGGACGCCAATATCTTGCCAAAACTAAACAAAAATAGTTTTCTAGCGGCGAGATCTGAATTGACCCCAGTATTATCTATAACCTACAGCATAAAATATTTAATTGTTTCGTCATCTGCTTGTTACAGCAACTTTTCTTACTACTCGCGCCTCATCTGCTGGATAAACCGGAAACGGAAGCCGGTCTAGTGGCTATCGCCATCGCTAGCCAGACGGGCTTGAATCACGTTGACCCAAACATCTTCAAGACCTCCGCTCGTCAACACAAGCTCTCTACTAGACAGGTTATTTAATCTGATTGTTTTCTAAATAAAAGAAACTGGATTAATGCGTAGCGTTTTATTTATCGTTATGCAACCGAAAATAAAATTAAGCAATGCAGTACACAATGTATATTGAATAAATCTGACAATAAAATTTACAGCTAATCAACAAAACAAATTGGACGGAATGTGAGATTCTTAAAGTATTGATAAATGTAGCCTAAAAATAAATGCATGCAAGTGGCCAATAAACGGCAATAATCAAATACAAATAATACTATAGATAAAATTGTATAATTGAAAATATAATACCTAAACGAAAGTTTCATGTGAAGTCATGCGTGATGTACTTATATAATAATGTAAAATAATACAATTCAAGCAATTTTTAAAGCCGATTCTAACCTTCAGGCGCTATGCATACAGAACAACTATTGCGGCAACAGGCAACTCGCAACTAGCAGTTTACATATAAACTTCTTTTTAAACTGAACTTCTGTTTAAGAATAAGTTTATATTAAAAATATTAAAAAGTTGACAGTTTCTTCAATGAAAGTTGTTCTGTCTGCATACTCGTAGCGCCGAGACAAAAGGGGTTCTATTCACTTACAATCTAACATAATCGTGTCGTACAAAACATATCAAATTCATCTGTTCTTCTTTCTGACCCCCGAATTCTAAATCGCAACTCAGATTTAAGTACTTTCGTCTAAAATATTGTAAATATGTACCCATTTTGTAGGCGATGTGGTCGCTCAGCGACAAAGCCTTTTGCAGTGTGGTGTGAAATACAAAAAAAACAAAAGTACTTACGTCTCATATGACGAATTTTTGAAGATGTTCATGGATAACTGCCAAAAAATCGTGACTTGAGACGGGCTTATTGCGGGTTGCAGACCGAAAGCTAAGCTAACGTAGTTTTTGCTTAGCTTGCATAGCTTAGCATAGCTTGTTTAACAATTATTCTCAATTCAATTCGTTTATTTATTTGTGATAATTTATTCTGATTAATATTAATTTTATGCTTTAATTTAATTGTATTTGATTACCTTTAAGTAATTTGATTAATTTTAATAATAAGTAATTTGTTTTAATTTAATTGTATGTAATTTAATTTAATGGATTTGATTTAATTTAACTTGTATATTTAATTTTATTAACTTTGTTGTAGGTAACATTAGGAATACTAACACTTAATATAAGAGATTTCTGCTACTAACTAATTATGGATCATGTTAGCTGAAATATTTTTTTTTTATAATTGACTTAGTTTTTCATACATGTGCGCAGACTGCAAACTAAGCTATGTAGTATGAAAAATTGCGTCAGCTATGCGAGCTAACTATAACCTAGTTAGCTAGGTTAGCTTTGCTTTTGGCCTGCAACCCGGATAAATCTGAGTTGAGTTTCTCAAACTCAACTCAGATTTTATTCAGTAAGTAATGAATGCTGGTCGCGATTGTTTCTCAGCTAGGACAAGGGGTTAGCGGTCAAACGACGAACAACCAATTGTCTGGTAGGCCTTACATTTACCTGTGTCAGTATTTTCCTTAACTACAATATTTTCGCTAACCTTCCTGGTTGGGATACAATGAACACCTTAATACACACAAGCATTGTTTTGTGGTAACAACTGCGACAGCTTGCTATCAGAGAAATTCAAGAAATACTTATTCAAGTCTTAGAAATAAACTTAAATTAGAAATGCAGAGTCCTGCTAAGCTGACTTTACTCTTAAGTAGCACATTAAAAGCTGAAATATGAAGGATTATTATAGAAAAGTCAAAATACTGAAATGATATTTTGTCTATTTCATTAAATTAGTTTTCAGCTATTTTGCAAGAGCAGAACACACTGGCGTATTGCGAGCGATTTCAAAGCGAGGCGAGTGCACAGCGAGCTTGTCGTGAGTTCGCCGCAGGCGCACAGTAAGCTTGCAGAGTGCGATCCGCGTTTTGAACACTGGCGCTGACAGCGCAAATCGCTGCGAGCTCGCTGCGCACTGGCCTCTCTTTGAAATCGCTTACAAATCGCCAGTGTGATAAAGCTCTTAGTGGCACTTCAGCTTAGACCTATGGATATATTTAAACTAATTAGATAGAATCACCCGCACTTAGTATTTTATCCTTAGCTTTTCATTTGTGTGATGCCTAAGAACAATAGTGGTAAGATTTCAATAAGAAAATAATTGTACATTGTACTGAATGTAAATAATACATTTAAGCAGAGAATAAATTCATTGTGATGAAAAGGTAAACCAGCGGTTACTTAGTCAAGTGCGGGAAGACGCAAGATTTTACATACCTAAGAACTCATATATACTAGAAAAATCTGTGTACTACAAGTGAACTACAAAGGATTTAAGTTATAAAAATAAGGTATAAATAATATGGACACGTCAGAATCGCTTTTGTAAAAAAATATTTGGTAATTTGTAAAAGTAGACATTATAATTTTTCGCATGTTGAGGCACTATGAAGCCTAGTTCCAGGTTGTATCCATACTATTACAACCAGATCTTTGAAATTCACTGATTCACTTCTAGAGGAAAATTATACATAAGATTTCATACTCTGGCCGACCTTGCTTTGCTGTCTTTTTAACAAAGCAAGCTTCAACATTTTTTATCCTTCGAGCCGTCAGCATTGGTCCTTCAATCCGGATCTTAATAGGCAACACTTAGAATCGAGTAGTCATCACGTGAAATTGTATTTTTCCTCTGAAGTTACTGCACTTCACTAATAGATCCAAGTGACCGGTACCCACTGATGGTCCGTGGATAGCGAATGAAGTGCGTCTAATATTTTCGAGTAGGTCGTATCAGCGTTGTTGTTTGTGATGACGAGGTCTATGTACTTCTCGTATTGACGCGCGATGCGAGAGCTGTCTTCGAGGGTTTGCTTCATGTCTTCTTCCTGTGGACACGTGAGATAATTTTTTTTTTAAATAGTGATGGTCTATCCACACAGCATCATCTAGGCCCAAGCTAAGCAAAACTTGTGTTATGGGTAATAGATAACTGATTTACTTAATACAATACACTACACAGATAAATATTTTTTATTATACATAGGAAACACCCAGAAACCCGGAACAAATATTTGCAGATCATTCAAACATTTGTCCCAAGGCGGGAATCGAACCCGCAACCTCCTGCGTCGCAGGCGGACCTTCGTCCACCGCGCCACATCAGTCGTCATTATTAGACTCGGTTCTGAATATTGATGATTCAATAGACAATTTAAAACCAAACGATTTAAGTTTAAAGGTGCAAATGAATAAATGAATAATGTTATTGTTGTAATGAGAGTTAGATCACAGCTGCAGCTGTTTTTAGTGGTGACATTGCAATAGCCTTAATTATCAGGATTCAGAGAAGTGATTTGGATCCATTATTATTAATGCAAATCGACGACCACTGTGGCACAGCGGGCGAAAGTCCGCCTGCGACGCAGGAAGATGCGGGTTCGATTCCCGTCTCTAAAAAATGTTTGTACGATCTGCAGATATTTGTTTAGGGTGTTTTCTATGTATAATAAAAAATATATATCTATGTATTAAGTATATCAGTTATCCAGTACTCATAACACAAGCTCTGCTTATTTATATTGGGGCTAGATGATGCTGCGTGCATTTACGAGCAATTTTATTTTTTTAATGTAATTTATATCTGTTGTGCCTACATTTTCATCAACAAACTCGACGCTTCTAGCTGAGGTGAGAGACAGCTTAGAACTGAGGGGCCTGGAGAAGTATTGTCGGAGGCAATAATCCACTTACCATAGGTGTAAGTAAGAAATCCCTCATTGTTAAAACTTTAGCCTCGTGCTTGATTAGTTTAGTGTTACCTACTTTGATGTGTTTGTACCAGAGTATTCACGGCAAAAACTCTACGTTTTGAACCTATATTTTCTTTGTTAAGGGGTTTGGTAGTCATACTAGGCCTAGATCTCAGTGCTCACGGGATCCCAGTGGTAAAAAACTCGTATAATATAAAAATCAAGAGTATAGATATAATACTCTTTGGTTCCATGAATGTGAAAACACGGTTGAGATAAAAAAATACGGTAAAAAAAAACATGAAAGTTCACTGTTTCGAACATAATTATGTGCAAAACAGTGCGCTTTCATGTTTTTTGGACGATTTTGGTAGATATATCAGGAACCCTGCGGTCTATTGAAATGATTTATGTTTTGATTCGTAGGTTATTAAGTTATTATATTTACTTAATAATAGGTTCCTTGAACCAGTTCCATCATAAGTTGCGTAGTTTTTTTTTGTAAATAAGTAATAACTTGATTTTTGCGCTTACGCCGTTCCAAAAATGTATGCTTTGTCCCGCTCCTAAGAACGCGAAATCCTATGTCTATCCTTTTCACAAAAACGCGCATTGCGCCCTCTTTAAGTGAATTATGTAATTATTTTGAGAAATTAAATGCAATATGTGTACATACCTCATAGAGCGACGCCAGAGACTCGAGGGTGCGCGCGCGCCGCGAGCTGTAGCGAATGGAGCTCTGCCTGTCGAACTACGCATGCCACATTCACGTCAATGCAAAACATAATACAATCATTATTGTTTATATACATGATACATGCTGTTGCTAACGAAATTCAATCTAAATCTGGGTTTGCCTTACGATACAATTGAAACAACTATACTCCGGCCAAATTAGATGTGAATAGTTTGTAAGTAAACCACAACAGAAAGATCTCACGAGCTTGGCGTACGAGTCTGTCTAATGAAGGAAAAATCTCAAATCGACAAGGAATGTCAATCGCGTAAAAAGATATACGGCACAGATTCAATTTTAGGTTAAGTAGGGGCGGTTTGTTTACAAACATTTTACATCGAATTTAGCTTAAGTATAGGTCTAATATCAATACTTGTATATGAATTCGATGAATTTGCTTAAAAGTATAGAGTTTGATTTGAATCAGCTTGCAAAAGGATTTATACTTAACTAATCTTATTTTGACGTATTTATATGGTTTGACAACTACATAATCAAAATTAAGCTCGGTATCTATCCTTAAGTAAGCGTGGCTTAGATCATCTAAACATTCACTAATCTACGAGTAATCTTCGAGTAATTCACATTAACAATAGAAGTCTAAGATAAGCATCAAACACAGTCAATAGGATCGCTAAAAACAACAACTAACTAACAGACTAAAGGTTTCTTCGTCGCTTCTTTACCTTAGTCTACATACCGAGGCGACTGAAATCAAAAATATCACTTTATTTCCGTGTCAGTGTTTAATTATTAAGAATTTGACCTTTTCAAGTGTACATTTATTGTATTTATGGAAATAAAGAGTTTTTGACTTTGACTTTGCTAAACTATAATGGTGAACGCGCACCTGTCCGCGCCGCACTCGCCGCAGTCATCGCATTTTATAAATTTTCATATGAAATAGTTTGCATCATCGCGCACCTATCCGCGCCGAACGATCCGCTTTTTACTAAAATCCCGTAAGTATACGCAATCCATCAAAAAAATTCGGCACGTGCGATGACTGCGGCGCGAATGACGTCATTTGTATTCATCATTTTCGACTCTCGAGTTCCATAGAACACGTCAGTTCTAAACAGAGATACTATTAAAATTATGAATGCG
Organism: Eupithecia inturbata; assembly: GCA_963662085.1. Taxonomy (NCBI): domain Eukaryota; kingdom Metazoa; phylum Arthropoda; class Insecta; order Lepidoptera; family Geometridae; genus Eupithecia; species Eupithecia inturbata. Next base: position 5,201,184 of record OY759180.1, on the reverse strand, counting down.
ATGCAGCGCGTTCGATGACTGCGGCGAGTGCGGCACGGACAAGTGCACGTTCACCATAACCCTCTCCTATCTTTACACAATAGCTAACTATATACACAATAGCACAATAGTACTTTGTTTTCGTCTGTTTACATAACAAAGAGTGAGAAAAACACTGATTTAAGATGAAGCTAAGTAGATAGAATCGAGCGAGTCTATTGGTTGCTTTGCTACGCCACTTAGCTATCATATGATAGAAAAGCAACCCTAGGCTTCAACTTCAAGTTGAAGCCTGGGCTTTTACTATAAAATAACCTATTAAAAGTGGTAATATTCTTACCGCCAGGTTCCTATTAGAGGCGTGCGTCAAGTTACGTAGCTGCTCGATGCCGGGCGCGTCGATCATCACGACGTACGGCAGAAATTCGCTGCTGTTGTGGAGAAGCTTTAGCGATTGCGGCGCGCAGTCTAATATGCACATTTTGCCTGGAATTGTAAGATGAAAAATTAGTTTAGATTCACGCAGCGGGGTGTTGTGTGAAAATAATGTTCTTGAAACAACCCAATAAAACTAAAGCCTGACTGGCGCTACACAGTTGGAAAGAGGGTCTTTGTTCTGCAGTGGGATTGTAACGAAATAAAGATCGACTCTGTTCGATACATCATAATCTGTATCATACATAATAGTCGAACAGTCTGTTGCGATGATATGCATTTAAGTTTTTTGTCGATTAACGCTTTTGTTCGGTCGATAAGCGCTCTTAGCATCCCTCCTCATCAACGCACTAATGTATGTCCATTGCAGAAAATGGCGCCCCCAAACAACCGAGCGTGTAACATTTTGCATAGGTACTTTGTCGCCACTAGTGTAAAACACGTTAGTGATGAAAAACACTACTAAATTACGCAATTTCTTTTTTGGTAACAGTTAATTATTTAACAACAAACAACGACATCTCACGTGGGAAGCGGTCGGGAGCTGACTGAATTTCGCGGCGAGCAGAGGCTCTTCAGCCCCTCTCTTCGGCACGCGAGGTAAATAAACTTTTTGCTTCATCTAGATACATACATATATTTAGCCAAGCATGATCGCAGAGGAAGTGTTAAAAATATACAGAAGAAAGCTGCGCTTCCTCTGGTTGGTGCACTAAGTCGGTACTTACGACATCCGCCAGCTGAGTTGGAATTTACGCGGCGACCGGCCTTTGCTCTTAATAACAAGGTACTTAAATGTTTTTGCCGTGTGGTGCCGGCTTTACACCACCCCAACTCTACCCGCTGGTGTCGTAGTGTTTTTTAAGCATTTAATACATTTAAGCGTATTCGGCCGTTCTTGCAGATTCATCATAAAGTTTTCCCCTCACCTTCCTTTATCACCGCGCGTATAGAGTCCAAATGAGTCCCGTATATATGATTGTTGTGTTCCCCGTACTCAAGGAATTTGCCCGCATGAGCGTCCCTCTCCATTTCTTCGCGAGAAACGAACCAGTAAGACTGACCGCTTTCTTCCATCGGTCGCGGGGGACGGGAGGTGTCTGAAATGTGATCGAGTCTTAATACCTCGTGATAAACACTAGATAAAGTTTCGACAAAAAAATCAATATTCATCTTGGGCACCTGATTTTACCTAGAGCCGGGTATCTTTGCAATATATCCAGATGACGACACGTGCTTCAAAGCCTTAATTTACGTGGAATACCAAATATTTTCGGGTTCTCTTGTATCAGACGGTTCTTCAGGATCCGCCTTGTTACTCCCCTAGTGCCAACCAGCGCCATAATACGGTGAACGCCATAATAAGTTAGTGTGCAAACTACGGTACCACCGATCGTAGAGAGTCAGCTCTGTGCCCTCTCTGGTGGAAAGGCAGCATACGACACGGTATACCAAAGTCTACTTACGAGGGATAACAGCCCCAAATCTATCCGGGTTCTCCTGTATCAGCCTGTTCTTGAGCGTGCGCCTGCCCACTCCCTTAGTGCCGACAAGCGCCAGTATACGGCGAAGGAACGGCGGCGTGCGCGCAACCTCTTCGTAGAGAGCCAACTCTGCGCCTTCTAGTTGCACGCTTGAGCGGGACTCGTAGACGAATTTCTTCTTCTTCTTGGATATCTGTGAAATAAAGATACACTCATGAGCTTATTCAATCTCAGGTTACCATCTTGTCCCTGCCCGTAGGTACACACCCAAAACACACGATTGATTACCTACAAACGCGTGTTTGGGTGTGTACGGATGTAGGGCAACAGTCTTTAATTCGCGCGTTACCAAAGCGCGCGCTGCTAAACGCTTTCAGGCCTAATGTGTACTCGCTCTTACTTTGGGGCCATCATTTAATTCGTTTATTATAAACCGGACATAACAAAACAGATTATACTAAAATGCGTTAAATTTAGTACCGACATCTACTTCCTTGGCAAACTTTCGAGTATTATATTTATTAAACCAAATTAATATCACCTTATTTCGTGTTACTATTTTCCAATTAAATCGGAGGTTTTCATGCTCTTTCCGCTAAGATCAGATTATCAGAAACTTTAATGAATGAGTCACACGTTATTCACGAAATCAATTGTATTCATGACAATACATCCACACATGACCGTGGGAATAACAACTCAGCTGATGCAGCTTAGCCCTTTGGATCCTTTCATGTTGTGAGACATTCATAAATGCATTGTTGAGAAGCATCCATTTATTATTCTGCTAAGATAATTAAGCTATTGATGTTACCGCCAGCTTATGTACCATGTATGCCTTTGTCAATATTTACCTTACTGTAGGTTTTTTAAAAGTTAATTTCTTCCGAATAAAATATCATTCACGGAGTTTTCAATCGAATGACATCGTTTAGGAGGGCTTTGGAATTGTCTGTTTGTAATAATTTAAATAGGGTTATAGTAATATAGACGCTAAATATACGAACGAAAATAATCTTTGCTCTCGATAAATCATCATGCATGCAGATATCAAAGGGAGTTTATATTAAACCAAACAATTTATAATAAACTTCAGCTTTTGAAGTTCAGTTCTGTTAAATTTCAGTAGGAATTTGTGAAATAATGTTTATTGGCTAATAACACTTACATGATTTACGCTCGACAATAATATCGAAACGAATCCAGATTATGATTAGTTGCTTGTTGACATTTTTATTGCGAAACAAGCTTATGATCGCAGCTTTTAATACGAATTCCCTTATAAAGAGAAATACAGTCAGCTACATCTATGCAATATTTGAGCCTACTTTCCGTAGTTTTAGCGTTTCGCTGATGCAAACGTTTTAATAATTAAGAAAATTTCACGTAAGGCCACTCTTCCACACACTTCACTGCCGGCAAAGCCCGGCGAGTTTATCCTTACTAATATTTAAAGGAAAGTACCTTACTCTGTCTGTCTTGTTTTATGTTTCCAAGACTAAACTGCTGAAAAAATCTTAATAAAATTTGCCATGATTTGCCGATGGTATCCAGTGGACGGACTCCGACGATTGGTTACTTTTTATCCCGGAAAAAACATGCGAAGCCGCGAGCAGAGGGTAGTTATCGATAATATTTTAATACACACCCTCGCCCCGCAAATGCTGATTTTATGAACAAAGTCAGCTTCCGGTGGGACGTACGCCTTGCGTCTCTCCTCCAGCTCTGGAGAAGGGACGAGCCCCGTCAGATCGGGATTCTCGACGTGACTCGCTTGCCACCAGTTTGGATCTTTTCTATCTGTCACCTGAAACACCATAGAGAACTTTAAGGGTGAATAAGAGTAGAATAAATATTTATTGCCTGAACTTATAACTGTAGATTACAATATACTTATACATACAATATACTACATAGATTATTAATACACCAAAACATAACTTATATCTATAAAGGAACTTTCAAATTAATTAGTAGGTACATACAAATTAATTAGAAATTATAAATAAATATGTATATATAAAAGTACATTTTCAGGCAATTGGAGTAAGCACAGCATAATTACGACAAGCTTAAATAGAATGTTCGGCGCTGTTATTCAGTTTACACGACAGGTGTTCGTCGGCTTTTGTTTTTCTTGCTATTTTTCATGTTATACTTGAATGTGTCAGGGTAGTGGGATCCTAACTCATGTAAGCGAAGATGTGGCCTAATGTGGTGTGGGTTGTGGATTATATTATGCTTATACAGTTTTTAAGAGGTAAATACTCAGCAATATGAATTCTTTTTTTATAATCTAATCTAAGGTAAGGTAGCTTTACAATTTACCTGCAAGATATCTCCTTTCTTAAATTCCAAGCCAATTTCCTTGCAGGGAATAAGAGTGTCTTCTTTAGGGCTGTAGTCAAACAGGGTTCTCATGTAACACTGAAAAAATAAATATTTGAGTTATTAGCTATCGGCACTCGTACATTTGTGAAGGTGCCTTCCCCAGACGATGGAGGTATTGTCATGATCACCACGCTTGGCAGGAGGATTAGTGATTGCAGAAGAGGTGTTAGCCCCAAACTAAGACAACTGACTGATAAACATAATACAATAAATTACATAGACAGTTCATGGTTTTTTTTATAACAATAAAATGTTTCATGTCAGGGCATTAATTATCTAAGCTAGATAAACAATTCTAAAATTGTACCTTCTATAACAAATACATTTATACATTATAATATATTAATACAAATTACATCATTTTCCAAAGACAACATATGTACCTATATATAGATAAATAAATAACAGCTTTCATTAGAATTAACAATGAAACTATCATTTTGAGTTTATGAAATCATCATAGCTATGAATAGATATTTTTATTATACATAGAAAATATATAGATATTTTTTATTATACTTACAAAATACCCAGAACACCTGGAACCAATATTTGCAGATTGTACAAACATTTGCCCCAAGGCGAGAATCGAACCGCAGGTGGACTTTCGCCCAACGCGCCACATCGTCAACGGTCAAAATACACAGAAGGAAACTACTACCCTTCCACTGGTAGGTTCCCTTAGTCGCTTCTTACGACATCCACGGGCTGAGTTGGAGGGGTCGATTCTTACGCCGCGACCGCCATGACTATAGCCATGATAAAAACATTTAGTCATGATCAACTTCTCACAACCGACAACCGCTGGGGTAAACGTGTTCTTGAGTGGAGACCGCGACTCGGCAAACGTGATGTAGGACGCCCTCCAGCCAGGTGGGACGACGACCTGCAAAAGACTGCAGGCAGAAGCTTCTGCCTGCAGTCTTTTGCAGGTCGCGCTCTGTCTTCAGCTTGCCGCTTCCAGCTGGATGCGGCAAGCTGAAGACAGGGCGCTATGGCGCTCATTATGAGAGGCCTAATATAGGTTGATGATGATGAACTGCTCACATCTGACTCTTGTAATGATGAATCTGCTTTACAGACTTATTCGTAACTAGCTTTTGCCCGCGGCTTCGCGTGCGTTTTTTTAGGGACAAGAGTAGCCTATACTATACTATGCCTATATATAGGCAGGCAGTTATGTATACATAACACAAGCTCTGCTTAGCTTGGGGCTAGATGACGCTGTGTAGCATAATAAATAAATCAATATTATTTATTATATGTTAATCCAGTTCTAGATCTAAATTTCTGAAAAAAATTCAGCCCAATCTGTTCAGTAGTTTGGGTATGTAGAGGTAATAAACTCCCAAATTTTCATTAAAATTTACAAGTAAAATTTTAGTGAAATGATCTTATTGCATCCAAAAATATTGGATGGTATTCTTATGAATTCATGATGATTTCATTTATCTAGCAGTTATGAACTGCCACATCTACATCCAGCAACAAATTAAACAATTAATATCCTAATTGAACTACTCACAGTCAGTTTGTTTGGCAGCTGTATAGCTTTCTGTTTCATGTTTGGTCCAACCTTCAGGTTGATGCGATCAGTTGGTCGAGCCACAAGATCTTTTAGGTGCTCCTCAGAGTCAATTGTCTCTCCATCTGCTTCTAACAAGACATCTCCTACAGATACTAAAGCTTGCTTGGCAGCGGCACTGCCGGCCATAATTCGAGCTATGACGAGTTGGCCATGTTCATCAGTTGTTACCTGAAGGAAAATGATGTGTAATTAATTGACTATTAATTAATGAAAAACATAAGTGCTCTGTAATGCAGTTCACAAGATTCCATAATTTTGTGCAACTTGGTTACAATAAATACTTTAAAATAATCAAGGTGCATTTCATACATCCTCAAGGTAATTAATTATTAGTTTGAATATTATATAAATGAGTTGTAATTTCTATATCATTATGGTTGTAATTTTCTTTGTTTAAATAAGTAAGGTTATTAATTACTCACTGTTAAACCTAAGGGTTGACCTGGTACTTTCCTTATGCCCACCACTTTCAAGGTCTCAATGGGCCCCATATCTTCAGTTTCTGTGCCGTCTTCAAAGGTGACCTTTTTCTCTTCTAGAGTTAGGGCATACTCATCAACACCAGAACCTCTTTGTATCCAAAGCGCACCTATTTGGTCATGAGCAGCAATCAAAGCCTGCAAATATGATGATAAAATATAAATGATGAAGCATTATGCTTCAATATAAGGTCCATAAGCAGTGACTTTGTGGATAAATTTTTCCCTATAAATCATTACCTATTGTTTTGGAGGTTTACCAAGGTGAAGCTCAGATAGTGGTAAATTAGTGTAGTAGGTAGGTGCACTAATTTACCACCATCTGCTACTTTTTGTTTATGGGAAACAATTAGCATAAAATAAGGCAGCATCGTCGCACCGCGTCTGTGGTGAACGTTAAGTATGTATTATATAGGTAGTACCTACTTTTATATAGTTATTTACAGATTATACTTGGATCTGTGGGTATTTAGATTGTTTTTTTTAGCTTCTATTGTGTAAGTATTCTAATAATACTGTGATAGCAACTTATGATTTTTTATAGCCACTGTAGATAAGTTATTTACCTTGAAATGTAACTTCTTGAAAATTATAGCAAGTTCAGCTCGCTCGATGGTCCGTATGTTATTCTCGTGATAATTGCTCAGGGACTTGATGATCCTCACATTACCCAGGGACACTGGCTTCACAATTAAATCCGCTTCTGATTCAACAGACTGGAATAAAACAACACCCAAAAGTAGAAACACTTGAAAACATGACTCGGTCAAAGAACCTAGGCGTGGCACCCGATGCCGTTATGTTCGTTATTGAATGAAAATAGAGTTATGTACAGAAAAAAATTGCTGAATTATTAATTAACTACAAAATGGAACTAAATATTGTAATGTTTGTTGATTTTGTGAGTGAAATTATTCAATTTGTAACAAAAAGAACAAACGTACACAAATTGGCTTTCACCAAATAAACAAAGTTGACAGACACATTGACTTGACTGACATGACAGACAGACAAGTCAAGTGGCAAGACCTCTGGCAAGACAAGGCAAGACAAAGATAGCAAGCATGCATGACAGAGACAAACAGATTACTGGGTCATAGAATGAATGAATAAATGAATGAACAGTTTATTGCACTTGAAAGCCATACTTTTAACGCGTAGTTAGTACAATAATACGAAAGGAAGGAAAGGTTAGCTGGACTGGATGGTTGATTTGAAATTTTGAATGTTTTATTTGTTATTATAATATGAGGAGTCTGTTGCTAAGGGTGGTATCCCACTTATCAAATTCCTATCTTTGTCCAATTTCGATGCCCAACATTTGATAAAATTTCTTTGACGGATGCCCTTTCCACTCGTCAAATAATTTTTCCAAGATTCATTTGTAATTTGCGTAGTTGAGTTCAAATGAAATCACATCACATCACACTAATAATATAAATGCGAAAGTTCGGATGGATGGTTGGATAGATGCATGTTGGTTACTTCTTCAAGCCAAAAATTATCTACAGATCGGGCTGAAATTATGCAAAGGTGTAGCTCTTGACCTAGTATAAAACATAAGCTACTTTTGTAATATCAGTTTCCATAGGAAAGAAATAACCTAAGTTTCCATAGAAACAACGCGAGCTAAGCCGCGGGCAGAAACTAGTATAAAAATCATTGGTCAAATATCGGTGTTGCTAGTAAATTGGATGAAGTTTATTTGAGGAAATTTATTTGATCAAATGCCAATGTCAATAGTCAAATTTTTATTGCAAATATGTTGTACAAGGGAACAAAGAAAATAACAAGAAGGTTTGCAAGTCTCAAACATGCACCCTAATAGCCCGGCCACACGTTTCCGTCTTACTTTCAAGCATGCCTGTACGTACAAACCAGTTTGCGCAGTTAAGACCAGTCGAGTGGACGGCAAGACGGTACCTCGCGCATGCCCGAAAGCGCAGCTTGTGCTATCGTTGACATGCTACAGATTTGACTCCGCAAAAGCTTGCACGTGTTTCCTCGAACGTGTGGTATTCAAGCCGCGCTTCAATCCGGCAAAGTGTTTTCGACGACACACGTGTGTCGTATAAAATTAAATCATAAAAATGCATGATGTGAGAGGATTTTTACTGAATTCATAGAATTGTACAGTTCGTCCAGCTCCTAATAAAATAAACCTCTCCTGTATGCGACATCGTGACGCGACGGACACCGAAAATAGAGAAATAAAAATAGATTAAACAAAACGTATGTATGAGGCATGACATGAGGTTGCGCAGTTTGCACGAGCTTACTCGTACTGGCTACTGTACCGGTGGTGTTCCGCCTTTTTGCACAGTAACTGCACTGCAAACTGGACTGCGCAAGCAAGACAGAGCGTGTGGCCGGGCTACACAAATAGGCTAGATTTGTCTTTGGTAGCAAGGAAAACAATATCCGGTTCCGTGGAAAAGTATAAATAAAGGCGCTCCAAGAAACGAATTAATTTTACATACAGTAAAGAGAATGTAACGCTAAGCTACGAGTAAGACCACAGATCGATCTTAAAAACAAAATCCGTCATGTGCGAGTGTGACTCGCGCGCCGAGGGTTTCGAATGGTAGTCAAGTAGTCAAGTATATGTACTAGGTACTGTGATAGAGACTTTGCTATTTGATGAATAGCAAAAAATTAAAGGTCCTACATTTCAGATGTATCGGTTTGCAAACTTCGGAGTAGGTATAGAGGGAAATAGTAAAATTTTCGTCTTTTTTCAAAATATTTCAAAATGTATAAAACGTACAGAAATTTTTACAAATTATCCCCCTATTTCACAATTTTTTTTCAAAAAGTGGTCTACATTTCTATATTTTTCCTGTTAAATATAGATCCATATCTACAAACGCTACATACATTTCATGGATCGCTCTGCAAACTTCGGAGGCCTTTGCCAAAATATTTCAAAAAGTATGAAACCTACAGAAATTTCAAAAACTGTTTTGAAACTTATTTTTTTTTCTTTTAATCTGTATAGGCGCACGAAATGTATAATTATTTTAAATTTCACGTTAATTGCTGCTCTAGTTGATGAGATACTAAAGAACAGAAAAAGCGAGACCATAAGGGTTTCGAAACCGATCTCCGATCTTCGAAACCCTAAAAATGATAAAAAATACAAATAGGTACTACCTACACAAGATAGAGATAAGGGGAGAAATTATCGAATTTTTAGCTTGTATTGTACTCGTAAGTATCCTTTTTTTTATCTCCAATGATAATAGACATGAAGGTTATATATGGATTTACCTCTATCTTAGATATTATCTATTTCATCTATAAAATACTATACAGTACTGTAAATACTATGTTGTGATTGTTTTATTCTGATATTGTAATTTTATATGTGCTAAATAAACCTCCCCCTTTCTTATAATTGGGAATCAAAGGTGGAGAAAAGTAGAAAAAGTTAAAAGTAGGTACTTACCTACTCAGCAAGTTATATCATTAATTCATCATTGTATCATTTTTAAAAGCATCGTTATTTTTACCTCACATCTCCTACCAAAATCAGGACTTTCCACAATACTTTTCAGGAATATGACTTCGTGATTTGATAAATCTTCTTCAGGTTTTTGTTCTTCTGCAAAAAAATGTTTTACATAATTAGGTATTTTATTATTGTTATGTATACTTACATATTAATTACTAGTTTATATATGTTATTTGGTTTTAGTATTTAACCGTCCTATCTAACTAAGAGGTTTAAACGAGAGAGGTGGAGCGGCGACTGACACTGATGGCGTAGTCACGGTACCAACGGTGGTCACGGTAAAGGAGAGCCTGTGAGAGTGGCCAAATTCTCGAAGAGTGTAGGGATTGGTAAGGTCCCTTACTTAACCCAACAATTGAATGGTTCAGCTGGCTAAACGTAGTTTAGTTCTGCCTTAGCTATTATTATTTTTGATTTACTACAGAACCCTCAGTTAGCAGATCTTTGATGCTAAAGTATCGTAGAGTAAATTGTATAAGCGTTGATTTTTTCTACTCTTACTTGCAAACTTATGCTTAAGTTTGAAATTCAATAAAACATTGCGTGACTTCTTGTAATTAAGCTTTCGTATACGTTGTTAGGGAACATTGTTAGATCAATCAAAATTCCTGTTTACACATTGTACCTTAGTGTTGACCATTTTAGGACAGTAGATTTTAGGGAAACTTAACTGAGGTTATCGGGTAGGTAGGTACCTATATGACGATGCACTAAATGCAGATTATAGTCTAACAAATACCTTCATCCGGCGGTTTGTTGCCGAATGCAAAATCCCTGAAACCACGCCAGTTGACCGTGTAACGTCCACTCCGTCGGACCATCATATCTGGTAGAGCACAGAATATTTAGGATTTCACTAGAGCACGTTCACTAAAGGGCAACCTTTGGCATTATCCGAGGAATATTTGCGATAGCGGAGCGGTGCGCGGTAATGATGCGTGGCGACGCGTCACGCGGCTCGCGTCAGCTGGCTCGGCGCTCGTCACGGCGCCGCGCGCCGCCCGTCTCAGCCGCCCGCCCGCGCTTGCGCAAACCCGCCCGCCCTACTCCCGCGATCACTTCACTCACTCCAAAATGCTGATTTTCAGCGAATAAAGAGATTACTGAATGAGACAAAATAACACTACTAGGCTGCCGGCTAGCTACCGGTAACGGACTAGCATAGCCAGACAGATTTCGTAATCAACGCAACGGTCGCACGCAGACTTGTCTAAACCCTGTTTTAGAGAATGACGTAGATACGGCATTATTTACTCTCGTGACTATTGTTCTCCCACAAATTATGAAACAAAATGGTAGGATACTGCAATAAGTACCTACGTAGGAAATAGGTACCTACACGTAGTATTTTATCGCATCTGGCCTATTGCAGTATCCTACTATTTCCGATTAGAAGAAAATAATTTACCTAAATTCATCGGATTATTTGGGCTTTTTCTCCTGCGATTTTGCACCAGGGATGGCTATTTCAGTAACATGATTGATTTGTTATCAATGTTATCATAGATGATATCTTATGTATAAAGCAATGAATATATAGTCATAAAAGTAAGGCACCTACCTACATAAAACGTTACGATCGTATCATAAATTTGATTTCTACTCATATTCGATGCTGCTTTTACATTTAATGTCGAAATTGCCCACTTCTTATAGTGGAAACGATTTCGTTCTTATTATTGTGTAGGTAGGTTTAAGAAACTTTGTTCTCATACGAAACAAAAAAATCACTTAAAATGAGAACTTAGGGCTAATTATTGCATTTGGGTGACGAGCGTACAACAAATAGGTACCTCGGTAAATAAGTAACTGTGACTATTTAAAACAAATAATTTATAAATAATATTTAATTCTTTGGAGTAGTTTGAGAATCAGTGAGTGGAGTTTCTCTGAAGGATAGGATTACACATCCGACAGAGAATCTCTGGCGGATGTGTTCTCAAAGAATTAGCAAGCTGAAGTGGCAGTGGGCCGGCCATATCTCGCCAAGAACCGATAACAGCTGGGGTAAACGTGTTCTCAAGTGGAGACCGCGACTTGGCAAACGTAGTGTAGAGGTAGAACGCCCTCCGACCAGGTGAGATGACGATCTGCGAAAGACTGCAGGAAAATACTGGATGAGGCAAGCTGAAGACCGGGCACTATACGCTCATTAGGGGAGTCCTATGTCCAGCAGTTGATGATGATGATGAGTTTGAGAATATGGGATTCTTGTCTTTTTAGAACAAAATAATGGAGTACTTTGAGGATAATCCGCTAAATTTATTGGTACTTTGGTAACCAAAACTGTCAACACATTATATATTATCAAAACTGTCAACACATTATATATAGGCATTTCACTTTATTATTGTCAAAATCTTCACAATAATATTTACAAATCATTCACTTCTTTTGATCGTCAATGACGCTCAAATGCTCCAGCGCTAGAAAATGCAAAACAATGATATTATTTTTTGTAATCTTTACCTAGTAACTTATTATCAACGATGACGCTCGCTATTGATATGTCGATGTCGGTACCTAGTGTTGCGTCTAATTTCTAAGTGGCGTGAGTAAATCATGTAGATGACCCGAAGACTTCTAGAAGACTCGAAGTATCACTTATTGGTTACAGTCACTGACAAAAATACCTGTACGTAAGCTTAAAATCACAACAAATGATAATTATGAATATAATATAAAAAATTAATGCTTACGAAAATAGCTGACATTATCCGTTTTTCAAAATTGGGATTGTTAGATAGATAGAACGGTTATTTGCAACTGCAACACACAATAAAACACAACAAAAAGGTAGGTACATCAGAACATAAAAAAACGACTTAAAAAGTAGTCGATACATATACATAAACCTACATAAAAAAGTATGGATTCTCAGTAATGTGAGTACATGTGTGCTGCAGCCTGACAAAAAGGTAACAACTCAGCGCATAGCTTTGCTCGATGAGCAAACACTGATTTTCAGTATTACCCTCTGAGGTGACCAGAAAAACGAAAGACCAACAAAACAAATGAAGACGCATGCCGCGTTTGCGTGTCATTTCTAGGATAGGTACGCTTCGTTCGTGGTATTTATCAAAAAGCTTTTGTAAATTTTTGTTGTCAATTATAGTTTTACATTTTCTTGAAGACATTGAGAAGACATCCACACTGGTCCTTCGAGCAATTCGAGCCTACATGATCAATAAGTGTGTCCATTGTCTAACCACGCTTACAGTAGAGCTTTTTGGTTATTCATCACGCACGTCACAATAGTAAAAAGCCGGATTTGAACTTTGAAGAAAATTACGACGTAGATAATCATCGAAGGGTTTTAGTAATAGATTGTTAAAAATAAAAGTAGAACGAATACACTTATCTTATCAAAATACGAGTAGGCAAGTACCTAGCATAGCAACAGCCAGAGGGCTAAATCGTTCCTTCAATGCCGAACTTTACATTATCTTGAGCTTCACAATTCATTTGTACCTAACTAAATAAGATCTGTCAAGTGCGAGTGTAACTCGCGCGCCAAGGGTTTCGAACGTGTGTCAATTATATAAATAATAAAGGTGCTAATAAAAAGGTAGGGATTTAATACTTTTTGAAAAAACTCTACTAAATACCCTCTTCCTATCTCCGAAGTTTGCAGAGCAATCCATCTGATATGTATGTAGCGTTTGTAGATATGGATCTATATTTTACAGAAAAAATATAGAAATGTCTGAAAAATAACTCTTTGAAAAATTGTCAAAATGGGGGAGAATCATTTTTAAAAGGGCCCCGTTTAGATATGGATTTATTTTTTACTGGATAAATATAGAGAAGTCTGTAAGTAGAACACTTTTTGAAAAAAATGTTAAAAACGGGGGAAACTTTTTTCATAAGGAGGGCTACCTCACCGAGTGGGGTATCAAATGAAAGGTATCGGTTTGTACATCTCAAAACAGTTTTAGAAATTCCTGTAAGGTAAGGTAGGTTTATCAAAATATTTTGAAAATCTCGAAAATTTTACTATTACCAATATTATTTTCAAACCGAAACATCTGAAATGTACCTTTAATTTTTAGGTATTCATTAAATAGCAGTCTCTAAGTACATATTGGTCTACTTGACAAACGTTTGAAACCCTTGGCGCGCGAGTCACACTCGCACTTGACGGATCTTGTTTTATTTACATCTGCACAAGCGCACGAATCGTATTATTATTATAAATTTCAATTTAATAGCTGCGGTAGTTTCTGATATATTAAAGAGGGAAAAAAGGACCAACAGAGCAAGACCATAAGGGTTCCGAAACCGTTATTCATTTGTAATTTGAAATAAATTCTATTTAATTAGGATAGTAGGTAACTATCGACTTATGTGTTTACAAATGAGTTGCTAGTGTCGCGTGCTCCATTCTGATAAGGCGGGTCACAGGGTTCTCTTATAAACGAGGGTTGGAGCAGACATCGTCGCAGTTTGCTTGTGTAAGTCGTACTCATGCGTTGGCGCAGCTTTCTGCACTCTCTTAAAATTAAGTGATTTAATTGCTTATTAAAATGCCGTGGACGAGCATAAACAGGTAAGCCTCCAAATACAGTATTTCCGGCTTCACCATCATGATCATCTGCTCTTAGCGAACAGTGGTTCGCTAAGAGCAGATGATCATGATGGTGAAGCCAACCAAAACAAGTACAGCAAAACGATTTAAGAGGCCTAGGAGTGCCTAGGACTCTTAAATCGTTTTGCTATTCGCGCTAGGCCAGGTGCAGTCTTTATTCATTTATTATTTATTTATTTAGCCCCAGGATCTTTTAGATGTTTCTATTGTTCACAGAATTTACGCGAAACCTTCAAACACGGGTTCAACCGTTGACGGTCCGGCAGGCCCGGCAGCAAGTGCTCGGCCGCTGCTGACAGCTGCCGAGGAGACGGGTGGTCGTTTCGAACTGAGCGACCACGGCTACGGCAAGGGTTCCGTCAAACTCTTGCACGTACACAGAGATGGAGATTACCACTCGATAAGAGAATTCGAGGTGTCTACAGAACTAAAATTAACCTCAGAATCAGCGTACGTCATCGGCGACAACAAAGAGGTGGTTGCCACTGATTCACAGAAAAACACCGTTTACCTGCTAGCTAAGAAGCACGGAGTGAAGACGCCGGAAGAGTTTGGCGCGCTGGTGGTGAACCATTTCCTGTACATGTACAAACAAGTGGTGGAAGCAAAGTGTCACATTTTGGAATACCCATGGGAAAGACTGCAGGCTGGAGCGCCTCATAATCATGCCTTCTTGTTCTCCTCCACTGCTACCAGATGGTGTGAAGTATCACAAAGTCGGCATGGTAAGTTCATTTATCCCTACTCTACGTAATTAATTATTATGTCCTAAAATATTATGTGATGTATAATCTTATTATTTTTTTGCAGAAGCCGTGATAGTCAAGTCCGGGTTAAGTGGCCTAAGAGTTTTGAAGACCACTCAATCTGCTTTTGTAGACTTTGTTCAAGATGAATACACCACGCTCACAGATGCAGCGGAAAGAATATTCAGGTGTGTACTAAAGCGGCTTACTAACTTACAAATAGTTTGCGAGACCACAAATGTTTGGCAGTTTTTCGTGGATTTTGAATAAGTAATATTATTTTTTACCAACAGTACTGTCGTGGAAGCTGAATGGATTTACGACAGCATGCGGACAGCGGACTTCGACAACGCATGGCTGACAGTCAAAGATGCCATCTTGGACAAATTCGCTGGGCCACCAGACATAGGGGTCTACTCCCCATCTGTTCAACACACTTTGTATCAGGCTCAGAAAGTTGTACTGGAAAAAGTACCAGAGGTAAGGAAGGACACGGTTTTTTGTGAAAGTTGATTATGATTATCATTACTAGGTAATGGGATATAACAACAAATATACTGATTAGATAGAAGCGCCGAGAGAAGAGATACGATTTAAACAAATGACGCACATTTTTCGTTACAAAATAGAACAAACATATGGCACACGATCAATTGGGATATTGGTAGGTTAGATTCATTTTAGTAGGTACCTTGTTATATTAAAGAGGCTTGGCAGACCGAACACGGTTGCATTTAAAAGAACATGGTACTCAAGAGCTCGAGATTCTTGATTTGTAATTGGAAATCCTTATAATTGGTGACAGAGGCCTTGTTAAAGTTTTACTCGGACACGCACTCAATTCTGTCAGATCAAATATATTTGTAAGCCAATGTTTGAGAAATTGGTACAAGTGTTTATTTTTAACATCGTGTTCCATTTAGACACTTTTATTTCTTGGTTATTTGGTTTCCTATAAGTACTCAATGTTGTTCTTATATATTTATGACTGGGTATTATGTTTGTATGTCTATGGGTTGAGCAAATAAGCTTGCAGAATATAGAACGAAGATATAATAAATAAATATACGTACATGTAAAGTGCTAAAATACATTTAGGTAGCAGACAGTGATACGGAAGTTTGCTAGAACTAATTTAATTGTTAGACGCAATTTTATTGGTCCTTTATTCGATAAACAAAGACACGTATAGGGTGGGAAGCAATTTGGCCTTTTACATATTTTTCGTATTCCCTATTCCGTACTTAAATACGTTACTCAGGCTATCTCGAATTACAAAGTACATAATAGGTTACATATATGTACTTATTTGTAACCTTTGCTCAGACACGTTAGCCGAAAGTGTCATCTGAATTATCAGTGTGTCTACCATGAGTTGTCACAGTTAGATCGCCTGATGTTACTACAGTAGTTACGTAAATATTAGTACCGCGCATTTTAGTACCCAACTATCCGCTAGAGGCGCTGTTCAAGTTTTCATACATTTTTTTAACTATAGTCGCTAGCGAGTATGGATTGTTAAAACTTATGGTAGACACACAGATCTTATAATATTTTCGATGTTAGTTAACAGTGGGAACAATGTATTTATGAAAACAAGAGGTCAATTATTAGATTATACGTTTACCTACGTCATTTTAATTCAGCTGAGCTATCTCTAGATTGTTTTCAACAATCTGCAGTTAGCGCATCTATTTTAATCATAAATACTCGTTGTAATTTGTTTATATCAGTTGTATTTTTCATTGTTTTCTTAAAGCTCATTCTCATATCTTCTTCCCAGGTAACATGGATAAAGATGACGATGCCAAACAAGCACTACCTAAACATCGACATGTCAAAATTCCCCGCGAATGTCACGAAAGGGGATCCGCGCCATCAAATATACCAGCCGATTGACAAGCCAGCCGGACTCATTTACGCGCAGCTACGGCGTAGGCCCAAAAGTCGGTTGTGACGAATACGTGCTACGAGCGGACCTCATAGTGAAAACTCAAGTCTTATCCGTTTCTGGTTTTAGGAAATGTCAGTAATGTTTTTGTTTACGAGGCAATGCTTTTCGTTTGCAACCGTAATGCCACGGCCGCAATGCAAGATGGTAGCTTGGATAGTAGATGATAAAACAAACATGAAAATGTATGGGACCGACCACACGCGACAAGCGACTTACTGTTTAGCTGTTCTCATCGCATGGATGTATTGAGGTGATGTCTGTCTTGACTAGTTTTTTTCCACAATGGTCGACTCGATAGCTCGTCCAAGTAGGCATTAGGCTACGCCCCTAGCTACTATCGAAGCAACCATCCAATCTACCATCTTGCAGTGCGGCCGCAGCTTTTTGTCTACAAAATGCTACAAACGTAGCGCTTTGCTCCGGAGCTTTACGCGCATACTCAGACTAAAATGCCTTTATTAGTTGTTAGGAAATGTTTGCTATGATTTCGTTTCTGAAAAATGTTTGTTTGTATTGTAACCACGTAGGTACACGGTTATTATTGTTATGGAGATATGCAAAATGTTTTGATAATCATTATTTTCCCCAGACGTCGATAAGCAGCATTCCCATGTTTTATTGTGTTATCAAAGTTTCTTTTGGTAGTCTAGTCAGTAATGCAGCTTTTGTTCACGAAACCCATAAAATGTATATTCATTTTGATCAGAAAGTTGGTGTATGTAACAATGAATTGCCTACGAAAATCATTGTTAGTATATTTTTGAAGTTATCCATCGAACTCTGTATTCATATATTACGTTTATGTTAAATAGTTTGTTAGTTGTTTTGTATGAATGTACAACGTTAGCTTTAATTAATTATATACCTGCCTGTAATATCTAATAAACGATATTTACTTTACAGTTTTTACGATTTTACTTTCACCATAGCAACTTCTCATCGTCTTATTTGTATAAAAACCATGCCTTTAACTTTCTCCTACAATTAGAATAAAAATCACCGAAAAACAAACAAAAGCTGGTAAGTATTATAAACATGTATTGCATAAAAATTATATTCTTGCTTATAGTTTCACTACATTAAGTACATATTTTTATATTTTGGAAAGTTCTTACTATTAATTGATGCCAAAAATAAATATCTACTACTTACATCTACCAAAAATATTTAGGTTACAAACGTTTAGTTCCAATGATTTTATCTGCAAGAGCGTAAAGTTCTTCAACAGTCTGAAACAAAAATATAGAGTTAACTTACGTAGTCAGTATCTAAAGTTACAAGACAGCTCTATATGATCAGCCACGAGATTTCACTTCTGGACATAGGCGCCTAATGGGCCCCTAATGAGCGCCATACCGTCTTCAGCATCTGCCTGCAGTCTTTCGCAGGTCATCATCCAGAGGGCGTCTACAATTAAGTATGCCGGAGTCACCGTCTCCATTCAAGAAATAAGTTTGGGTAACCGCTACTGGGGTCAGCAGCGGTTGTCGGCTACTGTACATTTTACGAAAATCCTACCCAAGTATTATTGGAAAGGCGAGATTTCAACAAAAATTTAATTGTAATTAAATACTTCTAGTGTCTGCTTAGATTTTTAGAAAATTTATATTAATATCAATTATTGTCATTTTATGAATGCACATATTGTTCTTAGGTGTAGGTAGTCTTAGTGGGCAAACAATGCATAAAAACCCTGACAGGGCCCTACAATTACTTTGGGTTAGCTCTAGTTAGATTGATAATGATAACTTTAATATTTCATATTTATAGAATTATACATATTATAAGGGTAAATAATAATTGTAATTTTTCGTTTTGTAGTTTTTTGTCTTTGTTGAAATAAAATAGGGAATATCCTTATTTACAATTTGTTTTAAATATCATGATTACGTAATAATGGCAATAGGAAAGTTTAATCAAGTCGGACGCCTCCTAGAGAGTTCTTTAAAACAGCTGCTTTTTTCGATAAACAAACGAGCCTTTCAACCACTCCCCACCCTTTCCAAGCATCCCATTTGCCACTAAAAGTATTCATTCCACAAAACACATTATGCTAAAACCTTAACAGTTTCACCCCAGAACAGGGTAATGTAGTGTTTGTATCTAGTCAAGGTATCTAGTCAATCTAACAAGGGCAAATGTACCGATTCCCTATTTAATATTCAGACAGTTTCGTACACTCAGTACATCGGTCGATATGGCGTCTAGGTCAATAGATATAATTAACTAAACAAGGCATTGATTATTGACCGGTCAGCTACTGGTTATGATCGGTTCTAGGTAAACATTTGTGATTGTAGCGTTTGGAAGCAGTTTGTATTTACTGTACCAAGTGATTGGTTGAATTTTGGACCATTTTAACCGACTGGCTCTATGTCCGTGCTATTCTTTGGTATCGAAGCATCTAATCAGGCGAACCGATTTTGATTGCTAAGGTTTGTCTGTTGAAATTCAGTGCAGCTGTTAATGTTATTCAGTTTTTTCGATTTTGAGTCAGTTCGTTTCGATTCCGCGTTCGATTCACCTCGATTCGGCGCATTTCTATTGTTGCTCGTGAATTCGATTCGCTTCGATTCTGCGCGATTCTTCATTTCGTTTCGTTAGTTCGTTTCGGTTTTGAGTCAGTTAGTTCGATTTTTAGTCCTAAGGTTTGCCTGTTGAAATTAAGTGCAGCTGTTATATTGTTATACTAGCAGCTGCCCGCGGCTTCGCATGCAATTTTCCGAAATAGACTATATATCCGTCCCCGAGATACCATCAATCTCCATACCAAATTTAATTAAGTTCTGTTCAGCCGTTTAGGCATGAAGAGGTAACAGACTGACAGACAAGTTACTTCCGTGTTTATAATATTAGTATGGATTCGAAAGTAAATCTGTCTATTAGTCAGTCATTCAGGATAAAGCATTTTATGCCAAAATAATTTTCTACCCCTTTTTAACCTCGTTCCCCTAACGGGGTTAAAAAGGGGAAGAAAGTTATTTTATAAATTTCGAAATGAATTTCAATAAAATATTAAACCCGTCTTCCATCAATTCTGTAAAAAAAGTTTATGCAAAATTTGAAGTAAATTGGACCAAGGAATCACGTTGTCCCATACAAATTTTGCTTCCCTTTTTCACCCCCTCAGGGGTAGAATTTCGGATTTTTTTTTCTTATCGGATGCCTACGTCATACAAAGAACACACCCTCCAAGTTTCAGTCTCTACGATCAGCGGTTTAGGCTGTGCGTTGATCAGTCAGTCAGTCAATTAGAACAAAGCATTTCATATGTATATTAAGTGATTCATCAGTTAACGCGAGTTTTAAAGCAAAACCCACACCGTAAGGAGCTTTTCGAATGTAGTTTAATTTGACTAGTCGTGGTTCAAATAATTTCAACCGGAGACTTATTATTTTTGAATATAATTAACCTGATAACGATGCACTAGGATCTGCTACAATAGGATCTTGCTATTGCTAACGCATTCCGTGTAGCTATGCCTCTTGCCTCTTAAACCAGCGCAGTATTGGGCAAATACTTAATACTACAAAATGGTGAGTTAGAGACCCATTTTACCCTACGTATATTATAAATTGTTAATTAAAAGTTCCATCACAATATTACTGTATGCACTTTTTTCTTGTCTATGTTCTGTTGTTTCTTTGGGTACAATAAATGTATTCTATTCTATTCTTGCTTGACCAACGAGATTGCACTAAATATTATATATCCCTAAGAACCATTACCATTGTATTGGAGAAAGTTCGAGTAGGTATAAGCTGTGATAATTATCAAATGTCCGGTACTTGGACTTGGATCTCGAATGTATCTTAATGCACGAGTAGGTAAATACATTGTCATACAGTCACTCAGTAAATCACATGATATGTCAATGCAGTGGCTATGCCAGCAGAGTCGAACAAGCTGTTATCGTGATTGTCTGCTAACACGCGCCGCGGCAAAGTTTAATAATCTTGCTATCACTGGCCGCAGACCTGAGGTCAAACGATTTCAGTCTGGTCTAGTTCGAATCGGATCACAAGACCGGCATTTTGTATTATCTATCAAAGTAAATGTACCTACATAGGCAGGGCCGCAGTACCGTACATTTGGAAGCCATGTTCAATTTAATGAAAATTAGGATGAGATTAGAATGGTTTATTTTCCACAAGGTTTAGTTTAGATCAATAAATTTATTTGAAAAAATAATCACTATCAAAAAATGTTGTATTCACAATTTTATTATGACTTCATAGTAAAATACGACCTCTGTGGTGCGGCGGGCGAAGGTCCGCCAGTGGGACGCGGAGGTTGCGGGTTCGAGTCCTGCCTGGGGACAAATGTTTGTACGCTCTGCAGATATTTGTTCTGTTCTGGATGTTTTCTATGTATAATAAACAATATATATCTATTGTAATAAATATATCAGTGGCAATGCAGCCAGTGTCTTGGGGACGCTTCCGACTGGTATTTATATGGATCAGTTGAGCTACCTGAAGATTGTTTGCAACAGTCTGCAGTTAGCTTAATTGTTTCAATTGTAAATACTAGTTCTAATTTGTTTTTATTATTTGATTGTAATTTTCTTTGTCAATAAAATTCAATAGTTTATCACTTATCTAGTACACAAGCTCTGCTTGGGGCTATATAATCCTGTATGAATTGTCCAGCTTTATTATTATTATAAATAGTTAATGTAAAATTATGTCTTCAAAGCTCCCTTTGTGTTCCCGTTTAGATGCCCCCAATGTACACAAAGTAACGTAGACTGCTGGAATTTTATGCTAAGGGAAACCTAGGAAAATAACTCAGATCCGGCCCGTTAAACTAAAGTTCAAATCGATTTATTTGCTCTAGCTCATAGATACAAACTTATCAAACTGAGAGCCCTTTAACCAGACCTAGTGACTTAGCGATTACACCCAGATGAATCTGGTTCATCAAGAATACCCAGAATCAGCTCACGGATGTAAACGTGTCGTTTTCTAAGTTAAATAATGACCTTAGTATTAGATAAGTCTGGCACGTTGTTTACATAAACCTCAATGCTACTCGTACGATAACTAACTTGGTTCAAGGTTCTACCTCTAGTACCGACACTAGAACCTTGTGAAGTGAATCATTATAATTTTTTATTGGCAGGTATTTCTACCTACTTCATTTCATTTATTTATTGCCGATATGTACGTTGGTTTGGTAGCTTAAGATCTAATTATAGCTCAAGTTAGTACGTACCTACACCCTGTTGGGCACTGCAATTTTAATTGTTAGTCATTTACATAATTAGGTACTTTTCATTCTACTTAATAATAATTTTCATGAATCTCTTAATAAATCGCCAAGTGCGAGTCGACTCGCACGCGAAGGGTTCCGTACCGTAAAAATCAGGAAACTTTTTCAAAGAACCTCAAATTTTCACTTTTTTGGAGACCCCTTTCAATTTTCAACTTTATTTTATTTTTAGTATTTGTTATTTGTACAGTTGTTGAAGTGTTACTTAGTTATAGAAAGTTTCATGTATCTCTACCTATTGTAGTTCAAGAGATACAGCCTTGACAAGTTAAGAGCAAAAATAGCAAAAAAATCACGTTTGTTGTAGATAGATAGATAGATAGAACATACTTTATTTGCACACTTATAACTAAGAAACAATTATAACAAAGTGACAATTGGCGGTCTTATCGCTCAAGAGCGATCTCTGCCAGACAACCTGGTATGGATAGGATCGTTGGAAATAAATGGGGTAAAGATCTGAGTGCATCTAATAAATATTGTACCTACTACTTAAAAATAAGTAATTATAAACTACAACATAAATTCAAAAAAAATAAAAAAAATACATAAACACCTTCTCCTATAAATATAAATATATTTACACGTATAAATATATATATATATATTTACCTACATATACATATTATGAAAACAAGGGTTAAAACAAGTGTTCAGTGACAGCAGGACAAATAGTGTT
Source organism: Eupithecia inturbata (assembly GCA_963662085.1). Lineage (NCBI taxonomy): Eukaryota > Metazoa > Arthropoda > Insecta > Lepidoptera > Geometridae > Eupithecia > Eupithecia inturbata. The sequence goes on along the minus strand of OY759180.1, from coordinate 5,178,072 downwards.
CCTTTACCATATCTTTGAAAATTGGTAGTGACTTCGCACACCTTACAGTAACCGGCAATGCGTTCCATAGCTGGACAGCCCGGACAGTAAATGAGTTGCCGTAGAACGAAGTAGAGTGGACAGGTATTTGGAGCAAAAGGGTTTCAGAGGAGCGGAGAGAACGAGAATGAGAAAGATGAAGAAATGTGAAACGTGCTTTGAGATAAGGCGGTGCAGAATATAAAATAAAAATATTGTAAAGAAGAGTTAGGATGTGTGAATTTCGCCGAAGCCTTATGGGTAGCCACCTGAGCTTTCTGCGAAACTCCGAGACATGGTCATACTTGCGCAAGTCAATTATAAACCTTATCCCGACGTTCTGCAGGCGCTGAAGTTTATCTAGCTGCTGCTCTGTTAAATCTAGAAAGGAAGAATCAGCGTAATCAAGAATCGGAAGGAGAAGAGATTGTGCAAGAGAAATTTTAGTAGAAATAGGAAGAAAATTGCGTAATCTTCGAAGGGAACCAGCTGAAGTAAACATCCTGCGGCTGATTTCAGAGAGCTGCGGTCCCCACGACAGAGTTCTATCAAGAGTTGTATATGTATGTGCCTTTAATTTTGATATTTATTTTATTTTTATTATTTGTTGTTATAGCCGCAAGAGAAATACACATTATCTGAACATTACAACTGCCTACCTCTTACGGTTCATGAGACATATCCACGTGACAGACGGACCGACGGACGAACGGACGGACAGCGGAGGCTTAGTAATAGAGTTCCGTTTTCACCCTTCGGGTACGGAACCCTAAAAATCAGGCAAATAATCTGTACTAACACTTACTATAGTATCTCACTTCAAAGCAATAAGTTTTCAGAACAACGAAGGCGGGAATCGAAACCGCAACCTCCAGCGACGCAGGCGGACCTTCGCCTACCGCGCCACATCGGTCGTCAAACCTCTCTATACAATATTTCAGCCCAGTTTAGTAGTATTGTCATATAAACGTAACGTACATAAAACAGCAGACGACTTACGTTGAGGGTTTTCAAAGTTTTCACATCATTCGTTTCAAATTTGAGCATTGCGAACTGTTCATCGGTGAATCGTACTCCCTTTTCAATGTCAATCTCTTTTTGTTGCTGAATTTCTGCATTGCACCTCTTTATTTGTTCTACCGGCTTCAGCTCTACTTTTTCCTCTTCCTCTTCACCTCCTTCCTCTTCAAAATCGATCTACAAACATAAAAAAAATGAAAAACTCAAATCAAATGAAAAACTCTTTATTTCCATAAATACAATAAATGTGCACTTAGAAAAGTCAAATTATAAAATTAAACACTGACACGGAAATAAAATGATATATTTGATTTCTGTCGCTTCGGTATGTAGACTAAAGTAAAGATGCTACTAAGAAACCAGTTGTTATTTTGCGAGTTACGAATAACGAGTATGGTTAATTTATTGGTTTTAAAAAAATATTACGATATAACGCATAACTAGCAATACATATGTATAAACGTATGAACTTTTCGAAAGTTGAGAACTTTAGAAGGTTTATGTAGGTGAATTAAGCGTTCAAACAAACTAACAAATAAATAAAAATAAATAATAAATAATGCTGGACAATCCACACAGCATCATCTAGCCCCAAGCTAAGCAGAGCTTGTGTTATAGGTACTAGATGACTGATAAATTTAATACAATACATTACATAGATAGATATTTTTTTATTATATATATAGAAAATACCCAGAACACCCGAAACAAATATTTGTAGATCGTACAAACATTTGTCCCAAGGCGGGAATCGAACCCGCAACCTTCTGCGTCGGAGGCGGACCTTCGCCCGCCGCGCCACATCGGTCGTCAAACAGAAAGACATGCATAGCGAAGTTATTCTTATCATAGAGATGTTCCGTTAAAAAATTCAAAAAGTACTTAGCTGCTCCATGATTTAAATAATGCACTAACCTGTTCAATTTTCTGACATGTTTTAAGTTTCCTGTAATAAGCATCAGTTCGTTTCTTCGATGCTAGGGCAACTTCTCTGTTCACCATGCGCCAGAAAATGAAGACAGGATGGCGATACAATTCAGGCGGGCATTCCTTGAGCGGGGTCTTACCAAAAAGAATTAGACGTTTAAGCCGTTCCATTTCATCGAGCTGTAGAAAGAAAGTATACATAGGCTTATTATCAGGAAGGCCTATGTCCTGCTGTGGACTGGCATGTCCTGCTGTGGACTGGCATGAGCATGAAGGCGCATAAGGCAGGATAAACAGCCTTTAATTATTATTGTGCGTTGTGCTGTGTGAAGACGGCTTAGAAATTGCTCCACCCCAACTCTTTCTGCGGGTGTCGTAAAATGCGACTAAGGGATATCCACCGGGGGTGGGCAGCAACGCCACCTGCACCTGCATCTACCACCGAACTGCGATCCCCAACCCGCATGCCCAGCGTGGCGATTATGGGCATTACCCCCGTGAAATAAAAGCCAACAAGGCGCTTATCAGGAGGAGGCCTGGGTCCAGCTGTGGACCAATATAGGCTGTGGAGATGGAGATGGAATAGCGTTGGACCTGGATCTCAATGTCTTTGGCGAACAAAAATCTAATTTTGAAGACATATTTTGTAAACAATAAATGTTATAATTTAACTATTGATAGGGAAAGAGAGATACCGGGAACGGCCTCTACAACAATTTCCTGGTGGGATAGGCACTTATCTAAAAAATGTTAAGAGGCATTATTTTAAGGTTTTTAACCGACTACGCAAAAAGGAGGAGGTTCTATACACAGAAGTTCTATAGGCACAGCCATACTACGGCTGTGTGTATTTCTCCAATGTTAATTTATTGTAGACTGATTTTGATGATTCGATTGGTTTTGTATAAATTAATCACGGGGAGGTCCCAAAAAAAAACTATTAGTTCCACAAAAAATTAGTGTAGAGGTGTTCGAAGCAGGAATTTAGTTTTTCTAAAAAAAACATCAATTTATTACCTATTGCATATCGTCGAGTACCCAGTATCGTTAGGTATTCATGATCGGTAAAACATTACAACACTTAGATTGGGCAATAACGCTCAGCTTCGCGACAAAGTTCCCTTCCCCGGCCATAAAATGTAAACGAGCTCGAGTTGTTATACAAACAGTCTCATGATAGGAGGCTAATTGGTTTCACGGCAAATATCAGCTATTAGCTTACGTAACACGAATGTGCCAACAAAATTAAAAAGCAGTGATTCACTGTGCTTAAAAATAACAAAAAATAGCACCTATTATGTTCATTAAATTAACATTTATAACATACTTGACTTTGATTTATAATTTTGGGTACCTAAGTACTTATGTAGGTACTATCCTACTAAGCGTTACCGAAAAACTTCACACAAATAATGTCGATAGAGTAAAATTGCTGTGTGGTGCCGCTTTGAATTTACACCACCCCAACTACTCCCGCGGGTGTCGTAAGAGGCGACTAAGGGATATCCACCGAGGGTGTGCAGCACATCAGCGCTCCCTGCAGAATAATTCTACCACCAAACTGCGATCCCCAACCCGCATGCCCAGCGTGGAGATTATGAGCATTACCCCCCGTGATATAAAAGCCAATAAGGCGCTTATCAGGCGCTGACCCGGGTCCAGCAGCGGATCAATATAGGCTGTGGAGGTGGAGTCTAAATCCGGCCTTATTTAAAAGGCCGGACCTTACCTTTCCCATTAAAATATGGATTAGAATATACATACGACTCTAGCAGCGATCCGTTTGTTGAGGTTCTCGTCGATGACTTCGATGATTCTCTCCTGAAAGTCAGTCATGTAGGTCTTGTCAGTGAGACGGACCAGGTTAGAGCCCATGTGTTTCTCGAGGCGGGCGCGGACATGTGGGTGAGCGAAGCTGTGAAAAACAACAATCTATTAGGTGTTCATTCATAGGTACATACCTAATTTAATTACCTATGTACCTAGTTTGTGGTCCTAAAATTGTCTTATCAAATTTTTGCTCTCGTGATCTTTTAGCTAGGCTAAGACTTAACACCTCAATACTTTTTTAAATGGTCTACGAACCAAGAGCATTTGATACGTTCTATAACGTTCCAAACTCCTGAAAAACTGAACAAATCCATTCCCAACGTCTGACCTAAATACGAGTAAAACGCTCAAAACATAATGACAAGTTACTGGTATTTACGAAACGAGCAAATCGGCTGCTTTAAAAATAATAATCAATTCTTATTCCAGATGAATTTAAAACGTAAGAAATTCCATCGTTGTCATGCTATCATGCTATTTAAAGGTGCCAAAAGATTAGGTATTTATTAAAACACTGTGTTTTGATACCACGCGGCCACGCAATGAATAAATTAACAATGTACTTTCTAGCTTTCATTAAAGTTTTAGTATGTTTGTGCTTTGAGCTTTCGTTCGTGAAGTATGATTATGATTAGGTTTGTATGCTTTAATCTGGTCCAAGCTTACCGCTGTCGCGCTTGACCGTTCGTGCGCTTTTGGCGGCTCGTTTTGGCGGCTTTTGGTACACAAAGCACAGAGCGTGCTAGCGTTCTCGCCGAGAGGTAAGGTTTAGTGGTTTTGACGCTAGATGTTCGTGTCACAGTTGAGACCCCGACAGCGGTGGTGCGAGGGCATGGCACGGTACGGCACGGCCCCGCTGACACCACCATGTAGGTATAATTTTCGTGTAAAGGATACTACATATTAGAACCATCTGAATTTGCCGTACGGAACTCGTTTTATCACCTAAGCTATGCTATCAATGTAGACAGTCAAAAGTTAATAGTTGTGGGAGTTCTAGGCCGCCATGTTGAATTTACAGACATAAAAATTACAGTTCAGACCTAGGTTTTTATGCCACATGTTAAACCAGAAACCTAAAAATCGAATACTTAGAGAGCTTCCTAAAAACTTACTCCAGGGAGGAAACTTTTCATATTAGAACTTACCTACCTCTAGCTCTACGCCATCTACCGATAAACATTTATATAAGTATAATATATATATATATGTATATGTATATAAGGATTCAATATATTGAGGAGTTGTTGCTGAAAAGCTGATTGATAGGCTCCAAATAAGTACCTAACCATAAGAAAATACCTCCGTCCACGCGTTTCTTTTCTTTGAATGAATGAAAGAATGCAATAATTCATACGCACGTAATGTCAGCTGGGATAATTATATCGAAACTCTCGTTAGTCCCGAAATTTGACGAGATGACAGATTTGCATCATTATTTTTAATAGAAACAGAGTCTTTAAAATATTGCATTCTTGCGTTCACTCAAAGAAAATAAAGGCGTGTGTAGAGTATAATTATATTACCTACTTGTAAGCAATCAGCACGTGCTCATGGTATAAGGTCCTTTAGTTGGCGTGACTAGCGCATATTTCAGCAACATACACATGAACTTAGTTCACGAGTTATTGCGTACATTGCAGTTGAAACAGTACACTATTTTATACATAAGATCTTTTTTGTACAACAAAACAATAAACATAAATAGATAGTTATAAGTCTTTATTTACAACGTCAGACACACACATACAGATTAGACTACAGCAATTATAGAGTATGCTAGTAAAAAGAAACAATAACAAAATACAGTTGACTAATAAAAACAAACATAATAAAAAACTAAGTAAAATGTCTGTGTTTGCTGCAGTACGTCAAAAAAGGCAATGGCTCAGCGTAACATTTTTCTCAAGAAGCAAAAACACTGATTTTCAGCTATAACCCATTGGTAAACATGTTTCTGATTCTGATTCTGAAGCAATAAGTTGCATGGCTTACGATTGTTGGTAGAACTTGCCAAAATACTGGGTAGACTGCAGACTCTATAAGAATGACTTTAGGTGAACTATAACCACACATATATATTAAATGCGAAAGTTTGGATGGATGGATAGATAGATGGATGGTAACAAGCATCCAGTGGATGTTTGTTACTTCTTCACGCCATAACAACTGAACAGGATCGATCTGAAATTTTGCATAGATTACATATACATAGGTATAAAACCTGAAATAAAACATAGACTCTTACTGTACTACTGTATTTATGGGAATATATTTATCCCATAAATATATTCCCATGGTATATAAATATATTTTTTGAGTATAAGACAAAAGATCTTTAAATTGAAATAACATTTACCCAAAACGTTTCCATACAAACACCGCGTGAGAAGCTAGGGCAGACACTTAGAAATAAATAAACTATATTTTTTTCGAGTTAAATATTTTCTGCTGAAATCACTTTCATTGATCAACTATGGTTTCTGAAAGATTTTGTAAAGGATAAAACTACAACTTTCTCAAAGAGTGAGAGTTTATAAAACGCCCGAAAAAATATGGCTGAAACTATGTCTGTAAGTACATCTTATGGTTAGTCTATGTATGTAAAAGAAATTCGTGTTAGTTACACTATTTATAACTCAAGAACGGCTGAGCGGATCTCGGTGAAATTTGGCAGCGAGGTAGATGGTATCCCGGGCCCAGACATAGGCTACCTTTTATTCCGGAAAAAAGCGTGCGAAGCCGCGGGCTGCAGCTAGTATAATATAAAATGAATCCCTATTTCCCTTGGTCACGGCATCACGCGTGAACGGCTGGACCGATTTCGCTTTTTTTTGTTGTGTTTGTTATTGTCAGGAGAAGGTTCATAAGAATGAAAATATCAAGAAAATTGCGCGGAAAATTTTAAATTTAAGATAACTTAACGACCATAATATCTATTGGAATTCAATATACATAGTTAAGACAGGACGTCTGTCGGGCCAACTAGTGATTATATAAATCAACGATGTCTAGGTATGGAAATTCAGTGCTTTAAAAGATATGAGTATCCAGAAATGGGTTTATAAACTTCTAAAGTAGACCACATTAGAAGTTCTTTTACGGTCTACGTCGTAGCACCTTGTTGCCTGGCTACGGCTACGGTTTATAGCGGTTACCTAATCACATCACATCACACTAATATTTTAAATCGAATGTTTCGATGTTTAGATGTGTGGATGGATGTTTCTTACCTCTTCACGCCAAAACTACTGATTGGTTCCGGCTGAAATTTTGCGTACAGTTTGTTGTAAGCCTGGAATAAAACATAATTATGCTACTTTTTATCCCATAAATCAGTTCCTAATGGCTAGAAATTACCATTATACGTTTTCAAAGTAAAGTAAAGTAAAATTTATTGCATCAAATACATGTAAATAAGGTACATAGGTGGAGTATGTTTAAGCAGACACAATGTACATATTTCTACCGTTTCGGCAAAAACTGGGTACAATGTCACTTAATTAAATGTATAGCTAATAAATCAAATTGAAAAGAATACTTAGTTGATAAGAAAACTGAATATTAAATTAAAATTGAAATTACAAAAAATTAAAAACTAACAATTTCTTTCATAGAAACAACGCGTGTGAAGCCGCGGGCAGAAGCTACAGAGACTAGTACTATAAATGCAAAAGTTCGGATGTTCTGTATTTTATGTTTGTTACCTCTTCACGCCAAAACTAAAATAAATTAATAAATTTCGCATAGCTGTAGTTCTAGACCTGGATTAAAAAAAACAGACTACTTACTATATTAAAAAAAAAAAAAATGTTTGTGAAGCCGCGGGCAGAATCTAAGAAATACTAAGGTGTAATATATTTTTCACGCTTTCACTGCCCGTGCCAGGCTGCAGCGTGTAGGAGTGCAAGATCCACATGTGCGTCGTGGGCATTGAAACTGTTAACTTGTTCACAATATGCCATCTCTGCATGATCTCTACTCTAAGTTACATCCGCTATAACAGTTTATAAATCTCAGGGTTCTATCAATAATTGTTTATCTATTCTTCTTTTGATGTTTCCTTTATACCCTGTTTATACCTTACGCCGTAACACGTTTCCGAAGCTACTCTTCAAGGTCAGTAAAGACTGTTATTGAAGGTCATAATCAATATCATATCGATTAAGGTGGTACGATATAATCAACACTTCTGTATGCTTGGGCGGGTGGTTAAGGTCTTCTACTAGATTTTCTTTCCGGCCCTTGTGAGGGACACGGAGGGGGGCCTCAAGGCTGGGCTCTTTACCCCGGCTTCAACTCGAGGGGTGACGACACTCGGTCCTTGGGTTGTGCTCTTTTTTGCTTTCTTTTATACTTTTTTGAGGCTGCATGTGTTTTTTTTTATTGCTATTCCCATGGACTCAGGGTGTTTCCGCGGGGGTCGGTCCCGCGGAAGGGGTCGCCACGGGCGGTCATCATCTGGGGCCGGGGCTGGTGAGGCGCGAGTTAGTGGAGGGGGCGTGCTGGCCGTTGTCGGTGCGGTCGTACATCCGACGCGCCGACTGCACGACGAAGTCTTCAATGTTTTGGATCTGCAGGTCGCGGGCGATGTAGTCGTTCCTAACGTGGCCCGCGCCCGTGCAGATCCTCAGGGACACGTTCTGCAGCGCCAGTAGCCGGTCTCTGTTCGTCTGGGAGCCGAGTGAGTACCAGGCCGGCACTGCATAGGTGAGTCAGGACCGAACGTAGCTCTTGTAGACCCGCACCTTGGTCCTCAGGGCAATCGAGATCCCAGGACAGGTAGGAAGAGCGCTCTGGCGACGCGCGCTTGTTGCAGCGCGAGATCAACCAGTGGCTGCATCCTCAACGACCTGTCAATCTCTACGCCGAGTTAAGGTGTTCGAGGAGTTATATATCCATAACGCACTCGCCGTCCTAAGCTTCGCAAAACACAGATAATCAAATTCCACTCAGTCAGGTAAGGTAAATACGTCTCTACCTACTGTGAAATTAAAAATAACTAGGGCACCGACTTTAGGAGTGACTAAGAGGCAGACCGAAAAATCACATTCAAAATCATGTGTCCGGTAATATGTAGGTATTTATTTTTAGTCATACGTTATTTGTGTTTTCTCTTGAAACTGTTGTTGTTTCTGTAAGTTCTGGTTCAACTTCCATCAATAGATGCATTTCAACAACTGTTGATGTAAGAATTTAGTATGAAAAGAATGAAGATATTGATGAAATTTTAAAATCAAATTTCAAATTTGAATGTACATTTGTCGACAAATATTAATACTTACTTATCGAACACTCAGACGTTTCAGAATCTATAAATAGATAGGGACGTTGGAAGCGTTGTACTCATCCATAACTATAAAATTGCCGTCTTGGCAATGATCTAAGTGTACTTTCACACAGCAGTCCGTTTTACAGGTCCTTTTTATCGTATACGTTTTCATTCGGCGATGGCGGATGTATTTATATGAATTCAAACACATTACTGAATCTGGAATACTTTCATGTGTGTGATGTGAACTCACTCATACAACTACATCCGCCAACGCCGAATAAAAACGTATCCGATAAAACGGGCATGTAAAACGGACTTCTGTGATAACGTACCACGCAACGACAGAGGTTCTGAATGAGTAGTTATTTTTAACCGACTTCAAAAAGGAGGAGGTTCTTAATTCGTCTGTCTGTTTTTTTTATGTACATAAGTATGTTAGGTACTTAATATCTCCGCCTATGGTTAACCGATTTTACTGATTTTTTCACTATTTTATAAAGAATGATCCCGAGGTGGTCGCATAAAATATTATTTCCCGTGGGATTAGTATTTATCCTGTAAACTTAAAAAGCAACATAATATTTTTGAGAATCACGACTAGCTACAACAGTTTTGGTGATATCTGCGCCAATTTTTAATAGGTTTTGTTAATTCTTTCATTGTTGTATAAAAATTGATTTTGAGGTGGTCTTCTATAACTTTGATTCTTGAGGAATTGCTATGTGCGCCGTAAAATGTACATAGGTTTGTCAAAATTCTTCAGAATCATCGATATATACATATATGTACTACGCAATAGATTGCGCATTCCGAACACTCTGACAATAGATTTGTATTTTTAGTTTTCTCTGTAAGTTTGAAGCAAATTGGGCCACTGGTTAAACAGTTACAAAAACACCAAAAACTTCAACCCCCCTTTTCACACCTTTAGGGGTGGAATTTCCAAAAAACCCTTCTTAGCGGGAGGTTGTGTAATAACAGGTACCTGCTTTTCAAATTTCAGCTTTCTAGCTTCAGCGGTTTGGGCTGAGCGTTGTCCCCAGAAAATAGCTTGTTCTTTTATATATTACTAGCTGCAGCCCGCGGGTTCGCACGCTTTTTTCCGGAATAAAAGGTAGCCTATGTCCGGCCCCGGGATACCATCTACCTCGCTGACAAATTTCACCGAGATCCGTTCAGCCGTTCTTGAGTTATAAATAGTGTAACGAACACGACTTTCTTTTATATATATATAGATAAGATATCTTAAGTACATTTAAAAATGTTTTGTTTTCTAGCTTTGTATTTTTTCTTTTAATTTGTTATACTTATAATTGTGTACCTGACTCCTTATGTGTACCTAAATACTGTTTTTGTTCATCTGTAATTTTTTCCTGTGCTGTTTGTGTGTGACCTAATAAATTTTTTATCTATCTATCTATCTAGGATGTATAGTTTTTTAAGTAATTACGAACCATCTCACAAGAGCTCTCATTTGGCAAAGATTCTATGACTTCGTAGTTCATTTTTCCATGGTTGCTGTTTTTATTTTATTTTTGAGTTGCTACGTGCTCTCATTTGCTTTCTGATATACGAAATACCAACATACCTAATAAATTCCGTTATTCAAATAACGACTGATTTTACTTTGATATTTTTGCGTCATTACGTTTTATTTATACATGGTGTACCCCGAATAACTACAAAGCCCAAAACAGGTGAAACTAGATCAAAATGATCGACGAAAATGTTTGAAAAAGTGCAGCGCCAGCCTCATCCATACCGCAAGCAATGCTTGAAAACGAAAGTTTTCAATCAGTGGGCCCGTCATGACCTACGGAGCTGAGACGTGGACAATCACGGTAGGGTTGGTGACCTGTTCAAAGTCACTCAGTGAGCTATGGAAGAGCTATGCTCGGAGTTTCTCTGAAAGATAGGATTCGTAGTTCGTAACAAATACATCCGACAAAGGGTCAAAGTTATCAACATAGCTAAAAGGATTAGCAAGCTGAAATGGCAGTGGGCCGTGGTATCTCACGAAGAACCGACAAACACTGGGGTAAATGTGTTCTTGAGTGTAATCCGTGACTCGGCAAACGTAGTGTAGGACGTTCAGGCAGGTGGAATGACGACCTGCGAAAGACTGCAGGCAGATGCTGGATACGGCACGCTGATGACTGGGCGCAATGGGAGCGCCCCATTAGGGGAGGCCCCATATCCAGCAGTGGACGATAGGTTGATGATGACGATGTTGAACATGAAATCCAAGAAAATGTATGTTTTATTGTTTTGCTTGGCTTGTGTCTACTAGTTAAAGTAAGTAAGTAACGGGTATTACAACGGGTTATACAATTTTGACTGTGGATTGGTAATTTTTATGATAATGAGAGAAAGCTCAATAAAATTTTAGTCTTATTATCGCAAGTGACTGTGACAAAATGGGCCTCATTATTTCGTTGATTTCTAGAAACCACCCAAACTCTAAAAATCCCTTTTATTTATAAGAAGACAGGTTTTGCTTCTCGACGACACTGCAGCGGCGTCTTAGCTAAATAATTAAGAAATAAATAAAACGAAAGTGTTCCGTGCTTTTAAAAAAAGCGTCTACTTTATCGCGAGTAGGTATGTAAATTAGAAGTGATATCGTTCCGCACGCGAATCGAGCATAATATTTAGTACGTTATCGAATAAATGGGAGCGTGGATGACGCAAAATTGAGACAGATACTAGCGTCAGATAACAGAAGCACTTCGGACCAACACCGGAATGTCTAAAACATAGGCAGGCATATACATTCACATACATATTATTTATAAACCATTTAGTCTGCTAACTTTGAGCATTGCTATCTCTCACTCTGTCTTCATCTATTGACATAAGTCAGAGTGAGAAATAACGCTGCTTAGCAACTGTTTTAAGCGGACCCCAAATAAGGGGATAGAGTTTATCGGCGATCTTTTGTAATGTTTGCTCGAATTTCATTAGTCGTTAAGAATGTTTCTGTAAAATATTAAAACATGATAACAATATACAAGTACGTAGGTAAAAATTATATGAATTTATTGTTTTAAGATTGCTGTCCGATATCCGTTGATTATGTATTGCTATAAGCAATACATAATCAACGGATATCACCGGATATCGGATATATTTGAAATTGCTTGCATAGCAAGCAATTTCAAATGTTGCTTTTCTTAAATTGAACACGTTGGTATTTATTTATTTGCTGATGTTTCTGGTAGGCCTATATCTAATCACAATTTGGTCCAGAATAGCCGGTTCCCACGTACAGATAATATTCAAATATGTTAAAATTCTTCTTCACAATAAAAAAAAAGTGCTGCATGCAATAAGCAACAGGCACCTGAGAGTAGAAGGGCCCCGCGAAGGCACTTTGACATCGTAGTCCTCTAGATCCGTCGTGGACCTCCGTCTTCCTCGATCTCTGCCAGCCAGCAGTTCTATAGTCGTCCAGAAGGATCCCTCAGAAGTACTGGACTCTGTTCGTTGCATCGTGTGATGAAGCCACTCCCGCGGCCTAAGGTGCAATGACTGCCGCTGGCGGGCCGCGGAACCTGGCGCCGACACCCCACGTGCTACTTGCCGCACACGCGAACATTAATTTTAACGACCTGACACATTCACAGACACCTCGCGCTTTCGCCCAACGACACGATCGAGCTTTTAATTGCCGTCGATTGTACGAAAGAGCTTGCACTTTTAAATACCATTGAACGTTTTATAAAGGTTTGTAATGGAAAACGTTCGTGAGTTGCGAAAAAATAATTGATTTTGCTGAAAAATTAACAGCTTTCAATTATATGACTCAGTGTCTACTGAAATCAATCAGATTCAGATTTGCAGTATACGACTGGTTTTTCCAACGGAAAAGCGATTAGTCTTGAACTGGCGCGTAACAACAGTAGCAACTAACAGCTTTAACAGCGTATTCAATTCATCCGGCTGATTGGGCGGTGACCCGGATAGCACCAACGTCGCCACGACCGGGTCATTCTGCCATGGTCGTTGTTCGCAGCAAACAAATAATTAGACATTGAAACTTTTATGACAACCCGTGCAGGTTAAACAGTTACACCATTGCATTGACCGAGTTTTGGAAGTGTTTAAAGGAAAGTATGATTTGATGCATTGCTTATTTTGCAGATAGTATGTACATCAACAGAAACAGTGACTAAATTGCTGATTGAACAGAGCTATCACGTGACTCTGACTCATGCCGTTCACATGGTGGCACATCAGCTTCGAAATTGAAAAACTTTGAAAGCTTTCAGACATGTCATGGTTATTGCACGCTGTTGTTAATTTCCGATGAATGTTAGATTCCATAATGGTGCCTTTATTTCTTACTCCTTGGAGAGAATATTGTTACACATTATTATCTTCATGACGACTGTGTGGGGTCACGCGACGACAGCACGCGCGTGCCCGGAGACGTTTACATATAGTAATCTGTGGTCGGGTGATTTGTGGTATTTTTGTCAAAGCAACCACGTGATTTATTATTGACGTCAATAGTGTGGCAAAGAGCCTCGCGCCGGGTAACAGACTTGCCTTATCAGTTCTTGAAACTTTGATTGAGACATAGTTACATAAACTTACCTGCTATTAAAATAATCTTTTTCTATTGAAATTCTGGCTACGAGCTAAACTGCGTATAGGCATACCCATCTCTGTTATCTATTTAAGCCGTGTCAGCGAATACCTACCAAAGAAATCACTTTTCGAATTCTCTCGTTTTATCTTTGACGCCGAATATTTATTTATTGAAGCACGTTTATTGGGATAAGTGTGACCTTTATTCTGGAATCACGCTAATGAAATTCCCCTCTCAATAAAGAAAAAAAAGAAGAAAGAAAATATTTTATTTCCTAAACCTTAAATCTACTGCACAGCAAACTAACATAAGAAACTAACTAGTAGAGTACCCACCTACTAGAGGTGTTAAAGGTTATATTCGCCCAAATACAAAAAAAATAATCCTAATACACATATACCTACCAAATAGAAATATACACTAATACATAACAACAAATACAATAGTGACTGTGAGAGACATACTAATTACTTACATAAATAATATTCGTAAACTTTTCGTTTAAAAGTGTGATGAGATGTGGCTTTTTTATATCAATAGGTATATCGTTCCATAGTTTGACGGCTTGGGCAGTAAAAGAATCGCTATAAAAGGAAGTTTTCTGAACTGGAGCCACCAAAAACAACGTTTCTGAAGATCTTAGAGAGAGACAATGAGAAAAGGGATTAAAAAGTATAGAGAAAAGAAGAGACAGAATGTGCAAGTTTCGGCGCTGACGAATGGGAAGCCATTTGAGCCGAGCTATGCCAGTACGTAAAGTTTATTATCATCGCCTGTTACAGTAATAGACGTAGGTAGAGATTGCTAAAGGTAGGTATCTAGTATACAGACAACCAGCAGCATCATCAATCGGCAGTGTACCCCGCCACCAACAAACGGGATTTGGTTAACTTTGGTATTTTAAGTTAACCAAATCCCGAAAAAAAATAAAAAAATATTTTCATATCGTCTGCATAGATCAGGTGATCTATGCAGACGATATGAAAATATTTTGCTATATAATATTTTGTGCAACAGGTGAGATTGTGATGAATAGGAATGGATCGTCGATTTTTTTACAGACAACGAAACGAGACCGTTTATTTATCGTCCACGATAAACTAGTTTATAATACAGTTTAAATTTGGACTAGTTCATGATCGATCGTTGAACGTTGATTCAATGATTGGTAAACGACGACTAGAATAAACTGCTTAGGTTATTATAGGTAGTCAATATGCGTATATGTCAGTTTGCGTGCGTAAACAAAATGTGTCATTCATTATGCAAGTATGCCAAACTAATGTTATCGCTTATCAATCGACGATAAACAATTTTTTTTTATTGATTTACCTAATCATTCTAATTATAAAATAAATCACCTTGACCTACGCAAAGTGCATTTCAAACAAGACTAATAAATAATAACGTAAACAAACAAAATTCAAAAATCTGATACATTGCACATGCATTGCAATAGAGTTTATTTTTACAAAACACCGCCCACTCAACCGTTATAGAGTCGCGCGTATGGCGAAAGAGTCATATTATTAGCGATACAAGCAAATGTGAAGAGAACAGAATGCTTGATAGACGGAGTGGCTAGAGTAACAGTTTCACCAACGCTCGACGTTGGACTGCGCGATGCAAATGTCGTTCACATGTATACTAGTGTATCAGGGGACTGTAAACCTGTATAACAGTTGACGGCCAACAAACTGTTTATAAAAAGTGTTCGTTCATTCAACGACCACCGACGACGCGCGACGGTGAAACGAATATCTATTGATAATAAAAAAATCCTTTTATAACTTACGCATATTGGATGATCTTAGCTTGCCACCAGCGTGGCAAGTTGGGTGGTAGTGTGAACCGCTTCATCTTTTTGCGTCCCATCTCGGTTTCTTGAACTTCATCTTCGCCCTCCACCTAAAATAAACTCTTTTATTAAAGTAGTCAAAGATTGGTATGGATCTTGGCATCAAAATCTCCAGCTCTTTGAAGCCATAGATTTAACTTAGATCCATTTTTACATACATCATCATCATCATCATCAGCCAATACTAGTTCACTTCTAGACATAGGCCTCAAAGAGAATAAAACTACTCCATTATAGGCCTCCCCGCTCGATAAAGTAATAAAGTACCTATTCATTAATTCCTTTATTCATTCTATAGCGCCTTGTCAGCTTCACAAACACTCACTCATATTTTGGTTGAAAATTATTTTGTAGCATAAAAGTATTAATCGTTATAACACTGACCGCAAGTTTTACTTTTTTGTCCTTATCGGTTGCAGCTGTATCTGGTTCGCCCATTTTCGGTTATTTATTTCGTTAAACTCTTTAAATTTGGGAAATATATATGCGCAGGGAATTTAGAAAGTAATTAAATTTAAAAATGTTACCTAAACATTACTAAAATTTTAAATGTTGGGAAAAATATAAAATGTACTACAATTCAGTAGGCCACCATGATCCAAGATAATATAATACCTACGGAGAAGAGACGGGACTACAAACAAAAAAAATTATCTATGAAACGTGCAGTTACACTAATTACCAACCTTAAAAAAAATAGTATAACCTTAAAAAAATGGCAATAGTTTGACACAACAATAGTGCCAACATAAGCATAAAATAGGGTTGTACTAAGGAGGGGACAGGCTTTTTATCGATGATTTATGCTTACATGCTAATATGAACCTTTAAAGGTATTTGAAATTAATAAGCAAAGTACGAAAAAATATTTTTTTATTACAAGCACAACACAATTTTTAAAAACAATTTTGAAAGGGCACAACGCCTTAATATGATGAGAAACTATATGTACAATACACCTTAATTTATTAAAGGGTAATATTTATTGCACATCAGACAAAGTATCACCTAGGAATTTATAATCATTAGTTGCGTTAAATAATTTTTACACATTTATTATACTTTACATCAAAAAAAATAAATTCCCTAAAAAAAAACTGGTACATTACTTTAAAAATAATTATACTTAATTCGAAAATTCATAAACTCTACATTGTATTTTTTCTTATAATGCGAAACAAAAATGATTCATAAATAAAAAAAAAATATTTCAAAAAATACTGATGATTACAAATCAAATCAACCAGCGTAAATACAGGACTCTTGGACACGTCAGAAAATACAAATTTTGCCAAAATATTCGTTTTTCACTGCATAATCGACGTGTTTTTACACGGCATATTTCGCACTTAATTTTACTCATTTGCCACTGCACTCAGCACTTTGTTTATTAGCGCTTGGATAATTTTATAGTCGTTATTATATGGAATAGGAATGATCAATCAAAACTGCATAAAACTCACTAAAACAATTTTTTTAGTAAAGATCTTGTTGTGACAAGACACCGAATCGAAACCGAATGAACACGACTGACAGATACCCGTCCAGTGTGACAGGTGACGAAAACATGATGGCGAAGTACCTATAAGTCTTCTAAGTTCGAAAGCGGACAGTTACAAAGTAAACAACGAATTTCCGTCTACACCTTATTTGAAAGGGTTTAAATTGAATGCACGTTTCATACAATCGTTTTTTTCTTAGAAACTTGCGCCTGGGTGACCATGATTTCCATATTCAAAAAGAATGTAATCGTCACGTCAAAGGCAAATCCATAGAGTATCTTAACTCCTTCGATCAGAGAGTATAATGGATAAACTATAAAGGCTTATTTTGCGTAACTTTACAAATGGGTCGCTGTCTGTTTATAAATACTTAGTTATAAGTACTTAGTGTTTGACCTACATATTCATTGCTGTCGATGTCATAGTGTAATCCATTTATAATTTTACAAAATTACATTAAGCGTACAAAAGTTTACCTGCCTGCCTATGTTCCCCTAAATGGAGAAATATTTTCCCTTAATGCTACGCAAATCACAACTCCTGAATTCTAAATCAAACGAATTCATTAAACATAAAAAAAAAATTATGGATAATAAATAATATTTGTTTTATATAAAGCATAATAAAATTTTCTTTTAATACCGCTAAAAGATTCTCAAGCGACGCCTCCATGTTACACATTTTTATGTGACTTTTCTGAACATTAATATTTTTACATTTAGAGATATTACCACCAAGTTTGCAGTAATTATGTATCTTCTCATATACCATAGAAGACGTATTTATCGTCATAGATGTGCTTCCACCAAAAAAAATTGGAGTGGGTAGAAGTCTGGCTTCTATCGCTGCTAGTTTTTGACGCGACAAATGTTTAATATCGGTTGATAAAACATCGTTTTAACACAACACAAATTGTCGTAAACCGAGAAATATACAGACTGATTGGTACATGGACTGACAGGCTAGAAGCTCACTTCTCATTCTTATTTTTCACTTCTATGTTTCCAAAAGAACCAATAATAAAAAAAAATGAAATATGATAAGATATATTATGATTGGGAGCCAACCATTCTCGTTTGTGTTCTTTACATTTCCATGATGAACAGGATATCAATCAAGACTTACTTTTTACGTTGCCAGATTTCAAAGTAGTAAGCATAGTTTACACCTTTGAGTTATAATTATTTTATTGATTTTGTAAAGAAATTGCGTAAAAAATTTGCAATTTATTAAGATTTGTATTTCTTTATTTACTTTCTATCCATGCTCATGTCCTGACGGACGACGGTAATTTAATTAACCATCACCGTATAATAAACCCCGTTTTAAAGTAAAAACAAATTTAGATTAGCTAGAAACTTTACCAAGTTAGCCTGTTAGTTAAGTGCCTGACCCATAACCTATCTTATAACAAGGTCAAGAAAAATGTGAGCAAGTACATGATGTGCTTCACCCTTAGCGCTTAAAGTAGAACTACATAGCTCTTGGAGATATTTTACAATAATATGTAACCTACACGTTATCATTATACTGGCACCGTTCCCAAGCTTCACCTTGAGTAAGTACCTACATTATGTAAGTAGGTACCTAAATACTTGGTAGGTACCTATTGGTAATTAAATTAGATACTTCTACAAAAATCTTTCATGTCTCTATTATTATACACCGCCAATTGATAATTTTGATACGGGACCACTAAAACCAAGAAAATATTCAAGAAAAAGTTCTCAAGAATTCTCGTGCTCAAATTGAAACACGATAGTTATGCCGCCCTAAACTGTCAAAGTTGAGAAAATTAGGCGCGCATCTTAGCGTTTGACAAGAAAGGTAAGTTATGATATACATTCACTAAAATCGTTCACGTGACGAGACGTGATGACATTTGATGCTGCATGCTAGCATCGGTCGATAAATCGAGATACCGCCATTTTTCTCGAGTTATCGAGAAGTAACACGCTTCTCGTGGCGTGCATCTTAGCCTTGCAAGTGACGTATTTTTTCTCTATTCTACCCAAGACAACAATCCCCGTGCTTGTCCTACAGGAGTATAACAACCTCCTATATAATGGGATGATTATGTCCCTTGTAAAATGATCTACTATTTAATGTAAAATTAACCATAGTTTAGGTTAATTTTAAGTAATTTATATTGTTCATGCTATGAATCATCATGCTATGAATCATATGAATAATCATATGCATCATTCAATTGTAACGACCTTAAAATAACTAATTTTTAAGACAATTTTATCCTATACCTACTTTACATAAAACAGGATTATGAAGTAACATGTATAATAATTATAGCAAATTCAGACTCTACCTAGGTATTTAAAAATATCTCATACTAGCTGCTACCCGTGGCTTCGGACGCTTTTTTTCGGGATAAAAAGGAGCCTAGGTCCGTTCCCGGGATACCATTTATATCCCTGCCAAGTTTCACTGAGATCCGTTCAGCTGTTTAGGCGTGAAAAGGCAGAAGGAACAGACAGATAGATAGAGTTACTTTCGAAATCATTATATTACTAGTTGCTGCTCGCGGATGCACGCGTTTTTTAAGTAGCCTATGTTCGCCCCCGGGATACCATTTACCTGCCTGCCAAATTTCATAGAGATCACTTCAGCCGTTTAGGCGTGAAAAGCTAAGAGACAGACTACAGACAGATAGACATACAGAGAGACTCTCGAATTTATAATAATTAAGTATGGGTGGTATGGATTTACAAATCAGTAAAGTAAATCAAATTTGTTGAATGTGAAAATAATTTATATACTAGCCTTAGTATTTCCTAATACAGGAATACTGTTATTTTGGTTAGGTATGTACAAAATAGCTGTGTTATCGTTATTCAACTTTGTTTAATAACGATAACACACACTACCGACTACTAGAACTAGTTTCATCACAATATTTGATTGCTTAATCTGATGATTAAGCAATCAAATATTGTGATGTAGTCAGCTGCCTAGTGATCTAGGCAGCTGAAGTGGTCCCATCGACATCAGTGATAACCTGAAATAGATGAATAAACCGCCAAGTGTGAGTCAACTCGCACACGAAGGGCTCCTTACCGTAAAAATTAGGCATTTTTTCCAAGAACATCAAATTTTCACTTGTTCGGAGACCCCTTTAAATTTTCAACTTTATTATGTTTTTAGTATTAGTAAGTTTCATGTTCATGTACCTATAGTGGTTCAAGAGATACAACCTTGACAATCACGTTTTTTGTATGAAAGCTTCCTTTAATTCAGATATTTATTTTATTTTTATTATTTGTAGTTATAGCAGCAGGAGAAATACACATTTCTACGAATGGCAGCATGACCCTTAGGTACTACTGTACCTAACTATATTTTAAAAGTACCTAACTAGATACTCGTTGCATGGGAGTTTTCATAACACGGTCCTTTTTAGGGTTCCGTTTTCACCCTTGGGTACTAAGCATCCGCTGTCCGTCCGCCCGTCCGTCCGTCCGTCTGCCACAGGGCTTTATCTCATGAACAGAAAAAAAAGTGGAAGCGGAAAAAGTTATTTACCTGTTTCATTAAATTTTATGTTTGTTTATAAAGGTGTAAGGATTTGAACGCTCAAATTTAGACTTAGATGAAATTTACTATTTTAAACCATAGTAACCTTCAATCGAATATGATCTCAAGGTATGCGGTATGACTCCGAAAATGACCACAACTGTATCTACTTACTCATCAACACACAAAGGTCCACTGCTGCACGTGCCTCCTTGGAGGCACAAGGGGAGCTTTGGCAGGCGAATTAGTGTGGTGTTAAAATACATAGAGGAAAGCTGCTGTTCTTCCTCTGGTACATCCCTTAGTCGACTCTTCGGAGATCCTCGGGCTTATTAAATTAGAATAGAATATTTATTTATTTAGAAAGTATATGTACATTATGTGTTTATCATTGTTGCACCATTAAACCACAATAGGTTTCTGTTGGTGCTCACACTCCTCATAAACAAATACAATGCATTTGGATTACTTCTTATAATCTACGAGACAGAAGATAGAAACTCGATATTCCACAATCCCATAATACGATAAATAACCTGTTTTACGACAGCTTGTAGGTAGGTACGTACCAAAATCAGCGTGCGTAATAAACTTAATATATTAAATACATCATTGAGTACAAACCAAACGATGGCTTTTTGTCAGACTGTAGCACACACATACTCGTACCTACAATACTGAAAATCCGTACTTTTTTGTACGTTTTTATGTAGGTATATTATGTATCGATTAATTCTTTCCCAGCATTGTTCCTCCGATAATTCATAAGGTTCTTTTTATGTTCTGATGTACCTACTTACATTTTTGTTGTGTTTTACCTATGTATTGTGTGTTGCAGTTGCAAATAAAATGTTTTATCTATCTATTTATAAGATGGATGTGGCAAGGGGCGCAAAATAAAGTCTAACGTTCGACGCTTGAGAGAGCTTGCCGCCCCCGCTGCATCATAATCAATCGAACATAAATAACCGCGGCTCCTTCAGCTTACAGTTAATTTTATATTCAAGCTTTTTTACTGGAGTTAGAGGGGTCGATTCTAACCGCCACAGCCTGTACCTGCCTACTTACAACGACAAAGATTGATGAAAGAATAAAGTTTTAATAGGTACTCGTGAACACATTTGCCTTTCGTCCTAAGCGTGTCATCTGCGATATGAGTGGTTGGACTATACGCGGTCTTTCGCCCGCTGCTGCTCCAATATAGGTCGTCATATTCAAAGTGTTATAAAAAGGGCGTCCCACGGCTATACTACATGGAGGAAAAGTACCTTAAATATTGTAGATAGAATATTTTACTGAAAGAAGACTTCATTTTGATTTAAAAACCATTTAAACTGCATTCAAAGATTTTTGAATAATCGCCTGTCTAAACCGGGAATCGAACCCGCAAAATTTAATAAAAAGCACCCGTAATTTTACGGTACGGTAAGGACATATTTTTGCAAATATCATAGCATATTAAATAAAAGGAAGACCATGAAATTTTACATTAATTTAAAATAAATACGTTTTGCTTACAATTAATTTAATTAAGCATGCTCAAAATGTTTCCCGTTGTAGTAGGTATACAAATTCACACTCGTTTAACAATTTTTTATACCCACTTTTAATAGGGAAATTATATGTATTTCTCAAGTGAGTTCTTATAAGTAATACTTTAAAATAATAAAATCAGTTGTTAGAAGCACGGCAAAGGTAAAGGAAAGTTGTAAATGTAAAGATTCATGGTCTTCCTTTTATTTAATATATGCTATGTTATTTGGAAAAAAATAATTGTTACGATTGAGCCTTTTGATCGGTATCGTAAAATTAGGGGTGTTATTTTACAATTTGGGTTCGATTCCCGATTCGATTTGGGCGATCGATAAGGCGATTATCCAAAAATCTTTGCATGCAGTTTAAAATCAAAATGAAGCCTTCTTTCAGTAACATTTTCTATATACAGTATTTAAGATAATTTCCCTCTATGTGGAATAGCCGTGGGACGGCCTGTAAGTACCTTATCCATCCAATTTAGAATGAACCAGCGCTGGGTGCACAAAGTGTACCGGCTCAATACTGAGCGAAAACCATGTATGAATTGCGCTCTGCTATGCACAAAAATTTTAATCACGTAACGTAGCATTATCTGTTTAGTTCAACTTATTGTGTAGATCGTAAGGCAAATAAAAACCTTTCATTCATTAATTCATACTAGACCTTAGTGTTACATCGTCGGCCACAGGCCTATCGACAATAAACAAAAGCATAAAATACATAACTAAATAAGCGTTTACTCAAATAATATGCCATTTTGAATACTCTGAAAATTTGGCTTGCTGACGTTTCGGACACAATAATTTCGGACACTTTGTCCGTAATGTAATGAGTCATTACGGACCAAGATTAAAAATATAGTGTAATTACTAATGACACTATATTTTTAATTAATTAATTTACTGACGTTTCGGACACCATCAAAATATTGAATCTGTTTTGTACAGTCAGTTAGAAATTTTACAAAATATAGTTATTAACTCACGTCATACTAAAAAAAAGAGCGTTAAGTACTAAAATTGAGTATTCTAGGATAAGTCATAGCGCCATTTTTCGGCATCATAACTGTTCTGTGGACGCGTATCACTGTAATTCACCAAGTAAGGATATTACATGTTGATAAAAAAACAGAGGTAGTACTTAATTCAAAAAGTGTAATGTAGTATAAAAACCAACATCTTAAATTTCGTTTCCTGATCGTGTTGTAAGCATGTTTAGTTCGGTAGAACTTGTGCCAACTTGTGTTCGGGGGTAAGTGGAGGTAGGTAAAGCCAAGTGCAATAGAATAGTGGTCTTTTTAACACTCAACAACATTATTATTTTTTATAATTTTATGTGGGGATTTTTATTCCCCCTAACTTTTTTTAAACTGTCCCGATTTTTGAACTATTTACTAAAAAGTAATTGTATTACGTGGTGAAACTAAAAATTATTTACGTAGTGGTTTCGATTCTATTGAGACAAAACGTAAAATAATTAGTTAGCCCAAAAACATTGCAGTCCGCGGTCGGCAATATTCTAAGGTAAAACGTAAGTTCAGGGTTTGTTTGTTGTAAAAATAATTTTTTTCTCGTATTGTAAAGCGCAAAGCGTTTGACTATCACAAAGAAGAAGATAAGTGAAGGTAAGAAACTAAGAAAGTGAAGATGTGGACTAAGATTGAGCACGCTTTCCCAGAAGGAACTTATTCACTCTGGAATCACGTGAAATTAGTTTGATTATTTTTTTTTTATTATTGAAGTTTTTGTATTACGTATTTTTGCGTGAATTAAATAACACCACCAGATAATTCAAATATCAGAAAAACATCAAAAGTTTTATTAAGTTGAGGGTTAAACACTCTCTCAACCGCATCACTTTTTTTGATAAATTTTTAGTATGGTGGCTATACTAAGAATTTATAAAAAAAAGTGATGCGGTTGAGAGTTAAAAAGATCACCATACCACAAATTTTATAATACTATAATATAGGTTTCAGTTTATGAATATTTAGTTTTACTTTGACTTTCTTCTCCCTTTTTGAAAATGATTTTCAGAGAATAATCCTTTTAGCGAAGTAAGATCTCAGCCTCTCAGGTAGGTTAGTTATCAGCACATAATATAGGTCATCCATCAGGGATCCATTAAGTAGGTACCCCATAAAACTACGTGGAACTTGCTGCAGGATTATAAAATACCTAACTAGGTATCTATAAAGTACGGTAGCACAATAACAATTACGATGAAATATACTTTCTTCAAGTTTGTTCTCAAATTTCAACTTCAACTTCTTTATTTTGGCGCCGCTTGCTTTTCGCTACGACTTTGCCAGTGTCAGTAAGGAATGTCATAAACTTCAAAAATAATAATATGATCAGTTCAAATAAAATGTGATCGGTATAGTGAAAGCAGAATTTAAAAAACCGTATTAGTTATGCTATCTATTGACGCTTTTTTAAAAATTATCAGTGAGTCTACTCACTACTAGATGGCGTCATTAAAATATCGCATAAGTCGACATCTATTATTGGAAGGTGGCATGTTTTCATTCTACCTTGCGAGCCAAGTCTTGCGCCAAGTAGTGAACTCGAACGATAATGGTTGGCTCGCTCAAATATCGCCCGAAGTGTGTCACATTTTTAGCGTTTCGGAACGATCGGTTTCGAAACCCTTATGGTCTCGCTTTTTCTGTCCATTTTTCCGTCTATATTATCTCAGCAACTATAGTAGCAATTAACTTGAAATTTAAAACAATAAATAATACTTACATAAAAATTTTTAGACTTGCGCGATCTAAAACATTAAACTAAACTAATAATAATAACAAATGTTGTGCGCCTGTACAGATATGAAAAAAAAAATTCAAATTAAAACTTTAGTAGTAAGTACAAATTGTGATGTCGAATTTTTAAAAGAGACCTACAAGATGAAAGGTGTTAGTTTGTACATTTCAAAACCGTTTTTTAAATTTTTGTAGGTTTATACTTTTTGAAATAATATGAAAAATGTCGAAAAACTACCCATTTCCCCCCTATCTCCGATGTTTGTAGAGCGATCCATCTAAAATGTATGTAGCGATTGTCGATCTATATTCTATCTATCTATATTTTACAGGAAAAATATAGTAGGTACCTACGTAGAACATTTTTTGAGAAATGGTCAAAAAGTGGGGAAATAATTTTAAAAAGACTACGACATCGATTGGGGTATCAAATAAAAGGTATCGGATTGTATATCTCAAAACAGTTTTTGAAATTCCTGTAGGTTACATACTTTTCAAAATATAAAAAAAAAATCGAAAACTTTACCATTACCATCTATACTCCGAAGTTTGCCAACCGATCCATCTGAAATGTAGGTGCCTTCAATTTTTAGGTAGGTTTTCATTAAATAGCAAAGTCTCAGAAAGTCTCCAACCGGTACCATAGTACTTATTGGTATACTTGACAAACGTTCGAAACCCTCGGCGCGCGAGTCACACTCGCACTTGACGGATCTTGTTTACTATGAGATGAGGCATTTGTACTAGTAGCATAGTATTATAGAATCAATGGTTAGGTTAGGAATATCTATCCATATCATAAACTTGGTTTTGCCTCTTCGTGTTCTCCATATCCGAGATCCAGCGGTGACGGATGTGCGGTTCTGACGGGCCCCAGGCTTCATTCGGCTGACAGCTTTCCTTGACTTTCTAAGAATAAAAGAAAAATATAACTAAAAGTAAACAAGAAGAAATTTTATTATCTACGAGGCCATGCATGACTACAATCACACGTACAATAATATAAATGGAAAAAGGTGAGCCATTTGCTCACCTTTTCCGTCTTTTAAGAGCCGTTTTTCCCCTACTATATGAGATCGAAAGGGCGGGTGTGCAGGGTATGCGGTGCACACAGGCGGTGCCCCGGCCTAGGGGACGCCGAGCAGCCGCCTCTAGGTCGTCGCCGCCGCGCCGGCCGCGGCAGTGGCCACCACCGGCGGCACCGGCGAGGATTCGAAGATCCGGCGCTCGGCGCCCACTTAGAGACTGCGGTGCTCTCATAAACTACTTAGTTGCCCACGTCGTTGGCGGCGAATGCATGGCATCTGTTTTAATTTGCTTGAAATGTCGTCAATAATCATTGAGCATTAGCTGGTATGAAAATGTTTTGAAATTCACATTGCCACGGTCGTGAAGGAGGGATTTTCAAAGGCGTGTACGACTGCCGCATCATTTGTTTTACCGTTGAACAGTATCGATTGGGCGTGGAAGGTGACGGTGCCAATACCACCGATCACCACAAAGTCTCAAATAAAATTTGTATCTCTGCGCTTGCCACCGTCATTATCTTTTCCTTATTGTTTTATTGCCCCCTGCCAGAAAAATCACAAAAATGTCGCTTTGTTTTCGTTATCCTTGCTTCCTTGCGATTATTCTACCGGCTTTACATTTTGCTAAAATTTTTTGAACTTTTGGCGCTCGATATGGTTTAGACGGCCCTGGTACGTATTAATTTTGATTGCGCATCTGCTAGAGAGGGGCGCCTGGGTATTAGTTTCCTACGGGCGCTACATGGGCTAGAGCCGCCCCTGGATCAACCGCATGACCGACTCTTATAATCTTACATAAAGCTTAGAACTGACAACCACGTACCTCAAATCGTAGGGGACCTTTGAACCAGTTTTAGCTGAATTTTGTGTAGGTAATTTAATTCTGCATTTACAAAAAAGGCAAGATTAAAAAAAAGCTTTTAATTAGGTAAGTAAAGTAGCCGCTAAACAAGTTGTCCGGTGAAGGGTAGCGAGAGTGGGAAGTTTGCAAAGGTACACTCACGCATATCATTCATATACCGCCGACAACGCAGCAAAAGCGGCGAAAGAGGTAGGTACAGTTTTGTATATCTCTGTCGCTCATTCATTGTTTGAAACATATGGATTTTGTGTGTGGGTTTTTGTGGTTTTGTAATAAGCCAGTTAATTATAAAAAAGGGACCAACACACGAGATACCCACATAAATAACCGTTTAATATACATATTCTTTAGATAAGTAGGTAGTCAACAATCATCATAATTTTTCTGGCTTGGCTGGTAAAAGTTTTGGATCCGCAAGGCATTTTTTTAGATATGGTCCTCCTTCCTACCGCACACAACCACTCACAAACCAAAAGCTCACAGTAAATAATAGACGCGACTGTCCAGAAGGTAACCACCCACCAATTTGGCCTTAGAATTGCGTTCTGCGCATTTTTGTCACGTGGTTTGCCTGAGGCTTATTATACCTACCTAGAGCACTATTTAGAAAAATTAGGGCTTCAAAAATGTACGTTAACCTTATGTTACCTACCTTAATCAATGATGAGCCCTGGGACAGATACAGCACTCTGACCGCGTGTAGAGGAATAAACACTACTGATGACATCGCGACCACCCATCCCAGTCTAGTCGCTTCTCTGAGGGAATAGGCTGTTATAATCTGAAAATACAAACAATTCAGTAAGAACCTTCGATCAGGTATCCGCCGCGCCGCGCCTCCTCCGTAGAACCTCACAAAAATTACACTCGAAATTGTCTTTGACATGTTTTGACGCAGACATTTTGCGCAGAACCGTGACAAGTTCTGTGAACACGGAACAAGAGATTAGTGAAGTCGAATTGATTTAATTTTAATTTTATGTACCAACCTGAATATACAAAATTCTTTATGTACACCACAAAATTAAATAAAAAACAGATATTAACATAAAATAGAAGGTACAATGGGCGGCCTTATCGCTTAGAAGCGATTTCTTCCAGGCAACCTTTGGATGGATAGAAAATTGAGGATTTAAGAAAGGCAGGGTGTATACCAGATACTAATAAATATACGACTAATACCACTAGATGTTAAGTACTAACTTATCACAAGTAATATTATATGGCACCTTCTAATAAATTATAAAATTAATAAAAATCTTTAATTTCGGACAACAAATATATAGCTTAAGGTCTCAAAAACCTTTATGAATTCTGTGAACATAGCCGCGAATGCGAAACTGCGCATGGTACAGTTGAGTGGATAATCATTACTGTAGGAGGTTACTTGTTATAAGAACTCATGTAGGAACTACGCAGGTAGTAGTTTTAAATAGCTCAAAACCAAACTAAATAAATAAATATTATAACAAATCAAACTAATATTATAACAAAAGTTAAAGGCGAAAGGTTGTGAAGATGTTTAGATGTTTGAATGTTTGTTAACTCTCACGACAGTAATACTGAACCGATCGAGCTAAAATTTTGCATTGATGTACCTAGTTGTAGACCTGAAATAAATAATCGGCTTTTAATCCCAGAAAAACACATGCGAAGCCGCGGGCACAAGCTAGTATACTAATACAATACTAATATTAGCCAACAAATAACAACAATAATGAAAACAAATAACAATCACTTAACAAAATAACAACAATATGAAATGACACTCGAGTCGACTGTACTTTCGAACGGAACACGCATATGTTTCGCGTAGGAACGAGCACTCACACTAACTTACGGCGGCGTTTGCCGTAGGTTAGTGTGTGTCGTCGCCTGCGCGCACCCTTCCGCGTCCCTCTGATCCTTCGATCAATTATATAATTGATCGAAGCTCTGATCCTATAAAATAAGCTACTGCGCAGCTACTCTCGCGTTCTTCTGAGAATACATAAAAATTTGCGCGTATCTACTTTATGTAGGTACTTAGTAAGTGTAGTCTTTTGAAAGAAGAACTTTTTCTGTGTAGCCGATATAAAACAATTAAAATGCAACAAGTAATTTTTTTTTAAATTAAAATTACTATTGCTATTATTTAATCAATCTTTCATCAATCTTTCTTTTTCTTTTTATTATTATTTAGTAATTATTTCTTAATCAGGTGGGATGACGATCTGCGAAAGACTGTAGGCAGATGCTGGATGAGGCAAGCTGAAGACAGGGCGCTATGGCGCTTATTAGGGGAGGTCTATGTCCAGCAGTGGACTAAGATAGGTTGATGATGATGATGATGATAATCTATCTTTAAACCAGTAATAGCAAACTAGGTAGTATTTTTATGATAAAAACAAGATCCGTCAAGTGCGAAATGACTCGCGCGCCGATAGGGTTTCGAACTTTTGTCAATTATACAAATATGTAGGTACAATAATCTATAGGTACCAGTTCGAGACTTCGCTATTTAATGAATACCTAAAAATAGTAGGTACTTACCTACATTTAAAATGTCTCGCGGTATTTTTTTGACTTTTTCAAAATATTTCGAAAAGTATTTAACCTACAGGAATTTCAAAAACGGTTTTGAGATGTACAAACCAATACCTAACTTTAATTTGACATCCCACTCGGTCTCCCCCTTTAGTAACTTTCCATTTTTGAAAAAGTGTTCTTATATTTTTATAGATATTCTCTATATTTTTCCTGTAAAATATAGATCCATAATCTACAAACGCTACATATATTTCAGATGGATCGCTCTGCAAACTTAGATAGGGGACGTCGGAGGTTGATTAGGTAATTTTTTGACTTTTTTTATAATATTTAAAAAAGTATGAAACCTACTGAAATATCTAAAACTGTTTTAAGATGTTCAAACCGATACCTTTCATTTGATATTCCACTGGTGAGGAGGCTACATCCCTTTTGAAAAATATTCCCCCGCTATATTTTTCTCTATATTTTTCCCGTAAAATATTATATATCAAATTACGTGCTTTATTTCCTTTAGACCTTACAGGGCTCTTGGACACGTCACAAAATTCAAATGACATAAGTAAAAGTACGAACTTCGGAGATATTGATTTCCGGTATTTTTCGACTTTTTTCAATATATATTAAAAAGTATGAAACCTACAAAAATTTCAAAAACTATTTTGAGATGTTGATTTAGAAAAAAAAAAACAATAAACATTAAAAACGAGAGACCTTCTTCCTTCTTCAAATTTCGACATCATAACTTGTACTAAACATTTTAATTTTTTATTTAAATCTTTACAGGCGCTTGAAATATATTATTATTTAAAATTTTAAGTTAATAACTGCGGTATTGTTGAGATAAAATATTAATAAAAAGGACAGACAGAGCAAGACTAGGTATAAGGATTTCGAAACCGATCTCAAAACCCTAAAAACTAAAAAGAACACAAAACGTCGGATTATTCCTACAATATGTGTTCATTTTAAGACAAAAAAGAAAAGCTACTTATGTAGCTTTTAAGTACCTATGGGCAAATCATATTTACCCATAGGTACATATTATAATAATGTATTAATTATAATATTAGTATGAACAACTTACCACCAGCAGCACCGGGATAATGTACCTCCACAAGGCCAGCCATACCTTCGCTAGCGGCTGACCTGTCATGAAGAGTACATCGCTGCTTAGCCTCTCAGAACCATACGTGTAGACTGCTGCTATGAGCTCCAGCGCGCAAACTACAGGCACTGCGGCGATAGCGACGTGACCGTCTAGTAGTCCTAGAACGTGTAGTCCTCCCTGGGAATGAGATGTTTGTATAGAAGTACTTCATAGGCAAATAACGAGTGAGATGTATACATGAGTCATTAAAAGTACATCGCTGGTTAGCCTCTCAGAACCGTATGGTTCAGCAGTCTCCACGTATGTGTAGACTGCTGCTATAAGCTCCAGAGCGCAAACTACAGGCACTGCGGCGATAGCGTTGTCACCGTCTAGTAGTCCTAGAACGTGTAGTCCTTTGAATGAGATGTATCATGGATAAGCCGGAGCAGACAGATTATAAACTTACGAGATCTCACGAGACACACTTTATTATTAGTATTATTATACGGGTATTTATAGCGTTATTTACCTATTTTTCCCGACGTTTCAACAGGTTTACACACTGTCGTCGTAAACCTGTTGAAAAATATATGTAAAAATAGGTAAATATACGCGATAAATACCCGTAAAATAATACCAATAATAATGCAGAAAGATAACGTTTGTTCTAATACTGCGATCACCATTCTGCCTGCTAAGCGATTAGCGATAGGTGGTCACAAACTACTATTAGCTTTGGAGGAGACTATGTCTGACAGTTACCTAAGGTTACTGTTGATGATGATGGTGACCTCTAGCAAGACAACCGACATAACAGTAAAACTTTACGTCGCATCGTGGTGTAGACATCCGAGTCCTAGTTAAGTGTTAATAACCACAGCTCGTAAACAGCCAGCTGGAAAAGCTCATAACAAAGTTATCAGTTATCAGGCAATTTTATTAATAATCAAATCCTCAAAAATGTTACTAAAAGAGCTAATCGGCATGCGAACATTTAAAGAGCTTTTGTCACGCAAACCCTGTTCCCTGTTAATCGCCGTCTACTGGTACCGCTCACACGGCAACTAAAGTAGAACGGCGTTATACGAGTATATGTCGCAAAGAAAGCACTTAAACAAAATAATATAAAAACGCATGCCGTGAGGCGCCAGATAACCCTGCGGTCTTCAAGCTTAGGTACGTGTTAAGAATGCCGGTTCACTCGAGTGGTGCCCTGACGCATGCACTAACAGCTCACATTAGGTAGGTAAGGTACCTCAGTATTGCAGATGATTGAGAGCAAGAACAGCGCCATACATGTCAGAAAAGTGATCAGTTTCTTCTTCTCTTTTAGTTTTGGGAATTCGTCTAATAATCCTGTTATCACTGCTTCAATAGTAACAAACTGTAAATAAGAAAAGGACTAGAAAAATATGGTACATATTGCTATAAAATAATTATATTGTATACAAATTTTAGGTTCCTTCTCAGTTATCCATAGGTACTAATATTATAAATTCGAAAGTAACTCTGTCTGTCTGTCTGTTACCTTTTCACGCCTAAACGCCTGAACGGATTTTAATTAAATTTGGCAGGGAGGTAAATGGTATCCCGGGGACGGACATAGGCTACTTTTTATCCCGGAAAAGAGCGTGCGAAGCCGCGGGCAGCAGCAAGTCTGAAATAAACATACATACCCTATCGGATTCTTGCTATGTATTCCTATTATGAAAATTATTAAGGTTTAACTAAAATAACACTTACCATGGTATCAATGCCAAGGAAGAATAACATAATAAAGAAAGTTATTGCCCAAAAATTAGGAGCCGGCATCATAGACACAGCAGCAGGGTACGTGACGAAAGCCAGTCCAGGCCCAGCAGTGGCCACGTCACTGACTGGTACATTGGCTTTGTCAGCCGCAAAGCCTAGCACGGAAAACACAACGAAACCTGCCCAGATACTCGTCCCGCTGTTTACTAGAGGAATTATTATTGATGACCTGGAAGCACAGAACAAAATAATGATATCTCACTTTAAAATTCATGATCCATGCACGATACTGACTTACTTTTTACACGACTACCCAAAAAAGGAGTGTTTTAAACATGTTGCCATCCTTTTTATTTCGATCGTTTTGGAAGGGACCGCAACATTTTTAGTACTGTCAAGGTAGCTGTCAAGTTAGTTTAGTTTTGGTGACATCTCAATAGACACCAATAACTAAGACCCTAATTTTACAAAAATTATAAAACTCAACAGTGACACTCGGGATGATGTAAGGATTCTAACGATATCCCATTCATCCAAATCTGTTCAGGGATCTAAAAGCTTTGGTGGCAGGAAACTCACATTAAAGAAAACTAAAAAAGTAACGCTGCTTTTTTTGGGCAGTTGTGTAAAAAGTAAGATGGTAGTAGTTTTACAACTAATTAAAATGAATAGGTATTCATGCGACTAACTTTCATGCATTTACCGTAAGTTTTTATAGTTGAATCTGTTAAAACTGGCCATACCGACCAAACCTCCCCATCCTGGTCCAAGCGAATAAAATATCTGAGTTGCGGCGTCTGCCCACACCTGTAAGATAACAAAAACCATAAATAAGGCAACAGTCTAAGAGTACACTTTATTTCTATTAAATATGTTACTAGTTTCTGCCTGCTGCTTCGCATTTTTCCACGGGAACTTTGTAGAATAACAAAGTAGCCTATGTGTTATTCCAGGTCTAGACCTACGATTTATGCAAAGTTTTAGTCCGATCGATTTAGAGGCATGAAGAAGTAACAAACATATAATCCGTCGGAAACAACTGCGGACCTCGAATGTATGCACTCTGCGCGCAGTAGGTCCACAGATATTTTCTACGGGTAACCTCTAGCCATCCATTTAAACATTCGCATTTCTACATATTAGTGTGATGTGATGTGATGTTTGTTATATACCTTCGGTTTTGCCAGCTGCCTCCAATCAGGAAGTATGTAGAACCATATGCCTTTTGAAGCTCCAGGTAAAGTCACGCCACGCACGAGTAATATGCAGAGGACCACGTAAGGAAATATAACAGTGAAATATACGATCTGGGAACACAAGTTAAATAAAAATACATAAAGCCCAGCGCCAAACTTTACTAAACAAGTTTGACGATCAGTGGCACAGCGGGCACAGGTCCGCCTGCGACGCAGGAGGCGGGAATCGAACCTGCAACGGGTTCAATTCCTACCTCGGGACATATTTTTATACGATCTGCAGATATATGTCCCGGACGTTCTGGTGGTTTTTATAATAAAACATATCTAACTCTGTAGCATAGAGCATAGAGTATAGAGTATAAAGCATAGAGTAGGTATAACTGTAATCTGGTAGTACCAAACAAAACACCGCTCTGCTTAGCTTGGGATCTAGATGATGTGTAAATTGCCCAGCATTATTGCATAAGTAAGGATTTTGCGACGAAGTTATAAGTCGTTGAGAGTTTAACACTCGATATCGAGTAGGTGCTGATACTTCCGAGAATTCGAGAAAATGTATGTAGTTAGTGGCAAAAAAGCCAAGTAGGGAAAATACTATAGCTTTGTGTGAATAAAATGACCTTTCCAACACTCTTGACCCCGTTGCAGATGCAGAGGTAAACGATGACCCAGCAAAGAACGTTGGCCCATAATACCGGCCAGACTATACCGCCGATTTGTTCGATGCCAGGAGACATACGCAAAAGGCGAATACTGAAATAAGAGCAAATACAACCTGAAATATTTTACATATTTCTATTATGAAATTTATGTATGGCATGGTCGACTTTGTTATAAATCGCTTTAAGCAAAGGTAAATATTATTGTAAATCTCAAAAAATTACTAAAGGCTGATAATATGAAATGATCTGGGAGTTAAAAAACTTACTGGAAAAATTCATCCTCTGGAGTAGTAATAGACCCATTTGAGGAAAAGACGCTACCGTTTTGAGTAATCTGAAAAATGCAAGTTTTTGGTAGTCACGTCTAATAATGTGTTCATCGTTATCATCATCATCATCATCATCAACTCATATTAGTCCACAGCTGGACATAGTCCTCCCTTAATAAGCGCCTTGTCTTTAGCATGCTGCATCTAGCATCTGCCGGCAGTCTGTCGCAGGTCGTCATCCCACCTGGCCGGAGAGCGTCCTACACTACGTTTGCCGAGTCGCGGTCTTCACTCAAGAACACTTTTACCCCAGCGGTTGTCGGTTCTACGCGAGATAAGGCTGGCCCACTGCCACTTCAGCTTGCTAATAATTTTATATTATTCTAATAATATAAAATAATAATAATATTATTCTAATAATATAAAAAAATAATATGTTCATATTTATACATATTATATAATATTACACTATACGTTATTTTATTAGTCAATGATGCTCAAAAAAGAGGGTTGGGTGGAAAAGTCGAAAGCAGAAAGTTGTACTGGAATTTTGTTTGGACTAGTAAGGAGACAAACATAGTAAAAGTCACCAGCCCTGTGAGGGGAGCGGTAGCAGAGGGCCTCACAGGGACGGGGACTTTTAGTATATTTGTCTCCTAACTAGTCAAAACAGAGTTCCGTAACTTTCTGCTTTCGAATTTTCCATCCACAATCCTGCGTTGACTGGCTATATTCCATATAAAATGATTGGCGTGATTGTAGATCCTTCATCGTCATCAGTCCGATTGTGTGACGCATTGTGAATTGAATTATGAGAAGACCTACTATAAAATACCTAGATAGGTCTTATCGTTGTCTTGCATTTACAGTAGATACTGCTAAATCTTTGTCGGTAACAGTATATTTCAATAAAGTACCTACCTCTACACATTTGTCCGTATTCCAGGAATTACCACAACTCTGCCAAGGGAGCGGTGACTGCATTGAGTGATATATATAGACCAGTGGATAAGACATGATGGCAGAAAAATACGTTATTGATATCACATTCAAAACAACTGTCGCATATCCAGCTCCTATGGGAAAAAGTTACATAAATGCATTAATAATTATGTAGTTTAAACAGTATATTTTTTTAAATAAAACATATGGAATTTTAAATTATGTTGACTATGTGACCTGTTACTGCATGTAGACAAAGTAAATTTACCTTTAAACAAAGGATTAATGTTGAACACTGAGATGCATCCTGCACTAGCAAACTGGCCCAGTGTTGTTTCCAAATAAACCAAGGGAATGCCACATATGAACAGAGTCAGAAAATATGGGATCAAAAAGGCTCCTGTAAGCAAAGAAAAACAATGCAATTCTTAATTTACACACCTTACAAAAATAATGAAAGTGTTTTAGAAAGTCCATCGTTGGTACATTTTTCATTTATTTAATGAGAGAAACAACACGATTGGAATTCTGCGTGAGTTTTTTAGGGCCACATAAGCTAAGTCCGAATCTATGGGAGTTATTGCAATACTTCGGACTTTTTTGAAAAAGCATTCACTAAAATCTAGAATGATAGAAACGCCTAAGTGGCACACAAAAACGCTCACCCTACATAGGAATTTACCTCCGCCATTCCGATAGCACAAATAAGGGAATCTCCAGATGTTTCCGATTCCCACTGCGTAGCCCAGACATGACAGCAGATATTCGGCTTGGTTGGCCCATCGTTCTTGAGTCTCGCCAGCCATTGTTGCCCGGCCCTCCGTCTATCTCCCTAACAAATCTTGAACTGACCTCATTCAGGATGCTCCCACTTAAATTGTTACTCTGATGGTCATTATATTGTCGCAATGAAATATATTAGTAATAAATAACTTTTGGTGGCTCGTAAGTTTAAGGATAATACGTAAGTAGAGGTAGTCAAGACAAATTATTTAAAAGCCTATCCATAGATAAAAATAAGTTTTAGGTATGGTAATAAAACGACCTACGAAATCTACCTACGGAATCTTATGTACGAAGAATATTAATTTAAAAATCAGTCAACCACAGAAATATACTGTGGTCAAAACAGTTGAGTGGAGGCCTGAAAGCGAAGCTAAGTGTACAAAAGAACTGCGACAAGCTAGGCTAGATGTAAATATAGCACAGCACACCCAAAATAACGCACAATCAATGCAAATAAATTTTGGAAGGATATAAAAATATATTTTTTGGTTTAGCCAATACTCGCCACGGGCTGGTTGGTCTCTTCTCTTGGGATGGACCGCTCCGTAGAGCTAATTTATAGAAACAGAAAACTCAAAAATCATACTCATTTTGTTCGTCGAAAGTTACTCAGATATTTTATTTTAAAGTATCAATCCCAAAGCCAAAATGACATGTTAAGTTATCAGGAATTTCTTGCTTTGTTGATAAGGCTTCTCCGTCTGACCTTAATTTCACTGGTTTTGCAGCTCCTTGAACGTATTGAAGAATCTGGAGTAGACAGAAGATCAGTCGCTTTCTGAGTCTCAAAGTATAAATAAATAAATATTTAATGCTGGACAATTCACTCAGCATCATCTAGCCCCAAGCTAAGCAGAGCTTGTGTTGTGGTTACTAGATGACTGATATTATACTTAATACATTACATAATAATATAATTTTTTATTATGCATAGAAAATACCCAGAACACCCAGAACAAATATTTGCAGATCGTACAAACATTTGTCCCAAGGCGGGAATCGAACCCGCTACCTCCTGCGTTGCAGGCGGACCTTCGCCCGCCGCGCCAAATCGGTCGTCAGTACGTCAGTGTGTTTAGGTATGTTTACCGAAAAACTAAGTTATAAAAAAAATTGGCCGTGAAACGGAATACTAGACAGTGCAGCTACAGGCTCAATAAATACTTAATGATAATAAATTTAGTTAAAATCATTTCCATTAGATTAATATATTTTACCGACAAATCGCCATCTCCCCAATGTATTGCTTTCTCCGTCTTCAAGGAATCATCCCAATGGAAGTGTTGTGAAGGCTGGCTCCAATCTGGATTCTTGAGCTCACATTTTATGGTCGCCAGGACCACCCGCTGCTCCCCCACAAAAGGCTTATGGAAGATCATGCTTTTTTTATTGACCGGTTTGTTTACTGTGTTCTAAAATAGTTTTGCTCATATAGATATTTCGTTAACAAGCACATAGGTAAGTTATATTTATACCATATTATTTTATTCATACTAATATTATAAATGCGAAAGTTTGTATCTCCGTAACTACTTAACTTATTTAGATGAAATTTGGTATGTCTATCTACATACCATTTAAGTTCTAGAACAACACATAGGCTAATCTTATTTTTAAAACTTAACCTCTGAGGGGGTTAAAAAGGGTGGTAAAGTTTCTATGGAAAGATATTTTACTTTACCTAAACCTACCTAATTTCTTTGTTTTCAGCACTATACCCAAGGAAGTAAACTTCCCGTTGGTCCCCACTGGGGACGAAACGTGGGGACGAGCGGGAATAACCCAGCTATTCAATGAAATAATTTGGTTTTGGTAGTTCGACTGATAATTAAATAGTCATGTCCTAAATCTTTACAGATTAATAATCATTGATTTATTATTGCTTCTTGTTGTTTTATTTGTTACTTGATTCACTCAAAACTCAACTCTGTGTAAATAAACTATAAAATAAATAATGATACATGTATTTTTATGTTTACAAAACTATTCATAGGGGGTGTGCAATCAATTTCCACGCGGGCAAAGCCGCGGGGCGCATCTAGTATTATATAGAGAACTTAGGAACAGGGCTTTCTCTTTAAAACAAAAATCGAAGTCTGTTTTTTTTCGTTCGAATGCTATCTTATGTAAGTGACATAGACTTAGCTAGACCGGTTTTGCATGAAAAGTACTTCTTCATGCGTCTGTGTGAATATTTCTTTACAAACAGGGACCTGGCTAGGGCACTCCACTCTCTCTTACCAAAGTATACACCAGCCTCACTGTAACAACAGTTCTGAAGGTATCCCTTAAAGCCACCAGATCTGGACAGAATATCTTGATTGTTGGATCAGTGAAGTTCATGACTTTGCTCCAGGGAAGCTTGTTGCTTTGGAATGTGGTGTAGTTTTGTATTAATCGAGAGTTCTTCTCCTCCAACACCTTGTAGATGTCAGATTCGTGCGCTGATTGCTCTCCAAACTGTTCTAAGACCACAGACATTCGTTATGTTAGGTAAGGTACTATTGCCATGCCCTATCCTACAACCCTGTAGGTATCCACCTACATACATTAATATTTACAAAACTCTTTTATTAATTATTAAATGTTTTGTATCTATATATTTTGTGTCTACAGTAACATGCCGATTTCGAGTAAAGGTACCTAGCTAATGAGTTTAAGCTCTTACCATTGTTGTTGGGATTGCTGACATTATTCGAAACATTTTCAGAATGCCAATAGTCTTCCGGTGCTGGCAACATTTCTATCAGGGACTCATGCCGCCGGTACATCAGAAATCTTCTTCTAAGAGAGTCAAGTAGGGGAATTTCTAGTTCTACATGAAACAATGCCGTATACCCCTGATAACAAAACAGAGAAGATTCCGTTAAATCTCTATTATATTTCTGATTATACCCGGTGTAACTAATATTATTAATCTTGTGTAGTTTTCAATGTGTATGTATATTAACCACCTAAATATAATATTAATGAAGGATAACGTAGGCTAAATTCTTTTTGTTTAAAATTTTAATCTTTTTCATTCGGTCCAGAGGAGGGCGATACTGAACGCGACACAGTTTTATACTTTTAGCGTCAGTATCGTTGCATTGTTTTTGTTTTAAATATGTACATGGTTCCAATAAACGATTTGTATTTGTAATATTATAAGTAACTCTGTCTGTCTGTTACACGGAATTCTTCGGAGGTTCGTTACTCCGATGTTACCTTTTCACGACTAAACGGCTGGGCATGAAATTATGCAAGGTTTGTATCTCTGAGACTTTGTTTTGCCCAGGAAAAATGTATGCGAATCCATGGACAGAAACCAGTATTAAAGAAATTCTGAAATGCTGACGAATCGCGATCGCTTGTAGGTAACAATTAGTAGCTTAATTATATATTATAAATGGTGCCACTCACTGGCTGATTGTTATATCAAGAGATGTCTCAAATTAGTACTAGGTAAGACTAAATCTAGTTCATCATCCTATCTTAGTCCACTGCTGGACATAGGCCTCCCCCAATGAGCGCCATAGCGCCCTGTCTTCAGCTTGCCGCATCCAGCATCTGCCTGCAGTCTTTCGCAGATCGTCATCCCACCTGGCCGGAGGGCGTCGCGTCCTACACTACGTTTCCCAAGTCGCGGAAATCTAGTTATCATCATGAAATTTGGTTAAATGCCTAATTATTTTCTATACTTAATTCAATAAAATCAACATCAACTGTTATATTATATTTTGTGTTTAATGTAGAGGCGCTAAAGTTTTTGTTTTATATAGGTACCTACCTTCAAAAACTTTTCTGATTACTTACCTTTTCAGCCTTAGGAGGTTGTGCGGCAGACATGACCCGTATTACTGTGAAGAAAAATTGCGCCGATCGTAAATCATCTGGATGAGGCTCAACAAAGTTTATCGGTCGGTCCGTTGGAAGGATTTCACGATAATCCAGCCACATTAGCAAAGGTAATCTAGATGTTACTGTACGGGCATACGCTGTACACACCTGATAACAATAATTAGATTGTTTTAATAAAATTAAAAACTTACTCCAGATTCCTTATTTACACTGTAGATATAAGTAAGTTTTGTGGGACAAATACTAATAGAAATAAACTTTGTATGGGACCATCTCGGGATACAATAAGCCTCATAATTGGTCATAGAACCGAACCGAGAACCTCCTCCTTTTTTTGAACTCGGTTAAAAAACTACTGTTGCTGCTATATTTATCTGTATTTATCAGACAGGTTGCGCCATCTATGCGAAGTGACGTAAACTAAGTAAAATGAAAGCACACCGAACAGGGGTTCCCAGCCAACTGCAGTGAAGTCAAATTCGGTAGCATTGTTAAAGCGTTTAGTACAGGTTCCAAATCATAGATGTCGTTATCAGATAGGTCGAGCACCGTGATTTGGTGTGGTAGACGTCCGAAGTAATCTAATTCAACTCCTGAAAGAAATATTTAAGTTTTGATTTCATGAAAATAAAATATCTGATAAAATATCTTATTGATCTAACCATCTTTGAACATGTTTCTGGCGAGACCCAGGTAAAGCAGAGCAGTGGGCAAATTATCAACGAATCCAACGATACTCTTTACGCGGTTGGCTTGGAGCTCCAAACTTCTCAAATTACGAGGCAACAACTTCGAATCTAGGTTTTCAATAAAATTTCCACATAAATTCAAACTGACTAGATGCTTAAACGTTGTTATTTCGTCATCAAGCTCTGTCATCTAAAATGAGAGTGAAAATATATAGAAAAACAATTATCGTTTCTTTGTATTGCAGTTTGGTAATAGTTAGGTATCATGCTCTATTCACCTGAGAATCAGTAACTCTTAAAACATTGACCTTTTTCAAATCGTTCCTCAAAACTGCGCGGTCTTTCAACATTACTGCTTTCTTGATGAGTTTTACCATATTGTCAGTTATACAATTCGCATTCTTGAAACAAATCTGCCCTTCTTCGTTGGAAAACTTATCGTTATCCCACTGTGTTACAGGCAGTATTAACTCCCACTGTTGTTCAAGAGAAATACTCGATTCATCATCAAGGAAGCCTGCTAAAATGCTTTTTGCTATTTTGTTTTTTAGAGCTTCAGAAAATGGCATTGTTGGGATTTCTTTTACAGAACAAATTTTGTGGTGGTGTCGCCTAGCACTCTCTACGAGTGTCCAGTCGATTCCTGTCTGTAACCGCTTCTCAAACCCTGATAAACATTCAACGAATAATAAGTTTACGGTGACTACGTACTGCGGTTACACAATTAGTATTGTGTCACCATCAAATTTTCAACATGTGTTGAACATTTTAAATGTTTTTTTTTTTAATGTTGGATAGTAAAAGAAAATTTGGGTAGGTAGGGTATAGTAGGTAGGTATGGTGAGGAGACGGGTGTAAAATAGGTACTACCTAACCTACCTTCCAAAGTATTTTCAGGTGTGAGAAATAAGCTTGATTGGCTGATTGCAGGTCTGGCAATATTTGCCTTTACCACAGTTTCTTTTCCTTTTGGAGGCATTATTTACATTTCCAACACGGTAGGGATCTCCTACTTGTTTGTGTTTCGAAAAAGACTGAAAATACAAAGTGTAAATTAAAATTTCTAACAAATACAGAATTAAATAGATATTAGGCAAACCGATGTAAAAAGAGTTCCCCTTCGATCCAAAAAAAAACAAAAAATCTAAACATCGTGTAAACATGACGCGATAAGCCATAGATAAATCACAGATTAATAATAGTAATAAGGACGAATGACAACACTTTTGTAGATAATAGCAGAACCATTGCATTTTGTCAATGACTCCTTTACAGGATTAGCAATTATTAATTAATAATTTATGGATTTAGCATAACCAAACATTAATCAAACAAGATAATTATACATCTGTGATCGCCGTGCATGAAAAACCATTGTAAAACAAACTTTGTATTTTAGGTAACCTACCTGTAGTGGTGGAGAGACCGCTCTCAGTTCATTAATGAAGATTAATAGTGTCTAGCTCTTATTAGTCTTGATAATAGTTCATTTTTTTATCTTGTTGGTTTCTGGATAGGCGCGAATCTGAAGTTTTAACCGAAACAAAAACAATTTTACATTGATTATTCTGAGATTTTGCTAGTTTCACCCAATGGCTTCACCGCGAATCCAACCAACGTGAGTCGCGCTGAATTTACCTTTGAAAAGCTACGACCGATTACCAATAGGTGCCGCTGCCGCTGTGATATGAACCAGCGGAAATACAA
Source organism: Eupithecia inturbata (assembly GCA_963662085.1). Classification (NCBI taxonomy): domain Eukaryota; kingdom Metazoa; phylum Arthropoda; class Insecta; order Lepidoptera; family Geometridae; genus Eupithecia; species Eupithecia inturbata. Next base: position 5,135,865 of record OY759180.1, on the reverse strand, counting down.
CATAGAGTTTTCAACACATGTGTGAATCTGTGGCGATCAACAGCTTGTCCCTTCTTTAACAGACAGTAGGTAGCGTGACAGCTGCCAATGTGCTGCTCACTGTCGAATACTCCGTCTTCCAACAACAAAATCAATTCCATAAATATAAATATAGAATTAATTATAGAGAGCCGCTTTTTGGATCTTTTGTTAAATCTTTCTAGTTCATTTAAATGTGCTAAATTTGCTGCAATGTTTTGTTCACATGTGATATTTTCTGAAAACTATTCAATGGTACCTAGTGAAATTTGAAATGACTTTGACATGTGACTGTGCGCGGGAGTTTTGAGTTAATTTCTGAAGTGCTTCTGGATTTGGTGAACCTGGTGAACTGTATGTGATGGACAGCGGCATGCGTAGTGAAAGTCAAACTTGCGATGTGGTCATGCAGGTTTGGTGACGTGGCCAATGCCAATAGTCTCGCGCACGTTCTTGCCCTTGCACGGTTGGCAAGATCCCATGCACGCAAAAAATTCTACATTGTTTACTTCCGCACAAGTTATCAGCTGAAAACCTTTTATTGAATCGAAGGTGAAGGTAATAATATTTTTATAACAACTTATTTTACTTAATACGACTGATTATTAAAGTCAAGTTATAAAAGTAAATATTTTTTTTTATAAATTAAATAGGTAGCTAGGGGGTCTTAATAGGTAACAAATATGTTTTAGAATATGCGTATCTGGAAAATATATATTACGGAATACATGTAGGAATAGCTTATTCTAATAGGTTGTACTTATATTTTTAATGTTTTATGAACTGGCACTGAAGAAATAATTATCATAATCAACTTATTCATGTACTGAATTCAAGTCGCATGCACGGCTTACGAAACTGTAGCGATCTTTGTTTGTTACTTCTACCTATGTATGTTTATTACAAAACGCAAAACAATGGCACTGAAATCATACCGATCGCATAAAAGATTATACGCGAGAAAAGTAACGTTTTTTGCGTGTGACTAGGTAAGTCTATTTTTGTATAACCTTTTAAAAAACTGCCAATGACATAATATTATGTAGGTCAGTACAGTCATTGACATGGATCGCTGAATAATCTGAACTGTTAAAAAATAACAATACGCCTCATCATCACATAAAACACATAGAAGATCGGCAGTTTTCAGCTACAGTTTGTCGTATTTTTGTCGGTATCTGGATAACAACCATATCGTCACCTCCACGGCAAACTTAAGAATCTGCAGTTTCTGATTTTGACGTAGTACTACAACAAAAAACTACACCATGTAGTGTGTATGTTGTAGTACCTACTATGTCAAAATCACAAAAACTGCAGACTCGTAAGTTTGCCGTGGAGGTGACGATATGTCGTCCAGGGATGATGTACCCATCGATACATCATCACCAGTCCTTGACGTCTCAATACTAGGCATAGGCCTCTATGTTTATGACGTTCACCTCGATCCTGTGCTAATCAGGGCCTTTTTTTATTGTCCTGAGGGAAATGCGCACACATATCGTGCTGCCACCGGTTTGCGTATGTCATCGACCCATCACGCCAGTGGACGTCATTTATTCCTAAAACCGCCTCTCGGCCACCACTCAGTCAGTGCTTAGTCCCACCAGGTGGACCAGGTGGACAACAGGTCCTGTCGTCACTCTGTCTGGCCAAGTGTTCTGCCCAACTCCATTTTCACAGATAATCCCCTACTCACAAACTCATAAAAAACTAAATTTACTTTAAATATTTATTTAAATTACTTTAAAATTTAATATCATAAGCTTCTGCCGCGGTTTCGCATGCGCGTTAAACAAGTAGCCTGGGATACCGTCTACCTCCCTGCAAAATTCCATTGGGATTTCAGCGTTGGGCTTTCGGCCGTTTAGACGTGAAAAGGTTAGAGAGAGACAGATTTACTTTCGGATTTATAATATTGGTAGGTATGGAATTATGGATATGAGGAGTATTAAAGTATTAAAGTCTCATTATTGTCTACTAATTTGGTGTCAAGGTCTAGAATAGACTCAATGATAAAATTTCCGCATTCAGTAAGGCTTCTGTTAGTTCCGATTTTGCAAATGTCTTGATACAAACACTATTGTGTGGGCGTAGCTATTAATTATTAGAACTTTTCTGCGCCCGCTGCCTATTGTTTTACCCGGTGTCTGGTAACGAAATTTATGGTTTTAAAGTTATTAAACGGAAACTTATGAATGCCATTTCCACCCTCTTAAAATGCTTATTTGCACAAAACGGCTCTTAGTGTGTGCCTGCCTATGTTATAAAAGAAACCACCTTGCAAAATTTCAGTCCCGTAACTTTTATAGTTCTAGAGATTACATGCTGAGTTTTCGAAAAAACTTCGACTCTCATTTAGAGCACATTGAATTTAGATTTTACGAAAATCCGCTACTAGTGGGTGTGGTAAACACCTTTAAAGAAATTCAAGCAAAATTGCATTTTCGTAGGTCTTGTAGTCCCAGAGATTTCAGAATAGCTTCCATCCACTCCCTTAGAAAAATAATTTTCTAAAAATACGTTTATAGTGGTTGCCAAGCAATGTCCTAAAAGGAACCTTTTTGCTAAATTTCAACTGCGTAGTAGCTCATGTAGTTCCGAAGATTTTGTGATGAGTTATCATATCAATAAACTTTTGACTCCAAGTTTGACCACCGAAGAATGCGAATTTAAATTTAATAATTTATTTTTGTGTTTTTATTATTTTGTATGTTAGTCTATAAGGTATTTATCATAAGGATCCCGAGAGGTCCCATAAAAATTGTATTCCCAAGGGTAGTAAGTATTTTTCCCTATTTAGACAACGAAATTTCCTAAAATTATTATTGAGTAACATATAATGTAAGATATTAACGGGTTTTAAAAGTACTGTTTTTGAGCCAAACTGCGCACGGAAGGCGTAAACGCTCTTAAGCAATTTATTTTTTAGTTTTCAAAACAATTAAATTATACAGGGTGGCTTTTTAAAATGAGAGTGGATGGCCAAAGCAGAAACTATGAGAATTAGAGAAAAGCCGTGAAAGGAGTCATGGGCTCAATTTATGAGAAAATAAAAACCGAAAAAACTTAAGAATATTATTATAAGAAGTCAAATAACTACTACTTAAATATTATTTTAATGTTTTTCATGGATTATTTTATTAAAGTTTACAAAATTCATTAGTTAGTAATAGATGTTTTATTGATGATAAACCCCATTAAAATTCAGGCACAATAAGTATCCTGGCTAGCGGCAATGACACCAATTGTTCGAAATATTATTAAAAATTTTGCACATTGATATAGGGGGAGAATTCAAACTAAAATTGTACAAAATAATCATCTCCCTTCACTTCGAAAATGCATTTTTTTTCCATAGATTGATCAGCTACCGAATCCATTGGTGCAAAAATACAATGTCATATCATTTATGAAAAATTAATCGGTTCGGTTTCCTGTAAAAGTAAAAGATTGAAAAAATCTATATATGCAGTTTTTGTTTTATCATAAATCGAGGTCATGACACTTTTCACGACTTTTCTCTAAGTCCCATGGTATCGGATTCGGCCATCCACTCCCATCTCGAAAAGACACCCTGTATATGCTTAAAGAAGATAATAAACTCGAAGATGGGTGTAGATGAATAGGAATTCTTAACACCTATTAATAATCTAGATACAAGATAGGTTGTCAAGAGAGAGTTGACCTTGTACTCTATTCTCGTGCCAAGCGGTGTACTAAACTTGACCTTTAAATTTTTTTGTGAAAATAATTTGTAATTGATGTCAGTTTAACATACACGGTAATTTTAGTCGTTGCTATAGCAAATTACCCAGCAACTGTCTCGTGTGAAATTGGTACAAAGATACATACTTCATTAAAAAAAAATGGACTTATCTAGCTAATATTGTGAAAAACAGACACGGCAAAGTTACATGAGCAAAGGTACAGTCAAACTATAGTAAGATAGTTTTTCGTACTTAAAACAGTTTATTTTAAACCGTCAGATTAAAGTAAAGGCAGATTTACATCAAAAATGTCTAAAATAAACCGCCAAGTGCGAGTCGACTCGCACAAGAAGTGTTCCGTACCGTAAAAATCAAGCAATTTTACGAAAGAACATAAAATTTTCACTTGTTTGGAGACCCCTTTAAATTTTGAAGTTTATTTTATTTTGAGTATTTGTTGTTATTAGAGGTACAGCTGAAGTGATACTTATTTATAGAAAGTTTCGTGTGCCTACCTATTGTAGTTCAAGAGATATAAGCCTTGACAAATTAAGAGCAAAAAAGGCAAAAATTGTATGGGAGCCCCCTTTACCTTTGATATTTATTTTATTAATATGTTGTACTAGCTGCAAGAGAAATGCACATTCTCTGAAAACTTTAACTGTCTACCTCTTACTCTTACGGTTCATGAGATATAGCCCTGTGACAGACGGACGGACGGACAGCGGAGGCTTAGTAATAGGGTTCCGTTTTCACCCTTCGGGTACGGAACCCTAAAAAGAATCAAAAATATAGATTTGCGAATAAAAATTGCAGATAAATTCGAATTTGAATCAATGCTCTATAAATAATCAATATTTCTTTACTTTAATCAGCTGTTGCATAAAATCCATTACAAAACCAGTTAGTAAACTCAGTACCTATCAAAAGCTTCTTTATCTCATTAGGCCCAAGAAACTGAAGATGCCGTTCACACTGAAAGAAGGCGGTCTTTCCGTCACCGACTACGTCGTGTTTGGGGTCCTCGTGTTCTCGTCTTGCGTCGGTGGCCTCTGGTACAGCGCTATGGCCTCCAAGAAGGAAGCAGTGGTCAACGTGAAGGACTACCTTCTTGGTGGGAAGGCCATGAACACTTTTCCGGTGGCATTATCTCTAATAGCAACGTAAGGAAATTAACTTATATTTATTATCTAGTAGCTTTAGGCTGCTTCTGCGTTTTTGCTAGTAAGAAGGATAACAGCTTAGGTCCTTCCTAAGGATATCATTCATCTTTATGTCTCATTATGATCCTTTCAGCCGTTTAGTCATGTAAAGGTTACAAACAGAAAGTCACTTTCGTGTTTATAATAATCGTACATACGGTTTGCTCTGTTGTCAACAGAAAAAAAGTTTGCGGTAAAAGAAAATTAAGGCTAAAACTAAGGCTACGAGTATACAGTTCTAAAGTCATTTACAACGGGATATTTATCACAATAACTACACCACACTACTACGTTACCAAATAAATCAAACATGAGGGTAGATTGATATGTCTGCCAATAAAAACTCACTCGCAGTGCCTTCAGTTATTCCGTAATCATGGCGCATGAAAAAATCACGGTAAATATTCCGTTGTAAATGACATTAGTGTTATTAACCATTTAGCGAGTACCTATACAGTTGTTCTGTGCTAAGCGCTCAATCATTGGTGATTCTGACTGACAAGATAATGCTGGTTATGGAAAGCAGTAGAAAGCTTAAACCTTTTACGGAAATTTTGCAATCATGTATATCCATTTAACTTTGTATTATTCCCCATCCTTCTGAAACTTCGATTTCTCAACAATTCGAAAATCCCTTGTGTTTCTGTCATTACCTGTTGGTTATCCCTTCCTTTCCCCTTGATAACAAGCATTTCAATCGTAGCTACGTATCAGGAGTGACGGTCCTGGGAACACCGGCAGAGGTGTACAACTACGGCACGCAGTACTGGATGGTGGTCATGGGGATCATCTGCAGCAGCGTGATCGTTGGCGTCGTCTACATGCCGGTCTTCTGCAAGCTGAGGCTTTCCTCTTCCTATGAGGTGTGTAGCATCAGCAGGTTTTATTATAGTGGGTGATTTTTTACAAAAAGTTAGAAAATCTAGCTGGAGGATAAAAAATAATGGGGCTGGTTTTGCACCAACTCGAACAATTCAAATATAAGTAGCTTCACTTCTATACCCTAGCGTAAAAAGTAGTGAACAGAATCAAAAACAGGTCTTTGACTTTTGATAGATAGATAGATAGATAGATTATCACTTTATTGCACCATCAATACACTTATAAAACAAGAACTTAATACTAATTATATATAATGTGGCACAATCGGCGGCCTTATCGCTAACAGCGATCTCTTCCAGGCAACCTTTGGATGGATAGGATCAGTACGTATTTGATATTATACTTATCACACCATACATAAAATGGGGTTCTTCTCTAGGTTGATAGCTCAACGAACCCTTATTCCTTGAAATAGTGGAATAGGCAATGTTTATATATTAGGCTGTATGTAGATATCTACGTTTTTTGTTCTAGTACTTGGAGTTGAGATTCAATCGCCATGTACGGGCGGTCGCTTCCATCTTGTTTTTGATCGATGAGGTGAGTTTATAAAATCAGAAATGCTTTTGCTTGCGTAGATATAAATCCTACTAATAATAAAGGCGAAAGTTACTAATAATAAACGACTTGCCGTTTATTATTTTATTATTTTTCGTAATTTTTTACTACTACCTGGGACCATTAGATCTAAGTTTTCCCTATGAATTGTGTATAACTCTAGATTGTTATACCTTGTTAGACCTACCTTGTTAGCTGAAGTACCGTAGATAGTTTTACGTACATCTGCAACATAACTGCGATAGATTTTTTTTTTAAATATTGCTTAGAAAAAATTCTTTGTACATATTTATTTCATTTTTCAACTATCAATCGTGTACTACGACCCAGTTTGTTTATTTACCTGCAATTTTGGTGTTGAAAATAATAAAACATGTTTTCTACTACACAAAAATCGTAAAAAAAAAACTCGTTGCAACAATTACAAAAAAGTAGTAAAATAAATATATAATAAATAGGCAAATAAAAATAAACTTTGACTTCAATATCTCGAAAACGGTTATGTTTGGGGTATGGTGTTCCATAATAAAATCAGTCAGTAATGTAATGATGGAAACTACAACCCCTTCAAGAATCTAGGTCGACTTAACCAGTAACCCTGTATAGATTGCACAAGATTGGAAATGTAACTGTGAGCGGGAGTGTTCGTTGTTGAGTATCTTTCTGGGTCGGTAAAAAATGCATTTTAGATTCTAGCATCTACTCAAAAAAGTTCATTTCAGCTTGTACTACTCTGTCAGACCTCTAAATGGGAAACAGATAATATCTGTTTGAGAGATTCCCTCTATTTCAACGCAGAAAGATATTATCTTTCTGCGTTGAAATAGAGGGAATCTCTTTCTTCACTATGCAAACTGAGCGAGACTTCGGACCCAGTTAGTGGACTAACGCGCTAAAGGTGTATTCTGGCACTGGGAGAACGTACCATATCCTCCCTTTTTACTTAAACCTATGCCACATACCCACTCGGATTTCGCTGCCGGGTGGGTGGTCGCTGTCTGGATAGCTAACACCATGTGTGTCTGAACAGGCCTTAGGTACAATAACAGGTAATGTCTAACCCATTTCCCAGTACAAAGCATTCAATGGAGTTCAAGGGGAAAGTGTCGCTTCATAGATAGAGTAAGGTAGAGTTTGGTGTGAACAAGCTAATTGATGACGTAGATGTTAGTGAACTAGTGTTTCATGAACAATTTATAGTCTTACATAAATGTGTTAGACAGGTAGACCTAATTACTAAAAAATAAAAGCTTTTTGCATGCTGAAATGTGATTAACTGTTACATATCTAATAAAATAAAGGAAGTACTGTCTTCTGGTCTAAGTATATAATAAAAAATTATAAAATTATAACAAAGTCAATCTTATTCCTCTTTATGATGGTTTACTTTACGTTAGATCGATTATATGCCAGCAATGTTTTAGGTATCTGCGTTCGTTCGCTTTACAATACTTTTTTACGATTTACAACAATTTGCCGTATTTGCACCGTATTTTCTAGTCGTAGAGTCTATATATCAATACCGCTTTGTGTGTCCATGTCCACTTGAATAGTAATTCATTGTGAGGTCGCGATTGGACTTTGACCACACTGTTTGTTCTTATAAAGAAAATCAACACCAATTGACGCTAGCAATGGTTAACGGAAAATTACGTTATCACTGGTCTTGCTATTTGTAATCTTCACGGGTGTTATGGGAACGAAACATGGGTTTTATATATAAATGACGAGATTATGAGGATTTTTGTATGACTTCATGTCATCGTGAGAATCACAATGTAAATGTTATGTATTATTTTGTAAGCTTCTGCAAATAGTGTGCAAGAAAATAGGTAGGTTTCCATGGATCATGCTTCTGTAATTTTTGATGACGCAATTGTTTGCTAGTCAACTAACTTTTAGTGTGTGAAATTGACGTTGTCTTGTGTCGACCGATTCTTTTTCTTTATTTTGTCCTTTTCACCAATATAAAAAGAATTCCGACTAAGTAGGTATTCTGTGTGCCAACCTTATGCATCTACACTGGCCTGCAAAACTGAGTATAACACTTAAAAATTTTTTTTTTCTAAACTGTAGAAAAAGATTTAAAATAAAAATGTTTTGTAGCAAATTTTATCAGCTTTCTTTGAAACTATAGTAAACTATACATTACTAACATTTTTAACTTAAAAAAGATAAAAAAATAAAATAGCCATTTCTAGCTTAGTGTCCAAAAACTCAATTAAAATTTTATAAGTATGTTTTACATTTTATTTAATTTTTAATAACTGGTAGGTATTTCCTCTTTGGGCTCTGAACTTCAACCCGGTTTGGCATACTGAACACGAGGTTTCTGAGCCGATTTTGGGGAATATTCTATCATTCTCTTATAAGTTATAATTTTATAATATACAAAATTAAACTCCTTGTCGAGTCCTTTTTATTTTGAAAGCATATCTTGTGTGCTTAAAAAGTTATTCCAATTTTAAAAGTGTGATACTAAATCTTTATTGACAAAGAAAATTACAATTCAAAAATAAAAACAAATTAGAACTAGTATTTACAATTGAAACAATTAAGCTAACTGCAGACTGTTGCAAACAATCTACAGGTAGCTCAACTGAACCTTATCAATACCAGTCGGAAGCGTTCCCAAGACGCTGCGCTGGCTGCATTGCCCCGCTGTATGGCAATGCTGATGCGCTGCGTCAGATACCCGCCCGCTCTGTGATACTTAGTTTTGCAGGCCAGTGTAGTTGAATGATGGCAGGTATACCTGGTCTACAATGTCAAAACTGACATGTAGGTCATTGTTATTGACGACCGATGTGGCGCGGCGGGCGAAGGTCCGCCTGCGACGAAGAAGTTTGCGGGTTCTATTCCTGCCTTGGGACAAATGTTTGTACGATCTGCAAATATTTGTTCCGGGTGTTCTGGGTATTTTCTATATATAATAAAAATATCTATCTACATATGTTATGTATTGTATTAAGTTTATCAGTCATCTAGTACCCATAACACAAGCTCTGCTTACTTTGGGGCTAGATGATGCTGTGTGGATTGTCCAGCATTATTTATTTATTTTATTGTAGGTATCTAGGAACAGAAAGGAATGTAAATATTATCGTCAATTGAAGATCATGTAATATAATAGTTTACTACTGCTTTAGACTTTGACTTCGTTTTAATTTGCTAGACAACATTATTGTCTCTATTGCTTTAAGTGGTTTTAATTTGTTTATCGTAAAGTTCATAATGTTGCGTGGTTAGGTCTAAAGAATGGGTAACGGGAGCTGAGCATAGAGATATTAGAATAGAATAGAATATATATTTTGTACAAACTTATAAAACACTAGCAAACCCGGCGAACTCCGTTTCGCCACCAGATTGTAGTACATGCTATGTATCAGAGATGACGCTGTATGTGAAAAAAGATATTCCCGCTTTTATTTTGAAATTTTTCCTGAATTTTCTTTGATATAAACCTCACGGAGCCCGAGACCTTTCCAACGAATGCAAAACCGTGGAAATCGGTTCGTGCGTGCTGGAGTTATAGCGTCAGGAAGGAAAACCCGACTTATTTTTATATAGTAGATTGTTTATGCACCTACTGACTAAATATAAAGTTGTTCATGCAAAATCGTCAACAGCATAACATAATTAATATCTAAATAAATAACATATTTGTAAACTTTTTATAAATAAATACTGATAACTTTTTCATTTGTAGACTTACTATTGATATTATTGCTTTATAACTTTGATTTAGCTAAACCTGTATTGGTTTTCCAACAAAATATCCCCTCCACTAACTATTATGTGTGCACTGTGACAGTGGAAATAATTTATTTCTTGTGATTGGTACTAGTTAGTTTTAGGTGTATGTATATAATTTTTTGAGCGTAGGTACAAAGATATATTTATTCTAAGAATAACCCAAAAATTAACGAATTACACGACACTGGAACCCGCACGGAACCTCTCCACTCTGTATGGGAAAGTGTGGCCAATTTCACCACTGTGTCCAGTCGGTTACATGTTTTATGTATTGTACCTGTGTTTAGCGTGTGTAGTCATAAATTAGTCAAGTACCTTTAGTTAGTAATTGAAAAGGAATATAAAATCAATTACACAAAAGCGAATTATTGTTAAGTTTCCCCAATGTTTATGTAATAGGTACATACATTATTTTTTATTAGAGACCAATCATTTCTTTTTTCTAATGTTTTACTTTTTTCTTTTCAGATTATGTTTCTACCTATGGTGGTCTACGTTCCTGCTTTAGCTTTTAATCAGAGTAAGCTTAATGTCCTTCTTTATCCTTTCATGATTATTGATTAAAAATTTGTCTCAATTTTTTTTGTAAAGGGTATTTAAATATAATAAACTGCGGTTTTTTTTGGATTAATATTATGTGTAATATGAAATAAATTGACATAACCGTGCCCCGTAACAACGACGCAGGTTGCCAACACCGCGACCTTGATGCGATCAGCCCACGACCGAATTGTTGGAAACACAAATTGGAGGAGGCTGACGCCCAGCAGTGGGCAGATTAAGGCGAAAAAATACAGATGACGATGGTGGTGATGAACCACCACGATGACGATGGTGGTCTGCCTCGGCATCCATGTTACTTTGTATTGTAAAGTTTTATTATTTCTGGTTTAGTCAGGAATAAACTAAGTTTTATTTATGTTGATTTCAGTGACGGAAGCCAATGTTTATGTCGTGGGCGGTGTAATGGTGCTAACATGTGGCCTCTACACAGTGTTAGTGAGTATTTTATTTTGTTTTTTAAACGCCGCGCCATTTAAAGATCGAAATGGTTAACGGTGTCTTTCAAGCCACCAATTGGTTCGCAATATTTATAAAGTGATACTATACAAATACATTATTAAAAAGCAATTGTGTAAAATTAAATTTTCCACAGTAAGCTTTTATAAATGCATTTGTTTCGTTTACTTCGGACAGAGACGCGAATTATCTGATGGTGGCATCGAGTTCTAACTCGATAGATGGTGGCCACCAAAAAATATTAGGCATTACGTTTAAAATCGATGGGCTCTGAGTTTGTGCGTTGTTTCCAGGGAGGTCTGCGAGCAGTGGTGTGGACGGATTCAGTACAAATAGCAGTGATGTTCTTCTCAGTAACAGTGGTTGCGATCGCGGGGACCTTCGCTGCCGGGGGCTTCAACCACATCTTCAGTGTGGCGAATGAAACTGGCAGAATGTCGCTGTTTAAGTGAGTCGTTTAGTCTGACACAATCATTTATTTATTAAAAAAGGGTATCGTGCTTTAAAATCGCATTAAGCCTGATTTGTTGCAACGCTATATTGGCGTCACCTCTGTCGGACAAAGCAGCACAGCTGTATGACCTGGCAGAATGTTGTTTTAAATTAAGAAGTTAATTATTATTTTTTTGTTACTTTATCTGTTATTCACCAAGTTTTTGTCCATCTTGTTATTAAGTAAATTGTTGTATAAGTAGGTATAATTTATACGTAAGTTTGATATCCTAATAGGGCGATGTAGTCGCTTAGCGACAAAGTCCCTTAATATTTGTTAAAAATAAAAAAAAAGCCTCTTTTGTACACTATAAGAATGTACCCTACCAATCTTACGAACTAGTAGTGTTTTCACATTTCTAAGACACCGCAGCGTGCACAACATAGCTCAACTGAACTACACCTTGATCTTACATTATACGATAAGAAAATACTTATAATATGAGGTCCTAGTGTTTGCTTAGATGTTGTTAAGCAACCCGAAATAATATGTCAGCTATATGCTCGTTCAAGATGGTCATAGGTTTTTTTATGAAGCCAACTTGATCACTGCGGAGGTGAACTTGCCAGAATTATCTTTATGGAAGATAGTTTATAATCAAATATTAGTACTCAACTCTAATCCCGTAACCAACCACCATGTAAGTCATGATATTCATCTAAAATTGGCGGTTCTGCTAAAGATTTGCGAATACTATGTGTGTTGCGGCGGCGGTTGGCTAATAAGCTAAGCGAGAGAATCGAAAAACTTTAGTTGTTGGCAGTTAAGGAACTCATTTCCATATACACAGGTTTTCTTTTCAAAATCATTTACTTTAATAGGAATAAGTACTAACTTATAGGCGCGGCGCAGTAACCCGAATTGAACCTTAGCCTCCAACACCAGATATCTTCAATTGCAGGACAATTGGTCACTTGCCGTTACAGTCAAGTCACGAAAGTTACGAGAGGCACGAAGTTCTTGTAATACAAGGTGCCACGTTATTGGTGTACTAAGCCGAAACGGGATGTTGTACAGGGGGGTGCCCCCCCCTCTCCACACCAATAATGTGGCACCTTGTATAAATACCTCTCTTCTCTCTGTTCTTGCAATAAGAATACTTTTATCTATTTCAGTTGGAGCTTTTCACCTTTCGAACGGCAAACTGGATGGGGCGCCATCATCGGGGGCACCATCTACTGGACCTGCTTCAACGGCGTCAACCAGACCATGGTGCAGCGTTACTTATCACTGTCTTCTAAAAGAAAGGCTAGGCGGTTAGTTGACTATTTCCACTAATCTCAGCCGAAATATGCCCACTGCTAGAAAAAGGCTAACCGAAAAGATCAATGATTAGGGGGGTCTGCGATAGTCGCGACGCCACGCATGACTATTTCCATCATAATCAATTTAAAAACTTTTGCGGGTCTCGGGCGTTGTTTCGGACCAATCAGTTTAGAAGCATCTGGATGATATAAATCGGCAACAGGACAGCTAAAAGAACGAATGGTATCATTAAGTATTATCTACCTACTGCCTTTAATCAACAACTGCATATAAACTTACTCTGAATCCTTAACGTTGTTTGCAGGTTGTACTGGAACTAATTAAACCTTATTTCTAAATATTCGAAACTCTTTTCTACTTCCAGCGCTATAACTATATTTGCCGGTGGTATAAGCTTTGCCATATCCATCTGCGTATGGGGAGGAATCCTCGCGTACGTGGTCTGGGTCAACGGTGGCTGCCACCCGAGCGGGAAACCCCTGGTTGATGATCGATTATTTCCCGCTTTCGTCAGACACACAGCTGCTACTCTGAAGATTCCAGGGTTGGCAGGAGTCTTTCTAGCCGGTGTTTTCGGAGCTGCGTTAAGGTGATACACTCATTGCCAGATTATACAGTACGAAAGTGCACAGTTAAGAAGTGATAATGAGCTTTGAGTTTTGAATAAACAATGACGATGTTCACGCATTCGTGCCACAGGTTTTAAAAAACTCTCACGGGCACCTGTGTTTTACAAAACATAACTCTCTTTTGCAAGAGGAAATAAATATAATTTTCAAATAGGAAAATAAAAAATTAATTACCCAGCCTGACCGATGCACTGCTACATGCTTTTGAACCTACAGACGTCTGTTTTGGAGATTCATGTATACACAAAAGCTGTGTCCATCATTTATATGTAGATATCCTATAAAAAACTTGAAACTTCCTGAGAAAAATCCTGACTACTCCAACGTTTTCTTTGTGGGACTCTGCCTATACCTTTTCTTTTTCCCGCTATACAAAATGTCCGCAGTTCTGGGCAGGTCGAAACTGCTGAGCGTTTCCTAATGCTTTACGTGCTGTTGTCTAGTCCAGCAAGGCTTTATGATGTATCGATTCTCAACAAGTTATTATTGTTCGTGATATTTACTATGGATGTTTAATTTTACAGTTCACTGTCAGCGGTTCTGAATGCATGTGCACTGGTGGTATTAGAGGACATATGCCACGGCTGGCTGCGACAGTACTTCAGGCCAATGATCGAAGGCATCCTGGCGCGAAGTGTGAGTGCGGTGCTGGCCGCCCTATCCATAGTTATGGTATTAGTTATTGAGAAACTAGGAGGTGTTCTAGGTAAGAAGCCACTTTCCATTTATATTTTTAAACTAAATGAAGGATTGCTTGTAGCTTGCTGTAAAGTTTTGTAAACACTCCCACAAAACAATAAAAACATAGAATGCTTAAGCTTATTCTTAACTCTTTCCCCTGCATTATGAGAACATATAGGATGATAAACGTTATGATGGCTGAAATTTACACTGATGTTTGATCTTCTGATGTGTTAAGGTGCTGCCACAGCCTTGTCTGCTATTGCCGCGAGCGTGACATGTGGCATCTTCAGCCTCGGCATGTTCTGCTGGTGGGTGGGGCCTCGCGGAGCCATCGCTGGGGGCCTCGCCGGGGCCATCGTCGCTGGAACCCTCTCGTTGGGGACTCAAGCAGCTGCAGCCAAAGGCTTTAGAGCAGTTCCGTTAAATTTAACTGAAACGTGTGCCAAAAACGCTTCTTACGCGTTTACTAGCCTGGTGAGTTTTATTATTGAAATCTTTTTTATTATTACAAACCGTACTTAGCTTTATAATATAACCTGAGGGCAGACTCGGCAACCCAGTCCAGTGTTGCTTTGATATGTTCGGGACCAGATAAGCAGGCAGTTAATATAGGATCATTTGGTATTATTCAATAGGTACATTTTTCTACTTTTCTTTCACAATTTTATTTAGAACGGAATATGTAATAGAAATAGACAGATATACTATTAATAGTTTACGTGTTATACTTTCCTTTCTCTGACCAGGATCCACAAAAAGTTACACCGATCTTCCGGATATCCTACCACTGGATAGCACCGTCAGGTTTCTTGGTGACCATGATAGTGGGCGCACTTGCCGGCTGCTTGCTGGACAAGAAATCCAGCATCCTCAAGGACGGCGAGCTGTATACACCGATCGTTCATCGGTTTCTACCACCAGAGTTCAACCAGAACAGGGGGATGGCGAAGCAAATGAGAACCGTTCGGGAGAGTCGCCTGGTTATACACCAGCCAGTCGTAGCGGAACCGCTCATTCTGAATAGGATGGATAAGGTAGATGTAAATGGTTGAATATCCTACCAGTAAAGGCGAAGTTGTGCCTGGAGCATTCAATGAAAGGCCGGTTAGAACACTGACTGGTTTATTCATAATTAGCGTCTACCTACATTAACCGTAGAAGTCAACCCTACAGTGCCGTTGTCAAATTATTGTGAGAAGACAACCAGAATAGATGGGGCTAAATTTTGGCACTGATGAAGTTGTGTGCTTAGAATAACATAAAGGCTACTTATTATACCGAAAAAACGCGTGCGAAGCCGCGGGCACAAGCTAATTAATATTAAATATTTTAATTTTTTTAAGCCTTAAAATGAACCACATATCACTGAGGAACACGCTTAGGACGAAAGGCAAACTAATAAGTGTTCACGAGATTTAAAACGTTAATGGTTCAGGAATCTTGTTCGTTATAAGTAGGTACATGCGGTGGCTGTCGCCGTGCCGTTAGAATCGATTTCTCTAACTCAGCGCGTGGATGTCCGATAAGCTGACTAAGGGACGTACCAGAGGAAGAGCAGCAGCTTCCCTCTGTGTTGTTCACCTCCACTGCGATCATTAATCCGCCTGCCAAGCCTGGTGATTATGGCAAAGCCCTCCTTGTTTGGGGAGGCATGTGCAGCAGTGGACCTTTGTGTGTTGATGAGGCAAGTAGTTACGGAGAGCAGCATCTTTTGGTAACCCCTTTAACGTTTACACTTCTACCGCTAGAGGGTTACCAGTTGATGATGCTGTCTGTACCTAATTATATTTTTATAGTAACTAAATACTCATTGCTTCTAGAGTTTTCATGACACGGTCCTTTTTATCTATTTCAGGTTAGCACTGACGTCGATGGGACCACTTAAGTTGAATAAGAAATCAAATATTGTGATGTAACTCGTACAAAGTTGAAAAACGATAACGCAGCTACTACGGATATATACTAGGGATGTAACGAATACTCGCACTCGCGAATATTCTCAGGATTTTTGCATTCGCAACTATTCATTCGAATGTTATGCGAATGCTTAAGGGCAAAGAAAAAATCATCTTTTATAGTAACTTAACTGAATCATCTTGCAAAATATGAAAGAAATTATAAAGAAAAGCTTTATCACACGACATATAAAATCCTATTATTAAGTTATGTTATGAATCAAGTATTCGGATTGCTAAAACAAAACTAACACACTCCACACAGAAAAATGGGAAGCCCATCAATGAAATAACATTGCTTATCAAGCCGTTGATTTCACAGTATTTGTCTTGGTGGTCATCTCATATTTAAATCGTTTACATATCTTAAATCGTAATAGCTCAATAGATGGCGTCTTATTGGTGTTGTTCAATTTGACGTTGGTAACGTCAAATTGAAGAAAAACGAACCTGAAAGATCAATTTATGATTTTTGCATGAATTACGGACGAACCAAATTCCTTTTTCACACCACCTGCACGTCAATTTTACTTTATACGCCATGTAAACCAAAGCAGGTAGCTATTGTGGCTAAACAATTTGAATGTTGTTTGAATTTCGAAAAAAACTATCATTGTGCGGAAATTTTCATACATTTTTTAAAGTAAAAGTTTGTTGTTTTATTTAGGAGAATATACAAGGGCGAAAACAAAAATAGGAAGGGATGTGATCTGAGTAAAAATATAGTGTGTCGCAGATCACAAGATTTCAAAATTCAAACTGTGCAGAATTTAAGAAAGAAAAGGTTGTGCCGCGAAACAGAAATATAACTTATGTCGTGTGCGTATTCGCTGTTAAAGATTAGTTAAAAACAATTCATTCAATTTAGTCAAGAATGATAAGATTTAAATATATTAAATGAGAGTGACGAAAGTTCGACTACGGTTCCATAGCATCAAAAGAACATCGGCACCAATATTTCATGAAAAATCTAAGAAGTATGTAAGAAGAATATACGCTTGTCTAGCAGTGAATTTGAAAATCAAGTGTTCTCCTCGTGGATACAGCTGTCTTTGTCTTTGTGTGATCCCTCTCGGATTCTGGTTACTCCCTCGCTCCGCTTGTGAGTTACCTATATCTCTAGAATCCCGAGTTCTACTCGGGAATCAATTAGCGTCCGTGACGTAAGACAGTACACATACCCTTGTACATAATCTTTTATTGCATAATCAAATAAGGTTTTAGTTTCAAAGAGTTGATCAAAGATTCACTCTAAAAAATCAAGTACCAAATTGAATTAGGGAAATACTATTTTGTTTGTCCAAGCGATTTTAAACTATCATTCTTCCAGTTTCAAACAATGCATCTGTGTGTGTGTATGCCAGTAGCCATTTTATGCCATCTATCAAGCTACTTGGAACTAATTGCCATGGATTATTCAATAACGTTAATAATGTTAAATCGAAAATCCCTTAATGGTAGAATGAACTATCATTCTTCCAGTTTCAAACAATGCATCTGTGTGTGTGTATGCCAGTAGCCATTTTATGCCATCTATCAAGCTACTTGGAACTAATTGTCATGGATTATTCAATAACGTCAATAATGTTAAATCGAAAATCCCTTAATGGTAGAATGAAGAAGCAGACGTCAGCGTCGACATTGTGTCAAAACTACATAAATTGGCGGAAAATTTGTTCGAAAAGTCAATATTCGCATTCGTGTGAACTTCCAATACTCGCATTCACATCGCATCACTCGCGAATGTGTAAAATATGACATTCGTTACATCTCTACTATGTACATACCTAACTAAAATAACAGTATTCCAGTATTGGGAAATAAGACAAGTACCTATATAATTTATTTACATAATCAACAAATTTTATTTATGAACTATTCTGATTTGTAAATATTAGATATTTTTAAGGTAGGTAGAGACTGTGAATTTGCTATTTATTATAAATGTTGTTTTGTAATCCTATTTTATATTTATATATTTGTTAAGTAGTAGGATGAAATTGTCTTAAAATTAGGTATTTTAATGTCATTACAAGTTAAAGATGATTGATTATAGACGACTCCGAAATGTCATTTGGTGAATTTACTGTGATTTTCATTAATTTATATTAATATACTTGTTATTTTAATATGAAATCAAGCTATGTTCTGATTTTATTTTCTTACCCGAAACTCCAGCTTTCAAGCACAAATGTTCGTGCTAGAATGCTGATCCTGCTGAGCTGCTTTATGATCTCATAAACAAGGTATGAAGGAATAGAGAAAACAATGTCATACTTATTTCGCCAAATCCAGTCAAATCCGTTAATTAATTAGGAGCTGGTGGATAGGGTACCTAGCTTATGCTTTCAACAATTCTTTTTAGGGTTCCGTACCCAAAGGGTGCCAATGGGACCATGTAACTAAGCCTCCTGTCTGTCTATCTGTCTGTCAGCGGGCTGTATCTCATGAATCGCAAAAGATAGTCAGTTGAAATTTTCACAGTGTGTATTTTGCTCAGTATATCAACATAAAATGAAAATAAAAATGTTTATTAAAATTAAGGGGAGCTCCTATGCATAAAACGTGACTTTTTGGCTATTTTTATGATTGTCAAGGCTGTCTCTTGAACCGTACAGGCAAATTAAATTTTTACAGAATAAGTGTCCCTATTGCGGCTATAAAAACAAATAATAAAAATAAAATAAAGGGGTTTGATGATTTTGGCCCTAGCATCGGTCAACATTTTGTTTTTTTTTTGTCAAAATCGCCGCGCACTATTTTATTTATTTACCTACACTAAAACAAATAAAAAAAATTGTGCGTAGCGATATAAAAAAAATACAAATGTTAGGGCCACCCTCCACACAAAAATCTTCAAACACCTTTTAATAATTAAGGGAGGCAACGTCCATACCACCTTGAGTCCCGATCACTGAAGTTAAGCAACGTCGGGCGCGGTCAGTCTTCGATCAATTATATTTGATCGAAGCGGTCAGTACTTAGATAGGTGACCGCATAATGTTGGCTTTTTGCTTTTTTAGATCTCTCGCTCCCTCTCTCTCTCTATCAAGTCGACTCGCACTTGGGCGGTCTTATTTAAAATAAATGATTATAAACTAGCAACCATCGACTTTAATTTTAGGTAGAGTACACTAGAAAGCACATCTACGACGATAATTACGTTGTCTGTAGTACACGAGAGGGTGGTACGAAATTACTGCAAACCTAGTAATGTAAATAAATGTAAAAATATTCAGACCATTCACGTGGAATGGAAATGTGTAACATATAGATGCGTCTCGTTGAGAATCTTTATAAAAAAAGAAGAAATATTTATTAAGCTTTAAATAATATTAAATGTTTATGTATAACGAATTCGTTTGATTTAAAATTCAGGAGTTGTGACTTGGGTAGCAATAAGGGGAATTATTTCTCTAAATGCGGCAATTTCGCGTAAAGTTTGGAAAGTTATAAAATTGTCGGGAATTGTGGAGACGCAGCAGTAACGTAAATAGTCAGGTGTTGCCGTACATGGATCCGGAGTATTGCCGTGGAAGTGCGATGGTGGGAGTGATGAAGGATCCACATAGAACTTGCGCAAGATTCATATATAAATAACCAAGTGGGAAATAGACGTAAAATATAGGTGACATGACAAGGAGGAGTTCAAAAAGGCCTATTTCACTTTTCCAAAAAATCCGGTTTTTTTCGAATCGTTTGTATTAAATTCTATAAGCCCTCCAAAATTAACGCGCTAAACTGTCTACTTCTCTCCTATTTTTAACGTCAAAGTTTACAATTCTGTTCAAAGAGGCATATAAATTCATTAGGGAACACCTCCTATGAATGACTCCACAAAAGGGACTGCTTTTCATACTAAATTGTTTTTTTACTAACGGCCTATGTTTAGGCTATTTTTATGGTATTTTTCTTTTTATTTCTGAACGTATACAAAGCTTTCAGTAAACAAAAAATGACATTGATAGACACCGAAGTACGTCAGATGAATGACACCAATATTTTTGACAGGGTGACATTGTCTGACAGCATGTCAGTTTGAATTTTCATTTGCTACGTTCTGTAATTTCTTTGACGTAGTGATTCGGCAGACATTGTGTATTGCTTTTGAGGTTTCAACCGTTTTGTACGAATTAAAAAGTAGATTAAAAATATTTATACCATCTCAGTACCATTCCATCAGTATTGAATCTCCCCCTAATGATGAAGAATGTGAATGCTTGGAGCCTGATATGGGTAGTTTGATAATTTATTAAAAGGTTAGATTATATTAGCTTAATCAAATCCACATTCAAATGTATAATTTTTTTCTCGGTCTATAAATGATTTTTTTGAGAGGACAATTGAAATAAATATTATAATATTTGAGACTAGGCAAATTATAAGTGTAATAATAAATATTAAATAAATTATATAAACAAAATTAAACGACAATAATAAATTAATAAATAATAAATAATGCTGGACAATCCACACAAAATCATCTAGCCGCAAGCTAAGCAGAGCTACAATTTGTCAAATAAGAGTATTTTTATTTATTTTATTTTCATAGCAACAAAGGAAAATAGGCCCCTAGTCAAATCAAAAGGGCCTATTTTTACAATTGTCCAATCAAAAGGGACTATTTCTAAAAATTCTGATCAAACGGGCCTGTTTTCGAAATTGGATGTCTTGTATCTCCTAAAATATGAATCTCAGATTAATGATAGTGAAAACATATACTTACTTTACATACTATGAACTATAATAACATGCTATTAGATTTTACGTAAAAAAATCACAGACTAAGTTACAGGTTTTTCGCGTATTACCAAAATTTTGTTAAATACTATAGGCCCGTTTGAACAGATACTCTTCAAATGTCCTCTGAATTGCTGGTATACCTATATGATAATATACATATTTGTGACTTTTACCAATTATCCTAGGCTTAATTATGGTCAAACTAAAATAAGGTAAAACTAAGATCAAGGTAGAGCTTTAGGAATCTACTCGGATAAGAATTTCTATAAAAAAAACAAAATGTTCACCCCCAAGATGGCAAACAGGCATGCGGCCCGCTGCTGTTACCGCAGCCAATGGATGCCTGGAACTTCAGGGATTTTACACGCGCGTTCCCGACTGTTTATTATTAGGGCCAAAATACACTCTCGGTTATATAATGTTTCCATTCGATTGTAAAGTTTATCAAACCAATATTTATTTTTAATCGACTTCAAAAAGGAGGAGGTTCTAAGTTCGTCTGTATGTTTTTTTTATTTATTTATGTATGTTACTTGATGTCTCCGCCTATGAGTAACCGATTTTACTGATTCTTCCACTACTGTATAGAGAATGCTCCCGAGGTGGTCCAATAAATATTTTATTCCCGAGGGATTAGTATTTATTCCGTTAAATTTAAACACCAATTTAATAATTTTGGAGAATCACGACTTGCTACAACAGTTTTGGTGATTTCTGCGCCAATTGTTAATAGATTTTGATGATTCTTCGTTATTGTATCAAAATTGATTTTGAAGTGGTTAAATTTTTTGCACGTGAACACCTTCGGTCAGGGAATATAAGGAAGGGGTGATTTCGTTCGTCCGAGACATAGCTGAATATAATCTATAAACTGGAATTTGAAGTCGGTTTATCGATTTTAAAACACGCCAAATTATGTTCTATCTTCTTTGATAAATATTTTATTTGCCTATTCCTATCATAGATGCAATGTCTTTTTTTTTGGACTCGCTAGTGTTAGCATGTGTCATACTAAGAGAATGTAATACCTACGGAGATGGTGTCATATTTCGTTTTGTAAATGTATGTTATTTAATACAAAAATTTGGGAAACATTTACAACTTAGACTTGTTTGGGAAAGCGTGGAAAGTATTTTTAAAAACAATTAAAATAATTAAATTGAAGTTGAATTTAATATTTTAATGATTATACAATGGTGACTTAATTACGACTGAGGCTTTTAGACCGGAGTTCTCGCATCACAGGACGTTGATAAGAATGTCTAGACGCTTACCTCAGCGAAATTGCTCGTGAGAAAGCGTGTGGGCGTATATTATCTAACAGGCAATGTCCGATCTTATGGGACGCTGAATACAGACCCTGATGCCATAACTCCTCCCTCCTGTAGTTCGAGATTATCCTCGGGGTTATCTCGAATTTGCCTCGTTTTACAAAATAATTGCTTAACTCTATGCTTAAATGCTAACAATAAGAGGCAAAAAGTTAATATAAAGCAGAACGTTAAGTTTCCTACACTAACACTTTTATAATCTAGAGCACTATGGTTATTTTCATTATCACTATAAATTTCACTTCCACCTTTCTGCAATAAGTAATTCAAGAACTGAATGTCGGCAAGATCGATTCCGTTGAGATTGACGGGTTATCTCTGGGTGTCCGATGAACTGGACATTATTCTAGGTAAGTTTATTACGGGAATCTTTGTAAAGATTATATCCTTTCCATGCGTGAGATGTCTTTTTAAATTCAAATTCTTTATCTTCACTTGACAATTATCGTCTAATGTCATGAGATAAGTTCCACAGATGTTTTCCTGAGATATCTCGTTCTCGCAATACTTGGTGAGTAACGTATCAGTTTTGGTGTAAATTATCCATCGATTAGGCTGTATGGAAAAAGCCTTGATTTCGTTGATGGTAACGGGAACCGGGTGACAGCTCGAGATGTTGATAGAGAATGTCATGAGCTCCGTGATACATTCGTCTTCGGCTAGTGGCGGTTCATCGCTCTCAAAGCACAGGAAACGAGCTTCGTCGATTTCTCGGCATGACTGGGAGAGCGGCTTCGTTTTCAACCCTTTCGTAAGGATATAAGGATATTTGGGTAGGATAAAGACTGTCTGGTGACTTACTCTATCGTTAACAGGCAAAGGCGTCAATTTAAAATAGTTAAATACTTCATTTCTTATCAAAGGTATTTGCATAATTAATTTTATCTGATTTTGTTTGATATACGCTTTCATCTCTATACACTGCTCTATTTTTACAATATTTTCATGTAATACTGGAAACACTAATTTATTGGTTTTTTCGATTTCTTTTAACAATACAAATAGTTCATTAGTATCTAAAATAGATGGATGTAATATTTTATTTCTAGCAAAAGTTATAGCCGTTTCAATTTCATTCAATCGCATGTAGAGAGTTTGGAAGTTATGCAAAAAGACGTTGTAAATGTGTATAATTTTGTTACCAACTTGGGTTAATTTTGAATGATTTAAACCACGATTAAAATCTTGGATACTACCTTCAATTTGAATGAAATTGCTTTTGGTAGAGTTGGCTATTTTTGTAAGTTTACCCACCATTTCGGCGACAATTGTCATTTTCTTATTAACTGCGTCTTGTTTAGATTTTACTTCATGAATTAACCTTTCATACAATACAGCGTCGTCATTATCCAGATTACCTGTAATCGTCTTGATAAGAGTACCAAGAGGATTTATGAGACCGCGCTTAGATCTTACCGATGGAATCAATTGCTCGTACTTTTCTAAAGTTATATTCATGTTAAAATCTGTTTCTAATTCTACTTCAGTAAAATCATAATCAAATGTTTTATTATCGTAACAGCTTTGAATTTGTCGCTTTAGTCTTACGTAACTATCGATGTTTAGTTCTAATTGCTCATGAATGTGCTTTAGATCTAGAATTTTTATAACGGTCCACGTATCATGGCTAACAACAGCTTGACCTTGCTTTACAGGTAACAGCCCCGGGTTCTTGTCAATCGGCTGCAGATGAAGGCCCTGGCTGCGGATCACTAGGACCGCCAGAAGGACCAACCTGTGGAGGACGTCTTATATCTTTAATAGGAACTTTAGTATTCCGATTATGAGTTGTTACAGGTACAATATTCCGTTGAATGGCTCCGATGACTTGAGCTTTCTGATAACGAGGTTTATCTTTACTGCGCCTAGTATTCACTCCTTTGATAAATACCGTATCACCTATGTCTATGTCAAAATCCTTTTCTCCCCCACGTTTCACGATTGCCGCTGATTTTTTATCAATAATTTTATCAGTAAGATATTCATACAAAAATTTTGTTCGTTTAGCGTGTTCTTTAACCAATTGTTGCGTAAACTGTTTACTGAAATCCACATAAAATGCGCTGTTAGATTCGGTGTGCCCAAAAACTACTTCAAACGGTGTAAGACCGGTGGTAGAGTGGATAGAATGGTTATATGACATTATAGCATAAGCCATCACAGATGCAGCGTCAGTGATCTTCTGTTCGTACTTTGCTATACGGTAAATCTCTATAAGGGTTGAATGAAATCTCTCAACTATCCCCATAGAGTTGGGATTATGGGGAGTACCGATATGCAGGTTGATCTTATAAAATGACATCATTTCTTTCATGAGCGTATTATTAAACTCGGTTCCTGGATCCGAACTTATTCTACAAGGTGTTCCATATAAAGAGAAGTATTTTATGAGTGCTCTTATAGCTTCAGGGGTTGATTTAGTGCTGATTTCAAAAGCTTGACCAAGTTTGCTGAAGGCATCTACTATTGTCAGGTAATGCTTTCCTTCAATCGAAAATGTGTCTATAAATAATTCCTGAAAAGGTTTAACTTGAGTCTGTGATAGTTGTAATTCTGGTTTTAAGGGTTTGCGATCGTATTTCATTTTTTTACAAAGTTCGCATGCATTGATGATGCTGGCTACTGTTTGGTCCATGTTATTCCAGTAAAAGGTACGTCTTAGATGTACTAACGTCTCTTTTATTCCCCTATGGCTGTTTTTACCCTCGTGATATTTAAGCACAATGTTTCGTTGTTCCTCTTCGCTATCTACATAAACTACTCTCTTAGTACAATCATAAAATTTAACCGTGCCCTTTTGAAAGAGCGACAGGGTGACTTCTGAAAACTGTTTGCGGTGTAATGCATCTTCGAAATAAAAGAAATATTTTATTTTGGGTCGAATATAGCTTTTCAGAAATCTTTTTACCAGTTCCGAGTTATTCGTTGGTAAGTGAACTTCCAACACCTTTTGTTTTGGCCTAGATATGTCTTTAACCGATAACTCATCTCTGTTCCAGGTATGAACCAGAATCTGGTTCGGTTTCGTATCAATGGCCTCTTGGAGGATAAGAATACCATCAGTATCTAAATCACGCGCCGAATGTATCGTGCCTATGCTTTCAGCACGACCTTCAGAGGCAGTGGCAGTGCTACTACCTAAAGATGGAATCGAATAAGGAGACCGCCTACCGCCAGCTGTTACTGACTTATTGCTTTTCTCCGATCCAGATGATATTGTTATCGGGGATGGTGTTCTTTGACGAGGGGTGGAGGCTCGAGAATCGTCCTTGTGATCTTTACTTAACCGAGCGATTTCTTCAGTTAAATCATTTATGTGCCGCTGAAGTTTTTGCTCTTTACTGTCAAGATTTACCTTCATCGAAACATCATCATTTTCTCCTAGCACGTTTAGCCTAATTCGAGATAAAGCGTCTGCGTTTAAATTTAGCCTGCCTTCTTTATGTTGAATATCATAATCAAATTCCGATAATCTTAATTTCCATCTTGTTAATTTACTATTGGGCTCTTTTAAAGATTTAAGCCAAGTTAAGGGTCTATGATCCGTGAAAATCACGAATTTTCGCCCATACAAATAGGGGCGAAAATGTTTCACAGCCCATATTATTGCTAGAAGTTCCTTTTCGATGGTACTGTATCTCGTTTCGGCGTCATTCAAAGTCCTACTTGCGTAAGCTATCGGCTTATCATTTCCCTTAGGTCCTTGCGATAGGACAGCTCCTACTGCAAAGTTGGAAGCATCCGTCGTAAGGACGAATGGCTTAGAAAAGTCGGGAAATTGTAAGAGCGGCGCGTTTGTTAAGAGCTCTTTACACTTTTCAAATGCGTCGATATATTCTTTTTTTGTGTAATCAATTTTATTCCGTTTTTTTAAACATTTCGTAAGTGGCTGTGTCAATTTAGCAAAATCTTTTATGAATTTACGATAATATCCTACTAGACCAAGAAAACTTTTAATTTCTGTTGCTGTTTTTGGTAAGGGAAATTTCATGACCGCTTTAATTTTGTCGTCATTAGGTAAAAGGCCGTCCTTGGTGATAGTGTGACCTAAATAAAGGACCTCCTTCCTAAGAAACTCGCATTTGTCGAGGGTTACTTTTAAATTAGTTTCCCTGAGTCGTTCGAATATTTTTCGAAGCTTGTCTACATGTTCTTGTAGGCTAGATGAATATACTATGATGTCATCAAGGTATACTAAGCAGTGAATACCTTGAAGACCTCGCAATATATTATCCATCGCACGTTGAAACGTCGCTGGAGCTGTTTTTAAACCAAACGGGAGCCTTTTAAATTTATAGTGACCCGTCTGGGTTGAAAAAGCCGTTTTTGATCTATCCGCCTCATTGACTTCTATTTGATGATACCCACTAGCAAGATCTAAGGTGCTAAAATATTGGGCTTTACCTATCTTATCTAGAAGATCAGTGATATTGGGTAGTGGATACTTATCATCGACTGTGATCTCATTTAGACGACGATAATCGATTACCATTCTATATTTTCTTTCTGCGTCTAATTTTTTTGGAACCAGGTGAACTGGGGCACTCCATGGAGAATGAGAGTCTACAATTACGTTATCTGCCAATAGTTTTTCTACCTGTTTATGAATTTCCTCATTTAGAATAGGTGGGTGTCGATATGGTCGAATATAAATCGGGTCTTCGTTGGTTGTCCTGATGTTATGTTTCACTTGATTTGTGAAGGACAGAGGTATTTTGTCACTATAAAATATGTCGCGGTATTCGTTGCATAATTTAAAAATGTTTTCGCGTTCCTCCTTATTCATGTGATCTAATCGTAACTTTTTTAAATTCTCTTTCAAAATATCATCAATAATGCAGTCATCTTTCATAAAATTTATCTCACACTCTTGATTTTCGAATACCGTGACTTCAAAAGGTTCCTTGAACTGAAGTTTGTAGGTGTTATCTGTTACATTTTGAATAACCGTTTCAGCAAAATAGTTTTCACACCTAACAAGGGCGCTAGGCATGCGAACGCCTTCCTGAAGTTGAAGGAATTCCATGATAGCGTCACCGGTTTTCAGGGTCGTGGGGATTTTAACCCTAGTCTCAGTCCGTGGCGGTACATCAATCTCATAAGGTGGATTATAGACGATTGGAATTGCCGCATTGTGCGTTACTAACATTTGGTTGCACATATCGATGTTAGCTCCTAACTTTTTCAGAAGGTCAGATCCTATCAAGCCGTCGTATCGTCCGTCAACATCATAAACGTAGAATTTATGAGGAAGCGTGCTCCTAAAGGTCTTCAGTAGTGGTATGTATATGATCTCATTGTGCACGCTTTGAGCATGAGTGCTTACCACTGTGAACGGTTCGTAGTATCTGAAGTCATTGAAAAATTCATAAGCTTTGGCAGGGCTTATAAAAGACCTACTACTTCCGGTGTCAATTAAAAACTTTGCGCCTATTTCCGGTATGTCAATGTGAGGCAATTTCAATATACTGTTACAATAGTTTAGATTTATCATTTCCCCGTATCCTTCGAGGCAATTATCTGAAAATTTTCAGGTTCCTGCGTGTCCAAACTGATGTTGTCCATATTAACCTTATCCGTGTTGACGTTTTCCGGATTGAAGGAATTATTTCCTTCGAGCTCAATGTAATTGCAATCACCTACAGGATACTCTACATAGCCATACATATCATTCATACTCGTGTCATAACCATAATCACTATCAAATCCATTGCCATCCATAAAATACAGATCGTTTGCAATCATGTTTTGTCGAATCGGAGCCGTACGCATTGATACATCTGTATCTTGGAGCCTAGGAGCTTGAACCTGTTGTTGGGGCACACCAAATTTATTTTGGTTTTGAGGTTGGTTTTGTGAAGGGATACCGAATTTGTATGCTCCATATTGGAACGGCGCACGTTGTGGAACAGCCTGAAAGCCTGAGCCGAAATTACGTTGCAGTAAGTTCTGAGGTATCCCGAAACGAAAACCTTGAGTAGGCGGTGCAAATCGCATTTGTGGAACAAAGTTAGGTCTAAACCCACCTTGATTTTGAGGAATGCCGAATCTAAAGTTGTTTTGGGGAATGCCAAATCTGAAATTATTTTGTGGAATGCCGAATTTAAAACCTTGGCCTTGAACCGCTGGAGTTGGTTGAGCAGGCATGGGTTTTGGTGTGTTTTGTGAATTTTGTGCGCTTGGGTGTGCAGCTGTTTGTTTTAGTAATTTAGTTTTTGCATCATACTGAAATTTGAAATTTACCTCTTCCGTTACAATACTCAAAGCATTTTCCAAATTGGAGCAACCTTTTAACCTCACAATACGAATCATCTCCTCCGGTAAGTTGAACAGAAACGTGTTAAGAGCCATATTGTTATACACGATCATTTTTGCAGCTTTGATTCCTTCATCGGTAAGTCTATTCACTTTCGCAAACAAAGAACTACGCACATTCTGAATTCTATGACAAAACTGTATGTACGTTTCCCCAATCTTGATTTTTAACTGTTCGAGTTCTATCGCTATGCACTCTTCTGATCGAGGATCACCGAAATGTTGCGTAAGTAGCTCCTTTAGTACATCATATGACTTAATATTCGGATGGTCGCTAAGTAGAGTCGCAGCTCTACCAGTAAGTCTACTCGATACGGCATGAAACAAGTACAAAACTTGATCCTGGTTTCCCTCAATAGAGGCGCCTTCAACTACATAATCGCATTTCGAAAGGAAAAGATTCAAGTGGTTTTCCTCTCCGTCATATCTTGGAATAAGCGACAAGGTGTCTTTCGGTATTGCCTTGACAGTCGACATTTTACCAATACTAATTTAATCTATTAATTACTATACTAAGCAGTAACCTACTTGTCAGTTTTAGAGGTATTTAATTTTTTCGATACAAAAATCAAATAAATTTAATTTCTTAAAAAACACTGATTCACCAATTTTTGTGCAAATCAATAAGCCTATTTTAGGGCTAAATACTAGTACTTACAACTACACAAATTAATCGCGAGAATAACGGAATGCCGATTTCTAGTGCAAACAAAATCAGATAAACGCAATTAATAAGCCCGACGATTTGAGTTCGGGGAAAAAGGGTGGAAAAGACACAGGAGTATAATACAGGAAGTGAAAAGGTTTACTCACAAGCTGCTCGATCCCATGTCCTCCAGGAGCCGAATCAAAGTCACAATCACACGCGATCACCGGGAGTCGAATTTATTTGGTTCTTGGTTTCCACGGCCGCGTAGAGACGGTTCCGGAATTTCGCGTCTTCGCTAGACCAATTTTGGGGTTTTCGCGATTACGGATTCACGGGAAATGCGTGGAAAATCCAATAGGCTGCGCCAGACTTGTTTGGGAAAGCGTGGAAAGTATTTTTAAAAACAATTAAAATAATTAAATTGAAGTTGAATTTAATATTTTAATGATTATACAATGGTGACTTAATTACGACTGAGGCTTTTAGACCGGAGTTCTCGCATCACAGGACGTTGATAAGAATGTCTAGACGCTTACCTCAGCGAAATTGCTCGTGAGAAAGCGTGTGGGCGTATATTATCTAACAGGCAATGTCCGATCTTATGGGACGCTGAATACAGACCCTGATGCCATAACTACTTATGTATATAAGGTTTTTATATGTTTGTAAATGTTTACTTACTTAAATGGTTACTACGAAACGATACAGGATAAGGATCAGACCAGTTAGGGTAGGAAAATCATAATAAGGGAATTATCAAACATACCCTAAACTCTATTTGTACAATTGAAGGATGCTAAGCAATGAAATATAGAGGGGTTTAAGGAGGAAAGATGCAATGTCTTGTCTCTTCAATGGTTTCCCTCCTCTGTGTTATCAACTGTTGGCGCGAATATGCCAAGAGATTTACATTCCGTGCACGCTGCGCTATTAAAAGTGGCACAGAACAAGATTGCGAGGTCTTGAGGGATGTTCCTGGTGAATAATGCCTTAAGAAGGGGTGGTTAAAGGATTCTGCTGATTTTATTTATTTGTTAGCACAAGGTAAGAAAGACTGATGTGCCGGGGTGTGTGAGAATAATCGCTTTATCTATGTAACTGGTGAGAAGGTATGGTAAGATTTTGTTGTAGGCGTTGTTGTGAAGATTGTTTAATTAGAATTTCTAAAGTAGGTAAAGACAAGCGAAAGCACTATTAGGTATAGGAATAACTTCCTCAGTTGTTCAGACCGGCGGCATTCATAAAATAACTAGCTTCTTAACGCGCTTTTATGTCTTTAGCGTCGAATAATTTTATGCGCCTACTTTGAATTCACGCACCAAATACAGTCTTCAATAAAGTTCCTGGCAAAAAGCATCGTAAAACTGATTGCGGCGCTGAAAAGCCTTTTAAACCTCCTGCAAGCCTTCTGCCTGAAAAGTCGTAAACTGGATCGGCTTTAAACTGTTCAATTGCGTACAGTCTTGCAATTAAATATGCGTAAAACGCGCGCGCGATACATCCCGACTTTGAAGTGAGGAGAGTCCTTCCACTCTTAACTTGTGCGCGGCTTCATGGTATTTACGCAATAATATCACATGAAAATTACATTTAAAAGATAGCAAATTCAGAAAAACCTACCAGAGAGGTAGGCCAGTATAGTAGCTTCCTTCTGTGCACTCTCCAACATCACTGCAATTACCAATTCGCCTGTCAAGCGTGGTGATTATGGGAAAATCCCCCTTTTTTAGGGAAGGATCAAATAATTTTCTATTAATGTTAGTAAAACTTAATTTTCTAGTAACCCTTTTTAAATTTGCCAAAAAGCAAGAAAGCCGCGTGCAATTTTAGATTAGAAGAACTCTACATCCTACTTATGCCGTTTTATTTGTTTTGTAGGTAAGAACACCCAGCTTTACGAGTTTTAAACTTTTGCATAAATTATGTCAGATATTTGTGAAATATTCTCACATTTTGTTACTTGGAAAATATATGTCAGTATGATACATATTTGGATATAAAATATACGGACGCATCGACTTGAGAAGTCCTCATTTTATTTAAGGGGGTTAAAATGATAAAAGATGATGGTTAAGATGATGGTTTCCATGCCTAACGGAAACTTAAATAATTTAGAAAACCATTTGTATCGACAAATATCCTCTATCACAGCATGTGCATTAATAACTCTAAAATAAAAAATTTAAATAATAGAGATGTAAAACGCAGAGGCAGTGCCAGATAAAGGAACCGCCCGCGGCGACTACGTTACAACTTGAATAAACTCTTTATTATTGTCGTAAAAAGCACTTGGCCCAGCGCGGTAGACGCCCAATTAAATAATGAGCCAACTTTAAAACGAATTATTGCCTTCCCATCGCGGGAGAGTAATGATTCTTACCCATCTTTAATGGGACGTTTGACAATGGGAATTTAAGTCAGGCTGAACAATCAAGGTCTTTATTTTTGTTAGAATTACCTACGCTCTGGTGTTTTTAGGGTTTGTTCCTAATTTGTGTTCCTCATAGGACTTAAAACTAAAATATTAATGATTTACCTATTTTAAGTCATAAATTTATATCATATAGCTCCCTGTTCTGAAGCCGTAAAAACCCCTTTTCTTTATAGAAGCAGAAGCATGTAATATTTTTGGGGAAGAAGGTATCAAAACACCGCATCACAACTTTCACCCACAATTGATCGAGCAAGACAGATTGATCCAAGATAGAGAGCTATTGATCCAGCACAACCACGTCAGATTGATCCAAGATAGAGAAAACCTAAAGCGAAGACATTTATTTTATTGTTATGCTACGAGCAAAGAATTTGGGAGACAATTGGCGCTATCATGATTTCGTATCGCGCCCTCCCTAAGCCGGCCATTGGCCAAGGGCCAAGACGTCATTAACGCCCCTCGGCCGTCGACGAGATAATGGATGCTGAGAGACCGCGTCTGCAGTGTCTTTAGGATAAGGCTTTTTGCGGGTTCGGCTTAAAAGTAACTAACTTGTAACCAGGCGATATCTTTCATTTAATTTTTTGGTGCCGGAAATTTGTTGCATTGCACAACGAAACTAGTAATAACTTGATTGTTATGAAAAAAAACGACTTCAAATTCCTTACTACTTCCCTCTTTACTAAGTTTTCTTTACTTCCTTGCTTACTAAGTTTTGCGGAACAGATACTAATTCCACGGGAACTAAATTTTATATGAGACCTTCACGGGATGATTCTCTATACAATAGCAAAACCATCAAAATCAGTTCACAATTGACGAGGTAACCGGCGAGCATACTTACATAAAACAATATACATACATACAGCCATAGCCGAACATAGAACCTCCTCCTTCTTTAGAAGTCGGATAAAATAGAAAAATATTGCCCTGTAATCGGCTCACAACTTTGTAAACATGTGGGGGGCACGTTTTGTCCCGATATAGGAATATGTATTGTATACCTCAAAGGCTCTCTTAGCTAATCATTTGGTTTTTTAACTAACTTGTTTTTGTTCAAAAAAATTCTAATGTTAATATTAACTGTGTAAGACTCGACGTAATCCCCAACCCGCATGCCCAGCGTGGGGATTATGGACACTACCCCCCGTGAGATAAAAGCCAACGCAGTGGACCAATTTAGGCTGTGGAGATGGAGGAGATGGAGAAGACTAGACGATTAAATGAGGTTTGTAATGTAATTGCATTGGGTGTGCCCGTAAAAATAGACATGTTTATAAATAAATATCTTTTAATATGTAATTGTACTTACCTACCATTGATTTGTGGCTAATCTATTCTGTACCTCGAAGGGAATGCAGCACCTACGACACAAGTGTAACCACTTAGTGTAGACCAGGTCGATTACATCGAAGATCTAACAAGCCAAAATATCTAAAATGAATGAATTATTTGTTAGACACAATACAAAAAAGTTAGACATCTGTTGAGCGCGTGTTTTACAAAAGCGTTACCACAAAACTGCGTTTTACGACGGTTTACAGTTAGACACGGCTTAAACATGGTTTAAATTTTAAACAGTCTAACGCGCTTGTCTAACGAGTACCTATCTAGAGAGCTAGTTGTGACAGAATTCAAAATTATTGGTATTCGTTGGAAGTGTTTGGAGTTAAAATGGATATAATCATTGAATTTGTGGACTTAATCGATGAAGAGATTAAGTTATACTACGTCGATACATTTCGGGACAATAACACAACTCTTTGAATTACAGCCAGAAACACACGGCAGTGACACAAAATAAGTTTCGTTTTGTTTTTTTTTTTACCTGTTACTTTTGTTTCAGGTGAAAAAAGGTTTTGCATATCTTACAGATCAAATAATAATGATAAAAATAAAGGACTTCTTCGTACATTATTTGCGTAAAATGGAACGGATGAGTTAGACGTTTGTCTAAAAAGACGACGGTAACGAGAGTTAAACTCTTGTTAAACACACATGTTCTCTTTAGACACTGTTTAACTAAACGCTTGTTAGACCAGTGTTTACGCTTTGGTTATTGACAGGTAATTAATCAAAGTGTTTACTTTAATTGTTGTAGCACCGCTGATTAAGTTGAATTTTTTTATGATTGATTTGAAATAAACATTTATTATTAGTATATCATAATCATTATCAAACAACTTTTTTTTTTGTTGTTGTGTTTGATTTGTATGTTTTCTTCTTTTGGAATTCGCTAGAGAATAAACAAAACACTGATTAGCAAATATCAAACTTTAAGTGATGTTCACAGAACAGAGAAATGTACTAGATGCCAGTCTTATAGCATGAGATAACCTTTTTTTGTGAGATCAAAACGGCTGCTGCCGCTCTGTTTGTGCTGCAGAAACTAATAAACAGAGAAAAAAATATACCTACCTGAACAAGCTTGGCTAATCCGTCCACGTATATATTTATGGTATGTGTAATGACTGTAATGAGCGTCGTAGTGTCGTAACAACTGCTTCGTGTCCATCCCAAGGTTGTCTGGAAGAGATCGCTCTTAGCGATAAGGCCGCCCATTGTGCAACTCTGTTTTCTCTCTTTTCCTGTATTTTTTGTATGTTTTTTGGTGTGCAATAAAGTGTATTGTATTGTATTGTATACCTCATTCAACTTTCTCGCTGTCGAATTTATACAAAAACACACCAAAATCTATTCTTACTTAACTAATTTATGCTGTATTTGACTTGCATGCGTCTAAAGAGCGGGCACGGAGCTTAATCGCCCGGTAATGTGCCTCGGTCGAGGGCCGCGAAGGCTTTAATTGAGTTTCCCTTTGCACCTTTGTAGACGTGTCACCCTCAATGGGGACATGGAGACAAAAATCGAGAATGGAGGTGTCAATTCTTGTTCCTTTTGTGGGATTTATTTGGAATAGGGAGCTCGGTGGGTAATTTGGATGTGCGATGAGATGGTCAGTGGCGCTTTTTATTTTGTGGTCTGATATATTGCATTGGATAGGTTTCTGAATGTCATCTTTCTTTCATCTTTATTTATTAAAGATAAAATAAAACATTTAAAACATTATAAATTATAAGGTTTTATAATCAGACACATTTTTATTTAAATATAAGAAAGAGGTTCGTAATAAAATATTTAATTAGGGTCTTTGATATTTAGGGTTCCGTACCCGAAGGGTGAAAACGGAACCCTATTACTAAGCCTCCGCTGTTCGTCCGTCCGTCTGTCCATTATTTGTTGTTAAAGCGGCAAGAGATGTTAATGTTTAATTTTTAAATTAAATAAATATTTTTTTTTATTATTTTTTTGCCTATTTTTGCTCTTAATTTGTCAAGACTCTTGAACTACAATAGGTAGACACATGAAACTTTCTATAATTAAGTAACACTTTAACTGTAATAATAAAAAATTCTAAAAATAAAATAATGTTTAATTTGTAAAGGGGTCTCCGAACAAGTGAAAATTAAATGTTCTTTGAAAAAGTTGCCTGATTTTTACGGCACGGAACCATTCGTGTGCGAGTCGACTCGCACTTGGCGGTTTATTATAACTTACTAAGTACTTGATATATTTTTTAAAAGCATCAAAATTTTAAATTCTTATTCACGCAGTATCTATTATTTTGTTCAGTTTAGCACATTTGAATATTATTACTTAAGTATGTTTTTTCATTACTAGTTTTTAGATATATTTTTAGATATAGATTTTTTTGTCTATTATAGACACCATATTGTTAATTATGAAGAGAAGCCTTAGGTCCTGTAATACAGCTTAGGCTATAGTTTGGGATCTTGCGGACTCAATATATTGTAACATTTCATGGTCACAGAAATAAACGATTTGATTTGAGGTACTCCGATAGGAACTAGACTGAGCCCAATCTAGAAAAACAGCAAACAACATTGCTAATTTAGATCAGCTATAAAAATGTTATTTTACTATTATCGCTCCGACATCGTCTCATAATCAAGAGACAACATGCAAAGTGCAATTCTTACACAGGGTTCTTACATGTAAAACAGCGACGTGTATTTACATTTTCACCTTTCTACATAATTCGTGGTGCAGACAACGAGTGTAACATTGTTAATGTTCGCTGCATTGTGGGTGATGGGCACTGCGATGCTTGATAATGGATTAACACTCTATCATTTCGATTTATTGCGTACCTAACCTACCGATTCAGGCTGTCACCTAAGAGTTCAAAGTGTAGGAAAACTGCGATCTGCACTGACATCTCGCAGAGGATTGTTTTGTGCTCCCTAGCTAAGGATAGGAGCAAACTCACATAGGTCGCTCGCCACCGTGTGTTGTCCACTTGCTCCGACCATTAACAAAGATAAACAAACGATATTATTATTTTCTATAGCTTTTCAATTCATAAAAACCCTGCTTAATATTGACAAAGCCAATTGCCTCCACTTCCTTTTTTTCCTGTGCCACCACCGCTATTAATCCTTGCAAAAGAAAAAAAATCCCGCTCGGTTGAGATAGACGTTTGAAAATGGCTGCGAAGAGTCAACAAACGAATTTCCGACACGTCAAAGTAAATCTCTGGTCGACAATACGAATGGCAATAAAATCCGCAGAGGGTTCCCGATCGTAAGCGCTCCCCTACTATTGGATAATCTGACGATCGCACTTGAGTTCCTGAAGCTTTGTTTGTATGGAAGCGCTCATTTAACCGTAGCTTTGCAATTTTGATTGCTGAAAGCTTATTTTAAGACAGTGTTTTCTCTTTCTTGTAATAAAGTACGTATTTGTTTGGAAATTGAGTTTTCAGCACTCGAAAATATTGAAAGCCATAAAGAGTGATTATGAACTAAGTTCTAAAATGAATCACCCTATCTTAGCCATAAAATTACTTAAAATATTAACTTCTGTGTTGTTTAATTTGAAAAAAAATGTATTGTGTATCATCATCATCATTGACCATTTCCATCTATTTTTTGACGATTCAGGCAATATCTGTAATTTGGTTTTGTAAAAATAAAAATGATATGGCTGTGCAGCCCAAGGTATGCGCGAACGCACCAAGCGACGGCAGGTTGTCTTGTATCTCCCCTTTAACCATCAAGAACAAGTGGTAAATTCCCAGTTTAACCGCACAAAAAGCTCCAGTTTTCGCAGTTTTCGAGAGATCAAAGTAAACCAGTGTAATTCCAGATAAGAGGCAGGTTAACACTGGACCGCGTCGCTGCCGACTTAGCGATAGAGATCTACCAATGTGGTCGACAAAGTAGGGACAGGCGTTTTTAGATAATGCAATAAAATTGATTGGCGTTTTCTGTACTTAATACATATATATTTATGTATGTTGTCTGTATATTTTTGTCTGTATCGGATGAAAGTTCACAGAATCCTCTTTGCGTGAAACAATCGTTTGATGCAGCTAGAAAAAGAAAAGCAGCCGTCGTCACAAAGGTCTGAAAAGGAAATAAAAATAGCAGGTGTGCCTTCTTCCTGTACAGCAGGTAGCCAAAGCAACCTTTGCCCGAGACTTTCGAGTGTCATACGCCTTGCGGCCATTAATTGAACTCTGCACCCAGTTAATTATCTAAAAAGCAGGCGCTCCCACCAGTTTGCCAGGTGGACGCTTTGTGAGCTTCTGTTTGCTGAAGTCCTCGTATTTATTTATATTCCATTGTACTCCGCTCTGACGCTTTGTCGGGAAATAGCCCTCTCGCGTACTACCGCTTTGTTAATTTTATTAATACGTGAAACATTTATGAAACACGACCGCACGAGCGAATTAATGAGTTTTATTGTTGTACGGAGAGTAATGCTCTCGGAACGAAGCCGAGCTTAGATCTTAACGTGGGAGCGCTTCTGCGCGTTCCTATTATAGCTTATTAAAGTTCTATTTTCTATTCAATACGCACATACTTGGTGGGTGGTGATTCTGAGAGAATGGGATTTAAGCACTTGCGTCAGTGTAAAATATGATATTAAATTAATTTTAGTACGAATTCTTCCACAAAACATTCGGGAGCGCTGACCCGGGATCCAGATTTGTAAAAACAAAGGCATTCGAGAAATCCTCTTTATCCTGCATATTACGTCAGTTCAAAAGACACAGGAGATATTTACGTTGATCCCGCGGACCGCACGTAAATAACTGGGTATTTTACCATTTGCTGGCCGACAAAAGAATTTAATAACAGCGCGAGGCGGGCCAGGGCGGGCCGCCCGCCCTCGCCGGCGCCCAGGCTCACTGAGCTAAGCTTATTATCGCAACCTCACCAGAACATATTTGCGTTGCCGAATGTCAACCGGCCGCTGCCCTCCAGTTTGCGCTCAAACATTAAAGAGAGGCAATGTTTAGCAACGGCGCAAATTAAAATAGGCTTTATGCAAAATCTAATTTACGAAGAAGGGTGCCTCGGCGCGGCCTGAGGTGAATGTTTGTATTGGTAATGGAATTAATTCCGCTTTGAATTACCTGCTGCCTCTTGGTTATTATTTGGCGACTCGCTTTTGCCATTACAACGTTATTATAATAGATTGTGT
Source organism: Eupithecia inturbata (assembly GCA_963662085.1). Taxonomy (NCBI): domain Eukaryota; kingdom Metazoa; phylum Arthropoda; class Insecta; order Lepidoptera; family Geometridae; genus Eupithecia; species Eupithecia inturbata. The sequence goes on along the minus strand of OY759180.1, from coordinate 5,097,707 downwards.
CAATACACAAACTGTTTTGTTTCAATATGGTCCTATGACATTTTGAAACAGAATGTAGTCCTCCGCCTTCAATAAATTAATTTTCAGAGAAATCGACCCAGAAATCGGTAATATTTTATGCAGGCAAGGAACAGCCTTCGTTTTGCCAGCAGTCATTAATGAATCTGCGGTTTGCCTACATTATGGGGCTAAAGCTCGAGCCTTTCAAAACAAACATGAACCTTCAAAAGTTGGCAACTAGCTTACATTAAATGAAACTATATTAAAGATTCAGAGGGGGTTCGTTAAGTTACACCTAACCGCAGGTAGAGTGAAGCCTTTGCTAGCCTCTGAATAAGTCAGTACCACACAAATCATCTACTGTATAACTGGAAGCGATCTATTCATCTATGGAGAAATTTCTTTCTATATGGTACCTTTGAAGGTATCTTCAAATGTACTCGTATTTAGATGCTGGCATGTGACAAATGAATGATTCATCCCAATAATGGGACGAAGGCGAAGCTGCCATGAGACGAATGGGGCATCACGGATAAAAGTACATTTAGTCCTTTAAGGTCTCAGAGTTTATAAATAGTGTAACTTAGTGGCAAAATTCATTTGCTTCTTTTCAGAATCTTTTTTTTAACTATTTCCTGTTTTGAACCTGTAACGAGTAGAGAAAAGAAACCATAGAGATACTATAAACTGTTTCAATAGTTCTTGGATTAATGGGCGAAAATACCGGGCAAAACTGTAGTATAAATTAACCACATTGTCAAACTTCCCAGTCCATTCCAGCAGCTTAAGATCTTGTTCTTCTCGTGGCAGTGTAGGCATTCCTGCATTCCTCATGTTAAAGTAGCAGGGGATGTTTTGACGAATAACAATTTTATTTGATACATTTTACTGTCAGTCAGCCGTAAAAGTAGATGTAAACTTTGTATGCCATCAAGTTTATTTTATTTCCAGCTCTACGTCTATCATTGGTTGGTTTGAGTATAAACCGCAAAAGAAAGAAGTAGGTACTGAACTTTATAGATACGGCGGCAAAATAAACCCGCTTTGATGCGGTTAAAAATATTGACCAATACTGAATTTAGTCTTCATTCTTTGGGAACCTTACCTTGGGCCAATTTTCAAATAGATGATTGATTTGTACAGTTGTTTCAAGAAATTATTACAAAGATCAAATATTAATAAGTTGTCAGTTTCAAACTAAACTACGTTATAGCAGAGGCCTGTAATCGGGTTAGGTGACCGCAAGCCGCGGTCCGCTCAAAGGACCTCTGCAAAAAGCTACCCTTTGACGTCTTCAAATATTTGCAGTAAACGCCACAACCGCGCATTATTTTCAGTATAAACATCATAATCCCGAGAAACTCCGAGACGGGTCAAAGGTGATTTTGTTTTAGAATTTACAGCTTTTTGGACGTTTCGAGTTAGTGGTAATGAGATTCTGTTCTGTTTCACGTTTAGTAGAGCTTGAAAATGTTTACCGTGTCAGTTACCTACCTACCATAAACGCATCTATTTTATTCTCTAACATCAAAATTTTAACATATACCTACATAGACTCTGCCGACATTAGCCAAAAATCGCAAGAGGTTTTTTGACATTAAATAACAAAACTATCGTGAGTAAACGTAATTAATTTAAGGATAGATGAGTCAACTAATTGAAGTGGTGATCTTACCAATACGTCTGATTACCAGCACGTCGATTTATTATTAATGGCGCCGCGACGACGACATCTCGTGAAGCGCAGTCTCAGCGTGTTGTCGCTGTGTCAACGAATCTGCCGAAACCGGTGTCTGGTGCATCTTTCTGTGTGGGTATCTGAAAACTGAGTTACTTGCTCTATGCCTCTTTATCTCTCTCTAGGCTGTTTCAGCCAGTATTAGGTGACAGGTTTAAAAGGTTCATACAGATTTATTTCAAAGACCAAGGGTGCATAACGATGCCTTAACTCAGGAAAAAAAGGAGACACCGGTTTAGCTTAGTTTATTTTATAGCTGATTACAAAAGTTGAGTAACACTCGAACTATATGACTGTATGACTGCAAAATCTAGATAATTTTTGTTTGTTGAAAGAGCTTTTGGGCTACAATTATTGTATAAGTCAACTCTCAATGCTTGGTAAGTTTTAAATTATAAAGTTTATCGTAATGCTACTCTACGGCTGCAATAATTCCTCGACCTCAAAGAAATTATTCCGGATAGGTCGTCCGGGGTCTAGCCACCATACCCTTCACTCAAACTTACATGCCAACATTCATAAATATCAGAGCAGCCAAAACAATTTCTTGGGAATCCACTGGCGGTTCACACGTCGGTCTGTTGGCTAACACAATTTTATTCGAGCGTAAAAAACAGGCTCATCATGCAAACGCCAAACTCATAGTAAAATAAACAGAAGGATATAGAAGCGCAACTCGAATCTCATCGTTCCTGATACCGTGACTGCTTGTTGCAAATTAAGTTGGTAATGGTACGTGGTTATATGAGATCGTCAAGTTTTTATTTCTGAGCAAAACGACATTACAAACACAAAATTGTATTAGTAACTCACAACTGAATTCACACATGAATTCTATTTGTTCTTTCCGTCCCATTGTGTCCTCTACTACTTTGATTTAAAACAATAAAAATTAGGATGTCTCTTTATTTCTCGCTTTCGATACCGCATAAAATTCGGTAGCCGACATCACTTATATTAATAATTTTTAGAAACTACAAGGTGCGTCGGTCCAAACTGGATGATGTAAACATAGTAAGAACATACACCTGCTCTACAAAGGTATGTATCATACTCGGCAACGTGCCCAGCGGGAATTTAGTGATTTTTTTAGTGTCTAGCCAAAAGCAATTCTGCATCTACGTATCATTATTTATTAAATGAGATTCGTGGTACGTGGCTCCCGCGGTAAAACAATTTATCTGCATCGACGGAATTACGACGGTGCTCCGTGAATAAAATATGTCGCTGACTGTCACTCCGACGAAGACGTTGGCTGAGCCGACTGTCAGGGGTGCTGGGAGCGCACCGCTGAGCAAATATGGGAAATTACAGACTGATTGGTAGCTACTTAGGGTTATTGCCAATTTCCAATCTATACATCGTTTTAACTATTTGCGGTCTGATTGTGACACATATTTAAATTTTTAAACATATGTCAAGATTGAGCGAACGATTGCGAAACTACACGTGGATTTAATATTAGGAACGTAAATAATTATAAGTCCCACCATTTCGGTAAAATTAATTTGCGAAAGACTTATTTGATGATGGTGATGATGATGAAAAGTACTCTACTTTTTGTTTTTTCAAATGCTCAGTGCCGTAACGGAAACCACTTCAATCAAAACAAAAGATTTCATCCGAATTTCCCTTAAATTACTCTAAGTTATGAGAATCATATTTCAATCCATTCAATAAAGAATCCAATTGCCGTGACTACTGATTCGCGGTCACAATTAAAAGTGTGTTTATTTTAGGTACAGTGTATAATGTTGCTAACAGTGTGGCAGCCCTGATCGCAAACTTGACGTTCGAAGGGCGACGTGCGGCGAGCGCCAGGAATTAGGCCCCGAATACATTTGCTCTGTATTTTTATGAAAGAGCCCGCAATGATCGGTACAAGTGACGTGACATCTTGTCTTGTATGTAAAATTGTTAAGAGATCCTCTGGGGTCTACGAAATACAAAATAATTTAATGCTAAAAGTGACATAGAATATCTAGATGCTAAAATTACGCAAACAGAGCACATTAATAGATACATTTGGTTTTCCACGACTTATACAGGGTTATAGGTAATTCACTGACACTGCGTGAACTAGAGATTCTGCCCATCATCATGAACACGTTTATGAAGGTCTTAAATTTGGTTTCAGGTCTTAATTCTTAAATTTGGTTTTGGTAGTAGGTGTACCCTCCATTCAATAATCGTTCTTTAGAGAGGCTTTATTTGAAACTAAACTTAAAAACGGCTTCCTTGAATTAACAGTGGGGTGTAGGAGTAGATGATCGGTCTTTAGCAATTCATTGGGTTCCGGACTAACGCGTTTTTTCATTTTGTATCAGAGGTGATTTACAAAAAATCGTCTGCACGAACGTGTTCGTGATAATGGGCAGAACCTGCAGTTCACGCAGTGTCAGTGAATTATCAATAACCCTGTATAGAACTTTACAAAAATACATGAAATCGCAGTAAAAATTAAGTTGTTATTTTAGAACCACTTTATTAAATAAACCTACGTACATAAGTGTTGGTTAAACACATTAATAATAAGATAAGTTATATATTTTCATTGAAATCAGTAAATCTGAACCGTCAGTCAATCAGCACTGTTTGCTCACAAGTGACAGCCCTTCTTCGAAGTGAAATATTAAAATACCACGTTAAATGTATGACAAGAGTATTTTCCGGTCGATCGCGCTCCCGTTGAATACCAATTGGTGAGGGTTATATGGACTAACAGATTTATTCTTCAAGTTTTTAGATTTTTTGGTTTAAGGCGCTACCCCGACCCACAATAGCGCCGCCACGTATTTTATCTTATACAAAATAAAACTATTACAGAGGCATTAAAAAAAAGCTTATAATAGATATCACAAACTGCCCAATGGATATTAGAAAATTTCTTTGTTTAACGTAATAATAAGATAAACTAGGATGCGGCGCTGTTCTGGGTCGGGGTAGCGTCTTAAGAGACGATAAGCAATAAAATGAGACACTACTATCGGAATAATAACTTCTTAGACTCAAGAGTAAATTATTATTCGAATCCTTAATAATATTATAAATTCGGAAATAACTATGTTTGTCGTCTGTTACCATTTCACTCCGCAACGGCTGAACGGATCTTGAAATTTGGCTGGGAGGTAAATGGTATCCCGAAACGGACATAGGCTACTTGAAAAACGCGTGCGAAGCCGCCAGCTAGAGCTAGTATTCAATAAATGTTCGTATTTATTAGTATTGCGTTTTGTATCTGATGGTTGTTATTTCTAGCATAGGTACTACAGCTACCTACTCCAATTTACAGTAATACCCTTTATCATATCGAAAAAACAAACTCCCTGAGGGATAACTTACGAGAAGGGAATTTGGCTTTACCAATAGTAATTCTGTAGCTAGACCTCAAATTATGTTAACTTCAGATGCGACAAGCAAATCCATTCGACCCGATTTCTCAGATCGCCTTATCCATAGAGCCTTTAAGGCTGAATGGTTAACATTCCACTGAGCGATGATGGAAGAAAGTAAACCCACTGAACGAGCTCGTTAAAGCATTAACGTGTTTGACACGATCCCACTTGGTGCTAAACTGGCTTTTTCAGGAAGTGAGGTAAGGATGGCTTTGTGCCCACGATTGATTTTACTCTTTGTGCGGGAGGTTACTTTTATGGTAGATGGAAGAAGTAGTATTAAATAGTAGATAGAGTGGGTGATGGTACGTAGGTGCAGCTTTCTATTTATCAAATATATTTTTCAATTTTGTTTCTGTTCCGCCTTCAATCTTCAAGGGGGAATTCTGGATGTCATTTCTTTATAAAAAATTTCTTGTTTAGGGGGATTTTTTTTTTGTTTAACAAAATTAACAGTCCTTATATATAAACAGTTCTAACCTTATTAACCTAAGGGGGGGTTTTAAGGGGGAAAACTTAAATAAGCCTTTTATTCTTATTGATCAGTTAGAAAAATTGCAGAAAATAAAGTCAAATTACGTCCTCGCTTCTATTTTAAAGTTACCTTAGTCATAAACGTTAATAAATCAAAACACATTATTATCAAACTTAACTGCCTTATTCAAATTCATTTCAATGGTTGGTATTAGGTATATGTATGTATGTATGTATAACCGAAAATAAAATAATTATTAAATAAAAGACAATTTCCTAGACTCGAATATTCCAGCCCAAGTTCAGAGAAAAGCGGCAATTCGAAACGTTTGAATATTGATAAAATAAATATTGGAGCACGTGACCGCTCGGTGTGTTTGCCTTTCAGGTGCTTTTAGACAATTCATTTCACAAGTTGGCTGACTACCAACCGAATTTTACTGAATGGATGGAACCGCTTATTGTCTGCGCTTGGAATAATTTGCAGACCTTATAAAAGTTATTGTAGACAATTTAACTGATTATATTATTACACAGAATATTATAATAGAACCTATACACTAGCCAAACTTAATGTAGAATGTTTGTAAAAAATCACGGCACAAATATCTAAAACTCATTTGCTTGGCGTCAAGTTTCAGATATAATTGTAAGGAATATTTATTGAAGGAAGGATCTCTAATCGACAAGAGCCGTAAATCTTAATTTATAAAAGAACTAGCGATTTTCTGGTGACAACAACGCCCAGCCCAAACTGCTGAAGCTAGAAAGCTGAAATTTGAAAAGCAGGTACCTGTTACTACACAACCTCCCGCTAAGGGATTTTTGGTAAAGCCACCCCTAAGGGGGTGAATAGGGGGTTTGAAGTTTTTTTTGATGTTTTGTGTAACTCTTTAACCAGTGGCCCAATTAGCTTGAAACTTACAGAGAATACTAAAAATATAATACGATTTTTCAAAATTTTCCTGAAAATGGGGAAATAAATCGTGTATTAAAGTTTGTGATTCGTAATTTGACTCCGTACTGAACATCTGATATGATAATAAATTAAAAACATAAATCAGGAATTTATAAATAAACCTTTAGCAAAGGGTAAAACGAGGGTTGAAGTTATTGAGGATTTTTTTTAACCAGTGGCCTAATTGAAACTTACAGAGAATACTAAGAACAAGTATATCAGGATAAAAAAAACTTAAAATGGGGTAAATCGGGTTATTAAAGTTTGTGATTCGTAATAAATAAGCTATAAAGAAAATAAAAATACACGTTTTTTTATTTTTACAAAACCATACCTAGCAATGTAGTGCAATCAATTACCACGCGGGCCAAGCTGCGGGGCGCTGCTAGTTGCGCATAAAAAGACGCGGCAACAGAGTGAATTTTAGGTTAAGTATGGCCGGTTTGCTTACAAACATTCTACATCGAGTTTGGCTAGTGTATAGAACAATATTAGGTTTTTGTCTTATACTTATGAATTAGTGAAAATCGTGTAATCTGTAAAAGTTCCAAACATTTTGTACCATTTACAGGTGTGTGAGGCTTATATTATTTTAAAGTATATTATGATATAGATATATGAGCGGCCAAAAACATACAACAAGCCTTATTTATAGTAGTATATATATATTTATAGTAGTATTAGTATATATATATATATATATTTATTTTTAGGATGCAACTGAGACTCCCTTGTTTTTGTAGCGCCTCAGAGATGTTTGCTCAATATCGAACATGGTTTCCACGCCATCATTCGGATGAAAACAGCATCTATGATGATCAGGACGAAGGCCAGTCACAACGGCATCCTAAAAACCGTGGCGGAGCATTGTCTGTCTCCCATGTGGACACATTTAGTCAAATCGCTCCAGTCTGTGGTTATGATGTCTGACTGAATGTTCGTAGTATGTAATTAATTTAATCTTATTTATTAATTTGTAACATAATATAACTAAACTTATTTTTATTTTATTGACTGTAATTTTGAATGTTATTTGATTTTGTGTGGGAGTTAATCTTTAAAACTAAGTTTTAAACGGGAGTTAGTCTTTAAATCTAAGTTTTAAAGATTAACCCTATAATCATAATGGTCTGATAAGTTAAAACAGTTGATAAGCAGTGTTATTTCTCAATGGTTTATGTTAGCAGACTATTATGAATAAGGGGATGATAACTTTTTTTGCTTAAATTTCAGGCTACCTGTCAATAATTGTAGTAGTCCAATCAAAATAGAAGTTTTTCTATTTGTTTTTGTAATACCCACTGGAAGAAAAAAATAAAAAAAAATAAAAAATGCACTCCTGAGTATTTTTGTAAAATATGATATCCATACTAAAATTATAAATTCGAAAGTAACTCTGTCTGTCTGTCTGTTCACGCCTAAACGGCTGAACGGATCTCAATGAAATTTGGCAGGGAGGTAAATGGTATCGCGGGGACGGACAGTTATGTACATGAAAAGCGCCTGCGAAGCCGCGTGCAGCAGCTTGTACACTATATACCCCTTAAATAATATTATTAAGAATCCCTGGTTTTGGATGAATAATTAACGAATTATATGTACTTACCTATGTATTAGCCATTAAACTTTACAAAACGTTTTTAAATGAAGAGGAAAAATCTTATTTATACTGGACTATAGGCACAACTTGACAGTCGGACTAGCACGTGGCTCATAATTATGTTAACTTCGATAAACTTGTAAGAAGTCTGCCCTACCATGCCTTGTTTATGATTTTGAGGCAGTATGTATGCCTTAAATTTTAACAAACTTATTGCGATTTGATTCTAATCGCTGACATACACTCAATGTTTAAATCTTCTACGGCGAACAAGTTTCTTTTAACAATGACTGTTCTAAGGTTTTTAAGTGTATTAAATTAAATATCTGAACCTTATATTATAATTTATAATTGAAATCTTTTCATACGTATGTAAATAGAGTCGTGCGTGCCTCATCATTCATACATGAAATTTTAATATTTAATTCGCACAGCACTGGATTTAACCAATTATATTAAAACTAGCTGTACCCGCGACTACGTTCGCGATTGCCATACCTGCCGACAAATTAGTTATCCACATTTGACCACAGTTTCTCTAATATTAAGAAACGGTAAAAAAACTTCAGTGTGCAGAATTGGACCTGTTACACAATCTAGGTACCTAAATATAGGTATTTCCTATATTTAGGTACCTAGATTGTGATCTATTAGATCTAAATACGTAGCAATAAGATTCTCTTTCGTGCGTTTTCCGTTTTGTGATTAATTTTACGTAGTAGGTACTTACCAACTTTTGTTTTGTGATACATTTTATACATATACCTTCTTACTTCCGTAACTTCCGTTGCGTGGGTCAGTTCAGTATTTTGATTGATTTTTCGATCGATGTGCGTGACTTCGATAATCGATTAGACCTACGTACCTAAACTGTTACGACTTTTTATTAACATTGTGTGAGTGAAGTTGCGTGTTGGTCTACCTACCTAGGTAGTTAGTTAGTAGGTAGATAGTTTATTATTAAATACTTACACCATTAGGAGGTAAATAATACATTGCGTTGTGTGCCTTGTTAATCTCCTTTACAAAACAGTCATTGCTTTGTGATATAAAGCTAATGAGCGTTGTTTATGTTAGCGACGTAAAGTAAAAACAGTCAACAGGTCATAATATGATGAATTTAGGCGTGCGCAAGACACGATAAGATGAAATTAAAAACACTCACACGCTCAACTTAAAAATAAACTACTTATATAAATCAGAATCGTGGTTACTTCTTATAATGAGGCAGGATTACGTCCTGCACGCTTATCGCGTCTATGGCTATAAATAATAGCTTTTTTTCAAAATCTACTTATTTTTTACTCCACTTTGTACCTTGCAACACTGTTTCGAATTTTTTTTAATGAGTGCGTCCTACCCGTCATGACCCACGAAGCTGAGACGTGGACACTCACGGTAGGGCTGGTCCATCAGTTCAAAATCGCAGAGAATTAAATCGGACAACGCGTTGATGAATTACAACGAAGTACGCATTTTGACTTTCATCCCCTCTCCCAAGGGAACCGTTATGAATTCCGGGATAAAAAGTATCCCATATCCTTCCTCGTAGTATGAACTCAAATCATGCCAAGTTTCGTCTGAATTCATTCAATAGTTTCGTAGTTATGCGCGGCCAAGATACAGACAGACAGACATGAAAAATTACAGTTTTGGCTTCAGTATCGATAATACATTGCCCTCCACAAAAAATTTTCAAAATATCTTCAATGTACAGAATTTGACCTGATACAATTTTATTATAAGTAAAGATAGATGAAAAAAAGTAGTATGGACAATATAATATTAATGTGCATATTAGACGTCTTTTATTTAATCACATGCTTGGCCGTGTGGTGCCGCTATAGAATTTCCACCACTCCAGTCCACCTTTTGCCGCAGCAAGTGTCGTAAGCGATATCCTCCGGGGGCGGCCAGCAGCGCCTCCTGCAGAACATTTTTACCACCGAACTGTGATCCCCGACCCGCGTGCAGCATTCCTACGCTGGCGTAGTTATTATGGGCATTACCCCATAAGATAAAAGTCAATAAGGTGCCTATCAGGGGATGCCTGCGTCCAACCGTGGAACATTGTAGGCTGGCCACAAAAGGCTTTAACTACGAGACGTCCAAGAGATCAACGTGAATTGACAGCTTGATAGTTAACCGGAGTTTAGGTAAATGAGTTTCGTTGCAGTCTATTTTAGTTTGTTTTATTTTTAATATCAAATATTCAATCTTGTTTTATTTGTACCCAGACAAATACGGCTCGGAATATAACACCCAACTAAACCTTTTGCAGAGGCATCGGTTATTTGAACAAATACGTTCATGGGAGCTCCGATACCTTCAGTCACATTTGAAAATCTTGTGTTTACTCAGGTAAGGGATTTCCTCTGGGACCTTATCACGAGTTATAATAAATACCGTATTAATATTGTCGTCAGTATTAATTTTAAGGGACCTTTATATTTTAAACTTAATAATTATCATGATTTTGTATTGAAACGTTAAACACTTCAAATCTTGGTTAAAGTTACGCCTTCACTGCATGTGTTTTTGGTATTCATTGATAATTTCAAGTAGTTATAGGTAACTAGCTGCTGCCCGTGGCTTCGCACACGCTTTTTAAGTAGCCCATGTCCGTCCACGGGATACCATTTACCTCGCTGCTAAATTTTATTGAGATCCGTTCAGCCGTTTAGGTATGAAATGGTAACAGACAGACAGAGTTACTTTCGAATTTATAATATTAGTATGAATTTCTATTTTATTTCAAAATAGAATACGGGTATTAGGGGGTAAAATCTGAAATAGTCCAAAATTTATATTTTGAAAAGGCAGAAATCATCACGATTTGTGGGGCGCGCGGGAAGTCGGTGTTAATTTATTATTTATTATATATTTGGGGTAACAAACACTTACACTCTTAGCTAATTAAATATGTAGATACTTATTCTATTAGTGTGTATTATAAGTGCAATAGACCGTTACCCTCTTAAACATATAAAAATAAAAAATAAACAAGGCAAAAGATAATATAGGTAAGTACTAGGTAGCTAAGGTATACACAGAAACAAATGTGTTCTTCCACTACAATCCCCGCGCGCGGAATTTTGTACACTTTTTAGGTTTTGGTCTTGGTTGGTAGTTAGTACTCAGTAAGAGAAGTAAATTCCTATATCTATTTATTAGTAGGTTAACACCAGGTGGTTAAATAGTTAAGTAACCACCTGATAGAGGCACTGGTCAGTAAATTCAGTAAGCAAACGGAGGCATCTGCTCGTAAGTTATTGGCGACGGTCTACGATCCGGAGGAGCTTCCAATCTCTCGCGCTCCGCTGCTCTGTTGGATATTCCAGTTTGCTTTACGCTTCATGGTGATTTTCACTCTACTTGGATTTGGGAAAATAATGTCTTGATTTAGACATTCAATGACCAGTTCAGTAGATAAGAAACTAATGCGAAATCTATTTTTTTTCTCGTGATGTTCTGTAAAATCTTTATAATTTTCTGGGTTGTAAGATAAAATAAAAGGATTATCTGGCATCAAATGGATCTCTGAAAAGAGAGGATCTGGAAGTGTGACAACAATTGCTATTATAAATATTTCTATTTTAAGGTTAAAATCTGATTTGAAAGATAAAGTTTTTTAATGAAAAAACTAATTGTTAGATTTTCTGACCATACCTACGTGAAATAGGAAAGGTACAAGCCCTTATCCAACTTGATTTCAAACTAGCTAGCTTGATTATGAGCGAATTGTCTGTTGATGAGTTTGTGTTGGCTTTGTTGCGACAAATTGACTAAGCATCGATAGTTTTGTAAAGGGTTTTCCCTAATCGGTCATGCATTGGTCAATTTCGCTGCGCACGATCCTTCGGTGGCCGCTTTTGTGACTTTGCCTCGATTCTAATTGAAACTATTTTGGACGTAGGACAATGCGGCATTGTCCGCGTGTCCAGCGGTGTTTGCCGCCTTTATTAATTCAGATAGGCGTGGCGGTGGGTGGGCGGTGCGCGGGCGGGCACCGCGGGTGCCCCGCCCAGCGGCGCAACGCGCTCGCCGCTCGCGGCCGACTCGGCTCAGTCGGCTTGCTGACGCGGCGCCGCGACGTCTGACTCTCAACCTCGCGCTAAAGTACCCCACAACTTTCCCACTTACGACGTTGATGAACAAAGTTTAAAGTACAGACTTGGACGGTGGTTGTCGTGGGTTGTAAGTCCTGAGGCGATCGCCACACGCTCGGTGCCGCACCACCCCACACGCACGCCAAGTAAGTTCCTAGGATTTTTTTCAGGAAGTTCAGTTTGTTTTGAAACAGATATTTACAATTGTTACAAGTATCAAATTCGGCTTAGACAAGAAAATATGCGTATAACTAGTTAGATACTGAATTCAATTAATCAAAGTTGTACCAGCCAACTTGATTAAAATATTCATGAATATTTTAAGACACATGATTTTTCCAAGTACTCAATAAGAATAGGAAAACTAATTTAAGAGAATGTGCAGGAAAAAGATTTTAACATAAATAAAAGATATATTGCTAAACTATAAAAAAAATTGGGACTATATTTTAGCAGATGTTAACTACCATAACATGCCCTGATGATAAAACTGTATAACAACTTACTCATTTGTAAGCCCGAAAAAAAACTTAGTTTGTATTGCAAGTCTCAAAACACATCCTTGTGTATTAACTCTATGATATTCTATAGTCACAGCTCGATGGAACATGATTTACCTACTTCACTGACCGACCAGGTGTATACGTATATAAAGCACGAATAAAATTGCACCAGCTGGACGCTGCAATTTGTAAAGTAATTTGACCCAATAACCCAAAAAAAAGATTTGAATCAGTTTTAATTTATTTTTTTATTAGATGACCTAAATCAGAAAAAGCTAAATATTTATAGCGCCCACCATGGCATCTTCACAATGCCCGAAAATGTTTTATTACAATTTCCCACACCATAATTAACTACCATATAAAATAAACGACTTATTAGGATACCGAGCACCATCCGTACAAAAAAGTCAACCGCATTGAAAACCCATTTCAATCACGAGTTCGCAAATCAATCGTCATCTAGTAAAACGTTTCTAGTTTTTCCCGTCTCCGTACAAAAATGCCGCCCGCCCAAACCGTGTAGTCCCCTCCCGCCCCGCACCCCCTGAAATCATCGCTGACATTGTTGGTTCAGTTTATTGCAAAGATTTAGGGTTACCTACCAGAAAAGTTTGGAGACGGTGAGGTAGACATTTATTTAGTTCAAATTATCAACCCTTATGACAGGACTAGCTGCGACCCGCGGCTTCGCCCGCGTGAAAATTGATTGCACACCCCTAGGGGTAGTTTTGTAAAAATAAAAAATATGTGTATCATTATTTACTTTATAGTTTATTACGAATCACAAAATTGAATAACCCGATTTACCCCATTTATAAGAAATTTTTTTAAAATCCTGAAATACGTGTTCAATAGTTTTGTATTCTTAGTATTATCTGTAAGTTTCAAGCTAATTAGGCCACTGGTTAAAGAGTTACAAAAAAACCTCAATAAATTCAACCATCACTTTACCCTTTACTAAGGGTTTTTTGAAAATTCCTGAAATACGTGTTTTAATTTATTATCATTTTAATATATTCAGAAAATTTAAGGTCTATAGCAGTATGCATTAAAAAATGACAGATATTTCAGTACAGAGCCAAATTACGAATCACAAACTTTAATAACCCGATTTACCCCATTTCAAGATTTTTTTTTAAATCCTGTAACACGTGGTCAATAGTTTTGTACTTTTAGTATTCTCTGTAAGTTTTAAGCTATTTGGGCCACTGGTTAAGGAGGTACAAAATCAGCAAAAAACTTCAACTCCCCTTTTCACCGCCTTAGGGGTGGAATTTCCAAAAAATCCCTTCTTAGCGGCGTCGGTACTTGCTTTTTAAATTTCAGCTTTCTAGCTTCAGCGGTTTAGGCTGGGCGTTGTCCCCAGGAAATCGCTTGTTCTTTTATATATTAAGATAATTAAATTATTTGTCGTATAATGTGATAGAAATTAAAACATTATATTGTTAAGCCGAGGATATTTGCTTGGGTGAACATAATTTTATAAATCTCGATCGTGGCATCGTTCATTAATAAATATGAAAATCAAGAAATTCCGAAGTGTAATTTAACTGAAAAGTCCGCGAAACGCTTTTGAAAATAAAAAATAACACCTATTTTATCTGACATCATATTTTTTATTACGTGATCTAGAAGGTAAGAAAATTCATTGATATCTCACACTCACAAATAAATAAGTATAACTAATAACCATGGATCTAGAAAAAACAAAGGATAAAACAAAAACACTCAAGAAGCTAAACCCTATCAATGTGATATTATCTAAAACGCTGGGCGCGTGGCAGCCCTACCCGCGATCTTTTTACGGCAATCCGCGATCGTTTTTCCATTTCGATTAGGGTGCTTTGCTTGAAGTGTTTTCTCCAGGTTTCTTTTTGTTGCATTTGTGGATAGTGAATTTCGATGAGCAGAGCTTTTATGGTATTGCTGATTGAATTTGGTAATATTTTAGAGTAAACAAAGGATTTAAATAACGGTTTTTATTGCAACATCAGCTTCACTACTTTATTAACTAAAATGGTGAGGAGAATGTATCACTCCTGTGGAAGTAGGCTGGTATGTCTGCTCTTTAAATTTCTTGATATGTTTTTTGAATTAAAAATCTAATTGGAATTCGAAATGAAATTATAACAAATTTGACCCAACAACTATTTCGATTTACAAATCAATTTATAAGTCCTACGAGTCCTACAAGTGTTTACTACGGCTAATGCACTGTTCGTAGGTAGGTGTCTATTTATAACATATAATTTGGTGGTTTTGCTTTTGCTATTACCTTAATTTTATTTTATTAACTGCCTTCTTATATGTATCTTACTGTTTTTGTTCATTTGTTATTTGTTCCTGTGCTGTTATTGTGTAAACCTAATAATTTTTTGTCTATCCGTCCTATAAAAACGAATTTAAACCCACTAGAATTTACTCTATGTGATGTAAATTCCTACAAATATCTTCCAGAATAACCCATAACCAAATATCTGATCAACGAACGAAATATCAGATCATTCCTATCAAGAACCGCCTATTATACTGTGAATGAATTTATTAATGATAAAAATGTTAATTCAAATATTACTTGACCCATCTTAACTTATAGTACCTACATACTTGACATGATTGTATTATATTGTATATTTATTTTGGTTTATTGACATTTATTGTTTAATTATTCTTCGTTTGTTTTTATTTTTTTATTAAATGTTATGTTATTGAGTAGTAATAAAACGATTGCACGCCTAAAGTCAGAAAACAATGATTCAAATTTATCAAACATTATCTTATAAATATTATCTTTACAACATTGTATTTTCTAGCAATAAATTAACTTTTACTTTACTTATCTAATAAATATTCCTAAACAATAACTAAATATTCGCAAACGCAATTCCAAAAACAATCGCATACTCGCTAACAACGGAAGCAGCGATATCGCTTCGTATCGCATCGTAATGAGGCGGCCGCAGATAACGAGCCGCCGCCGTTACCAACTCGTTAGTCGTTACGAACTCGTTACTGAGTCGTTACGGATTAGAGCGGTAACGCACGGAGCCATTGTGTGTTAGAGTAGATCATTATCTTAGGGTGATTTTTATTCATGAATGTTTGAAATCAATGTGCAAAACATTTTATTCATAGACGACCGATGTGGCGCGGCGGGCGAAGGTCCGCCTGCGATGCAGAAGGTTGCGGGTTCGATTCCGGCTTTGGGACAAATGTTTGTACGATCTGCAAATATTTGTTCCGGGTGTTCTGGGTATTTTCTATATATAATAAAAAATATCTATCTATATTATGTATTGTATTAAGTATACCAGTCATCTAGTACCCATAACACAAGCTCTGCTTACTTTGGGGCTAGATGATGCTGTGTGGATAGTCCAGCATTATTATTATTATTATTATTATTTTAATAAAATCTAGTATTTCGCTAGGGTTTAGGGTTTATTCTTGAAGGGGCTGAAAAATAGGACCATCACATAATTTATTATTTTTAGCTCAATGCAAAACAAATGACTGATTAATTTTTATACAGGATGCCACGTAACATGTATACTATTCCGAAAGGGGGTGATTCTGGACCCCGAGGGGATCTACTATTGTTTTTTTCGAAGATTTTTCTTTTTTGTAAAAGTAAATAAGTTTTTTTTCTATTTGTTTTCTTTTACACAAACTTTTACATTATTTAACATGATAAAATATTTTACAAATATTTTTTTGCTTGATTTTTAAGCAAAACCAATGATTTTTAATGAAATTATTGCAATAAAATTATGTAAATTCTTAAAACTTTCAAAACAATAATAATCATGTAAAAGAAACAGAACATAAAAAACAAGTCTAAATTTTTTCAAAAACAGTAAATAATGTTCGTGGTCCAGATTCACCCCCCATTTCGGCGTAGTACACATTTTTCGTGGCATCCTTTAAATTAAAAAACAGGAAATATTTCTCCGTTATTTTATTTATTTCTTAAGTATTTAGTAAGCTTATTATTAGGTCCCTAATAAAAATAATCTTACATGCACTCTCAATCATCATGTTATGGTAGAATGGATTTTTTTTAATTTTAAATATCCATTCAACCATAACATGACGGATAACTAGGCCGTTTAAATTTTCTACCGATGCTATTTAGACTTAAATCTAGCCATTAGAACAGGACTAAAACTGCAGTCCACCGAGCACCAGTGGAAAGTGTAACACTTGCATACTGAGACCACGGTCGCACTGCAGGATGGTTGGCTGGTTGCTTCGGTAGGTAGTAGCTTTGCAGGTTGCTTTGATGGAAGCTAGGCGCGTGGCTTGGAGTTCATCCAAATCCGAAAACAGGACCGAACGCCTCGTGTCATTCAGGCAACTGAACAAAACTATAATAAACTAGGCGATTGAAGTATCTCGCATAATTTAATCTATTTGTTTTCTCATACAGTGCGGACGTTGCCTAACAGGTTGGTTTCTACCAGCTCCATTGCAACCATTAATTACGCGATAGATAAACTGACCGCGACACGTCTTGCGCTGTTCATGGAAGTAAATTGCAGGAAACAGAACAGTTGAATAAATTGCAGCTGTTTATTCTTTATTGGGAGAGTTTGTATTGTTAATCGATATAGATTTGAGAAGATATATAGATTATAGATGATTGTAGATTGTTTGCAACAGTCTGCAGTTAGCTTAATTGTATCAATTGTAAATACTAGTTCTAATTTGTTTTTATTTTTAATAATTTTCCTTAGATTCTCAGTAAATTGTATTCTAAATTGTTTTAGCATTCCATATTGTGATTTATAGTGTAAATTTTAGGAAAAGTAAATCCTTTAATGGCCGTATGTTTTGCGAATAAGCTTGTAAAATTTTAGTTTCTAAGGGCTGTGGATTTTGTTACATAAATAAATGAATAAATTATTTGATTGCAATTTTCTTTATAAATAAAGGCCATTCCCATCAGAAACAAAATAAGATTAGTGCGTCAATAATAGAACGCTATGTGAGATTAAGGTATGTAAATATGATGTTGTAGAAGTAATAAAAAAAAGCGTGGCGTTTTGGAGAAGGCGTATGACGTTATCCGCGGCTGTAAATGACATAAGGTGTTCTTCTGATAAAATATAGCAAAAAGTCTACATTTATTTATTATGTTATTATACTGAATTTTTAAAGCTTTCCGCTTCCGCAGTCAAAGTCGAAGTCAAAGACAAAAACTCTTGATTTCCATAAATACAATAAATGTACACTTAGAAAAGGTCAAATTGTTTATAATTATACACTGACACGGAAATAAAGTGATATTTTTGATTTCAGTCGCTTCGGTATGTAAACTAAAGTAAAGAAGCGACGAAGAAACCTTAAGCCTGTTAGTTAGATGTTATTTTTCGAGTTGGAGTGACTCACCAGATACAATAGCGAGCCCGCGCGGGCAGTACGCGAGTGAAGTTTAGGAACGTAGTGAAGAACTTTCAATCACTATCCCAACTCCAATTTAGCCCTAACGAAAAAACCCACGCTTAAATAATGATATCAACCTCCAGTTACTGGGAAAGATATCAATTGCAGAGAAGCCTTTACATAGCAGACACCTCAAATCACGGGCATTGTTTCCGAGTAACAAGCAGTGGCGAAAGGATTCTGAAGGCATTAAAAACAGATGAGGTTTAAAAAGCAGTTCCCGCAAATGATGCTAAATGGTCGTCGCAGACGGGCGGAACTAACGCACCCACGAAAAAGAAATCCGATTATGAACTTTTACGACTTGCTTGCCAAGAATTTCAACTGCAACACTAGTGTTATTTCTAATTTTATTTAACATATTTTGTGGACATAATTTGACTAAATTTGTTTCTTTTAATCCAAACAAATCCCACCTTACGATAAGAGCCAATGAAATGCTCTTAGCAGAGGCGGCCTATGTACAGAAGTGGACTTGACGTCAAATTAATTAAAAAAAAATCGCCTTTGTACATAATGGACCAGTCGTTATGTATAAGTAGGTAATTAATTGTAAGAGTAACAAGCACATTTCAAAACAGAAGAGTTCATTTAGTCAAATATCGTTCAATGCGAGCACCTTGCACAAAGAGCGAGCTTTACAGAACTCGTTCTAAAAAATCAGCGCGCTTATAGCCCATATTCTCGGTCGAATTCCAATGCTACTGAAACGAAGATCAAGCCGATCTTTACCCTCAATAACCCCAGGAACCCCAACAATAGGTATATTTGCATAGGTAAAATATTAAAAATATATATCTATGTATGTAGTATGATGTATTAAGTATATCAGACACCCATAAAACAAGCTCTGCTTAGCTTGGGTCTAGATACTGCTGTGTGAATTGTCCAGCATTATTTATTTATATTTTATTTAGTCTCGTGTCGGTAAACCGCCCGTCTGCAGCATCCGCACGGACGATTGGTTTAGTTAGCAGTGAGCGTGGCGCCTCATTTACTCGCCTCAGCGAGTCGGCGCGCCGCAACGTGGCTTTGTCACCACTCTTTTCGCCCTGACACGGCTCTTGCTATCAGAACTGATCGGTGTCATAAGGATTTTTTATTTGTTTACTATTTTAGGAGCCATATAAGTTGCTGTGTCTCTGCTGTTTACTAAAAGCAGTAGTTATGTCATCAAATCATGTTAAACTTGATTTATGTAGCAGAGTTAATTGCAAGTTTAATTTATTTTAATTTTATGAAACATTTTAAGAAAAAATTTTAAAATCAATAACATGCGTCAGATAAATTAAAAAATTGATTCTTTAAGAAATCTAAAAACATGGCGGAAATTATCATGATAGAGTATTCCTCTCAAGTTGTTCGCGGCTTTGCTACTTTATCAACAGATCGATAGACAATTCTTCACATTATACACAACTACAAAAAAATGGCATATTCCCATCACATCCAAAAAAGATTCCCAAACACATCCAACAGCATAAAGTTCGTGTTCGAGTAGACCGCCAAGTGCGAGTCTACTCGAACACGAAGGTCCGTACCGTAAAAAACAGGCGACTTTTTCAAAGAACATCAAATTTTTACCCTTAAAATTTTCAACATTATTATATTTTTAGTATTTGTTGTTATTAAAATTTAAGTGTGACTTATTTATAGAAAGTTTCATGAGTCTACCTATTTTGATTCAAGAGATACCTTGAAAAACGAAGAGCAAAAAGAGCTAATAAAATTAATAGCTTCTAGTAATCTTGGTGCTTGCCTACAGTATTGCGTTTGTCTCTTTAGTTTTGTCTAAATTTGGATGCCATGAAGTGGTACAAGTTGTGAGTGAAGAAATCTTGCTTCATTTACAACTAGAAGAAAAATTGCTAGGCAGGTAGGCACGTAGATATTTACGACTTTAAAATCAAAATCATCTTAGCCTCTTTTAGAAATAGCATAAAAGTAGAGAAAGGGCTCGGTTGAGCGCCCAACAGGTTGACGGAGGACTTTTAATGATCCCTTAATGATTGAGCCCCAGGCAAGTGGCGATACCATGCGTTCCCGTGCAGAAATAACTCAACATGTAGGTAGTACTACCCTACCTTGATCTATAGGTACCATCTTTATTACGGCGGTTATAATAATGGGTGTGGAGTATGCAAAACGTTAAATATGTTGTCGTCACTTCAAAAAAAAAGAAAAAAATATTTTGACACCTATGTAGACAATTTATGATGATGTAGATAACCCTGACATAATTTATCAAATCGTCGAAAAATTTAAATATATAGAAAATAACTCTAGTTTCTGTTTTGCCGTATAATTAATTACAATTCACATTGCCTATTATGTATACGTAGACTTCGCTCGTTAGCTAGAGCCTTGTGCTTTTGTGACGCTGCAAAATAATTCAGTTTTCGTACAATTTTCCCGCTCGTTAATGTAGTTACTATCTACCCTCAGAAACGTATTGCAGTCAAATTACTAGGTTCTAGGACGTGTCTCCACCGGGCCATTAAAAATAATCGATGCTCGCAAAAATATCGAGGGCCTAGGCTTTAGGGCACGTTCCCACTGGCGCGAGGCTAGCGCAGAATATTAACTATATTAAAATGTTTTTTTATTCAGTAAAGTGAAATGGGCAGTGCACTTGAGTAGATTAAAAGGCTTTAGGTAAGATTTGTTTAATCTGTCTCAAATGTGGTCTCAAAGTTGTGTTTTTTCCCATTGGTTGTATTGGTGTTGTTAGATGCAGATTGCCATGACAACGTTAAAAAGGTGATACCTTTTTAACGTTGTTACCCGCCTTTTTGGAGCTTTTATGTAAATCGAGCTTAGGTACCCTTAAAAATGTAGGAAATCAAATCTTTGGACAAAAAGATCCAGTATTACTTTCGGCTCGTGATTGAAAATAGGATGTTTTCCATTTTCTAGGTAAGACTTAATTATTTTTTACTTTATGGCTAACGATTTCATATGACAGATATTTGGTGTGCACTTTATGTTTCTGCACCGCCCATTGCCCGTGGTCCACCGGCACTAACCCACTTCACGCCAGTGGGAAAGAACCCTGAGGACTTTCCACTAATGACATGAAAACAAAGCGAATGTTGGGCGAATGGCGTTGCTCGCGGCGAATGTCACACGAGTGGATGCTCAGCAGTAATCGCTCGGGTTGAGCTCAAGACGACCGGCTCTGCTGACTTGGTCTCAAGGAGTCTCAAAAGATGATTGATCGCTAAGTCGTGATAAGTTGGCGAAAGGAGCTGAGTGGTAGGTGGAATGGTAGGTGGTGATGGTGGTGGAGTGGCAAAAATTAAGGAAACCTAGAAGGTTTCCTTAATTTTTGCCATGAATTTGTCTATAGGTCGTCCAAACTTCGTATTAGGATTTTAGTAGGAAATTTTAACTTATTGGTCATAAATCCTGAGCAGCCCTAAGTATCCCTAAGAATCAAGTATCTGTTTTTTCAAAGACCTAAAATAACACTGATTCGTTAGCCACTGCGAACGTGAGTACGTAGTTCTCTGTTTCTAGCTATGCAGGTAGTTGCAAAGAGCCATCGAGGCAACCTGTAAACAAACGAGTAACCCAACACACGCAATTAGCTGCATATTTTGATTCTGCAGAGATGACAACACTTTTGTGTGTTTTTCACGGCATCAACGAGCCCCACTGAAAGCCCCAGGCTCCTAATTAGGCTGGAGTCGGACGTGCCAATTAATTCAAGTTTCACTCGGAAACTTTGCCGCGTCAATTAATTTCATAGTTAATTAGCAAGCGGCACAAAACCGCGTCTACGAAAGAAAGGCTAACGATGATGCCCGCCTGCGGCCGCCGACAGTGCACCAATTACACCAGTTATGTTGCGGGCCTTTCAGCGTCACACGGAATATAGTCCATGTTCGAGTGTTCACCCTGTCCAAACATGCCTACTCGGAAGACATTGTGTCTAATTTAGATGCATAATAAATATAATTTATCGGGTACTTGTTTTTGCCTGCGGCTTCGCACGCGTCGTTACTATATACACGTTTTATGGTTATTTCTAACACATGGGAACTGAGTTATGAGATAAAAATTAGCCTACGTTTTATTCCACAGGCCTAAAACTACGTATGCAAAATTTCAGCCAGATCCGTTTAGTAGTTTTGGCGTGAGGAACAAACATCCATACATCTAAACATCCAAACTTTCATACATTTATAATATTAGTGAGATAGTGTGATTTATCACCTACCCTGTAAATAACCGATAAATAATCTTAGATATGTTAATAAATAACGATAGTTTAAAAAGTTTCATTTCGATGAGTCCTAGAGACCTAGAGCTAGACACTATCTACAGATATTTGACTATGCGACCTTGGCCATGCTTTTATTTTTTTGGTTTACTGTCCACCTTCGTAGACATACCTATTATTTACACTTCAAAATGTAATCATCCAGTTGAACGGTGTAGTCTAGTTATGTGAGGGTATCCTCCATTCTGGCATCGTTTAGAACCTCAAAAAGTAAAGATCTCTCGATACTTAACAGACCCATCGCAATAAATAAGAGTTACCTATTTATTTTGTTTGCAGGCTTTGTCTTACATCAGTCGTGCAACATCGCAAGAGAGATCTTGCCATAACTCCTCGTAAATAAAATTTTAACCACCGCTCCGGCGGTGTTTCGTTGAGGAACCGAGCAAATTGACAGGCAGTAAAATATTTTATTCGCGCAATAATTTCATTTAGTAGAAAAACAAGGTGGTACACCCTTCGCCAGTATATTTTACGTGAATTAACGTATTAAACAGCTTTCAGAGTAAACTTCGGTTTGGTGCGGAATCGTAAAATCGTGCCGTTTTGGAGCCGTTAAAATTGTATCTGGTTTCAAAGAAAACAAAGTCAGAAAAGGCCCTTTAATTGCGTAATGAGCTGAAGTGGCCGCTGCCTGTTAATTAGTGTTAGGAAAATTGGTTTTAAATAAATTCCATAACTATACCTACCTATAAAGGGCAACAGCTTGCTTCCGTGTATTTTAATTTAACACTCCTACTGCGATCTCCAATCTTCTTGCCTAGCCGCGTGGTGATTATGGCAAAACTACCCTTGTTTAAGGAAGATACGTTCAGCAGTCGACGAATGTGTACTGATGAAGGGACCTATACCTATTGGCGTTTGTCCATCAGTGGGACAGTAAAATAAAAAAAATTAAATAAACATTTTTTTTTTACCTTACTTTCGTTTTAACGTGAACCTCATTTTTTTTATACAATTGCAAAATAATTACATGCTTATTGTAGGATTTTTTTATGGAGAATCTAAATAGATATATCGATATATTCATATATCTACCTAGATATATGAATACATCGATGATATTATGGTATTAATAATATATTATAGTATTTTGTATTTATTATTTTGTTCTAATTCAGGTAGTTTTAGTGTTATAAATACATGAACGTTAAAAACTAATAACTAGAAATTAATCGAAGCTGAGATCCCTCGCATCTTCTTACAAGATTCTCTTAGTTAGAGCGAGAATTGAAACTTACGTTTATAACAGGGTTCACTGGTTTGTATAACTATTTAGATATAATAGGACGTTAGAATGTAAGTTTACTGTGTCTTTTGACAAAAAATAAATATTTTTTATTATTATTATTTATTATATAGAAGTTACTAGGTATTCCTACAAAATGATCATGAAATCTGCGAAAAATGCTGCATGCGCATGCTGCATGCAGCATTTGAAGGAGTACATATGTCTGCGCGCGGGGTGGCCCAGCTGTGGCCAGAGTGGATAAATGCCCATTGCTGAATGTGGCAATAGGTGGAAAATTTTTACCACCGTGGGAACAAATTGATACAAATTATGTTTATACAATGTGTAATGTCGAACCTTGATCAAACGAGATGTGCGGATACGCGATTAATTAATCGACAAAATCACAAACAAAAATTATATGTTAGCGATCTCAAAAACCAAGCCCATTTAATTTTTAGGGTTTCGAAGATCAGAGATCGTTTCGAAACCCTTATGGTCTCCATTTTTCCGTCCTTTTTTCCGTCTTTAATATCTCAGCAACTACAGCAGCAAATAACTTGAAATTTAAAACAATATTACATTTCGTGCGCCTGTACAGATAAAAAGAAACGAGTATGTGGCATTTGTAGATATGGATCTATATTTTACAGGAAAAATATAAAGAAGTCTGTAAATAGAATACTTTTTGAAAAAATTTCAAATAGGGGGGGAACAATTTTCAAAAGGGGGGGTTACCTCACCGAGTGGGGTATCAAATGAAAGGTATCAATTTGTACATAATAAAATAGTTTTTGAAATATCTGTACCTCTGAAGTTTGCAGAGTGATCCATCTGAAATGTATGTGGCATTTGTAGATATTAATCTATATTTTACAGGAAAAATATAGAAAAGTCTGTTAGTAGAACACTTTTTAAGCTTTCAAATGACTACCACTTCTACTACTACTACCACTACGACTAGGACTACTTTGAATAAAATACACCGTTTCCTTAAAAAGAAACGAACAAAAAACCAGATGATGTAATTTTCATAAAACAAGCATACAATAGGCTTGTTTTTTGAGATAGCTAACATAGTAGCTAACATAAATCGATAATTTTAAGTCTCGTATTCGCAAATCTCGTTTGATCAAGGTTCGAAAATACACAATGTAAAAGTCCTTTGATGATTTGTTTAAAAAATCATTGGGCACTGTTATTATAGCACTAATTTCCGAAACATAATGATACAGAACTATCAGTCGTTGTTTGAAATTCACTCTGTTAACCAATTATTATTTATTTATTATGAGAACAACAATGTATAAACACTGGTCGAGGGCCAAAGGGAGTGTAGTCTAAGAGCTAGTAATGGTGTAATTTTCTGAAGATTTAATCTGCAGATATACATAGATAAAATAATATATGTAATATTATTTTATCTAAGTATAATATAATTTTACCAACATAATAATGTTGGTAAAATTATTTGAAGTAGGTACTTATTTCTCAATTAAATACAGATTGTGAATTTTAAATATCAGTACACTCTAGTTTATGAGCCCTGATATATAGATAGATAGATAGAACGTTTATTTGCAACTGCGACACACAATACAAAGGTATATAAAGCACAACAAAAAGGTAGGTACATCAGAACATAAAAAAATACTTAAAAAATAGTCGGTACATATACTTATATCTACATTAAAAAAAGTACGGATTCTCAGTGATGTGAGTATGTGTGACCTTCAGCCTGACAAAAAGCTCAGCGCATAGCTTTACTCGAAGAGCAAACACTGATAAAACAAGCTGTTAGTGCATTTTATAAGATATGAGGTACCTTATTAGCTTAAAAACTAATAAATAAATAACACATTTTACGTAAGAACTAAATTATAATAATTTATTAGGAAAAAAAATTTTGCAAGAGGACCCGATTTTGGTCCGAAGTATCAAAATAGAAAAAAAGGTGTTACTAAATCTAAATATCTTTTTTAATATAAGTAGTTTGTAATATCTTTTTTAATTTAATATAATATACCATAAGCCCCTTCATAGCATGTTTAAACAGCCGATTTGTCAAATCATCTACCAAATCGCGATTCGTAGTCACGTTTCCTGAGAAGCATAGTTCTGATTTTAGTAATATCATGTAAAAGACACCCTGCCATCTCCTAGACTACACATCCACGTTTTGTCCCAGGGCGAGGGCCCACCATAATTAACATACATTATGAATTATCGAAAATGGCCGCTCCAATACTCCTAATTACACGTTGCACGAAGAAGGAACCAGTAATGAATAGCTTTCTGTAAGAACACATTTTTATAGAAAACTGGATTTCATCCATAAATAAAACGTCAAGTGCGAGTCGGACTCGCGCACCGAGGGTTCCTTATAACTGTAAGACCTTTTTTCTTGCTAAATATCATGATTTTAGGACAGCGGGAAGTAGATACCTTAGAGGTTTGTCCATAGCGAGAATCAAAAGTAGTTTTTTAATTAAATAAAAATTTAAAATCATATATTTCAGACACTTGATCCATAGATTACACTTACACACCCATTTAGCATTATTACATTTAAATACGCAATTACAAATTTAAATAAAAGAAAATATATTAATGTACAATCAAATTATATTAAATAGTCCTATCGATCAGATCATTGAGCCACCAGCGATGATACCGTTTTTTTTGTGAATCAACTACAAATTTACGATTTTCGGAATTTTTAATTTACTTGTGCTGTAAAACCTTGCTTCTTGCCAAATTTTATGATTCTAGGTCTACGGGAAGTTCCCTGTAGGCTTTGTATGCATGTGATTCCCTTGGAAATTTCAAAAGATTCGGACATAAGGCTTTTGATTGCGTTAACTTAGAAGTTTTATTTATATCACGGCTCCAAGAGGTTACGGACTTAAGTTTTTAATGTTCATTTCAACTTGATACCTTCACGCGTTCTTGAGAAAAGAGGGTTGACAGACGGACAAACGGACAGACGGACAACAAAGTGAATAAGGGTTCCTTTTTCCCTTTTGAGCGTACCTCAAAAGGGAACCCTAAAAACAATATTTTTATATGTATTTATACTTTTTCCCGCTTTTTGGGAAAAAATACAGATTTTATAGATCTAAATCTATGGAAAAATATATAAATATATAATAATACATATTTTTATTTAAACCAAACAAATATAGCCTATAATTATACTTTTTTCGCAGGTTTTAATGAAGATTAAGATAGGTAAGCTAATTCATGAAAGCTTGCTTGTCATGATATAGGTTCAATTAGGAGGCAATTACGAAAAGCGTTACCAGAAAATTTATACTCAAAAATTAGTTTATTGACAGTAAAACGACCACCAATAGCGACAGCAATCCTCCCTGAATAAGTACGTACATAATGTTCTGCTACTTGGTCGTGAAAAGGTAACAAACAGAGTAACTTAAGCATTGATAATTAAATTAAATAGTATAGAATGCTAGTCTTACTAGAGACTAGCGCAGGAACGTAGGAACTGGCTCAAGAAATAGGTATGGAGGTCTTGGAGGTCTTTTATTTAATTTTGTAACCCAGTAGTGGGGACCTTTACCCAACAGTGTGTGAAGTCAGGCTGTCGGTATATTATGAAAAGGATAGAATACTAACCTACTGAGTTCTTTGGTACACAAAAGTTGTGGGCTGTGGTATTTATATAAAACGAATACAACACATTTTACAAAGGTTTTAAGAAAACCGGTACCGGTTGCCGGTTTCCCGTCTAAGTATAATCTGATATTAATACGTGTTGCCGGCCTTTATTAGATATCTTTGTTGGATGAATCATATTTCATGGGCCTTATTACGTGTTAATTGGCTTTATTTGAGACTATTTTTATTATAATAGCATAGATGGTTTATTAACTGTTTGAAATGTTTAAAATGTCCATTATAACTTAATAATTTGTTATAATAGGGACATTAAAAGAATGTAAGTTAGTAAGAAATATCTTAGTAAGTATTAATTAACACGGAAGGTTATCTTCAGGATTACTTTGTTGGTATATTTTGATGACACTAGTTTCTGATCGCGGCTCCACACGCGTTGTTTTTAAAAGAAGCCTATAGATACATATTCGAAGTAAACGATGTTCTGATTTGATGATATGATTTGATATGATCTGTTAAGTTTGATCCTGTAGATTGTTGACTCTTATTTATACATATATCTTTTTCTCTATCCCTAGGTTGCCTGGGAGATATCGCTTTCAGCGATAAGGCCACCTATTGTACTGAGTATGTGTTAAATGTAGATATAAGGTTTTTATTATGTTATTTTTTTAAGTGCAATAAAGTGTTCATTCATTCATTCATTGTTTGCAATTGTTTCAATTGTAAATACTAGTTCTAATTTGTTTCAATTATTTCATTATAATTTTGTTTGTTAACAAAGTTCTAATTATTGTTCTATAGTACGTTTGGTGGTTATTTCTATCTCATGTAAACTGATTTACGGCATAAAAAGTGATTGTATGTGTTAGCCAGGCCTGAACCTACATTTATGCAAAATTTCATAATCCGTTCAGGAGTTTTGGGTGTTGTGAAGCGGTAACAAACATACATATTATGTACCTCCGATCCAAAGTATCGCATTCATAATATTAGTAGGTATAAGAGTCGAATCCCTTGTGAAAATAGCTCTATTTCGAAATATTTTGTTGTAAAATTAAATATTTTGTATGAAAACATGTTTTCATTGATGAAAGCTCGCGATTGAGATTTATTTTTCCACCTGGTTACGTTTAAGCTCCAGCGCTACGAACACCGTGAACGAAATAAGCTCTAGTGCTACTACGAAAGTAGAAACTGTGATTTTTATACGAACCTTATACTTTTTTCAACATAACTACGTTTGTATATTTTTAACAACGCGTCTTCTCATAGAGTCCACAGAATGCTGGCTTCTATTTCGGTCAACGAATTAGCAATGCCATTCAACGTGGCAATGCTTCCAGTATTCTGGGCACTCTGCCTTCTCTTTTTTTTTTCTAATAATTCTTTATTGACAAAGAAAATTACAATTCCCAAATAAAAACAAATTAGAACTAGTATTTACAATTGAAACAATAAAGCTAACTGCAGACTGTTGCAAACAATCTACAGGTAGCTCAACTGACTCAACTTTCTATGTGCCACATACCAAGGTAGTTAATAAGTAAATTAAATTATACTTAGTAAGTCATGTTTGATTCATTAAGTTTAAAAGTAAGCCGATATAAAAAAAAACGTAATTCATAAGCTAAATTACCTACCTACAAGCAATTTAGCTAACAGTTGTGTGGTTTTGCGACCATGCATAAACAAACTTCAAATGAAGTGTAGATTTTAATATTAAATATTTTACACGTCAATAGATTCCAAAAATGAGCTGCGGCGGCAATCGAACACGCTTTTTCGGCGTCTCAGGAATTTCACAGTAGCACCGCTATTTCGTGTTGAATCATTGGCCGCACAAACTGAATGGTTGTTTCAAAACTTAGCTCCTTCAATTCCTTGAGAATTTATCATTCTATAATTTATACCACTAAATACAGAATGTTTGATATTTTGGTATTTAATATCACTGAATTATTCATTAGCGAATGGTCAAACAAATGTTTATTTTTCCAGAAATATTAGAGTAAAACCAGGAAATATGCCCCACGTTTTGGAAGGGCCTTGTATTCAAAATGGCTGTGTGGTGTGGCTTAGAATTTGCACCACCCCAACTCTCCCGCAAGTGTCGTAAGAGGCGACTAAGGGATATCCACCGGGAGTGGGCAGCAGCGCCCCCTGCAGAACAATTCTACTACCGAACTGCGATTCCCAACCCGCATGCCCAGTGGGGATTGTGGGCATTACCCCCCGTGTGATAAAAGCCGATAAGGCGCTTATCAGGGGGAGGCCTGGGTCCAACAGTGGACCAATATAGGCTGTGGAGGTGGAGGTGTATTTAAAATTATAAATTTTTCGTGAAAATTTTTAATCTTTAATCTCACATTACTGTTTTTATTGGCCTAACAATTACTCATTGTGCAGAAATTTAGTTTTTGCCCTTTTTTTGCGGTAGATGCCTACTTAGATGGATAGATACTCCACCATGCAAATGGTAAGGAGTATATATGCCCAATAGAATAAAATAAATAATGCATTAGTCTAAAAAATCAATATCGGTGTTTTAAAATTCACAATCAGGATGAAAAAGTAGTAATAATAAAATATTAAAAAAATCAACATTCTTAATATAATGAATGTTAGTTAGGTAGATAGAAAATACTTTTATTTCACACTTAAAACTAAGAAACAATGGACAAATGAAACAATTATATAACATAAAGTGACGATTGGCGGTCTTATCGCTCAAAAGCGATCTCTGCCAGCCAACCTGGTATGGATAGGATCGTTGGAAATACATGGGGTAATCTGTGTGTATCTAATAATAATACTACTTAAAAATAAATAATAACATACTACAATAAAATTTACAAAAAATACATATTGTGCCGCATTATTAAGTTCTAGTATTAAGTGTGATTGTCATAGGTAGCTCTAGGATGATCGCTCGTATCGACTGGCTTAATATACCAAAAGTAATTTTTAATGGGGTTGCGATCGAAGTCAGCGATACAGTAAAAAATCTGGGGTTACTTGTGGACAGGCAATTATCGTGGAGTCCTCAACTGGCAGCTGTATCCAGAAAGACCTTTGGTACAGGTGCTTCTTTAAAGCGATTGCGGAACTTCCTTCCTACTTGTACCAAAATTGCGCTTGCACAATCCTTATTGCTCCCGCTCCTAGACTACGCAGACGCCAGTTATCCCGATCTGTCTGAAGACCAACTCAACAAGCTTGAGCGTCTTCAGAACTACTCTATTAGATTTATATTTGGCCTGCGTAAGTTTGACCATATCTCTGAGTACCGTAACAGGCTTAAGTGGCTACCCATACGTCTTCGCCGGAATGCTCATATTCTTAATCTCCTTTATTCTGTTCTTTTCCATTCATCAACACCATCTTATCTTAAAGATCGTTTTGAGTTCCTCCATCTGTCCCATTCACGATCACTTCGCTCCTCTGATACCCTTCTTTTAAAAATTCCATCGCACACATCCCAGTTCTATGGTGATTCCTTTACTTTGCAGGCCGCCAGACTCTGGAACGCCCTTCCTGTTTCAATCCGACAAGCTAAATCCCTTCCCATCTTCAAAAGTATGGTTCATCAACACTATCTGTCCACTCTTGATAAGTATTCCTGATGTAATTATTTTTATTTTATTATGTAAACGCTCTTGTTTTCTTGTCTTTTTTTTTTCTGCCCTCTGTCTAAAGTACTTCTATTATGTTTGATTCTCATCAATTACGCCACCGTCAGATTCAATACGTACTGATCCTATCCATCCAAAGGTTGCCTGGAAGAGATCGCTATTAGCGATAAGGCCGCCGATTGTGCCACATTATATATAATTAGTATTAAGTTCTTGTTTTATAAGTGTATTGATGGTGCAATAAAGTGATAATCTATCTATCTATCTATCTAAGTTCTTGTTTTATAAGTGTATTGATGGTGCAATAAAGTGATAATCTATCTATCTATCTATATTCTTAAATATTTATAAATATAAACATATTTAATAATATATATATATATATATAAATATATATATATATATATACATTTATATACCTACATACATATATTATGGAAACAAGGGCGTGTTCAGTGACAGCAGGACACAGTGTACCTTTACCATATCTTTGAAAATTGGTAGTGACTTCGCACACCTTACAGTAACCGGCAATGCGTTCCACAGCTGGACAGCCCGGATAGTAAATGAGTTGCCGTAGAACGAAGTAGAGTGGACAGGTATTTGAAGCAAAAGGGTTTCAGAGGAGCGGAGAGAACGAGAATGAGAAAGATGAAGAAATGTGAAACGTGCTTTGTGATAAGAGGGTGCAGAATATAAAATAAAATATTATAAAGAAGAGTTAGGATGTGAGAATTTTGCCGAAGCCTTATGAGTAACCTGCTTTCTGCGGAACTCCAAGACATGGTCATTCTTGCGCAAGCCAAATATAAACCTTAACCCGACTTTCTGCAGCCGCTCAAGTTTGTCTAGTTACTGCTCGGTTAAATCTAGAAAGGAAGAATCAGCGTGATCAAGAATCGGAAGGAGAAGAGATTGTGTAAGATAAATTTAAGTGATATCTTACTTAATTTAGGTGGAGTTGGAAACAAATAACAATAAACATAATGACATAACACAAAATACAACAGAAACTCGCCGACATTATTATGCACACAGGGCAAGGCGTCTATGTTTTCGATATGGATAAAAGCTCTTTTATTTTTAAAATAAACTTAATGCTTAAGAGTGATTATTGACATTAATTTGACGACCGATGTGGCGCGGCGGGCGAAGGTCCGCCTGCGACGCAGAGGGTTGCGGGTTCGATTCCCGCCTTTTGACAAATGTTTGTACGATCTGCAAATATTTGTTCCGGGTGTTCTGGGTATTTTCTATATATAATAAAAAATATCTATCTATGTTATATATTGTATTAAGTTTATCAGTCATCTAGTACCCATAACACAAGCTCTGCTTACTTTGGGGCTAGATGATGCTGTGTGGATTGTCCAGCATTATTTATTATTTATTTATTTTATTAAGGTGTGTCCTCAATAAACCAGTGTATCGATATAATAAGCAAGATCCGTCAAGTGCGAGTGTGACTCTCGCGCCGAGGGTTTCGGTTTTGAACGTTTGTCGAGTATTCTAATATGTACTATAGGATCTTAATGAAATTTGGCATGGGGATAGATTGTATCCCGGGGACAAAGGCTACGGTCTATCTCGGAAAAGAGCGTGTGAAGCCGCGGACAGCAGCTAGTATGTAATATTACGAAAACATTCTTGACTTGACCACAGACCGTTAAAAAGAGTTACAAAAATACCTAATGTTGATTAATTATTTTACGTGAAATTAAAAATTAGAAACGTTTCCAATGATTTCCCGTGCAATTATAAAATTCCCGTGAAGCGCGCAAGAGTGTTATCTTGGATCGAGAACTCTTTAACGACAATGGTCGTCGCTAACGAGGTCATTAGCGGTCACTTCAGCGCTTTCTGTCAACTCCTTAACTCGAGGTAACAAGGTGCAAATTAAAATAACCATCTTTTAGTATTAACATGACATGAAAATTTTATTTATTGTGGTGGCAGTGTGTGAAGTGCGAAGAAGCACTATGTAATCTGTAACTAGCCATTTCCAAAAACCACTAGTTCTTTATTAATAAAGAAATTTACAATCAAAGAGACCAAATTAGAACTTGTATTTACAATTGAGCTAACTGCAGATTGATGCAAACAATCTACAGGTAGCTCAACTGATCCATATCAATGTCGTGGCCATATCCTAGAATTCACTTAATGATGTAACCGACCATTTCATGAAATGCGCTGGCAACATCATGATTTAGTCTGGCCAGTGTTCTGGCCAGACTAAATCATGATGTTTGACGATATGAAAAGCATGAAAAGCATGAACTTCATGATATGGTCAAACATTAATGATCATGTCATAAAATAAGTACACCACCGTTAGAGGCGCTGATATTGTTTTGTTTTGAGCGCTTTTGTGATGCATCATGTCGGCGGACAATTATTCTGTTAAAAAAGCAAATAATGTGCCGATTGAAAATAAAAATTTAGTGAAACGCCGTTACGACACAAAGATTTTAAGAAAGTCACTCAAAAAACGAGTACAACGTAAAAAAACCATGGAGTTTGGAACGTACTTCATTTAGATTAAGATTTGGTTAAAGTTTTTATGTATTATTTTGCCAGTTTAAACTGCAAGCCAACTGCAGTAAGCAATCTTTTGTACTTACAAAAAAATAGGCTATATTTTTTATTAAGCCTTTGATGTCTCTATCAACCAAACGTTGATTGACATATCATTAAACGTTGATGCTTATACGATATAGTCAGTTTCATGAAATACAACCATTTCATGAAATGGTTGGTTACATCATGAAATGATCAATTCTAAGATGGCCACGACATCAACACCACAACCACAAGGGTGTTGACATCGCTAAGCGATAAAACCAGATAAAGCCCTAAAATAAATAAAAAATAATAATAATACCGCGAGTACCTAAATTATTTTGTGGTGGTAGGTAGGCTAAGCGGAGAGGGGGGATCTACCCCCTCCCACGAACATTTTTTGTTTTATCACTTTCCGGGTTTTCAAGGTTTTTTAATGAAAAAAAGACCTCGATACTTTCATCGCAACTAGCCCATGTAACAAACCTAACATCAGCTGTTCATCAGTATGGTGCTTGACCTTTCAATCGCTTTTTTTAGCCAATGCCGTCAATTTTACGGTGGTTCCGTACATTTTTCTTCTAAGCTATTATTTTAACTTACAATGTTTAATGTTTATCTGTAGGTAGGTACGTTTGTTTTGTGGTAGGTGTGTCTACGTAGGTACCTAATAAAGACTATTTATCGATATTTTAATAAAAGTTACGCGATAAATACGCGATAAATAATTTTCATTAGGTGAGTACGTTAAAAAAATCGACAAATTTAAAAAATACATGCCTGGTTATATTTTTAGCATGAATGAATGTGTTCTTTAATTGCACATGAAAAAGGAACCCTAATATTGTGTCGGTTTTGCATTAGTGAGAGGGTTGTCATTTTTCTAAGCGTATGCGTAAAGTTATTTTTACTATGAAAATTTAAAACAATGTGTTTCTGAAAATCAATCATGCGGATCAGTTCCGCGGTATAGGGTGCACAACAACCCAGTTTCGGCTTGGTACATGAGTAACGTGGCACCTTGTATACGTGGTAGGTACTTTCCGTTTCTAGAATCCTTGATATTTTTTGTAAACAAAGGGTTTACAAAACTAAACAAATATTGTTGGAAACTATTGTATAAATCTGGTAACTATCATCGGATTAAATCACAGAAATTCGACACTGTTTTTGGTTTTGTAACCTTTCATTCATTATTTTATTTGTCTCTAGTCAGTTTTCTAACTCGAATTTATTTATTACGTTTTCCTCTATGATGCTAAATATTTTTGTATTTGTTGTTATAAAAAAACAGATTTATTACATAGGTCATATCGTACGTAATAAAATAACTAAGAAAAGATACAACACCTTGCGGTACGGACTCGTATTTAAAGCAGACGTTCATATAGTCCAAGAATAAGTAGATAAAGACTATAATCTCTGATTATGTATCTATAAATTCAGGTATCAACCAGACATGTCGTACAGTCCCTTTACAATTTCCTCAGCAAAGTACTCACTAAACAACATTAAACATTGCCGTCGCAGCAATCTGTCTGCGACAACAATAACACAACAATCGTACAACAATAAGCCATTAGACAAGTCGTGGAAATTTTCCGGTTGTTTCCGATTCACACCGATCGTTGCATGGAGTCGGACGCCCATTCCAAGGGCTATAACTCGGCAAGTTCAGGGTTGGATCAAGGGGCATACTCATGAGGGTGTGCCTCTTTATCATTTCTAGTCAAAGGGGACGCTATTTGGATTTGAACAGTTAAAATGGGATGGTACAGTTACCTACAGGTTGGCGAGACATTACAAAAAACCGTTGTAAAGATTTTACGGCTTGTAAAATTGGGGTCTAAAATAAATGTTTTTTTTTAAAGAACCAGGACATATAACAAAAATCTGAGAGAACATACACTAATCTGCAGAACTTTGATATTAATCTTAACGACTGACTCAAAATCGTGCTGACGCCAATTGGGTAAATACCTATGATATACATAAGTTTTTTTTATTAATAGTAAAAATAATAGTAACTAGCATAGATGTGTACTACTAGACCTGGAATAACATATAGCTGCTTGCTTTTTATGCCGGAAACGCGAAAACGCGTGTGAAGCCACGGGCAGTCGCTAGTTTGTCATATTGACGATTGTGTGATCTGAGAAGTTCGCTTTAAGCCCCGTGCACACTAAGCCTAGGTACGACCCTGTCCCTCCCGCGTCGGGTGAGGTCTTCGGCCTACAACTATACAGTATTTACGGCACTTGCGTGGTATATTTACGGCCTATATAATGCGAGAGATTTATAGGGTGTGGCCTAATTAGCACGCCTCAGATTTATAATGTGATTTAGAGCCACTCTACATAATGGTGCTGTACCTAATTGAAATATTATTATTTTAGCCTGCACAGAAATACCTTTTTTATAATAATCTGATAACTCAAAACAGTTGTTGAACAGTGTTACTTCTCACTTTGAATTCTATTATTGACATCTTGAAAGCAAAATTACTGCTGATTTTTGGATCTTTCGATGTTAGATCTCTATGATAAAAATATGATTTATAGGATATAATTAGCCATGTATACACAATAAAAAGTCCTAAACTAACTCGAAACGATGTTTATCAGCCGTATATTAGTATAAATAAGGTTCGGCGAGTGCGCCGGCGCCGCGGGCGCGCGTAAATCACGCGCAACCGCTTATTAAGTTGTTATGGCGGCCCCGTGTTCGAGCCCACGCGCTCTGTGTGTCCACGCCCTTATATTTGCACTGGAATGTACGTTTCCAGGCTATAGCCCTATAGCCCTTTTGTGCCGGTTACTTGACTTGACTGGTAAGACTTGCAAAACACTTTTATTTTGAAGTAAACTTGTGAAAACAGCATAATACTAGCAACAGGTGTTTTTTGCCCGCGTCATTGCAACAACCGATAAATTGACTAAGTAATTTCATTTAAATTTTAATGAGCCCGTAAAAGTATTGGCCGTTGGTGACATGAAAACGCACATTTTAGCCATTATTTTTAAGCGTCGGTCAAATGAAATAGGTTTGCCGTTATTTTTAGTTTTATTGCGTATATAAACGCTCGATTAATTTCAACAAAATAATGATATCAGAATTCCTTATAATTTTTTTTGTTAAACTCTACATTTTGCCCCATCCGATACTCAATTCCATTTATTAACATCAACAGCATCATCTAGTTCAAAACATGCTCTACGATGAATATTTAATATTTAATTTTTTTTATTTTGCCGCGTGCCTATTTTGTTCCACTTGATAACTATAACAAGTTATCAAGTGGAACAAAATAGGCACGCGGATACTATAACAAGTTACACGTGGATAACTATAACAAGTTACCAACAAGATAACCACTTTAAACAAAAACAAAAACTTCTACAGTGCATACGCGCGCGGTGAAAATGTGCAAATTCGAGTTCAAACGCGGACGAGAGACTCATGAAATGATCAATGAAAGCTGTCGAAACCAAAAATTATTTCGTACTTCTGCGATTTGAACCAAAGATATCAGTGTCGTTAAATATTTCCACCAATATTTCTTGGTGTTTGCCACTTTGTTTACAAATAATATCTAGGCATCTAGAACTTTTAGCGGTCACGCAGTTTGAAACATGCTCTAGGTCATCCTCCTGACTATTTCATAAATAATAATAATAAATAAATAATTCTGGACAATTCCCAAGCTAGCCCCAAGCTAAGCAGAGCTTGTGTTATGAGTAACTGATATAATACAATACACTACATAGATAGATATATTTTTATTATACCTAGAAAACATCCAGAACACCCTAACTATATAACTAACTAACTATATATTATATATTTAACGTTTTTGTAGGTATAAGGCGTGTACAGAGTTTTACTGCTGTCATTGTGCACTGCAATATGAAAGTTGTGTTCCTTTGTAATCCAGACAACAATGAGCCGTTTCGAATTAGCCTTCGATTTATCTACGAATAGTTTTCAAAACGCCTTAGGATGTGTTTTATATCTTTCTCTTGGCAATATAGTGGTAGGTAGAGTACCTAACTAACTAGTCGTTTCTCTGCAGATAACACTAGTTTTTGCTTTTGGCTTCACTCGTGTAGTACCAGAATAAATCAAGAGTACTGTAGGTATCTTGATATATTTTTTAATCGGAACGTATATCAAAAAATCCGGACCTACCTACAGGTCCGGATTTTATACCTAAACAAAGTTAAAAATAAACACATTATTTGTTTAAGTACTAGTACAGTACTTTATAATATAATTATTCTGTGGTTACCAAACCAGCCAAACTTCCACTCTATAGTTAGTTTACATAGATTCCATAAACTTTTCTTAGATGACTCTAGAAACTATTTGAATTTTGTCTACCTACATTAAAATTATTAAACGGATTATCTAGGCGTGCTGTCTTTCTGCGGAACCACAAATTATATATAGAGATTATTAGAATAAAAAAAAAGAAAATGAAATTGATGTGTGGGGTAAGCATTATAGAAACGTAAAACTCTCTCACGATGCGTATTTCATCTAACAAACTAAGACCATCTCTATATTTAACCCAAACATGGCTAAGGGCGTGAGCACACGACTCAGGGCCGCTGGGCTACGGCCCTTGCGTTAGAAGCATAGAGCTATAATTTCTTAAGAGAAAGCAAAAAGTTCAGGCACCTCAAGAGCCTATCATAGGCACATTGGCCTTTGTCACAGATGTAAAAACAGGAGTATTACTAATGAAAACAATATTTTTTAACAAGAGCCAGTGGGACCAATTCTGACGAAGGCACAAAAACTTAATTATACAACTGGTCTGTTATAACTGAACTACATATTTTAATAGTACGTACTGAAAATAATGTCATCCTGTTTCTTTTGGTTGATAAGAAACTGCATAACTTTTTGTGCTGTAAATTTAGTTTAATTTAGAAACTAATTTTTCAGCACGTAAAGTAAAATTTGTTTATTTTAGAAAATAATTTTTCAGCACAAAAAGTTAAGTTAAGTTATTATATTTTGCCGTGGTGTTATTGACAAAATAAACAGAAGAATATAACAAATAGGATCTGATTTCTCTTAGCAACAACAACCTGCATGGCAATTTTTATTTACAAATGAGACCTAGGGCCTGATAAAAATTGCCAAATTAGGCAAGTACCTACTGAACAAATTCATAACAGTACATTGTTTTCTATTAAAATTTGCTAAAAAAAAGGCTCACTTATCTCTATAATACCGAATGAGCTTCATGATTCTTGCCGTACAAGCTTCTGTACTCCGACCGTCATCGACTAAAAGACGTCCTAATGACTGCACATTATAACAATAAGTGTCATTTTATGTACACGCACGTCAATGTACCTACAACCCCTTACAATAGAAGATACCTTCAAGTGCGTTGTAAATAAAAAAGTTGATCAGGTTTAGCAGTCAGGGATAGTAAACCTTCATGCGTGTCATCGGTTTTAGAAATTGAAACGTTTTGTTCACTAAGGTTTGGAAAAAAATATTTCGCTTACCAAATTTCCATTAATCCACATGCCAATTCAAAACCAGTTTGATTGTTTTATTATTAAGGGGCTTAGTGTATGACGTCATAACTCGAGTTTTTTGCAATTTGTTAGGGAAAAATAATTAAAACTCCCCGGGTATTTGAGATTGTACCGGTACCGGCCAAACAGGAGCCGATCCAATCAGAAAATTAATTTAGAAAATGCATCGCAATGCAAATTGTTTGCTTTATTGACTGAACCAATTAATTCTGAAGTTACGAAAAACAAACAACAGTCTAGACATAGCTTATATCTCTTGTGATTTTAGTCTTCCTCTTTCGGTGCCCTTGTTCTCGGATGCAATAACGCAGCGAATCGTGTCAAATGAAAACGCTCAGGTTCTGTGTTCTAAAATTTTTAATAAAGCTACAAGTTTGTTTGTAGTAATATTTGTTTCTCGGCTCATTCCGAGGCGAGCGGCGCGGGCGCGAGGGCAGCGACGCGCTGCAGCGCCTTGCACGTCGTCATTTTCTCGAAAGTAATTCAAATGGAATCGTGTGCGCCGTTATTAAATATTTCATAACTTACCTCGACCTCCCCCCACCCCCGGAATCCCCACAACCGCATATTAAAGTCGTAAAAAAGGGTTGTTTGATCTATCCCCTAAAACAATTTACATATCTCGGCTCAGCCCGCCGCTAAATTATTTAATTAAGAGAGGCATAAGTTTTTATTATTTTAATATGTCGGTTATAAAATTGTGTTAATGGAACAATGCCGGTACTCTGCGGACTGAATTTCAGCCCTTGAACCGGGAGATTATGAGCATCGGCTTAAATATACGGAACGCCGAGTGCTCTAATTTAGTTTCTCAAGTAATATTATCATTTTGCGCAACAACTGGGTTAAGACTAGGTGCCCCTCTTTCACCCTTTAGAAAGCTTTCCTGCGAAAAATTTGGCTCCAGGTTGATCGAGGTTGTAGCAAAGAATTTTAATCTGGTACACTTTTAAAACATGCGTCTACACTCCCCATTTATTTTTATTTGCTCAGTAATTAAAAACTACGCCCTTAAATTACAGACCAAAGAACGTTGGCCTTTTAGCGAAATTAAAAGCGTATTTGAGCAATAAACATTGGACAGAGAACACTTGGACATTGTAAAAAGTGGACATATGCCCAGGAATGCCCCCTACTGGTATGTTGAGCAGTCAGCAATGGAAACTGTGGTCAACTCACTAAGTTAAGCTGCCAACCAACTTAGGCGCACGCTCTACCTTCGCCTGTAATCTAAGACCTACAACCTCAAAATTTGCTCTAAGTTAGATGGATTCTTCATTAATTTGTCTCTCACTTTCTAAGGCATTTTCTCAGGGCTTTTAATTTGTGTAGGTGCTAGGGCACCTGAGACAGGCGGCATGTTCTTTACGTCAACAAGTAATTTTAATTTTACATAAAACAAATCAATTACTCAATAATATTTTTAATTTAACACGATTCCTTCCATCATGCACAGAACAAAGACGAAACTTCGAAGCTATTTTTTTTGGGCTCCAGAAGACCATGGACAAGTAATTTATATTACGCTCCAGTTCATTCAGACTCAGGTACAATGTCATTGGAAAAGGGAAGAACGAAGCATGCATGAAACATTTCCCAACTAAAAGATTTCAAGCTAGCATTTCCGAAAATTGTTGCACATCCCTTCAGTGTCGGCTCGCATTCCTAGTACGAGTTAACAGGGTGGTTGTTTTTGACCGACCAGGTTAATGAGAGCATTTTTATGTGCTCTCCAGCAATGAGGAATGCAAATTTGGGGTGTTTGTGCTACCCTGCCGTTTAATACCCTGGACTTTATAGTCTTTATACCTTTTATCTCACTATGAAGCCTTTAGCACTTGACTATTGTTATGTTTATTTTACGGTTTAAAATAACGGGGGATAATCACCGTGTGTGGCTCGGGGACAATGGTTTGTTTATATTGTACGTAACTTTTTATGACTTTACTCATAATTGGTTATATTTTTTATTACTTTATCAAAGACTCTTAAGCAAATTGTTCACTCTTAAGTGGTGTCATAATTATTACACATTGTTGTTGAAAATATGCATGTAGTCTGAATACAGAAAGTTACCGAATGAAGCACGTTTTTATTCCAATTTTTATCAACAGAGCTGTAAATGGGAACGTGCAATTTATTTCATTCATTCCTGATTGCTTATGATGTGATTGTTAACCGAGTTCCGAACTCAATTTTTCGGAATAAACAATTTCGTTGGACAAATTGCGTATTGAAAAACGATTCTTATTATTTTTCAGGTAAGATTTTGAATTAGTCGTGCAGTAAAACTGGCGTTTACGGGAATAGGGGTGAGTTTTTCAGTCGCAGGAGTTCGGAACT
Source organism: Eupithecia inturbata (assembly GCA_963662085.1). NCBI lineage: Eukaryota > Metazoa > Arthropoda > Insecta > Lepidoptera > Geometridae > Eupithecia > Eupithecia inturbata. Next base: position 5,056,232 of record OY759180.1, on the reverse strand, counting down.
GCCTCGAGGCAGGTTCAATTACGGGGCCGCACCGTGCAGCCAATAATTGGCACCAGGGCCCGCGACAAAGCGCCCACAATGGGCCCTGATTAATTTCCGAACTACACCCGAATTCTAACTAGCAAACACGCGACGAGCTCTGAAACCTGCACGGGAAAATTACTTCGTAGCTGTTTTGTACCTCGGCCGAGCCGGCCGCATTGTCTGGCCGATGCCGCCGGTGTGTCCCTGCCTCTACGTGCTTCCAACCAATCATATTGGCGTCGGATGTTTTCCAGCTTTTTGCCCGTTTTGGTTTCGGTATCCACCAATTTATAAATTAATTATAATATCTGCATTTTCATTTTGTTTGGTAGGTACTCTAGCAGCAAAATTTTATTGTGTCTGAGGGAAGTTGCAGCAAGTTGTAAGAGGAACCTCCTGGTTTAGTTCAAGCAACCCCCGGGTAAGCAATGTAATTGAGCGGCATAGACAGCCCGACGACGGTGGCTGAGTTTAATTTCCTGGTGCTCGCTGTATGCTGTGCGTTCCGACGGTACGTCATGTGCATGCAACCAAATTAAGGCCTTATTCTGTTAGCAATTTAGTTTAGTTTATCAACTTTTGGAGCGGGTTATAGTTTTTGTAACCGCGACAGTGAAGATCGAAACTTCTAAATGAGATAATGAGTAAATATTAATCAACACCTTTTCGAACAAATCGACTTAAGTACTCGGTTGCCGTACAGCTAACCAAACAAGAAAATTAGTAGAGTACCTTGAGCTTTGAAATCTCTTGTCCTATTTTCTCTTTGTGCCATAAAAGAGTGCTGACTTGCTGAGTCTTCGATAATGAATCCCATCAGATAAAGCTGCTTTGTTTGCGAAGAAAGTGACCGAATGACGTTTAATTTCCTACCGCCCATTGCAGCTATTTGCAGCTAACCCGCCCATCATCTGATATACAAATTCAATTAACACGCTGTAGTCTTGTCTCGGGAATGGAATGGGCTTCGATTTTGAAGGCTGAAATGGGCTTCACAGATGGTTCTTACAGTTACTCTGAGAACTTCAGATCTAGCTCGTAAAATACTACAAGTACAACTGCTGGTCACTCCCTATGCGTACAATGTATACGAGCGTTGAGTCGTGTAATAAAATATAGATAGCTTTCGCTTTTACATTTTGTTTTTGTAAACCGCCAGTAACTTTTTTCACACTCTCTGCTCCTCCTTTGTCGCTCGCATATCGTACGTGAGTCTCGTGCAAGGATTATGTCTAACAAGGATACTACGATTCACTCACATCCACTATAGTGGAATCATGAGGGAAATTTCAAAAGAATTGGCACGCAACGCTCGCCACTGTATGCGTCCGAATGACATGACGGCTTGCATACCGTTTAATTTCCTGTGAACGGCTGATTGTGAAGGAATAACCTAAGCCTTAAAAGCTGAGTTGCTCTAAGGGTAAAGTAATAATTTTAAAATGTATGTGAGATAGTACATGGAACTAAAATACTGAGAAAATTAGGAATCCAAAAACATTATATTTAGCGGATGCTTAATAATAAGCATTTTGGAAAAAAAAACTTGTCCAGCGAATGTCGGACACTTTTAGTGGTCATGTTTTTTCCTACTAAATAGCTTACCTCCTATAGTATATCATTAATCTTATGGCGTATCCACTCTCACATGTGGGTCGAGTCATGACGACCTGTACATTGAAAAATAAATTAAAATTGAAAATTGTTTATTTGTATAAAATATGTTACTCTACATGCGAAACGGTTGATAGCACATCCTTTTAAGTATGTTAATAAACTTGTGCTAGGGTGTCAATATTTGCACTTTACTGACATAAATGTAACATAATTATAAGTACATTAAACAATATCCTCCATAATGTGATGTGATAATTATTACCCTGAACTCTACCAAAGACTACTTCTACCAGCTCTTACTATGATGAGTGACATGTTAAGCTTAAAAACCTCGCAAGAAAACTTTTAACCTTAATACTTTTTTACTTTTACTTAGTACCTCTATTTACAAGTGGATTTGCCGCTTTTAGTTACATCGTATTTGTTCAGCGCCTTCTGGAGCCAAACACGTTTCGCGGCTTTAGGAATAGTGTGGTGTAGCGGTTTCTGTGTACACGGGATTTTGGAGTCGTCATCTGGTCAACGCTTTTTGGCACTAACTGTAGGTACCTTAAACGTTAGTATAGTGTAAAATAATAAATTAATAGCTAATTCATTAAAATTTTGCAAATAGGACAATAACTTGGCCATTTATAATATTTTCAGTGCAGTAAATCTGAAGGCTGATTTTTGAGAGCGATGAGCGTCCTGTGGCAGTAGTAAATATCTCATGTTATACATATTTACTACTGCCACAGGTTTTACAATGCTGGTTACTGCCAAACACTCTACTTCTCTCTACTACAGGATCTTAGTGTTATTATACAGGGTCTTTGGTATTGGGACTGACATATTTTTTTGGGGAGTTGTCGTGTTTGCATAAGGTGAGAAGGCGGACAATATGAGGAAATTTTGTATTTTAAATTAATTCAGAAGAATAAAATATAAAAAAGTGTCTGCTAATCATGACCGTAGCGGACAAGTATCTCTTAGTTTAACCTCGTAATAAATAATTTCTTACGTCTTGCATGTAGCCGGTGAAAAAGGAAATATATTAAGAACGTTTTAAAAGAAAATTAAATTAAATTGAAATTAAAGATTTTTAAAAATAAATTTAGACCTTGTCTCTCTTTATAGCTTTTACACAGATTTTTGACTTTGAATGATCGAAAACTTTTTTTTTTAATAAATTGTGTCAAATTATTATTTATTTAGAATAAATATGTATTGAACAATAGCACAAGTTACTTTGAGGCATTACAACTACAAACAAAACAGATATGGCGATTTAAAGGCGAGATATTAGCTGATTTCCAAAAAAACTTCAAAAATCTTATCTCTGCAACCGTGATACTTAAGACATGGAGTCTACCGGAGAGTTGTAACCCTCTTAACTCCCCATAAAGTTATGTCGGTTCCAATACCAAACACCTTGAATATTCTCTGGTCGGACTCTACTCGGAGGATCCACTTCGGGTCACTGCGCCACGCCACGCTAAGCTTAAAAACCTTGCACCAAAACTCGTAACCCTCAAACTGCTTGGCAATTTAAAGTATTTCGTTGCAGTAAATCTGCAGGCAATAGATGTTTGTGAGCGATGAGCGTCGTGTAACGAGTGTTAATGGGCCATTAGCCGAGCGCTCGTGTAATTGGCGAGCGCGGGTTAGATGCGAGATACCACGCACGACAACTGCATTCGGCGGCGATGAATCGGTTTATGCAATACAGCAGAATTTAATGCAAAATTGTGTTACTGTTTTAGGGGTGGTGAAGATTTAGGGGATAATATTTGCACGTTGTACCATAGAATATTTCGGAAAAATTTAGTCGGTAATCATTTATGAGAACCAACAAAAAAGAGCTCCGGCTCGAAGGACCACTTGCCTATGTTTAGTAAAAGGCTTGTTTATGGACTGTATATATTTGTATTTAGGTGAAAATGATAAAATTACATGAGAGCACATAACATTTGAGGTGAAAAACCACGAACGGAAGGGGATAGTCATTGACAGTTCAAAAACTTGTCATCTTCCAAACAATGTTGCCATACGGCTTATTTGATGCATATTTCTAACAAGTACCTACTCTCATTTTTGAGGTGATCTGCCTTGGCACCGAGGAGAGTTGTACCCAGGACCTTAATTTAATTATTTTCTAAAATAAATATCTATAGTTGTTTATTGTAAATTGTTTCTATATTATTTAGAATAAGAATAAAGAATAAAATATATTTATTTTATAAAAAGAAATTACCTAAGTTCTGTTTATAAAAAAATATATTTATATAATACATAAGAAACTAAATACGACATATAAAAAAAACTTAATTTATGAGAAAAAAAATGTGTACATAGTCTGTTTACAAAATTGGTTCAAATTGGTTTAGGTGTGCAGTAGTCTTTTCTATCAAACCTCATTATTTTTAATACTAAATAGCTTCGTTTCGTCGAAATCTCATTTTATGTAATGTGGCAATTTGGTCGCAGCCGACGACGAATCATGAAGAAGAAATTTTAGTTAAGTTTTAGCTAAGCTGCTAAACTTATCTTGATACAAATGTGCTTTCTTGGTTCCATACAACTTAATATGCCGATCGTGTCGTAGTTTAAGATTTGAAACTTGTGTATGGTCCGGACCGGAATTCTAAGAATGTTCACGTGTTTACTTCTTTCATCTAAACTAAACCCATGACATAATCACTATCCTTCTTTTAATTAACATTCTCTCGGATTCCGAATCCTTTACAATTTCTAATTTCATTAATTATTTTCTAAACCCATGACATGACCGCTCTTACCCCGACAATTTCATGATCATCGACCTACCGTTTTGGTCTGATCAAATACTCCTTGGACCATTCGGATTCTGCATCTAATTGACGGGGACCCACAGCAGTACGCTTTGGTACGCCATCATAAATATCGAATCCTTTAGTAACCACTGTTAATGTGCAATCGAACTTATTTATGGCATAAATTCCGCAGATTTACGACTGCATCGTGATCTCGCTGTACGACGGTGGGCTTTGTGTTTCTTGCAACTGACGGATACAGCGTAATTTCGCAAATTAGGAGATGTTTTTCGTCATATTTTAGTTTACCAAGTTTCACGGTCATGTGTCAGGAATAACTCCTTTCATGACGCGAATTTAAAAGTCTATAAAATGTTCTATAAATTTCCTAGAAGCAACTTAAAACACAGATTTTGCCTGATTGATGCATGTCTTCAGTGGCTTCACGTCATTACTGTAAGTTACTGAAATAAGTTTATAGATAGTTTGGAGTTCAAGCAGCATTTTATTACTCAGGGGTAGACAGGTAAGACTGTTTATATACTTTATTAACACGTTTGCTGCATTTAATGGCAGTTCTAGATTTCGGCGTTGATGAGCGTAGTGGGGAACTAACGAGAGACTGGTGGCGATAGGGTCGAGCACGCGAGGAGCAATGCAGCCCCTCCTCCCCTACCTCCTCGGGGTGAACCGTTCGTGCTAATTAATTGGCTATTTTCACACGTCAGCGGCTAGATCTTTCCAAATAGATCGGTGCGCGCGGCCCTTAATTAGGTATATCGGGCTGGCGATCGGCTGCGCCCGCGCACTCCGCCACGCCAATTTGGCGCTAGTCCCCGCTTCAGAATAGCCTTAGATAAGCCAACTAGAATGCTCGGTAATAACCTCATTATAAGATATAAAGACTCTGCCGTTTGTACTATTCCAGGATAGTTTGCTAGGTATTTTATCTGTTTTACTTACATTATTGTGATAATATTTCTTTGGTGGCTGTATCTGATTTTGATTCATGCTATCCGCAGTAAACCATTGTTAGGAAAGTTATTTTATTATAACCCTGTAATAGTTTAACAGTAGAGATTACCTATTAATTATTTTTAAAAACATTTACCTCTATATTGCTATATTTTAGTTACAATTAGTCTAGTCTGAAATATTATTCACGTATCCTTTTGTTTCAAAAGAACACACAAGTTTCAAAGAATCTCCTATCAATTTCGTCATTTACCTATCGATTCAATTTAGGACCTTCCACAATAGCATCTATGAATCATGTACTGTCGTCATTCGTTATAATGCCTCTAAACACAATGAGCGTTCTCACCTCACCTTGCGCACGTGTTCAGTTGTTCCTCTCTCTATTCTCTCGGATTGATAGCCGTCAGAAAACAATTACCTTTTTGTCGGCGATACTCCGCTAATTACAATAAGTGATCATTGACTTTTTTAATTACCACGCTCATTGATGCGTCCATCATCGCCTCCATAGTTGCCAGTCAGTGCGTTTAATAACTCCTCGCTCGCTCCGACATCGGAATGTTCATAGTTTGCTCTCGCGGAATTTCTATTAGTAAACTCAGTTTTTAATCTTTTTTTAATAAAACTCTCTAGAGTTTGCAAGTTATCAATAAAGCTCGCGCATGGCGAGGCGGATAAAAAGTACAGCTATTTAAACGTGTATCTTAATGTTTCGGCCGAAGAAAATGTTTAATGCAGTATCACTTCACCGAGTAACCTGTTTGTGAGCGTACGCGTTGCATTCCTTTCATAAAGTACGGGAGAGGGCGCTCGGGTATTGCACGGCCCGGCCTCCCCCCTCGCCGCCACCCCCGCACCCGTGAGAAACGAATGTTCCCGACCTCTAATTACGTTTTATGCGATATCGCCATTTAATTAGCAACATGTTTCCCATACCGAAACATTAATTAATATTTTCATCAGAGTTCTCCGCATTTAACTGTGCTTTTATTACTCTCTCGAGATTTTAATAAAGATTCTCGACCACCCTCGGTCGCGTATTATTGTTTTAAAAATCGTGTTATGAAAATTTTATTGCAGTCGTTGCGAACGATTAATTTCACTGTCGACGGCTTCTCGATCGAACGCCGTAAAAGCTTATTTCGAGCGAGTGCTGCGTTTGTATTTGTGCAATGCCTGGCGTTTTTCGAAAGTGAGTCGCATTCATCAGGTTTTTCAAGTAATGTCAAGACGGGTGTTTCGTGACAACTCTACAAGAGGTTGAAATCTTGATAAGCCGAGTGTGCGAGTTTGGTATTCGCTGATTTAGCCAGACAAGGGGATTTAATGTATTGTGTAATTGTAGCAGAAGATTAATAACCGATCCACGTAGCGGCGACAAATTGCAGCTGACCGCGTGTAATAAAGACAAAGGTGTGGACTATGGATGTCTCTCAACATTTCACATCGAACTTTTGGGTCACTTTTCTCAATGTGCTTCTTGTTTCGTTGTAACTTGGTTTTTCGGGGCAGGTGAACGTCAATTGATATATATGGAAATACGGCATCAAGGGACTTGGCATTGATTAATTGATGGCCGCATGTCTGACATTTTGTCAGATTTTATAAGAACGAAAGTTACTTAATTCCTCGATTAGGTACCTGTTTCATAATAAACGTACGGAGAGATCTATTTATTGTTAACCTTCCTATTGATTTTAAAGAAATTTGTTTTTGATCTATAAATATATACCTTTTCATATACCTCTATATAGACAACACAATAGGACTTTTAACTCTCTTACCTTTATTACTTACCATGTTGTCACATTATTTATTAGCCATTATATGTCTAAAGCTTGTTTTGCCATTATGTCTTTAACAAATTTATTAGAAAATACTTTTAATTCCTCAGGTATCTTGTAGAGTATAACCACGGTAGTTACCAACTCACCAAGACTGCCAAAACGACTTCGTTTTTTTTCAGGAAAAGTCCTTTCTTTCGTATGTTGCACATAATCTTACAATTTGCATGATTAAAGACGATCCACGCGTGGTCCAAGGCAAGGGCGTGACAAGCACCCTCAGAGAACTAATTACGCCGAATGTGGCCCGGGTCTTCGGTTAATTAGAGACAGAGTGGTTCAACCCTCTTAATTAATACTTGTGCCTAGAAGGCCCTCATGCTCACCTCCGTCACAGCGCAGAAGTAGTAGCCTGGAAACTGTTCAAGTTCTCCCGTTTCGTACCAGAGTGCTTCGGTGACTCGATAGTATCGTCTCGTCGAGATGGCCCATTGTTGCATGTGATACCAAATAGTGCACGGTAGTGGCACTGTACCAAATCCCATACAAAAATGGAACGTGCCGCGTCGACACTGAATAAATCGACTCAACGAACTGGGCTCAGCAAAATTTCGAATTTTTCTATTGGACCAATGTTCGATCTTCGAAGAACTCCATGACTCTCTCCAAGACTAGTTTCACATCAAACTAGTCTTGGAGAGAGTCATGGAGTAGGATTTAAGGATATCGAAATTCTAGACGCGTCTATAAAATGTACAGGACATAATGTAGCGATAGATTCTTAAACTGCTAGGAGGTAGTGAAACATTATCAGACATTTTTTTTGAATGTCATTAATTTCACATGACTAAAAATGGCGAACAGTACTTACTTGAAGACTTTTATTAAAACAGCTGCATCCCCTCTTAGCTGTGTCTTCACTGTTTTGTTTGAATTGTTAATTCGTGATAAAACATGAGTGGGTATTGTGTTAACATTACAATTAAATTCTAAAAAAGCTCACAGAATTCCGTTATAATTAAATGTTCACTTTGTACGGAATTCCATTCTGTGAGTTTAATATTCAGGCATTAACTCCAACTTCTTGGTGCAACTGGAATTGTAAAGTAGTGAAATATAAGTAGAATTTAGAACGCAGATGCAATTATGCTAAGGATATAGAATGATTTAATTAAGAGACAATAGAATTCAGAGAGATGGTATTTAGCGACTTATTTTGCGAGTTTCTTGGTGGTGAAATTCGATTAAAAAATAAAATAAATAAAGAGCAAGGCAGAAGAAAAGTTTCCAAAGCTTCATGGTATCTGTCAAAATAAATTTGCTACGCAAGTCCTTTATGCATCTTTCAAAGCATTGTATGTGATTCATATAATAATCTAAACCGGTTGTAAAGTAATCCCTGGAATACAAATCCAGTTTTTTTAACTACACTATAGGTATGTATTCCTTAGAGATGTATTCCTTACCTAATATTTGACGGTATATACCTACAGGTTTCACGCGAGTGAAGCCGCGGGCAGACGCTAGTGATAAATAAATCTTAAAAAACAAACAAAAACAATGAACATTCAATAAACATAAAGATACAGAATGAGAACAAGTAGGAGTGAGCGTAGGTGAAAACGATCATTTTGTGTAAATATGTTTACGTGCCCAGTGGAAATGACTTTATTCTGATTCTCATTAAAATAAAACCTTTTAGAGTTTTTTTTTTTTTTATTTTAAACCGAATTCATTTTACCCAACAGAATCGGGATCATAATTCAAAGGCAAACCTTCAAGAGCAGCATTAATTTTTCTCTTCATCTCAAGCATTCTCTTCTTCAATGTTCAGCCTGTTTGTCTGCATGGATAAAAAAAACCGGGGACATTAATTCCGTTGTGCACCGTGTAGCCCGTTTAAAACGCGTGGTCGACGCACTAACTCTCTTTAAGTTCAATCCAAAGCTTGTTGCAGTCACCTTACGTGCAAATAAGGATGCAATAGAAATGGTATAAACAGTATTTACGACCTGTCTGAGTAAAGTCGTAAATGTTAAATTGTTCTCTGTTGTGGATAATGGTGTGCTTAATGTGTTTTGTGTCGTTGCCTAACCGTGTCGTCCGTATACGTCGTTCGAGGACATGGCTCTTCGATTATCATAAAGACAAGGCGAGAGTAAACTTGCGTGGGCGCAGCTCGTCTGCCGCTCGCCATCCAGTAATGCACTGCCTACATGCCTTATTTTGAAGCTGTGTGAAAAACCACACAATTACCACGTCATAATTACCTAAAACGTTCTGTAACCACTAAACCACGCTTAGTCAGTCATTCGTCTTAAAGCGGTGTCGCAACAGCAGGCGAAAAATAATTAGCAGTTAGTTGACCTCGCGGAGGCGGCCCAGCTCAGCAAACCGCACGAGAGCTGACATTGACCCGCGCCACTCCGTTAACACTACACAATGCAAAGCCTACATTTTCTCATAATGTTTGGCTCCATTTACAAGCTTCTAAAAACGTCAGCAAAAAGTTCAAGATGTTTTACTGTTCTACACACGAATACGATCGTGCCTCCATCCGGTCGGGCACAAACCAATCATTACCACTTACGGGATCAATAATTCATATCCAATTAGCCGATTACCGCTGAATGTATAGATTGCAGTGGTGTCATACACATCCACAGATGTGTTTCAATTAATTTACGTACTCAATTTAAAAGGCGGTTTACAATGTGGTATGATGCCGACTGACATGTTTGATGGCGAGTGCCGATGCGATGCGCTGATAACATTCCGGTTCGGGGTATCGAGCACGAAATTCTTGGCGCGGTCGAGGCTGAGCCGTGCTTGAGGCACGATTCCATCTAGACGTAGCTTGTACGATTCGAATGCGTGGAATTTACGGACCATTGATGGACGCGCGTCGACGAATGCTGTGTGTGTGCTAATCTAGCCGTCTCGGTGGAGTCTCGCGGCGCAATGCTCTGCATTCCGGCAGACATATTCGATGCTCCGACGAGAGGCTCGTCATCAGCCGATAGGATCGTGACAGAGAATTCGTCGGTCGACTGCCGGTGGAATGCGAGCGGTAATTGATTTGTCCTGTGTAATCGACGGCCGGGATTGACGGGAATATCGAAATGTCATGCCCCCGACTGATTGTGAAGACAGATGCACAAACAAATATCTGGGGTAACGAGGCGACGTATGAAAGAGGTCAAATATTTTTCGTTGCTTTAGAAGAGTATTTTTTTACGTAAGATTAGTATAGAAATGCGTATTAAAATTGTAAGACCTGCTCTTATTAAAATTTTGTACCTTGTTATATTTTTACATCATTACCAGTCGCCTTGAGGGGTCTACTGCTGGAAATTATGCATCCTTCCTTTGCAGTGTCGTAGGATACTCGGTTCTTCGCAAATGTGAGCCTGTCGTCCATTACGGTATATTCCGGTTCATCTAAAAACATAAAAAACGCAAAAAATTTAACAATGGCTGAAGCTGAAATGGGCAGACTTTCGGCGAAGACCTCATTGTAACCAACCCCGTCCAACATCCAGCCCTCAGACGCCCCGGCTCAGTAATGCCGAAACCAAATAAATTAATATTCATAGCCGTTGTATTTATTGGCTTTCAATTAGTATAATCTTAATGGAGCATTAACATACGTGCGGGCGATGCGACGGACCATTACAGGCAGTGTTGCCAGTGCGCAATCATTTACACCTGGCTTTTTGGGTTGTTGCATTGGCTTTTTCGATTCAAAATTGTTTTTTTTTAGATTGATATTAATTGAAACACGAAATGGCTCTTCATTGAAAAGAGGGTTTAGTAAAATTTACCCGAAACCGTCTCATGGCTCAGGGCTCAGGGTAGCATAGGTTCCTACCAATTTCTATTTTTATTGTGGTCATGTGGCTCTACTTAGCGGAGTTTATATTTCTATAATTTTGTACTTTTATAAATATAGTTTGAAAATGATAGTGCCAGAAACGACTCTTATAGAACTCTCTGATAAAATATCATTTAATTTGTTGTTTGCTACATGTTAGACTTCATCGGGCTATAATTTTTTTTCATTGTTCATGTTCGTCGGTAAATAGGGGTTCTTAGCTGGCATCACTGGTCGCGGTGATTTCCGCAGCCGATGACCTCCGAGGACCGGTTCCGCTCCCCGCACCCCCCTGGACCCCGCGAGACGTTTCATTACGTTATTATTATATTAAATGCTTTAGTACACATTGTAGACATTAGTCCGCTCGAAAACCCGACCAGGCTCAGAGTGATGGTAAAAATCCCAGCGCATTTCATTTAATTTATTTTCTCAGGATTAGTTCGCTGATCTTTATGGTCTTTTCAATGGATTGTATTGCAATCTCATGTTATTCCTAAGTGTTTCTCGGTATTTCAGTGCATGGGGGGCACTGCATTGTGTAAATCACGTATGAAATTTTGCACGCCGAACATTTCAGAGAGAAAATTATGAATGGAGGATTAAAGTTTTATGTTATGAATGAATTTTAATGTTGAGATGTAAAGGCATGGCGGGCTTGAATTTTGAAATATAGATACGCAAGTTAACATAAATAATTTGTATTCGTCTTCGCAGTTGTGCAAATCATGTACCTTCACTTCGTAAATTAATTACTGCAATATTATTAAAATTGATTATTGCGTGAGTATTGCCTTCAATGCGATAGGTATGTAGAATTTATTCATAAATAATGCAATACCGGGTCAAATGGAAATTTCTTAACCAGTTGATAATTGCTTATTCTGGTTGGTCATAATTAATGTTAGAATTACCTAATTAAAATCCTTATTGCTCGTTAGCGAACTCCGATCAAAACTTATGATAAATTAAATTTATCTCTTGTCAACGAAATGACATTGGATTTTAATAGCATTTAATCACTATAAATAATTAATATAAATACCGACCTTTATTGGTAGGTATTTATATTAGTTTTAATTTGTGTTTCGCATGGAATTCGCATTAATGTTCATGCACGCAATTAGAGCGCACTGAGAAATGAAGGTACATAATATACAGAAACTAGAAAACTTTAAAATAAAAATAAGTTTAAGACCTATTTTTCAGTCATCACGGTCACGCCGTACAGTGAAAGTAAAAAAATTACTGAACATTGCCAAATCAAAAACTCGTCTGCATCTAAAAAAAACACTTTTATCAAATTGATAGCAGTTTTGGCTTTGACTGTACGTCAGTTCTTTACCTTCATTTTTAGCAACACCATCTGAACCAGAAAGCGAAAGCTCAAAAGCCAGCAATAAACTTTATAGACGAAGGTAAAACACATCGAATGGATCGATACCCCCGCAATCAGCTCCATCAAAACTCGAGCTCATTACTCAAAATCAATTAGCGTTATTAGTGCGGCGTCTTCGTTAGCCCGTAGCCCGTGATGGAGGGTAATTTATTGGCATCTCTTAATTAGGGATAAGTCTAATTGGAGGCTTAGTAACGAGGCCCTCGAAATCTGACGTTGGAATAAATTGGTCGGCGGGCGCACGCATACACTCCTCTATTACAGGACGCTCTTAGCTCGAGCTGGATCCTGATATTGTAAAGCAGTCATTTGTGCTTGTTGTTTAGAGTCAGAGTCATATAAGCACTTAGATAGTTCTTTGAAACTAAATATTTATCAAATAGGAAATAAAGTGTTGGTAATTAATTCTCTTTAGGTACTTAATTTTTTTACATCGAAATACTAAGTTTTTTTTTATATACGTGTTAAGTTAGATGGTAGTTTTATATTTGGACTCACCGTATTTTTAACATGTATTGATATGTGTAAGTATAAATACGCTAACTCCTAACCTGTTGCCACCTAAATCACCTTCGTCAATGGTGACAGGCCAATGATTATAAAATCAATCAATCAATGAGCATTAGTGACCACTGACCAAACGAAATATTATTATTTATTTATTTATTTTTAGCCAATGCAGTCCCACTGCTAGACAAAGACCTCCCTTCTCCTTCCACTCCACGTGATCCAACGCTGCGGCAGGCCACGATGGAAGATGTGCCTCGAGCTCGTTACGCTATCTCATCCTGGGTGTTCCACGTCGCCTCTTAGCATTGGATGAGCTCCACTCTGTGGTGGTATTTGCCCACAAGTCGCAATTCTATTAAATGTGATGTTGCAGGCTTCCATAGGCTGCGGTAACCGCTTTCCAAAAGGCGGACCGCATGCATGTTTGCCAACTTTATAGTATAAAAAAAAATGTGATCTGTTGGGAGGGCTGGGTGCCCTTTGCTCTGCAGTGGGACACATCAGGCTAATAACAATATGTTCATCCCATCTATTCGAAAAGGATGACTTGGTTCGCCTTTAAGTGCACCCAAAGGTGGTGTTTTCTATAGAAACTTTTAGCGGGCAGTAATGAGTTTTTAATCCTCATTATAAGTGCACCGCAATAATCTTTGTTGCGCACTTTTTGAATTTGAAACATCGTAGTGTTCAGCGCCAACGAAATCGAACGCAAATATTGTTTGAATAAAGACTGGTTGGAACTACATCCAAACAACGTGATTCACCGTCACATTTTCCTTAAAATGAGCCAGATTCGGACTTTATTTCAAATACGCAGAATATAAAATCTACAACACTATCTCTATTCCTAATAAACCTGTAACAATAAATTTTCATAATTTCGAAAATGTCTCAAATATAAATAAAGTTTTTAGTTGTTTTATTATTAGATACTATTTAATTTAAATTTAGTTGTTATACTATGTTTTATTAAATAATAATATAACAAAAAACTATGAGGCGCCTTTTATACTCTCACGAGGGTGATGAAAAGTAGAGTGTATCACTCGGGCGCAAAATATATTTTTGGCTCGGGCGACGTACTTTGAATCCTACGTTCAGGATTCTACTAAATAATCCCAAGCTACGCTCGAGATTCTACTCTAGAATCCCTCACTTCGCTCTGGATTGAAAAAGCGCCCTCGCTGTAAAAATATTATTTTGCTCCCTTATGATACAATCTACTATAATATGTTGAATGAATCTGATTGCAAACGTTGTGGATTTAAATTATCTTCTCGTACTCGTAACGCATTGATTTGAAGTGCCAACTCGATTTATGTCCCTGCTCTACTCACTTAAACGACTGCTATAATAAGTTTGAAACCTCGTCGTAACTGGCTCCTTACTTGTTTAGACTCAGATATCTGTAGTTGTGACCATGGACGCACGTAACGCGTTGCGTTACGTTTTCAACTGTCAAAGTGGGGGACTTCAGAACCGTAATTTTTTCTACGAATCAGTAGTGCTTTCCATAGTCGCGAGGCTTTTGCTCAGCCCCTCTGTATACATGTAGTAAGAAATTACGATACCAACTATACGTAAAAAAGGAGACGGAAAAACGTTGCTACTCCGTCTCCTAGTTATGTAAGCTGCTTTAAAAAATTCAAGAATAGGTACCTATAGGATACAACATGTTATTCAAAAATAAAGATCACACTATAATAATTATGAAACTGTGAAAGTTAAGCAACAGCATAGATGTCAGCTTACAGAGCACGTTATGACATCGCACGTTCTAAGGTAAAGCCAATTACAGTGAATAAGGGCCCTTGGTATAAAGGGTATTATAATGTGGATTTAGTTGACGGTTATGAGAGCGTTTCAGTCGCGTCTAATATCTACCTATACACCAAACCGTTTATGGGAAATGAGTATTGATTGAAAAGGTTTCACATGGGTTAAGCTATTCGTCGACTCTACCTGTAGAGTTACGAACTTGGAATAAAAGGAATCGTAAACTGTGTAATCAAATAGAATAAAAATGAGTCCTTCCTTTTATCTGTTTACACTGAACTTTTAAATAGGCACATGATTTTATTGGCTATTTTTGCTCTTAATTTGTCACGACTCTTGAACTGCAATAGGTAGACACATGAAACTTTCTATTATTAAGTAACATTTTAACTGTAATAATAACAAATACTAAAAATAAAATAAAATTGAAAATTTAAAGAGGTCTCCGAACAAGTTAAAATTTTATGTTCTTTGAAAAAGTTGCCTGATTTTTACGGTACGGAACACTTCGTGTGCGAGTCTACTCGCACTTGGCGGTTTATTTATTGATTTAAAGTCGCCAAGGCATGCCATTATTCAAACAATAAGTGTGTGGATGCGCTATGAATGATTTTCTTTAAATCACAATTTTTCCGTTAATTGTAATTTATGTACATTCTTTGCCCTTCAAGAACTTTTATCAAAAGACTCACAAACAAATTTAACTGCTTTTTGGGTCCCTTTCTCTACAATAAAGTACAAAGTCTACTATCTAGTTACTCCTTACCAAAGATCATATATAAAATATAAATTTCAAAATGGTTAAAATCAGTAGATTACCAAGCAACAGAAAACTTACTCTCGTACCAAAAATAGGCTTTTTGTCTTGGTTAAAACTAGAGTCAATCACGATCCTGTAAACATAACCTTTTGTATAACGCATTAAACTTCGTGAGAGAAAAATAAATGATTTATTATTGAATTATTATTCTATTATCTTATCTACTTGCCTCTAATTTGCAATGCGTTTTTTCCATAACAATGCAGTTACGTACGATCATGAGTCTAATTTTGTCGGTTGCGGCGAGCGCTAAGCGGTGCGGTCGCGGTCAAAGCGGCGGCCCCAATAAAAATAAACAGCCTAAAGCAAAATACAAATAAAAAAGGTAAGACAACGGCATGATCAAGTGCCCCGAGAGATGTAATACGATACTGTGCTAGAGATGGTCTGTCAAAAAAGCCGCGAAATGGTTGGATTTGTTTTAATTGGTGCTACTAGGGCTTTTTAGATGTGAACTCGTTTTTTAATGTTTTAGTTTATTTTTAATAGGTCTGGGTCCTGTCTGGGTGTTTCTTTTGTAACAACTTTTAAGGGTTTTTAACCCTGAAAGTTAAAAAAACTGGATTTCATGACAAGAGGCGTGTAAAAGTTAGTAGTATTTAGGTAATTTGTCGTGCTAAATAAACATTTTCATTTCGTTTTTTAACTCCTTAATATTGCTGTAAATTCATATTATCTACTGTTATGTTGGCACAAACGACAACTGTGATGGATGACTGATTTTATTGTCACGGCTCGCCATGGCTTGGTCAACCTAGGTCAGCATGAAACTAAAATAATAGAGGATTATTATAAATCTTTTAAATTCATCATGGTTATTAACACTAAAGTCCAACAACACAACGGGATATTTACCATGATTTGAATTTTCCAATATTCTTTTCACGCATTATTTTCGTACTCGTTTAAATGCCTCTTTACAGCTATTACCGCATCTAGGGAGGACGGCAAGACTAATCGCATCGCGTGGAATAATGAGATTGTGATAGCGTCGATGTATCGCCGCCTGCGCCGATACCATCTGTAGTGTGGGTTCTCGCTGCTAAAATATTAATTTACAGTAAATACATAGTTTTTTTCTTTAGCCAACGTAGTCAAAGTAACTTAAAGTTAAGGCCTAGTAGATTTAATTACACACAATACACTCACATAATTTAAATACTAGAAATAAGAAAAAACTCGCTGTGCCCATAACTAGGCTACACAAGATTAATGTATCTTTTAAAGGGCAATGTATACGCTTCTACAACAAAATACCAAATGAGTTGAAAAAATTATCAATAAATAAATTCAAACAAACTGTCAAAAATATCCTTTGTAAAAAGGCTTACTACAAAATATCAAATTATCTAGCTAGAGGATAAAAAAGCTTGGGACAAGTTTTGCACCAAATCGAAAACTAACAACCTAACAAGGTAAAGGTTTCTTGTTCGCTTCTTTAGTTTACCTTAAAACTATTGAAATGAGCAAAAATCAAAGTGATCACTTTATTTTCTTGGTTTACTTATGTAATTTGAATTTTGTGATATCACTTTATTTCCGTGTCAGTGTTTAATTATTAAGAATTTGACCTTTTCTAAGTATACATTTATTGTATTTATGGAAATAAAGAGTTTTTTACTTTTGACTTTGACTTTGTGACGTGTCCACGAGTCCTGTAAGGTCTATAGGAAATAAAGCACTTTGAATTTTGAATTTTGAATTCACCAGATTGAGTAAATCACCTTGATGTATTAAGTGCTACGCTCGATAGACTTGGTGCATTGGGTGAACTTAGCACAGCTTTCAATAAAGCACTTAGTAGATTTAATTCACCTGGAGTAAATCATCTGGGTGTATGAACCGGTAGCCTAAACGTCCAAGTCGGTGGGCTTGGTCCACCTGGGTGAACTAAGTACAGCTTTCAATAATGCACTTGGTAGACTTAATTCACTTGGAGTAAATCATCTGGGTATATGAAGTGGTAGACTTGGTCCACCTGGGTGAACTAAGCACAGATTTCAATAAAGCACTTGATAGACTTAATTCACCTGGAGTAAATCATCTTGGTGTATGAAGTGGCAGACTTGGTGCAAAGTCAAAGTCAAAGTCAAAAACTCTTTATTTCGATAAATACAATAAATGTATACTTAGAAAAGGTCAAATTCTTAATAATTAAACACTGACACGGAAATAAAGTGATATTTTTGATTTCAGTCACCTAGGTGAACTAAGCACAGCTTTCAATAAAGCACTTGGTAGACTTCATTCACCTGGAGTAAATCATTCAGTGGACCAACGATACAAATGTAATTTTGCAGTTAATTTTTTATTAAAAAACTTAAAATTAACTTTAAAGTTTAATGAAGTGTTGAAATTGTTATATCTATTTTTGTATACTTTAAAAGCACATTCAAGCAAACTAGCAGCAAGCGCCCGCATTACTCAGCGAGTCACGCTGCGCCCGCGCAGGCCTTACAACTTCATCACCAACAATGCAACCATTGCACGGCGATACTGATTTATAAAGATTCACGGATAAGCTAACTTATGGAATATAGCTTACTTAATGGTATTAAGGTTTATGGGGTTTCTTCGTAAACCTTAACACCTCCATACTTTATTAGTTAGTCTACATGTTGATGTTGGCCGACTAATCGCAAACGTCCTTTCTGTTGACATATTTGAGCCTGTAGTGTAGAACCTTGACTTGATAACCATGATTCCGCGAATATGTGGGCAGAATGTTTTTGGGCCAATGTGTTTTTTTCTTAGGTAACCGTTTGTAAAACAATTTTGCAAAGTCGAGAATTTTATACCGTTTTGTCCCACTAGAAAAGTATTCTCACCTCCCAATATTTTTTTTTTCTCTGTCCTTTTATGCTATGGACGACATAAGTAAACTCTTTATTATTATAGCTTTTATTATTGAGGTAAAAAACCTATAAATAACTTCCTATTATAATTACTAGAAGTTTACAATAAATAAATAAATACCTTGCCGTGAAAAAATACTCTAACAGTAAAAGCACTTGAACCTGCTACCTTCGCGTGTAATTATGTGGGGACCTCAAGTCGCACTTCAGAAATTCCGACTCTGTCACAAATACACCTCTACGAGTATAACGGGCCCAAACTTCTCAAGATCTTTGCACCTACGTACGGCCAATGAATTTACATGCATTTATGGTTGAGAATCGAACAAATAAAGTGCATTTGGACTGTACATATGTCGATGAGCCTGGCCTGGCTGCGTGACCAAGTGAGTGGTCGTCATGTATTTTCATGGAACCATGTGGCTACGCAGATGGCTACCTGGTTGGCGAGGAGGCTGGCCTATCTAATAAAAAGTTACGTTTTCGTAGGTGTTGATGGCAGCCACTGACCACTGACTCCAAGAAAAGATTTGGATCAAAAGGAAAACTAAGTATCTACTTAAAAAAAAACTTTACGAGATGCATAGTGAAGACTTGTGTCGGAGGCCAAGAACCACTTTTGGGTCATCAAACCACAGGAATAAGTACTCCACACTTCTCCACTATAAAGAGGCATTTTGTTTGTTTGTTTATGAGTAGGTAATCTTTGGAACTACTTCACCAAATGTTGTCCTGGTAAAAGCTAATTAATCTATAAAATGAAATATGACCAAATAGAGTTCTTTCTTTCCGGATCCATAAAATGATTGCCATTGGCCACACAGCTTGGCGCATGGCAACTCCCTGAGTTATCGCCCTTATTGACGCGGACAAGTTTGAAGTGTCGCCACAAGATGAGCGGGCCGACCTTAAATCTGTGACGGCAAATAATGAAGCTTTACTCACAAACACTTACCTCGCCATTCATATAATGAAGGCTCAGACAAGAGTAATGCTTTTTAATTGAAAGTGTTGTGACTTGGAGGCTGGAGCCTGTTTGCTGATAACACGAGGCTTTTACACCTACGCGATGTTTCATTGAAGGGAATTTAAGAAGTCGTTTCTTAAACTTGTGCATAGCTGAATTGAACTAAACATAATCTACCTACTTCTCAGTTAACATTGTACATCGTCAATAGTTTACTATAAAAAGTATCGTAATTTGACGAATTCATTACGGATGTAAGGGGTTTAACTACGTAACTTATTTGTATTGGAAGAACACCAACGTTTTATCCCTTTACGAGGGACAAGTGAGTGCGGTACCAAAACAAATAAATAAGGTTTGATAGAAGCAAAAAGTTTATTCATATCGCGTGCCGAAAAGAGGGGCTGGAGAGCCTCTTTGCTCGCCACGAAATTCAGTCCGCTTCCGACCGCTTTCCACGTGAGACGTCAGGTTATTAAACCAAAATGCCTTGTTGTTCAATAATTAACTGTTCAAAACCACCAAAAAAGGGAATTGTGTAATTTAGCGGTGTTTTACATCAATAAATTACACTCGTGACGTCAAAGTACCTGTGCAAATAAATGTTACAAGCTCGGTTTCAATACAAATCGCCGAACTCTTTGCTTCTATCTAGATATATTTCTGTGGTTCGTAATACATCCGTAATGAATACATCGTCGCGTTGTACAGAATCCTACGGATGAGACAAACTGCTAATGGATACCTAAAAAATTATCTAAGGTTAAAATTATCAAAGGTTTTTGTAACATAAATAACTTTTATACTGTTATTTATCTTTCAAGTCACAATTTTCTAAGCGATACATTAGGTATTTCACAAGACACACCTAAGGGAAAATCGTAACATTAGCAAACGGCAAATGTAAAAAAACTTGGGGAAAATTAAGATCGTAAAGACAAGTGTAGGAACACTTTATGAGAGTAAATTGAAAGCTTTAGAGCCATCAGTGACACCTAAAAGATATGCTTACATGGTTTTGAGATTTTTTACTTTGGGAGAACTAATTGACACTTTGAGGTGATTTAAAACCCGTTATGGTGGATTTTTTTATTTTATTTATGGTGGATTATGCCCGACCCACTGAAGCTCTGTCACACCGAGCACATAGCTCTGTGGCACATACGTTTGAGATTTAGGAGTATCAGAAAGTAGTTGATGATGAGCTTGAAGAGGGAAACTTACAGAATTATATTTTGTCGCTGGTTTATTTCGTAGTATATTTTTAATATTTTTAATATTATAACTTTAATTCCGGTAATTTATTTCCATAAATACAATAAATGTACACTTAGAAAAGGTCAAATTCTTAATAATTAAACACTGACACGGAAATAAAGTGATATTTTTGATTTCAGTCGCTTCGGTATGTAGACTAAAGTAAAGAAGCGACGAAGAAACCTTTAGCCTGTTAGTTGTTATTTTTCTAGTTGGAGCAAATCCCGTCCCAAGCTTTTTTATCCTCTAGATAATCTGATATTTTATAGTAGGCCTTTTTACACAAGAAGGTTTTGACAATTTGTATGAATTTAATAAAAATTTATTTACTGATAATTTTTGCAACTCACTAGGATTTCGTGTTTCGAAGATCGGAGATCGGTTTCGAAACCCTTATGGTCTCGCTTTTTCTGTCCTTTTTCCCGTCTTTAATATGTCAGTAACTATAGCAGCAGATAACGTAAAATTAATAATAATAATACATTTCGTGCGCTTGTACAGATTAATAGAAAATAAAAATGAAAATTAATATTTTCAGAACAAATTGTGATGTCGACATTTTTAAAGATACCTACAATGTCAACTGGGGTATCAAATGAAAGGTGTCAGTTTGGACATTTCAAAACAGTTTTTAAAATTTCTGTAGATTTCATACTTTTTTAAATAGAGGAAAGGAAGCATTTTGTATTAGACTTGTGTCTTTTATTTCTGTAGGGTTTAAATTAATAAAATGTTCAATAAATTGAAGCAAAATTCATAAACTATCAATCTGCAAGATATCAAAAACAATTAAACATCAGTACTAAGTAAAATTTTAGGTTGAACGCAAAATGGCAAAATTCTGTATTCGACAATGGTGCAGGTATTTTGGAATGGGGGTATTCTAAATTATACTTAACTTAGATAAGTAAGATATTATTACGCCATTGTTTTAGAAGAAAATGTAAGACATATGAATGCAAATGATATCAGAGCAACTCTTTAAAATCGGTCCGTAACTTGACTGAAGGTAATTTGGAATACCATTGCGGTATTCCAAATTAGCTTTAGCCTAGTCGAAAGTGATTTTGAGATCTGACTAAACTATTTTTGCATAAAAAGGATATTTATTCTACAAATAATAAGCTTAAATCAGTGTTAAATACGTTATAATCACTTATTATAATCATAAATAATTGGTTTTACTATAAAAACTATTCTTAGTTACCATCAAATCAGTTATTTCAAATTAGCAACCAGTCGTAGTTGGATAAAACCTCGTGCCATTTATTTATACATATAAAAATCGCGGAAATCAAAGTCAAAATGCAAAATGTATGGTCTATTATACAGTAAACATAAAGCTAAACCATCTAAACATAACAATTTGTGGCGATGGGAATGGTTTAAATACGTACCTCAAAAATTTCTAAAAACTCTCCTTCACAACTTGGTCTCTGATCGCCACCTTGTAAATTTGGCGGACTAACTGTGTAGCATATCGAAAGATGGCACCTATCTTCAATATTTTACGGCCATTTAAACTAGATGGCATTACTAGTTTCTTTGAAACCCTTTTATTCCAAATTACCTACAGTATTCCACATTACCTTCCTTTCCTCTATTATGAAAAAAGTTGAAAATATACCCATTCCCCCATCTTCAAGTTTGCAGAGCGATCCATCTGAAATGTATGTAGCGTTTGTATATATGAATCTATATTTTACAAGAAAAATATAGAGACGTCTGTAAGTAGACAACGTTTTGAAAAATGGTCAATAGGGTGGGGGGTGGGTGATAAATTTAGAGTGGGGTATCAAATGAAAGGTATCGGCTTGTACATCTCAAAACAGTTTTTGAACTTTCTATAGGTTTCATACTATTATACCAATATCGGTATCTGTACCTACTCCGTAGTTTGCGAACCGATACATCTGAAATGTAGGTAAGCCTTTAATGAATTGGTATTCACAAATAGCAGTCTCTAACCAGTACCTATAGTACATATTGGTATAGTTATATTTATATTATTTATATTTATATTATTGGTATAAACCAGTACCAGTACCTATAGTACACATTGGTATAATTGACAACCGTTCGAAACCTTCGGCGTGCGAGTCACACTCTTCTCGATCGATCGATCGATCTTGTTTTTGTAAAGCTCAGTTATTCCAAACTTTTGCGATCTTTTGTTTGTTTTGAAATGATAATGAGCTGACGAATGATGACATAAAGGGGAATCTAAATCTAAACAAAAGACAATCGCGCCAGCTTTTGAATTACTGAGCTGTACAAGCAAATATCAGATTATCTAGAGGATAAAAAAGCTTGGGACGGGTTTTGCTTTAACTCAAAAAATAACAACTAACAGGCTAAAGGTTTGTTCGTCGCTCGACTTTAGTCTACCTACATACCGAAGCGACAGATATCAAAAATACCACTTTTCCGTGTCGGTGTTTAATTTTACGAATTAAATTATAAGTATACATTTATTGTATAGAAACAAAGAGTTTTTGATTCTTGATTTTTTGAATGAGTTTACTATCATTCTTCACTGTATACAAGCATGGCTCATCGGATGCGCTATAAAAAACATTTCACTTAACACCAAAGTATCAAAAAAACTGGTAAACAGACCCCACAAAACGACCCAAGAGCTAGATTCGTAACCGATACGGTGCATTCATAGAAATAGGAAATCCATGTACTCTTGGATCCAGCCGTAAATCATACGATAAAGTAATAAGTGAGCGATAAAGAACGCCTATCTGCATGGAGCGAGTAACGTACGGCCGCCGAGGTTGGTACTGACAAGACTATCTATCGATGACGCGGCCATAAGAAATACCTTTGTATTTATTTGTGCGATTGATTTTACTTCCTGGCTTTTATGAGTGAGTAATGTGAATGACAAATGAATGGGAAGGCATGGAGCCCTTGACCCTTTGGTGAACTCTTTTCTTAAGGACATAGCACACACATCCCAGACCGCTACAGCACAGCACAAAAAAAATCTTTCAGATATGGACTCTCTTAAAAAAAAAATCGGTAACAGTATAAAATCGCAGCCTGCGCGCAGTAAGTGAGCTTGCCGCAACCTAGCCGCTCGTTGGTTGACGCCTTGCTTACCGCAAGTTTCAAGCGAGTGGCCTGCGCGTTTGTAGCCGCGTGGACCGCGACCACTTGAAACTTACAAACATACGACTTTTTGCCGAGCGTACGTGGACAGCGAGCTTGTTGCTAGCAGTCACCGCGTGGACAGCGTGCGGTCAATACTATTTCAGGCGAAGGCATGCGGGTGTGAGGGAGCGGTGCGGCCTATGTATGCGACAATCTTTATGGTGTGTATCGGTTGGAAGCGGAAGCCAATCCAATCCGGACGCCAATCCAACCCGCTTCCCGCTTCCGCTTGGCAAAAATTACGTCCATAACTAAACTAACTCAGACAGCCTCTTCAGAAAATAACGGGAGCGGACTGTTTTTAAAGGGAGTCTTCAGCGCAGCAGACAAACGTACTATAGAAAAATGTCAAAAATCGGCTTTCGCTCGAGCACCCGCAATTCACCGAAAACCGGTATGTGTCTATACCGGGGGGAGCGGTAAGGGAGAGGAACCGAGGTAGTATGTCGAAAATAATACCCAACTTATTAATTAACACGCTAATAGAAGCAAATATTACAGCTAACGGCAACGCAAAGAAAAACATTTTCGAGGAACACATAACAATTCCAGAAACGCTATCCTTATTATAAACACTCAATATCTATTAATTAGGGATATAATTAGGCAGTAAACATGAAATTTGTGTAAAACGAAGTTTCGCAAGTACAAGGTGAGTCCGTAAGTAATTAGCGGCTAATTAGCGCGGAGTCAACTCATTAGTAAGCGTAATTGAAGCGAGCTCAGGATTTTTACATGGAAAATAGCCGGCTTATTTCGTCTTGGTTTGTTTACTTGTACTAACCTATTTTCTTAAAAATACCTTAGTTCCACGCCCTAGTCAAATATTTCGGTATTTAGATACTTACTAAAAGTTTCTTAGAAAGGAAAACATAAAGAGTATAATAAAATCTGTGACATATATAGTTCAAAACTTTAAAATTTCAAGATTTAACAAACTTTTGAAATTATGTGCGGTTCAACGGTGTACACACACATGATACGAGTAGGTACGGTGATACAGTATTTTCAGTTTTTTAGAGCAAATATTTTTTGTAGTCAAAGATGTTTTGAGAAACGTCACGTGTCTAAATTGTCACTTATAGCCTAAAGTTTATTAGACAAATGTTCATTGTGATCTTTCATACTAACGGTTCTTTAGTTGGAACATAACAAATGCGTGTACATCCTTGAAACAGTTCATTTGCGATTGGTCCGAGAATCGTGTGCTACGGGGTGAAGGTACAAAAGCCTGATATCGTACCTGTGCTTGTCCGTAATTCCTAGCCTAGGGTTGTTCGCTTCGAGTTGTTTGGCATCGATAGTTTAGTAATTTTTTGGTGAGTTTAAAGTTTAAACTTACCCACCAAAGTTGCCGACAAGTAGACAAAACAATGTCGATTGCCTACAATATTCATTTTTCATACACTAAAATGTAGTACAGCCACCGGTTTGGGCAGGCGGGTTCGGTATGTAGAGTCCACTAAAGGCACTTATACCATTACAGCGTTTAAGATTATAAATCAGATTAAGTATAAAAGTTAATTAATACCCAATCATTCAATAAAAAAAAAATAACATTCATATAAACAACTTTTATTTTTATGTTAAAGAAGCTTTCAGTGAAAATACTACTTGACAGCCTCAACTTATTAATGAATACAGCCGAATACAGCAGAAACCACAAGAAAGTTACTAAGAGTAATTAATATTTCCTATAACACTGCATCTAAGGTGAAGTTTACAATCAACATTGCTTAAGTGACATCCGGACGAGGTGGATTAATTCGATTAAACACATCACCCGGTTGGAATCGGTTCAGAATCAATTTAGCGTGGCGTTTGCCCACTTATCGAGTATTGTTTGACTGAGATACTAGCTTTGTGATGTGTCCCAACCCTATGCTCGCCCGGCGGGGGGTGTTCGATGATTGATGGCCGGCCGGGTGCATGCTGCGTGTGACTGAGACGGGCATATCTCACCTCCTACTCAGGTGCACAGCTATACAGAAGAAACCGTAGGATTTCCGTGTAGAAGTTTCACTTTGATGCTGACCTTTATTTTAAACTGGCAAACGGCATTTAGAGCGATTTTGCGTTCTATTACAGTTCTTTACAGCTCAATTCCTTTTGACAAAACGAGTTTCATATCGTATTACATTCCGAAAGCATCTATTACGAGAGCTTTTGTGAATCTTAATCCGTTGCGATAAAGTTGGTTATAGGGTGATCTGTTGTGCTGGAGTGAGGCAGGGCTTCGCAGCGGGCCGGTCTCGTAATTGAATGGCAATTACCTGGGCTGTAAATATGACACAAGCGCGTAATTGCAGGAGTGGAACGCGTGAGAGACCGCACTCTGAATGCTCCGAGATGAAATATTGAAATCACGTGCGAATCTGTCTTCACTCGCACTGTTCGAATGTAACGTGAACGAGCCCTTATTATAACATTCCAAACAATTGCAAATTAGCATTTGAATTAATGGGTGCATATTGCGAGTGATAGGTAGGTAATTATAATTAGGCCTGAACAGAATATCATGAAATTGTGTCTGTTGGCTATTAACTAGTCGTTTTGGAAGGTTTGTTGAACTTGATACGAGTTACGGTGTGCAGTTTCACCAAATGTCATATTGTGTGGTGTCGTGTGTGGTATCAAATTCTTTAGCAAGACTAGTTTTTATACAAGGTTTAGTTTTTGGAGTCAGGTGTCAGTGTTACTTCAGTTTTTTGTATATACGTCTGCATTCTTTTCAGTAGCTTACGCAATACTGGCGGCGCGGGCGCGGCAGCCGGCAACCCATTGAATATTTAAAATGAATATTCCTGCTTCTTCCAACTAACGATTTAAGCTGTAATGTCTAATACCTATTTACAGCAACCACCTAATTATTTTCCTAGAAGTTGTAACGGAGAGCCACGGGTGGTAAGTTTACCTAATTACCTTTTTGCTTTGCATAATTAGCCAGGGTTACTTGTTATATGCATATTTAACAGAATGTCGTTTTATTCTATTTGCATTTCAAGTACAGCAAGTAGAGGCAGTTTTTGCTAATCAGAAAATAAGTTACATAGAATATATACCTAGCTAACTAGGTGTGTACGTAAACTACATGGAGGATCATTAGTAGAAATGTAGATATATGTAGATATTAGGTCCTTACATATGAAATTGGAGTTTTGTATGGGAGGAACAAAAAGTCGAATATTTTTTAATATAATATATTTAATTAATCAAAGTATGAACCATTATTTTCTATGCACTTTTGCCATCTTATAGGTAGTTCATTGATCCCTTTACTAAAAAAACCAGTCGGACGGGAATCAATAAAATCTTTGAAGGCGATTTGGACTGCCCCATCGGAGTTGAATTTTTTCCCTTGCAAGAAGTTATCCAAATTTGGAAAAAAATGGTAATCTGTTGGAGCAAGGTCCGGGGAGTACGGAGGATGTCTTAGACTTTCCAATTGAAGCTCTTCTAATTTAGTAGCCGTCTGTTGCGCAGTGTGTGGTCTAGCGTTGTCGTGAAGCAGCAGTGGCGTGGAGCGATTGACCAGCCTAGGTTGTTTAGCCGCTAGCTTTTCCATCATGGTTTGCAATTGCTGACAATAGACATCAGCCGTAATAGTCTGGCCAGATTTGAGAAAACTGTAATGAACAATACCGGCACTAGTCCACCAAACGCTTACAAGTAACTTTTTTGGGGTTAATTTTCGCTTGGGGCAGGATTTGGCTGGCTGGCCAGGATCCAACCATTGCGCTGAGCGCTTCCGATTATCGTAAAGAACCCATTTTTCATCACAGGTAATGATTCGGTTTAAAATACCTTCATTATTGTGCCGGTTTAGTAATGTAACGCAGCAGTCGACGCGCGTTTGCCGGTTTGCTTCAGTCAATTCGTGAGGTACCCACCTTTCAAGCTTTTTAATCTTCCCAATTTGCTTCAAGTGAATTAAAACAGTTTTATCACTAACATCGCAGCCTGCAGCTAACTCGGACGTGGTTTGCGATGGATCCGCTTCCACAATAGCCTTCAACTCTTCATTATCAACTTGAGTCTCAGGCCGTCCACGGGGCTTGTTCTGCAGGTCAAAATTTCCAGAACGAAAACGTTGGAACCAAAAACGAACTGTGTTTTCTTTTGCAATACGACCGCCATACACATCATTCACCCTTCGAGTTGTTTCCGCAGCACTAGTGCCACGGCGGAACTCGTACTCGTAAATAATGCGATATTTTAAGTTTTCCATTTTGTAAAATGAGTGACGCAAACAGAAAAAAACAGAAGAAAAAAACAAATGAATGACGATCATCGAAGCACAAATACATGAGTCTATAGCTGTACAAATTTGAATTTGGAATTCCTTACCAAAAAGGAGAAATTTGTGATTAAAGTGGCCAGTACGAAAAACGCCAATTTCATATGTAAGGACCTAATATTATATATCTAGGTAGCAAGTAGTACAGAATATTTACCATGACCTGTTGATTGTTAATTTCAATTACATGTTCGTTCAATAGTTAAAGTTGCCTAAGTGAATAAAACATATAATAGTAGATTGTATCATAAGGGAGCAAAATAATGGCGCTTTTTCGAATCCAGAGCGAAGTGAGGGATCCTAGAGTAGAATCCCGAGCGTAGCGTGGGATTATTTAGTAGAATCCTGAACGTAGCGAGGAATTCAAAGTACGTCGCCCGAGCCAAAAATATATTTTGCGCCCAAGTGATACACTTTACTTTTCACCACCCTCGTGAGCAAGGCGCCTCATATTATTTGTAATATTATTATTTAATAAAACATAGTGTAACAACTAAATTTAAATTAAATAGTATCTAATAATAAAACAACTAAAAAGTTGTATTTACATTTGAGACATTTTCGCAATTATAAAAATGTATTGTTACAGTTTAAAAACTCATTACTGCCCGCCAAAAGTTTCTATAGAAAACATCACCTTTGGGTGCACTTAAAGGCGAACCAAGTCGTCCTTTTCGAATAGATGGGATGAAAAGATAATTTCCCAATGTAGCTAAGAGTTCCTAAAATAAAATTTACTCTGAATTAGAGTAAATTTGATTTGGACTTTGCTACATTGGGAAATTATCTGAGTTGGAAAAAATACTATACAAACACATTTCAAAGTAGTGCTGCCAAAAAAACCCGAAGCTATTAATATTTTCCACTACATTGATTCAATTAAAATTCAACACGGCTAAACTTAACGAACGTTGTGCAGTCCCGTAGTCTCCCAACTTATCTGTTCGATTGGCAGGGTGCTAGCCTAGGCATCCTAACAGTCTAGGCATTCTTCTTTTGTTTTTAAGTGTACTGTAAAACAAAAGAAACGTTATTATGATATTGAAATGATTTCTGCGATAGTGTTTTGTCATTAGCAATTCAAAGTCATCATTATCAGCCTACAAGTCTACTGCTGGATATAGGAGGCCTCTAATGAGTGCTACAGCGTTCTGCCTTTAGCTTTACCTTTTTGTCAACTAATGACAGATTAGGCAGCTCGAGTCAAAGCTCGCGATTACTCGGTCAAATTCGGCCAACATTTCACTAAAACATACCAGTTTTGTCCGCCTGAACAGTTTTCTCTGTGGCATCGTACATCAGAACGCCGGGAGTCTAGAAATAATTGGCGTTGTGTCAGGTCCGCACAAAAGGGATGCCTCTCCATAGTTTTTCTCCCACCCTCCCGCAACAGGTGCATTGATAAACTGCCAAATGTACGCATTATCTGATAAACTTATTGACTATAGAGTTAGTGATAAATTAATTATTCAGGATTAAGCTTATTGTATAACCACAAATATAAAGGTACGCGTATACCAGCTTGGTCCTACTCTGTTTCAATTTTTGAATCTCTAACTGCTGCAATCAAATGCGTGTCTGCATAGGCTAGTGCGGTCAGTGTGGAGCATCTGATGTCGGCCTGTCGACGCCAGCCTTTAGGGTGCGTCGCAGGTAGCAAAAGCCCGAGACAAAACTGGAAAAGGTTTCAAAACTATTAAAACCAATGTCGTTTTCCCCAAAGCTCTACTTTAGGACCCCCACTTTGTCTGTTTGTGTCCACAAACTTCTTGCTCGTTTGAAATAACAGTTTAATAGTTTTATTTATAACCTTCTGCCCATTTATTATGAAACAAATACGACATAATTCGCGCTAATGAACGCCACTTTAGTATCAATCGCTCATTAGGGGCATAACCGTTCATTTGGTTTCCCACGGCTCATTTAAGTCCTTTTCGTCTACCGTTTCGTTTTCCGAAGACAGGACAGTAAGCTCCAAAAACTTTTAAAGAAGTAATAAATTAATTAATAGTGACTTGTGTTCTCAGGTAGGTGTTCTAAATCTAAATCATCTATGGCCTATTATATGGACCATAAATATTTCTTCTTTTGTGAGCATTGAAAATAGGTAGGTATGTCTATTTACTCAGCCTTGTCGTTATTATTTTAGACACATTAGTAAGTTTTCTTGTGCTGCTTACAGAACTTTCGTAGCTAGAATAAAATTCAAAACCAAAGTTTAGACGCGGGAACACTAAAATATGTACTTATTCAATAAGTATGCCTAACTGCCTATGTGACATTTTTACAGCGACAGCGATGTCCTATTATTTTTGATCCGAGATCATAAAATTAAGAAACACTTTATTACACAAGTGACATTTCTTACAAACCTGGACGCTTCCCTAACTACTGCCGACAGTACATCGTCACAATGAACGGGTGATTCGGCGGCGAATAACGAGGGCATTTTGTCGGCTGCCTCGCACGTCCGTCGCCTTCCGACGCGTCCCGCGCTCAATGAAAGTTTACCTGCAGTAACGAGCGATTTGTCCGTAACCCCGGCCCCCGCCGTCTATCCCAAATCAAAGCCCATTCACATCTGCATGCCGGGACAATGTTGGCAATTAGGAGTCCCACCATCAGACGTAATGCGTTCGATGACGTCGTCGTTTGATCTTCGCCTCTTGTACTACATATCTTGGTTGGGGTTAGGTGTGATGTCGCGGGAGGTAGTTGAGGATTAGGTAGGGTAGGTAATGGTAATATGTCCATTAGTGTTCATTGATTTTGTAGGAAAGTACAGTCAACTGAAAAAATCGCTTATTCTACCAAAAGTGTTTTAAGATACTATGACGCGACTAAGATTTTATGAAATTGTCGATTTTCAGAATATTTGTCGTCAACTGTACCTACCTACAAAGGCAAATATTTTTCTGTAATTGAAAAGAATATGAATTTAGCAATTACTACTTTTCTCATAAGTCTACAATTTTAAATGATGATTGCATTTAATAAAGTTGTTAAATAAAGAACATGAGCTTACTAAGAAAACATGCGAGAATAACCAACAGTTCTTACGGTGTCAATAGGACAGGTGGCAAAGCCCGGGGCATAACAGACTTGCCATATGCATACGCCATGTTTAAAATTAAAAATTTAATTAACAGCTACAATATAAATATTTGTAGACTGGAAGCTACATGAGGGTGAGGTTCGTCATTCTTTTGATGAATGATTGACACTCGGTTATTATAATAATACCATTTGGAAGCCACATGATAGCTGGATAATACCGGCACAGGACCGTGGAGTGAACTTGGAGGCCTATATCCAGGAGGGGTGAAGTCAGTTGGTGTTAAAGCTTAACATTTTCATAAAAAGCTTGGAATCGATTTTTCAAGTCTCTTCAATTCTTTTAAATTCATCTTTTACATAGTTTTAAAGTAGGTACTTACTAGTTTCTCTCTGGGCTTCACACGCGCTTTCCAGGAATAACAAATAAAAAAATAATCAATTAAAAAAAAACAATTTTTTATGAAATTTTTCATAGATTAAGTTCTAGACTTGGAGTAACATAAGTTACTCCATGTCTAAAGCTAAATCTATGCAAAATTTCAGACTGGTCCATTCGGTAGTTTTGGCGTGAAGAAGAGGTATGGTAATAAGCATCTGAACTTTCGCATTGATGATGATTACACTCTTGCAAGGACTACATGCAAACTTTTAAATTCACTCGAATTTCAGACCCCTCAGGCCTGGGGGCGCGCCGCCGCCGCCTACTGCTGGACTTGCATATAGACAAGTTTGTTTGTTTGTTGTGGGTCATGAAAGTGTTAAGTTAAGCTTGACGAGCGTAAATAGCCACCGTCTCCCGCACTAATACAAAAACTTAAGTTCC
This sequence comes from Eupithecia inturbata, assembly GCA_963662085.1. Lineage (NCBI taxonomy): Eukaryota > Metazoa > Arthropoda > Insecta > Lepidoptera > Geometridae > Eupithecia > Eupithecia inturbata. The sequence goes on along the minus strand of OY759180.1, from coordinate 5,024,261 downwards.
GCGTCAGCTGCCCATAAAGTGGATTAATAATCTTGTGGCTGTGTTGCACTCGGCTTGCAATTAATAAGTTATCTATCCTTTCACTTTGAGGTCCCTGGCGATTATTTCAATGCCTAGATAATTTATATTAATGCTCGCAACCTGCTTTGAATAGGAAGTGGACGTAGATATACAGTTAAAAATTTAATGAATAAAACTCGGTACAGACTAGCGAGGGCAAGGTACTGCAACTATTTTAGCCTCTCATTGAAAGGGCGACATGCGACTGTACAATTTTTCTGTAAATTTTGACAAAGCACTCTGAAATTGTCACTGTCAGATTTTTCTTTCATTTGGTTTACGACACTTGAATTACGGGCAATGCAAGAATTGTGTTAAACCAGACGCAAAGCTATTCACCAAGAAGTTGAAGTTGACCTCTCAAATTCTTAGGTGTAGGAAGTGAAGTCTGCTATGTAGCTCCTAATAAACACTATCTATGTTTAAAAACAACTTTCGTTAGAACAATCATAAACACATAGAACCAAACAATAATTAAGGAAGGAAAACCAAACGGTTTTCTAAAGCGGCTACACACCTGCACTTCCTCAGAAGACGTCATCTATCACCCAGACGTTCCGATCCCCTCTGTAACGCAAGGTCACGGGTCGCGTTTGGGCCATCATCGCCTTCATTGTATGCCACTGCCAGGGGTTAACTGCCCGTATAAATCTTAAATGAATTTCTACTTACCTGAAATCGTCTAGTAGGTTACGGTTCCTAGTGTTAAACTGATCCATTAGTGGACCTGCAAAGTGGATCAGAGTTGAATAAGCCGCTGTGGAATGAGCGGAATATTTGACCCATACCGCCTCCATCGTTTGTCAAAAGTTTATTCGAAAGTATTTAGTGTAGGGACAGAACAAGAACAACATAACATAACAAGCTGTATCAACGATTAATGTTTTGTTCCATGTTTCACTATTGTACCTACTTAGCTTAATTGTTTCACTTATTGTTTTTTCTTGTGTGTCCTTTTATTGTAATTTGCGTACTTTTCAAGGGTGGCATGTTCAAATAATTGAACAAACCCTAAATAAATGATTTAAAAAAAAATAAGAACATACCAACTATAAAGAAAAAGCATAGAATCAAAGGAGTTTTTAAAGCTAGACCGGCTACATCTGCAATTCCTTTAACTGCCCCTTTATAACTCAAATGAACTAGGTTCTTAGTGAGGCTTGATGTTCATGGGTTGGCCTGTAACCTCTAACCTAACGTATTAAAAAACAGTAACGTTAGCATATAGGCCGCCGTCTCTGCTATGTATACTCCGGCGGCGCGAGCTGCAAAGATGCAAGGTGGCAAAGTTGAAATTCGGAAAAAGTACATCGAAATCTATAAAATTACCCATTTCCATAACTCCCGGAAAACTTTTTAGGTAAAACTACCAAATGACTGGACAAATAGCACATGCTGAGCACTAGCAGTGGTGGTCCCATAAAGCAGTTTTAGCACTAGGACTGCCCTGCTGTTTCTAAGTTATGGACTTTAGATAGTACTAATTTGATCTAAATAATATTATTTTATCGATAGATTAAACAATGAAAAGTTCTAGTCGGCGACGTACTAGCCTTTTTAAGCACAGCAAAGTACAAAATCCTCTACGAAGAACTTGGCTCACAAAAGACTTCAACGCGCCTGCGCATCTACGCACGTGCGAGAAACATGCTTTAATCTTGGGTTCAAAAGTCTTGCGCAGAGCCCCGAGTTTGGTTACTCGATACATTACTCGATTCTATATGTCTCCTTGACGAGATAGGTAGATAGATAGATCATTTATTCATTAAAACATTCGTTACATAAATTGGTTAGCGATGCCTTAAAGCCTATGTTAGGTTTGTCTAAGCACTGGGTTCTCTTCTTTTTTATGTAGTATTTTTATTACCTACTGTAGTTTAACATACAATTAAATTGCCTAAATGTCCTAGATGCTTAGATGTTCGATTGTTTTGTGGGATTTACGTAGTTCCATGTCCGCACGGTAGAGGCGCTGTACCAAATCACATACGAACGTCTTGTGGTCTTACAGAACTCAAGGCCCTGCAGTTTTCACTTTTCAGTAGGTACGTCAAGTATGGCTAGTACCAAAGTACCTAGACATAATGCTAGCATAAATGAATATCTACTGGTGGGGGTAATGCTTTATTGCCAGTTTTTCAAATATTAAATATAATAATAAAAATAATAATAACAATAACTGAAGTCATTCTGAAACAGCTTTTCCAATCAATTGATTGTGTAGACTTACCTAGAAACACATACTCATGCAAAAGGCTGTCATTTGAAACACCTGTAGGATCGTCAGGAAATGTCTGCAAAATGTCCTTCCAAGTGAAGTTTCTCCCTCTGAAGTGCACTTGGCTTAGGCCCGCTCCAGTACATTCTGCCTCGTCAAGGCGTGCAAAATTAGTACAAATTATTATTATGTTAGGCTTAAAGGTAATGTCCTTGATTTAATAATACAAAAAATAAAACAGATAAAATAAAATCAAAAAATGTCAAAAATTTGTTACATAATTAAAACGTCTTGTAATTAAAATATTCCTTGATGTCATAAAATCATTTATCCAATAACCACCTATTAAGTTTAATTTTAAATAAATTGGATGACATTTCTTTAAATTCACAGGATAACTTTATTATAGATTCGGATTGCCCGATGATATGCATTCCTTTTGGCAAATTCTGTTCTACATTTCGGGACATGGAGCCTATCTTTATACATGGAGTCTAGTGTGTCTCTCCATCACATCTGCATGAGTCTTATAGTAGTGAGGATATTGTTTCACAAACAAGCAAATATCTCTTGTGTACATGCAGGGAAATGGGAGTATGTTACCAGACCAAATGATAGAACAATTGATTGTTTTGAAAAAACTAAAAAAACCATTTCAAACTACTTTATATTTATTCACACTTTCTTTTAAGTTTTGTGGTACAAATAGCAATCTCTGGAATTATTTGGTATGGATGGATTAATTTGATGGACCCACCATGGGTCCATTCTCTATGTTTATACAAAAGCAAAACAATCATCAAAATCAAAATGAACTACATACTTTAAAAATAAAAACACCCACAGCCGAACATAAAACCTCCTCCTTTTTCGAAGTCACACAGCCCTTGGTCCAACTATGAAAAACGTGCACTTCATGCACGTTTTCATGTAAATGAATGCAGCCCCAGCAGTCATTCCGATACTATTGTCAGCTCCACACTGCATCCCCCCTCACACCTGATACCGATGCCTTAACAATCAGTATAATTCCATCCCCATAGACACCCTCAATCTCCAATTAAGGGGTAGACAATAATTATTAATGTACTTCGCTCGTTGACTTCGGGGGCATATATCACTCCGAATGGGCTTTTGCGGGGCAAAATTATCTTCATCTCGAAGTTGTCGTACTTAAATTGAAAAACTAGTATATATATGTGTATATATATTATAAATTCGAAAGTAACTCTGTCTGTCTGTTACCTTTTCACGCCTAAACGGCTGAACAGGTCTCAATGAAATTTGGCGGAGATAAATAATATCCCAGGGACGGACGTAAACTACTAAAAAGCGCGCTTAAAAAGCGCGTGCGAAGCCGTGGACAGCAGTTAGTACTACAGTTATAGCAGTTAAGAATTTTGGTAGATGTAGGTACTAAGTGATTTTCTCTACGTTTAGCCCCTGTAAAGCATAGGTGGTTTGGAACTCAGTGCCTGTCTCTTCTAAGTACCGAAAATAACCGAACTCCTCCAATGAACTTATGAACTTATTTTCCACTAGCAGATTTCTAAAACTCAGAACAGACGAAGGTGATTTTCCTATCCAGGTCAAAAGCTTGAAAACCTTCTCAGCTTAGTAACTTTTGCAATAGTGGTATTTGAAAATAGCTCACAAAAGCCTAATATGTTTTAGAACTTAAGAACCAAACTCTTCTACGTTAATTATTTCAATTGTAAATACTAGTTCTTACTTGCTTAGAATAAAGAAAAATACAATCAAGTAATATGATTGTAATTTTCTTTGTTGTTAAAATGATGTTTATTTAAAGCTCTTCACACAACTCAAGAACAACTCAAGTAAGTATCAAGTAGAACGAGTAAATGAAGTCATACCTATACACGATATGAGTTTCTGTTCACTAGTAATTACATCTTCTTGGTTCAGGTATATAAGGCTTCAACAATGATCCGATAATTAACACAGTTGACAATCGCGCAAATGCCGTGTGGGTGCCGTTGGCGGGCAGAAGTAGCTGAACAACTTAGTACTCAAAACCGTTATCGATGATGCCGATAATGATTTATTTTGACCCTTGTTTTGAGAAGCGTTGTGTACAAATGAGCCGGAAGCGTGGTAATTTCTGGCACATTAATTCGCCCGGTAAAATAAAATCAAGCTTAAATATTGCATTGCAGCAAACACAAACATAAAAAGTGTTTATAGTAAGTTGCATCATAATCAGCTTAACATTTAACCCCAGAAATGTTCAGTTACTTTTGCGTAGCAGCAGTAGGAACTGGTGACAAGTCTAGCACACGGCGGGTCATTAAGGAGCATTCAGGGCGTCCGACAATATTCTTCATTTGCGTACCGGCTCGTCATTTGGCGCATTGTGACCGGCACACTGGCCCGGCCGGTGCTGCGCATCGGTGCACCCCTAATTGTAACCCTTGTTCTGTATGGATATGTATTGAGCTTAATTTGGCTTTATTTCTTTGTGTATTTAATGGGTTTTTTTTTTTTTTGCGATCTTTGTAATTTTACTTTTTGTGCAAATATTGCATTAACATCCTGTGAACATACCTAGGGATGTTATTTTCATTCCTAACTAGCTACTGAAACTTTTCCGGTAATTATAAGCGTCGAGTTGGTAATTTCAATAAAACTATGAATGGATGGTGATGGTGTTCTTTGAAAGGCAATCGGACAATTAGCAGCTTCGTCGATTAAATTAGACGTATAACGTATGAAAATTTCTGTCAAAAACGTCAATTAAAATGTAATTGTCCGATAATATTTTCGTAGAACACTGCCTAAGTAAATTTTCTTGCTGTAAATTAACAATTTTATAAAAATTTTAATATGGCCCGGGCCGTGAAGACACAAGAAAAACGCCATTAGGCCTAGACCCACCGATTTTATCGAAAGGTGCATTCGATATGCTAATTAAAGCAACGCCACAGAATATCCAACAGTCTCCACCATTATACTCACCTGCCCTCTAATCTGTCGATCAATTCACGAGAGACTCGACCTTAAACTTTCCTGTTCTAAGATCTGTTTTCCATCAACTCAGATTATAATTAGAGTATCGAGGTTGTGTAAGTGCATTTGTTTTCGTAATAAAAGCCCGATATCTGTATGGTTGAGTCAGCGATTACCGCGTTAAATTCATCTAGACGTAATGGCCATGATTAATAAGGCCCATTAACTTTAAACAAAGATGAATATGAACTAAGTGGCCCTTACTACGAGATTCGAACGTATATTTTACTATGTCGATCGAGTTCACAAGTGTTCACACTACAAAGAAAAGTAAAATGTGCTTTTGACTGTTCACCTACAGCGAAGAAATAACAAAAAACAACTTCAGCTGCACAATTTTAGTGAATGTAAAATCAGTATAAATAAGCAGGATATTGTAAATTAATGGGGTTCGTTCTTTTGGGAATCCTGGGGTAGCCAAGCTTAATCCTTCCATATTGAATGCCTCAAATTTCAGTGCATTAATCCAATAGTCCATAAAATCTGACAAACCAACCAACTAGATGATGCTCTGTGGCTTGTCGAGCTTTACTAACTTATTTATTTACTATTTAACTAACTAAAGGTAGCGCCCTGCCTCACCGGGACACCGTCGCTGGCAACGTACCCAAACAATTCATTCTGTATCGTATGGCAGCTCAGTCACTGGGCGAAGGTTTGGCAACGGCTCATCTACCATAAAATAGTTTGGATACGTTGCCAGCGACGTCGTCGCTGTGGCGTCCCGGTGAGATAGAGCCCTTATTGTTTGCGTTTTCAGTGTGTAATTTGAGCGGGCGTAGATTTTTCACATTGCTCCATAAACAAATAATAAATATTTGACATTTTCACACAACATCATCCAGCCCCAAAGAAAGCAGAGCTTATGTGATATATGGTGTGGAACGTTTGTTTGCCAAAAATGATATTTCCTCCTGGTTTCCTGCAAAGCTCAAAAACTGCTTCTGCTCGCGCTGTCCATCTAAAATGCATTTTATATGATTTATTTATTTTATAAATATGGAATTTCTTCATCATCTCATTCTTTATTCATGGCACCTACCAGCAAAGGTTATGAAGTAGAATAGGATGAAAAGCTCTCTTAGTAAGGGCGTTGGTGCGTGCACTAAAAGCTCACCTGCGCTGCGCGGGCGCACGATGATCGATCGGGTCTCGGCGGAATTAGCCGATATGCGTGGAATTATTGAATTAACCCGAAATCGAGGCTGGTTCGACCTTTTTCTTGTAACCCGATACTGTACTTGTAGCAAGTTTCCTGTCGATTGTAAGTTTTATTGACGGGCCTTTTTTGCCTGTATAGAGTACATTCTCCAATTTCTCATTGAAATCATCAACAACACCTGCTTCAGCAACAGAGTTCGTCTCAAAATTATAAAGTTATTTTCACAAAAAAAATTTTCAAAAATTGAATTTCTAAAATAGGTACCTACCAGTTTTTTGTTTTCTTTTTTCTAATTTCTTCCGAAATTAAATCAAAACCAATCGATCTAAAATGTATCAAGGCATCGCCATCGTGAGAAATAAGAAATGAACTCAGAGATGCGGTTCAATAGCCAACGTCTGATTATATGCTTTTGTTGTACTAATTGGTAACCTGATATTCATTAGATGAGGTAACTTGCTCGAAGCGATTGCGTATAGGGTAGGGTCGTAGGTAATTGTATAGTTCAAGGAAGTTTCGTCAACAATATCGACGTTCGTATAGAGCGAAGGGTTCAGAATTAGAGTAACAGATGTACAATTATTAATTCCCTTTTTTATAGATTTATTATATTTATTAGATTTTTTTCCCCCTTTTTGTTGTCGTAAATCTCCTTGCATCAGCTCCTTCGTTATATCCAGCTAAGATCTTTCCACAGCATAGAGGAGAAGCGAATAAATAACTTTCGTTTAAGTAAACATTTCTCCGTTAATTAAGGCTTAATCCAAACCGTCATTCACCAGCAGTTGTTTGTTAGCGTCTGACATCGTCAAAATAATTCACTCAGACTTTATTTTACTTCAGTATGCAAATGCACTCCAATTAGCGGGTTCTTGCGTTTCTCGGTAGGTAATACTCATTATTTCAAGTCGGGATTTTTCCAAGCAAACCGTAGTAATTACCCTGGAACGGGTTGGCTCCAGACTCCTCTTCCAAGGCTTGCTTATTAACGTCTAATCTTCGACCGAGCCCGTCGATCTTAATTAATTAAATGATAGCTGGAGTAGGTGAAGGTTGCGGGCGTTGCGGCCCTCACTCAAATTTAAAAACTTAACGTCGCCTTCGTCGTAACGACTCGCCGAGTATACAAGGGGGAGGCGAATTAATCAAATAATACCGCGGAGGTGGTCGGTGCGGGGCGCGGGGCCGGGCGCCGCGGGGGGAGGGGGTCGCCCCGCGCGGCCGCGTGCTCAGTCGCGACCGAGCCGCCGCACGGGGAAGTGTCGCTGATCCCCTCGAGCACGCATACTTTTTCCGAAGTTCTCAGCGTAGTTTTGTTTTAAAGTTTCACAATAAAGTTTATAAGTGCTCGTTCTTTTATACGGACAAACTCGAAGGTTTATTGACTGCATTCGGCGGTGCAGTTTAGGAGTTTATACGTTGGTTGTGTTTTTTGTTATTGTTAAGTTTTTTTGTTTGGTGCATCTTGCCGGTGAGGCCGGCGGCGGCGGCGGCGGCGATCCCTTCGAAGCAGCGAGCCTGGACGCGCGGCTGACAGGCCCCAGAGGACAAAAGCCTTTAGGTAACTATTGGGACTGGTTCAGAGACCGAGCGGTTTTACCGCCGAATTGCATGTAAACAGGCACCGGCATTTAGGATATTGAAACGTTCCAAACAATAGACTTGTATCTAGACAATGAAGCCGGAATGAGTGGTGTAGTTACTGCAACTGCTAATGCAGTAAATGCTGAATAGACGGACACAAACAATACAATATAAGACCACGTGGGCGATGAGAACGAACAGCTGTCTTACTAACAATACGTACCTACTGTTCTATCAATAGTGTTATTGCACCTCTAAACGTTTTCTATTGCCGACCTAACAGTGTTTATTGTTTTGTATGACGAAGACTAGGTACATGTAATACAAATAAATATAAATGTTTTAAAAATAAAGCAATATCAATAGCATTATCTGACGACTTACCAAATGGATAATAAGCAAAATATATAGTAATCAATATGTCAGTTCAAACTATATAAATAAGTTACTTAAGTAACTAAGACATATTAATAACAAAATGCATATAAAACAAAGAATATGGTTTTACCATAAAAAGTGAGCTGGTAAATTCTAATTAAGCAGCAGGAAATGGAAAACTATAAAACGATTACGCTAAGCTCGTAGATGAGTTTCAGTGAAATTAAATTCCCCAAGAATTGTTTAATAGAACTATAGCGGTCCAAACTTTTGGACTTAATTAAAACTTATCTGTAAAGAAGATGTCAACAGAACAGCAGCCTGGCGTTTTCAAATCTTTAATTAATAAGCAGCAGAGTTACTCGTGAGCACAACACTAATTATTTCTGCGTCAGGTGAAACTCAATTACGAAGAGATAATTAAACCATTAGGGATTTATTTACTTTGAACATCAATTTTCTTTAAAATAAACCTACTCTTAATTAAAGCTTTAACGAAAAACAAATAGAGCAGCGAGCAACCCTTGCTCGCACGCTACGTCACGCTGCTGCTAATTGTTGTTGAGGGTAAGGACAGTCCATCAGGATTGCCAAACAAGATGTAGAATAATTTTGATTGGATTTATTTCCTTTGAACTCACAGAACATTTTGATAAAAATGAAATAAAATAAACTATTTTAGATAGAAAACTAATCTGGACGAGAATATTTTAGCTGGTAGGTTTTTAAAGATATTTGAGGAGTTTAATGATAATAATTACATTATTAAAGAAATGTAATTTCAATAATTTTCAATTACCTACTAGGACAAAAGACGAGATCATTCGACGAAACAGGCTTATGAAAAAAAATCCTGATCACACATTCGAAATTATTTCATCAAATCATTTGTAATAAGACGGGTTGAAATTAATTTAAAACATGTCTAAGCAATATTATACGGACCAGTTCATTTCATCGTCGGTTTAATTAAAAACGAGTGCCCGCACCCCTCCCTCGTTTTCGGGTTGGAGTGCCCCCTCAGTCGCCGTCTCGCTCCGCTTATATTTAGATAATTGTACAATCATCTAAATTAATGAGTCCTCTCGTCCGGTGCTGGCCTCTATTGTATTATATTTACGCTGTGGCCGTCCGGATACACCGTGACAATATTAACATGAAAAATTTAATTAATTTCATCCAAACCAAATATGAAAACTTTTGTAATGGGGATTCCTTTATCCTCATTTAAATTACTTATTGTTCCTACTTTTTGTACAGCAATAATTACATCCTCGTCGAGTTCAAAAAGTTAAATAAAGAAGATTATAATATTAAAGGCTTATTTGTGAGTACCTCGGCTCGGAAGAGTACAATCTCGGTGGGTGTTCACAGCTCCGGGTTGACGACAGTGATAGAGCTCAATGCAATTAAAAGTTTCACTACGTGCGTGGACGAGGCGCCGCGCGAATCCACCTTAATTTATGCCAACGATAAACCCGAGTTTGAGAGCCAATTAATTACTTATTTTGAGTAAGATTCCCATTTAGATGTTACGGGCTTACGCTGCAGTGTAAAGAGACATCGATCAATTATGGATGCAGAAGATAATGGAAGCGCAAACGTGGGTGAATCCGTGCAGACCTGGAGGAGGTATAATCAAATTAGCGGAGCATCCATCATCGTATGGTATCGCCAAATGGAATACATCAAGCAACAGAAGTGCGGTGGATGGTGGCTGGGGAGCTGGAAGGCCGCGGGCGATCACTCTAATGAACTCAGCCCACCCCTGCAGCCTGATTTATTAACGAATTAAACGCATTCTGCTGCACCCTCATGCAAATTACACGCTGTATATGTTTTAATATTAGAAGCGAAATTGGATACAGAATGATTTTGATTTGAAAATAACCGTTGTAGAAACCTAATTGCCTAACTTACGCCAAATTTAGGATTTATGCCATCATTATTCTAGGAAGCAAATTAATTAGTAAAAATAATTACCTTCTGACCACTCATCTTTAAAACAATTCATACGATTTAAGTTTTTAATAAGTTATGAAACAGAAATATTATACCTACAAAAGAGTAGAATGTCGTGCGTAAATAAAATTACCGTGAAGTTATAAAGATTTGAAATTGCCGTCATTCTGTTGGATCAACCAGTTTAGTTGGTTGGCTCTCTCTACCAACACATTACTTTTCATAAGAGCAAGTAAGCGAGTTGCTTACTGTGCAAATAAAACGCTCATATTAACAGGTTATTGGCCCAGAATTATCTAGATAACTTGAATCCTCTAAGATAATAAAATGAGATCGGTTTGTGAAACGATATGAAGTTTTTAATAATTTACAAACGACAAGGACTTATTCGGTACTTTTTCTGCTTAAAAGAAAAGAGTATAGTTTACCAAAATATTTTAACAAAAAATAAATAGAGACCATTAAAAATAAACAGCACAACACAGCTATATATTTAGTAAATTAATTAGGTGTTCGTTTGTAAATACATTCTAATACCAACAAATTGATTGTAACATGCCCGTAAATGACAAAAACGGTGCAGCTCGTATATTGAGCAAATATAGACGGTACCTGTAAGTCACATTATTGTTGCATCCATTATTCAAGGCTACAGAACGGAGGGAGACGCCGCCGCCGGCTTGCTCCTAAATTATTAAACACACGTTATAAACACGCCACCCCAAACTCATCTTCAAATGCCCATACGGCATCTTGACGGAAAAATAATTTGGTCCTGAGATCCCAAATGTCCCTAAACTTTTGGGCAAAATCGGACTTTCAATGACGAATCTCATTATCATGATGCTCCTTCATAAGAGGGTACAGTAAGAAAGTAACTTTATTTTATCTCAATTCTGGATGGGGCTGTATCTGAATTGATAAATACATAACCCTAAGTAACTGTGCACCATTTCAACATTAATATGTTCGCAGTAGATATTGCTGGTAAAAATTCCAGGCAACTTATCTCTCAACTGCCTTATAGGCTGACTAAGTAAATCTGAGGCGAACTATTTAAGGCTTGAATTGGAATTCTCATTGAGGCAGTAGGCTCATGGAACACCTGCTTTGATATCGCGCATGCCCTCTCCCCGGCCTGGCCGTAAGTCTACATTGACAAAACCGGTTCCGATTACAGGTTATAGCAGCCTACTTATACGTTTGGCGGAAACGAACCTCGCATTGAGCGTTCTGCATATTCATAATTAAATCAAGATTGTTGGATCGTGAATTCGGACAATAAGGTTCAAGAACCTGCTTCAAGGCTCCATCCACATCCAAACGCCTTCCAAGCTGATGACCACCCAATAAAACTCATACTTTTAAATTTGAATTCTGACACACTTTGCGTGTGCTTTCTTTCTTTCTTGTGTTCTCTCTCATCGATGTGATTAACTGCGTCCAAATTGTGTGACCAATGTTATTAGAACTTAACCAACAATATTTACAGAGTGATTATGGGTACAGCCAGCGTTCCAGGAAGAAGCAATTCAACTACCATCTAAAAATAAACAAAACCAACCTTAGTATTTGTTTTAGAGGTAAGAGGGTCTTTCTGTATAATTAATGATGTTTGAAGAATTTAGGAACAAGCGTTTAGCTTCTATTTTTGTTATATTGGACTTGCATTCTGTTAGATTGAATAATTTTATAAAGTTAGAAACCAAAGAGTCTAAGATAAAGACAATAAACTTCAGTCCCATAATATAAAACACTATGTTATATTTTCACGTTTGACAGTTCATTAGGTTGGAACATTTTTTATTTAGGAAGAAATATGTATGTATAACAAGAGTTGCAGCTCATGTGTATAACTCAACCCGCAAGTTCCCTTTTGTGCAACTCAGGTGAGCAAATTGAGCAATGGGACCCTTCCTTAGCGAACTTTTTCGTTCCCCATTGCTAAACTCAAGTTGCTCAACTCAGAAAATAAGGTACATTTAGAAAAATATTGGATATGTATGGCAGACAATGACAGGTTATGTCAAAAATTACATCTAATGACCGTCATTTCTGACGTTTTTGACATTTCCTGTCAATAAAAAAAATACAGCTAATGTCAAAAATGACAGTAAATCTCAAAGATTACGGTTTAGGTTGAAATGACAGCTTATCAAAACATAATATAGTTTCTTTATCTATTAATGTCATATGCAACTTCATATTGTAATAGTTATTAGTCTTGTAATTTATTGAATTAATAATTTTAGCGGCAATGGCCTTTATTAACAAAGAAAATTACAAATTATTTAAATCTTCATTTGAAATCTCGTGAAGGTGAGATAGAAACCATGAGAAAGAGACAGAAGGTATGAAGGTCTCTTCTCTGCGTGCGGCCACTTCAGTATTGCCAGTCATTTTATTTGATTGTTAAGGAAGTTTGTGGTGTAATTGGTACTAATTAGTGTGCTGAGGGCTATTTTTGAATGAGTTAGGTCTTATAATGTTATTATTCTGTTTTAACTGTTATCTTATCTGTTGTTGCTATTGAAGCAAATTATTACATGATTACCTGTGTGGCAAGTATCGTTAGTAGGAAAAACTCATCGGTTTGATAACAGTTAGTTACCGAATTACACGTTACATAAATGGAAACGCCTCTGTTACTGAAGGAATAAAAATTGTTACTTGGGTTCCTATCATTTAACCTGGCCTATGCCCCAACAACCTTGAGAATACAAAATAATTATATGTAACCGTAGGTAACACTAATTTATTTTATTCGTGAAATGTTCAATTTGTGTAAAATACTTTGACAAATATTAGAGTGAAATAAAAATATTCAAACTCAATAGTGTTTAGAAGAAATATCTAAAAAAAAGACTAAAAAAAAATCTGAAATTTCTTCTAAACGCTGTTGATTTTGCTGTTATTTGACAAAGTATTTTACACAAATTGAACATTTCACGAGTAAAACAAATTATTTATATTATACGGCTATACTGATCATTATTTTGTGTTTTCAAGGCCATTGGGGCATAGGTAGGTACCCAGCCAAACCTTGCTAATGTCACGTCACTTATAAACTTATATACATATAACTTACCGGTTTGCATTTCAAAGTGATAATACAATACAATACCAACCTATTTCCAAAATATATGGTGCGCCCTGTTACTTACTTTACTGTATATACCTATGTATACCTACCTAGTTAAAAAGGTACCTATTTAAAAACTGTTATTGTAAGTCTATTAAAGATGCTAAAGAAGCTGTTGAAACTGTACACTATTTTATACTTAAGATCTTTTTTGTACAACAGTTAACAATAAACCTATTTCTGATTCTGGTTCTTTAATATGTGGTAATAATGCACAAATAATATTATTGCAATAAACTACGTGCAACTTACATAATAGTTTCATGATAAGGAAAAGTTAACCCCATCGTTTCCGTGAAACAGCGATCAAGCTATGTGATATCACACGTATTGTAATACGAGCTCAAATTAATAGGTATCCTTCGCTAATAACGGCAATGAGCGTGGAAAAGACGGGGCAATATTTCACCGGTTGCTATGGTAACGCGGGCCAAACAACGCCGGGCGTACTACCCCTTGGTTAATTTATCATGGACTAATATGATCGCATTCAATTGTTTTAATCTTTTTTACGATGGGTGTTTTATGGATAAGTTAATTGGATAACTAACTGCTATTGACTAATAACAGTAATAACAATAAGTGACCTTATTGTTTTTCCTTATGAAAATACTATTTTCGTGATTGGAATTTATAGTTAGATCTTCAATCACATTTTCTGAAGGAACTGTAGGAAGGCTTGTGTTCTCAGAAGGTTTTCAGCTTTATAGGAATGAAAGAACCTATAGATTTTATTTAAATATTGAGTTAAGACTTTTATTAAAACGAAACTCAATCTAATGCACTAAAACACTCAATCTAGTGTATGGTAAAGACTTACCTGACGACACCCTACACAATGGAATACATAAATAAACCGCCAAGCGCGACTTGACTCGCACACGCAGGGTTCCATACCGTAAAAATCAAGCAACTTTTTCAAAGAACATCAAATTTTCACTTGTTCAGTTGAATTTTTCAACTTTATTATATTTTTAGCGTTTGTTGTTATTACAATTGAAGTGTTACTTATTTATAGAAAGTTTCATGTATCTACCTTTTGTGGTTCAAGAGATACAGCCTTGACAAACGAAGAGAAAACACGTTTTTTGTATGGAAGCTCCCTTTCATTTTGATATTTATTTTATTTTTATTATTTTTTGTTATAGCGGCAAGAGAAATACACATTATCTAAAAATTTCAACTGTCTACATTTTACGGTTCATGAGATAGAGCCCTGTGACAGACGGACGGACGGACTGACAGTGGAGGCTTAGTAATAGGGTTCCGTTTTCACCCTTCGGGTACGGAATCCCAACAAGAAGAGGACCCGGTGGTAGACAAACCTAACATAGGCTTTAAGGCATTGCTAACCAATATATGTAACGATTTTTTTAATCAATAAATTATCTATCTATCTATACAAAACTACGCCGTGACAATCGAGGATGTGGTGAAGTACCTGCGACAGAAATCCGGCATCAGTATGAGAGTCGAGATGTTGGAGTCACTCCGTAATGTGAACTTCGCTTCATTTATGGTGAGCGTGCCGACGGGTCTTCTCTGAACTTTCATGGATAGCGGATTTTGGCTGATTTTACTGTGTGGTTCCGGCTTAGAATTTGCACCACCCCAACTCTTCTCGCGGGTGTAATAAGAGGAAACTAAGGAATATCCACCGGGGGTGGTCAGCGCCCCCTGCAGAAGAATTCCACCACTAAACTGCGATCCCCAAGCCGCATGCCCAGTGTGGGGATTATGGGCAGTACCCTCCCGTGAGATAAAAGCTAACAAGGCACTTATCAGGGGAGGCCTAGGACCAGCATTGGACCAATATAGGCTGTGGAGGAGAAGTAGGTGGATTTTGGCCGAAGGGTGTCGTGTTCAGGAAGTTGTGTGGAAGGCTGATACGCGACACCGCGCGCTCGTCATCGACCCAGTGCCAATGACACGGTTCTTTTTTAAGTTTTTATAATTACGTATGTTTCTCTAAGGTATTTATCATATGGGCCCTAGTTAAGTGACTTTGTATTATTTATTTCAGGCATCACAGCCTGAAATATATTATGATTATTAAAACAATATTCTGACTGATGGCGGACGAAGGATAGACCTAAAAAACTATAGCTGTTTCATAAGAGACTCGGAAACCTAAAAGGGGGTCTACGATCATCGATAACCAGTCAAAACAATGATATTGATCGCAGTAACATCATACCCTAACACAATCATAAGCTGACTTCAGAACAATTTGTTGCGTCCGGAGCGCTAACAGCAACTAAGTAGATAACAATCAACTGAAGGCTTGTTCGAGACACGAAATTAATTAAAACAAGTTTGTTCGCGGATCCTATGCAAGGCGAACAAAGCCGTGCTGAGTCACTAGGTAATTACAACGAGCAGACGGCGCGGAGGCGCTTCAAATCTAACATTATTCTACCGCATTATTATAAGTCTGATGATAACACTTACCGAAATACGGAACGAGGAGAATAATCAAAAACAGAGCTTTTGTGCGAGTACAAAATCTCAATCAGCCAAGCTCACAGAGATAACAAACCTTGTTGTTATGCTTTCATATAAGTATCTATGAATGTATAAAGACATAGAAGATTCCATTTATACAATGGAATGCAAAACTTATAATATGTAATGTAAAAATCTGATGAACAAGCAGAACCCTTAATATATTCCCCTTTGAAATTGCACAAAAGTTTATGTATGGCGGAACGAAAACGAAATAATAAAAATGCCTAATTGCAAACAGTTATTAGCGAATTTCGGTGGAAATTCAGCGATGTCATCGTTTAATTATATTCGGTGATTAATTATAATCTTAGATGGCTGATTGATGTTGATCCCGACTTTATCTATATTGTCTTGCGTTTAACTCGTTACTTTAAACGATTTCGTTTTTCATTGTTCCCGCGATGTAGGCGATGTAATTTGATTTATACTGTCTGAGTCACTGTTGTTATTAATTTTATAATGTCCAAGACAATGCCAGGATCCTTGTTCTCCTGAGCTGACTCATTTGGTCCTAATTTATTTTATAAAGCTTTATTACATGCTAAATAATATTTATGCAACTATGTGTAATAATAGTTGCACAACAAATTAACGAGGCATATCAATAAATATGTACTCGAATTGAAGCAAGATGGTTACATATTATTTCAACTTAGGTACAGTAAATGATTCATGTCATAAGTGACGCATTCGCGATAAGAAATAATGAAGCTTCTAGTGCGGTATTAGCCCGAGAAGATAACAATGTGAGGATTCCAACAAAATGGAACAGCTAACCCACAAATCGGCTGGAACGAAATCCAATCAATGAAATCCTCAGTTATAAAACTCACAGTTGACAAACGCACACATTTTTTTACAGAAAACAGCAAACAGGGCTCAACTCGATGAATAAAATGTTATCTTGTCCGACAAACATATTTGTTGGCTTTAAACGTGGCTTATCTCAAGTTATCTCTTTTCACAACACAATCGCCCATCTGTTGCCTTGGTAGTTGAATGACGATACCCAAGCTTTACCATATCGATAGTACTTCTCACAGCTTCTCACTTCTTTACCTCGGTACTAACTGTTATTACTTCATTTGTTTTTCCATTGGCTTTAACGTTCAAAGTCAGCGCATAATTTGGTATTTGTGTGCTGATGTTTCAAGGTTGTCAGACATTGAATTGCGAATAACAGACGTAGCAGTTTTAGTTCGGTTAGTAAACTAAACTCCGAGAACGTTCAGTCTGTTGAATAAAACAAGTAAAACAGACCTATCATAACACCGACTGAATATATCATTCTAGTCAAAATAGTGGGAATGTTCGCGGCATTTATTATTAAACGAGCGATTACTCTCTAAATTTAGATCTGCATAGAAACCGGATGATCGGCAAACGGGAATTCGGTTGTTTGCGCTTCCTGCAAATCCGCCAGTTCGTACAAATTATGCGCATTCATTTACACATGATGACATTAATTCCACACATCGACTCAGAACAGTGAAACATCGTTATAAACGTAGATATTAGGTACACATAGTCACAAGAGTCAAATATAGCTACAAGTCACATTGGACGACCTCAGACAAAAATGTAATTTATGACGGCTCAGACGTTGTTCTCGAGATTAATGGCATAAATAATAATTTGTGCAAACGTTTTGTAATTAAAATTGTTATTAACATCATAATTATACTGGTTTCTTCCCACGGCGCCCGTCGTTTCTGTTTTATCTAATCTGCGGAGGGCGGGATATTTGCACACCGATAGTGGAAAGACGACGGCCCTTACGCAGATCACTTTGCAAGACTGTCCCACTTTAAATGTTTAATATTTTCCTATAAATCTACAGTCCACTCTACAGAGTGCACAAGGTTTAGAGCAGATTGCGTCTTATAATAATACTTGAGCAGGAGCACAATGGGGTAGACGATTCCCAGCCAGTAGGGTGCCGTTCTAAATTGGCAACGGTTCACGAGGGCACTTCCCATACGTTAAATATGCAATTGGAAGCTCTGTACAATCAGCGGAATGAGCTCTCGTCGATGCAATCAATTACTCGCATTTTTGCTTGGGGTAAGCCAAGTTCAGTAGGTCATCGGGTTCCGTTTTGTGACTCTTTATTTACTTATGCAGTAAGGACTACTGTCCCGGGTTCAGTTTGCGTGCGGAACGGGATTATGGGATCGATAGTTTTATTTATATTATCATATTCTTAGTTTTTCGTTAATGGTCTAGCAATGTCCAATGAGTTTTTACTAGTCCATCGTTTCCTCTGACGATCGCTTTCATTAACGCATACAAATTACATGCTTCCTTGTTGGTATGATAAACTCTATAAAATGGGAACCTTATCACCGCCGCCTATCCACTCCCTACTACCGTATGCGAAAAGACTTACAATCCAATCTATCGCTGTCGTATCGTTGGCCTACAGGAATTTTGTGATAACCATCGTTAGTGATTTCATGGTAAGGTAGTTTTTAAGAATTTACCGTGTTATTTTTTCGAGAAAATAAGATCTGTTAATTATTCATAATTAGGCGATTATTAAATTTTTTTACAGAAAGCAGTAAACTGTTTTTAATATATGCAGAATAAAAACAAAGGTTTATATTTTTTTATAAAACTATGATAAAAAAACTAAATTATCAGTTAACGTGTTGGCCCAGTCATGACGAACGTTGAATCACACTAAGTACGGTACAGGCTGTCGAATCAGTCATAATAGTCTCAAAATAAATTTAAAGCAAAAACTGTTGATACGCGACAATACAAAAATATCCTTCCCAACACGTGTTATTTAAAATAGGTGTCGTTTAAAATCATAAAGGAAAGAGAACTTGTTAGAGAACTCTGAGAAGAAGTTATAACGAGCTTGATAAAGGGACCTATCCACATACATTATAAGTTAGGGTGGTACGCTTAAGGGTAGGTATAACTAGTAGTAGAAATTACTGGTTGGCCGAGTCATGGTAAATCTTGACTTGCTTATAGCCGATTGCTCGTACGTTAATTAGCTAATCAATTATCAAATATCTTGTCAAAAATGTAGTTCTTCTTGCCGAATTTACGTTGACAAGATCTATGATCATTGATTAGTCACTTTCATTGCCTAAGACGTATACCATCTGGAGTCCACTAGGCCTGCAGATAGACATGTACGTACGTCTTGCCACTAGGCCGTTAGGCAGTGGGTGTGATATATCAATCATAGAGATGATAAGCGTACAAACAACGGATATTAGTCTTGTACAGGCTATCAAACCCAAGGAAGCAAACGACTATGTAGACTTACTCTTATATAATTTAAATCGTTTACACAGGCAACTATGATTTTAATTTAATAATTCTTTACCTAATAGATTTGATATGAGGCTGATAGAGGAGAGTGAAAGAAAAGAGAGAGTTATGCCGACCCCACCTAGCGTGGGATAAGGACTGGAAGATGATGAATTCCTTCAAAGATTTGTAGTATGAGATCAAGAAAAAAACATATATCTCAGTTTATCCGTAGAAAAAAATAAAATAAGTTTATAACGATTCAAAAGCAGCATGTTCAGTAAATACCATGGGTTAATAAAGTAAACGGCTTTTTGTCAGGCATATTAACATTGTTGCCATGACTCGTGCCCCTTTGTTCGACACTGCTCATCAGCGGAACAATGACTGACCTGCGCCTGCGCACGCACTTGCTACCATGTTAACGTTTTTGGAAAATATTTACATCTTTGTGAGTTGTGTGTATTAATATGAAACTACGACATAACTCTTTGCTTTTTGCAGAAATTGTTATTGATACTCTTATTAGCCAAAAGGGTTATATTGTTTGGGTAGTTCCAGTGCACTCCAAAACCCGTTGTTCTCATAACTTTAATGTAGGTACATTGATTCCTATGCGCTCCAAGAATTTTTAATAATAAAATAATTAAATATTTTAGTTCCACCGCGCTCAGGAGTTTTCAGGAAATGTGTATTGCTCTTGCCGCTAGAATAACAAATATTAAGAATAAAATAAATATCTAAATTAATGGGGGCTCCCATACAAAAAGAGTGTATGGGAGCCCCCATACACGAGTTTTTTATTTTTTGCTTTTTCTGCAATTTGCTTGAACTACAATAGGTAGGCACATGAAACTTTCTATAAATAAGTAACACTTTAACTGTAATAGCAACAAATACTAAAAGTAAAATAAAGTTGAAAATTTAAAGGGGTCTCCAAACAATTGAAAATTTGACGTTCTTTGAAAAAGTTGCCTGATTTTTACATTATGGAACCCTTCGTGCACAAGTCGACTCGCACTTGGCGGTTTATTTATAGCTGACAAGTTTGCCAACACACACAAAATTATATAAATTACATAATTCTTTGTGGGTTAACTTAACAGAGTAGCTTAAAAAAGTACCTACCTAATCGCAATCCAGTTTGTTGTAAATCATTACCTCTTTCGCAGTGGAAAAGGGATAAAACATAAGCTCGTATTCAATAAAAATAATTCATAAATATTACAATATGATCTCACAGCAATTATTATTATGGCCTGCCTCGGCGTCGCAGTGTCTGTAGGGGAAGTAGATAGGGGAAATCCCGCTGCGCCGCCACTCGTTAACTACACATCCAGGGATGAATTATTCTTATCTGCCAATTTACCCCAATCTCCTCTATTGTCCAGCCGATGACAGCTATCGTTTAGTGACAAAACACTGCATTGGGAATGCGAATTGCTGTGAAAAATGGCGTAATCATGATTTCAACACTGCTGATTAGATTGTATCGTTATTGGCTTCCGGATTATTATTGTGAATCCATTACCTATTAATCACTTTGTTTAGATACTGTAAAAGCATTTTATAAAATAACTTCTGATTACCTGATACGGATCTGACAGGTACGGATACGGATCGGATATAGATGGTCATATATATTAAATACTAGATAATGCTGGACAATTTACACAGCATTATCTAGCCCCAAGCTGAGCAGAGCTTGTGTTATGGGTACTAGATGACTGATATACATAATACAATACATTATGTACTTAGATAGATATTTTTTATTATACATTGATAATACCCAGAACACCCGAAACAAATATTTGCAAATCGTACAAACATTTGTCCCAAGGCGGGAATCGAACCCGCAACCTCCTGCGTCGTAGGCGGACCTTCGCCCACCGCGCCACATCGGTCGTCGATGTGGTCGTTGCGATCATATTATCTATGAAGCTTAATGACTGGTACGGATCTGACAAGTACATTAGGTACGGATATGGACCATCATCATCATCTTCAGCCTTATCTGTATGTTTTAGAAAGATTAAAGTAATGCTGTGGTTTGGTTTAGCCGGAATAAGACAAAAAAAAGTTTTTTTTTTTGCTATAATATTTTTTATATATCTGTGATATGGAATTGTAAATTAACATATCAAAGTAGTTTACCAATATTTATCTACATTTCCAAACGTTCTGACATAGTGGTTTTAGACAAAAAAAAAAGCCTGTATAAACTAGCTTATTTACCTGGCAACAAGCAGTGATCATAGCTAATTTGGTGCCTTTGCTGAGTATACTTTAGCTTCAACGGCCTGTGTAATGATCGTGAGAAAAAAGTCAACGACTTCAACAACGAGTGGATTCCTAGCATTCGTTTGAGCAATATGCAGCAGGCTAAGCAAGACAAACATGTTTGATGGAAGTAATGAAAAAAAAAATTAAAAACGTTTAACTGATTCGCTCAAAAAGTTCTTATATCTGTGTGAAAATTTATAACACAGTTTTCTTAGCATAATTCTTTCATGTATCAATTTGAATGCAGAAAGTAATTTCAGGTCAATTTGGTTTTATTTACAAAACTTAATTGTTTTTTCTTTTTAACAGCCTTCGAAAAAAGGAGGAGGTCCTATGTTCGGATGTATGTATGTATTTTTATGTATGTTCGTATATCTACATACGTGGACAATTATTCTCTATACAATTTTGAAAAAAAAAACCGTCCACAACTGACCAAGAAATCTCTTTTTACGACAATCATGGCCCATTTTTCTTTTCTATTGTATAGATAATAATCCTCTTGGTTATATTTACTGGCTATCCAGTTTTACTCTGTTCATACCCGGCATCGCAATAAATGATGCTACTTCTTACTCCAATATGTTTCGAGACAATAAAATGTCGATATAAAATCCTTAGTTATATTATTACACCATTAGTGATACATCATTGAATATAAATATTATTTACGTTCTGATATAAGTCTCTAAAAATTTTGTTTGATCGGTCATTGAAATTTATTACGTACCTTACCTAATACACTCGTTCCTCCAACCTTTTTTGAAATTACCATTTCCGTATTAGGCAGTTGCTTACAAATTTTATTAGTTAAGTAAAAATGAGTTGCAAAAAATATATATTAGGAATTTTTTATATTGCTCTCCCCTATCTTCTCCTAGCAATAGGTGATTTTCTATCTCCATCTCCACTCCCTATATTGGTCCACTGCTGGACCCAGGCCTCCCCCTGATAAGCGACTTGTTCGCTTTTATCTCACGGGGGGTAATGCCCATAATCCCCACGCTCTGGGCATGCGGGTTGGGGATCGCAGTTCGGTGGTAGAATTTTTCTGCAGGAGGCGCTGCTGCCCATTTCCGGTGGATATCCCTTTGTCGCCTCTTACGACACCTGCCGAAAGATTTGGGGTGGTGCAACATCTAACCCGGCACCACACAGAACACATGATTTTTCTATATTAGTGCTTAAATATCACTAATTATAATTTGTTAAAACTTCGAACCCCGAGTTCAAAAAGTTTAACCCTACAACGATAACGGTCTGGGCACACCGATCGGTGGTCGCCGAGGCCCCAAACAAAGCTTTATCTTATCTGTCTACCCTCTTTGGCATAACAAGTGTTAAAAATCGTCAGGTGTGACCGTTTGTATTTGATTTCTATCAGACCAAATGTGGTTAAAGTCAAGGTTGATGTGCCGATCTCATAAATAGTTTACAAGTACAAGATAAACACTCGTTTGAGAGATACAAATGATTCACTCAAAAAGGTAAAACGCCAGTAGGAAGTCTTCTAGTGGTCATACAAGCATAAGTGTTTATTCCTTTATAAATGACGCTCATGTCCATGTTCAAAGGTCATGGTTTGCTGGAAGAGAACTCTTTTTAGAGTTAAGCTCGCCTTTGCCATTCCTTCTCTAGTTTTATGTTTTTTAATGTGTTTTATTTAGTGCAATAAAGAATTAAGAATTCAAAAGAATTTGATTTTTGTGACGTGTCTAAGAGTCCTGCAGGTCTCTCCTACATGAAATAAAGCGCATTGATATTTGTAACCGCATGCTTGAAACCCAAAAGGTTAAATGAAAATCCGTAAAAATAATTTTAACCGCTTGTTTCATCTAGCACCCACAGCAACAAGTGCTGCCAGGTAGGCACTAAGCTAAGCAAAAAAAAATCTTTATTTATTATGGAGTTTTGTCACACAGTGACTATGCCACTCCCGTTAGAGATCAATTCTTCTACATAACTCGCAAATACAGCTTGACAAGGTTTCCACAATTTGATTGAAAAAAAACGTTTCTAATTCTTCTAATAATTCCATTCAATTATATTCTAAACCAGTACTAATACACATGCAAGTATCACGGGTGTCGGGTGCTAAGTCCAAAAAGTTTAACCCTAAAGCGATTAGGCTTGGTCCATGGGCCGTGACTCCGGCGGCGCAAACAAAGCGTTATCTTATCTGCCATCCCCCGCCGATGAATTACCATAACTCTCATTTACATGCACCTACACCATAAGCTTGATTCAGCTAGTTCACTGCGTTTATCAACTAGCACGAAAAAGATTGATGATGATGACAGATAGACTTGAGCGCGAATACAGGCTGGCGTATGATCTAGGAAAGAATATTAAAAATAACAAAATTAGTCCACCATTTCTTATTATAACCCATTCGCTGCCAGTCTCAGCGGTGCTACCCGAATGTGGCGCGACAGAGCAGCGATAACACGTCCATGATATGCGTCATGCATGGACAATGCTAGTATTAGTTAAATATATCATTCACGGGCCACTTCGCCCAGCCTCGTGCTGCACTTGCACAAGCGTCAGGGGTATTAAAAGTGTTAAGATACCCATTCCGCAGACCCTAATCACCGATTAACTGGTAAGCTTAGTCTCAAATTCTATAGAATACCTAGACGTAACATTTTCGGAGCTAAACATTTAGCTAATTAAAAGTCTCTTACAACCTAAGTATTTTAAAATCATCCGTCGAAGATTCGAAGCAGTACGTGTACGGGTGCTATGGGTCCAATGCTGCGAAGTTTTTCTACAGAGGTATAGTATTATAAAATCTGTGATAGAGGTGGGTTTGTTAGTAAGTGGACTAGCTGGTATTTAGCCGGGTGAACGTGCGTTGTTTATGAGCCGGAGATGACTGATTTTCTTCCGTTTTCCCCGCTCCGAGCGTGATTGTGGCATTTCCAATTTACCATTGTTTTGTACCACGAAGTTATTGTCCACATATTTGCGACTGTTTCCTGATTAATATTTAGGTAGACCGTTGGAGATGTAGTTAGACGTATAAAGAAGAAGGTAGAAGTCGCTCGTTAAGGGATGAAACGTTGGTGTTCTACCAACACAAATAAGGTTCGTAGTTAACCCACTTACATCCGTAATGTAGACGAATAAAGTTTTTGACAGGAGCTTACGAGTTGTTGATATGTGTTGTTTTACGAGTGTTATCTTGAAACATTATACTTTATCTGAATTTGGGGTTGTTACAGGCCAGTTTACATTAATCTTCTATACAATATACAAATAAAGAAAATTTAACAGTTTGCTTGTAATGTCAAATTAACAGCTTTTTACTAAATGCATTTGAAAGTACATATCTACCTATTGGTACAAAACAAAACTTATTTTTTTTTTAATTTTTTGTCTGTCTGCCTGGTTGTTTGTTTGAGCTTATCTCCGAAACAGCTAGACCAATTTTGACGGAGCTTTCACTGGCAGATAGCTGATGCTATAGTGAGTAGTAACTAAGACTAGGTACTTTTATTTAAGAAATAGAATGATTGTTCCGCGAGAAAAAAAAAACGCTGTAAATCTGAATTCTACGCGGGCGAACCGCTGACACGGCTAATTTGAAAATAAATAAAACCGATGCCCGACTATTATTTCACAGAAAAGTCTGTAATACATTCGTGCGTATTGTAGTAGGTACACTGCAGCTCACGGCAGACGCACCTTATATCTCCATTTCATTGCCCGCTAGGGAGCAGTACATCTGCTCCCCCTCCCTTACCCCCGCCACGTCCATTAGTGTTTTGTGAATGATTTAAAAGCTCTTTCGGATAACTACTCCGTAAGTGAGTAATTTAAGACTAGCTTCCCATTTTATCAGTGCTCCCCAAATTTGAGTGCGCATTAAAACATTACAGTGTTTCTGTAGGGTTTTATGAGTAAATGGATTACAATCTGTAGTATAAGCGTCTCGTTTTGGGAGTTTTAGAAGCTTTTAATGATTTTCAATTTAATTTCTGATAAAATAGAGCTTGTGTTGAATTAAATCTGTTTAGTTTTATTAATTAGCTTCGTTGGGACGTGATTTAGAGTTCATTGATTTATTTTTAGGATTTTCTTTGCAGTAATAACATTGAAAACTGCGCGTAGGAATGAGTTTCAATTTCTTATTTGGTTTTAACGTAGCATCACTCAAATTATTCCCTAAAACTGAATTCTACGATACTTGAATGTTAAACAAACGTCAATAACACGAGTCGCTGCATCCGAAGAGATTTTCATAATTAAACACTGTAGGTTCAGTCCTAACCAGACAGTATACAAAAATAAGTAGATCGAGTAGTAAGAACACCTCAGCCGGGACACCTTGTTCCCGCGTTTTGTACCAGGATTAATATAATGTCGAGGGGTGCCGGGACGCCATTATTATTGACGGCAATTTAATTAGATCCCTTCGTTATTACCACTGATTTGCTTTATAGTGCCCTTCTAAATAATATCCACCCGACACAAAACACAACTGCACATGGCAATAAAAGAAATAATAACTATACCATACCTAATAATTTAAATTGGATAAAAACGCACCCATGCGTAGCTTCTTAGATTAAAATTACTAAAACTTTCGTGCAATCAAGTACCCTGAATGGAAGGTACTGAATTCCCAAAGGTGTTTTTAATTTTAGAAGCGTGTTACCTTATTGCTTCGACTAGACTTTTTTTTGCTACATGGCACACTTAGCTATATCATAGAAATAAAAACTGTCAATTTAATAATTCTATATTTCCATCGAAAAACGAAATGTTTTATCTATAAGATTCGGTTTAAAATCCATAAAATTACTTTCGTAACTTCGGAATGTGATCAGCGCAGTCGAGCGATCGGCTTCCGGCTCATCAATATTCGTAACGAATCGACGAAATTCAATAATTATCCCGAACACGACTTCATTCACAAAAACTCGTAAAAAGGTGTGAATGGAAATGGAAGGCGCGGTCAGTTTTTGGGTAGGGTTGCCATGGCCGGCGTAACTGGACAGATCTGAGATAACATTTGTCCTATTGTGAGAGCCGTGATAAAGAAGACTGACAATAAAGAAGGAAGCCCTCGAGACTGTAGAAAGCAAGCAGTAAACGCGCGGATGTTACCTTTGTTATCTATTAATGGCAACCCTAGCGGTTGGACAAGTTTCCGATACAAGTTCACGTGGAGAGTCCAAGTGTAGTAGATAAGATTAAAAGTGGCTGGAAAGTAATCAGTGCGCGACCAAACTGGTTGAATGGACTTCATTCATGAGGCTGGGATGCCATCACGCGAGCGACCATGGATTTGGACATTGTAAACTTAGAAACAGTCACATTTAGAGATTGAATTCCAAAAGAAAGCAGTTTAACAATTATGGTCTACCCTGATATTTAAATTTCTGGCTAGGCTTTGAACTCCTACAAAACAAATCTGAGTCTCCTCTCTCAACATAGTCGAGGTCAAGGCAACACTATGTCGTGCAAATCTCGC
This sequence comes from Eupithecia inturbata, assembly GCA_963662085.1. Classification (NCBI taxonomy): domain Eukaryota; kingdom Metazoa; phylum Arthropoda; class Insecta; order Lepidoptera; family Geometridae; genus Eupithecia; species Eupithecia inturbata. The sequence continues at coordinate 4,997,182 of OY759180.1, read as the reverse complement.
GGCCCACGGTTAATTGTATGACGTTTTATCCACATAGATAATCTGTCTAATTCATCAGCGTAGTAAGTAGCAACACTGGATACCTCAGCACTAGGTCGCGCGCGCGAATCTCTCGGCCCACTGGCGGCCACCGTTGCTATGCCAAAGTGCTGTGACACCATTACACAAGACACCGCGATCATTAACCAACGACCATGTGAATTAGTCGCGTATCCTTTAACTGTGCAAGTGGCAACACTGGATGCTGCAGCAATACGTCGCGCGAATCTATCGGCCGGACCCACCGGCGGCGGTCACCGTTGCTATGCCAAAGTACTGTGACACCATTCCACATGCCACCGCGATCATTATTAAACGGGGCTTATCATGTGAATCAGTCGCGTGTCCTTCATCAGCCCAAGTGGGAACACTGGATGCCCCAGTACTACGTCGCGCGAATCTCTCGGCCCACCAGGGCGACCACCGTTGCTACGCCAAAGTGCTGTGACACCATTCCAAATGACACCGCGGTCATTATTCGGCGCTAATCATGTGAATCAGTCGCGTGTCATCATTATCTGCTGTTTACACTTTTCCAATGCCATGTTACATACAGCTACAAAAATAACTCGGAAATTACGTGCGTCGTCGATTAGTTGTTGTTATCTGCTAATTAGCTGCTCATTTATTTTATGCTAATAAATATACTCTTTGGCCTCGATTCTATCGATGTGAATCACAACACAACTCATTGACATTATTCTATCCTTATTTGTGACTAACGAATTTCATATTTCTGCTAAAGTAAAATATGGAAATAAACGATGGAGTAGAGCGATTGCGAAGAAGGTCTGAAGAGTATACGCGTGATACTGAGGAAAATGCAAGTTATTGTTGAGATTGAGACGGCTTAGTTCCAAGCATTTCCAAGGTAAAATAACAGTATAGAAGTACCTAAACATAAAAATTGCTGTGGTGTTCAACATTCGTGTGTTTCCGCGTGAAAATAAACACTCACAGACGATCTGGGTCATTAATTCTGTAAATTTACGGAGTTATGATGGAAGATTAGATAAACTTTACTTCCTTCGTCTTTGATCTGCATAAACAGGTCGAATCAAAGTGTAGGAAATGTGTTAGTAGTATTTTTATGACTTGCTTAAATTTATAGTCTCGAGTCGAAATGCTGGTGGTGCTTCGGTTTCGGCCGAAAATTCATAAGCCGAACTTAAGAAAGAGAGAGAACATTACTTTTGTATGTTCGTCTAGGCTTGATAGAATATACTTTTTTTATATGTTTTTGGTTGTTTCGTATACTGTGTCGTATTTTTCAAGACATTACTTTCCAGATTACGAGCTCAAATTATAAAATTATATTCTAGTGACTTGAACCATTGTAAAATCATATCCGAAGAATCAAAGCCGAACATACGACACTACGTACTCCAGTATATGTTTGCGCCTACGCAGTGTCCGATAGTGTTCAATGTTGTGCTGGACAATAAAATAAATAGGTCTGGAGACGATAATTCACTCCACAACTCTAAGCAAGATATCAGTCGCGTATCAGCGGGCTGCAAACGTGTTTGGCAGATTTACTTCATAAAATGCCTGCCTACTTAAATTTTGACTTTTGTTGTAAGTTTTTGAAGCATAGCTGAACTTACTTATATTGTTTTTAGCTTGGTAAAACTTCGCGTAGTGGGTTGTTTTTGGATATAAAGTAGAGGATCGATTATCCAAACTAATTGGGGGACATGGGGGTTCGGAAAACCGATTTATCCGCATAATCGAACTGTATACGTTTATGTACCAATATACCTACAAAACATACATTTTTAATATGTATCTCATTTATTACAGTGGTAAGTAGGAATATGTGAATTACAGATAGCTTAGTAAACAAAACATATTATACATACAGTATGCCTATGAAGTTATCGTAAAGAAGTCATTAGTTTTGGTCTGTGGAAGCAAGCCTGCCCTCATACGCGCAGCTCAGTCTCGCACTTTTTTCAGTACATTCGGTCAGTTCAGTTCGGTTAAGCGGTCGTTCGGCTATTCGACATCCGGATGATTGACAACCTACTGTAGGCTCATTTATTTATTTATTTATTCTTTAACAAAATCTACAGCCCTTAAATCTAGAAAATTTAATCCTTAATAATCTAACTTGCAAAAACACAAAAATCAACGACAAATTACAATACAACTATAAAAAATAATATTTACACTTACTTACATCAATTTTCAAAAAATCTTAGCCGTCGCCGGTTTTTTTTAGTAATTCTTACCACAAAATAATATTTTTAAATGAAATAAGTAATATTGTCTGTTCCTATTTTCGGCATGCTATTAACTTTTAACTTTCTCTGTGAGTCAGTCTCCATTCAATGATCTTTATCTTAACTGATCAGTAAATAATTATTTGTTGCTTTCCACTTCCAACCTTCACCTGATACGAAATGAACGTCGCCCATCATGACTCACCAGATGTGTAATTAAGGTGTTATTAATTCCTTCGCCATTAATATGTTTTTAAAGTAATTTACTGTTATTTTTATACGAGTAACCTTTCTGTTTATTAAGTGTATAAAGTAATTATTCGAAGGCCTTAGACACAACACACCCCATGGTCAGTATGCCGATCGATTTAAAGAAATCTGTAAAATACAACCTAAATAATGTTTTAATGTACAAAATAGTTTGTATTTTGTAACGACATAACTATATTTTAACGACTTCTAGTTATAAGACTTTTTCCAAGATGAAAAAGTTCCCATCTATGTATATATAATTTCTTAAACTAATACTATAAATGCAAAAGTGACTCTGCCTTCTGTCTGTCTGTTACCTTTTCACGACTAAACGAATGATCCTCCATAGGTTATTGCTTTGACTATTTTCACCAATAAGATCTTATCATGCTTTACCTATTTCAAAATAAAACCACCATTACAATAACAAATAGGTACGCGTCCTCATAATCAATTAATCATTTATCCCAAGACAAATGCCTCGGTTCGTATCATACAACCACCATCTCAACTAATTCTTCGGCATTAGATTATGACTATTTATGACAAACATTCCTTCCCCCCGCCCCGTCCCGTCACAGAAGAACCAGTAGTCTTACTCATTATAATTTATACTGTGGTCCTTCGTCTCGTGTTTGTAGCAAGTATTTCTTATTCTGTGGTCCTTCGTCCCGTATTGGTAGTAAGTGTTTCATATTCTGTGGTCCCGTCTAGTCGCGCGGGGAAGGGCGAGGGGGCACGGAATGCGGCCTACCTGCTCCGGGACACTGGGACACCGGGACCGCTAATCAATTTAGCTTTTATTATCGTACCAATAACGCTTCATTACTCCACTAGATTTATACCAGTTGTTTGCTTTACACTCAGCTTTTTTGTTGTATTTGTATTTGGAACACCTTTATTTTTGGAACGTTGCCTAGACTGCAGTTATAGTTGTGCTACGGGGCATAAAACGAGAAGTTCTAGAATGCTTAGCTAGAATCGCCGGAGTTTATTATATTTTGAAGAAAATTTTATGCTTTGTAAACAAAATAACTTGTTGCGACAACGCGACGTTACGGAACATAATTAATTTAAGACAATATTTTCAGATATTTTATCGGGATATACTATAATACTTACCATGATTTTAAAATTTTTCATCTTGTTTTTATTTAAATCAGTTGTAAAGGTAAAAATTTAAGAAACTAAAATTGAAAAGTTTATGTTGTTATTCATATTATTTTTTTTTAATTTATTCTTTTTTTTCTACAAAAGACATAGCAAAAATTTTATTAGAAAAAAAAAAAGAATAGGTATTATAAATTAATAATATTCACAAAAACAGGCCCTATGTTTTACAAAAAGATAGGGCCTAGAATACTACACTTATAAAAAAGACATAGGACTATGAGGATGACACACGCGATTTATAAAATGCTCTAATAACCGACTGGTTTACAACATCCAAGAGTATTATTATAAAATCCTTTGTCATGGTACGTAGGTAGGTACACCTATGTAAGAGGCAAATGCCAAAGTAAAAAAAATATAGAATAATTATTTTCTGTTCATATACTTAATAGAGACATTGGTGTCAATTCAGATGTCGCCAAAAGTAAACTTAACTAATTTGACAGCACTGAAAATAGTGCCGTGCCGTGCCTTTCATAACGATCGAAATAAAAAAGATGGCGTCACTTTTAGTCCGGTCAAGTAGTTTTGGCGACATCTGAACTGACACCATTTTGTATAATTATAGTTTTGCGAGTCTATGCATGTCTACAACAACTTCAAAACGCGAAGAATTAAAATTAAAGACACACTTTCAATAGGGACAGTCATATTATGTATAGTTTATTCATCTAAGTGATGCCTACTGACGCGTTCGAATGGGTATTACCCAATTTTGTATGATAATGATAACGGAAAATGAGGACTAATCAATCTAACTTTGAAAAAGGCGGCATTAAAAAAAAATATACGACAATTATATTGAATTGTTTGACAGAAGTTTTCATCCATACTAATATTATAAATTCGAAAGTACCTAACTCTGTCTGTCTGTTACCTTTTCACGCCTAAACGGCTGAACGGACCTCAAAGAAATTCAGCAGGGAGGTAGATGGTATCCCGGGGACGGACATAAGCTACTTTTTGTCGAAGGAAAAGAGCGTGCGAAGCCGCGGGCAGCAGCTAGTAAATTATACGTCTAAGTTAACCGACAAAGCTGCTAACTTTCCAATTATGTTTCAAAGAACACCACCCTTCAGTGTGTTACGAAATAATCAAACGCACTTATGAGTTTATAGCTAAAAAAGTTCTTACTATCTACAAAACATAGACAACACAACTTCTTGCGTTTCTGTTGAGTATTGTACTATGGTCGGGACCTTTTGGGACCACCTGGCAACTGTCAGACATTGAATCAAAATGTCAATCAAAAGGAATGTTAAAAACGACTTACTATACCGTTTAGAATACAAAGTTTTATGCCCTCGTCAAAAAGCGTTGATGCATGTCTACATACAGACAGACAATGTATTTGTAACTATAATTTTTACGTATAATTTTAAGTGGATATTATTTTTATGTAGCTGTAAAAATTATTTAAATTAGTTAACCCATAACGCAGACCATGATTTATTTGGAGCCAGATGTTTCTGAAATGTTCAGCATTATTTATATATTCTATTTCGCTTTTGAATGACAAATGTCGACATTATTTTTAAAATCTTATAAATAACATTTTATTGTTACAATCGATCCACGATAACGAAAACCTCTACACGTGTAGCAATCAAAGAAGGAAAATACCGAATTATGTTCATTCTTCACAACGCGTTGTCTTTAATTAGTTTGAAAACAAAATTATTTTAGTAGGCAGATGACATCGTGGCCTCGGGCTCGCTGTGCTCGCTATAATGAGCCCGTAATGAACCAGATCCACGATTACAATCCACCCATTTGTTATAAGAACACGGCAATTTTTCAATGCTAAAGTCATTAAATTAATATCAAAGACACGACCATCAGTGGATAATTTGTCTATGGTCTGTAATGGCGTTTTTAACGTTGGCTTTGATAAATAGATTTAAGTCGAGGGATAGCTCATAGCTGAATTGTGTGTGATTTGAAAGTCAAAAAGTTTTATGCTCGTTTTGTTAGAACATTATCTCGCTTTTGTCGAATTTAGAAGGTGGTATTTAAAGGCGTTTTTTATTGTAAAAGATGATTTCATGTAAATGTGGTTTTATGTTTAATATTATTCAGTGTCTGTTCAAACTGAGTTAATATTACTGCACTTTTAACTCATTGTCTGTTAATTGTCTGTTGTATTCTTATTGGGTCTACGTCACGTCTGCTCTACACAATCGCAAAAAAAATCTACAAATGCACTATCAGAGACGTTAGTAACGAGACGTTAGTAACGAGACGTGATCGTGACGTGTCCATTTTCCATACAATTTGGTACAGCGCCTTTATCGTGCGTACAGGGATACGCAAATCCCATACGAAAATGAGACGTCACGATCACGTCTCGTTACTAACGTCAAATAGACTCACCCCATGATAGCCGACTTTGGCGACCTTTAAAGACATCCTTAGGATTACCTACCTACATAGCCTATTACTATTACTTTTATTATTTAACCTGTTACTATTTTCTACTTATCAGTTCGCGATGTCGTGACTGCAAGCGATCCGAACAGCGAACGAGACCGCAGTCCGATTAACAACATCAATTGAGCAATTCGTTAAGCGGCAGAACAAAGAACGCTCGATGTCAGCTAATTAGTGGTATTTGATTGAAATTAGCTACATTCGATGTAATTGGACCTTTTATACCGATGCCTCGGGCTGGGATTCCTCAAAGTTATTATTTCGCTTGGTATTAATAAAATGATGGACGCAACACGGTTACAAAACGTTTGGTTTTATTTACACGATTTTCTAATTATATTCTTAGGAAACGTTTGAAGTAGGGATTGTCCGTGTGTTTCGTTCTGTCATTATTATATCTAATTGATAGGTATTTTTAAGTCTTAAGATTTGACTGCCTAAGGTAAATTAAATACGAATGTATTTTATTTAAGAAAATTACAATAGAAGAATATAAATAAATTAGTACCAGTATTTACAATTAAAGCAGTTGAGCTAACTGCAGACTGTTGCAAACTATCTAGAGGTTGCTCAGGTGGGTAGGTAAATACTGCTCTACTTAAAGCCACCCTTATTTACAAAATGGCTCTGGGATTGTATTAATTTTTTCATAAATTCGTTACCTTCCATACAACCTCTGTTACCGGGGCGATGCAGCTCAGATTGGTACGGTATACAAAATAGTAATGGATGGATATGGATAAGTGAGTACAGTTACCTCTAGATTGTTTGCAACAGTCTGCAGTGAGCTAACTGCAAATACTACTACTTTCGATTGCAAATACTAGTTCTAATTTTTTCTATTATTTAGCTGTTACTTCTTTGTTAATAAAATATTTAAATACTTTTTCTCTTCCGTTAGAAAGTTATCTCATTTTATCTGAGTACTTTTATGTAAGCAATTCAACAGAACTAACCTAATGTCGCGGTTGACAACTCTCAAACATAGCGGTACCGTCACTCGACCGCTGGTTAACTGTTCCGTGTATGAAAACACAGATTCAAATTACCAAATGGCTCACACTTCTCCGAAAACATTTACTTGGAAAATAAAAACAACAGTTCAAAATTCATAAAGTAGGTACCTACCTACCTAAGTGTCTTTTGTGAGTTCAAAAGCTCATATAAAGTTGTACCTAACTTTAGCAGAGAGCAATAAAAGACTAAAAAGTATTGTCTACGTGACGTCACAAATCCATGCCTCCAGTATACGAAAAACAAAAGGTTATTTATTTCACGGTTATTAAAACCAATTACGTTAAATAAAAGAAAACAAAATTACATCATAAGTTAAATAGTCATCCATCAGTCAAAGGATCAGAATGTCAGTAAAATTCATAATTACAAAGAAAAATTATATTTTATGACTTATGATGACGTTCACAAAATGTGATCGCGCAAGCTTTAAAAATCTAACTATCCTATCCTTACTAAATAAAGGCCAAAGTTTGTGCCGTTATGCCGTTGTGAAGATGTATGGCCGAAATCAACGCCAAAACTACTAAATGGATCGGGCTGAAATTCTGTACACATACAGATCTGAACCTAGAATAACATAGGTCATAGTTATCTGAGCGTGTGGTCGACGCGACTCGTGACCCGAGAGCTGGTGGGTATCTGGCGCAGCGCATCAGCATTGCCATACAGCGGGGCAATGCAGCCAGCGTCTTGGGGACGCTTCCAAATGGTATTGATATGGATTAGTTGAGCTACCTGTAGATTGTTCGCAACAGTCTGCAGTTAGCTTAATTGTTTCAACTGTTAATACTAGTTCTAATTTGTTTTTATTACTTCATTGTAATATTCTACAAAGGATCAGGATTATATGTAGAATATTACAATCAAATACGGATTTCTAGTTTTACTTATGTAATTTGAATTTTGTGACGTGTCCAAGAGTGTCCTTACTACTTGTTACTTCCTGTAAGGTCTAATGGAAATAAAGCACTTTGAATCTTGTAATTAATTTTTTTACACGTTTTTCCAATAAAAAGTAACAATTATATTATAATTATGTTACTTTTTATTGCAAAAAGGTGTGCGAATCCGCGGGCAGAAGCAAGTAGAAGCAAGTATACGAGTTCTACTCCCAGTTGTGTACATTTTATGCAATCAAAGTGAATAGTAAAGTGCATTGACTGATGTGCTCAAAGTGGTATCATATCAGTATTAAATACCAATAAGATAAGAGTACCTGATAACATGAGTGTCTTTAAGGGTCTAACTAATTATTACCGTATGGCTAAAACTAGCAGTCATTGCGTGAATTCAGATGTCGCCAAACCTAAAAAATGATCGAAATGAAAATGATGGTATCATTTTTATTTCGATGGTTATGAAACATTTACTTTTTTCAGTTTAATTTGGTTTTGGCGACATCTGTTGCCAACTCGCGGGCACTCGTGAGCTTCACGCCCGCGAGTTGACGAATAAGTCGAATTGACATCATTGTCTTTATCAAGTTGTAAAATATCTAAAAGTATTATAATTTCATAATCTTTAGGACAGATCCGATTATTTTAAGTAATTATTTGGTAAATTAAAGGAACTTTTTAGGATGATTAAAAAGTCAAACTAGAGAGCCCCAAATTGCTTCATTGGGAAGGAGCAAGCGTTTGTATGGTACAATGTCGAGGCGGTCGGGTCGTAATAATCGACGCCTCCGACTTTACCTTTGGAGTCGAGACCCTAATGTATACGCTTCTACAACAAAACTCCTAGTGAGTTGCAAAAATTATCAGTAAATAAATTAAAACAAATTGTCAAAACCTTCTTGTGTAAAAAGGCCTACTATAAAATATCAGATTATCTAGAGGATAAAAAAGCTTGGGACGGGATTTGCTCCAACTCGAAAAATAACAACTAACAGGCTAAAGGTTTCTTCGTCGCTTCTTTACTTTAGTCTACATACCGAAGCGACTGAAATCAAAAATATCACTTTATTTCCGTGTTAGTGTTTAATTATTAAGAATTTGACCTTTTCTAAGTGTACATTTATTGTATTTATGGAAATAAAGAGTTTTTGACTTTGACTTTGACTTTGACCTAGGTCCGTGGGGTACCGATTCCCTCAGGGTTTTAAAAAATTATCTGAGCGTCTGGTCGAAGCGACGCGGGACCTGAGAGCTGGTGAGTATCTGGCGCAGCGCATCACTTTGCCATACAGCGGAGCAATGCAGCCAACGTCTTGGGGACTCTTCCGATTGATATTGATATGGATCAGTTGAGCTACCTGTAGATTGTTAGCAACAGTCTGCAGTTAGCTCAATTGTTTCATTTGTAAATACTAGTTCTAATTTGTTTCTAATATCAAGAACTAGTCATAATGTCAATGGCCTTTATTACCAACAAAAATTTACAATTAAATAAAAAAAATAGATCTAGTATTTACAATTGAAACAATTAAGCTAACTACAGGCTGTTGCAAACAATCTAAAGATAGCTCAACAGATCCATATCATAATATTTGATTGTAATTTTCTTTATAATACCCTGGGATGTCGTAAACATCGACTTCTTTCAGTATATTTTTAACACTTCTATTGCGATCACCATTCTGCCTGCCAGGTGTGGTGATTCTGGCAAAACCCCCTCTATTGGGGGACACGTTCAGCTGTTGACGTATGTGTGCTGAGAAGGGGAAGCGTTGTTACATAGAGCCAGTGAAGCATCAATATTGTTACTGAGAAAAATACTTGCACAAAAAGCTAGAACAATTTAATTTTATTGATCAGGATTTTTCAATTCATAAGCGTTAATAGTTCCAGAAAGTAAGATACTCAACGGGATTTTTGACTTCACAATGAGTTTTCAAAGCTCAACATCGTCCGAAGCTATGCAAGCAATCTACAGACGATGTACACTTATGCAGTGTACCTGCCCTTCGTGTTTTTAGTCACGACAAAGCGACATTAATGTGCGACTAAATTGCCGCTAATGTGAGATTATGATCGACACTTGAGATTCTTTTCCGACAGATGACATAACTTCTTATGTCACCCGCCGATAATTGCAATTTCTTGCGTCCTATCTAAATTGATACTTGTTAGCTTTTTGCGCATCTTATCTAGCGGATCAAAACGTTGTAACCAATTATAGTCTTTCCACGTACACATAAATTAACAGGTGGAACGGTCGAGGCGTCGTTGGAGGTTCTTTTTCACACCATGCTTTACTCGGGCTGTTTTTAAAGCTGATTATTAAAAATGTTTCTGGGAATACAAAATATATGAATAAAGATTTAAATGAATCAGCATTGCTATTCAACGTGGCAATGCTGCCAGCATTCTGGGCACTCTGCCTTCTGGTGACCGCTTAGATTTTTAGGAAATTGTAAATAATAGTTGTAATCGTTTTGCTGTTTTTGTGTCTTCACACAAATTACAAATCATTATAAAAGTGAAAGTTTAGATGTCTAGATGTATGGATGGATGTATGTTATCCTCTTCACGCCAAAACGACTGAACGCATCGTGCTGAAACTTTGCATACACCTGTATGCAAAGTTTCAGTTCCAGGCTTAGAACTACCTAGTTCTGAGCCTGGAATAAAATAAAGGCCCATAAATCAGTTCCTGTGGGATAGAAATTACCATTGAACGTTTCTATAGAAACGAAGCGTGCGAAGCCGCGGGCAGAAACTAGTTATTGCAAAAAGATTTCAAGTCTAGAACAACTGTTACCAGTTTCATTGCCCATAACGCATGGACGTCATCAACTAGCTACACATAGGGCGCATCTTTTCGGATTGTTCCGCAGATGTTACGCAGTGAATGCGTTAGTCAAATTATTTTTGCAAAACTAACAAACTGTAAGGATTAGAAAGTGCCGGTAATAGTTTTAATTTTGGTCAAACAATCAACCTAAATTGCCCAACGAAAAGGTTACCAACACATTGCTTATTCGTGTCCTAAATTAGATTTCATATAACTCATCTAAACTTAAATTAGCAAGTTTAAATTAGATACAGTGTCTGGCGTCTCAATGGTGCACCTACAGACTCTTATTTTGTAGATAGAGCCAGTAATATGTTAAACGAGATTGCTTATTTGCTTTTTATAATAAAAATATCGGTTTGTGAATAGATTGATACTTAAATTTCATAAAACGCCATCAGATTTTAAGTCAATTCCCACACATTCATAATAATTAAAAAACTGCGGACAAATTGGAACCCACTTCGCCCACGGGAACATAAAATATCCATTCCATTGACGGGTGGACTGGGTTTATTCCTAACCCCTTCCGCACGCGTCATTCATGATTTATCTTATTTTATATTAAATAAATAAATCGTTTATTGTGGAATTAAAACAATGGTTACATTTTCTGTGTTCTAAGAGCTTTAAACAAAACTAGTTTCTGCTTCGATCGCGTTGTTTCTATGGAAAAGTATTAAGGGTTTTTCTATCCCAAGGGAACGGATTCATAAAATAAAAAGTATACCTAGCATATGCGTTATTCCAAGTTTTGACCTACAAAATTCTGCTGATTCATGCAAAATTGTAGCCCAATCCGTTCAGTTCTTGTAGCATGAAGACGTGACAAACATATATACCTAATAACATCCTAACTTTCGCATATATAAAACTAGTTTCCGTCCGCGGCTTCGCACGCGTTGTTTCTATGGAAACGTTTAAAGGTGATTTTTATCCCACTTGAACTGATTTATGAGATATAAAGTAGCCTATGTTTGATTTCAGGCCTTGAAATACCTGTACGCAAAATTTCAGCCCGATCCGTTCAGTGGTATTGGGGTGAAGAGGTAACAAACATCCATACATTCAAACATCCAAACTTAGATGTGGAAGTGTGATGTGATGTGATGTGATTAGTGTGATAGTGTGATTTCAGGGGTAACAAAGTGACAACCAAAAATAATAATTCATCTAAGCAAGTTAAAGGAAAAAAAATACAGGCACTTGCTATAGGTACACTATTTGTAAAAAGGTACCTAAAAATAAAGTACATAAAATGGTACCAGGCCAATCTCCTTGCAACCTGCTGCAACGACATTTATAATTTAAGTACCTGTACATAGATAGAGCTAGGTTAGTGGGACGAATCAGGCATGCTAGTAGAGTGAAACTCGGTGCACTTGAGAACTGACCCATCCGGCCGGGACTCGCCATTGATTAATTCCATCCAATCGAACGCAACTCCAGGTTTTTGAGTTAATTGTCAAGCTTCATTAGGCGAGCAACTTTGCGCTCACTCGCTCTTTTAATGCGGTGACGGGTTAAAAAGGTTTTTATATGGTTTGCGGGATTTGATTCTGAATGAATTATACTATAACGTTGTAATAAATAATAAACAAATAATACTGGACAATCCACACAGCATCATCTAGCGCCAAGATAAGCAGAGCTTGTGTTATGGGTACTAGATGACTTGTATACTTAATACAATACATTGTATACCTACACAGATAGATATTTTGTATTATACATAGAAAATACCCAGAACACCCTGATCCAATATTTGCAGATCGTACAAACATTTGTAATAAGGTGGGAATCGAACCGGCAACTACCTGCGTCGCAGGCGGATCTTCGCCCGCCGTGCCACATCGGTCGTCAATGTATGTCACGTAGATATCCTGTGCTATTAATATTATATATGCGAAAGTTTGAATGGATGCATGTATGTTTGCTACTTCTTCACGTCGAAACTACTGAACAGATCAAGTTGAAATTTGCTTCGATGTAGGTCTAGATCTGAAATAACATAGGCTAGTTTTTCCCATTCCATAAATGAGTTTCCATGGGATAGAAATAATTCATATGTTTGTATTTTTTACTTTAGAGTCATACCAGCGAAGATGACACCCCAGGTCAAAAAAATATCATTTTTTTGAAACTGATAGCTTTGGTAGTTGTAGAGAAATTATTGTAATCAAAAACATAAATGTGAAAACTAGCCAAATTCGTTCAGATAGGTGCCAAGTTTCATAGCAGTTCATAATCTTAATTTGTTACGTTCTTTCATTATTTAATTGTACCTTGGCAAATTTATATTCACCGCATTTGTTTTAATGTTCGACTATGAACTGCTATGAAAGTTTGCACCTATCTATATATATGATTTTAGCTCTTTTATGAGTGAAGCCACTATGTGAACGAATTTGGCTAGTTTGCACATTTATGTTTTTGATTAGATTTCATTACTTTTTGATAAGTTTAAATATAGTTAATTTTTAATCCGCAACCCAGGACCATGAGTAAATTTTCTGTATGTACCTACCAATGTAACTTACAATTTCATCCAATTAGTAAGAGACGTGCTTTTCTTTATTTATTTATTTATTTATTGCTGTTTTAGCTGCTTTTTATCTAGTAAGGGGGTTGAATGAATTTAATTAATTCAACGTCTTTATGCACTAGTTTTATATTTGTTGGTGGAGCAAATCTGTTCCCAAATATCAGATCTTCAAATTTCAAGTATTGGTAAAAAACTCTTTTGACTGTTGCGTTATTTCCAGGCAGACAAAACCTAGGTAGGATACGCATGCTCTTACAGATAATACTAAGAAATTATTAGGGCGAGCGGAGAGAGCCGCAATCATTTTATTCTGTTTCACGCAAAATGAAAACCAAGAATTGTTGAATGACATTTTCTTTTGGTTAAAAAATATAGTAGTTTCGCCTACCGCTCGTGCCCCGCCGCAAACCGTCATCCGCGCATTTTTTGTAATATAAATAATATAATAAATTAAAATAGGTAGGAAACATTTGCTCTGTCTCCTGAAGCGGGACATTTTCGCTCGTACTAGGGACAGCGGGATAGACAGTCTGAAAGCGAGACGTATGGTCACGTTAACTAGCTATCATTTGAATTGCCCAACCCTTCCAAAACGACTGATGGAGGTCGTTCAAACCTGTGCGTTCTCGTCAGCGCGATCTAGAGCTCGTATACTTTTACTAGCGACATCTAGTTATAAATTTATGGAACTAATGCAACGATTGGCCCCTTTTATTGAAACCCGGGGTTCGTTTACACGATTATTTATACGTTTTTAACGATAATTCCGAAAATAATAATTATTAATTAATATGATTTGGCGGTTTTGATGCCGAAGTTGTGTTCTTTTACTTGAAACGAAACTTGACTCTGTAGGCCAATTTTATTTTTCCCGCTCCATCGTTGTTGTATGAGAGGGATCTTAGTTTTCATGATTTTTTTATTTTTGAATATTTTCTAGTTATGAGTCATTTGTTATGAGTCTAGTATTATGCGTCTATATAGTGTGAAATTTTAAAACAATAGCCTATAATCCAATGAGATATTCACAAATAACCTTACGAAAATCAATATCAGCGCCGATATTGATAGGTACCTCAAAATATAAAATTTTTGGTTTTCGGATTTTTTCCTCCGATAAACTTTGATCATCTACTTTCATACCTAATCTCAACTTCCTAGGTTATCTAGAAGTAGTTTAGGTTTTTGATGAGTCAGTTGTTAAAAATGGCACTTTTCGGAATAGCTCAAGAACCTTATAATTTTTATTTATAAATTATTCTATTCCTACTCTTTTCATGGACCTTACTAGACATGCAAAATTACAAGCCTGTAGGTTTGATAATGTCTGAGATACAGGTGGGACCAAAAGCGTGCCCAATGGTCCGTGTAAAGATACTCACTGCCATTGCGTCGCCCGTTTCTCTCCAAACTTGGCTACGGGCGCTCTAGCGCGCGCCTCAATTGAAGATTGAGCAAAAAGAAGTTAGAAGGTCCCACCCGTCACAATGGCATTACCCTTTAATAAAGTATGAAGATAAAAGATAAAGATACATTTTATTTACCCAAAAAACACAATATCATAACAAAAAAGTGTATACATAGGTATGATTAACACCGATGTCTTTATTTACATAGACTTAAAATTGGGCTTTTCTTCAGCTGTTTTCAGAGCCTACATAAATTAAACTGTTAACAATGTGTCAACATAACATAAATTTCATATCTTCAACTAACATTTAGACTCCTCAAACTGAAAATGAGATCAATCAATAAAACATAGCGTTGTACAAACCAACCATAGGTACATATGGAACGAATTTAAGTTACCAGGTCTCCAGAATCGATACAAATTACTGTATTCATATTACCTCGGTACAAGCTAAGTGTAATAATATTTGCATATAATGACCGTTAATGGGTCTCGGCATTCATCCGGCGTGACCTCAAACCGGCCGCTGGAACCATAGAGCAGAAATATTGTACAGCGCGGAGCCGTACCGTACCATAGACTTCATCGTAATTTACTTCGGCCGGACGTACGTCGCTGTGTTTTTACTTTCTTAAAGATAGGGATAACGTTGACTGACATTAAATTGTGTAAAGGTTCAATAAATATTTTCTTTTAATAGTAAAATCCGCTATCTGAGTTAACTTTATAGATAGGTAAGTACGTACCGGAAGACCACAGCTTGATTTACTAGGATTGCTTACTGTGATTCCAATTAATGTATTGTACTAAGTACTCGTATATTAGTTATCTACTACCCATAGCACAAGCTCTGCTTAGCTTGGGGCTAGATGATGCTGTGTGGATTGTCCCGCATTATTTTGTTTATATATTTTTTATTATTGTGAGTACTAAAATTAATGTCTGCTAGAACACTCCTTTTGACAGGAGTCGAGACCAGCAATGGAAAGATTCACAAAAAAAAATGCACAAAAATTGTTCGTAACCTTACTGAAAAGAGAACTTTTTACTTGGGGCTGTCAAAAATGTGGTACAGACCCTCCAAAGACCTTGCTTGCATGCCATCCCATTGTCATACTCTCCTCTCCGCGAATGATCCTCTTGAAATCTATCTTATTTCGTTTCCTACGAGTGATGGCCAATATTGTGTCTCCACGAGAACAACCGTTTGATCGATGTATGTACCATTCCCAGATACACAATGTTACAATCATTATTTTTCATTATAATAACAGATAATGAGCGTATTTGAACATAATTTCGTTTAAATCATGTGAATTTTTCATGTAAATAGAACTAAATGAGGTTTGAAGAGACCAATTGTCTAGACAAGTTTTACCAACTTGACCGTGGGTGTGGAAGGGGTAATCCCCTCATCGTATTAGGAACAAATGATCGAGGTTAAAAAACATTTTTTTATTTAGCCACTGGAACACCTTACTTTAAGAAAGAGATGCTTTCAGCTCAGCTGTTCTGCTGAAAAACCTTTTCCTACAACACTCTTGTCAGAGCGATCGTGATCATCATGTAAGTAGAGGGACTGCATGATGAGATTCGCCCCACGGTATCTTGTCGTCTATTTCTATTTTTTGTGTTTCTGCTGCACTCATGGATTAAAGGAAGTAGAGAAGAGAGACCGTAACAAAATCTGCATTCTACTAATATTTAAGAGAAAAAGTTTTTTTTCTCTTTTTTATGGCCTAACACAAAATCTTTATAACGCAGATACCTACCACTTGAGCCACCATGAACGAAAGTACATCTATCTCTAGATAGATGTACCTGTGACCAATGGCGGTCGCAAAATAGGTAGCTGTAGTAAAACTAACCGACTGTATCACAATGTAATATAAATGCGATGTATGGATATTCCTTTTTCTTCTGGCAAAGGAAGCCTTTATTGACAAAGAAAATTACAATTCAATAATAAAAACAAATTAGAACTAGTATTTACAATTGAAACAATTAAGCTAACTGCAGACTGTTGCAGACAATCTACAGGTAGCTCAACTGATCCATATCAATACCAGTCGGAAGCGTCCCCAAGACGCTGGCTGCATTGCCCCGCTGTATGGCAATGCTGATGCGCTGCGCCAGATACCCCCCGCCCGCTCTCGGGTCACGCGTCGCGTCGACCAGACGATGGATATACCTATATATCTATAAGTATATATAAGTAACAAACTACTACTTCACGCCAAAGGTACTGAACAGATCGGGCTGAAATTTTGCATACAGGTAATTCTAATCCTGGAATCAAACATAGGCTACTTTTTATCCCATAAATCATTTCCCATGGTATAGAAAACACCTTTAAACGTTTCCATAGAAACAACGCGAGCGAAGCCACGGCCAGAAACTAGTTAGTCATATCGCAAAATGCCCTCGCTTTGTCCTACTCTATTTAAATAAATGACTCTATTTCATTGGACCCAATTGGTCCTCTGAACCGATTATGGAGTACAGCAATAATGCTGGAAGCCAATTCTCGCCAATTTGCCACTCGATAATTATCAAAAGAGTTTTTATATGAAAGATCTGTGAAATATGACAGTTCTTTTGATATTTATCGAGTGATAAATTGGCGAGAATTGCCTTCCTGTTTCTGCAACAAGTTTATGACCGGCTAACATAAGTTGTATAATATTAAATTATGCCAAAAAATTTGCAAGCACCTTTATTATTAAAACTAGTGTGGTAGCATAATTAAGTAATTATTTTAAAGTAGGCACCATTCGCCTTGTATATTAATAAGTTCTATTTGATTATTTTATTTGTTGTTAGAACTCTTTTTGCCTGAAAAACAGGTTTTTACCTAGTTCAGGCCACGCATAATTTACTTCCATTAGAATTTTAAATGAACTTTGTTTTATCCTTTTAGTCCTAAGTTATTTTGAATAAATTATTATTAACATCAATACTAATATTATAAATGCGAAAGTTCGTGTGAATGTTCGTTACCACGTATTTCCGTAACTACTTAACCTATTTAGATGAAATTCGGTATGTAGATAGTTTAAGTTCTAGAATAACTTAATTTTCCAAAATTAACCTCTGAAGGGGTTAAAAAGGGTGGTAAAGTTTCGATGGAAAAATATTATTCCTTGGTTCCATTCACTCAAAACTCGGTATAAAATAGACTATAAAGTATATAATGATACGGATATTTTTTTTACAAAGCTACCCCTAGGGGGTGTGCAATTAATTTCTACGCGGGCGGAGTCAGGAAGTTGGCGGTGTTACACGCCGTTCCTCGGAAAGAACGTTAACTTTTGGTCCTGCGCCTGACCTCTTCCCGGTCGTGTCGGTCTGCTGTACCATCGGATTATGAAAGTAAGGGAATAGAGAGTGCACCTGTGTTTGCGCGCACACTCGTGCACTATAATAAGTCCTGCGCACCTGACTAGTCTCCGTAGAGACTGGCTGCCGTGGCTGAAATTTGCGTAGGAGGACTTCACCATCATCATCAACAACGATAGGTAGGACTCTCCATCTTTTATTTATTCTTCACGATAAGTACTCATTACAAATCTGTATTAATATTTTAATGAACATCCTGTAGGAAATTGCATCGAAGAGAATTTTCAATGGCACTTGCATTTAATTTAAAATACGTAAAATGATCCATAACATGTAGTTATGAGAATCAACCATCTCGAGATGCTGTCTCCTATACAGGGTCATTTTTAAGCATTTACGCCTATCGCCAGCTGACAGCATCTCGTAAAGCACCTCAACCTCATCATCATATTCATGGACACTATTTTTTTTGATTCTGACCATTTCCTAATCCCAGCTTTTAAACAAAAACCCCGTTTACAGGTTGCAAGCGAACTTCCAATTACGCTCTACGTTTTTGATGTTTTCCAAGCAACAGTCAGCAGCGTACTGAGGGGTGCTACGGAGCCTTGCACCCCTCCCTGGCGGCTCTAATTAGGCTCACATTCTCATTCCGTCTCGCGTTTAATTTCGCCGGCGGTTGCATCATAATTACGTTACTCGTTGTACTAAACTGAGGGATTGAGTGCCCGAGGCTGTAAATGAGGTACGTTTTTTTAGACACCTGATTATAACTAACCTACTAGGCCCTGCCCCTGGCTTCGGTAACATGTTATCCTATGTCCACTCTGGGAGAATTTACTCTCAATACACTCTGCAAGACATCTATTAGTGAAATAATTTTCAAAATTGGACCAGCACTTCCGGCGCTTACCTCCTTACATCACAACGTACAAACTTACAGAGTCATCGAGTTTTGACACTGAAGTTCAAGTTTCGAAAGAGTTTGAATTTTTTCAACAGGTAATTTGGTGTATATCTACCTCTATGTATAATTCTACATAAACGTATTTGACAACAATATGAATATTATAAAGGTTACTTCTTCCTTTCTTTTGAAAAAAAAATATAAGGGCACTTTAGCCCGATGGAAGTCCCAGAGTTTTTCGACTCCTACGTCACTTGACCACGTTGTGTAGTTGGTTAGCACGTTCCCGTACTGAGGGAAAGGCGCGGGTTCAAGTCCCGTCGAAGTCGAAACATTTTTGGGATATCACTTGATTTTTTAAAAATATATATATACTCCTAGTCATGACAATGACTCGATGAAGCATTTTATGATACAAGTGGCAGCATTTTACCTAGATATCAAAGCCGAGGGAACCAACCACACCTCCCACTAAAGACATACAAGGATTCTTCCCCATAATTGTCATGTTCATAACAACCGGTCCATAATCGCCTAGTCACCACGTTTAGTGCAACACTTCAAACAAACATCAACTAACAAGGATGACTTACAGTTTTACAGAAAAAATACAAAATCATCGTTGTAATTGAAAAAAATCACTTAAGTTGTAAATAGGGGCTCATCGCTTTGTCGGTTGCTATTACTATAATTAAGGTGGTACTGACACGAGCGGTAAAAACTGGCATGATAACGCGAGAGCGAAATGATATTCATCATTCAGATTTTGGTAAGACATTGACATAATTCTGACCTTCTAGTTTCAAACAATACAGCGATTGTTGAGGCCACGTCTGACTGCAAGGTGGTGGATGGTTGCTCCGATGATTGCTCTGATGACTGCTTCGATGATTGCTGCTATGGTTGATTCGATGGTAGATAAGCGAATATTTTACCTATTTGCTTGGATTGACCTTATATCCAATGAAATGAGTTAAAAATCCATAAAAACAGACATCGCCTCGCTGTATTCACGCGACTAGCCAAACTAGACACGCTTGTAGTGCGGCTGGTCTCGTACATTTTATTTCGTTTGTTTTTTCATCTACCATCTTGCAGTGCGGACGTAGCCTAAATAACTCTCCGGATTTTTAATTTACTTTAATCTGAACAACGCTCTTGTACGTTTTAGTAAGTATCTACAGTTGTATTCTCTATGTGTATCCACCCTTAGATTTTTAAACGACAACAAAGTACCCAATCAATGGTTCTTGAATAATGAAACCGGCACCTGTCGGTTCCCAAGCCACCCCCGCGTCTAACACGCAACAGCAGACAATGGCAATACCAACCTTGAATCTATTGGTATAGAACTCATTTTCGCAATCTGTTTTTAGTATGATAGACGTAAGTTCCTGTAAAATGCAGGTTGTATTGTGTCCCAAATATATTATCTTGTATTTATGAGCGTGCCATATTCATTAGGAAGATATAAGAGGTATAATATTAACTACTGGTTACAGTTTAGCATCTATAATAAAAATAAAATAACTGCTTTAAAGTCTCAATTATAAAAAAATTTGGGTTCAGAGTTATTTTTTATTTTGTTCGTAAAACGCACTTTATACGTTATTGTATATCTAACCAAAAAAGGGATTATAGCTAAGTTAGCTGGAAAAGGTGAAGATTTTACCAAATTCAAACATATCGAATGAGATCTCTTAGTTCGAGTCTCCTTGGTCAACACAACAAACGGTAATTAATTACCATTACCGTGGTTGACCACGGATTTCCATACATATTTTAAGGTTCCAAATTTAAACTCATTACTGGGAATAATGAGATTGAATTTGGAACATTAAACAACAACAAACAAGAACTTCGAAATATGTGTGATTTTTTTTACCAAGAAGATTCGTACAATGATTTCTTCGAAATTCAAACTAACCTCTGTTCAGAAGGCGTAATAAAAAACGAATGCCGCGGAACACGTAACCAAACTTTTACTATTTACTCGAAGAAAGTGTTAAAAGTAGAGTATTCTCCTCGTGCACAAAACTGTCTTCGTATTTGGCGTGATTAAATCCCTCTCGCACTCAGGATTCTAGTAACTCAGTAACTAATAACTTCCTCGCTTCGCTCGTGAGTTATTCTAGAAGCCTGAGTTGCGATCGGGATTCCTATGACGCCCGTGACGTAAGACACTGGTTTGGCCCTCGGTGCATAATCTACTATTTATCACTTTTATGCAAACTAGTATTGTGAATAGACTGTGTGCCTGATCTTAGAAACAGATAAATCACATTCTTTGTACACATAGAAACTACTCTATGCTTTATGTACTAACAACTAAGTTTGCGTAACAACGCAAAGCGGATATAATTAATCTTCAACGATTAAATACACATTTAGGTTATCATAAGAAAGCACACTAACAATTACGTTCGAAAATATCAAAACCCGGCACACATTCGTGTGGCGCGTATAGTACCTGTCCTATATGATTTCGTTCTACCGATTTTCGTTTATAACCAACTTCGAAAAAAGAAGGTGTAAATTTTATGTCTGTTTTGTATTGTGTGAGCAGCAAATAAATCTACCTATGTCTAGGTTCTATATTCTCTTGTATGTATGTTCAATGAACTCCGTCAATTATTGTGGACCGATTGTGATATTAATTCTTTTGGTTTTGTGATTTTATTTTATATTATATTATATTCATATAGAGAATGGTCCCGGGGTGGTCCTGTGTATATTTTATTCCCAAGGAATTACTATTTGTCCCACTAAATATAAAACTGTGTTACAAAGCAGATTATATAGGTATCAGTTACTAGTTTATTTTTTGTAAAAAATTGGAAATATTCCGAAAGTTTTTATAATTTTAATAGTTTTTCTAAAATCTTTATTAAAAGTTTTTACAAAGATGCATCTACGAAATTTTTCAGACTGGCTTTGAACAACTACGAACATATTCATTATAACATCCTGTACTTTTTACAACAGCAGCAAACCTTTTAATGACGGCCTTAAGCTCTAATTAAGCGAAAAACCGTATAAAATTGACCAAACAGAGACATTAAAAGCTGTTCTAAGTTCGCGCCTATTCCGGGTTGGTACAGTCAGCTGTGAAAATATGTTCACCCTCCCAAGTTTCCACTTTTATTATACCTACTAGAACTTTTAAAATCAAAGTACATGCAAACATTTACCGTAAATGAGATGAGATGATCTTTTTACCCGCGAGAATTTGTACGAAGGTAATTGTAAATTGTAAATTTGAAGATGAAAAATTAAATATGAAATTGAAAATATGTTTAGGTACTAATACAATAAAATTTAAATGAACACATAGAGATCTTAGTACGTACTACTAATTATTACTGAGTAAGTAGCGAGGATTTTCGAGTGACAAGGATTCACACACTAGGCTGGGCCTTTATCGTGGGAACCAACATTATTATTAGATAAAGATTAAGTAAGCCTCAGTTGACTGACAGCATTGTACTGAAAACTACATATAATTTTATAAAAAAAAAATATATATATATAATAAATGAAAAAAAAAAAAAACTAGAACTAAAAATTATATTAAAAGAGGCAAATAAAATACATTAGGAGACTTTTGACAGTAATATTTCTGTCGCATCATACGATAGAGTAAGTAACCATTTTTAAACAGCAGATTTTAGTTGGCCGACCGATAATGATTTTGAATGTGAGCAACAGTGTTTGACAACCTTATTATAAATAAAGCATTCTATAAAGTCCCCGAAACGCTGGGCTAATGCTGTGGAAACTGACGGGAGTAAGATTTTGTTAGGATTGCGCTGTCTGGTTCTATGAGTTATCACTTACTAGTCAAAATGCGGTAAAGAAATTATCACAATTATGCAGGTATACCTACACAATTTTTTTAGTACCTATAAATAAACCGCCAAGTGCTAGTCGACTAGCACACGGAGGGTTCCGTACCGTAAAATCGGACATAATTTTCAAAAAACATCAAATTTTGTCTTGATTGGAGACCCCTTTAAATTTTAAATTTTATTATATTTTTAGAATTTGTTGTTATTAATGTGTAGTGTTACTTATTTATAGAAAGTGTCATGCATATTGTGGTTCAAGAGATACAACCTTGACAAACGATGAGCAAAATAGCCAAAAAAACACGTTTTTTATATGGAAGCCCCCTTTAATTTAGATATTTATTTAATTTTTTTATTTGCTGTTGTAGCGGCAAGATAAATACACATACTGAAAATTTCAACTTTCTACCTCCTACGGTTCATGAGATAGAGCCCTTTGAAAGACGGACGGACGGACAGCGAAGGCTTAGTAATAGGGTTCCGTTTTCACCCTTCGGGTACGGAACCCTATAAAGTGCCCTAGCGGTCGGGGCGTAAGAATCGATCCTTCCATCTAATGAGAGCCAATATGCCGCTTATCGGGGGAGGCCTATGTTCAGCAGTAGTTTATATAAGCTGATGGTGATGATGTAACTATTTCGTCAAATTGAAAACTTGAAAGTGGATACGTATTCTCGTAGCTGACTGTACCTTTTTACTATCTAAGGAGCGCACGCGAGGGGGCTAATTAGTGGGCACGCAACACGACAACTGGAACCTTTCCAATAGAAAATAAGCTTTATTTCCTGGTCTTAAGATTCCAAAGTAGGTCGCTAAGATTATATCCTGGATGCCTGAGCTGCTGATGACCCATGTGCAATGGAAAATGAGCTTTCTCATCTTGTATTCAGATTCCATGCTGGAAATCTTTAGTTCTGGAGCCTCTTCCTCTGCAATAGCTTTCATCGCGAAATGAGCTTTACTACTATGTTTTACGATTCCACGGTAAATGGGTACATCAGAGTTTTAGTTTTGAACACAGACCTATTGAGACTTTTGGCTATAGTGTCTCTACTATGAAAATTGCACTCCTTTAGGGCAGCCGCACTTGTATGATCACCATGATTCACCATCTGTAAATTATTGTCATCAAATAAGCACCTGAAACGTTAATCACAAAATGTACGCAACGAAACACGGACGGCTGTTTGTTTACCCGCCCGGACGCCGCGGCCGTCGCCAGTTAGATATTAATCCAAACACTGCTACAACCCTTTATTCTGTCCGACACAGAAATTAAGCAAATTACATTCAGCTAAGCAAATCGCTCTAAAAGAAAGGGCTACTGAAATAATTGTCTACTTTACTCTCAGAGAAATAGAATTACAATCTAAATTAATTACGCTTTTAAAGCGTCCGTTATTCTTAATTAGTTTCTGCACCGCGGAAGCTGGGGCCCAGCTCGCTCTTAATGAAGGGTAGTTTCAAATCAGTGCGTTTGATCAACTCTGTGCAGTCTTAATTACGGCGCTCGTTCCGCGCGGAACAATCCGGTTATTTATGACTACATAAGCTTGATTATTCTTTAATGAATACTTGTTTTAAACGTTTAATTAAGTTTTATGGCGACAGGGCAGCGGAGACGCGGGCGCCCCGCCGCTCCGCCGGCCACCAGCTAATTGGATCGGGTTGACGCACTCGCCGCCCGCGCCCCTGCCCCCTCCTTGCCCAGCCCGCAACTTCACCCACTCCTAATTGTATGAAATTGCTAATTGGAAAATTTTATAAGCGGCCACCCGCAGGCCTACATCTGAATCCGGGGATTGCCAAGAAAAATTAGTTCAAGGAGACGATCCGCAAGGTTAAACTTATGCAATCCTTTAAGAAAGGCCCGCGGCGAGCGAGACTCCATTTCCTTTGATTGTTTAAGTTTACGTTGTGTCGTTTTGTTCCAGGGCGTGTAGTCGTGGTGTGAGTGCGAGCGGTCCCCGCTCCAACCGCCAAGCTGGCCGCGAGCGCGCTGAGTATGAACCCGCACTACCACGGGTACGGGGAGCTGAGCTCGCCACACCCGCCCTCGCCCGAGGCCTCCTTCGCCACCAACGGGCACGACTCGCAGTACCACAACAACAACAACAACCCCGCGCTCAAGGAATGCGCCGGCTGCGGCGGCAAGATCGTGGAGCGCTTCCTGCTGCACGCGCTCGACCGGTATTGGCACCACGGCTGCTTGAAGTGCACCTGCTGCGGCCAGGCGCTCGCGGACATGGGCCGCTCCTTCTACTTCAAAGGCGGGATGATATTATGCAAAAGCGACTACACGAGGTGAGTCTTCTTATCTAAATCTCCACATTCTACTTTAAGATCTATAAAATCTTATAATGGAAAACTTCTCATGGCCCACTAATTAGTACCATTTAAGGCATCGGATTCCGCTCTCCCGATCGATCTTTTCCATTGATAGATTTAATCAGTTTTTAGTCCGTCATCTGAAGATGACAATGGCGTGTCTGTCAAACGCATCGAGCACCCAAAAAAGTATATCGAGAAAGCTGCGGGCGCATTGTTATGAAAATGCTTTGAAGCGTTTCGTTTTCTACCTGGGAGAGGTACAAAAAGTACACAGTTTTGCACACAACGACCGGTCGGCGACGGCGTCTGGCGAACAGCAAACCAGCTAAATTGGTCTTGTTAAAGACCGCTAAGGACTAATTTAGGGTGGAGGTAACAAAGTTTTTGCCGGCAGTCCGTTGTCAATTAACCTTCTATGTTTTATAGAGCGTGCTACGTATTAGGAAAGCTTAGTTATTGCTTGCGGACAGTCATAGCGCTACATTGCCGAGTCAGCCTAATGAATGCCCCTACATAGAGAACAGCCATAAGTGTTATTGATAAATATGTCGCGAGTATTAAGCCCATTAAAACCAGGAACCTGTTTTATTTCCACGCGATCTTGTAAATCACTTTGAGGTATTTTCTTCCAATTATGAGTGTTTATTTCCTTAGGTGAGCTGTGAAGTAAGTTGATGTAAATAACATGCAATTACTAGCTACATACCTACCTTAATAATTTCAGTTTGATGTTGATTTCATTTTATTAGTTTGTTAAAATAACTACACGTTAAGTTTTATACGATTTTAATGAACAAAAATTACGAAGTAGTAATATAATTATCACTGCTGGTTTAATATTAATAACGAACACTGTTTAGTGGATTTTTTGAATTTCATTAATATTTTTATGGTTTATTCCTAAATGGCGCAACTAAAATATTCAAAGCCCCAATGTCTTCACGTGGCCTCCAGCTGCCAAACCTGCGTTAATTAGTCAAACGCACGGAATTCCGTCCAATTATCTCCACTGTACTCCACTAAAAAATGCGCTTTTTACGGAAGCTTTCGCTTTCAACTCCCCAAGCCCCTGATTTATCGTTACGAATACTCGTAAATAGCATCAGATATTTAAGCTTGTATTTGACATTCGCATAAATTCGTTTTACACTGATTTCCCTTGTTTACCGGCGGTTGTGAGTCAAACTAGAGCGAAGAGTGGGCCGACCGCTGCGCGGGTCGTGCGTCGTAGATTCGATAAAGCTCGTCTACAGTTGACAGAGACGGCGCGGCCTAACGAGCGGGCCCGTGCTCGGTGGGGCCTCCACGGGGGTAAGAAGGGGGTGGCGGGGGGTATGAAGAAGTGCGGTTCCGTGCATGTCTCTGCTGATTGACCCGCGTCACTCGGCAAACAACAACTAACGAGTCCACCCCACGCCTCACCTACCATTCGATGCGAGTTCACACCGCACGCTTTTCTATGTATAATACACAGACGTCACCCATAAATGCTAAATGGAGATTTTTTAAAATTTACATCATCGGAAGTTTTTCGCTCTAAATTGACAATTATTTCAAACGATTCTCTGCATTTCTAAGCTACGAGATAATAATACTTACTTTTTTTTCGTAAAAAAGATTATTGTTTCAATTTCCACTGAAGTCTCTTAAGTCTATAGAGAACTCTGGCAGAGTAGGTCGTCATAATCGCATGTGCGACAAAGCCCTTAATAAAGAATAAAAAAAAAACTGGCAGAGATGGGGCAAGGCAACCGGACTATTATTATAGCCACAATCAATAACTGAACAGATAAACATAATTTATAAACATTTAACTAGATTTGGACCTCGTACACTGATAATGGTTACACTTGCCAACTCACACTTGTCAACATCACTTGCCAATTGTTTGTCAATTACGCTATTTTATACACAGAGCCCTGATTAAGATACGTTAACGCAATTAACGCTTCACGCAGCCAGTTATCCGCCTTTTGTCCCAATATGACGGATTGCGGTCTCGTTCCACAAAGACAGTGATGACGTTCCTCCTGATTACTGTGTGTGTATGAAATTATTGCGTATTTGTGTGTGTGTACGAAATTAGGAGGTGTGCGAGTTTGCTCCGCCGGAAGCATTAAATAAACATTACGATGCTTTAATACGAATTTTATAATGATTTATTACTTCTATTGTTAGCGTGTATTATGTGTATTAACAAGATTGCCGTTCACTGTTTTGCAGGTAATCATCTAATAATATCGTGAAGAGCGGCTAGCAAACTATGCTGTTTATCTTCCAAGTTTTTATATAGTTTGATGCTATTTTTGCGTTGTTTATGTATAAAGTACAATCTCAATGTTCATTTATCGCTCGTCAAAAGTGTACTTTTTCGTAACACCCCTACGAGATTTTTTCACACTTTAATTTTTAAAGTTGGTGTTAAAAACTTTAGGCGTAAAATATATATATATAACTGCGTACATAAATCGATTAAGATTAATACCGTAGAAAAACTCACATCAACTCGTAAACGCCTCGTATTCCAATTCCAAACTGAACTTCAAAAATTCAGTTACACAGCTTGCAAATCAAAAAGTTGGTTAGTTAGCGAAAGTGTTATCGGAACGGGTAAGAAGTTGGTATTTTACGGGAGTCTCGTTAGGCGGGCGGCGCGCGCGGGCGGTTGATTGCCGATTGAGCAGCAATTGCCTTGATTGACGGCGCCCGCACGCCCTAACGAACCTGCTTTCAACGTGGACGTGCCGGGCTACATTCACTCTCTGCTCTTTATTACTCTTATACAACTGCTTACGACTATTTTTGCATCGAAATTCGACGACAAATGCCTCAATATTTGACGCCGCAGCAGATTTTTCATAGTTGTATTAAAGTAAATCTGTTTTAGATTTATGGGGATATGCTAGCACCTGCAAATTACACTATTTCTTACGAGCTAGAGGCTGTGGGGACGTGCTGGGAATCCATATTATTATTATAAATTCGAAAGTAACTCTGTCTGTCTGTTACCTTTTCACGCCTACACGGCTGAATGGATCTCAGTGAAATTTGACAAGGAGGTAAATGGTATCCCGGGGACGGACATAGGCTACTTTTTATCCCGGAAAAGAGCGTGCGAAGCCGCGGGCAGCTAGTAAAATATAAGGACGGAACATAATAATAAACCCACAAACCATAATTCCTGTGTAAAATGTATATTTAAACGCGTGTCCAGAGAGGGCGGCAAGGGGGTCCAATTTGGGCGCTCGTTAAGTTGCAAAAGACGCACGGCTTAATTGCAACCGTCTGTCCTAATGAGGCCCAATGTCGGCCTTCTCGCAAATTAACATTGTGCGAAAATGGTGATGGTGTCCTTGTGTTCCATAGATATTAATAAGATCTTTATAAAAAAATATTCCATTCGTATTTTGAATATATATATATATATAGAGGTATATAGTATTCATTTTATTCTATTATAGAATAAAATGAATACGGTCATGCATAGATGTACGGTCCTTTACAGCGATACCATTCCTCCGTTCCTGTACTGGCTATTTGGATCAAACCTCGACGAGATTTTCCTCCTTTTAATCCATTTAAAGCTGGTTCATTCAAGAAACAGACTGCTCCAAGACTTCCTTCATGTAAGTGAATTCCGTGGACCAAAAGACGGGCAATCTGGACCTCGATCGGAAGATTGGGTTACGTCCTAGAGCAGAGTCCCGATTAATTTCGTTTGTCGGACTCGAAACCAAAGTCTGCTGGACAAAGACAGCCTGCTAAATAGAAACTAAAGAGCGTCTACGAAGCGGTCAATCTTGTTTGGAATTTGATTACCGATATCTATCGCGTTAAACTGGCTTGAGATTGGGTGGTTTGCTTTGTTATGAACTTCTGATATTGGCGGAAACTATCAAAGTTTTGATTGGACAATGGACGCATTCTTTTGTTTCACTACTAACTTGATACATAGACAGACAATACTTTATTGTAACACACAAAGACAGAAAACAATACAGAAATAGGTGCTAAGAGTAGACGAAGTACAAAGACGGCCTTATAGCTATAAGCGATCTCTTACAGGATGGACTGGACATGTAAGAACAAGATAGAAGGTGGCAATCAAAGAGTAAAACAAAACAATAATACTTACACTACATACTAAAATATCTACATACGTAACCTACAAACATTATAATAAACTTACTTGAACGTAAAAATAAGGTTGTCTAACTTTTACAAGGATAGATAGTTGATGAAGGAGTTTTATAAAGATAGGAATTGAAATGTAAGCGCCTTGACAAGAAAATTCATTGCCCTCCAAATAAGTCGGCACTTTTTAATAAGAGTATATATTTTGTATGGCACCTCGTATCTATCTATAATCATCACCTACCTACAAGCATTATAGAAAGCAATACTAATCATTTTTTTAAACTTAAATTAAAACAATTGTTAATTAATAAGGCCTATTACAATGTTAATGAATATCTAATGGATTAATTCTAGAATAAGACAATTCATTGATTATTAATTAATTTAGTTATTGACATTGTTTTTTTTTTAATCATTTATTTGGTGCATGAGGGTTTTGCCGAACATGGCATGTCACCCCCGTAATTCTAAATAACAATAGTGCTTAATCCAACAAAAATACATAATATGAAACTGAACAAAACAAACTTAACAAAAACTTAGTTGTATTTATTTATATACATTTAAAGTGACTTTGCATGCTGTAAAGCTGATCATGCTGAATAAAAAAAAAATAACCCATATTTCGCAAAATAGTATATAATTTGATTTTTTTGATTTTATTTGGCACGCGTCTGATGGCAGAGCATTCCATAGATGGGTATCTCGTACAGTGAAAGATTTGTCGTAGAAAGTGGTGGCCAGGGACTTTTAAGATGAGAGTTTCAGACATCTTAAAATCTATGCCCCCACACTGCACGAACTATGAACTTGACGAAATTCGTTACACATCTATTTCTATTGAATCATTTATGTTGATGAAAGGCACATAAAAATGATTCAATAGAAATACATCAAGGACCTGCGAGCTGTAGGTACGTTAGATTAATGCCCAAAACCGTGAGTATAGGAATGTTCTGTACATTTGTCAACGATAATGCGCTGGGTCTTGTTCGTGATGCGTGCAGAGGACAACTGACCGGTAAATCATAGCAGTGAGCAGGGCATTGCCTCCGAGGGTATAATGGGAATAAGTACTACCTGTGAAATATTGGGTAAAGGTAAAGTGATGCTAGAAAACTCAATTGTTTCTTCAGTAATTTGTTAACAGGGAGCGCCGAGCGATCCTATTCAAGATTTACTTACGAATTTAAGTTATTTCTATTATTCTAATAAAACAATTTCCAAGATTTATTACCTAGGTATTTACTTAAACTATTTGTTTCATTTAGTTGCACCGCTATTTTAGGAGAAAGCAAGGAATAGTATAACAAGATCCGATTTCATGATATAATTTTTGTTTGTATACAATTGCAAAGATTTCTTACCTAGGTACGTAAATTAAGGGCTCAAACTCTTTGGTTAATTATGTTGCTCCGTTTTTTTAAGAGAATGCAAGGAATAAAATAACATTAAGGTACAAAAGACAGTAATTCATGCAATAGTAAAAGTCACTAATTAAAAAGCTTTAACCAACAAATACTGAAGTTGCCAAATAAGCGGTTAGCAGTAATGGGCGGATCGAAAAGTTGGCCAGATTAACCTCAATTATAAGTCATAATGGACTTGAATCATTAACTTTTGCTAATTAGTTATCATAAATAAGTTAAGTTGAATCTGGTTCAGTAATAAATACATTTTAATTCATTCGTTTCATAAACTCACATCAGGTGAAAGTTTAGTGTAACTTAAAACTACTAAATTGATTTTCTTCGAACCTGCCAACAGCAACAAGTATACATATAGAAGCTGGTGTTTTCGAGATGCAAGAAATCACTTTTAAAACTTTTCCAGCTAAGAATTGCATACATACTGTTATAGGTTTATGTATTTTTATATATCATCTATATTTTTAACAGATGGTAAGACTGGTATTGGTGTGGATCAGTTAAGCTACCTCTAGATTGTTTGCAGTTGGCTAAACTGTTTCTAATATGTTTCTATTCCTTAATTATAATTTATATTAAGTATATACTATATATGTATTTATATTTATTCTATTTTTTTTTCTTTCTCTTAGAGTCTACAGGTGATCGGAATGCTGGCTTCTTTTCGGTCAATGAATTTTTGCTAAAGTTGCTAGCATTCTGGGCACACTGCCTTCTGACGGCTTAGATTTTTAAGAAATATATATAAGTGTAAAAACTAGTTATAATTGTTATATTCTGTTATCGTAACTTTCTAAGCTAATTTATCAAACATCCGATAAAAAAATATGTATTTTTCTTTGTTAATAAAGCTTCTTAACAAATAGAATAGAATAGAATATTTATTTTATTTGCAACTCAAATAAACAAAAACAAAATATGATTAAAAAATAAAATAAAAACAAAGCTTAAAACTAGTAGTTTTTGCATTGAGTCACAAAGCGGTCTCTGTCTCAGCATGAGCTAGCTGTAAAAACATTACAACCAACGCTGGTCTTCCGACAGAGCCGTTTGGTGACGACACGGAAGATAACACAAAATATGAAAACACGAAACATTCACAGATATAACATTAAAGAAACATAATCCACGGCAACGGTTGATAAATAGGAATAATTGAAGAGTAAATCAGTATACGTTCTTCAAACGTCATCGGTCCACGTCAATTGCGGTCAATATCCAGTATTTGTCGTCATCAATTCAGCGTCGCAGCGTCAGACTGGACATGTTTGCCGACGTCCCCACAAGTCGTGTTCGAGATATTCACGAGATGAACCCATCTTGTACAAGCCAAGTCACTGTTACTATAAATTGACGCTGTGTTTGGCTTCTTAATTGGACGGGCCGGCTTACAAGAAGGGTCGATTGGAAATATAGCTTTGCTTTCGCCAGAACTATTTCTTGGTTTATTTTTAAGGAGAAGACTGTGACGACCCGGTCTAGGATAGAGTTAGTTTGGGTATTTTAAACACATTTAATGGAAAACCAACGTGAGGCAGTCAGAATTATTTCGTTAGTTAGGTTTCTTATAGTCGCTTCTTTGTTCTAGTGTAGTGTTTCTACATAACAAAATGTACCTCTATGTACATTTTCCAATTAGCGGTAATTGTATATTTCATTTCTTTATAAATGAAATATATCACTCTATTTCCATGTCTATTTTAATTTGGAGAATCAGAAATGTTCTAAATGTACGCAGAAGTCCAGTGTCTATTGAAAATAAAGAAATGTTTAATTATGTTAGTTACCAAATACGAAAACCCTCATAATTTCTGGTAGGGGTTAGCTCAACCATTGAATAGATCAATAACACCCCGGCGCGAACCGATCTATAAAAATCAAGCAACAAATATCAAATGATGTCCTTACTCAGTCTGTATGGATGTTAAATTCACTCAAATAGCTTCATTCAAACTGTTCGCTCCATGGCTGTTAGATACCAGTTATTCATCGGCACAAGAGCTTTGACGCCCAATTAGAGGAATAACTTTAGTCATATTAGATAGGTGAACCTCAATTAGGCGAGGAGGTGCTCTGTATTCTGGAACGAGATACAATTATCCTAAAGGGCAAAGAACGTCATGAGTTTCCTAGACTTACACTTCTTGACGTCGTCGGTCGGAATATAGCGGGAAGATCTCAAATAATTAAGCTCACACTCTTCCTCGTACTCTTGCTATAAGCTTTTGATCACGTTATGTCATGTATATTTGTTTGGTTTGATTCGACATCTTTAACTCAAATACTTTCTTCAGATTTAACCGTTTCCCGCTACGTTGTGAATCACGGCTGCATTTTGACGGGCGCCGCTATGTAAGCTAAACCAGTCTTAATGTTTGGCGGGCGGGCAGCGGGACGCCCGAGGTGCCTGATGTGATGTTAATTAATAACGTCTGTCTCACGCTAACGAGACCATCACGACTACATTATTTAGCCACCTGATTAGTTCGCAGGAGCCGGCTGATCCCAGCAGCCTCTCCTGCCAGCCACTTCGCCCGCAGCTCTAATTAACGTCTCCCGAACGGGACCCATTAAATTTGATTTGTCATTGCACTATCGCTAATTGGAACTTCGTAATTGATCATTCCAATCATTGATGTGGTCCACGCACGATGTGAACCGCTAACAATCAATGTTTGCCTTTACTTCACGACTCACTAAAACTAATGAAATATGAACCGACCGCGCCATCCATGCGTCAACAACGACTCGTTTTGTTTCTATTCTATTATTAAAACCTTTAATTTAGGGCAACAGTTTTACACGAAAAACGATCAAAACGCAATCTCTCTGGATAGGCAACCTATTCGAAATTGATATGGGTGGAGCGCAATGCTGCGTCGCGCCTATGCAGCCTCGTAAACGTCGCTAGCGAGCCTCGAAACGACCGAAAGCCTATAAAAGTAGCCGACGCACCTCGCACTCTATTCCCCTTCAATCGGGTTCAGATTAGAACGGACACTGCCCTAGACGCGTTACATAGACGGACGAATTTCGTTAATAAATAAACGCACTGCCCGGCGTCCGGCCGGCACTCGAAAAATAGGAAAAAAACTTTCGGGTGAAAATTTGGCGCAAGTATGACAGCAACGCAGGCGTGACGTACACAAATCATTGTTCGATACCACCGCGCTGTCAAAGGAATTTTTAATAATATTTACTGGCTGAGATTCGGTTTAGCGGGGATTCCCCTTGTTACCGTCATATCGAACTTGCGTGACAGCATGCCGAATTCATCAAAATCAAAAGATTTTATTCATACTTTTTCGCACTATGATTTTACTGTCATTGTTCGGAGCCTTTTCATGTATTCGGTCTGTGTAGTTAGCCATTCTTTTGTTTCGAACGCGAATTCTGTTTAAAAATGCAAAACGTTCGCAATGCGTGAAGCGAAGATGAACTCAATTGTTACGTCGTAATAATTATTGTGTCATTAAATTGTAGGTACCTTCGTAGACAAACTTTAATTAAATTATATGCCGGGTATACGGGAATGCTTATGATGACGATCAAATCGTATCAATTATGGAGTACTCAGCAAACTGAAGAGTCGACGAAAGTGCTTTCGGCTTTCGGTGAAAGTGCTTTAGGCATTCAGCAAAAGCGACTTCGGCTTCCTTGAAATTCTAATAAAATATTTACTTGAAAGCAATGGTAGTTTCAGGGTTCTGACAAGGAAAAATAAATAGTTGATTAAAATTCATTAACAAATCGAGTACACTAACTTAGTTTAGCTAAGCTCGCACAGCTGACGCCGTTTTCATACCATATAGCTTTGTTTGCATAGTTTGCAGTCTACACGCATGTATGGAAAACTGCTTCACCTATGTGAGCTAAGCCAAAACTAAATTATAGCTAAGCTATCGGTCTGCAACCCGCATAACTTGTACAAGGATTTTAAATGTGTCACTCAACTTATACTGACGTATTTGAATTTTAAGCTGAATAAATATTATTGTGCCAGCAGGGCATTATTGTGCAAAATCCTGGATATGCAAGTGTTCTTCTCAGGAGGTATAAAAACTTCAACACCAAATATTGCAACTTGCAATTTAATTGCAACAATTCGGCCTCCCCGAGTATTTTCGGCTACACCAGCCACCCCTACTCAATGGTCGCAAGTTCTAGATCCCACTCCTGATCTTAATTAACCTCACGTGTTCGCTTTACATCTTTCACACCGAAACATTGCAACTTGCAATTTCAGTGCAACGATTCGGCCTCCCTGTGTATTTTCGGCTACACCAGCCACCCCTACTCAACGTTAGCTAGTTATAGATCCCACTCCTGATCTTAATTAACCTCACGTGTTAACCTCGCAATAACTACGGGTATGTGCTCTCTGCAACTTACTACTTAATAATAATGTGACGCGGGTATGTAAATTTATGCTTAACTTTATCGGAGATGCCTTAATTATGTAATATAAGCCCATATATCAACCTTAAGTGGTTTATTACTAACTAATAGATAAGCAGGCTTAGAGTAAGTTATTTGTATGACAGGTATCTCTGAGTTAATATTTTATGAGGTTATAATATTAAGTTGGTTTTGAATTATACATTATTACAACAGCATTCTTTTGGTTTTTAAAATTAAGGGCTAAGAAGAGGTAACGTTTTCTTAGCTTTTTATTGAGACGGACATAAACATAAACTCTGGCTGGATTGCAAAGTGTTTTGAAATTAAGACGTTCTAATTTTTAACGACAATTAATTTGATCTAGAATATCTCACTAATATTATAAATGCGAAAGTTTGGATGTTTAATGGATGGATGTTTGTTACCTCTTCACGCCTTAACGACTGAACCGATCCGGCTGAAATTTTGGATAGATGTCTCTAAGTCAAACATAGCCTACTTTTTGTCCCGTAAAATAGTTCCCATGGGAAAGAAATACCCTTTAAACGTTTCCATAGAAACAACGCGTGCGAAGCCGCGGGCAGAAACTAGTTTCTCATATAACTTATCCTCTGTAATTTTTTATACTATACCAATTTTTTTACCTTATTATTTTGGCAAGACGAGTAACATCGAGGGCATCAAATAATAGAATAATAGTTCATAAAACAGTAACTAGAAGCACCGCAACCGATCCGCGGTCAGCGCGCGTCTATTTCGAAACTTTCTAATGGGTGATATATACATGGTTGGTTTGTTCAGACCACATCGTACCACCGCTTAATCCACCGGGAGTATTTGAGCTGCTTATAAAAAATAAATAAAAAAGGAGTTTATTCATCAAAATTATATCTTGGTTATAAATGAGACTTATTAGTACTTACTACTTACATAATTCTATAAGTACTTAATAATTGTAATACACTTTACTACTGAGAATATATACTAAACAAAGAACATTTTTGAAGTAAGATTATTTAAAGAAAGTACGGTGACGTATGGTATCGTTATCTCCCATATAGGCCATATAAGCCGATCGTATTTTTTGACGTTGGCAGTTAAATTCTTTTTGGGGATGTAAATGTGAACCTTTGAAATATTAGCCGTCGATTGTAGGATATTTTTTGGCAAAATTATAATATTTTTTAATATATAAAGATTATTTATAGGGTATTTATCGCGAACATTTTTATTTATTTTCCCCTACTTTTTAATATTTTAAAAACAAGCATTGATATCATCTAGGCCCAAAGTGCTTGGGAAGAAAAATCCAACGAACCCAAACTCGACGGGATTACGTAATTTCGTTTAGAGTGAAAAGAGTTTTCGTTTTACCTGCGGCCATTTTCTGTTTGCATCATCAGACCAGCTCGATGGTTCCCACAACATTGCTTTGTCACCGAATTTACATAAGTATACCATATTCCACCTCAATTGTTTGAGGATAACTGGTCTAAAATTCAGTTGCAAAATTTGTCCCACACGTTTGAACAGGGCAAGTTAAATAGGAATTTGTAAAAAGCACTAGTGATAGAACCTTTTCTTACCTAATAGAGTTTTCAGTTTTATTAAATAAAAAATGTAAAGGTAACTTAATAAGTTATATTATAATTATATATAACACATATCGTATCGAAAAATTTGTAACAATAATTTATTACTTTTAAAAAAAAATGTACGGACAACCAAGATCGGACACAGATTACTTCATAACTTGAGGATGTAGCCTACTTGGATCCAAGCACCCACCGTGTATTCGATGACGCCTAGTTCATCAACAAATTCATTATGTCGTAAAACGGCTTGCGCGAGACCGAAATATCGCGGGGCTCGTAAACTCGCTCGTAAAGACGTTTGTTTACTAATTCTAGAGGGCAGGTGGGCCGAGGCATCCTGCTAATAATAATAGTGGACCTACTGTGGCCTTTGCCCTGCAGTGGGATGATACAGACTGAAAATAATAAATATATTATATTAAAAAAATCTCCGAGCGTCTTGTCGAAGCGACGCGTGATTCGAGAGCTGGTTGATATCTGGCGCAGCGCATCAGCATTGCCATACAACGGGGCAATGCAGCTAGCGCCTTGGGGCTTCCGGCTGGTACTGATATGGAGCAGTTGTGCTATCTGTAGATTGTTTTCAACAGTCTGCAGTTTGCTCAATTGTTTCAATTGTAAATACTATTTTCTTTGTTAATAAAGGTTCTTTAAAAAAAAATACTGTGTGCATTCATCTGGAGGTGGACTTTTTAATCCGCACGCAGTATTGAGAAAGTTTTTTAACCGACTTTAAAAAAGAAGAATGCTCTCAATTCGTCTGTATGTTTTTTTTTGTCACATTATGTTATCGGTTATTCTGAATCATAAACAATAGAGGTGTTGGGGTAGGTAAAGGCATCTTATTTATTTCAGAGTGGGAAAGAAAACTGGGTTTTAATTAAGTACCAAGCATTAATTTAGAAAACTAAATTATAAAAAAATATGTACTTACCTACCCGACCCAACCCCTAAACCTATTTTTCTTTCAAACAGGCCGCGTAAGCTTTGGCCTCCAAAAACATTATAAAGTCAAAGTCATAGTCAAAAACTCTTTATTTCCATAAATACAATAAATGTACACTTAGAAAAGGTCAAATTCTTAATAATTAAACACTGACACGGAAATAAAGTGGTATTTTTGATTTCAGTCGCTTCGGTATGTATACTAAAGTAAAGAAGCGACGAAGAAACCTTCAGCCTGTTAGTTAGTTGTTATTTTCGAGTTGGAGCAAATCCCGTCCCAAGCTTTATTATCCTCTAGATAATCTGATATTTTATAGTAGGCCTTTTTACACAAGAAGGTTTTGACAATTTGTTTGAATTAATAAGTAGGTACTCAACGGTTGGTCTCATTATTAATCGTGAATCGTAACGTTTCTATGATGCCGACTGTACATATTGTGTTTACAAAGTTAAGATATTTGCGTGACATAAAATTACTCTATTTTGCAGAGTTATACCAGTTATGGCCACTGTAAAGCTAGGTACTGACGGGTTTTATGGTGTAATGTAACGTGTCAAACAGCGAACGTTCGTGCGATCTGTACCTACAGGGAAAGAAGGCGCTCGCAACGGCCAACGAAACTGGGGGCCTACTCGGGAAAGGAAAATCCAAGTTTCTTTTTCGTTTTCGCGCAAAACCAACTCTTATGTCGCTTGCATAAGATTAGCGTTTGCACGAAAACGAATCAGAAACTTCAATTTAGTTTTTACGAGTACGGGCCCTGATTTTAGCACACGGCGGCGGCGTAACGTTTCTTGCTCGCTGCGATTGGTACATTACGCCCCGTGACACGGGTCATTATCAGGCTTTATATTGAGAACGAAACAACGCAAGTTCATTATTAACTTAAATTCGATATATTTGTGCCACACACCGGTGTGGCACAAATATATCCAGTCTGCACATACCTCAACTAAAGAATAACTATACCACCAACCATTTCCTAAAACCTTTACACGCCAAGCATCATCTCAAAAACCGTAAAAACTAATCCTTATTTTCGATCCGGTTGACTGGTGATAGTGCAAAGACGTCCAAATTGGCTGCAGGTCGCAACTTTTAATGAGGCGAAATTCCCGTCGAATCGTCGTCTAACGCGACGTTCGTTAGCAAAAACGGGCCGCGCTAACACGCGATTAGAATACACCCTCGGCTTTTTGGCACACTGGGCGCAAACGGAGTTTGGCTGGGGTTTTCACTTTGACAAATTGGAACCCTGAATTTGGGAATGATGAACTGGAAACTTTGGAAATTGAAGCTTATGGGCGTTGGGCATTGCCATTGCGGTGGTAAAAATTCTTGAATTTTAAAGAATTGTATTTTGTGATATTTAGTGAGGGTCGTGCCTAGAATTTCAGTGGAACGTTTATCATTTCCATATTTATTCTCATTTTTGCCCATACTTCTGGGCATATCTTCAGCTCATGCCAAACATAATAAGCTTGACATACCTACTTCATTTCGTAACGATTGCAGAAACTATCGTCCATTTCATTTAGAAACCGTTCCCTGGGCTCACTTTTTCCTTGTGTCACGTAATGAATTGACTTAGGATGGAAATTATTTTGGAACTATAAAATATAGGTATGTAAACATTTATTAGATGTAAGATACAATTTCCATCTTAGTCCATTTATATAGTGTGAAATGAAGCAAAAGCGAACTTTTATGGAACGGTTATGTGAAATGGATTATAAGGATTTCACTAATGAACATCTTTAAAAACATTTCTATAGTTATTCGGCTGAATCAATAATGGCTATTATACGTGTGTCCTGATCCTAACCCTGAAAGATAGTGCCTCATTTGTGGCGGGCTTTCTCTTTTGTTGTCACATTAGCGAATAACTGCGGCAGACTTCAATACGTTAATGATGTCAGGACTGCACGGACCCTTATAAAGGAGCCTTGTTTTGAAGCTGAGAGAGCCAACACGAGCATACCTAATGCTTATTTTCTAAAGTCTCTGTCTTTCGGCTGTCTATTTGACCTGAAAGAGAAAGACAAAAATAGGTGTTTTACAATTCTTTTTGTCCTAAAGAAGAAAAAAACAGGAACAAGATATAGCAAAGGAATCATAAACTGGTGCCAAAAAAAAAACAGGATATAGCAAAGGAATCATAAACTGGTGCCAATTATCTGCTTGTACTTTTTGTTTCAATTCTTATTTCGTTGATTTTTAAATACTGTAAATCAGATATAAAACTTACGGGAAAAATACAGACAAAAAGCACTTGATATCTATTTTTTTCGCTACATACTATTCTAAAATTGGCTTCTCTAAAATTTCAGTTCTGTTCTTTTTTAATCTCAATTATAAATGCGTTCTTAACTGCTCGCTGCCTCTTTAATTTCTTTTAGACACCATATTTGGCGCAAACCAAAAAAGGTTGTTCTTCTGTCACATATAGCGAATATCTGTCAACTCCGGCCAGTTAATGATGCTGGCGGGACGTCTATTAGGGGGAAAAACTCCTTTTACCATGCGCCTGCGCAGGCTTTATCGGGAAGATCTGATTTCTTGGTTTTAGCTTCATCAACGGGCTATTATTGGGTTAACAATTCATTGTTTTATTAAGCTTGTTTTGTTTGAAAGCACTGAGCTTATAATTTTAAGCGTCATATAAACCAAACAAATTTGATAAACACGCCTTGCGTTTGGGTGAGCCATTTTTTTTTCATTTGATAAATACATTAATTAAAATAGATTAGTTTGATTTTAGATAGACGGATATACATTTTATTATATTTACAAGTCATGATTTTTTTGTTCTATTTTAACTGGCAATGGCCTTTATTAACAAAGAAAATTACAATTAAATAATAGAAACAAATTAGAACTAGACTAGTTCTAATGTGTAAAGTCTAAGTCTTTACATTTGGAAACAATTAAGCTAACTGCTGACTGTGGCAAACATACAAATTAATTTAATGTAATATTCAATCGATACTTCAAATTTCTTAAATATTTAAGATGGTTGCCTATTTCACACCAAGTAGGTAAGTTTCTTATGGAACTCAATCCATTTATCACACAATACATTCAATACAAACCAGTAATTTAAAACTAATATCCACAACTTGATTGCTTTCTCATAACAAAATTCAGAAACAGGCCAGTGCCGTCAACGGTAATAGCAATGGTTATTCACTATTCACAATTGAAGGCCAAGTTGAACTGAACAAGCAACAACCGCTCTAATTACAACGCAATAAGTCTTATAATCTCCGTATTAATCGACTAAATTTTCATGTTTATTCATAGGTAGCGATTGTTCTTAATCTACGCAAGAATCTACTTAGCGAGCAGAAACTCATTTTTGAAGTTCGTAAATTATCGGCCGATATTGAGGCTATTTTCCTCCTAATGAGGTTGTAAACAACACTGTCTAGATAATTAAACTCCTTAATCGCAAAACTCAAACGGTAACCGCATTTTAAAACAAAACCGGCCAATTTGGTAGCGACCGCGGCGCTGGGCTGGGCTGCGAAGTCAGCTAGGTCACTCTATATTGCTCCAAGCAAAATCACCTTTAACTTTGTACTTCTTCCTCTAGTGGAAATGAAGCAAAAAAAAATTAAATGAAGAGATTCAATTAGCACTTTGTTACTTATTGCATACTTTTTTATTTCTAAATTTTACCGACGTTTTTTATTTTTTTTCCACGACCTATGTGGCGCGGCTGGCGAAGGTCCGCCGGCGACGCAGAAGGTTGCGGGTTCGATTCCCGCCTTGGGACAAATGTTTGTACGATCTGCAAATATTCGTTCCGGGTGTTCTGGGTATTTTCTATATATAATAAAAAATACCTATCTATGTTATGTATTGTATTAAGTTTATCAGTCATCTAGTACCCATAACACAAGCTCTGCTTACTTTGGGGCTAGATGATGCTGTGTGGATTGTCCAGCATTATTTATTTATTTATTTTTTAATCGTTTAGTTTTAATCGTCCATTTATTTGATAATCGTTTAGTTGATGACTTGTTTATGAACTTATTTTGTAACCCTAAAGGAATAAAAGTTATCAAGTTTGCTTTTTGTATCCCGCAAATATTTCAATCAGTTGAAAAGTCTGTTTAGTTTTCACTACTAAGATATGAGACGGTAGATTGTCTGTTTGATAGAAAGAGTTTGTATTATATAATTTTTTTATAATCGAGCATTGAGCTTTTGAAAGAAAATAGTATCTGACGTCCATAGGCTACGGCAACTGGTTCTTATCAGGCAGGGCGCATGCTTGTCACTTGATATTAAAAACATAAAACGTTTGTATACAATAAATTAATTCTATTTTAGGTAGTTGTGTCTTAAAAAGAAGATTATAAATGTACTAGCTGCGTTCCTCTACTGCGGCTAAGGTTCCCCTGTATCGGCGCGGCGATCGCGGCTCATTACTCCCGCCCCCACCCTAATTACGCCCGCCCTGCCCCCGCCCTACCCCCGCCGACGTGTTCGGATGGTTTTCTAATAATACCTTTATTTCTGTCCAGGTTAAACTCTTAATTACCCATTTATATCAACAAATCGTTTGGAAAACCGTTAAAAATTATTTGCTTTGTTTGCTGTTTCCAATTAAACTTTGAGCTTGATTAACTTTCATTGTGGAGTTATTTAGTTAGGGGCTTATTTACGAAATTATTTTTACGAGCTCTATTAAACAGGATTTCCACAAAATTGTTTCTTATTAACGTAGATTAACATTACCTATACCTACTCTTTTCTACAATCCTAGATAGTAAACAAAGGAATTACAAAATCAAAGAAATATCATCGCAGATGTCTCCAATGTATTTGAACTTGAATTTGCACCATTTTGACTGCGCTTTAGCAAATTTTGTTGAAGTTTGTGTGTTTGTTTTTGGTGATAACCTTGCCTTGTTATTTTCTGTACGTTTTACCAGTTTTTGTTTAGTTAGCATTTATTTTATATTTTATACCTTTGTTGGTATAAAATATTCTGGATTCTATTAACCTACCTAAGGTATTTGTAAGTTATGTTCTCAAAATAGACTAATCCATTTCTCTCTATATATATATATATATATATATATGTATATATAGAGAAATGTAAGAAACTGTTATGAAAAATACAGCAAAGTAAAGTAGAGTTGACTTATTAAAATACCAATGACTAATTAAGGAGACCACTCAGCTACCACTTCATTTAATAAATGAAATAATTAATTAACATTTATTTTAACGTGTTGTTTTGTCGATAATTTTGTAGACATTTCCGTATTGAATTCATTTATTTATTTCTAAGGATATGTATTCGATTAGAACGTTTGCAACAGTCTGCAATTACCTCAACTGTTTCAATTGTTATTATTTTAATTGTAATTTTACAGACAGACAGACAGAGCATTCGAATTTATAATATATAGTATGGATATCAGTTATCTAGTACCTATAACACAAGCTCTGCTTAGTTTGGGGCTAGATGAAGCTGTGTGAATTGGCCAGCTTTATTGATTTACGTCTGCCATTAAAATTGCACCTGCATTGTCAAGCAAAGTAGGTATCTAAACAACAATATATTTTTATACTGCGTCCAACAAAAATATTTACCTACAGATTTCTTGCCAAAATTCATCGCACCAATGAATGTGCCAAAAATCACTTTGTCTTGAACAGTTTATTGCTGGCATTATGTTGAAAACGACTTTATCTAATTGAGTTTTAATTATCTGATAATTTACTAAATGTCTTTGTTGAAAGCTTTTGGGAAGTTATTGAACCGGTTTTTATATGTCCTAAATTTATCTGAACAGTTAAACGGTTACGTCATGGTTATTGTGCCACAGATACTTATTTTAAAGCTAGCGCGGTCCTCTTGTTTTTCCTATACCGGAGGCCTAGATTTGTGACGTCAGCGTGGATAATGTATGAAAAAAGAAAAGACAATCGCGCCAGCTCTTAAAAATTTATCTATACTTGTGTCACAGAATAACTTCCTTTCTTCTTTAAAAATCTGCAGCCCATCAGAATGGGAAGGAACCATATCAAACGGGAACAAGGGATATTTACTTTGAAAAGGTCCCATCTCATTGTGACGCTTCTCGTATGAGAAAAGTGACGTAAAATATTTAATTTGGCAAGGTTCTGTGACATTTCTCATCGCGCACGGATTTGAAAATTCATGAAAAAATCATACGCGTAACCTATTTCAGTACCTAAATATTCACGCTTTCGATCAAAGCTTTCTGTGATATTATTTTATCGAATACCTAATTGGCTATAACTCCCCCATCCTAAATTGATAATATCCCCACAAATAAATTCAATTATCTGTAACGAAAATGTATAAGTAACATTAATTTATTAGTCGTAACATTTTGTCAAAAGCCACACTCGTAC
Organism: Eupithecia inturbata; assembly: GCA_963662085.1. Lineage (NCBI taxonomy): Eukaryota > Metazoa > Arthropoda > Insecta > Lepidoptera > Geometridae > Eupithecia > Eupithecia inturbata. Next base: position 4,953,025 of record OY759180.1, on the reverse strand, counting down.
GATGAGCTAATCGACTATCACCGCTAATTGGCCCCGTCTGCCCCCTCCCAAGCTAGGGGGGAACGCCCCCCTCTCCCTAACTAATTAGATAAGTTCGCAACGCGACTGTACTTCTGGTGCCCCACTAAGCATCAATCTTTCTAATTAAACATTTTTGACACCGCAACGATTAGCCATCGAACCAATTTCTATGCTAATATCGCGAATAGTTTTAATTTAAATGCAAAACGAGCGAATACGGCAAGTATACGGCTACATACATATGTATGTATGAGCTGGACTGTTATTCCAACCTGTTGTTATTACGTCAATCTCGTTACTTGGTTGGCGCTTTCATTGATAACTTGTTCAGCCTTTAAATTTTGTTAACTATTATTATTCTAATTAGGAATAACAGAAGTTTTGTGATGCTAATTTAGGTCCAATTTCACCGTTTGCTGCCAAAACTATGATCAACAAAACATAGTTCAGCTTGATCGAGTTCAAATTCGTAATACCTATTGTGTGACATGCATGACGCTCTTGAACTCGGTTTAGCGCTTAAACCGGATCAGCTTTAAATCGGTAAAATGCGCTAAACCGGTTTAAAGCGCTAAACTGAGTGTATGTTATATTAAACGCGTTCAATTTGAACGTGAACGCGTTCAATTGCAGCGGTGAAATAGAAACCCTAAACGTCTGCGTATTCAAGTCAATTGAAATCAAGAGTGAATAGACCCTTCTAGACCTTTGTGATACATCGTCATCGTCCACATCGTCACTTTCCATCAGGTGAGATTGTGCTCAAACGAAGGTCTTTATATTTGTACTAGCTGCAGCCCGCGGCTTCACACGCTTTTTTCCGGAATAAAAGGTAGCCTAGTATGTCCGTCCTCGGGATACCATCTACCTCGCTGCCAAATTTCACCGAGATCCGTTTAGCCGTTCTTGAGTTATAAATATTGTAACTTACACGACTTTCTTTTATATATATATAGATATATAATAGATATAGAGATAGATTTATTTATTCCACTTTAGGTATGTTACACTTGATGTCGTAACACTATATATAATTTATATTATAACAATCTCACACAAATTTTTGATATAGGAAACACCATAAAGGTTGTTCAACGAAAATAAAAATAAAAACAGACAGACACGCCTTTTCTACAAATTAAATATAAATAATTGGTCAGACTAAAATGATAAATAATAAATAGATTGAAAGGTATGGCAAAGTATGCTGCTGTATAAGGGCATTGTCAAACTATAGGTACTAAGAATAATGTACAAAATTACATAATAAACAATATAAACAATATAATACTAAAAAAGTGATCTCTCACTTTTTTCATCAGCCTGCCTGGAGGTGGAGGCCTAGTTACAATTAGGCCCCCACCGTTTAATTACTATTAAACGAATTCTTTAAAATATTTACGTGTTTCGTTTCGTTTTTTTTTGTGTAAATTGGTAGGTACTCTAATTTGGTTTATTAGAAGACCAATTGGCCGAAACGTGACACGCAATTGCGTCTTTGGATAAATAAAATAGGCCGCAAATGACAGTGCAGTACTAAATAGATCATAAAAAAAAATATTTTCTATGTTGATTATAGTAGAAATTAAAATCATTTTATTATATAAATTAGTTAAAAAAATTATAATTACTCAATACAAATTTATAAACGACCGATGTGGCGCGGCGGGCGATGGTCCGCCGGCGACGCAGGTGGTTGCGGTTTCGATTCCCACCTAGAGACAAATGTTTGTACGATCTGCAAATATTTGTTCCGGATTTTCTGGGTATTTTCTAAGTATATAATAAAAAATACTATCAATGTAAATTTTATTTGTGTAGTATGTGCATATATCAGTCATCTTTATTATTTACTCTAATTATTACGTAACGCTTTAATAACCTGTTTAAATAAACATTGAACAACATCATGTTAGTCTGATCCGTACAGTCACAGTCAAAAGTAGCTGCTCCTTGTACTGGCGCGAAAAAGACAATTAGTTTAGACAGATACCTGCTGCTGTCTTTTATAACAAGAGTGGACCATTATAGATCTCCTGAGAGCTATAAATCAGGGCATACAATGGCACATTGTCTGTCGCTCAGATTAAATAAATATAAATAGGTGGCGACTCCTGCGCCGATCTTATCGCTTACGACATTTAGAGATGTGAGACGCCGAAATCACCCTTCTACGGTTAACTGTAAAGGTGATATTGATGTATGAAATCACAAGGATCTAAGCTTTCTAATCTATTTTATACCTTATTTGAAAGGGTCATGGCCTAAAACTGTCTGGTGGTGTAGACTCGTATATAGATAGTCAGTCACAAAACGCTTAGGAACGTACTCGACGTTCATCTGGTTTATTTACTGTAGGTTACTCAAATATCAACCAATTAATTTAAATATTTAACAAAATTATATTTACATATTTTTCTATGTAGCACAAGCTCTGCTTAACTTGGAGCTAGATGATGCTGTGTAAATTTTCCAGCATTATTTTTATTTATTTTATATATATTTTCTCAATAACTATACAAAAAAATTGTTGATGGAATGGATAACCGGCATACTTATATTTTTATATGACGTTTAGATGAGTTTCGAATTAATCGATCGGCCGCGGAAGAGATTCAAATTGGCTCTCATTTCCGGCCGCTAGAGGGCGCACGCACCCGCCACCTGTGCCGGCATCCGGCCCGCCAGCCAATTATTGGCCTTCCCTGAATATAGGTACCCTACGTCAAATAATTATTCCAATACCTGGTACTCGACTCATTATTCAATGCTAAATGCTTTATTTCTTTATTTTTGGCCCGTGGCAAAGGCTTTTTAAACCTATCGTCCTACCTACCATACATTTTAAAGTATTGCTTAAATTGGTCGACCTGCCAGAGAAGAACTTCTTTTTTTTTTGTATTTGGTTTCTCGTAACATCCCCTTAAGTCATATAAAACAAATCATCTATCTATCTGCTTTTATTAGCCTTTTTGTTTTACTTTAATATGAATACTTAGGTATTTGTTTACTTTGGTATTATGATACTTAGGTATTGTTTTGTTGACGACCGATGTGGCGCGGCGGGCGAAGGTCCGCCTGCGACGCAGAAGGTTGCGGGTTCGATTCCCGCCTTGGGACAAATGTTTGTACGATCTGCAAATATTTTTTCCGGGTGTTCTGGGTATTTTCTATATATAATAAAAAATGTCTATCTATGTATGTTATATATTGTATTAAGTTTATCAGTCATCTAATACCCATAACACAAGCTCTGCTTACTTTGGGGCTAGATGATGCTGTGTGGATTGTCCAGTATTATTTATTTATTTATGTTTCCTTAAATTAGTCAATAATTTTATTGAAGAAACATGATAAGTCACGTGGGCTACAAGAAGATTGATTAGTGAAAGTTTAGTAATAAACGAGGGTCCGTAATACTGAGATAATTAATTCTTAGCGCAACTTAATTGATATTGGTATTAACATTAATTAGAAAAGTTCGTCCTCTGTTTCCAAGTTTTTGTAATTTTGCAGCCCCGACTCAAAAATATATTTCAATATAAATTTTATTGTTATAAAGACGACGAGATGTCGTCGACTCTATAAATATAAATAAATGGGAATTAATGTTTTTCTTTCAAAACGTAGTTTATATTGGTTTAACAATTTTTTCAACATAGAAAAACAGAAAAAAGCACCAACTTGTGTTAACAACTTGCAATAAATAAATGATTTTTACTTTGTACGAAAATGGTATAAAAGTTCGATTTGTGTGTACTACGCTGTTGGCGTTCCTTTCTTAATAAATAAATAAAAGTAATCAATCAATTGCCTTTTGGCAAAGAAAATACCTATGGAATTCTAATTGGCAGGTGCCTAGCACTATTAATTATTAAATGGACACCGCAAGGGTAGGTGAAATAACTTCATTAGCACGTGTAGGCCAGCCTCGCTTGTCGTGTCGTACATGCTATGCGAACCGCCCTACGGAGTGCCCAGGCTTTTATGCCGTAGCTTAGCTATGAGTGTACGTATGTGTATCGTACTATAAGATTGTGCGTCATGTGTGTAATTTGCTGATTTTGTCGCAAGTGCAGGTCAAAATTACCAATAAATAAAATAGTAGATATGTGATGTGGTGATGATACTCGTATATCAAACACCGTTGCAGTGTTCCACCTCACGTCTAAGTTAACGGACTATTATGTACGATCGTACGTAAAGGCTGAATGAACTTAATAAATCTTGCTGAAATAGGTTATCTCACTGATGAGCTTAGGGACAACAGGTCACGCATAGGTACAGATAGAGACAGATGTTGTCCGTGGGAGTGGGACTAGAGACTATGAGGTACTATGGTCTCATCTGGGGTAATAGTTCCGCTAAGCGACGCCGCCGGAGTGGAACAAGAGTTTAATTAAAGGACGCTCACCTCACGGGCCTCTGTTGTCGGCCGGCTCATCGCATGCGCCTTAATTAGTTCAGACCGCCCTAACGGGCTTATTTTGTTTTTCTCTGATAATTTTTAATTAAACGCTTGATTAAAATGAAAGTTTGCGTAAGTACCGTGGAACAATCGAGCCCAGAGTTTAGGATAATGAATTGATGGTGTTACTTTGCTCGCTTGCGCTCGCTAGGGACTTAATTAAAAATCGCCGATAGAGTGTGTAGAGGGGAGTTTGAAACGAGTTGGAACTTAGTCCAGAGGCTCTGTTGTTTTACTATGTCAATTTGAATACGATTTTGCCTCACGGGCGCTTGTTAACGAATACAGCGAGGGATATAATTGATGTCGATGTAATTGGTGCAGGTTTTGCAACGCGTTTCCATTTCTTTGCTTGATATGCGAGACCTGATTCTATTTTCAGGAGCATTCTATGAGAAAATATGCTTTACAAAATGGGCTTCTAGACTCTTTCAGATCAATCATTATTTTCCAAAGAAAAGACATCAACGCGCTCACGTTTCTCGTATATCTAGTCAATCTTTTTATGTTTACTAAAGATATTTCAATTTAAAAGCAATCTAAAGAATTCGCAGCTAATCCAATAGATGTAAATCAGCCGCTATCTCTCAGCGCAATGTACGTACAAGCACAGTCGGGCTGATAAACAAGGAATTCATTAAAGCGATCTGATTTGTCAAGCCACTTGATCTATCCGCGAATGAGACCCACTAGGCGGGCCCGGTTCATGCGATCAGGCGCTTCTCGCTGCTGTAACCATGAATTTGTTAGTTTGCGCTATATTTTTTACCTTTTTTATGGTAGGTAAATAAGGAGGCATATGTTTAACAGTGGACATTTACATGGGCTCATAAAATGATAATAAAGGTATATGATATATCCAAGAACCACTCGTAACTTTACTTTGTTTTAATTTAGGACGTTTCGCTATTATTATGTAAGTAGGTACTCTATTATAATACTAATGTTATGTGCCTAGGTAGTAGACAAAATCATTATTTTTATTTGCTAATTTGAATTGTTAACTCGACAAGCATTTTAAAACATCATAGTTATACATTAGCAAATACATTTTCAGATTATAATGGCGGGAATGAAAATCACAAATTCCCAGACATCTATTGACGTTAGACTACACAACTAATTAATGAAAGTACATAATGTCCGGAACTTTTCGTACTCACAGCCACTTTACCGCGAGCAGCATGTGTCATTAGCAAATTCTTGGCTTGTCGGCGGCACGCGTCCCTAACGAGTTTCTTGCTAACGACGTGCTAACTCGATACCGTCCCACATCCCACGTCGCGTCGTCGACGCGGGACTTGCATTGTTGCAATTATAATGATATTGATACGAACATCTAGCGGGATAACCCTTTTTACAAATGTACTTCTAAACGCGCGATAGAGCGTCAGTCAAGATCGGAAAGAAACGATCGATCGAAGACGATGTAATAGCAGTGTTATTTATATGAACTATTGGACACGCACTTGATCCCACTATACATGTGATATTATTAAAGCTTCAGACTCTGAATGTTACAATAAGAGTGAGAATCCAAAATTTCATGAGTACATTAAATTCAAATTTAAAGTGCTTTATTTCCTTTAAACCTTACACGACTCTTGGATACGTCACATTTAAATAAGGTTCTTGAGTTACTGAAAGTCAAAGTGTAAATTTTTACAATTGTCTAATTTACATTTCCGTATTCATTGTATTCATAAGTACATAAGTTCCCGTACCTGACTATGTCAGTGCCGCCAAACTAAAACAACAAACCATCTAACGCGATAAATGAGATCATAAAACGTTTTTCACTGAACTTACTGCATCTAGTCTTGTTTTCCTTCTGTTGGATGGACCACACCGTTTTACTAGATTTCACAATAAGTAGGGTCTTTACTAATCTTTTTCACGAAAAATGATGTATGATGTACAGCCAGATAGACCGAAATAGGCATGACGGCTTCCTCTAAAGGCTACAGAACATATTTTGGCATGTCAAGCAGTCGAGCAGCGTTTTCACGCGGCTCTACCTCTATATATTTTGTTGTGTGAGTGTCCGCGTGCGACCGTCAGAAATCTGTCAAGCTCAAGCGCCAACAAAGCATTTTCGCTGAAGGCACAGTTATGACGGTGTGACGCAGCAATCAATTACACCACTGCAAAGGCTGATGCCAGTGACCAATGAGCTACGAGTTCCAAAAAGCTGGCTGATGCGAGAGTGATGGCAACGCAGAGAGACTACTGAAATCCTTAGGCGCTAATATTTCATAAGATCAGAAGGTAAACTAAATTATTAATTACTTACAAGTAAGCGGATGGAAGCAAAACAAAATCAGAAAATATAAAAGTGTGTTCTTTTAAGTGTATATCCAAATTATCTTTAAATTGTAGTCCAATCTCATTTTAATTTGATCTGATTGCAATTCCTAACATTATTGTCGTCTAAGAAGCAACTTTTGAAATGCAAACCAATAAACGAAATTAGGTTCCCGAATTCACGATTCAAAGTCCATCTGGAGGATCCTTTGAACGATTTGTAAGACCTTTTAGCAGATAGCGAGCAACAAGTAAGAGGTTCCATTTTAGGGTGCATCTCAGCTTTATTACGATCCATTCGTCTTCGTGCGCGATCGGGTATCCAAACTTCGGGTATCTTCGCCTCCTGCTACTTAGATCGAACTTCAACTGTCTTTCGCGAAGTTCAGTGTCGATCGTCTTTTGTCAAGATATTAGAAAAATCATGAGGAACCTACTTCAGAAATCAACACCTTTTGTATAAAGTTATTATTGTTTCTAGCTTTCTGAAATTCTATCTACTATCGCCTTTTCAAAAACTTGATTTAACGAAGTCCAATTTGAGTAAAGAGCTCTACATTTTCCATCTTGTGGTCGCCACCGGAGTTCCTAAATAAACCCGCTTTACACGCTTTATTCTTGCTCATTATTTTTCACATAGATTCTCCTTAACTCTAATGATCGCGTCGAGTGGTTTTAAATTATGTCCCAGCACAACAATCTAAACTCGACACGTACACAACCCGAGACATTCTCTTAATGAATAAAATAACAAGTTGAGATACACTCTTCTTCTTGAATTAATGAGGATTCGACGATTTTGTAACCCTTTTACACGTGCTGGCAACATTGCTTGCCAAAAATATATTTATATATTTAGTATCTACCTTCCTTTACCTATTTATATATAAGATTCAAATATATTTATATGCTTCAAACATGGTTTAATAGGTGATATAAATATAAATAATGTCCTCATGTTTCACTATAATCTAGCATGATTAAAAATAGTTTAAGTCATAAATAATCTTTATCATTCAGCCGTTTATACAATTGAATTTTAAATAATTATTTAATTCCTTAATATATATTTTTATATGTTCCAAATTAAATTTTTAATTAATTGTGTTGTAAATTATGTAATCGTCAACAGCTTTTTATATACTTGGCAGAATATCAAGTAAAGTAAAAAGTATTTATTCTGTGCCATAAATTTACAGTTACGCTTGATATGTAGATTATCATCATCATTGCAGCAGGGTATCTATTCCCAAGGTATCTATTGCAACATACCTATTAGGCCTCCTATGGGTTATTCCAGGCTCCTCTGAGAGTATCTTTCCAACATTTCACATTTAACCCATTGGCTTGAAATCAACGAAAAAATTGGAAGATGCTGCTAATGCAGCATTTTAGGTTGTTTGTTTTTGTTTGAGGTTTTTTCGTTTGTTTTTTTTCTATGAGATAGGAAGATAAATCTATTTATTAAAATAGGTCTATCTTCCTACCTCATAATGGTAATCTTATTCTCACAATAAAATTGTAAAGACACTGATTTGATTTCCGCTACGTACATATATTCACCCGTTGAAGCTCTCATCGCTAAAGTTCGGCAGGTATCTTCAAAACTTGTTCATTTCCAAACTCGTGTTAAACACACACTCGTTAATTAATATCAGTATGAAAGGAAACCTAAAAGTTGTAGATTACAAACTTTTAAACTTCTAACTAGGTACCTGAATAAAATTAAGTAGAATGTTGAATTGGCTCGAGGGACGCCCTCAACCCTTGAGTTGAAAGTGGGGACAAATATATAAAACAAACTCACATGGGATACTCCTTAAGGTATTTCATTAAGGTAATCAACTAATTGAAGATTTTGTTTGGAAGACATTATAAATAAATATTATTAATTATAGGTACATATTTATCTAACAAAAACCAGGACATAACATATCTGAATGTTATTTATTAATAGATTACTTTATTGAAATTATAATTGAGTTCAGCACACCTCTGTGGCGCAGCGGGTAAGGCCCGCTTGCGACGCTTCTGCGTTCCATGCCCGCCTCGGGACAAATGTTTGTACGATTTGCAGATATTTGTCCCGTGTGTTCTGGGTGTTTTCTATGTATCATAAAAAAATATCTTTGTGTGTGTTATAACTCAAGCGCTGCTGAGTTATAAGATGAAATTCAGCAGCGCTTGGGTTATATGTGAAAAATCGTTATAACTAAGCGCTGCTTAGTTTGATAGATAACACTTTATTGCACATTTAACTTAGAAATAAAAATAATAATTATGGAATAAGCGACAATTGGAGGTTTTATCACTCAAGCGCTATCTCTCCCAGACAACCTTGGATGGACAGAATCATTAGATTGTACATGGGGTAATAAGTTTTGGGCTCCAAATTATGCTGTGTGAATTGTCCAGCATTATTTTATTTATTTAACTCCTAAAATTCTATAATTTCATTTTAAAATAAATTGCCTTGTAAATATAAACACTCTTAAAGAATTATCCCGAGTACACTACTGCGTCCAGCTATGTTACGAACCTAATTCCTCCAAGTCGTCGCTCAGACTCCACTGCACTTTCGTTTACCTTTAAACATTTATCCAGTATCGACTGCGGAAATTGAAAAATGGAAGCTAAATATTAAACATGAATGGAGTTGTATTAGCAAGAAGTCTTGTGCATCATTCAAATTAATTGATTGTTGTGTTACTTGATCATTTACTTAGCTAATCAACAAAGATAATTACAATCAAATAATAAAAACAAATAAGTACTAGTATTTACAATTGAAATACTTAAGCTAACTGCAGACTGTTGCAAACCATCTATCAACTGATCCATATACCAGTCAGAAGCGTCAACAAGACACGCTGGCTGCATTGCCCCGCTGTATGGCAATGCTGATGCGCTGCGCCAGATACCCACCAGCTCTCGGGTCACGCGTCGCTTCGACCAATTCTTATATAATAGTAGGTGTTATAAAATCTTACTTAGCTGATGGGCGGGCTAGCTCTGGTAAGGACTTAATAACACTGAAATTTAAAATTCACATGCTTCGTCGAAATAAAGATATTGTTAGCAATATTAGTGGAGAAGGGATCTCAAATGGATAAGAACTTTAAACAGTGTTTAAAATCAACAACATGACCCATTCGATGTTGAGTTCTGCGGGATTGTTTATCTTTCTTGTTTTAGCTCTCTTGTTCAATTATTTTAATCTTCAATTAATGTCCTAGTTATTTGAGTTAAATATTGTACGTCTGTAATAAATGGACAAACTGTGGTTTCCACCTTATTTTTTAAGATGTTTTTGTACACAGTTGCGACAATAAATAATCTTTATCTTTATCTTTTTTGCAGATAATTATAAAATCGAGTATAGATATATCTAGAATCATTTATTGATTATTAATTTATATTTTATTATCTTAAGAGTTTGCGGGTTGCCGTTGCTTTTTGCTGTTTTGCCATTCTATACCTATCGACGAAAGAGATCAAATATCAAAGTGCTTTATTGTGTGCTCGATTGAGAAAAAATACTTAAATTTAACGAAAGGCTCGATACTTTTAATTACTCCTGTGAAAAACGACATGCAAAGTGATTGCTTCGATAAACATATTGAAGTTGTCCGTTCTTCTAATCCTTATAACACGTTCCGTCTAACACAAATACAAACACTCGGTGGAATGTACAATCGCACATCTTATTAGTTGGAAACCCGAGTAAGAAATAGATGGTTATGAAAATAAATTACGAAGATGGACTTGAAGGTATTTAAAAAAAATACACTTGCTTTTTTGTATTGTACTTAATAAAACGCGAGATAATTTAAAACACTATTTCAAATGAATATAATTATAAAGAAGTGGTAGGACATCTGTGTTGAGACTAGTCTTAAATTATAAACCCGAATCGGCTTATGGGACATCTCGCTCTCACAAAAACTGGCCCGCAGCCGAAATTCAGGGTAAATCTATTCGTGGTCCAGTTGTCCTCTTCACTTTGGTGTAAGAGACAACTGGCCCGAAACAAAATTCAGGAACGGGCCAGTCGTCCTCTTTCCCAAACTGAAGAGGACAACTGGACCGCAAATAGATCCACCCTGAAAATTATCGTAAAACACAATTTGTGCGATTTTCCCTTCCGCTGATTATAACCTCGTACGTGTTTGTCTTGGCTTGGTTTAATTAATTTTACCTTCATACGTCGATACTGTGCCGGGCTCCTTAATTGAAAACGCTCCTACCGAAGCGAAGTAAATGAAACGAAATCCTATTTGCTCCGAGTGATTGAAGCGAATTTATCTTTTAAGATTTGTTAAAATTTATTTGTGGAGTGCGTGGATATTGCTTATTTCCTGCATGCAAATATAAGACTGAAAAACAAATTATTAACAATGAACTAAAATTACCTATTTATGAACTGTTGAAGTATTTCTGGGTGCTATAATTTTGACGTTTGTGTCTAAAATTGTGCATCTACTGCATCGGAATCGGAGCGTACGGAGCGTAAGGATTAGTTGCGTTGTATTGTGTGTGATTCATAGTAATATATTATATTTATGTGCATACAAAATAAGGTCTTAATCGAATTATAGGTTCATTATGTTTTGCCATGATTTTTGTGGTACAGCGTCCGCTAGATCGGCATATTTCGATACCGATGCCAGAGACCAGTAATTCTGCCGATGAAGCCATCGGCAAACTCAAGCGCTTTGAAAATACCTATATTGTCGATGCAAAATTCGATAGCAGTAGGTAGACGCGCCCTATCGGCATATTGTGAAAACCGACGCCGCGTACACTCTGATACCGATCCGTTGGATGCACAGTTCAAGTGGCAATGGAATTGAATCAATTAATGAAAAAAAGGTTTTTATTTGCCTTACGATCTACTACGAAATAAGTTGATCAGATAATGCTACGTTACGTGATTAAAATTTTTGTGCGTAGCAGAGTGCGATGCAAACATGGTGGGTCGTACAGCTCGCAGAACTGATAACCACTGGGGAGTCGAGCTTTTCGAGTGGCGACCACGATCCAAAGCAAAAGCGAGTGTAGGGAACCATCCACTCGAACCGACGACATTGTAGCGGTCGCAGGGTGTCGATTTGACGTGCGTCTGTCGGATGCACTTAGCATTGATGATTTCAGATTTTAATAATTTTATTTCTTTAAATAAGCTCTTAGACCCGTTTTATAAAAGCTTGCTCAGTCATCGATCTATGCTTTTCTATGGAATAAACGTCACACAAACATAAATATCAATGATTGAGCAAGCTTTCATAATATGGGCGAAACCTCCATTCCCTCTTATAGCATCTGGCGACAGCCCAAGCCGAGGCTCGCACCTAAGTGGTGGCCCTTGTGCGTGTTGCCCCATCATAACTTAAAAAATAAAAGTAAAATAAAAAAGTAAATTAATTTAAATTAATCTCCTTAGTAAATTTAAATTAAAGTATTATTTTTTACTATAAATTATGATCAAATAAGGAATAAGGTGTTATTGATGGTAATGATCCATTACATCGTGCCACCTAAACGGGTGAACCTAATTGCGCCTAATTCAGTGTTTTCTTAGCTATGTTTCAAGAATATCGGTGCCGCCTAATATTAAAAAATTAAATTAAATAAAAATTAAAAGGATTCATCAAAACTATATCTTGGTTATAAATGAGACTTATAAGTACTTACTACTTACTTAATTCTATAAGTACTTAATTATTGTTAGACACTTTACTACTAACAACGAACATTTTTTAAAGTAAGATTATTTAAAGAAAGTACTTAGGTGACGTGATAGTAATAAAAAGGTTAAGGACTCATCATCGCTGTGTTTCAGTCCTACTTGGCAAATGTCCGCCTCTCTTATAATTATACAATAATTTACCGTCCGGGTTTTTAAATTTTAGAACAATTATGCTGCTATTCTCATACACTGGCCTGCAAAACTAAGTATCACACTTTTAAAATATCTGTTTTTCTAAGCTCTAGAAGGTAGAGATTTAAATAAAAAAACGTTTTATAGCAAATTTTATAAGCTTTTTTTGAAACTATAGCAAACTGTAAATTAGTAACATTTTGAACTTTAAAAAAAGATCAAACTATAAAACAGCCATTTAAGCTTAGTTTCCAAAACTCATTTAACATTTTATAGGTATGTTTTACATGTTATTTAATTTTTAATTACTGGTACTGCCACCTCGGGCTCTGATTACAGCTTCGAGGTTTCGGAGCCAATTTTGGGAATATTAACCCATTCTTCTATTTACAAAATAATAATAAATAATTATTATATACAAAATTAAACTCTCATTTCTCTCGAGTCCTTTTATTTCGATAGTATATCTTGTCTACTTCAAAAGTTATTGCAATTTTAAAAGTGTGATACTTAGTTTTGCAGGCCAGTGTATATCGCTAAACTATTGGTAGGAACTTACATTACAAGCTGCGATCCGCAAGCGACTTTTAAGTTTATTATTATTTATGTATGTTAGTATCGTTATGCCCTTCACAACACGAAAGACATAGAAATTAAAATAAAGTTAAATCGAAACGAAACTGCGACGTTAAATGTTTTGAAATATTACTGCGGACGCGAAGAAGCGCAGGTAATTAAATTTTGATTGCCTTTGGACGGATTGTTATTGCAATTTATTAATAACCCAGTACAGATTATATTAAAGCATTTTCTGGCATTCAATTGGTCCTATATCACTGCAATTTTTGTTTTCAACTACTTTAGATATATTAATCTAATTGGTGGGCCGGCCTTATCTCGCGAAGAACCGACAACCGCTGCGCTGGGGTAAACGTGTGGAAACCACGACTCTGCAAAAGTAGTGTAGGACGCCCTCCGGCAAGGTGGGATGATGACCTGCGAAAGACAGAAGCTGAAAACACTATGGCGCGCATTAGGGGAGGCCTATGCCAAGCTTTGGACTAATACCTATAGGCTGATGATGAATCTAATTGGCTTAAAATAGCTTCAATGTCCATTTTGACAGGATGTATCTAAAGTTTAGAATTTTAGTTAGCTAATACATGTATGTATATTTTTTGAAAAGTCTTAAGACCTTATCCAACATGATTCCATTTCTTTTATAGAATTAGTAAATTATATTTTTTTATCTAAAAACCTCTCATCACGTGCGTTTTAATTGCCCATCAATAACTCCAAACGATACGTAACGTATTCTTAAGTAATTTTCCATTAAAAGTAATAAATATAGGCCATCTCATCTATTTTATTTTATTTTTATTGCACTCATGGTTATGGTCCCGTTGATAATATCCCAGTAAGTGGTAGTAAACTGGTTCATCATCATTTATCTTATCATTCAGCTTTAAAGACATCTATGACATGTAAAGCCTTTTTATATATTTGTTAAGTACATAACTATTAATCATACCATTTGATTTATTTCTAATTTCTCTTAAGAGGGCGCAATGCGCGCTATTTGGTGAAAAGAATAGGCATAGGATTTCGCGTTCATAGGTGCGGGGACAGAGCATTCGTTTTTGGAAGGCGTAAGCGCAATAATCTAGTTTTTGCTTATTTAAAAGAAAACTACACAGCTTATGAAAAACTAGTTCAAGAAAATTAATAATTAGTAATAACCTACGAATCAAAACATATGTCATTTCAATAGACCGCAGGGTTCCTGAGATCTCGACAAAATTATGTGAGAAACAGTGCACTTTCATGTATTTTTTACCGTAATTTTTTTCTCAATCGTGTTTTCACATTCAAGGAACCAAAAAAATGTTGAACTATATGTAATTCGAGTTTTTTTTACCACGGGGGGTTTTCGTGAGCACTGAGATCTAGGCCTAGTTTGACAACCAAACCCGTTAGGTTCGCACCTTAAGGCGGCTCTAGATTGTCTGGGAGAGATCGCTCTTGAACGATTAAACCGCCACTTGTCACTTATTCCATCATTATTATTTTGTAAATTATTTCTAAGTTAAGTGTTCAATAAAGTATCTAACTATCTGTCTAAGACGAATACTGATCGGGAGTACGGGCCTAATGTACCAATCGCAGCGTGCATGAAACGTAACGCCTAACGTAACGTTGCATGAACGCTCGCTGTGTTACACGTTACGTTACGCCCTGTAACACCCGGCAGTTACCGGCTTAAGGGTTTATACAGGGCAGGGATTTATGAGAAACTAGATGCTGCCCGCAGCTACGGACGCTCTTTTCGATATAGAAAGTAGCCTATGTCCGTTCCCGGGATACTATCTATCTCCATGCCAAATTTCATTAAAATCCGTTTAGCCGTTTAGGCCTGAAAAGGAAACAGACCGACAGACAGAATTACTTCCGAATTTATAATATTAGTATGGATGAAATGTTTAGTGTCCACCTTTTCTCTGCTCTGACCTTAAATCTTATCAAGTAAGTTTTTTTATCTTCCTATTAATCATGTCGACCATATAAATTAACACCTATTTACAAAATTCTGTTCCTAAATTTAGAATATCTTCTTAGATGATCTTCGTAGCAGAGCAGTACGCGATTAAATAAAATCAGAATCCATTAACCTTTTAAATTCCAAAATAAACAACGCTAATTGGTAATTAATGCAATCAAAATAATCTACACAAAAAGCAAATAAATTGATTCTTACGAGCATGCTTACGATTATTATATGTCATAAAATAGTCGAGACAATATTTGCTCGACATTAGAATTCGTCGGACACAAATAGATACCTAACTAGATTCACAAGATTTATAGTCTGTGTCTTTACTTTATTATCCATTTATCAATGCTTAACGAGCAATAATCGTGGCGTTTTAACGGATTTAAGCAGGCTTGTTAAAATTGTTACCTCAGATCGGGCCGAATCCACCTAACCAATCGTTTTACTATGACAATGGTATCGTCGCAGAATCGTCCATAGATGAAATAAACTATAGATAGAAAGAACAAGAAATAAAATAAATTTATTTGGACCATACACATAACAAGACACATTACAATAATAGATTGTGCGTGTGGTGCTATTTGCATGGAGAGATTGATAGTTTGGCTACAACATTGACACGCGTCCTTCGGTCTGTAGTTGTATTCATCAAAGGTAAAATGCCAAAATGTGTAATTCTAAGACGATACCATTGTTATGTGGTGAAGCGATTAATATAGTGGAATTCGGCCCCCTGTTTGTCTAGATAGCATTAGTTTGAAGATAATTCTGACCAGACTATTCTATTTCAGTGACTTGGGAATATAAAACACTTTTAATTAAGCTCCTTGACATCTTCAGATTGAATTATGCCGTGGCTCTAAGCTTTACAAGAATTTAAGCAAGTGTTCTATTTATAAACTCTATTAATGTTAACTAAAACTGCTTAACTCTCGTTATTCAAAAAAAATATTTATTTACCCATTTTACGTTTAGTGTTTATGTTACTCTATAGTTGAGACTCATTGTACGACATGACAGCTTCATAAGAAACATCATAGAAGGAAGAAGAGGAAGGGGAAGTCCAAGAATTAATTATAATGAGTCAGATCAAGGAGAAAGCCGCATTTCATATAAAGAACTAAAATAGAACGCCTATGAAAGAAAGAGTGGAGGAAATTGCGTCATTGCACCGACAAGAGCTTGGCTCTTTAATCTATGAGAATGTGCTTATGAAATAAAAAGTTGCGCGGAAAATTAGAAAATTTAAGAAAACTTAACAACGTTTGTCGGGTAGTATAGTAATAATATTCTAGACGCTGAAAGTAGGTACATTTTTCTCGAACCTAGCACTTAACCCTATAATAGAAAGCGCAATTTCTTATCAACTGCACTTTCCATTAGTCCTCAACATAGAGCTTCCGCTACACTGATCCTCTTCGTCAAAATCAGCGGTGCCGTGAGCGTCCGTCACAGACGAAAAATAATCCAAGACATGCTTTAGCCTCCGGCATCATTCACGGATTTAAACAATCTTCATACATTCAACTAGCTAGATGGTTGCCCCTACAAATATTGCTACCATCATTAATATTTTAGGCAACACTTCCTCCGCAAAAAAGAAAAGTTTGCTATCCTAGGAAAGTTTTTGTTCTGGGTTGCCTCTAAAATAATTTTTGGTTTGTTCCAGAATGTTCGGTTCAGGCGGCGCGTGCGCAGCGTGCGGGCAGGCGATCCCAGCGAGCGAGTTCGTTATGAGAACAAACGCACCACAACAACCCCTTCATGTTTTCCATATAAAATGTTTCGCGTGCTCGAAATGTGGATCACACCTTATGCAGGGCGATAGGTAAGCATGAATGGAGCAGCAGAATCTTTCATAGTATCTAGTAACTAGAGCCCTTATCCATCCAGCTTTCTGCCAGTATTACCACACAGACTTACTAGGTGGTCGCAGTGACTGTCGCCGCCGGATCGTAGAATTAGCCCGTTTGTAGAATGGCTAGGCCGATAGCAAAACGAACACTAATTTGTTGAGAATACCTTATTAATTTCATTCGACGAGATAGCTATGTGACGTTTAGCCATATTGCTGAACGTTGATCGTTCAACAATTTATAAAATTATTAGCAAATAATTTAATTTGCAATCGAAAGAAGCAAAGAAAATTACAATTCAAGAATAGAACCCAATTAGACCTAATATTTACAATTCTAACAGTTGAACTAACTACAGGCTGTTGCAAACAATATAGAGGTATCTATATCAATACCAATAGGAAGCGTAGCGTCCCCTAGACGCTCTATTGAATCTCTATGGAATATGTCTTTCTCCATTTCTCCACCGTGCTCTCCTTCTCTCCCTAGGTACTATATGCTCGCGGGTTCCCTAGTCTGCGAGCAGGACTGGCAGAAGCTGATGAAGAGCGCCAACGCGGCAGCCCCCGGGGCGCCGGTGCGGAAGGGCAAGGTGGGGCGACCCCGCCGCTCGCGTGAATGAGCCCCGCCTGCGCCGCACCCTCACTCGCACAGGGATTATGAGGAGGTAAGCACCACTTCTTCTTCACCTCTGAAAATTTTCAATGGTTCCTGTGCCTTCTCGAAGAACAGAAGCAAGTACCACATGCCAAAAACGTGACTATCGGCAGATTGGTTGGTGTTCTTATTGATTTCGATCAATAAGAACACCAACCAATCTGCCACATACACTTTCTCTAGACGCTAGATAGTGATGCACATACCCTGGTAGAATCCTTCAGTCTTCTACGACTTGAACAGTATTTGCAAAGGTGAAAAAAATCTTAGGTGCTGATAACTAGTGTATTTTTAGTAAAATTCTTTATTGTACGAAATAAAACATACATATAAAAGATAAAACTTGAGTGGGAATAGCAAAGGCGAGCTTAAACCTTTTTTTTTTCTAGGCCGAGGAAATTCGTTTACAAATAGACTGGTCTGGGGGGGGGGGCAGAATTATGTGGGACTCGACGTCCTGATAAGGACGTATTATCCACTAAAACCTCTCCTGAGACCCCTCTTTCGCCATTTTCGCCGAACCACGGGAACATTTAAACCTACCGCGACCCGACTGGCGTCCCCTCTTCCTCCCATACATAGCCGGCGAGCCCACCATTCCACACACAAGGCGAGCTTAACCCTAAAAATAATTCTCTCCCAGCAAACCTTATTAGGAGTAAGAGAGAGGCAAGGTTATAGAAGTGGGTACGTGGGCATAACTTAAATAGAGAAAAAGATTATTTAATCCGTAATGAGGTAGTCATTACATAATTAATAGACTACTACGTATTATTATAATACTAGCTGCTGCCCGCGGCATTGCACGCTCTTTTCCGAGATAGTATAGATATGTCCAGCCCGGGATACCATCTATCTCCATGCCAAATTTCATTAAGATCCGTTCAGCCGTTTAGGCGTGAAAAGGTAACATACAGATAGACAGACAGACAGAGTTACTTTCGATTGTATACTTATTAGTATGGATGTCTAGGCTACCTGGCATAGCCGATGTACATAATATTATACAGACATCTCTTCTCCGTTAAAGTGCAGATAAACATACACTGTGATTTACCTACAACGTGACGACATCGTAAGATAGAAGGTATTTTCAAGCATTGATACTTAATATACAGGGTTATTGGTAATTCACTGCCACTGGTTGAACTGCAGGTTCTGCCCATCATCACAAACACGCTCGTAAAGACGTCTTTATTCTTATTTTTTTTTGTGAATCTCCTCAGATAGAAATTGAAAAAATACGATTTTCCGATACCCTATGAAGAACAAAAGACCGATCTCCCACTTCTACACCCACTGTTAATTCAGGGCAGAGCCGTTTATAACTTAAGTTAATAAAGCCTCTCTAAAGACCGATTATTGAATGAAGGGGGGTACTTACTACCAATAGTAAATGTAAGAATGAGGACCAGGTCTTCACAAACATGTTCGTAGTGATGGGCAGAACCTAAAGTTCACGCAGTGTCAGTGAATTACCAATAACCCTGTATATCATGCCATTTACCACATTTGCATGCCAATTTAGCCACACCTACTCAATTACCGTGAGCTATACTCATTTCATCCTTACCTAAATGCCATACAGCTCACGACTGCACTAGGTCATGTGGGTAGGAGTGGCCAAGCGTGCGACCAATGCGTTGAAGCCGACAATGAAACCAAGGCCTGAAATCAATTACCACGACCAATTATTATTATTCCTTATTCAAATTTACAGCTTCTAATCAATGTGTTATATTAAAAGTTAAGGCACAATAAATGCCTAATAAAAGCTTATACCGTGGGCGGGTCGTAGGGCGGAGTGGGATTAAAATAGCCGGACAATTAGTCGGATAATCACTCGCATACAATAACTTTACGAAGAAGATTTTTAACGTGAAAACTATGAGAAACAAAATATTAAGTAAATTACCGATACCTACGTTAACCAATATCGATTCGTTCGGCCTGATATATTAAATGCTGTCAATCAAAAATAGTATTATACTTAAGAGTACGACCGTGAAACAATTGTTTTTTTTTTATAGAATAGAATAGAATATTTATTTTATTTGTAACTCAAACAAACAAAAACAAATATGATTAAAAAATAAAATAAAAACAAAGCTTAGGTACTAGTTTTTTGCATTGAGTCACAAAGCGGTCTCTGTTTCAGCATGAGCTAGTTGTAAAAACATTACAACCAACTCTAATCTTCCGACAGAGCCGTTCGGTGACGACACGGAAGATAACACTTAATATGAAGACACGAAACATTCTCAGATATAACATTAAAAAATCATAATCTTTTTCAGTTTACTATCATGATTGAGAAGTGCTAAGTAAATATGCTTTTATGTACTCTTGAATTTAAAATGTGTACTCCTATAATTTTGATGATACAGCAAAGCATCCCGCTGATGAATCACGCACAATTTTCTTGACTTTTTCACCAATTGAACAATGTCAGCTCAGTTAATATAGTACCCATCACACAGGCTCTGCTTAGCTTGGGGCTTCATAACGCTGGGTGAATTGTCTAGATTATTTATTTAGTTACTACAGCTAGCCCACAACAAAACGTTGAATATTGTTTTATTTAATTTATTTATCTTCTAAAAGATTATTAAAATATAAAAATAACAATAAACTATAAGTGAGTCAGTTTTGCGATAGTACAATGTGTGATTATGATTACAGCAAAAATATTACATTATACAACATGTAGGTATACAGCTGTTGCATCTATTATCGACCTATATCTATTATATAGGTCGATAATAGATGCAACAGCTGTTCTCAGCAACAGAACTTGAAAATAAAACTACCAATCTCATTAGCCGGATAGCGCCATCCGGCTCTTGCCCTCCCTAGCCTTATGACCTTTATCGGTGTTATTAACACTTGTGTCGTGACTTCGCTCGTAAGGAGTTTCCTAAGCTTAATTAATTGCGTTAATTATGGACTGCCCAACGGCTAGCAAGTCCGTTCCGTGTTGCGTGATTGTAATTATAATTGATATTACATATATTTTTTATACATTTTTTATAACCCGTAGACGTTATTATGACGTGTGGGTCAAAGCTACCATAACATGTAATGTTCTGGTATTTCCTTTATTTGTTTTTTTTTTAAATGGCATTGGCCTTTTTTGACAAAGAAAATAACAAATACAAATTAAAATTGGTATATTTACAAGGTTTTCATTATTATAGTGCACACTGGGTTAATTTATAAGAAATCAAATAATATCCCAAAAGTTTTCAACTTCGACGGGACTTGAAGCCGCGTCTTTCCCTCAGTACGGGAACGTGCTAACCAACTACACAACGAGGTTAAGTGACGTAGGAGTCGAAAAACTCTGGGACTTCCATCAGAGTATAGCGCCGTTAGTATATTTACAATTGAAACAATTAAGCTAACTGCTGATGGTTGCAAACAATCTACAGGTGATCCATATCAATACCAGTCGGAAGCGTCCCCAAGACGCTGGCTGCATTGCCCCGCTGTATGGCAATGCTGATGCGCTGCGCCAGATACCCACCAGCTCTCGGGTCACGCGTTGCTTCGACCAGACCTTTATTTGTTGTTTTTTATCCAAGGATGTTATAAAGCCATAAAAAATGTGAATTTCAAACTATTGCTGAATTAAGGATGATTACGTCGATTTTATTAGCTCTTATCTACGCAAAGTGTCATTAATACCCAACTGTACTTATTACCATACTTTTAAACCCATTTTTAGACGGAAATGGCATAATTAAGCGTAGTCATTTTCCTTGGAAACCAGGTAATTGTAAGTGTTAATTTGCTTACAGATAAGGTGTTGCAAAACAGGTGACTAGTATTTGAAACTAGAACTCAAGTAAGGAATAATTGCCTTCATCATCATCAGAGAGTAAACGTCCAATGCTGAACGCAGGCCTCCCCCAAACGACGCCACGCCTATACGCATTATTGGCTTATTATTATAAACTAACTTTTTCCTAAACAATATAATATTTTGTAGAAAATAAGGTTGAAAATATTACAATTCTAAATTAATGCCAAAACGCTGTATCTGCCTTGGCGTCTCTTGGCGTCTGTTTATGATTAAACGTATACTTTTATCAGATTGAAGGAATTTCTAGAAAAAGAAATAGGTACATTTGGCGTGACGCCATTTTGCTAAGGCCTTAGCAAAATGGCGTCACGCCAAATCGTGATCACTATAATATAATAAATGCGAATGTTTGGATGGATCCATCCAAAATATATTTTTTACCTCTTCACGCCAAAACTACTGAACAGATAGGGCTGAAATGGTAGAAACTGGTAGTTCTACGCCTAGAATAAAGCTACTATGGCTACTTTTTATCCCATAAATCAGTTCCCAGGGGATAGAAATAACCTTTAAACGCTTCCATAGAAACAACGCATGCGAAACTAACTAAAAATTATGAAAAATCTGGGTCCAATTTAAATTTAGGTACTTATTTATCCTCAAATAGTGTAGAGCTCTGCTTGCTCTACTAATAAGCCTGCTGAAAGCTTAAAATTTTCACCATTCAAAAAAAAACATTAATTAATTATGTTATAACTTAACTGTGAACACTACACTACCATTTATTTAATACAAATAGAACAAACTGCATATTTAATACTTTTAGTATATTTTCATTGCTTCCCACAGCACAATATGGCACGCTAGGTCCTTTCAGAGTCGTTAAAAATTCACGAATCATAAGCGAAACAGAGGGATGAAGGCGAAAGCTTCGCTCTACCATTTGCGCTCACGACAGAACCACTCTCCGATGATGGTGGGATTATGTGCAATACGTAAATCTACACTTACGAAATGGTAGCTTGAATAAGCAATAATTAATCAATAATGCTGGAGTTTACGCAGCGCCATCTAGTCAACGCCTAGGTAGTCTGCGTAACGTCTAGGTCTAATAATTTAAAAATAAAAAAGTTTTATGTGTCTATTCAAAAAACAGCTTTTTACTGATTGCAAATGAAAGTATACACGGTCTAGTAGTAGGAGTTCCTTAAAACAGCGAAAATACGCTAATCTTGATCGAGGTTACCTATTTGAGCCGATTGGGGTTGAAAGTTGAAACCCTTGGCCTTTGGATTCCTGGGGCACACACCATTTATAAAGATACATAGATATAACGTTTATTTGCAACTGCAACACACAATACAAAGGTATATAAAACACTGCAAAAAGGTAGGTACATCAGAACATAAAAAAGACTTAAAAAATAGTTGGTACATATATTTAAACTACATAAAAAATTAAAATTAAAAGTACGGATTCTCAGTGATGTGAGTACGTGTGTGCTGCAGCCTGACAAAAAGGTAATAACTCAGCGCATAGCTTTGCTCGAAGAGCAAACACTGATTTTCAGTATTACCCTCTGAGGTGACCAGAAAAACTAAACACCAACAAAACAAAATGAAGATGGCATGTGTTTGCGTGTCATTCCTTAGTATTTAAATCACAACAATGTTTGACTTGTGCAGTGCAAGATCTTACCAAACTTCTCATAGAGTCTACAGATGATCGGAATACTGGCTTCTATTTCGGTCAACGAATTAGCATTGCCATTCAACGTGGCAATGCTGCCAGCATTCTGGGCCTCTGCCTTCTGGTGACGGCTTAGATTTTTAAGAATTAGATATAAGTGTTAATACCAGTTGTTATTGTTTTATTTTGTTTCTGCAATTTTCTATGTGCTAAATAAACAGTATACACGGTAGTTAAAACAAAAATACAATATTTAGATTTTTTATTGTAATGTGAATTTTTGTTTGTTCCGGCTCCGAAACAGCTAGACTGATTTTGAAGGGACTTTCACTGGCAGATATATGTTATAGCGTAACCTGAGCTACTTATTTTGGGAAAAGGATGATATATTCCCAACCGCCCATTCACCTCCCCATCAATGGGGTGGTTGGGAAAAAATCCCATCTACCGCATTTCTCAAGTCAATGGGGCAGATGGGAATTTTCGCCCCATTGACTATTTAATAATAGAAATATTATATCAGTATTCATTTTACTATTCAAATAATAATGAGTATTAGTAGGAACAGTCGGAAATAAAACACCCAACTTATTTGAGCAAATGAAGTTCAGGATGCCGCTTAAAAAAATACATGATATTGTGAAAATTACGCGGGCGAAGCCGCGGGCACAGCTCGTACTAGTATTACTGTAGTTTTATCAGCGCCATCTAGTCGTACGCTAAGCATCACTTAAATTCTTGTACTAATGTACCTATCAGATAAAAGTTCTTTACTTACTTAAACCACTGCAGTTACTAAAAGACTGCGAAATAACGTGTGAATAACAAAGAGAAGTGGCGAAGAAACGCAATTAATCTGTTCATTGAACAACGCACAAAGACCGGCTTTGTTTAGATATGAAGAAGTTACTCGCTTGGAAAGCGCAAACCTGCCTGTGTATAATATTACTTTTACGGTCCCAATTAAAAAGTAAAATTAATTAGTAAAATCACTATACATATTACGTAATAAAAGCGCAAGCCTCAGAAACAAAGCAATGACTTTTTTTTTTAATGTAAATTTGAGCCTTCATATCAAAATCATGACGAAGAATCTGTAGAATCTCTTTAGTGTGTAGTGTATTCGCTTCGGTGGCCATTTAAAAGGATGCGTCTTTTTGACAAAAAGGTATCAAATAAATAAAAGCATCGTGTATTATATTAACAACACATGAGTAGCAAACGATTTTGAAATCTATTTATTTTCAGGCGTTACTTTCCTTTCCCACTGCTGGGCAACGACCTCTATTTTCTCCTTTCTCTCCTGATATTGAGATAGATAAGAAAATAAGATAAAAGTCTAGTAGTAATTTAGTAAGCATCACCTATATTTTTTGAATACTAGAGCTGCCGCGGGATATACACCAGTGTAAATGTTTATAAGGGCTCTGATTGAAGCTCTGTAATTACAGCAGTTGGACAACAGAGTTGATAGAGTTAATTATGTAGTGGAAGCGTGTGAGTTGAGGCGTCCGGCCCGCAGGCTCCTTCCCATCGTCGGCACTAGTTGGGCCTGATCTCTACTGCAAGCGAAGCTACCTAAAACGGGTTAATCCAGTTTTCCCCCCGGAATCCCCCCTAAGGGGGAAAACTCCATGCAGTAAATTTCATCCGTTGTAGTGCGTTAGTTTTGTATTGTTTCATCAAAATCTACAGCTCTTATATTAGGTAATTCTAGACAGTTCAAAACTTTAATAGGTTGGTACTAAGTAGGTATGTATAGTATGTGACGGCCATTTTGTATAATTTGATTATTTTGTAAAAACTAGAAACCCACTTTGAGTTCATTAATATTTACACTTTTTATTAAGTTTTGCGGGACAAATACTAATCCCACGGGGTTTTTTTTATGGGAGCCATCCATCTCGAAATCATTGGGTGTACAATAGCAAAACAATCATAAAAATCCATCCACAATTGACGGAGAAATCGGCGATATTGCATGAAAACATACATACTAACATAACTCCTACTTTTTTCGAAGTCGTGTATCAGTAAAGTGCATGGAAGGTTGGACTTTGAGCAAGGTGGCAAGCATTGAGCTCTATCAGGCTGTTTCTGTTTATGTTACACTCAGCAGGATATATTGGGAGGTTAACTCACCATTTTGAGTTTGTTGTTTTTGTGCTACAGTTCATAATTAATATTATCTGATTCTGATATAATTGATTAGATAGATTGACGAATGATTTAGGTGCCAAGTTATTATGAAAAATGTTATTGATTGATATTCCAGTCTCACGATTGTAATTTAATAAGATTGATTGATTTGGAAATATCACTTTAGATATCCGGAGTTTATTAGGAAGCTCTCAGTTGCAATGGAAGACCAGCTTTACAGCTTCAAAATGCACCGAATAATTCTGAACTTTAAACTGGCAAACTTATTTCGGCAACTCATAAAACTATTGTCCAGTGTTGGTAATGAAGTAACCGCTTTGTGAGGTAACTGGCTCGTTTAGCCTAATTGCCTTTGTGAGTGAGATAAATTTGTTTTGAGGCTCTACTTCAGTGTATTCAACCTTGCACCTGCGGGTTTGTATGACCTTGGATAAAAAGTTGTTTGAATAGATTCCAGATTCTGGTTGCAAGTTCAAAAACAAATGCAAACTTTTTCATGAGTGGCGGTTCGGTGACGTGATTAAGGATACCTTGCTTTTTTAGGGTTCCGTACCCGAAGGGTGAAAATGGAACCCTATTATTAAGCCTCCGCTGTCCATCCGTCCTCTTGTATCTCTCTTGTATGCCTCTGTATCTCTTGAACCACAATAGGTAGACATGAAACTTTCTACAAATAAGTAACACTTCAACTGCAATACAATAAATACTAAAAATATATAAAAGGTAAAAATTTAAAGGGGTCTCCAAACAAGTGAAAAACTGATATCCTTTGAAAAATTAGCCTGGTTTATACGGTACGGAACCCTTCGTGTGCGAGTCGTCTCGCACTTGGCGGTTTATTTTTGGTTCGGTAGCCGCTAAAAGTAAATTAGGCTTTGTTCTAGTAAGTAAATATTCAATTATAATCTTAATTAACCATGCACACAGCTTGTTTATCTAAAATGCAATCACCAGAACCCTAAAATAAATCGGAAAAGCGACTGTACAAACAACCCTTTATTTAAACTACACAGTTAATAACAGGGGCGGTAGTTAGTATTTCTTTGAACGGACATGGTCAAAGGCACGATGTTAATTGGAAAACACCTGAAAATGACAGCGCCTTTTGTGGGGCCACGTTTGGCGTAAAAATGAAGTGCCCCGCCGGCGAAGACTGACCCGGCTTTGTAACTCGATTACTCGGACTTGTCGAAAGTTAATTAAATAACGTTTTTCCCAATTACCTGTTGGAGATCAAAGTGCCCGCTGAGATCTCTCTACAAAGGGCTGGCCCGTAGCCCTTAGCCTGCATTGGACAAGACTTCAGCTGCCCATTGGTGTCGGTTTGAGCTCAGTTAAGGGACTATAAACACATCAAAATCTTTTTTGATTTTGTGGGGTAAATCCGAACAAGGTTGGTTTTTGGCACGTCGATTGTTCTGATCTTCGTTTTATTATTTTGTACTGAATATTAGACAGGTTTGTTTTACAAAATCAAAGCTAATGACTAGACTAGACGATGAGGTACAAGTACACTACAAAAAGCCACAAAACCTCAACATTTGATTCCAAGGAACTTTTAAACAACGGGGGCCCGTTCGTATTCGTATTAAGCTAAACTAATCGCTCCTCTGTGACAATGGTATCGTCACGGAGTGACACATTTTGGCATTCTACCTTAGATGAAAAACACTACAGCTAGAAGGACGCCCGTCAAAAATGTCAAGGTTGAAACTATTTTATCAATCTCTCCGTGCAAATAGCACCGTGTACGGAGTCTACGTGACGATTCTGCGACGAAACCATTGTCATAGTAATACGATTGGATGGAAAAATTTGGCCTCAGTTCATTTAACAAACAATGCTGCGAAACACCAATACCAAGTGTATATTTTGATTGATGAGCGGTGTCCAGTATCAAGTTCAATCGGCCTCGATCTGCCGCACGCGACTGTCGTTTGCGCCGATGCTCCGCGATACGCTCTCGTCAATATTAGCTTTCAAATGGGAAAAGCTTTTTTGCTTTTTCTATCCTGTTTGTGTGATTGGCGAATGTGTTTTGTAGCTATGTTTGTTTTGAGAGGGCATATTATCATCAAAGAATTAGTTTTAGAGGTGTGACGATAGAAAATTACAACTATGTATGTACCTAATTTTCACAGAGCATAAAGTTGCCGGTAAAACAGTTGCTAGTGAGAAATAACACTGCTTAGCAACTGTTCTAAGTTATCAGGTTATAATGATTAAGACTGTCTTTTAAAATTTGTCGTAATTTCTCAAACGAAGCAATTTATCACATTTGGTTTTTCGTGAATAAGTTTCCCTGATTGCAGTATTTATGGGCGCAACCAACTACTTTAATAGATACTTATTTTACTATTGCAATATTAAGTACCGCGTAATTGCGCCTTTCGCGCAATTACGCGGTACTCCTTTCGCGCAATTACGCGGTACTGGTTTGAAAATTAAGGCCTTAAACATCGGTCTTAATTTTTTTTTGAATCGCCTCTCACTCTAGTAATTAGTTATTTAGATAGAAGACAGTAAAATAAATAAAAAAAATATGTAACATAATGCCCTAAAGCGTCAGGTTTCTGAGATATTCACATATCAAGAAAATATATAGTTATATTTTCATCTGTGTGTGTTTATCATATCTCATTGGCAGGTTGAGTTTAATACTCACGTACATTATCAGTTATACCCATAGCACTAAGCTCTGCTTAGCTTGGGACAACATGATGCTGTGTGAATTGTCCAGCATTATTTATTATTATGTAGATATTATAATATTTATTATTGTAATACTTTATTGGTCCTATTTTCCTGTAAATTGCAAATCGCACAGTTGATTAAATTCATGTTTTAAGACAATTTAGGTGTACTTTAAGATGTATGTCAACTTTTAAACTTTTTCGTGATTTATGTACATCCCTATAATGGGATTATAGTTATTTCATGAAGAGAGTTTTTTTTTACGTTGTGTAGGTACATACTTACTTACTTATTTTTTTATGTTGTATGAACTTTTCTTTAATATTAGTCTAATGTATGTTCCTTAACTTTTTATTTTTATATATATACTTATGTACCTAAATAATTAAATCGCACTATATTTTTAAGTTTACGGTATACCTTCTATTAACGCCTATCATTTGGGGGAGAGCAAGACTTCCTACCGTAATACAGTTTTAATTAGTACGGAGGACAGTCACTCGACCACGGGTAACAACACATACAAAAACGTATATAATTTATAATTAATTAATTGTAACCCTTAACTTTAAATAGTGCCATTTTATTTTTGAAATAAACGTTTACTTTACTTTACTTTAATTAATTCTACAGGATTTTCCATTTCAAAAGTCGATAGGTACCTATAGTAAAGAATTTTCTATCTATCAATCTATGGTATTTTTTTCTTTTAAGTACCTACCTTGTTGAGAAAAAGATAAAACTTAGCAAGATAGATAGAAGAATAACTTATTGCATAATCAAAACTATAAAACAATTAAACATGAATTAAACATTAATAATACATATATAGTGTGGCACAATCGGCAGCCTTACGGCTAAAAGCGATAACTTCCAGAGAGCTACGAGCTTCTTTATCACCTAACTAAATACCTTCCTTCTCTTAAGTACCTACTTGCTTACTCAACTTTCACTCTAGCACGGGAACTAATAAAAACATTGGTGCAATTACTCGCAAGGCAAACTGCTCCGAACAAAGTATGTCAAGAAATTAGTATTTAATTTATTCATTGGGTTCGTGTCTAGTTTTGATATAACGATGGCTGTTATGGAGTCTCATTCTAAACTGTGGCGTGTTTATTCTTTTAGCGTTCTTTTGTTTTACGTCGAACAGGAGGCCTACTTTGGAAAACGATAGCAATAATTAAGGGTCCGCGCAAACCAGCGACGACCACTTAGAGTCCTGCCACTGCAATGTAGAGGTAAAGTGACCCCTATTTTAAATTAATACTTACGCCCCGAGGGGCTGCGGGGGGATGTGTGCGTATTGGGCCATGAAAGTGTTAAACTAACAAATTTTACTTACTAAACTTTTAGATAATGGGTTATACCCAAAAAACTTAAATTTTATTTACATACAATTAAGTTTTTCTGCGGAAACTGTGCTCATGTGCCAATCCGCAATTTACTTCAATCTAATATAAAATTAATACTCTCAGGGTTGGTGGAAAATTTGAAAAGTTTCAACGACGGCCCGCTTTGGCGATTGCATTTTTATACCAAAGACAACCACATAGCTTATTAGGGAAGCGGTTATTATGTCCGGGGGATTTCTCTGCGGGTACGCTTTAGTTAATTAGTTAAATGGATACGTCGTAGTAGCAAGTCGTTTATCTGGACCCAGTGTAATAAGGTAGGATTGTCATAGACGTAATGAGCTGGTTGATATGAAGTATGTTCGACGTTGTGTAACTGGTTCACTTCAAAGTGCTTACTCCTGAAGACAGTTCCAGTCGAGTTTAGGATAAAGATTTTAGAACTAACGCTATCAGAACACATTGTGATATAACTATTTAACGGGGTTTTCGGGGTCGCGGACACTGTTAGTCTGTTGTGTCATCCGAGTGTGCAGATGGACAATCTTAGTTCCGAAGACCAAATGAGGGTAGTTACGAATAATTCTTGCTGCCTCTGCTTCGCGGAGGTGAACACGACAAGTAAATAATACGAATAAGTACATAATCACGATTAATACCTACCCGTTAAATAGTTATATTAGAACGAGTTTAGGATTTCAATTGATATTGGGACTATTTCAACCAGATAGGTAATTCTGTAATTTATGCCGAACAAAAATACAATTCGGGAACTGTACCTTATTTTCAAAATAGCAAGCAATTAACAGCTATAATTTTTCTTTTCTCAAGATTTAGCTGTAAGGTAGGTAGGATCCAAGATAGCTCACAATTTGTTCAATAAATTTAATTTTTGTCTGTTAAAATAGTTTGTATACTAATAAAATCAAAAGTAGGACTTAGTTTATTTATATTAAAGCAATATTTAAAAAAAAATTACTTTTTTGAACATTATTCTAGCATAAAGTGGATTTCTCAAAACAGAGTTTTTGTTTTATTTATGTTAGGAACATCGAGGCGAGGAGGTGCCACGCTGGTCCGTAACGTAGTCCGTCCATGGCCCGTGCGTTTCTACTCAGATATTTAATGTGTGCGACAACGTTGCGCTACTTGCAATATAGCCAACGGTCCTCTCTCAGCTGCGATGTAGCCTAGGCCAGCGGTGATGCACTTATGCACCGGCACATCCACCGGATCCATCCACGACAAAGGGCATCCACCCACAATAGCTCCATTAAAATAATGCAAGTAAATGAGGATTTGTAGAGACGGGTCCGCCGAATCCGCCCGGGCAGGGGTGGGGCTAGGACTGGAATAGGGGGCATTTGAAGGCTACGTTCTCATCAAATTGTCTTATATATAAGTGGCACAAGGGGTTCTCTTATGAATAGTGTTATAGTTAGTAGGTTTCCTTCATTTCCACGTTAAGGTACAACTGTTTAGCAAACTGTACTTGGGATACAAAAAATTATTCAAATTATAAAAAATATAAAAACACTGTCATCATTGGTTGTTGGAGCATAGTGTACAGCTTAAGCGAGTTATGAATAAAATCGAACAATCTCACTTTAATTGACGTTTTTGACGGAAGTTTTCGTACATTATACCTACGTCAAAGTTAACCGAAAAAGCTGCAAATTGCCCGCTTATCTTTTGAAAAACACACCCATAATCAATCCTTTATCTTTTGATCAATTATGTACATCTGTTTACATAAAATATTTTTCATTGCCAATATTCGCCTAAACGCAAAATATAAATCAAAAACAATGCAAACGAGATGGAGAAAAAAGGGGGACCTAAGTCCCCCTTTTTTCTCCATCTCTTTTGCCCCGTAAACTATCCTTAGGTCCGCCGCTGTCTGCGGCTCAGTTCCGCCCGCGCACAATACTCTCTGACGACGCTTAAACACTATACACGAACATGTTTCATTAGCTAAGTGGAGGCTTTTGGTGCCTGAATCTGTGTAATGCAGAGACGCAGTCGCTTTTACTTAAACGCCGTAATTAAAATGTTACGGACACAGTTTAACGCTAGTGGCCAATTTAGTTTTAGAGTCTGTTAGAGGCGCCTGTGTGAGTTTTGTTGCTTACGAGTTGGCAGCACCTTTTTCACCGTAACCAAATAAAATCTAATGTAGCATACAAGAGATGGGCCATGACGAGCCTTCTCCACCGCTGACCTCACCATTGATCCTACTCGATAGAGTCTTACATACAAATTAATTTATTTTTATAAAGACTTACAAAACGCAATCGCACTAGGCTGAACGGCTGACACATATAAAATATTGTGCTGGTAGAATGTCAAAAGGTGTCAAAGGCGGCGATTAGGACGCGATACCATAGACTTATTGAGACAATTGTGTCAAGAATTAGGCCCTGAGCCTGTTTCGCGGGAGGCCGAGTGTTCAGGTTGATTATAATTTAGGTGCATTTTATCGAGTAGTCGTAATCGAGAGATCTCTAATAGAGACACCATTACGAAAACTGTAGTAAAACTAACCTCAGTCTGCCTCTAAAACTCCCACATGTTTACCCAATAATAAGTTTATTGATAGCTAACGAGTAAAATTGATCGGTATTAACGATCTTAATCGAATCGCGGTTGGCATCGATTCATCGCGTGTCGATGCCCCGATCTCGAGTTAATTTAATTGAAACTGAGTTGAGTAATTAATTAGTGGCGAATGAGAGCTCTCAGGCGGATGAAGCGTGCCCCTACCACGATGCTGAAGGGATGGTGTAGCTAGAACTAACACTGAATCTCGATAATAGATTTTTGTAGAAATTAGAAAAAAAAATGAGTTGGCAAAAACGAGAAGGAATATTCTTAAGTGAAAAATTTAAACGCTACGGAATATATCAAAATTAATCTGTGCCTTACTTAATTATATTCCATGGAAACCGATTTTAGGAAAAAAAAACTTTAAGTATGTATTATTCTAGGCCTAGACCAATATTATGCACAATTTCAGCCCGATCCATCCAGTACTTGATGAAATATCAAAAAACATCCTGCATTTGTCTGATCCTTAATAAGTCAAAAATACAGTACTTAAACAAATACCGATCTATTCATCAGAGTTATAGTCAATATTTAGTTATAATTCATTGAAGGTACCAGAGGTTACTTTAAATATTGTTTAAGTTAGATTAATTTGTTTTACATATCTCATTATAAGTGAACCATGTGTTGTTATGAGAGTAAAGTTTTTTAAACCATAGAGTATCCTTCACTGAAAGAGCTACCATTCTCGTCGCGTGAAAACTGCATCAGCGCCCATTATTAACTACCGCGCTGAATCATCCATGCTCTATAAAATACATATAAACTCTTAAAAAACACGCTATTTACATCAACAGTATTGATCGTAGCGTCTCGCTTTAATAGCATTTAATCTAGCTAAAACGCTCTGCGATCCAACATAATGAATATTTATCCTTCACAGAAGTCGGGCATACTTTTATGACGAATACATATTTTAGCAGACGTAATTTCACTGATTACTTTCTTTAATCTAAAAACGCTATGCAGTGGTGAGGGTATTATGGGAAGAGCAAATAATGAATGAAATTACCTTCCACATAGATGTAATGTTACTTGAGAGGACTTTTTTTGGCATTTAGGTATGGTTTTAGGGTTCTGATCCCTGAGTCCGGTTGACGATAGCACAGATTATATAATATGAAATCGTCGTTCTAGTTTGGCCAAAAGTTTGGTCGACAATGACGTATTAAAGGCGATTGTGGAAGCTGATGATACTCAGTCTACGGCTGAATTAGCAGCATCTTTCGAAGTTAGCATAAGTTCAATGTTGGTTAATTTGTGTCAAATTGGGAACGTAAAAAAAATTTACAAATGGGTTCCCCACGAAATCAATGATCACCAGCGCGAAGTACGCGTCGAGAAGTGCCTTGCACTGCTCAACAGGCACACAATCGAAGGAATTTTGAAACGCATTGTTACCCTCAACAAAAAGGGATTCTGTTTGACAATCGCTAGCGCTCAGCAAGTTGGTTGGATCCTGGTTCAAGACCTAAACAATGCCCTAAACGAAAACTCTGGTCTAGCGCCGGTGTGGTTCATCACAGCTTCTTACCAAACGGTATGAGCATTACTGCAGATGTTTACTGTGAAGAACTGAAGACAATGATGGAGAAGCTTGTACGTCTCCAACCAGCTTTGGTCAATCGCTCGTCCCCACTGCTCCTGCTCGACAACTCGCGACCTCATACTGCACATCAGACGGTCTCCAAGTTACAAGAGCTGGGGTTGGAGACTCTCCGTCATCCGCCGTACTCACCAGACCTTGGCCTATAGATTTCTACTTTTTCCGGAATTTGGATAACTTTTTAACAGGAAATAAATTTAATACTCAAGAGGCAATGAAAAAAGCCTTAGAAGTATTTGTTGCCCAGCTGATTTCTTCAAGAAAGGCATCAATAATCTGCCACTGCGTTGGCAATGATGCATCGATTGCAAGGGTGATTAGATTACTTTGATTAAAATAAATAAAAAATATACATTAATACTTTGTTTTAGCTTAGGGGTAAGTGTCCATGTACCCTGTAAGGGGGCGCGGAGCAATTTATTTAAACATCATTAAAATAGGTAATATATGTATATATAATCTATTTATAGCTAGAAACATAGAAAATATAGGCAATGTCAGCTACAAGAATCAAAATAATTGTAATAATAACTCGGTAATACGTAATTTTTTTACGCAGGCAGCCAATCATTTAAAAATTCGTCAATGGAGTTGTAACATTTAGAAATAAGGTATTCTTTTAGTTTACTACGAAAAACCGATTCTACTTTTCGTTTTAAATTCGTTAACTTATTTCATAAAAAAATGGCAATTTCATAGGTACAGACCTAATATACATATATAATAATTATATATATACATATACGGGGTGTTTAAATATATATACGTCTGTCCGCCCGTCATATGCCTCTTTCTACCTCTGTAACAGTACTACTTGAGTACTG
This sequence comes from Eupithecia inturbata, assembly GCA_963662085.1. Classification (NCBI taxonomy): domain Eukaryota; kingdom Metazoa; phylum Arthropoda; class Insecta; order Lepidoptera; family Geometridae; genus Eupithecia; species Eupithecia inturbata. The sequence goes on along the minus strand of OY759180.1, from coordinate 4,918,544 downwards.
TTCCAATTTTCAACATTTTACTCTGCCATTGTAAAGAAAAGCTATTTCTACTCACACCCACTTTCGCATGACCCTTAGTTCATAACCTAAAAAAATTACCTTACAAATTGTATCACAAGTTTTTATACCCAATTAAACCGCATGCGATAATGCGAAGGTATTTCTAATTGGACTAAATACACACTAATCCCCAAGTTTCTCGCACTTTGTAATTAAATATTTTCACCTTCGTAATGAAAGGTATTTATTTAATTAGAATAGTTTTAGAAATATACGTAAGGGCACCTTTCACATTTTACTTAAAGGGAATTTTTTTTCGAGATTTTGTGAAATATATTTCTTACACCTACACAAATTTATAGCAATTGTGTTTTGTTTTAAAGTAAAAGTAAAATTGATTGCATCAAATACATGGAATAAGGTACACAGGTGGAAAATTTTTAAATAAGACACAATGTATTTCTACCGTTTCGGCGTGCAAAATCTAGGTACAACGTCACTTAAATTAAATATATAGCCAATAAATGAAATTGAAAACAATTAACTTAGTTGATAAAAAAACTGAATTATAAATTAAAATTGAAATTACAAAAAATTAAAAACTACCAATTTGTCATTTACATAAATCTAAAAAATGTCTGTCCGCCTTGAAATCATTTAATTTACCTTCCAAAGTGATTTCTAACTTTTTCCGAAACAGTGATATTGGTAGTTAGTTATTTTGGCAGTTTATTGTAAATGGAAGGAGCCATGCAGTTTGTTTTGTATATTGTGTACCGGTACCTATATCAAACAGAAGTTCGCTAAAATTAATTTGGTCTGTCAGACACATCCTTTGGTTATTAACCATTGCAACGCCGGGGGGCTTGCACCCACAAAGAACAACAAATGTAATCCACAATCACTGCAATAGAGAGCATGTCGTTTTTCTATATTTAACGTCGCGTCCATTAGTCATATGAAACATATGCCAATACATATGATGTGGAGGTTTATGAATGATAGACGGGTACGAGCTATGGGAGGTAGAAGGGGACGGAGGGGGTAACTAATGGATTACATTCGCGCGAGTGAATTAGGATATTGTCGTACGGTCTTGTTCCGGTGCAGTCCTTTCTGATCCCTTTATCATTACACTCATAGATTGCATGTAATATTGATGAATGGTACTCGGGTTATTGGATGACATGTTTTGTTTATGTGTGGGGACAAAAAAGGACGGATGTCTTCATCAATAAAAAGGGCCTCTAACGTGCAATAGAATTGAGATGTAGATCGATAACATTTCTGGGGCCCAATCGTCTTGATCTGTCAAGGGGTTAAAACCTTTACACAAATAATCAATTATCACTGATTCACTTTATAGGTAATCTCGTTCCATTTGGAGAATAATGAATGAAGACATTAGATTATTTTGGTTATTTGATTTCTTATAATAATGAAGAAGTGTAACAGCAACCCGTTGAGATAAGTGTGATTCGATGTTACACAAAACCCGAAAGAACAAAGCGTGCATTGCCGAGGGTGAAAAAGACGTTAATAATATTCGTCAAAGCACTCTGGTTACATTAAATCAATTTGCCCTTTCCGCGCGGTAAGTAGCGAACGGTGTAATTGATAAGTTGAAACCCTTGTACCGTTGCGAGCTCCGAGTACAGAGCTACAGTTTGGCACCAACTCTGGGTTTTCCACGTCACGTGCGGTGTTGAATCTTTCTTCTCACTCTCTTACAATTGAAAAGTTTTATTGGATTGGGAGCATATTGGGGGCTACTTAGCTGAACTGTCAGTGGGTGTTTTCATAAGGTTTTGTAGAGGAGACAGCTCCCGCTCCCGGCCGACTTCCTATGTGTGACATTCATACAACCATGCCTTTGGTATACATTTACATATGAATTTTATGTATTGAAATATCTACTTAGTTTGATGCTGACTGTCCTATTCATTCCTATAGAAAATATGCTGTTCACACTAAAGCTGACGATTTCCAGGAAAATCTCGGGTATGGAGAAATACAGATTTCGATTTGTTTTCGCAAAACATTCAAAGCTAAGCAAAATAAGTCATACCTCACAATTCAGGCTTTATTTTACTATCCCAGTAGTTTACTAAAATGTTTTTTGAAACCTCAATAGTCCATTTAAAAAGTTCTGCATTCATCTTTTTAGTTTACCTTTTTCAATATTTTTAATTTTTAACCGTTGCGTAAAAGATTCTCGATTTACCTTTCACTCCTTGCAATTTAACTCCATAATAGGAACCTATAATAACTTTAATGTACATAACTTTTAAAATACGTACAGCTCAGTACAATTTGCCAGCACTAAATCCTATAGCATTATTGCATAAGCCTTCAAGGCTCGCGTGCCTAGATAATCGGCCGGCCAGTTAATAAATACGTTTGAACAACTTCTCTCATTAGAGCTCCATAACTCCTCATTAGTGGGCATGCTAATTAATGTGACGTTTACGAGCAGGGACTATCGTAACTCACTCTTCTCCCATTCGAATAGTTTTCATACAAGACGAGAGGAATCTTGGGATCGAAAGTAGCTATAGGATTTTATGGGAAAGTTTAGGTTATGGGGTTTTAGGAAGGTGCTCGTTAAGATGGAATAAGGTTTAAAAGACGCGGTTTTAGATTGTGGTTCGCTTGTTATTGTTTGCGAAATGAATCAAATTATCTAGGTAAACATTTTAGGGTCTCATTTCGTAGCTAAAAATTCTCGCTTTCATAGCGTTTATAGGAATGGCGTTTTTCCACTAACACGCACGACACTTGGAAAACCAGGATACATAGTAGATGTGAATACCCAGCAATTATTCTTAAGGGGATCGTCACGGGTTGGCGCAAGATTATTTTTTTTTTATGGTTTTGAATATTTTCTTCTTTCTATAGGGAATAAAACTAATGGAAAAGTAATTTGCCGCAAATCGTAAACCATTTTCTATTAACATTTGAAAAAATTCACTTCGTCTCACTGGTATTTTCAGAGCATTTTAGAAAATAGGAAATTTTGGGCTAAAAATCAACATTTTCCAAAATCCTCCCAAAATACAAATGAATTGAAGTTGGCTTTATCATGGGTTCATAGGAAAGGTTATACAATTTGCGGCAAATTACTTTTCCATGGTTTTATTCCTTATAGAACGCAGAAATAAATGAAAGACCACGAAAAAGTTTGAATTTCGTGCCAACCCGTGACGATCAACCTTAACTGCTGACTTGAGGTTCGAGTTAGAACAACCCAAACGGGAAGTAGGTAGCATTAATATCTCAGTAAATTAGAAAGGTAGAGGAATGCAGTTGCAGTTGCATAACAATAAAATGCACCTTTTAGTAAATAAAAGGTGCATTTTATTGTTATAACATTAAAATATTATCCGTGCATCAAACATAGCCACAAACACGACACTGCCTAAGGAACATAGCATGCTTAATTTTACGATATTCTGATTATTATCGCGAATATAGTACGGACAGTTTGCATAATTTGTCGCTAAATACTTGTGTCATAAAGACCAGCAATAACATAAAGTAATAACATTAAATATAACTTTTATACTGTCAAATGTAATAAACTTTGGTGCAGCTGCTTGCAGCATTGAAAGCAGGAAACCGGCTCTAACCAGGTTACCGGTGAGGCAGTTATGTACGTTTAGCTAAATATTTAACACGTTTACTGCCCAGCCTCTATGGTGTGACACGAAGGTGTGCACCCCCCGCTGCAACACGCTGCTGAAACTGGACATGTGCATGCAATGAAAGTGTTAAATGATTTCAACTAAAACTGCTAAAAGTAAAAAACAAATGCAAAAATCAAAATAGCTGAATTTATGTTTGGTCTCAATCTGTAAAAAATCACTTGTTTTTTTATTTGCCAAGCAGTAGAAAAAGGGAAAATAACATAACTAAGTTCATCATTAACAAAACTCAACACATAAGAAATACCTTATTAACTACGAAAGGTTATTGTGCTGATTCCTATAATCTTATCTATAAATTAATAGCTTATCAAAAAATCTCAAAAAAAAAAAACAAGCTAAAGATAAAAAAAACAAATAAAAAATGGCTTCCACGCCTTTCGACACGACTACAACGTAAAGCATCCTTTAGTTTTATGTCCAAGTTTTATTAGCGTCGGTTATAATGGTATCTCTGTCCATCGGGATCATAATTAAAGCTTAAGGGTGAAAGTTCGACGTGAAGATTGTATCGCGAACACAATTTTAAATCAAATTAACACTTCGAGTTTTAAAGGTCGTTGCATTACCACGAAGCAAAATGGAGTCGTGACTGGATCGACTTATACCTAAGTCTATCAGTGGGAACATAAAACTAGAGAATTTTAGTTATATATAAGTAACCATCTAAAACTACAAAAATCTAAAATGACCAAAAAGGTTCATGGTTTAAGAACCATGAATCTTTTTGGTCACAATAGTAAAAGCAATTGTCAAAAGATTTATGATAGTACTGTAAAAAAACTACTGTACTAAAAAATCTAGTTCTGATAGTAGTTTCGGAAATTTGGCCTTGGCCATAGTTGTGTTTTGCAAGATGGGTTGACGACGACATCAAAGTTGTAGGCTTGGATGTGAGAAACAAAAGACAGAGAAGACTTGCAATAGTTTTAAGAGGCCTCTGCCCAGCAGGTGAACCCGAGGATTCATCAGTATTGATGATTATTATTTAAAATTATTTGACACGATAATTATAAACCTACCAATTCCGGCTAGATAGACCGGTGATAAACGAATATCAATTACCTAACTGAGAACGTAACAACACGAGTAAAATCACGAACAATCTAGTAATCACTAATAAATAAATAGAAGGCCGCTATCGGGCGGCGCATCTCCGGTTAATATTCGACGGTCCAGTTTTATAATTAACAATAAATTCGCTTTGTTTTTTGTGCGAGGGTTCACGTTGCATCCATTTTTCCACCCCCGATATTGATCTTAATAACTGTGCTCCGGTGGTCTCTATTGCCTATTTGCACGTGATTTTATTAAATTTTACATCCAATAAAGCTGTGCCCAGGCAGCTGCACATTCCAATAATAGTAGCTTCTATGGAGAGAGGCCTAATGGATTCGCGTGTGGCGTCTATCAAAAAAGTTTTAGTCCATTTAAAATTTTTGTAGTTTTGGTGACATGAAATTTGAACTTTGTGATGATGAAACACTAGATCCGACCCACTCGCATCTTTCGAAACACTTCAAACATCTTGGAAATAGAATACTCGGAAATAATTAGCTGTTACGTGCGTCCCCTCGATTCCTTGAAACGTTGAAAAACACCAAAAACGCACAGGCCCTACTCGAGCGGGATCCGTTATCTCGTTATCCTAATGAAGTCTACGCTAATGACGAGTAGGTAAATAATAGGGCGGCTAATGGGGGCTTTATCATTCTCGAGTGCGCTCCAGGTAAGGGCCAATTAGAGGCCGACATCGGTCCATATTGTTCGGCGCAGCTCGCTTCGATTACGATTATTTCCGAATGGCTCTCGGAGCTGATAAATTGGACAAACTATCGCGAAATGACATCCGCGGTTTGCGGACTTTCATTTCCGCTGCTCGTGTGGACTGTTGGCCTGTGACGTTTGTAATTGATGCGATTTGATTGGCTGCTCTATAGTCTGTTGTACCGATGCGATATCTATGATCTCGTTGTTTTTATTTTTTTGTCAGTAAAAATTAAGAGTTGAGTAAGATTATGCTATATGAATAATTATATTCGCTACATATTATGACAGTATTGTTGGGATTAAATATAACAATTTTTTTACACTAATGAAATAAGTAAAAATACAAAATAATAATTAATATTTGGTATTATTTATATTTGGTAGTATCTTGTATTTTCGATAAAAGAGGGTCCATTCAAATCCACAATAGCCAAGCAAATTATCTTATCAAGCAAGGGGAACTGAAGCCCCATAAATAGGGTAATACTAACCCCTTCAAATTGACCGAGAGACAAATTAGTTCAATACACCGTGTAACTGGTACTCGTCATAAACTAGTTGTAACAGCATTTTAATTATTCGTGTAAAATAAAAACAAAACCTAGAAACTTCATAATTGCTTTCACAAAGTTTCGCTCTACTAATAAGTTTTATATTATCCATGCTCGTAACAAGATGAGTTAACAAGGACGTTGAAGTTAAACAACAAGAAATAAGGGCCACGACATCCCATTCTGCGAGAGCTCTCGATACTATGAGGCAATTGCTTGCACTAACAACCGCCGCGGAGCTCGAGAGTTCCTAGCGATGCCTTTCGTGGCAGTTTCCTCATAAAAGAATTATATTATTAGTATAAATGGGTCGCAGATTGTGAAAAGTGCGGGTCGGACCAGCGCGCCGGCGCCTCGGTCCCGCCGCTGTGAAACTTCCCGCCGCTGTTTTTTATTGCGCAGAATTTAAATGCATTTTTGATGTTACGAGATGACACGCGGCGGACGTCCGCCCGCCCGCCGTCGCCCGCCCCGCGTCCCGCGCCCTATAATTTCCCAACTCGAAACTTCACTACGGTATTAAGCCTTGATTGCTTGAAGAAACTTGGAACATTTTGCCGTATTCTTCGCTCCCGAGATGCTGCGGCGCTAGCGCAGACGTTTATTACCAACATTTGAGTTTTATTTTATACGCTAAATTTAATCGCAATTTGGCGGGTCGCCCGGATGTAGCACCGTGACATTCGTATTCCATTATGAACCAATTAAAGGCACGTCAATTAATTTCGTATCGCACCTCAAATATCGGTTCGAAAGGGTTGCCGTGTAATTTGGACTCTCTATTACGGTTTCAATTGAGTAGTTGGGGCTTAGTTTCGACCGCATCAGAAGCGGTACACGACTATACGTTTAGCGGGGCCGCGGCGGCGACGGGCGGGCCAGGTGCTACGCCGGTTGGCGAGACGTGGCCCGCGGCCCGCGGTTTGACTTGCCACTTTTTAACGGTACTAAAAGGTTTGCCGTGTTCTTATCGATAGTTCGAAGAAAGCTTCTAGGAACGGTGAAGTTTAAAAGTTTGATTGCATTCGCTGGCGGTTTATTTCGTAATTTGTAAAGTTCTACGTACTCGTATGCGTGGAATCAAAGACGCGGAGAGGCGTCCGAGCGTCCCGGCCGCATTAATTAGCGGGACAAGAGGGGGAGGAAGAAAGGGGTGCTCATGAAAGTTTACCATTTAATTAGAACCACCCCCACCCCTTACCTTTTGTAGTAATGCCACGAGAATGAGCGCAAGTTAACGTTTCTCGTTAAATCACGTATCAAGTTACTTATTAATTAATAATTTGAACATTCTTGAGTTTGTGAACTTGTTACGTGTAATTTAAAATTTAGAAAGTACCTATACTTACTAACTTTACTTGAAGCTAATAAGGGTAGGTGTTAGTCTGAGTGGTTTTACGAAAATTTAACTAGGTTCAGTAAATCTACTGTTTTATGAAAGAGCTAAATGAATAGTGGCGAAAAATCACCGTTTCATTTCTGGGACATATTTCTCATACCTACTATCACCTTAAATTAGGTATCTTTAACTTTAATCAAGTTATATCCCAGAAACTCATTCACACATACATACATACATACATACATTACATACCTACTAATCATGTATCGCAAACAACCCAGCTGTTGAAGTTCTAGTCCCAATTATAGAAACTTAACAAGGACTAATTTGAGCGCATTGTACGTGAGTTTGGTCTCATTTCGACAAAACTCGCTCTAACCTACTACGTCTTTCCTTGTCTAGCGTGTATACGTAATTTGAAGTGGATGCAAAAAAAAGTCATAATTAATTCTAGATCTTTTTTTTTTCACACCACACAAGAAAAGATTTTATCGCTGAGCGACCACGTCGCCTAATTGAGTAAGGTAAAACACTGCTTAGAAGTTTGTCAAAGTTACGTTAAGTTTGTTATGTAACGCTTTGACGACCTCAGTGGCGCAGCGGGCGAAGTTCCACCTGCGATGCAGGAGGTTGCGGGTTCGTATCCTGCCTCGGGACAAAGTGTTTGTACGATCTGCAGATATTTGTTTCGGGTGTTCTGGGTGTTTTCTAGCTATAATAAAAAATATCTATATATGTAATGGTACGAGTATATCAGTTAACTAGTAACCATAACACAAGCTTTGCTACTTTGGGGCTAAATAATGCCGTGTGGATTGTCCAGCATTATTTAATATTTGTATATGGGCGTACGCAATTAAAATCAAAGTAGGTTTTAGAGCAAGAAGGTACACATTAGTCATTTTGAAGAGCGCCCTTCAAAACGCCCAATTGTGTACTCGCTCTTATTGTTCCATTTTTGGCTCAATCCTGTCCGTCCTGTTGAAAAACATCTGAAAAATAAACGTCCCGTTTTAAACACATACAGGATATATCTTCACTAAACACCTACCCTGTACGTAGCGAACACACGTGAAATAGAGGTATTTAATTTAGTATCTTTAATAACATAGGGTCGTGTCGTGCGGCGCACCATCTGCAATTAGGCTAATGGTCACACACTGCATGCTGGAACTACTTACCACCAAGCTGCAGCTAATTTCCACCTTAAACGCCGGAGGCATGGACTGGCGGGTGAAACGTCTCAGTTTAACTAGAGGGCAGGGTATAGCAGAGATATGGGAAAGATTTTGTTTATAACTTGTTCATTTCGAGACTACGTCCGAAATCTTTTCTGACAAAGTTCTGAGTCCCAATCTATCGTAGTCTATGATCGAGGTTATCAACACTGATAGGTCTTATAACGGGATATTTACCATGATATGCGCACCACACACACAGGCTCAATTGATTACGCCGCAGGGCTGTCACCATCATCAACTTATATTAGTCCACTGCTGGACATAGGCCTCCCCTAATGAGCGCTTTACCATGCCTGCAGTCTTTCGCAAGTCGTCATCCCACATGGCTGGACGCTGTCCTACACTACGTTTGCCGAGTCGCGGTCTCCGCAGGGCTGTGTTCTAAAGTGTAAACTTTACGAGTTTGTCGTTACACATGAGACTTTTTAAATTTGTTGAAAATAGGTTAAACAAGTGCTCTTATTTACAAAAATAAAATTTATTTATACATAAATAAATTTAAATTTATTTATACATAAAAAAATAACCTCAAATGTTTAGTATTTATGTCGTAGAGCTGTGTAACACTTTCAGCCCGCTCTTGCTACGTCGTAGCACCGTAGACGCTCCCGAGTAATGTGAATGTGTAAATTATGTCTTACGTTTTATTTACCCACGAAAATAAATTAAACAAAAATATACAAAATTATTTATTAGCAACAAAAATTAACAATTTGGCCTACATTAAGGTACTAAAATACTAAAGAGCTAACTATAATAAATAGGTATAAATCGCTACTGGATTGGCTATTAGATTGGCTACAGCCCTACACTAGGCTCATGACCTTTGTCGTGGAAACGTAACCTCCTCTAGGTTTAATTTTGAGTTACAGTTTTTTTTTTTTACTTTGTTAATTACTCCCTATGCCGTTAATTTCTACGTTATACCATACATTAATCCTAAGGTCCCGATGGTCAGACGCAAGCGGAATAAATTACTAAATACAAATAAGACAACATATTCCAACATATAAAAATCGAATCATCATTTGCACCGGCTGCAAATTATTTTACCCTGTGCTTTTACGGGTAGGCCTTTAGAAGGCGTGTGTCATCCACCAAAACAATAAAAAAAATTAAACCATCGAATTTATTCTATATTTTTAGCTTTTTTCCCCCTACGAAAATAGCTAGTTTGCTCTACCCGCGCCCGACATGCATCGCGCTCATTACTCGACTAATGGAGGCCGTAATGAACCAATCTAACTGATTGCTCTCGAATCTTCCAACACCGCTGATTTGAAAGCCTTGCCCTGCGACGCTTCTATCTCTTGAAGGCTACTTTTACACGACGCGGGACGGAACGATCTATGTAGGTCGCAACGTAGAGATTGTTGGTTTAGATGTGAATAAATAAGTCTATTCTATTCTATTTCACATTTTCTGTCCTCAAATGTTAGAGACAGCCTGGAAAATTCATGCATTTAACTTACAGTTTCAAAAATAATTATAGTTTGTATGTTGAATATATTGTAAAAACAACCTACCTTGTTTTTACATTATTTTCACGACTAGATTGACAAAGTTACAGTAATTTCGTAAAAAGTTAGAGAACAGTCTAGAAATTCTCAGAATTTCAGTCTAGTTTTCCATTTTATGTGAAACGGCCTCAGATAAAACCGGTACTTTTTTTTTTTTTTTTTATTTTCAACAAATATTAAGGGACTTTGTCGCTAAGCGACCATATCGCCCTATTAGGATATCAAACTCACATTTTAATTGCATAGCAAAACCACAAGTTTCAGCAATAATATTCAAAGTAATTAAGAGTTTTAAATGTTTAAAGGAACGTGCACAGTACAGGTATTTAAAGTGCTTTGCAGAATGTACTATGATACTCAATATAACTGCGTGGAAATAAAATAAAGAAAATAATTTAAACAAATGCTTACATCTTTATCATGACGTTGCTGGAAAAAAATAATCTTGTTAACAAAAAACCAGTGGGTTGCAAGAACATTTATAATTATTTAGCGAATAATTTATAAACTGTTGTAGGTATTTGTTTAAAAACTTTTACAGCAACTTCCCGGCTGTTATTAATGAGTTTTGTGTAGTTTTAATGATCCACATTAATTTAGCACCAAATTAAATCGGTTTGTCGGCTCGACACGCGCACTAATCGCCAAGGTTGAGTCGCGACTCCAACTTGTTCCCAACTCCAATTTGTAGCTCCGTTTGTGACTCGCGAAGTTATATTAAAAGGTACACAATAATTTTCTTGACAAACATAATGAATAATGAATGGCGCAATATAAAATTCGGATTGAGGAAGGCTCCTCGCCACGTGTCCCATGTTTGCCTCTCTTAATTCTGTTTGTTTTTGCTAATTGAGTCGCGCGAGCGCGAGCCTCTATCACCTAAGTACCGCCTCCGCGGCACCATCGCGCTCCATTTAATCTAATATTCATTACGTGTCCCTAGTTAAAACACTCCTGTCACTTGTTCCCTCTTCTTGCGTGGCGAATTCAATCACCTCGAAGCCCGGCATAAGGCGCAAGATTTATGATCGACACAAATCGAATTCGCTAACAAACAATATCGTATTCACAGCTGTACGTAGGATACGAGTATATCAATATTGCAGCCGCTATTAATACGTCCGTCTCATGAGCGGGCGGCCCCTTCCCCCGCCGCCCCCCACCCCGTAGTCGCCGCTCTTAATTGAATGAGGAGCGGGAATTGTTTCCCAAAATGAAACAATTAATTGTGCAACGGCTATTCCGCCTTACATGGATAATACGTTCGTTTATGGCCTCCTAACGCGGCTGCACGCCATCCTTTATTGGACCGACTAGGAAATTGTGTTCATTGGAGCTCGTATCCAAAATTTAATCGAGAATTTACAAGGACATTTCTCTGTTGTTCCTTTAGAGTTTTTGCAGCTGGTTTCCTCCGTGTATTGCGGTGCTGAAAAAAGATTTAAACGAAGCTCCAAACGAAGCTTAAAAACTACGTAACTAGCGGCGCCGTTTCCCGAAATACGATGCGAGAACGAGCGCTGCTCGCGAGCCTTTTAGCTTGAACGAGACGCTTAAAATTTTCATGGTCAGGTCATAGCACGTGTAATGCGGTTATACCGCGCGGAGGCTCCGTCGAATGCGCCAACATGTGGCGCATCTCACTGAAGACGCCTCGTAAACCGCCTTTACGCCTCTGCGCGAGAGATGTTCAAAACTTTTCATATTCGCCGACCGTAAAACAAGCCAAAAAATACGACCGACGAAAAACATTGTACCTAAATAACGGGTAATCGGCCACTGTCGAGAGATTCGCTCCAAACAGCAAAAATAGTCTAGACTAAGACATAAAATTCAATTGGGTTGTTTCAGCTTGAAATCCTCAATTGATTTACCCAAATTGGAAGATCCGGGTATAGCTAATTACCGAAATACGTAAGACAATACACACAGACGCGGTGTGCGCACACATGCGCGCCAGTAGCGACGAGCGGCGCTGGTGCCGGCAAACATTCAATTTGCTATTTATCCGGGAATGGATCTAAGTCATTACTTAGCTGAGTGAGAGAGATGGGATGCACTGGAAATAACATTGACGTAAGTACTATTCACAAGGATCTACTTGGAACGGTGTACAACAACGGATTCCAGTCACATCGGAAATAAATAGACAAAAATACTGAACATTTTGACTTTGCATCATCTGGCCCCAATGTAAGCAGAACTTGTGTTTTAGGTTCCAGATTACTGATATACCTTCATAATACACGCACGAACAAATACCTGCAGACAATAAATAAGTAGGCATCATAAGTGTCTTCTAGACCTTCGTGGTACATCGTCGAACAAATTGTCACTTTCCATCAGGTGATATTGTGCTCAAACGAAGGTCTATTAACTATACAAAAGTAATTAATAAATAAAATAATTTATTCAAAATAACTTAGGACTCAGAATCAGAATCATTTATTTGCAAAACATGAGTATTAACATGGTGTGAGCATGCAATTATATTAAAATATAAATTAATTATGACCTACATTTTTTGCCATTACTGGCGTGCAAATAGGAGTGTTTCCAACACTGCAGATTTGTCACTAACGTGATATGTCTTTTCTAAATAAAATACAATCATATTCAAAAACTATTAGATAAACTTAAAATTAATTATACAATATAATTACTACTAGACTAGAAGTACTTAATTAATAATATATCAAATGGATTCATAATCTTATAGGGAATAAAATATTCGTGTACCTTAACTAGGCAAAAAGCTATTTTTCAGGCAATGAAGTATCATAGTTACTAAAGTAATCCTGCAGAGCACACAGACATTTGTCCCGCTACGGGAATAGAATCCGCAACCTGCTTCTCAGGCGAACCTACTCCCACTGCGTCACTGACGTCGTCTTACTTCCTCGCAAGGCGCGTCATCCTATCAACGACAAGATTATGTCAACGTCGTCGCAGGCAATTTCCGCATCCGCAACAAAATAATTACGCCATATAAAGATTAACATAACAGATAAAATTATTGTAATCAAAGGACCTTGTAGAAGTTTTTCTTATCATAGTTAGCTCCGATTACTGATATATCGCACGTATAAACGAATTGACAACAACAAGGCCAAGGCAAAAGTCAAAAATTATTTAATTTCCGTTTTTTTAACCTACAGTAAAAAAAAGTCAAATACGAATGAAACAATAACATTTGAATTTGATGTTAATGACTGTTTTTTCGGAATATCGCATCGTTTAGCTGAGAATCTATCATAGAACGTCGCATACTGCATCAAATGCTGTAACAAACATGAAGTTAAAAGTTCATTAGCTAATTATCACAATACTAGTAACATGTATTATAAATTGATAACATTTGATTACTATTTTGTTCGGAATATCGCATCGTTTAGCGAAGAATCTACCTTGGAACGTCGCATACTGCATCAAATCCTGTAACAAACTTGAAGTTAAAAGTTCACTAGCTAATTATCATAACACAAGTAACATGTATGATAAAGTGATAACATTTGTTTACTGTTTTTTCGGAATATCGCATCGTTTAGCGAAGAATCTACCTTGGAACGTCGCATACTGCATCAAATCCTGTAACAAACTTGAAGTTAAAAGTTCACTAGCTAATTATCATAACACAAGTAACATGTATGATAAAGTGATAACATTTGTTTACTGTTTTTTCGGAATATCGCATCGTTTAGCGGAGAACCTAACATAGAACGTCGCATACTGCATCAAATCCTGTAACAAACTTGAAGTTAAAAGTTCACTAGCTAATTATCATAACACAAGTAACATGTATGATAAAGTGATAACATTTGTTTACTGTTTTTTCGGAATATCGCATCGTTTAGCGGAGAACCTAACATAGAACGTCGCATACTGCATCAAATGTGGTAAGAAACTTGAAGCTAAAAGTTCACCAGCTAATTATCCTAACACAAGTAACGTGTTGGAGTTCGTTGACGCGCCAACGGCCCCTCAATCACAGGAAGTGCGCCATCTCATTGCGGAAGTGGTTTCGAAGCGGCTACTCTGAAACCGCAGCTGAAAATGTGCGGAAAATTGTGTATAGTAGTTGGGGTTAAGTTTGGTTTCTTATGAATATTAATGTTTTTATTTTTTTAGGTTTTCCGCGATTTGTTTTAATATACCTAGATTAAAAAGGAATCAAAATTATGATAAAATCATGTGAAATCGGCAGAAAGTTTCGGAATTTCGCGGTTTAAGGCCCATAAATTAATTGTTCGCTTGGTCTTTATTACGGTGTTATTTTTAGTATTATCATTTTTGCAAGGGAAACGGATTAAGGATTTACAATTTTACAGTTTAGCAGTAGCACTCCATTTTCCATCCTACTCGCTCTCTGTGTAAACTATGCCCATAATGTAGATGTTTGTCAGCTTGACATGAGATCGAATGCATTTCGTGATGAAAAAACCTTTGGCGGCTATACAAAACGCAAATACCTGATAAAACTAACGAAAAACATACAATACATATATAAAAAAACGAAATTGACGACCGATGTGGCGCGGAGGGCGAAGGTCCGCCTGCGACGCAGAAGGTTGCGGGTTCGATTCCCGCCTTGGGACAAATGTTTGTACGATCTGCAAATATTTGTTCCGGGTGTTCTGGGTATTTTCTATATTTAATAAAAAATGTCTATCTATGTTATATATTGTATTAAGTTTATCAGTCATCTAGTACCCATAACACAAGCTCTCACAAGCTAGATGATGCTGTGTGGATTGCCCAGTATTATTTATTTATTTATTTATTTAAAACTACATCGATTCTAACTGACTGACTGTTTTGTCATTGGTACGATATGGCCTTGATACGTGATCGGAACCATCCACTAGAAATTATAACGACATTAAATTAATAGGTATTAAATTTAAATAATAGCTGCATATTGATACTTTGATTTTGATACCGTAAGTACTTTAAGGCCCCTATTATGATAGCTTACTCAGTCATCAATCTGTGCCTGAGTAACACTTATATTTGACATAAACGTCACTCAAGCATAAATCTATGACTGAGAAAGCTTTCGTAATACGGGATTTAGTTTAGTAGGTAGGTAAAACCTCAACAGTTAAATATTATTTACTCGATTTTTTAACATACTTATTAATTAATTACGAGCATTTGCTTGTAGTGGGATCTGAAGCTACTTGCGGGCGAGAATCTGAAAATTCAAAAGATCTGTGTAACCAGATACACAAGTAAAGTCACGGGTCGAAGCTAGTATACAATAAATATAAAACACCGAATGTAATATCACACTTTCATTCCATATTCGCGTGTACCGAAATTTTTACTACAATTTTAGAGTAATGGCATGCCATGAAAACAACCCAAATTAGTGGCAATAGCCACTTACGAAAACACAGACCTCTGGTTAGCGTAAAACCTTACAAGGATGATTTTACAACTAGTTATACCTAAGTAATTCGATGTTTTTACAAAAACGAAAAAACTGCTATGAATTCCTTTTTATTTTCACTGTTTCATTAAGTTTTGCGGGACAAATAGTAATTTCACAGGAATAAAATTTATATAAGACAACCCCGGGAGCATCAAAATCGGGAGCATCAAATCACATTGGCGAAGAAATCGCTGAACATACATAAAAAAAAATACATACCTACAGCCGAAATAACTTGCTTCTATTTTCGAAGTCGGTTAATAATCCGTAATATTTTGTTTATGGCATAATTGTATCATTATTTATTTTTTATCTCATTAAAAACTTTCTGATGTTTTCCATTACGATATTGATGTCTTTTCACAGTTCTCACGCTTGCATCTTTCATTTCACAATGAACCATATTTAGATTACTAAAGCCCGTTTTATGAAAGCTTAATCAGTCATCGATCTATGCTTGAGTAACGTTTATGCTATAGTTAACCTTTACTCAAGCATACATAGATCGATGACTAAGCAAGCTTTCATAACACCGGTCTGAATGTGTCACAATAACTAGTACTCTTTTCGAGATGGCGAAACAAACCTCCATTTTTCTACCAATATCCATTAACCCAAATGTTTCTGTCTTAAATAACCCCGCCATTCTACTTTGTAACATTAAAATAATTGAATTCGTCTTGGAATGGGTTGGGTCTGATTAATTCTTATCGTCGGGTTGGGCCCGCTCCTCTCATGATTTGGATAAACTTCGTGAGTGACCATTATCCTTTTCCCAGTTAAATAGCTTTTTGCAGTTTTCATAGCCCCAACTGTCAAAAATCCGATATCAATAACGTTTATTTCTTTAGACTTACAAAATACGCTCAAAGAAAAGTCAAATTTGAAACTTTATATCATTATTAAACAAGAGTCAAAACAAATACATATATATTAATCAAATAAGAAATAAAGTGTTAATTGATTCACTTCACTTTAATTGTGAGACGTGTCAATCCGTTATGGCAAAGGAGAAAAAACTATTAGCATTCTTTTGTTTTTTTTTTTCAATTAAATTATAGATAACTTTTGGAAATCTGTCTAGTGTGGTCGAAGAGAAAAATGGCCTAAAACTATTCGTTGACGCGCGGTCACCCTCCTATACGTTTTATTTACTTTCAGTCAATATCTATTGGTTTAGGACGTGTTGGTACATTTTCACTTTGAAACTAGTTTGTTACAGATACATATTATAATATTATTTTAATATTCATGTTCTAGAAAGTTAAATATTTGCTTTTACGGAACTTTCAGATACTCTCCGTTCAAACTGCAAAGGTTTTCTCGGAATAAAATGCTTCTATAAAGCCACTTATCGTGTAAGCTAACCCACCACTGCAGTATCATACCGGCTTACTAGTTCTAAAATGGTTCATAATTTAAATCAAATATAAAAAAAAACTTTAAATCCACCATATTCGTTTTGAAAATCCATAAAAACCTCATAAATCCCGCTCAATTTCCCCGTATAAAATACTCACACGCTGCATTGATAAGGGCGCACGATTAAAATGAATCACATCGTGCTAATTGGGAGCCCCGGCTCATCCAATTAGCCGGGACTTAGAAACCCGCTGGCCGCCGTGACCTTCCGTCTAATCTCTAGTAATATGAAACGTCAAGTGTTGCCAGCCTGTTCTTATATGAACCGCCACTGCATGGACTAGGGAAACGCTATTAATACTGTTACATCCATACTATTAAATCCATACTTCCATACATAATTTTATAAATTCGATAGTAACTCTTGTCTGTCTGTTACCTTTTCACTATTCCTCCTTTTCACTAATATTATAAACGCGAGAGTTTGGATGTTTAGATTGTATGGATGTTTGTCACCTCTGCATGTCAAAACTACTGAAAGGATCCTGCTGAAATTTTGAGCCGGTAGTTTTAAGCCTGGGATAAAACATAGGTTACTTTTTATCCCATACATCGGTTCTCATGGGATAGAAATTACTATTAAACGTTTTCATAGAAATAACGCGTGCGAAGCCGCGGCCAGAAACTTGTATATTATAAGCTGGGCTGCAGCTAGTTGAATAATAATTTTATTATAGACTTGCGCGTGTATAAAATTTAACCTCGACAATCAGGTTTATTGAAACTACGTTTTAGTGGAAGAATTTTTTGATTGGTAGGTACCTACATTTAGGTAGTTCCGAGGATTACCCATAACAAACAAACAAATAAGATCAAAATTAAATTAAGACTAGGGAACAACGCATCTGTTACAAAAAAAAAGATAAGATAATACTTTATTTGAAGCTCAAAAACATGAATATGTACTAAGAAATTTAGTTGCCAATACCATATTAACTATACAAAAATACCCACTTAAATAGTAATTCGATAAATTCTGTTTATTTTTAAAATAGGTTGGTATGAACTTTGTAGTTATCATCAGGTACAACCCGGAGACTATCTCAAGCAATGAAGTATTACAGTTACTTCTGAAGTGTCAAACAAAAGTCAACACTAGGTTAAAACGGAAGACCGAACAAAAAAACGCAAAACAATACACCTAGGTCTAAAAGTAATCCAGGCATCACTAAAAAGGTTTACAAAAAATTATACAGAGTGTCATTAAAAAGAAAGGCCATACGTAAAAAATTGATTTTAAAAATAAGCCGTTTATAGACTTTTTTTATTAATTATTAAAACGCACTCTTTGGTAATATATTTCTTAAAAATAAGCTAAACAAATATGTCCTTTCTTTTCAGACACCCGTTATTAAGGTTGACAAAGGAACTAAGATATTCACGCCTATGTACGATTTACATCACGATAGAAAATTATGCGAACCCTGAAGCGTTTCTATACTATGAATCCTGAAAAATATCGCAAAACTGCGCCACGCGCTCTCCATACCTTTACTACTCCATGGAGGGAAATGTTCGTTCCATATTCCTTGTGTAGTAGGTACTTCGTAGCATGTATGACAAGTCACGTCACCTAAATGAGTGCCTCATAATGAATAGGACAACATTATTTATTTAGTAAACGAATGTGTTATTTCTGTACAACACAGCTTGTTGAAAGAGGGGATCTGATAAGCAGAAACGTAACTTTTGAACGCGGCTAAGAGCAGATGCCTAATTTTCGGAATGGGTTCCATTAGAGTACCTCACATAATGTTATTTATCAGCGTAACTTTTCCACAACGTATTACCAGAATCGTTGCAATAAATGTAGCCTAAACGTCTTTTCCGTTACTGAGATTGCTAAGTATTTTAAGGGTACATTTAGGAATGTTGATGAAAACTCAGTTGTTTAGGCGGAGTGCGGTAACGACTCAAGGCTTCGCGACGCCTTTAATGACACCCAAGTCAGCGGGGCGGGTTCGCGTGCGCAATTCTTGTTATTTCTTTATTATAAAGGAGTGCCTCATTAATTTGGCAGCCCCTCAGGGTGAGAGTCGCGAACCCTTGACCTCGTTCGTGAACCATTGAATTGAAAATCTTACGCACCTAGCGATACATAATTAACGAACCTCATTACCGAACTGAGTAAGTGATATCTCAAGTCACCCCCCCCAAGCCGCCCGCGCCCGGCCCGCGCTCTCCAAACCAAAACATCCTGCGAGCTCAAGCCTCGCGATACTTTGCACGGACTGAAAACTCCGCCCGTGAGATCGACATTAAGCTCAAACTTAGATCATTCCAGTCGCGAACATAATTCCTTGAGTCATCGTTCCACTAGACAGGTTTCTATTATCCTTAATAGCGTCCGTGAGAGTTTTAAAATGGCTCGAATAGTGAAACTTGTTCCTGGAAGTGTTGCAGGCCATGCAGAGCGCAGAACTTCGATATTGAATGTCGCGTTTTATTGCACTAACTCGATACGGGCATGCTGGCGGAAAAATAGTTGTTTCGGAGCGGAGAATGCCTTGATACAACTATTATTGAAAGTTTGCAAGGCTTGAGAGGATGACTGTGGCCGTGACTAAAGAACGCGACCGCGGCCGCCGCCGGTAGTGGCAGGCAAGGCAAGTCGGGGCGCGCCGGCCTGTGTCCGCGGACTCGTGCATTTTTAATGGCGCACGCTAGCACACTCACTATTAATATTTACCGAACACGTCAAGAGGGTGCACTTTACCTTTTAGTTAACTAGCGTCCGGCCGTTCATTAAATTTTCACGCGCGTCAGTTTCGGGCAAATTTTCCGCGGCGCTGGTCGGCCGATAACGAGGCTGGCCCTCGTTACTCGCCGACAAGCCGACCAAAATTTTATTAATAATAAACTGTAACTGAAACGCCGGCTTTGAAGTAAGAGAGCTCGAATGCTCGTTATCGAGAATTATGCGAAATCCTTTGACGCTAACTCGATAAACTTTACGCGGATAAGTATTACGTTATTGTTACTATTGTGAGATTTACGATAGTGAAAATCAATCCAATTTGTATGCTTCGTAAGCAATGAAGCAGTTCGTAAGGGAACCCTTTCTATTTCCTAATTCAGAGGTTCAGCGGGAAGTCGGAGAAGTAGGTAAAGATTATCAAACGGTTGTTTCCTAGCATCGTACTATTTAGAATAGGTTTGAGTTTATTTTATAAAATTTTTATTTTTGGCTCACATGGACATGTATATTAGCTTAGGCCTTAATGTTAGCTTAGGACTATAGTACATGCAACCCTGTAGGGCATTGCAAAATAGTTTATATAAAATAATCAAATTGAGTTTAAATTAGAATAGATAGGTATCAAATAGTTATTTCAAGGTCAGTTAAAACATACATGTCAATCTAAATTAAATAATCCTAGTTATCATTTAAAACGGAATGTCAAAAGCGAAGATTTAATTCCTTATGGCGTCTAGGGTAAGCAAAATCTCAATGGTAAGGTATCTCATATAAGATAAGAGTTCTAGAAGCCTAGCCTAACACCCCCGCCACACTGATTGACAGAGTGGATTACTATGTGCACCAAACATTGAGTATTATTCCAGCAGTTGTTAATCAACTGGTGCAATTAGCTGGTGGGTAGTAAACAATCGGCGAGCTATGAAGACGCCTCTGCAACAGGTCCGGATGGACTGATGATTAATGCTTTATGTTTCGTTTGCTTTGTTATTTACAAAACGGCAGCTGTGTTCTTCATTTGACGGGAACAGGCCGGAATATGAAAATGAGACAACCAATAATTGGTGTAAAGTACAAACTTAATGCTGGCCGTATTTATTTTGCATTTTTCTGAGTCTTATCATCGTTATCAGCCTTTAATGTCTGTGTAAGACGATTTAGGTTATGCCTACTCAAGCATAAGCCGATAACTGAGCAAGCTTTTATAATACGAGCCTTGCTTTAGTGTCATTGTTTGGTACCAGCTGCACATCAGTCTTGCTTTGGCAACTTTGGCTAAAGAGCTAATAAGTCACTCAGATATAAATAGGTACACTTCATAACCCTAACGCATCCTGGCACAGTCGGTTAATGAAAACGTCCGCGGAACAATAAGGCTGCGTTTCCACCAGAGATGTGCGAGGTAGCTGACCGGTACGAGGATGTGTAGCGGGCTGTTTTAGCCCCTTTTTTTCAGATAAATATAGAAGTGTTTTTTTCCACTGATCCATGTTTTCTGTACACTACACATCTACCTCTGACAAACACCGTCTAGTTACTGCTATTCTTTCGGCCCGCGTCCGTCCTTAGGACACACACATCTTTCCCTTGTTCTGTACATACGAAAACCCCGCTCCGCGGAGCCGTTTCCACCAGAGCTGCGCTGAGCGAGGATAGGTAAATGAAGTGATTCTATTGGTTGTTAAAAAGACATTCCTCGCTACGCATCTTTGGTGGAAACGCAGCCTAAACCTAGTTTAATAAACATTCGAATAGGGCAGCATTTGATTGTCATGTTTACTAACGTGTCTTCGCGTCGAATTAGCTTTGCGGATGTAGCGATCAGAGTACGAGTACATCTGTAGTCGATACAGCAATGTACTGGGTGCCACAAAAATCAACACCCTTTCAGAAGATGCTTAAGAGCAATTATTAGACTACTAATCTTTGGATGATGCCACAACGCAAATGTTTATCCTACTTTGACTTTGTGAAGTAAATACTTACATAGTCTTAATATGTAGATAGAAAATAGACTTAGATAAAAAATACACGTCAACAAGAAATAAATCGATAAAGGTAGTCCTAAAGAACACGAAATACTAATGGTTTTTTGAACCTTGAAGCCCTCTAATAGAATATCCGTCAAAAATGCGTGGACCAATCGCCACCGGAAGAGTGATGGAAAATGCCATAAATCGGACTCGACATTAACATCAATTCTGGCGGCGGCCACTTAGCCAATATTTTTTTCTCGACTATGGAATAAAATTAAGACCTCAAACACCGACATTTGAAATGGATCAGTTGAGCTACCTGTAGATTGTTAGCAACAGTCTGCAGTTAGCTCAATTGTTTCAATTGTAAATACTAGTTCTAATTTGTTTCTATTATTTGGTTGTAATTTTCTTTGAGAAATAAGAAAGACATCAATTAAACAGAAAACAAATGACCACCAAACTTTATTATTCATCAAAAAAATTACAGCCAAAGAATATCGGACATCTTCTGCGCCACCTTGTACATACAGTAGATTTGACATAAGTCCGCGTGTATCTATATCACTGCAGCGCATTTATCATCATTACGTCTCGCTTGTCGCCGGTCGTGTCGACCTGTTGCAAACAGATGTCTTTATAATATTGTCTGCTATTCCTACGAATTTACGAAAGTACGATGTCGTCAAAAATATTTTTGGTTAGAATCAGATAATTAAATTCTGAATTGGTTGGTAACTAAAAATAAAAGAGAGTGGAAATTCAAATAATGATTTCGTTTGTAATTGGTTCTTGAAAATCTACTGATAAACTTTCAGTATCCAAAAGTTAGGTAATTCAGCTGTGTTTAAAACTCCTCATAGAAGTAAAAAAGGAAACATACACAAATTCATTCGTCAAAGTTTTATCTAAACTTTAAAAAGAAAACCTCTGAAAGTTCCGGAGAAAAATAACTTTGAAATAATAAAATTTGAATAAAAGCAACACTACAACCATGGCGTGATGAAACCCAAAGATATGATACCAAGAGCTAGCTTAACCGGGCGGTAATAAATTAAGAGCAGCACTGGGCGGGCGGGGCAGGTTGCAAATAGGGGTAAAAGGGGGGAGGGGGTAGTCGCGTGCGCTTCGGCCGTTTGTCGAGTGGCGTGCGCGCGCGCTCATTGCTTATTCATACGACCCCGACACGCACAGCGCGTGACCGTTTCAGTTGGAGTGCGGAAAAAGAACAAGTGTCATCGCGTTTTGGCAATGGGCGTATAATTGTTTGAGCTGGTTATGTAGGGGTTGCGAATTGTTGGCGATATTTTTCGACAAGTAAAAACTAGAAAATTTTGGATTGAATATTGTCTTACTAGCTAAGTAAAGGTCTTATTTACATAAATACTTCTAGTTTTCAACATTCCGATCTTATTAATTTGCAAGTTTTATGAGAAACTAGTATTTTTTCTGCTGCAGCTACACACGTATTTTTTCTGTTTTAAAATTGGCCTATAAGTTAATTCAGGTCTAGGACTATCTCTATGTAAAATTTCAGCTCGATCCGTTCAGTAGTGGCGTGAAGAGGTAAAAAACCTCAAACTTTCGCACTTTCAATATCAGTGTGAATATAAGGCTGTCGAAAAATCAAATAAACAGAGGCCTTTGTTCTTTATAGATTGTCTATTCTATTTCGTAAACTATCTTAGACACAACTTCGTCCTATTTCAAGCAGTAAGCATCGACTAGATCTATTTACGTAGGGCTATGGCTATTAAATTATTTAGGCTGAGTATTGCATTGTCTCGCGATGGACCGGCCGATTGTCAAGCGATCAGCCCGCCCCGGTATAAACAGTCGTTAGTGTTGTTAGGATAGCCACGTCGATGTGGTAAACAGAGACATGGTATTTTATCGAACGCGCAATTTAGACCGTTCAAAAGTGAGACGGCGAATTGCTTCTTCTCTCATTTTTTCAAATTATTAATTTGAAGTTCAATATATTTTTATTAGGCTTTGCAGAAAATGTATCGTAGCCCTGCTACGGCGTAGAATATTGCTACGCCGTAGGTATGGCTATGCTACTACGTGTCGTTCTTTTTGTTATTTTATTTTTATAACTTTTTGTTTGGATCTTCCTTGGGTCCGTGATATCGGAAAATTTTACATTAGAGCCGTAACCTTACCTAATCTATGGCATAGCTTTCACTATATAGAATTCAATCGCTTTATATTCCGTTTTGATTGTTTTGAAAATCAAAACTTCAAAAAGCTTAAGCCAAAAGCTTAAGCCGAGAAAAAGCTCCAAATATTTATTAATCAAAGGAAATCATTCATCGCATATTTTGAAAAAAATACATAGTTTGTTGGAAACATTGATTCCCTGATCCGCGTCGCTTACAATCGAATAGGAATGCGCCGAATGTGCGAGTATCGCTCGCCAGGAATCGTTCCGTATTGAGTTAGTACGACGCGCTGTGTTTGCTCTAGTAGTTAATGGAATGCCGATGGGCCATTGTGCCTAACCGTTTTCTATTCAATACTCTATATTAAACTGAACGCATATTCGTATGGGTTCCTCGAGAAGCTTTTGTTTGTTGCCTCGATAGTTGTTGATATCCATTTTGCTGTTAGTATGCAAGTACTTATTCTTTGAAAGCTGGAACAAATAACTCTTGATGTTTAGACACAGCATCACACTAGCTTCTGCCCGCGGTTTCGCGCACGTGGTACAGTCGGCTACATTCGCATACACTTTTGTACCTTGTCACATCAAAGCCGACTTACTCGAGGAGCGCGTTCCGTCACTAAGCTCACCTTGGTTTGACAAGATACCAAAGTGTATGTATACATATTAATGCACATGACTGTACAACTATAAAATCTAGTCTAAAACGAATGCTAAAGAACCTATCCCCGGTAGACAAGTAGCAGACATCTTACCATTGTCAAGGATTTTTAGAATCTGCCCAAGTAGTTCCGGAGATAACCTCCTACATCCAATCGTAGAAACTTTACCGCTTTATAATATTCGAATGATTATGTTTTCTTATATATTTTGCTGAATATTCAAAGAAAATAAAGTCCCATATCCATCAGCCGTTAATATCCCCTACAATATCGAGTGTCGGTGATTACGCCGGTGCAGCCGGGTCGGCTCACCGCGACCCGCACACTGACCCCGCAAATTGCACCTTCACACCCTGACCTGTGGGATGCTTTTGCAATTACTCGCCGCTCAGAATGTGTTTATTATAGCTGTATTTATTAAATAAATGAACATAAGGAATTTGGTGGATGGTATAAACTTAGAAAAGCACAGGGTTTTTTTTTGTTTGTGCCTATTTGTTTTAGAACTGCCAAATTGGTAGAGTACTGTACAGCAGAGTCCTAGAGTCATATTTATGGCATGGCGTAATTTTAATTAAAAGAAAAACCACTTATAAGAGTACCAAAAGTAGATTGACACACTAAGCCGCAGAAGACACTTGTGTACAGTAACATTCAGGTTTATTTCGGCACGGCTCTTGTGGCTGTCCAAGGCCCATAACCTCCATCCCACAATGGAAAATAGTTTCTAAAGTTTTCCAAGTTCCAAGAGAAACGGATAATTTTGAACGCAAACGACACAATAGCCGTGTTTGCCCCTCGGGAGGAAATTCCACCAGTTTCAGAACCGTATTAGTTTCAAGCCTAATTGTTTAGTGCAAACAAGTAACCCGGACAATAAGTACCTACCCGGGAATGTGAGATGTTTCTATAAACGGAACTGATAGGATATTTACTTAGTATAAGGAACACCATAGCAATGACAGACACACTTCCTTTTAGTTTAGGGTGATGCCAAAGTCAGCACAAAATGAGGATGCAAAAAGTATAGCTTGAAGGCATGTAATATTTATTATAATAGAAAGGTACTATAAGTACTTATTCAAGTTGCCACCTGAATTATTATACACGTTCAATTAACGCCGTTCTAATTCATAATCCGACAGTGATAAATTAGACACCTTCGTCCGCTCTTAATTAGGTAGGCAATTATCGCCGGTTTCAATCCATTTATACCGGAAGCAGGTAAGTGTGATTTATTACATTGTCTTTGTAGGCAATCACAAATGCACCGTGCCACCCCACGTCTATCACACGCCTGGTATTTTTAATCGGTACGAGTGCGCGTGTAATAATTAATCAGTGAGATCCCTCGTCTATTATTAGACAATAAGCGCGTTTTCCGCGGCTACCAGCGCACGTAATTGGAAACCCTATACGGCTATTCAATTTACCTAGCGCGCCACCTGGCTGGATGGCGATGGCGAAACGATTGCCGGCGCCTAATTATATTTTAATCGCAACAAGCCCCTTCCCCCGCCTGCAGCCATAGAAGGAACATAGGGGGAACACACCACTAATTCATTTGTGCGGCGGGCCTCGTCCGCCGCCGACCGCCTCTGGCCCTGTTTATTCTCATAGGAGAGTTTAGGTCTCCTAAAGCAATAGCGACGCTTAAACATATTAACCGAAGCGTTTACGTAAAGGGTTTAATTATGCACTTTACATTCTGGGCCACAATGGCGTCAAGTTAATTAAGTTCTGCTTGTTTAAAGACTTAACGCAGATTGTAGTTTTCGAGTAAATTAAATGTATGCATGATTTTAGTATTTTTAATTTTGTTTCACGTCGGGGCCCGTCTCGTATGAGCCGAGCCGACACAATAACTCGCTCCGGGCTGATCAAGTGCAATAAATATTAAAGTTAGGATATCATTGTTGGAGCTCTGTACGCGAACAGCTGTTGTAACGAACTATGCCAATTGTGTTGAGGCTTTTGTTCGCGGCATCAACTATGAAACTGTTATTGCAGTCCTACGTAATTCGTGCGGGCTCCTATAAATCAGGTCGAGTTTCAATTCCATTGTTTCTTCGGACGTTTCTATTAGCGCTACACGTAGTTAAATGTTTACAAGTTGATTGGGTCGGCCCGCGCCTTGCTGGACGGAAGCCTCGTATATTGTACCGGTGTCGGAGGGTAATCAATTTTACAGCGATGTGTGAAAAATGGAGGCAACCCGTCTACATCGTTCCGTGATATATAGCCACTAAATGCTGTACTTACAAATTTTAGACGTACCTATTAGGGTTAGAGTGACTAATAACCCAAAGGTTTGGTTATTATAACATTTGTTGCTGTACAAAAGTGTAGACACTACGATTGTTGCTCATGAAGTGTTTACATTCATCTAAAACCCAATTTGTAGATTGTATCGGGATGTTTCCTCCAGCACGGAAGTGTAGAGTATAAAGCAGTCTGTTTGCCGGACGTGTGATACAATTTAGAGCTGAACTCCTGCGCCCACCATATTAGTGTGAAAGCCTTGAGCCGGGGGAGCTGCGCATTGGCCATTAGCGTGATTAGACTCCCCCGCTCCCTATCCCGCGCCCGCGAATTCTTTAGGCCTCACATCTCATAATACTACATATTTCATTATTTATGTAAGCTCTGTTTTTACCGTACTCTCTTAAATTACACGCACAATCAACGTAATTGGGCGCTTGTCTTTCCTAGCTTATTGTTTCAACTGCTGGGAGACAATTCCGCGGCGCAGGCCCGCTGCGAATCATTCTCATATCCCAGAGGAAAGCGGGTCTGGCTTACGAAAATTTTAGTCTTGCTCAGCGAATATTGTTTACATATCATCGCGAGGTCATTTGTATACTTAATTAGACCGTAGAGCTTCTGTGAAAACTTTGTCTAGTTTTAAGATCCATTTGCAAAACAAAATTTATATAACAAAATTTAGCCCCTTCCTAAGACGTTTTTTTCTTTGTCCGCAGATGATGGCATGTTCCTACCTGAGCGCTGGTGGCATGAAGAGTGATTCTTCAAGTGCGGCTTGCTGGAGTCCCCCAGCCATGGCGGGTGTCGCGCCTGACACACGGCTACCACTACCCCCTCCGTTAATGACACTACCCAGCGGGCCAATGGCACTACCCAGCGGGCCAATGGCACTACCCAGTGGATCAATGGCACTGCCCAGTGCACATGGCATGCAGCCCGGACTGGCAAACCTACCCAATCCAATAGGATTACCCAGAGCGCCTATGGCACCACCCCGTGCAGCAATTCCACAGAAAACTGGGCAATCGGAAATACCTACACGGCCGATAGGGTTACCCTGTGCAATGGGACCAATGGGACTAACCAGCATGCAAACGCTACCCAGTGGAACTGGACTACCCTGTGGATCAAATGCGCAAACAGGGTTACCTCCATCGTTCACGAAACCACTTCCGATAGAGTCAGGTGGGTTGCCTCAATCTGGGTCGTCTTCAGAACCTGCTCTTGATCTCTCCACGTCAGCGTCATCGATACCGTCATCCCTGAAGCGCCGATTGCCGTCATCTGAGGACACCGAGTGAAAGTGTAGTGCGAAAGACTTAAAACGAACTACAGACAGAAAAAATATTACCGCCCGTCATGGCAGTAGCATTTTTTCCAGTGTCATTAAACTGTTAAATTATACTTTAGTACCTATTACATATTTAATTTCGGTTGTGAAAATGGCAATTTATGTAAAACTTAACTCGCTGTAGGTAAATTTCCAATTACTGGTACTTAAGTATTGAACAAGATATGTGTTTAACACAAGTGTTTTTGGAAGTGATATTTAATGGCAAAAAGCATATCTTTCAAATAATACTTGTTCACTTGACATTATTCATAGATCGTTTTTTATTCCAAAAATATTATTACCTACTTAGTCAATGTAAAGAATATTTAATACTTTCATATTTATCAATCATCGAACAAATAATAATTGTTAAACGTGTCTTCATAGCTATTTATAATGTTTTTAAAATTAAACCACCTAGCATTGCTAAATTACGCAAATCACTGATTTTACGAAAATACTTTGAACTATTGTTATTGTTGATTTTGAGTTTTACGCTGTCCTTTATAATAATAATTCTTGCCAATATTGTATTATTATTTTGCCGTCATTGACTTCTATGTAGCAACTTGCTACTGTGCACTTCTGTGATTTGCAAACTTGCTGTGTAAATATTCTCGAATATTCGTTATACTTTTACAACGAGCTGTTATGTAATTTCTCTCGTTATCATTATACTTTTACTTTGTAAATATTAGAAAGTAACTAGGTATAAGTAGACAGAAGTTGTAAGTACCTAAATCTTTGGGCGGATATCTTCGTAGCAATAATTTTGATGCCAACTATGAATTTGAACTTGCTATAACGGTCTGTGTATATATTGATACGTACATATAGCCGTATTTTAAATTATTCAAATCAGTATGAGAAAAAATATATATGTTTGTAAGTAATATTAAACGCTAACATTCCTTTTTGTGTATAAGAATCAAGAAATTTCTACATCATTTCTCTTCGACATCAATGGGATAACATTTACCAATCAGTGTTTTATTAGATGTAGATACAAATAAAATATATCTACTGTACCTATTATTTACAGTAGAGTTTGTGTCCCACAATAGATTTTTAAATGTATAAAAATTGTCACGTCGATGTAGACTCTCTGTACACGGGTGTCGTGATTTTACAGAAAAAACTGTTTATTTAGTATGTTAAGCCTTTATCAAAATCAAGCGCCAGATCTGTTCAGGATTTTAGTGCATACCTACCTAAAGTTAGCGTTTAGTGAATCTTGCCATCTCAGTTCATTCAGACTGCAAAGGCTTGGGGTAAAACTAGCTCCTAATTCAAATTTCCCTACATTTTTACCCCAGGTTTCACCAGTCTCTTAGTACAGTTACAGTTGCGGTGTTACCAGTACACAAAGAATCATACATAATTAGCCT
The DNA here is from genome assembly GCA_963662085.1 of Eupithecia inturbata. Lineage (NCBI taxonomy): Eukaryota > Metazoa > Arthropoda > Insecta > Lepidoptera > Geometridae > Eupithecia > Eupithecia inturbata. The sequence goes on along the minus strand of OY759180.1, from coordinate 4,889,071 downwards.
AAGATTGGTGAAAGGAGAAGAAAATAAAAATTTTGTAAATTATTTCTGTTGTTTTCTTAAATCGAACAGATTGATAGAAAAATATATATCTCAACACATACATAAAACACAAAAACATAAAAAATAAATAAGTAAGGAGAATAAATTTCCAAAAGTATACGTATGCAAAGTTACGTAATAAATGTACGTACATAGAAGCATCAACAAATTTCCACAAGATTAAAAATGTGTCTTTTTTGCATTAAAACACGAACCTTTAACTTAAAATAAATTAATATTTTACCACGTTAAACTTCATCATAAATATTCTTCAACGATAAACAAAACCAAATTATTATTTTAATTTATTTCTGACCCTGGCCCGTCTGTTTAATAATTTTAATGTATAATCAGATAGGTAAGTAAAATCCGGAAATAATTTGTAAAACAGTTAGCTACCTACTTAATTGTTACAAGTACTTTATTTTTACGCGTTCATGTTACTTTTAGGTAACGTTTGTTAGAAATAGGATAGTTACGTACGTCACAGCACCTACATATTATTCCCAGCAACTAGAGGTAAATCCGGGAAAATCTCCCAAATTTCTCCTCAAAGTCAAATACAAAATTATTTATTTATGCAACAAAAATTACATTTAGATACACATTAAAAATCGAAAAGTACTTCGGTGCTAACTGATAAGTATGGGATGGGTATATATGATAGCTAAATGGGTATGTGATCCTACAGTAGGCTCATGGCCCGTGTCGTGGGTACCCGTGCTTGATAGTCAAGAAGATTTACTCATTTCTAGGGTATCAAAGATGACTTTACAGATTCCAAATTCAGTTTCAACTGGGTACCAAATAGGAACATAATAACGTTGTCGGTAGAGACTGTCTCTACTCAGGATCAATTCAGCTGGCTTGAAAAAGAGGCCTAGGACCTACACCCAGCAGCGGGTGTCAACAGGTTAATGATGATGATGGTGACAAGCGGCTGTTAAATTCAACTATCACCGTGGTCTGGGGCGAAATTCGACCTAACTACTCGCTTCACTATTTCTTGTATCGTCGTAGAATCGCCACCATAGACACGTTTTGATGTTCTAACTTAGATGAAAGTATATAGAACTATTCTGTCAACATCTCCGCGGCAAAAGCACCGTACAGACTATACGGGATTTTTTTCATCTAGGCTTCTACGACTATTCTGCGCCGATATATCATAGTAAAGCGATGATTCTGCTAATCAATCGCTTTACTATGATATATTGGCCCCATCCATGTCCTAGCCTAGAGCCTAATGTTTAGCCTAATCAGGCTTGCCTCGTCTTACTTCCTGAATTATTTTAAAAGATTGAATAAATACCTACTCAGAGTAGGTTGGTAAATTATTTGTTTTTGCGATGGTACATTACCTTGCTATTTGATTAAAAGGCAAGAAAACAGAACTGCTTTACATTGCAAATTGAGCGATTATGTAAACAAGCCTTCCTTAAAGCCTTTTTTGACGATATGACGCCGCAGATCAGTATTCAGAAATATTAAGTTCAGCGTTTCATATTTTTAAAACAATTGTATTGTGGTAACAGACGGTTGGCCTCAAGGAATCTGCAGAATTAGAGAATAACGATAACTCAATTCACTTTTTGGTTGTGAGTTGAGTTGGATCGGAATAATGGGTACATTTTTAAAAGTTGGCGCGATCTTTTTTGTTTTTCGTGTAGAGGCCTAGATTTGTGACGTCAGAGTGGATATATGGAGTACGGAAAAAAAAACAATCGACCGCTTTTAAAAATGTATCTATACCTAATATAGAAATTCTAAATATGTAGATAATTTGATTGTTTTGAAAAAACTAAAAACGGACTTCAATTTCCTTATGATATATACCTACACTATTTTTTTACGTTTTGCGGGGCAAATACCATTCCCTCGGGAATATAAATTTTTACTCGGGATCATTTTCTATAAATACAATAGCGAAAGAATCATCCAAATCGGTCAGTTCTCGACGAACATACAAAACAAAGTTAAAATAAACCGCCAAGTGCGAGTCCACACACGAAAGGTTCCGTACCGTAAAAATCAGGCAACTTTTATAAAGAACATCAAATTTTCAGTTGTTCGGTTCGGTTCGGGGTTGTTTCCCTTTGTAAGTTGAAGTGTTACTTATTTATTGAAAGTTTAATGTGTCTACTATTGTGGCTCAAGAAATACAGTCTTGATAAACGAAGAGCAAAATAGTCAAAAATATCACGTTTTTGTATGGAAGCCCCCTTTAATTTGGATATTTATTTTATATATATTATTTGTTGTTATAGCGTCAAAAGAAATACATATTCTATAAGAAAATTTCAACAGTCTACCTCTTACGGTTCATGAGATAGAGCCCTGTGACAGACGGACGGACGGACAGCGGAGGCTTAGTAATAGGGATCCGTTTTCACCCTCCGTTCAGCCGAACATAGAACCTCCTCTTTTTTTTAAGTGAGTTAAAAAAGAGCAATTTTCGAGTAGGAGTCTGATAAAAGACAGTGAATAATGAAGAAATCGTGCCGATCTCCTAGAATGTGGTTTATGGACATTTATTTAGTCTGACCAATTATTTATATTTAATTTGTAGAAAAGGCGTGTCTGTCTGTTTTTTATTTTTATTTTCTTTGAACAACCCTTATGGTGTTTCCTATATCAAAAATTTGTGTGTGATTGTTAATAAAGTAAATTATATATAGTTTAAAGACATCAAGTGTAACATGTGTACGGGGTGGAATAAATAAATACAAAGTTGGTATTAGCACAACCACAACTTTTCCTTTCGACTAAAATACCTACGTGGTAATTGTTAACACCCTTACATACTGGTGCTGCAGCACTTACATATTGGTGCTATAAATCGATGTACTCGAGTAAAACCTATCAGATTGGACGTCATCCGTAATACACTACCCCAAACCCGTGCATCATATTTCGCAGATTGCGGTCCTACTATTTGCTACACAACACTGAATGTAGTGGCTATTGAAGGACACAGTATAAATCGAATCAAAATATACTATCGTAAATTCCTAAAGGGGTAATGACACCTATTTAAAATAACTTTTTCTACTTCTAAGGATCGACCGCACAGACCCACCCTGTTTTTAAAAAAATAAATTAAAAATGCTGGACAATTGACACAGCGTCATCTAGCCCCGAGCTAAGCAGAGCTCGTGTTATGAATTTTAGATAACGGATATCTGTATACAGGGTTACTGGTTAAGTCGACATAGCCGAACTGCGTTTCCCAACCCGCATGCCCAGCATGGGGATTATGGGGTTTACCCCCCGTGTGATAAAAGCCAACAAGGCACTTATCAGGGGGAGGCCTGGGTCCAGCAGTGGACCAATTTTTTTTGGGTTGTAGTTGCCATCATTTCTGACTGATTTGACCCACCATAACTTAACCGTTTTCAAAATATTGGAATTTTAAGTTTTTTTACCAAAAAAATCCTGTTTTTTGCCTGCCTATTTTACTAGACCTTTTTTTGTAATTTATGCATCTACTTTTTTTTAGATTTTTGTGCCGTGTTTTATCATTTTCAATAGGTACCAAAATTGCCGTATATAGAGGTAAACGAACTGGGCCGGAGTAGACGATTAATAGTTGCAAAATAAATACTTTTGTACAAAGTATACACATATAGGAATATTTAAATAAAATCTATGGCAGTTATGTGGCAGATAGTTGCAGTAGTTAAAAATATCTACGTTTCTTTAGCTATCCAACAAGGTATATCAGTAAGTTTTTCGTATGAATTCTGACAATAATCTAGATTGTTGTAACTTGTTGGGTAGCTGAAGAAACGTAGAGATTTTTAAGTACATCTGCAAATAACTGCCATTTTTTTTATATGTACCTAGATCTTACCAAACTTTTTATAGAGTCGACAGGTGATCGGAATGCTGGCTTTTATTTCGGTCAACGAAATAGCATTGCCATTCAACGTGGCTATTCTGCCAGCATTCTGAGCACTCTGCCTTCTGGTGACGGCTTAGATTTTTAAGAAATAGATATAATTGTATATACTAGTTGTAATTGTTTTATTCTGTTATTGTAATCTATGTGAAAAATAACAATATATTTTTTAGCTGGACTGACAATATATGTACCTAAAACAAAAATACTTTGCACAATTTTTTTTCGTCTATCAATCGTCTACTACGACCCAGTTTATTTACCTGCAATTTTGGTACAGAAAATGATAAAACATTTTCTTCATACACAAAAAACATGAAATAAAACAGAACATTACAGAAAAGTTGTACAATAGACAAAAAAATTACAAATTTTTCTACAAAAAAACATTAATTTCAATATCTTGAAAACGGTTAAGTTTAGGCTATGGTGTTTCATAGTCAAATCAGTCAGTAAAGATCCACCCTAAACTAAACTAATAGCCCTTCAAGAATCTAGGTCGACTTAACCAGTAACCCGTAAGTAGGTATATTAAAGTCTTTGTAGTCTGGCTATAAACTTAAAAACGGCTTGACTTGAACTTATGACCTTCTAAAGGATTTTAATGTTATTATTCAATAGTTTCTTGTTTTGTTTGCCAACTGGTATAACAGAAAATATAATTGGGAAAAAAAATTATAGGTGATACGAAGTTTACGGGGTCTCTATTACTAGGTAGGTACAGCTAATCATCTAATGGCCTTTATTAACAAAGAAAATCATAATCAAATAATAGAAATAAGTTAGCACTAGTATTGACGAGTACTACTGAAACAATTGAGCTAACAGCAGACTGTTGCGAAAAATCTACAGGTATCTATTATTTAATACAACACATTACATAGATACAAAAGTTGTGGTATTTATACTTAACACTTATTTCCAATAAAAATAAACAACCCAATTCCCATTTCCATTTTATTTTTTTCGTAGTTGGAGCTTCGGTTTTATTGAAACGCAGAGTAAAGCAACTCACGCCTGTTAAACACGAGTTTGGACCACCAATTGGATTATGTCGTTGTATCGGTAAGCCGTTCACAATAGAAATATGTGGGAAAACCGGCATGTTTATAAGCTTGTGAGGAACCAACGAAGTCTGAAAAATATTTTCAGGCAACAATAAATTGGTATAAGTCAGGCGAAAATTTAAGTATCAGCCAGAACACGTGACAGGGAACACTCATTAATTGTTACCTTCAAGGACTGGTTCTGAATCAGGTCAGGAGCTTCTTTTGATATATACTATACACAAATACCTACCTACCTTAAAAACAGAGAGTGTAACTCCGAAGGTCAACTCTACTGCCATTCGTGTCGTAGGATACTCAAGAACAAGTTCGGTCTAGCAAGCAACATACGTGAGCCCTATGATAGAAAGAGGAACCCGTAATGTCTAAGGTCATCGAAATCTATAACGAAGAAGACCTTCCAATTAATCGCAGATCTCTCAGGCTCATGCAAAGCGCCCATGCGACATTTTGGAACATAGATAATAAACAGAAGCTTTGACGGCCAGAAATGCTTTTACGGACGTGAGATCCCCAAATTCATCAATTAGTCAAACCCTGTAGACGAATACGAACGTACTAGAAACACGACCAGAGTAAAACCTGCCCATACCCAAGCTCAGATGCACAGACACTCGACCAATTAGAACATACTTCCTTCCTGACAGACATACATAAAATATTAACCCTTTTGTAGAACGGCGAAAATTTCCCGAAAACGGCCGTATGACGCGTGGACAACTATGAATGAATGATGGCTGCCTGTGACTAATCAATATGGGCTGCAGGCGATGCAATATGCATGCTCGTAATGGGCGAGACCACTCGATTTCTAAACGGGATGTTAGGTGCCAGTGTAGACTGGCAAAAGCTTTTTTCTAGTGGGGACGAGTATCGGACGCTGTGAGACACATTTTCCTTATGTGAAGATCGATGTGGAAATTGAGTAGTAGGTACCTACATGTTAAGTTACGTGTCCACTGTGTCGGAATCGGAGCGTGCGTACGCTGAGTACGCAGCTTCGTTGGTATTGACAATATGCCGATAGGGTGCGTATACTGCTTTCGGATTTTGCATCGTCAATAGGTATATTTTCAAAGCGCTCGAGTTTGCCGATTACGTCATCCGCAACAATATCCTCACGGCACCGGTATCGCCAGATATGTTGCTTTACCTTAGAAATCAATTTAAAGCAACAAATTATTTCGCTCCGTACGCTCCGATACCGATCCAGTAGACGCGGCGTAACTTAACAGATAGGTATGCAATTTGCTATTCTCTATAAATATCATAATAAACTTACGATCTTTTATTATGATATTTATAGAGAATGTTCTTGCTATAAATGGTATAGGTAATATTAGTAACAATTATGCACGGTTAGAATTTTATGTGGTTCCGCTCATTAGCTGCATTTTGATTACGAATACAAATGAAAATGAACTAACGTGTACCTATGTAGTACTTTCCTATAATAATCTTTTGCCCTGTTTATTTTTATTTCATATCTTAATGAGGGTAACGGTGTTGATTGCAATTAAAGAAAATACTTTGGATAAGATATATTTAATTAGGCTAAGAGTGTAATTGTTTGTTACCCCGAATAAATAAAAACTAAAATTAATGTGCAAGCGGCATAAATAGGATGCGTGATACACTCAAGAATACATCAGAATTCAATCAACCAGGTGTGGTGACTAAAACCATCACCTTGACCATAAACAAGGTCCTTAAAATAAAATTGTATTCAGATACTAAAGTTTAACGAATATTTTAATTGTCGAAACTGTTTACAAAAAGAATTAAAAAATAAAGGTGGAAACAACAGTTTGTCCATTAACTGAAGAAGTAAATATACAATTATTTAACTAATAACTAGAAAATTGATTGAAGATTAAACTAATTCTTTGATTTCATAAAAACATTTTTATATGAGCCACATACTGAGTTTTGTCTTAAATTTATAAAATGGCAATTTTTTTATACACTTTGTATTTTTTCCACTGTGCAGTTTTATGTGGGGCAACATAAGCCTACTAGGATTATTTTGCCCCCACAACAAGATTTTTGTATTTATTTATTATTTAATAACAAAGTTATGTTTATCTATAAACGGGTCAATAATTACGTATAGTTTTTACAAAACAGAAAACTTGTACGCAAAACATGACCGGATATCAAGTCTCCTGCAAACACGAATGTCATTATTTTTCATGTCTTTTCAGAGAAATCTAAACGAGATGTCGTCCCGCAGCAGTTGTTAGGTATGTTGGTACAAAGGGTCACTCGTGGATTGTACAGTCCAGAACTAAAGTGTTTATGGAAAATAATTCAAATCACATCACATCACACTAATATTACAAATGCGAAAGTTCATCCGTCCAGGATGGATGAATGTTTTTTATTTCACCACGCCAAAACTACTGGATGGATCGGGCTTAAATTAAGACCTTTTTTTTAGACTAGATATAGATGTGGGTCTGGAATAGACGATGTGTTCCCGTTGTTTCCATTGACGCTGTCCCCATGATGGGGACAACGGGAAGTCATAAAATGTCCTTCCAGTTGTCCCATTGACGTTTTCTGAAATGGGGACAACGGGAAGTCATAAAATATCCTTCCTTTTGAACCCATTGACGTAAGCATAGTTTATATACGTACAAATGAAACAAATTATTTAACTATTTTTTATCCCATAAAACAGTTCTTATGTAATAGAGACTTAGAACGTTTCTATAGAAAAACGCGTGCGTACACTGCGCGTATGTACGTTTCTCTTCTAGTAGTTTGTAGGTGTAGTTGCCGCCAAACATCTTGTCCGGTGACGAGCAGGGAGAATGAGAAGTTTGCGCAGGTACACTCACGCATACAATTCATAAGCCGCCGACAAAACAGCAGGCGAAAGGGATAGGTACAACTTTGTCTGAACGCTCTTTCATTGTTTGAAACAAAAACTCGCAGTGAATAATCGACGCGACTGTCCAGAAGGTAACCGCCCACCAATTTGGCATTAGAATTGCGTTCTGCGCATCTTTGTCACGTGATTCGCCAGATGACAAGAAGCTTGGCGGCAACTATACCTATAGTTTTATGCAACAGTGCGGATGATGATAGTCTTAACCTTTAACCAAAGTGAACTATCCTAGCCTTTAACCCATAAACTTATTGCCGTTAATGAATGTTGCGTTTATAATAATTACCTAGTAGTCGATTGCTGTGAACGTAAAATTAAATAGGTAATAAATCTAATAATCTGGGTAAATTTGTAACTTTTTAATTGTTGGTTTTAAAACGTCGCTTCGTAACGTAGTTAGTTTATTGCCCAGGAAAAAAACAAATAGATCTATAATAGGTACCTACCTACTATTAATAGGAATAATTATAATTTTATTATCGGCCGTTCCTGTCCCGCTGCTGGGCAAATACATCCCTTTTTCTTCATTTAATCGTCACGATTTAGCGCAGTCACTATCCCTGTGACTACGTTAACTCGCAGGGCCTGCAAAATAATTAATTACACGCTCGTTTTTCTGACGAAATATCGTAACGTTGTGGTTCATTAAAATATTCGAGTCTTGTAAAACTTGAGTTGACGAGCATACATTGATCTTTCAGTTACAGCTTATTATGATTCACTTTAGCATACATCATTATGCGTCGGTTGTCCACTGGGCAGCGTGTACGGCCCCTAACGATCCTAATGGCCGGTACACACCAGAGCACATCAAGTTTGCTTCATATTATTGCAGTGTTTTTGTTAGGTATAGCTGGTCGTCTAATAGTACCGAATACTGTTACATTATAATGGTAGATGTGGTGGTATTGTGAATTCAAAACTACCGAAAAGATCAATAAAAAAAAATATAAGATATTTGGATATTTCTTCTAAACGCTGTTGATTTTGAGTATTTTTCTTTCACTCAAATATTTGTCAAAGTATTTTACACAAATTGAACATTTCACGAATAAAACAAATTATTAAAGATTATTTGTCGGGTATTTATCGCGTACCTTTTGTTTTATTTTCCCCTACGTTTCCATCGCGTTGCGTCGCCCCGTGACCACGATCTCTGCAACGCGATGGAAACGTAGGGGAAAATAAAAAAAAAGGTACGCGATAAATACCCGACAAATAATCTTTAATATGTTACCAGTTCGCGATAGTTTAAAAAGTTTTAAAACAAATTATTTATACGGCTATACAGATAGATAACTATTTTGTGTTCTCAAGGCTGTTGGGCCATACACAGCCTTAAATAATGCTGGGCAATTCACCGAGCCCTAAGCTAAGCAGAGCTTGTGATATGACTGATGTACAATACATTACATTATTTTTTACTATACCTACATACAGAACACCCAGAACAAACGGAACAAATATCTGCAGATCATACTTTCATTGGTCCCGAGGCGGGAATTGAACTCGCAACCAGCTTCATTACAGGCGGACCTTCGAACGCTGCGACGAGGTAGAGTTTCTAATAGGTATATTTCTTTAAAATTGATAATCTCAGGAACTGGGTACATAACATATTCGTAAACATTATTTCACTGATAGGTAGCTTCAACATCCACACGTAGCTGGTAGTGATAACATAGGGATGACGAAGCTTTGCTCACGTGAGCAAAGCCGCGGGGTTAATTTAGTTAATATTCAAATCATTTGGACTGTCTGTGGTAGTCTTTATCTCCAAAGGGAAAACCAGAAAATTCCTTCATAACTACACTGTTTAGAGGAATTCTAACGATGATCCTTGTAACTCAGCCGGTGTTTCTAAATGTACATCATTCCATGTATGTACTACTCGTAGTAGCTCGTATTTTAATAATGGTAACATATCTAGAATTATGTAGAGCCTTTATGTATGGGTGGATGTTTGTTACTTCTTCTACTAAACTACTGAACGGATCGGGCTGTAATTTTGCACACAGATAGTTCTAGGCCTGGAATCATACATATGCTACTTGTATCCCATAAATCAGTTCCCATGGGATAAAGATCACCTTTATCCCATGGGATAGACATTTTTTTTATTTTTTTTGGGTCCGCCTGCGACGCAGAAGGTTGCGGGTTCGATTCCCGCCTTGGGACAAATGTTTGTACGATCTGCAAATATTTGTTCCGGGTGTTCTGGGTATTTTCTATATATAATAAAAAATATCTATCTATGTTCTGTATTGTATTAAGTTTATCAGTCATCTAGTACCCATAACACAAGCTCTGCTTACTTTGGGGCTAGATGATGCTGTGTGGATTGTCCAGCGTATCAATTTTGATACTGTTACTGAAAAATCTGGGACATAATAGTTACACCGCCCTTGTTATTTTGTTATGTAGTAGGTATGTGTGATTTTTGACTGTGAAACTGTTCTCAGCTAACTTTGACACGGAACAAGCCCACGGAACCTATTTTTAAATCTTTTATCATTAATTTAATATGTTAATCAAATTTTTTATACTGTATTCATAAATTTTAATAATAAAACACAATTTTGTACAATATTCTGTAAACTATTGTAACTATTGTAGATAGATAGATAGATAGAAAATACTTTATTGCACACTTATAACTAAGAAACAATTATAACAAAGTGACAATTGGCGGTCTTATCGCTCAAGAGCGATCTCTGCCAGACAACCTGGAAAAGCATTCACTCCCAAACCTGAAGCTATTTGTGTAACTAATACTTAGATGGATGTTGGTATTGAGAGCCCTAATTAAGGGGTATCCAGAACGCCATGCATACATTGCCGACATTGCCGTCCTTAAGATTTCCCGAAAGCGCATCTAATCTAAGTGATGAAAAATAACACATTACTTAAAAAAATAACTGCTCTTCAAAAGTTTAGCTTTCCTTTTAAAATATTTTGTGTAGTGTTATAATAAATCACTGGAGAAAAACACTTTAAAAAACCACGTTCATATCACACACACATCACATCACACACACACACACACACACATTGTTCACATTGTATTCACCAAATGAATACAAAACAAATACATACATTAAAACAAATACTTCAACATTTTATCTTTCCGTTAATCAATCGTATTATTTATAGGATTGTATACAATAACAATAAATACCAAAAAACACATTTTTGTAAGGCGTTTTGCGAAGTAATTGCAACAACGCGCAACGATAATATTTTGCCAAAAGAATTCAACCTTATCATTCAGACGTCCTTTTCAATATATGCTCAAAATCGTTTCCACTACCTTCAGTCGGAGGCTGGATGCCTTCTCGGACGGACGTGAGGGCAAGTCACTTTTTTGTATTTTGACAGCTGGTGATGTCATTCGAATTACGATGTTTGACAACTTTTGTTTTCCAGTTCCTATGGTCTCTATAACATTGGAATAGAGTTCATCAATCTCGGAGTTATTATTGATATGCACGAGCGGCAAACTGTATTTGTTTTGCAAATGTTCTAAACGTACACATTAAAGTAATACACTTTTCTGATCAGAAGTTACCTACCTCTAGTCAAGCTTAGAGTTAGCTGCTACAAGAAAAAATCACGTGTCGAGTTATCAATATTTATTGAAAAAAGGATCTTTAATCGAGAAGTTTTTTAATTGTGTTAGAATCAAAAACATGAAAGTTCTTATTTTTGTTTAAGTACTCAATTAATAATAATAATACTTAATTATTAATAATCTACATAAATAAAAATTAATCGCTAAATGATGCAAAGCGCAAAACTCGAGAACGGCTGGCCCAAATTGAGATAGTGTTTTTTTTAATTATTTCTTGATGTCTGTGGAAGGTTTTTATGATGACAAAAATTTCAAAAATTACCTCGATAAACGTAAAAACCACAACTCGGGTAACACTGCGGAGCGCAGCTAGTATATGTATAATAATAATGATGCTGGACTATGCACACCGCATCATCTAACCCCAAGCTTAGCGGTTATCAGGACACTTGCGCGAAGGACATTTGCGCGAATGGACACTTGCGCGAAAATTCACAAAACTCATATTATCTCTCAAAATAGACGTCGCAGAACGTTGCGGATTTCACCATTTTGTAGAGACTTTCACCATTTTCGTTCTCTTCGTCTTCGTTTTTCTGTGATATAACTCACCTTCCCTACCCTTCCCACTTCCTTCCCCATAAAGAGAAACATACTTTAACGTAGACCATCGTAGCACGTGCTACGATACTACGAAGAACTAGCGTAGCATACAAAAGACTTCAACGCGCACGCACTTTCTTACTACACTAAATAATATGATGTTTCGACGACCTTCATAGCACGTGCTACGAATTCTGCGTGAGTCAGATGGCTTGGTACCAATGAGTATCAATAGCGAAAACGTTCTCGAAAAACTTTCAAACTAATAGGATAAACCCTTAGTTCTCCAGTTAAGTTTACACTTTTTTCGACTTTTATATTTTGTTTATTGATATACACTGCCGGCCAAAAGTTTGAGACCACTGTAAAAATCTTTGTCACCAACAAAATATTTCAAAGTACACATATGATAATGAGCTAATTTGAACACCTGCGTATTCTATTATTATTAAAGAATTTCTAAGAGTCATTATTTATGTATGTTGTTGTTTAAGTTATCATCCTAAAAAGGTCTATTGTTTCAAAACATCAATGAGCGCCGCGCAAGGACCAGGTGGTAGAGTCATTGTAATATTTTTATGATCTGCTCATTACTTATTGTTTTGGGTTTGTTTCGCGTTAACCGATATCAGGGATTATGTTAGCTTCCTAAAACATATTTAGTACCTGAGTTTTTATGGAGTAAATTATTTTCTACCTTATTAGTCTGAGCTCGTCGTTGTTACAGTGAAGACATCTTAAAATGAGAAAAGTTCGCGAAATTAGCAGTGAAACTCGCTCTGCCATAGTTGTTTTATACGGCGAAGGCAAATCTGAACGTGCGATTGCCTCTCAACTTAAGTTGTCGAAGACTTGTGTTCATAACACAATAACCCGATACAAGGAGACTGGCAGTAATCAAGATCGTTCGCGTTCGGGAAGGCCGAGAACTACCACTTCTCGCGAGGATCACTTCATCGTCACTACCAGCAAGCGGAATAGACGCCTAACAGCACCAGAAATCCGCGTAAAAGTGAAGAAATCCCGATCAGAACCTGTATCATTGACTACAGTAAAAAGACGTTTGAGAGATGCTAAGTTATTTGGTCGCGTCGCCGTTCGAAAACCACTACTAAGGCCACAAAACAAAAAGAAACGGATGCAGTGGGCCCTTACCCATCGAGACTGGACTGAAGAAGACTTTAAACAAGTTCTTTGGTCAGATGAATCCAAATTTGAAATATTTGGTTCAAAACGACGAATTTTTGTTCGACGTAACGTCGAGGAAAAGATGATGCCAGACTGTGTGGTGCCAACAGTCAAGCATGGTGGTGGTTCCATTATGGTCTGGGGATGCTTCTCGGGCCATGGAACCGGAGATTTGGTACGAGTCGAAGGAATCATGAAAAAGGAGCAATATAAACGAATACTACAGCAAAATGCCATTCCGTCTGGTTCAAGAATAATTGGAGATGGATTTTTTTTCCAACAAGATAATGACCCAAAACAGTTCAAAATTATGCAGGGGTTATTTAGAACACAAAGAAACAGAAGGGGTTTTAAAAAACATGGTGTGGCCCCCTCAGAGTCCGGATCTCAACCCGATTGAGCTTTTGTGGGAAGAGCTTGATAGAAATGTGCGCAGTTGTTGTCCCACTTCGCAAGAAGACATGTGGAAGGCTTTACAAGAAAGCTGGAACAATATATCACAAGATACAATCGACAAATTGATTGCTCGTATGCCAAGAATAGTGAAAGTAGTAATAAAATGCAAGGGAGGGTTTTTCGACGAAAAATCTGTATAAAATATGAGCGACATTTTTAAAGTAAATGGTTGATTTTTCTTGATTTTTTTGTTTTCTTCATAATGTATGTGTATTAGAAAATAAGTATTTTAATTCATAATTAAACCTCTTGCTTTGTATTTTGAGTTTTATTTCATTTTCCTACTTTGATGTAGGTGGTCTCAAACTTTTGGCCGGCAGTGTAATAACGTAGTGATATTATTGCCAATATGTAAAAATTACTACCACATACCTTGCCACACGCACATTTATAAAATCAACCAACACTACCTACACTAGATCTTCATTTATTATTTACTTTATACCATTGTAGGATTCCGTACCCGAAGGGTAAAAACGGGACCCTATTACTAAGCCTCCGCTGCAAGTCCGTCCGTCTGTCACCTGGCCTAAAAGGTTAGATAGTTGTTATTTACACAGAATGTGTGTTTGTTTTCCCGCTATAACAATAATTCGGTGCCTCCTGTGACATATGATATGATACAAGTGAACAAATCAACACTTTACAAGAGAGCAAAAACAAGATTCAAAAAATTGTAGTTCGTGAACTAAGTGGGCTAGGTTACACTTAAGTACCTTCTTTTGTAGATAAAAATATTCACTTTCACTGTGCATTTTAATTTTCGTGTTAAATAAAACTATAAGTTTTAAAGTAACTCACTAAAAACCTGTAAGTTGTACCTTATTTGTTTCTAACATGTGTTACAATGACGTGATAAATGATACAAGTACAGTTAAATTATGTTGCACATATGTATATGTTGTCGTTGTGTAAACTGATATACAAGAACTAAAAAAATTTAATAACCAATAGAATGTAATAACCAATAGAACGTGTTTGAGCAGCATTGTGGTCAATGCTGCTCAAACACACACACGCATCACAAATGATAAAAATACTACCACAAAGATTCAATTATTTTCTATTGAATTGTACCCTAATCAGTATTGAGAAAACGATATAACTCCAAATATATCAATATTCACGATAAATACACTGAAAAATAAAATGTGAAAATGAATATACTTATACCTCGAAGCACGAAAACCAGTCTGTGGACCAATTACTTAAAGGGGTTACAACTTGACATATATCTATATTCACGATTTTTTTGCTAATATCCTGGTAGTTAAATCACTTTACACCAAATTATCTCCGCAACTACAGCAGATAGAAGAACGTGAGTTAGAACCAAAAAATTTAATTTTTCTTATAAATGCTATGTAAAAATCACAAAAAGAGTACAACTCGATTTAAATCACCCATCACAGGAGGCACAGAATTAATAAAAATTAAATAATTATTAAAATTGAAAAGGGGCTCCCATACTTCCTATATTGCTCCCTATATCGATTTTTTTTATATTTGGCTCTACTTTTGTCAAGGCTGTATCTCTTGAACCGTAATAGACAGTAGACAGTTGACAGGTTTTGGTCCATGGCGAGAATACAAAATGTTTCTTGTCTGTGAATTAATAACATATTTACGGATTTCGGATTTTTTTATTTACTAGTGTTATAAAACTTCGCTTTTTGCCAAATTTCATGGATCTAGGTTAGGTTAGGTTGATTTTCTTGGTAATTTCAAAATATGCTGGCATAAACGGCTGTTTCTTTCGATTGCCTTAGATTGTTGACTTAGAAGATTTATTTATATCATGGCTCCAATAGGTTACGGACTTGAGTAGTTGTGGAGGTTAATTTCAACTCTATACCTCCACGCGTTCCCGAGAAATGGGGGTTGACAGACAGACGGACAGATGGACACACGGACAACAAAGTAATCCTAAAAGGGTTCCTTTTTTCCTTGTGAGGTACGGAACTCAATGACGGAACCCTAAAAAGGTATGTACTGAGAAAATCTGTGTGTGACGGACGGTCGGACAGGATCAAGCATCTTGTGTGTTCTTTTTATTATTCTGTCATGATTTTTAAACGCCGATTGACAATTTAAATGTTGTTTTACTAACCTTTTTTATGTTTTTGAAATCGTATAAAAATAATCAAAGTGATATTTGTAAGACGACTCAAATACTCCTGAATATCAGACAGTATAATATTATAATTTATTGACAAAGAAAATTACAATTCAATAATAAAAACAAATTAGAACTAGTATTTACAATCGAAACAATTAAGCTAACTGTAGACTGTTGCAAACAATCTACAGGTAGCTCAACTGATCCATATCAATACCAGCCGGAAGCTTCCCCAAGACGCTGGCTGCATTGCTCCGCTGTATGTAGTATTAAAAAAGGTAGCCGCTTCTAAAAGTAGTAAATTTGCATAGGTCTATGGAAAAATTTTACCGCCCTCTTGACGTATAAATTTGTAAAAATTCGCTTGCCATCTGAGCATCTGAGCGCACTATGGTAGGCTCTTAAGTAATACATAAGTAATAAAATAATAAAAGCAGGTAATACATTTTTTTTAAGCTTGCTATGTGGTGAAGAACCAACAAAATGTAACAACCCGTTACTGAGGATGTTAAATGGTTTTCCACCATTTAACATCCTCAGTAACCAACAAATTCTGTCGGAGCCCTTAATAATTTATTCTCCCAAATCGACCACTTTTTTGTTTACAATTTACCCTGACACCTTTATACTTACCTTTATAATGTCAAAATAGCTGTCACATAACGAGCATCGCACCCTTCTTTGTAATTTAAAAATAAGGCTCGCATTGCGTGTCTGAAACTTCAGAAAGTAGGCGCCTAGTTAGAGGTGTTCGTTAGCAACTTTGTTCGCATACAATCAGGCCATTGCTCGGTGTTCTACCTACGTACGAATATTTGGCTCTTTGCATAACGGGCCGGGCGGGGGAAGACCGCAACGAATAAAACGGTACTTTACTTCTGTCTGGTAGATATTTAAACCAGAAAGAGTGAAAATAGTTCTTCTTCTTCTAGTCTAGACCTTTGTGATGCATCGTCGGTCATATAGTCACTTTTCATCAGGTGAGATTGTGGTCAACCGAAGGTGTCTATTGATTGGTAAATAATAAAACCAGCCAAATGCGTGTTGCCTCGCACACGGAGGGTCCCGTGCCATCGTACAAACTTTTGCAAAAGAAACGCTAAAAAATGTTTTTTATGGATCGAAAGAAAGCCAAAAGCCAACATGACGCGGTCACCCATCCAACTAACGACCGCGCCTGACGTCGCTCAACTTCGGTGATTGGAAATCAACGTGGTATGCCCTCTTAATTTTTAAATTTATTTTATTATTAATAAACAGCCTTAACAAACGTAGAGCAAAATCAATGAGATACAGCCCGCTAACGGACGGACAGACAGCGGAGTATATAAAATAGTGAAAACGGGACCCCCGTTTTCACCATTTGGGTACAAAACCCTAAAAAACGCGTTAGTCTAGAAAATTTTTGGATGTTTTAAAAAGAAGATTTTGAGGAAATGTGAAATCTAGAAAAACAAACATCTTTTATGAATTATGCGACGAGATTGAGCCCTATCTGTCAGCACTAATCAGCATTTGCTGTTTATTTCACTCAAAAACTGAACACGGCCCAGGATCTAAGTAACTGCCCAACAGCATATCCAGTTGATCCCGCAATCAGCCGGGTAATAAATGAACGCCATTACTAAATTATACCCAGCTCTAGATTAATCTAGAAGCCGGCCGGGCCGCAGTCCGTCGGCCGCTCTTACATTATTACAGCATTCATTAGACTTCGCTAATTACTCCTTGCTTTAATGAATAAGCTCTAATGAACCACTTTCTGTTAATTAAAGGCGGCGTGGGGAGAGGGTGGCAAGGAGGAACTTTTCTCCGGGCTCTGATTGCAAATGTGAATTTGTGTAAGTCTGAGTGGAAAGAGTGCTCTGAAAAGGGTAATGAGGCGCTCGACTGAGGCCGAATTAGTTGCAACTTGAGCTACATAAATTACGTTTTTGAGTGCAAATTGCAAGCGAATTATTTGATTGCATTTGGATGTTTTGTGAAATGCTATTGCCAGTATTTCCGCTAGTTTTCGTAAACGGAACACCTTTTTTAGCTCTACAAATATCAATGACATTAAGCTTTAATTAAGGCACAAGGTTCTAGAAAAGACTTAAAAGTTACAAAACTTTAGATAGGTACCTAAGGCACATACTCGCAGGTGTTTTCATCTTTCAACATAGCAAAGAGATATTTTTCGCAGTAAACAATTAGATACTCATAAAAAACAGTCCTCGGACGAAGACGCGGGACTTCTAGTTCACCTTATTGCTAAACGAGTTTCGTAAATTCGCTCGTTACATATCCTTCTCGCACCGCAAGATGCAAAATACTGATAAATATTCACAATATTTGCCTGTAACCTAATTGCCCAACACGAATGTCGTAAAACTAATGAACAAGGTATAATGTATTGATATTAATGCAAGTACTGTGTTAATAATTACGGATGCCGCAGCAACTACCTACGCGAATTCATTAATATTTTCTAAACGAGTAATCAAATTAAATGCTTATTTGCGATGCTGGTTAGCAACAAATTATGTTTAATGAGCTGGTTGGTGAATTTAATAAAATTTATAAGTTATTTCATCAGCTATTTATCACATTACTAGCTGCGCCCTACGGCTTCGCCCGCGTGGAAATTGATTGCACACATAGGGATAGTTTTGTAAAAAAAAAACATACGTGTTTCATTATTTACTTTATAACTTTTTTATTTAAATTTACGAATCACAAACATTAATAACCTGATTTACCCCACTTTCAGGGAAATTTTGAAAAACCCTGAAATACATGTTCAATATTTTTTTATTCCTAGTATTCTCTGTAAGTTACAAGCTAATTTGGCAACTGGTTAAAGAGTTACAAAAAACCCTCAATAACTTCAACCGTCATTTTACAATTTTTAAGGGTTTTTTAAAGAAATCCTGAAATACGTTTTTTAATTTATTATCATTTTGATATATACAGAAAATTTCAGGTCAATAGCATTATGCATTTAAACGTTACATACATTTTAGTACGGATTACCCCATTTACCCCATTTCCTGGAAAAATTTGAAAAATCTTCATGATTTTATACTTGTTCAATTGTTTTGTATTTTTGTTAAAGAGTTACAACACCAAAAAAACTTCAACCCCCCTTTTCAGGAGTGGAATTTCCAAAAATCCCTTCTTAGCGGGAGGTTGTGTAGTAGCAGGTACCTGCTTTTCAAATTTCGTTTGTTTTTCAAGACGATATTTTTTGGTTTTGTTGTTTTGTTTGACCTCATCTAGCCTAATGGGAAGTAAAATACCTGCCTAGTTGCGAAACTTGTTCTGGCGAAAATCGCGCTTTGGTACCGATACCACAAGAATTAACACGTTACCACGTGTACGTAACCAAAATTTAAGCACTTGATCACTTCTATCTAGTCCAAGTGTGTGTGTGTGCATGTGTGTTTTACTAGGCGGCCGCGAAATTGACACTATCGTCTTCTTCTTCTTCTTCTTGTCAGACGGCTTCTGCGACTGGGTTGTCGCGACACTATCGTCGATCGAACGCGCTAGTTGCAATATGACGTTGCAAGTTGACGACCTCAGTGGCGCAGCGGGTGAAGGTCCGCATGCGACGCATGAGGTTCGATTCCCGCCTCGGGTAAAATGCATTAACGTTCTGCAGATATTTGTTCCGGGTGTTCGGGGTGTTTTCTGTGTATAATGTATGCAATATATTGTATTATGAATGTATATCAGTTAACTAGTATCTACCCGTATATTACTAAAAGTATCCTGAATAGATTTTAATAGATTTTTTCTTCGAAATTTTCGTTACATTTCTTACACACATGTTTTTAGGGAAATAAATATGGCCGAAATATTTTCATACTTTTATCTTTGAAATTTTAGGACGTTATGATTTATTATAGATAGAAAAACGTCGGTTCAGCTAATCACAAACAAAAAGCCGAACGAAAGGACTACCAACTCATTAATATATTTTTTTTTAATTTATTTATCTTCTAAAAGATTATTACAATATAAAACTAATAATAACAGCTAATGAGTCCGGCTTTCAATAGAGCTGTTAAATATCGACAAAACTTCAACGGAACAGGAATCTGATGAAACAAACGCAAGAGTTAGAATCATTGAACAGCACGCCACTTTGTTAATTAGGCATTTTCAGGACACGTTAAATATGCTGTCCTAATGTGCATCCACTGTGAAAACCAAGGATAGCTAGGGATTGCCAATCGTCGGTATATAATCGAAGCGCGGGGTGTTTGGTTATCAATTAGCTGATTTTCGTTGAGTTAGCTGTTCAGTGCCTGAAAATGTTCGCCTTTATCACAGTAAGTTATCTACCTTTAGACTAGACACAGGACTCTACATTTTAGAGTGCCAGTTTCACAAAACCTGCGTAAATAAATGTAGGTATGTATCTTGTTCTATTTTATTTTTTTATTTATTTTATTTGGTACACAAAACACATAACAAGCAATAACAATAATAGGACACAAAAATCTGAGAAAATATGTACTGGCTTGACACGTAACACTATGTGCACTCAACAAATAATTTGGTATATTGAGTAGAAATGTAAACAAAAGCTTAGATTGGTTTGAAAACGGTGATACAAAAAAACAAACAAAAAAATAAGACCAGAAATATAAAATAACACAAAACAGCAATACCTATGTATTTAATGGTGACTTTTGGTGTTCTGATATGTATGTCTCTTCGTTCTATTGTACCTACGAGAGCCGTTCTCTTGTAGGTATAATAGAACGAGATGCCTACATATTATTTCAGTTTTACCATAACACTGAAATAATATAATAAAGATTATTAGTAACGGAATATTTATCAGTGATCTCTCGCTACAGTTACGTTAAACATGATGCAAGGACGAGTAACTGTGCCGAAATATAGGCAAACTAAAACAAAAAGAAATCATATCATTTACATTTTGTCTATCATCGCATAACAGACGTATTTTAGAGCCTTTTTTTTTTGTTTTTGTAATCTCCTGTGTCTGTCTTAGATTGCTAGCAGGTTGATGGTAGGTATACCAAAATGAGTTTAGCAGATTAACGTACCTACTGTCTCTGTCTCAGATTGCCAGCCTCATCGGCGCTGCTGCGGCCGCACCATCCGCCATCGGCGGTTATGGTCTTGGCGGTGTTCGCGTCGGAGGTGTTGCAGTCGGCAGTGTGGTGAGTTTACCTGCATAAATATTAAGCAATGTTTTTTGTTAATTGTTCTGTTTATTGTATGAATACAACTACAACGACGGCTTCCTATGTAAATATGTTAGCACTATTTTAAGTTACGTATACTGTAAAATAAATCATAAACAAGCGTACTTTACTGTAACTTTACTCCTGAAAATATACACGATTACACTAAGTATTACAAGTTACTAATCACAATATAAGTAAATTAATACCTTTCTCTTCAAGATATCACTACGTATTTCAACTTACAACTAGTACTACATAATAATAGATAACCAACCTTACCTTACTCAGGATATTCCTCGTTACGGCTTCAACTACGCCGTGAACGACCCAACCACCGGCGACAACAAAGCACAGAGCGAGTCTCGCGACGGAGGCGTCGTCAAAGGCTCTTATTCACTAGCAGAGGCCGATGGCACCATAAGAGTGGTTGACTACGTGGCCGATCCTGTCAGAGGGTTTAACGCAGAGGTCAAACGCATCGGCTCTGCCGTCCACCCACAGCAGCTTCTAGTCCAGAAGCAGATAGCGGTCGCTGCGCCTGTAGCCGTTGCCGCACCTATTGCTGCCCCGATTGGTATTACCAGTACGATTGGCTTAGGAGCTCCTATCGGCCTTGGCTTAGGCCAAATCGGACTCGGAAACCTCGGAGTTGGAAATATCGGCGTCGGTAAACTAGGCTTGGGAGGAATCGATCTCGGTTGGGGAAACCTAGGTTTGGGAGGCGTCGGTCTTGGCTGGGGAGGACTGGGCCCAATCGGTCTTGGTGTTGGCGACGGCCTTGGGTGGAAGCACTGATTGAATAAACTGTAGGACTTGGAATAAATGAACCGACTAGCTGTACTTGTAAATAAATCAGACTTAATAATAATTATTTTGGTGTTTTTATTTCAATAAGGATAGTTAAGTTTAAATGCAGGTTTAACAGTAGGTAGGTAACTACCATGTGGATTCTAGAAAATCATCTTATCATTAAACAAATACATCGTCAATATTACGGGTTATTTATGAATATGAGCAGGTTTACTAAGAACCTTATTTGAGTTGGAAGAACACCAACGTTTCATTCCCAACGAGGGATATCTCCAGGGTATAGGATCATTATGGGTATCCTTAGATAGGTACCCATAATGATTCTAGCCCAACCCATGAGCCATATAATAACTATGAATAAAATCGTTTATAAATAGGACCACGGAGATGGGTAGGACCGGTTATTCATTTCAAACCATTGAAAGTGAAATGTGAAGCTAGTCTCATTTAAATCATGGACAAGTTTTCAAGCAATAAATATCTAATCATTACATGGGTCACTGGCATGAATCCTATCACAGTAATAGGCAATAAATCAATCAGACATAAGTTTTTACTACACAATATATTTTATGAACCATTAAAACATCAATCACACTTAAATGCACATAAATCATTTTTGAGCGGTCACATTTACGTGTGGTCTGCATCAATAACAAATTAAATTATTTACAATTCAATATACAATGTCAAAGTATACCTACCCTTTTCAAGAATCGACGCGGCATTTATCAAATTATCTATCAACAAACTAAATAAAATCATAAACATTTCCTTAGAAAAATATAGGGATTTATTCGTATATAGTATATTTAGGTGTTGGTCGAAGAAAACGCAAAGCAGAAACACAACAAATGCTAATCGGAATGATAGTTCCTTGTAAATATTGATTGAGCTATATTTATTCCCCATGATCATTATTAGTTCAGCTATTAGATAGGGAAATCGAATTTTATTAAAAAATAGTGTTAAAGTGAACATTTTGCAATACCTACTTACTTACTCTAGTAGGGACTATAAAATGTTCATGGGACATATTATGTATGGTAGGCACAGAGTTCAAGATTGTACGGTATTAATTTTACTAAATGCGCAAGGATTTTTCAGTTCCAAGTCGGCCTGCTCATACTTTATCCTTGTTCATTATTGTAAATGATTGGTGTTTGAAAAGGACAGAACTACGTATTGAGCTTACAGTAAGGCGATAGGATAACACCAACGTATTTCATTCATAAATTTATATCAGAAGAGTAGTGTGTCTGCATAGCGCCTATGCAGACAGAGCAACTTTAGTTGAAAAACTATCAACTTTTTAATAAGGTTGCCAGTTGCAGCAACAAAAAGGCCCAGTTTAAGAAGTTTATATGTAAACAGCTAGTTGCGAGTAGAGAATACAATCCCGAGCATGTTTTTCAATCCCGGGCTTACGGGATTTTTGAAGCCTTTTCCCGGGATCCCGGGCCTATCCCGGGATTAGACTATGTGGTTTCTAATTGAGCTAAAATTTAAAAAAACGAGTAATAAAAAAAAATGTCTTTAATGTCTTTGCACAACACAAATCAGAACAATAATAAGAAAAGAAAAAACACAAACCAAAAAATACAATACTTTTGCAAGAAATTAAAAAACAGCACAAAATAACTATTTAGAATTTCGAAAATATAGTCGCAGAAATATCAAAGCATCCAATGTTTGACTTCCGAGCCTGCTTCGTAGTTTATTGCCAACATAAGCAGCAGCTGAAAACGCTCGTTCAGGTTCTACGCTGGTTGGAGGAATAGACAATAGATACTTATATGCTGTTTCTAAGTGATATCCACGAACTCCTCCATTTTCGAACAAGCTCATTTCACGTCTAATACTATTTGCCAACCCCAATTCATTTTGTACTTGTACTTCAGGATCTGGGGATTTCATACTCTTGTTAATTTCCAGCTGTAACTTTTCCTTTAATGTCAATTGGGGTTGGGAGGTTTCTGACCTTAGCTCATCATCTGTTTGTGATCCTGACCTTGCTTCTTCTTCCGTGTTATCTCGACTATTAAGTCTTTTTACAATACTCTTTATTTGCTTCCTCACTAAAGCCTGTGTCGGAACTGGAAAT
Organism: Eupithecia inturbata; assembly: GCA_963662085.1. Taxonomy (NCBI): domain Eukaryota; kingdom Metazoa; phylum Arthropoda; class Insecta; order Lepidoptera; family Geometridae; genus Eupithecia; species Eupithecia inturbata. Next base: position 4,865,110 of record OY759180.1, on the reverse strand, counting down.
AAGTCGTGCCATTCCAAATCCGATAATAACTGATTTTCATCATCCATTCGTGGATTTTGTAAATAATTTAACATGCCAGTTAAATCATCACTTCGTCGTTGCTTTATACGTTCCACTAAGGATGTTTTAATTTTTTTGGCAAGTTCTGAGTTTTTGCTAGACAGTTGTTTTATAAGAAATTTCAGAGCGGCATCAGCTGTGCATAAATTAGCATCTCGCCGACAGATTGCTTCTACTGTCAATTTAATTGGGGTCAGCACATCAACAATTTTATTTACCAATTCAAAATCAACATCTTCTAAACGAATTGGATGATTGAGATCTATAAGAGCTTTTTGAATGCATGCTTTTAAAAGATAAAATCGCTCCAGCATTGTTAAAAGACTATTCCACCTGGTTTTACAGTCCAAAAGAAGTGACAGCTCTTTTCCATGTTCAATTTTCACATATTTTTGAAGTACTGTTTCATTTTTCAACGGAGATCTTTTGAAATACACTACAACTTTGCGGATTTTCTTTATCAGCTCATTAATATTTTCATATTGTGTTAACTCTGGTACGTGTTCTGGCGCAAGATCATTTTGTGACATTACGATTAAACCTGATTCTGTACAGTCTAAGTCTTCTAAATGGTGTTCATCATCGCTGTCGTCCATATAATCAACATTCACAGCTGGTTCATTTATACTATCATCTGAGGTAGGGCTATCTTGCAAATTATTATGTTTTTCATAAAGCACATCACAGACCGCCAAATTGATACCATGTGCGAGACACAGTTGTTGTTCAGTGCAAACAAGCCGCCCCACCTTTATCATAACATTCGGTCCATCGGTTACAATAACCACGATGTCAGTTTCTAGGGAAATGTCAAATTTACTTAGACGCTCTTGCAATATACGAAGACAATTTTCAGCTGTCATACTTCCGTAAATAGGAACAAGTCCTAAGTTCCAAAATTTTTTATATGAATGAACGTTGACCGCCATGTATCGTTTATTGGAAGTTGAAGTCCACTCGTCGAAAGAAAGACTAAATCTTTCACCTGCACTTTTCAAATGTTGTAATTCTGCAGTTACTTGCTTTCTGATTTTTTCACTGTAATTCATAACACGTTTTCGAACAGTGACGGCTGACTTTGGTAAATCCGTGTATTTTGCTAAGAGCAATTTTCTCAAATCATCTGAGGTTATGAATACACTGAATGGAAATCCATCTAATGCAATCATTCTTGCCAAGATATCATCCAGGCTATCGTCGGCACTTTTAGTAAAATAATCATCTAACTTTCGCTTGGCTGGCGGCGGTGCTGTGTTCAGATTTTCAGAATCTTGACTTGTTGAAGCTGATATAACCTTGATATTATGTTTTGATAACAAATGTGTATGTAATCCCTTAGTTGATCCACCCAAAGTCTTGAGGATGGCTGGGCATCGCTTACATTTAGCACTATTCCCGTCCTTCGCAACTAAATAATAACTCCACACTGACGTCGTATCACTGTCTTTTTTATGTTTAACAAAGTCTCCCGCCATTTGAAATACTTAATTTCAGATAATTGACTTTTAAATTTTAATGGCGTAGCCTACGTAACCCGTCACTGACAGAACAATAAATGAAAAAAATAAAACCTGATTTGCATATTTATACTTTCGTACAGGGAATCCCCGACGGGAAATACCCGCAACAATATTATGATATGAGATGATCGGGTGATTCCCCTGTTGGTCCGTTGGGGAATTACCTTAAGAGTATTGTATTAAAGTATTCCGAGTGGGGAAGTCCCTTCTAAGTTCTACGACAAACATATTATTAGGACTGTACCTGTGTAGTAAATAGTGGGTACCTACGTATTGTACGAGTTGCTTTTTGTCGTAATGTATTAAAATAATCTAGGCAAGGTTATTTTCAAGACGCAACGGACTACGGAATACAAACTAGACTTGTTTGTGGCAATCCCGAAAATCCCGAGATTAGCCAAGTACAGTCCCGGGATTTTCGAGGCCAGAAAACGGTCGGGATCCCGGGATCCCGAGATTTGGGATCCCGGGATTGTATTCTCTAGTTGCGAGTTGCTTAGCACCTTAGAAGTAAGAAGAGTTTTGGAAGATGGTACAAAAACTAGATTAACATTTCCTTATGTCGTACAACTACTACTTTTAGCAGTCTCATTGTTCTGCCGCCAATATTTTTCTAGCAATTTTTAACATACATTTCGATTATATTTATTATATACTAGCTGACACGACAGACGTTGTCCTGTCTTAACTATGAATATTGAATTCAAAATGGTACTATGGTCCTTAAGTTTTCTTAATTTTTTTTTATTTTTCGCACAACTTTCTTTTTTTTCTTTCATAAGAACCTTTTGACATTAACAAACAACAACAAAAGAATTAGCGAAATCGGTCCGGCCGTTCACGCGTGATGCCGTGACCATAGGAAATAGGGATTCATTTTAATTTATATACATGTATAGATAATACAACATTCATTCTATTACAAAAGTTAAAAACTTTCTAGAATATACTTTCTGATGCAGTGCAATGGGTCGGTTTTTCTTTGCTATCGTATCTGTATTATGCTTTGCTAATTTCGGCAACCAAACCTTCAAACCGAAAAGTAGTAATGTTGCTAGGGAAGGCATAGCAGCATGGATAGACAAGACAAGCTTTTGTCTAGGCTAGAAAAACATAAATTTCAGACGTTATGTACATTACTGAATTCGATGACGATTCATTCGATTCCATTTTTACCAGGGCGCGGCGTGGGTTTTGTTTTGCGAGTGTTTCTATGTAACGTAGAAAACCGCCAACCAGCAACCGGCGAACACACTTAATAAAGTGTGTTCGCGTTTTATCAAAATACTCGCCTGATCTCTTTTAACACATCAACTGCCACCGACGCACACGTAGAACAGCTCCTTGCACAGCCATGTTCCCATCCCCGGGTCGCATCGCTGATACTTGGCAGTGAACTCGTTAAATACCTATCTATATTTTGTAGACCTTCTCACTCTCATTAGGTGAAAAAAAAAATTACCGAGTCAGGTCTTTTTATAGTTTTCAATAAATAACTTGTTGTCTATTCTACCCTAGACAAGGCTTTGTCTAGTCTAGGCTTCCATGCTAGGATATTATGTCAATACATTTTACTAATTATTGTTGAGGCATCTATGCATACCGATTGTCTATATTTTGCACCTAGATATTGTATTTACTATAAGTTTGGTACGTGCCGTACGCTGCCGTCGCCGAAAAGGTAAAGGCAAACGCGGTCCACGACGTACGCGAAACCGACGTCAGATAACACGACTTGGACTAGTATGAGGCGATACTGAAACAAATAATACATGTTTTAAAGTTTTATTTTATGGAGTATCTAAATGTATAAAGATGTTACTAGGTATTTCTACAAAATAATCAAGAAATCTTCGAAAGAATGCTGCATGCGCCAGATATAGCGCGCGCGGGCCTCGCCAGCTAAGTTTTTTTAAAGTATTTAAATAGAAATTCTCAATAAAAATAAATATTTAAAATATAATAAGTAGTGCGTAAGCCACACTTGGCACACTCAGGGTAATTACTAAGAAATTAAATAATATCCCATTTATTAGTACATTTTTGGGATATTATTTAATGCATATTTTGTAATGATAAAGAGCAGTAAAAATCTTAGTTTTAAATTACAACGCAAATTGAGGGGTGTTATAAGTTAATTGCGTGTCTGTCTGTCTGCACGTATCGACGAAGCTCCCAAACAGAAAACCGAACTAGTTTACTTTTTGCTTAAAAGGTGACGTAGTCATGCGTGTTCCTAGCTATGTTTGATGAAAATCTGTGCACCTGTTTTTAAGATCTTTATAGTCCTAATAAAATAAGCGGGAGTTTCCTCAATATATATGTTCCTCCTCCTCTTTGTCTCATTCAGTTAGAGCAGATACATACTAAGCAGTGTAGCTTAAGAGGCGAACCTGGCAGGTTTGGTTATCAAACTAGGCCGAGATCTCAGTTCTCACGGGATCCGTCTGGTAGAAAACTCGATTACAGAAAATTCAACATTACTTCTTTGGTTTCTCTAATGTCAAAACACGATTGAGAAAAAAAATTATAAAAAAGAAAATCATGAAAGTGCACTGCTTCCTTCGATCAGGAATTCCGCCATTCACAATGCGTACCCTGAAACCACTTGTATCAAAAGATATACCATTTGACATGTTGGTTCAACTAGTGTCATTATGGCGCTCGGACTGGATGCATGCCTTTTTTTTTTTTTTTCTCGGCCGAGGAAATTCGTTTACGAATAGACTGGTCTGGGGGGGACCAGAATTATGTGGGACTCGACGATAAGGACGTATTATCCACTAAAACCTCTCCGGTGACCCTTCTCTCGCCATTTTCGCCGAACCACGGGAACATATAAACCTACCGCGGCCGACTGGATGCATGCCTAGCAAAATTGCAAAAATCACATTTCCATGACACAAAAAAGTACTTTGTATGGATTTTTACCACTATAATGTACTAAAATCAGTATTGAAAATTATTTTTTATTTAGTGGTATAAAAGCTATAGTAATTAACTTTAAGGCTACATTGTAAATTTTGAAATAAAAACATTCTTATTTATCTTATTCTAAATTCATGGATAGAGAGGGTATTGTTTTTATATTTATTATTATTTATTTATATTTATTTATTTTTGTTTTTATTGTATGTGTTCTTGCGTTTATTTTTTTATTATAAATAGACGAGTTTACAATTATTACTAGTTCAAACATTTTTAAAGTAATAGAAATAGTTATTTTGATTTTGAAAATTTTTCTGTTCTTGTTGCATTATATTTGTTTAGTATTGACCACACAGAAACAGTTATGTGACTACACTAACTACCTACATACCTAACTATTTATTGTCCGAAATAAAATATTTTTATTATTTACAAGGAACCAAATGAATTTAAATATGATAGGTAAGTACTAGGTAACGGTATGATTTTCAGATTGTTCCTATAAAAAAACAGCGTTTATTATTTCAAGTACCTACTTATAATTAAAATATAATAAATTAGACTCTACCGATCTCTTCTTCCGTATGCACAGAACTTGTCACGCCTCTACGCAAACTGTCTGCGTCAAACAATTTCGTAGACAATTTCGAGTGTAATTTTTGTAAGGTTCTAGTTATCTACGGGGGAGGCGGCGGACACCTTGATCGATGACGATTCACACATAATTTGGTCGGAATCTCAGGAACTACTGAAATGACTTATGTTTTGATTCGTAGGTTATTAGTAATTATTTGGTTCTTCTAAGCCAGTTTCTTGACTAGTTATGTATTTTTCTTGTAATAAACAATAATTTTGATTTTAGAGCCTACGCCTTCCAAAAAGCTATGCTTTGACCCGCGCCTATGAACGCGAAATCCTATTCCCATCATATTCGCACAAACAGCTACAACGTGCCCTCTAAATAAGAGGCATAGCCTCAGCTGCCTCTAAAATGTCTGTAAAGACAGCATGGGGATCGTGTTACCTGTCCACCAATAAAATCGTTCTATTTTCGTAGCTCGCAACCAATAAAATAGTTTGATTTTCTCTGATCGTATGTACTCACCTCATCTGGGAATTCTACAATCTCGAACATTGCAGAAAGATCTGGAAAGATCCCGGCAGCTAACGCGAGCACCACTCCGCCAGATAGAACCACGCTGTACATCAAAGGCTTGTTCTGTTTGAGCCCTTCCATGAATGGCTCACCCTGTAAACCGAAATGATTGTTAAGAATTGGTAAGAGATATTCAAAACTGGACGACACAAAAAATACCATAGCCAGACGGATTAGTTATCAAAGCTGTAATGTTTATTTGTACTAATGTTTTCTACTCATCTACACACTAATAACACACTATACACATATGCTGATCAGGCATCAACACTCACAGCCTATATTGGTCCACTGCTGGACCCAGACCTCCCCCTGATAAGCGCCTTGTTGGCTTTAATCTCACGGGGGGTAATGCCCATAATCCCCATGCTGGGCGTGCGGGTTGGGGATCGCAGTTCGGACCACCTTAAAATCAATTTTGATACAACAACGAAAGAATCATCCAAATCTATTAACAATTGGCGCAGATATCACCAAAACTTTTGAAGTCGTGATTCTCCAAAAGTATGTTGCTTTTTAAGTTTAACGGGATAAAATTCTAATCTCTCGGGAATCATTTTTTATGAGACCACCTCGGGCTCATTCTCTATACAATAGTGAAAGAATCAGTAAAATCGGTTAACCATAGGCGGAGATATCAAGTAACATACATACATAAAAACATACAGACGAACTGAAAACCTCCTCCTTTTTGAAGTCGGTTAAAAAAAAAATACGGTAAAGGATTCTATACCCTATAGTTAACTGCGAAGGTTGATATCTGCAATGCCATGGAGATGATGTAAACAGTGCTGTTGAGAAGGTCTGGAGCGAAAGGCGCAGGTTCTTCGTCTTCAGCCATGTCCATGTCTAGTTTTGGTTTGTTATCTCTGCGAAATAAGGTTCATTTTAGAACGAATTGTTAGGTACTTCAGTGTTTCAAAACCTACTAAGAATAATTAATAAATGCAAGGTTTCGTTCAAAAAAACAATCTTTACAGGTTCTTGCAGATCTAGACCGCACCACTGCCACACAGCATAAAAATGTGCATACAAATATGGCCTATAACTCGTAATATTTAGATGTATTTTACATTGACAGCTCACGGGCACTTGAAGCTTGCGGTAAGCCATTTTGTCCCTGTAAAATGTATCTAAAGATGCGAGTTTAAGCCCATATTTTAAAGCACCTTTCGTGTTGTGCGGCAGTAAGGTTCTACGTGTAAGCGGCCACCTTTACGGATCGTACTTTTATAATTCATGCAAAAATTTGCAATGTTGATCTGTTCAAGCGGAGATCTGATTTAAAAAATCTGATCTAATTTGCAGTCACAACACAATTGAATACTTGAATAGGTGAACGCAAAAAGATGCTCACCTTCCCGGCGATCTTAGCGTAGCTTCCCGTACCAAGTAAACGAGGCAGATAAAATGCACAGCAAACTGAGACAGCACTGTCATGACTGTGTATAGATTGAAGATGTTCGGCAGAGGTCGCTCTTTGGATAGTTGCTTCAACGGCTGAAAGGGACAAGATAAAAAACTTTTTAATCAGAAATTAACAAAATAAATATTTATTTTGATTATGAATTTACCTAATAAATTAATCAAATCAATCAAATCGTTTATTTGCTGAATACATTGTTACAGGTAGGTACATGTCAGATCTTATAACTAGAGTGATGTCAAATGTATTCAACCCAAAGCAGGTGTGCAAATTTTAAATATTGGCGATTCAAATAGTTAAAATATTCAGTAATAAAAACAATCAAGGATAATACAATAGACAATAAGTAATTAACAGTCAGATAATTAATTAAAAATCATAGTCAATACATAATAAATTATTCTACTAAAATTAATATATTCATGTACATTAGAAAAGCATTTGTCAAGCAGCCACTAATTTAATTTTTATTTGAATAAATTACCATTGAGGTCTTTTATGGGTTCTGGTAACTTATTATAGTTCATAGTTCATAGTTCATTTATTCATAACATTCATAGGTTACAGGTCACATAGGTATTCACTAATCATATAGTAGGTATGTAAAAACTACATAAATGATTAAATTAATAAAACAGTTAAAATAAAATTACAATAAAATTAAATATCAATAATAAAATCATCAGTTAGGTACATTTTAAAATCATAAATTCGTTAAAATCATAAATTGATTGGGTTATCAGCCACTTTTTAAATCTTATTTTAAAAGACTGTGTGGACTGCGCGCTGGTGACAGAAGTTGGGATACGGTTATAAACAGCCGTCCCCATCACGTGCTGCAACTTGGACGTTTTCTCCAGTCGTCGTGAAAGAGCTCTCAGCCGGTGCGCGTGTCTCGTGTTGTATCTATGACCATCCCCGCACCTTGAATATTTGTCCAAGTATATGACAAGGGCGGGCACGGTCAAGATCCCTATATATATATAGCATGACTGAATCTTTGTGATAAGCTATGAATCGCACCACGATAAAGGTTGGCGCTCATACGTCCAACAACACTGCCGCACAACACTAAAAAGAGCATTCAAATATGACCTTAAACTAAATAAATAAATAAATAATGCTGGACAATCCACACAGCATCATCTAGCCCCAAAGTAAGCAGAGCTTGTGTTATGGGTACTAGATGACTGATAAACTTAATACAATATATAACATAGATAGATATTTTTTATTATATATAGAAAATACCCAGAACACCCGGAACAAATATTTGCAGATCGTACAAACATTTGTCCCAAGGCGGGAATCGAACCCGCAACCTTCTGCGTCGCAGGCGGACCTTCGCCCGCCGCGCCACATCGGTCGTCAAACTCAAACATTTATGTAGATACATTTTAATGTGACGGCATAAACTAGTAGACTACTCGATTTATGTTGCGGTAAACAAGTATGACACTGGAAAATGTATCTAAATGTTACGAGTTAAAGCCCATAATTAAATGCATATTATTGTGTTGACAAAAGTTGGAAAAAAAAAACGTCAAACCCCGCTGTGCGGCAGCGGGGTTTGACGTGTGTTTTTTGACCTTTAATCTGTCAACCAACTGTGACTGTTGTACCCTAAAGTATTTGGGACGCGGCGCCACAAATAAAATTTAATTAGAAATATAACTTTTAAAGTAGTGGGTTCCATTTAATATGGATATGACTAACTTCTAACAAGAGTGTTGAATTTTTTTATATTAGTAAAAAATTGTATCTACCTTCGACCGTGATATAAAGAGGAAACAAGCAGCCAACAGCAAGCTTTGCAGCGTCGCTTGTGAGTCGCTGAACTTTATTCCGTCGAGATACAGCACAGATTGGCTATACGCAAGTATCAACGCATTTAGCGCTAGGATCTTGAACATCTGGAGCGTGGTGACGAGCGTGCATCGGCCTTGCTTTATGATGTGACAGACTGAAATTCACAAATATGGTGGTAACTTGATTATGCTGTAAAAAGTGGCTATGGGTAACAGCTTATAGAAAGGGTATCGAAGGGATTTTGAAGATTTCGATAGGATATTGATCCTTATCTACATAACGTAAGGCAACCTTTTGTTTCAAGATAAAATAATCACGCTCATTTCGACGGAATGTCGCGGTTCTGGACCCCGAGGGGATAAACTAATTTTCAAGAACTTTATGAATTTCAAAAATGTATTCATAATCATTTGTTGTGATATAATTTACTTATGTAAGTGCTTATTTTGTAAGCCTAAAGAAATAAAGCTATTGACTTCTGGCTTTTTAATTTTATGAAATAAATATCGTCGTTTTTTCTTTACATTCCCCTTGGGGGTCAGAATCACCCCCTTTCCGCTTAGTACACCCGTTACAAATAAACTTACTACACAAAATGCTGGACAGTCTACTGGTAAACGGCGCGGCAACGGACGCGTCACCCAATCTCACCAACTGTGGCTGATCAGCATCCTCCAACTCCTTCATAGCTTTCCTTAGCTTAGCGGCGGCGTCGGCCCTTGCGGCTTCGCGCGGGTTCAACGGCCTTTCTCGTCTATATTCGGGCTCTATGGACCGTTCAGGCCGTTCGGGCTTATGAAGGCGCTCAGGTGCATTGGCTAGGATTGCTACTCCGACCTGCAATTAAACAAGTAATCAACTGAAAAGTATAAAAAAAAACAAACTAGGTCCCCGCCCCCAAAGGGCATTAGGAGACAAAGGCCCACAGAATGTAGCTAAGAACCATAATATGGTATAGGAGTCTATACCAAAAATTTCACATCGACTTTGGCTGCAGACAAGTACTTATTTCGATACCTCTTTTTTCAAAATCACTTCAGCCGTTTGGATGCTTCGCGTTTACAAAGAGTATAAGATAACCACATAGAATCAATCGAAAAACCTAACCCTGCGAAGGGAGGGAGGAAATAATAATAAATTATAAGAAAAATAATGACTGGGTAAGATCTTTTTGACAGATATGTATAAGACAAAAATTAGCTAGGCATAAAAGGGCTAAAACCAAATTGTCTGTTGTTTAGATGATCTAACTAACAGGCAGAATAGAGTGAGGCTGATGTTTAATATTGAAGTGAATGTCGATAAGCAAGAATGTTGGTCAAAATTCACTTACATCGGCATGTTTCAGTGCTCCCACATCATTAGTACCGTCACCACACATCAGCGTCGTATAGCCAAGGCTATTCAGGGTTACAACAACAAATTCCTTTTGCTTAGGGGCGAATCGAGCGAACACTTTGATATAAGGCATCAATTGCATCAAATACTTCTGGTGATTTTCATTCAAATACGAGAGACCTTCACCAGTTATACAGAGATCGAATTTGGATACTAACTGCTTGTAACTTTTGAACGGTGCGACGGGTAAATCTAATTCGTCGTCTATGGAGGTCCATCTCCATTGATCCTCCTTTTGAGTAAAGATGAGCGTTTCAGGTTTTCTCGTAAACTTCAGCTCCTTGGCAACGTGACACGCCGTCAGTGGATTATCGCCAGTGATCATGACAACAGAGTGAGAAGCGTGAACAATTTCTGCTATGGCTTTCTTCGAATCGCTTTTTAGTGGACACGATATGATAACGAATCCGACAAACGTCAAATCTGACTCGATATCTTCGCGAGACAAGTCTCGGATGTCTTGTGAGCTCAGCTTGCCCAAATTTCTGTATCCCAGAGCGAGTACCCTGGCGCCTCGCCTAGATAGAGTTAGGTAAACATTTTCGTAATGACTAGGAACATTTTTCAGCATAGGTTTGATGATTTCCGGGGCGCCTTTCACACTGCTAATGTAGTGAGACTCAAGGAACCCGCGTTCGTTCACTTGGTATCCAGCTATTACTGACATTCTCTTAAGAGAACTAGAGAAATGATTCCTGTGCACGATTTTAAGACCAGGGGACTTTCCTTTCTTTGGCACGACTGCGTCACTTTTTGTCAGATTCCATTCAGCAGCTTTTAGAGTAGCTTTTTCTAGTGGGTCGCCGACTACGCCATCGTCGAGTTGCACAAGCGAATGACAAGTGGCTAGGACCTGAATAGTTTCTATAGGAGCTTCTGATAGAGAAATAACAGAAGCATCTGTATGCTCCCCGATCCCCGCTACTCCTTCGACAACTAAATTATCACTTGTGAGTGTTCCAGTCTTATCAAAGCAGCAAATTTCAACTTTTCCTGCAAAGGGTATCCTAAATGGTTCCGTGCAAAAAACAGATGATTTCGCCAGCTGTAGCAATGAGGTATTAACTGCTAGAGACAACTCTATTGGCAGTTCTGGAGGTATAACTGAAGTCAATATCAATGTACATTCTAGGAACAATTTGTATCTGTTCCTTTCCGGGTCTTCGCAACCCTTGATCCACACGTAAGCCGCGGCAGCGATCGCGAAAATCAATAAGAACATGATGAACCCAAAAGTTTCCAAATTGTTTGCAGTAACTCTCTTGACGCCAAATAAAATGGTTCTTAACAATTTTCCTTGTGACGTGTTGAAGCCATTGCGGATAACATAGCCTATGCAACCATTATCAGGCGCTTTGAGCCCGGATGAGCCGGTTTTGCTCGGCGACGAGTGCTGCACGATTTTAGTGCCACCAAACAGCATGTGAAGTTTACTATCACCTTCAATATTCAGTATCTGTTGTAAGTTCTTTTGGCTTTCTACAGACTCTTTCATCTGTGGCACACTTTCTCCCGTCAACATGGACTCGTCCACAATACAGGATCCTTTAAGCAAAAGGATATCACAAGGAACTAGGTTCTCATTGACAGAACGGGTTACAGATACAATATCGCCAGGTAACAGACAATCGCTCATAATTTGCCTCCACCTACGGTTTCTGTACACATTGATATTGTATGGTTTGTTTCCCATTTTCCTTATCTCAGACATGTTTCTGAGTTGCTGCTGGACCAGAGTACATTCAAACATGATTAACATGACCAGAGTGAATATGGAGTAATACCAGTACTTGTCAAGGCACCACAGGCAGACACAAAATACTTGGAACACAAAAAATGGTGCAGTAGCCCTTTCCTTGAAAAGTTCCATAAATTCTGGCACTACCTGAAATTACAGAAATCATTGGTAAAGGTGCCAGATTATTTTAACACCATGACGGACAGCACTATCCCATCGGTTGACCCTGTTAGGACAGCAATTTTCATAGTTTGACTATTCGGTGTAGTGTCAAAAGGCATGATAAATTTTAAAAGGGATATATGAATGAAGAATGTTAATAGATGTATACGTCTCTCGCAGATTCGGCGCCAGATGGTAGGAATCTTGGTCAGATCCATACTCCCCATCATCAGCCAAATGGTCTGGACTCGATTCATTGGTGGAAAGGCAAAAAGGCCTGAGTTTGTTTTTGTTGTTCTTCCTATGAATTCCGAGACGCATAATCATATTTTCTTTTTTTTAACGCGGCAATGGCCTTTATTAACAAAGAAAATTACAATCAAATTATAACTAGTATTTACAATTGAAACAATTAAGCTAACTGCAGACTGTTGCAAACAATCTACAGGTAGCTCAACTGATCCATATCAATACCAGTCGGAAGCGTCCCCAAGACGCTGGCTGCATTGCCCCGCTGTATGGCAATGCTGATGCGCTGCGCCAGATATCCGCCAGCTCTCGGGTCACGCGTCGCGTCGACCAGACGCTCAGATAACTAAATGGTTAATAATGTATTTTCTTTGCATGCGGTTCTTGAACGTTATGTTTAGGCAGCACATATGAACATATGAATTATACCCCCGGTGATGCTAAAAAAGGCTCTTTCTTATGTTAGTATAGAAAAGCGGCCGTCGCGTGGCATACTGATAAAAACTCGGATATCAACAGGCATACTGTCATAATTATCACTTTTGTCAGTATGGATGTCTTAGGTGTACTGTTCATCATCATGTTAAAAGTATTAATTAAAAAAGGTAAATATATGATGAAATATGTCAATCAAACCATATTTTCTGCAACAATGATAGAAATGAATGATGCAACAGTTCAAAGGGAAGATTCAGAATAAATAATTGGTATGCAAATAAATTAATTCTATGTCAGGTGCATATTTAACACCACAGCTTATATGTAGTCTTTACCATAATCATTTCATTCTTTCCAAACTCTTTTTCAGCAAGGTCAATAGCATCTTCATCAGAGAATCCTTTGGATTCCATGAAGTACTCATAGGGCTTATTAGTCGGGAACTCTACTGTATGGAATGTGGCTTTCTCCCAGTCATAAATATATTTGCTCTTTTGGAATATGAACCAGACATCTGGTTTGACACTATTTTTTTTTGTGGCCTGAAAAACAAAATTTGCAGGTAAGCAAAAAAATTGTGACGGAAATTAAAACAATAATCATAGTAAAAATGATAAAAAATCAGTAATAATTTACAAATTTGTATTACCTAAAATTCAAAATTGATAGTGCTTTACCTATTTCCTTTAAACCTTACAGGACTCTAGGACAAGCTGAAATATTTTGAGCATTTTCTTTCCTTTTTATAAGAATCCTAGAAAACCTAGTTTTAGAGGTAATACATTCTTGAATGTTAATTTAATTACAGCCATGAGAGCTAAGTAGAACAATAATGTAATAATAATGTTTTGAATTGCAACTGTAAACATCTTTGTTGCATCTTTGACTCATGTATTAGTTTGCTGTATTGCTACACATGTCACAAAATGCTGGCTAGGCATTAATTAGTTTTATTTAATATACTCATATTAAGACCAAGTTAACTTGGTCTTAATATGAGTATATAAATAAGGCTGTAGATGTCATAAAAGGAACTATAGGAATCTACAAGAAGAAGTGCTGCAGCTTCCTTCTATGTATTCTATGTATTTTAACACCCCTCTTCTTCAGCCTTCTGGCAAAACCCAGCTTGTTTGGGGGAGGCACATTCAGCAGTGGATGTGTGAGTGTGCTGATAGGTAGGAATGCAAAATGCAATTAACTCCTCCAGCCATGAATCTGTGCATGTTCTCAACCACTTAGGTAGGTCTCAACAAAATCATTCAATACCTTTGTATGATGAAGTTTGACAATTTCCGAGAATCCATTGTTGGTTGTCGGAACAACTTTGACAACTTCTGCTTGTATGGGATCTTTTACCTGGAATCAAGGAATTAATTTAATCTTATTCAAATAATGTCAAGTCATTATTTCAATTTTATTATAATGAATTAATCATAGGGGTACCTATGTATTTTGTTGACAATTAATTAAAAAAGCAGGAATCTTTGGTAGAGGTAGCAGTAAAACAGAACAACATTATTACCAAATTTTTAGGAAAGCTTTATTGTAAATTAACTTACCGAAGTGCAGGCGAGGAAGCACTGGACGTGAACACTCCAATAGCAACACAGACAGATGAGGATTTGTATAACCGCCACCACAGCAATCGTCACAAACCCGGCCTCATAGTTCTCCTCCAACCCGTACACGAATATCCACGAATAGAACAGGATAGGGTAAATTATCATAAAAGGCAGCACGGTGCCCTGTAAAACAGTTGGAACAGGCTTGTAGAGCTGAATATATTCCACCAGATCGTCCAGTGACGACGGCATCTCTTTTGATACCATTGTGACGATTTAACTTCTTATGTAAACATTTAACTATGTTTTAACTAGCGTAAATTTTGCCTTTTATCGTGTAGTCTATGATATTTCCATTATTTATTTGAGAAATGCTAAGAAAAGAAAGAATTGTTCCCGTTCAATAGCTATCCCGAAACGAAAGAAAACTTGATTGAGTTTTGAGTTGTGACGATCTGACGGAAGGTTTCGTTCGTCCAAGAATGATCATCGGTGTCACGTCGTCAGTATTGTAGGTATTGAATTGTAACACTTGTAACTGTCAGCTCAGCTTGACTAATGAATAAGTGACTGAAATAAACACAGACATGAGCATTGACAAAACGGAAAATACGGTCAACAGTAAAATGGCACGTCACTAAATGTGTCAAGAATTGGCGGGAAAAAAGTAAACAACGGCGACGAAAGTCGAACGAACGAAAGTTCGTGTGCTGTTTGTTTGGTTTGTTTGTGTAGGTTCTACCTACTTTTATAAATTTAAAATGGACTTGAATATTCGAAGAAAGTCTACAAAGGTTCCACTAACAGGCAGTCTCGTTGAGAGTTATCCACACGATCTGCAATTGTACAAAATCCCTCCAACAGAAGACATAACCCTTCAAGAATTCGAAACTTTAGCTCTCGAAAGAGTAAATTTACTGAGAACATTGGCTACAGCTACAACGCTAAAAGGACTGCGACCATTCTCAGAGGAATGGACTGATTGTGTTAAAGGAGAGCTAAGAACACAAGGGTTGAAATATTACGTCAGACTTTGTGAGAAGACATCATGTGGAACCGCGGAGGCAGATCTCCAAGCGAGGAAGAAAGACCATGTTGCACATTTCATATTGCGGCTAGCTTATTGCAGAACAGAAGAGCTAAGGCGATGGTATATCGCCAGAGAACTAGAACTGTTCAAGATGAGATTTGTCATAATGAGAGGCGAAGCAGTGGACACATTCTTCAAACTAAACAACCTGCGCTACACTAATATCTCAGATGAAGAAAAAACGGAAATCATCAGCCACTTACGAGAATCAACAGCTCACACAGATGTGGACAACATGATGTTTTATAAAGTGAAATTTTATGAAGTTCTTGATCTTGTTAAATCAAGGAAAGTTTTCCTCAGTGGGGGATATGCTTATATTCCGCATAAAGATTTTGTATCAGTTCTTTCAGCCCAATACAGAACACACCTAAAACAAAGTTTGGCAGTTGCTTGCCATCATTTAGGTGAAATTGAGCAAGATGAGAGATTAGTCAACTTACTGAAAGGTCTACATCAATCATACTCAGGCAATGACTACACAAGTGACAAAGCAACTGTTCCTATAGAAACCCTAGATGCTTTATCTGTTAAATCATTCCCATTATGTATGAGACAGTTGCATGAACAACTAAGATCTGCTCACCATCTTCGACACGGAGGCAGGTTACAGTATGGCCTGTTTCTCAAAGGCATTGGGGTCACCCTAGAAGACTCCCTCAGATTCTGGAGAGATGAGTTCACAAAAATCATGGAACTTGATAAATTTGAGAAGAGTTATGCTTACAATGTGCGGTACAACTATGGAAAAGAGGGCAGTAAAAAGAATTATACTCCATTCAGTTGCTTGAGAATTATCAACGAGACAGTTGGGCCGGGGGATTGTCACGGGTGCCCTTACAGGCATTGTGATCCTAGTAACTTGAAGAATAAACTGCTCGGATATGGGTTTGATCAACAAGGTAATAACATCCATTATCATCAATTTCCTTTCCATAACTTCTTTTAGCTTGAAACAGCTTGAGTTGGTTATTATAATGTCCATGTCCAATACTCCAAGTATAAATACACTGTTAGGACCCATTATTTATATTAAAACTAGCTCCTGCCTGTAGCTTCGCATGCAATTTCCCAGGATAAATTATGTTAATCCAGGTCTAGATCTACATCTGTGCTAAATTTCGCCATTCAGTCGTTTTGGTGGCATGAAAAAGAAAATTTGGATGTTTGTTATTTACAAACATACAAATTTTCGCATTTATATTAATGTAATAACATCTGTTATTATTGTTTCAGCTGTTCATGACATAGTAGACATGGCCAAAAAGGGCCACTTCCAGATTGCATGTAGTAGGCACTTTGATGCAATGCACAACATTGACTTAGGACTTGGAATAAATCATCCCAATCAATTCTTTGAGGAGAGCCAGAAGATACATAAAGGAGATGTCAAAGTGGAACCAAAAACAGAAACTAAACCTATTGTGAATAAGGATAAAGATGAGTTTGAGGGAATGGAATTTGATGAGGTGTTCTGAAGGATCTACTGATAGCACAATCTACCTACTACCTATAGTATAGGTTAACTATAATTTTATATTAAAGTTAGTGGGAAATTCCTTGTTTCTATTAAAGATAAATAAAATATAGTATAATATTAAATTTGACTTTTTTATTTATCTTAAACTTATTACAAATATTGCATACCTAAATTGAATTACTATTTCCTTTTAACATACATAGCTTTCTTTGTCATACGGCCGCAATAAAGACCAAATATAAATATTAATCCTATAATAGACATAGCTACCACTAAAAAGTATTTCTTAGAAGGAGATGAGGAAAGTTCATTATAAACATCACCTAAGTTTTCTATCACATTCATCTGAAACAAGCAAACAACTTATAAAAACAACATCATTAGTACAAAAACATCCACTAACGAACATGCTCCTCCCAAGCGAGGGGGTTTTACCATATAACCACCACGCTTAATTGGAAGGCGGATTAGTGTCGCAGTGTAGGTTTTCTAAGTCGATTCTTACGACATCCATGGTCTGAGTTGGGCGGTCGATTTTTACGCCGCGACCGCTACGAATATAAGAATTTTATTATAAGCGACTAGCTGCTACCCGCGGCTTCGCACGCTCTTTCCGGGATAGAAAGTAGCCTATGTCCGTCCACGGGATACCATCTATCTCCATGCCAAATTTCATTAAGATCCGTTTAGGCGTGAAAAGGTAACAGGCCAGAGATACTTTCGAATTTATAATATTAGTATGGATAATATTCTTCCAATGCTAGCTAAAGTAACTTGAGGTAAGAACTCATTCAAAGTTATTATCATTTAACTCTCAAATTATTATTAACAATAACACTGCGAGGCAATTCTCGCCAATATATCCTCTCTCCAGGCAAGCGACCCAAGTAAGCAGAGCTTGTGTTATGTTAGATAGGAGTAACAGATGTCTGTTAAAAATTAATAAAACCAATAGACCCAGAACAAGGTCACTGTCCCGCGGCGCATGAGGTTGCGAGCCCGCGAATTCATGCGTCGCCGGCGGACCTCCTGCATCACTGAAGCGTTTTTCACATTTTATGTTCCAAATTAATTAATTCGGAAAATAAATTTAAATTAATACTTACTGCTGCTACATATCTATACATTTCTAATCTGCTAGAGAGCGCCTTTTCGCAATCAGCCTCTAACTTCCTATTGCTGTCGTTTAGAATTATCTTCAGACACTTTAACCCTGAAATGAGATGTAAAATTAATGAGTGTTACTACAAAGGTGCTTTGAAGATATTTAACTCTATTCAAATAACAGATAGACTTCTTTTTGATAAAAGAACACTGGAACATATGTAGGTATTCTGGGGCGTATATTAAATCAATAAAAATTTAGCAAGCAGGAGTGGCAGTGGGTTGGCCATATCTCACGAGGAACCGAACAACCGCTGGGGTAAACGAGTTCTTAAGTGGGAACCGCGAATCGGCAAACGTAGTGTAGGACGCTCTCAGAACAGGTGGTATGACGTCCTGCGAAAGCCTGCAGGCAGATGCTGAATGCGGCAAGTTCAAGACAGGGCGCTCATTGGGGAAGGCCTATGGTCAGCTGTAGTCAGACAGGTATAGGCAGATGATGATGCTAATAAATACAGCGATTTAGCGATCGTGTTTGCGAAACATTGTGGCTGGTGTTTTCGAAACATAATCGAGCAATTAGCAGATTCCCCAGTTAAATTTGACGTATAATGTATGAAAATCCTGACAAAAACGTCAATTAGAATGTAATTGTATGATTTTGATTATGCAAGATTTTGACGACCGATGTGGCGCGGTGGGCATAGGTCCGCCTGCGACGCAGGAGGTTGCGGGGACGATTCTCGCCTTGGGACAAATGTTTGTACGATCTGCAAATATATGTTTCGGGTGTTCTGGGTATTTTCTATGTATAATAAAAAAAAAAACTATTTATGTAATGTATTGTATTAAGTAGTTGTCCGATTATCTTTCTGAAAAACACATGAAAGATAATATCGGCTGGCCGCAGTGAGGGAAAGCTAAAATAAAAGAAATAGCGGCAATTGGTGCGAACCGCGAAAATTATTGGAATATTTTAGAACCAGTAAGATTTTGAATACCTAAGTAATATAATAAGTCAATTTATTAAAAAAAAAAAACTAATTAAGCTGTTCATTTAAACACTATTAAAAAAAAATAAGTTAAAAAGTCGACTACGTAAAAGTTATAATTACGTGCCATTTCTATTGTATCATAACATAACATTTTAATACTTAGGTAATCGGAGCCATCCGCGCTTAAAACTTTCATTACCCACGCCCCGCACATGTGGTCCTAGCACACCCAAACGGGAGCGGGCAGTGAAAGCGTTAATACAGCGAATCCTCAAAGCGATCTTTGGGATAGAAGTAACCTACGACTTCCTTTCATCTTTAAAGTGATACCATTCGCCAAGAGAGTTCGCCACTGGCCTCCATATACAAGAGTTGTGTAATACATGTCAGTGGATAAACAAAAGACTTACGTCTCCCAGCACCATGCTCCAAGTCCTTGCAATACTTGAGCAGGTCTAGAGCACAAGCCCTCTCCAGCAATGGATCAGCCTCGATATCCACCTCAGCCTCTTCGATTATTTGTGCGACCTCACGCGCGCATTCCGCCGACACTATTTTGTGATTCAGTAGCGCGTTTTTGAGACACTCTTCTACCTGTAATATTTAAATATTTTTATGTCAATAAACATTGGGATTGAAAATGTCAGAAAAAAAGAAATCGGGCTTTTACTATTTTCTAGGTTCTACAAGTAATTTAGATAAGCAGTTTTGCGCACATTGTAAGCCCACAAAATGAAAGAACATCTATCAAAGCAAGTAGTCAACTAGTAGACGAAACTAGTTGACGACTTGCTTTGATTGATGTTGTTAACAATCTACAGGTAGCTCAACTGAGCCATATCAATACCAGTCGGAAGCGTCCCCAAGACGCTGGCTGCATTGCCCCGCTATGCTGATGCGCTGCGCCAGATACCCACCAGCTCTCGGGTCACGCGTCGCTTCGACCCGACGCTCAGATAACCTTTTTAAAAACCCGGAGACTCAGTAACCTCGGTACCCCACGGACCTAGGGCCTCGACCCCAATGGGAGCTAATGTGTGGCTGGTGTTTTCGAAACATAATCGGGCAATTAGCAGATTCTGCAGTTAAATTTGACGCATAATGTATGACACTCCTGACAAAAACGCCAATTAGAATGTAATTGTATGATTTTGATTATGCAAGATTTTGATGACCGATGTGGCGCGGTGGGCAAAGGTCCACCTGCGACGCAGGAGTTACGGGTTCGATTCCCGCCTTGGGACAAATGTTTGTACAATCTGCAATTATTTTATCCGGGTGTTCTGGGTATTATCTATATAGAAAATATATTTCAATGTAATGTATTGTATTAAGTTTATTCGTCATCTAGTACCCATAACACAAGCTGTGCTTAGCTTGGGGCTAGCTGTGTGGATTGTCCTGCATTATGTATTTATTATTTATATTTATTCATTCTACATACGAGTTTAGCTAGTGTATAGGTACAACCTACGTACCAAGTGTTTATGGTAGTTAAAATCCATTTCAGATTGTAAAATTTCACTCACCAGTCCCTCTGAATTAGTTATTTCAGGCTGAAGCGAGCATATCGTCTGTATCTCTGCCTTGCACAAGCGTCCCAGTAGCGGGTCAAGTCTATAATTAAGAGCTTGCTCCTTCAACACGTTAGCGAGTTCGTTCTCGCACAGCGTCGTCAGTTTCGATTCTCGGAATTTATCCTTCAGACAGTACAGAACCTTGCCTTGGAATTCTATGTCTTGGGGCTGGTTTGCTGTAAAATAGAGCAGTGTTTCATTTGTTGGATCATATAAGTGAATCAATAAGACATAATTTCATTGTTTTGAAAATACTAAACACCTTCTTCCAATTCCTTAATTACCTACGCTGTTTTTTAAGTTTTGCGTAATAAATACTTAACCCGCGGGAATAAAAATTATGGGACCATCCTCTATCAACAGCGAAAGAACTATCCAAATCGGCCCACAATCGAAGGAGTAATCGACAAACATACATACAGACGTAGAACCTCCTTCTTTTTTGAAGACGGTTAAAAATCGATGGCGATATTGACAAGTATCGCTCGCGCGTTTAATAGCCCCACAGCACAAACAACCAGAGCCCTACGTCCGGGTGACGGTAGTGTCGAGACGTGATCGTGACGTCTGCTTTTTTTATGGTACTTGGTACAGCTGCGCCTCTATCGTGAGGACAGGGAACTACGCAAATCCCATATAAAAATGAGACGTCACGGTCACGTCTCGATACTATCGCTACCCAGGGCTCAGTATTAGCATAAACATAGGTAAAAAATATAGTCAAAAGTTGTAGTATGATCATTGTGTCTAATACGAGTACTTTTTCGAAACAATAGTAAGGGTACTATTGTTATGACTCAGTTAACTGTTTGTTTTGTAGTTTTATTAATAATGTCATACATAATCTAGAACCACACTATTGTGGTGTGGTGTAGGTATTGTGTAGCTGTTACAATGTGTCTCTAAACTAGTGAATGTATGAAACCGATTATGCTTCTGACGCGCCACAACACAATACGCCACAACAGTGTAGCTCTAGCTTTATATGTTTAACAAGGTGCTGACCCAGGTTCGCACGCGCTGTTTAAGTAGCCTATGCCCATTTCCGGGATACCATTTACCTCCCTGCCAAATTACATTAAGATCCATTCAGCTGTGAAAAGGTAACAGATAGAGTTACTTTCGAATTTATAATATTATGGATATTTGTCTCAATGAGATGAATTCTTGTCTTACCAATAACTCCAGAACAATGTTCTTGAATATCCAATTTGCATGCATTCTGCAAGTTACTGTTGAACCTGTAGTCAGAGTTTTGTTCAATCATTCTGTTCACAATAACAATATTGCAATCTTCATTGAAGTCAGGGTCTTTGCGATGAGCCTGAAAAAGATGTGAACTTTATTTCCATTGTTATAAGGTGGCGTGGTACCTCCATTCCTTCTCAGAAGCATACCTTCAAACAGTCAAGAATCTTCGAAGTCTCTGTATTATGGCAATACAAGTCAATCATACTATTACAACTTGTAATCAAGTGATAGTCAATAGCATTATCAGTAAATTCTTGTTTCTTCACCACAAACAATGCCTTTTGGCATCCTTCTGACAGTTTTTCACTGGCCGTCTGAAGGCATTCCAGTGCAGCGGATTCTCCGTGAGGTACTTTAGGGCAAAATAGCTGCAAATCATGCTTACAAGCCTCTTTAAGCTCTGGATCTAAGTCTATGTTCTCTTTCTGCTGAAATAGCTGACTTCTCAGCTGCTGTCTACAGTCTTTAAGTATTGTATGCTTTCTTCTAGCTATTGTGTCATTCCTTACGATTTCACTTAAGCATGTCACCACCTGATTTTTAGTTTGAGCCTTAGGGCAATACCTTAAAACATAAGACTTGCAAGCATTCTTAAATTTACGAGTAAACCTATAGTTTTTTAGAGAGATCAATTGTTCATGTTCAATAGCTGCTCTGCACTTAACATTAGCTTTTATTTCTGGATCATTTTTGTGGGAAATTAGGCATTCCATCACATCATCTTCATCATTTTTGCTCTGAAGTTCTGAGGCACACAGCCGTTCCATTGGTACCTTACAGTTAACATTTACAACTATATTCAGTTCAATATGACCACTCTGTGTTTCAGTAAAGTTGTTAACCACATCTCTACATTTGGGTGAAAGCTCTTTTATTTTATCTTGTAGGCAGGATATTTCTTCTCCTTTCCCAGAGTTTTCTATACAAAGCAATGCCAGATCATCAATGCAGACATCCTCAATCTCAGGCAGCAAGTCAACACTCATAGCTCTCTGCCTCATTGCCCTGCGAACTTGGTGCTCACAGTTTGGCTTGAGTTTCCCTCTTTGCTCAGAACTGTATGCATAGTTGTATAGACAAGGCAGTACTAGCAGATCTTTCTCAGATCTAGCATCACTTGCATCAGGCCATTGGAACTTGGACTTGCAAAGGGTTACAGCATCATACTTGCATGCTTTGTACAACTGTGGATCAAGTTTGAAGTCCCTTGATATAAAATACTGTATTTGTATCAGCGCTGCTTCACAGTCTGAAGTCATGACTGCTGTGCCCAGTTTCTCCATAAGACAGGACATTACCCTGCCATTGCCTCCTACTACTTCCTGGCAAGCTTTGTCCACAACTGGTTTGCATGCCTTGCGTAAAATTGGGTCTACCCTCCAATCTTCACCAGGATCTGCTTCCTGGACCAGTGTTTCAAGAGATTTCTGACAACCTATGCTAATTCTTTTCTCTTTTCGTCGTCTTGGACGAGCATGGTCCATAAGACAATGTATAGTTTTCCCACCAGCTTCTATTCCTTTGCATAGTGTAAGGATATCATTGGCACAATTCTGCATCAGTTCTGGTGATAATCTGTAGTCATCCATGAGCATTTTCCTGTGATCTGTCATTTCTGCTGTACATTCAGGTGCTAATTTTGTGCTATCATTTCTTGTGACATTTTCTAGACACAGGAGTATTTGGGCGAGTCTAACATCTTTATCGTCAACAACACCTTTTCTGCAATGGTACTTTCTGATGTCCTCTTTGCATGATCTTACCAGTCCTCTGCTGTTTTTGTAATTCATGACTATATTTCTTTGATCGTAGAAAAGTTGGTCTTGGCACTTTTTCCTCATTCCTGTAATGAGTAAAATTCATTAATAATAATTCATAAGTAACAAGAAACAATTTGCAAATAGGTACTAATTTAATATATGGATGTTTTACCATTTTCATATTTATGTTTCAAAAGACACTTGTACATAAGCCATGATCCAGGCACTTCGTCAGCACAAAAGTTCTTTTGTTCTACATTACAAGCTGCAAATATTAATCTGTCTAATTGAAGATTGTTGTATTTCATGTCCTGGAGTACATTCATTTCAGCTATGCACTCAGGGCGCAGTTTTTCTGTTTTACTTTGGAGGCATTTGAGAGTTGGTATCTGAGATAGACTTGTGTCATCTGATGGCAGTCTACCACAAGTTTGGGCTTGTATATCATCATAGCAGTTTTTTAGAAAGCTTCCTGTTATTTGCCAGTCATTGAAAATCTGAGATTCAATTTTGTGGATTATTTTCCAACAATTTTTGTCATTTACACTTGGTTTCTTTTTCAAGATACAATCAATTCCTAATTGGGTAGATTTCAAGCAGTTGAGTATTCCTGGTTCATCTTGACATGGTCCTTTTAGCTTAAAGTTCAAATAAGCATTGTCCAGCAAATCATTCTGATGGGTCCACACTATTTGCTGACAAGCTGGTGTGACCTGCGTCGTAGTATGGGCTGCTTTTAGAGTACAAGATAATACAGCGAGGTCATCGTCTAGATAAGAGCAGAGCTTGTGGAACAATGAACACCCAGCCACATCCAAATGGAAGTGGTCATTACCAGATTTTATATTGTTACCCAAACATTTTACACCGTGTACGGCGATGATAATGAACACGACGCATCTCCTTGTTATTGTATTTGATAGCATTTCGCTGCAATGCCTACCGGTCTGGGTCTATTGAGGTAATCGACAATTTTTAGCATGCATAATTCACTTAGATTTCTAGAGAACGCGTTCTTCCTATTTATTTTTATATCAAACAAGCCGTTTGAACTAGGTGGAAAAACAATAACTTTAGAACGGACATGTAAACAGAAAACCGGTCGATCTTATAGCGTTTGCATCCCTACTAAATGCCCAGAGTAGTAGCCTCATAGCCTGTGCAAATGGTCGAAGATTGATTCACAGACGGACAATTGATTGATGGAAGACAAGACAATAGACAAGAAAAGACAAAGACTATTTTCACGTCTTACTAGAGCTACTTTGTTGGTCACATTGGTATTTCTAGGTTGGTAGTAACCAACAGTGCTTGATGATTGGAATGATGGATGATGGATGTGTCACAGAATTCACAGAGCCAAAAAACCAACAGTGCTTGATGAATGGAATGATGGATAATGTATCACAGTATTCCCAGAGCCCAAAAAAATTTGTAAATTTGTTTGTTTTTTTTGTTTTCGGTTGTTGTGGTCGAAATAACTAAAAACTAGTCTTAGAAATAAGGAAAACTAGTCAAACCAATCGTACGCCTTGCAAAGGTACAAAAGCAGAGAGAATATATTAAAATACAAGTATATAGTAAACTACCAATTTACATTACGAACATTGACAACTTTGAACATTTTAAAAACATAATCAAGCATTTCTTTGAAAGCCATGCATTCTACAGCATCAGTGAATTTATGAGTACTAATTTATTGCAATCCCTTTCTTTACATAATATGAAATTAAGACATTGAACTTTATGATCTGGAATTAAATGACATGTGTATTTTATCTAGATTTTTAAAATGATTTATTTATTTTGTCTTTTCAAATTGTACAATTTGTGACTTGCCTTGTATAACGACCTTTGATATAAATGGTAAATAAATAAATAAATCATTCACAGGCATTGGTTTTTTTCATGCTCCAATTCGTTGGTTTTTTATTTGACGTGTTTGACGTTGTCTTGTCATCTGTCGCGATTGTCCAACCAAATGTCTTTCTAGTCAAACAAACAAAATCTCAAAGCTATCGTTTCGGGAAAGGAGATGCGGTCACTCTTGTAAAAATAGTGTAATCTATTTCGTTCGCGTGTGTATTCATTGAAACAGTTAATAATGGAAGAGTTTGTGGAAGTAAATCAGATATCGGATTTTATTTCATACCTGCGCAGCGTGAGTCTTTCCATAAAACCAGTTTCTAGAACGACTACATCGTCTAATCATAAAGTATTTACTGTAGTGTTATAAATTGTAGTTCTTTTGTGCATTTCGTATGCTTTATACTGCCTAAACAATCCAATAATAACGCAAGCTTCACCAAAAATTAGGTCAAGATTTTGTAAGCCATTTACAGTAGGTACCTTCATGCAGAGGTACTTTCCAGGTTATCTACTATTCTTGCCTGCACTCAACTCAACTCATGCAGTGACCGTGCAGATATCGTGTCGCGAACTCTATAATCAGTGGGCGTCATGAATTGAATTAAAGGTACATAGATAAATGTGGGAAGAATGAAGAACAAACCCACTTGAATTACTAGGTAGAAAGATACCAACTTTAAACTGTTTCTTGAAATAGGGGCTTATTATGGGAACTTGTTTATAAAGACAACATGCATGACTACATAGAATTGGTACCTATGTACTCGATTTCATCAAAAGTACCTCAACTCTAAAAAAACCCTTATCACCTCATTACTAAGTAAATTCTTTTCTAATTAGATTGAATATTGTACAGAATGAATTGCATTAGGCTAAGCAAAACACTTCCACCTAATAGCAGGAAAACGAGTTTGTTTAATTTATCTAATCGTAGATATGTTCTGTAAGAAAAGAAACCCTATAAGTCACATCCTTAGAGCAAAGTTTTATAAGGTACACAGCAGTAGGTAGCTATAGCACACTAATAAATTATCAAACGGTTGATAAATTGATTAGAAAGATAAACAGTTTGATCAAATGAACTTAAATATTTGATCCAAGGTTAATATTAATGATATCGGCATTACCTATCTCCTATTATCTGTCTACCTAACGGAGATTCCCAATTTTGATTATTTACTCCTGTGGCTCTGTGACTCGAAGTGGTTATTGTCCTATGACACAAGACTCCTCCAGGTGTCTTGGTCTCAACTAGGGCTTGCATTCGAATATTCTAATAATTAAAATTTTCATAGCACAAACTCTGCTTTATAATACAATACATTACTCTTTATTGCACACCAAGAAAATATAGGAAAAGAGATATAAGAGAGATATAGAGTTGTACAATGGGTGGCCTGATCACTAAAAGCGATCTTTTCCAGACAACCTTGTACCTATAATATTAATAGGATAGGATAATACTCAAGCAAACCTATACCTAACTATGAATAATATTTTTTGCCTGGCAACTCATGTGGTGTCAGTGTTTAGACTCTAACCCCTATGAATATTTATCTAGACAAGTTAATTTATTTCATGCCAATGGCATTATGTACTTTTAAATAACAAGTTTAAATAAAATAGACCTTAACAATATATGCATCACAAAATTGCAGTGCCCAACAGGGTGTATGATGTAATAACTTTACCTATGTATAATTAGAGTACAGTACTATTGGCAATAAATAAATGAATTAATGAAGTATTTACTACACCTGCTACTTACTATTCTAAGCTGCTAAAAAGATAAAAAACATAAGAAAAAGGAGGCCCTGTAGGTAACAGCAATGACTAAAAGCAAACAAAATTAATGTATTTTAAAAGAGCTTCTGCCCGCGGCTTCACACGCATGTTGCCGGGACAAAATGTAGTAGACAGACAGAGTTACTTTCGAATTTATAATATTAGTATAGATGAATTAATGTTATGTATTTTCTTTTTCAGATTGAATGGGGTGACCCATGGTTGATTGCTCTAATATCATTCCACATAATGGTGACATTCACATCGATATCTACTAGGAACTATGGGAACTTTCAAGTAGTTCTGTTTATAATATTGTGTAAGTATACAGTGTTTTTGCTAGTGAAATAGAGACAGAGATATAGGAAAACTCTTAGGAAGCATCAATAGAGTGCACAACTGTGCTGGCCTGTAGTAGGCAAGTAGTGCCTACTACAGGCCAGCACAGATAATGGGACAGTATGTGGCTTTTAAAAGCTAGGGAAATATGTAGAGACAGAGAAATAGAAAAAGTCTCCTAGCATCACAATTTTTTTTTCAAGACTTATGTCAATGAAGTATTCAAAATCAAACTATCTCAAATTTGCCTTTGAAGTGGCTTGATTATGTTAAACTAACTTCTGCCCGCGGCTTCGCACGGGTTTTTCCGGTAAAGAAGGTAGCCTATATGTTAATCCGGGCCTAGAACTACATAAAAGCAAAATTTCAGCCCAATATGTTCAGTAGTTTGGCTGGGATGAGGTTGGTAACTAATATCAGTGTGATAGTCCGATCATGTGAAACTTACATATTAGTACATAATGTACTGAAATTTTGCATAGATCCTAGGCCTGGATCAACATATATGCTACCTTATATACTGGAAAAACCATGCACATGCATTTCTAACATAAAATATTATTGTAGGTAAATAATAAACCAAAAGCAAATTTTCCTCTACATACTGATATTATAACTCGCCTATCTATTCTGAAGTTGAAAAACTCTGGTCAAGGTTTACAAGTTACAACCACTACGTATATATTAATGCGATTCCAAGGTTGTTACTGTGTGTAACACGTTACATTGAGTGGAATCGCGATTGCTTTTGCTCAAATCTTTTTAATCACTAGCTATATAAGTAATAACAGCTCATTAATAAATAAATAAATAATGCTGGACAATCCACACAGCATCATCTAGCCCCAAAGTAAGCAGAGCTTGTGTTATGGGTACTAGATGACTGATAAACTTAATACAATACATAACATAGATAGATATTTTTTATTATATATAGAAAATACCCAGAACACCCGGAACAAATATTTGCAGATCGTACAGAAATTTGTCCCAAGGCGGGAATCGAACCCGCAACCTTCTGAGTCGCAGGCGGACCTTCGCCCGCCGCGCCACATCGGTCGTCAAATTTAATTTCGGCTGCAGTTAGCAGTTAAGTCGGCTCTTAAATAACTGCCGTAATGCTCCGAAAAAGTCAGTGAATCGAATATAGTTTCAACATGGGATCATAGATAATGGTGTACGATTTGAACCAAATTACTTTTCTGCTGGATATATTACTTTAAAGACGCAGAAAAAATATCTTGGGCCTATTCTCTCTAAGCCCTTAAAGATTTATATTGTGTAAATTCAAAGTGTGAAGCTTAGATGTATTAAATGTATGATTTTGTTCTGTTTTAAGACCGTTCCGCCTAGCGCTGGTTTAAACCAAAACACATAACACAGATGTAGGTATACCTACTCGTACTGTAATCTAATAATTAAGGAACATTATTTAACTGCACGTAGGTAGCAGGTTCATTATTTATCCAAGATAAGATATCCTAATTTTAACCCCCAACAAAAAAGAGGGGTGATCTCAGGGTGTACCGGTCTGCGGGTGGCATTGTAAAATCTTAAGTTTTTTAAGTAACATCGTCGGTTTTTTCGTATTTTTACAAAATTATCTAGTGATTTATATAACGGTATTGGGTACATGCAGATGTTAATGTACCTACCTATAACGATGTAAGCACGAGTTTTACAGTACATAACGTGAAAACAATAGCGTAAATTTAATGAATGGAGTTGATTGTAATATTATTACTTTACTTGCTCGTACTTACACTTCCTATTATAGTTGGTAAGTAGATGTTTCGGAAGTAGGTTTGATCTGTGGCTTGGTTCAGGATCCTTATAATTTAGGCAGAGCAGAGCTCCTGAGTCCTGCTGCTATGGTTGTTTTTTTACACTGAAATTTCAATGAAAGTAAGACCTACAAAACTTGTTTCAAAGGGCCGATTGATGTGTTTAAATTGCTCGAATAAGATAATAGTAGATTATGCATCGAGGGCTCAAAGCAGTGTCTTACGTCACGAGCGTCATCACGAGCGAAGCGTTACTATAAAGTTACCTAAAATTTACTAAAATCCTGAGTGTGAGAGGGATTCAATCACGCCCAAGACGAAGACAGCTTTGTGCACGAGGAGTATACACTACTTTTCACATTTTCTGCGACTAAATAGTAAAAGTAACGTGTTTTGCGGCATTACTTTTTTATTCCGAGATGTTAGTTTGAATTTCGAAGAAGATCTCATTGTACGGAGCTTCTTGGTAAAAAAAATCACACATATTTTGATGTTCCAAATTCAATCTCATTATTCCCAAGGGTAGGTAATGCGTTTGAATTTGGAACTTCAAAATATGTACTATGGAAATGTTGATTATGGAGAGTTGAACTAAGAGATATCATTCGATTTGTTTTAACTTGGTAAAACCTATTCCAATATAAGCCTCTTGCTTTCCGTTAGAGAGAGATACATGACGTATAAAATAGGTTTTACGAGCACAAAGTATAGAAAAATCGAAAAATACGCCTGTGCAGAATGTTTGCTTCAACCAGAGACTAATAATAATCTCTGCTTCAACGTTGTTGTTTTTTTTTCCAGTACTCCTTGTATACTTCTCTGAAAACATAAACGAGGTGGCTGCACGGAACTGGGCCCTTTTCTCAAGACAGCAGTACTTCGATAGCAAAGGGCTCTTCATATCCGTCGTTTTCTCTATGCCTATTCTACTCAACTGTATGATTATGGTGGTAAGTTTTTTGATATATTCCCATCTGCCCCATTAACATCCCCTTCAATGGGGAGGATGGGAAAACAAAATCCCATCCACCCCATTACTCAAGTGAATGGGGCAGATGGGAATTTTCACCCCATTGACTTGAATAAACCAGTCCACTGACTCTTTTTAGCCTATTTTGTCCCTCTCTGGCAAAGGCCTCCCAAATAATTCCCATAATCGCGGCCTCCCAACATTTTATTATGATAAGGCGTTACTCCGACTCACAATAGCGCCACCATCTATTTTATCTTATTATTACGCTTAATGCTTCTGTAATTGTTTTCGCATCTCTGTCTAAACTTATCAAAACAAAACTATTACAGAGGTATCACTAATATTCAAGTTTCAGGTTAGAACCTCAAACTTAGATTGTTCAAGAGACTTATAGTTCAAGAGGCTAAAATATACTTAACTACGTCACAGATTTTATAATACTACTTATAGCCTACATAAAAAAATATGGCAGCAGGAACGTCAAGTTATTCGATATTTTCTACTTCCCTACTGTTGGTTGGCCTTGGTCCTATCGATTTTGTTCAGTAAATGATAGACCACGGATAATTTGTTAAAGTGCCTAGTGCCTACTTACTTCTTCCGACCACTTATTTGCTTACGTCATTTTTCTACATCATTATGGAACTACTTTTTTCAAGAAAATAAAAAGAGTTCCCCTACCATAGTTTTGATTATCTAACTAAAATATTCATACTACCACCTGCCCAGCCAAACCAAGCCAGAAATCCGGGAATCGAACACTTTAAATCAAAGTCAATTATTTATTTATTGTATTTAAATCGATTATGGTTATTAACACTAACTTGCAGTAGGTATTAAAACTTTATGGAATTTAGAAATGAAGGAAACTACGCAAATTTGCTGCAATTTGGTGATGACATAGTCTTAATGGCGGAGTAGCTAGAGGAGCTGAACCGGATGCTAGATGGCCTAGCCACAGCCGCGCGATGCATCGGTTTTTACGTGAATTTGGATAAAACCAAAGTCATGATCAATGTCCACATTGATCCAGGACCGGTCGTCGTATATGGTCACCTTCTCGAAATTGTTACCGAGTACACTTACCTCGCGCAGATTCTGCGGTTAGGTACAAACAATTTCGAGAAGGAGGCCAATAGGAGGATTAGGCTACGCTGGGCAGCGTTTGGTGAACTTCGTCGAGTCCTCTCGTCATTCATACCGCAATGCTTGAAAACGAAAGTTTTTAACCAGTGCGTCCTACCCGTTATGTATGACCTACGGAGCTGAGACGTGGACACTCACGGTAGGGCTGGTCCACCAGTTCAAAGTCGCTCAGCGAGCATGGAAAGAGCTATGCTCGGAAGGATACGATTCGTAACGAATACATCCGACAGAGAACCATAGTTATCGACAAAGAATTAGCAAGCTGAAGTGGCAGTGGGCCGGCCATATCTCGCCAAGAACCGACAACCACTGGGTTAAACGTAGTGTAGGACGCCTTCCGGCCAGGTGGGTTGACGATCTGCTAAAAACTGCAGGCAGATGCTGGATGCGGCAAGCTGAAGACAGGGCGCTATGGCGCTCATTAGGGGAGGCCTATGTCCAGCAGTGCACTAAAAGTAGTTCAATGTAATGTAGTTCAATTCAGTGCAATTCCAAAATCAAAAATCTAACCTTATTAACAAATAAAATTACAATCGAATAATAGAAACAGATTAGAACTAGTATTTGCAATTTAAACAATTGAGCTAACTGCAGACTGTTGCTCATATAATGAATGATGATTCATATTAATACCGGTCGGAAGCGTACCCAAGACGCGCTGGCTGAATTGCCCGGCTGTTATGGTAATGCTGATACAGATAAATAAATAATAATAAAATCTAAATATTTACTAACGATTCCATATTGAAGATTTTTACATTCTGCGTAGGTACTACGCACCTGAATTAATTTTCTTTAAATTTATTGAGTTTGTTGTACAATCGTCGTTTTGATTTGTTTTTGATATCTCCCGTTCCTTTTTTACATTATGTAATGTAATCTTACGTCAGTACATTTTTCAACTACAACAACATTACAATCAACATTACAACACATCAATACAAATCTACTCCATGCATCTGCTGTTCTGTTAGACAAAAGTGTACGCGTGTATTTTTTTTGCGTATTTTTTCTGTACCTTTGTAGCGGTGCGAAGTGGTTTAAAATTGGTAATTTTATTCAAAATTTCATATTATTTGTTAGTTTAAACCTAAAAATATAACTTATTCTACACCTACTTACCTAAAGTAAGACACTCCGGCCGTTGAATTGCTTTTTCGGGCATTATTTTTACAACTTTTGAATACACATTGCGGCATTGTGACACGTGTTTGCGTTGGCTGTGTTTCAATCGTACTAAACAAAATAAGAGCTCACGTTTCAAGTGCGCTCTTATTTACTGAGACATATTTTGTGCGCCGACCCTTCATCTTGTTATAATTGATCGAAGATGATGACGCAAATTTTATAAAATTATTAATTTTAGAGGTTTCCCTGAATCCTCAACCAAGAGCGCAGGTTTAGGTAAAAGGCACGTCTGTGCACTGAAGCTTTATTTGGGCATTCCCTATACATTTTTGACTGCTTTCTATTCTCATTGATGTGAAAGAAATAATTGATTTAAGTCACATAATCTAATTAAAAAAAAATATTTCATTTAAGTCATATCTCTGAAGAAATCGATAACCGGTCAACGTGTTTTTGGGTGCAGACAGCCTTAAAAAGCATAGTAACCTTGTGACCAAATGGAACACGATCAGCGAAATGCTAAATCTGCTAACAGATGCTGAAAGTAGCTAGCTGAAGACAGGACTCTTGTATTCCCGACCAGCAAGACTGTATCATAAACTTAAAAGTGGGCTGAACATGCGCCATTTATGTTCTAGTTATTGTCGCGCACCTACCTACTCCGCCTTACTAACAAACCTAACTTGACCTTCTGGCCCAAGTAAACCAACGTTCATAGGGAGGATTAACTGTTTTAGCTCTGAGATCTTTAGGTATCAATATATACACGGAGTGACGTAATCGTTTAAACGTTCTCAGGGATCGTGGCTGTATCAATCGACGCAAGTTATGACCAACATAAAGAAAGCACAGCTGCGGCAACGCCTCAAAGAGCTCAACGGCAACAAGGAACACCAGAAAGCTGAGTAAAGTCAATTATCTGAGTATGAAGAGTCATTATTTTTATGTACTTTATTGACGCGGGAACGAGCTATGTATGTAGTAGTGCAATCGGCAGAGTTGATTTTAGACGAAAAAAAGACGGTTGGCGAAACTAAACGTGAAATAGATGTTTGGTAGTGCGGTTGGATTTTCAACCTTATTGAAGTTACACGGTAAAGCCAATTTACAGTGCCTGAACTGTAGCAATAACCCTAGGAAATTGGCCTGTGTATTAATTTATGAGAAGAAAATGTTCCCGTGTCTTGGCGAATTTTTAATCGAAACATTTTATAAAAAGAAGGCAAGAGCTTTTTCTTTCCGCGTTTGATTCAGTCTAACAAAACACACCTTAAAAAACACGGCCCTTTGACTGGTTGGTTTGGGTGGTTGGCTGATGGTAAAATTAAAGTGATTTCTGCAAGAGTCTCAAATGAACTCTACTGGTTGTAGACTTATGATACTGAATAGATTGTAAGTTGACATGTGATGAACATAGAAATAGGTAAGGCGACATAGAAGTTGACTCAGCAACTAAGGTGAAATATATTTGGCCATCTATCGTGGAAAAAGCGGCTTGGATTAAACGAACTTTAAGCTGTGTATAACAAGCAGAGTAGGTATCTGATAAGTTTGTAAGTGAAATATTTGACTTGCCGTCAAGTTTGTATGTAATCTGAATTTAAGTACGTTTCACACAACTCTATGTTCGTTTTAGCAACACGCCTTTATCTGCAGTAGATAGCAGACGACCTAATATATTTCTACCTCTAAATTCTTAAAATCATGTCGTGTTTAAGGCCTATTAATTTTCAAAATTCTAGTCTAGTTTTAATCGACTTGTCCAAGGTTAGAGGAATAAAAGATAGGTAGGTAGTTATGGCTTAAGAAATTAAACATAATACAATGGCTGATCGTACTTTTGCTGTACCCTATTAAATAACATTTTGCCACTGATTGCTTCAAATGCTTCTTTATAATTTAATTTTATTTCACAAATCCAACATATAGGGTGTTAGTCATATTAGCGCGCAACATCGCGGGGGGACGTTCTACTGATGCCACAGAATAATATAAAACTAACAAACAGGACCAATGTGAATATTATACCTACCCAAAAATATTGCAACTAACTTATTTTTGCAAGCTCACTATACGTTTCGTCGTCCGTCCAAACAGATGATTCCTACAATATGGAAGGCATTGACCGTGCGGCGACAGACAGCTGAACGCACCTACACGTGCGATGAATTAACGTGAACTCTGTCTGTCTCGTGATCATGTATAGCTCTGTCACTTTCGCGTGGAGGCATACCCCACTGCGCCGCCGCCGCGCCGTCTGCGACAGTCGTCGGTCAATCAGGACAGGACAGTCAGTGAGCCGAACGCAACCATTTGAGCTAATCGGTGCCGAATAACGTGGCAATAGAGGACATTCACCTATCTCCTTCACGAAATCATAAAAGGGCACAACTTACAATTTTGATTTTTTTTAGGGTTGTACAAGTCTTTGGAAACTTATTATTAATACGCATAAAATTATAGACCTATGTTATTTTGAATTTATAAACGTTTTCGATGCTTAAATTCTTATGTTACACACAATTCATAAATTTTTTTAGTAATTTTAATGTAATTTTGGTCTCTTAACCATAATATTATTCAATAATTAATTAAAATATCACTGGTTTAAAATATTTTCTCTGATATTTTAGAACATTCAAATACGTGAATTAATTGAAAACGTAAAAAGTCAGTAGTTAATTCCCGATTTCGAACTTTTTTAGGTTATGTTATTTGTTAATTGCTTCCTAGTACGCTTGTACTACTATACTCTAGCGACACCGGTATCGCTATAGGTCTGTATGGAAAGCGACAGAATAGCGATAATTTTACTTCTACTGTGGAGAAGGAGGTAAACGAGCTGTATTGCCACCTTATTTGGCACTTAGTATAATTATTTCTTATTATAATAATTATTTAGCAAAGCGCGCTCGATTGTTTATATACAATAAACTTGTGTAGGGAAAGAAAATTGTATATTTTTTTATGTGCCTATCGTCAACGCATCGGAAGTGTCACATTAACCAGGACCTAGGAAGTGCTAGGGGTTGACCTACCGTTTTCTTGTTGATTTCATTTCCGAAGGTCAAATCCTTTACATAACTACGTAGATAGTTAAATGCTAATGCGACGAAAGAAAACAAATAAATACCTAGGTATGCATTCCGACGTTCGTGACGACTCGTGAATTGTTACGGCTTGCTTTGTATAATGAATATTAATCTGTAGCAGCAGGTGAATAACCTTTTGCGATATTGAGCACTAATTCAAATAACACCCTGTATATTCAAATCTACAAAATGTACAATACGTGTGCGAATTTCACAAAAAAATACATCACTAATTTATTAGTTATAATAATACTAGCTTATGTCCACGGCTTCGCTCGCGCAAAGTAGCCTATGTCCTGCGCTTAGAAAAATCGAAAGATTATTTCAGACGTCTATAAGGTAAGGTATACGTTAATTTTCTTTTAGCGCGTAGTTACCTGTTGCCCCAGTACCTTAGGGGTCGACCATTAATCACGCGAGGCTCGAATAGAGGGGGGGGGGGGGGGGATTGCTAAAAAACATTACGTCATCCTGATCAGTCGACGACCCTTTATACAAAGTTGTACAAAGTTTGGCTTTCTTGCCTGAGTGGTACTTATTAGGAAAATTGTATCTGCTTCGTTTAGCTTCTATGAGTGAAGTCACCATTTAAAATTATCGAGACTGCTGTTGAAATAAAACCAAAACAGTTTTTCCTAGTGGTACCCATGTTATTGTTTGACCAGATATAGCTTACACATTCCTTTCGATATGGTTATTGAAAATGTAGTTGAGTTATATACGTTTTCATCCTTTGGAAAAAAAAAGTTGATAGAGAAAGAATAGGTACAATACATACGTATCTCACGTAATCTTTTACATATTTTTTTTTTTAAATAAGTAACTTAAATGTCTTACAAAAATAATAAATTAAGTTTTCAGTAGATAGACTGTCTACTGAAAATTATTAACACGTATTGTAATTATTATACAAGCATTTTATTTAGTTAAAGGTACCTGCTTATTATGGAAAATCCTAAACTCCTTCAGCAATAATATTAAAATCTAGATATAGATAGCCCTTAGTTTGCCATCTATTAGCTGTTTCTCAAGATTAGGAGTTAGCTCACGCTATGGCAGAATTTGCAGCGCGTTCTGCATTTGTAGATATTACGAAATAAAATAAATAATATTAGCATTTTCTTTGTTTTAATCGAGTTACTCTATAACAATGTTACTCTAATTATGGTATTTAGGCGAGTGGGTACTAAAAATTTACCGTATGTGGCATAAATTTTACCTATTTGCTTCTTTATTATTCTAACCTTCGTATTTGTGTATTTAGTATTCCATTGAAATCGTTGCATTTTCTATCTTATGTACTTACCTAAATATAATTTTATCTTAAATTTAAATGCCTACTAGAGTATCCACAAAAAAAATTCAAGACAATTTACGTATTTATAAATTTGTAGCTCTATTCTATTGTTTGCGGTTATAATGTGTTCTATATTTGTATTCTATACCTTACTTATTGTATTGATCCTGATTGTATGTGTACATTTTGTATTTTATTAATTTGGTACTTACATACACTTTGGTACTTATAGATGAATATGTATCACCTCAGGATAGTGTTTTGGAAGAACCATAAAATTTTACAAGAAAGTGCCATTAGATATATTAGAGCCTAGATAGGTTAAAATCTGTTTTTACAAGTTTGCCATTGTCTAAACCTGGCTAGCACCAACAAATTGTTTTAAGGCGTTTTGTGATATAATTAACTCTGATAGTGCAATACAACAATATCCTTGAAATAACGATTTATATTTATTGTGAAAAAAAATGTGTTTTTTTTTCACATTATTTTGTTGATCAATGTCCTGGTAGGTACTAACTAATCCACATGATTCATGGTTTGGTAAGAATATTAAAATAGGGTAATAAACAGATACAATTGGGTAGCTATTAATTATTATCACAGTATTAAATTATTGACAATAACAATTTTAAGCAGGTAACACGTTTTACCGTTTTTATTCAAGTATGAATGATCCGCTGCTTTCCGTGCCTGTTTCTGCAAATTTTCCCGTAAATAAAGGTAATTTTTTTTTCTTTACAAATATTAGGGGTAAATTTCTTGAATGCGCTTTTTGGGCTATATTGGCTCTCAACTTGCGGCGCTATACTCCAATCATATTAGGGTTTTACCAAGCAATTCTAAGCTAACTAGCTAGAAACTAGTATACTCCTTCATTTTGGCTCTTTAAACGTCTACAATAAAAAAAAAATCGTATTGGTTTCGTAAATTATTCACTGTCAAATGTCACAAAAATCTGTTTTTCGTGTTATGTAGGTCCATAGCTTCAATGATGTTGACGTTTATAAAACTGTAGAGCATAAAACTTGCAACATATATTGCTCATAACATTTTTTCAGGCGCTCAACCGTTTTTGAGATAGACGGCGGAGACAGTACAGCGTAGGTACATAATAATAGCTTAAATAATCTTCATAAGAAAATAATTAAAGGTTTCTAAGAGAGTTTTCATAAATCTTTTAAATCCATCGTGGTTATAACACTAAAGTCATTTACAACGGGATATTTACCATGATTTGAGTATTGAGCTTTCCAATATTTCGGCAGTTTCATGCGCCATGATCACGGAATAACTGAAGGCACTGCGAGTGAGGTTTTATTGGCAGACATACCGATCTACCTTAATTTTTAAGTTTCCGTACCCGAAGGGTGAAAACGGAACAACAGATACTAAAAATAAAAGAAAGTTGATAATTAAAAGGGGTCTCCGAACAAGTGAAAATTTAATGTTCTTTGGAAATGTTGCCTGATTTTTCCGGTACGGAACACAACTAAACGATATTGAAAAGCTCAATACTCAAATCATGGTAAATATCCCGTTGTAAATGACTTGAGAGTTTTCATGTACTTATCTCCTCTGGATCGTTCTGTTTTCCCCATATCGTCATATTAATATTTTTTAATTAATTTGACTAACACCGCTGCTCAGATTTTATTCATCAGATAGAATTAAATTAAATTATCCGTTCATAAAATTTAGTGAATCAGTATAAAAAATAGTCTGACGAACATGAGTCGTTTATAAAAAATATAAACGACTCATGTTAGAAATATTGTTTAGTCAAGAGAAGAGTAGCGCCTAAGCGCTACTCTTCTCTTGACTAAACAATATTTTATGCCCAAATAGTTTTCTCCAAGAAAGAGCTGACGATATTTCAAAAGAAACTGTACCTGTACCTTCTCTGGTAGTGGATGCCCCCATACTGTCACAGTTAAAAAAAAACAAAGGCTGAGCGCAAAACAGTTTAGCCCATGAAAAACGTTAGTAACAAAATTTGTAGCAAATTTATTTCTACAAGTTATATACAGTATTCTACATTATAATATATGTCAACATCTTTAGCGCTATAGAAACCTAGATAATTGCGAAAAACCGATTTTTGTACATTTGACTTTGAATAAATTACGAAGCTAACACTATAGACATACTGGTACAAATGAAGAACCGCCATACTGGTACAAATGTCCTAATATTAGGTCCTTACATATGAAATTGGCGTTTTTCGTACTGGCCACTTTAATCACAAATTTCTCCTCTTTGGTAAGGAATTCCAAATTCAAATTTGTACAGCTATAGACTCATGTATTTGTGCTTCGATGATCGTCATTCATTTGTTTTGTTTTCTTCTGTTTTTTTCTGTTTGCGTCACTCATTTTACAAAATGGAAAACTTAAAATATCGCATTATTTACGAGTACGAGTTCCGCCGTGGCACTAGTGCTGCGGAAACAACTCGAAGGGTGAATGATGTGTATGGCGGTCGTGTTGCAAAAGAAAACACAGTTCGTTTTTGGTTCCAACTTTTTCGTTCTGGAAATTTTGACCTGCAGAACAAGCCCCGTGGACGGCCTGAGACTCAAGTTGATAATGAAGAGTTGAAGGCTATTGTGGAAGCGGATCCATCGCAAACCACGTCCGAGTTAGCTGCAGGCTGCGATGTTAGTGATAAAACTGTTTTAATTCACTTGAAGCAAATTGGGAAGATTAAAAAGCTTGAAAGGTGGGTACCTCACGAATTGACTGAAGCAAACCGGCAAACGCGCGTCGACTGCTGCGTTACATTACTAAACCGGCACAATAATGAAGGTATTTTAAACCGAATCATTACCTGTGATGAAAAATGGGTTCTTTACGATAATCGGAAGCGCTCAGCGCAATGGTTGGATCCTGGCCAGCCAGCCAAATCCTGCCCCAAGCGAAAATTAACCCCAAAAAAGTTACTTGTAAGCGTTTGGTGGACTAGTGCCGGTATTGTTCATTACAGTTTTCTCAAATCTGGCCAGACTATTACGGCTGATGTCTATTGTCAGCAATTGCAAACCATTATGGAAAAGCTAGCGGCTAAACAACCTAGGCTGGTCAATCGCTCCACGCCACTGCTGCTTCACGACAACGCTAGACCACACACTGCGCAACAGACGGCTACTAAATT
Organism: Eupithecia inturbata; assembly: GCA_963662085.1. Taxonomy (NCBI): domain Eukaryota; kingdom Metazoa; phylum Arthropoda; class Insecta; order Lepidoptera; family Geometridae; genus Eupithecia; species Eupithecia inturbata. Next base: position 4,824,838 of record OY759180.1, on the reverse strand, counting down.
AGAAGAGCTTCAATTGGAAAGTCTAAGACATCCTCCGTACTCCCCGGACCTTGCTCCAACAGATTACCATTTTTTTCGAAATTTGGATAACTTCTTGCAAGGGAAAAAATTCAACTCCGATGGGGCAGTCCAAATCGCCTTCAAAGATTTTATTGATTCCCGTCCGACTGGTTTTTTTAGTAAAGGGATCAATGAACTACCTATAAGATGGCAAAAGTGCATAGAAAATAATGGTTCATACTTTGATTAATTAAATATATTATATTAAAAAATATTCGACTTTTTGTTCCTCCCATACAAAACGCCAATTTCATATGTAAGGACCTAATATTTTGTGTCACCATCTCCCGGTCTACTATATTTTTTTACTTTTGAGACAACGTTTATAACGCCAAAATGAAGGCGTATACGAGTTTCCAGCTGGTTAGCCCGGAATTGCTAGGTTGCCCCTATTTTTATGGCTAAAATGACTGGACGGAAAACATGCATTTGTCATGGTTTGCCATACATTTTATAAGGCTCTAGTTCCAATGTCGACCATCCGTTGAGTTGAGATTCGTGGGATCTTTGAAGATAGTTGTCGCGATTTACAGAGTGTATTTAATTGTGAGAAGTGTGTCTACCACGCATACCTCCAGCGTTTTGCAAATATTGCGCACGCTTTTTGGTGCATATTTTTACTTTCTACATATATTTCTACAAGTCTAGAAAGATAGGTTTAAATTCACTTTATAAAGAGTTTTTATGACATGCATGGTGCGAATATGATGCTAATATTAATTCTCGTATGTCCGCTATATTGTAACTCATTTAAAAATCACCCTGATAAATGTATCATTGCCTAACTCACCTACCAGCAAAACAAAATATTATAGTGAAGGAAATGAGATCCATTGAACTGTGTAATCAATCTTTATTGGTTAGATAGAAATCCTTGTGGTAAAACACAACGAACGGTGATTAAGTGATTATTAACGAAATGAAGACTGAGTTGTGAAGTGTGAATGAGTTATTATTAAACATTATCGTTTCAGGGGTTTGTAATTTTCACAAGGTTTTTGCTATAGCACTTTTGTGACTGTACAATGTAAGTACCTACATGATTTGTTGAAAAATTTAATGAATAATAATTAGAAACTGTAATAATGTTTATTTTGTATAGTTTATCGCATATTAACAAATATTTTGTAAGTAGATCAGAATAGTTGTTTTATTTTGTGCATGCATAATAAATAATAAAGGAATTGGTCGTAATATTACTTATTTAATTTGATTAATTTTATTTGATCTACATAGGATCCCAGTAAAGTATCCTTAAATTTAGACCTGTTGCTATCACAGCTAAGATACTACGGTTTTGACAATGCAGCCGTCAAATGGTTCGACAGTTATCTGGCAAATCGTCGTCAATATGTAGGAACTGCGTGATGGTAGAGGAAACAAAATAGTATCAGCTACAACTGAGTTACAAGAGGTGTGCCACAAGGATCCACACTGGGACCTGTTCAGCCTGTATTGTTCCGATCTGGTCAGCTGTATAAAGAACTGCAGGTATCATATTAACGCCGACGACCAGCAAGTATACTACTCCTTTAAATCAGCTGACTTCGAGAAGGCTTATTGCTTATCGTTGGTATCGCTGCATGGCCAGAAGATACTAAATAATGCTGATACTAATGATACTAAATGCTCTTCAGACTAAATTTATGGTTTGTGGTAGTAAGAAGCAAATAGGCAAGCTGGGTCTCAAATAGGTATCTCAGCAATGGGAGCGTCTATAGCCAGGGTTTTCGAAGCTTGAAACATGGGACTGCGTAAATCCCGACCTACGCACAGTTCGGAAAATGACCCTGAAATCGGACATTACTTTTTTATGTTACGTATCGAAATTTTCAGCTGTTTTTAATGTTAGAGTAGAATTCCCAGAAGTCAATTCGGTTTAGAAAACGAATAATATATTTTTTTTTCGAATAGAATTTTCTTGGAGTTTTACAAAAACGCGAAATAAAAACTGCAAAACATATTTGTACATTTATTTCTAGGGAAAATGGAATTATATACAGGGCATTTTATAAGCTAGACAAAATAGATTTAGCTGTTACAGTAAAGTTAATGTGCTTAATTTTGTGTATTTATGTTTTATTTTTTAAAACAAAACCTACTCACTAGATATCTATCAGAAAACATTATTTATAATCTCTATTGTTACTTGTAAAAAATTCACACGAAAATCTATCAGAGATATGAGGTTTCTATGGTTTTTCTATGGAGAAAATTGTAAACCGGTGGGTCTGTAAGTACGACATTTTGCATACAACACAAATATTACTTTTACCCGACTGCGAAGACGGAGGGTTATGTTTTTCGGGTGTATGTATATGTGTATGTGTGATGTTTAGCTATCGCCGTACCCAATTTAACTGGATAGATTTTAACAAATGAGGTGTTGTTGGATTCGTCTAGATTTCAAGAGTTACGTTTTCTCTACTAGTTTTAAAACCAGTTGACGTAGAAAAGGTTTATTAAATATCTCGGTCAACGTTATCTATTTGAAGAGTTTGAGTGTCATTATGATAAAACTCAATGAGACTTGATGTTTCAGAGGTCTCGTTGCAGCTCTCTTCTTCTGGTTGGAATGTATCTGTGTTGACATCGAGAGGCTTCAACAAATTTGAAACTGCGATGGAAAGAGGTAGGCGCTTCAGCTTTTTCATCCTATGTTAAAGCCTTATGTCAGAGATTAATGGGTCAGAAAACTCTAATGCTTTGTGGAATAAATCCATCATGGTCTTTACGCGGATTAATTTACTGCTGTAAAGTTCACAATCGTATCTCCAAAATTTCTCCAATATTTTGCGATTCACCCGCTTGTACCGATAGAAAACCTACAGGTAACGCCGAGTTTTCTTTAATTTATTTTCCATGAACCAATATTTTGTATAAGGTCACGGTCATCGGATACCACTCATATTCTGTAACATATTTACTCGCGACTGAGTAAGAAAATTCCAAATATACCTCGTGTGTTCATAAGTCTTGAGACACAGTAAAACTAAAATATTTTTGGAGCTAAGTTGAGTATTCATTTATTGGATATTAAAATTAAAACTACTGACATCTAGATCTGTATTTAAAAATAAATCATTCAAAATGGCTGCCTTTGCATTCAATGCAGGCCTTCAAACGCGTGCGCCATTCATCTATGGCGGCACGAATCTTTTCAATGGGAATCCGTTTCGATTCTTTAATAAGGGCTCGCTTGAGAGAATCCAGGTTTGGGTGAGACTTTCTGCATGCCCTCAGCTCCAATTCCGTCCATAAAGAATAATCCAAAGGATTCAAGTCAGGGCTTGACGAGGGCCAATCTTCGCTCCGAATGAAGCCTGGCAAATTTACCTCCAGCCAACGTTGGGTAGTCTTAGCTTTATGGGAGGGAGCAGAGTCCTGTTGGAAAACCCAGTATTTTCCAGCGAATAGCGTATCATTTAATGGTTTAACCACCGCTTCCAATATGTCGGTTTGGTAATTTTGTGCCTTCACCTTGACGCCTTGCTGGCAAAAATGAAGCGAAGTGACCCCCTCGTAGGTAACACCCCACCAAACCATCACACTTGCTGGATGATGAGTGCGCTGGACATTGCGTACAGATGGCTGGACGTCCTTTGAACTTCTGGCGTAAACCTTATTGTTCTGCCGGTTAAACTTTTCTTCCACCGTGAAGATCTTTTCATCGGTAAACAGGATATTTTTTGGATTGTGTCTCCTCAATAGGTTCCGACATCGTTCCAGTCGCAATTTACGAAGACGCTCGTTTAAATAATGCACTTTCCTTCGACTGTAGGCCTTTAGTTTAAGATCATATTTAAGTATCCTGTTCACCGATATTCGCGAGATGTTGGTCTGCAGAGCTAATTTCTTTTAAGTCCGGCAAGAGTTGCGACGAATTCGCTCTCTGATTACTTTGATGTTGGCGGGCGTCCTTACAGACCGCGGGCGGCCACATCTTCCACGGTCTTCTAAAGAGCCGGTCTCCTTGTACCTCTTTATGGTGGTTTGTATACACAAAGTTCCGACTACATCCCAAACTTTGGATTTCACTAAAAACTTGCATTGGTTTTTTTCCTGCTTGAAACAGTGAAATTACAGTCGCACGCAAATCTTTTGTTGGCCCAATTTTCACGGAGAATGAAACAAATATTCAAATGTATATTTATTCTGATTTAAAACATTCGAAATTAAAAATTTTAAAAGTTTAAAAAAGGTTGCATGAATTACTTTCTTTTTAAATTAATTAAATAAGTTCGTCTCAAAACTTATGAACACACGAGGTATAACTATCTACTGGTATATATAAAAAAAACGTTGTATAAAAACGTTATGGTGTTATTTTAATTGACATGATTGACATATTTATAACAACTTTTAATATCACCAAACTTCAATACTAGATCTGTAAAAACAAAAAAGTCCGAATCTGATTCTGATAAGTTCACTTTTGATTAGTGCCAAACCTAACACAAAATTTAATAATTCCTAATTCCTACGTGTAACGCATCTGATATTTTACAGGCAGTTTAACATAACACTAATGAACACTGTGTGTGAAAGTAAAGTGCTACTACCTCAAGAAACCTGCACAAAAAATAAAATCAAAATTACTAAAAAAAAATACTTTATTTTACTTTTTTATCATTTAGCTTTTTCCATTGTTTACCTAGAAATAAATTACGTTTCTAAAAATAGCAGTTAATTGATTTTATGATCATCATGCTATAATTGAAACTTAAAAACTTGGCTCACATTGATAGTTAGAGCATTTCTTTAGGTTTTCTATGATAAATAACCATAGAAAAAAATTCAAAAATCATATCTCCGGTTCTAAACTGAATTGACTTCTGGGGGAGTTCTACTTTAACATTAAAAACAGCTGAAATTTGTAACATAAAAAAGTGATGTCCGATTTTAGGGTAATTTTTCATACGTGCTACGCTTTGAGAAACACATTGCGGAAAGTGTGCAATTGCTTTTATAGGCTTAAGGTGTTGTTTAAGATTAGACCTTATTTTAGCGAGAACCTTAGGCTACAACTGGTGGAGTCACTAGTCGTATCTAGGCTTAACTATGCTGACACTGTGTTTGCTCCGCGGCTCCTAGCACGCACACAGAAGCTCGTGCAAAGGGTGCAAAACGCATGCGCCCGCTTCTGTTTTAATATATACGCCCACGAAACACATAACACCGTTCCATAGCAAGCATTTCATTATAAAAATGAAATCACGTCAAAAACTACATCTAGCATGCCTTCTCTTTGGCGTGATTCATGCTAAAACACCAGCATATCTGTATGAAGCTTGACTAGCGAGCGTCTCGGAACAGGCAGACTGTTTCGTCCATGTTGCGTCGCTCGCTACGCCAAGACACGCATCTGCCGCATTTTGCGGAAGTTTCCGCCAATTAGAAACACTACATAAGCAGTTTCTAAATCAGGAACAAAGAAAGTGGGACGGCATCAATAACAATGATGCGTCGATAATTTGAGGGTCTTGTCTTATCTATTTTTTCTCTTTAACATAGGTACTGAAATTTTAGACCTGACTTTTATTGTTTGTTTTGGGTTGGCAAATAAGTATTCAAATATATTTATACCTAATATTTGTTTTTGTATTTTCCATTACTTTACATAAGCTATAATATGTTAGGCATGTGTGCATAGATATAGCTAGATAATATTGCTATATTAAAAAGTTACATAAAAAACATTAACTCATTCACTTTATGTTTAGTTTCGTTTATTTATTCATAACGTTTTGTGTTAAAGGTAAATATAACTTACAATTATTACATTGTATTGTATACATTCATACATAGGTATTGCAAAAAAAATATAATAAATTGATTATCTAATAAAATATCATGCTTATAAAAAATATAATAAAAATACAAATAGAGAATAAAATTCAATCAAATAATGAATCAATAAAAAATAAAAATATGTACTACATGCATGTAATACATAGAGCAGAGTGCGTAGAGGTTTGTCGTTGGTGATGTAACTTGCTTTACAAGGGTCAACATTAACACAAGCGCTGAGTAGGTACCTAATTTTGACTTATCTACTCAGCAACATACTGAGCTGATACCTTTTTGGCTCGACACTCGGTGGTTTGCCAAGCAGGATGCGGAAGTTACTGGGTAGGTACCTACTTTTTTAATTTTAAGATTTTCAACAATTGGGGTTTTTTGTACAATATATATAGCTAACCGTTTTTGGACTTCACCTATCTTACTGATAATTTTATATGTAGTTTAGTTCTTTCCGTAAATTTTTAGTTATTGTAACGTGTCGTGTCAAATAAATTATATCATTTAATTTCATAGCTAGTGTTTAGACATCATATGCCATTTTATGCTACCTCAGTGGCGAGAGCTGTTGCTTAAGGCTGGCCATAGGCCAGCCTTAAGAGTAGATTAGAGAACGAAAGAGCCTTAAGAATAGAGAAAGAAAAATACTCAAAAGCGTTTAGAAGATATACACGAATTACGAATTTTTTTTTTAAATTCTAAATTTGTATATACACATAGTATATGTATATTCTAAACGCTGTTGAGTTTGAGTACTTTTCTTTCACTCAAATATAATGTCAAATTAATTTACACAAATATGGTACGTTTCACGAATAAAACAAATTATTTATACGGCTACAGATAATTATGTTGTGTTCTCAAGGCCGTTCGGACATACAGCCTTAAGGGATGCAGTGAAACGGTTTCGGAAGACTGGCTCTTATGATTATGAGCGAAGACAAGGCCGCAAAAGAAGCATTGCTCTCGCGCAATCGTTTTCTTCTGACCAATGTTTCAGAAATCGATTCACCACAGCAGAAAGAGGTGGAATAAATGTTCAGAGATATGTAACAGAAGTGTTAGAATCTCATGTAGATAATGCTATTTGCTCTATTAATTGCCGATTTTTTTTTTATTAATGCAGGACAACGCTCGCGCCTACGTTGCTAGAGTTGTTACAGAGTACCTACGTAGATATGTCGGCATTCGAAAATTACCATGGCTATCGGAGTCCAGACTTGATCCCATTGAACACATATGGGATGATTTTAATAGACATGTTCGAAGCTGTACACCTACCAGCTCCAACCACCATAGATGAATTAAATCAATCCGTGATTGAGGAGTGGCAGAACATGCCACAACAACGGATTAATGATGTCATCGCTCGACAGCATGCCAAACCGTTTGTTGGAAGTTAAAAGAGCTAGAGGTGGAAATACGCACTATTAGACTTCATTAATATATATTTTTTTATTTTTACGCTTTTTCATCACATTTGCTAATTATCTAGGGATAAGTAATTTACAGGTAAAAGTATTTTTTAAGTTTTTTTTTTTATTAAAAACGTAATAATTAAAAACAATATCATCTTTTATTTTATTGCAAAATACCTACGTAATAAATGAACGTGCAAAAGCCACAATTATTTTTTACTCAAAAAACATGTAAAATTACTTTGGGCGGTTAATTGTGCCTGTGAGTAGATATCATAACTTAACTTACAGTATCAATTTTAAAGCGAAATTACAAAAACTTTATTAGTACTTTTATGTAGTCAACAAACAATCTTTTATAGACCTGCTATTTACAAAATTAACTCATCGACAAATTTCAAAAAATTTATAACCTTTAAAAAAATATTGGTACGGTGGTAGGTAGTCACTTACAATCAAGGGCCGAAACCGTTAGCTATAATTTTCTCTTTCACCTCCCTCATCATAAGTTTGACTAGGTTATCTAAATCTACCTCTGGGTTCCAGCCCCAATCCCTTCGGGCTTCGCTGTCATCGAACACTTGAGGCCAGGAATCCGCTGAAAAGAAGAACATTTGCTTTAATTTAGGGAACTACAAAATTTTCATATGGCGTCGTAATAGCCTACATAAATATTATTATATGCGAGAAAACTGCTGGTGTGGAGACCACGACAGCACACCTGACCGTGGGAAAGACCACCAAAAAGATGGGTTCACGACATCCGACAACACGCAGGCCATGATTGGATGTCGAGGGCTTAAGATCGTCTAGAGTGGAGGCGATTGGAGGAGGGGCCTACCTACATCCAGAAATGGATACATGGTAGGCCGCAACGATGATGATGATGATATGCTTTAGTAGGTACATTAAATTATTATTATCATCGACATAAAATTAAATTAAATATCTATAAAATTGCAGGTAAGTAAGACTTCGACTAGTTAAGAAAAAGGTTTAATGGGGCAGTGAATGCTTCAATCTAATGATTTGTAAGGGGAATGGTAAAACAACTTTTACGGAGAATTTAACTAATAGGTACAAAATGGCAAAGATGTTGGACCGATTCTCGTTTTACTAAACTGTTTCTAGTAAAGTCTCTATAGGCTGTGTAACTGGCCTACACCTACTTAAGTACCGTTTTATAAGCTTAAGGTGCGTCCAGGTTATGTAACATGTTATTTAACACATCCACATCATACTGTATTTGACTTGTTTAACATTTTAACATAAAACAAGACTACACATTATTAAAACTGTTCGATATAACGTTATTATAACTATAACCAATCATCCATACTGATTTTGTTAAAGTATACCAATGTTATACAGGGTGTTCGACGTTTTTCATATGGAAACTGGGGTTAGGTGGAATGAAGTAGGTACAATAGCTTGGCGGCTTTTTTAACCCTGAAAAGCGTCTTGGCAATTTTTAAGGATATTCGATTGTTATCCGAAATTGGAACCTTAATGTGCTGTAACTTTATTTGTACGAAATATCATGGCTAATTTTTTTTTTAAATTACCTCTAGTGTGTTAGCTCTTACTAATAATATCAATATTTACGGGAATATCTATGTAAATAAAGTAGCTATGGGCATGCAAAGTGTTGAAAAGTGAATATTTAAAACAGAGAGTTCAATTTTGGATTGAATTAAAAAAATAAATAAGTGTGTCTCTGATCTTCCAATTCACTGAAAACTTCTCTGGTTCATGGCCATTCCAACGGTATGCGACAGGTGTCAAAACCACATAAAAGAAATAAAATAAAAAGCGTTTTATTAAAAAGAACTGCCATTTTCAATAGAACTAGTGCCAAAGGGTAACTAGGGGTAGGTAGAACCAAATGCAATAGTGTGGTTGCATTTTTAACCCATCATCACTTTTTTATGATTTTATAGTATGGTAAGTTTTTAGCCCTTATGTACATGTTGCGAATAATTTGAAGAGAAGTGGAAAATGTTATCGTTCGATCAACGCCAACTATGCCAAGGCCATTCCTATCTTAAACTTACCTAACGTTACCTAGTATAGCAAAAGTATCCAATCTCTTCAGAAGCTGAATTATTATTGGTTACTAAAGTAAGACGAAGTTGTTCCTCAATTGGGATTCTACGTTCAAAGTGGAATAGAAAAGTAATTTCAACACTTATGTATATAGGTACTTAGAAGGCAAACTGCTAAAGACGACGCTCATGAGAGGAGGTCTATGCCTAGCTGCGGACTAGCGATGATGATCTAGGAGCCAGCTTAAATTAAAAATTACCGATATCCTGTCTACTATCCGGCTGATACGATATCCTCAACTCCGGTAGGTGCTGTGACATCTTAGCCGCTAATTCTTCTGGCGTGAAACTCATTGACGTCACGTTATAAACCCGTCTAAGCAGCTTATGATTTGGCACCTCAAGGAAGTCTGATAGGGCTCTTAGAGCGTCCCTGAGATGCATCATAGGGAGGCGAGTGTCTGGTTTAAGGTAGCATTGGTAGCTCCCCTTTCGGAGGACGTCGTGGAAAATTGCGATGGCATAATCTGAAAAAATACGATGATGAATTGAAATATTATTCGTTTTGCACGCCTCTAAAACTACTCTATGAGGCATAATCTGAAAAAATACGATGATGAATTGAAATATTATTCGTTTTGCGCGCCTCTAAAACTACTCTATGATGTTGTTAATCAACGCTTTGGCTGTGAGGCAAGTCAGGTTATCGGCATAAAAAGTTACGATTAAGTACGTTTCCAGGTTGTCGCTAGGTAAATACAGACCTACAATTGATATTACAAAGGCAATATGATGACTCATCAATCATCATATTGCCTTATGATGAGACACATTTGGGGCTAGATGATGATGTGTGAATTGTCCAGCATTATTTATTATTATTATTTTACCTGTAGTGCCACCACCAGGCGGATCGCTCGAAATAACTCCAGGGAATCGCAAGCAACGGAAATCCAGCCCGAATTTGTAGTGATAATACTCCCCTAACAACTCCGCATGCACTTTTGACACACCGTAAATAGTCCTTGGTCTTTGAATCGTAACGTTAGGCGTCGGACATCTTGGAGAGTCAGGCCCGAAGGCACCAATAGTACTCGGTACGAATACCCTCAGTTTATACTGCTTTGCCAGCTCTATCACATTATGCATCCCTTCAATGTTTACTCTCACAGCCAACGGAACATTTTGCTCTCCTATAGCGCTGAGGAGGGCAGAAAAATGGATCAGCCAATCGACTCTATGGTCAACCACAATTTTTTGGAGTCCCTTGAAGTCCAAAATGTCCACGAACATGTAAGGGCCATCGCTGACGATATCTTCTGAGGGTTTGATGATATCGGAAAGGATAACCTGATTTCTGCCGTATTTCCCTCGAAGGTACTTGGCACATTCGACGCCTAGTTGGCCTAGACCTCCTGCAATGCAAACAACTTTGTTAGTTATAAACAGATAATTTTCCATATTTACCTAGGTTAGTTACACAACTTGTATTATTCAGATATGGTTATTACCTAGGTCTCATTCGTTCGATTAAAGGTTTGTATGTATATCTACGTATTTTTATTTTTTGTAGGAGTTGTTAATTAGGTTATTATTATTACCTAAAAAAACTATAATCTAAGCTCTACTTATGTATAACTAGCTGCTGCCCGCGGCTTCGCACGCGCTTTTCTAGTAGCTTATGTCCGTCCCCGGGCGGGATACCATTTACCTCCCTGCCAAATTTTATTGAGATCCTTTCAGCCGTTTAGGCGTGAAAAGGTTACAGACAGACAGAGTTATTTTCGAATTTATAATATTAGTATGGGCATGGATTATCTTAAAAAATAGGGATCAGTTTTGGGTCCCATTCTTTTCCATCCTTCCGCACGCGTAACTATAATTAATACTAGGTACTTAGGTAACGGATTGAGCTGATCATCTTACTTACTATATTGCTTTGGAGTTGTTTAATTTGGCCGTAAATCCAAAAATATTGTGAAATAATCTCGGTAAACATTAGCATGAGTTTGAAATTAAAAGTATAAAATATAGGTAGTACCTACTTATGTTTTTGAAAATATCAAACCTGTCTCGTCTGGCTGGAAATATGTATTCAAAGACATCAAACTACATCCTTGTGTGGAAGCAGCTAAAAAATTGAGCTAGTTTTGTTTCACAAATAGGTAAATATTTTTTATTTTTATATTTTTTTCACTTTTACGGCTGCTTTTTAACAGTAATGGTTATTTTAAACCCTCTCGTTTACACCTTACCGGTTATCAGAATTTTCGGAGGCTTTTTCTTGATCGCTTCCACAGAATAACCTCTAAGGCTAAGCTGAAAACTAGACACTGAAGTCCTGACGAAACTCTTTAACATTCTGAGAGCACGCTATGTTTCTATGTGGCACAACCAACTACTGGTGCTCACATGAACGTAGATTAGGTAACAGTCTGTCAGGGGCTCGCAAACTGGTTATACCACATAAGCATTAGAATGGAACTTGTAAACAAGAGATTCTTGATTGAAGGGGACGTGTTGAAGTAAAGTGATCCTTATCCTTATACATAGAGATTTTCATGTCCTATGTGGAGGCAAAGTGGGTGTGTAGCGCAAATAGTAGGTACCTACCTACTAGAGTTGGCAAAATATTTTGAACTTAGTAACCTACCTACATATCAACACAAACCAATATACTTCTTACTTTATAACAAAAACCTATATTCACAAGGATTAGAAAGCCCTCGAGTTATACTACCTACTGCAAATCCCGTCATAGCATTAGATTGGGGCAGCGGCATATGTAGATCTTTATTGAGTATGGATAGAACAATCCTTCCACCTTACGTGATGCCCTTGTTTACTTGTTTAGGGTTCCGTAGTCATTATACAAGACATAAGACAAGGAACCATTATAGTTTTGCCATGTCTGTCTGTCCATCCGTCCGTTTGTCTGTCCGTGGCTTAGCTCAGAGACTGTTATTCCTAGAAAGCTGTAGATTGGCTTGATCATACATTTTTATTATGCCGACACAGAAGTCAAATAAAATATTTTCTTTGTATTTTTTTATAAGAATTATATTTTTTCCCCGTCTATCCCATAATGAGGGGTATCGTTGGATATGTCTTCCAAATATTGTGGGTTTGCGAAAATCATAGATAGATAACTCTTTGATTGCTAGATATATTTTTGTGTGGTACACCACACAAACACAAAATATAATAGGTACCTACAGATACTTCCATCTGGTGAATTTAGCATCCTTGAACCTGTCTTAAAGGATGTCATGAGAAGACTTGGGCGATATTAATATAGAGCTTTTAATAGTATCACCCCGAAAACATCAAATACTAAATCTTTTTCAATGTTTCAATTTAAGCAGCCTATTTCTTGAACCGACACGAATAGCAGACCTTTCAGCAACATGAATTGATAATATATTTTTAACTGCACTATTATAAAAAAATCTATTGTAAACCTCGAGATAGAAATGATGGTAAGCAACATTTCCCCTGTACTTTGACCCAAATAAAAAAAAACTAGCTCCTATCATTTGGGTTAGTATATCGAAGTACCAAAAACAGCGTTAGATAATCACACCATTAAAGTCCGCACGAGGCGTATCATAAATTAAATAATTTTAAAATTAATTTGCATATCGATCTGGAATCTAAATGGAATAATGAGAAAATTAATCCTAATCTCTTAAATAAAATGTTTTTTGACATTTTTCTAGATAATTTTTTATAATGTATTGCCAGCCAATAATACCAACCTTGGCGAAAAGGCATTTAGGACCACCATCAAAAAGCACCTCACCAAGAGAGTCTACTATGGCTTATAGGGTTATCTCTGAGAGATATACACAATTTTTGGAACGACATTGCATGCGTCAGCAATACTTTTTTATTTTTCCTCTTAATACTATGTACCTACAGGTACCTATTATTTTAATTTATTTGTAAGACTTTCTTAAATGCAATGTAATGTGCCTATGAGAAATAAATCAATGAAACTTAAAACAGAAGAAAATGCTGAGAATCAAGGAAGTACAAAGAGCGGGCTTATCGTTTTGAGCGATCGATTGTTCATGACGAAATTCTAATAAGGAAACTATCGTACAAATTCTATGGCACGTGACTTAGATAAAGTTGTTGGTTGTGAAGAACAGGTAGTCAATAAAATAAGTACCTACTACCTAACTTATGAAAACCCATCCGAGCTGATTCGTGCAACTACGGAACTCTACATTGCGGGTGGCCCGACATGCATTTTGTGAATTTACTTTTGCTACTACGGTTTTCTAAATTAACCATAAAGCATCACGTAAGAACGAAAAACAATACGTACCTATTAATAAAATTAATACGAAAACTCCCTGACAATTTTTCACAATCAGTCTACTAAATTTTTCAGAAAAAATATTGCTGACGTAATCACCATCTAGACACCCGTCACCTACATGTCATCAAAAATAAGCAAAGCAAAGATTCCCCACCCCCTTTGGTGCTTACGTACATAATACCCACTTGAATGGCCCCTAAGCACCAGTCAAAATTTCAAGGCTGACAAGATATGAGTTCCGGTTTTTCGCATTCGCACCTATTATACTTTACATACCTACATAAGACCAGTCCAATAACTTTTTTGCCAAATTACAAGTCAGGTGATTTTGTCTCTTGACTGGCGAGTTATTTACATTTAAGAAGAAACCGAAACATAGGTACCTACTAACGTACCTTCTCGCTTAGCAAGGAAGCCTTCTGTTTAATTTGAAGGAATATGTGCAGACCCAGTTACAAATACCACAGATACACCATTATTTTATTCATAATATCAAAAACAGTACATCTATGCCCAGAGTTTGCAGGAAAATACAGATCTTACTAGTTTCTGCTTATTAGACTCTAAGTTAGATAGGTACCTTGGTACGTATAAAGTTTCCTTCCTACTCTACAATTTCATTAGAAACATATAACTTAGAAATAACAATGACATAGGCGCTACAAATTGTCTTTTCGAACAAAATCGTGAATCGCAATTGGGCAATTAAAACGACAAGTCAATTTTATTGTCCAAGCCACCCTTCCTTGTTACCACATCGCGATTTAATCGAGATAACGCACCTTAGCATTCTTTATTTTGCAATTTGCTGTCAAAGAATATAAAATATGACTTATGGTAGGTAGTACTCTTTTTGTAGTACGATTTGTTAATTGTCTTGAAAAAACACAAATCTAGATCTACCTTATTATAAATTCCTTGACGACTGTTCCCAATGCAAGTATCCAATATATCCTTACAACTATCAATCAAGACGGTAATTGCAGGTATAAAACAGATTTTAGTAGAGTCCATGTGTCGACATCGTAACGTACCTAAGCGTCACAGGGCGAACCTGGATAAAACTTGTGCAGGACCGTAGCTGGCGGCACAAGAACTTGGAGCCTCCTATACCCTACATCAGTGGGTGACTTCAGGCTGTGATGATGATGAGAGTCACAACTCCGGTTTCAATTTGAATTAAGGTATGGTATCACTCCCTGCACCCTGAACGCGTTGAGATTCACATTTGGCAGCTGTAACAAACAACTGTGTTTCTTTTACAGCATCATAACGTTCCTTGTAGGTAACAAATTGCAGCTGCCCAAAGACCTGGTCCATCTGAACAAGCTAGCTACCACTGGCACGAGCAACAATGGTGAAAGATAAGTTACTTGGTGCGCATCGAACTGTGAACCGAAAGTCTGTTTACATGCGAAATAGACTTCGCATCCCAGTTCGTGTTTGGCTATCATATGCCACGCTGCTGGTCGGAACTTTGAGGACTTAGATCCGAAGTGAAGAGTGTTGTAACAGAAGTTGTTTACTGTTCGGTGAAAAGGATTAACGAGGTTGTTAGGTAATATACTTGGTATCGTTACGATTTCACAGAAGTTCTATATTCTTTCTAGAGAGAGGTTTAATGTTCTCGGCCGTATCTGAAGCCTGACTAAAGATAGAATTATGTTTTCAATTACACTACCTTGTGAATACTTCAGAAGGAAGAGCAAATTAACGGCTGGCGTTGGCTGGGCTGATACTGGAGTGGCAGTATCAGCCCAGTCATATTAGCGAATATTATAAAGATAAGTTTAAGAGAAGCGTAAAACGATTGTGTCATCAACAAAAACACCTGTTCCGCCCAAAAGATGGAGGATTCGAAAAAGATGTTGCTTAAACTACACCTAGTTATCTAGTTGTTATGTGAATGAAGGATCTGCTTGCAACGGTGATCAACAAAGTCAGTCAATGCAACACCAATAGTATATTTATCTACTAAATGAGACCAACTATTTGCTGTAATGACATCAAATCCCTCGTTTTAAACTCCCTCTTATTACTTTCCACATATCATATTACAATAATTATCTTTACATCTTCTATAGTCATAGATGCGTAACCAGAGCATTAAGGTAAACTGGTTCAAATGCAACCTCATTATTCAGATGGCTCGTAGCAAGAGCACGAAGGTACTGTTATGGGTTTATTATGGTGTCTTACCTATTATTATCTGGGTTAGACATAGAGATAAGTACTACTTTACTTTGTTACCTTTATTAGGCATCTATATGTATATCTATACAGGGTTATTGGTAATTCGACGTATTCCCGTTAGGAGGTGATAGGGGTGACTATTTGCGATAATTTTAACCTTTATATGCATTATGCAAAAGTGAACCATTTTTGAGTTATCATGTTTTGTAGCTTTTTTCAAAATAAGTCAAAAATGCATCATCAAAAATTTATTAAAAAAAAACGCAATAGGGGAAGTCACTTCGAACAAGAACTTTAATTAGGTTAAATTACTAAACGTCTTATTAATTGTTATTACTATTAAACTGTTACTAAATTTAATTTTTTATTTGTATTTTTCGTTTTATTTACATTGGGTATTGTTTTTAATTAGTTTTATGGCAATTTTAAAGAACGACCTTATGTTTAGTTCAAATACGAATTTCCGCCTGCTTCCTTTGTGATCATTTTTTTTTTAGTTTCTTTAATATAAGTTCCTAATTGTTATGCATTGTTGGAAAGCTAAGAAAACGGTTATGTTTTTAAAATAATCTGCAAGCCAAGTTTCATAACGTTTTCTTTTGTTTTTAAGGCTTCTTAGTAGAAAAAAATCTCAATAAATATTGCTATACTATCGTTTTTCGTCTCGCATTTTTAAATTTGGACCGATAATTGTTGTTTTTATATTGATAAATAACCAGTGTTTAATTGTTTTTATAAATCAGAAGAAAAAAATAGATTTAAATAGATTTTTTTTAATAAATTTTTGATGATGCATTATTGACTTATTTTGAAAAAAGCTACAAAACATGATAACTCAAAAATGGTTCACTTTTGCATAATGCATATAAGGGTTAAAATTATCGCAAATAGTCACCCCTATCACCTCCTAACGGGAATACGTCGAATTACCAATAACCCTGTATATCTATGTATACGTACAATTTGATACCTACATTTTAGACAACCGACGCTTAGTCTGATCGAACCAGTTAGATGAGTTAGATCACGCATGGGTAAATTAAATTATGTAGGTACTTGTATAAAATTTAACCATTTAGAGTTTAGTTAGACCATAGGTACTTAATTGTGCAGGTACGAGTAAGATTCACGGTTTCGAATACCTACATTACTAGATGGTTGCGTGTAGGTCTAATACAAGTTAGTTTGTGTATAAGCTATACAAGGCGAGACCTCACAGCACCCTGTGGAACGCTGATCGACGAGGTGAGGTAGGTACCTAATTTTTTTGTGACGCCTTTTAAACAATAGTTACTTACATATTATTGTGTCCCAGTCCCAATGGACGTGAGACAAGACACAATCAATTCCATCAAGACTAAAAAAGTGGGGCGAAAGTAGAAACAAATCTCACGCACGAGGTTACCAGGCTAAAAGGGCAGAACAGAAAATCATAGGTAAGCATTTCTTGAAGCAAATCAGCGTTCCACGTTTTCTAGTACGGCACGGGATGACAGTTTGCGACAGTTAAGATAAATGAGATAACTGTACTACAATCAGTGGCCGTGCACTCAATGGTTCGTTGGTTTAGTACCTTCTTTCTACATTTTACTCGTATCTACTGCATTACCTACCTTCCTTAATGGTTTATGAGCTGGTAGAGTACCTAAAGTAGGTTCCTACTTAGGTAATATAATTTGCCGTTGTCAAGGTTTCCCTTAAACCAATTCCTCATATTTGGAAACCGTAAAACCAACCGCAAACTCTTCTTTTAGTTCCGTCTACCGCATCCAAAAAACCTTGAGCTTATTATCACATTCTTACAGAGATTCCTCACGCAAGACTGATCCCACTCGTCGAATCCCACTCTACCGTATCCGATCCTCTGACCTACATCAATAGCTACCGAAACCTCCAAATGTGAGGTACCTATTGTGTAATGGTGACGCAGCCATGGATCGCCAATACAATGGGGGTAGTGAAAGTGCATCTTAACCACCGGACCGTTCTGTCGGCTATTGTTTCCTCTTTGCATTGTTTTTAACAGTGTCGGTCGGTCCTTGGTGCTATTGAGTTACCACAACTTTACGCCCTATTACTGCTTAATTTGAACTGCTGTTAAATCTAACATTGCAAAAACTAAATTGAGACTGATATTTTTCAGATAAAGGTTGGGAGAAACCAATACAAAGTTGAAATGCTACAATGAATTTCACAGAGGATTGGAAAGAATGGTGAACAAGACAAGAGAGGTAGCCTTATGGCTAACACTCGCGATATTCATGGCCACATACGGGCAAACGAAATCTTGCCCAAGTCCAGAATCTATACTGCCATGTATTTGCACAAACAGACATGAAGATATACAAATATGGTAAGTTATTAAGATTAAGATGTGAAAATTAAACAGTTTGAATGAAGAATTAATGACATTCAGTTGTTTTTCAATTCCAGGTGCACACATAGCGATTTATTGCAAGTATCGAAAGGAATCCAAAAAATAGGAGAATTCATAAAGAAACCCATAGACGAACTAATAATAGAAAATAACTATTTGCCGTCCTTGCCGGGGAAAGTATTTCAAAATATGAAAATAATAAGGCTTATGCTACGTCATAATGGACTCGAAAGATTGTCAGCAGCTTGGTTGGAAACGCAAGAGAAGGACTTGGTAGAGATATTCATAGTAGAAAATGATCTGAGAAACATACCGTCAGAGAGCTTATTGAAACTACAAAATGTCCAGGCAATAACAATACAGTCGCACAACTTGAAAAGAATACCTGCATTTACGGGGATGGAGAAGTTGCGTTACATAAACCTGCAGTCGGGCAGCTTTATTGCGATAAACGAAGGAACATTCAAGAATTTACCAAGTTTAGAAAAACTGTTCGTACAAGGGAGTCCAGATCTCCGAATTATCAAGGAAAATGCTTTCTACAATCTTCCGAGGCTTCGTATACTGGAGATTACAAACTGTGGTATCAACCAATTGCATATGCGAGCTTTCTCTATGATTCCCTCTTTATATGAACTTTCTTTGAGCGATAATATTATATCAGACGCCACAATGGTTGGAAGAGCCATAAGAGACTTGGTCATGCTCTCAGTTCTAAATCTAAACCACAATCTCATCGATAAACTCAACGAAGGAGCCTTTGTCGATCAACCTATGTTAGAGAAGATTTTATTATCAAATAACAAAATACACATAATCCATCATGGCGCTTTTCACAGGTTACCAAAGCTCAGAGTAGTAGATTTGAATTACAACAAAATAAATCAAATACATCCTGAATCTTTTATGCAACAATCAGGAAGTGGCGTCGAAGAACTCTATCTCATCGGCAATCAGATTATGTTTATTTCAGAGTTTAGAGCTCTGCTAGAAGCATTACCCCGACTGAAATTTTTAGATCTAAGTGATAATTTACTACAGGAAATACCGAGAGGAGCACTAAGGGGTCATCCCAGTCTAGAAAGATTGCACTTGAACAAAAACAGCATCAAGTTTATTGAAACTGATGCATTCATGGCAATGCCTGCGCTACGAGAGTTACATTTGAGAAATAATTCCTTGACGGATGTAAACGAAGGACCATATTGGAATCTTCCCGCTCTCAAAGGATTGGACCTATCATACAACTATTTGAAACGACTACAGCCAAAACTTCTGTACAATCTCCCAGCTTTACGAAGAATCAATCTCAGCAACAATCAACTAACATTGGTGGATCCTATAACTTTTATGGAAACTCCACTGCTGGAGTATGTAAATATCTCTGGCAACGCTTTAGTTTCTCTCCATCCAGCAACATTCAGGAATCTAGCTAATCTATACGAAATAGATTCCAGTTCTAATAGACTGATAGAATTCGTGCCCGGTCTTCCGAGAGGTTTGGAGAAACTCTTTATACAAAGAAACCAAATCACAAGTCTTCCAGTGACACCATCACCAGATCTAGATTTACCAGCTTTGAGGACTTTAGATATTTCGAGCAATGGAATACAGAAGATCCCTCGAGGAAGTATGAAGACCCTGCACAATCTGCACAGGTTATACATGAGTAGAAACGGATTGCGGCAAATAGACACATCGTCTTTTGGAGATTTGGAACGTTTGGAATTTCTTGATTTAAGTGACAATCAAATACTCTCCGTGCACCCGAAAAGCTTCAACAAACTCATTCATCTAAAACAAATTAACTTACATGGAAATACGATTGAGAATTTTGACTTTATGACAATCCAAGAAAACGCTGCGCTTCACGCATTAGACTTCAGCAAGAACAAATTGAAATCCATTAGTCCTAACATCGTAAACAGAGCTTTAGATGTTGAAACTTTAAACATATCGTCCAATAATCTAAACGAACTGCCTGTATCCTTGAACATATTATCTAAATTGAAAATATTAGACGCAAGTTTCAATCACATAAAGCATTTCGATGGAAACTCTATAAACAACATCAATACATTGAAGAGTATTAAAATGCCACACAATAGAATAACGGAGTTACGCACTGGTAGCTTCAAAGACCTAAGGAATCTAGACTCTATTGACTTAGATAGCAATAATATAGAGGTGATTCACCCGAATGCAATATCCAATCTACAAAGCTTGGTGTCAGTCCACATGGGAAGAAATCATATTATTGACATACCAGATCACGCATTTTCTAACCTCCCACGATTAAGAATCATAGAACTGCAAGGAAACCGATTGCAGTACATATCAGCTAGAGCATTTGAGAATATACCTCTGGTGCAGTATCTAAACTTAAGCAACAATCAGATCACGAACATCGATAACTCAGGCTTACGACAGCTGAGTTCCCTCGAAGTATTGGACCTAAGTTTCAATAAATTGACAAAGATTACGAGAGCATCATTCCAGTATATGGAATGGTTGGTGGAGTTGAATTTAGATAACAATATGATTTGCTATATCGGCGGACAGCCGTTCGATTTCATGACCAGATTAAAAGTACTGTCTCTGAGGCAAAATAAATTAGCATCAATAACAGAAGGTACTTTTGCGAAGTTGAGGAATAACATCGCAATTTTTGACATTGATGGTAAGTTTTGGAGAATGCTACAGTCTACTAAACTCCTTCTAATGATGACTTTCTGTGAACTTTATATGATTGTCTTTTTTCCTGTATTTTCGTATTTTTATATTGGTGTGCAATAAAGTGTATTGTATTGAATTCTTCGTTTGTTAATTGGTATTTTATATTACAGGAAACCCTTTGATATGCAACTGCGCCATCATCTGGCTTAAGTCCTGGCTTTCTGAATCTTCATCACTGGGTCCTAAGTGCGCTGACGGAACATACGTTAAAGGGATGCCGTTTTCACGGACTGACTGCCCAAACATTTCTACCCTTGACGACGATTACAAATCGTGTATTACACATCAGGAAAACGAAGCTCTTTTACCAAATCTAGCGACGTCGCAAGTGTTCTCTTCGCTAGACAAAATAAAAGACTACGCAACGCAAATAAAAAACAACTACCAGACGAATAAAATAAACGTTAGACCATCTCCTGAAGAGTCTGATTACTTTTACGACGATTATGTGGACTACCCTGTTAATGAGACTGTTATTGATGGCATGAAGACTGAATTAGGGATGATGAACAACAGGAGCCAAGGCCATTTGGGCGGGATACCGGTCCTTTACGCAGGAACTAAGAATACGACAGTTAAGAAGCCTACAGCAACGCCTAAACCAGCCGGCAGTGGATTTACATTTTTCGGTATGCCTCTACCCGCAATTGACGTTGGGAAATTTCTGAATACAGGGCGTAAGATGGATTGGCCTGTTAGCAAAAATGCTGAGGGCACCAAAATTTATCAAATTACAGAAACGCCGAAATTCGAGACTGGGGGCTTTTCTCCAATGCTACCAACAACATCAGGTGGTTTTATGCCAATACCTGAGCCCACAGTGCAGATGTCACAGGCAACATTCAGTCAAGAGGGGGAAGTAAGGTACAGCAGCCAAGGAAGCACAGAACAAGCAATAATAGAAATCTCAACAAAGCCAACAATCAATAAAGTAGAACATAACACAACAAACCACAAGATGAAGAGTGAGATTCATGAGCTTGAAGCTTTCGTTGGTGACAATAACAGTACACATGTAGCATACAATAAGACTATGAACATAGAAGAACAGAAAGTTTACCCAAATAACTTAAGCAAGTACAACTTGATGGAGTCAAATGTGACTATCACTCACCACACTGAAAAAGAGGGACTGCTAATCACAACTGATACAACAAATGACATATCCCAAACCTGGATGGACACCAGTACAGTCCCCTATTCATCAACAACTGCTGTGACTAATCCTCCAACAAAGAAGTATATTGAAAGTCAGCCAACTGCTTTATCAGCTGTATTGGTTCCAAAGAATGCTGAAGCCAATAATCATGGGAAAAGACCAGCAACTATAACCAAAGTGCAAATGCCACTTATGGAACCAAATGATCATAGAGATATCTATTCACCAGTTTCCAATAGAGAAGCAAAAACAAGATTTTCAGATAGCATGAGTTTGGGTAATACGCGAACAAGGCAAGTGGATGGAAAGGAATGGTATTACAAGAACTATAATAATACCAACTTAGAGCCCTATGTAGCACCTGGAGTACATTCAAGTGCTATTTTAGTTATATCAAACTTATGTTTAGTTTTTGTTGGACTGTTCTATCAATATTTAGTAGTCTAAGCTAGAATGTTATTGTAAAATCGTGGTTGTAATAAAATATAAGAGAGTTTATATAAGTTTAAATGAACATACCTTAACATCTTTAATGAATCGATCAAGCATTTTAATTAAAAGCAGTTTCTGTAATTGAAACTATTTATTATCTACTAACCAACAGCAACAAAACACAAATTTTGAATTGCATATAGTACTAGGATTTATAGGTAGGTAATACTTTATAATTTAAAGATTCAAAATGTTTCCTCATTTTGTCAAGTGCTTTAAATCTATGAGATATTGAATTCTTTTTTTCTGTAGATAGTTCAGCGTATGTTTCCACGTAGCCATCAGGTTGAAACACACAATCCCATCCAAAATCTCGTTTACCTTTGGGAGGTACTATGTTCCCATTTGTTCTTCCTTGGAATAAGACTACATCAGTATCATCACAATCAGCAGCGCAGTAGGCAAAGGTACAAACCGCAACAGCTGACTTATCCTCCCATCCTGTCAGCAGTTGATGTAGACCTTCAGGTTCAAGTTTTTCAAGGAACCACTTTATGTAAGGTCCCGGAAGTCCTTTTAAGGCGTTAAAGCATAGCGACGTATCTTCAACCAACACTGGCCTCTTCAATCGTCTTGCAGCTTCTTGGCACTTTTTTATTGATACTTCGTCGACCTCGCCTTGTAGCTCTGGTAGATCTAATTTGTGACTGATGATTTCTAAGGGAAAACTATTGCCAAGGATAGCTCTGAGCTCTTCTAGTTTTTTGGCATTGCCCGTAACGAAGGTTATGTTTCCTTGAGCCATTTTTAGAGTACTTTTTAGGGAAAGTAATATTTTAGAAATGTTGATAGGTACCTTTATTTAGAGTTTTTACTAGAGGGCTCTAGTAAAACTCTAGTTTTTGTACTATATTAATTTAATCACGTCCGAAAAATTCTGCAATTTGTAAACAAACTAAATACTTGCGCCTGACGTTTGGAATCTGCTGTCACTGTTGTCTGTTATCACGCTTTGCGACGGTGATATTTGACAGGTCCACGTATTAAAATGCTATTTTGAGAATATTTACTCGACTATACAAAAGGAGGATGCTAATACACTATCACTTGATAGGTTTTCAACAAAGTGTAAAACACATTCTAGTATTATTGTTCTGTGGCGTAGAAAGAGGGTATAGTAAATAGTTATCCATCTACGTTCTGTGGTGTAATGTAACGGACCCATTCGACGGGTAAAATGTTAGTTACAGGGACTTTAAGTAAGTAATTCATGGTTGATAAAACAGTTTATAAATTCACACTACGTACAATTAGTACCTACAATTCCACTTAAATTGCTAGGTAGATAGGGTATTTATGTGGAATTGTAGGTACCTACAACTAGGCATGGTATAATAATATAGGTAGGTAGGTATATTTTTTGGATCATGCAATTAAACAATAACTAGAATATTTATTACTTGACCCGACAGGCATAATACCTGATTAAAATATTCATAGTTATGACAGGACAATGTCCTGTCACAAAACTATGAATATTGAAATTTTCTAATTTTCCGCGCGACTTTCTTAATACTTTCTTTACAAAAAACCTTCTCCTGACAATAACAAACACAATAAAAAGAATTAGAGAAATCGGTCCAGCCGATCACGCGTGATGCCATGACCAAGGGAAATAAGGACTCATTTCTATATATATATAAAGATTATTTGTTTCTTTATTACGGTCTATTAATTACGGTAGGTACTAACTTAGATCATCACAATCATCAACCTATCTTAGTCCACTGCTGGATTCTGTCTTCAGCTTGCCGCATCCAGCATCTGACTGCAGTCTTTCGCAGATCGTCATTCCACCTGGCCGGAGGGCGTCCTACACTACGTTTGCCGAGTCACGGTCTCCACTCGAGAACACGTTTACCCCATCGGTTATCGGTTCTTCGCGTGATATGGCTGGCCCACTGCCACCTCAGCTTGCTAATTCTCTGAGCTATGTCGATAGCTTTGGTTCTCTGGCGGATGTATTCGTTACGAATCCTATCCTTCAGAGAAACTCCGAGCATAGCTCTTTCCATAGCTCGCTGAGCGACTTTGAACTGGTGGACCAGCCCTACCGTGAGTGTCCATGTCTCAGCTCCGTAGATCATAACAGGTAGGACGCACTGGTTAAAACTTTCGTTTTCAAGCACTGCGGTAGGTATGACGAGAAGACTCGACGTAATTTCCCGAACGCTGCCCAACCTAGCTGAATCCTCCTCTTGGCCTCTTTCTCGAAATCGCTTTACCTAACTGCAGAATCTGCCCGAGGTAAGTGTACCTACTCTGAAACAATTTCGTGAAGGTGGCCATGCACGACGACCAATCCTGGATCGATGTGGCCATTGATCATGATTTTGGTTTTATCCAAATCATGCCAAGACCGACGCATCGCGAGGCTGTGGCTAGGCCATCCAGCATCCGGTTCAGCTCCTCTAACTTAGGTAGGTACAAAAGATTAACTTTTTGCAGCTTTCTAAGTCCGCATTCACCTAGAAGATACAGACTGTTTTTAACGGATCTGCCGCTACAGACGTTGTGTTAACTAGATCCGGAATAAGTACTGTCGTGTGTCTGAACTCGCCGCTACTCGTTACTAAACTCAAGCCATTCTAAAGGTACAATGTTTGTAAACAACTCCCACAAAAATTCAAAATTCCCTTTTTCACCTTCTTTTTCCTTTTTGGTTTTTAGTTTGAAAAATATTTATCAGCAATATGCTATAAATGAAAGAGCTCAAATCGACAAGTGGTGCAAATTCTGTCAAAAGTCAACAACAAGTAAGAGAATATTAGAGGTTAATTAAAGAGTAATTTCATTCTACGAGTATTTACCCCCATAACATTATAACATACCGTCTAATATTGGATTCTTAGAGGGTAATGGTATAGGGGCCTTTTTAACAAACGTTGTACCTTGAGTTTGGCCGGAGTATATGTACATACGCCATCACCGAAAAACGTTTTATACTGTTGCGTCTAGATTAAGTCATATGTTACAAATTCTTATGTTATATTATATTACACGCCCACATTATACTAATATAATACCTATAATATAAGCCTTTATTGCTGTTTTACATTTAGGGTATTTTATAAACTATGCCTTATATTGCTATCAGTTATATCTAATTTTTGATCTGTGTTCTTCTATGTTTCTTTACTCATGCAATCTTATGCCACCATTTGTCCAGTCCAGGTTCCTGATTATAATGTCTAGAGCCACAGAAAATAGTTAAGGTGAAATAGGGGTCTCCTTGGCGTACACCTCTTTTGATAAGAAAGTCCTCGGCAGTCGTTTCTAGTTTTATTTGCCCAGTGCTCTTAGTTTAAACGTTTCTGATTAATTGAATATATTTTGTTTGTACTCCAACTCCTAGCTTTTCGAGTGCATCCCTTAAGTATCCATGCTCTACGTCTAATGTACCAAAAGCTTTATTGAAGTCAACAAAACCCTATGTAATAGAATTTGTTGTATTCTTTATATTTTTGTTAGATTTGTCATAGGATGTGAATGTGATGCAGAGTTGAAAATTTGCTACGGAATTAAGCTTGTTCTTTTGGTTGGTTCTCTTCGAGTCGACGACGTCCACATTATAAAACATGTTATATAACTATGTTTTAAAGCATGTTTTGTTACTTAATCTGAACGCACCTTTACAATAAACTGATCCCGTAAAACGGACTTTTGTGTGAATGCGCCGTTAGTAATGTGTTCTAACTTCTGGTGATTCTTGGCTTCTGATTCATAGATTGCCTCAACACCGCAATGTAGGATGAAATGAGGTCGTCCATTTTATAGCCCAGCGACGTTTCGCAGAGAATCTTGGTTCCCCTCAGGAAATTACCCATTGTCATGTGGAAGAAAGTGTTGCCAGATGACCAGTTCGATAGTTGCGAAAACGGATGAGTTATTAAAACATCCTGAAAAAGAAAAGGTCTCGTAAATTATGACAGTTTCAGTTTATTTATTCATAAACAAATACATTTGTGTCGGAATATTTACAAATAATCAATTAATATAAAAACAAATTATCATTTTTAATTCAACACTTTATGGCCGTTATTTATGATAATCGGACAATAACATTTTAATTGACGTTTTTGACACACATTTTAGGTCAAAATTAACTTACGAAGCTAGCTAGATTTTTTTTATTTAGTTGTTTATGGTTTCTTTTGTAATTTGAAGAACACCAGTCTAGACATTATTGTGTCAAACCAGACGCAGAGCCATTTTTAAGAAGTTGAATACCAGCCTAAGGCGTTGTCTTGCATAATGTAAAAACACGTTGCTGTAACAGATTATTTGCTACTGCCCGCTGTGGTTATATTCTAATTGTATCAGAAGGGTGCAGGTACGATTTTTGCGGTGACTTGTGATCAGTTTGGTCCCTGACGTAGAATTTGACGCATTTTGGTGCAGATATAGGTAAATTAACCTCTCAGAAGCTTATTTCCACTGACAGCCATCAACAAAAAACTACTGTCACTTACCCGACTTTGTGGATGAATAACGCTCACACCATTTCTGTTGATGCCAATCACAACCAGCTCAGGGTATGATGGGTCGGAAGTCTGCTTCACCTCGAAGAACGCCGTCCCAAACGTAGGTATCTGGTATATCTTCTTCAAAAACTGTTCCTTTGCTTCGTTTTCCGTCATCACACCTTGTTGAAGGTACGCTGATGTGATTTGCGATTTCCAGTTCGATTGCGATTGAATACGTACCATATCTGGCGGTATGAACTCCTCTAGCATTTGAGATATTTGTGGCAATACAGACTGATCGGAACCAAACCTCGCTCTGTATACCAATGCGGCTAGTTCAGTAAGGTCTTGCTTCGATGTCTTGTGGTATCCGCGTAAGTATTTAGGTAGTTCTTGCGGGTAGTAGAATATTTGATCAGCTAATTTGTCTCGGCCGGGAACGGTGTTTATCCAAAGCTTCTTCATGAAGAATATCTGGTAAATCAACTGCAGTGTCGCGCCGGCTGAAAAGGAGTTACAGTCATTTAAAATGACAACAAAGCAAAGAAAGATCAAAAACCACAGGCGTCACGACTAAATAAAATATTTACCTCCTCGAACAGGCCGCGTATGCTTCATCCATTCGACTAGCTCATGAACAAAATCGAAGAAGTAATAGTTATCCGGCACCGAAAAGACCTTATCTGCAATCTTCACGAACAAACTGAACCCGTCAGAGTTCTTCAAATTCAACCTTCCAGTTATCTGTTCACACAGGTCCCTCGCTTTTGTAGCAGAGTCTACTTCAAAAGCCTCATCCGTATCATCAGGGAAGTAAACTTTGTGATATATCTGCATACTCCTATGTTGTATAGCTTCTACTTCAACAACGTACGGCGCGTACATTCTAGAACCACTCTTTTGAGTCCTAAACACGCGTTTCAAACACTCCTTCGCGATAGGATGTGGTCGCGTCTTCAGAAACTCTACCAACTCTTTTATTAGCGTTTGTCCGCAAGCAAATATCCCTGTTATTAGCCACATTAGCTCCCAACCTCTCTCCTCGCTTAGCTGTATCCTATTGTTCGTTAATTGTTTCATAATCTGGCAGTAAACTTCATCTCGCAATGTAGGCTCTGATATAGCATTTCTGAAGATCTCGTCTGTGTATTCAGTTGATGATCTGGCTTTTGGGGCAGGCAAATCTCCCATGTATTTCAAAATTCCATAGTACGATGTTACTGCTGCTTTGGCAACAGTTTCGTTTGTCATTAGTTTCTTTAGCAATGGTTTCCTTATGGGCTCGCGCGTGTGAACCCACAAATCTGCTGATACAGCTCTCTTGGCCGTCGTCAACGTAGACTGCCTTGAGATGCTCGCATAGATATCGTCGTTTTCTCTGAAATGTTCTTTTGCATAGTTTTCTAATGTATGCATGCGCTTTCTTTGGATTGTGTTGTATTTAGAGTTAGATTTCTTTGCCATTTCAACGTTTCCTTTTTTGAACACCTCGAGAATTGAGGCGGAAGGTTGGGTTATTGACGGAATTATGTACACTTGCTCAGTGGGGAATAGACCTTCTTGGCCGTTACAGACACCATGACCCCATGTGGAATGCATGAGGGTTTCTCCCGTACAATCATGTAGCAGGGTTATAAGTTCTCCTTTCTTGTATTGCAGGAAGGAAGACGCGTCATTGTAACCCTCAGAATCTGTCTGCGCTATAACATACAGCGACCGACGCTTCAATCCGTCGATAAGGAATATAATCAGAGAACTCATTTCACTCGCATCTACACTTCGGAATACAAATTCTTCCTGTTGTATCGTTCTGATCGTAACCCTTCCCAAATTCTCAAAATCGTCGTCTTCATTGTATGCTACATATGTAACTTCAGCGAAAGATATTTCCAGAAGGATATGTTCAAGTTGATCCACGATGTAAATGCCGGTCCAGTTAATAGCGATTATAACAACATCTTTGTTGATTGTCTCACCTTTGAGTTTCATAGCTTCAAAGAACCTCGAGAAGAGCATTGGCCACTTCAGTTTCGCGAAAATTACGATATCTTCTTTACACTTCAAGGTGTCAACCTTAGACTGGACACTTTGTGAAGATTCGAACGCTTTTGTCACAAGGTGTTCCCATTTAGTCAAAGCAGCATCGTTTGACTGAATGAACTGGTTTGGAATGTAGTTGACTATTACTTTCCGTAGCACGTTTGGATCGATTCGATTTCCATATTCGATGTAATGTTGCTGAGCGGCAATCATTGCTAGATCCTTTTCGGAATTGCATCGGTACTCTCCGAACTTCACTCCTTTACCCACTTGGTAGTAGATGAGATTAGTTGCGACGGGATCGTCTGTCGGGTTATGCCAGGGAGTGAAAACTTCTTTCCTATAGAAGAGTCTCCATGGAGCGTTCTTCTCTGGAGTATTTTGTTCTTTTGCGAACTGTTCGCACTGGGATATAGCATCCATAATGTGCTCCCCTTCGCTTCCCAGCGACAGAACTTTGTCGTACAGCGTTATGTATAGCGAGAATCCAAAAGTATCATTCATCCCGATATTATCAGCAATCTGCTGGCAGATCTCTTCAGCAGTTGTTGCGGAATCAGATTGGATAGTCTTCATCGTTTCATCCATGAGAGTAACTGTGAGTAAAATTGGTTTTTTTGTCTTCGTGGTTTGCAGTTCTAACCAGCTGGGTGGTTGGGTTCTTGATCCATTCTTAAAGGTTCTAACCAGTCTTCCTTCGCAGTAGGGTGCGTAACCAGGTGGGCCTGATCGGATGAAGTTGCGTAAGTATTTGACGAATCGCTCTGAAGGTGGGAAACAACCAATGCATAGGGACAGCAAAATCCAACCTCGGGCGTGGGATGCCTTCGATGGGTTGTTGGTCAGCTGTTTGCAGAGTTGACAGAGGATTTCGTCACTGAAAGAAAAAAATCAACGTAAAGATAATGAGACACTAAAAAATCGAATAGGTCTACCATCCTCGATTTAGCATTAACTTAGCTTGTTTTAAATAGCTGATTTATAGAAACAGCGGCGGAGCATTGTCTGTCTCCCATGTGGACACATTTTGCCAAATGTGTCGCTCCAGTCTGTGATTATGATGTATGACTGAATGTTAGTAGTATGTAACATTCAGTCATTCGTTCAGTATGTGTGTGTATAATAAATATAATCAAATTTATTAAAATAATTTATAAATTTGTTATTTGTAACCTAATTTAACTAAACTTATTTTTTTTTTACTGTAATTTGTAAATTTTTAATGTTATTTGATTTTGTGTATAATATGGATTTGATTATCTGAAATAAATGAATTATAATAATAATATAGTTTGAGATTTGGATAACGTCACATTCATGACACTCACCGAAGTTCTTTCCTAATAATTCCATGGCCGATAATAAAGTGTAGTTTCTCCAAGTTGGTGCTTCGCCTTGAGTTTAGCCACGAGCTGTACATTTCGTTCGTTATATCATCATTCATGAGGTTCTTTATGAATTCTTCGTTCAGTTTCGTTTGCTTTTTCAGTGTTTTCGACATCATCTTGTTTTTGTTGCTTTCATAAGAGTCCTTGGCAAGTAGCTCCTACAAATAAGGAATTAAAATTAATGAACAGATCTAACGGTTTCAAGGTACCTATATTAATACTTCACTAACCGCAAATTCCTTGCTCTTCTGGAAAGCCCTGCCAACAGTATCGGATAGTTTCGACATCACTGGAACATTGTCAATCTTATCGTCCACATACTTCGGTTCAGCTAAATCTCCCATGAACCTCAAAATGGTAACCCAAAGCGCTTGAGCAGCCACTCTATCCATAGGTGAGGGTAGTTCTAAAAGTGATTGTTTTAGAGGTTTTCTTGAGTATTGGTGGCTGGTGTTGCCTTTGAAATAGGTGGCCGCGAATTTTCTGAAATTAAATTCGTCAAATTGCTCCATGTCTTCTTGCAGGGGTATTGGGATCACGCTTGATACCTGAGACTTGGCTGAGGAGGACTGAAAGACCAGAAACAAAAACAATTAACGACCCATCACGCTCGTAGGCATCTTAAACTTAAACAAGATATACGTACCACTCCAAAACCAGTTCCACGAACTGTGCCCGCCGGTGTCGCACTATCCTTCAAAAAACCGAAAACATCGTCCACATATCTGTCATCTATCGCATTTACATTCTGTTGCACGTCTATTGGCACTGCTATATCTTTGGCTATCCATATAGATCTCATCAAATCATCATACTTCTTTTCATAATCATCTTCAGCTGTTTTGAGATTACTAGTCGTTTGTAAGGCAGCTTTTTCTTTACTTATTACTAGCAGTTGTGCTTTCAGAATATGACCCTTTTCTTTCACTAAATTCCTTATTAGGTAGCCGCGTGAACTGGCTTGCAACTTCTTGAAGAATATCCTCAAATTTATAAATGTTTTCCTCAACTCCCTTGACTTGATGGCGGCTTGTATTCTCAAGTAGCCTCTTCGCATGATGATGTATCGTTTCCTGTATCCTCTTGCGCGGAAGTTCTTCTGTATGGTTAGGGCAGCAGCCCTTAATTTCAAAAATCTTGTTCTACAGATGAATCTTCTAGCATTTGCTTGAACTCTTATCACAGCTGTGATCAAGACTTTGTGTCGTAACTCTTCGAGAATAGCATCGTGTTGGTCTTTGAGAAACACTTTAGTGTGACCGAGTCTGAATTCCTGATCTTTTAGGACCATCATGCAGATTTTCTTCGAGGCGCTTTTGCAGTCGGTTTTCTCTGCTGGAGGTATACCAGGGACAATGAGGCGGTATCGGTGGACAAATTCCGCGTAAGAATGCCGGATGGGAAAGCCAGCTTGTCTTATTTTGGCGGTTTCCATCAATCCAGCGTATCTTAGTTGCCGCACGCAAAGTGATCGATCGAAAAGCTGAAACAAAAAATCAATAATAGTAGATAGGTATAGGTACTTACCTATATAAATCTTTAGTGTGTGATCTGTGTCCCATCGATTTTAAATTAAAAATATTTTATTTACCCTCGGTTTCTTGAACTCATTAGGCTTGATACACCTCACAAAGAAAGGATGGCAGCCATACAATGTTTTCATCAACGCATCTAACGAAGTTTTGAATTGGTGGCTTAAAGACACTGCTTTTCTGTTACCGCTTTGAGTACCAGACACATCATTCGAAAATATATCTTTCAGAAAAGGATTTCTTGAGTCCACGATCATCTCTTTCATATCTGCTGTAAGCATGTCTCTGTTTTTATCCAAGAAACCTGAAATAAAGAAAAATTATAAGATTTACAGTACCCCAGAATGTATAGATATACTCTACAGTAAGTATAAAAAGTCGACATAATCTGCTCGACCAATCCAAAGATTGTTTTACTACCTTTGACTTCATACAACACATCGCCTGCGAAATGCCTCACGCCAAAGCGGTGTTCGTGAGTTGACTTTGGAGTGATGTAACAAGATTTTCCACTGTGATTGCTATTCAATTTTGATAGCAATGTAACGTCTGTTCCTTTCGGAAACCTGGACTCTTCATCAATCAACGCTAGCAAATTCATCGACTTCATTCCTATCGTGTCCAGATTCTCCTGGTTATCAGTATAATTGATGTTGTCCCAAGTTATTCCTTCCTTTTCATACTGCTCTTGCTCAATTTTGAAAATGTGACTCACGAAGAACTGCTGTAAGTTCTCATTTGCATAGTTTATGCACAGCTGCTCGAAGCTGTTCGAATCGAAGTTTTCAAAACCGAAAATGTCCAAAATTCCGACTGAACCGCTGGAGAGTTGCTGGTCTTTGAATAGAGTTTTATTTATCATCTCCACGATGTACACAAAAATGTGTCCGTAAATTGCTTTGACAAGCGCATCTCGTCCTTCGGTCGCTGCTGCTGTAGTCAGCGTAGAAACCACTTTGTCTCCATGTGCAACGAAAGTCTTCCTCGTCAATGCATCACATAGACTTGTCTTATTGACTCCGATAAGTGTGGCTATTCTGTTAGCGTTTATCGCATCAGCCACTTCAGACGACTCGATATTGTTAAAGTTGTACGCCTTGAACTTCATGTTTCCTAGATGTAGAATCGCAGCAAGTAAGCTAAAAATACCCCAGACGTCGTTTTCTGGAAAATTCAGGACCTTGAAAGCTGATCTGATGTCTGCGAATTCTACACCGTCGTTACGGCCGTCACAGGTCAGCATGTTTCCGGAATTCAAATAGGTGTAGTCTTCAGGACGTCCGAGTTCTAGTTTCTTCTTTTCTTCTGCTGACAATCCACTGACAAATGAGTAGAAGATATGGTAGTTTCTCTCGCCTTTGTTCTGGAACACGATACGAGATTTCTCTAGCAGATACTGTTCTATGTTCCCCCCTTCGATGGCTCCTTTTCTGCTGAAGTAGATGTTCACATATTTTCCGAATCGGGAAGAGTTGTCATTTCGTACGGTTTTGGCGTTGCCAAACGCCTCAAGTATGGGGTTCGTTTCTTGAATTTGTTGCTCAATCCATGAGTGCTTGCCACTGGCTGCTGCGAGGTATTGTAGTAGGAGTTTCGTGCTTTCAGTTTTGCCAGCACCACTTTCTCCACTGGAAAAGATATCAATTAGTGTACATGAATATTCAATAAACCAGAGTATTTGCGATCTAAGCTGAAATTTGCAGATACCACTAGAAGCCTGCGCCCAATTAGAGAAGCGGCACTCCTGTATCATAACCATAAAACTGCAGCGTTCAAAGGTACTTAGTTTTCGATATCTGGCAACGAAGTGTTGGAACAATATACCTCCACCCTTATGTAATCTCAACACTAAATTCACTTTCAAAACTCGTCTTAAACCTTTACTGTTACACAAACAGATAGAGGGAATTCCTAAACACTTCGTTTGCCAGAAGTAGGAAACACTGGAGTTGCTACTTCTACCTATTTGTGGGTTCTTAATTCGTGCTTAAGTACGAAACAATATTCGCGACACCTACGACAAAATTATAACGACTAATGACACAAAAACCATATCTTTTTTCATGTGCTCTTACACTGCATTACCTACTCAAATATTGTTGTGATTTAAATACTAAGAAATGACACGCAAACACATGCCATTTTCATTGGTTTTGTTGGTGTTTCGTTTTTCTGGTCACCTCAGAGGGTAATACTGATAATCAGTGTTTGCTCTTCGAGCAAAGCTATGCGCTGAGCTATTACCTTTTTGTCAGGCTGCAGCACACACATACTCACATCACTGAGAATCTGTACTTTTTTTTTATGTAGGTATAAGTATATGTACCGACTATTTTTTAAAGTCTTTTTTTATGTTCTGTTGTACCTACCTTTTTGTTGTGTTTTATATACCTTTGTATTGTGTGTTGCAGTTGCAAATAAATGTTCTATATATCTATCTAATATGCATAATGAACAGAATATCTTTAAGATCGACATTTAACGAAGAAATCTATGACTATAACGCAAGATAATGTAAATACATAGATACTAAAAGATATCATTACCTACAGGTACCGTAAAACGGGGTGTCTTTGAGAGTCGGGGTGACTTTGATGATTACTCAAAATTTATGCTATTTTTAATTTTTTCCCGTAAAACGAAACGCAATGAATATTGTTTTTTTTTGTGTAGGCAAGACTGACATTCTGGATTTCTGGCGATAATTTCTCAAAGTGTCCGTGCTAAAAGGTTACTGTTTAACGGAGAAAATAATAATTTACAGATAGTGGTGAAATACGCAAGAAATTTCGACCTGCAAAATTTCCAATTTAGCAGTTTTGTATTTAAATTTGATTTATAGTAAATGCACAACGTAATTGTATGTCTCTTAGTAAATGTAAATATTTTGATGTGATCTAGTAGTAGTAGTATTTAGCTTTGCGGTCGCCATTTTGATTTTAATGAGTACTTTTGTAAACCGGGGCTACATTGATAGGCTCCACGAGGCGACATTGTTAGCTAACAATCTCGCCCCAGTACGTACTATTAAAATGATTTATTTATCTAAGTAGTATTTAATCTCGCCCATTAAACTTTATTTCAATGTTTTTTGACGTTACACTTCTTTTGGCGCGTTTAAGAAAAAAATTATGAGGTTCAATTTTTGCGATGCGCGCGCACTGCGTAACATTTTGATTCACAGTATAAAGTTAGGTAGCGTGTGAAATGATGTCTATAATACATTACAAAGAAGTATAGCTTCTTGTGTGCGTGGATATTTAAACACACATTTTTTTTAACGAAAATCTTATTTGTTTCTAGTTTCATCATGGTTCGGACTTATAAAAAGACTGCAGGTACCCGCAACTACAAAAAATATTCTGCATTAGCCCCATTTTCAGGGGTCCTAAGCCTTTTAATTTTAGGATAATAGTGGTAGAAACATAGGTACTCGTATATGTATAGTTGACGACCGATGTGGCACTGCAAGCGAAGGTCCTACGCAGTAAGAAGCGACTCCAATTCTCGCCTGGGACAAATTTTTGCAAGGAATGGATGAATTTATTATGCTTGGATTTTATATGACGGTATTTTGCGTTAATTCTGAGTTTTTATTTTAGGATTTCCAATATGGTGCGACACTACAAAAGAAAAACAACGACTACATACTTACGATCTTGAAACTTTAAAAAAAGCTGTAGATGAAGTCAAATCTGGTAAAATAAACTCGTACAAAGCAGCACAAAAATACAAAATTCCTTTAAGTACTTAAATGATTCTAAAAGTATCACAAGCTCTTGTGATGTACTTTGCCAAAAGTAATACATACCTTCTACTTAGTGCCTTAGTTAGGCCAGAGAATATCTAATAATACCTACTAACGTAGTTAGGTAGGTACCTGAAGTGCAAAAAGTTTTAGTTTTAAAATTATAAAAGTACAAGTCATAAAGCATACCT
This sequence comes from Eupithecia inturbata, assembly GCA_963662085.1. Lineage (NCBI taxonomy): Eukaryota > Metazoa > Arthropoda > Insecta > Lepidoptera > Geometridae > Eupithecia > Eupithecia inturbata. The sequence goes on along the minus strand of OY759180.1, from coordinate 4,788,864 downwards.
GATCACGATGCACTGATTCGATGAAGTGTCCATAAGAGCTCTGTAAGAATTATCACCAATAGCAAAAATATGGGGTGGTATATCCCCCATTCCTCTTTCCTGATAAAAGTGAATCTGGTTCATTGTGTATATAGGCAGGATCTCGTAAGGGTTTATTGCTATCAACATAGATCCTGTATAGGTCTGGAAAAAACATTCGGACATCATAACTCTTAACTTAGTGACAGTGTTTAGAGGCCTAGCCTACCAGTGATTAAGTAGGTGATGTTACTTCGCCCAACGTGGCGAAGTTGGGTTGAGAGTGATGATCATGATGATTAACATCATAAATACCTTTACTACAATCAAAGGCTTAGTGATAGTCGGTACTATATTATGATAACATACCTACCTAATTATTTACAGCTAGTGTAACATTTATTAAATGACATGAATATGTTTTTCCCCAAATTTATCGTAAGTTGTTTTACAAGTGTATAGTATGAACTATAAATGCTCGAAGTATTGAACAAACCAGGGTTGTGCTGCAATGCATTATGTGAGGCCCTATTTCATTAATCTCTTATCCACAGGTATGGAGTGACAACACCATGAAACCAGATAAAAACGTGGTAACGTAGGTACAACAAGGCAGTGTTTTAACTCCCATCATATTCCTAGTTTAATTAGTATCATATTAAAACTTACATAAATCAACTGCTGATTATATCGAAGATGCAGATTCCTCAGTATAGTATACTCCTGTAGTTCTCCCAATGTGATCATGTCTTCCACTCCAAATCTCGACGTGGCGTGCAGTGGTTTGATAACATTGTTGTTATTTGCAATGATCTTCTTTCCGTCATCATCTTGGACTTCTATCTTGTCACCCGAGCAGTTTAGAAGTTTGACAGCAATGGGAATGTCAAACTCTCCCTTTTCTTGTGGCTTTAGCCAGAATAGGTCCTGTAGATAAAATAAACATTTTGATTGAATCGTAAATTGTAGGTCATGTAAATACTTAGGTACTGACAGACATATAGGTACTTATGGCATGAAAACATAGGTAAACAAATAGTGTACTTACTTTCCAGAAGTAATTTATTACAATCACTTACCGACAATCGCATTCCTGCCATTTTTGCCCACTTTTGAGATTCTCCTCACAAAACTTATATTTTCATAATAACATCCATGTGTCATGTAAAATCCACCACAATACTGCCACACTTATCAGAATACTGATTACATTATCAATAGATAAGTGGACTTATCAAATTTAAAGATAATGGACATTGGAATGGTGTTAAAGGAGTCAGCTTAAAACTTAAAATGCAGATTTAGATGTTGTGTTGTGGTTATGAGAAATGGTATCTTACTGATAGATAACAAATGAAGGTACAAACTTATTACCTAATCTATACTCGTTTACTCGACTTTCTTTTATATCATAAAAGAAAGTCGTGTTAGTTACACTTTTTACAACTCAAGAACGGCTGAACAGATCTCGGTGAAATTTGGCAGCGAGGTAGATGGTATCCCGGGGCCAGACATAGGCTACCTTTTATTCAGGAAAAAAGCGTGCGAAGACGCGGTCTGCAGCTAGTTCTTTATAAATACAATGTACCTTCTCAGAGACAAGTCTTTTACAGAGCTACTTTCTTGAATGGTAAAATTAAAATTATGTAGACCACTACAATTGCAATTAGCAAAAACAATTTATTTAAAAATTACATTACAAGAACTTATCTCTATTATTTATTCTAAGTTACTTCTTTTTCTCATCTTTTTCTTTTTTCTCCGCTTTTATTTTATCCTCAGTTTTTTTATCATCCTTGTCCTCTTTTTTTTCATCTTTTTTCTTATCTTTTTCCTCTTTCTTTCCTTCTTCTGCATCTCTGTTGGTAATCTTATTGTTAATGAGATTGTGCAAAGCAATAATTGACCTTACTAGGGCAGCAAGGTAGACAACCATAGATTGGTCATTTGTTTTTATGTAAAGATTGTCAATGAAATTATCATTTGCAATATCAGGTAGCAAGTTGAAGATGTCTTGCAGCTGGTAGATGATTTGATGGTTCATAGGTAGAGAGCCTTCACCAACCTGAGTGAGGTAGTCTCTAATTTCACTCAATTGGGAGTGGAGACCTCTCAATCCGAGTAGCTGGTTTGTTATTCTTTGAGACAGACTTCCGACCGTTGTGTCTTTGATATCTCGTAAAAGATGTTCGACACCTACTTCCTCGGCTTCCTCAGCTCCGATTTCACTCGGTACATGTTCAAAGGTCCTTGTTGTGGGAGAGCCATCATCATGCACCTCTTCCACTGCCCTATAAGCTTCAGTAGGAAGACCTAGGTCTTTAGGCTTAGCATCTATGATGACCAGGACAGAGTTGGGGCAGTAACGCCTGATGAGCTCATTGATAGCCACATCATTCTGGTGGAGTTTTGGCCCGGTGTGGTACCAGCCTACAACCTTTTCTCTTGCATTTACCTTCTTGAACATGCCATACATGTTTTCTAAGTAATCATGGTCCAGGAACCACACAGATTTGTCTTTGTCATCTTCATCAAACGGCACTGAAAACAAAAATAAAGAATGTACTTTTAACTTATAAATTTGTGGTTTTGGCATACTTTGTGAAATCTGATGTATTTATGAAACTCACTGCCAATGGAGGCTATAGCAGAGAAACTAGTCCAGAGAAAGGGTCTCTGAAGAAACACACAAAAAGTATTGCAATGTCATCATGAACTAACCTGCAAAGCTATTAGATACATCTAAGACTCCCTTAGCTCTCCAGCAACCCAGCAATACACCAACAACGCGTTTCTGGTTGCCAATTTTTCCCATTCGGTTGAAATGGTCCACAACGCTGAGGAGCACCAAAGGATGAACCACCACTTTTGTGGTAACTACTTCCTGGCCAGGCATTTTGGAGTTTGGAATCCCTCTCAGCTCTTGTAATCCTCGGAATAACAATGAAACTACACACCAATAACGTAAAATAACACTGTAACAACGAAAAAAATTCAATTCACTATTCAGTAATAATCGGCAATCAAAACTAAAATTTGACAGTCATCAGGGTGACTATCTCAAAAGTGGCGTTTCTGCCACACTGTCTAAAAATCTGCCAAAATCTGCCACACTTGACGTTAAAAATGCCAAAAATATTTATTCCTTCTTGGTAACGGATAAAATCAAATATTATAAGTAGGTACATAACATTCAGTTGAGCTATCTTTAGATAGTTTTTATCGGTCCGTAGATATTCTCAAGTTATTCTTGTAAAAGCTTACTACAAAATATCAGATTATCTGGAGGATAAAAAGCTTCTCCTCCGTAGACCGAGACACGTTCTCGGTGACCCCATTGACCCAATCACCGCCGCTAACCCGGAGGTGACGGCAACAGATACCGATTCGCTTCCGCACACTACACACCCGACCAAAAACCGACCCCGCCGGATGCGGGGTCGAAGAATTCCCCGCTTCCGCCCATAGGTGCATTCGTGCACCTTGGCGAAACCTCCATTCCCTCTTGTAGCATCTGGCGACAGCCCAAGCCGAGGCTCGCACCTAAGTGGTGGCCCGTGTGCGTGTTGCCCCATCATAACTTTACCGGTGAGGCGCCTTCTGCGCCCGCCAAAAGTCCGATAACGCTGTCATGGCCATCTGCGGTCAACAGCATTTTAGTCCATTCGAAAAAAAAAAAATAAGGATAAAAAAGCTTGGGACATGTTTTACTCCAACTTGAAAAATAACAACTTAACAAGGTAAAGGTTTCTTGTTCGCTTCTTTACTTTACCTCAAAAATATTGAAGTGAACAAAAATGAAAGTCTTTATTTTCTAGTTTTACTTAAGTAATTTGAATTTAGTGACGTCGTGTCCAAGAGCCTTGTAAGGTCTAAAGGAAATAAAGCACTTTGAATTTGAATTTAAAATATTGTGTACCGACACCTTCCTATTTGTTATTATTCTTAAACTTCTACAGTATGCTTAAAACTACCTAGTACCTAGGTACCAGGTATTGAACCTATCAACATTGGCCTTGAAATGTTCATCTTCTTTTTCTGTGTATCTACATAGATTTGGACGACGACGTTATTTTTTTTTTTTTATACATAATTAAATAAATAATGCTGGACAATCCACACAGCATCATCTAGCCCATCAAGTAAGCAGAGCTTGTGTTATGGGTACTAGATGACTGATAAACTTAATACAATACATAACATAGATAGATATTTTTTTTATATATAGAAAATACCCAGAACGATTTGCAGATCGTACAAACATTTGTCTCAAGGCGGGAATCGAACCCGCAACCTTCTGCGTCGCAGGCGGACCTTCGCCCGCCGCGCCACATCGGTCGTCATTTAAATATGTTTAGTTTTTTATAAATTGGTCACAGTCTCCATGTTCCTTTGTCTTTAATTAATTACAGCTGATAGGTACATATGTACATGTTCTTTGGTATAGGAACATTAGGTAGGTACCTGCTGTTCCTTATTTTTGTATTGTTTGATTCACCTGAAAAAATAATATTCTCTCGCACAAATCGTTTGACATAGGCAAACATAAGAGAGCTTCTGCAAGGTTTGTAAATTATTAAACATGTTATGTTTAAAATTAATGATGATTTCATTGAAAATTAAAACTCATACGAAAGTTTTTGAAAATTTTCAAATCTGCCAATATCTGCCACTTTTGTAAATCGTTACCATAATCTGACAAAAAAACATTTCAAAAAAATCTAAAATTCATTCTAAAAATATGGAGCTAAATATGACAAAAATCTGCCACAAATGGTCACACAGACTGTCATTGAAAAAATCGCATTTTTTGTCTATGCAGTTCTAGTGATGTCTTCGTGCTTTGCTTGCTTGATTGACGCCAGTGCGTGGCAGGTGTGAATTTTCCGGTTTTTTCGCAGCACGAGAGTAAACGATTATTTAAGCAGCTCGAAATTTTGTTTCTCTGTGGGTTCTTGACAAACTCAAGAAAACAGAATGGCCATAAAAAAAAAGTTAATTTTATTGTAATTTGTGCTTGTTTTGTTGTGCTGAAATTATTTGTTTGTTTCTAAAATCACCCAAAATTTTTTTTTGAAATACCTGAGGAATTGGAAATGATACCAAAAATTTCTTTGGTGGATGGTTTAGACGTAAGGTGCGGCATCTTAATCATCAAACAACAAAATAAGTCCTTATTTTCTCTTCATATTTATTTTTATTCTATTCCTATTTCGCGTAATCTCAATTTCAGGCAGGTAGTTACGACTGGGTCAGTTCTACGTCTAAATGAAGTGTACGATGAAGAAACCTTTGAACCTGGAATTACTGAAACAATCATAGTGGATGCGCTTGGGGAGCCTCAAAGTGACTTTTCAGTCTTGGCCACTAAGATGACTCCAGTAGATCCAAATGGGTTCGTAAAAAAGAGTATTCTTGAAGAAGGCGGTGGTGTACCTCTGGATGAAGACTGTACTGTATATGTGGCTTATTCTGCTTACTGGGAGAAAGCTAAAGACCCTTTCGATGTTGTTACCCTGAATAAACCTATGGTAATCTTTGTTTTGTTATTTAGGTTGGTATTTTCTTTGCTGTTTTGATATGCAATTTATCTAAATCATGTTTTAGGAAGTGGATCTTAAAGAAAATGGGCTGTTACCTGGATTGGATATGGCAATAAAAACTATGCTGGTTGGCGAGCTTTCTATCTTTCTGTTGTCACATAAAGTAATGTATGGAGAGCTTGGGATGCCTCCTAGAATAAAACCAGCATTACCTTGTATTTTTTACATAAAACTTCTCAAGAGCACATTGACTCCTAAAGAAGGGTAAGATTATGAATAATTGGCACTAAGATGTAATTGTAGATTTGATCCAAATAAGTACCTAAATCTGTTTGTATTATTTCAGAAAACTCAACCTTTCAGAGTCCAACATGTTCACAAGAGTCTTCAAAGAAGCCACTATGCTGTACAGATCCGGAAATGCAATGTTCAAATCTATGAACCTGCCACTTGCTATAGTTTTTTTTAAAAAAGCAGTAGCTATGCTTCACAAATGCAGACTGGCTGACGAAGCAGAGGAAAAAGTCCAAGAGAAATTACTCAAAAAGTTATACATGAATTTAGCTATTACATACAATAAATCAAAACAACCACTCAAAGCTTGCATAGCTTGCAATGAACTTAAAAGATTAGGCAATCTTTGGAATAATGGAAAAGCTTTGTTGCAAAATGCCAAAGGCCTGCGAATGATAGGGCAGTATGACAGTGCAGAAAAAAGACTAAGAACAGCTATAAAACTTTACCCAGATAGTAAAGACATGCAATCTGAACTAAAACTCATAAAAAGCACTAGAGATGCATGCAATCAGAATAAACTCTTAAGTTGTAGGCTGTTATGTAGTGAGGATGTGGTCCATAGTAAGTTCAAAGAAGAGATTCACAATTTGATAAAAAATTACAAGGAAAATCCTAATCTATGCAAGATAATCCTTCCACCCGGTTTGAATTCAGATGAAATGGCATATGTGAGACATGCTTGCATACAAGAAAATCTCTTTTTGAACTCTGTTCCCAAATATCAAGAGGATAACAGAGAGGCAACAGAGTCTGAAAAAATTTATAAACCCCGTTTTATGATTGACAAATATCAGGAAAGCCTTTGCGATGGTCTGTCAGATATCTCATGAATGAGTTACAAAGATGCAAAATATGATAATTATTATTACCTTATTAGTATTATTGAACAGGTAGGTATTAATCACGTTCATTTAGGTACCTTACCTACCTATTTTACCCGACGAGAGTCATTCCGTGACCATGACCGTGAAACCTGTTTAAACGTCGCGTCGGGAAAAATAGGTAAATAAACGCGATAAATACCCGTTAAATAATACTTATATTAATGTGTTCAGATTGTTTAAGTTTAAAAATATTTATAATACCTAATTATGTTTGTATCTCCTTTTTTATCCTGTATTTCTTAGTTTTACTTATTATTTTGTCAAATTGATAGCTTGTGTTGTTTCAGTAAGATTGAGAAATTATTCCCATCTGTCTCTGCTCGATCTGTCCCCCTTTTTACAATGGTGGGACATATCAAACAATTTCAAAAAAGAAAAGTTTAATCTGTCCGCCATTTTGCAAATGTGGGAAAGATGAAACATTTATTATTTGAAAATTTTCGATCTGCCCCCTGTTAGTGGCGGAGGACAGATACAATAATATATTATTGCCTGTCATCCAATTAAAAAATAATTTACCTAATAGGTAGGTACACTATGTGCTGTATACATCAGCCTGTTTAGCGGCAAGCTATCAGGGTCACTTTATAAAGAAATAATTTCATATATTTGATTTTTTTTATTATTCAAATAAGAAAATGTAAATTCAGGATATTATTATATTACAATACTATTACTTATAACATAACAACTAAATATTAACATAAAATACAATCTCAGCTTCTTAGGTACTTAATTATTTTGTTACAATGATAATAAACCCAATGTGAGAAATTTTAGATTACAATATTACAAATTAGGTAGGTACCTACTATATTTTAGTTAAAATACATTTACAGCTTTTGTTTGTATAATTATTTTCTAACAACGTAAATAAGCTATGTTTAATATAAATGAACAAAAAATCAGCTTCCAATAAAATCAAGACAAATTTTATCGCAACATTTCCAGCAAATGACCAATGGTTATTTCACCAGTTACAAATTGCATTTGACAGTTAGCGATATAATAGTCTCCTAATAGGTATAATATTTACATAAATTTTGTCTTATTTTAATTTCTAGCATGAGTCCCCTTGCCAGAACGATAAGACGTTCATCGAATTCACGTCAAAAAGCCTCCGGCCTCTACATTAAGCTTTATGACAAACTTTCGAGCAAATGAACCGGTAAACCGGTTTATTTCATTATCATCTTAATAAAAGCCAAAATAAGAACACTGGCTGATGGTGATGACAGGCCCTCCGAGGTTTATTTCAATTCATGTATATTTTTATACATTTTGTGTGATCCACCGTTGCGAAAAGGGGGACAGATCCAACCTTTTTTTCCTAGCAGTCCCCCTAAGGGGACAGAGCAGGGTAACAGAGGGAATAATTCAGATTGATTGGTTTTACACCGGTTAGAGCATCGGCTAGCTTACTGGGTTTTAGTCTCACTCAATTTGCATGGTGTAGATGAGGAAAGAAATTTACATTTCTCTTTGTCTCGACTCTGAAAGACAGCTGTTAGCTCTGCTCTGCACCTGATGGTGAGGTATAAAAGCTAAGATCACTGAATTATTATTACTAGAGTAGGGAACCGACAACCCGAACCACCATATTTTGCAATTTTTCACTAATACGTTTCGAAATAGCAAAGTAGGTACCTACCTAGTTCATTGAAAATTAAAATGTTTTGTATGTACAAAAACTGTGTTAAGTGTCTTTTCCGCGGTGTAAAATACCTAGGTATATTGCTAGACATGAGCAAAGCATATAACAGGGTCAGGGTAGGTACCTAACTTATGACATTTTATTAAAAAAACTACAGGGTATCGGTTCATTATGCAGAGAATTGGGAAACTACGCAGAGTTTTGTCGTCATACATACCGCCATGCTTGCAAACGAAAGTTTTCAATCAGTGCGTCCTAGTCCTACCTACCCATCTTGATCTACGGATCTAAGACGCGGACACTCACCGTATGGCTGGTCCACCATTCAAAGTCGCTCAGTGAACTAGTACCTATGGAAAGAGTTATGCTCGGAGTTTCGAGTTTCTTTAAATACTCTCTAAATCTAAAGGATAGAATTCGTAACGAATACATCCGGTCCGACAGAGAATCAAAGTTAACGACATAACATAACTCTAAAAATTAGCAAGCTGAAGTAGCTGTGGGCCGGCCATATCTCGCGAAGAACCAACAACCGGTGGGGTAAACGTGTTCTTGAGTGGGGATCGCGACTCGGCAAACGTAGTGTAGGACACTCTCCGCCCAGGTGGGATAACGACCTGCAAAAGACTGCAGGCAGGTGCGGGATGCGACAAGTTGAAGACAGGGCGCTATGGCGCTCATTAGGAGAGGCCTATGTCCAGCAGTGGACTAATATACTCGTAGGCTAATGATAATTCACCATATAAGACGTTTTGGACAGAGCTGGGGCCTAATAAAATTAACTGGTTACAGAGTAAGCAAAATCAAGACAGTAAAACTAAGTTGTACGTTTAATTCGCTAAAGTAACATAGACGTACGAAAGTTATAGAGTGCTAGTTAGGTAGGTACCTAACTACCAACCAGTTAGACTTCGCTATTTATGAATAGGTACCTACATTTCAGATGGATCGCTCTGCATACATATGAGATTAGGGGCGTAGGTTACAAGTTAAGGGTAGGCAATATTTGAAAAGTATGAAATCCGACAGGAATTTCAAAAACTGTTTTAGCTCGGCGCGAATTTGGCATTTTGACGCCCCTCTCGGCATAAGGCGCATGGTGCAGTGCAGCAACCCGCGCCGGCGGCGCGGCGGCCGTGGCGCGGCGCCGCGCCGGCTCGGTGGTATCCATTGAAGCTGAGCGGAGACGAGATGTGTGATTATCGACGTTCTATTGTTTGTTTGAAACACATCTCTTCTCCGCTTTGGTAGAGTCTGGCCTAGAATTATGTGCACTGCCCTTTTAAAGTTTATTAATAGGTATACATACAACATTTTATTACAATAAAAACTAATAGTCATCATTACAGCTAGTAATTTTTGTCATAAAACAAATCTTGAAAGCAACCTTGGTGATTTTGGGCCAGGCCACCATCCCGCTAACACCCTTGGATCAGTCTTATTTGTATACCTTGCTCGTTCTCTTTTTTACTGTTGTTGTTTTCATTAACTGTAGTTTTGTATGTTTGTAATAGACTACCTTTATCGTAGGTTTACCTTTCCACAAATCCGACTTTGCTGGACTCTACTGGTTTTATTCCCTTAAAGTTATATAAATAATCACTCTTTTTTATTTTATTTTTAAAATAAAAAAGAGTGATTAAACCTTTGTGTGCATTTTTTTGTGTATTAGTCTATCTACCATTAACTTATGTATTTCCAATAAATAACAAAACTTTTGTTAGTGTAGGTACGTGACGTGTCACGGTTGGTTTCGACGGAAGATCAGCGTTGTGATACTATACCTACCGGCTAGTTATCGCAACAAATGCTGAGTCGGACGCCATTCTATAGCATTTAAATTTTATCTTATAATTTAACAAAGTTTTTATGGTGTTTGTGTACGTACTATGGGTTAAGGTACGATTGAGTTTATGAATTGTATGCTACAAATAAAGACTTCTTATTCTTATAGGTGCACGGCCAAATAGTGGAATGAGCTTCCTGCATCTATTTTCCCGTTAGAGTATAATCTCGGAGTGTTCAAAACCAGGGTGAATAAGTTCCTTCTGGGAAAGCGTGCTCCATCTTAGGCCACATCTTCACTTACTTAAGTGAGTTGGTAGCCAAACGCTTGACGCTTGATTACAAATGAATCCCCTAGGTAGGATTCATTTGTAACAAAGATATCGATAGCTGAAAGTGCCTCCAGATGGTTCGAGTAAAGGGTTTTCGGTAGCAGCTGTCTACTCGATTCGGTAGGGCTCCTCATTAAATAAATCCTAATTCAACAAATTATACTTTAATGTAATTACAATTTCTCATAAAGCTAGATTTTGACTACAATCTATTAGCGGTACCATAGCATTCACTTTAAATGCATACTTAAAACAACATTTTGTGTGTAAACAAATGCATAAGTACAGAACCAATCCCAGATTTCACTGTACATAAACAGTCTGATATTTAGCCTTGTGATGGTAGGTTGAGGAGAACATTTTGTCCAGCTGGGAGGTATGTAACGTTGCGGGATTTGGCTAGTTGGTAGGCAATGTCTTCCGCGGCTTCGATACGTCGGAGCTCGACTAGACCTTCACCAGCAGCGCCGAAGGATTTGGCGAGAAGAACCGCAGCCTGCGCATCACCCTCTGCCGCAATAATAGCCGCTTTCTTCTGCTGCTCAGCCTTCTCTACAAGGAATCTGGCTTTTTCTGCATCTTGTTGAGCAACTTGTTTCAGCTCGACAGCCTGGGTGAACTCCTTGCCGAATGTCAAGTGGGTGATGGAAATGTCGTCAAGGATCAGGCCGAATTGCTCCGCTCTCTCAGTCAAAAGCTCACTGACTTTCTGTGACACAATCTGAAAAAAAAAAGAAAATTAGGTAAGTGTATATATATACCTATCTAAACGGGCGACGCAATTTTGCATGTCTGGTAAGACTAATGAATAAAGTAGGATTCATGGGACTTACCAGATACCAAATTTAATATATAATAGGTAAATAAAAATAAATATATAATAGGTTCTTAAGTTATTGAGGAATAGAATAACTTAAGAACCTATTATTTATATATTTCAATATTCCTTATATTACCCAAGAGTGCCATTTCGAAATTTGGCTTCAAGGTAGATCATCAAACTTTATAGGAGGAAAAAATCTAAAACCATTATTTTTTTTTTATTTTGAGTTATCAATATCGGTGCTGATATTGATTTTCGTGAGGTTATTAATTGTGAATATCTCATTGGATTTTAGAGACCTATTTTTTTACAATTTAACACAGACTTAGAACAATGAGACAAAATGAAAATTAATATTTTAAAAATAAAAACAATCTCTCATACAACAAAAGAGGAAAAATAAAATAAGTCAATCCTTTTCCTGTGGTAGGTGCACCACTTCGAAATTACTAGAAGGGCAAATTAATAGCTAGAGAGCAGCAACTGAAAAGCTTGACCCTATCGGGTTTACAAATGACAACACAAATTACAAAGCGCGCCCACTCTGGGTTTGACGAAATAACCTGATGCTGCAGCCAAGACTGTTCATGAGGGTACATAGCTAAAAGGGTATTCAAAATAGAGAAAAAAAATTGTACATTTTACTTTCATTAATTTATGGGACCTTACCTCTCTCTGTGTAATAAGTTCTCCAGCATCAAACTGGGCCACAACTGCTTTGAGGACCTCGGAGGTGATGGAAGGAAGCACTCTCTCATCATAATCCACACCCAGGATTGTGTAGATTCTCGGGAGCTGGTCAGGTTTAGGTCTGAACAGGATACGGAGTGTGATGTTCACATTTTGGAGATCTGAAATGGAGAGATACTGAATTTATTGGTACTATAACTTTTGATTTATGCATTGGTTGATTATTATTTTAAACATGCTATGTAATCTTGTGATTATTTTGACAACCTTCTTTGAACAAAGTTGGCTGTGCCGGCTCACTCGAAAAGGCGCCAGCAATTTCCAATGGCGGCCGCAAACATTTTGTTTCAGGTGCAAATTCTTACCATAATTTATGAACTGTGCTGGTTTTTTTTATTTTGGTGTTTATCAATCTGAGCGATTTAATCCATTGTTTTATTGTTGCGATTTTTTTTGTTTATTTTATATTTATTTAAATTACTCGCATTGTTTGAGTAAAGCATTATACAGGCCTTGGTCTGCATGACTGCCCTCAAACTTGGACATTATTACACCCTTCTGTCTGCGCTATAAATTTGATAGGGGTTTTGAATATTTTATAATAAATAAAAAGGGTTTTGTTACATAGGTATTAAAACCTCTTTCATTTATTACCAAAGTCGGGCTTTGGGTTAAATTCCACAGAACAATATCACTATGCTAAAGAAAAAGAACTTCTAATGGTTATTATTATTATGGCTCGAGTCTACAGAACACAAACTCTTGCTGTGATAAATTACAAATAACTTGAATTTAGTGATTCAATAAAATAAAGCCTTATTATTATTTATTTATACAGTGTGTCCCTGGATAAAGTGCAACCCCGAAAGGGGGTGAAACTAGATCAAAAATTATCGACAAAAAAATAGAAAAAAAAAACTCGTATATACTTTATTGATGAATTAAAATTTTTATTACTTACTAATGACTCTATTTAATAAAAAAATTATTTCTTCCAAAGTAGTGGGTCTATTTTGTTAAAATAAAAACCATAATCATGTCAGATATGTGACGATGACGATAAAATAACAAATAACTCACAAACGAGTGGCTATCGTGACTTAAAGTTAAATTTTTGTATTAAAATTACATTTTTTATGCTGTTTTTTTCCAATAATCTCCAAAAATCTTAAAATTAAGCCTATAATACTAGATATTTTTATGACTTTATTATTGTCTATCATAATAGCTTTTAAATAAAAAAAAACCTACGTTCTAACATAAAAAATGCGCTGGCTAGGAGCTTTTAAAAAAATTCGTATATAAGTATATACGATTTTTTTTTTCTATTTTTTAGTCGATAATTTTTGATCTAGTTTCACCCCCTTTCGGGGTTGCACTTTATCCAGGGACACACTGTATATATATATTTTATAATTATATATTTACTGTTATGTGTCAGGTTAACAGGGTAAAAAAGAATTACTACTTCTGATATACCTTTACTGCCTGTGATAGTGGGCACATTTCTGGGACGCGATCGGATGTCAAATATTATGGGTCTCTGTACCCAAGGGATAAAGAAGTGTGTGCCTTCACCCACTACCAAGTTCTTGACACCTTGAAATCTGTCAAAGATTACTGCTCTGTTGCCTCCATCAACTGGAAATAACGAAAAACGGATCTTAGTGATGAAGTCAATAACTAGCATAAACAATATTTGAGCTATGGTTAAGGCTTTGACTTTTAGTCCTAAAACATGAACCAAGGTGTAACAATATTATGATCACATCAACACTGTGTGCATCTATTGCAGGTTGAAAGGTTGTTTCGATGGAAGAGCTTAGCTTGAGCATTCAACATTCGGATCTTTCATCGCCTCGCTATATACAGGCAACCATCGAAGCAACCCGCCAACCTAGCCACTCGCAGTGCGGCTGTGCCATAGCCTGCAAATTAGTATTTCAGGTCTCAAGAAAACCCCTCAAATCCAAATAAAAATGATGTATTCAATAATGAGAAGGTACACACCATTGTACAGGGCAGAGTTCACAACACCGCCTACGAGTGCCACTCCTAAGCCCAGTTGTCCAACACGATTGAAAAGCTGTGCTGCCATTTCTGCAAGTAAACAATTCTAAATGAATTTTGGTGTAACAGGTAATTTGACATAATCTGTCCTATATCTTATGCAATATAGGAGAACTTGTACCAATATTGCAAGATTCGAGGATGGATTGAGTCAAAATTGTTTGTGCCCAAACATGTCAAAATTTATTGTTTTTTTACACACAATTAAACGTTCTTTACAATAAAATAAGGGTAAGGTTAACATATTAGGTAGTTAGTTTTATTGTTTTGTTCTAAAGAGCTGAAAAACCAGCTCTAATTCGAGAAATTACCTAATGCACGGTATGAAATCTAACCTCAAATCTGGACCTCAAAGGACACGCAGGTAAGAGGTTTTTAAAATCTGCTGCAATTTCAACTTTTTTTACCTCAGAAAATATATAATAATCCGGTTTTTCTATAATCTTGTGTAAAATTCAACGAAAATTCTATGAAATTCTTAAAACCCGAAATCGCGAACCACAGACTAAAAACAAGGGCGAGCGCCGCGGACGGAACGAAACGAATGAACGAATCAAAGAGAATAAAACCACAACCACTCCGATAAAGAACGAATGAAGTTGGGGATCATTCAATTCATTCGTTTTATCCTCTGTTTTACTGTGACATAAGTTTGTTTCACCCACGTGATCGTGATATCTCGGAATGCCATGGTAGGTAGGTATAGGTACCTACCTGGCGAAGTATGATACAGGTCGCGGCACGTAAAAGGAACGCTTGGCCTTCACCTGCACAGTGCACACTGAGTGATTTGTCGCGATTAACCCGTGCGCAGACACTTTCCCTCTACCCCCCGTTCAGCGTTCTTTTTAAGTGACGCGACCTGTACTATGGATCGTTCCAGTCTGGGGTTGTATTTGAAAGGTGATTTCCACCGCGTCGTCGTCCACGGGTTTAGTCTTTGAAGGAAGGTACTGTACTGATCGGCACAT
The DNA here is from genome assembly GCA_963662085.1 of Eupithecia inturbata. Taxonomy (NCBI): domain Eukaryota; kingdom Metazoa; phylum Arthropoda; class Insecta; order Lepidoptera; family Geometridae; genus Eupithecia; species Eupithecia inturbata. Next base: position 4,773,797 of record OY759180.1, on the reverse strand, counting down.
GCTCTGGCACATGCATGGTTTTTAAGTGTAGAAGGCACTCTGGCAATGCAATGCAATCTACAACAGGACTATGGATTATTATGGATTATACAAAGTATTTTCAAACTAGCTGCTGCTTGCGGCTCCGCACGCTCTTTTCTGGGATAAAAAGAAGCCTATGTCCGTCCCCGGGATACTATTTACCTCCCTGCCAAATTTCATAAAGATCCGTACCGTACTTTTGAATTTGTAATATCTGTCAGTATGGATGTAGGTAGGGAGATTCTAGCCAAACCTGAATTACGTATTTAATCCATAAATTACATCACACGAAATTCATGATTTTTGGGCTCTCACCCCCGTCCTTGTCACAGTTGGTCATATTTGTAATACTCCATCATCTAGTGTGAGTGACGTCACATATTATGCAATTTTTCCCCAAGAAATGAATAAATTTAAACAGCAGTTCCAAAATTAGTTTTATTTCCAGTAAGATACCTATTTTTAATAAAATCAACATCAAACATTTGAAATAATTACAAAAGTTTTCGTTAACTTCTTTACGTTTTATTAACTAGATTTTAAAGATTTTGAAAATGTAACGTCATGAAAGTTATGACCCCTCCCCATCGCGATAGAATCTTAATCTCAATGCCCCCTCCCACCCTTTGTCACACAATGTCACACTTCGTCGACCCCCTCCCCCCTTATGGTGTGACGTAATTTATGTATGACCCCCTAACATCCATTACTAGATACATAACGTCGTCGTATCCTTATTTTAGGTGATCCCCTAAATAAGGTCCGGTAGGTAATTTGTAGGTTTAAGTAGGTACTTACATTTTCTTGTTCTTTAGAAACGATAATTCATTTTCTGTGGTTTTAGGCTACTTAGAACCGTGAAATCAGGCACCATATCGATGCGTGAAATGGTGATATTCAGACCTTAAGGTCCGAAGAACTTAGTTTTTCAGACAGTTTTCCTACCTACTTACAGCTTGATCCAAAATATCTTGTATTTAGGATATACCTACGTAGTATTAGATACCTAATATGTATAATACTACTTATCTGCGGAAACTTTTTAATTGGCCCTCAGCACACATGCTGGTCTGTACCGGCATGTATTATGTAAATTACTATTCTTAAGACATAGCTGTAAGTTTTCCTAAAATTTCGTAAATAAATAAATAATGATACAGAAGCTACTAGTACTGGTTACAAGAGTAAAGTTGTTGATTCAGTGCAGAAAGATAATAAAATTTATCTTGGTAGGTCGGGGGCTCTGGGCGAACTGACCTTAATGTACCTAGGTACTTTAATCATGCAAGTTGGGCAACATTGCAATTATTTTTACAATAATTTTGCGTAACTGCGTGACTAACGTTTCTCAAACGTAATTCTCATTTATATTAATTAAACATAAAAATAGTACCTACCTACAAACAACGTAGGTACGTACTTATGTCGCAAGGAGAGTACTGCCCCGATGAGTGACTGACCTACACCGTGATTTTTAGTGATAGTGATCATGGTCAAAGTTCCAGACGTGGAAAGATGTTGTTTCTTCTGTCCTCTACGCAAGGGGATTCTGCTTTTTGGGATCATAAACATCGTAAGTTTTTAGTACCTAACTACCTTACCGACTAACAGATCTGTTTGGTTTACCACAATATCCTTTGCTGTACACAGGCATCTAATAATTAATCAAAATTAACTGCAATAAAGAGTTGTTTTACCCATTTATTCTTAGCTTGATAGAGGAAAATAATAGAGTAACAAAAAATATATTTTACTGGATACGAGATCTAGGGAATGATGGTTGAATTCATTATTTTAGCTTAGTTTAAAATGGTGCCAGGAGCCATTTAACCATATATCATACCCATCACATAAGTCTGCTTAGTTGAGTACGAGAAGACTCGACGTAGTTTCCCGAACGCTGCCCCTACATAAATAACGCAATCAAATTTAACAAAAAAATAGTACTACCCATAAAGCAGTCGTATATTATGTAAGGTAGGCAGGAACTTTGCTAATTAGTTACTTACCTTGGAATATTATTAATAAAGGAACCAATGGATTATCCCATCCTGCAGCAATCATCTCTCTATTTATGATTTATAGCAAGACTCATCCAATAGGGTAATAGAGTGCAGTAGGTAGTAGCTACCTAGAACAAAAATTAACGTGGTCTGGACGGTGTGACCTTCCTTCACAGATATTCTCTCTAGCAGCCGTGGCCTGGCTGGTATACACCACAGAACTAAAGAAGGCCAAGTTTATAAATGGGTCGTTGGAGGAGGCTACATCCACGGTGCTGTTCAGCATTTTCGGGATGAGCGTGATCTTGAATATTTTGCTGCTTTTCGCTGGATGCCAGGTACTGTTTATAATTTGTCTACACTAGGAATAAAACAACTTGGCCGCAATTAATCCTGATGTTGCGTTAGTAGCTGCGCAGTACTCATTTAAATGACAAAATGACGCATGTGAAAACTTTGCAAAGCTAACTTCACTCCGACCAAGTTGTTTTAAACGTAGTGTACATACGCATAGCATTGCATAATTTGGTTAACCAAAGAAGAGGTAGGTATTAATTGTTACCTAAGTTTGTACTTAGGCAATTACTTTATTTCTCAGGGTGCTAACGGACTAACGGACGTTATTTTTGTAAATAACGTCCGTTAGTCCGTTAGCACCCTGAGAAATAAAGTAATTGCCCACCATCACCCTGCAAGCGATAGGGAATAGGGAGGCTGCTGGGCCGATTTAACTGTAGGTACTCTGTGATTAGCAGGACTGGGTGGCGCTTGGTAATAAACTCGTCTTAAGTCGTTATTATTTGAAACTTTGAAAATATGTTTGTGTCCATCGCTAACAGTAGGTACCTACATACTGAACTGATCGGGCTTTTTATGCCTAAAAAACGCGTGCGCAGCCGCAATCAAAAGCTAGTTAATATGTAAATAGGTACATACTTAGGTATGCATGGACCGGTGGGTATTATTTCCAATCCCTGTGTGAAGACAAATATTTCAGAAAGACATCGCCATGCTAAGGTTGTTCAACTGCTACGCGGTTGCGGTATCTCTGGCTGCGATGGTGCCGACCTTCATTCTCCTGTCGCACGCCATGTACTACGATACGGGAGTCGCTTTGTTTGCAATAGGTAAGTACCTACCTATAAAAAATACGTTATTACCACTGTACATATTATTTCATAACTTATCCTTGAAGTTAAATAATTAGTAACAACACTAACAACCAACATATAATTAGATTGGGCTACTTCCTGGGAAGAGTGAACCCTATTTCGAGTATTATGTTATTTATCTGTGCCGAATCGTATCTAGCATGGCAATACTGGTTGTGTCTGGCTGGATCTTTATGGAATAACAGGAAGCCTTTGAAAATTTAGCATAGCGCCCTCTATCGGATGATAAGTAAAACTCCTTCAAAAGTTTCTTTCTCCATCCACGAGAGAGAGTATTTCAATGGCTAGTGCTATGCTAGTGAAGTGAAGTTTTACGTACTTTGTTGAGATGTAGTTCTTTCGTAAAAACGAAGAGGGCGCTTATCTGATTAAAGTAGTTAATAAAGATTTTATTTTCAGCAATGCAATGTTACGTTATCGTGCTGGTGAGGAGCGAGGTGGTAAAGTTGGAGTTGAAGATAGCAAATATGGAGCGGAACATTTCAGATGCAAGTTTCGAAGACACCATCGACGTGGATGATGCAGTCACTTTAATATAACTAGAGTGCTAGATGAACTTTTCTTTGTTCGCAGAGTTGGCTGGCAATAAAGGTAGGAAGTAGGTACAGTACATTAAGCTACATAGATTACTTACATAATAATTAAAATTAGTACATACCTACCTACTTACCTACTGTACCTACTTAACCGTACTTACCTTATTAACAGCGATATTTTTGGGTTAAATTAATAAATAGTAAGGAGAATAATGGCTATATCTCACTCACTCACTCACTCACACGCACTCACATAATATACACACACAAACATAATACATATGTACATATATACACCCCCTGGCGACTCTTGTTGCCCGGTCTCTTAAGAGATCGGTGTCCTCAGGAGCTCCACCACACCCACACTTACACTCACACACACACATTTTTCCAAACACAGACTAAGAATATAAAAACGTAAATAACTAAATTAGCTTGTAATTTTCAGTTGATTTCTTTGTTTACTTTATTTTTCTAAATATTAATAAGTATTTAAAATAGGTAGCTCGCCTACCTATATTTCGTAATTTCACTTTTTTGGAACTCTTTCCACTTTAATTTCCGAGGAGAGTTTTTAAAACTTCTGCAGATGGCATCGTTTCCATTTATAACCATGTATCCATTGTTTTTGTTCAATAATAAACTATTTATTTATTTATCATCTTTTATTGGATCATCATCGTCATCATCCCGTATACGTCCTCTGTTGAACATAGGCCTCCCCCAAACGACGACGCCACAAATAGCGGTCCTGAGCCGCCTTTATCCATATAGACTCCCTGCGACCGCTATAATACCTCTACAATGCTGCAATGTCGTCGGTCCATCGAGTGGGTGAGTTTCGCACACACACTTTTATTGGATAGGTAATCTACTGTTTTTATTAAATCAGAGAATTGCTATAACGAAACTAACACGCTATTACAAAATTGAATGCACATGCAGAATTTTATTATTGAAATAAACAGAGATAAAATAATTTGGTATCGTTCCAAAGCGCATTGTTTCTCTTAAACTTTGACTGTCGTGTCGGGCAAACTTTGTTTAATCCTAACTCCTATCAAACGGGAATTATACTAGGTAAATACCTACCTAGTGTCCAGTTTCGAAATTCGAAGGCATTTCGGCAGCGCACGACCGCCATTATGACGAAAAATTAAAAAATAAACGTTCCTAATTTTAAATATTCGAGGTTTTCAAATGAATTGGAGCACAGGTGGGCGCCCGCGGGATCACGGGACCTCTCGTCGTGACTTACTCTTACGTCTGCCATTGTGAGGGATCAATGGAACTCGGAAAGGCAGCGGTGCTACAATGTATGCCAAATTGGCAATTATACCAAATCATAGTATTTGGCAAGAATAAAGATTCACCGCTGCAAGTGTACACATGATAAAGACTGTATATTTCCACTTATGAAAACAATGCCCTCTATCCTCCATCTACACCCAAAAAATATTTGTGGTAGGTGTTCTTGAGTGGAGACCGCGACTCGGCAAACTTAGGCCCGTATTATGAAATCTTGCTAAGTCATAGATCTATGCTTGAGTGACGTTTATTTCATAGAAAAGCGTTAGGTACTCAAGCATAGATCGATGACTGAGGCAGCTTTCATAACTTCCCCCAGGACGCCCTTCTTTCAGGTGGGACGACGACCTGCGAAAGACTGCAGGCAAGCTGGAGACAGCCCGCTCTGGCGCTCATTAGGTGAGGCCTGTGTCCAGCAGTGGACTAGTAGAGGCTGAAGATGATGGTGATGTGACTATGACAATACAGATAAAGATATACAAATAAAAATATCGTATCCTAGCTTAGCGCGTTCACTGCCAAGCTTTAACGATGCGACCTGCAAGGGCGCGTCGTCGTTTTCGCTTTTTAACGAGCTGTCCTACGTGTCCATGTGCGTCGGTGGCAGTCAAAGTGTTAAAGAAACAAGTATATAAAACTATAGATCAGAGACATAGGTAGGTTATGGTGTAAAATCTTTACACATTCACTGCGCAGCATTGGCGGTGCGCCGCGCCGCCACATGGGGCTGCGGGGGGATGTGTGCGTCTTGGACATGTAAAAGTTAAACACTGTCGTGTGACCACATACCAAACAGCTTTCGTCTATTAAAAACTAATTTCGTAGGCAATGCTATGTCGCACCTACGACGTAGGCGTACTGTGCAGGCGTGCAGCCTACGACATAGACGTAGCACTGTCTACGGTACGTAGACCTTAGACCAAGTTTCAGACAACCTAGCTAAAATATCTATGTGAGTGCACATTAGATATTTTAATGGTGTTGCTGCCCCCGATTTGTAGGCGTACCTTGGTACGCCTACAAATCGGGTACCTAGGTTTGGTTGTCAATCTAAGCCTAGATCTCAGTACTCACGGGATCCACGTGGTAAAAAACTCGAATTACATAAAATTAAAAAAATATATACAGGGTGAATTTTTGAGACGGGACTGTAAGGGCAGGTAGGTACCTTAACCGTTAAAGTTACAGGAAAATGTTTCTAGGAGACCATCCGTAACTTTTTGAGATATTCTGAACTGCATTCACCGATTTTGGAAAAAATTTACAGTCAGCAAGAAAATGGTAATTTTACACAAAAGCTTTTTTGATGCCAATCGATCCTGTTTTTTTATAAGGATCAAAAGTGTATTGGACCGACTGAGGTTTAAGTACTAGAAATGTCAGAAATCGCAAAAAAAAAAATTCCATACATTTCGGTAAGAGAGTCAAGCTTTTTCATTGCCCAAACTATTAGTTCTGGGTAGATCCGCTATAAAAACGATTAAATTAAATGTTAAAGAGGTTATTATAATTAGACTTTAGGTTGAGATCGTATTGATTTGAGCGTGTGAATTTGGGTAAATTCCCCAACTTTCGATCGAAATGTCTTTAGTAAAAGTATAAGTACGGTTAATTGATTATTATGAAATAGGAACTGACACAGACGACCTTAGTGGCACAGCGGGCGATGGGTTCGATTCCAGCCTCGGGACAAATATTTTTAAGATCTGCAGATATTTGTTCCGGGTGTTCTCTGTCTATTAAAAAAATATATCTATGTAATGAAATATCACTTAATTATTAAGTATATGTTGTCTAGTACCTATAACATGACACAAGCTCTGCTTAGTTTGGAGCTAGATTATGCTGTGTGAATTGTCCAGCATTATTTATTTATTATTATTTATATATACCTAGTACCTACCTACATACATGGGCACTTTATGTAATTACGATAATAACGCAATGTTTTACTCAGTACTCTATATTTAACGCCATCTGGTAGCCGATGAGAAAAGCTGGAAACCGCAATCCATGGGCGGAACCGATCGACTTTAGGCTCCTCAAACCCAGACAATTTAATAACAAAACTGCATGAAATGTCTTCATAATTAAAATAATTAAAACTTATTTTAATAAGGCATACATATGTAACTATGTAACGCATTGTATCCATACTAATAATATAAATTCTAAAGTAACTCTGTCTGGCTGTCTGTTACCTTTTCACGCCTAAACGGCTGAACGGTCTCAGTGAAATTTGGCAGGGAGGTAGGTCCCGGAGACGGACATGGGCAATTTTTAGTCCCGGAAAAAAGCGTGCGAAACCGCGGGCAGCAGCTAGTTTATTGTAAATAAATAAATTAAAAATCACATATGGTGTACGGTAATCACACATGAACATTTTTACATATATGTTAAATGTTACATAATCATACTTACTAATATTATAAATACGAAAGTTCTTGTGAATGTTTGCTACCACGTATCTCCGTAACTACTGATTTTTTTTTTAAGTGCCATAATGTGTTCATTCATTCATTCATTCCTATTTAGATGAAATTTGGTATGTAGATAGTTTAAGTTCTAGAATAACACATAGGCTAATCTAATTTTAAAAATTAACCTCTGAGAGGGGTTAAAGAGGGTGGTAAAGTATCTATTCCTTGGTTCAATTCACTCAAAACTCAGTGTAAATAAACTATAAAGAAAATAATGATACACATATTTTTTATTTTACAAAACTATCCCTAGGGTGTGTGCAATCAATTTCCACGCGGGCGAAGCCGCGGGGCGCAGCTTGTAGCTACTAAAATGATTGCTCTACGAATTTACTGGTCACAAATTGTATTTTCCACGATAGTTTTATGTGTTTACTGAATAGGTTCTTATTTACTTCCCAGTTTAACAGTATCACTTGAATGAATGCCTGAAACGAACAAAACTACGTCAATTCTAGCGCTTTATTAATTAACAAAATTACATAATAACGTCGATTATCCAACAATGTTCACTTAGTCGCCATTTTTTAGCTTGAGAAAAGGTTGCCAGCTCTACTTAGCTGTTTGGCGTCAGTACCATCGCAGAAAAAACGCTTGTTTCTTTCCGAATGTGGCGCTTTATTTGATCGTTGAGGTACCTACTCAGTCTGATTTTACTGATCTAAAGTAAAGTTTGTTTGTTCAAAATAGTTTTCAAATCAACATCAGTTTTTAAGAAGACTCCGTAATTTTAAATTTAAATTACCTGTTATCAAGCTGCTTTACAATTTTTTTGGTAAAGTAGCTTCTTCCATTTTTAGGGTTCCGTAAACAATGTGTGCCAACAGGACTCTATTACTAAGCCTCCCCTGTCTATCCGTCCTTTCGTCCGTCTGTCTGTCCGACTGTCAGCGGGCTGCATCTCAGAAACCATAAAAGGTAGACAGTTGAAATTTATCAGAGTGTGTTTTTCTCTTGCCGCTATAACAAAAAATAATAAAAATAAAATAAATGTAAAAAAAAATTACAAATAACGTGATTTGTTGGCTATTTTAGCTCTACGTTTATCTTGAACCGTTTTACATTGACAATTAAAATTTTGATAAGTTGTGTATTTTTGTTTATTATATTTATTATTTATTTTCATAAAAATAATTTAATAAATAAATAATAATATAATTAAGGAAGGAACTTCCATACCACGTTGAGTACCGATCACCGAAGTTGAGCAACGTCGGGTGCGGTCAGTACTTGCATGGGTGACTGCGTTTTGTTCGATGGCATGGAAACCTCCGTGAGCGAGTCGACTCGCACTTGACCGGTCGTATTTATAAATCCATATCAATGTTTAGATATTATTTGCGGACTTAGAGAATGCGATTGAGAATAAAGCTATTTCTCATGCTGTCCCGTTCGTCACGATATTTTCTGCGCATGACAGCGTCATTCTCAATACCTTTATTTAAGTATCTACGTGAGTTATATATCTTCGATACCAACCAAAGTCTTTAATGGATCAATAGGTCTTTATGCCAGATCTATCGCAAACCCCCAAAAACGGCGACACCAGCCAGAAGCCTTTAAATATGGCACTAAGGAGTAAAGTGAAATGCACTTATTAGCTGAGAGGGCGCGCCGAGTGCAGCGCCTAATGGTTGCCATTCACCGGCTGAATGGAAACGCGAAATTGCCAACAATTATATACTCTGGCAATGATAACTGGCGGATGCTCGGCAAACTCGATTGCGGCGCGGTTGTCTCGTGGTATCTCTACTGCATACAGTTTGCTAGAGGGTTCCTCGAGCTACATATATCTTTTAAATTCACCTTCTACGTTTTTTTTTTGCGACTTTTATAAGTTTGTTGTTTGGTGGTGTTCTTTTAAAAGCTCTGAGTCTAACAGATAATAGAAAATATATGTTTTAATTAACGTTTTTGACATAACTGTTCTGTGGATTCCCTGATTTCCTCCGTCTCCTCGTGAAAACTGTTAATTATCCAACTATCTTTCATAGAATTCTAGAATTGGTTCATAAAATGTTTCTTAGTCGTTTAATACCATGTGGAAAAAATACCTAGTACGATTTCGAACACTTCTCTGGCAGAGAGAATAAAACAAAAACCGTGCTAGCTAACCTCTGTAAGGTAACCAAAAACATATAATATGCAACATACAATTAATTCTGCCACAAGAGTGCAGTGCTGAACACATCCAAACTGAGCAGCGTCCAAGATAGCACACAGCCGCAGTTCGCTCCAATTGTGCGCCACAAACGAATTCATTTTCACAAAACTCATCTTGCAGACTGCATGACGTGACACCAACGTGGACTAACTTACTTCAGGATTGGAAGAGGCAGGGTGAAAATTAGAAAAATCTTGTTATTCTTTCTTTACTTTGCAGCTATCGTCTTGGGGACGCTTACCATCAGTATTGTTATGGATTAGTTGAGCTACCTATAGATTGTTTGTAACGGTCTGTAGTTAACTCAACTGTTTCAATTGTAAATACTAGTTCTAATTTGTTTTTATTATATTGCTAGAATTTTCTTTGTTTATAAAATGTTGACTTGCGTTTAAAACATTAGAAAAAGTAACAGATTTTTTACGATCGTTACAAGAAAAAACAGTGTTTTATTGCAAATCCAAGGGTCTTGTTATATCTACTTATTTCGTTTTTTGTTGATTTGTTTTTGAGTATTTATTGTCTCAGGACGCGTTTAGTTTTGGGGTTGTTTGCGCACAAAACACAATAGGTACTTCACATACTTCTGCATTTTTGTGTACAGTAATTGTTAATTTTATCCTTTCGTAAGGTCCTATACGAGCATACCTCAAACGTATGCTCGAACTTATACTTACTTCTATTTCGGCACAGAGCCATGGGGGCAAAAGCTCTACCATAAATACCATTATTGTGCTACCAACTTTATACCTCTTTTTGGGGTTTGGTTTGGATTTGTTTTTGGATGTCTGTCACTAAAACAGTAACAAAGTTTGCCATATTTTTTCTTGTGAACATACATAGTGTTGTTCAAATTAGTGCTCAATACTGAAAGAGGTCATTCACCTGCGAATAACCTCCTTCAGTATTGTGCACTAATTTGAACAACACCCTATATACATATGTACCTAATTATTATTATTACTAGCTGCTGCCCGTGACATCGCACGCGCTTTTCAAGTAGCCTATGTCCGTCCCTGGGATACCAGTGACCTCCGTGCCAAATCCGTTTAGTCGTTTAGGCGTGAAAAGGTAACAGACAGGCAGACAGACAGACAGACAAAGGTACTTTCGAATTTATAATATTAGTATGAACTCTATCCTACATGAGATGACACACGTTGTTATCCCATCCAGCTTCATTAGATCCGCGTGGAGGACGGCGCGGCGACGCGTGCCCGGAAGCGTCACGGCCGCGTGAAGACCGGAAATGGGCAGGATGACCGGATACTATCTCCGCCCGGCTCCTGCCTACCTGTCGCCATGTTGTGACGTCACGATACGCTCCGTCCCCACGCAGATTGTCTGATGAAGTTTAGGAAAGACGTTCCTTTATCATTTTGATGTAGGTGGAGTGACATGTTAGGAGTAACCTAGCACCAAGATGTCTGTAGTCAGACAGAGAACAACTAATTATCATAACGGTATATATAGTACGGGTAAGTCTACGTAGGTACCTAATTAGATAGATGTAATTGATAAATAATTATTTATTATATTGTTATATGTTATATTATTTATTATTGTCATTATTGTTATTGACAAAGAAAATTACAATATAGTATATTATTTTTAATATATAATAATTAATTATTTATTAAAAATAATAGATAAATAATTATTTATCGATATTTTTATAGTAAGTTACGCGATAAGTACCCGATAAATAATCTTCATTAGGTAGATGTTATGTTAAAAAATCGCGAAATTTTAAAAAAGTGCTACGGTCATGCCTAGTTTTATTTTTAGCATGAATGAATGTATTCTTTATTTGCACGTGAAAAAGAAATCCTAAAATTTTGTCGGTTTTGCGTTAGTGATAGGGTTGTCATTTTTGTAAGCATATGCGTAAAGTTATGTTTTACTATGAAAATTTAAAACAACGTATTTCTGAAACTTAACCAAGCGGATCAGTTGGGTATAGGGTGCACCACAACCCCGTTTCGGCTTAGTACACCAATAACGTGGCACCTTGTATATAATTTTATGGGCCCTTTAATTTAACGGAAGAGTACCGAACTCTATGGAAGATAATTTTGATGAAAACAATTAACCATATAGCACGTTTTGAAAATCTACAAAATCAAATTTCTAGTCAAACATTTTGTCCCGCGCAGCTCAAACTGTCTTTAGAAGTTGTAGTCTCCTTCGTCTTTAGAAGTTTCTAGAATTAAAAGTAAGATACATTATTTACATTAGATCCGTCAGAAATAAGGTGTTTCTGTTACATTGACAGGTGCCCTCAGGCCGCCCTTTGGGCCACCTGACGGTCATGCGTCGTCGTGCGCATCTGTCGGGCACACGCGATCTACGCCCTTCATTACTACCTATCTCCTATCCCTTTTCAATTTAGTCTCATACACCTACTGGTTGGATCTGTTTTTACTAGCTGCTTTCATAAAATTCTTTACTTTATTCATCGAATGACGATTTTGGTTTTATGATGATTTTTAAACTCGGGTAACGCAGGGCCGGTCATTGTGGCGGTCTTTAGTCGAGGCCTACGTCCAGCTGTGGATGTCTTTCGACTGAGATAATGATGAAGAGGACGCCATTATCTCGTCGATCTGAGTACCACTTATCGTATGGTTACTTTAACCACTTACTTTAAATAACATTGTTTGCTGAACGTAAACCAAAATCCTTCAGGGACTGAAGAGAGAGAAACGAGCGTGAACGAAACCAAACTTGTTGATGATAAAAAAAAGCTGAAAATTAACATTGCTGTTAGTTAAGATGTGCATAGTGGATGTAAGCGGGTTAACTAAGAACCTTAATTGTGTTGAAGAAGACCAACGTTTCATCCCTTTACGAGGGACTCGACCCGCACTCACCCTGAAAAAGTCCCTCCTAAAGGGATGAAACGATGGTGTTCTTCCAACACAAATAATGTACGTAGTTAACCCGCTTACATCCGTAATGATTTCGTCAACTACGATAGTTTTTTTTTTAACAAAAACTAAGCTGTGTCAATTTTAAGTAGGCCTCTAGTAATTTTCAACCAATATATAGAGAAACAAGCGTAAATTGAGGTGTTTTAAAAGCTCTATACTTATAATTAAAGTCGTGTTTCGCTCCCGCCCTCTTATAATATGTCCCCCAACGCGCCATGTGCGAAGTGGTTTGTGCTTTTACGATTTAATCGGGTTCAAGAATGGTGTGTCGGAGTTTTGATAGAGTGGTGAATGGCTTGCGAGCGAGTGAATGAACATTTTTGATGATTGATTTTTAGACGAACGTGTTCTTCACGAATGTGTTCGTGACGATGGGCAGAACGCTTCACGCAGTGTCAGTGAATTACCAATAACCCTGTATACAAAATGCACCAATGGGAATGATACCTAAGATACCTAAGTGTGAGCTAATATGGGATCTAGATTCTAAAGTATTCCACTAAAACAACACTTTTATCAGGTGAGATTGTGGTCGACTAGGGTCTATCGATAATAAAACAAGATCCGTCAAGTGCGAGTGTGACTCGCGCGCCGAGGGTTTCGAACGTTCGAAATTTCAAGTTATTTGCTGCTGTAGTTGCTGAGATATTAAAGTCGGAAAACAGGACAGAAAAAGAATAAGGGTTTCGAAACCGATCTCCGGTCTTCGAAACCCTAAAAACTAATTTTATCCAGCACCGATAAACTCAGTATTGATTGTGTTGTTATCTCGGCACCTCGGCTATCTCGGTAAAAGATTTGGAATGATCCTAAGTTTACTGAAATAAAATTATGTGTAGGTATCGATGATCGGCACCAATTAATTGTACGGTTTGGTGCTGAGATGTGAAAAAAAAATCATTTTTCCTGCCCTAGTCTCCTCATTTCGCTCAACGCCTCTACACTGTTTGGAGTTAACTGCTAGAGCAACATGCGGCCCTAGTGCCTAGTCTCCTCACTTCGCTAAACGCTTCTAAACAGTTGCTTGAACTACATGTTTTAACTAAAAACTAGTGAACCGTCACCAAAAAACTTACATAATTATGTAAAAAAAAACTCATTTTTCATCACGTATGCTATTATTTCTCACGTGGAAGAAGAAACTAATTTATCAGCCCTCGATATAGCTCGGTGTGGACAGGCGTGTCGAAATATTTTGTTTTAGAGTTTTCTACTTGAGCTTCATAAAAAAGGTGAACAGGGCCTCTTTCGAAGAATTCCACCTTCTCATCGTAGTCTAATGGATAGACCATTTGGTAAGTAATTTTACTTTTCGTCACTTTAGTAATATGTAAGCCTAGTCTAGTAGCCTAAGCCTAGTGTGGTGTTAAATAAAAAAAAATAAGTTTAGATCATGGATTTTCCTGACTACTTACCCATTCATTAAAATTTCGTAGAAACCGTTATAAAAATATCTTCTCTTCAGGATCTACGTAGGTTGGTAGGTATATACCCAAATTAAAGTCCTAGCCCCTACCCAACTTTTCTAAATGTTAATGTTAACCGCCAAGTTGTAGAGGGCAAAATTTAAATTATGAGATTATAAATTCTTAAGTTGTCTTCGAAAAGGGCCCCATCTGAGACAAAAGGTTGATGCGCGACTAATTGAAGAATGTTGGTGCAACATGACGTCATTAATATTCTGTTCGTCATTGTTTCACATAATTTCGATTGAAATATCCTCTCTCAGTTATTTTTTTCACTTCCAATCGCGATTTATGAAAAATACTTTTAAGTTCTAAAAGTAGCCTTCTTTTTGTGGATTGTTTTTACAAAAATCAATATACACATCAACATTGGTCTAGGAAATATCAGGATTATTAGACTTCATTAGGAATCTAAGCGGGTTAACTACTAACCTTGTTTGTGTTGAAAGAACACCAACGTTTCAAAAAGATTAATTTGTATCGAAGTGTGTCCAATTTTATCTAATTTTATTTTCCTCATTGACATATAAATTGAATTATTTTGCTTGTGATTTATTATGTTGACTACTCTATACTTCAAAATTAGAACTAATATATACAATTATATAATAATTGTAAATATTAGGTCCTTACATATGAAATTGGCGTTTTGTATGGGAGGAACAAAAAGTCGAATATTTTTTAATATAATATATTTAATTAATCAAAGTATGAACCATTATTTTCTATGCACTTTTGCCATCTTATAGGTAGTTCATTGATCCCTTTACTAAAAAAACCAGTCGGACGGGAATCAATAAAATCTTTGAAGGCGATTTGGACTGCCCCATCGGAGTTGAATTTTTTCCCTTGCAAGAAGTTATCCAAATTTCGAAAAAAATGGTAATCTGTTGGAGCAAGGTCCGGGGAGTACGGAGGATGTCTTAGACTTTCCAATTGAAGCTCTTCTAATTTAGTAGCCGTCTGTTGCGCAGTGTGTGGTCTAGCGTTGTCGTGAAGCAGCAGTGGCGTGGAGCGATTGACCAGCCTAGGTTGTTTAGCCGCTAGCTTTTCCATCATGGTTTGCAATTGCTGACAATAGACATCAGCCGTAATAGTCTGGCCAGATTTGAGAAAACTGTAATGAACAATACCGGCACTAGTCCACCAAACGCTTACAAGTAACTTTTTTGGGGTTAATTTTCGCTTGGGGCAGGATTTGGCTGGCTGGCCAGGATCCAACCATTGCGCTGAGCGCTTCCGATTATCGTAAAGAACCCATTTTTCATCACAGGTAATGATTCGGTTTAAAATACCTTCATTATTGTGCCGGTTTAGTAATGTAACGCAGCAGTCGACGCGCGTTTGCCGGTTTCTTCAGTAAAGAGGAGAAATTTGTGATTAAAGTGGCCAGTACGAAAAACGCCAATTTCATATGTAAGGACCTAATATTAGTTGTAAATATTAGTTATTATTATTATTATTACAATATTTACAATTAAGCTAACTGCAGACTGTTGCAAACAATCTACAGGTAGCTCAACTGTACTATATCAATACCAGTCGGAAGCATCCCCAAGAGGCTGGCTGCATTGCCCCGCTGCTGTATGGCAATGCTGATGCGCTGTATCATCATCATCAGCATCAACCTATCTAGTCCACTGCTGGACATAGGCCTCCCCTAATGAGCGCCATAGCGCCCTGTCTTCAGCTTGCCGCAGGTGCTGGATGCGGCAAGCTAAGAGATGTATAATATGTACTTATTAAATAAATACAAATACAAAATCCCTGAAAATACTAAATTAATAGACTTCTTGAAACAAAAGTTTTATCTACTTATAACGTACAGCTGTGTTACTAAGACCAGCTTTTCACGGCACATGCATTCAGCATAATAGTGGGATAAAAGAAATAGATAGAGAGAGAGTGAAGGAAATGATGTGCCTGAAACAACAGAAAAATACTTTTAATGTTATTTTATTATATTTGATCTATTTGCTAAAGTACCTACAAAAAATATCTAGGATTATAGTTAGGAACCGACTCTATACTCGGTGCCAAATAACGTGGCAATAGAGGACACTCACCTATCTGCTTCAAAAAATCATAAAAGGGCACAAATTAAAATTTTTTAGAAGTGTTTGGAAATTTATTATTAATACGCATAAAATTATATACCTATGTTATATTAAATTTATAAACGTTTTCGGTACCTAAATTCTTATGTTACACACAATTCGTATACTTTTTTAGTCATGTTAATGTAATTTGGTACTCTTAACTATAATATTCATTAACTAATTAAAATATCGCCCCCGTTTAAACTTACTCTGGTATATTAGAACATTATAATACGTAAATTCATTGAGAACGTAAAAACACAGTACCTAGTTAATTCCCGATTTCGAACTTTTTGGGTTGTGTTGTTTGTTTATTTCTTAGTACGCTTGTACTATGATACTTTGCTTGTACTAGGTACGATAATTGCCTTGATTTATGCGCATGCTGCGGCCTCTTACAAATTAGAGAATACTAGAACTAAGAACCCTATCAATGTTACCTATATAATTTATTTTTGTGTTATCTCTAGTTGGTAGTCCTAATAAATAAATACTCTAGCGCCACCGGTATCGCTTTAGGTCTGTAAAGCGATTTGGAAAGCGACAGAATAGCGATAATTTTATTCTGTGTAGGAGGAGGTGAATGACCTGTATTGCCTCCTTATTTGGCACTTGGTATACGAGTATCTCCGATCTGTTTTTTGTAAACAGAGTGATTACAAAATCAAAGAAACATTTGTGGAAAA
The DNA here is from genome assembly GCA_963662085.1 of Eupithecia inturbata. Taxonomy (NCBI): domain Eukaryota; kingdom Metazoa; phylum Arthropoda; class Insecta; order Lepidoptera; family Geometridae; genus Eupithecia; species Eupithecia inturbata. The sequence continues at coordinate 4,756,929 of OY759180.1, read as the reverse complement.
TATCGGAGCAAATCGTAGAAGATAGATAAGATTTTTTATGTTCAATTACAAAGAGCACAGGAAAACATAACAAATCAACAAAAACGATTTTTGGTTTTGAAAGCTCTCGTTTATCATTTAATTCGTCTGTCATCCGTTTGTGAACTCCAATTTGAACCTTTTTCGCTGCGCTTGTGCAAATGTGCGCTGACAGAGTTTTGTTTGTATTAATAGTGAATACCTCCCGGTTACCTTGTTGTTATTGGTTTCAGTTTTTGGGAAGTTTAATTCATAAATACCTTTGTTAACATAAACTATCTGGGATCATAGAACCGGGGTTAGATAACTCGAACATGACATCTCTAGTTTAGTATGTGTATATAAAAAATATCTTTATTTGGTTAAAACATTAAATTATGGGTCACCCACCGCTGGGTATAAATAAAACTCCTTTCGCTCCCTTTTCCACAAAACAAATAAATTCACATTTAATAATTTATATAGAATACTCAACTGCTCGCATAAGCTTTTTTTAGGAATGGCAATGAGCTTTAACTGCAGACTCTTGCAAACAATCTACAGGTAGCTCAACTGATCCATAATCAATACCAAGAAGCGTCCCCAAGACGCTGGCTGCATTGCGCCACTGGCAATGCTATCAAAGAAAAAAAAATATTATGAGCTATCAAAGTCGCATATAGTGATGGCCATATTTTGTCCTAGTAGTTTGCATAGTTTTGATAAAACTGCTAAGGATATCCTCAATTCGAACTGCATGGGAAATGATGCTTGTGAGAGCAACATAGCCACTGGATCTTAATGGCACCATTAAATACATAGGTATTGCTGTTTTGTTTTATATTTCTTGTCTTATTTTTTTTTGTGTCATTACACGTTTTTTAATTCAATTTAAGCTTTGGTTTACATGTCTAGTCAATATTATTTTATTATTTATTATTATTTGTTATTTAATGATTGGTTGAGTGTACATAATGTTAGGTCTCAAGCCAATTCATATTTTCTTAAATTTTTGTGTTCTATTATTGTTATTGCTTGTTATCTGTTTTGTAAACCTAATAATAAATAAATAAATAAATAAAGTGCCGATGCGCTGCGCCAGATACCCACCAAATTGATCAAAGCTTGTCTCAGATGCTACCTAGCTTTTGCTCTACTCAGCTGCATTTCTATGGGCACGGTTTGTTAATCCACTATATCGACATATGTTGGGTTATGGTGACCCGATGATTTCCGTCCAAGCTGACGTGTCGGTCCCGCTAATGAGCTCGCTTGTGGTTCCCAGTTTTTTGTTTTTGGATAATTTGACGAAATATAGATTGTTGAGGCTCCCGCTGCTTTGATTGATTGTTTCTGGGGAACCGTTGTTCGGCCGTGGGTATTAGTTTCACCTACTAATTTCACTAGACTTTTGCCGACTAGGTACTTTGATCGATGCTTTTGCACTCAGAAATAAGTGTTATTTTTTATGTTGGACCTTCCACACAGCATTATCTAGCTCCAAACTAAGCAGAGCTTGTGTTATTGGTACTAGATAACTGATATACTTAATACAATCTAACATAAATAGATATTTTTATTACACATAGAAGACATCCAGAACACCCTGAACAAATATCTGCAGATCGTACAAACATTTGTCCCGAGGCGGGAATTGAACCCGCAACCTCCTGACAAAAAACCCTGGTAGACGAAAAAAAGAAAGGACAGGGTTGTAGTACTGCCTGTATTTAATCACTTTCTTACGATAATTGATCGATAAAATTACATTATTAGTCTTTGCATATGTCAGGCCTACGTAAGAGATCATCTACGAATCCAGTTCTAAGCCTAATCGTCTGATGAAGACAAAATGCCCATAACATTTCTAGTTTATCGGGAAGCCTATCTTATGCATAACACTGGGTACAGCTAGGTACATATTATAATATAAAGTCCCCCGCGTGCGTGTCTGTCTGTCTGTCGAAACGTAATAAACTCCAAAACTACCAGACAGATATCCACATTGTTTTCATCAATTTACGGAGTGGTTCAAGATGAAGGTTTAGTTTATAATAATTTATAATAATAATATAATGCTGGACAATCCACACAGCCTCATATAGCCCCAAGCTAAGCAGAGCTTGTGTTACGGGTACTAGATGAATGATATACTTAATACAATACACTACGTAGATAGATATTTTTAAGAAAATACCCAGAACACTCAGAACAAATATTTGCAGATCGTACAAACATTGGTCCCAAGGCGGGAAGTTTAGATGAATATTTCATATCGATTTTTGTGTTGATTCTTGGCTGAAATATGATTATCGTCATATTCCGACAGTAAAATCATGCCAACCAATAAAGTTACATGAAAACAATGTTACTTACATTGTTTACGGAATTATTCCTCTTAACCTCTCAAAACCCATTTATACATAATATGGAAATCAGTCCCATATGGGACATTTGATCCTTGAGGGTTTAAAATGATATATTAAAATGATATATTAAACCCGTGCGAAGCCGAAGTGGGTTGCTAGTTAATATCTAAAAGCATACACAATCCACATTCTCCGGAATATCTCCTCGCCAAGTTATGTGTGGCTCCCGCGGCATGCGACTTTCACAAGCACCGCATAAGCGACGTTTTCTTAAATAATTTTCGGTCGTGTGTCGTCCCTCGTCAGGAACTATTAGTGTCGGTAATGGCACATAATGACAATAATATAATCGACCATTAACTGTGCATTTTGGCCGCAATGCCACCGCCATGTCGCACGGTGCTCCCCTACCGTTTGTACAGAAATACGTGGAGAAAACTCGAAAGTTGATTAAATAGGAAATATCGATGGGATAATAACTTTACTCGGGTAAGACCCTTGCGGGCTCGCTATTGTATGCAACTGGTGAGTCTTCTTGGCCGACAGGTTAAAATGTATAAAAATTCCTAAAAATATAAGACAACTTCTTATTTAGGCTTAAGATATAAGCAAGATTTGTGTCATCAGGTCAGTAACTTAACGAATTTTTAGTGTATCTACACCATGTGGAGCAGAGCGTAAAAAAAATTGCTGTACATTTCAGCTATCTTCGTTCAGAACTCGAAAACAATTAAAGACTTAGTACGGGCACTAGTCGCGTGTTTCCTCAATTCGTCCCAGGACGTGTCGCCTTAAGGTTACGTTTAGGGTGTTTAAACGGGAATATACACACGTCGTGATCCTACTCTCAGATACTTAACTGTCATTTGCGTTGACGCACCTTTTAATTTAACGTCCCCTTAAGGGCAGAGGGCAGACCATATCACGATTGAACGTGTGGTCAAAATATTTTCTGTAGCTAAAAGTCCTGGGCATTTTATCCCATGTGCAGTTCTTGCTGGGTTTCTTATAGCCAACCCACACGTTGACGAAGACATGGCGATCTAGTATTTTCCCCCTGTTCTAAGCCTGGCGAGCCTCGATTCGCTTTAACCAGCCAGTACAATTGGTCAAATATAAGGCCTAGTAAGTATTTGACTTTTACTGGCTGTCAGAGCAAGCAAAATAAACGACGTTCCTGTACCCTTAGTACGAGCAGATACAAAAAACATTCGATAAAAGTTTTCGAGAGCTCGATTCGACATTTTCCATAGATTTGGCGCCTTGCAGCACCTTTACCGGATAGGAACTATTTTTCCTAGTTTGACAGCGGTTGAATAGTTTAATACGAACTCGATTTTAGCATCGTCTTATTCTTTTTTGTACGTGTAAGCGAGATAAAAGCTAAGTTTCGAAAACATTCTTCGAATTCAAAACTCGGCATAAGTACTGATGGCTCTGCCATCATGTGTAGAAGTACAGTTTGATTTAAGAAGTCCTCCTCGTCATTTATGCTTTTAGTCCACTGCTGATCGTGCCTAAACAAGGAGGTTTTTGCCATGCTTGTCAGGCGGATCGGTGATCGCAGTCGAGGTGTTAAAATACACATACGGAAGTTACAGCCCTTCCTCTGGTATAGGTACCCTGGTCGGTTCTTACAACATCCACGGTTTGAGTTGGGGGGTTGATTCTCACGCCGCGACGATCACGGCAATTTTACAAGATTATTTCCAATAAAGATCAGATTCTTCCAATAAAACAAAGGACTGGCTGCTTTTTATCCCAGAAACCTACGCATAAACCTAGCCTGGAAAAGGTAAGATTTATGGCTTTTTTAGTCTAATTTTCAAGTCTGAACATACTCGTGGGAGGAAGCTGGTCAAAGTGGTACCTCACTTCTAGCACATTTCGTAAGTATAAGCATAATGAAATGAGCTCTCGGGTTGCATCGTCACGTGCCCTAACAAGCGCGCCGGCCAGTCTCGCTCGGTTCTCGATAAATTCCTTTGATTTATTGCGTTTTTTTTCTCTTGAACATCGATATGATACTAAGCCAGTCGTAAAAGTCGTTACATGTTTTGAAGATATAAGGCAATATACATTTGTTTTATTGCTAATGTTAATCTGAAAATACCTAGTAGAAGTAGGAGAGGTATTTGCCCCCTGTTTTGCACTTCAAGCTGAAACAAAAATAATTTCAGAAAGGACGAAACAATGTCTTTCATGTAAGCGTTAAAAAATTACTAGGAATAGGGTTTAGAACGGTCAAAAAACTTCAGAGATTCTATTTGACTTGATCATTGATCTTCTTCCTTCATGGATGATGTTGGTGATGACTGATGTTCGATCAGAATTTACTCTCCATACCGATAAGAATACAACAATGACTCAGTCAATAACTAAATACAAAATCAATAGATAGAACAAAGCATATTATGTCAACTCTGTAAATGCAGCTACAATTTGTAAAATGTATCAGATTACTGGGACATACTTAAACACATTAATATCAGGGAGCCGAGAAACAATAAAAAGTTTGAATAATGCCCGAGCGGCCGATCCGAGGCATAAACAAGTGCATGGTGTCTTCAAAAGTTGCTGAGCAACTTGAGTGTCACCCACATTATGAAGTCAAAACCTCGATTTACTGTCATATCTTCAGTAAGTATTAAATATAGAATTAATATGTAAATATTTATAATGAAAACTCTAGCCAAGAGCTCTACCAAACTAGCCCGATTTTTTTTTATTTCTCGAATAACCATGTGATGCATAAAGGGATCAGAGGAAAGGCCTTTGTCCAACAGTGAAACGTAATTCTCTACTGTGCTTTTCTTTGCATTACCAAATTTTAATCCCTCGTGCCTCGAAAAGCATGTTAGCGTTGGTCCAGCGCTTGACCTCTCCCCGGTCGTGTCATTCTACCGTGCTATCGGATTATGAGAGTGAGGGAATAGAGGGTGCAACTGTGTTTGCGCACACACTTGTGCATTATAATTTTATTCTGAGCACATGGCAAGTCTCCTTTGAGACTCAAAAAAGCTACAGACTTCGTACTAATCATCACATGTAAATCGTATACTTACTGACACCTTTTTGAATGCGCAGGCATTTTGGCCACCTATATGCTCAGCTAAAGGCCGCCCTGCGTATCTGACAACAAAATCGCGTAACCAGTAGCCATATCGCATTACACATAAAATATGTATTATTTATTGTCCGTAATTAATTTAAACACACGGGAGCCACAAAAACAAGTAGCTTGAACAGGAAGATGTATATAACTCAATCGCGGTATGAAGCTGCTGCGATTTGTTACCTTTGAGATTGGATCTGGTACATCCAGGGCTGGATTTAGGGAGTAATTTTTAGTTTTATTACCAAAAAAATGCTTTAATGCACATAATAATACAGAGCATGAACTTATCTAATAGGATATGTACGTACATAGGGAGCTTAACCCTGAAAAAGAGTTTTCTTCGAGAAAACTACAGAGTAACAGGGTAGGCGATAGAACAGGTAGAGGAAATATACAAATAATGAACTGAACAGCAGAAACCAATATACCTTCGTTTGACAACACTGTCACCTGATGGAAATTCTAGAGTCAATTTATATTGACACTAGAATTATATATGTTTATGTCGTGGTCACGGGATGACACTCATGTCGTGATCATCCCGTGACTACGACAGTGTGTAAACCTGTTGAAACGTCGGGAAAAATAGGTAAATAAACGCGGTAAACACCCGTTAAATAATATTATTAACTGTAAAGAGGTATAATAAAAAGATAAACTATGGTAAAGACGAGAGGGAAAAGAGAGCATGTTTAGTTAATGTCTGAAGGTAACACGTTATATAAGCAACAAATTAATAATCTTAGGTAGGTACAAAGGTCGCCTTATCAAAACATTTTATAGCACAACAGCAAGGCACAATCAGGTATGAGCTGAGTGAGTAAGACATCTCTGTAGATTTGTAAGTCCTTTGAAAGTAAAGCACTTTCTACTTGTTAAGCCGAGCTGTAGTGAAGCGAGGAACAGAAATGAAATGGAATAATGTGGAAAGCGTAATAATAATAATAATCATTTATATCAGGCATCACAAGGCAAGTACAAAGTAACTAAACTAGGGCCCTTATGATAAACACCTTAGAGACTAAAATACATACCTATAAAAAACTTAGAAAAGAATCGTGTCATTGGCATGTGGCACTGGGTCGATGACTTGCGTGTAATAACAGCCTAAAAATCGATAAAGCGTAAAATAATTGCCGTCATTTTGTGGATGGTCAAAAAACCGTCCACAAAAAGGCAACATTTTTAGGCTAGTTAGTTTAGGTTTTGTGCCAACAGAATCGACTCCAATATAAAAGAAACCAGGTTTTTACAATTCGATTACTCCCAAAAGTCCTAGATACATCTCTGGCTGCGCACACGCAAAACAGTGGTACAGTCACAGTAGCTAATGTCTTAACATGATAAGGTATCAGTTACGTCTGGGAGTCTCTCGTAATATTCTTACTAGCTGATGAAAAAGATACATAGAAGGTAAAGATGATAAAACAAAGAGAGGAATGGAACTCCCAAGACTTTTAGAAAAAGGAGTTGTCTCGCAGCACAAATTACATTCCAGCTCTGAAGTGGAACTGGGCCAGATACGTCTGCCGCATGTCCAACGATTGAAGAGATCAAAGACCACCACAGAGTGTGCCCACCCAACGCTAGGAGAATGGCCCGACTCCGCGTAAGTCGATTCCCGCAACGTCGACTCTTGTTTAAGGCTGGTCTATGCCCCAACGGCCTTGAGAACACAAAATAATTATCAGTAGCCGTATAATTAATTTACTTTATTCGTGAAACGTTCAATTTGTGTAAAATACTTTGACAAATAATTCAGCCAAATACAATCGGAACGGAACCGTAGAAATCTAAAGGTGACGTGGAATGCCCTGGACGAGGTGGCGCGACGAGCTCGATGCACACTTACGTTTAAGGAGAGACGGAAAAGAAAAATAAATGCTATGCCAGATGTTACTGCCACAGGGCAGCCCCTGTTACCGCCCCTGTAGTGGTTATAACACCTTACTCTCGTAGGTACTACGTGGTGGAAACGTCTGCACTTCAATTACCTAGTAGGAATTTAGTGACGAGATTTATGAGTACCAACTTAAAAAAAACCAACTAAAATTACCAGTACCATTTCTTCATCAGTATGGTTAGTATCTATATCATTAAGAAAAGTATATAATAGGTAAGTAACTGTTAAAAACTGGTACTTAACTTGTTCCCAGCGATGCAAATCAACAGCAATGATGATTCAATTTCGCAATCTGCTTATTACTCTAACGAGGTCTGATGAGGCCGCCACACAGTCTCCCATCTGTAACTACCTACTTTCACACACAGACAAACTGACAAAGTATAATATAGTTATGTAAGCCATACACATACACGCTACGGTCTACCGGAGAGGTTGTGCAGGCTTGCACGTGAGTGGTTACCGCACGTCGGTAGTTTGTATGGGGATGTTCCGGTGTACCGGAACGGTCTTCAGTTCTTTTCGCGATACCGTACGGTGTCACTCGAAATAATTGCTTTTCGATCTTGCGCTACGTCGGGGTGAGCTGCGCAGGTTCAAAAACCTGCACAGGTCTATTCCCACACACGCTCCGGTCTACCTGCGCAGGCATACCTGCACATGTAGACCTCTTCGGTGGACCGTAGCGTGTGTGGCCGGCATTAAACAATACTTAGTTTTAACGTGCTAGCGTAGCAAATTAAGAACATAATTTTGATGTTTTGCAAATAAGATTTAAACAAATGAATATAATAAGGTTTGTACTAAAGCCATTCTCAAGAAATAATGTTTGCCAGAGCCAAAGTTTATGTAAAATGTATGTAGGTAACTTTAAAAAAAATTTATATAAGTTGTACATTTTATAAAAAACCATGTGTGTCTAGTCTACAACTCACCTATAAACGCTTTTGGAAGTTTCAGGTTGTTCAAGGATCGTTGTCGTTGTGTTAATATAAGTTTTTTATTGTTGTTCTCTCTGCGCAAAATCGGCCATTGTATAAAAAAATATGTGTTCTTGCAAATAAATGATTGATTATGAATACATTATTGCGGCGATCCTTAGGGGAGGGCTATGTCCAGCAGTAGCCGTTGTTTGATGATGATTAAGTACATTGGAGAAGCACCTAGATGCTTAAAAGTATGTTAGGTATTCGATACTGATATCATTAAAAACATAACCCTCCTTTTTGTACAGTCGGGTAAATGTAAATATTTTATGCAAAATAGCTTCCGTTAATACGTAGATCTGTCAAATGTCACTGTTGCAAAGCGGGGATTTAGAGAGCCGCCATACAATGGAAAACATGATAAGGAAATTTTATTTTAGCATTTATTGAAAAAAAATCAATTCTCATGTAAAGCAAAAGAAAAAGGCAATGTCGTACGGTAAACGCATCTCATTAAAGCATTGTAGTATTTGAGACTAGTGTTTATACTGATTTCGCCAATAATACTACGCAAAGCATACGTAATCTCCATTACCAGCCATTTAGGTCGAAATGAACAGATCTTTGACAGAGTTTAACATTATCTTGATCGACCTGCTACGCTGTGCGATTACGATTTAGTTTCCAAGAAGCAGTTCCCGTTAAGATCACTTTAATGAGGTTTTAATTGATAGATTACCTATATCGATATTACCTACTACTAAGTTGGGAGAGAGATAATCTTGCTGGTAGATAGCTCGCGAGGTGATTGTTGACACTAAAGTCATTTACAACGGGTTTTTTACCATGATTTGAGTATTGAGCTTTCCAATATTATGTAAATGACTTTAGTGTTAATAACCATGATGATTAAAAAAAAAGAAAATGATATTAAATCGTTTTTAATTCTGTTGAAAGGATCCATACTCTGTTGAAAGCAGTCAATTTCCGCTGTCCCTGCCCAACAAATACAACCTTTGAGTGTAGGTAGGAGAGTACTGAGTAAACTAACGGCCACGACTGTGGCGGTCGCGGCGTAAGAATCGACCCCTCTGATTCAGCCCGTAGATGTCGTAGGAATCGACTAAGAAACCTACCAGAGACAAGCAGCATCTTCTGTGTATATTAAAAACTCTACTGCGATCCCCTCGTTCTCTGAGTCCCCGAAGTTCAAACAATATGTTCAGCTGTGGAAGTATGTGTACTGATGAGATAAACTCGAATGTCCGAGTTAATAAAACGGGATATGATTCTTGGGTTTGATCGTTCGAAGAAAGACGCGGTCAATCATAGTCCGGATCTCTAAGTTCCTAGTCATCGTTTAACGAGACTCCGAAGATAGCAATGAATGTCTAGTTAGGTTTAGGTACCCATCAAAAGAAAATTCATTTGAATTTCGGTGTAAAACATAACCAGACTTCAAGCAATAATTTAAGAAATGGTGCTAACCATTGCTGCCACACCGCGTAGATATACAACCTCGGAACCACGGGAGTAACAAGAAATTATTTTTATACCCATATAAATTTCACTTAAAGTGGACACGATTCCCTGCATAAATAGGCACGGTAGCTGTTCGATAAATCTTTACAATCGACGCCCCCGCAGACTGGATGGGCCAGGGCTGGAGGCTGTGGTGGGATTTTTACGCTATATTGTCCAAATTTTTTAAGCTCTTGAGAAGGTAGTGTTTGATACAGGTTCAGTTTGCAGACCAGCGTCCAGCGACGAGACCAGCGTCAGAAAATTTGGATATACAGGGTTACTGGTATTTTACTGACACTGCGTGATTTGCAGGTTCTGCTTCTCATCACGAAAATGTTCGTGAAGACGCTAGGTCTTAACCTAAAATTGTATGTAAATCTCCTACCATACAAAATGTAAAAACACGTACCTTCAGAACCCACTGTTAATACCGAGGCTCTCCGGGTTTTCAAAAAGTTATCTGAGCGTCTGGTCGACGCGACGCGTGACCCGAGAGCGGGCGGGTATCTGGCGCAGCGCATCAGCATTGCCATACAGCGGGGCAATGCAGCTTGCGTCTTGGGGACGCTTCCGACTGGTATTGATATGGATCAGTTGAGCTACCTGTAGATTGTTTGCTAATTTTCTTTGTCAATAAAGACTTGTTAAGTATAGTTTCATATAAAGCCCCTCTAATGAACTATTATTGAATGGAAGAAGGCACCTACTACCACGTTACCAAGATTAAGAATCCTGGGACCTGGCGTCTTCACGAACGTGTTCGAGATGATGGGCATAACCTGACGTTCACGCAGTGTCAGTAAATTGCCAATAACTTACCAATAATATGAATACCCTTGGAGATGCGGATGAATTATCCCTATTTTATAAGAGAACAATAAACATTTCCCCTTTAGTTTACGGATGATGATGTTGGTGATTTCCTTAGACGAAAGCTAAGGCGAAAACATTAAACTGTCAAATTAGAGTTTTTAGTATAGAAGAAATGTCAGATTTGACAGTTCTTGCCATTTTTATCGAGTGATATATTGGCGAGAATTGCCTTCGTCTGTGAACACGTATCTCTTCTTGTTAGGTCTTTGAAAAAGTAGAATGTGAGGCATAAAATCCATAGAGAATCTCAATTTCTCAAGGGTACCAAATCAATAAAGTTTTTTTTCTCCCTTGCAGCTACAATATCCAAATCCCACCATCAGCTTCCGAGCTATTCATACGATATCCTAGGTCAGGGTTGCCATTGTTCAACTGCTGTTGCTATGAGATTGAATTGAAGAGACTCATTCATTGTAGTCCAAAGTTCAAGCTGGTACCTAACAGATCGGTCATAATGTTCTTAGCGCTTAGACATGTTCCATAATACCTAAGTTAGTTAATTACTCTAGACTTGGTGACTTGCTTCTGTTATTCGAAAAGCGTTGCTGGTATCACTGTAAAACATAGCATATTACTATCCGAATAGTAATGTTTTCTGTTTGCCAGCTAAGATTTTGGTCAGCCCTACAGCAAAACGAATGAAATTTAAAGATCATTTAAATTATATGAAGAACTCGTAATCCTGGCACACGATATACTTCACTTCTTCATTAATGGTTACTTTACGAGTCTCAAAGAGTCATAGTCTCCATGGGAAATAGTCATCAATAGACCGGAGAAGTCTTCCGGCAGGTATGAATTGTGATTTTTCTATACCTAGTCAGAGGAACGTAGTCTGCTGTTGTCAATTCTTCAAATTAAGAACTTTCTGAGAAGGCCTCTTGAATTACTGAAAGTAGACATCGTAGAAGACAACAAAGGGAACTAAGAAGGGGTAAGCAGCAGAATTTTTTGAGATTATGTAATGAAAAAGTTATTGACTAGTCATTACATAACAACTTAATAGGTATCATACAGATGAACTTTATAACTAGATGGACCTAGATGGCTTAGGTAAACAGAGCTGCTAAAGCCAGATAACAAGACAGATCAATTTGCAAAATGCCACTGTGGATATCACAGCATGCTAAGGCTCGACACATACCATGCCAATTGAACAAATGCATGAGCATGACATGGTAGAGGGAATAAGCGGTACAAGAGAAAATTATTGTGGTCCAGAGGGGCATTGCTGTCTTTTGTAGGTTAGGCTAGCCGAAAATACTAAGAAGATAAAATGATAAAAAATAAAATAAGTTTATTCTTGAGTCTTAAACAGTAATATATATAATATTTGGTAGATGCCCTAGTTAGATCAAGCCCAGAACAACTCTATTTCACTTTCTTAAGACTAGCTTTCTTGTCTAAAGTTATATTATAAACTAGTTTCAGCCCGAGGCTTCGCACGCGCTATTTCTATGGGAACATTCTAAGACTATTTACTTCCCATGGGAACTGATTTACGAGATAAAAAGAAGCCTATATTTGATTTCGGGCCTAGAACTACCTGAGTGCAAAACTTCAGCCCGAGCCGTTCAGTTGTTTTGGCGTGAAGATGTATCAAACAACCATACATCTAAACATCTCTATTCTCAAGGCGTGAAGTAGGTACTCTTCCGTGTACTTCATGCCTTAGATGAAACACAGTAAGCGATACAGCGCAGCGTCGCATTGTCGCGATTTCCGCTGGCCATTATAAATCTCGTGGGCAGTGGGACGGCGATAAATAACACAGCTTACCGCGCGGTCCACGAAGGTACAAGATTGTGGACTTGTGTGAGTTTGCACATGAATGGCATGATCAAAATAGGATGCTGGTCGCGATGATTCTCTGCGATCAGTTCCTAGAGTTCAAACAGAAAAAAAAACAAAACAAAAATGTCTTTATTTATGTTCCTAAATAAAGACTGTTACTAGTCTATGTCTAGTCTACACTTTATTTAATAAAGTACCTATGTAAACAATAATAAAGTCTTTTTTTAGTAACGTAATTTTATAACATAATCATAACAACTAATAAAAAAAACATAATAATGAAATAAAAAAAGGTTTTAAACACTTTTTTTACGAACAACCATCGTAGCGATGTTCAGAATTTATACCAACTTGCAGGTGGATTCTAAAGATCAAAAACTCAAAAACCCGAAACTCAAAGTGCTTTATTTCCTTTAGACCTTTCAGGACTTTTCTGACACGGCATATAATTCAAATTACATATGTACGTCTCAGATTAAGATACTGAGGAATGCCAAAGCTTGACTAGTTAAAGCTAGTGCTTAAACGGTGCAGGATCTTAAAAAATAAATCTGGCACGATGGTTTGTGATCAAAATGTAAGTATCTGCTGATACTTACATTTTGATGTGATGTTCTGTTAGTTCTAGGATGAGACTTAAGGTTACATTCTAGAACTAAAACTGCCTAGCAAGGTATCAAGGTGACAGAACAGATAAACCACATAATTAAATCACAGTTCACCTTGCACCAAGATTGCACTATGATTATTATGCTCCTCCTTGTAGAGGCATCAATTACGTATGAATGGATGGCACAACTCAAAGCATTTTACTTCGACATAAGATGGGTGAATTATGAACAAAACGCTATTAAAATGAGGACTGGGTATAAAGAGATCGCTCCTAACTTTTTAAGCACTTGATGCCCAATGGGTAGTCGATTTTGGTCAAGTTGAAATCAAAAAAGCTCTATTCGGTAAGTGGACAGTGTGGTTCTGAAGCGAAATCTTAAATAGATGGATGCCTGCCTATGCCTCCACTCTTAAAAGTGACACATTTTCCAGAAAACCATAATTAATCCCACAGGTAGGTGTATCCCTACACGATTGCACATCTTTTGTGAGTTAAGCATCAATGGGCTCAAAAATAGGCTCTAAAACAGGCCTGAAATCGTCAGGTTTTCGTGAAATCGAAAAACAAAAGCGCACAGACAGCATGTCTCGATGGGTCGATCGAGTCCATCGCCCAGGTAGCATGAATGGTGCGCGGGCGCCCCGCTGGCCGTGAGTTATGCGCGTCCCGCGGCGCGGTCTGCCTTCACACCTCCGCCCGCGTGTGGTCCGCGCTTTACGGCCCTGGCTGCTGCTAGAGCTGGATCACATCATGCGAGAGGTAGGCATTAGAGAATGTCTCAATATGTGCAATGTTCGTGTTGCCTGCCGTGGTTTTTACGATTTTGTATGTCGGTGGCAAGCAGCGAAATTTCTTTACAAGGGTAGCCAGAACAAAATTCTGTTGACCTCGAAAATTAGACGTACCTATTTCATTGGCATGCATTAGGCGCGGCCATCAGCAGTACTGCAAAGAATGATCTTCTGCAAATACTATGTCGCCTATTGTTCTACACCCTTATACATAACCATTTTATGGTTTATGTGTAATAAAAAAATAGTTTACTGACAATACAAATACAATAAAATAGTGTACTCAATAAAAGTCAGTCCTTCACTTTGTGTATTTAAGTCTAAGCTAAAAGAGCATTATCTCTCTCTACAGTCATATCATAGCAGATATATAAATATAATGGTATATATTATATTTATATTTAGTTTATTTTAGGTATTTATCGCATTTTTTTTAGTTTATGTTAGTTTGGTATGTAAGTTTGTAAAATATTATTCACTACATAATTTTTTTTTGTTTTTTTTCCTTTCTTGTATGTACACATTATCTATCCACACTCGGTTCATAAATTCTCTGTACATCCATAGGTTTACTGTGAGAAAACTCTTTTAGGGTTAAGCTCGCCTTTGTACATGTCCATTATTTGTTAAATTTATGTATGTTTTAACTTGTGTGTGCAATAAAGAATTTAAGAATTTAAGAATACGTTCAAATTCATACTTCATGATATTACACGAAAGCTAAGACCTCTTGTATTTTCCCATCCACGCGACACCTAAATCTTCGGCGTTTCTAGTAGACACCCTGGCCGTAAGATATTATAATATTAGTCGCATTAGTGTGTATATATTACTGGGGGATTATTTTATTTGTCGGAGTTACTGCGTGCCCAGTTTCCTGCGAGACTCGATACTGGATGCGATTTTATTGGACAGGAAGGAAATTCTATCGTAATATATTCAAAGTTAAACGGTATTATTTATTCCTCTTTGGTACTTCGGTACAGTCAGGTGATTTTATATGTTTAGGGGCAGCATAATATAATTTCATTAATTACATCTATTATCTATATATAAAAGAAAGTCGTGTTAGTTACACTATTTATAACTCAAGAACGGCAGAACGGATCTCGGTGAAATTTGGCAGCGAGGTAGATGGTATCCCGGGGCCGGACATAGGCTACCTTTTATTCCGGAATAAAGCGTGTGAAGCCGCGTACAACAGCTAGTTACATATAATTTAAATGATTTTAGAACGGAACTTACGTCGATATTGTATGCATCGACAGATGAATAGGTTTTTAGAATATTAAATTCTAATAAAATTCTAATAAATAATAATAATCATTCTAATAAATTCTAATAATTCTCTGCATAATTTTTTTTCCTGTCTTTTATGTACACATTATCTATCCACACTCAGCTCATAAATTCTCTGTACATCCATAGGTTTGCTGTAAGAAAACTCTTTTAGGGTTAAGCTCGCCTTTTTAAATGTCCATTATTTGTTAACTTTTCTATGTATGTTGTAACTTGTGTGTGCAATAAAGAATTTAAGAATGAAATAGTTTTTTCTATAATGCTGTTTGTTTTGTCTTGACCTCTTCTTCTTCTTTATCATTCATACGCCCACTGCTGAACATGTCTTCATGTGTGTTTGGGAAAGGACGGGGTTTGCCATAATCACCACGCTTGGTAGACGTATTTATGATCGCAGTGAAGATATAATAATAATATAATAATAATACAAAAATAATATAATAATAAACAGAAGAAAGCTGCTACCCTGCCTCTGGTAGTCTTTATGTTGGCTTCCTATGTCTTTTTTCTGTTCGAATGGACTAAAATGCTGTTGACCGTAGATGGCCATGACAGCGTTACCGGGCTTGTGGCGGGCGCAGAGGCCCCATGTCTTGAACTTAATATAGTTATTTATACTAAAGCACCAAGATTGTCAGCTATGTATAATAATAATAATAACAATTCTGGACAATGTATGTCAGATAATGTTACACAACACGATCCTTGAAGATGACTGTACCTAAGATGCTCTGAACCGGGTTATTCCAGTTTTCCCCCCTGAAATCCCCCCTAATGATCCGGTCTTGCACTGGCCCAGTGAACTTAGACCTTATTTATAAATTGAACATCGTCGTCCTAAATTATATAAGTTTTACTTTGATTATCATCTCGAAAATGTTTTTCCACATAAGTTGTACAAGACTTTCTTAAAACACGAGTTATCTCGTGTTTTAAGGTATTCATCATAGCTCTGATGATGTTTTTATTTCAAATAGTATACGAATACCACCAACAAGTTCAGGGATTATATTTACCTAAAGCTGAAGCTGAATGTCAAACGAATTCTATTGTAATAAATTAATTCTGACGTTTCATACCACGTCGTCGGCGACGACAATGTGCAAGGTTTAATCATACAACGAATTCTAAAATTAGTGCGTTCGGCTCCGAAAAGTGTACGTCCAGCCTAAGTAGGAAATGCTATACCTCACTTATAAATAAGGCAGCGGGTCCAACGTTGAACATAACATAAATAACCCGCACGGAAGCTCATTTGGTTACGTATATTCTGACAGAAGTAATGTTGCTCGTATAATATTACGACTTTTTGATTAGAACCTGAATAAAATGTTATGTGGATTGATTGCCTATATTGATAACCGTTTACTACTGCAGCCTTATGGCTGTAGATCACGGCTTGATGGCGTAGTAGCGGTCTTCTTGATGATGTAATTTCTCTGGCCAATTGTGGTGTAAATGTAAATATTAAAGTTTTTAGGCACGTGGCACGAGATGAAGACTCGATGGAGCGTCTCGTGGTCTAGGGCAGACTTGGGGGCAAAACTCCATTAGTCGCTCTCCAACTAGTTGATCGCAACTCATCACCTCTCCGACACAGTCCAACATGACCATCTGCTCCCACAACGCAAAGAACAGGGAACGATGATGGCGGCGCATTGCACGAGAAGCTGTTCATCATGAGGTTCATCATAACCACGACCACTCCACCAAGAGTGAACGAGTAAGCAGAAGAGGAAGTACTTATAAGAATTCAAATAAGATCAAGGTAATGTTACTTCGTAACTATCGGAATTAATTTAATTTATTCGGATAAAAGCGAAAGTAATTGTGTATGCCTGTTACCTTTCCAGCTAGTCTTAAATAATAATAAATCTAGTGAAATAATTTTGAGAATAGGATCAGTAGTTCCAAAGATTACCCGTTACAATTGCACTTACAAATTTTACCCTTCTAAGTAGGTATAATAAGTGTGTGAGAATAGATATCTCTGGGGTACCATCTTGTTATCATTTTACTCCACTTGACTTTGCCCATCGCCATTTGAGTCTTCTGATTTTTAATGTTACCATCTATCGTTTTTGTTTTGTTTCTGATGACTTGGTTTGTCAGTCCGTCCGATTTCTTCACATTCAGCATGCTCCTTTCCTTTCCTTTCCTTTCTTTTAGAAGGCAATAGGAGAAGAAGCCGGCCTCAGAAAAGGTGGGACAAGGACATAATGCTAGTCGCAGGAGTGATGTGGAACAGAGTACCTCAAGAAAGATCTGAATGGAAAAGTTTGGAGGACCTCCTCCTACCTTTTCCATTTTAGTTATAATTTTAGTTGTCTTCAGTTTAAACATGTTATTTTAAGATGTGTATATCATTATTATAGTATAGATACAGAAAACTAACACACTTACAACCCAATTGGTACCAGCTTATTACCGCAGGCAAGCCTCCAAGTACCTACTTCCTTTTCATTAAACACTAATCCCTATAATCAGAGAGTTAACTAAACATAATTCGACGGGCGATTTAATGACACATCTGATGCGCACGCGCTTGGCCTCCAACCATTTTGCTTTTCTATTATTTGTGTACGTACGGTGAATGAAAAGTAGTATATCATTTTATTTGTAACCGACTTCGAAAATTGGAGGAAGTTCTATGTTCGCCTGTGTGTATTTTTTTGTATTTTCGCCGATTTCTCCGTCAATTGTGACCCGATTGTGATGATTCTTTTGGTTTTATTTAGGAAATTATCCCGGGGTGGTCCCATATAAATTTTATTTCCGTTGCGTTATTATTTGTCCCGGAAGACTTATAAACTATGAAAATATAAAGGAATTCGAAGTAGGTTTTTCGTTTTTTTTAAAACATCTACTGGCAAGCAGGCTCTCTCGATTTTTTTCAAAATTGTGTAAGTTAGGTGTTCTTGAAAGGAGAACTTAGGAACAACTTTCCTAAGTTCTCCTTTCAAGAACACCTAACACCTACTCGTCTGACTGCGTCTCGGCAAACGGCCGAGACGCAGTCAGTTGGCTCCCCGGCCAAGTGGGATGACGACCTGCAGATGCTGGGTGCGGGAGACTGAAGGCAGGGCGCTTTGACGCTCATTGGCAAGCTTTTCTATAGGTATCTATCAGAATATCACCAAGCATCTAGCATAGGCTGATTGATGATCTTGATGATGAGTAGATACTTACATATTCGCATATAACTTACTTATTTAGACGGACTCGTATTTTCACGAAAGGATCCGAAACGTTGAAGTAAAACAGATCCCACATAAAAATAATTGTATTGTAAGGCCGTTTTTTGATTGGTCTGTAAGCTTTCGGTACGACGACATCAGCACACTCGGATGTCGAAAGCATACCGCGCCGCTCATTCACATGAACACGAGCGCAAAGTGGGCCGGCGGCGGCGCGGCGAGCGCGGGGAATGACGTTCCTATAGAAAAAAGGATATATACTTTTATTATATGTAGTTATGTATATTTATTACTCTTAGCAAAAGGAGTAAGGCTATACAGGGTGCCACGGAAAGGGAAAGTACTAAGCCGAAAAGGGGTGATTCCAAAAACCGTAAATTTGTGGTTTATACTCAAAAAAATAAAACTCGCCGTGGCCCTACAATCTTCCCGTTGACCTAGAATCATGATACTTGGCAAGAAACAACGTCTTACAATTAATGCGGAACCCTTGGTGCGTGAGTCCGACTCGCACTTGACGTTTTATTTTGTAATAATTTCATGACAAAACACTTTTTGCTGAGAAAACAAGAAAAAAACATTTGTGAAATATTTTTTTATGTTGAATAATGCTAGAGTGCGTGTAAAGGATCACGAATAGGAAGAAAAACCCTTCATATCTTGTAACAAAAAAAAAACAAATTCAATAAATCGTTATTCACAAGTTGATTGCCTCGGGGTCCAGAATCACCCCCTTTCGGCTTAGTACTACGACATTTCCGTGGCACCCTGTATAATTTTTCATTTAATAACCATTTAATAATAAAAACAACCGTCGTGATGTCTTCAGTCTGGTAGGTAGGTACCTCAATAATACTGCGACCGCCGCCGCCGCCGCGCCGCCGCCGGGCGACCGTGCGTAAA
The DNA here is from genome assembly GCA_963662085.1 of Eupithecia inturbata. Taxonomy (NCBI): domain Eukaryota; kingdom Metazoa; phylum Arthropoda; class Insecta; order Lepidoptera; family Geometridae; genus Eupithecia; species Eupithecia inturbata. Next base: position 4,737,622 of record OY759180.1, on the reverse strand, counting down.
CAGTGTACCTACATGAGAAAGCTAGCACGGTACGACGACATCGCGCCGCCGCGCGCCGTGCCGGTGCCGCCGCCGCGCCGCGCCGTTTAGACGGCCACCATAAGCACGTGAAAAAGGCCTTACGTTCGAATGATGCAAATACTTTCATTGGTTTCGTTCGGCTCGGTAAAATGCCAGAGGATTGAACATGCAGTACCGAATCTGTACCGCGCCGCTGCCGCACTTACCGCCCCAATCAGAAACTCTCTACAGAAATACAAGCTGCTGCCCGAGACTTCGCACGCTCTTTTCCGGCATACCGTTTACATTCCTGCCAAATTTCATTAAGATCCGTTCATCCGTTTAGGTGTGAAAAGGTACGGACAGGCAGACTGATAGACAGAGTTACTTTCGAGTTTATAATATTACTTAGCTCAGTAAGCTTTCCGAGCGAGCTGATGTCGTACCGAAACCTTCCCGACTAATCAGAAAACAGCCTTTAGTCCCAGTACTTTCTTTATCGGTAGCGATGGCGTGCACCGTTCCACTAATTTGTCGACTAAGTTCACGAATGAACGCCATTTGGCCACTAATCGGTGTCGGCTCATCGCTCAACCAAACGCACGCAAGCCAAAAAAAGTTGTAACCATATGCTCATTTACGCTGATTTGACGTAAGCTTCGTGCTATGTTATTGCTAATTATGATAATTCGTACGAGTGTGAGAGCCGTGGCTTAAGGCTCGGTGCAAAAGGACCATTTGTTAACGACGCGTTAAAGTTTTGTCAGGACCTCGCCCCAGAACAGTAAAAAGCTAACCAAAGAAAGCAAGGATAGAAAAATTAGGCAGTTTTACTCACAATTATTGGTCAAATAGGAGGAACGGCAGGAACTTCATGAAAACCACGACTCAAGCTCAGTAGGTACTTTATTTACATTTTACAATGCAATACATAAATTTATCGTTCTGTATTTTATACCCTCCCTCGCTACGACATGTAAACCGATGTTTCCAATTCAATTCAAATTCCAATTGTCTATGGAAACTTTCCATAGACAAGGTAATGACTATGCTAGTGTGACATAAACGCTTTTACTTGCTGAAACAGTCAAAATCAAATTCAAAGTGCTATCTCCTTTAGAACGTACATAGACCCGGACTCTTGGACATTTCACAAAATTCAAATTCCATAAGTAAAACTAGGAAATAAAGTGATCAATTTGATTTTGGTTCACTTCAATCTATCGGTAAAGTAAAGAAGCGAACAAGAAACCTTTACCTTGTTAGGTTCTTAGTTTTCGAGTTGGAGCAAAACTTGTCCCAAGCTTTTTTATCCTCAAGAGATACCTAATCTGATATTTTGTAGTAAGCCTTTTTACAAAGGATATGCTTGACAATTTGTTTTAATTTATTTATTCATAATTTATGGTGTACGTAGCTAGACTCTATTTCAGCAAGCAAAAGAGTTCATAATTAGGCCCCCCTAAATTTTTCGTTGTCAGTTCAACAACGGCCCGTTTGCACCTGCCCTAAAGTATTGGGATAACGAGAAATATTAACTTATGGCAAAATTATAGAGCGCAATACAATGTTCAAATTAGTTGAAGGAAACTAATTTTTTACTTTTGTGATGGATGCGCGCGTTGGTGTACTCCAAAACCTCTAATTATCAGGGATCAGAGAGAAAAAGACTCCGCGCTTCAAATAAGTGTAGTCATACATTGGTCAGCCGGTGTTTTAGTGCGCCATACAGCAATAAGCTGTCATGCAGCAAAAGCTCTAGGTATCTAATATACACCTGAATAGCCATTAGTTCTAAGTCTAAGAGTCATCATCATCATCTTCGCTCTGCTTGTCCACTGCTGGACAGGCTGCCCCTGATGAGCGCCATTCTAAAAGTAATTTAGTCGAATCGTTGAGGGTAGTTGAATTACTCTATTTTCCGTATTTAGACTCAAATTGGTTTGATATGCGTTGATGAGGTTAGTTTGTAGGGACATCCAAGTTTAGGTACTCATATGCTATTCGAAACTCGTCCTTTATTTAGACCATTCGCCTAGTCGCGGAGTCCACACTATCTTCAACACCGCATTAATTACCTACATTACAATAAGTGACAACCTCTAATTAAAAACAATGCGTCTGATTCAGAAATGGACCACTACGTGGGTGTCGAAGTGACATGTAACGTAACGAGATACGTGATAAAAATGACATTGTGCTGGACCTCCGATGATTATATTGTTATGGGTCGTTCTTTATCTAAGTAGTTAAATTTAATTTTGTTTATGTATTTTACTTAGTACCTATAACAACAATAACATTGATAGGGTTATTGTTCGGTTAATCAATAAAAAACCAAATATGTCGGGGTGCCCTTTGCGAGAGATAAAGGTCTACACAAAACAATAAGTTTTCACCACTCCAGCTCGAAAACGGTGACTTTGCTGCTCAAACACAGTGAGCAAAATCGGGGTTTGCTCATATGTGGAATAAAGGATATCATTCAACTTGTTGAAAAAAGTTATTTGAATTCAGAATGCTGTGCTAAATTACGATGGTGTAACATGTTTTTGATACTCTATGGTCGGCGCCGAAAACAAGAATAAACTACGCGTTCTGCACCGAGGTAAACTTTCTCACTGAAGGCATCGTCATTTTCATGTGTGCCTTGACAACTTGGCTTGTGAAGACCATTCTTCTAGGCAAACAGCGCCTTCTTTAAATAATATACCAAACAACAGTGTCGGAATTTTTATGGGACTTGCATCTCTGTGAACTGCACTCATTTTAGCTTATCGTAGGGTCTTCACAAAAACGCAAAATTTCGTTCGTTTATGGTTTTTATAGCATTCGTACCCTCCATGGTTGTAAACCAAAATGAGTTCCTGACATTTGATCTCTTTTATACAAAATATTAGGTCCTTACATATGAAATTGGCGTTTTGTATGGGAGGAACAAAAAGTCGAATATTTTTTAATATAATATATTTAATTAATCAAAGTATGAACCATTATTTTCTATGCACTTTTGCCATCTTATAGGTAGTTCATTGATCCCTTTACTAAAAAAAACCAGTCGGACGGGAATCAATAAAATCTTTGAAGGCGATTTGGACTGCCCCATCGGAGTTGAATTTTTTCCCTTGCAAGAAGTTATCCAAATTTCGAAAAAAATGGTAATCTGTTGGAGCAAGGTCCGGGGAGTACGGAGGATGTCTTAGACTTTCCAATTGAAGCTCTTCTAATTTAGTAGCCGTCTGTTGCGCAGTGTGTGGTCTAGCGTTGTCGTGAAGCAGCAGTGGCGTGGAGCGATTGACCAGCCTAGGTTGTTTAGCCGCTAGCTTTTCCATCATGGTTTGCAATTGCTGACAATAGACATCAGCCGTAATAGTCTGGCCAGATTTGAGAAAACTGTAATGAACAATACCGGCACTAGTCCACCAAACGCTTACAAGTAACTTTTTTGGGGTTAATTTTCGCTTGGGGCAGGATTTGGCTGGCTGGCCAGGATCCAACCATTGCGCTGAGCGCTTCCGATTATCGTAAAGAACCCATTTTTCATCACAGGTAATGATTCGGTTTAAAATACCTTCATTATTGTGCCGGTTTAGTAATGTAACGCAGCAGTCGACGCGCGTTTGCCGGTTTGCTTCAGTCAATTCGTGAGGTACCCACCTTTCAAGCTTTTTAATCTTCCCAATTTGCTTCAAGTGAATTAAAACAGTTTTATCACTAACATCGCAGCCTGCAGCTAACTCGGACGTGGTTTGCGATGGATCCGCTTCCACAATAGCCTTCAACTCTTCATTATCAACTTGAGTCTCAGGCCGTCCACGGGGCTTGTTCTGCAGGTCAAAATTTCCAGAACGAAAACGTTGGAACCAAAAACGAACTGTGTTTTCTTTTGCAACACGACCGCCATACACATCATTCACCCTTCGAGTTGTTTCCGCAGCACTAGTGCCACGGCGGAACTCGTACTCGTAAATAATGCGATATTTTAAGTTTTCCATTTTGTAAAATGAGTGACGCAAACAGAAAAAAAAACAGAAGAAAAAAAACAAATGAATGACGATCATCGAAGCACAAATACATGAGTCTATAGCTGTACAAATTTGAATTTGGAATTCCTTACCAAAGAGGAGAAATTTGTGATTAAAGTGGCCAGTACGAAAAACGCCAATTTCATATGTAAGGACCTAATATTACAAAATATTTTCTCGCTAGTCGAGGTGAAAAGTTGTATGTAAATCTCGAGAGCAAATGTTTTTTGTTTTGTGCCTTTTAAATCCCTTGCTAGCTCCTTTGATTATTTACCTGTAAACCATCAAAGGCTAGCTCAGCAGTCTACTTTAGAGCCACTCGCTACGCTCGTGACTCTAGACTGCTTCGCTAGCTCTGGATTTAATATCGGCACGTGCAACAAAAAATAGGTTTGCTCACTTGTTGAACAAAGAACTATTGTACAACGTCATGTCCCTGTAGATCCTTTTTTATCCAAATGGTTTACATTTTTCCAATGATTGCTTGTTACACCATAGGTAAACAAAATAAAACAATTTAAATTTTTAAAGGTAGGGTTAATGACTCTGAACACTATTTTGGTTTTAGTTATCAACTTTCTCGTTCCAGTTAATATTACCATTTAGCTTTTAAGCATTTTGTCTCGCTTTTTTTTGTGCGAATATGAAACAAACGCACGACAAACAGTTGCGGTGCATATAGTAGCCCGACCTGTCATCTCTCTTCCTGACACTGGGCACGAACATAACGGGTTTGGTTGTCAAACTAGGGCTAGATCTCAGTACCTACTCACGGGACCCCCGTGTTAAAAAACTCAAATGACATAAAAACAACATTTTTAATTTGTTTCTTTGAATGTAAAAAAAAGAGAAAAAAAAATACGATAAAAAACATGAAAGTGCATTGTTTCGCACATAATTTGGTCGAGATCTCAAGAACTCTGCGGTCTATTGAAATTACTTATGTTTTTATTCGTAGGTTATTACTAACTATTTGGTTCCTTGAACCTGTTTATTCATAAGTTGCATAGTTTTCTTGTAAAAAAGCAAAAACTTGACTTTTGCGCTTACACCGTTCCAAAAACGAATGCTCTGTCCCGCTCCTATGAACGCGAAATCCTATGCCTATCCTGTTCACAAAATGGCGCGCATTGCGCCCTCTTAAAGCACAAGAGTTTAGAGGCCTAAGCCCACCAGTGGGTGAGGTACGGTTTAAGTTTGGATGTTTGGATGTATGGATGGATGGATGGATGTTTGTTACCTCTTAACGCCATAACGACTAAACCGATCAGAATGAAATTTTGCATAAATGTAGCATGTAATAGAAATGACGCGTAGAAATTAGTTTTAAAGAAATTACAATTAAATAAGTTTGTTTGTTTATGTTGTTGTAGATGTTTGTTTTGGCTATCTACGTATCTAAATCTAAATAAGTAACTAAGTAGGTGCTATACCATAATCAGTTCTAGCAATCAGCGTCACCGTTACCAGAACCACCGGATGTGACGTCACAGCAGATCAGCGCGTGCGCATGGGAGCAGCTTCCGCTTCCGATGGACACCTGTGCTCACCTACCGTAATGTTATGTTTCTGGTATAAGGTAAATTTTAGTTCATCTATTTTATGATTATTTTTACAATTTTTTTTTCTGCGAAAGACTGCAGGCGTATGCTGGATGTGCCAAGCACAGGGCGCTCACTGGGGGAGGCCTATGTCCAGCAGTGGGCTAAGATAGGTTGATGATGATGATGATATTTGGATAAATTGATAAAGAAGTCATTACTTAGGTCTTTAGTTTCAAAAAGGCTGAATAGTGTTTCATGGCGATAAGTTTCCTCCTCATGCTAACCCCGAAATCATGGATTTGGTACTTTACAATCGATCTATACTAATCTTTATCGATTGAGTTCGATTCCCGCCTTGGGGCAAATATTTGTACGATCTGCAAATATTTGTTCCGGGTGTTTTGGGTATTTTCTATGTATAATAAAAAAAAATATCTATGTAATGTAATGTATTAAGTATATCATTCATCTAGTACCCATACCTCAAGCTCTGCTTAACTTGGGGCTGTGTGGATTGTCCAGCATTATTTTTTTTATTTTTTGCATTTTGGTGTCGAGAGTTGAATCAAAATTTTGCCAAAAAAAGACGCCGCGAACTGACGCTGTTAGGTTTTGATTTGATTCAAAAGACTCAGGTAGACGGACACAAATGTGTTTTCTTTTCTACTATTTACTTACACAAAGATGGCAATTAAATAATGGCTGACTTTTTTTTAACTAGTTTTATCCACAACGCCACATGCATATATCACCCAGACCCAGTATGTACCCATCTCTGACAGGGATATCCCAAAACCATTTTAGAAACTTTTTGACGAGATTAAAAGGTACATTTTTAAAGAATGGCGTGATCCTCTTTTGTTTGTCGTATACTGTCTCCATCGACCCAATAGTCAGTAAAATGTCATTTATTTTGTATAGACACCAATTTCGCCAAATCACTGCGGCAACCACTGCACACCGATTGGCCGACTCAAAGACAAGTATTACACTCGAGTTGGGGAAGCAAATATTTTTATCGATATCGATAGTAATAGATAATAATATAAAAAAAAATATATTAACATATTTATTAACATTATACATATTTAATAACAATATTTCTTTCTAAAAGTTTCGTACGAGCAAAAAGCTTAACATTATAGTTAGTATTAATGTAGAATGTAGATCTAGGATACATAGGTACACTAAGTTTTTGATGCCTTAATAAATATAATTGAAAATTAATGAATTTTGTAAAATTAAGTATAATTAAATTTTTTACTATATCGATGAAGTAATATGCAATATACCGAAGTTTTTATAAAAGTTACACTAATCAAATAACTTAATCAAATTGATAAATTTTTTATTAGTATATCAGCACAACACTAGTACCTATAGCGAGCGAGAGTTGACAATTATTAGTAAAAACCCTGATCAGTTTCGGAATTCCAAAAGACCATTTCTACTCTATTGGGTATGTGCTCGATGACTGAGGCCTATTTGTGACGTCTCGTCAGCGTGGATGATTGTATGAAAAAACCAAAGACAATCGTGCCAGCTTTTAAAAGTTTACTTAGTACAATAAATATGCGTTTGATAAATTGACACGAATTTTGCTGCGTTGACCGTACCTCGATAGTGTAGGGGGATTTGACCGATGTCAAACGTCATGTTACCTCTTTCTATCAAATGTTTTGGCGTCACAGATCGGTGGTCAGTTCATTGAACCCACTTTGGTAATTGTTCCGGATATACGACAGGTACATACCAACATACCGACACACGTTGGTCGGAGGTCACCACCGGAACGATTTCATTGCCCAATGAATAAAGTTCTATATCGGTGGAATAGTCATTTTTCAAACAATACGTAGGCATTCCAAAAGTCAAAAGTTTAGAAAATATTCTTCAATTTTGTACCTTTTTATTTTCGGGAGGGACGTGCGAAAGTAGTTATTACTATAAAAATAAATAAATAAAATAAAATCAGTTTAATGCAGGCACAAAAAGACCCATATCACATACAAAAATACAATGCACACAATAGAAAATATATTAAATAAAAAGATTAAACTAACATAGGTAAGACCTAGACTGGGAACGGTTCATCACCTGGAAATCTTCTAGTGTAAAATATACTAAATTTAGTAGAGTTATATAACTAAATAGCATAGTTCAATAAACACAGGCGAAAGCATTGTTTACTTGCGACTTTATAAGATACATGATCCCGCCTGAGTTAACTGTCGTCTATGAACGTCATAAATTCCAAATGATTTAAAATTTTATATCTTATCTAATAAACTTTAAAACAAATATGAAATGTTAGGATATACACAAACAAACGAATATTAAGGCGGTTACACACTGAAACCATCCCATAGTCATAAAAAGTCGTAAAATGTATTTTAACATCCATCTGATAATCAATCTAACACGTCATAACTTTGACATCGCTGTCTGGACCTAAGCTTTATATTATTCAAACCTTTCAAAACAAAAATACAATTTAAACTTCAACTCTACTAAAATAGAGTTGATTTTGAAATGTTAGGTGATCAGAAAGAAAAAACTGCTCAAGAAGACGACTGACCAAATGAGTTGGTGTATAAACATGTTAATTCATAATAAAATTTAGTTTTTGAAGCATCATGTTTGCATACAAATTGGGAAGCTACAGCTAACAGTTGCATGATAAAGATAAGAAAATTATTTTGAGTCAACCAAATCTACCTACTTGTGGAAGTAGAAGGAATCAATATTCTTAAAAAATAAAGATCACGTTTCTAGATCCGCGGTTTCAAGGGTTATTCTTATTAGTCCAAAAGGGAAAAAAGGAGAGGAAGGGAAGGAAGGAAGGGGAAGGGGGAAGGGATATCTGTGGTTGCTATAGTAACCTAGCAAAAAGCTACTTACTAATATGTAGGTAACTAAAATATTTTATAAATAAAAACTCGACATGAAACGACGCTACGCCACCCCTTCTCGGTCCCTTATACAAATTTTAAACATCTTGGAATATCATGCTGGATCAATATCCAGGCCAATGTATTTACTGTTCATAAATGCAAGATCTACAAGGTGATGCTTTGTGATGATAAACGATAGTTTCATTTAAACAGCTTCAATTTACAATCAATTGATGGATTTCCTTGTTTCATCTCCAAATAGAAAAAAAAACACACATCGAATTTGTCTGATTGCAATCAATTTAACAAGGAAAGTAAGCACAAATACTAAAAACAAAAAGATTATAATGATAGACAGTACAAATCGCTACGTCATCGCGTTGTGTGGTCATACGAACTCAGAGATATTCTGTGTCTGACCGCACATTATGAAATTATATCGAATGACTTAGAAAGTATTAATTAGTTAGAAGAGGTTGTGGCTAGCCGCAACGTTTTTTTACTTTCTTGCTGCTGTGGTAGATTGTCGCAAATTTGCAGGTGTTTATGGTTATTAACACAGCGATTAAACTATTATTTTGATGCTAACGGTACCTATGTAGAGTCTATAATATTTTTTTTGTGTTTTAACTACCTTTTTGTTTATATTGTTTTGATTACTAGGTACATATAGTTGGTGCTACCCCGCGACGGCGGCGTCCTTTTCTAGGTCTTCAAACTCTTATATTACTAGTATTTTTTTTAGGCTGAAGCTCTCTCCAGCATCATACCTACCAACAGGCTCACCAAAGTCACAGATCCGTAAATCGTGCATTACCTATTACATTACTGACACGTTTCGTCCGATATGTTTGATTAATCACAACCGTGAATGTTATGATTTATTGTGCGCAAGCGCAGGTCACTCCTCATCTCATTGGCGCAGCCTTTCAAGCCTCACCGATCTGTTATATTTGAAATTCCTAGCCGTATTGGCTCGATCGATGATCATAAATAGCAATTTTGCTGTAATAACTTCATTTGATGAAAGCGAACTTTATTGTGTACTTAGTGTTTTTTTTATGCTGTTTGGATTTAAAACAGATTACGTTGTACCTGCTAATTTTTTATATTAAAAGTGTAATTCCATACGTAAAATATTTCAATTTATAAGTCACTTTTATTTTGTTCTGCTGAGCCATGTTGGTTGAAAACAAATTAATCTACAAAAGAGAATGCCAGGCTTCCGATATTTACTCGGCTTTGGCACCGTGTTGTAAATTTAAATTCAAGAAGCTCTGAAATCTCACACATTAAACTAACTTGCATTCAATCTGACGCGTCCCAACCTAATCCTGACGTAATACGCTGAGCACAATTTAATGTCCTATTTCTTGGAAAGCACATGCATCTCTGCATACAGCCGCAATAACTATGGTCAGGACAGTAGCTTGCGTGTCGGCTGTAAATTTTGCTGGCGGTCGACTCAAAGAAGGTAATCAATGTTAAATCATAGTGAAGTGACACATATCGATTGCATTTCAAAATAAAAAATATAGGATCGCTGATGTGAAGATCCCGATAGATCGACCGCCTTAACCCTTGACTCTGACGTAAGCTGAGTCATTTATCAACGGACCGGGTGACCATGATTCCGAGCATAAAGCTCTACAACTTGTCTTGAATTCCTTACCATCGCTGATTTACCAATCAGCATTCCAGACAGCAAAAGGGTTTGAATAAATAGCAGGTCATATTTTTAATCCGTTCAGGTCAAAAATTATGGTGACAGTACCATTAATAAATATAAATCTCTTCATTCGTATAGCTGTGATGTGTGAGTGATGGCGCGGCGCGTTTGTGGCGGAGTCAGGTGCGCGCGCGCATCGTCCGACGGTTTCCTCGCATTTGTCACTGTTGCCGGCGATTACTCATCTCATTGAAACATTAAGAGAGCTAATCACGCTGACTAATGGAGCCCCCCGTCGACACTTCCTAAAGTTTCACACTCCAGCGTGTGAAATGCCTGTCAGCGCTGGTGGGGAGATGGATAGCTTTTCAAATTGGAGTGGACGTAAGCTGTGCCTATTTTAAATTTGAATTTGTCGTCTGTGAAACGGTACCAACTTGCTTGCAATTGCAGGATTCTACGACTTATACGGCGGTACAGAAAGACCGGCAAGCAATATCAGGATCAAAGAAATTGAAGTTATGTTATGATACTCAATAATTCAATGCGTGAACTTGGTCTGCGATTGAAGATGACTTTCTAAAAGAACTCGTTGCTCATTGCATGCTAGCTATACATTGACGGCGCGTCAATCGCTCTCAAGAGCGCAGGACACGTTCAATTACAGGAATGATATAGCAAAAGTTTATGTACCGAAGTGCACCTCTCGGGACCAGCAAAAAAGTACACCATAAACAGAACGTTTATGACGGCAAATAAACCTGACCATCTTCCATCTTCCCCGTAGTGAATTATTGCTTTATTGCTTCAGAAATATTTCACAAACAGAAAATATTTTATGATTCTCCAGTTAAGAGCGGCCGTATATCATTTTAAGCCATAGATAATAAAATTTAAGTCGCTGAGTGCAAAACAAAAGTGCAGTGCGAAAACTTGACACACTTGAATTAAGTTTGAGATCACAAGTGGTCTACGAAACAGTAGCTCTAGGAATGAGGTTATGAAAATATAAGCTATGTATGTATGACGCTTTGATGATCGCAGCTACCTTTATGCGAAATCTTGATTTACTTTGTAACCAACAAATAGAACAAATACGCGGCGGCTGCCAAATTACATTCATACAAAACAAATCAAATATTCACTAAAAACTAACACTAATACCTAACGACAAAACCAACCCAAAAATTAACATTAAAAACCGTTCTGTTTGTAAGTAATAAATCTGAAAAATCTTGCTCATTAAATAGTCAACCAAAATAAAATTAAGGAATTCAATAACGCAGATTTGAGGTGCAAACAAAAAGCCAAGAAAAAAGGCACCAAGAATTTCTCGTTTCGTCAGAGCACATAAAATTGGAATAGTTAATGCTCAGCGAAATCGTTAAGGAGTCTACAGTACACTGTAATTGGGGGACATTAAAACACTGATGTTATAGCTGACTGTTAAATGTTTTACGTGGGCATTAGTCCTCGGTATTTACATTTACACATGTGTTACAATGTACTCTATGTTATTGAAGATATCTTCAATATAGATTTTAATCATTGATCTATGAACTCTACCATGACACAAAATCAATACTTACATAATATGTTGATGAATGTGACAAAAATGAACAATGAATATAAATAGTTTTAATGTCCAATTGACCATGTAACAAATGGTTCAAATATTTACAATAGTATTATGTATGTCATCTATTCATGTCAGAGATGTACGAAACGCTAAAAGTGTGAGGAACACAAAAATGCTATTTTTACCGTTGATTTGATATCTTATACAATGAATTACAAATAGTCAGATAGTTAGCTTAATTGTTTCAATTGTAAATACCTACTAGTTCTAATTTGTTTTTATTATTTGATTGTAATTTACTGTCAGATAGTAAGTTCAAAGCTTCGGTAAACTATAATTTATCGAAGGTTCAAAGTATCGTTTTGGGTGAAAACAAAACATCCCTGTAATCGTAACTCTGTGAAAACCTCTTCTGTCTGATGCTGATAACTACATACCGTGCAAACGATAACTACTAGTATAATTTAGCGTCCCACAACCATCGATCTACCTACTCATTACAGGTATTCGAACCATTGTCTTCCCACTGACCTTTGCTTTGCGTAAACTCGTAACTCGCAGACTCTCAGACATTGTAAACACGATTTACGACAGGGCTGTAAAACAAATACCGCCCAAAAATTATGTCAAAACAACTCGTTATGCTGTCAAGAGATTTGACTCGCTGTGTGACGCTGAAACAAAAGAAAGCTGGGTTCTACGAAAGTAGTCGTCCCGTAGATTCAGTGTTGGGTTTTTGGATATGACAAAGTAATTGAAGACAGTTTGAGTCATAACTGGTCATTCTTGGAAGGTCGAAGGACGTCTGGACAATGGAAAAAGGAAAAAAAAGTGGAACGTTTGCGGTAGTGCATCTGTGATCATTAGTGTTCTCTGAGGATGTTTACCGGTTGATACCACAACGTTGTGTCGTTTTGACTTATTGCGTTGGTTATCATCATTAATTTGCTCTGACATTTGCAGTTTGCTTTGACGAAAAACAACTAAAAAACTACAATGTTAACAACCTCGAATCCTCATAATTACTTAGGTACACAGTTTTTGGATAAAATTTTCGAATCCACTTACATTCTAAAATAACATTAGGTACCTACTGAAAGAACTACTGTTTAGGTAGGCGTTGCTACCTAAAACATCCACTTCCCCGAAGAAACCTGTGCCGCCAGCTAAAATAATAACATTGCCAGAATGACCAGACTAGAAATAAACGAGTATTTTAGTCGGAACAATAAATCTGTCCTCAATTTCAACTGAATGCAGCCCGTAATATATTAACTCGTTCGTTACAGGGGTTTCATGTAATTTTTCAGTCGACCCCGGGGACCGTTCACACTATGAAGAAAAGGAAGCATAAATATAATTAAATTTTTACTTATGATGATAATCTAATAACTAGACGAGGAGGATTTTTGGGATGCATGGTCAAACAAGAAAGGAGAAGTTAATAATTAAAATAATTAGTATTACATGCGAAAGTTTGGATGTTTGTCACCTCTTCACCTCCACCTCGACAGCCTCTATTGGTCCACTGCTGGACCGAGGCCTCCCCCTGATAAGCACCTTATTGGCTTTTATCTCACGGGGGGGAGTAATGCCCATAATCCCCACGCTGGGTATGCAGTTCGGTGGTACAATTGTTCTGTTTACCTACTTGATTTTTTTGGCTATTTGTCTTGATTTTAGTAAGGTTTTCATGTCGTGTAGGACATGGGAACCTATACTTTATATAGAACATTCTTACACACCTAGTGTAGGATTGTTTCTTTAGTGTTCTTTTTTCACCGTTTTTTTTTTGTTTCATCCACATCATCATCATCTATAGTTAAATTTAACGCACTGCTGGGTATAGACATTCTGAAGTTTGTGCCACCCGCCATGGTTTTATGCTAGCGGTATCCATTACTTTGATTTATTAGTCTTCAATATGTTTTTTTTAAATGATTTAACTTGACCTTTGTAATTTTTTGCTGGTCGTGCTGTGTGTAGGTGCAGTGTAGTGTAATCGGAAACGCAGGGGCCCCGATAGCCTTTCTATTTCAGTGGCGTCGTCGTGATGGGAATCCAAAGTGAAGCGCATTCGGCTATCGTCCGCTCTTTGCCGACTTCTTTATGCTATTGAGAGTTTCTTTGCAGATCTATTTTGATGGCAAATTGGGATCAATTACAGCGTAAGTTGTGACGACATCGGCCCAAATTAAATATTTTTAAGTTCTTCGATTTTGTTGGTAAGATGAAACCATCAGCATCAACCACAGCCTGATTTAGCCCACTGCCAAAGTTTGGCCATCACTACTAGCTGCGTCCATCACGTTAGTTTCTTTGTCTTGATTTTGGATTATTCTATTAACTTGACTTTGCTTTAGTTTTTTCCCAGGTCGTGTAGTGTGTAGATGCAGTGTAGTGAAATCGGAAGCGCAGGGGCCACGATTGCCTTTTTGCTTCAGTAGTGATGGGACTCGGAAGTGAGGCGCATTCGGCTATCGACCGCTCTATGCAGACTTATTTATGCTATTGGGAGTTTTGTTGGACGTCTTTTTAATGGCAAATTGGGTTCATTTGAAACGTATGTAATTTGTGTTCGTCGCGTCATCGGACGATAAATCCATACTACTCTTACTTTACGCGGTTCTCATTTAATTTTTTTTATCATACTACAGAATATTTACATGCTAATTTGTAGGAAATTTTATGGAGAATCTAGATATATATAGATATTACTAGGTATTCCTATAAAAAGACCAAGAAAACGGCGAAAAATGCGGCATCAGCAGACGCGCGGCAACCGCGCGTACACGTCGCGCCAGCTGACGGTTACGCCGCGCGTAAGTCTTGCCAGTTGAGAAGATATTATAAATTCGAAAGTAACTCTGTCTGTCTGGCTGTCTATCTGTCTGTCTGTTACTTTTTCACGCCTAAACGGCTGAACGGATGTCAATAAAATTTCGCACGGAGGTAAATGGTATTCCAGGGACGGACATAGGCTACATAAAAAGCGCGTGCGAAGTCGCGGTTAGCAGCTAGTACTTATAAAACTTAGTCGGTAACAATTAAGTTAGGTACCAACTATTGAGTAACATATACACATTGTCGTAGGTAAAATGTTTTTAACATTGTATTTTCTGAAGGGATTAAGGGACAAAGAGACCATTTTCTAGCATCATAGGTTAAATAGGTATCAAAAATAGTTTTTGTTGACCTCAATGTTATTAGACGGAACTGATGACATTTTGTAGTGAACCCTTATCCATCCACATACCTAATATTATAAAAGCGGAAGTAATATTGTTTATCTGTCTGTTGCCTTTATACACCTAAACGGCAAAACGGATTTTGATGAAATTTGGCAGGTAAACGGTATCCCGGGGATGGACATAGGCTACTTGAGAAGCGCGTGCGAAGCCGCGGGCAAAAGCTAGCTAGAAGTAAGTTTCTAAGGTGAAAATTATCGAAAACGAAATGGGCTTATTACACAGCAAAATACATACATTTTTAACGTTCCCTTTTCCATATCAAGGTATTATCTGTGAGAATAACAGTTCTACAATGAAATAGAATATTAAATTATTACTTGCATCCGAAATTCACGTGCATTAACCCGTGGGAAGCAATTGTCTACGTATAGGTACGTAATACGTAATCTAGTGTGCGACATCTGTCATCTATAATTACGTTGCGACATTGAAATTTAAGTTTCACTTCGCGCATGCCTTGATTATATATTTATGTAACTTTTTTCTCACTTGTTTGGAAAATAATTTCATTTTGTGCCCAATCTGTCCTCTAACATGACTGTGTTTCTTTCTACTCAGAGAGCATCACTAAGTGCGAGTAGGCACGTAGGCATTTGGCGTTGCGTTCGGCGCACAAACGCAAACGCGCGCTTGTCTAGAAGCGTACGTTTGGGTGGGTTCGTGTGTACGAATGTAGTCCCCTACATCTGTATCCACATGGTTTTTAAAACGCGCGTTACCAATGCGCACGCTTAAAAACGCCTAATGTGTACATAATATTAGCATTTGGAGGTGCATCGAATAGGCACCCAGTGCACGGCCCTGTGCTAAAAACTCGTGAACAAAATCCGCAATTTCTTATAAAAAAACAGCAGAACATCTATTCGAAGACTGACTGATGAAGCATCGCACCACACTTTGATCTTCTCAGATTTGAACACCCTGTATAAACCTGTTCTATCCAATAAGTACATGTTTTTTCTAGAAGCCTATCTATCTTCCTAAAAGCTATATTTCAGAATTAAATTAAATAATCTAAATTTTTTATCTTTTCTTTTTTTTTTATTTGCAAAAACGTAACAAACCATCTTTGTCCATAAGACCTAAACAGAAGGAGTATTATAAGTTATAACATAGAGGCCAGTTAATACCCGTAACAGTACCCATAACTCAATTAAAACAAGAGTCCGTTTTAAATTACAATCTTAATAACACGCACGGCCCGGCGCTACCTGCGTTTGGTGGACCAGGATATAGAGTAACTGGATGTGACAAGCTTAGTTTTCGGAACCACGCGGCCACGTCCAGTTTTAGCCAGTGATGCAACCTGCCCAGCTTCGACATATTATGGGCTCTAATATGTAATGTTTGATAGCTAAAAGCGTTACATGCATGAGATTTCGTAGAGGTGCTACGTGAATTTGCTACGAAACTTATAGAAACTAAAAAAGTGTTTTTAGCTCTTAAGAAGTGCTGAATAGTTTGTTTTGCTTGTCTCATGATTTAACCCGTAATAGTTACCTTACTAAATAATTTATTAGTTTGGTGTTTTGGGGCTACACTATTCAAAACATACTCGTACCTTCAGAATCCTAACACAACACATTTTACGAAATAGCTCGTGATGATGGGCAGGACCTGCAGTTCACGCAGTGTCAGTGAATTACCAATAATCCTCTGTCATCATCATCATCAACCTATTTTAGTCCACTGCTGGACATCCTTCCCTAGTCCTAATCCTGATAATCTAATCTAATCAGCCTGCTAGATCAGCTGCCGAAAAACCTACGTTTACCCTACCGTACATTGAACAACCTAGACTAGACCGTTAAATTTATAGTAGCTAAATTTTTATATGTCACTTCCAGTTCCCATTACCGCACGGCAAACAAAAATAATAGTTCCATTTACGAGAACTGTGTTGCCAGGATAAATGATGGAAAAATGTAAGTAATGTGTTGGGTGTCGACGCGACTACTCCAGCAGTAGGCAATTAGCTTAGTAATCAATCATGAGGCTAAGTTACATAAAATACCTCGAATGGGAATCTTGATAGTCTAGTAAAAGATGGTAGGAAGTTATTTGAGTGTGATATTTTCTCATTTTAATAGTCAAGACAGATACAAAATGTACATTTGTAAAAAGAATATGGGCATATTTGGCAACACCACTCTGCGGCCCGTATTATGAAAGCTTGCTCAGTCATCGATCAATGCTTGAGTAACGCATCGTTTTAGCACGTTTTCTATGGCATAAACGTCACCCAAGCATAGATCATCAGAATATTATTTATATTACCTATGACTGAGCAAGCTTTCATAAAATTCAAGAATCAAAATTCAAAGTGCTTTATTTCCTTTAGACCTTACAGGACTCTTGGACACGTCACAAAGTTCAAATTACACAAGTAAAACTAGAAAATAAAGTGATCACTTTGATTTTTGCTCACTTCAATATTTTTAAGGTAAAGCAAAGAAACGAACGAGAAACCTTTACCTTATTAAATTGTTAGTTTTCGAGTTGGAGCAAAACTTGTCCGAAGCTTTTTTATCCTCTAGATAACCTGATATTTTGTAGTAAGCCGTTTTACAAAGGATATGTTTGATAATTTGTTTGAATTTATTTATTGATAATTTTTTTAAACTCACTAGGAGTTTTGTTGTAGAAGTACATTGCCCTTTAAAAGATACATTAATCTTGTGTAGCCTAGTTGTGGGCACAGCGAGTTTAAAATAAATTAATTTGGACCTTAGATTGTAAAGCCATCCTATGAACTAATAAACCACCAAGTGCGACTTGACTCGCACACGAAGGGTTCCGTACCGTAAAAATCAGGCAACTTTTTCAAAGAACATGAAATTTTCACTTGTTCAGAGACTCCTTTAAATTTTCAACTGTATTATGTTTTGAGTATTTGTTATAACAGTCGAAGTGTTACTTATTTAAAGAAACTTTCATGTATCTACCTATTGTTATTCAAGAAATACAGCCTTACAAACGAAGAGCAAAAATATCTAAAAAAAAACACGTTTTTTGTATGGAAGCCCCCTTTAACTTTGATATTTATTTAGTTTTTATTATTTTTTGTTATAGCGGCAAGAGAAATACATATTATCTGAAAATTTCAACTGTTTACCTACCTCTTACGGTTCATGAGATACAGCCCTGTGACCGAGGGACGGACGAACGGACGGACGGACGGACAGCGGAGGCTTAGTAATAGGGTTCCGTTTTAACCCTTCGGGTACGGAACCCTAAAAACGAAGTCTAGCGAAATGTTCGAATTTCAAATGACAATGGAACTCGGCCAGAGTCTAATCTGAATTTTGTTTTTAAATCGAATTCGAATCTTGAAAGTCAGCTACACTACCCAACTTTAAAAATTCGAGCACAGTCTAGCTAGAAGAAAGGCGCCAAGGCTGTCCGATGATGCAACCAAAAAGTACGAACTAATTAAATCTACCCACGTCTTTGGAGCATGCGCAATCGACACGCCCCCGTGTCAATCGCCCAGATTGTTTTAATTACACATTATTGTGATAGTATCTATTTTAACTTCTCGCAACCTGTCATGGAATGTTAACATTGCTAAAAGTATTTATTTAACCCCTTATTCATAATAGTCTGCTAACTTCAAGTATTGCTATCACTCTCTTCTTCTATTGGCATAAGTCAGAGTGAGAAATAACGCTGTTTAGCAACTGTTTTAAGTTAGCGACCATTATGAATAAACAGGTTAGAATTTAGCTCACTTTTTAGAGTTCACTGAAAAACAGAACCAATTCAGAGGCACTGCTGATCGCCGACGCTGAATGTCTCCTTTGAATGTTGACGTGTAGATAGGATTTAATTTAACCAATTTATCTTTCTGAAACTGTACAATTAAATTGAAGTAGGAGGAAAAAAAATAAGCTAAGAAATAAAGGTACATAATGTGTAGGCATCTATGTTTCATCTCTATAGAACAAACTGTGAAATTTTATTAACAATGCAAATTACACTTAATGAATAGGACTTTATACATACAAATTAAAACTAGTATTTACAATGGAAATAGTTGAGCTCAATGCAGACTGTTGAAAATTATCTAGAGGTAGCTCAACCGAAAAAAAAACTTGATTAAGCCGCTACCCCGACCCAGAACAGCGCCTCCACCTAGTTTATCTTATTATTACGTTAAACAAAGGAATTTTCTAATATCCATTGGGCAGTTTGTGATATCTATTATAATAAGCTTTTTTTTAGTGCCTCTGTAATAGTTTCATTTTGTATAGTTTATGCAAAGATGCGAAGTTGCTCTTGGTGGCCACCAAACTCTGTTTTCGCATCTCTGTCTAAACTATACAAAATACAACTATTACAGAGGCATTAAAAAAAAGCTTATGATAAGTATCACGAACTGCCCAATGGATTTTAGATATTTCTTTTGCTTAACGTAATAATAAGATAAAATAGGTGGCGACGCTATTGTAGGTCGTGGTAGTGCCTTAAGAGAGAAACAACAAAGACACCATACATAATAGAGAAAGTCCATATATCAATTTCAATGACGTACCTACCATTAGTTGACTTCCGTCAACACGCTACGCTAAGACAATAAACAAGTTTGTAATCGTCTTTAAAAAAAATAAGTACCTAGGTACTTATATAATGATTGAACAACCAATAAACTTATCGTCATAAAAATGTATATTGCTAGGAATTAGCAGAATTGATATAATGTAGGTTATTAAATCGACAATAAGACTATTTTCTATTAAGAGGGCGCAATGCGCGCCATTTTGTGAAAAGGATAGGATTTCGCGTTCATAGCAGCGGGACAGAGCATACGTTTTTGGAACGACGTAAGCGCGAAAATCAAGTTGTTGCTTATTTACAATAAAACTACACAACTTATGAAGAAACAGGTTCAAGGAACCAAATAATTAGTAATAACCTACGAATCAAAACATACGTCATTACAATATACCGGAGGGTTCTTGAGATCTGGACCAAATTATGTGCGAAACAATGCACTTTATTATATTTTTCACCTTATTTTTCACATTCAAGGAACCAAAAAAAAATATTTGAGTTTAACGTAATTTGAGTCTTTTACCACGGAGTTCCCGTGAATATAGTGAATATAGCCTAGTTTGACAACCAAACAAACCCGGTAGGTTCGCCCTTTAACTCGGAAAAGATTAGGATCTTATTGTTTTTATAGCGTGGAAGAATAGCCGACAAATTTTTATTTTAACTCATATTATAATGAAAACTACAATCAAAGAATAGAAACAAATTAGAACTGGTATTTCCAATTGAAACTGTTGCAAACAATCTACAGGTAGCTCAACTGATCCTTATCAATACCAGTCGGAAGCGTGCCCAAGACGCTGGCTGCATTGCCCCGCTGCTGTATGGCAAATGGCAATGCTGATGCGCTGCGTCAGATACTCACCAGCTCTCGGGTCGTCGCTTCGACCAGAGGATATTATTAAGTAAGTAGATATAAGTATGTTTTATTATTCACACACCAGTCCAAAACGACTTTATTAAGTATTATATACTCGTACTTCTAGTGTGTTTGGACTGGTAACTTTTGTTTTATTTTCCCCTACGTTCAAAAAAATAATACCCTATAAATATCTGATAAATACCCGATAAATGGGGTATTCATAATACCCCATTTATAATAAATATCCAGCATCTATTTATTTATTTACTCATACGAATTCTATAATTTGATTCCATCGACTCCATCTGGAGACGCTTGCATAGAAAAGCTTTCAGCCGTATGAGATCTTCAGCTAGTTCCTGCTTTTGATGGTAGCAAACTGATATCAGGGGTAGGTCTTGTGAATCATAGAATCATTTATTCACAGAAAATATGTCAAATATTAGGTCCTTACATATGAAATTGGCGTTTTTCGTACTGGCCACTTTAATCACAAATTTCTCCTCTTTGGTAAGTTATTCCAAATTCAAATTTGTACAGCTATAGACTCATGTATTTGTGCTTCGATGATCGTCATTCATTTGTTTTTTTTTCTTCTGTTTTTTTCTGTTTGCGTCACTCATTTTACAAAATGGAAAACTTAAAATATCGCATTATTTACGAGTACGAGTTCCGCCGTGGCACTAGTGCTGCGGAAACAACTCGAAGGGTGAATGGTGTGTATGGCGGTCGTGTTGCAAAAGAAAACACAGTTCGTTTTTGGTTCCAACGTTTTCGTTCTGGAAATTTTGACCTGCAGAACAAGCCCCGTGGACGGCCTGAGACTTCAGAAGAGTTGATAATGAAGAGTTGAAGGCTATTGTGGAAGCGGATCCATCGCAAACCACGTCCGAGTTAGCTGCAGGCTGCGATGTTAGTGATAAAACTGTTTTAATTCACTTGAAGCAAATTGGGAAGATTAAAAAGCTTGAAAGGTGGGTACCTCACGAATTGACTGAAGCAAACCGGCAAACGCGCGTCGACTGCTGCGTTACATTACTAAACCGGCACAATAATGAAGGTATTTTAAACCGAATCATTACCTGTGATGAAAAATGGGTTCTTTACGATAATCGGAAGCGCTCAGCGCAATGGTTGGATCCTGGCCAGCCAGCCAAATCCTGCCCCAAGCGAAAATTAACCCCAAAAAAGTTACTTGTAAGCGTTTGGTGGACTAGTGCCGGTATTGTTCATTACAGTTTTCTCAAATCTGGCCAGACTATTACGGCTGATGTCTATTGTCAGCAATTGCAAACCATGATGGAAAAGCTAGCGGCTAAACAACCTAGGCTGGTCAATCGCTCCACGCCACTGCTGCTTCACGACAACGCTAGACCACACACTGCGCAACAGACGGCTACTAAATTAGAAGAGCTTCAATTGGAAAGTCTAAGACATCCTCCGTACTCCCCGGACCTTGCTCCAACAGATTACCATTTTTTTCGAAATTTGGATAACTTCTTGCAAGGGAAAAAATTCAACTCCGATGGGGCAGTCCAAATCGCCTTCAAAGATTTTATTGATTCCCGTCCGACTGGTTTTTTTAGTAAAGGGATCAATGAACTACCTATAAGATGGCAAAAGTGCATAGAAAATAATGGTTCATACTTTGATTAATTAAATATATTATATTAAAAAATATTCGACTTTTTGTTCCTCCCATACAAAACGCCAATTTCATATGTAAGGACCTAATATTACAATGGTAAAAAATTAAATCAATGGCTGCTTGACAAATTTTTCTATAGTGTAAATGAATATATTAATTTTAAGTAAAATAATTTATTATGTTTAGACTATAGTTATTATCTGATTGTTAATTATTTATTCTCTATTGTTGATAATTTTAACTACTTATATGCAAGCGTCGAATTCTATAATTTGATTCCAACGACTCCAAGAAGGAGTCGTTGGAATCAAATTATAGAATTCGTATGAGTAAATAAATAAATAGATGCTGGACAATCCACTCAGCATCATCTAGCCCCAAGCTAAGCAGAGCTTGTGTTATGGATAGGTTAGAATATAGGAATGTATTAAGTATATTAGTTATCTTTTATTATACATAGAAAACACCCACAACACTTAAAACAAATATCTGCAGATCGTCCCAATACCTACCGATGCGGGAATCGAACCCGCAACATCCTACGTCACAGGTGGAGCTTCGCCCGCTGTGCCACAGAGGTCGTCAAAACGTCTTGTTCCTTTTCCACGCCGAGTCAGATGAATTGTCATGGCCAGCATTCATAAGTTTTTCACAGCTTGAACGCCTACAGCTTGGAAAGGTGTGCGATGAATATCGCGTCAAACTTTACTATATCATTGAAAACCTGTTCAAAGTTTGAGGCACGTAGGTTGCTTAACCTTGAAAACGTTTCTCGAATTTAATTTGGGTGTGGGATTCCCCCATTTTTTACTTTTCTTTTTGCTATTAAAATCCCGTTACGGTTTCGAATCTACACTTGAACATTGTACCTACTTAGTAGGTATGGGTATGCTATGGTTATGTTGGCACTAGGTTTGTATCTACAGTGTCCCTAGTACCAGTTGTGCATTAGTTTACGATGACGAAAAAAGTTATCCTCTCTTTCCATACATTTGGTGCCTTGCAGCGCCTCTACCGGATAGAGAGGTACTAATTTTCGTAGTTTGACAGCTGTTGAATAGTTTCATGTGGTTACATGCTTGTAGGCTACTATAACTTACTTCTTTCCTTACTTTATTTCATACGAACTCGATTTTAGTCGATCGAGTATCGAATGGTTTTCAGAGATTTGACAGAGGCTATTTTTACGGAACATTGTACCTATTTGTCTACTTCTTTTTAGTACGTGTACTTATGCGAGATAGAAGTTAAAGAAGACGAGCTCTCGATAACTTTTTTCGTAATCAAACTAAACACGCGTACAGGCTGTTACAACTGTCATCAAAAACTTCCTTTTTGAATTGTTGACCAACATTTAACCGAAGCAAAATGATTTTTCGACATGCGCGTGCCGTCATCGGCAAGAATCGTCCGGCAGTTTCTTCTTTAGCACCATGGTCCAAGGAAACAAGGTGAGAGTAACACAATTTTACGTCACTGTCCAGTTGCCATTTATTTCAACAAAACATGGAAGTTGGGAAACAAACAATCAATTTAAAAAAATACATAGAAAATGTCATTCGTCTATTTTGTTTGTCATCCATCACTCATCTCATCAGTCAGATAAATAATTGGTTAGTACAAAACCTCATAGTTTTATTAGATTCGAACAGGTTATTTATGGAGCTCGGGGAGTTACGATCTTACGCTACTGGTAACACCTGAAAACAGATTCGTCTTCTCTTTCGCCCATGGCGTCGATAACGTAGGGCTGTCACCCACGTGACCGTGATGTCTCGGAATGCCATACCTTGTTTTAATAAACCATGATTAGCACCTAGTAATTTCTTCATTAGTAAAATTGCGATTTCCACGTTCGGAAAACGCGTCAGTGCGTGTACGTAACGAGCGCTCGTCGACACCTACCGATAGCATCGCTATGACTGGCGGGAAATTATTCCGATTCGTAATTACGGCGATTATTCACGGCCGGCCGGGGGCGGCAGCCATTTTTCAACAGTCACCGTTCTTAATTATGAGTTGAGGTGGACGCCTGTCGAAGCTTTGAGCCGCGCCGTCACCTCGGGCCGGCTAGAGACTGAGACGGCGCGGATTCTGGGGGCGTGCGATATAGCTGGGGGAAATGTCGTAGGTATGCGATATATCAAAAGCTAGGAAGGTCACTTTGATTGCAACCTGGTTATCCTAAGTCATTTTAACTAATCTGCTACAGTTACTCATGCATCAAATATTGACAAATCTCTATTAATCTTAATCTCTATCATGAACAACGACAATCGTTAGTAGTTTAACTAAGACAAATTTTGCACAACTAATAAGGCTCTCCATCATAAGTGAAACTTTTTTTATTGTAAACTTCGTTTAAACACAATCTCATCTGACAGTAAGTGTCTTTTCCTTATTCCATAAATAATTTATTAATATAATTTTTGTCTTAAAATTGCCATTACTATAGCAGTAGAGAAAAAAGTCGCATGGTCAATAAAGAACTGTAACAAAGTCGAACGCTTCCAGAATAGCCCCTAGGAACGTTACTACGAGAGTCTGACTAGTGTTTATTTATCGTTTTGGAAGGCTTAGAGAAGACAGATGGAATGTTGTGTTTTTTACTTCAAGATGAGGTGTAAAGTAGGAATCGCCTTTTTATTTTAGCAGAACGTAAACAAAATGATTGGTCTGTTAATTTGTCATAGCACAAGTGCCTAAAGAAACAAGGCTTTGATATTTCTTGCGTGAATATTAAGGTAAATAAATGTTTGTGTTGTATTTTCTTGGAAGTTTTCTTTTCAAACGCAGGATAAAAATGATTAAAGTGTGCGAGCGGGAAACGACTTCTAGATAATAATTGAAATCGCCGTCTGGTCACGACTGTAGTCGGTACTGTTACACACAAAATATCTCAAACATTACCTGAAAAGATAACATAAAGTTATTTTAACTCGCTCTCCAATGTTTTTCACTTAAGCTTAGAATTTTGTTTCTTGACATAAAAAAAAAATAGTTATAACATGAACACTGTTTTTGAAAAATGTTTTTAAATCTGAAGCTTTTTATAAAAAACCAAAGCTTTACCACAAAAATGCCATCCATAGTACCATCACGTATCCCTAGAAAGTGCAATTCCTTTTAAAATCTGTTCATTTCGATAGGACAAAGCCAAAATAAAGTTAACTTTCGATGTACAAGCCAACTTATTCCTCTTACACGTTTTGTGTTCGCCAGTACCCGCCGTTGCCGGGCGTGCTGACGCCAGCGCGTCTAATCGCCGTTTATTGGAGAGAACCGATTACTGCGCCTCAGTCCGAGCTGTTTCGACATGTCACCAATACAGATTGGATGAGGGAAATAGAGGATTTGTTAAGCTTGCTCCAGATGGCATAAAAAGGTAGTGACACTGAGTTTGGTTTGGTGGTTTGGTGAGTTTGGTTGGGCACTCCTGTGCCCAATCAAACTGATGAATTTTCATCATGATTCAATAGATCTATGATGATGACTCTCAGTATAGCAAAAAAGCTTGACAAAGAAGAGAGGGAGAGAAAACCGAAAGAGAATAAGGAGAAACAACATATTTGTTGATACCATTCCATTGTATTGTAGGTCACCTCAAACTTATGCTCAACAGCCTATAATGGTCCACTGCTGGACGCAGGCCTACCCCTTATAAGCGCCATATTGGCTGTTATCTCATGGGGGGCTAATGCCCATAATCCCCACGATTTGCATGCGGGCTGGGGATCGCATCTCGGTGGTAGCAGTGTTCTTCAGCAGGCACTGCTGCCCGCCCTCGTTGAATATCCATTAGTCGCCTCTTACGACACCCGCAGGAAGAGTTAGGGTTTTGCAAATTCTAAGCCGACACCACACGGCAATATGGTAGGTAAGCATGGGACATTTTTTTTACCGGAAGGGAAAAATACGTGGTCATGTAACCTCATAAGGTGTGGTAAAGAAACGTAGGTATAGAATGGAAAGCATCTGTAATGTGGGTTGATGCATTCACTGCCCAGCCACCGCGGTGCGACCCTCAGGGGCACGCCGCGCCGCCGCCGCGCCCTCGAAGAGGCACAACGGACATTGCGTCCATTAAACATTTTAGGTTGCTGACGATGCCACAAATAGTTAGATTAGACATACCTAACAAAACACCTAAGGAATGACTAAGCTTGATATTGAGGCAGTATTTATTTACCTAATGGATAGCACTAGAACTAGATGAGTCGGTTTGGCACGCATTGGCATATAGAGGTAGATGCTAATCAAAAGCATTTATCTAGTTAGTTTCTAGTCTACTTAGTCTAAAAGCTCGGAAGTGCTTGGTACTAATGAATGTGAAATGGTAAGTCTCTGGCACCATACATGAACGATTAGGGTGAACTTGGCCAACATTAAAGGAAAATTTTAATGTTTAGCTTTTCAGAGAAAACACAAGACAACGATAAATTTTCATATAAAACATGATCTGTCAAGTGCGAGTGTGACTCACGCGCAGAGGGTTTCGAACGTTTGTCAAGTAGGTATACCAATATGTACCGGATATACTTTGCTATTTAATAAATACCTAAAAATTTGAGTTGCTGTCGATTCGGACAAATTTTATTGGGACACAGTGTCCCAACTGACACTTTTGATTTTAATATTGTTTTTTACTGTCGATTCGGACACAATCAAATTATTGAAGCTGTTGAGTACAGTCATGTAAAAAACTTTAAGCAAAATATAATATAATGTGATAAAGCTAATCAACTTGCTTTGCGAGCGTGTGGTGACTTACATTAATGTTAAAAAAAACAACAAGTCTCATTCATAACGTATATTTGGTATAAATCAACATCTAGTATACTTAGGTATCTATTATATGATCCTACAACAATCACAGTATTTACACAGCATTTGGCACAAATTTAACCTATCAAAAGTACCTACGTTTCAGATGGATCGGTTGCAAACTTCGGAGTATAGAGAGAGGGTAATGGTAAAATTTTCGACTTATTTCAGTATATTTCGAAAAGTATGTAACCAACAAGAATTTAAAAAACTGTTTTGTGCAAACCGATACCTTTTATTCGATATGCCACTCGGTGTTTTTTGAAAATTTTATGGAAATTATTCCCTGTTTGATCATTTTTCAAAAAGTGTTGTACTTTCAGACTTCTTTATACCTTTACTGTAAAATATAGATACATATTTACAAACGCCACATACATTTCAGATGAAGGACAGAAAAAGCGAGACCATAAAGGGTCGAAACCGATCTCCGCATCTTCAAAACCCTAAAATGATAAATTTTCTGTGTACAGAAAATACACAGAAAATATATAACACACGAAAATATATAAATTTAGTTTGGGATGCCACGTATGTAGATATATTATATAGCCTAGCACCTTCACATCTTGCAGGGACATCGGTAAGGGCCAGCTCCGCAGCAACATCAGCGGAGTCCCTCAAACGGCGAAATTACGCTAATCTTGACCTATATGAGCCTTTTAGGGTTGAAACTCTTGTCCTGGGGCGCACACCAAACTACTCATAGAGTAGTTTGGTGTGCGTCTACATGTGATCGGAATGCTGGCTTCTATTTCAGTCAATGAACTAGCATTGCCATTCAACGTGGCAATGCTGCCAGTATTCTGGGCACTCTGCCTTCTGGTGACGGCTTACATTTTTAAGAAAATAGATATGTAAATACTGTAAAGTTTCAATTCATTCCAATAAAGGCCTTTATTCACAAAGAAAATTACAATCAAATAAATTGAAAAAATTAGAACAAGTGTTGAGCCAATAAATATATCCGTAAATAATTCTGCTTTAGTTAGGTTAGGTACTCTTATAAAAAAAACCTTGTACACCTACGCACATAAGCAATTAGTTTCAAATCATTTTGCAATCAATTAAAGATATTAACGGCAGTTTTAGATTGGTTTGTAGCCGTACCTGGTAGGGCCAAGGGAACTTGCCAGTCACCCAAGGCTTTCCGGTAAAACTACAAAAAGTAAATTATATTGATGGAATCGAGCCCGTTTGATTGATGATGAGTGAGCATTTTATAATTTATTTCGAGAATTCTCTAGAGGTCAGGTGAATCAGAGGCTTGAGTTGGGTTTGAACCTTCGGTACCTAAAGTGTGAAGTGTGTGTGTTGGTTCACACTTTAGAGTGAGTGAGAGAGTGTATAGAAATGTCTGGTGTACCTACCTTTAAGTAGGGATTTGGATAGGTCATGTCTTGGAAACTATATTTTTCACCCTTGACCAATATAGAAATAGGCGAATTATTCTACTTTTATTTGAAACTAGCTGCTGCCCGCGGCTGCGCACGCTTTTTTCCGGAATAAAAGGTAGCCTATGTCCGGCCCCGGGATACCATCTACATACCTCGCTGCCAAATTTCACCGAGATCCGTTCAGCCGTCCTTGAGTTATAAATAGTGTAACTAACACGACTTTCTTTTATATATATAGATAGATAATAAACAAACGTCGATGTTATATATAATTTATCAAAAAGTTACTATCAGTTAAAACCACTTTCAAATTAACGTCATTGTGATATTATGCGTACCTACCTAGGTAACGAAAAATAACTATGTAATACTCCGTTTTCTCTTTTCACGCACAATTTCAAAATTAGACTTAATTTTCTTAATTTTAGGGCTGACGTAATCCTCCCGCTTGCTTTGGGGAATGCACGATCAGCAGTGGACTGCGTGATAACTTGATAAGGCAAAATAAAGCAACTCACTTTTTTTAGTCCACGGGAAAAACTGCCAAACTCTGTTATGAAATTGTAGATTTGCGAAGTTCAAGATATGCAATTTACTTGTAAAAAAGTCCTAGTTAGAATGTAAGGCACATTCCCATTCCCAACTAGTTTATAGAGTTACAGACTGTGCCAGTAGACAAACACGTATGTGGCACGCACCTGAACAAACCAACGTCATTTGGAGGACGCTGTGGTACGGACACGTAGATATAGACACATATAAACACAGACATAATATTCCTACAAGTATACGCATAACAATTTCAACACGTATATTATGTGAAGGTAAAGCCCTATAGGTAGGCCTATAAAAGGTTGGTGCTTAAACATTAATTTAAAAATTATGTACCTACCTGGAATGTTATGGTGTACTCGCTGTTGGCTAACCTAATTGTAAAAATAAATAAATAAATAAGTAAATATAAAAAAATGTTTGATGCAAAAACATAATTGGAGTGTTTATATTGTAAAAAGATTTTAAGGCTGGCTGTAAGCTTTTTATAATATTTCACAAAAGTAGATCAGAGGATCCAAATACTAAAGTAGGATTCAAGATCTTTAATTACTGACTTATTTTTTCCATACGCAATAGCAAAACTTACAGAATGATTATCGCCATCATTGCCGTTATACCAGTTTCTACTTTAATCCAGTCTTTCTCCAAAACCAATCGTTTATTCAAATTGTACAATAGCTTCATCACCTGATATTTATTTTTTTGACCTATTTGCAAAGGGTCGTTTCTACCCTCGATTCTCTTATCACATTATTTAACTCGATACATTGCATTACTATAATCTAAGTTACTACACAATAGCGATTAACTAGACATTTGTCTTGTCTTGGACGGTACTCGTCCGGTTTTGAATTCAGGTCTATTTATCTTTGTCAGAATGTCCAAGACATTATACCTATTGTATTTTATATTTATATTGAAAGGGTAAGGAACTAGTTTTTGTGTGAAACGCTTTACGATTTGTTGGACAGGATTCGCGAACTATTAGCTCGCTTCAATGGTCTTTGCACATTGCTGTTATTTCGGATGTTGTTTATGATCTGTTTTTGGTGCGTC
This sequence comes from Eupithecia inturbata, assembly GCA_963662085.1. Taxonomy (NCBI): domain Eukaryota; kingdom Metazoa; phylum Arthropoda; class Insecta; order Lepidoptera; family Geometridae; genus Eupithecia; species Eupithecia inturbata. The sequence continues at coordinate 4,707,764 of OY759180.1, read as the reverse complement.
TGGTGTATTATCTTTTATTCGTTTGGTTTATGACGTGTTGTCGGTTGAGTCGGTCCTATATGCGTTGTATTTTATATGGTTCTTGCGTATTGTACTTGTTCATCAGTAAAGTTTTTCAGTTCTTCATTATTTACTTCAAGAGCTCGTTTCGATTCCTTGTTAAGTTCCTTCGATGGTCAAATTTTATGTATGGTAACATAAAGTATATAAATTACTCTATAGTAATTTATATAACCATTAATTTAACAGGTTTATCAAAATTTTAACCTTCATTTGATTCAAATTACAGCAAACTGTTGGTGCTGTAAGTTGTAAAATGACTGCGTTCCGTTACTGTGCTTCCACCCCAACTGAGATTACTTTTAGCTCTAAGGTTACTTGAATGCCCCCATCCACTGTCCCATTGATCTAATTTCCACCAAACTCCCTAAAAATTGTAAAGCACGAGAGCGAAAGTTGTAATTTGCATATAACAATACCACACCTGTTAGGCTCCGTGCGGGTGCTTGCCCTCACAATAGCTCGTTCAACAACAGTTGCAGTGAATATGAACCTTTTTTATCATCAGCCAAGGTCAATCCTTTGTTACGTTGCTATCATATGGTCGATTGTAAGACTCGCGGTTTCAAAACACCCAATAATTAATAGGTATGGTTGTTTATTTGCTTCTGTATTAATTGGTGACTAATTTTTGTCGCGGTTGGGTGGTAATTGCAGCTGCTTTATTTTTCTTGTACTTACGTACCTTCGTGCATATTGCACATGGAAACAGGTAAGGCATACGTATGTATGCCTTACCTGTTTCCATGTGCAGGTATACACCTAGAGGTGCACATAATTATCCATACTATGTACTTAATATTATGAATTCGAAAGTAACTCTGTCTGTTTGTATGTATGTTACATTTCCACGCCTAAGCGGCTGAACGGATCGTAATGAAATTTGGCAGGGAGCTAAATACTATCCCGGGGACGGACATAGGCTACTTGAAAAGCGCGTGCGAAGCCGCGGGCAGCGTCTAGTAATTAAATATAGTGTACTTACCTATAGGTTTTAACATTAGTTGAATCGCCCTGAACAAATTATTTATTACATATATTTTCTGCCCTTAATTATAGCCTGGAACTTCATATTGTCAACACCATTTTCAGCAGCACTCATTGCTAAATTAAATTAATCAACATTTTGATTTAATTTTTAAATGTCTTATCGGTAAAAAAAAAAACTGTATAATCTAAGGCAAGATCTAAGATGGGTACCAAGCAAGATAATATTGCAGGTCTATAACACGACCCTGCCCAAGTTCGCCTATTCTAAAAGTACAATAAAACAAGGGGTGAGAAATATCTCGCAATCTACCACCTGAACGATTAGCACAAGTTAAACAGCCCTGCCGGCTGTATGTTATCTATACCTCTACATGGAACATGTAGAGATAACGATCTGACAGGGTTGTGAACAAGAAATTTGTTTTAATGAGGTACCTATAAAGAGGCTTATACAGGGTTATTGGTAGTTCACTGTCGCTGCGTGAGCTGCAGGTTCTGCTCATTATCACGTTTGTGAAGACATCAGGTCTAAATTCTTAAAATTGGTATTTAGTAGGTAGGTAGGTCAATAATCGTTCTTTAGAGGCTCTATATGAAACTAAACTTATAAACGGCTATGCCCTGAATTAACAGTGGGTGTAGGAGTGGGAGATCGGTCTTTAGTAATTCATTGGGCTCCGGAGAAACGTACGAACGTACGTAACGAAAAATACACATTCTCTGAAAATTTCAACTACCTCTTTCGGTTCATGAGATAGAGCCCTGTGACAGACGGACGGACGAACGGACAGCGGAGGCTTAGTAACAGGGTTCCATTTTCACCCTTCAGTTACGGAACTCTAAAAATATCGATAAAGACCTGGCGTCTTTACGAACGTGTTCGTAATGATGGGCTGAACCTGCAGTTCACGCAGTTTCAGTTAATTACCAATAACCCTGTATAAACTAAGCCAAAAATATTATATGCGTTGAAAGAATAACTTTACACGTATAGTTTTTTTATAATGTAGAGTAGGTGATTGATTAGTATTATAAATTAATTTATTATTCATCTCCTAAGAAGCTAAAGCGAAAGTTAAGAACAGTAAAAAAGGCACTGTTTAAACATAAATATGGTTGGCTGGAAGAAATCGCTTTAAGCGATAAGGCCGCCAGTTCCATTGCTGTTCCCTATAATATGTTTAATTAGTACTATCTGTTTTATAAGGTGATTCTATCTATATATCTATCTAAATATAACTAGGATGCCACGTGACATAGTCTTCTGTTAACATACCATTGCCGTATTCTAGAACGGAGCTGATGTTCTTTTTATTTTTTGACAAAGCAAAAATGTTATCTTTGGTCTATGACTTCAAGTCGAAATAGGAAAATCGGTCTGCCATTTTCTGATAAAATTTTCCGCACAACACCCCGCACCCCACGCCGCTTGACACCTCGCAAAAAAGAGTTCATAAACCTAAACAAAATAACAATAACAATAACACATGTCATTTATTTTCTCTCTTAAAAACACACTTATTTATTACTGAAAACACACCTATTTCTAAAACACCTTTTACCTGATACACACAACAACAATTTTAACTCCGTCCTAAAATGCAGCCCTAAAACTGTTCAAATAACCGAACTTTCCCATAAACTATTACAGTCTGATTTAATCACCAGTTCGCAAGTCATGAGAATTTACAACACCAAATACTCATACTTCTTTTGGAATTTGCATTCGTACAATACACAAGAGTCGACAAGTGATCAATTGTGCTATTTCCAAGTGAACAGAATGCAATGACACCCGACGGTCTACATACAATAGACAGGACTATTAAATTACAATAATTCTGGATAATATACGGCTGAATGGGGTAGGTAAGTGACCGTTGCTAAATAAGTATTTGAAAGAATTCCTTCAGTTTTCGTTAAGGTGTTTTTAGGGTTGAAAACTTGTTTCTAATCTTAATGGCCGACAGGAATGCTTTAAATTTAGCCCAAAAGATGCTTTGCACTGGTCCGGTAAATGATAACCTACCTCTTCTAAGTCCAGTATTTTTTGTTAATCATCTCAAAATACTGAACTCAAACTCAAGAGCACACAACTGACGATACTGCGTCACATAATAAATAATTATTTCTGGATATTTCCATGCAGCATCATCTACACAGCGGGTTGTGTTAAATGTAACGATACAACATAGATCTAAGTAAAATATGTAGATATGAATCTGGCAACTGAGAAGTCTGCCATAGCGTAGCATCTACTGGAGTCTGGTTCAAACCACTGGATCGAGTTACACAATCCACAAGTAATCTCAACAGAACGGCATTACATACCAAGATTGGTACAGGAGGCCATTGAGAATACGAAACACAGGACTTTCAACCGAGAAGAAGGTTTCCAATTATCCGGAACCTGGAACCCTGTGGTGAGAATGTGCAAAAACCGAAAAAGTGACGTACCAATTGGGCCGCGTTCTGATACCGTCAGTGTTGTGTGTCGTGATCGAGTTGCGTTCTATAATGAAACCGATGTAGTGGTAACGTTCGTAGCAAAAGACAAACAAGATCCGTCAAGTGCGAGTGTGACTCGCGCGCCGAGGGTTTCGAACGGTTGTCAAGTATATCACAACCGTTCGAAACCCTCGTACTATAGGTATACCTACTGGTCAGAAACTTTGCTATTTGATGAATACCAAAAAATTAAAGTAAAGTAATTACTGGGTAATTTTTCGACTTTTTTCCAAATATTTCAAAAAGTACACAACCTACAGATATTCAAAAACTGTTTTGAGATGTACAAACCGATATACCTTTAATTTGATACCCCACTCGGTGAAGTAGCCCTCCCTTTTGAAATCTATCATATATATATATATATATTTATTTATGACCATTTTTCAAAAATTGGTCTACTTACAGACTTCTCTATATTTTTTCTAAAAAATATAGATCCATATCTACAAACATTTCAGATGGATCGCTCTGCAAACTTTGGAGATATGGGGGGAGGGGGAATGGGTAATATTTCGACTTTTATCAAAATATTTCAAAAAGTATGAAACCTACAGAAATTTCAAAAACTGTTTTGAAATCTGCAAATTGATACCTTTCATTTGATACACCACTTGACATTGTAGATCTATTTATTTATCTATTTATTTATCTATTGTATTTTGATGTTTTTATCTTTTATGTATTATTATTTTAAATTTCACTTTATTTGCTGCTTTAGTTGCTGAGATATAACTATGATCGATTTAAAATATTTATGTAGATATGGTACGTTCTTCCAGGTCTTACTCAACAACTGGCCTGTGTTACAATTACACGCAAACACTCGCTCAAAGTTACATTTCCAATCTTGTGCAATAATTATAATGAACTAAATTTATAAATTAATTAATAAATTTATTGACATATCAAAATGTCAATAAATCACACTAAAGTACGTCGTATGCGTAACACGAACGCCGCGCCGCCGCGCCGCCGCCGCCGGTCCGACTATGACTGAGGTGGGTGGACCTAATTGGACCTCATTTGAGCCTTCCACTTTCAAGACGATAGTACTTCATCACCCCATTTTTACTTTGATCGATGCGATTCACTAAATGAAATGTAGAAATTTAATGTTTGCCTCTTGGATAGGTACTCTGAGTTGCGTTATAGTCGCAACTAATTTTCAACACAAGATAAGTACCTATACGGTACATTTTTACAAGCTGCGCGATCCATTTTTGTTATTCGTAACTCGAGGCCCGGATTTGTGACGTCGTCAGCGTGGATAATCGTATGAAAAACAAAAGACAACCGCGCCATCTTTTAAAAATGTACCATACTCGTACTAGCTAGTGAACCTACACCCAGTCTCTATTTAACTTTGGTGAATTATACAAATGCGATTAAAAAGTAAAATAAACGCCTGTCGGAAAAACAAAAACATGCCGTTACAAAATTCCATCCACCATGGTACTCATGAATGACGTCAAAGAAAATATTCCGCACAACGGAAAGTTTACATGGGAATAGCTAAATATTGAACCACAAGCAGTCGAAATTCAAAATTACATAAATTTTTATATACTAGTTTCTGCCCGCGGCTTCGCACGCGTCGTTTCTGTGGACATGTTTTATGGTAATTTCTATCCCATGGAAACTGATTTATAGGATGAAAAATTACTGCAGGCTTAAAACTAGCTGTATGCAAAATTTCAGCCCGATCCGTTCAGAAGTTTTGGCGTGAAGAGGTAACAAACATCCATCCATACATATAAACATCCTGACTTTCATATTTATAATATTATTGTGATTTTAAACTTTGTAATTTCGGTACTACAGCAAAGTTTTTTACTGGAAGGCCTAAGTTACGCGATCGGCGTAACGTTGGCGTTTCGTAGTAAAATGTAATTTTAGCTACAATAGTTGTGTAACTGACTGTAATTTGTACTTTATTTCACACCTGATTAGATTGTCACTTCTCTAAATTGAAAGTAAAAGCGTGTCTACCTATGACCACATTTATTAAGAACTAGCTGCTGCCCTCGGCTTCGCACGATTTATTCCGGAATAAAAGGTAGCCTTTGTCCGGCCCCGGGATACCATCTACCTCGCTGCCAAATTTCACCGAGATCCGTTCAGCCGTTCTTGAGTTATAAATAGTGTAACTAACACGACTTTCTTTTATATACATATATAGAAGATAAGAATATTAATATTTTATTTGCAAAACATGAGTATTAACATGGTGTGAGCATGCAATTATGTTAAAATATTAATTTATTATGACCTAAATGTTTTGCCATTACTGGCGTGCAAATAGGAGTGGAAACACTGCAGATTTGTCACTAATGTGATATGTCTTTTCTAAATAAAGTACAACCATATTCAAAAATTATCAGATAAACTTAAAATTAATTATACATTCTAATTGGTAGGTATATAAAGTCAAAATTTGTCAAGCAGAAAATCATTAACGCTGTAATGACATTTCTCTATGAGTACGTTCTTGAGTCTATTTTTAAATACATTATTTACCGACTTAAAAACGATTGTCGATTAGTAAAACAATAATAGTCTGAAATGTAAAGCAACATTTATCGTTAAACAATGTATGTGAAGCCGCAGGCGTATAGTTTTTTTAACCCCTTTTGATTTTTATATACAGGAGGCATCGAGCACATACCCAATAGAGAGGAAAAGCATTTATTTTGTTTAGACAACAATTCCGTCAAATCACTGTGGCAATCGCTGCACTCCGATTGGCCGACTCAAAGTCAAGCATCACACTCGAGTTGGGCAAGCAAATATTTTTTACGATATCGATATTCAATGTTTATAAACTATGAGCGCCGCGAAAATTATTTACGTCAATAATAGTGCATTTATAATTTTTAAAAGTAAACAAATCAAATACGTGTAACTACAAGTGTGCCATTGTTATATTAGATAGAAAGAACAAATTATAAAGGAAGTTGCCATTAATAAGAATCGCGGGAGTAAGGGCATATTTATTATCGCTATGAGCAATCTCTTACGATATTTGTAAAAAAAATTAGTTTAATTTTTTACTACATCGATGAAATCATATGTAAAATCCCGGAGTTTTTATAAAAGTTACACAGATCAAATAACTTAATCAAATTGATAAATTTTAATTACTTCTTGTTATATCGGGAGTATCGATTTTCACATCATCACATTCATCATCCCAAATGTCATTTCGACATTTTTTTATTTTGTCATCACAACACTAGTATAGCGAGCGAGAGTTGACATATTTTATTAGTGAAAAAACACTGATCAGTTTCGGAATTCGAAAGACCATATTTCCTCTCTATTGGGTATTGTCAGTGTAGATAATTGTTTGAAAAACAAAAGACGCGCAGCTTTTAAAAATGTAACTATATGCCAGTTGCTAACCTTATGTCGACCTCTCTGAGGGTCACCCATACAATTACAGACAAATTACACAATTAAGTACCAATTAATAAAACTAATAGCGCATCTTCTACGGCCATTCTGACCTCTGTTGTCAATATTTTGTCTTGAGGCCGTAAATAAATTATTGGTTATCTTAAATCGGCAGGTATATTGATTGGATCTTGACGTTTTACTTCTTGCAAAAGAGTTTGAACCTTGTCTATATGGAAATAAAGGTGGTTAAGACTATTGCTAATCTTCAGGCGAAGGTTCAAATTATTGTTGGATAACAAGAGGCCTTAGGAATTTTATTGAATATTCTTTGAAAGTTAGCTCTAGACAATTCAATGATTAAATTTTATTATTGGTTACGGACGTTTACGTGTTGCTTACAAGTTGTTTCGCGAAAAAAATAATTTTAATTCAATTTAAAACGCTTTAATAATTAATATAAAATTTATCTAAGAAGCCGGTAAGGGCCTCCCGTAATAAATTAATGATTTAATTAATATAAAATTACATGAATAAAGCGTATATTAAAGTGTCTTAGCTTATCTGCATCTCTTTTTCATATAGAGGAAAAATACATTACGTTAATATGTTACGAAAGTTTCAGAAATGGCGTTTTTGTTCATTTTCTAGTTCTAATTTGATTTTATTATTTGATTGTAAGTTTCTTTGTTAATAAAGGCCGTTCAGTTGGTAGGCAAATAGTTAAGTACCTATTCAAATGTATTTTATAATATATATTTTGTTGTAGTTGTCCATTACTTTAGATAAGCTACATGGTAGGCATGTGTGCATTGATCCAGATAATATTGCTAATATAAAAAGTTATATAAAACCCTTACTTCATTCACTTTATGCTAAACATACATGGAGCAGTGTACGTAGAGGTTTGTCGTTGGTGATGTAATTTACCTCACGAGGGTCAACATAATACCAGCGCTGAGTAGGTAATTTTTTTTTTTGTTTTATCTACTCAGCAACATGCTGAGTTGATTCCTTTTTGACTCGACACTCGGTGGTTTGCCAAGAAGTGTGCGGAACTTATTATGTAGGTACCTACTGATAATCTATGTATGTACCTAATGTCATACTGATAAATTTGTACCTAGTTTAGTTTTTTTTTTTCCATAAATGTTTAATAAGTGTAATGTGTCGTGTCGTGTCAAATAAATCTTTTTCATTTCATTTCATTTTTTCATTTCAAATTAAAATTTGTTACATCGACAAATTTATACATACTTACTAATTTTTGCTGCAGATAATTAATTACAGGTTCTTAGAACATTTTATTAGATGTTTACGAATAAATTGCTTGTTTTATGAAGATGACATTTTGCGCCATTTCATGTGACATTTATTGGGTAGTTCCCATCTGATCACGCTGGAACCGATCACGTTGCATCTGATCACGGCAAACTGCGCTAAACAGTTGCATCCGATCACGCCATACAAATAGTGCCTGTTTATTATGATTTTTGAAAAATCGAAGTTTGAAAAAAGAAAATGTGATAATTTTTGCAGTATGTTACAGTACGACCAATTTATCTGTTCAGCATTAAATACATTCTTCGGCGAAGGAATGTTAGTCGACAATGTAGCTATAGGCCAGCATTTAATTTGGTTAGTTTAGAGCAATTTAGTAGCGGCGCTGTTGTGTCCAGGTCATCCAGGTACTCAATTCTTCTAACCTCGATGTTACATTTTGTAGCATGATATAGGCATAGGTAACAATATTATGAATATTATTTTGACGACCGATGTGGCGCGGCGGGCGAAGGTCCGCCTGCGACGCAGAAGGTTGCGGGTTCGATTCCCGCCTTGGGACAAATGTTTGTACCATCTGCAAATATTTGTTCCGGGTGTACTGGGTATTTTCTATATATAATAAAAAATATCTATCTATGTATGTATTGTATTAAGTTTATCAGTCATCTAGTACCCATAACACAAGCTCTGCTTACTTTGGGGCTAGATGATGCTGTGTGGATTGTCCAGCATTATTTATTTATTTATTTATTATTATGTCTAAAGCTTGTCGCACACCTGGAAAGCCCCGCTGCAGCACAGCACAAAAATGTGCATTAGAATATGGGCTTTAACTCGTAACAATTGGATGTATATCATATTGAAGGCATCAGATGACAGACTGCTCGCGGATTACTCGTTTGAAGCTTGTGGGAAGCCATTTTGTCACTGTAAAATCTGCCTAAAGGTAACGAGTTTAAGCCTATATTTGAACGCATGCTTTTGTGCTGTGTGGTAGCGGTATTGGAGAGTTTGAGTGGTAGCCTGTTACTGACATTATATTGTTATTGTCACCTACGAAGTGTCAGTAAATCTGTGATATCACACTTATATTATAAATACGAAAGTTTATACATATGTATATGAATATAATATCATTGGATGAATGTATGAATCTTTTATACGTTTCCAATTATTTTCATTTTATTTTATATAATTTTTAAGCTTAAGTAACTACTGTAATTGGTTTATGTAAATCGTGTTAGTTACTAAATAAATACATACAAAAATAATAAATAAATATGTTTGTTACTTCTTCACGCCAAAACTATGGGCTGAAATTTTTATATAGATGTACGTGAATGTAGGAAAAGTACGATCAAATAATAGAACAAATTAGATCTAGACAATTGAAACAATTTAGCTAACTGCAGACTGTTGAAAACAATCTACAGGTAGCTCAACTGATCCATGGTAGGTAAACTAATACACAAAGTTAAACCTGGAATACACTTCGATCATAAATTTACAGGTTGTTTGTATCCCATGGGATAGAGATACCCATCAAAAGTTTTCATAGAAACAACGCGTGTGAAGCCAGGGGCAGGAACTAGTTACCAATAACATCTCAAACAGAAAAGGTTTGGTCAAGTGTATAGTATTATTAAATCTGTGGTCAAGTGAAAGGCACCAAGTGAAGTGTCAAAATGATGACACCAAAATAGGAGATTGATTTATTATATTATATGACTGTAGGGTAAAAGCGTGATTTTAGCTATAATAATCGTCAAAGTAGTCCTCTGGTCAAAACCCAAACCACGTGACAAAGATGCGCAGAACGAAATTATTAGGCCAAATTGGTGGGCGGTTACCTTCTGTACAGTTGCGTCGATTATTCACTGTGAGTTGTTGTTTCAAACAAGAAACCAAAAGAGCGAGACAGAGCTATACGAAGCTGTACCTATCTCATTCGCCTGCCGCGTTGTCGGCGGCATATTAATAATATGCGTGAGCGTACCTGCGCAAACTTCCCACTCTCGCAGCCTGTCACCGGACGAAAGTAGGTAAACTACTGAAAATGTCCACGTATCTAGAGGTATAATAAAGAATCATAAAACAAAACACTACCTGCCGTTACATAAGTTTACGAGCATGTCTGGGGGTGTAAAGGAGGGAGTTATTTCCCACGGAAGCTGTAGAACTTTTAATGTTTATGGCGAGGTTTAGTAGGTACGTGTTAGATTTGTAATTCAGATGTAATTGCAGACAAATCTTGTGTAAGATTATGAAAATATTTTCACATTGATTATAAAACGCCTCTGCGATGACTCCCTCACGAAAACCTCGTTTTTGTCGAGGAACATCCAGCAGCCTGATTTTGATGACACATGGATGGAACTGTTGAGGCCCGTTGCCATGGAAACCATTAAGTGCCCGTGATGATTTTTTACAAACTTACGTTTTACAGCGCTCTAGCAATCCCTCGAGAATCAAATTTATATGGGACCACCTCAATATCCATTTTTATACAACGAAATAATAATAAAATCTATTTACAATTGGCGCAGATATCACCAACATTGTTGTTGTAGTCGTGATTCTTCAAAAATATAATTATGTATTTTTTTAATTTTTATTTCATAAATACTAATCTCCGGATCATTTTCTATACAACAGTGCAAGAATCAGCAAAATCGGTTTACCATTGGCGCAGACATCAAATAACATACATACATACATAAACAAAACATGCAGGAGAACCTCTTCCTTTTTGAAGTCGTTTAATAAAGAGTTTTTGATTTGATTTGAAAATATCTATCAAACTCGCACTTGCCCGTTCCTATTCAAACAGTTCCGGTTCGGTGTAATAATAATTGGTGCAAAACAGACAGGACGTCCTGTGTCGAATCGTTCTTACGATTACCACATTAAATCCACCGTTATAATAAAAAGTACAGGTAACTATCACCTCTATTAATAATAGACGTGGAGTCGGTTTTCCGATAGGATGGGAAGCCATATGCTATGATCATTCTTTCGGTCAAAATCGCAATTTCATTTATAACGTATATCGTAGCACCTGGGGTTGTCAAGACGAAAAAAATAAGAAATCTGACGTCCCCTTCTACGACCCCTTGAACGGGTTCGGGCCCCATAAATCCCACGATTTGAAAAGATATTTTAAAACGCGTATAAAATTATTCAGGGCAGAAATAATTCGGCGTGTCAAAGAATTTATTTATTATTTGAGTTGCGAATTTCGTACACGTGTTTTTCTGCCATTACGGTCATGTAGAGCCATTGAATGTTGTTAGCAGTTTTACGTCTGTTATTTTAAATGTCTGAAGAATCAGATAAAATATTTTACACAAAAGAGGGTTTTTGATAAAGTAGCTAGTCTTTAGCGAACTATTTGATGGTATATAATGAAAAAAAATCACATGTAACGACCGACGTGGCGCGGAGGGCGAGGATCCGCCTGCGACGCATGAGGTTGAGGGTTCGATTCCCGCCTTGGGACAATTTTTTGTGCGATCTGCAAATATTTGTTCCGTGTGTTCTGAGTGCTTTCTATGTGTAAAATATATCTATCTATGTCAGTTATCTAGTACCCATACATAACACAAGCTCTGTTTAGCTTGGGGCTAGATAATGCTGTGAGAATTGACGAGCAATATTATATATTTATTTATATATATATTTAGTGATAGAACCGTACTCATATAAATACTTTTAAATTCTATAACACCGATGGGGAAACTTAAAGATTTCGTGTCACTTATATTTACCTACATGTTAATCCTTGATATTGTAAGAAATTTTAATTTCAATGTTGTATAGTTTAAAAATGAACTTCTATCGTTCTAAGAAAACGAGTAATTTCTACGCATGCTAGATCACAATTCATTAAACTCTGCTATAAACATAGCAAAGCATGCTTCATAAACACACCCACTGACTCAGTGACCTACAGACCAATATAACAGCTCAATTATACAACAATGAACAAAAACTGTTGATAACTGAAGGAATACAAAGCAATGGAATGTTCCTAAAGACTTCTATAATAGATTTGAACAAAAGCGCTTGAGCTACACAAAATAGCTAATGTATAGATGTAAACATAATATTGTTATTGGTTTACGGTATCACAATGTAGCTATGGGGCGTCGTGACGCGTGAAAAACTGTTTTGTACTGTTGAGTATAGAAATGCTGCGGTAATAGGTCATTGACCGGTTGGAAATTAATTGGTATTCAATTTATATTGCTATATGCTTTAGGTGAATTACAACATTCGACAGCGCCAAGCATGAAAATTGTCAGTGTTAGGCTTGCAGATATTATTTTGCAAATTCAAATGTAAGAAACAAAAATGTTCGAGTTATTCTTACATACAAAACTACCTCTAAATCGAAGAACCAACTACATAAGTATGTATTCATCTTAAATAGAGAAATACTTGCTGTCATAACGTATGATTTCACCACAAAAGAGACTACCAAAACATATTTTACCAGACCAAATATAAGTCGGCATATTCAAATGTATTCCTCCCTTCAAATCACCATTACAAATTACTGCAAGATTACGATCGTCAATTGAATGACAAAGGCAACTAAAATAGCATTCAAACCACTTTTGCTCGCAGTTGTACAAAGTTCAACGACCTCCATTTATAACCTATGATAACATTAATATCAACAGATCAAGTTAAATAAAATTTTGCATAACTATAGAATCAAAAAGCATCAGCTGATTGATTCTATAGTTATTCAAAATTTGTTCGGAAGCGGCACGAGCATCAGCTCGTGCGCTTCCGATGATCATACATGTGCCGAAGGAAATTTACATAAAATATAGAATCAATTTAGAATTGACACGGGGCATCTCTCAATAAGGCTTGTCTTTTAGATGGTCTAAGCTTTCAATGGTTTCCATACAATTTCAAGTCAATGATTTGGCCATCTTGTCGCGTGCCTTCAACGGTGCATAAATTTTATCTAAATCTTATAATAGTAAATCTATTGACTGTTTGATAGAAGCGCATAATTTGAATATCGCATTGTGAAATGAGGTGGATTGATGTTTACGGTCAATAATCCATACTTCGTGCATCCATAATAAATAATACTAATAATATAAATTTGAATGTAACTCTGTCTGTCTGTTACCTTTTCACGCCTAAACGGCTGACAGGATCTTAATGAAATTTGTCAGGGAGGTAAATGGTGGGGACGGACATATGCTACTTGAAAAGAGCGTGCGAAGCCGCGGGGAGCAGCTTGTGCTCTAAATATAATACTATTTGTGCAGTGTGATTTACATAATTTCTTCAACCCATCATATTGGTTATGATGAGCTAAGCAATATATTATGGCACTTCTTTTATCAACTTGTTGACATAGCTCTTTGTCTTAACTCTACAGGGCACGTCAGTTGCACGCCATTTTGTGAAGGCATAGGATTTTGCGTTCATAGGAGCGGGACAGAGCATACGTTTTTGGAAAGGCGTAAGAGCAAAAATCAAGTTATTGTTTATTTACAAGAAAACTACGCAACTAATTAAGAAACTGGCTTAGGAATCCAAATAATTAGTAAAAACCTACGTATCAAAACATAAGTCATTTTAATAAACCGCAGGGTTCCTGAGATCTCGACTAAATTATGTGATTTTTTTAATCGTATTTTTATCGTTTTTTCACATTAGAGGAACCAAATAAATTATATAGATTTTAATATTTTAATGTACTTATATCGTGTTTTTTACCACGGGGATTTCGTGAGTACTGAGATCTAGGCCTAGCGAGTTTGACAACCAAACCCGCTATGTATGTACATATAACAAAAAGTAAAAGTTTTTGAAAACATAATTGTTTTTAATTATTTTGTTCTATTTCTTTCTTTTTTTTTTGCCATACAGCGGGGCAATGCAGCCAGCGGCGTCTTAAGGGAGGATACCGATTGGTATTGATATGGATCAGTTGAGCTATGTACCTCTCCATTGTTTGCAGCAGTCTGCAGTTAGCTCAACTGTTTTAATTGTAAATACACGTTCTAATTTGTTTCTATTCCTTAATTGCAATTTTCTTTGTTAATAATTGTCTTTAGGACACTTCATTTATTACTTCTTTTATTTTTAAACCCGTCATTTTTGTTTTTACCCGACTGCGCAAAAAAGAGGTTTTTTCACATTAAACATGTAGGTAGGTACCTAATTTTACACTGAGGTGTGTAATAATCCATACTTCATATTATAAATTCAAAAGGAACTACGTCTGTCTATCTGTTTATTACCTTTTCACGCCTAAACGGCTGGACGGATCTTAATAAATTTTGGCAGGGAGGTAGGTGGTATCCCGGGGACGGACGTAGGCAACTTTTTATCCCGGAAAAGAGCGTGCGAAGCCGCAAGCATCAGCTAGTTTTATATAAAAACAATTGCTAGCTTTAAATAGCACAGGCTTTTCTTAGAACAAAAGACGTCAACGCGAGCGCAAGTGTATCCACAATACTTATGTATGAACCTATCCTATATCTTACCAGATCACCGTTGCTCGTTAGTTCTAAGAATTTAGTTCTCTTAACCCTGAGAGAGTAGAATAAAAAGAATTATAAGTCAGAATTCTACAGAATTATCAGAGACATACAATACAGACTGCGTTGCTTTTTATTATGTCAAAAGATAGATAATAAAATAAAATTAATAAAAGACTTGTTACGGTGGGTTAGATGAGATAAATCTAATCAAACCTTATTACTAATAACGTAATAACTATTAAATTTAGTTGATAGGTAGTTTTTTAATTGCCATGGGGCTTTGTGGTTTGGTAATCGAAAACGATCTAGCAGATAGAAGTGTGATTGCGGAGGATAGTGATGTCCGGTGTTAGTAATGTTATCCCGCACGTTCTAGGGGAAGTAGGGTAAAACGGAGACATTAGATTAGATTATTTTAAAATTAGATCATCATCCTCATCAAGCTATATTATATAAGCCTCCCCTAAATGAGCGCCATAGCGCCCTGTCTTCAGCTTGCCGCATCCGCATCTGCCTGCAGTCTTTTGCAGGTCGTCGTCCCACTTGGCTGGAGGGCGTCCTACACTACGTTTGCCGAGTCGCGGTCTCCACTCGAGAACACTATTTTATTTTATTTTTTATTTTATATGTACTTTTTAATTTACTTCATTTTATAAACGGGTTCCGTATTAAGAGGTCTTGTTTACATTAATACCTAAAATATGATTACCATCTTTTTTAGAATGTTCAAAATTCTACTAAAAAAACTGTCGTAGTTTCACTAATTACAGTTCCAACACAACTAAGGTTCGTAGTTAACCCGCTTACATTCGTTATGAATTCACTTGATATCATTTTAAGTTTGATGTCCTTGTCACCACGTGGTGATCTTAATTATTATTTTATTATTATTTTTTTTAAATATAATTTTAGGAAAACTAACAGCTAGGTAGTTACCTAGCTTTTAGTTTTTTTGAAC
Source organism: Eupithecia inturbata (assembly GCA_963662085.1). Taxonomy (NCBI): domain Eukaryota; kingdom Metazoa; phylum Arthropoda; class Insecta; order Lepidoptera; family Geometridae; genus Eupithecia; species Eupithecia inturbata. Next base: position 4,692,050 of record OY759180.1, on the reverse strand, counting down.
TTTTTAAATTTATTGTGGAAACTTATAATTAACCGCATTAAATTAAAAAAAATCAATGATTCGCCTCAGCTCGCACACCCGTGAAGATACAGAATCAAGGTACGTAAATTTATAAACACTACTTACTTCAATTACTCATACTACATTCTTACTCCACTAGCACTAATAACCCCGGCTTCCCCCGTCGCGCTCAGCGGCGCGTGCAACCGCGCAGCGCAGGAAGGATCGGCTCGTCTCGCGCAGGATGCGCGCGCGACCGCTGGATCCTCTTACAGCACGTGTGAGTGACCCGACAGTTTCTACTACTGGGTTACACTAGGTATTTGATTCTAAGCTAGTATCAAATACCTAATGTAACCCAGAACGTTCCAGAACTAGTCCTAGCATAGCAAGGCTCTTGCTGTCTCGCGATGAATGAGCGCGCGACCGCTGGATCCTGGACCTTACAGAACTTGACTTGCCAGTTCTTACAGTGAGGTGTTAGATAAATAGATAATGCTTTATTCATCACCTTATAAAACAGATAGTACTCATTAAACATAATGTAGGGAACAGCAATGGAACTGGCGGCCTTATCGCTTCCCAAAAAAGAAAATACCATATTTACGTTACAACTTAATACATACTTAGATGGCAGGAATCTTTCGCACTACTTTTGAACTAAAAGCAGCTAGCGTGTTTTCAGTCGGTCGAATTTTTGACATTAGAAAATGCCACATTGGATGACACTCGGCGATTTCCAGTTTCGGGAACTTTCGAGTAAGTAGCAATTTGGTGTTTTAGATCCCTATACAGCACGTGTACGTGAACCTGACAGTTTCTACCGAGAAGCAAGTGCGAAGCCGCGGGCCAAACATAGTATAGCTAATGTCGTATAATACCTAAGTAATATCCAATCTAGTCTGGTGGGCGGATGTGTCACCTCGGACAGGCTAATGGGTACGTTTCCGACAACGCCATCGTCACGCTGCCGACTTGCATCTTTGACGCAATGCAACTTGTCTCGTCAGTTATGCAAGCTGCAAGTAATTGCACAGTGATTTGCAGGCACTTAGACGAATGTTCTAGGAGTTTCTGGGGTGAGGCCAGCCGGTGAGGTGTCATTGATTAGGGTATAGTAATGTTGATGAAACTTGAAATTCTAATAAGAAATCGACCAAGTTAGTATCATTAAATCCAGTAACTTTTATTAATTTAGGCTAACAAAATAAGGTTATTCTGGTTTTAGCCATTGCATTTAATTATGCAGGTACTTTTATGAAGTGAGTTTGTGAAAAATTGTGACTACATTGAGTGAGTGAGAGTTCCGCTGACACCTTTTGGGGTTTTCGGTAACTAATTACATATTAATATTATTATTCACTTTATTTATTTTAAATCTCGTTATAAAATACATTTTTACCTATAGAAAATAAAATATTATGAAACTATACCACAGTAAAAAATATATCAAAACGGTGAATCACCGGCCGCGAAGCTAGCCTCAAGCGGCCGGTGACTAGGGCTGCAGAGAGAGGAACTTCCTGACGATGCGCGCCGAGTCCAGGAGTACCGTCTGAATTGTTATTATTATTATATATCGTAATAGGATTTCTACACACACGTCGCCACGTGTATGTAAACTGCTCCTCGCCAAATTTTAATACGATCTGAATGTAATTTGGCAAGTAGATTATTGTATCCTATGTAAGTTCATAGAACACTTTTCTTTTCAGGAAAAACACGGGCAAAGTCAGTTTTAAAAGCTAGTCAGGTATAACTTACAGACAGGCTGGGCAGTAGGCAGGCCGCTCCGCTCGGCTGCCCTCGGATGCTGCGCCCGCGCCGCCGGAAACGGAAGTCACGGGCGCGCTCGCTCGCTCATCTGAGGAAATTCCATCTACATATGTACATGTAAGCTTACCTGTGAGTAGGTACTCAAAGCATATGAGTAATGTATAACAATAATTAAATAGGCAGGAGTTGGGTGTGAGGCCTTCGCTTAGAAGCTTCTCAGGCGTGAAACCAAAAGTAAACCGAACCAAAACCAAAGCAGGCAGAGTTTCTCACTCATCAATCCTCGGCAATGAGGGAAGCCATCGATCGTGAACTGTAAAGTGACTTTCATTCCGTGAGTGATAGAAAGCTGCGTGACATTAGCGTGACCCGCGGGCGTGACCCGTCGCCGTGAAACGCGTCAAATCGCCGTGCGCCCGCGCAAACCGTGCGCTACGGTCAAGGGACGTTTAGAAGCAGCGATGGGTCAACGTGTTAACTAAAAATGCTAAATGAATATTCTTCGTGCATGGCTCGCTATGTCACGGCCAATCTTAGCCAACATAAATATTTAGGGATGAGCCATTTAACTTAACCAACGAGGAAGTGAGCTGAAGCTAGGTACACTTTTCCGGCTCGAATGCATTAAGGCGCTATACATATAGAGCAACTATTGCGGCAACAGGCAACTGTTTACATTATACGAAAAATGTAGACAATCGACGAACTCAGTGGCGCGGCGGACGAAGGTCCACCTGCGACGCAGGAGGCTGCGGGATCGATTCCCGCCTTGGGATAAATCTTTGTACTATCTGCAGATATTTGTTCCGGGTGGCCTGGATGTTTTCTATGTATAAGAAAAAAATATCTAGATAGACATGTAGTGTAGGTATTGTATTAAATATATAAATTATATAGTACCCATATCACAAGCATTGTTTAGCTTGGGGCCAGATGATGCTGTGTCATCAGTCCAGCATTATTTATTATAAAAATTTACAGTTTCTTCAACTAAAGTGGCTCTGCCTGCACAGCGCCTAAGGGAGTAGTATTCTAAAATTCGATTCAATCGGTTCCGTCAGCAAAAGGTGTGCGACCAGCAAAGTTGTTCAAAGCACATACTTTTATGCAAAAACTTTAATAATATTTTCCCTTTCCAGTTAAAGCTGAATTCAAACAGCTGGCGAAGCGTGATTACCAGACGTGAAGAAAGAAAGAAAGAAACAGAAAATTACAATTAAATAATAAAAACAAATTAGAACTAGCATTTATAAGTTAAATAGTTCATCCATATCAATACCAAACAAATCATATTTTTTTCTTTGACATGAAGACATCTCCACGTGAACAAAACAAGGTAGACTAGCCAGGTTTAGCTAAACACGACGATGAAATTCATCAGTCGTATCGTAAGCTCTAAAAGCATGTTGATGAGTATGTGAGTACCAACGGACACTCGCACGCTCCTAATCGATGGGAGAATTAGAGATGCAAACGCCACACTTTTCCAATTTACTAAAATAATGTGATTTATGGGACTGACCACACAGCCACACGCATTGCAGTCGGTTACGGTCTTTGGACTGCGATTTTTTGTAGGATAAAATGCACAGAAAAGAATAAGGTTTTGAAAAAAAATATTTCCAGACTTGAACAGAAAAATGAACTCCTTTCTGTTTTTTTTAACATATCTTTATTGACAAAGAAAATTACAATTCAAAATTAAAAACAAATTAGAACTAGTATTTACAATTGAAACAATTAAGCTAACTGCAGACTGTTGCAAACAATCTACAGGTAGCTCAACTGATCCATATCAATACCAGTCGGAAGCGTCCCCAAGACGCTGGCTGCATTGCCCCGCTTTATGGCAATGCTGATGCGCTGCGCCAGATACCCGCCTGCTCTCGGGTATCTGTATCTATAGATATAGATATATATATCTATATATATTAGATTTTTAGCTTCTATTTCTATAAAGAAAATACTAATCTCTTTAATAACTCTTTCAGTCAGACTGCAAAACTTTTTAAACTTTTGCGATTTGTTAACCACAATCGCTGCAACGTGATGGAAACGTAGGGTAACGCGATAAATACCCGATAGATATTCTTTAATACAGTCTACAAAAATTTTAAATAATTTTCCTGTTCTTGGGAGACCATTTTATCGTCAAAAACAATCTTTAATTCTCCAAACCACATCAGTGGCGTACACTATCAAAATAACTTCAGTACCGCGTCCAAACCGTAAATAATAATCCACTAAAAATCTGATATAAAAACATGTAGGATAATTACTAGCGGGGAGTCAGCCCCACGAGGGTCTTATATAAAGTACGAGGTTCTTTATTCTATTTCACAGGGCATTGACGGAAATAAATACAGTGCTTGATGGACTGTTTATGTCATGGAAGCGGGTTTGCGCAAGCATTCACAGATTTTGATGGGGTACCGATGTACTGTCGTGGGCAAAAGTTTTGTAGACTACCTATAAAATGTAGAGTTATCAGAATGGAAGTTTGTCGTAGAAGAAAAACTACACGTAGCAATATATAGTCTTCTAAACCTGCTTTATCTTTATTTGACTACCGATGTGGCGCGGAAAACTAAAATATTTTTTTGAGTAAGTTACAAAAAAAATATTTTCGTTTTGCTGCTTGTATTATCTTCTCTAGGATGCTGTAATTGTGTAAGCCCATTTCTCTAATCTTTCTTTGTATATTTATATGTATAGATGGACTGTATGATATGGATAAGCATAACGCTTTATCTAACCATATAAATAATCAAAAGCTTCTTTATTGCGTAAGTGATACCAGTGATTTTTGTTTCCTGCCTTATTTGTTTTAAATTTATTTTGTCTTCCCGTATATCAATTTTATTCAAAACATTCTAAGCCCACTGTGTGCGACTGTACTCGACAGTACCCGCTTGGTAGAGGGGAGAGCGCACACCTGGCAGCCGCAGCTGCGCGCGCGCAAATCTCACGCGCAGCTTCCTCGCATGCGTGAACACACCCCACACAGTTATAAAACTTTCAACCTTATTCCAGTAGAAATAGAAATCACTTTGAAACAGCTTCCTTACATGCGTAAACACACCCGGATTTTCAACCTTATCGAAGCAAATATAGAGGTGTTTGTTGTATCATTCGTAATACATGGAGTTCGGGGGAATGTGTGTGATGGTAGGTACAGATTTATTTAGTAAATCACTGTGTGATTTTGGTTTGCAGGACTGAAATGATGCAGAAATATGAAATGTTCAAACGGAGATGCCAAAATCTCACGCTCTTTCCTTACACTAAGCTTTTCTTATCTTAGCGCAAGAAGGCTGCGTGTCCACCATGGAGTATAAGTCCCATGGCGCTGTCTTTTTTTGAACTATTCAGGTGGTACTTTTAAAAGACAATTTTGCCACATACAGCTTTCAATAGACAATAAAACCTAATAGTAAATTCTGTCTGGAATTTCAAAGTAGGTACCTGAAGAGCAAGCTGTTTCAAAATATTGTGGTTCACTTATTATCAAGTTATTATAAATTGTAGAGGCAATCTAACTGTCCAACCTGGTAGTTAAGTTGCAAGCTAATTAGGTACATGTACAACATCTCAATGAAGTTTTGAATAAGTGTAATTAATTTTAAAATTGTAAGAGTTTACAAAGAAGTAAAGGACAAAAACAAGAAATAAGAATGACTGGCCGCCGTTTAACTTATAACGACTTTAATAACTTCTACGTCAATTTATACCATATATCTTCTATAATTAATATTCCCGAAGGAGCTATCAAATATACAAGATGAATGAATCAAAGACATAAAACGAGAATCCTTTGGTAATCAGAAAATTATTACAATGAGCCTACATCCATTCATGGGATGAATAAGAATTCATCCACATTCACGCAACAGGTTGACATTAACACACAATTTGCCACAAAACCGAGTCATCTAACAATTTTCATCAATGGATTCCTAAAAAACATTTCTTACAAGTTGTATTGTCTGAGCACAATGACAGGCGCCGGCTAACAAAGCAACTTTTACAAGTGTACTATTCAAGCGATAGCTCTTTATGAATCAACCGATTTATTGGGACCCGCGAAGCTCTTCTACTTCCATCTTTTGGTACCACTCTTTGTTGGCAGCTGGAGAGGCAGAGCGGGTCAGTATACGATGGATAGGTTCTAAAACCGTGATTGTTGTAATATCAATAGTGGCTAACTTTTTGTATAGTATGTGTACTTTTGTGATTCAATACCCGATTAGTATAATTATGTGTGCGGTAAGCGAGCATTGATTGATAGTGTTATGAATTGCATGGCTCTGTCAGTTTGAATCGAATTTAAGCTGTAAATGAGGACAAGATGTTCCGAACGCAGACTAATTGTGCTAACTTAGCAAAATTTGCTAAAATTTTACACCAATCCTCCTAACAGATTTTTATCATCTAAATTTACATACTACATCCCACTTTTGTCTTAAGCCCTCCCCTAAACACCATCCATGTACTCTTTACGGTCGTTTTTGTTCAAACATTCGGCATTTGGGGCCACATAAGGCCATGGCGTCACTCTGGTGTTGTGTTTCGTGGGACCGGGAAGGCGGGACGTAAGGGGACACCGTGAGCTTGCACGTGCGTTTTGCGGAGCCCGACTTTTGGCGGTTTGTACCTATGAAGGTGGGTATATAAGAAGGGTCGCAGATGTGTGTGGACTGACATACTTTCTGAAGTTTCTTGCTGCTAGGCAAACACACCAAGGTTAAAACGACTACCATGGTTGACAAAGGATATGTCCTACGTGATCATTTTGAAGGGAATTGCTAAACTTAATTTTAGAATAGATGTTTCCGATGTGATAGGTATTAAACTTTGTAAGTCTATTTGTGATAAAGTGATAATGATAAGTAATCTTCTGAAGAAACTACATTCAATTAAATTCAATACAATTCACTATATTAACTACGTGCTGATGCACTTCGAGATATATTATGTGGGGTCACTGTGTCCATCAGGGCGCCTGCCAAGAGTAGCAATTATGACTTTTAACAGTTTCAGCAACGCTCTAGATTTGGGCGAGCTTTTTTTTGTAGTTGTCCCCGATGTGATAGAGAGTAAGCAAAGCAATAATGGGTCATCTCGGGAACTGCGCACTGATGCTTCTAGTAATTTAATACATATTGTGGTGCCCTGTGCCCTGTCCATCAAGACTCTTGACGTCGACTTTCAACTAGTCTAGCTAGATTTGGAAGACGTTCATGACAGATAAAGACCGGCGATAATTTTGACCAATCATATACTTATAGGAACTGACTATACCTAAACATAATACAAAGATAAGATCATTCCATTCCCTCCTCGATCTTTACAAAAGAGCGGAAACCAGCTCTCTTAACCCTCTCATATGCTGGATATTCCAAATAATAAGCGGTTACGTTTTTACGTAGGCTTTTTTGTAATTCGGTGTAAGTTTCATGTAACGGTAGGAAGTAGGCGATTACTTTGTTAGGACTTCCGAACGGATGCATCAGGTAGATGCTCGTAATTGATTGTGTAAACGCGATCTTGATGCTCGTTAATTTGATGGAAGGATTATCGGCTACAGTATTCACTAAAAAACAGGATCAAAGTTTATGAATAGAAAGTTTTAAAGATATTTACTTAAATTCTTAAAACTAGTAAATATTCAGCACCAATGCTAACAAATTCAAAGTATCTATATACGTATACGAGATTTTGATTTCCAAATAAGGCAACCAAGCCAGAACTTTGTTGGACAGAAAAACATTAATCGAAACTAAGAATATTAAAAATAATACAGATAATAAATGTAAACAGAATATGCAGCTGCACAAGGAAAAACCCCTAGCTATTTAGTTGCAGAGTCATCGTCGCGGGCGCATCGGCCGGTCAGCTTTGATGCGCCGACGTTCGACATCGCCCGATAGCCGACAAAACGACGTTGGACGCGAGCTGGTGTAGAGGACAGGATATGGCGGATCTTCTTTATCATACTGACCATACTTGGCTTAGTCGGCCGTAGCGAGAGAACGAGCAAAACGTATCTACGTTTTGCTCGGGCTTAGTATGGTCAAAGATTTTATTGTACTTATGGTATAGCGTTAGAAGACTGTAGTGAGAGAACTAGATAGTAGGTACGTTTTGCTCGTGCTAAGTGTGCAAACTAATAGGCTTGAATTGGGCTGAACATGTTTTTGGGGTTTCGAGATCGGTTTCGAAACCCTTATGGTCTCGCTCTGTCTGTCCTTGTTTCCCTCTTTAATAAAATAACTCAACAACTATCGCAGCTATTAACTTGACATTTCTAGTAATAATATAATTAGTGCGCCTGTACAGATATAAAGAAAAAAAAAAGAACAAATTGTGAAGTCAGAATTTTATAAGAAACCTACAAGGTCAAGTGTGGTATCAAATGAAAGGACATTTCAAAATAGTGTTGAAATTTACGTAGGTTTCACACTTTTGTAAAATTTTGAAAAAAGTCAAAAAATTGCCCATTGGGACTCTATATCTAAAGTTTGCAGAGCGATCCATCTTAAACGTATTTGGCGTTTGTAGATATGGATCTATATTTTACAGAAAAAATGTAGAGTAGACTGTGAGTAGAACACTTTTTGAAAACTGGTCAAAAAGGGGGGGGGGGAATAATTTTCTATTTCACTGAGTGGTGCAAGTGTTGGTATCAAATAAAAGGTATTGGAAACACCGAAGCTCATTTCGCTTTGATTTCAGACTGGTTTACAGACTCTTTCAAACTAGCACCGACGACGTTGGCTACACGGTCCCCGGGTAAGGTGCCCTAAGACTTCAAGTCTTCCGCTGTCAGTTTATGACTATGATACCAGCCTAAAAAACGACGACAGTAACACCACCTCCCGACACTTGTGAGATGATGGTGTGAATTGAGCGCTAAGATGAGTAAGCTCGCCTGATAAACAACTGCACGAGGCTGTAATTGGTCAGATCCCCCAGCGCTCGATATCTCTGGCATTTCAGTAATTTCATTATACACTGTTTATGCTTAAATTATCAAAAGTGATCCTCCCAAACGGTTCATCCTCTACGTTCTCCAAAATTAGAGGGTTGTGTAATAAATCACCACTCTTGACCGATATATTTGGATTCGTTGGTACATATGTTTAGCAGAAACCTTAAGCATATACATAAACAACAACGGGACGCTTCCGACTGGTATTGATATGGATCAGTTGATCTACCTGTAGATTGTTTGCAACAGTCTGCAGTTAGCTTAATTGTTTCAATTGTAAATACTAGCTCTAATTTGTTTTTATTTTTGAATTGTAATTTTCTTTAAATTATTAAGATTAAAAAACAACAAAATCTAACCTCAAAAAAAAAATCGACCGTAACATTTTCTCATAATTCTTTTAATAGATCTTGATTTTTTGGGTTTCTCTGTTCATTTTCTTGGTGTAAACAAATAAACGAATTGTTAAGAATCATCTCAATTTCTTGAAGTCGGTTAAAATTCATTATGAATGTAAGCGGGTTAACTACGAACCTATTTTGTATTGGAAGAACACTAACGTTTCATCCCTTAACGAAGGAATTCATCAGTTAAAAAAAATCTGTGAATTTGTTGTATGGACAAAGTGCTCCATGTCACCCTGTTACTACGTATGTTTATTAAATATGTCGTGCAGTAGTGTGTCACGTCCGAGGATTGTTTGAAAATCTCTGAAGTAAGTAGATTATAGTTAAATTATTCAAAACCTTTTCAATCGTGAGGTTTGTAGCAACTATTGTACATGATTATGTTCGGTACATTATATTGTCAAGAGTGTGCATCTGTGTCTACATGTGTACATTTGCGATAAGTACCTTCTTTATTCGATGCTTAACTAGCCAACGGTCAAATTAACATCATCTACTGAGGGTAGGGATCTGCAACCTACTGGATCTATTTCTTTACCTACTGTAACATGCTTGTGAGCTCGAACAGAAGCTGTAGGAGACATTGATAATAACAAAAAGAGAAGATAAGGTAGGTACCAAGTCACCGCGCTTGAGACGATAAAACTACGTCTACTAAAGTTGTGCTTGCTCAATCTCTCATGCTTCTCATTCTTGATTACGCTGATGTCTGCTACCTTGACCTTACCGAAGAGCAGCTTAATAAGGTTGAACGACTACAAAACGTCTGTATACGTTTTGTCTTTGGTCTACGTAAGTATGATCATATTTCGGAGTATCGTACTAAACTCAAATGGCTTCCTGTCCGTCTACGCCGAAATTCCCACATCCTTTCTCTTCTTCATAAAATTCTTCATAACCCTCTTACTCCCTTCTATTTAAAGGAGCGTTTTGAATTCCTCCACGATTCCCATCCTCATCCTTCCCGTATCCTCCGTTCGTCAGAAAATCTGGTACTGAGTATGACACCTCACCGAACCAGTTTCTACGACAAATCCTTTTCCATCCAGGCCATTAGGTTGTGGAATGCTCTACCAGAGTCCATTAGAAAAGTGGTATCCTTACCAGTTTTCAAAGCTCGTGTCAAGGAGTTTTTCCTGTTAGAAAAGTGAATATTGGCACTATCTATTCAGGTATCTATGTAGTATATTTTTGTTATTTATATATGTACCTATGTATGAATATATGTATATACATAGTAAGGTATTTGTTATATTTAATTGTTCTTGTTTTTAGGTATTTATAATTATTTATAATTGTCAATATTTATTTAAAATTATCTTTGGTACACCCCCTGCCTTTCTTAAATTCACTTAATTCTTTCCATCCAAAGGTTGCCTGGAAGAGATCGCTTCTTAGCGATAAGGCCGCCCATTGTACTTGTGTCTTCTGTAATGTCTTTTGTATTGTATTTTTGTTGGTGTACAATAAAGTATTTTGTATTGTATTGTATTGTCTACTGACGTTAAAACTACGGCTGACGCACTGACGTCAGTTGCTAGCGGAACTCTTTCTCGTGAGCACGTGCTGTCTCGTTGTCTCATTGCCGTTATGAAAGCCTTCTTGTTAATTTGAAGTGCCTGAATCGTTCAGGGAAACAAAAAAAGGCGCCAGGTCACCTTTCATGCTTAAGTACTCGTAAAATCATAAAATAATTAAAATCAATTTGATTAATATCCTAATATAATTTCGTAAAAAAAGGATAGAATGTACAAAAACACGCGCGTGTGACACGAACCATAGTACGCGATGACGGTAGTGACGACGGTACCTTACAATAAATATTCTGCAGAGGGGAATTCCCGATTATTATTTTGTTTGAGTCTGTTAAGGTGTGGATGCGGAGCTGTGATAACCGTTGCTGTATCTTTCACGCTACAGTTTCAGTACGTCTTCCTATCTCTGGTCATTGATTACAATATGCACGACATTAGAATGTACCTGTAAGGGTACGTGTTTGCGTATATTTGTAATCTAGCTCAACTATAGAATACGCAATGTACCTTGTCTTCTCTTTTAGTAATGTCATTGGTAGAGCGAGAAAGAGGAATTTTGTCAAAATGTAATCCCGTTGCAGCAGCCACCTGTCAAACCTGCCTGCGTTGTATTATTTCCTACCTAAATAATAATCTCAGAAATTGCTGGTAGATTCTGCAAATATTTTTACTAAAATGTGGCTATAGGTGCATTATCTTTGAGAGCTATTTTATAGACGTTGTATCTAAATACCACGTGCGCAACGCAGCAGTCAGGGGCTAGTTATTTAAGTTTCAAGTTATGGATAATTCTTAGGTTTGCCAGGTAAATAGATCCTTGTTTCGGTTAATCCGCAAAAAGCAATCCTTCCGGCAGCTTTCGACAGACTTTGTGACGCCGCTGGCTGACGGGGTTGGTGATAGGCAGGGCAAAGCTACTCAGGTGGTGGTAGGGCTGTCCAAAAAAAGGTGACAGTGATGATTTTGCGTTGAGCTATGGCCGGATTTATTTACTATTATGTAAAAGAAAATACAACTTATATAAACAATTTTACAACTTGTATCTACAGTAAATAGTTGAACTAACTGCAGAATGCTGCAAACATGATCGCGGTAGCATAAATGAGCCAAACCAATAACAATCGGAAGCGTCCCCAAGACGCTGTCTGCATTGCCCCGCTGCTGTATATAGCAATGCTGATGCACCAGTACCAGATGTAACCAGATACTCAGCGATGTATTCTTTATGACAGCAAAATATTTTGGTACACTATTATTATTTCTAGCCCGTATTGTTCACACACAAAGCAAAGGACTCCTCCCTCCGTTACTTCTAGTTGTCTATGTCCCTTTATTTGATGTTATGAACTAGTCTGGAAGGTTCCCATCTCTTCTGTACCGTCATCTCCGTCTTAAAGTTGTCGTGCTTTTGGTTCACTTATCAACTAATACCTACCATTTATTTTTTTAGTGGTACCTAAGTAATAAATATAATTCACCATCAAACGATAAGGAGTAGGCGATGGAATCCATACTCCATACTAATATTATAAATTCGAAAGTTACTCTGTCTGTCCGTCTGTTACCTTTTCACTCCTAAACGCCTGAACGGATCTTAATAAAATTTGACATAGATATAGATGGTATTCCGGGGACCGATAGCCTACTTTTTATCTCGGAAAAGAGCGAGCGAAGCCGCGGGCAGCAGCTAGTATTGTATAGTTCTTAGTCAAGGCAACGTATTATACTTTCCTATTTGCACTTTCGACAACCCTAACATGCTCTTAGCAGATCGCATATTCCATAGAAGAGGATTACCCAGTTTGCCATTACTTTATTCTAGGAAGGTTCATCAGGTAAACACTTCTAAAATTTCTTTTGTTTACATCCTAGACGAAAAATGAACTTTATGTACTTGGTTTAACGTCTTTCGTAGTTTTATTGTCGGCTTAAGGGTCGGGGCAGATGAATCACTACTGTAGGGACCACTCAGTTTTGTGGAGGCTACGCATTTTGACCATTATTGGCCACTTTTAATAACTGATGAGTAGGTAATGTACTTTCCTATTCTCACGTGCAAACTATGCAAACGTACGATAACCAAAATTGGTTACCTACTTATGTCACATGCAGCAATTAAACTCTTACGACCACCATGGCTGAAATTGGCCAGGACGAAAAAATAACTCACTAAAATGGCGGCAACCATGCGGCCCCTTTGTTGATTTTCATGGCACAATTATTGATTTATTTGTTTCTTCGATAGCTTAGCACTTGATTTTACATCCGGCTCAAAGGGCCAATGTTCTTGGGGGTTGTTTTCGTGGAAAATATGATTGAAAAGTTTTAGATTCGCAAGATGATTTTTACTAGCGATTTTGTTTCGACTGACTGATAGGCGGCCATGACTACACAAGTTTTAAGGCATATATAAACATAAACCTGCGAAAGACTGCACGCAGATGGTGGATGCTACAAGCTGAAGACAGGGTGCTATGGCGCTTCTTAGGAGAGGCCTATGTCCAACTAGTAAATGCTGATGATGTTAAATAAATAGAAAATCTATAAATCCCCAAGAACTGTAGGTACCTACCTACCTATGTTCTGCGGTAAATTCCAAAACTTTCATAAAACAATCTCCCTCCTAAATTTCAATATTAAAACAACATGAGAACTGGGGCACGCTTATCAAGTCATTTCGTATCCAATAATTACATAACCGATTACCGACCACCGCCCAAACATGAAATAAATAATGAAATATAGGTAAATTCACTGGTCATGCGAATCGGGCATTAGTCCTAATATCCCTTTTGATTTTAAGGAAAATATAACGTAATAAACAATACACAGTTTCAATAATAGTGCGAAAAAAGTATACTAGAAGCGAAATGAGTTTGAAATACCTTAGCAACATGTGTGACGTAAGTAAATATTTTTTTACAAAAGTAATAAAAAGATTAGGACATGTTAAAAAATGTGACAAATTATAAAATGTTACATTAATTTCAATTTAATTGTTTATATTTAAGGATCACACTAGATCACGTGCTGTGTGGTGCTCGTGGTCCACCTGTTTTCAGAGGTTGTCACCTTGGTGGACCACGGAAAAAAATCCCGTGGGCCCCGGCATCTCCAAATATTGACACAGTGGTTAAGACCTAACAGCAGATTCAGTCATAAGCATGGTAAGCAAACCATTTACAAGGAAGGGTGTTTTGGAAGCTATTCGATTAGCTAGATAAATAGAACTGATTTGGAACCTGATGATGATGGATGATGTAGTAATACCTAATAGCTGTTGGTAATCGCGTTCGATTGATATTATAGCGTGTACCTGGGTAATGTTCATTTATGATTATTGATAATGATAACTAGTTTCTGCCCGCGGCTTCGCACGCGTTGTTTCTATGGAAACGCTTTAAGGTTATTTCTATCTCGTGAAAACTGATTCTTGGGATAAAAAGTAGCTATGTTTTATTCGAACTATCTGTATGCCTTTCATTTCCGATCCGTTTAGTTGTTTTGGCGTGAAAAGGTGCCTACCAAACAAACATCAAAACTTTCGCATTGGTTTATATTTGTGTGGTTAGTAAAAGACAGACACAACACGCAATCTAAATTAGGCACCAATACTTCCAGCCACACCAAGTAAAATTTATAGAGCTTCTGTCAGAATAAAACTCGAAATAAGTACAGAATATTCCATGGAAAAAAGCACATTTTTATGGAGAACTGTACAAGTCAAAATACGTCTATCTCGTAGTACAGCCATTAAATTATCTCATAAGATCACTGACTTATTGTCGCAGTTGCTAAACATAGATTTATGTGCGATTCAAATAAAGACACCATTTGCATTAATAACATGTTCAGAACAACTTCTGTGCAAATTTCAAAGCACTTCACCTGTAGGTTGAATATATTAACATAGGAATCATTTTAGAGTGGCACCATAATTCTATGTTGTAAATTAGGGGCCGAAAGATGGCGCGATAACACGAATAGCGTTGCACGAGTAATGAAATTATTAAGTTGTCGGTCTTTGTTTAATTAATGAGTATGGACTTGAATTTGTTTAAATAAAGCATTTGTCATACTCAGTGGCTTGTTTGTCCCAGTAGGTAGTCACTCCTCCAAGTAAGATTCTTGGGGTACCTACAAATTATGGATACTTCATACCGATTCAGATAGGTAGTTTCATTGATAATTAATTAATGAGTGACTAGTAGACACTAAAAAATACTTGTAGAGTAAGTTAACCTTTACGCTGTCCACGCGTTTATTTTCTTTGATTGAATGAAAGAAAACAATAGACTCTGTTTATTTTTCAAAATAGTGATGTTAATCTGTGACTCGAATAATATCGGGAATAACGAGAGCTTCGATATTTATCGAGCTGACACGTGTCTTTAAAATATTTCATTCTTTCATTCAGTCAAAGAAAATAAACGCGTGGACGGAGTATATATCTGAAAATGGGACATTCCTTTCACCAGACTATATTAATAAATAATGCTGAAAAATTCACACAGCATCATCTAGCTCCATAAAAATAGCGCTCATGTGCCTTGCTTCTAAGTGCTCAATATCTTAAGATTAAAAGGTAGTAACTCAGATAAATACACAATTTCCTGCATCACCCGAAATAATATTAATAGTTACTGTTTTAATATTATAACACTTCCCCTATTTAATCGTTTGGTTTGCGTGAGAAACGCGAACAAGCAGTAGCGAGTTTAAGCACCAACTTGACCACTTTAGTGTAACACTTGATTAGGTGAAGCAAACTTTATTAGGTCGTGATAAGGGTGATAATGGTTGGTTTTCTGGTGGTTGCACTAGAGATGGAAATGCAAGAAGCATTAATCACATCAGAATTAGCTTTGCCGATCCGCTCCCAAGTGTCCGGCAGGAATTTATATCAGTTGTATTGTTATTGAGGGAAGTGGCTAACTCTGATTTTTAAGATTTTGATCCGGATAGGTATTCAATGCTTCACTTAATGTTTCCCATTATCTTGGTCAGTGTTATAGATTATATTTTTGTTGTCTTTCTTACTACTTACTCATCTATCAAACTATTTGTCAAAAGGTATTGTGATTATTCTGTTTTATTAACACTCATAACTATCGTTAGTTGACATTCATATAATAATAAATTATATTGCCAGTATAAAAAAAATCATTAAATCGTCAAGCTTTGTTCAGACGGAAGAGACTCAAAACAAAAACGAGGCTAATAGGAATCCACGTAATTTCTACAAAATCTACCAAACTGGTATGTAAATAAATATTAAAAATTAAATTCTTACCCCATTTTTCCTCTCAGCTCCTTGCACCCAAGTTAGTTTCGATGCCAAACCACCTCCGCACCACTGGAGACCGCATAAATACTACTTAACGCTCACGATACACTCCGAAAATAACAGTCACAAATAAGAACTAAAAAACTAATCCATTTTTTTATTAATCATCGGTTGAGTTGTCTAAAAAGACGGATAACATAATTAATTTAAATATACGTACTTAATGGATTTTTTTTTTGGATTTTTTGGTTTTTCTAATGATGTCACGTGACAAATACAGGTATAAATCTGTCTTTGTCACGTGACATCATTAGAAGATTGCTTGCACTCATTTCCTTTTCTTGACATTATCATAACAAATCAGTGCAGAGCTGGACGCGTCTAGAACCGCACTCGATGATGAGGACGATGAAGCTTCCGAAGGAAGTATGGTTGGTGTTCTTCAGACACTACACATCACTACACTTCTTGTACAAACTAGCTTCGTAGTTAACGCTTATAATTAATTCGTCAAACTATGATAGTTTTTACAATTAAACCATAAAATTGATGGATTTATCAATTTTAAAAACTAATCTGAATGACTTTAGCTAATTAGGAAACTTTTACTTAACTTATTTTACGGTAGATACCTACTAACTCCACGCACTAAAGATATTCTGGACTTGCCTTTTGTGATTAAATGTCATAAAAATCGGTTCTATCTTCCGTCCGGCCACGAAAGCCCAGCACTAGCTCCAAATAAACACAATAAAAGCAACCCGGAATCAACTTTTTCAAAAAAAGTTTTTAATAATTATCGGACGCGTGGAGTAGCGTCAATAATTTGTGAATGCGATACCCTTTTCCATATAATTTTGTTTTGTAACACATCTTATAGATTTTGACGTTATTTATTAGATGGACTTCGTTTAGTTAAATGGGCAATCCCTCGTTAGGAAAATGAGTTGGGTAGGCATGAATGTAAATTGTTCTTTTTTGTCATTTGAATAATGTTTACATATTTCACGTTTTGTTTGGTCTAATTTTAATTAATTTTAATTATGCATCAAGAGGGGTTTATTTATTGGGACTTATTTCGTTGACGTTATCGTAAAATTTAGTTCGACTTCCAGATTTATCTAGTCGCTTATGTTCTTAGACTTTCAGTTTTATCTTAGGTATCTATTGTATATTATTGTTGACTCAGATTTGCGAAGCGTAGTAAGTACCTTTAATTCTAAGGTAACGTTGTTATCATATAGCCTTTACAAAAAAGTTCTGGTTGAAAAGCCATAAAAAAAATATGCTGTACATTTTTCGCACTGCCTCATCCAGACCCAAAATAAGCAACTTGAGCAATGTGATATTCACAGTTTAAGTAAGTAGGTACATATACAGTAGTATAATATACTTACTTACGGTAGGTAGTGTCGGTTGGTATGTGACACCAAAACGTCACGGCAATTAAGGAATCGGCAAGCTCTAACCTCGCTGTCAGACGTGCATTGGGCACGCGGCTGATTGGCATGCCGCGCCGGTTGGGCAACAGTCTACCTACTGGATCGGACACCATGAAAAAAACTAGTCAAACGTATTTTTATAAAATTGGTTTCAAGAAATTAGTAATCTCAGTAAACAATGATGTGTTCGAGGTACCTTCGATAAAGTACAGTCCGGCGAAGATACTGAAAATAAAGATCTCTGAATACCATTCGTTTTCAATTTGGATGAAATATACCGCAGTTTTTGGTCCATTGTAAAATGTTGTGGACAAGGCTACCCACATTAGGGATTCAGTTAGTTGTAAATTTAGAACTAGTATATACAATTGAAACAATTGACCTAACTGCAGACTGTTAAAAACAATCTACAGGTAACTAAACTGATCCATATCAATACCAGTCGAAAGCGTCCCCAAGACGCTGTTTCTTTTATTCTGCAGTTTATTTTATTTTATTGTAATTTTCTTGGTTAGTTATTATTATTTTAGACGCATTGCCTTTATAGGAAACATCCGAAAACATTTACCTGTCTACTTACTCATATGGCGCAACGATCTGAATTAGAATAGAACCTGCGTCGTCCTTTATCTTGGTCTCCGTCGTTTTATACCTACCAAGCTTCTCTTTCCACTATTATTTCAGCTTATTTGACGGCATGAAGGTTGTACTACAACAGTCTATGAAGCTCCCATAGCATATCTAGCAGACCATAGTTCCACGTTCACAAACCACCTAACATTTATCATACATCACGTTCGACGTTTCACACTGACGTTTTCTCTTCCGCCGGGTGACAGCGTGTGGCATCAGAGGACTTTATTGTCAGTATCTTCGCCGTGACTGTACTTTATTGTACCTCATGCACATCACTGTTTCGACATTACACAGTTTTGTTTGACAGCCCATTTGGAATTTGATGAGCTAATGTTTTTGATGCGATTTGTGAGAAATATGATTTTGCTAAGCTCTGTTCTTATTCTTATATACTTATTTACAGGTTAATATTATTTCCTGCAATATTATACTCGCACTACGTGGAAATTGTACCTATTATGTTTTCAATAGGCTTATTATAGTTTTAAGTGGCGATAAAACTGGCTGTTCTTTTGGCGCAATATGGAGGTACCTCAAATCTTTCTTAAATTAAGTTATAACCACACAATAAAACCTGAGTCATTAAAACTAATGGAGAAATTCTAGTATTTAAAATAGTATCTACCTTCTACAACCTCTTATTTTCGATATAATGATACGTAAGTACTTTACACTTCCAAGACGAAACCTAGTTATTCTTGTTTTTAGAAACATCCCTTTCGTTCGTTAATATCGCTTTTGGTAAAACGTATAATAAATCTCGTCCAGTTTATACAGGACAGTAAACGCTTTCACGGCTAAAATCTAGAACCAGGCATCGGTCACTGTGTGCTTTCTAAAGCACGCCTGCGTCGACAGGCAGTGATTGGCGGCGACACACTTGGGCCGTCCCGTTACGAACCATTGCTGCATTGGCCCTACCACTGTACCCAGAGAGAACCCAATTTCCTAGAAACAAGAAGTTTTACAGCAACATTCTGTGGCAAAACTTCTTGGGTGGTAACGTGTATTAAAGGTATTAGAATGCTATGATATGTATGGCGCTCATTAGGGGAACTCTATGGCGCCCATTAGGGGAAGCCTACATCCAGCAGTGGACTAACACAGAGTAGTGATGATGATGATGATGCCCAAAAAGAAGACACCTAACAAAATTTAGGAACAGTTTGTAAAGACATGAGAATTAAAGAAAACAAAAATGTTGGAGCCATTGGACCAATCGAAGTTTCTTAACCGTAATAGGAAAAATCTAGAGGTATAGGAAAAATGGGAAAAAAGTAGGCTCATCCAAGGCTCCTTCATTTTCCTGTTGAATATATTATATATAAGTATCCTTATTAAGTAAATTAGTTATTATCTTCGGGTAATTCTCATTGTGCAACCAATATGTTCATCGTATTGGCTATCTAAGTCGAATAACGACACGTTTTGGGCCTACATAAAATTCTTTTTACATTTTTTTTAACTTATTCTTTATTGACAAAGAAAATTACAATTCAATAATAAAAACAAATTAGAACTAGTGTTTACAATTGAAACAATTAAGCTAACTGCAAACTGTTGCAAACAATCTACAGGTAGCTCAACTGATCCATAAAATACATAAAATTTAATTAATGATAGGCAAATCAGAGTTTTCGAGTCTGACATTAATACGAGTACCTACTGGAAAAGTTGTGGCAACACAAACACACCGAGTCATAAGAACTGAACTGTGGTGGAATTGCTAATTCTATAAAATATTGTGTATGTGAGTTTAGCTCCATGTAGAAACAAATAGTAGTGGTTACGAGGACCATCCACTCGATGCTGCAGCATTGTCGCTCGAGTGACACTCACAAATGTTTACCTCTTCAAAAAGACGTCCGCGCAACAAAAACAAAGACATGTTGTTTCTATCGAATGAAAATACAGTATGCGAAATGAGTTGCGCGCATCGGATAGCTGTTTGAATTAATAGATAAGAACTTACCATCAATAACAGCGTAAGAAAATTTTATGGTTTTTTTCGGGTAATTAGGATGCTTATCGTTTTGCCGACGACGTACGGGTAATTTGAACACGTTTTTGCATCGTAAACTGTAAAACGCTGTAAAACGATGTCCTACATAATATAAATAAATAAATAATGCTGGACAATTCACACAGCATCATCTAGCCCCAAAGTAAGCAAAGCTTGTGTTATGGGTACTAGATGACTGATAAACTTAATACAATACATAACATAGATAGATATTTTTTATTATATATAGAAAATACCCAGAACACCCGGAACAAATATTTGCAGATCGTACAAACATTTGTCCCAAGGCGGGAATCGAACCCGCAACCTTCTGCGTCGCAGGCGGACCTTCGCCCGCCGCGCCACATCGGTCGTCAATGTGAATTAAGAACAGGTATCTATGGGTGACGATGATGATTGATAATTAGGTATAGAAACCTAAACAATCAATTTATGAACTAGGAGGACATAATAAAATATATTCGTGAGTGTTTAAATGTATTCGTATACAATTTATGAACTAGGAGGACATAATAAAATATATTCGTGAGTGTTTAAATGTATTCGTATACAATTTATGAACTAGGAGGACATAATAAAATATATTCGTGAGTGTTTAAATGTATTCGTATACAATTTATGAACTAGGAGGACATAATAAAATATATTCGTGAGTGTTTAAATGTATTCGTATACAATTTATGAACTAGGAGGGCATAATAAAATATATTCGTGAGTGTTTAAATGTATTCGTATACAATTTCGCCGCTCAACGGCTCATATTCATTTGTTTTTTATTCGTAATCAAAATGCAGCCAATGAGCGGTGTAAATTATATTAGTGATACCTACACTCACGAATTAGGTAAGATGGCGATCTGCGAAAGATTGGAGGCAAATGCTGGATGCGGCAAGGTGAAGACAGGGCGCTATGGCGCTCATTAGGGAGCGCCTATGTCCAGCTGTGGACTAATATAGGCTGATGATGATGATGACACTCACATGACATTGACGTATCATACAGAAACATCAATTCGATATCTATCTATCTATCTATCTATATCTTTAAATATAAAAGAAAGTCGTGTTAGTTACACTATTTATAACTCAAGAACGGCTGAACGGATCTCGGTGAAATTTGATAGCGAGGTAGATGGTATCCCGGGGCCGGACATAGGCCACCTTTTATTCCGGAATAAAGCGTGCGAAGCCGCGGACAGCAACTAGTTGCAAATAAAATTACTGCGGTTTGTTTAGACTAGACGTGCTTAATCGGCCAGTAAACCTTGTAGACGCGCTTTTTGTGGAAATAAAAAATATAATTGATCAGCGGAAGTATGCTTATTGCTATTTGTTTCGATAAAACTACGCTCAGTAGAGTGGAACAATGAGGGCCCTGGTGTTGTTACGTCTAAACTTGTTCTAAATATGCCGATTGATCACAAAAAAAGTGGATTGATATACCGAGTATGCTGATTTCTATGGGCAGCTTTAGAACTCATACTTACAACCATCATCGATAGAAGTGAAAAAGGGGAGATGAGGTAGAGGTCTACCTTCTATAGGCTCTCGAAAGGGGAAGGCTCAAATTAAGTGCAATTAGGTCCCCGACCACAGTCATAGTCGGGCCGGCGCGGCGGACGCGGCACCAAAAGTTTAAAACGAATCATATCAAGATGAAAGTGTTTATCAGCATGACTCACAGATAGAGGAGAGTGGTCAATGATGTAAGTTCGAGTACTTGTCAGGGTAAATCTACACTTAAACCTGTGGTAGATAAGCTTTGTTTTACACTTGTTCGAAGAACTATGCTACTCGGCGACCTAGGAATTGTCTCATCTAAAAAGGTTTAACCTTTTTTACTATTAAAAAAGGTTAAAGGGAGATTGTCAATAAAACTATTTTTATTGACAATCTCCTAATTAAGTTTTCTGCTCGTTGATCGACATTCCTTTTAACAAGTCAGTCGAGAAGTCCTTCGCGTCGTCTCCAAACTTTCTTGTCTCTGGTCACGCCAGCGGTCATGGCGCGTGCGCCGTTTTTGCCCACCACTGGGTGCCGATGCCGGCGCGGGCGAGATATTGAAATAATTGCTTTTTCAACGGCACGCCGCGCCGTGCAAATGACATTCGAAATGGAGGTCGTTTTTTTGGCTGCGCTACGAGAAGGAAAATTGCTGGTGATGAAATTTTAATGTATGATAAGATGGTAAAACCAATGTAATAAAATACAAATGTAAGGTAAACTATACTTAGGTACGTCGTAAGTTGGTTTAAAATATACGTTTACCCTCCAAAGATAAAAGCCAGGTAAGGCGAAAAAGATAAGGCGCTTATTAGCAGATGGCATGCCTATGTAAAGCAGTAGACTGGTTCAAGGCTGTTGATGGTGATAGGTAGTCATCAAAATGTACCTAAGTATATTAAATGCCATAATCTTAAATATCATTAAAAATAAAAGTGGAAATTACCATCTTATGCCAACTAATCTCCCATGTAAGTAGCAAGTAACGATGCGAAAGCAGCTTCATGGTGAAGTCTCAGCTGGTGAACGAGACCTGCCATTTGACTGGCCCGTCACGACCTCATCCACCACAAAGCGAGAAATTAACCCTTTGCGTTTTTGAAAACCACCGTTCGTGAATCCAGCACAATATGCGGTGAGGTAACTGCTCAAATTGCCTCGCATTCTTCAATGAACCCATAAACATACCGTGCCTATCCGATAATTCGAGAAAACAGTAAAATGATTAGCGACACGTCGGGACCTCACTTCATTCCGTAGTCTCTTAATGAGAGACCGGTGGCAGCTCAGTGTTAAAAACCTAAATTGTTGTGTGAACTTTCACAGACATTGGTCGGTTTTATAGCTAACGACGGACTATAGGCGTGTTTGTTTTTTTTCCTTTCGAATGCTCACGATTTGATGTGAGATTACTCTTCTATATCATAAAGCATTATGTGCGGCACGTGCTACAGAATCGTTGCTTTTGATTTCTTTTATTGATAACAGATGGTCGAGCACTCTTCAAGTTTTATCAATCGGAGAATAAACACCGATTGCTAGAAGATTGTATTTGCCCATCCACTCTTTTAAAACTAGGTACCAAGGTACCTAGTTATAAAAGAGCGTCATGACTTTAGCTAGCTAAAGTCATGTTTCAACTTTGAAGAGAACACGACCTATGGATCAGAGTGGAATAGAATCAAGCAGTGGAAACTGATCCACCTGGGCTCAAATCAGAGTTGACAATAAAGTGGAACCGATCCGTGGATCCGATCCGAGTGGATCTGCAAAGTGGATTAGAGTGGAATGGAGCATTGACTTTTGTGAACTGTACCTACCTACTACATATTAGGTAACTGTCTGGGCCCCCACTTTGGAGATGTGGCCTTAAGGTCACACGCAGCTGATGTTATTCATCACCACGCAATTCACGCTATCCAGTGCAGAAAAGGCAACGAAAATGCTTATAAACCTGATGAACCAACAAAGCGAAACTAAATACATCAGCAGATAAGTTCACACCGCGTGAATTCTAGGTACATAAATGGCCATTTTAAAATCGTGTGTCGATCGGCGTGTCTTATTGCAGATGTTCGTTGCAGTCGGATTGTCCGAGACGAATCGCCGAGACAAACCAGCAAGACAAAGGACCGCTACGTTTGTCACGCGCTGTAAATATTTTGGACTTTACGGGCTCCGTAGTTTTATGAGCCTTTCTCGCTGAGCCATTGTCTCCGGACGTCCACTGATTAGTTACGGGCAAGCGTCCCTGGCTCCAAAGATTAGATCCCGAGATGGGACATTGTTTTTTGATGGGACAATTGCTTTATTGCAGTTTCTGACTACTTAATTATGAAAAGACGCCTTGTTATAATATGGGAGAATGTTGTAGAATTTAGGCATGTTGATGTATTGCTTTATAGGGCGGCTATGGTAATTAGTGCAGCTTCATGCTGTTGACAATTAGGAGAAAATGTGTCTGTTGTTCTGAGACGTTTGATTTTTGCATAATAATTTGACCATATTCTTATTTACATTTCACAAACAGATAGTCGAAAATACAGACACAGTAAAAAATACGACGTATATACACCATACCATGACCCATTGCATTAGATTAAGTACACTACATAAATTGTAACTTAAACATAACATAACTGTAGGTAACTACATATGTAGTTACCTACAGTGACAGTGTATAAGGAGTGACAAAAATTGTGAAATCAATGGGAAGCAAGGCAAGCACGGTTTCATGTTTTGGATATCAGTCGGTTCACCTCACTATTACACACTACTACTTTGTGTCCTATACATACTACCATAGAGGGTTCACTGTCTTGAAGGAGCAAACCGTTTTCCTTGGTACTTGTTCTATATTGAGTTCCTTACATACCAAAGAGGTTTCATTACCTTTGAGGTGCAAACCGTTTTCCTCAGTACCTCCTTGGTAATAGTGGTAGTTGCTGACGTCACTCGTTGGGTGCCGGCACGTCGCCGTCACGCTCCACAAACATCGAGGTTACAACAGCCTTGGCGTACGCCCCACATTGCTCGCCAGTGTAGAACAGAAACACTTTTTAGCGTGATGCTGGGTGCTTCCTACCTGATCAAGGAGATCTGGGCAGTTTTCAATAATTTGACATAAGTGTGAAGCTTGATGTACGATGATAAGAGTTGGAAACCATTTTTATTCCCTGACGCAAAAATATTGGATTATAAAAGTCCCAAAGAGAATAATTAGTTTTAGTTTGATAGGTAAGTATATATTATATTTTATGTTTGAAAGGGAAGAGTGTTCTAAGCTATGATTATTTGACAAATTAACTTGTTACCTTACTTATAGCACAGATTCTACAATACTACTATACTAGTCCTATGGTTTTCCATTGTATTGTATTGTGATCCGTGGAGTGGGGGCCCTGGAGACTTGCAGTTACAGGTTTTTCTAAAACCTATAGCAAGCTCCAGCCTCTCACAATACATGTTTAAATATAGATCTCTGTGCTTATAATAACTAAATTTTAAGTAAACCTATTGTGTAAAGAGGAAATAAACAAAAATGATATATTATTATTTTCCAGTAGGTATTAACCACTACATAGCAACGAAATCTGAGTATTGGGGAGAATCAAGACAAATGACCGTGCCTCTTTGGGATAGGGTTAACATACCTAATATTTTTATTATTATAGTACGTAAGCCTGGGCTTACGTACTAGCACTGGGTTAACTTATAAGAAATCAAATAATATCCCAAAAATGTTTACTGAGGGAATGAGCGTTCAAGTCCCGTCGAAGTCAAAAAATGTTTGAGATATTTTTTTTATATATATTTATTTTGTAAACAGATTTAAACATACACAACACACACGTAATATTTGATTTCTTATACCTAGGTAATATTATAGTTTTTAGATACATAATGGATATAATTTTTTATGCTAATTGTAGAGCGTAGCAAAACTAATAAAATCAAATACAGAAATAATAAATTATCGGTGACTAGGTTTTTTATCATAAGAAACTCTGCAAATTGTCCAAAAAAAAAGAAAAATTACTACCAGCCTATACTTATTTAGAATCCACAAAACACGTGCAAAAAGCCCATTGCGCCTTTATTATGGAATTAAAAGAAAACAGGTGTGAAATTAAGCTTTTTTATTCGGCTAATAGATTGCCGACTGGTACTTATGCAACCCAATATTAGAATCACCAAAACGGACGTTTTAAAACGCTATAATTTGGCACTAAACTGAATGATCTGGTAGTTTCTTCTCGTTAAAGAATTTATACTTATGTTTTTTTTGATACTGCGGCCTCTTTGATACTTTGCGGTTGATTGATGGGCTATTATTTTTCGGTTTCATCTGGGGACTTCCTTGTTTTATTGTATTATCTGTGTTTACGGCCGTTGTTTACGTTGATACGTCCTATTCTTCTAGATCAGTTGCAATGGCTTTTGGTTCAATCTTTTCATCACATATAATTGAGTAAGTTATATGGTTTGTGGCTTCAAACCTTTCAACATTAATTGCTGCTGTTTGACCTTCATTAGATAACTTATTCACTCGAAAATTTGCCAAGGTTGCCTCATGGAAATTGGTAAGACTGCTCAAATCGGCCAGTCTCGACAATCGAAAGAAACGGACATTGTACCTCAATACGCATATAATTACGTACATATTAATATATATCTACGTATTGTATATTATGTAGGCGGCCTTATAGATACTGGCATGTGTTCTGCGGTCGCACCTACCTTTTGCAACTATTTCACGGTAAGGATAGAAACCAAAACGAATCTGCTGTTTGCTAACCGTTTGACCCGACTCCTCACGCGCCCACTAACCCACTGTTGGATAAGAAAGCCCCAATCGATTGTAGCATCTATCTGTAGCTAAGCAGAGTGCAATGTCCTATCAAAAAGCTTATTCATCAGTTTGATGTAATGATGCGTAGTGAGTATCAACTGTTTATTTACTGTTCTTTGTCCGGACTTCGCGGGTTGCATGTTCATTTGTGTTCGTTGTAAAGTGAATCCTATTGTTGGTGAAGAGGGTTCATACTCTTGTGGAGTATAGATGGTTTCTATGTTTTAAGTTGGTGCCAGAACATGGACTGTGTGACTGGCAGAAGAGTCTTCAGGCGTACCGTTAGTCGAGACCGTTCTATAAATTAATTTGCTAACAGTATCTTAGTTGGGATAAAGTTTACCTGCTGTTGATACCTCTGAAACTGTTTCTGGGTCAAACTAGTAGAAAAACAATGGCAATTTGATAGCCGCTTCGTGAGAGAGTTTGGTAGATATAACTGGTAGATATAGTTATCGTCATCAACCTATCTTAGTCCACTGCTGGACATATGCCTCCCCTAATGAGCGCCATAGCCTCTCAACAGCGAGGCCAAATTTGCGAAATGGCGTTAACAGTGCGGCCCAATATGGGCTGCCCGCACTGTTGGGGCTTGCAAAATGTGCAAAAAAACTAAAACTGCGTTTTTTGGTGTTTTTAAGCAGTATAACTATCTGATTTAGATACAAACTGTTTTTATTACCATTTCATGTACTTTAAATGGTACATGCAAGAGAAAATAAGGCCCTGTCTTCAGCTTGCCGTATCCAGCATCTGCCTGCAGTATTTGGCAGATCGTCATCCCACCTGGCCGGAGGGCATCCTACACTACGTTGGCTAAGTCGCGGTCGCCACTCGAGAACACGTTTACCCCAGCGGTTGTCGGTTCTTCGCGTGATATGATACAGCCCACTGCCATTTCAGCTTGCTAATTCGATATAGTATATGATATAATTATTTATTTATTTATTAAAGGAAAACCAGCAGCACATACTAGAGTTTAGAATTAGGAAAATAGAAACAGAGGGCTATTAAAAGGTCTTCACGAGTAAGAAGAATAGTAGATACATAAAAAGTGAGAACAAGCAAAGTAAACAGATTACCTACAAAATTACAAGCAACTTATAGTATTATGGAATGTATAAGTTAAGCATATGTTATAATTATGGAATGTTCTAATAAAAACTGAAGAACAATGCAAAGGTCCAGCGAGATCTCGAGACGAACGTTAGGAGTGATACCTAGCAAAAGACGCGGGCTAAAAAACGTCCTTGCTTTGCTTGGCCCTAAAAACTGTCAACAAACCTCTCATATCCCCATATATTTTCCTACGTCCATCTGGAGCTCACTGGAAGGCGCCATGAAGTCTCCCATCTGAAGGGCCCTCG
Source organism: Eupithecia inturbata (assembly GCA_963662085.1). NCBI lineage: Eukaryota > Metazoa > Arthropoda > Insecta > Lepidoptera > Geometridae > Eupithecia > Eupithecia inturbata. Next base: position 4,664,232 of record OY759180.1, on the reverse strand, counting down.
CACACAAATTGAACAAACACTTACCTCCCTCGCTATAAATGTAGTTGTCTTGTCCTACTAACACGTTCCAGACGTTGTTATGATAAACTAGGCTCGGCCTGCGGCGTCGATCTTGTCGGGATATATCAAACTACTTGCTCTGAGATTCAAGTAATGAGTCTGGACTGAACAGTCTGGACCATTATGTTTTTATATTATTGTGATGTTAACTGTGTAATTTATACACTTTGACTGCCACCCACACTCACGGCTAAGTAGGTACTTGCACAGCGACGAGCGCCTCAGAATCTCGTTGCTGAAGCTTGGCAGTGAACGCGTTAATATTGCTTTCTTTCGCCAGCAGTCGGTGAAGTAGGTGAAAATGATGCTGATAATCTATTAAAGCATTCACTGCCATTTGCGTCGTGTCGTGAGCCATGAATGTGGTAACCAACTCCAGGTAACAACTTCCCTTGATAAAATATGGCAATTGTCTTACCGTGTTTTCCAGTCAAAGTATGTTCTTAACATTCTTTTGTGAATAAAAGTTTCAGCACAGCAAGTACCTACCTACTTAAGTATGTAAATAGCTACAAAGTTAAATCTTATAGCTCAAAGTTTGTTATTAAACAAATAAAAATAAACTAAAGCTATGAAATTACCACGATACTAATCTTAATCACCGATAAACCAAAAAACAAAATCAAACTTACCTGTTATAAAACGGCCTATTATTTCCACCCTATAAAGTAAGATTACTCAAACTACTAAATAATTTTATAATGATCGTGTAGATTTTGGATAAGGTAATCCGTGTCGAGTTTATTTGTTTTTAATTATTCAGTGGCCAGTCCGCCCCTGGCTAATGACTCTATCGCTGGAAATTTATAGCCTCCCTTTGTTTTTTATTCACCTTGATTGAAGACTTCGGTTACGGTGGGAGGCACTTTACCCACGTAGCATGTGTACTAAGCCGAAAGGGGGTGATTCTGGACCCCGAGGGGATCAACTTGTGAACGACTTTTTTAATTAAGAAAATCATTACTAGTTTTTTGAAAAAAAATTCTGTTCTTCTACACGCACTTTTGCATTATTTTGTATTTGTATTTATAGAAAACACTTACATCTATTCTTACAGGATATGATTTAATACAATAGTGTAGTCCTCGTTATATTATATATTAACAGTTTTACATTATAAAACATTTTACAAATGTGTTTAGCTTGTTTTTCACCAAAACCAGTGTTTTGACATGAAGTTATTACAGAAAATTATGTAAATCTTTTGAATGTTCAATACAATAATATTATTATTATTGTATTGAACATTCAAAAGATTTGTGAGAAGACACGTAAAAGAACATGAAAATGAAGAAAAAACCACTAATTAAAAAAAAAATGTGCAAAGTTCAAAAATCGTAGAACAAAAGTTGTTCTCCTCGAGTTCCAGAATCACCCCTTTTCGGCTTAGTTTAGTACACATGTTTCGTAGCACCCTGTGTAGAAACTTTAGTTTATCACTGCGCTTTTTATTCTCACATTATCTTGTCTTAAGCAAAACAAGGTACTTACCTAATTGCAATCATGTCATGGTATAAGTAATCCTTCAAAATCCATAAAAAAAATATGTTACAAATATATACAATACCTACAAATATAATAATAAAAATTAAATAGGTAGGTCATGCTAGACAATCCACACAGCAAAATCTAGCCCCAAAGTAAACTGAGCTTGTGCTTTGGGTACTTGATAACTGATATACTTAAATAGAATACATTACATAGATCCAGAACAACTGGAACAAGTATCTGCAGATCGTACAATAATTTTTCCCGAGGCCGGATCGAACCCGCAACCTCCTTCGTCGCAAGCGGACCTTCGCCCACTGCGCCACCACAGAAGTCGCCATGTTGGTACGTAACATGGTCACAAATTCTTCTAACCAAAAAAATTAAACAGTGACTCAACAAAAAAGTTTCCTAAAAATGCGAATTTGCTGATAACTTTTTTCTATGCACTTAACTCCCAAAATAATTCGACCAGTCATTATCTTAGCTTATCTGTAATCGGTGATTCAGACATTTGGACCCTAGGGTAAGGGTTCTGTACCAGTTTTAAAAACAGATACTGTTCGTGGAATGTGAACGGCTGATTTGCCTCTATTGTTCTGAAGAGAAAGTCATAGTAACCTTAGCTTGCCTTACTCAGATCTTAACAGATCTATATAGCTACCTGATTTTAGCATAAATGCAATGTAAGTGATATACTTTCATTTGGGTTACTAAACATAAAGTTTATTTATTTATTTATTTAAGAAAACAAAAGCAAATGGTGGGAATATCTTCCTAATTAAATAAAAAAAATATTATTTCAGATTACTATGATCCATAATTTGTTAGTAGCAGAAATATTTCTTATATTAAATATTATATATGGTTAAATAGAATCAAATCAAATTAAATTCAAGGAAATGCCAATGCCAATGCACGATGGCATTTTATTTGCATGTTAGTGACAATAGCGACTTAATAAAAGTTTGGTCAGTTTTATTTTATTCCACCTATTCGTAAAAATATCGTAATAAATTATTTCATATTTCAAAAAATACTTTCGATGAACCCTTAAATTTTGAAAGTTAGCAGAATACTGACATAAAAAAGAAAAAATATTATTTTCTCTAAACTTCTTGTGGCGTAGAATATTTGTGAATAAGACGTAATGTGTAGGGAGAAATAAGCGTAAACATACGTACCTATTAAGTAAGCAGTATAATTCAAAGTTCGCGTGTTCGTAATAAAGCCACCGAAATGAAACACTAAAAGGTTTAAAAGCGTTCAATTTAACCAGCTTACTACAAGGAGACTTTTCATGACTTTAGTTTACGTTATGATGCAGTTGTTTATAAAAACTATTTATGAAGATACATGCACGTGCTTTTCCGGGATAAAAACTAGCCCATGTCCGTCCCCGGCATACCACCTACCTCCCTGCAAAATTTCATCAAGATCCATTCAGCCGTTCAGACGTGAAAAGGATATCGGACATAATTAGGTACTTTAGGATTGATTTTATGAAGATTATGAATTCAACAATAAATTGAGAGTCACAGAAATATATTAAAACCTAGGTACTTTACAATTATTAAATTAGATAAATATATATAAATCTAAAACAACCGCTGTGTGGGAAGTGCCCATAGGTACATTTCACATTCGTCTAGAGAGTAGAGTCTAGAAGACTTATCGAAACAACACTTTGGTGATAATTACCAAAATCATAAACACAAAACAGTTAGGTTCCCGCATGTTTGACAAAAACTGAATATTTAACTGCGTTTACTTTACAACTGGAAAAAAACGGGGTTATATACGAGAATTATATGATTTTGTCCGCGGTCTACCCCTTTAGGGCAATATAACTTTCTAAAAACATTTTTATTACCCCAAAACCTCTTTTTGAAATGTACCGCTTTGTTGGATTTGAGTTATTTTATTACCACAAAAAAACAGAACTTTACTAATTTTGTTTCACTTACTTATTTCGATTTTTGTTTCCGGAAATATTGTATATTTGGAACGATGGATGCAATAGTTGATAACTCAGCAGACATACCTAGGACCTTTATGTAAAAACATTAAGGAATACCTAGGTACCTAGGCGTCTGTAATTATGCCATTCCTGACTTGAGATTTCAGCTTCGGATGAACACAACACAAGAATCACAAAAATCAGGGTAATATCGTTTTAAAGAGAAAATTAAGGTCTGAGATACATAAAGTTAAAATTTTTCGGTGATTCCTCACCCACCAACATTGCCCATTCGCCGGTGTTCTCAGCGACTAGAAATTCTTTATCGCCACGTCTACCTGAAGCAACATGGAGTCCCGTTACGGTACAAGTTTCCAAGAAGGTCATGCGCAAGTAGTAAAGCTTAAATTCCACTTATTTTTTCCTAACTGCGGCGCTGGTCAAGGCTTAAAATATATTTTTTCCAGTAAGGGCAGCCTGATTTATTATTTTGTACCTAAAAGAGAGGTCGGTTTATTGTTTTAAACCTAAAAAGCTTTGTGCTTGACGCTTATAGCTATTTTTGTGGTAAGTATTAGGTATTTGATGACGACTGACGCACCGATCAATGTGATACTGATATTGTTGTCTTCAGCATCATCATTTATCACAGCCTGACTTCACTTACATGGCATTACTTGGCATTGGAAATTCAGCGCATAATTATACATATGATTACATAATATTATGTAGGTATGTAAAATATAACAGCTTTTAACCCCTCTTCAATTTACATAAACTCTGAAGACATCTCGCAGTTAACAAAATTCAAAATACAGAGTTCACCCGATCGGGACACTTAACGTGCTTATCTACAAATCAAACGAAAGTCCGAACATAACACCCACGCATCCCACATCACGAGATCGTTTGGGACTGGCCGCAGCGACAAATGAGACCAAATATTGACAACATAAAAACAAAGGGTACCAGGGGGCGGGCCGGTGTCAATCTCAAGAACAAATAAAATGTTTGACGAACGTATTACGTGACAACTTTAGTGTAAACTTCTTGTTTGTTTCTGTTACCTACCGCTTGGGAATCGACATGGCGCAAAAAAGGGGCCAAAGCGTTGGCGGAAGTAGCTAAGGAATAGGACAGATGTAGACTGCAGCCGTTTTGTAATCTGATACTGCAATGGATCATTATAATTTGTAGTGTTTATTTCGCAGTGGAAATTATACCGCAGTAATTTGAGTAATTACGGTAAAGTTTGAATTACATACAATTATCGATGTTATTGAACGAATTAAGCCTTGAAATTACTGAAATTTCTACCCTTGAAACGAGCAGGTTTTCCTTTTAACTCTCACCAAAGAGTCTGCATAAGTTTGACTTTTTACTATCGTAGGTAGGTTAGCTTATAAATGACTAACCCCATTAAGATTAATTTTTGTTCATAAAATGACTTGGATCGAGAGTGTCATTTGTTACTACGCTTTTAAAGCAAATCGGTGGAGCCGTTCCTAATGGTTCAAAGTTAAAATTAAAATTAGCTGATCCACTGCAGGACAATGACCTCTCTCCCCTCTTTCCACTACGTACTCTAAAATTAGCGCTTAAGAAAATGCTTAGAAATTTTAGAATTAGGTACTTTTGAGCGTGTTTTGGCCTATCTTAATTCCCAACTGTTGCATAATCAATACTTCTTCACCTTGTTATTAGAAAGTCAGTAACTGGCCGGCAATCATCGCAATGACATGTCGCGAACCGTGAGAGAAAACAATGGAGCTGCTCGTGGGAACAGTGATTGCCCACCCCATGTCCTGGGTTCGAATCCCGGGTCGCGACCGCGGACGCACACCGCGTAACGGTGGGGTGCGAAACGAGAGGCCGCTCTTACATCCGGAATTCATATTTTATTCATATTATTTTTATGTTTTGGTGTTTTTGAACGCTTTGCAATTGTTAATTATGCATTTATGTGATGATTTTACTATGTTTAATTGTGTTCCATATTAACAAGAACGTGAGTTCAAGTGGATAAACGTTTAACACCTACCTAGTTTAGAACACGTAGAGGTTTTCTTGGCTGTACATATTGACAACGCTTTATACAAATATAAAATTTGCAAGCATCAATCGACGCTTTAGCTAGACCAAATTGCTACAACTTAATGCTGAAAATGTATCTATAGCAATGGATTTGCCAGCAAAATCTCTAGCTATACCATAAACCACTCTAAATCTCTGAAACATTTGAATCGTTCAACAATCAAGATCTTATAACTTCTAGTGTGAATATATAATGAGCTCAAACAATAAATCCTGAAATTCCAATTGCTATTAAAGCAAAGATTATCCCTAAGCATCCAAAAGTACTTTTTTACCTCTTTCTTGGGAAATATGAGAAATTATACCAAATCCAGGTAAAATTAAAATATAAACATCCCTGAGATTTGGTAATAGCTCTGATTCTTGTGAGTTGTGAAATCTTTCCACTTTATAAATTACAACCCCAAGCAATAAGTGAAAATAGTTTAAAACCATCGCAGTTTAAACACCGGGGCGTAGTTTGGATTAAGGCGGACCCAAGGGAGAAAAAGTGCCCGAATTCTAATCAAGTTCACGATTTCACGAAGGGATTTGATTAAATCCTTCACCCCTACGTGTTGACAGTAATTGATTGAAATGCGACTTTTCTGGGGGCTCGACTTAACATCTAGTTTTAGTTAAATGAACGAGGGCTTGAAATAGGTAGATTTTCTACTAAAAGTACTATCTACCTAATTATATTTGAACTTCAAGGAAGTCAAATATATATATAGAAATTTTTGGGATTTTGGGTTTACGGAAGTTAAAGGGTTATTTCTCTGAAGGTAATTGTATTTTGTGTGATTTTTGAATTAAACTTAAACACGGTTTAACAACAGCCATCGTCGTTTAAACAATGTTTTTCATGAAGGTATTATACATAGTATATATATTACAGTATATTAAAATGACGTGCCAAAAAAAGCTCGATGAATTTTTAGTGCAAAATCATTTTTTTTATCACTTTCACATCACCGTAAATAAACTAAAAATCAACGGAGCAATACGCTGAAATATTAAGAGCTCCTTTTTTGAAAAAGGTTAATTACATTCAGCAATACTGTTTCTAATACTAAAAATTTAATATAATATATAGCTTAATCATCTAAATTTGCTTTAATTTTATTATGGTAAGGAAAACTAATTTGGTTGTTCACTATTATTATGTATATTATAATTGTTACCTAACCTACTTTTATAATGGTAGGTACTTTATGTAACAGTACCTATTACTGAAAAACTACCAACTTGTAAAACTTTTTAGGTTTATTATTTTATGTTCCTGAATCTTGCGATATTTTGTAGTCAAGTTTATTAATTTACCTATCAATTCATATCTTTCAAAATAAAACTTATGTAATTAAATCTTATTTCGTGCTACTAAAAAAGGTTCATTATCATAAACATTTGAAACTTAAAAAAAATCTGATAATTTTACATATCAAATTTTATAAACAAATTTCAAGGCGTAGAAGCGCGTTGAAGTCTTTTGTTTAGAAAATTTAATACGAGTTTTACACTAGTTACTAGTGTATTTTTCGTACACTCATATTATTAAGTTCTAATAACTTGCTTGAAATTTTGAAGTTTCGATTAACTTGTCTTCAAAATATCTATGTTTTAAAACCCTAGTTTTATTTTTTCTTCTTGGTACTAGGTGGTTTGCCTTTAGCTGCCAATGAGGGTGGGTAGAAGCAAATTTTTTGCTAAATGTTGCAATAAATTCAATTTCAGTTTTTCCTATGAAGCCTTAACATTTTGTGGGGATCACTGGGTGTTTAGAACAAAACATCATGTACAATTTCATAACGCGTCGTTTATTGATAACTTCATCTTTTCCTTCAATATACTTTTGTGTCCACTGACTATATAACACTCACTGTACATTTTCGTATTACAATATTTTAGTCTTTCAAGGATTTATAACGTTCGATTCCATATAACAATAATTTTGTACAACGCACGTCGGGCGTACGAGAGTGGAGTCGTGGCACGACCTATCGCTATCTATCTACTCTTTATCCGCTAACTCCAACTTTAACTCTAGTTTTATCACTATATTTACAAATTGTTCAAATTTTTTTGGTATTCAAATTACCGATCACTACATCGTCTTTCACGCAACATCACATAACCTGGCGTCCATCGTCACGGCACATCTTACAATATATATTTAACTTAGACCATGAAAAAAATACAATAATTCATAATATAATACAAGATAATGATCAACAACATTAATTGGAGTCTCGGCGTCCGTCGGCGACGGGCCGGGCTCGAAAAGTTAACAGTCCGCAACACTAACTGCGTCAGTACAGTAGAAAACAAACAAAGGACATACCTAGCAATACGCACGGCCGGGACATAACGAACGGTCACCACTGTCCTAAAGCGAAGGGATTCGCAAGAATGTCACTGGAGGCATCAGAGGCCGCGGCGACTCGGCCGACTCAAAGAGGCGGGATGTCGATGTCGCACGCGAACGGCGAGTCTCAGATGAGCGGCATGGCGCGCTCGTTGGCGGCCGCGTACCGCTGCTCGTCGGGCACGTGGTACATGTTGATGATGTGGCTGAGGTCCTGCTGGCCGTACTCGCGCTTCATGCCCACCAACTGGTCGTGTGGGTGCGCGTGCACGAACTCGCGTTTCAGCTGCGGCGCCTCGTGCGGCACGAACTCTCTTTTCATGCCCGGCGGGCCCGGCGACACCGGCTCAGACTTGGCGCTGCTACCGCTGGGCGAGTGCGAGGCGCAGGACGCGGGCAGCGCGTATCCGCCCGGCGAGCCCGGCCCCAGCCCGTACGCTGACGGCGACGGCGGCTGCCCCAGGTACGGCGAGCCCTGTCCGCCGCCGTAGTAGCCGCCACCGTACCCGCCTTGCTGCATCTGCGACACGTCGTAGCGCGGGTACCCGTACGCCTGCTGCTGGTACGCACTGGGGTCATGCATCATGTACCCGTTGGGCATGTATCCGTTGGGCGTCATCTGGTACACGTCTCGTGGCTGCTGCGAGGAGGGCGCGCTCGAGCGCTGCCCGTCGCCGGCGCCCAGCAGCGCGCCGCTGCCGAGGGGGTACTTCTCCTGTTTCTTGGCGAGAGTCTTCGTCTTCCTCCTTGGCCTGTACTTGTAGTCGGGGTGTTCCTTCATGTGCACCGCTCGCAGTCTCTTCGCTTCGTCGATGAACGGTCTCTTCTCCGATTCGGAGAGATCTTTCCACTGAGCACCGAGACGTTTAGATATTTCTGAGTTGTGCATCTTGGGGTTATCGGATGCCATCTTTCTGCGCTGCCCGCGCGACCACACCATGAACGCGTTCATCGGCCGCTTGACGCGATCCGCGTTGGACTGTTTATTGGTATTGTTGTTGTTATTGTTGGGCGGCTGGTGGTGTTGCGGCGGGGGCTGCTGCGAGTGGTGCTGCGGCATCTGGTGGTGGTGCTGCAGCGCCTGATGCTGTGAGAGCTGCTGCTGCTGCGGCAGAGACATCATGCCGCCGAGCGCACCCAACGAGCCGTAGCCGTGCTGCAGCGCGTGGTGCGGCGGCACGGTGGCGTGCAGGCTGCCACCCTTGAGGTCCGTCTCCATCGTCAACATGTCGTCTTCCTGCGGCGCGTACAGCTTGCTGGTCCTTCGTTCACAGTGCACAGCGAGATAACTGTCGGTCGGTCACATGGACTCGCGGCGTGCGCGTCGGAGTACAGTCGCGGTACCGTACGGCGCGGAGGCTACGTGCGTTGTGAGGAGGCTCGATCGCCGGGCGGCGGCGACGCGGCGAGCTCCCCGCGCGCGCGCCCGGCCCCGCCCCGCGCCCGCTGCAGCCAATCGCCGCCCGATCCGCGGCCCCGCCCCGCCCGCACCCGCTCCCTACCGCCGCTGCCTGCATTTTTAATCGTGCGGCGAGCGGAGTGAGCGTACGCCTCGCTCGCAAGGGTCGCTGTGCCTCGCCGCCGCCTTATGCAAATCTCAATGTTGTGTGCCGACGGTACAGTCTTCTCGGCCCTAGTTTATCATGTAAACAGGCGAGCCTCCTACACTGTTCTACTTCCATCTACCTAACATACTTTAGAAATACCGTTTTAGGTTATCAAAGAGGTACTTACATGTCCTTAAGACGAAATAACCTAAGAAGCAACCTAGAATTCTTGCCCTTGTGCACCGTAACATACAATTCTAGTACCAAGAGCACGAATACAAACTGAAAATATGAATAAAAGCAAATGGATTCACCACGCAGGCTTCACACATATTCCTTTCTTTGCTCAGCTGTAGTAAGTTCAAGGCCCCAACAACAATGCTTCGACAATGTTAGCAAATAGGAGCACCTACTGAAAGAGCTCGGTATAAAAGATCATGGAGGTGTCGATTAGGTTATTGTACCAATGATCGGAGCGCCATTCAATGATGTTTAATAGCTGTTGATCTGCATAATCATGGGGTCAAAGGCTTCTTGTATTGTTAATTTAATGGCATAGGTAACTTTGTATTTAATTGCCTTTATAATAATTTAGTAGGTAGGTACTTAACTGGCATTCTTTGGAAACATTGCAGGTTGTTTGGCAGAATTTTGAACTTAGGCTTTTCATGAATTTTCAAGTTACAGTCAGCGTCAGAAAGATCTAGGCGTCCAGGGCGTTGGCAAAATATTAGATCTTCCGAAAGTTCAAGTTTGTTCATATTGGTTTCTCTGATCTGATGATGAGTAGCTTACTAAGCAGCTATAATATAAAATAATATAAATCTTGATAAAATTTAATAGTATGCCTCATATAAAGTTTACCTTTTTAACTTGTTCCACTAGTGGACAAAAAATTTAAGTGAATAGGATATCATTTAACACTTGCAATATTCTGCAACTAGCTCAATTGTTTCAATTGTAAAACTAGTTCTAATTTGTTTTAATTATTTGATTGTAATTTTCTTTGTTAAAAAACTTTAACACTTTGTTTCTGATTTGATAACAATTTAAAATAAAAAAATATGACATGTCTGTCTATGTGCTTATTGACTTGTGTAAGCCTTAAGAAATAAAGTTATTGAATTCTGACTTCTGAACGCTTTGATCTATCTGAAGCTACAATATGACCCTGGTATTCTTTGCTCATAACAGTATTTCAATTGTATAGAAAATTAACCTTATACACCCTTGCAGGTTTTGTATAAATTTAAAATGTGAGTTTTATTTTTCTGGTAGGTATACTGCTATGATATGCTATAAGTTTTGTCTGTTTCAGCTATTTTCGTCGTTGACTATGCCTGCCTACCTATTAAGATTAGGCATTTCCTAATTTGTACTATTCTAAACCATTTTTTCTTGCATAGGTCTATGTACCTAATTAACAATAAGTTAGGTATCATCAACTAGATGATATTGGTATTTTTATATAGTTTATAATCTTTTATTAACATTTAAGGGTAAAGTAGGGATATATGCCTCAGTGGTGATACCTATGTGCCCCAATGTCACAAAACCTAACTTCTGGTAATCGCAATCAAATATCGATAGGCTAAATAATTTGCCTAATTTTCATGTTACTTATTTACCCAAAAAAACTTGTTTGCGATTTTTAGAAGTTAGGTTTTTAGGAAGTGGCGCAGGTAGGTAAATATGTGGTTATATAGGGATCGACATAGGTAGTGCTATTTTGGATCAATGAACCTCAGTGATAATGTTAATATGGACATGCCCCGGGATTCCCGGAAATATTTTTCTGAATGTCGATATAAATGAAGTTTAACTCGACGACATATCAGACTACTAATTTCTGGTTTAGACTGGTCCCGCACAGAGCTGTTCGCATAAAAATAAATTATTTTGTATTTGTATTGTATCACTCCTGGGTCGTCATTTCAAACTTTTACATTTAGCATGACGAATATGGGAATTGAACCCATTTTATATTCATTGTTATGCTAGACTACAAGCAGTAGGTGAGGCAAGTAGAATACAAAATGAAACAAATACATTTATAAGTATTTAACAAAATTTTATTTTATTATTCGATAAAAATTTGCTGTGGACGAAAAGTCAGATTAAAACACAATATTCATATAGAAATAAAAAATTATTATCACGTAAAATTACATAAGTACCTACCTACTTCGGTAGGTATATTAAGATAACAAACAATATTTTGACCAGGAAAATAAATAAATTAAATAGTCCATAGACTTTCAAAACCTAAAATATATTTGTTTATTTCAGTACGGTATGTACTACAAAAATGAAAACGAATGGAAACATAATTTATGTAAAAAAGAACACGGTAGGTAAACAAACAAAAACTTGTTATAAAGAGACCAGGGAACTATTTTATTAAAAAAGACCGTTGGTTTTTATATCCAGTCAATTATTTAAAGGTTTTAATTAACAAAATAAAAAGATAGATTCGTTTATTTCAGAACGTTACAACTAGATCCGAGATAGGTGGGTTAGGTCCATTCGAACAAACTACAAAACTGTCAGAGCGTGAAACTGTTTCGCGCTGACTGGAGTCGACGCCATTTTGCAAAAGTGTCGCGCCCTGTTTCCGTATCCGGATTCTAGGACAGTCTTATAAGAAATATTGGTTTTTAATAATGTAGTATTTAGCAAATTCCAATTGAGTTAAGTTATGACTAATTGGGATTAGTAGGTATTTCACAAATTTGTAAGAAAAAATAACAGTAACTTGTCATAAGTATTGACATTCACTTTTTGTTGTTTAGTTATTTGCTTGCTTGAATGTTGCTCACTATTACAACTCAATATTATATTTCTGCCTTTACCAACAAAAGAAGCTTTAAGTACATAAGTGCTCCAATCATTCGTCTATCCGTTGGTACCAGACATGTAAATTTTCGCGCACATCACTGTCGCTAGTTTAATTTTATGAATCCCGGTTTGACTCGGCGGCGTTAAATGCGGAATCCTCGGACGCATCTCCGGGATAATCTTCTTTTTGTGGGTTAGCACGTATTACCTGTAAACAGTAGATATTGTTTCGTTATGACATTAAGATTGGTCTAAAAACACTGTTTTTTGTTTTAATTTCTGTGCAGGATATAATTATGGTAGTACAGTTATTAGTTAGATACCTCACAACACTGAACAATCTACATAAGGAAGGTAGGTATCTTTAAAATGAAAATAATAAACCCACTTAAGCAGAGAAATAATGCAAATTACAAAGGCTCTAGGATTGTTTCCCTTATAATTTGTTGATGGATAGTAGAAATGCAAAACTAGAAAGCCCAGGTAAGCGAAAAATTCAAACGACGCAATGCCTCCCTCGGTTTTAATTAACAAAACATCATTAACAATTAACGCCCAACGACAAGCAAATAAAATCCTCCAACACTTCGATACAAGCGAGGCCACTAGATGTCACTACATAACGCTTCACGAGTCATTCAATAATTGCCGGAGTAACGCTTGTGCTAAATAAAAAAGTGCAAATCAAAATCTGTGAGCGTCCTAATTGGCGGGAGGTGTCACTAATGACAGTTGCGAGAGGCGCGACTGCGGCGCCACTCTGCAAATTAATAATTATCTCGCATGGCAACACTGCGCCAATATGGCCGACTGTCATTGTTGCCGGGAAACTCGTTTTAATTTTCGATTAGTAATTTGTGACGACAGGTAGGTACGTTGTTAATTACGCAGTATCTGGTGCGGTCTAGCGGAGTATACGGGAAATAGTTTTATTTAGTTAGGTAGGTACACATAAACCTAAGTCTATTCGACAACTGTTAACATTTAAATACTAACTATATTCAAAACAAATACCTAAATCATAAAATATCATAATATAATGATCATATAATAAATATAATCATTATCAAATCAGTAAATATTGGTCTTATAACTTAAAATTGATTAAAACCCATTTGAATTAGAACAGAAAGAAAAATTATAGTTAAAATTATAATTATATACTATATATATCCCCTGCCCACACTTATTTGCACAAACTTATAAACTAGTGCCTGTCACATCAAAACATAAAATTTCGAACAAATAATTATGTAACATCAAATTTGAAATATCTAATTGCCAATTACGATACAACAAGGCCATGTCCCATCAATATATATTCCGATATTCCAATATACCAATTACTGTATGCAAGGTACGTATTTCTATACATGTAAATTCAATAGGCATATACCTTCTCGTATACCTATTCAGATTGAATAGCAGTACCTAATGCTGTACAGATGCAGGAGGTAAGTCATAATCAAATGCCAATATGGGAGCTTCAGATGGTGAGTGGACACAAACAAGACCGCAGAGGAGGTGGACCATGGAGGTCGAAATTATGGAGGACGAAATTATGAAGAAGATACAAGTCGAAAAAGATTTCAGTGTTGCCTGATCAGATTGCTTACAACCTTTGTACCAATATATAAGCTCTGCTTAATTTGGGACTAGATGATGTTGTGTGAATTTGTCCAGCATTATTTATGTATTTATTATATGCGCTTCTAGTCATACCATTGAGAGTGCGCAATCCGCGCCATTTTGTGACATGGATAGGCATAGGATTTCGCGTTCATAGGAGCGGGACAGCATACGTTTTTGGAGCGGCGTAAGCGCAAAAATCAAGGTTTTGCGTATTTGCAAAAAAACTACACAACTTATGAAAAAAGTGGTTCAAGGAACTAAATAATTAGGTTTTAATTTATTTTTGATACATAATCGCCTTTATGAACAAAGAAAATTACAATCAAATAATAAAAACAAATGAAAGCTAGCGAGTTGAGCTACCTGTAGATTGTTTGCAACAGTCTGCAGTTAGCTTAATTGTTTCAATTGTAAATACTAGTTGTAATTTGTTTTTATTATTTAATTGTAATTTTCTTTGTCAATATGAAAGCTAGTATTTACAATTGAAATAATTATGCTAACTGCAGACTGTTGCACACAATCTACAGGTAGCTCAACTGATCCATATCAATACCAGTCGGAAGCGTTCCCAAGACGCTGGCTGCATTGCCCCGCTGTATGGCAATGCTGGTGCGCTGCGCTAGATACCCACCAGTTCACGGGTCACGCGTTGCTTCGACCAGACGCTCAGATAACTTTTTAAAAACCCGGAGAGCTTCGGTACCCCACGGACCTAGGGTCTCTACCCCAATAATTAGTAATAACCTACGAATCAAAACATACATAAGTTTAATCGACCGCAGGGTTCCTGAGATCTCGACCAAATTATGTGCGAATCAGTGCACTTTCATGATATTTTTATCGTAATTTTAAAAGGAATAATGATGATTTTTTTGTAATTTGAGTTTTATCCACGGGGATCCCGTGAGTTCTTAGATCTCGTACTAGTCTGACAACCAAACCTAGCTAGGTTCGCCTCTTAACAATATATCTAAGTTGATATAATAGATCTAAGTTGAATAAAATAAAATTTGTCACTTTTTTTAGTTTATTACTTAATAACCATGGGAGCAGCAACAGCAACCTAACTGCGAAAGCTGAAAAATTTAATTGTCCTCTTTTCTACAAACTGGTGCAAAGGAAAACCTTATAAATAAATAAAAATAAATAAATAATGCTGGACAATCCAAACGGTTGCTTGTGTTATGGGCAGGTACTAGATAACTGATATACTTATTACAATACATTAGAGGTATATAGGTAGATATTAATTTAATTTTAGTACTAACCCCCTAGTTTTTCGCTGACTAGCATAGTGGACTGTCTGAATAAATAAACATAATAAATTTATTATAATTATTATTCACTTTACTTTGTTCTCTTATCAAATTTTAGTTTAATGTGTTCCTGTAGTTTAATGTGCTCCTTCTGTAGTACCCTTATAATATTCTTATAATTATTATCCAGTAATGTCACTGGATAATAATTATAAGAATATTATAAGGGTACTACAGAAAAAAACCTCAAAGTCCTTTATTTCCTTATAGACACTACAAGACTTAGACACGTCCGAAATTTCAAATAACGTTAATAAAACTAGGAAATAAAGTTGTCACTTTGATTTTTTTGTCCCTTCAATCTTTTTTAAGGTAAAGCGAATGCAATCCTGATTATTAAATTTGTTCAACAAACCTCTAAGAATACCTTCCATTAATTTTTCGTACTCCTTGTAACGAAGGCTCTATGTAACGTAAGTAAGGGGTGTGCCTCCCTGTCCTCAGATGATGTACGTATGATTTACTTCTGATGATACATACCTACTGCCTAGTCGTACCATCAATACCCAAGTCTGTGTAAGTCTGTGTTCAGGTCTACAGAGGAGGAGAGTGCAGAGGTTGGATCTTTTTTCTTGAAATAGTGCTTGCTAGAAGTCTCTCTTTGACATTTTAATCTTTGAATTCCTGTTTTAAAAACAAGTATTTTCATCGTACTTGAACGATTATTGCGGAAAAGTTTCACACATACTAGGACAAAATATTTTTTATCTACAACCTTAACCGTATAATATATACTGTTATCTTTATACATATTAAATATATTAATGAAAATACAATTTTTTGTGTCATTTTAGACTATCACCACACCACAGTTTTGTTTTATGGTGAAGCTGAATTATTATTATTATGGGGCCGTGCTGACCCACTGCTGGGCAAAGACCTGCCTAAGTAGGTGAAGGGTAAATCTGAAGCATAGAGTAAAATCCAACACGAGGAAAATTTCCCTTACACCTAACCAAACGAGCTCACAAGCAAAACAGTTCTCCATCTCAGAATTCAATCTGCACAAACAAAGGCATCTAATATTTTAATATCTCCACGTCACGCCTGAATAGGCCTGCCCCGGAGTAACCCAGAAGGAGACGGCTTCCACCCCCTGTCTCCGACCCATCGGGCCTACCCAAGGCCTATCTGAGGCCGCAAATTAAATAGTGCGCCCGTGTGGACCGGCCGCAGAATGTGGGCCAGTATTGATCTTGGGAATGGACTCTATTTGCACCCATGATGTTTGGGTATTGGCGTGTAAAAGTTATTGATGACATTTACCATTATCTATGTAGTAAAACAAAAAAAACTTTTTATGTAATGTAATGAGAAGGTATAAGTATTGGTTATCTATTTAGTACCTATCCATACCCATAATATTTATAACACAACACAAGTGCAAGATATCTTCTAAATTATTGGAGTAACATGATTATTTTATCACACCTCTTGTGTGATAAAATAATCATGTTACTCCACACCACACCACCTCCACACTTTTTTTAGTTATTTTTTTAGCTAGAAACAGAAACATTAAAATACATTTTGATATACTCCGATTACACTCCTGCTCGTTCGTAGATACTGAAGCGAGCTTAAGCTAAATAAAACACAAACTTAAAGATAAAGAAAATAGAGTTTGGTTTATAACTCGTCCCCTGTTTCTATCACTATTTTTCAATCAGACGTTTGTGGGACACCCCGCATATAGAAAGTTAGTTTTTAAGTTCACGTCAAAAGGAGACCTTTGACTCTGGCAATTACTTACATTGTTGAATAATAAACACTTACAAATTACAAATGGCCGCAGCAAATGTGGGCAAACATCTTAATTTGCTGACGTTTAATCAGAATAATGCTGACTCATATCAAAAACATTAACATGCTTGTTTTCTACACATTTTAAATATTTTATATACCTATGGGATAAAGCAATTAGATAGTGAATTCAGTAATTATAATTACCCAGTATTTATGTTACCTACGAGAAAAACGTAAGAGAAAAATTTAAAGAATGTTTTAAAATCTAGATGGAAATCTTGTCCAATAAGATTGTCTGACTATTTGAAAACAGCGGCGGCAGCACCGCGCCACCCCGCGCCGCCGCCGGCCGCCGCCGCCTAGATGTTTCATTCCGGCCCTTGGCCGCGCCGGCCGATGCCCGTATAAACACGAATGAATTTTTAAACACTACATAAAGTCCGATGCTTAAGCTACAATACCTACCAGTACCAAATTTAACAATTAATAAAATGAAATAGATAAATAATGGTGGACAATCCACACAGTATCATCTAGCCTCAAAGTAAACAGAGCTTGTGTTATTGGTAGGTACTACAATGTTTATACATAACTGATACCCTAAAATCACACGAAATGGCATCACATAACATGAAATTCAAACTGAGCACTCATAACCGTCCAATACACCGCTACAGGCATTGACGATATAGCTACATCCCGCGCTATAGATAGAGCGGCGACTCCGGCCGGCCCCGCCAGCTGGCCGTCAGCCCGCCGCCGGATCGCAGACGTCAGCCGTCAGTCACAGAACAATGCGCGCGCAAACCACATCAAATCTACCATCTAATGCAAACATGACAAAATTTCCGCGAGGAAAACACTCGTTTTCCGCGAATAACGTGCTCGCGACTCGCTCCCAGTGCCCAGACTAAACGCGAGACGTGAAAAAGCACCGCCACAACGCCGACCGACAATGGAAAGCGGTAAAGAATCATAATAATAACAATGACAACAATGTGAGATGCTATAATAAAGAGCGGCATTGTGCCGCGGTCGGCGCTCAGTCGAAGGGTCGCGGGAGATCGATACTCGCCGGATTGTCTACGTACGATCCCCGACTCCCTCGGCCATTCATCGGAGCCTAATCATCGACCAGGACGCTCACGATCCGGGGACGACCGAGCTGCTTTAAAAGGAACACCTGTTTCTACACTTTTCAGGCCTTTCATCGTGCGTTACAAGGTCAATGATGGTAGCACAATGCACGGGCTAGACAATGTGGGGCTGCCAATTCATTTAAAACAAGAATGCAACAGCAAATGTCTTAGATGAAAGACTTGACAGTTTTTGAGGGAAGAATCAACTTGTCTCGGGTTTGCCACTGTTTTGGTACGACTGATGCAAAGGTGCTTTTTGAAACCAAGACAGCCACGTTTTACGGACCACCAACATTATACTGAAAAATCTTAGAAAAACCTTTAATTGGTGTTCCTGCCTCACTAGAAGTGGCTAAAACAGTTGGGCTAAGCCCGGGCTTAACGTAATAATACGTCAATCGTTATCATTAGTCCGATCGGCACCTCCCGCCGCTCTGCAGATTACCTCGGGTTCCAGCACACTCGTATTGTGGATAATACTGTGTTTACGACAAATTATACGAAATTACGCGATAATGTCCTGAATTTACTGCGATTACCGCACATATACTTAAACCAATTAAAACAGTCAAATATTCCTATGAAAAGAACGCTGTAGATAACGATGAACTAAAAACATTTTAGTTAATTGTGTGGAAAGAAATATTCAAGTCAAAAACTATTTGTATTACAATTTCAACACGTGGCACGATCAATAACAAAAAATCTCGTACGTATGCAAACCTTTTTTAACTTTAAGTTAGTATTATCATCACATCTGCGCTTTAAAGAACGATCAGTTCTAAGGGTTTTCAGAACCCTTTATTTTTAAAGAATAATGAAAATCAAGGAATGGCCATGGATGATGACGTCGAGATCGATCAATGTTTATTTGCTTTATCTAAAAATACGTAATTACTGGTCTGATCAGTGCAATGCTCTGAAGACGCAGCGTCGGCAGACTCTCACAAGGTAGACCGACGAACTGCTGAAGCTGCAAATCACTGGATTTGGGTAGCGCAGGAATCATTTGGGCCTATATCTATCTTTCGAATGCGATGACGATCATGATGTCCCGGGTGTATCCACTACAGAGTGTCGGTATAATAATAATTGTCGGCGGCGCTGAGAGCGCGCCCCGCGGTGCTGTCGATCACCGGGCCATGCGCGCGCGCACCAATTATAGCCACGTGATTATAGCCTATCGCAATCGACTAATCCAATTACAACACTTGTCTTTGTCAGATTATTGACTGATAGAATTTGATAGAACAGACCCCAATTTGCTGTTAGCTTTTTAAAGTGTCTGCGACTTTTGACATCTCCAACTTTTGTTCGAACTAGGGGGAATGTTGGTAAAGGTTGTTTTATGGAGGTTCAAGTACCTACTTTATAACAACATGCTTGCACAATTTCAGCTCGATCGATCCTATCACCAATTTTGAGTAAAAGTAACAAATATGCACACTCAAAAACATCAAAATTTTTGCTTTTTATTAGTGTGATGAAAGTTAGTTAAAGTTTATGAAGACATAGAGAAATAGATCCGTCAGCTCCTTCCTTGATGATGCCCCGAAATGTTCAACCGACATGAAATACCTAGTATAGGTACAATTTTCTTATTGCGGAAAGGGAATTACCAAATAGAATTCTGCCCATTTCACATAGTTCATGAAATCTCCATGTCTACTGCTTACGTTAGTTCTTATGCGTGTTCATGTATTAACGATGTCTTATACAGAAATTTAATTATGATGATCAATAATTGTACAATTCGGTGAATGACCTCAACTTTGATTGACTCCACACGAGTAGATTTGTCAAACAGTTTCATAATTCCGTCAAGAAATAGCTTGGTAACGTCGTTGCTTGATTGATGATTAGAATAACGCAATATTAATTGTCAGTGCCTATATCATTACTTGTCTACTTGATGTTTAGTTAATGTTGCAACTTAAAATGATCAACGTTTCAAGCTGTTTGAAATTCACTGCTTGTACGCACTTGGAGTTAAAAATCTATTAAAAAATTTACTAATCTGCGAAAGTAATGCTACAACTTTATGAGAATACTAACTGAAAATACCTACATAAAAGAATTTTGTAGTGATTAGTGAATTTCCGTAAACAACGTTCCATCAACGTTAAAACTAGCAAAAAAAATAAAAATTGTAGATTAGTCAGCCGCACAGAGCATGTTGAAGACGTGTAGGTTTCTAAATTCAGACAATACTTAAATGTTTTCTCCTTTTTATGACTTTTTCTTTTCTTTCATGCAATGCAATGCAACCATAGAGATCCAATGCAGTTCTTTACATCTCACAACATCAAATCTGTACAGGCTTTCTAAATTTAAAATACAGCCGTTAATTTGAGCAGGAATATTTTTAATTAAACACGATGACTAAGTACGGAGTTCCGTCGAGGATCTATTATTAATTATTGTTTTGATCGATCACGGCCCGTCTTATTTCATTAGGGCTCTAAGTTTTTGTGGAGCGGTCTCGGGTTATTATTGCACCAACTGTCGATATTCGGCTCGGCGTGAATTCTACAGTGATAAATGAAGTTTTGGGTCAACTCTATTTGCCATTCATCTGTAACGTTTATTATAGAGGAGCGATATCCTCTATCACTAGTTTTTAATACATAAATGAGGGTCTCAACTATAGAATAACTTACTGTAAGCAGGTTACAGCAGGTTACAGTTTTTTTTAATTCTGTCAGTCCTATTGTTTTTTGATGTTTCAGTGACTTACGATGAGTTTGTTCTACGTATTTCTTCGTTGTTTAAGTAATTATAGGTGGGGTATTTACCTAGGTAAATACGGTAATTAAATTTTTCGAGTCGTAAGGTTTGCTCAATGTTTCGTGTAGGATTTCGGACTTATCAGGTCAACACCTAGATTAGGAAGAATTGTCTGAAATTTTGAGACAACCGTGTAGCAAAATGTCTGGTTGTTCGCAGAAAACAGCCTCCAGCCAACTCAAAATTAAGGGTGATCGTCACGGGTTGGCGCGAGATTCAAATTTTTATGTGGTTTTTATGTTTTTCTGCATTCTATAAGGAATAAAACTAACGGAAAAGTAATTTGCCGCAAATCGTATACTATTTTCTATTAACCTATGAAAAAACTAACTTCATTCAATGGTATTTTTAGAGCAAATAAATAGGTATAGAATAAAAAAATAATAGAATAAGAAATAATATAGAAAATGTTTCAGGATTGGCGGCAAATTACTTTTCCGCGCTTTTATTCCTTGTAGAACGCAGAAATAACTTAAAAACTACGAAAAAAATTTAATCTCTCGCTAACCCTTGACGATCAAACTTAAATAATCACATCGCCTAGTATTTTCTAAGTGTTTTGTTCATAGACAATTTTTTTCTCCGTGTTTTTATTATATGACATGTGTCTTCTTGATACAAGCAGGTACCTACCTAGTTCATTCACAAGAACTCAAAATCCCAAAACCTAATGCAAACTCAGGTAAATTTCTCAGATTACCGAAGTAATTTCTGTAACGAGAGGTGAGTTTATCCCTCAACAAGCAATTCGTTCGGGGCGTATTATCCTTTTCGTAGAAATCAGTAATCTGAAGGTTTTTTAAGCTTCGCTACAGAAACAAATATCCTTGCCGAAGAGTCAAAGAAGCCGCGGATAATCCGACTAGTTTTAGGGTTCCTTACTAAAATATTAGAACTGTCTTTACCTACATGTATACAATTTCAGCGCGGTGGTTTGTTCTTGAGTTACAGAATTATAAAAATTATTAGCAAATAATCTGTAATCAAATCATTCAGATGATTCAATGATGAACGTGATTCCAGGAGATTGATAGCTGAAAGAGTTCTAATTGTTATGATTGTTGTGTGGTAGGAATTAAATTGGAAAATATGTATATATATGCTTCAACATATTCTTATCTAGAACCTTTAAAGTACTACGAAACTCACACTTAATCGATTTTTTCCAAATTTGAAACGTTTCTCGATCAGATTTGGCGGACCCTGATATTTTGCTAGTTTCCCCGAACAATAGACTTCCGGGGACTTGAGTATTGCGTTAGGATCAGCGCGGATCAAATTCTACATCGCAATTATTGTGTGCTTCTTATATTAGTTTTAGCTAAATATCACACTATGAGATTATCTTAGATTAGATTACCTTAACTAAAAAACTTTAGCGGAGCAGAGAAAAGAAAAACATTTATCTTCTCTGGCGAAACAAAAGTGACTTATTCTGCGAATTATGGCTTAAACTATGATCGAGAAATTATTATCGTAATAACAATCGATTAAAATCCGTATCGATAGTATTCAAACACCCACATGAGGTCAGCACATTGCGGGGCGATCGCGGTGTGATACCGACATATCGATCCTATCTCGATGACGAAGCGATATTGTAGCGATATCTAAGCGATATTGACCGACCGAAGAAAGGGAAGGCCGTTTTATAACATGTCATTATTTGGTTTACTTTTTATGATATATCTTTGGGGCTATCTTTGAAATAGAAAGTGTGTAGTAATGGTTTTTTGACTCACTGTTTCAGAATACAATATTTTATTCGTTTGTATCTTCTTTGTCTGTAGGTATCAAGATGCATAAATAGAAATTAAAATAGAAATTGCACATTATTTCCTTGCAGGTAATATAAAGTTTAATTATATGAATTTGTGTTCTAAGGGCCTAGGGTGTTAAGATAAATAAACATTTCTGTGTTTGCGAATTACAAAAACAATCACAATATACAATAAATTTTGTACCATAAAAACTTTATGAGTGAGGTTTGTCTCGCGCGAACTTTTTAGCCCAGCAACTCAAAAAACCCGACACTCGCCGTAATGTGAAAGCTGAAACTATTCCAAGTATTTGTTAGGATAATATCTGTGATCATTACTGCTACCTGCTACCTTCGGAAAAGACGGTCATCAATTTCGAGGTAGTTTATTGAGGCGCGTGAGAATTTGCAAAAAAAAAGCATGCCTCAAATCGGTATACCTACCTATGGTACCTGAGGTGATAGGTAAGTTCAGTTTTTAATGGTACCTACTATTAAAAACTCTTTGTTTTAACATAACTATTAACAATGTTAGGTAGTTTTTTTTCTTCATATTATTGCTGGACAATCAACACAGCATCACCTAGCCTCATGCTAAGCAGAGCTTGTGTTATGAGTACTATATGACTGATACTTTATTTATACATAGGAGAGGATTTATTTAGCACATAGAAAATTACAATAACAGAATAAAACAATTACAACAAGTATTTACAGTATTTACACTTGTATCTATTTCTTAAAAATCTAAGCCGTCACCAGAAGGTAGAGTGCCCAATATGTTGGCAGCATTGCCACGTTGAATGGCAATGCTAATCCGTTGACCGAAATAAAAGCCAGCATTCCGATCACCTGTATGAGAAGTTTGGTGAGATCTTTATAAATGGTATGTGCCCGAGGATCCAAGGACCTAGGGCTTCAACCCCAGCGGCTCAAATAGGTAACCTCTGTCTAGATTAGCGTTTTACATAGGTATATATCATTGTACTTAATTTATAACTTCCTGCCAAATGTATAGCACGGCGCTGTGTCTGCCAGCCAACACAAACCTCTGGCTTGTATTGGTTTGTACATAAAAATAAAATAATTTTTTAATTAATAATGAAGTACAAAGTACGTGAATAAACTTAAGCTCGCTAATCAATATAAGAATAATATCTAGTGATTTATGGTAAAATATAGGTGCCTTTAGTTTCAATGGATTCAAGAGATATTTCAAATGGATGGGAGCCAATGTAAAAAATTGGATTGTTTTTGGATGTCGAAGATTTTAAGTCGGCGAATTAAAGTTTTGTGCTGAATTAACAATCTGAAAACATTTTGGATGTTGTTAAGGCTTAAGGCTGTTCTTATTTTTCTTCGTATTTTTTTTTTGTTAGAGCCAAGGTAACAATTATTGAAAACATCACCATTATTACGTAATGTAACTTTTTCCACTTGTAGATCGAAAATTGAAGTGAGGACAATCAATTGAAGTGAGGACAATCAATTGAAGTGAGGACAATCAATTGTTTCACACTTTATTACTTAGTTGATAATAATTTTGTTCTAAATTTCACTTGTCTATGACCTTATTTTGGTAGCATGCAGAAATAAAAGTTATTTATTTTAATTGTACTCACTATGTAGCTCTGTTAGACTTAAATTAAACACCATTACCTCACACCCGTCTAAATCACCGCGACAGGTAAGCAAATAGAACAAAACTCATCCTTCTTCTAGGAATCTAAAAGACCTCGGCCATAAATCTCTGCGGTCTTGACAAATGGATTCTACGGCTTTTTTTTCCCGCCACTCATTTATTAATAGGGCAAAGAATGTTTCGGAAAACCAATAAAATGCGCCCCGTCATATACCTGTCCGCTCAGACAGCGTGGCATTGTTGCCAAGTTTTTTTTTAACGAACCGCCGCGCCGCGCCCGGCCCGTCGTCCGTCCTCTACGTTACGAAATAAAACTAGTCATGCTAGAACGTATCCTTTAACTAAGAATGTTTGGTTAATAAGTTGATTAATGATTGGATGAAATTATCGTTCGTTTCGAATTGTAATTTTGGTATTTATATAGGAAATTATTAGTAGGGCAATGGCTTTTATTTACAAAGAATAATACAATCAAAAAATAAAAACGATTTAGAACTAGTATTTAGGTACAAATGAAACAATTAAGCTATCTGCAGAGTGTTGCAAACAATGTACAGGTAGCTCAACTGATCCATATCAATACCAGTCGAAAGAGTCCCTAAGACGCTGGCTGCATTGCCCCGCTGCTGTATGGCAATGCTGAGGCGCTGCACCAGCTCTCGAATCACGCGTCCCTTTGACCAGACGCTCAGATAACTTTTCAAAAACCCGGGGAGCGGTACCCCATTATTAGTCAAACGCCGAAAATTTGTAGATTAGACATAGTCAGTCATGAACCTATCTAAAAGCAATAACGATATTGCAATTCAAAAAACATATTATGTATGTTAATGTTGGTACGATACAAGTTATTAAAATACATTTTGTGCTGCTTCAAAGGTACACCATACCTCTACAAATATGCACAGCCGGACAAAACACCTACATTCCAACTCTCGATTTACCTCTACAGTAAAGCACCGACATAAAATAAAAGAGAACCAACAAAAACGCAGTTTCCAAATACCCATAGCGTGCGGCAAACATTTAAAAATTCGCGACCAATATTTTGTGAATGAAAGTTTTTTTTGTCCCCTGTCGTGCCGAGTGATCGTGTCCACAATAGGTCCTTCAAGGTATTTTGCGCGTGTGAAAGACGATCCATTCTCTCCCTCAAGGATTGAACCAAAAATAATTGTCATTTCCTGCGGCAAATTCTCATAAACGTCGTGTAATATTGTACGGGACATTTTGAACTCATTTTTGTTTTGAATATTTTCGTGACAATTACGCTAAGAGACGTAAATGAGTCGCTTTGGGAGGTAAAACAGTATTTTAATACACCATTGTCGTAATATGAAATGACGCCTGCAGGAGTGCCCTGATTTCGGTAATGAAATGGGTATTAATGTAAATCTAATTTATAATGCAGACGTACACGTGCATGCACATCGTTATCATTATGAATAAAAAAAAAACGAAATTATGAGTGTAAGACATAGACTACACAAAGCTTTTATATTCGTATTAGAATCAAACCATCTTGAAAATTTTAGTTCAAAATTGTTAAGAATCAAAAACCAAAACATCTGAAGGACCACGTGATGAACGTTAAATGTACGTATAATTTACAAAAAGCTTTAATCAAAGAAAAATCATAAAATAAACAAAAGAAATCAACTTCCCACGTAGATATACGAAGATAATATGTAACCTACACAGACAACCACATAATCATTACTGTGATATAATATAACTATCGCTCTTCAATGTATCATAAATATATCCTAAAGACAAAAGGATCATAGCTTGCAAACAGAAAATTGAGAAAGCAGTAGTAGTAGTTGGTACATGCGAAATCGAACTTTATTGGCTAAGTTTTATCGACGTTGTAACGGCGAGAGTATTGTTCAGGTGCAAATGTAAGTTGGCTTGAGTCCAAGATGCTGGTAGAGCTGAGATTTAAATGTCTAGATTAATAATAAAAACGTGTGTTTATTTATTTACATTCATGAATGATGTTTCGCAGTCATTCAAACGAGTTCCAACTTAAGGAGTCTAAAGAGTTGGGACCCTGTTGAAAGACTGCATAATGGGTGAAGCAAACTTACTAGCTAACAGGAAGGTTTTGGTACTGTT
The DNA here is from genome assembly GCA_963662085.1 of Eupithecia inturbata. NCBI lineage: Eukaryota > Metazoa > Arthropoda > Insecta > Lepidoptera > Geometridae > Eupithecia > Eupithecia inturbata. The sequence continues at coordinate 4,637,759 of OY759180.1, read as the reverse complement.
ACATGTTCTGCACAGCAGCGAGGCAGTTTTCTTGCGGATGATGGCGTGAAAGCCATCAACTTAGGCCTCAGGAGACATGAGACGCGCAGCAGAAGCGAGGCAGCCCCAACAACATCCTAAAGGCGGTATTGTGATTTAACTCAGTGTTGAGCGATCTTTTAGTAAAGATAGCCCAAAGGCTGCCCAAGTAGGCTTTGAAAAGCGAGATTTATTTACCTACTGCAACAAGCAAACCAACTAAGCAATGGAAGTTAGTGTGTTTAGTTTGTTTTACTATCATACAGACCTACGAATGCGCCTTGCAAAAAACACACATATCCAAAAAATTATAAAGTACCAGTCAATAAAAAACCTCAGTAATGAAAATAGCAACGAAGCATTATATAATTGTAAGCCGGAAAGTTTGAAATAGAACAGCGTCAAAAAAGTTTATTTTTAAAACTTTTGTAAACTAAACGAAAACTTAACTATAAATTGAATTCAAATAAGAATGTTATGTTAAAAAAAACGTGGCACTCACTAACTTCTAAACATCAGTTTAGGTGCTTTTGCATTATTGGTCTAGCTTTTCCCAAGAAGCTGTGAGCTGGGTAAGTTTCAGGGGTAAGTTAGCGGTAGGGGGGCTGAGAGGTCAGTTCTAATGGCTGCCGGTGACAGGTAACCCGACGCGAGACTAAGTGCATTGCCTTCTAATGACGGCTAATGGGACATATGGATCAGGTAAATAAGCTGCAGTTTTATTTCGAGACAAATAACTTTACAAAGTTTACTTTTTTTAGCTGTGTCCAGCAGTGGATCGAAGCGACTGAAATAAAAAATATCACTTTATTTCCGTGTTAGTTTTTAATTATTAAGAATTTGACCTTTTCTAAGTGTACATTTATTGTTTTTATGGAAATAAAGAGTTTTTGACCTTTGACTTTGACTTTGGACTAAGATAGGTTGATGATGATGAACTTTACAAATAAAAGTTTTTGTAAAAATTATATAATTTTGATATGAATTTTCAGTGTAAATTGTTTAAACCTTTAAACTTATATTTTCGGTCCGCGCCTCCTTATTGTTTTTTTGGGATAACAAGGCTTTTTATTTGGCTATTTATGTTAATGCAGGTTTAGAACTTCATGAAAACAAAATTTTAACCCAATTCCTTGTATAGTGTTGGTGTTATCACACGCATCTTCTAAAAAACATATTTTCTTTCACATCTTCACAAATTTTTGCCTTAAAATAACAGTTGGATAAAATGCTATTATGTATTTTTAAACACAAATACCTACTTGTTATATAAATCACTTTAAAATACAATGCATTTTTAGTAATTTGATTGTTTAAAAAAAAACTAAAAACCGATTTAGAATCCCTTAATTTTCACTGTTTTTAAGTTTTGCGGGATAAATACTAAACCCTCGGGAATAAAATTGTTTATAGGACTACCTCGGGATCACTACATATATACAATAGCAAAATAATTTTCATAATAGATCCATAATTGACGGAGAAATTGAAGTTACGTCTTCGATTTCTCCGTCAATTATAAAATAAAATAAAAAATTATTACAAAAAATAGTATATCCGATACATAGAACCTCCTCCTTTTTTCTAAGTCGGTTAAAAATATATTGATTCATTTAATGCATGATTGCATTTTAGATTAAAAAGAAAAAGTTTATCTCACCACAGATTTGTAAACAAATCAGGTCCTACAAGTTTTTCCCTTGTTCTGAAGGACACCTGTGTAATCCTTTCAACGGACATAATATGCCCTTAATTCACTTGATATACCATGACATTTGACGCCATTGTGGGTATCGAAAACGTTCCTTTCAATTAACACCGTCTTTTGTCTTTTGACATGAGATGACATACTCTTTTACCAACTTTTTCTAACAACATTAGACGTTTTTTCTTATATTTTTAAGCTTTTTTGAAGATGCAGGAGTCCTGTTTTGAATAGCGCATGATTTAGAGTGATGCTGATACTTTTTGTTTTGATTTATTATAACAAGGTGTCACATTGAAGACGGTAAAGGTAAAGCGAAGATTTATTGTCTCATACATCTCAGTAAAAAAAATGCTTCATTAGAATTTTTCTGTTCAATAAGCTTCCAAGTGATATAAAAGTTGAATTGGTCTCTTATCCAATAACGATGTTCGCGTTATTCTACTTCCGGGTCGATCAATCTATTTTATCGCAAATTGGACAAGTTGAGATCGTGCTATAGGCACTTTTCTGTTAAGAAAGGCTTCGGCTAGAATAAAAGCGGAAAGTCGATATTTCCCATTTCATTTCTTTCTTCACAGCGCAGTTACCTATGACCACAGTACAGTTAAAGCTTTTTTACAGAAAGACCATAATGCAATGCTATGACAAACAATTAGTTTTTAAATATACCCATTTAACAAGTAGAGACTAGACAACTCTGACATGTAAAGTAGAATTCAAAAGCTCACAAAAATTGTAACAAATAAGTCATCAAAGCATTTTTAAAACTTCAACGTCATAGCTTTTAGTTTACGAACGAATAATTGAACAATTAACAATTTATACCTACTCTACCCAAACAAAATTTTTTTAGTATGTATATATGTATATATATATCCATCCCTTTTAGATGGTATGAGGTGGGTATGTAATGTACTACACAGAGTTTATTTTTATATTTTAAACTTTACACCAAAGTCATTAAAGTCAGTTAAATCATTTAATTATGCCGATACGAAAAAAAAAACTTTCCATTAAAGGTTTGTCTACTTACTGGTTTAACTTCTCTGTTAGTAAATTCACCTAGCTGGCAGCTAAACCTGGATGAATATAGCTAGACGAAGAAGCAATTACATTTGCTGCACCAAGGCTTCGCCAACTGAAGTTATTTTTGTGTGGATCAAAGCGATCGCGGCTCGTCACTGACGTCACTTCCGCCAAGATGGCGGCGGCGGCGCGATTGTTTGATGTGCGAATAGGGGTACCGTGGAAAATTAGGAAAGCCGGGTGGTATAATGTTCGGTTTGGGTGTTTAGTAAGAGATGTTAGCTGACGTGATTGTTGAATACAATAAATAATGGTAAGAAATATTTGTAGATTGGGTACGACCAGTGCAGTGTAATAAGAATTTTTAGAAATTACAGCTACATACATTGAACCCTGATGTTGGACATGTCTGACTGAGAAGACTAGTTCCAGTAAATGTAAAAGTGTCAAAAGCGCGACAACCGCCTGGTTGTTGACCGCTTTTAATGTTGATAAGTAGACAACAGGAACACAGGGCGTCAAATGTAAAGTTACACGTAAAAAAGTTCGGTTAAAACAAAAAAAAAATCCGTCTAAAAAGCAGCAACCCTACCGGAGTAATGAAGTGTGCCTAGCTTCCCTGTCGTCGGGGTGTCAAGATACGGGCAATGACGTCTGCACATCAGTTTACTTTTGAGAACCATGGGCGTTTTCGTTCAATTGTTTTGTTTTCGCGTTTTCTGATCTCACTTCTCTTGTAGGTATCCTTCCTTCGTATTTGGTGTTTTCAGGAGGAGGACTTATTTAGAAAACATACAGATATAAATATAAACAACATATATATGTATAACATATATACATATATATGTATAACATATATATGACAATAGTAGTCGGTCGTTCCATCATACAAATACTTATGGTCGAAACGATGTAGGTAATTAAGAGTAGGCTTTGCACTATTAATTAACTGTTATGAGTATCGGTTTTATAAGTATACGTACCTACTGCTAGTCCTACATAGTTTAACCAGCATCTCCAGGAATCAGTACTACCCCAGGAATGTACCTATAGGGTTGCGTCTTGGTGCGTTGGGCATCCAGTCTAGCTAAACATAAATAAATACATATAAATAAATAATGCTGGACAATCCACACAGCATCATCTAGTCTCATGCTAAGCAGAGCTTGTGTTATGGGTACTAAATTACCAAGATGAAAAACTTAATACAATACATTACATATATAGGTATTTTTTAATATACATAGAAAATACCCAGAACACCCGGAACAAATACTTGCAGATCGTACAAGCATTTGTCCCAAGGCGGGAATCAAACCCGCAACCTCCTGCGTCGCAGGCGGACCTTCGCCCGCCGCGCCACATCGGTCGTCAACATTTATAACAACGTAACAAGAACAAATTGATATAAAGCTTGGAAAATATAATGATTAAAGCTAACTATGTAGGTACTGATTCCTTTCGAATACTACCCATAGATATTAATAAGTCATTTAAAAGCCTAAGCATCAAATTATATAAAAAATAACTAAACTACATAATAAATCAATCAGAAAATATATTTAGAAAAATTGTAAAAAACGTACTCTCTAAAAATGCTTACTATAGTGTGAAAGACTATCTGGACGACAATAGTGCCTGGGAGCTCGGCACATGAAATTAAATTAATTATGCTGTACAGCTGTGCTGTGTTAAATTTAATTTGTTAAATTTTTCTTTGTTAACAATAAATGTACTTAAAGACATTGTAAAAATGTGTGTTTACATATGTTCACTACCTGAAAATCACTTACTTACCATAAACGATTTGAAACTGAAACTGAAATCCTAGGTCCGTGGGGTACCGAGGCTCTCCGTGTATTTAAAAAGTTATCTGAGCGTCTGGTCGAAAGGACGTGTGACCAGAGAGCTGGTGGTATAAGGCGCAGCGTATCAGCATTGCCATACACCGGGGCAATGCAGCCAGCGTCTTAGGGACGCTTCCGACTGGTTTTGATATGGATCAGCTGAGCTACCTGTAGAGTGTTGCAACAGTCTGCAGTTAGCTTAATTGTTTTAATTGTAATTACTAGTTCTAATTGGTTTTATTATTTGATTGTAATTTTCTTTGTTAATAAAGGCTATCTATGTTAAGGCCTTAATATTAGCTTAAGTCAGTATATGCAATGCAAAAAAAAAGTCAACAATTTAGTTTAAATTAATAAAAGATAGGTAGCAAATAGTCATTTCAAGGTCAAAATTATCTATATCAATCTTAACTAAAATTAAATAATCCTAGCTATAATTTAAAACTAAATAGCAAATCGCAATGGTATATGACAAATACATATAAATAGTTTTTCGTATAATTCGTCGAAAAACTAACGGACACAAGCGAAGCCGTTTCATCTTCCTCGTTCATAATAAAACTTAAATCCAAATTCTCATAATCGTGCGGGGTATTTAGTCTAAGCCCCGCTGTAAGGTGCAGATAAATGTGCCCGAAATAATCCTCTTTGTGTAAAAATGTCCCTCCGCCCTTGAGCCCAGACTTTATTAAAAAGCGAGTAAGCCCCACTGTTGGACTGGGTAACGTGATTACGCGACATGAACGTGAAGGTGGAGTAATACGTTAGTTTGATTAAAGTGGGCGGGAGATAGGAGCTCTCTAAATTAAAATAAAACCGGCTTAGTGCGAGTCAACTCGCACACTGAGGGTTCCGTACCACCGTACAAGACTATTTCGCAAAAGAAACAAAACAGCCCTAAAAAACGGAACAGATTTTTTGATTGATCGAAAAAAAAGGAAATAGCTAACATGACGTGGGTGACCAATTAACCATCCAAGTATTGACCGCGCCCGACGTTGCTTAACTTCGGTGATATGATAAGGCACTTAACGTGATGTGGACGTTGGCCCCTCAATTTGTTGTTAAGCGCCAAGAGAAATTGCACACTCTGTGAAAATTTCAGCTGTCTACCTTTTACGGTTCATGAGATACAGATGTCAGCCGGTGACAGACGGTCAGGCGGACAGACGACGGACGGACAGACAGCGGACACTTAGTAATAGGGTCCCGTTTTCACTGTTAGAGTACGGAACCCAAAAAAGAAAGAAGGAAAATAAAGTACCTAAACCAAAAAAAAACTTTGTGTAATTTTAGCAGCGTCTAGTATTTTTTGATTGTTTGCAACAGTCAGTCAGTCCATTGTAAATACTAGTTTTTATTTGTTTCTATTATTTAATTGTAACTTTCTTTGATAATCAATCTGTTACTAACTCTTTAGTGATTTATTTATGCTCACACTGAATAAAATGGCAAAAATGTTGCAATAACAATAAAAAGTTACATGGTTACAGGAAAGTTTTGGTCTGTAACCATAGCAATAACTTAGGCAGTCGGGTAAACACAATATTTATTACCCGACTTTGAGATCAACTTACGTTTGATAGAAATCATTATTTTTATGATGTAGAAATTTGGAGCTCTGTTTACTTTACCAACAATTGTTGCAATTGTAAATACTACTAATTTGTTTCTATTATTTGATTGTAATTTTCTTTGTTAATTAAAGTCTTTACCAATCTCCGTCAATCTAGTCAATTTTAAACATAAAAAATAATTTAAATTGATAGGAGATAAAGCTTTCCGCAAATAACAGTTCTATAAACTCAATATTCCAGGGCCCAAATAAAATGAAATGTAATTCCGAATGTGTTGATGTCAATGTTAATAGGTATCGATACAGATGTTCGGAGCTCGATTGAGTCGTTGGATCGGAAAATGCAAGCGAATTTATAAATATTGCTTTCTGATGTGTACTGATTTATTGAAATTTAATTGCACTTGTAGTCTTTGGTACCTAATTTTAATTCTAGTAATAAGTAACCTTATATTATGTCCTCAGCGGCCAGTTTAGAAAATAATTTCAATAATCACACTGATTTTGTAAGGCATGACAGAGTTTACCCCCCCCCCCCCCCTGATCACACTAACAACACGTATATCTCTCACTCTGTTTTAGTTGTTTTTACTTCATGGTTCAAACGCTGAATAAAATATCGCATAAATCTGCCTTTTTCTTTGCCCCACTGCGATCACTTTAACAATTTTTTAAAGTGTAAACATACGCAGAAATAAGACGAAAAAATATATTACATGAGTGAATTAATTTAACGTTTGAAACCATGAAGTTGAGAGGAGGTTGGAGAAGACGCCTGTGCTAGTGTTAGGAACCGCAGCAGTTATTTTGAACATCACAAATAAGTGATTTCAAAAGAAAATGTTTGTTGTTTGATTCCGAGAAATAATACTGAGGGAGAAAATTTTGGTTTGTAGGCCCTAAATTCAATGGCTTGCAAGCTATCCTCGTTAATGATACCTCAAAAGAAAGTACATTCAATAACCATGATTTCAATAATTTGAACAAAAAAAAATATCTTCCGTTTATTTTAAAATGGTGTCCAAAAACGGATTTCAAAAATCTTTGAGAATTTTTGTGAACTGTAAAATAATTCTATAGTCACAGATGGCTAGGCCATGTTTTGTTAGATTGCTTACACATTACTTTATTAAGATAAAATAAAAACAGCTCACATAATATTTAGACTGGCCATTATTAGCAAACAACTGTTGAATTTTGGATTTTCTCCCCAAAAACCAAAATAATTCGTAAAAAAACAATGATGAGACTTCGTCTTAGACAACTATGCATCAAATGTTTCTAAATGGTCTGTTCTAACTTCTGCTTGAAGGTTTGCACCTAGCTACCGATCACCTTGTATTTTCCCAATGGCCTAGCGAAGAACTACCCTCCCTTATAGAGTACAGCTGTAAGTTACAGAAATCTTGATGAGGTGTCTGTGACCAGCAGTAAAATTATGGTGAACATTATTTAATGTTCCAGTGCATTCCCTAAATCTTTAAAAATACACCTTTATTGAAGAAATTGTCGTGAAAGAAGTTCATAACTGGAAGAGGCTTTCCCTTTTCCGTCAGGCGACTGTCTAAGATGCTATGATCTATACAGTATTATAAAACATTCTGCTTGTTTCAACAACTTACATCTCAGACTCATCTCAGCCCATCTTCCATTAGCCTCAATCTCGAGACAAACAGTCGCCTGCGCACGTTGAATTGAATAACGAGGGTGTAACGACACCAACAATGCCAGCGGTCTGCGCGGACACTCCAATTACCTACTTGTGCAAGTTGCGCGCACGCTGGGAACCGGGAAAGACACAGTCGGTATAGGGAGGTTAATCGATAGGTTACCTTCCTGTTAGTTTTGAATTGAATTTCTATTAATGTCCTATCAGCAGGGCGCGGGCGCGGTGCGACCCGCAGGGGCGCGACAAATGAGTTGACGCGCGAGACCTGCATCTGGACATATGCGTCGTGAGCCATGAAAGTGTTAGTTTAGTTTAATACAGAAATATTCTAATAAGTCAAAAACTAGAATATTTCAGTAGAAAGAAAATAGCTAGCTGTTTTGTATAAAAACCACAAATTTACCTAATATCAAAACCAAAACTCATGTAATTACGAGACCTGACAGGGGGCTTCCTATCGATGAACTCCACTGTACTGATGGTACTGATAGAGCACATGAAGAACTTCTGGAAGACAAAGGACAAGAAACAAAGATCATCAATCTGACTTGGGTTTAGAACAGAACAAATGAGATAATCGATTCTGGACAGAAATAAGAAACCCAGAGAGATTACAATGTCTCTGGACACCTACAGGCGTTCTTAGGCAGGCAGTAAGCCATTTACTGTTTGCCATAATAGAGCTGTTTTTTCGATAAGGACTCTCAAATTTATTGGCCGTAAGTTAGAATATTAAGGTTTGAAATGTCTTGTGGCTGTAGATTTGGTGGTGACAATAAAAAAATGCTGGTGCCAAACTGAGGTCACTAGCTGGTTTAACAGCTCGAAACGCTTTAGCGCTGGCTGCTCTAGTTTGGATTACTACGACCGACTTGGAAAGGGTCTGGGTTGCTAGTTTTATTAAAATAAAACTGAGCACTTTTCCCATATTGCACAAAAGATCCTGAGAAAAACGTCTATCAAAATTTAACATCTGTATAAAAAATGTTGCAAGTTAAATGAAAAATTCTGGAAAAAGCAAAACATTTAAAAGCGTAAAGCGAGAGGAATCAACTTATTTAACACATCTACTTAGCGTAAACCGTGCCAAAGCGAAAAACATAAACAAAACATGCCCGCGGTGGTCCCATATGAATATCAATTTGTTTGCCTCCACGACAACGTCATTAAATTAGCGTCCAAATTGAATCACAACTGCGACAACCTTGCCGGTGAAACTTTTCCTCCTATTAATTTACAAAGCATCTCCGTCCTCCCATGCCATCCTAAACTGGAACTTATCCCCAACAATCCAAGACACAGATTCCCTCACCACTGACCCAAGTTTGTTCATTATTTTTACATATCATTGTGCAAGTGACATGGTGGTACACAATTGGAAATGAGACCCTATATAGTGGAATTAAGCCCGCTATTCCTTCTTATGCGAGACGAGGGTGTATCTGGTAAAATTATGATGCAGTCTTTATTCGTGAGCCGTCGGGAGCGGTTGCAGTAATCACCGCGTATCTCCATCCTGGGGTGGGCTGAATAGAGCCCTAATGAACTGGATTTAGGAGTTTTTGTGACTCGTCAGAGGTGCAGCGAGCAATTATGACGGACTAAACAAATCCTGTACGCGGCCTTTCAATTACCCGCAAACTGCTTGAGATTGCTGATAGCTCCTACTATTAAGGGTCATTGATCGATTCGTCCTAAGCTCCCGCATTATGTGAAAAAGGCGTACACCTTCTGGGAACATCCAATCTTAATCTTCTTAGAACGAGAGAGCGGAATTATTTTGCAAGCACCTAATATGGTTAGATAATGCTTATAGGTTTCGCAATTCTAGGGAGCTTTTCGCATTGTTATGGGATCATGAGTTCTAGGTACTTACCTACCAGCTTAATATTTTTTTCGTTCTTATTCTTTAGAGCTTATAAGAAATTGGTATTGACAAAAACATGCGTAATCGGTGTCCTGAAAATCGGGCTGAATTTGCAGTATCCAATGGTAATTTAAAAAATTTAAAACTGTCGTGGTTAAAATCACTTACCATGGTAAATATCCCTTTAGAGGATTTTTCTGTATAGTATTCATGGTTTGAAGCCAAAATCTATACCTACCTAAGCTTATTTTTTCAACGAGTAGGTAGTTTCATAAAACTCTCCTAAGCTGGAGCTTTTCTTGAAAGTAACGCGTGATCCGACTAGAAAACAAACAAATACCTACAAGCACACACATATCTAAAACACATGCACAGTTACCTACGCTCACTAACAAAACCTCTAGAACCAAATAGTAACATCTCCGTCCTACCTTAAGAGCAATATTCCACTGTGACATCAAGGTATAAGACAGAATTTCGGTCGAAGGTATGATAAGCGGCTGTAAAAGATGAGTCTGTTCTTATTTATTTACGGCGCGGCGGCGAGCGAAGTGGAGCGAAGATGATATGAATGATAAATGACCTGAACGCCCCCTTGTACCCTTCCCCACCCCGTTCACACGTGAACACTGAGTCTTGGATGTAGGTACCGACTGACGGGAAGTTATGAACTGTTCAATAACGAAGAACTCTTTGTTAATGTGACGGTTCGAGCGCGACGGTCAAGAGCATTCTTTTGTTTGACAATTTTTGTCTGATCTTCCGAGTTCTTAGTTGGGAGGCAGAATTGTGGTGCTGAAGCGTGCAATCATGCGAAAGAATTTATGAATCATTTAAAAGATGTTCTGAATTCGTTTTTGCAATTTTTAAGTTTCCTTATACGCCTAGGTATATATCTACTGAAGGTACTGGTAAGAAGAGGCACGAAATAAGGAAAAAAAATTACAACTGCAAAGCAATTTGAAGCAGGTGAACATTTAGTTGAAATATTTTGATGGATATCAACTGTTTATGTTTATCATTACGTTCTCATAAGCCTTTCTATTCATAGTTTATGTTTTAACTCCGCACTTGACTCTACCAAAACAATTTGATTGAAATGTGGGAGAGAACACCGCTAGAGCTGCTAATACCACTCGTCTCACGGATTTCTACAGTAAATGAAACCAAGGTGAGTAAATAGAGCCGTCCGTTGCATCAATCTTAACGTCTAGCCGTACTCATCGGAGCTAAACGGATTTTTTTCAAGCCAATAGCCGCGCATCAACACGCGTGACGCTCCCAGCGATTGGCCGGCACTTTTTGTACCATTTTCGAATCCTTTGTTTTTATTGGTTGACACTTAGCTAAGACAAAGGGGCGATGCTATGTGTGCGTGTGATTTACAAAGTGATTTAGTTGTGGACGAGTTAGTTTGTGTGGGTTAAGGAGATGGGGCTTCCTGTCTGTATTAAATGTAGGTAGAGTTGTAGTAGCTGTTTGTTATTCTATGGCGTGGGACGGGTCATGGGTACGTGTGAGGGATTTAGATTTTCATGTGAGCTCGGCCCTTCGTCTCCTATATACCTACTGCTAACTGTTTACTTTCAGTAGATAGGATATGCTCTAAAATTTAGAATCTAAATGGAATGGAGTCGGTACATTAGGCTAAGCGCTACTAAAGTTGGTCTACTGTCAAATACATAGTAGAGATAATATTCCTAAACTGCAATAGACCTTTGTTTGACAACAAACTCACCTAATGGAAAGTGACGATATGGTCGATCTATTCACTCCTCATTATTTTTCCTCTAAGAAGTAATTTCTAATTAAGTCTTGTGTAATTGTCGGTTCTCCATCTCCCAAACTCAAGAACTCGTATTTTTTTAGGTCGTCTTCTTATATAACAGCTTTACTCTTATCAAAAGTGACCGAGCCCAAAACTTCATAAGCCTAAGAACTAAATTATTGATTACACAATCCATTGTCTTGGTCGTCAGAAGTGAGTGAAAATAATTCACGTTCACCTCCAGACAGCGGATGATTAATGACTGGATTATTTAATTAAAGACTCGGCAGGTGATGCCCCCCCCCCCCCCACTAAGACTCCCGGTCTTAGGGATAGTATCCCTTATGACAGTCTCCTAGTTATTCGGACTGCGTTCGGAATGATCGTGGTGAGTAGGTAAGGTATGCGCCAGTGAATTAACGGAAGATTTTTGGGACTTCGCTACTTTCGCTAGCAGGTGTCATGTTTATTGCACGCACCTATTACAGTATACTGCTACCAATTCCATAGTTTTTTTTAAAATTACTAGGCTAGGTCTAGTGGTACCTAGCTCAGATACCGACTTCTGTAACCTAGGTTGCAGTGCTGCTTTTGTGTATCAGTTGTAGTTGCCTCTATAAACAGATTAAATTGTAAGTCAAGATGGATTGGTGTTCAAAAGAGGCCATGAGCATAAGTTGCATCGCGTTTTTTTTTCCATCAATCTCATGGCCTCTTTCGAACACTTAGGTACACAATTATTAGGTTCTAGCTATTTCGGAGTGTACGCTTTACCTCATCACTTTCAACCCCTCGATGGATTAGCTTAGTAGGAACGTTTCCTGTTAAAGTCTTTTATTTATCAAGTTTTTGAGTAGATTGCTAAATTCTGTCTCCGTTCCTGTAAAATCGTTCTAAACTTACAAAACTGGCTGTGGGACATCTGCTAAAACATCATTAAAATCCTTAAAGACAATAGGTCCTTCAAAAAATTAATCTTCACAGAACAAATCAGAGTGAGTCATATCTAGTACGAGTTTACACCATACCTAATAGGAAAGGTTTTCGTTTACTACCGCTGTCAAAGTTGTACTGCTAAAATACAATAGATAATTTTCAAACTCTAATCGTATTCGTATAAAACCATTTCATCGCTGTCATAGTATTCCTACCTAAGCCACATCTGCACATTCCTACTATAAAATTGCTATGAGACGTTTGCTAAAAAATCAATAAAAGATTCCTGAGCTGATTTCATGTAAATTTTCCATGATCTTGACATTCCATCCTCTAACAACCAACAGTCCAATATAAACCCATACCTATATAACTTATAGACTCGTACCTACTTATAGCATATAGTTTGGCATGAACGTGCTGCGATGGCCCTCGATGGGTTCAAGTGGCCACGAGAGCCATCCACTGTCCGGGAGCCGCTGGTACGTGTCAATGTCGCCAGTACTAAATACCTAAACGCACATAACAAATTGGCATCATACAGCAAATCAGCTATGACAAATTGAAAGACAGCCAACTACTAATGAGGTCTAACAATAAGAGTCAAAAAGAAAACAAAAGATGAAGGATTTGAAATTGAAAAACGAATTAAATATAAAAACAAATGAATACAAGTGTGTTACCTGGTGATTTTGAAATAGGTTTTATAGAACCTTCTTGTAGATTCTGACATCAACTAGGAGAGTAAAAGACAAAATTATTTAGTTTTCTCATTATTGATGATTATTTTATCCAAGATTTTTACTATAAAACTTATTAGTTATATTTTTTCTGGCAATAAATACGAGCACATGAAAGAGGGGGTTGAGACAAGGGCGGAAGTAGGCAACGTTGATAAAATTAATGATTTTTGTACAAAGTGTTGGGTTAAAAAGTAGGGCATCTTTTCCCGCGGGTCGACGGACGACCTTCTCTTTCGGCTAAAAGGGCTGCTTTCGATGCAAAACAATGTTAGAAAACACATTAGGTAATAGAAAATCTTCTTACACATGAAATGTGTTTAGTGTACCAAAAAAAAAATACGGATTTACCTTTGATAATCTCTTTAGTACTAGTCCAAGATGTTGATATTGTTGCCCTAATGCATTCAATCCTTAATGGGAAGCTCTACAAACGCCTTCTCTAAGAAATTCTACAATTCATAACTATTTTCTGAAACTTCGCTGGATTCTAATAGGTGCTAACCTGGCACTAAAATAGCCAATCAAAACAAATACCCAACCTAACAAAATTTCAGAATTCCATTAAACTTTCCACGTCGGCATAAAATATCAGCGCAGCAAAATTATTCCCTTCCGTAACGTTAGCCACAAAATCGTTAGACTGGTTAAAAATTGTTTTTTCCCAAACAAAACGTCCATTTAACGCGAACTCAACCCCATCCCTTCCTGGTATTATAATAAATGGCGCAATAATGCCACAATATAATATTAACACAAAGTTAAACGCGTTTTTATTTTCCCGCCGAAACTTCAGCGCTGGCCTCCATTTTCGCCTCTTCACGTTAAAAATGTCGACGATGAAATTAATGGCAAATGTTTATCAAATTTTGTGGGGGAATTGATGTGTTGTTGGGGCGAAGATACACTGCAGATGACTAAGGTATTCTTCAGTTAATAAAAGTTTTCTGAAAGCATTTTGGGATGCTGGTTGACACGTCGCGACTAGAACATATAAAAACGGAATTTATTAGTGTCATTGCCCTCCTTTGCGTCGTCAAATATTCTTTATTAATTTATTTCTGTAAAGATATGGTAAGATTGATACTCAGCTATGGCCTACCTCTTCGTCTATCCTATGATCCAATAGTCTAGCTATGTGCCCTGGTCCATGTCTAAGTACTCTTTCTCATGCCAACATCCCGTTTTTTGCTGGTACGGTTTTGAGCAGGATCCCGTTTAGTAGTATACGTGTTTCAATAGGTACTAGCAGTCACACGAGTATCCTGTTTACTGTATCCTGCAAAAAACTGATCCGTTCGAATTTGACATTCGGATTTGCCACTACAAACTGGATCCAGTTGTCCAGAAAAAAACAGGATCAGGTTTAATGGAAGTGTTTCCACTTCCTGCATGCCGTTTTTTGCTGGATGGGGTGCGGGGAGAGGTAGATTAGACTAATCTAATCGAATAACTGCTCGTTGTTCTACCGTAAAACACAGGATGCAAACTACTGTGTGTGAATGATTGACACACAAATTATTTTTGCGAGATCTAGTAAAAAACCGTTCCCGCAGAACTGGACGGCCGTGGGAAAGTTCCGTACACTTTATCAGCAATAAAAAAAAACCTAAGTTAAGTGTAATCACGAGGTCAACATTTTGTTCATACCAATCTCAAGATCAACCAAAATTATGACTGTATCGATTTTTATAAAACTCCGTCACAATAGCCAGTAATGAATTGATCGCGTGCAGGGCTGCCACCGTGTGCAGTCGATGCATTAGTGCGTTTCCGCCCGCGCCACCCCTAGTTTTGTGAGTGATTTCTTATGTGGGAGGTTTTGTTTGAAAACGTTTAAATAAATCAAAAACCTTTAGAAAACATTGATATTTTACCGAAATACGCCTATATAATTAATTACACTACACTCCTGAGCAGAAAGTTCAACTCTGGTGCACAGCGAGCACAAAAAGTAGTTTCTCTCAAACTATGCTCAGCCGTTTAAACCGTTTGAAAGCCTAACTTTTCTAATTTACAACCACACCAATACCAAAAAATTGGGTCAAAAAACTCAGGTTTAACCGAGTCACAAAACCAGCATGGCTATAAGACTCATCCATCAGCAATATACCAACATAAAAAACAAAGTATGTATCTAGAGGCTTAGCAAGATTTCAGCTATATTCTTCGGACCCCGAGACAGAATCATTAAAATTGCAAAAAGTTTCATTAGGCCCAGGGCGAGAATACTTCGGACACGACTGACGTGGGTAGGCCTTAACGATAGAAGGGTATTTCCTCTTCCTAAGGGGGGAGGGAGGGGGTCCTTTGTGTAGCGATAACCGGAAGCTAAGGGTTTGAGGACGGAGGGTTATGTCAACGGAGGTACTTTGAATTTCTTTGGGATGCAGTGTTGATTATGGGCTTTTATGCAACGTGGGTTTATGGGTTTCTTGTACGTACAAAATTATAATTTTACATATCTGAACTGTGAGAAGGCACACGTTTCGTATTAGGTACAGTAGCTAGAGTAGCGGAAGGATGAACAGATTGCGAAAACACAAAAATTATGTCCTCAGTTATCAATGTTATCATGGACTGGCATTAAGGTCTCAAAAAGAATTACGTTTGAAATAAATCGTAATGAGCTAGGTAAAGCCCGGAGGTACGTTCAGCTGTGGATTCAGTCATGGTTAACCTCTTCCTCAGCACACATACGGTGAGCTGAGAAAGAGGAGGAGGAGCTAGGTAAGAATACCAAAATACCTTTAGATACGTAAATAAATATCTACGTTAGATTTCCAAGTAAAAGATGCTAGCGCTTCATCCGCTTAGAAATTGTTAAAGCTAAGAAATTCAAGAACAGTCCAGTGCCGTAAAAGCCAGGTCTCTGAAACCAATCTAAACCACTTCGACCAGCACTATCGAAGAATTCGCGGTGCAATCACGAATAAATGGCTACTTTTAGTGCGAACAATAATCATTTTAGTTGTACGGAGTGCCGATAATGGCTACAATTTCCGACGATTAGTCGATTTTGCAGGACACTTGTAAAAATGGACGCTCTTGTGGTAATGGAGCAAATTAAATCTTGATGGCCATTTTGAAACGTGTAGCACAGCTGAAGTAAGTACTCGCTACTCGAAAATTTAAATAATTACAATACTTTAGTCGGTATTTTTTTTATTGTCAATAGACCTTCGTATTTGTATTTACCCTGCTGGCTGGTGTAGAGTTAAGTTGTGGTGATTATGGTAGGTTAGTAATAGTACTTACAGCATTTTGGATAACTTGATTTTCAGGTAGTTAAATAGTGATTTTAAAAATAGAGTCTGTACGGATTGGAAAAGGGTAAATAAAAAAATGTGGCCACCCACCATGGCCATCATACTCAGATTACGCAACTCCGACACGGTTCCTTGATAGTTTCACTGTGTTGGAAACCAACCCCTGAACACAACTTTTCCATTTAAACTACAACCTCGAAAACGGGTTAGACACAGATTGAAGAAAGAAAAAAGTAGCAAAAAATGTAGTCAGCGTTGTTGATTGGTAGGGATGGGATCTTGCCCTGCTAAAAATATTCTGACACTGGAAAGAGTTCAGTATCCGAACAATTTTGACAGACAAGAAACATTTGAAAATGATATGAATGCTTTATTCAAAGCATTCATAGATATTTTCAGAAATACAGCTACAGGAAAAAATCTCCGAGAATCCAGAAAAAGAAATGATCTTACATTTCACATCCTCCAGTAGGGTTCATAAGAAGGTAAGTAGTATAATACCCACAGCTTTCACACCAACACCACTATTTTCAGGTTCCAAGTCCATCTAGGGTCCCTGATGTTTTATCATATCCGTCCGTCATGAAATGAATTTAAGCCCAAAGCACCTATTACTGGCTATAGTATTGACACGGAGCCCTGACCAGTGCTTTGAAATTCACGTTCTATAACCGTTATATTTGTATCCTTTGCTATTTTGGCATGAGTAGGTATCATAACTTACTCAAGGCTATGTACCTAAGTCTTAGCTTGTAAAGTATCTACAAGTCACACTAAAATCCTTTCCTCACCGTGTGCGATCGGTCATCGTAAGCCTTTCGTCCCCTTTGAGTAAGGTCACGATATTTTTTGGCGCCAACACGCCAGGAATAAATAAGAAAGGCTACGTCCACCCTTTCAAAAAGCGAGTGATAGATGATGGCTGTTCGTTATGGTAACACTGAAATTAAAGTTTTGATGTGGGCAAGATCGCGACTGCAGATCAAAATTACCAGGTTACGTTTTAAAAATTAAAAGCACTCTTATCGACTAACAATTCGATAAGGTTGTGAGTAAACGTTTAGTGGAATTTCCGTCATTTTTGTATTCCTTTTTCCGGTTTTCGTTGATACAGTAAGAAAATCAGTACAATAGGAAATGTTCAGCGATTATGATCCTACAAGGAAAAAGTTACAGCGTCTAGGGCATTATGGTTTTACTTAGAATATTACTGCTATTGCGTCGCACGTTTCCTGCCGAACTTGGCTGGACACTCAGCGCGTGTCTCAATGCTCAGTTGATTTGTTACCTATTTGGTTGGATAAGGCTATTTTACAATTCCATCACCAAAAGGCCTTCCAAAGTCAAAGTCAAAAACTCTTTATTTCCATATATACAATAAATGTACACTTAGAAAATGTCAAATTCTTAATAATTAAACACTGACACGGAAATAAAGTGATATTTTTGATTTCTGTCGCTTCGGTATGTAGACTAAAGTAAAGAAGCGACGAAGAAACCTTTAGCCTGCTAGTTGTTATTTTTCGAGTTGGGAGCAAATCCCGTCCCAAGCTTTTATATCCTCCTAGATAATATGATATTATATAGTAAGCCTTTTTTTACAAGAAGGGTTTGACAATTTGTTTGAATTTACTTACTGAGATTTTTTGCAACTCACTGAGTTTTGTTGTAGAATCTTTGTCCCTATTAGCACTCATATATCCAGTGCTGAACATGCCTCCCCCAAACAAAGTGGGGGGGGGGGGGGGTCGAAATAATCACCACGCAGGTGGATTGGTGATCGCAGTAGAAGTCTTAAATACAAAATTAGTGCAGTTAGAAGTTATACTCAGTCGCAGCACATATTGCGCCCACGTCACACGTCGACGACAATACGTGATAGCAAATAGATTTAGTATATATTTTATATGGGCCGTAGTTTTTAAGTATTTGACCTGTACTATGCTAATGTTGCCTGAAATAAATGATTTTTTATTTATTCATGCTTAAAGTCCGGTTACGCTGTCATGGCCATCTGCGGTCATGGCCATAACAGTTCCTCCGTAAAAAAAAAATACAAATACAAATCATACAGAAAAAAACTGCTGTTGGTCTAAGCTGGTAGGTTCCCTTAGTCGGCTCTTACGACATCCACGAGCTGAGTTGGACGGGATCGATTCTTACTTCACGTCAGTCACGGCAATTTGTATTTAGCAAGGCCTTTAAAAATATTTTTTAGGCTTCTGGTGATGGATGGCTTGGTGATGGCTGGAGACTAGTCTCCAGAATCTTGTACAGGCTGCATGAAAAACAATTTCAGAGTAATCGACTCCCGCAAATCAATGACAGGAACGGCCACAAAGAATAACAGATCACGTTGATTTGAGGTTATAGGTACAACACCGCTAACAGTTAGAGCGTCCGGCGACGCTATAACCGTATATCTTGCTTTTGTGTGCTGTATTTACGACCACCCTTATTTTTATTTTAATGCTGATGCGCGCGGTGCCACTGTGTCTCGGCTAATCTTTGGCTGGCCACTGCAAATATTTTCCGTAACTACAAATACTGGCTGTAAAGAAAGTTGCATGAAACAAAGTTCATTTAATAAGAACAGTTGAATATCGGGTCAGATTCTGTCACGGTAATTTAGCTTCACGTGGTCACATGTAGAGAGGTATCTCTTAAAGAGGTAGACACTGAGGTACTTTTTCCAAGATAAGGCATTCACTGTCGGGCTCGGCAGTGCGGTCCAGAGAGGCGCAGGCGCGCTGCCGCCGCCGCCCGCGCCACCGCCCAATGCTGCTGTGTTTCAACATGTACGTTGTGGGCACCTAAGTGTTATAAATAAGGCATTCACAGCCCAGGCTCTTAAGTCTGAATAGGCCTCCAAGTTGTTACTAGGTATTTAGTTAATATATTTGTAAATTTAGATATGCTCCCGATGGATCTACGATACCTTAAAACCAACCTTTTTTGGTGGTAGGCCTTTTTTAAAAAGCGTTTATTTTGTTAACCAATACATACATAGTACAACAAAAGATAAAGGTTAAGATAAAAGTAACAATTAATGTAACAAAAATGCCCTACACTTTGCTTTGAATTGCAAGATGCTATGTCAGGATGTATCATGCCATAGCGCTGATCTTCCGTAATTTTTCAGACTTCAGATGTATTTATTGCATTATTATAGAGGTATATACAACTCTCAACTCTGCTTAGTTTGGAACTAGATGCTGCTGTATTTATTTATTTATTTTACATACATAGTTTTAGCGTAGGTGGTAATTAGCTTAGAGGTACATGTACCCTGTAAGGGCGCAGCAATTTATTTAAAGATTATTATAATAGGTAGGTATTTCATCTACATATTTATAGCTAGAAACATAGTAGTCGGAAAATATATGCAATGTCAGCTACAAGAATCAAAACAATTGTAAAATAGCTCGGTAAGTAGGTAAGTTTTTTACTTTTGGTTAATTATCAGTGTTTTAACAGTAACTTTTGTTTCGTTCCTTGCCTTTGTTTGCGAGATAGGTCGTATAAGAATTACTTCACCATAAAAGTATTCCATATCCACAAATCATTCAGTATTGAAGTTATTGCTTTCAAAACACCCAAACGTCTTGAAGCGTCTCCCTTTCAATATTTTACGGCCGTAAGTTTCCGACACATGAATTTTATTAACTTTTGCTCCCCTGACGGATGGAGTGTTATGGTATTTGTTTTACGCGCCATCAATATGCCAACAACAGAAATTGTTGGGGTTAGACTTCATAGTTCAGGAGCAAGCGTAGAGAAAGCCCAACTTTATTCGAAAAGGCGCTGAAGTAACGCGGCAGATTACGGCTGAAATGGAAAATGTCAACAAGTAGATAAAACAATTCAAATTAGTAACACGGGACTGGTGAGCATATTTTGCCAGTCTCCCTATCCAAAGATGGATCAGTTGAGCTACCTTTAGGTTGTTTGCAACAATCTGCAGTTGGCTCAACTGTTTCAATTGAAAATACTTCTTTAATTAGTTTCTAATATTTAGCTGTAATTTTCTTTGTTATAAAAGATTTAGTCTCTTTGATCGTATTCGCATCCAAGTTTGCTCTGCTTCTTTCGCTAAAAGGTCATCATCAACCCAAAGTCTAATAATATGCTGCTTTTATTTTGAAGAAACTATTAAATCGGTAAATAAGTATGTGTAGTGTAGAGGATTTTTTTCCATGTATGTTGGTTTTCGTCGGATTATCTATGTTTAGTAAAAAACACATCGAGCTCTCTGACTATACCTACCCGCGATAGTGTGATTCAATTATGGGTGAATTTGTGCGTGACGCGCCTTATTTTATGTGATTTTGTAAATTAATTGAGTTTAGTTCTATTGATTTGTGGTTGCGCTATAACTGAGTTTAGTGAGCCTTGATTGGGGATGATTGGATTATTATGTGAAGATATGTTATGTTTAATGTACCTACTTGTTTAAATTTCGAACACAATTGTAAATTGGTATTGAATAAATTATTATTATGTATTTTAGTAATATAACTGCAATAAAAAATAATTTAGTAGTGTTGTTTATGATATCGCATCGCAAAAATAAACATTATAGTATTTGGATTTGGTAACACTCAGTCAAAACCTTTATAAATGATTATAATCTATCAAACCATAAATATAGCAGTCATACCATATCAGCGAAAGTTCAAAATAAAAGCAAAAATGATTCGAAAGATTAATCCCATCGCATTTGCTCAAGGGCGGCTGGAAGATCCAAAACTTTCCAAGAGAAATTGGCTAAAAAATTCCTTTCGCAAAATAAAATCGAAGAGCGGTTTCCGAAAGTTATCGAACTTTCCAACAATCCATTACACCGAGTTCGCCAAAAAAATTTGTTCTGCGAGACTTGGAACTTATTATTTTGAGTGAAAACATCGCGGAGTTTCGACGCCTTACCAAGTTTGGCATCGCCCTAAGATGGCACCCACTTACGCTCGATAAACTCGCGCTTTAAATATTTTTTGTCATAAGTTAGGTACTTGAGACACCAATAAATGCAGTGTCTTGGAAGACAGGATTTAATTATTCACACTTTTCAAATCATATACACAAATTAAATAACCTTCCCAGAGAAATAAATAGGCCACAATCGACCAGCATTGACGTCAACCGAGCATAAAACAGTTTCAACCTATCTCCACTATCTGCTTCAGTACAGGTCGAACTAACTTACGGACACTAAAATCGCCACTTTCAGCGAGTACTAAACAGCAAACAAAGCAAGCGGCGGCGGCGGCGAGCGGCGTCCGGTCCCCCGACAAAGGCTTTGTGCCCACTGACACGCTTTTTGCGCCGACCGTATCGCCTGATGACGTCCTACTAGATCGATAAGAGCCACCCACTCGACAGGAACGCTCCATTGTATTACTGACACTACGCTGTCTGAGATGTGGAAAATCGTGGCCCTAAAATGCGGACAGGCGAGGATTCAGATGCAAGTCTAGCGGGTCAGTCGTACTGCTGGCGTAAGTCTGAGGATAACATGCACGCAGTCAACCTCGAAATAAAATGTATTGTAGCTCAGCATTCAAGTAACAGTGTTTTCACAATGCTGAGCACTGCACTAAAGAAGCTGAAGGCTTTTCTATTTTTATTGTTGGTGTGTTCAGCTAATTTCAGTCCCTCATTTAAAAATTACCCCTTATAGGCGAAACAGGACTCAAAAAAGAACAATAATCCCCCTTACCAACATTCAAAGTACCTACATCATTTACAATATTTAAACCTAAGTGCAAAAGTGGTAGAACCTACCAAAGTAGTGTATATCTATGGTATCTGGTTTATGAACATTTATTTATTTATGAAGATTACAATAACAGAATAAAACAATTACAACTAGTATATACACTTATATCTATTTCTTAAAAATTTAAGCCGTCACCAGAAGGCAGAGTGCCCAGAATGCTGGCAGCATTGCCACGTTGAATGGCAATGCTAATTCGTTGACCGAAATAGAAGCCAGCATCCCGATCACCTGTCGACTCTATAAGAAGTTGTGTATAAGAAGTTTGGTAAGATCTTAATAAATGGCGTGCGGTTATTAACTAAAATGAACAATTTTTTTGATGGTACTACCAGATACAAATATTTTTATCAAGTTCTTGGTGAATAAGACTACCCAAATTATGGTTCCTAGAACGGCCCAGGAATAAACTCGAAGTACAATACGACGCTGTTGCGTGTTCGATAGATCGCATGGCTGTCTATGTTATTTAATTAATTGACATAGTGTTATTAATCGATATTAGACAAGGAACTTGTAAAGGAAACATTGTAGGCAGTGGGTAGGTGAGTTAGTTCTACAGTTGTATAAAGAAATAAAAACATATTGATGTCTAGGCGGAAGGCCAAAAGAAAATCGTCGCATGGATGGATTAGATTTTCTCAATGTTAAAACTTAATGAGTAAGAAAAGAGTCAGATGAAGAAAAAACCAATATGGAGACACCATTCGTCGTCAAGAAAAAGCAAATGGCTGAACTGGATAGAGGGTTCAAACGTTTCAACTCGAAATCTAGCGAGTTATATCCAAGATCTTGTAATTTGTCGCAATCCTTCAAGAAACTAAATACGTGCTTCTCATACTTATGCGTTGCCCGGTGAGGAATTAGCATAAATTAGTTATTAGTCGCGCGTGAAGAACGTGAGTCAGAAGTAAGGCAGGGATGGATTCTGGAATATTAGGCGTGATAGTGTCATTGCTATAAAAATACTTTTGTCACAATGACCCCTTAAAATTATACACTTTAGTACCTTGTCATACCAAGGTGTGCTTACCTACTGACGGACGGAATGCGGTCGGCGAGTAAGCCGGCTTTAAAATGACATATTGTTGCAGCTATACCTGCTTGCTGTTTTGTGAAGGTATGCTTATGGTTTTTTTCTATGAGGCTGCTATCTGCTGTAGCCTACACCGGCAGTTTTCTAGTGCCGCACTCAGAAACAAGATTATTCTACATATCGCACAAACCAAAACAAATCTTTGTAAATCTAAACAACCTTTACTTTTTTGTATTTACTCCAAGATAAACCCCCCTGATCATGACGTGAATAATTTTGTAACAGGACCGATATCGTAGTTTCAGACTTCAGAGCAACTCGGCAAAACATGATAAAAAGTAGGTAAGTCTGGCACATACTCCAATATAGTATGAAGACGGCGGGGCATCGAGACATCTGTTTTATTTGAAATTTACGAAGTTCCATGTCCGCACGGTAGAGGCGCTGTAGTACCAAACCCCTTATATAGTTTGATGTTTTTACATAAACCAAAAACCGACCTAGAATTGCTTTTTACACAAAAAGTAATCCCTCGGGAATATTTTTTGTGGAACCACCCCGGGATCATGCTTTATACAAAACCAAAATCATCAAAATCGGTCCACGGTTGACGAAAAAATCGGGGAATATAAAAAGAAATATATACATACCGCCGAAGAATCTTCTCCTTTATTCGAAGTCGGTTAAAAAATGGAAGGTCTCGACAACGTCTCTACTATCGAGAAACCAAGCTCTAGGCTCTGTGGCCCGTATCTACTATGAAAGCTTGCTCAGTCATAGATTTATCCTTGAGTGACGTTTATTCCGTAGAAAAGCGTTACTCAAGCATTGATCGATTATTTCATAATAAGGGCCTGAGTCTGGACCTGCCCTCGATCTGTATGCGTGGTCGACATCTCACGAATAACTCGACACTTATTAGTGACAACGCCGCGCCATCGAGCATGATGACGCATAACATGCTAACTCAGTAATTGACAGGAAAATTAGGTAAGTTAGGTACTGTATTTTGTGTCTCGGGTGGTCTATGCTAACGACTTACATACATCCTATGAATATTATAAAGGCGAAGATTTGTGAAAAAAAAGATAAAAAACATTTTATTTACCCAAAAAACACAATAACATAACAAAAAAAATAAGTGTATAGGTACATTAAAAGGAAGGGTAAAAAGGGGTCCCTAACTCAGCATTTTGCAGTAATTGGCATTTGCCCAATACTGCGCTGGTGAACATTTGTGTGACCGAAAACAGCGCCAAACTTCTGATAGGATCTGCCGAAAATTTCCTTGAATGTATAACTAGGCATAAAACAACAAACAAAAAAAAATATCTCGAAAACCATGCGTGCGAAACCGCGGCTAGAAGCTAGTTATTTATAAATAAAACCTCTTAAGGTAGTAACAGGCACGGTTATAATCTCAATCCTTTCTCGTGAGACAAGCAAGGCAAATGTATGTACATACGTAGAAACTTACCCTATAATTATGAAAAACAAAGTTTGGTCTTGTTACTGGAAATCATAGATAGATAGATACCTAGATAATACTTTATTGCACACTTAACTTAGAAATAATTTACATAATAATAATTAAGAATAAGCGACAATTGGCGGTCTTATCGCTCAAGAGCGATCTCTCCCAGACAACCTTGAATGGATAGGATCGTTGGATTGTACATGGGGTAATATCCGTGTGCATAATAATAATATAGGTATTTAAGTACTACTTAGAATATTAACAAATATATACTATACATATCAAACTACATATTATAAATCTTACATACTATTTTATTATATAAATACATACATAACTATTATTTATCTTTTATAGAGGGAAACAAGGCAATTCAATGACAAGAGGACAAATAGTGTTCCTTTACCATTTTTTTGAATATAGTCAGTGACTTAGCACGCCTTACTGAGACCGGCAATGCGTTCCATAGCTGGACAGCCCGGGTGGTAAACGAGTTGTAGTAGATTGAAGTAGAGTGAACAGGTGTTAGGAGCGTAAGAGTGTCAGTAGAACGGAGGGAACGAGAGTGAGAAAGATGAAAAAAAGTGAAATGTGCTTTGAGATAAGGGGGTGCAGAAGATAGAAACAAAATATTATAAAGAAGAGTTAAAATGTGAGAATTTCGACGAAGCCGTATGGGTAGCCACTCGAGCTTCCTGCGGAACTCCGAGACATGGTCATACTTGCGCAATCCAAATATAAACCTTATCCCGACATTCTGCAGGCGCTCAAGTTTGTCTAGCTGTTGCTCGGTTAAATCTAGAAAGGAAGAATCAGCGTAATCAAGAATTGGTAGAAGAATAGATTGTGCAAGTGAAATTTTAGTAGCAATAGGAAGAAAGTTCTCTCTATCTTCGAAGGGAACCAGCTGAAGCAAACACCCTACGGCTGATTTCAGAGAGCTGAGGTCCCCACGACAGAGTTCTATCGATGAGGACACCTAAATTTTTCACCGTTTCATTTTGCCCAACAGGAGTCCCATCGAAGATTACAGTGGGAAGAGTAGCCCAGTTTACCCGAGCTATCATCCGTGAGCTCCCTAAAGTAATCACCTGTGTTTTTGAAGGGTTGACCTTAAGACCGAAGCTTTTGCTCCAGTCAAGGATACAACCCAGGTCTTCATTGATCGCATTAACAGCATCAGACAGCTGATCTACTGAGGCCTGCGTGTAAATTTGGAGATCATCTGCATAGAGGTGGTACGCTGAAGTAATATGAGAAATAGAGTTAATGAAGATAGCAAACAGGAGAGGTGATAGAACGCCGCCTTGAGGTACGCCAGCAGATATGTCACTCCAAGATGAGCAAATATCATCAATACATATACGCTGCCGACGCCCTTGCAGATAACTGCGAAACCAATCAGCCACTGCTGGAGATACGTTAAGAGAGCGTAATATTCCAACGAGAATTTCAAAGTCAACGTTATTAAAAGCGTTGCTGAAATCAAGTAAGCAAAGGACTGTTACTTTTCCCTCATCCATGCCAGAACGTATGTCGTCAGTTATTTTAACCAACGCAGATACGGTGCTGTGACCTGGATGGAAGCCGGATGGGAAGGGATTGAGGAGACTATTTCTAGACAGGAATGCACTAAGTTGCTGGTGGACAAGGCGCTCTAGGACTTTGGATAGAAAAGGAAGAATAGATATTGGGCGAAAATCAGAATAGAAGAGAATAAAGCAGGATTCGATTTTTTTGGCAGAGGAGTAACTTGGGCTATTTTCCAAGCAGTAGGAAATGAGCCAGTGGAAAGGGAGAAGTTAAGAATATGTTGAATAATGGGAGCAATTTGGACAAGGATGGGGATAATCATATTTCGGCTAATGCTATCGTTGCCAATAGCCTTAGAAGAAATAGATGTGACCGCTCTCTTAACATCGCAGACAGTGAACTGACTAAAATGAAGAGGTGAGTAGTCAGGAACCGGTACAGAAGAAAGATGAGTCAAAGTTTTCGATTTCAGCTGTATATCGAGATCGGAAAGAGAAGTGAAGTGTTTATTAAGAGAGATCAAATTGTGGAGGAATTTTAGTGCGTTCTTTAGATTTTCCAATTCCTAATGACCGTAAGAACTTCCAAACCTTAGCAGGGTCGGAGTTCTCTACTGAAGTGTGGATATAGCGGCGTTGCGCGTCACGACACGCTCTATTGCAAAGGTTCAGTCGATCAATGTACTTCTGTTTATTAGACTCTGTCGGTTTACGCTTTAGTTTCAATTTGGCTAGACACTTCAGATGCATAAGCAATTTTAATTCAGGAGTAATCCAAGGCGCAGGCAAGTGCTTGAGTTTAATCTCCCTGAGCGGAGCGTGTTTGTCGTAGAGGTTGATGATGATTCTGTTAAATTCCTCAACTTTGCCATCATTATCCGAACCGCCAAATAGCCTAGTCCAGTCAATGTTTTCCGCATCACGTCGAAGTTCTTCCATATTGATGCCACTAAAATTTCTTTGCAAAATAACCTGGGGCTTGGCTTTAGGGGGACGAACTTTGTACGACATGTAAAGCATGTCATGGTATGAAAAAGCTCCAGCTTCACATTGACCATACCTGGCAACACGAGAAGGAGACGACACTATAATGAGATCAAGTAGAGTGGGAGCTGAATTTGGGAAGAAATGAGTAGCGTTTAGAGGAAGAATGGTGAGGTTGCACCCCCTGACAAGATTTTCAAGAGAAGTGGACCTACTGTCTTTCATAAGTAAGCAGGTATTGAAATCCCCCATAATTATGGAATGCTCATAGGAAGGGGCTAATCATCATCATCATCAACCTATATTAGTCCACTGATGGCATAGGCCTCTGCTGTCTTCAGCTTGCCGCATCCAGCATCTGCCTGCAGTCTTTCGCAAGTCGTCATCCCACCTGGCCGAAAGGTGTCCTATACTACGTTTGTCGAGTCACGGTCTCCACTTAAGAACGTTTACCACAGCGGTTGTCAGGTCGTTGCGAGATGTAGCCGGCCCACTGCCACTTCAGCTTGCTAATTAATAATAGAACAAGCTCAAATAAAAAATATGTCAACGTTCAGCGCTAATAAGGAATAGAACGTTAATTAATAAAAAAAAGATATATAAATTGCTGTGTGGTGCCGGCTTAGAATTTGCACCACCCCAACTCTTCCCGCGGGTGTCGTATCAGGCGACTAAGGGTTATCCACCGGGGGTAGGCAGCAGCGCCCCCTGCAGAACGATTCTACCACCAAACTGCGATCCCCAACCCGCATGCCCAGCGTGGGGATTATGGGCATTACCCCCCGTGAGATAAAATCCAACAAGGCGCTTATCAGGGGGAGGCCTGAGTCCAGCAGTGGACCAATATAGGCTGTGGAGGTGGAGGAGATATATGAATAAGAATAACGTTATAATTGTCGTTTCCTTCCAAGCAATACTTCAGCTTCTATTTCTTCTTAGTATTAAATTTCTATACAGGAATATAATATGTCCAATTAGGCACTCAAGCACCTTGATTCACATGCCATCTGATATAACGTAAGAGGCTTGGAAGCTTACGCTGTTAGGTCTTAGGAATATTCACACAAGACGTTGGAATATTGGTTCTCGGAAGCAAATTCCAATATTGCATAGTGCCTGAAGTTGTCTGATGAACCTACTGTACCAAGCACCCTGTAGATACAGGCGAAGCCCACCCAACTTGTAAGGTTGAGACTGAGACGTCTTAGGCTATGTGTGCAGCACGCAATAGTATCTACAGGGTGATGTGAATGCTTACCTAATGTTTAGTCAGAGTTTGGTTCTTGGAGCCGAGCAATTAAAAAGTCTACAACACCCCAGAGGTGATTGTAGATGGAATATATAGATATTTTACCTACACTCAAATAGCTGTGGTTCAAAATTATACGGTACAAACTTACTAGAAACTCGAATTTCTCCAACTTAATATTCGTCTAGAAGCACCCTGTGTACACAAAGTGTATGTCTGTCCGTCACGTCTGGGCTCCAAGTAATCGTATCAGAGAGCCGTAAGCCCCAGTATCTAGGCTCCTTGGTTGGTTGCACATACCGATGTATGGAGTACCTTAGTAAATTGAACATGCTTCTAAGATTCGCTAAGCTTGTGTTTGTGTGTTTGAAATAGATAGATCGGATTTTTTTTTTGTTTTCAAACTCGTTGAGATTTATATGTACACATTTTGCCTATCACTCCGTATCCTATTACATCACTACGTTAAATAATGATGTACCAATCGTCACACTAATATTATAAATGCGAAAGTTCGTGTGAATGTTTGTTACCACGTATCTCCGTAACTACTTAACCTATTTAGATGAAATTTGGTATGTGGATAGTTTTAATTCTAGAATAACACATAGGCTAATCTAATTTTAAAAAAATAATCTCTGAGGGGGTTAAAAAGGGTGGGAAAATTTCTATAGAAAATTATTATTCCTTGGTTCGATTCACTCAAAACTCGGTATAAATGAAAAAAACCACTCCTAGGTGGTGTATAATCAGTTTTCATGCGGGCGCAGCCGCGGGGTGCAAAAAGTTAAATAAAGTAGGAAGAGTTCGTTTTTTGACTCTGAAAAACTTGCTGGAAATTTGTCCAGTATTAGAGAAAAAAAACTAAAAATATAAATAAAACTCCCAAATAAAATACAACGATATTTTTGCATACTCGCTCATTTAAATTGTCCTTATACTTAATATCGAAATAATACGATGGTTATTATTGTACCTATCAGCTAAACCTAAAAAAAGTATGTTTGTGATCTTTTTTGCGCATGCCACATTCTTAACATTACATACATCTTCACAAAATGTCTTACAACTTGTTCCAAAATTGAACGTTGTAAGAGGAAGGAGTACTCTACATTTCACGTTTTATAACGTGAAATGTAGAGGACAAATGTTACTACGTGATTATTCACGTAGTAACATTTGTCCTTCCTTGTAACGGTATCTACCCTACTTTGTCTACAAGGAAAGGAGAATGTATCCGAGCCACTCAAGTCGGGTGACACCGGTGTGACACTGCTATGTTATCTGTGAAGGTAGAAGGGGGTAGTGTTGCCAACTTGTTTAAGTCAAGTTTGTTGGTTTAGACTTCTTTTATGAAACTGACACAATATATGGTTGCAAAAATTGCTTTTTACATGTAAAAGTGAGATTGATTCTACGAAGCGTTTTAGGGCTGCTGCTACTAGTGGTTCTGTTTTTAGATAACCTAGATAAGTATAGGTTTTTCAAGCACACGCATATATTTTATTCTCGTCTACCTAGGATCTTCAAAATATATTAAAGATCTAAAGATACGCAAGTGTTGTATTTCGTGTGGCAAAATAACGACTTGCGTCCGAAACTTAAGCTAATTAAATCAATGTATTTTTTTTAAATGTTAATGTCTCTTTTACATTGGACGTGTGGATGCCAGCTCAAGATACGGTATCTTGGTGGCTTATTTGCGCTTCCTAAAAACTTGATAGATGTAACTAACTTCCAATTGAGCTGGCATCCACACGTCCAAGGTAAAAGAGGGTACATTTCCGAACTCTCTCACGCACGGCCAGAGGGCGCGCTCCACGACACACCAATACGTCCTAATGTGATGGAGAAATAATTTCCTAAAATGCATTGGATTGAGAGAAACTCCACATTTGAGTAGTTTTCACTGGCCCGATGTCAATTTACTTTATTACTGGGGACGGAACGTGTAAGTGATTGAGTTGTTATTTAGATTGGATGATTTGGTTTTTGGGTGGGTGAATTTTAGTTTTTATGGACCCTTTTTTGCAAACTTGCTACACAAATCTTGACGATTGTCATCATTAGCATCATATCAGCTTATGTCCACTGCTGGACACAGGCCTCCCCAAACGACGCCACAAATAGCGGTCCTGAGCCGCCTCTATCCATCGACTCCCTGCGACCACCGCTACAATCGATCGTATACATTTATAAATTTTTCGCTACTCTAACTATCTAGAATTCATTAGCATTCCAACTGTCTCTTACCAATACAAATGTAAGCAAACTCTATTTTACTTTTAATATAATTCATATTCATTATTATTAGGTGTTCTTCCAACACAAACTAGGTTCTCAGGTAACCCGTCTTCTCACCCCTTGTGGGTGTTGGAGATAAGGTATCAGGGCTGTGCCCCCTGGCCTTGGCTCTTCTCCGCCCATTACTATGGGCGGGTCTGTTGGGTCGTTGTGGATGTGCCTCGGTGCGATCTGGCCCTGCCGGGTGAGATCCCTGGTTGCCTAGTTAAGGCCCTGCGAACTGATATCTCCGTCTATGGTAAACCGATTTTACTGATTTTTTCACTATTGTATAGAAGATCCCAAGGTGGTTCCATAAGAAAAAAATATTCCCGAGGGATTAGTAAATATCCGGTTAAACATAAAAAGCAACATCATATTTTTGGAGAATCACGACCAGCTACAACAGTTCTGGTGATATCTGCGCCAATTGTTAATAAATTTTGATGAGTTTTTCGTTGTTGGATTGTAAAAATTCATCAAAATATGATCATTTAACTACCACCTAATCGTTTCCATTGCAACGGGCGTCAACAGTTTCATTCATGTGTCATCAAACTAAATTAAACTTGAATTATAACTAGATGTCGCCAGTGTAAACCCAATTTTTTGCACGTTAACATAGACCTTCGGTCAGAGAAAGTAAGGGAGGGGTGATTTCGTTCGTCCGAGACATATGTAGATGAATATTATCCACCGCTATTTGAAGTCAGTGTATCGTTTTTTAAAACACGCGTATATATTTATTATACATTCTCTGGTGTACAGCTTATACTTCCGCTTTCCAGGCAGGTCTGGTGGTCTGGCGTGCTGTGGGGCAATATCTCTAAAATGCTGATGTTCAGAAGCGGTTAGGTAACCCGCATACATTCATAACGTCTGCGGACGAGACTTACCCTAAACCATGAAATCGACCGCTATTTTCCAACTAGGTAGGTGCTTACAACCTTTGTAATAATGCTGTTCTTTTTTTAAATAAATATTTCATAATGAATAAAAAATCTCTTTTCTTCCATTTCTTCTAAAGCTACCGTTGCATGCAGGTAGAGCACCCAATAAAATCTTAGAGCATATCTGTTCTATGAACCAACGATCTGAAGTGCCATTGTCCGATCGCAATTTCAACCGAGATTGCATACCTCTTGAAACCAACTTATCTTACCAATAATAGAAACAGAACCTGAGGACCTAGAACTTCAGACGACTGTAATATTTTATATATTTATCGTGATAAAATACAGGTAGAAAACTAAATGGATATGTATTTTGAATTATACTCCTTGGAATGTAAAAATGGCGATCATCATCGGGACCTGAAGATTGAATACGTCGATAAAATAATACAAAATACGCAGAGGCTCATGAGCAGAGGCTTCATCATCATATGAACACCGAGGCTATCCAGCTCCTCGACAACACGGACATAGTGAGAAGGCTCATAAGAACTAAACCTTTTGAGTTAGTGTAGTGATAGTTATAGTGTAAGTGCATTGGTTCATGTGTTCTTATAAATTAGCACAATTTATAAGAACACATGAACCAAGTGTCCCATACGTAGAGACAATAAGAAAAGTGCCGATGGACATTATCCATCAGCCAAATTTATGGCTAGATTGTATGTTATTCTAGTGTTTTTAAATATATATGCTAGACAATAATAAAAATATTTTTTTTTTAATTATAATGTATAATTGCAGAGTACTTTTCTACAAAAATGATGTGAAAATCGACAAAGATGGATAGAGAATCTTTCAAAATAAAGGTCGC
Source organism: Eupithecia inturbata (assembly GCA_963662085.1). Taxonomy (NCBI): domain Eukaryota; kingdom Metazoa; phylum Arthropoda; class Insecta; order Lepidoptera; family Geometridae; genus Eupithecia; species Eupithecia inturbata. Next base: position 4,605,234 of record OY759180.1, on the reverse strand, counting down.
TAAAATAAATTTTTGTCCCAGTTTTTAAAACATCGATAGGTACACAATAACGTATGCCTTCGTTTAAAATACGTGAAATCGATCTAATTCTAAATCCTTAGTTCGAATTTATTATAAAAAAAGCACTCTATGCACGTGATCTAAAAGGATAAAACTAGTCCAAGAACTATAACTATGCAAAAATTTAGCTTGAATGTATCAGAAGTGTTGGTGTTGTTTTCATCCAAACATTTCACAAAGTCACAATACTTTGCCTTTATAATAGGTATTATTAGATCTTTTAAATCCATCATGGTTATTAACACTAAAGTCATTTACAACGGAATATTTACCATCATTTGAGTATTGAGCTTTCCAATATTTCGGCACAATTTCATGCGCCATGATCACGGAACAACTAAAACTGTGCCGAAATATTGGAAAGCTCAATACTCAAATCATGGTAAATATCCCGTTGAAAATGACTTTAGATATTATTAGGATCAATATCGTGATTGAAAGTATCAAAATATTCTTACGTAAAGCTCACATAGCGTACTAACCAAGCCCTCAATAGGCAGAAGGATAATAAATACTATTTTTCTTCAAAATCGGCATTGTGCAACATCGCCTGTACACAGAAGAGCCACCATGGATATTGCCTGGCCAATCCTAGGAAGAGCGTAAATGTGCGTTTTATAGAAAACGACTAGCAAAAGCTAGTAGTTTTAGATTTTGTAAAAATTTTTTAAAAATTTTTTTAAAAACTAAAAAAGAAAGGCTTTTTTAGTTTCAGCCGATGTTGTTTTTCTTAGCGGATACGAAATGTCAAGTTTTTGTACCTAATATTTTTGTTCTTGTCAAAAATAGGTCACAGGTAATTCGTTATTCCATGTCCCAAGCCAGAAAAGTTAAAAAACTAGGAGTCAGGTCTTATTTATTAAGGCATGAGGTCTAATTTGGCATGCATTAATGTGATTAAAAAGCCGAATTGAGAACACGCTCCTTTTTTTGCAGTCGGTTTAAAATTTCCATTGAGTTTCAAAAATGCTGCCCTATGCAGCTAGAACGTAGGGGCGTAGGGCCGCTATCTGAAGATTAAATCAGTTATTCACTACTTGATCAGCTGGCGGCACAATTTAGCTACAAAGTTATTACGACCCACTAAAGGCCGTATGCAAATAATGTCAGCAAACTACATATTCTATTGATTGAAACTTGAGGGAGCTCTGAGAGGGCCGCCTCAATTATCAAACAGAGGCCACTTGAAAACTGCAATGACACATGTTAACATTTCGGTTGGGGTGTGGTAGAGTCCGTCGACTAGTTGGGCAACAGATACTAGTTGAGAACAGAGAGACAGTCTTATACGTTTGGTGCAGACATTTTGCAACTTCATCTACGAGAATAAGTGAAAAATTAATTTAGTATATAATTAAATATGGCAGTCGTACTCGAACAAAACAAAAGGCAAATACAGCTATTTTCATTATAAATTTATGAACCCTCGAAAGTCCACCAGTCCTCGACGCGAAGCCTACTCAAAATGCAGCGCAACAAGAGTAAAATACTGAAACAAATTTCATAACTCATTTTCAATCGCCGCCAGCGTCGACATCACTCGACACGCAAACTCTCTGGGACGCACGCAAAACGAACATTTTTCCGAACGAAACGCCCTCTCGACGCAAAACTCTATAAAAACGTCGAAAAAAACAGTAACATGGCGTATAATGACAGCTGGTCCACTTGAGAACAAAAGAGGAGAGCCGAGCCTCGTCGAGAAAAAAATACATGATGAGTAAAAACAACTGCGTACGTGCCGCCCGCCCAGTCGTCGCTGTCCGCCCGCTAATAAATTTGCAATCGCGTTCGATCCCGAGGCAATCGCGCCCGCCGAGTGGCCGGCTTCAACCTACATCCGTCGCTCCTCTCGACCTGAAATTAGGTAGCGCTGAGAAAACTCGTTACGAATATTGCTATACGTCTCGGGGAGAATGGGGCCGCATTCGAGTTTAAAATGCGTATAATAATCGTGGCATTCATAAAAATCCCGTGCGCGGAATGCAAGGAGAGCCGTGTTTTACACGTTATAATTTTGCGCCGAAAGCGGGCTAGAGGCGGGTTTGTGCGGAGTGTAGCTGTAGGCTCGGTTCAAATGCGCACGGACCATTAGTTGATGAGCACACGTGCCCGCCCTAGCCGCGCCGCCCGCCCCGAGCCGAGAACTGTTACAATTCCAGCTGAAATATGAAAATGTTTTTGTACCTTCCAGTTAAAAATATGTTTTGGTAAAACTACCGCTTTCACGCACAATGAGTTTTCGTTGAGAACTTTGACCACGGAAAAGCGAGCGAACGTAAATTTGATGAATGGCAGGAGAAATCCTATTGGCTGGAGTGAGCCCGCGGGAAAGAGGAACTTCTGTGTGTTGGATCGGAACTGTATATTTGGAACCACAGTGACATATTAAGGTCGTTTATAAAGTTTTAAGAGAAAATCAACAGCGACAAAAATAATTATCGCTAATTCTCTTTTTCAAAAAGGTTTTGCTTTAAATTAAGTAGGTAGTTACTATATAAGATACATAAATACTTTTAACAATCTCGCAACTTGTAGCAACGTTTCTCATAGGTACAAGTAGTGAATACCTAGGTATACCAAACGACATTAAATAAGACCCTTCTACGAAGCGAATAAAATATGTGTTTTATATGAATTAATTCGTCGGCTGACGGAGTTCGAAAGCGATTCACTCACGGGCCAGATGGCGCTCGGACTCGGGCAGATCAATTTGATGATTGCAAAAAACCCCGTGACGGACTTTTTGATGTCGATCGTAGTACGCCCTTATTTCTTTGCGAGTTTTTATAATAGGGGCGCTTTTGTTTTGATGTAAGTAATGAATGACTGACTCACCTAAAAGTACTAACTAATCGGTGTAGAAAAATTATAAACAACTGAAAACAGAGCGTCGTCGTGCTGACTTTTCTTTACAGAAAAGTCAACACTAGATATTTGTTCAAGAATTACACAATTTACAGAGTTAACAAAACAAAACAGGTTTAACAAACAAGGGTACAGAATACGGTCATTTTTCCATTTGCCCTCCACCTCCACCCTGATTGAGGGTAGATACTGTCAGACTGACTGACGTGTTTAATAAGCGGTTATCTTGTCTTGTCACCGACTTACTTATCAGTCATGTTTAAGGGGTGTCGCACTTTAATAGAAAACTTGATGGAACTGAAAATGTTAAATAGTCATGAGGAGCGAAGATCAAAAGGAGTCTTCGTCCTATTGGTCTCATAGATGCTAATAGCAAGTTGTAATTTAAGCATGATAATGCAGCAATCATAGTTAAAATGTCTAGGTGAAAAGTAGGTTGGCATGATTTACTAAACTGAAAACTATTGACAAAGTCATGAAAATTGATAATTTAATATGGACCAACATGAAAGCTGCGAAGAGAAGCTTAGTTAGCATAGGTCGTTTATAGCAAAAACTGTAAAAATTCAACGTTAAAAATCTTATGAGGACTCCTGTAAACAGTCTTTATTTTTCCTGTTCCATTTCCTCCCAAGGTTTTATTTGATCCTACCCTCTAGCTATGTGTACCTACCTATATCTGGCCTACTGTCTGGATGGTTCAGGATGAATGGGTTGGCTCTGAACCTAAGTAAGACCCACTACCTACATTTCTGCCTATCTGGCAGAGCGACGAGACGGCTTGTAGTCTATGTCAACGGAACGGCCATCAGCCAATCCGAAGCCACGCCGTTTCTTGGTTTTGAAATGGACAGAGCCCTTACTTGGGAGAGCCATATAGATAAGATTTGCGGGAAGTTAGGGAGTGCATGTTTCGCGCTCCGACGGGTGGCTCGTGTGGTTCCGGCGGAGGTGGCACGAAGCTGTTACTTCGCAACAGTTCACTCGGTGCTACAGTATGGTGCTGAGCTATGGGGGCGCGCTGCTGACTGGGAGCGTGCCTTCCGGATGCAAAAACGAGCCATACGCACCTTAGTTAACATAAGACGTGACGTCTCCGCCAGACCACATTTCAAAGAATTAGGCATACTTACACTGCCCAGCATTGTGATAATGCAGGTGGCGGTGTATGTTCGTCTGAACCTGGATGAATACAGGAAGAACGGCGACACCCACTCGTACGGCACGCGGAACGCAGGAAAGCTCTCGATTATTGCCCGCTCCCTCACGAAGTCCTCAAAGTTGACTCACGTTATGGGTCCGTCAGTGTACAACAAACTGCCAGACTCTGTCACAGCTGATAGCAGTCTAGCTAGCTTCAAGTTCCGTCTGAAACGTTGGCTTATCGAGCAGAATTTCTATTCTTTAGGTGAACTACTCGAGAAAAAAGAGACGTAATTAATTTTGTATTATTTTATGTACCGGCGAGATTGACTTTTTAATAATTTGTTAATGTTTACTTAATTGCAATTTAGAATTATTTAAGAACTTGTATACAACTTGTATACTTATAAATTAGTTATTGACATGTATACGACGGCTTTATAAATAAATTGTATTTCTGTATTTCTATGTATATGTCAGTGTTTAATATTGCACCGTATCCAGTCCGAGCCCCTACGACCCCAAGATCTGATATGAGACGACGACGTGCCCTGAATTAATCCCTCTATATGACATCACAATACATGTCTACGTATACGCTAAATATTACAGAACCTTCTTAGCAGGAGTATTAGTCGGTGGTTTGGCTTAGATGGAGGAAGCGTTAATAAAAAAAATACATTTCAATTATGTATCTTTAATATATTATAGCTTAATGATAGTAATCATGTAGCCATTGTTGTCTCATTGCTTGGGTTTTTTCTTAAACAAGCTATGATATATGTTATGAAGATCATTATATGAATTTTAAATTATTTGACTCAGAAACTTGCACCGGCATTTTACTTTGGTAATTAAATTACTCTTACAGACTTCCAGTTTAACATAAACCTTTATTTATTTGTTACACGTACCTACACTGTACAGGTTATCAGCAAATTAATATTGTAATGTTGGTACCATCACAAAATATATCTAAAACGGTAATTCGAGTTACCGTCTATGTCGTAGTAGGTAAGTATTCAGCATAGAAATGCAGTACAAAGGCGGAGCCTGAACTATGCACATATTGTCAATGAAAGCTTACTTGCCTAAAATAGCTCAACTTGAGATTGACTTTGAACTTCACAAGTCAAAGTCTCTGAAGACTCTCAAATACTCAACTTGATGTTACAACTTTTAGTTAGGTTTTATCGAATACTTTTGTAAGATCTTTCTTCGATGTTGTAAAACGTGATCTACAGCGGTCTTATTTTTCATTTCATTTATTTATTTTTATACAATTCACCACAAAAACATTGGCTATGTGAGAAACGTGTCCTAGTACAAGCATACTTTTTTATATTTGTGATCCAAAGTTTCTGACCAGCTGGGTAATTTAATAACACTTAAATCAATGTTCTTACAAGCCCACATGACTCAACCCCCGTCAAGTCAAAGTAAATACCTACTTGAGATATCGTTTCCCTCAAGCAAAACGACGCTGGCAGCTCGTCATTGAAATATGTTCCAAGGGGTGCACAATCGAAAGTCCCGATGAAAGTCGCTAAGAGCGGCGATAACATCACACTAGACGATAGCATGTGACCAGTGCCCGTATCGCCCCCATCATCGCCCGGCTATAATGAGCCTACAAATCGTGACGAAAATTGAAAGAAAAAACTTCCCAATCGGCAGATCTTATCGCCCATCCTAAACGCTCTCGTAAAAATATTAATAAAACATAACTTTTTCACCCAAACCCACATTAAACTACGATCCCGTAGGAATTTATTGACAATTACGCGTCAATAAGTGGCAATAAAAATACAATACGCCAATGTCCACAGATTTGAATACAATTGTACACAATTGTGTAATTCTGTTTTCGTGGAGGCTCGTTTGATTGTGACACTACTAACACAATCATGGAATTTTGGCGGGTCGGTTTCTTTGTCATGTTTATTATTATGATAAACAGATCTTTGGCTTTTGTGTATCAATTTAATCCATAAAGTGTTTCCGTTATCGTTTTCGGACATATTTTTTATGATTTATGTGGGCTTTGGTTAATTAACGTGTGTCTTTGCGACCCACCGGGTGCAGAGGCAGACAAAGAGCTTCTCACATCATGGAATGTAATCTCGGCGGAGACGGGATAATCAGGCGCTAAGGAGGAGCGATGCAGACATAATAAATTAAAACGCGGCTGTGAATGTCGCCTACAAACCACTAATAAGGAGAGCTCGCTTAACCTTATCTCCGATCGAGGAAGTCTAAAAAACGGATGAGGGGTTCGAAGGGGAGAAGCGGGGACTCAAGAACAAGAGCCGTCAGTGAAATAGAGATAGATGAACAGTGGGAAATGAAATTCTTTGTGGCATCGCGGTCCCGCAAAAAATGCACAGATTAGATTTTTCCCCTCGCCGAGGGCCGAGGGTAGATGGAGGCAATGATTTTTTACAACGCTCTCCGAGATATATACCTATAGAAGTTTTAGTACCGGATTTGTTGTTAATGCCCTCTGTTTGGGAATTTTAATTTCCTTGGAATTGTCATTGTACGTCACCGAAATCAGCGTATTGAATGTCTTGATGGGAAAGCCTGATTTGGAAATGAAAACAGAAAGTCTTCATTTCCAAATCAGGCTTTCAGATTTAATTCACGTAAAACAATGAGATAAATAATGTTTTTTTCTAACTGATGTCATCTATTATTGCATTCTACTTTTCATAGCGTAAGCAATAAGTCCCTAGTACTTATTTCTACAAATTTACATAATAACGAAATATTGTCATAAAATATGCAACACATCCTAAAAAAAAGATCTGTAAAGTGCAAATGTGACTTGCGCGCCGAGGGTTGCGAACGTTTGTCAAGTATACCAATAGTATATAGTACACTAGGTACCGGTTAGAGACTTTGCTATGTAATGAATACCTAAAAATTAAAGGTACCTACATTTCAGATGTATCGGTTTGCAAACTTCGGAGTATACATAAAGGGTAATAGTAAAATTTTCGAGTTTGTTCAAAATATTTCAAAAAGTAAGAAAACTACATAAATTTAAAAAACTGTTTTGAAATGTACAAACATCCTTTCATTTGATACCCCACTTGACCTTGTAGGTCTCTTTTAAAGTTTCGACATCACAATTTGTACTGAATATTTAAATTTTTTTTTTTTTAATATAATTTTTCTTTTTAAGTTCAAACGCGATATTTATTATTATTTTAAATTTCAAGTTATTTGCTGCTGTAGTTGATGATATATTAAAGACGGAAAAAGGACAGAAAAGCGAGAGCATAAGGGTTTCGAAACCGATCTTCGATCTTAGAAACCCTAAACAAACGATAAAAAACACTAGCTCGGTCAGTTTTCATCTAATGGCATACATGCACGCAGTTTTAACCCACACAGTCCTCCCAAACGCAATACTTACCAACTTAAAACGTAAATCCGAGGTCGCATTAAGTCAGTGCGGCCGTAAAAGCCTGCAAACATCGGGGTGGAAATTACTGAGTATTAGAGGCAAGCCCGAGGATTAGGGGACCCTCTGGTAAAAAACAAGAGGGCTTTGCTTGCAATTGAGATGGGGCAATTGGTGCGGTGTGTCAATGTGTCTTGGACATGTACCATGTCCCTCATCATCAGGATATAGGTACTGCTAGGCAAAGCCTAAGGAGCCTGCTTCAAATGTTTTGTGCAAAATACACAAAAAACAACGAACTATTTTCTGCGTCTATCATAATTCTAGTCAGGGATCACCCATTGCTGGGCCTGTCTGTCTGTCTCTGACCATAGTTTATAATTCAAAAGTCGAATGGAAGTGTTCTCTGTCACTGCTGAGTAGGTAGGTAAAATGAGCCTCTTCGCCCCTGTCGGTCTTCTGACATCCGAATGCACTGCCTTCTTATGCTGTTTCAATGTCATTTAGGTAGGTAAATAATGAGATTTAGATAGTTAGCTCTGTCTCCGCCAAACTAGGTAAGCAAAGACATATAGCATATAGCAGAAATCGAAACTAAAAACGGTTGCCTAACTAGTCAAAACATTATTTTCTAGATCACATTGTTACCGTTAAAGTTAAACGAAAAACAAGAAATATGCAAACGAGTAAAATATACCTAACATGTTAAAAATGACGTCCTCTCTCCATACATATTGTGTGCCCAGCCCAGGGTCTCAGGTGCCCAGGGTCTATAGTGATACTTAATTATATTATAAACACCTCTGTACAAGTATAGAATGCAATAAATGATTGAGCGTAGCGAATATATAGCTATCACTGAACGTAGACGTCAAGCCATACAACGAAATCCACAAAGAAGAATTAATTCTAAATACGAGTAGCAATCACGTTAATCTCAACAGTTTTTTATTCAGACTGTTATGTATAGCTTCGGATCGATATAATCCTGGCGAATATGCTAGGGATGTTCAATAGGTTGTTTGGTCGGAAAAATCCGGTCAGCATGTCTATGGTATCTTTTAGAGTTTTGTAATACATCGTCGTTGGCCACATTGCCACTTACCATCAAGTGAGATTGTGGTCAAACGATCTCTATTTGCGGCACTAATACACGAGGTTTATTCGCTATAAAAGACACGGTCTTGCGGTTCATTGGCTGCAATCTGAATATGAGCAGAAAAATAACCAATAAGCGATGAGTATGGTATCAGCGAGTCACTCACTGAAGGAAATAAATTGACATAAAGTCCGGCTAAAACTTGTAATAAATACTTGATGGCTCAATAGCCAAATCACGTTAAGATTTTAGATTAGATGCTGCAAATGTTGCTGAAACTTAATTATTTTCTAAGTCGTAAACATTAAACACTTAAAAACTTGAGCAATAAAAAACGCTTCTGGAAAGTAGTGTTTGTTATTTTCGTCGTGTACAAGAAGTGAGAAGTAAAAAAAAAATGTTTTTATATTATCATATTGCATAAATATCTTTTTTAATGAATTTCCATTTGCGCGGCTTCGTGCGCATTTTTCCGGGATAAAAAATACCATAAGTTAATTACACAATAAATATTTTTTATTATTTATTCTTTTTTATATGGCTTTTACATGGATAAAAAGTATTTTCTTTTGTGTACGAATTTTTTCATTGTATCATTTGAAAGCTTTCCGGCTATTTTGATCTCTTTGCACCCCTAGCCTCGCGTGTCCCTAACGTGTGTCATTTGGGGAAAATAAAGCTTCTCTTGAATCCTGCCAAGTGCCTCGCCAATTTGTTTAACCACTTCAAAAGCTGTTTTTGTATTTGCACTACTCTACCTAAGAATTAGGTTTCATCAAAATAGGGAAAATGTTTTAGCAGAAATACGGGATAAGTTCCGCGAAAGGAAAATAGAGGAATATAAATATTTCTATAACTACTAACGTTAGGTTAGGTAAGCAGGCAATGGCGTTTTGGGCCATAGACTACTATGAATAGATACTCCAAGTTTCTTAGGCCCGTATTACGAAAGCTTGCTCAGTCATCGGTCTATGCTTGAGTAATGCTTTTTTATGGCATAAATGTCACTCGAGCATAGATCGATAACTGAGCAAGCTTTCTTAATACGGGCCTTAGTAGGTATACGTAGCGGTAGCTACTCGAATACTCGCTCTACTCGGAAAAAAACTGAGAAACGCAATTTTTTTGAACTTGTTTTAAATGACTAAGTAGGTGCCTATTTCTCGAAAAATGTTAATAACTAGCATTCATTGAATGTTGATGGCGTTAGTAATAATAAACCACAATTATAATAACGCATGATGTCTAAATGTTTAGCTGACATCTAGCTTTGGGCTAGATGATGCTGTGTGGATTGTCCAGCATTATTACTATTATTTGTTTCTCATATCCATGATCTCGGGCCATTTTGTGACCCGGTCCTTTGGGAGGCATGCGTGAGGCCGAAGCCAACAGCTCAGAGGCCTTTTAAGAGAGTTAATCTAAAGGCGAGGGTTACTGTTATCAAAAACTATAAAATTGAAATTCTAGGCAAAATCTACGGCTATAAATTAGCAAATTAACCATAGACAAGTTGCCGGTAGAACGGGAAAACAGAAGAGAGATCGTTTCCCGAAACTAATTACCAAACACGATAATTAAAAAAACAGATTCCTCCAAGGAATGGGGGAAATAAAGAAAATGCAGAGTCCCTGAATTTCCATAACAAAAGTTTATTCGTATTGCCGAAAAATATCCATTGTCTCGTTGGCGTTTTGTCCGTTTTTTCTTTGACGTGTCTCATTTTCATTTTTATCTGTGACGGGTAGGTTTTTAATAAGATATGCAAATTGGGATTTTAGAGGGACAGTCCCTCTAAGATCGTCTTCAAAGTTTGTTGATTATCTTATTTTCAATGCACAGCTTTACTCCTAATTTAGGCATCAGCACAGTGATAACAACGATGCAAATAGAGTCGAAACTGGGATGTGACTGGAAATGGGGGCAATACTTTTTCTTTCTGCATATTGATTACATAAAAGAAATACTCCTTTCTTCTCTTTCTTCGACATATTGGAGGCCAAGATACACTTCTACGGGTCACTGAACCATAGGAGTAATAGCAAGTAAATTTGAAATTCAGTACAGTCAGTAACAAATTTATTAACCATAAACTCCATTTACGTCGTTAACTTCCAATAAGCAAGACGTCATCGGAGCATTGAAAACCCGACATAAAATTAATTAAAACCATGCAACTATGGAGGCACCATTCTGTCACTTTCAGCTAAGCACTCGGGCCGTGAAGGGGGCTTGAGATCGGACCACGTGAGTCTATTGATAGATCTCTCTAGCGGAAAATATGGCTCGAGAAACATAATCGTTTAGATTTTGGTAGGAATATTGGTAGAGCTCGTTGTAGTAAACCTTATTCTTACCCAAATATCTATAATTGTTACGTTAGTTATAAATTAAAAAGCTTAGCTTTTGTCCGTGTGTGCAATGATGCAATTTCCTCCACTGAGAAAAGTGGAGGATATTGCATGGGTGATGGACGGAGATGCACGGTCTCTTTTACTTCTTTATACGACATAACAGCGAATTTCTCGTTGACCTAACTTATATATGTAGTAAATATTTGGTCTTCCCCTTCCTCGTTTTCCTTCTACTTTTGCTTCTATGATGTTTTGTTAATTCAAGTCAATTGTTACGCACCTACATTGTGGATCTTTTACATTACTGGATCAAGGATCTATGGATTGTTTGGTAAGTTTTTGTTGAAAAACATGCTGTTGCTAACAAAACGTTTAAATGCTATTACAAAACGTTGAAGACTTCTAAGTGTGGTAGGTACTGAACAAAACTGTGATGTGAAAGAGACTATTATAGAGACACTAAACAAAACACGAACAAATATAATTAAATACATAACACGATGTTAGTCCTACAAAATATTAACTAAACGCCATAATATTTTCCAACTAAGTTTATAATTTTTTAGGGTTTTTTAGTTTCATTTGACTACCATTTGACGTTATGAAAAGACCGCTATAATACACCGACATCGTCAATTAAAATTCGACAGTATCAAATTAAATAAGCACATGAAACCACTAAACGCGTCACATTAAAAGTCAAATCACCCTCATAAGGGGTGGCTAGATAAATAAATAAGTAGCCGGAATATCGCGGGAGCGTAATAACAGAAGGCAAACAGCATCCGAAGCCGTGAGATAAAATCGTATTGCGTTGTCAAAAATAAATGAATCCAGGGATTAGTGCGGGACACGGCGGGAGCAATATTGTCGCCCAACGCGGGGCTATGTTGGCGCCCGACGTGGGGAAATAAGCCGAGTGGACGCACCTCGCGATACCAGAATACAATGTAAGGATTCGCAAGATAATTCTAATTGGAAAGTGGAATATTGAGACACTATTTTTAGGGGATTTTGACGCCATATTGGTTTACGTATTTGGGAGAAATGTGGTTTGTTGCGAGCTGCTTCAGCTGCTGAACGCAGGGTGACAATAATTTACTAGATTTGTACATAAAGCAAGTTTTAAATTTTGTTGTTTTCTTTTTTTAATTAACCGGTTACCAATAAAAAAAATGTTTTTGCAATAACGTGGCGCACAACATGATACCTTACGAATCACAAATGGCCCCTAGATAGAATATTATTATGCTACCTATAATATTATAACTGTATAGGTATTTTTAATGTCAAATATATCTAGAGCGTTTAACAAAACGATCTCAGATTATCATACAAGATTCCTTTGTGGCGGCGGTATCGAAAGGGGTTAGATAAACTACTCGCACGATTTTGCCGCAAAGAGAGGGCTCAACGGACGAGCTTTCATCGCAATTGAGTTTTATTCCAATCGAATTTACCTTACTACGAAAATACGGAGCGGTCTGCACAGCTCTGCGTTCTATTTGAGCGCATGGCTTACTTCAGATTAAAACAGTCAATAGTAGATTAGGTTGTTGGTTCATGCCTCAGGACTATCCACTTTGCAGCTATTCGTTTGATTAGTAACAGCGATTATGTCGTACTTCAAAATGAAATATTCAGGAATATAAACGATAAAAGCGATAAAGAGCTGTAATTTATCAATCGCGCATCAAACAGTCGATCAGTCGGGTGTCATTCTATCGTATTTTGCGTATAAATAGTGTCGCCGAGCTCCGATCCGCCGCTAATGATACGGAAAATGACATCTTATTTCGTCGCGTAAATCGAAGAAAAATTCACTCAGCTCTCGCCATCTACATGAATATTTTATAGGCGCGTCAACAGCCAAATGACAGGTTTTATCGTTTGAAAATTCGTCGAAAATTGCGCGAAATGACGCGTCGATATTTTTTATTTTGTGAGAACATCCTTCCGCCAATCAGGCGCGCTCATTGTGGTCCACAATAAGGCCTCTCCCTCGGGACGTTCCTCCAGTAATTTATATTTAACTGACGCGAGCAACAGTTTATGATACAGCTTTTATATTATATTTCAATGGCTATTGCTATCATTTGGAGGAAATGGCTTGATGATAAATAGGTACTTTACTCAGGTACCTTGTTATTCAAGTTATTGCCCTGATAGCAAAACTTGAAATACATTTCACAGTTTACCACTATCTTTATTGCTTCCGGGTAAAGTTTTCAAATTCCTATAAATAATAACATGCACAAAACCGGAACAAAACGCTTACCCCGGAGAATAAAGTCGTAATAGCAGAATCTATTTTTGTCAGGAAAAATAATAGAAAAGAATTTTATTATTTCTAGGCTCCTAGGTACACTACATATAGGTACACATTATATATGAAATTAAAGATTTTTTTTCCTATTTGACGATATAAACGTTATTGTTATATATTTCGTGTAAATAGGTAAAAATTAGCAAAATGCACTTTGCAGTGATTTATCTAATTAGACCGATTGCTTTAATGTTTGAACATAATTACGAACGACACAGTTACCGCACATTGCTACGGTAAAATAGATCATTGTCTAGAACGTAATAAGTTATTTATTACCTCTCTTTTCGCGGAAATATTATGAGAACCTTATACGGAAATTTAAGATAATAATATACGTTTTGCTGCGTCCTGGGCTTTTTACTCTAAACTATCGTAATAACTTTTATGATTATTTAATAGAATTACAATCTAAACTAAAACTATCTTTACGATTGTTGCGTTTTTTTCCGGAAAGTAAAATTATGTAAACGAGTAGTGCCAACGTTTTTTTTCTTGATAAAATGTTTGGCAAAATATCTGAAAAAACATACAGTACATCACCTGAGTATGTCAAAAGTGAGAAAACAATAAAACAGTCGTAATAGTGCTTTACGACATTGTTCCCCGGGGCAAGCGAAAAGTCAAATCGTCAAATAAATAAACGAAACAAAAGCTTCTAAGAAAATTAGCCAGTGCTTTCAACTTCCAAGAACCGACAATAAATGTAGTTTGTTACTATAGTTTTAAGCCGATTACATCAACAATTATTCGATACAGCGAGCAACAAACAAACGAAAACAAGCGACTATTTCAAACATCGAACCATTATTTGAATCAATTCGCAGAGTTTCGCAAGATCAAAGCTTTGTTCTGATCGAATAGCAACATGTATGACGTAAACATATTTATTATAATCCGTTTAATTGGTTGGTAGCATGTAACAAGTGTATTGGCGGGGTAATAAGGTTAATGTGGGTAGGGTGAGTGACGTGTGCCGATGTAGTACACTCGTGAACAAATCTTACACGACACTTACTTGACATGACTTGATATTGAGTAGGGAGGAAAAGGAAACAGTTAAACAAAATGTTATAACGAAGCTGAAAACAAGATGTAATTTGTTTCATCAAATGAAAGAGAAATGAGAGTGCTTACTAGTAAATACGAAGGTCAAGTTAAATACAAGGAAGTTTAACGGTATCTTTATGAAGATAAATATTATTAAGAAAGGAGCTAGAGACTATGTTGTAAAATAAAGTAATAGGACGCTTTCCCACCAATAATCAAGTCTGAAATCGAATCTGAACAATGAAGTTTGTATTAAAAAAAGAAAACAGAAGACTCACGAAATTCTCTTGAAAATTTGAATAGGTACTAACTACCTAATGATTTTTGTTAAATTTCAATTGAAATATCTATTTAAAGAAAATAAAAATGAAGACGCCATAAAATTAGCAGTGAAAATCTAAAGCAGATGTAATAGCCACCATGATCCGCATAAGTCTAAAACATATTTCGCGAATTTGTTGGGACGGAACACCTGCCGTAAAGATAAGCCCGATGTCTCGGAGTCCCCTAAAATAACTTCTTACTGCCTCCGGTGCTAGGCGACCGCACCCTCTTCTATGTATTGCTTTATGTAACGGGTCTTGAAGCTGCGTTTTATTGCGATATTTGTGTTTAAAATCTTCAAACATCAAAACAAAGTTTAAGTTTTAACATATTGTTCGAAGCGACGTGTGAAGTAAGTATACATAGAATGCAACAGATATAAAAAACTCAAACGTTTGCAATTTTGTAAGTTCCTTGGATTATGTACATATATTAAAGTTCACCTAATAAGCCGCAATCCAATTCAGCCCCAAGATCTCTACACTTCACTTTTCCAGGTATCTACAAAGTGTCTTTGTTTCATCTTATACAGGATTATATGTATAAAACGTATAATGACATATGTATATCTTTTCGTATACGTAGCGACAATATTACGTATTAATTAAGGAAGTCATTACGCGCCGATAACACATTAGCTCCACGCACGCCGGGAAATTGCCAACACAAAGGAATATCCTGCGTTTTCCCCGTTTTCCCGATTTCGCCGATTTAAAGCAATTCTCGGATTTTGATTAAACTCCCGCTGCTACACCGAGATTATTCCCCTTTCATTGGAAAGAATGGTTTATTTCAGACACCGTGAAAGTGAATTGTATTTCTGGTATTGATTTTGTACTTTTGGTGTTTGAAAGTGAAACTGTTCATGTGTCAGAATAGAAATGTGTAATGCGATTTGAAATGCAAACAGCTTCGTGTGTTAGAGTGTTCTAGTTTCATAATACCTGTGTTCAGTCCCTTTTCTCCATAACTTAGTTCTAAAGTACATACGACTTCCTTCTTGTAAGTACCACATAACTAATATAACTACCTAAGTCTACTCAGACTTTTATTGGGTTTAACTTTGAAGACCCAGTCAAAGAAACTCAGTTTCAAACTAAAGCAGATTCGTCCAGGAAATCTTTACAAA
Organism: Eupithecia inturbata; assembly: GCA_963662085.1. NCBI lineage: Eukaryota > Metazoa > Arthropoda > Insecta > Lepidoptera > Geometridae > Eupithecia > Eupithecia inturbata. The sequence continues at coordinate 4,589,472 of OY759180.1, read as the reverse complement.
ATAACAGAGTAAGCGATTACTTGCAAACTAGCTGCGATGCTGCGATAGTATGTCACAATGGCGGCCAATAGAAACTGTTTCATTGGATATCTTCTAAGGAAGTACTGAGTTCGCAGCAAGCGGCAACTTTAGATTGCGGCAATAATTATTTATTCCGCTCACTTGCTACCCGCCTCGGAAACTATTCAGCGAAGAAACGCTATTTCCCGCTGGTCAGATAAGACGTTTGATTTCCCCCATTTTCGTTCGGACTTTAATTATGGCCTCTGGTTTTGTGTAAAATAGTTGGTAGAGTAATTTAATCCTGATATCAGTATGCGGGGTGGCGCGTCCGGACGAGAGAGGCGAGCCAATGAGGAAGGAAGCGCCGGCCAAGAAACTCTGCGCTTCGCAAGACGTTTGTTTGAGCAACCTTGGTGTGATGCCAAATTGAATACATGCTACAACACCACGATCCGACCTAGGTACATATATTTCCCACGATGCCACGTACCAACACACCGAAACTAGTTTAATATCTCCCTCTCGACCGCCCTCATTTCTTCAGTCGTTGAACTGTACAACTATAGGAGAGCTTACGAAACAAAATATAGCTCCGTAAAAAATAAGCGCACATCAGACTCGAGCATGTAATTCTAGCGCACTCTTCCGGCCCGAACAATGGAGAGAGGGTAAGAACACGAGTTACTCGACACCACGTACCTAACGCAGATTTGTTTCTCGGCGTCTCAACGCTCTCCAACCCAAAACAAACCTTCTCAAACAAAACATAGGTCCCATTTTACTTCTCAAGATCCTCATGGCATCGCACGTTTCAAAGCTGTACACACGCAGGAAATTCGCGATAGTCAAATTGTAGTCTTACGGGGTGTGTTACCATTAAATTATAACATTCGCAACTGTGTTACGCGTATATAAGGTAGTATTTGCATCACCCGTGGCGAGAGGGGTCGTCGAGGCCCGTGAGTACCTACCTCACGTGAGGACTGCAAAAGAAAAATGTACCTTTAACGACGACGTGAGGATTCTGGGAGTCGAGTGAAGAAAATAAGCCGTAACAGGATGTCATTCAGGATAATGCCTCTTTCGTTTTATTTTTCTTTCTGGAGATTTAAACTGCATAAGTACCCGTGCTTCCATGAAAATGTAGCATCGATTTCTTACTCGTTAGGAACAAAGAAAATAAATGAGACGCTTCCACGTCGCAAAGGGCTCAGTGCACCTACATTTTGTGACGTGCCCTAGACTCCATTCATGGCTGTTAGCTGGCACAAAGGCAGCGGCGGGAGCCGGCTCAAAGCCGATATATTCCAGTCATTAAAGCCGCGACTTGCGCAAACTTCGCCAAGTGATCATCACTGGCTAGACACTGGCCCCACACAAACAAACTACACATAAAAACTCGTACACAGGTAGAAAAACTAGTGTGCGAGTCGATTGCATGTGTGAGACACAATTCTACTAAGAGCCGACCCCCGGTAGCTACTCGTAGGTAAGTAGCTATCGCGACTCCTTTGTTCTAGCAGCTGATTGGAGCCGGGGCCGGAAATGCGTGTCACCCCACCCCCTCATTGGTCCGTTTCATTTTCTTAGCGCGAGAGAGACGCAGCTACGTAAAGTGTGTAGTTAAGGATACCGATCTCTGTGTGCAAAACGTTAGGTAGGTGTCTCGAGTTGCTTGTTTTGCTCGTTCACTATGTTTGCGCACGCTCGTCTAGATAAACTATTTGGGAGAGTTGCGAGGAGAGTTTGGTAATTGTTTCGCAGAGTTGAGAGGGATTCCGATTTTATCAATTAAATTTGCTGGAACTCTCAAGTGAACCATAATTCTGAAGGGAAATTATCACCCGAACCTCTATGCTTGTCACACGTCGTGCAAAATAGATAGACTTATTAACAGATTGATAAAGTATATTCAGATGCTACAAATACATCAACTTTTTGATTATGGCCATGCGTCGGACTTATTTCAAAACTTTTTAAGAAAATCCCTAGTTTCGTAAGTAGGTATATAAATTTCTACTCCGCAAATAGCCATAGTTCCAACATCTGAACTGTTTTTTTGTTGTTATTTTCCTGTTTAGAATCGTTTTTATATTAATGTACTTGTAATCCAGCTTAGTGCCACCACACCAGGACCTGTCTGAAAATCAGCACCGCTGCAAGCGCTGAAATATACTGATAAATAATGGTAATAATTTATAATGATAAATAATATATAATGACCTTTTTGTTCCCATAAGTTACACACTGCATAATTATATCTGTTTTTTTTCGTTTATTATCTATAACTTATGTTTTTTGTACCTGTCTATTATTGTAATGTATTGTCTTATGTGTGTAGTCCAAACACATTTATTTTCTTTCTTTCTTCTTTCATTCAACATCTAATTGTAAAAATAATGCATATTTGTTAATTTACTGGCACTGGCGCAGTGGTGGAGGCAGGGACGGGCTAATCGCCACTTTATCGCGGCTGTCACCCGCAGCATTCAATTCTACGACGCTGTGTTATGTACTGAACCTTATTATAATGCAATAAGGGTGTAATAAAACAATAATCTTTTAGGTTTGAACATCGACCTGGTTGAAAGCTTAAATCTTACGGATGTTATAGAATTGCTAAAAATGGAGGTAAAGTTTAGCAACAGAAAGTCTTAGGAAAATCTAGCCCTAATTTTTATGACATAAATAGTTGGCAAAATTCATCATCACATAACAACACAAAATACTGTGAGTAACAAAAACCTAAAACTGACACCTACTACCTTGGCACTACCTAAATAAAAATGTGTCCAGCTCTCACCGACAGGTATATTAAGACAATGGAAATTCAGATTAGTGGCCAAAACACTTTAATAATTCAGGAAACGGGTTTTCTGTGAATAAAATTATGGAGTTCTAGTTACGGTTGATGCGTACAGAATTTAGGACATTCTGTATAAAATATTTACTTAATTTCACCGACATTTAAAGTAATTGAGAAACTACTCTGTATTAGAAGGTCGTTAAAACGGAGAATACTGGTGTCTACAATAATTAGAGGTATGGTGGTAGTTAGGTCATCGTCGGCAGCGGGTGGCCCACGCTCCATCGCTCCTGTCAGTCGCACGCAAACGGGGCACGTGGCTGCCAATTGAGGCCGCATCTCACTTACATTTAATTTACATAAGGCCTCTGAGAGGGCCATGAGGCCAGGGTTACACTTGAAGACAGTACTGATATCAAATAACAAATTGTGTAAATTTTGTACAAGTACACAGGTATATCTAAAAGGTAGGTTACATATTGAACGAAGAGATCACAAAAGTTAAAAACTGTGGCGTAGTCTCATCGCCCGCCTTCTGACGCAACATTTAGGTAGAGTTTATAATAAAAGTACTTGTTATCTAGCAAAAAACTTTAATGAAGTAAATAAATTTCAATTCTAAACTAGGCTAAGCTGGACTTTGTTGTGTTTGGCACTCGTGCAGGTGATTGTGGTCGTATTTTGGTGGAATGCTATGGAACTGAATAAAATCTCTCTGCATTATTTTAATTTGGAATCATCGCCTTCCAAACCGATGCCACCTATTAAATGCAAATGTGGGATTTTAAGAGCGCCATTAAAAAAAAAAAAAATATTGTTCGAAACGTTTTCGAACAATATTTTGTCGGCTTTTTAATAGTTTTGTAACCATTTTGCACCGGCAAATTCACCAAATGCCTGCCACCTTAATTACTAACTCCTCAATTAACAGAAACTGACACTGAAGGGATAGAGACCCCTATCCCTTTCATCCATCAGCCAATTAAACTCCATAAACTATACAACTATGACCGTGGATGTCGTCAATAGCATCACCTAATGATGCACAGAAAAAGAAATATACCCACTCAAAGTTATTTCCGAATAATTTAAAACCATCAGAAACACTCTGAAGGTGTTCAGTGTTTCCACGAAACAAAACAGATTCCGTAAGTTATATTAATTCAAAATAAAGTTGCCGAATATCAAGCGCCCGAAATAAGCCCGCCCAGGTGGAAATTTACGAATAAGGGCGGGTACAGACTGGGCGGGTTATAAAGTAACATGACCTCGTCTGATGTGTGTATGAGTAACATGACTAAAATGATTATTTGATGCTGCAAACTTCTAAATATGAAAAAAACACATAGTTCATAATTGCAATATAAATTTAGATCCACAGAAAATAATGTATGGTGCATAAATAGTTGGGTTCCTCCGCACTACGTGTATGTATATGTGGTATTATAAAAATCTGTAGTACTTATAGATATTATGAGAAAGAAGAGGAGTCAGTGAAAAAGTATGGTGGACTTTTTTAATAAACTTGTTACTCATTGAAGGCCTCTAAAAATGTGCGACGGACGCCCAAGTCAGTAATACCGAGCTAGGTACCTCATTTCATAACACGTGAACGAATTATAATAATTTGGAAGTTTTAATTGAGTTTCTACATTTCTACATTTAGATCATTTTTGAGTTGTTACATCACACAATATGCTGTAACTAGGTGGAAGGACTCTAATTGTAAGTAAATTTTGTCTAGAAAGTTGTTTTTAATTTCGTGATTAGTAGCAACTTTTATTATTTATTATTTTAAGTGGTTGGACGTCATAGTATTTGAAACTTTATAAAAGTAATAGGGAAATATAAAAGTAATAAGGTAATATTATGAAACTTAAAGCATAAATGTTACGATTGACATTTCGTGATTTATTCTTACTTTTTAGAAGCTTTTATTAAACTTGCCCTGTTACTATGTGAGGGACAAATCTTGCAACTGAATTTTAAACTAGTTATTCTCAACCGATTGAACTGAAATTTGGCATACTAATGTTTGGTGACAATGCAATGTTATTGTACCATCAAGCTGGTCTGAGGATGGAGTCAGAAGGCGGCCATAGGAACTTCTAATTGAAACGACGTAACCCCGTCGAGTTTGGGTTCGTTGGATTTGTCTTCCCAAGCACTTTGATCCAAAATGATATAAAAGCTTGTTTATAAAAATATTTTTTTAAAATATTTATATTATTAGTTGTTATATTACGTTGTCGGACGTCATTGGATTCGTAACTTTATCAAAGTAATAGGGAAAAGGGTAAAGTATTATAAAACTCCATAGAATAAATATTAATAAAAAAATTTCTTGATTAATATTTAATTTTCAATTATATTATTACGCGGCCGGACGTCATAGCATTCGATTCAACTTTATAAAAGTATATTATAACAGGTTTATGAACAACGGACTTGGAACTCAGACCAATTAACTAAATTTTTGGAAGCAATGTCGGATATTGTGGTTTAATCTAACCTACTTTATGGCTTACAAAGAATCAAACTAAGAAAATATTACAAATCGACCTTCACCTAAATATAAGATAATTAATTTTAAATTGCGTACCACACTCATAATTTAGTTTCGTCTAAATGTTTAGAATGGAAACACTCCACCTGCTTACATTTCTTTTTACTCTATTTTCTGTTAAACCCTCAAGCTATCTACGTTTACAAGCCTTTGTACAATGTAAATTATATTATATTTCTCTAAAAAACACTGGTAAAAAGCAAGTTTTGAAATCATGAACTCAATTTGTACCCACACAAAAGTTCGTTTAAAACTACCTGCCCTTTGAAAGGCAAACAAACATCTTATCGTTTTACATTTCTTATTGTAGACTACGTCACTCCATTCATAGTCATGTGGTTGACATCTCACCTGTCAGTAACCTCAAGATAATAAAACTGGCTAAGTACGAGTCGGACACACACATAAATGGTTCCGTGACATCGTAAAACATAAAACACATACCGATTTATTTTCAATTGAATAAAATAACGCCAAATTCACGTCTCTTGTATGAGATACTCGAAAATTTTAAACTAATCTAATTTTTGAAAACTTTTATTTAGACTTTACTTTTTGCAAGCATATGCCATGCCTCTCTCGCTTAAAGAAACACAGCAATTTTTAAGGTCGAGCCAAAATAGCCAAAAGGTCACTATTTTTGTGTTTTTTGCTAAACTTAGCTATTTTATTCTATGTAGCCATGTTTAGAAACACACACTGTTAACATTTCAACTTTCTACCTATTACGGTTCACAGCTTACATCCCGCTTTCGGTACGGAACCCTAAAAATCTATAATCGTACATCAAAACCCATTCATAACTAGCGATTGTTCAAAAACCGCCCTAAAGGGTTGATAAGGGTTGATAAACATATCAATAGGTTTTTTCTTACACCTGTTTGTGATGCAATAAGAGTCATGCTGTTGTGGAGCACAATTGAAAAATATCGATGATCAGTCGATTGAAAGTCTTTATCGATGTCGAAGGACCTCCCAAGAGATTATAAATCAATAAGAGAGCCGTTGGGACAAAATAGAGACTCCTATTATTCATTGAGATATTTGCAGAGTTTAAATACTCGTCAAGACTAAAATCTGACGCTGTTAGATTTGCAAAGTGAACTCTATTATGTTATCTGTTAAAATAATAATAGTTTTATGAAACGATATCGTCATAGAAGCTTAAAATGTCAGCCATTTTGAATGCGTGTGACGGGAGGCTAGATATATCCTAGGTGATTTCCACGTGGAAATCTTGTGGGAATCAGCAGCCGGGTGTTTGTAAGCATCTGTGTAGAGGTATTTAATTAATCAATGTTCAAATCGCTTCTCTATGTCAATTCGGCTAGAAGTATTTGACCAGAGATTTGATCATGAATCATGATTGTTAAACGAACGTGTGAACAACTGGCTGTCAGGTTTTTGATTTCAAGCTGTTGTAAATTCTTTCATAATCTTTTTGGAATATTTTATATTTTTAGATAGCAATTCGAATTGCATTTTGGCTATCAACTTAAGCTATTTCTACTTCTAGATAGACGAAAAGCAAAGGTTTACTGAAAAATAAACAAAATACCACATTCACTTCGAAAAACATTGCAATTGCAAAACAACGCTGCTGAAAATCCAAAGTTACTTTAGTATTAAAACAAGCGGGGCCTACAAAAGCGATACTCTAAAAACTGCACTGTAAAATACATCGCGAAGTTTCTGCTGAAAGTGAGGTAACGCATGGAACGCTGCAACTAACCAACCGTACTGCCAAGGAAACGGGGCAAGCTACGAGCGGAAGCGATTTCTGACTGAAAATGTTTCGAAATTTTCTAGCATTTAAACGTTTGTGTATGAATGAATAGAAAAACCAAAATGGTTTCAAGTACAATATTAGTCATCGGATACGCTGCATACACAGTTCCACTTATTTAATATTGACGATGGTTTGATATACTTGCGACGTCCAGCGTCATGTAGTTATGATCTAGTCTTGTCTTCATCGACACCCTTTATATAAAGCATGACACCGAGGTTACCTACTTGAGCCGTTTGGGGTGGAAACCCTAGGTCCTTGAGGTCGTGGGGCACACGCAATATATAAAGATCTTACAAAACTTCTCTTGGAATCCACAGGTGATCGCTGGCTTCTATTTCGGTCAACGAATTAGCATTGCCATTCAACGTGGCAATGCCTCCAGGATTCGCTTTCTGGTGACGGCTTAGATTTTTAAGAAATAGATATAAGTATAAATACTAATTGTAATTGTTTTATTCTGTTATTGTAATTTTCTATGTGCTAAATATATTAAAATTCCTATATTTATGAGCATGACTAAAATATCGATATTTGTCCTTTATGAAAGAAATCGCCAACGTCTCTATGACGAGTTCCCCGTCCTCCTTTCCATTGGCGAATTTACACATTTTCCATGTAAAGACTGTAACATTTTTGGCGTGCTTCATCTACAACTGTCAGTTCCTAAATAGGGGTAGTGAAACGCCAGGAATCAGTTTTCGGCGAGTGGAGCGAGCGCAGCGAGCCCTAGGAAAATCAACCGGCGGATTTAAGCATGATAACAGAAATTGAATGCGGGCGAGTAATTTTGGGCGTGGTTTGAACCTTACATACGAGAGAGAGAATCTTTGAATAGTCTGCTAAAAATAATTCTAATTTTGACGCTCCTAAGGTAAATCTGACACTGACTTATTTATTTACTACTTACTTAACCAAAAATACAAGGTACTATGTTATTGGTGTACTAAGCCGAAACGGGGTTGTTGTGCACCCTATACCCAACTGATTCGCATGGTTAACTTTCAGAAATAAGTTGTTTTAAATTTTCATAGTAAAAAATAACTATAGGTACGCATACGCTTAGAAAAATGACAACCCTATCTCTAACGCATAGCCGACAAAATTTTAGGGTTACTTTTACATGTGCAAATAAAGAATACACTCATTCATGCTAAAAATAAAACTAAGTAAGTACTTAGTTTTATTTTTAGCATGAATGAGTACGTAGCACTTTTTTTAAAATTTCGTGTTTTTTTAACATACCTACCTAATGAAGATTATTTATCGGGTATTTATCGCGTAACTTTTATTAAAATATCGATAAATATTCTTTATTAGTACCTACGTAGACGTACCTACCACGAAACAAACATACCTACCTACAGATAAACATTAAACATACACACACACACACAGCTAAAATAATAGCTTAGAAGAAAAATGTACGGAACCACCGCAAAATTGACGGCTTTGGCTAAACAAAAGAGATTGCGGTCAAGCACCTTACTGAAAGTGCTAGAACAAATAATTTTCACGGGAGGGGGTGGACCCCCCTCTCCGCTTAGTACACCAATAACGTGGCACCTTGTAGTAGCACATAAAACTTTTAGGATTTCCTGTAATGAAATCGCTACTCGTGTCTCGCTTACGTCACTTCATAGCTGAATAGCTGGTGTCGGCAAGGCGAGCGCCTACCGTTGCATATTTATGAAGCGCCTCAAACACTATAAATAGTTGATAGGAGACCCGGCCTCGGCGAGTAATGGAGTAAATACATGGAGTATGTTTGCCGTAATTTGTAATGAATGCTAAATCCACTGGTGCTTTAGTCAGTTTTGGACTGTTGTTGGTTTTACAATCCGTTTTTATTTTTGTTTTCGTTTTCAGGTGTTTTGTTTATAGTTGGCAAGTAAGTATGAGAGCTCTTATTATCAACTGTAATATGACCTCATAAACCTGTTATGTTTTCTTTTGAAAAGATTCAATAGGTAGTAGGGAATTATGCATAAGACTGAATCAGCTGTTACCAAAATAGCTAATGTTTCAGGTCAGTTCAAGGTGACGCTACACTGACCATACACCTACCTAGCTAGCTTAGATACACAAGCACATAACTACTCAAACTGCTTTCTGAAAGAACGTGTTACGCTCACGACTTAAGCGTCAAATATCCCATCCAAAAGTAAACTGTAATCCGTGAATTTAAAAACTACTTTCAACCGAGCGTCCTCCGCTGTTATCGTCATTGAAGAAGAACAATCTACTATTAGCTACGTAGTACATGCATGTAAGTGTGGTGGGAACGAGATTGGAATACAGTATGGGCGTCGTAGAAAGCCTTAAAAAATTAAGCTGCTGACGAAAGAGAATGCTGAGTAAAGATTTGTAAGGGACGTTCGTGCAACGTGACGACGTGACGACTTTAGACTTGTCCCCTTGTCTTGGCTCAGACTTTTTGCTTCTAGAACGTGATCTATTAGCGTATCGTAGATTATGTTGGAATTAATTGGTTCCTCGTGTTTTAGAATCGCCGTTGATATTTTCTACAACAATAAATTTAAATTTAATAGAATTTAATATGTACGATTCGACGACCGATGTGGCGCGGCGGGCGAAGGTCCGCCGGCGGGTTCGATTCCCGCCTTGGGACAAATGTTAGTACGATCTGCAAATATTTGTTCCGAGTGTTCTGGGTATTTTCTATATATAATAAAAAATATCCATCTATGTTATGTATTGTATTATGTATATCAGTCATCTAGTACCCATAACACAAGCTCTGCTTACTTTGGGGCTAGATGATGCTGTGTGAATTGTCCAGCATAAAAAAAAATAGTTGTGGACAATTGTCAGTTGTTTCAATAGAGACACTCGTACATTGAAGGGGTGGTCAGTAATATCATTTTGGCGCAGACAGAAGGACGGCAAAGCGTACACGGCTCCAATACCTGTGCGGTATTGCGCGTGAATTTCGACGTTGTAAATTTCAGCGTAGAATGCCGGGACAGTGAGGAAGGTTGCGGAAGGCTGGCTATTCAGTGTTTAATGGATAGCGAGAATAGTGGATTTTCGTGTCGTGCGGTCGCGCGGTACGACGCGACGGTCTGGGCATTGGCGAGCGTACTAATCTGCGTGGAGCGCGTGTGATTGGACCGACGCCGTTGTCCAATTTTCCGGCGGCGACGGTATTATTTAGACAGACTACGTCGCTTAGTAACTCACATACCAACATATTTCAATAGCCTCAATATGGTTTGATTGATGTGAGCATGCCGTCCATATTTCATTATAGGCGTACGTTTTCAGGCATGAAGTGTTTTGGGATTCGGCGGATATAGTTTGTTATTGTCTTTGAAATGATAAAATGACTAAAACCTATTATTTATCAAACAAGTTATTCGTTGGAATTCACTGACTAAAGTAGGTACCTAGCCTAGTGAGTGAACAAAGACCGAAAAAAAAACATAAAGCTATTTTGGTGCCACAAAAACGATTTCAAACGAGAGAATGTTTAGTAAAATTATACCCTTTATTTTTTTTGTCTCGTTCTATGCATGTTAAGTCAATGTCTTTTTTTTTATTTATTTATTTAGAAACAACATCATTACAGGTTTTTTTTAGCCTTACGGCGATGCTTACTCTACCTAACTTATGTTAATTAATCTAAAGTTAAAAATACTATAGGAACTACACATTTATACCTTATAATTACTTATAACAGTTATAACAATAAGTTTCAATGACGACCTGTGCCATTTGTAGGAGTTTCGGTAGGTTAAGGTAAAATATATCCACGCTGTTTTTGGACAGGATGGTAAGCAAATATATTATAGCGAGTGACATGGGGGCAAACTTAAGTCCTACTGTTGGGCACCTCAAACATGGCGGGACGGCGGCGTCGTGTTGTACGTACGTACTAGGTACCTACTGAAACAATTTTTTTCCAACACAACAGAATATCACAAAGGCAATCGCGTACCGAAATTCCACTACAAACACAATCTAAACTGGCGACTGGCAATTTGTATTCGCAAACAAATCTGCTGATGCAAACAGCGCGGTGCAATCCGGTTCCCTAATGATTGTTTACTGTGGGGGCTAGTTACTGGCTGATGTAATATTAATGCAATTCATTAAACGAGGAATTATAGGACCCTTTACTTAAGACGATACTATGGGGATGACTTTTTAAATTGGATATTATTGACCCCAAAACAAATGCAACAAAATTTACATTTACGAGTATGAGTGACGAGTTGTGTTTGACATCTGGTACCCACGACACAAGCTCTGTTTACTTTGAGGCCAAGGTGTACTCGTAAAATTGAAAATCGAAGTTTCTGATTCGTTTTCAATGCTATCTCAAGTAAGTGACATAAGGAAAGCTTTTCACGGAAACGAATTAAACAAAATCGGTGATCAGATGACGCTGTGTGAAAACTTCTAGTATTTTTGAATTATAGAGATCATCGATTTGCTTATTATATTTGATTTGTAACGAACGATTGTTACAACTACAAAAATTAATAACGTACAAATCGAGACCGCCACTGGGCCCCATTACGATCAAAGTAAAAGTATATGAGGCGAAGGAAACGAAACCAAACATATGCTGGGGTAAATATTTGGACGAAACTCCCCTCTCTCTGTGGACCTCTCCCTGTGCCATAGACTACAAAGGAGTTACTACAGCACCGTAGATTGTATAAGAGTGGTGTAACGTACGTCACATTGTTCTCCCATCGATTAGCTAGCCTGTGACGTCTTTGTCAGAGTTTTCTGCAACAGTTTTTATTTGAAAATAAGTTAGTTTACCCCTGTTACGGACATAATTATTTCGAAATTAGTTTTATTTTCATTAAGTAACAGCCGGTTCTTATATAAAATAATTACTTCATAAACTTTTTTCTCTTTCAATTTTCATTTTATGACCATGACATAAATACCCATGACGTCATTGAACTGAATGTCAGATTTTCAAAATACGGTGAAGATGTCAGAATCGCAATTTCGTGTTAAAGTTTTTATTTTATAACGATGACATAAATAACCATGACGTCATTCAACTGGATGTTAGGTGTTCATAATGTTGTGAAGATGTCAGTATTACAATTTTGGTTTGAAAATAATGTCTTGAGTGACCGTGAGAAAGTATGAGTATTCAGACTCCCTGGATGCAAAAAATCAAAGAAAAAATGTACTCAAATTGCTTGCCCTGAGCCACATAATAGTGATTGAACTAACCTGTCAGTCCCATGTTAAGTGGTTTTGAGGGAGCCATGCCTCTATTGTCCACGTAACCGGTAGCGTGTTTTCTTGATAAATGTTTGATTTGGGAGTATTTGCTAATCTACCCTCGATATAATGCTTTGGGTGTTTGCTCTAATTTTTTAGTTAGTGGAATATTTTTATAGGATATCATAAACTTTTCCAGTTCATGAACGTTTCTTTTTGTTTATTTTGTTTCATTTTTTTGTCCTTTTTCAATTGTTTGATTTACTTATTTTATTATTTTGATACAGGGTATCAGGTATTTCTTTAAAAAAAATAATGTACCTACCTACATAACTTATTCTTAATAACTTATGATTCAAGGTTCATGAAGAACCTTCAAAATATATAAGGGTTACCTACGAGATAAAGGAATTTGGCAACGATTCTCCAAAAAAATAACCTGAGGGTATATTTTTTTAACATTGACGAAAGCACTACCTAAAATAAAATAAAAAACCTATAACAGAGACCACATATACCATGAATTAAAATATACATAAATACAATGTTTGACTCACGAGCAAAAATTCGCAACTCTCCATTTCGATTCCATCGCATCTGAATCGCGCATGTCCATTGTCCAACACAATAGAGTTACCACAAAAGTCTGTTTCTAACTCCTTGCTAGCATTGACCTATTGAGCCAACAGGTGAATAACAAAGCGTTTCTTGTTTGGGTGTCTCTACTGTAGACTCTTGTACATTAACGCCCTTTAAAGACTTGCAATGGGATGAAAAGAATTCGTCGTATAAACTTGATTCTTTGTTAGAAAATTTTCAATGAACACTGCATGCAAGGGCACGCGAGAACGTACTTCTTCTAATGTATCTACAGTAGACTCTTGCATACGCCCTTTGAAGACATGCAATGGGATGAAAGGAGTCCGTAGTAAATACTTATTAAAAAAATATATAAATACTGCAAGGGCACGCGTACCTGAACATGCAAACTTCTTACTGGGTTTTTGAATGAGGAACAAAACATAAATATTATGGTCTAAAACAAAAGAATTAATGATTCTGCCTCTACTTACACTTTGCACTAAAATCACATCTAAAACGAAACTATACTAGGAGTGGAATGACCAATATAATATATGAAGGTATTCTGGCCGGGCTGTGTAATTTCTTATTTAATAAAAAATTTTACTAGTAAGACTCGAAATGATAACGGCACGGCAGAATGGAACCTTAGTCTTTAGCTCTGAAACACATTCATCATTCAAAATGGACGTATATTCAAGAGATTAAAAAAAAATATAGCCTTAGCATTGACCTATAACCCAACAGGTGAACTACAATACCATTGTCTGGTGTCTCCTGTGAATTGACGCTCCATGAAGACTTGCAAAGGATGAAAGGAAAGGGGGTTAGACTTGGGGTTAGCGGGCTGAAAGGTCATTGGCTCTGTATGAGTAATTCTGTACCTACTGCGATTTTTAATTAGCGTAGGATGTTTATTATGTTAAAAGAAATATGGAGTATGGAACTTTATTATTTGTATGTAGATTTCACTTAAGCTACTAAGACCTAGATAAGTGATTTGTTTGTTTTTGTTTTTTAAAGTTCTTTATTTACAGAAAAGTTTTACATGCGTAGATTAACTAAACACTGTTTAGAATCTAACTAAGTCTAAGAATCTAATTAATAATTAACTCAACAGGCTAAGGACGCCTTTAAAAGTTTTTTGATAAAATTTCTATTTATACTACTAACACTTAATAAATCATTAACTAATAAAATTATACAAAAAATTTTAGCCAGAACTTGCATACTAGTAGGTACGTAGTATGAGCACTTTGTGTAGCGTGCATTTTTATAGATAAGTTTTATTAAGATAAGTGATTATCGTTCCTTATTCTAGCACAATCTGTTTATTTTCAAGCATCTGAAATTCGGGTCGTAGTAGAGTTTTTTTCTAATATGTTAGCTACAAAGTGGTATGAAGATTTTTGTATGGAGGGTGTCCTAATATCGGTCACCATTTTGTATTATTTTCAAAATTTCCGCGCACAATAAAAAAGTTTATATTTGGATAGAAGACTCTAAAACAAATAAAAAATATCTCACAAATTGATGTCTTACAGCGTCAGGTTTCTGAGATATTCAAAGATAAAAAATAATTTTATGTTTATTCATAGGTGAATATGTCAGAAACCTGATGTTTTAAGCCATTATTTTGGAGAACATTTTTTATTTGTTCTAATATCCTGTATCCAAAACGTCACTTTGTTTGGTCCTCGATAAATTTAAAACACATCCATACAATTTTCATAAATTCATAATGAATTCGTCTAACTAAGACAGTTATTTTAGTAAAAAATTAAAACACAACTGTGTTTTAATTTTTTACTACATTTTTACAACATACAAAGTTTTAAACAAAATTTACCTAGCACACACAAAATGGCGGCTTTACATATATCTCTCATTGCTAGTTTTACGTCTTCGTTTAATTATGTGCAACACGGGTAAATCCCATTCAATCGTTCAATCACTAGCAGTTACACTACACTACATAACCACAAACAGGCTAAGACCAGACATTACCTACCTATTAATTAATCGGTCCACGCTAATTATGCAACATGAGTGCCTGCAGTCGGCCACACAAAGGGTCTGCTACATTCGTGGTTATGGCCGCACTATTGCACATAGGGTGTATTGAACGCATAGGCACCTACTGCAAGAAATTAGGTGCTTTCATACAGAATATTGTTAACGAAACCAATAGGTAACCGGGTATTGAACGCGTTTGTTTACCTACTTTTCCCGTCGTTTCAGGACTGGAGTTCTATACTGTTGTTACAATAATGGTTTGATAAAGATAAAGATTAATTTATTTGCTTCACCATAATGTAGGTTACAGTTGTAGGTCTTAAATATATTAATTGTTTCAATTGTAAATACTAGTTCTAATTTCCTTTTATTATTGAATTGTAATTTTCTTTGTCAATAAAGATTTAATGCATGCAAATATTTAAAATTATATTTGTGTTACATAAATTGTTCACAAAATTAAATGTTCAAAGTTTCAAATCGTCAACTAAAAAGTCATTAATATTGTAATAGCACTTACTTACTAATAATTGTTTTCATTTAGCTTTATACATGTCATATTCTTACTAAGATTTAAAAAGGACTTTGGTATCTTATTATAAATTTTAGGTGCCATACAGACTATGTTTTTTTGTACCAGTGTGGTTTTGCGACTAGGCTTATAGAGTCTGCTGTTATCTCGTCTGTTACGTACCGCAATGTCAGCCATTTTTAGAAAGTGATGATGGTATTTTCTTACAAATAGTGCAACTTCAAAAATGTATAGTGACGGAATATATATATAAGTATTTTATGCTTAGAAAATAATGGTTTGCAACTGTCAGTCATATGTATGCCGAACCTGGATCTAATAGTTTTTTGCGCTTTAAATATGATATCCTTGTCGGTAGAGTTGCCCCAAAATATTATCCCAAATTTGAGTCGATTTTACTGTCCCGTAATAAGCAGTGAGCAATGATTGTATATTAACAGTTGTGGATAGTTTGTATAGAGCATAGTTGAATGAGTATAATAATTATAGTTAATTAAATTATAATGTTTTCTGGTCGCGCAAGTTTAAAAACATACCTGCCATGAATTGAGTACCTCCACCATTTTGGAAATCGGTTAGAAGGTAACTAAATTCAACTTATTTTTTGTTTATTTCATGTTGGTACTGCGGGATCCATGAATTTCATGGTAGAGTATTTTTTCGAGAGCGAATTTCCTTTGAAAATAATCAAAAATCGTAAACATAATGAGTTCGTACATCCAAACTAAGAATATCGCAGGACAGGGGTACCTACTTGAATTCGATGCAGATTGGAACTCCCAAACTGCCCACTTCATTGGACTCTCTAAGAACCGAATATCCTGAACACAGATTCCGTTTTCCCTTTGTACAGTTGGACAGTTAATTAATAACAAGGCACTACAGGTAAATTCTTGGTATAACTATCAGTGCCTTGAAATACCTGTGAATCTAGTTTCAGGCACGGCAAACGGACTAACAAACTATTCAGACATCGTAATCAAAAGGCAAGCTATAGTTAAAGTTATAAAGCTTAAATATGGGATATCGGAACTCATATTTCAAACTCTCCAATTAATTTATTAACAAAAAAATACAATCAAATAATAAAAAAAATTACAACTAGTATTTACAATAGAAACAATGTAATTATTTTATACGTGATACTTTATTAACAAAGAAAATTACCATCAAATAATTAAAACAAATTAGAACTAGTATTTACAATTGAAACAATTAAGCTCTCTGCAGACTGTTGCAAACAATCAACTGGTAGCTCAACTGATCCATATTGTAATTAATAAATTTGATTAGGTGATAAATAATAATACCTATAGGTACTGAATTTCACTCTGTTTTGATTTAAGTACAAAACTTTCATCTAGAAAATGTAAATAAGAGAAACACTTCTAGATTTAAATTCAATGATAAATAATTAGATTGTTTGAATAAATAAAACCTACTTCTACTATTTTAGTCTAAAACTACGTTTTAAGTTTTACGGGATAAATACTAGTCCCCCGGGAATAAAAATTCCTTTATACAACTGCAAAAGAATCATCCAAATCGGTTCATAAATGATGGAGAAATTGACAGACATACGTAAAAATAAAAAGAACATACAGCCGAACATAGAACCTCCTCCTTTTTTCGAAGCGCCACCTTTGTTTTTTAATCGGTTAAAAAACAAAGATGGCATTGAGCTGCGAGATCTTTGCATGGCTGCATCTTCGTTAGACAGTAGTAACGCTTTCGTTAGAATCGGGTCTTTGAAAATATCAAAGGGTATCACGGGCAAAACGGATCTTGAAAACTGTCAAAACCCCGTTCACTAAAAACGCACCCTGCGTTTTTAGTGAACGGAATGCCCTCCACCGAAGCGGAGTGCAAAGCAGATGTATAAAATCTACTATAGATATACATATAACTTACCTCGAATAATTCGTGTGGCGCAATTATGACTCCATAATTTTGGTTATTTTTGGACATTTTCTGTGGGCATTCAGAATAGAATAGAATATAACTTTATTGCAACATCAATACATTTATAAAACAAGAACTTAATACTAATTATATCTAATGTGGCACAATCGGCGGCCTTATCGCTAACAGCGATCTCTTCCAGGCAACCTTTGGATGGATAGGATCAGTACGTATTGAAGCTGACGGTGGCGTAATTGATGAAGTATCAAAAATAATAGAAGTAAATTAAAAACAGAGACTAAAATAATTAACAAAATAGGGCAAAAAAGACAAGAAAACAAGAGTGATTACAAAATAAAATAAAAATAATTATATCAGGAAGACTTATCAAGAGTGGACAGATAGTGTTGATGAACCATACTTTTGAAGACAGCAACGGCTAAAACCATCTCCTAATTCAGCTACTTCGGCCACAAGTTCAGATGAATATAAATGCATCCGCACCACCCTGGCTGTACGGATCATGCAGCTCGTTATCATAATAATGCACAAAGCATGAAAAGCACGGACATTTTTGTGAACCCCGCTTTTTTTTCCGATGCCAGTTACATTACCATTCAGCAGTCAGGATTCAGAAGTTAGGAGCCTAATTGTACTTTTGAAGATAGAGGATGGAAAGTCGAAGAGAGTACTTTAATTTCATCCTACTTACTTAAAAAGAAAACAAAATAAGGTTAAGGTAATAGTTATATGTGGATTACAGCAATATTTATTATTTATTTATTTATAGTTAATTCGTTTTGTATTATCTATGTATAATAAAAAATATCTATCTATGTAATGTATTGTATTCAGTATATCAGTAATCTAGTACCCATAACACAAGCTCTGCTTAGATTGGGGCTAGATGATGCTGTGTGGACCGCCTTTTGATTATAAATAAATAAATAATGGTGGACAGCATTATTTATTTATTTATAATCAAAAGGCGGAGGGTGTTACGAGTAACACCCTCCGATCTTTCAATATTATGATATTTTTTAAAGTTTTTTTTTCTGTTTTAACAAGAACATAAAAGATAAAGATAAAGATAGAGATAAAGATATACCACGTATAAATACTATACCTAACTGTAAAAATAACAGGAAAACAGAAAACACGACTTCACTTCACCAATAAACATTTCTTGACACTTGACAGATGAGCAACAGTCCAGCACGATCAAACCATTCACTGCGGATCAAGAATAATTATCCGATTTGTCATTTTAATGTCACATGCCGTCACGTAGTGAGGAAAAGGAATAAAATTATTCAAAATTAATCCATCCAGAGTGTTAATAAACTACAAGGTAGAATAACTCACGAGTCTTTGCCTTTTGTGTTAAAAAAATAAAAAAAGGATTTGAAAAAAGAACATTAATTTGCGACGGATCAGTCAGTCATCCGCGCGCTACGGTCGACAACACGTCTCGTCGGTGCTTTTAGATTTATTTTTTGAGCTAATGATCATTTGAATCTGATCTTCGATTGCGAGGTGCTTGAGCTCAGATGAAAATTATAGTCATAAGCATGCAACGGTTTGCTCATTAGACATAAACTCAATACGATATCTACTTAAATAATCTTTTAAAACCAACATCTACTAAACAAACTTTAATTTAGCTGATTTACTCATTTATTTATTGATCCTATATAAACATCATCTATTCTGAAGCCATTGCCTTTCAAATCATGATACTGACAAATATTTTTAATGTTACGCGATCTGAACACATTAGTCATCCCGTGACCACGACAATGTGTAAACCTATTGAAACGTCGGGAAAAATAGGTTAAAAAACGCGATAAATACCCATTAAATAGTACTAATAATAACATTATAGTGACCATTGCAAACCTATTTTACAAACCCTAGTGAAATAGCTTCGAAATTATCTTTACTTCTATATATGTCTGTGTTTGTGTATGTACCCATACCAAAACTTACCTGCGTGTACATACGAGTAGAAGTAGATAATAAATAGAACTGGCACGGCGCAAGGTACGTGCTGTCAGTACATAGAGGTAACATGCCTCGGAACTCCTCGTGCATGTTCTAATGATACTGCTCAAGATAGGAGAAGAAGCGGGGAAGATCGTAATGATGGTGAATGTTACCTACGTATGAAATTTTGGTGTATTTGACAGAACGTAAAATAAATTTTATTCACCTCAGCCGCTTTGTCGTTATAGGCAGAGAGAATTTCAAGCAATTATAACTCAAATTGCTTTATTTCCTTTAGACCTTAGAGAACTCTGGACAAGTCCTAAAATACATAGAAATTAATATAAATAAAAAATAAAATAAATAAATAATGCTGGACAATGCACATATCATCCTAGAGAATGATGTGTGGATTGTCCAGCATTATTATTAGCAACAAGCTAAGCAGAGCTTGTGTTATGTGTACTTGATGACTGATATACACTCGGCATCACAAAAATCGCACCTCCTAAAAACCTACTTAAAAATACTTTTAATCATATTTGGTTAGTAATCACGCATTTTATAACTAAGGCCCGTATTATGAAAGCTTGCTTAGTCATAGACCTATGCTTGAGTGACGTTTATGGTATAAGATAATCTAGCTCTACCTAAGGACCCAAGCTCCTCTCTCCAGTTCGCCTCTCGCTTACCAAATTTACCACAGCCAAGCATTCCTGACGAAGAATGATGCTTTCGGCTCCTCGCGAGTAGGTAGTGCTTTGTTCGAGTGATTAACTGCTTCGGTGCTAAGCCCTTAGCTAATGAGTCGACAAGTATTAATCATGGCGACGAACCGGACCGTCCGTGGGTGGTTGTAAGCAAAGAGGTCGGTTGTATCAATCTTAAGGCTAGAAAACGGTTTAATTTTTAGCGAGAAGTATTGGACATGTGAAAGTTTATACTTAAACAAACGTAGAAAACCCCAAAGCAATGGGATAAATTAGTTCAGGAGTGTATTAATTCCTAATGAACTCTTGCAGAAAAAGCTGCGACTGCGAAAAAGCTGCGGTGTTATATCTAAGCCGCCAAGCTCAGGTAGTGCTTAGTCGTTCTACTCTACCTCCACAAATAAAATAATATGACAAGGTCAAGTAGAATTAAAGAACCGATTTAGAAACGTTTATTTGTAACTCACCTTATAAATTGTAAGACACATACAATTTAAAATAAAAGAACATAGAAATGAAGACAGTTTGCTAGAGTTACAAAACGGTCCCTGTCTCATTTAGATTTCTGTGTCTATTAGATTTTTGTATAAATCAGCTACAACAATAAATAATTTTTCATAAGAGCCTGTACTGTCCGCTACAAGGCAACTGCCTTCCTTCTCTTTTCCCACGCCTCAAAGGTCCAATCTTTCAGATCTTGCTCATTACTTCACTTCTTCGCTTCATCTTCTTCTTCGCTCATTTCTTCACCAGAATCTCCTTACGTTAATATTAAAGACTGTTTAACTTAGCTTTTTCTTTTCTAAACTGTATGAATGCATAGTGTATTTAATATTCACACTGTCATTTAGCCACGAAGGCCATTAATTAGCTTTATTGTTGCCATGTTCTTGTTACTTATTTAGCGTTTATAATTATAAGCTGTAGGCCTTCCTTAAAATAAAATAAATAAATAAATTACCAAGCATATTCGCTACAATTAACAAATCTTTGATAACAACATTTTCATCCAACAAACTACCCGCCAAACCAATCACTCCGATCGCTCAGGCCTATGGGAAATGGTACGTTACTTCGCATCGGGCTAATTACCATAATTAATTTGATCCCAACGCGCAGCCGCAACAGAATAGGCGATTGATGGCGGCCACATATCGCAGTCACGAGGTGACGAGTTTAAATCTTTAAATCCAGCCATTAGGTTTTTTTTTGTCCAAACTATGATACCTCCGATCAATGATACTGATGTACCTGAAAGAATTGTACCGTGAATAATTGTTGGTTGAATTGTTTGATTTATTTGTGGGGTATCGACTGAAGTCGTGTTGGCAGAGTGGTCCCCCTACTTTCTATTCTTGAGGTTCGATTTTATTCTTTTTAGATGTTGCTTCTGAAAATTTTATGAAAGCCTGCTGATTTTTTTTTGGACGGGACAGTAAGGCGAGATTCCATAACCACATTTATGTCAGTGATTCACTAACAGGAATACAGTCTTAGGAGACTATCTATAACTATAAAAGTCAGAAATCGCAAAAAACTTTTCCTTCCATCTCTTACGACCATTTTCCTGTAGGTACACCGTTTATGGTACCTGACCTTAATGTCCCTTCCAAAAAACCCACCCTATATAGGAAACAGGAAGGTACAATAAAATTCAACGATTCTAAGCGGTTTTTTCACTCTCTGTCTTGTGTTGTCATGTCTGTCTGTGTTTGCTTTATTTTTAATTTTTTGTTAGATGCCTTTTTTTCTTAATTTCACCAATAAATTCTTCTAAACAGGAACCTACATACCAATAGGCTTTATTATTCCAGTCGGTTTGTTTTATGTTTCACTCGTTCTACTTCAACTTTTTGACCGGCTTAGTTAAAAAGTTGCACAAACCTTCCAATCATTATGCTCACAGCAAATCAAAACTCCATAAAGTCCTCGAAGCAAGGCGTTGGTATTTTTCCCTGTAATTAATTAGTTCGCAATGACTCCCCAGGGCGGGCGGAGTGTTCTTGAGTGCACGCGTGCCGCCGCCCGCCCGCGACCACTAATTGTACGCAAGTATCTGGATTATTGCTTTTATTTTTGCACTTTTTATTTGTAATGGGGATATTATACTTCTGCTTGAGTTGGGTGGTGAGAGTAGTTCAAAGTTTATGCTGTCGGTAATAAACAGTCACACCACCGTGTCAGTCATAGATAAACTCTGAGTGTCTGCCGCTCTGTCTGAGACTTGTTAAAGATCATTTTGAAACAGAATTTAAACACAGTTCAAAGTTAAACACAATACAGAATAAACAAAACACGGTTTGATCCGTCGATGCAAATTAAAGATTGTAGCACCCTGGTAGACCTACCTTGGCCAGCAGTGTTGAGATATCTATATACCTACAGAATGAAGGACAGATCAAAACGGCATTATTGACGAAATACTAATGTAGTTCCCAATCGTAGAATATCAAATCATTATAGGTTTGATATTATATTCGTTATTCCAAGGTCGAGCAAAATAAAATTTCGTTCTCCGAATCATAATCGCTTACAAATAGAACATTGGCATTCCCCTACTTCACCGTCGATTAAGCGAGAGCGTATTTATTTAGGGCTCCAATGACTTCCGTGGCGGACCATAATGTGTCCACTGAGAAATGATGTGGACAAGCTTGAAATATGGACGTTGCTTTGCGGTAGAGGGCAGGAGTCGAATGACCTCGGTGTTTATCCTTAGCAACAGACAGACAAGCTATCGAGCATTATTTCTTACATTATGCTCTGATATTGTATGACTCACGAGCAATGGCACGGATTCATCGTCCAAATTTTATGATTTTTGTTTGTTCTTGAAATAATAATCACTTGATAACTAATAATAGTTCGTTTTCTCTACTACAATAATAATAAAACAAATTTTAGAAAACTTTTGTTTTTATGTAGTTATAATCATTCTCCCGATGCATGTTTAGACAAAAACTCTCGGAAACCCGCTTTGGGAATTTGTAGACTCTATTGAACAAAGACCACCAAAAAAATTTTTTTCTTGTTGAGAATATAATATGACACATATTCATTACATGCCTTTATGTAAAGAAAGAAAAAACTGAACCGAACTCGATTATCGACCGAAAAGGCTTCGAAACAAACCACAATAACTCCGAAGTTCTACATCATTTTGACATAATATTTATACCAAAATAATTATTAACATTTGCTTGAACTACAATATTCTATTTTTTAAATTACAGCAAAATTTTTTTTAATGGTTTAAATAAATGACTATGTAATTCATTGCGCGCCGGCGCGGTCTGCCCTCAGTACCGCGCGAGCGCGAATTATACGTAAATATACTACGTGTAATAGTCTTTTATTTAGTTCAAGCAAATGGGGGGCATTCAGGGGCGCCTTGCTAAAAGAAATTAAAGACAAAATTCCAGAAATTTACCCTTATCTCTGGCAATGTTACGGTTTACCGTCAAAATTAATTTACAGGAACAAAGTCATTTTGTCCGCTGTTGGATGTCCGCAGGGCGACCCTGAACGCTGAACAGCACTAGTTCTTTAGTTTAAAAAAAATTAAAGTCACTTTGTTTGGTCCCACCTGGAATTTCATGAAAAATTTCATTTTTAGAAGCTCGAACGGCTTGGTATAGTGCTTGCCCCAATGCTGTCCCCAAAATCTCTTTTGTCGCAACGGCAGTGGGACGGGCCTCTGTGTGAGTTGACACGGAATTGTTTGTTACAATCGTGTTCCAGCTCTGCGGATCGTGACCGTCTCCTGGCCGTTTTTAAATGGCAGTCAGGACATTGGTAGCAAGCATTTCCTTCATTTAACGCGGGCACTTTATTGGATCCCGTAACTTTCTGTATCGCAACATGTCTTCGGTTGGGTGCAAGGTGTTGCGCGCCTCATCAGTGCCAGTGCGGTACTGCTGTCGAACGGCTTGGTCATCACTGATTATCGTGCACCAGGGCCGCCGGTCTGAATTCCGTGCAATTTCTTGATATTTTTTTTTGTAACATCTTCAAATGATACCCGCGATGTTCCCTACCAAGACGCATCTAACTGAGTTGCACAACTGGCCAGACCTTAGTAGGACCTTAGTAAATTTGAATCGTGTAAGTAATGGTAGTGAAACAATCCCACAAATCATAGCCCCGGAGCTTAAGGCACAACACTCCTTATCTCGGTTATTTACGGCGGCTGGCGGCGGCGATCGGAATATATTGCCGATTTCCGTCCACCGTTGGCGAGTAATACGCTTCCGCAACGCCCTCGCCACGCCCGCAGACGTTGTACGCGTGACGCACTGTCTTTGCTGACTGTACACTGGAATTTAGATTAGTTTGTGTAGGATCAGCAAAGGCAGTTGAATTAATTTTATCCTGACCCTAAGCCCCTTAACCTTAGGAGTACCTACATCTTATCTTTAGGATAGCCCTAGGATGTAGTTTGTAGTTTGTAGGATGTGGTATGTTTTGTGACCATGCATGGAACAGTTTTCTTTGAATATCTAATTAAACAACACAAATGTGAAAACGAGCCTAGTTCATTCACATAGTGGCTTCACAGATAAATGAGCAAATAAAAAGGTGCCAAGTTTCATTGCAGTTCCTAATGTTAATTTGTTACGTTCTTTCGTTATTTAATTTGTGTATTCTGTGTGCGATCTAGAGCTCATACACATTTTCTAACGACATAACTACTAAAGCAACGATTGGGCCCTTTCATTAGGACTCGGGGTTTGCTTACACAATCGTTCACACATTTTTATCGAAAACTCCGAAACCAGTTATTATAAAAAAATATAATTTCCTACTTTTTATGCCGAAGTTGTGTTCTTTTATTTGAGACCAAACATGACTTTTTGGTCTGGTTTTATTTTGCGTCCTATATTTTGTTGTAGTATCTTTGTTTAGTTATCTTTAGTTTATAATCTAATGAGAAATTAAGAAATAACCTCATATAAATCAATTACGGCACTGATATCTCCCTCACCTCTAAATACCAAAAACCTCTAAACACCTCTAAATACCTCCACCTCACCTCTACCTCCGCACCTCTAAATATAAAATTTCTGGTTTTCGGAGTTTTTCATTCGATCTAATTTGATGATCTATCTTTATGCAAAATTTCAACTTTCTAGGTTATTTAGAAGCGGTTTAGGTTTTTGATGAATCGGTTCTTAAAAATGGCACTTTTCGGACCTCAATAACTCAAGAACCTTATATTATTTATTTATAAAATGAACTATTCCTACTCTGTTCATGGATCTTACTAGCCTGTAGGTTTTATAATGTCTGAGATGTAGACGGGACCAAAAGCGTGCCCAATGGTTCGTGTAAAGATACTCACTGCTAATGCGTCGCCTGGTTCTTTCCGAACTTGGCTGACGCTCTTGCGCGCGTCTCAATAATGTATAGCATTACTTATGTTATATTAATCTTTGGAGGTAATTTAATTTAGCTAAAACTCTTCTCATTTTCAATATTAGTTTGGATATTTCTTGAGTAAGAGCTCTTCGTCTAATAAAGTCATTGTTTATTTGACTACAACGGAACAGGGCAATATTTTGTCGTTTTTCGCTATAGCCACATTGATTTCAACATAGTAGGTAGAGGATGTCATTAGCCGAGGCCAACGATGGGACGACATTTATTTTACGGTTTCCGGCTATAAAAGTGATCCACTGCGTGCATTCTGCAGCGCTGCCCACTGCCCGGTACAGAGATAGAGAAGCTTCTAGAAGAGGCAAAGAAATAAAAGCTTTGAAAACTCCATATTCGTCAGAATTATAAAGTAAGAAATGTGCGTTTTTAACATTGTGACGAAAATGGAATCTAACGAAAGTAAACGAAAAAAATCATATGTACCTATTTGTCGGAACTTACGATGGTTTTCTTTTGTATTTCAAGGAATTTAGTTCCCTGATTTAGGTCGATTGAGTCCATGTTTACTTAGTATTTCTACTAATTCCTGGTAACTCTGCCTGTGCTTACCTGGCAAAGCAAGCGAAGGCATTTTCTAATCTTTGTCAGCTATTTCGGTTACACGTTACACTGCTGAGTAAAGCTAATAATAATCTTTTTTAACCTAAGCTGTAGCTAGCGTATCTAGCATCTTTACATCAACAAGATTGCCCACAGGCCATGCCCCACGGAAGTGATAAAGCTTTTTGGCTAAAAAACCATTCGGGCGGTGATGGCGCGGAAGGAAAGTGGGAATTTTCCCCGATCTTACTGGGGCTGTTCGTCTAGCAGGGTGTGTTATTGTAAGATACATATGTATATGACTAAAATCAGTTACTAAATACTGATTTAGTAACTGATTTTAGTGACTGCACTAAATCAGTTTTTATGAGATAATTATAGGTTATACCTAGTCTGCCCTACGAGGTCTTATTTAAGTAATGTTAAAGTTTGTTATTATTCTGAATTTTGTTTGTGTACTTTTACTGTGTATTTATATGTCTTTGTTATTTTTTATATAAAGCCAATTCAAACAGCATTATCTAGCCTCAAGCTAAGCAGAGCGTGTGTTATGGGTACTAGATAACTGATATAAGTACCTACTTAATACAATACACTAGCTTAGGAAGTGCGAAAATAGTATATTTCTTGTTAACATTTTGGTAATAAATAATAATAATAAATTGTTTATTCACATAAAAGCTAGTGTAACAGACTATATGAGTCCATAGGCTCCTGAACTAGTCACTATAATCTTTACCAAAATCCATAACATTTTCCTAAGAATAGTTCCAAAAATCCACTACGTGTTATGAAATATGATGGGTACCCGGTAGTGGTAAGTTTTTATGATCTGACAATGTGTCCGAATGCCTCTGACATATTTTTATAACATCTCGGACCTTTGCAATTCGATAAAAGGAGTTTTACTATCCTAGAGGACAAGATTAGACATTTTCTGTTCTCTATTTCTCATTTTTAGGTTAGAAGAAAGATGCTGTTAAAATATGCAAGGTTTATACGATTTCCACCTCCACAGCCTATATTGGTCCATGGCTGGACCCAGGCCTCCCCCTGATAAGGGCCGTATTGGCTTTTATCTCACGGGGGGTAATGCCCATAATCCTCACGCTGGGCATGCGGGTTGGGAATCGCAGTTCGGTGGTAGAATTGCTCTGCAGGAGCGGTGCTGCCCACCCCCGGTGGATATCCCTTAGTCGCCTCTTACAGCACCCGCGGGAAGAGTTGGGGTGGTGCAAATTCTAAGCCGGCACTAAATAGCTAGCCGGCACCACATATCTCATTGATCGATCGATTTCATTTAATAAATTCTAATCAAATAATAGAAACAAATTAGAACTAGTATTTACAATTGCAACAATTGAGCTAATTGCAAACTATTGCGTATAATCTATAGGTAATGTCTGACTGGTATTGATATAAATCACATAAGCTACAAATTCATAGAACACTAATTCCATATTCTAAACATGGAATTACTTTCTAGATGAGTTCGGCGTTCAGCTCAAATTCAACTAATGTTTTAAAGGGGAAGATAGATGTTACTAAGTATTGTGATGAAACTATACCTAATTATTGAAAATGTATAGTTACATTTTATTTTAGTGAATAGCCCAAAAGATTTTAATTCACGATAAAAATATTTTTTGCCACATATGTACTATGTATATATACATATGTATATCATAGTTGATCAGGGTACAAACAACTGGTTGTGTACGGTACAGGGGCCCAATTCTGCTAAGTCAATCGGTTTACTATGTCAATGGTGTCATCGCAGAATCACCACGAAAAATAGCAAGAGAGAGAAGTGATTAGTTTGACGGATCGGGGCCTCGGATCGTAGTTTAAAGTCGAAATCCTCTGAATTCCCATTAGACCCTCATGTAGGTATGTATTCTCAATGTCAGGGTTCATTGGTACTTTATTAAAATCAATCAACGTGGACTAGGAGTAGTCGACCGAAACTCGACAAATGAGCAGCGGTTAAAAGGAAATAAGCCCGATTCACAGGAAATAGGACATTGATTCAATACGAACTATTGTTGTCAACCAGTCACGGTCAGCTATATACATACATTTTGGGAGAGTTTGTGGCTTGTATTATATGTAAAGATATTTATCTAAATGTGGTTCTGGCTACTTAAACTTGGAACGAGAATACAAGATAATTTTACGTAAAAGGATTCTAAAATGAAAGAAGGCCTATTGATGGGAAATTCTTTACGACACTGCTATCATATCGGAGCAAATCGTTTTTAGTGTTTACCTTGCT
The DNA here is from genome assembly GCA_963662085.1 of Eupithecia inturbata. Taxonomy (NCBI): domain Eukaryota; kingdom Metazoa; phylum Arthropoda; class Insecta; order Lepidoptera; family Geometridae; genus Eupithecia; species Eupithecia inturbata. The sequence continues at coordinate 4,561,112 of OY759180.1, read as the reverse complement.
GTTATCATTTGTTGTTTACACACATTATATTTCCATATATTTTATTTTAATATTTTTTTTTTATTCTATGAATTGTACCTTAGCAACTGGATAGGTAAACTAGGCCTCCCTAAATTTGTGGATGTAGATACATACCCAGTATCTACCTATTTATTTGGATCATCAGTAAATGTTGTAAAATTCTGCGTGAGATAACATCATCTCATAATTTCGCTGCAGGCTTTTTTCTACTCACAGACTAAACTCGTTCAAATCCAATTCCAAAACCTGAAAAAGAAAACAATAGGTTTAACAACTTAACGAAACGTAACTATCATTGTTAACCCAACCAAATATTATCAATATTACATTTTAGACAAAATAATTTTGTCCGAAACAACCACAATAATAATTTTGATGGATATATAGTAATGTGTGCTAAGCTGCGGGTAACAACTAGTAATAAATAATGCTAGAAAATCCACACAGCATCATCTAAACCACTAAATGTATGTTTGTTACTTCTTCACGCCAAAACTACGAACTACTGAACAAATAAAGCTGAAATTTTGCATAGGTGTTGCTCTAAACCTGGAATCAAAGAAAGGCTTCTTTTTTCCATAATTTAGTTGCCATGGAATAGAAATAAACTATAAGCGTTTCCATAGAAACAAAGCGTGCGAAGCGGGGCGGGTAGAAACTAGTTATACACATAAAATAGTCCCTGTATCTTATTAAATCAAAAGTATAACTCCTAAACCCAATCACAATAACTAAACCACGCACAAAAATCAAAAATCCTAACCCAATCCACTAAACCAAAACAGAAATTAATCAGAGATTCCCGAGGCCCCCATTAGAAAATGATTTAGTCGGAGTCCATCGAACCCTGCTTTCCCTGCAATTAGACGTGCAGAACAATGTGCAGTGATTTTTAAATGATCGCCCCCGGCATCTGGCGGGTCCGGCGACAATATTGGTAATTGCTTTGTGACCTGCTGTGTTGAGGGGGCTCTGAAAGGTGTCGCTCTTTGAAGGGAGTTTTGGAGTAGTTTTCTTTGTAGGTAGAAATAAATAGAGCAAGTTTTATGAAAATAAATGTAATAAATAAATTTTGCACATGGAAAAACTAAATAAAAAACAAGACATTATTATGTAAAGTACCAATATTTTTTGAAGTAACTGTATATCACTGTATATAACTGTATATACAAGCGGTTCTCAACGTCTGTGCGTCCACTCAAGCAGAGATCAACTGAAGGTCATTAGTCAACTCTATTTGCATCTTCGTGAGCATTAAACGACATAACAAAATGATGTCAATCTACTGATAGAAAAAGGTACCTACTCTACTTGCCCAATCGTTAACAGAAATCAAAAGAATTCCTCAAACGATATAAAATTTTAATTTAACCCAGCATAAAAGGCAGTTTAATTTGTCAGCATCAGCTCTCCGTTTATTGGCGCGCAGAAATTAATATTTCGATATCAAAAGTTCACGCTCAACTACCCACCCCAGGTCGAGGGCAACAACTATATTGTGAATTGTCACAGGTGAGCAAATGCGCTTAGATTATTTACTTTTTTTCGAGATCAAACGTTGTCGTGGCGACTAGGGATGATCTGGAATTATTCACGTGTCATAAAGCGCTGCACGTGCCGTGCACGCAATATTGGATGGACCTAATCTAATGGATGGTGGATAATCCGTAACAACCCGAGTAGAAGGGTAAAACAATTGACTACCGTTTTAATACAGTTGGCGCCGTTTTGGTTCAATCTACTCCTTATGTAAGTAAGTTTTCGTAACCGGCTACAAAAAAGGTTTTGTCTTTCATGTCGAGTATTTATTAACATTCGGAGTTATTTCAGCATTAGAGGAGCTGCGTTTGTTGTTGTTTGAAAAGCCAGAGAAGACCTTGGAACATAAGCAGCGAACCCAACGGGTGTAGTTGTCAAACTAGGCCTAGATATCACTACTCACTGAATCCCCGTGGTAAAAAACTCGATTTACATAAAATTCAAAAGAAAATCTTCAGTTCCTTGTATGTGGAAACACGAATGAGAAACAAAAGTACGATGAAAAAAATTCATGATAGTGCACTGTTTCGCACATAATTTGGTCGAGATCTCAGGAATCCTGCGGTCTATAGGAATGACTTGTTTTGATTCGTAGGTTATTACTAATTATATGGTTTCCAACCAATTTCTTCATAAGTTGTGTAGTTTTCTTGTAAATAAGCAAAAACTTGATTTTTGCGTTTCCGTCGTCCCAAAAACGTATGCTCTATCCCGCTCCTATGAACGCAAAATCCTATGCCTATCCTTTTCATAAAATGACGCGCATATAAAATAAAAAATATAAAAATAAGAACTGGTTCAAAAACCTCTATCCCAAGCTCATATCCCCGATTTAATGACGCAACCTGAAAAACACCTAATTAAATTCTAATTACCACATTACACTACAGCCTCCTACCATTTGTTCCCACATTAACGTCGTCTCACTAAACAAATAGCGTCATCGGTTCGAGTTTAATCCAAGCACCTATTAGAGCACGATCGCAATTACCGCCTAGTTATCGCCGGAAGAAGGCGGAGATAGTTAGGGCCCGGAAAATATTCCGTTCACTAATTATTTCCACGTAATTAAATCCGGGTTATCGTCACCACCTGCCGCATTGTGCGAGCGTGATTTACGGCAGCACGGTTCTGCGGATGCCCAGCTCTTTTTGCACCGATTAATTATCGAATTGCTCATTATTAATTGCTGTGAAATTAATGTGGAGTGCGAAGTGCCACTATCGGGCGATTCAAGGGCTGTACATAACTGTGGCGGGGATGAATCTAAAGTGGTCAGTGAGGAGAACTTTTGTTATCAACGATTATAATATTTATTAATATTATCATTCTCTGCATCCTTAGTACTTTTGACAAGACATTTGAAATTGTTTAAGTGGGCATCTATTTTTCGAGTAGGTATTTTATAATAATAAATAATGCTGGACAACTCACACAGCATCATCTAGCCCCAAGCTAAGCAGAGCTTGTGTTATGGGTACTAGATGACTGGTATACTTAATACAATACACCACGTATTTATGATTATACATAGAAAAACATCCAGAACACCCGGAACAAAAATCTGCAGATCGTATACATAATTATTATTTGTCCCGAGGTGGGAATCGAACCCGCAACCTCCTGCGATAGGTATGCCACAGCCATTATTTTTATTTTGCACCGTCTCTAACATGCTACAAGTTTATTTTAACAACCTTTTTTTAACTTCATGTGTGTATGTTTGAACGTTTTGGTCTAATCTTGGAAGCGGAATTTCAATCACTTCCTGTTAACCCAGGGTTTTAAAATTTTGCAAGATCATTCAAGTCTGATGACAATACACTAAAAAGGCAGAAATAACCTTATGCTGCAATCAGGACTGTCTCCTCATGGAGGTATTTAACATAGAGAAAGAAATTCAACCTCCTTTCCTTACGCCTGTCAAAACTTACCGATCTGTCATTCACAAAAACGAAATAGTGTAATGAAACTACACAAAATTATCATACAAGCTTGTTTCAAAAGATTTTTACAAAATCGATCTTATTTTATTTTACTATATATTTATTTAATAATATATTCATTGCATCATATTATGGTACATACATTTGTCAGGACTTATTAACTACATATATTATATAATACACACAATATGTATCTACCCATTTAGAGTGTTGCAATGGGTCTCAATATAATATGTCAGTTTATTAACCATCTTTGAAGAAAATGATTTCATTTTATTTGTGAACGCAAAGAAAATAAAACCAGGAACCAGGAAGTCAAAGAGAAGAACACTGATCGTCCCATTTGCAATCTCTTTAAGGACCACTTTGTAGATTACATTCTCCTCGCAGTACCTTCCTGCAAAATGCCGCCTCCTTTTACTTATAATGAGGGATTTTACAAAAAAAACTAGCAATAGCATCTCGAGTAAAGGTAACGTTAGTTCGTAAGGTTTTAACATACATTTGTCTAAGTGAATAACTTAGACAAATCAAAAACAAATGAGAAAAATCCCAAGTAAATTTTCATTTAGCGTGAACAACGTGGAAAAGTAGGCTGGTTCCGAAGGGAGAGACGACGCAGTGTAAGGCCGCGTTCACATTATGCTATTTTTTTTTGGATCGCTAGAAAGCTGTTTAGGACCTTGTAAGAGTGTATATCACATAATTATCACAGCTTAAAAAACCTTATTATAGCAAGAAGTGAAATGCTCCGAAATGGGACTTACATTCAACTCACATTTGGTAGGTATTGCATGCTGGCAAGTCTTAGAAACTTTTTTGTTCCAAATTCCAAATACTTTGGTGGTACTTTTGAATACTATTGAGTTATATAATAGGTACTAATTAAACTATTGAAGGGTTCATGCGCACATAAAAAATTGACCGATAAATTAAATAAAATAGGATTTTATTTCCATGCAACTACTAAAATACCATCCTTGATCTAAAGATTAGTTTGTAATTCATCTAAAATTATATTTCATTTACACATTTGACACTTCTTTATTACACACAGTCAAATAAACCGGCAAGTGCGAGTCGACTCGCACACGAAGGATTCCGTACCGTAAAACTCAGGCAACTTTTTCAAAGAACATTAAATTTTCACTTGTTGGGAGACCCCTTTTAATTTTCAACTTAATTTAATTTTTAGTATTTGTTGTTATTACAGTTAAAGTGGTACTTATTTATAGTAAGTTTCATGTGCCTACCTATTGTAGTTCAAGAGATACAGTCTTGACAAATTAAGAGCAATGATGGCAAAAAAATAAAGTTTGTTGTATGGGAGCCCCCTTTAATTTTGATATTTTTTTTTATAACGGTAAGAGAAATACACATTTTCTTAAAATTTCAACGGTGCACCTTTTACGGTTCATGACATGAGATAAAGACCTGTGACAGACGGAAGGACAGCGGAGGCTTAGTAATAGGGTTCCGTTTTCACCCTTCGGGTACGGAACCTTGAAAATAATATATTCATGCACAGGGACATGACAAGTACATACAAGTATACAGCCACCAGGCCCTAAAAGTTCTTTGGTCATGCATAGTTACCATGGTTACCAGATGTTAGGCTTTTTAGGCAGTTATCAGGTTTTCGGGGGTTTAGAAAATGTCAGGGTTTTCGTTGAAAGGTGGTGGAGAAAAAAGTTAGTATTGTTATGAAAAAGCACCACAAATTTGTGTAAATACTGTACAAAAAATATACATGCATAAATTGCCGGTGTTACTGTGTGCAAAATATAGACTTTTCCATTGGTTTCTGTCAATGGCTGCTGCCACCCAGTCTTTATAAGTCAATTTCGTTAGTCAAGTACATAGTAAAAGCACTAAAATATACTTAGATACTTAGGTACTCATACCTACCATAGAATAGTAAAAAATATAGCTGCCTAGGTACCTACTCTCTGCTTGTACTTGTGTGTATGTAAATGTAAATAAAAGGCCATAAACAGGTTTTATGGCCTTTTATTAACAGTATCAGTATATTTATCTTTATCTTTATCTAAAAACATGAAACACTCTATCAACCCTTGTTTAACGATCAGGTGCCATTGCATGCGGCTACTCCTAAAATGACTAGGTAGTCATTTCTCAAAATAACTTCTGAACCCCGGATTCCACTGTGAGCACAGCCTAAGAAGAATCTCTCCCAGCAAATTAGAGGGCTGTAATAAGACTGGACCCGGCGCCCTGATAACGGCCATATTGTTGTTCTTATTATTCTGTCGACTCGATGCGAATATTTTTCACGGGAATGTTGAGATATTTTTCTCGGTATCATTATTTGATATTATTTTCAGACACATTGTAAATGCGTAAGCTTAGATGTTTAGATGGATGGATGTTTGTTAATTCTTCACGCCAAAACTACTGTACGGATCGGGGTGAAACTTTGCATAGATGTAGTTCTAAGCCTGCAATAAAACATAGGCTACGTTTTATCCATAAATCAGTTCCTACGGGATAAAAACAACCTTTAAACGTTTCCATAAAAACAACGCGTGCGTAGTCGCGGGCTGAAACTAGTATTGCATTAGTAAAATATTGACGTATTGTAGGAACAATTTAATTTAATTTTATCGGTCTGCCGTCACATCGGATTATGAGAGTGAGTGAGTAGAGTGCAGGTGCACTCTACTGCGCAAACACAGGTGTGTTTGCGCACACACTTGTGCACTATAGTAGGTATATTCTGCGCACTGGCCGCCGTGGCATGTGCGCATTCGGCTAGGAGGCTATCATATTTTCAACCTATCGGTCTAGATGACTCATTAATTTATATAATAGCGAGCCCGCGCGGGCCGTACTAACTTGTCTGTCTGTTTATCTGTCTGTCTGTTACCTTTTCACGCCTAAGCGGCTGAACGGATCTTAATTAAATTCGGCATGGAGATAGATGGTCATAGGCTACTTTCTACCTCGGAAAAGAGCGTGCGAAGCCGCGGGCAGCAGCTAGTATTCACTAATTGTACATTATTTTGTCTGATTTGCACCTTCACTTTAGAAATAAACTGGACAAGTGCGAGTCGACTCGCACACGAAGGGTTCCGTTCCATACTTGACTTTCGAAAAAAAAAAACACGTAAAACCCTAAAAACACAATTTTTTTTTATGGGTTCCAAAAAAAGCAAACAGCCAAAATGACGCGGTCACCCATCCAAGTACTTACCGCTCCCAACGCTGCTTAACTGTAGGTAGATGTTCCACTTGGTATGGACGTTGCCCTCGTATTATATTTATTGAATTTTTAATAATTTTTATTTTAGTAGCAATAGTAATGTATACTTTGTAAAAAAAATACTGTCTACTTTTCACGGTTCAAGAGATAGAACCTTGAAAAATAAGAGCAAAAATAGCCAAAAACTCAGTTATACCTAATCTAGTTATGTAACTATGTATTTTGTAGCCCTTAGCTTTTCCTGAATAAATGAAATGAAAAAGTCACGTTTTTTGTATGACCATTTTTAATTTGGACATTATTATTTTTTTATTGTTAGATGTTATCGCGGCAAGAGAAATACACATTCACAGATAATTTCAACCTCTTACGATTCATGGTATAGAGCCCTCTGACAGACGGACGGATGGAATTACGGACGGACAGCGGAGGCTTAGTAATAGGGTTCTGTTTTCAACCTTCGGGTACAGAACCCTAAAAAGTAGGTACCCTATTTAGATAGTTATGAAGTTACACCCGATTCCACTGTGATCCACTGAGCTAATCGTTTAATGGATAAGATTCCTTTCTTTTTCCACTCTGTTCCACCGATGGATTTAACAAACCGGTTGTTAAATCCATCGGTTCGTACGCACTTTTAGAATTAAATAATCAAAGGTCAATTATCTTGTCAAAGTCAATTCGGCAACAGAAAGAATTGTCCATTTGCCAAGAGACTTGATCATTGATTAGTTAATCGCCGTATGAACAACCGGCTGTACTTATTATATTATTATTTATTTAACTATTGTACATTGCATTATATGCAACCAGTAGTACCACCTTAAAATACGAAAAATCGGTATAGGATACGGAGTTACATAGATATTCTAAGATTCAAAATTTATAATTTACCCTCTATATTTCTAAAACGCTTCGATAGCGCGATCTAGCGCTCGGTCACTTTTACTAGCGACATCTAGTTATAAACGATAGTGAGAGAAATTTGTGAGAGAAATGTGTTGAGTTGAGGGGCGTCCTTACAGATTTTCGTGTCTACTGTAGTGGTAATGGCATGAGCATAAATTATAAAAAATTATACGGTTACATTAATAAATCACACTAATATTATAAATTATTATTCATAATACCTAATGGTGATAGTCGTGATGAAACGAAGTACATCATCGTTGTGAAGCTCACAACCGAAATTAGTCTAATGAAAAATCAGGCAAAAGAAAGCAACAAAAGTTTATGTTATTAAGTACCTACTTACGTAATATCCGACAGCAATGTTTTACGAAATTTTCACCTGAAGCACGCAATCACCGCCGCAATTAAATTTAATTAATCCAGTATTACGAAATCTTATATTTTCTTCGTTAGAACATAATTCTGCGCGGTTTGTTCAGTGTCTCTTATATATGTACTTGAATATAAGCTCATTAGTAATTACGAGGGCTGGCGCGGACGCGTGGCTAAATATTTTCTCGAGCCGAGCCACCCGGCGCGGCGGCGGCACAGTGTAGCGGCATTATCAGTTGGACAACTTAAAAAAAAAAAAAACAATGACGTGACAGAAGTATATCTGACTGTTATTCTGACTTCATCACATCGAAATTCGGAGATAGAAAACAGTATAATTCTGGATAATTTCTTTGTGAGCAGTCTTAAGGCGCTATACTGACACACACTAGAAATTAATATTTAAAAATGCCAAAACTATCTATATTTATTTAAAAGTATAAGAGGTCCAATTCTGCACATTGATGTTTTTTTTTTGCACAGCTTTTCTTAATATGGTAGAAAATATGTGGTCAAATGTGAAAACTTAATTATTTAACAGCAGTATGGCAATCGCGAACGAAGAAGAAACGCGCTCCTACAGCTAGTACAAAATAAATCTATTAATGAGGCATTTCAAAAAGCTTAGCTTAAGCAATGATAGATATCACAAACTGTCCCAATGAGTTTTTGAAAATTCCTTTGACTAACTTAATAATAAAAAAAAATAGGTGGCAGCGCTACTTTGAGTCGGGATAGTCTCATAACTGGTAAACCAGAGACTAGTAGTAAGTAGTAGTAAATCATTTATTTGTCACATAAAACACACACATAAAATTGGTTTACTCATTACAAAGTGGCAAAATTTAAACAAAAATTAAATAAAAAAAAAAAGAGTAAAAACAAAAAGTAGAGGTACCTCTTATACCTGTGCTAACCTGTGCTAAAAAATATGTGTGTGTAGCAGCAGTGGCAAATGGGTAATTGCTCAGCGATTATATTGCTCTATGAGCAAACACTGATTTTCAGATTTTCAGCTACCACCTTCACCTTCAGGGTGACGAGACAAGGCGAAGCCAGCGACACACGGCTGTCAGTAAATGTACCTACTGCCTACAACCATAATAGAAGTAAAATCTACAAAATATATTTAATACACCACATACAAATACCCATTCAACATACTAACTTCAAATGTAACTATAAGATGGATGGATACTGTAAAGCCAAAATTATGGTCGAAGAAGAGGTATATGGTTCAGTCACACTAATGTGGTGTGGTGTGTTTTATTTTATCGCTTATAAATGTGTTGTGACCCATACTAAATGCATGAAACCGATATGCTTCTGACACGTCATGAAAGCACACCACAGTAGTGTGGTTCTTACGCATGTGACGCGGATCTCTATGCAAGTAACGCTGAAGTTACCATACTGAGGCGTACCACACTGTGCCCCTGCTGCCGCCTGGCCGCAGTAATTAAAAGAACGGCTCGAGGGCCGTTCCCGGGAAAATCAAAAATTTATTATTGTTCACGCATATTTTCTTCACGAAAATATTTTCGCTGGGAAGTGATTAATATTCTAAATTGCTTAATTAGGGGACGATCTTTTATTCTTCCAGATAAATAGGCTAAAGATTTCTAATTTATTGGGTGAGCAAAATGGCTAGACAAAGTAATTAAAAAAATATTTGTGTATCTGTATGAACTAGACCACAGAAATAGCTAGACGTTGTATGATGAAAACAGAAGTCGACAACATTTTGTTAATGAGGTTAGGTTAGAACAACGTCGCTGAGAGTGCGTCATTATAGCACTAAGCCTTGTGCGACGCGAGCTGGGGTTACCTGCTATAATTTTCTTTACCAAAATTGTGGCAAAGTAAGGTGTGCCTAAACATGTAATTGTTTGTGTCAGGCCGTTAATTAATAAATAATTCATATTTGATATTATTTTTTCTGAATAACAGTCAGAAAAAATAATATCGATTTTAACGTGCCTATCCAAAAACGATATTATAATTTGAACTACGTATAACAATAGATACACAGTTGTGATTACATAATATTGTAAGCTGCCTGTATTTTTAAGCATTGTGTTCCGTTTGGTGTGTTAAATAAATAAAGAAGGTACTACACTAACACTTAATCCTCAGTTGGCATAGAAATCATTTTTGAAAATTGCTGGATTTTGACAGACCCCCCCTATAGCGGGCCCCTATAGCGGGTGTAACACAGTTTACATAATTGACAGGACAGACACGGCCTTTCAAGAAAACGAGTTGGCAACCCCGCGAGGGTAGCTGAAGCGGGCGCGGGCGCAGCACAAAGCCAGAATTAATGACACCTCGTGAAAAGCCACGATGAGTTATTTTCGAGAGGAAAAGGCACGTCGAGTGGCGCGCTTGTTTTGACTCTACATACCGTTTTGTTATAATTATAACTAACGAGATCAATAGACGGTAAAAATTTACTGTAAACTTTGGATATTTTGATTATATATCAAACAAGTCACATTATTATCGATGCAACACACTTAAAGTTTGTAGTCTGCGAAGTAGGACCCTAAGGGAGACATTGCGGCATGTGCAAATTAACAACACATATTTTTCCAATTGTACTTGCTGCCACACCATAGGCCGCGTCTCTCTGGGAGACGCTTTAGTGTCATGGCACATTGAAAACGAATAGAAGGATTTTTTTTATGATTTTGATAGGACTTTACAACGTATGGCACAAAAAATATGTGTGTCACGCTTAAAAAAAGCCGCGCGCTATTGTTGTAATGCTCGCGAAAGCCTGCGACTTAGTGAGCCTTAATTAAGGCTGGTGTATGCCCCAACGGCCTTGAAAACACAAAATAATTATCTCTTGCTGTATAAATAACTTGTTTTATTCGTGAAATGTTCAATTTGTGTAAAATACTTTGACTTTTAACAGAGTGAACGAAAAATACTAAAAACAAAAGCGTTTAGAAGAAATATCCGAATATCGAATATTTTTTTTACATTCTGAGTTTGTGTATTTTTCTATCAATCAAATATTTGTCAAAGTATTTTACACAAATTTCTCGACACATTTGCTCCCTTTGGGGTCGAGACCCTGGGTCCGTGGGGTACCGAGGCTCTCCGGGTTTTCAAAAAGTTATCTGAGCGTCTGGTCGACGCGACGCGTGACCCGAGAGCTGGTCGGTATCTGGCGCAGCGCATCAGCATTGCCATACAGCGGGGCAATGCAGCCAGCGTCTTGGGGACGCTTCCGACACAAATTGAACATTTCACGAATAAAATAAATTATTTATACGGCTACTGATAATTATTTTGTGTTCTCAAGGCCGTTGGGGCATAGGCCAGCCTTAATAGTGATAGTGTTCACAATCTTCAAAAAATACCTTCGGTTTCATTGTATCTTGTTCCCCATGAGTAGTAGTCACAATAAGAAATCAGCAGTTACCGAAATGGTTTGCGTAATAATACCTGCTTAGTCATATTTAGAAGAAGGCCATTTGATTATGGCTATAAGGCCATGATGCACCATATTTGCATAGTTCAGATCTTTGTCATGCAGACACAAAATCTCTTCTTCAGTCTTTTTAGTTATCTTCTTCATATTTACATTCATATTTTTTTTCGCCGAAAACAAAATCCCACATCATTACTTTATCTTCCATCTTTCCCATAGTTCTTGTAAGGAACATGATACTTGAGCTTCGGTCTGGATCTGCAAATCGAACCTGCGTTCGTATCGCGTATCGCCCGCAACACATCTCGGCTTTCTTGATAAAACAAGAGATGCGAGAGTCTGATTGAGTCATTGTAGTTCCGTACAAAGTTTAACACTTTGTCGTTTGGTGTTTTAAAACTTTTCTTAACACTATTCTTATGACATATATACTTTAAAAAAACCATAGATTATTAATCTACCAACGTACCAATGTATTGTTTGCGTCCTTGTTTTAAGTAGGTATATATTATTTTTATTTAATTATTCATCTTACCACCATTTAGTATCAGGTAGAAGAGAGAACAGGAGCTTCATCCTTACATATGTAAATATCAGATCTCATTCACTGTCCAGCATCAGTACCTACTTCTGCTCTACATACTCACGTATATTATAGAACACAAAGGTGCGTCATGAGGACTCAAACATATAAACCGGTGAAGAGTGAGTAGATACAGTTATTTGCTTTTCTCATACTAGTTATTTAGAATAAGAATAAAATATATTTATTTTATAAACAGAACTAAACATACACAACACATACTAAATAATACATATAAACAAAACTTAATTAAAGAGGAAAAAACAAATGATGGCTTTGCCTGTTTACAAAATTGGCTCTGGCGTGGCATTTCGTGCGGGCCCCTAAAACAAATAATAAAAAGTACACGGTTGATCAGAGGCACCGATAGCTACCGTTTACGCGCCCTTTGTTCTCCGTTAATAAAAACTCAAACAATGAACGAGCTCAAACATGTCCAATAAAAAATACGTAGGCTTTCGTTCATAATCAGGCAAAAAAATGAGCCGCGGGAAATAAGTGTAGGATGAGTGATTCGAGAATTAAATATTTCCAGTTTTAGTGTTGCCCGCTATCTTTTTGATGTCTTTCTTCCATCTCATTTGTGGCCGTCCCATCGGTCTTTGTTTCCCCGTAGTATCCTCTCTCCAAGAGTTTGTTGGACCCTTACTGCCTAAAGTAGATGGAAATGGGAGAGTTTGTGGGAGGCCTTCACTAGTTTACTGGTCGATTATAAATAATTTATTGTTCTCTTCACACAATGAGCTTACATTTACAACCAAAATAGTAGGTATAACTATAAAAGCAACATTGCGCGAGACTGGTGCCTGCGTTAGGTTTCTAAAAAAACCTGTGTTACGGTCACCAGGCTCCCACTCCGCGGCAGAAGTGCAGTTACTACATGTCATATTATAGCTCCGTTAACAACATTATGCCAAGTGTACAAATAAAAAAATAAAAATAAATATTACTGAAAAAAAAAATTAATAAGCAAAATTTTATACCTAATTAAATAAACTAACACAAAATAACCTAATTAAAAAAAATAACCTAGGAGAAACTTTATAAAGTTAAGGTTTTAATTAATTAGTAAATTAGTAAAGCAGCATTCCTTGTGGTGCAGGGCCGTGAGTGTGTGTGTGTGTGTGTGTCTGGGTGTGAGAGTGCGTGGATTTGATGTGTGTTTGGATAGGCTACAAAGAAAAAGAAGAAGTTTTAGAGTAAAAAAACATGGCCAAAATTAGCCAAATACCTAGGTAATGTTATGATGGGGATACCAGAAGGAACCTCATTTTATGGATTAGGTAGTTCTGAGTTTGAATTTGACTGTGACCTATAATTGCAGGGTTAATGAAAAAAATCTTGCCACTATCTGGAACTTTTTCGAATTGAAATTACGTAATTATTTTAGGTCGAGAAGTTACACGTGCACTCCGATAGTACTTATTATGTTAGATTGTTAAAATTCACGTGAATATAACCTGACATTATGGGCTTACAATCGAGCACAAAAGTATAACAGGGGTTTTTTAAATTAGTATAGAGGTAGTTAGTTTTTACGTATTTCACACATAATGCACGCATTGAAAATGATGTAATACAGCTTCCTTGTAACATGCCCACAGCTATACAGCTATACACAAAAATAAAATTGAATTGTCAGTTTGTAATGGCAAAATAACAGCTATGTTTTTACTTATGCTTAAAAAAGTTACAACAACAAAACTATTCATAAACTTTTATCGGTTTGTTCCGGGTAATTTCAGAAACGACTAGACTGATTTTGACGTTCCTTTCACTGGCAGATCCGATCAGAATCCGTCCTGGAATAAAGGAAAAAAATATGTTCCCGCAGAAAAAAAATCAAACCCATGAAATTGTGAATGTCATCAATTCAATTCCACGCAGGCAAAGCCCCGGGCACAGCTAGTAATAAATAATGAAATAGCTTTTTCTGGATATATTCATACAGCATTATCTAGCCTTAAAATAAGCAGCTTGATTGTTATATAGGTACCTACCAGATGACTGCTAAACTTACTACTTAATACATAGAAAACACAGACCCAGAACATATATCCGGAGATATGATTTTACACCAACACAATACCATTTGGTGAGTGCAATAATTTTACAAGCTCTTCCGAAATCCACGGCTCGCTACTTACATATTTATAGTTGTGTTTAGTTTAAATTTAATAGGCAGGTCATTCGCATGTTAATGAGCGATTAGGTACAACCAGGCATTCATATTAATTTCACCAACTCCCTTAAAAACTGTAGAACTCGACTGTACCGCGCACCTGGGTCGCCCGGTCGCCGGGGGCTCTTATTCAAATGCAAATCAAACGTTCCATTTTTAAAATCTACCATCTCGGCACTCTTCGCTTCCGGAATGACTTATGTCCATTGCTAACAACATCATTCGGGCCTCTCAATCAATTTTCGAACGTACCACTTTAGACGGTGAAATGATTATTCTTTGTTGTGCTATGCGATATGTGACGTTTTATAAGTGGAAAGTCATGTCGTTTGGGACCTTTTAGGGAACATTTCGAGTACCCAGGTGTGCTCCCGATCCGGTTAAGGGAAGCGTCCTTGTTATAGAATCTCGTATAAATCGTTTAATGGTTTGTTTTAAATTTCATTTTTATATTCACTGGCGCGATGTTGTAAATTATTGGTTGTAAAATGGTGGAGGTTTTATTGGTAGTTTGTAATTCGATCATCGGCATACAAAGAAGTTTTTGTGAATGAATTTTAATATTCGTGGGTGGTTACGTTATGCTACGAACTATGTAACATAGACCTTGTTTTTCGACGGCTTAACACGATCAAAGTCTCTGGGATACAATTATTAACTCTTGTGTTGAATTGAATAAGAGCTCAACCTTTATAATAATAATTTACTAACTTTTGTCAGAATTACTACTGTCAGTGCTGGAGATCACTAACCAAAAAATTGGATTCATATAACACGATTTCACTTTTTACATAAAAATCAATTATAAAATAAATCACCCTTACAATCCATCATAGACCATAGACATAAAAACCATAGAACACAATGGGAGACCTCACGCAGCAGACGGCGTGGCACCATCTTATCTCGACCGTAAAATCTGGCCGAAATCCTGCACTGGGTGGTTCATTCAACACGTAAAAAGGATAAAAGCATGTTTTGAAGTTGAAATATTTATTTAGTAACAAGTTTAAACAAGTACATATCAGAAAATTAAAAAAAAACTGACTTCAAATTATGATCTCCTGAAAAAACAAATGTACCTATCTAGCTTCCTACCTCCTTGAAATTAAAACATACTCGCACATTGTGCCGTAGAAACCTAGCTTAAGACGCGAGAAACGTGATTTCTAAAATATAAAGAAAATAAATCTGACCTAAATGAACCACGCTGTATAGAACACTTAAAATGATCAATTTGGTTTGAACGTGCGAAAAACCACCTTCAATAATTAATGGTCGCCATAAATTGTGTCCCAACAAACAAAAAAAATGTGTTCGATGCCCAAAAGATATAAAAAGTGTGCTCGATGAATTCTTTGAATTCCACACACAGTGGGGTTGACGGCAGACGTGTTAATTTAGAATTGCGAAGGTTTATTAATGGAATTGCATAATTCATTCCGAGAATCTTTAAAACAAAGAGTCGTGCTTCTTTCAATGAAATCTTTTAGACCCTCGTGATACATCGTCACTTTCCATGAGGATATTAAAGATTATTTATAGCAATATAGGAAATATCAGCGACCAAAAAAAAATGAATTAAATAATCTATAATATGATAACAGATCGCGAAAGATTAAGGAGTTTTCCATGAGGGCTTGTGAATTCACATTATGAATTCTCATTTTGGTCAAACGAAGGTCTATTAATTATTATTAAAGGAAACCTATAATGGATTTTTTCTTGCGGCAGTTTCTTTCACATTTCCTTTAGTTCTTTCAAAGAACTGCTGAAACTTTCGAATGAGCCTAGTATAAGCTTTTATGATTTTTTAAAATACCTACGTAGTTAGTATCTATTTATACCTACACTGTACCTACATATTGACAGTAAATAAATGAAATTAAAAGGAGGCGTAAAGGCAAATATCTATATTCAACTCAAAAATATCCAGGTAATTTTAAGTCAAATATGAAACATTTCTCAAGAAGCAAAAAGCTGATTTGCATGAGTCCGTAATTGGCAGTTCATTAGCAAGTCCGTAATGAGTCGAGTAAATTGTTTTACGTTGAGTTATTCGCACGATGACAGTCAGCCAGTTGCTTGTAGTACTTACAGTAGCTTCGGAGTCATCGAACTGAATCACTCATCTAGGCAGTAAATCAGCCCAACAATCTTCGCCATAGATATAAATAACAAGTTTTGGCTGATTTATTGCTAGACTATAAAGAAAACGGCGGTTTTTACAAATAAATAAGGACATATAAAGCTATCAAACGTTATAGAATCACATGACGGATTTCCTCATAGATCACGCATGAAAAACTGCCCACAATCCGCATTTCGGCACGCAAATCACAGAATCGTATAACTCACGAATGTAAAAAGTATCGCAGTCAGGTCGAGGGCCACACAAAGGGCGCTCGTAGTTCGCCAATAATAATAGCTAATAGTTTTCTCAAGTTCTATAGAGATTTGATTTAGTGCGCTCAAAAGTCAGGCAGTAAATCAAAGAGCTATCTCGCACCGAAACGTTCAATATTCGATCCAATAATGATCCCGAAGGACACGTGCTCTCTCATTATTTGAAGTTATTCCGTTCTTGATTTAAAATAAATATATTTTATTACGCCATCTGTCATAAGAAAGATAAAACTTGTAATGGAGTCTGCGCGGGAGGCTGTGGTCATTTCTCGCACTGACGTTTACTATCGATGTGACTTAAGTTACTGTAAATGCTGCGAGCGACGCTTGTTCCTCATTACCACTCGGACGTCGAATTTATTGCTCATCAAAATTGTAATATTGTTGTTATTACCTGTTAAACTGGTACTCGTATTTTGACCATAATATTAATGAACTGAGGCCCGTAAACCACGATCCCACGCGTCCATCGCTGCGGATGTCGAGTACCTAGAGCATTCAATACAACGGAAACACATCCTTTATAATTATGAATATAAAATACCTAACCATTCGTATGATAAATTGATCACAGACGACTTCATATCATATCTCACGATGCTACAGATGCTATCAAAGTTTCGTAAGTTTATTTTGCAGCAAGAATATATTTTTAACCGAAATTATGTGGACATGAGGCGTAAAGAGCTGTTAATTGACTGTAACGGAGTGCACTCACCATGACCTCGTCCGAAGCATAGTCATATCTTTCATACTTTTCTATAATACCTCAAGTTCCAGCACAAAACGTGGACCCGTTACCGTTCACTCAAGTGGATTAATCTTTTTATTAAGAACCAGAGGATACAACCACTTCAAAAGTTCAATAACGCGCCCAAAAATACATAAACCACTCCACTCCAAACTCCATCCAAGCAAATTGAATTTTTACATGAAACGTAATAACAGACGGCATCAAAAGGCCTCGACTGTCCGTACAGGCTTTCCTTTTAATTAGACCCTAAGTACTCGTTAAAAAACAAGATCTTCCCGAACAGACAAAGCGGCCTCCGCTAACAAACAGTGCGAATGTAAAAACGTTGGATAAATAAGTGGAAAAGTACAGGTAAGTCGAAGAGGGTTTTTGTACGGCCGGGCCGGCCGGCCACTTAGGTCATCCTGCGAAATAAAGCGCAAGTTTTTTATATCGCTTTTAAATGCGAGCAGCGTCGGACCCACCTCATCCCCTTCTACGATAATGTGAAAGGAAACAACGAAAGAAAATGTTTCCGAGCGCTCGTTCGCTTTTATTGGACGGTCCTGAGTAGTTTCGATTGCAAATAGTTCGTGTAATTCAGTTAGCTTGTTTTGCTTTCAACGAGGCGAATAATAATTGAACACCATAAATATCTGAGAGTTTTACCTGCGCTAAAAAAGCGCATTTACGTAGTCGACGAGACGCGTAACTACCGTTTCGTAGAAAAAGTTGTTTGTAGACGACTTTGTGTGTGTTTATGAATGTTGCGTGAAAAATTCGCGATTTCTTTTGTAAGTAGGAAAATTTTTATGTTAATTAAAACTGGATTCGCTTGAACATGAATGGCAATCATGTTTATCCGTTGGATTTTAGTGGTATTTTAATCTGTAACCACGAAGGTATTAAATAAAAACACAATTTAAACACAATTAAGAAAACTTATTGTAAGTAAAAGCTATTTTCAAGCCCGATTTAAACATAAATAAGAAGGAATGGTTTAATTCTAGCTTTGTATCAAAATATGTTTCGAACTTCAATCCTAACAAACCCAAACCAGAGTTTACGTACCTACTATATACCTACCTAATGCCCAAACGTTCAAATTGGACCTCTGAAAGGCCAGAGTGTCGTTTGAAGTAATTAGTATGGTGAGGGTATGGCGAAATAATCTTAGTGGGGGCTGGTAATTAGAAAACATTATGCCCGGGGCAGGTTTGACAATTAATTAATTTCTTTTCAGTTCGCCCATCCAGGCTTGGAGATTGAAAACGGTTTATCGGAAGCAATTATTAGTTTTATTATGCTGGGAATAGGGTTAATTGTTTTATTCTGGCTAGAGTTTTCAATGAGTTCATCTTCATTTTTTTGTATACTAATGCTTCAAGAGCATAAACTCAATTGACCTTGAGCTTCGAGTCCAGTTGACGATAGTCGATTACGTCTCGATAGACGTAATAGTGACATCTCATTTTTACATAGGATTTGGCACAGCGCCTCTATCGTGCGGACAGGGAACTACGCAAATCCTATACAAATGTGAAATGTGAGACGTCTCGATACTATCGTCAAGCGGACTCAGGGTTTTCAGTTCAGTCATTTTGATTGCTAAATAAATAAATAAAAAGGTTACAACCTTCTTAGCTAGTTTTGGAATTTTAGGATGATGTTTCGTTGGGTACATAATTCAGGTTATTGTTACGAAAATACCCCATGAGTTGAAATCTAACCATTGATAATTTTAGATTTATATTTAATTTAGATATTTTTTTTTATTTTTTCTTTAACTTCTTTACATGGTTAAATACTTATGTTTACAGAGGTTAGTACGGGTTCCTATGACACACACACACATTACATGTATCGGATAGCCGGCAGTTGTTAACAAATAACTTTACTAACTAACTGATGGCTAACAGTGGAAGCATAGCTTTATTAGCTTCCGTGAACCAAACAATAGAAATCGATACTTGGGCCTGTGAAAAGGTTACTCATCTTTTACCTTCAGGGGATTCAGAGGGATACGTGGTGATTTTAGTTCCACCGTAAAGGGACCGTTTGCATTTTATTGCCAAATAGCTACATATGTAGGTATCAAATAATGAATTTCCTTGGAAATAAAAACAATACGCGAATAATACCCGATATTATAGTACTTTTCTACTCACGTTCTTTTATTTTTTAGAGACAACCCGAATAGCGTCTTGTTTTCGTTATTCAAATGTTTCACTGACGTTACTCACTGACGAGTTTCATGGTATATGCTATTTTATAAGATTAGCAACTAATTGAATGTACTTAGGTACTAACACGGCTGACGTAGTCGGTGTTTGGCTAAAAACCCTTTAGAGGTATAATATAAGATTTAAATTAATAAACAAAAGCTTTTGTTATTTATATAAACATAACAGCAATAATTATTTTATCAGACTTACTTGCCATCTTCAATAATTATTTAATTACCTACAATCGATCAGAGGAGTGAGTCGCGCAAGCCCGGGAGCGTGGGTTATGCAATCGTTGACATGCTAAAAATTGGAATGCGCAAATTTAGTTTGCACGTGTTTACTTGAGCGTGTAGCTGGTGATTTAAGCCGCGCTTCAGTCCGGCAAAGTGTTTTCGAGGACACACATCATATAAATTGTACAAATTAGTGATGTGAGAGGATACTCGATGGAATGTTTAACTAAATTCATAGAATTGTACAAATTTCGAGCTCCTAATAACGACATCCATGGGCTGAGTTGGTGGACATTAGACATTTATTTATTAAACCCTAATAGAAGCACACCAAAATGCAAAAAAACTAAGGTACAATCTAAGAGACATATAAATAGAAGGGAGGCTGTCATTAAACAGGTCTACATGTTGGAACTTCAATAGAAACTTATATAGGTACCTAAGAGTTTAAGTACGCGTCGTGTAGGAGCATGGTTAGCATGCTGCGTTCGCGGAGTGTGGAGTCTATTCTTACGCCGCGACCATGGTACTTACGTCCTACATACTGCAAACACTTATCGGTATACCTACTTAGAAATCTCTAAGAGGTTAATTGGAAAGGACAAAAATAAAGCTATCTAGAAAAAAAAGGGAAGCGAGTGTCGCCAGCTAATCAAGGTAAAAATAAATCGATTACGTTTTACTTCGACGGGCACAGAAGGGTTGGCTGAAGGGATGGGGTAAGGGTTGTTTCATAAAGCTAAGGTTTTACAATTTTGACAGTTTATGATAATTCTTTTTCACTCTATCTAAATATTTCTAGTGTGCTTTTGTGAAAATGATTTTCAGATAATTCTCAATCTGATTTATTTAGAGCTTTTTCTAGAGCAAGGAAGAGCTTCACATCTAACTTAACATAAAAATAACTTAAGAAATAATTTATAGTTGTTAGTTGGTGGAACAAGGCTTAGAAACAGTCGAAAAATATATTTAAAAGAAGAACGGATTCGTACTAATGTTGAGTGTTCTGACAAAAAGGCAATAACTCAGCGCATAGCTTTGCTCGAAGAGCAAACACTGGTTTTCAGTATTACCAGGTTGTCTGGCAGAGATCGCTCTTGAGCGATAAGACCGCCAATTATCACTTATGTTATAATTGTTTAATTTGTAAATTGTTTCTTAGTTTTAAGTGTGAAATAAAAGTATTTTCTATGTATCTATCTGTTACCCTCTGAGAAGTAGTTGTTTGCTCAACAAGAGAGCAAAACAATTTTTTGTTGCACGTGCCGATATTAAATCCCGAGCTAGCGAAGCAGTCTAGAGTAGAGTCACGAGCGTAGTGAGTGGCTCTAAAGTAGACTGCTGAGTTAGCGAGGGATTTAAAAGGCACGAAACAGAAAAGGCATTTGTTCTCGAGTTCAACTTACAACTTTTCACCTCGACTAGAGAGAAAATATTTAGCAATTTTTAAAAGAGGCCGAATGACAGCAACTCATTTTGTTCAACAACCATGGAGGGTACGAATGCTATAAACCTCTTTCTAACCATGAACAAACGAAATTATGCGTTTCTGTTAAGGTTGAACGCTATCTAACTTAACGATAAGCTAAAATGAGAGCAACTTACAGAGGTGCAAGTCCTTTAGAAATGCCGAACCTGTTGTTTGGTAGATTATTCAAAGATGGCGCTGTCCGTCTAGAAGAATGGTCTTCACAAGCCAAGTTGTCAAGGTACACAAAAAATGGGGAAGCCTTCAGTGAGTAAGTTTACCTCCCCTGGTGCAGATCGAATAGAATAGAATAGAAAAGAAAATCTTTATCTCTGAATTTAACACATGGCATAGGTACATTGCATATAATGAATAATATATCGAATTGATTGCGTAGTTTATTGTATTTTACAGTATTCTGAATTCAGATGACTTTTTTTCAACAAGTTGAATAATATCTATAATCCACATGTGAGTAAAACCCGATTTTGCTAGCAAAGTCACCGTTTTCGAGCGAGAGTGGTGAAAAGAAAATATATCTGTTAATCTCTCTCTCTCTCGGGAACTCAACAAGTCGGCGACACATGGTTCGACATGGTTCGTGATGGTTCGACATTTCAGTAAATGTATAGAAGTCAGCCAACAGTGTTTTGTCAAGTTGTCGACGGCCCAGCGACTTTGGTGGGTAGACTTCAATAGGAAATTTAGAAACTTGAATTTGACTTTTAATGCGCTTCTACCTGTTAATGTGACGTCATTTGAAAGGTCCACTGATATTTCCATCGAGTTATAATAATTATTTATCTAATCAATTAAGAGGGAATTTCTCGATCATGAGGACATCACTAGCTGTCTTCGTAAATGCCGTCCTACGCTGAGCAAACACACAATGAAATAAGTGAGTCGGATGACTCATAAATATTTCTCATCGGAAATTAGAATAAAAATATTATTATTTTGGTTTTATAAATTTAGTTTGTTGTTGTTCTTATTGTTTAAACCTAAATATTGGAAATTAAATGTTGACATAGTTTTCCCAATTACTTGTTCCACTTGTTTTTAGGGTTTTGGAGATCGGTTTCGAAACCCTTATGTTTTTCTGTAATTTTTTCCATCTTTATTGTCTCAGCAACAAATAAAATAATAATAAAAATAACAAATAGAACACTGTACAGATTATAAGACAAACAAATAAAAAAAATTAAGAAAATGAATGAATATTTTCAGTAAGTACAAATTGTGATGTAGAAATTTTAAAAAAGAAGTGGTCTTTTGTAAAATTTTGACATCACAATTTGTAGTGAAAAAAATTTCATTTTAATGTTTTTCATTTGTTTTTCCAATGAAAGGCATTATTGAAATTCTGAAGAAATTAAAAAACTGTTTTGTATGTACATACATATTGGTATACTTGACAAACATTCGAAACCCTCGGCGCACGTATCACACTCGCACTTGACGGATCTTGTTTTATCTTGACATCACATTCGATCAAGAGACTACTTTAGCCTAAGTACCTACTTTTATAAAACAAATAATGAATACCAGAGCTTGTGGGTACTAGATAACTGATATACTTAATACATTTCATTCTACCCAAATCCGAAAAAAATCTACTTATCATAAACATTTGTCCCGCGGCGGGAATCGAACCCGCAACCTCCTGCATCGAGGGTGAACCTTTCCCGCTGCGCCACTAAGGTCGTCAAATAGAGTTATACATATAAAGCACGCTTTTCCCCTTACACAAGAAAAGAAAACAGTCAATATACTAATTTCTTCTAAATAAAAGAGACATTCGTGATAATTCAGATATCGCCAAAACTAAACTAAAAGCCTTATCTTATCAGTTATCATCACACTGGCGATTTGCAAGCGATTTCAAAGCGAGGCGAGGCTAGTGAAATCGCTCGCAAATGTGCCGCCCACAGATATCAGAACTCTGTGGTGCCGCCAGTGTGATAAGGCTCTAATATGATAGCACTAAAATTTTGTTGCCGTCCGTCATATAACAGAAAGGCCATTATTTTTAGTGCTGTCTAATTCGTTTATGGCAGTGGCGACATATGAATTGACACCAACACATATTTTACTCATCAACCCTAAATCCCTTACCGTCTTCACACCCCCACCAAACAACAGCTCAAAAACTACGCAGCGTCACTACCGAGAACCGAAACTCCTGATAAATAGAAACCTGTCAAATGAGACTTAATTAACCTTACCAAGAACAGTACCTACAAAGGTGACCGCTTGTTGAAGCCTGCCTGTGTAGTATGTTATACTAGCGCTGTGTCTTGATACTGATATCGATCGAGGACTTACCATGTTATTTTGTAATTTTTAATTTAATATCTTTTTCTAATTTTATCTATCATTCTATTTCAAAGACACTGTAGATCCATCGACAAGATTTTATAAACCTATCACCATCTCCTTTTCGGTATCTCCTTGAAGTTTCCTATGCAAAAGGTAACAACAGACCAAAGACATAATAAATTAAAGGTTTTTCCAAGGTAAGGTAAATTAGAGGTGCTATCTATTATTTTTTTTTGTAAACAGTTAAACTTTATTGACAAAGAAAAGTACAATTCAATAATAATAAATTAGAACTAGTATTTACAATTGAAACAATTTAGCTAACTGCAGAATGTTTCAAACAATCTACAGGTAGCTCAACTGATCCATATCAATACCAGTCGAAAGCGTCCCTAAGACGCTAGCTGCATTGCCCCGCTGTATGGCAATGCTGACCCACCAGCGCTCGGGTCCTCGGTCAAATCTGCCGCCGCACCAGCCCTCACGGATGTCCTCGGAAGATGGGAAGGCGCAAGTGTGTCGACGCATGTAGCGTCCCAGACAATAGGCCTCCCCAACTCCCATGAGACTAGTGTCATGCCGTCGGGCCTCTTACCATCGTTACGCAACAGACCATTCGGTTCCAGAATAACTGGTACGTTAGCGGTGACAAAGGCCCGCTGGATGATGTCGTTAAGGCTGGCATGACGAGATATCCGTCCGGCGGCCCTAGTACACGATAATCCGTGATGGCCAAGCTGTTCGACAGCAGTACCGCACTGGCATAACATTTTCCTTGTAATAAATTAAATTTGAAATTGCTTGGATATTTTGATATTTTACGTGACGAAAATTTAGCTAATAAAGTCGAAGGTTTTTGATTCGTTTTCGGGCAAATGCTATCTTAGGTTTTGCACTAAACCGAATCGAAATCATCGGTATTTGTTTTCCGAGTCCCCCTGATTCGAGTGGTTAAGAAGCTGCTGGTAGAACTCGAATGATACTCGAACGTACCCTTTCTATAAACACTAATAGTAAGGTCCTAATTCCAAAACATTACACGACTCAGGTTATTGAACGCACAATGTCACTCCTTGCAAATGGTTTGTACCTTTTAGGACCAAACTTTTCTGTTTTAGGACGAAGTTTTTTGAAAACTCGCGATTTAATGTGTCATTAAAGAGCCCTCTCGTTTTTTTCAACTGAAAGTCATTGTGTTTTGTTTCCGTGAATTTAAAATTGGGATATTATTAACGAAACTGATATTTCTTCAATCTATTTCGCTGAATTATGCCGGTAAGTTATTTTTATTTCTGAACAATTGGTTAATTTTATTTAATGTTCAACATCGCTTGGATTTGATATAAGAAAAGAGATAAAATAAATGTAAATGTTGCTACAAATGATTTAAAAGTTGATACTTATTTATATCAATTCGCGTCAATGAAAAGTTACGCAATAAGGTTACAAGAACTTCCTGAAACATTTTACCTGTAACGCCATCTATCGAACATTAACCCCACACCCCACAATGCTTGCAATAAAAATTACATAATAATGGGTCGTATCTCCCAGGGAACTAAGTGGTAATTAGGTTAAACAGGGCTCTTTCGGCTTGTAACCACTAAAATGAGCTCTATGAATGATGGAATTAGGTGGTTATTCCAGTAAGAGGGGTAAGGGCAGTCGAGAATTCCTATTGTCGCGTTATCGCCGGCCCCCAGTCGGGAATGTCGTCAACTTTAATTCTCTTTTACTTGCGAATTTTTAATTCGATCCTGTTTTAATTATGTTTAAGCGAGTGTGTAAGTTGATCGAGCGTTTGTGTATTTTTTTAATCATTTTGCATCCAATTAGGATAAGCAGAAAACAGTAGTTTTCAGCTTATCCCAATTGAATTAAACCTTCATAAAATCTTAACCTAACTGAAACAGGCTTTAAATTTTAACTAAACTTTTATCTAGCAGTCCCGATATTTGGATCCTACCTAGAAACAACAACAACGTGGCTTCGTCATGCGATGCCTGACCAGGTGCCACTTTAAAATCAAAGGAATGATTATACAAAGAGAAAGAAATAGAGAGAAGAGTGACCAAAACTGCTCATCTAGCTCCCTTCCTTCCTTCCTTGTGCCTGTCCATGAAACATAACTTAGTACCATGCACTAGCTACTTCATTTTTCTTTTCTCTCTAAGTCGCATCTACTTCTAAAGTCCTCAATGAGTGCGTCAGAAGATGAAGTGATTGAAAGCGAGTCGCCACGTGCACGGGCACACTCCATCGATTCGCAATACGTAACCAATCAGGATTATACAAATCCCTTGCGGCCTTTGGACGCAGTCACACTAAATAATTATCTCGTTACATGAAAACTCTGCTCATATTGCTTCACGTTACTCATGTTATATTATAATAACACTCATTGTAACTTCTAAAAAGTTTTATACCGTATAATCAAAAAGGTATCTATTTGTCCTGTTGTCATTGAATTGCCTTGTTTCCCTCTATAAAAGATAAATAATAGTTATGTATGTGTTTATATAATAAAATTGTATTTAAGATTTATAATATGTAATATGTAGTTTGATATGTATAGTATATATTTGTTAATATTCTAAGTAGTAAATATCTATATTATTATGCACACAGATATTACCCCATGTACAATCAAGGTTTTCTGGGAGAGATCGATAAGACCGCCAATTTTCGCTTATTCCATAATTATGCTTTTGTAAATTATTACTAAGTTCAGTGTGCAATAAAGTATCTATCTAATCAGTTACAAAAATCTCGTAAAATTTTAGAGCCACCATATATGTGGAACAAAGTTTAAATCGATGATCTATATAGTGTTTTGTTTCTGCTGTATTTTGTCTGATTTTATGAGGTAGCATTAAGCCTAGTACTGACCGGTGTTACGGGGCGTAAAGTAAATTGTCACACAGCGAGCTTTCATGCAGTTAGTACGGGGAAAGAAGGAGCAACGAGCAACGAGACGGATTTTTGAAGTTTCATGTTCGCTGCGAATGGTACATTACGCCGCGTAACACCAGTCCGTATCCGGCTTTATTCAGGTGTTTTGAAGCGCGCGTTTCGGTAACTCGCGATTTAATATGGTCCCCTACATCCATAAACACTCAAATGCGCGTTTGGATGTTTACGTATGTCGGGGACCAGGTGGTTTTAAAACGCCTAATGTTTTCTAAGCTTTTATTTTCTAAAAAAAATAAGACAAACTTTTCCTACGGTGTAACGGCAGTCCTTCACACAGGAAAATAATTACGCCGAGTTAATCATTAAGGTACTGTCAAGAAATTGAGGGAAAAATCTTCTATTTTACCCAAATAAGTATCTGCAGTTTGTGGGCAACAATATCAGTGGCTTTTGCTACTTTGAAATTTTTTCAAATTGTCAATAGTTTCAAAATGATAATCTAATGAAAGGAATTTAAGTTCCAAGCACACTAAAATATATATAGTTGTAAGTATTTTATTTAATTATAATTTTAAATTAATCATGTCATTGGCAACAGACACAACTCAACAGACTACATACAATAAGGCAATCAATGCATAGCCTAAAGTACATATAGCACTTGTTTTCGAATAAATGACCTAGGTTTCACCCATAGACCTCTAAGTTTATTCTATTTATTACTATCCGACCGAAAATCTATGTTGTGTTAGGTATCTTTTTCATATCAAATCGATTAAATGAAAAATACCAATCACTAAAACCTTCTCGATCCTCGGCTGACCAATTACTCTGAAAGAGACTTGAGGGTATGTATGTACTATGTTCACCAGGAAATCATTCAATTTACTTATTGACTCTCACTCTCGTGCATTTTGACATCCTTTATGGAGCGATGTCGTTTTATTTTATAAATAAAAAATCCTGAAAATGTTGTCTAATAAATAGATTGACCCAAACAAAAGGAGGGTTGGTGAAGAGGGAGCCACATTTGAAATTCTTCGAAGGACCAACTCAAGAGTGCCTGTAGGTAATCAACTAATCATGATTACCGATAATCGAAGTGCCAAGCTTATTTGATTGTACTTTTTAGAAGTACCTATTATCAGATAATTTTTAGAACCGGTTGCTGTTCCAATACCAACTAGACAAGGGCCGTAGGTACTTGCCATTTTCAATAGTCGGGAAAAGTGGACTGTGCTGTTTTATTTTTTTATTTGCTTTAGGTGGCTTCTGTGTCACTAGAGCCATGATATGCCTATTGTGATCGCCACTCGAGTGTTCAGCCCTGAAGCTGCGACGTTCATAGTTCGCCACTAACCCTTGCAGCTGCTAGGAACTGCAGGATTTTCTTCGGGTTGATGGCTCGCAGCTCGTCTGGGCTGTGCAGGTGCTTGCCCAGATGAATGCTACGTTTTTGCATCAGTGCTTTGCACTTTCCAAGCAGATAAAGAGGCGTTTCCTCTGCTTCATCGCAGAATCTGCAGGATTGTGTGTCGCTTAGACCCAGTTTGAACATGTGCTTGTTAAGGCGACAGTGTCCAGTTAGGGCTCTTGTCATGATGCGAAGGTTGCTTCTGCTTAGCGCTAGGATTCGGTTGGTGTACCGTTTATCGAAGGCTTTTATGGACTGTACTATAGAATACTGGAAGTCGAAATACCGGAGAACAGTATCCAGAAAGAACAGACCGCATACCAAAATACGGTTAGCACATGAGGCCGCATATGGTGCTTCATTTTTCCATTTGTAATAATAACTTGTGTTTTATATGTAATTGTCTTATTTAAATTTAGAAAACAATGACTTTAAGTGTATATGTATTGGTGAAAATAAATAAAATGAAATATCGGAATACCTAAAGCAAACAAAAGTCAAAGTCAAAGTCAAAAACTCTTTTTATTGCCATAAATACAATAAATGTACACTTAGAAAAGGTCAAATTCTTAATAATTGAACACTGACACGGAAATAAAGTGATATTTTTGATTTCAGTCGTTTCGGTATGTATACTAAAGTCAAGAAGTGACGAAGAAACCTTTAGCCTGTTAGTTAGTTGTTATTTTTCGAGTTGGAGCAAATCCCGTCCCAAGCTTTTTTATCCTCTAGATAATCTGATATTTTGTATTAGGCCTTTTTACACAAGAAGGTTTTGACAATTTGTTTGAATTTCTTTACTGATCTGAATTTATGAACTACTGATTTTGCAACTCACTAGGAGTTTTGTTGTAGAAGCGTATACATTGCCCTTTTAAAGATACCTTAACTTTGTGTAGTCTAGTTGTGGGCAATTTTGTGACAAACCAAAACATTTTTGTCCTAACACGTAATGCAGTGCAGCGTAAAGGCCCGTGCACACGGGTCACTATCGCCGTTCTGGTTCATTAGGCCCGCTATCGCCGCGGGCCGCTCATTTTTCACGCAACCTACGACCGCTGTGTTATTTAGCTAGGCTACTTTTTTGCAAGTAGCTGTATTTTGTTTTGAAAATCATATTTATCACACTTATATTATAAATACGAAAGTTTGGATTGATGGATAGATGAACGGAGGTCCCATGTTTGTTACTTCTTCACGTCAGAAGTCTAGTTCTGGAATAACACGTAGATATTTGATTCCATAATCAGTTCCCATGGGATAGAAAAATCCTTCAAATTTTTTCATAGAAATAACGTAAAAAAAAATATTTTGGGTATAACGCTCATAGGAGTAAGTTTAAAATTGCTCTACATAAATAATCTTTACATCTATCTTTTCTTTTTTATCACTTCTTAAACTTTATGCCTCCAACCAAAGTTCACGGTATCCACGGAAGACCAGCGCTATGACACGATCTGCTCCACCATAGCACATGCTGAGTGGAGCCCAATTTTGTCAGATTACTAATTAATGTATGGTTTATTTTTACATGTTTATTTTTGTCTGTATGTTCTGGCAAAATAAATATCTTTTACTTTACTTTACTTTACAATGTGTATTTAAATTTGGAGGAGGACTACTCGAATACAGCAGGGGGATGAAAATGGTGATAATAATTATGCCAATCTGACGAAATGCTTCGGTGCGGTAGCTACAATTTGATCACAAACATTATCAATGCCTATATACCCCAAAGCTTCACAATCGTTTCAGAAGAATTGTCTTTCATTCTAATACTTGTTTACACACATGTAATAACAATCAGTTTTGCGTACGGCTTCATTAAAGCAAACAAAAGTAACCCCTATTTCCCTACCTGCACAGTAAGTACTGCTGATTTAATTTACACTACCCCCCGCCAGTCGGGGATAATATTCAAATAAGGTTTCATTTATTAACAGATCCCGTGGAGACATATTCCATTATCAATAGCTTCGATCTACCCTCGAGTATGGCACGGGCTTTAGATTGCGTTTGAAAATACTGGGTTTGCGTAACCCTTTATAGAAGAAAAGTGGAGAGCTAATGAAACAGGCGAAGCTCATCAAAATATTACTAAAGTTATTATTATTACTGAATGTACTCGTATATTGTACCTACTGTATGTGGACCGTGTGCGAGTTAAAATCATTATTTTAAAGTGCGTACAATTATATTTTATAGACATATAGTAGAAAAAATAATCATTTTCCACACTTGACGTAAGCTAACGTCAAAACCCGAAATAATGTTGCTCTAAATGCAGACCACGGGCTTGCATTATGGATGAATCAATTCGTAGACGGAAGAAATCGCCAATCAACCAATCACGTCAATATAGATACATTGTGTGATAAGTTCTTGGGTACGCTTCCGACTGGTATTGATATAGATCAGTTGAGCCACCTGTAGATTGTTTGCAACAGTCTGCAGTTAGCTCAATTATTTTAATTGTTAATACCAGTTCTAATTTGTTTCTATTATTTGACTAGAAAAAGTTGAATAATTGGCGCAAAATTAATAAGTGTAGCACTTTTATAGAATATTAGCCGCTGCCCGCGGCTTCGCACCCTTTTTTCCAATATAAAAAGTAGCCTATGCCGTCCCCGGGCTAGCCGTTTAGGCGTGAAAAGGTAACAGACAAACATACAGAGTTACTTTCGAATTTATAATAATTATATAAGGATAGCTATGAACATTTTGTGGCGATTGAAGATGGAATATGATTATTTTTTTCTACTTTAGGTACCCCAATTTTCCAGTAAAAGTTATAGTACTATTTCTACTAAACCGAAAATTGTAGATTCACTATAACTGAAGCAACAAAAACATTCAACCATTCGAAAAAGTTCCACATACCAATCGATTTTCCGCCATAGAAAAATATCGTTGAACTTTCGCTCCAATAATTTAAAAAAAGTTTGTCAATTCATAGTGGCGCCCTCACCCCTGCGGTAGAACAAGGCGGGCCTAGTTTCAACAACCCTTGAGCGTCCCGCTGCGATCCTCGACTATGACCATGTCAATCTCACCGAATGCGACTCAGCTCACTGCGCTTGACGTCTCTCAAGTTTTTAATGAAATTTGGCAAAATGGTTTTGAATTTAACTATAGCGTATCTCTAGGTTGTCTGTGTGCTATTTGTTGGAGGTTTTGTTATATTTTTTATTGCGGATATACGCGTATCTACCTAACATTTTAACTCAGTAGATATTTCTAACTCTATGAGAGAGTTCTCGTGCGTGAGACAGTCTCTTACCTTTTGAACCTTAAACAGCAAGTTAACTAAAAAAAAATTTAATCAGAAACATCAGAAATGCATATTTGCACACGTGCAGCGAAAAAAGTGCGAATTCTACTTCGATAACGGACGAGCGACGAACAAAATGATGAACAAAAGCTGTCAAAACCACGACAAACTTGTTTTGAACTTCTGCAATTTGCCTCAATGATATTTCTTTGAATTTGTAACGAGTATGCTGACAAAAAATATAAATAAATAATGCTGGACAATCCACACATCATCATCTAGCCGCAAGCTAAGCAGATTTATATTTAGGATTTATATTTAAGAAAATATCTCGAGCCTTTGCGCTACTACCAAAGTTTATTTATAACGAGTACACAAAAACAAGTCAAAAGGTCAAGTAGTTAAGTAAGAGGGTCCAGTAGACTTAATTCACCTGGAGTAAATCACCTGGTCATGGGTGAGAAGAAAAATATCAGTTAGGAATGAACGAGAGCCTACGAGGACGTAGATACGTGTGCTACGCTTCGTAGCGATTCGTAGCAAACCGTATCGTTATACGACTTCACAACTTCGCTTGTCGATTGCGATTATATGCGATTTCTCAATTTCTCATTGAAACAAAGTTTTCTGTTGATTTCGTTAAACTTTCCTATTGTATTTGAATTAATAAGTACTGTAACGTCTGAAGATTATGAAGCTCAGAACAATCTTAGGAAAGAATGGAGTTTATTGCATAACTATGACTTATAAAGTTATAAGCCATAGTGTTGCAATGGACTTCTTTCTAAGCGTTCGATCTACTCTATCTACGGGTAGCCTGTGGTTATGTAGACAATAGGTATAAATCATAGAGCTAAGTAAAATTCGGTAGATATGGTACGTTCTCTCAGCGCTTACTCATCAAATGGCCTGTGTTGTGTTACAACTAAACGCAAAGACACGCTATTTCCAATGAACAACAAAGATGGAAAGACGAATGATTAGTACAGGGGAGCATAAAAGCATGGTCTCAGCGGAAACTAGCCAGGTGCACAGGACATTGATATAGTGCACAAGTGTGCGCGCAAACACAAGTGCACTCTCTATTCCCTCACTCTCATAGTCAGATGAGACGGCAGACCGACCGACACGACCGGGGAGAGGTCAGGCGCCAAACCAACACGGCTTAACACAAAAAAAAAAAAGGCAAAAGCATAGGTACCTATCTACCGACCAGCTAGCAGTACGACGCTCTCAATTCCTGTAATCTACTTATTTATTTTTATGTAAAAAATCCATAGCACATTCGCAAATCCATATCATAGAAATTAATACCCGTAGCTACAATATTTTCACGTGAATTTTAATATTTGAAATGTGCTTTCTGATTTGATGGACGCCGTCCTTTGTAGTGAATAATATCGGGCTGTGGATCATTGGATGCTGCACTTTAGACTATTTCATCTGTTTTGTCTGTGATTTAAAAATATTGTTGCGAAGGGATATCTCGTCGAGCCATATTGTAAGGTGAAATGAAATGGAAATAGCTAGGATTTACACTATTTGATGAAAAAACTACACCTGCCAAATAATTTTTTCGGTTTATCGTTTCTTACCAACTTCTACATAATGGTTCGTCCACATTCTGTCCGAGTCATGGCGAGCCTAGTCTTATACCATTTTGGCGGTTCAAGACCAGGCTGGAAATCTGTCATCACAAATTACGTTTGTGATGACTAGGTAATTATGTGAATGGAACTAAAAGAATCGATGCGTGAATGTTATAGATGTGGTTATAGATAACCCTTTTTACGAAATTGTTATTGAAAAACAGGGGTAAATCATTTTAAAACTTGCACAATTCCCAAATATCAACTACGTCGCGAATGACAAGAAACAAACTGTCAGAACGAGGGTGCAGATGAAACAATAGATCACCCCTCGCAGCAAACCGCAAGAGAATATCATAAACGTCGGCTTAAACACTCCTCGCTGGATATTGAGTAAATAAAAACATAATATAATAATAAATTCGGTGCAGCATATGGCGGATTGCGATCGGGGGGTTAAATCTGGCTTTAATACGAAAGGTACCATAAACACTCTTGCGTAAAAATCATAGAAAATATTTTGGTATTTCGTAAGAATATTTCTGTGATGCCATGTTGAGTGACGGTTATCGAGTCATAAGGCCCGAACTTTTGACTTGATGACCGATAACATGGCCTCTATTCTCTCAATCAAATTCTAAAACACTTTGTCGTAACACGAGTCCAAACTATGATAGGCACATCTCCTCGGCAGTCATGTCTGCTTAAGGTTCGAACAATTTATGTACGATGTTGTCCCAAAAATCCCTGTTACATTTATCAAGGACTTCAAAGTCCTGGAAGCAGCAATTATACCTCAAACTGTAAACCGGATTAATATGGAGTATCTTTATCAGGCCAAACAGCACCTCAATGTGTCACCGCTTACGTACCAGCTATTCTCGAACCGAATGTTCCGTTGCGTGACGATGGTAAGAGGCCCGACTTTATGACACTAGTCACCTTGGGAGTTGGGGAGGCCCATTGTGTGGGACGCTACATAGGTACGTCGACACACTTCTCATCTTCCGAGGACTTCCGTGCTGGTGCGGCGACAGATTTGGCCGGGGATCTCAAGAGGCGCAAACATGCTGGTCTCGACAGAGCCTACAGATTTGCTCCCTTTGGGGTCGCGACCTTAGGTCCGTGGGATACCGAGGCTCATCGGGAAAGCTGGTTGGTGGGTATCTGGCGCAGAGCACCAGCGTTGCCAAACGGACCGGTATTCATATTGTGTGTATTGTGGTGGCAAATAAATGATATGTCTATATCTATATGGATCAGTTGAGCATCCTGTAGATTCTTTGAATCTTTCTAGTCTTTAGAGGATAAAAATGCTTGGGACGGGATTTGCTCCAACTCGAAAAATAACAACTAACTAACAGGCTAAAGGTTTCTTCGTCGCTTCTTTACTTTAGTCTACATACCGAAGCGACTGAAATCAAAAATATCACTTTATTTTCGTGTCAGTGTTTAATTATTAAGAATTTGACCTTATCTAAGTGTACATTTATTATATTTATTGAAATAAAGAGTTTTTGACTTTGACTTTAGCTTAATTGTTTCAATTGTAAATACTAGTTCTAATTTGTTTCTATTATTTGGTTGAAATTTTCTTTGTTAATAAAGGCCATTGCCCTCTATTCATGAATGTCTGACGTAGCTAGTAGACAATAACGTAAAATAGGATTCTCTTACATAAATTGAACAGGTACCAAAGATGCTACTCGATTTTTACCACGATGCAATGCAACACGATGGAGTACCGACAACTAGAGCAATAATCGAACCCCTCCGATGTACTCTCAATCTCGGGGATTTGTAACCATAGGACATACTTACTGCTTAGCAAGAAAACAAACCCTACTGCCAACGAAATAAGAGTAAGTTCAACTTTTGAGGGTAGTAGAAAAGTGCATTGTCGAACAATTCCCTGTATTGGGGTGACAATCCAAAGAATCATGGGCGTTATTGAATTTCTTTTGCATTTTTGATTTGACTCTTCATTTAGTTTGTTGTGATTGAGCAACATAATTGATTGACGAAGTTTCGTGTGATTACGGCGCTGTTGTCCCTTTCTTTTGGAAATTTTTGCTTTTTGGTAGGGTCAAAAATAAAATAACAGAGTAATTTCTACAAAAAACTTTTAATGTGTTTATGAGGCATAATACGATTTTTCAAAATTGATATTTTTTAGAAATTTTGATCGTTGACTGAAGGTACTATTGTATACCTGCCCCGATTGAAAAACGATAACGGTCAAGGATTTATTAACTTACATAATAAAACGGCAGTGGCCTTTATTAACAAAGAAACATACAATCAAATAACAAAAACAAATTAGAACTAGTATTTACAATTGAAACAATTAAGCTAACTGCAGACTGTTGCAAACAATCTACAATCTTACTTAGTTACCTGCAGTAGCTTGTTAAAGTTCCTAAATTTCCTAAACATAGCTTTGTCTGAAATAAGTAACTACAAATTTAAACCTTCGAAATCGCCATTTATCCATACTATAAAAATATCCCATTCTTTTTCACTTAACAAAAATTGCCTCCAGCCTAAAATAATGATGTGCAAATCGCGATTAGAACGCATGAAGCCACTCCGGTGCGGCTGTTCGAACGCACATCCTGGGGGATGTCAACTCACTCGAGCATTATCACTTTTTGTCTCTATTGGGGGGCTATTCGCTATACTGTACAGCAACAAAGAGTCGAAATCTATCCGACTTGTTAGAGGTAACGGGAAATTATAACTCCAACGATGATAATTCGCCACTGATTTATTAAATATATTTAGGTAAAAATGAAGGTTTAGTGCGGATGATAAGAATCACATAGTATATTTATAATTCTTTATTGCACTAATAAAACAAATACATGTAAAACTTAAATCTAGAGAGGTTATGGCAAAGGCGAGCTTAACCCTAAAAAGAGTTCTCTTCCTGCAAACCTTATTGGGACCTTATTCCGAGTGAGACGAATTTGTCATATTGGGTTCGTGTGCATATACAGAAAGAAGATTGAATCCTTAGCCTATAGTTAACAAACTACTACATATGTATAATAATATATTACGCTACCTATAAAAATATATAACATACAATATAAAAACAATTCAGTTATAGAATTGTTTTTATATACATACGCGTAAACAAACAATTCTATATTATAAATGAAATAAGTACATAAACTACTTACCTACATCAAAGTCATGAAGATAGGTAATAATGATATTACTGAACTATAATAAAATATGAAGTTAGGTAACCACACATAGCCTGAATAACACATTGTACGACGTCGTTCCGACTACGACTGAAACTGTCATAAAACAATTGAAACGCTAAGAATTTACTTTAAGATAATCCTGTACTTATTAATCTCCAGGTGTAAAATTCTAAAACAGTAAGACTAGATTTTGTTGGATCACTAAAAGGCGAAGCTACCTACTATACTTGGCCCGTGTTCTTAGGCCGTAGGTACTGCAACTGCGTAAACATCCCCGTAGTAGGTCTAATATGTTGCCTTATTCCATTGTTATGCTATTCGCCTTGGCCCTATATATATATATATAAATGTTATTTATTCATTACAGAAACTATCACAATATACAATAAATTTTGTACCATAAAAACCTTGTGAGGTTTGTCTCGGTACTCACATTCGTTTAGTACTTTGTAAAAAAATAGCTAATCTTGGTCTACCGCACTAACATCGGCTTTCATGTTCACTCCCTCTCGCTCGCGCAGGGCTAGTACTAGACTCAGCGTGCGTTGTGGGAGGGAGCAAACAGGCGTGCACAGTTAGTAGCATGCGCGCGAGTGCAGTCATACAGAATCAGCGTTCTATGCAAAAGTTAGGTACAGGACGAATTTATTTTAATTAAATTTTAATTTAAATTTATTGATTTTTTCATTAATCAATTATGTTATTTATTTTTATTTAAGATAATGGTTTTTTTCTGCTTTTCATGTTTTCTTAAAGGGCTTCACTTATTA
This sequence comes from Eupithecia inturbata, assembly GCA_963662085.1. NCBI lineage: Eukaryota > Metazoa > Arthropoda > Insecta > Lepidoptera > Geometridae > Eupithecia > Eupithecia inturbata. Next base: position 4,524,333 of record OY759180.1, on the reverse strand, counting down.
ACTTTATTTCATTTATTAACTTTATTTATTTTTTATGCTAAAGCTGATTTAGGCAACCAACTAAATACCCAGTAATAATCACTAGACATTTTGTAAAGTAGCAATAAGGTCGACATCTCATTGAGCTCAATTTTCAATCAAATTCAATCGCAGATTATTTTCTACGTGCGTCATGTCTTCATTTTCAATTAATGACGGGCGACCAAATTAATTCCGGCATCTCGATAGTGGCAGTGGATTAGCAGCGATTTGGCGCTGCAATCGCATCAATGCTGCCCCTATGGCTGATGTGGCAAAGAGAAAACTATAGACAAACTTCTCATAAAACAACTACCTACAACGTTAATTTTACATATGCAATACAAAGAGACGTAATATAAACAGAGCAGATTGAGAAACTTAAAATTTGTTCAATCTGTAAGACTGCAAGGCTCTTTTTTAGTACTAGGACAATGACTAGTCACTGTCAAAGCGTTAAATGTATGTCGGCGAGAGCTGAGCATGTGGTAAGAGAATGACTGCTAATACAACTCGAAATCGTATTTTTGTTTCCGTAAGCAGCCAGTATTTTTTCTCTCTCTATGATATGATGCTCTCTTCACTCTGGCATCTAGCCATTGACTATGCAACACAAGCTGACCGATTTCGCGTGAAAAATATAAAAATGTGCTCTCCATAGAGCGTCAGTAATCTTTCCAACATCCAGCGTGGATTTGCACGTGACACCACGTGTTTTTTTTGTAAGAAAAAAGTTCAAAGAAAATCCGTAATTTTCCCCAAAAACATTTTAAACTTTTCATTGCCATAAAAAGATTATGTTATTCAAGACTTTGCATCAAGGCTGGTTGCTACAAAAGCGGAGTTTCCACTCCGTTTTGATGGGAGATTTAACACACCTCCTTGTTTTCGAGGTGAGTTTGATGAGTGATTTTTATAGCGTAGGCCTATGGTCCAGTTGTGGACAGCTGAAGACTGTTGATGTGACGTGATTTGTTACTTTTACACATCAGCCCTCTGCTTTGGTGGAAACCGAACCTTATTCTGTTTGTATTACCTCAACTTTTGTTTCATGATTATTTAAATTTCTTATGCAGAATATTGTTTTCTTAGTAAATTGAATCATGTTGTAAATTCTAAAAATTACAATAGTTAGTAGGCTATTTTCGAATTTAACACTTTTACAACTTGTTAGTTTGATGAAAATACAAAATGATTACTTAATAATTCGTTTTCTCTATTCTGGGGTTTATGCGTTACTTTAGTAACAGTTTTAGTTTTTCTGGGAATACGTGCTACATCTTATGCCACCTCCTCCTCAATCTCAACAGCCAATATTGGACTGCTGGAAGCAGGCTTCCTCCTGAAAAGCGCCCCATTGGCTTATGTCTCATGGGATCCAATGCCCATAATCCCCATGCTGGGCATGCGTGTTCGGGATCGCAGTACGGTGGTGGAATTGTTCTGCAGGGGCGCTGCTGCCCGCCCCCTATGTATATCTCTTAGTACCTCTTACAAACTACACGGGAGGAGTTGGGATAGTATACATTCTAAGCCGGCACCACTTAGCATCTTAGGCCACATCTTCACTTAATCAAGTGGGATGGTGGTCAAGCGCTTAAAGCATCTGCAAAAATAAATATGGTACCTAAGACTTTGTAGGTAAAAATAAGATTCTAAGGTGAGTGACCGATTGTCCTGTCCTTTCTGTACACTACTCTTCACAATATTTAGTCGGAGCTTCACTCGCCGTACCCGCGGTAATGGAGTGTCAACGCGCACGTGCCTGCGTGACGTGCGGCGCGCGCGCCACTCCCACCGATTACGCGCTATCGCTGTGAGAAACAAATGTCGAACCTGAAATACGAGATCAGGACATAGGAGTTTTAAAGATAAGATTTTTGGTGAAGAGGCTAAAGATATTTTGCGTGGTCTTGATAAAATTATATTCAATCTATTAGGTAGAGGAAAGTTCTGAAAAAGCATAAAAATGATCTACCTCCTTCAGCAAATAGAGTCTATTATACACTTGTTCAGGTGATTTGCTCGCTCAATAGCATGCCAAAGAAAGCTATTCCGATTTCCCTGCTCGAATTTTCCCATTACCCGTGAAAAATTCACAGCAAAATGTGTCATGCCAATAAACTTGAAGAGCTCGCAACCCGCCCGCGCCGCCTAACCGCAAAATGCCTGAATACCAAACACTGGGCTATACAGCGAGCGAAAAGTAATATTTAGGTGTCAACTGCAGGCGATAATCGCGGGGTAAAAAATGGCATTGCTAGCTGAGCGCGAACTAGTTCACCCTTGCCGGAGTTGCCAGTGGCGGCGTATCTCCTCGTTTATCGACGATAGTATCTGAGTGAGACATCGCTGGTGACGTTTGAAATATGATCGGCGCGTTCCCGGGGCGCGGGACGCCACGTGCGCCGCATATTCAAATCAGAATCGCACGCGGAGGACCCCCGTGTTGGCTAAATACACCCGCCGGCGGCCGCCGCACCGCCGCCGCGCCGCCGCCGCCGCCGCCCGGCCCACCCACTTACCAAGGGTCGGCCCTATGTAATCGAATTTGAAAATTATTCTAAAACACTGAATAATGTATTTTGGAGGGACCCGGAGGCGGCGCGGCCTCTCGCTGATTTTTTAAATAAATTAAACTTAATCAAGTGGGTTCGCACACGTAAACGGATTAACTTGGCGCTGATTTGACTCCGTGTTTGCACAGCACATGAGGGGTGAAGGCTTAAAGGTTATTTGAAACAGTATCGGACTAACATCGTTTAGCTGTCGACTGTACAAAGGGAATCGATTTTCTGTTGCGACCTATCGCAATGTCAATGCAAACATTAGCGACATCTTCATTAACTTGAAGCTTGAAAAAAGCAACGACCAGCTCACTCATACCATTTTACCCTAGCTGAAAAAGTAGTAGGTAGAAACTTTCTGCAACCGGGGCGAAAACATATTCATTTGGACAACAAACAATTACACTTATTTATTAATTACGTGCAGTAAAAATAGTAGTAAGTAGATATAGTAATAAGTTGGGGATACTTTGCTACGATCTCAGAATAGTAGGTACCTTGGTACGTAGTTATATTGCGAAAGCTTCATGAATAAGAAAGAACACACAGTTTTTTACAAGGGTTCCCTCAAAAATCGACCCGGAACAAGCCACTCATCAAACCTCTAAAATCAATCCCCTAAACCAATAAACTTTATGATACGCAAAAATTGGCTGAAATCATATTTTAAAACTTAAATATTGAATAAAACAATATTAGTTCACTCGCTACATTAAGTTTTATTACATCATGAATACATTTTCCTCGGTGCGATTCGGTACGCAGGGCTGCATCGCCATTAGTGCCCGATATGAAATTAAAATTAAAATATATAAAAAACTGCGAAGCACTCTCGACAGACCGCTAAGGGGCAACCCTAAAGATTTAAAAACAGCGGCGTGCATAGAGTCGTTATGTTGGAAGTGCCTACTTGTGAGCTTGAGCAGTACCTAGTTACTCATTACACTAGTCTAGAGTGGGGTCCTATTTTTTACAATTATTTTAAAGACTTTGCAAAGATCTTGCAATTATTTTAAGTCAGGTAAATTTTAAGGTCTCAAGGTTGAAAGTGACTTCTATGCGAAACAGCTCTTTTAGCAAGAATTAAGAAGTCAGATGAATTTCTTATGTAGTTTCTAAATACTCGTCGTATTCTAATTTTCAAGACAATGTTTTCAGAGACTTGTAGTTTTTATCAGAAGTCACAATAAGCCATCAAGCCCATTAGTACGTACACGCAAAATAACCTATTCCGAATCTTCTCTTCCGAAGTCCTCTCATTAGAATTCATTGATATTAGTATCAATTAAGGCGTCTCCACACCACTCCGCTATAAACTATCATGTAGCGGTGCCGTAGGGGTGCTACTCGATGATTTGGTTTTTCGATTCGTTACGCAGTCAAACTACCCTCAACCCTCGAATATGTTCCCTCGCCTTGAATATTATTTATACGTTTGTTAAGTGGAGCTGGAGGATTACAGCTTCCAGCTTAGTACTTGAACAAACATCGGTGATTTTTGATATTGAATGTGGGGAAGATAAATAATCTTCGATGCATCCTTAAAGAGCAAGCGAGATTAATAGCGGTATTAATAGAAAATTCTAGCAACTAGCGCGAAATTTTCATGTTAATCTCAGAGTAATAGAAAAGCTTTTTACAATCTAGAAAGATGATTCACAGGTAATGAACACAATTAGCTTGTAAATTGGTAATCGCAGCACACATCACAGCAAACGCAGGACCTGGAGTGGATTTAACGTACTTAGTTCAATTATTAAGGAAGTGGCCCTTATTAACAAAGAAAATTACAATCAAATAATTAAAACAAATTAGAACTAGTATTTACAATTGAAACAACTAAGCCAACCGCAGACTGTTGCAAACAATCTACAGGTGAGCTACCTGTAGATTATGATATGGATCAGTTGATCCATATCAATACCAGTCGGAAGCGTACCCAAGATGCCAAAATGCCATACAGCGTGACAAAGCAGCCAGCATTGTCCTGCTGTATGGCAATGCTGATGCGCTGCGCCAGATACTCACCAGCTAAGGAAGTGATCCTTTCTTTGTGAGGCCGATATTTTTAATATTTTGCCAGTGTTTCCTGATGTCATGAAAAACAGTAAACCTTTATAGATCTGGTAGTTACACTAATCCGGCCAATTACAGACTAATTTGAATACTTTCTGCCATAAGAAAACCTGGACCTGGAGCGGATTTTTAACAGTTTTTAAATAAAACCAAAACCAAAAGCGGGCAAATCCTCCTCCGCTGCCCATCGAAAAGGCATCCTTCAGTTATATAATTAACCGCTTTTTTAAACAAATGCTTTATAAAATATATCTCATTAATTAAAATAAAATTAATATTGTAGTAGGTAGAATCTACATAATTTGCGTAGATCTTAACCACATACATTATTATTTCCCTTCCCCAACTCTGACCGCATCCCAGATCAACTGCCGATTGTAATTCTGCATGACCTCTATGTGAGTTCTTCCGTTAAGGAAGGGTCTTTCCGGTGTCGATGGCTCTACGAGTTTATGGTAATGAAGGGCCCAATCGCGTTAAATTAGAACTCTTTAAACCCTACTGTATTAATGTTTATTTCGGTAAACCACTTAATGCAATTGAAAATGAATTCCAGTGACACAAGATTTTGAAAACTTTGCAACAGGAGAAAGACTTATAAAATGGAAATCATTCTCTTTGTCTTGTTTTGGTACTTCTTTGTATTTTTGTACGTAGTTAGTCATGTGAAAAACGCTGAAAAACTTATCTGCAGAATACTAAAAATCTTGTTGCCAAGCCATGGGCATATTTGCTGAGCCCGCTGAAAACATGTCAGGGAAAACAAGCCTGCCTTGAGCCAGGTATGGTTAGCTATGCAGCGCAAACATATTTTCTCTCGAGACTGGCACAGAGAGTAAACAGTGGCCAACATGGCGAAGGTGGTATCTACACATTGTACTCAAGATACAGTAATTTACATCCAACATTATGTCATAAGCGGTTAAAAATAAAAGGGTATCTGATATTGTGCAATTGTTTTTGCTAGAGCAGTGCAATTTCAACTGCCAGCGCAAAAAAAAAGCAGTGTTCTACAGGAAATGTTGCGAGCGGAAGTGTTGGGATGCTAGTCCGAAAGTTGTACTATGTCGGGTTCTGTTTACCGACGCTGCGTCGCCTGCCCTCATATATTAAACATGGCCCGGTCTACCTTAGCCCGCCTCCAGCCCCGAAGGTAACCATTATTTCACGTAGGTACCGTGGCACGAAATCCTTTGCAAATTTAACTTTCCATAATGTCACAGTTACCCCGCAATACGAGTAATGAATACGTTTTTCAGCAAATTTACATCGGTATAAAAATAAGGTCGTGGCAGTTAACACGTTTATCGGGCGCTCATTAAAGCGAGGGCGATCTTGCTTCGGAGTCGTTAAGCGCGCAATAGTTCGCGAGATCCTCGTAAAAAATATCTCGCAAGCGACTTTACGAGCGCTCTTTGTGAATGCATCATTAAATTTCCATCTAAATTTAAATTACTACGGTGCGATTCGACGCGCTCTCTCCCACGTGTTTCTGTTTTCCTAGTCGGTGGAAATGTTATAATTGCTGCACACAGAACGACCCGAGTCGAGAATTTGAAAAAAGATGACGTCAGTCGGAATTATCTTCAGCGCAGCGCAATTGAAACGGCTTTGCGACGGGCTTAGTGAAAAAGTTGGCGTTCGTTTTAATAATTCCCAGCTCCGGCGCCTCGTCAGAATGCCGTTGTCACTTCGCGGATTAAGCTCCGACACGGTTGAGTTGGGATTTGAGACTTATTTTAATTTGCATTTTTCGTATAATTCGAAGGAAAACGCAGCGTTTACGATGTTTTTTCTGTGGCAAAATCGTGATGTGTTCACGCATCAAAAGTTTACGAGCGGTGGATGGTCGAGAGGGTTTGAGGTCGTTTGTATGCGGCGGAGCTCCGGGGAAGGCATAAAGCCAGAAGGTGAGGCGCCGGTATCGCGCGGTCACGCTATTTAGATAAGAACATTTTCGTGACCTCTCCCACTCCCCTCTCCGATAACGCTCAGTATTTCCAGCGACGTTTTCTTTCAACTTTACTACCTACGCTAAAAGACCAACAAGCGAAGGTAAAAGTTTCGGTAAACAGGGAAACTCCTCGAACAAATAGGATCATTCGATTAAGCGGAATAATTTGCAGATCACTTAAAAATTCGAAATGCCACCGTTTCCCCCGAGCCGTGACTTTGGAATGGTGAATAAAGTGAGTTTAGAATAAATTGTGCGACTGGATAGAGCAATATTTGTTCGTACCCCCGCATTACGACGGCCATTAGCGAGATGCAAATAACGTCTTGTCATTTTTACTTCTTTATTTTTTCTTTTTCCTTGATGCCGCGATCCCTGCCCTCGCGGATGTCGCCGGATACAATGAGCCTTTATTTATTAATACTTTTTCCAGAATATTCCATTTTGAAGAGCGTATTTATTTTGAAGTTGCAGTAGTGAAGTTGGTTAATTTAATAGTTGGTTGTGAATGCTAAGACGTAAGTTTTAAAAATAATAAAAGTATACCTATTTAAATAGAGTTATCTTTATTAACAAAGAAATTACATACCTACATAACAAAGATGGAAGATTACAATCAAATAATAGAAACAAATTAGAACTAGCATTTACAACTGAAACAATTGAGCTAACTGCAGACTGTTGCAATTACAAACAATGTACAGGTAGGTAGAGGTATCCTATTTAAATTATTTTAACACGCGTTTCATTTATTAACTCACATTTCTTGTTACTTTTTTATTATTTTCCGTACTAACCGTTAACATCCTTACCCACTAGAAAATACCACAACCATTACCCCTAAAGATTTTAACCCCACACTTGCGAGACCACAACCGAAGAGGTTGTGAGCCAAAATGGCGTCGATTCGAACATCTGACTGCGTTTTAAACTCTACTTAAAATGTGGTCTATTCGTAAACAAAATCACTAACTTTATTTATATTTAGGGTGGCCCGATATTAAAACCAGATTTGATTTAGTAGTTCAAATAAAAATGAGTCTTTGCTAGCCACTCATTGTTGTTTATTGGAATATTTCCGTACCCGTATAAGCTTAAAAAAACAATATTTTAGAAAACGATAACATCAAATTATCGAGAATATCTTCTCTGACAAATAATTAAATGGTGAGGTTCAATCACCAAAGATTTCTAGATGAAATGAAATAGGGATGGAAGTCTAGCTCTAGAGTAGTGTTATACCTAGGTTCCTATTACTATTTTTGACCCGATTTGTATTACAGCAGGGCAAAAGCCTTGCAAGAAAATACAAGTTCTCTATTATGGGCTATACCAGTAGACCAAGGACAGCGATTGTTGTCTAGGATAGAATTGACAAAATTTACATCGTTAATTATTGAAGTTGAATGAATTTCAAATATTTAACGCATTCGATGAAGATGCAACTATGCGAGGCTTTTTCTCTATTCTACCCAAGACAACAATCGCTGTGCTTGGCCTACAGTACCTATTTTAAAATTTTATCTTCTTTACATAATAATTATGTATGTATATCTTACATTAGAAAGTAAAGAGTTTACATGGCACAGGAAGTTGGAGTCGCGACCCGGCGGCGTCCGCGCAGCCGTGGGTGGAGACATAACTCGCACGCAACGAGACGCATGCCACTAACTACCTACCTACTGACTGGTACAGGACGGTGTGGGATTGACTAATCAGATGGACTAGTCAGAAAAACCTCTGTTAGTTTTTAAGTTTTGTTTAACCCTTCTGGCTGAGGGGATTGAGGAAAATGGCGGATGAAAATGAATTTTCATAATTCGTAGACCGCGAGCCTGTATCGCGCTCTGTATCTATTAAGATTCCCACACTGAATAAATTTTATATTATTTGTCTTTTTGTTTCAGATTCGGGCTGAGTGTGACCCTAAATTGACATAACAATCAATTTAATTAAATGAAAATAACACAAAACATAACCTCCTATGCTTATATTTTTTTATAGCTCACTGAATCACAATTTCTTCTAACTTCTTATTAGTATTCCCTGCATACCACCACTGGACAATGGCCTCACTTCCCTCCTTCCATACATTCCGGTCCAGGGCGTTGGACTATCCTTCTCACAATACGCACATCAGAAACTAAAACTTTTTAACAGAGATACTCTGTCTACATAGTTTGCTATTCTATGGCAGGTACTAAACTGAAAAACTCATCTCAAAACAAATTACAACACTCTGTACCACACACATCCTACTCAGGACAGGTACCGGATCAGTCTTTACGGCCTATAAACGTGTAATTCTCGCCTTAATCCGGCCCTGTACGAATAAATCTGGATTACCAAGACCACTGCGGTACGAATACCAACTGATTATGCCGTTAACAATCGCAATTGAACTTAGTACGCCCCTGGTAGGGCTCGTTAACAATGTATGAATTATTTTGTGGCTAACAATATAAAATAAATTTTTAGTGAGTATAAATTTGTCCGTCAACTTTCCCATGTCCAGTAGGTGCCATTTTACTCCATAGCACATCTGAACTATCAGCTATGAGGTTCTGCTGTCAACGTTGTACAGGATGTTAATATCTTTTGCTCTATATTCTTCAACTTTATTAGCTCATAATGCGGTTTTTCACCAACGTCCTATTCAGTGGAATGCTAAAATTCCGATTTATGAGACTATCTAATGAAATTTTGCCTCGAAGTCTTTCAGAAATCCGTTTCTGAATTCCACCGAAAAGGAGTGACTCTCCATCTAAAACGGATATTTACATGACATTCAGAAACAGTAGTCTTAGTATGAGTCTTGCATAGTTTACGAACACAATAAATTAGCTGTAGGGGCGCTGCTGTAAGGCGAGTCCTTACAGCAGCGCCCCTACTGCTACCGAGAGACCACTTTTTGGAGTACGACGGCGGCGATCCAAAGGTTTCTCAATAGTAACACTACTACTACTAGTAACTTTTGATTCTGCGATCCCCAACCCGCATGCCCAGCGTGGGGATTACGGGCATTACCCCCCATGAGATACTAGCCAACAAGGCGCTTATCAGGGGGAGGCCTGGGTCCAGCAGTGGACCAATATTGGCTGTCGAGATCGCGAGATCGAGATCGAACTTTTGACAAGTAAAGTTTCAAGTTTCAGTGACGCTTGATGGTAGCGGCAAATCTATCTTCATGGTATTACAACTTCCTACAAGCCCGCACCTCTACTACTATCTTTTGCGCCAGCGCTGCTCTAGATTAGATTAGCGAGTGATTGGCCCGAGCCACTCGGGTGGTACGTGACCAGCATGCATTTGCTACTCGCTGGTACAAGCTGAAGGAAAGAGTGGGCTTACTTCCGCCTCGGCATGTAGAGGTTAGGTGCCTGAGTTATTTCTCGTAATCAAAGTAAAAGGTAAGAAAATGTGTGTAAGATACTTTTGCGTTATACATTTAAAACTAAAAGCACAACTATGTGAAGTTAACCTGCCGTGCTACAGAAAGGAGCAAATGGGATCGAGTTCAAACAAATGAATCTTGGAAAAACTTGGAGCGGACAACTTTGCGATTTTTCATATGAGCTCGATTCTCCAAGTGTGCCTGGTGCTCTTACGGCGAATAAATGAGTATGAGATGAGATGAGATTCGGCTGTCTCAGCGTTTTTGATTCGGAGAGTTGTGCGTTTTCAATGAATTACAGACAGTATATTTCTCTTCGGTAAACAAAAAACTTTCGAATTATATAGAAATAAAAATAATTCAAAATAGTAAAAATTTACGGCGCACATATTCATGCTCCATGCTTTTGCATATGCAAAAATATAGCTACGCAACGAAATATGCATAACTAAGCTATAATCAATAATCAAAGCAAAAGCAATGTAAAGTAAAGAAGCGAACAAGAAACCTGTACCTTACTTATTAGGTTGTTAATTTTCGAGTTGAAGCAAAACTCGTCCTCAGCTTTTTTATCCTCTAGAACTAGATAATCTGATTTTTTGTAGTAAGCCTTTTTACAAAGGATATGTTTGACAATTATTTGATATTTTTTTCAACTCATTTGGTATTTTGAAGCGTATACAAGAAAAGATAAAAGATACATTAATCTTAGGTATTTTTTGTTATTATGGTGCGTAAGCCTCACACTGGGTCAATTTATAAGAAATCAAATAATATCCCAAAAATGTAATGACTTCGATGGGACTTGATGACTGGAACCAGCATCTTTCCCAGGGATTTTTTTTTGGGATATTGTTTGATTTCTTATACATTAATCTTGTGTAGTCTAGTTGTGGGAATATTGTCAGACTCAGAATTTTGACGTCTGATGACATCTCATGGATCCAAGATAACATTTGTTCTAGACAGAGTCTGCCACGATCTGCGAGATAAGATCAAGAGGGTCTGGACCCCTCTAGTCATTACAGGGTCGCTTCCGGGTTTAGATATCAGAGTACCATCACGACGGTTTGTTAGACAAGTTAGGACATTGGAAGGGGAACGTCCTTCGCTTTCGAGTAATTTGGATTGACTTGTATTTTGCTGCTTCTGTAGAGTGTTGTAAGAAAGTTACATATGTAAGCGCGCGTAAGGGTATATGGTAATTTCATAAAGAGTTTGGAATCGATAACTATAATAGTTAATCAATATTGAATAGTACACGTCTTCCTTATTCCTCGTCGTCTCTGACAAAATTCTCCCGTTTTTAGGGTTTCGAAGATCGGAGATCGGTTTCGCAAACCATAATGGTCTTTTCGCTTTTGGTCGCTTTTTCTGTCCTTTTTCCGTCTTTAATATATCAGCAACTATAGCAGCAAGTAACTAGATATATATAATATTAAAATATTTCGTGCGCCTCATATGTACCTACAGATAAGAAGAAAAAATTAAAGTTCAAATTTTCAGTACAAATTGTGATGTCGAAATTTTAAAAAAGACTTACAAGGTCAAATGGGACATGAAATGAAAGGTAGCTAGGGTAGGTTTGTACATTTCAAAACAGTATTTAAATTTCTGTAGGTTTCATACTTCTTGAAATATTTTGGAAAAAGTCGAAAATTTTACTATTACCCTATAAAAGTCCGAAGTCCGAAGTTTGTAAACCGATACATCTGAAATGTAGCCTAGTGTAAAGGTAGGTAACCTACCTACCTATTCAATTAATAGCAAAGTCTCTAACCGGTACATATTGGAATACTAGACAAACGTTCGAAACCCACGGCGCAAGTCACACTCGTACTTGACTGATCTTGTTTATCAGAGTATTTTTCTTTCTAATAGGTTGTGGTGATAATCTCAATGATCCGAGTTGCTGGAAACAAGTAATCCACGTCTAAAAAATTACTCTGCAACCCAAGATGATCATGATCTTCTTCCAACACGGAAAAACAACAGATAGACCACATGAAGTAGACCAGACCACGGTCTGCTAATGCCCCGCCCCCATCACGTAAAGATTATTTTAGAAAGCATGAAGTTCTCACCCTGCCCGGCTTATACATAATAGTTGTCCTGATGGTCATTGTATGAAACCCTGATGCGCGTGATTGGTTGATCACTTGTGTACAACTTCACACCGCGCCTTACAGCTACAATCGGTCAGGGGGCAAATTCTCGCCATTTTATCACTCGATAAATATAACTGTAAATTTGACAGTCATTTTGATAACTATCGAGTGACAAAATGGAGTCTCGAGAGGAGACCGCGACTCGGCAAACGTAGTGTAGGACGCCCTCCGGCCAGGTGAGATGACGATCTGCGTAAGACGGCAGGCAGATGCTGGATGCGACAAACTAAAGACAGGGCGCTATGGCGCTCATTAGGGGAGGCCTATGTCCAACAGTGGACTAAGATAGGTTGATAATGATGATTAATTTATTTAAGCACCTTATATTCATACACGATATATATTATTATGGTTTTTGATTATAGAAACTAACCCAAACGTCTCAGCTCGTGACACACAAATCGCTGTGCAGCTCGTTTGTTCAACTGTCTCCAACCAGCCTAAGCCTTTCAAACTTCCCACTGTTATGGCAAATTTATGTCAGGTATTAATTTACTTTAGTTGTCACTGCTAACTTGGCCGGAGTTTACCGAAGTTTACCGGAGTTGCCCGATGTAAGTTCGAGACGTGACTCTGACGGTTCCTTCGGGTTAAATATTTATTTAGCTTGAGTAACCAAGTTGTTGGTGGATGTTTGATGAAGTGGTCGGAGTGCTCTTTGTCTTTACTGTGTAACGTAGTATTTTGGTAAGGAAAGCTTATAATGATAAAAATATGTACATCTGAGCCCCTGGTTGAAACGTACATCCTTTTATCACATCACATCACACTATCACATCACATTACATCACATTACATCACACTATCACATTACATCACACTATCACATCACATTACGTCATACTATCACGTCACATTACATCACACTAATATTATAAATGCGAAAGTTTGGATGTTTGGATGGATTTTGTCAAATCTTCACGCCATAACGACTGAACCGATCGGGTTGATGTTTTGCATGGATGTAGCTCTAAGCGTGGAACTAAAAATAAGCTACATAGGCTTGTTATCCCATAAAACAGTTCCCATGGGATAGAAATAATCTTTAAAGTTTGTGTCCTTGTGAAGATGTTTGTGCAAAGACAACGCTACGACCTACGACTGAATGGATCGAGCTGAAATTTACACACATAAAGATCATGAAAAACTGAACCTGGAATACCTTAAAGGCTACTTCTTATTCCAAAAAACGCGAGCGAAACCACGGGCAGAAGCTAGGTAAATCGATCGATATTACATTTGATTGTTTTACAAAAACTGTAAACCGACTTGGAATCCCTTAATTTTAAACTGTTTCTAAGTTTTGCGGGACAAATACTAATCCCTCGAGAATAAAATTTGGACCACCTTGGGATCATCATCTATAAAAAAGCAAATAATTTTCTAAATCGGTCCATAATTGACGGAAAAATCAAATTAAAAAAAAACAGCCGAACATAGAACCTCTTCTTTTTTCGAAGTCGTCAAAAAATAGTTTCTTTGTATGTAAAATTAGAATAATAAACTTTTTACACTCGCTTTTACCAAAAACGGTTTAAAGAAAAAGCAACAGAACACGATAATAGACCAAAGTATAGAAACTAGCTAGACATAGTAGGTATAACTTTGGACCGCAAGGTACCAAAGCTTGCTATTGGTCTCTCCGCACTATTTTCTCAAGTAATATCTCACGTAAGACAGGGGATGGGATAAGTCCCAGTCGAGGGTTATTAGTTAAATAAATTCGCTCGCCCAATATGCTCTGTAACTCGATTTAATGGCGATAGAATTGATTTATTCAATTACGAGGAATTTTTAGTGCCCCACTGTGGGGTAACATGGGGTAAAATAGGGTAACTTTGTTTTAGGGGTCGTGAATAGTTTCTCACGGCATCCTTGTGAGTATTTTATCGTTTATTTTGATGCAACATTTGAAGTATGGGAATTGTTTCATGGGGATATATTTTATGGATGTAGAATCGTAACGATTCTTGTTAAAAATATCTATGATAATGGTGTGATATTATAAATACCTACTGCCACTAAATTCAACTGTGAAATTGTTATGAGGAAATTCAATTTCCTCTACAATTCCCGAAATTGTACTATGAATACTGCAGCCAGCGTCTTCTGGACGCTTCCGACTGGTATTGATATGGATCAGTCGAGCTACCTATAGATTGTTTGCAACAGTCTGCAGTCAGCTTAATTGTTTTAATTGTAAATACTAGTTCTTATTTGTTTTTATTATTGAATTGTAATTTTCTTTACTATGAATATCTATCGCTAAAATAACCACCTATGGTACAGATATGTCCGGATGTTTATGGTAGGTGCCTACCTACTTAATATTAAATTTTAGGTGCAAATGTTTCAAAGTCCCTCACGCGCTCCCAGCCTACAAACCATGCCTATCACTATAGAGCTACAAACCTTGTCACGGATATATCTAATGCCCACGCCGCTGACTAGAACACGTCCTAAATGTGACACGGATTTATGTGACGTCACCGCAGCCATTAGTGCTACTAATGCCCCCATTACCGGAGGGGGTGGCAGATGCCGCTTGTTTTAGGTAATTTATGGCCTTCTCGACAAGGCCGGGCGAGACACGGTAAAGGTGAGCTGTGGATGTAGGGGATTGGTGCTGGAAGAGGCATGTTCATACTTCTTACTCGTTAAGTATATCTATATTTATAAATCACAAATCAAAAACTTTTATTTCTTTAGGCTTACAAAATTAGCTCGAAGACAAATCAAATTTTAAACTATAAAATATAATCAAATAAGACATAAAATATTAATTGATTTTTTCTTTACTAGGCTATATCTATCACATTTAGGAGGATAGTAGTTTTGTATAAATAATGACAAACAATAATATTAAATTAGAATGTGTTGACATTTAGATTGCTAGGCTTAGATATTGACATAAATATTAATTGGAAAAGCCATATAAAAAAGATAAAATCGAGACTATCTAGTTTCTCGTATGCTCACGACCCCACTGACCTCAAAACAAGTACATCTGCGTACTACGCATATGCCTTTGCATAGCTCCGGTACGGGATTATCCTTTGAGGAGCTAGCGTAGACGCACAAGACCTGATGTTGGTGAAGTTAGCAGAGCATCTTCCAGCAGAGCATAAATAAATTAGAGTTCTGTTCGCATGCAGGTGAGTTCTATAGTTCCTGATACTTTTCAGGAATAGTTCTGGCGTTTTTACATAAAAAAATGGTAGTGAAATTATGCTCTGCTAACTTCGCGTAGCAGAGCATTTTCCAGGAATCGATAAAAAAAATACCTATTTATAAGCCTTTACTTATTATAAACAGTTCCTGGTGGTTTTCAGAAATAGTTCCGATGTTTATACAACATTATACTTAATTTAAAGATATGATCAAGTACATTTCTGTTCGAGTCGGAGTCGTGACACAATATTCCTTAGACCTACGCAAACCACGGTCCATACAGATTGCATCGAGTTTAAGATAAAAATAGGTTCGTTCTTATGTTTTTGATACATTTTGATAACCCAACTCCTGAAAATTTTATTCAAAAAGGTCATGAAAAAGTTTAAAAATCAGAGTGATTTTTCGTCGAAATTGTAAAGTTTGAAATACCTGTAGAGTAGGTTTTATCAGAGTTCTATTGGCGTGCATCGAGTTACAGACAAACAAACGTCCGTTCTTATAATTTTGTAACATTTTAGTAGCAGATCTTCTAAAATTTTCATGAAAACGATATTTGAAAAATTTTGAAATATGTGATATGTGCGTCGAATATGTATAGCTTCAAACAACAGTAGATCCAGTTTTATCAGAGTTTTAATCGCATGGTTCGCGTATCAGATATCAAAATGTTCGTTATTATGATTTTTTTATAAATAAGAAGCATGAAACATGAAATTTTCATGATAACCGTCTTCGAAAAGTGACAAAATCTGTGATATGTGTAAATTTGTATAGATCCAAACACCTGTAAAACAGTTTTGATAAGAGGTTTACTAGCGTGCAATAAAAAGAAGACAAAACAAAGGTTTGTTCTTATGATTTCATAACTTTTCAGAAGGGGAACTTCTCAAATTTTCATGAAAAAAGTCTCAGTAAAATGTCAAAATCTGCGATGCGTGCGTTGAATTTGTATTGATCCAAAAACATTTAAAGCTATTTTTATTAGAGTTCTATTAGCGTGCATTGCGTTGCAAACGGAGAAAGAACCATTCTTATGATTTAGGTACATTTCAGAAGTAGAACGACTGAAACTTTCATGCAAACGTACATAGAAAAATGACAGAATCTATGATATTTTCGTCGAAAGTGTACAAATTCAAACACCAGTAGAGCTAGTTTGATAAGAGTTCTAATCGCATGCATCTAAATTAAGAAGAACACAGGTCTAAACTTATGATTTTACAACATTTTATTAGTAGTACACATAAAACTTTCATGAAAACGGTCTTTGAAAAATGTCAAAATATGATATTTTGTCGAAAGTGTAAAGATTCAAACATCAGCAGAGACAGTTTCATCGAATTTTTAATCGCATGCATCTAGATTTAGAAGAACATAGGTTTGTTCTAATGATATTATAACATTTAAGAAGCAGAACACTTAGAACTTTCATGAAAACGGCCTCTGAAAAAAGTCAAAAACTAGAAAATGTTTGTCGAATATGTATAGATTCAAACACCCGTAGACCCAGATTTATAAGAGTTCTAATCGCATGCATCACGTTTCAGGCTAACAAGGATTAGTTTGTATGTATTTGATACATTTAAGAAGTAGAACTCCTGAAACTTTCATGCAAAAGCACTTAGAAAAATTCAAAAATTTATGTTTTTTTACGTCAAAGTGAAAAGATTTAAACTCCAGTAGAGCCAATTTTGGTAGAGTTCTAATCGCGTGCATCTAGAATTAGGAAAACACTGGTCTATACTTATGATGTTATACTTATAAAGAAGCAGAACACTTAGAACTTTCATGAAAACGGCCTCTGAAAAACGTCAAAAACTAAGAAATGTTTGTCGAATATGTATAGATTCAAACACCCGTAGACCCAGATTTATAAGAGTTCTAATCGCATGCATCACGTTTCAGGCTAACAAGGATTAGTTTGTATAAATTTGATACATTAAAGAAGTAGAACTCCTGAAACTTTCATGCAAAAGCACTTAGAAAAATTCAAAAACTTATGATATTTTCGTCAAAGTGAAAAGATTCAAACTCCAGTAGAGCCAATTTTTGTAGAGTTCTAATCGCATGCATCTAGAATTAGAAGAACATAGGTCTGTTCTAATGATATTATAACAATTAAGAAGCAGAACACTTAGAACTTTCATGAATACGGCCTCTGAAAAACGTCAATAACTAGGAAATCTTTGTCGAATATGTATAGATTCAAACACCCGTAGACCCAGATTTATAAGAGTTCTAATCGCATGCATCACGTTTCAGGCTAACAAGGATTAGTTTGTATAAATTTGATACATTAAAGAAGTAGAACTCCTGAAACTTTCATGCAAAAGCACTTAGAAAAATTCAAAAATTTATGATATTTTCGTCAAAGTGAAAAGATTCAAACTCCAGTAGAGCCAATTTTGGTAGAGTTCTAATCGCATGCATCTAGAATTAGAAGAACACTGGTCTATTCTTATGATTTTATACTTAATAAGAAGCAGAACACTTAGAACTTTCATGAAAACGGCCTCTGAAAAACGTCAAAAACTAAGAAATGTTTGTCGAATATGTATAGATTCAAACACCCGTAGACCCAGATTTATAAGAGTTCTTATCGCATGCATCACGTTTCAGGCTAACAAGGATTAGTTTGTATAAATTTGATACATTAAAGAAGTAGAACTCCTGAAACTTTCATGCAAAAGCACTTAGAAAATTCAAAAACTTATGATATTTTCGTCAAAGTGAAAAGATTCAAACTCCAGTAGAGCCAATTTTGGTAGAGTTCTAATCGTATGCATCTAGAACTAAAAAAACACTGGGCTATTCTTATGATTTTATACTTAATAAGAAGCAGAACACTTAGAACTTTCATGAAAACGGCCTCTGAAAAACGTCAAAACCTAGGAAATGTTTGTCGAATATGTATAGATTCAAACACCCGTAGACCCAGATTTATAAGAGTTCTAATCGCATGCATCACGTTTCAGGCTAACAAGGATTAGTTTGTATAAATTTGATACATTAAAGAAGTAGAACTCCTGAAACTTTCATGCAAAAGCACTTAGAAAAATTCAAAAACTTATGATATATTCGTCAAAGTGAAAAGATTCAAACTCCAGTAGAGCCAATTTTGGTAGAGTTCTAATCGCATGCATCTAGAACTAGAAAAGCACTGGTCTATTCTTATGATTTTATACTTAATAAGAAGCAGAACACTTAGAACTTTCATGAAAACGGCCTCTGAAAATCGTCAAAACCTAGGAACTGTTTGTCGAATATGTATAGATTCAAACACCCGTAGACCCAGATTTATAAGAGTTCTAATCGCATGCATCACGTTTCAGGCTAACAAGGATTAGTTTGTATAAATTTGATACATTAAAGAAGTAGAACTCCTGAAACTTTCATGCAAAAGCACTTAGAAAAATTCAAAAATTTATGATATTTTCGTCAAAGTGAAAAGATTCAAACTCCAGTAGAGCCAATTTTGGTAGAGTTCTAATCGCATGCATCTAGAATTAGAAGAACACTGGTCTATTCTTATGATTTTATACTTAATAAGAAGCAGAACACTTAGAACTTTCATGAAAACCGCCTCTGAAAATCGTCAAAACCTAGGAACTGTTTGACGAATATGTATAGATTCAAACACCCGTAGACCCAGATTTATAAGAGTTCTAATCGCATGCATCACGTTTCAGGCTAATAAGGATTAGTTTGTATGTATTTGATACATTTAAGAAGTAGAACTCCTGAAACTTTCATGCAAAAGCACTTAGAACAATTTAAAAATTTCTGATATATTCGTCAAACTGAAAAGATTCAAACTCCAGTAGAGCCAGTTTTGGTAGAGTTCTAATCGCATGCATCTAAAATTAGAAGAACACTGGTCTAAACATATGATTTTATAACATTTTAGAAGCAGAACACTTGAAACTTTCTTGAAAACGGCCTCTGAAAACGTCAAAAACTAGGAAATGTTTGTCGAATATGTATAGATTCAAACAACCGTAGACCCAGATTTATATGAGTTCTAATCGCATGCATCTGGTTTCAGACGTACAATGGTATGTTCTTATAATTTTGATGCATTTGAGAAGCAGTACTCATGAAATTTTTATGAAAACGTACTCAGAATAATTAGGACAGAATCTAAGATATTTTCCTCGAAAGTTTAAAGTTTCAAACACCGGAGTTCTATCGCCTGCATCGGGTTAAAGACAAACATAGGTCCGTATAAATGATTTTGTAGCATTCTAAAAGCATAATTCTTGAAGTTTTTATGAATACGGTTTTCGAAACCTGAGATTTGTTTGGAAAATCTGTGATATTATTATAAATCTCAATCTTTGCATTACCCAAGACCAACGACGTGGACATGTTGAGAGTTGGCCTCGTTTTTTATTAAAAATGTATTTCATTTAATTGTTATAATTTGGTTTTCTTATGATTATGAACATTCTTTTTTTGTTTGTTTTTTTTTGAACATTCTTTTTTTGTTTGGTTTCAGGAGTTCTACTTCTTTAATGTATCAAATTTATACAAACTAATCCTTGTTAGTCTGAAACGTGATGCATGCGATTAGAACTCTTATAAATCTGGGTCTACGGGTGTTTGAATCTATACATATTCGACAAAGATTTCCTAGTTATTGACGTTTTTCAGAGGCCGTATTCATGAAAGTTCTAAGTGTTCTGCTTCTTAATTGTTATAATATCATTAGAACAGACCTATGTTCTTCTAATTCTAGATGGATGCGATTAGAACTCTACAAAAATTGGCTCTACTGGAGTTTGAATCTTTTCACTTTGACGAAAATATCATAAGTTTTTGAATTTTTCTAAGTGCTTTTGCATGTGAGTTTCAGGAGTTCTACTTCTTTAATGTATCAAATTTATACAAACTAATCCTTGTTAGCCTGAAACGTGATGCATGCGATTAGAACTCTTATAAATCTGGGTCTACGGGTGTTTGAATCTATACATATTCGACAAACATTTCCTAGGTTTTGACGATTTTCAGAGGCCGTTTTCATGAAAGTTCTAAGTGTTCTGCTTCTTATTAAGTATAAAATCATAAAAATAGACCAGTGTTCTTCTAATTCTAGATGCATGCGATTAGAACTCTACCAAAATTGGCTCTACTGGAGTTTGAATCTTTTCACTTTGACGAAAATATCATAAATTTTTGAATTTTTCTAAGTGCTTTTGCATGAAAGTTTCAGGAGTTCTACTTCTTTAATGTATCAAATTTATACAAACTAATCCTTGTTAGTCTAAAACGTGATGCATGCGATTAGAACTCTTATAAATCTGGGTCTACGGGTGTTTGAATCTATACATATTCGACAAACAGTTCCTAGGTTTTGACGATTTTCAGAGGCCGTTTTCATGAAAGTTCTAAGTGTTCTGCTTCTTAATTGTTATAATATCATTAGAACAGACCTATGTTCTTCTAATTCTAGATGCATGCGATTAGAACTCTACAAAAATTGGCTCTACTGGAGTTTGAATCTTTTCACTTTGACGAAAATATCATAAGTTTTTGAATTTTTCTAAGTGCTTTTGCATGAAAGTTTCAGGAGTTCTACTTCTTTAATGTATCAAATTTATACAAACTAATCCTTGTTAGCCTGAAACGTGATGCATGCGATTAGAACTCTTATAAATCTGGGTCTACGGGTGTTTGAATCTATACATATTCGACAAACATTTCTTAGTTTTTGACGTTTTTCAGAGGCCGTTTTCATGAAAGTTCTAAGTGTTCTGCTTCTTTATAAGTATAACATCATAAGTATAGACCAGTGTTTTCCTAATTCTAGATGCACGCGATTAGAACTCTACCAAAATTGGCTCTACTGGAGTTTAAATCTTTTCACTTTGACGTAAAAAAACATAAATTTTTGAATTTTTCTAAGTGCTTTTGCATGAAAGTTTCAGGAGTTCTACTTCTTAAATGTATCAAATACATACAAACTAATCCTTGTTAGCCTGAAACTTGATGCATGCGATTAGAACTCTTATAAATCTGGGTCTACGGGTGTTTGAATCTATACATATTCGACAAACATTTTCTAGTTTTTGACTTTTTTCAGAGGCCGTTTTCATGAAAGTTCTAAGTGTTCTGCTTCTTAAATGTTATAATATCATTAGAACAAACCTATGTTCTTCTAAATCTAGATGCATGCGATTAAAAATTCGATGAAACTGTCTCTGCTGATGTTTGAATCTTTACACTTTCGACAAAATATCATATTTTGACATTTTTCAAAGACCGTTTTCATGAAAGTTTTATGTGTACTACTAATAAAATGTTGTAAAATCATAAGTTTAGACCTGTGTTCTTCTTAATTTAGATGCATGCGATTAGAACTCTTATCAAACTAGCTCTACTGGTGTTTGAATTTGTACACTTTCGACGAAAATATCATAGATTCTGTCATTTTTCTATGTACGTTTGCATGAAAGTTTCAGTCGTTCTACTTCTGAAATGTACCTAAATCATAAGAATGGTTCTTTCTCCGTTTGCAACGCAATGCACGCTAATAGAACTCTAATAAAAATAGCTTTAAATGTTTTTGGATCAATACAAATTCAACGCACGCATCGCAGATTTTGACATTTTACTGAGACTTTTTTCATGAAAATTTGAGAAGTTCCCCTTCTGAAAAGTTATGAAATCATAAGAACAAACCTTTGTTTTGTCTTCTTTTTATTGCACGCTAGTAAACCTCTTATCAAAACTGTTTTACAGGTGTTTGGATCTATACAAATTTACACATATCACAGATTTTGTCACTTTTCGAAGACGGTTATCATGAAAATTTCATGTTTCATGCTTCTTATTTATAAAAAAATCATAATAACGAACATTTTGATATCTGATACGCGAACCATGCGATTAAAACTCTGATAAAACTGGATCTACTGTTGTTTGAAGCTATACATATTCGACGCACATATCACATATTTCAAAATTTTTCAAATATCGTTTTCATGAAAATTTTAGAAGATCTGCTACTAAAATGTTACAAAATTATAAGAACGGACGTTTGTTTGTCTGTAACTCGATGCACGCCAATAGAACTCTGATAAAACCTACTCTACAGGTATTTGAAACTTTACAATTTCGACGAAAAATCACTCTGATTTTTAAACTTTTTCATGACCTTTTTGAATAAAATTTTCAGGAGTTGGGTTATCAAAATGTATCAAAAACATAAGAACGAACCTATTTTTATCTTAAACTCGATGCAATCTGTATGGACCGTGGTTTGCGTAGGTCTAAGGAATATTGTGTCACGACTCCGACTCGAACAGAAATGTACTTGATCATATCTTTAAATTAAGTATAATGTTGTATAAACATCGGAACTATTTCTGAAAACCACCAGGAACTGTTTATAATAAGTAAAGGCTTATAAATAGGTATTTTTTTTATCGATTCCTGGAAAATGCTCTGCTACGCGAAGTTAGCAGAGCATAATTTCACTACCATTTTTTTATGTAAAAACGCCAGAACTATTCCTGAAAAGTATCAGGAACTATAGAACTCACCTGCATGCGAACAGAACTCTAATTTATTTATGCTCTGCTGGAAGATGCTCTGCTAACTTCACAGACACCAAGACCTGTTCATCAGCCAGAAAAAGTGCATTCGTATCCTAGTAAATATAAGAATACCAGACTCTTGTAAACCACACTTCCTTCGAATCTTGACATTAACTTATACTTACATCCTAGAAATAAGTAAATATCCACCTTTCATTCAAAAATTAAATGAGCAACCGCGTCGTTATCAAAGTAGGTATAAACATAATATAGTGATACCTGAATCAAAATTAAATACACATCAATCTAGACCACACTTAATGGTTGTAAAAATATATAATAAAATTCCATACAAGATTAAAAACCAAGGAAATAATAATATTTTTGAAATTAGATTAAAAGAGATGCTCTTGGAAAAATGCTACTACGAAATAAGTGGTTTTTTAAGTGATACTTTTGGTCACTTGTAATTGAAATCTTGCATTAATTTTAATTTTATTTGACATACTTACCTTTTCTACCATTTTATCAAATGAGTATTACATAACGTATCTGGCAGTCTCCCATTGCAACACCCTAAGTGGTTACATATTGTGTGTGTTTCTTAATATAATCAATAAGTCCTGACAAATAAATAAAAAATGAATCAACAGTTGTCACCCCGTTTTGCTGATACTGTATCAATAAGATAATTTGCTTACTGATTTACAAACAATGGTACTTACTTATTCATAGTTAAAGCTATGCGATGGATGTCGTCCTAATCAATTAGTAACTTATTAGAAACCTAGCTACTACCTACCTACTTAATTAATACGAGCTTAGTTATCTTATTAGGCTTGGTTACGTTACGAAGCACTTACGCAGCAGTCCTTACAGCCCGCGCACCTCACTCCCCGCCGTCCCCCGTCTCCCGCGCTCGTGCCTTTGCTCGATAAAATGTTACACTAATACGCTCGTTAGTTGTTAAAAACAGGTTGTGACAACATCGAGCGTCATGTTCGAAGTGCAGTTCGAGTAAAATTAATAACAGCGAATGCTCAATGTCCTGTTACAAGTAAATGTTTTGAGCTCTTAAAAATTTAAAATTAGAATAAATAATATATGTGACTTTATGAACTAACAACTTCTTCTTAATTTTCTTTTTTTATAAATATTTTTTAAAAATTTAACCTTTACTTGGATTATGCGAGTTTTAGCGTACCATGCTAGTTATGTTTGCATACGAAATTGCCACTTCTAGCACATTCCAGCTCTTTGACCACGAGATTCACACTTCCTCGCATACACGGTGCGAACAGGAACCAGCTAGGTATGTGCGGACTTTGATAAATACCAAAGGCGACTAAGGGATATCCATCGTGGGCGGGCAGCAGCGCCTCCTGCAGAACAGATCCACCACCGAAATGCGACCCCTCAACCCGCATACCCAGCGTGGAAATTTTGGCATTACCCCTAATGAAAGACGCTTATCAGGGGAGGCCTATTTTAGCAGTGGACTAGAATATGCAGAATATTGTATATTGTAGAGGCCTGATGATGATGATGCTAGTTACATACAAATGTGCCACTTCTAGCACATTCCAACTCTTCGTCCCCGAGATTCGCACTTCCTCGCATACACTGGCGTTGCGGGTGAAATATGGTCCAGTGCGAGCGGGAACCAGCTAGATATGTGCGGACTTTGATAAATACCCAATCAGAGGCAGGTGTATTCTGTGTGTTTGATGTATAACATCGCTTTGATTTATTTCGTAGGTTTGATGTAAATATTTTGGCTATAGGTGTTGTAACATGTGGGTTATAAATACGTAAATGACACACGCATATCATGTCCTATCCTAAATGTGAAAGTTTGCGCTGTTGTGAACTTATTTGGCCGAAGACAACACCAAAACTAGATACTGTATGGACTGAGCTCAAATTCTAAACACATAAAGGTCTGGACCAGGATTATCATTATAGGCTACCATTTATTCCGAAATCTTGTTCTCTTGATGGTAATGATTATGATGAAAATGCTTATTCTTTCTTCCGAGCCTAAATCCAAAATTTCTACCTACCTACCCCATAAAAGATGAGAAACCATACTTCATGGAAAGTACCAACCAATAAGCGAAACCAAAAACAGCAAGAAAACCACGAAAAGCAAATTAAAAACCCAGTACGAAAATATGAACACTCCAACCTCTGAAAGATGACCATCCATCGAGGGCATGGAGTCAATTTATCACCCGGGGAAAATGAAAAGTCTCGGCGCATTAAAAATAGTCGCACATAGTCGCATGACCCATAAAACGAGAGAGCTACGTGAAAAGGAAACACAACTGGGGAAAAAACTGTAAAGCGTGTGGGTAGTGGAGCTTTAGGGTTCTGTGAGCCTTATCAAGGCCATGGCGGTCACGGCCTAAGAATCTACCTCTCCCACTTAGCCCGTGTGTGTCGTAAGAGCCGACTTAAGTAGGGAACCTGCCTTAGAGCGGGCAGCAGCAACCTTCCGCAAATTTTAACACCTCTACTGTGATAACCAATCCCAAGCCAAGCGTGGTGATTATGACTAAACCACCCTTGTTTGGGGGTACGTTTAGCATAGACGTAGGTAAGTGTGCTGATAAGAAGGTTGTTCTGCGTATAATCATCATACGGCATGACAACACCGACAGATGGGTGTAGGTCTCCAAGTCCTTCCGTAACTCCCTACGTTCCTGCGCCATATGTATTGTGAATAATTATGAGTTATCGTGTAAAAATAAATGACTGAAGAGCAGAAGAATTAAAAAAAATTGATTTATGATTATTTATTAATCAAACTAGACAATTCTGACAGTATCTGTCATTTTGACAGCTATCATCGGGAATTAAAATATTTCTAACTTTACGATTCGAGTATATAAGGAGCAGTTCGAAGGACCAATAAGTAACTACAAGAGAACAAATTAAGTTGAAACCCGGCCCATGGATCAGAGTAGAAAAGGTTTAATCAGTGGAAACTAATCCACTTGACCTATGGATCAGAGTGGAATTGATTCAAGCAGTGGAAACTGATTCACCCAGGCTATGGATCAGAGTGGACAAAAAAGTGGAAAGTATCCATTAGTGGATCTGCAAAGTGGATCAGAGTAGAATGGAGCAAGAATTTACCATTCGTAGTTTTGTTGGGTCGAAATGATCGTATACATTGTCATTTGATAGAGAAACATAATGTTGATGATGATTTTTGGCGTAACTAGAAAGGGTATAGGGGAGATTCGATAAAACTAGATCTAGGTATCAACTCTTAGATATGATAACCTGTACCTATAAAGTTAACCAGAAGGAAATGATAACGAGCATACCTAATCCACCTCTCTGATGTCAACGAAAGCAAAAAATCCTTTTGGTCCGTATAAGTAACAAGATTTCGTAGAAATTTTCGAAAAAATATCTATTGTTTATAACTATGTTAGTTGTTGGAAGCTAAAAACATTTCCCACAGAACCAAACCGTACTGAACCCCACAAATTCGCCACCTCGTCAACCCCGGCGAGGTAGAGCGGGCCAAAAAAGAAAACCAATTTGCCCGCATGAAAAGGTTCGATCCGATCGCGCCGTATCCACTCATTTGATATTTTCGCTCGCCGATAGAAAACAAATTACAAACTGTCGGCGGCGACTCAGATTATTATTAGCTATTTATTCTTCTGTCATTCAGCTTATGGAAATGGTTTCTTGCGTTTGAAGTTCTATTAGCGAAGTTCCATTATGTGGCTGGATTTATTGGGTTTTTACGCTATTGAAAGATTTGTGGATTGGAAAACGGTATATTGTGTTAGGAAGTTATGAAATCAATGTGTCTTTCTGAAAGGTTTTATGGATTATTTCAACGATCTCCATTAAATTTTCCCATCGATTGGTATTCATAATTTTTGCTACTTACTTCGGAATAGGCGGTTTTGTGATGTGCTTAAGCGATGTTGATGGTGTACCTTCAGGCAAGGGATATAATGATCAACCTTATAGCATGCTCCATAGATGTTTGTCAGACTGGCCCATGACATCTAAGGACTGGAATAAAGCTAGAAGAAAATGAGCCTTTGACCTGCAGTGGGACAAGCTGAAAATAAATAATAAATAAGGTATATTCCAATCTGATCCAATTTGCTAATATATTCATGGATCAGTTTCCGCTTTTTTTCCACTCTGATCCAAAGGTCAAGGTGGATTAGATTAAGGGATATATAGTGATCAACCAAATATCATGATGAAAAGAATTACATTGGAATTAGAATTACATAAATTACATTGGGCTTTATTGTACATAATTGAACGTGCTTCTCTTCTACAATATGAGATGAATTTCGTTTCTCAATCTTCTTGAGACAAGTCTGTTTTAAGATTCCTAATACAAGAAGTTGTCGTCACCGTAAGTAGCAGTCTGAAAATAACCATTTTCACATTCTCCACTCTATGTACTTCTTTACTATAGTCAACCGGACGCGACGTGATGACCTCCGTGGCGCAGCGCACAAGGTCCGCCTGCGATGAAGGGATTGCAGTTTCGATTCCCGCCTCGGGACAAATGTTTGTACGATCTGCAGATATTTGTGTCCTATGTAATGTTACGTAGTAATAAGTATATCAGTTATCTAGTTCCCTTAGCACAAGCTCAGTTTATTTATTTTTAACCCTTTGTAAAAGGGTAAATCTACCAAACTAGGTATATGTTTCGGCTAATCGAACCTCCATTTCCACTGCAGACCACCCTTAAATCTATTGTTACTCATCTCCCCTCCGTTGCCATGACAGCCACAACCTTCTAGATTTATGTTACAATACCTTTGTAAAATTGTCATTTTCAACAATTCTTTCAATCAACGCATTTTACCAGTTGGTCCGGTAAATGAGAGGTTGGTCATAATTTATCAATTGATGAATTATGATAGATCAAGAGATCGGCGCTAAGTTTTTGCCTGATTCTTATTTTAAAAAATGTATAAGTTAGTGTGAAGAAAAATTAACGGTAAAGATCTAACAAAACTTCTCACGGAGTCCACAGTGTTCGTAATGCTGGGAAATTGATATAAGTGTAAATACTAGTTGCATTTTGTTTTTACTCTTTGACCTAATAAAATTCCCAATGACACACATACGAATTTTTAGAGAAATAAGAACTAAAAGTCTTGTTATCGAAATGACCATTTTAGAAATGGAACGATATTTTGCGAGCTTTTTGCTGTCTATTCGAAGTATAAAAAATGCAAATATAAAATAGCAAATGCGCACAAACCAGAACTACTGAGTGACCAATACAAACCTCGATAATGTAGGACCAACCGCGTAGCCAAAGACCTATACCGATTGATAAATCGTATCGGGAGATTGATGTGGCGGCTGTGAAAGGTATGATTTGTGTGACGCAACAATGGCGTGACGTCACGGCTGTGGGGAAACGTAAAGAGAGGTATTACGGTGTTTTGGGATCATTTTTCACTGATGGTCCTTCGATATGAAAATGACGTTGGGATATAACAAAATTTGGTTGTGATGATTGAATACCAACAGAAACCGTGGCCTGATATGCATGGTGGCTTGGTATGAATAAGAAAACACTAATCGTGGGGATTATGGAAGACTCTCCTTGTTTGGGGAAGGGGGTCCACGTTCAGCACAGGTAATATTCCGCACCACACATAAGTCCACACTTATGTGGGGAATATTCTTCGTAAATATGACATTGTTTTGTCCTTTTTTATATGGTTTATTTATGTTGTCAAGAACACGTTTATCTCAGCGGTTGTCGGTTCTTCGCAAGATATGGCCGGCCCACTGCCACTTCAGCTTCTAATTCTTTGAGCTAACTTTGGTTCTCTGTCGGATGTATTCATTACGAATCCTATCAGAGAAACTCCGAGCGTATTCTTGAGTGGAGAGCGTGACTCGGCAAACGTAGTGTAGAACGGCCTCCTGTCGTATGTCCAGTAGTGGACTAATACAGGGTGCCACGTTATTGCTGTACTAAGCGAGAAGGTGGTAGTCCACCCCTCAAACGAACATTTTTTTGTTCTAGCACTTTCTGGGTTTCAAGGTTTTTTACTAAAAAAAAACCTCGATACTTTTATCCACAATATGTAAGTGACCGACCCTAGCATCAGCTGTTCATCAGTAAGGTTCTTGACCTCAAATTGTCACCGCCCATACTTAGGTGTACACACTAGATGTGTGGAGTCTAGCGCCCATAGGCGCGGTAGGCGGAATAGGGGCGTTACGTGAGCCAATGATAGACGACCACGTGGCATTATTTTTTTTCGGCCATCTTGTCTTTAGCCATACCCACAATTTTTATTATTATATCGTTATTTCAATAAAAGTTTACGGTGGTTCCGTCCATTTTTCTTCTAAGCTATTATTGTTTAAGGTTTATCTGTAGTTAGGTATGTTTGTTTTGAGGTAGGTACATCTACGTAGGTGCCTAATTAAGATTATTTATCGATATTTAATTAAAATTTACGGTGGTTCCGTACATTTTTCTTCTAAGCTGTTATTGTTAAATGTTTGTCTGTAGGTAGGTATGTTTGTTTCGTGCTAGTTACGTCTACGTAGGTGCCTAATAAAGATTATTTATCGATATTTTAATAAAAGTTACGCTATAAATACCCGATAAATAATCTTAATTAGGTAGGTATGTTAAAAATCGCGACATTTTAAAAAAGTGCTACGTACGTGCCTAATTTTATTTTTAGCATGAATGAATGTATTAATTATTTGGTCATGAAAAATAATAAATAATTCTTATAAACTAAGGTAAATCAAGTACAAAAAGGCGGCGTAGTTAAAGGAACCCTAAAATTTTTTCGGCTAAATGGTGTGTTTGATTTAGTGATAGGGTTATCGCTTTGTTTAGCGTTTGACTTGAGTTTATTTTTCCTATGAAAATTTCCGTGCGGATCAGTTGGGTATAGGGTGCACAACAACCCATTTCCAGCTTGGTACACCATAACGTGGCACCTTGTATAGGCTGATGATGATTTATGTTCGAATTTCCGATTATTAAGATCGTACGAAATTAAGTAAATTACTAATAGCATTTTCGTATACTAGGTAAATCTATAAGAACCGTTTAGTCAAATATTTTAGACACAATGAGCAACATTTTGCGACGATTTGTTGCCCACACACTTGCCAACGTTGTTCAATAAAAAAAACATCGATATCATCATCATCATTATGATGAATATAATATAACATCGATATCATATTCATCCATCATATAATATTATTATATCAGCCCACACGTCCACAGCTGGACATAGGCCTACCCCATACGACGACGTCACAAATATCGGTCCTGAGCCACCTCCCAACGCCTCACGTATGAATATTCCCAGCGTCTCACGTGATATGCACCTCTGCACTATGTACCTACCACCGTGATACGTTTTTAGTAAGCTAAGTGCACAAAATCACACGCTTTTTCAGCCGGCCAGTCCTGATTGTAATGAACTGAAATTTGTTAGGGGCCGGATACAGCAGAGAATTTATTCCGTAATAGGTTTCCGTAGGACTGCAGGATCCGGCCCGTTCCGGACGGCACGCAGCGGAAACACGTAGGCTGGGATTTTAAACGTTGAGATTTGATTTGAATCTTAGTTGATTAATTTTAAAGCTTTAATTGTCATAGTAGTTACATAAGTAGGTTCATATCATACAGTAGGTTTGCGCGTTGCACTCCCAGATCAAAACGACGCTTTTTAGAGCTTATTGCCAGTCTTTTTATACGTGCAGCCTTTGGGTCAAGCACACCAAAAAGTCATGGGATGCCCTGCGGATCCAGTACAATAACTCGTTCAGGGTGCTGATGGGGCTGCCGCGCTTCTGCAGCGCATCAAGAATGTTTGCTGACACACGAGTAGTCGGATTCGCGGCGATAATGCGCAAAAGATCTGCAGATCTGGGTCCCTGGTGCGCCGAGTGCGCGACAGCTCCAACAGCTACTTATAGCTCATCGCACAGAGCCTGGACACTGACTGTCTTTTTATGGAACAAAGGACAAGAGCGTACATTGTGCTCTTATGAACAGTGATGATGGATGATTCTAGTTGTGATTTTAATTGTAATTAATTGTTTTTGATTTTAATTTTGTGTTTAATTTTAATTTTGTACCTATACATATAAATCGAATATGGACCCTTTAATTAATTTTTGTACAATAATTTATTGGTTGTCTGAAATAAACGCATTGAATTGAATTGAATAAGTTAGAGATACTGACTAGATACAGAAAGTGACGTCATGTGACGTATTATGGATAATGACGCAATAGCTAAGATGACTAGTGACCAACGCAACCAATAAAATAGCTAGCTGTTTCCACAATGTAGTATTACCATGTCGGTTACTGACCATTCGGGTCCATTACGAGGCGTAATGGGCAGACATCATCATCAACTGGTAACCCTCTTGTGGTAGAAGAGGGATTAATTACCAAATGATGCTGCTCTCCGTACGTTTCGCAGCGAACATTCTACGTTACCCCGTGTGCTAAAATCCGTCTCGTTGCACGAGCACCTTTTTTCTCTGTACTGACTGCATGAACGCTCGCTGTGTAACACGTTACATTACGCCTCGTAACGTCTGTCAGTACCCACCTTAAGAACTCTGATAAAAAGGCATTTTCGATTCCAGTTTTGCCCCTTAAGGATAACCTTCAAGGGGGGAAAATGGAATTACTTTTTTCAAATCCCGCTTCCTCGTTAAGGGGGGATCTTCAAGGAGGAAAACTGTTATTTTTCAAATTCCAATATTCCCCCTTAGAGGGATTTCAGGGGGGGAAACTGGAATAACTCGGCAAATGTATCTAAGTAAAGCGTTAAGCATAGGTAGGGACCTAAGAAAAAATAGTAATCTACGAAAGGCATCTATTTAACTAAGGGTACATGCTGATATTTGCAGCTCATACCACCAGGAATATTGTACATGTGGCAGGTATAGTCAGCTTTTAATTTTGCTGACGAAGTAATGTTATCAATCATCTCATTACACAAGCTCTGCTTAGTTTGGGGCTAGATGATGCAGTGTGAATTGACCAGCATTATTTATTTATTGCAGGTTAGGTTTTCTATAGGTGCATCGTCGTTTCTTTATTAGATACCTACGGTGAAGATTTTCATCAAAAACCTAAATACTGTCACTTTTTGTCTTTTTTGTTCTGGTTGAAAAAATAACTTTTATTTATTTGACTCAATTCACATGAATTTAGGAAAATGAGATATGTTACGGTACTTCGTGAAGACTTTCCATAGTTTCCTCAAAGTCTTGGACGTAGGTAGGTCTTGGAGGGGTACCTAGGGTCTGTAGATTCTCACATAATTGTTGCATAGTATTTTACTACCAGAATTTGGCACAGACTGTACGGTACACGGTAACATAAAAGTGCAGAAAAGGGAAATTGCGAGCGGTAGATTTCCTTATTTCCATTCCTAGAACCGCTTATGAAATTTAAAACCCTGTAATGTACCGTAAGTATGCAGAATGCTCAGCTTTTCCCAGGAAATGTGGACGCTTGTACGACCAAAAAGGACAGATACGTTTTAATATTGCCTCAGCTTCAGTATACAAAACATCATCTGAATCTAACAGACATTAATTAGCCTATTTAGATAATGCTGTGTGGATTGTCCAGCATTATTATTCTGTTCATTTATTTAAAATATCGTAAAAAAATACATTTTCCCCACTCTCGCTCGAAAACGGCGACTTTGCTGCTCAAAAACAGTGAGCAAAATCGGATTTTGGTCACATGTGGAAAAAAGGATATTATCTAACTTGTTGAAATAATTAATTTGAATTCAGAATGCTGTACGAAACTTCGATGGTGTAATATGTTAAAGATACTCTATGTATCCAGAAAAATAAGAAAAAACTACGCAATCTGCACCAAGGGAGGTCAACTTTCTCTCTGAAGGCATCGCCATTTTTATGTGTACCTTGACGACTTGGCTTGTAAAGACCCTTAATCTAGGCGGACAGCGCCATCTTTAAATAATCTACCAAACAACAGGTTCGGAATTTATAAATGGGACTTGCAACTCTGTGAGTTGCCCTCTTTTTAACTTATCGTAGGGAAGGAGGTTAGACTGCGTTCAACCTTCACAGAAACGCATAATTTCGTTTGAAAGAGGTTTATAATACATAGGTATATAGATATAAAAGTTGTATGTTGGCAACATACTACTTTTCACCTCGACTAGCGAGAAAATATTTAGTAATTTATAAAAGAGGTCGAATGTCAGGAACTCATGTTTGTCAACAACCATAGAGTGTACGCTATAAGCCTCTTTTAAACAATGAACGAACGAAATTATCATATTTATAACGACTAGGGCTGCAGAGAAAAGAACTTCCTGGCGATGCGCGCTGAGTCCAGGAGTACCGCCTTTTAGATCTGGCCCTTGATCCAACTTCCTAGCGAGAGTCTCCTGAGATGTTGATCGAGGCTCTTCGCTACTACGCCGTTAACCGATACGACTCCGTACGGGACGACGACGGTCGCTGAATCAACATCCCACTTGCTGAAAACCTCGTAAGCCAAGTCGAGATATTTGCTAAGTTTATCTTTTATAATTATTATTGATTTATAATATTATTATTAATTGATGCCTATGATATATAGATTTATGCTGGACAATCCACACAGCATCATCTAGCCCGAAGCTAAGCAGAGCATTGTGTTAAGGATAGGTAGATATTTTTTATTATACATAGAAAATACCCAGAACACCCGGAAGAAATATTTGTAGATGATGGGAAAAATATGATTTTATTAATATGAATTATGTCCGACTCGCCGAACCTTCGGCCACGTTTCATTCTGTGTATTTTTACCTATAATGCGATCACCAATCCGCAAACGTGGTGATTAAGGCAAAATAATTTTTTCTTTTTTTTGTTCGTTTAGTGGAGGCACGTTCATCAATGGACGTAAGTGTGCTGATCGACCATCGAATCATACACCATACGAAATAAACCTGAAGATCTGTTCATACAAACTTTATTGGCGCTTTTCTCCCCCAAATGCCGAAACAAAACGGCCCTAAAATATATTATGTACATTTCATGAATAACTTTATGAAAACTTCTCAGACGTGGGTCGTTTAATTAAAACTTGCATGACGTGTCATTAAGCGCCATCTTAATTATTGAAATTCAAATTGTATTTTCTTAACTAGGCGGTATGAGTATTTATTTGGCTGTATTCGTATACCTACATACTTTATAAAACAAAATTAAATAGTCATTTAGTTTTATATTATAATTCAGTCGGTTTTAAACAGATTTCGCAAAAAAGGAGCAGGTTCTATGTTCGACTGTATGTATGGTTTTAGGGTTTCGAGATCGGTTTCGAAACCTTATGGTCTCGCTCTATCTGTCCTTTTTTCCCTCTTTAATATCTCAGCAACTGCCGCAGCTATAAGCTTGAAATTTAAAATAATAATACAATTCGTAGGTTTGTACAGATTTCAAAAAAAAAATGTAAAATGGTAATTCTCAGTACAAATTGTGATGTCGAAATTTTAAAAGAGATCTACAAGGTCAAGTGTTGTATCAAATGCAAGGTACTAGTTTTTTTTCTACCCCCATTTCAATATAGTTCATGAAATGTTTTTAGCTTTCAAACTTTATGAAATATTTAAAAAAGGTCGAAAAATTTACCGTTCCCCCCTTGCTCCGAAGGTTGTAGAGCGATCCATCTGAAAAGTATGTAGCGTTTGTAGATATGGATCTATATTTTACAGGAAAAATATAGAGAAGTCAGTAAGTTGAACACTATGCAAATGTTGAAAGAATATTTTCGTCGATGACGGACGAACGGAACAGGATGTCGGTAGAGACCATTGAATCCATATTAATTTGTCATTACAATTTTAAAATGGCATGCGCCCAATTCTATGAATATACAAAAATGAAAAAGAAGTTATTGCAAAAGTAAAATGAACTACGAAATATGACAGGGCGAAAAAATTAATAAGAGGTACCTAAGTAATTTGATGTTATTAAGTTAAAAATTATCAACATGGAAAATTTCGAATTAAAGTCTTGGTTCATTATTTTAGATGGTAGAAGCCAAATAACATTCAACTGGTAACCCTCTTGTGGTAGAAGAGGGATTAATTACCAAATGATGCTGCTCTCCGTACGTTTCGCAGCGAACATTCTACGTTACCCCGTGTGCTAAAATCCGTCTCGTTGCACGAGCACCTTTTTTCTCTGTACTGACTGCATGAACGCTCGCTGTGTAACACGTTACATTACGCCTCGTAACGTCTGTCAGTACCCACCTTAAGAACTCTGATAAAAAGGCATTTTCGATTCCAGTTTTGCCCCTTAAGGATAACCTTCAAGGGGGGAAAATGGAATTACTTTTTTCAAATCCCGCTTCCTCGTTAAGGGGGGATCTTCAAGGAGGAAAACTGTTATTTTTCAAATTCCAATATTCCCCCTTAGAGGGATTTCAGGGGGGGAAACTGGAATAACTCGGCAAATGTATCTAAGTAAAGCGTTAAGCATAGGTAGGGACCTAAGAAAAAATAGTAATCTACGAAAGGCATCTATTTAACTAAGGGTACATGCTGATATTTGCAGCTCATACCACCAGGAATATTGTACATGTGGCAGGTATAGTCAGCTTTTAATTTTGCTGACGAAGTAATGTTATCAATCATCTCATTACACAAGCTCTGCTTAGTTTGGGGCTAGATGATGCAGTGTGAATTGACCAGCATTATTTATTTATTGCAGGTTAGGTTTTCTATAGGTGCATCGTCGTTTCTTTATTAGATACCTACGGTGAAGATTTTCATCAAAAACCTAAATACTGTCACTTTTTGTCTTTTTTGTTCTGGTTGAAAAAATAACTTTTATTTATTTGACTCAATTCACATGAATTTAGGAAAATGAGATATGTTACGGTACTTCGTGAAGACTTTCCATAGTTTCCTCAAAGTCTTGGACGTAGGTAGGTCTTGGAGGGGTACCTAGGGTCTGTAGATTCTCACATAATTGTTGCATAGTATTTTACTACCAGAATTTGGCACAGACTGTACGGTACACGGTAACATAAAAGTGCAGAAAAGGGAAATTGCGAGCGGTAGATTTCCTTATTTCCATTCCTAGAACCGCTTATGAAATTTAAAACCCTGTAATGTACCGTAAGTATGCAGAATGCTCAGCTTTTCCCAGGAAATGTGGACGCTTGTACGACCAAAAAGGACAGATACGTTTTAATATTGCCTCAGCTTCAGTATACAAAACATCATCTGAATCTAACAGACATTAATTAGCCTATTTAGATAATGCTGTGTGGATTGTCCAGCATTATTATTCTGTTCATTTATTTAAAATATCGTAAAAAAATACATTTTCCCCACTCTCGCTCGAAAACGGCGACTTTGCTGCTCAAAAACAGTGAGCAAAATCGGATTTTGGTCACATGTGGAAAAAAGGATATTATCTAACTTGTTGAAATAATTAATTTGAATTCAGAATGCTGTACGAAACTTCGATGGTGTAATATGTTAAAGATACTCTATGTATCCAGAAAAATAAGAAAAAACTACGCAATCTGCACCAAGGGAGGTCAACTTTCTCTCTGAAGGCATCGCCATTTTTATGTGTACCTTGACGACTTGGCTTGTAAAGACCCTTAATCTAGGCGGACAGCGCCATCTTTAAATAATCTACCAAACAACAGGTTCGAAATTTATAAATGGGACTTGCAACTCTGTGAGTTGCCCTCTTTTTAACTTATCGTAGGGAAGGAGGTTAGACTGCGTTCAACCTTCACAGAAACGCATAATTTCGTTTGAAAGAGGTTTATAATACATAGGTATATAGATATAAAAGTTGTATGTTGGCAACATACTACTTTTCACCTCGACTAGCGAGAAAATATTTAGTAATTTATAAAAGAGGTCGAATGTCAGGAACTCATGTTTGTCAACAACCATAGAGTGTACGCTATAAGCCTCTTTTAAACAATGAACGAACGAAATTATCATATTTATAACGACTAGGGCTGCAGAGAAAAGAACTTCCTGGCGATGCGCGCTGAGTCCAGGAGTACCGCCTTTTAGATCTGGCCCTTGATCCAACTTCCTAGCGAGAGTCTCCTGAGATGTTGATCGAGGCTCTTCGCTACTACGCCGTTAACCGATACGACTCCGTACGGGACGACGACGGTCGCTGAATCAACATCCCACTTGCTGAAAACCTCGTAAGCCAAGTCGAGATATTTGCTAAGTTTATCTTTTATAATTATTATTGATTTATAATATTATTATTAATTGATGCCTATGATATATAGATTTATGCTGGACAATCCACACAGCATCATCTAGCCCGAAGCTAAGCAGAGCATTGTGTTAAGGATAGGTAGATATTTTTTATTATACATAGAAAATACCCAGAACACCCGGAAGAAATATTTGTAGATGATGGGAAAAATATGATTTTATTAATATGAATTATGTCCGACTCGCCGAACCTTCGGCCACGTTTCATTCTGTGTATTTTTACCTATAATGCGATCACCAATCCGCAAACGTGGTGATTAAGGCAAAATAATTTTTTCTTTTTTTTGTTCGTTTAGTGGAGGCACGTTCATCAATGGACGTAAGTGTGCTGATCGACCATCGAATCATACACCATACGAAATAAACCTGAAGATCTGTTCATACAAACTTTATTGGCGCTTTTCTCCCCCAAATGCCGAAACAAAACGGCCCTAAAATATATTATGTACATTTCATGAATAACTTTATGAAAACTTCTCAGACGTGGGTCGTTTAATTAAAACTTGCATGACGTGTCATTAAGCGCCATCTTAATTATTGAAATTCAAATTGTATTTTCTTAACTAGGCGGTATGAGTATTTATTTGGCTGTATTCGTATACCTACATACTTTATAAAACAAAATTAAATAGTCATTTAGTTTTATATTATAATTCAGTCGGTTTTAAACAGATTTCGCAAAAAAGGAGCAGGTTCTATGTTCGACTGTATGTATGGTTTTAGGGTTTCGAGATCGGTTTCGAAACCTTATGGTCTCGCTCTATCTGTCCTTTTTTCCCTCTTTAATATCTCAGCAACTGCCGCAGCTATAAGCTTGAAATTTAAAATAATAATACAATTCGTAGGTTTGTACAGATTTCAAAAAAAAAATGTAAAATGGTAATTCTCAGTACAAATTGTGATGTCGAAATTTTAAAAGAGATCTACAAGGTCAAGTGTTGTATCAAATGCAAGGTACTAGTTTTTTTTCTACCCCCATTTCAATATAGTTCATGAAATGTTTTTAGCTTTCAAACTTTATGAAATATTTAAAAAAGGTCGAAAAATTTACCGTTCCCCCCTTGCTCCGAAGGTTGTAGAGCGATCCATCTGAAAAGTATGTAGCGTTTGTAGATATGGATCTATATTTTACAGGAAAAATATAGAGAAGTCAGTAAGTTGAACACTATGCAAATGTTGAAAGAATATTTTCGTCGATGACGGACGAACGGAACAGGATGTCGGTAGAGACCATTGAATCCATATTAATTTGTCATTACAATTTTAAAATGGCATGCGCCCAATTCTATGAATATACAAAAATGAAAAAGAAGTTATTGCAAAAGTAAAATGAACTACGAAATATGACAGGGCGAAAAAATTAATAAGAGGTACCTAAGTAATTTGATGTTATTAAGTTAAAAATTGTCAACATGGAAAATTTCGAATTAAAGTCTTGGTTCATTATTTTAGATCTTTTTAATTAATTTATTTTATACTTTCGATACGGTTGAGATCAAAGTGTAGAGGTATCTCTTAGAACACACATAGTTTGTCTCTCACTATGTACACTGTACACATGCGTGCTATGCTATGTAAGGTGTAGTTGAAAAGTCGCGTGTCGGCGTTGAATGTGTTATTTATGAGTTTCGGGCATCGAAAGAAAAA
This sequence comes from Eupithecia inturbata, assembly GCA_963662085.1. Lineage (NCBI taxonomy): Eukaryota > Metazoa > Arthropoda > Insecta > Lepidoptera > Geometridae > Eupithecia > Eupithecia inturbata. Next base: position 4,485,470 of record OY759180.1, on the reverse strand, counting down.
CGTCCCATAAATTTATGTTCCTAGAAGTTATGGCAACCCTACCTATATATACATATACATAATTATTTATACATAATTATACATATATACATAATTATTTACATATTATAATAACCTACATCTTTGTGACCCATGTTTGCAAATAAATTATTTCATTGATTGATTGATATTTGTTTATAGAATAGAATAGAATATACCTTTATTGCACCATCAATACATTTATAAAACAAGAACTTAATACTAATTATATCTAATGTGGTTTATTTGAGAAACGTTTGAAACCCTCGGCGCGCGAGTTACACTCACACTTGACGGATCTTGTTTTTATGTATACTCGCCGATTTCTCCGACAATTATTATTGTGGACCGATTATGATGATTTTTTTTGCTATTGTATAAAAAATAATCTCGAGATGGTCCCATAAAAATTAATGAAATACTTGTTCCGTAAAACTTAAAATAACAGTGTAAAAAAGGTTATTCGAAGTCAGTTTGTAGCTTTCAAAACAATTGTACGACAGATAGATGGATAGATATTTAGAGGTATATGTAGATAAGATAGATAATACTTTATTGTACCACACAAAGACAGAAAATAATACAGAAATAGATGCTAAGAGTAGACGAAGTACAAAGGCGGCCTTATCGCTATGTGCGATCTCTTCCAGCCAGCCTTGGGATGGACTGGACATGTAAGAACACAATAGACGGTGGCACTCAAAAAATAAAAGATAACAATAATACGAAGGAAGTGTTTTTAAGAAAATAAGACGTTATCTTTTGATTACATTAATAGGGGGTTGTTTTGTGCAGCATGCTGTCGATTTATTTCATACATTTTTGATGTTTCTAACCACAGAGTGCATTTTTGGTGCGAAACTGGGAGTAAAATCGGATTTTAAGAGGTTTCAAAATAAAAATCGCAAGCGCAACGTTCTAACACAATATCTGCTTTACTGCTTGCGAAAAACATGTCAGATTTTCTTATTATTATATGGCAACATTTTCTGGGACAATATCCAACCGTTTGGTTGGTTTGTTACAACGAGGCGTTTTCTAAAAAAGAAAAAATAAGTATATAACTCAATAGAGGACAGGAATATTTTGGGGATCAATAGAGATTGTCATTGAGATGGCATGACTATGCAAAGTCAATGCATGGTCTATAGTCTATACCATATTAATTTGACGGGCCCAAACTTAAGTGCCATCTTTTCAGTCACAACAAACTTTATTTTACAAGAAAACGCCTGACTGAAGTGAAATAGGAGAGTTGTTCGTAGCATATGTTCCACAGGCTGCTCCCTCACTCCTAGCTACGAGTTATGAATAAATTCAAACTCAAATATAAACGTTGTATTAAAGGTTTCAATCGGATATTACAGTAATACACTACATAATAGCGGAGGAAGCCGTACATCATGAACTTTCATCTGCTTTCAACAACCTACCTAAGGTTGGAGGTTTAAGTGTGCTTTGACCTTTAGCGGTCAGGTCAACGGACCTTTGTCCAGTTTGTCTCGTGTAGGGTAAAAGAGACGGAAAACAATAGAAAATGTTATATTTTAGAGATATTGTTTTGGAGGATGTTTTGGGGATTCTGTTTACAGTTTGATTTGAAAATAAGGGTGTCTAAATAAAACGAGACTACTCGTTGCAGGTAAACAATATTCAATCCTGGCTAACAATATAAAAATGTTGAAGAAAGATAGGTAGGTATTTGCCATGCATTGGGACTGTGGGATTCTATGGATCGCAGTAAAATATTTTATTGTTTATTTTATTTTATGAATTTTAGGAAAACTTCCAAGTGGAAAATTACAAAAGGTATAATTTTAATCTAAATACATGAAAATTACATACAAATACAAAAATACAAATCGTTTATTGGTACCATGTACATATTTAAAACAATGCACCGATACTGACGCTAAAAGTATAAAAATGTGTCACGTTCAGTATCGCCCTAATCTGGAACATGTACTTATACTGAAGTTTCTACTGGTAATAATAAATATCCTTACCTAAATTGTACATATGATAATAATTTTGCCTTTTATTCAAATCTTAAAATAACATGTTTAAACTTAAGAAAACAAAGAGTATAACTAAATTTAAATTAGAGCAAACATAGAACTTAGCCTTGTATTTGTTGTTTAATAAACAAACAGCAAATTTCTGTAGGTCAGTTTGCCAATCAGCAAATGCCTCCGAAAATCCGTAAATTGTACATGAACATTATTAAATACATTCTCATTGAATTCATTAACTTCGCTTACAGCACCAGACCCCATCGACAGGCAAAACAAGCACCTTTAATATGCACCAAACAAACAACAAAAACAACGCTACCGCGTCAAGCACACATTAAACACGACAAATAAAAACACAAACACGTTGCCGCGCACTCCGAAAATAAAACACAACAAATATAAACAACTCTCATGAGCCAGTTTTCAGAAATAAACACATAAACATAGTTACGCGATTTACGTTCAAGAGAGCGAGAAATAAAATAACGCGGGATACGCGGTTTGAGCCTGGGGCACGAGTCAGTCATTTCTTTAGATATTTTTGTAAACTGGGTGATTCCATTGTTTGTTAAGTTGGTTGATGAGATGTGAGTTGTACATAAACGTGAGATTTGAGCCAAATACAAGATATTAAACAAAGCTTATAGGTTACAAAAGTCTAATAAGTGTTTTGTGGGCAACTCTGTTCGCTGCTACAGTAAAATTTCTAGTCATATAACTTTTCTAGTAAACTTTACGTTTTCTAGTAAACTTACTAGAAAAATCACTAAAAAAACATGTTCATAACTTTCAAAAAAAGGTTCTTATTGTATCAATGACTATATTAATGACAAAAACTCCTGGACTGAAGCTAGCCTTAATTTTTAGTTTGTAAGACAAAGCCTTTTTACAGCCGCACTCATTTCAATTTACATTTTCATTAATTAAATGTATTATTGTGAATGGCCTTTTTACAGCCGGTCATTTACTTATTTATTGTTTTCCGATTATTAATACTTTTTTTTATTGTACCAATATTATATTTTGTAGCAATTGACTTGATCAAGTGTTCCTTGTGAATCTATGGTAAATAAATGATTTGACTTTGAATTGAATTTGAATTTGATGATTCTGCTGATCTGATGGAATGATGAACTTATTAAGTATATAATATTGTCATAGTACCTACATTTTAAGTCGCTATATCTAAAAGTTTTGAAATTTTATTCAAAAATAGTCAAGAACTATTTCTCAGTAGCGTTGACCATACAATACGAATCCCCCTGTAGAAGACGCCCCCTGGCTACTGCGTAGGCTCGTAGCTGTGCTACGGCGTAGCACTCGTAGCGCTCGTAGCTTCGCGCCGGAACGTGATTTTATCAACGTTACAAATTGTTGTGGTTGCCATTGTACAGATATTAAAATGTTATTTGGCTTCTACAAAATAAAAATAAACTCTAAACTAGTAAAAATAAAGCTTAATTATCAAAGAAAACTACTAATAATAGGTACGATGACCAAGTTTTAACAAAATGTACAAAATTTACCTAAAACTGTTGAGCTATCTGTAGAATGTCGTAAACAATCTAGAGATAGCTCAACTGATCAATTTCAATACCATAACAATGATGTTCGTAAAATAATCAGAAAATAAATAGTGAGAAAAAATACAAGAAGAGATCCTTGCGGAGTCAAGTGTTTTTGGTAAACCACAAAATCCAACTAAAATAAATAAACAGGAAAAAAATGCTGGACAATCCACACAGCATCATCTAGCCCCAAGCTAAGCAGAGCTTGTGTTATGGGTACTAGGTGACTGATAAACTTAATACATTACATAGATAGATATTTTATAATAAACATGAAAATACCCAGAACACCCGGACCATTATTTGTCAAAGGCGAGAATCGAACCCGCAACCTCCTGCGTCGCAGGCAGACCTTCACCCGCCGCGCCACATCGGTCGCGCATTATCTGGTGGACTTTTGCACCTCCTTACCGCAAAATTCCACTACTTTTAGATTATTTACTAATGTTTTCACCTTCCACCTGCTATGATTAAGAACTATCAGAAAATACCAGCATATTTATAAATTAGTATAAATAGAGCAAAATAAGCCCAAACTACACAGGTAACACGTGGACTACACGCGTTGACAAATCGTGAGTATGTTTATACACGTTCCATTATAATCGAGCAATATTAAGAAGTTCGATTCACGACAAAGGACATCGAGGTGTGTGGCAGGAACTTTAAAGTACAGAATGTTCTTTTTATTAAAACCAAAATCAAAATTCAATCAATGACATTAAGAGCGGACAGTATCGCCTGCCATTTGTTTATATTTCCCAATATCAATTGAAAAAGTTTTAAAATCAATGAGATTAGTTACATTAGTAACTTTAATACTTCATTGTTTGAAATTACGTAACGTAATTAATTTACAAACAAAAAGATTGCAAACAGAAATAAAACGTCACAAATCTTGTGTACCTACTACGTAATACTTTATAGTTATTCCTTGATAATACTAGCAATTTATATTATTTATTTATCAGAACACACGTAACGTTAAAAATAGTACATAAATCGGCAACACTCGCTGAAACTGCAGAGCAACATCAACAATATTCACAACAAAATTCATCGTCGAGTTAAAGCCAGATATTAATCTCTCCGCAGCATCCGAGCGCTGGATTCGCCATTTTGCGCCTAAATATGATAAACTTTCCCCCGAATTTCTTACTCTGACCCCCCTTTCTTACCACCCTTGGGGGTAAGTTAAGGTGGGGTATTACAGCCCTGCTTTTAAACTAAGCTCGTTAATTAATTACAGCCAAGTCGGGTACGCTATATAGCGCTATGTGCCAATTTAATATTGCACTGAGTGTCGCGATGTTGGCCCTCACAATGGCACGTTTCTGCCAGTGAAAAAATAAACGGTTGGGTCTATGAATTTAATAAATTTAATTCTGCTTTTACGTTACTAGCAATAAATTAAATTATGTAATTTTTTTCTTATAGTCATTGAATAGAATAGTGTTGTCCTACATGGTCTTTATGAGGCAACTCGCCTTAGTGTCAGGTACATTTCGATTTAACTTATCATGCAAAAGAGTTTTAATCCTGGCCAGAATCTCGCAGTATTCCATTCTCGGTACCAATAATTAAGTAATAAAATTTAGATCCTGGCACCAACATATATATTACATTGGTGCTTATACACATGTGACGACCACGTCCGTTAAACCGCAAGTCGACCTTAAACCAATTTCTTGCTGCTTTGTTCAACTCCCAACCCAAACCCCAAGCACTAAATCACAAAATTATCCACAATAATATTAATTACAAAATCATGGGCCTAACACTAAGAACACTTCCTCGCTTCTATAATTAATTGCTACTAAATTCGCCCCAATTTGAATCCGGTTACGAAGTCTAAGAAACTTACGAGGTACATAAGACTTAAGGGCAGGGCCGACCGGAAGGAGGGGAAGCGAGGGCGCGACCCTCGGGGGGGTAAGGGGGAGGAAGGACGTGAGATTTACTCTAAGTAATTGCAGTAATAAACAGGAGGATATATCACGCTGGGTAATGAGAGGAAGCGCCCAAATTGCCGGCGCAAATAGCGTGTGTGTGATAAGCTAATTTTTTCCTCGGTCCCTTGTTTTTCGTCGCTTTGTGGAATTAAATTGAATGCACTCGCTCAGACGAGCTGATAATCGGGCTGTTTTATTTTTTTATGTCTGGGTGCTGTAAAACATTTAACATTTTAAATTCGAGAACTTATAGATAGAGGGATAAGTATCTGCCTAATTTCAAACGCGTTAAATGAAAGACGCTCAAACTTGTGTGACTTATTTATAATTAGACTGAAGTAATTTAAAGTCAAAAGTACACGAGCAATTATTTTTAGAATTAGAACAAAACTTCTATAGATAAAAAGGATATTTTGCGTATATGTGCGTATTCTTAGGCAATTAAGTCACCCTGAAATAAGTTTCAGGGTGACTTAATTGCCTAAGAATAGCTTAATGAAGTAGACGCCTATTATAATGTAATTTTGATGTATCGTGCTGTTTGACAACTCAATACACGTTAACTCTTTTACAACGGGATACTTACCATGATTTGAGTTTTGAGTCTCGACCGAGATGAAGGTTTCCAATTATTGGGAACCTGGAACCCTGTTTAAAGTTTCAAAATTTAAATCGTTTATTATAAGTCAGTAAATCTACATCACTTGATTTACATAGTGAACTGAGATAAACACACATTTTCACAATGTCATTAGGTAAATTATTATATTATACACAACATAATGGGATAAAGTGATATCTACTAGAAATTTGTAATCAACGAAAATTTCTTTAAAATTATGAAAACAAATACAGCTCTATTATTTTAATTTCATGTGCCGAGCTCCCAGGCCCTTTTGTTATCCATATAGTCATTAACACTAAAGTAAGCTTATTTAGAGAGTACGTTTTTAATTTTTTTTCTCATTGATTTACTATGTAGTTTGGTAATTTATTATATAATTCGATGCTTACGCCTATAAATGACTTATTAATTCTAGCTAGTCTAGTTGATATACAGGTGAGTTTATTTCTATTTCTGGTATTATATAGATGCCCGTCGCCTTGTTTTATTATGCTGGTCATAGTTTTATCTGAAATACATAATGTTCATATAAATATATAAAGAAGACTTTGTCATTATATCAATGGTTTTAAACAGATCTTTTAGGAAAACTCTAGAGCCAAGCTTATAGATAGCTTTAATAGCTCTCTTCTGAAGAATGAAAATGGTTTCTGCCTTAGTCGCGGTACCCCACAGTATTATGCCGTACGACATGATACAGTGGAAATAGCTGATGTATACGAGACGTGCAGTGGTAACATCTGACATTTCTTGTATTCTGCGTACTGCTTAAGCAGCAGAGCTATGTTTGTATGACAATGTACCAAAGTGAGGTCCCCCCTGCAGCCCCACATCAACGCGCAGTCCTAGAAACATAGTATCAGATACTAATTCGAGTTCCTTTTTATCTATGCAAATTTTCAGAGCCTTAGAGTGTTTACACAGTGTGAATTTTATGCATTTTGTTTTTTGAGCGTTTAATAGCAAGTTGTTTGCACCAAACCAACTGCTTGCCAGTACATATTTATTTTTGTCTTCGCACCATTGTGATTTATTTTTGTGCTGAAAGTTAGAGATGTAACGTCTGCAAATAGAACGATGTTTGTTAATCTTTTAACTAGAAAAGGCAAGTTATGTCATTAATGTTGTGAGAATGTGCAAAATCCGAATAAGTTATGTACCAACCGGGCCGCGTTCTGATTAGTCAGTATTGTGTGTCGGGATCAATTTCGATAGTGGTAACGTTCGTAGCAAAAGACAATAACATACAGACGAACTGTGAACCTCCGCCTTTTTGAAGTCAAAAAACGAGGGTAGATCGCTTTGTCTGCCAATAAAAACTGACTCGCAGTGCCTTCAGTTGTTCCGTGATCATGGCGCATGAAACTGTGCTGAAATATTGGAAAGCTCAAAACTCAAATAGTAAATATCCCGTTGTAAAAGACTTTAGTGTAACCATGATAAACTTAAAAGATTTATCAATACACGTATTTCTAGGTCTACATTCTTATGCAAGCAAAACTCAGGTTTTATTTCATGAGGTTATCAATAAGAAAATTGTCAAACTAAGCAAATAGTTTGACAATTGCGTGTTCCTTAGGTGTTAAACATTCCTCTCAGTATTCAAACAATACAAAGGTTAAAAGTCAGCAACACCATTTCCCCAGCAAAATATTTACGTGAAAACTCTAGGAAGCAATAAACTCCAGCGCGTTTCCAGGCAATTTCGTAGATAATAATTTCAAGTAACAACATTGTCATAAGAAGCCACCGCATTAATTATTCGAAGACAAGAAAGGGGAGCCCCATTTCCAATATTTATGTGTTGCCAATGACTTTGCGAAAATATCGAATGCTTTTTAAAACGAAGAAAGGGCAAGGAAAAGCTTTAATGCACAAGCGGGCTACTCACCTGCCCCACCTGCCTTAGTTGATTTATTGAAGTCTTTGTTCGGCTCGTTACAAGCTTGTTGTTGCGTTTTTAATTTATTTCCGTGGAAATTTCGCGAGATATTAAGTTGCGGAGTAATCGGTTGCTGAAAGGTTATGAAAATGTTTGAGAGTAGTTAGGTACTATCTCAATGGATGGAAGGAAGTTTAAGCTCATCGGCTTCGTTTATTGTAATGGTTATTTTATCTTGTACAACAGCTTAGTAATTCTGAACGTCGCTCGTGTCGATGTCGTAACCATATCCTAGAATTGATCATTTCATGATGTAATCGACCATTTCATGAAATGGAAAGCACGCGCTGCCCACATTATGATGTAGTCTGGCCAGATCAATGCATAATCAGCGTTTGACGATATTAAAAGCTAAATGCACGGCTATGCTACTTCATGATATGGTCAAACATTAGTGATCATATCATAAAATAGTTAGGTACAATATCCATCGTTAGAGGCGCTAATATTGTTTTGTTTTGAGTATTTTTGTGACGCATCTTGCCGCTGGCTATATCATGAAATCCAACCATTTCATGACATGGTCGGTTACATCATGAAGTGATCAATTCTAAGATATCGCCAGGACATCCATACACTCATCAGTCATCACAGATTAGTAAAAGGTACCTAATATTTTTACTAACAAAATAACATGTTCATAAAACATTCTAAATTCATACTGACCCCGAATGCTTGATGCTGTTGTCATTCTAAATTCAAACTACTAACGAGGTCGACCCTCCTTTGCAACAATTCCAAAGACAAAATAGACGCGGCCTGACGTGGTCGTCAACATTTTGTTCATCGGCTCCTGGCAATGGGCCGTGAATGAATACGAATTGGCGTCGCCGCAAACGGACTTGGCGATTGTCGACACCACGATTCATTGGTGATTCAACGGCGCGCCTGCAAATTCACTTCTGTATATATTTGGGGGTTAGGCCAATCTGCGGACTTGCGAAGCGGATACTGGATTGATTACGACGATTTTGGAATATTAAACTGTGTTAGTTTACATTTTACTGTAGATAAACTCGGAACGATCTTTTTGCCATTTAAGTTGCTGAGAACGAAAATTTTTGGAATAAAAAACTAAATTTAGAGCAATTTTATGTTACCTAATATGGTGTAAAAATCAATAAAAGGTATAAATCTTTAAAACACTCAACAATTTCACTGGCCTCACATTCGAAAGCAAGCTAAAACAAAACTACCTCTATCCGCCCGCCCAAGACGCGTCTGCGGAAGTAAATTTGCATATGCAGACGCTGTTAGCATAACAAAGCGCGAAGCCGATATTTATGCGCGCCCATTGATTGGCCATTGCATTGTGCGCTCGATTGCCCGCATGTTGCATGCATTGCTAATGTTGAGACGAATTCTAATTTTGAAATCAGTTTTACTTCGTAGGTCACTGAAGTTGGCGCGCGGTAATCTTGAGTTTGAATTTAGAAGCTCGATCTAAATTGGCGCTCTGGACGAATAAATTTATCGGTACGAGAAAAACGTTAAGAAAATGAAGATCGGGTTTGCCATCTAACTAAAAAGAAGACTAATTTGTAAATAAAATTACGTGGTGATCGTCTTTACAAAGGTATTTTTTAAACCACCATATTCATTCGGCCTTTGACCACTCGTTTAAAAACACTTTATATCGTCACAAAATTAAATACTTACCATAAAAATTCATAACAAAATAACAACCAAGATAATATTACAATATCCCCCACCTGACAAGCTATATCATATCATAACCCATGTCCACATTAAACCGACATGCAAAATAATGTCGCTAACAATGTTTATTTTGTGACATTCTGTTAAACGCCTAGAAATTTCATTTACTGGCTGTAGGCTAAATGTTTGTGTAATATTAATTTTGAATTAGGTAGTACTTACTTAGTAGGTAGGTAAATTTTGTTAACTGGGTACCTTGTTGACAGTAGGTTCGTAGTTTAATATTTTGCTGGATAGACATTTAACACACATCCCGTTTTATCAATGTCTCACACGGATCCTAACTTTATGTCAACTTCAAATTCTTGTATACAGCTCTGCCAGTGTCCATGTCTAAAGACACCTCTACAAAAAGGTATTAAAATGTCTGTTTTTATTATTCGTCGGTGACAGTGACAGGCAGCGATCACCAACCCTTCCTTCCTCATCAGTCATGGCGGCTAAGCGACTATTCAAATTGGCGGCCGATGACGCTGCTTTCACGACCCCTGCCTTGTCTGTGGCCGTAGACCATAGAAAATATAGAGCAGCTGACGTCAAAAGTGCTTACAAGGTATACTTCTATGAGGCTGTATTATTTTATAGTAGTGTTATAAATAGTATTAACTTAGTTTATGTGTAAAAATACTAATTGAAGTAAGCTTACATAAGATACCACTTGTAGAGGTTCTATTGTGATATCAAAATATTGTTTGCGGTTGCGGGTTCGATTCCCGCCTCGTGATAAATGGATGTACAATCTGCAGATATTTGTTACGGGTGTTCTGGATATTTTCCTTATTCTTATTTATTTATGTTATCCCGTCATGATAAAAGAACAGCCTTGTCTTCGTAGTTGTTTTCGAGAGCTTTGAGTTTCGTAGAGGACTCAATTAAACCTGGGTCTCTTGAATACAAGATTAAATCTGAATAGGTGTCTTCTAGACCTTCATCGTCTGCCACATCGTCACTTTCCGTCCATGTCAAACTATGTAGGCAAAAACGGGCTCTTCAGAAGCCGACTGTCCCATCTACACCCAGCCACTCTGAATATTGACCGCCAGCATTACACAGCAGGGACATACTTTTTACGTCATTAGACATCGGAGCAGGAGCGGGATCGATTATGAACAGGGGTGATGTTCATAATCGACGTACTTTGTGGCTTTGTGGGGTTCTATAACTCCTTTAATCAATTATGAATATTATATTAGGGAATCATTATAATCCATCTTAAATCCACGTAAAGTCCGCGAGGCGTTATTCTGTGTAGGATAAAGATGTAGGGCCCATGAAATAAAAAAAAAAATCGAATTGCTTTATTTCCTTTAGACCTTATTAAAGTCCAAGAGTCCTGCTCTTGGACACGTCACAATATTCAAATTACATAAGTAAAACTAGAAAATAAAGTGAACACTTTGATTTTTGCTCACTTCATATTTTTAAGGTAAAGCAAAGAAGCGAACAAGAAACCTTTACCTTGTTAGGTTGTTAGTTTTCGAGTTGGACCCATACCCACCTATGTCCTTTATTTTTCCCATTCCTTTTCCTAGTTATGTGTTAATTCTTGTTTTAGATAAGGTGTAGACTTGAGTAAAGACTTGCTCTTGTCGACCACATGATTCTCGGAATGAAAGTGCTGACATCCTCTATACCGGGTGGTGTGCCGTGTGAAGCTTGTTCAAAACAAAAATTGCCTTCAAACCGGCAATGCGTATTTTCACTAGTTGAATTTATTAGATTTAAATTACAGCTAGTATTTCATCAAAAGTTACCAGAAACGTTCTTAAATTATGAGTACTTACTTACTGAGGTACGTTCTAGAACACAAGATATTTTATGTCAACAGAGATATATTAGAATAAGAATTTGCATAGGTAAGTACCTACTTGGTTTATTGCATAAAAATATTAATTTCCATGATAATTAAAAGCAGCGTCGTAGATCTCATAAAATATAACTTTAAAGAATTTCGAGTAGTGGAGTACCAGTTCGTCTATGGAGTTTTACCTTAAATTGTAAAATGTAAACTCACATTAATTTTCTATACATTTGTTTTTCAAATATTCCCTAACAACCTGTCCATTAGACGATAAATAAACAACAAAACATTTCAGCCCCTCCCACCGAGCGCTCCAAAATGGTAGCTAAGCAAAAACGCCGCATCATACTCAAATCATTTACGAAATATCGACAACAATAAACTTAAAAAATACCAGTTATTAATATTTTGCTTTCTTTGTCCGCACCACGTGTCCTGGCACCTGAATTCTGCGGATGACATCGACGAAAAAATATAAAAAAAAATTGGCCGAAAAAGAGCAGCGCAACCAGACAACAGCCAGTTTGAATGATTGCTTCGCAGGAAGAGCGGCAAGTCCATTTTTCACAAGTGCCATTCACCATTCACGTACCTACTGTATGTATTTTATATTTTTATCTATGCCGTCGTGTCGTGCGTCGGCAAATTGATATTCAATTTTCGAATTTGACTAAAGAAATGAAAGTTAAGAACTCTGAAATTATTACTGTCATTATTAAATCTAAAACAAAATATTAATCAGAAGTGAACTTCACAAAATCGTAACAAAACCTCGCAGACTCTGGCTTACAAATAAAATGTTTTAAATTCAACATTCGATGAAAAGTTAAGCTAAGTATAGGTCACGGACTATATACATGCTTTCGACATATTTTTATCGAACCCTCGCTCGCTGTCCGCCAAATTGATATTCGAATTTCGAATTTCCGACGTCTGATTCCTTGTTTTATTCGTTAGTGATGGTAAACAAGCAGGTAGGTGTGTTTAATTTCAGAATGAATGTTATTGGCGAGTTCCGTGCTACTGTTATTCGAACTGTGGCTCCGCGCCATTTTAAATGCACGGTGATGTTTACGCACTGTAGTTACATTTTGTCTGATTCGAACGTTTCGTTTTTTTAATTAATTGTTTTCTACGTAGTTGTGATTTATTTAAAAAAGAAAAGGCTTTCTCAGCACAAAGAAGTGCTGTGATTGTGAATACGCTCGCAATTCGCCGGTGTGATAAGGCTCTAACTGGTACCTACTCTACAGAAGTAGTCCGCGTACGATCAGAAAGGCATGGAACAATTTTGAATTGAAACAAAAGCGATCAAAGATTAAATTTGACAATGTTTAATCCAATTTTTCAAAGCGCGTTTATATCAGAGACGTAACGTAAGATATCTTATTTTACGAGGTCCCGTTTTATTCTATATTTTTTACAAATATCCGCGTATAGTCTTTTAGTTTCTGTACCTACTCCATGACAAGCTTTATAAGCAGAGACTAATAAAATCACAATTTCTTATCGGATAGCCATAAGCCCTTATTGGATTACCCATAACCAGATTGAACCAGTTATTCTGTTCCCTAAAAGCTCGTAAACAAACGCAACAAAGCGTTGCACAAGTGGGAGTGCGCCATTACGCTAATCAAAGGTTTATTAAGTTCCACGCGGACTGCTGTAGCCCCTGGTGTTGCCAGCTTGGGAAATACCGACGGAAATAATGAGGAGTTTTGGGAGAATTGTACGGCGCGTAACAGTATTTTTTTTATTGGATTTGCCAGTTAAAGCTGTCTTGCTTGACTATCATCTGCTTAGCTCTCCTAAACTTCTGATTATGATTTACGTAAGTTAGTAAGGGTACGTAAGTTCCTTATTTCTAATGAATAAAAAACCACGTTGCTTATGTTAGCATGCTGACTCACAGGAAAAAACTCACAAAACAATTACCTACTTGTCTATGCTTAGCGAGATTATGTACCTCTAGACTAGCTGGCAATACATCCCTAGGTTCGGGCACCCTCTTTTTCCTAATTAAAATAATGCCTCTTTTCTCCTCTTACTTACCATAATATAAAAGCACCTATAAGTTTTTTTGTTAGTCTACCAAGAAATTTACTTAAAAGCTACCTACAAGCTACAACCTACATCCTACGTTATTTTCATTATAAAATTCAGAAAAAGTCGCTAATGAGATGAGTACCAATTAAGTAGAAATAATTTGAGACTAATAAGACTTATTAAGGTTTCGTTTTCATTGGCATTTCTTTTGATAATCTGTACCTATATACATATCAATTGCTGTTCGTTAGTCTCGCTATAACTTAAAAACGGCTTAACCGATTAATTTTTTTTCTCTCTAATACACAGCTGGTTTTAAAAAAAATATAGGCATGAAATTACTTTGGTGATACGAAGTTCACGGGGTCATCTAGAGATTGATCGATAGAGCCATTGTATAAGATTTGGTACAGCGCCTCTATCATGCGTGAGGTGAACAGTGCCCGGAGTTTGGTTTCTCGATGGTAACGAGACGTCATAGAGACTAGACGTTCCAGTTTTGCATAGATTTGGCGTCATTACTTCGCGGAAATGGAACTATGCAAATCCTTTACAAAAATTGAACGTCTCGATACTATCTAGAAACCAAACTCAGGGCTCAGAATGTTCTTCAAGAAAGACCAAAAAAAATAAGTAAATGTCCGATGGAAGTATTTAGCCTTTGGTTGACCCATAGTGAAATATTAAACACAAAAATTGGAGTCCAAGAGTATGCTTGATTTGACAATTTTTTTACAGATTTACTGACACAGCTTTAAAATAAAAACTCCTTGTTCTACTACAAAACAGAATGTTTTTCGTAACATTCGAAATTCGACTCACCCTACAGAGAGCGGCACTTTACGCGGTAAAACCAGAAGCTGTCAGTTGAGCACTCGTCGCGGAGTGGTCGCTAACGAACACGCGTGTCAAACGAACACTTCATTAGGTGAGCGACGCTCTTCGGCACTCCTCGGCGCTCCTCGGTAGTCCTCGGGGCCCGGAATGGGTAGGGGAACCACGAAACAAAAATAAACAAATGATGGAACGATGAGGAGGGCTTTAGGTCAATCAAAAGGCTATTTGCTTAAATGACTTAGAAGCTAAAGTTACGTTGTAACGGGTCTAGAATTACCAACTACATCCATCCAAACAAAAGACCACTCTAGACGTTTTTCTTTCGATTGTTTGTGTACAACACCGCATACCGCATACCGCAGCGTACTGCGTAGTGATCAAGAGACCAAGGTTTTACGCGTGGTTCTTGCTACGTGTAACTAGCAATGCCCGTTGCTCTAGCTAGACAAAGCCAAAGCAAGTTTTGGAGATTATGTAATGTTGAAGAACTACCTAATTGTCATATCTAAATTAAATGGCCTTCTCAAGACAATCTTTTTCTAGAGTTATTAAAATAACCGATATTTATTCATATTAATCGGTCCATCACAACACGCATGTAAGAGAGCGCTCATAGCGATAAGGCCGCCTTGTACTTCGTCTACTCTTAGCATCTATTTCTGTATTGTTTTCTGTCTTTGTGTGGTACAATAAAGTATTATCTATCTAGCTATCTAATATAAGTTATGTTCTTTGTTTTAGCCGTCGAGATTTTGCCTAAAACACTACATATAACCTCTAACTAGGTGAACCGAGGAGTCCCGACGAATGACGAAGTTTACCGAAGATCACCGATATACGGACGACTGGCTTAGATCCGAAAACTTTTTTATTCCGAAAAACAAATCAGTCCTAAGTAAAGCTGAAATAATGGTAGCTCTACGCTGGTTTAGTGGGCGTCTTACCGCGCGCTAATTAGACGCGCTCCCTCATTAGTGGCGGAATTATGCAGTTTGCCGGAATTCGGGTTAAATGTTGAGATGAGCTGGGATAGGAGGGACAAGTTTTTATTTATTTGTATCTAGATTTAACTGGACTTTGTTAGCGTTACTGTTATGGGTAGAAATTACATGACACAAGTCATCAGAACACGGTCAATTCCAAAAATATTTTCAAGTACTTTCCTATATGCACTACCTAAAGAGCTTTAGAATACTGAGAACGTATCTGATAAGCTGATAACCATTTTTGTTGTTGATTATTTAGTTTTACATCGATAGGTAAAATATTTGGATGTTACCTACTCCTTTTACTCTTTTGGTATTATGTACTATAATGCCTTTCATAACCTCTCTAGTTTTTTAAACTACATAGCAAAATTTAGATACAGCAGCGCTTATAACATGGGTAGGTACGCTAGAACAAAGGTGTCAAGTTAAAATAAATCATCTACCGCTGTCATTGAGTCGAATTTCCCGTGATAACCAGCAGCAATAACAGCGTGTACCGGCTCAACGGCGAAGATAAAAAACCTAAGACGTGGACAATCCTTTTTGCTGAAAATTGAATAGTTGGATTACGCGACCTAGCGGGGGGCGTAGGGTTGCCACTTGGGCACAGAATTAATACAGTCACTACAGTTTATTGTGGATAGTTACACAATAAAATGTCTCAAGTCTCATGAGACTAACAAAAACAAAAAACTAAAAAAAAGACTCGTGGGTCTTTTTTTTTGTATGTACCGGTCTTAGTATTAGTGAACTCAGCGTCAAAAAATGAAAAAATAATTGCTAAAAACTCTTTAAAAGATTAATTAAAAATATTATCATTCAGCGATCTTGTTGGTTGTAACCATCTACTGTTTTTTAACACGCCAATAGTGAAGAAATATGCTATTCACGTTATTTTAATTAGCAAATTGATATCAGAAGTGTACTGGAAGACGCTGCTGCCTATTCCCTGTATGACGCCGTCCGCGATCAAAGGCCTTCCATTATTTTTTCGACATTCCAGAAAGGTCGATGTAAGGCCAATTTTTCGTTCAAAAACTTGGCAAAACCTCTCGAATCTGGAGTAAAGAAGTACTGAGGTATTTTCCAAAAATAAAAAACCCCGTTTGCCTTCTAAGTTATAACTCGATAGGCAACGGATCTTTCGCTGAGAGGAGAGGATGTCAAAGGGATCACAATATGTCAAAATTTGCATGGTCTATGCAGGCAGGGTCTATGCAAAATTAATATGATAGCCCCAAGAAATAAGCAAACAAAGTGCCATTTGATTATACTCCCCCCTAATTCTGTCATGCATGTTAAAAATAGCTATTGTCATAGCCTACCTACAATACTACCTATTGTAGGCGTAATGTAATAATTTTCTGTAATGAAACTTTGTACTATCGCAAGTTTGACTCACTAATAAATAACACTCCCTTACAAACCTCTATGTTTTTGTGGGTATATTATTATTATTTTTTTACCTACTAAAATTGGTTATTATTATTTTCATTTTGTAATAATCTGTTAGTTGAAAAATAAATAAAAAAGTGCTTTCTTTTCACTCTGGTAGAACTTCTTTTTAAGAAAATGCCTTATTTTTCCTACTAAAATTGGCATCGACAGGCTTTATGATTTGTTTAAGCTACATATGCTTTAGGAGACCATTTCACAGCCCTAGAAATGATATTGTATCCAGTCCGCGGGCTGATTACGCGCACCATTGTGCCGAGGACATAAGGACGCAATTATGTATTAGACCGACTTACGAGGTATATGGGATATACGAGTACGTCCAGCAGGCGTTTTCCTAAAAATAAAAAACCCTAATAACCTTAGAATTCAGTCGAGGGCGGGGATAATTCATGGAAGAATAGCGGTTATCATTAGCATGGTCTTATCCAGCTATGCACGGTCATTCACTTATGTCATCGACGGACCAAGCTGTGTTATGTTTATACGTTTTAGGGCAGCCCTAAAATGATTTTGTATCCAGTCCGCGGGCTGATTACGCGCACCATTGTGCCGAGGACTAGGACGCAATTAAGTATTAGACCGACTTACGAGGTATATGGGGTTTTACGTCCAGCTTATGATTCCAACTTATTTAGTGTCTTTGAATATTGCTTTCGGACTTTTGTGAGAATATAGACCTGGGATCTATTAGACTTACCAGAGCTCTTCAAACCAGGACTAGAATTCTCTAGCTTTTGATTATTATTTTTTTTTGTTAGGAGTAATAAAAAGAACTAATTTCCATAAATCCATTCTTATTGATCCCAATACTTTTTATTGATTTCTAATTATATTGTAGACGATGCTAAGTGTTTTTTGGTTAGGTAATGCTTTAGTAATTTAGTAAAGTTAGTACGTAAATTAATTTATTCTAACATTATAGCTATTAAAATGCCTACCCCTTATACCACTGGAACATCGGAAAGTTCGCTAATTCTCGCAAGATTTACGTCTGGACCTTGGACTCCTCGGGGTCCTGGAAGTTCGCAGGTCTGTTGAAAAAAGGAAGAAAAATAGAGTTTAGATACAGAGGGTTCTGTCTTCTGCCCATATTTTAATACATTTTTGAAAAGTTGTCAGTAGGTACAGACTATATATTATGTCGTAAGTTTTCTGCCCTTTATTTAAAGCACACACTTTAAACATACCTGTACCTGGTAGTAACCAACATACATATTTACCAAAGTAAATGCTAATAAAAAAAACTTTAGTATATGCATAACTTAACATGTGTAATAATAAGGTGGCAATATTGGGGCGTTCACCCCCTCCTCCACGAAATCGCAAAATGCAGTAAAATTATCGCTATTCTGTCGTTTCAATAAAAACCTAAAGCGATACCGGTGTCGCTAGAGCATCGTGGTGGAAGCAACAAACAAACAACGCAACACAAGAATTAATGAATTTTTACGTTTTCAAATGAATTCATGTTCTAAAATACCAGAGAAACTTAAATTCGGTGATATTTTAATTAATAATAGGTTAAGAGTACCAAATTACATTAACATGAGTGAAAAAACCTATGAAAGGAGTATAACATAAGAATTTAATAATAACTTTCCTAAGAATTTTATATCCCTAAAAAATGCAAAATTTTAAGTTGTGCCCCTTTTTTGATTTTTGAAGGAGATAGGTCAACGACCTGTATTGGCAAGTTATCTGGCACCTAGTGCCTATCGCTTAAAACCGTTCGATGTTAACTTGTTTCAGCAAAGTTATCTGGCATTGGATTCTAATTTGAAAATCATCTGCCCAAATTTTTAAACATACTTAAATACTTATGAGGCCATTCTTAAGAACCAACGAGCATCTAAGATGGAATAGCGATAATTTTACTGCATTTTGCGATTTCGTGGAGGAGGGGGTGAACGCCCCAATATTGCCACCTTATTATTACACATGTTAAGTTATGCATATACTAAAGTTTTTTTTATTAGCATTTACTTTGGTAGTTAATATGTACATATGTTGGTTACTACCAGGTACAGGTATGTTTAAAGTGTGTGCTTTAAATAAAGGGCAGAAAACTTACGACATAATATATAGTCTGTACCTACTGACAACTTTTCAAAAATTTATTAAAATATGGGTAGATCACGCACGTGATAGAATCATGGAATTACCTACCTTATAATGCAACCTAACATTTTGGGAATTGAAAATAATAAATCAGAAGTCAGAAGTCAGAAGTCAATACCTTTATTTCTTTAGGCTTGCAAAATAAGCACAGAGATAGATGGATAGTCCCTCATTAAGGGATGAAACGTTGGTGTTCTTCCATCACAAATAAGGTTCGTAGTTAACCCGCTTACATCCGTAATGGACATAGATAGACAAGTGAAATACCAAACCATTAATTACTATCAAATAAGAAATAAAATGAGAGATTCTCTCAGCTTACAGGGTCAGAAAAGAGTGATGGAGCCAAACCACCGTCTACCAATTATGATTAGTTCAATGGACCGTTGGCTGTCGTTAAACTAGAGCCATTCCGCCTAACATCATCGGCGAGAGTATTTGTCTTATCATTTCACTACTAATAGGTATTTGTACATTGAATATCTTCTAACTAATATATCAATGGTCTTAAATATTAAGTTAGCAAATATGATACTTATTACATCCAATTGAATGCATTATGAAATAGCTTATTCATTGAATAAAACTGTTTTGTCTTAGTATTTGCATTTGAGAGGCAAACAAATAAGAAATCAAGCCTGTTCCATTATATTATAGAATCTTTTGAAACCTTAAGTACTGTTTACCACAATATACACATATATTATAACATTTATTATTCAGCAGATAACAACCATAAAATACACCATATTACAGCCTATTAATTTAATGAAACTGATTTATCCTAGTATTTGAATTGGAGCGGGGAAACAAGTAGGAAATCAGGCTTGTTACATTTTATTATTGAATATCTTTTGTAACCTTATTGTTTACCACTACATACATTTGTTATATTATCAGTGATTGGCATAGGTATTCACGGGAATTAGTGGCCGTTAACTTAACATGGATATGCCGTATAAATACCGGGGATTATATTACCTATGGTTTATTCAGGAATTAGTATGTTACCATTGGTATTTTGAGATAAATTATAGAGTTTCAATTCATTATTCTATTATCGTTGTTTAGGTTGCTTCAGCCCTGCTATTTTGGAGATCCATTGTGTTTAAAATTATTTGGTGTATTTCATCGATACAAGACGGCACGACAAGTGAAGGAAAGAACAGTACTCACATGGATTGAGGATCATCCTGATTTATTTTACGAATTTACCAATAATACAATAATACACTACTTTTTTTGCACCCGATATTGGTTTGAAAAAAGAACAAAAACACCTGTTTTTTTTTTGTTTTTAAGAAAACTTATTTTTGTCAAAAAAAGTAGAGTGAAAAGGCACATCGAAGGATCCGATCCGCTAATCGTTCTACACTACCATCCGAAACAATTCTAAAATGTATTTAAATAAATTATTTAAACAGAAAATAGAATCATCAAGAGAGATCCATAATTTTTCATGAGAAATCATATTCATATTGACCAGTAAGTATTATGGCAAACAGCTCTGTGCGGGACCAGTCTAAACCAGAAATTAGTAGCCTGATATGTAGTCGTGCGTACTCATAGGTACTCATGATATCATAGACAGTTTAACTTCACTTACATCGACACACAGTAAAATATTCCCGGGAATCCCGGGGCATGTCCATATTAATATTATCATTTAGGTTTCTTGACCCAAAATAGCACTACCCACGCCGATCCCTATATATTATATATTTATCATTAAACTACAATATCTGAAACACGCGTGAAAAAAGAAATAGTGTTTTTACTATTTTATAGGTTCTTCAAGTAATTTAGACAACTGATAATAAGTTTTGCGCACGTTTTATTCCATTTTCTAAAACAATCTTTGAATCAATTGTAGTTTTGGAGCCTATCGACATAATGTTGATTTTAATAATAAATCTCTTAATGTCAATAGACTCCAAAACGATAATAATTCATAGTTTGTTTTAGCGTGTTTTAGCAAATGGCTTACAGTGTGCGCAATAAAGGAGAAGCGTAAATTTTACGAAAATAAACCTCAATCTTTTTACATTTACGTCGTTATGCTACAAAAAAACACACTACCCATCCAATTTTATTCTCCCACGGAACCCTAGAAAGCAATTATTCCCACTGTTTTATCGAGGTGAGGAAGCATATTAAAAAACTTGAAAGCGACTCTCAACACTGGCGCAGACACTGATGGCAATTAATTAGAAGGGTTGGATGAAGATATTTCATTATTTCTTCTCTTTTCCACCCCTTCCGGATGGGATTCAGGCGCCACTCTTCAGACACTATCTTCAAGCGAGTGGTTGAAAGAGTTGAGTTTGTGGAAACTATGAAAATTTGCTCAGTTATGTTTAAACTTCTGCAGATATCAAAGTAGTTCGGAAAAATGCGCAGCTCGGATAAGTTGACCCTGTAAGGACTAATCTAAAGCAAATAAAAAAACGTTCCGAGTTTAAGTTTTAATTAGTGTTGGTTTTTACAAGTATGTTCTAAAATCTGGCGACCCCTTCACAAATCCTCAGACTACTAACTCAATCTGACGTTTGGTATAAAAAGTATGTCGCTAAGCCTGGGCCTCGACTCTAATCAATGATTTCCATAAGATATGTAGGAGTGATCGCTAAACAAATCAAAAACCGCCTATCGCAAGAACTTTCATTGTCGTCCAGAGTCGAGGCCCTATGCCCTACCTATTTAATGAGACTTGTTTAGTCTACGGGTAAACAACTCCCATGGAAACAAAACCAATCTTATAATCAAGCTGTACAGTTTGTTAACAAGGTGCTTACCGTGGATTTATGCAAACGGCACCAGCTATCTGAGATTAAATCTGAACGCATAGGCTCAATCACACCCCTGGGCTCACTGGCGGCCTTATCGCTGCTTTACATATCTGCATATTCATAAATATCAATCATAATGTCTGAAGGAATCTGCTCTTATGTGGAAATTAGAATTGAAAACGTATGGATGTTGGTGTGCCGGTTCGTCTGTGTGTTACTTCTGTATTTCAAATCAGCAATAAAAATAATAATAAATATGATAACGCCATCGTTTTACCACAGTATCACCTTTTGGTATGTGACGATGTGGCGACGATTTATAATAAGATATAACTCCTGACTGAAAGGATGAAAGGTCCTAACGGAAAACCAGCGTCGTTATCGACTTCGGTGGATAAAAAGCTGAGTCTGATTAGCCGCGCACATAGATAGGGAAATACCAATTTGTTTACCCTCGGGAAACACGCTGCTTTCATTATGTTAAAATTTAAATCTAAAGGCTTATGTATTTTTTTGTATTTCTTATGTATCTGGCGCAGCGCATCAGTATTGCCACACAGCGCATCAGCATTGCCATACAGCGGGGCAATGCAGCCAGCGTCTTGGGGACGCTTCCGACTGTTATTGATATGGATCAGTTGAGCTACCTGTAGATTGTTTGCAACAGTCTGCAGAGCTCAATTGTTTCAACTATTTCTAATTTTCTATCTCAATAAAGGTTTTATACCTACCTGTATTTCTTTATTACGTATATTTTTGTACCTCCCTTAATTTTGTTTAACGTGTGTGTTATGAATAAATTATTTATTCTAAACTAAAATTAACCAACAATTAAAAGCTTCTTAGGAGTAAGTCAAATTGCGTGGCAATGGCGACGCGCCTATTTTTTTTAACTTAACTATCTAAAAATATTAGGAACGCCACTATCAAATAATGGAGGGCATTTGATTCTAAACAATTAACTTAAGAAGAAAAGAAAATTGATGTTTATGACTTGATGGTGGTTTGTCAAGTCCAAAGTCAGGGGTAAAAGCTAGTAGGTTGTGTTATGTATTTTTGATGTGAAATGGGTTGCGGAAACGATTGCTTGGC
Organism: Eupithecia inturbata; assembly: GCA_963662085.1. NCBI lineage: Eukaryota > Metazoa > Arthropoda > Insecta > Lepidoptera > Geometridae > Eupithecia > Eupithecia inturbata. Next base: position 4,462,501 of record OY759180.1, on the reverse strand, counting down.
AAAAGTTCTCCGTTTTGCTAAATTTAAGGAGCTTTTCGGGATTACAATGAATTGTTATGGTACCTAATAAAATGGGAAAATAAAGTCTGCAATCTACGAATAAACCAGCACAGGAACGTGACTTTAGCTAGCGTGTATAGAAGTAAACGTCATGTTCAAACTTTTTAATGATATTTGACAGTGACCTACAATGCTTCCTTTAAGGTCATTCACAACGGGATATTTACCGTGATTTGCGTCTCTAACCCGCGGTGCTTTCAGTTTTTCCGGGATCATGGCGCATAAAACTGTGCCGAAATATTGGAAAACTCAAAACACAAATCATGGTAAATATCCCATTGTAAATGACTTTAGTGTCTCTTTTCCACCCCTTCCGGATGGGATTCAGGCGCCACTCTTCAGACACTATCTTCAAGCGAGTGGTTGAAAGAGTTGAGTTTGTGGAAACTATGAAAATTTGCTCAGTTATGTTTAAACTTCTGCAGATATCAAAGTAGTTCGGATAAATGCGCAGCTCGGATAAGTTGACCCTGTAAGGACTAATCTAAAGCAAATAAAAAAACGTTCCGAGTTTAAGTTTTAATTAGTGTTGGTTTTTACAAGTATGTTCTAAAATCTCGCGACCCCTTCACAAATCCTCAGACTACTAACTCAATCTGACGTTTGGTATAAAAAGTATGTCGCTAAGCCTGGGCCTCGACTCTAATCAATGATTTCCATAAGATATGTAGGAGTGATCGCTAAACAAATCAAAAACCGCCTATCGCAAGAACTTTCACTGTCGTCCAGAGTCCACGATGGATTTAAAATATGTATTCCTCTTAACTGTTAGCAGAGTTGAATAAATGACAGATTAAAAGAGTGAAAACTGAGCATTTTTGTTACTTGAGTAACCGAACTATAATACTTCGATGTTTTTTTTTTCTGTCTCTCCAGTAAACTGAAAATTATTGTAACAAATAAACATAATGGGTGGTCGCATATATGTAGGTACTTATGGCTAGTCATTGTGGCTATTTACAATAAGGAATTTGCACAAAACAAGATCAATTTCCTTCCAAAAAAAAAGTAAAAAATACGACATTGTCCTGCAATAGCCGATTCACCTTACAAAAGATTATTGTTTCACTTCCCATTCACAAAACTAGATCATTGATTGTTTTAGAGACGGGCAGTCGCCATCGTCGGACCGATGTACCGCTCTTTGTCTACGATCCGATCCATCAATCAGGGTATTGGACCCCCAAGGGGTTCGTTTCCGACCAGGTGTCCTTTTGGAATTTGCGCAGAAAAACTACGCTTTAAGTTGCAGAAAAAAAACTGCATTGTGCGATTCTGCGTAGCGAGCCAGGTAGGCGCTGAGTTATGGCTCGCTTAGTCGCAATGGTAGAATAACTATTTTACGGACATCAGGTACTTCGGTGTAAGTTAAACTTAATCACATATTTTGAAATTGTTGGAGCTGGCGATCGAACACATAAATAATGCTGGACAATTCACACAGCATTATCTATCGCCAATCCGAGCTTGTGTTATGGGTACTGGATAACTGATATACATAATACAATACACTACATAGATGGAAATTTTATTATACATAGAAAACATTCAGAACACCCGAAACAAATATTTGCAGATCGTACAAACATTTGCCCCTAGGCGGGAATAGAACCCGTAACCTACTGCGTTGCAGGCGGACCTTCGCCCGCCGCGCGACATCGGTCGTCAAAATAACCATACCTTGGTGTTGTTCCAACACAAACTATTATAGGCTCGTAGTAAACCTGCTTAAATAACCATACCTTGGTGTTGTTCCAACACAAACTATTATAGGCTCGTAGTAAACCTGCTTAAATAACCATACCTTGGTGTTGTTCCAACACAAACTATTATAGGCTCGTAGTAAACCTGCTTAAATAACCATACCTTGGTGTTGTTCCAACACAAACTATTATAGGCTCGTAGTAAACCTGCTTAAATAACCATACCTTGGTGTTGTTCCAACACAAACTATTATAGGCTCGTAGTAAACCTGCTTAAATAACCATACCTTGGTGTTGTTCCAACACAAACTATTATAGGCTCGTAGTAAACCTGCTTAAATAACCATACCTTGGTGTTGTTCCAACACAAACTATTATAGGCTCGTAGTAAACCTGCTTAAATAACCATACCTTGGTGTTGTTCCAACACAAACTATTATAGGCTCGTAGTAAACCTGCTTAAATAACCATACCTTGGTGTTGTTCCAACACAAACTATTATAGGCTCGTAGTAAACCTGCTTAAATAACCATACCTTGGTGTTGTTCCAACACAAACTATTATAGGCTCGTAGTAAACCTGCTTAAATAACCATACCTTGGTGTTGTTCCAACACAAACTATTATAGGCTCGTAGTAAACCTGCTTAAATAACCATACCTTGGTGTTGTTCCAACACAAACTATTATAGGCTCGTAGTAAACCTGCTTAAATAACCATACCTTGGTGTTGTTCCAACACAAACTATTATAGGCTCGTAGTAAACCTGCTTAAATAACCATACCTTGGTGTTGTTCCAACACAAACTATTATAGGCTCGTAGTAAACCTGCTTAAATAACCATACCTTGGTGTTGTTCCAACACAAACTATTATAGGCTCGTAGTAAACCTGCTTAAATAACCATACCTTGGTGTTGTTCCAACACAAACTATTATAGGCTCGTAGTAAACCTGCTTAAATAACCATACCTTGGTGTTGTTCCAACACAAACTATTATAGGCTCGTAGTAAACCTGCTTAAATAACCATACCTTGGTGTTGTTCCAACACAAACTATTATAGGCTCGTAGTAAACCTGCTTAAATAACCATACCTTGGTGTTGTTCCAACACAAACTATTATAGGCTCGTAGTAAACCTGCTTAAATAACCATACCTTGGTGTTGTTCCAACACAAACTATTATAGGCTCGTAGTAAACCTGCTTAAATAACCATACCTTGGTGTTGTTCCAACACAAACTATTATAGGCTCGTAGTAAACCTGCTTAAATAACCATACCTTGGTGTTGTTCCAACACAAACTATTATAGGCTCGTAGTAAACCTGCTTAAATAACCATACCTTGGTGTTGTTCCAACACAAACTATTATAGGCTCGTAGTAAACCTGCTTAAATAACCATACCTTGGTGTTGTTCCAACACAAACTATTATAGGCTCGTAGTAAACCTGCTTAAATAACCATACCTTGGTGTTGTTCCAACACAAACTATTATAGGCTCGTAGTAAACCTGCTTAAATAACCATACCTTGGTGTTGTTCCAACACAAACTATTATAGGCTCGTAGTAAACCTGCTTAAATAACCATACCTTGGTGTTGTTCCAACACAAACTATTATAGGCTCGTAGTAAACCTGCTTAAATAACCATACCTTGGTGTTGTTCCAACACAAACTATTATAGGCTCGTAGTAAACCTGCTTAAATAACCATACCTTGGTGTTGTTCCAACACAAACTATTATAGGCTCGTAGTAAACCTGCTTAAATAACCATACCTTGGTGTTGTTCCAACACAAACTATTATAGGCTCGTAGTAAACCTGCTTAAATAACCATACCTTGGTGTTGTTCCAACACAAACTATTATAGGCTCGTAGTAAACCTGCTTAAATAACCATACCTTGGTGTTGTTCCAACACAAACTATTATAGGCTCGTAGTAAACCTGCTTAAATAACCATACCTTGGTGTTGTTCCAACACAAACTATTATAGGCTCGTAGTAAACCTGCTTAAATAACCATACCTTGGTGTTGTTCCAACACAAACTATTATAGGCTCGTAGTAAACCTGCTTAAATTCATAATGAATGCGTCAAACTACGAAATTTTTAAAGTAAAATAATTCCTAACCCAATTAGGTACTTAAGTAATTTGAGTCAAATATTTCCGCATCGCCATATTGGCGTTTTTCCGAAATGTATATCAACGGAAGCATTGGTGGCTCTCGCTTTTTTCTGATTATTAAAAGTACCTAATCAATCATAGTAATCAAATAATCCACCTACATTTTGACAGCGAAATGGTTCTCCACAGAACGTAGGCTACTAAAATCTTGATCCTCCATATTAGGTATACATTACATTGAACGACAATGTTTATGATTTTAATTGACTAAGATCGGATGTGGCATGATTTGTATGAGACAATCAAAAACTTACAAAGAGCAGCAATCTAAGATTGATTATAGGTAGATGCCTACCCCGTAAAAGTAAAAGATAATTTCCAAATACGATATCCAAGTGGTCCTGCTGACTGCCACAAAACAAATTAAATACGACATCGTAAAATTACTTAAAATACAATTGTGATCAATTCAGGATATCACAGGGCAAGATTTTACTACCCGTCTTACTCAAGTTTAAATTCTACGAGCGTTAAAATAAAGTTAACTCAATTTCGATGGTATAGCAGGTAAGTAAACGCGCAGTGTTTTTGTGCGTGTCTATGAATGGGACTTCGGAATTATTCGGACATGGGCATTTTCACTTTGTGCAACTCCGAAAATGAATCCATTTCAGCGGTTGGCTTTAATGATTTTGACATTATGATGGTGTAAAAGTAAGGCTGATTTGTTTGATTTCTAAGAATGTTAAAACTTTTGGATGGATAGTGTAAGTACGTAAAACTCTTCAGGAATGCTACTGACGTCGCCAAATCAAAATAGTTAAAAGGTGTCAAAACTGTATGTCAACATATGTATTGCAGTTTGCTCCATATAGCAATCATGCGAAAATCATTTACGAGCTCGGATGAACGACTACTTTCTTGGCAAAAGACACCGTCAATGTGTTTTATTTCGCAGCTGTAATTTTTAAGAAAGCTGTATCAGAATTTGGCAATTAGCGCCAATTCTTCGTCAAGTTCCAGCCACTTAAGAATTGGCCATCGGGAATAACCTTCCTCAATGACAAACAGGTGTGACCCAGCAACAACCAACAATGGAATAGACCTTAAATCAATGGTAGGTACCATTCCAACAATATAAAGTACGGCCTCCTTTGTACTTCTATTATCTTTGGCCACGTGGGGCAGGTGATGCGCACGAGCACAGCTGCTAGAGAAGAAAAAAGTCGGCTTGTGCAAGATTTTAATCGGCTCTTTGGAATGATGACAGTTGTCTAGGTATTTTGATATTTTTTTGACATTTCGCGTCTTGGACCTCCCGCGGCCGCAGCTGCTCGGTTTTGCTATTTCACACTTTTGATTTTGAATTATATAGTGTCAGGTTCAAATTAATGACGATATCATAAAACTATTTATTTCGAATTGGGTTTGATGACCGGAATTTGGTATGGTGAAATGCTACTAATGTTTGACCCTTAGTTTCTGATATATGTTGTTTGACCGAAACATCCAGAAATAGACTACCTAATTTTGAGGTCCTTTTAGCCGAATTTCGGTCACGGTGGCCAGTCTCAACAGAGACGTAACGGCAGGACACATTATAGTCCACAAGCAATTATTGTAATCCAGATTTAAATTCCATCAAACAAAATTGTACTAGTCAAGCCTATTTATTTTTAGTGGCCAGCGACATAACAGCTTCCGATTGCGTTAAAAAAAATTGTTTAATTTGTATGTATGAATCACCAAGATTAGGTGAAAGCAATCAGCTTAACCTTTCGACATAAGAACCTCTGACTCTTTCAGATGCAAAGGAATATGACATTTGAATTCCAGGAAAATCTAATGGAAAATCCATCGCAGGTAGATGCTTCAGCTCTCGACACCCACAGGTCGAATAAAAGTCGCGTTTATAACATCTGATTGGCTCCAATGTTGCCTAGAGACACAAATAGCTAGTACCTCAAATCACTCAGAACCTCAAATGGCCAACCAGTTCATTCCATATATGACTTTATCCATCTTATAGATGCCTCCAGGGTCACTATCATGTACTAATCTTTAGTTGCGTTTTTAAATGCGTAAAATACAAAATAAAAATAAATCTTGTGAAAATGCAAATCAAATTTTCAGACTCGTCCACCTAAGCTCATTGCTCCTCCTTGATTAAGGAAGTTTTGCTCCAAGGAAACGTGTTGTTAAATTTTGAAGGAAACCTGAACCACATTGTATACAAACACAATAGAATATTTTGTTTTCAGACTGTTCAGTAATTCATTTATTGTTTGTGAATCAGGTAATATTACAGTCGGTGCATAATACTTATTTTAGATCACTGGATTCTGCCAATTGGGCGTACAAATATACATGTTTAAAAAGATTGGGACTAACAATCTAAATTATTGATTTTTATTAAGAAGCATGGATTGTTATTGTTTTATATAATACCTACTTCTTTATCATACTTAAATACTTAAAATATCCACTATTTCAATAGTCTGAAAACAAAATACCTATTTCTCAAGTCGATCATGCACAACAGGTCTTACTCGATTCCATTCCAGTTCAGATTTTTTTCCTGAAGTTCCACCACGTCTTTATCTTCAAGGTTGATAAGCTGCCTTCACTTTTTGTGCTGAAGGAGCCTGCAGCTAGAGGATTCGATCCCAGCCCTTATTTCTAATCCCGGGATGCCGGGATTGACTTCAGGCTACCCCGGGAACCTGAGATAATCCCGGGATTGAAGACAAGCAATGGAAAGTTATTTTGTAAAATCAGTGTTTTCGTTATCTTTCATCAACAACATAATAAACTATTCATAAAACTATCAGCACGAAAGTGAGATGTCAAAAACAAAATTCCACATTACCTACATCAAAATTAAATCCTAAACTCGTAATCCTTAAGTTTAAGAGTGACAGCATAGCAGACAGTAAACGAGCTTGCCGCAACCTAGTCACTTATTGGCCGTTACGCTTTGCTTACAGCTAGCTTCTAGCGCTCGCTTGAAGCCAACTGTACGATCATACGGCTCTTTGCCAACCGTTTGTGAACAACATGCTTGCTACTAGCTGTCACCACGTAAACACCGCGTAGACGGCTCTATTTGAGGGTGAGAGCTAAGCTGTAGCGGTACCTTACAGATATGCTTTTACTCTAATCTTCTAAACTTGAGAGATCAATTTATCATATGAACTCAGTTATGCATATGGTGGGTTAGTGTTGAAAGCAGGGTTTAGGGGATTAGGAGACAGGAGTATGGAAAAAAAACCTGTGCATATGTAATTTTGCACACTACACGCTAAGCACTTGTACTGTAGACAAATCAAATCAAACAGAGTTTTCAAAATCAGTATTCATGTTTATTTTCGAGTTTAAAATAAATAATGTATGAAAAATATAGGAAAAGTAATTATGTTTGAACAATGATACAAAATAAAACAAACTCTTCTGGTACAACATAATGCAGTATCAGAATTAATCCCTTCCATCGTACCGGGCTATTTCGATAGGAAAGAAAAGCTGCTGCTTGTTTAGCAGCTTAAAGTCGTGCCCCGTATTTCTGGTTTAAACAAAGAAGGCGCGAGTTTTTATAAAATATTAGCTTGCAGACAAGATAGTTGATAAAAGACAGTTGAAATTTGTGCTTTTGATTCGTTTGATGCAAAACTCTAACAACTATAAATTAAATTATAAAGCTCGAAAATCCCGGGATTTGAAATTTTCGGGATTTAAAAATGTCCGGGATCCCGGGATCGAATCGTCTACCTGCAGCCCATTAGAATATACGCGACGCATTCGCGGTACGATGACGTACAAATACTCCACTACAGAGCGATTACCCTCTAGCAGGCGGGGAATGCAGCTGATTTTTAATCTTGACACTTTCATTTTCTTTGCCTGTAAGTTTTATACTATATTTCAAATAGTTTATTGCAAGAAAGGATTTGCAAAGTAGAAATAAATAAATAATGCTGGACAATCCACACAGCATCATCTAGCCCCAAGCTAAGCAGAGCTTGTGTTATGGGTACTAGTTGACTGATATAGGTAATTAACACAATACATTACATAAGTAGATAATTTATATCATACATAGAAAATACCTAGAACACCCGGAACAAACATTTGCAGATCATACAAACATTTGGCCCAAGGCGGGATTAGAACCCACAACCTCCTGCGTCGCAGGAGGACCTTCGCCCGCCGCGCCACATCGGTCGTCAGTATAAGTATGTAGGTACCTACACATTTTCATGGCATCGAGTAGGTTATTGTTATGTTAAAAATTATGTAAATCGTAAATCATCGCCCTCCTCCCTGTCTGTAAGGAGGGCGATGGTGTCTGCGACACAGTTTTACTAAAAACTACTGCGGGGTCTCAGACAAAGAAAAAAATAACCTTTTTTTCTTTGTCTGAGTGCGGGGTTATCGAATTCCAATAGTTACTACAACCATGTAAATCGTTACTTTGACATTTTTACAATGACATTGATACGGAGAATTAATATTCTAAAATATATTAGAAACAACATTTTTGTGAAATGATTGCTTTGAAATAACTTTTTGCTTATGTAAAATATGAAATACTCTTGTAAACGGTCGGGAAGCTTTTCTCTTTTGGATTGAATTTTGAAACACATCATGCAAATGCTTCGTTTTCTATAGCCACCGATTGAGGGCTGCTAAATTAGTTCAGAATTTTACCAACATATCTGTTCACATTGCACTGTTTAAAATAATAATAATAATAATAATAATAATGCTGGACAATCCACACAGCATCATCTAGCCCCAAAGTAAGCAGAGCTTGTGTTATGGGTACTAGATGACTGATAAACTTAATACAATACATAACATAGATAGATATTTTTTATTATATATAGAAAATACCCAGAACACCTGGAACAAATATTTGCAGATCGTACAAACATTGGTCTCAAGGCGGGAATCGAACCCGCAACCTTCTGCGTCGCAGGCGGACCTTCGCCCGCCGCGCCACATCGGTCGTCAAAAATGATTATCAAATTCGTAGCGTACAATACAACCTAATCCCTCACCAAATATTATTGACAAAAAAGTAAAGGATCAAGACCTCCAGCAACCCATTCTACTCGCGAGGTGCCAATAAGTGGTTCCGTGAAAATATTTCAAATCAGATCGGCACAACGATTGACGTGACACGCGTGCCACATGCCGTGTGGAGACTCCTAATGCGCCCGTGAAAGGGCCCAGCCTTTCACCTCTTATTGGTGTGTGTTTCGTATTTCAGCGCCTAATGCAGAACATGACTGGAAAGTTTTATTTAGGCTTTTAGCTGCATCTAGCACCAGAGTGAAACATAGTACGCTTTAGAGAAAAACCCTTTTTGAAGTCGCTCGCGTATTCTATAAAAGATTCATGAAACTAGATTTTAAATTGGTTTGAGTCAAGTTTTAACGACCTCTGCGACGCAGGAGGTTGTGGGTCTATTCCCGTATTGGGACAAATAAAAAAACTTGGGACAAGTAAAAGACAAATAAAGTACGATCTGCAGACATTTGTTATAGGTTTTCTGGGAGTTTTCTATGTATTATAAAACAATATCCGTCAAGTGCGAGTGTGACTCGCGCGCCGAGGGTTACGAACGGTTGTCAAGTATACCAATTATGTACTTTAGGTACTGGTTAGAGACTTTACTATTTGCTGAATACCATAAATTAAAGTACACATTTCAGATGTATCGGTTTCCATATCTACAAACGCTACATAGATTTCAGATGGAACGCTCTTCAAACTTCGGAGATGGGGGGAGAATTGGTATTTTTTCGACTTTTTTCGAAATATTTAAAATAGTATTAAACTTACAGAAATTTCAAAAACTGTTTTGAGATATACAAACCAATACCTTTCATTTGATACCCCACTCAACATTGTAGGTTTCTTTTATAATTTCGACATCACAATTTGTACTGAAAATATTCATTTTCATTTTTCTTTTTTTGTCTTTTATTCTATACAAGCGCACGAATTGTAATAAAGACGGAGAAAAGGACAGAAAAAGCGTGACCATAAGGGTTTCAATACCGATCTCATAACATAATACAAGTTTGGCTTAGCTTAGGGCCAGATGACAGTGTGTGAATTGTCCAGCATTATTGATGTTCTTAATAATATCTGATATATTTTAAACATTTTTCCTCCGTTAAAAAGTCAGAACACTTATCTAAAACTAGCTCATGCACGCGGCTTCGCACACGTGTTTTGTATTAAAATTTACCTTATGTTATCCAGATCTTTATGTGTGCAAAATTTTAGCCCAATCCATTAAGTAGTTTTGGCGTTTATTTTGGCCAAACATCTTCACAACAGTACAACGACACAAATGTGCACCTTTTTAATATTATTAAGATAGGATAGTTTTATTATATTACTACGTGCTATTTTCTTCGTACCTATCATCAAGCTCACATAAACCTACATAAATTCACTATGACGAAGCTCCGTCCAGTAATTTGTTGATTCAATGAAATAGTGCAATTCCCCGCGGAGTGGTCGGCCGAGGGCAAGGCATTTCACAACTGACTGCCCCGACCTTTGCTCGCAAGGGACCAAAATGCCATCATGTTTTCATTTTTTTCCCGCACTCGACGACACTCGATTAATTTTCACGGTACGCTTGTCAAAATGTGATTTAATACGGGCTTTGACGTGAATGTCCGCTTGTACGTTTGAGTGCTGATTCGGGGGGTCCAATCGGTTGGGTTGGCTTTTGCAAATGAAGTGCATTTGGCTTGGGAAGAATTTAATTGAATATATAAAGCAGTGTGACGGACAACGAACATTTAGCTCCGTTAATACGAAGGGAACAACACTTTTTTACTATGTTTATAGATACTTAACAGAATTCTTCAATGTTAGGTATTCAACCCATAGCAATTTCCAAGAACTCAGATAAGACCGTTATCATTAGCATAATGCGGTTTATTTAACACACAGATTATAAAACAACAATAAAGAAACATAAATTACCTATCAATAACTCAAAAATGAAACCGCCATTTCCAATTTGCCGCGTCACTCCGGATTCCAATAGGAAGCGGGATAAAGCGCCGCATTCCAATATGTCACCGCGGCTATTCGGTTATTCGGGTTTCGGCTTTTCGGTATTCGGGATTCGCGTGGCCGAATTCGCGGCGAGGCTCGCGCGGCCCGCATTCCTAGCTCGCGCCACTAATGAGAATCTAAACGCAATTTTGGATTAATTTGTTTTCTGTTTGGTAATTATTTTGTGGGAGACGTGAAGCGTGTTCAGTACAACAGTTACGTAGGTACCTATTACTACGGGATGTAGAAATGCTGGTGAAATGGTTAATGTGGTAGACAACACTATCCTAGTTCTAGCTAGCTGAGAACGTCAATTGTAAAACCCATGTGACTTCTTATTTGAGATACATACTTATGTAAACAATTCAGTTTTACCTTCAATATATATACCGTCTCGGTATAGACATATGGCCAAGAACCTGCAGTGAGACAAGCGGGTGATGATGATGCAAATTTAGAGTTACTCTACATTTTCTTAGAAGAAAATCATATGGAAACTTTAATTTCACTTTAAAAACTTACTTAGACACGGTAGGTAGGTATATAGTGATCGACTGTACATTATGCTATACAAGTTTCTATCCGCGGCTTCGCATGCATATTTTCGATATAATTATCGTCCATTATTATCTAAGTCCCTAGCCAGCTAGCTAGCTAGTTAGGGGAGGCCTATTTCCAGCCGTGGACTAATGGGTTGATGATGATGATGATGATTATCTAAGTTAGGCTATTATGTTATAAATGTACGCCAAATTGCTGCATCTTGATCCGTTCAATTGTCTTAGAAATCTTAGAACAAAATAAAATTCACATTTCACAAACTTTCTGCTTTTATTAGTGAGATAGTAGTTGTTAGTTTATTGAACAAATATCAAACAAAAGTGACACAGAAGCACTAAAAAAATTACCTACAATGTGTGATTTGTATAAACAAATCAGCGAAATAACTGTGATTATGACTATTACTCATATCTATTAGGTGGATACATCTCATGAGTAACCATAATTAGAGAGGAGAACCCCCGAACCCCCACCATTATCTATCACGATATAATGCAATTAATCTGATGCTGTTTTAGAATCGTGGGAGACGCCAGTTGTAGAGGGTAAAAAACAAGAAGAATTCGTGGATATCATCCATCATTCTGGTAGATTAATGTTTGATGTGTTTGTATGTTGTAGGATTTTGGAAAGGCCTATACGCGGTATTTGCTACCCAAAGCGGCTGCGAAAAAATTCGCTTCGTTTCGCCTGGCATTTTGTAGATATCGCATACCCACTCGGCTTTGGCTGCCGCTCTAGGCAGCAAATTTTAATACCGCTTAGTTTCACGTACCTACAATGCTCCATCCACGTATTTATTTTCTTTGACTGTATGAATGAATGCAATATTGCATAGACTGCTTCTTTTTAAAAATAGTGACGCGAATCTATCGGCTCGTAAAATATCGCGACTAATAGAGCTTCGATATTTATCGAGCTGACAGATTACGTGTGTATGATTTTTTTTATTATTTAGTTAAGTCAAATAATCATCAATAAATGTGTGGACGGAGTATTGAAGGCAAGTAAGTGGCCAGAGTTTCTTAAACTTGATTTGTTTCTACGATACGCGTGCATACCATACTAAGACCTCCCAAGCTGTACCACTTAGGTTGTGTTGCGTTTTATACAAATAACTATAATTTAAAATTCGTTACCGATTCGGCTGTTTCTAAGTTAGCTTTACTAAACATAATAAAATTTTAGTGCCCCTTATTTCATTCTAAAATTGCATAAGTTTTATGCAAATGTATAATATAAAAGTACATTTTTATACAAAAAAAAAAAACAAAAATCAAGATTGAGTTACAAACAACTGTTTTCAAACTGTCATATTAGTTTAGTAGGAGCGAATTAAACTAAATAATTGGCAGGCAATCCCACTAACAAAGGTATTACGTAACATATTTTCGCGATGTATACCTACCGACGGAAGCCGAGATAATTCCGACCACAAAACTTTTAATACCTGGGGGGCATGTATTACGTTCATTAGATACGATTAGAGATGTCTATTGGGGTTTATCCGTCTTTTAGGGAAATGTCCGGATATTTTTTACAGATTTGGGGTCTTAACTACTTATTAAAAAGAACTTCGTGTAAAAATATCTATGCTCTTCTTTCAAGACGACCTACTTTACGAGTAGGTTTATATCTATGGATCGCAAATATTCAAACGAAGTCTACTGCGTTTAAATATTTGTTTAACCATGGACACAGTCAGTCTTGTTACTCTAGTAACAAGACTGAATGTGTCCATGGTTAAACTTCAAACTGTTGTAAAGTAATTGAAAGTTTAACTATGTCCATATTTGAACCAATAAAAAACAGAAACGCGAATATTTCCTTACCGTGCCTCAATACAAGTAATCTTTTGAAAACTTTCCTTGATGCTATGCTCAGCCAATCTAGGGCAAAGTGTTAGATAAGGTCGGAAAAAAACGAGCAGAGTGTTAGTGTGTTTCTACTTTACAGCGTTCGGCTTTTAAACACATGGCTATAAAATGTCCGTCTTTCAGGCAACCCAGGTGTTGCCCTAGCAACCGAGGGTCATATCGAGTTTAGAGCCACTGATGTGTTGATAAGCGCTTGTTTGGGGCTACCTCAGTTTTCTGATGCCAATTAGAGTATACAATATTGCGTAAAGGATTGGGTATATTAGCGTCAGATATTGTTATGTGGTCGCTGAGGTGGAAATGCGACCCCCGTTTTGTTGAGTTGGCGATGCGTGTAGGAATTGAAATGAAAGTAAGCCGATAAATTGGCATAAGCCTATGGTCACCGTATTTCTAGGCCTAAATACTTACAAATACTAAAAGTGGTAGGTAAAAATTACGAAAAATCAGGAGTTTACATAAAACTTAGACGATTAAAAATTATCCTATTCTACTTCTATTGTTTTGACTGGACAGTTATTTAGACTGGGCCTGATTTTAAGCCCTTTAATTGCTGGGACTCTGGTCTATTGTCATCATAACATAAGGAAGTTCATAGTCGTTAAGTACGTACTTAGTTCGCACTTTAGAGGTCCAATAATAAGGTCGTTCGTAATCTTTTAAAACTAGAATTTTTAGTAACCTTTAAAAACAAACTTGCATCTCAAAGTTCTGTCAATTCATTATTATGTTTAGCATTTTAAATTATTTACAGAGGCAAATATATCAAATCAACGTCCCAAGCACAATAAAGGAGGCCCTCGGGACTTTCATATCTGCGAAGTCACTCAAGCGCAATAAATACCCAAATAAAGCGCAAATAATACCCAAATCGCTCATCAGCTACCCTTCCCCTCACTATAATTATCTATAATCAGGGTATACCCTACTGTCTATACTATAAGGTGCACCGGAATATGAGGGCCAGTTGAATTAAATTATGACATCGTCTGTTGTTTCTCTGGTCATTAAAATAATAAGAGACTACATTTAGAAGATTTTGAAAATCATTAAAGTAAAATAAAAAAGTTTATGTTACCGATTTCAAATTAATGAAGATTTAAAATTAGTTTGATATAGGCTTTCGATGTTCCAAGTTTTTCACGAGGTTTTTCGAAAACATTTTGGTTTCATTTCAGAACAGTTGATGAACATGAGCATTCACGTAGCTCCTTGCAAACTTGCAAGTTATTCCGGGTCACCTTTTATAATCAGAACAAACGCAGGCTGTAATCATAGCTGCAATTGCTATGTTTTGCATGTGCGAGACGTGATTACCCCATGCGGCCAGCAGATTGACAACCACTGTCGTTTGTTTTTATTCGAATCAAATTTCAAATTCGGAATTTATTTTCAGCCAGCGGCAATGTGGTCTCTTTTGTTTTGAATATAGAAAGGCGGAAGCTGTGGGCGGAATAATAGCGTGGTCGACTCTATTTCCACAGATGACGAATTTGTATTATTTTTTTTCGGCCTTTTCGTCGTTTTTTTTTCGAAATATTTTAAAATTCTGCAGCAAAGGATAAGTCAATCAAGTCCATTCACCAAAATCATTTTTGAATAAGTAAAATGGCGGTTTGATCGGTGTCTGCAGACTTTCGTTCATTGCCGACTTTTTGATTTTTTATATTGTTACTTCACATTTAGCCTTCCTTCAATATTACACGTAGGTACATACTTAGAGCTAATTTTACTTTTAATTTTAATTTTTTTTCGTTTGATTTTCGGTCTGTGGTACCTACGTACTATCGACAAAAACGATTCATGTCATGATCCACCTACCCTAGCTGCAAGCTATAGGGTAGGTGGATCATGACATGAATATTAATCCATACATCCATATTAATATTATATATTCGAAAAAGTAACTCTGTCTGTCTTTCTATCTATCTGTCTGTCTGCTGTTACCTTTTCACGCCTAATCGGCTGAACAGATCTCAATGAAATTTGGCAGGGAGGTAAATGCTATCCCGGGGACGGACATAGGCTAGTTTAGCATAGTTGAAACCCAGTTACCTTATTCTAGCTATAAGGTTTTGGGTTAGCTACGAGAATAACCTCGTTACATATAGCTTGGTACTAAGTCTTACATACCCCTGAAATGTAAACAGGAAACTCATGTTTCGGGTCCTGTGTTGCCACCGCCATAAATAATGTAGGTCCATGCGACCCCGACCTCCAGTCGATTAAACATCAGCATCTTCCTTCAATTTCATATTTATAAACGGGGATTACGCAAAAATGTAATGGATCACCTACGGACTTAGGCCGGTAAGGGGGCTTTTACACGCGTGGTTTACATCGACGGTCGTTGGGCGCAATTAATTTAATTTAAATATATTGAACATATTGAATGAGTTTAATTGTGGTAAATTTATTTTATATACCATTAGCATTGCCCACAGCTTCGCACACTGGGAATAAACTATGTTTGCCAGTGAAAGTCCTGTCAAAGTCGATCTATTTTTTTTTTTACTTAACGTACAAAACACATCACAATCACTTAGAATTATAAGGTAACAAAAAACTAGAATAAAACTTGATTTCAACATAAACATATCGATCGAGCCGTTTCGGAGATTAGCCAAGATAAATAGTGAGAGTAGCTTCCTTATCTACCTACTTACTTATACATAACTAGAGTTCTCCATATTGTTGCCGAGTGTATAAATTTGACCAAATTATTAATAGATTATTGGTGATTACAGCAGCGATTTTTTTTAACACTCAACGTGACTTCTCAAAGCGTCCTGAACAATGTAAATACATATACTAGTTATAGTAATTTTCTTAACAGCGTAACTTTTTCAGCTTCACCCGCGCATGTAACGCGTCCTAACGTTAAGGTCCGGTGGGGGAAGGACGCGCGGGGGCAAGGTAGGGCCTGATCGCCGAGCCCATCCATCACACGGCTCACGCATGTGAATTGGGGCGTCCTATCTGAGATAGCCGCGGATATATTTAAATATTTCGTCGTTTAGCAAGGTAGCTAATGGTTTATTTAGTTTAGGAAGATTCTAAAAACGCATATATTTGGCATGATGTTAACATAAATGCAATAAACATACCACTGTTTTCACGTGAAAGAACCGAAAATGTGTTTATGGATTTTCATTTATAGATTTATTAATATAGCTTTATAATTTTTTTAAAAAAAGGTATTCGATACTTGCTATTTGCTTACCGACTTATACAGGGTGCCACGTAACATGTGTACTAAGCCGAAAGGGGATGATTCTGGAGTACGAGGAGCTAAACTTTTAATACACTACGTTTTGATTATCAAATATTATGTTTTAATGTAAAAAAAATAAGACCTCTTTTACAATTAAACGGCTGAATGTATCTTAATCAACCTTGGCAGGAAGATTGTATTCTGGGTGGCAATGACATGCGCTTCTTTTAATGCAAGCAAAGTTGCGGCCAGAAGCTAGTTCGCAAATTTGCAGACATAATCAGAAATTATACTAATTCCATGAAATAATTTGCAGTTTGGTAGTTCGACTGACAATCAAATAGTCATGTACTAAAGCTTTACCGGTTCGATATTTTATGACAATCGATTTTGTTTATGAAGAAGTTGTAATCGATTTTGTTATTGTTTCTCAAAATTTTGTAATAATTTACAGACTTTACTCAGGCGTCTATAGGACTTTATTTTTGGAATCAGAATATTCAATAGAATAAAATAGTAGGTATTATTTTTGTTGTTTAATATGCTACTTGCATCTGTCCGCGGGTTTTTCCGGGATAAAAAGTAACATAGAGAGAGTTACTGTGGTAAACTATAATTTTCATACTATTTTCAATACTTTTGCATATAAAAATAATCTAGAATAATCTTCGTCACATAATAAGTCGGCACGATAAAAATAGAATCTTTCGTAAGTTCTCATGTTTTTCGAAACGACAGATTCGCATCTGTCAAAAGTCTTTTAAATATCTAGTGTCTATGAAATACTTTATTCTGTCGTTCAGTCTTCATTCACTCACCTGTCAACAACTCTTCACAGTTGTGCATGCATATGCCAAATGGCAAATTATTTCATGGACGGGTATAGGGAGGGCCCCTATGAAGAGTGCAGTAACTATGGTACATACTTCGTTTATTATAAGGAATACTAGTTTCGCCATAAAAATAATAACTATACTCGGTTCTAGTAACCTAGATATTTTTTGTAAACAAAGGCGTTACAAAACCGAAGAATTATTGGTGGTAAATATTTTATAACACACGGAGGCAATAGCAGTAGCTCGAAACAGTTTTTGGTTATGAAAGCTTTCATTGATCATTTTATTAGTAGCTCGTTCCTTTTCTATCTCAAATTTGTAAATTTTTCGCTGAGCGTGTGCAATTATGTGTTGTTGAAGTTTGTGTTTTGGTTTTTAGTGATAACGTTCCTGTTACCTTGTTGTTATCTGCTATTGTTATTAGTTTTTGTTAAGTTTTTATTCATAAAAGTCTTTGTTGACATAAAATATCTTGAATTCTAAATCCAAGAAATAAACATAATTTTAAGTTTTTAACTAAAAGAAGCCAAAAATATACTAAAAATTCGTATCTTTACGTATTTTGAGTATTTTTCCCTTTCTTTTGACACCTTCCATGTTGCAATAGCTCGTTTGGTTTCAAAGTAATAACAAAAACATTTTTATTTTTTTTAATCGCATTTTTCTCCATTTTATGTTTTATTGAGTTGAACTCTTCTTAAGGAGGGCAGTAGGTATAGGTTTGCTTTACTTTCCAAATATTTATCCCACTTTTCTAAAACTCTTACCATCTAAACGTTGATCCATGCTCCCGTGACATGTCATATCACTGCGTCACGATTTTCTTGTCGATTTATCTGTCAAACGTCAAAATGACGCATGTGAACATCGAACCGTAGCTTACATTGAGATGTCAGAGTGATTGACGTTCGTTTTCACCATCACTAATTTTACAAAATTCGAGACTTTCGTTCTTATACCTACCTTCCAACGATACAACGATACGAAACAAATGATAATCGACATGGATAACAGTATCTATAGATATACATATTTAGTGTTCGAAATTGTAGATGCAACCTTTTTTAATCTTCGTAGAAAGTAGGGCCTAGACAAAACTGTTTAGAACTAAAAAACAATCAATAGGTAGGTATGTATTTAGTTACATAATTACCCAAAAAAAATTGAATATTTTTGTCTATACTCAGTAACTCGCCCACAAGGTACCGGAACATAGGTAACAAGCTGCTGCCCGCGGCTTTGTACGCTTTTTTCCGGGACAATAATTAGCCTATGTCCGTTAGAATAATCAGAATAAACAATTTATTGATAAAAATATTACATGTCAGAAAAAAATACTATTATTATTATAACTAGGTTTAATAAGATAATTACAATTTTATGATTCAAATAAATTACATTAATAGTACAAAATAAATAATTAAAATATTATTCTATTTTTCGCACATATTCGTCATCACTGCAGAACGCCTTCTCGACAAGCCACAATTGAAGTCTACGCTTAAATAGAGAGAGGCTAGGTGCAGTAACTAGGTATTATGGTCCGGTTGGTTGTTGTACAACGGGGGTCCCAGCACGTGAGTGGGTCTGTCCCTCACAGCACGTTTCTGCATGCGGAAGACGCGCTCCCGATCAGCAGCGCGCTCCCACAGCTCTGCGCCGTACTGGAGGAGCGAGTGAACGGTCGCGAAATAACATCGCGGAATAACCCCGGTGTATCATCTACCTCCCTGCCAATTTCACTGAGATCTGTTCAGCTGGTTAGGCGTGAAACAGTAACAGACAGAAAGACAGAGTTACTTTCGAATTTATAATATTAGTATGGATGTGTAGATATTAAAGAGTATGTTCTGCCCAACAGCGGTTTCAAACGGTCTGGGCTGATAATGCCGAAGTAAACTAATTGTAGATAATAAATTAATAATGGTACCTACGGTTGGCAAGTTTTTTAAAGCAAAAATGTTGGCCCACATAAATTAACTTATTAACAATGCACCCTATAGTTAATCGGTACATAGTCGGTAGGTACCCTACCCTATACACCAGCCAAACTCGATGTAGAATGTTTGTAACCAACCACGACACAAAAACTAAAACCCATTTGCTTGGCGTCGAGTTTCAGATTCAAATGTATTGTAAACAATATTTATTGAAGGAAGGATCGCAAATCAACAAGTAATTTAAATTCTGTATAAGAAGACGCGGCAACTGAGTGAATTTTAGGTCAGGTATGGACGCAGCATGAAGCAAGTTACCTAAGTACCTACACAACTACACGATCCATTGACCTCTGACTAACCTAGCCTAACTGTAAACGAATGGCTAAATCGTGCCTCAGGTACGCATGTTACTTTGGTTTTGCTCTACTATTGTATACTTATTTGTTGCTTGTCTAACGGATGGGTACATTTGAGACCACGTTGTTGAGTACATAACTACCTGACTCATTGATTCTCCACAATACAATGGTGACAGGTTAACAGGATTCCAACTCTATCTATTGTATAGAGTCAATGAACGTTTTTTTGTTGAACTTTATAAAACACATTTTTGAAAAGTGTCTGAATAAGATTTTGTAGAGCTAATAAGTCAGTTAAAAAACATTTTTATTTAAATTAAATTGATAGGTGCCATAAAAATGCATTTAAATTTTACATTTTCTAATTTGGAGCGTTATTTGACGAAAATGCCGGACGCTGTGGACGCCATATTGCTCTGTGGTCATGACGTCAGTTGGCTGTGTACGCAAATGCGGTTTCCTTGTTTTTTTAAAACTGTATTTATTAAGTAAAATGGAGTTTTGTCACACAGTGACTATGCCACTCCCGTTAGAGATATTTTTTTTATAATATAAACATGGCAAACACACAAATTCAACATTATATAAATAACAATAACGTTTGCCACGTGACAATGCATGGCCACCTCCTTAACGAATGTGGATAACACTGTGCGGCTTCACAATCGATGAGGAGAATTGTAAACACTTATGCATTGTTTAGTTAAATACTTAGAGATCGGGAGATTGGTGTATATAATAATGTAGGTATGTACAAAATACTAATATATTTCTAAATTGTTTTATTTTACTTAAAGGGTACCTGTAAATAGGGTAAATCGATGCGATGAGGAAATAAATAAAAATGTATATGTAATTTTATTGTAACAAAATGTATTTTTACCAAAACGTTTCAGCCCTACCACTGATTGGTTATTATAAAAAGCGATAGGCATGCCATACCAAGCTAATGCCATAGCAAACAAAATGAAGGTAAAGTGGGGAACTACTGACAATAACAATATTGGATATCTTTCCTGCATCGCTTCAAGTTACCTGCTAGGTCATACTAGCTAGATAGAGGTTCTCATTAATTTAAAGTTGCCTGAAATTCATAATAACGTAGACGTCAAATAGTCTAGGCATTAAGTTTGTTTATAGACTAGACTATGACCCAAACAAATGAGCGTGCGTCGGCGTCCGCCCTTGAACTGAGGTCCGCAGGCTGCGGCGCAGGGTGCGCGGGGGCGGAGCCACCTCGGCCAATCAGCGCCCCTTCATTTTTCTACCCCGCCCCCCCACCGGACGCTGCCCAAAAACAAAAGGATCAAAGTCTGCGAAACCTATCTCTTTCTTTATGAGGACGTTGGGCGAACATCGATGAGAGGACAGATACAGTGTCGCGCGGGCGCGAATCGATAAGCCCCCTCCCGCGGCCCGCGCCGGTATCCCCCCGCTACCCCCACCCGCCGGCCATTTGCACGGATGTATACTATTATTATTTTATTGAACGGACGCGTCTAAGTGGTGATATAAGAATATATAGGTACAAATGGTAAGCCCCTGATTTGGGGCAATTAGGGACCTCTTGGTCTCTCTCGCGAGAGCTAGTGATGTCTAATAGGAACCTCTTTTAAGTATAGACCTAGGTACCTACCTACTTACCTAACGCTTTATTTCTTCGTATGAAATAAAAATAAATAGGTACCTAGTTATAATTAAAAAATAAGACTCATCACACAACACCATCTAGCGCGAAACTGAGCAGAGGTTGTGTTATGGGTTCTAGATAAGCAAGCTCAGTACCTCCCTACTTAATACATTACCATTAAATGTATAGATATTCTTACTAGGTTTATGTACAGATAACACCCTGAACCCCTGGAACAAATATCTGGAGATCGGGCAAACATTTATACCGAGGCGGAAATCGAATCCGCAACTTCCTGCGTCGCAGGCTGACCTTCGCCTGCTGCGCCACAGAGGTCGTCATGTAAAAGCACCATGCCCAACTTGAATAATTAGGTACAAAAAAAAGGTAGGTAGATACTTATTGGCAAATCTTGTAGGTATTATAATTTTTTAACAGAACTTTTGACAATTTTTTCGAGTGTAGGGTAAGGAAGGATGTTGCCGGCCACTTAAGCAAACTAGCTAGTCAGTTAGGTACCTACCTACCTAGGTATATCGGGATCTAGGCGAACTGGCTACTTGGACCTAGTCCCAAAGATACCGACCCCTATTTTAAATGATTTTACGTAGCACTAGGGTTAGGTGCCCACCTAGCACCTAGCACCACTTTACTAGAAGGATTTTGTGGTTAGAAAACACAGAAAACAAGAAAGTTTTCAAAAATTAAGCAAGTTATAATAGATACCTAAGTTGGTCTATGATCTTACGCGGAGTGAAAACTGTATGAAATTAATTTTAGCCGAATTAAGCCATAGGTATTTCCGATGACACCGTTTCCGATTATTCCGATTTTATGCACTTATTGGTCTAAGAAGCGTGTGAGCACATCCCGGACACTCGACCATTTCTCCGTACAAAAGCCGCGTCTCGGCACACATACATGCGCAACTGTGTTGCGCTGTGGTACACGTCTGCGTGTGTGACGTCCAGGGTCACTTCATAAACATATTGTGCGAGTGAGATAGTTGAAAAATCAAAACTCATACAAATAATATATATAATTTACCTCTCACAAAAGGTGAAATCAAACCTCAAAACAAAAGAAATTTCGTAATGTCCTTAATCAAGCAAACAAAAACATCGAACACCATCGGCGTCGTCTGTCAAAATCATTACTGCCATATGCGTCCCGTGAGTGCGCCGTAGGCACATCCCGAGCATTTGGAACGCTAACGGAACTCGACTAGGGGCCGGCGGGGTGAGGAAGCTCTGTCAGGTGGAGGGCGAGGAGTGTCCATTATATCCGTTGTTTTCTGTCAGTAGGTATAAGAAACAGGATCGATTGGCATCAAAAAAGTTTCCGTATGCCCATGTTTGTGTAACTGTATTTTTTTTTATCTTCGAATCATCACCATTCGCATTAATAATTTATATAAAAAATAAATAAATGAATTATGAATTATAAATGGAATTTATACATAAGCTTTTAGATACTAGTATACCTACTTATGCAAAGTGACCGTACCTAGACTCAGATCAAGAGTCCAAGACATTTTATGTCTACAAAGTCATTTGGGTATATGTATATATGAATGAAAAATCCACACAAACTGATAACAATAGCAGATAAGATCAAGGTAACAGCAAGGTAATTCACTCAAAAACACAAACATCAACAACGCATAATTGCACAAGCGCCGTGAAAAAGGATCAAATTTGAGTTCGAGAACGGACGACAGACGAATGAAAGCTTTCAAAACCATACCTAATTGTTTTGAACTTCTGCGATTCGCTCCGATGATAGGTACCTACCACTGTCATACCTGTCATAAAATATTTTATACCAATATTTATATAATAAAATAAAAAACCCTTTGCTTACAAAAAATATCTAGGATTCTAGAACCGAGGATACTTACATCCATATTTACAAAATAATAATGAAGTAGTACCTACAATAAAACTTTTAGGTGGGTACCTGGGTAAGTACCTATTTAGGCCAAAGCGCGCAACATTCTGTAAACACAAAAAATTTACATTACTTTGATGAGATTTTAATACAAAAATTCGTAAAGCGCCCTCTGTGAGGAAATTTGAAACTGAGTAGTACATTTTGTAGATAGCGCCATCACATAGCTGTTGCTTCAAACTCTTTGTTACATGAGTGCAGTGCGTACCTGCGCGCCTTTCAATCTGTTTAGCAAAGAACGTAAGAGATGGCGCTACTATGAATAGTGTTCGTGTGACGTACTCTTTTATTATTGGTTTGCTTAAGTTCACAAATTATTTATTTTCTTCGGTCGCGAAAAATCAAATAATCATTTATTTTTTTGATTGCTTAAAAAAACTTTAAGAATCAGACCAATAACATGCTGCGTAATAGATTTTATTTTAATATTTCCGGTTCGCGCTCGACGACCGACATCACGCAAACTCGTGTTTGGAGCTAACTTCACTTTATTCATGTTCGATCTGTTTTACGACTGCGTCGAGGCTTGTGCTTTCTGGGATTAATTTTTCGGTAAATATTTGTAGCAAACTGTTTGATTTCGATTCGAAATAATTCATATTTTAAAGGTGAGTGTTGTGGGATTTAAAAGTGCTGTGATCGTAGGACCGTAACAATTTGGCGCGTATCGGATTCTGTCAATATAGTGTTCTCACGTAAAAGGGTTTTATGCACGTGTAATTCCAATACAATCGTAATTTTCCGTTCGCAGACATGGCTTTGAGCGTAGCACTACCCGTTGCTGGATTGGAGACGGAAAACTTTGATTCATATAGCTCGTTCGGGCATTTATTCGACATAGCGGGCCTCGCTAAGTCGCAGTCGAGCCCGAGCCCATCTGTCTCCAGTGAATCTAGCGGTATCGGCTCGCTGGGATCGCTCAAATCCGAATCGGTGAACAGCGACTCCCTGCCCTCCAGTCCTCAGACCACAGAGAAGGTAATGGAAGTTTTGCACTCGTTTGTTTGCGTTCGTCCTGGCCTTGACCTCTCTATTTTCATAATATTCTATAATGGCGAATGTTCATATTACGCTATCAATGTTGTGTACATTATCGACGCATGATAGTGGAAAGATTTGTGAGCAATACCAATTTATGCTGTTAATTGTATCAATCTATAGTTACATGCACCTTAATTTTGTTTATAAAATCTATCAGATTTTATCATGACAATGACCGCTCCTCTCTCTTCTACTTACAATATATATTTTTAGATTTTTACTTCAGAGCCAAGTTAAAAAACAGGTTCATTCTAATTTACTTACAAAATTTATTTATTTTCAGAAGATATTTGAGCCGGTGCTTCTACCACAACCGCGTCCTATAGAACAAAAGCCAAAAATCGTCAAAGTGGCCTACGGTGGTCGCGATGTGCTCAACCTTATGGGCAATCTGACTGACAACCGGTGGAACTACCGTGCCACTGTGCTGCCGCCGAACAACCCTGCTCTGTTCTTCGCAAACCGCTCGCAGTATCACCGTCTGGGTGCATACGGGACTCGCACACAGTATGTAAAAGATTCCTGTCGCCTCTGTGGCTTCGACTGGGTAGTAGCCGCCACTGACTGATGAGACTCTGAACAAATGGGAAAGATAGACTGGGACACATCAGACATATCCACTTATATTTGGTCATTTAATGGTACCCGTTACCATTACACTGAGACAATGACTTTAGTTAATTATTTATTCTGATTATTTGACATGTCATCAATACTGTGACAGAAATTATCAATTATTGTATTCCTGTTATTTTATTTCTAGTTTATTATGAACTTATTGTAACTTTTAAAATTAAGTGAGTTACCTTACTTATCTCGGTGTTATTTTTGTTAGCTAAAGACATTGTTAGTGTGACTTTTTCCTAATAAAGTAGTGGAAGCTCTGCTGTGGCCCAGTCTCGGATGACTGTGGAATATTTACGTTGATATCGTCTCGCACATTCTTAAGAGTTTCAAAAACGTGACTTAATACTGTGATCTTAATTTAAAACAAGACAATTTTTTGGAAACTTCTCTGAATAGCTGCGTGACGATGCATGATAACTTCGTTTGTGTTGTTAACTTATGTGTGTGATAATATTAGGCTTAATTAATGATAAACATGCAATGCCATAGGATTTTGCAGACATATTCCAAATCAAAGCATTTCTAGGTTCCCCTGCTAAATTATTATAAAAGACAAAATTGGATTTATAATTATTCAATTCTGTCATCTCAGTAAATATATATTACATATAGTTCCTCTTAGAAATGTTAATTAAATTGTTATCCAAAGAATATAGTAATATTTAAATCAATGAACTTCGCAATTTATACTTGTTAGTGTAAAATTTGAATGAAGTCGAGTCCAAATCTAAGAGCAATATTATAATGAATTATAGTCTATAATATCATCATAACGCGCTAATATTTCCCACCATTGAACTGTAATAGTTAATGTTTTAAAATATTCTCTAGAAATTAGATTATTTAGATATATTCCACAGTCATTTAACAATGGGAACGTCATATAAACCAAAAGGCTGCTTCTCGGATGTTATTTAAATGTACGATTTTGACGAGACAGGCACGAATTTAAGCCAAGCTGTAGATTAATTTAAGGTCTAATTATGATTGTTGGATTTACCGTCCGAGCATTACTTTACTTACAAAATAGCGATGACGTATTATTTAGAATTTTAGACGATACGATTCCGACAAGTTTTTTAAATTCAACTATTTAACAACATGACACACAATGCTTCCAAAACTCACGTAATGTCAAACCCATGATGGAACATAGTCGAAATGGGTTATCAGTGCATATCATCACAAATTAATGCAGTGATTAGATATTCTTAAGGTATTCGTAGTTGTTACATACCGTTTTAAAACGTTTGAGTCATTGATGCGCCCAGAAGCTGGGCTCCTAGTGAAATTATGATAAGTGTCATTGACAGACTGGCAATATCTCTATGTACGTGCACATTTAAAGTGTAATATTTGTGGTCTCCTAATTTAGTCAAGATATTTAATAGTGTGAGTCTCTTCGATTACATGTAAGTAAATGTTTAACATACCCACTAACTCTAATATTGATACTAGCCTTTTGTGCAACTTTAATTCTGCTACGTTGTGATCATCTTAAAATTAGAACTGGAGTATTTGTACACTGTAATCTTGAAATATTTTCCACAAAGTTATTTTTGTATAAAATGTTGATGTGACAATACAGTTAGTAGTCCAAAATTTTCTTAGTAACGATACGGGGTCTGCTTGAAAATTCAGCAAATAATTTGGAAGGGACCAACATTCGCGTATTGTTTTTCTCTTGATTCCGATTTGGCGATATCGTAGCGTAGGTACTCACTTCCAAAGCAGTTATCAAACTCGAAACTTACATGCATTTTATCAAACGCTTTATGTCGAGTCATCGCAGTAGAATAAAATAATGTAGCTGTTTGTCCTCACTCATTGGGCTATGAACACTAAACCTTAGAGAGTAGGTAAAGCATAACAAAATATTTATTTACTTATTTATGATTCAGTGGGTCTTGACTGAACATATAGCATGGATCTCAGAATGCAGCTATCAGTGATACGTCAGCCTTGCCGGAAGACGCCCTGTATCGAAGGCAATGCTGCGTCTTCCGTCGGCCACCAAAAGTGTGCTATATTCTCAGTCACATGCACATTCACAAAATGGTTGTTATTGGTTAATGTTAAATCAAATGTTGCATTCAGATTTATTTTAGTTATTATTTTTAAATGTAAAATGACAAAGCTGCAATAGAATGTAGTTCAAAGATAGTATTGGAGCAAAACGCACAGTTGAGTTGTACTCGTGATTGTGTCCCGTAGCGTAGTCGTAGGTGCGAGCGGCCGAGGTGCGATGCAATATTTGCATTCCAGTTTTTTTGTTAAGTTAGCAGCCGAGTTAGTTGTTATTGTTTTAATCCGCATTGCCAAATAGTTTGGTCGTTGTGCTATTTATTTGACTAAATTCTAAAAATATCAATTTAGTACCTTCCACTACAAAGTGTCTTCGAGTGATTTTATAATGTTTAAATCATTTCAATTTTATGCATTTTATTTTGTTAGTCAAATCATTATACACGATATTATACATGGTACCTATACGTTGTATTATATCTATTGTTCGTTAATATTATGATATTTTTCTCATTGAACTGTAGTCAAATGACAGTATTTTTATAATGAAAATTGTATAAGGACGAAGGGTTATTGGCAGGGCGCGGCCGGGTGCGGAGGCCTACCCTCGTATTACGTATATCTGATAAGCATTATGTAGGTTTAGCGAAATAGAGTAACTGGAGACGAACTCCTCGCACCAAATCTTCTTGGTTCAGTGTTGTTCTCGTGATATAGTGCGCCGCAAGCGACGCAGAGCTCAATGTTTTTAGTAACCCTTAAGAAAATTAATACCTCTTTTGAAAAGAATATAATATTTATTATTATAATTATATCCAATCGATAATCACATATGTATTTCCCTGTTTATTTTGATGTGATATCATAAATGACTGATCTGAATTTAGTTTTTAAGTTGGTTATTGGTATGCCGCGCTATTTCGAGAGTATAATTAAGAATTAATATTGAAAGTGCCAATGCTCGTAATATAATCTTTATGACTGTTCCTCGGTAGTATCTGGGGCCGGCATGTCGCGCTGGCCCATGTCTACATCAGTATGATAATGATAAGCAACCCTTCCTTCTTCTTAATATAATCACGTACCATAACGTGCACAATCTCAGTAATGCTTGCAATATAAATGTGTAATATGTCTTATTCCTCATACTTAATTTAATACATCGTAATGTTAAGAGTACAATATGAGATGATGTTATAATATCATTCTAGTATCAAAATTAGCCGAAGATGTTAAATTATAACTTAGTTAGATGAAATTTTAACATAGCTTCGTATAATTGGGATGTTTTAGTATATAGTGGTCGTATTTATGTCGTTAGTAGTGGCAAGCAGAATGTCTCGTGTGTGAAATAATATTAGTGGCAATAATACTCTATGTAAGTCGCCTGCCAAGAGACTACAGAGTCGGCGCCGGCTCCAGAACGATAATCTTAGTAACTAGGAGATTTTGTTGTAACTATAATAATAGTCATAGGATTTGATCGTACTTAATAATTATTCTTGCGATGCCTTAATTCTGGTTGTCAATTAGACATGTCTCTGCCTAGAGTGTTATCTTTGTTTTTATTTATTTTAGTTTTTCGCTGTTCCGGCTTCCTCCGTGAACTTCCAGTCCAGGCTGTTCTTTTGAAATGATTTTGAGGTCGATTTATTTTTACCTAAGTGTTCTTATTAAATGTTACCAAAATGTTTTTAATAAAATATTTTTATAAGTAACATGATGTTTCATTGGTCCGAAGTCCGAAGCATCTGAAGTACTACATGGATGCTAAACGCATGGCATACCTCCATTATGCGTAGTCTTAATCGGCGTCGATCGTGCGAACGAACGATGCGATTTCGTCGCACGACGTTATTAAACTTTCAAACAACTTACACATTTTTTTTTTCTTTTAGTTCAACAATTTGGGAAACATTTACAACTTATTTATCAACCTACTACGAAACGACAGGTACAGGATAAGGATCAGACGAGTTAGGATAGGAAAATTATACTAAGGGAATTATCAATAATATACTATATACACTATATATTTATATTATTTGTACAAATAAAGGATGCTAAGCAATGATATATAGAGGGGTCTAAGGAGGAAAGGAGGGAGGCAATAATATTAGGAAGCGGAATACAACTTACACATTTATTTATCCTACCTAATCACACGTCATCGAGCAAACACTGACATAAAAATCTGGCATCGCGATCAATAACCAATTAGGACGACGTCTATTATTGTTATAATAAGTATTCGACATTAAGGGTCATCCATCTAGGAATTCTGCTCGGTATGTACATAAATAAAATAGTTTTTTTGCCTCTCTAGTTGGAATTAAGTTGGTTTCGAAAGATAGTTTGCTTTGCGAAACACAACATTGCTTACTTACGTTTCTTGGCATTAATTATATCGGGCATTGTGCCAAAAATCAATGGAACTTAAATAAAATATGTATGCAGGTATCCTTATTTTTATGTGACTTCGGATTGACTTGACGAGGGCGGAAGGAACACCAAAAACTGTTTTTTTCTGTTCCGTGGTTTCGGTGGCCTAGGTACCTACCTACGTACTATTGCTTGACTGAAGTACAGTGACGCCGATAGGTTACCCCATGTTTACCTCCCTGTTAAGTTTGAAGTCAATTTCTATTAATACAGAAATAATTTAAAACTAATATGTTATCTTTCGGTAAAATTAAGTTAGCAAGTTGTTTTATGTATCTAAAACTAATTATAAGACTTGGAAGTTAACCCGTCAGCGGGTCACCGATCTATAAACGCCGCTGTACCAAACTATAAAGTTGCTCTTTACTCTACAAAAGTCTTTTCCTGCAAAAGCAAAACTATTAAGCGAAAACTACACCCAGAATCGTCTGCGTAAAATGAAAACTTCATAAGCGCCACCTATCGTACTCGGACTGCACTAAGTAAGAAGGTTTCACGCAAAACCAGTCTGCGATGAGAAGTGTGAGAACCTTACAGCGCCACCACTATCTCGCTTTTGACTTGCGGGAGTTTAATGTAGTTTTGGTTTGTTTTAAAACAGGTGGCAGCACTAGGTCGCATTTCAATAAAATTCAAAGAATTGTTATTTGTTAAACGTACAGCAATAATGAATAGTGTGTTGTTTTTAGTGCAGCACAAACGTGAAACTAACTCACTAAACGAAAAAAAAAACGTTCCTAAATAAAATAATTTATCATAATAACTCTACATCTTCACAATCTGCTCTATCATCACAGCGTTTTTTTGACCGTGCATATAATAAATAACAAAGGCACAGATCTGAGCAGTTATTATCACAACGAAGAATGCAACTTTCAGAAAGCATTTCATGTCCAAAGGTCTTCTTTCGTAAATTATTTGTGTCGTCAAATATCCACGGCTTGGGTCTTTCGATAAAGTTATGAATGCTGGTATTTCCTTCGGTTTCGTCATTTTCAATAGATTTATAATATTTTTTTACCTAAGACCATATTTTAACGTAACACTCAAAACTTTGAAGAATGACTCTTGGAAACGATTATAGGAATGGTTACATAGGGAGTGTTTTTCAATAAGATATTTCCTTGTATTTCTGCCGTCTTGATTCTTTCTTCTGGTACCTGCAAGATATTATATTTTTTTTATTTGGATACTGAATTCAATGTTTATCTTGGCTAAGTGCAAAGAGAAAATAATGAATACCAAGATATAAATAAATACAGCCAAGAGTAAAGTGACGCAAATGACGACGTCAACAATGAAATCTGACCACGGAGGTTAAACATCTTAGGCAGAGTTTTTATAACTCTTCACAATCGGAATACAGGCGATTATACGCGAGCACGATCGTGCGGGGAGGGCATACTCGCTTGTAGTTGCCGATCATAGTCTATAGGTAATCGTAATAGTGACCGCGGGGACTTGTCGGTTTTTCGGGCATGTATCAAAGGAATTTGCGTGCGCGTACCCACACGATCGCCGATCATTCATTCACCGGAGGACATTATATTTACTTTATTCTATATTTCTTCTTTATTCGTAGTAATTACTTTGTTCTGTTACGATAAATGCTCAAACACCACCATTTTTTCATCTTCCATTTTTATCCACAACTTTTCGTTTATTTATATGGACAAATTGATTGTATAATGAAATTATTTGAATGGCACCAAGCTATAAACTCCACGTCCATCTTAAAGGCTTGCCGCTAAATAAATGATCACGAACCATTGTGTGGATGCTTGCACAATGATCGTGACGATTACCTTGCCGATGGCAGACTATCATACGAGTAATCATCGCCGATGGTGAAGATGAGGCTTTACGCTCTCATAAGTAAGAATAAGAAAATCTTTATTTGTAGCTAAGTTACAGTAACGTTAAATACTATTATAGTTTGCCAAGTTTACCAAAGTTTTCCAACTCTTTCGTAACACGAACAAATATAATGTAAGGCATTATATTAATTTGTTCGTGTTACGAAAAAAGGCGCTGTAAATAAATGAAAGCTCGTAGCTCGCTTGCTCGTAGTACTTCGTAGAGCTGCGACGCGCACTTTTTCTAGCAGTTCGTAGAGATGCTACGCGCCTTTATTGTAGCACTTCGAAGAGATGCTACGCGGACGTTTGATGCTATGCGCAGTTGTTGTATTAAGTCGGGTCGTAGTCACGCTACGCGCACTTTTTGTAGCACTTCGTAGATCTACTACGCTACGTTTAGTAAGGAACTTTTCGGACTTGACCGTAACATTAACGTGAAAAACGTATTTATATTTATTTCTGTACATAGGTAAATACAATAACATAGATTGGGGTTCTCTTTTAAGCATAATATGCTTGTGTTAGAGTACCCCGCTCTTTCTTATCGTGTTCGTTCGTTAGTTACAGAAGTTATTTATAAGGAATACAAAAATTAATTAATAAATAATATAAATAAAAAAAAAAAAAATTAGTGTCAGATAAAGTGAAAATACCTACGATGAAGAAACGATTGACTGAATTGAGCTAATTTATGCATGGTACTAAATAATATTAAAATTTAAAAACAACCTCTTAAATAGTCAGGTTTTATTCAAAAACTCCAGTGCTTGGCAAGACAAATTGTACTACCCAAACTCGACGGGGTTACGTCGCGTAGTTTTGTTTAGGAGTTTCTATGGCTACCTTCGGTCTCCATCATCAGACCATAACGTTGCATTGTCACCAAACTTACACAGTAGGTATGTCAAATTTCAGCTTAATCGTCGAGGATAACTGGTCTAAAATTCAGTTGTAAGATTTGTCCCATACGTACAAATACATTGTACAAAACGAATAACTAACAGGAACGTTAAAAAAAGCTTGTAAAAAGCTTAGAATACCTACGTACCTAGTTATTATGTGCTTGCTAATCAAATCAAAATAAACCCAGGTGTTTTAGGTATGTTTGTAAAAATAATATTTCTATTCAGATTCAGATTCTTTATTGGCAACATAGTTACAGGTCCTGTCATGGTACATACAATCTTACTTATAACGTAAGTAGTAGCTACTTAACAATTAAAATAAATGTATTATATAAAAGTATAAATTCACAATTGCTAAAACATAATAAAATAATAACTCATATAATAATCATAAATATTACACAATACAAAAAATCAATTCAATTTCATCATAATTAATTCATTTACATCATAAAAACACGTGGCAATAAGCTAATTTTTAAGCTTGTGCTTAAAGGATTGCATCGAAGGTGCGCTGGTGATGTCGGATGGCAATCGGTTGTACACTTAGAGCATTAAACCAGAACAGAGGCGACACTCATAGGCGTACCCCCTCTGCCAAAGGTACAAGAGCGGCGGTCATACCCGTTATATAAAACTAGTTGCCGCGCGTCGGCCGCCAGTTGTCGGATTGCAATGCGCGCAGAATAAGCTCCGGTGAAAATGCCGAGTTGCAGTGTTTTTTAGTGCAAAAATAGGTCAGAAACTTCAAACCTACAAAAGGATAATATTACATTTCATCTGTAAGTATTATTTTGTTCAAATACTATTAAATAATGCACTTATTTAGCAAAAATAGAAAAATATTCGTCTGTACTAAGGTGTTGCCAGTAAGTTATACAGTGTAATATTCTAGAGCAAGTTTCGAGGTTGAGTTAACACTAAAACTGAATATTTTATTTTACAATCTATATTAAAATTTTCCTATTGTAATGAACCAATAATGATTATTAAAGATTCGTGTGATTTTTAGGGAAATACTGCAATATCGCCGCATTTATATGGGTACATTTCAAAATAGCAAAGATTTTTAGAAAATACTTTTATTCGTTAATTTATTATGCATGTTTTAGATTATTATTACACTTTCTAGTTGAATTATATTTTCAGTCGACATTTTACCAAAAAATATCAGTTTCAACTTAATGAATCTGGCAGCACCTCAACAAATTTTGTGATGGGACTGCACAATCAGAAATATCGATATTCTTTTTGTTTTAATTTATAATTTTTTATATTTGTAAAAAAGTATTAAACCAAAAATAAGTGCTGGGACAGCACAATCGCGAATATCGATATCATTTTCTTATACAGGGTGATTTTTATTAGTGGATGATAATTTGAGAAATGAATCTATCCATGAAATTGAAACTTCCCCCAAGAAATTTAGGTTGAAATAAGACAAATATTTTATGAAATATGAGAAATATTTTTGGACATACCATAGATAAATTAGTTTTGTAAGGATAGGAGAGATCTAAACACTATCACCTATATTATCAAATTATGACCTGTCTTTTAGACAAAGTAGTTCAGTTTCGTACAATCATCCCACAAAATATCAATCACTTATAAAATTTCGTTGTTCTTTTCCTTACAGATTTCCAAAGGATATTGGGATTCGATCTGTGTGGGTTAAAGCTTTTTTTTATGCTAAATCATTCCTTGTGGCTCAAGAAATTCTGATATAAATGAGGATAGTTTAATTTTTGTCTATGACATTGACATGTGTTGTAAATTATGTTCAAAAAGGAAAAAAAAAACTTATCTTAAGCCAAAAAGTAGACATAAAGTCTTATTCTTACGGTGGTTGTTCAATCCTACAGTCCTTACATTTTATGTACTTCGTGACAAATAAAATTGTTAAACCATTTATCTTGTTTCTAATACCTAATATATTACTTTAATATTAATTAATTTTAATTTTAATAGCTAATGAGAGGTTATCTTAGAATAGCTTAGCAAGCTTTATAAAACGAGGAGAACAAATAAATAGCTATTAAGGTAAACTTTATTCGACCACAAAATACCAAATAAAAGCATGTTGTCCTTTATGTGTATAAAGCTGCTGCATCCAGTAGTGTCTGATTGTCTGACACTGTATTTTTACAGGATTTCTCAATATTTAGGTTTTTTTCTAAAATAGGCATCAAGTATACGTAGTTAATTAGCCCCTGTCAAATAACAATGTACGTTAGGAAAACGAAAACCTAACTGTAGAATTTAACTTTGAAATTTGTCTTTTTAAAATTACGTTTAAACATACATGTAGTGTATTTGTTATTAAAACCCTTTATTCTGACACCCTACTTGATGGGTTGTTTATGACGAAATAAAATTCTACTATACATATATTAGTAAAATATTATGGCTTTCGAGACTCTACAGATAAAGAGCAATCCAATGATTCCTTATATTCAAAGTCTGTCCAGCCGTTAAGACTACAGGTGAAACCAATGAATGATACATAAACACATTCAGAAATTATTACCCTCCGCTCTTTCGGCAATTGGGTAAAAATAATCAAGTGTTCCTGGTAAACTTTAGAATTCATCGATAGTCGAATATCGATAATGTCAAGCACTAGCATATTTAATTATTGCTGCAATTGTGTTGTATACTGACATACATCATTACGTGTGCGACTGTGTGAGTATGCGATTGTGTGCGTGTAGTTTAAGATTGTGTGCGATAATAATGTTGTGTGCGTTTATAGCGACGTGATTGAAAACTCTATGTGTGTTACCTCACCCCCCGCTGAAAGCGGCAGAATTTTTTGGGTATGTATTGTTGCGCGTGTCTTCTCCGTTCTGGTTAAATGCTCTAAGGTTGTACACACTCGGGCCGAGTTTTTACATGTGCACGAGCTTTCTCCGTTTTCTATTGAGATGTTCAATGAACCAAATCACATTAGTTGCCTACTAACACAGATACAAGGTTTTATAAAGAATGGTACAACAACATAATAAGTAGGTGGTATAGAAATTGTACATTGAATAGGAATCAGAAAATATCGCTCAATGAGCAATGTTACAGTGGTCTATTCAAAGGAAGCTTTAGAAAATCAGCCTCCTTTCGAGACGCTAGCTTCGTTTATGTTTTTCATATTTTCCATATAGAATTTCGAGCTTGCGTCGACTATTGAAATTCAACTCTGTGCTATTTCAGTAAATTAACGGCATTCATATTGCGAACATAGTTTGGGATTTGTATGTAGTTAATGGTGCTTTTGAATTGGATGTGGTTGCTCTTTGGCATCTCTATGCTATGCTCTGGATAGTGGATCTAAAATCCAAAATATTTTCTGTAAGCAATGGCATTATATCCAAAACTTAACAATAACCGACCAAGTGCGTGTCGGGCTACGCGCAGTATAGGGTTCCGTAGTGTCACGGTTCATAAACTTGTATTTAAAGTCCCTGTTTCTAAAGTAGTTACAAACATAATCTAGTGATGCGATGTCCATCAAATTTTCTTTTTTATAGGGTTCCGTACCCGAAAGGTGAAAACGGAACCCTATTACTAAGCCTCCGCTGTCCGTCCGTCCGTCCGTCCGTCTGTCGCAGGGCTCTTTCTCATGAACCGTAAGTGGTAGACAGTTGAAATTTTCAAAGAATGTGTATTTCTCTTGCCGCTAGAATAACAAATAATAAAAAAAAAGTAAATATGAAAATTAAAGGGGGCTCCCATACAAAAAACCTGTTTTTTTGCCTTCTTTGCTCTTAATTTGTCAAGGCTGTTTGACAAATTAATTTCTTTTGAAGTACAACAGGTAGGCACATGAAACTTTATATAAATTAGTAAAATTTCAACTGTAATAACAAATGCTAGTAAAAATAAATAAAGATAAAATTTAAAGGGGTCCAAACAAGTCAAAATTTGATGTTCTTTGAAAGTTGCCTGATTTATACGGTACGGAACCCTTCGTGTGCGAATCGACTCGCACTTGGCGGTTTATTTGATTTGGTGAAGGAGATAGGTCAACGACCTCTATAGCCAAGCTATTTGCCTTGTGGCAGTTAGCTTGGCAATACATATACATTATATATATGTACCTACTTTATTGTTCATCAAAGATTTAATAATAATGCACGTTTGCATAATAGCCTAACTTTTATGAGGCCTCAAAGAAAAAGTTTTTAAACTTGCAAAATGATTAGAAATTACAACCCTCATTTCAACACGTAAAATCACGTTTTCTCGTAGCAGTTTCCGGTGTTTTCTGTGGCTAAACTTTATTCTATAGAAACCATTCGAAACAGTAGTTCAAAGAGTCGGGCTTTAGCATTCATCGAAGCTCTTTACAAAATCGCCCGCAGTGTGTCATAGAGCGTTCATATTTCCCGCGTTTTTCATACACAATATGGCGGCTTCACTTGCTAAGGTTACTTCACTAGAAAAACTGGCGATAGAAAATAAGCTTTAAAGCAATGTGTTTTGAATGAATTTCGCATAATTATATGTATAGCTGTTTATAAAAATCCCTCGCAGCAAGCTCTCAGTGTGTCATGTAAGACTTTAATTTCCCGCGTTTTCTCTGCAAAATTTAGTGGCTCGAATTGATAAATCCCTCACCTACATACCTAATACCTACTAGAACGTAGTGTTTTTTTTCTCTTTAATACCTACGGGCTAATTTTGGTTCCTGGAGGACTACTTTGAAAAACGAACGAAGTTGACGGATGACGTCAATCGCACGAAACGAAAAACCTTACTACCTAGTTAACTGATACTCTCCGCCTTTTTGAAAACTAATCAAATGATATACTTAAGTGATAATGATAATGATGTGATGATGACATTGTACGGGTCGCAGGGAGTCGATGGATGGAGGCGGCTGGGGACAGCTATTTATGGCGCCGTTTGGGGGAGGCCTTGTTCAGCAGTGGACGTATACGGGCCGACGATGATGATATAAGTGACGTCACCATGTGACGATTTTCCATTTTAGCAGAGTAGGCTGACATTAAAAAATCCCTCACTCACCAACCCACATAATTAATGTACCTAGAGGTATAATTATTGGCTTTTGGTAGTTACTGATTTCATTTTCTCTGCTTAAATGGGGAACGGCGAATGCCTTGGTCAAATGCCTTTTACCAAAAAAGTTTCTACCCACGGTTTCGCACGCTATGTTTATATGGATAGAAAAAACCTTTGAGGTTTTTTCTATCCCATGGGAGCTGATTTATGGAACGAAAAGCCTATGTGCTATATAAATATATTCCAGGTCTATACCTACAACTATGCAAATTTCAAATTTCACTCTGACCCGTTCAGTAGTTTGCAGGACGTAAAGAAGTAACAATCATCTATCTATTCAAACTTTCGCATTTTTAATATTAGTGTGATGTGATGGGCTAATCGAGATATGAGTGAAATGAAATGAAATGAAATAATTTATTAGACAATACAAGGCACACACATACAAAGTTAGGTGTGTGCCTTGTATTGAGTGAGTCACCAAGTGATGATTTCTCTACTATTACCACCCCTGTGGTACTCTTCAAGTCTCCAGATAGTCCATTGACGGAGCCTCGCAAACTCGCAATAGCGAATTAACACTATTCACGGGAACTTTGAAAGAGGACTACTCTCATACAATTTGGTCGCATTCATAAAGGCCCACTTCTTAGCTGGAAGGGCTTTATAAAGCGTTCTATATTTAAGTTCGGAAATGAAGGCTTTATTTTATGGTTTGAAAGCGCTAGTTTAATGATAAATAAGCACTTGGTTTACTTAGATAGGGAAGGGTCAAAACTACTACCTACCAAATTCGGGCCATAATTGCTATAATCCAGTTTAGCAATTATCTACTAAAAATCAGTGCAAAAGCCATATTCATTTCGAAACATAAAAATGTGTGCCAGAATCCCAGCAAAAAGCACAGCTCGACGTAAATTAGCAAAAAATCCACACACGCCTTCCCCAAAAGGAGTTTCATCTCAATTTTTAAATACTACCATTCACATTAACATACAAGACCGCTCATTATGTAAACACAATACGGACAGCCCTGGGCCCTGATTCTCAATTGTCGAAGAAAATGAGAAATGGCGTCTCCTTCGACATTATCTCTAAATTTGAGATAGAATCGCTTGGAAATTTCGAATGGAGGAACTAAAGAGTGCCAAAGACCATTAGTAGTGGTGTTAATGGTTTGTACACATATTGTAACTATAAGTCTGTGATTTCTCGAATTTTATATTTATACGTATTTTAAAAATTCATGCGTTCATTAACATTTTTTTTCATCTCCGAAAGTTGATTTAAGTTGCATTGTTTCATTATTAATGAATTACAAAAAAGCAGGATTACTTCGCCCCTATGGCAGCACTTTGTGCGAAATTTTATATAATTATGTATTTGGTTTAATTTATTTAATCTGATTTATTATTTGTTTTGATTGGTTTAATTTATTTCTTTTTTATTTTATGTAATTAGATTTATTTTAATTTGATGGAATCTAATTTCATTAAATTGTTGTATGTACACTAAGAATATAATTTAAGAGAAGAAATTTAATATAAGAGATTTTCTGCTACAAACAAATTATGGAGCACAGATATCTGGAAAAAGAAACAATACCTAATTATTTATTTAATAACAAACATTGTGTCAGTTTTCAGCATATATTTATCGAATAGATATATATACCTACCGCCAGAATTGCCTCCATGAATGTTTTTCAGGCGCTACAGCGTTCCAAAAGTGAAAAGGAACGGAGCGTGCCTGAACAAAGCCGCCTACACAATGGCGGGCGAACAATGTCAACTATGCTGCTTGTATCATTCGCAGATAAAGGATATCGATGGGTGACAACCCTAAGAAAGTGGGACTGGTGTGTTGAGAATAGAACGCGGTGAGTTTGAGCACCCACGAGTTATGATTCGTACACGTCACACATTGTTGTTGTTGGTCTTTAATGCTTGAGAAAATAAAAAAAAAACATTAGAAAAAGCTGGTGCATAAGCCTAAAATCAAATCTTCAGTAAGAAATACAGGGTGTTTTCAGATGGCAGCCCTATGATAGTGAGATTGCTAACTGACACACAATGATGGATGCTAAATAGGTTTGGTTAGTCTCAATTACCAATGACAACTTGTTCATAATAATAAAATAAATTAAATTAATTATTTCAAAGAAACTCGTAGGTATATACTCGTATGTAGACAATAAATAATAACTTAATAAGTCATCATCATCATCAACCTATCTTAGTCCACTGCTGGACATAGACCTCCCCCAATGAGCGCCATAGCGCCCTGTCTTCAGCTTGCCCCATCCAGCATTTGCCTGCAGTCTTTCGCAGATCGTCATCCCACCTGGCCGGAGGGCATCCTACACTACGTTTGCCGAGTCGCGGTCTCCACTCGAGAACACGTGCGTGTGTACTTAATAAGTGCCTGCGCTAAATTATATAGCCTGAACAAGGTAATCCTCTGTTTACACAACACTATTATTATAAATGCGAAAGTTCGTGTGTAGATGTTTAGATGGATGTTTTTTTGTTATCACTTCACGCCATAACGGCTAAACCGATCGGGCTGAGATTTTGCATAGATGTAGCTCTAAGTCTGGAATCATACTTAGACTACTTTGTATCCCATAAAACAGTTCCCATGGGATAGAAATACCCTTTAAATGTTTCAGAAACAACGTGTGCGAAGCTGCTGGCAATAACTAGTTATTATATAAAATTATATAAATAATATAATATAAATTACATAGAATGTAACGACATCAAGTGTAACATGTGTACCTACGGTGGAATAAATAAATACAAAAAAAAAACTACAATTACGATTAGTATAGCAATGCTGTTTAAGTAACAAACAATAAGTGTTTTATTGAGTAACAGTAAGTTACGTCCTAGGTCTGTAATGGGTGGGTTGCTGGCCGCGGCTGAAGATGGCTGACAGCGAAGCGTAGCGCAGGTCTAGGCCATCACAGCGCGGTCAGCATTGCAGCCTTTGATGGCTTAGATTAAATGAAGGCCGGGACCGAAGGTTGTTTATAGCGCGGGCAGCAAGGGCTGCAATGATGACCAAGGCCGAGACCATATTAAGCTTAGGTTGAGGCCAGCTTATCGTGGCCAGCAGGACAGTCATTGCGGACCCAGGCTTGTATAGTGCTTTACGCAAACAATGCGAGTAATTGTTGTGGGTATTTTCTATGTATATTAAAAAATATCTATCTATCTATCGATGCGTGACCCGAGAGCTGGCCGGTATCTGGCGCAGCGCATCAGCATTACCATACAGCGGGACAATGCAGCCAGCGTCTTGGGGACGCTTCCGACTGGTATTGAAAAGGATCAGTTGAGCTACCTGTAGATTGTTTGCAACAGTCTGCAGATAGCTTAATTGTTTCAATTGTAAATACTAGTTCTAATTTGTTTTTATTATTGAATTGTTATATATTTCTATTGTATTAAGTTTATCTGTCATCTAGTACCATAACACAACCTCTGCTTAGCTTGGGGCTAGATGATGCTGTATGGATTGTCCAGCATTATTTATTATTATTATAATTTAATAGTCATTGAATTGGAGGATTCGTCGCTTGAAGAGTGTGTATTTTCACAATTTATTCACGAAAAATTGATTAGGACGTACATATCATGCAATAAATTTCACCGCGATGCTCTTTTGTCAGTTTCCCGCGTTTTCTTTTTTAGGGTTCCTTACCCGAAGGGTGAAAACGGAACCCTATTACTAAGCCTCCGCTGTCCGTCCGTCCGTCTGTCACAGGGCTTATCTCATGAACTGTAAGAGTTAGACTGTTGAATTTTTCAGATAATGTGTATTTCTCTTGCCGCTATAAGTAAAAATAATTAAAATAAACGAGTACCGAGGCTCTCCGGGTGTTTAAAAAGTTATCTGAGCGTCTGGTCGACACGACGCGTGACCCGAGAGCTGGCGGATATCTGGCGCAGCGCATCAGCATTGCCATACAGCGGGGCAATGCAGCCAGCGTCTTGGGGACGCTTCCGACTGGTATTGATATGGATCATTTGAGCTACCTGTAGATTGTTTGCAACAGTCTGCAGTTAGCTTAATTGCTTCAATTGTAAATACTAGTTCTAATTGGTTTTTATTATTGAATTGTAATTTTCTTTGTCAATAAAGACTTTAAAAAAATAAAAAAAA
Source organism: Eupithecia inturbata (assembly GCA_963662085.1). Taxonomy (NCBI): domain Eukaryota; kingdom Metazoa; phylum Arthropoda; class Insecta; order Lepidoptera; family Geometridae; genus Eupithecia; species Eupithecia inturbata. The sequence goes on along the minus strand of OY759180.1, from coordinate 4,421,071 downwards.
TAAAAAATATCAAAATTAAAGGGAGCTTCCAGACAAAAGTTGCTTGATTTTTACAGTAAGGAACCTTTCGTGAGCGAGTCAAGTCGCACATAGCGTAGCTTGTAAAGAGCTTTAACTGACTGTCTCTGATTCCTAGAAGTTCCAGCTTGCGCAAAAGAATAGGCATAGAAATTGTGTCAAAAGCTTTAGCGAAGTCGAGGAAAATTCCTATTGTGTGTTTTCCTTTGTCAAGTTCTTGAATTAGATAGTTGGTCAGGTGAAGTACCTACAGCATCGGCAGTGGAAATTTTATGTACAAAACCAAATTGAGTCTTAGATAAAAACAATTCAGCCTCAAAGTAATTCACCAACCTTTATTAATATTTTTTTCTAATATTATAGAAGATAGTAAAGAAATTGTTCTATAATTTGTGACTTTGTCTTTACTGCCAGTTTTGTACACTGGGACAAAATAATGCTTGATATGCATGGAAAACACCAGAAGATAAGCATTTGTTGAAAATATGTGTCAATGGGGTGATTAAAAATGGCCTTAATTGTTTTGGTATTTTATTTGTGATATTGTCCAATCCGGCTGCGTAGTCGTCTTTTAAACTCATGATTATCCTTACTACCTCGGCTTCATCAGTCTCTAGTAATACAAAGGATGTTAGAACATTGTGGTCCGAGAAAGCTGTGCAAACCTTGAGCTCGTTCTGCCAGATACTTACCTACCCACATTCACGAAGAAAGAATTTTCAGAGTTAGCAGATTGCAAATGTGAAATATGATGCATTTGTTCGCAATAAACACGAAGATGATTCATGCGATTTTGACGAGCTCACAACTCGACACTCAAGCCCCTCAAGCCGAACTAACTAAATGACACTTGCTCTTTTACTAGGTACCAAAACAAAACTATCATTTGGCAAAGGCAAAGTTGTTACATGCAGTATCTATTTACTGTAACAAAATTACATACTGTCTACTGTAAATTATGAATACCTATCACTGAACACTTTTTGTGCAGAACTCTGTAAAAGCAAGGTGTTTTTGAAAATGGTCATTGTTTAGCAATTTCTGTCGTTTACTGTACCTATTTTAGATACTTATGTGATTATCTAAAATAGATAAGACTAAGGGAACCTACCAGAGCTGCTGCCCTTAGCAGCTTCTTACTGTGTATTATTCAACACCTTCACTGATATCACCTATCCGCCTACCAAGCGTGATGAATTGATAATGACTATAGCCGTCGATGTTATAAGTCTTTTAATATATTTAAGTTATAATCAAGATTTATAGTTAATAGCATAAGATAGTGAGTGCTTTGGTTCTTAAACTGTAAACTTCTATCTTCTTCAATAATAAAAAAATAAACAAATAGCAAATCCTCAGAGAGACAAATGTTCAGCTGTGGACCTTATGTGTGCCGATAAAAAAGAAAATAGAATGCATTGATAGAATGCGAAAAAGATAGAATGCATTGATGGAATAAGCCACTACGAAATAAATGAACCATTCCGAACAATTAAATTCCCAACTAGCCTGTCTCAAACAAATTGGCAGCTCAAAGGCCACCGCGGTAGGTATTAAAGTTGACGACACTTAGAACATAGCACATCCGACTCAGCTAACGACGGCCCACAACAATGTGCCCTCCAGAGCTGCGAGGCCCCGAACAATCGAATGAAGACAATAAGCAGCGATACTCCGAGACAAAAAGAGGCGAAATAAAGGCTCACTTGTTTCCTGGCCGCATTGTGAGGAACGGGAGAGGGCAGAGACAAAAGCGTAATGTGCCACGGTCCCAAACAATAGCGCTCAGCCATTATTGTTACTGTGGCTCTTTAGGAATATGTAGCTGCGTTGCGAACTTGACATGGTGAGGTGGCCTTGCCGCCGGAGCCTTTGTGTCTGCTTACCAGTTACCAGCTAGCATGGAGAATGAATGATGCTACGACGCGGCGACGTTACAGAATCGCTCGAATTGCTGGTGCTAAGGCGCCATACAATCGGTACCAATAGCATCTAGAATTAACGGTACCAAGCCGCCATAGAATCTGTAGATACCTTTGTTCCCATGAGGAAACTACCGGTTTGTCTATGAACGGCTGAACGGATTTTAATGAAGTTTGGCAGGTAGGTAAATAGTATCTCGGGGACGGACATAGGCTAATTTTTATCCCGGAAAAGAGCGTTCGAAGCTGCAGGCAGCTGCTAGTATACTATAATTTAAAACTTAAGTAATATTCTCAAAGAATTTATACCATAAGTACGACTAAAAATAAAAGTCATAATGCGCATTATTAATGATTTTGTCCCACCCGTCTGGGATACGGAGTCATATTTGCAGTCAAATGCAATGTGATGATTAAGTACAAAAAATTATATTAAACTTACCGATATGTTTTCTTCTGCCTGTACCAAACCTGTAAAAGAAAAAAAAAACACAATTAATAAAACACTTTACTAAAACAACGTCCGTCAAGTGCGAGTGTGACTCGCGCGCCGAGGGTTTCGAACGTTTGTCAATTATACAAATATGTACTAAAGGTACCGGTTAGAGACTTCGCTGTTTAATGAATACATAAAAATAGTAAGTAGGTACCAATCTACATTTCAGATGGATCGCTCTACAAACTTCAGAGATCCCCCTGATCTCCGAAGTTTGTAGAGCGGTAATGGTAGATTTTTCAACTTTTTATCATTTCTTCGTCAATTATGAATTTATGAACCGATTTTTCGCTACCGATAGTTTAGTTATTTCGAACCGAAAATTCTTCGCAATTGTATAGAGAATGATCCCGTAAATTATTCATTTCCATATTAGTACTTATAACGCAAAACTTAAAAACAGTGTTAAATTAAGGGAATCGAAGTCGGGTTTTAGTTTCTTCAAAACCATCAAATTATTTACAGATGTCAATAAAAATCTGCCAAAAATCTGTCACTTGAACAGGTCTTCGCAGAAGCCATCTAACAAGAAGAAGAAGAAGAAGAATAGGTCTAATAAGTACGTAAACTTCTATTAAATGTATTTTATCTCTATGCTTCTCCCCTAAAATTACTAAACCCTTTGTAAATTTGTTTATAATAATGATATAAAGTTGTAATTAGTAGTAGTAGTAGTAGGCTCCTTTGTGTTTATTTATTGTAAATTTAATCCATAAAGCTTGTGATGCTGTCATGAGACGGACATTGGCGAAATTGCGACAATCCAGTCGCAGAAGCCATCTGACAAGAAGAAGAAGAGGAGTATTCGGGTGTAGACTTGTAAAGGTAGCTAAGAACCGTATAGAAGACCAGACGAGTATTTTGATACCTCACTTATCAAAATCGCTTAGGCGTTTTGATGCTTGGATGTCGAGTTTAGTGTCCGTCAACCACACTCAAAAAACATAACCCCACGCCTCGCGGGTAAAAAGTCAGAAATGTCGACATTTTAAGGTGAGTATAGGCTAGCTAGAGCATTTGCTAGAGCATTATAATGTTATGTAACGTTCTTACGAATGCTACAATATAGAAAAAATCTCAGCTTCCTACAGCATATCCATGTAATTAAACGTTCTTGCGAACGCTTGACGCTGTGTTCGACGTAATGCTCACGGCGAGTGGGCTTTTACCTGCAACTTTTCTTTCTACCTTGACTACACTTTCCTTCAACCTGCGCACCTCACTACCCGTCGCCGTCCACCGTCACCCGCGCTCATGCCTTTGCTCGATATAATGTTACACCAAAACGCTCGTTGGTTTTTAAAATCAGTTTGTAACAAAACATCGAGTGTCGACGTTCTATACCTACGACGAATTTTTAGATTATCAATAATGTTAACTAATTGTTATTAGATATTATTATTATTATTTTTATTTTGTTTTGTAAAAACAATTTTTGACATGTAATTTGAAAAATTATTAATTAAATGTTTATCTGTTTATCTGTCATGTTCGAGTAAGTTTAAAAACAGCGAATGCTCGATGTTCTGTTCCTAGTAAATGCTCAAGCCCATACTCACCTTTAGATTAAACACTGAATTAGAAACAGAGAATATAAATATTTAGCTATCAGCATGGATTCGGCAACATCATAATAATTTTCAAATAACTTTTTGGACACTGGACAAGATGCAATTATTTTGTAATAAAAGTCTTATAAAACTCCACCTCTAATTGCAGAGCCCTCGTGTGTTCAGGGAGCTTCATTTCGTTATCGGGGTCAAAAAGACCCGCCGTTTGATCTCTGCCTATGATTCATACGAGTAGGTTATGTGGTGGTTTAGCCATGCGCATTTTATTATAATAGTCCAGTTAACGAAGGAAGGTCGAAAGTTTCTACTTTCGAGTACTCATTGACTGGGCTAATAAGTGAAGATGTGTTGTCTCAGTATCCACATAACTGGTTAAATACAAAAAGAAAAATATGAGTAGGTACCTATATAAAATGATTTTCGTTGCTGTTCCTAAAACGCAGGCCTTGTGTTTTCGATATTATGAGATATTAACAAAATCCTTTTTTTATTCTGCGATATTCCAGGAAATATTCTAAAATTTGACATCAAAATTTACAATAATTTCCTTAAATGTTGCTTAGGTGCCAGCACAAAAAAATGCAAGCTTAGAGATACCTATATGGTAAAGGGTATATTTCCCTGTTCTAAGGGTGAAAACTTAACTTCCGGATTCCAGCAAAACTGAGCTGAACGGAGCTACGTGAAATTTATTCCAAAAATAATGACGATTAAAGATACCTAAAAAATCAAATATCGTGACGTGACACTTAGAATTTTAACATAATTCTATTAGTTTTTTTAAATCTCCGCTTAGCTTCAGTGATAACCGGTCCTAAGCACCCCAGAGCGGGCGGCAAACCATATTTTTGGGCGGGTACGTGCAGCTTTCGCTCTGGCAGCACTGAATAGCCGACTCGCATGAGACGTATCAAATTCAATCTTACGCTGCTCCATGGATTGCAATATTAAAATTGGATTTCATCGCATATACGATACGGTATTAAAATGGGAATAAAATTCATGGAATTTTTCTAGCGAAAGGGAAACCAAGTTTTGAGATGGTTAACTCATAGAAATCTTGAAAATTAAGATAAAAGTTTGCTTGTATACTTACCTACTGCTTTAAGCAGCCAAGAACTTATTTGATAAATTAGGTAGGTAAGTATAAATTTAGAAACATTCCATAAAGGTTGCCAGCTAGATACCTAATTACCTCACCCTATAAGGCGGTACTGACCGGTGTTACGGCGTAATGTAGATAACGTGTTAAGCTTTGGTCTCTTGACCAGAACGCAGTACGCTGCGTGCTGCGTAATACGTTCTACCTCTTACCGCTGACGCAGACATCGACGGAACAAAAGACCACTCAAGACGTTTTTCATACGATTATGTGTTCGGCACCGCATAGCACATACCGCAGCGTACTGCGTACTGATCAAGAGACCAAGGCGGACCAAGAGCGTGACCAACAGCGAGCGTTCGTAGGCGTGCGCTATGAGCAACGAGACGGATTTTAGCACACATCGCATCGTACCATCCGCGCTGCGAATGGTACATTTTAGCACACATCGCAGCGTACCATCCGCGCTGCGAATGGTACATTTTAGCACACATCGCAGCGTACCATCCACGCTGCGAATGTTACATTTTAGCACACATCGCAGCATACCATCCCCGCTGCGAATGGTACATTTTAACACACATCGCATCGTATCATCCGCGCTGCGAATGATACATTTTAGCACACATCGCATCGTAACACCAGTCAGTGCCTGGGTTAATATACATAGTTCCTTCCGCCCAATAACAAGTATTTATGACAAGCACTAGCTTCAATTAAAGTTTAAATGCTGACGTGCGCTTAGGTGGTCAACCATTGTTGCGTCACAATGCTGCTTAATGAGATCGGATCCACTGGACAATGGCTGCCCCACGAGTTTATTAATTAATTCATTACAATATAACCGACCCTGAGTTTCGGACCACTATCTGGCTATTGTTGAAGAGATAGTGACTTTGCAAGATTGACCCTGGATTTTCTGAGCGTGACTAGGTTCATACGTAAGCCCAGATAGACTGCTGCAAGAACAAAATGGACAGAATTTCCTTATAAAGACATTAAGAGACATATTATTTCCTATCTCAAGAGACCACGAAGAGAGCTGAAGTCGAATATTTAATGGTAGAGTCGTCTAAATTCTACAGTGGACGTCTTTCGTAGGCGTAACAATTCGAATCAGTACTATACGAGATTTTTTTGTCACCGTATGATATTGTATGTTATTAAGGTAAAGATGATGTGTGGTGCCGGCTTAGAATTTGCACCACTCCACCGGGGGGCGGGCACACCCTGCACACCTACCAAACTGCAATCCCCAAACCGCATGCCCAGCGTGGGGATTATGGAATTGCCCTAGGATGATAAGAGCCAATAAGGTGCTTAACGGGGGAGGCCTATGGCCAGCAGTGGAATGGTAAAGATTGTTGATGTGATGTACCTACCTAATTAATTAGGTAAAGGCGCATAATCTTGTTGTCAAGTTGGCTTATCGAGCAAACATTTTATAGCTATGATGAGTACATAAGCTTATTATGATATTTTTATTATTAATTATGTTGAATGTTATTTTTTTATCTATTTCTGATAATTGCCATTGGAAAAGTATGTACATTTTATGTTGTGTCTAAGTGGGTACAATAGTAGAATTTAATATCATGTTGAGATAATTAATGCAAATGTAAATTGACGCGCCCCGCGGCTTCACCCCCGTAGAAATTGATTGCACACCCGTTAGGGGTAGTTTTGTAAATATAAAAAATACGTGTATCAATATTTACTTTATAGTTTATTTATACCGAGTTTTTAGTGAACCGAACCAAGGAATAATAATTTTCCATAGAAACTTTACCACCCTTTTTATCCCCCTAAGAGCTTAATTTTTGAAAATTAAATTATCCTATGTTCTATAACTTTAACTATCTACATACCAAATATCATCTAAAATAGTTTTACAGAGATACATGGTAACAAACAATCACACGAACTTTCGCATTATATTAGTAGATAGATAGATAGAAGATTTTTTTATTAAATTCACACACATGTGAATTATAGTATGAATTATGATACGATTTAAGCATTTGTGTGCATACGTGCCTAGGTATTGCCATAAGCAAATAGAGCCAAACAGTTAGTATTTGACGAGCTAGGTACGTACTTCATTTGTTTTCGTACAATGTTGTCTGAAATTGTGATCCATCATGGACTGAATAACATCGCAGTGAATAGTTAGTGGGTAGATTATGCTGGGACCAGTTTAGCCGGATCCGTAGATACACCCGATCCCTTCTGGATCAGGATAATATTTTGTACGAAAGGGGCCTATTTATCCTGGTGGTTTCGTACCATTGTTGCTTCGGATCGAGTGCGAATTGTCACAGGCAGTCGGGCGATTTTATCAATAGCTTATTATTCAACTGCTAACAAATGGATGACTCATTTGGATGTGATGGAATGGGGTTGATTTTTTAATAGTTATTTTTATACATCTTGTAAGAAGACTATAGATTGCCGGGGGATCAGCAGCAGCATTCGTCAGACCTACCTATCCTATCTCCAGCAGTGAACTTAGATAATAGGACCGCCATATCCATTCAAACGTCCCAGCATCATAAAATTTCCGGTTGAACGTCCCAGCAACATTTGATGCGAATTTCTCCGCGCGGAGCAAAATTTGTTTTGTGGCTAACTTCACTCTAATAGAATGGTTCTCGAGTCATGACGTGTTGCTCTGATACCTGGGGGCAAATTCTCGCCAATTTATCACCCGAAAATATCAAAAAAACTGTCAAATTTGACAGATCTTTCATGTATAAACTGTCAAATTTGACAGATCTTTCATGGAAAAACTGTAAAATTTTACAGTTCTTTTGATAATTATCTAAATTGGCGAGAATTGGCTTCCTGTTCCGTTGAAACAAAAAAAAATGCACACAAAAAAATAACAAAATGCCAAGGTGCCAATACAAAAATTACCGAAGACGTATTTTTAAAAAAATAAAAATATTTTCGGAGTTGTCATTTGAGCAGTGTTAGACCGGAGATCTCTTTGCGTAGCTTGTTACCGAGGTATATTACCGAGATATAACCGCCGCTGCGCCGCCGCCGTGATTTTTCGGCGCGAGGCTCGGACGTTTGAGTCTACAAGGCAGATTCTACTTACATCGATGACACAGGCTGGATTTCTGACGGAATAAGGAGATGTTCCTTATCCGGTGTAGCTACAGGAAAATGGTCTTAAGAGACTGTAGCTTTTTGAGAAATTATCATTCCTTTCAAAGATTAAAAAAAAATTACGGTTAGCAAGTGAATGGGTATTTTACAAAAAATATTTTTTTATTCTAATCGATCCTGTTTCTTATAATGATCAAAAATGTTTGTTTATATTTATTTATTGATCTCCAACAAAGTGTACACTAAAACAAACTTTGTTGTTACCTTATTATAAAGCATGCGATGTTAAGCGATTTCTGACTTTTTTAGTAGTCCAACATCAGTTGGTCTCTAAAAATATGGATAGTATCTTATGACCATTTTCACAGCTACACCGGTTTAAGTACCTAGGTACCTCCCCTTACTGCCCCGTTCAAAAAAACCACCCTGTATTTAATTATGAAGGTTCTGGTATGATAAAAACTGTAAATTATTTTTAACATCATCGTGCAGTAGGTAAAAGAACATTTTCCTACATGTTTCCCAACCATAAGTTGTAGTGTTTTGAGTTTCCCGCTTTACGAGCTGTTTTCCTAAGTTTTATAGCAGATTATAAAATTACATATCAGCCGTAATACTTAACTTAGCAGTTAATTAATGAATGAACACTTTATTGTACATACAAAATAAATAAAATAACTTATAATATATCTAAATTAATAAACAAAAAAAAACTTATAATAGGCCGCCTTGTTGCTTAAAGCAATTTCTTCCAGGCAACCTTATATTAAGAGTTGGTAGTGCACAGATTACAGGAGCAAAGAGTAATTTTATTATCAATATAATACATAAATACAATACAAACATATCTAAGTATAGGTATAATTCAGTGCCTAGATATCTACTTGGTTTATGTCCAACAGTGGACGGACGTACTGATGAGCCATGGCTGATGAGAATGATGATAGTAATACTACAAACACAGCGTTAATAACAAGATCCCGTTCGATCAGTTTGTCTGAGTTCACAGTTCCATTGTGGAGGAAAGCATTGTGGGAGTACAATCGCGCTATTACGCAGCATTGTGACAATGTTAACATATCGTTATCACGATCAGCGCCATCTATTGTCCACGGAATAGTCCTGCTATTGTGATGGAGTTTTATTTCTGAAGGGGGTTGAGGATCGATCGGTGGAGGTGGAGGAAATGAAGCGAAAATTACCCTCTACGTGCTTTGATTACCTACCTGACTATGTTTTGAGGAAACTGTGACAAAATATATGAATCAGAATGACAGACAGAACATAAAAAGTCAAATACCTAGGTATTTTGAAACTTTAATCATACGATTACCGATCACATTATTTTTGAACTGATCATATTATTATTTTTGAAGTTTATGACACTCCTTACTGACACTGGCAAAGTCGTAGCGAAAAGCAAGCGGCGCCAAAATAAAGAAGTTGAAGTTGAAGTTGAAGTTTCAGAATACCTTTATAAATATCAGTCTGTTATTTATTTTGAATAGCATTAGGCTACTTTCATCACGAAAAACTGCTTGCGAAGCCGCGCGCAGTCGCTATAATGAAATGATTTTTGATTTTTAGATTTTTTTTGATGTTTAGATTTTCAGTAGATACCTACCGAAACATTTTCTTCGACAGCAGATATCAAACCCGCAACATCTTCCCAGCCCTTCGGTCCTGAGGGCTACAGCCCAGGGTGTATCTACACGTACCTATGTACTTGTCCCGTAAGTTTCAAAATAAAAAAAAAGTCATACCTAAGTGAAGAAAAGTCAGGAACAGCACTTACTAATTATGTTAAGGGGCGAATGTAACGGGTTTGGGTGTCAATCTAGGCCTCGATCTCAGTACTCACGGGATCCCCGTGGTAAAAATCTCGAATTACATAAAACTCAATTTTTTTTCTTCGTTTCATTGAATGTGAAAACACGACTGTCAAAAAATACGATAAAAAAGTCATGAAAATACACAGTTTCGCACTTAATTTGGTCAAGATCTCAGGAACCCTGCGTTCCTATGTTTTGATTCGTAGATTATTATTTTATTATTAATTATTTGTTTCCTTGAATCAGTTTCTTCATAAGTTCCGTAGTTTTCTATGTATTTACAAGCAAAAACTTGATATTTGCTCTTAGGCTGCTGTTTCAAAATATGTATGCTCTGTCCCGCTCCTATGAACACGAAATCCTATGTCTATCCTTATCACAAAATGGCGCGCATTGCGCCCTCTTAATTTAGTTAACGATAAAAAAAATTTCAAAGGTAAGTTGATCCGAGATTATAAAACTTGTCGTGTGGTAGCTTAGAATTTGCACCTCCCCAACTCTTCCCGCGGGTGTCGTAGAGGTGACTAAGGGATATCCACCGGGGGGCGGGCAGCAGCGCCCCCTACAGAACAACTCCACCACACCACCGTACTGCTATCCCCAACCCGCATGCCCAGCGTGTGGATTGTTGCATTACCCCCTATGATAAGAGCCAATAAGGCGCTTATCGATGACGGCCAATGTCTACGTGAACTAGTAAAAGTTGCTGATGTAATATAAAGTTCCTTTGAAAGCTCACGCTAATACAGTCCCTTCTTATCTTTGCCTTATTCGTTGGTAAGCAGGGTAAGCCTCACCCACGCCACCAATCACTTATGCCCTACGTGATATAAATTTTGCCAATTCTGCAAATCAATATCCAGTTATTTACATAACAATAACTCATCAAACATCGGAAGTGTTGATTAATGTGTAGCAACACAATCGTTGCGTTAACGAAAGTAACTGAGCACGTGCTCGTGCTTACCGACTTTTGAAAAGTTATTGGCGCAATAGTGTAAGTTTAACTTCGATGGAACTTTTTAGTTAAACCGAAAATATTACGCAAATTACATCAAAGCCTCACCAAAACTCTAGAGTTATTTTCTTTTGTTTAGTATTTCTGAAATGAAAAGTAAATTACATCTTATTAAAACCTTTATAGTTTGAACTTATTAAGAATTTAAGCGGGTAAATTACATCAATTAAACCATCATCTTTTATCGCCGTTAAAAGGACTAATCCTGTTGGAAGCAAATGTCGAACATGGGTGGTTTACACTTTGCGTCCTAGGAGGTACCTACTTACTTTTTTTTTATTCGGCGAGTAAATTCATTTACGAATAAACTGGTCTGGGGGGGACCAGAATTATGTGGGACTCGACGTCCGTCATGAGAAGGGCGTAATATCCACTAAAACGTCTCCGGTGACCCTCTAAGTAGGGAATCGTATGCGTTTAGACAAGTGAATACCATTATTGGCTCACATGAGTTGTTCAGCTATTATTGCCAATCGGAATTTAGGTTAGACAAAGCCAAGGGTAGCGAGCGGATAATCAGAGACGATACGGGTTATCAATTTCCTATTGTGAGTTTACAGTTCACTGGATATGTCAACAGGGAACATAATTGGTATGATCAAGTACTTTCTTATCTATCTAACCAGCTGGCAACACCTACTCACTGGCGATGGCGATTATTGATACCTAGCTATCCCTGCTGACTTTTTTTTTGTTTAACTTGACTTACAGAATTACATACATTCCAAAACGTCAAACATTATTATAAAATCTAAAGAAGTTGTAAGATTATATAAAATACTAGCTGCTGCCCGCGGCTTTGCGTGCGTTTTTAGGGTATCGAAGATCGGAGATCTGTTCCGCCTCGCTTTTTCTGTCCTTTTTTCCGTCTTTAATATCTCAGCGATAACAGCAGAACATTTAACGTGAAGAATAATAACACATTTCGTGAGCTTGTACAGATTAAAAGAAATAAATAATAAAAATAAATGAAAAATTAAAATTTTCAGTAGGTTAAAAAAAAAATTTTCAGTACCTACAAATTGTGATGTCGAAATTTTAATACAGACCTACAATGTCAAGTGGGTTATCAAATGAAAGGTATCAATTTGCACATTTGTAAACAGTTTTTGAAATTTCTGAAGGTCCAATACTTTTAAAAAAAAATTTTACACTCGAAAATTTTACTATCACCCTCTGTACTCCAAAGTTTGCAAACCGATACATCTGAAATGTAGGGTAGGCACCTTTAATTTTTTTGTATTCATCAAATAGCAAAGTCTAACCAGTACGTACATATTATATACTTCACAACCGTTCGGAACCCTCGGCGCGCGAGTCACACCTACACTTGATGGATCTTGTTTAGGTAGTCTGTGTCCGTCCCCGGGATACCATCTACCTCCCTGTCAAATTTCATTGAGATCATTTCAAGACAGATAGCCAAGGCAGATAGACAGTGTTACTTTCTATATATACTAGTATAGATGTACTAGTATATGTAGTACTTTAAAATCACACGTCACGGTTAGAGACCTCGCTATTTATTGAATACCTAAAAATAGTAGGTACTTACATTTCTACACATAACATTAAAACCTTAGCTAACAATTAAATTTATATAATCATCAGTAAGTATCTGTAAAACAAATGCTTAGTCATAGACATATATAGCAGGTCAATTGTAGGTAAATTCTAAAACATGGACATAAAAAATTCTATCTACTCTGATAGTCAATAATAACAAAAGGGCAAAAAGTACAAATAAAAAACGAGAACATCAACTGGTATTATTCATTAATTCATTTCAATTTGAGACATGGATTGTGCCTGCAATTTTACTGATTTCTTAACAAAAACTTTTCTGAATAATATATTGATCTACCTTTTTGTAAGGACGGCGCGAAACGGAGTCGTGGGATACCATCCACTGGACTGACGACATTGTAGCGATCGCAGGAAGTCGATGGATGGAGGCGGCTCAGGACCTCTATCTATTGTATACACAGTGTGTAAGTGAGAGCTGATATGTTGATGATGACTTTGTGAGGCCAGTTGTCAGCCAGCGTCTTGGGGACGCTTCAGACTTGATCTTTATATTGATATGGAGCAGTTGAGCTACCTGTAGATTGTTTGCGACAGTTTGCAGTTGGCTTAATTGTTTCAATTGTAAATACTAGTTCTAATGTGTTTTTATTATTTGATTGTAATTTTCTTTGTTTATCAAATAATAGAAATAAATAAGAAATAGTATTGTTTGTAAGCAATCAACAGGATCCAGACCTGACCAGTCGGAAACGTCCCCAAGACGCTGGCTGCATTGCACCGCCACCGCCGCGCTGTATAGCAATGCTGATGCGCTGAAAAAAACAGTTTGTAGAATATTCGAAAAAGATTTTTAGTTCTTGTGAAAAACATCAAAGTACTTGGTATAAAGATCTACAATCACCAGTTGGTAGTTCACAGTGGTCAAAAATACCCCAACCAGCAACGCCAGCGGCACAATAGGGTTGTACCCTAAAAACTAAATTGCCTCGACCCGCTGACAACAATAGTAATAAAGCGGTATTATTCATAGTGTATTACCCTAATGTGATTCAATATTGCCATTCATTGATAAAATAGGGTTGGCACTTGTCCTATTTACGGTCCTGAGTCGATTACGTATTCCAAAAAAGTGGGTTTTTTGAGTTGCAGTGACTGACTTTAGATCCTATTATGTCATCTGTGGATACTACAAGACTTTTTTAAATTCTCTATCTAAGGTCTAAGTTCAAAGCCGATGAAAAAAGCCTTGGTTCCAACGTGGGGGATCCATAAGCTGCATATTGGAACCCCCGAATGACCTCGAAGCGTTTGGTGATCAATCTATGATCTTCTGACGACCTCTGTGGCGTTGTGGGCGTAGGTCCGCCAGCGACGCAGTAGGTAGCTGGTTCGATTCCCGCCTTCGGACAAATGTTTGTACGATTTGCAGATATTTAATAATATAAAATATTAAATAACGCTGGACAATCCACACAGCATCAACTAGCCCCCAAACTAAGCAGAGCTTGTGTTATGAGTACTAGTGACTGATATACTTAATACAATACATACATAGATATATATTTTTATTATACATAGAAAATATCCAGAACACCCGGAACAAATATTAAAATTTGCATATCGTACATACATTTTTCCCAAGGCGGGAATTGAACCCGCAACCTCCTGCGTAGCAGGCGGATCTTCGCCCGCCGCCGCGCCACATCGGTTGTCACTTGTTCTAACACCCACCATTTTTTCCTAGTGTTCTGGTTGTTTTCAATGTATATTAAAAAATATCTATCTAGGTTATGTATTACGCATATACCTAGTTACCACTAGGTAACTAGCTCAGCTTAGCTTGGGGCTAGATGATGCTGTGTGAATTATACAGCATTATTTATTTTATTTTATTCTTAGAATCGAACATCCTGTATACTTACCTACCTAGTGGTTTCGTCGCATCGTCCATCTTTCTTCACTCGCGAAGGAATATATCTAGGCACCTCGTCTATATGAATGTGTTTTATGAAAAGATTCTGGGGGTGTAGGTTGGGTTAAAGTACGGTTTAATAAGTAAAAATTGAGTTAAATCTACTCATTTTTCAAAATACTTTTCATGCCTCGTTGGTGTAGCAGTGGCGTTATCAACCGCTTATTATGAGGTCCCGGGTTGAAATCCCAGGTCGGGCCAAAGTTGTTATTACCAATATTTTTTCTTGTAAGAAAAATTCACAGTAACAGGTGCGGTGTTAGGAATTTGGCGATGTTACACCAGAGGCTTAGCGTGCTTTCCGAGGCACGGGGCCTCGGAAAGCACGCTAAGCCTTTGGTCCACCGCCTGACCTCTTCCCGGTCGTGTCGGTCTGCCGTCCCATCGCATTATGAGAGTGAGGAACACAGAGTGCACCTGTGTTGGCACACACTTGGGTACTATATTAAATAGTATGTCCTGCACACTTGGCAAGTCTCCGTTGAGACTGGCCGCCGTGACCGAAGATCCGGCTAGGAGGACATCATAATCATATTTTTCAGCTCATCTTCTGATGAGCATCCTCCAGATGGGTGGCCTGTCTTATCTTTAATCGCGACCATTCAAGCTATTGTGTCACATCGTCCATTGTAATATAGGAAATCGATAAAAACCGCTTGGCTCATTTCCAAGTGACAAAATGTTAGGCATTCATTAGGTAGGTACCAATTAGCTGCATCTTAGTCTTCCTAGAGCTTGGATCAAGGTGTAACATGACTAACTAATCCAAAGATGAAAATGAGAATAGAGCGATTGAATGATTGGCAACATTGGTAACTGAAAAATCCTAGTAGCCTACGTTCTATTGGTTTACCTTATTCCATTAAATAAAATCTATAAGGCAGGTAGGTTTAAAAAAGTATTCGAATATCAAACTAAACCTTTAACATTTAATAGCTATTTGTTTAACAAGTGAGCAAAACTATTTTTTGTTGCACGTGCCGCCGATATTAAATCCCGAGCTAGCGAAGCAGTCTAGAGTACGAGAGTCACGAGCGCAGCGAGTGGCTCTAAAGTAGACTGCTGAGCTACCGAGGGGTTTAAAAGGCACGAAACAAAAAACATTTGCTCTCGAGTTCTACGTACAACTTTTCACATTAACTAGCGAGAACATATTTTGTAATTTATAAAAGAGGTCGAATGTCAGGAACTCATTTTAGTCAACCACCATTGGAGAATGCTATTAACCTCTTTCAAACCATGAACGAACGAAATTATGCGTTTCGTGAAGGTTTTAACCTTCACGAAACGCATAGTTTCGTTCGTTAGGTTAGACAGCGTTTACGCTGTCTAACCTCCTTCCCTACGATAAGCTAAAATGAGTGCAGCTCACAGAGGTGTAGGTCCCATACAAATTACAAATCTGTTGTCTGGTAGATTATTTAATGATGGCGCTGTCCACCTAGAAGAATGGTCTTCACAAGCCAAGTTGTCAAGGTACACATAAAAATGGCGATGCCTTCAGTGAGAAGTTATCGCGGTGCTGATCGCGTAGTTTGTTCTTTTTTCAGCGCCGACCATAGAGTATCAACATATTACACCATCGAAATTTAGTACAGCATTCTGAATTCAAATTACTTTTTTCAACAGGTTGAATTCTTTTCTTCCACATTATTAAGTTTTGTTTATAAGTATTATTTAGTATGTACCTGGTCTAAGTCCTGTTTATAAAATAAATATATTTTATTATTTTTTTTCTTCTTTTTATGTGAGCAAAAGTCAATTTTGTATACTGTTTTTGAGCAGCAAAGTCACCGTTTTCGAACAAGAGTGGTGTAATAAGTTTTTAGTCAGTAATACTTTGTTCTTTGCTCCATTTAACTCGGGGATATTAACAGACCAAGAGATTTTCTACTGTTTTCTTCTTTTCCTTCGATCAGTAAGGAAGTTTCGTAACTTCCTAATATTTTGTGGCCATATCCTAGAATTGATCACTTTATGATGTAACAGACAATTTCATGAAATTGTTGTATTTCATGTTATGGAAAATACGCGCTGCCCACATCATGATGTAGTCTGGCCAGATCAAGAATATTCAGCGTTTGACGATAGGAAAAACTAAACGCACGGCTACTTCATGATATGGTCAAACACTAGTGATCATATCATAAAGTAGTTACATTATCCACCGTTAGAGGCGCTGATATTGTTTTTTTAGTGTTTTTGTAATGCATCATGTTGGCCGACAATTATTCTATTATAAAAGCTAATAATAATGTGCCAATGCCGCGGGCTGTCCGTGGTACATGCGCAATAAAGATCTCCATCGAGATCTTAATCTCGAGTCCGTAGCCCACTTCATAAAGACTGCTTCCCAGCGTCATTATGAAACGGCATCAGATCATTTTAATCCCTTGATCTCCACGATACCCGATTATCCCATAGACGATCCTCCCACGAATTCTCTCCTCCGTAGACCGAGACACGTTCTCGGTGACCCCGTTGACCCAATCACCGCCGCTAACCCGGAGGTGACGGCAACAATTACCGATTCGCTTCCGCACACTAAACACCCGATCAAATACCGACCCCGCCGGATGGGGGGTCGAAGAATTCCCCGCTTCTGCCCATAGGTGCATTCGTGCACCTTGGCGAAGCCTCCATTCCCTCTTGTAGCATCTGGCAACAGCCCAATCCGAGGTTCGCACCTAAGTGGTGGCGATACAAAACTACTTGAATTTTACAATTTTTTTTTATACTTTCTAATTACAATTAATTATAAAGAACAATTTTCTGTACTACCAAAAATATATAAAGTTCCTTTGTTCTTTGGATTTTTATTAAACCTTTAATATCATGGAAACCCTACAATAATGATATGGCCAAACGTTAATCGACATTATCATTAAACTTCGATGCTTATACAATTTAGTCTGTTTTAGCTGGCCATATCATGAAATACTACCATTTCATGAAATGGTCGGTTACATCATGAAGTGATCAATTCTAAGATATGCCCACGACACGACATACCTATAGTATATGTGGTCCGTACAGTGATTTGTGATTTCCTCCGTCCACGGCGTTGGTGCCTTTTCCCAATCGACAGAGCAACATCAATCAGTAGAAGCACGTGTTGCCAGCTTAATGACAACATCGTGACATTACTGATTTTGAAGATTCAGAAAAATGTGGCCAAACTTCAGTAAACACAAATCTCCAAATAAACAATACCAAATTGCCATGCTTTACAGAAGTTCCACAAAAACGTTAAGTAAGGAAATACGGAGACAAACAAAGTGAGGCAAAGTAGCCGGCCACGATTGTGGCTGTTTTAAGTGAGTTCAAATACGAAAAAGGGAGAGTGGGGCTATTGTCAACGGGAATCATTCCGGTACGCGGTGAAGCACGGATTTACAGAGGAAGCTCTAGATGTGGCTTGTTAATTTTATTATTTTTTAGCTTCTCTTTCTTCCTTTTACTGTGAACTTGCCATGATGATTTATGTTTTTTTTTATTTTTTTTTTATATTAAATTAAATCTTTTTAATAATGAGATTATCATACCTACGAATATTATAAATGCGAAAGTTCGTGTGAATGTTTGTTACCACGTATCTTCATAACTACTTAACCTATTCAGATGAAATTTGGTATGTACCTCTAGATAGTTTAAGTTCTAGAATAACACATAGGCTAATTTAATTATCAAAAAATAAACTCTGAGAGGTGGTAAAGTTTCTATGGAAAATTATTATCCCTTGGTTCGATTCACTCAAAACTGTATAAATCTGTGCCTCCTGTGACATTATATGCTACAAGCGAAAAATCAACACTTCACAGGAGAACAAAAACAAGATTTAAAAAATCTAGTTCGGTAACTAAGCGGGCTAAGTTATACTTAAGTACCTTCTTTTGTAGGTAAAAACATTCACTTTCACTGCGCATTTTAATTTTTATGTTAAATATTATAGTTTTAAAGTAATTCACTAAAAACCTGTAAATTGTACCTTTTTTATTTCTAACATGTGTTAAAATTACGTGATAAACTGATAAATGATACAAGTACAGTTAAATTATGTTGCACATATAAGTTGTTTTTGTGTAAACTGATATACAAGAACACAATGCTGCTCAAACACACACACATCACATCACAAATGATAAAAAATACTTTCCCAAAGATTAGATTATTTTCTATTGAATTATACCCTAATCAGTATTGAGAAAAAATGTTTAAAGTGATATAACTCTAAATATAATTATCAATATTCACGATAAATACACTGAAAAATAAAATGTGAAAATTAATATAATCGCTCTTATACACACGAAAACCAGTGTGCAAACCAGTGTGTGGAGCAATTACTTAAAGGGGTTACAACTTGATATAATCCATATTCAGGATTTTTTTGCTAATATCCTGGTAATTATATCACTTAGCACCAAATTATCTCCGAAGCAGAATAGCAGATAGACCAAAAAAATCGTAAATGTTTTCTAATAATTTCTATGTAAAAATCACAAAAAGGGTACAACTCGATTTATATCACCCATCACAGGAGGCACAGAAATAAACTATAAAGTATATAATGCTACACGTATTTTTATTTATACAAAACTACCCCTAGGGTGTGTGCAATCAATTTCCACGCGGACAAAGCCGCAGGGCGCAGCTAATTTACAATAAATAAAATATTATTAACAATTTAAATCATAAAATTTTCAAAATCTATTTATTGTCTCTTTATAATTTTTCAAAGTGTGCATCTAGCTCATCGCATCATGAGCCTTCCACGTCGCCTACAGCGCGTAGTGTGAGCTGTCTTTCCCCAATAATATCGCTGGATTTTAACAATATGGTATTAAGAGTGAACAGGAAAAAATATTCATAGTTATGGAAAAGTCTCAAAAGGTAGCTTGTTGGCATCATTGTATCTTCAAGTAAAGCATAATAATTATAATAATGCTGGACAATCCACACAGCATCATCTAGCCCCAAGATAAGCAGAGCTCGTGTTATGGGTACTAGATGACTGATATACTTAATACAATACATACATAGATAGATATTTTTTATTATACATAGAAAATACCAAAAAAATAAACATAACAAACGAACTATGAACGTCGCAGCTTCAGGGCTGAATACTCGAGTGGCGATCACAACAGGCCTATCATGGCCGTAGTGACACGAAAGCCCCCTACAGCAAATTAAAAAAAAACATAACAAACAGATAAACCTTGCCATTAATGTCATTTTCAAATTTATATATATATATAAAAGAAAGTCGTGTTAGTTACACTATTTATAACTCAAGAACGGCTGAACGGATCTCGGTGAAATTTGGCAGCGAGGTAGATGGTATCCCGGGGCCGGACATAGGCTACCTTTTATTCCGGAATAAAGCGTGCGAAGCCGCGGGCAGCAGCTAGTAGTATATAAAATCTGTGTCAATAGCTTGCTACGTGGTACATTTGTTACCAAGGGACGGGATATCACGGAAAAATATTTAAACTTGATCTTGCGTGATTTTCTCTGACTGTAACTTTCCATACTTTTAGTCGCCTTAGGCTAAGCTCTTTTATAAATTTGTGGGTTGAAACGAAAATCTTAAAAACAGGTGAGAAACGAAACAATTATTATTACTTTAAGATTCTGGTGCGAAAAATTTGGTGAAAAAAAACGATACACCACGCCATGTGTGTAGTACAGAGACTTAGAACGCCAAGACGTCCAGCGTAGTTTCAAAATCAATTTCATGTCCTACGTCCTCTAATTATTACATCCACATTGTTACGATATCATATTTGTCGACAATAGTCCCCTTTATATAGCAAACAATCGGGTAGCTGATGAATTTCGGTCTATGTCTCGTGTCTTTGTTCGCCTCCCTCAGTGGACAACACAATGGCACAAAAGTTGCTCAATAGAAGCGCAAGCACCTAATACCGTAGCCCTCCCTCCATTGTTTTGGGTAATGTTCGACTTTTATGGATATTTTCAATGGATCGGCTATATTCGTAATCTGAGGATGGAGTTCGGAACTTCTAGTATCTGGGCTTTTGTGTCTGAACAAGTAGGTACTTAAGTTTTTGATTATGAATTTTCGATGAGTTGGTATTGGTAAGTAGGTATTATTTAGTTTTTAATCGATGCTTGGTGATTTAGGAGTCATTGCTAACAACTCCGAATTAAATCGCGTGGCTTGATGAACTCTAAATTTATAAAAACGTATTTCACACTAATATTAAGTATAAATGCGAATGTTTGTTTGTTTGTAACATCTTTACGCGAAAACTATTGAAAGGATCGGGCGGAAATTTTGCGTGGATGGTCTGGACCCGGAATAACGTATAGCTACTTTTTATACCAGAAAAAACGAGCGTGTGAAGCCGCGGGCAGAAGCTAGTTGAAAACAGATATTTTCTCGTTTTCATGAGTTATTAACTAAGTACGAACTAATGAAAAATAAATTAATCCTCATAATTTATGTAAGTAGATTTCCTGACTGACCATTCAGAATGAACTAGTTCTCTATGCAGAATGCTTTGGATTACAGTACCTACCTACCTAGTGAATAGGGCTGCCTTTCCCCTAAAAACCAAATCATTGACAGTCGATCCTCTCTGGATATCTACGTCACAATCTTTCTATTTATTTTTACTTGTTCTTCTCGAAAGTTCAAAAAGCTTCGTAAGTTTTGTATCAGACGCGGAACTTCTTCATTCAAAATTCGAACAGCAAACCTGAGTCGTAAACGAAATCTGAAGGTTCTATTTCTGAATTAAAGTTGCATTATAGTTCCAAACTCGTTTGAGGCGCCAAACCTAATTCAGAAATAGAACAAGCTCTACCCTCATCAGTCATCACATCAGACATCAGCGCACACACACGTCCTCTGCTGAACATGCCTCCCCCCAACCGGAGGGGGGCGGAGGGGTTGCCATAATCACCACGCACGCATGGCAGGCTGGGTATTGTATGTGACGGTGATTGCATGTGATGGTGACTGCAGTGGAGGTGTTAAATAAATAAATAATGCTGGCCAATCCACACAGCATTATCTAGCCTCAAGCTAAGCAGAGCTTGTGTTATGGGTTGCTGATATACTTAATACAATACATTATATAGATAGATATTTTTTATTATACATAGAAAATACCCAGAACACCCAGAACAAATATTTGCAGATCGTACAAACATTTATCCCAAGGCGAGAATCGAACCCGCAACCTCCTGCGTCGCAGGCGGACCTTCGCCCGCCGCGCCACATTCACGGGCTGAGTTGGTCAAGCCACGGCCACAAGTTATATATTATATAAGTTCACTCAACTTTAATACACAGACAGAATAACTAGATTCAGAAAGATCCTACAGTTTTCAGCAGTTTGCAAACTCCTATCAAATGCAGCGATTCTTTCGAGGTTCGACAATTTTCTCATTAGTAGGTTGGTAGGTCTGGATTCCTGATAAATACTCGTAACATCACTTCATTCGAAAATCGAACACAGTTTCCACACACCCATCGACAGCCCTACAGCACAATGGCTGATAGCTCATAATGCAGTTTGCCGTTGAAAGCGGCGCACTTCCCCGATCGGATTTGTACGATAATCGTGACAAAAGAACTTTGCGGACTCGTGTTACTATACGTAGAGCAGTGCTATTCACAAGTTAGCTATTCATATCGGGCTTGATGTGTACAATGCTTTTATGTTTATTTTGTTGGTTATATAAATAAACCGCCAAGTGCGAGTCGACTCGCACCCGCAAGCGTTCTGTACCGTAAAAATCAGGCAACTTTTTCAAAGAACATCAAATTTTCAACTTTATTAGGTATATTTTTAGTAATTTGTTGTTATTACAGTTGGGATGTTACTTATTTATAGAATGTTTTAGGTTTCTACCTATTGTGGTTCAAGAGATACAGCCTTGACAAAAGAAGAGCAAACATAGCCAAAAAGTTTTGGCCCCTTAATTTGGATATTTATTTTATTTTTATTATTTTTTGTTACAGCGGCAAGAGAAATACACGTTCTCTGAAAATTTCAACTGTCTACCTCTGACGGTTCATGAGATAGAGCCCTGTGACAGCCCTTCGGGTACGGAACCCTAAAACGAACAAACATTTTATCTATTGATGCTGGATACAAGGAAAGTCTATTTTTGAAATAAGGTGGTTAGACACTAATTTAACAACTTATCAGCATCGACGCCGGCCTGCCTATCCAACGTACGTAGTTTTTCTTTCATAAGGACAGTTAAGCTTTTGACCTCCATCACACTTCAGCAAGTGAACATGTGGCCTATATTTGACAGAGCACATTCTCTCAGAATAATAAATAAATAAATAATAAATAATGCTGGACAATCCACACAGCATCATATAGCCCCAAAGTAAGCAGAGCTATGGGTACTAGATGGCTGATAAACTTAATACAATACATAACATAGATAGATATTTTTTATTATAAAATAGATTTTTTATATAAATATATATTTTTTATTATAGAAAATACCCAGAACACCTAGAACAAATATTTGCAGATCGTACAAACATTTGTCCCAAGGCAAGGAAAGAAGGAACTTATTTACTGTAGATTTGAAGACTCATAGATTGTATTCGACCGGGACTGGACGCAGGTTGTTTCACTCGTGTGTACTCGATGTCTTATCCTCCTTCAAAACGCTTGGACAGAGAACGGATTATCGGAGGATGCTGTAGTTCCCTGAGAATTACAAAGAGCCCGATACGTCTGAGTCGTCCGACTGTTGGGCGAAAGCCCCTGATCTCTACACGCGCTACGATCCTGAGCCAGTTGGACCAAAAAACACTTTATCGAAAAAGCCCCGTTCGTTGCGTCATAGACCGACAACCGCTAGGGTAAATGTGTTCTGGAGTGGAGACCGCGACTCGGCAAACGTAGGTATAGGACATACTCATTATCTTGGCGCATCAACCCCGAAGTAGGTCTTGGCATCCGATACAATAAATAGCCACCGGCTTCTGCCCTACGCCGCTGTCTCCATCCAGTCCGGTGAGAAGACTTGAAAAGTTGAAACGTATTAGGACGCGCTCCTAACCATAACGCTATAAAATTCCAAAAGCATCGGTTTTCGACTACTACTAAGTCCAGTAGTACCAACCTAATGCGTGTTTCAACAATGGCGCTGCAATCCTGCCGCTTCAGCGCTCGCATTCACCCTCGGTCACTTTACTACTAATGTGCGGGTCCCTTTATGTTTGAAGGCCGCAAGCCTTTGTCGGCGGCAACGCTGATATGAATTTTCATGTTTGAAACTGGAAATGTTCTTTGGCTATTGTCTAGTAAATGTATGGAATTATTTGTTTTATATTTTATGGTTGGGAGTAGTAACAACTCCCAATCCCAACCATACACTGTACTCACGTCGGACAGTTTATAAATGGGCATTTTGGTACCGATTAATGCATTTCTTGAATTTAAAATTATCAGTTTTACTTTTAATACCGTTTTACAAAATATCGTGAATAATCTATGGTCTCGTCAACTGGATATTTGAATTTTGAATTTGAAACTGGAAGACGCAGTTTACTTGGTACATCTTTCCAAATTCAAATTAAACATGAATAAGCAACAATAATAATGTCATGCCTAATCATGATCTCATCAGCACAGCACACATACTCGTACGTACGTACTTACGTCCACTTCTGCACATGCCTTTCCCTAACAAGGGGGATCGCAGTGGAGGTGTTAAAATACACAGGAGGTAGGTATTTTTAACACGGCGGATTTTCAGTGTTAACAGTTGCAAAAAAAGTTTCTCTGTAATCTGTGGTTTCAAGTTGTGAGTGAATCTTGTACAACCTTGTAAAACATTGTTTGAATTTCGAACTGTGGAACGAACGTCTCCTATTTTCGATTTTCCAGTTTATATTCTACAGTTGATTTGCAACAGTCTGCAGTCAGCTTAATCGTTTCAATTGTAAATACTAGTTCTAATTTGTTTCTATTATTTGATTGTATTTTTCTTTGTTAATAAAGGCCATTGCCACTTTATGTACCTTTTCTACAGGCATATCATAGACATGTGGTATTCTACAACGTCGTCAAATAACAGAAGGAATTGCATATCGCGAGGGTCGGGGGAGAAGCTTTCAATATGAAGTGCAAGACAAACACTCCAAATGCGTCGCACGCATTTTTGTAGGGGGAGATGGGTATCCGGTTTCATAATTCTTGAGACATTTTTACTTATCTACCTACACCTATGTCGGTAGATATGAACCTCAGGTTTCATTTCACTCATTTCGGTCAGCATAAATAAATTCAAAGAAATTGTCAAACATATAATTTGTAAAAAGGCATACTACAAAATATCAGATTATCTAGAGAATGAAAAAGCTTTGGACAAGTTTTGCTCTAACTCGAAATTTAACAACCTAACAAGGTTTTGTGTTCGCTACTTTGCTTTAGGTACCTTAAAAATATAGAAGTGAGCAAAAATCAAAGTGATCGCTTTATTTTCTAGTTTTACATACGTAATTTGAATTTTGTAACGGAAATAAAGCACTTTGGATTTTGTTTTTTTTTTTTTTTGCAGCCGGAAGAAGTTTATCTATTAGGTAGATAGGTATAATCTAGAATCCTCTCCGTCCAGTTGTTACAGTGTGCGCCATAGAAATGTACACATTTCTGTGGTGTGCGCGCTTATCAGTTGAACACAAAGATTTTCTTAACAGTGCAGGTGCTTAAAATGTCAGAAAAGCTTGTACTTACCTATGCACTAGCCAAACTCTATGTAGAATGTTTGGAAACAAATCGGCCATACTTAACCTAAAATTCACTCTGCTGTCACGTCTTTTTATACGCAATTTACATTATTAAATACCCGTTGATTCGAGATCCTTCCTGCAATAAATATTGCTTACAATTATACCTGAAACTCAAGCAAGTGAGCTTTAGTTATTTGTGTCGTGGTTTGTTTACAAGAATTCTAAATCGAGTTTGGCTAGTGGTACTTACCTACCTAGTACCAGTAGTAGGAGACTCCTAAGGGATCCACCTCCACGGGCGAATGTTTCGCCGCGAGACAATTGAAATTTTTCGCTGCAATTTATTTATTTATTTTCAGTTAGATATTTAAAATGTCATTACAGTGCAACACCAAAGCGACAAGGAAATATAAAATTATATACAAAATACACTTAATATTAATAAAATTACACCACTTATAACTAATCATTTATTGACAAAGAAAATTACAATTCAATAATAAAAACAAATTAGAACTAGTATTTACAGTTGAAACAATTAAGCTAATTGCAGACTGTTGCAAACAATCTACAGGTAGCTCAACTGATCCATATCAATACCAGTCGGAAGCGTCGCAAGACGCTGGCTACATTGCCCCGCTGTATGGCAAACTATAACTTAATACTACAGCTTAAATGCGTCCTATCCAAAAACTTAAAAACCGCATCCCTGAATTTTGGCAATAAATCAACATCCTCATCTCCAGAATGTCAGACATGACTTTTACTACGACGACGTAAATGGTACTTGCCTGAACCTATCAAGCGTTTGGATGAAATCGACCACTTGTTCCTGTCATTTGCCTCCAAAGACTTAGTCCAGCGGCCATCACTCCTGGCCAAACTCCCTCTAGGTACCAAAAACACATATGTTATAATTGTAAGCTAAGCAGCGATAAAAGCAGCCGTAGACCGACTAACTCATATATCCCCCCCCCCCCTTTGAGCGCGTCCTCGTTTGTCCCATTGTCTCAGAAAGCTTTGTGGTTCTGAGAGGGCTTCGGCTCACACGCAGTTTCTTATCTATGGGCTATTTAAGAGTTCTGCTTTTGCAAATGGAACACTAGCGGGCAGAACACGCGGCTTCGCACGTGGTTTTTCCGAATAAAAAATAGCGTTTGTACTTCCTCGGGAACCATATTACCTATCAATTTGCCAAATTTCGTTAAAATCCGTTTAGAGAGAGAGAGAGATAATTTATTTTACCCAAAAACAAAACACTTAGAAAATAAATACATGATCATAACATTTCATTAAAACAGTCTTATTATCTAGGTTCATATATTAACATAAAACAAGATCCGTCATGTGCGAGTGTGACTCGCACGCCGAGGGTTTCGAACGATTGCTAAGTATACCAATATGTATTAGGTACTGGCTTGACTTTGCTATTTGATGAATACCAAAAAATTAAAGGTTTGCAAACTTCGGAGTAGGTATAGATAGAGGGTGATAGTAAAATTTTCGTCTTTTTACAAAATATTTCAAAACGTATAAACGTACAGAAATTTTTGAAAATTATTCCCCCCTTTTTTGACCATTGTTCAAAAAGTATTCTACTTACAGACTTCTCTATATTTTTCCTGTGAAATATAGATCCTACATACATTCCACTCGTCACTACGTACATTTCAGATGGATCGCTCTGTAAACTTCGGAGATAGCGGGGCGGGAATGGGTATTTTTCAAAATATTTTTAAAAGTATGAATCCTACAGAAATTTGAAAAACTGTTTTGAGATGTACAAACCGATACCTTTCATTTGATAATCCACTCGGTGAGGTAGCCCTCTTTTTAAAATTATCCCCCCACCTTTTCGACCATTTTTTAAAAAGTGGTCTACTTACAGACTTCTCTATATTTTTCCTGTAAAATATAGTTCCATATCTACTAACGCATACATTTCAGATGGATCGCTCTGCAAACTTAGCTGTTACATTGGTTAGAATTATGGGTTAAGTGTAAAATGCTCCCTGCCTCAGCATGTTGCAGTATTAAAGCACTTGCCACATCAAAGCATTTGATACAGAGTCATGTCTATGTGGGTAACTTATCCACTAAATTAACTTAGGTAGGTACATCGACCTGTTTACCCGTTTAGGGGTGAAATAAAAATGTAACAGACAGACTGATTAATTACTTTTATGATGTTAAAAAAACATCAAACCTCAGAAATGTTTCGTCTCAAAAAGTTAGTACAGCTTACGAATCCATACTAATAACAAAAATTCGAAAGTAACTCTGTCTGACCTTTTCACGCCTGGACGGCTGACCTGATCTTAATGAAATTTGGCAGGAAGATAAATAGTATCCCAGGGACGGACATAGGCTACCTTTTATCCTGGAAAAGAGCGTGCGAAGGCGCGGGCAGCGGCTAGCAATAAATAAACTCGAGCTGTGCGTATTCTTCACGCTGGAGCGCATTTATTTCGTAGACGTACATTTTGTTTGTATATTTTTGACGCACCTCCTTCCCGCTCGCATACTTCGCCACGCCTCGTTTGTCGAGCTTTATGAGATTTGTTCAGGAAAATGTAACAAAAAACTTCACGTGACTATAGGACAGATATCGCAAAAACTACTCTAAACTGATTTCACCGCAATTATTCCGTCCTTTTTATTTCGTTCGTTTTGAAAGGGACGGCAACATTTTTCCTGTCAAATTAGTTTAGTTTCGTTTTGGCGACATCAGAATTGACACCAATATAATTCTATACTTACTATTATTAGTACAGTAAAATATTACCCATTAATTCCAGTGGCGAAATAAAGCATACGATTAAATTTCTTTAGAGAATATGCTAAGTTAGAGTAACCAAAGGTTGTGATTGTGAGGGTGATTCTAGAATCCGGTTGCTTGCACGAGCGCAGCGTTTCCAATCTCAAAATTGTAACCTCTATGGTTAAAGTTTGAGTTCGAAAACGACTAACGAATAAAAGCTTTCATAACAAAAAATTGTTATGATCACCTACGATTTGCTTCGATGATACCAGTGTAATACCTCTATAATATTTTCCAGGAAAAAAAAAATATTTAGGATTCTAGTTACTAGACTTAATTATTCTATAACTAGAATCCTAGATAATTATAAGCGTGGCCCGAGAGCTGGTGGGCAGCGCATCAGCATTGCCATACAGCGGGGCAATGCAGCCAGCGTCTTGGGGACGCTTCCGACTGGTATTGATATGGATCAGTTGAGCTACCTGTAGATTGTTTGCAACAGTTTGCAGTTAGCTTAATTGTTTTAATTTAAATACTAGTTCTAATTTGTTTTTATTAATAAATTGTAATTTGCTTTGTCAATAAAGGCTTGCCCTTATAAGCTAATTTTTTAAAGATTATTTTGCATAAGCCTACATAAGCATACTTTACAATAAAGTATAACTTATTCCAACTAATATTATCAATTCGAAAGTAACTCTGTCTGTCTGTCTGTCTGTTACCTTTTCACGTCTAAACGGCTGAACGGATCTCAATGAAATTTGGCAAGAAGGTAGACGGTATCCCAGGGACGGACATAAGCACTTTGTATCCCGGAAAAGCGCGAGCGAAGCCGCGGGTAGAAGCTATATATAACTATTGTAGAACTGTGATAAGAGCTGTAGAGAAGACCCGCAGGACATTTCCGCTGCACCGGCACCTAGGGAGGTTCGACGGAGGACATTTTGTTCCGAATCTTTGTGAGTTTAGGTTGGAGGTATTGAACTATTGAATAACTTTGACCAGTTATTTCTTTAATAAATAAATATATATTAAATAAATAATGATGGACAATCCACACAACATCATCTAGCTCCAAGCTAAGCAGAGCAGAGTTATAGGTACTAGATGACTAATAAACTTAATACAATACATTACATAGATAGATACCATAGAAAATACCCAGACCCCCCCTCCCTCGAACAAATATTTGCAGATCGTACAAACATTTATCCCAAGGCGAAATAACTGGTCGAAGTTATTCAATTGTCGTCGTTGTCATCCGTTGTTAGGGAAAATGTAAGACAGTTCATCATCATCATCATAATCATCAACCTATCTTAGTCCACTGATGGATATTGCCTCCCGTAATGAGCGCCATAGCACGCATAGCGCCATTGATTATTGAAATAAAACGTCAAGTGCGTGTCGGTCTCGCGCACCGAAGGTTCCTTCACAAGCCGTCCTGTTCGTCGAAGAGCTTTGTAGTATCTTCCTGTGGCTTAGTGCCCCGTTTCAATGCACATCCAGTTTTCCTTGTCAGATTATGTATCTTTCTGACTGCTCTGTGTAGTTCGAGGCAGACAAATCCATCTTCTTCCTCTTCTGTTACGTTCGGAGTCTGCCATAATCTTTCTAGTTTTCCTTATTTTCAAGTTTCGTATTTCTCGTGCCTTAAAGGTTTCTTCCTTAACTGGTGGTTCATCATTCTCTGCCTTTGCTGCTGTTGTCTGTGACTAGCTCGTTGCGTTTTCCTTTCTGCACTTTCCTCGTCACGATGAGATTCCAATTATCTTGTCCAATAAGCAGCACTGGTCTTTTCTTCTCTAATAGCAGTTCATTCTTGAAATTCTTCAGATGACTACTTTCATTAATAACTTTCTCGTCGATGCTTTGAGATGCAGCCTCAGATTTTCTATTGTGCGCACTCCTTTCAGTATGCGCTTATCTTTTCTGGAGGCTTCTTTAATATTCAGATCCATTTTCTTGGAGTCCTTAATTTCAACATTCTTCGCACCAACTGTTTCAAATTTCAGTGATTCTGCTGTTCCGGTGACTCCAATGCGACGGGCAATATCTTTATCAATCAATGTCACTGTAGAACCTTTATCCAGCAGTGCCAAAACGCGAGTGGTCCTCATAGGTCCGTAGATATCTACGTAGACCCTCTCTCTGTCAGCTGTCGCGTAAACGGATGATACTATTTTTTTTTATCGGTGGGTTCGTTCAGCTGCGATGACGGTGCCGAAGCATGGACAGCTTTCCTCCAAGTGACCACTTTTCTCTCCACTTTTCTTGCAGAGCGGTGCTCTGCAGTTCGTCTTCAAGTGTTTTCCTTGTAAGCACATAAAGCAGAGTCGATTCTTCTTAGCGAGCGACCCCCATCTTTCATTCGCGGATGCTTCCTTGAATTCCTCGCATTCGGTAAGCCAGTGTTTTTCTTCACATAGAACGCAGAACTTTCTGGGGGCAGTTGCAGGACACAATAATTCCAAAGATACAAACGGTGGAACATCTTGTTGTCCCCCAATATACTTTGTTTTTATTCGTGCTGACCTCCTTAGTTACCCTGGCAGCATTACGGGACTTTCGAATGCTTCCGCTGTCTCAGACGGTACTACTGTGCAAGGAGTTTCCATGGATAATGGAGCGGCGGTGCTCAAATCAGCCAGCATGTTCAAAGACGAAGTT
Source organism: Eupithecia inturbata (assembly GCA_963662085.1). Taxonomy (NCBI): domain Eukaryota; kingdom Metazoa; phylum Arthropoda; class Insecta; order Lepidoptera; family Geometridae; genus Eupithecia; species Eupithecia inturbata. Next base: position 4,390,327 of record OY759180.1, on the reverse strand, counting down.
GAACTGTATTCTCCACCCGTATTCCTGGGACAGATCGGTGATCTAGAGCGTACAAAAAGCAAAATCACTTCCCAATCCGGCTCGAAGGACCAAAAAACTGTAGGAAGTCGTCGAAGGTGTAAGACTTCAACTAGGGCTGGTCAGGAAGGATGTCAGTAAAAACACTACAAAATACTTAAAGTCGGGTTATTAAACCGTAAACACACAACTACGTATTTAATACAAAAGTCACTGCACTTTACAATTCGTAATTTTCCTTTAGACTTGTTCACTGTTTTATCGCTTAGAACTGAACTGATAAACGGCCGAAACGCTCGGCTTTTATAACTAAGTCTGTCCTTGAAAACCTACTAGAAATTTCTCCTAACTTCTAGAGAGCTAGCGCTGTCTTGCTTATTTACCCTACGCATAGTCAGCCGTCCTTATCTTACATTTCCACGTTTTTCTGGAAGCTATACCTATCTCTTTCTTTTCTCTAGAACATTTTACTATCTTTGCCTTTCCTTTCGATGCGTTCGAGAAATAAAATTACCTCTAGATTACTTTTATTATGCATATTATGTAGGTAGGTACATGCGAGTCGGTCGCTAACAACTATTGCATAATCTAAGTCGTATAAACACTATTATCTATTCTGTAGTTATATCCTGCATAATTTGAGCCTTATCTAATGCGCACGTCGTCGCTAACACTAGTTACGGTTTCCATGGCAACGGGCGTAAACAGTTTTAGCCATGGGTCACAAAACTAAATTAGACTTGGTGTACTCTACAAAGTTTGTTTGTACTTTACAAAGTCGAAAAAACCATTGCGAAACCAGAGCGATCTATCTGAAATGTCATGTAGCGTTAGTAGATATGGATCTCTACTTGCAGGAAAAATATAGCTCTGTAAGAAGAACGCGTTTTGAAAATTTTTCTAGAAGAGGGGCTAGCTCACCGAGTGGAGCAAATGAAAGATATCGGTTTGTACATTTCAACCTAGTTTTTGAAATTCCTGTAGGTTACATATATTTTGAAATAATTAAGAAATATCGAAAAATTTACTATTACCTACACCCTAATCTCCGAAGTTTGCAGAGCCATCCATCTGAAATGTAGATACCTATTCATTAAATAGCGAGGTAATATAACTGAGACCGATATATGTATAGTCCATCTATATTAATATTATAAATTCAACAGTAACTCTGTCTGTTACCTTTTCACGCCTAAACGGCTAAACGGATCTCAATGAAATTTGGCAGGAAGGTAAATGGTATCCCAGAGACAGACATAGGCTACTTAAAAAGCGCATGCGAAGCCGCGGGCAGCAGCTAGTATTTGTATAACGGACAAACGTTCGAAACCCTCGGCGCGCACCTGACTGATCTTGTTTTAATTTTTTTTTTAATCATCTGATATCTCGCCTTTAAATCGTCGTATCTTTTTTGTTTTTGGTTTTAATGCCAAAAAGTAACTTGTGCTTTATTGTTCAACTTGTAGGTACTTATTATAAATTAATTGTTATTTTATACAATTTACTTTAAATAAAGTTACGAGCATTCAAAGCAAAAAATATGTGTAAAAGTTGTCGTAAATAGTGACAACTTCCAATAAACAAAACTTAAACTAATTTTAACTAAAATTAATTTTCTGTTAAAAAGTTCTTCATTAATTAGGTACCTTTTCCAACGGTATGCTACGTGACATAAAAATGTATTTATCAAGGTAAGTAATCCCGGGTTCCCAGGATTATACTATATTTTTATTAAGAACAGAAAACTGGCTGCTGTGGGCTAAATTCGAGAAGGTGGACATCATCACATCATCAACAATAACTTAATCATAAAATAATCAGCAAAAAAGTAACATGTCAACAAAACTTAACTTAAATCAACTCAAATTTAAAAACTGCGACAGCATAGAAGTTAAATAATCAGACGAATTGGACTGAAGACATCCGGTTGTCTTTAGGTTCCGTTATCCGGGTCCCGGTCGTTTTCAGTTCCAGTCCCGGATCCAGGGATCGAATCATCTAGTCAGGTTCCACCTTAAGGTATTTCTAGAGTTCCCACCTACCAAATCCAATGTAGATACTCTAACCTGAGGTAAATAACTTAAATCAAAACTTTCGGTTGTCTTCAGTCCAATTTGCCTGATTATTTAATTTTGCTAAATAAAGCTTTGTGAAGCTCTTTGAATAGAAGTCACTAGACACGCCTTCGCCCTTGTAGCTGATATCTTATTTCTCATCCCTTTACAAACTAACAAAAGATGTTTTCAAGTCTGCTATGAAAGTCAGCGCGCGATTATCAGCCCCTTTCAGATCTCTTTGTGCGCACACCATGTTAATTCTGTCAATAATTTAGTTTCACTCAAACATTCTAGTACCTACGTAGTAGTACTTGTACTTGGTCCTATACACTAGACAAACTCGATGTAGAATGTTTGTAAATAAACCAGGACACAAATAACTAAAATTCACTTGCTTGGCGTAGAGTTTCAGGTACAATACAATTCAATAAGAAGGAAGGCTCTCAAGTAATGTAAATCTACTATATAAAAATAAGTCGGGTTTTCCTTCCTGACGCTATAACTCCATAACGCACGAACCGATTTCCACGGTTTTGCATTCGTTGGAAAGGTCTCGGGCTCCGTGAGGTTTATATCAAAGAAAATTCAAAAAAAAAAAAAAAAAAAAAAAAAGTGGCGAAACGGAGTTCGCCTGGTTTGCTAGTTGCGTATAAAAATACGCGGCAACAGAGTGAATTTTAGGTTAAGTACCTATGGGCTGTTTGATTAGAAACATTTTACATCGAGTTTGGCTAGTTTGTAGGATTCTCATAATATTTGTCTGAAGGATTGTCATGTTAGTACCTTCCTATGAAAAGAGAATTTTATTTATGTACATAAGATGTTTTGCTTTCTATAAGGATTCGTGTGGCAACACCTTATGATATACGAGAGGATGATTGTACTCGTAGGTCCTACTCATTAATTGTTGAAAAGGTCGCTAAAATGTTGTATGTGGACGAAGTCGTTTCATTATGTTTAACCGACTACGAAAAAAGGAGGAGGTTCTATGTTCGGATGTATGTGCTTTTTTTTTTGTGTATGTTCGTCGATTTCTCCGTCAATTATGAACCGATTATGAAAATTCCTTAGCTATTACCCAGAAAATGATCTCAAGGTGGTCTCAATAAAATGTTATTCCCAAAAAATAATTATGTGTCCCGCAAAATTTAAAAAAAGTGTAAAATTAAGGAATCCGAAGTTAATTATTAGTTTTTTCAAAACAATCAACTTATTTAAACTTAGTATCGGTCTTCTATGCTAACTGCAATATAAAAAATTACACGCAACACTAACAAATTCTATCATTATGTTCAGAGATTATAATTATGTCTAAGTAGGTACAAGGGCTTTTTGGTTGCCTGAGAATTTGCATCACTCCCCCGCGGGTGTCGTAAGAGGCGACTACGGGATATCCACCGGGGGTGGGCAGCAGCGCCCCCTGCAGAACAATTCTACCACTGAACTGCGATCCCCAACCCGCGTGCCCAGCGAGAGGATTATGGGCATTACCCCACGTGAGAGAAAGCCAATAAGGCGCTTATCAGGGGGAGGCCTGGGTCCAGCAGTGGACCAATATAAGCTGTGGAGGGCCTGAGCATTAGCGTTGGCAAGTAGGTAGTATAAGTACCTACCCACTTGCCTTGTAGCTATTGGTATTGTAGGTATATTTAAAAATAATATTCAGCCGTGCTTTAAGGTTCAGTTCTTTGGTCTGAAAGAGTTTTTGATTTGCTGGCAGCCCTTTGGTAGAGATTGTGACCATAGAAGTGACCGTAATTTGACTTTTATCAAATCAAGTCAATCAAATCATTTATTTGCAAACATGGGTCACAAAGATGTAAGTACGTTATTATAATTAGTAAGCACCAGACATGTTTTGCCTTAATCTAGGGCATGCAAAATAGGTTTTTCAGGTAGATATCTAATAATAAACAAAACAATAATAAATTTTAAGTGTCGTAGTCATAAAAATTATTAACATCAAGTCAAAATCCATTCATAAAATACACAATAATACGTACATTAATAATTAAACTACACGCATAAAAAAAATTTCAACTGTGTTATTTATTACTGATTAGTCAATTTTGATGTCACGATGCAACAGAAATTAATTTATATGATAATAGCATTTTAATGTAAAATGTTTTTTTATGTTTGTTCTTAAATATTGTCAATGGTAGCACCCTCAGGTTGTCGGCCAAGACTCTGTAGTTATATTCTAATGGCTATAAACAAATCAAGGTTTAATTTAGTCTATCAATATATCCAAATAACCTTATTATTCCGACGTCGCTATTGTTTAGGACAATGACGGTTAATTTCTGATCCATGTTATTACGTGCATTGTTCCCGTCGTGACAGATTTTGCTATTATCAACGCATACAATTTCTCGTCGTTCGTGAATACGCGAATAATTAAAATACGAGCTGGTAACATCCATCAGAGGCGTAACAGAGGACTTTTTTAAATAAAATCTCTTTGGAATGTCCTACTATTCGAAGACAAAACGACACCTCCTATTCTTCGATATTCGAAAATTCGAATTTTCTTGCAATCCTCGGCTTCATTGTAAAGCTGAACGCTACAAAAGCAAAGAACGAATGGCAAGGGAGGTATTGAATAGAGGGCGATGTGTTGTGTAAGTAATGTTTGGTGATGCGTGCTAGGAAACCGCATTTCTTTGGGTAGCAGAAGTAGATATAGAGATGTTTATTTTGTTTTTGATGACTAGGTAGGTATGTGCGTTAAGGAAATAAACCAATTTCGTATTAAATTGGTTTTAAAATCGGAAACTCAGGGAGAGTTGTAGTAAGCAGTTGTTATCATTTTATTTTTCTTGCGCCTGCTCTCTCCGCGATCATGTCGGTCTGCCGTCCCATCGGATTATGAGACTGAGGGAATAGAGAGTGCACCTGTGTATGCGCACACACTTGTGCAGTATAAATGTCCTGCGCACATGGCTGGTCTCCGTTAAGGCTGGTCGCTGTATCTAAAAGCTTCAGCTCTACCTACGTAGAGCCAGCTTAGTAGTTAGGTATTTTTGTAAGTATTTGGATAGATTCTTCATAACTCAAATGTAGAGTTCTCCCAAATTCAAACATCTAAATTTCACTTTACATCCTTGCTTCTTTGATCCTCCAAGTCCTTAAAGTCAAGTGTATGTCTACCAACAAACCATAGAAGATCCTCAAAACACTACAACCCAACTAACACGGTGACGCACTAAGCATGACTAATGATTCCTCAACAAGAAAAGAGTCACTCTTTAGTAGCCCTTAGCCTCAGCCCAAACAAAAGTGCGGGTAGGCGTACGCGGTTTCACGAACAACTTTAGTGTGACTGTGTGACCCCACAAAGCAATGGAACGTCATTTAAATGCACACGTTTCATTGGCTCTGAATGCTTCAGGGAAGTTGAAAAAGAACGGGCCAATTACGACGCTTTTGTGAGGCGACCTCTTTTGGGTCTCAAGTGTAACTTTATGTGGGGATCAAGCTTTTTATTCGGTTCCGACGGTTTCGGCGCCGCTTTTGTGAGGAAAGTTGTTTCAATAACTATTGGAGTTCCTACAAATTATGCCCTCTTCAACTTGTCGGTGTTTTTCATATCTTTTGTGACCGAAGTAGAAAAATATTATGATTGTTCTCAAGCTTTTGTTCTGGAAAAGCTAAGCGAACTTTTTTATAAAAGCATCTACTTATAATTTTGCAGTCTCAAAATTCAAACCTCTTGAATTCAGAATAAGTAGGTAGGTATTCTATGATCCAAGCATACCATGTCTCCGTACTTATTTAGAGTTTTTGGTCTTGCTATGCAGTAATGAAGTGATACGTATCTGGATTATGTTATCGTAGAAGAGTCGTTGTCATTATATCCAACACAAAAGCTTCCATCGACGCGATTTAACTGGCCCACTGCGGATAAAAGAAACAAAAGCCGCTCTCCCGTCAGTTAAAACACAAGCGTAAACAAAAACCGATCGGGCGCGCTACCGATAATCACGATAAAGTTGCAAACAACAAAATAGAGTCGCGAAATTAACGCTCCTTTTGTGTTAGTACAATAATCCGCTATCTAGGCCAGCCTCAGTGCTGCAGACGAACCTTTTGTCTTTCATGTTCGCCGTTAATAATGGCGGGCGCCGAAACAGCCGCGCACAATACCGCGAAATGTGCGCGTTTTCATTTGCAAGACAAAACGCGCTTTGTTGTTGTGTCCGCTCAATACTAAATTTATGGCCGCTGGACCGAGAGCCGTATTGACGGCTAACGAACGGCCGCCAGTAAATGCATTTTGATCGAGCTGCAGCCGCCGATTCTGATTAATGCTGTTGTTTTTGCTCGGCGGGAATTTAAGTACCTAAAGAAGATTCCCAGGACTTTAAAATGGTCCCCAGCAGCTGTATTATCACATAGGTAAATGTTTCTACCTCTTCTGCGTTATCTGCATAGCACCCATTGCTCAGAATTGAACCCGCATCGCTCGGAGCGCTCTCTTCATCAGCTGTAAGTGTCGCGCTTTTACATGAAAATTTGAAAGCTGTGATTTTCATTAAAGATAGAAAAAAACATTTGAACACATGTCTATTAATTAAAAGTACCTGCATAGATACATAATAAGTAAATGCTGGTCATGCGATAGCTTCGGAAATCAATTTTAAAACAACGGGTCCAAAAAAATGGTAAAAAGCGTTAGTGCACGCACTCACGATTCATAATTATTTTCTAACCAGATTCTTTCAAATTTTCCTGCACTTATGGTAAGTGCAGGAAAATTTGAAAGAATCCTGCACTTACCTTGGCTACAGCTGATTCTGACTGCTTCCAATCGGCATTCCAAATCCAAACATTCACCAAAATGCACAGATCACACACATAATCATTCACCAATCACACACCAAATAACTGGCACAAAATAATCACTTTTCCACTGAAAATTCGAATAAAGAACAGCGCGAAAACTGCATGCTCGTCGAAAAAGTTCGGTAGCTTTGTGCGGCGGGCCATACAACCAAGCGGACGCGTACAGTCACTGACAGGAGAAGACTACCGGCCGGCGAAACGCGTGGCGCGACTGCGGGTTTCCCGCGCATAGATCTTGCGCACGCTCCACAGCACCCTTTTGGGAACCCTTGTATGCATTTCCTGCTTCATAATGCACTCTAATGTTTTTAAGTACAGTCAATTCTATTAATTTATTTATTTGTGATACACAGGTATTACAGGGATGTTCAGTTATGAAATTAGAGCACTGTGATCTCCCATTTGGCGTACAAATTTAACATAATTTAACAATAAAAGAAAAAGTGATATTAATAATAGTAAACAAAGGAAACACAAAAAGAAATTTAAAGAATTAAAAAGTAATGTGTTTACATAGTATGCAATGAGTATCAACCACTTTGTACTCTACATTTATTTAATGCTCCAAAAAACTGCGTCAAAAAATTCAAGTTGTAAAATGTCTTACTTATTAAATAATGAAAAAGTTTAGATTTAAATATTATGGTGTCATTACATTTCCTAATGTCAATTGGTAAATGGTTATAAATTTTGGGCGCCATTACAAAAATACTATTATTAAATCGAGCTGTTTTCAAGTCATTCCTAAGTTGTAAACAGTCTTGTCGCCGCTTGTTAGTGTTATAAGAAAATAGTCCCGGGTTTCGTCGAATAAATATTACAAGTTCATAAATATACAGTGATGTCAATGTCATCAAATCAAGTTTCTCAAAATATGGTAGACAGCTTTCCCTTCTTTTAATGCCACATATTGCTCTAATGCAGCTCTTTTGGGTGATAAATAAACGTTCCATTTTTACTGCATAGCCCCAAAAAATTATACCATATCTTAGCCTTGAGACCACATTACCATGATATGCTGCTAGCACAGCTTTTTGGTTAACCACCTTTCTTAGTTTCCGTAAAGCATACGCGGACTGCAGCACGCTCTTATGCACAAAGTCCAAATGTGATTGCCATTTCATATTGTTGTCTATGTAGAGTCCAAGAAATTTTGTTGTCATCGTATCAGATATCTCTGTATCCTCAAAGATAATTTTCGGTGTTAACATTCCAGTTGGTGTTTGTCTGAAGTTCATGAGCTTAGTTTTGGTCAAGTTTATTAATAAATTATTACTCTTTAGCCACTCTACTATAGATTTCAGACTTGTATGGATTTCGTCGTGATTGTTATAGACAACAGTACAGTCTTCTGCGAAAAGAATGACTGGGTTATTTGTGGCAGTTAAGATATCATTAATATAGTATATTAAAAATAAGAGCGGGCCTAGGACGCTACCTTGAGGTACCCCGTGTGTTACAGTTCTTTCAGAAGAAGTAAATAACTTTTCGTGTTTTTTTTTAGTGCATATTTTACTAATAAATGTTATCTTAGTCCTCTGGTGCAAGTAAGATTTTAGTAGATCTAGTGCTATTCCTCGCACTCCATACGATTCTAGCTTATTAATTAAAATATTGTGCTCTACATAGTCGAATGCTTTTTTCATATCTAGATACATTGCATAAACCTATTGTTTCTTAACCACCCTAGAGTAAATCACCTTCAAAAAGTCATATCAATTGAGAAATCAGAGAAATCAATTGAATTATTTTTCCGAAAGCCTTTTAGTCTCACAATACCTATATGCTTTATTATTTGAAGAGAAAATAAATAATGGTATATTATTAGACACGCTACCCTTCTTTGGTTCTTGAAAGGCTCGAAGCTTCATTATTAAGCACGGTTTTGTACCTATGGTTTCTGATTTCTAGCAAGTTGAATACCTAACTATTTTTTTATTAAAACATAGCCAAGACATAGTACCGCGTGGTAGCTACTAATTATCACACTAACACAACACAGATTGCTCTGTATCCACAATTTTTTTTTTTATTGAGGTTAGTAACGTTTTAACAGGTTTGCAGTTATCATCCGCCGATCCATAGTCAATTATTCTACTATTTTTCAAAAGTAATTTAATACCTACCTTGCACCATTCCTATGATGTTTTTCTTCAAAGGAAGTGCAAATACGCTCTTTATACCATCCTGCACCGCACCACCACCATGCCTTTATATTATACAACAACAAATGAAAACCTCCCATCATTTCAGCTTTCAGCAAAGTAGTGCGTGCGACAAATAAGATACACGTCTCATCAAAAGAAGAAGCTAGAGCAGCAGCAGACACAATGTGGTAACTTCGGGTAATATGTCCGAATACAATAGCGAACGCGAGACACAAAGCCGAACCGCGTATTGTGTGAACCCGCACAATACACCTTGCATACACACACAGACCAAGCCTATTGTACACCCGCGAAACCGAAAACGAAGCCAAAGTCAACTCTATTGCTTCGGCATAAGTAAAGTGATACAAAATAGAGTGGTTGATCTAACCCAGTTGCAATACATAGCGTATATTGCGTGTCAAAATAACTGTTATTAATGGAAATTGTAGTTTTCTGTATGAATTGATCTTTCATTATGTGTCCTTGCTGATTGTTAGTCTATCCATGTATACAAATGAATCGCTATTGAATAGCGCGGAACAATACATTGTTGTCTAAAATGTCGAGTAGATTACAGTGGAAAATATAAAATTGTGAGATTGGAAAATATTTGAAGGGTTCCGTGTAGTTGTGGTGTTTTAAAAAGTATTTAATTTGGTAAGTTTCTTACTTTGTAAAGCGTTCCTAATGGGACAAAGAGTGAGTCGAACAATTTGAAACAATTTTGACAGAATATAATTTTCTATATTTTTTTATATGACTACACGTCATTATGAAAAAATATTTTTGAAAAACCTAAATAAGCAGCTGATTTGTTTGTCAAAATTAACCAAAAAGTTCATAGGTACAAAACAGTCTTAACTTCAAAAGAAAAGGTCTGCTGCTGCGCTGAAGACAAACAAGTATTAAAGTTACCCTGAAGGTCGTAAAATTTTGCCCCACCCTGTATAGTTTAAATCTACGATTACAATAAAATGTATCATTGTAAATTCGATATCCTATCCTAATTTGATTTTATGTAAATAGCATTAGCACCAAGCGAAAGAGTAGAATTAATATTATAGAGAACCTTTCGTAGCGCTTACGTTGCATCGTAGCTCGTAGCACGCAGACGACGTAGCGCTGAAACGCAGCGTCTACGCCACGAAACGATTGGTGGATTTTGGACATCCGCTTTTACTTAGGATAATTATGTCCGGCCAATTTGAAAACTTTTAGGCGGAAGCGTCCCCAAGACGCAGGCTGTATGTGTTGTACTTTTTGTAGATTTGGCGTGTGGTGCCAACTTAGAATTTGCACCCAATCCGCATGCCCAGCGTGGGGATTATGGGCATTACCTTCCATGAGATACAGGCCAAAAAGGCGCTTATCAGGGGGAGGCCTGCGTCCAGCAGTGGACTAATATAGGATGATGAAGATATTTTGTAGAAAAACCAGTAATAAAAAAAATGCTGAACAATCCACACAGCGTCATCTAGCCTTAAGCTAAGCAGAGCTTGTATTATGGGTACTATACCACATCCAAACCCAATGTACAATGTTTGTAAACAAACCACGACTCAAATAAATAAAACACACTTGCTTAGCGTTCAGTTTCAGATATAGGTAATTGTAAGCAATATTTATTTATTAAGAAGAGTCTCAAATCGACAAGTAATGTTAATTGCGTATAAAAAGACGCGGCAACAGAGTGATTTTTAGGTTAAGTATGGGTGGTTTGTTTACAAATATTTTACATAGAGTTTGGCTAGTGTATAGATAACATAGGTGCATAACATAGATAGAAATCAAAAATATCACTTTATTTCCGTGTCATTGTTGAGTTTTAAGAATTTGATCAATAAATACAATAAATGTAGGTACTTAGAAAACTAAGGTACATATTTTGTTATATTTATGGAAATAAAGAGTTTCTGATTCTTGATTCGTGATAGATATTTTTATAAATAGAAAATACCCAGAACATCTGGAACAAGTATTTGCAGATCATACCTACAGACATTTGTCCCAAGGCGGGAATCGAACCCGCAACCAAATGCGCCGCCGGCGGACCTTCGCCCGCCACGCCACATCGGTCGTCAAATATGGAATGGATGGATTAGTAATCTCTATATGATGTGAAACATAATCGTACCTAAGTACATCAAATAAGCTGTACAACACGCGATATGAAAGCATTCACTTGAAAATCTAAGCAGATAGGTACAAAAAGTAAATATGTGTCGTTGAATAGAATAAATTTTGCTATTGTATGGGGGGCGGGCGGGCGCCTAGTCCAAACAGTATTCCATTGTGTCAGCTATTACCTAGCCTTCATTTCGTCTTTTGTATTTATCACTTCTATTGAAGTGAAACCTTTCCAATGACGCTTTATAGCTTTGCTTTGCAGTGAGAAATTTATGGATAGGCAGATCGTACATAACTATTAACCATATTCATTAATTCCTATTTATCTAGGTACTTATTTATTAATTCAAAATATTCTAGATACACTATTCTTACAGGCACGTCTAATGCGATAATATCTATAGTCGCAATTATATTAATATCTACACAAATCGGTAACATTGGTCAATTATTTATTTATTTTATTTAACAATTATCTATACATATAAAATGCTTTGTCCTGAATTACTGACTGACGGATTAACGCACAGCCTAAACCGCTGATCGTAGAGACCTGAAACTTGGAGGGTGTGTTCTTTGTATGACGTAGGCATCCGATAAGAAATTATTTTCTAAAATTCTACCCCTAAGGGGGTGAAAAAGGGGGGCAAATTTTGTATGGAACAACGTTATTCCTTGGTCCAATCTACTTCAAATTTTGCATGTAACATTTTTAACAGAATTGATGGAAGACGTGTTTCGTATTTTATTGAAATTCATCCCCTAACGGGGTTAAAAAGGGGTAGAAAGCTATTTTGGCATGAAATGCTTTGTCTTGTACTGAATGACTAATTGACAGTGTTACTTTCGAATCCATACTATTATTATAAATTCGAAAGAAACTCTGTCTGTTTGTCTGTTACTTCTTCACGCCTAAACGGCTGAACGGATCTTAATGAAACTTGGCATGGAAATAGATGGTATCCCGAGGACGCACATAGGCTACTATCTAATCTATCGCGGAAAAGAGCCTGCGAAGCCGCGAGCAGCAGCTAGTAATTAATTAAATTCCTAATTTTAACATAGTACCTAATTACCTATAAAAATTTATTGTAACACAAAACAAAAAATTTAATTTAATAACAACAAAATAAATTTAAAGTCATTTACAACGGGATATTTGCCATGATTTGAGTTTTGAGTTTTCCAATATTTCGGCACAGAAAATAAAATCCAATATTAAATAGTTCTACATAAGTATCTAAGTGTACGTTCACACAGCAGTCCGTTTTACAAGCCCGTTTTATCATAAACGGTTTTACTCGGAGATATTAGATTTAGTTGTATATGAGCGAGTTCACACACATTATATAATGGATCTGGAATCCGCCAACTACACATCCACCAAACCGCACAGATCAGGTAAGTACTTACCTATACCAACTGTTGATTTTTACTGTTTTACTTTTACTTCTCCGAGTTCTACATTAGGTATAATATTATAATACATTTTTCATCACATCTATTCGAAAAGAGGCAAAGGGTTCCTCAATAAGTGCGAACAAAGTGGGTCACTCGCACTAATAACAGTGACGAAATGACTTTTGAATTTGGAACACTATTCAAATAAAAAGTTTGAACACAATTCGCTTCAATAAAGTCCTGGCCGGTAATAAAATAATTTGGCGTGTTTTAAAAAACGATAAACCGACTTCAAATTCCGGTCTATAGTTAATATTCATCTAGGTCTAGGACGAACGAAATCACCCCTCCCTTACTTTCCCTGACCATCGTCTATGTTCACGTGCAAAAAAAATTGTTAAGCACTGGCGACATCTAGTTATAATTCAAGTCTAATTTAGTTCGATGACACATGGATGAAACTGTTGACGCCCGTTGCCATGGAAACTATTAATTAGGTGATAATGAAATTATAATAAGATTTTTTACAAACCTACGTTTTATGGCGCACACTGAGGGCGCACATAACAATTTCTCGAGAATCAAACATACCTATAAGGGACCACCTCAAAATCAATTTGTATACAACAACGAAACAATCATCAAAATCTATTAATAATTGGCGCAGATATCACCAAAACTGTTGTAGCTCGTCGTGATTCTCCAAAAATATTATGTTGCTTTTTAAGTTTAACGGGATAAACCCTCGGGAATAAAATTTTTATGGGACCACCTCGGGTCATTCTCTATACAATAGTGAAAGAATCAGTAAAATCGGTTACCCATAGGCGGAGATATCAAATAACATACATAAAAAAAAACGTACAGACGAACTGAGAACCTCCTCCGGTTTGAAGTCGGTTAAAAAGCGCGCATGCCGACGCGGCATTGGCTATCCAAATTTAAAAACAATTTTAATTTAATTCACACAAATTGAATAAAAGATGAATTCTAGCAGTGAAAGTGAAATATTAACTCCACAAATAAATTTGTAATTTGGTTATGTACCGAAATATAAATATTCGTCATTATAAGCATCTCTTATTTATTTTTCTCGTATGATGAATTTTTCTCATAGTTAATGTTATGATGAAAAGCAGAGTGTGCACACGGTACCAAAATGCGACGTACTTTGAATCCCTCGCTATGCCTAGGATTCTAAAAAACGCTCTCGCCCTAAATACATCATTTTGTTCCCTTGTGACACAATCTACTATTTTATATTGACTTGACTCGTCAACTTTTAAAGCGTAGCCACCACCACTTAGCCACTTAGCTGTGATAGTTTTACTTCGTAAATACAGTATGTCCCACGGCCATGGGACAAGGAGGGCAAATAGGTAGGTACTAGAAATGTTAGAGATTAGGTATACATAGACTTGCCTACAGGTTGGTTTTCTGAGAAGGGCGGTGATGGCCAAGTCCGAAACCACGAGTTTTAGAGAAAAGTCGTCAAAGGAGTTATGCCCTCGATTTATAAAAAAACAATAACTGCATATTTCGTTTGTTTTTATCTTTTACTTGTGACGGAAATCTTCGGAGTTGGCCATCACCGCCCTTCTCAAAAAACCACTCTGCATATTACTAGCTTCTCCGCGGCTTCTTTACCGGGATAAAAAATAGCCTATGTCCGTCCCTGGGATATCATCTACCTCCCTGCCAAATTTGATTAAAATCCGTATAGCCCTTTAGGCGTGAAAAGGTAACAGACAGACAGAGTTACTTTCGGATTTATAATATTAGGTATGGATAGTTAAGTTTATAATATCACAGCTATGCTTTACAAGTTGACAAGTCGTCAACAAAATCAAGTCAATAAAAAAATGTATTATATTATTAATTATTATACCTACCTACCTACTATAAATGTAGAACTCGTAGAAGTAAAAGATAAAAAGTAAAAATTAAAAAGTTGCCAAACTTGCCAATTCTCGCCATTCTCAGTATCACGGTAACAGGTGATAAATATTGAACCCCGCCAAAAACCGCATTCTCGTGCATTCTTCGATATTTCTATCATAGACAATTTGTTTTCAATGTTGCTGTTGCGTAGTCCTTGATAATTGAGAAAAGCAATTGCAATTGACATCCAAGATTATCTTCAATACAAGACTGTGACTAGGTATTTAATACAAATACTAATTATTGAAAAACTATACTCAAACTAGCTGCGCCCCGCGGCTTTGCCCGCGTGGAAATTGGTTGCGTGGTGTGCTAGGGGTAGTTTTGTAAAAATAACAATACGTTTACCTATCATTATTTACCTTAAAGTTTATTACGAATCAAAAAAATCCTGAAACACGTGTTCGATAGTTTTGTATTCTTTATTTCTAAAGCATTCACTACGGACACGGCAGCGATGACGCCCATCTACAGCCTGCCCGTCACGTCGTCGCGGCGAGGTGGTGCATATAGACAATAAGTCGAAAACAATATCCGTAAATGCGAAAGATTGGATGTTTAGATGGATGTTTTTTACCTCATCACGCCATAACAACTGTTCCGATCGGGCTGAAATTTTGCACAGATGTAGTTCGAAGCCTGGAATCAAACATAGACTTTTTACTTTTTATCCCATAAAACAGTTTCCATGGGATAGAAAATAAGCTTCGTTTCCATATAAACAACGCGTGTGAAGCTGCACAGACAGCAGAACAGATAAGAATAAGAATAATTTTATTGTAAAATTGTGTTAATCATAGTTACATGAAGGTCTTAAATTATAGTAAGTATCAATAATTTTATCCTATTCGGACATACAATCTTAGTCTAGGCAGATAATCATCTAATGTCAAAAAATTCCTTCAAATTGTAATGAACGTTATTAACAAGCCACTTCCTTAACATAAGTTTAAACATGTTTCCATCAAGTTGTTTTAGTTCTACTGGTAAATAGAAACTTGTCGTTTAAATTGGTTTGCGCAGTCTTTACGCGAGCTTACTTGCACGTATGGCCACTGTGATGTGTTCCGTTTTTATCGCCAGTCATAACTGCACAACTGGACTGCGCAGGTAAGAGGGACCGGTGGCCGGGCTATTATGCACCATCACGAACTCCCTAGATTTGAACGATGATCGATCTTTCGTTTGTTCGTTCACTCACCAACCGAATATTTATTCAGTCACAACAGAGGTCACAACTCATTCGATATTATCAATTAATTCATTCATTCAGTCGCCATTTTGCGTGTTGCGTTGTGCGTTTGTTCATGTAGTTTTGTGAAAAAATTCAATATGCTCAATGAAAATTCCTAATTGTGGTTGTTTCTAAATACCAGTGTACTTACTAGTTTTGGCGGTAAGAAATGATAACAACATTGTTTTTTGCTTTACTAGAAGATGTGAGCTAGCTCACCGGAATATGGCGTCGATTTTACTCTCACTTTCATGATCGAAACTTCTCCGATTCTGAATGTACGAAAATAGGCCGAATACGGTTCGCTAAAGCATTGAGTTTTTGCAGATTTCGAAGATGGAATCAAAACTGGATGCGTCCCTCGTGACGCAATCCATCAACTACCATGGTCAACAGTTACAAAAAACGTGGGAGGGCGAGCGAGGAGAGGAAGATCTCAGTAAATTGGGCGTGGGCCCGCTGGATTTCGCCATTTACCAGACCAGGCACAAGCACCTCACGTTCCAAGACCGTGGAAAACGGCTGAAACTTCATCAGTTCATCGCCAGGGAGGCTAATGCTTTGTTCGACTCTTCTGTCCTGGAGGAGGCACCATCCTCGTCCTGTATGGGGACCGATGGAATAGCACCAGAAGACAGTAAGTTTGTTTAAATACGAACAACAAAGTAACGCAAATGTTTGTCTTTTGTTTGTATCCAGGTTACCAAGTAACAAACATTGTACTTTCTCCTTGCAGACATGTATGCTCTAATGCCACCGTTCGAGACATTCCTAAGTGTTGACAAAGCTGCGAGGTTGAGGCATTTCTTTGATGTGAGTAAATGCAAAAAACCAAACCCAATACCTACCACTGTTATCAAATAAGTTAGTTCATTAAATATATTACTTAGTAGCTAGCTGTTGAATTAATTTAAATAAAAATGAGGTAGGTCCTCTATAGCCAGCAATAAAAACATGGACACTTCCTTACTCCTTAAAATTACTACAATGTTGTAATCAAAAATCTGTTTTAAATATACATATTTTGTACAGAATGTGAAGACAGGAGAACTGATAATTGGAGCAGTGATCAACAGGACAGCATCGGGTATGATGCTGAAGGTATTATGCACAGCAGGACCAACCTCTAGATATGTAGCTGATATCAATGTGAAGGTAATTTTATGAAATTCATTTGGTTGCCCTATAACAACTATATTGCACAACGTTTTGTAATTCTTGCCTATTGTCTATTTTAAAGATAATGTATTAATGTCTGTGTAAAGTACACATTAGCATATAGAAAATGAATATTCTGAAGTTTATATCACCTTAACCTCTTTGACCATGAATGTTGATGCATAACTGCATAAACAATGAAGTTAATTAAAAGCCAATAACAAGAAATGTTTTAAGAGTTTGTACAATTAAATAATCAAAATATGCTGGACAATCCTCACAACATCATCTAGCCCCAAGCTAAGCAGAGCTTGTGTTATGAGTAGTAGATGACTGATAAACTTAATATGATACATTACATAGATAGATATAATGTAATGATAACTATACTGATAAATTATTGTTAGTAATTCTCTAGTTAATTGAACCTTTATTATCTTAATGCTTAATGCAGCAGTTGTGAAATTGTCCTCATTTCCACAGGCATTCCTACCAGTGACAAATATCATACCAGCCGTGGACAAGAAAAATGTATCAAGAAACTACCTGATGAATGACACGGTCTGCTGCGAAGTCATTGAAGTTATACCAGACACTGACAAAATGGTGTGCGGCATGAAAGGAGTCACTCGGGGCCCCGACGATCCCCCGCCAAAGCCACCGCTAGGACTCCTGAGCACTGATGACTTCCCCCTCATCTACAAGTACGTAAAACTCACAAAAAATACATTCCAGTGTCTTAGATTTTTTGTTGCTTATACACCTGCAAAAATCTATTGTTTTAAGTACATATATGTATATTTATCATTGTAGTTAAAAGATCTTGAGACTATAAAATCAGTGGTATTTGATTTTTTGACAAGTGACAGCAAATATGCAGAATTCTATGATGTTGGAGATGGACACAGACTGAAAAATGGATCTAATGGATATTGACAGAGTGGCTAAAATGCATCAAAGCAAACCTAAATGACCAAATATCACATGGATTGATGAAACAACAAAGCAGCCTGCACAAAAATGTAAAAATACCTCTGTTTTTTTAGACGGCTAGATCCCTACCAAGGTTGCAAGAATCACCTGTTTGAAATATTATGTCGCACATTGGTAGGTATATCAGTCACCAGTGTGGAACATATTGGATTGATGATTTCACGGGCTTACAATCACTTTTCAGTATCACAACACCATTACAACAAAATATACTTTGTGAGCAACACTGATCATGATCAATCACTAGTTGTGAAAATGTCTGCTTTTGTTTTAAAACTGATTGAATGAAACTATCATACATGGATTGACAGAAGATCTTGGGCTGTTAACTGCCTTTCCAACTACAAGGATATACAAAAAAAAAACAGATGTGTACTTACTTTTTATATTTTAAAACTAAGGTCAGTACAGCTACACTTCAAATCTGTAAGCCGAACCATATAACTCTGTATTAAAGCTAATATTTACATTCCAGCAATATCAGACCTATGATTGGATTTTGTAAAGAGCATTTTGGATGTTGGAGTTATTAAATTTCTATGATAGAGGACTTCTGGCCATTGACATTAAGCTCATACAAAGGCATAATATTTCAACAGAATAGTCCAGTGGACTTTCTTGTCAGATGCGGCTGTCGAGGATGTTTGGAAACATGTTACCCAAATACTTTAGGGTGTTCTTTTCTAGGTATAGCATGGATCCCAAAAACCTGTTTGTACACCTACCACATTATGTTGTGACTTGCTGAGGCATACTGGTAATATTAATGTCACATTGTTGAGGCGGCTTCACATAATACATAACGATGTTCTATTTGTGTGTGAAAGCAATATACAAGTAAAATAACGATTTTTTGAACAGCTCTATTGGAACAGGTGAGGATTATGTAAGCGTGACTCTGTTATAGGGTTTTGCTTGAAATTCTATTATTTATTACTATACAACCTTAAGGTTGTGTCAATAAATATACCTACCGTCATTAATAAAAGACTCAAATAACGTTTATTTAGCTGTACTTCAATATTTCTTATGTCTGTTGTGTTTTACCAGGAAAACTGTGGATATGAAAGGAGAGAGTTATGAAGCTATTTTGGAGAAGAGTCCTGGCTTCAATAACCCCAACTGCGTGCAATATCTCTCTGAAATCCTTGGGATCACGAACATGCATTGCACCAACTTCACTTCACTCAGGTAAATTACCAAGTTTATTACTAACTTAACTAACCCGAACCTGAACTTCAACATCAAATTTGAAACATTTAGCTAAATCTATCTGTAAATGTGTAATGAAATGACATGAAACTTGTTAAAAGACAAAAAATTTCACAGGGGTGGATTTCAAACGACAGAATACGCAGACGAACTACGTCAAGCCCAGGCCAGCAAGTGGGCGTTCCGCTCTGTCGCCGAGGGCATAGAGCATTTCAAAGCCGGAAGACATTCAGAAGCCTTCCAATGTCTAAACAAAGCCCTGAGTATCGACCCTAGAAACGTTGAAGGCTTAGTAGCGAGAGGTGCTCTATACGCCAACAGCGGCACTTTCAAGAAGGCTATAGAAGATTTTGAAACATCATTAAAACTAAATCCGAACCATGCAAACGCTAGAAAGTATCTTGGAGAAACATTGGTGGCTTTAGGCCGTAGCTACGAAGACGAAAACAAGATCACGGAAGCCCAGAAGGCGTATGAAGATTGTCTAGCCATAATACCGTTTCATGAGGAAGCTCAGAATTCTCTGGATTTTTTGAAGAGCAAAACTTCAGTTGTAAAGCCTTTGATAGAGCCAGCAGAGTTGCTTTTACCTGGTCTCGCGGGAGTCAAGTCTTACGAGGTGAAAGAGGCTGTGAAGCAGTTGTTAAATTTGACTGAGATAAAGAAGGATAAGAAAAAGAAGAAGAAGCGAGGCAAAGGCAAGAAGAAGCGGTCTAGCAGTTCGTCTTCGTCCTCCAGTGATTCTTCGAGTTCCAGCTCATCTTCAGAATCCTCATCTTCATCCTCGGAATCAAGTGGTTTGTCTTATCATTAACACCAAATATTTTAAGTATGGTAGTTAAAGGTGGTAAGGACTTGGCTGCTAGAGCAACTCATCAGCAACCAATCAACCAGAGAAAGAGGAAAACTCTACCCAAAAGAAAGCCAATGTCATGCAGTGGGACATAAACAAGTATAAATATAATCATTTATTTTGACCAATTCAATATTACATTGAATCCGTAGGGTCCCAGACTAGCCTAAGCTGTTATCAAAATTTTGGTAAAATGTATAAACTTTGGAGGATTGGTCATAAAAGGTGCTTTGTTTAATGTAGGCTAGGTATTCCCCTGTTAGGAATTGAAATACTACATTGTTCCAGATTCAGAAGGTCCCAATCGTAAGAAGAAACGTCGTTCTCAATCCAACAAGAACCGGCAGCGTTCTCTGTCACCGCTCAGCAAGCGAATGGCGATGCTGGGCGAGAATGATTCTGCGTCGCGGACCCACAACTCTCAGTTCAATCATCCGTATGGGTATCAACCGCCGCCGCCGCCAGCTGAAGAGATCTCCGCCCCGCCGCGATCTCAGGCTGAGCTCGACTATGAACTGAAGGTAAAATCTTATGGAGTACTATTACGCGTTTACAGATACAGCACAGCAGGCCCAACAATCGTGAATCCTTCGCATTTACCTAGCTCATGGACAGTCTATTATTAGTATATTATTTTTCCTTTTTCAAGTCAAAGTTTAGTGAGCTTCCATAGTGAGTAAGGATAGGAGCTAAGCCTCCCCCCAAACAGTGCAATGGGAGTAATTTGCTATAATCACCAGGCGTTGCTGGTGGGTTGGGTATCACAATAGCTAGCCCCAAATAAGACCCTCGTTTAATGCCTTAGTCGCCTCTTACAACATTCACGGGAGGATAAGCAGTGGTTCATATTTTTTGCCGGAATCGCCACGGCAAACTAAACTTTATTCGTAACTAAATACGAAAGTTTCAATCCACAGATCCGTAAATTCCTTGACATGACGAAGGAGGATTCCGATTACGAAGAGAAAGTGCGCAGTTTTCTCGAGGAGACTGCCCAGTATAAGAGAAACCGCAAGATGCAAGAGCTAGGACAACAAACGCAGCCTGGCGCGGTACAAGAGCATGACAAGAAGAAGAAGAAAAAGAAAGACAAGTTAGTAAAAGATCTTTTCATAAAGTTTTTTTTTTTATTTTATGAAACGATTTCAATTTCCTGATTATTTACATTGTTTTTTAAGTTCTACGGTACAAATAGTAATCCCTTCTTATTTAAAAACTTTTTAAATAAGAACTATTATTGGCACTTAAGACTATTTAAGTCCATTTTTCAACATGATGCCCTATTTTTAAACCAATGAAATTTTCATGGTATATTCTTCGTGAAAGCCAGTAGTTTTTGACTAAAGTAGTTGTAGAAAAAAATAATATGAGGAATATTTTTTTAGAAAATTGGAAAGTTATAAATATAATATTGAAAAACAATTACTATAATTTTTTATTTGGATGTTTATAAATCTTAGACTCTGCTTGGTATAAGGGTACAGAAGGCCCACTATTGATCTTGTTTAAAAAGCAAAGAAGGGTCGCAGACTTAATAGTTAGGCTGCAATTGTGAAGTTCAGGATGAAATCTGATTTTGACAAAAATTTTACCAAAGTCCAAATAACTTTTGAACCACTGGATATTGCAGAACATACAGGGGGGTTAAATCGATAGGTACTAAGGTCAAGCCACCAATGATAAACCCCCCTTGTTACACCGAGTATAGTTGGTATTTAACCTATTTCAATGGGACTTGGAAATAACCAAAGTGGCAATATAACTAAGCTTGAATCAATTACAGGAAAAAGAAAAAGGAATCAAAGAGAAAGCGTAAGGAGCAAGAAAGGGAAGAAAAAAGAAAAGCAAAGTTGGCGCGACAAGCCGCAAATAATTCTGAATACAGCCTGGGAGAGCTGGAGAGGATTGGAGATAAGAAACTGAGGGATGCTATCAGGTAAACATTACTAGATATAAGAAAGGCTGGCACAAATCAAACAGGGCTATCAATCGCCCAGCAGTGGGTGATTGATAGCCCACGCAATGTAAAGTTAGAATCTTTATCTTTGTGTATAACAAAGCTGCACCTCATATTAAAATTCTGTCCTGTAAAGACGCTGTCTAAGCGTGAACATTCGCCTGTAAAGATAACCACTTCATCTGACATTGTAAAAATAACTGATTCCACTTTAGCAGGAATCGAATCTTGGATTACATTTCAGGCGATTAATCGCGATGACCTCACCGCGAGCATTCGTCTGTTATGTAACATTTTAAATAATAAAACACTAAACTGGCAGGCATCTTAAAACACCCGATTATTCAGGCAACTAAACTGAAAACATAATCTAGCTAGTCCTTTACAATGGCACTTAAAGATCTTTTTTTTACATATATCATATCTCTTCCAGGAAAGAGTTGAAGGGAAAATCAAAGAGAGATATAAGTGAAGACGGCGATTACGACAGAAAGCATGACAAGAGGTTGTATAGTGTATTTTCTTTGACCATTCGTTATTGTAGCTTTACTTGTAAATACATTATTCGGCGTAGCTTTAGTACATTCATAGCAATTGCCTAGCATGTTATGTCAAAACTTTTGTAAAAAATCTTCATAC
Source organism: Eupithecia inturbata (assembly GCA_963662085.1). NCBI lineage: Eukaryota > Metazoa > Arthropoda > Insecta > Lepidoptera > Geometridae > Eupithecia > Eupithecia inturbata. Next base: position 4,367,739 of record OY759180.1, on the reverse strand, counting down.
TTCTGCAAATTGTCTGCATCATGGCAACTTTTTAGGAGCTGAACAAACTCGGGACATGTTTGCTCATCTGTTATGCAAACAGTTGATGGCAAACAATGAAAATGTGTTCCAAAGTTGATAAGTTGAATTGCGATGCAAAATGTCGATTGAACAAGTTGAAAAACACAATTGAAACTTGCACTGAACAAAATTCTCGGCAACAACAGTTGCCGAAAATATGATAGAGCTTAGAGTTAGCTGCAAATTATGTCAACAAATCCGAACATAAAAACTAAAATTCACACGCTTGGAATCGAGATAAATTACAATATTTACATATTGAAGAAATTTAGTATAAAAGGATTATGCGTTGTATATTGTGTGTATATGCTGCACGAATTTTATTCCACCAGAAAAATAACAGGTTATTTTTTTATCTCCTATTCTGTAACTCCTTACTTTCCAAATGTGTTCTCTACCTTCTACAGTCACGAAATCATTGATGTTAGAAATATAATCATAAAACAAATATACTAAGTATACTATCTACTCAGCAGGATCCTTGATGCACACGACATGCACGGCTTTGAAGAATTGGAGTCGAAACTCAGCGCGTACCACGTGATGGTGGATAAAGAGGTGTTAAACAAGCGAGACGGTCGCGGCTCGATCTCCCCGCTTGACCAGGCACCGCCGCCGCCGCTCGAGAAACCTAAGTGGAAGATGTCTATGAGCGCTGTCAAAGATCCGTTAGTTGTTCTTCCTTTCTTGCCATTATATGCTTAGCCACAAAAGGAAAAAAGTAACCCTTAAAGGATCATTTTGTTATCTGTCTGTCTGTAACCACGGGAATCACATGCACACAAAACTATTTTGACCCGGCTAGATCCTCGAAATTCGTTAAGAAGCAGTCTTAGCACAAGTCAAGAAAAAATCCGAAACCCGTAAATTTGTAGTATGAATAAATAATTATCTCGGTATATGAATCAAAACCTATAGGGTACTTTCCGTTGATTTAGAATCATCATGATACTTGGCAAGACCAAGGTCAAGTCGTCGCATTGATGTAAAATATGTTAAAAGTCCAGGTTACGCCCACTGTGGCACAAATACTTCTATTAGTTTATACCAAAGCTTACTAACATAGTTTTGCAGAAACCTAATTTGAATCAAGTTTTGTTGCCACCAGATTTACCCTAATCCGGTCTTATGTTCTTAAATGAGAGTTTCTGTGTTCAAGACATCACTAATTGGTATTTCTTCCAGTAGGGTACAGAAAAAAGAGAAATCATCATCAAAGGGGTACAAAGAGCGGTACGCGTTCGAAGATAGCTCTGAAGATTCGGATAAGGTAAGACATGTAAGTTGCCACAGCCATCAATCTAGTCCTATAAAATAATTATGCTTCACAAACAAAGAATAGCACTGCATCAAACACCTTATTATGTGTCCAAAAGCTGACGCGATAGAGAGGCAATAGCTTCTCGTTGTGTACATAAGAATAAGAATATTTTATTTGCAACTCATACAAAAACAAAACATGCTGTTAAATAAAAGTTAGTACAAGCGAAACAGACTTATTTTTGTATTGAGTCACAAACGGAAACGGTCTCATCATGCATTGGTTATAAACTCGTTACAACCAACGCAGATTGTAAACTTGTTACAACAGTCTTCTGACAGAGACGTTTGGTGAGGTGATTATTAACACACATGATTATAAAGGTATGCGTGCACATATTTGCTTTCTGTAGCAGTTTCAACATGTTTGCGCGAAAGCTGTACCAGCAGTGCGCACTATCAGCGTGCTGCCCAATTTCGAGTGCATTATGTCAAACACGTTTCCTTTCAGGCTCCCGGTGATAAGAATGTCTCAGTTCGCCGTGCCATGGCCATGAAAGAGCCCCCTCCACTGCCATCTGCGCCGCCTCCTACCAAGAACCGCGAGCCCGAACCGCCTGGCACGGAGCACCCGCATCCACCTGTAAGTATCTTTACCTAATACCATGTTAAAACAAACAAAACTGTAACTTACGAACCCTGCGTCCGGCAAACAAGTTGTAGTTGAAAACAAGTAACCCGTGATATTGTGGAGATCACGACTTCACCATGACACATTGACCCAGTCAGTTTTTTTAATCTGTAATGCTATCGTCGCAGTGAATGAAAGGATCTCATCTGAGAATTCGACATTTTCCAAGCAGAGTAAAAGTGGTAAACATGTCTCAACTTTACTCTAACTTTACTCTGCTTGGACCTTTTAATCACCATACCGCCGGCCGATACGGATAATTGCCTAACTTTCACGTTCAAGGCTAATTTCTATCGTGGCACGGCAATAATAGACGGGTAAGCAATGTTGATAACGACGTCTTGTCTTTTATTTGTAGGTTCGCAAAGGCAACATCGTCCTAGACAAATTCGGGTCCTTCCGTCTTGCAAAAGAAGGCGAGACCCCGGTCTCAGTCGGCGACGGAAGGCCGGAGCAGTTCGTCACTCGCATCAAGCCGCCGTCTCCGTCCGGCCGCCGGCCGCGGTCCCCGCCGTCCCCTAGACGACGGTCGTCGAACTCTTCTGATCGCTCGCAGAAACGGTCTAGAAGCAGGTATGTTGCTCATATCTAAACTTAAGACGCATTGGTATAAAACACAATCTCTAACATTTCGTTCTTTAGCGTAAGTCATGAAATTATGTTCCTGATAACGCCTTTGATTGATTACTTGTTCTGGCGGCAGAACACACTCGTCGAGACAGGCTATATACGAGTGTGTACATGGTGCGGTGTGGTGGCCTCGCCTCAGGGTGCTTAGGTAGGCTCTCGTCATGTAAATGGTGCCTCTCGTTAAGATGACGAGCGTCCGGGACATTTGACGAGGCGTCTCGGCAAGTGTGTACTGCCGCGTCTCCCGCCAGGAACGTCTAGAAATAACTTCTACTTCTCGCCGCCTAATCGGTGCAGGGTCTATAACCAGCCTGCTAACCAGCTTCTTCTCCTAGGTCTCGGCCCCGCAAGTACCGGTCTAGATCAGGCTCGCGGTCCCGGTCCGCGTCCAGCGGCAGCCAGTCGCCGGCGTCGCGCCGCCGCCGGTCCGCTTCGCCGCGCTCCCGGTCCCGGTCTGAGGGATCACGGTCTTACTACTCGCGCAGTCGGTCAAGGTCTCGCTCGCGGTCTGGTGACAGGTAAGACCTCCTTGATGTAAAAGTAGATACAATTCGTTCAGTTATTTTAATGAAATATGATGAGAATTTGTTTATTGGTTCACTATTATAGTACAGACTGAAGCTAATATAATATACATAAGAACTTTACGAATAAAATTACCTAGTTCTAATTAAAATACCAACAAATACAAAAAGTTTAGTTTGTATAAATGTGCCAGGTGGTAATTTCGAGAACTGCTGAGTGAAAGTCATTCATTAATAAGATAATTGATTAGATTACACAGTAAAATAATTACCTTTTTACTGAATATAAGCTTTGATTTATCTAGGTGCCATGTGAGCGAAGCCGCTGGCAGAGGGTCTGAAGTGAAATAGACAAATCGTAGTTGAATTCTCAAATGTTCACTCTTTCTATTTCTAGGTTCCGCCGCTTCCCACGGCGCGGCAACTGGCGTGGACGCGGCGGTTTCGAGCGCGGCACGTACTACCGGCCTCGCTTCCACACGTACAACAACGGACGCGGACGCGGGCGCGGCGGCGGCGGCGGTGGCGGCGGAGACTTCCGACGCGACGATAATCGCCGCTTCCCGGATCAGTGGAGGGACAACCGCTCTAGAGGCGGACGACCGTTCCGACCAAGGCGCGGAGGAGGCGGCAGGGGCAGGCCATTTAGGTATGTATTGTTTGTTACTGGTAGTATTCATTTTTTATAATCCATAGACCTTCATTTGACAACATTCTCACCTGATGGAAAGTGACGATGTATCACGAAGGTCAAGAAGACACCTATTCACTCTTGTTTTGAAGAGACCCAGGTCGGAATTGGCCGGAAAAGCAGCAACATGCAACGCGTTCCAAACCTTAGCGGTGCGAATGACAAAGGTAGAGGAACCCTGCACCCTCTGATTAAGTAAACAACTAATAGCTCTGGACAATGCCAGATTGTCACCCAAAATCATCGAGCTTTTGGTATCCAACCGAGTGGTTGGGACCCGGAAGGAACAAATAGCCGCAAATCACACAACGTTTTACGGCGCGGCGGGGCGGTGGAAATCAAACCAACTCGCTACCTTCTGCGTCTCAGTCAGACTTTCTCCCACTGCGCCACAGAGGTCGTCGACACAATGGCTTAAGTCACCCTTACATAAGCCATTGTGTCAAGGCCAAGGCTGTGCTACATAGCTAATAGCATGATCTCTTGCAGAGGAGGCGGTTTCCGTGACTTCCGCGACAGGCGAGGCGGGCGATACTCGCGCTCGCGCAGTCCTGACAGGCAGAGGAGGTCCCGCTCCTACAGCCCTGAGAGGAGAGATAAAGATAGAGGAGAAAGGTATGTGTGAGAACATGAACACTGATCCCGCACTGCCCCAACATTACAATATCTTTATTTATTTTACTATAAAAACTATCGTAGTTTGACGTATTCATTGTAATTGTGAGAGGCCACGGAACACGCGCGCATCTCGAACCGCACTTACTCTGAAGAAGTAGCTCATTATGGGTTGAAACGTTGGTGTTTCTTTCAACACAAACAAGGTTCGTAGCTAACCCGCTTACTAATATAAAGAATCCTTATTGATTATAGCTTGTGCCCAGGAATTCGCACGCCTTTCTGGGATTAAAAGTAGCCTTATTCCCGGTCTAGAAATACATGGATGCAAAATATCAGTTGAGTATTTTTGGAGTGAAGAGGTATCAAACATACATCCGAAATTTCGCATTTATAATATTACACTTTTGCCTATTTATTATTATTAGTAGCAAAGAAATCACTATTTGCAGAAAGCAAAATCCAGATAAAACCTGCAAAGATTGAGTAAATTGGCTGAAATGATTATGTAAAATAAAATGAATGATAGGAGAAGACCAAAGAATAAAAATATTGAGTGTATGCAAGATGGTATGGGTATGAAGGAGATTGGTAAAAAAAGGACATATGACATGGGACCCTCATAAACGTATTAGTATATGTTTTTTTTTTTTTTTGCAGCTACACCCGCTATTCCGAGCAACGCGATGTACACCGCAGCGAGGGAGAGTATGAAGAAGAGAGATACGTCGACAGGAAAGAATATGACGGGAAGTGGGCCGACGGCAACGAGCCCGAGAGAAGTGCCCCCAACCCCGAGGAGAAACCCGCCGAGCCGGCGCCCAAAGAATAAACAAAATGCCAGTGATAACAGTGGCTGCAGTCATGTTCACCTAGCGCTTATTGTCAGCTAATCTAATAGCCTACGTTCTGTACTTATTGTCAAATGGTTAAGGATTTTTGTATCTGTAGCAGTGGTCTAGTGCTGGAAGATGAAAGATAGAATAGTCATGTTTTATTTTGTGAGAAGGAAAACAACTAAAAACAGTTTTTTTTTGTTGTGAGCTCGATATTGTTTGATGATTTGTGCTGGTGTAAGTTATTGATCAGATAGCTAAGTTAGTAAATAGTTGCCATGTAATTAAACTTGCTTTTTGCCCACATGCTAGGGTGCTTTTCTGGTGTCAAGTATTAATTATAAAAATTAACTAATTTTAATAAAACCTTAACTATTCAAGCACCTTCAATTATTGTTAAATGTATAATTCATAGTAGGTAGGCTTTAAATAATAATGAAATATAATTGGCTTGAAGGATCTTGAATAAATAGGTTCAGTTAAATTTGCTAATGACGAAAAGTAAGGTAGAGCATTCCAAATTAGTAAGTTTCCAACTAATACTAAGTCACAGTGTTCCTATTGTGCTAAGCGGAACTTATTTAATTTAATAAAATGTAAAACACAGCTGGTATTTTATTATGCTACCAAACAGAAGATTTGTGGTCGCAGGTGGTGGCCATTCAACAGCAATTGGCGAGATATTCATTCAAAAAATTATGTCAATAGGGCTGGTCACAGGCAGGATATATAATTAAAATGTTCCTCAATGGGCTAGTATTAACTTTACTAGTATCGTTCCGCCCACCAATAGGTGGAAATAATTGACACTTGAATACACCACATCATCCGGCGGGGGGATATTGTCGCCGTGGACGTACCTCGAGCCGAGTGGTCTGTCCCTTGACGGTGGTGGTGAGAGACCAGACTGTATAACCAAAAATTATTTCGTACTTCTGGGAATTTCTCCGATGATATCTACCAGCGTCATAAAATATTTTTCATGAATATTTCTTTGATTATGTAGGTAACCCCTTTGTTTACAAAAAAATCCTAACTGCTGAGGACATTCGCAATGGTTGCTACGGCGGGGATGAGAATCTCGAGTCGCGTAAATTTGCAGGTTACGGCAGAGGCTACGGATTTGCTCTCCTTGGAGTCGGTTGAGACCCTAGGTCCGTAGGTTCGTGGTCTGTGGCTGTCTGGGTTTTCAAAATTTTATCAAAGCGATACGTGCCCCAGGCGCCGGTGAGTATTTGGAGCCGTGCATGCATACGGCATTGCCATACAGCGGCGGCTGGGTACCTAATTATTATGTAGGTAAGTACACAATAAATGTGTGTTCAAATACTTAATTTTGTACCAACAGAACATAGATACCTAATACTATTAGAGGTAACTTTGGGTCAAGAAGGCTACTTATATACAATAGCTATAGGTACCTACCTATAAAAAAAACCTATTATTTAAAACAATGAATCATAATCTCATTGAATGAAACTGATTATGAAGTAGGTAGGTACCTACTTATGTAGGCATCTTCCTAATATATACAATTGAGCTAACTGCAGACTGTTGCAAACAATTGACAGGTAGCTCAACTGATCCATATCAATACCAGTCAGAAGCGTCCCTAAGACGCTGGCTACATTGCTTCTTTTATGGCGATGCTAATGCGTTGCTCAAGATACTCACCGTCCAGCTCTCGGGTCACATGTCACTTCGACCAGGCGCTCAATTGTAAATACTAGTTCTATTTCACTGATCTTTGTTACAAGCAGAGTAAGTACCTAACCTAGTTTAATATCTGAAGTAGGTGACAGATGAGATTATGAATAAAACTTTTTACACTTTCGCGATCTGTTAACATAGGTAATAAAGATTATTTATCGCGTACCTTTCGCTGCAACGCGATGAAAACGTAGGGAAAAATAAAACAAAAGGTTCGCGATAAATACCTACCCGAGAAATAATCTATCTAACTCGATATTTTTTATTATATTATTTTATTTTTATTATTTCTTTCCTCTCATCACTTGTACCATACACCATAATAATACTTCGTCGGAGTCATACTGCTAATAGTTTTGCAATCTACCCTGTTTATTTTTGTTATTTGTCGGTTTGTTATTACATTTGTTTGTACTCATCTATCCTAAATTATTATTATGTTAAATAGCACTATTATATAAAAAATTTGATTATCTAATGCCTACACATAAGTACCTAGGTCCTAGAGGTAATATGTAATTTAAACATTATTTACGAATTACTTATTCTCATTGTAAATGAACTTTTAGTTTTTATGAGAAATAAAGATTCTTTAACCTCATATTAAGAGATGATGAATGTTGACAAACTAATCATGCTAAAGGCGGGTCTGTAGTTACGATGGGTGCACCGCAGGCAGGGATCTATCCTCGGCCCTTTCCTATTTTTTTATATATTAACGACCTGTCTCATATTGTTAAGAATAATCACGAGATTGTATTGTTTGCTAATGATACTTCATTAATTTTCAAAATGAAACGACATAACACGAATTTCGACGATGTGAATAATGCAATCTCAAAAGTAGGTACCTAGTCCATTGGTTTAGTGTCAATAATCTTTGGCTTATCGAAACCAAAACGAAATGTAACAGATTTATTATCATTTATTCTACCTAATCTCTCAACAAGTTAAGGCTGATGTAAAAGGAGAAACGTTAGAGATTGTAGAAAGACCGTTTTCTTAGGAATCACCTTAGTTAATAAACTTCAATTTGGCCCACACATAGATAAGCTATCGAAGAGACTTAGTTATTACGTCTAAGTCTAAGTCTCTTCGATAAACAGTTTTATTGACGGCATACGCCGTCAAAAAAATCCGTCATCTTACAGACGTGCTACTTCCATAGTATAATGTCTTAGATATACTACTGGGAACGCTGCAGATATTAACACCGTATTTTGTTGCAAAAGAGGGCTGTTCGTGCAATCTATAGTAAGGGTCCCAGAGAAACCCTACATGATAAATTCAAAGAAATAAATATAATGACAGTACCATGTCAATATATTTATGAAAACCTATTGTAGGTCTCATAGAAATATCAACCGGTTCCCTACAGCGATGTACAATTTAATACTAGAAATAAACATAAACTCGCTGTGCCCACAACTAGACTACACAAAATTAATGTATCCTAAAAAGGGCTATGTTTACACTTCTTCAAGAAAACTCCCAATGAGTTTTTAGTCTTTTTAGGGTTTCGAAGATCGGAGATCGGTTTCGAAATCCTTATGGCATCGCTTTTTCTGTCCTTTTTTCCGTCTTTAATATCTCAGCAACTACAGCAGCAAATAACGTGAAATTTGTAATAATAATACATTTCGTGCGCCTGTACCTACAGATTAAAAGAAAAATAAATGAGAATGTAAATTTTCAGTACAAATTGTGATGTCGAAATTTTAAAAGAGACCTACAAGTCAAGTGGGGTATCAAATGAAAGGTATTAGATTGTACATTTCAAAACAGTTTTTGAAATTTCTGTAGGTTTCATACTTTTTGAAATATTTTGAAATAGGTCAAAAAATACCCATTCCCCCCCCACTATCTCCGAGGTTTGCAAAGCGATTCATCTAAAATGTATGTAGCGTTTGTAGATACGGAACTATATTTTACAGGTAAAATATAGAGAAGTCTGTAAGTAGAACACTTTTTGAAAAATGGTCAAAAAGGGGGGCTAACTCACCGAGTGGGGTATCAAATGAAAGGTATCTGTTTGTACGTCTCAAAACAGTTTTTCAAATTTCTGTAAGTTTCATACTTTTTTAAATATTTTGAAAAAAGTAGAAAATTTTACTATTACCCTATATGTACAGGGTGATTGGTTAATTAGGAACACTACGTGAACTGCAGATTCTGCCCATCATCACGAACACGTTCGTGAAGACGCCAAGTCTTAATTCACAAAATTTCATGACATACACCTCCCATACAATATAAAAAAGCACTGTAGACCGGAACCCTAGGAATTAATAAAGATCGATCTACCCCTCCCATTCTAATTGACTCTCCCACTGTTATTCTATGAAGAGACTAGTGTAGACTTAGGCAATTTAGGCATTAAGGCAAAAAAGTGCCTACAGTGAGGGATTGCACATAAATCTCTCAATCCACAATTTGTTTTAAAGTTAAGTTTGAAATGAAGCCCCTATTATGATTAGACTTTAAGGCTTAGGTAAGTCCTTTGTAACAACTACTTAAATTTGCTGAGGCTGGTATTCTTTCTCGTTATTTTTCGAAGAAGTATAATATTTACCTAGGCATATTCTCTCACTGAGTCATTAATGCAATAAACTACTTAAGTATGAATTGTACCTACAGTATTTACCTGGTTCTGTCGTCGAAGTATTCACTATCAAAAAGTTACACAAAGTACCAAGAAGCTGATTATTATTGGTCTTATCGACACATTTCACATATAAAATCCACATTAAACACTCAACTATTTCACACTTAAATAAAATTATCAAAACAACGCACCAAAATAGATATTTTTGTAACTTTCAATTCAATTAAGTTTGACACAATGACATTTTTGTCAGTAAGAATGTGGTTTTTTTTGCAAGCAGGTTGTTCGTTTTTGGAAACGGCAACATAGAGGTTGATATTGAATAAAAGCCTCTATTTTCTTAAATGCATAAGTATTGTAGTCAATGGTGATTTGCAAAGACATAGTAGCTACGTTCCGTATTTGTACTGTAAGCAATCAATTCTTTAAGTATGTGGTGAATCTACTATGGTATTGAATCTTTGAAAGTTGTTATTTAAAGTTTGTGCTAAACTTTTTTGATAGGCTGATAACTCATTTGAAAGAAACACCCCAATTATTTAATTTGTATCGAAAAACTTTTAGGTTCATCCCACGAAAACTTTATTCTACCGCCTTGAAACATCCCTTTTGATTCCATTGGCAATTGAATAACTTAATAAATTATTTGAAAACTAGCTGTTGCCCGCTACTTCGTTAGCGTGGTAAGATTTATGCTACCCGGTCTTTTACAGTGACAATAAGAGGCCACCTTTATTAACCAGGGTAGGTCAGTAAAAAGTTAATAAAATACCCAGAATAGGTAAAATACACATAATATTTCTTAAACGTTTTACATATTTTTTGTAAAAGCTTACATAGCTTACAACCCGTAAATTAGTAACAGTACGCCGGACCTAGTTTTGGGACATAAAAACGAGTCTCAATTTATAGGTATGCCTGTTGGAAATTCCAGTCGGTATTTTTTTTAAACCTGCTGTTACAAAAAGTACGCTTTGTCCCACTCCTATGAACGCGAAATCCTATGCCTATCCTTTTTACAAACTGGCGTGCTTTGCGCCCTCTTAAGTACATAAAAAAAAACACTTTTAAACTAGCAACCATAAGCCATGTGCTCAGTTTTCTAAATTAAACTTCGATTTTCTTCGTTTAAAACATATTTTTCTTGGTGTCATAGACCAAATTACTTTCGAATGTATTACTTTTAATTAGTTTGCATACTGCCTCCCAATGCAGAGCCGGGTGGCACTTATTTGAGTTAGGTACTTAAGGGCCTGTTCACACCTATTGTGGTAATCGCTACCCAGAGCGGCAACGAAAAACTTGGCTCAGTTTCGCGCGTATTCCCGTAGGGCATTTTGAATCTGAATACACACCTACTACCTACCTAAGTAGTAGGTGTGTTTTCAGTACATACATACAAGTTATGATACTTAGGTAAGTATCATAACTTCCTCAGAAGCGTCATAGGTCATATTGGCCGCATAAAATACATCCATCCACATACCTTCCATATTACAATTCTAAACGAACGCCACCCTTAGTTATTTTTAGGGTCCCGTACCTCAAAAGGAAAAAAGGAACCCATAAAGGATCACTTAGTTGTCCGTCTGTCTTTTAACCCTCTTTTCTCGGGGAAGGCGTAGAGGGGTTGAAATTAACACCAAATACTCAAGTCCGTAACCTCTTGGAGCCGTAATAAAAATCAAACTTCTAAGTCTACGCAAGCAAAATTTACAGCCGTATGCCCGCATTTTTTGAAATTTCCAAGGAAATCACATCCACAAAAAAAACTATAGGGTAATTCACGTTGACCTCGATCCATGACATTTGGTCTTAGCACAAGTAAAGGGGAAAATCCAAAAACCGCAAATTTGTAGTTTAAACACGAACGATTCTCACAAGGGGCTAAAAACCTAGGTATAGGGTATTTCCCGTTCACCTCGAATCATGAAAATTGCAAAAAGCAAGGTCCTTCACAATTTTCGTCAGCGAAGTCACTTCATGTTGGCGTTAAAGGTATCGTGTACAACAGCTGTTTTTGCACATGAGAAGTAGAGTTGATTAGAAATGGGTGTTTTGAACCGTAACTAGTTACTGAAGCAGAAGCAGGTTTTTGGTTTTCGAGTGCAAGTAAACCTACTTATTTTACGTAAAAAGTTATTCTCTGGGAACGACGTCCACTGCTGTGCATAGGCCTCCCCCTAAGATTGTTACAAAGACCGACCATTGTGCCTTCTGTCTGAAATCTCCAACATCACTAACGATGCAGTTAATTTCGGATGTAAGCGGGTTAAGAGTTCAGGATAAATTATTTGAAAAGGATAGGCGTAGGATTTCGCGTTCTGAGGAGCGGGAATGACCCTACGTTTTAAGAACGGCGTATGCGTAAAAATCAAGTTTTTGTTCTATTCTCTTGTAAATAACAAGAAAACTACGCAACTAATTAAGAAACTGGCTTAGAGTAATCAAATCATTAGTAAAAACCTACGAATCAAAACATAAGTAATTTTAATAGACCACAGGGTTCCTGAGATCTGACCGGTGAGTTTTAGCTGGTAGCTAAAACTCACCAGCTGCTTGCTGGCGTTTTCAAGTAAGCTGGAATGATCGACTTTGCTCAAATAAGGTTGTCAAAATAATGAGCATTTTTGAGTAAATATGATAACTAACTAATATTCGTGTAATGTGCTTTTAGTTTCAAAAAGCAGCTATCGTTATGGTATGCAAAAACGTACTAAGCCCTTTACTAGATTTTATATCAACCCATAGGCGTGGCCATGCCTTGATATTACGCCCTCTGCAATTAGGGATCCTTGTGATGCGACAAAATCTTTTTTTTAGGGTACCGTAACATATTTGGATGAGAGATTAAACAGTTTTTTTTTTTTGAGATATTTACCCTGGTTTAGGCGAAATGTAATTCGTTACCATGTTCAAAATTAGCCCGCGAAAGGTTGTTCCTATATAACCAATAACCCTGTATAGGTACCTACTCCGAACTTTGCAAACCGATACATCTGAAATTATGTAGGTACCTTTAATTTCTTGGTTTTCATCAAATAGCAAAGTCTCTAACCAGTATGTACCTACTAGGTACATATTGGTATATTTGACAATCGTTCGAAACCCTCGGCGCGCGAGTCACACTCGCACTTGACGGATCTTGTTTTTTTATAGTTTTATTTACCTGTTCGGGGTAACAAACAATTACACTCTTAGCCTAATTAAATATATCTTATTCTAAGTGTTTCTTTATGTGTAATCAACACCGTTACCCTTATTAAGATATAAAATAAAAATAAACGGCAAAAGTTATTAAGGTACCTAAGTGCTAGGTAGGTAAGGTACCTACACAGAGAAACAAATGTGTTCTTCCACTACAATAATCCCTGCGCGCGGGATTACCGCGTTGAAAAATAAACTAAAGCATAAATGTTACACGGAATTTACATAAAGTATTAAGGCATCTCTGACATTTAAAGATTTTAATCTGTAAGAAGGCGATAAGACCGCGCGAAAGTAGGTACATAGCGAATTACGTAGGTACCAACTATGTCAGACTCCCACAGCATTACCACGCGAGTTTTTAAGTAGCCATGTTTTACCTCGGCACATAGGTAGGTACCTAGATATCGCGCTGATTGTGCTTTTGTAATCTGGCATAAAAGATAACAAAATGACACAGTACAGAATAATATATATGAACAGTACGAAATTATAAAAGGATAGAACTAAGTACGTTGCTTACATTAGGTACCGGAACAAAGGAATCAGACATGATAGCCTGACACATTATTTTTTTGAAAAAGAATGGCGAAGAAGCGACAATTTCAATGTTTAAAAATTGTCATTATATGATTTATCTAATCTATGTAGTGGTGCGCGTTCACCAGCATTTGTTTTATAATTTGTGAGTGCAAGCACATATTGTTTGCGAGTCTCTCGTGCAGCTTAAGAGCGGTAAAGAATACGAATGCTTAATAACTGGTTGAAGAGGTTGTTACAACCAAATTTATTATGACAGATATTTTAAGAAGTTGATCGAGAAACAGTCTTCTCACTTTATGTGTAGGTAATGAAAACTTACTCAATAGTGACTCATAGGGTGACTTCGAATGATAGCAACGATATTATGTAGAACGTAGAAACTTGCGCTGAACAGATTCTATCTGATCGTGATGATACCTACTTATTGTAAAGTGGATTCCACACTGATGTAATGTAGCGTATTCTAATTGCGACTTAACCAGTGAGTTATAAAGTAAGATATATAAGACTGATGTCTCCTAACACAAGTACGCATAAAAAGTCCATACATTTGAAAGGCCTTGTTGACTATGTGGTTGTTATGAAGATCAAAGTGCAATTTGTCATCCATTAGAATTCCCAAATCCCTAATCATAGAAATCATAGTTGCAAAAATTATCAGTAAATAAATTCAAACAAATTGTCAAAACCAAAAAGACTTAATAGAAAATATCAGATTATCAAGCTAGAGGATAAAAAAGTTTGGGACAGGATTTGCTCCCAACTCGAAAAATATCTACTAACAGGCTAAAGGTTTCTTCGTCGCTTCTTTATAATTGAAACCTGAGATAATTGAAACCTGAGATGCAACAGATAATTGAAACCTGAGATGCAACAGGAACAAAAAAGGATTTTCAGTTATAAATAGATTTTATTCACATTTATTGTACTTAAAAATTATCTAGAATCACAACAGTTTACAGCTTCTTCTTACTAATGGTTTTACAAGATTGGACAACATTCCAATACCAGAATAACTGAATAACAATTGCTGCATTGGCAAGAGTTGCTACACAGTATGTTATTATCATAATTTCATCTCCAGTTTCTTGAATGGATGTGAATATTCTAGCTATACTGCCAGCGAATAGGAGGAGGCAGGTTATTGCAGACAACTGTCCAGTGCTTCCATTTTTGTAGTTTGTGACTGCTTGAATTGACTATAAAAGAAAATTATGAATTTTAATAACAAAACACTACAGAAGACATGGGCCTCCCCCATACAATGTCATAAATAGTAGTCCTGAGCCACCTCCATCTCTGTCAACTCTCCTACATTCATAAAGGCACATCAATTAACACTATTATTTTTAAATACTTGCCTTTGCAATGAGTACAATAGGTACATTGCTGGCTTGCATGGTCCACAACACATTGCTAGGTGTAAATCCACCTACGAGTGCAGATACTAATCCTACGTAAACTGTCACAAAAGTAACAGCTTTAGTTGGCGAGCCTCCAAAGTGCAACACTAGGGTTGCAATGATTGCTGTTTGGATGGCTAGGAAAGTACCTTCTCCCCATGCACTGAAAAAAAAAAAACAAATAATTAATAATCTCATGTCAACTTAGAATGTTAAAGAAAAAAATATAATTGAACACAGACATAAGAACTGAGCTCTATGGAATTGACTGAAATTAGATTTAAGGTACATAACTGAGCAATGGTATTGTATTTGGTTATTGCAGATTACTCCTTTGCCCTAGGCAAACGAGTAATCTGCCTAGGAGCGGAACAGCTTATGCTAATAAAAAAAAACTGAATATAAGTTCAAAGTTTATAAGTAGGTACCTATCAAATATATGGGAATTGTGTGTTACTTTTACCTGAAAGGAAAGCCCATGACATAGCTGTAGGCAAAATTCGAGGTGATAGCAAACAATTCCAAATATATGGCAAAAACACTAATGCCTTCCCCGCTTTTGCTGCTAAGAATCTTCAGAATTTGAGGCACTTTCACCAGAATGGATCCAGCGATTATACCAATTCCGAGCCCCTTGCTCAGGGTTGATTTGAAGCATGGAACTGAAATAAGAATAAGTATTTATAAAACCTGATAAGCCACAAAGTTCACACTTACATGGTGATTACAAATCCGGGATCTAGTAGATAACGAGTTTACCATCAAGAAAGTTATGATTATCGAAGTATTCTTCAAAACACTTCTCCGACAGCAACGACAATAGTAAACCCTTCACAAGATCTGCCATTGTGACTTATTTTGCTTCTCTCAAGATAATCATATACACATTTTACTTCTTTATTGATTTTATTTTGCTTTTCGAAAAATCTTTCAGCACAACAACCCGCAATATCTTCAATTCAACGGAAAGGAAAATGCGAAAATCGAGCGAACAAGGATGACATTGACTGTTATAACAGTTGGTGGGTGACGTGTGACTTTTGTGACAATGGCATTTAAAAAGTGGCATACGAATTGACAATATAGTTGGGTTTCGTTCGTCCAAGGTTGGGCAGGACCAAGAAGATTGCATAAAACACAAGATTTAGGCTTCTTGGGCAGGGTCTCACCCATAAATGGCAACTGTCAAATTTGACAGTTCTCGCCATAAATAACGAGTGTTCAATTGGCTGCGTCCTTAGGCTCCCCCATAATCTATGGAATTTATATAGGTATCTCTTTTCAGCCGCTAATTTTGCTGGACAGTCGGCGGAGCCAGTTTCATGGTTACCTGGCTTCTTAAAGAGCAAGCAGGTGCACACTTAGGATCATCAGCTAACTTCTGGCATTCTTTGTTTGTGTGGCCGATGCCGCCACAGTATCCGCAAGTATGAGGTGTCTCGCGACAAAACTTTGCCGCGTGACCATACTGCTGGCACTTGTAGCAGCGAGTAACCAGGGTGAAATCCCTCACAGCACGAAGCACGAAGACCAGTTCACGAAAACCCTGTCCTTAGTGATGAGCGCTTTACGTATGGCGGCTGGAACTTCTATAATATAATTGCAGGACTCTGCATTCTTCCTGCCCGACTTGTGGCTTAGCTTTATGGTGTTCAAAAACTTTTCCAGCTCGCAGTTATTGAAAGTCTCGGCTAAATTTTGATGAAAGAGGCAGGAGAAAACTTCTTTTTCGGGCATCAATGTCGGCACTCCGATGATGACGACTCTCGGCTTTCGTTTAAGCGGCTCGTCGATTGTTAGGCCAGAGTTGGTGATCTGAACTGTGTTCTTCAGCTTTTCGATGTCGTCCTTGGTGTCAGTGCTGATGATGACGCCTCCGTTCCTGGTCTTCCGTAGCCCTCTCACATGCAGCTTCATTTGCTCAGGGCAGATAATTTTTTGCACTAGAGATTTCGTGTCTTCACTTGTCTTTATTTTGTCGTTCGGGTATATGGCCACAGAACTGACATTTGTGGGCTTTATGTAAGTGTTTGACCCTTTTTTGACCATTTCGGCGAAGGAAGTTTCGCCGACTGGTTTCGAGGTCTTCTCAATTCTTTTTAACAGGTCTTCCAGCTGGATTTGGATTGGGCAAGTTGGTGTTAGAGCATTTCTATATTGCTGTATGCCTTAACAATTTTGGCTTTAAGAGACTAGTACTGGACGGCCATTTGCGAAGTGCCATTATCCACTTTACGACAGAGAGCGCTAACTCGTTGCTTTTGCTCAGAGTTCAGTTTGCCTTCGGATGCAATAGAGCACACCTCATTCAGGCACTGGTTAATCGAGTTCATCCAACCTTGTATTCAATGTTATTGTTGACTGAAATCAAAAATATCACTTTATTTCCGTGTCAGTGTTAATTATTAAGAATTTGACCTTTTCTAAGTATACATTTATTGTATTTATGGAAATAAAGTTTTTGACTTTTGAATTTTTTTTAAATTTCGTTAGTAGTCACAACTTCGTACTCGGCTTCTTGGGCGGCAGGCACATGGCGAATAGGGGGCTCAGGTGCGGGCGTGGTGGGGGTCGGGGGCGGCGAGCGCGCCTTTTTCTGCTCTGGTGGCCGAAGGGGCTGGAGGTGTCCATTTACACTAGTTTAGTTAAGATAGCCAGAAAAATCTATCATTGTTACTTTATACACACGTTACAGATATATGTCACAATCAGCAAAAAACTAGGTCACAATATAGCAATTGATTATTTGCGAATTGTTTACATCAAGGCACGTCTTGCCTCAACGACGGCAACGGATGATAAATGTCGTTCACATGTAGGTAAACTAGTTTATCAGCGGGCTGTAAACCTGTCTAACAGTTGACGACTTACAAACTGTTTAAAAAAGCTGTTCGTTCATTCAACGACCACCACTAATTTCCACCAACAAAGTTTTTATTTATGTTATAGGTACTAGCTGCTGCCCGTGGCTTCGCACGCTCTTTTCCGAAATAGAAAGTATAGCCTTTATCCATCCCCGGGATACCATCTATCTCCATGCCAAATTTCATAAGGTCCGTTCAGCCGATTAGGCGTTAAAAGGTACCTAACAGATATTTACTTTCGAATTTGTATTATTTGTATAGATGACAGAGTTTGGTGGAAATGTCCTTTCGCGGTGGAAACCCGGCTTAGTTAAACTAGCTCGTACCAGGCGGCTCGCTCGCGTTATTTTGGGATAAAAGGCTATCCCAGTCTAAAGCTTCATTCATGCAAAATTTTATTTTTGATTGTTCAGGAGTTTTACCGCTACACACACCATACGTTCAAAAACTTTCGCATGTAAAAATAAAGTATTAGAAGGTAGAATTTGGAAGAAAACTCGGAACTATGATGTGCAGCTTTATTGACGTTTTCAAGTTATAACAGGAAGCTCAATTCTTCACGATATTTTAATCTAACTCGATTCACTCGGCGACAGCAGGGTTGCGTTGACACCTAATTTAACATAATAAAACACCTACTAACCTACTCCTCAGTAGGTAGGTACAGCTTAATAAATCGGAAGTTCTTGATGTCCTTTCACATTAGGTACATACTATATATTTTACTAACTTCTGCCCGCGGATACATTTACCTCCCTGCCAATTTCATTAAGATCCATTCAGCCGTTTAGGCGTGAAAAGGGAACAGACAGACATAAAGAATTACTTTCGTACAATATTAGTATGAATTAGTTCTAATGCTGGGTATTTTAGTGTTGGCGGATGTGCAACAATTCGGCGGCGTAATGACTTATAACATTTCTTTACTCTGCTTTAAAAGGCTTCGTGGTGATGCGTGATAAATAACATAACTATAACATTTAGGTAATACATATAAAACAAACCTTTTGGAACAAAAAAACATTTTCTCACGCTCTGGAAACAGCTTGGAAACTAGCATATTTAATACTCAAATGTATATCTCAACTTTAATGAACACTTGAAAACAGTAAATTATTGTTTGAACAATCTTAATAACCTTTGAATAATCCCGAATGATTATAGTAAGCTGTTCCCGTTCAAATTAAACAAAAATAATGTAGGACACGAAACGTCCGATTTGATAAGGTGCAAAACATTAAACTGTAAGAGTTATAAAAAAATCGTTAAGCTAAATTTCACATCCTCTTATAAAATATCTAAAGTAGATACGTACAGAACAAATCTTTCTAATATTAACATGGATTACCTACAGTAAAATAATTATAGTGACTATCTACATGGAAATTATTCCATGTAGATAGTCACTGCATGCATGCACTTTACTATTTTATCAATTTTGAAGTTTGTAGCATGACGAAGTTGATTGATAATGGCTGAAGGCACCAAAGCCATATTGGTGCCTTCAGCCATTTTGCTTAAGAGAACAAAGATATGTGAAAAACACATTATGAAAGGTGATTTTACTCTATTATATTTAAACACTGCTCGCGATCATGACGGGCTTTTTATCTTGGGAGTAATAACTCGCGTAAAATTTTGATCTCGTATGAATGTGTAGACAGATCAACGTTATTATAATGGTGTTCATTCACTGTAAAGTATGCTGCGGCCGCTTGTAGGAGTTTTAAATAGGAAAATATAATTATATATTTCTTTATTGGTTTAAATGTGTTTGAAAAATCAAGAATCGTATTTTAGCCAGTTAAATAGCATACAAGTTAGACATACAATTTTTTTTTAAATAAATTGATTGTGTTTTTTATGCATAAGAATTATAGTAAAATTTTTAGTTAGTATTTTAAAGATACATTTAAATGCGACTGTAATGGTTGTGTGCAACCCGCAAGTAACGTTTATATAGTGCTAACTAGTAGCGCAAAATAGCGAAAAATTGCAATGTTTACAGACATTGCATCTTGAGTTTAGCCAGAGTATAATCTTAGATTCTACGATGAATCAACACCAATCTAAATATTCATATCCATGGAATAATGCCTTAGAACTACTAACAGGTTTTAAATATATACATTTGATAGTCTAACATTGCTAAAACACTGTCTCTGTTTAACTCATGGTGATATAAACAACCATCAAGTAAATATGAACAAAAACATCTCTAATATTACAGGCACAAGAAGCAATTATCAATGCTAGACTATTTGAAAACAATAACTGCCGCTATATTAAAACTAGAAAAGTTCAGAATGCTACACAGCATTCTTATTTAGCCGGCTCAGGAGAGTGGCTTCAAGGAAAATGATAACTTCGGCCGGGAATTGTTTTTGCCAAGAATTTTCTTTTGTTCTTCCTTAACTCGCTTTTCTTGTTCTTTCTTCATCCTCTGACGTTCCTCGTCCATTCTTCTTTGTTCTTCAATCATCGCGAGACGCTCCTCCGCCTGGGAAATAGTGAAGTAGTATTAGTAATGTTACAACATGGACGTTTGTTAGTCACTTCTTCACGCCAAAACTAATGCACAGATCAGGCTGAAATTTTGCTTACATATAGTTCTAAACCTGGAGTAACATATGGACTACTTTACAACGCATGCGAAGCCGCGGGCAAAAGATAGTCAACATCGAAAATAGATCTACAATAGGGCATATGCATAGATTTTTTTTTATCAATAATCTAGATTGTGATAAGTAATACATAACCGAAAAAATATAACACCCACAAAATTTTTAATTATAAAAGTATAACTGCACTCAGTTTCGGGTGATAAAAACTATGATAATATTGGCCCTTTTTCTGTGACGTCACACTTCACATTGTCAACTCAAAGTGCTTTCGTGTCTTAGTTGATATTTTATTCAAAACCAGTAAGGTTTATATCATTTATTTGTTACTAATTTTAGTAACATTTTATTGATTCCTTGAAAACTGCACCTGAAAGTTTCTTTGCTTAGACCGCAAGATACAAATGTAAGGAAAAAGTGGTGCAAAGCGATGAGAAGACAGAATAGATCGACGAGCTAGTAGGACTCGCTAAACTAGCTGATGTGCATTGTGGACATTGAACGTGTTAAGTAGTTTTTACTGCTGTGGTGATCATTTTAACGTTAACGTTTAACGTTAGTACTTCTAGATTTTATTTATCTAAAGGAATCGTTTCTAATACACAGTTCTGTTGTTACACAGACATGGGAAACAATTCTGCTAGCCAATTACTTCACTATGACAATGCAGAATCGTCACGATCCTTAGATGAAAGAAACTCCATAAAGTACGTACGTGTGGTATTATTTGCACGGAGATAGATAGATGATGAATGGTAATAGGTTTGTTTATATTCAACCTAGTCCTAGACACATTTGACGTGCGATCATCCATCTGAAGTTTTTTTTTTATCTAAGGCAATGGGGGAGATTTCATTTTCTAGCTTATCATATAATTTTTAGGGTTTCGAAGATCGGAGATCGGTTTCAAAACCCTTATGGCATCGCTTTTTCTGTCCTTTTTTCCGTCTTTAATATCTCAACAACTACAGCAGCAAATAACGTGAAATTTAAAGTAATAATACATTTCGAGCGCCTGTACAGATTAAAAGAAAAAAAAATAAATGCAAAAATTTTCAGTACAAATTGTGATGTCATTTTAAAAGAGGCCTACATGGTCAAGGGGGTTATCAATTGAAAGGTACGGTCAAGGGGGTTATCAATTGAAAGGTCGGTTTGTACAACTCAAAATGTTTTTTTTTTATGTCTGTAGGTTTCATACTTTTTTAAATATTTTAAAACAAGTCGAAAACTTAACCATTCCCCCCCACTATCTCCGAAGTTTGCAGAGCGATCCATCTGAATTGCATGTAGCGTTTGTAGATATGGATCTATATTTTACAGGAAAAATATAGAGAAGTCTGTAAAAAGACAACTTTTTGAAAAATGGTAAAAAAGGGGCGGGGGGTAGTTTTCAAAAGGGGGGGGCTACCTCACCGAGTGGGGTATCAAATGAAAGGTATCAATTTGTACATCTCAAAACAATTTTAGAAATTACTGTAGGTTTCATACTTTTTAAAATATTTTGAAAAACTCGAAAAACTACACCAAGCAGAGCTTTGTTATGGATATTATAAACTGTAAAGTACTGTGGATCTAGTTTACTTACCAGCTTTTGCTGGGCTTCTTCAATCTTTTTATTATTTTCAGCCATGATTTCCTCCAACTCTTTCCTTTTACGTGTTTCTTCCTCCTGTTTGATAAAAAATAAATATTAATTCTGGTCTCAATAAAGACTGATACACAATAATAGTCTGCATGTAACTACATTACTACGGTGTAATATTCTTTTTCAAAAATGTGTACAGTACCAGTACAGTATCGGTATCAGTGGCCCCTCAAATCAGTGAAATGGTTTTAAATACATATTTTGAAATTGTGAATTTCAATTTTAAACTTTAAAAAAACTTCTGAAAATTTAAGCTGGAAGAAACTGCTTATCCTATTGTCAATGGAGAATGCTTAAAAGCATAAAGCTCCATCAACAGTTTGTACAAAAAGTAACTTTGTTATAAATGTGGTTATTCAAAAAAATGGTTCAAAAATACCTTCAGCTCTCATGTCTGGATCCTCATGCTGCATCTCCAAAACATTCTTACTGCTTCTCGGTCTTGTTCAGTCTTCAGACCTGACTTATAGACTACGTGACTGCCAGGGACAGTCAAGTGAACAATTTAAAAATGCTATCCTGATGCCTCAACGGCTATCTTATAAGGCAGGACTCTGCCACAGGCGCAAATGGCATGTATGTTACATAATGGTGAAACGGATAGGACGGTCTCAATTAGAAAATAAGTAAACAACTTGTACGCTCGAACTACACCTGACTGGACCTTTAACAGATATCATTGAATACTTTTATTAGTTTTATGTCTTATAACTGTAGGTATAAAACATTGAATTAACACTGTGATTTATAGGGTGAGACAACAATGCAGATTGTTGTCCATGTTGGTGTCACATGCCAGTGCAAGGGACGCTGACTTGCCCTGGCACCTGACTGGTAGGGGATCATGGCAGTTACCTGTCGGGCCAGTTCCTCTCTCCTCTGCTGTTCTCGCTGCCTCTCCAGCTCTTCCATCATTTCTTTTTCCATTTTCCGTTTTGCCTCTTCAACTCTTTTTGCTACTTCTTGTTCTATTTCATCTTTTCTTTTCTCTAACTCTTCCTCAACTTTTTTCTTGACTAGCAGTTCTATTCGTTTAGCTGCTTCTTCTTCAACAACCTAATGTACAAACTCTGTATTAGTTCAAACCGCTTATGAAGGTTAATGTGAGGATAATTAAATGAACAAATTAAAAGGACAGGAGCTCTAAATTTTTTGTAGGTATGGTATGTTACCTTTGCCTCAGCTTCCCTGACTCGTCTTTGGCGCTCTTTTTCTGCTAAACGATCTACTTCATCCATTTTATTGCGGCCTTTAGACTTCTTTCTACTATGATTCCTGCCATCATAAGAGCCATCACTACTGGTTACTGAAGAAATAGAGTGTGAGCGTTTCCTGAAAAAGAAAAAACAGTGTTGGCACCTTTGTTTGTGCTATTGGAATTGATCGAGCGATAATGTGGTGTTCCTACCAAAAAAATTGTACCAACAAAAATAATGATAAGGTAAAATATTAATGAAACCTGGTAAATATGAAACCAGAGGACCTAAACTAGAATAGAAACAATGTTAGGTTTTACCTGGATTTGGAACTCCTATCTTTTGTTTTTTCAATGAGTTTGGAACTTCGTGTGCGGGATTCAGAGCGATCCTTGGACCGACTCTTCTTCCTCGAATGTTTGCTGCTTTTATGATGACGCCTTGGTGTTTTACTGCGTGACCGCGAGCGCCCCATTTCAAACAGGTGATTTTTAGCAAGGGACCTTCAAAATAGGAAATGGGATACGTATTTTCTTTACTTTCCGGAGATTGTGCGAGCTGCAGCTGTTTATTTTCACTTCATTTCTTTTCTTCTACTTCATTCCACCTTCATTCTATGTTCTCGCTTCTCGCTTGCTTGCATGCACGCATGACATTTGACACAAGCAAGTTTGTAGCATCGAAAAAACAAAAATCTAGTCTCTATGGATCGGACTAATATCCCGGCTACACGCTCTGTTTTGCTTGTGCGCGCAATGCAGTTTGTGCAGTTATGACTGTGCAAAATGACGGAACGCAGGTACAGTGGCCACACGTAGGCTAGTGTAAACTAGACTGCGCAAACCTTTTTATTTATTTATTTTTGATGTTCCTTACGTCACGATGTCGCCTACAGATGAGTTTTTTTAGGAACTCGACGATTAGTAGGTACGATTAGTACAATTCTATGAATTCAGTTAAAAATTCCTTCAAATATCCTCTCACATCACTAATTTTTTCGAAGATCAAAAACACTTTGCCGGACTGAAGCGCGGCTTGAATGACCGGCCACACATTCAAGTAAACACGAGCACACTAAATTTGCGCATTCCTATCCTCAGCATGCCAACGATTGCACAAGCCGCGCTTCCAAGCTTAGGCGACCTACCGTATTGTCGTCCACACGCTCCGTCTTACCTGCGCAAACTAGTTTGTGCAAGCATGCTTGCAAGTAAGATAAAGCATGTGGCCGGACTATAAAAGTTGCTTGCAATCTATAGTGTCAAATCCTTTTAATTCTATTTCGCGTCTTCCTATTCTTGAAATCAAACATCTTCTTTATGAATGTCATCACATCATCATAAACTAGGCATCAATGTAGTTTTTGCATGGATAAGTAAGTACCAGGTCACTGGTATTCCGGGCAATAAGACAGCAGACAGTTAGGTTTTCTTGAGCATTTTCATATATTGCCACGAGCACGACGATGCTTACTACCTACCTAAACCTCTCTTTGAAAAATCTTTAAAAGGATTTATGGCATGCCTCAAGTCACGGCATCACGCACGCGTGAACGGCTGGACAGATTTAGCTTTTTTTAGGGTTCCGTACCCGAAGGGTGAAAACGGAACCATAATAGGGTTCTAAGCCTCCGCTGTCCGTCCGTCGGTTCGTCCGTCTGTCACAGGGCTCTATCTCATGAACCGTACGAGGTACACAGTTGAAATTTTCAGAGAATGTGAATTTCTCTTGCCGCTATAACAACAAATAATATAAATAAAATAAATATCCAAATTAAAAGGGGCTTCCATACAAAAAACGTATTTTTTTTGGCTATTGAACCACAAAGGTAGACAGTAGAAATTTTCTATATATAAGTAAGACTTTAACTGTAATAATAACAAAAACTAAAAATATAATAAAATTGAAAATTTAAAGGGGTCTCCGAACAAGTGAACCTTTTAATGTTCTTTGAAAAAGTTGCCTGATTTTTACGTTACGGAACCCTTCGTGTGAAAGTCGACTCGCACTTGGCGGTTAATTTTTTTGTGTTTGTTAATGTCAGGAGAAGGTTCTTATGAAAGAAAATAATAAGAAAGTTGCGCGGAAAATTTAAGAAAACATATTGTTTGGCGCTCGCGCGACGTTTTTACATAGAGTGGCGAACCGCGTACGCTTGGTTGCCGCTTGGTTGCCGCGCGCTTGCAGCTTGCTTGCAGCTTCCGCATTTTCTTGATTACCTAGTAATATCTATAAATATCTAGATTCTCCATGAAATTTCCTACAAATTAGCATGTAAATATGCTGTAGTTGAATAAAAACAAATAAATGAGAACCACGTAAAGTAAGAGGATTTGTAAAATCGCGGCGAAAGTTAGTAAAGTAGGTATAATTTTTCTTTTTTCCAAGTTTGAAGTACTAAATGTGTTTTAATCGCAAGTTAGATAGTCTATTGTTACATTACAAGCAAAAACCAGCACGTGCCCATACAATTTGTTTACACAAAGAGCTCGTAAAACCACTCGTAAAATTGCGACGCGGCGGGAAAAAAACCGCCTCGTGCCAAAAGGGATTTATGACGAATTCTTAGCATTAGGGTGGTGATCTTTGTGTTAGTAATCAGCTTGGGTGGTTGGCTACCTGTATTAAATCTTTTGACAGTGTATCTTTTTTCGTTTCCGAGTAAGGACCAAAGAGGCCGATAGCATAAACGAAGTTTGAATTTGCCGCCCTCGCGGCACTTTTCATTAATTTGCTTATTCAACGAATTTTTCGACGGTTTTCGACTCAAATCTATCTATTTTCACGTAGTACGTACATTTTACCATAGATTACATACAACAATCTACTTGTCATCCAAGATCAATTAGAAAAAAACGGTTTATCCATAGACTGACCGACATCGAAATTTGGTCGCCGCCGACCGTCTTTCGGACGCTTGCCAGTCAAAAGATTTTTTCTACACTTTTGTTGATTTTAGGCTTGTTATGACCTCTATTTCGTCTTGAATCGATGGTATCGGTTTCCAACCGATCGTGCCGACCGTTTAGACGCATTTTTCATTCAAAAAATGTGCGAGCAAGCGAACCACCTCGGGTCGCTTGCCACAAGTGCCATGTTTATGAGCGACCCCAGTTGGGTCGCTTGCCAATGGAGAGGCAACCATAATACAATTTCAATTCGATATTCATAGATAAGACCCTCTGAGTCTGTACTCAGAGGATAAGACCGGACAACATCATTCTGTCGGGGCAGCTAGTACACAATAAAATGCATAAGAATATATGAGATCTACAACGGTAATTTTTCTGTTATATATGGACATAGTATACGCATTATATAACATAGACCAAAAAAAATCTGGTTATAAGTTACGTTAACCTACGCTAATTATTATTACAGTTACACACAGTGAGGGAAATGGACTCTTCACAATACAATCTTTGAACCATGAACCTACTGAAATACCAATTCCATGCGAATATATTATGTTTTGACGTAGGTAATGGTGTCGATTCTGTTGTTTTAGGATTCCTATCTAAAATTTTACGATTTCTAAATTTTCAAAGTTAGGTTGACTTAAAAGTTACGGTATTCTCTAAACAGGATCCCTAAATTAAATTTTACGATTTCTAAATTTTCTAACATAGGTTGACATAAAAATTATGGTATTCTATCAATACAACACACAACACAACACAACACACTACAACACTGTGTAACAGATCCTACAAATAGCTAAATTAGAACGTGTTTGAAAATCCCAAACTGACTGACTGTCTGTCTGTCAGTCCGTCAGTCAGTCAGTCCGTTAGTCCATCAGTCCGTCAGGCCGTCTGTCCGTCAGTCTGTCTGTCTGTCAGTCCGTCAGTCTGTCAGTCCGTCAGCCCATCAGTCCGTCCGTCCGTTATTCTGTCAGTCTGTCAGTCAGTCAAATGGGTGCGTACAACTTTTATGTACCCTAAACCCTTTCTCCCTAATCCATCTAGCATTTTGCCTAATAATTTTAATCATGACCAAATTAGATGCCTCCTAAAATTAAGTAGACGTTTCTATACGTACCTATAGCTAAAATGTAATGCAAAGTTTATTAGGTTGAGTAATGCAAAGGTAAATAAGTTGAGTTGTTTTAAATCTGTGTGTCTAACATGAGTTGTCACAGTTAGATTGCCTGACGTTACTACAGTAGTTACGTAAATATTAGTACCGCGCATTTTAGTACCCAACTATCCGCTAGAGGCGCTGTTCAAGTTTTCATACAGTTTTTTAACTACAGTCGCTAGCGAGTATAGATTGTTAAAACTCATGGTAGACACACTGTCATCCTAATTTTAAAACAGCCAGTCTAATTTTTGGAACATAGAATAGTTTTCGTCTATTTGACATTTCTAAATCCTAATTTTAGCTAATTCTAAAACAACAGAATCTATTTATTTATTTATTTTTACAATTAGGTTAGCCTACAGCGAGTACACCATAACATTCAAGGTAGGTACATAATTTTTAAATTAGTGATTCTAAGTGCACCAACCTCTTATAGGCCGACACAGCATGCATAAGACTAACTATAAACACTTTAATACAAAGCAAGGAGATTGTCGATAACAAAAGGAATCAATCATTGAAATATACTTAAAACTAATGTAAACCGAAAGCAAAAAATTAATAAGATAAGTTAGATATACAAGATATGTAGATAGAACATAATTTATATACAAAGTAGAAAGTAACAAGGCATTAAGGCTAATTAACAAGCTCAGAGTCTGTAGTTAGCTGAATCGACACCAATGTCTATGTAACTACGTAGGATGTAAGTACTTAAAAAAGTATCTAACAGCTACAGTACTTATTGGTATAATTGACAAACGTTCACTTGACGGATCTTGTTTTCCAAAGTTGGTACCTCACCGAGTGGGGTATTAAATAAAAGGTATTGGTGTCTACGACTCAAAACAGTTTTTGAAATTCCTGTGGGTTACATACTTTCCGAAATACTATATTGAAAAATGTCCAAAAATTTACCATTATCCTCCGAAGTTTGCAAACCGGTCCATCTGAAATGCCTGTAACCGGTACCTACCTATAGTAGGTACATAATTATTAGTATACATGCTTGAAAAACGTTCATAACCCTCGGCACGCGAGTCACATTCGCACTTGACGGATCTTGTTTGAAATATGGTGTAGCTGTAGCATGCTCAGGCTAAGCTTGCTAAGCATCTTAACTTAGCTAAAATAATTTTAGAACAAATTTGTTTTTTTTTGGCTAATAGCAATAGAATAGGAAGACCGCATACAATATAGAATAAACGGCGCGCGAAGCGGGCCCCGATTTTTTTTTAAACGTTAATCGTAACGATCTGGTAAATAAAATTAGAAGAGTATGACTAGAAAGAAATAACTGCAAGCGGAGCGAGCCGCAGTTGTTTATGTTCGAGATTGGTGCGACGGAGGTGACAACCTCTCTCAAAGAGTCTGACGTTAAAGTTTATTCAGCGCCCCTTGCCACCTAGAACTCACGAGTGACCGCTCCACACGCTCTACTCTAGGGTTTCACATGAAGCCCACAAAACTCAAATACTAAATGTCTAGTATATAGTCGTAGGTATGTTTTTATGGATTGATTCTTATGTGAGTATTCTCTGGTTGTGTGAGTGACTAGTCACCCCCTAGTGCTTGGTACCCGGGGCGGTCCGCCGGTGTGGTCTAGTGCTCCTGCGCCGCCGCCACTGGAGCACTAGACCACACACAGAATGGCAAGGTATTAACGGCGAGCGGAGCTAGCCGCGAAAATTTTGTGGTTTTCTTTGTTTTTTTTGCAGTGCAAAAATGTGGACGGCAAGGAGAGCTAGCAGGGCGGTACCCTGGCTGGGACATGGCCCACGTGGCCTAAAAGTAAATACGCCACTGAAGAAAACTAATATTTTCCAGGTAGGTAAATATTTATGTACTTAGGTTTAAATAAATTAAACAATTTTAAATATTGTAGTCTTTATTTTGTAAAATGTTCACGAAACAATAGATAGTGATCGGATAAAGGTAAATTTATGTCGTACCTACATTTTATACGTTACATTAAAAGTTATTTTGAAATGAATATTCCTTCGTTTTATGTTTTATAAAGGAAACTAGATTCTTTGTGGCTGTAAGAACGTTATTTGATAAAGTTGTTTCAAGCTCCAAACTGTCGCTAACGTGATTTAAATAATGTATTCTTGGACAATTATTCCACTTAATATGGCTGTAATTTTCGTCAAGTGGACTGAAATTAAATGAGTCACGTCTTGCTAGGATACCATTAACGGTGTTAGCGGCCGAAAAAGATTCTTCTGACGGTAGAAAATCTTGATCTGAGTTAAAGGTCGAAAAATGTCCATAGCGTCTCATTATACTGTCTTTAACCGAGTTAGCGATCGAAAAAGACCCATTTTTCCTCACTAAGATATCTTTAACGGTATTAGCCGTCGAATAAGAACTCTTGCTTTTCGCTAGGATGTCTTTCACGGTTTTAACAGCGGAGAAGTCACTCTCAGACTCCTTTAACAATGATTGTATATTTGTCTCACTTCTGGAACACTCTGCATCGATATGTATATTGTTTACCTCTTGTTTATCGTTATCCCATAAAGATGATGTTGAAGATTGGCTGCTGCGATCATCTGCAGGTGTAGTAATCTTATCCATCAATTCTTCCAGTTGCTCTGTAATAACTGTGGCAGCCTCACTCAGCTCGTCCTCTGATTCTGTTTTGATAGAATTTGAATCATGTTTTGTGTCAGAACCATCATCCTGTTCAATCATAATGTCAGGCGTATAGTACTTCCTCAGTTTATGCAAAATTACTTCAAGATCACGATTGTTTCCAATGTTTGTGTCATCATAAGACTCTTTTATTTCAACAGTACCCCGGTAAAAGTAATTTAGAGGTAAAGGATAACCCCGCACAGCCATATCTGCAACACCATACTTGGGTATGCTTACAGGCTGGTTGTAAATGCATTCAAATTTTCCTGTAGAACATTTTGGGTTCTTCGGATAATCAATAACAACTGCGAAGGAAAAATATTACGTACCTAATATTAGGTAGGTATATTATTTTGTTAGGTATCTCATAAATAGTACTTATTTAAAAATATAAATATTTTCTTTGAACATGTACCTTTGATTATATCTGCTATGGCTTCAGGGCAAATCTTCGCTGTGACAGGAGTCGTGTGATTCAGATCAGGACATGAGTTAATTTCAATTAACCAAGGTTTATATTCTTTGTCTAATATAAAGTCACAACCGTAGAGCTCAAAACGGTTCTTACATAGTGTCAAAGAATCTTGACAACTCAACATAATACTGACGATTGCTTTTTTCATACCAGGGTAGATGATATTATCCCATACGCTGTCTTTGCCAATTTTGTTCAAATAGTCTTTGTATCTTTCTGAATC
The DNA here is from genome assembly GCA_963662085.1 of Eupithecia inturbata. Taxonomy (NCBI): domain Eukaryota; kingdom Metazoa; phylum Arthropoda; class Insecta; order Lepidoptera; family Geometridae; genus Eupithecia; species Eupithecia inturbata. The sequence goes on along the minus strand of OY759180.1, from coordinate 4,337,214 downwards.
CCACATATTATTTCGGGGAAGCTCTTCATGTCTTCCTCTGCAGTTGATATATTTTTTTTGCACTGCGTTATTCGTCAAATGAATTGATTCGTGGTAATTTTTCAAATTGTATTTTTGGGAACTGAACTTTAAGTAACAGTCTTTATACATCCAAATAACAAGAGGATAGGTGCTTGTAATAAGATAGTATTGTCTTATGTCAAATTTTGTTTCATGAATGAGTATTGGCTCCTCTGTAAAGAAACCATAATTGTAAATTGATATATTAGCTAATTGCAAATATACCTACCTACTAGGTTACCTGTCTGCACGAATTAATCATAAGAATATTAAACAAATGCTTACCGATATATTTTTGTATGACGTATTTGGAGCTGGCTTGTGAGATCAAGTTCATGATAACTGTTAATTGAGAAGCCATTCTTATACCTCTTCCCCTTGAACAATGAGCTGGCTTAATAATCCAGATATTATGACAACCTTCACAACTTAACTGAGGTCTAAATCTATGAATTTCTTTTAGCAAAAACTTAGCGTAAGCCAAATAAATTGACAGTTTGTTTTCTTTATCTTTTTCAAAAACATCTTGTTTGTTAATTAATAGGTAAAAGTTTTTCAGAAAAGCAGCCCATTGCCTATTGGTGGCATGTTTTAATGGTCGGTCAAGATCTTCATTTTGTTTTCTAGATAAGTATTCTTTGCATCTATTTAGTGCGAATATCATAACCTTTATTGATAATTTCCCACCCTCAATAAAAACCGGTCGATCATTCGCAACCATGGCAAGGATCCACTTAAGCAAACTGGTGCATGCTGTCATATTGTAATCTTTTACGAACCCTTCTTTCTCTCCTGAATCATAAATATTGTAGGTGCGAGGTCCGTTTACTTCAGCTTCGTCTTCAATGTAAAACCAGTAATTGCGTTTCATCGAGGAGCACAAACCTTGTTTGGAGGTCCACAGGGCGTCAGTTTTCAGTTTGTTTATAATAGTAGTTCCTTCTTTTCTCATATCGATTGTATCGGGTTCAACCTGTCTCATTTTCCAAATAAAATTTGGTAAATATTTTTCGACCAAATTCGATAGTAGCAATTTTTCCAATTCGCCGTGTATCTGAATATTTTCAGATAAAACCCCTGTACGAATTTTTGCTAGGTTCATTTTAGTAGCTGGAACCTTTTCAACCCAACCTCTTTCTGTTAAAGCTTTCCTAACAGCGGGGCAACTACCGCAAATCATAAATATTTTACCATCTTTGATAGCATCATTAGCAAGTTTTTTCAGAATGAGATACCGCTTAGATCTTGTTTGGCAGCTGCTTATCACGTAGCTTTTCTCTTTAGAGGACATGCCTGTCGGCCGATACTCGCTTAAAGGCATTTTTTTTATTCTTTTTGTTAGTCTTAGGAATGGTGAGTAAATACTTTTTACTCCTCCGCTATCGCAATGTTTATTTGATTTCTTTGATGATGGATTCTAAAAGCACATGTTTGGTTGAAATACATAGACAGAAGAATGTCATATTTCTGGCTACCAGAGTCCTGGAGGGCAATTCAGGCAATATAGAAATACTCGATAAATACGGCAAGAACTGTCAAAATATCGAGTGATTGCTTCATAGCAAACGTAATTAGTTTATTTTTATTATTATAGGCATTTTTTTTCGCATTTATCTTATAAAACAATAATTTAATACAAATAAATTAAACTGTATATACTTATTAATTATGAATAATTTGCATGAACGGAATTAAGGAATTAACATTTAAATTATTTATTTTTCATTAATATATTCAGTGCCGTTCTTAGGACACGACCTTAATTCCAGTCTGTGCCGGCGATGGACTTTTTGCATATTTTTTTATTCTAAATGTAAATTAGTTTAAATTTTTTCATTTGTTTTTTTGCTTCATTTGTTCAATTTCATTAAGTTTATTTTTTTTATTGCCTTATAAATAAAATTTGTTTTCTGGATACCTTCTCTGCGTGGGATGGAGGGTGGTGGTCCACTGCTGCCACGGTGACCAGCCGAATTGGGAGTGATGTACTTTGTGTGTTCTTTATTTCTTATTCTTGAGTACTGGAGAGAGGCCAAAGCTCGTTTTGCTATTGATGTTGTTCTTCTGTGTCGGTGTCGCTTGTTTATTATTATTCCTGATTCAAGTGTGGCGCTTTTAAGAGAGTTGGTTTTAGTCCTCATATAGGATTCAATCGGTTTGTTTCTTGGCACTCAGAAAAATATTCCTTTGCGTTGATTTAGGTAGAGATTTGGGAGATTTATATATAAGTTTTTCATTTTAGACCTGAAAGTGATCTTGCTGAGGTGCGGCATGGGAAGAAGTTAATGCCTCTTGATTTCTGCTAAAGTGTATTAATTGTACCTATCATAACAATCATAACCTCAACGCTACGTTTTCAATTTTTTGAGCTATGTTCCTCTTGTAGATCCTTTCTTTTTTGCAGTATTTTTGGAGTGATATCTTCTTTTATGTAAATTTTTGTCACCTAGGATTTTAAGATTTTTTATTATTTTAATTTTAGGCCCATTCTACATAGAGTCACTGAAATAGGTCTGAATTTTTCTGTTTGTTTCCTTATTATTCTTATTGATTCTATAATTCGGCTCTCACAGGAAATTTCCATTTTTTCTGTAATAATTTACAACACCGTGTCTTCAAGCTCTTGGTACGATTTTTCTTTCTCCAAAGTAATTATTAGACTTTTCTTTTTCATTTGTTGCTCTATTATCTATCTATTAGCATGATTTATCTATCTATTGCAATTTGCTGTTCTTCCATACCTTGAATTTCATTTCTAAATTTTAAAATGTATATTAATTGTTTTGTTTATTTCCTGTATAATTTTTTCTTTCATGTTATTTAGTTCTTGCTACCGTTTCATTGTTCGGTCTATTCCTTTAAGAATTTTCATCTTCTCCTCCATGATAGTAGTGAGTAATGATCAGATGAGTGAGTCCCTCAGTGGTCCCTCAGATTTAAGTTCCTCTGTATATGCTCGTGCCATCTAGTGGTGAGTAGCAGAGCTTTTTATTACATCGAAGTTAAGCTCGATATGATGTGCATCGAGTGTAGCCTAGATGGCGCTGTGCACAAATTTCTATCTGGTCGATTGATTCCGTTGCGTTTTGTTTTAGGTTTTAATTTGCAACACTTTCAGTAATCCAGGGTTTACTCACTGTACCTCTATATAACTTTGTGCAAATGGATTGCAGTTTTGTATGTTCACCGGAACATACAAAACTGCAATCCATTTGTTGTTATTTGTTGTAATAACAGTTCCAATCGCAGAAATAACACTTATTGGCTTGAAACACTTGTGGTTATGACATGTGTTCTTCGTGTTTTAGTGTCACTTTTAGATTTATAAACAATACAATAATACAATAATGGTGTCGATTCTGTTGTTTAAGAATTAGCTAAAATTAGGATTTAGGAATGTCATATAGACGAAAGCTATTCTATGTTTCAAAAATTAGACTGGCTGTTTTAAAATTAGGATGACAGATCTGAAACAACTCTACTTAGTTATAAATAGCTATAACCCTATTCTTTGCATTACATTTTAGCTGCGATTAGAAACGTCTACCTACCTAATTTTAGGAGGCATCTAGTTTGGTTATGATTAAAATTTATAGGCAAAATGCTGGATGGATAAAAACATTAGGGTACATAGAAGTTACGCGCCTGTTTGACTGACAGACTTACAGACTGGCAGACTGGCAGACTGGCAGACTGACATATTGACGGACTGACGGAGTGACAGACTGATAGTCTGACAGACTAACAGACTGACGGACTAACGGACTATCGGACTGATGGGCTGACGGACTGATAGACTGACAGACTGACATACTGACGGTCTTCTGGTCTGACGGACTGACGGACTGACAGACTGACGGACTGACGGACTGACATACTGACAGACTGTCAGTCAGTTAGGGATTTTCAAACACGTTCTAATTTAGCTATTTTTAGGATCTGTTTATAGAATCCCATAATTTTAACATAGGTCAAACTATGTTAGAAAATTTTGAATTCGTAAAATTTAAGTTAGGAATCCTGTTTAGAGAATACCATCATTTTTAGGTCAACCTAACTTAGAAAATTTAGAAATCGTAATATTTTAGTTGGGAATCCTAAAACAACAGAATCGACACCAGATGATGTAAGCATGAGCACAGTAGCGCCCTCACTCGTAGCAAACATGCATATTCTCAAATCTGCAATTCGATATTTGTCGAGGGCTTTTCATCGATAAGTTGCTCGATAAGTCGCACAAGAATGCAGTTTTTGGTGGAACTCGACATATTTGTGATATTTATCGCATGATATTTTAACCCGTGCGTATCGATATATTATTGAGTGAACGTAGAATTGGCCTACTGAACACTAGCGTGCGTGAGCCACGTAAAAAGCATGAATAAAAGTAGGTGCGATAGGTATACCTATACCTATCGCACTGTTTTTTGCCTTTTCTAATTCGATTGAAATCAGGTTCTGACACAGATTCACGCGCAATTTAAATATTTTTGAGGTTTTTAATATTTTCAGCGTTCTGCAAGGAATATACTTATCTAGCGGAATAGTAGTTTTCCGCAAATTAAACCGTTTTCTATGAACTCACGTCAAGCATTTGGTATAATGTTGATTTTCATTATGAAATCTCTAATTTATTTGAATTTCGCGCGAATCTGTGTCAGATTCCGAATGTTCGACTTGTAAACCTGATTTCGATCGATCTAAAATAGCCATGCTGGATTGAGAAAATTGGTCCCGCCTGTGGTATGGAACACAGGAACACAACAACTGCTGTGCTATTATGTTCCATTCATCCCTGTTGTGTATTATTGTAGTATGAGTTGTGTATCGCGCCGGATCTTAGAATCATCGAGATAGATCTCGATGCTTATCAACCCTTTGTACAAAACGACGTCGACATTCAATTTTGCAATCGGCCCAGTCATTCTACAGAAGGGCTGATTATACGATTTGGCGTCGACATTATATCATAACTGTGTCTTGGTGACATACTATTTAGTCATCTAAATTTTATAGGTTAAAATGTATATTAATTTATATACTTATATATTAGGTCCTTACATATGAAATTGGCGTTTTGTATGGGAGGAACAAAAAGTCGAATATTTTTTAATATAATATATTTAATTAATCAAAGTATGAACCATTATTTTCTATGCACTTTTGCCATCTTATAGGTAGTTCATTGATCCCTTTACTAAAAAAACCAGTCCGACGGGAATCAATAAAATCTTTGAAGGCGATTTGGACTGCCCCATCGGAGTTGAATTTTTTCCTTGCAAGAAGTTATCCAAATTTCGAAAAAAATGGTAATCTGTTGGAGCAAGGTCCGGGGAGTACGGAGGATGTCTTAGACTTTCCAATTGAAGCTCTTCTAATTTAGTAGCCGTCTGTTGCGCAGTGTGTGGTCTAGCGTTGTCGTGAAGCAGCAGTGGCGTGGAGCGATTGACCAGCCTAGGTTGTTTAGCCGCTAGCTTTTCCATCATGGTTTGCAATTGCTGACAATAGACATCAGCCGTAATAGTCTGGCCAGATTTGAGAAAACTGTAATGAACAATACCGGCACTAGTCCACCAAACGCTTACAAGTAACTTTTTTGGGGTTAATTTTCGCTTGGGGCAGGATTTGGCTGGCTGGGCAGGATCCAACCATTGCGCTGAGCGCTTCCGATTATCGTAAAGAACCCATTTTTCATCACAGGTAATGATTCGGTTTAAAATACCTTCATTATTGTGCCGGTTTAGTAATGTAACGCAGCAGTCGACGCGCGTTTGCCGGTTTGCTTCAGTCAATTCGTGAGGTACCCACCTTTCAAGCTTTTTAATCTTCCCAATTTGCTTCAAGTGAATTAAAACAGTTTTATCACTAACATCGCAGCCTGCAGCTAACTCGGACGTGGTTTGCGATGGATCCGCTTCCACAATAGCCTTCAACTCTTCATTATCAACTTGAGTCTCAGGCCGTCCACGGGGCTTGTTCTGCAGGTCAAAATTTCCAGAACGAAAACGTTGGAACCAAAAACGAACTGTGTTTTCTTTTGCAACACGACCGCCATACACATCATTCACCCTTCGAGTTGTTTCCGCAGCACTAGTGCCACGGCGGAACTCGTACTCGTAAATAATGCGATATTTTAAGTTTTCCATTTTGTAAAATGAGTGACGCAAACAGAAAAAAACAGAAGAAAAAAAACAAATGAATGACGATCATCGAAGCACAAATACATGAGTCTATAGCTGTACAAATTTGAATTTGGAATTCCTTACCAAAGAGGAGAAATTTGTGATTAAAGTGGCCAGTACGAAAAACGCCAATTTCATATGTAAGGACCTAATATTTTTATAGGGTAAGTTTTATACGAATAAACTAATGAAAGAAGTTGGGTACTTTACTCTGATGATTATTGGCCTGCTGGACGAAAAAGGTCTTCTGTCCAAGGAAGAGTCACTGCCATGATTGGAATATTGTCTAAGACTACGAGTAGTTGCTCTGGATGTGCTTTTGACATTTGAAGATAGTTTGGCCTGTTGAAAAAGGGCGATTATTCAGCCTTAAATCATATGTAGTGAAGACAAAAAATAACCCGTAACTAGTTGTTTTTTATCTTTGGTGCAAATCTACGTAGTAACTTGGGCGATCGATCTTTTTAGAGATTTTTTATTCCAGATAAAGCCTACCTACTAAGTTAAGAAGTCACGCGCTTACTGTTGAAATATTTAGTATAGTTATATAAAATATTTCATTATCCCCTTATCTCCGAAGTTTGCAGACCGATCCATCTGTAATGTAGGTAGGTACTCTACTACTTTTAGGTATTCATTAAATAGCGAGGTCTCTAACCGGTACCTATATATAGTACACAGCAGAAGTTGTATACCACCTTATTGATAAACGTTCGAAACCCTCGCTCAGCACGCAAATCACACTCGCACTTGACAGATCTTGTTTGATTTCGTGACAACAACCCAATACCCAGTATTGCCAAGTGTATATACCTAACTACGAATGATTGCTAAATACTTATATGTTATTAAGTACCTTCGTAGGTATAGCTAATTTACTGACAAAGAAAATTACAACTCAATAATAAAAACAAATTAGAACTATTATTTACAATTGAAACAATTAAGCTAACTGCAGACTGTTGCAAACAATCTACAGGTAGCTCAACTGATCCTTAACAATACCAGTCAGAAGCGTCCCCAAGACGCTGGCTGCTATACCTACTTAACTAAGTTAAAAAAGATTATTCCTACTGGGTTTGTCTAGTACCTACGGGTAGGTACTTAATTACATATAACTTATAAGTATTTAGCAATCATTCGGGGTTATTATACAATGAGTACTACATTATAGATTCATTTAGATTCTGCAGTTAGGTAAGAACAATTTCGAGGAGGCCAAGAGGAGGATTCATCTAGGCTGGGCAGCGTTCGGGAAACTACGTCGAGTCTTCTCGTCATCCATACCGCAAAGCTTGAAAACGAAAGTTTTCAACCAGTGCGTCCTACCCGTTATGACCTACGGAGCTGAGACGTGGTCACTCACGGTAGGGCTGGTCCACCAGTTCAAAGTCGCTCAGATCTATGGAAAGAGCTAGTATGCTCGGAGTTTCTCTGAAGGATAGGATTCGTAACGAATACATCCGATAGAGAACCAAAGATAACGATATAGCTCAGAGAATTAGCAAGCTGAAGTGGTAGTGGGCTGGCCATATCTCGCGAAGAACCGACGACCGCTGGGGTAAACGTGTTCTCGAGTGGAGACCGCGACTCGGCAAACGTAGTGTAGGACGCCCTTCAGCCAGGTGGGATGACGATCTGCGAAAGACTGCAGGCAGATGCTGGATGCGGCAAATTGAAGATAGGGCGCTATGGCGCTTATTGGGGAGGCCTATGTCCAGCTGTGGACTAAGATAGGTTGATGATGATGATGATGATGATTAATCAATAAGTACTAGGTAGATACGTAAATTATCTCTATTAATTGTGTGCGCGGCTTTGCCGCTTATTTTTCTACGATTTTTATTTATTTTTCTACATCGAGTTTGGCTAGTGTACATGTTTATTTGATATACAATATACATCCCACTCTTTGTTTTGTTAAGTTACCGCAAGTTTTTAGAAGTGGTGGTAGTACCACCCCTACTTTAATATATTACCTACTTTGATAATTCTGCAGGAGGCAAAAGGTCTTCTGAGCAAGGTGTCTCCGTCGAGCTTTCCATTCTGATATCTTCGAGTAGCTTTTATTTTACAGGTGTTTTCGCTACAGTTGCATCCTTTGCCCTGTTGTAAAAGTAGGAATACGTTAGTCTGCCTTAAAACAGGCTTTTGGTGGCAGAGTACTACGACTTTTGCTACTTTTGGCGGGATGAAAGTACGAAAGAATACCTATTTGATGTTTCTTATCTTAATTCAAGGGTTTAGCGGTAGTTAGGTACCTTACACAAAAGATACTCACTCTCTTTCTCTTTATTTTTTTTGATTTCTTCTTGGGTGGCATTATAAAGTCAGGTGTTGCATGCTTTTTTTATAAATTTATGCTGGTAATGTAGGTACCTACAGAAACAAGCAGGAATATCATGGAAAAATAACTAAATAAAACTAGCTATTATTTGATGTTTCGATTATAAAGTTTCTACATCATTTACATTATTAGGCAAGTGGCTACTTCTAGTAAGAAATATTAAAGCTGAATTGTACACTCACTGTGAAAACTAGTCTGTAATTAAATTTTGCATTTTTATGTGATTATTACTGGTATTTTGACAAAAATATTGCTTGCTCGAACGGCATGGTTCTGCATTTGACAAAAGGTTTTGAACCAAGATAATATAATACCTGTTTTGAAAAGCCAACTGTCAGTTTCATTGGTAAGATTAGCTATGGTCCTACAGTTGGACCGATTGCTGTTGCGCGGGAGATTCAAATTATATTGCGGTTTTAATTTTTTTCTTCGTTCTGCTAAAAACTAGCGGAATATTAATTTGCCGCAAAACCTAAACCATTATTTATGAAACTCCTAGCTGCTGCCCGCGGCTTCGCACGCGCTTACGCCCGTCCTCGAGATACCATTTACCTCCCCGCCAAATTTCATTGTGATCCGTTCAGCCGTTTAGGTGTGAAAAGGTAAGACAAACAGACAGAGTTACTTTCGAATTTATAATATTAGTATGGATGATAGAACTGACATCGATTTGTAACACAAGTAAGTACACTTGCAATATGTACGACAATTGTAGCGCCATGTGGCGATAAAATTTTGAAACGCGTAACGCGACATGTTTTATCGCCTCCGTATATCTGCGCGCAACCACGCACGCCAAGGACACATTTGCAGCGGGTGGAGTTCATAATTTTTTTTTTAATTTTTTTTTTTTTTTTTTCACTACATGTGGTAAATGTGATGTAAATGTAGCGTTGAGGTAAGTGTGGTGCCGTTGGCGGCTTCACTTTGAAATGTTCACTTAAGTTTCATAGAAAATAGCTTATGATTTGCGGTAAACTACTTATTCACTAGTTTTTAGGGTTTCGAAGATCGGAGATCGGTTTCGAAACCCTTAGGTAGATGGTCTCGCTTTTTTTGTCCTTTTTTCCGTCTTTAAAATCTCAGCAACTACAGCAGCAAATAACTTGAAATTTAAAATAATAATACATTTCGTGCGCCTGTACCCTCGATGGCCTGTACAGATTAATAGAAAATAAATTAAATTAAAATAAAAATGAAAATGTTTAGTAGGTACAAACTATTGTGACGTCGAAATTTTAAAAGAGACCTACAAGGTCAAGTGTGGTATCAAATTAAAGGTATCAGTTTGCACATTTCAAAACAGAGTTTCTTTAAATTCTGTAGGTTTCATACTTTTTGAAATATTTTGAAAATGTCGAAAAAATACCCATTCCCCCCATCTCCGAAGTTTGCATAGCAATCCATCTGAAATGTATGTAGTATTTGTAGATATGGATCTATATTTTACAGGAAAAATAATATATAAATAGAGAAGTCTGTAAATAGCACACATTTTGAACAATGGTCAAAAAAGGGGTGATTTTTTTTCAAAAGGGGGCTACCTCTCCGAGTGGGATATCAAATGGAAGGTATCGGTTTATACATCTCAAATCAGTTTTTGAAATTTCTATAGGTTTAATACTTTATGAAATATTTTGAAAAAAGTCAAAAAATACCCATTCATTTTTGGAAATTTTCTATGTTTCATACTTTTTGAACTATACTGTGAAAAGAGTCTAAAAATTTATCATTCCAAACTTCGGAGAATAGGGGGTCTATTCTCCGAATATCCATCGATCCATCTGAAACGTATATATGTAGGTACCTACTGTTTTTAGATAATAATTAAATAGCGAAATCGCTAACTGGTACCTATTTGGTTAATTGACTAAAGATCGACCCCTCGGTGCGCGAGTCACACTCGCACTTGACGGATCCTGTTTATCTATTCGGTATGATGGGGATTCAGGAAAGAGGATCCAAAATTTTAAACAAGGAAACAGGGATTGGTTTTGAAAAATAGAAAAATCGTAACATAATGTAAAATTTAATAAACTCTTCAAATACCAACAGACATAATTTTTACCTATTCAATGAAACAAAATACAATACTGCATTGTATTGTCTTTTCAGGAGTTAAGTACTCTTAATGACCTAGATAAGAATGTTAGAGTCACAACATAGAATAACTACTTCAATGAGAGCATCTGATAATGTTTGAGCATTATTTTATCTGTAAGTACGTTTAATCAATTATTTTTTCTCTTAGTTGTAGACGTTTCGTCATTCAGAGGTAACATAACCACACGATATGGCACATAAATGGAGGCGCAGCTTTTAGAAAATGTAATTGATTTTTGTTTTATTTTATTCTCTTCGTGAAGTTTGCAAATACTTCTACCGATCGCACTTAGTTTTTGGTTGGGGTCAGAATCCTCCACGGGCTTTCTTGTGCTAAGCGGAGCTAACGACGACGATCGCCTGGTAGAAGTGACCACTCCAGATCTAGTTTGTCTAATAGGTATAGTGGATTCAGTCTTATCAGCTAATTTGTTTTGAACTGATATTGTGGCTCGGAGAATACTGGCCGTTTCTCGTTCCCACTCGTCTGGATCTATGTAACAACGTTTATTGCCTACTGACCTATTCACTTTAATCCTGGGCTTTTCCGCTTTTCTTGCCGACTCGGTCCGGTATTTACCAGAGGGGTTCGCGGACGCGTCCTCGTCTGGTAGGCAGCAGGAGTGGCGAACAACGTGACGACTAGCTCCTGTGCTTTTTTCGCGCCTTCCTCGATGTGTCCTAAAAGAGTGTGCGGACGATTTACGTTTTTTTGAACTGCTCTTTAACGATATGCCTGATTTGACTACTGTAACAGCTTGGCGTACCGTTAGCGATTCCTTACTAGAGGCGAGATTGATTCCGTTTTTGTTTGTCGGTAAAACATCATAAGGGTTCAGCCAACTGAGGAAATCAGTTATTATTGGCCCACTGTATTCAGCGGGTATTGGCACCTCTTTCGTTAGATCTTGATGAATTGCGTCACCAGATGGAATACGAAGTGGCAATGGGGTAGCACTGCGTGCCTCATGCTTTCTTTCTCTGCCCTTCTTGATCATTCGTTTACCATTAATGCATAAAGATAGCCCTAAATATGCTGGAGCTTTCGGGATCGATTGTCTATATGCCATTTCGAAATATCCTGTGTCAGCCTCAGGGTTATAGCGTCGATCGAGTACCACTAAAACAATCAAAACATTCAGTGTGGTCATGGGGTGGTGAATACCTTGATCGATGGCGGTCCTAATTACATATTATTAATCTCTATGAATTAATAAGTTCTGTTTTAAAATATTTCCTATATTTACAAACCTTTTACAACATCATCAAGGCATTGTGGGCACAAACGTGCCGTAACTGATGTCGTCGGTGCCAAATCGGGACTCGAGTTAATTTCAATGAGCCACGGAGTAAAGTCGTCGGTCAGCATGAAGTCAGCTCCATATAATTCGAAGCTGTTTTGCCTCTTATCCATAACATCTTGACAGGCTAACATAGCTCCTATTAGGCACTGCTTCATCCCAGGATAGATTTTTGTGTCCCACATTTCGTATTTTCCTATTTGTCTGCAAAAATGATTTGTTTAATTACGAATAGTAGACTGATTAACTTTCCTTAGTAATAATATTTTTTTTTACCTACCTACCTAAGATAAGCTTTGAAGGTATGGCAGTCCCACATATTTTCATCGGGCAGAGCTTTATCTCTTTCTCCATAGTTCTTATATTTGGTCTGTACAGCATTATTTGTGAGGTGGACAGATTCATGATAATTTGATAAGCTGAATATTTGAGAACTGAATCGTAAGTAGCTGTCTCTGAAATATAAAATTTACCACCATCTAGAATAAGTTTTTAAAATTTAGTTATTTGTCGTTTTCAAACAGATAGATACGCACTCACCTGTACACCCATATTGTCAGAGGCTGACAATTGGTAATCAAAAACCATTGTCTTATATCAAATTTAGTGTCGTATATCACTAAAGGATTTTCTAGAAAAAAGAATAAGTTGTCAGTATACGGAGTCACTTTATTAGGAACCCATAACTATAAACAAGACGATAATTACCAATGTACTTTTGAACGACGTATCTAGTTTTCTGAGCAGGGACATTGAGGAGGCCTATGATATCCTTGATATTGTTCATGAGTTGAATGCCCCGACCGCGGCATTTGTTGCCTGGTTTTACGATCCAAATATTTAAGACACCGTCAATTCCTAACTGCGGCCAAAACTTAGTCAACGTGGCTAAAAGTTTTGCTCCTTTCTTTTCTAATTGCCTGGAAAATATTTCAAATAGTTGTTTGCTAGTGCAAGTGCATCTGGGTATGTACAATCACATACCCAGATTCTTGGCACTCTTGCATTCTAGTTATATCAGCGAAAGGATAGGTAGGTACATACATCGATGCTATAATAAAGTTATTGTGTCGAGGGACAATCGGGATCTACATATCCCCCTATTGTTGGCATATATCGTTAGAATTCATTGTTTACGAATTCAATAAAAATAATCGCAAACCTTTCTAATAGTCGAGTTCGCTAATGCAGTAGTTATCTATTGTGTGAGGAATTTTACCTTATGTTACCGTTTTTATCATCAAATAATTTAGCCTTTTCGTGAACAAGGAGATAATGATAAGTCAGGAACTGGTCCCATTCGTGCTCCCACACATGCACCGCGTCGTCTGTATCGTCTATATCTTTATGGGTGAAGAAAGAAATGTATTCGTTCAATCTGTTTATAGCAAATTCTATGGCGCTGAAAGGGACTTTGCCGTAAGACGCGACCATGCTCTCCTCGCTAGAGGCACGCATTGTGTTCGATAGCCATTTAAGGACGCCGACGCAAGCCGTTTTTCTGAAATCATCGACAAATTCCTCAAGGCTATCCGAGTTGTAGATGTTGTAAGACCGTGGGAACTTTGTCAGTGATACTCCGGGTTCAGTGTGCCAATGCATTTGAGTCAGAGAATTGGTCAGACCTTCTTTGGTGGTGAAAATCGATCTGCAAAATCTAAAACGGGCACAAAATTAGGCTCTAGCTAGGCTAAGGCTTGATAATGGCGATTCTCGCAAGCTCTTTGTTACCTGCTTATGATAACTTCTTTATTGCTGAGCAACCAATCATATCTATCTCTTTTAGTTGTCCAGAGAAAGTCGACAGAATGATGTTCCATAAATTTAAACAGTATAATTCTTTCAACCTTGGAAAGTTCTTTTCCGGTGCATTTTTTTGGATCTACGTTTGGAGGCGGATGGCGGACCTTTAAATTGAGGCAGTTTCGTTATAATTCGTGTGGGTTATGTAACTTGAAAGTGCAAAGTCCTATGGCATTGTGAAAATTTCGTCCGGTACAAGCACGACCAATTCGAATGATTATGAAAGTGGTGTGCGTAAATTAAAAGGATACACATACCAAAGTTACCTCTAAAGCGGGTTCATTTACAGATACCTTATGTGTTTCGTATTTCTCAACCCATCCTCTTTCTAAGAGTGCTCTTCGCACGGCGGGGAATCCTCCTCCTTTGATCATAAACACCTTGTGATCCTTCATAGCATTTTCGGCAATCTTTTTGAGCTCATTCCATCTCTCATTACTCACCCAAGTCTTGTATTGTTTGAGATGTTCAGTAGATGATGTCTCTGTTTTTTGAAATAAAATTCAAATTATGTCTTTCATATTAACATTGGCAATTGAGTCCGTGATAAAAGTGTGTTCTTAAACATGTAAGTTGGTAATGCTGGTACATTTAAAGACAATAATCCCGGAACACAGGGAACTTTCCTAAAGGGCGTTCACCAACACGATAAAATATTCAGCATTTTAAAAAAAAACTCTTATCGTAATTCAAAGCGACAATGCTACTTGGCGGCAGAAATACTTGACTAGCTTAGTGTTTACATATATCCTAGGACTAACCTGCAGATAAGTGAGCTGCATGCTCAGACTTCGAGATTGAAATTGGACTGATTGGCCGCAATTCCTTTTTCGTTGTGCTATCTTTGTGCAGTTTAGAGTCTGACGCGCTCTCCACAAGCTCCATCGTTATAGCCATGAGCTCTTAGGACCCTGTAAAATATAGCTTGTTTAACTTTCACCATGTTTCCTAGTCCTTCATGACGTGTACACGAGGAAGGAGCCAAAGTCGGACTGCCCAACTAAATATAAACTGTGTAGTGCAATAACCTACTTTAACGTAACCTACATTGCGGGTCCTTGGCTCATCAACGATCAGAAAACCAGCCGTGCGAGGCCCTGGGTGGTACCTGTGAGTGACGTCACAGCTGGGTACGTCCTCGCGAACCTCGTGCAGAAAACAGCAACGTGGACCTTAATAAACTTAATGACTTTTACCTTCAGCTCTATATCCAGGTCGCTGATCAGAAAACTAGGTTAGTTAAAACGCAATAGCGTTCCATTTAAAAAAATATATAATAATGTAATGTTGATTTGGAAACTGCGAATTTGATGGATGACATTTAGATAAATTATCGAAACTCAATTTCACTGTTGTAGACCATGCCACTTCAGAAATAAAGTCGTTGTCAGTAAAACCATTTACAAAATCACCTGTTTCCAATAAGGTTACTTGAACTTCTACAGGAAGTCTATAGGACTGGGTAGGTAGGTAGGTACATAATGTAGGTCAGGATAAACATAGATATTTATGCGAAACTTTTTGGTCTGGGGGTGGGAACTGTCACGGGGCCACATAATAAATATTTTTCATCCCATCTATTCGAAAAGAGGCAAAGGGATCCTCGATAAGTGCGAACAAAGTGGGTCATTCCAGCGCACTTACTAACAGCAGTAACGAAATGACGTTTGAATTTGGAACACTAGGAGTTTGTACGCAATTTGCTTCAATAAAGTCCTGGCCAGTAATAAAAAGACGACCAGCTGTGGCGTGGTGGCACAACACGGTACCAAAAATTATTTAACCTCGAGCAACGTACTTTGAATCCCTCGCTACGCATATGATTCTACTACCTACTATAGAGTACTTCGCTTCGCGCTGGATTCAAAAAATCGCTCTCGTTCAAAATAAATTATTTTGTTCCCTTGTGACACAATCTACTATTAAGTCATGTTGCATTATGTATCGTTATCGTTGGCAAGGGTAATAATAATAACTGAAAAACTTTTTAAAAGAAAAGTGAACTCAATATTTCTCTTATTATTTTTTCTATGAATTTAACTACAAAACAAGATATAAAGCTTTTAGTAAAAACTTTGCAAAAAATGGCAAAAGTTTGAATTTTCCAAATTCAATATTGTTTTTGTCTACACGAGTCCGAAATAAAAAGCTCGCACTTTGAAAAATTTAATTCCAAACCTATTTTTCGAATTGATGATTTTTCATGATGATCATCAAAAATCATCAAAAACTGTGTTTACCTAATGTTCCGTCATCTAAATACCAAACATTGAGCTTGGATTGGAGACGTTGAATTATCGGTTGGATGGAAAGGCTAAATATGACCGGACCAAGAGGGTCACCCTGCTGACATCCAACAGCGGACCATAAATAATTTTGACGGTGAACCGTAACATTGCCAGAGAAAAGGGTAAATTTCTGGAATTTTGTCATTAATTTATTATAACAAGGCGCCCCTGTCTACGGAATTGAAGGCGTTTTAGACGTCTACCTTTTCCACTATTTTGTATTTCTTTTTTAACGCAGATAATAATAAAAACCGCTAAAATATTTGAATTACGCGCGAATCTGTGTCAGATTCCGTGTCAATGGATCGGTAACGAATAGTCTGAACTAGCCCTGCTGTTCTCGTTGCACTGTGCTGCTGGCTGTGCTGTATGTGATTGCCTGTCTGTGCCGCATGCATGGCGTTGTCATTGTCATTTTGTTTGATCTGAAGCTCACTTCATGATTCATTCAGGTTCGTTGTGTTGCTCAGCATGTCAACACGTTGAACAACAGAAACAGACCAATGAGAAGACATTTTTAGTTCGTTTCTGCGGTTTGGCAACCTTGATTACAACATGAAGCAAGATGGCGTGTTCATCTCCGCTTTGATGGTCCTCCGTAGAATTTCACACGTTTTGTAATTTTTCGAACTTCTTTCGTAATGAACGAACTGAATTTTAATTTGTAAAAAAATCTAGAAGTGTTTTTAAAGTGATCGTATTGCTGCTGAAGTGCTAGTAACTGCTATAATGTGAACGTAGCCCACCTGAGGAATGTTGGTTTTTTTCAGTGATTTGTGATTCAGTCAGGTGTTTTCGTTTTAGTCAAAACTAAAATTTTGTTCTTGCGCAGTGAGTGAAGTTTTGGAGTTCAGATGTATTTGTGCCGCGGGAATGCTAGATGTCGGGACCGTTTTCAATGTTGGGAAACAAAATCGTGAACTATTTGTTTTGACAGCAAGTTCAAGTAAAGGGAGAAGATTGGACTGGACCCCGGCCGGATGATGGCCTTCAGTGAGGTGAGTTCTCTCGCTTGCAGTCTCATAATTCCAATGTCATCTGGTCCCATGGAGAATCCAGAAAAACATTCTGCATAATCATCTGTTTATGTATTAATAGTGTAAAACACTTTTACCCTTGCATTTATCTGCAGCAGATAAATTGTGATCATGACTTGTGTTTAGCTACTAAAGTAATATAAGATGATAAGCTTTTAGTTTCTATGTCAACAGCATAGGAGCTACTCAAAATCTTAATTGATCTGCTACACAGAGTCAATTATGAGAATATGTGGTTCTTTCTAAATGCAATCAATTCATTTGTTTGCATACTTGCTATCTACCCAATGCGAACAGCCACATGCATGATACCTGTATCAAATATGCATGTTATCTCTAAGGATATCAGTATGAATTTAAGATATAGGTGACATTGCCAAGTGAGTTCTATTTTTTGGCTGATAACTGAATAACCATTTCACTTATTCATTTGATCTTGGGGTCACTTATAAAAATGTGTACTTACTATAAAACAATTACTTTTTAAGCTATAAATTATGATGTTTTAGGTGCATTAGGTAATCTTTAAGATGACTTCACCTTCCCGTGAATAGGGGCAAACATAACATTATTCAGTATGATTTCAAAATAACTGGATACATAGGTACTTGAATTATGACAATCACCTTTATTCTGTTACTATACCTAGGTAACTTGAGATTTGATGTATCAACAATATTTTGAGATTATTTTGGCTTCTTTCCAGTCAATATTACTGTTAAATAACTTTGTTTACATAAAATCTTCTTGAAAGATAGTTCTGTGCAATGGCAGTTTATGATAGATTTTAATATTTGTTAACTTGTACCTGAAATGGAAATCAAAAAATTAAATCATCTGTTAAAATTTACTGTTAACTTAGACTTATTGGCTGTACTACATTAAGTATTAATTAAAAAACAGTTGGTTTCACCATAAAGAAGAAACCTATTATTAATATATTATTATTTAACCTTTTTTCTAATCCTTACTAAACAATGATATTATGTAATTTACGGTTAAGTTTGGAACCCCATTTTAGGTATAGGCCTCCTCAAGCATATTTTACAAATAGGATTCTCTCAGCATGATGTGGGCTTCTGCCATAATTTCATAGAAATAGAATCTCCTCCTTGCTTGAGTGTTCTGTCGGCGCATATGCTTGTATTATGGATACTTCTTAATCTATTTTTTATCTTAAGTACTGTAACCATTCATATATTGCTGCAAAGTCGACTATATTCAGTTTGTGTTTTAGGGTTCTGCACCTCAAAAGGAAAAAAAGAACCCCTAGAGGATCACTTTGTTGTCAATGTTTGTGTGTCTGTCCGTCTGTCAACCCCCTTTTCTCAAGAACGTGTGGAGGTATTGAGTTGAAATCAACATCAAATACTCAAGTCCGTAACCTCTTGGAGCTGTGATATAATTAAAAAATCTAATTTAACGCAATCAGTATTTCCCTTTGCCGAAATTTGGCAAGAAGCAAGGTGTTACAGTACAAGTACAGGAAAATCTTAAAATTGAAGGTAAAGAAAAATATCCGAAATCCGTAAATTTTTTATTTATTTATTCTTGATTCTCGCAAGGGACCAAAACGTACAGGTACCCTATTCCTGTTGACAAAGAATCATAAAATTAGGCAAGAATCAAGGTTTTATAATTATATGGAACCCTCGGTGCGCGACTCCGACTTTTTTTTAATATCTTTATTTATTATGGAGTTTTGTCACACAGTGACTATGCCACTCCCGTTAAAGATCAATTCTTCTACATAACTCGCAAATACAGCTTGACTAGCATTTTGGCCGACTTGCTGTTTTATTTAATTTTTAGTTGTTTTGTAAAAAAAGAAAACCCACATTGTCCAGGTGTTTCACCCTTGTAGTAAAATATGTAGTTTTCACGTTCTTCAATACTGTCACCCATCCTTTATGTTTCTGCTTGGCCCAAATGCCGAATTATATTAAGTCAAGCCAGAGTATAAATTCCATGAATCTTGCCATCTATGATAATGATCTCACCTTGAGAGTACCAATTTTGAGTGTCTTTTCCGTTTTTTTTGTTACTGGAGGGTTATGGTCATTTTCCCCCATTGGTGACCAGCTGGCTTGGGGGAAATAAATCTAGGTATACATTACAGAATTAACAGTAGTCGGTCCTGCCTGCATCAATTGAGTTAGTTGGTATACAAGTAGCCACTTAATAGGGTGCCACCTTGTATTTTAGTAGTGGATTTCATATTGGTTTATTTTATTGTATTTTCTTAAGTTAGCACTATCTGAGGAATGCTCTGATCTGATGAGTGTTTTGAATAAGTATTATTTACGTACTCTTGTTCTCGGCATACATAGTGAAGGACACCCTCTGAACAGGTGGAATTACAACCTGCGACAGACTTGTAGGCAGATGCTGAATGCGGCAAGTTGAAGATAGGTGCTATGGCGCTTATTAAGGTAGGCCTTTGTCCAGCAGTAGACTATTATAGGCTGATGATGATGACCTACTCTTAGAAAATCACTATTTGCTGTGTCAGTGGTTGATGATCATTATGCTGTTGCTAAACCTGATCAAGAAGCAACATTATTTTGATTTACCAAGAATATTACGTAGTATTTACCAAGAATAGACGTTTTTCATTTTTGGCGAAGTGTTTTAGACTTCGCAATTCTCCTTGCAGGCAGCTAAAATAGGTGAAATAAACCATCGTTATTGTCAGTGCGTTTCACAAAATTGTGACGTTGTGGTTTCCCACGGTTCAATTGTTATTCCTCAGTAGAGACTAGGCATGTCGTGCGTGGCGGTTGATACCGGTACTCTACGTGAGACCCTGCGCCGGTACACTTTAGGAACTGACCTCTATTAGTATAATTCGTACCTAAATGGCCAAATCTCTGTGGAAAATCGGCCATTGTTGCCATAGAAAACATTGTCTTGTTTTTAGTTGGCTGTTACTTCCGTTGGCGGATGATCAGTATTCAGATTAGCTAGGTCAGTGAATTAAACGACATTACTGCCACTGGGTACACTTTTGTTGTAGTAATTTTTATATGTATGATAAGATGACAATTCACAAAACAAAACACGATTAAGAACGAATAACATTGTAACTGCAATTATACCGTAGCGTTGTTGGTTCGTCGTTTACCTCAATGACGCTTGAAACTAAGTTTTAGAGGAAGCAAACATGTGCTGGTATGAACTAGATGCTTCATTGTGTGCACTGCACAAAGAGTGGCGAACCTTATCTAAATGGGACGTGGTTTCCTCGTCGGGCCACGCTGGCACCCGTATGCCTGTGCGCTAACATTTCCTACATAGGTATCACGTATGTTGCTAGGCAGACTTCACGTCTTGTTCAAGAAAATGTTTTAAAACTTTTTAAAAGACAGGCATGTTACCCATCTCGCAAGATCCATTCATTGTTACCGCCATCGCGTCAATTGGATTCGGTAAAATCTTTCTCAGGCAGTCGTGCGCGCAGGGTCAACAACCCGGACTTATTAACAATCAAATTCGTAGGGCCGCTCGTGTTGCTCCGGCGTATTTGCATAGGGTCTATCATGCCACCGAAAACAATCATACCTGGAAATTTCCATAGCACACATTGCTGGGCCGTATGCCCGTATAGTTACACAGCGGAACTTTAGTGGTAGATAGAACCGTGACCGACACTACTTGGATGGCATCCAATGGTCGGGCAAGTTTATCGAGCGTTCTTCGGATGCAGGCACCTGACTAAGCCAGTTTTAATTGCCTCGAATGATAATAAGAGAATGAGAAACTCTTCATATTCGAGACAAAAAAAACAACTAATGGAGCTTACCTAAACCCAGCTCAAAGCCTGTTGTTTGTAATTTAACCACTACGCTCTTGTTACGAAATGGCTTACTCAGCATTCGTATCGAAATATAACAAGGCTCACCTCTGACCGTACGGATCGTGATCCAACTCAACTGCCGGCTATTGGGCCATTTGGGATTGGGACCTATTAGGTGAAAGGCAGTCGTGTTTGCCGTTCATTACTATATTCCCTTTTACGTGTATGATAATGTCTGAGAATGCAATGTGCCTGCCGAACCAGAAGTTAGACTAAGACAATTAGTAGGTACTCAAGCAAATCCTAATCTGATTGAAAATGTTTATGTCGTGTGAAGATACGGCTTCGTATTTAAATAAATAGTAGTTTACCAAGATATTGAGACAAATATTTTTTACATCTTCGTTATATAATATGTTTCAGGTTTAACGCAGGCTTAACAAGTTGAGTCCCAATCACAACCTTCTAACCGGTCACGTAACTTACTGTACAAAATTCCGGTAACCGAACCGTTGTCCACCAGCTAAATTAAATTTGTATAGCTCCGAGTTGAATATCCAGTTTGATCGAACGCCAAAAGGTTGACCTGAATTTTTTCAGCGTATTTTTATAAAACTTGCATTGGATGTTTTGATACGGGCTCGGAGTCAGTCGAGATAGAATTTAATAAACACGCGTGAAGGAATGTGGGGTGGAATTGGAAAGCACCGTGTTACTTGCTCCTGTCAGACAGTGGTACTCGCGACGTGCGTAAACATTTCAAAACACTGACTTAATTCAAACCTGATACAGGAAAGTAGGGCAAGCATTTGACACTTGACCTGAAATCCGACCTGTAACGTAAACAGGTAAGCAAATAAATAAATGCGATAGTATTTTAACGGCTTTTGAATATTCATTATAATTTAATGGATTTGATTTCTTAGTTATTTTATTAGGTTATCTGATATTTTTATAATTAAGTACTTAAGTACTTCATCGTCAAATCGTCATTGACCTATTGACACGAAAGAATTGGGTCAAAATTGACTAAATGTTATGTTACACGATGTTCTAAAATGCAAATCTGCCAAGACAAGAGGCAATATAATTTGTGTTACGTGGCTATGACCTAAGACGTGCCTAAGAAACAGTCGTCTACAATCCATTATATGGACGTGGACCTTAAATATTCATGCAGGCTGCCGGCTCTGGGCATCAATATTTATAACCTGCCGCCCGCGGTGATAGAAAAGTGCTCCGCCAATAAATTGCTTGGGGAGCAGTTTTATTCTGCGGTTGAACTATCAATTTTCATCATGGTCCTTAAATTAATAGATGGATCAGACTCAGTTATTTTATGTTATGATTTATTAAAGAAGCAATCATAGTGAAGGCATAGTGAAGAGCATTCAACATTCAACACCGCTACCGCCCAACACAAAAATAAGCATTCAAATAAGGGCTTAAAATCGTAATCTTTAGATACATTTTACAGTGACTAAATGGCTTTAAAAGAGAGCGCGCGAGCTGTCGGTTATCTGATGCCGCCAATATAAAATGCATGTAAATATTACGGGTTAAAGACCATATTTAGTAGTATTGTGCTGACGTGGAACCCTTTGGCCTGCACCGTTACAGCGCAGAGCTCTCACTTGGTAGCTGACTGGTTTGCCTTTTTTTGTTGTGGGCTATATCTCTGTTGTGTCAATAAATGTCTCTCTATCATATTTGAATGCAAATTTTTGTGCTGTGCGGTAGCGGTCCGGCTCTGATCTGCGATAACCTTATAATGCACCCTTATATGCTGCACTTCTAAACCAAGTGTTCCCATATCCCAGACCATTCCGAGTGTTCCTCAGACAAATAAATTAATTAATTTGATGTTACGTGAACGATGCCAAAATAAAATAAATAATAAATTTCTCACTTAAATGAAAATGAAATTAACATGGAATTATTTACCCTTAGTTTATAAATCTTCGCTTCATCCTTCACATTGATAAGTTTTTGCAAACATACTTACGACTTAAGGAAACTAACCTCACAAGATGCTCATCAAACTCGAATAGCACGTTCCTCATTTATCATTACTTAATGGCGTTTTTATAAGAACCGTGTTTGACTTGCTCACCTTACTGAATGAGCGACAGGTTCTATTACGATAGGAGCTGATGCTGCAAGTAAGTAATTTTAATAGATGTTTGATGCTAGAGCTGATCTTCGGTGCTTGTACCACAATTTGAATAACATTTGAATCTTGATATTTGAGAGAAATAATCTGTACTGCAAGACCTTGAAGGGACCGTTAAGCTGCTTAGGTTTTCGTAACGATAGATAGATAAATGTATATTCTCATTCTATACAGCTTCATCATCATCAGCCTATATTAGTGCACTGCTGGACATAGGCCTGCCATAGCGCCCTTTCTACAGCTTGCCGCATCAGGATCTGCCTGCAGTCTTTCGCAGATCGTCATCCCACATGTTGTTGTAATAAAAAGTTATCATTTAATATACGCTTCATATTCTTTGCAAGATTAAAAATTATTTTCTAAGCGTATTAACGGTCATGTATTTGCGTTTTGAATGTAATTATGGCTCAACGGGCAAGATGGCATTCCGTTAGGCGACTAGTTTGACTAGCTTAATGTCGTAACAGCTACAGACCGAAGAATTATGAAAATAAGCAAATATTTCGACTGAGAAATCTCACGGCTATTGTATAGCGTCTAGTGTAGTGTAATTTGAAGTTGTAAACTAGCTCTAGGATTGGCCTACATTGCGGTATATTAAACTAGAATAACTAGTAAATTATTCTGTTGCAAGGAAAATAATTTAATGTTTTTTTCAAAAACTTAAACCCTTTTTTAACACTTTTAATAAGTACCTATTGCGGGACAAATAGTATTGCCTCTGGAATAAAAATCTATATGGGATTACGCCCCAGGATCATTCTCTATACAAAACCAAAATAATCATCAACATCGGTCTACAAATGACGGAGAACATACATAAAACATACGTACAGCCGAACAGGGATCCTTCTCCTTTTGTCGAAGTCGGTTAAAAATACCATGCAAACATTTTTTACGGCATTGGAAACCGGTCATTAAAATTACCATTTCCTATCAAATATTTGCGTCACTTTAAACCGATAAGAAACAGTTATGTCGGTCAATATCAAATCAGCTTTTAGCTAGTTCAATGTTAAAACGTTTGTTTTGCTTGGTCATCTACTTAGTACGTTTACTACACAGGCATATAATTTAATTGTAGACTATTGCAACGGTTCCCATTAATTGGTTTCGCGTGCGTGTCCTTGGCCTTAGGGATGGGTCTTCAGCACGCAACCGGAACGGCTTCTGAGCCGAGATACCACTCGACTATTATGAATCTAATAAGGATATCTGCAACATTAGACTTGTAATTTCCAAGACAGCTATGTTCAGGCAAAATTTATGACCGTTCTGTATAAATACAAAAGTATTGAGATACATGTTTAATACGAGTACCTGCAGGTACTATGCTACTTCATCTAAATTAAAATAACATCAAGGAATTTTTCATTCAATCACTGATTTAGACGTCATTCAAAAAATTCTGAGTTCAAGCATCTTAGGTTTTTCTAAACCTGTATCGCGTACGTGATTTTGAGCACTCAATTTGTTTTTATCTCAATCTTCTTTGTAGATCGTGTCTGTCTCGATAAGATAATTCTGAAAGAATCTTGCGTCATGTTTGATAAAATTGTCGAAAATGACTTTGAAGTTTCCCTGTTTCAGACTAATTAATTTTGATAATTACACGAGGAAACGAACATTCTCTCGTTTGCAGGGATCTTCATTTAAATACGAATTCTGTTATTTTTATTTAGCACATAGATTACAATAACAGAATAAAACAATTACAACTAGTATATACACTTAATATCTATTTCTTAAAAATCTAAGCCGTCACCAGAAGGCAGAGTGCCCAGAATGCTGGCAGCATTGCCACGTTGAATGGCAATGCTAATTCGTTGACCGAAATAGAAGCCAGCATTCCGATCACCTGTTGACTCTACAAGAAGTTTGGTAATATCTTTATAAATGGCGAATTCTGTTTATATTTTAGCTTAACTTAAATATTTGAATACCAGTTTCTGCTTTTTTATTGTAAATATTTGGATCATGCACACAGACCATACATACGACAATGACCGAAATATTGCGGTAATGTTAACCACTTTTCGATCAACATAGCCTACTTACGCGTTTTCTGTGTTACTGCTAAGTGTTTCGTCATAGCTGTGTGGTGTGGGTGGGTGTGTTTAATGCATGCCGTTTATTACCTAATACTTGCACAGTACCTTACCTACGTAGTACTTAATCATCACGTGATACTTGGACTAGTCATGCTTCTCTGTTTTTAGGGTTTCGTACCAGAAGGGTAAAAACGGATCCCTAACACTAAGCCTCCGCGGTCCGTCCGTCCGTCACAGGGCTCTATCTCATGAACCGTAAGAGGTAGACAGTTGTGATTTTCAGAGAATGTGTATTTTTATTGCTGCTATAACATCAAGTAATAAAATTAAATAAATATCCAAATTAAAGCGGGCATCCCATACAAAAAACGTGATTTTATTGGCTATTTTTGCTCTTCGTTTGTCAAGGCTCTATCTCTTTAATCACAGTAGTAATAGATAAATAAGGAACACTTTATCTATAATAACAACAAATAGGTACTAAGAATATAAGAACTTTAAAAATTTAAAGGTGTCTCAGAACAATTGAAAATTTGATGTTCTTTGAAAAAGTTGCCTGATTCTTACGTCACAGAACCCTTCGCGTGCGTCGACTCGCACTTGGTGGTTTATTGTGGATGAGTATGATGGATGATTGATATTTTATTCAATACATACAAACACGTTACATACTTAAAATAGAAGTGGCTTAAAGCCTGTGTTAGTTATGTGAACTCCAGGTTTGCAAATTGTTTCATCTACGACAAAACAGTTGCTAGCACAAATATGATCAATGATCGTGTGTGATGAAAATATCGAGAGGACCTTGAAGAAATGTTACTGCCTACGCGTAAATATTTGCACAAGAGTTGAGAATGAATATTGTTGGAATGTTTGTCAAGTTATATTGAATGTTTCTTAATGTACATACAATGTTCTAAGATTACGTACTTATGTATGCTTTTCCTTACATGCACGTACTAGAATCTTAAAGGAGAGCAACTGGTTTTCAATGCAAATAAATCCATAGATTGTCACAAAAGTCGTTATCAACCTACGTGTTCCTAATAAATGGTACGATAGCGATTCTACTTATTCTAATCAAACATTAAAATGTTACGCGAATAGTTATCCAAAATCACATTGTTAATTTACTAATACTTGAGCTCAGGCTGAATATTAATGAATCTCAACACTATTCACCATTGGGATAGATGATGTGTGTGTGTTTATTTTATTTTTTTATAATGCTGGAGAATTCACACCTCATTTTCTAGCCCCAACCTAAGCAGAGCATGTGCTATAGTAGGTACTAGATAACAGGTATACTTAATACAATACACCTACATTACATAGATAGATATTTTTTATTATACATAGAAAATACCCAGAACACCCGGAACAAATATCTGCAGATCGTACAAACATTTGTCCCGAGGCGGGGATCGAACCCGCAACCTCCTATCGGATGGTCCAGCATTATTTATTTTTTATGTCTAAGAAAATATTTAATATGTAAAGCAAATACCAACTACAAACGCAACTCTTGTGCTGCTTCCAGCTTTGTAAGTTGTCTTAATCCGCAAACAGGCTAACGGTACCCACACAAGAAATGGAACAGCCTCCCTCCTGAACCATGTAGCTACATAAAACAATAATCCTGCTCAGCATAAAGAATAGCTGCCGTAAATGTATGAATAATGTACGCAACCATTGTACGAAGAGTCAAGTTTCAATACAAACGTGTAATATTTTACTATGAAAACGTGATGTTTCGCTACACAACTAAAGAGGAAATAATCGGTTTTTGTTACTGGCAGGCAATATGAACCTGGTCGTATTTATTTACTGCTTAAATAAAATTTCTTTCTGAACTTGGCTGGACGCTCTATCGCGCGTCTCAATGACTATTCAAGAGGCCTTCCTTCTCTCCTTTACAGCGCTTGCCTTATAAAAATAATCGATAAAAATATCAGGCACAAAACTATACCGTTACTCTACATTTCTACTACTACACTTTGAACTCACGTAACGTTACCGTATGCGGTTAAATTCAAAGCTTTGAAACAAATCCGCAACAAACATTTTAAAATTATTCGTTCCTTTTAAGTTTTCAATAGCTTTACAATTGTATATTGAGATATTTATATCGTAGCTAGTATCACGTTCGATTGACGATTTTCGTCGACTCCTCCAGGTGGAAAACTGGAAATAGCTCTCGTATCGCGGCACCGTTACTGCGCTTCGAGCACTCTGCTCTTATGACTGTACATGTTATTCTGATCTCTTTTACATACTACGTTGTATTTTTGTCCTGTTTCAAAGTGCCGTTGTTTAGTTTAAAAACCTGTTTACGTCCATTGTTATAATTGGCCCTTTAAACAGTAATGTAACTCTACCAGCACTCGCAATGTAATAAACACTTTTGACACTATTTCCCTTTCTGTTTTAATGTACCTGCGGGGAACATAAACCATGTGACTTCGCTTCTGTTATATGCGAACTTTTATAGCTTACTTGCTCGAGTTCCCATTTTGTATATTCCTTTTGTGTACTGTGAACAAAGCGTAGTAGTTGTTTTTAAGCAAGTCTGTTATTTGAGCCTAGTATTTGTAAAAGTAGCTAAAATTATAATACTATGTAAAACTGCTTTTGAGACCAATATCTTCGATTTCCTTGTACCATAAGATGAAATCAGTTTCAATAGACGGATGCAAAAGGACCATTTAAACTCATATGCATCTGAACTTGAGGCATTTGCATTTCAATCTTTACTCACTTTATTACTCCGCGTACTGCTCAATGTGAAAATGATTACACAAAATCCTTCATCAATTCCGTTAAAGTTCCAATAGAAAGATTAAAATATGATACAGAGCTAAACATAGATATTTGTGATACATCATAGTATAAAACGGGTCTCTTAGCGCTGTTTTGTCTATTGTCATCGTCTTCATGTTTTAACAGAGGTAAGTCTTTTCTTGTCGAAAAAAGCTTTTAGCACCCAACTATGTTTACCTTGCGGTAGTTGACAAACGTTAACATAGATGTCATGGATTGCTTTCATTGCTGATCTATCCTGAAAACACATCGGCGCCTGTAAAAATATTATGCTCTATATTTTAAAATGTAATTATGTTCCTAGCGAACTACCAGAAAACTTTCTTGTCTATTTTATTTCGTTATTAGTCGGTGAAGATTCCATGTTGAGGACTGCCGGTCGGATGTTACGCTCTTACGACTTTGTCGGCTCGCTCAGTGCATATCCGATTTGTAGCAAATGAAATGCTGCCTCTCCGATGCGCATTCAGGTGCGAATTGACTGGTAACTGGGACGGCTTACTGTACGTACAGTGTTGTCGTTATAGGATGTCATCGCAAACGGTTACGAGGCCAGGCCAGCGTTTGTTTCACGTTAAATGTTATATGTTTCGCTTTTCAGAGTTGGATCCTAATAATTATATTTTTTACCTTATAGGTATGTGGGATACCTATAAGGTAAAAAATATAATTATTAGGATATTTTTAAATATGAGCCTAACTTTTGGAGGTATTGCTCATATATTTGTGAGCTGATAGCTATACTCTACAATGCATATCTAATCAACTCGCCATAGCGAATTCGCAAATAGAGGAAATCATTTGCTAATAATTGGACCTCACTTTCCCTAAAGCTAAAGTTTTATAGTTTTGGTGATATGTCAATTTTAATACTTTATTGAGATTTTTCCTAAATTTGGCCTTCAAACAATCGTAACTTTTTTTTTCTACCTAATTCAATATTTTTTTATTATTTGTTGGTAGTCATAAACATTTGCGAACAAAATACATTGGAACTTCTCTTAAATTAGCATTAAAAAATAAGAAATTACGCTTTAAAAAAAAAATTGGCAAAAAAAAAACTTTACGATCAAATTTATCCTAAAATAATAAAAAACTCGGTTTTTGATTTATACTTCTCTTAAGTTAATTTTCTGGTTCGTCACCTTTCCAACGGTACTAAATTTGTATACAAAAAGTTTGATTCGCTAGACATTTCGGTAGGATTTTCAGGTTAACCAGTCATTTTGATCAAAAATAGTGAAAGTGCCAACGAAACGATAAAGCGAATTTCGCAGAGTATTTTTTGCAAATTTATGAGTAGGTATTAAATAAAAGAAATTAAGTGCTTAGTGTACTTAAATTATTTAAAAAAATACTTTTACAATGTAAAATCGGAAATTAGGAAAAGATTTCGGCCATCAAAAACAAAAATTAAAATTGAGTTGTAATTAAAGATTCTGCTCGAATTGCTTTTCAAAAACTTGCTTGGAAAAAAATTCTACTTAAAATTTGACCTTGAATAAACATTGTTTGCCAAGAATTGATATTTTACGGGAGTGCCATAGTCACAGTGTGACAACACTCCATAATAAATAATTATTAAAAAAATCATTGTTGAGGATGTTACTTAAGCTCGTCGTTATAATAATAATTTTAATAATAAACTAAAAATTACCTTAAACTCGCATACGGGTGTTGAATGTAATACACATTAGGTATTGCCTACCGGACTAGGTACCACCTAGCCATTTCATGTTGTAATTACCAAATTTTACTAATTAAAGCGAGCGCTGTTATCTTCAGAAATAAAGAAATTCGTATTATAACGACGAGCTTAGATGTACCATCCTCAGCAATGTTTTTTTTAAATCATTATTTATTATGGAGTTTTGTCACACTATTATCAAAATTTGTTATTTTTTAATCCTAGTTTGAGGGAAGTTCCGACGTATTTTAATCACAAATGTTTATGACTACCAACAAATAATAAAATAATATTGAATTAATGAAAAAAAAAAGTTGCGAACGCTTGAAGTTAAAATTTAGGGAAAATCTCAATAAAGTATAAAAATTGACATATCACCAAAACTATAAAACTTTAGTTAAGGAAAGTAAGGTCCTATAATTAGCAAATGACCTACACTATTTGCGAATGCACTATGGCCGCGGGTTGAGTTCCAATCTTGCAGAAAAATCTCAATCTCGGTATTTGCAAGATTTAAGAGGCCTAATCTTGCAAGATCTCGGTATTTTGCAAGATCTTGCATATCTAGGAATTCTCTTTAATAATTATAAGTATCCTATTGTAATTTGGTAAAGTTATTGTTCTATGGGCGAAATAATGAAAGCATATACAATTATACAAAAATACTGAATCATTTATTAAAAAAACTACAGATTATTCTGAAAAAAACTCCTAAGGAAACACAACAATATCTAGAGTGTCGTCTGCCAACTGGCTTCGGATGTTCCGTGCCAAATAACCAGCAGCAGAAAAGGCCCGTTCTGCCTCCACGCTGGTTGGCACCACTGATGATAAGCATTGATAAACTGACTGCAGGTGCTGGCCTTTTGCCCCGCCTGATTCTAACAGATTCATTTGTTGTCGAACAAGTTTATCAATAAATGAACCAGTTGCACGTGAAGGACGTTCTTGTGGGCGGGCTTTCAGAATCATTTGTAATTCTGCATCAAGAGAGATAGGTGTTTTTGCGGCTACTAAAGATAGAGGCGTGTCGTCATCATTGTCGTCTGCTGGGTCAGCTGGGTCTACTGTAACAATTTCATCTGAAGATGTAGAGGGAGGAGCAGGTACGCATAGTCGCTCGATCAGCTTTTTTATTTCTCTCTTGACTGAAGTTTTTGGTGGCAAGTTAAAGGTATTATCATTAATCAGATGTACAAAATCTTCATCGTATTGGACAGGATCTCTCAAATAGAACAATGCTGCAGTCATTATTGTTCGGCGCTCACGTATTCGAGTCCTCATAGCATCAGCCAGCTTCTGTGCTATTGGTGTTGTTAGGTTTTCTAACTTTCGTACCATGAACCGCAAAGTGGTTTCAGCGGTAAAGAGATCTGAATCTCTTCGACATAATACTTCAACGGCTAATTTGATCGGCTGAAACACGGAACGGTCTTCTAAGGCAGACAAAGCGGCATATTCTTGTTCTAAGAAAGCATAGTTCGTATTTGTCCCTAGATTGCAATCTATCAAAGCTTTGCTTACACACGCCTTCACTTTGTTGAATCTGGAGATCATATCTGCAAGACTCGACCATCGAGTTTTACAATCGAGCACTAGCTGCATGTTTTTGCCAAACTCATCACTTACATACTTTTGAAGAATGTCGGTCTTTGTTGGCGATTTTCGGAAAAGCTTTACAATTCTTCTTATTATGTTATCAAGCTCTGGTACTAAATCAACTTGAACTGTAGGGTAATATGCAATCAAACCCTTCAGATTCGTTGATATCTTCAGTTTCTTCGTCAATATCGAGATTCACGATTTCCTCGTCGTTTGCTTGACGCCCGTCTAAGTTGTCGCTTTGTGAACTCTCCTCATGGTCATCATCGGACTCTTTCTCTTTCTTCTTGTAGATAACATCTATGATGCCTAACTGAAGGCCGTGAGCATAGCATAGTTGCTGGAGAGGGTTTATAAGTCGTCCTACTTTGACCATTACACTAGCCCCATCAGTTGTTATAGCCGCTAATATCTTCATCCAAAGATAAAGCATATTATTATTCTTCAATAAATCTATACAACTCTCTGCAGGCATACTTCCGACTACTCGCACAAGCCCCATATTCCAAAACATAGCGTCTCCTTTTGAAAATGTGTGAACATTCACATTCATAAAGCGTCTGTTTCTACAAGAAGTCCACTCATCTGTGATTATCTTTCTTTAGTTCCTTAAGATCTTGAGACACTTTCATCTTCAGAGTCATGCCATAATTCATGACTATTAATTTTATAGAGTTAGGAGATGATGGAAGTTTGTAGCCTTTTTCAAATAATTCTCTTAAATCTTTAGACGTACAAAACGATCTAAATGTCTGGCCATCTTTGGAAACCATTCTTGCAATCCTTTTTTCCCTAGGAACTTCTTCTTGCAAATGAAAGTAGTCAGAGATTTTGTGTTTTTTTGCACGGTTCTCATCTAGGGAATCAGACACAGCCGACGAATTGGTTGACGGTAGCGATGGTGCCGGCGATGACGTTGATGGAACCGGAGTCGTATTTTGTAATAGATTCTTCTTCGTCGTATCAATTTTATGCTTGGCATTCATATGTACATGTAAACCTTTAGGAGAATAATATACTTCCAGCGGACTATTAAACTCCTTATAAACTATATTCGACGACATCACGGCACTATTTCACGTATTTTAAAACCAATACTCACTCGAATCTCGAATTTAACCTCTCACTCAACTCAACCAAAACATAAACCAAACAAACGACAACATTGGGGAAATCCCCGTCCAAAAAGTAAGTAGACTTTACCAACCGTGCGTTCGGTCCGTGCCGAATAGTGCCGGCCGATGTAGGTAAATAAAGCGTTCGATAAAAAAACCGTGGAATGCGTTGCTGTGCAATCTTGCAAATCTTGCGAGATCGCGCACGATTTTGGGTGCAAGACTAATCTTGCATAATTCGTGCAAGATCTCGGTATTTCGAGATCTCGGTATACCGAGATTGCACTCCCTAGTTCCAGTCACCCTTTATAATGAATCATTGACATTAAAACTTCATAAAATCTGTAGTCTTATTGTAATACTGAAATTTCTTAGAAACAAAGGAATTTATAGCATTTGCGCTGATCCTAAAATTATTTGCAAATCACATCCAGGATTAGATTAATAATTCGCTAATGGTTTGACTAAAACATTAGCAGCGTACCGGAATTTATGCCGGTGAAACCTAAATCACTGCTATAAATTTGCAGAACCGAACCGATGCGTTTAGGCGATTTATGTTCGGAATGTTTCCAAACTCCAGTTCGGACACAGTTGTATTCAATAGTCTAGCTGCAGGGATAGTTTGTGTATCTGATTCAGTATAATATCTTTTAGTAATAATATTGAGACAAAGGTGCGGTCCAGTCTGCTGACAGAAGGTCATCACTTATCACATCACTATAACATCTATGCTTCAAGGGTTTTAAATTTACCTATGCGTAAGTAAAATATCAGCCGCAAAATGGGTCCTGTGTTTAGTATGGTTTGTTTACAAAATTTGTTTTAAAACGAGCTTATCTTGAAGCAAATGGCTCGAATCGTATCACGATAACAACCGCGCTCTGTTATTTCACGAGATAACTCAGATAAAAGATATAGTACATCCGCATTTTTACATAGATATTTTCGTTTATCGCCTTATAAAAACTAAAAATATTTATCAAATTCTATGAACGTATCCTATCTTTCGCTTTACAGCAGGTCAATAGCGTCCTTGATTTTTTATTATGCCCCTCACTTTTTTATTACTTCGCCTTATGTGGGCTGGACTAAGTATAGGTCCTTATTTTGTCCTTGTTATTAAAAGTATGCGTCTTTGTTCGTCGTCGATTTTAGTCACGCGTAGACTTTGGCGTGTAGTGTACCGGTTGCAAGAGTGGTTGGAATCCGTTTTCTAACAAATTATTTAGTAAATTGTTTTATTTTTATCTTTGTAGCTGAAACTTTGTGATAACTTGAAGTTTCCACAATCCTAGTCTGGAAATGTTTCGGTTCAGTTTTATTAAAAAAACTAGCACTTTGCTTGTCTTTATCAGCAAGGATTCAATAACTTGAAATAAAGCTGTACTGTAACCACTTATTATGAAGTGGTCTGAGGATAGCAAAAAATATAACGTCCTATTTCTTTTCCATCCATGAGATGTTCCCTGCAACTGGTGTCGGTTTGTGCGGTCCTAAGTAGGTAAAGCGTCGTCGTCATCTTCCTGTATGAAACCCACACGAGTTAACACCTGCTTGTTGCAACAGCCAAATTGTTTGCTTCCATGGAAATCTAAATTGGTATGACTTTAGAAAATATCAATTAAGTAAGTTTATGTTATTAGTTAGTCTAGTTTATGGAATGGTAATGTAACGGTCCGTTGACTAAACAATGTATGTAGGCCGTATTGCCTAAATCGAACATTGATGTGATGCGTAGCAGTGTTGTCAACGCATGGAATGCTTGGAGTCCTGAAAGATAGGTTGGTATTCATAACACGACGCAGCGGGCGGTGACTCCTCGGGCAGTACCCGGTGCCGTGGCCCCCGTCGTCTCACTGAATACTAATGCCCCCCATCCATTGTGCGTTTAAGTACTCATGGGCAGATATTCTACGCAGCGGACTAACAGTTTCGTTACACTATTGTTGTTCTGTCTGGCTGAGTTTTGCGCACTCGACAAACTACGAATAAGGATTGACGGATGACCTGTGCCGTTTCTCACCGCTCAAGCTCAGCTGCGGGCAAATTGGAGCTTCTGGTTTTCTATACGAAAGCATAATGTCAGCTCTGGCTGGAAAATTGATGTTATTTCTTGTAGGTATTTCGGTAACTTTTATATGACAAATATGGTTTTGAGAAGCCGCTTTTGTTTTTTTCATTTTATTCAAAGTTTGTTCCCTCTTTGTAAGTAGTATTAAGGCTAATTGTGTATAGTAGTTTTAAGGTAAATAACATAATTTCAATTATTCATTCATTCATTCTTTGTTTCAAAGAATAAAAGGTTTAGTACTGTTAGTACTTAACTGATTTAGCTTTCAGTATTTGGCAATAAGAACAAGGGAAATTTAAAACAATAGTTCGCGGAATCAAATGGTGAAATACCGGCATATGGAACGGTGTATATTATGAGTATGCACTAGGTGGCGTGTCTGGTAGAATGCGCGGCTGCGAGTTTCGCTGCGCTGCGTTGTTGCGGCGCCGAAGCAGCGGCTGCTGCACGCTCCGCTGGCTGCCCGCCGCCTGCGCACCCGCCTCACCCCCGCGGTCCCTTGCGAAAAAATCATAATGCAATCGCCAGGACGGCTGGTGTGGAACGCTCGGCAGCCGTTTGCAGCACGCAAACAGTCTACATTCAAATGCGTTGATACCCACACGCCGTCCATCACGATGGATTGCTCGTGTCGGGAAACCGATTTCTCTTGAGGTACTTACGCAGTAGCGCGGAAATTGTGTGCAAGTGACCACAGTATCGCGATCAAAGTTGCCATTGAATTTTGTCTATTCAGTGATGTGAACTTCTTGGTTGTTATTGCCCGTCGTGTCGTGTTGTCTTGTTTTGTGATCAGCTGATTCTCTCACTTTGACTTCGAACTCTGGATAATCTGTGTTACGCCTTCCTGTAATGTTATAAACTTATAAGCATAAAGAATACTAAGTGGATGGTACACAAAGGTCTTGTTTTAATAAGTAGAAATATACCTGTGGAGTACTTACCACTTTGTTTTAATCGACTTTGAACCAAATGTCTTTCGCAAAGACTACGAAATAGCTACTACTCATTGACGGACCTTTTTCGGTGAAACAATTGTCCATCAACCACAAATTAATTCTTTGCGCGTCTCGGTTACGTCCGGTGACGGTGGCTTTCGAAGTCCAAGTTTTGATACAGTCTTTCCATCGCGAACAGTGGCCTGGTTTACTCGTCGCTACTGACTGGCAGTAGTTGATAGGAATATTATGTATTATCTTCAAAACACAACATTTTATGGATTCTATTGATTGGCTAATTACAATTATCAGATCTAAGTGATAATACAATGATGTGATAGTGATACCAATAAAATATCGGCTATTTCAGTGCGCAACCGTATTTTAGTGTGATGGGGCAATTGGTGTTGTAGAAGTGTTAAGTGCGTTACGTAGAAGTGTTTTGTACGATGTGGGGAGCGGTATCAAATCCGCCGTCCCACTATCACTACGTCCAAGAAAATGGGCCTCAGAGTGGTCCGAGCGGTCCGATGCTTGTGGGGCCCCATAACAAACACTTGAGACCTCAGTCCTCGTATTCTCTGCCTCACGGCAGCAACGGGCCGGGGCGATGGAGCTGGTCCAGCAGTAACGTCTCCTCGTTCGACCGGAGGCAGGTGAAAGTGCCTCCGCAGCCAGCCCGCCCCGCCCCTGTGAGGCCATCATACAACAGATACGCTGGAACTAATGTGAGTTTAAGTATCGGATTTTGAAACCAACTTTTTATGCTTGCAAATTGAGACCGTAATGGCCACGTTACACTTCCTGGCATTGCGTTCATCGGTTTCATGTCCTGATGCAATGCTTGCGAGGGGATCTGATTGGCTGTTGGTTTATATGTGTAATTTATTTCCTAGTGTATCGCAAATACCTCTACTGCTGCACGTCATGTCGTGTAGTATAAGTCTTTTGCTGTGTAAGACTGGACTTTTTCTTTCTTCTGATATCCAGAAGCATCCGTGTGCGATAGACATCGGATATAGATATCGTATGCAAATCAGGTTCTAAAATGAAGTCATCGAAGGCAGTAGAATATATGTAATTCTTACTCTTTGACTTTTGTCAAGGTTAATCCGCATATTTACCTAAGCCTCAGAATGTGTTTACTTATTGACGTAACCATTATAAGGTTGAAAAAAATGCTTGTTTGCTGAGAGCATACCAATAACCCTTGTATGGTATGTCGGTGTAAGACTGTTTCCCATATAGGGTTGTATCGTCGTATCTAATGAATAGCAAATGCCCTCGTAACTGAGGCTGTTCTCTTTACGGTACTTGTAGGTACACAGGCAAAGGTGACTGTCCCTAAGTTACACGATGAGTCACAAGTAGTCACAACTCACAACACAACACAAGTAGCGTTGACACGGTATGATAAAGAACCTAAAACATCTAACAAGCCACAGCGCCCGTCATTGTATTTTTCTTATCATTGACTTCTATTTTCTTAGTATTAGGAATTTGATCCTATAGAAGGCTAGTTTCGTTTTTGTTTTCATACAAATTGTATGTTGTCTATGTTTCATATAATATCAGCGCCTAACCTAAATAGTGCCTATATTTAACTAAAAAAATATTTACCATATTAACTTGCTTTAAGCTTAGTTTATAGGTAAGATTTAGTCAAGATTATCTTACAGAATAGGGTCGATGCTTAACATTTCATTTGAATTCTGTCACAACACGAAATTGGGAGAAACAACAGAATAACTAATGAAGTGGTCTACTGAAATCCAGCTGGTATCCAAAATAAGATACCTGCCGATAAAATATTCAGTCTCTGGTTTGGGAGCTTTAAAAGTTAAATTAATTATTTCATTTGACTCAATTTTCGGTACAACTTTCCGAACCTAATCTTTTAAAAAATTCCTTAGCTGTTAATGGAAAAGTTGCGATGATTTTGGTAAACAGTGTTACCAACAGTTTATGTAATTTGATAAATTAAAACGATTATTGCGGGAATTTCACGAACATAAATGTAAGATACGATTTTATGAAACTTACTGGATTTTAAGTCCCGTCAGCGGCGCTGGCTGATCATTTTACTTTAAAAAATAATACGGTTCACGACATTACATGTAGTGCAGATAGCCAGACTTTAATTTTACCCAAAATTCTTTAAAAGGCCTCGATTAAGAAATCTCCAAAATGAGCGCGTATTTTCTCGGTGTGGCGTGGTAAATTGGCCAACCAAGTCAATAAGCCTTTTTGTTCGTACAGCCTTTTGCTTTATCATCCTCTTTTCAGGCCCCGTTAAGTGTGGTATTTTAACAGGATCAGATAGATACCTTTTTATTTAATATAGGTTTACTGCTTTTCAGACCATTTTAATAAAGATAACTAAGGTATGGAGATGCTTTCATTCCGCCAACACATATGAAAGAACCAAACTTATATTCTGCGCATAACAGAATTTATCTTACAAATGCAAATTTTATTCTCCGAAGTGTGGATTAATTTCAACTAAATCGCTTTATCATGCAGTATGTAACGTATCACCAGCACTTGAGTTTTTACTTAAGCCGTGATACTATCTCAATATGCAGGGTGTCTCTCATTGGCAGTCAGGTCACGTGTGGTGCTCCATGCCGCAGCAGGCTTGTGTCACTTCGGAACATTTTAAAATTGAAATTTGCTTGTGGCGTTTTGTGTTAGGAATCAGTTTACCTATATGACTCTTGAAAAGATAAGCATCTTGCAAGCAGATTATCTTAAATTATTTATGGCAGATATTGGTGTCGATTCTGTTGTTTTAAGACTCCTAAATTAAATTTTACGATTTCTAAATTTTCTAAGATAGGATGCCCTAAAAATTATGGTATTCTATTAACAGATCCTAAAAATAACCAAATTAGAACGTGTTTGAAATTCGCAAACTGACTGTCTTGCGGTCTGTCTGTCTGTCTGTCCGTCCGTCCGTCCGTCCGTTGGTTGTTAATCATGACCAAATTAGATGCCTTCTAAAATTAGGTAGACGTTTCTAATCATAGCTAAAATGTAATGCAAGGAATAGGGTTATTGCTTTTATAACTAAGTTGAGTTGTTGTAGATCTGTCATCCTAATTTTAAACCTGCCAGTCTAATTTTTGAAACATAGAATAGCTTTCGTCTATTTGACATTCCTAAATCCTAATTTTAGCTAATTCTATAACAACAGAATCGACACCATTGTGGCGTTATCTTGTAACTTAGCCGAAACCAATCGGCACTTATCCTACTGGGTTGCAAAATAGCTTGAATGTTGCCAGTCTCTAGTCTCGTATGGTGAAGTGAATCTATTGTTCGTAGGCAGGTGTCTATTCTGTATCCGCAACCCGGATTATCCGGGCCACGTGCTGCACTCATCGCACTAGCCCAGTCCGAATCAAATGGCGTGCTTTCGCTGCAAACTGGATTTACGTTTTCGCCTTCATTTGTATTCACTTTGTTACTACGCGTCGTTTTCAACAGTTCACCAGTTCACCAGGTTCACCAGTATTTGCTTTGTTCTAAGTTTTTCAATTCTTTGGAGATGAGTAATTTATCTCTGTCCAATTTATTTAAAGTGTTATTTTTTTTTTTTTTATATGTTAGGTTATGTAATTCATTTTTTTTAGCAAGTATTATGTGCTGAATAGAAACAAACTAGCTTGATCTCCGTATTTTCTCTGAACACTCAGTTATTTCTTTAAAAATATTACGTAGCAGTCGTCTGCGCTGCATCTTGCACCACGAAGCCTTGACTCCTGAATAGCAATGCCATCCAAATGCCAAGAGGTCTCAGCTTGAATTATTTAATGTTTATCTCGAAGCTTAGTCGCCATGGTTATAAGCTACTTGCAGATCACGGCGTATGCTTGAATATAAGTCAAGCATACTTGCAGTAGTGCTTGCTTGACTTATACACAATGTACAAAGTGCCTGAGCGGGCACCACGTGAAAGCAATTTAGGATTACCGTGTCACAAGGAGATGTGTAATACCTTGCTCATGATGTTTTATTGGCAGAAGCTTCCATTTCCGCAAGTTTATTTATAAATCGATTTGTTATCTTTATTGCGTTAAATGAAGTAGGTAAGCATTCTCTAGAGTTTGTCATGCTTTGCTATCACACTATCTTTGTTATCGAATGTTATCGCATTCCTAGGAATTATTGTGATCATTATGCTTCTAATAACAATATTGCTGTTGCACGCAAGCCTGAAATAAAGGTACGAGTAGGTGTGTTCTTGAAAACTTTTCCCTCAAAAATGTGTTGACGAGAATAAAAAATGGCCTGAAAATATTTCAGTTATTTTGGCAGACTGTGTACGTGAATATTACGTTTTGAATAATCAATCATTGCTTTGAAACACCTTTGAACATTTCTATTTGCGTATAAATGAGGAATTCGCAACCAATTTATTTTCTTTCTTTGTGTCATGTGTTGTTATCGGTTCCTATTTCTCTCGAATAATCAAGTTTTGCTTGCTATTTGTTTAAATAAATAATACTGGTCATATTATAGCGGTTTTATAGCCTGCCTTGTTGTTAGATATCTAGCTCTACAGCTAGATGTCTTGCATACACACCTTTAGTGCGTAGATAACACTAAGACCTCTTTGTTCCGCTTAAATCGAACCCGTAACTTCGTGAACCATTCGCTCACTATGGTCAAATATCGTCGTTTCAATTAAATACCTTTACAAACAATGTTGGGAATGTTTGGTAGTGTCTAAAGTATTTGTTGTTAATGTTTCCTTATCTTTGTTTACAGAAGGTCGACCCTGAGCTGATCTTCACAAAACAAGAGAAGATCGGCAAGGGATCGTTCGGCGAGGTGTTTAAGGGCGTCGACAATAGGACCCAGCAAGTGGTCGCCATTAAAATAATCGACTTGGAGGAGGCCGAAGATGAAATCGAGGACATTCAACAGGAAATCATGGTGCTGTCGCAATGTGACAGCCCTTACGTCACTAAATATTATGGATCATACTTAAAGGTGAGTGCCAATGCCAACCAGTTCTAGATGCCAATAACTTAAAACTTAATTGCGCCCACTTGATAAATCGCACCAGCCTGCACTGATTAATATCGGCCTAATGAAAGCGATTGCTCTCTCTGAAATCATTTACTACTGTTTCGAGAACGATAACCTGCTTTATTCATTAACCACATTATGAGATAAAACTCGAGGAATATATGGCCGTACCGAGCGAGGCACATCAATCATTGTCTGCGAAACAGGGTCTTCGTCTTCTTATCTCATGAAGGGCCTTTGTAAGTGACAAGGATCAAATGCTATGTACCCTATTACTTTGTAGGTACTGCGGCCCCGTAAGTTATTCGTTTTGGGTCAGGACAGCCATTTGGAGTTATTCGACTGAATCAGCGTGTCCCTTTTACTTTATAAGAATCTTTTTGTCGTAACGTAAGCAAAGTTACGTGGAGTTTTGGAAATAGACCTGATAATAATAAGGAGTTCAGAAATATTATTAGCTACATAATTGATGATTTCGCTTTTATTTTATTACTAGCTTCTGCCCGCGGCTTCGCTCACGTTTTCCCGGGATAATAAGTATAGCCTATGTCCGTCCCCGGGATACCGTTTACCTCCCTACCAAACATTAAGATCCGTTCAGCCGTTTAGGCGTGAGGGACAGAATTACTTGCTTATTTATAATATTACAATTATAAAAGTACGGATATCTTTATTAACAATGAAAATTAAAATAAACTAGAACTAGTACTTACAATTGAAGCAATTGAGCTAACTGCAGACTGTTGCAAACAATCTACAGGTAGCTCAACTGATCCATATCAATATACCAATCGGAAGCGTGTGTGTACGTTAGGATCTGAAATGAAATAACAGACAGAAACCAACACATTCCGCAGACACAGTACCGCCTAGGATACCTTATTAGCTGCCATTTTGCAGAATTGTCGTTGTCTCTTCTATAATAACAATCTTTCGTACCCTGTGGTATACGAGTATTAGCGGGTCTAGGTAATCAGACGTTGATAATGTCGTGACTGAGAGTAATAAGATTTCACTTGTAATTTGAATACAATTTCATCTAGCCCACATTAAGTGCGTTATTGAAATCGACGTAAGATTAATAGCTTGCGTAAGGCTCTATAGTAGATAGTGTCACGAAATTTGGTAATAGAAATTGCCGTGGAACATTCGGCCGATCGCGTAATTCCTTTGCGTGCTTCGCCCCGGTGTAGTTAACCAAAGCCCGTCACGAATGCTTCGGGGTCAAACCGAGATCACGGCATAAATACAGTAACCGGTTATTTTATTAGAATCTCGATGCACTCTTATTGAAATCACTTCACCTTTTATCAAAAGAAATGTTATAAAAAAATAACTGGTTTTGCATGCAATGAAAGCGTTTGGTCGCGAAATCTTATGCATGTCGGGTTACGCCTAAAAACTTTTATGCAAATAATGTCAAACACTCGCTCTTAACAACTAACATTAGTTTTCGCTAACGATACTACGATTTATGCGTGTAAATGCCTTGATATTATCGTTATGATTTCGAATGGTAACATTAACACGAAATGCTTCTCATAAATCATGTTACTTTTTGCCATTTT
This sequence comes from Eupithecia inturbata, assembly GCA_963662085.1. Classification (NCBI taxonomy): domain Eukaryota; kingdom Metazoa; phylum Arthropoda; class Insecta; order Lepidoptera; family Geometridae; genus Eupithecia; species Eupithecia inturbata. The sequence goes on along the minus strand of OY759180.1, from coordinate 4,295,232 downwards.
TCATTGATCCACGATGACTAAGATATGCGTGGTTGTTGCGAAACCGAAAATCAAACAAAGATTTGAATAAAAATAATGTTAGGTAGATATGTATGTAGTTAAAATTCTCATCTTGCCACACATTAGTTTGAAAATGGTTATAAAAGTTTGTAACAGTACACTTAGAAACTCTTTCATGGTCAGCCGCTGAATTTTTTTACATACAAGTAGAGGTTGCTTGTCTGTGAAACTGAGTGAACATGCCATTGAATACTTACAGCATATTGCACCCGTAAAATAAACAATAACCCGATATGAGTGTTTGAATGCGCTGTTCCCGAGCCTATAGACCTCAACCGAGTAGAATGGGTTCCAGTGGGGACAGACAATAATGTCTGCTCCGTTATCATATCATCGATATTTGCATTTTTATTGTTCCTCGCTCTGGCGGTTAATTTGCCTTACCCTGTATTTACCAGCTCGCTGATGGAACAGGTCGGCCCCGTACTTTTTAATTTAACAGGAAGTTATGGTAGAAATTTGGTTGTTCGACGAAATATTTTCGTTTCAGCGCTCGGCAAAGGGATTCTGGAAAGTCTTACTTGGGAAAATTTAATATTTCGAGGTTTACTTGGCCTACTTTTAGAGATGACACCGTTATTCAACTTATTAAAGTTTCAAATTGCAAGTTTCAATGTTTTTGACGCAGAACGTAATCAACTAAACGTGCATGTAAATTGGGTTAAAAGCAAAATTGTAATACCAATTTCATACATTTAGGGAAGTTTTTAATGAGAGTTTCTGATTCTCCAAATTGCCCAGAATGTAACATAATAGAAGATGTACACCATGTTTTGACGGAGTGTGTCCGTAACGAGGCACAACGAGAAGATTTCAAATGTTTGTATGATTTTAGTGTAGGTATTTGTAATAGCATTTTGTCGTCCCCGTTCTCCGAGGAAGCCAAAATGCTAATCAAGCTGTATCTGCGAGTTATGTAGAAGAATTGATCTCTAACGGGAGTGGCATAGTCACAGTGTGACAAACTCCATAATAAATAAAGATAATAAAAAAAAAAAATACATTTAGGGACCAGTCCTCGTTGATTTCGGATTCCTTTATAAAGCTAGTCGTACCGAAAAGATTCGATTGTACATTTACCAGTTCGCTCATCGGAAATGTGCGTAGCCCACTGCAATCTTGACATACTTTCGAAGCTGTTGTTATGCATGCCTTGCAAAATGCGATGCAACGCGCGAATGTAAGCAAACCTCACACATCTGAAACCCCTCGTTATCTGCCGAATTTATGTTTTTTCATGTCGAAACTTTTCAGTTAATGTTTTTCACTTTCATATTCATTTTGCATCTGAAACAGACAGCAGTGTTGGTAAACACGTGTATCTTGACATTTAAAATGCTAATTTAGATTTTATTAGACGTTTTAAATGTACATCTCTTTTGTTTTAGTTATGAAAGTCTCACCGTAAGCTAAATTACCTTCTATGGTTTACTCTGAATAACTCGCATTTTGCAGCGCACTATTTGTTCCATTTAGCGATGTAGTCTTCAAAGAAGACACATTATATCTTCTAAATTACTAACATGGTTTAGAAAGTTGCCTCACTTATCACGACACAACATTGCCAAAAGCCAATTTTATGATAGCATTGTTATTGCTGTCACGAGCAGATAACCTTTATATTATAATCCAGAGCCCACAATTTCACAATATCACGTCAAATGAGTCATTTAGTTCCTTCTTTCACACAGCAACGTAGGTCTCTTAAATGTACACGTTGATGCTTTAAAAAGGCTTTTTATAAAATCTCTGTATTTGCGTCACTGGCATAAATGAATTTAAATGTGACGCGAATAAGCCGGGTTTCTTTCTGCGCAGAGGGTTTTGAATGGGAAAAATGTGAATGCGGATGTCGAGCTAGCAGAGGTGAAGGCCGCGAGTGAGTCACCTGTGTGTTGTTAGGAATAAAATGTTGAACGCCACGCTAAATGCCAATACATTATACAATTGATTTACTTTATCGCCACGCTTTTTAGCCATACGCATTCTTGGTGAATCACGTTTTATTTTGTTTAGGGAATCAAAATATGATTTTAAAGCGAGCCATAAAGTAATATGCTATAGCAACTTTCAAATTACCTTGGTGTTGTTTAGCACCAAATTTTACGACAGCATCAAAGTAGAACCTCGTTTACTGTTCATTTCATTACGGTTTTATTTTAGGATAAGGTAAAATGCTCGTTCAGGTCTGAATGATGGCAATACACTGCTATGGAAATCCATTAACATATTAGAGGCACCTTGACCTCTGCACAAATAACGGCTGAATTCAAGGCTGGTCGCCTTATTGATGCCGCGGCGCGTAGCGGTTCCATTACAGGACTATCCCTCGAGGCTCTCCACTAAATAGCCAATTGTCTCGCCATTCGGTGTTCTTTAGGTTATTGTCACCCGAATATTTGCTCGTTGGACTGTAATATCGCAAATCAAGAACCGTGCGTGTTCCAGCCGCGCTGCGAAAGGTCGACGACATTAAGGCCACGTGAAAGTCGAATCACTGTTTAAAGGGTTTTTTGAAGACTGTTTTGTATAATGCCTCGTGTTATCTCGTTCGTATTGAGGCGTCCTTCAGTTTGACTGCAATGCGGGCCGGGCACGGCGCGGCTCGCGGAGGGGCCCGCTTCTGAACTTGGAAGGTCAAGTTACAAAAGTTTGCAATCCACCATATTGGTTGTGTAGCCTCAACCCGACTCAGTTTAAACTCAATTACGAGTTTCAAACTCAGTTGGAATAATGCGCTGTCAAGTTTCTTGTTATTGGCTAGAATTTGTTTTTAGTAACTTGATTGAGTGTCTTGTTATCTGGATCTTTTATCTATTAATACGTTGTTTGCGAAAGCAATAAATAAACGCCGAAGGATGTTTGCGATTGATTCGGATTATTTCAGCTAGCTTGTCAGCCTGCAGTAAGCTCAGCTGTGTCAAAAGTAAATTCTGGTTGTAATTTATTTGTATTAGTTGTAAGTAATTTATTTTATTTGTAAATAAACAAGTACATAAGATACCGACATGTTCGTCTGTCTGTTTAAAACAAACGGGCAGTTTTCAGAAATGTTTTCCTCTCGCTCGAAACAGTTCAAGCACAAATAAATAGAAATAAAAGGACTGAAATAAATAAATTCGACTGAACGTTTTCTTAAATATATTTTCTTTTCTCAGAAGTTTAGCCTTTATTTACTCAGAAGCTCTCGTGTTGATCAAGTTTATTTTGGCTAGATCTCTTCAAAGGTGCGGCTGAGGTCCCCAATGAAGAGTTATTTTTATTTAGCGTTGGATATTTTGGCTTTGTACTTTAATAATATTGCAACAACATTCTAATAAACGTTGAAACAAATAGTTTCTGATAGTAAGAGTGTTCTTAAAATCGGTACATACCTAATTCACTGGGGGTCGTCCATTAAGCACGTAAAGTTTATTTTAGCAAATTTTTAATCCTCCCTTGTGATATATTATGGTGAGGTTTAAGACCCTCTAACCAAAATCATCGTATTTTTTTGTAGATACAAAGTAGCAAAACGATTTTGAATATTATCTATAAATATACAGGTATGATCTAATTAAATTCTGGAAAATTAGCACCGTGATAAAAATGTTTGTCTGTCCGGTTTAGAAATCGTGCGTTCAACAAAAAAATATTCAGTGTAGATATCACGTATACACTGCCGGCCAAAAGTTTGAGACCACCTACATCAAAGTAGGAAAATGAAATAAAACTCAAAATACAAAGCAAGAGGTTTAATTATGAATTAAAATACTTATTTCCTAATACACATACATTATGAAGAAAACAAAAAAATCAAGAAAAATCAACCATTTACTTTAAAAATGTCGCTCATATTTTATACAGATTTTTCGTCGAAAAACCCTCCCTTGCATTTTATTACTACTTTCACTATTCTTGGCATACGAGCAATCAATTTGTCGATTGTATCTTGTGATATATTGTTCCAGCTTTCTTGTAAAGCCTTCCACATGTCTTCTTGCGAAGTGGGACAACAACTGCGCACATTTCTATCAAGCTCTTCCCACAAAAGCTCAATCGGGTTGAGATCCGGACTCTGAGGGGGCCACACCATGTTTTTTAAAACCCCTTCTGTTTCTTTGTGTTCTAAATAACCCCTGCATAATTTTGAACTATGTTTTGGGTCATTATCTTGTTGGAAAAAAAATCCATCTCCAATTATTCTTGAACCAGACGGAATGGCATTTTGCTGTAGTATTCGTTTAAATTGCTCCTTTTTCATGATTCCTTCGACTCGTACCAAATCTCCGGTTCCATGGCCCGAGAAGCATCCCCAGACCATAATGGAACCACCACCATGCTTGACTGTTGGCACCACACAGTCTGGCATCATCTTTTCCTCGACGTTACGTCGAACAAAAATTCGTCGTTTTGAACCAAATATTTCAAATTTGGATTCATCTGACCAAAGAACTTGTTTAAAGTCTTCTTCAGCCCAGTCTCGATGGGTAAGGGCCCACTGCATCCGTTTCTTTTTGTTTTGTGGCCTTAGTAGTGGTTTTCGAACGGCGACGCGACCAAATAACTTAGCATCTCTCAAACGTCTTTTTACTGTAGTCAATGATACAGGTTCTGATCGGGATTTGTTCACTTCTACGCGGATTTCTGGTGCTGTTAGGCGTCTATTCCGCTTGCTGGTAGTGACGATGAAGTGATCCTCGCGAGAAGTGGTAGTTCTCGGCCTTCCCGAACGCGAACGATCTTGATTACTGCCAGTCTCCTTGTATCGGGTTATTGTGTTATGAACACAAGTCTTCGACAACTTAAGTTGAGAGGCAATCGCACGTTCAGATTTGCCTTCGCCGTATAAAACAACTATGGCAGAGCGAGTTTCACTGCTAATTTCGCGAACTTTTCCCATTTTAAGATGTCTTCACTGTAACAACGACGAGCTCAGACTAATAAGGTAGAAAATAATTTACTCCATAAAAACTCAGGTACTAAATATGTTTTAGGAAGCTAACATAATCCCTGATATCGGTTAACGCGAAACAAACCCAAAACAATAAGTAATGAGCAGATCATAAAAATATTACAATGACTCTACCACCTGGTCCTTGCGCGGCGCTCATTGATGTTTTGAAACAATAGACCTTTTTAGGATGATAACTTAAACAACAACATAAATAATGACTCTTAGAAATTCTTTAATAATAATAGAATACGCAGGTGTTCAAATTAGCTCATTATCATATGTGTACTTTGAAATATTTTGTTGGTGACAAAGATTTTTACAGTGGTCTCAAACTTTTGGCCGGCAGTGTATATACCTCACTACACCGTTGTGATATTTCGTGATTTTTCTGAACATTTTCGAGCGTCACGTGATTAATGGCCGACCCCATATTAGAATGTTTAGGAAGAGCGTCTTACTTTGTGGCACTTCTTGAAACAATATTCACACGCTGCTGCTCTGCTATTTTGCACATTTTGACTTCACTAAATTTATTGCGCTAAATGCTTATATATATTTCCTGGATCTTCCTTCTAATAAAAGGCCCTCTAAAGCTAAAATTTATCCGCCTGTTCATTACTATACAGGTTTATTTAGATTGTCTCTTCTATTGTCCATTACGAATACTTTAAACTAAAAATATCATAAGACGGCAGACTAAATGAAAGCCCGGGCTCATTTCGAGATAAGTTAAAACATTTAACTGCTTTTACTAATGACCTGTTAATTCAAATACCACTAGATCATAGTAATAGTTACACTGTCATTAAATTAACTTGTATCATTATTATTATTGACCACCGAAATAACATGAGCATTACGACAGTGGAATCCATGATAAGCCGCCGTTCCGTTCATGTGGACAGACCGTTACTGTTATAATCTTTATTGTTATATCCCTAGTGGGGTCCCAATGTAATAATCCACATAAAGCCTTAGTCCAGGATGGACTAACGCAATGAATGCTATCGACCCGGGATGGTCCGGTTCGGGGCTGTTGGCATAAGTGCCGGGCAATGCATACTAAAAACTGAGATGTGGTATCTAAAACTCAAAACTAAAAACACATGCATTATGCTCTGCTGGTCTAATCCATCCGTACACCACACCCAAAGGGCGAGTACGCATTAGGAGTTTTAAAGCGCGTCTGTGCATCAGAACACTTTAACCTCAATTCTTCTCTTCCACTCTACGAGAGAATTAATCTCTCGTTATTTCTGGCTGGCAACGGGTCACCCATTGCAGCACCGTAATTCGTGCCCACATGCACCACATGTCCTAATTTAGTTCTGCATTGTATTTTATGGTATGTAGTACCTATGTGTTTTAAGGACAATTTTCTTATATGTGCTCTACCAACTCTTTTTATGCTTATATCTTTTTCTCCCTCCCTAGGTTGCCTGGGAGAAATCGCTCTCAGCGATAAGGCCGCCTATTGAACTGATTATGATATAAGTGTAGATATAAGGTTTTTATTTTGTGATTTTTTAGTGCAATAAAGTATTCATTCATTCACTTGCCGTATCCTCCCTGCACGCTTATGTTATAAATTTCACGGTGCAATGTCCAATGCTAAAATGAATGATCTTATTATGTGAATTCCGACCCGTCTAGACTACGGTCCAGACCAGACATATTAGATTTCAAACTCAGGAGACGATTTTCAACCATAATAACAATGGATTGTTTTAGTTAACATTGATGCAAAATCCCATTAAATTATGACCGGCTTTAAATGCGTATAGTTTGCGACCAAGAATGTTGTTTAACGCTTACAATGCTCAGTAAAAAGTTATGTAGTCGCGGTGAGTGTGAACAGCAAATTCCTTTAAAAGTTTAGTTCCAACCAGTAAATTGTAAGAGATTCCATTATCCGTGCATTATTGCCGGTACCCCAGGTTGTTTGCAACTTCGCAAGTTTTGCAACAAGTGAATGCTTGGCTCTTACCAGCTGAACCGTATATCTCGAATTCCCAACTGGTCGAGCTATATACTGAAGTCATGTTAAATCCATAACTGCTTGTGTCGAATTATTGGCGGCATCGGCGGTCGTCTGGCTTAACTCGATATCGTCTGGGAACCTGGTGGCTATAATGTATTTACTCAATGTACTTACCAATGTACCTTGCCTTGTCGTGTATTCGCACGACGTTTGATGCACTAAGTAAAATTTATGAGTATCTAAAACGGGATCAGCTTTGATTGGTAAAAGAAACCGTTTAACACAGCGATATCGTCATATTTAGCAATGATTTTTAATGGTCTAATAACTTTTACTCAAGGTTGGTTCTGTAACACCATTCCAGTGGAGCAGCGAACCATAGATTATACCGTAGTGGCAGAACCGGCAGTAAATTGACTTGACAGCGACGAGGCGGTGACGTGACGACATCTCAGCCGATAACGAGATTACAGCGGTGTTACCACTGTGCTGGACGTATTTTCGATGTTCCCCGACGTCGTCGCCTACATTGGACTCACTTGACAAGATCAGACAAGTCAGACACGCACCGTACGACGACGGATGCAGGGCCCGCTCTAACCGGTTCCACTGCGTGTTTTATCTAGGAGTCTACAAAGTAGTGCTTTGCGGAGATTGTGTTGAAATCTGACTTTTGCTACAAAACAAAATAAAATCCAAGCATCCTTATACGATCTCTCTCTATTTTGTGGTACCGAGCTTCGGGCCCGACCAGTTAAATGTCAGAAACATTTCTCCCATTTCAAATACGTTGCTGTTGCCGACATATTAAACTGCTCTTTGTTTCCTCCAGGGATGTTGTTTTAATTGAATCTAATGGCATTTCGTAATTAATTGTTTTGTTTTCACCGCTGCTTTGTTTTATATAGCTGGGAATCAGATTATTTCTGAATGGAATTAATCTTGCCGTTTTAATTTAAGTAGGAACTCATGAATGGTTTAAGGAACAATACAATACAAAAGACAGTGAAGACGTCGTTGTCAACAATGCAATACCTATACAATGCTTTGCAGTTGTTTTGGGTAAATAAATAATCGAAAATATGATTCTTGAAAGAGTATTTTAAGACCCGTTAAGAGATGATGCTGAGTGAAAATGTCCAGCGTTATTTATATAATAATAATGATGATAAAAGATTCCCTCAAAATAACCAAAACTCACAATTTTACTGATACGGCGGCGGATTAAATCTAAAATAACAGTACAAAATAATATCTTGTAATACCTTTTAACAGGGCAAGCAGATACGATACGTGATCGGAAACCTTTAGTAATCTCGAAGCTCCCTATCGTCCTACGTACTACGTAGGTATACCAGTTCGGACCGGCTAATCTTATTACGAGACGTAGCGTCGAGGCTTCCCTAATAACTTAAACACCACACCCGCGCGCTCTGTTATTCCGCTGATGAACTCCGCTTAATTGATATCGTGCACAAGTGGAAAACTAAAACGATTACACTGCGATTTTTTGTCGAGTTAACCTGAGATATGTTGAAATTGAAACAACACTCCCATGAACTGAGTGTGTGCTAGGTATTCTGTCTTTACGAACTTTTGTTAGCTATCTTTAAAGATGACATATGTGTATCATTAGATCACCAGCACCATAAGAACTACAAAGATGTAAAATGCACTTGTCATCTTTAGGTCTGACTTGAGGTGTCTTATAGATATGGAGGCCTTCACTTTTGCTGCTACTGTCGAGGCGTAGTTATGTTTTTCTAGTCCGTGCCGGGTAGCATTATTATCTAGAAATTGCGGTTCAGTTGATTGGAACAGATGCTCTATAATAGGCGGATAGTCTGCGCGTGTAGACGACAAAGGACTCCGTTAGATTAAACCAACTTTAATGAGCTTAGTTTCGAAGCAGCTGAATTTAACAAACGCGATCGTAGTTTCGACACTCGCCTATCTTGGTTGGGCTTTGTCTTTACTTTGGTAGGCGAACATCGCTATTTTTATCAAAATATACTGCTTCTTCTTACATACACAGCTCGGTTTAGAACTCCTCCTCGTATAAAGCTTAAAGTAAAAGTTACATGAAACGACTGCTCTAATCCTCTTTTTACAAAGCACAAGAACTTTATAAATAGAGTTACTCGCGGCGATTCAATTAATCCAACGTTAGTAGATTACACACGGCTGAGTCCATTCGCCGCACAAATACCTTTTTTGCTCCTCACTCTATCCAATCTGTAGATCCAATTTACTATCCGGGTCGCGGCGTGGTCATTGCTATTAATTGAACACATTTTCCAGTTCAACACCCCGTAATTATCGGTGTATTATTTTCGTTGCAATGCCAAGTTACAGTTACTGCCTGCGGGCGGTTTCAGGTACGGCCAAACGGCCACTTCACGATTACACCGATCGGGAATTGAATATACCTGTTTCGAAAGATACGGGTTCGTTATCCTTTCCCGACCTTGCAGCAGCTATAAATTCAGTTAAATTGGCCGCAGGACCGTATGCGTCACAAGATGCGCTCGGTTTAGCAACGAAAGCCTGATGTAATAAGACCACTTGTGATCACCACAAAATGCTACGTATAGTTTTGTCAGAGGCCGAACCGGATCGTCGCACACGCAATGCTGCTTGCGACGTAATTCCACCTGTAACATATAGGTGCAAGTTTTTATTAACACTGTTACGTACCTAACTCACACAGAGAAACAGGCAAGTCCTTTTCTAGCACAAGTATTTAAATACGTATGTATAGCCACTTGTCTATACGTAGTTAAAACCCATAATGTCAGATAATATGCAACATAATGCCGGTTTTGAGTTGTGTAACATTCGGTGTCACATGTCGGGAACACAATAGATCTCCCTTAGATTCCCATATTGCTTTTCCCTCGCGCCCGGATTAGGTGATAGAAAACCGACGTGTGTCCATCCCTAAGGTCCCTGATTAAATTCGCAGCTGGACAAACTTTACGTAACAAACTCACTGCTTTAAAAATAAAAGTATATCACTTCATCATCATCAACCTATCTTAGTCCACGGCTGGACATAGGCCTCCCCCAATGAGCGCCATAGCGCCCTGTCTTCAGCTTGCTGCATCCAGCATCTGCCTGCAGTCTTTCATATCATTCTTTATATCACTTCATAATCATCTTATTGCATGTCTGAGAATAAAACATTTCACCTATCAGATATTTTCTGTGAAAACGTCGTTTAGCCGCCGGCGATAACGGTTGTTGGTTATTCAATCATCGGATTTGAATTTGCCTTCATACTAAAAATAGAAAATGGCAATATCTAGGTCGCTGCCGACGTGGTTGATGTGGGGCGGGAGGCAATTAGGGTAGACCAATAAAACACAGCGTTTTTCAGCAGGGCTAGTTCCCCAGCTGATGCACCATACTCGCGGTTTCTAACTTGGCTAACCAATAAAGCAGCATGATTTATCTGACATCCGCTCGCCTGAGTAACTATATCGACCGCTCGGTATGAAAGTTACTCAAGCTGTTGGCTTGACTGTTCAAGTTAACGTCCGTTCACAGAACAAATGAAGTTAAGGTCAGACGGACTTTCCAATCGATAGTTTCATTTAAAGAAATCTATTTCTTACAGCATGCTTCCATATTTTGCTGATCCAATGAATATCTATACTGTCACATCGCAGTTATTCCCGGTCAAGGGAGCGTTGTTTCCGTCACCGATGTTAGAGTTAAGTGCCGTCGCACTCGACGTATCCGTACAAAGCCGCTCTCTCCGCTTTGTTCCGCCTCTTTGTTTGACTTGACGAAGGCGAAGGGAAAAACTTTTGTACGGACGAAGGCGACCTGCCTTGTCCGTCAGATCTTGTGAGTAATCTTACGGCTTTATTGGAACCCTTTGCCCGCTTCGCTTTTGAATATGTTTGCCATGATTAATGGATTGCTAGCATGTCGAAAATAAATCAGAATGATGCGCCATAACCCGTGCTATCCCGGATATGGTCAAGCAGTGGTCAACCACATATCGTAAAGATCTGTGAATATTCCGCTATTGTCCTATTAACAGTATATGTACAGAGGTATACGATGAAGCGTCAAATCGCGGAAATTATCTATTGTGGTCCCGGCCCTCGAATGTCTCCGCATGGGGGTCCGACGCTATTTGCGTTATATGATGATGTGATGATTAAGTGCCTCTTCATGAGGGGGGTCTTAAATTCCCACTGAGCGGAGCAAGGTTCTCGTCTATGTGGGACAAACAGTCGATAAATTACGTTTTAATGATGCCCGTAAATAGGAAATCCTGAGGCCGTAGTTGGATTTCGGAATAGACCATTTTTGTTATGCGTCGGTTCATATCACATAGTCTAAAGTTTTACGTTGTTTACGTATAGGAACAAGAAAACAAAATAAAGCGAGGTTCCTTTAAACGTTGATGCTCAATAAAATAATTACACGAAATCTGCTAACTTTGATAAATTCTACCATTATTTATTTCCAGCATTATTTAGTTCGAATGATAAGATAATGCTGTTCTTTTACTAAGACCGGTTCAAGTACCCTCAGCCACTGTCTTCACATCTTTATCTAATCAAATTGTCTTATCGAATGCTCTCATGATTTTCTCCCGTTCGATCTCGTAGCAAATATTATCCCAATTTCCGTAGTATTAGCAAGGCAGTGAGATTAATGAAAATATCTTAATGGTTTTCCTACCGAGAATAACAATAACAGATAATTAATTGGAAAAAACTTTACAAAGCCTTGAAAATTAGATTGGTAGAGAATGAGTGGGTAGGGTATCCTTTGTGGAGAGTCTAAATGCCCCTTATCTTTAAACTTTGTGTATTCAGACTTCAAAGAGGGTAAGAAGATAAGTGGCTGCTAGGATGCGTTAATATTTGATTATGTGCTCCTTTACAATATTCTGACGAAGTTGAGCTCCTGAGGAGGTATGAAATTTTGATAATGCTGCGTGTGTGCTGTCGAGAATTTGACGAGGGGTACTCATAAAAGTTTACCGAACTTGTAACGAGTACGCGAATGTGTTATTTCATAATAAAGGCGTGCTTATCTCTAGAGGACACACTACATTACGAGTTACTACTAGCAACTCGCCCCGGCTTCTCACAGAGGGAGAGCAGTTCCATAATACGTTGGTTTATATAGCTCTATTAGTTTACGCGGCGCTCGCCAGCAAAGCTCCCAGTCATGATTTGTTCATTATCATCATATTTCAGTCAATTTACTACAAAACCTTAATTAATTATATACCTACTAAATCTTTCTCTTGAATCTCCGATTATTTGATGAAAACCGTATGAATATCCATTGCGTGCTATAGGAGGATAAACAGACAGAGGCAGAGAACGACTTTGTTTTATACTAAGTATATAATATACATAGAGTATGTCCTCTAAAACGTTACTGTTTGTGGACACACAATTGTTCACTGTCACCATGTGAAGTCAACGACCGAGCGACTGTCCGGTTGACCGGTTTGGTCGCGATCTGATTGTCGCACCAATAAACGATTTGCATGTGTTTGTGTTGCGCTTGCGCACCCATGCTTCTGTTAATTGATGCTATCGGCTCTACCGGCTTCATTTATGCGTTATCCCCGGAATAACTAGCGTTTTTAAAAACACGGGCATATCATCGAATTTTAGTTTTACTCATTAGAACACGGGCAGTAGAGATACGACTACGCATGGATGAACGTCCACCGCTGAACAGGCCACTGGCAATCAATGATCGCTTGATCGCATTGAAGGCTTTAGATATACACAAGAAAGCTGCTGCCCTTCCTTCAAACTTAGTTTTATTATCATCAGCCTTATAATTTAAGGGTTAACTGTTGTTCATTTTTAATTTAAATTTCCGTGCGTCAAAATAAAGTAGAATAGAAAGATCAGGCAAACACCATTCAATTGTTTCCAGTCTATATCTCTACGCATTAATGTGCTCATACGTGCATACAGTATAAGTAATGAACTATGAAATCGAATCTGAAAGTTCAGACACCGTACAGTTCGTACGATAACTGTCAACGCATCAGTTTGATAGCAACGATACTGTATTTAACTTGCCATGCTGGTTAGTTTGTATGTACAATGTATTATCTGTATGACAAATCTTGTAACTGAATTTTAGACCAGTTTTCTTCAACCGACTGAGTAGAAATTTGGCACGGTTATGTAAGTTCGGTGACAATTAAATGTTATGGTGCCATGGGTCTGAAGGAGACAACGGTTGGCATAGGAACTCCTCAACGAAACGACGTAACTTCGTCGAGTTTGAGTTAAATTTTGGAATAATAACTTGTTCTTAAAAAGTTTTCTTTTTTATATTATTATTACTTATTATTTTCTTTCTCATATACCTCTTACTTTTGACTACTTTCCTTTAAAAGAAATTCAGCTCGGAAATAAATAACCATACAATATAGGTAACCCATCTATTACTTTACTTAGTAGGATTTGCTTCCTATAATTTAAAAGTGAGTTCTTCATCTTAGTTCAGCGTACATCTGTATGGCTCTACCATTGAGACAAAACTAGTCTAGACAGTAAGCATACCTATCGATATTATATATGTAAGTATTAAGTCGTCTAGACTGTAGTTTTGTCACCGACCCTAATAATCAGTATTAACAAAGAAAATTACAATCAAATAATAAAAACAAATTAGAACTAGTATTTACAATTGAAACAATTAAGCTAACTGCAGACTGTTGCAAACAATCTACAGGTAGCTCAACTGATCCATATCAATACCAGTCGGAAGCGTCCCCAAGAGGCTAACTGAATTGCCCCGATGTTATGCTGATGCGCTACGTGCGCCAGATATAAATAAATAAATAATATAAATCAGTCAAAACAAATAATACAATGGCTGACTGAATATGTTATGTTAGGCTTCACTAAATTGGACATACGGGAAGCCCTTTGCTAATAATTGAAACCTATTCAGAAGCTATTGGCGTGATTTGTTAGTATTGGGAATTTTGGACCATAATGTTTCAATTCTATTTATACAAGTTCTATTTCAGATAAATTGAGTAATCGTGTTGATTTAATGGCGATGTTGGGTATCAGTACAGACTACAATTAATTATAATCAATGATGACGGACGCGCAAATATTGAACAGGCCGTGCTTCCAATAATTGATGTATTCCGATGGTTCCCCGTATTCGAATGGACTGTGAAAAGGTACAAAAATGTTTGCAGTGCTAATTATACCTCTTCTAGTTGGGTCAGGGGCGAACCTAACGGGTTTGATTGTCAAACTAGGCCTAGATCAGTACTCACGGGATTCCCGTGGTAAAAAACTCGAACTAATACAATAACATTTTTTTATCTTTGAGTCCTTGAATGTGTACTTGAGTGTGTGCACGATTGAGAAAAAAAAATACGGTAAAACATATCATGAAAGTGCACTGTTTCGCACATAATTTGGTCGAGATCTCAGGAACCCTGCGGTCTATTGAAATTATTTTTGGTTTGTAGGTTATTTATAACTAATTATTTGGTTCCTTGAACCAGTTTCTTCATAAGTTGTGTAGTTTTCTTGTAAATAAGCTAAAACTTGATTTTTGCGCTTACGCCTCGTTCCAAAAACTTATTCCTATGAATGCGAAATCTTATGCCAATCCTTTTCACAAAATGGCGCGCATGGTGCCCTCTCACGTACGCAAATATGCCATAATAGGATCCCTGTTGCGTCAGACTGTTTTTGCGGGTGCGTTAATTGCTGGACCTTGGTTTTTCGTCTAATTACACACTGGATTTCGGACGCGAGCGTTGTGATTACGTTATGGGACTCTGCAGTGACTGCAGTCTATGTTCCCGCTGCTCTCATAATTCTAGTCTTAATGAACACCTGTACAAGCACAAAGAGATTTAATAAGCAATTCAAAACAATGGAATTATCGATGACTGCGTCCTGATTCACAGAGTATTGTTTACGCCAACATGTCTTCTATCCACATATTTGGAAATACGCTTTTCAAATGGTAATGTGAAATTTATCGAACGGCGAAATGGATATAATGATCCATTATGCGCCTTAGCATGTTTCGACAACATAAATGCGTTCGTATTGTCAGGATAACAATAATGTTTTATTGATGCGTGACAGTAATCGATCCTGTATCTATATGAGTACTTGATAAATATGTTGCCCGCATCACCGTTCGACAAACTCTGGTTGGTTACGACACAATTTTATCGTTTAACCCAAATTCGCCGCGGGCGGGCGTGTGACTCAGGCAACTGCACTTATGTTATTTTATTAGGTATCCCTAGAAAATGCATGATGTGATTTCAGCAGCGATGCCGATGGGTAAGCGTATAATCATAATGAAATTTAAATTTGCTTGCCGGTACTAGCTCGGCGCAAAAACGACAGGGAAAACACTAAATATGCCCTAAAGTTATCCTGCTGAGAATGTTGGGTTCTTTGTTGTGTATTTTCATCCGCAGACCCCTCATTCCACTGTATTAAGGCTTGAATCATTATTGTCTCCATTATTTTGTTTTTGTACTCTGGCAACTGTAAGAACATACCTAAGTACTCTCGTTTATTGCGCAAGCCATTATCTTCGCCTTACATCAGCGCATAATAATGAATTGAATGCAATAGCATTCTCCCCAGAGATGCGACGTCCTTCTGGTCTTTGTGTGGGCTTCAGACAATGCCACCTTTCTACCCAGGCCCTGCTGGTACGACGGTATGCATACCTGATGCTCGATCGATGTCTGTGACTCATCCACTAGCTGTCTATCACTTATCGCTAATGTTAATTATGTATCCGACTCTATCGTTATCAGTACCACTCTAGCCGGGAAGTTAAGTGGCCCCATGATTTAATGTCGTCGGTCCATAGAACTGACGTTTTCATACGGATTATTGATTGAGTCTGCTGTGCTAGACTGCAGAAAAGTTCCATTGCTCCACTTGTACATTGTGTGTTTGCAGCAGATATATGACAAGCATTGTTATCACCTTCATTTCTATAGAGCTCATATTATTATTTACTTTACATGTTTACTATTTGCTGAAATGGTGAGGTATTTCGAGTATTGTACTTGCAGCGCGGTTAAGCACTTTCATCTGAAAACCGCACTCGGCGGTGCTCGAATAAATACTGCCTTATTTTCATTCAACCATATTTTTATTTGAAAGTTCTTTCACGCTAGGAGTAGGTAATGAACGAGTGCAGCGTTTTAATGGGTCGGATCCTGATTTACTTGTCGCCTTAATGGGGATAAGGCCATTTTGTTTAATGATTTATTTAGGCAATTTAGCCTTATTCAGTCGACATTCATAAAAAAACAGACCAATAAGACACGGGTAAGCGGAAACTTAAACGGTATTTAAAACAAACAATGAAGACGGAGATAAATGAGCCGTCTCAAAAATAAACGTTTATAGGGCAAATTAAGGCTGTTACAAAAAAGGTCAGCATCATAGTATTATGAACTAATTTCCGTGTTGTTGGATTGTTACTTGGTAGAATTCGTTAATATCCTGCTGTAAAAATGCCTTCTTATTTCTCCACAGTAGGTTACCTATCCGCTACCTAGTTTTTAAGTTCAACTTACTGTTTAGTTTAGTAAACCATTACCGTCATTAGCCGTTATTATTCATGGCTTCCACCGAAATGATTTACTATCGTAAGTTCATAATAGTATGCGTCAGCAAGTTAAACCGAATGTGCAAATAAATAGTATTTTGCGGTATAGTATGTTAAATTTGACTGGTATTGCTTTTTGGTGTTAATATTTTTTTATAAATTCTGACTTAGAATGGAAGTTTCTTGTTAAATGATTTATTATTAAAATCAAAACACAAATAATAATAGTCTCAGGTGTAAGAAGCAGATCGCCATCAGGCTTATTAAACATGTCTGGTACCGAAACTCTACCTGCCTTTAGAACTTTACAGAAACGGTACTCTCCAATGCCTAAGATAATGTACTTAACCGGTGTATGTCAGTGTCAGGGTCGCAGACTAGCAATTAATGATAATGGGTATGTTGTGATGTGAAGATTGCTCTCCGATAATCATCCACATCCTGAACATCTTCATTGCCAGCAATAATATCTCCCCCTGTGACATTGACGGATTACACGCAAAACCAGCCGACTGTAAAGCTCCAAGGGTCTCAAAGTTATTGGGTCAAACAAAATGTGCCTTGAGTCATTGGAAAATTGACGTCATTCAATAAAACCTATTGGGTGATTTATTTTCTGGCGCCTGGTAAACCTTTTTACGGTTTTAATATTATTATGTTGTCCAAAATAAACTGCAATCCATTTCAGAGTTGACCTTGTTATGTAGCTTTGTTTGTTACATCAATATAGAGTTTTATGTGCCGGCGCGTGTCTGGCAATCTAGGCAAATCCTATCCATTGTGCCCGCCGACAATAGTTCCGGTGCTAATTCAAGGACGATCGCCTTTGTCCTGTGGATGGATGACCGACAGTGCGCTTTAAAATAACTCCTGAGATACACTAGTTTTTACATTCCCCAAATCCGTGTTTGTTTGCCGATTTGTAACCAAAGTCAATTGCGAAACATTAAATAAATTGCCACAATTGAAAACAGGTCAATAACCCTGAAATATCAATGTCTGAAAATAAGAACATCGCATGAACGGCTGTGCGAACGAGCTCGTCCGAAATACGCTCACTGTTCGTAAAAAGCTGACAGCAGCGGGACAAATTTCACCGCGTCTTTGTGACTGCGCTTGATTTATGAGTGTGATAATAATTTCCGTGTTGAGGTAGGGCCCGTCTCAACAGGGCTTTATACATATACTAATGGGACGCAATTTACACTGGTATTTATGGTGGCCGCTAGCTAGTGTAAGCGGGTGGTGACCCGTGCCGAGGCGCACGGGTCGCGGTGGATGACGCACGCATTATACTATTTGATTACATTATTGTTCCTCTATTAGCAATTTCTCCACCGTAGCTTCATTAAAGTTGTATTAAAGAATCACTTACAGAACACGATAATGCCAAAGCAGTTAAAGATAAGAGATAAGTAGTTACATTCTAAATTTACAATCAATCGACGTCACGATATATCTATAACAAATTACCTAAACTGTATAGAAATAAATCTAAATGATCAAATATTTAAACAGAAAATTAAAATATTCTTAGTCTCAAATTGTTATCATAGTCTAGACGAATTTTTTAATGATAAATTGTAGTTAGTTTTGAATGTTGCATGCCATCTCTCTACTTATTTTGCATACCGTAACCGGTCAAGCATGTTGTTTCTCATATATTATGTTTTACCTGTTTGTACACATGTTTTATGGAAATAAATATCTTTATCTTTGTTACTTGAGAATACTATAAAAATTTATTAAATTTTAATCAAAGTTAACAAGCTCCTCGACCTTTCTCGATGCTAAATTTGATGATAAAATATTAAAAGTTTGCAGACTCACTACCTGACACAAACAGTAGAAAAGCAGTTTCAGTTTTCAGGGAATATAAAACGAGTCATTACTCGTCGGATACGGGTAAAGTTTCACTGCGGAGTTGTCATCTTACTGTCTACGAGATCGTAGCCATTACGAGTTGGCAGTGACCGTGCTGGCCTGGCGCACACGTTTTAGTAATTGGCTGGATTACTGTATACTGGATTCTCCAAATCCGATTCGCGGGAATTGATTAAAACTAGACGGAATCCCCAAATTAAATACTGTTCTTGCAAGTAATAGTTTTAACGTAGTTGAATTGTTATTGGAAGTTTCTCTACATAATATTACATAAACTAATGAATTTATCTTGTCGTATTGTCCCCTATGCATTATAGCTGTAATGAATGGTCGTAAAACAAAAACGTATAGACAGCTTGTTTATACCCATAAACAAAGCCCAATAATAGCTCTCTAAGAATAGTCTATGCATGACGTAAGCGAAGGCTTTCGTGCTCAGCTCGCATTAAATCCAGCCTGTTTCTGTTCTTGTTACGCCCTTCTAATTTTGAAACTTGGTTCTGGCTGCGGATGCCGAAACTTCATGCCAAGACATTGTTTTCACAAATTATCTTTGCGACGACATAGCTACGCAGAACATAGTTATTTATTTATTTTTGCTCACTAGTACATACAGCTTAGGTCTTATTGTTAGCTTAGGTCAATAGTCCATGCACTGCAAAAGAATTTATATAAAATTACAAAATTGAGTTTAAATTTAAATAGATAGGTATCAAATAGTTATTGATGTGAGACCGCAGTACATTCCCTTCGTACATTTTTTGATAAAAATTATGGGGAGGTAATTCTGAAGGTAGACCTCATAAACGCCTGGCTGACTGGCTAGTCGACGCGATGCGTGACCCGAGAGCTTGTGGGTATCTGGCGCAGCGCATCAGCAATGCCATACAGCGGGGCAATGCAGCCAGCGTCTTGGGGACGCTTCCGACTTTTATATGGTATTGATATGGATCAGTTGAGCTACCTGTAGATTGTTTGCAACAGTCTGCAATTAGCTTAATTGTTTCAATTGTAAATACTAGTTCTAATTTGTTGTTATTATTGAATTGTAATTTTCTTTGTCAATAAAGTTTATTAATAGTTGACCTTAAAGGTCAAATAAATCATGTATGTCAATCTTATTTATCAATAAATATAATTTAAAACAGAATGTCTAAAGCGTAGATTTAATTTATCATGGCGTCTAGAGTAAGCAAAATCGCAATTGTAAGCTATCGAGGTCATTGATCTAAGTTTATGTCATGCAGAAGTTTATCGGATAGGAATTCGCCAACTGAGTAATTGCATTTTACATACGTAGTACGTATCTATACGTAATAAAATAAATAACACATGGAAATCTCGTGACAGCAGATTTATACTTCGTATATATTAAATATATATACGAAGTATAAATGTAGTTTTGTCTCATGTTTTAACAAATACTTATTTTGTTGCAGGTAATTTTACTCTTCACTCTTCCGGACTGAATCATTCAAGGTTGGCCATTCGTTTATGATTTCACCTGAACACATTTTGGTTATTGGTTTAATAGGTTACCACAAATGTGCGTCATATTTAAACTGTACAATGTGGCAAACAATGGTTTTAAGAACACACTGGTAAACACAGAAAGAAAGATAACAAAAAAACACTAGGAAAATGTTCATGATTTGTCTGAATATTATCAACGACTACGCCTATTGACACCCTAAAAAGCAAGACTGCTTTAAAGTATATCTGTGATTAAAAGCGTTTTTTGCGTTCTAAATGGCTCTGCTTGCTTCAACGTCAACTTCTTCTTTTTTGGCGTTCTGTATGGTTGGTTCTTTGTAGTTATTTTACCATGTGGAGTAATTTTTTTCTCGACTTCTTTACTTCGCGTACAATTTTTTTGTCAGGCAGCAAATAGCTCTACTATGTATTTGACTGGTTCACCTCATTAATTCGAATGTTCCTTTGAGTTTTCCTTTAAAATAAGTCTCGTTATGATAAATGTTTTTACATAGACGAGAGATTTGTTTAGCTCTCAATTTAAATAGAAAGTAGTTTTGTGTGAAGGTCCACGGAAGCACCTACTACAGAGAGGTATTCCAGGTTCTACTTAGAAAATACGTAAGAACATATTCTGATAGTTGTCAAAGTTTTTGCGATATCTCTTTCAAAATTTAAAACAGCAGATCATTCCATCACATAGTCGGATATTGTTGATGTTCCGAATCTAATCAAAAATGCTCTATTTCCATATAAATTTCGAAAATATTTGGGACATACACTCAGATACCAGCGAAATTGGCAAGCTTCTCCCTTCTAAAGCTACTTAAACATCCCATATAACATGAAATAGATTCTCATCTAATAATCCTTCCTGACCTATGTAGATAGACACCGCGGTGCCTGCTTCGTCAGGCGTTCCATCCCTGCGTTGGGCGCGTCTCGTGTTTGCGCGGGTAGCGCGCTGCTTTATTCGTTCCGTGTTGGTTGCCAGTGCCTCGCCTCAAGTGCAGCGACACTCTTAAATTGTTTACTTCTCCCTGGCTCGCCTCTAGACGCCTCCGGTTCCCCTCTTGAAAGCCTGTCAACGAAAAATATCTCACTTTGCACGAGCTTTTGACTTTACGCTCCATCGAACAAAGCTCGGCTAATAGATTGCTCCGAACATCATAAATGTAGCCTTTCGAGCCTCTCGCTCTGTGTCATATACACTTGTCTGTTGGCGAAACGGGTTGAGCGCCGTAAACGTTGTTTCGAGTAAATTAAATTGGATTATACCACCGGCCCTTGGAAGCCCGAGGCGGCTTTTCTCAGTCTTCATGATCCTTGAATATATTCGTTGACCTGTGAAATACTAAGCTTTATACATACTAGTAACCACAGTAGCATATTACTATCATCGATCAATCGGGATTGGGCGTGATGGATGATGTATTCCGATGATCATCTGATGTGGAAAGCAAACAGCGAACACATTATGCCATTGGAGATTGTCGGAAAATATGTATATTCATTCGGTCCATTAATCTCGGGTAATTATGCAGATCCCCCTGCTGAAAACGCTGGGTACAGCGATAACGTAGACGGATAATTCAGTCTACTCTCTGCATAGTACGTGGATTTCTAATCCAAAGACTCTACATTGTACGAGAATTTATCGAATTTACTCTCTAAAATTCGTGACCTGAGTAAACTAACAACGAAGAGATTCCATCAGGGCCGAAATGAACAACAATTTACTTATGCTTGCAGGCGATGACGCCTAAAGAAAGAGGTTCGTCCCTCTAGCTAACTGGAGTTACTCCTAAATCTTATTATCCTTACCTTCTTTGTTGTCACGTATTACATCCAAAAGAGGGATAAATGTGAAGGTATTTTATTTTTTCGGTATACCAAAAATAAGCTTTTAATTTGTTGACCTTTTATACCTTTTGGTGACATCAACATCACACAAAATCTGAGGGCTTAAAAATTAAAATTCACGCTTCAAACCTGCAACCTAATTAAAATTTCATTATAATCGGTTCGTTTACATCATTCGCCGCAAATTAGAATAAAATTTAATTTATCGGCAAATTAATTCGCAGGCTTTATTACTATCCATTTTCGGTTTCTGTAGCCACCTATTTCTTATGTTTTTAGATAGGTAAATGTATTACAAAAGATGTTTATATTTTCCAGTAAACGATAAAATTAATCATATAAATAGCAAATTTATAGGAAGTTTATTGATTTATTAATGACAACCGGTTCCTTGATTACTTTATTACAACAAAACAAACCGATGCGGCTGTTAGCCATCTTCAGAAGTTTAGTCGTGTGATAGAGTTCATACAGGTTAGCATGTTAACTATTATCAATAATAAAACGTATATAAATGTAGAGTTTTAAATGCTAACTCGGGTCGTGGCAGCCATTGTTCCACGAAAGCTAATCAGCACACATCAAATGCGTATGCGGCACAACACCGGGGTCCGTTAGGTCACGAGCACACGCTACACCACGCGAGTCAACAACGGGATTTCTTTGGAACTGTTGCAGTGACTCTACAAACCTCTACACCTACCTCTTGCGTTAGAAAACGGGTAAACCTGCGACTTACTTTCTGTTAAATTTTCCTTGCATGATTTGACACCATAATAAAGAACGTAGGAAAGAGGCCTATTTGCAGAAGGTGAAGTTAGACTACATTATTATAATGATGGTTTGATACAAACAAACCTTTCAAATCGCGATGACGTTACGGAAGATATGTCTTTTCTCTGACAACGAATGGTTTCACGGAAATAGCACGAGGTTTTTTTCACTTTGTAGAGCATTTCTTGCTGTGCACAATGCTGAGGATATTGCTGTAACTGCATCATAGCACGCGAAGTCATGCATAGCGCGAAAGTGGCATAACTTAAGGAGGAAAGCATTTGCATCTGTACAAATTGCTGCAATATTTTGCATGTTTAAAAGTTACCAGCTAAAATCTCGTACAGAAACGAAATCTTAAAACAGTTTCACCGACAATTGTGCAAGACAAGACATTGGATCACTCTATTGGACGTTGTCGCTTAAATCTCTACTTGAACATTAACCTTAGAACCCGTGAGAAATGTGAAGATATATGAATTTAATTGTACATATTATGTTACACGCACATTCTTGCGCATAATAGAATGAAAATTAGACAACAATGAAAATCATAAAAACTTCAATGACCCGTCTAACCAACTTAACCCCTCAATAAGCAAAAAGTAGAATTCTCTGATAATAAAAAGGTCATGTCTTTAATAAAAGATAACTGAGAACTCGAAGAATGGCTTGAAAGTAATAAAAAGTATGAAAATAATATTACCATACTTCAGAAAGGGAACGTAAGTGCTATTAGCAGTGAGCTAATGCAATGAGCAAAAAGGTAACGTAGCGAACCTTTACTTTGTAATTGGCACTTGCAATCTCATCGCGTTTCGACCCTTCCGAGAAATTATTCAAATTCTCATCTAACTCTGCTGTGTTGAGGTTCTAGCTCTGTTTTCCTACCGAATTAGAGGCACAAAAATGGAGAACCAGTTTATTGGTTATTCAGTTATTATTTACTAATGTAATGGCATCATAAATCATCAAATTATCCAATTAATAGCGGGTTTGTGCAACTGAGCGAACCAGTTTGGCAGACCTTGCTCAATAGTTACCATTGCATCTACACGAAATGAAGATACAAATAAAAGTGTTTAATTCTTATACACAATTAAAACGAGCATACCATTAGAAGACGCGGCGAATAATATTACGCCGGCGGCGTTGCAACATTAGAAAGTATGAAGTTTCGTCACGTTAGTAGCTATTCATCGGTATAATGGTTAGTAAAACGACATCCAGCGCCACTTTAGCGAGCAATAACGAACTGGTAAATGCTGTACGCATTAATACGTCGCGTCACCGCGTGCGTGGGAGCCCTCCATTGTCAGTGATACATGAACCGACCGTTCGTAAATAAGCTGATGGCTCGGAGATTGGCATCGAAAGCTGCACTCTGTAACCTTGGAAACCAGGAAGTCGTTAGAAGATCCACTGATAATGCAACGCGACTGTTGACGTAGAATTTTCTTGCGGATGAAAACAAAGTGCGAGCCAACGAGAACATGTCAAGTGCCATGTGTCAAATTGAGATTGAAGAGGATAGTGATGGAGTATTTTGAAAATGATTTAGTCGTTATTATTTAGGAGTTAATGGACGAAATATACGGGGACGATGAGGTATTTCCCAGAAAAGTTGAATAATAACGAATGTTGGCGGTTGATTGATTCAACGGACTCTTCTCAGAGGACTCAGAGAGTTAGATTTTATATCATATATAAATTTACAATAATATTCGGTGAGAACGAACATGCAGTTTAGATAGCTATTGAAGAAGACAACGCATCCGGTTTAGTAAACATTTTCATACCCATTGTCTACCTATGCACTAGGCACCATTGAATCAAAAGCTGGGCTCTAGGAATAGTGAATGAAACGGGCCTTTGTAATAGTAAAAGTATGTTGGCTAGCCGGTCGCGTTGTTGGTCAAGGACCATTGGCTTTGTTCTCTCATTGGAATGGAACACAATCTCTGTCATTTGAATACGAATTTACTCGTGTACCCGAGTAGTTATTACCATGGGTCTTTATTTCATCCATAGTCACGATCCTTGGGATTTATTGAGCTCTCAAGTTATTTGCTTTAGGACTGTTAATAGGCTCAATCCGTTTTGCTATTAGCCAGACTGCACGTGTTTTATTATTAGGACGACCTTTTCATCGTACGTGACGGGCGCACAAAATCATCTCCGCGTTTGTTTGATACATGATTACATGACATAGAAACGAACAGAGTAATCTAAAATATCAGCTCTATATCCAATAAAGTCGAGTGGCCCGTATTTAGAACTAAATATACGTAACGAGGCCAGTTTGTCCCGGTGAACGTGCAGCCAGCCTGCACGTGTCCCGCCAGGAGCATTGTGTCGCCTCTGTGACTCAGCTCCGATACTATTCAATGTCTACGGAAATCCATTACCAACATAGTTTGAGAGAGAGTGGATGCTTCGTATTGTCTAACCGCGCCGTCGTCGCCGTGGACCGTGCCAAATCCAACACCAAAACTAATAAACACCGTTGAATGTACTCATACGCTGCCGGAAGATGTTCAACGTCAAAAACCAATTTGACACAGTTTAATTAAGGACTGTATTATTCACTACGGGATTGTTGAACCCCTGTACCATCTAAAACTAATAAACGTGCATAATTCAACTTCGTATGAGAACGGAACACGCGAGTCGGCAATTATCCTTTCCTCCGAACGGGACTCGAATGAGATTACTGTAACATTTGCATTCCGTCAATATCCGAAACCCTAAGGTTGTGACTGTTGGTGGCTGGGGAGCGGGCTACCTTCCCGTTGCGGCGATTAGTGCCGCGTGCCTGTTTCCGCGGGGAAATGTTTCGACTTTATCGAATGACGTATCTACTTGATTGTGCCTTCCTATTTCTGAATTTCCCGCTGTCAATCTTATTTTAAACATCATTGAACTTAAAGGGTTACTTTTTGTAACGCGACTCGGTAATGTTACTAAAGCAATTATGCAATTCAAGCAAGACTTGTCTCATTGATAAATTAGCAGGCCGCAGGATGTGATGATTACGATCATCTAAATGTCACGGGTTCACAGGAGCGGATGATTTTGTTTACATTTGCCTTCCTGTTGACAAGCAGCTCAGTTTTATATGAGTTATATGTATGAGTAATCCAAACAGTCATTAAAATCTAAAAAAAGGCCGACTCAACATCGCGTAGGTAGGTTCCAAGCGGGTGCGCTGTTTAGATTATATGTCACATGTAAGCAATACAAGAACGTTAACTTTCAATTAAAATGTACCGCAAATGGGTACGCATGCGACTTTCAAACATTGTTCATAACCTTTCGATAAATTAGAATTGATATTGCTGATCGTATAAAACGAGAGTTATGGCCTAAGGCGCTCGCTACGTTATAAAAATTTGATTCTCCAGGTAATTTTGCTTTTACTTGATGGGCTGTTTTACACGATACTCGGGCTGGAATTAGTTTTACGGTTATGGAGCTGGTTAGTGCTGATGTAAAAGGTTTCATTTTGACGAGACGAAGACTTGCTGTGAATATGAAACGTATAATTGTTTACTCATTTACTTTAGCTCCTGTCATTATTTAAGAACTCGATAAGAATAGTTAGTTCTTCAAAATAGGTAGCAATAGCTAAGGAAAAGGGACTGCTACGGATGGCATTGAGTGGCTATATGTCTTGAAATAATTGCAGGTACAAAATTTTAAGTAGACTAGAAACAATGTGCAGTATGCTGGCCTTCAGACGCCTGATGTCATTTGATTGATTGAAATAGCTCATTTCAATTTAATAAGCATGTGCTGTGCAGGTACAAGGAATGCGGAATATGTCGAAATGACATATCTTAACAACGGATGACGAAGCCAAGCTATTGTTGTTCATAATATATAAGCAAGTTACGAAAGCACGACATACCTTATTCAGTAGTAACTTTAATACTTCATTGGTCTTATAACTTGAACACGTATATTAATTAATGAAAACAGTAAGCTCGGTCCCTTATAAAACTTTAATCTAGATGAAAATACTTTGTCCAGAATAATATTAGGTCCTTACATATGAAATTGGCGTTTTGTATGGGAGGAACAAAAAGTCGAATATTTTTTAATATAATATATTTAATTAATCAAAGTATGAACCATTATTTTCTATGCACTTTTGCCATCTTATAGGTAGTTCATTGATCCCTTTACTAAAAAAACCAGTCGGACGGGAATCAATAAAATCTTTGAAGGCGATTTGGACTGCCCCATCGGAGTTGAATTTTTTCCCTTGCAAGAAGTTATCCGAATTTCGAAAAAAAAATGGTAATCTGTTGGAGCAAGGTCCGGGGAGTACGGAGGATGTCTTAGACTTTCCAATTGAAGCTCTTCTAATTTAGTAGCCGTCTGTTGCGCAGTGTGTGGTCTAGCGTTGTCGTGAAGCAGCAGTGGCGTGGAGCGATTGACCAGCCTAGGTTGTTTAGCCGCTAGCTTTTCCATCATGGTTTGCAATTGCTGACAATAGACATCAGCCGTAATAGTCTGGCCAGATTTGAGAAAACTGTAATGAACAATACCGGCACTAGTCCACCAAACGCTTACAAGTAACTTTTTTGGGGTTAATTTTCGCTTGGGGCAGGATTTGGCTGGCTGGGCAGGATCCAACCATTGCGCTGAGCGCTTCCGATTATCGTAAAGAACCCATTTTTCATCACAGGTAATGATTCGGTTTAAAATACCTTCATTATTGTGCCGGTTTAGTAATGTAACGCAGCAGTCGACG
This sequence comes from Eupithecia inturbata, assembly GCA_963662085.1. Lineage (NCBI taxonomy): Eukaryota > Metazoa > Arthropoda > Insecta > Lepidoptera > Geometridae > Eupithecia > Eupithecia inturbata. Next base: position 4,267,878 of record OY759180.1, on the reverse strand, counting down.
CGCGTTTGCCGGTTTGCTTCAGTCAATTCGTGAGGTACCCACCTTTCAAGCTTTTTAATCTTCCCAATTTGCTTCAAGTGAATTAAAACAGTTTTATCACTAACATCGCAGCCTGCAGCTAACTCGGACGTGGTTTGCGATGGATCCGCTTCCACAATAGCCTTCAACTCTTCATTATCAACTTGAGTCTCAGGCCGTCCACGGGGCTTGTTCTGCAGGTCAAAATTTCCAGAACGAAAACGTTGGAACCAAAAACGAACTGTGTTTTCTTTTGCAACACGACCGCCATACACATCATTCACCCTTCGAGTTGTTTCCGCAGCACTAGTGCCACGGCGGAACTCGTACTCGTAAATAATGCGATATTTTAAGTTTTCCATTTTGTAAAATGAGTGACGCAAACAGAAAAAAACAGAAGAAAAAAAACAAATGAATGACGATCATCGAAGCACAAATACATGAGTCTATAGCTGTACAAATTTGAATTTGGAATTCCTTACCAAAGAGGAGAAATTTGTGATTAAAGTGGCCAGTACGAAAAACGCCAATTTCATATGTAAGGACCTAATATATATCGTTAAACTTGCAGACACATAAATTTCGGCTTTAATGGAGTCCTGCGACGTTAGTTATTGCTACTTGTTACTGTTGTTTACAAAAGAAAAGTGATACATTTGCATTTTCATAAAGCTTATTTCAAATCCGAGCTCCAGCGTCTCTGATAGAAAGTTGTGGCGTCGGCGTATTTCCAAACCCACAATCTTTATGGTTAATTTTATTTTGATTGCTCTCGTAAAAGCCGGGTATCTTGAGGAAATCAAACCACGCACGTTGACTTTTTAATATGTACTCCTGCATCCATAAGAATTTTACGCTCGATCTGCACAACTCCACCTTAGTTTTCTTACGACACCGGACTCGGTGGAGTCTTCAAGGAATTATTACGGTGTGGTGGTACTGAAGGTTTTATTGCCGGTGGGACGACGCGGAATGAGGGCCCTTGAAAATGTTACGAGGAAACCATTCCCGACACCCGCCAGTTGATATTACCTGTCCGTTTCCTGTTGGAAATGGAACGAGATTCCCACAAACAGATATCTATATTTAGAGGAGCACAACAAAACAATCTCGCAGATTCTATTTGCGTTATGGGATCAAATCTTTCGGCAGGAGATTGATGCGCGTCGACGTACTATGAATAACGTGTTTTTCTATTACGTTGACATCGTATTGTTATTTGGTTTATCCGTATAAAGAAAGATGTTTGCACAAAGACACCGGGGCGCGCTGCCGACTGAGATAGGCCCCTATTGAAGTGCTTGCTAGGCGACGACGCGCGACGGCGCAGCTGACTATCTTACAGCTCTTATCTCTTGGCAGGGAAACCTTAAACCGTCGCGGCGAGCGCTTAATCATTTCATAACTCTGCACTAAGTAATGTTAAAACATTTTATTTGCTCTCCAGAGAGGGAACTCTGGCTATTTGTTCTTAGTTCGTTTATGGCGGCTAGAGAAGTTTGGCGGAGTACGTTGCTCTGCTGCTTGGATAATTCCGTGTAATGTTGGGGATTACGTCGTCGCGGGACCCGTCTCACTCTGATGACAAATGAGAAGACGTCGTCTTGAGTTACTTTTGCTTTACACGAATAAAGTTTTTGGTCATGCCGAAACTTTTGAATCAAGTAAAGAAGAGCAGATGTTACTTTGGCTGTTGTCTAGCAACACTCATAAAATAATATAATTTATAGGTACATGTAGCATCCTGAATATTAACCAGAACTGCCACAATAGATAAACTGAATCAATTTCTTTGAATGTATCCCATATCACAAACGCCAATAAAATACTGGAATGTATTTTTGTCCCCAGCGATAATACCTACTCTTTATTGCTATTATAAAATGGGCAGTCGGAATGTGGGCTAATGCTGTCTTTATGTGATAGTTAGCTTTCCTTTCGACCACACGGATTAGTCTCAAGGTTTATTTTGCCCATTTCCGTTTTTCCCTAGATTAGTCCCCGACCTCATCTACGTCGTTTTTTTTAAAATAAAACTGATTCTAACGACCGAGCGCGGTGTAATTTGAAGTGCATCGAATTAATTCTGACGTTAATTGAAAAGTTCACGGTCTTATCTACTCGCTGTATGGAAGCGAAAATGTTCAGCTGGTTACAGTTTGCTGATGGATCAAAACTTCAAATGAAATTAATTTTCTCCAGCATTTAATCTTTTGTATAATGCCTTAAAGCCACACTTCATCATCAGCCTATATTAGTCCACTGTTTGACATAGTCCCCTAATGAGCACCATAGCGCCCTGTCTTCAGTTTGCCACATCTAGCATCTGCCTGCAGTCTTTCGCAGATCGTCATCCCACCTGGCCGAGGGCGTCCTACTACACTACGTAAAGCCACACGTAGAGCCATAAATAGAGGTTTGATGTTATTTTTAGTTTGCCGAGCTCTAATAAATTTGAAACGTTACAATTTGTATCGGTGGCATATAACCGCTTGCCCATGTATAAAACATCTCTGCGAATTATAAAACATCGAGAGACGACAGTACAACTTACAAACTTTAATTGCCCGCGCACCAGTTGTGTACAGATAGTTGAGGTATCCAATCGTCCGGGAAATTATGAAGGGAACGAGTGGCAGCGTTGCCATGACAACACGAGCCTTGAATTGGTTACACGAATGATGAACTCCCCTTTGCCAAGGCCTCCCAAACAGTTGCACCGACTCCGCTTACTTTCTTTCAGACCGGAACCGGGCTCAGGGCCCTGAGTCCGGTTGACGATACTAACGAGACGTGATCGTGACGTCTCTTTTTGTTTGGGATTTGCGTAACAGCGCCGTTATCGTGTGTACAGGGACGCTTGATAGAGGCGCTTCACAGTGGGCGAAGTAAACTAACCATACAAACCATATAAACCGCCAAGTGCGAGTCGAACCGCACACGATGGGTTCCGTACCGTAAATTTCAAAGAACATCAAACTTTCACTTGTTCGGAGACAACGACAGTTTCCTTTAAATGCTCAACTTTATTTTATTTTTAGTATTTGTATTACAGTTGAAGTGTTATTTATAGAAAGTTTCATGTGTCTACCTATTGTAGTTCAAGAGATACAGCCTTGACAAATTAAGTGCAAAAAAGGCAAAAAAGTCTAGGTTTTTGTATGGAAGCTTCTTTAATTTTGTTTTTTTTTATTATTTGTTATTTATATTCTAGTGGCAAGAAATATTCATTCTCTAAAAAATTTCAACTGTCTACCTGTTACGGTTCATGAAATAGAGCCCTGTGACAGACGGACGGACGGACAGCGGAGGCTATAGGCTTATTAATAGGGTTCCGTTTTCACCCTTCGGGTACGGAACCCTAAAAAGGGTATTATATATTTTGAACAATCGTATATTAACTTTTGCCTTGGAGTCATTGATATTCAAAGGTTGCAAAATGTTTATGCATGCATGATAATGATAATAAAACCGTTTAGTTTAAAGTTTGCGAAACAGGAACTATGGATCAATATTTAGTTGCCGCCGCATGAGGGCCGAGCAAGCACGAGAGGCGCGTAGAAACAGAAATGAGGATGGAATTGGTTTTATTAATGTTATGTAGGTAGCTACAGTAGATAGAATACGGTAATCAGTGGGTATTGATATTACTTTAAAAGCGTTTGATTAATTTGACTTTGATATTGAAAGTCTAGAGACGACTCCTTCAATAAATTATCTCTCATGTGTATTTATAAATATTCTATTGCGGCCTTGGGACAAATGTTTGTACGATCTGCAGATATTTGTTTCGGGTATTTTCTGTGTATAATAAAAAAAATATATCTATGTAATGCATTATATTAAGCACTATCTTCTGCCCGCGGCTTCGCTCGCGCTTTTCCGGGATAAAAAATAGCTTATGTCCGTCCCCGGGACATTGTCTACTTACCTGCAAAATTTTATTAAGATCCGTCTAGCCGTTTAGACGTGAGAAGGTAACAGACAGACAGACAGAGTTACTTTCGAATTTATATTTAGTATAGATAACAGTTATTTACTACCCATAACACAAGCTCTGCTTAGCTTGGGGCTAGATGATGCTGTGTGAATTGTCCAGCATTATTTATTTATTTATTTTTATAAAACTGTCTGTCTGCTTAACTAAAAAGTTAAAAAACATCAGGTGTAATAAATTTCCGACGCGAAACTTTCCGTATATAAAGGAAAGCTCCGCTATTGATCCTACTCAAAAGTTCCCTAAACTTTGTACGTCCTTTGTGCATGCTTTATTTTGCCGAGGCGCCGGTTCCCTCCCGCATCTGTCACCGCCGACTTGACTCGACTGTTAATTTTCAAGGTATATTTAGGTATTTTTCGAGCTCTTAGTTATAATTTGAAATGTACGTTTAAAGTAATTATACGCCTGAAAGAAACTCCACGCCTCGTAATGAAGCGACACAGCAAATGAAATTACATTCAATTAACAAGATTCAGCGCGGGGTTAATTCTCAACTGGCTTATTGTAGTCATCCATCTTGTTATCAAATAACATCAATGCCCTTATATGACCCCTGGAATAAATAGCGTAGCACTTGTTTTACTTTGGTAGGTGTCGCGATTGAGAGGTCATCGACCGAAGCCGCTGAGTTTCCATAGAAACGAATACCTACATGGGTGCATACAGCGAGCCTTCGGGTACGGGCTTCGGAACAATTTATTATAATAGAAGTTTTTGAGTTCATTACGGATGTAAGCGGGTTAACTACGAACCTTATTTGACCCTTTCACCCAAGAAGAGAAGAAGTGAACACTGATATGGGTTTTCCAGTTGTGATATCTCATATGAAGCAGCAGAACTTCCCAAGAAGTAATCTTATCCTTATCATGCACCATATTACTTTTTTCCATAACATACTTCTTTTGTCAAAAGAAAAACTGCGCAAATTAGTAAGTTAGTAAGTCGATGAGTGAGAGGGTATGCCAGGCTCGTTATTGCAGTTAGCTGATCTAATGAAATGTAGTAAAATAATCCCACTGTTTAAATTGGGTAGTTAGGTAGGTAGTAGTAACTTTAGACCAATATCAGTACCTACTTCCTACATTCAGTAAAGTTTTTGAAAAACTTATTTTACATCAATTGCTTAGGCATTTCAATGGCGATGACTTGCTACATGGTAAGAAATTCGGGTTTACTCGCGGCAGGTCAACTACTGATGCCGGTGTTGAGTTAGTATCGTAAACAGACCCCGAAAACCGTTTCCAATTAATGTCAACTCTTTGTATCCTATCACTCAAGTAAGATGTAAGCAGATCCAAAGAGGTGTCTCTTATTCCATAGTGATGTAGTTTCCTGATTAATGTTTCATGGTGTACGCAATCGAATGCTTTTGACAAGTCGCAAAAGCATCTTGCGACTCCCAAACATCAAAAATATGCGATACTAACACTACACCGGCATCAGTAGTTGACCTGCGTGAAGAAGTAAGAAGTCCCTCGTAAAGGGATGAAACGTTGGTGTTCTTCCAACACAAATAAGGTTCGTAGTTAACCCGCTTACATCCGTAATGAATTAATCAACCTACGATAGTTTTTATAGTAAAAAAGCTTTTGGGTTTTTACTTCTCGTTAAAAATTTCTTTTGCAATGGTTACGTGGGGCACGTACATTGTAAAGTGTGCCGTTCTTTTTATTCTTTCATGCTTCAACAATCTCCGTATTCCGCATTTATGTGCTGAATTTATATATTCAAACCAAGCAACAGTACTTGGTTTATCGTTGAATCAAAGTAACCTACTTATTTTTAAGTTGTGGATTTTGTATAGAGAAATTTAAATTAATTTTGTAAGAGAAATTTCCAACAGATTGCACACACCAAAATATAAATTAACAATGACACAGAAACAATCGTACTACATGACAATAAAAATATTCAATAATCTACCAGAGGATCTAGAACCTATCTGGAAACTTATTCAATATTGTACAACTAAAAAAATTGCTCCTTAATAAATGCTATTATTCTATGAATGAATATTTTAATTACAGGGACTTACTCGTAGAAGACTTCGAATACATTCATTGACTTATAATATTTTTTTTGACATTTGTTACCTATTCATTTAATTAATTTATTTTGTATAATATGTAATTTCGAAATAGAAAATGGAATATTAAGTAATGGAAAATTAATATTTGCATGCCTATGTTAGGTAGAATATAACTGGACCTATATACCTCGTGTGTTCATAAGTTTTGAGACGAACTTATTTAATTAATTTAAAAAGAAAGTAATTCATGCAACCTTTTTTAAACTTTTAAAATTTTAAATTTCGAATGTTTTGAATCAGAAAAAATATACATTTGAATATTTGTTTCATTCTCCGTGAAAATGGCGCCAACAAAAGATTTGCGTGCGACTGTAATTTCACTGTTTCAACCAGGAAAAAAACCAATGCAAGTTTTTAGTGAAATCCAAAGTTTGGGATGTAGTCGGAACTTTGTGTATTATACCATAAAAAGGTACAAGGAGACCGGCTCTTTAGAAGACCGTGGAAGATGTGGCCGCCCGCGGTCTGTAAGTACGCCCGCCAACATCAAAGTAATCAGAGAGCGAATTCGTCGCAACCCTTGCCGGACTCAAAATAAATTAGCTCTGCAGACCAACATTTCGCGAATATCGGTGAACAGGATACTTAAATATGATCTTAAACTAAAGGCCTACAGTCGAAGGAAAGTGCATTATTTAAACGAGCGTCATCGTAAATTGCGACTGGAACGATGTCGGAACCTATTGAAGAGACACGATCCAAAAAATATCCTGTTTACCGATGAAAAGATCTTCACGGTGGAAGAAAAGTTTAACCGGCTGAACACGGGTTTACGCCAGAAGTTCAAAGGACGTCCAGCCATCTGTACGCAATGTCCAGCGCACTCATCATCCAGCAAGTGTGATGGTTTGGTGGGGTGTTTCCTACGAGGGGGTCACTTCGCTTCATTTTTGCCAGCAAGGCGTCAAGGTGAAGGCACAAAATTACCAAACCGACATATTGGAAGCGGTGGTTAAACCATTAAATGATACGCTATTCGCTGGAAAATACTGGGTTTTCCAACAGGACTCTGCTCCCTCCCATAAAGCTAAGACTACCCAACGTTGGCTAGAGGCCAATTTGCCAGGCTTCATTCGGAGCGAAGATTGGCCCTCGTCAAGCCCTGACTTGAATCCTTTGGATTATTCTTTATGGACGGAATTGGAGCTGAGGACATGCAGAAAGTCTCACCCAAACCTGGATTCTCTCAAGCGAGCCCTTATTAAAGAATCGAAACGGATTCCCATTGAAAAGATTCGTGCCGCCATATATGAATGGCGCACGCGTTTGAAGGCCTACATTGAATGCAAAGGCGGCCATTTTGAATGATTTATTTTTAAATACAGATCTAGATGTCAGTAGTTTTAATTTTTATATCCGATAAATGAATACTCAACTTAGCTCCAAAAATATTTTAGTTTTACTGTGTCTCAAGACTTATGAACACACGAGGTAGTTTTAAGACCTACATTGTTACATATGTTCTGGCAAATAAACATCTTTAATCTTTTATAAGTTTACAAAACACTTCCGAAAAATCTTGTTTAAATGGCAGCCGATACCCTCGCTAAACTAAATAACCTGTTACTTTTCGTGCCGAGCAAAATCTCGGGATGATAAAGTCGTAAATCATCGTTCTTGGAATACAATATTTTCGCGTTATTGTTGGCACAGGGAGTTTTCGTTTTACATAATATTATTTTATACCTACCAACGGATGCTTAGACTGAGGACCGACGCACAAACAACTGCAATAACTTCGATTGATATTGTTTATCATTACATTTCGTTAATGCCTTTGGACTGTCCTGTTGACGACAGATACGGTCGTGGAGTTTTTTGTTTACCAATATTACTGTTTGAAATGGTATCTGAAATGTATTCGAAATACTGGACCTAAAATTCATTTATAAATATCGAACAAAAACTATTAATAGGAAGACCCAAAATGAAAAAATAGAAACAATTTCTGATACGTCCATTCAGCCAGCCATTCAGATTCGGACATTTCCGTTCACGTCATTTTTATCTATCTGTTCTGTGGTTTCGATGAACATTTTTAATGTTTTGTTGTCTGGTCCCGTTCCATATGGAAAATATGAAGATGAATGTGCCCGTCGTCTATTTCGTACAAAGTTATATTTGCTTCAAAATATTTTCGCTTCTCGTAGTCCACCTTGCTATAGTGATTTTCCTTGTATTAATTTTCGTTGACGTTGCGTCTTCGTCTCAAAGAATGCCTACAAATATATAACAGTATATTTAAATAGTGGTCGTTCGTCGTGTATTAGGTATAAAGCACATTATTTCTCATAAAAACATTACAGTTCACTTAAAATGAGATAAATTTAAACAGTAAATGTGTACTAAATATAAGTTTAAGTTGGTAAATAACTCTAAGGCTAAACTTAGATTATTACTCGTAATTAATTATGTTATATGTATTAAAGCAGCCTATTATGAAGCTCAAGACAAGCGCTCCTCTGATGTCCCATAAAATATTTATTTTCCAATTGCTTTGTGAACTTGACTGATGAATGGATATAATAGAAGGCAGTAAAATACTTAAGTCGATCTTATTGACTTGCTAGGTTTGGTGATCTAAGAATATTGTGTTTAGAAACCAACTATTACTAGTAAACCGCACCTATCAGCGATCATCTTATACGGCACGGTACCTAAGTACCGTGCCGTATAAAAGACAATGGCATGTATAATTTGAATGGCGTCCATGGATGCTGATGTTGGAGACAGATGCTCGTTGATGGAGCGTGAATGAGGCGACGGATCCCCGCTCCGGTGCACCCATTGTCACTTCCGCGCGCGTGTACCCGCAATATGTGACAACAGACACTGTCATATTGCACCAGCCCAGCACATGAGTTATCACTTTATTGCTCCAGTTATGAAACACTCTCCTGCCATTCTTGCTCCTATCACAAGCCGTCAACCTGCTGACTCACTTGAAAAGTTCCCTACGTTTTGTTTCTGCCACAACGTCGAATCAGCAGAACTCAAAAGGATCCCTGATTCTACTGATAAAAATTTCGGGTCCTGGCACAGCTCAGCGTCATTTATTATTAAACAAATCTTAAGTACATGACGCTACTTTATTAGAAAGTTCGGGAGTTTACCTGTAATCAGTGAAACGTCTGACTTATCAATTTTAACAACTTGGCAAAGTATTCGTGCTGGTTGTGTAACTTCACCGATAAATTATTACCTTCTCTTGGCCTTTACAAAGTTTGGAGAAAAATATAAAATTGTATTTTCACTTTTCGTGTTTTCATTCGGTTTGCTCAATCAAAGTACTTTTAGAGTGAGTTCTGTATTTTGGACGAGTTATCAGCAGGGGTGGGTGGCTTTTCAATTTCTTGATTGAAATTCGTGCGCTTTTATCTTCTTTTTCGGAGAATGAAAATATCATCATGCTTAGAATCGTCGGAAAAAGTTGAACCGTCCATTCAATTTATTTATCGGCCAGATTTCTCTTTCTACTACCTACATAATAAGCGGCACCTATGCAAATTAAACGCCCAACATCACCATTTTTATACGATAATGTTCGAGTTAAGGTTCGATCGATAATCTCGGTGGGCGATCAAAGAGTTATTTTTTTATAACATTTTGACACTTCCGTCTCATCAGAAAATGAGTTTATAAAGATAACGATTTCAATCCCTTGGTTTACGGCCATAACTTTAGACAAAGGCATAGGTTTAGTGGTGATGAAAATGCGCTACGCAGAATGAATGTGGGCGGATGCGTAGAATTCTACCTCGATGGTTACAATATAATAATTTATACTTTTATCTATAAAAAGTGAAAGTGGCGATGTGAAGAATATGCTTGTAGTTCGGAAGTCCTAACTCAAATATCCTTCTGTTTGTTCCAGGGAACAAAGCTATGGATCATAATGGAATACCTCGGGGGCGGTTCCGCCCTCGACCTGATGAAGGCGGGCAGTTTCGAGGAGATGCACATAGCGGTGATATTACGGGAAGTGCTGCGAGGGCTCGACTACCTGCATTCGGAAAGGAAACTGCACAGGGACATCAAGGCGGCTAACGTACTGCTCAGCGAAATGGGAGATGTAAAACTAGCTGATTTCGGTAAGTCATTCTTTCATGGGATCACCCACAACAGGCATAATTTCACTAATGCCAGCAACCTTTGCATTTTCGCATCCCAGTATGCCAGTATCGAGTCTATCGACCGGCGACTTTCACTACGTCTATGTGTAAACTGCTGGGCGCCTTTGTCTTGTGCTTGTCGTAAACCCTGACCCTTAAAATAGTGTCTGGTATGATCCGAACCGCTTTAAAACGTCATCAATATTCGCAATCTGATTTCATACGCTTGTATGCCATTGTCAGAGCTATGAAAGACTAATAGCCCACGAAGAAAATAATTGGCATCAGGCACGGGGATTGTTAAAAATCCGAGATGTGTGCTTTTATTATCTTACACAAGGATTTCATTTATAAGTGACTACCATATCGCTTGTAAATAGATTATGAAATAACGATTGTCTTAAATGAAATATGGATAGAACATATGGCTCTTAATAAGTTGGCACAATACACTCGCACTTTGTCACCCTTGATAAAGTATGGGATATTTGTTTCGTGACTCACTCGTGTTTCTGTATCTGTTTTATCTATGCTTGAAATCGACCAAATACATGTTCGATTTATCGTGGTTATTAATCGCAGGCTTGCCAACACGCATTACAAGTGAAGCCATACAAACGTCTGAACGAGAGAGTTTAGAACCGATAAATCTTGACTCGCTGTGTTTTTCATTGAGTGCTTTGCTGTGCCGTCACTATAAAACGTGACTCAAAATCCATAGCATCTTGAGTTTCTCTCCGGTACATCGTGTAGTAAAGTTTTTATCGTCGTTTTATCGATATGCAACGGCGATACGATGTCGAATAGAATCGCAACGGATGGGCGGCCGCTCCTTATGCCGATGTAGAGCGTACGATGCGTGAAAATTGAGCACGAAATTATTTACTGTTACCGCTTTATCGCGGCTGCTGATCGTATATCAATGATTTAAGACGAACGCCTTACGTATTAAGTAAGCCCGAACCCATACTTTATCGATTTTGTAAACGAAACCTGACATCATCGTGTGGCTGTTTAAAGGCAGTTACGTCAATACATCTAAGTTGTCTAACTTCTGTGGACTTATTGTTCAAACTTGTATGACTGGAATGGAACCCTCTGAACAAATACATTCCTAAATCACCCAATACCGCAAAGTTCTTTCAATTTAGCGGAATCGATATAACGTATTTGCTGGCGACCGCTGTTCTCTCAAGGGTATCTTCCTTTCTTCGTCTCTAATATTTCTAGTGAAGTCCCAAATACAGAAAGGCTTGATGAAATATGTATGATTTGGTTGAAATTGGATAAAAGGGGCACATTTTCTTTGTCCATTGATAGGAAAATCCCGTCGTGTTTCATATGAAGTTATCTAGGGGACAACCTCTAACCTCACTGATGCAAGACGTTGCATTATATTATAAGTTAAGCCCGCATTACAGCCACTGGGAGTTTGGCGTTCGGCCAATGTTTGAACATTTGCGAGGCGGCTTTTGTCCCGTGCAAATACAAACGCTGTACGCCCTTTTGCATTCAGCAGAATACTGTAAAATTTTACTAGCGCTTCTTCAAACAGAACGTTTTGTTAAAATGTTTTGACACACATTTCAACAATTATTGTTTGCGACATCTTGCCAAGTTTAATACGTTGCTGGAAGTGCTGCATGGCGGCTTAAATATGAACGAATGCAGGTCAGTGGAATGCTCGCTGAGAAAAGTATATGTTGTTATGACTTGAATGCTTGACGATTCCATTTCCCATACACACTTGATGTTATAATAATCCGAACAAAAACATTAATGTAAAATTATGTCAAGTCTCTTCTCGTAATACTTTCGCCGTAAAAAGTGTTGAGTTCACGAGAAGAGCCAAGTCAGCCATTTTATTACTTTCGTTGGCAAATTACTTAGGTATAAATAATTTAAGATAACTTTCGGGTATGTAATTTGCCAGATTGAAAAGTGCTTCGAGATGGTTCGAGTAAAGGGTTCCCGATGTCGGCCGTCTACTCGACTTGGCAGGGCTTCTACCGTGGCCCCTGATAGTTCAGTCTTTGTTCTTGAATATGTAATGCTGTTCTAAGATGTAAGTCTCTCACATACTTTTGCTAAATGAGATGTTACGTGCATCAATCTGCGTGGTTAGGTACTTTGTATACTACCAAATATGCAAATAAACCGGCGGCGATAGAACATAGAACCGTCGCCGCGTCGTTTTTTCATTCCTACTTAAATAGAGTAATCAATTTAAAATTCACAGTTAATATCACATAGGTAGCATAGCGTGGTAGCATTTTCTTTCCACATTCGTGCGTTAAAAATATCTATACGACGAACTGGAAATAAGTTGAAAATACTATATTCGAGTTTATGTGTATTGAAAAATAAAGGTTTCTACGATTTTTTTAATTTTATACTTATTAATAAACCGTTAATTGTTTAAAAGTACGAAGCTTGGGTTAAGGATGTTCCAAAACTTTGCCGGAGTTTCTCCATAATTTTAACCGATCTTTCTTGATAATTGAGGTCGAGGTCAACAGGCTTATAAGTTGTTATCAGACTCCTAATGGTTGGCCAATACCAATTGTTATTTTATTTAACTTTTCATCTTAAATCAAGGAATTATTTCTTTTGCTGAGCTACATGTCCAAGGGCCTACTAAGGATTTTTTGTTCACTTACAGTGTCCCACTGCTGAACAAAATTCTCCCCAAACTATTCAAATTATTTTAGTAACAGCCCGGAGTCAGGAAATTGGCGGTGTTACACCCGTGCTTCGGAAAGCACGTTCAGCCGTTGGTCCTGCGCCTGACCTCTCCCCGATCGTGTCGGTCGGCCCCGTTCTATCGGTTTATGAGTGAGGGAATAGAGAGTGCACCTGTGTTTGCGCGCACACTTGTGCTCAAACACAGCATATGCACATGTCCTGCGCACCTGGCTAGTCTCGGTTTGAGACTGGCCGCCGTGGCCGAAGATTCGGCTAGGGAACATCATCATCATTATTTTAGTTACAAATACCCTTTTCTGATTCCAGGTGTAGCAGGCCAGTTAACGAATACAACAAGCAAGCGCAACACATTCGTAGGCACTCCCTTCTGGATGGCGCCCGAGGTCATCAAACAGTCGTGCTACGACAGCAAAGCAGACATTTGGTCACTCGGCATCACCGCCATAGAGCTGGCCAAAGGCGAACCCCCCAACTCAGAGCTGCACCCCATGAGAGTGCTCTTCCTCATACCCAAGAATAACCCCCCGCAACTCACAGGGAGCTACTCGAAACCGTTCAAAGAGTTTGTTGAGGCGTGCTTGAATAAGGACCCCGAAAATGTGAGCATTTTTCCTTTCTTGTAGTTTCGTGAATATTCGCATAAGATTTTTTTGTATCTTAGCTTACTAGCTTATACACAACTGGTAGGATAAGCGCCTTTCAGTATTACAACCGGATAGTTGGATTTTAAATGATTGAAACTGCTCATTTTTAGAGGCATGTGAATATCTGAATGGTGGATCTGGATTTATATCCAGATCCACCATTACCTTACCTAACGGTACCGATCAAAACGGACAATTGAAGCCATCGGAAACGCTTTAGAATGAACTAGTTTCTGCTTGCTAGCCAATGGGTACTTGTTCAATGCAAGCAAGCAAGCACGTGAGGCATTTCATTAGCCGAGCACGTTTAAAATCAAGGGAATATTTCAATCTTCAACTTACACGCATGTAAGTTGTATGTGTTATTAGTTTTTGTAATGATGGATTAACTGTGAAATGTCGTTTATTTCAGAGACCAACGGCTAAGGAATTGTTAAAGTTTCAATTCATCAGAAAAGCTAAAAAGAATTCGTATCTAATGGATCTTATAGATAGGTATAAGAAATGGAAGGCGCAGAGAAGTGAAGAAAGCGAGACGGAATCGGAGAATTCAGATTCGTAAGTAATTTGTACATTATTTTAGTAACTTGACAAATAAATTCATTGGACAGGTGATAAAGAAATATTTTGCCAGGCAGCAACGTCGTGTAAAAGTTAAAAAGTTCAAGATTCATTAAATGGCCATATCCAGTTCAGTATTGCCAATGGTAAGGGTAAATGTCGTTCCGACCGAAGACAAAACCGACGCTGGTTTGTAGTCGGCAACTGTAACAAACCGAATTTGTAGTCTGTCCAAAACTGCTGAGATCCCGTAATAGTATTATGGGACATTATCATCTCTATTGACCTAATTCGGGGTGATGGCTGTGGCGGGTACTACGTTAAAATCAACTCCTCCAACTGAGTAATCCCCACACTACAATCGACACCTCCAACAGAGACGGTGGATTTCGTTAGAGCCGACTATAGATGTCAGAGAAAGGGCAACAGCTTCTTTCTGTGTGTTTTTTATTTTTAACAACTCCACTTCGATCACCGATCCGCCTGCCAAGAGTGTTGATGGCAAAACCCCCCCTTGTTTGAGGGAGGCATGTTCAGCTGTGGACGTAGGTGTGCTGATGAGGTGAATTCAGAGCAATTCTGAGAGCTTGACTCAAACTTGTTGATAAGCTAAAATTGATTTGTATTGTATCATGTTTCAGAGAGGAAGGCAGCCGCGGCGACGGCGACGCGGACGAGCCGTGGATTATGACGGTCCGCGGCGGCGCCGGCGCGCGCGCCCTGCTGCCCCCGCACCCCGCGCTGCCCGCGCACCCGCCGCCCGACCTCGACAACAAGCGCCGCGCGCTGGAGGACACAGGTACAACCGCTATTCTGCTCTCTTTTGTAGTTCTATCGGCGCACGGGATATACTAAACTCTAAACAATCGGCGGTATCAGTGACGCAGCTGCAGTGGACGTGAAACGTCTTGTCCGTGCTAGAAAGTAGCAAAAAGCGCGGCTCGCTTCGCTCGCCCCAGCGGCACTACATGTTAGTTAACAACAGGCGGCTATAGCTTTGCTCGCCACGCTCAGTACGAGGATTAGCGGCGAGCGAAGGACTGGGCTAATCGCGAGCTCTGTCAAACGCGATTTCTCCCGCTCGAATATCCATTAGATTACTCAGCATGTCGGTACATTCGTTCGAATGTACTGCTGAGTAATAACATTTCTCGCACTGTGTTCATAATATGGTGATCATATTATGAACACAGTGCGAGAAATGTTACATTTAGTTCCGAATTAGTGGGCGCTATTACAGCGCTACTAACACCAACAACAGAAAAAATAAAAAAAAAACCTTCTAAAATAGATATGAATAGTAGAATAGAATCGCGTAAGGGCCGATCGGGTCTCATGTGTCATACATGTGTCATACATGTGTCATACATGTATGACACATGTGTCTATATTTTAATATTTAATACCGTCTCTAACCTACAGATATATGTTATCTGAATAAACAAACGAACTTAATATAAATATACAAAAAAGGCGTTTCTGCTCAGCACTGCTCTTAAAAAGTGAAATGTCTGTTTCCAGTGATAGCACCCCCCTCGTCTCTCGGCGCGCCCAAACAGAACGGCTCGCTGACGCGCAGCGAGGAGCCCGTGCCCGACCTGCCGCTCGCCAAGCCTCCGCAGAACAACAACAACATGCATGATAAACAGACTGTGAGTAGAACACTTAGGCCCGTATTAACATATATCATGACAGAGCAAGCTGTTACAATACGAGCCTCACTAACTTACCATCAAAAACAGTAGCAGGTTCTCAAGAAGAGGCGTGTTTTTTTGTTATACGCTAAAGATAGATAGATAGATAAAGAACGCATACTGTATACTGTGTGTGTATACTGTACAAAACGTTAACTCGTCTGCGTCTGCTTCAAAACCTTTGTGATACAAACGTTTTGAAGTAGACTTGTATCACAAAGAAAACAAAAATCTATTCAGTTAAATATTGTTTGGCTAAATTGAAGATCATGTGTATCTTTTATTTATCGTCATTTGACAATTGTACCTAACATAACCCAACCAATTTTTTATTAAACAGATTATTTGCCAGATTTTTCAGATATTTATGTAAATTATTATTAATTAGAATGCAGTACCTAAACTAATGTAAATGACTAACAATTACAATTAAAATTGCAGCCCAACGGGGTTATGTGCTAACTTTAGCTATATAATTAGATCTTAAGATATGTACATATAGCAATAAATAAATGAAATTAAATGTGAAAGCTATCGAGTCCTAGAAAAGTGTGAAATGTCTGATTAGCCTGAACTAGTTTTGGAATATGGTCAATAAATCGAAAAATAAATTATTTCACTTAAAATGACTTGATACGTGAGCACATACATCACGTGACTCACAGTCGGGAAAGCTACAGCTTACGATAGTATGCATCGTGGAAAAGCACTGCTCGTTCTCTCATTTTAAAACCTCACACAATAACTTCTAAACAATCTTTGTAATTTATTTATATTTTCAGTCGCGACAATCACCAATCGTGCCAGCACCCGTCGAGCAGAGAGAGAGAAGCTCAAAGGAGCGAGATAGAGATAGGAGCGATAGAGAGGACAGAAAGGAGAGACCCGACCACCAGCCCTCAAATCGGGACAGCGTAGTTTATAACAATAAGGCCGTGAGTACAGACTATATTTCGATGATGAAAATCTGCAGGAATTTCCTATAGTTGAGAATAGAAAAACTTTTATTTCGACACAAACGGACACTGAATAAACGTACATGGAAGTATAATCTAGCTACAGCTCTGTAAGAGGCAACTAAAGGATATCCACTGAGAGGTGGGCAACCTTCTGCCCCAACCGGCACGACTAGAGTCAGCCAATAAGACGCTTATCACAGTAGGCTTATGTCCAGCAGTGGACTATCCTGTTAATGTGATAATTTTGCTATGACCCATGGTCTTGTACTAAAATAGGGGTTGGCTTAGCATAGCATGTGTTGGACGATAAGCGCTCAACGCCGTTTTGCAATGCAACTAAAACCTGACTGATAATGTCCAAGCCGAATTTAACCCACGGCGCGGCCGCCAGTCTCTGCGGGAGTCTCAGCAGACTAGCCGTGTGCGTAGGACATAATATTATAGTGCACAAGAATTTAAGAAGAGCACAAACGAAAATGGACTTTTGTTTTTTTCAGTCATCGCCACTTGACCACAGAGGGCCGACCAGCGAGGAGAAAGTCAGAAAGCATCCGTATTTACAGCAGCTTATCTACCCGCTACTCAATGAAGTAAGTCTTCTCACACAATACCTAATAATACGCAAAAGTTTAGGTGTGTTGATGGATGCGAGTTTTTTTACTTCTTCACACCAAAATTACTAATGGATCGAAGCAGATTTGGCCGACGATCTCAAGAGGCGTAAATATGCAGGTCTCGAAAGAGCCTCATTTGTTCCGTTGGAGTCGATTCCGTGGGTTACCGAGGCTCCCCGAGTTTTGAAATAAAATCTGAGCGTCTGGTCGAAGCGACGCGGGATCCGAGCTGTTGAGTATCTGGCGCAGCGCATCAGCATATCAGTCAAGCATATCAGTGGTACTCATAACACAGGCTCTGCTTAGCTCTGCTTGGGGCTTGATGATGCTATGTGGATTATCCATCATTATTATTATTCTTATTTATTTATGATGTTCCAGTTATCTCGCAAGCACGGGTCAGGCAGCGCGGCCGCCATCGAGGAGCTGCGGCGCGCCTTCGAGCACGCAGAGCGCAGCGCGCCGCACCTCACGCGCGCTTTCGTACAGCAGGTAATGTTCTAGTAATAAATAAAGAGCCCTGTAGGCCTAAACCAAGGGTTGTTGTCTAGGATAGAATAGACAAAAATGACATCGCTTCATGATTACATTGCGTAAATTATTGATGTTGTAGGAATTATTTTCAAATATTTTATGCATTCGATGACGATGAGATGTCATTTTTCTGTTGTTGACAACAATCCCTGTGCTTGGCCTACTGGGTTTGGTTTCTCGATAGTATCAAGACGTTCCATTTTTGTATAGGATTTGTGTAGTCTAAGAGCGGTTACGCAACGCATCCAATCCGAATCCGTAAAAATACGTTCTGAAGTAGTCATATAACATTTTGTATGGTAGTTTATGCACTACATCGGATGTCCGTCATCCGATTTCTCTTCGTCATCCCTGAATCTCCAATTCGGAACAAAATATCTACGAGACCGAAGTAAATCCGGGTTATGTAGGAATGGTGTAAATATGCTAAAAAGGAAGCCTCGAAGTGGTTGGATAAGGACCGGGTAAGTTCGAAAGCAATATCCGAATTAGGTCCGGTTTTCTAGACTCTAGATCAGTATTTTCATGGATTCGGATCGGATGCAGTGCGAAAAGCCATATCCGAATTCGGTCGAGTTTTTTATGTCCGTATTTTCACGTATTCGGAATGCGTATCCGCACGCTAGAGGCGTTGTACCAAATGCTATACAAAAATGGAATCTCTCGATACTAGCGAGGAACTAAACTCCTGTATTTTGTATGTGTCTCAGAAGCAGTAAACAAACAATTTATCTATAGGAAGGGTTATGATTTCCGCGCCTCTATTACCGAATCATCAAAGCATCAAAAACCCTCATCTGATTACTGACTTTTTACAGATATGTAGGATACATACAATAATATTTATTTTGTGCCCTGTCCCTCTTGTCTGGTTTGTCTTGGTACTTACATTCGATTTATTATCTATAACTTAGTTTAAGCCAATAAGAACACTTCATCGGCTACTAATTTGCGCCTAGCTCGTTTTGAAACTGGGGCATGATTGGTTATGAGCACTAAAACCATCACAGATACTTACCACAATTTCATGATTTATCTTTCGTTTCACAGGTGGTACAGAGGGTGGCGACCCAATCGCACCAGCCGTCGACACCCTCGCACAACAGCGCGTCGCAGTGGATGAGGTAGGTACGGATCGTTACACTGTAAGCATGTTGGTGGATGGGTGGTGCTGGGCAGGCATTGGTAGTGGTTTTCGCTTTAGACAAACAATGCCCTGGTGAGAACAGAGGCTCGACAGTAATGGCGTCAGTAAACACTCGTCTCGACGTCGTCGAATGTCTCGGGCGCTCGTGCTCTCCACGTGAGGAACCATGTACGCACTCGTTGTCTCACTTGAGCTGTAACCGAAACTAGAAGGCTTACGAGGGAATCTGAATCGAGACGTCACCTGTGCACACTCGAGCCAAGCGTGTACTGCCGGCACGATAATAAGGCGAGAGATGTTCGATGGGGCATATCACTAGGGCAAGCCCTCGCACAACATCAACATGGGGTAGGAATAGGTACGCTTCATTAGGACTGTAAGCATTTTGTTGGAAGTTAGGCATTGGTGGTCGTTTTTCGCTGGTTATACATTCGACGAACACAATATTTTTGTGGTACTACGAAATACACTTTTTTAATGCCTAAGGGTGAGGACATAAAGAGGCGGGTTCCCTGTGCAGACCACCCTGTACGGGTAGGTACCGATCCGTACAGGTAAAATATTCCTATTTAATCATATGCGCTCACGCGTAAAGAAACAGGTTGGGACTTGTCGGTACCGACTACCTGTACAGGGTCATACGGGCTAGAACTTTTTCACAGTAGGGTTGTCACCCTACTCTGAGAACGTTTATTAGTCTTTCTTCGGGTGAAATGGGCTGACGATGCCAGTTACACCAGTTCTTAATTAAGATACGTTCTATTTTATTTAACACGTAGTCGAATGTTTCTGGTGTCGTCCTGGTATAATCATAAAACTCGTCTATAACAAACTTGTAAGTCTTTTAGAAATAAATGGTGATATGCACCATATTTATTTCTTTTACTATCAATTTTAGATACACCAACCGTCCTTCTTTTTCTACATTTTAAGTAAACATTTTCCGGAAGGAAATCGTCGTCGTCGTCGTCGTCGACGAACTCGAAGCCATGATGGTCAATGAAGACAGCGTTACCTGTTTCTCTATGTAGCGTATCCTGCACCGATACGACCTGCACCGACAAGTCCGTACCGGAATACCTGCTTCTTTATATTCTCACCCTTACATAACATACGTGCAGGGGCAGGGAAGGCATTGCAGGTGGATTTTGCTTTAGACAAACATAATACCCCGATGTTACGGGTGGTTGCGATACAGTAAGATGTTACTAAGCCGAGAATAAGATGGGCGATTTAGTGGAAAGTTGTCAAAGTGTACTTAATGCTCCATAAACTCGGCCACTGGCCGGGGGCACTAAATCCACTGTAATAAAAGTAAGCAAGTGAAAAATGGTAGATTGTATCATATGGGAGCAAAATAATATTTTTAAGGCGATGGAGCTTTTTTGAATCCTGAGCGAAGTGAGGGATTCTAGAGTAGAATTATAAAAATTTATTGTTAGTTTTATTAGGAATAGAGATTGTTGTAGATTTTATATTCTGCGTATTTGAAATAATGTCCGAATCTGGCTCATTTTGAGGAAAATGTGACGGTGAATTTCGTTGTTTGGATGTAGTACCAGCCAGTCTTAATTCAAACTGTATTTGCGTTCGATTTCTTTGGCGCTGATCACTAAGATGTTTGAACAAACTTTTAAGGTTAATTCAAGTTTGAAATTTTATTGATTTTGCCCATGTAACAACATGCTATCAATGCATTAGACATTCTGTTCAGTAATTTAATCTCTCTTTGATATACAGGGTGCTACGGGAAGGGTGTACTAAGCCGGACAGGCGTGATTCTGGACCGCGAGGGACTTGTGAATAACTATTTTATGAATTTCAATTTTTTTTGCAAAGAAATGGTTTTTTCGCTAGTTGTGTTTTTTACACGCATTCTTGCATTATTTAACATATTTCAAATATTTTTTTTGCTTATTTTTTCAGCAAAAACCAATGCTTTGTTAAGAAATTTTAACAAAAAAATTATGTAAAACCTTTGTCATTTCAATGTACGAACATTATTATTACCGTTTTGATACACGTAAATGAACACAAACATGAAAAAAAAAGTCTTACATTTTTTTCAATAAACTATAAATAAACATTCGAAATTAAATAATTGTAAAACAAACGTTGACCCCCTCGATGTCCAGAATCACCCCCTTTTGGCTTACACCCTTTCCGTGTCACCCTGTATTTGTATAGGTGACGTTCCATAATTATGTTTGTTTGGATAGATAAACAAATGTTAATGTTTGTCTCCAGGGATCTATAACGCGTGCAGCTGACTCCGGCTGCGTGGCGCGGCGTGTCCCGGCTTCCCTCCGGCTTGCGGCTACATACCCGCACCCGACTCTACTCGGCATTCACCTAACAGCCATACTGGACTTACAGTACCTACTATTGCAGAAGCTGTACAAACCCGCTTCGTTTTATATGGTACATGACTTTTTTTGAAGTGGGCATATTGCTTGCTTTTGCTTGCATAAATTGTAATCGTAAAATGATAGTAAACAGTTTGAGTGACGGTCAGCCGACGGTTATAGCTAGGCTAGTTAAATTGCTGAAAGAGAATTGCTCGCTAAAAGACGCTTGTTTATTTCAGCAAAAACATGGTCTAAAATCGTCTTAACATTTGTTTAATTTCAACGTTAATTATTTTTTGTAGCCGCAACCGAGTCACAAAGTTGCTATGCCATAGTGTAATAAAATTAAAAGTTTAAATTCTTATTATGGTTATGTATTGTAATATTTTATTATGTAAATATCACTTTAGTTCACCGTTCACCCGTTTTATTGTGTTGTGCTAATATGTAACGATTTCTAGATGTTACATTAAAACCTGTTAAAAGTTCCATTATTATTATGTTATTAGCCACTGTGTTTGTACATTAAATTAGGTTATGACCTGTTTAGTTGTTATCGCGCCCGCGTTTGAGGGCCCCCGATAAATAGTTTCTTGACAAGTTATTGGATCTTTATATAAATATTAGTGGAGGGCTCTATCGCTACTCTTCGCCAATATTTTGCCATACTTACATTTTCTTAAACGTATTCTATAAATTGGCTTTTGTACAGTCTGATTTGTATTGTGATCAGTTGTCAAAATTTTAACTTATTGTGCTTATAAAATTTGTTTTCCAACTCGGTTTAGCAAAAGTTTCATTCCAGACAAAAGACAATATTGTCAGCATTTATAGTTAATTGTTTGAACTTATTTTGGTTTGTTTTGTGAAGTTAAACATCTATCAATGTGTCTGTTTTATTGAAAATTGTTATAAACTTGTGTAGTTTAGTTTTGAGACTTAGATTTAGTTATTTGGCTACTTACCGAATCGGTTGTTAGTGACTAACATGCAAGTTAAACAGATTAAAAATGTCCGCTCACATAAAATACAATTAAACCGAAGCGAGAGAGGTGTTGATTAAAACGTTTGGGGATAGGTATAAAATAATGCTGACACCACGACCATACGGCGTCATTTATAAAAAAAAATGCTTAATATGCGACAATATTTAGCAATCGGAGTTATGTAGAGTATTTACTACGAAGACTACAAACAATTATAATTGCTGTGTAAAAATGTAAACCTAATATAAATGTGTAAATTGTGTAGGCAGTATAAAGTTGTTTTATGAAGTGTTCTTATAAGCATATGGAGAGCGGGTGGAGTGAACCACGCAAGCGGGGGCGGTAGTAACACCTGTTACACTTGTAACTCGTGGTCCGTGGGTGCCGACGTACCCTTTTACCACGTTGCTGTAAGTTACCACCCTCCCTGCCTGCGTCCGACCCTACCCTGTATTTCATATTGTTTTGCCATGTCGATAAAACATGGAAGATGTTAATTTAATTTCGACGGAAGAACAAAAATTATTTTTCCACTTGATCGTATTTAATAAAGCGTGTAGTGTTAGAGGTGGGCGATAATTGTTGATTATTGATTAAAATTAGGTGTTTGTGGCATTGGATTGTAGTGGACGCGTTGACGGCGTGGGGCTGTGTGGGGTTGGGCTGACGCTTGACGACTGCAGGTCTGTCGGTAGGCGGCTAGGTTAGCTGGTAGCGTCGATGATGGTTGCTAGCTAGGTGCGTGGCTTACAGTTTAAAATCCGAAAACAAACATCGCCTCGCTACATCCAGGCCATTAACTAAGTTACATTTTCATAAGTTTCTTTGGTCATCTATAATCTTTCAACCGAGCTACCCATCCTGCAGTTCGGCCGCTAAAGCTAAGCCACACCAAGCTACCAAGCTAAGCAGTACCAGCTAATTTCAAAGCAGTCCAGGCTCCTTGACAGTACTTTTGTGATGTAAAGATGCAAAAGTCGAGCCCCGCACAACCTGCGTCCGAAAGTAGTTGTTGTTATCTCGGGATCGCGGATTATAGAAACGCGTCGTTTGGTTCATGGGTATTTGTGATCATACTTGCATAGTTAATATAAAAAAAATCTATATTATTATTAATATTTAAAAAGTCTGTACCTAATAAAACTGGTAGTGAGTTATCTGTGTAGGTTAGTATGTGCGTCGTACCAAGGGATATTCGCGCGAAATTCTTTGTCATAACTTCATCGGATTGAGCGCGGCTATAAATAGCGGAGAGTCATATTGGGAGCTCATTAGGGGACAGTGACGTGGAGCCTGAACTTTGGAGCCAATGGACGCGAAACTAACTCGACAATGTACCAAATCCATCACTTGTGACTAAACATAACTCGCGTTGAACACTTGCGGTTTGCTCTAATTTGTTGTTTTGTGATTTATGTTATCGAAACAAATGACACAATATCCGCTTAACTTATGGAATACGTTAAGGTCGGTACTGACCGGCGTTACAGGGCGTAATGTAACATGTTACACAGCGAGCGTTCGTGTAGTCAGTAATGGGGAAAGAAGGCGTTCGCAACGAGCAACAAGACGATTTTAGCACACGGCGTAACGTTTCATGCTCGCTGCGTATAGTATACATTACGCCCCGTAGCACCGGGTAGCACCTTCTTTAGGTTAGAATATGTTGTGTGCGTCCATTGGTAGCAAGTCTCGGTTCCATGTGGGAATTCCTCGAAGTATGACGTGCGAACTAACGGTTTATACTTAATAAAATAAATTCACCAACCATCCACTCGCACCAAGCTGCAGCTAACGGCGTGCAATGGTAAATTAATGTTACGCCGTTTGTCATTCTAACACGTAGGAAACAAATTTGACTCTGAATAAAAGAAGTTATTTAATTTTGGAAATGTTTGTTTTATTGAGTTATTGCCGTAAATACTTGTCTACCTTTTTACACGACTTCCAAAGGTACGTACGTTGATTATGAACTTATTTTATAGCCGGTTTTTGGCAACAGGTAAACAACAAACACAGGTAACAATTATATGTCCAAGATAGCATAGTCGGATAGACGCATGAAGAGGGAACCTTGCAGCCTGTACGAATAGGATAGAAATAGGATTTCGCTGTCATAGGACCGGGACAGAGCATACCTTTTTGGAAAGGCGTAAACGCAAATATTTAATTTTTGATTATTATAAGAAAACCACAAATAATTAAGAAACAATTAAAGGATCAAAATAGTATATTAATTATTACTAATAACCTACAAATCAAAACGTCACGCGTCATTTCCATAGACCCAGTTCCTGAGATCTCGACCAAATTATGTGCGAAATAGCACTTTCATGTTTATTTATCGTATTTTTTTTCTCTGCCGTGTTTTCTTGTTAGATGAACGAAATAAATAATAATGTTGAATTTTATGTAAATCTAGTTTTTTACCACGGGGATACCTTGAGACCTACGGAGATCTAGGCCTAGTTTGACAATAAAACCTTTTAATTTACTGTTCACCGTCAAAATTAATTTACAAGAACAAAGTCATTTTGTCCGCTGTTGGATGTCAGAAGGGCGACCCTCTTGGTCCGGCCATATTTAGCTCAATGTTTGGTATTTGGATGACGGAACATTAGGTGGAGAGGTAAACACAGTTTTTGATGATATAAAAATCATCACAGATGAATTTCGAAAAATAGGTTTGAAATTAAATTTTTCAAAATGCGAGCTTTTTATTTCAGACTCTTGGGTAGACAAAAATAATATCATTAGAAAATTCAATAGTTTGGTCCCCAACATTACAGTTGTAGATAAATGTTCACTTCGCCTCCTTGGTTCACCAATCCTTGATGAGTCTTTTCAGTCCTTTGTAGATTTTACAATTCAAAATTTCAAAAAACTTCGGCAGACTTCTCAAAATTAATAGCCATTATGGCTTTTACAACAATTCGGTTTTTTCTTTTTGAACCTAAATTTACGTATTCTTTGAGATGTAGTTGGATGTAGTCAACTGTGGAAACACAGCTAGCTCTTGGAAGGCTTAGACAACATAATAAAGCATACTCTGTCATCGGTTTTGAATGTCGATTAAGATGACAAGGCATGGTTGCAGGCCTCCCTGCCTGTCAAATTGGGAGGCTCAGTTATACGCAAAATTTCAAGTGTAGCCCTTCCAGCGTTCCTGTCTTCCGTCTACAGCAAGCAAAGCGTCTGCAGTAAGCAGCAGTTATTTAGTTGAAAAAATTTTAAAGTCATGTTGTTTGGTCACCTGGAATTTCATACAAAATTTCATTTTTAGACGAAGCTCGAACGGCTTGGCATATTGCTTATTAGGGCAAGCACTATGCCAAGCCGATCGAGCTGCTCCCCCAAAATCTCTTTTGTCGCAACGGCAATGGGACGGGCCTCTGTGTGAGTTGACACGGAATTGTTTGTTACATCTCCGTGTCTTTGCTCCAGCTCTGCGGATCGTGCCCGTGTCCTGGCCGTTTCTAAATGGGAGTCAGGACATTGGTTACAAGCATTTCCTTCATTTAACACTGGCACTTTACGTGTACGTGGGGTACCGAGGCTCTCCGGGTTTTTAAAAGTTATCTGAGCCTTTGGTCGACGCGACGCGTGACCTGAGAGCTGGTGGGTATCTGGCGCAGCGCATCAGCATTGCCATACAGCGGAGCAATGCAGCCAGCGTCTTGGGGACGCTTCCGACTGGTTTTGATATGGATCAGTTGAGCTACCTGTAGATTGTTTGCAACAGTCTGCAGTTAGCTTAATTGTTTTAATTGTAAATACTAGTTCTAATTTGTTTTTATTATTGAATTGTAATATTCATTATCTTTAAGTTCGCCTCTTAAACTAAACTAAGTAGGACGAACATAACGAACCCTCGTAATGTTTCATGACGACTGATGAATGTTTCTGACATTCAATATAGCACAGAGTAGGAGTTAATGTAATGTTATGTGATATCTCGCATAGGTATTCTAATGTACTTAGGTACATTAGAAGCTCTTTTGTTTGTCGAATTGAGTTCAGTCTCTAGTTTCAAAATTATTCTGCACCTAGTAGGTAGGTACCTTCCTAATTAAAAGTACGTACGTTCCTAAATAATGGTGTCATTGAAATGTCGCCAAAAACTAAGACTAAACGCATTCAAACTAAACTAATTTGACAGGACTAAAAATGTTGCCGTCTCTTTCATAACGATCAAAATAAAAGGATGAACTCATTTTCAGTGCTGTCAATATGAATCAACTAGATAGGTATGTAATTGAAATACTTAAAGTTAGGGAAGTAATAAATTAAGTCACGTTTGATTTATAGTTTAATTGTCTAGCTTAAATCTACGACGAATTTACAAAAATACAAAATATCTAAATAGTTACTATAATTTTAGGCACAATTGAATTATATTATAAATAGGCCTTTAGATTATAAATATATATTTATTGTGAATTATCACCTAATGAGTTTGTCCTAGTTACTAACTGATTGTTTAATAAGTGAGTAGAGTAAGTAATATTAAATCCAAAGTAATTTTGATTAATGTGATGTTAATAAATTATTTCTACTTAAGTTTATCACCTATTAAGCACAAAACTAAACAGCACATATACTCGTAGAGTTATACAATTATATTTACAAGCTTATACCTATTATATATAATTACAAATAGTGAAGTACAACGCTTTTAAAAATCATAGCCTAATCCCCTGTACAAATTTATATATCAGAAATTAACACGAAAACCTTAAACCAAAACATTGATGTTCTACCTATTTAACAAAATTATGAATAAGTTTTAAAGTTCTTGAGAAAATCGGGTAGGTTCAAGTTGAAAATACTGAGAAAAATCTTAGTTTGGTAGATATGAAAAAAACATTTTGTACCTAAACGAACGATGGCGAAATTTTAGGAACTTTCCTTACGTCTCCAATCAACATTCCTACCTAACTAGAAGCATCTTAACAATTCTTTGTTGCTAAGATGCTTCTAACATCAGAACCGCATGTAAAAACAAAATTTGTCCTGTTTTGTTTAGTGGCGGGCCAACCCCGTTACTCACCACAAAGACGTAAAACACAATGCTGACACACCCACACAGACACCTACGCTACTTCCCACTGTTGCTTTCTCTACAGTTTGTACAACAGAACTCTAAACTGTACCTTCATACAACATCATAAAAATTGCTAAGACGTGTGTTCTATTAATTAACTTTAGCTGAGCGCCATGGTGCAATGGAAATCATTCGAATATCTAACGTAGAGCGTCAACATGAGCGAATCATGCGTAAGTTTACTCTACCATCCTCTCGGCGTAGCAAGACTATAGAATCATATATTGGTTGTTTATTTAATGTTAGTACGATAGGGTCATCATAATAGTATATCAACTGTATCCAAAATGAATGCAGTTAAGACGTTACCATAATTATAAAGCTTATCATGTGAATGAGTAAGACTCTTCTAAGGACTCAACATAATCTGTACCTACTTACAACGTATTTTTTAGAGCTTGTTATTCGAAGACGGAGGACAAAATGCTTAACATAGGCAGGGCACACATCAATATTTACAAAGATGACTCAAACATCACATGATTGTGTCCTTATAAAATGGATCAAATGGTACCTAACTATGTATATTTTGATAAAGCTAATGGTAGCGATGTTCAAACCTATTTATTTAACTTCAAACTATGGTCAGTTTGAAGTTAAATAAATAGGTCAAACTGACCATGATAAGTAGGTGTAGGCACCTACCTACCGTTAACTTAATGTAACAGTCGGTAGTTGGCTGAGACTTTTGATATTTGGTTATGAAAAGTGTTTTTCTAGTAAACTACTTTCCTTAAATTGCGTTAGTTTATCGCTCATCAGTTCCAGGATACTTTATTTGAGAGAAATGCACGATCTCCCTAGGTAGGTACTTAAAACTACGAATAAACAGTGGATCCGATACAATAATAATTATAGTTTACAACACAACGGTCTTCGTCAGAGCAAGTATTACAACGAGCGATTAGAGATTGCAAATCAAACAAACGTTACAATGACTCAACCATCACAACTACTTTAAATACATCTTAAATATCACAGTAATTACCTACATAATACACGAATCAGAGTAAGATAAAACCCTTGTTTAGACAGTAACACACGAGTATATCTTGGATCTACGAGACATTCTACGGTACAATTATTAGTCTAGTGAGTTTCTGATAGAGATGTATTAGACAGTGTCGTTCTACATTCCGTCTAAACAAGGCCTAATGCCTACGTAGTATACCTACTAGCTTACAGTTTGCGACAAGTACCGGACGAGTGCAATTTCTTCATTCGTGGCGTTGATCACAGGCAGTGGAATGGGTAACGAGAGAAGCGATCCGGACCAACGCAACGGATCCATTCGGTACCTTTGTGTGTTTTGGTCCTTTTCGTGACCCCAGTTGGCTTGGCAGCTCGGTGATTCAGCAGGTAGCACCTATGGGGAAATAAAACTTTATGTGAGAAGAGCATAGCAGTGAGTCATTTATAGTGACTCAATCTTAGCGGTCACAATCGAATGTCAACCTCACTTAATTGTATGCGTGTGGTATGACGAATGTTTACTAGGTAGGTAAATATATGGGATTTTCATAGAAAACATTGATTCAAAGACAGAAAAAGAACAGGCGTTCCCTTCCTTTATGTTGTAATTGAAATAAATACGTGCCAACAACAAATTTGCCCAAGTGCTACGTGTAAATCGCAAATGTTGCAAACTGTTAGGCAAGTGCTGTATAAAATACGATAGGTCGCAAATAATCGCAATCCCAGGTTGCAAGAAGGAGATACTGAGGTGCTATAAGCTATAAGGCCTATAAGTCTACGATAAAGGCTTACCTACTCATCTGGACGCCCACGGGCGTCGAGACCGGTCGCGCTCGGACTATTATAAATTCTCGCAAGAGCTGGTTCAACAGCATAATGAGGACCGCCGCTTTTTTATAAGAGAAAATAAGAATCATCGTGTTTGTCGAGTGAGACTAACACAGCGATGTTCTGTCCGGTTACGGTGATGCTCAAGATTGTGCCAGGCCTAAAGAAATACCTTATCTATTTTGATTTGTTCAATCCCGCGTAAAACCCATAGCTTATTTTATTGTAAAACTAAGGCAAGACCAGTCGAAGCTAGCCCAATAACATACCCAGTCGTTTTTTCCTGTTGTCCATGTTTAATTCTTCGAGCTACCTAAGTATAATGTTTCGACCACCAATACTTACTACCTAAATAATAAACAATATTTTCCCTATGAAGTAACTAGCCACTTCTAAACACACAATAAATGTATATTTTTGTTATACAATTGATTTGCTAAGACAAAGCAATGACTCTAGCAACTGCAGGCCAGTAAGGACAATAGGCTGTTTGATTATGAGTTATTATTATCCACCAACAATAGATTTTACGATACAATGCAGGAGTAGGTATTTTTAAGTAGATATGTATAGAAGCCGGTCAAGATTAAAAGTGACATAATTAAATAGGCAAACATAGTGCCGTTAGGGAAACGAAGTCAATAATGAATGACGCAGTTATTTTATACCAGAATAATATTATGTAATAGTGTATTAACTAGGTACTCTGTAAATAAATATTATTCTTAATGCTTTTGTTATTATAAGTTTACTTCCATATTATATAAATTAAATCCTTGGGTTATATTTCGTTCCTTTGTGCCGTCGACAGACACGCCTTTCACCATCGCCTTTAATTAGGTAAAAGCTACTAAACTAAGCTAGACAAACGCCGTATGTTTGTCTGAACAGTAAAAGCTTTAAGTTAAAATTCAACTAGCAGCTTAGCATTTTACGATCAGCTCAATAAAATATAACCCAGCAATAAAACCTATAGAAAAATCATAAATTCATAAATGGAAAGCATCCTTATTGGTCCATCCGCGTCGTTATAGCCCGGGACACAGATGATTTGGTAGTAGAGACGGGACAAGCAAGTCCTTATACAACTGGTGGGGTCCTGACCTGTTATCTCTGGAGAGGTATCATATGGCCACTGCACGCGTAAAATGACCGGCTTTCATACTTTGGTCATCGAGACGTTGCGATGTGAACTCCACACTTTTTAAGGTTGTCTAAAGTTGTAAGGTAAGCCCACGCATTGTTATTATCCAATGAGTAGGTAGGTACTTAGGTACGTACTTTTTTTTACTTTTACTTTGCAATAAAGGTTTCTAAAAAATGAAACCAAAAGAAGCGCATAGCCTAGATTTCGAATGACTGTTCATTTCTTCGAAGCAAGAAGCTACACATCGTACCGTTAATTTTGCGGTCAATTCGACCGAACGTCAATAAACTCGTTTCTGATAATTAACGTTAATTAGGGCGTATGAATGAACATCAAAAAAATGCCTACTACGGCATCGAATCGCATTGTAAAGCAGGCTGAAGGAAATAGAGGAGAAATCCCCGTGAATGTACCAAATACGTGTGTAAGATTATGTATAGTTTAAACGGAATCTTGTTATATTCGAATGTGTTCTGTTTAGACGCCCACTTCCGATGCGTGACACAATCAAAAGCGGAATTTATCGGGCAAAACGCAGTCTAGTTTGTAGAAACAATCCTGTATTTGTACGTACCAGCCAACCAAATACGACAAAGGGGATAAGTATGATGTGGAAAGCAGGAAATATTCTAATTATGGGAGAGATTCAAGTCTTCTAAGGTATTTGAATTGCCATGAAGTGGGCGAATTCCAAGATTTCGTTTAGGAAACACAAATACGGATATAAAAATGTTGCACAAAAGAGTTGTAAGCCACTTTCGTTATGCACGTTTTACCAGATCATCTTTTTGACCTGCAGTTAGTATATCTCCTTGAATTTCGTGGTCGAGTCACGTTTACGAGTTAGTATGCTAACATGATTGTTTGTGCTAAGTAGCAGTAACATATGACTCATTGGACAAAACTTTTATGCAAGTGTTAACATACGTAGGTACCTACTTATGTTAAAATAAATTGATTTGGTAAATATTAACCACTCACTGAGCACTCACTGTTTAAGTAAAGAAAAATATCATTTGGAGACGATGACAGCATTCAGTTTGCTTAGCTTGCGTGCTTGCGTACCTCCTTAGTACAAATCTGATAGGTTGTTGAGCGGTTTTCCACCAGCCGGCACGGTACCTTGCAAAGCCAAAAAGTAAATAAAATGTATGAAGCCGTACATCACAGTAGAAAAACGACGAAAACTGTAGAGGCTTGTTACTATTAACCCCAAAAATAATTAAATATATTACGTGCGTACGTTAAATATATTTCGGTATGAAAAGTATATAATTATATAAATATTTGGACAGGATGCCGTAAAATTTTAATAAAATCCGTTCAGTCGTTTAAGTGTTAAAAGGTAACAGAACAGATAGACAAAATGTCTTTCGCTTTTAATATTACAATGTAAACAAAATAGCATAAAATAAACGCAACGGAAAACATCCACAGAAAAACCATTGAATAATGCCATATATTTTCAAGTGACATGATTAATATTAAAAACAGTGGATGTGGTTATTGTATTGTACACGGCAATTTACATTTTTAATTTATTTGGTCATTGTGTCGACGCAACAGGAAGGCCATGGCAATTGTAATGACCTTCGTCCCGTTTCCGATGAGGTCTTTGCGATTATGTGGAAGATTACAGGCTTGGGGTTCACCCTGATCTGTTTTATACATTTGTATTTATGGTCCAGCAATGGAAACGCTAGGAAGTAGGAAGCAATACACTGTTAACATTATCTCTGTATAGAGAGCCTTCTTTGTACGTAGCATCAAGCGAACTCTATATTACCACCCTGAATGTTGCACAAATTTATTAATAATTTTTGATGATGATTTGATAGCGTTCATTGTTCAATTCCTTTTGTGGAGTCAACTTATTCTCTTTCAAAGCAGTCTCTACCACGGATCTCTGTCTCTACTCTACCTACCAGACCAACTAAAATAGAGTCAAAATACCAAAAACAATGCTAATTTTGTCGGATCACATGTGAATCTCTGCAGATTTTTTTTGGATTAGTCATTCATATAAATACCTACGTTAGAAAAAGGGGCCTGAGTAGGTACCGCCATTAATTTTTTGTGCTTCGAAAGCGCTTTTACCCTTCACTGATGAAGATTACAGACTCTTTTGAAACGGCAATAAATCAAAAACAGTTTCAGAACTAGATTCTATTTATAAGTACCGTTGAGTTCGATAAGGAATGTGCTCGACCTCTCAAATGTAGCCATTTGTCAAATTGAAGCACTTAGCGAAATTAGGATGGTGTTCGATAGTTGTAAGAGGAAATAATGTGGCTGACTCATTCACGGAGCGGCTTGTAGAAACATGAATAATCATCGACGACTTTTTGCATTAATGACGATCACACATAAAAAACTGTATATAGAGGTAGATGTACTGTGTAGTGTAAAATGTAAATAACAAATACCATACTCCGAACTCACGAACTTTATTCACTGGTGGATTTTTACACACAACCTGTTCCGAGTTTAACCTGCATTTTTTTTTAATTTACCTTCTCCACAAATTTTTTGTTATAAATTCTTACTGAGATAGCCGACGTAGCCTTTAAAAAGTCTTTCTGACCGGGAAAAAATACATTTTAGATTCTAGCTTCAACGCAAAAAAGTCCATTTCAGCTTGTCCGTCAGAGCGCTAAATGGCCAACAGTTGTCTTTCAGCGTTGAAATAGAGAGCATTTCTTTCTACACTGTGCAAACTGAGCGAGACTTCAGACCCAGTTAGTGCACTAAAGCGCTAAAGGTGTAGGTATTCTGGCACATTTCGATGCCCTCGTCGTCACCAGAAGCCCTGCCTTGACATGCCGCAGGCCGCCTTGTTGGGCATTCGCACCACCACACTTAATACCATACTGTTGTGTTAATTGAATAACCCTAATTAACCGCGCTGCTGACATTTAGCTCGTTTAGGCGAGTTTTTGTAATACTTGTGTCAGGAATTTCAGATATTTTGATTAATTGAAAACGCAATCTAGGCCTCACCGTCCGAGTTTTATTTCGTTGAGTTACTCGTTGATAAATTCGAAAGTAACTCTGACTGTTACCTTTTCACGCCTAAACGGCTGAACGGATCTCAATTAAATTTGGCAATGGTATCCCGGGGTCATAGGCTACTTAAAAAGCGCGTCCGAAGCCGTGGGCAGCAGCTAGTATTTTATAATTATAACCTACCTAATAAGACCTCACAATATCTATGCAAGCATTATTTTGATAGATATTACACACACATGCATTTTACTTACATACTGACTCGTTTTGATCATAAATAATTTTTTGTTACCCTCTGTCCCACTGCTGGGCAAAGCAAAGGCAATTGTTTTCACGCCGTTGCCAAATTCCATAAAGGTTAGTTAAGTAGGTAAGTAGAAAAGTAGTTGACAAACGAGACGAGTAGATTTTAAAAATAAGGAAAAAATCACGACCCTTATTAAAATTTTTTATCGAGTCAATAAATACCAGACTCGTTTTATAATTTGACTATTTATTTTCCTCATCAACTCATCACCATTAATAAAATAATACGTAAACATACTCTACCTACACCTATCACTTGACAAGGCACTTGGCTAGACGCATTTCAGGCTGAAATAGCTGCAAACAGAGCAGAAAATTGCCATATCCGTTACATAATGCAATGATTAAGGGGGATTGCCACGGGACGTGTTAACGGTCACTGACCTCGTGGAGGTCAATATTTTGTGCTCCTTTCACAATAAGAAAACGAAACTATATGAGTAATGGTGTGATGCCTCGAAATGTGCAAACCAAAGCACGATTGGGATTCTTGGAGTGTCCACATGTGATAATGCAATATTTTGCTTTCTTATTTAATCGAATTCCAAAGATGTTATGCTCCCTATTTTTTATAAATAAGTTAAACGTAGTGGCAAATATGCAGGTCTCGACAGAGCTTACACATTTGCTCCCTTTGGGGTAGAGACCCTGGGTCCGTGGGGTACCGAGGCTCTCCGGGTTTTTAAAAAGTTATCTGAGCGTCTGTTCGACGCGACGCGTGACCCAAGAGCTGGTGGGTATCTGGCGCAGCGCATCAGCATTGCCATACAGCGGGGCAATGCAGCCAGCATCTTGGGAATGATTCCGACTGGTATTGATATGGATCAGTTGAGCTACCTACCTTGTTTGCAACAGTCTGCAGTTAGCTTAATTGTTTCAATTGTAAATACTAGTTCTAATTTGTTTTTATTATTGAATTGTAATTTTCATTGACAATAAAGATTTAGAAAAAAAAAAACGTAGTGGCTTAACCATGGAACATTTTTAAGTAGATAAATATCGACCTAGGAGTAACGGTGTGCCTACGTGCCTAGGTAGATAAAAAAAAATCCAATCTTTGAAATGAAGGGATGGTATTGATCCAATTGGAAGAATACTATCCTGAACAAACCGTGAGAACCAGTTAAATATATAAAATACCATTGGTGAGAACGGAAAATATAACAATTACATATATTCAGATTAATACCATATTCAAGCTTTGTTTAATACCATTCCGTAAATTCTATAATAGATGATGCTGTGTGGATTGTCAAGTATTATTTATTATTCTTATCGGAATTCCGCGTAATATATTTTCAATTTGCCTTATAAATGAAGTGTAATATCAAAACATTGAACGTGCCGATTTGATCGCAAACAGTTGTGCTTATCAGAAACAAAGCGTTGTGATGAGTGACTACTGGTAGCCTAATAGATTTATTGTGGGAATAAATCATACATCGATAGGCTGGTAGGAAATGGTTATTGAGGAATTCATTAACATAATAATTCTACATTTGTATTCGTACAGAGTAAGACTTAAAGGTTCCGTCAACGTTTAGTATTTATGGTAGAGTACCTTACTATTTTGCTAGTACCTACAGATGACTAAGAACTTGTGTGTTAAAAAGTAAAAAGTAATTTACAAAAAATAACTGATTTTACTGCTAATTTGAAGGCCTACTGAAATATTTAAAACCGTAATGGCGAGAGCAAAAACGCTCAAGGTAGAGCTAGATTTTTCATGCAAATTAAGTCAATGTTTACCAAATATAGAGCGGCTGCCACTACTTTTGATTTTACTGAGAGTTAGTTAACCACATTTGCAGAACTAACTAGCATGTTGTGTGTTAAACTCATACCTACGTGAGATTTTGCATTGCACGTACCAGTGGCTTAATACCTACTGACAAATGAAACTACCGGCCATTAGGTCTGTCTGTGACGCCTTGTCCAATGCTGTAGGTATGAAACATTTTATCAATTATGTGTTGCCGTTTGACTTGTCGGTTCTGGCTACAAGTTCATTTCAGCAATACCTACTGTAATAGTTAGTTTAGTAGTAGTGAATGTACAGTG
Organism: Eupithecia inturbata; assembly: GCA_963662085.1. Taxonomy (NCBI): domain Eukaryota; kingdom Metazoa; phylum Arthropoda; class Insecta; order Lepidoptera; family Geometridae; genus Eupithecia; species Eupithecia inturbata. The sequence continues at coordinate 4,232,039 of OY759180.1, read as the reverse complement.
ACGTTCATCGATAGGTATCCCCCCTGAGTAAATTTCTACATAATACAGATACAGTATCTTTCGGTAAAACAACAAATTTAATGTTATATAATAATATGATTATTTTGAATAAACTAAAAACCGACTTTGAATCCCTTAATTTTACACTGTTTTTAAGTTTTGCGGGACAAATCTAATCCCTTGGAAATACGTTTTTTTTGAGACCCTCTCAAGAATATTCTATATACAATAGCGAAAGATTATTCGAAATAGGTCCATATTTGACGGAGAAATCGATGAATAGGTACATAAAAAAAAACATACATACAGCCGAACATAGAACCTGCTCCTCTTTTCGAAGTCGGCAAAAACCAAAACTAATGTAATTATGAGACTTGGAACCCGTCAAGGGGGGTTACCTTTCTATGAACGCCACTGTACCAACTTTAGATTAAACTTACCAAGGCAAAAAAAAAAAACAATAGTCCGGTCTCTTCCTAAATACAGTTCTAGATGTTTTTAACTCTCGATCGTGATTAATGACGGGAAAACACATCTTAATGAAAATTCCCAATGCTATTTGGTTCTTGCAATGAAGAAATGCGGTATTATGGAGATTCGACAAAAAACTAGTCGTTTACAAAATAATAACGGTTAAAATCTCGTTCAAATAACCAGTTAAGCACGATTTTCAAATGGTTAGAAATGTCTCGATGTGAGACAAGAATGGTTTAGCATCTTTTTATGATATCTAAGTAGTGTCGTAGACAATGTTCAATGCGGTAGTCTTTTGTATTTTTATCAATGGATAGGAGATGTGAATGAAATGTGGGCGATAAACATGGTAGGGTTTTTATTTGAAATCTATAACATTATTTTATTATATTTTTTTCGTGTTTCATCACCATCAATCAAAAGAAAGTAGAACGGTCAAAACAATTTAAAAGTAATAAAAACCCATAGCTGTTAATTTACGGTTGACTTAGATTTTCATAGGCCGTTACAGTTTTATTGTTCCATCGGTGTCGTTAGTGCCGATGGTTTTATGTCGGGCACGTGTTTTCCAATTATTTTTGGTATTAAATTGTAAATTTTATGTAAATACTTGTAAAATGCCTACCTACCTATATACACCTAAGTTAATGACAAAGGTACGAAGCAAAAAGCAATGATGGTTTGAAAAAGCCACGTAAAGTTTTATTTTGAAACGGGCAAAAGGAGGATCCTTTCAGAACGTAGCTTAACTATTATACCTAATAACATTTACAAAGCAAAGTTACCTGGATAAGGTTTATCTCATGATAGATAGATATCAATAAAATTTATCTCGCAAATGTATAGCCAGTGCAACAATCTATGCAGACCTTTGCAAGCAACAAGTGAACGGTTATCACAAGGTTGGCGATGGAGCTAGTAAATGCAACGCCTTGCCGAAACAAGTCAATCGAGACCTGAGCTTTGATAATGATTGCAAGAAGTTTTTATAAGTTTATAGGTTATATCTCCCTAAATTTTATGGGCACTTCTGAGGATCGTTCTCACGAATGCGAAATGTATGAAGCTCTGAAGCTTCGTTGTTGCATGATGCATTGTTTTTCAAGAAATGCGTCGATTTAAATGAACTTTGATTTTATTATGTTTCTCATCTAGTACCCATAACACTATACTCGGTTCTAGAATCCTAGATATTTTTTGTAAACAAAGGCGTTACAAAACCAAAGAAATATTGGTGATAAATATTTTATAACACTGGTATCATCGGAGGCAATAGCAGAAGTTCGAAACAGTTTTTGGTTATGAAACCTTTCATTCATCATTTCATTAGTAGGTCATTCCTTTTCTAGCTCGAATTTGTACATTTTTCGCTGGGCGTGTGCAATTATGTGTTGGGGAAGTTGGTGTTTTGGTTTTTAGTGATTATGATTACGTTCCTGTTATCTTGTTGTTACCTGCTATTGTTATTAGTTTTTGTTAAGTTTTTATTCATAAAAGTCTTTGTTGACGTAAAATATCTTGAATTCTAAATCCAAGTATAGCTCTGCTAGCTTGGGGCTAGATGATGCTGTGTCGATTGTCCAGCATTATTTATTATTATTGTCTGTCACTGATAATAAGCTACATCGTGCTTGAGTGCTAAGGCGTTTTAGGACGAAGACGCGGGCAGAAAATAGTACCTCACAAGCGCCATAATCAAAAAGAAGAATTTTAGGACACCTTCCCAACTATAAACATGAGCTATTTTGTTCATTTTGAAGAGGTTTATTCAAGTTGGAAGTTGTCCTTAATTTGGACTATTGGCTAACCTTGCATCAGTTGCAGCTATTAACGGTTTACTTTAGCCATTAGCGGTTGCATCGTCCGTGAGATCCGGAAGCTGGATAATTAAATGTTCAGTTTCGATGGTTATGGTTAAGCACCTAAGCCAAACAGTTGTGCAATATTTAAACAGCGAAATAGCTTACGAACATCGTCATACCAAAACGCACACACATGACTCTACCTAGAGCTTTTCTATTGATTTTCTCTATAATTTGGATTAGGTATTTGTTTATACAGAAAAGTGAGAATGAAATGGGCCGATAACTATTCCAGAACATAATCGTAAATGCTGAAACAAAAGAGGTAGAGTCGATTGTGTTAAACACAATCCATTCAATGTTTAACAATATTTCTTTATCTTGTTTTGGTGATGTAAGTTAGGTAATCACCAAAACAAGAAAAGGCCAAATAGTAAATTCCGAATAGAAGCTGCTATTTGGAAGAATTTGTGAATTTTTAGACCATTTACGTTTTTTGTTCGTCAAACCAAAACCTATCTCACCAATACACAGGGCGAAATACAGGTACCTTACCTACCTACCTATTTCGTCATGTTTACTGTGGACCATCTACAATAATTATTATTAAAGAAAATTTAGTACTATTTATATTTCTGCTTACCTTTCGAAAATAGTAGATTGTATCGTTTAAGGGAGCAAAATAATATTTTTACGGTGAGGACGCTTTTTTGAATCCAGAGCGAAGTGAGGGATTCTAGAGTATATATTGTAGATTTATATTCTGCGTGTTTGAAATAATGTCCGAATCTGGCTCATTTTGAGGAAAATGTGACGGTGAATCTCCTTGTTTGGATGTAGTACCAGCCAGTCTTTATTCAAACAATATTTGCGTTTTCTTTGGCGCTGAACACATATGTTCCAAATTCAAAAAGTGCGCGGCAAAGATAATTGCGGCGCACTTATAAAGAGGATTAAAAACTCATTACTGCCCGCTAAAAGTTTCTTATAGAAAACACCACCTTTGGGTGCACTTAAAGGCGAACCAAGTCGTCCTTTTCGAATGGATGGCATGAAAAACCTTTTATAGCTCTAACAGTATTTAATGGGTTGAAAAATAGGGCACGTGTAAATATGTATCTCACTGCAAAGCAAAAGCCCGCCTTCCATATGTTTCTATGATCATATTGTTCATTAACGTTATAAATTATATAACTTACCGAGACTACCATTTCCCATAGGTAGGATTCTTAAACGAAGATGTAGGTGGTTTGTACAGCGGGTTCTCTCCCGTACAGTCCTCGGCGTCTATGTTGGCGTATTGTGGATCCGTCATGGGCAGAGGTGGAAGTGCGTTCATGTGCTTCCATAATAATATGCCGCCGACTGTAGCGATCGCGGCGATGATACCAAGGATACCGACTATTAGAGGCACTGGAAGAGAAAACATACGGTTTATAGGATGGCTCTAAAGCATGCAAGTCCGCAACTTAGCAGGAGTGTAATGTGACAGGAAAATATAACAATCTAACTGGAATTGGATTGGCGCCAGCGGACGCAGCGTATAAGACATTTGTTGAAAAGCTGGCTTGATCTTCTTTGTTTTTCGTATATTGGAGGCCTGGATTAGTAACGTCAGGCGTGGAAAACTGTTTGAAAAAACAAGCGACAATCGCGCCAGCTTTTAATAATTTACCTGTAAGCATCGTACCCTTCAACTCAGTCCGTGGATGTCGTAAGAGTCGCTTACGACATTTACGGGCTGAGTTGGAATTGGAAGAGACCTATAGAAGTGAGGTTATGAAGATGTTTTATATACACACTTGCACGATTGAGCTGCTGTACCAAATCTTTAATTACCGCTCTTTTGTTGAGCGGGTAAAAATGGAACGAAAACTCAACGTCTACTCAATTTCCGTTCCCGACTGACCCTACAGTTTTGATGTGCGACTTAGTTTGGCCGTAGGAAAGGCGAACGAAACTACCAACTAAAATTTTCTAACTTCTCCAGCGATACTTAAATGTGACGAAAGGACTTTTTTTTAACGAAAAACCAAATCTCACAGTCTGAACATATTTTTATTAGGATCTAATTCTTAAATAAACAATTGTGGCACTAAGCAAGTCATACAATAATGAGGCCTCGAGTCTATAGCAGCAAGCAGCAAGCATCTTCAGTCGCATAAATAATTTGCCAGTGAGTACTGAAAATGGTGTGAACTAAATATGACGCTTAATTTGACATTAAGTGAAGTCTAACGATGACCTCATCAAATACAATACGTAGTTAAGACAGGGTCTATGTTATTGGACGCCTTACGCAGAAACGTCTGACGCAAAACACTGATAGCTGATATGTACTTCTATGGGTAGGTACCTACCTAATGGGTTAAGGGGCGGACCTAACGAGTTTGGGTGTCAAACTAGAGCCTAGATCTCAGTACTCACGGGATCCCACTCGCCAGCGTCTTGAGGACGCTTCCGACTGGTATTGATATCATCGAGGTAGATTGATATGGATTAGTTGAGCTACCTGTAGATTGTTTGCAACAGTCTGCAGTTAGCTTAATTGTTTCTATTGTAAATACTTGTTCTAATTTGTTTTTAATATTAAATTGTATTTTTCTTTGTCAATAAAGAATTTAAATAATAATAATGACATTCAAAGAAACTAGAAAAATATGTAAAATAATTTGGATTTATTGACGATTGAACACATGACATGTGATAGGTACCTACTTTGAAAGAAAAGGGATGGATATAATAAGGTTGTTTGAAAAATATTCTGACGCGATGTTTATTATATCGATATCCGTGATTGGTCGAAATGGACATGTGACAATAAGCAATAATTATCTTTGTGGATTTAACCGATACAAAAAAAAACAATTTTTAAACAGGTTTTTTAAACAAATTCCTGGCTCTTATGGACTTTTGAATTGAGCTGGTAAATTGACATTTATAAGGAGATTATTACAACCAAACCAAAGAGTCAAATTTCGATGTCCGTGGACCAATAGCAGTTTGATATTTACGTAATCAGTTCTAAACATGCTCTACCTCTACTATAAATATGTATCGTAAGGTTTAAAATATGTCACAGATAAAAGTGGCGAAGTGTAAGTAGGTCAGTTGAAGCTTAGCACACCCTGGGAGAGCCGAACATGATACATGGCTCTGTCAGATGTGGACATCTTGACTAGATAATGCTGCTAAGTGCTTAGAGCGATATCAGACAGTGACATATTATCACCTACACTCTATCAAAGCAAAAGTAAAAAAAAAAAACATTTATTTGACACAAGTAGAATTACATACATACATATAAAATGAATCCATAGGCTCTAGAACCAGTTATAAACTGTGTTTCAGGAGCCAGTGGCTTCTCCCATTTTGGAAAAGTACATGTTGTGTCCATACAACGCAAAATATAAAATAACTCTAACTAAAAATTCAAAACATTTACATTTTCAGTGTATGTGTTTTGTGAAATTAAATTAAATGTCAAATTAAATGTTGGATATCCATTTCACCTCTACCACTATTACCATTACCTACTTACAATTACAATATTTCTTTGTTATAAATGTTTGTTTTTGTTGTAAGAATAGTTTCTGCCCGCGGCTTCGCACGCGTTGTTTCTATGGAAACGTTTAGAGGTTTTCTATCACATGGGAACTGATTTATGTCATAAAAAGTAGGCCATGTTTTACTCTAGGTCTAGACCTACATCTATGCAAAATTTCAGCCCGATCCTGTCTGTAGTTTTCGCGTGAAGAAGTAACAAGCATCCATCCATCCAAACATCCATCATCTATACATACAAACATTCGCATTTATATTATTAGTGTGATTGTTTATAGTTGGTGGCACCTCCTACTTATATACAGTTTATTTTCATTCATTCGAAGTCACGTAAAACCGATTCATAATAAAATAAACAATAGTTCACGCACGCTATTGGTTATTCTTTGATATTTACCATTTACTTTATGTTACCCCAGGTTTCTGTGTTAGAGCAACAAGCTGAGTCAGGACCTGTTAGACCTGCACACACGCGCTCGTCTGCTTGCTGAGTGGACTACTTAGTACCTACCAACCCAAATTTTGTATTAGTATACTACTTAGTTCACATGTGTTTGCTGTACTGTTTATTATCTAGTACTTAGTAGTCTCTTTTATTTTATTATCTCAAAGTTTGTTAGTGTGTAGTGTGTAATAAATAATTTTCTTTCTTTCGTTCTTTCTTTTATATTTATTTTTAAAAGATTCCTTGTTCTATTGGTTCTTTACTAAAAACAATCATCATTTTTTCTGCCATAATACCAAGCTATGAACGAGTTGTAGATGGTTGTGGTAGGATAATTATGTTATCACTATTAGCAGAGAGAGAATAGGTGTCAAGCAGTAACCTTACCTGGGTTACAAAAAGAGAGCCCAAAATACCCTTCCCAATCTAACTCAGTATAAGCCTGTTTGTCCACTTAACTATTAAATAGACTAGGTATATAGACAGTATCCCGTAGGTAGTTGTAAAGTAAAGTTTGTTGACACAATAGTTTTAATATAAGTCTAACGGTTGTGTCTACACAACGATCTGACAATAGTACCTAATTACAACGCAAACAAGATAAGGACTCTGTTACTTCAATTCGAGGTCAGGAACGGAAACATTGATAGTGCGCCGATAAAAAGGCGCAAGCGGCAAGCTGCGGCCAAAACAACTAAACATGCTCCTTTGACAAGGATGGAAATATTATTTTAAAAGGGAAAGAAAGAGAGAGGTTATGATGGAGAGCATCTGTTGATTGCATATTTATACGATGAGATGTCAGAGATATTGGACAACTGGGTAAATATTGATACAGTTTTATATTCTTTAAACTAACTTGTGGACTCTATTTGGATGGTGTGAAGGAAGTTTTTTGTGTACTTGACTTTTAAAGGAATGGATTAAAGGTTATTGTTTAAAGTGACATGAGGGTGATACGTACACTGTGGGCTTAATATTTCTATGTGAATAAGAATTTGTGGACAGCGTTATGTATCATGCTGATGAGTCAAACAATAAGGAAGATATGATACAGTATCGTCCTAACCCATTCACACAAGCTGCGCAGGATACAATTCGAAGACTACTTGTTATGAAAATTCTGAATGATAGAAGGTACCTAATAGGCAATGAAGATAAAGATACCAAAAGAATATAAAAAAAATGCATTGTTTCGAGGCACGTTAAATGCTAGATCCTACAAATCGAACATCCAGTGGTAAGCCAGGCTTGATTGAGTCCGCAATCGTTTAAAGATAATGAAATAAAGAGTCATAGCCATAAGACAACAGAAGGCCCTGGTAAAGTTTTGACAACGTTTCTGAGTTAGCCGAGGATCGCAAACTTTTGCGAAAGAACCTGTCGAAAACAATTCAGCATACAAGAATGTGTATTTTTGTGCAGAAGCGTTTTGCAAGATTGCTCTACTAGACTCACCATTAGTGCCCGAAGCAGCGACGACCACCGATCCAGCGGTATGGTTATTGCAGTTGCTGTTGATCATCACAGAGTATCGGTCGCCTTCGACCATCATAGCATAGTAATCGTAGTCGCAGTTGTCAACGTTCTCTTGGCAGTGGACCCACATCTTTCTGTTGAAGTTAATTTGGTTGATAAAACTTGATTTTCTTAAAATATTAATTTGCAGTATTGGATGGTGGAGCAAAGAGAATTTCAATATCACCACAAAGTCTGAGTTCGCCTTTTAACTCTAGGATTCACTTGTACTTTTATTTAGTAATGTAAATTCAGACCCATATCCTCAAAATTCAACAAACTTTCAGCGCGACCCGTCCAGTAGTTTTGCTCTACAAACTTTCACCTTGATAATATTAGTAAAATCTCTAGGTTTTTTTTATACTTTGATTTCTTACCTTGTTTTTCCATAGAAATTTTCCATTTGCGTAGTAGCCAAAGTCCTATTCATAGAAACCACTTCCATGTACTTCTGTCCACATGGACAGTCCCCCAGAGTGCCGTTCCGTAAGCAAGAATGGCATTCAATGGTCTGCATGCAGATGTCGGAGCATTTCTCGGTGGAGTCGAAGTATTGGGAGCCTTCACGGTCCTCGAAGCACTTGCATTCACGGCAGACGCATTTACCATTGCCGGAACATTCCAGCGGCTTGAACAAATTAATATATTAAAGTAGTATATAATAATAATAATTCTGGACAATCTAGACATCATCATCTAGGCCCAAGCTAAGAAGAGCTTGTGTTATGGGCACTAGCTAACTACTATAAATAATAAAATACACCACATAGATATTTTTTATTATACATAGAACACCATAATCAAATATCTGCAGATTATACAAACATTTGTCCCAAGGCGGGAATCGAACCCTCCTGCATCGAAGGCGGACCTTTGCCTGCCGCGCCACAGAAGTCGTCAAACAATCGACTTAGAGCAATGTTATCTTTTAGAACCGTTTAATTAAAGTCTCGATATTTGCAAAAAAATTTTACAAACGTCCGCCTAATGGCAATATTAGTTACAATTACGGTACCTACCTAACTACCACGACGATGACGACTAAATCTGTACGCGCACCTGTCCGTGCCGCACTCGCCGCACGCGCCGAAGTCATCGCATTTTACAAGGCTTTGTATGAAATAGTACACAACATTGCGCCACTATCCCCAACGAACGACCCGCGTTTTAGTAAAATCCTGTAGGTATACGGATTCCATCAAAAACATTCAGCGAGTGCGGCGCGGGCGGTGCGGGACGGATGACGTCATCTGTATTCATTCAGTAAATCATCGGTTCGCGTGCGCACGTTCGATGAGATCGGTCGATGCATGCGGCGCGTTCGATGCAGACAAGTGCGCGGGGCCATGAGGAAATTCGATGACTGCGGCGCGCGCGGCCACCTTAAAATATCACCGCAACTCACCTCATCATCGTCATGCTTGTTGTTCATACACTCTTCTATGTAGTCAGTATCACCCCGTTGACAACTTTTCTCGCATTTTTCGCCAGTCCTGATAAAGAGAAGATTCAAACACTTAGGCCCGTATTAAGAAGCTTGCTCAGTCATGCTTGGGTAACGCTTTTCTATGGCATTAGCGTTACTCAAGCATAGATCTATGACTGAGCAAGCTTTTATAAGGTTACTAGGTTAACTATCTATGGTCTGTAGTGTTGTGTTTTAGTTTCCTGTGTAGTTTATTCTTTGGTCTGTTTTGTTTGCTTGGGTTTGTTTCTTCCTTTGTTTTAATATTGGAATTACTGTTTGTTGATAAAGTTGCATATATTTTGATCGTTTGTTTCGCATTTCACAAAAGTTTTATTAGAGAAGGTTTGAAAAGTTACATTTCTTGTGATTGAAATGTAGAACAAATAATAATCATCGAATTAAAGGCTGACATTACATAATAATTGTCAAAATTGAACTTCAGACCGCCAAAACCAGTGATAGGTATAATATTGGTGGTTTCCACTCCATCAGTCGACTAACTGGTGTAAACCAGCCATCCAAAGTGTTCCGTCTCGTCCCAGTTTTTGGCGGATTTCATAGTGTTCTTTTAATTTAATATGCAATGTTTATTTGATAGATTTGACTCTACCGATTAGTGACATACAAATACAGGTTGGTATTTTTTAAGCTTTTAGTGAGTTCGATTAAGCTAGCAGTTTTTAAAAATAATGTTATTACAGTTTTAGTTATTAAAAAAAAGGGAATGTTTCCTACTAGTTAAATTTGCTATCTTGAATATTCCAGGTAACGTTCGTTTGGACCACCCTGTATAGGGTAGGTGGAGTGGCGTCGATACTCTGTGTTTATTAACAAAAACAGGGTCAGCAACGAAAGTGGATCTGGTTAAGCCATTAACTTTAAGGCGAAAATTATTTTTAGGTGCCTTAACTGATTACCTTAATTTTATGTCTAAGTAAGTTTATTATAATGTTTTGTAGGTGCCTACTATAGTATGTAGTTTAACTATTATTGTTTTCTTTTATTCTTCGAGTGCCACCGTCTATTTTGTTTTGTTATTACATGTCCAGTCCATCCCAAGGTTGCCTGGACGAGATCGCTCATAGCGATAAGGCCGCTTTTGTACTTCGTCTACTCTTAGCATCTATTTCTGTATTGTTTTCTGTCTTTGTGTGGTATAATAAAGTATTATCTATCTATCTATCTATCTAACTAATTGGTGATTTATGAGTTTTTCGCTATAGACATGAATATGGTCCCCTGGCAGACAGGCACAACGAGTCGTATTTTCTAAAGTAAACGCATAATTTAATTATGTTATAAGGTATTGATGTGTATGTGACTCACCACTCAGCTTCGCATGAGCATATCCCACAAGTGAAATTGCCCTGATAATTACAATTTGCAGATCTTGTTTCCGTTTCATTCGTACATTTGCAGGAGCACGGGACATGATACTTGACAGTAGCTTCATCGGTAAAGCCATCGATTTTGATAACAATTTCGACGCTTTTGTAGAAAGAGCAGAAGTCATAATCTGGCTTTGCAAAGATGTCGACTGTGCAAGTTGTGGCTTCGCAGATGGAGTCTTTAATTTCGATGTTGATTTTAGGTTCGAGACTGGCTTCTTGATTTCTGAAATGTGTCGTGACCTGCGACAGGAAAATTCACGTATTTACATTGTTTGTTAAAGCATGTCGCACACCTGGAAGCACCGCTGCAGCACAGCACAAAAATGTGCATTCAAATATGAGCTTTAACTCGTAATATTTTTATGAATTTTATATAGATACCATCAGATACAGACAACTCGCGGACGTTTAAAGCCATTTTGTCACTGTAAAATGTTTCTAAAGATATAAAGAGTTTAAGCCCATATATAAATGCACTTATTGTAGTGTGTGGTAGCGTGATTGGATTAATGAGCGCAGAGCTTAATTTAACGAACGATCCAATACTATAACCAAACTCGATAAAACGAAAAAACTTTCAATAAGGATTTTATACAGGCGTTTTCTTGTATAAATAATTACTATAGTCCCGCAGGGTCATGTAAATACTGTTGAAGAATAGTGTCCCAATTTTAGCGTGGGATCATTTCGCTTTGTCTCATCAAAAGTTATAATGTCATCTCAGTTAACTCTGCTATAATCATCACTGTAATTACACTACGATTACACAATCAGTTGCACACTAAATTTTCGTGATTGTCTAAAATAACGTTGGCTAAAATAACTTTAATAACATTCTTGATACCGGTTTCGGTAACGATGTGGTCCATGAGACCATATTATGTATGGTGGTCGCTTATTTTTTATGAGGAGTTCGCATCTGTCGATGAGTTTCGATACGATGTATTTAATATTTTGATGTTCGTCGTCCGATAATCCGAAGCTTCCTGGGATTTCAATCGCAGTTGTAACAACTCAAATAATATCAATAAACGGTTTAGGGATTTGAGGAAAATATAGTAATGACGCAGGACATATGATAATGACCTGGGAGGAAAATCGAAGTTTCTGAGTAGTTTTTGCGCAAACACTATCTTATGTATACACTAGCCCAACTCGATGTGGAATTTTGGTAAACAAACCACGACAGAAATAACTAAAACTCACTTGCTTGGCGTCGAGTTTCAGATATAATAAATTGTAAGCAACATTTATTGAAGGAAGGATCTCAAATCTACAAGTAATGTATTGCGTATAAAAAGACAGGGTGAATTTTAGGTTGAGTACCTATAGGCGGTTTGTTTATGGACATTCTACATCAAGTTGGCTAGTGTATACGTGACATAAGAGTAGGTACCTACGTTTTGCTAACATTATAATAATCTTTATATTGACAAAGAAAATTACAATTCAATAATAAAAACAAATTAGAACTAGTATTTACAATTGAAACAATTAAGCTAACTGCAGTCTGTTGCAAACAATCTTCAGGTAGCTCAACTGATCCATATTTATTTATTTATTAATATAGGTTTACCAACCACATACATATCAATCATTTAAAACAAACTTATAATTAGGTTCTGTTCTGATAAACATGTTATTAACAGGTAAACACATATCAATACCAATCGGAAGCGACCCAAGACGCTAGCTGCATTGCCCCGCTATATAGCAATGCTGATGCGCTCTGCCAGATACCCACCAAGCTCTCAAGTCACGCGTCGTGCCGACCAGACGCTCAAATTACTTTTTAAAAACCCGGAGAGCCTCGGTACTTCACGGACCCCAAAGGGAGCAAATGTGTAGGCTCTGTCGAGACCTGCATATTTGCTTCTCTTGAGATCCTCGGCCAAATCTGCCGCCGCACCAGCCCTCACGGATGTCCTCGGAAGATGGGAAGGCGCAAGTGTGTCGACGCATGTAGCGTCCCACACAATGGGCCTTCCTAACTCCCATGCGACTAGTGTTATCACGTCGGGCCTCTTACCATCGTCACGCAACAGACCATTCGGTTCGAGAATAGCTGGTACGTTAGCGGTGACAAAGGCCCGCCTGATGATATCGTTAACGCTGGTATGACGAGATATCCGACCGGCGGCCCTAGTACACAATAATCCGTGATGACCAAGCTGTTCGACTGCAGTACCGCGGTACCGCGGCCAAAGCCTAGCTGAATTGGTCGGAAATAGTCGCCTAGATAGTCGGCTTCTTTCCGTTTTCTTGAAAACGAATCAGAAACTAATTTTGTTTTACGAGTAGGCACCCCGATCATCGTGGGTTTACAAGTTGTAGTCGAGTATTCTGACTACCAACTGTATTTACATGTTAAATGACTTTAGGATACGAGCCTCTAACTGAGCGTAAAAAATCGTTTCAAGAGGCGAACCTAACGGGTTTGATTTTCAAACTAGGCCTAGCTCTCAGTACTCACGGGGTCACCCGTGGTAAAAACTAGAATTGCATAAAATTCTACGTTATTTCTTTGGAGGAACCAAATTTTTGTTGTTGAATTAATAAAATGTGAAAAACGATAGGGAAAAAAATTTATAAAAAAAATTATGAAAGTGCACTGTTTCACAGGAACCCTGCGATCTATTGAAATAAGTTATGTTTGACTCGTAGGTTATTTGGTTCCTCTGAGCCAGTTTCTTAATTAGTTGTGTAATTTTCTTTAACTTAAAATTAATTAAAAAATAATTGCACTAACGCCTCTCCAAAAAGGTACCTATGCTCAGTCCCGCTCCTATGAACGCGTAAGGCTATTCCCATAGAATTAGACAGCAGTGAATTTTTACTCTATGCTATCCTTTCGAAAAATGGAGCGCAACGCGCAACGTTATCTTACGAGCGTAAAAATATTTCAACTTACATTCCTCAAAGTAGAAGAGGCATAAGTGAGCGTCATCTTCTGGGCCTTGGGGTCGCGGAGGGACAGCGTCCTCTCGGCGTACATCGGCTGAAGGAGATCGCCGTCCTTGTTATTGGTGGTGCGATCCAACACCTCGACGTCTTTGACTGGGCAGATGACGTTGTCCAAGTCTGTCTTCATGCAGTGCTGGTGAAATAAAGAAATGGACATTAGAATTGATCATACAATGAAATAAAATATAATTTGTAAGTAGGTATAATCTAATCAAAAACATAAATGTGAAAACTAGCCATGTTCGTTCAGATAGTGGCTTCACCGATAAAAGAGCTGAGATCATATAGATACATAGGGTGCAGTTTCATAGCTCAGTTCATAATCTTAATTTTTTATGTTCTTTCATTATTTAATTTGTGTCTTGACAAGTTTCTACCATTTGTTTTAATGTTGGACTTACCAAGACACAAATTAAATAGTTTTGAGTTGCTAGTTTAGAAAAAATAATAAACAATTATCCTAATCAGTCCACAATTGACGGACTTATCGAAGAACATACATAAAAAACAAACATACTACAGCCGAACATAGAACCTCCTCCATTTTTGAAGTCAGTTAAAAAATATTTATCGTAAAGAAAGAAGAAAGAAGCCATCTGGTAGAAACTATGCTACCTTAGAAATACCACATATCGTATGTTCGCAGCAGTAGAATAACAAATATTATTAAGTTTCATAAAAGGAGTGAAGGGTTGTAAATATCAATGAGTCAATTATAAGATATTTTCTGATTATGGCGTGCCCTGTAATTCTCTGCTACTGCACCTCTATATGGGGAGACGACGACGCCTGTGTCCACAATTATACAAATTGCAAAGTCAAATGATGCAGAGATTGAAACTGGTTAAGCACGAGTTGTGAACTTGTAAATCGATTCAATGGAAATGACAGGCGTGAAATTATACTAAAGCTCCAACGTGACTCGAGAGATAGACTGCGAATGATGCTTTAGTGGAACAAGTCGAGCACTTAAAATTTCAATGACGTTTTAAATCTATGTTGGTAAACTTTCCCTTGACTAGTTTTTCGTAAAAAGTTTTTTGTTATGGCCTGTTGGCATTAGTCTTTCTGGCCTATCTTTCTGGGCCGGGGAAAAATACATTTTAAATTCTAGTGTTAACGCAAAAAAGTTCATTTCAGTTTGTACCTCTCCGTCAGAGTGCTAAATGGTTAACAGCAGTCTTTCTGCGTCGAATTAGAGGGCATCTCTTTCTACATTATGCAAACTGAGCGAGACTTTAGACCCAATTTGTGCACTAACGCGTTAAAGGTAAAGATTTAAATAATCTTTGGCTACAGGTGTATTCTGGTCATAAGGAATATCGGATAACTCTGATTTAGGATACAGACAAAAAAGCTAAACGAGTTATGTCGCAGAACAAGCATTATTTTAATTACAACAGAAGTTATTATATTATAAATAATACATACAAACAGTCGGATAAACATACTCTTTCATTAACAATAACTCGTTGTAGAGGCAGACAGGCGCCGTATAGTAGAGTACATTCACAAACAATACTTATATAATGTTTTATTTAATTAAGACATCAGTTCTTCGATTGTAAGGACCTCAATATCTGAATATATATCTCAATATCTCAATATCTGAGCTTTATATAAAGTTTTTAATGTTTGTTTATAAAATTCAAAGTCTTTTGTTGACGACTGTATCTGTAAGTAATGGTGTAGTTAACTAGTTTTATACGGTCAGTCTTTAGCAACACAGATAATGTCTTTGCGCTGATTATAGCCTGGGGATTATGGCCCTTTCCGAAACACTAACAAAGTTGACTGGGTTGCCTGGAGTCGAGAGTACTTATACTAACCAAACTCGATTTAAAATTTCTGTAAACAAACCACGACACAAGTAATTAAAACTCACTCGCTTGGCGTCGATTTTTAGATATAATTTTAAGCAATAAGTATTTATTGAAGGAAGAATCTCAAATCGACAAGTAATGTAAATTGCGTATAAAAAGACGCGGCAAAAAAGTGAAGTTTAGGTTAAGTATGGGCGGTTTGTATACAAACACTCCACAACGAGTTTTATAGTGAATAGGTGTCCAATTTAGGTGTCCACTACAAAAGTTACTCACAATTTTTTTGTTAAGAAACTGGCAGTTTTCTTTAAACTAGCAATTCTGTGGAATGCAGGGCTATAAGTGCATTCCACTTTATTCTGTCCGCAGAATTTAATCCTTATTCTTGAATATAACAAATTATCTTGTTTTTCCTTATAAGGTATCAAACACCAGCGCGCTTTTCTTTGTTCCCATATAATATTACCTACATGCGCTACCCACAGCAACATCATTATAGTAGGTACCTATGTCATAGTAAACTTGTTATACTGGAGAAATAGTTGTAAATCCAGTAAATGAAGTCGCTTGTGGTTCATTAGGCTGATTGTATGGTGATGAGGTTTTAATGATGCAGGATTGCGGAACGAGATGCAGGTTTAAGGTCAACTGGTGAGGTTGGTTGAAAGGGTCAGACACCAGACTCTGTCATCTCTATTGTAACTAAGAGGAATAGGTCACAAGACCCGGTCATCTCTACTGTAACTCAAAGGACTAGGTCACACTGGGTAAGACTTAATGATTGGTTTAGTTAATATTAGAAAATAATCGATTTAAGTTCGATAAGTAGATAAAAATATATGAAAATAAAATAGAAATTAAAGATAAACTAAAGAAAGAAATTAATAATATGCTTGTTAATTTTTGCTGGAAGCAAATATTATTTTATAACGATGAGCCCTTGCAAAATTGACTGCAATTTGAGCGTGGAGCATGAAATATTCATTGCACATAATTACAATGCAAGATGAGGAAACAACACCCACGGGTCGGCTTGAGTGGATGAAGCCTACGTAAACCGGGATCGCACGACCTGGGGGGTTACTGGCAGACAATAAGTAGGTGCATTGACATGGGTACAGAGTACAGATAGCAAGATAATAAGGAACAATACAAAACTTGACCAGACTAGACCCAAGTGTACTTCAAGAATATGGATAGAAGATAGAAATTATAATATTATTTATTTATTTACTTTAACAATTAGGTTAGCCTACAGCGAGTACATCATAACATTCAAGGTAGATACATAATTTTTAAATTAGTGATGCTAAGTGCACCACCTCTTATAGGCCGACACAGCATGCATAAGACTAACTATAAACACTTTAATACAAAGCAAGGAGATTGTCGATAACAATAGGAATCAAACATTTCATATTACCTCTAGTATGGATAATGCTAGTTCATAAAGACACAAACATCAACAAAACAACAAATTACACCTATATCAATGTTCTAAAAAGAAGATAGAATAATATTTATTATATGGGGCAAAGGAATAATCCATAAGAAAATACAATAGAAAACCTTGCGTTGAAGTTACTCTTAGTTGACTGTGTAAGAGTCAAATACATCTAAGTGCCGGTAGGTACTTGTTATTAGAACACGAGGAGATTTTTTTATTTTAATTTAAAAAAGAACTATTAGTAACATGCACTCGCGTCTTTTTTGCACTACCCTTATAATGCTGAGTACGAGTAATGAAAGTACTAGAGGTACTTAACACTATTAACCTATTGAATGCAGATTAGTGATTTAAAGCTAAAGATGGTCTTGTCAGTGGAAAGACTCTTATGTTGTGTATGTAGTAGTAACTCAGATTATTTTAGGATCTTCAGACAAACAAACTACCTGTGAATTTCCTAAGCCCTTTTATATTCTTATATTAATCCGCATCAAATTGGATACCCTGTCAACTAGTATTGCGCGGATACAAATAACTATTACGAAGACAAAATAGCAGACAAAGTCGGAGCAAACCAAGTGCATTGAGGTTAGTATCAACATCTGTGTGACCAGTTAATCCGGGACGTAAATAGTTAATTCGCTGCGGCATTTGAACTTGAAGACTTGATTCTTGACGCTTATATTCTGCGAAGAGAATCATAAGCGTCAACGAAAGATGGACATTGTTTGTAGATATATTACAAACAAAACGGTAAGTCTATACCAAGGGAAATAGATAATATGATTAAAAAAAAAAAAATAAAAAAAAAGGGAAATAGGGGGGGGAATATTCATATTTATATATTCATATATATAAAAAAATTAATCCCTAGTCTCGGCTTCACGCGTGAACGGCTGGATCGATTTCGCTAATTCTTTCTGATTTCACTAATTTCTTTTTGTTGTGTTTGTTATTGTCAGGAAAAGGTTCTTATGGAAGAAAAAATTAAGAAAGTTGCGCGGAAAATAAGAAAATGTAAGAAAGTTCATATTCAATATTTAAAGTTAGTTAGTATAAATTAGAATTCAATATTCATAATTATGTCAGGGCAACGTCTGTTGACTCGGCTAGTAATATGATAATATAGCCAATAGATAATATATATAATACTAGCCAAACTGGATGTCAAATGTTTGTAAACAAACCACCCATAGTTAACCTAAAATTCACGCTGTTGCCGCGTCTTTCTATACGCAATTTACATTACTTGTCGATTTGAGATCCTTCGTTCAATAAATATTGCTTACAATTATATCTGAAACTGGACGCTAGTTCAAGTTCAGTTGTTTGTGTCGTAGTTTGTTTACAAACATTTCACATCGAGTTTGGCTAATGTATAGTGAACAAGGCAAATCATTTGATTGGTTGACAAGAAGTTGGTATCTTTTGCTATAGATATGTTTCTAATATAGAGAACAATAATGCTTTTATGAATAAGTTGATTGTTTTAAAAAAAAACTATAAAACGACTCCAAATTCCTTAACAGGTATTTACTTACACTGTCTTGTTTTTAAATTTGCTGGACAAATACCCTTGGGAAACATTTATGGGATCTTGGGACCATTCTAGACAATAGTCAAATAATCATCGAAATCGGTCCACAATTGACGGAGTAACCGACGAACATACAAAACATACAGCCGAACATACAACGTTTTTTTGAAGTTTTGCTTTGTTGCCAGACAAAACAATAGGTAGGTACCTAACCTACCTAGATACTTTCCATTCATAAATAGGTACAAAATAAACCTCATAAAATGATAACGAACAGCACTAAAAGTGCAATAAACTCTTTGTAAATGCATCTAATGTGGGTGTCTCGGTAATCTTACAGATGTCGACGATAGTTCTCGCCCTAATTTGATTGCCGCACTTGTCCCAGTCTATACTGACGTGGAGGAAAGAGACGAATATAGAATAGATATGAAAGTTCTGAGGTAGATTTCGTGTGGGTGGTAAGATATACAGCCTAGAGAATGTCGTTTCCCTGTTGCGACATCCTTGGACAAGGTGTGAGAGCAGTGTTACTGAAGGAAGTGGCTTTGCCTGGATTTAACGACGGACCTGACTTGACACCTTCCATCAGGGCAAGTAAGGTGACTTCCAATCGATCTTGACACCCTTGTTAATTTTTATTTTATTCTGAGGAATGACAGTCTGTTTTTATTTTATCCGTACAATCGTTTATGGTGCTTCCTTTTGTCCTTTTGTAATAACAATTGTGTAATAATCATATTACATTTTGAAAATAACGACATCAAGTATGTTATAGGAACCTACTACGGTGGAAATAAATAAAATACTGAAATTCTACTTGCCGCTTTGAAACGAAAACAGATTATGGTTATTCGTAGGTAGAAGCTACTTATGTATGTAATATTTAAATTTAATTAACATTATGAAGGAATGTTTCCTTTATTTATTCGATAAGGTACCTACACCAGCCGTTGAATATTCAACTTAGTTAACACAACTTACATAAGACAAGTTCTAATAGACAAGTCCTAGTTTAGTATTGTATAATGCATTGGCATAGAAATAAGTATTTTCATTTCATTTGTTTATTTTATACCTATAATGTTCAATAAAGTTAAATACTTACAGATGAAAAACTTTAAAATAATAATTGCCTAGGTGATTATAATACAAAGTAATTGAGAAAGCATTAATGATGACTAAATCAAATAACAAGCCGAGGAGAAACAAAATTAATGAATATCAAAAAAAAATATTACAATCAACATATGAAACAAATTAGAACTAGTATTTACAATGGAAGCATTAGTAACAATGTTTTTATTATTATAGTGCCTCACACTGGGATAATTTATAAGAAATCCAATAATATTCCAAAAATTTCTCGACTTCGACGGGACTTGAACCCGCGCCGCATCTTTCCCTTAATACGGGAACGTGCTAACCAACTACACAACGAGGTCAAGTGAGCCGGGAACGGCCGGGAACGGGGTACGGGTTATTTTACGGCTGTAATGCAGGTTTTCGACTATAATTCCGTGCACTAATTTAATAATGTTTTCCTCGTGTTTTGAAAATCTGTTTTGTTTTCTCAAAAGATAGACACGGTAACAACTTGTTACTAATGAATGTATAAGAAATCAAATAATATCCCAAAATGTTTATGATTACTTATAAATTAACCCAGTGTGCGGCTGTACGGTGTGTAAGGTGTGTTAACGACGGACCTGACTTGACACCTTCCATCAGGGAGAGTAAGGTGATTTCCAATCGATCTTGACACCCTTGTTTTGATTTACAAATTTTCAAATTTTCACAACAAGGGAAAATTTGAAAATTTCTCAAAATCAACACGAGGAAAACACTATTAAATTAGTTCACGGAATTATCGTCGAATAACGGCATTACAGCCTTAAAATAACCCGTTATTGACCAAAACAATTTAATAAAAACCAGGAATTTACCAAGCTATATATATTATTCAATATAACATAATATGTGTTTATTATTTTTCTAAAATGAGATCACCCGCATTGTTTGTCGGTAATTCCAAACCCTTAGTCATTTTAAAGCGAAAGATGAGGGACGTTTGAAACTGTAACTCAAGATCATAAAAATAGGACAAGCAATAATAGCGTAAAGACAAGAACTGTCAAAAAACCACAACGCTCGTTTTTCCTAGTTGTGCCAAAAAGTATGGTTTACTTTTTGCTATTTTCATAAAGATTCTGAGATACATATACTTATGATTAATAGAATATCGAAGAAAATCTGATGATAATTTTCAAATTAAGAACCCATTACATAACCGACGATCCTATCCATACATGGTTGTCTAGCAGAGATCGCTCTTGAGCGATAAGACCGCCAATTGTCACTTTATGTTATAATTGTTTCTTATTGTTAATTGTTTCTTAGTTATAAGTGTGCAATAAAAGTATTTTCTATCTATCTATCTATCTAACCTAATATAAAATGCTAATAATAAACAATAACGACAAGTGAATATAATGTTGTTTGAGTGCTAATTGATCGAGCATTTACTTCCAACTCTAAAGTGGGTGATAGACGTCCGAGCTTGAAGTACGCGGTTTTTAAGAACGCGAACTTACTCCGCTCGACCTCGGTGACACACGTGAAGCTTACTCACTCTGTATTGCGATGTCGTCGACAGAAGAAGCTTTGTGTTTGTGTTTTATGTTGAGGTGGGTTACGAGCAAAATTTCAAACTTGTCGGATCGCCAACGAACTTACTCGGCGGCTTTAAAGTACGCGTACTTAGGGTGACACACCAGCGAATAAGGTCGTCAAGCCACAAGTTCGCGAATTTACTCGCACGTCTATCACCCACTTTAGTCGTCTATTATTGTTCATCCTAGGGAAATTTTACTAATCTACTATTAAAATCAAGTTTCTCTACATAAATCTTAAAACCCTGCACTGCACTAAAGAGTTCATTGCACCGTGCGTAAGCCTTCGCTAGTAAATAGGATGAAAACCGTCGCAGACATTGTAAACAAGTAGAAAAATCGATCAAGTCTCTGGCGGCACTCCAAACGACTTTGAGAGCATTGACACTGTGTTTGTTGTGCGGATAATATAATACTTGCTTGATTTAATAGAATTGTGAGGCTTTTATTAACAAAGAAAATTACAAATAATAAAAACAAATTAGAACTAGTATTTACAATTGAAGCACTTAGGCTGTTGCAAATAATCTACAGGTAGCTCAACTGTTCCATATCAATACCAGTCGGAAGAGACCCCAAGACGCCGCTGGCTGCATAGAATTGTTGTTATTGTTGGACTATCCCCAAACAAGGATTTTAAGCGCGTCGCTCGCTGGTAAGTCGAGGCGAGGTCGAGGCGCGGTCGGCTATGTTTCCTTCATACAAATTCCTTCATAATGTCGGCGGAGTCACGACGCGGGCTGGAAAAACTACCCCGCTTCGACTTCACATTGACACCGCACCGTCGTCGCCGCGCCTTCACCTCGTTTTGCTTGCTCTTGGTCCAGTGATCGACGCGCTTTAGACTCGTCAGTCGATAGCTGGTATTTTTACTCGTCTGTGGTTTCCTTTGTAACTATATTAGCAAAGCACAACAGGATACAGCCAGTAAGGACCAAACCGTTCTAAATTGAGCCGCAGTTGGTTGCAGACTTTGCGATTTATTTCGGGTAAAAATGTGATGCGATAAATCCACATTCACTTTTACGGCCGTAAAACTGTAAGAATGTGGAATTATGTGTCTGAAGTCCAGTCTTTAAATTGAAGGGTTGGAAAGTGATCACTTTAAACTAAAGAAGCGCCTTTTAGTACCCAGTTGTTAATCTTTAAATTCTACAAAAATGTTGAACATTATTATGTATGTTCAACAGATATAGATATTCGATTATAGATATTCTCTGTCTAGGTATTTTGTCAAGTTTGTCGAAATGCTTATCATCACTGTCTATGTCCAGCAGTGGATACGAGTCCACTAGGCGTTGATTGATTGATGTTATGTGAAAGGACACATAACATCAATCATATGCTTAAACAAATAATTTATAAATCCTAAGCGTAGCGAGGGGTTTAAAGTACGTTGCTCGGTCCCGTGTGGCACACTCTGCTTTTCATCCTAAACTATAAAAAAATTCATCATACGAGAAAAATAAATAAGAAATGCTTTTAGTGGTGAGTACATTCCTAAAACTCTTGTGATTTTGACAGTAAAAAGAATCAAGAAATATAACTTTGTAAGAACCAGGAGTAGGTAATCAAATAAATGATATTACTGTAATCCGATAAAGGTAATCCAGTGATTCGTAATGTAACGAATGACCCTTACTCAAAAGGTTAAACAGTGTAATAAATGCGCGACAAATAAAGTTATTTGCAGCGAAAATTAACCTCAAAACCGTTGCCACCTGTATCTTGTGTTGATATCAACTCGTACATCAGTCTTGTATGCCTACAGTGAAAGGAACCTAAGCTAATACACTTTATGGAATGCTAGCTTCTGCCCGCGGCCTTGGACGCGTTATTTGGAACAAAAAGTATATCTATATGTGTCTATATGTTATTCCAGGTCCAGATCTTTATGTGTACAAAGTTTCAGTCCATTCATTATAGTTTTGGTGTTGTCTTTGGCCAAACATCTTCACATTCGCACAATGGCACAAACTTTCGACTTTGTAATATTAGTATAGCTCTATCATTAAAGATACAGATTTTTTATTTGGCAAAAACATGTGGTAAATAAGGTATCAGGTAAATAAATACATTTTGTGAATCAACATGCTTGACCGTAGTCGGTAAGCAAAAATATTTCAGAGAGAATGACAGCAATAACTTAAGAATTTACTACCTAAAGTTTATCATTGAAAAAATTGTCAACATTATAAAACACTTACAAATTAATGACATTTTCAGTTTCTGTCTAAAGAGTTAGACATTTAGTTCTATTAACTCTTTAGATATTTTTTGATAAACATTAGGAGCCATACTAACAGAACTTTTCCGCATTAGTGCTGTGTTAGCTTGATGTGTTTGTATCCTACTAATATCTCGTCTGTTTCTGCACACAGTGTTAATCGGACTTAACTTTATTGTCTATGTTTGATTTTGTTTTGTGCTGTCTATGTTTGTGAACCAAATAAACCATCTACCTACTATATATCTATCTAAACGTTCTT
This sequence comes from Eupithecia inturbata, assembly GCA_963662085.1. Taxonomy (NCBI): domain Eukaryota; kingdom Metazoa; phylum Arthropoda; class Insecta; order Lepidoptera; family Geometridae; genus Eupithecia; species Eupithecia inturbata. The sequence continues at coordinate 4,208,445 of OY759180.1, read as the reverse complement.
CGAAGAGACAAGGGCAGATTGCAAAGAACCTTACAATAATTACAAAGGATTAAATGTTTTATAGTCATATGTTTTGGAAACTCCTGCGTGTGATCTCGCTGTTTCATTTGAGCTGTGGCTATTGCGAGAGAGACCAGGCAAGTCAAGAACACTCTTTGTATGAGCAATTTTTAAAGGTAACATTGGGCAAGGATTGAAAACTGAGATGTTTTGCACATTAAAACGTGTTAATGGGTAAGTGGAGCGGCTTAATTGAGGTGATTGATATGCATCGGAATCTCTTTTTTACGACCTTTTAGCAATTTCTAAAGGTTATCGTTCATCTCTGAAATAATGATGTATGATGTTGGCATGTTGTTAATTGGTTGGTAATTTGATAAATTATGTGTTTCCACCTACCACATCTGTACGAAATTCTTACAAAGTCTAACGTGTCTTAATAATTAAGATATCCAGGTGCAAAAATCTAAAACATAATGGAAATGTGCTAACCATAGTCAGTTAGGGCTCTTATTCACATACGTTTTCTTTCGCCGTGAAATTCTACGGTTAATTCGGTCGTCAGTGTTGTATGGATCACTATGGAAATTAATCGTAGATTTTCACGATGAAAAAAAAAACGTATGTTAAAGGTTCTACCCTTCGTGGCAAAAGTATTCCTGAGCTTCTAAGTCAATACTATTTCCAACCTAAGACAAAGAACTACATAGATATCGTACTTTCTAACAAATCGCATCTGACTTTGTTTTCATATAGCACACAGTGTCAGACAAATCGTGCCTGAACTCAAAACTAAACCGTAATACATATTTTCGGAATCCAAAGCAATCCAAAACAAAACACCGTGTTGATACACTTCAGTACTTTGTAATTCAACTTTATAGAGTTCTAGCAAACGTGTGAAGTGAAGTGTACTAACAGTTAAACATCCGCGCAATCACACCATTCTCAGATATTATAAATAAGTATACTGACCTATATCTGGTTCGTGTTTTATACATTCAAATATTACACAATTTTCATGCCCGTCAGTGTAGTCATAAAATATTATTAACAGAGTACCTACTTACACTTGATGAAGCTTGCGTGTTGGTCATCAATCATTTACAACTACCTCAATGTACCTACAGGCAAAAAAACAAGATAGTTTTTTGGCTGTAGGTTATGTACTCGTTTCGTCTAATCAACCATTCATAACACAAAAGCTTTTATTTTATGTAGAGCTCAAGATATTTTAGAGTGAGACTTGTTTTGTATATTATGGACCACTTACTGAATATCCAAGCGTTAGGAAAAGTAAAATGCAAATAAGTTTGAACATTACATTATTCTTATTTAATATCAAAGAAAATTACAATGAATAATATAAAAAATTAGAACTAGTATTTACAATTGATTCATATCAATACCAGTCGTCCCCAAGACGCTGGCATTTCCCCGCTGTATGGCAATGCTGATGCGCTGCGTCAGATACTCACCAGCTTTCGGGTCACTCACGCGTCGCTTCGACCAGACGCTCTGATAATTTTATTTGCTGTTTTATTATTATCACGACGTTCTTAAAACACAGTGCGCAAACTAATGATACCTGTCAACTGAACCATGAACTTTTTTGTACCTTTAAGTAAATTGAACTTATCCCAAGTTTCGAAACATTATCAGTGGTACTGTGAAAATCGTTTTGCGCAATTAATCGGGTGTAATCACAGGTCTGTCTTGATGGATGGGGCTGGTGGCGCAAGAACTGACATTTACCCACCTTGGTCGGCACCCCAAATCACCACCTCATGCGCCGTAAAAAATGACACTGATTATAATTACAAATAAACAATAAGCGATTAAATACAGTACCGTGAACTCGAAAATGAGTTTTGTATTTGCACAACCAAATTGTTTGATTGATCCATGCGAGAATAATTTTACGTGGATAATTTGCGAATAATTAAAAACTCTCGATTTACTCCAGATTGCAATGTTGGAGCATTCAGTGCAAATTGATGTACCTTCACATTCGATGTGAAATGTTTATAAACAAACCGCCCATTTAGTTGCCGTGTATTTTACACGCAACTTACATCCCTTGTCGATTGTAGGTCTTTACTTCTATAAATAATGCAAACAATTATGTCTGTAACTCATCGGCTCCTAAGCATGTGAAATTAAGTTTATTCACAGCGAACAAACCACAGTTTGTTTACACATATTACATATTGAATTAGGCCGGAGTATAGTTACTAATTTACCTATGCTGCTGCAAACACAACGTTGCAAACAAGTTTGGACTATTATTTGATATATTATGTATCAAATGATACATAATATCAAATGATATATGTATCAAATGGTAGTTATATCAATTCCCTTCAGAACGTAAATTTTACCAACTTCAATAAAGACTGTCGAACGTTGTACATATACTACGTTTTCATCAGAAAAATCAAAATGAAGGCAAATGCTTTGATTGACCGGTCTAGAATATACGAAAAACTACAGCAATCTTTTCGGTAGTTTAAAACAAACTTAAAACTACAGCAATCTTTTCGGTAGTTTAAAACAAACTTAAAACTACAGCAATCTTTTCGGTAGTTTAAAACAAACTTAAAACTACAGCAATCTTTTCGGTAGTTTAAAACAAATTTAAAACTACAGCAATCTTTTCGGTAGTTTAAAACAAACTTAAAACTACAGCAATCTTTTCGGTAGTTTAAAACAAACTTAAAACTACAGCAATCTTTTCGGTAGTTTAAAACAAACTTAAAACTACAGCAATCTTTTCGGTAGTTTAAAACAAACTTAAAACAGTTAAAACTAGTCAATTGCTATCACCCGGTTGCAATCACGTATTTACGCTTCTTTATTTGTCTGATTCGATTGGGTGGATAAACTTACCATAGCACAGTTATAGTTGCAAAATAACAAATACAAAACAGACAGATCGATATAATCTTGACGATGTGGCGCGGCGGGCGATGGTCCGCCTGCGACGCAGGAGGTTGAGGGTTCGATTCCCGCCTTGGGACAAATGTTTGTACGATCTATAAATATTTGTTTCCGGTGTTTTGGTTATTTTCTATGTAAAATAAAAAATATCTTTCTGTGTAATGTATTTTACTAAGTATATCACTTATCTAGTACTCATAACACAAACTCTAATTAGGCTGGGGCTAGTTGATCCTGTGTGGATTGTCCAGCATTATTTATTTATATATATGTATACTAAAATTTGGTTACTTGTATAATATTTGATATTATATAATAGATAGAATAGAATCAATTGATACGATTTAACGATCGTCAATAGAGATTCAATACACTTAACTAAAAGAACACGAACCCTCATAAACAAATGTCCTAATTAACCCATTTTTAGTAAATAATAAATAAGCAGTGATTTTGTATGCATATAAGTCAACATACCTATATCGTGTTTGGCTATGAACCGGATATTTGAAAATGGGGTAAAGCAGGAAGTAGTATCGATCGACTCTAGGCTACTTTACGGCTGGTGGGTATTTGCTTTATGAAAATGATTACTATACATTAGCCTAACTCGATGTAGAATGTTTATAAACAAACCACAACACAAATAAGGTACCATCCATAAAGTACGTCACACGTTAAGTGGTCCCCCCACTCGGACGGGAGGGGGTCGACGATGTGTGACATTGTGTGACAAGGGGAGGGAAAGGTCTTAAGTTTCGTGACGTCACATTTCAAAGTCATAATACATAATATATACATATAAGTAAGTCTTAATGTGTAAAATGATTTAAACCTTATGCTCATCTTTATGAGCATAAGGTTTAAATTGTTTTGTTGGCGATCTCATACTCGCTCTACTATTGCCACGCGCCGGCCGCTTGAGCTCTTTGAAAAATGACATGACATTACTGCTAGACGTGCCAGAGAAATTCATTGCTTGGATGATGACGATGATGCTTTATACAAATACAAAATACAAATCGTTTATTGGTACCATGTACGTACATATTTAAAACAAAAACAATGCAACGATACTGACGCTAAAAGTATAAAACTGTGTCGCGTTCAGTATCGCCCACCTCTGGACCGAATGAATAAGAAAAAATTTTAAACAAACAAAAATAATTTAGTCTGCTTTATCACATATGATTAATAAATATTGTTCAACTTTGCTATGTGTGGTGAAAATAAATAAAATAAAGTGACTGCAATGCCGGTTATAAATAATGTGAAGAACTGGGTTCAAAGTCCTTGGACTCAAGATGATTAAGTTAATAACTTCCATTATTATAATTAATAATTTATTGTTTTGTTAATTTATTCAAATTTTTGATTTGGTGTTGATTATGTTAAAAAATTATTTAAATGGAAATAAAACTAATTTCGGAACTGCTGTTTTATAATAATTTCTAGATGAAAAATTGCAAAATATATGACGTCACACTAGGGGGGGGGGGGGGTCTCACAAATGTGGCCAACTGTGACAAGGACGGGGGCCCTTCCCCCGTCCCCCGTTCTAAAAATCACGAAATTAGTGAGACATACTTTATGGATGACCCAAAAATAAAAACTCAATTGCTTAGCGTCGAGTTTCAGATATTATTGAAGAAAGATATAAATTGCGTGCAAAAAGAACAACAGAGTGAATTTTAGGTTAATTATGGGCTGTTTGTTTACAAACATTCCACATCGAGTACGGCTAGTGTATTAGGTATTGTTTAGGAAAAATAAATTATATCTACTACCTACTACCTACATGACATTTTCTTTTATGAGTACTGCCCACCCAAATTACGTGACAGCCAACCTAACGTTTGTACAACTGACTCTACCTTATAGTCTTCTACTACGCTAAGATGTCGTATCGGACTGCGTAAAATGACTATTGGCGATAAAATGCCCCCTTGGAATATTGATGACATGATGACAAAGCAGGCTAAAGTCGGTCATCTGTTTTTCTAAAGGTGAGTGGAAACTTCAGGGTACTTTCGAGGGGCGTTCAATGTATTCTCATTATAAAAAAACCGTTAATTCACCAATTTTTTTTATTTTTCAATGTAACCCATAACCTCAATGCACTTGTTATATCTCGAAATCAACTTTTCTATACCCTGTAAAAAATAACTTTTCTCCTTCCTTTAAAAATGTGCATTTATGGCCGCCTTCAGCTCTTCATCGTCGGAAAATCGCTTTCCACGAAGGTCTTTTTTCAAATTAGGAAATAGAAAATAATCACTAGGGGCTAGGTCCGGGCTGTATGATGGATGGTTGATTTCTTCGAAAACTCCGATACCGAGAATACATTACCCGCCCCTCTTATTTGCACCCCTTTCGTGTTAAAATATAAACTCATCCCTACAATGTGTAGTGATTACTTTAAAATAATTTGATTGTTTAAAAATACTATAAACCTACTTCGAATCCCTTATTTGTAAACTGTTTTTAAGTTTTGCGGGATAAATACGAATCCCTCGGGAATAGTTTTTACGGGACCCTTCGGGATTTTTGTACGGGATCTATATACAACTGCAAAATAATCATCCAAACCGGTCCATAACATACATACGTCAAACATAAAACCTCCTCCTTTTTTCGAAGTTGGTTAATAAAGGATCATTCTAACAAAGTTTATTCTGGTAGCGAATGAAATTGGCGTTTAAGTACAATTTACAATGATCATAAATTGCATTGTTCCGGTGTAATTTACGACCGGACAAGTAAAAACAAAAAAACAAGAGAAGCAACGTATGCGTTAGAGTAAAATTTGCATTTCAGTTTCAGTGGACACCCTGTATAAACCACCAACGCTATGGTTATGGTTATGGTGAGAGTACTCCTTTTCCGCATTCGGACTCAAGTTGTTCCATTATGCGTAGTTTTGTTTGCTAGTATAGCCAGCCTAACTCCGTATGTGTTACAGTAAAATTTGCATTTCAGTTTCAGTGGACACCCTGTATAAACCACCAACGCTAGTCGAATTGTTCCTTGCACGCCGAAACCTCGTGAGTCTATTCCCGTAACGACGACTCTTGTAATGTCGACCGCGCCAGTCACCAATATTTTTATTTATTTTTATTTAATATGGATGACTAATCGAAGATTAAGATCATGCTTTAAAGAAACGATATTATTTTAGTTTTTATTAGAATCTAGCTGCTGCCCGCGGCTTCGCACGCGCTTTTTAAGTAGCCTATGTCCGTCCCCGGGATACCATTACATCCCTGCTCAATTTCATTGAGATCCGTTCAGCCTTTACGTGAGAGGTAACAGACAGATATACATGCAGACAGAGTTATTTCGAATTTATAATATTATTATTATGGATTCCGGCGGACTTTTGAAGTTATTGTTAATTTGAGTAATGGGACCTCTGGCCTTACGAAGACCTACTGTTATCGAAAATTTATGAACATGTGATAATCTTAAGGCGCACCACAAACATTCCTCTGTATTAAAGGATTAGTTTCAGAGCATTACGTTACAATAGCGCTTCCAGACTGACGAGCATATTGCATATTAGGCAAATATCAAAATCATAGTTGGATTGTTACATTACAGGCTGTAATGTAACAACCCAACTATGATTTTGAGCGATCTGCTGTGCAGTCGGTTCAGTTGTTTTTGGCTAGTAAATACAATTAAGTACTGCGCACTGTACTAATGCTCAGTTCTCTTCCTCACCCAATGTATTCCTCGTAACTGAATGTTACACTACAGGCAAATGGTCGCGGTCAGGGAGCGTCTTTAGGCTTGAATGCATAACAAGTAGGTAAGTATAGGCAGTAGTTATGAACAAGAATAATGTAGGTACCAATAAGAACAGTGTAAGGTCAGGGTTACATGAGAGTTTTATTTACCTAACCTACATTGTACCTACGTATAATACCTACATAATATCGACACAAAAAAGTCACTGTCCTATGAACTTGCTTGCTCGTGCACTTTACTGTATTCCTGTAGGTAATTTAAGTACCTACAGGAATACAGTAAAGTTAGAATTAAAGTTAGAACTAAAGTTAGAAAGTTAGAATACTTAGAGTAGAGCCCAATGCAAACAGACCTCAGTTACCCTTATAATATACACTAGCTGCTGCCCGCAGCTTCGCACGCGCTTTTTAAGTAGCCTATGTCCGACCCCGGGATACCATTTACCTCCCTGCCAAATTTTATTGAGATCTGTGCAGCCGTTTAGGCGTGAAAAGGTAACAGGCAGACAGATAGACAGATAGAGTTACTTTCGCTTTTTTTTTAATAATATTAGTAGGTACTGATATGGATATGTGAGACGATCAGACATCTCGACCATCATTATTGGCTCAATTGCTTCCTTCCTTTTGCCATCAAGACGATACGTCAGTTATACGTTGTTTTAAATGATCGTTGATTAAAAATTAACTTCGGACTCAGTAAAGTTTAATAATAAAATGTTTTTCATTCTAAAATGATTTTAAATCTTATTAGAATTCGTGATTGAAGGTGGTATAATTTTATTAACAAAAGGTGTCCTCTCAAAAACTTCGGTAATTTTGTTCCGTTTCGTATGAAAATGAAGGTAAAGAAAATTATTTGCTAAAAAACAAAGGAATCGTGTCGAGCTGGTGGTGGTCTTACAAAATTTCTATCAGTTAGCATTTATTAAATAGTAGGACTTACTTTTTTTCCGGACCGGCACCATATTCCTCCTTCGCTGATGCACCTATCACAGCTTTCTTTGTGATTATCTTCGGAAATAGCTAACACATTTTGGGCTAATAACAACACCAACACAAACCACAATCTCGCCATTTTTTTTTCACTGTTCGAAATTCAAAGAAGTTTTTATTTTTATATTTTGAACTTTGCGTGCTGTCGCGATCGTATAGCGCCTGTGCCAGTTCGAAATACAAAATACGCGCGTTCGTTGCCACAGTTCGGTGCAGACTGAGCGACGTTCCTTTTGGTAAAAGAATGTTTGTTCAGTTCACCCGTCTTTGAGATGAATCATCTCCGTCCGTCCGTCCGGAGGAAAATTCGCGGAAATTGCTCATAGCACGAGCGAATCAAACCCTCAGTGACGTAATTTATTGATAAGCCTTCTCTTGATGAATTTCCCTGCAATAATGTATTTTTTTAAATACCTATAATTAGGTCGGTCGGTAGGTACTAATGGTCTTAGCACAGCATACTGAGCATACCACACCTATATAGGGTATATACTTACTACCTACATGCCGCTTTTGATTTTTTTCGTTTATGTATCTACCTACCTATAGGCTGCTATAGGCTAAAGGAACCTTTGTATCAGAAAGGAGTTTTGTCATAAGTAGGTATGTAATGTGATTTGTAAATATTTTTAGATGGCTATCGAGTATCGACCTTAGGTTCCTCGACCTATTTCATGGCCTTCGTAATATGAAATTGTACGGATACAAAGATAGTTGTAGCGTAATCATAGGATCTTTATATGGATAGGACGCACGATGGCTTTGAAATATCAATTATATGGGTGGCTTTTGCGTAATCGCTACCACCTACCACACCACACACACACACACCGCTACTTTTTATTATGGGAAAACTTTTGCAAAAACCCGCGTAAAAGATAGTATTTTGTAAAAATTTCATGACTCTCAGTCGAATATATGTATTTTTTCCAAAAAGAGACGTTTCTACGAGATTTTGTTTCCCCTCACAAATCATGGAAAATACATGGTGTCGCCGATACCCCTGACAGAATGAAACCCCCAAACTCTATTTCTATTGATCGTATATGACTACGGAACACCTGTGGATAGGTACTAAGGTAGTGATACCAGATTATCACTACCTTAGTACCTATCCACAGGTGTCCACAGGCTTTATGCCAGGGTTTTCCAAAACGGCATGAAAAATACATGGTGTCGCCGATACCCCTGACAGAATGAAACCCCCAAACTCTATTTCTATTGATCTTTTATGACTACGTGATAATCTGGTATCACTACCTTAGTACCTATCCACAGGTGTTCCGTGATAATCTGGTATCACTACCTTAGTACCTATCCACAGGTGTTCCGTAGTCATAAACGATCAATAGAAATAGAGTTTGGGGGTTTCATTCTGTCAGGGGTATCGGCGACACCATGTATTTTTCATGCCTTTTTGGAAAACCCTGGCATAAAGCCTGATCCATAAAAAGTCCTGACGTTATTGCCGCAACGCGCGCTATTAAATACAATCCAATACAATACAATACAAAAATGCTTTATTGTACACCATAAAAATAGCATTACAAGTAAAATGGATGGCCTTATCGTTTAGAAGCGATGTCTTCCAGGCAACCTTTGGATGGAAATAATTATGTGAGCTTAAGAAAGGCAGGAGGTGTACCAAAGATAAGGAAAAAAATATATATATTAACATACCTACCATTTTGAATAGGTACCTAAATACAAATAGTAAATAAATATAAACTAACAAACAAAACATACTATAGAGGTAGAAACACAAAAATATGTATTTATATACTACTTACATATTTAGACTAGGTACTCATATGCATAAATAAATAAGTACCAATATTCACTTTTCTGACAGGAAAAACTCCTTGACACGAGCTTTGGAAACTGGTAAGCATACATATTTTCTAATCGACTCTGGTCAAACTCTGGAACTGCATTCCACAACCTTATGGCTTGAATGGAGAAGGATTTGTCGTAGAAACTGGTTTTATGAGGTAGCATATTTAAAACCAGATTTTCTGGCGACCGGAGGACACGAGTAAGATGAGGATGAGGATTGTGAAGGAATTCAAAACGATTCTTTAATTAGAAGGGAGTGACAGGGTTAAAGAGAATGTTATAAAAAAGAGAAAGGATATGGAAATGTCGGCGAAGATGGATAGGAAGCCATCTGAGTTTTGTGCGGAGTTCCGAAATATGATCAAATTTACGAAGACCAAACACGAAACGTGTACATTAAGTTTTGGAGCCGTTCAACCTTAATAAGCTGCTCCTCAGTTAAGTCAAGGTTATTTATTTATGTTAAAAACTGCATCTACCTATAATGTTTTGTAACGCGATGTGTATGACTATACATATATTACATATATATCATATATATCTATACCTATACCCACGAAAGTTTTAATAAGCGTTTTTATTTACGAGTATGTACATATATTTGTGCATTCTAGGATTAAATTTACACTAGTAATTGTACTGTTATTTAAGGTTTTAATAAAGATTTTAAGAAATTGAAAAAAAAAAAGTTAATTCAAGCAGACATCAGCATAATCAAGAATGGGAAGCATGAGAGATTGAGCGAGCACAATATTTGTGGCAGTGGGCAAGAAGTTACGAAGTCTTCTCAATGAAGCACCGAAGGCGAATATCTTGCGAATCACCGCATCCATTTGAGCGACCCAAGACATGTCACTGCCCATGAAGATTACTCTGTAAAACATAGGCACCTAAGTGAAAAACCTAAACCACACCTGAACTAAACAGATATGTTGTTATTGTTACGGACTATGGAAAATAGTAGGTACCTAACTAGGTACCTACATACATTTATTAAAATTTTTTCCTGTTTTTGTGGTTGGTGTTTAGCTATAGATAGGGATTTTTCTAAGTAGTTAGCATTTGAGCAAGCTATGACGCAGTGCAGGCACAAAATGTACCTATCCTCTTAGTAGTGTACTAGGTATGTACGAAGTACCTATACTCTGGCCAAACTGAATAAACATGTTAAAAAACCCCTTGTTGTCGATTTTCGGATAGATTTTTCACTACTTGTCAATTTGAGCTCTTTGCTATAACATAAAACTGACAAAAAAATTTGGATCACCATGCCAAAAAGAGTATTTTGATTTTTTGTTTTAAGACTTGTTGACAAACATTGTACATTGAGAATGGCTGAAGCATACGTCGTGCCTAGCACCTTGCCCCACACATGCTTGCCAAACCTGGCCACGAAAAAGACACAACTTGAGAGAATATGAGAGTCACTGTCAGATAGGGTATTTTTTAGAGATAAGCCTTATGGGAATATGAATAAAACATAGGATTATAAATGTAACCATTATATAGAAAACCAAGGCAAAAGATTGTAAATTGTAAATTTCCTACGACTAGGACAGCAAGGGACGGAAAAACTTGGAGGCTTTCACAGCCAAAGGCCCTTTACCGGACAGTAACTATAAATAGCATAATTTAGGTGTAGATACATACCTACTATTCAGTTTAAAATAATAATAAATAAATAAATAATGCTGGACAATCCATACAGCACCATCAAGCACCAAGTTAAGCAGAACTTGTGCTTACGGATGGTATAGATGACTGATATACTTAATACAATACATTACATAGATATTTTTTATTATAGTTACATAGAAAGTACCCAGAATACCCGGAACAATTATTTGCCCCAAGACGGAAATCGAACCCGCAACCTTCTACGTCGCGGGCGGACCTTCGCCCGCCGCGTTGCATCGGTCGACTAATAATCTTTTATGTTTAGCTGTTAAGGAAAATAAAGGTATTTTTATTTTATTTATAATATCAAATTGCCTCAATAATTAAAAAAAAATGCTTATGTTTCAAGTTTAAATTTTATTTAAATATATCTAGGAAAACAAGAAACAAAATATAAATATGTCGTGTTTTCGAAGTAGGCTGATACGGGTGTTTTTTTTTTCCTTGTTACCTATGTTAAGGAAAGAAATCACTCGTACATCCCGCATACTATCACCTCTCGTATGTCATATTGATGAAGAGTTTATTGAGACGAAGGAAAAAAAAGTAATGTAATTTTTCATGTTAGTAACGTAAGCATCATTCTTACTCGCAATGTCAAAGTCTGTCATTATCCTAGGGATTTTTACATCTCCTTAATATGTTAGTAACGTAAAACTATCGAGACCGTAGTTCCACGTCCGCACTATAGAGGCGCTGTAACAAATGTATGGAAAAAGAAGATATCACGATCACGTCTCGTTACGTTACTATCGTCAAAAAAACTCACATTATAGTATGTATCTACTTATTTGTTAAGTTTTCATACATAAATATGTCCATGTTTACATAAAATATCTTGGATTCTAGAATCGAGTTCCCATATCCCAAATATTTCGCTCGTTAATTCTTTTCAAAAGCCGGATTCCTAAAAGTAGTTGTTGGCTGATTGTAAATCGGATTTTGGCAGACATTGTACAAATCCTCTTTGTATTGCTTCTCAAACTTCTCGAACTCCTTGCGATCTTGGTACCGAGTCAGGCACTTCCATGCTAGCAACGTCAGGATACCAGCTAACAGCAGTGTAGCTAGAAGTATACCGCCGTATGCTGCAATAAATAAAAAAAAATACAATCTGAGAATTTCAATCAAGTTACGCTATCTAGCGGAGAGTGGGAAAAATGTTTTATTTTTATCTACTCGACGCTAGATGGCGTTGCCAGTCATGCCGAGCTTACGTTTATTTAGCATTAAAATTACAGGTTGAAAATTACCTAAATAGCCTGTATCATAGGCAAAAAGTTTGGTGACAGATTAAATCTTTTAATAGTAGTAGTCGGAGTTTAATAATCGCCTGACTTCTTGTCCTCTGGCGAACCACGTGACAAAGATGCGCAGAACGCAATTCTTAGGCCAAATTGGTAGGCTGTCTACCTTTTGGACAGTCGCAGCGATTATTCACTCGTGAGTTTTTGTTTCAAACAATGAAAAAAAGAGACAGAGCTATATGAAGCTTTACCTATCTTTTTCGCCTGCTGCGTTGTCGGTGGCATATGAATTAAATGCGTGAGTGTACCAGTGCAAATTTCCCACTCTCGCTGCCCGTCACCGGAGTTGTTTGGCGGAAACTATACATCTCGTAAACACCTCTAAAATCGATTAAATAACTATCACAATAATTAGCAATTTCTGTCTGTGACCTTACAGTAGATTATGCAATGGGTAGGCCTTTATCTTTTTACCGATTAGATTTAGAATTAAGGTAGATACTCACTATAAAAACTTTCGGCGCAATCTGTTCTCTTCTGGACTCGCAGCAGGATTTTATGATTAACATCATCGTATTGATAAACATAGTTAATGTAGCATCCTATATTGACTTTCTGGTTCTCACAAACCATCCAATCAGTGCTATTCATCAACTCATCAGGTAGAGTTTCGCATATTTCCACTTGTATGCCATTGCATTCGAAGTCGCAGCTTGAGTCTAAAGTGCATTGAACACATTTGAGGAGGTTGGTGCATTGCGCGGCGTGGCAGTCGGGGCAGGGTTTCATGCGGCAGTACTGGTCTTGGAGGGGCCGTTTGTCCCAGGCAGCTATGGGCTCGCAGATACAGGCATTGCAGGTGCAATTGCCTCGGTTGTTGCAAACCTGAAATTATTTAATGAATAATTAGAATATTATAATACTTGTCAGTCCCTAAACCTGGTCGTGGCAGGGTCATAGCGATGAGAATTCTAAGCAATATAATTCTCAGTGATCTAGGTACCTGGCCATCAGAATAAGACCTTGCACTTCCTTGATTCTCAGCATTTTTTCCCGTATTATATTATGTGTTTGTGTGGTACAATAAAGAGTTACCTATCTAATGTTCTCCTACTGACATTGAAACAGTATGTATTTTCAGATGAAAAAAAAAAACTAGATATGGTTTGTTTTTTGGACAATACATAACCATACCTACTAACATTTTAAAAACAAAGTAGCTTTTGCCTGTTTGTTACCTTTTCACGCGTAAACGACTGAACGTATATTAATAAAATTATGCAGGGAGGTAGTACCTAGTATCCCGGGAAAAGGCATAGCTTACTTTAATGACGAAAAAGCGCAAACGAAGCTAGTAGGCCATATTTTTACATATCAATGGACAGCAAGTTAGATCTCTTCCAGGCAACTTTGGGACCCCGATCTCACTTACCGTTCCACCAGCAATACACAAGTCATTGCTCAACTGGCACGAGCAGCTGGAATCTTTCCCTCTGTGAGACCAGTGTTCATCGCATGAACAGGTCTCCTTCCCTTTGCCGTCTTCGACAATGCATTGGCATTTTCCGTGGTTGCTGCAGACCGAGACTTCATTGGTGTCGTTGTACCCGGGACAAAGCTTGAGATTGCATTCGCAGAATCTGTGAAAGCTGATATGGAAAGATTTTAATCATGGCTCTATAGCCCGTAGCCCTATGGCTACGGGCTTTAGATATGTTTGATAGTTGATACTCGTACTTTTGATACTTGTAACTGTATGTCTTAAGGCTGGCCTATGCCCCAACGGCCTTGAGAACACAAAATAATGATTTATAGCCGTATAAACAATTTGTTTTATTCGTACCATTTGTGTAAAATACTTTGACATATATTTGAGTAAAAGAAAAATACTCAACCTCATTAGCGTTTAGAAGATATATCCAAATCTAGTCTAGGTAAGTAAAAAAAGTGTCATAAAAAGTAGATAAGCTGTACAAATTCATAATGAAATACAACGTCAAATAAGTTCAATTAAAATAAACAGGTCCATTATGTCAAAATAATCAAATTACATATGTATATTCAAATTACTTACTAACTTCCAGCACATTTGCAGGTGCCACATTCGCATTTTCCGCGTCCGTTGCAAGTACCCGCTGCAGTTTTACAGGAGGACTCATCAGCATCAGTAGCCATGGGGGCATTCGCATCGCACATGCATCGCGTGCCCCGCCTGTTGATTTCAATAAAACAAACAATATAACTAGATAGCTACTGCACGCGGCTTCGCATGCCTTTTTGGAATAAACAGTAACCTATATGTTATTCCAGGTCCAGATCTTTATGTGTGCAAAATTTCGGCTCGATCCATTCTGTAGTTTTGACGTTGTCCATCTTCACGTCGCCACAAAGCTTCGCCTTTATAATATACTCGTACCTAGGTTAGGTTTACGAAAAAGAATGTATTTTGACGAGTATTAAAGATTATTACTTAAAAGTGTTTTCTTACTTGGTATTATCACAGACGCAAACCCCACACTCGCGCTTCTGTCCATTGCAGTAAGGATCAGAATCCTTTATATCATTTTCACAGGAACATTTTATAACATCGACCTCTAATGAAAGTTTATCTTTTGTTCCCTGAACAGATATACCAATAGATGGAAGAGCGTTTCCTGTATACTTAGTCAATGTTATGGTACCAGTGAAATCAATCTGTTGGTCCGGTATCACCTTGCAGGCATCGTCGTTAGAATTCGTACAGTCGGGGTCGAATTTGATATCAAAATTGGCATTATTACTCAAATCGAGTTTTATACGTGTACTTATTTCCTGTAAACAGTAAAAACGTATTTTATTGCATTACTTAGACGAAAAGTCCTTACCACCTAAAAAAGCATGTACCTACATGGCACTCTAACTTACAATTAACTAGTATTCTCATATATACAACTTGCAAATGTCTGTATAACATTTGTCTCTACTCACCTTGTAACTCTCTTCCAGTTTATTTACCAACACAGTTGCGTTTTCAATCATTGTCAACTTAGAGCCTCGGATAGCTTTATTTACGGCTTCGTAATATTCTTGAATTGGTGTTGTTTCGTAGATTGCGAAAATTATGATTACGTCATTATCAGAAGCTAGTGTGTTAATCATTGGTATTGATGGGTAGTCCATTTCGAGCTCTTTAGTGTAGCTTCCAAATTTATTCGTGTGACAGTTCCCATCAAAAGGTTTGAAGATACCTCCTGAGCGACCATCGCCGACGGTGTGTTGGGTGGCATCCGTGAGAAACACCACAATTCTTCGGGATTTTGTTCTCCAAGTGAAACCGTTACAGGCGATTACCTGCGCAAGAGCATCGAAACCGCCTTCTGGTCTGTCGTAGTTGGAACCAAATGCAGTATTCTCTACAGTCGATTGGAACTTCGCGAAATCTTCTGTTAGATTTAAGTGGTTTCTGAATGAAAATGCCGCTTTCTTCGCGACGTCACTAAAAATGTATTTAGGTGATAATTTGATATTACATAAAATTACATAAACATTCAGGCATACTACAAGATCCGTCAAGTGCAAATGTGACTCGCGTGCTGAGGGTTTCAAACTTTTGTCAATTATACAAATCGGTATATATTACATGCAGGGTATATATACCTGAAAATTCGGCTTTTTGACCATTTTTCCAAAATTTTAGTAATTTTAAGCCCTTACGGTCCCCCCCTGGGACCCCTGGGTCTCGCTTTTCCTGTCCGTTTTTCCGTCTTAAATATCTCAGCAACTACAGCAGCGACCTATAAGGTCAAATGGGGTATGGGGGGTTTTACATCTCAAAACAATTATTGAATTTCCTGTAGGTAACATACTTTTCGAAATATTTAAAAAAAGCCCATAATTTTACCATTACCCTCTGTACTCCGAAATTTGCTAACCGATCCATCTGAAATGTACCCTCACACACACACACCCTCAAACACAAAAACACTCTTGCAAACACACAAACACTTACATATAATTCTCACTGGCTGAATTGGTTAAGCAATTAGGTTAGTCACTGTGTTCATATTTCATATTTTTTTGGTTTCTTTTAAGTAGGTCTTTTAAGTTCTAGTTTTGTTTTCCCTAAATTTTTACTTTTAATTTTATAAAAATCGTTACAATCTGATCTATAACAATTAAAAGTTACCTGTAAGCTATTGCCAAGAGGTAGATATCCCTCGCGTCTACATCACAAGTATAATAAACTTAGTTAGAGCGAGGTGTTGAACCAAATGGTGAATAAGGTCCAAAACACATAATAATTATGCACAATATTATTAATATGTAAAATGTAAGACCTAAACGATTTTATTATTTATTTAAATGTAGGTAGGTACCTTAAATTTTTAGGTATTCATTAAGTCTCTAACCGGTACCTATAGTACATATTGGTATACTTGACAAACATTCGAAACTCTCGGCACGCGAGACACACTCGCACTTCCGTCAAGTGCGAGTGTGACTCGCACTTGACGAAAGTGTTGTTCTTGTTTCTCTTTTTGTATCATCTCTAGGTATAAATAAATATAGTAAGTATTAACTTTATACACTTACAGAGTGAAAGGTTGGGTATTCTTGTCCACAAATGTTCCAAATCCCATGTGCACATTTTTTGTCATACGTTGCATAGTCTTATAAATAGTCTCACTATGTGTTGCTAATTCCTCCTTTATAGTTGACATGGTGTTAGATGCGTCTAGCAGCATATATAAATCTACAGGATAGTCTTTCGCTTCTTGATAAGAAAATGTGAAGTTAACTGGTTGCCCCACTCTGAGGTTTACTTTGTATAATTGAGGTTTTACTTGCACTAGATCATTTTCGTCTGAACTGAAGTTGCGGTTGTGTTTGGTATCTGCGGTGGCGCTGGCTGCATCTGGTGTATCCAAAGAACCGACGCACCATTTGGCATCGACTTGGGCTTGGGTTCTGCATCTTGCCTCGCTATCATAAGTTTCATTCGTCTGAAAATGTTTATGGTTGGGTTGGTAGTAAAAAGGATAACAACTCAACACAAACCAACAGACTGATTTCTATTGTTGTCGTTATTGTACAACTACGGCTATCAATTAACAATTAATGACAATCTTGCAACTAAAAAACCATACTTTCTGTCATCTTGTTCTATAAAGTACCTAAGGTAGATTGTTATAGCCGATTGTTCGGCTGGTTGCATAACATTCTTCTATGGTTCTGCATTAAACACGATGCAACTGCGATCAATATAGAATAAAGGGACAGGTAGGGTACATGTCCTTAAACATTACAACAGATATTTATAAATACTTGGTTCAAATTATCATCAAAGAAATTAGTTAGTAGACGCAAATATCTTGAAAAGGATGTAACTTGCTAAACATGAAATTAAAAGAATTACTTGTGGATAAATGATTTTATAACAAAACAATAGGTATTATGAACAATTATTTTATAATACAGTTTTTTTTTAGTTTGACTTTTAATTTCTATAAGTCGTCTAATTTTATATTGTAGCGCCCCAACGGGGTTCATGTTACAATCTTATGAACTCGATATGAAACAACTTAATAAATAATAATAATCTAATAGGTAAGTACTCACAGAAGCGCACCAAACACACACATTAGAGTCTGTTATACACTCATGGCAAGTCTTATGGTTCTGACAAGCATAAGTAATCCTGATCTGATAAACGAAAAGCAGAAAAAGGTATAACAATTTCAGTTGCATTGTATGTTCGATGTTATATGACCAAAATACGAATGATGTGACTGGTAAATCTAATATAGGAGGAAAAGGTAAATAAAACAATAAGGTAAATACACACCGTCTGACCAACAACGGTTACACTTTGCGGGGTAGGTAATAAGGTACCTGTATTAAGTTCTACCTACAAGCGCTTTCCAGTCATCTAGCACCCATAACACAAGCTCTGCTTAGCTTGCCTAGGTGATGATGTGGGGATGGTCCAGAATTATTTATTTAAGCTATTAAAAAACATTTTGCTTATAAGACAGAAATCAACGTCAAGATATTTTGCGTAGACACAAAGATAAATAAATAAAGAAACTTGCTGCTGTCTCTAACTTGTTTTAACCCAACTATTTTAGTAAAGCTTTGCCCATATTGTACATTGTGTTTGCATTCATCCCATGAATAGGTGCCTACGCTTCTGTTCACTCACAAGCGGTCATCGCAAGTCTGCAAGGCCTGTTTTTCCAAAGTTTCTACTGAAAACCTTCAGAGTTGATCAAATTTAAACAAACAACTTTAATAATAGTAATCCAGTGTGTACTCTACATAACAAAATGAAACCATTCCGTTATAAATAGACCATTATCCTTCCTCTAAGCGTTATCAAAAATGAACAAGCATATTATTTAAAATGTCCCTGTACAGTAACCGTTTAGCCTGTTTATAATGAAGAGCCTAATTTTACTGGGTGTAGTTTTGAACTTCAGTTTTATAGCCTGCAAGTCTGCGTGCAATGATCTGAAGAGCTGTGGAGACTGCATCGGCTATGCGAAGGAAAGATGCGTTTGGTGTGCACTGGTAAGAGAGAATACCTGCTAGGTGTTATTTCAGGCTTAGGATGGACACGCTAGACAGGGATTTGTCTAGGGTTTTAAATAGACAAATCATACATCTTCTACTTCCTTATAATGTTTTTCTGTATTCGCGCTTAGACAAGACATTGCCTAGTTTAGGGTACTGTTTACTGCCATGATGATACAAAATATTCTAGACTCCTCTCACTTTTCAGTTCGGTGGTACTCGTTTGATTAGGTTGTAAGGAATAAGTCATTTAAATTTATATAACCATCACCTTGAGTTCATATCCGTACCGTACACACAATACATAGAAAGTAGTCCATTGTTTGTGCAGTATATTTTAGGGTTTCGAAGATCGGAGATCGGTTTCGAAACCTGACATCGCTTTTTCTGTCTTTTTTACCGTCTTTAATATTAGGTCCTTACATATGAAATTGGCGTTTTTCGTACTGGCCACTTTAATCACAAATTTCTCATCTTTGGTAAGGAATTCCAAATTCAAATTTGTACAGCTATAGACTCATGTATTTGTGCTTTGATGATCGTCATTCATTTGTTTTTTTTCTTCTGTTTTTTTCTGTTTGCGTCACTCATTTTACAAAATGGAAAACTTAAAATATCGCATTATTTACGAGTACGAGTTCCGCCGTGGCACTAGTGCTGCGGAAACAACTCGAAGGGTGAATGATGTGTATGGCGGTCGTGTTGCAAAAGAAAACACAGTTCGTTTTTGGTTCCAACGTTTTCGTTCTGGAAATTTTGACCTGCAGAACAAGCCCCGTGGACGGCCTGAGACTCAAGTTGATAATGAAGAGTTGAAGGCTATTGTGGAAGCGGATCCATCGCAAACCACGTCCGAGTTAGCTGCAGGCTGCGATGTTAGTGATAAAACTGTTTTATTTCACTTGAAGCAAATTGGGAAGATTAAAAAGCTTGAAAGGTGGGTACCTCACGAATTGACTGAAGCAAACCGGCAAACGCGCGTCGACTGCTGCGTTACATTACTAAACCGGCACAATAATGAAGGTATTTTAAACCGAATCATTACCTGTGATGAAAAATGGGTTCTTTACGATAATCGGAAGCGCTCAGCGCAATGGTTGGATCCTGGCCAGCCAGCCAAATCCTGCCCCAAGCGAAAATTAACCCCAAAAAAGTTACTTGTAAGCGTTTGGTGGACTAGTGCCGGTATTGTTCATTACAGTTTTCTCAAATCTGGCCAGACTATTACGGCTGATGTCTATTGTCAGCAATTGCAAACCATGATGGAAAAGCTAGCGGCTAAACAACCTAGGCTGGTCAATCGCTCCACGCCACTGCTGCTTCACGACAACGCTAGACCACACACTGCGCAACAGACGGCTACTAAATTAGAAGAGCTTCAATTGGAAAGTCTAAGACATCCTCCGTACTCCCCGGACCTTGCTCCAACAGATTACCATTTTTTTCGAAATTTGGATAACTTCTTGCAAGGGAAAAAATTCAACTCCGATGGGGCAGTCCAAATCGCCTTCAAAGATTTTGTTGATTCCCGTCCGACTGGTTTTTTTAGTAAAGGGATCAATGAACTACCTATAAGATGGCAAAAGTGCATAGAAAATAATGGTTCATACTTTGATTAATTAAATATATTATATTAAAAAATATTCGACTTTTTGTTCCTCCCATACAAAACGCCAATTTCATATGTAAGGACCTAATATCTCAGCAACTACAGCAGCAAATAACGTGAAATTTAAAATAATAATACATTTTGTGCGCCTGTACGGATCAAAAGAAAATATACAAAAAAAAAATTTGGGACAAATTGTGATGTCGAAATTATAAAAGAGACCTACAATGTCAAGTGGGGTATCAAATGAAAGGTATTATATACAATTTGTACATTTCAAAACAGTTTTGAAATTTCTGTAGGTTTCATACTTTTTCAAATATTTTGAAGAAAGTCGAAAAAATACCCATCCCCCCCGCCATCTATAAAGTTTGCAGAGCGATCCTTCTAAAATCACAAATGTTGCGTATAGGATAGAATTATAAAATTAATATTTAGTAGTATTAGTTAATTAAATTATTGCTAATTACAAGAAAACTACACAACGAATTAAGAAACTGGCTTAGAGGAACCAAATAATTAGTAAGTATTCATAATGAATTCGTCAAAGTACGAAACTTTTTATAGTCCATTTTAGTAAGTAATATTAATACCTTAGAATCAAAACATGTCATTTCAATATACCGTAGGTGACCTGAGATCTCGACCAAATTATAACTAAAACAGTGCACTATCGTGGTTTATTTTAAAGTATTTTTTTCACAATCCTGTTTTCACATTGCAACCTAAGAAATAATGTTGAATAAATTAAAATTCAATCAAATCATTCAAATTTTATAGTAATTTCAAATAAAGTATACAAAGATCTAGGTCTAGTCTACACTGCCTACAAACCAAACCTGTTAGCTTCGGTTCTTATTTCACTCAGAACTCAATGGTAGGATGCCAACTCTATTTTTAACCGTTATCCGTCCAATGTGTTTTCAGGATCCTATGGATAAAGACGATCCCGTAAGATGCCAATCTCAGTCAGAAAAAAACGACACATGGTGTCGATCTGATATCCACAACCCAAATTCTACTCAACAAGTCCAGGAAAATAAAAAATTCTCCTCAGAGAAAGGGAAAGAAATTCAGCTTCGTCCCCAAATAATAACTGTAACACTTCGGCCTGGAGTTCCAGTCTCGTTTAACATGTCATACCAGCCAGCCAAAGATTATCCGCTCGATTTGTATTTCTTGATGGATAACTCTTACACCATGGAACCTCGTGCCAAGGAGTTGGCTGAACAGGCAATAAATATTTACGAAGCTCTGAAAAATATGACGAAAAATGTACTTATAGGATTGGGCACTTTTGTCGAGAAACCTGAATTGCCATATTCTGATCCCAGGTAAGAAAATAATCGTAGCAGTGAAATTTAACAGTTAATTGCTTGGGTAGGTACCACAATCATCATCCGCTGCCGGATTTACCGACCATAATAATAATAATAAGGTCAGGAAGTTCCTCTCTTTGCAGACCTAGTCACCAGCCGCTTGAGGCTAGCTTCGCGGCCGGTGTTTCACCATTTTGATATATTTTTTACTGTAGAATAGTTCTATGATATTTTATTTTAAGTAAAAAAATATTTTATAACGAGATTTTAAATAAATGAAGAGAATAATTATAATATATTATTATTATTATTTGTCCCAAGGCGGGAATCGAACCCGCAACCTCCTGCGGGACCTTCGCCCGCCGCGCCACATCACTCGCCCATTACCCAGTAGATTAGGTAGGTACCTAAGTACAGTACCGGGTAGGTACTAAATATAAATATAGATTGCTCATTAACCACGTTTTTTTTGCAGAAAAAAAACCAGTTATGCTTTCAAACATCACTTGTCTTTGACAGACGACATGACTTTATTCAAACAGAAGGTTGAAAGCTATCCTAAAAATATTGGATCAAATTATGATTCTCCCGAAGCCGGTCTGGATGCTTTGATGCAAGTCATGACATGTGGAAACAAGATCGGATGGCGAAAAAAATCTTCAGAGGGCCCCCAATCTAGACGAATAATACTTGTAGCAACAGACGGCACCTATCATAGCGCTGGAGACGGCAAAATGGTGGGAGCCTATATACCGAACAACATGACCTGCCTTTTAGATTCAAACAATATGTACGATGAAAAAGCATCTTTAAGAATGGACTACCCGTCTGTTAGTCAAATAAATTATGTGGCACAACAAAACGACATGATGATTGTGTTTACTGTGTTTGGAAAAGTCATTAGTGTGTATGACGCCTTAAAGGACGGTATACAGAAAGCGCAAGCTGTAGTGCTTAAAGAGAATCAGATCGTAAAAATAGTCGAGGATTCTTACAAGGTTAGTACACAGCATATCATAACAGTAACATTACAAATGCGAGGGTTTGGGTGGATGGATGGATACTATGGATAGTTGGATGTTTGTTACTACTTCACGCCAAAACTTATTGCCCCTACACAAAACTGCACTTAGTGTGAAAAATTGCTCTATTATGATTATTTATGATTATGACTAATAATAAATTTCCTAAAGATATAAGAGAATTGCCATTTAATAAATTTAAGAGAAAACTCCGTATGTAACTCATAGAAAAATGTTTTATGAAATCGAAGAACTATTTTAATTTGCAATCAATTTCCTAGTTAAGTAAGTTAAATATTGTACGTCCGTAATTAATGGACAAACTGTTGTTTCCACCTTGTTTGTAGGATCTTTTTGTACACAGTTTCGACAATAAATTATATTTATCTTTAAACTATTGAACGGATCGGGATGAAGTTTTCGGCTGAAGATCTGGCTAATAAAACATAGGATGTAGGGTAATACACAAAATAGCATAATTGCTTGCGTCGGTTCATATGGTAAAAGGCGCTTAATAGTTCACTTGCTTTAGAATTGGTGCAGTAGTTAATGCAGTTTTTAGTGCCTCATACGATTTTTGTAGCTCGTTATTCCACTGCCATGTGACTTTCTTTTTCGTTAGATTAGTCAATGGTCTTGCTATTTCTGCAAAGTTCTGTATGAATCTTCTGTACCATGAAGCTGAGGGAAGTCCCGTCAAGGCGTCATTGTCTGAGATGTTTTAATTTTTTTTGAAAATCTCGATTGCCGTGATGTACTTTTCAACTTTACTGTGGTCGTGTTCACCATTAAATTGCAAGGAGCAACATTCTTATGTCTCGCCATTGTGCGACTAATCAGCGCAGTAAATTGAGCGTCTGTCAAATTAATCGGCACTGTTGAGGATGCCGTATTTGTTTCTTAATCTACCCTCGCTTTTCATAAATCTGCGTCTGGTTTTGGTATGTGGATTATTTAGGTTGGGCACCAATTGTAGGGTAGCGATTACGAAACGTCGATTAGCCCCACGTTGGGCCCCAATTGTAGGGTAGTGAGTGAAACGCCAATGACATCCCAGTAATCGTCTTTTATGGATAGACAGCACGTTCACATGCTGAGTCTCAGACGTTGACAAATAATTACTGCCTAAGGCCCTAACAAGGCGTCGAGGGTGGACTGCAGGTAGCCATCGCCTAAAAACGTAGGTTAAGCTTCTAACTAGAGGTGCGGGAGGGGACTGCAATCTGGCTATTGCTCTCCGTTACCTTGACTCTACTATACTAGAGGTAGAGGACTGCATTGTACGCTAACGCTCTAGCACGGTCGCTAGCTGAGTGCTGTTTGTTTGTTTTTTTTTTTTTTTATCGAATTGACTATAATGCTGTTGACCGCAGATGGCCATGTCAACTTTACCGGACTTTTGGCAGGCGCAGAGGGCGCCTCGCTGGTAAAGTTATGATGGGGCAATACGCACAAGGGCCACCACTTTGGTGCGAGCCTCGGCTTGGGCTGTCGCCAGATGCTACAAGAGGGAATGGAGGTTTCGCCAAGGTGCACGAATGCACCTATGGGCGGAAGCGGGGAATTCTTCGACCCCGCATCCGGCGGGGTCGGTTTTTGGTCGGGTGTGTAGTGTGCGGAATCGAATCGGTATCTGTTGCCGTCACCTCCGGGTTAGCGGCGGTGATTGGGTCAACGGGGTCACCGAGAACGTGTCTCGGTCTACGGAGGAGAGAGTGCTGTTTGTTTTTTTTTTTTTTTCGAAAGACTAAAATGCTGTTGATCGCAGATGGCCATGACAGCGTTACCGGGCTTTTGGCGGGCGCAGAAGGCGCCTCGCGAATGCTGTTTGTTTTTCTTTTTTTTTCGAAAGGACTAAATTGCTGTTGACAGCAGATGGCCATGACAGCGTTACCGGACTTTTGGCGGGCGCAGAAGGCGCCTCGCCGGTAAAATTATGATGGGGCAACACGCACAAGGGCCACCACTTAGGTGCGAGCCTCGGCTTGGGCTGTCGCCAGATGCTACAAGAGGGAATGGAGGTTTCGCCAAGGTGCACGAATGCACCTATGGGCGGAAGCGGGGAATTCTTCGACCCTGCATCCGGCGGGGTCGGTTTGTGGTCGGGTGTGTAGTGTGCGGAAGCGAATCGGTATCTGTTGCCGTCACCTCCGGGTTAGCGGCGGTGATTGGGTCAACGGGGTCACCGAGAACGTGTCTCGGTCTACGGAGGAGAACGGAGGAGAGCGAGTGCTGTTTGTTGTGCGCGTGGCCGTATTTATATGCATCGAGAGAGGGGGGCGCGTGGCACAACTCGTTCTCGTAGTAACTGTTATTTCTTCTGTGCGGAACCTGTTGAATGAGGCGGCAGACTACTGTGCGAGCAGGCAAGCATTCGCATTCGTGCGTAATGGATACGTAGCGTAGGTAGGTTGACAAGCGACAAGGCTTCCATAGGAAAAACGCGTGCGGAGCAGCGCGGGCAGAAATTAGTAACTAATAAAACTTGATTTTTCTGTTAAGTATGTCAATGAAGTAGGTATAATGTTATTAAACTTTTTGAATCCCGAGCGCAACTCAGGACTCTAGAATAGCTCACGCGCGAATAGAGGGAGTTACTAGAATCCTGAGTGCGAGAGGGATTTAATCACGCCCAAGGAGAAGACAGTTTGGTGCACGAGGCGAATACTTTCTACTTTTCACATTCTCTGCGAGTAAATGGTAAAATTTGGTTACGTGTTTCGCGGCATTGTTTTTTTATTTCGTCTTCTAAACCGAATTTCGAAGATCTCAGTGTACGGATCTTCTTGGTAAAACAATTCACACATATTTTGATGTTACAAATTCAATCTCATTATTCCATTTGGAGTAATGTTCATTTTCCCGAAGGCGTCAATGAGTTTTGAGTTTGGAACCTCAAAATATGTATTGAAATATTGACCAACGAGATTTAAACAAGGAGATCTCATTCAATTTGTTTGAATTTGGTAAAACCTTTACCTTTTACAGCTAACAGGGCTATAATCACTTAGATAGATATATGTAGATATAGATAGTTAGATATATCCAAATTTCGAATATTAAAATTCTAAATTTGGATATATCTTCTAAACGCTATTGAGCTTGAGTATTTTTCTTACACTCAAATATATGTCAAAGTATTTTCCACAAATGGTACGTTTCACGAATAAAACAAATTATTTATACGGCTACAGATAATTATTTTGTGTTCTCAAGGCCGTTCGGGCATAGGCCAGCCAGCCTTAAAGTATAAATTAATTTCAGAAATCATTTATTTTAGGTAGATTTATCTCTTTCGATTTAAATGTTATAATTACTTTGCTTATGATTTCCAGCAAGCATCTAGACTAGTATTGATAGAACGACGACGTGTCCCTGCTATGATCAATGTTACCACCTTTTGCGGCAAATGCTTAAGCACTCAAGATAACCCAGAAGTTCTTATTACTGCTACAGTAACCGCTTTAGAATGTCCAAATAATAAAGGTGATCAATCATTTGATCTAGAAGTATCTGGTTTACAAGATAAACTTACTGTTAACGTTTATATCGACTGTGAATGCGAATGTGAAAAAGATCCAACAAACATAAGCAAAGATTGCAACAATGTTGGGGTTAAATTATGTGGAGTTTGCAAATGTGATACGGACAGGTAAGATTTTTGCATAGGTATTCAATTCATATAGCAGTGCGGAAGTTTGTGAAGTCGTGAGATGTTTGGTGTAAGCAATGTTTTGATCATTGAACGAAAATAGCTGAATATTGTTGGTCAAGAAACCAGGAGCTACCGAAGTTAAACAGGGTTGAAAATAGCATTAGAAAGAAGATAGAAAGAACATTTTTTTCGCCATTACCTATACTTACCTACTGGAATGGATCGTTAGAGATTCCCAACACTACTATAGTGGTATGGTTTCGTCCCACCCTACCCCCAGGTGGGTCCGAAGTGTATAGATGTGATTCTAAGTAGGTCTAGAATAACCTAAGTTTAAGTAGGGTAAATTTTTTCTACGAAGAAACGCGTGTGGAGCCGCGGGCAGATGTTAAAATAATGAGTGGTTTAATGAAGTAGAGAGCGATGTCCCTGTCACCACAGCCCTCACACTCGGGGTAATTTACAAGATATCAAATAATATCCCCACTTGACCTCGTGGTTAGCGCATTCCCGTACTGAGGGAAAGATGCGGGTTCAAGCCCACGAAAAAGAGAAGAGAGAGGAAAATTTTTTGGGATATTATTTGATTTCTTATAATATGATAGTCCTTGTTGCCATTTAAAAGTCATTTAAGAAAATAAATGCGACAGGCATTTTTTTAGATTTATAAGTCTTAAAAAACAAAGCTGATCTGGGATAGGGCTGGTCACGTGATCACGTCTGACGCATGCCAGGAGAGCTGTGGGGTGCAATTCTATATTTATCGGGGGCTTTTCTTCGATATGAAAATGTATTTTATAACAAGATTTTAAATAAAGTTTAAAATTACTAAAATGATCATAAGTCTAAAAACACAACCTTTACAGGAGTGGTGATGCTTGTGAAATTGAATGCAGCGGTAAGGATGCATTTAAAAATATGGTGACGTGCAAAGAAACCAGTAATGCCAATACATACTGCAACGGTCAAGGGACTTGCATGTGAGTAAGATAGGACTTTATTTAATGGACTGACCCTGATCTACATAATTTATTCACAATTCGGATAACAAGCTGATAAACGGATTATTTGAGATGCGGAGACGGGACAAGGAGAAGAGATGTGTTTAAACAACCAATAAACCGTCGTTATTTACAATCTCGAAGCGGAGATGTGAGTTGTGCGTCACAAGATGGCGCCGGCACGCAGCGGAGAAGAGAAGACAAATGAGCAGCGCGGCGCCGCCGCGCCGCTCTCAACAAACACCCAACACTCACCGCACGCAGCTCAGTTCCACTCTAGCCAGCACACATCTCCGCTTTAGCCAGCACACATGTCCGCTCCAGTCTAGCCAGTACGCATATCCGCACAGCTTCGGTGGGGCTCCTTAGCCTTTAAGTGAAATTTTTAATACCTCTCACATTGTATTAGGATTGCAAAATTAAATAAATAAATCCTAGCTGAAATACGTCGCTTCTCGTGTCCACTTCGGACATCTCCGCACATCTCCGCTTTGGTGGAGTCCGGGCGTAAATATTTTGAGTAGGCTATCGTCATAGTACTTATAAATCATGTTATGATAACTCCAACACAAATCATTATCATCTTCTGGGACTTATCCCATGCTAGATGAGGTCGGCACAATTTTTCTACTCGGACACTATTAAACTGTTATAACTTAATATTTTATTATGTACCTACCTACTACCATTCTCAACAAGGACATAAAGAACAATCGCAAAAACAGGGATTTCCAAATTGACTGTATCTGTTTTTCGAAACCGATAGTTTCGAAACCCATAAGGTCTCGCATTTACGGTCCTTTTTTCCCTCTTTAATATCTCAGCAACTAAAGCAGCAATTAACATAGAATTTGAAATATTAATACATTTCGTGCACTTGTACAGATTTAAAGAAAAAAAAAAAAAAAAAAATGATATTGAAAATTTTCAGTACGTATAAATTGTGATGTCTAAATTTTAAAGACCTACAGGGTCAAGTGGTGTATTAAATTAAAGGTATCAGTCAGATATCATTTCAAAACAGTTTTATTTCCTGTAGGTTTTATAATTTTTAAAATATATTGACAAAAGTTGAAAATTTTACCTATACCCTCAATACTCCGAAGTTTGCAAACCTGAATTGTGTATCTTTTAATTAACAGTTTTTTTTTAATATTAACTTCTTATTAACAAAGAAAATAACAATCAAATAATAAAAATATATTAGAACTAGTATTTACAATTGAAACAATTAAGCTAACTGCAGACTGTTGCAAACAACTGATCCATAACAATACAAGTCGGAAGCGTCCCCAAGACGCTAGATTTGGTTATGGTATTCATTAAATAGCAGTCTCTAACCGGTACCTATGTATGGTACATATTGGTATACTTGACAAACGTTCGAAAAACTCGGCGCGTGAGTCACTCTCGCACCTGACGGATTTTGTTTTTTATACCTCCAATGTGGCTATCAGACATGCGGCCCGGCTGATGGACAGCGGTTCCCGCAGCCTATGGACGCCTGCAACATCAGGGACATTACACGCGCATTTTCAACGCTTTAAATGTCTTAAAATACCCTTTTTAAAGAACCCCATTTTGTAGTCCTCAGGGAAAACCTAACGGGGAAATCATTCTTCAACCTGAGTGTTCGCGGGAGGAAATTCCTCATGAACTTTACAGTCCGCGAACTAGAAGGCTCTAAGTTATGGGGATGATATCTCTGCCAATGGCAAGTGGTGCAAAAGATAAAGCGGGATAAAGGAGCCGCAGTCACCATGTCAAACAGTTCATCAGAACACAACCCGTTGTTTGTACAACGGGTTGTGTTTTGATGAACTGTTTCAACACACACGGTAGAACACAGAAAGAAATATTTCCTGAGACTCAGTGGCTCAATACCGTCTGTGAGCGAGCATGGGATCGTCAACAATTCTCACAGCTCATCTTTTATTGAATCTCGTGTTTTCAGATGCGGTAAATGCAATTGCAACTCCGATTATTCCGGACAATTCTGTGAGCACAACGACGCTGAGTGCCGCAAGCACTGTCCAGCAGATAGGGGCGATTGTAAGCTTGGAGAGTGTATTTGCAAGGATTATTCCCAATGGACTGGCCCACACTGCGGCTGTCCCGTTAGCAATGAAAATTGCATCAGCCCGTTTACTAATCAGGTAAAAGTTGCGATATTGGATTGGAGTTAAAGCTATATTTATCAGTAGGTAGCATTAATAATGATAATGATATTACTCGTACCTACTGATTATGAGCATGCTCTGAAAGATAACAATCTTAGCTGACGCCATATCGCGCATCTCGATCAGCAAATTCGTTAAAAAAATTTAACGTGCATGAAAACTTCTGCCAAAAACGTCAAGTGAAATGAGAAAAAGTCATATTACATTTAAGAATAACACCATCCCTAATATTTAATAATATCTTTTTCATCCCATGTATTCGAAAAGAGGCAAAGGGTTCCTCGATAAGTGCGAATAAAGTGGGTCATTCCAGCGCACTAACAGTGACGAAATTACTTTTGAATTTGGAACACTAACAGTTTGAACGCAATTCGCTTAAATCAAGTCCTGGCCGGTACTAAAAAAGACGACCGCTGTGGCGCGGCGGGTGAAGGTCCGCCTGCGACGCAGGAGGTTGCGGGTTCGATTCCCGCCTCGAGACAAATGTAACATGTAACATGTAACGTAACAAATATCTGCAGATTGTACAAAATCTGCAGATATTTGTTACGAGTGTTCTGGATGTTTCTATGTATAATAAAAAATATCTATCTATGTAGTGTATTTGTATTAAGTATATCAGTTATCTTGTACCCATAACACAAGCTCTGCTTAGCTTGGGGTTAGATGATGCTGTGTGGATTGTCCAGCATTATTAATTAGTAGTAATTTGGTTATGTACCTAAATATAAATATTCGTCACTACTAAAAGCATCTCTTATTTATTTTTCTCGTATGGTGAATTTTTCTCATAGTTTAGGATAAAAAGGAGAGTGTGCCACACGGGACCAAAATTATTTTTTACGAGCGACGTACTTTAAAATCCCTCGGTACGCTTAGGATTCTACTCTAGAATCCCGAGCGTAGCGAGGATATAGGATTCAAAAAAACGCTATCGCCTTAAATACATTATTTTGTTCTGATACAATCTACTATAGAGTTTAGTTTTTGTTGTCGGAATAGTTTGGGATCTTGATTACCTACTGACATTACAAGAGTACTGGGGCCGAACTCTGCTAACCAATCGATTCACTATGACAATGGTATCGTCGCAGAATCGTCTTTAGATGAAAGAAACTCTAGATAGTGCGTGCAGTGCAATTTGCACGGAGAGATTGCTAGATTGGTTTTAACTTTGACACACGTCTCCAACTGCGCCTACCTAGTTTCTCTCATCAAAGATAAAATGTCAAAATGTGTAATTCTGAGACGACACCGTTGTTATGGCGAAGGCGATTGAGTTAGTGGGATTCGGCCCCTATGACGCGTCCATTGATAAACTTTACAGCCTTGTTCTGGAAAAGGGACCTGCTTCTGCGGAAAATGTAAATGTGATTCAAAGGATAGTACAAAATACGGACTCCTCGCATATTGCACAGACTCTGCCAAAAACTTATGTGAACAACTCAAAGATTACGCCATCTGTAGCTATGAAATGAAGCCTAAAGCTGACTGTGACATAAGGTTTGAATTTTTTAATATTTCGTTTGATAATTTAATATTTTAGGGATGCCTCTGCTAAGCAACGGGACGAATCAAGGCAGTTTAGTTGATACCCAAGAAAAATTTATAGACTGACAATTGAAACCAAAGAAGACTAAACACTCGCAAAGATAGAACTTTTGAAACCATCATTTTTTACAGTAAAAACGTGTGATTCGCAATGAGTTAGTGGACTGAGATTTAACGAAACTTCATAAATAAGCTCATGTTTTGTTGTAGCTACACTGAAACATCAGTAGTGAAAGTAACAATAATGAATAAAACTGAACTAGAGGAGGAAACATCGGCTACGGCATGCAGAAAAAAACTTGACGATGGAAACATCCTCGTTTACAAATTCATTATTACGACGAATCCCGTGACCGACAAGGCTGAGCTCGAATTGATGATTCAGAAGGAGCTGGAGAGCCCACCTGTTGTTAACTTGTGGAGTAAGTATTTGCTTCATTGCGATGGACGACGACCCTATAAAGTTACTATCGAAATGTCAAATGATATGTCCCACAAAATAATGCAGTGTTATAATAAATTGTATAAAAATCAGGAGGGCTTCGCTCTGCTTATTTTAGAACATGAGATTTAAGTGTATCCAAATCAACTTCTCACACAACCATATTTTAATGGATGTGTGATTATAAAAGGTACAATTTCTTTCCAGTTACTGTTGGAAGCGTTGTTGGGGGAGTATTATTCGTCGGTCTGCTAACACTTATCATTTGGAAGGTCCTGACCGACATCTACGACAAAAGAGAGTACGACAGGTTCTGTAAAGAAGCTACTGACCAGGGTTTCGATGTAGTAAACCCGGTCTACCTAGACCCCACTGTAAGCTTCGTAAACCCAAGCTTTCAACCTCAGAAAAATTGATGTCTTGAACTAGGTCGACTTAAAATTACAAAATAACAGAGGTAAAAAAAATCTACTGTAGGTATAGATCACCTATTTTGTTTATAATTAAATATTTAATGCCATTAATTGATTGTATTATTTTATTATCTAAAAAACACCATAATTTTTTTAAAAACAATAAATTATATAAATAAATATAAAATAAATAACATTTTTTTATAAAATATGATAATATCTCAACAAATTTTAACAAATACACAACTGCGCCACCGACAAAAATTTACTTCTAAAACTTTTATTTTTTTTCATATAAAATTTGTTCCAAAGGTCCTTTTGAACTTTTAAAACAGTAATAAATCCAGTTCGTGTTGGGTCGCCCATGTTGGGTTTTGTCTATGCCCAAAAAGGAGTGGCATAGACTGTCCAAATTGGACTTGATGTTTTGCTATTTCTTTAGGCGATTCGAGCGGTCGCGGTCATGCGACTTGCGCAGGCGCGTCGGCATCTCGTCTGTGTAGATCTTCTTTTCACAACCATCCTCAGCGTCTAGTTTTGCCAACACCGCCTATCAGAAAACACAATCATTTGTATTTTTCTACAGATTTACATAGTTTTAAGAAACTCTTACCTTTTGGATCTAGTTAAGTACTTCTTCCACTGTTAGTTTTAATCTAAAAAATACTGGGTTTCCTTAATTTATATGATGTAGAAGACCAGGAACCGATAATGTTGTTTGCGACTATTTTAAGACTCACCTCTGAACACTCAAACGCAACTCAAATTTAAACTCGCGATTTATTGACAGTTTTCAATTAAAATTTGTCAAAAATCATTCACTTGAAACGTGCTTACACCTGCGTTACGTTTAAATATTCGGGAGTCAACCTAACAAGTAGAGTTCAAGCAAATCCGTGCTAAAGCTACCTGAATACGCCTGAAAAAAAATGATTCTCACCCTGTTAGTTTCGTTTCGTGTTCGTTTCTGTCGTAGCCCGCCTGGGACCTGTGCCAGATCAACGTCAGACCGCTGCTCACAGAGCTCGAGGCGGGTAGAGCAAGCACTGTCGATAAAAAAGGGCCTCATTACATTTATCGTTTAGTTTATGATTACGGTTTTTCAGACCATAAAGGAGCTATTCAGAAAATTACAAAAATTATAAACTTATTTATGCGAAAAAGACATCAAAAATAAGACAATTTAGCAAACAAAATAAGACTTTATTAAAAAATTATATAAAAAATATTGAATGGAATAAAATAATTAAACTTAAAAAAATATTATTACAAATTATAACAACTTCATTTCAAAAATTAATGAAATCATACACCTTTGCATCCCTAAAAAATAAACAAGCCAAATTAAAACCAAAACATAAAAGGCTAAAACACGCCGTATAAAAATTTGCGCAAAAATAAAAGAAATCTAAAAATACTAGTCCCTTAGACAATAAATAAATTAAGTATTGATACAGGACTATAAAATATACACTAAATTGCTAGAAAAACCGTCTATCGATCCAAAATTCTGCAAATCATTAAAAAAATTAAAAATTTCGAAAACAAAACTAAATCTATGTGAATGTATCTCACTAAATACCTATATAAAATGCTTTGATCCGACGTCAAAGTATTTTAGAGTAGGTATACAAGTAACAAACAAATTTAATGAGTGTTTTGCATTATTTTGTAAACAAAACAGTAAATCGCCGACGCGGCAGACCGGTCATTCAACATGTAACTGCGCCCGGCAGAACCGCGCGTAACTTTACTTAATAAATGAAACCTAAAACCAAACATAGCTTCGGTATAGATGAGCACAGATTGGTGTCACTAGCGCGGTCCCTGACTATGTCGTCGAAGCTAACTCATGTTATGGGTTCGCAAGTGTACAACAGGTTACCAGACTCGATTAAGGGGGTTACAGGCGATGCTATTTTTAAACGTCGCCTAAAAAGTTGGCTTATCGAACAATCATTTTATAGTTATGATGAATTCATAAGCTCAAAATGATAGTTTTATTATTATTTCTAATGAATGTTGTTATTTATTTATCTTGTTCTGTTTCTTTGGGAAATTATGTACTTTTTATGTTAAAGTAGGTACAATTTTAGAATTTTATATCATGCTTAGAACTTAATTGACCTGTAACATTTTTTTGTTATGAATAAAGAACTATGAACTATGCTGCCCCCAGTACTTTTGAGGTAGGTACTACGCAAAAGAATTGACTCTTCCTTTCTACCTATTAATTAATCAATCTTCAATTAAAGGAACTAAAATAAAAAGACGAAAAAAAAACGACCTACTAAAAATATCTATAGTTAAGACTATTCACAGAAAGGGATCCAAATTAGATCCGAATAACTACAGTCCTGCTCCCGACTTCGTCTAAGATTTTTGAAAAGGTCATGCAAACCAGGCTTAACTCCTATTGTGAAAAATACTATGATATTTATGACTAGCTGTACCCGCGACTTCGTTCGCGATTGCCATGCATTTGACCAGTTTCTCTCATATTAAGTAAACTTGTGCAAAAAAACTTCAATGTACAGAATTTGACTTGTTACAGTTTTATTATAATTATGTTTATAGATGACTCACAAAATGGGTTAAGAAAAAACCGCTCGACAATATTAGCAACTTATAAATATATCCAGCAAATCCTTAATTTAATTAATGAGAAAGGGGTTTGAAGGTTTTTATATTGCATGTACAGTCAGCTGCGAAAATATGTATACACTCCCGCGTTTTAAATTTGACTAAATAGTAAATACATAGGAACTGTGATAGTAAAAATACCGTATTCTGACAAGTACATTGACTACTTTCGACGAAAAATTTGTGTGTGTGGACTTTTATTGGGAAAGTTCCGAGTAAAATAGAATTGAAAATTTGGGAGTGTTTACATATCGGAGCAGCTGACTGTACTTATCTATCCAAATGTACAGCGTGTCCCATAGTGAGTGGATAACCTTATCGGTGCTTGTGGAGGAGTCGAAGGCCAAACAGAAACATAAAAAAATTAAAAAAAAAACTTAGGCCGTTTGGGACATTTTCAACTTTTTTTGAACTTAGAGAAATTCGACCCTCGCCCACAATTTAAACAATTTCATAGGTTTTTTTGGAATGTAGAAAGAAAAAGTAATTTTTACGAACACCTTTTATATATTTTGATAAATATGACCAGTAATTTTCAAGACAAATATAAAAAAATATATTTATAATGCAAAATCTGTGGTGTAAAAACAGGTATCAAAACCTAAAATGGCATTATTTGTCTATTTCAAGAGAATTCTAAAATGTTATTATACTGTGATATTTAATAGATTCTAAAGATATTTTTAGAATATCTTTAAGAATTAACAATCTTTCTTAGAATTAAAATAAACATTTTCACCGATACTTATATCATTTAGTCTTTCAAATAACTGACTTCCCGGGAGAAAATTTTCAAGATATTTTCGTATAAAATGAACTTGCACTCACATAAAGTCTCGTTCAGCCGTGGGCACCGGCGGCGAGAAGACATGCTCCGCGGTCGGAGAGCTTCGGCAGACCGCCTCCCGTACCTCCTGGAGACGTCGCCTTTCCTCCGCTACTTTCCGGTCCAGTTCTGCTACTGCGAAGATTAGGTTATAAAGAAATAAATATAATATAAATTGTATAATGCTGGACTATTCACACACCATCATCTCTTAGACCAAGCAAGTTGCAGTTTTTCTTTTAATATAAATAGAAAACACCCAGAAAACCCGGAACAAATATCCGCAGACCGTACACATTTGTCATGAGGCGGGAATCAAACCCGCAACCTCCTGCGTCGCAGGCGGACCATGGCCCAGACGACGTGGGTAGGACAAGGTGATCCTCCTCTCCAGGAACAAAGTAGGGAGATTGTCTATAGTCTTTCAAAATACTTAGACATGCGTGTTTTGACTTCAGTTTCAATTCAACCATTGTTCTGAGTTTTTCGAAAAAATATAAGTAGATACGAGCAAGTCCCACCCCACAAAACATGTTGTACCTATGCCGGCTATACCATAATTATGTCTCATACCGACATCTGAGTCTGGTGACTGTACAAACAGTCACCAACCCAGACTTAGATGCCGGTGAGTTAGAGCTCATATCTCGGACTGGTCCAATGACGACACACTAAATCTGAAGTACCCTTGGAAGGAAAAATGTTCGATCGAAGGGGAAGTATCTAATGAATGGAGAGATTTGCTCAGAAGTGTAATCCACCTCAATGCTTAGATAAGTAGAGTTATTATAGGTACGGACATTAATTGGGAGTAGTTAAGTTATTTTGCCAAAACGAGTTTTAATGCTCATGGTATACAGTGCTGTTCTCTACAATAAGCAAACCACTTTTAGGCCTATCTCATATTATCATTAAATCCCATTGAGTGGTTATTACGCTGGTAATAGAATTTCAATGTTAAATCCTGAGATTTTCAACCGATTACCCACAGTTTTCGACTATTGATGTGGTCGCATTCTGACGATTGTGGACGCATTGTGATGAAAGTACTGATTTATCTAAAGCGACTACGCCTAATAAGTACCTTAGTGTATGTCGATAGTGGGTAGAATTTTCACAGTTAATATTGTATCAATTTGATAGCTGTTACCGTCTAGTCCTGCATAGATATGACTTTCAGAAGTACCTATTTAATAAAGTAGCTGTTTTGAAAGCCACATACAAAAAACGTTAAACCGGCCTTATCTGAAAACGGGGTTTCGTCGATGGCTGGCTTCTTTAGGAATTGCGTGACGATTATAACTTTGTCATAATTTTATTAATAATAGAAGAGCGTACTATTCTGTTGTGTATTTTTCTGCTTGCATATCAGTTCCGCTTCCAGCGAATTTATTCTTTTCTGCAAGGACTCTTCCTTAGTAAGTTTCGTTTTCCAAATGCGGCACACTTTCAGATGAAGAAATGATAGTTCTTGCGTGTCCAAGACCTGTATTGGAAACTGTTATTGTTAAATCAGCTCAGGAGAAAAAATATGTTTATAAATAAGTTTGTTTTTGGTTTTCGCTTTATTATTAGGTGTATTCACCAATATCATAATAAGGTTTTTTGATACCATTTAATTAACCAGGAATCGTCACTGTATAGATATCATGGTATAAAATGAAATATAATATATCTTTAAATACAGCGAAAAAAAATAGGCAGTTCCATACAATATTTTATATTTTCACATTGGTTTTTACTAACGCTAGAATCGCTGAAAATGTCGAAAAATGGGGTCTGGTTAGGTACATAAATAGCCATTCTGCTGCATATTTTAGTATTATTATGCACTCAAATTCAATACTTTTTTATTTATGAGAAAGAATAGATCGAAAAGCCGAAAAACCACCATAATTTCTCCATACACATTTTTCTATAAAAAAGTTTCGGAACGCGCCGCACCTAGGACTCGATTTCATTTTGATTTGTCATTCGCCGTTCGCGCGCGTGTCAGCCAACCGTGCTCCTCATGAAAGCACTGGGCGTGTCGCATTTTTGCAAATAATTCGAACGACAAAGTTCCAAGGAACCATTATGTGTGTTATACTGTGACTTGTTAAAGTTGACACATTTTTGGACCAAAAGTAAAAGTAAGTATGATTTGAAAAAGTTCCTACTAAGTACTATTTCCTGTGTAGTATTATTAATTAATTAAACTAGTATTATATTGTTCAGTATTCTGAATTTTTTTTGTGAACTAAGGATAAAATATAGCTAGATTTTGGATGTGTGATAGGAAATTGTATGTATTTTATCGGTCTAAAAAAGCTAAGTAGAAGTAGGTAGGTACCTGAATTTTAAAGGACTGACAGACAATAATTCAAAACCTGTTTTTACATCTATATATCGATTATTATGCTTCCCTTAAATAACAAAGTTTCAACCTTCTACAGTGTTTTTTATTTTAGAATAGATAAAAGATAAATATACCACCATGCTATTGCGACATTTTGACCTCAATTTAATTCAATAACTTACCAAACCTTCAAGTACCAAGATAAGTTTGTTATTGTTTATAATCGAGCCTAAGGTCTGCGTGATCATTTTGTTTAGTGTGCTGGCTCAAATGCCTAAATTCGAGCGCAGCCAAAACGTAAATACGCCCTTAACATTTTAATATTTCACTTACATCAACACTTCCACTCATTATCTTATTTGCAATGTATTTCAGATAAGAGTGTTCCGCCAATTTTCTCTGTTCGACGTCCACCTGTTCAAATATATTACGAATGGTATCCGAAATGTTTAAATCTAGTGTGCATGTGCATGGACCATTTAACTTATTAGTTGGCTTCACATTAAACGCCTCTATGTTTGTTTTTGTTAATGTTTTAGGGTCGACCCCACGACGCCTTTTCCGTTTAAGTTCTGGCGTACTTATCTTTGTTGGTTCCTGAAATATAAAACAAGTTACAAAAAACAGCATTTCATTAGTCCTATACATATATATCAAAAACAACTTTGTAAATAATTAAGTTTAAACCTTGTGTAGACAGGAGCTATCAACAAATTTATTTTTCAATGTTTTATTTTCTTTCTCTAATTTATCTGCTTTACGCATAGCTTCAATGCTCAAAGTTCGCAAATTTTCTACCTCATTTTCGTGTATCTTGAGTATGTCTTGTAATGTTTCTTCATGAAGATTCTGTATACTTTCAACACCTTGATTATGTTCATTTAGTATGCTCTTTATATTGCTATCATATTGCGTTTTAATCGCATCTATTCTTTTTTTGTAATCCTTTTCTATGTTCTCTAAAGTTCTAGTAAGAGCTTGAATTTTGCTCTCATATTCTTCGACAGTACCTAGGGTTACCATTATACTACGTTCAGTGTATGATTTTGGACTTAATTTGCTACAGATCGAAATAGTTTTATTATCCGTTGATGACTTTTTAAGTTCACTTAAGCGCGAGGGACTAGCATCTTTACTTCTTTCGGGAGATGAAATCGCTTTCACTAGATCATCACTCCGCGTTTTTCGAAGACCCTTCGCAGCAATATACGTTTTGATATTGTCAGGATATTTATGACTATCCAAAATATAATTTAACCCAAAATTTTGCGAATTTTGTTCTTTAGATGCATTTGAAATTAAGACACTCATCAGATCTTCTTGAGGTTTTAAAAGTAAAACATCAGCTTCAACACGAGAAAGTTTATGATGAGAATCACTTCCAGTCAGTTGTTCGTAATAATGATTTTGATCAACATTTCTTTCGTTTTTGTTAACATCTTTTTTATAGCCCAATATTTCCATGTTTCCTCTTTTAACAGAAATTTTATTTGTGTACTGATGTTCTGCACGAGAAATCGACTGTGATGAATTTGTTCTATTATTTTCAATGTACGTTTTGCCTTCACTTTCATCTTTATAATTGTTGGACGAAGAGTATGTTTTAGGTGAGGAGTATATAGCCATAGAATATGAGTCTAGCGATTTTTTGTCTACGTCGGAAACTTCATTGGATTTACTATCAGTTCCAACCCGAGGTAAGCTGATTTTCAGTTTATGTTTAACGCTATCATCTTCTTCGTACTCTTCTTCTTCTTCGCCTAAAAAGAGATCAATTTCGTGTTTTCTACTGATTTTATTGTTAGTTGAATGTACTTCAATTTCATTTTTGTCTTTATTATTTTGTATTGTTACAGCCTCGACAACTATTTCTGATTTTCCATTCCAGCTTCTTTTATTTTCATATGATTTATCAGGACTACTTTGACTGTCTTTATATATAACAAATAAATCTCTATCCGTAGATCCTTCTGAAGTTGATCCAAAGTGCTCACTATTCTTGTACTTGTATTTTATTTTACTGGCCGTAGCAAAACTGTGATGGTTTGTTCTATTTGACAAAGTGTAAGCATCTGACTTGTTAATACTTTTGATGTTGTCGGTTACTTCGTCATTTTCAGTAAATTCGTTGTCTAATTCGTTTCCTTTCGAAGAAGAATCGGTTTGCACTGATTTCTTGTTGTATAAGTCTATTACTTTCAAACTTTGTGACTTGGAATCAATTTTACTGGAACTCTTTGGCCTTTGCTCTCTTGGAGACAGATTATCGTTCTTGTTTGTAGATGAATCTTCGTTTCTTGTGTTAATGTTCGTGTCACTATGAGGCGAAACTGAACATATATCGACCTGACCTTGCTTGAGTTGTTTTAATTTATAATCCAAATAACTACTTCTCACGAAGTCGAAAGAGGGTTCGATACTTGCCGTGAGAGCTTGCATTTCTTTGTTGTTATCATTTGTTCGAGTTGATGCCTTGTCTCGTTTTTTATGTTTAGAAACGACGTAACTTTTTTTATTTTCAGTCAAGCTATATTTATCATTCGAAAACGTTGTATCTGATACATTATCTACATCGTCGTTGGTCTGATTTTCTACAGTGTGAAGTGGAGTTGCCATGGTTTGAATGCCTACATTTTTCTCGGGACCTTTTTTAATTTGACTAAGTATTTTGTTCAAATGTTCCACTTCCTTAATTTTACTTTCTAAATCTTTACCAATTTTTTGTGCAACAGCAAGATTATGAGACCGTTCAGATTTCAGTTTATTCTCTAGGTCACCTATTGCTTGCAGAGAATTTTGATAGAGTGCTTGAAGAGATTTCAAATCATCTTCCAATTTTGCAATAAAACACTGAGTAGATTGGGTCACTTTATCAGTGATCAACTTTTGATTCAGTATTTCAGCTTCTAAGTCTTTTATAATATTTTCATCTCGTGTTTTTTGCTGTTTTAGTTTTTCGTTCAGATGTCGAAGTTGATTCTCCATGTTTATTTTCTCTTTAATGGCATCTTCC
This sequence comes from Eupithecia inturbata, assembly GCA_963662085.1. Lineage (NCBI taxonomy): Eukaryota > Metazoa > Arthropoda > Insecta > Lepidoptera > Geometridae > Eupithecia > Eupithecia inturbata. The sequence goes on along the minus strand of OY759180.1, from coordinate 4,167,436 downwards.
TTTTCACTAATTATTTTCTGTTTTTCTTTTTCTACGATTTTTTTAGCTTCATCGGTTTTGGTTTGAACCAATTGGTATGAGTTCTGCACAGTCAGTAATGTTTGTTCTAATGAATTGCTCTTTGAGCATTTAACATCCAAATTTTTTCCAATTCTTTCTAGAGATGTTAAAACATCTTCAACTTCGCATCGGTCTGGAGACAATGCGCTATCTCCTACACTTCTTATTTCAAGCTGCTTTATATCGGTTACAATTATTTCCCTTTCATGGAGCAGTTCATTTATTTTATACGAATATTTTTGTTTATCTCTTTTCATTGCTTCTTCATTTTCTGCATGCATTGAATTTGTTCTTTGTAGTTTGGCAAGCTCCATTTTCATATTATGAGTGGCTCTTGAATCTAAAAATATTTGGTTAGTAACATGCGCGTTTTAAGCATAAAAAAAGATAGTTAAAATGATTCTTACGATGAGCGTCAATTGAGAGTAATGATTCGTTCAATTTTTGCGAAGAATTATCTGATATTTGTTCCCCAACATCGACCACGGCCTCTAAATTTCTTTGTAGATTTCGCACTTCATCTTGTAGCGCATTGATGTGATTTTGTAATACTGCTATTTTATCATCTCGGGCTCCAATCACTTCGTAGAGCTTTGCAAATTCATTTTCCTGAAATAAAGATTACAAAAAAAGTTTGGTTATTCGATTGATCTTGGTAATTTGGAAAAGGGTGTTCTCGACATAGGTAACGTCACGAAATTTGTACAGATGTCAACATGACTTTTATGAAAAACTGTGCTCGATTATAATTACTCAATATTATTACCGATTCGTCTAATTTGTCTAAGAGTTCACTGATTTTTTTGTGTTGTTCGATCTTTTCTTTTTTCATTTCTTCAATTTCTTTTAAAACTTCAGCATGCGAACCGTTAGGGTAGGTCGATTTTTCAATAAGCTGTAAATAATTAAAAAAATAAATTTATCTAAAATCAAGATGTTTTAAAATTATAATATCATTCAATTGCACATTTTGTGTTAAACATCAGCTAATAATGAGCTCTTTTGTAATTAAGCTACAATAGTTATGATGTCCCTTAAAGTGAATTGACTGAATTGTCCTGCAATATTTATGAATTTTTAATACATTTTATTTATTTCAATACAATACTTAGTGAGAAACAATTTGGCTATAGTATTTTATTATTTGCTCATGCTGAACGAGATTTTGCCCTCGGCTTTGCAAGTATTTATCCGGGATAAAAACTAGCCTATATATTATTCCAGGCCTAGAACTACCTCTACATTGAACTACAACTGATCTGTTCCGTAGTTGTGGTGTGAAGAGGTAACAAACATGCAATGCAGGCATTTATAATATTAGTAAATAAAAAGATAACTTTTATTTCAGATAACATGATCCATAATTTGATAGTAGCAGAAATCTCTTATATGATTATTAAATGTTAATATTCTTAGTGTACCTACCTACAACAAAGGTAATGAAATTAAATATACTAGTTAAATTAAATCAAACCCATTAAATTAAATTACTTGGAATTAAATTAAAGCAAATTACATCATATTAAAATTAATCAAATTAGAGGTACATATTGGTAATGAAATAGAATTAAATTAAAGCATAAAATCAATATTAACTTGAATAATCAATCAGGTTAAACAAATTAAATTGAATACATAATTATATAACTTTTCGCACAAAGTTAGTATGATGAACTAAAATGAGTGTGATGATGACATGTGACTAGAGGATTCGATCCCGATCCTTATTTCTAATCCCGGGATTTTAAGATTCACTTCCACGTAATCCCTTTGTAAGTATTTCCCATATACATTTAGATTGAGACAAGCAATGAAAACTCAGAGTTTTTTTGTAAAATCAGCCTTTTTGTTGTCTTTTTATCAATAACATAAAAATTTGTTTATAAAATAATCAACAAGAATGTAAGATGTCAACAAAATCCAACGTAAATTAGCTTAGAAATCTTAGAATAGGCATTAGCATATTACGCTAATGTCTTAATTAAGATATCGTTGAAGTCACTATTTCGCCACAGTAAAAAAAATCTAAAAAAATAAATCTGTAATCTAAATAAATACATTTCAATAATAATAGAACACAATTTATTGGTAAAATCAATTTACATGTTAGATTTTTTTTAATAGTTGAAATACAAATTGTAATGTTCAAATTGATTTATAAGCAAATAAAATTAAGTAACATAATAATAAATTGTTTACTGACATAAAAGCTAGTATAACAGACAATATGAGTCCATAGGCTCGTCCATAGGTCCATAGGACTAGTTAAAAACTGTGTTTCATAAAATAACATAAATGAAACAAAGCAATACAATGTAAATACAATCAATTATAAATTCACTGTTCCAGTAGTTCGTTCACAGAATAGAAATTCTGATCGACAAGCCAACATCGTTTCAATTTGATTTTGAAGCAACGAGTTTGCCATCAGCTGTGACGGAGTGTTATAGTTTATTGTAGACTGCCGTACCCTTATCATGGGTTAAACATATTAACGATTCGCAGTTTTGGAATACCAAACCAAATATCAACTCGTTCAGGTTGACCATCTTACATGGGACGCACCGCTCCCGCACAGCACAAAAATAAGCATTCAAATATGGCCCTAAACTCGTTATTGTTAAGTTTTAGAGTGACAGCATAGCAGATAGAGCGCGCGGTAAGCGATCTTTCCACAACCTAGTCACTTGTTGGTTTACGCTTTGCTTACAAGCTAGCAAGCTTCAAGTGCTGTAGATATTAGGAGTAAGAATAGAAAAAAGTTTAAAATAAATAATGTAGGAAAAATATTGGAAAATAAATTGTTTCAACAAAAGTACAAAATAAAACAAAGTCTACAGTAGTAGTAACAACATAATGCAGTATCAGAATCAATCCCTTCTATCGTATCGGCTGTTTTGATCGAAATGCTCAAGCATGCTCATGCATCAGCTTTTCTTCAGCAGCTTAAGGTCGTGCCCCGTATTTCTAAATAAAATAATGGAAGGCGCGAGTTTTCTTAAAACTTTCAGGTTGCAAGACAAGATAGTTGATAAATGACAGGTGAAATAAGCGCATTTGATTCCTTTAGATAAAATTTTTACAACTTTAAATTAATGTTTCTATCCCAAAAATCCCGGGCTTTTCCGAAATTGAATCCCGAAATTTTCAGGACTGAAAATCAACCGACATCCCGGGATCGAATCCTCTACATATGACTTACCTCAGTCCTGGCATTAATCAAAGCTTTCTCTAAAATTTCGCTATGTGATAGTAACTCATTGCTTTGTCTGCTGAGGTCGCGATTATCTCGCTCTATCTTTTTAAAACCAGAAACTTGGTGATCTAGTTCTTTTTGAAGCTTATTTTTTTCTAAGCAGATTTGATCATGCTCGTTTTTCAACTTATTATATTCTGACTCTAGTAATTCATAATATTTAACTTTCTCCAATAGCTCGGCACTTTCTTTTCTTAGGGCAGTTAAATTACTTTTTGTGGAATAATTTTCTTCTACCAAAGAAGCTATATTACTAGTGGCTGCTCTGTGTACGTTTTCAAAATCTGATAAGCGCTTCATAAGCTCCTTATTTTCATCAATTTTCGTTTCCAGGCTATTATATAAATTATTATACTGATCAGCTTGGTTGTCAAAATCAGCTTGAAGAATATTTTTTTCTGATAGTATTTTACTGTATTTAGCTTTCATCTCCAATAATTCACGATTTAAAGCCTCAGCTTCTAAAGATTGCATATTGAACGATTTTAAAAGGTTATCGTAATCATTTTGCAATTTTTTTTTTTCTATTACGATTCTGCCGTAAGCGTCGTTTAATTTAGAAAAATCCTTTTTGAGATTATCAGAGTTTTGTAGTTTGTCTAACAGTTCTTCACTTTCTTGTTTATTTATTTCTATGGAATATAAAGCATCATTGAGTTCTGCCGATTGATTTTGAAGCGTCGTCTCAAGTTGCTTCTTTTCTCTCTCTAGTCTTTCATGAGATTTTTTCAATCTTTCAAACTCATTTGATAAATTTTCAAACGTTTCCAGTTTTTCTTTAAGCATTTTGCTTTCATTTTTGGTCAGATCTACTGAACGTTTGTACTTGTTTGTTTCTTTTTCAGTTAACTGGTTAGCTTTACGGAGTTTATCTAACTCATCAAGCAATAAAGAATTATCACTGTCACTACTATGCAAATCTTTTTGTAATTTTATGTTTTGGGATTGGGATTCAGTAAGTATAGATTTAAGATTGTTATAATCTGAAATTTTTGCTTGAAATGAACATTCAAGCTCGTCTTGTTTAATTGCCATGTTATCGTAGCTATTGACAATTTTTTGTAGCTCTTGAGTTTCTCTTTTAGCTAGATGTAATTGATTAATTGCATGCATTTTCTCTGCGTCGATGGCTGTCAAACTTCTATTATATGTTTCTTGTAAATCTTGAACTTGACCATAAAGTTCACTGTTTTCCTTGTTGCGTTGTTCCATATCACTCATCAGTCTGTTAACTTCATGTGACTTACGTTGTAATACATCCATTAGATTTTCAAGGGCTTTTGATTTTTCTTGTACGTTTTGATCGAGTTTATTAATTTCATTCCTATAAGTCTCTGCATTTTTCTCTAAGAAATCATTGCGTTGCAGAATCTCTTCACATCCACCTGCAATATTGATAAAGAAAACTATTAGCTTCCCCTAAAGAATATTCGACTAGAGTAGCACAAAACTAAATGTATACTATATTTGTGAGAAAAAATAAGCTAAGATTATCTTTTATACATAAGCCATTACTTTTTAATTCTTCAATTTCCATCTTTAGACTATTTATAAGGTTGGTTTGAAATTCTTCTTGCATTTGTTGCTTTCCTTCATCATTGCAAATACAAACAGCTTTTAGATTCGTTATTTGCTCGTTTAGCTTATTAATTTCGTCCTGGAGTTCCAACGTGTCCCCTTCTCTATGCTCCTAAAATTTACGAGAAGTATAAGTCAGGACTGGAAGGGCAGGATTAATTTTATTGATATCATAACACTACCTACAATTAAGTTGGAGCTCATTAAGATAATAATAGACCATAAATAGCATCGTCGAATAATTTAGACACCTCTGTCAAAACCAAATAAAAACCGTCCAATTATCGTTTAGAACAGTTTCATCCTAAGCCTTTGTGAATTGTGAATTTCATTAGTAAATTGGAGCCAGTAATTTTTTTATTCATTGGGTGTCGATTCGGTTTTTGCAAAAAGTAAACTAAAATAATTTGACAGCACTATACGCTGTAGGTATCTGTTACCTTTTCAGGACCTTGCTCAAGAAGATTATCAATTTGAATCGATAAAGTTCGTATTTGTTGATCTTGACACATAGTTTTGCATTCAACTTCCTTCAATTTACAATGGAGAACATTTTTCTCTCTTTCAAATTCCATTGATGCCTCATTGACCTTTTGTTCTAAAAATAAATTGTCTTGTCTCAATTCTTCTATTGTTTTACTTTTGGTATTGTTAATTTCTGCTTCGGCTTTGAGTTGTACTTCAATATTGGACGTTTCTTCAGAGAGTACCAAGTATTGCTCTTTCAGAGAATCTAGATCTACAGATCGTCTTCGGTAATGTTCTTTTTCATTCCACAGCATACTGTACTCTCTCAGTTGATCTTTCAACGCTTCAAACTCCTTCTGAAGCTCATCATACTTACAACACCGATTTCTTAAGCAATCTTTCTCATGTTTGACACTTTCATAGCATGTCATTAAATCGTCATAATTTTCTTGTAAATTTTTGAGTCGTTTCAAATTTTCCGTTTCAATATTGTAGTCTTCGATTTCATATTCGTCTAAGTCGTGGTCGGTCTTAACGAATGAGTTTTCCTTGCTTAAGATTTCCCTCATTTCATCATTTTCCATGATGTCGGCAACAAGTTGTGCTCTCTGGTTGTCAATTCGTGGTCGCTTGGACTCGGCGGAGGTGAGTGCGAAGGTGGCTTCAACCCGCGACTGAAACTCAGCTCGATAACATGAACAATTGTCCGTTGGTTTATGCGGTTCTTGCGCGCAAGGGCTTATGAGCGCGAGGCTAAACTTTTCGAGCACCTTCAACTTAAAGAATATTTTGCCCCTTATGTCAATACAACGTATGTCTCTTCCGCAAGTCTGAAAATAAAAAGCCGGTTAACCTTTCGAACATTATTAAATAAAAATAATAGACAGGATTGGCCTTGACTTCTGGCAACTAGCCCCTTGTGTCTGGTTCCAGTTCTCTGCCAGTTATAGGTTCATGGAAATTTCAATAAGATATGATAAGTAGGCACATTAGGTAGGTATAGATACCCACCATCATATTCAAGTACAGTCTGTATTTATCGTTTTGACAAAGAAAAGCAAATATTTTCTCCAGGGCTGTGTAAATGTGCGCGTAGATGCAATAAGGCTCGCAGACGTCGTTCTCCATTACCTGAAATTTTCATCACTAATTCTAATTTCATGATTTAGTTACATTTGACTGCTATCGAAAGTCTTCGTTTATTTAATAGGTTGTAATAGCAGCCTAAATTGATGATTCGAGCAAGGTTTTCAAACGCTGAGATTATTCTGGCTAACGTGATAATTATCTTCTAAAAAAATTATCAAATACTATAAAATTGCTTTCGCCTGCGGCTTTGCATGCATTTTTTCGGGATAATAAACTTATGTCCTTCACCAGGAAATCATCTATGACCTCACTAAATTTCATAAAGATCCGTTCAGCCGTTTAGGCGTGAAAAAGTTACAGAAAGAGAGGCAAAATTACAACGAATTACTTTCGAATTTATAATATTAGTAAGAATCTGGCCAGGCAATAGGCTATTTCCATGTGTAGGTATTCTTTCTTAGGCCGCGCTCACTTTGGATACGTTTTCGTCCGTATTTGATTCGTGCGGAAACGTACGAATACGCACATATGAACCCGACCTTCCAGATACTGTGGGAGCGTTCAGACTGCGTGCGATTAGTCGTATGTACATATACGTGCGTTTAGTTAGATAGTTTTTAAAAAGTTATCTGAGCGTCTGGTCGACGCGACGCGTGACCCGAGAGCTGGCGGGTATCTGGCGCAGCGCATCAGCATTGCCATACAGCGGGGCAATGCAGCCAGCGTCTTGGGGACGCTTCCGACTGGTATTGATATGGATCAGTTGAGCTACCTGTAGATTGTTTGATTATCTGCAGTTAGCTTAATTGTTTAAATTGTAAATAGTAGTTCTAATTTGTTTTTATTATTGAATTGTAATTTTCTTGTAGATATAGATTATTCATCGAAACAAAGATGACTTTACGAACGATCGATTTGACGGAGAAAAACGTATTTAGTGTCTGTGTGTGTACTATATTCGTACGGACAGTATTCATACGTTAACATGCGAACAAATTCGGATCCAAAGTGCGCGCGGCCTTATTATTGGACCTATACGTATTTTCAAGAGAATTTTACAAGCTCTTTAGTTATCATTTCAGTGTCACTTACCGCCATGGTATTCGTCATAGCACCCAATTTAGCGTCCTTAGCAATAATGGTATCATGCATCTCTTGGATTCTTGGATCGGTGACCACTGAAATAGGTACATAAACTCCAAATAATATTTAAAAAAACTTATGGGTTAGGTAGGGTGCTTATCCACTAAAGTGTGGTAGTATAGTAAGTGTGTAACTAATCGGCAAAATCCGAGCATCGCAAAGCTCGTGTACGCCAGCAAACATACCAGACGCGTAATTGCTGGCGTACACGATGAGGACTTTTACGCGGTGATTCGCAATAAAAAAAACCTGCACAGGATACTGAGCAGCACCAACAGTCTGATAAGTGCTACTGGGCTGACAAACAGTAATCTGCAAGCTGGATGTCAAGCCTGATCAACCCATGTGCCTAACAATTTTATGATTTAAGTTGATTCTGTTATGTGTAAGTAAGTAGGTATTGATTGTTTTTGATCTTTTTGACTATTTAAAACTGTGTGACATTTACTTGGTACTTTAATCTATGAATGTTTGTGTTGTCTAAATCAATCCATGAATTTAATTTAATTTAAGCCAACCCAGTGGTTGTGTTTAATATTATAGTCATTATTAACGGGATATTTACGTTAACTTGTGTTGTTTTTTTTTTATGTTCCGGTATTGTTGCAGCATGCCTGTGTTTATTAATCCTAGCAGAAGGAGCCGAACCTATACCTTACCTCTCTCATTTGACTATACGTAATGATATGGAAAATATTTATTTATTTTTATAAAATAAAAGAAAGTTATTGACATCAGAGCTCTGCCAATGAAAGTCTCGTCAATACCGGTCTAGCGGTTTCGGGGATTACCCAAAATAAATAGACAGACAGACACACAAACCTTTTTAAATTGGGTGTTTTTGTCCTGCCATTCATAGTTATGTTAAAACCTGTTATTTTAATAATACAAACAGACACATACATTTTATTTATTTGTATGTATATACTATATTATACTATAGATAACATGTATGATAGATTACAGGTGATAATACATTGGATCGAGGCCAACACTATCTTAATAAATGTTGTGAAAAAAATCTATTTAATCCTCTTTCCCAATACAGATGTTGGTTAATGGAGATAGCGTAGGTGTATTGACAATCACTGGTGTCAATTCAGATGTCACCAAAACTAAGTAATTTGACCGCACTAAAAATAATGCTGTCCTTTTTATTTCGATTGTTTTGAAAGGGACGGCAACATTTTTAGTCCTGTCAAATTAGTTTAGTTTCAGGGACATGGTAAGTAGTACTTAGTACCTACGTACAACTGGACTGATTACTCGATGAAAAATTTGACTCGAAAACCGACCTTAACTTCCATGAAAAAGCTTCAAATTTGAAAAGCAAACTATTACGGTCCAGACATAGCTCTGCATACAGGTATGGTGTCTCTGTCACACAAGTTGCATTTTTGCACGCAAACATATTTTGAAGTTCATCTGACGAATTACTTTACTCTTTGATCTGAGATTTGGGTCCGTTTTCTTTAAATTTTATTATTTATAATATGTTTCTGTTTAAAATGGTAAATAGTTGTTGTAGTTTTTAAGGTGGCAGGAATGAACTATTTGCGGGCTGCATTAGATATTTCCACATGTGATTCAGAGTAACATCATAAAAGAGAGATGAATTTTCAATTTTACCGAAAGGGTGACCACGAATTCAGATTGTTAGACAGGTTAGTGGACTGCTAACTACGGGAACACTTTTGCTAATTTTTTATTTGCTGGATTGACTTGAATAGAATATGAGTAATTAAATTAAGTACTTAAGAAGAATAAGTGCAAATATAATCCTTATTGAGTATAATCTAATTTATTTATTGTACCGTGTGTGTTATGTTCATTAAACGAAGAGTTGATTTATTTTGTTATTCTTTTCATATTTAAAAATGGATTTTTTCATTCGATACTTCTTTTTGTTTTTTTTCTCTTAGTACCTAATAATCATAATCATGTATTATCAAAAATAATAAAAACTTTTGCTTCGCCGCCATCGTTTGTAGCCTGTAGAACTAATTTGCGACACATGAAAACACAGCAAGACAACACAACGCAGGTAGGATCGTGTCGTCATCCTATTATTGACATTTCATGATAATAAACCAATTTTGCGATAAAAAACAGGGCTATTTTATATAAAAAACAATTAAAGCCACTTTAGTCGGGATGGTGATTCTAACAATACATACTTTATATAATCATCATTACATATAACTACGCTTGTTCAGGCATTTAAAAGTATTGGTGGAATTAAGAAACTCACATGAACGCTGAAAACATTACACTCTTTTTTTGGGCAGTCGAGTAAAAAATCCTATTTGTCATCAAACCTTTGGCCACCCTAGTAGAGTGGAATGCATTACCTGCGTACTTGCTATTTCGGTCGGACCGTTTTTTGGTGCAAATGCGAGTTCCAGTAGTAGTAGTACTAGTTAGCCTACAAGTTATTTATTTAGTATAAATTCAGATTTCACCAAAAACTAAACTAATTTGGCAGCACTCTTTTTTGTTTCGATTATTTTGCTTCGGCAACATTTTAGTGCTGTGAAATTAGTTTAGTTTTGGCGACATCTTTGACACCTAATACCTATTTAAGAAGGAAAATCTGTCAATTTTGTAGGTTATCTTACTTGTGCCAGCACTTTGTACAGTAGATAATTTGACTTGATTACTCGCGTCGACCATCACCGTCTCTTTATGGGGCTTTTCATTTTTACCCTCCTTTTCATCTAATTCCCTTTTTCCCTTTTCATCACTCCCCTTCGATTTTGGAGTCTATAAAAAAAGTAGCAGTAAAATCTCTAAGTACCTATCGAACTCACGACGAAGGCCAAACAAGCGTACCAAATTGTTTGAGTTGAGAGTTTTGCAAAATGCTTTCCCCCTCCATTCATTAAGCTCTGCGCACATTAATCCAACACCGCTACCGCACAGCACAAAAATGTGCATTCAAATATGGGCTTAATTAAACTCGTTATCTTTAGATACATTTTAAAGTGACAAAATGGCTTCCCACAAGCTTAAAACGCCTGCGAGCTGTCTGTTATCTGATGCCGTCATTAAAAAATCCATCTAAATGTTAAGAGTTAAAGCCCATATTTGAATGCACATTTTTGCGCTGTGCAATAGCGGTGACTGACTTATGTGAGAAGAAAAGAGTGAGAAATAACAATGTTTTATGTTAGCAGACCAACCTCACTAAATATCATATTATAAATCAAAACCATTTCTGTATGTCTGTCTGCTACCTTTTTGCTAATTTGACAAGGTGGTAAACGGTATCTTGGGACGGACATAGGCTACTTATAAAGCGCGTGCGCAGCCGCGGGCATAGGCTTGTTATGAATAAGAGGGCCAGTTTCTACACTTCTGTACGTTTGGTACAAGTAGGGCCCCTATTCTGTAGGTCTGTAGGTCCGTACAAATAGGGACAATATTTTCTCATATTGTTATATTACAAAGGGGACCTACCGCTATCTTCAGACTCTATCATCGTGCATTATTTAAAAAGAGATGAAAATATCAATGTGAAGTGAGTACCGTATCCTAATGATGCCAACATAACAAACAAAGCAGTGTAGTTGTAACTATAACGTATGTAGTAAGCACCAACACAGCTCATGGTACCAATAAAGAAGCTAACTATACTATCTGCGTATTTACGTAACTACTGTAGCAACGTCAGGCGATCTAACAGTGACAACTCATGGTAGACACACTGACCAAAGAATTGCTTCAATATAAAACATTATGTCATTCTAACTACAGATTCATGAAAGAAACTGCAGATCGAGTGACGCGCGTCAAAAGTGTCAAGATCAAAACCATACTATCAATCTCTCTAAACGTAAAGCAGCGCAGCAATGTCTAGTGTTTCTTTCACCTACGTGGTAGGGCCCCAGGCTTTTTGTATGAAGCGACTCATAACGCGACTCAAAAAATTACGCTAGTTTGGCCTCAGCCCTATCCACACAGAAATACTAATTTAATAATTTTTTTTAGCATTTTCCTGATTACCTAGTGATTTAATCAAATCAGCTGTGTCGCGGCGAAACGTAGAATCAGCCCGATTGTAGAGTGACTAGGTCGAATGTAGAGCGAACGCTGATTTGTAGCGAATAGCTGTTTTAGGGAAATCGTAAAATAAACCTGTCAAGGCTTGCTAAGTACTATTTCGGCCATTTCTACGTGCAAAGTACTATTTCGGCTTGTCTCTACCTCAACGCACTATAGGTAACTTTCTCAGTTATCAAAATATCTTAATGAATCTATCGCAATTATAATTTTAGATATATGGACTATAAATTAAAAGAAAAAAAACCTTTATTAATAAGAAAAAATAGCCACTAAACTTAAAAAATCATACTTTTTTAGGTTTTCTCGGGATTTTAACTAATCTAATGGACATAATTAAAACAAAACTCTACATCGACATGACAGAAAGTAATACATAAACATTAATATATGTATTTAGAGTAAAACATATTTTTAAGTTAAATTAAAACTTACTTTTTATTGAGTAACAACTAATAAAAAACTTATTATAATGTAATAAAATTATAAATATTGTAAAAAAGTAAATGCAAGGTTTTGTAGCGTAAAAATCTAAAACATGAATAGCTTCCTGCCACAGTTCTTTCGGAACACTTTCGCTTGGTCTCCTTAGGCTAGAGAATCTAGAGATATACGGATCAGATGTATAAAGTAATTAATGAAAAACGTCCTCATTTGAAGCTGACCTAGAACATTTTCTGAAATGCTCAAATATATATTTTTTGCAGTCCTAATTTCGGGACTCTTAAGCATCTTCAGACAATTGTCCAATAGGTAAAACAGCAAAATATTTGATTATATTCTCTCCGTGGAGTAAGATCATGTGTACAGAAGAGGGCATGTATACCCACCTATAAACGTATAATTGTGCAGTACTTTAAGCGTATTCAACAAATTTTTAAGGATTAATTGCATGTACAGATGACAAGGTCTGCAAAATGACGTTCAATCTTTTGATTATCTCCTCATCAACTCCCGTAATTTCGGAACTGCAATGGTAGTTCTGAAAAAATCGACGAGCCGTATTCCCATCATTACTATTACCGGATCCTTGTCGTGGTTTATCTACCTCTACATGTAAACCCATTTGATTCCTAAACTGCACTTGTACATTTTCTTTTTCTCCACTTTGAGTATCTTGTTTTCCGGTGTTGTTGCCGACCATTTTTGAAATTACAGATTGTAAGATATGTGTAATATTCATTCCATGCATCGAATCCACACATGCAGTGTTGACAAGCCATACTACATCTTGATTTTCAGGCTTGGATGCAACCTTAGTCAAATCGTTCATTTCTGTTGGTCTAGCCTAGCACCACAAAAAGTACACACTGCTCTAGAACTATTATCAGTTAATACTTGAGCTACTTTTCTATCAGTCATTGTCAAAATCAATTCATGATTTATTTCAATAATTTCATAATTTTTCTAATCTTCGAACTCTGTAAACTTTCTATTTGTGATTTTATATAATAAACAACAGCTCTAGTTTACTCTGGAGTTTCTTTTGAAAATTCCATTAAAATAGGTCGTCAGCACCTCGGAGATGAGCAAGTTTTATTTTGCCATATAATTTCATTAGAGCTCAAGTTAGTTAGTTTTATCGGAACTAACGAAGCTATGAATAAGTTAGCATCTGATATGAATTTACTTTCGCCTTCTAATCTTTGTCTATATTCGTTTTGTCCCGAAGAACCGTCACATCCCAAATTAGTAAATTCAGACTTTGTAATCCAGGTTTATTAGATTCAATCTCCAAAATACGAGCCACAGTATGATCTAATAAATCCTGTAATTTTACTTTGGCACCGTTATCAGTTATCTCAATACTACTTGCAGGTGGGTAGCACGATAGTTTGCATTCTTCAACAGATTGTATGATGGAAAAACTGAGCAATTCTTTTCAGCAAGCACACACAGCTCTTAAATATACGTATTGCGACTTCTTTAAATGTAAATCAATGTATGAACTTGGGCTTCATTAATAGAATACGCACTTACGGTTGGTGTTTCATGGAGTATTTGCCTTCGTATCGTTTTCTTCTCATCTCTGCTTAGTGGCCTTAGCATAGCTATGAGGGAAGCTTCTTCTGATTCCCCTTGTGATCGAAGTCTCTGTACATAAGCGTTATGTAAAAATTCGAGTCCATATTCTTGCACTAATTCCATGTTCTTTCGTTTCTTGCTTTTTTCTGACAGGTCTTCATATGTTTTTGATGGTCGACCACGACCCGTAGATGTTCATGGTGTAGGACACGATTCTTCATCATTGAACACAACTTTGAACTCGCTACACCACTAAGTCCAAAATAATTAAATTTTATTTAAATAAAACAAGCAATACTATATTTAAGGTCATCACGTGAATTAAAACCAGAATATATGTTACAATTTAAATCAAATTTCCAAAAAAAACCACTGTCATGATTTCTCTTATTTTCCCACGGTACACTATTTTGCCTCTATTTCAAATTGGGGCAAAAAAAAATCTATAAATCCTGTTAGTATACAGATCAGGAAACGTAAAAGTAATCATATCTCCTTGTCGGGAGACAGCAGTAAATACGAAAACTCGATTTGAATTTTCAAAACTGAAAAAATAGGAGGGCTTTTAAAAATTTACTACATAAGCTAACTTTCTTAGCCATTTAAGAATATGCTTGAATTACGTGGAAAGTGTAAAGTACCACGCTTTAATGATCAATTACTTGGTCGAAAGATATTAATATAAGAAAAAGTATTCAACAGTAATGGGGCAATGCAGCCAGCGTCTTGGGGACGCTTCCGACTGGTATTGATATGGATCAGTTGAGCTACCTGTGGAAAGTTTGCAATAGTCTGCAGTTAGCTTAATTGTTTCAATTGTAAATACTAGTTCTAATTTGTTTTTATTATTGAATTGTAATTTTCTTTTTCAACTGTAATGTTGAAATTTGACAAATTTGTCAAATTTGACAGTTCTTTTGATAATTATCGAGTGATAAGTTGCCGAAAATTGGCTTCCTGACCCATAGTGCAACGCACTGCTCCAGCTTCGCTATACCTACTGGCTCGCTTATTTTACCACTTCCCTGAAACATGTACCTACACGTAATTGTAATTCAGGAAATCAAAAATTATGAAGAAACATCTATTTATTTAAAGCGGGCTGGTTTACCAGTAAACATTTAATGGGACTCACCAGATCTTCCACATGTTGATCACCCTGTAAAAATTATTATTATTATATTATATTAAAATATTTCTTCATAGCGCTTCGTATGAAAATGTAAATGTGATTACCTCATCTCCTCTTGATTTTCCAGTCTAAAAACAGAAATAAAATATTAGTAAAACTTTACCTACCCACTACTTACCTAAGTACAGTATTTTTTAGAGTAGGACACTGTATTCTAAAAGTAGTTTGGAATTTTATGTTTATGATTGTTGATTATAGCAAAACTTACGAAGGGGAGGCTGTGCTGATGATGATTATAATATGATTTACCTCAAATCCTTCCGATCCCTGAAACAAAATTATTCATATCAATTCAATTGAACTGACACCATCTGAACGGTGTTAAATGAGTAATGGGGAGTACCTTAAACTTATTCTGTGGTAACTAATGATGATTAATGTTATATTTTATTCATACTCACTTCAGTAAATTGCGAAACATCCAAGTCCAGGTTCAAGAACTGAAATAAAGAACGGGTTAGTCACGTCAGTCATGATAAATTAATAATAAATAAATAATCAACATATATCAAGAGACTCGCTTGGTAGTTAGACCAAGGGTCAGATCCAAAAGGACTCCTGGACTCGGCACGCATCGTCAGGTCCTCTCTCTGCAGCCCTAGTCACCGGCCGCTTGAGGCTAGCTTCGCGGCCAGTGATTCACCGTTTTGATATATTTTTACTGAAGAATTGTTTAAAAATATATTATTTTCCATACAAAAAAAAATTATAACGCGATTTTAAATAAATGATGTAAATAATAATACTGGACAATTCACACAGCATCATCTAGTCCCATACCAAAGTCAAAGTCAAAAACACTTTATTTCCATAAATACAATAAATTTACACTTAGAAAAGGTCAAATTCTTAATAATTAAACACTGAAACGGAAATAAAGTGATATTTTTTATTTCAGTCGCTTCGGTATGTAGACTAAAGTAAAAAAGCGACGAAGAAATCTTTAGCCTGTTAGTTAGTTGTTACTTTTCGAGTTGGAGCAAATCCCGTCCCAAGCTTTTTTATCCTCTAGATAATATGATATTTTATAGTAGGCCTTATTTATTACACAAGAAGGTTTTGACAATTTGTTTGAAATTATTTACTGATAATTTTTGCAACTCGCTAGGAGTTTTGTTGTAGAAGTGTATACATTGCCCTTTAAAAGATACATGAATTTTGTGTAGTCTAGTTGTGGGCACAGCAAGTTTATGTTTATTTCTTGTATTCAAATTACGTACATCGCTATTTTTAGGGAACCGATTGATATTTCTATGAGTGTACAATAGGTTTTCATAAATATATTGACATGGTACTGTCATTATGTTTATTTCTTTGAATTTATCAGGCAGGGATTCTCTGGGACCCATACTATAGATAGCACGAACAGCCCTCTTCTGCAACACAAATACGGTGTTAATATCTGCAGCGTTCCCCCACAGTAAAATACCATAAGACATAATACTATGGAAGTAGCTGAAATAAACAAGTCTATAGTCCAATTCAGAATCTTAGATAATTTATGTAAACAAAGGTGATACCATATCAAAAAAAATGTTTCGAAATAGAAGTTCATAGAAGATTACTCAATTTTTCTAAATACTTATGGTAGGGTTTATTTTCTAATCAATATCCATAGAATGGAAAATAGCAATGGTTTTGTGCTACATATTATATTTTATTTCATTTGTTTAACAAAGTTATAAAATGATGAAGAAATATTAGCAGAAAATATTTTATGACACTGGTATTACCGGAGTAAAATGGGCGTAAATCACAGAAGTTCGAAACAATTTTCGCATTTTGACATTAGACGCCATTTTATTTCGTGTTTGCATTGTAATTTCATTTCATTCGCCTCTCGTCCGCCGAAGTCGAATGTGTTCTTCCTAAACTAAAATCAAACTCTGTGCTCGTTATGGATAATGCTCCATACCATAGTAGGAAAATGGAGCAAACCCCTACTACTGCCTGGAAAAAAGCAGACATACAGGCATGGCTCTGCTCTAAAAATATTGCCTATGTAGAAACTATGATCAAGGCTCAATTAATGAAAATTGTAAGAGAAAATAAATCACAGTATAATAAGTATGTGGTTGATGAGCTGGCTGCCCAGTCGGGTGTCACCGTTTTGCGACTGCCTCCTTACCACTGCGAGCTCAACCCTATTGAGCTAGTGTGGGCTCAGGTAAAGGGGCACGTCGCAAGAAACAATAAAACATTTAAAATGGTTGAAGTAAAGAAATTGTTAGAGGAAGGTTTGAGTGAGGTTACACCCGAAAAATGGATAAACTGCATCAACCATGTAAAAAAAGTTGAAAATGAAATGTACCAATTAAACCACATCATTGATGATGTACAGGATAGATTTATTATAAATTTAAGAGAATCGGATTCAGAATCCGATTCTGAATCCAATTCTGATTCTGAGATGTCAGAATAATATTTAATTTTTTAAGCAATAAAAATATTTAATTATTTATATTGTTTTATTTGTATTTCCTTACGGTCACAGGGAAACGAGGCCGCGACAATGCCGTATCCACAGGTAGGGTATCTTTCGTATCGCACAAGCAAAACCGCGCGCCATCACTACTAATAGTGATCCATGGTAAAAAAATGATTTCTACCCCTGACTTGTCATTATGACAGTGACATATCATGACATTTCTTTGTTTACATAAATTATCTAAGATTCTGAATTGGACTATAGATGTAAGATGACGAATTTTTTTGACAGCATATGCTGCAGAACTAAGTCTCTTCGTTAGCTTATCTATGTGTGGGCCCCATTGAAGTTTATTATCTTAGGTGATTCCTAAGAAAACGGTACTTTCTACAATTTTTAACGTTTCTCCTTTTACATTTACACCAGCCTTAACTTGTTTGACATTAGGTAGAATAAATCTAATACATTTCGTTAAGCAAAAGATTATTGACATTAAACCAATGGACTACGCTTGAGATTGCATTATTCACATCGTCGAAATTCGTCTCTTGTCTTTTCATTTTAAAAATTATTGAAGTATCATCAGCAAACAATACAATCTCGTGATTATTCTCAACAAGATGAGGCAGGTCGTTAATATAAATTAAAAATAGGAAAGGGCCGAGGATAGATCCCTGCGGTACACCCATTGTAACTACAGACCCCGAAGACAGTTTTCCATTAATGTCAACTCTTTGTATCCTATTACTCAAATAAGATGTAAGAAGACCCAAAGAGGTGTCCCTTATTCCATAGTGATGTAGTTTCCTGATTAATATTTCATGGGTTACGCAATCGAATGCTTTTGACAAGTCGCAAAAAATGCCTAATGCATCTTGCGATCACACTTATTCCACACTTATTGGTCAGATTTATGGTCTGGCACTAGCCTTACCATCAATCTGACCACTGGGAATAACGCAAGCTTAGTTATTGCTACAAATTATGTCAATAAAAATAAAACTAAAATAAATATAGTCGTGATTAGGGTATAATTATCAACGATACTATGAAGAAAGGATCACAAATCGACAAGGATTATAAATGGTGAGTAAAAATGAATAACAAAAAATATATTTTTTTTTAAAGTAGGTACTACTGTGGGCGTTTTCGTTTGTATATAATCTATATATATGTATGTATATTATATGTATCGTGTATCTAAGCTGAAATAAATTTAATTTTTTAATTGAATAAACACGCCCGCAGTAGGTACCTATCCAACAATATTCTTGCTTGTTGTTGATTTTTAGCAGAGCTTGTATAATGGGTAAAATGACGTGAACAATTACGACGAATTTAACTAAATATGTAGACAGTACCTAGTATACTTGTAAATAGTTGTAGTATACTTACTAATCCATGCAGATCTTTATTAGCCTCCTTAATAGCAGCGTGCTGAAAAATTAAATCAGTAAATCATCGGGATATATGTTTTTTTAATGGCGCTAGTTTTAATAGCCATGATAGTTTTATTAAGTAATTGAATTCAGGAAGGTCAGAATAGAAAGACTTTATGTTAAGTGGGTGGTTGATCTATCGAATAGATTTTTTCAATAATGTTCCTTTACTTAGATGCCAAATGTAATATTTAAGAACTTAAAGCCTCACTACACTCACGCGCGGATCGTGGTGCGAAACTGCCAAGCCTCCAGAAATGCGTGCGAATCACGTGCACCTTAAAACCCTATGTCGCGGGACAAAAAACCGATGAACTGCGGGAAAGACGCGCAAACGCGATGCGAAGCGAAGCCGCGATGGATATGAGAATGAGATCCACACTGCTAGTTCGCAGGTGGTTCGCGGCTTCGCGCGCGTTTGTAGAGAGTCTTTTAGGAGCATCAGTTCCCATATGATGGAAATAACCATAAGCGTTTCCATAGAAACGCGTGCTAAGATACGGGCAGAAACAAATACATAATACACTGATAGTTAAAAACTCACAGCCTTAGCGATCTCGCATTTCTGCTCACAAGTCAGGTCTAGTTCATCATAGGCGGTCATCAGTTCTTCAAACTCCTCGATCTTCCGCTGGAGAGCAGTGATCTTAGCATTCTTAGAAACCATCAAGGTATCGATGATGGTTTCAGTAGGAACGTACTTCGGCCTGCATATACAGTTGTTCCTCTTGATAATGTCCACCAGATGCTCGGCCTTGTCAGAACCGAAGTGGGACCAGGCCCTGGCGTCCGTGCATGATGAGTAAGCCTTCAACTTACCCTCATTTCTATTCGGTAAGTCGAATACATCGTAATCATTGAATACACGCTCTCTTTTCGTAATAAAAGACATAATATTTGTTATGAATATTTTTGTTCTTACGATATAATTTCTATATAAATACTAATGAAAATATACTTATTTTGTTCCCCATAACTTTTACATATAACAGTAAGATTTGAAATGTATTCACAATTGTAATAAACAGCTTTTTGTAAATAGCGAAATAGCAAATATTATTTAGAAAACGTCATTTGTAGCCAATCTAGGTGGGTGGCTTGGCATTTTGAAATAGAATGACATCAAATTTAAACTATTTTTTTGTAACGTTACTTTGTTTGGCCAGTGTTATAAGTTTTAACCATAGAGTAACTTTAATACTGGATAGTTGTAACTTTACCAAAGATTTTAAAAGAAAGACGTAAACTCATTATATGTTACTAATGAAATTCTCTTTGTTAAAATCTAAGATCAAGTAATATTACAGTGCATTCACAGTTATTTTACCTCTAGCTGTTAGGTTGGCAATCTGAGCGTTATATTGCCATATATAACTTCTATGACTCCCTTAAACGAAATGTAAAAAACAGTATTGCTAATATTACCTAACTATGCCGATTTAGTACTACACTTTGTGTGATAATGGTACATATAATACGACAGTTCTTAAATATTTAATCAGGTATTTTGGAAGTAATGTTTTTAATAAAATATTTATCTCCATATAAAATCAGTACAGTTGTACCAATATTCGATTAACATAATAATGTAAGTCCAATAATATTAATCAATCAATAATAAACAACAGATCAACATTCTTGTTTCCAGTTTAATTGGGTAAAATGTTTATGACGGGTAACCCTTTTTTACATATCTGTAAGCTCTTCAAGACGACTCGACAGTTATACCAACACTCAGAAAACATCTGTCAGAGGTAAAATAACTGTGAATGCACTGTACCTCTTAGGTTAAAATTAACCAACTTCAAATGCCAATCTTTCCAAACCTCGGACGAAGGAAATCACATCCCCCCTGGGTATGGACAAGAGTAATCTATGCTAAAGAATGTTCTAAATTGACACTGTCTATGAGCATCCAATATTTTGACGCAAATTTTAAAGTAGTGAGTGACATGAATCAAAACAAACGGAAATAAAAAAAAATATAACCCTATAATTGGCACAGTTTTTTCTGTGCAAATCGCAGTTTTTTGTAAATTTAAAGGGTCGTTCACAAAGAACATTTAAGTTGCAGTAGTTGTTATGTCAAATACAGCTAAATAATCTAAAACAGCATAAATTTCAAATATTTTAATAAATACCTAGGTACCTACCAGCTTGGCTAATATGTTTAGAGATAAAAAAATCAAACACAACTACCCACCTATTAGATAGAAGACATAAAACAGCTTGCCAAAAGTGTTATAGAAAAAAAATTGGGTAGATATGATACATATAAACATTCTGAGAAATCACACATTGTCATATGAACGTTGACAATACTCATTAAATGTAACGTTGAAAAAAATGTTTTAAACATTGACATATAAATCTTTTTTTCAACTTGTTACTAT
The DNA here is from genome assembly GCA_963662085.1 of Eupithecia inturbata. Classification (NCBI taxonomy): domain Eukaryota; kingdom Metazoa; phylum Arthropoda; class Insecta; order Lepidoptera; family Geometridae; genus Eupithecia; species Eupithecia inturbata. Next base: position 4,146,303 of record OY759180.1, on the reverse strand, counting down.
AGCCAGGTAAACTTTTGTATGCTTGAAGTAATTTTGTAAAACTTTAGTGGATTCGAAAATAATAACGAGATCGATAAAAACGTGGGTCAAGTACTATAGTTGGACTATAAACAGACGTTTATAAAGTTATGCAAAATAAACCATTATAGCTCATCCCTATACTTCCTGATCGAAGTTACAAACCGACAAGTTCGTTTCTGTGTCTTTGGCACAGATTTGTAAGTAGAGATAGTAGTCTTTGGTTTGCAGGTTTTTCAGTCAGCAGGTTTCAGAAGTAATTTTATTTTAGAATACCAAAATTACCCGTCGCGCATTCTAATGGCCAACCAGGCTCAAATCCACTTAGCCATCGTTCGCGTTCAATGAATTACACACACTCATACAACTTTCGACTTGTATCTCGTAACGAAGGGAAAATCAAGTCTTACGATTCCTGTAGCGACCTCAGGGCGTGGAGCCATGACGTGGGGGCTAAGGACCGGTATCTCAGAGAGTGGATGAAGTGTAACATGCCACTGTACGTGATCCCCGTCAGTACTCTCACCAATTTTATACGGACGATGACGTGTAAGAATCACAGGAGGGTAAGGAGAAAATCCACCATTAAATACTTCTTATTGTAAAATAAATCGTCAAGTGCGAGTTGGACTCGCGCACCGAAGTTTCCGTACGACCTTAATTCTTGCTCAATTTTATAATTCTAGGTTAACGGGAAGTACTACCCTATATAGGTTTTTTGGTCTATGGCGAGAATAAAAAAAATATATATGTGAATAAACTACAAATTTAGGGTTTTCGGATTTTTTCCTTTTCTTGTGCTAAGACCTTGCTTCTTGCTAAATTTCATGATTCTAGGTCAACGGGAAGTACCCTTTAAGTAATGTATATATGCCAATTATTTGGAAATTTCAATATATTCGGCCATAAAGGACTGTACTTTGTTTTTTTGTGTACTTTTGATTGCGTTGGCTTAGAAGTTTGATTTATATCACGGCTCAAAGAAGAAAGAAGAAGTTACGGACTTGAATATTTGATGTTAACATCTACTCGTTACCTCCACGCGTTCCTGAGAAAAGGGTGATGACAGACGGACAGACGGACAAACTGGTCTTTTTTTCCTTTTGAAGTAAGGAACCCTAAAAACTATCTAGTTTTAATAACTTTCGTGATTTGTCGACATTGGAACAAAGGTTACGAACATCATTAATGAAGAGAACCAACGCTGCACCACAATAACCAGATCAACAGGAAAGGGCATTTCCTGACGCCTACATTCAGGCAAATCCGTTGTTGAATTATAAGAATAAAGAATAAAATATAGAATAAAATATATTTATTTTATAAACAGACTTAAACATACACAACACATACTTAATAATACAAACAAAGCTTAATTAAAGAGGTAACAAAAAAAAACATAACAAATGATGACAGTCTGTTTACAAAATTGGCTCTGGCTCAGCATGTGTTGGATGACTAGCAAACTAGCATCCAACGCTGGTCTTCCGCCAGAGCCACTTGTTTGAATTATGAAATTGATGCTATATAAAAGGCATTAAAAAATTGTTTGCTTTTCAACATGATAGGTAGGTAATGTTAGAGTTCTGGTGTTCCAGGTTCCTCGATGTCATCCAGAATGTAAATCCAAGGTGTTAGTTGAAAGCATTTGTAACTCTTGTCATGCTATAAGAGAGTGTTTTGAAGTAAATGACTTTGAGACGTATATTGTAGAGGTTCGCTCGATTATTTTCCATTAATTAATTTCAATTATTTTGACATCTATAAATATTATATTTGTTTAAATCCATAGGAAGAATTAGAATCAAGCAAATGGCCGTGCGACAGATGTTTAGATGCTTTGAAAAGCATTAAAATGTTCTGGAAAATAATTGTAGACAAGATTTTTCACGTTAATATCCCAAAACATGACGAATCAGACAATGAATGCTATGATAGAGATACTGTTAAATGTGTCGCAAGGAAATGGCAAAGCGAAATAATTTCTCAGGCGTACTACGTGAAGAGTATGACGACGCCGGTGATCGGCGGGGTGCCATGGCCAAACAGAGTTGAAAAGAAGAGCTTACAGCACACAGCAAAGTCCTTACCATCGGAAGATTCAAAATTTTATTTCTCAGAGAAAAAAAAGCGGCAGTCAAATCTGGCACGATTGCAAAGGTTAAAAGAAGAAAATAATAACCAGATCAAAGGATTTCGCAAAAAGTTTGACCGGGGCACGCACGCTGCTGCTATAGCGGTAAATAAAGGATGTGACACTTGTTTCTTGGAGAAACAGCAAGATGAGCTCAGTTTGTACAAGAAGGATCTTCTAGAGCTTCACACGAAATGTAATGAGCGTGCCGAACAGGTTGAGCGATTGAGAAGAGAAAACAAGTCTTTGAGGATTGAGCTGGAGAATGTGTACTCGAGTGGGCCGTGGGGATCTCCCTTCTACTCTAATCCTCATAGAAGTACGACATTACAGCCTTTCGAAATGGAGGAAAATCCACAACCAATCAAAAAACTTAACTCGGAAATGGTGATTACAATGAAACAATGCAAAAATGAGGTAAGCTAAGGGATACCTATTAAGGGTTACCTATTGAGCTAAATTATTATTATTTCAGCCCTTATCCCCCACTACAGGGTAAATACCCTCTTCTCCCTTTCCTGCAGTGAGCCAGTTTTGTATCAATTAATTGTATCTATACTGATTTCAGAAATTCAAACATGTGTCCATGTTACAAGTCCTACATAAATCAAACGATCCAAGTAATGAAACAAATGATGTAGCAAGCGGCAAGAAAGATAACCCAATCGATATCTTGAAAAAAGGTATGCCTAATAATTACATCACATCAACATATATTACCAGTGCACTGCTGGATATATGACTCCCCTGATAAGCGCCTTATTGGTTATCGTTTTGAGGTAATGCCTTAAAATAACTTAATTATTAAATTGATTATTGTTATTATTATTAATTATTATTAAATTAATTGATTATTAAACTCTGGTCGAAAAACTTTGGGACTTCCTTCGGACTCCAGCTCCGCCGTTAGCTCCTACAGGGGAAACATTGAAGTTTATCCAATCCTGTTCAAAGACTAAAGTTACATTTAGTTCGTTTGACGAGAGGAGCGGTCGTGGTAATTTCTAAGAAATCAAATAATATCCCAAAATATTTTTAGGAACGGCAAATTATTGGTTTATTGTTATAGTCAGTGAATTACCAACAGCCCGTAGGTATAAGAAGCATGCCCAGTACGCCAATCAGCCACTCTTAGGATAAAACCAAATTACAATTTTGGTATATTCTTCCGAATGAAACGTAGGATTCACGGTTCCTGGCTTCCAACTATTAGCTGAGTTTTATCATCGTCATCATATCCCACAAACATCTACATAAAACCTATACTACCCAGCAGTTATCTGTTCTTCGAACTGTATGACCTGCCCATAGCCACTTTAGTTTACGAATTCGGAGAGATATGTCCATAGCTCGCAGAGAGACTTTTAGCTTATGAGCGAGACCTAAAGATAGTCATCCATAGGTAATCACTGGCATCGCAAATTGGTTGAAGACTTTCGTCTTGTCTTCTCGTTCGTTCTGACTTTCGTTTAGTGAGTAATTTCGAAGCTTCCCGAACTTCGTTCAAGTCGGTAGCTAAGTTTAACGTTACCTTTATGTTGAAACCAGATACCTAATTAGTTATGTTCAAGAAGATTACCTTGCAAAAATGTCTAGCATGTCCTGCGTTCATAAACATTTACAAAAAAAATATAATCATTGTATAATCATCATATAATCACCTCCCTACTATCGGTGTTGTTTTTTAAATTTTCCAACTGACCTGTCCTAGCTGCTGTTAAACAAATGAAATGATATCGGATTGGTTGGTTAGGGTATTCTGGGTAGGTATTAGAGATGGTCTCTTATTGTCATAGTTTACCTATAGGTTGGATACCTAGCCCACTAACAGAATAGAGGGTAACAGCTAGTCAGTAAATAAATTTAAGCAAATTATCAAAACCTTTTTATGTGAAAGGGCTGACTAGAAAATATCAGATAAGGTATATTATATAGGGTAAAAACACACTGTGACGGGTTTGGTTGCAACTCGAAAAATAACAAATAACACGCTTAAAGGTTTTTTCGTCGCTTCTTTACTTAACTCTAGGTACATATCGAAACGATGAAATCGAATATATCATTTTATTATCATGTCTATTTTAATTTTAATAATTTGACTTTTTTGTGAACCTACGTATATTGTATGACGGTAATAAATAATTTATGACTATTAACTCAATTCCTCAGTGCAAAACACATTTGGTGCGATAGTAAAGCGCGAGCTCAGCATCAACATGAACCGGCCCAAGAAGCAGGTGTCGGATATCGAAGGCAGCTTGCACACCGTCAACACTAGCACTTCAGCCCCCTCTTGGTGCACGCTTTGCTCTAAACTCAGCTCTGAACTCGTATTTGTAAGTTGGCTTGACATCATTTACCTATTCACATATGGCGGTACGTAAGAATTCAACTCAGCCCGTGGATGTTGTAAGAGGCCACTAACTAAGGGAACCTACCAAAGAAAGCTTTCTTCTGTGTATTTTAAACACCAGCTCTAATGCGATCAACAATCCGCCTGCCAAGCGTCAAACCCCCCCCCCCCCCTTGTTTGGAGGAGGCACGATCAGCAGATGACGTATGAATGCTGATCGGTAACTTAGGTATTCGTCATCATGACGAGCGGGCAAAGGTTTGCCTGCGACACTGGGATTGCGGGTTCGTGTTTTAGCCGCGGGACAATTGTACGTATGTACGATCTGTACATACTTATTTGTTCCAGGTGTTTAGGTATTTTCTATGTATAATAAAAAAAAACTACTTATTGCATACTAATTGTTTTAAAATATCAGTAGTCTGTGGAGTGTTGGGAGATATCCACTCGATAGATCTATGACGTTGTAGTGGTCGCAGGGAATAGATGGAAGCGGCTTAGGACTGCTATTTGCGGCGTCGTATTGGGGAGGCCTATGTTCAGCAGTGGATGCGTGTGGGTTGATATGTTGATCAGTTATCTAATGGATTGTCCAGCATTATTATTATTATGATCATGATATCAGCCCATTTCTTCACACGGCTGGCTAAAAGCTTCATGTTTTACACGCCAGCTCAATCGGAGCAAAGCCCTGTGCAAGCCATATTATCCACTGCCTTCCTCTAAGCGTTCATACCTGCGTACTTTTTACTAATATTAGAATACTTTTTTTCAGATGACTCCTGCTGAGTAATATAAACTTAAATTACATAAAACATTGTTTTTAATGAATAAGAGAGTTAACTACGTATTTATTGTGACCGTAAAATGTGTTTGTTTGTAATTATACTCATATGAAGCTATACGTGTTTGAAATAAGACATAATTTTAACCATTCGGTCGTATACAAGATCTGTAGCATTAATTGCAAATACAAAATCCAGGTGGTTGAATTTCGGCAAGCCAATTTTGAAGGATCCGATAACTGTTGGAACTTCCTTCGATAGTTGGTAGACATCATCAGGGGTTGACAACCAGTCGTTTTCTGAGTAATGTAGGAAAATAGGAACTCTGATGCTCTTCAAGTCGTACTTTGGAGGCTTTATACTTCCGTATCTACGTAGGTTATTGAATAGCCCATAATTGAAGTTGGTGAATTTACCAGATTTGTAAAGCTGGGCGAAGTGAATGATCTGTTGCGTCGACGCTCCTGCGGGCGTATGACCAAAAACTATTGGCAACGTTTGCTGTGAAAAAAATAATATACTATACTACTTTTAGAAGCGTAGAGGAGAGAAAAGCGTGTCCAATAGTTTAGAGTAGAATAACTCTACCTACTTGAACATAAAGCAAGGCATGCCGTTTGGTTTTCTTACCCTATCGAGCTGTTCCATATTGAAGCCAGTAATAAGGAATATGAGGTTGGCGCATGCAGTCTGTACTATGGACTCCTCGATGCACAATTTTTGAGCAGCTAACTGATTGATTTTACCGTTTGGTAAGAATTCAGAGGTTCCCATTATTTTGAAAATTCTCTGAAAACATATTTTTTGTGAGACTTATGTTAGTTATGTAAAAAACTAACTAGCTAATGCACACCACAATAGACAAAAATATGAGAATAGTGCGAGAGTACTATTCTCGTATTATAATAGTACCAGGCTACGAATAATTTCTTCCAGGCAACCTTGGGAGTTCTGCACATGACGAGAATGATATAACCCAGACATCAAAATAAATAAGTCTAGTATAAAAATTAACTTACTTCTAGAGTATTAGAGAAAGGTGCAAGAGCCCTAATCAAGGGGCTTTTGATGTTCCCAACAAAAGCGATCGGCGCAAGCGCATGCATGGCGATGATTTTATCATTATAATCCGGCCTGGTTGACGTCATCACCCAAAACACGGTGGTTCCTTGAGAAAATCCTATGTACTGAAGCTTTTCGACCTCCGCTGTTTTGAGGATGTAGTCGATCATAGCAGGTAGATCGTAATATCCTATCTCATGCCAGCTGAACTGCCAGAACTTGGCGGAAGTAGGTTTTAGATAGACGTGTGCTTTGGAGTACGTGTTACCGCGGGCGTTGCCCATCCAAACGTCATAGCCTTTGTCTGCAAGGATGTACGCTGCAATGGGAGAGATTAAACATCAGGTTATGAATGACGTTAAGGTTGTGATTTGGGACAAGTGATTGAGGTGAATCAGTTCACTGCCTCAGCGGTGCGGCAGTGGCAGTGTTAAACAGAAGACGTTATTTGGTCTCTGTTGGATAGCTATTATAGAGACCGACCCGTGTTTTAACTGAGATATAGAAAGTGACCACGAAATACGCTTCCCTGATCACCATAGCAGAAGATAGGGGTTGTAAGATCTTGGAGTCCCTATCAAAATAATTTTCTTTATCCGGTAGTAGTCGAGTTGACTCAAAAGATCTCTCACCTAGACTAGTCGATCGAAAAATAGGCATAGACATGCATTTATTTATAGCTCACACAGTACAGAAAAAATAGGCAGAATTTCCAATACGTTTTGAAAACGAGAGTAGATACGAGTAAGGACAGTATGATGTTGATGATGATATCAGTTCTCACCAAGTCCTTTCCCTGGTCCCATAAGCACCCATTCTGCCGAGGACGACAGTAGACCATGCATCAGGAACACCACGGGTCTTTGGCCTGGGTTTTGGTCCCTGCCGTGGATGATTCGATGCACTTCCAACACGTAGCCATCTTCTGTGAGCACGTTGTGTGCCTCACAGGGATATCTGTATTTCCCTATGAGGCTTACCTGTTAATTTGTCGACGATTTTAGAAATATAACGTTTAGTTAGAGTACCTACTTAAAGATGCGTCTAGATTAAGTGGGTCACATGTTTTATAACACACGACCATATTATTAAACTTGATAAATAACTATGTTTTATAACATGTTTTGTTAATTAATTTGGATGCACTCTAAGGTGGTTGTATGCCGCACACTAGCGCCGCCACCTATTTTTATTTATTATTACGGTAAACACAGGCATTTTTAAAAATCCATTGTACAGTTTGAGATACCTATCTTAAGCTTTTTTTAATCCCTCGGAAATCGTTTAGTTTTGTATAATTTAGACAGAGATGCGAAAACAGAGTCTGGTGGTGGCCACCAAAGCAACTTCACATCTCTGCCTAAACAAAATAATAATAATTTTTGGGATATTATTTGATTTAACAAACAAAATAAATTTATTAAAAACTATTATTGTAATAGTCTCGCAAACCGTGGAATAGGAGTTGATGATGACGATGATGATGATTTATTTAAAAAGCGATGATGAATAATTCATCTCGCTTTTAGATGATTTATTTATAGGCTATGGCTTTAAAATGATCTTTAACAGAAAAGTTGTATCAATTATGACAACCCTTCTAATTGATTACAGAAAGTTGTAGCGCGTTTATGTCTTTCTAATAAAAAATGTGTAGTTACATACAAAAGATAGCAACGCGCTCGTAATTTTTATGTTATTTCTGTTCGTGAACATGAACAACATGTTTGTTAAAAATGTTAAACCTACCTACTTGCTTACTTTTAAAATGTTTTTTTTTTGTTACTGTCGTTCACAGAAATCTGAATAATTATTCAGATTTCTGTGCTGTCGTTACTGTTAGTAGGTATCTTTTCTTTTGTCTTGTCTTTATACGTACTACTGCGGTACTTACAGTATCTAGCTGAGAGTCTTCAAGTATTTCTGAATTGGTTCTGAGACTGACAGCAAAACCGGGGATTCCAAAGACATTGCTGATCAAAACTAAACGGAGCAGTATCGAAACTAGGTTTAAACTCATTTTTAAAACTTTTTACTGGGGTTAGTTGTGATTTTCTGAATGTAGTCAGGCTTTTGTCTGATAGGCTTATTTTGTTAAACGTATTGTTTTTTTTTTATAAAATACCTCACTATAAATTAAATGAGCCAACAGCTCTTGAAAAAACGCGTATGTTGACTAGACTTTAATCGATTAGTCAACCATAAGATTGATTAAAAATAATAACAAGATAACTATCAATAATTTCATGGTTATGACCTATTTTAATATAGATTAAGACCGACTAGATAATTGTTTAATAGTTTTAAGGGCTCTAAGCCATTAAAACTGACTTAAAACTATAACTGAAAGTTTATTATGGGCAGGTCTATGAAAAGACTACCTATAATAAAATTTCAGTGTTTTTCCACTGAAACTTAGAAGGCCAGCGTTTGCCCACCAGTGCGATAAATAATTGGAGAGATTTTAGGAAATCGTTGCTTGTGATCTGCACATTTAAATTATTTATTTGTCCTACATTCATTGGGTTGTATGCAGTCGTTGCGTCGTTTTAAGAGGGCGCAACATCCACCGTTTTGTAAGAAGGATAGGCATAGGATTTCGCGTTCATAGGAGCGGGACTGAGCATACGTTTTTGGAGCGGCGTAAGCGCAAAAATCAAGATTTTGCTTATTTACAAGAAAATACTACACAACTTATGAAGAAACTAGACATACATAATTAATGTATCTTTTAAAGGCCAATGTATACGCTTGTACAACAAAACTCCTAGTGAGTTGCAAAAAATTATCTGTAAATAAATACAAACAAATTATCAAAACCTTCCTGTGCAAAAAGGCTTACTATAAAATATCAGAGATTATCGAGAGATATACATATATATTATCTATAGGATTAAAAAGCTTGGGACGGGATTGGCTCTACCTCGAAAAATAACAAATAACAGGCTAAAGGTTTATTCATCGCTTCTTTAGTTTAGTCTACATACCGCAGCGACAGAAATCAAAAATATCACTTGGTTTCCGTGTCGGTGTTTAATTATTAAGAATTTGACCTTTTCTAAGTGCACATTTATTGTATTAATGGAAATAAAGAGTTTTTGGTATTGATTTTTTGATTTTAACTGTTCCAAGGTCAAATAATTAGTAATAACCTACGAATCAAAACATTAATCATTTCAATAGACCGCAGGGTTCCTGAGATCTCGACTAAATTATGTGCGAAACAGTTCACTGACTGTCATGTATGACATTCAAGGATCCTGTTGTAATTAAACAGCTCTGTTTGAAGAACGTAGAACTCACGTAGAACGTAGGGTGTATGCCACATGACATATTGAATGACATAACAGTGACATGCTCTGTAGTTGATTACTAAGGACTAAGAAGGTAGTTTATAGGTTACATAAAACCTACATCATTCTTCCCTCCTTATATTTGTTTCGTAGTCTTGCAGATGAATTGGCGGACGTTGGCTTCTTTCAGGATCAGGCGGAAGGAGTGAAGGAGATTCTTCTGTGTCATGAAATTCCGCATGTTCAGAGTCTGACTGAAGTTTCGCTAACATCTGCGCCTGCGCCTCTTGGCGCCAAGTGTCTGTTAGATACCATTATTTCTCGTCCGCTTGCAAAACGCACACTGCTGCTTATTGGTGACGGTTCGATCATCTCGACCTCTTCTCGTACATGTTTCATCAGAAGCACTTTGTCGTCTTTGAACCATGATGGCAGTGTTTGTCCCGAGGATGATCGTCTTGGATGGACAAATATCCGTTCATGTGGAGTCATGTTGGTTGCGCTATAAATAAGTGATGGAATGCTGTGTAAAGACTGCGTTAACATTCTCCAACATTTCCACAGCCATGTTCTTAGTTGTCAGTGCAAGACGTTTTGTTTGCCATAGCGTTCCATTTAAGCGTTTCACTTGTCCATTACATTGAGGATTGTACGGTGCTGACCGCCTGGTAGCAATTCCTTTTTCGTTTAAAAAGTCTTTTAATTCTCTGGACATAAACGCAGCTCCTTGATCTGTATGTATCATACATGGCATTACAAACATTGAAATTCCGTTAAACTGCTGATAATACTGTCTAAGCTTGTGTCTTTGCAGGGGTATGCGAATGGGAATCTCGAATATTCGTCAATTATTGTAAGTAGATATATATTTGTTTGCGGTGGATGATGGTATTGGTCCTTTAAAATCTAGAGATAAACGTTCAAAAGGTGTTGTTACTTTTATCAAATTGCCGGTTAAATTTCTATTGAATCTTGGTTTTTCTTCAGCACATACTTTGCAAGACATAACAACGCGTTTTACCTCTTCCGCTGAATATGGAAGATTTTTGCATCATACCCAATGTATCATTCTTGTTACTCCAGGGTGGCACAAAGATTCGTGTAATCTCATCACACCATTACTATTTGTATTAGCACATACCGCTTTAGTACGTGACAGAGTATCAGCTACAATATTTTCTTTTCCGCATCGATATTTAATGTCTATCTTACAGTTAGCAAGTTCCATACGCCATCTCTGATTTTTTCATTCTTTATCTTACTTGCTTGTCCATTCATAATAAACGCCACTGATTTTTGGTCAGTTATAAGATAGCATTGCCGTCCGAGTACGTAGTGTTTCCATTTCTTTATTCTTTCGACGATTGCATATGATTCTTTCTCAATAGAAGGATATTTTTGTTCACTTTTGCTTAGTGTTCGAGAGATAAATGCAACAGGTCTTTCGTTTTGAGAGAATGATGCCGCTATTGAGTGTTTTGATGCATCAGTTTCGATTGTAAATGGCTCCTTTGGATCAATTGCAGAAAGAGAAGCTATTGATATGATTTGTTTTATGTCCTGAAAAGCTGCAATTTGTTTATCGTTTATGGATAAACTTCTACATCAATTAATGCTCTTAGTTTATTCGAAAAATCTGGTACCCATTTCGAATAATGTGAGAAAAGACCAATGATAGGTACGTCTTATGGTAGCTGAATCATGTGGCACCGGCATTTCTAGTAACAGAGTTAAACGGTCTTTGTCCGGTTTAACCACTCCATTGTTAGTGTTATATACTAGAACGTTGAGGTTCCTCACTGAAAATTCGCTCTTTTCTTTGTTGATGGTAAGGTTATATTTTCCAGCCATCTCCATGAATTTGGTCAGTTTTTGATCATGATCTTCCTGATTTACTCCACAAACTATAATATCATCTAAATACGAGTAAACACTATCCAGATTTGACAATTGCAGAATCGAATCAATCGTTCTTTGGAAGTAACGTAGCTTGCCGTTTGTAACTCCAAAAGGTATACGACAAAAATAGTACAAATTTCCTGCTCCTTCAAATAAGCCGTCCTTGGCTTATTCGTTGCAATTATTGGTATTTGATGGTAAGCTGATTTTAAGTCAATTTTGCTAAATATCTTGTACTTGGATACCATCGAAACCAAATCTTCAATATTTGGAAGAGGGTAGGCGTCTAAGTGGATTTATTGACAGTTTGTGAGCAGTCAATGCACATTCGTTTCTTGTGATGAGAGCCCGACGTTACAGTCTGCGAGCGAACGCCATGGAGAAGTGCTCTTTTCTATTATTCCGTCTGACAATAGTTTCTAAATTTCAGTTTTGATAAATGCTTGGTCATCAGGCGTGTATCTGCGAGATTTGATAGCGATTGGCTTACAGTCAGCTGATAAGTTCCCAAATAAATTGACAGGTTCTCAGTTTTGCTGGTCCTAAAGCACTTAGTCTGTGCTTGGGCTGGGTTCCACCAAATTCTATGGTCAGCTCAGCATGATGTTTTAAAATGTCATGATCCCAATATCACAATATCACTTGAGTGCAAAGATCCTTGATCACTCGCAATGGAGTGTTTGACATTTCATGATCGCTTATCTGAACTTATGTATGACATATTTCTTTTATATCTTCTTGTAAGGTCGAGGATGCCATCAAAATTTTTGGTTCCATGGTTTTGTTTGTATAGTCCATACTATTGTATTACGTCCTTATCAATAAAACTGGCAGCACTTCCGGTGTAGGTATATTAAGGCTTTTACTGGTAATCCATTGACGTGAATTGAAATGATACATTTCTGAAGACCAGTTGTTGATGCCAATTGTATACATGAAGCAGTGTCATCACCCTTTTGAGTCGTTGTTGAAGTAGTTTGGCTTTTGCAAACTTTTACGAAATGGCCGGTTTTGCTACATTTTAGGCAGATAGCGTTTGCGGCAGGACAAAAACGGCGAGGATGTCTTGATTTGCCGCAAAAATAGCAATTGCTCTGATTTAAGTTTTGGTTTAAGTTGCTTGCAGCGGCAAAGGGTGTTACTGTTTCTATAGATTGAGATGCATAAACCGCTGTTTGAATTTTAGCTGACTCGCTCTCGCTTAATTACCTGCCTCCTTCAAAGTGAGCATTTGATTTTCCTGTAATCGTTGAAGTAATCGTTGAATCGTATGTCCGGGGATGTTATTCCGGCAATAAGCGCATCTATAATAAACGCCTTCTCATTCTCATCGGCTTTAGTGTCCTTGAACTAACAGTCTTTGCTTATCAAATGCAGAGCCTGTATCGATAGTTGATAGTTAGCCTGGGTCGATAGTTTCGCTTGCCTGTTGCGTCCTTGTTGCTAACATATGTAATACTCGCCAAAACTTCACTTTTTGGCTTTACAAATAATGCTTCTAATATTTTTATGGCATCTGTGTTGTCCCCTCAGTGTACTATGTACTTATACGATCCCGAAGAGATATAATTAACTAACAGTTGCAGTTTCGAGGTTATGAAGGCTTTTTCTCGTTTGTTTCGAGAAAATTTTCAAATGTTTTTTTTCGATGTTTCCACTATGACGAAATAGCATTAGTTTGCCCTGACAACGCGGGGTCTCCTTCGATCCGCTCAGGACGGAGATACTTTTCCATTTTACTTGAGTCTGATTAGATAGGTACGATTACATGTGGAATAAATTGTTGTAATAAAACAGCCCTGTTTGTAGAACGTAGGTTTCTTCTTCTACTTGTCAGATGGCTTCTGCGACTGGGAACGTAAGTTTAGTACTATAATACCTACTTATAAATCTGTGGGGTTTGTTCCACATGACATATTGAACGACTTAACAGTTAGGTACTTGCTCTTTATTTGATTACTAAGGAGGTAGTTTAAAGGTTACATAAAACCTACATCAGATCCAAAGATTTGGAGGTTTTTACCACGGGGATCTCGTGAGTACTGAGATCTCGACCTAGTTTGACAACCAAACCTGCTATGTATGTTATGTACCTATCTTAATAAGTAGTATGCTAGTAACCCGAGAACATCGCCTGAGAACTACAAAACTGATGAAATTCGGTGCATGAAAGTAATCCGTTACTACTTTTTATCAGGGAATAGCGCGTGCGAAGCCGGGCAGAGGCTAGTGGCATTATTATTACTCTTACACTGCTTGTGTGGTAGGATCATCGTACTACTAACGCTATCTAGTAGTGAGTAGTAAATGTATTGCAGTTACCGAAACGACGATTTTGGATGGCACTCTCGATAAACTTGCTTAAAGTTGGATTTGATAAGTTGGCTAAAATCTCGACGTTGACAGAGACATCGACAAAATTGTCTATGGTTATTGGTATTGTATTGATTGTTTTCTTTTCTGTTTTCTTTCATGCACTTTTCTTGCAGGTGTTTTCGCATCTCAATTTTGTTGTTTTTGTTTATTTTCTTTCAAATTCAGTTTATTTTAGGCATTTTACATGCACGTATGCTTGAATTATGGCAAACCAGGAAATAAGTCTGAAGTGGAATGGCTATCAAAACAATATTTTAGCAAACGTAAAGGAGCTGTACAAAGACGAAGGCCTATCAGACGTGACATTGGTTTCCGATGGGCAAAGTTTCAAGGCTCACAAGGTGATTCTATCCGCTAACAGTGCTGTTTTCAGAAGTATATTCCAGGTAAGTTCCGTTTAAGTTATTTTGCAGATATTCAGTACCTACCGCTAAGATATCGATTGACACCCACGCCTTTTACAGCAAAACCCCCACAAAGATCCAATTATAGTGCTCCATGACATCAATAATGACTCCCTAAGGACTTTACTAACGTTTATGTACAATGGGGAAGTGAATGTGACTGAGGAATTTCTTCCTATGCTTTTGAAGACTGCTGAAACTTTGAGGATCTGTGGACTGTCTACGGGAAGTGAAGCAAAGGACACTAAAGATAGTGATGAAGTAAGTATTTGTATAAATACTGAAAAGGTTAGATTATAAGTTGTTTGACACACAATTTCTGTATTATGCTGCAGAGAAGCCATTTGCGAGTACATGCTATTCACTAGGTAAAAGTTTTGGGTGTTTAATAATGTTGTATTTGGTTTCCAGAAAGCGTTAGCAACAACACAACCTAAAAAGCGAAAAAGTGTTCATGAGGACAATAACAATCGACCTAAGAAGCCTAGTCTAGTCAAGCCACCATTAGAGGCTGTACCAAATCTGGTTGTTGACTCTTCCAAACACAATGTGAGTGTACCAGTTTTCATACATTAAATGTCAATGTTAACTGGCATAGCTGCTAATTGCCTGGTTATGTGTCTGAAAACACTACTCTTAGACCGGTGTTCACCAACAGATGGTTTATTTTAAATAGTTGTTTTGAAGTTTTTGACACAAGTTTTCATACATTATACATCAAAGTTAACTGACGAAGCTGCTTTGTTGTCCGAGTATCATTTGATGAATACAGTACCTTGGTAGCGGAAATATTGAACTCTATTAAGTTGATGAAAAGAAGGTTATATATTTCTGGTGAGCCTCTAAATACTAGCAACCAATGTGACTTAAAATGTATTGTTTTCTAGTGTACTCTCTTATTCCCGTGTTACAGTGCGGTCAAAGGGGGTCCACAATTTTCATACTACTAATAATGAGCACCCACATGCACTGCTGAATGTGCCTCCTACAACTTATGGGGGAGGGGGAGGGGGGGAGGTTATCGCAGTTGAGGTGTGAAAATATATACAGAAGAAAGCTTCTGCCCTTCTAATAGGTTCCCTTAGTCGCCTCTTACAACATCCACGGCTACAACCTGATTTAGAGAAGTGGTTTCTTACGCTGCAACAGCCACGGTGTCACTATAAATAACCAGTCTGCATTTGATTAACATTTATGGTCAAATAAATGTTAATATAATATTATCCAGCCAGGCGCAAACCCTAAAACACACCAACATCTAATTTTCCAGAACATCATTCCAAAATTAGAGCCAGTAGACTCTCCACTCACTGACTACTCTGGTGAGAATACCAATGACACAGAAATCGCACTGCTGGAGGAAGCCATTGACAAGAAATACCCCATAAACCCAGATAACTTATCCATAACATCCCTATGCACAACGGGACTTAGCGATCGGAACATGAAGAAATGGATCAGCGAAGTCAGTAGTACTCAACCATGCATACATGCAAATGATAAGAATATAATTGATGTTGATGAAGACAAGGAGAGTGTTGAAATTGATAAAGAAGTAGAAACTGTACTGCAGAGCGGTACCATTGTGGAGTCATTGAGTATTACTACAGAGAATCTTAATTCAGTGTCGAGTGAAGCTCATAATTGCAAAGGTGAGTCAAAGCATTGGTAATGAGTTCACAAAACTACATTAGTGGGTAATGTGTTGTTGGTTCTCCACGAGATATGGCCAGCCCACTGCCACTTCAGCTTGCTAATTCTTTGAGCTATGTCGATAACTTTGGTTCTTTGTCGGAAGTATTCGTTATGAATCCTATCCTTCAGAGAAAGTCCGAGCATAGTTCTTTCCATAGCTCGCTGAGCGAACTTGAACTGGTGGACCAACCCTACCGTGAGTGTCCACGTCTCTGCTCCGTAGGTCATGACGGGTAGGACGCACTGATTGAAAACTTTAATTTTCAAGCATTGCGGTATTATTAATTTATTTGAATACTTTATTGCACACATTTAACAAAAGTATAAAAAAGGTGGGCTTAATGCCGATGGCATTATGTACCTGCCAACCACACATGGTAGAAATAAAACAAAAAGGCGTGCTATAATTAAACGAAGCTTATTACAGAGATTATCTGAGAATAAGTCTATTTACAGAGAAAAAAACTACAGCAATGTAATAATAAACTTGCACTATATAATAACACATATAATATTTATATATGTACATACTATATATTATAATAGGTATTTACAATGTTTGTATGGATAATATTATGACGAGAAGACTTGACGTAGTTTTCCAAACGCTGCTCAGCCTAGCAGGATCCTCCTCTTGGCTTCCTTCTCGAAGTTGTTTTTACCCAACTGCAGGATCTGCTCAAGGTAGGTAAGTATACTCGGAAACAGTTTTGGAACGTGGCCATGTACGACCACCGGTTGAATCAATGTGGCCATTGATCATGACTTTGGTTTTATCTAAATTCATGCCAAGACCGATACATCGGGAGGCTGAAGTTAGGCTGACCACCATCTGGTTAGCTCCTCTAGCGACTCCGCCATTAAGACTATGTCATCAGCGAATCGTAGGTGTGAGATGTAGATGCCGTTTACGTTAATGCCCCTATCCTTCCAGTCCAGCATCTTAAACATAGCTTCCAATGCGCTTGTGAACAGTTTCGGGAAAATGACATCCCCTGCCTCACTCCTCTGCGCAATTAACATAGGATTTAAGACACTACTAAGCAAAAACACGTAATCTCTTTGACAATAAACGATATCTACCTATCAATCTTATTGGATGGTTTTAGACTGACCCTTCGTAGAGACATCTCAACACCTCGATATAACGATATTCTACTTGGCATCGCTGTAAAGATTCCAGAGCAGCCCATTGCAGGATTCGACGGAGTCAAAGGCCTTCTCATAGTCCACAAAAGCCAGACACAGGGGCTGATTATATTCTTCGGACTTCTGTATAATCTGCCTCACTGTGTTAGTAAAGTAACATATTGAAATACGTTACTTTGAAAAGTATTGAAATCTGTCAAAAAACCGTAACTCGAGCCATGCTTAAATCGTAGTTGCGTTTGAGTATTCTGATGTTATTGAATTTAGTTGGTACTTATTTTAATAATTATTGCCAGTAACAGACTAATTAAAAAAGAACCAAATAGAGACATATTCTTGACTTTCATGCTACTGGAATACAAAAATTATTTTAGCTTATTATTTTTGTTGTATTACAGATTCTAAGAACAACACATGCTATGCAAGTCCGTCGTTTCCCTGCCCGTTCTGCCCTCGAGTCTACAACAGCTGGGGCTATCGGCGGAGACATGTGAAATCCAGACACATTACAAACAGGTAGGTACTTATATTGTCTATGCAACGAATACCCACGAACCCCAAACCACCTGCTCAAATCTGTGAAATCTATAAAACATTTCAATCTCTATAAATTTATATTATTTATTTTTATTTATTCACGACAACAAACAATTATACTCAGCTCTTACTGTAAACAAAAATTAAAACTTAAGTATTTTTACTGTAAGTATAATCAGCCCCGTTGTCCACGAATTGAAATAATTACATAATACGGCAAAAACGATAACAGAAAGCTGATACCTAGTTGTAGTTGAGCAGGAGCCTACATTGTTTGTGAATAGGTGCGCATTATGTATGGTACCCATCAATTACAATACTTATACAACATAGAAAAACGCCCAGGTCGGGAAAAGAAAAAAAAATACATTAGTGGTGCTTAAAAACAAATTATCGGGAATCGAACCCGCAGTAGGTACAGTACAGTACGGATGGATACAGTCAGCAACGATTGTCGCCGAACACAAACCAATTCTAATACAGCACAAACAGCAATTTATGTAAGTTAACGAATGAAGATTTCAAACTTCACACTTCTCACATCAGTGACATAAACTTTTTTTTACATACAAGAAATATTGAAGATTATTTTGTCAGCGACCCTAGTCGCCGACTGCACTCACCAGTAAGTTTGTTACAAAACAAATATGTACAAAACTAGTTCATTTCAAATTTACAATATTGTTTAATCATAATGTAATCGACATTAATATATCCATAACTTCTTTTCTAAACTGCCCAGAAATACTTGCGAATAAATCGATGCTAGTAAAATCTTTGTTGAATAATTTCATAAATCTTTTTAGAGGGGCACGCTCACTCTAGACAGACTTTCGTTTGTCTTGCAGAAAAAGAAAAAAAAAACTTCCCTTAAAAGTAAATATAGGTTTAAGTTGTGTGTTACTGTAAAAGCCTGTATTTGGTAAATCTTAGGATTTCCCGACATAATTAGGTAAATAATAAATAATGCTGGATAATCCACACAGAATCATCGAGCCCAAAAGTCAGCAGGGTCCTTATTCCACCTAATTAATCGCTTCACCATAACAATGGCATTGTCTCAAAATTACACATTATGGCTTTTATCTTTGATGAAAGAAGAATGTAATTTTGCCTATTCTTTTTTTGTCTAGTTTGCTCAGTAACCATGTTTTTTTTTAGGTTTGCACAGATACAGTCATAGTTAAATAAATCAAACAAATATTTATCTACCTTCCAGGCTATCCTGCAAATGGTGCGTCCAAGTGCTGCCATCTACCGGTGCATGGTACACACACGCCACGCGCGTCCACGGAATACCTCACGAGGAAGCAAGGAACTCTCTCGTTGTGATGGTGGAGGCTCATGCTGTACTGACCCTGAATGAACCCAGCGTGACGCAATTATTGGGGCAGGTTGGCATTGATGGCAATGGAGAGAAAACAGCGGCTAATTAGGGTATGTTGTTTCATTTTGGCTGGCACCAATGGGGTATTTAACGCGTTCACTGCCAAGCTTAAGCGATGCGACTCGGAGGACGCGTCGCATAGTAACAAGCCACCGAAGAAAGCTAAGTGCGTCGGTGGCAGTCAAAGTATTAACTCCGACTCCAAGATTATTACCAACCGTCACCCATTTCAGACGGCCCTAAGGGGTCGGTTCGCCCTAAATCGTGCCAACCGTCTGGCTGTCTAGAGGGTGACGGTTGGCACAGAGGGGTGTTTTATATTTAATGTGTGTTACTGTGTCTGTGGCATCGAATCTACCTAAATGGTAGATTAAGCGTCCTGTTTTTTCCCAAAGTTTCGTCTGTCTGGGTATGGCTGGCTACGCTAAAGAAGCTGGCAAAGTCCAAAGTGTGTCTCAGTCTTTGAACTTAATATTTTCTTGAAACAAAAGACTCGATTAACTATTTTTATAATTTTTTTCTGATGGACTTAATGATTTCTGAATCTAATATAAAATTAAGTTATTTTCTCGTAATATTATGCGGTTTACACTTATTTTGACAGTGATATGTTTTCTGGTCCAGATGAGTGCTTAAAATGCAATTTTTGACCAATTTACTAAAGTATAAGATTCTATGACAATTATTTTAACATTTACACAATGACGGTTTAATAACTATGGCCAGTAAAGGCATTATTTCAATATTTTAAGTTATCTTAAATAATAATAATAATAATGCTGGACAATCCACATACAAATAAAACACTTGTTTCCATTTTTGCACTAATGTCTAAGATTTGATTTAAGTTAGTTATAATTTCATTAAAAACTATAATTACGTAGGCAATAAGACTAAGTAATTTCTTAATTTTTTAATTTTGTGATCTCAATAGTTACATTGAAGTCATTTGCTTTGTCTAAAGATTGTTATATTTTTATACATAACTACTTACTGATTAGAGGTTTGCGAGTCTTATATAAATATTTATTTTAATAAATGTTTAATAAACTAAAATATCTCTTAAGAAATCAGTGTAATACGACAGAGTTTATAGAGCTTAAGATTTTGATAAATATATTTTATGGGATATTTTTGTAATTAAGTAAGTATACCTATAAAACGTAAATGGTAACTCGAATGAATCAATGTTGTATGTATGTTACAATATCAGCAATAACTTAAACTTGTGATTGAAGAAGTTTATCGTAATTTTAAGAATAGTATTTTTGGATCGAAATTATATTTAAATGTGTAAGGCCTAAATTCAAAAATATACGATAAAAATATGTGATCAACATTATAAAAAATAGCAAAGAATATATTATTAGTATTTTATATACTTAATTCGAATTTCAAATTCATATAAAGTCGAATAAAACAATACTTTTGTATAACTTTTAATGTTTATTAAACACATTTGAGAAATTAAACATTCTATACTTAATCGGGAAAATGTAACAACTCAGGTTATACACCTTTATCAATTAAACATACTCAATACTTTATTTTAAATGCTATTTAACGAAGCAATTTAATAATAAAAATTATATTAAACATATCAAACTGTACAAGCTATTCGGAGCTTCTATATTTAAGGAATATCATTAATACAAATCAAATCGTTTATTTCTGACACAATAGTGTTTACAATATAATATGAGTCCGCAGGATCCCGAACTAGCCTGAGCTGTATTACAGGACCTAAAGCTTTTCCTAATAATAAACAATATTGTGTCTTTAATAGATTATTTAAAAAATATAAATCTAAAATATATCTAAAAACTAAAAAGGAAAAAACAACACTCATTCAATAAATATTATAAATACTCATTCAAATTAGTCACGATAATACTTAGTTTATTTTATACGTACCCTCTCCTCTTAAAACTCCAATATAATTTGTGTATTATTTTCCTACGAGCAATAACATAACAAATTGTCCACTTTTCTATAAAAAAGTCAAATTAGTAAAATAACTTGCTCAAACTCTTTGGGGAAATCAAATGTAAACTAAAACGTCTAAAATAATGCCAGATTTTGGTACTCATTTTAAGATATAAGTTAAATAAGTTACCAAAGCAATTATAATTTAGTTTTAAGATACACATAAGTTTGGATTAATCAAATTATATTTTTATAAGCATAGAGAGCTCCTATGATTATGTAGAAAATAAAAAGTGTGTTTTCGCCATAATTTGCTTTACGACTAGTATTATTTATATCCAATATACTCAACTGTATTGGGAATACAAATTATCTTTGGATAACAATTCACTTATGACTAAACATAAAACTTATGGCTTTAAACTTTGACAAGATTATTAATAGTAACGCCATAAAAACAATGCACCAACAGTGATATTTAGCAAGCTATAGAATGTAGCCAACCAAACCTTAGAACGTATGTGTTATCAAAGTATGTAGTTGTCCAAACTTCTATAGCTTGCTAGTAATACCTGTGGTAACTTAATGCAATGTGGAGAATAAATAGATATATTTTTCAGTACCTGTTTTTCTACAAATCTGTCACAGTACCTTCAATAGTTATACCCGGAGCTAGCTCTATCTTCTCGCTCTCTCTATTATCTACAATAGGGTATATCATCTCAGGCCTGTTATCCCTTTTCAATTCAGCTATGATACGTTCTTGGGAGTCTTGTCGGGGGAAATCTCTAGATGGCGTTGGTGTTCTTGTTTTTATGGGAGGTGTAGGCGCGCCGTATTTCTTTGATAGATCCGGTGGTTCTCTTGAGCTTGGTGTGTATTTTGGGATGTCAACCTCTGGTGCAAAAGA
Organism: Eupithecia inturbata; assembly: GCA_963662085.1. NCBI lineage: Eukaryota > Metazoa > Arthropoda > Insecta > Lepidoptera > Geometridae > Eupithecia > Eupithecia inturbata. Next base: position 4,124,375 of record OY759180.1, on the reverse strand, counting down.
CACTGGCGGTGGCGGTGCTATAGCTTTTCTCGACCCTGAACGCTTTTCAAGTAACGCGCTCTCCGATTCTCCGGATCTCTTCATCGATGCTCGGTTTCTGGGCGTTCGTTTCAACATAGCTTGGAAGTTGAACGGCGGGTCATCATCGTTCATATTGTTCGTTGATCTTGCCATCGCTTGTAGCTCCTTAATAGGGTTCGGTTCTGACAAGTCGATACCGTGTAAGCTCTTACTGTATGACGTCTTTCGTAGAACAGGGCCGCTGTTTTCTAAGGTGTCAGTATCGTCTCTTGCTCCCATCCACGGTGCGGGTGGTTGGTAGTAACTTTGCGGAGAGTGGCTCGACTTTTTCTTGTAGACCGCCGGTCTTTCTTTGGCAGGTTTGATGTCGTCAGCTGGTAAGACCGTGACGGGTTGTGTGGGATCCCTGCAGAATGGTACGGCGATGAGCGTTTGGGTGCTCGCAGTTGCTTTTGAAATGTCTGGCGATGAATTGAACCGCCGCTTTAGGGGTTCGTCCCAAGGTTCGTGATCTGAGTCGTATTGGTTCGCGAAAGTATCACTGAAAGGAAAAGATTTAAAATTTGAGATGATATTATAGTTCGCAGGAGAAATTAAATATGGGAATGTGAATATACCACGATAATTTGGGTTCGTTTATCTTGATATAATAAAACCCTAAAGCTAGGCGATCCATATCGAATCAAATAAAAACTATTTAATTCCATAAATACAATAAATGTACACTTATAAAAGGGCAAATTATAAAATAAAACACTGACACGGAAATAAAGTGATATTTTTGGTTTCTGTCGCATCGGTATGTAGGCTAAAGTAAACAAGCGTTGAAGAAACCTTTAGCGTTTTAGTTGTTATTTTTCGAGTTGAAGCAAAACCCATCGCAAGCTTTTTTAACGTCATAAGGGCTGGACAGGGATGAAAAGTAGGTACCTAAGGAATGCAAAACAGCTTTTTTAATCCATAGTGCAAAACCCCTTACTACCAGACCGCAGCAGGTAGGTTTACTCACTTGCTCTTAGCGCTTGGGTCGCACATATACGTAGTATCATAATACTGCAGCTGATCAATTCTGAAGGGTAGTTTCCACACCGTCGGGGGTGTAGACCCTAGGAAATCTGGTCCTTTAACGTGTAGGTCCACGCGATCTAGAAGAACAGATGTGCTTGTACCAAGAAGGGCTTCGATGACTGCCTGGTTGTAAATGTGCACCTGAAAAAGAAACTGCCTATAATGTAGTAGTATAGTTTTATATCTTTCCTCCCTTTTGAATTATTCTTCCGGGGTTAGCGAATAGTTGTTTTGAATCAACAAAAGTTTTCTTTCAGTTATCTGATTGCTGAAACTGTGTGAAATGGTCTAGTTTCAGTTTTGTTATATCTTCTTTAATCTATTCCAAATTTTTTGTTTTCTTATAGGTACATATTGACAACTCGTTGGACGCTCGCAGTTCCGCTAGAAGAAGATGGTGAGCGAGCTCTGACGCTCTGTTATTTTTCGAGTCGAAAATCTTGCGATGGGTTTTGCACCCATCGCAAGATTTTTTATCCTCTTTTGTATGTAGCTCTCTCCTGCGAGAGCTACAAGCGGTGGACTGTCGGGAAACTGCACAGGACAGACAAAAGGGCTTCTCTTATCGGAGGCAAGACACACTTCGGGTCGCTGAGCCATGGGAGTCAACTTTTCATATATTACCTGCTGTGAAAAATGCACCAGGTCCTGATACCTCACAGCTCGGTACTGCAGTAGCACTTGGAACATGGATCGGCTCTTCCATTTCTGCGCGAATCTCTTCAAGAACGAAGCCGTTTCTTCATCTATCTCTCCCGTCGTCTTGCTCACAAGCGGGCCGTACGCTTTCCGGACTATGTATCCACGGTAAGCTGTAATCAAGTATAGGAAGCTCCTTTTAGCAAGCTCCTTACATTGACCCTGTCAAATACTTCTGACGTCATTATTGGTTTTCTGACAAATCCATGTTTACCTTTTTGTATCAGTAGAGCTGCTTCATCCTCCGTAACATTCATAGATTGGTGTTTTTTCAGTTCTTTTACTGCAAATAAAACAACACATAAGACATTTGTATGTATATGATTTACATTATTTACTTTAATAGTAAGTATAACTTACTGTGCAAATTTTTTGCTTTGCTCTTTATCGCGTTTCTCCTCGCTACGAATGCCCTCATCATGCATTGCACCTTTATTATCTTCTTTACTTGTGTCTCGTATAACCTGCCCCATAAAAGTACTATGTTATATGCCTTTACTTTTGTGATTTTAGCTCAATGTATTTGCTTCGTAAACTTGCTGTTTACCTTGATAAGAATTCTTCATTGTAATATTTCAGAAAAACTTTAGTTTTCCCTAAAATCCATCCTTCCATTTTAAGTCTTATCATCAGTAGGCGGCAGTTGTCTTTTGTTTCTTCCACGTTTTCATCGAAATCGAAAGCCAAAAAGCGATACCTGGAAAAACGAATCTGGGTAAATTAAATCACCTCTTTATGCTGCGTTAGCAGTGTTTAGGAACTTACCTTCGTATAAATTCGGCAAAGAGTATCCGGCAAGAGTACCCATTCTGCCGAGCTTTCGCTGTGTCTAAAATGGCCAAGGCTCTTAGCTGCTGCCTGACGATTTCTCTTTGGAATCCTCTAGGATTGTCACTCATGTCTGGCCTGATACATCTTACGTAGTGTGTTCCACTACTGCCTGATGATAATTGCTTAAGAATTTCTAGACTTGTTGCTCTGTATGTTGCTGCGGCCGTTCGCATTCTGTGTACTTGGGAGAATTGCCCTTTTGACTCCGTGTTGTATTTCTGAAAATAAAAAATTATCCTTAGACGTTCTTAGCAACGGAACTTTTTTGAAATGGTTGTTGGTATTGTCTACGAAACTCACCCTTGCTTTCCTATTTGATTCTTCTTTCTCCGATTTAGACTTTGCTACAACAACTTTCGGTTGACTCGGAGACACAGTCAAGTTGCCAGTTTTTGTCAACTTATTCCTGAACAATTGCTGCACTGTGATATTTACTGACGCTCGCATAGTTTCAATCATTTCTGGTGGTAGGAAGTCCTTATTTTTGTCAGACATTTCCCTGGCGTCGTAGTTTACTTTGCCGGTGTAGTGTGCCACACTAAACTCGTGGCTTCCAGATAGTTTTATGTAGGGGCCTTTAAATGTGGTCCTTATTGTACCTTGAATAAAATTTCGTGTTGTAAGATCATGCTGGGTTTTTCTAGATATTAATACAACGCTACTTACTCATAATAAACTCCTGGCCACTCCCAGTGCGGCTGGCCTCATCCAGAATATAGAAAAGGCCAAGTGGTCTGCCCATTAACTGATCCACAGAGTTTTTATTATCATAGAACTGCAATGGTACAACAGGGATCTCTTCTTCGGCCGTCTCATTCATTTCCCAAGCAAATATTCTTTGGTTATACAAGAATTGTATTTGTTCATTTGTTGTATTCACAATAAGCTGTTCCAGCCGGTTTCTATGAAAACATTCGAAACCAAACATGTCGAGCAAGCTTACCGAAAACTTATCGCCACTGGAAAAATATGATTGGTCATTGACGTAAAAACAGTTAGCTAACAGCTAAAATCTAATTTGAATTTATGACTACTTACAAAACCGATCTCATGAAGGATAGTTTTGAGTTGATAATGTTTATCATCCAATCTATGAGTCTTTTGTACAAAGCACTTGCTAACGTATCTCTTGCGTCTCTTGCTTCGTCAGTAGAGTGTCTTCTTTTTACGGCCGTTCCGCTTTCTATCAAGCAGTAGTTCAAAAGAGCCCAAAGAAATTTGGTCTCGTCTAAAGATAATAGCTTGGCTACCTTTTTTGCTTCCTCCGGGTTTTCTATTTCCGCTGATCCACTTTTGCCTTCTTTGAATCGAACGTTTCCTAGTGCTAGTATGGCAGCCAGAATTGTCTCGAAGAAAGTTATGTCTTCTACTTCCCAATCAACAGCTTTTAAGTTTTCAATAAATTCTTTGTAATTGTCGACGTTTTGTTCAGGATTTTCCCTTACTCCTTTCGGTCCTTTAATAGGCTCATCTTGTATTCTAAGGTATCGGTGTTTCCTGTTTTTGTCTAGGCTAAGTTCTTCTAGTCGATTATCAGCTTCCATTGCATCATAAAAATAGTACAATAAATCAAAGTTGGCCTGAGTCCTGAAACAGAATTGAACATATACAATTTTTCATAGATAATTTGGATTAAGCTTTTTCTTTTAACTTACATATCTGTTGAAGATACCCGCCACCTCTCTTGTTGATAAAGCCAAAATATAGCCCCACTAAGTTTCCCCGAGCTACCGTAGGTAACTTGTATCTGAAATAATGCTCTTGTAGAATGAGCATTACACGGAGTCCCTGCAGTGATTGCTGCTTGAATTGCCTTTGTGGCTTTTTGTACTCTGTCAGCTGTATTGTTCTTCATGGCTCCAAGGTATGTTAGATGAGACAGTGCATGCATCATGTTTGTAGACTTGCCAGATTTACTTTCTCCGGAGAACACTATGTATTGAGGTTCATTGTGATGGAGAGCATCCTGGTAGCCACTATCAGCTATGGCAAAAATGTGTGGCTCATTATCTGATCTCGATTTGCATTGGTATTTTTTGTGGTGCTAGAATAAAATATTACTGTTTATAGTTATTTTATCTACTACTCTAGTAGGTATTTTATCTACCTTACCAAAGAATACAAAGGGACCAATACTTACAGTTTCGCTATAAATATCTTCTTTAGTGTTAGGGTTAAGTATCAGTAAAATATCTCCCACAAAAGATGTGAAAGCGCCTTTGACTAACTTGGTCTGCAGTTCGCTCAAAAGCTTTTCCTCTGTTAGTTCTTCCAGACCTGCGAGATCTTCAACTTGCATGTTCTCGGCCTCATGACAACCTTCGGTGGTTAATAGACCGTTTTTGATGATCCTCTCTGGCGTTTTACTTGGCGCTTCAAAATCTTTAACTTCAAATGCAAGCATTTTGAGCTCTGTTGACAGCTGAAACAAATAAATTTATTAATTTTTCGATGATAGTACAGTCTCCGTATTCGAAAGTGGTTTTCGAAGTAATGTTACTTACATGGAAATCATTTTCAGGGACCATTTGCAAAAAAGGATGCTCTTCTAACTCTAGAGAAAATGGGCGATGTTCAGGGTTCTTTTCAAGGCACCTGTAACGCAAAACCGGTATTCAAATTGGCGAACTTAATCACCAATCACATTAAAAGGAAATCGAAACTTACTCTGAAATGAAGTCGTTGATGTCATTCGACGACATAGCCGGTTTCGCGACGCTCGGTGGTGGATTCCTTACTATTTGAAACAGAGCAGCTGTTGGATGCATGTCTTGGAACGGAGCTTTCCCGTCCACCATCTCAATAGTAGTAATTCCCAAAGCCCAGACATCGGCTCTGTTCCCATACCCCTCGTCACCACACGTCACGATCTCAGGTGCCATCCAGCTTGGCGATCCGATATTCGTCCTACTCGTGTCTAACGTATCTTTTAACTTGCACGACAGCCCGAAATCTGACAATTTGATCTCCCCATCCTTAGTAATCAAAATGTTGCTGCATCTTATGTTTCGATGGATCACTTTGTTCTCGTGCAAGTAGACGAGGGCCTGGAAATGCATATGAGATTTATCGGACCAATCGGAGAAGGCAACACGCGAGTTTGACAGCGAGTGATGGAATGACCGCCCCTTATGGCGCATCTTGTTAAGGCTGGCGATAGTAGCGTCACTGTCAGTCAAATGGTCGACGCCCATAAGATTCATTGGGGTCTATTTGCATACGTATCTGGCTCGATGTCGCCGGCGCAGGCGGCTTGTCCGCGCACTCCGCTGTCTGATATATCAGTGTGCTTAATGCGTTCATTAAGGTCGTTTAGCGGTTAGTGAAGTGCCGTCGGAAATCTTTTGAATTGTGTTTAAGAAAATATTCGAATATTTTTTGAGAATGTAAGTTCTGTTTACTTATTTATGATGCTGATTCATGGTACCTATTTATTTATAGACAAAACAGAATATCTTCGACCAGCGGCTTTGCACTCCTATTCTCTGATAAAATTTCATCCCCTATCTATCTCACCTCGTCAAGAGATCTTGAATCGTTTATTGAAGTTGACTTTGATACCTACCTACTTTATTAACAGAATGCATTAAGTTGCATTTATACGAAAGTTTAAATAAATCAAAAGTATTTTACAATATTTTCATCGACAATATCTACATCACTAGTTCAATCATTCATCACTATGCAACATCGATAGATATGCATGGAAGATCAACCGAACGAAAAGGACCAAGCACTGGTATTGTGAACCAAGTGGCTTGCATAAAGATAATACGCATTTAAGGCTCACCGATGCCTTTGGAGCTTAAGATGTCGAATGAAATTTATTGCGTTGAACCATACGCGAAGGTCATAAGGGCGGCTTTCGCCTGAGATCCCGGAGTTAGAGAGATCATTGGCTACCGCGTCAGAGGTTCGTATATCTTGTGTGCGCGAGCATTATTTACGATAATTGAGCGATGCGCCGCGATGGGGGGCCATCACGGTGTTGTCGGGCGCGCTCCGACATTCACATCGACAAGTTCGAACGCTCCGTCGCGAATCACATCAAATAAAGCGGCGTGCATTTTAAGTAATGGCCCTAGATTGTATTTCAACGTACGTGGACATTCGCAGGGGAATATTTTATTCGACGTCACGCGAACAGAAATCGCCGGGACTCGGCCGGGATCCGAGAACAATTGAGTTTGCATTGAAAGTACCCACCAATTGATTCAGCCGTTGAAGGCTGGACTGCCAGGCCCTTTGTTTTATAAACAGCCATCTCAACTTGAATGTGACGAGGGACATGTTTATAGTCAGTCGAATATGGACTTACCTTGATCGTATATTTGAGGATGTAAGCGATGTGTTCCTCGAACATTTTTCTGTCTGCCGCGTTTAGCTTTCTGACAACATCGATGACAGACCCACATTCGCACAACTGAAAACAAACAACCCAATACGGTATCTGTCCCAAAATGCGATATAAATCAAACGGCCGGCGGCGGTTGAATGGCATTGACTCACCTCGAGGACGAACCAGACGTCGCGTGCACTTTCGGACTTGTCACAAAAAACTCCATAGAAGTCTATAAGGTTGGGATGTTTAGTGAAATCCCTAAGTATTTTGTATTCCTCTTGAATGTGGGTTTCATTTTCGTCTGTGTAGGTTTGTACTTTGATGGCGACTGATTTGCCGGCTGCCTGGGTGTCAGTTGCTTTATATACAGCTCCGAATATCCCCGAGCCAAGCTTAGTCCCGAGATTGTACCGCTCCACTGGACTCGGTAAGGAGGCTACATTCAGGCCGTCCTTCATGCTTGCCAGGCTTGCCAGCGGAACATATAATTGACAGAACAATCCTGCTGGATAAGTAACAACCTTTATTATTGTCAACTCTAGCCAATGTTAATGCTCAAGTTGCTTTAATGAAAATGCTTGTTACTTTACTCGTTCGGGTCATTCATTACTTTTCTTCTGATTTAACGATGCGATGGTTACGAGTTTCTTGTTGGACAGGCGCTACACTTTGCACTGATATTTACGAGTTCAGTGTTACCTATTTCAAGATTTATATTTATATACAGGCCATTCAAGCTGACATATTCCAATAAAACTAGTTTTGATTGACTCAGATTATCTACCATGCTCTACAAATAATGAAAATAGTAATTTTCTATTTTATGTAACATTCAAGGTTTCCTAATTGTTATTCGAGTAAGCGCTTAGTCTGTAGTACTTCTTCCTCCTAAACCGACTGAACTAAACACTTCAAACTATTTTTGTTTATTATCATCCATAAAAAGTATCTACTCACCCCTGTACGTCCACACTGCACACACTCCACCAGGGTAAATGCCTGCCAGCAGGAGCTCCCTCAAGTGCTAAGGCTTCTCGTATTAAGTCCACGGTGCTAATCCCTCGTAATACCATTAGGTAATGGCTTGTGACCTTCGGACGCCTTTACTATTAATTGGGGACGGCGTCCAGTTTTAATTGGAATGTAATTTGATTTGTTATTAAGAGGATTAGACAAGTCTTTGTTTTGGCAGGTGTTTTCACGTGGTTCATATTTAGCTTGAGTTGAGGTTATTGCTTCTTAATTTGTTTTTCTTTTAGGGTTGTTACGATGTAAACATTTATGACTATGACGATTTAGGTAGGTGCTCTCGAATAAGTAACCATTAAATTACATTGAGTTTCCTCTGTTCGAAATATTCATCTGGATTTATCTAAAAAGCATTATTGTCCAGGGTTTTTTCTTTGACGGCAACAAAAGGGTCTATTTCATTCAAAGTAAACCCATCCGTCACTGGTAAGTAAGTAGTTACATCAATGTATGTTGTAATTCAATCCATTTCAATGTTTTCAATAGATTCGCATCGCCAATCTCTAAAATATGTGATCGGTCTCATGATCTCCAAAATATATTAGTCACGCCTGCCTGATCAAGTGTACTTGAATTCTTAAACATCAGTACAAAGGGCCTCATTCATTGAGCCTTTCTGGTCGCAGTTTGTATAACAGTATGTTTAGTTTGGTCCTTCGGTACTGTTATGCTGTCAAATTATTTTAAACTCAATCTTCTCATTCATGTTTATAAAAGTACAGTTAGGATGCTTTGTTCGGTGAAGTGGAAGTGCTTATGAGTTTTGAGTTCTATTGTGTTTGGGATTTTTCATCTTTGTTTTGCGAGGAATGGGTTGTTTCTTACTAAATTAGTTGCTCAAATTAGGTGGTTTCCGTCAAATTATCGATTTAAATTGACTGATGTGTCTACTGTTTTAAAAATATAATATTAAATATAGGTATATATACATATATATATATATGTACCTATATTATATATATATATATATACCTCTATATACATATATATGTTTGCGTCACTAAAATAAATTTTAACATCTTGTTTTGGCTAATTGATTGATTTTGTTTTTATTCAATCCCACTTTTAACTGCCTTACTTGAACCACCCATTATCTTCTCAAATCGGCTTTACTTTGTGCAATGTGTACCTATCACAACGCGTCGAACCTTTCTTAAGGACTCTCGAACAACTGCCAAATTAGTCGGAAGCAAAATGGTAATTGGTACTTTACAAAAGTGCGTTAGCTATTGATACATCGTCTCTGTAAGTGTCTACTTGGGTGATCGATCGTTGCTAAAGTTGTTTGTTGTTTTCGTGAATAGGTTTAACATTATTTGTGAATTCATTTTGTTCAATTTAACATTGGAATTCATCAAGATCTTTAGTCCAAATCTTTTTGTCTTTCGGAAAATTTCTATAGTATCTAGGTATCACCTAAATATGCTTTTGGTTTAGAAATTCCCTTTTTTAACAAAGAACCTTCGAAATGAAATAGGGTAAAAAAGCTATTAAATAAAAAATACGCACATTTTATAAAAAAAGGTTTCATTTTGAATAACTACATCGGTATACAATTTTAAATTATTGAAATAAATAAAATGATGAACAATAAATACCTAATTACTTAAAGTTATCACTTCATTGGAATGTTACAATACTCGTAATCACTTAAATCTATATTAAAAATTGACGTATTTTTTACAATTAAGGTATTAAACAAGGTACTACGAATTAATGGCATATAGAAATACTCGATGTAAGTGATTATTTTTACTACCAAAAGTTTCAAAAAACGTAAAAACGAGATTTTTCTTAAGCTTATTTGAAAGATAATACTGATTTATCATTAAAACTTGTGCAGTATTTATCACAAGAATCATTTAATAGGCAGCGGCAGCGAAGATCAACCCAAAGTAAAATAATGGATAACACTCCCATAGTTAACGCTCTTAGGTGCTCTAAGTAAGAGAAGATGATACAGTTTCTTCAACCCATAAATTCGAATAACAAAATAGTCATCCAATCTAAAGAGTCCATGTTGGCCCTGCTGATCAAAAACCCTCTTTCCTTGATCCAAAATCAATCAAGTAAATCTACTTACAAATAGCCACCCACTTATCATCTCGGCACTTCTGGCAGTCGACCCGACAGCACCAGTGAAAGGTGCAATTGCAGGGCTTCAGGCTTGACCGTCGGATGAGGGCATGCCCTCGTCCGCAACAGAGGAGGTCGCAGGCTCCGGTGCGAGAGGTTCTGCCGATGCGGCAGATGCGGCCTGTGGTGCCTGCGGAGTCCATGCGAGGGTTGGCTTCGCAGAAGCTTGGAGACCTGGTGCATAAGGGATAAGATAGGTTAATATTAAGTAGATAAGCTAAATAAGAATGAAAGAACGACACCTTTAAAAAAAACAGTAGGTGTTGCGTTATATTTGCTTCCGTAACATGCCAAGGCGAGTAGGTATTTCACTCTCCAATACCGAAGAGTCAAATCAAACCTTAAGATTTGAATTGAGTTTTCTGAATTGTTTCGACAGAGCTTCTCACTCTCGTATCTTCATTTTTTCTACTTAGACTGAGTAATAATTGTACAGCCATCATAAACTAAAAGCTAACCATGAACCTTATGATGCTGATGATAACATAGACCAATCAAAACTCAAATATCAATCAATTCATGAAAAACGCTAAGTTCACGCGTTTGATATTGAAATGATTTTGACTAAGAAACTTACTTTTCATAAAACAACAGACTAGTCTTCGGGGCAGTTCGTGCCTTGCTCCTCTTTCTCCCTCGAGGTCTACCTCTCAGCACGTTCACTCCGCTGTTCATCTCCTCTTGAGCAATTATTAGTGCCTGAAGAAAAGAAAATAATGTCCTTTGATTCTTATTGCTTTAAGAACATATAGTTTTGTATCAGAATTAGATTTGGAACTGTTTTAATTTTGGTGTGAGCAGAATTGTCGGGAAGTAGTATTGGAAATAAGTTCAGAGGAACAGGAAGTCTTGGTTCATAAGTTAAATTTAACTCTTATGTGTTTCCATCTCCCATTTACTTATTTCCTCCTACTACCACAACTAGCTTCTGCCTGCGTCTTCCGTTATGTGGTACCTGCAGAAAACGTTACCAATAATTCTTAGGACCTACATATTTGCTTTCAGCGATAAGGCCGCCCATTGAGCCACACCAGATTTAATTAGTATACCTACTTGAAACTGTTTGTTTAATAATTTTATGAGTATTGATGGTGCAATACATTATTCATCTATCTATTTGTAAAACATTTTATTGATAGGATCAGAAGTTCTGGAGATTGCACTTTAAAAATAAACTCTATTAACCTTTTCTATGTAGGTGTAGGAACACCGTGTAAGTAAGTATGTGTTTAATTAAATATGTTAGATGAAATCTTGTAGAGTAGGTACTGATCTCACCTTTCTATACCTCCTCTTTATAGTGGAAGCCACGACCCTGAAGTCCGGAGTAGTCCTCCAGCAAGTCCTTAGCTGGCAGCTTCCAGACATGCCGTGACATTTGCAGCGCACTTCCATGTGAGATGATAGAATCTGCAAAGAAAAAAACAAAAACATGTGCATTGAAAACGAGATTATTAATATCACATTAAATCAGTAGTACCAGAGACTAGTATATTACTTTACTAGTCTCTGGTAGTACCTAAGGTAAATAGGTTTATGAAATTGCACCATCTTCGGTCCATCGTATTTTAGTATTATTATTTTAGCCTGAAGAGTCCCACTGCAGGACACAGGTCTACTTTAAAAAAGTACATCAAAAGATTTCAGTGATCGTTCAAAAGAAAAAGACCTCAGTAATCGTTCACAAGATCTGCAAAATTGGAAATGCCGACACAATTATTCCGATCTCGAGATGAGAAATTCCCTTTACAAAAGCATAAATTCAATTGTCCCCATACGTGACCACATCACCGCAATCACTTCAGTGCACCACCCACCAGCTAGCTCATAACATTTACATAATTAAACGCCTTGCGCGGGCGCAATCACGTTGACGTCTTAATTTCGCCAACGCCGCCGGCGGAACAATTTCCCAAATTGAGTCGGGGCAAAAATTCAAATAAATCGGTGTCCGGACCCGCCCTCACTGTCGGACAGACCTTAATAACGTAGTATTAAGAGCGTTCGCGATAGAATTCGCCACCCAAGACGTTTGTAATACGCCGTAATGAAGCCGGAATATTAAAAATGGCCCGAACCGCTTATTATGTTCTCACCTCGATGGCTGGTTCGTGAAATACGGCCGGCTAATACCGGCCCCGGAGCGGGCGGCCACGCCATACCGGCTCAATATGCCTTAATGGTGGCGCTAGCAACACCAGCCTTCGGTTTCGAATTCCCTGATAGCTATTACATGCCACCCATGGAAAACAATCAGCGAAGTCTATTGAGTTATCTCGTCGTACGCTCGAGATGAAAAGTCAGCCGCTGCCTGAGTTTAGCACCATCTGGGGCCATTTCTTTTAATTGAGCAATTTATTACCTGTTCGTTTTCTTGGCTACCAGCGGCAGTTAATTATTTGACTGCTAGTAATTTAATATTTTAAGGCGCTGAAATGAGCTTTTGAACCTAGAGATTAAAAGCTGTTCCCTTAATCTTCCCTTTTGTTTAGTCAATGTGCAGGTATGAGGCTGGTATAATATTTTCTAAGCATCTACTTGACATAATCGTCTGGTTGCGCTCAATAATAAATTATCATCGTGATGAATTGCAATCATCAGATAAACAGAGTCATCAATCTAAATTACCATTGAAGTGTCGAAGTTATTTATAATGTGGTACGTGTTAATAACCATCGCTGGTAGACTAAACATGATGTCATTAGGCAGTGGAGTGCCAGACTGTAATTATGCCCTTGAGGGCCTCCATTGCACTTATCTGAAGCTGAGGGACCTACATCACTGGCACGTAGGGAGTAATAGAGCTATTTGTGAAAGGTCTGGGAAGTTTTCATTACCGCCTTGCATGTTTCTGCCGCCAAGCACAGTTGCTGGGGTATAGTTGCCTCAATCATTCTGCACGGTTCAAATTGTGTGGTTTGAACAGATTTTGAATGCTATATTCACCACAACATCTACTTGTAAATACTGTTTCCTTTCACCACGTTGGTATTTCTTTAGTCTCATATTAATAAAGGTAGAACACTTTATGTTGCCATAATAAAAGTCTATTCGATAAAGTCACGGGAAACCGCTAATTACCGACTACAATGGGATAGATAGCCATAATATTTAAATCGATATCATAGTCATCGAGACAAAATATTAACTCATCGAATACATTTTTTGTAACATAATTATCACCTCGGCACTCTAATGCGGTGCCTAATTTCTTGTGTGGGTCGGGCAATCTTTTATGGTCCGCTTCGGACCTTGGCTGACTATCACACTGCTTTGTATCGTAAAGGGTTATATTTTAAACTGAATTCACAAAATACGGAAGGTTCTATGTTCAGTTGAAAGTATATTTTTATAATATATGTTCACCGATTTCTCCGACAATTTTGGACCGATTTTGTTGGCTTTTTTGGGCTTGTATAGATATTAATTTCAGAGTGGTCCCATGAAAATTTTATTTTCGAGGAAGGGATTAATAATTATCCCGCAAAACTTAAAAAACAGTGTCGATTCGATCAGTCGTTTTTAGTATTTTCCAAAACAATCACTTGTGCTAGGTAGGGCTTTACACAAATCTAACAAAGTGTAACGGGGTCCATATGATTTAATGTTTCTACACCTACCATAATGTCTAAAACAGGAATAATATGAGAAGAATGGATAAATCGTGTCTTAACACCGAGGTGCACTCCGTATTACGAAGGTACATTTCTTAATTATGCGTTTCGGGCTTTTAACTCCGGCAATATGTCATTGATTTCCTTCAATTACGTTTCGAATTCATGTAATTTGTGCTGCATTATTGACTTTCCGAACTCTGCCCCTTAAAACGTCTTGGACTTTACAGTGTGACTGCAGTGGCCTTTATTTTGACATTAATAAAAATATCATCGCGGGGGTTATTACCAAGCGTGTCTAACAGAGATCTCACTGGGAGGCTGTTAATTATGTACCTCCTGGGCCAAGGGGGGACAATGGGCCAGGGGGGAACAATGGTCAAGCGTCGGGCGGACCACCGGGCTTGCGTTGGCTCATGATGGGTTATAGATTAAAATTCTCAATTGAGATTTGCGTAGGTAGTATCATCAAAATCTGAGTTTTGAAAGGGTTTTGGGTCCGATAGGTTGTTGAAAATAATGTGTGGATTTAGCGAAATTCATGACCATGTATTCTCTATTTCTTTAGGTATGGTGATGCAGTTTTTAAATTACGTCATTTGCAGTGCTGTTCCGTCTATTGCTATTCTTTTGTGATTTTGTTCTTCATAAGATATAGGAATTTTAATTTGTTGACTGTTTTAGTAATAAAATGCAACATAGTAAGCAATGATTAGCTACCAATGACAGATCAAAAAATATGGCCGACCACATAGAGCGGCTCGTAAAAACGTCCTATTAAATTATCCATTTAAAATGTTGTTAATTATTTTGCTATTCTCTGCTACTGGTAGTAAAAAGACCAATAGCCAACCAAGGTGCCTACCTTATCAAGTTTACTATTTAGTTATTGCATCATATTATGGTACATACATTTGTCAAGACTTATTGACTATATTAAGGAATACACACAATATGTACCCATTTAGGGTGTTGCAATGGGAGACGCAGACAGCCAGATACGTTATATGATACTAATTTAATAAAATGGTATGAAAGGTAAGAATGTCGAATAAAATTAATGCAAGATTTCAATTACAAGTCACCAAAAGTATCACTTAAAAAATCATTTAGTTCGTAGTAGCATTTTTCTTTTAATCTATTTTAAAAATATTATAATTTCCTTGGTTTTAATCTTGTCTGGAATTTTATTATAGGTATACTATTGGTCTAAAAAGAATATTTTTTTATGTAATTTTATATTGTTTTCTTAGTTCGACATAGACCCCAAAAAGACAAAGACATTCGTATTCTTAGGCAAAACGCACTAACTCTACTTTTTAATCGACTTCGAGATAAGTAGGTTGTCCTATGTTTGGCTCATGTATGTATGTTTGTTATGTACGTTGACCGATTAATCTCGAGAATAATCTCGAGTAGGAATAAAAACATAAATATAAAGAAATTCGAATTCGGTTTTTTGTAAAAAAAACATGAAATTATTTACTTTCAGTGGACAAGGCAAGTTTCAGGTCAGTCAACAACTCTACTTCTATATCAACTACACCCAAGCGTCAAAAAACCTTTTATGATTATTATACTTTATGTTACCGCAAACGTCAGCGACGCGGGCAGCTATAATATAAATTAAACACCCCAACCTAATTAAGAACCATAAACGAATACCAAATTAAATAACTTTGTAGGTACGTCGTGTTTGTATTATAAAACCTTGTAAGAACGTAAATTGTATCAATCGTAAAGCCCTTTAATAAGTCCCGTCCCGAGGTATGCCCCTTTAATGTCAGATTTAGTTATTATTAATATTATATCATCCACAAAAAGTTTATAGACACGTTATAAGAAACTATAAACTGAGCTATTGAAATAAAGTTTAATTTTGATTGTAGCGTCTTAATTGGACGCTTTGATAAGTTGGTTATTTTGTATTTAACATCACTTTGACATGTTTATTATTAGAGGCCTATTAAATTATTAGGAGTAATCCTCTGTCTGGTATTTTGGCTTGGCTGTCGGTTACTCGGTCACAGGGTAGTTTATGTACAGCTGGTTCACTTTACTACATAGTTTTTCTAAGATGACAAGGATTTCTTATTAGGACCGACGTTTCCAAGTGTTAGTGGGCAACAAAGGATAACCCAGAGTTATCTTAGAAATCGTATAGAACACCAAACAAAAGTTGTAGATACGTATTATCATTGCGGACACAGATATCGTTGTTAAAAAATTTACAAAATCACATAAACCAGTGATTACTTTTAGTCTTAAACTTTTTCAGTAGTTTTAAGCCAAAATTTTAAGCAAGCACCTCGAGAATAGTCTCCAAAATACATCAGTACTTTTGTTAACAAGAGGCATAATTATCATCAGCCTATAGTATAGTAGTTCACTGCTGGACATAGGCCTCCCCTTATGAGCGCCGTGGCCGTAGCGCCCTCTCTCCAGCTTGCCACATCCAGCACCAGCCTGCAATCTTACCCATACTTTTATTTATTCTTTTCAAAATGACCTAGCTTCGTCCCTTTTCCAGCTGCCATATCAGTGGCTTAGATCAGTTAGTGGACAGTAACTAATAACCACTTGGACGTTTTAAGGTGTCAGTGGGCAAGTTATTACGATTTCATTGGAAGCACAGCTGTAGGTATGCCTTTTAAGTCGGCAAGTAGTGAGCTAGCTGTGTTACGCGAGCGAAAATGCAAATTTATACTTTGATCTATAGGTAGTAGGTAGAGTTTTTGTCTTGCAAGTTTGCATAACCAAATGAAGTTTTTGAATTGAGTCAAAACAAAATAAATTTGACGCTTTGTATTGAGATATTGGGTATTAAATTAAGTACCGAAAAATATATTTAATAAGTATAGGTTAGGTTTCTAGTTAAAAATAAAAACTTCCGGTAAATGATAATGATAAAAGGAATGTCTAATATTCTTTAAAAAATTAGGTAAAATATTAGGTACCTACATAAAGATTAATTAAGTGGGTAATTTAATAACTGGCCAAAGACAGCTGTTATCCCAAAGTGCCTAACGTGACACGTAATTCACCTTTGTTTTGACTTAACTATAAAAAGCGACCAATTTTAATGTCCAATTTAGGGTTCCATAATAAAATAGGACAAGACACATTTGGGTTATTGTGGTTCACAGGGTAGGTGTCCAAATTATAACATCGAGCGTGTGGAATGGAGTTTGGTGGTTAGATGGCCCAGGTCCCTGAACTGGGACCTTCTACTTATATAGAATTTTTGGATTATTCACGAGAAATGCTATGTACGTTTCTCTTCGATGTTCGGCTCGGACACTAGATCTTTTATTTTATGGTTTTTGCGAAGTGAAAAGAATCCTCGAGATTCCGATGGCTCGGGCATGTACCTAGTCCGGATGCGGAGAATGGCAGCCAGCAGAGCGTACCTACATGGGGCGCCCAAGCAGTCGAAGGCCTATAGGTCGCCTGAAGTACCGCTGGAGCGATAAAGTTGAGAAAGACCTACAAGAACTTTGTGCCGTCGACTGAACTGAAACAGCAAGAGACCGAGATAACAGGCAATATCTGGTGTCGGATGACAAGGTCCACTGCGGGTCACTGCGCCACGCCAGTAAGTAAGTATGTAAGAAAATAAGCAATACGCTGCTTCTGAGCCAATCAGATTATTAATCTTTATTATATTATAAAGCTTAAGCTGAAGACAGGGCGCTGCTATGGCGCTCATTAGGGGAGGCCTATGTCCAGCAGTATCCTATCTTAGTCCGATAGCTTGATGATGATGATGATATTATAAAGAGGTTTTTGTATGTTTGTAATGAGTAATCTAAGTACTTGCTTCGATTCGAAAAAATATTTTCACGATTATTGCTATAAGCTGTTTTATTCAATAACACGCGAGCGATGTCGCGGGCAGAAGCTCGTTCGCTGATAAGCTATTCTCTTTCAAAGTTTTTTTTAATTTATGTAGTGATGTCATTGAATGTGAAACGACCGTCGTATAAATGACGTCACATCACAATGAGTTCCATTATGTAGCAGATGTTCAACGGTCTCGTATCAAGGCACAAAGCCATCTGGGAGCTCCTTAGCTCAAATTGGATAGCGGTGGGGGGCGTGGCAACAATAACCAGCGTGGGTGGTCGTACATGGCTATAAAATATGTTATTATATAGCCAGCCGCGATCACACCCCACTTTATGTGCTATAAACTATATCTCATTCCATGTTTACGGGCGGTTATTGATACACGAAAAATTGCTAATGGAATTTGCAAAACTTTATTTGGGTATTTATGGTAATTCAGGTTCGAGGTAATGGTTTGCTTTTGTTTTTGGGTGTCCATGGTAAATATCTCAATTTAAGAGATAATCTGAAACTTTATGTTTGTTCTTATACTTAAGCTTAAAGTAAACATACCTACATCGATACATCGTTGAATATCGACTTATTTGTTGTAAAAAAAAAAACATTAAATATCTTTATCTTTTGCTGCGTTAAGTTATGGCTGCATCTTTTAGGTATGGTACACAAATACAACATAAGCAAGTTTAGTGTTTGCCGCTTTGGAATTAATCGGTGAGTCAAAACAACAATAAAGAATATAAGTAAATAAAATAAGCTGAAAACTTTGATCGAGTATTCCGTAAATCAAAATCAACCCACCAGTATAAAAGCCCCCATCATGCAAAACCAGACCCATCTGCCTCAGAAACAGGCCACTCATCGCCTACCTAATTCCACATCTACACCTTCAAGCGTCAAGCCTGCTCTCAATTTGAAATTCACCCCGCATGATCAAACCTCCCGTATGCGCGGTATGCAAGCTTCTAATGAGGTAAATTGAAGAGCTTACAAGTATTTTCAACCTGTGCTAGAATAAATATCAAAGACAATGCTTGATTTAGAGGTTTGATTGTTTATTTGATGTTGCGTGAGAGGTCTTAGCTTCGGAGAATGTTTTCAACGTAAAAAAATAACAAAAGCAAGAGAAAGTTACGCAAAGCAAAGTTCTTCGAAAGCTTTTTTATTGCCGCTGTTGTTGACGGTCATTCATCGTAACATCTCAATTACTTAGTTTAATTAGTTTAATTCCTAAAAACATCAGCTAACTTTTCATGGGTATCGAATACTAAAACAATTAAAAATAAGTACCTTACCTCTAGCTAGAGTATGAATAGGTTATCCTTAAAATAAGATACCTAATGCTAAATAGCTTAGATAGATAAGAATTTTTATTAAGTTCACACACAAACAGCACAGGAAAACCTGACAAATCAACAAAAACAGTATTTAGGTAAGGGAAAAAAAATAATTAAAGCAAAAGCAAAACAACCAAAATTATACACAATACCTAAAATAGACACTTAGAGCTATCTATTTATAGAGCTTCTTTTTTTCTCTCTTTTCTGAAAGTCAAGGTTGACCGAAAATCAGAGCAAGATCTTTGTATATCGTTCAGGTGACTTAAACATTTTACAATCTTGTCTGGTTTTTGGTTTTTATAACCCAAATGTAACAAATTAGTAACGTCGTAACATAAAACACATCACCAATGGATGTCGTTGGTCAATCACATTAAATTCTGTGAGTCAAAATAAATTGTAATGTTTAGGGCTGTGTGGAAAGCATTTTAATTCTTCAAATGTTAGAATGTGTAACTTTTTCTGTTGTTTGTTGTCTATACCTCTAGATCACCTGATGCTATACTGTTTCCTACTTGGTTAAGATATCTGTCAACGACAGCTTTTATATTTTTATAAACTGGTTATTCTTTTGACGATATTTTAGATTAGTCCACTTGAGAGACACACACACTTGAGAGAGGCTAGCAATCTGTGGCTAGCAATGAACTTTTGCTCACCTGGCCTAATAGGGCAGAGCGATCGGACGAAATGGTCTCATCTCGTCACGAGTAAGTCTCTACTTGTGGTAAAAAGGACATAATAACTAGATTTAAAATCGTACTCACCGATCTCCCAGCCTCATTATTATGAATATTAATCTTCGACTGCACATCATCAACCTTCTCTCTCACATCCAAGAACTGCCTCGAGAACTCTACTCCATAGTTGAGGTTGTGCGAGCAACCACCACTCCACTCCCACTTGTTCGGCCTAGTTCGGTCGCGGTCGTGGGATGTTCGGTACCCTAGGGGGTCGCAGCCGCAGGATAGGAGCCTGCCTTGTGCGCAGGCGCGGGCTACTGCGTGCGCGACGCCTGCCGCTGTCAGTGCGTATAGGAATGATGACTCGCGGAATCCTGCAGGGAAAAGAGAGCTTAAGAAATTTCACATATCTATCTATATATATAAAAGAGAGTCGTGTTAATTACACTATTTATAACTCAAGAACGGCTGAACGGATCTCGGTGAAATTTGGCAGCGAGGTAGATGGTATCCCGGGGCCGGACATAGGCTACCTTTTATTCCGGAAAAAAGCGTGCGAAGCCGCGGGCTGCAGCTAGTTTAAAATAGTTATTGAATTTGGTTTCGTTAATTTTGATCAAATAAAATAAATCTAAATATTTTAAGATAATCATGTACTTTGTGAACGTAATAAAAACATTGTTTATACGCATTAACTTAATTTTTAGTAATTTAGTTAGACCTTAGAGGAATAGCGCAAAACAGTCTTAAAAGCTGTTGGCTGGAGTAACCTTAAAAGACCTATGAAGACAATCCAAATGAAAAAATACTTAAACAGACAAGCCAACTTGAAGTGAAGTACCTAAGTGTTAATAATAATTATGTAATAATAATAAGAATAATAAGAAGTCTTTATTTGTAGCATACAATTTAAACTCAATCGTAACTTAACCCATAGTACGTACACAAACACCATAAAAACTTTGTTAAATCAATAGATAAAATTTAAATGCTACAGAATGGCGTCCGACTCAGCTTTCGTTGCGATAACTAGCAGGAGGGCATAGTTATGACAACGCTGATCTTCCGTCGAAACCAACGGACGCGTCACGTAGGTACCTCCTCTTAAACAATTTTGTTTATTTATTGGAAATACATAAGTTTAGTTTAACTACTATAACACATAAAAATGCACACAAAGGTTTAAAAATAAAATAAAAAAGAGTGATTATTTATATAAATATGTATGCAATAAATCCAATAGGCAATAAATCCAGTAGAGTCCAGCAAAGTCGAAATTGTGGAAAGGTAAACCTACTTTATAGGTAGTCTATTACGAACATACAAAACTACAGTTAATGAAAACAACAACAGTAAAAAAGAGAACGAGCAAGGTATACAAATAAGACTGATTAAGGGTGTTAGCGGGATGGTGATCTATGCAAGAGAGCATCTGTGAAAGAGGCTCGTGTTGAGCTTTTGCACTACCTATAGAATAGAGATGTCATTACGGAGATCTTCAGTGTTTTTCTGGTGTTCTAAAATATACGTTTTTAGTTTAGCCCTAAAATTTTTAAAGAATGTGAAGAACAAATTTTGGGAAATCCAAAGAAGCTTACAGACAGATTTGTAACATTTCTGCTTAGCTGTGTTAAGTGCAAATCGAAGTCGTTTTTCACAAGAAAATACCGCTTCAGTCAATCTTATCTATTAAATAGAAACCCATAGTTTATTGAATACCCCGATACAATTTAGAACTGGTTCAATACAAAATTGCTCCGTTTCAATAAAAGACCACACGCAACTTTAGCTGAGGTATTCTAGCAAAACTCTTGACTAGTGATGGCCTGCGAGTCATGATTTTCTCCATGAAATACCTATTTGAATTCATTATGAATGTAAGCGGGTTAACTACAAACCTAATTTGTTTTGGAAGGATGTCCCTCGATATGGAATGAAACGTTTGTTTTCATCCAACGCAGACTAGGTTCGTATTTCATCCTTACATGTAAATTTCATAATGAATTCATCGAACTTCGATAGTTTTACAGTCAGAGTGGAATAGAGCGTAAAACAAAAAAAATTAAATCAAATTTATATTCCATAGAATCGCTAAGAGATACTCTACCTACGTCGACAGAGAATCGCTTGTCTATAGCAATCTTTTAAGTTTTTTTTTTTCAATACTTAATAATTTATTGTTGTCATCACATTGATGCAAAATTTAAATTATTCTCTGCTTTCATTACACCGACCACATTATTTTTCAACCGATCATATTATTTTTGAAGTTTATGTCACTCCTTACTGACACTGGCAGAGTCGTAGCGAAAATCAAGCGGCGCCAAAAATAAAGAAGTTGAAGTTGACTTTATTGGTAGGTAGGTATGTAGGTATCTTTATGTAAGTATCACAATGTGAACCCTGTTGGACGTAACAACAAGTGGAAGGCACATCAAGGTTGTTTTTGATAAAAATATGTAGGTACTAAGGTGAGTAGTATCACAGACCAGTTTATATGAAAAAACTGACAATCCCAAATAAAAAATCGGGACTAGACTTGTCTAGTCTAAGTAAGTAAAAAAAGCATTTCATTAGTAACTCGGGTTTTGTAAAGTTGTTAGCTGGCTTGTCACCAAAATGAGGTTTTAACTTAACAGAATTCAAACATACAGATTTACTAGAACCAAATTGTAGCAGAGTTTCATGTTTATTCAATAAGCAAAATATTGCTTGCCTGGTATCTGCGAGTAGGTATAACTGAAGTATTAAAGACGAATTTGAATATTGATCCAAATTTTACCTTACTTGGTAGAATTTTATTAGCTGATGCATAATTTTTAGGTTCTCTACCCTCTTCCAGTATCCTTGTATCGTTTCCATTTGGCTCTTTATTTCCCGTATTCGGTGTGGCCATCGTACCTATGTACATTCCTTTGCGAATCACACGCTTGGTATTGCTTGAGCGCTGTGTAGGATGGGTAAATTCAAAGATAATCGTGTATTTTTGTTTTGAATTCTTTGCAATATTTTTTCATACTAGTTTCAACTGACTTGTTTTTAATGGGACATGGATGTGATGCTATGTTACTGTTCTAGTGTTCGGTCTTTAACAGTGACAGAATATGAAAATAAAAATAAAACAGATAATGGTCCCTCTTATATTCCGAAAGATTATTTCAAATCTTTAGAGTTGGTGCCGATAATCGTTATTGAGTTAACTCATCATTGCTGAATATTTTGGTGCCGAGGTATACTTGAAAGGCAAATAAGTTAACAAACGCAGGCTTGGAGTACCTTGAGTTAAGTGTTTTAGTATTTCTTTTCACACAGAGGAATCAGACATGCATATAAATAAAATAAATAATGCTGGACACACAGCATCATCTCGCCCCCATAAGCTGAGCTTGGGTCATGGTTTCCTACTAGATAACTAATATAATTACTTAATACATTACATAGTGTTTTATTTGATTATAAGTACCTACATAGAAAACACCCAGAAAAAATATGCAGAACGTACCAACATTAAAAAAATTCTCGAGCCGGGAATCGAACCCCCAACCTCCTGCGTCGCAGGTGAAACTTTGCCCGCTGCGCCGCGCCACAGAGGTAGTCATTTGACGGAGGGAAAGCGTTCTACAAAATGCTCAATCACTATCGCCAAGCGAATCTTGGGGCGTCATCATTCATTTGCTGTCCATTACGGCTTCAGTAGATAGCTTCCACACTTCTAATAAATTAAAGCAACAAGACTACAGTGCATACCGATCGCATCGATAGTCCCGATATAGTGCTATATCATACTATTGGATGCTTTGGACAGGGATGAAATTAGGGTGTCCTAGTAGGGCAAGATGCGGAGCAAAATGTGCGACCTATGATTGACCAGACAGAGCGATCTGGCGTTTACAAACAAATCAGGTTAACAAAATTGTAGTCGGTGTAAATATTTACGCTTTAGATTTCTACTGTGATCGTTTGCCAGGAAATGAAAGCGGCCCGTCAAGTAAATGGGACCCGAAGGGTGTTTCTATGTGCTACGCTCTTGAATAACCACCTTTTCCAAATTAAATGGTAGTATCTTGTTTATTCAAGTCGTAAGACTATGCATTGAGCTGACGAACTAGAGTAATAGCTTTTTATTTGTACATACAGCGCAATTTATCGGACAACGCGCACAAACGTTTTCAAATTGAATTTAAAGCCCACTTGTTTACAGCCTAGCTACGCGCCTGATCCCGATACAGTATTTTATCATACTATTGGAGCTTTCAACTCTCGATTTATAGGAACGCGGAACGTCTACAACCTCCATTTATCTGTTTTATTGCTATAAATTAAATGGTGAATCCATTGGAGATGAAAAGATACGCTATGTTGGCCTTTGTCACTTCAAAGACCTCATTCACTTGGTTCCATTTATGTTTAGAACTTATATCATGGAAAGAAGTAGACTTTTTGAGTACCTAATCAGAGCCAGTCAGGATTAAAAAATAGAGTGGAACATTCTAGTTAAAACAAACCTTCAAGTGCCAACTCGCACACGAAGGGTTGCCTGATTTTTCCCGAACCGTAAAAATCAGGCAACTTTTTCAAAGAACATCTAATTTCAATATTTATTAAATTTTTATTAGTTTTGTACAGAACAACTGGGACATAAATTACCCCATTATTTATTTTCGCAAGAATTAGAGAGTTGCCTTGTTTTAGTTCACTTATCTTCCTATGTAAAGTCGTTTGTTTGTTCTCATCAATTGAGATATGAAAAGAGCCAGTAATTTATTTTCTGGCTATGGTAAACACGTTTACGTAGGGAATTAAAAGTCGAGTATAATTCCTGAAAACAAGCTAAACTCTCGGTTACTAACCCCGTGCCATCGAGCACCCCCATGCCAAACCCTAACGAGTTTGGTTGTCAAACTAGAACTAAATTAAACAAAATATATATTTTTTTGCTTTTGTTCCTTGAATGAGAAAACAAGATTGAGAAAAAAAATATGAATGTGCACTGTTTTGCACATAATCTGATCGAGATCTTAGGAACCCTGCGGTCTATTGAAATGACTTATGTTATTTGGTTCCTTGAACCAGTTTTATTATAAGTTGTGCAGTTTTCTTGTAAATAAGAACTTGATTTTTGCGCTTACGCCATTCCAAAAACGTATGCTCTGTCCCGCTCCTATGGACGCGAAATCCTATGCCTATCCTTATCACAAAATGGCGCGCATTACGCTTTCTTAAGATTTAATAAGAACCTGATGTTAGTTTCAAAGTGAAAATTGTGCAAGTAATTGATAATTCATCTGTGTAAAGATACGCTATTACTGCACAATGTAATCTTTTTACCATATACAGATTATAAAGTGATGGGGGATTTGCATAAGAGTTAGGTTGGCTTAGTTAATTGTGAATGCTAGCTTTCATTGTTACAGAATAGGAGTTTGCGCGGCATTGGGGAACTTGCGGTAAATAAATTAGTAATTTCAGGTTCATATAATTATGGACCTGAAAATGTAGGAATATGATGAATATGATAATTATCTTTGAATCCCGTCTTTTATTTTTTCATTAGTCCTCTTTTCTAATTCTTCGTTTTACATGACGGTATTTTAAGGCTGGTGTATGGCCCAACGGCCTTGAGAACACAAAGTAATTATCTGTAGCCGTATAAATAATTTGTTTAATTCGTGAAATGTTCAATTTGTGTAAAATACTTTGACAAATATTTGAGTGAAAGAAAAATACTCAAACTAAATAGCGTTTAGAAGAAATAATCAAATTTAGAATAACAAATATGGATACTAATATACATATATTTCTTCTAAACGCTGTTGATTTTGATTATTTTCCTTTCACTCAAATATTTGTCAAAGTATTTTACACGAATAAATTAAATTATTTATACGGCTACAGATAATTATTTTGTGTTTTCAAGGCCGTTGGGGCATAGACCAGCCTTAAGTGAAATTGGGAAAAAAAAGGCTAGAAACCATCAGGCCCGGAACAAAATGAAATATTTAAACTAGCTGCTGCCCGCGGCTTCGCCCGCTCTTTTCCAGGATAAAAAGCAGCCTATGTCCGTCCCCGGAATACCATCTACCTCCTTGCCAAATTTCATTGAGATCCGTTTAGCCGTTTCGGCGTGAAAAGGTAACAGACAGACCGACAGAGTGACTTTCGAATTTATAATATTATATGGATATCATAGGTTGTCATATAATTATCATCATTATATCATAGGTTGTCACAAAGGTTTCTCTCGAGGCAGGCACCGAACCTCTTTCTTTGTGCGCCTTAGTTGGAATTATTATTATTCTTTATTATTAATTTCACTCACTGCGCCATAGACTTCGTATAGCGGATTATGTGGGTTAAATAGAAGCGCAGTAGATTCTAGGACTTCACCTCTTTTCTCACATATTTAATTCTTGTCTCCTATCTGGCATTCCCATTCAAGCTATGTCAGCAATGCCAGCAATTTGTGAATAGGGAAGCAACTAGATAGGCATTCCAAGAGCTTTTAAATGGGTAATTATGGTAAATGCAATACCATCTGGTCAAATATTCCTTGTGGTGTATTATGGTTTAATCGATTGCGTTCAGTATCTACCTGATTACCTACCTCAAGCCCTTGCTTGGTATTTTACGGTTTAATTTCTGGATTGTTTATGGGAGGCCTGAAGCAACTCAATAAGCTATGTTAATGATAATGAGATGGTTAAGCTTACTTCGCAGGGCTTTTCTAATTCGTTCTAGTTTCCGTGTATTTTCAGTCTTCTAGAGGTAGAACGAAAACTTTTCGGATCATTTTTCTTTACGGTAGAGATTTGTAAGCTATTTGCGGTTGCAAACTTTTGGTTTGTTTGTTGGTTCCACAAGTGAGTTCTAATGGTGACACCAACAGGATTTGAAATGGTGTGTGTGGTTGAAATGGTGATCTGAAATGTTCATCATCATCATCATCAACCTATCTTAATCCACTGCTGGACATAGGTCTCCCCTAATGAGCGCCATAGCGCCCTGTCTTCAGCTTGCCGCATCCAGCATCTGCCTGCAGTCATTCGCAGATCGCCATGCCACCTGGCCGGAGGGCGCTCTACACTACGTTTGCCGAGTCGCGTTCACCACGCGAGAACACGTTTACCCCAGTGGTTGTCGGTTTTTCGCGTGATATGGCCGGCCTACTGCCATTTCAGCTTGCTAATTCTCTTAGCTATGTCGATAGCTTTGGTTCTCTGTAGGATGTAGGTATTCGTTACGAATCCTATCCTTCAGAGAAACTCCGAGCATAGCTCTTTCCATAGCTCGCTGAGCGACTCAAAGTCGCTCTGGTGGACCAGCCCTACCGTGAGTGTCCACGTTTCAGCTCCGTAGATCATACATAACATAACAGATAGGACGCACTGGTTAAAAACTTTCGTTTTCAAGCATTACCTACGGTATGGATGACGAGAAGACTCGACGTAGTTTGCCGAACGCTGCCCAACCTAGCTGGATCCTCCTCTTGGCCTCCTTCTCGAAATAGTTTTTACCTAACAGCAGAATCTGCCCGAGGTAAGTGTACTTGGAAACAATTTCGAAAAGGTGGCCATGTACGACGACCGGTCCTGGATCAATGTGTCCACTGATCATGACATTGGTTTTATCTAAATTCATGCCAAGACCGACGCATCGCGAGGCTGTGGCTAGGCCATCCAGCATCCGGTTCAGCTTCTCTAGCGTCTCCGCCATTCAGACTATGTTATCAGCGAATCGCAGGTGCGAGATGTAATCGGCGTTTATGTTAATGCCCTTACGTTTCCAGTACAGCACCTTAAAATTATCTTCCAACGCGCTCGTGAACAGTTTCGGGATATGACGTCCCCCTGTCTCACTCCTCTGCGCAATTGGATGGGTCTAGACTGCTGGCCCAGTACTTGGACACCCATGGTAGCGGCCTCGTAGAGACATTTCAGCACCTCGATATAACCATAATCTACTTGGCAACGCCGCGCCGTAAGGATGCCAGGACAGCCCAGGTGTCGACGGAGTCGAAGGCCTTCTCATAGTCCACAAAAGCGAGACACCAGGCTGGTTATACTCTTCGGACTTCTGCATAATCTGCCTTACGGTGTGAATGTGGTCTATGGTGACATATCCTCCTCGGAACCAGGCCTGTTCCGGTGGCTGGAACTCGTCAAGTCTCCTAGTGAGACGATTCGTGACCACTCGTGAGAACAGCTTATAGACGTGGCTCTTAGCCACGTCTATAAGCTGTTCTCGAAAGAAGTGAAGTGTGATGGGTCTGTAGTTTATAAGGAGGGTTTTATCTCCCTTCTTAAAAAAGAAGCAGACCCGCAATGTTGAAAGTACCTATTCGCTTCGCCTCACTCATATCTATGCAGAAAGCCGAAGCCGTATCCGTAACCGTACCAAAGTTGACAAGCGGCAACAAAAACAACTGACTGCGTCAAAACCGTTCCCTTTATAAATTCCTGTGTTCGAATTTTGAAAGAATAAAAACGCCATTACCAATAACCGTATCACTGGGTGTCAATTAGGCTCACTCTAACCCGGCCCTAATCCCGAGATAAGGGCTCGTAGCATCTCGGCACGTTCATTTATTCGATACTTTCGTATCGAGACATCAAGATATCAAGTGAGTCATATTGATTAAATGGGTATCGTTTGGATGTCTGTTTGTAATGCTAATGAAACTACTTAATTATTAAGTTGAAATTCTAAGTTTCCTCAGATTTATAATATTTAGTTGGTTTTGCGAAGAAAACTGGAGTTGTTTTGGTTTGGTAAAAAGAAAAGGGTTTAATTTAAGAATCTAGATAATTTTGTTTCTTTTGTAATGTTATTCAGCCAAATGCAGCGTGTCCTGTGCACACAGATGCTTTCATTGATATCAAAATTTACTCCAATCGTTATCATTCATATCATGCTTGTACGGTTCCTGACGAATGTAACCGTGTCCGGACCAAATACGTCCACTTATTGTTTATTTATAAACTGCCAACGGCCAGACGCAGAACGCTTTTCCGAGTAGCCAGTGACAAATTTATATTTGTCGATCGACCGAGACGCGATAGAATCGATACGACTCGATTTATACCACGCTCGATTGATCGATTTTGATGATTTCAAGTTATTGGTGACTCGCAAGCCTATACTGTTATGGCCGTGTCGTTATCGACTCCGTAAAAGGATTTGATGTATAGTTATATAAATCTTATTCATTCTGATGCTCAAAAATTGATCGCTCAGAATAATTAATTCTCGAATATCGAATAGTGGCCATCACCATGCTCGTATTATAATTACCCTCAGCCCATTTTAGTGTCAATTTGTGCCAATTAGTTGACTATAAGGTCGTTAATCGTCCGCATTCGAAGCCCGTGCCGAATTCCTTAATCGACTTTAATGAATTCCGATTTATTCTTTTTCGACTTTTTCCAACGAAATGCTCTGGATTTCCAGTGGGTGACAGATTTTAAATTCTTCCCTTACACTTGTCCATTTAGTTCTTGTCCGTGTTTGTTTTAATAATGCATGACGTGTAGGTAATTATTTTTGTTGCGAGTCGTCTTCGTAAAAACGCACGGCGATTCATGACACTCGTGCTGTATTTGTAATTAATGATTTGCAGCATTAACATAGAGTTGGTAAAGTTTTAAAATTGACGAATCTATTTCCATTTCAGACTATAGATTTCTCAACGTTGCAACGTTAAAAACTAGTGCTCTTGCTAATTATGGCATTTAGTTAGGTATATTAAACATGTAGGTACGTCAGTAGGACCTACGGGACCATTCTCGGATTATATTGGCAAATCCACATTTCCAAATATGGCAACCCGGCGCCGTCAAGCAAAAAGCTTAAGGTACTAAGTAAACACAAATTTAAATTATTGAGCGTTTTATTCATCCGTGATTTTAAAAACGTTGTGGATCGTTTATGCGCATAATGATGCGTTTTTCTTTGCGCGCGGCGGTGGTCGCTTTTTCCGCTCTTAACATTGTTCCCGGACATGGAGATCGACGTGTAAGGAGACTGCGCATGCGACGCGCCTGCGCCGTGTCATGCGTGATTTATGTATATTCACTGTCAGGTTTTAGGGTTCCGGGGTTGGTAGTGAAATCTTCGTTGTAAATATCTTAAGAGTCTGATTTACTACGATAAACCGCCAAGTGCGAGTCGACTCGCACATGATGGGTTCCGTACCTTATAAATCAAGCAAATTTTTCAAATAACATAAAATGTTTACTTGTTTGGAGACCCCTATAAATATTCAACTCTATTATATTTTTAGTGTTTGTTGTTATTACAGTTAAAGTGTTACTTATTTATAGAAAGTTTCATATGTCTACCTAAAATGGTTCAAAAGATACAGCAAAAATAACCAAATCATCACTTTTTTTTAAGGAAACCCCTTAAATTTGAATTTCTGGAATTGGATATTTATTTTATTTTTATTATTTTCTGTTGTAGCGGCAAGAGAAATACACATTCTCTGAAAATTGCAACTGTCTACATCTACGGTTCATGACTTCATGAGATAGAGCTGTGGCAGACGGATGGACGGACGGACAGCGGAGGCTTAGTATTAGAGTTCCGTTTTCACCCTTCGGGTACGGAACCCAAAAATGATCATAGACGAATTCATTGTTGTAGTAAGCCCGCTTACCTACGAGTACGTTCATAATGAATCAAAGATTGACCAGCCATATCATGTACATTCACTGCCTTGCCCAGGTGATACGACCAGGAAGGGTGCCGTGAACAACTAAACTTTTTAAATGTCATTTGCAATCTATGAAGTTTGATGAAATTCATTGATGGCTGAAAATTTCAGGATTTATATTTAAGCTAATTTTATGTAAAAAAAGTGGACCATATTCAAACAACCTCGCAAGCAATTTAAAAACTTATTCGTAATTTTGTCTATGATCTAGATATCAATTATTATCTGAAGACAGTAGAGCAGAAAGTCGATCCAACAAGCAAAACCCAAGCACATAAGCGACTCGACACATCCCTGACCAGAATTAAAACAGTTTTTGGCGCTCTTCTCGCTTCGACGGTAAAACTTATAAATCCGGCGCCAAAATGAATGAACGGACTTCGAGTTTTTACCCCATTTTGTTGGAAACTCTGTATTTATTCATAACGTCTCGGTACTGAATGATTACTGAGAAGCTGAAGTTCTTTGAATGGACAACGGGATTTCTATAATTCATTCACTGCCTGCGAGCGCATTTTATTGTTGCTAAGCACTGTTGTATTGCTTTGAAGCCGGGTAGTGACCGATGTTACGGGGCGTAATGTAACGTAATGTAACATGTTACACAGCGAGGGTTCGTGCAGACAACACGGGGAAAGAAGGCGCTCGCAACGAGCAACGCTACGGATTTTTTACTTTCCTGCTCGCTGCGAATTCACACACACGAGAAAAAACATAATCAGACTAATTGCTGCCTCCTTCGATTATACCCCCAAAAGTATTCATTTCCATATAAAAATCGATTCTGCCTCATTGGCCGATATCGATTAAAACACTGTCATCATTTAGGTTCATAATTCAAGTGTTTGAATTAAATAATTCACATTAATAACATTCGGTAGTGCTCGCGGGTTTTTGCTGCAATCAAGGGAAGATTTTACACTAAAAGCAGGTTTCAAGTTTCTAGTAACCAGGTTCGTGTTTTTCTTAATTGCGGCAAAAAACAAATATAAAATACAGTTTAAACGGTAAAAGGGGTCCGTTTAAACGCACTTCTTTATGAGCCAAACGCCCTGAGAAAGCCGAAGGAATCGAATATTTGAATTGACCGGTATAAAATCGCTATCGCTAGAATTGGTCGACTCTTTCGGCTATTCATTTTAATTAGCTCATTTATTTCAGATTTTCCATCCGTAAAACATATGCAATAAAGGTACTAAATAAAATTAGATTAAATTGTATAAAAGACTAGTTGCTGCCCGCGGCTTCGCACTCGTTGTTTCTATTGTAACGTTCAAAGTTAATTTCTATCCTATAGGAACTAATTTATGAGATAAAAAGTAGCCTATATATTTAAGCCTGGAAGGCTTAGAACTGCCTGTATGCAAAATTTCAGCCTGATCCGTTCAGTAGTTGTGAAACAAACATCCACCCGTATATATATTGTGATAACATGATGAAATTGGATGAAACATAATAAAATAATGAATGACCTAGTGACCAAATAAATTTAAAAAAATATTTTGAATAACAAAATCCATTTTGTTAGTAAAAACTATTATAGAACTAAAACACTTTATGTTAAGGTTAGTAACAGCTACTCACACACACTAATTATAAAAGAAACATTAGGATGACACCTACTACCCTACGCACAAAACAAATCCATATAGGAGATGAGATCCTATCAGTAGTTCTCAGGATGCTGTTCGTACTATCCCGGACTCTGCGCATCAGGGAGGCGGTCTTTTTGCGGAAAATAGCTGTGAACCCATCTACTTGGTACTCCGCAAACATCCCTGACGCACTGCAGTAGCGGGGCAGCCCCAACATCATCCTGAAAATATTGCTAATGATATTACAATCTATATAGAGTACCTCATAAATATATAAAGGTTAGCCCGCTAGGAACAAAAAGATCCATATGGTATACGAACTGCTAGGTCATTTATAGTTCAAATCTTTGTTTTTTGGATAGATAGCGAAAAATAACGTAGAATCGATCAGCGGATAGAGTTCCGGTTTTTCGATATACAACCTACATAAGATGAGTCAGAAAGCAGGGAAAACAGGTGAATGTATGAATTGATTCTGCCTCGAGTGTGGTCATGTGTGCCGAATTGATAATCGCCGAAACAGAAAAATGTAAAGTCGATGCAAAAAAACGTATTAGAGATACGCTTGTAAGGGTTATATTATTACAGATTTAGCGTGTTTTTGGTACTAAAGCTCCCATAATTTAGAATTTTAGATGTAGGTAGGTATCTTCAAGAGACACAAATATGTAGGTCTCGACAGAGCCTACACATTTGCTCCCTTTGGGTACGAGACCCTAGGTCCGTGGGGTACCGAGGCTCCCCGGGTTTTGAAAAAGTTATCTGAGCGTCTGGTCGACGCGACGCGTGACCCGAGAGCTGGAGTTTCTGGCCAGCGCATAAGCATTGCCATACAGCGGGGCAATGCAGCCAGCGTCTTGGGGACGCTTCCGACTGGTATTGATATGGATCATTTGAGCTACCTGTAGATCGCCTGCAACAGTCTGCAGTTAGCTTAATTGTTTCAATTGTAAATACTAGTTCTAATTTGTTTTTATTATTGGATTGTAAATTTCTTTGGCAATAAAGAAATTAAAAAAAAAGGTATGTTCATAATGTGTACCACCTAACGTAGGTTTTATCTGCAGTAAAGCTATGTAAGTATACAAAAATTTAATAAAACTTGTAGGTAGGTAAGAAGGTAAGAATTTGCATTCCAAAGCGTTTACCTTGAAAGCTTTTTATTGAATTTTGGAGCAACAGCTGCATAAATATTTCAGTCGAAATTCTAAGTGAAATTAACCAATAATGCTCGAGCTCTTAAAACTTATCGCAGTTTTTGTATGACCAAACCCAAATTAATTACAAAACCAGATCGAATTAAGATAAAAACTAAATAAATAAAGTTGAATCATCGCTGTATTATAATATTCTCGAAATTTCCGCAAGCTCACTACTTCTTGACTTAATTAACCCTTAAAAGCTGCCTCATAATCCGACAGGTAACAAAAACTTAAACAAAAAAGCACTCGATGTCACGTTTGAAGAGGATTTTGACGTGTAGTGCCGTGGTCCATGACCAATAGCGTTATTTATTTTAAACCGTTGCTGTCCGACTGCTGAGCAATGACTCTATTTTCCTCTAATTTTGCACAATTTATAACCGTTGCAATTTTTTGTAGGTATCTTACTCCATAGTTGCCGTTCCTAATTATTAGCTGTGAGTAGGTAGTTTGCAAAGTTCTTGAAGCTTGTATTAATTATATCAAAACCACTTGCTAAACAAGTACCAAATAGAGAAAATACTAAAATCAGAGAAATAAAGAAACCTAATGGGCGTTCTCATTCGATCAACAAATAACTAATAAGTTAGACCAATCCATAAATTGCATTGTCACTCCATAAATTGAATAATCAAATGGTAATTTGCGTGCGACCACGTCCCAGGCCATATAGAGCTCTAAAAGCTCAAACTGAGATCGTAAAATCATATTTTTTATGGAACCTTTTGTGTTTCTTCTCACAGTTTAGGAGGCGTCAGCGGGAGCACGACCCGGTAACGCACCGATCGTATCACAGCCATTAGACCAGCGTGCAGACAGACACGTTCTCCTGTCGAAAGTACCAAGTAAGTCGAGTCTCTTCTCTCAACATCAACACCAGCCTAAGCAAGTCCACTAATGGACCTGGGTCTCAGCCAACCATGCCTACACCTGCCCTATTGACTCTTTTCAGTAGGTCATCTCATAATCCCCACGCTTTCCATGCGGGTTTGTGATCACTCATCTCTAAATTGTATTCTTTCATCGAGCGTTGTGTGGCCCGAACCGCAAATTACCACAGTTTTTTTTTTATGTTTTACTTAGGAAACAAACAGATAAAATAATAAAGTTTACAATTGAGACTTAATTAATACACAAACTAATAAGTGTTTCCACGGGTAAAAATAGACACCAAATTTGTGTAAAAAAAAGTGCCTCTATTTAATAGTGGCGCTAAGACGTATGTGAAACATAACAGATACATATTACATAAATACATAATTCTAAAAAACGAGTTCAATAACAAAGTAAGTACTTATAGATAAAAATAGTGAATTTAAACGTTTTACAAGACAATGTCTCAATTCTCACGACATTCCGAGATAAATGTTTCGCAGCATCATAATCAGACATTGTCGACACCACGTTGTTGATATAAAACGCCAATAAATGTCACTTTTTTATGGCCAGCGTGTTGGATTCACGTCACGTGCCGCGTCGCGCCGTCAGATGTGTATCGACGCGATTGCCACCCTGCCTGCCTGGCTGCCGGCGCGTCATTCTCTCACGGCGCACACGCTAATCTCTCCATCGACTATTAAGCGAGTACCTTTCCAACAAAACCCTCATTAGCCCAACAAAGTTTAATCTTTGTAGGTGTATTGTATCACCGTCACGTGCAACAAGAGCGCTAACGACGTGTGGAAGATCCCGAGGAAGCGGAACGAAAGCCAGTTCAATCCAGAATCCTGGACCTTTCAACGGATCTATGGGCAAAAACGCCAACGGTCTGGAATCATTATCTTTTTGATCGTGAATCGCTATTATCCTATTTAAAAGCATCTCTCGATTTGTTCTATCGTTTTTTCCTTTCATTCTCCCGTCGGCGTTTCAATTCGGGATCGACAATGGACGATAAGAAAGATGTTTAAGTGTTTAGTTACGCTGTTTTTTCACAAGTTTTCAATTTAAACGGAGTCGTGTCGCTGAAGGGCCGGAAGGTGTCGCTACGAATCATTATTAATACTAATACTGGTCGAGTACAATGGAGTCCGTAAGATTTTTAAACATAATCCGCGTACAAGCCATGTCTTAATCTGCGTTTATCTGTTTGGGATTGTTTCGTTCGGAATTCGAGAGGTCGTTGATGAAGTTTTATGGGGATGTCGAGTTGGAATGCGTGCAACGATAAAGGGGGAGAATCGGTGCTGGTCTCAGCAGACTTTAGTGGAGGTATTAATTGGAGAATTGGAGAGCGGTGAGGGCACGGGTGGCGCGGGAGGGGGGGGGGGGGCGAGCGCGCGGTCGGACCCACACGAAGCGTGAAATCGCGCCCCGCACCTGGCCACCACCAAAGGGCATCTTATTATTTGTTGTCTCCCATCCTCCATGCTCGTAAATTTCCACGACAACGTGTGCGATGATTCTGGAAAAAACGAGATCCACAAAGCCTTTTCACACCCGACGGACATAAAGGCGGACGTACTGTAAATACGCATTAAACATAAAGATTCCTTTCACCTGGTCTGGTAACGTGCGTGAATAATTTTTCTTCGTAATAAATTCGGATTTTAATGGCTGATCGCGATTGGTTTGAGAGAGTTGAGTTTCAATGAGAGATATGGAATAATCGGGTGGGTCTGGTTTGGCATTAATCGATAATTATTGCCGCCACCTACGGGCTGTCTGGCTGGAGCTCGGTAATCCCACCGCCTTATTGGTGCTACCGATGACAATGTATAAATCAATAAATGTATAAATAAAATAACGTTTTATTGTATTTAACGTTTTGTGTATTTATTGTAATCAAATGATACTAGGTAGGTACTCTCATGTTTATGCTGGCCTTTGCCGTTTTAATCTATATTTTAGGGTAAATGTGGACTGGAAACTAGGATAAATTTTTAACCTATCAAATACTTGATTGTCAATTTTACAAGTCAGTTTTTTGGTCATAGGGCTCGTATCACCAATGTGGGGACTTTCTTTATTTAACCATAATTGAAACTTTAGCCTCTTTTGATGTATTTCTGGGACAAAATGCTAAATATTTATCAACCTACAGCCATAAAGACATCTCATAGTTGACGGCCACAATAAAATAAAGTATTAAATTAATTTCATTACTAGTACAGCAGGTGTGCCAATCTTTTTATGATCCTGCATACCCTATTTGTAATTTAATGAGTATTTTACGAACCCCACACACGAATTCAAAATCATTTCGGTCCATAAAAATTGCAGTTTTATTGCCAAGAATTTTCAGGTTTACATCTGTGAATGCGCAGTGAAAACTCTGATTGTCAAAGCTTTTATAACTTTCGTCGTCAACATTTGCTGGCAATCGAGTTTAATTACTTTTCCCTTGCATATTTTGCATTTTGAAATGTCCATAAATTAAGTTAATACATCGTGATCTCACGAAGACAATTGTAGAGATTGTGAAAATGTTAGATCCACACCTCTGTTTGGAAATAAAAATCAATTTAAAAAGAAAAAGAAACCCACATACCTCTCTTCATAATCGAACTAGAGTGCGGATTGTTTCCCTTGACCGCTAAACTCGAACAATTCCACCTATGCCAACGGAACTGATGCTGGCACTCCTTGACCGCTATCTGTAGACCCTCGAAGGCTACTTCTGCTTCATCAGGGGCGTCATAGCAGGCGACTCTCTGCTCTCTGGTCAGACCTCCCACCAGTCGGCAGGTTAGCTCTGAGCTGAGCTTTAGGGTTGGTAGCATGTTGTCTCTCGTGCTGAGGAAAAAAGAGATAAGTTTGAATGTTGCTGGTTTTAGCAGTTAAACTGTTTGGAAATTTGTTTGCAAGGTTTCGAAGATCGGAGGTCGGTTTTGAAACCCTTATGGTATCGCTTTTTCTGTCCTTTTTTCCGTCTTTAATATCTCCGCAACTAAAGCAGCAAATAACGTGAAATTTAAAATAATAACACATTTCGTGCGTCTGTACAGATTAAAAGAAAAAAATAAATGAAAAATTAAAATTTTTCAGTACAAATTGTAATGTCTAATTTTTAAAAGAGACCTACAATGTGAAGTGAGTTACCAAATGAAAGGTATCAATTTGTAAATTTCAAAACAGTTTTTGAATTTTTGTAGATTTTGAAAATTTAATTTTTTGGTATTCGTCAAATAGCAAAGTCTCTAACCAGTACCTATTCAAAGTCAAAGTCAAAGTCAAAAACTCTTTATTTCCATAAATACAATAAATGTATACTTAGAAAAGGTCAAATTCTTAATAATTAAACACTGACACGGAAATAAAGTGATATTTTTGATTTCAGTCGCTTCGGTACGTAGACTAAAGTAAAGAAGCGACGAAGAAACCTTTAGCCTGTTAGTTGTTATTTTTCGAGTTGGAGCAAATTCCGTCCCACGCTTTTTTATCCTCTAGATAATCTGATATTTTATAGTAGGCCTTTTTACACAGGAAGGTTTTGACAATTTGTTTGAATTTATTTACTGATAATTTTTGCAACTCACTAGGAGTTTTGTTGTAGAAGCGTATACATTGCCCTTTAAAAGATACATTAATTTTGTGTAGTCTAGTTGTGGGCACAGCGAGTTTATGTTTATTCCTTGTATTCAAATTATGTACATCGCTATTTTTAGGGAACCGATTGATATTTCTATGAGTGTACAATAGGTTTTCATAAATATATTGACATGGTACTGTCATTATGTTTATTTCTTTGAATTTATCACGCAGGGATTCTCTGGGACCCATACTATAGATAGCACGAATAGCCCTCTTCTGCAACACAAATACGGTGTTAATATCTGCAGCGTTCCCCCACAGTAGAATACCATAAGACATAATACTATGGAAGTAGCTGAAATAAACAAGTCTAGATGTATCCACGTCTGTAAGATGATGGATTTTTTTGACAGCATATGCTGCAGAACTAAGTCTCTTCGATAGCTTATCTATGTGTGCGCCCCATTGAAGTTTATTATCTAAGGTGATTCCTAAGAAAACGGTACTTTCTACAATTTTTTACGTTTGTCCTTTTACATTTACATCAGCCTGAACTTGTTTAACATTAGGTAGAATAAATCTAATACATTTCGTTTTGGTTTCGTTAAGCAAAAGATTATTGACATTAAACCAATGGACTACTTTTGAGATTGCATTATTCACATCATCGAAATTCGTGTCTTGTCGTTTCATTTTAAAAATTAATGAAGTGTCATCAGCAAACAATACAATCTCGTGATTATTCTTAACAAGATGAGGCAGGTCGTTAATATAAATTAAAAATAGGAAAGGGCCGGGGATAGATCCCTGCGGTACACCCATTGTAACTACAGACCCCGAAGACCGTTTCCCATTAATGTCAACTCTTTGTATCCTATTACTCAAATAAGATGTAAGAAGACCCAAAGAGCTGTTCCTTATTCCATAGGAATAAGGATATATTGGTATAGGTACTTACATAGTACATATTGGTATACTTGACAACCGTTCGAAACCCTCGGTGTGCGAGTCCACTCGCACTTGACGGATCTTGTTTAGTTTGTTTATAACGTTAATCTGATAGATCCACTGTTTGGACTTTTGTACCAAAGCTACCATCGGAGAGAGATCAATCATTATGTGTTTCTATACACCTGCAGATTTATGTTGTAATATGAATTAAATATTTTCATTTCAATTCTGTTTTATTGTTACACATCTAGACCAAGTTTTATTAAACCTTCTGTTTGGCTGCTTAGGTAATAATGACTTCTGTCCACAATCAAATCTTGTAGAGATAACTGTTCTCAATCAAATTCGCTAAATCTGCGAATTTAAGATTCTCGAATAATAGAGATCGATTATTTTTCTTTTGTGTTTTATCTTAGATTTTTTTATCACGTTATAAACCGGTCTCACGGACGGCCAACTGTTTTATAAATAAAAATTTATTTATTCTTTATAACTCTATCACGGGTGGTCCAGTATTCATTAAGCACAATATCTTTTGATCAGACTCAACAAATATCATTATAAGTTAACGCTTCTACATAATTCCCATTGAAATATTAACCGTGTTTTCTAATTTTGTTACTAATTGGACGATTATGTCAAAACTAATGTATTCGTATTGTTAGATTATGTCGATAAGTCGTTACGGGTTTCTAATAATTACGTGGCTCGCATAATTTTTACTACGACCGAAGATTCGATCAAAAAGAAGAATCGAAACAAAGATCAGAAATCTGCGTTCAAATCTTTTGTATAGAAAAGTTGTCATTGTTGGATTGGATGTATATTTTATGTTCTTTGCAAATGATCATCCTTCACAGTCTGAATACACCCACTGCTGAGTATAAAGGCCTCCTTTCTTCTCCCTTGCCATTTTCGTGCCACTAACGTTCTCTATGGTTATTCTCTATGGTTTTTGCTCTAGTTTCATCCGCCCTAGGTTTGCAATATGTAATATCGTCCGCTCATCTCACCGCTGCGCTGTGCATGGGCAATACTGTCGATCTGAAGATGCTGATGCATCGAAGTTAATTTAGGCTGCGGCGACTAGGCAAGAATTATAACTCTGAGTATGCACTCAGAGTTGAAATGTACATTAGTGTATTGGTTTAAGCCCCTGTGCTCTGCCTGAGCATAGAGAACTGGACTGTTGCCAAGTTGGTTGCTAAAAGAACAAGCACACTTTGTGAATTTCATAATTCCATGGACATAATATGCATTAATAATACTCGTACTCATTATTATTTTACCAAAAATAGAAAGATCTACAGGAAGTGTTCCAGATTAAATGGTGCTGAGGCGTCACGTAGGAGCGTCACAGACCGACGTGCGATCGCCTGATATAACTATGACACATTTTGTTTTGACCTGCCAACGCTTCTTTAAGATGTATTTTCGGTGAACAACCGGAACGCAAGCGGGAGCGGTTTTCTAAAGCGGAAAATGTTTTCATTAGTATATACCGCGGTTTGCGCATAGACCGATAAAAGTATCATTTTGGTTCCGCTGAAGAATTAAAATTTTCGCCTAGGAGCTTAAAGTAAATAAATGATAATATTAAATAATGCTGGAAAATTCACGCAACATCATCTAGCCCCAAGCTAAGGAGGGTTTTGTTATACATAGATACCTACTAGGTACCTATGTAGTATAATGTCTTATGTATACATAAGACATTAAGACATTATACATTTATAATGATTGATGAATTGATTTTTAATGCTGACCATAAATGCATCTGTGGAAGGTTAGAGTTGGTAACGAGGTTATTGTTAAGTACCTACCTAACTTCGTAAGTAGCTTTTGCTGTTGTTTTTAATAAAGGCAAATTGTCAAAGTTAAAAAAAAGATTGGGTCGGTTTTGGAAGACAGAAAACAAGGATAACAGAACGTTGTACCTCATCACGGAAGATCTTTCGGTACCTACCTACATCAGTGGCTTCAAAATGACAGTGATGGTTTATTTGTTTTTATTATGAGAACTAAAATATTATTACTCGGTATTATGGTATTGACTAAAAAGTTATTCTGATAAAAAAAAAAACTTGTCCGCGAGTAATATCAGGGATGGATAATACTTGCAATAAATTACTAATTACAATTAATACATAAACGTGCAATAGAATAAATAAATAAACAATGTATGTAATTTGCTTTACCTCTAATTTTCTAAATCACTACATTTCATAACATGGCACACCCGCTGATCTAATATTGACAAAGTATTGTCTTCACAAGTTCTGTTTCTTATCAATTGTTGGAAACACCGTAAGGCCAAGTGTGAACATGCACGTTTGAATCGGATTCCAAAATTAATATTTTCTTTGAAGATTTCTATAGTTATTTTACACTTGAAATTTAAACAAACCATAATCCCCCATATTTGGAAGGTTTTTTCAGTTCTGTGTTTATTATCTTTAGGCTCAGATCATTTCCAGGCGGTGAACATCTTGATCGACGATTTCAAGTGGTTTTTTGATAGACAGCCACCGCAATCGTTTATCATAAATAATCGTAATTTTTGGAATAAAA
Organism: Eupithecia inturbata; assembly: GCA_963662085.1. Taxonomy (NCBI): domain Eukaryota; kingdom Metazoa; phylum Arthropoda; class Insecta; order Lepidoptera; family Geometridae; genus Eupithecia; species Eupithecia inturbata. The sequence continues at coordinate 4,083,263 of OY759180.1, read as the reverse complement.
TTATAAAAACTGATATTGACAACCAAACCCGCTATGTTCGCCCTTTAAATACTCATTTTGCAGTTTAAGTTACGAAGTAACATTACCTAATCTGTGGTGTAAGGTTGTACAGCAGCGATTTTGTCGTTATTTACGCTTATTTTACAATGTGTACTAAAAAATAATTCATTTAAAAAAAAATACAAAATATCAAGAACCTGTCTCAAATTAACAATTTTGGGAATTATTAATTTGAGACAGTTCAAACTTTTTGGAGTTCAACATCGAAGCAATAAAATCCTCAACACCCAATAAAATAAATCGAGCGATGACCCGCCAATAAAAACTCAATTTTCACGCTCAATTTGAATATGGAACACCAAAAACAATCGTAACAAAAGTTTAAACACTGTTTTCCTTCTTTACATAACTGTTGTAGTTATCTGAGTCGTTCCCACGACCGCGGTATGCCGCCGGTACCATTAAAAGGTGGGTCTAAAAGCGTATTATAACCATTTAGAGCTGCCTTGTTGATGGTAAAAGCCGGAGTACCACAGACATCTCCTTTCTACTTTTACCATTTTGAAAGTGAAACGGGGCTTCTTATTGATACAAAAATAATTAGTCTAAGGTAATTATTAATTTTATTTGTCATAAATATTTTCTTTATTAAACTTAATTTAATTACTTAATTTTTTATTGGCAGGGGAAAGAAATGGCGTCTGAGAATTGGAATTGGGTTTGCATTATTCATATGCTTTAATTTAATTCTAGTTGATTATCTATATGTAATTTGAATAATTTTAATAATATGTAATTTGCTTTAATTTAATTTTATGTAATTAAATACACATACATAGGTACACTAAGAATACTAACATTTAATAAGAGATTTCTGTTAATAACAAATTATGGATCATGTTATCTGAAATAAAATAATTTTATTTATTTATTATTAGGAAAAACCTTTGTTTAGGTTAAAAAACGCAATGTTCAAAAATCTAACCAAAGTTTAGCTAATAATTTAAACCGGACTAAAAGGCCGTTTCAGCTGTAAAGGTCGGATGTAGAGTTAACGTGCCGGACGACTAGCCACCCTACATGCGTTTAATGATTTTAATGAAACGGAACCCAGAGTAATGCTCGTCATCATTTTCTGTACATTTATTTATACCTAAAGCAAATAATTGTCCAGAAAAATGATAAAAGACACATAAATTAATATTAGTTCTTTATTTAGATAAAGAACCTTTTTTATCTTAGTTACCAGTAATAGTTTTTAGTTTAGTTTAGTTAGTTAGTTTAAGATACCTAGAGGTATAAGGCTGAACATATTACGTGAAATATCAGTAAAAGATTTTTTTTTATTTAATACGCCAGTTTTCTACATCATTTCAATCTGTTAAATTTTTTTTTAATATTATATTACTTACTAAAAATATTACTTATACAGTTATGTCAGTTATACTTAGCAAAATTAATTTAAAAATTAGTGTATATTAGTTTTAATAAAAAGTTTTAGTAGGAAATATAAACACTGTCCCCCCGACAAAGGTACATAAGAAATAACAATTCGAACGTAATACTTCGTATTAAATTCTCCTTCTGCGCAGCAATTAGACAATTCTTCAGATTTATCTCGCTAATTACGGGTGATTTAATCGCAACAAACAAACTCGGACTGATTTGTAAGGGTCTGCGTTAATGGACGGCAAGTGTTAGGGTAGGGCACTATTTTTAGAATTACGTACATATTTTTTAAGAAACCCAGTGACAAAGATACGAAGATACCGGATAAGATATAGAGTATTATTTTTAGTTACTTACAGTAAAAGCGATTATTAATATGGATACCTATTACGCAATGCTGTTGCGATCTCGTTTAAGCTATCAAAAAGTTTTAAATATGTTAGGTAGTTTGTTAAATGAGTTTAAGTTAAGTCAAAGTTTTGATGGATGTGTTGATCGAAAACTAAGTGTTCACAATATTGGCAAGTTCACGTAACATTAAGTAATAAAATTTACTAACAAAAATCAAGAAGGTATCTTGTCTTAGCAAGAATAAAGAGATGCAACCTCCAGAACCCCATCAGCGAGCGACTACTCTTTCTTGCCCTTATTTATTCCGATACCTACTAGATAAGCTCATCGGATTTATTTGCGTAACACTATCGCTAATTGAACGTATTGGTATTTTTTCAGAATCCCTACAAATCACCACATTTTCTAAAGATAGGAAACAAATAGTACCTCCTAGTGCGGATAAACATCGTGGGAACATGGAATTTCAATCAGGGCTTCGTGTTGAATGAAATAAGCTTACAGCGCGAATTTATCGTTACTTTTCTGAATTTTACGACGTTGTGATAAGGGTGATTTTCGTTTACTATAGTAGAATATTTATATGTTTTGTTTTGTCTTGTGTAGAGCTAAATATTTGCAGAATTACCGGCGCGCAAGTAGCAACAATTTGTATTGAAATAACCCTTTGAAAGTATCACAGCGTCATCCTTTGGATTTATTATTTTTTACCGGACGGTATTAAAGCGCAAAATTATTGTTTTTATCTCAACTTGTGGTATTTTTAAAGCAATTATTTGAGTTTTAATACATTTAATTGGATCAGTTGGAGTTAACGACTGGGTTGATGGCAGGCGGTTTGCGTTCCGTCGTATGGATATTTTTTGCTAGTTATGTATGACGAATAATGGTTATGATTTCTTTCTTAAACTGTGCTTGAGCTTTCTTTTATTACCTAGTTTTCATTTATTTCATTTTTATCATCAACTTTTACATATGACGTCGATTGGTCTTGGCAGCAGCGGTTAATAGTGACAAAATAATTTTTACCATTTATTTTTATGACAACTAGAATCGTAAAGCATGCTGGACTTACCTCTACTCTTCTTAAATTTTTGTTTGTTCTCGAAAAGTGAGTGAACGAGATTTGTAAGCTACCGTCACAGAACAGGGCAATCACCAATCAATCTCATCCTTTGAAAATTATTTGATCATTTATATTTTTTAGGGTTCCGTACACCGAGGGTGAAAACCTGGTGGAACCCTATTACTAAGCCTCCGCTGTCCGTCCGTCCGTTCGTCTAGAATAGAATAGAATAGAATATTTTATTTATTTATAAAAGTATACAAATTTTATCTGTTATTTATTGCACCATTAATCCAGCGTTGGTTTGTATTGGTGCTCACACTCGTTTTGTACTTATATTTAGTATGTATAACATTGCGTTTGGATAGAAAAGATAATTATAGTCAAACCAGAATAAAACTTCACTGGAAAACTTCTGCAAACAGGTAGTTTAATTTTATTGTCTAGAATTATTATAATTATGGATTTTAGATTATTAATTTTTTTTTATTATAAAACAAAATATATGTTTTTTTTTTAAATTTAATTCCTTTAAGAATATGTTGATTTAGGTAGGTATGTATATAATTTTAAGGCAGCTCATACTTTACCAGAATCAACTTCTTTTTTTTTGGCGCCGCTTGCTTTTAACGCGCATGTAAATGAAATATTATTATTAGGTAGGTATATAAGGCATCTTATAGTACATATATATAATTGTCTGTTTGTCTGTCAGATCAGAGGGCTCTATCTCATGAACCGTAAGAGGTAGACAGTTGAAATTTCCAGGGAATGTGTATTTCTCTTGCCGCTATAACAGCAAATAATAAAAATAAAAAAAATATCCAAATGAAAGGGAAGCCCCCATAAAAAAATATTTTGACTATTTTTGCACTTTGTTTGTCAAGGCTGTATCTCTTGAAACGTGAGAGGTAGACAGTTTAATTCTTTACGAAATGTGCATTACTATTGTTACATACATACAAAATAAAATAAATTTAATAATTAAATTGGCAACTTTCGTACCAAGTGGAACAACGATGACCGAGTAAAGCAGTGTTGAGCTCGGTGAGTACCTACTTAGATGGGTGACCGCGTCATTTTGGATAAATTCTGTTTTTAGGATTTCTCTTGTTTTTTTTTTTGGGAAAGTATATCAAATATGGAACGGAGCTCTTCGTGTGCGAGTTGACTCGCACTTGGTCGGTTTATTACATATGGTATTATAAAATACGTTTTACATTGAAACAATGCGAATATTCCCCTCCTAAAACTCCTTCACCATTTATTAATAAATCAATTTGTTACGTTTATGTAAATGATTGCATACTAAAGAGACATAATGCTAAAGCTCACTGATGCCAATGTTCTAACTAATCCATTATGAACAGATAAACTATCCTTGTTTATGTTTACTGGATATACCAACGACGATTTTTTAAATTCTGTAATTTGACAAATTATAAATAAAATGTTTATCTGTTATCTGTTTATACCAAACGGCATCTTGAGACAACTATTTGGTGTTTTTTGTTTGTACTACTAACACTAAATAGCTAATCGTTTTTGGACTTCACCTATTTTACTGATAAATTTGTATATAGGTTAGTTTTTCCCGTAAATTTTTAGTTAATGTAATGTGTTGTGCCAAATAAATTACGTCATTTCATTTCATTTCATCATTTGTTGCTATGGTGTTGCCTGACTAAGCATAGCTATATCACAATTTAGAAAGTTTTTAAAAGAATACCTACGTTCCCTAAAAAACTAAAGGTAGGTAGCAGGTTATAAAACGTCACTGTCACTATAAAACGATTATTTTATTTCATTACTGCATTAACAAAATGTTTTAAATGAAAATCTTTCAAAAGTCTACAGTATATCCACTGTTAGCATGGCATGTTAGTTTCCAAAACGTTTAGATAGACGAGATCAATTCATGATATCTGTCATCAATCCAAAACTAAAGACTTTCGGATATTTCCAACAAGCAATATAGACGGACTGAAATTAGGTATTGTAAAATTTTCATTACATTATGTTGTACTAAAATGGTGTCGTCCAAGTTACAGGAAATACTTTGATACGATAACCAAAAGCCAAAAGAGGCCTAGCTATACCCAGCAGTGGGCGATTCCAGGCTAGTATGACGATATGTACCTATACTCAATACTCAATCATTTATTGCATTCTATAGGTGTACAGTGGTGTTTATAATCGAATTAAGTATCACTATGGACCCGCACCTGGGCACCTGGGACCCTGTGCTGGGCACACAAAATGTATGGAGAGAGGAGGACGTCATTTTTAACACGTTAGGTATATTTTACTCGTTTGCATATTTCTTATTTTCGTTTAAATACTCGTACCTACTATGAACGCCGCGACATCAGGGGTGAACACATCAAGTAACGATCACAATTGGCCTATCATGGCCGCAGTGACACGAAAGCCGCCTAAAGACAATAAAAAAATGTTCTTGGTGAAAATGTGTTACAGAAATCTTTTCCAGTTAGATTTATGTTCGTGTATTAATCACTCGCAAGCAGTGATCAAGTACAGAACGATTAAGCAGCCGCTGTAGTGGCCTCTCCTATGACAATGCTGTCACGTTTTGCGAATAACGGTGGCCGTATTTAAGCGGCAATTACTTCGTTTTAGTATTTATATGGTGACTCTGCGGTAAAAGGAACTCAAGAAATAACAAATATAGGTATTTTTTTCGAAGATTTAAAATCTGCCGTATTCAGCTAATTAGCCACCATGGCCGGTAGACCGACTGCTAGACACAGGTACAACAATATCAGCTGATAATGGCAACAATTTTATTTATTTTCAAGGTTTTATTGGGTGCCCATCATTGTAAATTTTTGGATTAGTAGCCACCTAGAAGATTGTAGTGCCCTTACATTACAGGGTTCATGTTGGTCGTAACCTAATTTATAAGTAATCGAAGTAATAAACAACATGAACACAATAAATAATTGAAACTTAAACACTATCTTTGTCGAACAATATATTTGTCTAAAAACAATAGCTTTGTTTTTAGACAAAAAGGCAGACCAAGCAAGATTAAGCTTTTTGAAAACATTTCAATTTAAAGAAAACATTTCAAATTGGTTTCACTGCCGTCATTTGAAGTTTTCCGTTTCTTAGGAAAACAAGCTATTACCATACTGTAAATCTCAGCCTATTGGGTGGCCGACAAACTGATTGTCACCTTTTAAATTTGCATTTATTTACATTCATTTCTGTTATCGCTTGCTGAGAGCTTTTTAAACGTTGACGATTTAGTATAGTTTGAACAAAAGTGTCGATAAGTCTGTAGAGCTAATTTAGCTAATTTAGTATTTCCTCTCGAAAAATATGTGTCATTGTACCACTTTCCCTATAAAATAAGCGATGAATTAGATTTAAAACTGAAAATGTTGTACTTACCACACCATTTTAAACAAAATAAATAGCAAAAAAACTATAGCTATATGAAATGTCTTTGGCATTCTGCGTTCCTCTCCACTGGCAACTCGCTGCTTCATGTTGGCAACACCAATTTTATTCGCGGTATCATTTTAACTTTTCACTTCGAATATCGAATATCAAACACACAAGTAAAACCACAGGAACGCGTTTAAAAATCTTGCAATTGGAAGCTGTGTTCGATTATTTAAATTTTGAATTTGACTGTTGAAAGCGCGCGAAAACTGGCCGGTTTTTCACGATTTTGTTTGTTTACGTTATTATCTACCGAACGCGCCGTCGGCTTTCTAGCGTGTTCGGGCTGACATGACGCGGCTCGGTTGCGTGGGCCGAAAGGCGTGCCCGCCCAGACGCCACGCTAAAAAACCAAGGGGCGTCTGCTTACCGGCCCCACCTACTATCTCATTATCCTTGTTTACTCGATTGCCAATATTTCGGTGGTTTTGTGATAAGATAGCCGGCCGTGTGCCCCCATTGAGGTCTGGTGAGACTGTGGCGCTCTCTACGCAATCCCTGCCTATAAAATCTCGCCCCACGCATTTGATGCCATTCATGGGTAACATTGTGTTGTCAGTGCTTAGTTTTGGTTTGGAATTTGTAAAAAAAATACTTGATTATTGATGAACAAATTTGGGTTATTTGAACAAATCGAAGACTGCACGTTTTAAGGTAGAGTCGATGACGCTTTAATGATCGTTCTTCGCTGCACAATTTTCTGTACAACGGCTATTTTTATTAAAGAAAACCTACGTCTGTTACTAAATAGATTAGTAAATAAAAAAATCTAATCTAAATCAAAAATAAACCGAGGTAGGTACGTAAGTTTTGAAAAGCGCCCCCCCTAGCTTCTATAACACTTTGTATAATAAATAATAATATGTAGGTACCTATGTATAAGATTATTGGTCCTAGGATTAAACTAACACTAGATACCATACCAGAGGGGTGAGTCTATTTGACGTTAGTAACGAGACGTGATCGTGACGTCTCCTTTTTGTATGAGGATTTGCGTAGTTCCCTGTCCGCAGGATAGAGGCGCTGTACCAAATTGTATGGAAAAACCCCTCAGATCAATGGTATTTGAGGTTTAAATAAATAATGTTTGAAATTGAATTGACTCTCATTCGAAACTGTAGAATATATTTATCCATTTTTTTACTTTTTTTAGATTTATCCTAATATTTAAGAATCAAAAGCTCTAATACCTATTATTTTCTTAAATTGACAATTTTTCTAAAATTTACGCTTTCTACAGTGTTATCAGAGGCGTGAGCCTGTCAAGGCGTGATCGAGACGTCGACGTCTCGATCACGTCTCGACTGTTGGTAGTCCGGTAGCTATCGTGAACGTGTCGAGTAGCTGTCGAGCAGGGATGTAAAAACGGTTCATAACTGAAACGCAGCTCATATACGAACCATTGATATACACCCAGATGACTCAAAGGCAATATAATCCTTTTTTTTTTGCATATTATTTAGTAAAACAAAATTTGTTGCTCATAAATTCTTCGTTATTTAATTGTATTAGTATTCCTACATATAAAAAAAAGTAAGCTATTTTAGCGCCATATTTTGGTAATATAAAAAAACTTCATGTTCTATGGTAGTTGTAGTTGCATTACTAAGAGATGGCGTTAGAGTTGCGAATCTGCAAAAATATAATTTACGCCTTATTTTAGGTGCCTATGTATTATTTATCACTTTATAATATAACACTCCCAACAAAACTGAGGTACCTACCCATAAATCGCTTATCACTAAACATTGGTCACAGGTAGGTAGAGCATATTTGGAAAACCATTTTGTTCTAGGCTTGGGCCTTTTTAAATTAATTTGAAATTAATAAAACATTCATAAAATTAAAGTAAAATTGATAAACTATCAATCTGTAAGCTATCAAAAACAATTAAACATCAGTACTAGGTAAAATTTTAGGTTGAACGCAAAATGGTAAAATTCTGTATTCGACATGTGGAGCAGTATATTGAAATAGGGGTATTCCAAATTATATTCACTATGCTTAACTTAGTTATGTAAGATATTATACAACCATTGGTTTCGAAGAAAATGTAAGACTTATGAATGCAAATGATATCCTAAAAAGCAACTCTTTAAAATCGGTTAGTCGAATGTGAGTTTGGGATCTGACTCAACTGTTTTTGCGTAAAAAGGATATTTATTCTACAAATAATAAGCTTAAATCAGTTTTTAATCAGTCTAAGTAAAAAAATCACATTCACATAACATATTATATACATATTATATTCTCCACATATTATGTGGAGGATACACCATGTAAGATTCCATCACCATCTACGAATTATTTCATTGATAATCAACATACTCCAAAAAAGGGTAATTTTTAAAAAACTAGCAGGGTCATAATATTGCAAAAATAATAAAAATAATAGATATCTCAAATCTTCATTTCAAATCAAGTGTTACCATTTATTTTTTTGTTTTTAATAAGAAAGATGCAACATTTTACAAAATTTTATTATGTGATTTACCATAGAGGAAAAATATTTTTACCTCAATACTTGCTACTAAAAATATGATAAGAATTTTCCTACATTATTTGTATCTTCAAACAGTTTTATACCAATTTAATTAAAAATATGTACATTTTTACGTTAGTAACGTAAGCATCATTCCGACTCGCAATTCATGTCAAAATACAAATTTTGACATGAATTGCGAGTCCCAATGACAAATAGTTACGTTAATAATGTAAAGCGTTCGAGAGCGTAGTTCCATGTCCGCACGATAGAGGTGCTATACCAAATTGTAAGGGAAAAGGAGACGTCACGCTCACGTCTCGTTACTAACGTCAGATGGGACTCGAGGCACAGCACCATCACTATTAATAAGTCGTGTTAACAATAGGGCTCTAAAATGTCGACATTGACGGACATGTAAAACACGATGACAAATGAATTTGTGATCGAGAGGGTTGACAATTGTTGGTTTGAGGGTGAAATGAACCCTTCATTAACTTTCTGCTAAGTGTAAGCAGGGATGGGATGGTAGGGTTCTGTATTTGATAGGTGTATTTTCTAAGTTATAATGAGATTTTCTGCCTTCGTAAATTTAATTTTATAAATTTTATGTAGTCTAAAATCAGAGTCATAATGGCTGCTTAGGTATCGGAAAAACACTTGTATTTTTTTTATTCATCTTCAAATCAGTTTTTCTTTGGCACTTTACTCCCTTACTTACCTTGGGAATGCCCTCAAGAGTTTTTTAATATTGCCACTGAGTTCTTGTTTTAGTTTATACGAAATACAAAAATGTAAGTAGAAACAATTCTTCAGCTCTTTTACCGAACTCTAAATATAGGGGAGAGCGGTCGCGTGCCCACTAGCTATTATTGAAAACCCGTTTAGGTGTAAGAGATGATGACCCTATTTTCAATTGGGTAAGGGAGATTTTGTTCATTTGAATGAGGTTTTTAAAGAAATATGATTCTTCTATTAGCGTTAAAAACCCCCAAAAAATTATAAATCAAATCCTAAGTAAATAAACTATTTTAGAAAAATCTTAAATGATGAACCAAATTGGTATCAATGTTTGTTTTTTTATATGTTTTTTTCTCACCAGCCATTATTAAAGCAGCTTACATAAAGCAGGTTAGCACGCTATCGCGAAATATGTACCTCGGCATTAAGCCCAGCTTTTGTACTTTTCTTTAGTGCAATAAGTTTTAAATAAATAATACATAACTGCTAAATTAAATCATTACGCGTGTAACCGTTAATATAAGTGCCAAAATTTTAATTATGATTAATAAACTTTTTGCTTTCTTTCTTATTAAATAATAGGTCTATTATACGTGTGTTCTACTGTCATTATGCGGGGTCAGGCGCATGCAAATCAACTGGCTTTGATCTTGAGCCACGCGTCACTACTCTATTAAAATGCTACCTCAGATAGGACCTATAGTTATCTTAACTTATAGTTAACTTTGAAAAAAAAAAACATAAAATAATCAATACACATGGAACAAAATATACGTGAAACGAGGTTTGACTTGAGGAAATTATATTTAAATAAATTAACATCCAGGAACTCAACAGACATACGAGCATGTGGGTTGTTTTTGACGCGTCTACTTTAGCCCTTTGGCTTTAAAGACTTGATGTGAAACTTCAGTAAACTACTACACCATGATACTAATCGTCATAATTACGTAAACTGGACTTAAAATATGTGTATATTGTTTATACAGCAGACATTTTCAATAAATCACTACCTAAGCAACCTAAAATTAGACACGCTACAGCATAAACCAAGTTATTGTAATTTCCTATTTATCTATGGTAGCATGCTACCTTTGATATGGGTACTACTTAGTACCAGGGGTGCAGATTCAAAACTTGTCGGAGGCGAAACTTTTCATCAGCATTTTCATGTAAACATCTTCTATCTACATACAAATTCACAAGTTCTGCTTTGTTTGTGGTTAGATGATGCCGAGTGGATTGTTCAGCTTTATTTGTTTATTTAGTTTACAATCTATAAAGTATTAACAAAGAAAATAACAATTTTATATATAAAAAAAAACAAATTAGAACTAGTATTTATAATTGAAACAATTAAGCTAATTAGATATTAGCTTTAGAAAGAAAATTACAATCAAATTATAACTAGTATTTACAATTGAAACAATTAAGCTAACTGCAGACTGTTGCAAACAATCTACAGGTAGCTCAACTGATCCATATCAATACCAGTCGGAAGCGTCCCCAAGACGCTGGCTGCATTGCCCCGCTGTATGGCAATGCTGATGCGCTGCGCCAGATATCCGCCAGCTCTCGGGTCACGCGTCGCGTCGACCAGACGCTCAGATAACTTTTTAAAAACCCGGAGAGCCTCGGTACCCCACGGACCTAGGGTCTCGACCCCAAAGGGAGCAAATATGTAGGCTCTGTCGAGACCTGCATATTTGCGTCTCTTGAGATCCTCGGCCAAATCTGCCGCCGCACCAGCCCTTACGGATGTCCTCGGAAGATGGGAAGGCGCAAGTGTGTCGACGCATGTAGCGTCCCACACAATGGGCCTCCTCAACTCCCATGGGACTAGTGTCATGCCGTCAGGCCTCTTACCATCGTCACGCAACAGACCATTCGGTTCGAGAATAGCTGGTACGTTAGCGGTGACAAAGGCACGCCGGATGACGTCGTTAAGGCTGGCATGACGAGATATCCGACCGGCGGCCCTAGTGCACGATAATCCGTGATGACCAAGCTGTTCGACAGCAGTACCGCACTGGCAATGATGGGGCGCGCAACACATTGCACCCAACCGAAGACATGTTGCGATACGGAAAGTTACGGGATCCAATAAAGTGCCAGTTATAAATGAAGGAAATGCTTGCAACCAATGTCCTGACTCCCATTTAGAAACGGCCAGGAGACGGGCACGATCCGCAGAGCTGGAGCACGTTTGTAACAAAGTATTCCGTGTCAACTCACACAGAGGCCCGTCCCATTGCCGTTGAGACAAAAGAGATATTAGGGGAGCAGCATTAGGGCAAGCATTATGCCAAGCCGTTCGAGCTTCGTCTAAAAATGAAATTTTGAATGAAATTCCAGGTGGGACCAAACAAGATGACTTTAAAATTTTTTCAACTAAAGAACTAGTGCTGTAGACGGAAAACAGGAACGCTGGAAGGGCTACACTTGAAATTTTGCGTATACCTAAGCCTCCCAATTTGACAGGCAGGGAGGCCTGCGACCATGCCTTGTCATCTAAATCGACATTCAAAACCGATGATAGAGTATTCTTTATTATGTTGTAAGCCTTCCAAGAGCTCACTGTGTTTCCACAGTTGACTACATCTCAAAGAATACGTAAATTTAGGTACAAAAAGACAAAATCTAATTATTGTAAAAGCCATATGGCTATTAATTTTGAGCAGTCTGTCCGAAGTTTTGTTGAAATTTTGAATTTTCTCGTCTACAAAGGACTGAAAAGACTCATCAAGAATTGGTGAACCAAGGAGGCGAAGTGAACATTTATCAACAACTGTTATGTTGGGGGCTAAACTATTCAATTTTCCAATGATATTGTTTTTGTCTACACAAAGCTTTAGAACCTTATTTAAGATTCACTCTATTATTATATCTACCATTAACCTTTATGTATGTACCTACTAAAGATTTGTACTTACGAGTACCTATGATAATTATGTGCAATTAGTTTCGTATCTATAGGTACTTACCATAAAAGCTCCTTTGAAGTCTAATATACGTTCACATTATGTCGTAAAATATAGAAAAAAATTACTTATCATGGATTATATAAAATTATCATGTATTTTAGGTGTATAGTAGTCAGCCCCTAACAATGAAGTCAAATATAGTGATACCTACTCTATTCTAAAACCATCATTGTAAACCTATATTTAAGCAAATAAATAAATACTAGGAATTTCATTTCATTTCATTTCAACAATATCGTCAGAGCGTTTTCGTTTCAAGTCTATAGAGTCTAGTCTCAGTCTAGTTCACTTCAGTAGGTACGAAAGAAAACAAATGAGAACTTAGCCACAGTATACAAAGTCATGGAACTTAGCCGCAGTATACGAAGTCATGGAACCTATCACTAAATAGCATCTAGTTCTGGTTTTCTTTATTCGTATTATGAAAAAATATAGATGTTATTAATTCTAAATGTAAGCGGGTTATCTACGAACCTAGTTTGTATAGTAAGAAATAGATGCTAGAAAAATAAAAAAAAGGACGGACGGACAGAAATACAGCGAAGGCTTAGTAATAGGGTCCCGTTGGCACCCGTTAGGTACGAAACACTAAAAAAGTTCAAAGGTTCCTTTTCCCCTACTTATATGAGGCGTAATAGCAGCAAAATGTCTAAGATAAACAATTAATAACTTTTTGAAAAATTGGAAAATAAACTTACAGATAATCGATGAAAAGTTATACTTTGTCAAAAATAGGCTGGAGAATAAATTACTTTGGTGACGCAGGAACCGAAAAGAAATTTATGAGACGTAATGGCGCAAAAACAATAAAGCAAAATCAATAAAATTATAAAAATTTAACGTCTGGAACGGTCAAAGATAAGACAAGCTAAGTTTGTTGTAGAAGAATTAGTACTTCAAAATAAAACAAATGCACTTCGGTGCATACTCGGTGCATTAATTTAGCATGACCTACGAATTCATAGAATCTGTACCAAATGAGAGCGCAATTGTAGCCGCTGGTTCGTAATTATTTAAAAAACTATACACGCTAGAACAATCATAATAACAATTTTGAAATGTACTCAAGTATACCTTTCTTATGTATGAGTATACCATTTGATTGATTGATTTTACCCTCCTTTGGACCCCCTTATCTCAAAACCTCCTCGATGGATTTAGCCTCACTAAGTTATCAGCAATTTTCACGAGTCTAAGCAGCATACCTATAAAATTTCACACAAATCGGTTCAACGATTGGACAGTTATGTTCGAAATGACTATTTCAACATACAGACAAATCACCCAAGCTGCCACTGTCCAATTAATAACGTTTTTGTTTTCCGCTAGTTTCTGCCTGCGGCTTCGCACGCGTCGTTTCTATAGTTATTTATATCCCACGGGAACTGATCTAGGGGATAAATAGTGTAATATTTCAGCCCGATCTGTTCAGTATTTTTGACGTGAAGAGGTGACAAACATACATCCATACATCTAAATATCCTAACATAATAAATAAATAAAATAAATAAAATGCAAACTTTCACATAGGTATAAATATTAGTGTGATAGGTAAATTGTAGCTCTAGAACTTATATAAAAATTTTACTATAAAATCTTATTTTAATTAAGTAATTTAGGAACCTTGCTGCAAGTATCCCTTTCATTTTATTAAAAAATCAACTTGACAACCCTATCTCATAACATATAACACAATAGATATCAAAAGGAGTATAGAGTGGGTAAATTAATAGTTATTGTCTATCATTAGTACGTAAACACATGTGTTTATATAAATACCCCATGATGGTTATGAATCGGTTGCCACATTTATTGTGGTGTTGCCATGATTTGCAAATATATCACCTTCAGGGTCAGCATGTACAAATAAACAGCTGTGCCAGAAAAAGTACTTATTATTATATCGGTTTATGGCGTACCTAGTAAAGTTAACCCTATCATTTATAAACCTATGTTTGTCCCCACTTTTTTATTTCGTCTTATTTATTAGTATTAAATACTGTAATATTTTAAGGTACAAAAAATAATATAAAGAATATCTTATTATACAAAATAAATCCTTATAATAGCGTTAAAGTAGTTCAAACCTAAGATAGATAAACTTTAACATTTATTCTACATCATTTCTGTAGCTCCTTAGGCTATCAATCTCAGAATTACCCATTCCCACATGTTCCCGTGAAATCAGGAGAATCCTTGCACCTGGCAATACCCCCATCGGCACGTACACACGATTATGTGTACAGCACATAGCTCGCAGCTACTGTCACGCATCATTTTCCATCATTATCAATTACCTCGCGAATGCACCGCAACACCGCAGAGCGTGTGTTGCCAGCTTATTCGTGAAATTACCTTGCAAGTTCATTACCTTTTGTTCTGAATTGTTTTATTGATCAATGTGTGTGGTTCATTTCACCCAATACCATTTTTATTGTTACCATCTGGCGTCGCCAAACAAATTTATTAATTTTCTTAGCCGGTTTGATCACATATCGTGCTGGCAATTAGGAGGTGAGCGATAATTTGAGTCAATTCTCCAAAAGCTCAAAGCCAAGGCTTTGGTCTGGTATTTAGTAGAAGATTCTCCCTCTCTGTCTTCTCATAGAAAAGACATCAACGCGCGCTATGTGGCGAGGCGGGCGAAGGTCCGCGCCTGCGACGCAGGAGGTTGGTTCAATTCCCGCCTTGGGGCAAATGTTTGTACAATCTGCAAACACTTGTTACGGGTGTTGTGGGTATTTTCTATGTTTAATAAAAAATATCTATCTATGTAATGTATTGTATTAAGTATATCAGTTATCTAGTACCCATAACACAAGCTTTGCTTAGCTTGGGGCTAGATGATGCTGTGTGGGTTGTCCAGCATTATTTATTTAATTATGTACTACGGTAGTAAACCGTAGATTTATTAGATCTTCGGCGTACACCCACTTCTCGAGTTTTCATGTAGGTACTTTAGTTTTCATATACCGAAGTACTATCTACTTCATCATTATCAACAGAAACATAGTACCTACCTACTGTGATACATACAAAAAAAATTACCTACACATTTTTCTACATAGAAATAAAAAATTAAACAGATAGAAGTTTATTTATATCTAATTTTATTTTATATGATCTATAATTATTGACCAGAATGCACTAAATGTTCCACAATATTCCCATGCCTTTAATAAGTTAACAAATTATCAACATCCAGATGTAGTAATAAAAATATATATGTAAATTGTTGGTCAATACAGTTTATGGCCGTGTTTCAATTATCATACTTTGCAAGCAGTGTTTAGAATGCTAATGGAAGGAAATCGATGAGGAGATATTGGGCAAAGAAAGGGCACAGATCGGATACTGCGCGTTTGTTTGTATTTGTATTTATTTATTCCACCGTAGGTACACATATTACACTTGATGTTTATTTATTTATTTATTTATTCAAAATATTAGAAGTCCTTACAGGTACACCTGATGTGATAGTGTACTATCTATAGTACAGTCACCATAATCTCCATAAAATCCAACGTCAACTTTGGTCATAAATAATGTAACATAATTATTAATTAAATTCCTAATTTTAACATATTATTATTACACAAAATTATACTAACACAAAACCAAAATTGTAATAATAACAAAATAAAATTAATTTAATAATAAACAGTTCATCAAACATTAAAATAATATACGATACATAATAAAGCCTTTGCCAACTCGTTGCGGGAGCAGTCAAACACGTCTATCCTCTCTCTGAAAGTACGTTGAGTGTGCGGATGCATCGCGTTAAGGGAGTTCATTTGGCTAGCGACGTCAACAACAAACAACTAAATATATAAATCGTTTAATAAGTAACAAAAACAATGGTTACATGGTTAAAAATGAAAACGACGCCATCTACAGAAATTTAAAAACTGTGTCGCAGATAACAACGCCCTTCTCCAAAATTCAAGTAGTTCCAAAAGTTAAACAAAAATATAGCTTCTTTTGTGTATATAAGAGAGATTACTTACAATTTAGTTATTATATATTACTTTTAAAAAAAAATATTGTTGTCCGATCTTCTGAAATTATTACCCGGGTACCAATATTACCTACATCAAACATTAACCGACTGCCTTTTCTATACATGACTACTCTATGTCATCGAGATGCGTGTTGCAGCGAGCACAGTTTATCAAGATGGCTAAATGCTCGCAATTAGCCGATGTGAAATGTCGCATACACACGCTAACGAGATCCCGCATTATGCGCGTACGCATCCTTTCTATCCCCTGTCACACACGGGGACAGAAAGTTGCTGCAAGTATATTTACAGCAATTGTACATGAAATTATTTTTTTCTTATTTTTTTTTATAATTCTTTATTGACAAAGAAAATTACAATTCAAAAATAAAAACAAATTAGAACTAGTATTTACAATTAAAACAATTAAGCTAACTGCAGACTGTTGCAAACAATCTACAGGTAGATTGATATGGATCAGTTGAGCTACATGTAGATTGTTTGCAACAGTCTGCAGTTAGCTTAATTGTTTCAATTGTAAAATTTGTAAATACTAGTTCTAATTTGTTTTTACTTTAAACTGATTTATTTTTATTTTCCAAATTACTAACAAGGAAATAGGCTCAGTCACAGTGATTTTTGATTTTTTCCCAATAATAGTTCCAGAAAAAGATTTCCATTTCTTAAAAAATACTTTTTCAGGTTATATCAAGTAAAAGTATTTGAATTAAAGTCAAACATAGTACAAAACAATTAATATTTCCATACATAAAAATATTAAATCGCTGCGTGTAAACGTGCCCTTAGAGACCGCGTTCGACTCTCCACTGATTTATAGACCCTTTATATAAGCCATAAAGTTTTCTAATTGCTCTTGTATAGAGACGCGTTTCAACAAAATATACTTCTAGAGAAATAGCAAGGTCTGACCGTCTGTTACAATAAAAAATAGCAAGGTGTGACCGTCTGTTACAATAAAAAATAGCAAGGTGTGACCGTCTGTTACAATAAAAAATAGCAAGGTGTGACCGTCTGTTACAATAAAAAATAGCAAGGTGTAACCGTCTGTTACAATAAAAAATAGCAAGGTGTGACCGTCTGTTACAATAAAAAATAGCAAGGTGTGACCGTCTGTTACAATAAAAAATAGCAAGGTGTGACCGTCTGTTACAATAAAAAATAGCAAGGTGTAACCGTCTGTTACAATAAAAAATAGCAAGGTGTGACCGTCTGTTACAATAAAAAATAGCAAGGTGTGACCGTCTGTTACAATAAAAAATAGCAAGGTGTGACCGTCTGTTACAATAAAAAATAGCAAGGTGTGACCGTCTGTTACAATAAAAAATAGCAAGGTGTGACCGTCTGTTACAATAAAAAATAGCAAGGTGTGACCGTCTGTTACAATAAAAAATAGCAAGGTGTGACCGTCTGTTACAATAAAAAATAGCAAGGTGTGACCGTCTGTTACAATAAAAAATAGCAAGGTGTGACCGTCTGTTACAATAAAAAATAGCAAGGTGTGACCGTCTGTTACAATAAAAAATAGCAAGGTGTGACCGTCTGTTACAATAAAAAATAGCAAGGTGTGACCGTCTGTTACAATAAAAAATAGCAAGGTGTGACCGTCTGTTACAATAAAAAATACAAATTACATTTCTGCCTATTCAATATGGAGGCATCTAAAATGTTTTTTAAAGAGAAGGCAGAATTTTGATGTGTTACATTGGAATTTTATTTTGTAATCTACCCTTTTGAGTAATAGGAAACTAGCTTACCCCAAGCTGTTACCCGCGTTATTAAGTAATAAATATATTTCAGTTATTTGATCATCCCACGGGAACACTGCACTTTTCCGGGATGAAAAGTAGTATTATGTTTTAATCCTGGGTATCAGCTATCTTGGTATCAAATTTAATTCGAGTCCATTCAGCCGTTTGAGCATGAAGAGGTAACATACACAAACATACAAACTTTCGCTTTTATATTATTTAATTATTTATCTATGTATTGTATATCATATCAAAATCACTGTCTGTTACTCTCATCTATTTTCGCTTTTTTTTTGGGTTTATTGCAGTATCAGCATCAGTAAACCAGCGGAAACCAGGGGCTAAAGCTAGTATGTCCTAAAATTAGCGTAGACTTATGAGAATTCCATGCTGGTGGGACAAAGAGGAAGAGGCCTTGCACGTTATTGTTAAATGGGAAATTATTTATTCACATGAGATCAAAATTTTATGATGTTTGCTTTAATGGAACTTGTAGGTTATGTTTATAATCTATTTAGGAGTCGACGCAGGAGGTTGCGGGTTCAATTCCCGCCTCGGGACAAGACCTCGAGATAGTGATAGTGATTGTTGAACGTTGATCGTTCAACAATCGGCATAGGCAATTAATTGAATTGCGCCGTTTTGCAATTGGCCTAGCCATTCTACAAACGGACTGATTCTACGATCCGGCGGCGACAGATATTCTCCCTCTCCGGACTCTGTCATTTGTTTTTCATATTAATCTGCCATATTTTTGTTGATGGGATGACGACCTGCGAAAGACTGCAGGCAGATACTGGATGCGGCAAGCTGACAGGGCGCTATAGCGCTCATTTGGGGAGGCCCATGTCCAGCAGTGGACTAATTCAGGCTGATGGTGATGCTTTGTTTGTAGGTACTACCTATCTATCATTTTTAAAGCAAAAATTATCTTAATTTTCAAAGGTAGTTTGGAATGCGTTCTGGAGTATGGTATGGAAGGGTTATAATTTACAAAACAATAAAAGTGGTATTCCATCTGAGGATAAAAAAATTATTTCAGTTCATCTGGTAATTAAAATTCTGAAATTAAATTAGCTATTTTAATTTATGAAAGAGAGGTTTTAAAATTTCATGTGCCGTGAATTTTGATTCGCAAGTACCTAGTTGCAAGTTTAATTTACGTTTTCGGTTGGTAGGAATTTGAATTTATAAACAGCCAGTTTAATAATACGTTTTTGTGCGTGTTTTATCAATTTATTTCAAAATAATCAAATCTAGATCAAGCAGTCACAGACAGGACAGATCGTAATAATTTGTCAGTGGCATATCGATTGGTATCAATTCTTTCTATCGATTGATTTATCATGTTAATCGATATAATTTCATCAGTTCACTCGGTGAGCGATTGAGCTCGCTGTGGGAACGCAACTGCGGGTGCGCAGTCATGCCATAGACTATAATGATGCACAGATATGACATTACAGAAATAATTTGGAAAACTCTGAAATCATATTCTCCTAAAAACAAGACTTGTAGAGTCAAATTCGTATGGTACTGAATAGTTTTGGTATTAAGATCAATAAGCCATTTTTAAAGAATCAAACATAAAGCAGAAATAGGTAAACATATAGTAGAAAAGTTCTATCTGAATTAATTTAGTAATGCATGACCTAATTTAGTTTCCATAATTATTATGTATATAATAAGTAGAACATTTTCATCGGTAGTTGCATATTTTACCTAAAATATAGTGATGATGTATGTATGTAGTATATTTTCGCTAAATTTGCAATATTTCAGGACAGTTAATGATAATAAAATGAACGAATGAAATCTTACTTACTAGAACTTGTACTTGGAACATTTGAATTAGTAACTGATTGTAAACGTGACAACAAGACTACAAAACGGTAAAAAAAAATACTGTCGGTATCTTACTAATTGTATATGATTTTGAATTAAGTCTATTTTAACTAATTAATGTCGCACTTTTGACACTTTTCATTAGTTGTTTTCATTCATATTTCAAGCATAGCTTTTGCATGCATATTTCGGGCTTTTTATGTTGCATATAATCCGGTCTCGGTCGGGTCCGGTCCGGTCGGTAATAAGCCTTAGCTTTTTTGAAAATTAAAGACAAAACCACCTAAAATATACGTGAAAACTAATATTAAAAGTGCGCTCATTTTACTAGTTACCGATAGTTTATAGAACCTTCATTGAGGCTTTATACATGTAGGTAGGAATCTTTTAATAAAAACTTGTTCACCTTTGAAAACCATTTTACTATTGCGACCACCAACGAAAGATCCGCCTAGACATGAGAATATTTGGATTGTTGTTTAATTACCTTCCATTGTGGTCAATGATTCAACGATTAAAAAAACTATTGTAGGAGCGATGAAATAATGGTTATTATATACTTATAGTTAGTTTGTTTGTTGACCTTGTGGTCTTTTGAGTTCAATGGCATTTGGCTTTGTGAATACTTACGATTGGTGATTGTTTAATTATATATCTGTTTTCTATTAAATTTACCTTTTCTTTTTCTATAAGTAAGTATATTTTCTTTGAACTGTTTTGTGAATAGGGACTGTTTTCTCTGTTCCCTTGTTATGTAGTTGATTTTGCTTCTTTTTATGTTAGAAAATTTATAAAACTTCAAAAAGCTTATTTTATAAGGCGAGCAGTAAATAATTTAAACTTTAATTTGCTCTGCCTGGCTGGAAAATACCGCGAAATATTTCATTTGTTCTCTCAAAAAACTTTATTGAGTTGCATAGTTTCGGAACGAATTCTTCCGTTTGGAATGTTCGTTCAAAAATTTCACATTTTAAGTTTGGAATTTTGAATTAAAAAAGAGGGGATCGGAGCGGGGGCGGTGGGCGTGGAGGGGCGGAGTCGCCCTAAGGCTATGGACGTGAGGTCGGATAGGTGTTTTATCGTAGGTTGAATACCTATCAAACTACTAGTCTGATAAAAATATTATGGGCACTTCTAGGTTGGGAATTTCAAGCATTTTGGCCCTAACATCGGTCACCATTTCGTTTTTTGTTTATTTTAAATCGCCGCGCACAATACTAGTTAGGTATATATTTGGATAGGAGACACTAAAACAAATTAAAAAATAATCTTTAAAATAATGTCCTAAAGCGTCAGGTCTCTGAGATATTTACATATGAAGAAAAAAATATACTATTTTTCATCTGTAAATATCACGGAAACCTGACGCTTTAGGACATTATTTACCCTCCACTCCACACAAAAATCTTCAGCCCCTTTGTGTCGAAGGCTGACTAGTGGTATTGTATTGTATTGTAAGTGATACTGAATAGTGGTAAAGGAGAAAGATTATGGTTATGTTAGTCTCATTTTCGGTTAGTGACACATGCAGTCTATTAATGTATGTATGTAGTAGGTCCATATATATATTTTTTGTAATTACAAGGTTATTATAGCTCTATACTTCGATGTAGAAATACTAGGTAATCTAGGTAATAGCTATGAAGAGGTAAATTGATAGTACTTATGCACTCAGGAGTCAATACGCGTGCCGATAACTAAATTAGTGTAAGTTAATGTCATATGATCTCTAGAAAGGTACCAGAACCAAGAAGAATAAGCTTTCAAAAATCTCAACACATCTAAACTAAATGGCTTATTACAAAGTGCCTAGTTCCCTTGAGAAAACAATAGATTGATATCAGTAGGTAATCTTTAGATCCAATTTAAGAGCGGCCTAAAACAACAAAATAGGCCCCTTTACAATGACATGCCAATAATCGACAATAACATGACGCGTCACAATCACTTTGTCTCAAACGACTTGAAAAAGATATCTCGAGTGCTCTGTGATATATATCGAGTAGACTCCACTATACGCATAGCTAAGCCCTTATATCTTTACAATAAGGTTGAATTTGACTGGTATAGAGTATATTTAAGGTTGTATGTCGTATATTAAAGCGTCAATCGCTCCTCCTTCTTAGTCGATATTAATAATCATGTCGTCCGAAGCGCGTGAGAAATATTTTAAAGCGAGTCTACAACTATTAATTTTGTTGGGATTATTACGTTTATTGAGTAATTGTTGGTGTCGGTTTGTGCTTATAATTAATTTTATTTAATTTACTTATTAGTGTGAGAGTGTGCTGAGTCAGGGTGCCTTTGGTTTTGTTTGACCATGTTTGTTGGGTTATGTCGAATTATGTTGAACGCATTCTTGTAGAAGATAATGTGCCTAAGCGAGCCTTTTTTTTTATTCGTTGCGGCCTATTCCGGTGGCTGGAACTCGTCAAGTCTCCTGGCGAGACGATTCGTGACCACTCGTGAGAACAGCTTATAGACGTGGCTCAGGAGTTTTTAAGGAGGGTTGTATCTCCCTTCTTAAAAAAGAGCACCACTAAACTCCCGCTCCACGCCTTTGGAGTTCTCCCACTGTGAAGGACGGTGTTAAAGAGGTTCTGTAGCTCCTGTATTACAGGGACTCCTCCGACTTTCAGAAGCTCTGATGTAATTTCGTCCTCACCTAACCGTCCCAGCTAACACAATCTCATCTTGACTGATGTCTGGCAGTTCGTCGGTATAGTGGCGTGTCAGGCTGGCTCTGGAATCGTGGAGTAGCGTATTTAGTGCATAGTTAGATATTTTAGGATACGTAGCTGGTAGAATTATTATTGTAAATTTGTCCTCTGTCCGTGACAAACGTATCATCCCCAAATGTTTTATAAGTCCTAATTTCTGTGAAAATCGACTATAAAGTAAGTAATGTAAAGTAAAGTATTATTTATTGCATGTAGGTACACTGTACGTACAGGTGTTTTTATGTCTATGTGAATCAATGTATTCCTACTTTTACGGTGTACAAATAATAACAATTAAACAAGGGTAATTGGAAATAATAAGTACATGCTTACGTCAATGGGGACAAAAGGAAGGATATTTTATAAGTTCCCGTTGTCCCCATAACGGGAAAGCGTCAACGGGGACAACAGGAAGGAAATTTTATTACTTCCCGTTGTTCCCATATCAGAAAACATCGATGGGGACAACGGGTAGGAAATTTTATGACTTCCCGTGGTCCCATAATGGGGTCAGCGTCAATAAGAACAACGGGAGCACATCGTACATATCTACTGAAAATGAAATAGGTCTATGTTTCTAAACAAGACAAATCCTTCTTATCAGTACACATCCACCGCTGAACATGCCTCCCCAAACAAAGGCGTACAATAAACGTATTTCAATTATCTAAAACAGGTATTTTCATTCAGGTCAAAATCTTGCAACCTTCGATCATTAATGTCGGGGCAACATTTTGCGGTATCCCCGATTACAGGGTGTTGGTAATTTGCAACCTAAATTAATACATTTCGTACTGGCCTAACGTCTCTATTATTAAATGAAGACTGTTTGTAGGTGATCTACAGATTTGGAAAGTTTTGCTTCAGGAATAAGTTATTTCCGACCAAAAGAACGAAATTCGAATAGTAGATTGTTTTACTAGGGACCAAACTATCCTATTATATACGAGAGCGTAGCGAGGGAAGTCGACAAGACCGAGTTATTTATGGGTAGTTTTGGCTCGAGTTAAACACTCTACTATTCACTTCGATTGCGAGAAAATAAAACAATCAAACTTACCTTCAGTAAAATAATGCACACGTTTTTCACTTTTTTGCTTCACGAATCTGTCGTAAGTGTTTTAATACAATTCACGTAATTTCGACCGCAACAGATTCATATTAATTATTTTTATGCTCTTCAGTTTCATTTGCATAATATTATCTTAATTTTCGCTTGATGACATTCTCAATTAATTTAAATAAGCCATGTTCACCTTCAATTCAATTTGAAAAAAACAAAAATTCGAGAGATTTTGCGTTAATAGGTTAGGTACCAAAGATTAGAAGATCAAAATCTCCAAACCCTACCAACTTTTTTTAATGTCTTCTGTTACACGCAAAGCAAAGTACGCATTCTACCATGGAGGAATCACCGTTCTTATAAACATCTAACAATCATCAAGAAGGCGCATAGAGTTCCATTTTCAAAAATAAATTTAAATGTATGTATGTTCTTTGTTTATGGAGGAGGTCTTTAGGAAGCATCAAAAAGTCGAGTCTTTACTCGACTTTTTGATGCTTCTTAAAGACCTCCTCAACTGTCCTCTTACATACAGATGTGAGAGGACAATGTTTTTGTACTACTAGCTGATGTTATCAGACAAAAATTATAAACATAAGAATTCAGCTCTAGGGATTAAATTCGCACTTTAGTCCTGCGACGCTACGCTATAATGAATGACAAACATTTTGAGCATGAAAAGTGAAAAATAAATTGTCCTGTTTGACATGTCATTGTAGTAGTCAAAGCTATAGCTACACAGAATAGTGATTAACGCAGATAAAGGTTTTCGCTGATCTGGACCACACCACTGAAGCACAGCACAAAAATGTGCATTCAAATATGGGCTTAAATTTTTTTGATGGCATCTGTGGTCTGATAACACTGTCTCTTGCAGCTTGCGGTAAGCCATTTTGTCACTGTAAAATTTATCTGAAGATTACAAGTTAAAGCCATGTTTTAATGGTTTTATTGTGTGTTGTGCGGTAGTGGTGTTGAATATTATGTTCTATGTCCTTAATACTAACGTATCAGCATTATTTCAAACATTATATGCAAGGTTGAAATAACCCTGCGTGTTATCCATCAAAACACACGAAGCTACGTCTTTAGTTCATCTATTTCCCCGAATATTGAGATATCACGAGATATTTCAATAGTAGGTACCTACTAAACACAGCCGTGCGGATGAGATCTAGCTCCATTTATTAATTTTATCGCTTGACACCTCGTTCACGCGCCAGTTATCGGCCACTAAACCTACACAATTTACTCTCTGAGCCACATTACTGTCAGTCTGAGTACGGAACTTCTGCTTTGTGTAAAGTGCATTGATAGTAATCTGAGCCATTCTCAGGTGAGCGACAAAGATGGGGATAGGAAGCTGTATGTGTAAAAGAGAGACGGAACATGTTGAATAGAAACATCAAAATTTTACAGCATTTTTATTGCGGCCGCGCGATGCGAGTGTTTACGTACATGCGTCCGGCCCGCTTTCGATCCCGGTGGCTACATGGTAAAACTTGATAAAACTTTTTTGGATGTCCATAAAGTTTTCGAATAATAAATAGCTAATACAGGCGATAATTAATGTGTGAAAACTAATTCTAGATACGATGGTCATTTACAAAAACATAAATGATAAAATTATAAAAGTCGCTTCGGACCGAGCCTTTCGGTTTCGGTAATTAAAAAGGTAAACTGAATTTAATATCATGGAAGAATAAAATGAAATGAATACAAGAATTTATGTTGCTCTTAATCCTTTATGTGTAATCCTTGAAGGGTTAAGGTTGCAGCAGACAGGCGACTTGGCGACCCATTATTCCGCGGACCTGGTAGGCTACCTTATAGGAGAGATTTTAATGGATTTCTTCTGTTACCAGTAGGTATTGGTATCCTTTTCGGGTTGTTGAGCCAGCAGCGGAAAAAGAACTATAGAGGTACTCTGTTCGCCGAAACAAGCTAATAGGGAAATCATAGACTGCACGTTATTGGTCGCAGATAACGAACATAGGGCACGTGCACACTGTGCACGCTGTGTGGCCAAAAGTTAGTCTTATCTGTCTCTTGTGCGGTGCGGACGTGTCGTTTGGTGCTCGCTACATGTGTTCTCAGTATTGGATTTTAAGTTGACCTGGCTTGCAAAAATAGATAGCGACAAATGGCAAAAATGTAGGTATAAAGCATGTAGTTGATGTAGTAGCGCCTGGTATGTATGTCATGGATAGGAACGTATAAAATATGGCAGAACGTTTTATTATAAGCTTGGAGTATGATTCATATTTAAGTGAATCAAAAAGTGAATAAATTTGTAAGAAAATTTCTGATGTTTTATTTTTTGTACACTACCCAAATTAAACAAAATATATATTTTTAGGTTCTCAGTATCATAATAAGTAAATCAATTATCAATAACCCACTCATGCACAAAACCCCGGGCGACAAGCTAGTGAATAATATAAGTAATAGTTTGAAGTGAGCAATCTTTACATTTACATTTTGCTTTACATTTTAAAATAATGGTCACTCCCACTGACCAATCTTAGTCTCTCACGCTAGTAGTCCCGTCCTTTTCACTTTCGTACAATTGTGCAAGAGAGCGCGCGCTATATTAGCTTGTCTCCGTGAACAGACTATAGATTAAAGTTTGACAAATGGCAATTTATTGTGTGATGTGGCGCGGTGGGCGAAGGTCCGCCTGGGACGCAGGAGGTTGCAGGTTCGGTTCCCGCCTTGGGACAAATGTTTGTACGATCTGCAAATATTTGTTCCGGGTGTTCTGGGTATTTTCTATGTATAATAAAAAATATCTATCTATGTAATGTATTGTATTATGTATTTCAGTCAGGTAGTACCCATGGGTACCCATAAACAAATATTTGCAGATCGTACAAACATTTGTCAACACATGCTCTGCTTAGCTTGGGGCTAGATGATGCTGTGTGGATTGTGATAGAAATTAGCCTATGTCCGTCCCCGGGATACCACCTATCTCCAAATATCATTAAGATCCGTTCAGCCGTTTAGGCGAGAAAAGGTAACAGACAGATAGAGTTACTTTCGAATTTATGATATTAGTATTGATAAAACCAGAGATAGCTCTTAATTTTCTATTGACTCTAGTACCTACTTATATGAATTAGTGTTATTTTTTAATGTCGCTAGCGAAAAGCAACTTTAAGTGGCCGGTTTACTCCGAATAAATATAAGAATAATAAATTAAAATGTTAATATGGACACAATAAATAAATTGGGCAAATAACGCGGGAGGGTGTGTCGAATCAGGCGCGCGATGACATTGTCGTAGTAACTATTACTAATCTGTGGCATTGTCGCGGTGCAGCGGGGCATTTACTGCCAGCCTACGGTCTCAAAACTTAACAGGATTTTTAGATTTCTTTGTACGTTCACAAAAATTATTAAAAATCTTGAACATGTTGTTCATATGAATGAATGAATTTACTTTTATTTCAGACAACAAAGTCCATTTTACAAACAAAGACACATAAAAATAGGTACCTACGCAAACATCATTCAGAATAAAACCTAAATAATTACAAACTTTAACATTACTTATATAAGCCGGTGCGGTGATTAAAAATTAAAATCTATACAACGTTAACTTTACCTAAAGGAACTTGCTTTGCTTACATTACTTTATGGTAAAAATTTACTATGACTTTACACATTTATTGCATTTAAATTCTAGATAACTTTTAATCCAAAAATTTACAAAGGTCGAATTAAATTTTGAACTCCTTAAGTTCAGAATGCTATTTTGACTATTTCTAATACGGCCTAATAAAGACACAATAAGTTTTCGAAATAACGCGGGAAAGCCACCATAGAGAGGGTAAATCTTCAGTTATCGGTCTAGTAGACGAAAGTTTAACATCCTCCGAGCTAATAAATCATAATACCTATCTATGTTCTTTATTTGAGTATTTTCGCGCATTTGTGACAAGCACTGCTGGTGTAGTGGTATCATGCAAGATTCCCATTCTTGCGACCCGGGTTCGATTCCCGGGCAGTGCACTTCTCGTTTTGTATTTTGTTTTTATTTTTCACGTTGTTTCATATAATTTTCCGTATAATAAACAATTTAATTTTTATACTGCTTAGACTAAATAGTTCCCCAAGCCATAGTTTATAGTAACGTCTTGACTAGTGAATCGCAAGCCTTTGTGACTCAAACCTAGTTTTCATAACATTTCATGAATTTTAACTATTTGACTACCTTTTCCAATTATTTAGGCCTCCCAATAAAAAATTACCATAATTTCAAAGTTTACTCCCATAAATCTCGATACCCTTGATAAATCTGGATACCCCAGTGAGAACCAGCCAGTTAGCTCAAGCGCTAACATTCCCGCCAAAATATCCTGTAAGCAGACCCTGGGAATGGGACGAGTTATGTGATTCGGTGCGAGATTCAGGCATCCGTATCGATGACTCACGCACGCGAAACAGCTAATGTGGACGTAGCTTGTATGCTTATCTTGTTGTGCTCACAATCGCTCATTTAATTGAGATGGTTTGCTCATTAACGTATTAAATAAGTAATTAACGAACTTCAGGAGTTCCTTCAGCATTAAGTAAAATCTGCCCTTCTTATCTGTATAATATTTTTATGGCAAATAAAATTGCAAATCTCCCAAACTGTTGCTGAATTCGGCAAGCTGACAGGGCGCTACGGAGGGCTCTGATGATCAGAAGGGGCTGAACATGATGATGGCTCATCCCTGTACATAACAAACTAAACAAACCGACTCATTTTCAAAAACCATCATTGTTTAACTCAGTCCTTATTAAATTAACTAAGGAACAAAGAGGTAATAGCGCGTGCTCTTGCCCACCTCAATTCAGTTTCGGTTAGTTAAGTAGGTACTAGTCAGAAAATGCGCCAACAGAAGATTACCACTTCAAGTTGATTTTCTTATTTTGTTATGATGCATAATTATTTTATTCCTAGAGTAAGTAGGTTGCACAATGAACAACTTTCTGAATATGAAATATCTTTGCCCTCTAAGAATAACTTTAAAAACCAAGCTTTTATCTTTGGTAAATATCCTTTTTGTGTATACATGCTCAATTTGTATTTTTTTTATTTGTTGGTTTATTGCTATTTTCCAAGTTCGCGTCTGTAACGTTATTGTGTTTTATTATAAGTAATGTTTATAATAGTGCCGTCTTGATTGGTGTATACGTAGCTATAAATATAGGTACTGTTAATTTTAAGAATATAGTACACTGTTTGTGCCATAATAAACGAAAAAAAAACTTACCCAGCTAGTCCTCAAATAAGCTGTGTACATAACTATCACCCTGCAATGTGACGGAAGGATGTCTCTGATTGACGGGCCTGGTTGATTCTTCTGATCAATTATGATTTTATGGTCTGAATGTCTACATGCCTAGCATACCTGGCGATTTATAGTGGTGTGTGTCCTGAACTCCGACGAACATCTTAGCTGTGGGAAATTCTGCATATTCTAAACAGCCCTGCTTAGACAAATATATTCATATTTGACACTATTCAATGTTTAGTGAACACAAATACATAATTCAACAACATGAAAGTAATACATAATTACTTTCTTGTTGTTGATTATGTGACGGAATATGCACGGTTATAACTTTTTCCTACAACAATGCTGACAATTTGTTCAAACTTGACGCCAAAAGAGGATTTTGGATATTTGTTTTGTGAATTAGTTTTTGTTTTTTAAAGTTCTTTATTTAACAGAAAAGTTTTACATGCGTAGATTAACTAAACACTGTTTAGAACCTAACTAAGTATAAAACCAATTAATAATTAACTCAACAGGCTAAGGACGCCTTTAAAAGTTTTTTGATAAAGTTTCTATTTATAATAGCTAACACTAAATATATCATTAACTTATAAAATTATACAAAAATTTTAGCTAGAACTTGTATACTAGTACGTAGTATGAGCACTTTGTGTAGCACGCATTTTTATAAATAAGTTAAATTGTTTTGTGAATTGTTTACTAATTGTGTGTTGTTGTTGAACACAGTGAGCCGATTCTTTCTAAATTTTGACGGAATTTGGGCTATTTAAAAGCTTTGTTGGGGAGAGATATCGTCATTTCCATTAGGTGAGATTGTGGTCAAACGAAGGTATAGGTAGGTATACACGAGTATAGACCATCGTTTGAACCTTTGTTTGACAGGGTCGTCTAGCTGTTTTTTAATAGTCAATAGTGACTATTAAAAAACAGCCAACCCCGTTTTTTTGGGAATATCGAAACCAAAGTCGTTTCAGTATTCCCATTAACTTTCCAAAACGGTCTGGTTTTCCCCTAATCTTTGGTGAGTGACTCGCACTTAAGAATTATAATACATATAATATTTGGTGCTATTATGTAGGTATATTTAGTCAAAATTAGCCTGAGGTCTTTAGGAGTGAGCCATTGGTTTCACCACATAAAGAAAACTTTAGTTTATGAATCACTAAACTAACCCGGATTTCGTTACTATTATACGAAAATTCAATGCGTATTTTCCAAATTTCGCTGAATTTCATTGACGTCATGGGCGCTAGGGTGATTCAACGGTACCCCTAATTGAGCTTTTTACTGAAGTGATTCAGCTTATAATGAATAGTCGATCGATTGGGAATGCTGATTGAAATACTGAGAAGACTTAGATAGTAGCTCTTGAGTCATGGAAAGATTTACAACGCGTACCAGCAACCGTAAGAAACCATCTACGAGCGATTGTATCGGCGATGGCAGTCAAATTCAAATTCAAAGTGCTTTATTTCCTTTAGACCTTACAGGATTCTTGGACACGCCACTAAATTCAAATTACATATTAAGTTTCGTTGTACTCTTCCACTTAACTTTACAACAACTTATTACGCTTTATATTATTCAAGTACACGGTAATGTTTATTTCGTCGTTTTCGTAACCATCAATATTTCTAAATGTATGTACAGATTTAGTCGATAATTTGTACGTGATGTGTGAAAAGGTGATGTTTCGATTTACAACTGAGATAAAGCTGATGGAGTCTACACACTAAAATAGGCGGGCAAGTCGACAAAACAGTGTCAACTTGTCGGTTGGTACTGTACAAAATAAACTGTACTGTACGTGTACGGTGTACGATATCCATACTAATATGATTAATTCGAAAGTAACTCTGTATGTCTGTTACCATTTCACGCCCAAACCAATCCAATGAGTCCAATGTCGCCAACACAGCCCGGGGCGGCGGGTTGGTGCGACATTACAGTCTATGAATTTGTAGGCAGCCGACAGTGTTTTTATATTATTTTAATTATTTATTTATTACTGCTGCTCGCTGCTGCGTACGCTCTTATCTGGGACAAAAAGTTACCTATGTCCATCCCCGGGATACCATCTGATTCCCTGCCGAATTTCGTTGAGATCCGTTCAGCCGTTTAGGCGTGAAAAGGTAACAGACAGACAGATGGACATACAGATTTACTTTCGAATTTAAAATATTAGTATGTACTTATAGGTGGTATGTACCTATAGAGTAGGTATAGCCCGACGACATTTTTGTGTAGTCTTCTTTACCAACAAAGCCACTGACAGAGTCAATATTTTCAAAACATTCATAACGAGTTACTTAAAATGTATTTAAGTTCAGCAACTTTTGTCGTATCTAATCAATCAGTTTATTTATAGTCATGTTGACTGAAATACCTTATCCCTAACAGTAAATTAAACGAGATATATTATCCCGATTATCCATGCGTACAATCAGTAAAAGAAGCAGTTTTAAAATAATCATACACACTCATTAACCAACAACAGATTTTGAATGCATTTTGCCATAAAACTCAAGTCGGTCAAGCTCCATTGTTTAAATACAACTAATTAACTAACTCATTTCACTGCGAACTGCCGCCAATAAAACACAGCATTACGTTATTTTATTATGAAATTACTGTTAACGTAACAAACGTAAACAGTAATTTCCATGATGTTATTAAACGCGCTTGTAGTTTGTGAAAAATATGTGTGGACACAGCAGGTACACGTAAAAGAGTGGAACCTCTACATCTATGGGTCAGCCTTTACTTCGAGCTCTAACTTAGAGCCTAGGCATCTCTGAGTAAGTTACCATGACTAGGCTATTTTATAATTAGCCAATATGTTCCTATGGTATACTTAAAAGGTCACTGACCACTGTACATGAATTAGCCAATATCCATTAAGTAGTAGGTACAGTTGTAGTTGTTGTGGCAACACTAAGAGGTACATAGGTTCATTGGAGTCTTTTGCCTATCAATCCATAATAGGCGCTTCAATCAAAGTAGGTATACCTACCAAAAACACCACAGGTCGCATCCACACAAACATTTCCCTCCATCAAAGAACAATAACTCGTAAATATTTATCACGCATTGTAAATAAGCTTTTTTCAAAATGCACTAATTATTTCTACAATCGACCCGAAGGCGGCTAACAATCGATTTGAACTTCATCTCAACTTTTACAATCCTTGCTACCTTAATGGTCATTAGCCCTAATTATTTATTTAGCGGTGGTGATACGACTCCATGTATTTTTATGCTCAGCGATGAAAAGATATCTATCTTCAACAATCTTCAATGATGAAGAAAACCCCACATAATAAAATATTGCAATTTCAAACCGTTGTCTCTATTGAAATAAAAAGCACTAGAGATGAGACTTTATCGATAAACTGTCAGTTGATAGAAACGTGTCGATTCTAGATGCGTCATTAAAAGTCACAATTCATTAAAATTATCGTCAAGCTCATGATTTCAATAGGGATGTCGAGCATCGCAGACGTATCGACATCGAGCCATCTCAGATCACTATCGACATTCCTGCACAGTCACTTGGCCGGGGTGGCATCACATCTTTGTGTAACAGCTATCTAGTACCATATTAAGCGTCTAATGTATGGAATTTAATTTCTAAAACCCACGCCGATACGTAAAGACAGGTTCCAAAGTGACTGTAATGGCTCTTAAGACGTTTCGTCCATGTTAACATCTTATGACATTGCTCGTAAGTTGAAAGCTAATCAAAATGTTTTAATCGATGACGCGATAACATTAGTGATGCGCTTTTTATGTTGTTTTCAAGTTTTTGTATCGATGAACTGTATTTATTTTACAGTAACATTGAATTATGAATGAAACAGCTTTACTGTTTATTTGTCTAAGTTCACTTATTATAAATTAAAGTATGTTTAGTTATGTACATATAATGCAGTTCGTCAGTTTTTATGGTTGTATACAATCTAACCGATGCTTTGGCTGATAATATCAGTCAGTTGCTAAAAAGCAATAAAATTTATTGCGGTGCTACCAGCAGGTTGTAATCCTTCCAAGATCTGGCTTACATTGATTTAATCTTCTATGGTTTTTATTTTATTTGCTCAGCTCTTAGGTAAGTATTCACTTGATCTGAATCCAGATTTGTTTTTGGTTATGAATACTTCTATTTGTTAACATTATGTTCGGTATTTTTTAAGTAAAACTAGACATCTCCATAAAATAGCAATTTTCGAAACTGTTTATTACAATCAATCGAATTCGATAATTAAAATACTCATACCACCCTCATCACTAAAGGTGAATGAATTCTTTGCATTACTTGATTTGTTAGATGCCTATTTCTTGTTGAGTGAGCCATCTTAAGACGAAACTACATGTTTCTAAGGCGAGACCACCTAAATTGATAGGTACTTATTTGTAATTTAATTAAATTTTATAAACAAAGATACTTTAGGTCAATTGCTATGATGACAAAGATTATAATAAAGATATGGGAAACGATAATGATAGCGTGAAGTCTTGTTCCGAACCTCAAAAGATCTTTACTGGGCACTAGCCCCGCACATTTTAGTACTTAGGTACTAGACGACAAGCTTGCAAAAATTAGTCGTATACTGTTTCTCTGGGCATAAATTCGCATGAAAAATTGTACTAGAATGAGATGTAGATGGAAGAAGGAACCTTTTTTTGTACTGCTAAATAACTGTGAAAAGTAAAATCCTCCAAATGTGAAATTGAATATTCTTCTATCTTTCAGGTATTTTTAAGGCAAGACAGGAAATTCTTTTCCTGTTATGCTGAGGCCAATCACCGGGAGACACGGGACCAACTCAAAAATTCTGCTTTTGTAGATATACTCTCGAATGTGATGATGTGAAGATTATGGCCATACAATCGGCCACCTATTTGCTTTTTTTTTACAAAATTGCGGCGCTCAATTACAATTGTGTACAAATTTTGGATAGGGCGCAAATATACAAATAAAAAAAATCAAGTTTCTGTGATAATTTACATATGAAAAAATCATTAGAGCAAGAAGAAGTTAAGTGAGCAGCGATTTTGAAAAAAAAATACTAAGTGTTGTCTGATAATACCTCCCCTCCAACCAAGGGGTTTAAAGATTTTTGTTCGGAGGGCTAGGGGTCAAACAAAAATCATCAAACCCCTTCCACGCAAATGCACATATAATTTAATTAAAAAAAAAATGCATCAATAACTGACTCAGTAAACAGAAGCCTTTACGTATTACCTCACCTGAACCAGATGATGCGCCGACAAACACAGGAACACAGGAATCGTTTTAAGCCGAGTACACTTGTGCTGTTTGACCGTGGTGTTGTCTTAGCCTGGAGTGCCCTCGGCGTATTTGTTGTTGATAGGTGCTTGGCGCTGAGCGTGCTTGGCTTGTTTGGATGTGCGGTGGAGGTAGGCCGGCGAATCGGTGGATGACTAGCGCGAGTTATGGAG
Source organism: Eupithecia inturbata (assembly GCA_963662085.1). Taxonomy (NCBI): domain Eukaryota; kingdom Metazoa; phylum Arthropoda; class Insecta; order Lepidoptera; family Geometridae; genus Eupithecia; species Eupithecia inturbata. The sequence continues at coordinate 4,048,562 of OY759180.1, read as the reverse complement.
GTTTGATGATCGTTGGGTGTTTTAGAATTAGACTATTGTTGTTTAGTTTAGTTTGTAGGTTTGTTCGCGGAGTTTATCCGTTTTCGGCGACCAGCGGGAGACTTTTCGGCAGTTTTCAGGGAAAAAAATATCTGCTACCTGCTTTAATAGCGGATTTTTAAATTGTTTATGCTTCGGTTCCTTATATTCTTGTCTACTAAAAATGTACTTACCATAAATGTTCAATACTTCTGAAATGATATTGGTTTCTTTCTTTTCAATCAGGCACACGCACACAAGTAAAGCGCGTAGGTCGGTCACAAAAAGGAACACGACAGAAAATGATAACAAAACTGGTCCATATACCCCGAGCTTACAGGCGGGTAGGTACTGACCGGTGTTACAAGGCGTAATGTAACAGCGAGCGTGCAGTCAGTACGGGCATAAAATCTGTGGTACTACAGGAAAAGAAGGCGTTGAAGGCATGATACGTTACGCCATGTGCTAAAATCCGTCTCGTCTCGTCCATTGCTCGCTGCGAGTGCCTTCTTTCCCTGTACCACAGATTATACGCCCGTACTGACTGCACGCTCGCTGTGTAACATTACATTACGCCGCGTAACACCGGTCAGTACCAACCTTAAAAGTTTGAGTTTTCGACCTGCCCTACATAAATGTAGTTATTATCAAAACAACTTACCAAAACAATACACGCATGTTTACATCCACACCAAAAGAATTGGTAGATCAAAGCAAAACCATTGTCTACTAAAATATTGCGTTTTTCCATCGTCTCAGAGATTTCTTCAAACGTATTGTTTAATTTCTTAGAGTGAAATATCACAGCTGATTTCAAAGAAGTGATTTTTTTAGTTTTTTTTAGCGGTAATCCTGAAAAGTAGGTGGTTGCTTAGGCTAAGGTTACGTTTAGGTACGAAAGGTGTCACCATTTTAGTCAGAAATCTAAAGATACTGAAAGGTATGAATTGGTGCCGAAATGGTGCCATAATCACCACGTCCAGTGGTTTTTTTTAAATCGGGAATAGGCCTTCTTCAAACGAAGTTCTATTCACGATTTAAAAAAACTATAATTTCAAAAACACCAAAATCTCAACTGATGGTCATTGTCGATGAGCGACGACAAGAGCAAATAGGTAGGAGACACCTACCTATTTACTCTTGTCTTGATCTCTTCAAGACAAGTGTAAATCAGGTTGTAGATGGATGGCTTAATGATAACGCAATAAAATAAAGAAATGAGACAGGGGAACCTATTTATTACAATTTTGGAGACTTATGCGTTTTCTCTTCCTCACCTCCTCGCGTTACTCTTAGTCGCCTGTACCATTTAAGGTCTGAATTAAAAATAATAATTACAAAAAAACTTCCGATTAAATTCAAAATTATCTACCTCTACACAGTCGTGCGCAGAACCGTTATAGAGCCGTTTGTGAACCAATAAATATAGAATTGTTTATAATTAAGGCCCATCTCAATTTAATGGGCTAATAAAGGCGCAAATTGCTTTGCGATTGTTATTACACAGATGCTACACCTCTGCGTATACATATACTGCTAGTGACAAAGAAGGTTAGTTTTTCGAATTTCGTCGTGTTCTTTGACACTCTACACACATAATATATTACGTGGCACCCTGTAAAGCAGAACGGATCTTAGTGAAATTTGACATGGAGATAAATCTACCTCATGATACGAGTCCTGGGGCTTCTGTCTACTAATCTTACTCCTTGGCTACATTTTGTATCGGAAAGTATTAAAAATGCGAGAATAAATTATCGATGCAAAGAAAAGCTCTATAACGTCTCAGCTTTCATTCATTAAGCCATGGATTCGACTTTCACAGGTCCCAGAAATTTCACATTACACTAATATTATAAATGCGAAAGTTATGATGAATGGAAAGGATGGATAGATGTATGTTTGTTACTTCTTCACGCCAAAACTACTGAACAGATTAGGCTGAAATTTTGCATAGACCTGGAGTAAAACGTAGCTACTTTTTATCCCATAAATCAGTTCCTATAGAAATAAAATTATAGCCTTTCCATAGAAACAACGCGTGCGAAGCCGCGGACAGAAACTAGTAAGTTATAATTGTTTCGGGAAGCAGGGTTTTCCATTCATCATAATTCATACATAACCCCCTGAAAATTCAATATCCACCGTGTTATCACGAAGGCGAGACGCCCGCGCCGCCATCTAGCCAGGTGTATACGAATGTTTGTTTAACACAATTAGAGTTTCGCACGTGTGTTCTATTATTAGAGATCTCGCTGTCTATCACATCTCATCTGCGAACAGTTGCCCTATACGTGTCCGTTTACCATGAACTCAGTTCTGATACTTTGATGTTTGTGGAGTTAGACTCAGTCCTTATCTAGTTATCTAGTACCAACACAAGCAATTACATTAACCCTTAATCAAATGTACTCTAGTATAGTAAGTTGACACGCCAATGTTAGTAATTAAGTTTGTTGTCAATAAAAAATAATTTACTGAATTTACAAGCCTTGCTTATCTTGGGGCTAGATGATGCTGTGTGAATTGTGCAGCATTTTTTATTTATTTATTTGTCTGGCTGTGACTTGGTTTGGTGTCCTGGGATCTGGGCATGAGTACCCTACTTCAGCTTGTAGGTTTACACTTAAAGATATACAGATATTTTATTAGGATCACTCACAAACAGCAACCTACAAAACAGGAAAAAAACAAACAGAAACAGTAATTTAGGTAAGCAAGAAAGGAAGCAGGTCAGGTACATAATTAAAGCCGAGTAAAGGCCTCTTTTAGATGATTATCTAGGAAACAATTTCACTTTTCGTCTTCTTTATTACATCTTCTTAGAATGGTCATGGCATTGTATCTATGTGAGTGTTTGTCTATCACTAGCTTTGAAGATGTTTATTGCACAAACTTCATCAGCGTAAGGCTTGAGATTGAGTGAGGTCGCTTCGGTACCGAATAAACACGAGACTAGGCTTATCAACAAATCTTGAGGAGGCAACCAGTCCCAATAAACTCCTTTAAGAGTTGACCAGGAATTGATAGTAATAGCAATTTGGTTCTTTTTTTGTTTTACGGGGCTAGATTGATTGTCTAGCAGACCTTGATTTGCCTCAATGCATCGGTTTAATCGATTAATACTTTGCCTAAAGCACCGAATAATCTTATTCATTATTTGTAATACAAGATCGTAATTTAGTAGAGATCAGTAAATGTGCTCCGAGCACTGTAAAAGCACTATTTCAAATCGTAACAGCAAATTGCTTGTAAAACTGAATTATTATAAGCTTGTACATTAATTAATCGGGCAATATCCATAATTCATCGGGTCGCCCACACACGTATCCCCACCGTGCGTGATTAGCAAGCGAAGCCTAATCTGCTAAAATCTTAGCCAAAATAGCGCGAAAATCGTTTTGCGCTGCGCTTGCGGCGGGGTGGGCCTCGGCGAGCGTCAGTCTGCCTCGCGATCTCTCGCGGACAGGAATCCCTTGCGTGGATACGTGACACGCCGCGAATTCGGTACTCTTTCGAAAATCGAACGTCACGAAAAAAACTGTCAAATTTGACAGATGGAAGTCGAGTAACGGTTGATTACGAGTGGGGTCGCGGTGCACGGTTGGACAGTGATGTCATTCGTACCATGCGGCCCGTTGTCATTGCCGCCTGCTTGCTGGTGCTCGCGCCCATCACTGACTCCTGGTGGTGAGTTGTCAATCGGTAAACAAACTCGCCTCTTCAGAGTTACGATCGATTGTTTAAATAAACCATTAAACAGGTGAAGATAAAAATGGTATGTGTTCATCGTCGAGTCAGCTAATAAGGTTAGCTATTTAGTAAAAGTTTATGGAATGTATTTTATACCTGAACTGTTTTGTCAGCAAGAGTAGGTACGCTTGTTTATAAGATTAATTGGCTACTGCAATATTATTTAACGTCAAAAGCCAAAATTTCAATTAGTACTTTGTTCACAGTTGCGTCGTTTTCAATTTTACCTGATTGAGCTAGCTTGGCAGGCAGAAATAATTCTACCAACTATTATAAGCCTGACAAATAATACGGTATCGAGCTTTGCAACCACAACTAAGATTTATCACTAGGAAGTGATGTAAAACCGACTTTCATCTGTCCAAAATGAGTGTACTGCCTGCCTTTATTATCTTTATTGTCAAATAAATAAAGGGAACGGTCTTAATTTGACAGATTATTATTTATGATGCGATTAGAGAGGGATAAAGTTTGATTAGCGTAACTTGCGTTCCGTATCAAAGTAAGATGAAAACGCATTTTAGAACTTCACCTTCTGGAGTTAAACTTTCGTTTTCGCATTTTGCAACTTCATTGATTTGACGACCTCTGTGGATGTTGCGGCGGACGAAGTCCACCTGTGACGCAGGAGGTTGTGAGTTCAATTCTCGCCTCGGGACTGTTTGTAAAATCTGCCGGTATTTGTTCCGGGTGATTTGGGTGTTTCCCATGTATAGTAAAAAATATTTATCTATGTTATATGTTATGTATGCCCGCGGCTTCGCACGCGTTGTTTCTATAGAAACGTTTAAAGGTTATTTCTCTCCCATGGAAACTGTTTTGTGGGATAAAATGTAGCCTATATTTTATTCCAGGCCTAGAACTACTTAAACTAATATTTCTCATGATCTACTGATGATAAAACTACCTGTATGCAAAATTTCAGCCCGATCCGTTCAGCAGTTTTGGCGTGAAGAGGTAACAAACATCCATCCATACATTTAAACATCCAAACTTTCACATTTATAGTATTAGTGTGATATATATTATTATTATAAGAGTGAAGTGTGATATCAGATTCAAGTACCCATAACACAAGTTCTGCTTAGCTTGGTGCTAGATGACGCTGTGTGAATTGTCCAACATTATTCATTATTATTTGTATGGACTGCGCTCAATAAACAAATAATGAGAAAGAGAGAGAGACTCGAGGACTACTACGTCCTAATACCATGCTAGGGATATGCTTGCTTGGCAACCTAAGCAAGCAATTCCTAGCATGCCCTAGCTCTCGATATGAATATGCTATTATATCTCTTCCCAGAAAGTTGTCCTTGTCCCATATGGTGGTGAAGTCAGTTTTCTTGGTGAATGTCCTCCACTTTGTCTTCTCCTTAGTTATAGTTGGTATTGTCTACAATACAACAAAGCTTCATTTTATATACTGTAAACAACGACTGTAATTACGAGAGCGCACTCGGCAGTACCTGTGTGACATAAATAATAAATAAATAAAATAAAATAAAATCCTATTATTTCGGACAACATAGAACGTCTTTCTGTTATGTTTAAACAGAATTCCAGTTACGTTATTGTTCTACTAACATATAAAAGAACTATTGAATATGAATATGATTTATTATTATCACGAGCTATGAAAATAGCTTTCACGAACATGTATATATTTTATTTGTAATTTTTTATTATTGTTTTAGAGTTCCGTACACGAAGGGTGACAACGGAACCCTATTACTAAGCCTCTGCTGTCCATCCGTCCGTCCGTCCGTCCGTATGTCACAGAGCTCTATCTCATGAAACGTATGAGGTAGACAATTGAAGTTTTCAGAGAATTTGTATTTCTCTTCCCGCTAGAACAATAAAGAATAAAAATAACTTAAATATCCAAATTAAAGGAGGCTTCCATACAAATAAATCGTAAAGTGCGAGTCGGACTCGCGCACCAAGGGTTCCGTATAATTGTTAAGACTTTTTTCTTGGCAAATATCATGATTCTAGGTCAACGGCAAACAAATATACGGGGACTACCATACAAAAAACGTGATTGATTGCCTTTTTTGCTCTTAATTTGTCAAGGCAACTCTTGAACTACAATACGTAGGCACATGACAATTTCTATAAATAAGTAAAACTTCAACTGCAATAAAATAACAACAAATACTAAACCAAAAAAAAAGGTGAAAATGAAAATGAAAATTTATTTACGTGTGCGAGTCGACACGCACTTGGCTGTTTATTTATCTGACTTATGTATGACCAAACACATTAGATTCGATTTTTCTTCAAAAAACACATACAGCAGATTTGCAAATAATCTATTCTCCTGCTCTCCTCCTATTTTGAAGTCAGTTGAAAGCGAGCCATTTTTTTGTTTCGTTGTGATTATAGTGACAAAAAACTTTGATTGTCAATTCGCACGTGCAAAACCTAGTCGAAAACGCGTTCCTAAGCCCTCAACGTTAAAAAATTAGTGATTCAGTCCATAAATTTTGAGGCATGAAATTCAATAAAGTCGTATTGTAACCTCCAAGACTTTAATTTGCAATTAATCAAGCCTGGCCTTAAATTAGGATGCTCGTGCACGATATTGCAAAAAATAAAAGATTATAAAGCATCGTGCACACTGGTTTTTGCGTTTTTGTTATGGGAAACTGGAAATAATTTTGTAAATGCTTGGGTTGTAGAGTTTCATTTTCATATGCTTAAGTTTGAGAGTAAATAAATGGGTGGTAGGGTGTAAAGAAGAAAGATTGCGAGACATTTGACATAACTGGCTCAATATCACCAAGGCTGAAAATTATAAGATTGTACAAGCGTTATTGATGTCTATTAGTTTATATAGTTCTATTGAGGTGAATCACATCAGCAGCCAATCAAAAACCGTCCTTCTTGGGCACTCGGGTAAAAATCTTCATGCTGGCCACAAACGTATAGTTAAGAGTGTTACGTCGAAAATGGGTACCTACTTACCGATGGTTGTTATGTTTTTGCAACCAACTTTTGGAAGGATTAATAGCATTTTGTCTATTGAGAGAATCAATATCAAGCCTGTAGACTGAGTTATAGAATTCAACAATGTCTAAGGTCGTTTGAATGGAAAATTGCTAAGAATGTAGGAACAGGTTGAATTTAACCTTAAAATTCTACCAAGCTTAGACGTAGAAAGTGCAAACAGTCGGGTTTGAGTAAGACTTTGTATGCCAGTTCATTAAGCATATAATTTAGTAGAGTACTCATAGACCGGATAACAGACTGGCTTATTGAGTAGAAGTCATGAATTATCAAGAAAACTGTTAAAGCTGGAAAACTGCTTCTGATTCGGAATTTTATCATTTATTTGCTAACGTCTTAGATTCAATTTCGACTAACCAATAGCCAATAAAGACATGGATTAATGGTTATTTAGTTACTAAAGTAACTGCCAATAGCTAAATGAAAATCTAAAGCTGCGATCACATTGAGAGTCTGACAAATGAAAATCGACAGTCAGACCGCGCATTTCGCAGTTACGTAGCAACGAAGCATCTACGATGATCGTTGTTATGTCGCATTGACCATTCCACAGCACCGCGTTTCGACTACGACACGACTGATTCCGTTCAAATAATCTCACAACAGTAGAATGGTATAAAATATGGTTCTATCGCGTCACCGTCGTCGCTGCTTTAAAGAGTCGAGTATATGATTCTGTACTCAAGCCATCTCTTTTTGTCATAAAATGACACCAATCCCAACTGCTAAGTAGACAATAAAATCACTCAAATGTGAACAAGGATTTAGTTTTATTAAGTGCTGGCACTGCAGGTAGGTAAATGTTGATGGGACAAGCAAGTTATTGCCCAACTGTTATCTTGAGCAATGGCTTAATTCAGCCAATTTGGTGCCCTTAGATTGATGGTTTGACGTTTATGTCTGTTTGATGGTCGTGTGTCGTAAATTAAATGTTGATAGTGCTTGTCGTTGGCGCTTTTTTGGGGAAAACGGAGGTGTATGCCCGCTGAGGCTTAGCTTTTTTTGTAAAAATCTCTGCGTTTTTAAACTCAGAAAGGCGAAAGGGAAATAATATATTTCTTTCGAGAAACTTAAATACTGTTACCCGTTTTCAACTAACTTTCCATTTAAAACTTGGGGACGTTTCCGGTTGGTATTGATTTGGATCAGTGGAGCTACCCCTAGATTGTTTGCAACAGTCTACAGTTAGCTTGACAGTTTCAATTTGGTTCTATCAGTTGTAATTTTCTTTGTTAATAATAATAATGATTGTTCTAATTATTTAAGAAATATAAATACATTTTAATTTAATTGCGATGGCGGCGGCGTAGGCGTTATTTCTCGCCAACAGAATCAATGTAAAGTGCTCGTTTTGTTATTTTAATTAATTTGACGAAGATGTCAGTATTACCATTTCTTTCCATTTTAGAGACTATAATATCGGAAAAATAAATTACCTAGTTACCGCACCAGTTTTCCGAAACGCTACGTGAACATCGATCCGACAGATAAATCGTTTGTTGCCCGTGATCCTTCCACGAAGTTCTCTACTGGTAGGACCAAGGGCAAATTTTTATGTCCGTAGTTCCACTAGTAGGACTACTGGCAAATCCAATTGTCCGTAGTTCTATCAGTAGAACTACGGACAAAATGGTAGAGTTTGTAACTCGAATAACCAGTATTGCAGTAGTTTAATTTGTGTTTTCTTTGTTTATATTCAACATAATCATAAAATAGAAGTAAGTATATAAATCACTCGCTCCAATCTAATTTGATAAGACACCAATAACATTTTAATTATGATTTCGTAGCGATTAAAAAAAAACAGATTAGGTAATGAGAATCACATCTCGAAATATTTATGATGGTAATTAATTTATTTACTTCATATGTTAATGTTAATACTTTATGTATGTAGGTATTGGACATAAGTACATAGGTAATTTATTGAATGAATGAATTACCACTTTATTGTACTAGAAACTAACTTAAATAATAACATATATCTATACATATAAGAAATAAACATAGTACAAAAGGCGGCCCTATCGCTGAGAGCGATATCTCCCAAGCAACCTTATTCTTCATCTTTCTTGATCGCATTTACACAGTCCGATTTAAAAGATGTTGTTGATATGTGGAGATGTCACCGAGATATGCGTCTCATAACTGTATCTGCTGAAATTTCAATTTCAACATTAAACAACATTAAATTTAAAACATTTATGTATTATTAAAGAATAGAAAAACAAATTAGCACTAGTTATCGAATGGTTTTGAGCAATTTGTTGCATTTTTGACCAACTTCAGGAGGGTTTAGAGAAACTTAAAAAAACAGGGCAAAGGTCAGAGTAAACGAAATCTTTTCTCGTTTTGGTATTGTGCAAACCCACACTAGCTGTACTTTGTAAAGGGTGTCTCAGCGCCGATTTTAAACTTTAAATATTTATAAAAAAAAAAAACAAATTGTATTAGAAATGTTATAATTGTTGTAAATTATAGTGTAATGTTGCGGATTTTATGTACGAAATATTACACCGTCAAGATGTCTTCCCTCACGGCGAATGCACTCTTCAAAGCGGACAAGCGAATTCGCAGAGACACGCCGTAAAACGTCAACTGATATGGCTCGCACTTCTGTAGTTATTTTGGCCTTTAACTGCTCCAAACTCGTAAGAGGGGTATCATATACTCTTCCTTTGAGATAACCCCATAAAAAAAAGTCAGCTGGGGTTAAGTCAGGAGATCTAGGTGGCCACAATACGTCTCCAAAGCGGCTAATGATTTTACCAGGAAAAAAAGCTTTTAATGTGTCCATGGAGACCCTAGCAGTGTGGGCTGTGGCCCCATCTTGCTGAAACCACACATTTGACTTGTTAATAGCCCCATCTTGCAGCTGAGGTACAAAAAAATTATTGATCATGTTAATATACCGCTCGCTCGTCACTGTAACCGCTACACCTCGGTCATTCTCAAAGAAAAATGGGCCGATGATTTTCGTCGCCGATATTGCACACCATACAGTAACTTTCGGGCTGTGTAATGCTTTCTGATGTTTTTCTTTTGGGTTGCTTGATGACCAGTAACGGCAATTTTGACGATTTACGTAGCCTTCGAGGTGAAAATGTGACTCATCACTAAAGTAAACATTGTCGATCACATTTTCCTCTGAAAAAAATTCTAACATCTTCTGACAGTAAAATTTTCGCTTGTTGTAGTCTTCCGGTTTGATTTTTTGAACTATTTGGATTTTGTATGGATGTAATTTTAAGTCTAAAGCCAAAATTCGTTGAAGACTTGAACGGTGAAGGCTCAAAGAGGCAGCATGTTTCCTGACTGATCGTCGTGGATGCTCCGCGATCGCAGCGGCGACGCGGTCGATGTTTTCAATCGATCGCACAGGTCTATCTCGAGGGCGAATTGAATGGTTAAGCAAACATCCCGTTGCTCTAAACTTTTCTACCCACGACTTAATTAATTGAATACTCGGGGCGTCACTTATACGGCGGATTTCAAAGCGATTACAAAACTTGCGCTGTGCTTCACTCAACGAAAACTCATTGCAAAAGTAAGCCTCTACTGCGTACGCGCGATGCGCGCCAGACCACTGCGACATGGCGACTAACAAATCCGCACTTGTTACCAACCGAACGCTACCACTCCCCTCCCGCTAGCCCCGCAAACTTCTGAGAAATTCGTGTTTAAAGTTTAAAATCTGGGCTGAGACACCCTTTATATGACTGTGATATAATAGAAAAATTAATTAATTTAGAATAGGTACACACTTCCGCCCGCGCGATCAAAAACCTTGCGGGGTGATGTGGAACTAACCCCGATATTCCCACTCCTAAAAACGTCCACATCTGGAAAAGTCTACTTCTAATTTTATTAGTTAAAAGTAGATTTTCTTTTGTAATGGAACTACTTATTGGACTGTAAGCAGGAAGGTAGTTACTTTCTCTAAGAAAATTGATTTTAGAAACAAATAGGGTGATAAATGTGTTCAATGTGTGCACACACAGGAGTACAACCAATATAGCATTGGTAAAAATCGATAGCTCACGCATGGCACATGTCTAGAAAATTTATTCATACAAATAAACTGAGAGCTTGAAACCAATAGTACGAAAGCAACACAAGATTCCGTTTACAGCTTCCATAAAACTTTATAGACAACCCGATACAAATACTCATTTCACTGTTCGTATCTAATTGGGATTCTGAACCAACACCGCTATACAATATTATTCCATTCCGGTGAGCTTTGAGCTTGAGCTTACGATCTAACTTATTTATGTTGTTGAAATGAGGGATTTAGGTACTGAAGCTTCTATAACATTGTTTCTTTCTGGAAGCTTTCGATTTCTATGACATTATAGACCGTGACCAAAGAATACCTTTGCTAGTAACTACGAATAAACTAGGTGCACTCTTCAAATACCAATTCTATGTTGACAATTGTGCACGCCGGCGGCGGCGGAGCTGTAACTGCCGTCGCATTTATATAACACTAGTTGCTGCCCGCGGCTTCGCACGCTTTTTTCCGGAATAAAAGGTAGCCTATGTCCGGCCCCGGGATACCATCTACCTCGCTGCCAAATTTCACCGAGATCCGTTCAGCCGTTCTTGAGTTATAAATAGTGTAACTAACACGACTTTCTTTTATATATATAGATAGATATAAGATATAGATATAGATTAGGTGATACCTAGAAGCAAAATAAAGCTGTTTCTATATATCTTTTGTTTAGCTTTGGTTATTGGTTATTGATATATCCCCAAATATTCAGCCTATAGCGCTTTGGAGGGTTCGGCATTGGGATAAAGATTGGCACCAAACATGTAGTGGTGATAATGACTTCATGGCCAAATTACAGCCTGTACGTACGCCTAAAAGTCGGCCACACAGCCCGGCGGGTAGATGCGACATTTCAGTGTATGAATATTGTAGGTAGCCGAGCCGACGACAGTGTTTTGTTAACATGTCGGCTACCCGCCGACTTTGGCGTGTCGAGACGTGTAGAGTGTGTAGACGAGTGTGTACACGAGTATGTAGACTGCGAGACGAGGCTCGATATATGACACTGCCAAACTCGACCAAACTAAAACATGAAAATACTCATAGCTTTTTCTAATGAATCTCTACCTTCACTCGCTGCGTTGCCAGAGCTTTTCGATTTCGGCAACTAGTCTTACTACCTGATTGATACAAAACAGATTTGTTATTGAGTTGTGGCAACAATTTTAATTGGCATGTGTTTATCTACTCTATCATAGTGAAGAGCTTTGGGAAATGTTAATCAGAATATATTACAATATATTACGAGGATTGTAAGTTTTAGGATATCTACGTAGAATTAGATTAAATAATAAAATAAAATAATGTTGTGTTTATAGTTTTTGTTTCATAAACACCCTGAACATCAGGCACAAAACTATTTAAACTGTCGCGATTTGTTAACATAATTTATCGGGTATTTATCGCATAACTTTTGTGATTATTTCGCCTACGTGTTCATCGCGTTACAGCGACTGTAACTCCGAGTACCTACATCCAGCCGCCCCGTGACCACGATCGCTGGAACGCGATGGAAACGTAGAGGAAATAATAACAAAAGGTATACGATAAAGACCCGATAAATAATCATTAATTACCGGGTACATAATATTTGTAGATCCTACAAATATTTGTCTCGAGGCCGGAATTGAAAATGCAACCTCTGCGTCACAGGCGGACCTTCGCCCGATGCGCCACTCAGAATATTGACGGCCTCATTGACGCTTTAAATGCTTAGGCAAGTGGCCGAGACGTAAGAGGTTGGAGGTTCGATTCTCGCCGAGCGCCGAGTATTTGCGTTATATTTGATAAGAGCAAATTGTCATTTCGTTTGGGGTCTGGCTGAACTTGTAGACAAAATATTGGTCGTATGGCTGTGGTTCTTATGAAATCAAGAGATTTTGTGGTAATTTTTCCTGTTGCAGATTTTGATCTTTAGCTTGGGCCAAAGGAGAAACAAGTAGGTACATTAAATCTACTTTCGAAAACGAAGGTCGTACGGAAAACATTGCGACATTCGCTATTTTCCAGCTGTCTTGAAAGTTAAATGTACCATGATTTTTCACGTAGAAAACCGAGTCACCAGTACACATCAGAACTGTTTGAATTATTAATTTTATTCGAGAATCGGGAATCCGGAAATAAAACCTTTTAAGCTAAAGTGGGGTTCTTACCGGTGTTACGGGGCGTAATGTGCCTACTATTCGCATGCATGAGCATGAAACGGAATGTCGCGCGTCGTCGTGTCGTTTGCTAAAATCCGTCTCGTTGTTATCTAACAATTTTATTCGAGATGCGAGCGTCTTCTTTCCCTGTACTGACTGCACGAACGTTCGCTGTGTAACACGTTACATTACGCGCCGTAACACCGGTCAGTACCCGGCTTTAAATATAAAAATGTCCGTGTTGTGTGTTTCTTCGGTTAGTGTACTCGACGAATAAATTCAATTGAAACAAAAGTGGTGCGAGTTGCACAACAAAAATAAAATATATTTTTTTAACAAAGAAAATTACAATCAAATAATAAAAACGGATTAGAAATTGTATTTACAATTGAAACAATTAAGCTATCTGCAGACTGTTGCAAACAATCTACAGGTAGATCAACTGATCCATATCAATACCAGCCGGAAGCGTCCCGCGTCCCGAAGACGCGCTGGCTGCATTGCCCCGCTGTATGGCAATGCTGAGGCGCTGCGTCAGATACCCACCAGCTCTCGGGTCAAATATGTCAATGTTTCTCTGATAACTATAATTTTTACTATTCGTCAACTCGCATCCAGCCAGCAGCGGTACGAAATCTTTGGGGTCAGTTGACGGACAGCTCAAAGTTTTTATTTTTGTAAAAAGAAAAAGAAAAGTGACGATCAAGGGATGGTCAAGGAAACGGTATATTGTTGGCTTTGGCTAAGAGCCTTATCATATTAGCGGTTTGCGAGCGGATTCGGAGCGGAGCGGGCGCGCAGCGAATACGTCGCGAACACGCCGCGGCTGCGCAGCAAAGACGTCGCGGACGCGTGGCGGATATGCAACGTTTTCGTCGCGTGTTCGCAGCGAGTTTACGACATACAGTACACTCAGTAAACAAAATGGATTCCGACGAAGAAACACTGCTGTTGGTTTTGTTACTTCGAAGACGTAGGAGACGAAAACGAAAGCATTGACCATTATCAATTAATCGACTGGAAGAGAGCGACTACTTTGTGTTGTTTTACAAAAAAATTAAAAATTATCCAAAAAAATTTAGTTCCTGACGATGCGCGTCCGCGACTTATTCGCTGTGGGTTCGTTGCGCATCAGCGACGTATTTGATGCGTGCCCGCTCCGCCCCGAATCCGCTCGCAAACCGCTAGTGTAATAAGGCCCAAAGTGTCACGAAAACTAAGGTTTTGACAGCCTGTATTCGGTGTGACTGTGTCCATATTCACGCTTGCAGTGTTAAATGTCAAGATGTTGCAATCCATTATGAGGAATAGCACTTGAATAGGGCTTCGTGTGGTGAGATAGATAGTACTTAATGTTATGTTGCACGTAGGAAAGTGTTACAGGTATAAACTTGTTTAGAAATATTTATTCAAGAACATCATCCATCACTTACTTTTGATACTTTGGATATTTCTTTTAAACGCTATTGAGTTTGAGTATTTTTCTTTCCCTCAAATATTTGTCAAACTATTTTACACAAATTGAAAATTTCACGAAAAATAAACAATTAATAAATACGGTACAGATAATTGTTTTGTGTTCTCAAGGCCGTTGGGGCATAGACCAGCCTTAACTAGCAGTCTCCTTATTTTTGTGGCACCGATGGCTGAGCAAGAAGAGAAGATGTGACTGAGAAAGAAGGGAAGATGAAAGGACGACCTGTGTGTCGCAGCGAGCGAAGGTCCGTCTGTGACCCTGGAGGTTGCGGATTCGATTTCCGCCACAAAAGACAAATTCTTTCTTACGCTACATTTGACGCGGCGGGCAAGGACAGTCGATCCAGAAGTATTTGTGCTTGTACCACTCATTCTACATTTGCCACTGTTGACTGTCTTTTGAATACACAAAAAAAAAAACAAAAGAAAATTAATCAATGAGCGGCTAAAATATGAAAATATGTGTGATAGACTCACGAATTACATCTGTTGAATTTGTTGTATGTAACACATTTATACAACAAATTCTAAAATCTATCTCTTTTCGTCGCCTCGGTCCTCTCCCTGACGTCCCATCGGATTATTAGAGTGAGGGATTAAAGAGTGCACCTGTGTTTGCACACACTTGTGCCCTATAGTATATCCTACGCACATGACTAGTCTCCGTTAAGACGGGCCGCCGCCCCGCCGCGCCGTAGCCAAATTCGGCTAGGAGTTCAAGAGATCATATCGGAGTGTTTTGCTCAGATTTATAAAATGTGCACTCGCAGTGCGTGTTTGCTTATTACTGACCTGAGGTTACAAGCTCAAGTGAGGTATAAATCAGGGGCGAGTGGAACTAGACCATTTAGCAGCGCGACCGCCCGCGCCTGTTTGCAGTGTGCTTAGCGAGGCGTCGCTAACACTGTGTCGCTGTGACAACGAGCTTAAGGGAGTACAGATAAGACAAGTAATAGCAGTTTTTTTTTATCATGAATATAATCACGATGAAACAAAGGTCAAAAACAAAGGTCAAACGAAGGTATATACAATCAGCGGGAAACATTATTTTGAAATTTATAACGGTAGCATTTCTATAAAGGCAGCTCACTCGCTGTCTGGCTCACTTTTCTTCCAGCCGTCGTCGTAAGGTCAACACCTTGGTAAAGTACACTGTTACTATGTCCAACTTGCTATTGATTTGTATTTATTGGTTGTGAATATTTTTTGTGAATTAATGTTGAGGTTATTAAATTATTTTGTTCTTAGCTTGTTTTTTTATGTAAAATTTATAGAAACCGCTTATTATACATATATGTACCTTCGTTTGACCACAATCTTACCTGATGGCTAAACTGACGATGTGCTCGACGATGTATCACGAAACTCTAGAAGATACCTGTTCACTTTTGTCTTTAAGAGACCCAGGCTGGGCGGAAAACTACTTTGCTAAAAAGATTTGATTAATAATTTAACTAGTAGTACTTCATTGCCGGGAGTCAGAGGATCAATCCATGTTATCATCATTGAGGAATTCAATTTGGAATTGAGTTGAAGTTGTCTCATAATGTTAAACTCCTTATTAAGTACATTGTTGTTAAGTACTTAACCTAAAAATAAATAAATAATGCTGGGATTGTATCTAACCCGAGGAATGTAACATTCTGCATAAATCCTGAAGGGTTTAGAGTATGTTAAAATGTAAAACTAGAATAAAAAAAATATTTCAAAAATACACTCAATATCATCTTCTTAGAAGATGGTGGAATAATATATACAAATAGTTTTATACAAATATGACTACCTAACTAGCATATGTATTATTTACACAAACCAACATTTTTAATATCAAACAACTATATACTTACCTAACCTGCATCCTTTTTAAGAAAATATTAACTAACAAAATACATACGCAAATAACACTTACAAAAAAAACCTACACTTATAATTTGAGAAATAAAAATAAGTTAACACTAAGGAGTCCGCGAACCAACTATGGAAAAAGAAATATTCTTTATGAAAGTGCGCAGTTGTAGAACAGCTTACCCGATAACATTAAGAACTGTTTATCAATGCACATATTTAGGAAAAGACTGTAACAATTTATTTATGATAAGATCTTTTAAGTTAGCGTGACGGTACCAACCAATAATGTAAAACTTGCTACTACAATTATTATCAAACTGTTATAATTTAGTATTAATTAGTTAAGATTATTGAAGATTATTGTAGGTACTCAAATAAGTGAACATTGTTCTTTTGAGTAAATAAATTCGTTAAACTAAAACTGATAATCATGCAAAAAAAAATTATAAAATAGTGACCTTACGATACTCTTTATTTACAAACAAAAATTACAGCCAATAACAACATTCTGTAGCTATCTACAGAATGTTGCTTACAATCTAAAGGTACCTCAATACATAGGATCTTCTTAATGGATACATGTTTTTTTTTTTATATTCTTTCTTCATGATAGACTTTACGCAGTCCGTTGCACACACTGTAGGTCTATACTCCATGAAACTAGGTATCTTCAGACACATTACATTTTTACAAAACTCTGATGCAAAATACCTACCTTTAGGTTTAGCTGCATCTTATAGTGTGGCCATGCCATCGTAAATGACGTTTGGTTTGCTTTACTTGACAGTTTGTATCCTGGAGGTCTACTTTGAAAAACGGACGAAGTTGACAGATGACGTCAAACGCACAAAACGAACAACCTTACCACCAAGTTGCTTCAAACGCGTCACCAACTGATAGACCATTCGTTTCGGATCTCTAAACATCAGAATCATTTTCATAGTAAGGTCATCGAAAGAACGGATCATCCGTCCTTCGTTTTGTACGATCCGACGTCATCCTACAACTTCCTTCGTTTTTTAAAGTAGACCTCCTGGGGCTGAGCACTCTGAAACGAATCTAAGCATCAAATTGTATTGACGCCTCGCTCTCAGTTTGCTTGATGCTAAGTGAGTGACGGCTTGCCATGACACGGCGAGCCTCCGCCAACACGAGACCGGCCTCAAATATACCATCTGTTCTTACATCTCTTTGCCCTGTTACATTCAAAGAGACAGTGTGCGTCATTGTGTAGAACCTTCAATTAACGCACTGCGTCCATTATGGCGCATGGCGCTAACGCATAGCGTATTGTACTGTACAGGGTGTTGTATTCAGGGAGGAGCTGGCAGCTAGCAGCTGGCCTCGGCCCGATAAGCTTTGGACATTTTTCATTTTAGACATTATTCGTTTATACCGTTGAGAAAATAGCGTTGGCTGCCTATACATACTTATTCATAGACTAGATGATGCTGTGTAAATCGTCCAGCATTATTTATTTATAGACTGAAATGACGCACTAACCCGCCAGGCTTTGTCGGTGTCAGTCCGTTACATCCTTTTGTTTCTCCTCTAAATTTAAGCTTTTCTACAGCTTCCAAAATCCAGATGGTTTTTGATAGTTTCAGTAGATATTTTTATCAAAATCGTTTCCGCTTCTACTCTCCACCATAAACGAACATGTTAACAACTCAAAATTAATCCAGCATAATAGTAGCGAAGCCCATAACTACCTTAAAACAGCGACATGCTGTTCCTACCGGTTAAATGATTAGTTATTTACTCACACGTTAGGACATAGGTACGAGCGAGTGAAATATTGCACATGCGTTTCCTTTATGATGATTTTCAGAATTACACTTTGTTATTTTCTTGTGCTAAGTTAAAGTTCCTTAACCTCTCAAATGCGTACATAATAAAAATAAAACCAAGTCAAGCGTGTCCAATACCTACGTGAAAATATTTAAAAAAACTAAATGTTTTTCAACTACATGTTCTGCCTTCCAAAAATCTAGGTACCCTTTTAGATAATAACTCATTTAGGGTGGCCACCTCTTTGCGTTTAGGTTCTCCTTGCCTAGTTGCACACCGTTGTCAGTGTGGTGAAACCGTTGATAAGTTTGGTCACCATCCACTGGCATGTGTCTCTAGTGCAGGACGTGTGCCCCGTCATAGTTCGATTAATGTCATCATCCGTCGGGCTTTTACCAGCGTCAGTGTGGCAGCTACCCTCGAACCACGTGGCCTTATGCGAGATGATGGTAAAAGACCTGACGGTATGATTCTGATTTCCTGGAAGATGGGTTGGCCTTTAGTTTGGGATGCCACGTGTGTAGATACACTAGCGCCTTCACATCTTGCAGGGACATCGGTAAGGGCCAGCTCCGCAGCAACATCAGCGGAGTCCCCCAAACGGCGAAAATACGCTAATCTTGACGTAGGTTACCTATTTGAGCCGTTTGGGGTTGAAACCCTTGGTCCTTGGGGACCTGGAGCACACGCCATTTATAAAGATCTTACCAAACTTCTTAAAGAGTCGACAGGTAATACTGGCTTCTATTTCGGTCAACAATAATTCGTTGACCGAAATAGAAGCCAGTATTCCTCAGTATTATTGTAGTAAGAAAATATTATAATGCAATGCTAATGCATTGCATTATAATTTTTTAATTTTTTTTGATAATTGTTAAACCTATTCATTTAATTTATTTATTTTGTACTGTAATTTAGAAAAAGAAATATTGAGTAATGGAAAAATTAATATTTACATGCCTATGTTAGGTAGAATATATCTGGACCTGTATAGCTTTAAGACCTACATTGTACATAATAATATATTCTGGCAAATAAACATCTTTAATCTTTTATTTTTTAAATAGTTTTGTTGCAAGGGAACAATGGATTGTTGACCACCTTATAAAATATTCTCCCAATTCTCTCAAGCTCTGTAATCTAACTCAAATCGAGAGCAAACAACATATTCACACGCATTTCGAAACGTCCACGTCTAAATAGGATGACAATGATCTCCGCCCCGATTCCAAACCATAAAAGTTCATGATGCGAACGCTAACTCTTCAGAAAACATTGCTCATAAATTTTTAAAAGTGTTTACTTACTGCGACAAGCCTACGACTGAAATGACATATCTTAAACCTTAGAAGCTGCTGTTACAGTTGTTTTTTCAACGGACATACCCATTGCTTTGTGTAGTAATGGTGTTTACAGTTAGGTCGTCATGCGTCCGCTAATCGGAAAGATGTCGCGAGTTAGCGGCTCTCCCGGTGTCCGCAAACATTGACGCTCATTGTCACCCCCAGTCCCGGAAGTTCCTTTAAAAGGTTTCAGAGCGACTAATATGGTAAGGTCAATAGGAAGTTTAGAGCACGCGCTCTATAAGTTTCTTCTCGCGAATCATCTACGTATGACTTACTTGTTTATCCGAGATAAAAAGTATCTCGTCTAGTCCATAATGGTATATCTAGGCAAAATGTTTTCCCGCTCCGTTTAGTAGTTTTGGCGTGGTCGTTGCCCAAAAATAATAACAAATTTCACACCGTCACAAACTATCAGTTTTGGTTTTTAGGGGCATGAATGTGCTGGGGCTTCAATCCGAATATCACCATATTAGTAGAATGGTAGAATGTAGAGTCCTCTAGGTTAAGACTGTTTTTATCGATATTTTCAATCCCAAACCTGATTTTGAATACGGAACTAAGTATTAAATGTAACGCACGACTTGGGATTGAACCACCTTCTTGTTATTTTATAAGATCCCTTGTACAACATGTTTGCAATAAAAATTTGACTATTGACTATTGACTATTGGGTAAATTCTAAGGGAACGAAATAAAATTGATGATGACCAAAATGTTAAAGGATATGAAATTGCGATGTTCAGTATACCTTTTTAACCGACTTCTAAAAGAAAGAGGTTCTATCTTAGGCTGTATGTATGTTTTGTGAACGATTTGGATGATTATTTTGCTATTGTATAGAGGATAACCCCAAGATGGTCCCCTAAAAAAAATATTCCCGAGAAATTTGTATTAGTCCCGCAAAACTTAAAAAATCATGTAAATATTTACGAATTTAAAGTCGGGTGTTTTAAACAATCAAATTATTACTTAGCCGGTCCCTTACAGCCTGCCTTACAGGTAGCGAGTGGATAATTTTTGCTGGCAGCTAGTAGGTACCCATTGAAGAAAGCTCAACAAATGAACGCAGTAAACATGGCCTACGTCAACAAAGCATCTTTGGCACGACTATTCGTTTTATTGCCGACGCAGAGATATATAAAGGAGTACTCACTAGCAGTAACTACTCCTTTCGACACCCAATACCTGGCGAACGCCAATAAACTTCTCATCGAACGATAACTAGCCAAATTTTCTACTCATGTGTCATCAATACAGTGGATGACTAGGAAATACCGACGACGTACCAAAGTAAATTAAAAGTAGCGGGAGAGTAGGTAAGATAAAATATAATAGTACGATTAAATTCAGCCAGGGTCGAAAGAAATAACTTTTTGTGAATACAACCTGAGTCATTTCAAGACGACAATCAAATGAGTAGATGTCCTTTTAGACCTTCGTGATACCTACATCGTCAGAATCGTCACTTACCATCCGGCGAGATAGTGATCAAACGAAGGTCTGTTCAATTGCAAAAAATATAATTAACCTCTTTTGGAAAATTACCTACAAAGAACAAACCTTTCGCTGATATTAAAAGCAAATTTTCTAATTTTGCTTTGATAATTTTCTTTTTTTGAATTTGTTTAAAAGTAAATCGTGCGTTACGTCAACCCTGTTTGAACAGAGTCGTCCTAAGATGGGTACCGGGACACGCAGGAATCAACGGCAATGAGTGTGCCGACGAACTTGCTCGTTCCGGGGCCAAGGGGACTCAGCTGGGCCCCGAGCCGTTCTGTGGCATACCTAAAAGCCTGGCTAACAGAACCCTCTTGGATTCCTGCTTCGAGGAAGCTTCCAAGCTTTGGAAGAATTCCTTGGGCATGAGTCACTCTAAGTCATTAATAAAAGCCTTCGATAAACGGTTCACCAACCGAATCCTAGCGCTAAGTAGAAGCAACCTTCGCATCATGACAAGAGCCCTAACTGGACACTGTCGCCTTAACAAGCACATGTTCAAACTGGGTCTAAGCGACACACAATCCTGCAGATTTTGCGAAGAGGCGGAGGAAACGCCTCTCCACCTGCTAGGAGAGTGTGGAGCACTGATGCAAAAACGTAGCATCCATCTGGGCAAGCACCTGCACAGCCCAGACGAGCTACGAGCCATCACCCCGAAGAAAATCCTGCAGTTCCTAGCAGCTGCAAGGGTTAGTGGCGAACTATGAACGTCGCAGCTTCAGGGCTGAACACTTGAGTGGCGATCACAATAGGCCTTTCATGGCCGCAGTGACACGAAAGCCACCTAAAGCAAATAAAAAAAAAATATAATAATAATAATAATACGTCAACCCGAATGTTCTACGTAGGCTACTATATCTTTGATGCTGAATAAATTATCATGGAAATACGTAGTTACTTACCTGAAAGTGTCACTGAGTCACGATTTTGAAGGCTTTGAACCCTCTGACGTCTGCTTCGAGTAGGTATCTACGCGATTATGCATGAAGTTTCAATTTTTAATAGTTAATAAATATCAAGACACGACTCTGGATAGATAAATAGTAGTCTTTATCCTACACGAAACCATAAAGCAAAACATAGTAAAATCAATATAAAAACAGTACAAAACAAAAGAATTAGGTAGGTAAGAAGTCTTTAAACAAATAAGCTTTGATTTATATAATTGTCCTGAAGGGTAAGTCTGTTTGACGTTATTAATGAGACGTGATCCTGACGTCTCCTTTTTCCATACAATTTGGTACAGCGCATCTATCCTGCTGACAGAGAACTACGCAAATCCCCATACAAAAAGGAGACGTCACGATCACGTCTCGTTACTAACGTCAAATAGACTCACCCCCTGTACTTAGCGTTAATATAACCTTAGGAATAAGAGGAAAATTAAGAAAGAGGCTTATATAGAAAATAATTATTTGGAAAACATTTTTTTTTTTGTTGGCACAAAGACTTAATTTTAGCAGATTTTCTTGTTAATAACACATATTAAAATGCTCCCGTGCATGAATAACGTTTTCCAAGACTTGCGAAATCGTCATTGGTATCAAATTTATTTTGGCTACAATTTAAATCTTAGACAGTATTGGTTTAGTGCACCCAGGATTCGACCTAAGCACCATCAAAATAAGCTTTTCACACCTGAAATAAGGTAGAAAGTTGCTTGATGGATGGTGAAATGGAATTTTGCCAAATAGGCGACGCACCTCTGTGTCCAGACGTATAAATTAGCCGTGATAAGTTGTATGTCAATTAATTATTCTTCAAAGCACCAGATGGTGTGAGAGCAAGACTTGTTTGTAGGAAGAGCTAATGATTGTAACTCTAGATCGATGGACCTACTTTAGATTGGAGCATTGGTCATGGCATGGAACTGGTTGCGGTAGACTAGTATCCGTGACTTTGCTTGTAGGACAATTTAACTATGTGTCAATACACATGTCACCAAAACACTCGGACAAAGGAAATCACCTTCTTTCCCTGATGGCAAGCGGCGCCAAAAATAAAGAAGTTGAAGCCAAAACTATTTTGAGGGGACTAATAATGTTTTGTTTTGGACCTTTTTATTTGTTATGAAAGGGACGGCGCCAATTTTAGTCCTGTCCTGACAAATTAGTTTTGTGTTTTGACGACGAGACGTCGCGACGTCTGAATTTACACAGAGATAGAAAATTTAAGTTACTCCTTATAATTTCTTAAAAGTATTATTACTTATTAACACAAAAGTTGAAGATGGTTAAGTAGGTAGTATCAAACAGGTGGCGGGCGAAGAGACAACGCCGCAGTTTTTAACTTTCGTGGTCTCTTCGTTATCCAAGTGTCCAAGTGGAAATAAACGACTTTGAAATTAAAATAGAAATAATTATATGTTTCTTGATTTGAGAAAAAAAAACGCCTACAAACTAAAGTGTGTAGGTACCTATCTTAACGTTTTTTCCATAAATCATAAGCTGCCTATCTACAAACACATTGCTTTTATCAACGAAATTATATCACCATCTTTGCTACGTGACGCCACGGTTTCTCACGTAACATCTAACTTGCTGGACCATTTGAAACCTTTAGACAAAGGAAAAAGGACGTAAATAAGCTTTTGACAGTTTCTTAATACGTGTTAGAGGTTTTATCTCGTAAATTGCCACACCTTGTCGCAAAAGTTCATGTCAATTTATAACAATTCACACAGAGATATTTTTGTACATCCTGCATTCAGCCGAGTATTATATAAAAAAACTTCATAATCAAAAAAATGAAAATAAGCTAGATTTTTAGATACTTACCTAACTACAACTGCGTACCTTTACTTCATGATTGTGTTTATTCAGCGAGCTTAGAACATTTCTAAAGCAGCGAGAAATATTTTCTGCCTATATCAAATATATCAGCCAGCTTCATAAAAATCCACTGAACCTGACATTTATAAAATTTACAGGGTGCAAAACTACCTCAATAATTCACTACTATACCTTAAATGATTTGACACTTGTTTGAACCTCACAATAAATATACAGGGTGTAAAAATAACTCGATAAATTCCCGTGGACGGCCGTCGCTAGGTGTCAGCGCGGGCGCATTGTCCGCCACTCGGAGCGGATTGATTTGGCTAATGTAAGCACTGGTAATGATGATTCGCTTCGACTTGTTGATTCGATTGTTTGTTTTGCTGTGGTTTGTTTTATGTATTTTGAAATAAACAAGGGGCTGTGATTGGTTGATTTGTAAAGTAACATTTTAAGCAGGCATTTGTTTTTAAAGATTCAAAGAATTCAATTATTTTCTTGTGAAATTACCTGCCTATCACAGGGGTGGTTTGGTAGACCTTTTGGAAGGAATGTTTGTCCGATGTGCGGGATATATCTGTGTACATTCAGCTGTGAAAAATCTGCCTCGGTTCCCGTTGTCCACTAAAAACACAGCCAAATGCAAATTTTCTGATTCATTGTAAAAAAAAACATTTGATGCCCTACTTTTTGTAAAAGTAACTAGAATAAAAAGTACCCACCTCTCATTGTCAGCGGAAGTAGGTAATGAAATTATAAATATTCATATAAGTACGTAGGTATATCGAAATATTCGCTACGCCAAATCCCGATTCAATAAACTCCATCTGCTTCACTAAGATTGAACGAGTAATACACTTCTTGAACTATTTAAATAATTACTCATTCATCACTTGGGCTTGATTGCGAGAACTCTATAATAAATAAACAATTAACTCTCGGATTTAGTCATCCATCACTGTAGAGGTATAAACTGCACTTGTGCACCGTCTCTGGTCGTAAGGCGAACTTTGATTTTATCCCTTTATATCATGGGACTGAAACAAAAAAAAAAAAAAAAAGGTCAGTAGGAAACATTTTATTCCAGCACATGAATCTTTAACAACCTTGGCCAAAAAATGTGTAGTTTGGTGTTTTATTTGAGATGTGATTTTTACCTAAACATGAATATGACAATAATTTTTAAAATCATCATCATAAAACATGTCATTCGGACTTACTCATAAGATCTTAAATACACGACAAAATTACGACTTAAACCAGTCGCTCAGCCTTTCAGTTTCACTGCGCAACATCACTAAACATCTACACAAACTTCGCATTTATATAGGGTTATGAAACAGTACTCTGTACTATATTTTAATCTGTGCTTACGTAAACACCCGTATTCAATTCACAGGGTTAATAAAATCATGCTGTATACTAAGCCACGGAACGTATCGTAGTTAGTATGGTCGAAATTGCGCGCTGCGCCCGTATTTTACCAAACAACTGACTTTTACTGCTGTATTTGCATTTTTACCGTTGTAGTACACGCAAGGCCGAATTCTAGTTGAAATTCCTGGTAAATTTGTAAGGGTTACTCATGCGAAATGTTTACCTTATTTCATTATTTGCGTGGGAGAAATTATCAAAATTTTAACATCACAATTGCCAATTACATAAATAAAAAATTTAAACTGCTGCGCAAAAGTTGAATGCACATCATATACTTAGGTGCGAAGATTAGCCGGGAAATATCTTCGTTAAACTCGTAAATATGCCTGTATAGAGATAGATTCCTAATAAATATTTCAAAAACGTACAAAGTAAAATTGTTGCAGCGAACAAAATTATGGATCCTGCATCAGCAAAATGTTAAAAAAAACATTAAATTATATTTCTATACTATTTCCTGAATTTTGTTTAGAAGCTAAAATGCTTTTGTCCAACAATAATTTTGCATAGCAAATGGCTATAAAGATCATCACGTAGATGTTTAGGTAAGTAATAAATTTTCCATCAGAATTTGGATGAAAATGAAGGTAGCACTTCCTTCCTTCAAAAAGAAAAAAAGAAATCAATCTGATCTACTCACAGCTGTTTCCGTGAATAGTCGGATTATTAATAGTCTAGTCTAAGATATACAGGGTGAATAAAGAAAACGTTTGTAATTTGTAATTGTGATCGGAGCCGAAACAGATGAAGTCTCGTCATTCATAAATATATTTTTTGAACAAATACTAAAAACAAAAATATTCTGTCTTTATCATAACCAACTGACTCCACTGGATGACATTATATTTTTTTTTTTTGCCTTTGGCCACGTCAACAATCTGAGTTTGGAAGCGCAGTGTAGGTAGAGACACCCTGTATATTTGGGATAACGTAACATCTCGCCCGCCCAAAATCTAATCCCGTGAATTGCTAGGCACTGTTACCTGACAGTACCTAGCAGTATCTCACGGGACACCTAGCCTAGGTACAGGTCTCCTTTCTACTGTAGTACACACCCTGTATACCACATCTAAATTTATTCGAGTGGTTCGCACTCGCACGAATCTGACAATGAACTCTTATCGGGTAAACAATGGATCAATCGGCGGGCACTGGCGCTCGGCTGTCGACACGCGCTTGGCAGGTCGTAAATCCAAGGCACAACACTAGTCTTGAACGATCCAAACAATCATAGTCGTAAATGCTAGAAAAAGAAGTATCTACCTATTGCCCTGATTACAAAAGTACAGTGGCTAGATGGAATAATGACACTCTCGCCATTCTCGAGAAATAATATTTGAAACAATTCACAACACAAAAATCCAAAATTCTCGTTTTGGTTTGGTTTGGTTTCGAATTTGAAATACATTGTCAGCAATAACATTTTATTTGTAGGAATCAGCTAAAATCGACAAGTAATACGAGTTCTGTCAAAAAACAACAACAAGAGTTTTTTAGCTTTAGGCTGGCCTATGCCCCAACGGCCTTGAGAACACAAAATAATTAACTGTAGCCGTATAAATAATTTGTTTTATTCGTGAAACGTACCATTTGTGTAAAATACTTTGTCATATATTTGAGTGAAAGCAAAATGCTGAAACTCAATAGCGTTAAGAAGATATATCCAAATTTAGAATTATAAAAAAAATATTCGAAATTCGTATATATCTTCTATACGCTGTTGATTTTGAGTATTTTTCTTCCACTCAAATATTTGTCAAAGTATTGTAAACAAATGGTAGGTTTCACGAATAAAACAAGTTATTTATACGGCTACACATCATTATTTTGTGTTCTCAAGGCCGTTGGGGCATAGGCCATCCTTAAGTATGGGGGGCAATGTTTGTAAACATTGTATCTTGAGTTTGGCAAGAGTGTAAGGTCAAGAGGGTTAAGTTGGGTTAGGTTTTGCCAAAGAGATCGTGGTTTTGCAATCGTAGCTAAAGGTTTTCTTAATGAGCCCAGTACTCGACCACTGTCTAGTATTGTGGACATAACCCATAACCCGTATTTAAGTATAAAGGAGATATTTCCCTTAAAGTTTAAGATTATAAGTAGGTACTTCTAAGGATTGACTTTACACTAATTCTAAGTGATTACTGATTAGTGTAAAGAGGAGAACTGAGATCTGCACTGAAATCTCACATGGGAGTGGGAGCCCCAAGTCCCATGCGACTTTACACTAGAAAGATTTAAAAAAGAAAATAATTTTTTTTGTCACTTCACTTGACACTATAACCCATTATATCTTCGTTCCAATATTCTATAGGGAACCCCAGCCCAAGTGCTGCTTTTTCGTACAAACCGTGACAAACTTGGAAACGACATTGTGTATGTTTTAGGAGAGTGCCGTCATCTTCTGCGTAGCCGTATGAACATGATCTAGGTATCAACTAGCAACAAGGCTAGGTGCTCCTACCTGGCATGTCCAGTAATATATTATTTATTTACTTTTTCTTCTCAGGGCGTCAGGCAGCGCAGTGATCCTGGACCCCCGCATGATCTGCAAGAAGAACCGGCGCACGCGTGGCCGTCTCGCACAGATCTGCCGCAACGAGACCGGTCTACTCAAGGAGATCACCAAGGGCGTGACTCTGGGAGCTACAGAGTGTGCACACCAGTTCAAGAACCGGAGGTGGAATTGTACTACGCAGAGACGTAGTATGAGGAAGATACTGATGAGAGGTAAGATCGAAATAATTATAGTTTATGCACATACATATACCTACTGGGTTATTGTTAATTCACTGACACTAGGTGAACTGCAGGTTCAGCCCATCTCGTCGCGAATACGTTCGTGGAGACGCCAGGTCTTAAATATTTTTTTTTTTGTAAATCACCTCTACAAAAAAATGAAAAAAATACTACGTTTGTCCAGAACCCAATTAATTGCTAAAGACTGATCCCGCACTCCCACACCCACTGTTAATTCAGAGCAGAGCCGTTTTTAAGTTTAATTTCAAATAAAGCCTCTCTAAAGAACGATTATTGAACTATCAATACCAAGTTTAAGAATTAAGATCTGGCGTCTTCACAAACGTGTTCGTGACGATGAGCAGAAACTGCATTTCACGCAGTGTCAGTGAATTACAAATAACCCTGTATAGG
Source organism: Eupithecia inturbata (assembly GCA_963662085.1). NCBI lineage: Eukaryota > Metazoa > Arthropoda > Insecta > Lepidoptera > Geometridae > Eupithecia > Eupithecia inturbata. The sequence goes on along the minus strand of OY759180.1, from coordinate 4,020,259 downwards.
TAGACCTATCTACTCAAGGATAAAAAGTCTATCAAAGGCGTGACTCTCAGAACTACAGTGCGCACATCGTTCAGTTCGTAATGAGCTAAGGTACAAGAATGGTATATATTTGCTGGTAGACATTCACAAGCTAGAGAATGACTTATGATTCCATCACATGCTTATTAAGCTGATTATAAAGAGAGATCAACAAAATGCAAAGTTTTAAACATTTCTGTGAAAATACACGTTACCTACTTGTAAGATTCTGATAATATGTGAGATCAACAGTTGATCAGCTATCAGCTGATCAACTACAGCAATCAGTTACTGACAATTATTGCGTGTAACTATCGAATTTTAAAAATTACCATGAAAATACCTCCTACTAAGTAAAAAACCCGATCTTACAATAGATAATTTAATAATAATTACAACAGTTCCATTCCCGCCTTGGGACAAATGTTTGTACGATCTGCAAATATTTGTTCCGGGTGTTCTGGGTATTTTCTATATATAATAAAAAATATCTATCTATGTTATGTATTGTATTAAGTTTATCAGTCATCTAGTACCCATAACACAAGCTCTGCTTACTTTGGGGCTAGATGATGTTGTGTGGATTGTCCAGCATTATTTATTTTATTTGTTTATTTATAATGTCAAATGTACAATAGAAAGTCAAATGTGAATGACCTTATTGATCTGATGGGTCAGAGAATAAAATCGACATAGCAATTAACACCATGTTCGCATTCACAGAAATCTATAGATACCAATACGCCTTTGAATGGCTTTGAATCAGTAAATTATAGTTCTACAAACTTTTATATTCTGGTAAATAAAGTTGAAAATAACTTCTTTACAGATGTTCAGATTCAAAAATGTCTAGTATCCTGGGATGCCTAGTATCTATGTTAATTTGTCAATTTTGTAAGGAATCAAACAATATCCCAATAATATTTCGACTTCAACGGACTTGAACCCGCAACCTTCCCTCCAGTACTCAGTATTCTCAGTAGTAATATTTGATTTCTTAGAAATTACCCCAAGTGTAAGGGATTAAAGATATGTTTTAATAATAAAAACCTTGTCAATTTTGTGTTTTGTTAAATCCTGTGACGATCAGAATCCCGTTTATTTCTTTAGACTTATAAAATAAGAACTTGGAACAGTCAAATTTTAAACAAAATTATCAAAATTAAAAAGTGTAAATTGATTCCCGCTTAATTTCTTTTTATCTAAAACAATTGAAAATATTCCTACAACATCCTGTAACATAAAGGTTCAAACACCGAGGTTTCTCTCTGATACTATCAATTTTGTCACCGTTTTGGCGCTTATATCTCCATATCAACTGCAAACATATCTTGGTTTCGTACAATGAAGTATTATGGGTTCTGTATATTGAAGCCCGAACATCAATAAAATGAAGTCCAATGCAAATAAGTAATCAATCACAATAATAACAATAAAAACACAATAAACCGACACAATAAGGTTTATTTTACAATCTGCGAATCGGGACGGATAAAGGCTGATCTATACCATGCGGGACTTGTTCTTTTAATCCGAAATGAACCCTAAATGCATCGATTGAAAGAAACTTTACATTGCTTTGTAATTAACTCAAATTAAAACAATCGTTGACCGTAATGTCCAAAAAAAAAGCTTCAGAAGAATTATCAATTGTGTTTAAGAGTCGAATGATAAATAAATAGTTGAAAAAATTTCTTTTGTCAAAGGGAAAATGAAATAATATTGTAAACGTAAACGTAGACTGGTCTACACTAGTCTGTCTACTACACCACACCCATTTCTTTTCAAAGATCCACCAAATATGTTCATATTTCTATTTCAAAAGATAAAAACATCAGATTCTACTAGACGACCTTGCTTCGACCGCACCTCGCTGTGTGGCAGAGGCACAACTGAACCAAAGGCTACGCCAAAGGCGCAATACAATACATTTTATAATCTGCGAACCATCAAACTGAATCACGGGCCATTCAAATCACTATATTGAATTGTGAATTCTATTTATTACCAATCGACAACATTGGTCGCATTTAGGTGGGAAGCAGGTTACCAGCAAATCTCTCTACCTACCTACCTGCAAAGATGCCTTAATAAATGTTACCTCAGAACTTTCTCACTATAGTCTATTTCACGTAGGAACGTTTCCAACAAACTACGCCTTTCGTTAATTTTACGCAATATAAATTGACACTAGTAAATGGAAAATACATCTGCATTATAATAAATGTTTATCTGTTTTTTAATGCTTCAAAATAATTTCAGTTTCATTAAGCATGAACCAAGCAAAAGCGTCCCTACGGGGAACGGTTTCTTTACTATGTGAAATGAAATAAAGCGTATGCAGCAATTGGTAATATTATCATAATCAAACTGTCGTCAAAATATTTTTTTTTGTTGCGTTGCAGCTATGAAGAGGAATACAATTTATGTTACTGTTCAGAACACAATACGTTCTTTATGTTCCGGTGAGTGTAAAATATATTTTTTTGTGTACAGTGTAAATGCGCCTATAGATATATTTCATCGAAACGGTCGCGATGAGTTCATCAACATTTAAGATACGCTGTAAAATGTGGGAAGAGGTTTTGCTACCTGCTACCTTTATTAGTCGATGGACAAAAGAATGCAAAACGTGTTAAATTGCACAGATGGATATCGGCCCTAATTCGATTAGCCCAAAAGAGTTGATTTTTATGCGACCGCTCGGTTATCTAAATGCGTCCATAGTGATGCTCCTGAAATGATATTAAGTTAAGTAGTAAGTTGTCGATACTTCGGGCTTTTACATTTATAGCTTGAGTGAGATGTTTTGAACTTCTTATGTCGAGACTTAAATTACTTAATTTAGATTTCAAGTTTTTCTGTCTCCTTGTTGGTAGGTATTTTATGCAGGATACCTACCACTGATTCTCTACATAATACCTATTATCAAACGTTTTGTTTTTTGTTAGTATAGTTTGTGCAATCAAAAGCAAAATAAGTTTTTGTTAGATAATCATTTTTAAACAAGTCCTAATTGGTTTAAAATAAAAGAAAAATTATAGATATCTAAACGTGTGTATTCGAGCACACAAGCTGTTAAGATACAAGCAAGTATCTCGAGGACAAGCGCTGTTATACAAAACCTAATATGTATTTATCATTAATCAAAGGCGTAGAACATTTAGATAATATCTTAAATGCATGTTAATCGACGTGATAATTGTATACTTTATAATAAATTCACACCTACGTGTTAAAGCAGGTGGGCATGTGTCAAAGTTTTGCTACGTGCCTATTAAATAAAATTAGCTACACTTTAGGTGTAGGTAATTTTATTAAATTCACACATTCTAAAAATCGTACAAGATAACATAAAAATCAATTTAAGTGAATAACACCAGATATTGAATATATAGAAATAAGACCTAATGATAATGATCTTAATAAATTAACACCTACGCAGCATCGAGCAGGTCCCAGGCCTATCTGCCCGACCATTAGTCGTCGATGCATTCATTTCGGATTCATTAGCGTAAATTAAGTGGTATTTGTCAAAATTTCGTGCGCATACAAAATATTTATAAACCGAACCACCCCGAGGGCTTTTTAACATTCCTCAATAACTTACCTCGAGATTGTACCCAAACACATGGCAAGATAAAAAAAAAACTTAATTGTTAATTGCGTAAAGGTTAGTACAGATACCAGCAAAAGTTGTGTTGTATAAAGTAACCTACTCAGCTAAAAGCTCAATACACTCGAGGACCGCATCCATTATTAGTTATTATTAGTTCAGTAAAATTAAATATGTTTATTGACTAGCTCTTGTGATTATGACTATGACAGTACCTATTAGAATAATTTTCGGGACAAATTAAGAAAAAACTAAGGTAGTCGTTTATTGCAACCTATAATATAAAATGCTCTGAATATTCAACGTTTTTATGACGTTTTATGCGGGGTATCGACAGGCATTTTGCTAATGCTAAATACATTAATTAGGCACTTTATTGCTGGGCATGATAGCTTAATTTAGGTCTTTGTTTCATGCTCAATGACCTTTTTGGCGATCGTCCTTTTTAAGCCTCTTAATCCTGGATTAGAATCCATTATAGATAAGAAGTTTTGATACTAAATTAATAAATATATTATAAGAGTAAAATAAGTCGCGTGGGCGGTTGGGTCGTGAGTCAGGGTAGGAGTGCCCCTCTCCCCAAAAGTCAACAAATTAGGTTAAAAGCCTATAAATTGATGCGATCAGCGATGGGTGGCGAGCGACGGCTCAAGAGCTGAATTAGTCCCGGATTTTTATCACTTTGTGACAAGAAAAAAGTGTCGTGTACAGGCTGAGTTTGGTTGGGCAAATGTTTTTAATTTGGTTTTGTGTGACTCATTTGCAAATGACAGGGATCTTTTTAATTGTTTGTGTGCTTAGTTTTCTCGCGTGAAGAAGAGTGTGGAGGAAGTCATGGTGCTTGTTTATTCAAACTGTAAGTGTTTTAAATAAACTATTATAGTAAATATAAACCTATAATAGATATTGATGCAGTTAAAGAAATTAAAAAAAATGTCTATATATAGGAGAGAGTGAGACAGTATTTTACCCTTATTACTAACACCCTGTACATAAATCATTACTGATGAGAAAAAATAATCAATCGTTAATTGGTCCCTTTCATTAGTAAGTTGGTCGGCATTCTTCCACATCCACTCCTCCTTTTTTCGGTGTCAAATCTTTATCAATGAAAAAAGGATTTAATTCTTATTTAAATTTTGTTATCGACTGTACGACGGCTGGTGATCGCCTAAATAATGTTTTACTTACGTGCCTACTTAAGACGTCTCTTATGACCTTTTATTAAAGGTAGAGTTGACAAACGTTAAAAATGCTGATTAAAACGTAGATACATATTTCCGATGTACTTTCCAAATTGATATAACTTTAAGAATATGACATCTAGGATTTCAGAGTCTTATAAAATAATGGAAAGAACATTATAAAACAGCTCTTAACAAAAAAGACTTTCTGTTAATATTATATTTAAATATTTATAGAGTTTTTATTGAATGACGTCATCTAATAGATATTATTTGATGACGTCATTCAATAAAAACTCAATAAAATATAATTAAAAAAGAGTGACTCGAGGCACTATACAACGCTGTAAATTCCACGACACCTTATCTAGCAAACGAAGCTCGATTTCTACTCAAACAAAACAGCCTAATTAAGCTATAAACAAAGCCGCAACACGGACCAAAATATTAGGAGAGCCCATACTAATCTCAACAGTCATTAACTGCCGACAGGTCGCAGCAAGGAGCCCAGCCTCGTAAAGATTACACACGATACGACTACCGACCCACAGGACCTCACACAACCACACATAAATACCATAGAATACCCTCATATCGACAAAAAAACTCGGCGATAAATTTGGCGCCCTGAACACGTAAATGTTCTTAATAATTATAGTGTAACATCCGGCGGTATCTAATCTTGCTCTTACGACGGCCAGTGGTCGCTGCCCGTTACTATTATCGATATCGATTATTGGCTTAAGCGCAGCACTACGTATTTATTTCATGGGCTTAGTTTTTGAATTTGGAAATTGAATTAAGAAACCATTCTAAAATAAAACTTTGAGGGCGCGTCGGACCACGCACAGTAGAGTTCTGAGTTCCGTTCCGTTGCTGTTGATAATGTGCCAACTATTTTTAATATTTTAAAGAATTCTACTTTTGAATTTTTTGAAGTGAAGCGTTTATCTCAAGAACACCTCGATGTTTTTGCCATTTCTCGGGGACAGGTCATTGCTTGAATGACAGCGGCGGCGCGCCGCTCGCGCACTCATTGCCAAATTAAAGAATACCTCAGTTTCTCCACTAAGTAGAGCCTCAAAAAGTCACAGTAACTCACGTGATGGGAATGTGACTTGAAATATTGCTTTTACTGCATTTAAAATAAATCTGAAAGAGAAAATGAGAAATACTCAGAAGCCACGCGGTCAACCATTTCAGACGTTCTAGCAGGTTCCAATGTTTTTTTTTTCTATGTCAATCAGCTTCATCATTTTATGTTTCAAACGGGTAATGTACAACACTTGTTTACATTAATGTTTGTAAATGAAATTAAAGTCAGTTCATATTTACCAGTGTACAGTTGGGACTTCCGACAAACAAAAAGCTGTTTAGAGCGACATCTGTCTCGAAGATGCAAGAATGAGCTTGTATGCCTACAATCAAGGACTTCCTGAACGCATCCCTAATAAGCGTTAACTAGTAAAACAAAGATAACTGGCACGATGCGGTGCGCTCCTAACATAGACATTCCGGCGCAGAGTGCACCACAGAGCTAATTATTCCCATTACCGACCGAATCCATTCAAATTAGCCATCGGACGTCGTTGAATAAGGATTCGCGTTTTGTGCGCGGCTGAATGACGCGGCGCCTTCCGGTGGGTGGCTGCTGTCACAACACGCAATGCTCGTCGCACCGCACCGCACCGCACCCCACCGCGTAATGAGACGCTTACTCGCATTAGCCAAAGAAATTGACAAGTGAACAATAGCAGCCCAGAGAAAAAACAAACGCGAAACGCAGAAAGAGCCGGACAGTGTCGTATCGTATTACCCACAAAATATCTGAGGGAAAGGAATGAGAAATCGCTCCATTTAAATGAGGGAGACGGGCGGGTTCGCGTGCGTTCGGTAGCGTGAGAATGCGCCTGCGAGGACAGAGCGGGGCGGGCGCGGGGCGGGACGGGCCGTCGATAAATCAGGTGCAGCCGCAGCGGCCCCGCTCGTATATCGGCCACGGGGCCCACAATGGCGCGCCGGTGACACGATGACACTGACGCAATTGCTCGCATGCGCCTGCGCCGTCAGCAGCGACTGTCATTCCCTCCCCTCTCACCCCCACTGTCTTTCCCCTCCACCCGCCAACCCGTATTTATTGCGCTAAATATTTGAATTAATCAGATGAGATAAAATGTTCGCGTTCGTTTAAACATTCCGATGCGGTCGCGGTGACAACCCGATGTATTGTCTCCGCTTTGGGCTGATCCGCGGTTTCTATCTTTTTATATTTACTTTGCAGATCAGGCAATGTAGAAAAACTTTACCTACCCGTTCTAGGTAGATGATATCATTGTCTCAAAGCTTGATCCCTTCGTCACCTTGACACCTCTGTACCTTGGACATGTTCTCTATGACTTTGCTTACCAGATCAGCTCAATTTACTACACCCATGAAGATAAAATAGGTAGGACCAACTATACCAATTAAAACGTAGAAAACGGACCAGAAGTACAATTCTTTATCTAATTTTGGTTTTCATCTCTCCTTAAACCACTGTTATGATGGTTTTATGAGCCAACAGGCTTCCCCACACGCAGGTCCTGTATGACAAACGTGTTTACGACGTTGCACCCGACACACGATACTTGGCATGAATCGCATGAAACTTCACAAGTAAACAACGTGTTTCACTCAAACTTGTCAACTTTGCAAGGGAATCTAAGAAATGTAAGGATGAAGCTTGAGTCTGGATGAAGATCTTACGTGCAGGCATTCGCGGAGAATGTAGATGTCACAAGTCAAGTAAATTATTAATGGACCGATTCGATGCACGCATTTGTATATCTTTCTTTGTGATCTGTCGCAGTATCTTCATCGGAACGGGGATAGTAGATTGGGATTGTTGCAATGTTGTTGCATAAACATAGAGCCGATTTGTTGTATCTCTACAAATCGGATGTAGAGGTGATGCAGATGTAAAATATTTTGTGAAGATTGAGATAAAAAAGATAAAAGATAAAATACATTTATTTACCCAAAAAACATAATAGCATAACAAAAGTAAAGTACGTTAAAAGGAAGGGTAAAAAGGTGTCCCTAACTCAGCATTTTGCAGTATTAGGCATTTGCCCAATACTGCGCTGGTTTTCAGTTAGGGCCCTTACGGAGTGACGACGGTACAGTAGGTAATTAACATTATTACATTAACGATATATAAATAAATACAACGAGGATGGTACAAAACATGATTTACGGAACATTGAACAGAATATAATACAATAAAAAGATTACAGATACACTTAGGAAAAACAATTTTTTTTTTTTTTTGATTGGTTATACTTATTCTTATCTCTAATGCGTCATTTTTGGTAGACAGTGTGATATTTAGATTTCAGACATTCCGTTGACAACTACCACACAAAATACGTTCCCTCAGTTTATCCATGCAAGGCCATAATAAAGTATGGAGCTTTCGATTGTCGAAAAACGTCGACTGAAATCTAACCTCAATCTTCAGTAGATTTAGCGTAAAAAAGTAACAAACAAGATCGATTTCTTTCTAAACCATGTCCAGTTCTGAAATGAAATGTGACCTCCCAAACCGCTCAATCTCTCTAAAACCTATAGTTATACAAAACCATAATATCCTGCTCGCTAGTCAGACGGTGTCGATCGCACTTCATCCATCGCATCTGAAATTCTCTTAGTGCGTGAACAGTTAATTTAAAGTCGCTTCGCGATCCGTATCGGAGCTGGTTTCAGGTTATCGGTATCTAGCGGCGACGTCCGGTCGGTTTGAAGGAACGGAGGCAGCGGTTTAGTAAATTTAATGCGTTTACTGCTTAGCCTCTGCGGTGCGAACCGGAGGGGCGCGCTGCCGCCGCAGCTCTACGAACAGGTGGGCATCATGGGCCATGAAATTGTTAGATTAACCCTGTTGTAACTTCAGTTTAACAAAACTGAAGTTTCGATTCTGCGACGATGCCATTGTCATAGGGAAGTGATTCATTTAGCAAAATTGGGCACCTGATCTATATTATAACCAAAGAAGCCAAAGAAATCCTAGACGTCCAAAAGCGCATTGGACGGATGTCAAATTGACGAAAAAGTCATCGTAAAAGGCACTCGGTGCAGCTGGATAAAACTAAACATATCTGTTTATCCTGGAATTGTCCAGGATTATGAATTGAAGAGATTATTGATTGAGGATTGTGAATTGTCACACTGCATCATCTAGCCTCAAACTAACAAACTAAGAAAGGATGCAGAAAGCATTGGACAGAAGAAACCTATTGCTCGGCAGTAGATTATGGTGACAAGGCCTCCCCCAATAAACGCCGTAGTACAGACTCTTCGCCGCATCTAACATCTGCTTAAAGTCTTTCGCAGATCATCATTCATCATCCAACCTGGCCCACGTCTACGGATCAAATCTACAACATACTTACATATGTTATTGAAATGTAATTATAGTATTAACTTTATAAAAAAAAAAAAAAAAAATTACAGATAAGGAATAGAAACAAATTAGAAATATGTAGTATTTACAATTAAAACATTTGACCTAATCGCATACTGCTAAGTGATGTGTTTACAGGAAAAATTTTTTTAGTTACCTAAGACTTTCTTGCGTTTTACCAAGTGTAAAAAATTTACACCAAACACGCTGCCAGCTCGTGCTTTACAGCGCATCGTTATAAATAAAATTAAAATTGCAAAATTCCCAGCAATTTCACATATAGGCCGAGCCAAGATGATCTGAGTCCCCTTATCGCCGGTTGTGATGGGCTCAGTATTATTCACAGTGTATAATGTTGTACCGTGAAGAAAGTTTCACTCTACAAAAACTATAATTATAAAATTCAAGCTTCTGCTCGCGGCATTTTTCTATGCGAATAATATTATAAATTAGTTGGAAGTTTAAATGTAGGAGGAAGTCTTCGTAACTGCGCGTCCGATTAAAAAAAAATATTTCATTGATAACTGCTAATGCAGCTCCTCTCAATGAAATATTTTTTCAAAGCGCTTGTGCTTTGAGTGATATAAGTAGGCTAAGTTTAATCCAGGTATCTCTGAGTGAAGCCACGGGCAGATGTTAGTTGCCTTATTATAGAACTCTACCTGTTTCTTCATGTGTGTTTCGTCACTGTTCCGTTCAATGTTTTTGTGTAAATTAGAGTCTCCAACTTTTGTCGGTCCAAACAATAAGCGTAGAATCATATTGAACCCAAACTTATCTAAATAAAGTTCATTATAAAGTTTATTATTAGTTGATTTAAATGATAGAGCTCTGATGATCGAACTCAACATTCTCATGGGTCTATATCAACATAATTTATGTTGTTATTACAGGTGATTAATGTTGAAATCTTTTTAATATACTGTTCTTTATTAATAGACCTGATAGTACATTCGTTTTGTAGGATTGTATCGTGAATTTAATCTGGTTGTATTTCTGCTGCAAACTTTTGAACATAAAAAATATAAAGTTGAAATTGGATAAATACCTTGTTATTAGACTTGTGTTTTTTTTCCTAATGTCCAAACGGATTTTTTCATGTGAACTTATTGAACTGAGAAAAACTGAGTATAGATTAAATATTACCTTTACTGTCTCATTCCATCACAAATTCAACCAAAGGCTTATAGAACACAAAAGCATAGTATAATGTCATAATTTACCACATCATTTTTGATCATTGTTTGGAGTGTCTATGTTCCCTTTGATCCCTGAGATTTCTTCGTTGTTGGCAAATCGCGCAAACGTGTAGGGATTATCGTTTTCGTTTTCTTCCTCAAAGAACGTCTTAAAAACAAGGATCGCGAAGATTAGATAGTGAAAGGTCATTGCTAAATCCATACTACGAAGAATCACTTATTTACTTTTATTTATGTGCTACGTATGATATAGCTTTTACACATAAACATATTATATCATATTACTCGTGACAACGGAAAATTGTGTGGATATAATTCTTAGAGGAAAAACCTGGAATATTCATCGAATATAGCAATGTAGAAAAAAATCTAGTCTTTAAGGGAGACGTGATGCCATACAAAATGTACTAGATTGACGTTGTATAAGCGAACCAATATTTGACGTAAATTTGCTAGTGATGTAGTCATTGTAGGTATTTGAATTTTATCGACAGCATCAGAATACTTTTTTAAATTAAATTTAATTATACATTTCCGACATGGGTTTACATAACACCCATCAAAGGGGCAATGAGTTAATTGTAGATATACAAACTACATATTTTTTTAAGGAACTCTACCTTCAATGCTGAGTTGATTCCTTTTTGACTCGACACTCGGTGGTTTGCCAAGAAGGGTGCGGAACTTATTATGTAGGTACCTACTGATAATCTATGTACCTTATGTCATACTAATAAATTTGTACCTAGTTTAGTTCTTTTTCCATAAATGTTTAATAAGTGTAATGTGTCGTGTCGTGTCAAATAAATCTTTTTCATTTCATTTCAATTGTCTGGTGACATTTCAGTAAAACATTAATCATTACCTTAATTAGATTTTAGTTTGAAGGTCAATTTCTCTTAAAATTTACTATTAAATCGACCACGTGGGTAAAGCCGCGTAAATTCCGCTAGTATAATAAGTATTTTAAAAATGTGTCTTCTCTATTATCGCTATTTTGTGCATTGATTATGCAAAATTGTATAGAGGTATATTGGCCTACAAAATGACATCGACATCGATGAAAAGTGTTGGTCAAACTCAAATTATAAACGTTTATGAGGTTATTCAAAAAAGGTAAGGCGATAAAGCGTATCAATTATACTCCCTGATCGAAGCAAAAATCATACTTCAGAAATCACAATGCGTTCGTGACAGTAACATGCTAATCTTGGGCAACTTTGACATGAATTTGATGAACATGAGGTATAACATGTATAAAAAATAGGCCGTAAAAAAAAGAAACTTTCGCCTATAAAAGTACCTACTTATGATGTCATGTATGCATGCTTACTTAGGATTTGACGCTTAAAACTTAGGATGAGACGCTTTAAACCATAAATTGTAACAACTTTTATAAATAAATATATATATCTATATATCTTTGCCAATCCCCTTAAACTTCAACATACTCCACTCTCCTATAAATAAGGTACAAGATAAAAAAATAATGGCAAATCAATCGATCACACAACATTTATAGGTATCATTTCCAAAACCTGATGCAGGAGAAGCGATCGCAGCATGTTCCTGAGCCGTCGAGACAGCACGTGCGCATGATTGACTCGGGCTGCGGAACGACTTTCAAGTATCTCCAACTAGCAAAAACCAAGTTATTGAAGCCATACAACTTTCAAGTGTGAATCGATACGATTTTATTGATCGATTGACAATTTCGCTGAATTATTCAGCAGACACGAATACCGGCATACCGCCAGCGCTCGTGGCGACGCAAAAACACAAGAACTACCCGAATATAATCGGCTGCAGGTCGTGGGAGTGGCTCGGACGCGGACCCGTTTCGAGGCCGGAGACGGACGAAAAAAGGCAGCGTTCGGTGATGAGAATGTCATGTCCCCCGTTCCCAACGACATATCTGCGAGTCAGGGGCGCGTTTTGCGATAATTACACCGCATAACGCGGGCGACGCTCGCGGAATGCCGCGCTGTGAGCGCGCCGCCGCTCGCGTAATGACGAGCGCGTCGCGCCCCGCCAGCGCTCCAGAAAAACCTCGGCCTCGGCATCCGCGAGCTCCCAGCCCCACCCGTTCCCATGCACCGGACCGATATTTTTTGCCCCTGCCTAAACGACTAGCGAAATATTTTGAAATTGGCATTCCTTTCATAACACTGGAGGACGCATCCTTGGCGTAGTCCGGTGAGATTCAATAAAAAATGCCTATGAAAATCGAGCGGTTCTGAGTAATTACGGATCGGATTCTGCCGCGGATGGGTGTGCACTCTCGCTTTTTTGTCGCACGTCAATTATATAAATTGTTAATGCAATAAATTTCTCTGTATCTGCTGGGAGGAGCGGGGAATGCGGCGACGATACGCGGTCGCGGGTGCGTCGTGCCCAATTAGCATGGGATCGATAGGCGCGCTCGATGCCGATCTGCTGTCAGCTGCTCCGCATTGCGCAAGCCAGCGGTTATCTAATCTTACTTTTAATGAAAGCCAGTGCTACTATCACCCGCCCGAAAATGAGTGCGAGTAATAAGGTGCTTGACACGCTATTCAAGGTCACACTCTCCAATCAAAAGATGCTGGCAAGCCGTATTCAAACCATTCAAACATATACATATTTGACGTCGGAATAAATATTCAAACCTTATTGACATAAACATTTATAATAGAAGAGTTATAGCGATTTGCTTTATTTAGGGTTTGATACAATTTCTGTAACGTTGCGTTTCTTTTATTATGACTTTTGACACTGTCTGCCTGAGAAACAGGTACAATAGATAATGAAAAATAATAATAATGGACCTAGTCCATTATTATTATTGAACATGTGCATGTATTTTCTTATACCTAAAGATATAAATAGTCTTATTAACAAATAAAATTACAATCAAAAAATAGAAAAAAAATAGAATTAGTATTTACACTTCAGCTAACTACAGACTGTTGCAAACAATCTACAGGTGGCTCAACTAATCCATATCAGATAAATATAAATATTATTTACTTTTCTTTGGTCCTTTATTTCTAATTTATCATTTAATATATACACTCGGCATCACAAAAATCGCACCTCCTAAAAACCTACTTAAAAATACTTTTAATCATATTTGGTTATTACCAGGACTAGATTAGGGGTACCATCAGTGAGGTAATTTATGTCACTCTCAGATAACATAAAAGCATTGAGATATTTTTTTTTTAAATGTGTCAGAAAAATCAAAGTTTGTGTGAGGCAAGAAAAAACATGATTGCCTGGCCTTGATAACGGCTTCCATGCGATCCTTCATTGATCTTATTAGTGTAATCACGCTTTCTTGAGGAACATTATCCCATTCCGCAACGACGGCAGCTTCGAGCTCTTGCAGAATGGTAGGAGCCGGTTCACGTGCTCGTACTCGAATCCATCACATACCTTTAAGTTTGTACCTATTCTTAACCGATTGGTCGTTGTCGTACAACAAATTACACGGCATCTTGGTCTCTCAACATCCTGGTGGATGAACTGCTTGTGCTCACCTTTGATTTCACTACTAAATATAACCACATCAGCAACCACACAATATACGACATAGAAACAGCTTGATAGTCAATAATTGAGGCTGGCCGACCATGACGGAATAAAATGTGCATTCAGACTGGATGACTAGCTCATTCATTACAATATGAATGGATAATATGGCACAATTGATGGGAAAATCGGAATGAATTGAGACCAACGAGGAAGTAGGAAATCTGGGTTCTTTAGATTCACCGTAGACATCGATCGATGACCAAGAAAGCAAAAGTTGACAGATAAATATTAATTATTTATGTGTTCTATCTGTCTGCCAAGCTTGGTTATTATGGCAAACCTGGCTATTTTTTGTCACCTGATTGCCAACCGTAATGCCAATAGAAAAGTATTTGCGTCAAAAGGGGGAGCTACCTCACCGAGTGGGATATCAAATGAAAGGTATCGGTTTGTCCATTTCAAAACAGTTTTTCAAATTTCTGTAGGTTTCATACTTTTTGAGATATTTTGAAAAAAGTCGAAAAATTATCCATTCCCCCCCCTATCTCCGAAGTTTGCACAGCGATCCATCTGAAATGAATGTAGCGTTTGTAGATATGGAACTATATTTTACAGGAAACATTTAGAGAAGTCCGTAAGTGAACCACTTTTTAAAAAATAGTCAAAAAATGGGGGCATCGTTTTTAAAAGGAGGGGCTACTTCATCGAGTGGGGTATCAAATGAAAGTTATTGGTATGTACATCTCAAAAAAGTTTTTGAAATTTCTGTAGGTTTCATACATTTTGAAATATTTTGAAAAAAGACGAAAATTTTACTATTACCCTATATACCTACTCCGAAGTTTGCAAACCGATACATCTGAAAAGTAGGTACCTTTAATTTTTTGATATTCATCAAATAGCAAAGTTTCTAACCAGTACCTAGTACATATTGGTATACTTGACAATCTTTCGAAACCCACGGCACGTGAGTCACACTCGCACTTGACGGATCTTGTTGTACTTGTGCGTAGTACTATTCTGTGACCATAAGAGTGCGTAGTAAACTATGCACTACCTCTAAAGAGGTAGTGTTCTATCAGAAAGTACAATTACCTCAGCAGCTTTCCATCCTATTCACCATTCATTTACAGGATAGAATATTATGCCTTCAAGATAGTTGATTCGTTGAGTGCTACAACTGCTTTGCAAATAGACGTCAGAACTCCAGTAACACGTATCGATGATTCGAAGAGTGGCATACCATACCTCATCGCCATAAAACCTCGCAACTCAATGGACTTATTATATTCTAGCACGTAAAATCTCGAGAGCTATTGTTATTTTGATGACCGATAGCATATTCATGCGATCTGAATATTCATCCGATAGGGTTGACCTGACATTCATTGTTATAGCCTGTTAGGTGCATACTCGTTGAAAGTCTGATAGTTTCTGCTTCCATAGCGTAGTTATAATTTATATATAAGTTATAATTATAAGCAAGATGAGACCGAGTGATTCTAGTTTAGTACTGTAGCTTGTCTTTCTATCTATTCTAGTATTTATTCAGTTGTTTATTCAGAGTTCTATGCTCAAATTCATGTAAATATTTAAAAAAATCCCTGTTCTAACTTAGAGGTACAAGCCCCATTGTACCGGCTGGCTAGAAAATGACGTGAAAATAATGTCGAAAGTATGTACGTACATGTTATAGAATCAACAATGATTGACAATGCAACCGCAGGATCTCCAGATAAATTCGAAACCCAGCGTGAAAATATATTCACCTCGCCCAAGATTTTCTGATCACAGAGCCTAACAAGCGCAAAGCTGTCAATCGCAAAACAGAAACATAAACCCAACCATCACAGCAGTGTGCCACAGCCATGTTTTATGTATAGGACCTTCGATGCCCATCTACTGATGGGCTTCCCAACAGTGAATATTGATTTTTAGGTCAGCAGTTTCGGTACACCTGTATTTTATGCCCGAAGCGAATGGGGCTATAAAATAATAGTTGGAGTGAAGAGGTGAACAATGCCGTTCGTGCTTATCAGTGAGTGAGGAATTGGGTAATGTTTGAACGTGTTGTGTAAGATGCTCTGCGATACCAGGAAATTTAGATTTCTAAGATGCTTTGATATGGTCTTGGAGGTTGACATCGCTTTTCTTGATATCCCCTTCCAGATAACTTTATTTCAAAGGTTTTTGTTATTATAGTCATAAGCCCTCACGATTAGGGTAATTTCTAAGTAATTTCATAATATCTTTTAATAATTTCACAATAAGTTTATTTCAGTTTACAATACAGAGTTAAGGATAATAGTATCCACTTTATTTTTGTATGTAGCTTTGGTTTCTGAGTTGCACGAAGTCCCGAGTTCTATTCCCAAGCTAAGACATACTACTGATTAACTGTAGGTGTCTACTTTATTTGACTTTGGCCAGTAAATACAATTTTTCTATACACGTACGTACTCCTATAATCTGTTTCTGTTCTTTACGTACTTTAACTTTACTGTATAACGTACTTTTACTTTCAATACCTAGTTCCAACAACCAGAGATGTGACGTATCTAAGATACAAGTATTTGAAATACTGATAGGTACATAAGAGATACAAAATACGTATTTTCATCTTACTTTTAGATGTAAGATGAAAATACTTATTTTGTAGCTCTTCTCAGGTTCGTTTGGTATCTTAGTATTTGGTAGATACTTTGTTTGCTAAAATACTTTTAGTAATAATTACCTTTAGATTTTTCACATTTACTAAGTCACCTTATAGATCACACTGAACGCACCCTTGATATTTTAATCTGGTCTGGTTACTTCTCAGACTATAAGTCAAAACGAATTGGAGTACCTACCACCGAGACAAAGCTCACAAGGATTGGGTAAAAAATTTAAAATTAAATTTATCAAATTTAAATTATGTAGCCACAGCAAACCTTCAGCCGACCGATTTGAAGATCTCAATATTTTTTTGATACCTCAATATTAAATTAAGCTCGAAGGAAACCATTAATTAAGTTGAATAAAAACTATTTTGCTACCTTTGCGAACGATCTTTATTTCATTTGGTTAATTTAAATTAACTTCAGCCTGGATATTCCTTTGCTTATGATACATTTTGTTTTAACAGAATTAAGAATAAGATTATTTGTGTTGAACAAATTTTGAATAGTAAACAAAGTGATTAATAATTGAGATGCTAGGATTGGATCGATTAATTTAAAATTCTAAGGAAGCGAATCATCAGCGAATGAAATAATGTCAACATGAACTAGGAAATTTTATACTAAAAAGAGAAATAGGCCAAGGATCGAGCCCTGTGGCACACCTACAGTAAAATCCAAAGGAGTCAACAATACACCAGTACGTCTACAGTTTGCTGTCTTTTTGTAATGTAGGAACTAATTAGCTCGAGTGCTTCCTCTCTCACACCATTATCACTACGTTGTTCTGGACTTTCTGGAGTATTTCGTGATTCATGCAGCCAAATTCCTTTGATAAATCACAAATACTCTGACTGATTAGATTACATAGCATGTTAATTTGTGGGAAGGACCGCCCGCACGCTAATTGAATTTTGTTGAATCTCAACAGGGAAGATTTTGAGCGGAAGTTTTACTAAATATTGACGACCTACATATATACGCCTCGTGCGCATCACTCAACCAATCATGATTTGTCGCCAGATACACGAGAGACGGGGTTCGTAAACGCCATCACGTCTGCAGGCGTCACCTACTCCATCACCAGGGCCTGCACCGCGGGATCCTTACTTGAATGCTCATGTGAAAAGGTTAGACTTCAAAGCATTGAATTCCTAGAACTACATCTCAATAAATAAAATAAGATAATAATTGCATTGCCCAATTGTTGGAAAGACCTCTTCCTGCAACTCTTTTCTGCAACTTTTTAAATTATTGTGACATTTGTTTCCCAATTTTCTATAACTTAGGATTATTTACTAATTTTATAAATATTGGTTTGTGATACGAAGGAATAGGTACTCTCCTTCTATACCATCATCGCATTTGGTTTGTAAATGTTTTTTATTTCTCTAGGGAGCACCAAAGCCTCGCCGCGGCCGCGAGCCAATCCTCCCCCCTTCCCAGGTCCCGACGGACAGGTGGCAATGGGGGGGATGTAGTGATAACGTCAGATTCGGCCTCAAGAAGACCAGGGAATTCATGGACAGCCGGTACAGAAAACGAAGCGACATAAAGACGCTGATTAAACTGCACAATCATCACGCTGGGAGGTTGGTTAGTACGATTTTTTAAAGACGTTGAAGATGTCATATTTTAGTCCTTACAAATTATCATAGGCGTACCTCATCTTAAGTGGATTATTATTATAGTAATTTCATGCATCCAATACATGTTAAATGAATTCTTATGGATGCACTCAAAACTTTTATTTTTGAACTGTACTATTACAGTTCAAAAATAAACCTAGTTGGTTTATTTTTGAATTATGTATTTGCTATTGTAGCTCCTATAGCTACAATAGCAAATACATAGTTCGACTTGTGCCATCTCGTCTTGTCATTTTATAGCATAAACCTCTTCCACGCTTCGTCTATAGTGCTATTTACGAATATATATTGTCTACTAGCTGTTGTCCACGGCTTCGCACGCTCTTTTCCGGGATAAAAAGTAGCCTATGTCCGTCCCCGGGATAACACCTGCTTCCCTGCCAAAATTAATTATATATTTGTTTTGCAATCCTAATACAATGTGAGAGGTCTTAAGAATTTCACTTATAGACATTAGGGGCCCTATTAGGACGCCATGCCATTATAATCCGTCGAACCGTTTAGGCGTGAAAAAGTAACAGACAGACAGCTGAGATACTTTCAAATTTATAATATTAGTATAGATACTTGATTGGTTCATCGAGTCAAATTTTGACTCGATGAACTAACAAAGTTATAGCGGGCTCAAAGGCATCGTTTGAGGGAGACTTACTTTCAGCAATGAACGTTTCTGGACTGATGGTTGGCTTAATGATTTATTAACTAGTGTATTGTTCTTTACAGGCAATAAAGAACAATATGAGGATAGAATGCAAGTGCCACGGGCTGTCTGGATCCTGCACGCTGCGGACTTGCTGGTGGCGGATGCCAACCTTCAGAGAGGTCGGGAACAGACTGAGAGATCGTTTCGAAGGGGCAGCTAAGGTAACTCACATCAAATCTAACTTTTGTAGAGTCATACAGACTTTTCTACTAAAATCAATTTTTAAAAGTGAAGCACTTTTTTACTGTTTCATAAATTATAATTAGGTGAACTCTAAGGAGGTATGGTAATTCCTGTATTTAACTTCACTTTCGCACAATAGTCGTATGGTGATGGTGAGAAAGATTTTGGTCTTCTGTTGTGTGATTAATGATTATGTACTGGTTATAATTATAAATTATTATAGTTAGTTAAACTGTTTTAATTTTAAATACTAGTTTTAATTTGTTTTTATTCACTAATTGTAATTCACGATTGGTTAAATGCATTTATAAATAAATGACGAATAACTTAATCCAACTTTTTTTATTTCTGCAGGTGATTGCCAGCAACGACGGTGACAGTTTCATGCCCGAAACCCCTAGCATCAAAAGGCCAGGGAAGAAAGACATTATCTACTCCGAGGAGTCCCCAGACTTCTGCGCTCCCAACACTTCGGGGTCCCTCGGCACCCAAGGCCGCCAGTGCAACGTCAGCTCAGCGGGGACCGACAGTTGTGACCAAATGTGCTGTCGACGCGGATACACGGAAAACACAGTCAGAGAAACTGAAAACTGCAATTGTCAATTTAAATGGTGCTGCGAAGTGATTTGCGAAACATGTTACATCAAACGGAACATACAAACGTGCCTATAACGATATTGTGATAGATAAATGTTGTAATAAAGTAATTAGATATTTTATTTACAACGTTTTTATTTATGTATTTAACCCACTTTTTGTTTATTTGCACTACCAAATTGACGCCACTTGAGTTTACTATTTTTTTCGTTATTTGTTTTCCGCCTTTCATCGTCACTCAAGTAATCAGACAGGTAAGAAACTAGATCTCCAGAGAGCATTTTTTTCTTCAGTGGTGCTTTAAGAACTTGCACGTCTCCTCTATCGTGTATATTAACAATTTTAGGTTTTATTGCATTGGCATTCCTTTCATCTTCCGGTACCAGTTCTACATCGGGATTATTGTCGTCAACAAATTGTGGATTTTGATAATCATTCATAAATTCATATCCTGACAAAACTGTGTCATCTATGTTAACATATTTTTGTTGATCTTCAGGGATCTCTAGTGGAGCGTCTGCATTCTCACCAGTATACCTGTAAGGCTTATCTCTTGGATTCAAGTTCACCTCACTTGGTGTATATTCATTAAACTTATTTCCTGGCTCGAACAGTTTATGGCAATCGGGAGCTTGTAGTAGTCTTTTTCTAACCATATAATTGTAAAGCATTCTAATTTTTTTAATGTCTAATGGAGATAGTTCTTTGGCCTGTCCTAATACTATTTCATTCGCCTTTTCCTGTAAGAAAATTATAGATGAAAGTTAAGCATTTTTGCCTGATAGTATACAGGGTGGATTTTTTTGGAATAGTTTGTAGTTTTAGTATGGCAAAAGTTTTTTGTGATTTCTGACTTTTTTTGTACTCCAACCTTTGTTGGTCCACTATAAGTTTGTTTGTTGATTAGCATCAAAAAAAGTTTTCACACTGGTTAACCCCCCCTCACCATTACCCCCTCACCCCCCCCCCCCCATTACAACCACAAAATCCACGCTGTTTATCTATGTCAATGTTAAAACAAATAGATAAAAAAATATGTCGAGGTTTATCCGCAATCTGCAACTTATATTAAATACATATACTTATATAATTTAGCGAATTTATTAAAAATAATGCCCCATGCCATTTCACTTTTGAGTTTCAGTTCTTTTGAGTATCATGGGAATGGCACATAAAACATCTATAAATCCGATTAAATATATGTAGAATATATGAAAGTGATGCGCGGGACGAAAGAAGGAACAAACCGTAGGTTCGATAGTTGCACGGCCGTTCAAAGAATGTCTGTAGCTTTGGAAATGACCGGCGCTGTGGAAGTCGTATTCCAAATCATGAAACAGCCAGTCGTTGTCGCTGAGCTTATCGAACAGGTATTTTTTTTCTGAAATACATACATATAGAGAATTGAAGCACGTCGTCAATTTTGTCAGCATAACTTATAGATAACAATTAATTATATTCGCAGGTTCCTTTTCTTCAATTTTGTTTCTCTATTTTATTGTTTTATAACTAATTTACACTTTCGTTCATATTTTTAATTTCATAATCTCATCCCAGTTAAGATTCGATTCGTACCAATGATACCAATTATGTATTATGCAAAGTTTGTTTGAGGGCACATAGGTACCTACATAGAAGAGTTGTATGTTTGGTTTCACCTCTAGTATTTACTGATGGCTTACTTCTTCGGAAAACTTTTGATCCTCACCTGGTATGATATTTCGTTCGTTAACCTGGACATAGTAGTCTCGGTCCGGTGCGGTGTGCTGAGCTGGGACTCCTGCGATCGACAACACGGCTTCAGCTAGTTCCCCCTCAGTGGTCATGCAGTGGTAACCAAGAATAACATACTGTTTGTTATATAAAGTTTATATTAAAGAAGTCAAAGATTTGGAAAACAATACTAATTTCTGGCTGTGACTTTGCAAGTGTGAAGGCCTGAGCACATAGGTACATCCAACACCGCTACCGACAACACAAAAATAAGCATTCAAATATGGGCTTAAACTCGTTAACTTTAGATACATTTACAGTGACAAAATGGCTTCTTATAAGCTGTAAACGAGTTGCACACGAGCTGTCTGACATTTGATGCCGTCAATATAAAATGCATCTAACTATTACGAGTTTAAAACCCATGTTAGAATGCACATTTTTGTGCTGTGCGGTAGAGTGGCCCTCATCTGCGACAACCTGTACTGGGTGGAATTTTTCGACGAGGCAGTAAGGGGAGGTACATTAACCGGTGTAGGTACAGGAAAATGGCCATAGGAGACTATCCATATTTTCTAGACAAATTTGCATCCCCATTTTCAGATTTACAAAAATATTTACAGGTAGCAATAAATTGGACATTTACACGAAAAAAGTTTTGAATGGCAATTGATATTGTTTCTAATACCAATCAAAAACATTTATCGGACCTACTAAGGTTGGTGTACTAAAAAAGTCAGAAATGGGCTCCCCTCCCATTTCTGACTTTCCTTCCTTTTATATTTTTAGTATAGTGTCATAAAAAATCTAAGGAGAAAACAAAATTGTCGTGGTAAGATCCGCGCGCCGATAACATTTGTTCTTTCTGACTATTGGTCCGGAGATCGACTCCCGCTTTAGGTAAGTTTAACAAATTTGTTAAAAAATTACACTAAAATCTAAGGAAAGCCAGGTTTACCCAACACTGCAAAACTTAAAAGTCACACATTTCGTTCTTTGCAGACGGCTGATATGGCGCGGCAGGCGAAGGTCCGCCTGCGACGCACATTGTTGCGGGTTTGATTCCCGCCTTGGGACCACTGTTTGTACGATCTGCTAATATTTGTTCCGGGTGTTCTGGGTATTTTCTATGTATAATAAAAAATATTTGTCTATGCAATGTATTGTAGTAAGTCTAACAGTTTTTAGCACCCATAACACAAGCTCTGTTTAGCTTGGGGCTAGGTAATAACGTGTCGATTGTCCAGAATTCTTTATTTATTTGGTCCACAGCTTGACCCCAATTGTACGCCGGATTGCCAAATTCGAAAAAACATTACCAAAAACTGACAACAAAAAAAACGTGGCGTGGCTCGCTCCGTTCGCGAGTATAATTTTTGCCTTAGGTTGGTAAGTACAGTGTTAGTTGAGTTTAATAGTTTTTTTCTGGATGTGGTCCGGGGCTGAACAGTCGTTGAAGGCAAAAAATCTAACAAAACCACAAAATTTTCGAGGCTGGCTCCGCTCGCCAATAATATATTTTCCTTCTGGGTATGTGCTTGATATCCGTTTACCCCCCCGTCAACCGTCCCGAAATACCGGCCTACTATGGTCTTGACCAACCTACCTGAACTCCCGAATTCGTGAAGTTTCTGACAGAATGGTCAGCACAGCTCAGCAGACCTCTGCGGTTCATAAAGAGGACCCATCTAGAGTTGTCGTAAGGTGGACTTGGTAGCTCAACGAAGTTCAAAGTGGTCAAACTGTTCACAGAGCTAAGGAAACTACGGATTTTATCGCGTAGCACTTTATCTGAAATTAAATGAGTAAGTACCGAAAACTGAAGAGCAAAGGTCGATTTGATATACAAATAAGTATACATACATACGAGTACAATCCAAATTGTAATAAAATTACAGAATACCATAATATTTTTTACGAAAACAATGTCATAACAAAAAGGAAAAGTCGATTTAAAGTAGAAATAAAAGACGATATCGGTAAAAATAATTGGATGAAAAGTGTTTCTAAAAACAAAAACCTCACCACTAAAAGAATGGACATCGATATAGTAAGGAATGAATGCATTTTGCCATAACTTGAACTTCATCATCTCAGCATGACTCAAATCAAATCCAGGTTCTGGCTTATTGCGATCAAGTAATTCTTGTGCAGAAGGCAGTTGCTGATCAGGAGCTTCTTCTGCTTCCTCTTCATTCAAAAGGTCTCCTTCTTGGATAGACCCTTCATCATAAACGTTTCCTTGTCCATTGTCTTCATTTCCTTGTCCATCGTCTTTATTTATTCCTCCATAATCTTCATTTCCACCGAAACCATAGTCATTGTTTATAGGACCAGACATATTTTCATCATCGTGTCGTACAATAGGTTTCTTTAATTTAAGAGATGTTGTATTTTTCTGTTGACTGCCACTTGTATTGAATATAAGAAATGCTAAAACGCACCATTGAAACACTCGTATAAACATTTTCTGTTCGTGAAAAGTGATTTTAATGTTTTATTTTATATTTTTCCCATAAAATCTGTTATCGTTGTAAATAAGCCTGTATTTTTAGTTCAATTTATTATATCGACAAAATTTCTTATTATGTTTTCAAGGATTTCCCAAATAGGTACCATACCATAGTTAAGAAAGAAGTAAGGTAAGCTAGGGTAGGCTCATTAGGGTAGTAATAATGTTCTTACGTAGAAAATTGGTACTAGTCAACAACAGAAATTGCTGAACTTTCTAGTTTTTTGGAGACTGATTCAGCAAACGTTATTCGTAGACTCAAAAATTTTGGAAGAATGGTAACTAAATGAAGTTAATTCAAATTAGAAAGTTAAGTACATAATATTTAAAAAAAAAATCGTGTAATTTTCGATATTTAATTTTGTATGTAATTCTTTTTGTAAGTACAGAGTTGAGTAATAGATTTTAAGAGTTTAGTTTAGTTTTTTCATGTGTTAATTAATTTTCTAGCTACTTCATCAAAAAAATCTGGGTTAACCCCACTAATTCAAGACGCCCAAAGCTCCCAACCTCGTTTTATGAAAGCAGAACAAGTAAACCGCTCATCAATATCTCCGCAAACTTACCTCAAGATGCAAAAGCGTGAAAAATTATTCACGCTATTTCAGCTTGGAGCACGCCATTCGTATCCTTTATGACATATTTCTCAGTGCATATACATAAATTTTCCAATGAGCCCGATCTTCGTGGGAATACGCTCCGGGCTTCTTCGACCACCAACACGGTTCGACGTTTCACTTTCGAGATTTACTGCCAGGGTAGAATCAACCTTGCGGTTTCACTATAGAAATTATTTTGGTTTGGAATGTATACAAATAAAGCTGTAAGTTAAATTACAACTGCTCGAAATGATACAAAATGGCGGAGGCAGATGTAGGTTTTTCAGATTTTAAATGTCTGTATGTACACCAAGGTCGGTAGGTACTTACTAATAGTTACTGTACACCGTAATCACACTAGGGATAGGGCAAGGGATAGGAAATCGCCATGAATTTTGGTCTCCTATTGAATTTAAACTGCCTTTGTTACAGCTTCTACATTTTGCTTCTTCCACTCGTTTCCAAAAGCGGTACCTACAAAGTACCTAAATAGGTACCTACCTACGGATGTGAAATGGCATTCAATATACCAACGTCGACTTCTGATAGTGGGTAGTTATGGTTTATTTTTGAAAGTATATAGGTTAATAAACCTATCCGTCTATGTTTAGCTACGACCATATACATCAACTTAAGTCTGAGAGACCCAAGAGAGACCTTATACCCTAATACCTCCCTCCCCACGCATGCTGTTGATGTTTTAATAGTCTGCGACTTTAAGACATTCCATGCATTTATATTATCCTGAAAGACTAACATTCAAGACAATATAAAATGCATGAATTTTAAAACGTACGACCAAGTGAGTTACCTACCCACCTGACGTTGCAAAGTTTTTAGTTAAAAAAATAATACGTAAACAGGCATTTGCGCTCGTCTTTTCTACCAAAATGTTCTCGTAGGCATTCGTAGCCAATGTTCGTAGCGCACAGACAAATAGACTTGCACTATTAAAATTATGGTTTTATGAGCGCATAACTGGTTATATTTTACGTTTTATTCGGTTTTGTTTGTACATCTAATCGAATAAGGTTTTTAAAAGCAGGTGGAAAGAAACAATATATAGATTTTTGATCAATTTTATATTTTTAGTAACAACTAATCAATATTTTAATTATAAATAGATACATACTGCTAATGTACAACCAATATTATAATGTCAACCCACAAGTGGTTACTGGACGAAATATTTTTCAAAAGGTACATTTTATATTACAAACAATAGTTGAGATTCAGATAAGTTCAGCTGATTTCAATTGTATTTTAACTAATATTAACAATTAAAAATGCTACATTCACATAAATAACTTAAAATATTAATATTTACATGCGTAAAATGTACTAAGTGTTCGTACTAATAATTTGATGCGGAAAATGATTTTTGTCAAAACTCTGACCAATAATGCCAGGTCTGAAAGGTTAAAATGGCACAAATGAAATCCAAATTCATGAAACTGGCTTTCAATTAAGTACTTTAAAATACTTTTTATCACAATAACTATCATGCTAAAATTTAATAAAAATTGCTTATGAATCCAGTCATGGATATAATTGTTACAACTACGAAATAAAAAAAACTTCAGTCTTAAATCCGACGCGGTGGTCCTCGAGCTCTTTTACACAATTTTAAGTTTTTCAATCATTTTAAGTACCTACTATCTATCTTTAAACAGAGCTAAAGTGTCACACCGATTCACAATTTACCTGTTTCGCTTATTTACCGATAGTTTTGACATCGGATTTTTCACTACAACTAACATATCATTTTATTTTAAATACAAACCGAATTAAAGTAAAATTAATAAATTAAAACAAGTTTTAATAAATATTTTCATAAAAACACATTCGTATCGAGTTAGGTTAGGTTCATTGCCGTATATTACAAAATTAAGCTTAGTAGGATTAAGCTATCTATCAAAACTTAGAACTATCTATGTTTATATCACATATGAAATATCATTCACGTTGATACAATCTATGATTAGTAAAGCTTCCCTAGATATGGCAAACTGTCGAATCAAATGGAATGTCAAAGTTAAGTCAATATTTGCTGTCAAACTGATTTTTGTGCGTGAGGGTATAAAGATTAAAAATGTAAATAGTGCAAAATGTTGCAATTGCAATAAAATCAGAAGTGAACAGTTTGCGATTCAATCTACGTAATTTATAGAATAAGCGTGGAACCACAAAGTAACTATTTTAGTAACACATGCATTTAATTCCTAGGAATATATTTTGTTACCCGACAACTCGCCGAGATAGATCGTATGCCTGCCTACTGCCTACACGTCAACTGGCTTGCGTGCAACTTTATCTCAAAATATCTGCGCAACACGCATACAATAATATACGTATAATACTGATTATTTAATTCATTTAATATTTAATTAAAATTCTCAAGAGCGTTTATCTCGTAATGTGGGACACTTTTACGATGGCGCTACTTACTCACTGATAAGGGCCGAACGCAGCCTCCGAAGCCGAACGCAGCCTCCGAAGCCGAACACCCAAGAAGATACTTTATGCTAATGCTATTAAGCCACAAATTCCATTAACCGGCTTAATTATAATATGAAATTATAATTACAAGATAATTTCGCTGTTGAGTCTCAGAACAGTTATGCGGCCGCGCCGCCGAGGACGTCTATAAAGTAGAAAGTATTTAGTATAAAACTCACATTATCATTGCCGCACTTTTGATATGCAGAAAAGTTGAAGATATTAAATTAACTTTGGAATGATATTAAGAAATACCATATAAAGTATACAATAAACAATGGTATTTTCTCGGGTTCGGCTGAGTGTCTTTATAAATAAAATTCGGCCAACCGCGCAGGAAATCAATAAGTCCATTTCAATAATACTGATGACAACATTTTAGGTTCACATAGCCCGCAATGGCCTCATTCATTTCCGAGCGACAGTGTCCACAACGAACTACATCACATGTTCGCACTAATAGCCAAATAAATAATCGAGTAGTAGCTCAATTTACACGCCAGATCGATTAATCGATAAAGAAGAAAATTATAGAACTATTTACATAAGTCAACATGATATACGATTTCAACGACTCCATTGAATAACGATAATGAACAGAGTCCGTTATAACTGGTCCGAGTCTGAGTCACAATCACGGCTCCACTAGTTCACAACACTGAGTCCTGAGCCACTAGAAGGCTCTATAAGCACGTGTGTACGACCTTCTCCGTGCGGCAGAGCTTGCATTTCACTTCGCAGCACCAGTGGAAGATACAGTTGCACCGTTCCACCACGAACATGGTCTCGGTTCTGTACCCCCGGCCGCAACACATAAGGTCACAGCCGTCGACCCCTATACTGGTGTCGTTGCAGGTCCGCCCGTGCGTCCCCGGGATCCCTAACCGAGGGTTCTTCTCGCAGAACCCTGGGGAAGGTTCTAGATAAACCAAGTCTTTGATCCCCGGTGACTTGTGGTCGGGGTTGTGCGGTCGTAGTTGGAACCTGTATCGGTCCCGCCGCGGAACCCTGTGCGGGGCAGCGTCGTTTCTTTGCACTTGGACTGGGGTTTCGAGGTCCGTGTTAGAGACCATCACTCGGGAAGCGCCGTCGAACCTGTCTTTGAGAGCATCGCCGACCGATCGGAAGCTTGGCAGCCGCATCCAGCAGGTTTTGACTGTGCACGAGCCCGACATGCCGTGGCACTTGCACTCCTGACGCATTTCCGTCTGCACATGCTGTTGACAAAACAATGAAATTAGTGACGTGATAGGTCGGTCCGGTGTATCGTAGACGAGGGTCTAAACGTCCAAATATCTCTAAATTCCTCCGATAACCGATACTGCGTGATCGATGATCTTTTAAGCGCACCCCGTCGATCGCATCTCACGATCGAGCAAATTGTTACAAATAGTGAAGAGGTGGGCCGGTCGTCACTGCGCGTGGACCGCTCATAAATCATGCACTAGGCGCATTCATCATTCTAAGAAGGTAGATAAATGACGAGAGTGGAGACAGGCAGCGTCTTCCTATGCGGTTATTCGTGTACAAGTTTATTCAGCGGCATGGGTCGAAGCGCCTAGTGTCCAAAATATGTGTCGGAGAACGGAATGCTGTGAATATTCATCAACTGGACACCCAGTGCGTCTGCCGTGACAGGAATTAAGCTCGGGTTAATGATGCGTGTGGTGTGGCGGAGTGACATCCTCTCATGGGTGCGCGGTGGGCATGTGGGTATGCAAATGTGGGAGTGCAGTGCAGTGGGGGGGATGCGCAAGCGAGCGCAGTCGCAGAGGGGCCGACTCCAACGTAATTAATATTCCTCAAGTGGAAGTGCGCGACACGACTCGATCGATCGTCACCCGTAATGGTAATGTAAACACGCTCATTGACAATGCCCGTCATTGGTCCAATTGTCGATTGTTTAATGGATAAATGCTACCGAGTGGTGATTGGCTGGATCGTCGCTTTAGATACGAGCGACTCAAGTGGGCAATTTCGAGAAGCTATAAAATCCCAACGGGAGCCTCCCTATTCATCCTACCTACTGATTCGCAAATGGGCTATTACCTACCTAGTTGTATGGGCACGCTTTTATAAGAGACAGTAGACTAGAAATCTCAACTTACCGCTCTGCCCGCTTCGTTATTATGCAGGTTCATCTTCTCCCTCAGAGTCTTCCCCCGTTCCCCAGTATCAACGAATTCCCGGCTGAATTTGAAGCCGAATCCGATGTTGTCGCTGCATCCCCCCCATTTCCAGATCCTTACGTTGGAGGCCGCTGCGGCCCTGGTCCTGTGAGGCGTTCTCTCGATGTGGGAGTAATCGCAGGTGCAGGATTCGATGGAACCTTCCGCGCAGGCTCGAGACACTGAGTGGGTAACGCCGGCGCTGGTTATGGCGTAGATGAAGGCAGTTTCTCGGCAACCTGCGAAGGGAAGGATGGGTTAGTTGTCTGCCTTGCATACTTAACATAGGTTTAATTTTACAATTTGAGAGCACACGTCAATTAGGTAAGGTTAAAGTTTTTGCCCGCGCTTCTATAGAAACATTTAAAGGTTATTTCCATCTCATGGGAACTGATTTATGGGAACAAAGGAAGCCTATGTTTTTTACCCGGTCTAGACCTAAATCTATGCAAATTTTATATTGCTTGATCGGTTTATAAGTTATGGCGTGAAGATGAAACAAATATCCATTCAAAAATCCGCATTTATATCTAATATTAGTGTGATATATCAATGCATAGGTAGGTATGAATAACAAGCCTATCAAACCAGTAACGACATGTCGATTCATTATAATTGATTGATCAATATCCTTTGTTTTGTCAATGGGAATACAACCCTATCAAACTTGTTTAGGGCAGGTACATTGGCATGTTTGGCATTTGTATAATTAATTCATCCCAAACAGAGGGGTCCATATTTTAATCAAATATTATTGCTTCGTTATAAAAACATCCTGTATTAAATTAGGAATTAAAATAATTTGAGAACGTTTGTGCTCATCAGGTGTACAAGTGCATTGTATTTGAGTTTTTATTTGCATTGAAATCTTGAGGACGCATTCCAAAATATGGGTAGCAATAAAATTCTACTACATTTTATTGGTTTGTTTTGATTTGAGTTCATTGTTTTGGCACTTATTTTGTTAGACCTTTTTTTTTAACATGTTCCAATTATTAAATTCTTAAAGGCCACTGATTTCATCAAAAACCGATGACTCTATAAAATGCAATCAAGCTTTTTCCCATTCATCTAGTTGGAACTAAATCAAAAATCTTAACAAGATGCCGTATCGAAAACCATAAATAAATTAATGGCCCTAGTATTAGAATCAAATACTCATAAAACACAATTAAAAGAGAAAGATGAAGAATCTGTCAGCGAAAATAGAACTTCATTTCAAAATAAATAACTATAAGGTATTATTTTACATGAATATGTAACTGTTATGTGCAATAAAAAAAAACACTTCCGAGTTAATGGAAAAAAAAATACTCACCTACGGCACAGATCCTACGGGAAACAAAAGTGCATCGTCGCAATTAAAAACAATGTTTATCTACGGTAAGGTTAAATAAAAATCGTTTGTGTGTGCCCACAAGTTCTTACCTCCACGAAAGATTATAAATTCGATCATTACAACAGACTCAGCGCTCGTTCTCTCTTAATATCGACTTAATAGCTTGTACTTGAACGATTAATACCGCATAAAACCGATACGAGTATTGTTCTTTGAGATGGGAATTCGCATCAGAAATATTCGAGATATGGGGCGAGATTCTTGAATAGTATCGAGACTATTGATTATCCGATGAGACTATTCACGGATAAAACGTTGTAATGGATTAAAAGGCAATAATTTTTGAGTCATGTCTCAGTGCGATACATTGTAATTTTATGGCATGATTTTAATAGGCATCTCCGCTATTGTTACAAACCCTCTCATTAAAGCTCGCCTTGAAAACGCATGATGAGATTCCTTTAAAGCCATTAAAAGTTTGATCAGGATCGCTAAATGCGCGGGCGCATATAAACTGGACTATTAACGTCGATCTTGTACCGTATAATGAACATGTCACCTGCTAATGCCGTTCACTCGATACTATAGCACAGCGTCTTCCCTGGTGGGCTTCCGCGCTTCAATTCAATCGGACCTCGCCCGTGGGTGTACCAACCTACTTGTATTTGTTATTTTTAATAATAAACCGGCCTCAGCTTTATTAAGGGCTCAATAAGCAAATGAAATCATTTTTTTATTGAGTTGTCATCGTGCACAGATATAAATTACGCGTAGCCGCTTTGGTTTTGCTTGATTTGGGATGTTATGCTTTTATTCAGCAATTACAGACGATTGAGAGGGAATTTTAATGTCAATTTTGCCATCATTCAATGCTTGGACGGAATTAATTCAATACTTATACGAGTCTCGCATTTATCATCTGTAATGAGTTGAAAACGTTCGTTGGCATTGACTGTAGCGAATAGATGCTGGTCGATTTAATATGGCACACGTAAATAACGCTCGTAAAATGATAGCTGGTGACGTTTTTACTGGCGAGGTGACTGCAGTGACCTATTCTGAGGATTGAGCTGTAGAACCTCCACTACATGATTATTGACATTAAAACCGAGGGCTAATGTTACAAGACCCATCATTGATTATTTTGCTTACCATCATCAGCAGTCTTAGCCATAGGCTAGGTTGAACTTGTGACCGCTAATGAGGGCCCGGTTTCAAATGCCGGGTCGGACCAAAATGTGTTATTGAGATTTTTCTAGCAAGAAAATTCACAGTAGCAGCCCGGAGTCAGGAAGTTGCCGGTGTTACATCCCCGTGCCTCGGAAAGCACGTTAAGCTGTTGGTCCTGCGCCTAACCTCTCCCCGGTCGTGTCGGTCCGCCGTCCCATCGGATTATGAGAGTGAGGAATAGAGAGTGACATAGACATATCATTTATTTGCCACTTATTTGCCGCTTGTACACACAAGATAAATTAACAATTTAGCAAGATAACAACAAGATATTAAATACATATTCAAAAACAATGAACATCAACGATGCAATACATTGAAAAAAAAAATAATAATATGTATGTTGGTACAAAATAAGTAGGTAAATAATGTGCGCTGCAGTAGCAAATGGGTCCAGGCTCAGCATAATGCCAAATGTTATGAACAGAAGGCGCTGTTATTCAGCCTAGACCAGAACAAGAACAATCGCAGGACCCTGCGATTACAAAATATGAAACAGAGAAAGTATATACTCGCTCAGTTATGATAGTAGTGCCTTATAAGATGTAGATAATTTAATAAATATGTGCATAAATAAAAATACAACGAGCAAAATAAATAAAATAAAAAAGTAATACTTATAATTAGGAAAATAATATTAATGTACATGCTGCGTTACTAAAATAATAATAATAATAACATTTATATGGGGCATCGGAACCAGGCAACCCAGATTTTTGTTGATCCAAAATAACACATTTTATTCGTTTTCTAAAGGTGAATTTGGATTTTAACAGCCGAAAGGGTGGTGGAATATTATTCCAACATTTGGTTGCATGGTACCTAAAACTGCCCCGAAACCTAGCAGTTTTGCGATTAGAATAGTGCAATAAATTTTTATTTGGCCTAGTACTATATTTAGTGCGTGACTGATCAAGTTTAGAGAACAGATATATAGGGGTACCGAAAGTCAAAACACCATGAACCAGTGTGGCCATATGCAAAGCCCGTCGCGAGGCCATGTTAAGCGTTGAAGATGTGTTTAGGTATGGCGTGACGTGTGTTCGCGGCGGGATTTGATAGCA
Source organism: Eupithecia inturbata (assembly GCA_963662085.1). Lineage (NCBI taxonomy): Eukaryota > Metazoa > Arthropoda > Insecta > Lepidoptera > Geometridae > Eupithecia > Eupithecia inturbata. The sequence continues at coordinate 3,987,369 of OY759180.1, read as the reverse complement.
GAATCTACAGCATGCGTTTTGAATTCTTTGAATAAGGCGGCTAGTTTTGTATGCAAGACGCGGACCGTACACTAAATCCCCATAATTAAGTTAGATAGTATCAGTGTTTCACATACTTTTACACGAATCTCTTCCTTAAGATAATGCCTGATTTTGTAAAGCAGTGAGAGTGCACCTGTGTTTGCGCACACACTTGCGCACCATAATAATATTATGGGACTAGCTAGGTGCGTGGGATATATTATATCCTACGCACCTAGCTAGTCTGCGTTGAGACTGACCGCCGCCCGCCGTGGCTGAATTACGGCTAGGAGGGAATCATAGGCTAGGTATAGTCTTTTCAAATACGAAATAATACAAATACAAAATATTTTATATCCTTAACTTAATGTAAATAGTATCTATCTATAACAGTAATTGAGATTCCCTTTTATGTAAAATAAATACCTGTGTTAGGGAACCTTCTCATGGTCTTCACTCCGTGCTATGTTTCGTTATGTTAAGTTAGATCCATGAGAATTACAGGGTTAGGACTGGTTTGTTCTGGATTTGATAGAATGTAATAAAAGGCACTGCAGTAGTCACGGCGGTGCGTAGTCGGAGGTCCAGCCACGGGGCGCCGCCAGGTGCCTCCACACGTGCTGAGCACACAATTACATACTTTTGTTTCTCTCATCCCACTCAATAAAGTTTAACTGTATTGTTTTATAGTCTCGTACAATCTTTGAGAGTCTGTAAGTGCAATCTTATCAAGAGTGGATCAATCTGTTACTATATGTACACGAAAATATATGTAGTATATTATGTATGTTAGTAATATAATATACGTATATAATATACGTATATTTTCTGCTATAGGAAATCACATTACACTAAAAGTATAAATGCGAAAGATTAGATTTTATTTAAATGTTTGTTACCTCTTCACGCAAAAGTACTGAACAGATTGAGCCGAAACTTTGCATATATGTAGTCTAGACTTAGAATAATATATAGGCTTCTTTTATCCCGGAAAAAAGCGTGCGAAGCCCCAGGCGGAAGCTACATAAAATGCAGTTTTTTCGAATATATTCATGAAAGACTCAACGATGATTAACAGTACTCGTTTGGCGTGTCAGTAGTCTAGTCGCACAAATAAATTAATTTAATAAATCACCAGTGGCGCGCGCGACACGGGTTAAGTCGAATAAAGCCGATTGTCGCGTTATGCGAATAAATCGTGACGTGGAAAAATTATGACAGATTCAAGTTTACAGGATTAGTCACGGCATTAAATAAAATGTAAATCCCTCGAGCCTAATCACGTAATCACGGAGATCCCACCAACAAACCATCGCTCAAGCTCGCGTCCAGCACCTCTATAAATATTCATAATTAAGGCACGCTATTATTTTATTGAGGCAATTTCGTCCCATCAAATCGCAGTCAAATAAGAACAAACATGAGTAATGTGGATCTATAAAAGTAAATTATTATTATAACTGATAATAAAGTGCTGTCCATGGATTATCCGCGCGGATAATGAATGGGCCCGAAGTCGGTTTACAACGCGCGCACAGAGCGATAATTCCATCCCCGACAGATCGCCTCTTAAGGCGACGCGACCACTATTTGTTAAAGTCGAAAACTCGCAAGTTTGACCTCGCTCAGTTGAAATAAATTTAATCACTGTTGACATTTGACGAACACCTGGCTTTGGTCATTAAATAATTCAAAATTAATGTACTAATTAAATATGTTCCTGTCCGCATTGAGTCATCAACGCTGCGCTGCGCGACCCGGTGTCTCCCGCGCCCCGGATTGACTTATGATGTTTCGCGCTCTCGTGCCTTCTTTACGACGACTTGCATTATTCAAATTTGATGAGACGTAATTACTCAAAACAGCCATAAATCACTCGGTTTATAATACAGTTGGGAAACACTCCGCTTTATCGCGGTACGATGAAGTCATTGACGTCTCTCCGATCCAAACATGTCTTTTACGAGAATCTAATGACGTTTTATCTACTCGAGATGAATCGTTTCAATCTCGGAGATAAATTCCGATTCTTTTGTCCTTTTAATGACGAGTAAATTATAGAAAGTTACAAATAAAAATGGAGTAAGAGCTATTCGCTGTAAATGTCCATCAAAGAGGGGCAATAAAAAGCAATAATTCATTTTCGTTATGCCGTGTATGGGTGATAATTTCACATTGAGCGCGCATCCCGAGAGGCCGGGCGACAATTCAGAATTATGTCGCTCGTATATCACTCATTGTGAGTGGCACAAAGCAGAGCTACCAGCCACCACCAGCTACCAGCCATCGCTACGACCATTCACACAATACACAAAGACGTTTGTTTCCAAACTCCACAAAAACACCGAAAATAATTTGGTTTTAAGTGAGCTGTCAACGACAATAAATGGACGACAGGAGATTCCGAAAAAAAGTTCTATATGTCACGATACCTATCGAAGCCTAATCATCGCTTCAGCTTCACTAAACGCGCGTTATCTCAAAAACAATTCAAACGCCACAGAACCCAAAACGCTTATCTAATTGAGCATTAAATATTTCGTCGAGGGCATTTTAATATGGACTTTATTTTCGGCGTCGATCGTTTTATACGTTTTATCCACCCACGACGTCGGAATCTTGGGAGCGAATACGATACAAACCAAAACAGGAAATATTGGGAAAAGGTCGAGTTTTATTGTCCGAGTTACCTGGCATTAGGAGTCGTGTTAGGTGTAAACGGGGCTTCCGTGGACCGGAGATCGCTAAACTACGCGGCAGGAGGGCGCGCCGCGGGGACCCGCCATATATTTTTCTATTCTCGAGTCGACAATGACGCCGGACAAAGCCCTGACTATTGTACCGTTGTCATCATTTGTGTTAATATGATCCTTGAGGTTTACACCAGAATGAGATGACGACATCTTCGAAGTGTCAATGGTGTCAACGTGTAAATTAGTCATTATTCGTGTCCCTTCCGGGGGGGCTTTGTGGCGCGTTTGTCATTATGCGACCCTCTCCGGAGCTGGCAGTTGATGAGTTTCCGAAGCGCATGATATTTGCGAGTTTAGTGTAAAGAGTAGACGTTGTGACGGCTCCCGGGGAGCTGGTACGTTTTATGCGTTTCTCAAATGTCCGTAATTGCAATGTATTAAAAGTTTTATCGTGGGTACCGGCCGAGGCCTGTAATATACGCGCCGCGTGATCATCCGCCTTGCCTACCCTTAATAAAGTAATATGCTCTAAATGCACACGCATATAACATAAATTTTGTTATGTCTGTGCTCTTTTTATCATGTGAAATTATAACGATGGTGGTCCAAAGCGTTGCTGTGCTATATCTGGTTTTTCCGTTTAGAATTTTTTTCTAGTCCTGCTTGTTTTATCAATATTGGTTTTAGCCCAAGGCGTTAAGATTAATTTTGTCGTATTCAAATTGAAAAAAATGAAACGGAATCGGTTGGTATAATTGCTTCTGTCTTAGCAATTTATGATATTAGGCATCTAATGTATGCTTAATATTTTAAAGGCTCTTATATATAACTTAGTTGCGCATTAAGAGATCGCCCGAGGCGACTGTCAACCGATGCTTTACGACAAACTTTAATGTTTATGTAAACATATAAATCTATAGTGATACTTTAGTTAATTAGTTTTCAATGAATATTTTACGTTCGTTCCCTTGTTTACCGTTTACAAGAGAGAATTTGTTGTCAAAACATTGCGGAGCAACTTTCCGACTAATAGAAACATCATTCAAAGTCGCTTGCACAATTCATTAACGGGGTCAATAACCGGGGCGAGTGAGGCTGCTGGAACATGGACGTGGATTCCAGGCAGATCGAATTAGTGGAGATACTGAGAGCAAGGCCAGATAACCCCTTAATGCAGGTCGAGATCTACAAGAGCTTTTGAACGTTCATCAATTTTATTTCGAAAAAATATTGCGTTAAATTTATAAATATTAAATTTTATATACGCAATATTTTTCGAAACTGGAACACGCGAGAGTACAAACAGAGTACAGTGCTCCGTTATACCTACAGAAGTTTTACGTCATGGTAAAATAGCTAATTTACAAAGTAGGCTCTAAAATCTCGCCATTCAATTTCTTTCCTCCCGCGATTTTAATGTTTACACAAAAACATCGCTCGAAAAACGAATGAATACGAATTTAATCACAAAACTTTGCTATAATAGCGAATAATTCACTAAAGAACAGATGTTCGCGGACTCATAATAAGCCGTATCGAGCACAAAGCATCGAAATCGGACACCGGGGATAGGGCAGCTCCAATCCAGCGACAAACTAACCATAAAACACCAAGAACTTGACCCCCGACCTTACCACGCAAGAAATAAGATGCACTATCACACCAGACAACAGCAGTGTGTAATGTATTTTAAAACATTTTAATTTCAATGTGTACCTTTAGTCCCTGCTTTTATTTTACAGTGAACTAAATTCAAATCTATAAACATCCCGAGAAGATAATTTAGAGTTCGCTAATAATTCACCATTTTGAGTTTATAAGATACAAACTGGTATTGATTGTGTCCTGTATTGTGTAGCTAATGGATATCTATTTACTGATTCTAATCTTCGATGTAATCTACGTCCATTGAAAACGTCTAAATGGAATCGACGCTGCGCATTGTGAGCCGGTGTTTATGGAGCATAAAACATTTTTTCCTCATTCTAAGTCAGAACTTTTAATCACGATATATTTATCTTCAATATTTGAAAGGCTTGAAAGTATCGTATTGGTTTAAAAGGGGAATATTTTTGTTGGGAGTACTTAATTGTATTAAAAAGAATTATACAAACGGGAAACATCACCGGGCCGCATGTAATTGATCCGGGATATTTTATCTTGATGATTCTTTTATAATGTGCCCCCGACGCGCTACCCTCCGAGTGAATACAGATAAAATCTTTTAAAAGGGTTGCCATCTAAAGATATCACTTAATTTGTAGCCTCTCTTTGTAACTGGAATCAGGAATTTATCCAATACATATCTTTTTGTTCAACATGCAGGTTTAAACTGAGAAAAGGCGAATTTGCGATTGAGTTTTTAAAGATTAGATGCTTAAACGTTTCAAAGCTGCTTAATCTTTTCCTTGAGTATTTTAAGGGTTAAATCTTAAAGTATTATGAATGACCTTTTTAAGGTTTTGTTCGCTTTGTTTAGCTCAATGACGTGTGATCTCAAAATCGTTATTCTATTTTTTATACACGTTTTGATTAGGTTACGCTACGTAAGTATCGCTTAGTAGAGTTTGTTAACTCGTTTAGACTTACCTCTGTCGACGATTTTTCCAAAGAGGTTCTTGCCTCGGAGGAAGTTTCTGGTGGAGCAGTTCCATCTCCTTTGCTTGAACTGGTGCTGGCACTCGGCGACGGCCATGCGCGCGCCCTTGGCCACGGCGTTCAGCACCCCCGGATTCTCTCTCGCCAGCCGTCTCTGCTTCCTCCGCAACGACTCGTGTGTCGACTGATCCATGTATAGAACCCCTGGCGAAACCGGTGACAGGTTATTTGGCTCCCCAGCTTTCGCCATACCCCTGTAAAAAACGGACAACTCAAATATGCAGAAAAAACTTTTGTCACGTCGAAATACAATGCCTGATAAAAAAAGAATAAACATCGCTTGAACGCCACTTAAGACAATGGGTGCAACTCGAAATGAAATGCTCATTTGAAAAGGCAAAGACAAGAAACAATTGTCGACTGAACTGTCAATCCGCAGACGTTCGGATAAATATTTGCGGCGGGTATTAATCCTGTTGAGCAGAGGCTGAGGCCGGGGCAAACAAGGATCGCGATCAGGCCTGTTGACTTGAGCTGCGTGTCGAAAAAACGGTGCACTCTCGCCTGCCAGCGAAGAAACTTGGAAATCGTATTACTTTTCTATTTATCTTTCTTTGTAGTCGAGTGTTACGTAAATATGAACGTGTTCGTTGGAAATTCTGTTATCGTGGAGTCGCTTTGAGCGCTCCAAAGTTTTGTTTTACTCAAATAGTTTTCAAATTTTTGAAGAAGCACGTTCACTGTCGCGGTTCGTTGATCGCAAACTTTTAGGAGAAGTAATTATTGGTATAGTATCAGCCAAGGCAATCATTAATATGCCAACTTAAAACACAAATTAAGCCCATTATCCATTTATCAATATTACACCTAATATTTCAAAACCTTCAATTAAACAGCCATTATAGACCTTAATGTCTTGTGAGAGGAAGCTGATATAGCTTGACATGTATCATTGCCTTATTTTGTTTAAAAGCTAGGTACCATTTAAGAATTAATTTAAATGTATTAGTGGCCTACACCAATTAATTTAGCAAAATGTTACAAATGAAACAAAATCTGTTGTAAGCCAACTTTTTCTATAAAATATCAAATTTGTCGGATTCAGAATTAATTTATTGATTGAATGGGTCTAAAGTCTTTTAACCTGTAATAAAGTAAACGTTTTTTAGATTTACGCATAATAATGAGCCTTGATGCGGCATGCATCATCGATAATCGTCCAATACGCTCATAATCCCTTAGTGGGCGCCATAAATTTCGAAACCGTCTTCGACACCCACGGCTAAAACAAAAACTGAGGATATTTGCCTATAAGATCCTGCACTTGTCACGTTTGGTAGAAAACCAAATAGGACCTCTTCAAAAAAAGAACTTGAATGGCTTTCACGGGCAATCGTGATGTTAGCACAGCGATAAAGCCTGTGTGAATGTCAAAATAACAAATATTGTCTTTGGAAGGGCCGTCTGGTGAAGGCTTGTGTCACTTGTGTCTCATTTAGGTAATTAAAGCGTTTTCCTACGTGTTTGTAACGTTCTATTTGTATGAACTTTGCCTTATCTTCCGTCAATAGTTCTTCTTTGAATGAAGTGTCAAAGACTTGAACCTGTTTCACATCTCAGACACACGGCATTTAAAGTCTGGAATATGTTTAAATGGATAGCTATCTTTAAATTTAAATGCAATCTTTTTGACATGTATTTTTTTAAATAATCATTCTTCAAGTCTTTGACATATACCGGCGGAAGATACAAGCCACGTATCGTGTCTTCGTCTTAATTTGCCTCTCTGGATGTCACGCAATACTTTGACACTGATAAAACCCTGTTATATTGCAGCGTTTGACTTTTGCACTGTCCTTAAATTGAGGATTTCAATCTGCGCCGCGTCCCGCATACAAATTAACCTTTATTATTTCATTTGTTTTGCGAGGCGTCAAAATAACAATGTTGAACGACTAGCTTAAAAAAACCTGTAGTTTGTACTGGGGTTTACTTACAAAAGAGTTAAGTTAAGGGTCTGGACACAATGGTTGTAGTTATCAGAAGCGGCACGCGATATTGTACCTACGTAATGTAATCTGCGCTACGGGTGATGAATACAGAATAGGTAGGTGTGGCGATTTCTTTTTGGCTGGAGGCTAAGTTTTATGATGTTGTGCTAGTCTGTTAGTTTGCCTTTAGGCTTAGTTTAGCCGGTTCCGGGTCAGTAGGTAACAGAGTTGTGGTAACATTCCTGTTTTGTAAGCTAGCTATCGCAATAACATTTTAAAAATAAACCACGATAGAGTTCAGTGAAAATGTTTGGCTGGAATTTAATTCGTAAGTGTTGCTATGCACCATATACCTCTAATAATAAGAACATCAAAATATGCAAGTAATAGACATAAATATCATCAGCCCCTCAAAACGTTTGCTATAAATAATCAAAACTGAAACGTTATAAATACACTACTCAGCGGACACGTCAAGTGGTTTCGCGTAAGTGCCCTATGTCTATAAATGTGTCACCATTTATGGTTTTTTTTTGTTTATAATTGCAGTAAGTATAAAGGGAACGGAGCTGATCTGGTGCCTTCCGGCAGCTGTCTTGGGTACTTGAAAGGGTACTTTATTTTTTGTAAAGTAGGAAACACAACCTCGGATTTATTGAGTTTTTGGTAAAGGTTTAAGTTTTGTGAAAAATATAATGCGCAGGTTAAAGGTGCCTATACTTATTGACAAATGCGATATTTAATAGATAGGTATCTACTTATCTTAATTTTTTTAATCATAAGTTACAGAATGCGGTTATAATTCTACCGCGGACCATGAAAACTTTCAACACTACTTACATATATAAAAATTTATCTCGAGGCGCAACGCTTTTAAGAAGTTAATTAATATTAACTTCTTCGAATTAGGGACTCAAATATTGTTATTTATACTTATAACAACTTTATGTATGATAATTAATAGGTAAGTATCTATATCCATCCTATTTCCCCTCCTTGTAGTTAGCAATCCGCATCATTTGGTACAGACATCAGGCAAACCAGACTAAATTTATACTGCTTTGTAACTTTTTAATTTTTATGTATTTGTAATTTAGATTGATATTTTACGAATAGGTACTACTTTTATTAAGTCACGTTGTATCTTTAATTTTGTTCATTGTATAAGTATAATTTTTTTTTTTATCTATTAGTACCTACTAGTTCAGTTATTTATACAGGCTATGAGTGGAAACTGTCTTTAGCTTAATTTGCTCTAGTTTAAGAATATATTGTTACACATAAGTTTTTTGTTTCCCAAATAAATAAATAATTTGTATGATGTGGGCACGTTTAGTTAAATTATATATTAAAACAAATAAAGTAATTGTGTATGTAATTGTAAGTTATTATTATTTAGAATTATTATACATCAAATATAAACAGCAATGTAGGCATTTTGGTTCCATTTAAAATACGTTTTTATTTATATCAGTTGGTTATTTTGACCCAAGAAAGGTGGTATTGCCGAACCGCCGCCGCCGCCGCGCCGCCGTCGCTCGGTGGTGGCTGTCGGCCGCGAACCGATACTTTTGAAGCTATAATTGTTACACTAATAAAATTATAACCCTAATGGTTACCTAGTATTTTTATTTAGCACATAGATTACAATAACAGAATAAAACAATTACAACTAGTATATACACTTAATATCTATTTCTTAAAAATCTAAGCCGTCACCAGAAGGCAGAGTGCCCAGAATGCTGGCAGCATTGCCACGTTGAATGGCAATGCTAATTCGTTGACCGAAATAGAAGCCAGCATTCCGATCACCTGTCGACTCTATAAGAAGTTTGGTAAGATCTTTATAAATGGCGTGTGCTCCAGGTCCCCAAGGACCAAGGGTTTCAACTCCAAACGGCTCAAATAGATAACCTCGGTCAAGATATTTTAACCCTAATTATTTATTTATAAATATTATCATGGTAGTTAGACAGTAATTTTATGTAAAATCAAATGTATGTACAGCAATTAGTTATAATTTTAATAAACTTAACAATTGCCGACGGGTTTGGGTTTGGAACTTAGACATTTGAAATAGTGTTAATAAATTATATTTATTTATTATTAATATTTGTAACATGTTTAAATATTATGAGTGTATTTTATGTAGTGTAATCAGCACGCGCCACTGTTTACAGATTATGATAGTGAAGACAAGTGGCATTTTCTTTACAACTGTAGGTAGATAGTTAAAAAAGCGGCAGAACATTTTGAAAATAAAAATGTTTGAGCATTCATAAAACATTTAACTTTACTTAATGATGTTTCTAGAAACAGAGACATGTTGAAATAAAAACATTAACAAAATAAAAGCTGTTATTTTAATATTAAGTTTACTAATTGGTAATTCTGAAATTTACTATTCAATTTGGTTTTAAAGTATCTGTGGGTGGTTATTTTTATTTCAATTTAATGACAGAAAAGATATAATGAATTCTAATAGAAGCGAAAGTCTATAAATATGAGATTAGGCTGGGTGCATACCGGGAGCGCGTTGATAGGCTGTACAAATACAAAGTTGATGCTCCCGTCAGTCACACAGTGACAACGCGACGGGAGATGCCTACGGGAGACTTGTTTTGTCCCATTATCCTTGTCTTTACGATTATTTGAGTAAATAATTTCTTTTTATACTCACATTTTATCTGTCAAAGCAACTGTAATGCATTGAAAACAAATTCGTGATTTATATAATTGGCAACATGGACTATTATTGAATATAGCCGTTTTTATAAATTATAATTTCTGCAAATTTTGACTTTATTATTTTCACGTTAGAAAAAAAAAAACGAACTAGCTTTAAAATAAACGAGGTCAATTGCATCCTTATATTATTTCAACAATAATTTACATGCTAACAACAATTTTAAGCTCATAACTAAAATAGTACAAGCAACCTAAAACCACCAATTAGGCAACATGCAACAGTTTAACGCCTTCACATTATAAAAGGAAAGGCAAAGTCAGCACTAAACTTTATGATGCCATTATCGATCTCGCACAGAGCCTTTACGCTCCGTTTAACGATCCGCTAATTATCCGCTGAGTGGGAAGATCCGCTCGATGGTCGCACATCTGCACTCAGCTTTACAATTTAACCCTTTTGGAATGCGGAAGAATTCGCGACGCGGTTAAAAAGTTTAATATCTTGTCATAAACTATTTTACTTTTGCTGAGCGTTGACATCGAGTCACCAACCTTTAACAGTTTTATTTGCAAAGTGAAACGGTATGTTAAAATTTTAAATGAATGAGGTACCTACCTACTTAAAATAAACTTAAACATCAATTTAAGTTAGTAGAAGTTCCGTCGAGTCCACTCATTTAAAGCTTTATAAAGACTGGAACTGGTAAATAATTAGTAGGGAAATAATTATATAAATTCAAAAACAAACTCAATTAGAATGCAAGAATGGCCTATCGTTGACAAGTACCGTTTGGAATGCCGTCACATGTCTTGATTCACATTTATGTGAATGAACGCTGGCCTCTTTATCATCTTACCCGTTTATTTTACTATCGACAACTTATTTTAATTACTTGTTATGTATTTTTAACAATATTTTTGTCTATCATTTTGGATAATGTTTAACAGCTTTGGCCTAAGACATCTTGGTTAATGGTCTCATTCATACTTTGAACTTTGTTTTTGAGCTAATATAACAAATTACTTCAACTATTGCAGGAATGACATAAAATCGAGCTGTCTGTCTGTAATATTAGGTTATATTTGCGAAAGTTTTACTGAACACAATATTTTCTAGAATATTTTTTTGTAAACAAACATGGATAACCTGTTTATAACCTAATCAAGCCATTTTAACATGATTTAAAAATGGAACAGGAGATGAAAATATCAAAGATGAATAAAAAATAGATAGGACAACTCACCACCACATACTGCCTCGTCCTCTTCGCGGCTTGCTGCCGTCGCACCTCAAACACAGCACCGTAAGCACAAACAACCACAAACACTTCATTTCGATGGGCGGGCTCGCATGAGCGCGGCCGGTGAGCACGGTACAACGTCTGAGCTGCGTCCGTCTGCTGCCTTGAGGCGGGGTCGGTGCAATGGTGGGAGGCCCTACCTGCCTAACGCCCGATTGGTCTCTCTTCCTTTTTTTATAATCTTTGGCGTTTAGGTCATTAGATTTACTGATAGCGGATTATGATAGGTAATGCAACTTTTGTCGGCTTGCGTGTGGATTATCTGGTATGATTTTAATCTGTTTTTCTTAAACTTTTGCGCAAATTGTATTTATTGTTGAGCTGAGCGACTTTGTTTAATCTAATACATTTCATTTAATTTAATACTGCCATTTACTTGTGACATTAATTTACTTACCTAAATAGTACACATATTGACAAGAAATTGAAATTCCTAGAACTGTCTGTATTTTAAATTTTTATAAACCTACCTAGAATTATAAGTGTGTATGTACATATGTACATCAAATATCAAAGTGCTTTATTTCCTTTAGGCCTTACAGGACTCTTAGATACGTCACAAAATTTAATTTGTATATTGTATACTTAGTTCCTAGGTACCTATTTGAATTTCCATCAGGAAGGTATGATTTAATAGAACTTAACAACTAAAACGACTCGTAATAGATAGGCAAGCACCAATAATTTATCGAACTTCACATAACCCTAAGTGACTACGTGACCATCATCTTCCTAATTCAACTCAAACTACTACTTCACAAATTTCTAAAATGCTGTCTTAATTCCCTAGCTTTAGAGTCGCTATTTATTTGAAACCGGCTTTGTCACATACGATAGAAATACTTACAAGTGCACAGTTAGGTATGCTAGATAAGTACCTGAACGAATTCCCCAAAGGTTCCTAAAGAGCAGGTATACATTGTTGCAATACGAGGAACATTTACATAATAGGTTGTTGATACCTAGTGGTTATCTATCGTATGGGAACAAAGAAGGTTGACCGACATAAAGATGCCTTGTGAGTTGTAGGTAGATACTTTAAGGCGTAGTTAAGGTGGTTCTGTGAATAATGTGCCTATTCTTTAAAGAAATATTTTTATCAAGGTAGATTCAAGAACAATTTTGCAAGGTTTTGTCCCGTGGGAACTAAGTAATAGCGGTTCTAAATCAACCGAAGAAGAAAATAATGTATTTTTTTGTTATATAATGTTTATTTATATCCATAAATAACAGGGATGAAATGATTTACGCAAATCAGTGATTTAAATCAAATGTTTTTTTTAAATCATATATTTAATTGTTTTTTTTCAATGCAACGTAAACAGAAACCTACCCAAAATATATAAGGATTGCCAACAAAAAATTAATAATATATATGAATTTTCATGGTTTCCTTCATCTATTTATTACATTCCATTCGTACTTGATGGTCGAAAGTTTAAATACTTACTGCAAGATGTCGGGAAAAAAGATGCTAAATCTATGCGTTTGCGGTAAATCATAGCCATGTTTAAACATAATAAATAAGTAATTAATGGACATAGTAAGAATTAATAATAAATTGGTTTAGATCAGAAGATGTAAGATAGAAATTAAAATATTTAAATTTGGGTGTCATCCTTTTTTGCTAGTGGGTAACTCGTCTGATCAATACCTTTAAAACTACCTTCCGTTCCCCTAAAACGTAAAAACCTAAGCATTTATTATAAAAACAACAGTCTGATTTAAATTAAAAAATAATAAAATTAAACCAAATCGGATTTTTTCATTAAAAAAAAACATGATGTTTATCAACCCCTAAAATTGTGATTGCTGGACAATCCCCACAGTCCACCATAGTTTTATCAGGTTATATGTTTTTAATTTGTAAGGCAACATGAAAATATAGCGCTGGGTAGGCACGTTTTAAAACTTTTAAAATGCAGTACCTACCTACTCACTACCAGAGCAAAAATACTCTCATTCAAACAAAATCGTACCCAAAATGAAAAACAAAAATAAAATACATAGGCTCGTATCTCATACATTAACATTAAAAATTCCAGAACGTTCCCATTCTATCCCATAATCAAGAATTATAACTTGAATTCCAATAAAATTGTATCATCGTGGTGAGTCAGCAGGTCTGTGGTGGGAGGGGCGGCGCGCCGTCGACCAATGGGCGCGCGGCGAGTCTGCGCCCGCGCACGCCGCGAACACGTGTTGCTTTGCGAACAACATTTCAAATTCAAAAATAAATGTAACGAAAATCATTTATTTTAACTCATACATGCGAAAGTAGGATAGATGTCTATGTTCGTTATTTCTTCACGCCTAAAATTCAAATAAAACTAGGACGGAATGCATAGAGCTGAAATATTGTAGATACATTTTAGTTCTACTCCACACCACGTTATATGCATGAAAAGCCACGGACACCAACTAGTGTTAAAATAAGTCAAGGATCAAGAAGGTAGGTATAGAAAGTATAGGTATATAAAATTAATAATAACTTGCAAATAATCAAATTCTGTGCTTATAGGTACTAACTACCCCCACGAAGAATAGGTAACTTAAGAAGTTAGTTATCAAAGAGGTACCATTATGAATGATATCTTTTCTAAAACGTAAACGTCACTACATTACAAACGTCGTCGTATAGTAGGTACTACTGACTTACCTCTACGAACTGATACGGCGTGCTACGCGCAAGCTCTCTATACAAAAGACTTCAACGCGGGCGGTCCGAACACACTAGCCAATTTACACCCCCTGCCGCATCTATCATTTAATTATTCTTTGTTCCGTGGACCTAGCATGTTATATTCTGGAGAAAATTCACTGTTTAATAATGTATTTATGGGTATTATGGAGGTAAGAAGGTAATTTATGATTATTTGATAGACAAGAACGCATTTATCGAAATGAACATTTGACCGAGAGTTTATGGCGGCATTCTAATTTTGAGCTACTACAAACAAATGAGCTTTCGATTTTAATCAAAAAGGTTTTCACATTTTCAGGACGAGATCTCTAAAAAGTTCTTAGTGTATGCCATAGCTTTTTGGTGTATACCATAGCTTCTTCAAATGTTCATACTCCACGTTCGATTTATAAACCTTGAATAAGTATAGATAACAAGATTCTCGTAAATTAGGCGTTTACAAAACGATTGAAAAAGACATGCTCTTCAAATGCCTGAAAAAACGGCACGTAGCTTGCAAGCATGTGTTTGTAACTATGTCAAACCACAGATAAATGAATAGGTTAGGTAATACAAACAAGGCCGAGAGTCACAGCAAATTGACTTTGCTTGTATCTGTCTCTAAAAGGGAGCAGCTGTGTTCCCTACCCTTCAATGGGTAATTTAGAGGGGTTTTCAAATATTATTATTTTTCTGTCTTTTTTGAAGGTAGGATTACCTACTTGAGTTTGATTCTATATTGAAAGTATAGATAACAAGCTGCTGCACGCGGCTTCACACGTGCTTTTTACCTAACCTATATCCGTCCCCGAGATATCATTTACCTTTCTGCCAATTTTCATTGAGATCCGTTCAGCCGTTTAGGCTTGAAAAGACAGACCGACAGAGTTACTTTAAAATTTATAAGATTAGTATGTATAGTATGGATAAGGCATTTTCCAAAAAGAAAAAACCCTATATACTGAACAACTCAATAGAGGGCCTTAAGAATAGAGCTTGTCATTGGTTGGGTTGTTGTCATGTCAAAATAAGCAAGGTCTAAGCAAAGTCTACGCTATTCCAATTTGATGGGCCAAAACTCAAGCTCCATCTCAGTCTGACCGACCTATGTATTTGAAAACAAAAACGCCGCATTGTCGATTATTGGTTAATATTAGTAGGCGCTCATTCAGTAGGTCATTTTGACTGTATACCAGTCACGTTTCTTTAGAAACTCAAAAATTATAATATTATAACACTCTACCTCTTTCACCCGTCTTCATAAATTAGGACTTCTGTCAATTTATTACTACACTCATTATTACACCCAGTAGTGCCAACACAAAGATCAAGCAGTCGCTAATTAACGGAACTGGACTTAAACCTACACCATTAAATTCATTGTCGCTCTCAATGGCATTCCTTACCACTAGCAGTGTGCCATCATTTTGGTAGTCACATTTAATTTTATTAATAAATTAAACATTACAGCTTTACGTTCATTGTAATAAGATTCATTTCGTAGCGTTTAACTCTGAAGCATAACGCCTTCATTCACTGAAACGGGAGTGTGCCAAACAAAAGAATCCGTGAAATTACGACTAGTGAAAATGAATAAATGCTCATTAAGACCACTTCGGGCATTGTCCCCTACTTCACTAGTTAGCCAAATTACTGTTCGATTCCCGTCGAAATAAAGTTGGTTTTTGAGTTGTGAAGAATTTAGGGTAGCCAAATTTTTCACGGCCTTTTGATTCCCGATAATTAACAATAGAAATATTGAACATTTGCAGTTTTTGCGAGTGTCGTCTAAAACTACCAATCTGCTACTTATAATAAGCTCGTTGTTATACAAGTTTAAAATACCTTAAATACCCGAGTGATACTTAGGGATTATCCCTTGCGTTTTATGTCAAGTTGCGAAATAAATAATGATACTTAACTTTATTTTTAATCTTTGCGAGTAATTGTAGATGTGACTTATAATTCCGTTATATTTTTTTGATTTCCGCTATTTGCTTTTTGTCGATATTAAGTCATTTTAATATTTTAAGTGAATTGACAACTTGTTGTCATAGAGGAACGAAAATAAACTTGACAAAGTACACTATTACCAGCTGCTGCCCGCGGCTTCGCACGTGCTTTTGAAGTAGCCTATGTCCGGCCCCGGGATACCATTTACCTTCCTGCCAAATTTCATTAAAAGGTCATGAAAAGATAACAAACAGTCAGATAGACAGACGGACAGCTACTTTCGAATTTGTAATTTTAATATAGATGACACTGTCAATACGAAGAACGTCAAAACGATCTAAATAAAGGACAACACTTATCAGACCGATCAAATTTTATTTACTCAAACTACCAAAGGATCAAACAACTTACTGCGAAAAGTAAACAATAATAAAAAGACCGTATTATTCAATCCGAAGCTTTCCCATCCCTATCTTATCCCTTATGAAAGGCAAATAAAGATAAGACAATGCCTTACTTTTCAAATAACTCTAAGCGGTCGAAAACCGTAGGTAGTGAAAAACCAACTTTATAATTGGCCTCTTAGAGTTGAAGTTTTGTTTCGATAGCCGGAAAATCAAGCAGATTTTTACTGGTACTTGCTCATTGTATGTTTATTGCTTTGAGTAAGCGTAAATATTAAGGTTTATTGTGTTTACGAATAGGTGCGGTTCAGCTAAACCCAGCCAGTGTGGTCGCCCCCCAAAGCGCTTGAAAAAATCATGCCCGCCCCCGAAAAAAAACATTTATGGCGATGACAACTACAAGTAGTCGGGTGGAATTGTTATATGAACGCCAAATTCGACACGTCGTCAGGCCTGTGCCACCATAGATTTATACGTAAAGCACTAAAGTAGTGCCACTGTCAACTTCTTGCATTGTAAAATAACCTTTACTGCGTTGTTATACCTAAGTGAATAACGTGGCAACTTCTTCGTATCGATTATGTAACAAATTCCCGATTCCAAAGAGTACAAAAGTCTTTATTAAGCTCTATGGCCTTTAGTTAGTCCATTCTCTGTCTTGCATGTACTGCATCAATCCTATATTTTTTTCGAAGTAAGACCACTCTGACAAATAGAAATCACATAACTATTATATTCTGTAAAAGATACAGGAGCTGATGATTTGTCTATGACAGGGCAGGTTCCAAGGGAATTTGAATGTCATCTTTTGAATTCGTTATATTCAGGTTATTTCATGGTCAATGCCTGTTAGGGTTGAGTTTGGTTATGATTGCTTTATACAGAATCAGAAATGAATTCATTTTTTATCGCACCCATTTCTGAGACCAACATCAGTATTTGAAATGGTTAGAATTAAAAGGAGAATCAATTACAAGGTCTATATTAGTCGACTCATCAGTCAGAAAAGATCTGATCGGGACTGATGGCGTGGTTGTGTTGTGACCTTCTCAACAAGAATTTTAAAACTTTTAAATGTCTTGAGTTATTTCGTGATACTCCATGAAACTGTGCCGAAATATTGAAACGCTCAAAACTCAAATCATGGTAAATACCTACCCCTTATAAATGACTTTTAGACTTTTTAAATTGAGTTAGCTTTTTTTTTATATTTGCGTTCCTGATGAGGAAAGTCTAAGATCCTTGCGTTCTTCGGCACTTACAGGGTGTCTGGTGGGTCCGGTGCCTAGATATATTCAGAATTGTATTAATTTTTTACAATGAGAACAACGATTACAAACCACGATCTTGTTTCTCAACCTTTTTAAATATGAATGCGTTAGAACTGACTTCAAAAGGTCCAGATTTCACGCACCAAAATTAATTTTCGACCTCCCATGGCTAGCCCAAATAGCACTGGCCAAGTCTCCAACACGGAGGTCTATCTCCTACCGTGAGACACACCAAGCTCTCACATAAACCATCATAACATTCGAATTCGCATCACTAATGACCACACATTGTTAAAACCGCAAACAAAAAAATAGAGACATCAAAATTCTTGTTCTCTTTTAGCCGCGATGTAATCGGCATGATATGGAATCGACTAATCGCGTTTTAATAACTCCGGTTAGTCATGATAAGGGACAAAAAATGGTGGCTGAAAACGTAGGATATATCTAAAGATTGTGTTATTTCCTGCATACAAGCAGGCTTTGACCTTAAAACTTTTAAACTAATTTGATTACCCATGTCCATATGAGAACCCAAATATAAAGATAATCAACCAAGATTGAATAAAGTTAAGCCACATCGGAATATAAGGGAATTTTAATTCGTATAAACGCTTTCGCCGTAGACAAGACTCGCTTTCGTTGAAAGGCAAAAACGTCAAACTTGTTTTTAATAATAGGACAATCTAGCGAATCGACTAGGTCAGGACCTTGGACAAGTTGGTTCTTGAAGCGAGACGTGAGGTGTTAAAATGGAGCTTTTTTTAGTGATGGGTGATGAAATTTCCATGGGTTTTACCTACATAAGATCAATTATTATCGCTGGTAGCTCAATGAGACGTCTAGGCCGGTCTCATTGCTTTAACCTAGCAATGTGGCCGGCCTAGACAACTCAGTTTTGGCAGGCTTTCTTTAATTAATTTGATTGTGCATAATTATATTATATTTTATTTAAATTTGAAATTAGTAATTGTGTAATAATTATATGGATATCTGTGCTGAAATAAATGATTTTTTTGTATTATTAGCAATTAGCTTATGGCCGCAATTTCATGATTTCAGAAACCTACTGTTGCTTTTGGTTTAAAATGTACTGTCTTCCGGTGGCACGTTTTCGTTTTATTTATAGATAAATGGCAGCTTAATCTGTAAGTGGGATTATGTAGGTACTACATCTACACTTCACGTATGCCAAATTTCTTCGTGTTCAGTTTAGCTTTTATAATATTAGCAGATTTTTCGTAACAGTTTCGCTTTTATAATATTAGGAGAAATTTCAGACCTGTAGGTATCTACCTATAGGCAAAGAATAAAATGATAGATAACTGCTCTATCTTAAAATTAAAACTCTTTGTACCCGGATGCAGCAAAAAGCAGCATTTTATAACCATCCAGATATCGTAAGCCCCGGGCAAAGACACCCAAAGGTGTTATTAGGTGCAAGCTTAGGATTCCTGCATTTAGGTTCCAGAATTAGGTTTGTTTAATGATCGGCCAGATGGTAATTTATCACGCGCCTTCATAACATTTTGATTTGGTTGCATTTTTTTATTACGTGTTATCCGGCTTGGAATGGAATCAGTTTTTAGTTTGTATTTGTGATTAATCTTGTGTTTATTTTAGTAGGAATAGGAACTAATTTGTAATATATTACGAACTAGCTGCTGCTCGCGGCTTCGCGCGCTTTTTTCCGGGATATAATGTAGCCTATGTCCGTCCCCGAGATACCATCTTGCATCTACCTCTCCGCCAAATTTCTCTGAGATCCAATCAGCCGTTTAGGCGTAAAAAGGTAACAGACAGACAGACAGAGTTACTTTAGAATTTATAATATTAGTATAATTTATAATTTAAAAGTCGACGCGACGCGTGACCCGAGAGCTGGCGGGTATCTGGCGCAGCGCATCAGCATTGCCATACAGCGGGGCAATGCAGCCAGCGTCTTAGGGACGCTTCCGACTGGTATTGATATGGATCAGTTGAGCTACCCGTAGATTGTTTGCAACAGTCTGCAGTTAGCTTAATTGTTTCAATTGTAAATACTAGTTATAATTTGATTGTAATTTTCTTTGTTAATAAAGGCCATTGCCATTTAAAAAAAAAAAAAAAATAATAATATTAGTATGGATAATAAATTTATTGACAAAGAAAATTACAATTCAATAATAAAAACAAATTAGAACTAGTATTTACAATTATATTATTTACAATAATAAATTACATTTTCGTTTTGTTTACAAATGTATTTTAAAACAAATAAGTTTCTATTCCTACTAAAATAAACACAAGATTAATCATAAAATCAAACTAAAAACTGATTCCATTCCAATCCGGATAACATATTATAATAAAAAAATGCTATTTATTTTAACATGTAAGACAAAAAATATTAAGTACTAAAGTAGGTAGTAATTTTGCGAGAGCGTTGACATATTACTCGTTTATCGTGTTTTATACCAACTAGCTGACTACAGATTTTCTGGCGGGTTTGAATATAAAAAGAAGATTATAAAAGGCACAAACAAGAGGAGGAATAAGGCCCTGACTATGGGGATATTTTTTTATGTAGATGTTCTGAACGATGTGACTGTTGGATATAAATCTAATTTAATCAATTGGTCAATAAATGTATAAACAATATAGGTGGCAACAGAACATGAACAGATGTTTGGCTTGATTTATATTGTGGTTTATGAGAAATTGATAATATTAATTTCATTTTAATTTTCGTTGTATTGATAATTATATGGATTGTTTTGAAGTGGTTTGACTACATTATAATAGTGGAAGATTCGACACGATTATTGTGGCTATAGATGCAACAGTCGGGGCCCCGTATTAGTTAATTAAGATGCGCGTGAGTTCGCGCCGCCTGCGCTTAATTTATTATTGAAAATGACATTTATGTACCGACAGGGTTAAAATGTTGCTAGATTAGCTTGTAATAGAATATAGTTGTAAATCTTTTGAATAACCGGTAATTATACTAATTTGAATTTAAGTAGTATTGGAAATTTATGGTTTGAAGTTGTCGGGTGGTCCAGCAGACCTTGTATAGAAATAAGTTATAATAATGTATTTTTAGAGTAATAAAGTTATTAATATTACAAAACCTAAATAACTAAAAAACAGTCATGATTAGTCCACTAGACAGAATTTTATTTTAGATTAGGAATTTTATTTATAGTATGTTGGACAAGGAATTTAATTCAAATGATTCTTTGCCATAAATCCACCTACTTGGTTAACCACAAATATTTAAAAAGTAGATTATACCTTTTTGATGACATTATTTGGATTAAAAGCCAATAAAACATTGTTAACTTTTAATGCTCGCCATGTTGACAAAACCGATATTTACGGTATTTCCGATTTCGAAAATTTAATTCATTAAAAGTAACCTGTAAAGTTCGATATAGATATTAGCATATATAAGATTTTATCTGCAAAATAAACCTAAATTAGGCGGGCATTAATTGTGTGTGTGGTCATGTCGAGGATTTTTATTGAAACCTTTATTTAGGTTACTGTCTTTATGTTTGGCGTGCAAAATTCCATACATTTTCCAATGCTTAATTTAAGAAGTTTAATAGTTTCATGGCCCATGCATGACTTACGGAGTAACATTACCTAATCTGTGCCACGACGCAGATGTCCTCCTCTGGTGGCGTTTCATAATTTTGAGTCAGTTGGAGTACCGGAAGCTCTATGAAGGATTTCTAGTTACTTCTAGGATTTATTCATTTTGCTTCAGCAGAAGACTTTAACTAAGCCACAAAAGAAGAGAATGTGTTTTAGCAAAGTTCTAATACGATATCACAGAACTTTTGGTAGGTAATGTAATGACTTTGCAATTGGCACTACAAAACTAAACGAAGGTTCTCGACTATTATTGCATTACCGTTGTCTATGATTTGAAACTTTCACTGGTTGTTTGTTCCGCAGAGAAGCAAACAGACAAATCCCTTTTCACTCCAATTTAGTTTTACAACAGTCCTACCTCACGAATACGATCGTAAAATCAAATTGTAGATATCCGACAGGTTGTAAAGAGCCCCACTGTATTTATTGTTGTCAAACTTATTTGTAAATGTTTTGAACGAAATACACAATTAAATGATATAAATAATTATTACGATTTTATATCGGATATATTTTTAATGGAAGGTATTTTATATTTTTAACTGACTTCAAAAAAGGAAAGTTTCTCAATTCGTCTGTAGGTTTTTTTATTTTATGTATGTATGTTATGTATTCTGCCAATGTTTATCCGTTTTTGCTGATTCTTTCACTAAGTATTGAATAGAATAGATAATGATTTCGAGGTGGTCCCATAAAAATAACATTCAAATAAATTTTTTTAAGAATCACGACTAGACAAAAATTTTGGTGATATCTGCGCCAATCGTTAATAGATTTAGATGATTCTTCCGTTGCTGTTAAAGATTGATTTTGACATGGTCCCCTACGAGTTTGATTCTACAGAGATTGCTATGAGCGCTGTAAAACGTAGGATTGTAAAACATCATCACATATCTACCCTGTGTTCCGAATTACGCTAAAATCGATAATATCGCGCTCACACGCGTTCCGTATTACCGTGATCGCGACAACGACGTCCCCTGTGACGTCATAGATGACGTCATTACATACGCCATTTTGCGATAACACCGACCATCCTACAAACCGAAATCACTGTGAGCGCTCTGTCAAAAGTGACAATTGGATAGAGAAAATTGGTGTCGGAGTCGGTACTGATTTATTTTGTTGTTTATTTTCAAAGAACGTATTTATTGCAATTAACAAAATCGAAATGGAAATAAACATAGAAGACGAAGTAAACGGTCGGAGACTAACTTTGATGCTTACTCAAGAGTAATATGAGAGAGCACAAATCGGTAAGTGAACCGCAGTCACATCACAACCTCGTTAAAGTAATAATGTTCTGTGATCACAACAGTTTTTTCAGTTAGTAGCCCAATCATGTACAAATTGTCTAATGAAAAAGTCTTCAAGTGATTAAATACTTACCTAATAGCCCAGCCCCTATAATCATCCGACTAGCCTCTTATCTATTATCTATTTTTAATATTTATTAACTAGGTACTTATGTACTAGTTTCTGCTATTACTAGTTTTTGAGATGTTTGCTTTTTTAAATATTAACTTATGTAGGTAACTTTTTTAGGTAATTATACTATTATCGGCTTCATATTTCTATCCCATGGGAAATTATGTATGGGATAAAAAGTAGTTAATGTTATATTCCAGGGCTAAAACTACCTAGGTAATACCTATTCAAAATTTCAGGCAGATACATTTAGTAATTTTGGCGTGAAGAGGTAACCAACATCCAAACTATCGCATTTATATTAAAGTTTGAAGTAGTAGGTAAGAAAAGCATATCATTTTATATGTATAGTTCTACCGGAACTAAGCTGGGCTTTCATTATGGCTAGGTACTTTAGAAGTCTTACACAACACCACTAAGGCTCACTTCAACATTGTTATGGGGGACTTTAACGGCAAGGTAGGAATCCAGATGGGTAATGAATCCCGAACAGGCCCGCATGGTTATGGAGTTAGGAATCACAGGGGGCAAATGCTAGTCAACTTCCTTGAGAAAGAAGGGCTGTTCATAATGAACTCCTTGGGCAGTGGGCTGGCCATATCTCTGATGATGATGATGACTTTTGATCCTGAAATAACTTGTGCAACAAAAGCTAGTGTTACCTAAATTTTATGTGATATAATTTGCATTTTACAGATTCCGAATATGTGAGACAATTAGTTGAAGAATATGATGCTGATACAGCAAATAGTGCAAACCCAGGTACAGAATCAATAAATGAACCTGTTATAGCAACAGAACAAGATAGATCACTGTTCATTTGGAATGAGCCATGTATTTTCCTATTGCTGTCTCGTTATGAAGAAATGAAAGATGATATGAATACAAAACGCCATAAAATGGTTTTTGCAGAAATTGCAAAAAAAATGTAACTGCTAAATAGGGCATATAAAGTTAATGGCGGTCAATGCCAATCCAAAATAAACAGTCTAAAGAAAACCTACAAAAAAATTGTTGATCATAATGCCACATCAGGCAATGACCGGGCAAACTGGCCTTACTTTGACCGGATGAATGAAATATTTGGATCAGCAGGATGGGCCAATCCTGAAGCCATAGCATCAGAGGCTGGATCGTTGCCAGTTTCATCTGGCAATGATCCTATCTCTGATTCATCACATAGTCAAAAAAAGAGAAAGATAGATTCAATTTTAACGGAATACACCAATGATTTGAAGAAGTACAGAGAAGAAAGGGCTATAGTAAAACAGGAAAATTTTAATAAACTTTTAAAAATGAAAGAGCAGCAGCATAAAGAGAAAATGGAAATATTGCAGGCTATGTGTAACAATAATAATATGTAACATATTTTTTACAATGAACCAAATATTTCGTACATTTACTTAACTAAGTACCTTTACACAACTGATTGTCATTGTTAAGTACCCACTGCCATCCTAATATAAATTATCTAATAGTGTAAGGATCTAAAACAGATAGTAGGAAACAAAAAGATAGTAATTTTATAAAACTGTGATTCTAATTGTTAAGTACTTACTACCTGCCTAATAAAAATATAACTAATAGTGTTATATAAAAGGATCTGTAACAGAAAGATAAGCAGGTATATTTATATAGTATTATTAACTTAGTGCCGTTATAAAACTGTGATTGTAATTGTTAAGTACTTACTACCTACCTAATAAAAATATAACTAATAGTGTTATATATAAGGATCTGTAACAAAAAGATAAGCAGGTATATTTATATAATATTATTAACTTAGTGCCTTTATAAAACAGTGATTGTAATTGTTACCCACTGCCACCCAAATAAAACTAATCGTGTAATATTTAAGGATCTAAAACAAATCATAGGAAACACAAATATAAGCAATAATATTTTATTTAATATTATTAACTAAGTATTTTTATAAAACTGTGATTGTAATTGTTAAGTACTTACTACCTACCTAATATATATAATAGATTCAGGCATTACTTTGAAATCCATTATAAATATAAGGGTGAAAGATATTTTTTTTATTTTGGAATTGTTACTAAATATCTTTCGTCCTTATATTTCTAAAAATATAACGAAAAGTGTAAAAACGTCCAGCATTGTGATTAAAATAAAACGTTGATTTTAATTGTTTTTATCATTTATTTCTTTATACCTAAATAACAAACTCTCCCTAATATCCATGAAAGATTCCCTTACAATTTAAACCTAATTAGATGTAGGAAATAGGATGTCAAACAGATAAAAAACAAATGATTTAATACACGAAAAATCCAAATTACAAGGAAACAATTGCAGTTAAATCTTAAATGTATCATAAGTTTATAAACCGGCTGACGACCACGATTCATCCAGTGATGAAGCCATTTCAGAATGTTACCAGACTAGGCTAGCAGGGATGGACTACGAAAAATACCTCGCATACCAAATTATGTGGAAAAAACTGTAGTCCAATATACTCCACATCAATTCAAACGCCATTTCAGAATGTTACCAGACAAATTCAAATTTATTTTGAAGCTTATAGGTCCAAAAATAATGGATACTGGAATAGTCTTTGAAAGGAAACCAATACCAGCAAAAAAACAACTACTGATCGCACTTTGGATGATGGCTACACCAGATTCTTACAGGTATGTGTGCACTAGAAAAGTTTTCTTAAACTGATCGTATAACCAAATTATTAACTAAAGTTTGACGCTTTAGCATTCCTGCTTCTCTTCCAACATTTATGAGGCGTCCTCTTTGCACCACCCGTAAACAGTTTTCAATTGGCATCATGTCCCGTTTGATAATACGCATATTATGTAGTACAGCAAGAGCTAGTATATATTCAGGTATTTTTCTTAGTGATATCATTGGTAAGCAATCAAGTATGCTGCGCCACCGAGTCTTCAACATTCCAAATGCGCGCTCAATGGACATCCGTGCTGATGAAAGACAAAAATTATAATTTTTCTGTCTGAGGGTCAGATGTCCATTGTTTTTGAAGGGGACCATGAGGTTCGGGTGAATCTCATACGCAGCATCACCAATAATGTGGGTGTCTCCTTCAAAATAGGTCTCTGGGTTTTGTATGTATTCCTGTACTGGTGAGAGTCTAAATACACGGGAATCATGTACACTCCCTGCATAACCCGCAAACACACTGGTGAATACCAAGTCTCGTGTACAAACAGCTTGCACTTGGATAGAGTGTGTACCTTTTCTGTTAATGTACGATTGTGCATCCTTTGATGGCCCATTTATTTTGATGTGTGTGCCATCAATGGCACCAACCACACCAGGGAATGCACTGTGCCTCTCAAACTCTCTGGCCACTTCCCTTGCTTGCTCCCCTGAAGGCCATTTTATAAACTGGGGAGCCAGAGAATGGAGAGCCCGTGATACTCGCCGCACGCTTCTCAGGGCAGTGGCCAGGCCAACATCGAATTTTTCACAGACAGACCTGTAACAATGCAAACACACTGGTGAATACAATATCTTGAGTACAAGCAGCTTGTATTTATTGCGCTTTTTCTATTGCTAATTTGCTAATCTAAATAGAAGTGTGCATCCTCTAATGGGCCTTTTATTATGGTGGTTCTACCATTAATGGCATCAACCACACCAGAGAATACATGGTGCCTCTTTAAGGAAGGCCAAGTGGCCACAAAAAATAGAAACTGGGGATCCTGAGTATGGAGAGCCCGTGAACAGGCCAACCTCAAACTCGTTGCACACATACCTGTAAGAATCTGGTGTAGCCATCATCCAAAGTGCGATCAGTAGTTGTTTTTTTGCTGGTATTGGTTTCCTTCCAAAGACTATTCCAGTATCCATTATTTTTGGACCTATAAGCTCCAAAATAAATTCGAATGTGTCTGGTAACATTCTGAAATGGCGTTTGAATAGTTGTGGAGTATATTGGACTACAGTTTTTTCCACATAATTTGGTATGCGAGGTATTTTCTTAGTCCATCCCTGCTAGCCGCTTTTGATATAGCACTAATATGCAATTCGGTATCTTCTTCATCACTGGATGAATCGTAGTCGTCCCAGTCCTCAGCTGAGTCATCGGAGCTATCTATTACTAGAAAAGCCCTATTGTCTGCCATTTTCACTTGATTTTCACGTTAAAAGTTAAAATTTGTTCTGTCGTGCGCGGCTAAAATACTGACTGACGTTTAGAATGTTTGTAAACATCGTGACTCGTGACCGTGAGCGCGCTCATGAGTGTTCCGAATTGTTGATAGCACTCAACTGTCAGTATCGTGATATGTAATTCGGAACGCTAAATATTTTGTGATCGCTATCAGCGCTGTAATCGTATTTCGGAACACACCTCTAGTTATCGCCTAATGGTTTCCATGGCAACGGGCGTCAACAGTTTCATCCATGTGTCATCAAACTAATAGTGCATTCCGAATTACGCTTATATCGATATTATCGCGCTCACACGCGTTCCGTATTACCATGAGCGCGACAACGACGTCCCGTGTGACGTCATAGATGACGTCATTACATACGCCATTTTGCGATATCACCGACCATCCTACAAACCGAAATCACTGTGAACGATCAGTCAAAAGTGACAAATATGACAGTTGGCTTGCGAACATACACACGGTTTGAGAACCTCCTCCTTTTTTGAAGTCGGTTGGTAAAATTGTTGTTCTGCATCATCTTCGTAACGAATCGTCGTAGTAGTCCCACTCCTCAACTGAGTTATTTGTTATTACTGTTATTAGTTTATAAAGCCCTATTTTCTGCCATTCTCTTTTGATTTTCACGTTAGTAAGTTATAATATAACTAATAATGTTCTGCGTGTGCGGTTAAAATACTAAAAAAGAAATAATGTTCGATAATACACACAGCATCATCTAGCCCCAAAGTAAGCAGAGCTTGTGTTATGGGTGCTAGATAAATGATATTATTATACTTGTTTCATTAAATTATTACACAGATTTAATTGTTTTTAAATAAAAAAAAACTATATATATTTTTCTATTATAAGAAAATACCCAGAACACCCGAAACAAATATTTGCAGATCGTACAAATAGGTCTTAAGGTGGGAATCAAACCCGCAACCTCCTGCGTCGCAGGCGGACCTTCGCCCGCCGCGCCACATCGGTCGTCTGTCAACATTCTAAACGTCAGTCGAAACTGACTGATGTTTAGAATGTTCGTGACGTGCGTGTGATCGTGAGCGCGCTCATGAGCGTTCCGAATTATTGTTAGCACTCAACTGTCAGTATCGTGATAACCAATTCGGAACACAAAATATTTTGTGATCGCTATCAGCGCTGTAATCTTATTTCGGAACGCACGGTAAATTAAACTTGCATTCTACTCGTAACTAGACGTCGCTACTAGGGAAATTAGATCGCGCTATTGAAGTGTTAATTGATTTTTTTGTAAGTAAAGGAGGGGTGATTTTGTTAGTCCGAGACATAGATGAATACTATTTACCGGAATTTGAAGTAGAGTTATGTTTTTAAAACACGTCAATTTATTATCTTACAAATACGAATGGAAGTTAAACATGCATTGATAGTCGGCTAAAACAACGACATTATACCTCTAGAGCATTGAGTGTGTCTTTTGTTTCTTACGTGGAAGTGGAACCACTCGCTTATTTCGCCATAAAGAATATACCAAATAATGAGATAATATTCTGAAAATAGGTAAGCATAAATCTGATCTTTGAAACACGTGGGAACAAGTCAGTTAAACCTTTAAAATAAACCACTAAGTGCGAGTCAAGTCGCACACGAAGGGTTCCATAACGTAAAAATTAGGCAACTTTTTAAAGAACATCAAATTTTCTTTGTTTGGAGACCCCTTTAAATTTTCAACTTTATTATGTGTGTAGTATTTTTAATTTTTACAGTTGAAGTGTTACTTA
Source organism: Eupithecia inturbata (assembly GCA_963662085.1). NCBI lineage: Eukaryota > Metazoa > Arthropoda > Insecta > Lepidoptera > Geometridae > Eupithecia > Eupithecia inturbata. The sequence continues at coordinate 3,958,785 of OY759180.1, read as the reverse complement.
TATATAGAATGTTTTATGTGTCTACTTAATGTGGTTCAAGAGATAGAGCTTTGACAAACGAAGAGCAAAAATAGCCAAAAAAGTAATGTTTTTAGGGTTCTGTACCTCAAAAGGAAAAACCCTTATAGGATCACTTTGTTGTCCGTCTGTCCGTCTGTCAAGCCCTTTTCTCAGGAACCCGTGGACGTATCGAGTTGAAATTAACATCAAATACTCAAGTCCGTAACTTCTTGAAGCCGTGATATAAATAAAACTTCTAAGTCAACGCAATCAAAGTCCGAATATTTTAACTTGCATGCACACAAAACCTATAGTTACCCTTAGACCTAGAATCATGAAATTTGCCAAGAAGCAAGGTCTTATAGCACAAGGAAATTCGAAAACTGTAAATTTGTAGTTACTTAATTCACAAAAAAATAATACTTTTGGTTCTCGCCATGTACCAAAATTATAGGATACTTCCCGTTGACCTACAATCATACAAATAGGCTGGTCTTATAGCACAAATTAAGTGCAAAATCCGAAACTTAGTAGTATACTACACAAAAAAAAATATTTTTGATTTTTTGATGGACCAAAACCTTCTTCCCGTTGACCTAGAATCATGATATTAGACAAGAAATAAAGTCTTAACAATTATACGGAACCTTTGGTGCACGAGTCCGACTCGCACTTGACGTTTTATTTGTATGGAAGCCCCTTTTAATTTAGATATTTATTTTATTTCTATTATATGCTGATAGAGCGACAAAAAAAATACACATTCTCGGAAAATATAAACTGTCTTCCTCTTACGGTTCATGAGATAGAGCCGGAAAGATGGTTTAGTAATTGGGCTTTGTTTTCAACCTTCGGGTACGGAACCCTAAAAAGCAGCTATTGAACAATACCTACAGAGAATAATACTCTATTTTCACAGAACGTTATCGCACCATACTGTATACCATAGATAGTATCAGTACTTCGCGGTAACATGAATCGGCAGCGCGTCTATTATGACCATAGACAATAGGGTAATTAGAGTAATCCATTTTGCACCCAAAACAAATGAAAGCGCATAGGAATTTAAAATTTTTAAAGGGATTCGAAGAACACGTGACATTGTAAAAAGTATCCATAACAATTTGACTTAAGTTCTGCCCATCTATGTAGCCTCTACCATCTCTCTCTACATAACAGTTCTTAAAACTTTTACAGTCAAAATAAGTAAGTCTGCTGACGATAAAATGGCATGAACAGATTGAACAGTGAGTTAAGGCTGGTGTATGGCCCAACGGCCTTGAGAACACAAAATAATTATCTGTATATCCGAATTTCGTTTTTTTTATTTGATATTAGGATATTTCTTATAAACGCCATTGAGTTTGTATATTATTCTTTCACTCAAATGTTTGTCAAAGTATTTTGCACAAATTGAACATTTCAAGAATAAAACAAATTATATGTACATACCTACAGCTACAGATAATTATTTTATGTTCTCAAGGCCGCTGGGCCATTCACCAGCCTTAAGATTCTGTATTTCGCCACGGAAAGATCTAGAAAGGGTGTTTTGCTAGCATTTTTGTCTACTGCACAAGCCTCAGGTACCTACTACTCTTTACAGATCTACGGCACGGACTCACAATGCTCCTACCCGCCATAAAATCATAAAGGTTACTAAGTGTAAAATAGCTTATCTCAGGCGCCCATACAGTTATTTTTATTGTGCCAACAGCAAGCCGCTGTAAACATTTATTGAGTGGGTTACTTTGTGGGTCTTCTTTATTTTTAAACAATTTTGAGCCATATAACTCGGTCAGGTTTACGCTTGCAAGGTAGTCTACGTTTTAAACAGGACGGAAGTATTAGTAGGGTTTTAAGAGGGCTATTACAAAAAAAAACGAGAAATTGCACGATTCCAACGTCAAATTGTATGATTTTCGTTTGTTCCTTGAAATAAAAATCACTTGTTAATAATAGTTCGTTTTCTTTACTACAATAATCATAAAACAAACTTTAGGAAAATTATTTTTTTATGTAGTTATAATTATTCTCCCATCCCGATGCATGTTTAGGCAAAAATTCTCGGAGACCTGTTTTGGGAGCTGTAATTTGTAGATTCTATTGAAAAAAGACCACCAAAAAATTTTTTTACTTGTTTTTAGAATACCTTTTCTTTACATGTCTTTTTGCAAACAAAGAAAAAACTGAACCGAACTCGATTATCGACCGAAAAGGCTTCGAAACAAACCCCAATATCTCCGAAGTTCTACATCATTTTGACATAATATTTATACCAAAATAGTTATCGACATTTGCTTGAACTACGATATAAAGTCTTATTTTATTAAATCACTAGGTACTTAATTTTTTTAAATGAATTAAATATTTTTTTTTTGTAATAGCCCTCTTAAGAACTTGTTTTTGCTAAGCCCTACGGGGGTAAACAAAGTATTAAATGTTTTATTGAAGTGTTGCGAGAATTTGAGCGTGTACTTGCTAAGTTAGTTTGCGAGGTTAATCAAGTGGCACTTATACTACTTATACTATACTACTATATACTTAAAAAATATATTAAGTAGTAGGTAAGTACCTATTTTTAAATACTTACTCCATCCAGTAAATAATACAGTTAAACCCAGCTATTAACTTATATTCATGCAAACAGAGAAGTTGGTTTTATATGACAACTATACATACTTTTAGTTATTACATAACGCGAGACAGTTTCTCGATCAGTGTCAACTAAGGAATGAATCTTCGTTCTACCCGCAAACATAATGAATGACAGATTATGAGCAACGTCTACACGATGCCGTGAACTGCGTAATTCATTTCACTACCTAGTAATAAAAGCTAACAAGGCGCTTATCAGGGGGAGGCCTGGGTCCAACAGTGGACCAATATAGGCTGAGGAGGAGGAGGAGGAGGATACCTACCCGCTTTTCGGCCTGAATATACAAAAATAGTATAGCGCTACAAAAATGACAATCAATTTCTAGCATCGCTTACACAATGTACACAAATTATTCATAAATGTAGTGCCTTCACTTTAAAATGTACGTACATAAATATACATGGTAAAGTATCTACATAGAGGCTTAAGCTACGAGTTTTTACTTTTTATTTCTTGTTTTTCAAAAATTACTATGTCTAATAAAGTTCATAATTTTTTTGCTCATAAATATTCGCATAGGTATATTCTTCTTCTTCTGTTCGAATGCGAGTATTGAAAATCTTGCGAATGCTGTGTTGCGATAATAAAACTGGATAGACATTTTAATAATTTCAGAATAAAAATATATTTTACCGTTAGTAAGTTACGCCCCCACAGGTACCATAGTCGAATATTAATAGAGACATTTCAACAAAAAACTTAATAATGATGAATTTACAACAATTAATCTTCAGAACACACAGAGCGTGGAATCGCTTACTCATTTTAGCAATGTCAAAATGGTCGAAAATATGAAAAAAGTCAAAAATAGGGTCGAACAAAAAATATAGAACAATTTTAACAAATTAGGCGACAAAATCGCCACTTTTTGAGAGTAAATTACGGTGTTTAAGATTGTTTGGTGGATTGGTATTATTGATGTGCCGGGGGCGGGGCGAAAGGGATGGGAAAAGGTCTTATCGATATTAATTATTAACTCATCTTATGAACATGCAGGATTCGGAATGCTGAAGACAGGGCACTATGGCACTCATTAGGGGATTCGTATGTCCAGCTGTGAACCAATACGGTCTGATGATGATCTTATGAGCCTAGTCGATTCGATCTACCTACGCCTACCAATACTCCTACTTCCTACTAATACTCGTAAACATGGCGTGAAGAGCAGACAAAAACTTTAATGACTTACAAAAGTTAAAAGTTCTACTATCCTCTTTTTGTTTAAGTATTCTGAAAATTAAAATACATGTTAAGAAACGTTTAAGATTTGTTTAATGCAATAAAGTAAAATAATAAAATACCTTAACTTACTTATCTATAACAGCCCGCTGGATCCAACAATAGTATAAAGGCCTCCTCCTGAAATAAGGTAAAAGAAGTAAATGCCTGGCAAGTTAAAAATAAAAACTAAAAAGTCAACAACAACAATTTTAACCCTACCCCGTCACTAGCAACCACAATTCTTAGATGAAAATTGGATGAGCGTCACGAATGAGCCTACAGGGTGAGCGAGATTCCTGAGGGAAACTATTCCCATTATCATTTATCTCACTCACACCCACCTACCTCCCCTTGTCGGAGAGAGATGGCAATACTAAATTTATTAAAACATCAGGTTTATTATCAACGTGTGAGTCCGCGCTGGCGTATGAATGGATAATTAAACTAAATAATACAACTTGAACAAAGCTTTGTTATGACGAAACGAATTATTTATGTAGAAGTTTTTTATTTCAGGTTTTTACGTGTTGACTTGTTGGAGGAGTCGATTAGGAATGTAATTGTATTAATAATAATAATATTTTATTCAAAATAACTTACGACTAAATGATAACAAAGTTCACCTAAAATTCTAATGGTATTAAATAATGTATGTGCCTGAACTAGGTAAAAACCTGTTTTTCAGGAAAAAGGGTTCTTACATCACGTAAAATAATCAAATAGAACTTATTTACTATACAAGGCGAAGGTGCATCCTTCAAAATAATTACTTATGCTAACTACACTAAACTGGTTTTAATAACAAAAGTTGCTTGCTAAAATTTATTGGCCTACTTTAAAACACTCAATAAATTTTCTGTGTCATCATATGACATAAGTACATGGCAATGTATCCACAAGTTTTTTCTTACAACTATTATAATTTAAGGGATAAATATTGGCAAACACATTCATTCTATTATATAATAAAGGACCAAGGATACTGTAAAATTTATTTGAAAATGTATGTCTCCGGCCCAGTAGTTTAGGGCAAACGTTATTATTCCTCCTTTTGTTAGCGCCTTCAGTGACATATGGAAGGGCTGCGTGTTGTTTAAGTACTATGTTCATTATGAATAACTGTCGAACTGATAAAACTCCACATGATTTAAATAGCAGTATTGAACTGGCAGTAAATAATTTTATGGAGAAGAAATGATTAAAATTTTGGAACTGAAAGAAAATGTAAGAGGAGTTAAGTTTACTCAGATTGTAAAAAGTAATTTTATTGAGTTCTTTACACAGATATATGTACATTCTAATTTAAATAAAAAACACAGTAAAAATACATCAACAGTCAGGTAGGTACATCAAGAGTTCATCGATAAAAAATTCAATAACCGTCACTCTGCACATAAACTCAACACTATACAGTCCCCAATTCACATAATTCCATCAAAAACAGCCCATCATGTCGAACATCAAAATTTTTCCCAAGCTTTTCATAAAACACTGTCGGCATGTTCATAATACTTCATAACAGCAATATCCTGTCTATTGATTGTCAAAAATTTGGAATTTCGGCAATTACATCCAACCTCCCACGTGATGGTAAAAAAACTAGCAACCGGGGCATCTCGCGTTTTCTTAAAGGACCCGACGCTGCCCTTGCTGGGCGGCGTAAGTTACGAGAAGCAAGAGGAACAGAGCGAAAACTTCACAAAGACAAGCATTATCAAACGGACATTTCTGAATATGGAATAAGCCCTTGAAAAAGGAGATCTAGAAAAATGGAAGGACCTACTGCACTTCAGGCTAAAATTAAGTTCTTACCTAGTTGGTAAACTGCGATGGAATTGAAAGTTATAAAGATCCAGATCTGTATAACTTGCAGTCCTTCTGCTGGTTTTCAAATATTTTCTTGTTCCTTGTGTTAGGAACAAGAAAATATTTGCCCACGGTATACCTACCCAAAAAAATTGCCTTTAGTTTAATTCTTTCGGACTTCGGACCTGTGTGTGGTTATGTCTATGTGCATAGAACTTACAGCTTCACTGGAATCAAGGATCAAGAATAAAATCAAACAAACCCGCGGATAAACCATAGGCAAGCAAGTCTATGGTTTACTAGTGTAAGCTTGTGTCTCGCACCGCATCAAATCTCAATGATTTTGTTCTTATTTTTCCCTTTTGTTGCCTTTGTGAGGCTAGCGCCGGCCGACCAGAAGGTACGAAAGGTGTTCTAAGGCGTATCCCTGTAATGGGCGTCTGTTACATATTTATTTTTGTGTTCATTCTCATCCTGACATCTTTTTTCCGATTTCGCGCTTTCATGGTGGTAATGCCTGCTGTGGAATGTCATAAATACTGTGAATAGACTATGTGTGAGTTGTGTGACCCACAACGACAAAAGTAATAGTTTAATGGGCGGGCGGGCAACCATTTAAAGAGATAAATAAGACCTCAACTATTTACAAACGAAAAAGAAAGAAATTTTCGTCAGATGCCTGCCAGTGTTCAATTCAATTTTTAAATGTCGAACCGGAATCTCAGTTTGAGAATTCGGTTTTGGCTGCTATAATGCTGCCAGCACCATAGACAGCGGCGGCGTGTAGCTTTTTTTTATTGCCATCGACGATGCAAAGCAACTGTCAGCCCAAACATTCAGCCTATGAATGAAAGAGTTTATTGGTACTAATTTTGTTAATGGGTGAAATTGTGAATGAAGATGTTTGGAACAATAGATTTTTTAGGTGTCTGGATGGATAGGTAGTAAAAAGTGGCGCCAAGTAAGCACGCATATTGCGTCAAGGTAAAATTATACAATAGACGGAAACTTTAATGGTTCGAATTGTAAAGACACTTATCAACATCATCGAGTGGCCTTATTCTAGAAGAGAAAGTTTTATTTTATATTTAACACCGGTAAAAAAAGTTATTTTTTAATATAATCTCTGTATCAACGCTGTATAATAGGTAACTTTTTAAGAGCTGCGCGATCCCCTTTTGTTTCTCGTATACTGGAGGCCTGGATTTGTGACGTCAGCGTGAATAATTGTATGAAAAAACAAATTACAGTGGCGCCAGCTTGAAAAAAATTACTTCTACGCTCTGTAAAGGTAAACATTCAAGCCAAATGTAATCAAGGGAAAGCTTAATCAAATAAATTGGAGTGTCAAAACCAACTTTCAAATGAATCACCGCATTTAAACGAAATCATCACGTAATCTGTGTAAATAAAATATTTAATAAATTGCGATGTCAGCAGATAAGAAAATAATTTCACAAAAATACAAAAAATGCGAAAGTTTATTCTTGTTTTTTTAGTTTATTTATCATTTTGACAGCCCAGTTCATCACGGTGGACCAAGTGGACGGCAAAGGTTAAAATAAGTACCTATCTACCTATGCATGTACGTATCCATAAAATACCTTAATTATTGTAACTCAAAATTAATAAATTCTATTGTGAGAATGAATATGTGAATTGAGCCTAAGGCTTGTAGGTACACTTCCGCCGTCACCGGGATGTCGTCACCGAAAAGGAGGTGCCGACCGAGACGTCACCAAAGTAGCAACATACATTTACTATTGCCACTTGTTCAGTGCACGCCCGTCACCCGAGCGCCGTCATCCGGCTGCCGAAGGAGTAAATCGGCGCGACCGCTAGAACACGGCCCGAGATTTTAACGGAAAGATGTGCCGGTATTTCAAAACACGTTTGAACTTGTTAACACACTGCCGTCACACCGCGCCGTTCGCCTGGTTTTTTGTTTTACATCTCGTTCATGGTGCGTCAACAAGCACGAGATGTAAAACAAAGAAATGGGCCACCGCCACGGTGACGGTGGCATGGCGGTGGACAAACGATCGCCGTTCCGCTCCTTACGATCTTGAACTCGGTCCGAAATAATTTCGTTCTCGGTGACGTTCCGGTGACGGCGGGGCGGTGGACAAGCGGGCTAAGTCACAGTTTACACCGGGATTGCAGCGGCCGGCAGCAACGCCGACTACTCTTGACGTGTACCTGTATCTACCTATATTTATCAGACCTGCTATATGAAAATCTCTGTGAACGGCTATCATATGGGATAATTTCTTATGCGATGATATTATTTACTTGCATCTCCGCCACAAATATCAATTGATGTGGTCAGTTAGCACAAATACCTATGCAAGGTTCCCATGATAGCTCACAGAGTCGTTCAAATAGCTATTCTGAATACATTAAAAACCTTTAAATATGTCTACTATTTACCATCAGTACTATCAATTCACCATCAATCGCATTTCTTATCAGCTTTAGGAACCGTCTGTCGCTGCCGTCGCCTTCAGATAATTAAATTCTGATATTAAGAATGAGGTCCCAAATGCCATGAGAGATACAGATCTGCGTATAAAAATATGCTTTGCACGCAAAGTTTTATAAATGGTATCTCACTTATAGAGGCAGGGTGGGAGAAAGGATGGCTGAACAGGGGCTATCAGGTTTGCTTAGCCCCGGTTTGCTTAGGTTTCGACTATCTATATACCATAGCTCTTTGAATGTTGCGGAATTGCTTATGAAGGTGCACATTCAGATGATGATATTAGAAGCGAATTGTTACAGACTAATTGTACCTACCTGATTCTTATCGATTGATTATATATATTCTTTATCTTGAAATACGCGAAGCTTTTATGCGGTTTGTCTATATTTGTCAAAAATTTAATAGAATCAACTTTGTGTTTGACATTACTTTACATCACAAGAAATTACTGCTAGTTTGTATTAGGAGGCTTTTAGTCAGCACGTGCTTGCGCGCAGATATAGGGAAGCAATAAATGGGTCGCGTCTAAATGCGACGCTACAATTGTCGTGTGTATGTTTGGTGTGTCGTGTATATAAGTCTTTTTTTTTAATTTTATAGGGAAGAAAGTACCTACAAATATACGCTATGGTGTGAGGCCTAATTTAGTTGAATGATGTTAGTAAAGAACGAACTACGAAGCTCAAGATATTAACATTAAGAATTCTATCATACCCCCCCATCTTGTCCCTCAATACGGCCCCCACAAATGTATAGTTAATTGAAAATATATATCAGTGTATGAGAGAAGTGTTAATTAAGCGTTAACTAGCTGTTTGTTAGTATTAATGCAATTAAAACGTACACGCTTGTAATGGTAACTATCGGCAGGATTTACCTTTCATAATTAATTATGTTGGTAGTGAATAAATAATTCTGAACAATTTACTCAGCATCATCTTAGCCCCAAGCTAAGCAGAGCATGTGTTATGGGTACGATAACCCCCCCAACCCGCATGCGTGGGGATTATGGGCATTACTCCCCAATGGGATAAAAGCCAACAAGGCGCTTATCAGGGAGAGGCCTATATTCACCGGTGGACCAATATAGGCTTTTGAGGTGAGGTGAGGTACTAGAAGGGGATACACCCCAGGCGGGAATCGAACCGGCAACCTCCTGCGTCGCAGGTGCACCTTCGCCCGCTGCGCCACAGAGGTATTACCTATAATTAAATACACATGTCAACTTTGGACAGGTTATACTAACAATCACAAGATGGTATCAAAGTGACGTAGAATAACGTTTCAGGCATCTCATGGGACTAAAGTGCTATTGTAGCGCTTCAGAAATGTACACAGCTTATAGTAAATTTCGTATCGTAAACTTATAGTAAGAGATTTAATTAATTTAGGTTCAAAATAAGAGTTTACCATTCAGATGCCTATTTTCATACCATTCAAACCTCTCCTACCATCGTAATTTCTTAACTAACAGCCTTACAAAAACAAGCTTCGCCATGAGCGGTCTCTGAGACCCTGCCATGTTGATTGACAAACACTGCTGCAGTATCATAGTTTTTAACCCTTCCCCTGTCAATCCGATCTCGTTGTCACCGTGAAAAAGTCAACGCCTTGGGAGTCGCTGATGTGGTCCAAGTTAGAGCGGGAAGCGTGCATGATGCAAATCACAAAAAGTACAGCTTTCAAATAGGCGGTCGTTCTTGCAAGTCCATGTCTTTTGAATAAGACTAATTAATTATACAGTATCAGTATCCGGTGTTGACACCCTAAGTGCATAAGTACTATTGCAGTATCCGGTGTTGTCACCCTGAGTGCATAATTAATTGCCTAGATATTTACACTTGTCCGTACTTTATCTGAGCTCGTGGCTGTCACTTATCCTACTGCTTTTGGCTGAAAACCAGCGCCCTTTCACAATAGTTTCGCTATTCGTGTTAGAGCACCACGCTGAGCTAAACCCGTTAGACATGTCTACGTACACACGCTCTGTCTACCTGCTCACGGATGAGCTGCTTAGTACCCGCTGTTTACCTGTGTTTTATGTTGTTTTAGCTAGTAGACCGTACTCAAGTAGTATCTCTGAGTTATCTACCTATTGTATGTTTTATTGTAAATTTAGTTATAGTTATTGTACGTACCTTACTTAATACTCGTATGTGTGCACTTTGCATTGTCTAATAAACTATTTAATTTTTCACTAATAGACGTGGTGGTCGAGGCCTAAGAATCACCTTTTCAACTCAGCTCGTAAATGTGTTAAGTGGCAACTAAGAGAGTATACCAGAGGAAGGGCAGCTACTTCCTTCTGTGTGTTATTAACACCTTTACTGCGATAACCAATCCACCTGCCAAGCGTGGTGATTATGCCAAAATCCCCCATTGTTTGGGGAAGGTGTGTTCAGCAGTGGACGTATGAGAGTGCTGATAGGTAGGAGTGATACTAACGTCGTCAAAGATTTGCCTTCTCAAACCAAACAACCAGCCTCCATTTTGGTAAAATGATAGTCATGACAAAAAGGAGCGCGTTTACATCTTTTGTATGGAGAAAATATTTTTAGCTCTCACACGGAAGATTCCCTCTGGCCTATAGACACGTTTCGTCAGAAACATTCTGCAACATTTTATTTGCAACGATCCTATAGGTTTAGTCCAGTCCAGGTGTGGAATAATCCTAGCCGTTTGACTCTATTGACTATACTTGCCAGACTGTGAAACAAGGTGATCAAAATGCACCTTATATATTTAGTAAACAATTACATCAAAACAACTCCCAACGCCCTACTGCTGAATTCTGTTATTATTGCCTTCCCGCCCCGACTATGAAACAAAAAATTACAGACAGTGTAAAATAAATAAAACATTTATTATTCTTTTCACACCATGAGAACGATGTTGAAGATGGTTTTGAAATTGTTGTATGTCTTCCTTTTTATATCCGCTCCGCTCTTCACTTGGACCACACCCCAACAACAGGGACTCTACGGGGAGTCTAAAGACGTGTCGAAACTGGCCTGGGTGTTAAATAATACATTAACGTTGTAATACATAATTTAAAAGCAAGACAATGAGCAGAGCAGAGTCCACTACGCTTGGAATGTGTTAGGTTCAAATTCCACTTTGTTACTAATAAGATTTTTTTAAGATACAAGTGACTTTTTCGGTATGTATTTTTTTATTGTTAGAGCTCAAATCGAGACACGCGTTCAAATCGTAATTAATTAGATATCTAAAGGCTTTGACCACAGCAAGCTTTTTCGCTTAATGTGTGACAGCACTAACCCCGAATACTCAAACGCAATTCAGATTTAAGCACGTCTCAAGTCGCGTTTTTTTTTGACCGCTTTCAATGAAAACTGTGAAAAATTCGTCACTTGAGACGCGCTTAAGTCTGAGTTGCGTTTGAGTATTCGGGTGTAACCCAAAAGCCCACCCCCAACGCCCGAATACTACTCACTCACTAAGCACTCCTGAAAAGGAAAGAGCTCAAATCGACAAGTAGAGTACTGTTCACGAAAGAAGTCCCGCGGTAAATAGTGGAACTAATTTTTTTCTAACGCTAAGTTTACTAAATTTTTTTGGTCGCACTATCAACAGCCAGCGCTGCGTTTAGGGGACTTCTTTCGTGAAAAGCACATTAGTGCTGTCAAAAAACACAAGATTCTGATTTTGACAACTGATTGATATTTAGGTATTTTTAGTACGGGGTTCAAAAACAACGTAGGTACCTATCTTTAGTTTGGCCAGAGTATTAGGTACCTAATTAAAAAGCTACCGCATTGAGTCGTATCAGTAAGAATGAATTTCAGTAAGAATGAATTTCAGACAAAAACAGACCAGTAAGTAGTTTGGGGTAGGTACTTATAACAAAAGATTACTCGGCAGACCAAAATCATACCACCCACCACCAACTCGCCATCCGCAATATTAATAAGCAATTCTGCATTTAACAAGCATAATTGAGCGTATTTACTTCTAAAAAGGCTTCCAAAGGCTACCTTACAAATCACAAAAAGTGTCCCCAAAGGATTAAAAATAAAAAAAATAGGATTTCACAATGGGATGACAATCAGTTAAGCAAATTAGTAATTTCGTGTCCGTTTAACCTCACACATAGCTTTTCGTTTCATTTGTTACTTTTTAAAAGTCATCGATACGTAAAATGAAACGTAATTTTGCTTTGTAAAGAGAGAGAGGTAAGTAATGAATTCTGAGATTTAGAAATAAACCTAACTTATTACATCTGTAAGTACACAAAAAGTTATATGTTCTATGTGTTAGAAACACATTTGAAACATTTATTTCATTAAAAATAGAACTATATTATTAGACAATTTAAGCTAGATACTTAACGAAGCATATCAGTCATCCCACAACACAAGCTCTGCTTAGCTTGGGGCTGCTTGGCTGTATGGATTGTCCAACATTATTTATGTATTTTAGGTAGGTACGACTTAAAAACATATTCAAAAGGAATCCAAGCCTACCATACCTTACCTAACGAGGCTTATAATTTTATATAAATAAGACAAATGATTAGTCTATTTTTTTTGTAATTTAGTAATAACTTACTATGTATGCATAGATTATGCATGTAGACTAATAGTAACATTGTTCATAGCCTTTTTATTGTACTAATCCACTACCTATCCGTGAAAAGATTCAATAAGCTTTCCGGTCCTATTTATCAATTTGTAATTCTGGTAATTATAAGCCTTTGGATTTCCTTTAAAAAACATTTTGAGACTTTCGTTAAGGGCATTATCTCATCTCATCATAACATTTACCTGTCTCTATAAAGTCACTTGCTTCTGTGTTTCTGTGAACATGCGACATATAAAGAATGTAGGTAGGTACGTTCATACAATCTTATATCTACAGCAAACAATTATGCCGAAGAACATCCATTATCAGATCAATTTGAAATAAACACGTCAATCCCAACAACAAAGGCATCCCACCAGAACGAATGCAACTGATCTTCATCTTCAAGTATTGCACACTTACCTGATGTCCAGTAAAGACGTATAATCCTCACACAATAGGAGTTAGGATCAATAAATGCAACGAGTTTTGTTTGTGACAAAATTTACAGTTACATCCTTCTTTTCGTGGCCCGTCGAGCGTGTGATAGGGTGTTACAAAGGAGATTGCATTTACGTGTAAAAAGGTTGCACGTTTTGAGAGGGATATTTGGGTAAATTTAAACTTAGAATAGAATGGTTTTCTTTATTGGGAGCAAAGAGTTTTACTTACTTACGCTTTGACTAGGAATAAATATCTTTGACAAAAAAAAAAACAAAGCTTTATGTATGTAGAATGATACTTATTTGAAGATTTGAATGGGTATACAATAAATTATGTCGCACCAACGACGACGGCTTTTTTCACTAAAATCTGCTAAAATCAAGATTCGTAGAGGACGGCTAAGTAAAATATTTTTGACTGTGATAGCAGTGACTAATTTAGTATTTAACCGACTTCGAAAAAGGAAGAGGTTCAATGTTGGGCTGTATGTGTTTTTATAAGTACCTATGTTCGTCGATTTCTCCGTGAATTATGGACCGATTTAGAAAATTATTCCGCTATGTATTATTGTATAGAAAATGATGCAGAGATGGTCCCATTTTTTTCCTTAGTATTTGTCTCGTATTTATCACGCAATTTTAGTTGTATCTCGCAATTTTTGTATGTATCTCACAATTTTTGTAGGTATGTATCTCGCAATTTTTTCCTAAGTATTTGTCTCGTACTTACGAGTATGTAAGTACGAGTACCATCGTTCGTGCATTAAAATCATTACAAATCACCGACGGATGAGTGCAAATGAAATTACTAGGGTTGTGTGTCAGTCCGGCTTTTTTGATCCCGAATGTTAGTCCAATTTGCTTTATATTTAGTCTTGTTTCATATTTACTTTAGAAAGTTTGGTATAAGAAATACTTATCAAGCATCATAGAAGGCCATGCATGGAGGCGGCACTGCACCGCTATTTGTGGCGTCGGTCAAAGAAAAATTTAGAATTCTTGTAGCGTATCCTTAAAAATGATAAAAAAGCGAAAGTAATTCAGTCTGTCTGTCTGTCACCTTTTCTCACCTAAATAAAGGGCACAATGGATGTTAATGAAATTTGGTAGGGAGGTAAACAATATCCGGGGAAGGACATTAGGCTACTAGGCGAAAAGCGGGTGCGAAGCCGAGGGCAGAAACTAGTGACCGACATGTATTACCGATTCGCACCAGGTTACTGAAAGCTATTTTAGTTTTCTATAATGTTTCGTATTTTTTTCCCAATGCCCGAAAGAACCCTATCATTTACAATAACAAACACAGGCCAAGCAAACACAGTTATATTTAGTTATGTAAATAAAATTGAGTTAGAAGCTTATTTATTAAATTAAAAGCAAATTACGATTCGCTTGTTCGACGCCATTAGTATGTATATATTATAGTATTTGTCTCGCAAAACCTAAATAAATAATAAAAACAGTTTAAAATTAAGGAATTCGAAGTCAGTTTTTAGTTTTTCAAAATAATCAAATTACCCACTGGCTTTAACTTCATGCGTTTCATTGTTTCGGAATTCGATCGAAAATACGATGAAATAGACGAAATGTATCAGGTTGAGTCTAAATACATAGATATGTCTTCCCATTGCAATCGACCTATCTGATAGTTTAATTACGAGCATTCGATGTGCATCGATAATTGGGAATGAGGTCCGACTGGTCAGCTGCTCGTATCTTAATCTCTCCATCCAAGTTCGGCATTCGAGTGAGAACTCATCGCTCTCCGATTCAATCGATCTTGAATATTTGAATCGGTTTAGAGTACTTTATCTATTTTGAACGATATCCCATTGCCATCATATGATGCATAGTAATCATGGCCTGTAGTTAACTGGAATAGGATTTTGTAAGTAATTTTCTCAAAATTCTAGCAAACTATGTTGCGACCTAAAGGTGTTTTTAGAAACAAAGTTCAAAAGGAATTTTGGACAGTTGACCGCAAGAGTTATCATCGTAATCATCAACGCCCCATAATAGTCCACAGCTGGACTATTATATCCAGCAGGCCTTTATTAGGCCTAGCACAAGTCAAGTAAGCACCTACCTATGATGATGATGTCTTCTTTGCCGAATTTCGACCACGGTGGCCAGTCTCAACCGACAGTGGAGATAAGCCATGTGCGTGCACAGGACATTATTGTAGAACACAAGTGTGTGCGCAAACACAGGGGCACTCTTTTCCCTCTTATAATCTACTTACCCACCTATTGTTTCAAATAATTAGCTAATCTAGTAAGTAGTTATCGAGAATACAATCGCATCAACCGAACCAAATGATGCGATATGCATAATCCGCTATACATAATTAATTGACCAAAACCCCTCGACAGACGGATTGACAAAACAAAAAGTATTTTATGTCTATATGATATCGACAACTTCATCGGTTCAAGCAAACAATAATAATTGATAGAGACATTTGATTTCCGTCGTTAATGATACAGCGTGTTTGATTTTTTAGTTTAGGAAAAAATATTTTTAACAGCCGTTGAAAGTAAAAATTTCAAAAAAATTGTTAATTTACTACATATTTTTTTATATTTTGGTTTATTTTTATTTCTTTTACTTACCTTTTTTTTATTCGTAATATGAAAACAAAGAGCTGTATGAAACACAGAGCAAAAAAAAAATCCACGAATGTAAGTACCAGTACAAAAGTTTCCTACTTGTTGACTACCTACTTATCTAATAAATTTAATGTCATTTAAAACTGAATAAACCAGTTCTAAACAATTCTGTACAATAAAATTCATCAGTTCATAAAATAAAATAGAACAAGAAGTGAGCACTACAGCCATAAAAGAGTTTTGTTTAATAGCTAGTAATTGGTTAGAATAACATCATTTTTATTGGCATTGTCTCGGACAACTTGATTTTATCCCTTACTTTTGATACTCGATCGTAACACACGTGTCACCCAAATAAAAACCCTTTTAAATGTTACCTCGTGTTTAAAATAAACTCTTTAGTATAAATATTCAGGTTTTTTTTGTTAAAGTTTATAAAGTATTTTGTAAAAGTTAAAAATATCTAGCTAGAATGAATAATATTTTGTAACAATTCCGCGTGTTTTTGCTACCACTAATAGTTATTTGTTCAACAAGTGAGCATAACGATTTTTGGTTGCATGTGCTGATATTATTATATCAGCACCTGCAACCAAAAATCGGATATTTCCCGAGCTAGCGAAGCAGTCTAGAGTAGAGTCACGAGCGTAGCGAGTGGCTCTAAAGTAGACCGCTGAGCTAAGCGAGGGATTTAAAAGACGACGCACGTAATAAAAAACATCAATTTGCTCTCGAGTTCAACATACAACTTTTCACCTCCACTAGCGAGAAAATATTTTGTAATTTATAAAAGAGGCCGAATGTCAGAAACTAATCTTGATCAACAACCCTACAAATGCTATAAACCTCTTTCAAACCATTAACGAACGAAATTATGCGTTTCTGTGAAGGTTGAACGCTTTCTAACCTCCTTCCCTACGATAAGCTAAAATGAGTACATACAAGTCCCATATAAATTCTGAACCTGTTATTTGGTAGATTATTATAAGATGGCGCTGTCCGCCTAGAATAATGGTTTTCACAAGCAAAGTTGTCAAGGTACAGATAAAAATGGCGATGCAGATAGAGTTTACATTTTTTTCGGCGACGACCATAGAGTTTATATAACATATTCCACCATCGAAATTTTGTACAGCATTCTGAATTAAAATTACTTTTATCAACAAGTTGAATAAAGTAATTGTAATAAAATCGGGTGTTGCTCACATGTGATAACCTTTATGCACATGTGAGCAAAACCCGATTTTACTCACTGTTTTTGAGCAGCAAAGTCATCGTTTGCGAACGCGAGTGGTGGAAAATATTTTTGTTGGTGTCGTTTTAATTTAACCGCTACGCCATTATGCACTTACACAGTTAGTCAGTAGGTACCTAGCGGGCATGGTAAATATCATGAATAAATCCTGTAAACCCACCTTGGTTATTAACACTAAAGTCACCATGGCGCATGAAACTGTGCCGAAATATTGGAAAGCTCTATACTCAAATCATGGTAAATATCTCGTTGTAAATGACTTTAGTATCATGAGTAGTTCATATTACTCAAAGTTATTAAACTTTATTAAAGGACTGACTTAATAATAAAAACATTCGTTTGTGGCTTAGCTGAATACACTTTTATAGTCTAGAAAGGTATGCGTCTAGCTTAACCTGTGAGTTTAATTTTGTGGGTGAGTTCGATGTAAGATAACGAAAATAATGATTTGCTATCGAGAACAGTTCGAGTGCCTATCAACAGTACCGCGACTTTAGGGTCAATAAATAAATAAATCTCGCTGCTGTTTTTTATTTATTTTCATTATATCGTAATTATGTGCGTTGGCATCGAAAACAAACCGCAACCTGTGGTCAGCTAATGGCCATTTATAGCTATTAGAGGCGTTATAATGATGATTTTGAGTTCAGCCACATACCTGAAAGTGTATCCGTGTTAGTCATTTGCCACGAAATTTAGTTAAGGGGACCATGGGTGATACAAGTTATGACATTATTATTGGGAATACTTAATTTAAAAAGAAATCTTTGAATCATCGTGAGTCATATATACTCACCAATCTACTACACTCGTATTTCTACAAACTCTGAAGTAAAAATGTCAACAATAACATTTAGAAAAATATGGAATCTATGTCCTCCCTCCTTATTAGCACACATCATGTACAATGCTAAACATGCCCTTCTCCCCAATCAATAGGGGTTAAGCCATAATTACTTACCACGATTGGCAGGCAGATTGGAGAACGTAGTAGGCAGTAGGTATTTTTTTGGCAGATGTATTTAAAATACACAGACGGAAACTGAATCTAAGTATTTCATGTAATTTAATTTCAAGTCTAAAAGAAAAACAAGCGTATTACAGATTACGGAAATGCGCCCATTTCCGTAACCTGCAAAAGTTTTGGCTTGTATTCAATGGCTTGTCCTAATATTTTTCAGCAACCTATATATAATCTGGATACGTGACATTTCAAATATTATGAAGAGGTTGTGAGGAGGTGAAATTCACTTATTGCTCCTTCAGTTGCGACCGGGGAGCGTCGTGTACGATCACGCGCTTGGCTGCCTCCGTGAGCTTGAGATATGGAGGCGAAGACCGAGTCAGAGGCGATAGCGTGGTTATAATAATAAAAATAATTATAATCCATAAGTATAATCCATATAGTCCATAATAAAAATATATAAATATAATTATAATATTGCGTAGGTAGTAATAAACTATATAAGTAATTATAATTTTCCTACTTGTGACGACCGATGTGGCGCGGTGGGCGAAGGTCCGCCTGCGACGCAGGTTGCGGGTTCGATTCGCACCTTGGGACAAATGTTTGTACGATCTGCAAATATTTATTCCGGGTGTTATGTGTATTTTCTTTGTACAATAAATAATAACTATTTATGTAAAATATATTGTATTAAGTATATCAGTCATTTAGTACACATAACACAAGCTTAGCTTGGGGCTAGATGATGCTGTGTAGATTGTCCAGCATTATTTATTTATTAATTATTTTCCTACTTGAACGATTGATATGGCTCTTTAACACTTTATAACCTTGAATTTTTTGTAACCTGTGATTTTGTATAATATTTTCGGATAATGTATTCTCTTTCTATGTGTGAAAACTGCTTTAGTTTTCAAATGTTAAGTGTATAATTTTCTAGTCCTAAAGCTTTTTATTTCCCTAAAATAAATAAATAAAAAGAAAAATAAGAGGTAAAAATCATCGATCTTTTGTTTTTAGGTCAATCGGTGTAGCGTGGTGATAATGGAGTAGCCCTCCTTGTTTGGGGGAGGCCAGTTCAACAGTTACAATGGACGCAGGCAGGTTAGAAGTGAGCTGCGTTGTTGGACGAACATAAAATTTGAAAGTTTATATATTGCTATTTATTGTAATGACGTAAATCCAGCATAGGTTTTTGTTATTGCGCACTATGCGCAAGCACTCACACTTAGGGTATTTCTTTTCTTGTAAATCTAATTAGCAAGTTGTTTAGTTTACCATCGCCAAAACTATTGTATATTGCCTATTGTCGCCATACGTTGCTCAAGAAAAGTACCACTATCTGCGGTGCACATGCAAGAAAGGTAATTTCCGGAATTTCTGGTCCTATTCTGTAAATTATTTCACTGTTAAATAAGCGAAACGTAGACTGATTGGGTAGTTATATACCTAATCAACATTCGGGAGTACGTAGACCCGTATTATGAAAGCTTGCTCAATCATCGATCTATGCTTGATTGACGTTTTTGCCATAGCGTTACTCAAGCTCAGACATCGATATAATATGTATAAATCGATGTCTGAGCAAGCTTTCATAATACGGGCCCTAGAGTAGGCAGCGGTAACGAGTTCAAGGGGCATTTTTGACAATGTTCAATGCCGAGCTTAAAGCCAGCAATGAATTTCCTTCAAAAACAGTACAAAAATCCGCTCCCACTTAATTCACTGTCCACCGAGAAAGAGCGCAATCATTTTCCAGTTCCAATTCTAATCTTTGTACACCACTTTTTGCATTATTGATAGAGCTGTTGCAAAAATATCCGGTCAATCCCAAAGTGTTGTCATCATTCAGATCCCATCGCTTCTTCCACGCGTATAATATTTCGCGATCGACATGCATTAGCGATGTTATCTCAATGCATCTTAATTCCGCTGCTATAGATATGAATATCTGAATGAACGTGTGGGCAACAGGAATTTAAAATAAAACCGCGAATATCATCATGTTTGTATAATATTTTGTTACATCAAAAACATTTTAGATTATTTTATTTGTACGCCCTCTATGTAGCAAGTAGTGAAGCAGAGAAAGCGCCATCTAGTGTCAAGGCTTATTACTATAAAAGGCTCTGCCTTCCACAAGCAAAATACGCGTGAATGAGTAAAGTAGGGCCGTTTTGTAGTTGTGTTCGAGCTCGCTTTCTAGTTCACCGTTAAGCTCAAAGATGACGTAACTGGTAGCTATTATAATTTTAAGTGAAGTACATTCTCAATTTCGTGTGGTAACTCATTGATTTCAAAGTACCTAGTATTTTCCTTACATTATATCACAGCATAGCTATTTTACCACTCTAGAATTTATATGAAGGTCACATACTAATCTTATCACGAAACCAACCTTTTTCCAACAGCCTTGCAAAGCTAAAACTAAATTAGTCCGCGGGCAGAAACTAGTGTAACATAACTATTTTAGTTGCAAGTGATAAAAAGCTTGCTTTATATCACTTGCAAGTAAAAAAGTCTACTTCTTCAACACAAGTGTCGCACTCCACAAAGCAGCAGTTCACCATTCGACACCTACACCGTGACGTCACATTCCTGACTCCAGTCACATACCCCCTTGTACAACACAAGGTCGCACAGTTGTTCCTGTCCTTACAAACCCTGCCCTTCGTCCTAGAACATAGGTTTGGAGTCTTGTGTAGATAGACCAAGTCATTCCTTTTAATTTTTTTCTTTTTAACAGATCGTTTCGCCGTATCATTCAGTTTCTTCTTCACCGCGTGATGGTAATGCTTTTTCAGCAAACCCATTGCGGAGTTGAAAGGCCCGAGTCGCTTCCAGCAGGTCTTCGTTGTACACGAACCGGAAAATCCGTGGCATTTGCAGACTTCTCTCAATTGTTCGCCAATCGCATTGATACCTACGATCACATCTTGTTTAAAAAGCTCTCCTGATTGATCATTGCCGCCGTGTTTGAAGTCTAGAAAGTTCTTTGCTACGCGTTTTCCGTATTTGAAGTCATCGCCGCAGCCGCTGCCTTTCCAGGTCGAGTTGTTACCAAAAGTGTTTAGACAGGAGCAGGTCATCATGTTTCCAGATGCACAAGCTCTAGCGATCGCATGCGTAACAGATGCAGCCATTAGGGAATACACAAAGGCAGTTTCTCTATAAATCTTGCTGAAAATGGTTCTATTTGCTTTCCGGTTGAACTTTAATGTGCAATTCCAGCGGTCGTATTGGAAGGTTTCCTCGCAGGCTGTGATGGCTTGTTCCTTGGCTATGGCGAGGGCGTTCGGGAGTCCGAAGTCTCGATTGCAGAGTTTAATCTGCCGTTTGGTGGTTCCGGGCAGTTGGCAGGCGCCAGGAGGGGTCGTTTGGGACCGCTCGGTGAACAACGATTCGACTGTCCGTTGAAGAATGGACTGAGGTCTGCAACAAGAATTAGAATTGTAATAAGATTAGGTATATTTACTAAGACGGTACGTACCTATAGTAAATATTTTAAATCTGTAATAAAATAATAAAAATAAATAAAATAAATAATGCTGGACAATCCACACAGCATCATCTAGCCCCAAAGTAAGCAGAGCTTGTGTTATGGGTACTAGATGACTGATAAACTTAATACAATACATACATAACATAGATAGATATTTTTTATTATGTAGAGAAAATACCCAGAACACCCGGAAAAAATATTTGCAGGTCGTACAAACATTTGTCCTAAGGCGGGAATCGAACCCGCAACCTTCTGCGTCGCAGGCGGACCTTCGCCCGCCGCGCCACATCGGTCGTCAAAATAGTAATGTTAGTAATGTTAGTAATGTTATTATGTACTACACAAGATGCTTACTTTGGGGCTGGATGATTCTTTGTGGATAGCATTTATTTGTAGTGGATAGCCCAGTATTATTTCGTTATATATTTATTTATAATTCTTTATTGCACTAATAAAAACAAATACCTGTAAAATTTAAAACTAGAGAGATTATGGCAAAGGCGAGCTTAACCCTAAAAAGAGTTCTCTTCCAGCAAACCTTATTGGGAGAGAGATACAAGTTTGTCATAGTGGGTTCGTGTGCATATACAGAAAGAAGATTGAATCCTTATTTATTGCGTAGATCAGTGAATTGAAAAAAAACGGAGCTCAGGTTCCTACTTGGTACTTGTTAGGTATCAAGTATTAGGTGCGAAGGTAGGTATTCTTTTTTTTTTTTTACGTACTGTATAGATCGTGTAAAGAAGATTAGAATAACCTTCTCAAAATAAATTTTAATGTATAAATTTTTAGGGTTCCCAAAGGGTGAAAACGGAACCCTATTACTAAGCCTCCGCTGTCCATCCGTCCGTCCGTCCATCTGTCACAGGGTTCTATCTCATGAACCGTAAGAGGTAGAAAGTTGAAATTTTCAGAGAATGTGTATTTCTTTTGCCACTAGAACAAAATAAAATAAATATCAAAATTAAAGGGGGCTCCGATACAAAAAACGTGATTTTATTGCCTTTTTTGCTCTTAATTTGTATCATTTATTACATTTTTATACTTATTTATATACTTAGTCAATAAGTCCTGATAAATGTATGTATCATTACATTTATATACTTAGTCAATAAGTCCTGATAAATGTATGTACCATAATATGATGCAATAAATAAATAAATAAAGGTACGACCTATTTATAACAGTAACTAAAATAGACATGGACATAGCACAGCTACAGACTGAATTGGATTTAAATTTTAAAGTAGTTTTCCAACATTTTTCCAAATAAAACTCTACATTGTGTTCGCTGTGTTTTCTATTTCAACATTAATGGGCAGGTATATTTAGGCCCGTATTTGCCCAGTCATAAATCTATACTTGATTGACGTTTATGCTTTAGAAAAGCGTTACTCAAGCATAGATCGATGACTGAGTAAGCTTTCGTAATATGGGCCTTAGTTAGGTACCTATTGTTTGGCAAATAATCACGCACGAACTTACCCTTCCATATTTTTCGAAGCGACACAAACACACAATAAAATAACAAATAAACTAAAACTTAACATTTTCAAGAGATCCGTACAATCACATAGCGTCAAATGAATGCAGTTGGAATGAGTCAAAGACAAGTCGTTATCTATGAAGGGTGGGCCTGTACGAAAATGGTATTACAAACATGGGAATCAATGTGCATACAGTACAATGCGCAAATAATGGACAAGAAACATTGTGGTTTTGTTGAACGGAATTACAAAGAGAAACATCCCACAAACCCATAAAAAAACAACGATTTTCCTCATAAAATCTTACCAATATCCATGGAGGAAATCCTCATCTGCACACATAGTTCCACTGCTGAACATGCCTCCCTCAAACAAAGGAGGGGCTTTGGTATAATCTCCACGCTTGGTGGAGGAAATAACTATAAAAAATTTACTTATTTACCAAACCGTATATTTCCCGATTCCGAGGAAAAACCTCATATTTTTTAGAATAAAACACATTTTAGGAATTTGTGAATAGTCTTATGAGTTTCGCATGATCGACTAAGTAACTAACTTCGTAATCAGCCTCAGAGAAAATCATTGGTTTTTATTTATTATTCGTTCAGCCCTCATAAGCAAAGATCTTTCTTTTCTAAAAATCATAAAAAAAAAGGAATTTACTCATCAAAACTATAACTAGGTCATAAATTAGACTTATAAGTACTTACTACTTACTTAATCTAAGTACTTATTGTTATACAGTTTACTACTAATTATAGATACTGAACAAAGAACATTTTTGAAGTAAGATTAGTTCAAGAAAGTACTTAGGTGATGTGATAACGATGAAAAGGTTAAGGACTCAGCATCGCTGATTTTCAGTCCCACCTGGAAAATGTCCGCTGTCGCCACAAACTGTAGGTAAGTATTAATGGTTTAATACAGATTTTGGAGTTGACTTGACCTAAGGCCAGCTGTAAACAGCATTACGTAAAAAAAAAGAAAAAATATATATGCATCCTAGAATCCTAGATAATAGTGTTTCATTTATTTATCGTTTATTAGGGCACAAACAGTACTTGTACAACATCCAACCTAATATAATAAATTCTTCTAATATGTCTGTCTGTTACCTTTTCACGCCTAAACCGCTCAACGGATCTCAATGAAATTTGGCAGGGAGTTAAATGGTATCCCGGGGGCGGACATAGGCTACTTAAAAAGCGCGTGCGAAGCCGCGGGGATGAGCTAGTCCCTATAAAACCTTCTTAATTTAATCAAATTGTAAAGCCATTTCTTCGGTGGCTGCAGTGCAGGGTAGGTATTCAAACCAAACATAATTTCTATCTTTGCTAATACGTTATTTATGCAAACCATTAATACGTATGTTTATATGAGCTGAAAGTTGCAAACACAGATGTGGTACAACTATATTTACATCGTAAAAGTTTCGCTTCTTTCTGTCTACACTTACATCAACACAGAACAGATATCAACTTTAGGTTTTTGGATAAAGATGCCTTGTATGCTCAGGGGATTGATAACTCACTATGCTATCGATATTTTTGACTTTATGACCTAAAACCACGAATGTAAGATAATAAATGCTGATAATGATAGAGCTTAAAAATGATTGGATCTTGAAGAATATGAAAGTAAGGCGTGAACTGTGTGGATGAGGTTATCGAGGGTGTTAAAAACTACTAACCTTCGAACAAGGAGCGCGTAGCAGGACTCAGCTCTTACCAGAATTCCTCGGGTCGTCACGGCTAAAATTAAACCTTTGAGATCTGTATGTACTTCACTGGGCGGGGAAGTTTAGCGTTAGCTTAGAGGGGCCGCCGGTCGGAGCAGTAGAGCTAGCACTGAGGAGTCTCGTACAGCATCGTGATTCACATCAACACAAGCAGTCACACGCACTGCACAAATCAATATCGACTTCTACGATAATTACAAGCACGACAATAATTTATAACTATTTAATGTAAAGCGATAACCGTGTACTTTCAACTCGACTCTCCAAGAAGGAATGTCATTATTTCGACGAATTCGCGGGAAATAAGCCACGGTCATAAACGTACGCGGCGGGAGAAAATGTCAAAGTCACGAATGTCAGATACGTCAAAGACAAGTCACAATCTAACTTACAGAATGATGAAAGCCAAGTTTGAACGTTGAACTCCCTTACTTTCCCTGAACGAAGGTCTATGTTCACGTGCAAAAAATTGAGTTTACTTTGGCGACATCTAGTTATTATTCAAGTCTAATTTCGTTTAATGACACATGGATGAAACTGTTGACGCCCGTTGCCACGGAAACCATTAGGTGATAATGAAATTATCACATTCTGAAGATTTATTACAAATCTACGTTTAACGGCGCACATAGCGATTCCTCGAGAATCAAACTTATAGGAGACCACCTCAAAATCAATTTTTATACAACAACGAAAGAATCATCAAAATCTATTAATAATTAGCGTAGATATTACCAAAACTGTTGTAGTTAGTCGTGATTCTCCAAAAATATTATGTTGCTTTTTAAGTTTGACGAGATAAATACTAATTGCTCGGGTATAAAAATTTTATGGGACCACCTCGGGATCATTTTCTATACAATAGTGAAAGAATCAGTAAAATCAGTTACCCATAGGCGGAGATATCAAGTAACATACATACATAAAAAAAAACATACAGACGAACTGAGAACCTACTGCATTTTGAAGTCGGTTAAAAAGTTACAGCAATAAATTTACAAACAGCGGCAATCGATCGTGAATCAGCTTACTGCTCTATTTCCTACTAGACACATTTAAGGGATCTTAATAACCACCTCGCTATTTCATTCTTATACATGCTCTGTTGTCGAGGACAGCTCGTTCCTGCAAAACAGGAAAACTGTTGAGAATCCATTAGTTTGTAGGTAACACGTTATAAATTATCGGACAAAGAGTGCCATAAAAAGTGTATGTGATAATTCGTTCTTGGGTTTTATTTTCTAGGGTTTATTTGAAAGTTCAATCTCCGTTAAATAAAAAAGTTAAATCTCTTCAGATGAATTGATAAGTTCGTCAATTTGAAAAGGGTTTAGATGGGTTCCCCATGAGAAGGTAATGCCCTCTTAGCCGAATTTTCAGCCACGGCACCCTGTCTCAACGGACACTAGTCATGTCCGCAGTCCGACAGATAATAGTGCGCAAACGTATGCGCAAACACAGGTGCACTCTCTATCCCTTCACTCAGGCTGGTCAGAGTTACCATAATGTATATCTATATATGTAAACATCCGTTATCTAGTACCCACAACACAAGCTCTGCTTATCTTGGGGCTAGAGGATGCTGTGTGAATTGCCCAGAATTATTTATTTAAAATATTGAATGTGACACATTCAATATTTTAAATAAATAATTCTGTGCACAATAATATGCATCCACAACTATTGCGGATGCATATTATTGTGCACATAATTAATGTTTTCATAACAGTATTTTAGCCTTCAGTCGATTACGTACAAAGTAATGAAAGAGATAGGAAGCCAGGTTGCTCCAAAGCATTCACAACGGAGATAACGAGCTTTCCTCGAACTTTAGCATATTGAAGTTCGTCGAAAAACAACCGTTAAAAATCAAACCGTTGACACAATAGTTTCGCTAGACGAGCATCCATAATCGTGTCAAGAAACAAGATGTTAAGGCCTGTTGTGACCAAGGCGGTATTCGCTACCCAGAGCCTCAGCGGTAAATTTCGCTTCGATGTCGCTCGGATTTTCGCGCGGTCCGTGGTGTGCCGCCGAGTATTTAAGAGCTTATTCAGGCCTATGCGGTATTGGGGACCCAGAGCCTTAGCGATAAATTTCGCTTCGGTTTGCTCGGAATTTCGCGTGGTCCGTGGTTTTCCGCAGAGTAGGTATTATAAGGCCTATTCAAACTTAGGCGGTATTCACTACCCATACCGGCAGAGAAATACGAGTGGGTATGCGGCAATCCCACTGTCTATTCAGACTAAGTACGTAGGTACGCCCGATTTGTTGACAGTTAGTCCGACACGCGTTTCGTCCAAAACGTTATTTGTCTAGTTTACTTTTCGTCCAACTCGCCACATCAATGACTGCTTATGTCCCAGTCCAGAATATAAATACTCCTAATTCCATGTAAAAAAATCATTGAAATACAAATACATTGTTTGAACATTATTATAATTACTTATTATGTACCATAATTAACGTACTTATTAATCTTTTCAGCCAAATAAAATAGAGAATCACATATAAACTTTTTTAACTAGCTTGAGCAAGACTTATTTATTTATTTAATAAAAGGTTCACCAACATATCAAACACTAAATAAGGTCCTATACTTAAAATATTTTTCTTCTACAAATGACTTTTGAGTTAAAATATAAAATTTAGTTAGGTTAATAAAACTAGGAAAATATATTAAAGGCCAATGTAGACAGGCGCCATATTATTTTTTTGCAGTGCAGTACAAGGGCTCTGTGAGAGGCCAAGATGCGCCATGCATGTCATAATGATGCAGCTGATTATACGGAGGATGCCACTTGGCCCATTTTGCGAGGCAAATAAAAAGTAGAAATAAAATTGGGGCAAAAATGTATTAATTTAGTTCCATGACAATTTGTTCCACTCGGTAGAGCACTGTCGACATGGGTGCAGGTTCAAGTCCTGTGACAGCAAAACTTTTATAAGCATTTCATGTAAAATGTACACCAGTACCTACATTAAGTAACTTTTAAAATCAAAATAATCATTTTATGGTACACTTTTAAGGGACTGATTCAAAGTACTTATCTGTACTTTTATACTTAACTTGCCTGTTATGGAATGTAAAGTTTTAGTAAACTTGTTTCTGCCCGCGGCTTCGCACGCGTTGTTTCCATGGAAACGTTCCAAGGTTATTTAACTTCCTATGAGAACTGATTTATGGGATAAAAAGTAGATTATGTTTCTATTCCAAGCTTAGAACTGTGACTGTAACCTATGAATGTTATGAATAAATGATTTATGAACTACGATGTAAACAATTTTAGTAATATAATCAAAACAAATTTAATGGATAAATCATATTATACACTCGACGAAGCTATTGTTGATGATCTTACTGTTATACCTACCTAATCTTAGTATATTTATTTACTCTGCTTGTAGCAATTTTATTTCATATTACTTCGTGTTTGTTTTGTAACATAAATGTATATAAATTGACTTTTCCAAGTGTACCAATGTATCTTTATGGAATAAATAAATACAATACGTCTATACAAAATTTCTGCCTGATCCGTTCAGTATTTTGGCGTGAAGTAACAAGCATCCATCCATTCAAACACCCAGCCATCCAAACTTTCGCATTTATAATATAAGTGTGATGGTCAATTTCTTTTTTTTGGTCTATTAATCACATTTTAAATTAATGTTAAATACACTAGAGTATAATTACAATCTAGTCATAAAATTGGCTAACTTTGTAACTTCTAACCCACAGAAGCTAAATAGAGCAGTCTCTGTGACTGGTCTGATGTACCGGAGACCGCGCGGACCGTCTGTAAAGCCTGTGGAACGTTCGCAAACTGGGTTACAAAAGCTTGGCTGGGATGAATTTTATATTAGCCACTGACAGCTTCTTTGTACGTTTGGACTCAATCGGAGACTGGGACCGCGGTCTGTATCATAGAAATATATTTAGCAAGATAGAAGCAAACAGTTTACTTACCTCGCGTGCCAAAAAGAGGTTGAGAGCCTCTTTGCTCGCCGCAAAATTCAGCCTGCTCCCGACCGCTTTCCACGTGAGACGTCAGGTTATAAAACTAAATGCCTTGCTGTTCATCATACTAATATTATTAATCCGAAAATATGTGAAATGTGAATTTATTTTGTAACCTAGTCCCCAAATCTACAGAAAAAATCGAGATAAAATTTTGCGCACGTTTAACTCTAACTTAGTTAATAGGCTACTTATTATACCGAAAACATGCGTGCGAAGCCGCGGGCAGAAGTTAGTAAACAAATGAACATGTTGTAATATACACGAAAAACAATTAGAAAATATAATAAACCGCCAAGTGCGAGTCGACTCGTACATGAAGGGTTCCATACCGTAAAAATCAGGCATCTTTTTCAATGAACATCAAATTTTTACTTGTTTGGAGACCCCTATAAATTTTCAACTTCATTATATTTTTAGTATTTGTTGTTATTACAGTTCAAGTGTTACTTATTTATACTAGAAAGTTAATGTGTCTACCTATTGTGGTTCAAGAGATACAGCCTTGACAAACAAATAGCAAAAATAGCAAATAAAAAAACACGTTTTTGGTATGGAAGCCCCTGTTAATTTGTATATTTATTTTATTTTTATTTTATTGTTTTAGCGGCAAGAGGAATACACATTCTCATAAAATTTCAACTGTCTACCTGTTACGGTTCATGATATATAGCCACGTGACAGACAGACGGACGGACGGAGGGACAAACGGACGGACAGCGAAGGCTTAGTAATGGGGTTCCGTTTTCACCCTTCGGGTACGAAACCCTAAAATCCAACAACAAAACATGTTTTTTTTTCTGTTCCAATCGCGCGTATTCCCGAATTGCAAAGAGATTCCTGCCAAACGGGGCCTTTACTCGCAAAAGTTTAAATAGGTAGTTGATAAACTTATTCAACAATTTTGTAGGAATTCGGTACTTATCGTATACAATAATTGAGATCATATAATCGCTTGCGCAGCGTGGAAATTACGGACATAATCTCCAAACGATAAGAGTCCTTAAGGCTCATAATAGGAAAGGCCGATAGCCAGAAGTGTACTGGTATAAAAGCTGTTGATGATGAATCAACAGCGGGCTAAGTCAATAAAAGCTAAGCAGAATGAAATAAGGATCAAAAAATAATAAATAGACAAAGTTTGAAGGGATTAGGAACCTACCTAAGCTTAAGGGGCGAACCTAATGGGTTTGGTTGTTAAAATAGGCCTAGATCTCAGTACACACGGGATCCTCGTGGTAAAAACTCGAATTACACATTTTTTCTTTGGTTCTTTAAAAGTAAAACACGATTGAGAAAAAGATTACAAAGAAAAAAAATTTGGTCGAGATCTCAGGAACCCTGATTAGTAGGTAGTACTCCGCTTACGACGTTCCAAAAACGTTTGCTCTGTCCCGCTCCTATGAACGCGAAATCCTATGCCTATCCTTTTCACAAAATGGCGCACAATGCGCCCTCTTAAGTGAAATTCCTTCTTACAGAGTGTGTACAGAGTGTAGTGTGATTGAAAAGGAACTTTTATTTTTTTCAGCTTTATTTGTCCAAGTTGCCAATAAGACTAGATTTATTGACATCTTTTGTCCAGGTTTTGTCTTTATTAATAATAATAATAACTCTTTATTCCAGACACAATGATCCATATTATTTAACGAACAAAACAAATATCATTTTAACATCAAAGTATGGCGCGACGGACGGCGCGGCGGCGGCGGCGCGCGGCGTATGATCGAAGTGCTACGCTGCTACGTCGTAGAGGTGCTACGACATAGCTACGCGATAAATTCGAGATTAGAAAATTTGTAATATTTATAATATAGATTGGGACAGAAAACTATTATGATAATAGACAATAAGTGGATTTATACGGACTTTTGAATATTCCTCAAATGTAACTAGGAATCGAGTATGATCCAGTTACACGGTCACGGTTGTCTGGTAGAGATCGCTCTTGAGCGATAAGACCGCCAATTGTCACATTTTTTGTAATATTTATATTATTTGTTAATTGTTTCGTAAAGTGTGCAATAAAGAATTTTCTATTTATCTATCTTGTTTCTACCCGCGACTTCTCTCGCTTTTCCGTGATAAGAAATAGCCTATTTTCTTCTCCATTAAATAATCTATCTCCTAGCGAAATTTCATTTAATTCGTTCAGTCGGTTAAGCGTGAAAAAGTAATAGACATACAGACAGACTTACTATCGCATTTATAATATACTAGTTTCTGCCCTCGGCTTCGTAAGCGTTGTTTCTATGGAACCGTTAAATAGTGCATTGTTCACCGAGGTAAGAAAGAGACTGGTTCCTAACGAATGTGTCATTTGAGGCCCTCGACTGCGCCTCGGGCCTTAAAACACACGAGGTAGGAATCGCACTTTCTCCTGAGTAGTGCGATAGCACATAGTGCTTTTTACTACCCCTACGAGGAAAATAACACATTTTCCGAAAAAGAAGTTGCACTTTTCACACGAAATCTTCATAAGTCTTGTTGTACTTATTTCTGGATTTCTAGGGTAATAGGTTCTCAATCACTGCTTGAGCAGTTTCTTTTATTACTGGCGGTGTCATAAAATCTTTACTATCACTCGACGACATTCTGTAGAATTAATAAAATTAACTAACTCAAATGCAAATTTTGAAGAAATTCCCGCAAATGCCTCAGACACTTGGTTCTATTTTTGAGTCACTGTTCCTAGAACGGAAGAGGCCGATATCATATGGTGGACTCGGAGTAAAAACTTATTGTAGTTTAACCTATAATGAAAACCACCAAAACTACAGGCTGAAATTTCAGAAAATTATAAAAAAAAAACACGTTACAAATGTATTTCCATACATTATTCTCTACCGGCAAACGCGTGAGAAATGAAATTCAATGGAGTTTTTCGACCCACATTCTAGTAAGCCTGCAATGACGTGCTTTCTAGCTCAAGTTTGGAAAAGGAATAAGTCACTTTCCGAGCAGGTGTAGTATAAAAGTTATTTCTATCCTCTGGGATCTGTTTTATGGGATAAAAAGCAGGTACTACATATGTGCAAAATTTCAGCCCGACCGGTTCAGTCGTTATGACGTGAAGAGGTAGCAACAGCCTTCCATCCATCCAATCATTCAAACTTACGCATTTATATTATTCGTGTAGATGTGAAGTATGGATATGGATTTAGACAGGTGACTATATTCACTGGTAAAACAAATCCTGTCATAGAAACTAAGCCAGTGTATCAGTAGCTCGTTACGATACGAATGGATGAGGGTGCGAGGTCACCGACCCTTGGCATACATCCAACGCGGCGCGTGGCGGCCAAGTGCTATTTTTCGCCAGATGCAGGAACTGATTTTAAGAGCGAACCTAACGGGTTCGTTTGTCAATCTAGGCCTAGATCTCAGTACTCACGGGATCCCCCGTGGTAATAAACTCGAATTAGGTACATCAAATTCGACATTTTTTCTTAGGTTCCTTGAATGTGATAAAAAAAATCAAAACAGTACACTGTTTCGCACATAATTTGGTCGAGGCCTCAAGAACCCTGCGGTTTATTAATTTTTATGGTTTGATTCGTAGGTTATTGCTAATTATTCTTCATCATTCAAGTTTTGTAGTTTTCTTGTAGTATATAAGCAAAAACTTGATTTTTGCGCTTACGCCGTTACAAAAACGTATGCTCTGTCCCGCTCCTATGAAAGCGAAATCCTATGCCTATCCTTTTCACACAAAGGCACGCAATGCGACTAGACTATAATACCGTTGTACTGTCCAGCGACAGTACAACGGTATTGGGGACGCTTCCGAATGGTATTGATATGGATCAGTTGAGCTCAGCTGTAGATTGTTTGCAACAGACTGAGATTCAGAACATGGAATATCTGTGTCCATAATAAAGTGCCTACTAACCTAACCTTGCAGCGTAATGAAATGTCATTATCGTCAAAGAGTCGACGCTGCGGGAATCGTCTTACGTGGACTTGGGATGCAGGGAACCATTCATAATGTCTCTTGACTTATTATGTGATAAAGTGACATCGATTTTTTGTTGAGCACATGCTAATCTATGTTGTTGAGCACATGCTTATCTATTTAAACAAAATGTTTGCCATAAAAACCTCTGTTCTCTGTTCTGTGCTGCAGTCGAAATTTCCAAAATTTTCCTTATAATACTGATCACATATGACATCAGGACAACAAAAAATCTTTGCCATAACTCTGTTCTGTACTGCATTTGAACTCTTAATCTTGATCACGTACAACATAGTTCAACTACCTAACCCCTAAAGCTCGTTACCATCCCCCCCTGCCCCCTTATCCAAGAGATTCGATTTTATATCAACCAACATAAATTGTAAGTGCACATTATCATTATCCATAATGTCTATGCTGACCATTTTGATACCTAAATAAGAAAGTAGGTAACTTATCGGTCTGTTTGTTATCTTCTTGTAAGTAGTTGGAGGGCTTTGCCCTGCAGTGGTACAATGAAAGCTAAAAATATTCATGTATTATTACGATAAGATAAACAACGCTTTTGTAAAATTGATTAAAAAGTACAATTAGGTTCAAAAATGTCTCAATTACTAAATCCTGAAATATTTGTGCAGTAAACAACAACGGGCTTCCATTTCGTTCTCGTTTCGAACTTCGCAGAAAAACATGAAAATAAATCGTTTTTGAAATTTATCTTATACGCTTCGCAAAGATAAATTATTTTAATATTGATAACAAAAACATAATTCAAAATGACGTGACGAATTAATTATCTCTAGGATATTCAGTAGATTTTCGAGGATTTTTTTTAAAATCTCTTATGTCTTATAGTTTTATGAGAGTTTCTCAAAGACCAGTGATACCTATCGTGATTAGGTATCTTTTTTTTTTTTTTTTTTTTTTTTTTTTTTTTTTTTTTTTTTTTATGGCAATTTTATTCCTCTTTTTTTGGTTTCTGAGGAAACTTTTGCCATCATCACGTACTAGTTCACGGATCAAGTTATAATAAAATATAAGACTGACTCATCAGGGTTTTATCAGTAGACAGGAATATTACAAATGTACAAGACTAAGACAACTACATTAAATACACAAATGTACAAAATAAAGACATTATACAATATTGTTTAAATAACACTAGGTACTACATTACACGCTACAGCTTAATATCATGGACATTCAAATATTTAATCAATGCTCTAGTATTTTCTTTAATAGTAAGGGAAAGGAGAGAAGATAAATTAGAAGGAAGAGGAGCTTTGTAATGAACTAGGAGGTCATACAAAGAAGGATTTAGGAATAAAGGACAGCAGAACATAAGATGGGCAATAGTTCCTTCATCCAAACCACATTCACAGATGGATGAGTCCCTCACTCTTATTTTGCGTAAATGAACAGGTGAAGAGCAATGACCAATTCGCATTCTAGACAATGTTGATGAGATTTGTTTCGAAGATTTTAACTTTGCGAACCAAGGCCGAAAAGCTATTAACGGTTGAATGATTAGGTATCAACTGCCTTTGTCATTTTCGACACGTGCAAAAATAACGAGATAAAAAGAAAGTTTTCCTACTCTCAGTATGGATACATCATGTTTCATTATTCCAAACTAAAATTCCATATCTCTGCTAAGCAATTATAACTTCTACTGATGTACAAATAAGAACCTGTAAACGTTAGCGGAGCGCATATTTTATGTTTGTAGATTTGAACACAGAGTCGTTTCATAGACTTTTCTGGCGTTCAAGTAAAATGTAGAAGCTATAACGCATGCGTAGTGAACTGCAAACATCCCTTGCCACCAGACGTGGGTCGTTCGCTTTAGAACGCGCGCGTATCAAAATTTGTTAGCATCATCTTTGTTTTAGTAAAAAAAGCAACTAGACAGTTTATTTGTTTGATTGCACCTGTCAATTGCTTTTTATGAAATATTTAGCTGAATCGTGTGTATTGTCGTAAAACGAGTGAAGGGTGTTTTGTTATTGGGGCGTGTTTGGAAATGATTCGTTGAATTGCTGAATTTGGTGAGTTGTTTATTTATTTGAGATAGTAAGCAAGGCTTATAAATTGAATATTGTTGTCGCTGGTATTACAGACACAGTTTAATTTATCATGTGAAGTAAATCTGCAGCAGTACAGAGAAATCGTCAAAAGAAACGGGGCCTTTTAAAATCAACCCCATTCCAGAGCGGACAGAAAAATGCTGCAACTAAGAATACCTACTTATATTTTTATCATAGCTGTATGTTTATTGTCTAGTTGGAAGTGCTCTAGATTGAACTTTGCCTATAAATTATGTAACCAACTACAAATCAGTTAGTAACGCCTTCAAATGTGTATTGCACTACACAGGGCGGGCGGTTTGCGGGTAGCGGCCGCGGGATTACCTTCCTACCATTATTTTATTTATTAATAATTTGGCCGCAGCTTCGCACGCGTTTTAATAAAATAGCCTGTTTGTTTTTACTGGTCCAGATCTTTGTGTGTGCAAAATTTCAGCCCGACCCATTCAGTAGGTAGTTTTGGCGTTGTCTTAGGTCATACATCTTCACAAGCGCAATCTCTCGCAATTATAATATTATAAATAAAATAACAATTAGGCAGACCAAACAAATCTACTGAATGATGAGATGAATTAGATTCAGATTACATCATTTGGTGTCAAGAATTTAACAATATTTGGCAAATATTTACTAGCATTTTGTGACAAAAAAAAAACGGTCTTGTTATCATCTCATAACATGGAAGCGGAGTATTGTAGAGGTTCTAACAACTGTGAATTTCAATATTTTATGTTTCGAGATCGGTTTTGAAACCCTTTTTCACGCTTTTTTGGTTCTTTTTTCAGTCTTTAATATCTCAGTAACTACAGCAGTAATTAACTTGAAATGTAATGTAATAAAACATTTCATGCGCCTGTACATAATTAATGAAAAATTAAATTAATAAAATTAAAATGAATATGAAAATTTTCAGTAGTTACAAATAAGATTTCATACTTTTTGAAATGTTTTGAAAAAAAGTCGAAAAATTACTCATTCCTCCCCGAAACATTATAAAAAAGTCTAAAATTTTACCAATGAGTTTGGTAAAAATTTTTTTGGTTGAACATTTCAGATGGATCGGTTTGCAAACTTCAGAGTATAGATATACTCAACCTTCAATTTTTAGGTAAGTATTCATTAAATACCAAAGTCTCTAACCGGTACCTATAGTACATATTGGTATACTTGACAAACGTTCAAACCCTCGGCGCGCGAATCACACTCGCACTTGACGGATCTTGTATATGATTGAGACGGTGCGCTCACAAGTAGGTTATACTAGTAGTAAGTTTGTAGGTAAAACTATACGGGTAAATTAAACGAACAATATTACGTTCTCGATGCGATTTCCTCGCAATGAAGCCGAAGAAATACCACTGAAGCCTTTTACAACCTTTGCTCTTGAAATAGATAGAGGTGCTCCTATCAGCTGTTCAGAAGGTTAGATTCTGTACTTGAAGGAAAACAAGTATCTGAATTAGTTAAGGATATATATGAATACTGATACTTGATAAGCGTGTTAACTATTTGTGAACCTTATTTGTTTTGGAAGAATCGCACTCACCCTGAAGACTTCTTCAGGGTGAGTGCGATTCTTCCAGCGATTCTCCCTCGTATAGGGATGAAACGTTGGTGTTCTTCCAACAGAAATAAGGTTCTTAGTTGACCCGCTTACATCCGTAATGAGTTAATCAAACTATTATAGTTTTTTAGCAAATTAAAAGTATCAGTACGATCAGAAAAATATGCATGACATGTTGAAGCAGCGCTAAATTTTAGTCTGGGGCTGACTGAGAGGCTGGTTAAATTATCTACATCTTATTACTAGGTAATATGTATCTAAAAGAAAATATTATTACAACGGGATTACCAGTTCTTGACCACTGACAGTATAAACTTATACTGGTCTGTCTGAGGATGCCCACGCCCAATTAACTTTATACTTTATGCTAATAACATGTTTTTGTTTTATGTTTGTTGAACAATAGACTGACCTATCTGATTGTACCAATGCAATGAGGCCTTTACTTAAAACGGAAAAAAGGGAGATTTTTAGGTAGGAATAGAATAGAATATAGGTATATATATAGGTAGATATAGAATATATATACATATATATATAGGTAAATATAGAATATATATATATAGGTAGATATAGAATATAGGTAGGAATAGAATAGAATATACTCGTAACTTAATTGCACCATCAATACATTTATAAAACAAGAACTTAATACTAATTGTATCTAATGTGGCACAATCAGCGGTCTTATCGCTAACAGCGATCTCTTCCAGACAATCTTTGGATGGATAGGATCGGTACGTATTGAAGCTAACGGTAGCGTAAATGATGAAGTATCAAAAATAATAGAAAAACTTTAAAAACAGAAACTATAATAATTAACTGAATAGGGCAAAAAAGACACAAGAAAACAAGAGTGATTACAAAATAAAAAGAAATAATGATATCAGGAAGACTTATCAAGAGTGGACAGATAGTGTTGATGAACCATACTTTTTTTTAGGACTGTCAAATGTGTTTGTTTGACCTCTTTCTCCGCGAAATACATCTTGCCATCTATCGAGTTCTAAGGTACCGTTACACTCTGTTAAGTATCAAGTGCGAGTGACTAGTGCAAGTTATCAGTGATTAGTAAAATTCGTCCGTTTACTCGCTGATTTTACTAAACTTGTCACTCGCACTTTCTACTTATAAATCTGGCATAAGTAGGTCTGTTTCATTTTTGGGAAACGCTTCGTTTTGAAAATACTTAGATGCGATTCAATAACGAATTCATATCACCCATACTTTTCATTTAATACGAAATTGTCCATTCACGCTTAAAAATTGAATTTACGATTCGATGAAATCCAAAGCCTATGCAAAATACTGGGAAAACTAAAGCGATTCAATAGTAAATCCTGATACTATTCAACTGGGTGATGATCATATTTGGCCAGTCGCCTCGTTAGTCGTAATTGAAAGGGTAGGTGTGTGCATGTTTCGCGGATAGATAGCACTTTATTCATGGTGTGGCCGGACCTTTATCACTGTCAATGTCAATTAATATTATTTTGTTCTTTTTATAAGAAAAGCTTGACCGACTACACCGATCGTCAACAAAATTGTGCTGGCGATCGGTGTAGTCGGATGAGTTATGTGTGCCGGAGATGAATCATGATTTTGAGAGATGAGAGGGTTAGTTGATTCGGTGGTGTCTAAGACGATTTTAATCGTCTTAGACACCACCGTGGTTTACCACGGTGGTGGTGTCGACCCTGGAAACGTAACCATATATTTACCTTATAAGCCTTACTTAGCAAAGACGAAACTAGGTTAGTAGATATCTACGAAGGTAGGTAACTATTACGCAAATTTTGATAGGTTTTCCAGGGAGTAAATTATGATAAAAACGCGAAAATAACTTTACTTTTACTTTTTTTTTTTTTTTTTTACTTTGGCTCCCTTTTTATTCTTTGGTGCGTTAACCAAAATAGCTGAACGGAACTAGATGAAATATGGCAAAACGATAGATTAAATCTACCTTTTGATGATTACGGAAATACGGACGAAGTCGCTGAACATATGTAGATAGTAGAAGTACCTATACTTCTGCGATAATTTTGTGAGGCAATTCTTCAAAGGTAATTCAAATCAGTATCCGCTGTTACTTCAAAAGGTCCTCAAACATGACGAACAGTTTACGCAATCTGCAAATCCCGTGGGTCCCTATAAACCCCTTTGAGTAAATACATGGTAATCGTGCATAGGCTGTGCTCAACGAACCACATTCGAACCTTCGGTCGTGAGGCACCAACCCGTGAGCAAACCATGTTTGCCTGGGACTGGATGGTCCGTAGCTTTGTATAATTTAGTATTTTTATCGAGAGAAGAGAAAAAAGAAGGGTAAAGTTGAAGCGAAGGGATAGCAGTCTGTAGTTATACATCTCAGCCGTAGGACGTCCAGCCGTTGAACATTTGCCTCAGCCAAAGGTTTAATGTTTGGGGCGTTTGTTATACTTGCCACGCGTGGCAGGCGGGTTGGAGATCGTTCGGTGGTGGGTCTATTCAGGAGGTAGAATAGGTCTATTCTGCGGTGGTGGGTCCACCACCGCTGCCTAAGCTGCCTACACCCGTTGGATACCCTAAGTCGCCTCTTACGCGCGGTAGAGTTGGGGTGTAAATTCTAATTATTTATTATTTATTGCACTACCTCATAAAACAAATACATGTAAAACTTAAAACTAGAGAGGTTATGGCAAAGGTGAGCTTAACCCTAAAAAGAGTTCTCTTCCAGAAAACCTTATTGGGATAGAAAGACAAGTTTGTCATAGTGGGTACGTGTGCATATACAGATAGAAAAACGATTGAATCCTTAGCCTACATAGTTACTAAACTACTACATATAATAATATATTACGCTACCCATAAAAATAAATAAAATACTATATTCCGAATAACATACAATATAACAACAATTTTATGCCACGGCAGTCTATATCTTTAAAACTTGGTGCCTACATATCTGCAGCTCTCAATTCTAAAATAAATTGGTATAGGTACAATAGTGTTTACTAAGAAACAGTTTCAAGTTTTATTTATTTATTGCATAGGTAGGTTCATGTTGTAACATAATTATTACAGATTTTTTTCAGTTACCGATCAACATGAAGCTTTAGAGACACTTCTAGGTGGCGACGTTAATCTATAAAGAACAAAGGTAACTTTCCCTTATGGTCCGTCCCAAAAATTTGGGAAATGATAAGATATAAATTCGATTCATCTAAGGGGTTTGAAGATATTTGTATGGAGGGTGGCCCTACATACGCCGCGCTCAATACTAATAACTATAAACCCAAAATCAAATTTAAAATCTTTAACCCCCTTTGCAACTCTGCATTTCTAGTTTCTCCGTATTTGTTCCAGGAAAAGTTAAACATTTTTTTTTTAATTGGTTGAATAATGTCCTTTCCTTAGTTCATCTCTTCATTGCAAATGGCGGCGGCGGCGAGGTGACCAAAAAGGTTACTATTCTACAGGTTAGTTTTAGGTTAGGGGCAGGATTAAAATTAACCTCCTTTGCTTCAGTAGGTAATTAGAATGGAGTAGGTTTATCGGCCAAGGATGAAAAAAAAACTAACTATTATTCTCAGTCTACGCTATTAACAAAATGTATTGCAAATGACCTATAGATTGTTTGCAACAGTCTGCAGTTAGCTTAATTGTTTCAATTGTAAATACTAGTTCTAATTTCTTTTTATTATTGAATTGTTATTTTCTGTGTCAATATTGCAAATACTTACCTATTTATTTTTTGTTTCGTTTTTATAATTGCACTATGGATGTTCCGAATACAACGTCAATATAGATTTATAATATGGTAGATGGCAATATTTATTTTGGCGGTATTTTTAACCACTTTTCGAACCACTTGAAGAGGTTCCTTTGCAACAATTTCCTCACGAGCTCTTAATTTTCACACGAAGTCTTTGATTGAATGAATTGCAAACATGAATCGCTGTATAAACTGCAGAATTAATTTGAATCGGTCGAGACATCTACATAAATTTACAAAGATACCCTAATGAAAACCTTAAAATTAAATTATATTGCACTGTACATACAAATCTAAACCTACCTATACTACGAACACATAACAACCATCGCAAACCAAATTTTTCGCTGTTACTTCCTGCTATTAATTACAACTATTTGTACCACAGCTGGGCAACTACCCCTTTTCTCTTTCCCCATTATTTTCACCTCATACAGTAGAGACTTAATGATCAAAAAGTATATTACGCCATTGCAGTTTCATTCCGTAACACACTCCTATCAATACAATACTCCAAAAATGACTGGACAAGCTACTCTGAGAGCCAATTTGCCAACCCTTATCACGGAAAAATGGTATCAATACCTCCTCTCAATGAGAAACCTAAGACGGAGCTGACTTCTCTCGCACGTGCTCCAGTAACATGATCGGCGCGGCGTCGCAAATCATAGGCTAAAATAGGACAGTTTGGCCTGAACCTGAATAAGCCTTACACATTAATTTGTCTCTAGTTTATACATGGTGCCACGTAACATGTGTGCTAAGCCGAAAGGGAGTGATTCTGGACACCGAGGGAATCAACTTGTAAATAATGATTTTTTGAATTTCGAATATCTTAGTAACACGAATATGAAGAAAACCTGTATGTAATTTAAAAAAAAATTAATAAAGAAACGTTATTCAAAAAAAAGTTAAACAAAAGTTGATTCCCTCGGGGTCCTGAATCACCGCCTTTCGGCTTAGTTGACATGTTTCTTGGCACCCTGTATAATTACCAAATAATGATGAAAGGTTTATCAGACTTTGACAAGTCCAAAAAATGTCCACGAATTGTCAATGGAATCTAAATAATTGTTTAGGTATAGTGTATAATATATCCAAAGCCAATTACTGCACGAGTGTGCATATGTATGGAAATGAAACAGGAAATCGAAGATGCTCGTGTAATCTTCTCATTTCACAAGATGAGATGAAGGTAGAGTGCTTGTGACGAATTTGTTGTTTAATTAACCCAGTTTCTAAGAAACATATCTTAGGCCAGTTTTATTATTGCCAAACGAGTAGGTAATCAAATTATTTGCATATGCTTGATTCTTTTAACTTATTAACTCAATGTTTTAGACAGAGCTCAAGAAGGTAGTAGGAATGTTTCCGCTCGAAAAATTGGTCCGACATTTTCTATCGAAATCCCGCGCCATGTCACCTCCTGACTCAAAAGGCCAATTACCTACACACAAACTGTTTCGCCAATTTCTTATTTTAAAAATTCACAAGTGGGTTGTCCGTTAAACGGTGGCAAGTTGGCACCAAGCCTTTAGTCAAAAGACGGCAAATTGAGTTTGCAACAATTTCATAAACAAGGGCAAAGCTTTTAGAAAAACAGTAATCTGACAAGATTTAGACTTTTTTTACATGTTTTTATTGCGGAACTTGACGGAAAGAATCTGGCATGTATTAAGGATTTGTATACATTTTGGGGGAGATTGGAAGAACGGAAAATACGTAATCTGTCAGGCGTTTATCAAATATCAGACTGCAGAGCCGTGATTGAGTCTAAACAGAAGCGAAGCGAATCTTTACAAGTAACCAATACTTCCCTTTCTTTTTTCTTTAGAATAATATTAAATGTCACAAAAAAATACTACTTATTCGGGACTTAAACCTGCACCCTTCCACTCTGTACGAGAATGCGTTGCCAATTGCGCCACCTCGTCAACCATATTTTAATGCCTATTTTAATTCGACAAAATATGCAATGGTTTGTTTCGTTTCGTTTTTTTTTGTGCAAATTAGTACACTAATTCGTGTGTTAAAGTGCCAATTCGCCGAAACGAAACACTCAATTTCGTGTTAAAGAATTTAAATAGGCCCCCGACGACCCTTTGACTGGTCAGACTGATCATTGGGACGTTTTACGGTTCTCGTGTTCAACTTTCTATAACTACACGCGGTTTTGTTTTCATTTTGTTTTGTATATTCCGTGTCCGTCCGTGTCGAAATAAATGTTAGACATTTGTATTTCCTAAGTGCACCAAAGGCAGCCTGTATCAGGTAATGTACAAGTGGTGCGTTTTAGTGACCCTGAAACGCACTCAAAGGCTTCCGTCCGAGGCAGATAGGCAAATTGACACAGAGACGCTTCGATTCCCATAGCGAAACCCCCAGACCAGCTGTGCAATTACGTAAAAATAATCCTTCCTATATTTGACATTTGAAAGCTCTTTGAATGGCCTTACAGCCATTTCGATGGTCATATCCATATCATCCATACAATAGCAAATTACAAAGACCATTCAAAGGGCTTTCAAATATCAATATAGGATGGGTGGTTTTGGTTAATCGCACAGCCGAATCTTATCTACTGAGTGTTTTTTATGTAGCTCTGACGGTTTTTCTCTAAATACACGAATTAATTTTAACCATCTCTATACAGGCATCGGTTTTTTGCATCAGGATCTCATTATTCGTGCCTATACTGGTTTAAATTTTATAACCTCATCAACGCCCAAAATCTAGCAAACATTTTTACCCCGACCATTGTTTTTTTACGAAACGTGCCTTTTTAAAAATTCACGACCTCCCCAAGCTACGGGTTTAAATATTACTTAGCTTGTCCAGCACTGACAAGTACCTACATATATTGAGGTCAACTCTGTATTTTCGAGGTGAACATTTTTCTCAACCTTTGTAAAAGCTTTGATGATGCCATGTAAAAAAAAATTATAGCCGAACCACTCGCTGGTTCTCCTCCACGGAAGGTGAAAAGTTTAATCATTCCTAGCAATGACCTACACCGGGGAAATCGTACTTGGTCACATGGTTTATACTAGCCAAACTCTATGTAGAATGTTTGTTAACAAACCACGACACAAATAAATATAAAACACTTGCTTGGCGTCAAGTTTCAGATATAATTGTAACCAATATAAATTCATAGAACCCCAAATCGACAAGTAATTTAAAATGCGTACCTATAAAAAGACGCGGCAACAGAGTGAGTTTTAGGTTAAGTATGGGCGGTTTGTTTAACATTCTACATCGAGTTTGGCTAGTGCTTAGGTAGGGTTAGCCTACCTAGGTATAAACCTTGAACTTGTGGGTAGGTAAAACCTAGGTCCCTAGTCGTGCTGTTGTTGCTTAAATCACTATGACAATACATCATGTTACCATTATTTACAAGAACACCTAGATACATCGATCTATGTATAAAAGGGGAGATGAGGTAGCTTCTCAAAAGTGGAAGGCTTAAATTAGGTGCAA
This sequence comes from Eupithecia inturbata, assembly GCA_963662085.1. Taxonomy (NCBI): domain Eukaryota; kingdom Metazoa; phylum Arthropoda; class Insecta; order Lepidoptera; family Geometridae; genus Eupithecia; species Eupithecia inturbata. The sequence continues at coordinate 3,915,174 of OY759180.1, read as the reverse complement.
TTGAGTCCAGTCATATTCGGACCGACGACGGCGGCGTTCGTGTTATTGTGCCATTGTGTTTGTTCATTATAATTACGGCACAAGATTGTAAATGTAACTGTTAGCGAGTGTTTGCGTGTAGTTTTAACACAGGCCAGTTGTTGAGTAAACGCTAAGAGAACGTACCATATCTACAGATTTTACTTAGATCTATGCCTAGATAGAATTTCTTATGATGGTAGGTATATTTTATAATGATTAATAAACATTTTGTATTTTGTATATTGTCTATGCCTGAGACCTGATTACCTATTCCAGCCAGTTGGTAATCTTATTACCATTTTAGTTTTATATGTTAGTCAATATTTTCCGTATAAATTGGACATACATATTTGTTTCTGGTTTGGGTGTGCCTCTATTAGTATTGTACCGAGCAATCGCCACAAAAAATAATTTCAATACTCGATACTCAATCATTTATTGCATTCTATAGGTGTACAGAGGTGGGTTATATTCTAATTAAGTATCACTATGGACCCTGCTGGGCAATTAGATTGTTTTGAGAAACCATAAAGCTGACTCCAATTTCCTTAATATTTTCACTGTTTTTATTTTAAATTTTACGGGACAAATACCTCAGGAATAAAACATGGGACCGATACAGCCGAACATAGAACCTCCTCCTTTTTTTGAAGTCGGTAATAAAGATTGACAACGTAACGTAGTTTCTAATATAAATATTCATAAGACTCCTGAGCTCTGCAACTTTGAACTGCCACTTGTTCCCCCTGACCCGGTGGGGAAGCTGGGTCAACAACCTTTCTTCGCGTGATCTCAGACTCTCTGGTCACAGATTGTATAACTCTGGTGTTATTAGCAGCACGCGCTAATCAATAAGCCGTATAGAATGCCTAAGTGGATAAAATGCCCAAGTAGGTTATACGCCTTGTTTGGAATATACCTGTCAAGGGTGAGTCGGACACTGAAGGGTTTATTTGCAGTTCGATTTGTGACTATTTGTTTTTGTATAGTGAATTATTTTGTAGCGTCCGCTATAGTTTTCGTTGAAAGTAGGTACTATTTACTGAGAGTTATTTTTAACGTACTTCGAAAAAAAGGAGGAGGTTGTATGTTTATTTATTTATTTATTTTGCAATCCTAATACCATTGTGATAGGAGAGGTCTTAAGAATTTCACTTATATACTAGGTATTAGGAGCCCTGTTAGGACGCCATGCATCTTGAGAAATGCAAAGACAATACTATCTTATTTAAGTATACCACTTTATGTTAACTTAATATCTATAAGAATAGCACGACATGTTCGGCTGTATGTATGTATGTTATTTTTATGTATATTCATCGATTTCTCCGTGGATTATGGACAGATTTAGATATTTCGCTATTGTATAGAGAATGATCCAGAGGGTCCCAAAAAATTATTCTTGAGAGATTAGTTAGGTTGCCTGGGAGAAATCACTCTCAGCGATAAGGCCGCCTATTGTACTGATTATGTGTTAAATGTAGATATAAGGTTTTTAAATGTTATTTTGAAGTGCAATAAAGTGTTAATTCATTCATTTATCCCGCAAAACTTATAACAGTTTAAAATAAAGGGATTCCAAGTCGGTTTTTTGTTTCGAATTTATACCTTGTTTAAATAGCCCATGCCAAATTAAAGTACAACGTTGACGACGACGCAGGTCCAAAAACGAGCGAGAAACATAGCTGTCATAGACGGACACACAGATAGAACGTTAATATGTATAAGGGTTCTGATTTTATCATTTGGCACCGGAGCCCTAAATAGTCGTGATTGTAGAAGGTCTTTACCATGAGTCTTTACAAGGTGATGTTCGACTAATTAGTTGCCGTAACTTTGCCACGGACTTTGCATCCTGGACTATCCATAAACTACCTTTTGTATTTACCTAGTTAGAAAGGTAAATGTTAATAAGCTGGCGCGATCCGCTTTTGTTTTTTGTATACTAGAGGCCTGGACCCTGACGTCACAGGGTGGAAAATTACCTAAAACTGAAAAAAAAAAATGGACACATTTATTTCTCTGTGTAGGTCACCTAGGTACCTTACCTACCCACTTGAAACCTACTCACCTATAATAATATTTTAGCCTTATAATATAACGTTTGCCTTGTTTATTTTTTATAATCTTTATGTTGATTGCACTTATAGAACAACACCTAGAATGAGTATCTATTTAATTAGGCTAAGAGTGTAATTCTTTTTTTACCTCGAATAAAAAAAACTAAAGCAATTAAAAAACTAGCATTGAAATCCGCATTCGTTCACGGTAGACACCTTGAGTGCTGCATCGATACATACACAGACTTTCTTGATAGGCTATCGATATATCTAGGTATGGCTATTCAGAAGCGGTACAGAATCGAGCACACTGAGTTCGTGCCTGACGTTTCTGGAGGGAGAACCTGTTCCTTCTGTGATCTAAAGTTGGCAAATCATAAAGTGGTGTAATTTTGAAAACTACGCGTAGATGTTTAAAATATTAATTACAGTGAATCGGTTTTTTGACATAGTGAAGGACAAAGCTTTCGTTTAAATTTTTATTCCTACAACAGTTCCTCCTTTTAGTAAAGCATGTCTCAAAGTGTAAAATTCGACTATAAACATCAACTTGTAGCCTGTGAAAAGTGAGTAAAATTTATTTGACAAAGAAAATTACAATTCCAAAATAAAAACAAATTAGAACTAGTATTTACAATTGAAACAATAAAAAGTAAAATAAAAAGTAAAATTTATTTGTTAAAGACGACCTTTATATTTTAAAGACAAGCTGCTGCCCGCGGCTTCGCACATTTTTTTCCGCGGAAATGGTAGCCTATGTCCGTCCCCGGTATACCATTTATCCTTGAAAATTTCATTCAGATTGGTTCGGCCGTTTAGGCGTGCGAAGGTGACAGGCAGACAGATGGACAGACTAGAGTTTCTTTCGAATTTATAATATTAGTATAGATATTATGGGACCAAAAAAAAAAATCCTTACTATATACTACTCCCATAGAGTAGTATATAGTAAGGATTTTTATCGGGTATTTTTCGCGTACTGGTTGTTAGCCAACCTCAAACAGGAGGAGGGTCTCAGTTCTTCTGTATGTTTTTTTTTATGTACTTATGTATGTTTCTTGATATCTCCGCCTATGGGTAACCGATTTTACTGACTCTTTCACTATTGTATAGAGAATGATCCCCAGGTGGTGCCATACAAATTTTATTCCCGAGGGATTAGTATTTAACTATCCCGTTAAACTTAAAACACAACATAATATTTTTGGAGAATCACGACTAGCACAACAGTTTTGGTGATATCTGCGCCAATTGTTAATAGTTTTTGATGATTCTTTCGTTCTTGTATAAAAATTGATTTGAGGTGATAGATAGATGATGATGTGATGTGATCTTCTATAAGTTTGTCGGAGAATCGCTCCGTAAAACGTAGGTTTGTAAAAATTCTTCAAAATAATATGATAATTTCATTATCACCCGACGACGCTAAGAAGATTTATGCCGTAGCTTTAGAATTTGATAATGTTCCACAATATTTGCCGTTGACCGTACAGTGGTGTCAATTCTGATGTCGTCAAAACTATATACAAAAATAAAAAATACAATATAAATTATTCAGGATAAGGTACATAATAAATAAGATACAAATGAACGATGAGACAGCAAAAGTTAAAAACTGTGGAGCTGCCGCATCGCCCGCCTCATTGGCACAACATAAATAAATTATAAGAATGTATTAAATATTTCTTGGTCAAATTATTTAAAGATACATTAAAAACATAATAAAATTAGTAGTAGGTATGTAGTTAAGGTACTAATAATTAAACGAATGAATTGATAAATGTAAAAATCATTAAAGTAATTGAATCTCGTAATATTTTATGGCAGCAAACTAAACAAACCCCCCTAGATAAACAGATAGAAAATGACTATTATAAAGAAAGGGATGATGTGAAAAAACTTATAAAAGCGGAAAAAAATAACTATTATTACAAAAAATTTCTAACATGTCACTCAGACTCTAAAAAAATGTGGGAAACCATAAACAGTTTGGCTCTTAATAAAACAAAAAATAAGGGAGTACTACCAAAGTTAAAAATAGGTTCAGTAATGGTAACAGATGGCTTTGAAATATGTAATTATTTTAATAAATTCATTTCATCGATTGGTGCCGACCTTGCTAATAAAATACCTAATGAATATCACAATAATAACAAATCAATTCTAATGTACGAATCAACATACACTCATGATAAAATAATGAACGAAATCACATCTTGTAACAGGGGTGAAATAGCCAAAATTATTGATAATTTAGACAGTAACACTAGCTCAGGAATTGACGAAATAAATACTAAAACAATAAAATGCCTTAAATCTTTAATTGTCGAACAACTTACGGACTCTATCAATAAGTGCTTATTACTTGGTGTTTTCCCTGATTCTTTAAAAATTGCAAAAGTTAGTCCGCTCTATAAATCTGGAATTAAAAACGACCTAAACAACTACAGACCAGTCTCAGTTTTACCGGTAATCTCAAAAATTTTGAAAAAATATTATATAATAGATTAGAAAAATACATCGAGGAAAAAAACTTTTTTATTAAAGAACAATACGGCTTTCGACCTAACTCAAGTACTTTGACGGCTGTGACAGACTTAGTCACAAAAATCAAATAAATATTGATCAAAAGAATTATGTCCTTGGGGTATTCATCGACCTAAGAAAAGCTTTTGATACAGTCTGTCATCAAAAACTTTTGCTAAAACTGCACAATATAGGCGTTAGGGATGTGGCGCATGATATGTTCACCTCATACCTAACTAATAGAAAACAGATAGTAAAGATGGACAATTTTACTAGCTCTATGGAAAACGTGACTTATGGTATACCACAGGGATCAATATTGGGACCTTTAATGTTCTTAATCTACGTAAATAATATAAATAGGATTGGGTTAACTGGACATTTGACACTATACGCAGACGATACTTGTCTTTTTTACTTTGGTAATAATATTCACGACATCATTACTGACGCACAAAGTGATCTAATAAAACTTAATGAATGGCTAAATTATAATTTGCTAACAATAAATACATCTAAAACAACTTTCATGATTTTTGCTGCCAAAAATAAACACTTACCAGATCTACCCACCTTAACAATAGACAACAATCCTATAACACGTTCGCATGTCGAAAAATATTTGGGAATATGGATTGACGATAAACTGACTTGGAAACAACATATAAATCACGTTAACAATAAATTGTTGTCGGTTCTAGGAGCGCTACGAAAAGTAACGAACTGTATCCCAGCTAAGGTGCGAAACATCATATACAATTCCCTTGTGAAGTCTCAATTAGAATACTTGATGGAAGTATGGGGCACAGCCGCTGTAACAAACTTGAAGCCACTACAGCGAACTCAAAATAACATAATAAAAGTACTACATCATTACAACTTTCTCACTTCCACAGTAGAACTGTATAAAAAAACGAATTATCTAAATTTAAACCAACTTTATATTTTTAAAACTTGCGTACTTGTTAAAAGAATAACAAACAATTCACTACAAACAAACATACAGTTGCATCAGGGAGAAAATAAATACAGTCTTAGGAATAAATTTAAATTAAAGGTATCAAAAAGTAGAACTAATTATGGTAAGAGAACGATATTATCAGAGGGAGCCCGTCTTTATAACAAATTACCTAACAATGTGAAAGAATGTGAAAATATGAAAATATTTAAAAACAGTTTGCTGAAATATGTAAGCACCATAGAAAAATAGCGTACTTTGTCATTAATTAAATCTTTTCCTTTCCTCTCTTCACTTGTACCATACACCATAATAATACTTCGTCAGAGTCATACTGCTAATAGTTTTGCAATCTACCCTGTTTATTTTTGTTATTTTGTCGGTTTGTTATTACATTTGTTTGTACTCATCTATCCTAAATTATTATTATGTTAAATAGCACTATTATATAAAAAATTTGATTATCTAATGCCTACACATAAGTACCTAGGTCCTAGAGGTAATATGTAATATAAACATTATTTACGAATTACTTATTCTCATTGTAAATGAACTTTTAGTTTTTATGAGAAATAAAGATTCTTTAACCTCAAACAACTCTTAGAAAGTGCTGTGAATACGTACCTATACGGGTATCGTAGGGTGTGTGTGTGTTGGTGTGTGAGTGGGGGGGAGAGCTCCCTAAGAACACCGGTCTTATGAGTCCGGGCACCTATATAAGTGTATGAAAAAACTAAAAACTAAAATAATTAGAAATCACTTAAAATGATAGCATCATTTTTATTTCGTTCGCTATGAAAGGGACCGCAACATTTTTAGTGCAGTCAAATATTAGTTAAGTTAGGCGACATTTGAGTTGACACCAACGGCGTGTTACTAGAACAAATTAGGTTAAATGCGTGCTTTCAAGTAATCAGGTCAGATTTTAAATTAGCAGGAAGAGGCACTATAGGATGCCAATTAGGATTCGGCAACCTACTTGCGTAGGACATTGTACATGTATTGGAAACCTTCACATTAATTAACTAATTGGGCTTGTAAAGACAATCGGGGATGGCTTGTTATTTTGGCGGCTAATTATCGACTATTATCATAAATCTACAAATCTAGAGAAACCTTTTAAAATAATGAGCCAATTGTTATGGCTAATTGTTAATTATTAAATAATGAGCTAATTGTTGCCTTTGATCAACAATTGTTGATGGAATGGTAGGTAATCCAGTTCGATCAATCACCTACATTTTCCTAAATGGTTTTCAACACTTTTTTTTAATAGTATCTAGCTAAAAGATATGATAGGGGAAAGAAGGTTTTAAAAACTTTTATTGCTCAAAAACTGAGACCGGCGTTCGAATAATTGCCCGATTATATTTTTTTAAAACTATGGTTTGGTAGAGTCTCAAAAAATTTTAGAATATTATTTGATTTCTTATAAATTAACTCAGTGTGAGGCTTACGCACTATAATAATAAAAACTTTAGAAATGAGCAACGAGACACCTCTCGTCAAACGAACTAAACGTAACTTTATTCTTTGAACAGGATTGGATAAAACTTCAATGTGTCTCCTGTAGGTGGAGCTAACGGCGCCATAGTCCGATGGAAGTCCCAGAGTTTTTCGACTCCTACGTCACTTGACCTCGTTGTGTAGTTGGTTAGCACGTTCCCGTACTGAGGGAAAGACGCGGGTTCAAGTCCCTTCGAAGTCAAAATACTTTTGGGATATTATTTAATTTCTTATATATTAACCCAGTGTGAGGCTTACGCACTATAATAATAAAAACCTTTAGGTGTCTCAAAATCATGTTATAAAGATATTATCTTGTCCGCAGACCCTGGAATATGGAGACACGAGCTGATGATGACGAGGCACCGACAGACCCTGCTGCAAGGAAGCTCACGCATCATGACTACACGGAACAGGACTTTGAAGGTAGATCAATCTTTATATTCAAAACGAAAGATCAAATGACAAAGTTGCTTTAACTAGGCCTTTTTTTAGAATAATTAATCAATAATTATTTGTTTCGTATTTTATTTTAGTCAAAGTTTAGAGATGGTAAAGCTTGCGGACTCTAACGTATAACGACTCTATGTAGGAAGAAATGGAAGAGTTTGAAGGAAGCATACACCAGTTTACTCGTCATAGTTTTAAGAAAATAATGGAAAATCTATTCAGCGACACTCGGCTCGGACTTGACACGGTCTAGCGTGAGTCATCCTATAAGCTGTTTAAATACACTATGATGGGTGCATAAAGTAAATGACCCATAAACTTTAACAGCACTTCTGCTCTAAAGTAACGACCTAAAATGGGAATATGAATATTTAGATAGGTGTAATTTAGTTATAACAAACCAAACTAATTTGAATTGCTAAGCAGGGTAACTATTAGCATTCTTTTACATTAAAAAGTTAGCGTTGTGATTGTGACTGATGATAAGTTTGAAGCTTTGTTAAGTTATGTATAATGTTTATCGCCCTCACAGACTTTTAATGAAGAACATTTTCAAGAAATTCGATTTATTTCGGAATAAATAATAGTAGTAAATAATAATAGCAGTAATAATAATAATTGGAAGTTGGATCAAGGGCCTGATCCAAAAGACGGTACCTACGTACTCCTAGACTCGGCACGCATCGTCAGGAAGTTCCTCTCTCTGCAGCCCTAGTCACCGGCCGCTTGAGGCTTCGCGGCCGGTGGTTCACCGTTTAGATATATTTTTTTACTGTAGAATAGTTTTGTAATACGTATTTTATTTTCCATAGTAAAAAATGTAGTTTGAGATTTTAAATAAACGAAGTGAATATTAATAATAGCATATAATAAATAGGTACGTGATTAATGGACGACGTCTTAGCTGAGATAAACATGGAAAACCTAAAGTAGGTTTAGTCAATAGGTTACCTTAATCCTGAATGTTACTTATCTAACCGTCTGTACCCAGGTAACGCTGAAATAGATAGAAAATGCTTGATTACACACATTTATCCTGCAGAAACAATTCACGATAAAACAAACTTAAAATTCGGAAAGAACAACGTCAACGAACATGACGTTTTGTTTTTAAGTTTATGTTTACTGCTATCTACGTACCACTTCTGGGCAATGGCCTCCCCCGAATCCCAAATCCTTCTAGCCGTTCCGGCCATACCTATTTATTTATTTATTTTAGGGGAAACATCGGCTCAGTTTACTCGAAATAAACACAGTGTTTGGCTACACATTAAAAATAACAAGAAACAAATTATATCTAAGGCTTCCTTCCTTCCTCATCCTCACAGAAACATCCATTGCTGGACAAGCCACCACCAAACATGGGGAGTTATGACATAATCACCAAGCCTGACAGGCGGGTCGGTGATCGCAGTAGGGGTGTTAAAAATAGATACCTAGATAGATAGAATATACTTTATTGCACACTTAAATCTAATATGAACTATTTACAACAAGACAACCTTAAAACTAAATGACAATTGCCGGTCTTATCGCTCAAGAGCGATCTCTATCAAACAACCATCGATGGATAGGATTATTAGACAGTACAAGGGGATCTGTGTGCTTTACGTAGGTTTTATAATATTATAAATAAAATATTAATAATACATAAACATATACTACATACATACATAATCATTATATTTATAAACATTACACATTTACATATAGTACTTATATACATAGGGACTCAGGTATGCGTTCAGTGACAACAGAACAATTAGTGCTCTTTTACTAAGGTTTAAAATCTGTGGTAAAAATACACAGTAGGAAGCTGCTGCCCTTGCTCTACTAGTAGGTTCACCACACTCTTCAGAGGCAGGTCCTGCCTGAAAACCAGCGCCGAAAGTACCTTTTTGGACCCCTGTAACATTATGCTTGTTTGTTTCTGTTTTGTATATAGTTAGTAGGTATTTGTAGGGTTCCGTACCCGAAGGGTGAAAACGGAACCCTATTACCTATTAAGTCCGCTGTCCGTCCGTCCGTCTGTCACAGGGCTCTATCTCATGAACCGTATGAGGTAGACAGTTGAAATTTTCGTAGAATGTGTATTTCTCTTGCCTTTATTGCAACCAACAATGAAAATTAAATAAATATCATAATTTAGGGGGCTCCCATACAAAAAAAGTGTTTATTTGGCTGTTAGATAAGAATATATCTGAGCCTGATGAAGAGATATATCTCTTGAACTGCAATAGTTACACACGTGAATCTTTCTATAAATAAGTAACACTTCAACTATAATAACAACAAATACTAAAAATATAATAAAGTAAAAAAATTAAAGGGGTCTCACAACAAGTGAAAATTTGATGTTCTTTGAAAAGGTTGCCTAATTTTTATGGTACGGAACCCTTTGTGTGCGAGTTGACTCGCACTTGGCAACTTTTATCTGTTTTTTGTACCTATCTATTTTTTGTAATGTTCTTATTGTGTTTCTAAGTTCAACTAAATTTACTTTTTTTCTTTCTTTCCCTTAGTCAACTACGAAATCAACGAGCTAAGTTAGAGGGTTCGATTCTTACGCGACTGCCACGGCCAATCCAAGGCTGCCTACCGATCCAATCATCGGCAATCTATTCCCTAAATCACATATCAATCTACTGCCTCCATTACATTGTATCTACACAACGTAATTAAGTGATACAGCGCGTGTAGAAAGGTTCTTTTAGATGAACGGAGAAGCGTTTGATGTGGCAATAAATTTGTCTTGCAGGAAAATGGGTCAGAAAGGCCGGCTGTTTTAACCTATTTCACACGGTAATTTGACACGGTGACAGGACAAGGTGATCTTTTAGGATGATGGGTCCTCAAATTACTTTTATGACTGCAAACTACTAGACTTATGCAAAAGGAGTACATTATATTTCAGACAAATTGGATGACGGTTTGCTTACAATGTTTGTAAACAAACCGCCCAGAGTGAAACTTAAGTTAAGTACCTACCTAAGTTTCACTCTGTTGCCGCGTCTTTTTATACGTTTTTTACATTACTTGTCGATTTGAGATCCTTCCATAAAAAATATTGATTTCAAATTGTATCTGAAACTCGACGCCACGCAGGTGAGTTTTATTTATTATATCGTGGTTTGTTTATAAACTTTCAACATTAAGTTTGGCTAGTGTACAGATGCTTGTTTTTATGAATTACTACTTTACTGGTAATGTTTGGTAAAGTCCCCTAGTGGCGGACACCAAGGTTTTCAAAATAAAAAAAAGAGTTGTGCACAACATATATTTAATTATTAATTAAGTACGTCAATGAAGTTTAACTTCAAAATAAATTAACAAAAATTTAACCTAACATTGGAAAATTAAATCAAACATTGGAAAAAAAAGTTGTATCATTCAAAGTGGCACCTAGTACCGGACGGAATCAAATTCAAACTCCCAGCACCCGAAATCTTCAAATAATCATACATCGATCGCCTAAGTAGGCCTCTGAATATTCATTATTATCTGCACAAGGTTTGTCAGCCTACTCACGGCTGCTGGAGCATTTTATCAGGTTTTTATCAGTTCTTATCTCAGTTACTGGCTCATTTTCTGTGCTTTTAATGGTTCATTATGGATTTTTCATTATGCAGAGTACTTCTCCGTATGTCATAGTACTCATAGCGCAGCGAAGCTTCTCTAAGTCATTTCTTTAGTTTAACCTAAACCTTATCTATTACTGCAGGTAACTATTTTTGGTCCCAGTTTCCTTTCTTTTTTCTTCTCTTCCATTTCATTTCTCTTCTTGTCTCTAAAACAACGTAAAACCTATAGCATAAAACGTATAAATATTAACGAGAATAAAACAACTTATTTTTTGTCCGGCGTTAAGGGACGACTTTGTGTCCGGTAACAGGGACAGAAAAAATTCTAAAATTACGTATCTTAGGTCAAAACCCGATTGCCAATCAACAAAACTTATTATAAATATCAAATATCTGTGGATAACTTAGTATAATAACAATTACTATAAACGCATAAATACTAAAACATTGCAATAACACTCACTAAAAATTACAATTCTATAATAAAAACAAATTAGAACTAGTATTTACAATTGAAACAATTAAACTAACTGCAGACTGTTGCAAACAATCTACAGGTAGCTCACCTGATCCATATCTATACCAGGAAGCGTCCCCAAGACGCTGGCTGCATTGCTCCCATTGTAATTTTCTTTGTCAATAAAGACTGTAACAAAAAAAAAGCATTGACAAGCGCCAAACAACCTCTTCCCACCGCGGCCTCGCGCGTCAGTGGCACACCGCATCCCGGGGCAGGGTATCGATACGCTTCCCCGCGCCCCTTTCCATCGTTTTTGAATCGAACGTGTTGGTACTTTCCGAGGTAGTACGAGTGTCCGAAGCTAGGTGCCGCCGTCCGGCGTTACGGGACTTTCTCCTACACGTTTATAAATAAACCGAAATCACAAAACGAATAACGAAAGCAATTGATAGCCTAATTTCTCCTTCAATTGTTGACCTATTTTGATGAGTCTTTCGCTTTTGTATAAAGAATGATGTTGACATGGTCCCATATTTTTTTTGGTAATTATGTGTCCTGAAAAACTTTCATAACAATGTGTATTAGGGAATTTGAATTCGGTTCCAAATTTCGAGTTTTCAAACAATCTTGTGTATGATGGCTGCTAATTCGAAGATGGTTAAACAGAACAGTCTTTCAAGGTAGCAGATGGTATCTATTTATTTTATTTTATTTTATTTATTTGGTACACAAAACACATAACAAGCAATAACAATAATAGAACACAAAAATCGGAGAAAATATGAACTGGCTTGACACGTAACACTATGTGCACTCAACAAATAATTAGGTACCTATATTGAGTAGAAATGTAAACAAAAGTTTAGATTGGTTTGAAAACGGTGATACAAAAAAAAAAACAAACAATAAAAATAAGACCAGATATATAAAATAACACAAAACAGCAATACCTATGTATTTAATGGTGACTTCAGGATACAGTGGCTATGGTATCGTTGACATTGAAAATTATCTACAGCATTAAGGCCCGTAATATGAAAGCTTTGTCAGTCATCGATCTATGCTTGAGTAACGATTTTCTATAGCATAATCGTCACTCAAGCTTAGATTTATGACTGAGCAAGCTTTCATAATATGGGCCTAACTCATAAAGGGAACACGAGTAAATGTATACCACCAGTAGGTACACCAAGGAAGTCAATTTATCTGTGAGTGACAGAAGTGACAGTTTGATATAAAACTTAAACGCCCAATTAACAGACGCTCCCGATGATGACAGACTTTTCTTATTAATTGCGGATAAAAAACGAAAATAACGTTCAATCTCTTTTTCATCGTTTAAGCCTTTTCATGGAAAAATATCAAAATTACTTATAAAATAAACGGTTGAGTTTTCATTTGAAAATTAATGATATTTTAAGGATTTTTTTACCCAATCCCTAAGGGGTGTTAATATATATTCAATATTTCACTTCATGGATCGCTTGGGTCCGTAATTTTAATTAGTGTTCTGACGATACCGTTTCATAAAAGTTTATAGGTAGTAGAGTTTTATACTGCAGGAGAGAGTTAACGAGATACGACGTGATGAATTGATACTGCAGTGAGTGATAAGACTTATTGCGTTTTATTGTATGCGCACCTTGATAACAGCTTTTGCGTTCACAGTGAATGCGCGGTGGCTAGAATGCGGGCGCGACGGGGGCCGGCGCTGATGAGCGGGCTGCTGTAGCGTTTAGACGTATTGCAGGTGTGGCAACTATGGACAAAGATTTGTTATTTTTACTAGACAGTTCGATCCTGAGATTAGATGTTGAATGCAGGAGATGGTGTGCGCAAAATAAATATAGTTTTACAAATATTATATTTATTTGTATAATGCAAAAGGTTGGATGGATGTTTGAATGTTTGTTAGTAGGTACCTCTTTAAGCCAAAACTACTGAACGGATCTGGCTGTAACTTGAGAGTTCTTGACCTGAATCTACATATCTTATCTTATAGACTATTCTATACTCATTATTAAAATATAGATATGCCAAATCTTTTAATATGCTTAATTTTCAACACTGTTTTAAAGACGCGTACGAACCTTTTGAGTTTTGCCCAAAAGGTGTGGCGGGTGGCGGGGGGTTATCAAAACCCCCGCCGCCACCAGCTAATTATAGGTCGCTTGTTGACTAGGCCTGTAGTGTAGTCATAACGCGCGGACAGGGACGTATGAAAATTACGCGTGCTAATTCGCTCCAGCCCGTCGCGCTTGGCGCCCGCCTTAGTCACTTTAGTATGAACGCAAACGGCGGTTTCATATATTTGATACTTCGCGCCCGACCTCGAGCCCCCGCTAGGCTCGCAGTATGGTTGAAGCCTAACAAACATAACTACCTACTAAGTTTATATATACTCACATCGTGCAGAAACGTTCGATATTCAGTTACCTACAACCTACGAGTATAAGCAGTCGTCCTACATTGTAACGATCTATAATGTTTTGATGAGGGATTGCTTACAGCCATGTGATGCCGGCTTAGAATTTGAACGCTTCCCGCGGGTGTCGTAAGAGGCGACTAAGGGATATACACCGGGGAGCGGGCAGCAGCGCCTAACGCAGAATAATTCTACCACGGAACTGGGATTCCCAATCCGCATGCCCAGCGTTGAGATTATGGTCATTACTTAAGACAAAAGCCAATAAGGCGCTTATCAGGAGGAGGTTTGCGTCCAGCTGTGGACCAATATAGGCTGTTGAGGTTGAGGTTGCTCGTTCTGCTTACTCTGCCGGAATAGGTACTAGGTGTTGCATGTAGTGTTATTGGTAAGAGTAGAATTACCTATGTATATCAGAAGCACCTTGTACTGTACGATTTATTCAGATAGAACCAACAGAGTAATCTTCGTTCTAGGTTGTATTAAAAGGTCAGAGACTTAGCTCTTTAATGTGACCTGAAAATAACCTTTTAGTTGCGCAGGTAAGGTTCAGAGTGGGTATTTTAGGTCTTCAGTTATTGAAAGTAATAAGGTGTACCTACTGAATAATAATAAAAGGTTATTTTATTATTCAGTTGATATTCAGAGAAGGAAAGTAAATTGTAATTTCATGAAAATTTTCTTTAGAGTATAGCATTTTTATTATAAATGCACACCAACAAAATGTTGTTTTACGGGTCGGAATATAATTGTTCGATTTTATTTATTCTACGTAGACAAAAATAAAATGCTGTTGGTGATGCACGATATGAAAATGTCTAGACAGGTTATTCGTTTTAAATGCAAGGTTATGTCTTTGTTATAATTATAAAATATTATATGTTTGCAACCTGTGATCGGAGCGACTAATTACTCTATGTATGTAACAATTTCACGTGAAAACATTTGAAATGTTCGCTTTATTTTCTATGGAAAATGGACAGGGCTCTGTGGATTTAGCTAGTTTAGATTGCGTAAAATCAAATATCTGTTTATAAAGGGAAAATAAAATAACTGTTCTTTAAGAGAATTATAGAAAAACTTAACAAGGTACTCAATCAGAAATTCCCGGCGCATCATTCGATTAGTTGGTGATAGGCGTAGATTCCTATATCACCGGTTTATTATTATCTGCATGTACTTTACCACCTACATTCTACATTACACGTGGAATCGTAATCGATAAATACTTTCCTAGCAATGTATCAGAATCAGCATATTGCGAGGCAATCCAATGCAATCTGCATCTGATTACAGTGTTCCCAGGTGGGACTTGCTACCTGTATAATAGTGTATAGCACGAGCTTTCTCATTTGAATGCCTACGATATCGATGTTTTCTATGAATTAGAAAACTTGACGATTTGTGTAACTAAAACCGGGTACTGACCGGCGTTACCGGGCGTAATTTAACGTGAACGTAAGCGAGCGTTCGTGCAGTCAGTACGGGGAAACGAGCAACGAGACAGAGTTTTGACTGAAACGTCAAAAATATGTCTTGTTGCTCGCTGCGAAACGTACATTACGACTCGTAACACCGGTCAGTCAACACAGAGGAGGAAGAGTATATAGCTTCTATTCATAAGTACTTAGGAACTACCTACTATTATAAATAGGTAAGTAAGTATTATCCTAAAGATAAAGATTAATTTATCTGCTTCAACATGATGTAGGTTACAGTTGTAGATCTTAAATATATTTAATGTTTCAAATATATTCTACCTTAAAATTAGGCATGCAAATATTTAAAATTATATTTGTATTACGTAATTTCGTACAATTACCTAAATGGTCAAAGTTTATGATCGTCAACTAAAATGTCATTAATATTGTAATAGCACTTACTTACTAATAATTGTTTTAATTTAGCTTTAAATTTAATCTCACTAAGATTTAAAAAGGAGTTCGATACCTTATTATAAATTTTAGGTTACATACAGACTAAGCTTTTTTGTAACAGTGCAGTTTTGTACCTAGGCATACAGAGTCTGTTGTTATCTTGTCTGTTACGTACCGCAATATCAGTCACTTTTATAAATAGATGACGGGTTTTTCTTACAAATTCTGCAACTTCGAAAATGTATATCTAGTGTCGGAGGTGTAAGAATTTTATGCTTATTAAATAATGGTTTGCAACTGTCACACATAGGTATGCCGGACATAGATCTAATAGTTCGTTTTTGCGCTTTAAATATCCTTGTCGGTAGAGTTGCCCCAAAATATTATCCTAGGTTACTAAATATAGTTATAGTTTTTTTATGGAAGCTAAGCTCGGAACTCTATCCAGTATCTACTAGGTGAGTGAACTACCTCAAATCTAGTCAATTTAACAATGCCTCAAGATAAAACGCTCTACCAAATATGGTATAACTCAGTGTTTGCTTTTTTTTTTAAATGGCAATGGCCTTTATTAACAAAGAAAATTACAATCAAATTATAACTAGTATTGACAATTGAAACAATTAAGCTAACTGCAGACTGTTGCAAACAATCTACAGGTAGCTCAACTGATCCATATCAATACCAGTCGGAAGCGTCCCCAAGACGCTGGCTGCATTGCCCCGCTGTATGGCAATGCTGATGCGCTGCGCCAGATATCCGCCAGCTCTCGGGTCACGCGTCGCAACGACCAGACGCTCAGATAACTTTTTAAAAACCCGGAGAGCCTCGGTACCCCACGGACCTAGGGTCTCGACCCCAAAGGGAGCAAATATGTAGGCTCTGTTAACCTAAGCCTCCCAATTTGACAGGCAGGGAGGCCTGCGACCATGCCTTGTCATCTAAATCGACATTCAAAACCGATGATAGAGTATTCTTTATTATGTTGCCTAAGCCTTCCAAGAGCTCACTGTGTTTCCACAGTTGACTACATCTCAAAGAATACGTAAATTTAGGTACAAAAAGACAAAATCTAATTATTGTAAAAGCCATATGGCTATTAATTTTGAGCAGTCTGTCCGAAGTTTTGTTGAAATTTTGAATTTTCTCGTCTACAAAGGACTGAAAAGACTCATCAAGAATTGGTGAACCAAGGAGGCGAAGTGAACATTTATCAACAACTGTTATGTTGGGGGCTAAACTATTGAATTTTCCAATGATATTGTTTTTGTCTAAACAAGAGTCCGAAATAAAAAGCTCGCACTTTGAAAAATTTAATTCCAAACCTATTTTTCGAAATTCATCTGTGATGATTTTTAGATCATCAAAAACTGTGTTTACCTCTGCACCTAAAGTTCCGTCATCCAAATACCAAACATTGAGCTTGGATTGGAGACGTTGAATTATCGGTTGGATGGCAAGGCTAAATATGGCCGGACCGAGAGGGTCGCCCTGCTGACATCCAACAGCGGACAAAATGACTTTGTTCTTGTAAATTAATTTTGACGGCGAACCGTAACATTGCCAAAGAAAAGGGTAAATTTCTGGAATTTTGTCTTTAATTTGTTTTAGCAAGGCGCCCCTGTCTACGGAATTGAAGGCGTTTTTGACCTTCAGAATTACCTCCCCATAATTTTGGTCTAAAAATGTACGAAGGGAATGTACTGCGGCCTCACATCCGCCTCGCGAACCAAAGCCTAACTGAATTGGTCGGAAATAGTCGCCTAAATAGTCGGCTTCTTTCCGACAGCAGACTTTAGCCGCAAGGCGGCGGTATGTAGTGCCCACGGCTATGGGTCTTATACCGCCATCCTTCTTTTTTAGGGCACAAAGGTTCGCACCGTATAGGAGTTCTGTGATCTCGCTGTTAACTCGGCCTGACAACATCAGGTTGATTAAACCTGTCAAGTCTTCCAGAAGGACTTCACTTGCATGGCCAGACCCGCCAGACAGAAGATCTTTTAGATGCTGTGGAGTCACAGCATCCAGGCCGCCGGCAGAGCCACTCTGAAAAGACATGACAGCTTTAAGCACGTCCTGGCTGGTCGTGCTTACAGCGACATCACTCTCTTCCGGTGGATCGGGGAGTTGTGTATTGGCCCCTGCTGGTGGATGCTTACTCTCAAGAGATATGAGAGTAGCATTGTCATTTGGCGCCTTCGTGTCGTTTGAGAACATTATGCGTGAGGCACCTTTGATATCACCATCATTGAGTTTACTCTCTACAAGTCTGTAGATAGTAGACTCAGCCAATGGCTTATTAGAATTTGAATTTTGTGGTGTGGCCTGATCAACAGTGGAAATAGGCTGCAGCGTGCAGTGTACCTAACACAATTTTGTTTAATCTTAACCGTGACTGATGATTTGTTGCCCAAATCTTTCTTTATATGCAGTACGCTGTAAGAAAAAACTAGTAAGTGCTCCCAAGCTCGCTTGGTGTTTTTTGAAACAGCATTCCTAATGGCTCCTGAGAGAGCGGAAGCGACAGAGATGCGTGCACCTCAAGGAATACGTTTAAAAATAGGAGTTGTCGCTTTGTACTCACTCAGAACTTTCCAAAAAAGGGGTGTATCAGCCGTATAGTTTGAATTTTGTGTCAAAACATCTACCGCACCTGCAACCGGAGCAGACAGCGGGATACTGGGATCCTTATGGATTCTTGTTTGATGAATTTTGAGGCCTCTCTGTCCCTTAAAAAAGCGAGCCCGGGGACATTGTGTGCACTCAAAGAGAGGCGGCACAGACACGATGGGATGGTTGCTGTGTTTGCTCTATATTCATCCAATTTATAGTACCCTAGAAGAGTCGTTAGTACCTACAATGCCCGGCCTATCCATAAAGGCTTTGAGCGACATTCAGACGTTACGGAACGTGACAAAGCTTTTGTTCACACGTGGCAGCCTATTAGAAATGAATGGTCGAAAAGAACCAGAATGAATTCGTTACAGAACGTGGCAGATAATTATGACAGTAGAGGTGCATTTTCGGAGGTGAGCGGGAGTTTATTTTTGGCAGGTTTTAAGGGAAATATCTAACGTAGTGGGTAAATGTTACAATGATAGTTGAGCTCCATATCACTGAACAATGAAGAAAAATCGTTTAAAAAACTCGCTCAAGCTTCTACTGCCCTCGAAAACGTACCCTCTCTTAGGACAAGACAGCAACAATAAGAAGACAATAAAGCAGTAAGGCAGCCGAAAGGCAACTGAGATTCCACCAACACATCTCCCGTTTCCTCTTGGGAAAATTAAACCCGAATTATAATATAATCGAATTGCAAAACCTTTTGCCCTGCCCCTGTGCGCCAGTAGGTACCATAAGCTTCTATCAGTTTGAATTGTACTATCAAGTAAAAATATGAGTTTATTCCTTTTAGGGGTAAACAATAGTGAGTGTGACGTTCTAGACGTCACGTTCACTATTGTGACTATTGTGTTCTGAACTAGGTCCTGAAAGTCATGCAAAGTGCTATAAAGGTGCTATCCACGTCGCGTGCAAACCGTGTTATAGTTAACTTTAGAGCTTTGAAGCTCACAATTTCAATGGATGAAAATCTACGGAACAGCTTAGAGTTTCTTTTTAAATGCATTTTGTCGTGGAAAAGTAATCCTTTGAATCTTGTTCTAAACTACATAGCTACCGCCCGCTTCTTGACACAGAAGAGAATTGAAGGTGGTGTAGAACTACCTGAATGTAAAATTTCAGCAAGATCCATTTATCCATCTTACCATCGAAACTTTCGGATTTATGCATATTATTACTGTGATTATAACACAAGCTCTGTTTAATTTAAGGCTATGATAGTGTGTGGATTGTACAGCATTATTTATTATCATTATTGTCCCAAAGAAGTAGAACTCCTCTGTATTGGAAATAGCGCTAAAAGGCAAGCATGAACGACGTATTGGAAACTTGTTTTGCATAAATAGCGCTAAAAGACGAGCATGAACGACGTATTTGTATTTCGTTTTGCATAAATAGCGCTAAAAGGCGAGCATGAACGATGTATTTGTAACTTGATTTGCATAAATGGCGCTAAAAAGCGAGCATGAACGACGTATTTGTAACTCGTTTTGCATAAATAGCGCTAAAAGGCGAGCAAGAACGACGTATTTGTAACTTGTTTTGCATAAATCGATGGCGTCTTGTTGAGCTAGATCTTATCGGGCTGGGTCAAGCAGGGTTCGTAGATTAGTACCTACTTATGCTAAGATTCTGACTTTTCTTTTGATGTATGGTTGCCAGCTTTAAAAAGATATCTAGGTTATAGAGATAACTACTAGCCCCAAAAATTGAACAAAATTGTCCTCCAATATACGATCTGAAAACATTGTATCAACAAGATTTTTTACATAAAACGCGAGGCGAATATTTCACATTACACCAATTTTATGAACGCAAAAATTTGAGGGATGGATATTTCTAACCTCGTGACGACAAAGCTTCTGAATTGATCGGACTTAAATTTGCACAGATAATGGCTAGATCATCAAAGTTCTTATCAGGGGAGGCCTTTGTCCAGCAGTGGACTAATAAAGGATATAGTTGTGCTGAAGGCTAGACAAGAAAAAAAATTTTTAGTCACTTTTTACGCGTGCGAAGGTGCACAGAAGCCTGTTGTAATAAATTGTAACCATTTTGTGCTTGAAATACTTGCCCTAGCAAGTTTAATTGACCTGGTTAATCATAATTTACGTGAAACCACAAAATGGAATGAAACTCAAAAAATATGATTCAGAAACACGAGCCTGCCAATCAAAGGTATATTCATTACTACTTTCTGCCCGCGGCTTCGCACGCGTTGTTTCTATAGAAACGTATATAGGTGATTCTTATCCCATGGAAACTGATTTTAGCCTGTGTTTGATTCCAGATCTAGAATTCCCTGTATGCAAAATTTCAGCCCGTTCTGTTCAGTAGTTTTGGCGTGAAGAGTTAACAAACATCCATACAAAACTATCGCATTTATGATATTAGTTAGATGTGATAATTTACCTAGCCAAAGTAATTAAAAACAAAAGGTACTGTAGGTAACCCTGGCGTAAAGAGAGATATAGCAAAAAAAAACTCTGATAGAATTTGGATATTTTCAAAAACCTTATCGTCTCGAAGACAAGTGAAATAAAACACCAATAAGAATTTTATAAGGTAAATGATAGGTGAAAATTCCGCGAAAAGGTATGAATAATGTATAAATTCATATAAGAAATAGCACGAACGAAAGTGTTTGATGAGAAGCTTAGAATGTCGACATGAAATTCTCTGTATTTGGATGTATGCATCGACATACAGATATTTCTTTTCGACTAGTAATACGAGGTACTCGTATACTCTGTGTTCGTGCTACGAAATTCGTAAGTCTACGAAGAATAATTTTGTCGAATCGTACGCATTCGAAACCTCTAGTTATATTCTATTTTTCAAGTCTGCTGGTTGGGAAAATGGGTAAATAAACAAGATAAATACCCGCAACTTGGACACATACCAAATCCACAGACACCAGACACGAAAGTTCTGTCATAAGGATTTGATAAATTGATAGTAGGTAAGTATGGTAGACTATATACCTAACAAAAGCAGACATTGTATCTAATCCTGGTTACCCAACTTTTCACGGTCTATTATAGCTAAAATATGAGCATGCAGGAAATATTAATTCTCTCACGATTTTAATAATTTTGATGAGCTTCCTGTAAAACATTATCCGATAGATTGGATATTCGTTTCGCTCAGGTGGCAATACGTGCCCTGAATCCATAGCTTTATACTTGTTATACAGGATGGAATGTTGAGATGAGGGATAAACCAGCTTGCCAATTTAGGACTTAACCAAGTTAGGCATCCTCTAGAAACGTTGGAAACGCTGCATCTCTAGCGTATAAATACTTCAATTAATCTCGAAAATCTCTTTCAAAGAATCAACAGATTTTCTATATCATTTCAGGCTTTTTGGACAGAGGATGACTCAGAAACTGATGTCTGAGTGGAAGGAATTGGGAAGGTTTTTGCCAAGTCGAAAAGACATAACAATAACTTAGGGCGATCTTGTTTTTAAACTTTTTCCGTTTACGTAACCTTCTCTAACTAATCGCCGTACCGCAAGGGAAAATAACGGGCATTATCCTTAGAGCGCTTTCCTGCAGCTACTACATTAATTGTTTAACCTAACTGCCGTCATGGCCACATCCAAGGAGGGTACTGACCAATGTTACGAGGCGTAATGTACGTAGCAACCGCACCAGCAATCATGATACGTTACTTCGTGTGGCAATTTAGTCCGTCTCTTGCTCGCTGTGTAGCACGTTTCGTTACGCCCCGCAACACCTGACAGTACCTACCTGACTTTTTAGAGCCAATCACCCTGTATAAATAGATAGATATCGTTTATTGTCAAAGAGATTACATGTTTTTGGTTATTAGTGTCTTAAATCCTGTGTTAGGTTTATCTAGACACTAGGGTTACTAGGGAAGCGATAAGGCCGCCCTTTGTACTTCCTTGTTTCTTAGCATTTTCTTCTGTATTGTGTTTTGTGTTTGTGTGGTACAATAAAGAGTTATCTATCTATCTATATAGTGTTCTCTAAAAATAGCAATAAGTATGTATATATAAATTTGTAAACGCGGTAGGCAGTTACGCACTCAACAAATACAGAGGTGTCACCGTCCGTCCTGTCCGAGTGTAGCTGTAAGGCGCGGTGTGAAGTTGTACACAAGGGATCCACCAATCATCAGGCCAGCGACCAGTGAGTGAAAACGCTGCGCTTGAGCTTAGATAAAGGATGCCTGTTAAAGGATGATATAAGCCCGGTATAGACTGTAGGTATGGAATATTTGATATGTAGAGGTATACTTTTGTTCATGAATTTTAAGCGTCTCAGATACGCTCTTGTGATATATTCAAATCTCTATAATTAATTTACAGGTAAGTTTACCGTGTAAAGTCAAGAATGTACCTAAATTAAATGAAGATTAGGTTACTGGTAAATTTCCTGTCGAGTGCTTTAACTGAAGAGCGTGCCTATATTATATGCCCGTTTTTATGCTAGTTCTTTACAAAATAGGTAACAATGTAGACCAAAAAGATCGATAATCCGTCACAAAACCATTTTATTTAACAATAATGAGATGTCAAATCCAAATTGTCCTGCAGGTAAGTTCAATAAAGCTCTGTAATTTTTTGTGAGTTGGACTTCACATTTATCAAAGCAAGTTGAAAAACAATAAATTCTAAAAACAAGGGAATCATTTTGAAATACTTTTGTACAATCTTAAATCCATTTTATGTGCTCGAAATCTTCACTTAAGAACTGAAACTTGGCACTTTATCAGTAGATACATACATATATAAATTTTAGGTAACTTTGTCATCGAAAATAGGTTATTTGCGAACATGCTACTTTCTCTCTATAGTCATGAAGGACCCGATTAAAATTTACATATACTCATTTTTAATTTTTTTTATCTTATCGTTACAGAAATGGTATGAGTTTGTAAAGGTGCGTCCAGATTAAGTAACAAAACATGTTATAAGACATAGTTATTTAATTTGTTTTATAATAAGACGTGTTGTTACATAACATTTTTATCTTATCGTTACAAAAATGGTATGAGTATTAGTTGTGAAAGAGCTCAATCTGGAGCAAAACAAGATTCGTATCACTGCTTTTTTTGCTGACTTTACAGGAATTATCATTTTAATAAAAAAAATACAAAGATTAAATTTTTACCTCGCTTTAACTAAGATTGAACGACCGAAAGATTATTAATTTTCTCTGCTTTATTGATCTGATTTGACTCGTCTAAGTGCTTATTTTATAAGCTAAAAGAAATAAATTTATTGAAATCTGAATATCTTTGAAAATCTGCTCCTGGCAATCTACTAAAACATCCAAGCCCTCTACATCACCTAAGCCTATTTCCATTGCCAAAAGCTATGAAAATATAATTAGTTTAGGCAAAAAGCCATTTTAGTCCCGGGCAGTAAGTGTCAACGACGACGTTGTACTAAAAAGGAAAAATCCATAGGACTTTAGTTATACAGTATACCCTGTACAACTCAATTCCATTGGATTTTTATGGAAATAGCTTTTCTTTGGCTTTGATCAGTCAAACCTCGATTATGTGCATCGATAGGGTTTAACAAGGAATTTTAAAAGGTAAAACATAACGAAATTAAGGGTGGCGACGTCCCATCAAAGTGACTATGTGTAATTGGATCTCGTATACATGAAGCTTTAGCTATGGATGGTTGGTAGAGTATTTTGACACCATGCTACAGATAATTTAATATTACTGTAGCATTCTGATTATATTAAATGTACACGACCATCAGATGTGCTATCGAGGGTTGAATTCGCACTCCGGGCGGCATATCGGCTGGGATGTCTCTACAATAACTGTGTTTTATTGGCATTTGATAGTAATCCGTACCTGGCACAATTACCATGTTATTTTTAATAATTATTTTTACACAAATTCGGGTGAATTTGTGTAAAAATCCTCCAACAAATTAATGGAACGATCTGAACAGCAACTAAGCAAAATTGTTCATACTCTACTTATGTATATAAAAGTCTAGTCTCTGGTATAAGACCGGAAACACTTCCATCATACATAAGCGTGTGTAGCCACAGGCGCCAACTAGTGTACCTAAGTTAAACACGTGTTTGACAGGATTTAAATTATTGTAAGCGGATAAACGGGACACCTACGCTGAACCACAGAATAGCTATTACGAACAGAGGCACAATAAGATTTAAACAACTTGGTTGGAGCGAAGTTACCTATAAGCTGACGCAACTTCAGATTGCAACCAAATTGTTTTAATCCTAGTGTACACGTGTTTCATATTCTGAAGGCCTGCTCGGAAAAGGAAACGCTAATCTTGTGCAAGCGACATATGAATTGAATCTGAAAACGAATCAGAAACTTCGATTTAATTTTTACAAGTACGGGCCCTGAACTTGCTGCCTTTCTATCGATCTATGTGTCCCGATTATGTTTCCAAAATACCGAATAGTAGGTATTTTATACATTTTTTTTTTTAATTTTTAAATTGCATGGTTTTACAAAATCAAACATAAAACAACACACCACAGTTACGTTGTCAGTAACGAGAATTCGGTTATTTGCAAAGAGAACAAGCGGATATGAGAAACTAACTAACTAGCTCATCAAAAGTTCGAGCCGATTCGATGATGTGACATGCTCCCGTGACTTAATTAGAATACTGCTGCGCAAATAATGGTCTCGTCAGAATAGTTTTTTTTTTAATTAGCAATTTGTTTTTTTTATCTTAAGGCCTTTTCAGACCTACTCGGTATTGGCTATCCAGAGCGGCAGCGAAATTTTTCGCTTGACTTGGTGCGTTATCCCGCGGGGCATATGCATGTATAAGGTTTAAAGATATTTATTCTCAAAAAAGACACAGTCACTTACATGAGAATAGTAATTTAGCTTAGTATTATTATTATTATTATGCATGTACCACTCGGCTTTCCCTGCCGCTCTAGGTAGCGAATACCGCTTAAAGGATGACTCACGTTAGACCGTGTCGGGTCCGAGCCGAGTGTCGGCCGTAGCACGGTCAACTAATATTACATATACATATTTTGTATGGACACACTCACGCTATAGCGATCGGCAACCGAGTGACGGCCGAGCAACGGAAAACGGTCGGAAACAACTCGGTCCCAGCTTGGCTCGGTGCATGAATACATTGCGGCCGAGCTGCGGCCGAGCTGCGCCCGACCA
This sequence comes from Eupithecia inturbata, assembly GCA_963662085.1. Classification (NCBI taxonomy): domain Eukaryota; kingdom Metazoa; phylum Arthropoda; class Insecta; order Lepidoptera; family Geometridae; genus Eupithecia; species Eupithecia inturbata. The sequence goes on along the minus strand of OY759180.1, from coordinate 3,889,518 downwards.
GTCGTTGTTTGTGTAGGGAAGTCGGGGCCTTTCTAATTAATTACAGGCACGGGACCGGCTCGGTGACCGTGCTACGGCCGAGACTTGGCTCGGACCCGACTCGGTCTGGCGTGAGTCATCCTTAAGTCTGAATAGATCTTCAAGTGAAATAAACGCATCAAAAATGCAATAAAAAAAATAGTATTATATAAAATAGTTCGATCACACGAATACCTTATGACACTATGAATTTAAGCGTGTTTACTATGAAACTAGTTTGCGTTGGAAGAACACAAAAAAAATGCTTTTTATTATACACCATTAAAATAACATAACAAGGAGACATTACATAAGACAAATACAATGAACTGCCTTATCACTCAGAAGCGATCTCTTCCAGGCAACACTAACGCAACAACACCCGGTTACATTTTATATTATAATGAATTTTTCAAACTACGATAGTTTTGTATAGTAAAATAACTAGATCGATGTTACAAAAACATATTTTGTTACAGGTCACCGCCAACACACTGTGTTCGTCGGGGTGCACGTACCCGCGCGTCGGCACACGCACAGAAAACACAAGCACCACCATCGCAATGGAGAAACAGAGACGGAAAGACCGGGTAAATATTTGTTTTTATTGTAAGTTTTGTAGAGTGTAGCCCAAAACTAGTCCTAAGATATATAACGCAACGCCCGTGTAATGTTCGGCAACGCGCGTGTCTCAGAATCTCTATGATGTCGCAAGCGACCATAGGCTGCGGTAAGCGCTTTCCATCAGGCGGACTGCATGCTTGTTTGCCAACTAGATAGTATAAAAAAATATATATTACATATAATATATAATATACTATACACAGGTTGTCCCCAAATAACTGCAATTCTTAAAACAGGTGAAACTAGATCAAAAATGATCGACGAATATTTTTGTAAAAGTGGGCCTCTTCCTCACTAAATGGCAACCATTTGAAATTTTGCTTTGCATTCTCGTACTTAGCTCGTCAATCTCTTCAAGCATTAGTCTCAGTGTTACCTTATTTCACTCTTGAAAATATTTTCTATCGATTCTCAACCAACAACTGTAAAGTTAAGGTGGCCGCGCACCTGTTCGCGCCGCACTAGCCGCAGTCATCGAATTTCCTCATGGGCTCGCCCACTTCTCCGCAATTGTGCGCCGCACGCATCGAATGCGCTGAATCGCATTCATCATTTGAACAATATTTCTGTTTAGAACTGACGTGTTCTATGGAACTTGAGAGTCTAGAATGATGAATACAGATGACGTCACCCGCGCCGCCACTCGCTCCGCACTCGATGTACGCGTCGCAGTCATCATACGCGCCCAATTTTTTTGATGGAATCCGTATACCTACTGGATTTTACTAAAATGCGAATTCGTTCGGCGCGGATAGGTGCGCGATGTTGAATACTATTTCATATAAAGATTTATAAAATGTGATAACTGCTGCGAGTGCGGCACGGACAGGTTCGCGTTCATCTTTAATAAATAATAAATAAAATTCAATAATAAAAACAAATTAGAACTAGTATTTACAATTGAAACAATTAAGCTAACTGCAGACTGTTGCAAACAATCTACAGGTAGCTCAACTGATCCATATCAATACCAGTCGGAAGCGTCCCCAAGACGATAAATAAATAAATAAATAAAATTTATTCAAAGAACGTAAATACATTAGTGCACTAAACGAATATGTATAGCTAAGTATAACAATTCAGCCTGAACTAGGTAATCCTGTGTTTCAGGCGACAGTAGTGCTAATCTATACTTATAATTATTAAATAAAATAATCACTTACTATTACGATAAAGGCATTTAGTTTAACAATATTGTTTATGTTACAAACAATTTGTGCATAATACACAAATTGCATGCAGGTACTTAAATTGAGTAAAAACTAGATTAATCACTATTCTAACTAGGTTAACAATACGTATAAAAATATAATTCACTTGATAATTTCTAATAGCTTCTCTGTATCATCGTAGGATAGACTTTGAAGTGTACATTTAATAGTTTTTTTACAATTATTATAGTTAAGCGCGTAAAAATTAGACATTGAATTTAGTCTGTTGTATAGGAACGGACCAAGAAATAGATAAAATTTATTCGCAAAGGAAAATTTTAGGGTTGTAAGTTGAGGGCAAACTTTAGCATTCCGTCTCTTGTTATAGTCAATAGTCAAATTTTTATTGCAAACATGTTGTACAAGGGATCTTATAAAATAACAAGAAGGTGGTTCCAAACATGCACCCTGCTAGGGCACGGCAATTTTATGCTAGGTGGTTAATAGGTACCTAGAAACTTATTCTATATATTCTAGGCTTAAAATATAAAAGCTTAAATCAAAATGTTTAGATTACATTTTATAATATTTATCTATCCTTATTATTAATGAGATCTAATAATAGTAAGTACTTAAACCTTAGATAACTACCTACATATTTACTTAAAAATTTTATTTTTTTGTGAAGAAACTAGAAATCTAAAAACTGTTGCAGAGAATAAAAACAGTTTTTTATTAAGAATGTTTTTAGGAGGGACTTGAATTTATTTATTTTGATTTCGTTTTGTATTTCTGGAGGTATTTTATTATATATTTTGATAGACATAGCGTAGGGACCTGAGTGAAGCATTTGCAGTTTTGAGAATGGTCTATCTAATCTGTTACAGGGTCTGAGGTTCTGCGGTCTGGTATAAACTTTAAAGAGATCTAGATTCTTTTTAACAAATATACTATTTTCTAAAATATATATACCGGTAAGCGTTAATATGTTATATTTAATGAAATATGGTCTACAGCTTACCATCTCGTCTAGGTGATGGATAATACGAATACACCTCTTCTGCAAAATAAAAAGTTTATTTACGTCGGTACTATTACCCCAAATAATAACTCCATATTGTAGCCAGGAATGGGCATATGCGTAATAAGCGGTGGTTGCAGTTTTTATGTCTGTAGTTTTCTTAAGTTCGAAAAGAGCGTATGTGAAACGTGATAACTTAGCTGTAATTTTTTTAACATGTTCCTTCCAGTTTAGATTGGTGTCAAGATCTATGCCCAGTAGGGAGTACGAATTTACATTTTCGAGTTTGATGTTCTGAAAGGAGAATTGAATATTTAAAGGATTGTTTTGATAAGGTTTAAATTGAAGCAGTTTTGTTTTTTTTAAGTTAATTTGGAGATTATGATCGCTAAGCCAGTTGTCTATTGTTGTTATGGTCGTATTAAGAAGGTTATTTAGTGACGAATTTGATTTGCATGGAAGTACTACAGATATATCGTCCGCAAACAAGGAGCATGGGTTTTCGATTATTTGGGGTAAGTCGTTAATATATATTAGGAATAATATACACCCAAGGACACTTCCTTGGGGTATTGATTTTTTTACTTTAGTTTTTATAGAAGAGATTTTACTAATGTTTCCAGTGACCTGGTCATGGTGTTCTATTTGGACATATTGGCTTCTGTTTTCGAGGTAGGAGACAAACCAGTCAAAAGCTGGGCCTCTGACACCTATAGACTGTAGTTTGTTTAATAGGAAGGGGAAAAGGACTTTATCATAGGCTTTACTCATATCGAGTAGTATTTCAATCGCGTAGTTCTTCCCGTCTATTATGTTTAAGATTTCATTTACATATTTGAAAACGGCAGTAGATGTTGATTTGTTTTTTCTAAAGCCATTCTGACATTCATTAAAGATCTTATATTTTTCGCAAAATGAATAAAGTCGTTTCGACATAGCAGTTTCTAAAATTTTTGAAAATGTTGGTAATAGGGCAATTGGTCGATAATTATTTAAATCTTTTTGATCACCTTTTTTGTAAAGTGGTTTTATAACGGAGATTTTCATTGAATCCGGAACCTTTCCCTCCATAAAAGATTGATTAATTATATAAGCCATTGGTGGAGCTAGATATTCCGCACATTTTCGAATAAGTAGGGGAGGTATTTCGTCATGGCCGAAGCTTTTTTTATTTTTTAAGTTTTTGATTATTCTAAATATCTCGAGTGTGGTAACAGGCTGTAGGAACATTGAATTTTCTGCTCGGGTTATTAGCGGCCTACCAATTGGAGTCACGGTTCCTTCACTGTCTCCCACAGAAGTAAAAAAGATGTTAAAAGAATTCGCTATTATATCAGGGTTAGTTATTTCGTTTTTATTAATTTTTAATTTAAAGTTTTTTCTAATTTTTGAAGGAAGTTTGTTGGTTTGTTCTTTGACTATGTGCCACATAGTCTTTATTTTATTTTCAGAGTTCTTCATTTTATTTATATTTTGTATTTTTTTAGATGACGTTACGGTTTTCTTTAATATTTTTTCATATAGTCTGTAGTTTTTATTCAAAATAGCATTGTTAGTCTGAGATATTAAATGTTTTAGTAGTCTTTTATTTTTACAAGACTGTTTTATACCTTTTGTTAACCACAATTTTTTATTATTTTGTTTAAGTTTTATTTTTACTATGGGTATACATTTGTTCAGGATGATTTTGATGGATTCGCTAAATGAATTATAATTTTCGTTTGTATTTTTATCGCTGGAAATTACTAAAGTGAAATTTGTTTTCTTTAAAGTGTTTATAAAGTTTTGTATATTTTGTTCGTTGAATAATCTTTTCTCTATAGTCCAATTTTTCCGTGTTTTTATTTTTTGGTTTTGCATATTTACTAGAATCCCTTTGTGATCACAAAAACCATATTCTGTGACATTAACGTTAAAATCTTTGTCATAAAAATTTGTGAAAACAAGATCTATGCACGATATTTTAGCTCTGTTCGTCATTTTTGAAGTGTATATTCTAGTCGGTTCTTTAACATGTTGATAAAAATTGAAAGTATTCATTAAATTTAATAACGTTGAAGAAATGCTGCTATCTAAAACGTCAACATTAAAGTCTCCTCCAATTATGATTTCTTTTTTACTATATTTGTGTATTAACTGTTGTAATAGTTTTTCTAAGGTTTTGTAAAATAAATCAGGCATTCGTTTTCTATCTGGCCAGTAAAGGCAAACTAATACTAAATCTATGGTTGGTACTTCGATGGCACATATTTCAATTACATATTCTAAACTTAAGCTTACAATTTCCTTAACTTCAGAGTAATCTATTTCTTCTTTGATGAATATAGATACTCCTCCGCCTTCGCGATTAGATCGGCAAAAGGAAGACGCTAGTTTATAACCATCAACTCTTAAGAGGTCTTGTTTGGCTGTTGTCACCCAAGTTTCCGAGAGGCAAAGATAGTCGATGTTTGTTGCTTGATCTGTAACTTCTTCTAGCAAATGTCTTTTGTTGCATAGACTTTGCATATTCTGGAACAATATATTTGCTCTAGTCCCGAAAAAACGGGTCGGGTGAGAGAAAGGTCTCGGCTTCTTGTGGCCTGAGTTGTTTTTTACTTTGATGTCTTTTTGTATTCGTTTGGCTATACTTAATCGTTTCTGTTATACAGTGTATCGTTTTCTTTTTGTGTTAGCGTCAGATTCGGTATTTTGTTTTCATTATATTGTTTTCCATTTACTATGAATTTATTGTTTATTATGTTGGCACGGTATCCATTTTTGCGGGCTTCTACCAATTTTTCTATAAGTTTTTTTCTGTTTTGTAGTGATTCAGGGCTTAGGAGTTCTGAAACCGCTAGACCAGTATTTCTGAAGCGGTGTTGGTTTTCAAGAATAATTTTAGTAATTTTTTTGCTAAGTAGCTCAATCACAATGGGTCTTCGGTTCCCCCATTTACCTAGTCTTTTGAGGTCTTCAAGGTATCCACTCAGGTTAATGTTGAGTATATCTTGGAATAGGTAGATTACTCTATTGTGTAGCTCGAAGTCGTTTTCGCGTACACTTTCGGCTAAGCCATAAAGTACAAATTTCTTATCATTGACTATGTTCTTCTTTTCAATTTTACTTGTTTTTGGGCGTTCACTTTCTGTGGATATTTTATTTCGTATCTCCTGTACTTCTTTTTGTAGTTTCATATTCTCCTTTTCTAACTTAGTAATTTTTTTATTAGTTTCGTCTAATGTTTTCTTAAGAACTTTCTGCTCTGTATTTAGAATGTTAGTTTTTTCTGTCAATTCGTGCTTGACTTTAGAAATATGGTCCGAGGTGACTGCTATGATTGTGTTTTTTAATTCACTTAGTAGTGTGGTCTTTAGAGAGTCAATTTTTCTGTCAAATAAAGCTTCTATTTGCTCAATAAATTCAGTGCTGTAGGGAAGGGCTGCGTGCTGTCTTAGTACTGTATTCATTATAAATAGCTGCCGGACTGTTAACACATCACAGGACATCATATAAAAGATTAGTGGGAAAGATGAAAGGACGAAAAGTTGCCACTTTAAGTATTGCTCTTTGTGCTCTTTCTGCTGTTAGTAACAATGTTTTCCCCGCTCCACCCCATGTGATAATGCAATAAGTTAAAATTGATTGACACAGGGCAAAGTAAACTTGTCGAATTATAGAATGATCTGCAATATGGCGTAGCTTTTTAAAGATAAATATTAACTTTTGCACGTTTATATTGTAAAACTATTGAAAAATACACAGAACCTTGTTTTTTTTTAAAGTTCTTATTTTTTTTTGGACCTATACATGTTTGTACACTTATCAGTAACATATTCGTTGATCAGTTTTGATCTAGTTTCTTCTGTTTTCCCGATTAACTGCAATTCCCAAAACAGGTGAACGAGGACACCTGCATATACATACCTAAGTGAATATAGCTTGGAAATGGCCGCGGTATTTGTAGGTTCTCTAATAAGTTTTGCAAGCTAACGTATAAAACGATGTATAGGAATCGTTTTATACGTACTGTCTAAGTCGCGTCGTAGTAGCAGTATCGTACGCATTATGCTACGTCGTAGCAGTGTCGTAGACGTTCTGCTACGGCATAGCAATTACGTAGGCCTTTTGCTGCGTCGCGTAGCTGTTTTGTAGCAGCTGCGTAGCACAACTTCAATAAATACAAATAACTATGAATAGATGATCATCATCATCATCATCATCATCAACCTATCTTAGTCCACTGCTGGACATAGGCCTCCCCCAATAAGCGCCATAGCTCCCTGTCTTCAGCTTGCCGCATGCAGCATCTGCCTGCAGTCTTTCGCAGATCGTCATCCCACCTGGCCGGAGGGCGTCCCACACTACGTTTGCCGAGTCGCGGTCTCCACTCGAGAACACGTTTACCCCAGCGGTTGTCGGTTCTTCGCGAGATATGGCCAGCCCACTGCCACTTCAGCTTGCTAATTCTCTGAGCTATGTCGATAACTTTAACTTAACGATAACTTTGATTCTCTGTCGGATGTATTCGTTACGAATCCTATCCTTCAGAGAAACTCCGAGCATAGCTCTTTTCATAGCGCGCTGAGCGACTTTGAACTAGTAGACCAGCCCTACCGTGAGTGTCCACGTCTCAGCTCCGTAGGTCATAACAGGTAGGACGCACTGGTTGAAAACTTTCAAGCATTCCGGTATGAATGACGACAAGACTCGACGTATTTTCCCGAACGCTGCCCAGCCTAACTGAACCCTCCTCTTGGCCTCCTTTTCGAAATTGTTCTTACTTAACTGCAGAATTGCCCGAGGTAAGTGTACTCGGAAACAATTTCGAGAAGGTGGCCATGTACCACGACCGGTCCTGGATCAATGTGGCCATTGATTCATAACTTTGGTTTTATCCAAATTCATGCCAAGACCGATGCATCGTGAGGCTGTGGCTAGCATCCGGTTCAGCTCCTCTAGCGACTCCCCCATTAAGACTATGTCATCAGCGAATCGCAGGTGTGAGATGTAATCACCGTTTATGTTAAAGCCCTTCCTTTTCCAGTCCAGCGTCTTAAAAATATCTTCCAACGCGCACGTGAACAGTTTCGGAGATATGACGTCCCCCTGTCTCACTCCTCTGCGCAATTGGATGGGTTTAGACTGCTGGCCCTGTACTTGGACACTCATGGTGGCAGCCTCGTAGAGACATCTCAGCACCTCGATATAACGATAGTCTACTTGGCAACGCTGTTAAAGGATTCCAGAACAGCCTAGGTTTCGACGGAGTCGAAGGCCTTCTCATAGTCCAGGGGCTGGTTATACTCTTTGGACTTCTGTATAATCTGCCATACTGTGTGAATGTAGTCTATGATGCCATATTCTCCTCGGAACCTGGCCTGTTCCGGTGGCTGGAACTCGTCAAGTCTCCTGGCGAGACGATTCGTGATCACTCGCGAGAACAGCTTATAGACATGGCTCAGGAGTGTGATTGGTCTGTAGTTTTTAAGGAGGGTTTTATCTCCCTTCTTAAATAAGAGCACCACCAAACTCCCGCTCCACGCTTTAGGAGTTCTCCCACAGTTAAGGACGGTGTTAAAGAGGTTCTGTAGCTCCTGTATTACAGGCGCTCCTCCGGCTTTCAGAAGCTCTGATGTAATTCCGTCCTCACCGGTGGATTTTCTATTTTTAAGCTGCCTCAGAGCTAACACGATCTCGTCTTGACAGATATCAGGCGGTTCGTCGGTATGGTGGCGTATCAGGGTGGCTCTGGAATCATGGTCATCTCGTCGGGAACGAGGGGCATGCGCAGCGTACGTACGGCTACAAAAATCCTCTATCGGCGGATATCTCTGGCTTCCACAATACGGTCATCCCGCCACCCTGGGATGTTTTATCACCCTCGCGAAAGTAGAGAAGACGGCCCGAGTCTATGGTTACGGTGTCCTGCCCCTCTCTACGGTCTTCGCATAACCCCAGAAAATGCCATTTAATGTTCTCTAACTCCACTTCCAACTGCGCTAGATGGTGGTCAAGCCTCAGAGTGCGTCCGTTAAAAGTAGCCAGGGTTAAATTTTTAAGTGGTGAACGATAGCCTAATGTAGCCCGGGGATTCCTAGCACCCACCGCCCCGCCGTTACCGTGGCCGCTACCATGGCCAGGAATAGCGAGGCGGCCGGGAACTGGGAGCCATTTTCTGGCTTACCTTATCATTAGGGGGTAATGCCCATAATCCCCACGCTGGGCATGCGGGTTGGAGATCGCAGTTCGTTGGTGGAGTTGCTCTGCAGGGGGCGCTGCTGCCCGTCCCTCGGTGTATGTCCCTTAGTCGCTTCTTACGACACCCATGGGGAGAAGTGGGGTGGTGCACATCTAAGCCGGCACCACACGGCACACGACACCCATGGGGAGAATGAATAGATGATAGGTGAAACTTATATCTACACAACATCATTTTAATTTCAAATATTCCTTTACCTAAAATAAACGCAGTAGGGATAAAACTAATTATTATTCAACTAAATATTATTCAAATTATAATTTATAATTGAAATTAATTTATACTAATGTAATTATTGCTGCTTTCGAAATTCCCGAGCAGATAATGAGTAAAATTACTTACCTCTTTTCAGGCCACAAAGAGATTCGTTAGTCTTTGATGTCATTCGAACTTGTAAATGCGTGGGTTACAAGGTCTTGCCTTAAATCAATGTGATATTGTGTCGGTGATGAAGAGCCTGGTTGATTTCAGTGTCACGCTGAATTGACGTTTTAGCGCAGTGTTAAGTGAATCATTTCTTAATGATGCTGCTTCATCATTTGCAGGTTCGAATGCTGCCTCAGAAGGTTTGAAAATTAGGTGTTATGGTTATAGTAAACGTGCCGACATGACACCGCAAACATGTGTTGTTTTTGTGATAATGGCCCTTGTAACGTAACACTCGAAAAATCTACTCATTACATTTTTACGGTTTAATCAACCGTACAAAAATGAAGGCCTGTGACAGATAAACAGACGGCGTAGGTTTAGTAATAAGACCCTGTTGCCACCATTTAGCTGTGGAACCCTAAACAAATATCAAAGAAGTTTACTGATTGCACGAAAGCTCGCTGTGTTACAAGTTACATTATTGCCAGCACCATTCACCATTACGGGAACCTTCAGGTCGTATTAGAAAACTAGAGAATACAAAATCACTGTGAGATTATTGTGTCGTAGATGATAATATCGATGATTTAATCGATAGGCCCTGGGATAGTTGCTCGCCGAAGACTGAGCGTCACGGATGACGGAGAGACATGTAAGAAAAAGCCTTAACTCCTTATGTTAAGATAATGTTTCCTTTACTTCATTTGATTGAAGCATGGATGTTCAACATTGATTTAGTCAGTGGAGATATTGTTTTGTGTCTTTTTTCGTGATTTATTCTAAAAAGCATGAATTTGTTAAGGAGAAGGTGTTTTCTATTTGTAATTCGCACGAAAGCTAATTTAGCTAATTTTTGTTTATGTTTTGTGACTTTTTCATCAATATTTTACCAAAGTTTCGTGAGAGAATGTCTAATGTTTACAGGAAAAACGGTAAAGCAGAAAAGCAACAAATATACCTTTTGTATAAAATTTTTGTTGATTTGATTCAAGCTCAGGATCAACTTCATAACTTTATTAGAGAAGTTTGTTTGCGCCAGGCCGTTTTTCCTGTATCCCTTATTAGGACGAAATTAGCGTATTTACGCTAAAGTTACATATTCTGACATCGAAAAGTTACAAAAGCAATAATTCATCAATTATCACATAAATGGCCGGCACTACTGATAATATGTAGGGCTTCAGATATGTGCCAGTAAAGCATGAAATTGTGTCTAACAAGACATTATCCCTTCTTGAACATCTCTAGCTTTACATTTTAACGATCTATTCGTGATAGGTAACTCTATTCCCTATTTTCAGTGACACCCCCCGCCCAAAGAGTTCAATTCATACTTGGCGAAGATCTCGAAGATTCCGCCATGGAATCACACCCACTCTTCTCCGAAATGGAAGAACTAGTCAAAGAGGGCGATGAACTCGAATGGAAAGAGACAGCTAGATGGATCAAATTCGAAGAGGATGTAGAAGAAGGTGGAAACCGATGGTCTAAACCCCACGTCGCTACTCTGTCTCTTCACTCTCTGTTTGAACTGCGAAGCCTCATCCTGAATGGATCAGTTATATTGGACATGGAAGCCGGTTCGTTAGAGCAAGTCGCTGATACAGTGCTGGACAGCATGGTGTCTGATGGATCTCTTGGCTTCGATAGCAGGGAAAAGGTCAAAGACGCGTTGCTGAGGAGGCATAGGCATCAGCACGAAAGAAGGAATCATAATAACATGTCTAGGTTACCGCTGATTCGGTCTTTGGCTGATATTGGGAAGAACCACTCTTCATGTAAAAGTGAGTATAAATTTGCTAGAATTAACAAATTGTCTCACATTCATTGTTCTTTAGGAAACTAGTCTCTATTTTCAAATGCCTAGTGCATTTGAAAAAAGAGACTCAAAGGCATGCTATGGACCCTGGCATGGCTCGTGCCGTTCACAGAAATAACCACATTTGTTACTTTAGCCTTTACAAACTAGTAACTGATGAGTCCTATACCCTCGCGTGTAAACCAGCATTGAGATTTCCTATAGCGCGAGTTCAGGTCTCCCATGATGATGTATTGGTGATTAAAGATTTGCAGGAAGGTGGCTCTCGACGCTCCAGCGCCAGGAGTTGTCGAGGGCCCGCCTCATCACCCCACACAGCCCTACTCGAAGCCGGCGACGCAAGGGGCTCGTATCTAGCAGTGCCAGGTTAGGAATGGTTACTTGTGTGCGACACCACTCACGCCATTTTAAACAGCACACGAGCACAGCTAACCTTTATGTTTCACCTTTTGTGCATTGTCCTGTGTGAATACTCCTAATCAAACTAATAAATATGGTCCGAGGTTTGCCTTGGCCTTTGAAATATTTTGCTTCGGTTGGAAAGTTGAATGTGTCATTCAACTTTCAAACAGAGCATCGATCGACCACCCCACCAAGACTCACGAAGAGTCGCACGAAGAATATCTGTCTGTCGATGTACCCAACCCAGTTTGTAAATATAGTTGTGAGCATTAAGTAAAAGAGATGAAAATTGGCAATTTATATTACAGTGGAAGACAGCAGTTCGTCAAGTGGACATTCACACTCGTACAAAGGAGAGATCAGTCGTTTCCTAGGCATCCCTAGTGCGGGTAACCGCTTATACTCAAATTTAATCAATGTTGTTCTTTGTTTTATGTCTTCTTCGTCATATCATTAACGGATGCTTTCCGTTAGGTTTTCTGTTATCACGCTGTCACTTGAAAATCTTTGATGTGCTGTTTTATGTTTTCGCTAAAGCTTTTTATCAAACAATCAGTAAAGTATTCGGTTTTAACAGCAAAAGTTTTAAGTAGATGGAAATGAAATTTCAGTACCTAGGTAATCTGATTCATAAAGTTTTACATTACAATTGGATATTTGTTTGGAAGTTCAAGTCAAGCAGAGTGTGTAGCATGATAGGTATCGGCACGGATCTTGAACGTTCGACGGAGTTTAGGCGGAATATTTATTTATATGTACAGATTATTTAAATTCACAAAGACTAAAGTCAAGGTCGGCGTTCAACAACCTACCGATACCTAGATTCTAGACTTTATTTTCACTTTCCTCTTTCATATTTTTGGATGTTTTCAAGCTTTTCAATGTATTTGTTGTCCATACATTTGAGCTCACATTACAAATTTATCGTACATACTGTTTTAGGTGCACACGACGACGGAATGATCAAAAGCCCCAGTAACATCTCCATGAATAGAAACCACAGTTCCGGAGATCTCCCAGTAAATGGTGACATAAACCACAAAACCAACACACACTTTATGAGAAAGATACCACCAGGAGCAGAAGCCTCCAACATTTTGGTTGGAGAAGTCGACTTCCTCGAAAAAACTCTATCAGCTTTCGTAAGACTGAAAACTGGAACATTTATGGGAGATCTAACGGAAGTACCAGTGCCAACTCGATTCATGTTTGTCCTACTCGGACCTCCAAACAGCAATTCAAGCTTTCACGAAATCGGACGAGCAATGGCAACACTTATGTCCGATGAAATATTTCACGAGGTGGCATACAGAGCGAGAAAGAGAGACCATCTATTAGCGGGCATCGACGAGTTCTTAGACGCAGTAACAGTCTTGCCCCCCGGCGAATGGGATCCGGCTATCCGTATCGAGCCTCCAGCTGCGATTCCTTCCCAAGATCCTCGGAAAAGACCAAACGATCACAACAATCACAAAGAAGAGCTCGATGAAGAGGAGGAAGAAGCAAAACAGAGAGAGGAATCAGGGCTTGCCAGAAGTGGACGCCTTTTTGGCGGATTGATCAATGATCTCAAAAGAAAAGTGCCCTGGTATTGGTCAGATTTCAAAGACGCTTTAGCGCTGCAGTGTATTGCGTCGTGGATATTTTTGTACTTCGCTTGTTTATCGCCTATCATTACGTTCGGAGGACTATTAGGAGAAGCGACTGGGAAAAACATGGCTGCTATGGAATCTCTCATATCTGGCTTTGTATGTGGCATGGGGTACGGCTTCTTTTCAGGGCAGCCTTTGACAATCCTTGGATCAACGGGTCCTGTGCTGGTTTTCGAAACGATAGTATTTGAATTTTGCAAGCAAGTTGGATGGGATTATATGTCATTTAGATTCTGTATCGGGACTTGGATAACGATAATCCTCGTATTACTCGTAGCAATCGATGCAAGTGCGTTCGTTTGTTACATAACGCGTTTTACAGAAGAAAATTTCGCTACGCTTATAGCTTTTATATTTATTTACAAGGTAAATTGCATGTTTGAAAATTTGTTGGTTTCGGACATTGGATTTCGTTTTAATTTAAAGTGTTTTGTTGTAGGCGGTGGAGAATGTTATTTCCATCGGCAAAAAGTACCCTCTGAAGACACGCCCCGACGAAGTTCTAAATTATGAGTGCTATTGTTTGCCAAGCAATTACTCTAGAGTGCCGGAGCAGTTTGATTGGACTTCGGTTGACAGAGAGTCTTGCCAGGTGAGAGCTAATCACTTTATTGCTCAACTTTACACCGTCTGAGACTAAATTCGTCATAACTAGTCTTATGAAGCAATTATAGCGCTTAGCCAAGGCTTTAATTCACTTATGACTTTCAAAGGCTATTAGTTCACTCATCAACAGGTTGTTCATCATGGCACGTTGGTACGTGAGGCACGTGAGCTGACTTTACTAATTGCAATTTTCTGTTACAGGTTTATAACGGAACTTTGGCTGGAGGAGGGTGTGATACAAAAGTATACGTACCCGACGTATATCTAATGTCCATTATACTTTTCCTGGGGACTTTTGTTATATCTGTAATTCTGAAGGACTTTAAGAATTCGTTATTCTTTCCATCAAAGGTTAGATTAAAATTTCAGAACCACGAGAAGCATTGTGTCGAGTGTTTATAAGGGCGCAATTTAAAAGAAACTCTAAAAATGTAATTTTTTTTCAGGTCAGGCAAATAATCAGCGATTTCTCAGTAATAATAGCAATTCTATCGATGTCATTCTTGGATTACAAAGTCGGAGTGAAGACCCCGAAACTCGAAGTGCCCGCTGAGTTCAAGCCAACACTTCCCACCCGGAATTGGGTTATTACACCATTTAACGGAAACCCGCTCTGGTCCGCCCTAGTGGCCTTATTACCAGCATTACTAGGAACGATTCTGATCTTTATGGACCAGCAAATAACAGCTGTAATCGTGAACAGGAAAGAGAATAAACTGAAAAAGGGTTGTGGGTACCACTTGGATCTGTTTGTGCTGGCTATTTTGATCCAAATTTGCTCTGTGATGGGGTTACCATGGTTCGTTGCAGCTACAGTACTGAGCATAAATCACGTAAACTCCTTGAAGGTGGAATCTGAATGCGCTGCTCCGGGAGAGAAACCTCAGTTTCTTGGGGTCAGAGAGCAAAGAGTTACCCACATTCTCATATTTTTGATGATTGGTTTCTCTGTGATCCTAACACCGGTTTTGAGCAATATTCCCATGCCGGTGTTGTTTGGAGTATTCTTGTACATGGGAGTGGCTTCGCTCAAGGGACTTCAGTTCTTCGACAGGATATTGATAATGTTTATGCCTCAGAAGTATCAGCCAGATCACATGTTTTTGCGACAGGTGAGATTGAATCCAACACACTTATCCAAGTTTCACTTTTATATGCATTGATTGACATTACATGCATAATTGGAAACATGAGCACTATCGACTTTATTACAATTATAATTAGAGACGACGATTAATAAAAGACACTTTTGTTCCCGAGAACCCGCTGAGTGGTTTCTTAAGTTTTCGATCGTTTTTTACATTGCCTTTGTTGCAGGTTCCAATTAAACGGGTCCACATATTCACAGCCATCCAGCTAACTTGTCTAATCTGCCTCTGGGTGATAAAATCCTTCTCCTCAACCTCAATTCTCTTCCCTCTCATGCTGGTTGTCATGATTGGCATCCGGAAGGCATTAGACCTGTTCTTTACACGTCGAGAAATGAAGATACTGGATGACGTCATGCCGGAAATGACAAAACGGAGTGAAGACGATCTACGAGAGCTCGGCGAGGCTGAGGTGGGATGGCATGCCAAACTCTTGCGCCTTTGCCGCCGGATCTGACCACCCCATTTGTCACTGTCATGTAGATATTTGGGATTCTTGAGACTTGGCGAATGAAAACGAATGATATCGCTAACACATTCCTTTCTCCGCGTATAAAAAAGGCGGAGAGATTTTCGTTATCAATTGCCACGTATCTATTCTTCCAAATTTGTTTAAATAAATCGATGTTATGTTCGTTTGTTTTTTACTCCTTCCATATTTTCTTTCCTTTGCTCCACTTTGTGCCTTTTTAATTGGTGAGTAGAAAACATTATCCATTGTCGCTATTGTTTCTGTTTACTTGTAAAATGTAGTATCTCAGCCAGTTTCTTTATAGGAGACGACGAAAAGTATGCCACCAAGTTATCAGGAGAACCTTCAGATACCGTTGATAAATGGGAATATTATGAATATACCGCTGGCGTCCATTAACATTTCCGAGGAGGTTAACAAGACGGGGATATGGAAACAAGTGAATAACGGCAATAAGATGAAGAATAACATGAAATCTAAGGGAAAGAAGAAGTAAGTAGGAATGAAATACCTAACATAGAAAACTCGAGATTCATTGTTTTTTCGCAACAAACTGTTATTTTGAATTAGAGCGTGCAATGCGCGCATTATGTGAAAAGGATAGGCATAGGATTTCGCGTTCATAGGAGGAGGAACAGAGTACCTATACGTTTTTAGAACGGCGTAATATCAAAAATCAAGTTTTTGCTTAGTTACAAGAAAATTACACACGCACTTATGAAGAAACAGGTTCAAGGAACCAAATAATTAGTTAAAACTTAGAAATCAAAACATAAGTCGTTACAGTAGATCGCAGGGTTCTTGAGATCTCTAACAAATGATGCGCGAAACAGTGCACTTTCATCATATTTTATTTATCGTATTTTTTTTTCTCAATCGGGTTTTCACATTCAAGGAACCAAAGAAAAAAAAGTTAATTTTATGTAATTCAAATTTTTTACCGCGTGAGTACTAAGATCGAGGCTTAGTTTGACTACCAAACCCGTTAGTTTCGCCCCTTAATAATTATTTGTTTGAGACACATTTTTCTTTCATTCTTTTATGAGGGGTATTTGCTCGTTGTCTACATTTAAAATCTAGCAAGGTGCTCTATATTCCAAACAACTTTCAAGATATTAAATTAATTCCAGCAACAAACACAAGAAAGTAATCCTATCGAAAAATGCACAAACAGAAATAGAGAGGAGACTGTCGACAATGGACGAGGTGGAGGAAGACGATTCTGTCAAGGTGCTTGACACGAAATTTTGAGACTTGGCACCGCATGGGGCATGAATGCATGTCCCTTTAGTTCAACTGTAGATATTGGTGTTTAAATCTTAGTGAATAAGGTCTAGTTTATATCGTGTAGACTGCTCCTTTTTATGTAATCGTGGTAGCGAGCTTTAGACAGTCTATTTTTTTTAACTGGTAATGTATTGAAGAGGTATTGAAAAATGTATCAAAGAATCGCAACTACTTATTGTTAGAGTTCCTTAGAATCTTAATGTAACAATAGGTATTTTAATTTAAATAACAAAATGTAACAGAGCGGCTCAAGTTATGAACGTATGTTTTAGTTTTACGGTTTACTCGTAGTTAACTTTAATTTTATAATCATTGCACTTTAGACGAAAAAATCTCACATTTTTGTCCTATCATGCATGTTAGTCACACTCACTCACTGTAAATAGCATGTTTCAAAACAACCTAAATAAAAATTTAATTTTTATGTCCCCAAGTGTGTTACAAAGTTTTGACGTACCTACCAAGTCTAGTAAAGTAAAAAGTTTGTTACCCAAGGAAAACGTGAATGTTCTGAATGTTCACAGAGCGACTACGTGAGGCGAAAGGAGTCTTGGAGCGGCAAAAAGTGTGATTCTAGGAAAAATAGTTCTTCGGCTGAAACTTCGGTCTGAGTAGGTGATTTTTCCTAATTTATTTTGAAAGGTGGTTCGTACGAAATGACAGTTTTAAGTTTATATAACGGTATTTACAATTTGTATTGTTTTATCCAAAACAAAAGTTAAAATTTACTACAATCTCTTCTGCAAGTCATTTAATCAAAAAATTACAAGACCAGAATCATGTAAAAATGCAATCGCCCTGTTAAAGCATCGTAATTTTTTATGTACAAAATTACTCCCAAATGGCAAATTCATTTTTCATAATTAGAGGGCAATGGCCTTTATTAACAAAGAAAATTACAATCAATTTATAACTAGTATTTACAATTGAAACAATTAAGCTAACTGCAGACTGTTGCAAACAATCTACAGGTAGCTCAACTGATCCATATCAATACCAGTCGGAAGCGTCCCCAAGACGCTGGCTGCATTGCCCCGCTGTATGGCAATGCTGATGCGCTGCGCCAGATATCCGCCAGCTCTCGGGTCACGCGTCGCGTCGACCAGACGCTCAGATAACTTTTTAAAAACCCGGAGAGCCTCGGTACCCCACGGACCTAGGGTCTCGACATAATTAGATGCAAGCTAGACGTACGAAGTTTTCCAATTACGAGAATATTAAATGGGTATCTTCTATTCTATGCCAATGTATTTATTTATAAAATGTTTTATTTACCTACCTTTGCATAATTGTAGTATGTATTATAAAATAATCCAAATACGATTTGGAACCAGTGAACATTTATTTTGCGTTTACGTTATCGTACCCATCCTAGGAGTTTTGTAAATTTTCAACGTAATGCTCTACATATATTATATATCTAGTAGGTGCTAACTACACATGATGAAATTTTTTGAATATAAGTAAATTAATCAACCTAAAATATGTAATAATTTCTTGAGATATACTTCCAATTACTCGCATACTAAGTGCCAATAGAGGAACACCAATAGTATAGTTTGTCGTAGAATTTGTAGTTCCTTTAGTTTTCGTAAACTAAATAAGATTGCCCTACAATAAGTACAGTTTGTAAGTACTGAAAGTAGTAGGTATTAATGCTCAACAAATACAGAAATAAGTACTCTTTGAACCTGTGTCTCGTTGCACCAGGAGCGCGAACACGGACTTCGATAAGGATTAGTAAGCACCGATTTTGTTTCTGGTGTAGATAATAAATGGTTGCTTTATCGAACACCTTGCTTGCGCTCCAGGTATCTTTTATGTAGGTATTTAACCTAAATTGCAATTGTTTAAGGGATTTTGGAATGAGAGTTTTAGGTATTTTGGTAACTATATTTTGTGCACCTTTACCGAATAATCTACATTTAATCAATGTGTTAGATTAAATAGTATTTTGGTCAATTTAATATCAATGTCTAATATTATTGTTATTACGCGCTTACTAGATTTGTATTGAATGAATTTGTATCGACTTTGGATATTATGTGAATTGTTATGGAATAAATGAGTTTTATAAAAACATGTATATTTTTATATTCACGTGGGGTTGAGGTCCTTACTGGTTATATTAACTCATTTAATTCAGATAATACATCCATAAAATATACAAAAATGTCACAATAAATTAAAATAAAATCTTAGCTTAAATAATGTGATGAATTAACTTAGACAGGATTTTGATTAAATTAGAATTACATACTAACATTAATAACATAACACAATTACACACTTACTAACTTAACTTTAAGCTGAAATGGAACTACTCCCTATTAATATCATCATCAACTTATTTTGGATGGGACAGTCCAGACGAGACATAATCATTTGTAGGATGCTGTTGCTACTGACTCGCGCGCGCTGAGATAGGGATGCGACTTTTTTGCGAATGATCGCGTAAGTCGTCCGTGCGCGCCTCCGCGAACATACCAGATGCGCTGCAGAAGCGAGGCAGCCGCATCAGCATCCTGAAAATGTTGTTGTACTGAACGCGAGCTGGCTGCGCGGCGGGTACAGTTCAGCCCAGGCTGCTCGAGTAGAACGACTGACAGTATGCTTTAAATAGCGTCACTTTCACTTCACTCGAGCAACGTGCGAATCTACGCGCTATCATGTTCCCCCGTACAGCCAGAACTCTACGCTCCCTCTCAACATCTGCATCATCACATAAGGAGTCATTGACTACATGTCCTAAATATTGAACCGTACTAACTACCTTCAGAGCCGCACCACTGAGAACTAGGTATAGGCGGAACATAGGCTGGCCTTACATTTCCACTTTTAAATATAAGGATTTCACTCTTTTTGGAGTTGTATGTGAGCTCATGTTTATCCGCGTAGCTCTCACAAATTTTTATAAGTTTTTGAATAGAGCCCACCGATGGACCCAGCAACACCATATCGTCAGCGTAACTTATGTTATTTACACAAACATTATCAACAATACAGCCTGTGTGGGTATTGCTGAGCTCAACGATGAGTTCATTAATATACAAATTAAGTAACAGCCCCGAAGTACTTCCACCCTGCCGAACTCCGCACTCCAAAGCATAATCCTCTGATAAAGCGCCTGCCTATCTCACCTGGTTTTTTGACACTTGTACCAATACCTCATGAAGGAAACAACTTTACCCGGTACACCCGAGCTACCCAACTTTTCCCAAAGCCAGTGATACAGAACTGTATCAAAGGCCTTGGACAAATCAAGGAAACAGGCGTAAACGGGGGTCTTCCTGTCAGTATAGTACCTGACAGCTTGCATATGAGACAAAATCCCACTCTCTGTAGATAGCCCGGCCCTAAAACCAAACTGAGCATCGTGTACGTTGTAGCTTGACATGTTGCAAGAGAGTGTTTTATTAAGCAAGCTGTCAAGCACCTTCGCGATGATGGTTGCTAGTGAGATGGGCCGGTAGTTGTTTTTATCTGACACATCTCCAGTTTTACACTTCACAATAGGTACAACAATGGTTTTGGTCAATGTGTCAGGCAAGTAGCCATGACATAGGCATAAGTTAAAGAGCATGGAAAGCACATTGGGAAGGTGAACAATGTTCAATACTGAGGCCGTCATGTCCAGGAGACTTACCCCTTTGCATGGTCTGAATGACTTTTCGTACTCTCTCGCTGTAAAACTTACCGATCTCCTTTGCATGTCTGAGCAGGTCAGCCTTGACCTGCTCAGACATAGACGAGTCCGGTTTGGGTACCTTAAAATGCTTCCTGAAAAGATCAGCGACAGAGCTAGGATTAACTGCTTCATTTACTGTCACAGGGAGGCCAGGCTTAGCATTCATTTTATTTGTGTCCCTCCAGAAAAGCTTGAAGTCTTTGGCGTTATGTTGACTAGCAAGAGCTTCCATCTTTATTTGATGTTGTTGGTCTGGACACCACTTTAACTTTATTTTAAATATCCTCCTGCTTTCGCACATATGCACATAGATTGGACCACATTTTGGTTTACCGCACTCAACCCACTCAAAAAACTTAAGCCTGGCCTCTCTGTGTTGACATGCTACGTGTTTATTCCCATCCAACAATGTAACCCTTTCTCCTCCGCGGCTTAGCTCGTGCATACGTAGTTTGTGCGGCTTCTGTCAGTATATTTACAATTTTGTCAAACATATTACTTAACAATGCTTTATGTCCCTCGTTATGCCATGCTCCTTTGAGCTAGCTCAGGGGAAAACAATACCTCTACAAAGCCATTTTTTTAGTTATCATTTATTAAGATTTATGGCCGTATACTAGTTTCTGCTCTCGGCTTCGCACGCGCTTCTCCGGAATAAAAAGTACGTGGCCTTTGTCTCTCCCCGGGATACCCTCATCTCCCTACCAAATTTCATTAAGATCAACCGTTTAGGCGGGAAAAGTTAACAAAAAGAGAGACAGAATTACTTTTGCTTTTATAATATAACAGAGGATGAGGAATCGGCAATGGCTTTTATTAACAAAGAAAATTACAATCAAATAATAAAATAAATTAGAACTAGTATTTATAAATGAAACAAATAAGCTAACTGCTGTTGCAAACAATCTACAGGTAGCTCAACTGATAAATATCAATACCAGTCGGAAGCGTCCCCAAAACGCTGACTGCATTGCCCCGGCTGTATGGCAACGCTGATGCGCTGCGCCAGATACCCACCGGCTCTCGGGCCACGCGTCGTCGCTTCGATCAGACGCTCAGATAACTTTTTAAAAACCCGGAGAGGTTCGGTACCCCACGGACCTAGGGTCTCGACCCCAACGGGAGCAAATGTGTAGCCTCTGTCGAGACCTGCATATTTGCGCCTCTTGACACCTCGGCCAAATCTGCCGCCTCACCAGCCCTCACGGATGTCCTCGGAAGATGGGAAGGCGCCAGTGTCTCGACGCATGTAGCGTCCCACACAATGGGCCTCCCCAACTCTCATGGGACTAGTCTCATGCCGTTGGGCCTCTTACCATCGTCACGCAACAGACCATTCGGTGTGAGAATAACAGGGACTATTTTAGAATGGAAATAATTAAAACAGTTTTACGAACATACAACTATTTTTTAATCTCTAAACCTTAGAAATAAACGTAACAATAAATAAATTAGACAATACCTTATTCGATTAGGTAACTCATTTATGTAGTTAAACGATTTTATTAAAAAAATGCTTTGTATTGTAAAAGTTTTTGATTGTTTTACAGAACAGCATGATATTTGATTACTTCATTTAATACTACGCCTTTTAACGTATCTCACAAAAAATGTATAAGGAATCATACTTGCAAAGTTCTTTGAATGTCAAATAGCTTCAGGAAATTTACACGTTGCGATGCAAATTCAAATAACAATGAACAAACTTGTACCGCTAGATACTATCATTCTGAACATTTTAGTTCCCAAACACTCCGCTAGTGGCGGTGTACATTGTACAAGTTTTCACACATGCAATTATTTACAGAGTCTTTGAATCGATTATAGTTTTTCAAATGAAGCACAGGTATTGTTGTCTAAGGTAGAATTGTCTATTCTACCTAAAATAACCACGCATCGACATTGCGTAAATTATTGAAGTTGAAGAATATAAATTCAAATATTTTACGCTTTCGATGTCGATTTGGCGTAATTTTTCTCTATTCTACCTTAGACAACAATCCCTGTGCTTGGCCTACAGTAGAGAGTCCGAAGGATGACGCTTTCGAGTAGATCGAGTGCTTGTTGCATTTTATATGAGAATTTGGTACAGCGCTTCAATTCTCGAAATACCAATACTTATACAAAATACTTACAATACAACGGAACAGGTTCACGCTTGAGGTACAAGGGTACAACTAACTGTCAAGTAATATTAAAGTATACCCTAGTTCTTTTTCTTCTTCTGGTCTGGTAGTAGCCCCATCTCCTCCTGGTGTTTTCTGATCAGCTGTTCTTGTACGTCGGGGAGGCACGGCGAGTATCGGCTGTATTCCATGCTGAATTCACCTTTGCCTTGTGTCATTGATCTGAAATAAGTAGAATCAGAATTTATTTGGTTGTTTGCAAATAAACGATTTGATTTGAATTAGTTTTAAGTACCTATTCATTATGTAATTAAGAGGCATAATGCCTGCAGCTTCGCACGCTTTTTGTTCGAGTATTTCCTTGCCTTTTTTTGTCATTTTTAAATTACATGTTTAAGTTACAAGATGCTAGCTATCCGTTCGATAGTTTTTAAATCAAAGAAAAAATTATGCTGACATCACACACACTAGTATCATCTAGCCCCACAGCATGTTATGGTAGCCAGATAAATTACCTTTTTGTTGTGTTTTGTATACCTTTGTATTGTGTGTTGCAGTTGCAAATAAATGTTCTATCTATCTATCTATCTACCTTATGCACATATTTTAGATAGAAAAGTAGTCAGACCAGGGTCAAACATTTGCAGATCATAATAAACTTTACTGTCAAGGCGCGAATCGAACTGGCGACCTGCTACACCCTAAATGGGTACATATTGTGTGTATTCCTTAATATAGTATAATTAGTATTAAGTTCTTGTTTTATAAGTGTATTGATGGTGCAATAAAGTGATAATCTATCTATCTATCTAGTCAATAATAGTCAAAGTTAGTCAATAGTCTAGTCAATAAGTCCTGACAAATATATGTACCATAATATGATGCAATAAAAGTTTAGAAAGTTTAGGCAAGTTTATACCCATCGCATTATTTTTTATATTGGAATTAATTTTGGCCGCACGGCGCGCGCAAATGACATCGTAGTGATTTAGACAGACGACGCCGATATGTTTTGTTTCGCCACTGTCACACTCGAACAATAAACTCATGAAGGTGTGTGACGCCTAGAGTCACCTAGACGTCACACGCGTGTTGCGCAGCCTTCGTAATGCGGCTCTGGAAGTAACTCCTACCTCAGTTCTCCTGCATATCCAAACATGTTGTTAAGCGGTACTTCTGCGTAGACGGTGGTCCACCCCTCCGCACCCTCCGTCCCCGTGATGATGCCGCCTCGCTTATTCAGTTGACCAATGACTGTGCCGTGAAATTCTTCTGGAAGGACCACTTCAACGAACATAATGGGCTCGAGGATCTGCCATGCGCCGTCTTCGAATACTGGGAAGATATAAAAGTGTTATATGACATGTACACCGTTAAAATTATTAATGCTGAACGGATGCTGGCTAGCACTATCAACCTAAAATATGCTTCAGACTGATTATTGAAAAAGCGAAAGTTTAGATGCAGGTGGATAAATGGATGACAGGATCTTTGTTATCTCTTCACGGCGAAACTTTTGAACGGATTGGGATCAAACTTTGCATGCATGTAGTTCTAAACCTAGAATAACCTGCAGGCTACTTTTTATTCCGTAAAAACGAGTGCGAAGCCGCGGGCAGAAGCGCTTAAGTAATATGGAAACAAAGGCTGTAGCATTTTTTATTCCCCAAAAATAGTATAATGCTAGATTAAATCCCATTATTGAATACTAAGATGCTGTATCAAGCAAACTCAGTCCGGGCATGTTATTGAAGGTTTGGGGAATAAGATGGTATTTCTTGCAAATACGTACAGAAGCAGATCTCCTCTGAACCGGGCCGATCCAGCTGATCCACTTGCCCGGTGGCCTTTCGACCAACAGTTGATGTTGGGTAAGTCGTATATGGTCAGTTGTAAGTAACTAAAACATGCGTTTGCGCGATCTAGGACTACTACTCTTTTTGCACTCCACAATTTGTCGGAATTTGTCTTAACCACATCTAGCGGAGATCCATTGACGACCGATGTTGCGCGGCGGGCGAAGGTCCGCCTCCGACGCAGAAGGTTGCGGGTTCGATTCCCGCCTTGGGACAAATGTTTGTACGATCTGCAAATATTTGTTCCGGGTGTTCTGGGTATTTTCTATATATAATAAAAAATATCTATCTATGTTATGTATTGTATTAAGTTTATCAGTCATCTAGTACCCATAACACAAGCTCAGCTTAGCTTGGGGCTAGATGATGCTGTGTGGATTGTCCAGCATTATTTATAATATTTATTTATTGTAGTGCTTAGGTAGGTAGCATAGCTTCAGTTTTCCGGTGTTATTTTCTTGAGCGCCTCTATTGACGTTAGCTTTGTAGTTCAGCTAATTTCTCACCACGCATTTATGCATATCATAATCATCTGAATATGCGCAACGATTAAATTTTCAAGGCTTCTGAATTTAGTGAATAGTCACGGGCTATTGAACTCTGAATTGTGACATGTAGTTATCTTTGTATTTTTATCATAAATTTTTTTGTAATGTTTATTTAGTATGTCTTTATTTTTGTTTATTGATAAATTTATGAAAGGTCTTTTATAAAATTTTAAGTACCTAATCAAGCGCACATACCTTCTTTAACAGCCCCCTTAGCAGCCAAGAAGAACGCCAGCTCACTAGAATCCACGATATGATGCGCACCATCCTGCAGCCTGAATTTGACTCCGGAAATCTTATGCCCGGTCAGATAGCCCTTTTGGCACGTGTCGAGGAAACCGCGCTCTACGCCGGGCACGAAGTTTCGGGGCACGTTGGTGCCCACTGTTTCGTCTGCGAATTCGAGCACTGGAAAGAAATTTAGAAGTATGATTAAGGTTTGAGGTTGAGGTAGAATTCAGAGAGATTATTTAATACGATATTAAATCAAATCCTGGATCAATATGATTAGGCAAAAAAAAAAAAAATTAGTACAAGCTTTTCAGAAATTCGTCAATTTTACTTTCAAAACTTTGAACTATGATAAATTGATAATATGTTGCACCATCGATTTTCATCAAACATAGAACCATAGATTTTCATCAAACATAGAACCATAGATTTTCATCAAACATAGAACCATAGATTTTCATCAAACATAGAACCATAGATTTTCATCAAACATAGAACCATAGATTTTCATCAAACATAGAACCATAGATTTTCATCAAACATAGAACCATAGATTTTCATCAAACATAGAACCATAGATTTTCATCAAACATAGAACCATAGATTTTCATCAAACATAGAACCATAGATTTTCATCAAACATAGAACCATAGATTTTCATCAAACATAGAACCATAGATTTTCATCAAACATAGAACCATAGATTTTCATCAAACATAGAACCATAGATTTTCATCAAACATAGAACCATAGATTTTCATCAAACATAGAACCATAGATTTTCATCAAACATAGAACCATAGATTTTCATCAAACATAGAACCATAGATTTTCATCAAACATAGAACCATAGATTTTCATCAAACATAGAACCATAGATTTTCATCAAACATAGAACCATAGATTTTCATCAAACATAGAACCATAGATTTTCATCAAACATAGAACCATAGATTTTCATCAAACATAGAACCATAGATTTTCATCAAACATAGAACCATAGATTTTCATCAAACATAGAACCATAGATTTTCATCAAACATAGAACCATAGATTTTCATCAAACATAGAACCATAGATTTTCATCAAACATAGAACCATAGATTTTCATCAAACATAGAACCATAGATTTTCATCAAACATAGAACCATAGATTTTCATCAAACATAGAACCATAGATTTTCATCAAACATAGAACCATAGATTTTCATCAAACATAGAACCATAGATTTTCATCAAACATAGAACCATAGATTTTCATCAAACATAGAACCATAGATTTTCATCAACTTCTTGTTTTCAGGTATTAAAACAATATATGTACAATACTGAGAATACATTGAGTATTGTGTGTGTGTAGTATGGAACTTACTAGTATTCTGATGAGGTTCTAAGGGCTCCATGATTCCTGTGACTTTGGCGAACTGCCCCGCGCCGCCGGACTGTTTCTTGTGCAGGTAGTCGAATGAACACGGTGACATCATGGTTTCTCTGGAGGACAGAACAATAAGGTCCTTTACATGAATATTTGACATGATGATTACATAGGCAGATAGAGCTTGGGCAGAAAAGTAAAGGCACAGGGACTTCATTCGCTCCAGTCAACTCAAGACGTGATGACGACCAAACGAGATGACAGGCTCTTTGCAAATTCAGTTGCTTTTGAATACACTCTTTGGAAATAAGTTTCAACCAAGTTTCCAATATTCTCTTTAAGCTTAGACCAAACCTGCGGCAAACGGGAGCGTCAACGCGAAACTTTTCCATTATAAAGTTCCCGCGTCGCGGTCGTGTAGGTGTGCAAAGCTTCATTGCAGCGTCGGCCGCACGACGCTCTCGCTTCGCGTCCCGCGTCCTGCGTGTTTGACGGTCAAGTTTGGTCGAAGCTTTACGTTATTTTCGCTTTAATATGCCTACAGACTAGAACTTACCTAAAGGCCACTTTAGGCTTGCCCAGTTCGACAGGACAGTTGTACTCCCTCTCCATCCTCTGCGCGTAGATCTCTAGATGCAACTCTCCCATACCGGATACGATGGTCTCTTTGTTGTCGGGGTCGTAGCGAAATTGGAATGTTGGGTCTTCTTTTGTAAATCTGTAATAGAAAAATAACTTGTTCACAGAGTTAGAAAACTGTGAATGAACTAGAACGTCTAGGATTCTTTCGCGTGTACTCATCACTCCACTCACTTATGTTCACACCTGAACATGCCTCCCAGAAAGAGGGGAGTATTGTAACTGGTTGTACAATTAGCTACTTTAAAAACTTGTATTTTCTTTTATCATGTTATTGTAACACCAACTATACACTAGCCAAATCCGACGTGAAATGTGTGTAAACAAACCGACACAAAAAAAAAAACTAAAAGTCACCCGCTTGCCGTCGAGTTTCAGATTTGATTGAAGCAATATTTATTGAAGGAAGGTCTCAAATCGGTAAGTAAAATGCGTATAAAATGACGCGGCAACAGAATGAATTTTAGGTTAAGTATGGGCGGTTTGTTTACAAACATTGTACATCTAATTTGGCTGGAATACAGTACTTAGACCAAAAGGTAAAATTTAAAATTTTAATCGCTTGGCAGGCAGATTGGTGATCGCAGTGAAGATGTTCACACAGAAGAGAGAAGGAGAAAGAGAGAGGGACTTGTATACACAAAAGGAAGCTGCTGCCTTCCTCGACTCATAACATATCGTTCATATCACACTATTTATAATATAATATAATATTAGTATAATATTATAAATGCGATAGTTTGGTTGAATGTTTGTTACCTCTTCACGCCAAAACTACTGAACGGACTGGGCTGATATTTTGCATACAGGTAGTTCTACACCTAGAATAAAACATAGGCTACTTTTTATCCCATAAATCAGTTCCCACAGGAAATAAATAACCTTTAATCGTTTCCATAGAAACAACGCGTGCAGGCAGAAACTATTAATAAATAATAAAAATAAACAAATAAATAAACATACTATAAACTTAGGAGATTTAGAAGAACCCACCTAGCAACAGCCTTCGAGAAATTATCCCTATCCTTATTATTCTTCGGTTTGATCGCCATCGACACCACGGGGTCAGGCACATGTATGGACTCCAACGACAGTTCCAGCTTATTGTCGTTCACAAACGTGTCTCCAGACGCGCAATCTACGCCAAACAGCGCAAAGATATCGCCTGCTAACACTTCCGAGACTTCCTCCATGTTGTTTGAGTGCATTCGGACGAGGCGGGACACCTTTACCTGTATTGGAAAAAAGAATATCCTTAACAAATTCGTCAGTAAATCAAATCAAATATGCAGTTTTATTTCACTACATCTGCATGTTGATTAAGGTAGATTAAAGAGAAGATCATGTTGATTACACAGCATGCATGCTATTAGGAACTACTTTCCATAATTTTGGCTGGCCGTGAACATTACCTTGCATGGGAAAATCATTTTCATGACGGTAAAAACGTGCCGTGCAGAGCCGAAAGCTGTTAATTTATAGAGCGCCTATTAATAGGCCCTTTTATAAATTTACTAGCGTTTTTCATAATATCTGATCATGGAATGGAATTACTCTTAATTAACGCTTTTACTGTGCCCAGCCTTGCGGCGAAGCGTCGCGCACAGGGGCGGCGGCGGCGGCGGCGGCGGCGCGGCGGGCCACAGCTAGTAGGAATGCTAAATGCACATGTGTGCGTCCTAGGCAATGAGTGTTAAATAAATTACCTTTTTCCCTGTCCTAGCATTGAAAATGTTATCACCCCTCTTCAATATCCCCTGGTAACACCTCAAATACGTCAGCTGTCCAAATTTGCTGACCTCCAACTTGAACGCTAAACCAACAAATGCTTTCATCCCATCTCTAGCTGGATCGAGTATTATAGTCTGTGATTCTCCATCCTTAGTCTCGTTAGATAAAGCTGTGTTTTCGACCTGTCCTGGGTTTGGTAGGTATTCTAATACGGCGTCGAGCAGAGGTTGGACGCCTTTGTTCTTGAGGGCTGTGCCGACAAAGACAGGCGTGAACGAACGCTTTAGTGTGGTTCGTCGGACTGCTTGCTTTATATCGGCTACTGTAGGCGCTTTCTCTTCAAGGAAAATTTCTCCTGTAAATCGAAATTTTATATTACGTACAACCATAAAGTAGTTATTGGAGAATTCTAATACAAAATACAAATAAGGTTGCCTGGAAGAAATTGTTTTAAGCAATAAGGCCGCCTATTGTATGTTTTTTGTTTCCTCCACATCTTCTACAGCCTACATTGGTCCATTGCTGTTGTTGGCTTCTATCTCACGGGGGGGTAATGCCCATAATCGCCACGCTGGGCATGCGGGTTAGGGAGCAGTTCGGGGGCAGTTTGGGGAGAGCGTTTTTTGTTAATAATTTAGATATTTTATTTATTTTGTATGTACAATAAAGTGTTTGTTCATTCATTCAAATACGCAGGTTATAATGTGAAATCACGTGGTTGACCTATCTACCTACTATTTTTATATTTTTCAGAGTCCTCTTACTTTCGTTCATAGCATTTTCTGCTAGGCATCTTCCATATTATTTTATTCCAGAAATATATAGCGGTCTCTAGGATTTAACTGTCTATCGTCAGCTAGAAGCGATGAGTTTGCATATTTAATTAAAACAATTCTTACCCAAAGGTTCATCCACATTAGATAAATGCTCAATCAGCTCATGCCTCTTCGCTTGCACTTCAGATCTGTAGTCCTTGGGTATCTCATCATAACGGATCTTGTCTCCGAAGTCACCTTCAAAGTATATGGCTCTCTCTTCAATAAGGTCCAGAATACCCTGGCAATCTTTTTCTAATCCAATTGGTATTTGAACAAATGCTGCATTGTGATTCATTTTTGAGCGAAGTTGTTTTAGAACTCTGAAAAGATATTTACAATTGCTTTATTGAATTTAGATGCAGATACCTATACTCCAACCAAATTCAATGTGAAATGTTTATAAACAAACCACCACACAAATCTAAAATTCACTAGCTTGGTGTCGAGTTTCAGATCTAATTGTTAATTTAAAGTAAGTATGGGTAGTTTGTTTACAAATAGTATTTGAATGGAGTAGAGTAAACTATATGGATGCCTACAGAGCAAGGGAGGCAAAGGCCCTGCAGTGGAACATAGGTTAGTACTTATTATATAATATAAACACCTTTCATTACTAGGGAGGGCACTTGTGTACTAGGTGTGTTTTAGTTTTAGTTATAATTAAGTTATTATATTACCTGCCAGGATTGGAACCCATCCGATCCAACTTGTTAATAAATGCCAGACACGGAACATTGTACCGTTTCATCTGCCTATTCACAGTCAAGGTCTGACTCTGCACACCACCCACTGCACAAAGTACCAAGATCGCTCCGTCTAGCACTCGCAACGCTCGTTCAACTTCAACAGTAAAGTCGACGTGGCCAGGTGTGTCGATGATGTTTATATTGTGGTCTTTCCAAATAGTGTAAGTAGCTGCGGATTGGATGGTGATTCCTCTCTGACGCTCTAGTTCCATAGAGTCCATTACAGCACCGACATTGTCTTTGCCTTTTACCTGTAGAATAATGATTTTTCAGTTTTATAATGACAGTAAAAAGCCATAATGGTATTTGCAATCTAATAATACGACTGCTGTGTGGTGCCAGCTTAGTATTTTCATCACCCCAACTCATCCCGCAGGTGTTGTAAGAGGCGACTAAGGGATATCTACTGGGGGTAAGCAGCTGCGCCCCCTGCAGAACAATTCTACCACCAAACTGCAATCCCCAACCCGCATGCTCAGCGTGGGGATTATGGCCATTACCCCCCGTGAGATAAAAGCCAACAAGGCGCTTATTAGGGGGAGGCCTGGGTCCAGCAGTGGACCAATATTGGCTGTGGAGATGGGAGATGGAATACGACTATGGGTTGTAGAGATTTCAACAGATAAATAAGGCTGGATATTTCAACATAAAATTAATATCATACCTACAAAAAAAATATGGAGCATCTAGCAAGACTCAAAGCAAGCAGAGATACAAACCAGTGCATCACATTTTTTGTTCCTTGTTTAATTATCTGACACAACATACCTCATGCATTTGGTCTATTCTGCCTGTGTAAAACAATATTCGCTCTGTCAGTGTAGTTTTACCAGAGTCTATGTGGGCGGATATTCCAATGTTTCTGATCTTTTCCAGAGTGATGACATCGCCGGGCTTGGCATGTAAGGAGTAGTTCTATAAAACGAAACATGGATAAGCTATAACATTTAGTAGGTATTTATTATAAAATATATGCGAAGATTCATCACCAAAATTTTCCTGGTGTCTTGGTAGGTAGTTAGGTACTAATTAGATTATTGTTTTACTTAATGGTTCCGTTCATGGGTTATTGCTGTAAGAGCTATTCTTCTTTCATTGTTTTATTACGTAAAACACCAACGGAGACTGAATAAGTTAACTATTTTTCAAAATGTATTTTTATATCTGTTTTGTACTTATTGTGTGAGGTGTTTGAGCAGCAAATAAATGATTGTCTACGTCTATGTCTATGTCCAATAGATTTTAGAGTTTAATTAGAAAAGTAAATTCTTACATACCTCAATTTGTAATACATTTGATTTACTTGCATTTTTTAATAAATTGGCTATTCGTAACATAGTTGAAATAGTCATATTCTCTAAAATAAAATAATATCACAGAAAATACACAAAATCTAAATTTAAAGGTTATTTTTTTAGGTTATGTGCCTGCCTTCCTTCTCTCTCTCTCTCTCTCGCTCTTTCTCAACAACATGTCAATGTCAGGATTGTCAAGACCAGATGTAAGCACAGTTATGTTGGTAGCATTGCCTTCTGAAGTAAGCAGCAATTTAACTCCTTACTGCATGAATTATGAAGAAGGTTCAATAAAAAAATGTTTTATGCAAAAATGTGTTTAATTAAGTCTTATTAACCATACGAAACCGAAAAAAAATTAAAATTATTTTATTAAGAAGGCACGATGCCATGTATGACTTAGTATGCATTCTAGAAAAAAAATGTGTAGGTAGGCATGCATGTCATGGCTTCGTATGTGTTTAGGTGAAAAGGCAGTTTAAGTAGGTACTAAAAATTCTTTGAAACAGTTTCTTTTCTCATTGTAGCACAGATATACATGGCATTTTTCACATTTTGTGTAATTATGATCGGAGCTTTGAGCAGTTTTGGCATAGCTGTCGGTTATTTTTTTCCAAGCGGGAAACTGATAAATATTGTCAGTAGGTACGCACTGAATTTAGTGGCAGATCTTGATGCCTGGCTGAAGTTTTCGGGGTTTTTTGAGGACACTGGTGAATCCGGACAGCTGGATGGAGTGCCTGCGAGCTTGAAAAAAAACAGTGGCATATGCTCTTCTTCATTGACTCTACGCCAATGGTCACCTAGAAGTCAGAATCGGAAGCAAGATCATTATTGCTCAAGAAACCATCACCAGATATTGAATTTACATGATTGGAAGTACCATAAAACCGTGAAGGGTCCATGTCTGAAAAACGCAGAAAGAAGTCTCATTGCATACGAAGCCATATGCCATATATGGGTGACAGTGTATTGAAAGCAAATGCATACGAAGCCATTATGGCGTTTGCAAATAACGGGTCAAAAACCGAACAAAACAAAAGAAAAAGCAAAAACAAGTTGCAACCCGTATGGTAGATGAATCAAAGACTGTAAAATTATTTTTTTAGAAGATTTTACTTACCGATTTACATTTTTTTTTACTGATGAAAGTGGTAAAATTTTGTTTTAATTTGACCAGCCAGACGCGCTGCAAATAGCCTCAAAAATAATGTTAGGTGTGTGTGACACACACCATACATAACAAACATTATGTTCCGTTTTACAAAGAAATGCTTGCTAAGATTCAATTAAGTTTTTTAAAAAGTGATCTTTAGATAATCTGTAAAAAAATAAGAAACTTTGAAAAGCATAAACGGCTTTGTATGCGGTAACGGGTTAAAATAAAGACATGTTTTCTTAGGCCACTAGGAGGAAATATCAAATATCGCATTTTAACGTAAAATTCAATGAATAATGCGGTTTTTAATCTTTTCTGCGTTCAACAAGAAATAAAACTAGTGGTAAAGTATTAAAAAAGTAAAGTAAGTTAGGTATATGAAAATTTTGCACACAGTTGCTTCGTGCAATTTATGTAAATTTTTTGTATTTAGATTGTACCTACTTAGATGTGTACAAAAATTATCACTTGGGCTGATTTGTATAGCAATAGGTACTAACTTGTTACGTATTTCACCAAAAACCCTGACATTTTTAAAAACCCTTGGAATTCTACCATTTTTTTTTGCTAAAAATGAGTTCTGAAAACCTATTTCATGCATTAAACTCTAATTCAAATCAGATGATGATGATGAATGATTGATACTGAAAAGTATAATATAAGCGTACTTCCGTATATACGCATGAATGGCATGTTTGAAAATGTTGACCCTAACATCGGTCACCACTTCGTTTTCAAAATCGCAGCGCACAACAAAAGATATATAATTTGGATAGGTACACTTATACAAATAATACATAGGTATTTTATAACATAATATCCTAAAGCATCTGGTTTCTGAGAAATTTACACATGAAAACAAAACGTGAGAGCAATAGTTATTTTCATCTGTGAATACCTCAGAAACCTGACGCTATATTAGGACATTTTTATTTGTATAAGTGTCCTCTATCCAAATATATGCCTGTATACAAGGTGCCACGTTATTGGTGTACTAAGCGGAAAGAGGTTGGTCCACCCCCCTCCCACGAACATTTTTTGTTGTAGCTCTTTCTGGGTTTCAAGATTTTTTACTGAAAAAAATACCTCCAAACAAACAAGCCCATTTCTATGTCAGTGACAATGACAACCTTAGCCCACTGTTCATCAGTAAGGTGCTTGACCTTTCAATCGCTTTTGTTTAGCCAAAGCCGTCAATTTTACGGTGGTTCCGTACATTTTTCTTCTAGCTATTATTTTAACTTACAATGTTTAATGTTTATCTGTAGGTAGGTATGTTTGTTTCGTGGTAGATACGTCTACGTACGTACCTTATAAAGATTATTTATTGATATTTTAATAAACGTTACGCAATAAAAACCCGATAAATAATCTTCATTAGGTAGTTATGTTAGAAAATCACGAAATTTAAAAAGTGCTACGTTCGTGCCTAGTTTTATTTTTAGCATGAATGAATGTATTTTTATTTGAATGAAAAGGGAACCCTAAAATTGGGTTGGCAACATGGCCGGCCTTACGTGTGTTTGCGTTAGTGATAAGGTTACCATTTTTCTAAGCGTATGCGTAAAGTAATTTTTACTATGAAAACTTAAAATAACGTATTTCTGAAAATAAACCATGCGTATCAGTTGGCTACAGGGTGCACAACAACCCCTTTTCGGCTTAGTACACCAACAACGTGGCACCTTTGTATACCAACTTTTTTTGTGCGTCACGATTTTGAAAAAAAAGAACAGTACCTACCACTACCACAGTGGTTTTTTTTAATCGCGCTGTTAGCCTGTTTATGTTAGGTCCATCCTCCATACAAAAATTTTCAAACCCCATGCATGAAACTTCGCACTTCGCTCGTAGTAAAACAGAGCGTGTACAGCTAAGCTGAACCATAGACATATTGGAAGCGACCTGAAGTTGTCTGTATGTATTGGCTGCATTGGGCAGTCTAGGAATAGACACAAAAAACAGTTTTTCGCCAGTTCAAAAAGAATATGGCCGTGTTAGGGCCGTGCGTAAGTGTAAATATGAACGGGCACAATAATATTCACAATCAGCTTACAAAATCTTTGGAAAGAATTTTAGAGGACGCTTATCTGAGTGGTGAATTAAAATTGAGTGGACGCAAGCTGAGGGAGTTCCCGAAGCCGGTGAAATACGACTTGAGCGATACAGTTGTTGCGGGTGAGATATAAAAATAATCTTGCTGTGTAGCATTGCATATAAAATTTATTTCTGTTCTGGTTTTTTGGTTTACTTTTAGGTGTTTTATCTTTCCTTTGGTTAGTATCTCCTAACGTTAAAGAAATATGTAGACACTGACCGGCAACCAATTGGTTATTTTGCCCTCAAATCGATCTCCAAGCAAACTGTAACGCCGCCGCCGGGTTTGTGAAGCGTAAATCTTCAACTATCGCCTGTTAATGTACACAATTATTAGAAAAATCTACTGCTATCATATTTAAAGCGTTCTTGTAGTTTGTTATTGAGCTCCATGAAGACAGTTTCATACACCAAATGTCTTGTTTTTAAATATCATTAAAAGGTCATGACCCGCCGCTTCATAGGTAAAGTATACCAACCTACAGTTTTGATACATAATACACAGCAGAACCTACATAAATACGATTTTAAGGAAATAGCATTTAAACCAATTAAGTATTTAGAAAAGTTTTTGCTACAAACCATATTTGGAATGCCACAAACATCTCCTGGAAGGATAATGTCTGCATTTCGTTGATTGGATTTTGTATCTAAGTACTGTAGACCAGACTAGTTTCTAAGTTTTGAGGAAAAAACAATTCTCCTATTTTCTAAGAATAGTTATTTACCTACCTACACAATATTCCTATCTCACAACCGCAGCTAATGGTTAGATCTTACTCATGTTCATTTGTATTACCTACTGCGTATTATATTACCAGAGAGCAAAGTGCTTACTGATCAAGAACATAATTATTAACATAATAGCCATATAGGTTAATAATTTACTTATAGCCAGTAAGATCAGATTGAGTAATATAATTGGTGGGCTCCCGCCCGTTGAAGAGTTAAAAAGCTTATAATATCATCATGCAAAAGGATTCTGGAATATAATTCCGTATCTTCTTAACACATTCATTGTCCAGCCTCGACTGAGCTGATGGAGCTGGAGAAAGGAATGTGACTCGTGGCCATGAAGGTGTTATAATTTTTTTTTAAAGATTTGCTTTAAGCATAATCTAATTAAAAAAAAAATATTATAACACCTTCATGGCCACGAGTCACATTCCTTTCTTATGTAGGTACTTTAACAATGTATGTAAAATCAATTGATATGAACAGATCACACATAAGAAATCAATAAAGGGGTGATCCCCTCTGTGGGAAAATGTGATTGTTCTAGCTGTAGGTCTCATCATAAATATTAAAACAATAACCTGTGGGCAATGAACCAATAGAATAACAACTTGAGGGTTCTTAGGGTTGTTGTGTGATACAGATCAAGTCCTTAGTCCAACAGTGGGAAGTGAGAGGCTAATTGTAATTACCTGGTTATCCCAACAGTCACCGAACATTCAAAGATTTGCTTTTTGAATTATGTTCTCATTATTCTTATAGGGAGCTGTAAGGGCGCGTTCCCACTGTGTCGTAACCGTAAATTATCGTTAGACGACTATAGTCTCTAGCAGTTCCCATTATAACGACTGTTTGTCGTCGCGTTTTTTATCGTGGAACTTATCTAGTTGTTCCCATTGGGTCGTGACGTTTTTTTATCGTTTGACGACAGCCGTGCTCCCCTAGTATCAGTAGTCCGATGATTTAGTCCTATGATCGGACTTGCTACCTGTTCCCATTATAACTACAATTTATCGTCACAACAAAAACAAGTCGTGGACGACAGTCAACCCTGCAGTATGTGAACACCTCCATTTGTTTACACAAGCCACGATGCTTTAAATTGCA
Source organism: Eupithecia inturbata (assembly GCA_963662085.1). NCBI lineage: Eukaryota > Metazoa > Arthropoda > Insecta > Lepidoptera > Geometridae > Eupithecia > Eupithecia inturbata. Next base: position 3,852,557 of record OY759180.1, on the reverse strand, counting down.
CGACGTTCTGACGTCACGACACAGTGGGAACGCGCCCTTAGCTGGGTGAATTATCTAATCTAGCAGCATTTATTTACGAAAGTAAAGATATATTGAAAATAACATAAGTTCGTACTTACGTTATATGAAACTCTCGTTATATGTACATATGTACTCTTGTATGTGGAGAAAATCGTAGGACTGATTGTGATTACATTTTCACTACTCATAAGAAATCGTATCGAATCACGAAAGCGGTTCCGGTAAAAGAGGCAAATTATCGAAATCTCATCTAGACTGCGTGTTATGCGATATCTAGCTATTTCTCTTCATTAATCAAAAGTGAATAATAAATAGGGGTTTGGTCGGTTTTTGCTAAACCGGGTAGAGCAGTGCTTAGAAAGTAGATAGGCAAGTAAGTCTAAAGGTGATTTCACGAAAATTGGAATACTCCTTACGACTAAACTTTGAATTTGACCAACATGCACCGATTTTCATCAAACCCAGAAACACTCGAGAAAAATCGATAGCCTTTCATACAAAAAAAAGGATAAAAATCTGTTCGAGTTACAATGCCATGCCACAGACAGACAGACACTCATAAGCACACATCTGTTTCTGTAGGGGTTTCAAAGTAAAAGAGGTTTCATATGAAGCAGACGATCCCTTTTTTGTTGAAGGCACCTAAGTCATATACAGGGTACCTCATGTTCTTTGATTTTTCATAGTTTTCGAGTTATTATGATTTTTTACGTTTTGTTTGACAATTTTCGGGCGGAACGGTTAAAACTGTTTTATAACTTTTTTTGTAGAATTTTAAGGTTTTTGTTTTTGAAATATGACCCCCTACGAATCGTACATTTTTGCATAAAATAATCAGTTGTCTATCAGTAATGTGAGTTAAGTACAAAATTTTTGCTCGAAAGTGAAGAATTTACGTTTGAGCGAGACAAAGTTGAATTTTCACCATCAACATAATAAAAATCAAAAAAATAGTCCATCGCTTTTTAGGGTTTCTTAGCTGAAGGGTGAAAACGGAACCCTATTACTAAGCTAAGCCTCCGCTGTCCGTCTGTCGCAGGGCTCTATCTCATGAACCGTAAGAGGTAGACAGTTGCAATTTTCAGAGAATGTGATATATCTTGCCGCTATAACAGCAAATAATAAAAATAAAATAAATATCCACATTAAAGGGGGCTTTCCATACAAAAAACTTCGTTTGTCAAGGCTGTAAGTCTTGAACCACAATAGGTATAGACACATGAAACTTTCTATAAATAAGTAACATTTCAACTGAAATAACAACAAATACTAAAAACAAAATAAAGTTGAAAATTTAAAGGGGTCTAACAAGTGAAAATTTAATGTCGACTCGCACTTGGCGGTTTATTTTAATATTATGTTGATTTTAGTAATAAAGCTCTAAAATTATTAATTGCTCCAAAAGTAGCACCAAATCGAAATTTGTTTATACATGGCTTTATAGAAAATGTTTTATTAATATTTATGGAAAATTACTATTCTAGTAGTTTAATTCCTTGTATGTAGAACGCAGAAAATATTAAAAACCGCAAAAATATTTGAATTTCGCGCGAATCTGTGTCAGATTCCTTGTCAATGACTCTGTAGCGGAGAGTCTGAAAGGTCCAGACGTTTAGTTTTATTTTACTTATTCCTTACTGGCGTGGCGCAGTGACCCGAAGTGAATCTTGGCCTCCGACACCAGAGATCGCCAGTTGTCCCGGTCCCTTGCCGTTTCAGTCCAGTCGACGACGGCACAAAGTTCTTGTACATAGGTCTTTCTCAACTTCGTCGCTCCAGCAGTACCTCGGACGAGCAATAGGCCTTCGGCCACTTAGGCGACCCATGCACGCTCTGCTGGCTGCCCGATCCTCTCTATTATGACTACATGCCTGAGCCACCAGTCTCGAGGATTTGGTTTTCCTATAATGAGTTGAAATTTTCTGAGAATGTGTATTTCTCTTGCCACTATAACAGCAAATAATAAAAATAAAATAAATATCCAAATTAAAGGGGGCTTCCATACAAAAAACGTGATGTTTTTGGCTGTTTTTGCTCATCGTTTGTCAAGGCTGTATGTCTTGAAACACATTAGGTAGACACATGAAACTTTCTCTAATAAGTAACATTTCAACGGGTATAACAACAAATACTAAAAATATAATACAGCTGAAAATTTAAAGGGGTCTCCCAACAAGTGAAAACTTGATGTTCTTTGAAAAATCAGTGCAAATTCATGTGCGAGTCGACTCGCACTTGGCGGTTTATTATGTTCTTCGACGTTGCAAGACATTGAATATGAATTGGTAGCCAGAATCAATGCACTTCCCACGATATTGGTGTATAACACGCACGCTTGCGAAATCGATTTTCACGAGCCTGAGAAAGTTAAATGTTATTCTGAAGAATACCTTTTTCTTATTACATCTTTATTTATTACTAGAAAGTGATGTGCTCAGACAATTTGCAACTTTTTAGCTGCTCACTAGATAGTTATATCGAGTATCTAAGTATGCCTGCGTCAACAAAATTTTACGATCCAGCGTCCGACGAAGCATTTCGGGCAATGAAGGTTGAATAAAACATACACATTTTCAGCAGAATTTCAAACGAGAGCCAACCGCAGAGGGCCTTCAAACAACATCACCAAGCCTACACCTATGTAAATTTTAGAGGACATGGCCAGACATCCCCGGTTAGAAGGAAGTACCTGCATACTAATTTATAACAATAAAATCAGCCGGCGATTGAAAAACGAAATTATTCCACCGATACAAAGGTCCATGCTATAAGGCTCTGATCAGTATTCTTGACAGAGAACCACGTTGAATAGGAACGAAGGAGTGTTGTTCGCCAAAACAGTTGATGAGTGCGAATAAATCAAACGCACGAATATCGTGGTCGAGCGACCCGACAGACCCCGAAAGTTATTTTAATAAAAATTTAATACCAGGCTTTCAGGACAAACGGTGCGACGAGATGGAAAATAAAAGGGTCTATTTAGAAAGGACTGATTTAGCTTTGTAGGCAACCCACACAACGGTTCAAGTGAAAAGTGATAACGCGTTTGTTTACTTTTTTCTGGCATCCCACACATCCGCCCACACGGACCTGTTACCTGCCTATCAACATTTGGATGAGGTTCGGTAAAAGTGGTCGTATGTCGTTGTTTTTAACGATAGTGCGTGGAGTGGAGGGTAATGTTTTCGAGTTGTCTGTCTCTTCAAAAGTTCCCTTTTGTTAAGAAGTCAGACTTATTATTATAAATGCGAAAGTATGGATGGATGTATGTTTGTTAATTTTTTACGCTAAAACTACTGAACGGAACGGGCTGATATATTGCATAGATGCAGATAGGTCTATTATCTATCTATCTAGACCAGTAATGCAATGGTGCAAATTTTTTTTTTTTGTAAAATGTGTTTCTGTAAGGGCTAGGGGATAATTTATTTTTGGGGTTCGAAATTATACGCATGATGCCTTCTTCAAGTTTGTTCCTCTTGTCTGCTTATGTTTTTATCGTTTTTATTATTAAGGACTTTACCTATTACTCATGACTTTTCGATTTATTTATATTAATTTAACACAGGATTGGACCTTCTGATCCCATCTTCAAACTTCTTTCATCTACCTTTCTCTGAAGAATTGCTTATTACTCGCGGGTATTACTTCAAGCTTGTTCCATCATATTTCCCTGTATTGTTTATAATTTGCTATTCACAAGCTGCGAGCCATGCTGGTTATCGGCCCCCTGTATCCGGATTGCCGGTCGGGCGCGCACGGTGCACCTGTCGCCAGCCATTATAGTTTGTCGCGAACTTTATACGAGTTTATTCATGGTTTATTAAAGTTTTATTATACTGCGGAAGGGCTGGGTATGTTTAAGTCAATAACGTAACGAATTAATGTCTTAACGTACGGGTGCGAAGCCTGTACGCTAACACAAAAAGAATGGCACAAATTGCTGGTGGCCGAAAGGAAGATCTACCGAATAATTCTGGAACCCACCCAGCGGAAAGATGGCAGGTAAAGACTTCGCAAAAATAAAGAAATGGAAGATCTAGTGTCCGAGCCGAACATCATAGGAGAAACCAAATCCTCGAGACTGGTGGCTCAGGCATGTAGTCATAATGGAGAGGATCGGACAGCCAGTAAAGCGTACATGGGTCGCCCAAGTGGCCGAAGGCCTATTGGTCGTCCGAGGTACTGCTGGAGCGACGAAGTTGAGAGAGACCTATGTACAAGAACTTTGTGCCGTCGTCGACTGGACTGAAACGGCAAGGGACCGGGACAACTGGCGATCTCTGGTGTCGGAGGCCAAGATTCACTTCGGGTCACTGCGCCACGCCAGTAAGGAATAAGTAAAATAAAACTAAACGTACAGGACTTTTCAGACTCTCTGCTACCAAGTCATTGACACGGAATCTGACACAGATTCGCGCGAAATTCAAATATTTTTGCGGTTTTTAATATTTTCTGCGTTCTACATACAAGGAATTAAACTACTAGAAAAGTAATTTTCCATAAATATTAATAAAACATATTCTATAAAGCCATGTATAAACAAATTTCGATTTGGTGCTACTTTTGGAGCAATTAATAATTTTAGAGCTTTATTACTAAAATCAACATAATATTAAAATAAACCGCCAAGTGCGAGTCGACTCGCAATTTTTACCGTAAAAATCAGGCAACTTTTCAAAAAACATTAAATTTTCACTTGTTCGGAGACCCCTTTAAATTTTCCACTTTATTTTGTTTTTAGTATTCGTTGTTATTCCAGTTGAAATGTTACTTATTTATAGAAAGTTTCATGTGTCTACCTATTGTGATTCAAGATATGAGGCTTCCGTCGATTGGGACCACTAGGAAAAGGGACCGCGGTCCCAAACGCCAGATTGATTAAATTTATTATTTTTCTTCCGGCGAATGGGACCGCTCTCGAAATGATCGAAAAAATCTATTGTTCAAGGCAAATAAAGTACAGTCAAAGGAGACAGTAGATATAGAAAGTAATATTATACACAACAAAACTCTTTGATTGAAGACATTATTTATTTTTATGAATCAAATTATTAACAATTATTATAAGAAAAAATGTTTTATTACGCTTTAAAATAAAAATATACACATACTAAATTTCTTTTATAAAATAAATGATCAACGAACTACAAATAACAACATTCAGTCTGTTAAAGTAGCTTACGGTTAAAAAATAATTAGAAAAATTGGCATTTTCTATGCCACAAAATTGTTCTTAACATCTTAGTTGAAACATAATAGAGTGTTTGTTATTTTAAATGGTATAAAAATATACTAAATCTACATAAATAATACTACAAATAATCAACAAAATGTAGACAAAAAAAAATAAAAAAAAATCAGTCCTTAATACGTTTTACTTATATTAAATATGGTCTTTGACATTTAAATGTAATAAAAATAATCACACTTAGGCTCTATTCTATAAAAATAATCACACTTAGGCTCTATTCTATAAAAATAATCAACAAACTATTATACAACAATCACAGTCAACAATCACAATTAGTCAGTGTTCATCGTAATTTCTCTAAACAATGGCCAATACTTATTTTACGGCTAAGTAATTCACTTACAGCGCTAGCTAGCTTAAAGTCTTCTTTTTCCTAGTCGAGTTTTGCTGACTCCGATTTCCTTTGCTTTACGCCACAGACTTCGGCTGAAATGAAAGTAACAGCCTATTACTATTTTCACACATGGGAAAACATTTCGAACCGCTTTTATTGCTGAAACTTCGAAGTCCATGGACATTACATTCGGCTACCCATTCGGGTATCTGTTTTTTTTATCATTTCAAAAAGAAGCTCGTAGGTAGATGTCTTCATATCAGGTAGAAGTGCATATAATAGTGGAACAACATTCACGGTGTCTTCAGTACTTCCGACATCTGCATGTATGGTATAGAGTTGACAGAATGTACTGAGGCAGATTTTAATAGTGGCATCAATAAAAAAACGTTTGCACTCTTTCGAATATTTTTTCATGTCTTCACTAGCAAATATTAATATGCGTTTTTTATAACTTTTATACAAATCTTTGGTACACAACACACAAAAAAATATTCATATCACTGGAACTGTTATATTATATTTATGAACTAGGTACTACTTACTTAAATATTGTCGTATTTATTTCGGATCTGTATCTGCCGACTACTGTACAATTTACGTCACGTGGTTTGCGGTCCCATTCGCCGGAAGAAAAATAATAAAATTATATCAATCCGGCAAATGGGACCGCGGTCCCCATACCTAGCGGTCCCAATCGACGGAAGCCTCAAGATATACAGCCTTGACAAACGAAGAGCAAAAGCAGCCAATAACATCGAGTTTTTTGTATGGAAGCCCCCTTTAATGTGGATATTTATTTTATTTTTAATATTATTGTTATAGCGGCAAGAGATATACACATTCTCTGAAAATTTCAACTGTCTATCTCTGACGGTTTATGAGATAGAACCCTGTGACAGTGGACGGACGGACAGCGGAGGCATGGTAATAGGGCTCCCTTTTTCACCCTTTGGGTGCCGAACTCTAAAATCAGTCGTGTGTTTTGCTTCTGCATGATATTATTACCGCATCTTACCTTTTCACCCTAAGAACCAATACAATACTAATATATGTATATAATTGCTTAGAACTGAAACTTATTGTGACAATAGTTAAGCCATTCTACAGGGCTGACAGTTTTGGATCTTACAAACAATAATTAAATTAGTTGAATCTCACGCAATCAATCCACAGCCCTGTTTAACCAATCCAGATTGTATGTGTAGGGGTTTAACGCTCGATTGATGGCTGCACAAGGGGTTAGTGTACGCGCACTAAAGCATCTTAGTGCTTATCGAGCCAGTGTTGCGGATAAATTGCATTAAACAATTATGGGTGGGAATAGGCCTTGTGTCTCATCGTTTATGTAAATACTCTTGCTATGTAATAGAATGTTAAGGTTAGCCCCTATTATGCTTTATTCCCATGATGAGATAATGCCGACTAATTAGTTAGATGGTCCTGATACTGCTTAGATAATGAAGGCTTCAGCAATCATCCTGAAAGGATATGACGCGAATGATAACGTACTTTAGTCCTGAGGTAAGCAAGTCAAAGAACTTTACAGGAAAAACGAGTGAGAATTAACACTAAATGAATCTTAGTTTCACTACAGCACTGAGCATTATATCGGGCTCTTTATTCAGAACAGGCTGGGCTTCCGATGGCCATGGAAAATACAAAGGCGATCAAAATAGGCACGTAGGCTCTAGCTAGACAACTAAAAGGTTTCCACATAAATATTTGGATCCATCCGGATGCGGGGCAGGTAATATGCATTTTATGCCTACCAGAAGCATTAGTAAAATATTACGCGCATTCGGTTTCACTCAATATTCACATTAGATTTACCTTGGTTCCCTTAATAAGCTGTCTCAGATTTCATGCCAACACATTTTACTGTTAGTTTAACTAACTTCAGCTAATTGACTTTCAAATGGGAAGGTTACTTAGCCTGAAACGGGATAGCCTGGCTGCGATCGATTATAAGCACTAATTTATTGATACTGCCTCGATGTCCACCTTGGGTTTGTTTTCGAAATCGTTTTGCCGAAAATACAAGAACACTAATTGGGGGCGCGGCATGAATCTATTGCGCTATCACATCACGACAGTTTTATGTTTTCCGACAATGTCGTCAGTGGAAATGCTGACGATGACATAGGTTTTCTATCTTATATCTTACTAAAGTTTTCGAATCCGACATAAAGATAAGTCGAGACCCAAAGGAAATCCAGATGAATCTCTTAGCTAATAAGGTGCACGTCAAATCCTACATGGTCTTATTGGATGACATTTTGGCAATTACCAGTTTATGCCATAACCTTTCTAAACCGATACCTACTTCTATTTCAGGCACCCTCTTACATCGACCTTTGCGTTTCACTGCGTCTTGCTGGCAGCCTCTGCAGCGTCAGTGACCCACATAGGCGTTAACTGCTATACCGTTGGATACTTACACAGGCGATAGGGCTGATGAGTTAGACAAAGACCTACTTGGAATAGTAGTCTAAATCAGCAACCCGATGCAAGTGATTGTAATTTTTTGGGGACTGCATAAAAGATTCGCTAAAAGCTAATTAAATCTAAATCGCTAGCTTCAACCTGACATGGATAAAGATTGATTAGTAAATATCCAAAATCATGAAAACATGCTATCTGGTTTTTCTGAACCTAGTCCATCCACTGATAAAGCTTTGGTAAATGGACATACCCGTTATCTTAAAACACATTAAACACTTGCCCAGACTGACAGCCCTGATGGATCGACACAGACTATCAATAGCTCGATAACTTGTGTAGTGCCGCCAGCTTTCAAAGCGTCCGTGGAGAAATACTTGAGCGCGTTTTAAAGTAGCCTTTGCCTTCGTAGGCGTTATTACGCCAACATGAGTCTTTGACGTCTTTATTCTCATAAATTATGTTTCCTCCAGCCATTCATTAGTTGATATTGATACTTTTAGTACCAACTTTTCAAATACACGTGAGGCTAGCTCCCTCTCAGCTGCTAGAATTCAGACCTGAAGCGAGTCAGATCAGACAAATTCAGACCTAATGTGACTTTTATGTCTACAATCTACTTTTACGATGATGATGGTTTATTGCGTGCCAATCATATGTGTAGTGCGCAGATGGGCTGCGCAAATGACAATAGCTCCTTCTAATAACCTGGGATTGTTTTAAGTGGACTCTAAACACTGCAAAATAACAGCCAGCTTTACGCTGGCATTTCGTGGTATACCAAACATTTATGCCACCGATGATGGCTGAGTAATTCTATGTTGTGAAAGTTCCAATCGCCCAAATATTTTGACGCGTCGCATTATGTGAATTTTACAACCAATTAATACCTATGTTTTGCTTGGAATAAATATGCCAATTCATAACTTGTTCACTAGCCTTATGTCTTAGTTGATTCTATTCGTGGACAAAACACATTGATTTCTTTTACCGTTTTCTATAAAACCTTTAGCGAAACTTTAAACTACACTAGGTTTACGTAACATTTACCTTTAGTGGTGATATTATCTTAATCTTATGCAGAGTCGGAGGTCAGTTTATGAAATTGAGCCATTGAATTGTTCATGTAATTTCCCTATTGCAAAGTTATCTCGTCTGTTAAGTTCAGAATTACTCCTAAGCTGAATGATGTAATTATTGTAGATGCTACAAGATTTTTCCATATAAAATGTACCTAATATTTTCCATACCAGCTCAAGCATCCACTTAATCTCAGTCCTAGCGATTTCCTGCGCCATATCCTTTGCAACTAAACTTACAAGCCCGAGACGGAAATGCGCTTCCTCCTATTCGCTTGGCTGACTTCGTCCCTTGACCATGTCACAGGGCCATTGTTCCAAGACAATGTCCCCATAATCGCACGGTCAGACCATAAAATGCTTGTACCAACACCATCATGGCGGCGCCTAGTTGGGTCACAAAGCTTTCAACTGCTTATAAATCCCGCGTAATTGACCAAGTGGTTTTATGCGTTGTGCTTCTAGATTACGTATTTCTGTTTGTTGCGTCATGTATAGTCTACCAAATAGTTAATTCGTTCATAGCTATACTAGCATCACTTGTTTTTCTAATCGAGGTCAACAAAAACCGCGAATATTTCTCCTTTCTGTAAACTAATTGTTGGTCCTTCGAGCCCAATGATATGGTGCAAGTTTACCAATGAATAACTCGCTAAAATAGATTTAAAATTCAAATATCGAAAGATGGGGCGAATAACATTACGATCATTATAAAAGTCACAGTTAAATTCAAGCGATTGAGTTACGAAATCAGTTTTAAGCTTTTGTATGGTAATATAACGGGTACGGCATCTTGGGAGAGCTTATTGAGTTGACAAAGAGCTGACGTAATGTGTTGTATCCGATTGTTCGTAAAGTGAACCATGAGAAGATTGTTATTTACAATAACTGCGAGATTAAAGGACGATGACACAGAAATCGGTTTATTATACTTACGTCTATCGCCTGAATGTTATAATATAAGTGAAAGCCAAACATTCTGTTTAGTTAGACGCATCACGCAAGCTAATCTTGGCAGAGAGCACTGAGTCAAATTCGGGTCACAGACTGCAGGATTGCGCTTTGTACATCTGGAACGTCTTCATAATGTTCTAACTTCATGTTGTTGATAATGTTTTATTACCTCTAGCTAGAACTTGGAGTATGATATTGGTATACGCAATCTAAACTAGATCACAAACTCCAAATCACTTCAACATTTACAAGCCTAATAAATTGGTCCTTGTTCACATGTCACTTCTATAAATAGAGGGGATCAGTCGCGTGCCTCAGCTATCAACACAGTCCCTTTGCGCAGGCGCATCAGGGGAGCCCCCGCACGTGCTTCGTCATTCATTCAAACCACTCTAAACAAAGCTATCAACCAATCAAGATACATGATAGATATTTCCTTTGCAGTAAAACAAGCGGCTACCCTGAAGTACCTAGGTATTTATTCAAATGTTTTGACTTATAGCTAGAAATCTTCAAATTCTGATTCAAACCGACAGCGTGATGCCATTTTTATAGGTTCTTCGTCGTATCGCTCAAAATTGCCAGTGTCGCTCGGCTTTCTGTATTTAGGCACGAATGGGGGAGCAGTTCGACAATTCAATATGGCTTCCCATTCGATGCCTTTAAACCACCTATGGTTCTTAAAGTCTAAAACACCATTTTTCATGACACCGAATCTCTTAGTTATATCAACTTGCAGAGTATTTCTCACAAGATCTCTGAGATCCGCGTTGAAACTCGAAGGACATCTGTATTTGCTGTTGACAATTTTCTCGTAAGTTTTCATCGGATCATTTGCGTAGAATGGAGGATATCCAGCGTTCATTTCGTACAGAAGAACACCAAATGACCACCAATCAACTGAAAATCCATATCCTTTACTCAGAATTAATTCTGGGGCTAAATATTCTGGAGTGCCGCACAGTGTCCACGTCCTTCCTTGCAATCGTTTGCAAAAACCAAAATCGGTTATCTTCAAGTAGCCGTTTTTATCAATCAATATATTCTCTGGTTTGAGATCGCGATACACTAGATCGCAGAAGTGCAGGTATTCCAGGGCCAATATTACTTGGCAAGAGTAAAATTTCGCTAAAGGCTCGTCGAACTTTCCCATTCGTCGAAGGTGAGTGAACATTTCTCCACCCGGTACGAAGGGCATGATGAAATAAATGTAATTGTTATCTTTGAAACAAAACTCCATTAATACCGTAAACGGAAACCGGATGGCTTCAAGGATGCGTTTTTCGTAAAGCGTGTGCTCAACTTGTTTCATTTTGATGATTTTCTCCTTTTCTAAAACTTTCATCGCATAGAACTTTTGAGTCCTCATGTGTTTTAAAAGTACAACTCTACCAAACGCACCTGTGCCCAAAGTTTTTATTCGCTCTAGGTCAGCAAAAGCCATGGAATCTTTTAATTTTGCACACCATCGGTCTTCGAATTCGGTTTTTAATTGTTGCAAATATTTTGTATATTGCATGTGTTGCTGGGGAGTGTAACCATCACGTATGGCACCCATGGCAGGCTTAAAGAAACCAAGTTCTTTCGACGATTCACCAACTTTTCGAGAACTCATATTAGTAGGTATAATGTCATTCACATTTCAATAAAGTATCATTCATAGCAGCCATCGAGACTTGAACAAATTGCAAAAATAATGATGCAAACAAAATATGAGCAGGAAATTCCAAAACTTTTTTTAGGTCCAAGGGTAATCCAGAAATCCCTTGCTTGCAGAGATCGCAAGTATAAAGTGGTTGTGAGGGTGCGGGGCGAGGGTGAACGAACTGGCCGAGGGAAATTGGTGGAATCAGCTGTTTAGGGTGCCACGCTATGCCGACAGCCGGTCGCCGTACCCACCGTCTCGACTGTATTGATCAGCCGGCACGTGTTGCCAAACTTTTGCCGCTTGCACCCAGACTAAAGGCATAAAATCGATCAGCTGAGTTCCGCACGCCGCCAGCGCCATTTAAAGCCACATAATTCCAAATACAAATGAAGATTGATTCCATTTTCGCCTTCATCCAATAGCCATTTTCTTTTCATTGAAATATTGCCTTGAATTACAGTTACAGATTACATTATCATAACGGTTCATTAGGGTCAAGTTCCGCCTCCAAATAAAACAATAGCATTAGTAATAGGTCTGAGTAGTCTAAGTGTACGTTATTGTGCCGTTATCAAGACCAACTGCGTTCAACTTGCGATTCGATATTTTTTTATGTATGACGCATGCTATACGAAGAAGGCCTGGCATTTTTTGAACTACTTTAGCCACCAGATGAAATAAAGCTACTTGTCTCGACAGTTTGAGTGCGTGTGTGCTTTAATAATCAATAACTCTTTACCATCTCAGTATGGGAAATGAGGGCATTAGATCTTCTCAGTCGGTCGGTCGTTCGTTGTGACTTGATCGACAGGTTGGTTGACTTTGTTGACAGTCTGATCAGTTCTGATTAATAGCTAACAAGACAGCGTTTTTCTCCCTTATTGGTAGGTCTGGCCGTATAATTAGCATTGGCTGGTGCTTTGGTACTTTTAGTAACTAAGTGGCTACAAATAGCTTTATTCGGTCACACTTCGTGGGCACGGACACCGATGATTTTATTACATGATGTAATGGATGTAGCCGTGTACTACAACAAATCTGATCAGCTGCCAAGGTCAAGGGAAGCTGTGATTGCTGACGTACCACGAACCATAATGTTCTTTATTAAGTTGCCTTGAAGTTTTTCGCTAAAATAAGATGATTCAATCTAATTCGTTTAGTTTTTGATGAGTAAATTGCCCTAATCCCAGTATCAAATATCCCATGCTTAGCTGGACTAATCTCAAACGGATGAGCTAGCTCAGCTGGTTTGTATATATAACCAAATCAATTTATTGCAGTCAATTTATTAAACGGCTCGCTCGGTCAAGGTTGTAAGCCCCGCAGTCCGCGAGCATACTGCGACAACTTGGCACTAAACCAAAAGCTAAGATAAATTTGCAGTATCGAGAAGAATGCGATGCGCTTGATTAGTCCTGGATAAAAAAAGTTGCATATAGGGAAAAGACGTAGTATGCTGTTGATACTTTATCGTATCGTTTTCCGTAAGAAAACTACAGAAATGAGGAAAGAGCAGCATCGTCGCAAAATGGGCCTCGTTAGCGGACAGCAAAGCAACATGCGGTGGTTATTTTTCGAGGACACAAGACCTGACAAAAACAAGACTACCAACTCGTTTCAAACTACATGTTGATAATGGCTAATTTTGAATATGTTTTGACGTTGAAAGCACGTAACCAGCTAAAGTACACTAAACATGAGCTGTATTCGTACACCCGATATGTTTGCGGCCGCACATACGCCGCGAGATATTGCGTTGTGAAATATTAAAGGAGCATGATATATTTACGACCATGGACTCTAATGGTATTGTCTTGACCAATCCTTTTAGAGTCCAGCGCGATCATAATACTAAATTCATTCATTACACTTCTAAGCCACGTCGGACGACGCCAAAGGTCACTCATTAGAGAATTTGATTGCCTAAGCAAAACAGATTTGAGGTGCCGTGTCATGATCCTGCTGGCTAAACATTTTCCTCCTCCCGTTTACAAAATAAATTGTGGCGTGAGTTCCCGTAAACTGAAACACAAGAGGTTTTTAATGTTATCTGAAGTATCTCATGATTGTGTAGGCGTTTTAGAGACCCTCTCGCTGGGGCTTTGAGAAGTGTGGGACTAGTAATCTCATTTCAGAATCGTAGGTACTTATATTTATCGACATTACTGTTACTGGTAAACTATAACCTTGCGAAAACAGTAATGTGATGTTGTTTTGCCTCCGTTTTCACTAAGCCTAGCTCTCTTTTCAGTTCTTGATTGATCCACCTGCGTGTCATTTGCGTAACGTCTATCAAAAGTTCATGGTCGGGATATCTAATGGCCCTTTTCAACCTTTCCCTCGTCAAGTAAAAATAGACCCTTTGCCACTACATTTAAATATTAAAACAAGCTTTGATGAAGATTGAGCTTTTTAAAAACTTATTAGTGGAGTTTCGTTTAGTGATGTTAATGGTGCTTATATTTTAAGTAATCTTGGCCCGTCGAGTCTTTTCTGGATTTAGTCTGCGCCGCTGCGGCGAATGCGTTCCAGTTAATATTTAACGACTGCAATTTGTGCAGCTTACGTCAACCGAATAATTAGATTTTGTTATTTTTTCAGAGGTTCTTCGATTTATGTTTTGGTACGTCGTCGTCGCAACCAAAAAAAATTGACATGACTCGTAGACAACCTCAGAGACGTAGCGGGCGATGGTCCGCCTGTGACGCAGAGGGTTGCGGTTTCGATTCCCGCCTCGGTAAACATATTTGTTAGATCTGCAGATATTTGTTCCGGAGCTCTGAGTGCTTTCTATGTATAATGAAAAAAAAATATCTATCTATGTAATGTATTTAGTATATCAGTTATCTAGTACCCATAAGACAAGCTTTGCTTACTTTGGGGCTAGATGACGCTGTGCGGATTGTCCAGCAATATTTATTTTACTGTATAGTTTGCCGCGGCAATCTGATTTTACGCTCTTTTTATTTGTTATCACCGCGGTATTATCGTTTGCCTTTGATGTTTTCAATTCTAATCCAAATATTATGGTCAGTGTTTGCATTGACGATAACCGCGATCCCAACACCATAAGATCCTAAGTGTACTCGAGGTTACTCACTCAATGAGTCATGTTCTCGTTAGATTTATCATTCGCCGGATACTATAGCTTATAATAATTTATAATTCTAGGACCAACATGTTGCTTTAGCCTACAGAAATGGTGCCTGAACAAAAGCTTTTACATAAATTTAGTATGGCTTATGTTTGCTCTATCTTTACTATACATAATTGCTAGTTTACGCCAAGTAATTTCTTTCCTTTTCAAACGCCTCCGCTATTTCTGTCAACAGTTTTACACAAGCTTCAGTTGTGTTGCTGGCAGCGACCTTTGAAGTATTTCCATCAGCCGGAGTCACTCATACTTCCGAAATTCCCAGGCCATTATAATTACTCGAAAGTTTAGAGGAGTCACAAGTTTGTCGAGTGAGCTTCATAATACTTTCATCAAGTCTGGAGTAGTTGCAGCCGTCTTCATTGTTCTGGGATGTCTCCGAGTCATTAATGCTTGCGAGGTCTCTTGTTGTCTCACAGTGAAGAAAGGCTGCCTTTATTTTACCCTGACAAGCGAAGCCTTCGTGATATCCTTTTCCCCCTTACACTGTACGAAATTGCGTCTTACAAGTGTGTCAAACAACCTTAGAATAGATCAACCATTTACGTGAAAACCTGCTGTTTGCGAAATTGTTCGCATAATATAAAACAAAATGTTTAAGTACGATCGAGTCGCTCATAGATGATTAATTGATTAGACAGGGGCGGTGAGCGACCTAGTTCTTGCGTTTTGTTATTGTTGACCTCAGGGGATCGTATAGCATTAGCGTTATTTATGTTTAAAAGTTAGGGCATATTCTTTGAATATTGGTGTTTTCGGTCATTCTCATTACCGAACTCAACAGGAAAAAAGTATTAAATTCGTTTGTTAAATGAACACTTCTCACGGAGTCATTCATACCCAAACCTGTTTTACTGAATGCGTCGCCGTGACACGCATGGTGTGTGTGGAGATCGACTGGCCGGTTAAACTGTTGTTAACCTTAACATGATCTGAGTTGACGGGATCTCTTGATTGCCTATCGCTGTTTTATTGATCAATTAATTTAATCTACCGGCAAATGCTCTCATGAGGGCAGCGAAATGTCTCTGATTATTATGGGAAATGACTGTACTAGGCTGAAAGATTTCAAGAATAACGACTGAATGAATATGTACGAGAAATTGATATCAGTTACGTCCTCCAAACTTATGCCCTAAGTCCTTAGAGATGGTTTGATTACGTAAGTACAGGCAGGACACGTGTGACCGTGATTATAAAACACACTCATTGAATGCTATGACAATGAGCTCATCTCTGTTCTGGCTTTCAACAAATGAACTACATAATATAGTTCTAACGGGGCATCCAATGTATAGTTATTTATTTGAGAGCTTATTTATTTATTTGTCATAACATCATAATCAGGTTGTTTTTACCCTAAGGCGATGCTAGATCTACGTAGTAACTTATTAAATACAATTATTATACTAATCTAAAATACATTTGGTTTATATTACGAGCTGTGCCATTACCATGACTTTCGGCATGTTTTGATGAAATATATCCACGCTATTTTGCGGATAGGATATTGAGTAAAAAATGTTATTTATTATGTTTATCAGTGCGAAATGCGTGGTAAGCTAGAAATGCTATACCATGATACTAGCTGTAAATTGAATTGAATGTCGTTAAAAGACATAATTAATTAGTTATTTATGATTGTTATTAAATGATCAATTTCTCTGTGTCACGGTGAAGCATGCCCTATTTAGTCATGAGGATTTTATTTCTTTTTATCCAACGCAACATTCCTAAACGCGTAAGCCAGGAAATGCTACATTACCTATTTCCGACTGTGTCATTTGCTCTATTTCCTTTATTTCCTTTACATGTTATCGAGTAAATTATCTTTCTTTGTTATGAACTCCTCAATCTGATCATAAAACGCAACGCAGCGTAAAAGTAAAGGGTAAAATGCAAAGAACCTTTCATATTTAATAAAATCTTCGTTCTTAATTTATTATTAGGCTGTAGGTATACTTAGAGTAGACTTTCCTAATTATTAATGGATGGACCCTGTACAATATGCTTATACACAATATGCTTATAACTTACAGAATGAATCCAATCTTCCAGTCCACCGTTCTCAGAGTTATTAACGAATCCCATTTCCTCCTAAGATTGCTGATATACGAGTAGGCAGTACTTACCTTTACGATTGCACAACCTGTAATCTACTCCATCCAGTTCTTGGCTCGGGATATAATTTCTGCGGTTTACTCAGACCACATTAACGCCAGGCTTGTGTCGTCGAACTAGACTGGTTATCTAATACCAAGTTCAAATAATATTTAGTGCTGCCAGACCAACTCTCGACAAACTGAGCCAAATGCTGGAGTTTGCATTGTATGATGAAACTGCGAACTGTACGGAACTCTGCGGTTTTGTATCATTATTCTAAACTATCTTGTTTTACTTTGCTCCACCCCTAGCGGAAAACAGACGTGCATTTATGTTACTCAGGGTTTGTTGACATTATAGTGGTTTACTACGAAAATATTAATATTTTTCAAAGAATTCAGTAAATAATTTATAAATTTTTCTGTGTTAATTATTAACGAGCGCCCTAATATTATTTACGATTTAATGTCATGGCTGCCATGCCATTAAGGTTGGTAGTTAAAAATCCCACTCGAAAGTATATTTTCGTGTCCCCCTCTTCCATGGTAATCCCTCGGTATTAGTGTTATGTTTCCATTGTTTCTATTGATTTTATACCAAAAGGTATAAAATTATTTTCCGTAATGCTACGGTGACATAATTTGTTATGAAGGCTCGTTTTGCCTTGTTAGGTCAGCAGACCTTCCTTTGAACTGAAAGCGTCACTTTAATGTTTACATTCGTCAGGTTGAAAATTAACAGAAAAGATTAAAGGTTCAACAAACAACATTAGTATTAAAGATTCACAAAAAGAAGCTTCTGCCCTTTACATGGTAGTATATTCCCTTAGTCGGCTCTTACGACATTCACGTGCTGAGCTGGAGGGGTCGATTCTTAGGCAACCGCTACGGCCAAGCTAGGATTATAAACTTTGAAATGAATGAGACATTACCTTTGTTTCAGATCTATCTAAAAATCGTTTCAATGAACTACCTGATGAAGTGACGACGTATGTCTTCTTAGAAAAGTTACTACTATCACAGAATGTCATCAGAAGTGTGCCAGATGCTGTCGGCGGACTCTCCAGTCTCACCTATCTAGATTTAAGGTAAGGTTTTATGTTCCTACTCCTTCAGATAGAACCAACTAACGAAGGCTTGGCTAGGCTGCTACTGTAAGTATACTTTGCATATGATAATAAATACATTTTGTATTTGTACAAAATTTATTGAGCGCTACTATTATATTTTGTTTACTTTAATTATACTCTTGAAAAACACTGATTGTATGAACTGAATATATATGCTCCTACGCTTATTTCTTCCACGGTAATTAAGACATTGCCTACCAACCTAAAACTGTCTACTCCTAGTACGCCATCCAGTCAGTCACCATCATCATCAGTTTAAGTATATTTCGCATAAGTATATGGGATCGTGAAACAAAACTTTAAATTAAAATCCTTTAAATGTCAAATTAAATGCTTACAACTTCAAACTAAGACCTAACTTAAACTTAAAAAAAAACAAATAAGTCGAATTCTACTTTCTGCGTCACAATCACAACACAAAATTTCCACAAGAAATGATGTAGGTACTTTGAGTTTTTCTTTATATGTCCTACCTACAAATAAAAATAAACTGTAATACACAGTAAAGTCACTGGTTCGATCGAACAATAACCACACAAACGAAACTAGTCAATCGAAGAATATTTGAGAGTCGACGTGCTGTCATTGGCCACACGTAGAACTTGCAATAAATCCATTTTCGCGTTCAACCTGAACTCCTCCGGTATAGACTTCAGATGCGGTAGCAGAGACAAGAGAAACATCTTGTCCAAATCCTCCGATTCCACATTTGCGAAAGCGAACTCACCAGCTCCCGATATCGAGGGCTTAGCTTCCAACGACTCTATTGTCGTGGCTACTTCGAGGTTATAGCTATCATCGGCGTAGCTGTCGTTTTCGTTGTCCTCAGCGTCCGACTCCTCTTTCCTCTGAATCTTGATCTTTTTCTTTGGCACCCATACATTCTTCGGCTTAGAATCATCATCGCTCTCGCTTGAATAAGCCTGGTTCTTTCTCTTTTCCGATGGCGATGGCGGCAGTTTCTTGTCCTTGAGCAGGAATTGTAACTGCTTTGAGTAAATGTAAGCGCGCTTGAACTTGTACGGATTCGATATGAATTTTTGAAAGCAGTCTCTGAGGCTCTTCCATTTCTTCTGAAGCTGCAGTTCTATAACAATGGAAAATTATGATCAATTTCATAGTTCACCTCCATAAGGCCCAAAACTTGTCTTTTTGAAGTTAAGGTGTGGTGCTGTGATTGAGACCGTAATAAAAATGAAAGCAATGCATAGCGCCATCTATCGAACACTGCCAAACTCATAACATTGCGCTATCATTGGCTTTGACCGATAAAGTGGCGCTTGGGAAAAAATTAACTCCTAAACCTAAGAAACATACTGTTAGCCCAGCCATAGTAAAATGTACTCTAGGAAAATACAATAAAACACATACCCAGTTCTCTCATCTCCGACTTGGTCATGTCTATTTCATTCATGCTCACTAGCTCCTTGACAACTTCATGCCATAGCCTAGCCTTGACATTTTTCGCGCGATAATCCGCATGTTCAGAATCCCATATTCCGGGACGCTTTTTGACTTCTCCTATCAGCATTTCGGGGTCGTATGCGAACTGCATATGGATGGCAAATGCGGTTACTAAATTAACTAAAACGTGGAATGTAAAAACGCGCGGGAAACGGTCCGTACGCTCACGCTGCCAGACGCCGCGTGACTGACGCCGCGGTTGAAAAGCAAAATTTCCGCGAGCCACGCCCGCCGCGTATTTCGCGTTGGTTAGGGTGACTTAGTTTGTTGAATATTATTAGGACGAGGAAAACAAACAGCGTTTTTACGTTTACTATTTTTACCTGCCGATAAAATAGAACTTGAGTGAATGAAATGACGTATTGTTTTGTTTTTTTTTCTGTATGTCACTTACAAACTTTTTGGATATGATAATTATCCAAAAAGTTTGTAAGTGAGCACTAACTTCGACTAAATAAGTTTGCATACGTAAACTTTCGTCTGGTCAAAAATAATTAGATTTTTAGAGGAATTTATCGTCGTTTAAAAGTATTAAACGACGATAAATTCCTTAATTCTTACACTATTTTTTAAGTTTGGCGGGACAAATAGGTTCTAATCCCTCGGGAATAAAATTGGTCCACAATTGACGGAGTAATCGACGAACATTCAAAAACATACATACCAACAGCCGAACTTCCATGTCCGGCTCTTCCTTTTTTTGAAGTCGGTTAAAAGGTAGCTCGGTTTTGACGAGCGAGTTGATTGATTATGATTAGGCATACACACTTACCTAGTCTCGGAAGGATTTTGTCAACTTTCTTGTGCTACAGTGGGTACTTTTCAACCAGGTAGATTAAGCACCCTAGGTATTTGATTAAGGTGCATCAGTTCATGCATTGTTCCTCATAATGGCCTCGGCCGTTGTTATCTTAGCTTGTCTCATGCAGTCGCCAAAGACTGACACCATAATAGTTATCGCATTGACGACGTGACGTGACTAGCGCTGCGCCCTCCGCCTCACCCAACCGGCGGCGGCGGCGGTGGTGGCGCCTAGCCTGCCCGACAAACTCCGCGCCCGCGCGTTTTGACAACAACGCCGACGATGCGACGCACGCCCGGCGCGCAGCAGCGCCCTGCAGCTTTTGCGGTCGAACTTACCTACAGGCTAGCGCTAGCAAGAATATACACCGCTCATAAGTAGACAACGATTCGTCGAGAAATAGAAATAGGTATTTCTAATAGGTACCTACCTATTAGAAATAGATACCTATCTATAGGTACCTAACTAAAAATAACGCATTGTGTGATTTTTTCTGTGGTCTTGCCTAGACAGAAACTTGTCTTGTTGTTAATTTTAGTCAAGATTTATTCACTATCGCTCAGCACAGCACTCAGCAGACAGGGCCTAAATTTAGAATGCGGTTATTGATGATGATTACCGCTCAAAATGCAGGTTAGGGCGCTTTGCCAAACAAAATAGCACATTAAGTGTCCTTAAACAATCCAATCCAATAGATCCTCATTCTTTTCACTGCATTTTAAAACTATAAACTGAAACAAATAAACTCTCTGATTTATTGACGTGAAATGGTTATTTCTATGCTTTTTATGACTGTAGCTTTTATTGACTCGCTATATTTTGGTGTTCCTTCCTAGCGCCGTAAATTCCCATAGCGTTACTTCCATCGCATTCTTTTAAGGAAAACATTTCTCTTTGAGCGTCAATTTGCTGCTATTAACGGAATGCGGCGATTAGGTACAATAGGTACATACAAAGAAGTACCTATAGTTACTAAAGGGTACACTCGGGTTTAATGTAGAAGTCTGTCTGACCATTTTAGGAAACGTAGGTTCCTATTCTGTATGCAAACGGGCGTGGTTTGAAGATTTTGGCCCTAACATCGGCTTACAGCTAACAAACTAATCTTTTTTTTTCAAAATCGCGGCGCACAATGAAAGTTATATGTATTTGGATGGAGGACACTTATACAAACAGAAAATGTATGTTAACATAATGTCCTAAAGCTTCAGGTTTCTGAGATATCCACAGATGAAAATAACTATTGTTCTAATGTTTTTTTTTAGATGTAAAAAAAAAACAATTTGTTAGCCGATGTCAGGGCTATACAAAAACTTTCAAACCCCTTTCAGAAAAGGCAAAATATGGTGTTATTTCATTGCTAAATACAAAAATACAACATCTGATACTGGCACTATTTCCCAAAATCAGATTGATAGCGATAGATAAATAAATGACGCAGCACGCAGCTGATAAACTGTAGATAACAACGCAATCATCGTAAAATGAATTGAAAAGCAAAATATTAAGAATTACCTGTTCTTACTAGGTATACTCTAGCCAAACTGAAGATTACAAACATGACCTAAACATACCTAACCTAAAAAATATCATTGTTGATTTTTTGACAGAATTACTTGTCGTTCTGAGATCTTTCCTACAAACCTACTAATGTGACAATTATTTTTCTAACTCTACAACAAAAAAGAATTTTGTTTTTTTTTGTATTAGAGTTATTTACAAACATTACTTATATAGGTATGTAGGTGCCTCAAAAATGGCTTGAGTATAATATCTAAGCTAAAAAGCTATGATCGTTTTCAGCATTTCTTCGCCCTCGGTATTCAGGTCAACATCTACTCTGCATCCAACACTTTTGCCTCATACGCCATGCACCGTGACAATGGCATGGCAAATGCTAGGCCAGCCAACTTCCTACAACATCACCTCGCTAATAAGCACTCTAACGCCTCGCGATAAGAGCCGCCGGTTTTTAGGTCGGTGTAAAGATCATTGGGTGGGGTGAACGCCCGGAGATGTCATGGCCGTGTGCTTCTATTCGCTGCCGGCACGTGGATTAGGTGATAAGTGATAAACAGAACCGGTATGTCGATCAGACAGAGCGTGGTAGGACTTGTCTCCGACTGGGGAGCTTGAAAGCAAAATGATAATTCGAAGACACGTCAACATTGATCTAAGTAAATAAACCGCAAAGTGCGAGTCGACTCACACACGAAGGGTTCCGTACCGTAAAAATAAGGAAACATCAAATTTTCACTTGTTCGGAGACCTCTTTTAGTTTTAAACTTTATTATTTTTATAACGGTTGAAGTGTTACTTATTTGTAGAAAGTTTCATGTATCTACCTATTGTGGTTCAAAAGAATAAGCCTTGACAAACGAAGGTCAAAAATAGGCAAATAAAACACGTTTTTGTATGGAAGCCCCCCTCTAATTTGAATATTTATTTTATTTTTATTATTTGTTTTTATAGCGGCAAGAGAAATACACATTCTCTGAAAATTTCAACTGTCTACCTCTTACGGTTCATGAAATAGAGCCCTGTAACAGACGGACGGATGGTCAGACTGCAGAGGCTTGGTAATAGGGTTCCGTTTTCACCCATCGGGTACGACACGCTAAAAAGCGGAGATGAGGTACTAGCTCCTCGAAAGCGGAAGGCTCAAAATGAAAGTAGGTGCACCCATCTCAGTCATAGTCGGACCGGCGGCGTTCGTGTTACACGTGCTTGCTACGACGTACTTTAGTGTGGTTTATTGACTAAAAGACTACAGGAATGCCTTCGTGTTTGTTCATTATAATTATTGCACAAGATTGGAAATGTAACTGTGAGCGACTGTTTGCGTGTAGTTGTAACACAGCCCATGTGTTGAGTAAGCGCTGGGAGAACGTACCATATCTATAGATTTTACTTAGGTCTATGCACGTGAAGTACCTAGTCTCTGACTTGATAATAAAATCGGAAGCAATCAAGTTCAGCCCACCCATCGCTCGAAGGCGACGTGGAAGACCCAGGATGAGATGGCGAGACGAGCTTGATGGACATCATCCGTCATGGCCTGTGACTTCGTTTGTAGGAGGCCTTTGTCCTCCCTTTTCTCCTTCCAGTGGGACAGTAACATCTGAAAATAATAATAATAATAAAGTTAACTTCTTAAATAAAGTTTTCTTGAAGATGCCTTAAAATGTAGCTTAGACTGTGAACAAATTACCATTTCAAATATTTGAATGTATTCGTGTTTTTGTAAAGAGACATGGCTAAGAATAGAATTGTATTTTAGACGCTGATAGAAATCTTTTGAAAGCCAAACAGCAGGCCAAATTACGAAGTGTTTCATCATCATTATCATCAGCCTTATAATTAGTCCACTGCTGGACAGTTTAACGCTTTGCAAAATGGTAATCAACAATGCTTAACGCATTTTCCTTTAGACCAGTTGTATAACAAGGTCTAAAACAGTAAATTAGCACGAAAGCACGAGTATTGTTTACCAACAAGCCGGTTAGCTAGGTATCGCTTTAGCCGTGCAAAATATGAGCATTCTCAATTGCTTCATTTGCTACACACGCGGTAAGTTTCAAGTATGTACTTGGAAATAACATGTTCTGAGAATAGGTGCTGTTAGGTTAACCGTCGTTCGTTCTGTCTGGAAACACGAGCTATGGCGTCAATCCATCATTATCGACTTTATTGTCATAACATGAAGTATCTTATCGTGGACAATTCTGGAAAAGAGGGTAGCCGGGACGGTTTTCAAAAACAAATACTATGTATATGAACAATACTCGTAGTATTGTTCATTCATTAGCAGGCAATTAATGTTTATTAAGTTTGTCATTTGACATGCGCAGGAATTTCAATGACCTGCTGAAGCTTTGTAGGTAATAGGTAAGGCATTTGTTTTAGAGTGTTAGGTTACTAACTACCATCGTAAATTAATAATGTGATCTGATTTCTAATTATTACCTATACAGAGAAATCAATTGTATTGTCAGAAGGAACATAAAGTAGCTTTAGTTATGAAGTTTTGAGAGATCAGTTTCCATAACTTCATAGCTTTGCTTAAGGCTGGCCTATGGCCCAATGGCCTTGAGAACACAAAATAATTATCAGTAGCCGTATAAAGAATTTGTTTTATTCGTGAAACGTACCATTTGTATAAAATACTTTGACTAATATTTAAGTGAAAGAAAAATACCCAAAATCGACAGCGTTTGGAAGATAAAACCAAATTTCGAATATTTTTTTTTAAATTCTTAATTTTGATATATCTTCTAAACGCTATTGAGTTTGAGTATTTTTCTTTCACGCAAATATATGTCAAAGTATGTTACACAAATGGTACGTTTCACGAATAAAACAAATTATTTATACGGCTACATATAATTATTTTGTGTTCTAAAGGCGGTTGATGCATACAACAGCCTTAAGGTGGTAAGTAGCTATGTGCTTGCCACCTGCCGACATGACGTTGATAAAATACAATAATATTATTATTATATCATATCGCTTGACTCAACTGCTTATCGAAAATATACAAGTGGGTGAAATTACGGGTACGATGCCACAATTTATTTTAAACTTAAATTGGCAGATGTTGCCAAGATGTTACTTGCAAAAATGCATCAGCTATTTTTGGAGTTCTGGCTGTAACTAGTTTTGTAACTTCTCTTGTCGTGTGCAGGGACAGTTAGAAATCCCCATTGGTAAATTCTAACAGTGGAATCAGATGAGGTGGGAGGCACCCACTTTCAGTTATTCTAACCAGATTCTTATCAGGAAACCGGTTCAAACCGTGACTTCGGGACATGTGGTGGCCGGCCGTTTGATCGCTTGCCGGTTGCGCTTTCGGACTTTAAAGCTTCAAACGTTTCTATTCCAGTCGATTAAACATATTTATGGGATACGAAATTTAGCTCTAACAGCTTAATTTACCCATCCATGATTAAATTTGCAAGTTTCCAAAAACTTCAAATCTTCAAATAATGGCAGCAACTTAAAATCTCTCTTTGATTGATCTATAAAAGCTCATCGACATGTACAGTAAGTAGGTAATACGTTAAGACACACAGTGTTGCTAAGCTACAGTACTCGATAACGATGCAATCATCACTGCACATAATGCTAACATAGAAAGTCTCATTATCCAGATAAGCTTACGCCCAGTGAAGTTGCAATCACGCCTAGGTGCTTATTTTATGCTCACCGGAGCTAGAACACTGTCATATTATGTTATGTTGGCTTGTAATTCACTCATTGTGATCGCGGTTCGTTGCACGCGCACGCACCATAACGACTATCAAATCGCGCAGGCGCGTGACATACGGTTGTGCTTTCGAAAATGGCACGGGCTCGCCAAACGCGACGTTGTGCAATTGGCTTTGGGGCTCGGTTTGCTCTTAGTCAACACAAAACATTTCTATTGCTGACATATCGATGTCAAGCCAAATGTTTCAATTTAACTTGATGTCTTGGTTCCATTGATCGGCTTTGGTTGCAAACGCGACCTATTTCTGTCTTATGCTGAAACTTTTTGTGACCCAAGCAAGTTGTTTCTTTTTGTGTCTCTGTCTTTATTATTGAATGTACCAACATGAACTTTGAGTTACGAATACAATTTTCTATATGTACATATATCTATTTCATTGGTCTGGGTGGGATGGGACTACACAATACAAAATTCGACAATACAAATTCTAGAGCTCAGTGATATGAATTAGCTGGCTGGCAATAGAATAGAATATAGAATAGAATATAACTTTATTGCACCATCAATACATTTATAAAACAAGAACTTAATAATAATTATATCTAATGTGGCACAATCGGCGGCCTTATCGCTAACAGCGATCTCTTCCTGGCAGGCAATATTAATAATCAGCCAGCCAGTTAATCAAATCCATAAGTCATATCAGTTTTATTGATTTGTGATTGAAGTGTCTAAACTCCGACGTGGTTCCCATTTTGTATACTTGTCTCTAATAACTCTAACATAAAACTTATCGCAATCACCCATAAACCCCAAACTGTTGTCCCCTTTAAGCCCCCAAATGCTCTGGTTCCCGTACGGGGTGCACGCAAGGTAACCAGAGCATTTGGGGGACTGGTAAAATCGATGTAATATCGACCTTGAACCGCCCTTCGGAACGTGCAAATAATTTGTTGTAAATGGTTCCGTGGGGTGACTGAAATCCCCTACCTAGTGCCATAGAAACACGCCATACGTGCGACCATTTTCTGAATTAGCTTGCCCGTTATTTTACTCGTTCTTTCGATCACTTTCTGACGAAATTAAAAGCCGAAACTTAAAAATTCAAGTAGGAACAACCTTTATCGTATGTTAGTTTAGTTGCACGTTTATTAAACTTGCGCAGTGTTTGAATAATAAAAGCGGTTATGAAATTTCAACGTTCCAAACCGACCCTTGTTGTCTCGACGCAAACATTGCTGGCAGCCAATAAACGTTGCTCGCGTCGCGTTGTACTTTATTGTGAAAGAACCCCCCTTAGAATGAAGTTGGGAGATGGTTCTATCAAGAAAATTGCAGACTTGGCAGAAAAGTAAACAAACATTGTGAGAGCGTTGCCAAAGATAACATCAAAGTTGGGCTTGGCTCGCTCTGACCATTGAACATGTATTAAAGATCTTCTCCCCTTGGTTTTCGATCTTTTCAAGTAAGCACCTACATCGTAAATTGATATGCTTAACGGTTTTGTTGTTTAAGAGCTTTTATTGTTGCCGTTCACTTAAAGTTAGTAGGCACACTATTGTTTCAAGTAAATTACGTGTACTATCGATAGTCAAAGTAACTTGTTTGGCATACAAAGCCATGTCGTGAAATTATCGTCTTGGGATTTCTGGTGAAACCGCATACTGCTCCATTTATGGATAGCCGTACTTGACGAAGCGATAACGGTTGCGATGTGTTGACTTGACACAGGCTATTGAGATCCTTCACTGTCCATATCGGGCCTGGCAGTTTTGCTTTTTATACACATCAGCTTTTTGCGTTGCTGGTATAAGTGCCAGTTGCATTACCAAGTCATTCCAGAGCGAACGGTCTGGAATGACTTGGAAGGACGGTGTGTTATAATGTTTGTATGTGATGGATGATTAAAATAGAACTATTTTAACCATCCACGTCCTCTCATGAGAATATTGTTGTGTAAATAAACAACCACTCTTTGTTGTTTCAACTTGGATTCTGTCAAAACTGCTCTTTAGTTACACGAGTATCGATTATTCCATATGTTTTACTTAGCTTGAGTTTCAATAGTATTTTCTGAAGTTTTGTTTGCTTTGGGAGCGATTCATTAGCTTACGTACGACTAATCCAAAGCTTTCAACAACAATGATCTTTTCATGTCTTAGTTCAAAAGAAAAGTAGAGAGCATTGACCCCAAATCTATTTTCTGTGCTTTTAATTCCCTGTTTCAAAGCGCGTCTAGACGGGGAAAAAATCTAAGACGCAAAAACAGCGAGACAAGTTGTTTACTATAGGTCTACGGTTATACAGAAGCTTCTGTGCCGCAATGTTTAGTCTTCTACCGATCTATGTAGACACTTGACAGTGTTTTCTTCATCGTTGTACAGTAACTTGCTGTTGTAACATCTCAGTATCTTACTTTCTTATCTAGGAACTTCGTGTGTGGCGCTGACGATATGTTTACAAGCTTATAACGCCAGACCTATCCTATTAGTCATGCTCTAATTACGATCCCGTATTACACCGTGGGTAGTAGATAAAAATGTGAAAGCACTCCATTTCCAGCGTTACAGGAAGTTTGGTTGGTTAAAGCACTCCATTTCCAGTGTTACAGGAAGTTTGGTTGGTTATACATTTTAGGGTTACCATTTCATAGAATGTAACAAACTGAGCTTAAAGCTAGGTTAAATATTTGGGCGATTGGCCAGGTCACAAACGCATTAAAAGATGAAACACGCCTTATTTGCTCGTGCTCATTGTTCACTAGACAGCAAGAGCTATAGCTTAGCAAATTCCACACCCCAACACACCGCAAAGTAAAACACCGAAATCTGCGTATTGAGTAAGTAAGTATGCATTCGATTACGAGATCTCTTGGCACGAAATCACGTTTCTATTAGGTTAAGCGATGACCGATTTACGTTTCGATCTAATTACACTCAATCTAAGTTCCCGAATGTGAAATACGTTATTTTAGTGCAATGTTTACGCTCACGTTCATTGACTTTTGGCATAGATTTATATGTAATATGTTCTCCGTAAAGGGTGCCCGCAGAACCAACAGCTCGAGTAATTTATGCATTCTCTATGATAATTCTCTTTTAACTTGCATAGAATTTGAACCCAGTTCGAAATTCTATGCAGGTAATTAAACTCCGCGCTGACGTGGCATCTCGATCTATTATGAATGACCCCTCTTTCCTAACTCCCCAGCCACAAACGTTGCAGCTTCAGAGGTAAACTAAACACATCAAATAGCAATTACAACACAATAGGCCTACCATGGCCGCAGTAACACAAATGCCATTTATGGCCATAGATGTATTTTAATTCACATCTACATATACCTAAAGACAAAAACCCCAGCCATCCAAACTCTTTCAAAAGCAAACCTACAAAATCTAATAATACATTATTGTCAACAGTTCAAACCAGCTGTCAGAACTGCCCCGGGAAGTTTGTCAGATGCCGCTGCAAGTTCTCCTTCTCTCAGACAACCTGCTGATGTCACTACCCAAGGAGATAGGGAAGATGACGACATTAGCAGAGCTGGATGCGTCCAACAACCGACTGACACAAGTGCCTATGACCCTGGGGGATTGCGCAGGCATGCGCGCGCTGGACCTTAGTATTAATCAGCTGGGACTTCTGCCTTTACGTAAGTAATTCCGATATTGCATCGCGGCTTATTATAGCAAAACCCCTCTTGTAGGCACGATCAGCAGAGGACGTATGTGTGCCGATGAGACATGACATTAATGGCAGCACGTTGCCGTAGACTTCCCCGTTTCCTTGTGTCACAGCATAGCATTTAATAGTAGATTATGTCACAAGGGAACAAAAGAATGTATATTTACGGCGAGAGCGATTGTCCATCCTAAGCGTAACGAGGGAGTCGCTCGAGGTTAAACAATTATGGTACCGTGTGGCACACTCTGCTTTTCATCCTAAACTATGAGAAAAAATCATTATATACGAGAAAAATAAATAAGATATGAAGTCCGTCGTTAAGGGTTGAAACGTTGGTGTTCTTCCAACACAAATAAGGTTCTTAGTTAACCCGCTTACATCCGTAATGAAAGAAGATATGCTTTTAGTAGTGAAGAATATTTATATTTAGGTACCTAACCAAATTACAAATTTATTTATTTATTCACTTTCACTGCTAGAACTCATCTTTTATTCAATTTGTGTGAATCAAATTAAAATTGTCTGTAATATTTTGATAAAAAGTAATAGCAAAACCAATAAAAAGTTCTCGCGTGTTCTTTTTTAAATTTGGATAGCCAATACCGCGTCGGCACGCGCGCTTTTTTATTACCGGCCAGGACTTTATTGAAGCGAATTGTGTTTAAACTTTTTAAAAATATAATGTTTCAAATTCAAAAGTCATTTCGTCATAGAATGACCCACTTTGATCGCACTTATTGAACCCTTTGCCTCTTTTCGGATAGACAGGATAAAAAAGTTTTTAATAAAGAACTTATTTTGTTTACTTAAACTTAAAATGCCTATCCAGTCGCATAGCAGCGATATCGGCTAGGAACATAATATCATCAGTTTGTTTAGTTTAAAAAAGTATTGACTAGGCAAGACAAAATTCCCTTGAGAATAACGCTACCTATGCAGACAGAATAACTCAGTAGCCTTTCACTTGTCAGGTCTAGTCCGAAAGAAGACAATAGAAACAAATATCGGCATATGTTCCCATTTGGGACGTACATGTTTACGTAAACATTACCATTGTTTGATAAATTATAGTAGAACAACGAACAACATAAATTACTTCATTATATCCGTTACTTTATGCGGTTTCGTGATAGTGCGCTATGTTAGGTCTACATACATAATAATTAGTCGTGACTTTTGTATAAACTCTTCATGTGTTACCTAATGGCGCCGATGTTTTGATGGTCCGTCGCGTATGAAATGTTTTTTTTTTAATTCTTTGGGATAACTAACAATCACACTTAAATTATGAATTATAGGAGATATTATAATTAAATAATATTAATGATATTATATATTATTACTAGTACTAATTTGTTTTTATTATTGAATTGTAATTTTCTTTGTTTAATAAAGAGAATTAAAAAAAAAATATAGAAAATCTTAAATACACTAAATTCTAGAAGTGTAACCAGCCCCGTTAACCACAAGTTACTACAATAGAAAGGAGTGGTGTTAGTGAAGTTATTGTTAAAAACTATTTAGTACATAGGTAATCAAGATTTATGTTATATTAAAGTTAAACAAACATGGCACATTATTTTATTGACAGTTATACATCGATTAGTTATAGTTTTTATTTGTTTTAATATTAATAGTTTATTATTAAAAAATAACATCGGATGACAAGATGAGGTTGATGGCTTTCTTAAACAAAGCAGGTGAAGTGGCAAATGGATCAGCTTCAGAGAAGTAGGTACTTATTAACACTTGTAAATTAAAGTCTCATTATGTTGAAGTAGCAATGTTCCGGCCATTTCTTGCAAAGAACTGACAACAGCTGGGGTAAACGAGCTCTTGAGTGGAGACCACGACTCGACAAACGTAGTGTAGACGCCCTCCGGCCAGGTGGGATGACGACCTGCGAACTGCTACACAAGACACAAGACACTGATGACAGGGCACTATGACGCTCATTAGGGGAGGCATATGTCCAGCAAAGGACTAATATAGGCTGGTGATGATGTTGACTTCATTGTTTTTACTGCTAGCAAACTAAAGCCATATTATGAAAGCTTACTTAGTCATCGATCTATTCTTGAGTGACGTTTATACCATAAAAAAGCGTTAGGTACCTACTCAAGCATAAATAAATAAATAATAAATAATGCTGGACAATTCACACAGCATCACCTAGCCCCAAAGTAAGCAGAGCTTGTGTTATGGGTACTAGATGACTGATAAACTTAATACAGTACATAACATAGATAGATATTTTTTATTATATATAGAAAATACCCAGAACACCCGGAACAAATATTTGCAGATCGTACAAACATTTGTCCCAAGGCGGGAATCGAACCCGCAACCTTCTGCGTCGCAGGCGGACCTTCGCCCGCCGCGCCACATCGGTCGTCAAAGCATAGATCGATGACCGAGCAAGCTTTCATAATAATCATATTACATGTGTACATGTAATATGATTATTATGAATGATTTGTTGTTTGTTGTGTAAGGACAAATCTTTACATAACCCTATCATTTGTTTACAGAAATCACATACCTCCGACTTGAGCACCTAGACGTAAGCTGCAATAGCATCTCTTCTCTACCACTGGAACTCCGCAACATGGTCACATTAGTCACTCTAAATCTGGATAACAACCCTCTTGTTTCACCACCTACAACAGTAAGTACTTATCCATGCTAAATTTACGTTCAGGTCAGGTCGAGTTTACCGCTTTGACCAGCGACATTCTCAAACAATAAAAAAATGCTGAGTAGTTCTAAATCAATATTATATATCTACTTACTAGGCTAGGATATAAACTTTATTACACAATGTAGGTTTCATAAAATCAGAGACATGGTGAAGGTCAATGTAATGGAATGTATGTTGTTTGCCCGTAGTCCTTTCCTACCAATATTAAGATTGCAACAGCGGAAATAAACTGAAGGAACACAAAATTCTGTTTAATCATAAATAATATTTTTTTTCCTAGCTACCACAATGAAAATTCTATTAAATATTATATAGAAAATATTTCCCCAGACAATCGTATAAAAAAGGGAATTTTTCGTTGTTTTGGCAGTTGGCACGAGATATACGATTGCGGCGGAATTAAATTCCATTAATCTACCAAAAAAAATTATATTGCAGTTCTTAAAGCTTACAAAACATTATACATTTTTTTCTTCTAACTAGGTGTTAGAAGAAAAAAATGTATAATACCTAAAAGCTACGCACAAAAAAACCGCTGTGTGCACACTGTGTTCAGTACTGGCACAAATTGACTACCTACCTGTCCATTGCCTATTGAAAATAAGTAGGCTTTTAGCTTATAATAGACTCGGGTAAATAAGTTATCAGACCAGCATATTCATTGAAACTACCTCTAGAATAAATAAGCAGATGTCCCACATAAGTCACTCAGGGAAAATTCAAAAATAGCACAAGTGTGAACATGTGCCAGAGATGCCTACATAATTGCCTCATTTGAATAGAACTATGGAACACAGGCCGGGAATTCCTGACAAAGGCTTTGTCAAGCGTCACTACTGCGGTAGGTTTTTAGCATTGCTAAATAGGCTGAACGCTTTTGGCTACTGTCGGTTTAGTGGCTCGGAACTACTCGGAAGGTTTCCAAGACCTGGTCGCTTTTGGCTTATTTAGTAGCTAAGAAGATTTCAAAGCTTTCTAAGAACGGATATAATAAAAAAAAAACAACTATGCAGTTTGGTTCCAGATAAAACAAAAATAAGGAGACTAGAACCGAGTCTAGCCTAGAAGTCATCGGCTTTTCTAAGGTTCCAAGTTTCTTATCTTCGATTGATGTAAATGATTCACTGTTGTCAATACTTATACTGACTAATCTATTTGATAAAATCCTAATTGTAGCGAAAAAAGTTCTATAATATGTAACTATTACATGGAGACTGTTTACGAGGCTTAACAATTTGTAAGGCTGCAATTTACCGGGACATTTTGCATTCGATTGATTTAAAATGATTCACAGTTCTCAATTCGTAGCTACCTTCGATTGATTTTTAAATCAATCGAATCGAACGAATCGTTTCACTGTTGTCAATACGGATGTACTTACTGACTAATCTATTTGATGAAACCCTAATTGTAGCGACAAAAGTTCTTTAATATTTAACTAATATATCGAGCCTGTTTACGAGGCAGCAATTTTCCGGGACATTTTGCGTTCGATTGATTTAAAATTATTCAGTTTTCAATGCGGAGATACCTAGGGAGCAGGGCCTTACCCTTTCGAAAAAACTTAATTGCGAAGTCAAAATTTATTCTTTAAGTTTTTAGCACAGTGGAACTCTGGTAGAGTTTACATTCTATTGCCAATTTTTTCAAACCTTATTTCACCGATTACACATCAAACTCTGATAGATTTAGACTCCATTCAGTTAGAATGTTAGAAACAGTTTCTGAGGGAAAAGAACGTAAAAGAGATAAAATCGATCTTTTTACGTTAAACAAATATCTTTATTTTCCCTCAGGTATGCATGCGCGGGCGCGTGCACATATTCAAATACCTGGAGAACATGGCGAACAAGGACACCCTTCCCCACAGAAAAGTCGACGAGGCAAAACGAACCGTCAAACACAACTCTTACATAAACAATTCACCGAACCAAAGCATCAATCATCAAATCACGTCGGGAAACGCCACAATTGACTGCCTCAGACACAAGCCGAGGCATGTTGTCGATAGTGGGTACAGCACAGACGGGGTTGACAAGAGATGGTCCAATGATGGTGAGTAAAGTCTTCAAAAACTCTCTCAACCAATGATCAGACTACTGGGAAATGTTACTATAGACTGCCTCAGGCACAAGCCGAGGGATGTTGTCGATAGTGGGTACAGCACAGACGGGGTTGACAAGAGATGGTCCAATGATGGTGAGTAAAGTCTTCAAAAACTCTCTCAACCAATGATCAGACTACTGGGAAATGTTACTATAGACTGCCTCAGGCACAAGCCGAGGGATGTTGTCGATAGTGGGTACAGCACAGACGGGGTTGACAAGAGATGGTTCAATGATGGTGACTAAAGTCTTCAAAAACTCTCTGAACCAATGATCAGACTACTGGGAAATGTTACTATAGACTGCCTCAGGCACAAGCCGAGGGATGTTGTCGATTCTATAGTAGGTACAGCGCCGATGGGGTTGACAAG
Organism: Eupithecia inturbata; assembly: GCA_963662085.1. Taxonomy (NCBI): domain Eukaryota; kingdom Metazoa; phylum Arthropoda; class Insecta; order Lepidoptera; family Geometridae; genus Eupithecia; species Eupithecia inturbata. The sequence goes on along the minus strand of OY759180.1, from coordinate 3,818,100 downwards.
AGATAGTCCAATGATGGTGAGTAACATAAACCATATTCTTCATTGATTTGGTGGAAACTGATCCATATAATGATTGGTAATTTTTTTAAAAGAGGGTACTTCAACTAACATCAGTTTCTAAATAAATGTAGGAAGATTGACATTGAACATGAATAGAACTAGTTGTACCTATTCCTTGTGTGCCTAGTGTCACATGCTTCAAATCTAGACTCGTCAATTTATTGCTATCAAGACCTTCCCAATTGAGAAATGTAGGTTAATATAGGTCAATACAGTAGTGTCGATGTCCATTTAACCCTGGCAGACGCCATACAATATTCTTATATAATAAATATATTCCATGAAATTTATTCTCGCTTCTTAGAACGGGAGGATTATCTTCTACTTGACATTAGTTTGGAGGCTTAAGGATGATCGTCACGGTATGACACGATTTTTTTTTTGTGGTTTTTAGCTTTTTCTGTTTTTTATAAAGAATAAAACTAATTTGCCGCAAATCGGAAATCATTTTCTATTAAACTATGAAAAAACTTAACTTCGGTTCACTGGCATTTTTAGAGCATTTGGGAAAAATAGCAGATTTTGGGCTAAAAATCAACATTTTCCCAAATGCTCCCAAAATACAATTGAATCGAAGTTGGCTTTATAATAGGTTCATAGAAAATGTTTTATGATTTGCGGCAAATTACTTTTCTATGGTTTTATTCCTTGTAGAAAGCAGAAATAAATAAAAAAACCACGAAAAAAAATTAATATCGCGCCAACCCGTGACGTTAAGGTTGATCCTTAACAATAAAATCTAATAGTAAAACTATTTTGCGCCATTGGTATACTCTTCGTTTAATTGGTATTCAAACCGCTCTAACAGTTACATAAAATGTGATATGCAATAACGATTTTATGGCCGGATTTTAATCGTCATATTAATAATTGGCGTTCGTAATAATTATTGACTGTTGACGAGTTTAAATTGATTTGATTAATATTTTTTTTTATATAGAATAATAAAGATAATAAAGATAGAGAATTTATTGTTGTAAAACTAGGTGTAACATTACATTATGATTAATTTGATGGCATTAATATTGTTTTTTATTTTCATTTCATTATGATTAGCAGAGCTTTCCAATATTTTTTCATTCATTTATCTCATTGTTTTATTCTTATTAGAATTTAACATTAATCAGAACATTATTGCTTTAAACATTTTGTATGAACAAGGATAAGAATAGCAGGGTCGTATTAAGTGGCACATGGAATGAAGGCCTATACCCACAGTGGATAATGTCAGGCTGTAAATTATGACTTTGATGATACAAAAAACGCAGTTCTGGCAGACCATCGGCTACATGGGTCGATGATATAGCAAGAATTGCCAACAAGACCTGGATGCGATCAGCCCTAGACCTGTTTATACGACTGACACAAATTGGAGAAGTAGGGCTTCTCCACCTAGCAGTGTGTAGATTTGGGCTGATAATGTACGAAACATGGAGCTCAAAGTAAACGAGGCTAGCACTCAGCTGTAGGTATATATAGGCTGATAATTATGATGTATGGAATTTCCAAGAGGCTTTTACTGTAGATATCATCAAAAAGTTTTCTATATATTATGATGTCTTCTCCAGGTGGTGGCGAAGCGGGCGGAGGGGGAGGCTCAGGCCGATCGACCCCCAGCACACCGTCAACACTTTCCCCAGGGGCTGCCCTGTCCAGGGCGCAGTCACTGTCCAGCGAAACGCCCCTGTCTGCACCCCTTACTCCTCTCCTATCTGGGTGAGTCTACTGAAATATCTGCGGTTTTATTGGTAGTTTGGAATTGTAAGATGTGGAGATTGTGGGGTATATCCAAAGGGAAGTTATGATGCTGTAGCAAGACTTAGCTAATTGAGAGATTTTTGTGGTAGTTGTAGAGAAGATAATTACCCTGCGCTATTGTTATTGAGCTTCGGCTAGTACTTTTGAGATTTTAGAGCCTTTTACTTCTGGGCAAAGGCATCTTCCTATTTTACACGAAACGAAATTTGACAAATTTACATCTGGTGTCATTTTGTTCAAAATTTTACGGAGTAAAAGCTTTGATTCGCGTTGTCAAAAAATATATTGTATTCATTGAAGCTTGATAATATAGCTGCAAGGTAAGGATAAGTAATTCATAGGTCATAGAGTTTGAACTAGGTTTGCAATTAGATTTAATTTTTAACTCGGGATGGTAGTTGAATGGGAGCATGCATATCGTAGCAGGGAGGGTAAACTTCAACCTATTCCAGCTTCCAGTTGAATAGTTTAAAACTTCATTGTTGAAACGAAACAAAAACCAAAGGACCATTGAATGCCTTATGTATTTTAAAGTTCTTAGAATGGAATAGCGTATTATTTCTGTGGGTTTTTAATTGAGTTAACATATTATAATAAATATTCACGGGCAGTTATTGCGTTTATTTACCACACATATGTATATCGTTTTGGTGAGTAAGTAAAGCCATGGACGACATTGTAGTTTTTACGACACTCTTAAGGACATACATTTCTGGTCATCGATCTTAGTAAAAAAGCAATGCAAGCAATGATTTCGTGTTTGTTCATTATAATTATTGCACAATATTGGAAATGTAACTGTGAGCGAGTGTTTGCGTGTAACTGTAACACAGGCCAGTGTTTGAGTACCTAAGCGCTGGGAGAACGATAGTACGTTCTGTACTATCGTTCTCCCAGCGCTTAGGTTCGTAGAATCTATAGATTTTACTTAGATCTATGTTTCTGGTAATGTAAAAAATACTCGAAAATATTAACTGAAGAGATTTGAACTCAGCTGGAATTTTAATTACTTAGTTTGGACGGAATTCAGTCACGTAGATTTTTTTAATTGGCTTTTTATTAAATTACACACCGTTTAATATTATACAGGTAGTATTCAGTTATGTTAATTAGGCTCTAGGTATTACGGAATAGCATGCGATACGTAGCGAAATTTTATTATTGTAGAAATAAATTATGATGTGCGTTCATTAAAGCATTTCACAGAAGCTTTAGTTACTTTTGATGAATCTGGTGAGTAACCTTATCAAACCAAATCAATAAATAAATAAGATTTCCCTATCATCATAATCTACCTATGCCCGATCTTGATCCGTCAGGCTCTGGTGAACGCACAGCCTTAATTTATATAGTTACTTATATACGTATAGAAGATTGTATTACATAGCGGAATGCGTTTTAGATTAGTTGCTTATATATTTTGTATTTCTTTCACAATGGCCGATGCAGAGGTAAAGACGATGGACTATCTATCCCGTTTTCTCACGCCCATCGATCACTCCTTCTGTCTCACTTATGTATTTTTTATTTACCATGGTAAGAAATAAGGTATTGTTTTTCGAAAGTGACTGAAGACGTAATAAGATTTATATGAATAACTCATTTGTAAGCTTCGTCGCGTGGAACGTAAACAGATTGGATTAAACCTGCCTGGTTTTAATGAATAATTTCTGAATCTGAAAGATTTGATAATGTATCATCACGTCACAATGAGAAAATTGTGCTCAATCTGAAATCATTGTAATAGCTCCTATATATTCAATTTGTCTCTCACAAGATTACATAGAATCGTATCTAATGCGACTAAGAGTCTATTTGCCAGATTTTATAACTCAGCACTTAAGGTTGGTCACGCATAAAAAAAAACTGGTTTTTATTATTTTATAGGTTCTACAAGTAATTTAGGTAGCAGATAAAAATTTTTCGCACATTGTCAGCCATTTGACCAAAAAAACTTCGTATCAATTGCAGCTTTCGAGTATATCTACATAAAGTTGATTTTAATAATATATCTCTTCCAATCCAACCACCCACACGACTATAGATCTTGCCTTATGCGCAAAAAGATCAAATTTCTTCTCACTTTTTGGCCACATTTACTATGAAAACCAATACCTTATTACACCATGTTTATAATCAACCTCTAACCCCGGTGTTGTCCTTTCAGCGTCCGTATTTCACCCGATGGCAATATGTCCAATGGAGACGATAAGAATAAATTACCCCATCAACAAACCTACAGGTACATCTTGCAATGGTGGTAAAACCAAGCAAACTTACGGTCACACTACGGCATCTATTTTATCCTAGATTTAAATTTTAATGTTTATTTTTAGAATGAACAAAAATCTAATATAGCTAAAATACAATGGAACACTGCAAAGCGCATAAGTTTAAAACTGTGTCGCACCGCCCAGCGCCCAAACTCAGGACAAGGTTAAAGCCGATTTTACCAAACAGAAATCATAGTTTAATATAATTTAAGATAAATCGCTGTCTAGGGTAAAGTAGACAAAATTTATATTGAATGCGTAAAATATTTAAAATTCTTGCCTTGGCAAAACGTCGAAACCTTGTTAGGTTGTTATGTTCAAACTCCCTCCTGCCCTCCGGTCCTGAAAGTAGTAATTTTCAAGAGGGCTCTGATTTTTGTAAACTATTGTAAATTGCTCTAATAAATTTGTCGAAAGACGAAAATATTTTGAAACGTAATGTTTGATAATATGTCTCTCAAAATCGGGTCCAGGTCATTAACACGCGTGAAATCTATTTAATTACTGACTACAAAAACAATTTTGATTCCTTATTCAATCACAAACTGATAAGTTAAAGATCTCACGTGTTCGAATCGAAAGTGGCGAATTAACTTGAAAAATTATTTGCATTTAAAGAAAGCTAAATTTATTACTTTCAAATCTATAAATTTGAACTTTAAATCTAGGTTATATTAGAGTACGTTTTGCATTGGTTTTACCGTCCTTGTTCACCCACAACCATGACACAACTCTTCACTAACATACTGCACGAATGTTTGGGGTAATACACGATTTACTTAATTTAGTTTTTTCATTTAGGTATAAGGCTTTCAGCTTTCACACTCCTTTAGTCATTTTCAAAGGAATGTGAAAGGTTTTAATGGCATGCGGTATTACATTATAACTAAAATAAGAAAGGCAGATACTGTGTACTTAATTTCTTGTGTTTGTTGGTTGTGCTGTTCATAACCAATTTTGTTTAACGCTCGAAAATGGCAATGCTTTTTCAATTATAAACCTTCAAAAAACTAAAATAACGTATCTCGTGTTCACCCCTTCCCAGACTATCAAATATAACAAGATTTAATAACACATACTTTTTAATTGGATTTCTCCCCTCGCTATGAATATGGGTATCTTTGTATTTCACTAACAACCTCTCTATTTATATTCCCCCTAGGTTTTGGTAGCGTGTGTAGATGAACTAACAAAGCATTTTAATTTTATTGTGTACCTGGACTGATAAATAATACAGAAACATTTTAATTTAAGTTATTAAGGCAAATAAATCTTCTTAATAACAATGATGCAAATTTCACACTGTGAAACACTTGTGGTTTTCTAGTGACCTGCCTACGCTGGAGAGTGGCTTGGCCCAAAGAAAACACGAAGAAAATGCTTACAATATATATTAAAGGAATTTAGCAGTGGGTCTGCGTTCGTTGTCTCCGAAATACGTTAGGTTCTTGGAATGAATGCCACTGGCCTTAGCTGGAGAGAGGTCCGACGCGGTAGGGCGACAAGTGGATCCAGATGAGAAGGCCGGCGGCCAGAGAAGTGCAGCGGTTAATGTTCCGTGGTACCGTTAAGGTTCTTCCCGGTGGTACCGTTACGGCTCTTCCCGGTGGTACCGTTGAGCAATCGCCGGAGAATGGCGGCTTCGGTTGTGTAGGGATAACCCGCAGGATGGAACCCTGGAATCCACGTCCAGACACTTTAGAAGTTGTCCGGTTTTGTAATATGACTGCCGCATCCTCAACTCATAGCGTAAGCGCAATGGCAAAAAGCATTTGCAGTAATCGATGATGAGGCAGTCATACAAATGAAATACTAAAGCTAAAACAATGGAAATGAAATAACGGTTTACCTACCTCACTAAATCGGTTCGATTGTGAGATAGGTATCCGAGTCAAGGAATTAATTACATGGGCGGAAAATCAATAAAAGATGTTAGAGTGATAGGTACGTAATGCGTAGATGTGATTTGTATAAAACAATTTACAATGAATAAAGAATGAAGGAAATGAAATGACAGTGAAATTCGCTAAAAGGCGGCAAGAGGTATTTGTACCATGAATGATAATTAATATAAGAAGGCGATGTGTAAGAAGCAAGCTAGATAGATGAACGTAAATTAATTTAATATCAGTTATGGTACATTAACGGTTAGATAGGTCATTGACCGTTACTTCGACTTACCAAGCCCACAACTTATTGCACTAAATACACACTATATAACAATAATGCAACACTCACCCGATATGGGGTTCACTATTTATAACAATTTAACTTTGAATTCTTTAATATTTAAGCAATTAACAATTAAAGGTGTTGAAAATTTGTAGTCCGCAAGTCAAGGAAAGGTCACCTCTGACTCAGTCAAAGACAAGCCCGCAGCGCATAGACGCACTGTTGCCAACTTATCGCGGAGGACGCGGTGCGCGGCGCGAAAGTTCAATTTAAAGCAGCGCGAACGGAATCGTTACATACCCCCCTTTTTAGGTTAGGATTTTTCCTGAGTAAAATCCAAAGCTAAGAACACTAGGTCAGTTTAAAATCCTTGACATGCCATGACCCTAAATTGTGTCCGGACATATCCTCAAGTTCATACACCAGTTTGGACTTCTTTGCTTTAATGCGACACTTAATGAATTTTGGGGCTAATTTCTTTGAGAACCTTTTATCCTTGTCGCTGAGATAGAATGTTCGCTTCCATACTATGTCACCTACCTCAAATTCAACTTTCTTACGTCGAAGGTTATAATGAGTACTGTTCCGGGAGTGAGACTTTATGAGGGATAGTTGTACTTTATCAAATATTTTCTGGAGAGTCCCCAAGTTTTCAGCGTAAGAGTCGCGTGGTGAAAATACTATATCGTTACCTAAGTCAGAATCAAGGTAGTGAGATCCACAACTAACTAATTCACGCCCGAAAACAAGAAATGCGGGAGTAAAGCCTGTGACTTCGTTAACAGCGCTGTTTAAAGCGAATTGAATTTTTGGAACGTTGATATCCCAAGATCGATGGTCGTTCTCAATAAAAGTAGAGATAGAAGTCACAATAGTTTTGTTGTAACGTTCGACGGTGTTCACCTGCGGGGTGTATAGTGGTGTATAGTGAATGTTAGGTATTTTGTAGTTAGCTAGTAAATTCCGCATAGTATTGCTAGTAAATTGCCTACCATTGTCCATAAGTAGTGTGCTCGGAATACCGTGCACCAAGAATATTTGTTCTTCTAGAATTCGAGCAATGATCTCCGCAGTTGCTCGCCGTATAGGAAAAAGCATACAGTATTTGGAGAAACAACAAGTAACTACTAACAAGAACGTATTTTGCTTCCTAGAGACAGGCAAGGGCCCTACCAAATCCATACTTAACATCTGGAATGGGCGATCACATTCTTTAGGCCGACCCATTGTTCCAAGCGTGGGCTGTGTTGAGTGTTTATGAGACAGGCAACTATCGCAATTAGATACAAAATTTACCACATCTTTATGCATGTTTGGCCAAAAGTATTTTAAACTTACACGTTTATGAGTCTTAAAGATGCCAAAATGGCCTGATGTTGGTTCCGAATGATTTTTATAAATGACATCTTGACGTGCTTCCATTGGTATTACCTCTTTCCATTCGAATTCCCTAGTTAGAGGATTCAAGGACTTCATGTACCTAAATAACCTACCGTTTTCCAAACGATAGTTCAAAAATGACGTGGGAGATTTTCGACAACCATCAAGTATATTTAAATACCAAGGGTCGTTGGTTGTTATAGAAGAAGGTGTAGTGGAGTCAATGGCAGCAACAGGAACCGCACGAGACAGACTATCGGGAACAACATTTTCGGAACCTTTTCTATGTTTGATGTCGAAGTTATAGGCTGATAGGCGTACGCCCCATCTAGCTAACCTTCCAGTCGGGTTATTTAGATTGAGGAACCACTTCAGAGAAGCATGGTCTGTGAATACAGTAAATGTCTGACCATTTTCGAGATAGCAACGCCAATGCTCAATAGCGGAAAGGACGGCGAGTGCTTCACGTTCCGTTGCGCTGTAATTACGCTCCTGCTGTGACAGTGACTTACTCATATAAGCGATGACTCTTTCCGTTCCATCCAACGTTTGAGTGAGTACGGCTCCAATGCCATAGTCACTCGCATCGGTGTGTACTTCAAAGGGCTTGGAGTAATCTGGACATGATAAAATGGGAGCAGATACGAGATGAAATTTTAGTTTTTTGAAAGCGTCATCTGCTTCAGGGGACCAATCAAATGGAGGTGAATCTTTCTTTTGAGAAGTGAGTTTATTCAAAGGGGAAGCCAAAGAACTAAAGTTTGGGATAAACCTACGATACCAAGAGGCTGTTCCCAGAAATCTTCTGACCTCTTTACGATTCGTTGGAGCTGGGTAGTTCAGAATTGATTCAACCTTTTCAGGGTCTGGTTGCAGCCCACTAGAGTCAACAATATACCCCAAATACTTTAATTGCTTTCTAAAAAATTGACTTTTCTTAGAGTTGATCGTTAGATTAGCCATCTTCAGTTTTTGCAAGACATGTTTAAGCAAGGACATGTGTTGTTCGAAACTGTTTGAAACAACGATGACATCATCGACAAAGACAAATACTCTATGCTCAAATTCAGGCCCGTAAAATAAGGCATCTACTAGCCTCTGTTGAGTAGCGGGAGCATTAGTTAGGCCAAACGGCATAGATTTGAATTGGAAGGTTCCCCGAGAAGGAATATAAAAAGCAGTTTTTTTCCTATCATTTTCTTGAATTAAGATCTGCCAAAAACTTTTAGACAAATCTATGCTAGAAAGATATTTAGCATCACGCAGATTGTCCAGTATCTCTGATATGTAAGGAAGACTATACGCGTCTTTTTTAGTGATAGAGTTGAGTTTACGGCTATCTAAACAAAACCGTAACTCGCCGTTCTTTTTCGGTGTAAGAATGACCGGAGACGACCAAGGGCTTTCGCATGGCTCGACGACGTCTTCTTTAAGCATCTCATCCAGCTGCTCGACTAAGATACGCTGTTTTTCTGGTGACATTCTGTAGTAACGTTGTCGAATAGGAGGGGTGTCACCTGTGTCGATGACGTGCGTGATTAAATGAGTGCGACCTAGGCCTTGTTTCTCATAAGAGATGTCATGGAAGTGAGACATCATCTGATCGGCTACAGCCTTTTCTTCAACCGATAGATGCTCGTACGAACAGAGATTATGGATTTCACTAGGAACTACATCAGTGACAGCAAGGACAGTATCAGAGTCTTTATAATATGCGATACGATCTAGGTACTTAGGGAAAAGACCGAAAGTCCTCCAAAAGTCCATACCTAATATAAGTGAGTGCTTGATACCAGGTACCACAAAAAACTTTAGAATGTGAGTTTGGTCTTGAAAACCAACAGAAAGATTTAGAACTCCAATAGACTTAAGTTTATTGCCACCTGCAGCAATGAAGTTAATATTTTCTACCGGTTCTAGTTTGAACCCGGAGTCTAACAGATACTCGTGACTTCCGTTACCTAAGATAGTGGTAAAAGAGCCGGAGTCGAGGAGACCAATCAATTGCTTGTTGTTCAGATTAACTGCAACGTAAGGTCGAGATCTATCAACTACAGAGTTAGCCCGGATTGAAGAGACAGCATTGTAAGTAGAGAAAGAAGAGATGAATTTTAGCCAATTCTTCCATTCGGAAGGATCAACATTTTTATGCTGTACCCTACAATCCTGCCCAATTAGTTTTTTTGATCCTCTTTATCAGGTTCAGTGGAACTTTTTTTGTTGCAATCGGGGCAATCTGCAATACGAAAACCTTTCTTTCCGCATCTAAAACAAATTAGAAAGCGTTCCTTTTTGCAATACCTTAAAGAGTGATCAGTAGTTCTGCACCTTGGACAGTATTTAGATACGCCTGATTTGGACGCTAAAGCTGCTACTGTTTCCTCTTTCTGTATGGAGGAGACACCTGAGTTTTTAGTGTTTGTAATTGATTCGCTTTTACCCATATATGCGAACTCCGGAGCGATAGTGCTTGCAGACGCCTTTGGTGGTTCGTGAAAATGGGCAAACCGCGCTTGTACGTTTTCGAAACTGCGACATACTGATTTGAGAGTCTCGATAGTCCTAATATCCGGAAAGGCGGACAGTGTACTGGCATAACATGGCCTGATGTTGTGGAGCAAAATCTCTAATTTTTCATCCTCGGATAGAGGTTTACTCAACCGGGAGAACATGCCATGCATTATGGAAAGATAAATGGTTATGTTTTCCGTCTCACCTTGAGTTCGAGTTCGAATTTCAGCAGCAAGCCTGTAGTCATAGTCACTGCTGCTGAAGTCTTCAATTAAAAGCTTACACAATTCTTCCCACGTCTGGGCCCTACTTCTATTGCAGCGATACCAATGTAAAGCATCATTAGTGAAAATCTCGTAGCCCAAGGATAAAATTTTCTCATAAGAAATACCCCTAGATAGAACAAATTCTTCTACCCTTAAGATGAAAGAGCGCACACAAGTTTTACCCGTAAATTTTAGTTTACTAATGTCCGCAGCAGTATTTCGCTCACATGTCACGGAAAGAACAGGTGCGATTTGTTCAGAGGTCGCACTCAGGTTTGTAGGTCTAGGTTGGGGATTAAGTGGCTTTAGTGCAGATAATTCCTTGTAGAGGGTTTCAAAAGTGGAACGGCATGACTGATACCCACCGGCAATCGATTCGATGCTACTTAATCTATTAATCCTATGGTAAAGGTGGTGGAGTAACGTTTCCGTTCGTGAAAAAAGATTTTTATCAAATTTTTGCTTAAGTGTAGTTAAGTTGCCTTGCGCTTTTACTTGAACGTCATGGATTCCCATTAAATCCTTATCAGGTTCGAGGTAGGACTCAAGAATGTCCTCTGATGGCGAATCTTGTGCAAGTTGGATAATCTGTTTACGTAATTCCTGGACAGATCCACTATTGCCTCCGCGCAGCTCAACTTCATACTCTAATTCAGGCTTTTGTAGGGATAAAAACTTAATGGAAAACGCCATATTGAGTGTGTGTTGCAGTAAAGTTTCAAAACTACAATGATTGTAAGCAAGAACTTAATATTTAAATAGTCGGACCTAAATGTGATATTCAACTAAAACAAAACACTTATTATTATTAAAAATTAAAACAGCTTGACTAATAAAACTACCACATATAGGTAAGACATAGCATAAATCAAACTTAGGACTAAGATTTTTATAGCCAACACCAAAGAAACCAAAAAAATGCAGAAAGTAACGTAATTCGGAGACAAAGTTACCTGTATTGGGCGCCAGTGAAACACTTGTGGTTTTCTAGTGACCTGCCTACGCTGGAGAGTGGCTTGGCCCAAAGAAAACACGAAGAAAATGCTTACAATATATATTAAAGGAATTTAGCAGTGGGTCTGCGTTCGTTGTCTCCGAAATACGTTAGGTTCTTGGAATGAATGCCACTGGCCTTAGCTGGAGAGAGGTCCGACGCGGTAGGGCGACAAGTGGATCCAGATGAGAAGGCCGGCGGCCAGAGAAGTGCAGCGGTTAATGTTCCGTGGTACCGTTAAGGTTCTTCCCGGTGGTACCGTTACGGCTCTTCCCGGTGGTACCGTTGAGCAATCGCCGGAGAATGGCGGCTTCGGTTGTGTAGGGATAACCCGCAGGATGGAACCCTGGAATCCACGTCCAGACACTTTAGAAGTTGTCCGGTTTTGTAATATGACTGCCGCATCCTCAACTCATAGCGTAAGCGCAATGGCAAAAAGCATTTGCAGTAATCGATGATGAGGCAGTCATACAAATGAAATACTAAAGCTAAAACAATGGAAATGAAATAACGGTTTACCTACCTCACTAAATCGGTTCGATTGTGAGATAGGTATCCGAGTCAAGGAATTAATTACATGGGCGGAAAATCAATAAAAGATGTTAGAGTGATAGGTACGTAATGCGTAGATGTGATTTGTATAAAACAATTTACAATGAATAAAGAATGAAGGAAATGAAATGACAGTGAAATTCGCTAAAAGGCGGCAAGAGGTATTTGTACCATGAATGATAATTAATATAAGAAGGCGATGTGTAAGAAGCAAGCTAGATAGATGAACGTAAATTAATTTAATATCAGTTATGGTACATTAACGGTTAGATAGGTCATTGACCGTTACTTCGACTTACCAAGCCCACAACTTATTGCACTAAATACACACTATATAACAATAATGCAACACTCACCCGATATGGGGTTCACTATTTATAACAATTTAACTTTGAATTCTTTAATATTTAAGCAATTAACAATTAAAGGTGTTGAAAATTTGTAGTCCGCAAGTCAAGGAAAGGTCACCTCTGACTCAGTCAAAGACAAGCCCGCAGCGCATAGACGCACTGTTGCCAACTTATCGCGGAGGACGCGGTGCGCGGCGCGAAAGTTCAATTTAAAGCAGCGCGAACGGAATCGTTACAACTGCAGCATGTAACTTTAAAGTTAGCAGAGCTGTGATTGTGATGTGAACAATTAAAGTGCTAACCAATAATTACAAATACAATAATATTATAATTCTAAAGGATAATTTTATCAAATTTGACATACTGACAATGTTCAATAGTTTATTATAGACCAATTATCTTATCAGTTTGAATGAGTGACATTCTGCCTATTTATTGTCCATTATTGATCACTTGTCAAGATAATTTATTTTTTTAATGTAATCTGGGTATAAAATCACTTTGAAATATTACTTCGAATAGCTGAACCTAAAATTTGTCTGCCACTAGAATCAGGTTTCGTGCTACACTAATACCTTTGTCACCAAGTATGTGTTACTAAATCTTGCAACTCCAGTTTCCTAACCTCAAACTTACCCTTTCAGACAATACAAAGAAGCCCTAAGACAACAACGCCAGCAAGACATCTACCGGCCCCGCTCCGACCATCCCTCCCCCGAGCTCGACTCCCCGCAGCAAAGTCCCAACCACTCTCCAGTAAACGGCTACAGTAACGTATCCCAACAAAACCCTAGTCCTTACCGATCCGTATCCTCCGCCAGTTGTACCTCCCCCACCCAAGTGCCAAACTCCCCCCTTTTACACTCAACACCTAGACGATTCAACGGCAACACAGAAAAACTAGAAGAAAACAAACGACCCGTCCAAAAGGTCGTCCCTTCTCGGGTCAACAAAACCTACGTTAACGGAAACGTAGAATATCCCCGAACGAACGGAGACAACCGAAACGGCACGGTCCAAACCGATACATACATAAAACCGACATCACCTACTAAATCACCGACGAATACTCTGTACAACGGCGTGAGGTCCTCGATACCTAGGATCAACGGCGATGCGAAGTTGCTAAGTGTCAGTTATTTGAAAGGTGCACCGAAGAGCAAGCTGTGGACCAAAGAGGCGAGTGAGAAGCTCAGCTTTACTATGAAGCGGGAGTTCGATAAGCAGAAAGAGGAGACTGAGTTACTGCAGCAGTTGAGATTGGTGAGTGTAATGTACAAATATTGTTTGACGTTATCTAGGCTAGGCCGATGACTTCTAGGCTAGACTCGGTTCTCGTCTCCTCATTTTTGTCATATCTGGAACCAAACTGCATAGTTGTTTTTTTTTTATTATATCCGTTCTCATTTAATTTTTCACGAATTCTACAAGTCCAGAGCAGGAAAATATAAAAAGGTTTCAATTATCTAGGTTATTCGCAGTATTGTAGCTAATCCATCTATCAAATTTATTTTTTGATAATTTAAGTTATCAAAAAACATCAAGATCGTTCAACGCTTTCTAGGCGGAATGTAGCATAGCGCCTCTCTTTTGAAGTAAACGTCTTTCGATTCGGTGCAATTGGCCGCATGCGGCCTGCGTTATGTTGATCGACTGTGTAAAGACATGCCATCCCAGTTCCATGAGTGATGCGAGCCGTACTCCCTCGCCTAACGTGGCGAGCAAAGCAGCCGAGCTTGCTTTTTAGCACGCACAAAACGTTTCACGTAGGCCGTACGTACGTTGTTTAATACGGCGGCTGCGTCTCTGATACAGCCTACCCGATTTTTGATGTCACAAATAGTTCAAAGGTTTTTTGTTTGCAGATAATAGAGTCCCGCCTAAAGATGGCGCTACCGGAGCAGCTGGCGCCGGTGCTAGCGGACGGCGTGGTGCTGTGTCACCTCGCCAACCACGTGCGGCCGCGCTCTGTGCCATCCGTGCACGTGCCGTCGCCTGCACAGGTAATATCAACAAGCAGAGAGAGAGAGAGAGTACGTAAAGATGCCGCTACAAGACCTATCATCACCTCTGCCGAGAGATGTTCAATACTACATATAGACCTCCCAAAAGAATGGTCAGTCCTGCGCTACCCGTGTCTAGCAACGGTTCTAAAACGTATTTGAACAATGTAAATAACAAGCTGACTTGTAGAACACTTAGGCTATTCAGCCAATTCCCAGCCACTCATTCATAAATACTCTCATTACTACAGAAATAATATCGAGATGGAAGCAAACAGTTCGCCGATTTGTATTGAAACCGAGCGTGTAACATTTTGCGTAGGTACTTTGACGTCACGATGAAGTTCGCGGCAAGCAAAGAGTCTCTCCAGCCCCTCTTTTCGGCACGCGAGGTACATACACTTTTTGCTTCTATATCGATATATTTATGTGCTCACTACGAACTTTCAAGGACTTCCGCTAGTTGGCGTTAAGAAAAAAATTAAAGTACAAAGGAGCCAGGCTAGCTCTGAGATCGCAAATTAAATATTCTTTAGAAGTACCAGGGCGTCTGGATCAGATGAGTCGGCGTTGAGCAAGGAAGATACAATACAATACAAAATTCTTTATTGTACACCACAAAATTAAATATAAAAACATAGATATAAACATAAAATAGAAAGGTTCAATGGGCGGCCTTATCGCTTAAAAGCGATTTCTTTCAGGCAACCTTTGGATGGATAGAAAGATCGTTGTTGATTGTCTGTATAGTTTGGTACTAGATGGCTTTGTGAGAAATTAGGACCATTTTATAACACACGTCAAATTCACACCTAAAAGCACACAGACCCGTAACTTTTAATTAAGATCTAACAATATTTTCTATTTATTTCAGCCCAAACTAACAATGGCGAGGTGCAGACGAAATGTGGATAACTTCTTGGAAGCCTGTCGGAGAATAGGAGTCGAGGAGGTATGTACAAACTATTGCTTATTAATGCTGTTACCCGACTGCTAAAGGAGCTGTCCTCTAATGTAGGCGGAGGCTTATAACCACAGTATTGAGGATACTTTTGATGATATGGTTATAATCTGAAACCGGGCAATAGTTTGCTTTTTGTTAGTGTGAGAACTGCATGAAATTTTCAGTTAAAATTTAGTAACTTTCAAATTGTTTTCTGTCCGACATGTTAGGTTCTGTCTGTCTGGAATACCTATACATTCGCGCGTTACGTTACGATTTGACGAATAACCGTTAGTATTTTTAACAATTTTCCCGTTTGCGCGATTTTCCTCGTGTTGCAGGGTGCGATATCCTTTGAAGCATTGTATAGAATAAACTAAGAAGGTGGCGTGTGTTGCAGGAGGACATTTGCTCGCCCGAAGATATACTACTCCACGAGGAAGAGCAGGACGGCAGCGTCACGCCTCTCGCTCGCACTCTCACAGCCTTACTCGCACACGCCACATGCACAAAGGATATCGCATCTTACTACGATGACAATAACGACGTGGATACCTTGGAGCTCAACTATCAAAAACAACTGAGGCGATACTCCGATGAACGAAGCATCAGAAACTTCAATGCCCCGGAAAACTTCATCGATGAAACGGACGAGTACCAACTCAACTATGAAAATAACAACGCAGAAGCAAGTTTCTCCCCAATTTACGCGAATGAAGTCCGGAACCGAGGACCGTACTACCATAAGAATAGAGTACAATTCGTCACGCCGTTTTGCAACGTTTTGAAGAGCGATAGCTTAGAAATCTACGATTTGGATGAAGTGGATTCTTTGATGGAAGTCAGAGAAATAGAAGCAGAGAGATATGATCGAGGGAAGATGAATCTCGATATCCAGAACAATTTGAATGGAGAGATGGAAAAGCCGGTTGAGGTCGAAAATAAGACGATGTATACTTGCCTATGCCTTGGCGCTTTTGTCGTATCTACAATATTTCTGATTATATACCCTTTGTAGAGACAAAACGAGACAATGCAAATATACGAAACAAAAGATAGAATTTAAACAATGCATTTATGCCTTATCATGACTGGTTTGTATCAGCTGTATACTTAAGAATTTGTTTAGCTGCTTTTTGTTTTGATAAGTATTTTAAGAACCTTGAAGTCTGTATTGTATTTTTAGGGAGGGTTAGTACGTGTCTAATGGGAAAATGTTAAGCGGAGCATAGGGAAGCTAGCAGATAGACACAAACGTCAATAGACAACAAATCAGTCACCTTTGTGTCAGACTTGAATTATGTCGAAGCTACATAAAGCGGTTAGACTATATAAAGAAATCCCAGTGTTTGTTAACTTAAAAAAATATTTTGAAGTTACATCTAAGAAAAGTTAGTTCTACGAATTGACGGTTGCTATGAAGCTGCCACAGTGAAACTGTCGTGAGGCTGCTATTTGTCTTTTATCCGACAAGGCTGAATAAGGAATTTGAGCTATTTTGATGGATTTGGAAAGGAATTTACTCTCATAAACTTTGCCATAGTTAGATCTATTAAAAAAATTGGCAATATATGGAAACTTTAATCTAATATTAGTTTGATTCTCAGAAAAGACAGAATTGGTCCAACTTTGCCTGTAAATCTATCCTACTAACGATTTTCGACTATTATAGTAATTAAAACAAAAAAAATACTGCCCAATTTGTAACCACTACCTATTTATTATTGCATTTCAATAATTTTAATTAGCCTTAAATTAGTAAGTACCTACCTTAATTTGGCTGAATTATCAAATTCCAATACCTATCATTCCTACTGAGGCATTTAAGTAACATAAGTATTTATGGTTTGAGTGTTGTGTTCTTATGTTTTTTTAATCAGTTTTTGTTTTGCGTTTATGTAGCTTACGTGAACGTCACTGAAGTTGCCTTTCTGTGTAAAGGTTTGTTTGATATTGTCCCTTATGTCAATGGAGTAAGGTTGTATAACTGGTTTGAATCTGTCTGTTATTCTTTTCCAGAGATCTCAATTTTTTTTATTGTTTATACTTAGTTTATTCACTTTTTTGTTCGTAATATAAAATATCGACGCTATTTAGATTAGGACAGGCTTAGGCATTATTAAAAAGTAGTCTTTTTGCACCAAGTTAGAATGTTAGTGTAGCATTTTCACTTATGTTGTAACTGGTAACACTTTGTAGAAAACAAGATGGTTATAGAATAGTATTCTGACCTGAAAACCAGAAAAAAATTACTATATTTACCCACAGAAAGCGAAGCCTTTTGATGTCAAATAAAAAAAAGGCCAAATTGAAGTTAGTCTAATACAACTTGATACATCCAAATAAAAGTACAATAAAAATAACCTGCAAAAAAAAAGGTGCATAAAGTATAAAATAGTAAGATTTTATGGTACTTATTTGAACTTATTTAAACGTTTTTGGTAGCTTAGCTGTCTAAGTAATTAATATTCTTATGAAATAAGAACTTGTATGCCTTAATCGAAACCTTCATATCGTTATTGTATTGACAATGCAAGACGTCGTGTATTGTAACTAGTTATTATATTTATAGTTGAACAAACCTACACATGTTGAAATTGATATAATTAATAAACAACAGCGGAAATTCTGAAGTAACGAAAATACTAAAATTGACAGTAGCTGGCTGAGCCAACTAAATACAGTGATACCCTTATGATCATTAAAAAACTGCAAAGCACGGTCAATTATTAAGTCCGTTTTTTAACGACCACCGAGGGTTGGTTTTACACATCTCAGAAGCTCTCCGCTTCGATGGAAACCGGGCTTTACGAAGTCACTGTACGTTGAACGTGTGGTAAAAATAATCCTGTAATATCCATTATTATAAACCCGTGTGTAGGTTTTTCATCTATTTGACTGTAGTGTAAGTGATATTTAGACTGTATTTCGAGGTTTTTTTTTCATATAAAATTCTGATAAAGAATTTAAAGACAATCTATTATGATTAATATTATAAGTATTCCTAAACGTCGCCAACCAAGACAATTGATGCCAATAAGATGAAAAATATTTATATTTATTGCAAATAGAACATAAAATTGTCAAGACAAAGATATATTCCACATATTGAATTTGTAATGCTACGAATCATTCCAAAGATATTAGCTTCTTCATATAATTAACTTTTACAACAGTTTCCGTTCCTGCATTTAAACTTTTATTCAAAGTTTTCTACAAATCACATTTATACTCGTTTAGGCTTTGTATCTACTCTACTCAATTTCATTTATAATAGTCGTTTTTACTTCTTTATATTTAGGTTTTTGAGCTTTAAATTTACAAGTACAATGCTATAAGTATTAAATACAGATTTACTAATATATTAAAAAAGCTTTTTGCCTGTATTTATTTGTCGGCTTGTGGTGCTTGGGTTATATAACATAGTTTATATTATGTAGGAACTGGTTTTCATATAAAAATATTTAATAGCTTATTGAGTTCAAAATATCATAAAGCACCGATATCAAATATATTTGCACAAATACAGTACAAATTAGGGGTTGCAATACTTGCCAATAATGTAACAAATTGCACAAAATAGGAAAACCAGTTCAATATTATATTCCATTAAAATTAAGATTGTTTGATTGAATTGACGTTGCATTTTGTTTGATTTATTAATTTTTCATAAAATATTTGGCTGATTATGTGCAGTATTATTCTAAAATATCAATTGTTTAGTGCACTCATTATAAATTGGAGAAGTTTGTAAGTTTTTGATGAATATATTCAGTCATAGTTTGTTTATAAGCTGTTTGATGGTGTACTTTCTGTAATGTACTTAGTGTTTTCGTTTTTCTCTATTTGAAAGTAATACATTTTCTTATTGGCAGTTTCGATGTTTTATTAACCAACCCTGTACCAAATGTTTTGTTAATCATAAGCACCTAATGCAAACTCGATGTAATTATTGCCATTATCGACAATCATTCGGTTAGGCACGACGTTGCACTGGCATCGTGAATTTGTCACCTTATTTATTATTAGATGTAAACATCATCATCTGTTCAGTGCTCACTGCTACATGGCCTCCTGTTTACCATTTGCCTAAGTCCAGCGCCAGTCTGCCATGTGCAACGCACGCCCTCACGGATGTCTTCGACTGGCGATGCAATGACGTAACTTTTACGTGTAGATAGATAGATCATTTACTCAATAAAAATTCGTTACAAAAATTGGTTAGGTTGCTACCTACAAACCTAACATAGGCTTAAAGCCTATGTTAGGTTTGTAGGTAGCATGTCGGTAGGTCGTAGGTACAAATTCTATCGAACACCGAAGCTTTTCAGTAGTGCTGGAAATAATCTACAGTTTCATGAATATGCCGGTTCTCTAGTCATTCCAAATTCAAATTACAGACAATATAGACCGAAAGCTAAGCTAACTTAGTTTAGCTTAGCACATAACTTTGTTATATAGTTTGCAGTTTGGACACGTGAATGAAATACTGCGTCAGCTATGCGAGCTAAGCCAAAACTAAGTTAGCTTGGCTTTCGGTCTGCAACTCGCATACCACGTTATTGGGATAATAACATGTCATATTCCTTTCAGAAACTCATTTGCTGCGCTGCTGACGTCCTCGAAGGCAAAGGCACAGTGCAAGTGGCTATCACAGTATCAGAGCTTTCGCGCCGGCACTCCACTCTGCGCGCCTCGCCTCACACCGCGCCCGTGGCGACACCTACACACGCCACCTAGCATCAGAAACTCGCGCTCGCGCCGCAATCCGCTCTGTCGCTGTAGTAAAGTGACATAGTGGATTAGTATGGGGTGACTTGAGTGTGGACACTTACCTTATTCCTCTGTAACTAAAGTGACGTCATCTAAGGCAATAGCTCTACAAGTTCCAATAGCTGTAACACTGGTGGCGGCACCTACACACGCCACCTAGCATTAGAAACTCGTGCTCGCGCTGCAATCCCCTCTGTCGCTGTAGTGTGGGGGTGACTTGAATGTGGACTTGTGTGACTGATCTATCAGGAATTATACAGTAGTGAGAGTAGATAGTTTTTGTTGATGTAGCCTTTCAATTACATAACTATATTGGACGATCCTGTCATCATAAAGAAAACAAAAAAAAACTATAGCTTTATGTGAAAGGATCTTTAGGTTTTGCATTGTTTAACGTTTTAATCCTTTAGTCCGAAATGTGGATGGAACCATAGATTTTTCTGTAAATAAATTTAAAATGTCATGTAAAATGGTAGAAAATTCCTTTGTTTATCAAATATCTATAAGGTTGAGGTTGTTTGAATTTGGACAAATAAATAGATTACTTCATAGTCTGAATGAGTGACCAAGCGGATCAAAGTTAGTTGCCATATTAAAATAGAAATAAAAAATCCTAGTGAAGAAATGAAGTCTTAACGGATGTGCTCTATGCAGTTCATAAATAATATACCAAAACCGATTTCGTAATACATAATTCGTCGGGTTGGTGGTAATCTATAGATTTTCAGTGGTTCAACTAGATAAATAGACACAAGGTAACATTAAAAATATGTAATTGTTAAATTCGTGTATACTTATGTATCTAAGTATACACGAATTTAACAATTACATATTTTTACATATTTGAACTCAAATTAGTTACTTATTAGACAAATAAGTGTTTACCTATTTAGGTAGTAGAACTTTAGAACTAAGTAGGCATCACAAGGTGCTTCAAAGTTTGCACAAAACACGAATTTACTAGTGGAATTTTGTAATTGGCATTTACACAAGTTATAGGCATGTTAGAATGTTGACTTCTGCACTTAGTAAAGTGCCTCAATTGATACTTTTTCAAAACCAACATGACTAAAATTGTCATGTTTTTTTTGAGAATCGACATGAATTCTAGCAAATATCTAGACAGAGAAGATAATCCTCTGCTATTTAGAAAAGATAAAACCGAATCGTTTAAGATCGTAACGTAACCAGTAAATGTATGATGAGTATTATGATTTAGGTAAACTTTTTGGTTCATGCAGCGTACCTACCGTTTTTCTGTGAGTTTTCGTATTTTATTTTAGCAAGAGGCGTAAAAATTTCTTGTATGTAATAAAATGTGTATAATACTCTGCTAAAATGCTAAAAAAAATATTTTATTTAATTAAAATGGAATGTATTGTAAAAGTATATAAATTTTCACAGAATGCTATTTCGAAAAGATAAAACAGAATCGTTTGAGATCCTACCGTAATCGGTAAATGTATTATGATTTAGGTAAACTGTTTGGTAAATACAGTGTACCTACCGTTTTTTTGTGAGTTTTCGTTATTTATTTTACCAAGATGCGTAAAACTTCATATGTGTAATGAAAATGGACTGTATTGTAAAATAATATAATGCTTCTTAGTTTTCACACAGGGCTTTTTAAGGACATCGTTATGTTAAAGTCAATTTAGCTAATAAGTGATTATACTGAGTACCATTTTGGGCTGTGTAATTAACAATACGAAATGTAGTGCGAAATGTACTTAATAATAAACCAATCTGGTTTTAAAAACTCTACCACCACTGAACCACTCAATTATTGTAAATATTTATATTGAAAATAATTATATTTCATTATTAACATAACATATCTCTCTATTTTACCACCGAATTCTATGATGGAATTCAAAATACTCAATTTAATTAAATACACCTAGTTAAGTTCTTAGATTGTAAGTTTTTTCTCGTCACCTTAAAAATATAGTCAATTCGATTATTGTAAAGTCACAATGATGTAAAATATTATAATACGTAGAATTTAGGATTTATTTCGGGATTTCTTTCTATTAGAACTTTGAATTAATATGAT
Organism: Eupithecia inturbata; assembly: GCA_963662085.1. Classification (NCBI taxonomy): domain Eukaryota; kingdom Metazoa; phylum Arthropoda; class Insecta; order Lepidoptera; family Geometridae; genus Eupithecia; species Eupithecia inturbata. The sequence goes on along the minus strand of OY759180.1, from coordinate 3,796,009 downwards.
TATGTTGGTTTTTGTTCGACAAATTCAATGATTTTTTTATCACAATGATTTCGCCTATTATATTTTTATTTTATGCTATAGCAGTAATGATTTAGTTATGAATAGTATCCCACTTGTTGGGTGCTTCAACGTTTGTTTTAGTTTATCCAAATCAATCATTATGTTGTAATTCTTTTTTTTTTACTTATCTTTATGAGATGTTGTTATATTAGATAAGTTATCCTCTATGATTTATATAATTTGTATGTACCTAAATCTTGATCGAGACTAGTTTTATCTCACTGCCAACAAACACACTGTTGTGAAAGTTATCAAATAGTTTTTTTACCTTTTAAGTACTTTCATTTCAAACTTTTTAGGTTTTCATGGTATTCAATTCTGTTGATTTGATCGTCCTCATATCAAAAGCAAATAAGCAATGATTTTGCTAAATTTCTATAGAGTAATTCTCGTGCATTTTATGAATGATTTAGTAATTTTTAGACGACAGATTAATTTAAAAATGATAGTCTGTTGTAGGTTGAAAGAGAGTCCAAATTCGCTGTGAATAACCCAGCATTGGTTGGTATAGTTAAGCCTATCTTACAACGATTTAGTTCTCGCTCTTCCTGGCCAAAGGTGACTCTGTTGTATAGAAAGAGATAAAAAACGCTGCTAGATAGACTTAACTATTTATAGATATAGTGAAGAAAGAACTGATGAGAGTCTTTGTCTTATTCAAAGATAATGTGCCAAAGACTAAGATGAGGGTTTTTTTCTTTTGTATAAATTTAGCGTAATGCACTGGTCTCCTAGGTGTAAGAGTGATGTAGCAATATTCTTCCTACACATTGTGTTTATATGTAGATAAAATAAATATATATCTTTTTAAAGTGAACCCTTGTTTTGTATTTGAAATAATGGTAAAGCTAGGTACTCCAAGTCTAATTTACTAATCATAAATTATGTAATTTTTTATCGGATTTTGTCGGGTAAATGTCTTGATAGATAGATGAAGCTGTAATAATTAGGTATGAATATTGTAAGATCAGCAAACTTTAAGTAGATTATTTTCAAAAGCTATAGCTGAAATAGTCCTAAGGATATAAAGCCGACTGTTTGTGAAAAGTGAATTTTATTTTAATACAGATTTCCAAAACAACTGAACATATCAAGATGAAATTTGGCCTACATTTAGAACATAGCCTAACTTAGATAGGCTACCTAATATACCGAAAATACGCGTGCGTAGCCGCAGGCTGAAGCTAGTTAAGAATAATCTTACAAAGTTAATACAAATAATCATTTAACCAAGTACGTAACTACAAACTTTGTGAAGCCAGTGGTAAATCGGTTTACACATTAATAATGTACGGAAAATAACTAAACCCCTGTAAAAAGGTTATTCATTAAAAAGTTGCAAGTAATAGTCTGTACGTATGTTGTTTGTAGTGATTATGTCTAGTCACAGGGAAATGATGATGGCCAGTTCACTGCAGAAAACGTAAGTTGTATTTTGGTTTGTGCTTTTTATATTGCTTTTATAATTCAAACTAATCTAGATGATCTGTCTTTCTTTTTTTTAATTACATCATGATAGTTTTTTGTCTATGGTTTTAAAAGATTGGTGATCATTTTTTGTTTTATTTTTCGTGAATACCAATCAAGTGTCATTTAATAAATTAAAGAATAATAACATATATAGCTGCTGCCCGCGGCTTCGCACATGCTTTTTAAGTAGCCTATATCGGGATACCATTTACCTGCCAAATTACATTGAGATCCGTTCAGCCGTTTAGGCATGAAAGGTAACAGACAGACAGAGTTACTTTCGATTTTTTAATATTAGTATGGATATACAGGGTGTGGCGTAATGAGTGGATAATCCTTTACCCACGGCTGGGGGGCATCACTACTGTTCGGAAAATCACAATTTTTATTCAGTAAAAGTTTCACGGTTTTCGAGTTATTGGGCATTTTTGAATATTTGAAAAAAGTTACACCTTATCCACTCAAAGTGCCAAATTTAAAATAAAAACAATTTTCTCAGTCTGTTTTCTGAATAGCATTCCTAGATAGTGGTGCTATCGAACGTAAACTACCAACCTTGTACGATAACCAGTTTTTTTTTTAAATTTATTTTTGAATGTAAAATTTTTTCTTGAAGTTTAGACGAGCAGGAATGAAGGAATGAGGAAATGAAGAGCTTTTGTTTATAGATATATTTGGAAGGTGGTAACTTGAACCGTTTTATTCTCCCATTCTATTGGAGGAAGAATCATAATTCTTCACGCTGAATTATCCTTCGTTTGGTGGGTAGGTTAGGTATATGAATCAATCCAGTCAGACGTTTCTGAATACTTACATATTTATTATTTATAAGATTCTAGATAACTTACTTTTATAATTCCTTCTAAAACGTTCTAGGTATTTGATGGTATTTTAGGTTCTGCAGGATTGGCCTCCGGCGTGACCACCTCAGGTCATAATTAGGTACCTACCTAATTACTAATTCCTTCAACTTCCATAATTTATAGATTCCATGAATTACAACGTTTAGTAAATCATTTGTTAAAGTAAATTACAAAAAATCAGCCCTTTACTTTCACTGGAACAAACCAAATCAACTGCAAAAGGTGGTCCCTCATACGTGCTCATACCTACCTTAATTCTCAACAATCTTAGCCTCATCGAAGGCAACTGCATCAGCTGCCCTCCACAGTCTTGCACGTCATGATTTAGTACAACAAGGCGGGGATGGGTGATCGGTAGACGCTGACTGGCAAGACCCGGACACGCCCTCGGCTTGTTTAATTTTAATAAATGCCTCCCGGTTATTAGGGAGATTTCGGAACGAATCGCCGAAATGGGAATGATGAGCGAAAACAAAGTAGGGAAAAAATAGATACTACTCTCTTGAAACATTGGTTTATATGGTCGGAAATACAAATTGGCAGGATATGCAATTTAATTAGCTGCTGTGTGTGACATGACTTGCACGCACGTGTTCTTTACTTGACTTGACGACCTCTGTGGCGCGACGGGCGAAGGTCCGCCTGCCACGCAGGAGGCTGGTTCGATTTCCGCTTCGGGACAATTCATGTACCAATATGTATGATCTGCAGACATTTGATCCGAATGTTCTGGGTGTTTTCTACATATGTACATACATTAAAATAAAAAAATATATCCGTGTCATGTATTGTTATCCGTAAGTAAGTATATCAGATAACTAGTACCTACCCATAACACAAGCTCTGCTTAGCTATGGCTAGATAATACTGGGTGAACCACACCATTGCAGTATTATTTATTTATGTAGGTAGAGCTGTAGGTACACTGTGCCTATCATACCAATAGCTGATGAAAAAAAAAGTGGTCGTATGAGAACCGTTTTCATTAATTAAATCATAGGCAGAATGTATTAACGTTAACCCTATTACAGCTCTTTATGTAATCCTCATCCATATTTGTTTCAAATTATGTGGGAGGAATCAGCCATACTTTTATGGAGTCAGTCAGGTGACTGACTCCATAAAAGTATGGCTGATTTGGAAACGAAAGGTAGGTAGGTACCTACCTTTCGTTTCCAAAACCAATCATTTCGTTCGTTTCCATCCAATCACTTTGATAGACCTTTTTATAGTTAAACTAGATAATTATTTTCTATCAAAAAAGCCCGACTTTCCGCGCGGTACGATCAAATTGAATCAACAAAAGAAAGGAAGCACATCCATTGTTGTAAAGCGGGTCGAAATCCAACCACCATAAAAAAGGTATAAAATCAACAATGTTAATTTACGCCGGTCGTTCTATTTACTTTTCAGAAAATCATCGTTCTTGTTTACGACTAATTAATTAGACCCTCACAAAGGGTGATTCGAAATTCGATGTTTGAAATAGTATTGGAACCTTCCTTTTAAATGTATCGGCTTTCTTTTTAATTGTCTATGCCCCATGGCGTGACGTGGAACTTTTGTAATGGCCCATCATTGGCTATAGACATTTTGGCGGTAAATCGAGCGGAAAATTGCTAACGAGGGAGCCGTTATCAGGTGTAGTGGTGTTACAGTTTCACGATGAAAGGAATCATGAGAAACTTTTTGAATTAAGACTTATATATTTTTTTCTTTGTTCGAAAAAAAATACAATCAAAGACTAGAAAAATATTAGAACTAGTACATATTTACAACTGAAACAAATGAGTTAACTACAGACTGGTACAAACAATCTATTATTTAGTATATTCTATTATAATTATTCCGATTCCCAACCAAGGTGAAATTGCCAGCATAGATAGTATAGGCGCTGTCAGGCAGGTAGGTTTCCAGTTAAAAGTAATAAAAGAGAGTGGCAGAAATTTATAAAACACCAAATCACAAAACCTAATAACTTGTGACCACCAACAAAGCTAGGAAGAGTAATCCAATTCTCATTTACTCATTCACCCCATGAATTCTGCCATAATTGTTTTACATGTTGTATAATATTATAAAGCTTGTGTAATCTTGTGGAGTTTTAATAATGTAATCACTATAAAGTTTGAAATTAATAACTGGCTGTGTGTTGCCAGTTTATTTACAATGGCGGCGAATTTATGGAATAATGTCGTCAATTGCGAACGGTTGTAAATTTCTTATGCATTGTGATGTCCTCTGTGATATAGAGATGGGGAATCTTGTCGCATTAGGAAGCGGTTGGCTTGGAGAGTGACCATGCGTACGCGCAAGGCAAATTAAGTGCGTTTATGTACAAGATGAGTCCTGTAACCCGTTATGTCATTTCATTAAGTATAGATATTTTGATTGTAAGTAAAATGTAATTAAAACACATTTGTGTCTGTACCTATTGTTTTCTTTCTTTGTGTGGTAGGCATAATAAAGTATATTGACGTAACCATGTGTGTCTTGAGCTCCTACAGCAAATAAATAAGTATGAGCCATAAAAAAACCCCATTGGAACTTTTAAGTATAATTGATTTCTGTTACTTAAATAGGTAGGTACATACTTAATCGGAATTTATACCTATTACAAATCCTGGATCTATAAAATCCAACAAAAAGTTGGCTACACTACACATTATTATTATTGTCATATCATTTATTATAAATCTCGTTATAAAAATACATTTTTAACTAAGGAAAATAAAATATTATAATACTATTCTACAGTAAAAAATATATAAAAATGGTGAATTATTATTGTTATTATTATATGTACTCGGTTTTATTATTATTATCTTCCTTAAGTTACCGACATGCTAATGCTACCATCGACCTTTAAGACTCTCCTTACTCACAAATGTACACATCAGTCATATCATATCTAAGAATTCTTTTTTTAATCATCAAGGATGCCTACTCTGCTGGATCATTTTGATAAGCCTCAAAACTCTCGATAAGAAAATTACAATCAAAGAAATTAGAACTAGTATTTACAATTGAAACAATTGAGCTAACTACAGACTGGTGCAAACAATCTAGAGATACCCAGCTCAACTGATCCTATAGTAGCTATTAATAAGTATGTAATTCTTTAACCCACAGAAATCTAAATTTTTCAGATCTAGTGCTTTAACCCAACCAAGGTGAAATAGCCAGCATAGGCAGCATAGGCGCTGTCAGGCAGGTAGGTATCCAGTTAACGAGAGTTTTGAGGCTTATCTATCACGAATAAACGTGAATTAGTAGAGGCTATTTCACGTTTATTCATATACATGATGTTAAAAATATAGTAGGAACTAGGCACCTAATAATTTTACGGCATTAAGCTGTTGAGTTGAGTGCCCAGGAGGTCTACTTTGAAAAACGAATGAAGTTGACGGATGACGTCGGATCGCACCAAACGAAGGGCCGATCCGTTCTATCGATGAAAATGATTCTGAAATTATTTCTTAGAGATCCGAAACGAAAAGTGTCATTTGGTGTCGCGCCCGAAGCAACTTGATGGTTGTTTGTTTGTTTCGTGCGATCGGATGTCATCTATCAACTTCGATCGTTTTTCAAAGTAGACCTCCTGGTTGGTTACCCTTATCCTAAGGCTTGATGTCCGCAATGCGACAAAAGGTAGGTAGCTGTCGCACGTGGGCCGGAACTATTGAATTAACTTTATTATGCACAGTGTGTTTGCAATAGACATGTCCTCATTTCAATTTGTATCTTATTGCGAGCGAATTAGGGACGATCGTAAACGAAATATTTCGCGTTTTCGATTTTAACCTAATTTTCTCCAAGTTTTTGCTTATAGTTTGTGATATTTTCAAGTTACAATGTTATTAATCTTGTTTACAGCCTGCCTGGCCTACGTGAAAATCTTGATAAAATTGCACAACACGGTGCGCGCGCGCGTTGAAATCTTTTGTTACGCAAACATAAGCAAGTTATTTTACTATTATTTTCGACCCTGCGTCACTATATGTACACACATTAATGTGCACACATGTATGTGCGTGTGTGTGTCACTGTGTGGTATACTAATATTATAAATTCGAGTGTCTGACTCTGTCTGTATATATGTCTGTATGTTACCTTTTCACGCTTTAACGGCTGAACGGATCTCAATGAAGTTTGGCAGGGAGGTAATTGGTATACGGACATTGGCTACTCGAAAAGCGCGTACGAAGCTGCGGGCAGCAGCTTGTTATTATATATTATATTAAATTTATAAATAATGCTAGACAATGCACACAACAAATTGCCCCAATTGAGATCCTGCTGCTCTTACAAATTCTCCTGACCGTCTGGCTGGTCGTCGAGCTCTGACTATCTATATTTACTTGGGTCTTGTCTAGACTTTTCCCTGATGACGAATCGTACGAGACGAACTGCTTCGGACGCGTCGTCTGCCACCTTTCGTTTCGGATCTTTAAAAATAAATGTCAATATCATCTACTATTACGGTTATAGGAAGAACCAATCCGTCGTCGGATTCGAAACCTCGTCGTAGTATTAAAGCGTACGTTGTCAGAGTAGCATGCTTTTATAACATCCTCTACTACCTTCTATAATTCGGGCTCTTTTACCTATGTTCACTTATTATAGCTCCAACAATCCTACTTTCCTATCTTATCATAAAATTATAAAGGCAAAAGTTTGTGAGTGAACATGTGAATAATGTTATTATTAAGTCTCTAAAACTTCTGAATCAGGTCAAGATATAATTTAAAATATTTAATTGTTTATAAATATTTTTTTCGGATCTGAGATTTGCAAATATTATCAATAGATAAATTCAAACAAATTATCAAAACCTTTCTGTGCAAAAAGGTTTACTACAAATTACCAGATTATCTAGAAGATAAAAAAGCTTAGGACGGGTTTTGCTCCAACTCCAAAAATAACAACTAACAGGCTAAAGGTTTCTTCGTCGCTTCTTTACGTCCACAACGAAGCGATAGAAATAAAAAATATCACTTTATTTACATATTAGTGTTTAATTTTAAGAATTTGGCCTTTTCTAAGTGTGCAGATGTGTGTGTGTTAGATTATAAACACCTCTGTACACCTATAGAATGCAATAAATGATTTAGTATTGAGTACAGTAGGTACAGTGATTTGATTATACTTATGGAAATAAAGACATTTTGATTCTTCTTTGATTCTTTATGGTAGATGTAGAACGTAACCCGATTTTAGGGAAAACCAGAAAAGTGCGTGCGAAGCCGCGGGCAGTAAGTAGCTAGTCGCACATAAAGGCCGCAGCCCTAGCGTACGTAGGTGCGCTGCGCAGGAGTGGGCGCGGACGCACGCTGCGCGACAACCGACGCGTAACTTGTTGCACTTCACAGCTGCTACATGAATGATTTGTTTATTATTACCAGCATATTTTGAAAACAATTAAATAACATTGAAATAGTGAATGAGAGCATATTTCCTGTCAAAATCAGGAACAAATCACATAAAGTTTCTAATCCAAAAATCACGCAAATTCAAGGAATATCTAATATAAGTTCTAAACAAGGAAAACACGAGCGTTCAATCTATGCACATTGGAAACCTGAAAATATTGTCTTTAACGAAGAGGCCAGTGGAAAAATCAAAGGCGCAAAAATTACAGCTTTTCACTCTGCAATTCTAGTCATGTTCGCTAGATTCTTTGTTAAAAAATAAGTGCCATATGCCATAAGTCATTATTATATAGCATTATTATATAATGCCTTAGCTTAAAAATAATTATTTTTCTCTCTCCCTATCAGGTCAGTCACTCCTGAACATGCCTCCCCGAAAGGAGGATTTTGCGATAATCACCTCGATTGCCACCAATAATAAATATAGGTACCTACTAGATTTTATAATGTTTTGGCAGCCAATATTACCAATCTTGGCAAAAGGCCTTTAGGACCACCATCAAAAAGCACCTTACGGAGAGAGTCTACTATGGCATGAAGGCTTTTCTCTCAGATCACAATTTATGAAACGACATCGCATGAATCAGCATTACTTTTTTTTTTCGCTTGATACTATGTACACCTACATAATATTTATAATTATTTGTAAGACTTTCTTAAGCGCAATGCAATGTGCCTATGAGAAATTAATTAATTAAACTGAAACTAACAGGATATTAAAGAAACTACCAAACCCTTTTCAAACTTCGAGCAAAGGTCACATTCCACTAAACAATTATCCCCAAAACAATCATACAAGCCGAAGCGCAATCGCCAAGCAGTTGACCAGCACCTTTAATATCATTTGTATCCCGTCCGGCTGTTTGCTTAGCTGATGTATGGGCACATAAATAACGAGCCTCCAGCGATTCCAATTATACCAGTGTTTGGTTAGATTTGTTAATGTTGCTGATACGCTGGATTGCAACCCACGAGGCATTGGGACGTGTGTGCGTGGGAAGCAGGTTTTCGGTAATGGCCAGCCTCATAGAGATCTGGGGCCAGCTTTGTAGAACGTATTGGGTTGGATTTTAAAAATATTTCGTGTTCTTCTTTTGTTTTTAGTAAGTAATGTTTGTTTTATAAACAAATGGTATAGGTACAGCATCGAAAGGTACAGTTATAAACAAAAGTTACTACGTTAACACTACTGAGACGCAAAACCGCAGTTGCCAAGAACTAGTATAAAGCTCCTACTATGCTATAGGTAGGTAGATATGTACAGGGTGTTTGGTTGCGACCGACATAATTTTTTGGAGAGTAGGGGGTCATGGGCTCATGTAGCATATCCTTAAATAAGTATACATAGAAGAATACAGCACAAGTTACTTTGTGTTATTACAATCAGAAACAAAAAAGATATGACGATTTAAGGCGACATTTAAGGTAATTTTCGAAAAACTTAATAAAACCACATCTCAGCAATCGTGATACAAATGACATTGGCTCTACCAGAGAAATGTAGCCCATTACCCCCCCAACTCCCAAAAAAAATTATACCGGTCACAATACCAAACACCCGGTAGGTATAGTTAGTAAGGTACTTTATGGAGTTAGGCTGGTCTGTGCCAAGTTACGTGGTCAGGGGAAACATGATAACGCACGATACAGTCCCATAGGTTCGACATGTAAGTGAAGATCCTTGTTTCCCTCATTTTAGAATTATAATTATTTGAAATCGGACTTACTCTAGGTATTTTTTTTAAACGCACGTAGTTCCACGTATTTCTGTACAAAATATTTCAACACGCACGTTACGCTCACTACCTCACAAAAATTTACTCTCGGCGCCGATAGTCGGTTTTCTGTACAAATAAGGATTTAGAAATAAACTTGTTGTAAGGATCTATTCGAGTGGAAATGGCGTTTACTTGCTCGTTTACACATTCGAAGAATGTCGTTGTCTTGTCCCTTACTATAAAATTAAGATGAAAATTAAAATACCACCCGTATCTACCTAGAATAACCACACAGTCACAGAATCGATACTAATATTATGATTTCGAAAGTAACTCTGTCTGTCTGTCTGTCTGGTACGTTTTCACACCTAAACGGCTGAACGATCATAATTAAACTTGGCATGGAGATCGATGGTATCCTGGGGACAGACATAGGATACTTTCTATCTCGGAAATGAGCGTGCGAAGCCACGGATAGCAGCTAGTAACTATAATTAACTAGTGTAATTGGTTGTTATGTAATCGTACTAGTTAATAATTAAATAAATAAATAAAGTACTGACACAGTTCGAACGTTTAATATAGGTTTATCTGTAATTAAATTACATTTCTACTTAGTCCTTTTCGTGCACACCACAACGTAAAGATATCACTACAATATGGCTTCTTGGATTTACAGTCAGAGAAACAACTGGGTTATTCCCATCTGTCTTCCTGCTCTCTCCCCCCTAGAGCGGCAGTTGAGAAAAATAGTTCAATATGTCCTTCGTACGTGTGAGTCCATAGCTAATTATTAATGTTATTGATTTTAAATTATATTTCTCTGCAAAACGATTTCTAAGAACTTTTCGAGCTGATACTTTCATGTTTAGAGTTCCGCCGAGATGTTTGTTGGCTGAGCGTCAAAGCATACTATAATCGGTCGGTTCTATAAACAAAGACATATTTTGTGAACAAAGGGATCACACAAGAAATATTTTACAACACTGGCATCATCGGAGACAATCCTAGAAGTTCGAAACAATTTGTTATTTTTGGCAGGTTTTTGGTTTTATTATATTCACGTTCATTTGCCTCTCGTCCATTTTCGAATACGAATGTGCTTCTTATTCGCTGTCCGTGTGCAATTATGGGTCGTTGTCGTTTTTGCTTTGAGTTGTGACCTTGCTGTAGCCTTGTTTTGACCTGTTATTGTTATCAGTTTTTGTTGTGATTTCATAGACTAAAAAAAAACTAAAAAAAAACGACAAAAATAATCCTGGATTTTTGAACTTCAGTTAAGAACTACACGAGTATAAATCTTCAGTTAAGAACTTCCAGTTCTTCAGACAGTTAGGCTTACCCCGCACATCAGAATGTCACAGCGTGGTTCTTTTCGCAGCATTATGCAACATATGGAAATTGTATGAAGCTGCACGCACTTGCGGAAAAAAAACCGCGTAAGTTACAATTTAGTATGCGGATTATAATCCGCGAGAAAAAAAAATCGCGTGGTGAGATTCCGCATTGCGGGTAAGCCTTTGCAGCCGGAGCGTCCGACTTATCAGGAACAAAATGTTAACTAAGAGTCGAGTTTAGCTTCATCTTCTGCCATTCCACAGACATTTTCATTTTGCTTGCGGGTCTTGCGGGTCGCACCGCCGTAGCTGGGCAGTAAATGCGATTAGAACAGAAACAAATTAGAACTATAATGATATAGTATCCGTGTGTAGTGGTAGTGGACGCATCCGTCCACTTCCACTACACACGGTGGAAGTACGTCGCTTAAATAAACCGCCAAGTGCGAGTCGACTCGCACACGAAGGCTTCCGTACCGTAAAAATCAGGCAACTTTTCAAAGAACATCAAATTTTCACTTGTTCGGAGACCCCTTTAAATTTTACATAGTTATAGAAAGTTTTATGTGTCTACCTATTGCGGTTCAAGAGATATAACTTTGACAAACGAAGAGCAAAAATAGCCAATAAAAACACGTTTTTTTGTATGGAGGCCCGCTTTAATTTAATTTTTGTTATTTTTTGTTCTAGCGGCAAATGAAATACACATTCTCTAAAAATTTCGTCTGTCGAAATTTTACGGTTCATGAGATAGAACCACGTAACAGACGGACCGACGAAAGGACGGCCGAACAGCGGAGGCTTAGTAATAGGGTTCCATTTTCATCCTTGGGGTAAGTACGCTAAAAACCCGGAGAGCCTCACTGCCCCGCGGACCTAGGACAGATATCTTGCTAAGACTATACCTCCAGGGAAGTCAGTCCATCGATATGTTCACTCCGACATATGTCTGCACGTCTGTCACGATCTGACTGATACGCTGACTAATTGATTGCCTGACTTATGAGCTTAAAGTATTAAAAAAGTAAATTAACTGAAACGCCGACAGGCATAAGCGGATTCAGGTATGTTGAGATGGGCGAGGTGTTGCGTGATTAAATTTAAAATGGTGCTACAGCTTTGACTGATGTTTGCGTCTTCTTTCTTCCATGATGGTATCTATCTAATCTTATGTTTTAAGGTTTTAAAATAAGATACATAACGCATTATTTTCGACAAGCTAACTATTTTGCATACTTATGTACGGAGAGCAGCATCATTTGGTAACACCTTTAACGTTTACATTTCTACCGCTCTAGAGGTTTACCAGGTGATGATGCTGTCTGTACATCAAATTTATTTATTTATCTAAGGGAAACAAAAATATTTAGAACTAGGAAATTAAACACTTAACATAAGAAAAATTAAGTTAAGCAGTTTCCACAAAATAGTAGGTATTTTACTTTCTTACCTATAACATGTCTGCCACTCTACTGCGGTAACTCGGGTACCTACATAAATTGCTCTCATAAATTTCTCTTATCAATAATCATAATCAATCTAATCTAATCATCTTACCATTTATGTTAGATAAATAGTAAGAAGTTGTCTTTGTCACGATGTGTCCTGTCGATGTCGATGATGTCGCTGGATCCCACTGCTGGACAAAGGCTTCCATTACCTTCTTTCCAGTTTCGCAGTCTAGGGCGATTAGCGATACAGTTACCTTATTTTAAATATTTCTTTATTGTAGCTGGAGCTTCCAAATTGTTGATCAATCAAAAATTTGTGATAAATCTAAATGTTTTATTTGGGAATGTTGCCCCACCTCTGTCCTTAATACGCCCACCGAAAGTTATTAAACCCTTTTAGTATACGGTTTGGTTTAGTCTAATTGAGTTGAGGCAGAGGTTAATTTCTTATGTGGGTAATATATTATTGTTTTATGCAAATGGTTTCAGGCAAGCTTTGGGTTTAATGAAATTCGTTTGCCTCGAGGCAGATACCTAGTCGAAAATGAGATTAAGAGGCCTGTTGAATATTAAATACGTATCTAAAGGTACCTACTTGTATGCCTGAGGCTTAGAACGGTCTACTGAATTTGTAGGTATGTAAGGAGATATTTTTGGTGGTCTATCCTAAACACAGAAATATATCTAGATGAAAAAGTTGATTTATCTTGCGTGCCGGAAAGAGTGGCTAAAGAGCCTCTTTGCTCGCCGCGAACTTCAGACCGCTTTCGACCGCTTTCCACGTAAGACGTCAGGTTATTAAAACAAAATGCATTGTTGTTCGACAAAAAACTGTTCAAATACCACCAAAAAGGAAATTGTGTAATTTAATGGTGTTCTACATTAATAAATTACACTCGTTACACCAAAGTACCTATGCAAAATGTTACACGCTCAGTTTCTATACATATCGGCGAACTCTTTGCGTTTATCTAGATATATTTCTGTGGATAGACCTTATAAAATTCAAAGATGAGGGATCACTCGCCAATTTTCTTGGCTTTCACGAACCACTAAACGTATTGAGATGAAAACTATAGCAAGCCGTAGCCAGAAATTGAGTGGTTTGTCACCATCAACCGCCGGACTTATAAACTTTACCGTCGAACGAAGAATCCTGTGAGGTAAGTCTATTTGACGTTAGAAACGAGACGTGATCGTGAGGTCTCCTTTTACGGAATTTGCGTAGTTCCCTGTCCGCAAGATAAAGGCGCGCTGTACCAAATAGTACGGAAAAAGGAGACATCACGATCACGTCTCGTTACTAACGTCAAGTAGATTCACCCCACAGGTCCTCAACGCACCTTAGAACTAGGTTTAAACCTGTATCGCGGGGACCAGTAAATTTTTTCTTTCATAAGAACCTTCTCTTGACAACACCAAACACAACAAAAAAATAATTAGCGAAATCGGTCCAGCCGTTACCGCGTGATGCCGTGACCAAGAGAAATAGGGAATCCCTATTTATTTTATATATGAAATCAAATAATATCCCTTAAATGTTATATATTTATTAATAATACTTGTAGGTATACATACATATAGATAGTTGCTGTGATGTTGCTGTCGGATCGTAGAATCAGCCCGTTTGAAGAATGGTCAGGCCGATTGCATTTCTTTGGAATAGGTACCTAATTAATTTCATTCAACTAATATTTGACAAGATGGCTAAGTGACGTTTCGCCATATTGTTAAGCGTTGATCGTTCAACAATCGGCCTAGCCATTCTACAAACTGGTTGATTCTTGATTCGTTGGCGACAATGTCAGTCCTAGTAGCTTCAACATTCGTCCATCTGTATCTACATCCAAATTACTATTGTTTGTATGATATTGTATACGCTATGCTTAAAAAACTTGAGTAGGTTGTCTTGGAGAGATCGCTCTTGAGTGATAAGACCGCCTATTGTCGCTTATTTCATAATTATTATTTTGTAAATTATTTCTAAATTAAGTGTGCAATAAAGTATTACCTATCTACATATACCTACTTAGGTAGGTACCTATTTAATTGCTGTAGTATTAAGTTATGTCTAGGCAACAGAGAAACTAATAAACCTTGACGGTTATAAACAATGTGGGTAGAAATAATAGTGAATACCTAGGTACCCAACCCTTCGTATATTTTAGAATAAAATTCAATAGAATAATAATCAATTCAGCTTAATCTGGTTTACAAATTAATAACATTAATCAATAACGTAATTGAAAACAGTACTGTAGTAATTAATATGTTTTTTGTTATTATCCAGTAGGTCATCTCGGCCATTCAATATTTCATCGCGAAATGAATGTCCCACTACAAAATAATTACAACAATACAGACTTATTTATAAAGGTCTCTGGAATTTATTTGTTCGCTCAAAATTTCCAACTTTTTTATTGAGTTTAAATAAGTAAGTACCTGTACTATGTACTAGGTAATTGTAGGTATCGTGGCTGCCTCTTCCCGGGATGCTGATATAAAAGACGAGTATTATGTAACAATAGCTACGAAAGTATGAAACTACGTTTAATTATGATGTTAATGAGTGTGGTTGAGATGGCTGCTGCTGATGCGCTGACCTCTGTAGGCGCTCGGTCTGCGCGGCGGCGGCGTGAGTAAACTACATACTTACACCACATCCAAACTCGATGTAGAATGTCAAATAACTAAAAATCACTTGCTTGGCGTCGAGTTTGTTATCTAGTACTAAGTAGTCTCTTTTTATTTCATTGTCCCAAATATTTTTTTGTGTGTGTAGTTTGTAATAAATAATTTTCTTTCTTTCTTTCTTTTCTTTAGTTTCAGATACAATTATAATCAATATTTATTGAAGGAAGGACCTCAAAAAGACAAGTAATGTAAATTGCGTATAAAAAGACGTGACAACAGAGTGAATTTTAGGTTAAGTATGGGCGGTTTGTTTACAAACATTCTACATCGAGTTTGGCTAAGGTATAGGTCAAACTGCTGATAATGCTAATTATACCTACGTGATCGATGTATCGAACAGTAATAATAAATTTATTAACAAATAAAATTACAATCAAGTAATAAAAACATATTAGAACTACTATTTACAATTGAAGCAATTGAGCTAACTACAGACTGTTGCAAACAATCTACAGGTAGCTCAACTGATCCATATCAATACCAGTCGGAAGCTTCCCCAAGACGCTGACTACATTACCCCGCTGCATGGCAAAAGTTATCTGAGCGTTTGGTCGAAGCGAAGCGACGCATGACCCGAGGGCTGGTAGGTATCTGGCGCAGCGCATCAGCATTGCCACTTGTATTGTTTATATATTTAATTTTCTGTTTGGTTTCTATTTAAGTTTAATTTACAGAGACTGTATAACAGAGAACCAGTCTTCCCTCCTACACATGGTTTTTAAATTAAATTAAGAAATAAGCATCAAATGTATCCTAATAACAACTATAATATATTATCTGAAGTGCTTTTACTTAAAGTACATTTAGGCTTTTATTATTTAGATTTTATTGTAATTTTCTTTGTTATCGTTAATTATCATTTTTAAGTAAAACAATTGTCCCAGTTAGCAATGAGCCAAAAGGTCAATAATTCGCCTAGAAATCAGTGAATATCTTCTCACTTCCTGGAGAATTGTAAAGTACTGATGTATTTTTTTCTTTCTAGCTCCATAAATATAAACATTTTATTCCAAAACTATTAAAAACTCTTGTAACGAAGAAATTAATCCCACAGTTACAAATTACTTCAATTAACAAGAAGCATAGCTCACTTCCTCGAGGCAAGAAACGGATACATCGTTCACAATCAAAGAATATTTATTTATTTTAATTTATTCCTTATTTATTTATTGCCGATCGATACCAAATTAAATATGCGTGAAGATAACGAACCATTTAACAATTAACTTAACAAACAAAAGTAATATATTGGTTAAACTTCGTAAGGAGTAATATATTGTTGTTAAAGTTAAAACAAATATGGCGCACGGGGAATAACTCACTCAGTTAGGGTTGCCACTTCTAGTTATTGACAACTAACTAATAAAGCTAAACTAAACAAATACAGATGAGAAGGACCATTAAAATAATTTGCCTTACATGCCCACTAGTGGACAAAGGCTTTCCCCTGGTCTCTACATCCCTATCCTGAGCCTGTTAGCATCTTAATTCAGAAAAAAATAGCGTTGTGCGACGGTATCATAGAACCAGATTTTATTTTAAACAATTAAATAGAAGCCATGAAATCACCTGAAGGAAATAATTTGGTTGTGTGAAATGAAAGAAGAGGAGAAAAGTTATCTTAACAATTAGAAAGATGACTATTAATAAGAAATTAAAATTAGCTTGACTTCGTTGTAACTCGTGAACTATTTACCTGATTGAAATATGTTTCCCACAAAAGTTACAGGAAATGTTATGTTCTATAATTTTTTTCATGGCTATTTTTAACCTTGGGGGTGTTGGAGAGGATATATTCTCGAAAAACTGGTTGTTGGTACCATGTTAAGGGTTTCGTACCCGAAGGGTGAAAACGGAACACTATTACTAAGCCTCCGCTATCCGTCCGTCCGTCCATCTGTGACGTGGCTATGTCTCATAAACCGTAATGTATATTTAAATTAATTATTTACTCTTGCCGCTAAGTATAACAACAAATAATAAAAATAAAATAAATATCAAAATTAAAGAGGGCTCCCATACAACAAACGTGATTTTTTTGCCTTTTTTAGCTCTTAATTTGTCAAGGCTGTATATCTTGAACTGCAATAGGTAGACACATTTAACTTTCTATAATTAAGTAACATTTCAACTATTATAATAACAAATACCAAAAATAAAATAAAGTTGATAATTTAAAGGGGTCACCGAACATGTGAAAATTTGATGTTCTTTGAAAAAGTTGCTTGATTTTTACGGTACGGAACCTTCGTATGCGATTCGACTCGCACTTGGCGGTTTATTACAATATAGCGACGCGAGTGGCGGTCGCTCAATGTTGTTAATTCGTAATATTAATTAGGACACCAACTGTAACACTCTGCCAAATAAGAACTCTCCCTGACCTTTTGTAGTGAAAGCCCTTTATATGTCGTCAATGACTGGACTAGTAGCCTATGCTTATGTCCAGGACATAAGCTACCTTGATGTCAAATTTTATCCAAATCCGTTCAATCGTTTTCGCATGAAGGAGTAACAAACATACACTAATATTGTATATGCAAAAGTTTGTATTTAAGCGACATACAAACTTTTGCCTTTTAATAAAATTATTGTGTTTTATTTCCTGGCAACCCTATTATCCTGGACTAAGAGACGTGTAGCGCAAATGTTTAATTTCCAAGAGTTATTGTATTTGCGGCGAATAAATACTTTTCGATCGTACAAACTAATTAGGAAGAAGAATAATTTCACACAGGTATAAATAGTTTCTTCTATTTTATGAGGAGTTATTTTAATTCATAGAAACCGAGATAATAAGTAAAATAAACTTACTTTATTAATTTTGCAATATTTTGTTTAAAATTAGATAAGTAGAGTGCTACCATAACATTGCGCGTGGTTTTGCTATTTTTTTGTCAGATATACGAAGAAGGTACCTACCTAGAAAAATTTGTAGATCGGTAGGTACTCGGATCTAGAATCCAATATATTTTTTATTACCAAAGACATGAATGAAAGCTCATAACGTCGCCGCCGAAATTTATAACGTGTAAAATAAATTTATTTATCAAAATAAGTTTTTATATTTTATATGTGTTAGATTTAAGTTATATATTGATATGGACCGTGGAACAAGATCTTCACTATTTCTAATGTTGTCTGAAGTAAATGTAGTACAATAATTATTATTATAACAATAAAAGTAACTCAAGATAACGGCAAGGTAATCACCAAAACACACACTTTAACAGCGCATATTTGCATAATAAAAGCTTTCAAAACCAAATATAGTTTCGAACTTCTGCGAATTTCTCCGGTGATATCAGTGTCGTAAAATAATTTTCACCAATATGTCTTTGGTTTAGAAACCTCCTTGTTTACAAAAAATATTTAGGATTCTAGAACTGTGAACAGTAGTCGTAGATCTAGAGAAATATTAAAAAAAACGGCTTGTGCTAAAACAGAAAGCCAACTCCGCCTTTGTTTCGTCTAAATATGTATGTTAATTAAAGTCAATTAATTCAAGCGGCTCGAGAGGCTGGGGTGGCTTTGGCGGCACTTAGGGCGGCCTGCCTAATACTCAGATGCAAATCGACTCCGTGAGTCGAAAATTTACTATATGGTAAAAAAAAATACCTTATAATTTTTTTTTTGTAGAAGTGACATGAAGATGTTTACCCCGTTAAGTAGGTAAAAATGTAAGATATAGTACTCAACTACTAAAATCCTATTGAACATTTTTACTAACAAAATTTAATGGGGTCTAACCAACCAAAACCAGATTTTTCTCCATATCAATTAAAGTGTAAAGTCATAAACCCATCCCATCTAATCAGTAATTTAGATCAAACACATGACATAAGACAAAGCCGGTCCAATCAGACCCCATAACCTATCAGAATATCACCAAAAAATCTAACACACACATGAAAATATCTCTAGCTCTTATCATAAAGTAGGAGAATTCAAAATGATACAGCAATGTTGATATGAATGGGGCAGGCAAGTGCGACGAAACACGGACTCATTAGAGAAAACAAATCATCGTAATTAGGTAGTAAACGCAAGTTTGTTCCCATTGTAGCGTAGTTTCCCTGATTGGGTTTTATGACGTACAGATTGTTACAAATTCGTTTATGACTGGGTCCCTTCTGAGTAGTGTTGTAAACATACACCTACCTTTTCTTTGAAGACACTCCTGTCGTGATGTAAACTGTAAAGTTGTGATGTCCTGTGGAGGCCTACTGTGATAATTACATATCAATGTGTTAACGCTCAATTTTTTTAAATCAATGACGGCTTCTTAATACTCTACAAGGTATATTAAGAGAATTACTACTGAGAAAAACACCAAACGGTGTTTTTCTAGGTACCTCCCTTTTTTTCATTGTTTTCTTTGGATTCTCATCTGTCGACTACATTCCAAAATGCCGTGCACTAGATTTTAATAAGGATAACTTGCTAGCTCTTTACATTGGACAATAAATTATACTCTATATTTTCTATTCTTTTCTTATTGTACCATCGTTCGGATTTATAATTCGTCTGACAAATAAAGATGGCCAATATGGCGTGGTTATCTTAACCAGCCAACTCCGAACAACAGCACAGAATCTCCTGGGATCACATGTTTCTCACAGTTACCTCGGGGTTTGATGAGATGAACACACAATGGTTTGACCTGCGCAGGCCTAAAGGTACAGGCTATACCATATTTTCATAAATAACTTAGAAGGGAATTTTTAAACTATCGATAGAGTCCTATCAGAAACAGAGGAATAATTTTACGAGCATCGAAGGCCTTAAGCTGCATAGTCGATAGGTTTATGGGATGTAATGGGATTACCACGGTCTATGTTGGTTGAACCACATTTATGCATTAGACAGTGTACCTTGCAAGAGGTCTACCTTCTATGCAGAATCTTACGAACATTTATTTAGCACATAGAAAATTGCAATAACAAATAAAATAATAACAACTAGTATTTACACTTATACCTATTTCCTAAAAATCTAAGCCGTCACCAGAAGGCAGAGTGCCCAGAATGCTGGCAGCATTGCCACGTTGAATGGCAATGCCAATTCGTTGACCGAAATAGAAGTCCGCATTCCGATCACCTGTGAACTCAATGAGAAGTTTTATATCTTAACACTATCTTATTGTATCACTGCATTAAGATAGTATATTCGTTTTCAAGATTCGTAGGACCTGCGTAATCATTCGTTCCAAAAATATATAACTTTTTATTTTTATTGGTTTTTAACTTTTTGTTCATTACAAAAACAATCACAATTTACAATTAATTTTGTACCTTAAAAACCTTGTGAAGTTTGTCTCTGTACTCACATTCGTTTTGTCTTTACTTTGTAAAAAATATCTAATTTAGGCCTACCGCACTAACATCGGCTTTCATGTTTACTCCCTCTCGCTCGCGCAGGGCTAGCACTGGCCTCAGCGTGCGTTGTAGTTCGTGCCATGGTCCGTGCATACTTCGAGTCTCACGTTTTTGAATTGAATCGACTCTACCTACCCGGAAAATTCTACCCTATACGTTATTTAAGAACTGTACTGGAGTAAACCTTGGATTTGAATTTTTGTGCGTTAATGCTGCGAGGAAGCGTGCAAGGTGTGCTTATTCCCAGTAGTTCTGTGCACCAAAAATACACAACAAACAAAGTATACACGATTCAAATTCAGGCTGGTAGAACTCTACCTAAATAAAGGCCGAATGAATGATGGATAAATGAGTTTCAACCAACAATTATATTTTGTGAAGCTTGGCGCCGGCGGTTAGTAGGAACTATAAAGCGATTGATTCTCAGATTTCGTTCTGATTAATTTGATTATTCTTGGGACTTGAGATCTTGGGTGTTTTTGATTGTTGTGGCTTTGTTCGACGAATTCGTCATAGAAATACAACCTATTATATTTATTAGCCAGAGAGTCGTGTCCGATTTGAGATAATAGGTATGACGAATATTGGTCCAAATTCGAGCTCAAATAGAAGATGATCTCTTACATTATCTCGTTGTAAAGAGATCACTTGACAAATACCAAATAATTTGGTCTTTGTCAAGGGGTAACTTAACTTAAGCTTGCACCGACCCATTACAATAAGGGCAAGGAGAAGACTGACGATGATTATGATTTTGGCCTTCGTCAAAAATCATCGGCAGCCATCTTGACCACATTCAAGTCATAATTAAATTCAACTCAAAGCTTTTGCCTTCAAAATATTTAATCAGCATTCCCGTCGACCTTTTAGCTTAAAAATATTAACGCAATTAAAA
Organism: Eupithecia inturbata; assembly: GCA_963662085.1. Lineage (NCBI taxonomy): Eukaryota > Metazoa > Arthropoda > Insecta > Lepidoptera > Geometridae > Eupithecia > Eupithecia inturbata. The sequence goes on along the minus strand of OY759180.1, from coordinate 3,774,711 downwards.
TTTCGCGACTTCACAAATAGCTCAATTAAGCGACGGCCGGCCCACAAAAAGTTGCCGGCAATTTTATGTGATGTCACGGCATTGAGAGACAGTTTAAAATTTGGAGGTTATTTGTTTTATATGTATGGGTTCTGCCCATTCAAAAACTCTGGCTCTATTTATTTGTCTTATTCAATTATAATTACATCTTTAAAAAATGCCTGCTCATAAACCTAAAAACTGATAAAGGTTGCGGTACGCAGGCACTTCAATTTGGAGGTAAATATTAGCCTAACTAAAGTAGAAACAAACAATGTTTTTTTTTTAAATGGAGAAGATACAATTATTTTTTGGAAAAGATTGTAACTACTTTGTTTTAATTTAAATGATTTATTTGTTTTGATTTATTATTTTAATCAAATTATATTGAATAATAATGAGTAGAATTATTTATTTAGGTACTAAATGATGTTACGATAACAGAATAAATCAATTACAAATAATAAATATTAATAAATAATAAGAAATAAATAATTAAGAAATGTTTTTGATATTGCTATGTTTTCAAATTGATTGATCAGTAATAATTGTTAGGTGGGTTAGCAAAGGTTTACCTATAAAACACGAGGAGAAAATTTTGTCCTTAATTACTTTGGATAAAAATATACACACATTTTCTTAAATTAATCATAAATTCAGTTAAGCCCACGCCATGGTTAGGAACCTAATAATAGCATAAACTGAAAACTTTTTTTACGCCACCGCACCGCCAGGTCACGCGTCGTCGGCTTTTACAACCACACCCGTATATGGAACATAAAGTTCCGACAGACGCCAAACACGGTGCTTTTTGTCGTCCCTGTCTGATGACCATAGCCTGAACTCTGCGGCAAAGCCTAATATAGATGCTTAGATATAAATATTAATTCTTATGAACAAGTTGTGCGTTAGAAAGCGATAGGGCTGAATAACCAAGCGAAAAACGGAAAATATAGCTCCTCCTTACATGGGCATTACCAACTTGAGTAGACTTGAAACGTCTGATATCAGATGTAGAGGAATATTTATGAGGTATAATTATATATTTTTTGTTTGTTATTATAGTGCCTAGTGCTAGTGTATGGTGCACACTCGGGGTAGTTCCTAGAAATCAAATAATATACCAATATTTTTTCTATTGTAATATGTTATATAAGCAAATAAAAAGACGCTCAGAGCTGCTTTGCACCAAAACGGAGCTGAGCGAAGGTGTGTAAAACAGCAACAAAATATAGCGTTTGCAAATATCCAATGATCTTAACGAAATCTAGTAAAATTATTCAACATTTGATAAGCCCCTTTTCGGTTTGGTGGAAAACAAATGTTTTGTTTGAGATAGATCGTGAACGGTTTGCCTTAAAATGTTTGTTCGTTGTTCGGGTCACAAAACTCACTTAAGCATGTTGGTTTTACTTCTACCGTTTTCACTATATTGTGTGCTTTGTTACAAATAAATATTATTTTCATCATCACCTTATTTGCAACTTTTCATGAATCTATTCCTGGATGTTAGGCCTCCTCCAATCGCCTCCACACACGGCCTTGAGCCCTCGACTTCCAATAATGGCCTGCGTGTTGTCGGATATCGTCAAACTATCTTTGGTGGTCTTACCTCATTCTATTACATTCTAATACGATAAAAAAGTTCCCCGTTTGCACTAAACCGCATCACTCATTCCTATCTTAGATTTGTCCGCGCCGCAATTGGCCAGCAGCCTAACATAGTTGCATCTGCATTCATTACCGGCCGTAATCAATATGGCTGTAATCAGTGGATTATAGCTGTATTAGTGCCATTAGCGGCGAGCTTAGATGTTTATTGGTGTAATTTCACTGATAATTGCACTGTGATCTTGTAATATCATAATATCTCAATAAGTTTTAGCTGGTTTGAGCTGTGATTGTGACTGTGAAGGTTATTTATTACTGAGTGGATTTAAATAAAAAGGTATTGGAGTCTATAGTCTACAAATTTGGTGACACAGCCCGGCGGTTTGGTGCGATATTTCAGTTAATGAATAAAGACAATTTTTTTTTATAAAAAATGTATAAAAAACGTACGAAAAGAAGTTGAAGCTGATATTGTTTTGTCAACTTGTCGACGGGCCGCCGAGTTTGGTGCATAGTATACTTATGCATTAATCAATATGCATTAATCCTTATGATTTAATCAATGTATCTTGTAGATTTGGTAACGAGAAGATATTTTAGTGAGTTATGATTATGAAGCTATATATACTGCTATTTTTCAAAATGTATTTTTATATCTGTTGTGTACTTATTGTGTGAGGTGTTTGAGCAGCAAATAAATGATTGTCTATGTCTATGTCTAAGCTCTAATGGAAATATCTGTCTCACATGATCTTAACTAGCGATATTTTTAAAAACATAACGAAATAAACTAACATAAAACTAAATAGTACCTAGTCTTACTAAATTATCTACACCTAATAATAAAGAAATAATTTGTTTCTATTCAGGTTGGTTTAAACAAAGTAGATATGTACTCTACTATAATTATTTTAAGAAACATTTAAGCTACTTTAATAATAAAATAAACTTATTCCTAAGACTGAATAGAACTATAAAGCTAAACATAAGCGAAACAATGACACTCGGCTCTTTTTACACATTTTCACCATGTAAAACAAAGCTCTCTAGAATATGTAAGAAGTAGCCACGCTATCTCCTAGATAAGCTTCAATTAGGTACTTATTTCGTACGGTAGATAAGTTATTTTCCGTAATTTCGTCGGGTATATTAGCTGCAAGGATACAATGTGGAAGCTAATTGTTCCATGAACGTAGGTTCTGTATTAGTGCCTATCTAGAGAGTACAGTCGATGGCAGAAGTGTAAAAGTTTTAAGGTGTTTCTTGTGTGATAGGCTAATCACAGCGATGACAATGATGACATTGTATCGTCATGCATTGCGTAAAATGGTGAAGTTGAAGGACTTAATTCTTCTCCAACTCAAGTCTAAGATGCTTTTTGCGTCTTGTTTTACGATGATAGACGATTAGACGATGACTTGAAGTTTTCAATGACTGAGACATAACCAAATGTATTTTAGAATTTATCATCGATATTTGCACCCGGAAATTTCCTTTGCCAGTTGCCTAATAGATTTATTCACTTCATCATCATCATTAGCAGCCGTATACGTCCACTGCTGAACATAGGCCTCCTCCAAGCGAGGCCACGAGTAGCTGTCTTCAGCCGTCTTTCTTTACTTACACAGGTATTTAGCATGTGCCTGTACGTAGTAATGGTGGTTCCATTTACGATACCTCTTGAACACCTAGCAATTTATTTAAATGCACTAAAACTTTATTTTAACTTCAGGTAATCACAGACTTTAACGTGTTCTAACCATGGGGTTTAACTTTTAAGGTTACATAACCTGCTAACTGATATCAGAACGTATTATTAAAGTTATGGTTAAAGACGGTTAAATAATACAATAAGCTTGTAATGAGTAGTTTTTTTTATATGCTGGTGGTAAATATAATTGTTAATTTTGAAGTGGTAATTTTTTAAACTCTATTTGTACATCAGTAGGTGTAGGAAGTAGAGGTAATTGCTAGAGGGTTGATACTGGAAGTTGAGTTAAAAGCATAAATAGTTTACATTAAACATTTTCAAGAACGATACGCTTTTGGGATATTGACACTAGTCAGATATTTTGTACCGACTGATCTTATTAGCTGAGCTATCTATTGAATTTTAGTTGGATTGTTTGAATCGTTGGACAATTAGATGTTTTCGATCAAACAAACGCAAAAAAATGGAAAATTTCCGAATTTGTTTTGAATTACCAAAGATAAAATTTGAACGACTGCTGCACCGACTTCCAATAAACAGCGAACACTCTTAATGATGTCACCTTTCAAATAAAAAAACTGAATCAAAATTAGTTCATCTGTTTGATAGCTACAATGCCACAGATAACGTCGAACTTAAAACACCCTCTTTTTGTCTGGGGCTAAAAAACTCGCTGCTGTTGGAAAAGCTCCAACACACAGAAGTACAAATTTTCAGCAAACATGCGAAAGGGCGATAAAACTGAAATGACTTCATAGCACTAATCAGCTGAACAAATTTAATTTGCCTGCGCCTGTGTTACTGCCGGTTTATAGGGAAATTAACAGTGAGCATATGACTTTACGAGGAAACAAATAGGTACCTAGGTAGTAAATTAAATTTAAAATAGTTTAGCTCCAGGGGAAGGAGAATCGCTGGCGAAAGCTCGTCCGTTCAACTCTATTTAGCGGTTTTCATTTCTGCACGCCCTTCGTGTATAAAAATCCATTAGAATATTTCTGCGACAAACAAAGCAGTTTTATATTTAAAAAAAAATCTAAATTAATCTTATATCTAAGCTTTATTATAAGTGCAAAAAATTCTGTTTCTCATTAATATACTTACAAAAAACAATATGTTCAAAATATGGGAAACCAATAAAGTAGGTAGGAACTCTGTCTCCTGGGGTAGCTACAATAAAATAATTATCTATTTTGTTTATATTTATTGTATAGGCATTGACTATGTTTTTGGAACAACTTGATTTTCATCCGTTATTTTAACCTTTTCATAGAGGTATTAACCTTGTTTGGTATTTGTTCTAAAAACTATACGTGCGTCGGCATGTTCTTCCCCCGCTCTTTGACTTCATTGCTCGATATAAAGAGTTTTAACTTTATGCACGACCTGACTTAGCTCGTAGTTAGGTAAAGTTGAGGTAAAAATATTAGTGATGTGGTAAACAAGACATCGACGTAATCGATAGCAGTGGCAATCGGTTAGGGATCGGTAATGGGTGGCCACACGCGATGGGTGGAAGTCTCTATCTGTGGGTGTTGAACTGTACTATCTATCGCTATTTGTCTATGGATTGTGCTACTGACACCTTTTGATTGCATGTTGAGTAACTAGGGCAATTAAAAAGTTAGTAGGTAGGTACTTTGGTAATGGTCTGAAACTGAATGGCCGGCCATTTTTTCTATTGTAACGGAGGTAGATAAAGCTAGTAGAATAAAAACATGGAGTAACATAAAGTACTTACCTACATTATTATCTGTTATTTCACATACGGCATAGATTAAAATTATGAGTTAAAAATTTAAAATGGTCGCTTCAAATGTCGTTTAGGTACCTACCTAATATTTACCTTAGTTTTGTATAGTTGTTATTCTGTGTCTTTGTGTCTACCTTACCTTACTTATATTAATCACACGACCGAATATTGTCCATGTTAGCAGTTAAAACTACCTTTAAAACGATTTTCACATCTTGCTATCAACCCGCCCACCGCACCTGTCAGTTCAAAGCCTCTTGATTGCAATAAAAATTACAATTCAATTTAATTGATTACAATTCAATTCTAAACTATCCTTTTTTGATTGACTTTAGCTATAACCGACTGAACGAACAGACCTAACAAAAGAGTGTTATAACATCAAAGTATTCCATTTGACAGGTGGCATTTCACGCAGCTCGTTCAAAAACCATACTACTTTTGAAAAGGTCGGACCTATTTGATGCAACAAAGAAGAATAATGTTGCCAGTAGAGTTATTATTATGTTGCAAATAAGTATCCTTGTTTTCTTCGCAATAAGGCCTTAATAATTTTATCCGTTACTTTGTTAAACAATTGTTTAAACATAAATCTGAGAATCTGTAATGATAATAATTTAACATTTAGGTAACATATTTTATGGATATTTTTGACCTGAAATCTGACATTCTTGATTATTAATTGTTTGGACATTTGAGTAATATTTTGATTAAGCACTATTATTACCACCTATGTTACTACCTATGTATAACATTATTTTTTTTTTTTAAATATTGTAGCTGTACTATAATTCTCTGTTTTGTAATTCTCTATTTTGTATCTGTGTACCTATCGATGTGTAATTTCCGACACAATGTAAATTGTTTGAGAATAAATGAAATGAAATGAAATGTAGAGTGGTTTGCTAATTGCATTATCATCGTTAGCGGTTCGTTTCTGTTTTGTATATTTAAACTGTCAAGAATTATATTAAAACTAATACTAGAATTATATTAAGACACATACTATGGAGGTTACTAATTTAGGTAAATAAACGCCATTATTATCAAAGAAAATTACAATCAAATAATAAAAAGAAATTAGAACTAGTATTAACAATTAAGTAGTTAGTTACTAATTAAGTTTTTAGTCTTGTTTATTTGTAATTTAGGTGGAAAGGTACCTACCTGCTACCTTGATATTTAATTTTACCGTGGTATCAACGGTGTCTTTACTTACCATCGTAAAAGAAATTAACTATTTAGTTTAATTTTAAACTTCAATGAAAAAACTAACAAATGGTATTTCTTTGAAAAATATAAAGCTACTTTGTGCAATGATAACCAAACCTTTACAGTTTTTCTCATCACACCTCAGTCGCGAAATGACATCCATCTCATTATAATAAAATTCAATTCATTCGAAAGGTCATCTAATTCGTCCCCAAGTGGCCGTGGTTCCGGCATTTTGGTGTTTATGTTCAATTTTATTCATGTTTAGTGGTGTGAGAACGATTTACACCTCTCTACAATACAATAATGTCCCGACAAAAAGATTGACGTTAAAAAGGTTAGTTGACTGTGTTACCTGTAACACTTTTTGGTCGAAAACATTATTCGATTTTCAAGTTCAAAATTTAAATTTGCGTATAGCTTTTCAGTTTCAATAGAGATGGAATCGAATATTCGATTCAAGCCCTACAATCATTCGATAAGTAATAAAAAATTAGGATCTGAAATTATAAACTTCAAATCGTCCCTTATTCACGTATCACGAGGGTCTCCTCAGGATTTGTATGTAATCATCCACTCACTACAATTTATAAAGGTCGATTCAACGTAATTTTGGTATCATTCGAAATTAGATTTTTTAGGTTCTGCATGGCGGATGTCACGTCTCGAATAATCGTTTTATAGGTTTAATGTCAATTTAAATGATCGCTTACGTATCACTAAATAACGTTTAGGTAAAACATTAGGAAGTTTTTGTTTTGAATTGGTAAGGGAGCGGTTTTTAGGAAAGGTTTAATGGACGTCTTTTTTTGGCTATTTCGTTTGATTATTTTAGTAGGTAGTTGGTCTGTTCTTACTTAATGTCTATCGATGTTTGGGTTCGTACCTTGTCAAAACATCATCATGCATCTTGTCGTGCAGTACAAGAAATAATTTAAATGTTAGATCTTAATGGTAACAAATAGGTACCTACATCAGAAACTACTTACCTACCTTTCATCATCAAAAGTGTTGCAAACGTTGCAATTTCAAATCAGAAACGGAATTGCGATGCGTAATAAGCCCATCACCTACGTGACGCTATTTAGCATCGAATCAGCGCAAGCGTGAATTGGAAATCAAAACATTGATCCACAATCAAATCGATTGGAAACTTTAACATCGTGATCGATAACATGCCATCCGATTATCGAAATCACGATCGTTTCAATCGATTCAACTCCAACAAGTCAGTGATATGGACATCACTATTAGAGCTCATTTTTGAATTCGAATAACGAATGTCTGTTTTATTCGTCGGATTCAAAGTTGAAGTCGGCTGCATGATTTGAATGAGGAACGTTATTGTGTTTTGCTTTTAAATTGATTTTGGCATGTTTGGTGTCGTTCGAACACAGTACAAATGCACCACTTTGGATTATATTAAATTATAGCCAGCCGTGAAAATCGTCCCGTAATGTGTTGGGGATTATTTGTCCGTGGGACTGCGCGAGGGTATCATTTGGTGCAACTCTAAGTGCGGATAATGGGCCGTAATCTTTGAATTAGCCGTTACATTTTATTGATTCTTGTTTCCTTTTTACAGACTCGCACAAATAAATTAACTTTCTTTGCACGAGCTTCACAATCGATAGGTTAGCTGAACCTGACTGATACTTTTCTGCAGCTGATTTAGTTCGCTCAGCTTTCAGAATAACTCTACCTAAGTAGAGTGCATGGGCTGTCATGTCATGGGTGAGGTTTTGGTACCTTGCCATTCATTCGTCACTTTCTACTATGACTAGGTCAATGAATGAGCTACATCATTGTACGAAATGACAAATGAAAATATGTAATGCCCACCTCACATAACGTGGAAATTAAATACAGAAGATGCCTTTTCATACGTCCTAGTTGCCGGTACCCGGTGGCAAAGCGTATGGGCATGTATGACGTGTTATCCCCAAAGCACTCCATTATTTTGTTCTAAAGACAGCTTTCACACGTACCGTCATAATCTGCATACACTTCATGCCACTCGGTACCCGCCACCGGCAACCGCGACGTAAGAAAAGGCACTTATTCCATTCCGCAGTTAGATACTTCAATAATTTGGTTTTTACCCGCGACGGAAAGGAGACGGTAAGTATAATATATATGTGTATCACATAAAAGCGCCCTAAAAATGTCAAAATATATATGTATTAGGTAAACTCCCCCAAGAATTAAAAGATATTTGTTTTGTTTTGTTTTGTTTTATTTGGGAAATATACAGTACATAATACCTAAAATTAGAAACGTAAAATTAACATAAACCAAAAGAATTTCCTCAATTAAATAACACAATTACAGTTAAATAAACAGAGCAAGAAAAAAAAGCAATAGTACCTACGTAATAACAAACAAACTTAATTAAAAACTATTAAACAACAAATTATTACAAATTTTACGAGGTTTTGGCAACACTTAACATAACTTCCCTGCGATACTTCGGCAATGACATATTGAATATATAAATATTTGTCAATTTAACGTTGTAATATTCACAAACTCGATAAAGAAACATATTCTTTCTGTAATTTGTATTTACATTAGGCAACCAAAAAGTCTTTTTTTTACGAGCAGATTGTCGGGGGCAATGGAAATAAATATTTTCGAGTAAAAATGGTGAGTCTATTTCATCTGATAAAATTTTATATAGAAACACTTGATCTCTAACAATTCTACGGCTTTGAAGGCTAGTCAAAGTCATGCCTTCAATTTCAAAATAGGGAAAACGATATTTACAATGTTTAAGTAGTTTATTCTGAATCCTTTCATTTTCGTAGATATGAATGTTATATAGGGGTTCCAGACCGTCGACGCATATTCAAGAATAGATCTGACAAAACTATTGTATAAAAGTAATAATGTATCTAAATTTTTGAATTCTCTTGAAACTCTCAATATAAAGCCAAGCATACGATATGCTTTAACAGATATGGTATTAAAATGAACATTAAAAGTTAATTTAGTATCTAAATAAACACCTAGATCTCTAATTTCGTTTACTCTAGAAATAATAATATCATTGAATTTATAGGTGAAAGAAAGTGATCGGTTTCAGCTTACGAGATAAAGAAATTACATTACACTTTTTAGCATTAAGGAAGATAGAGTTATTTTGACAATAGTTGAAGAGTCTAGTCAGGTCACTTTGTAGTAAAAGACAGTCCGATTCAGAGGCTACTTTCATGAGAATTTTAGTATCATCAGCATAGATTAAACATTTTGAGTAAAGAAAATTTTTAGGGACGTCATTAATAAATACTAAGAATAGTAACGGACCCAAATGGGACCCTTGGGGAACACCAGATGATATGGGTACAAATGTAGACCAGTAACCCCTAATAGTGACCGCCTGACTTCGGCATCGTAAGTAGGATTCCAGCCATCTTAAGAGATCTCCATGAATCCCAATCTCGGAAAGCTTGTGAATTAGAAGTGAATGGGATACCTTATCGAATGCTTTGGAATAATCTGTATAGACAACATCTACCTGATAACCGTTATCCATAGCATCAGACACCACATGAGTAAATTCACAAAGATTGGTCTCGGTGGAACGCTTACTAATAAAACCATGTTGTTCACCAACTATCCGAGGTCTCAAAACTGAAAAAACTGTATCATAGACAATTTTTTCAAACATTTTGGCGACAGTACAAAGTTTAGAGATGGGTCGATAATTCTGTATATCATGTTTATTACCAGATTGGAAAACTGGCACAACAAAAGACTTTTTCCATATTTTAGGTATGCAACCTGTACGAAGGGATAAACAAAACAAAATAAAGATAGGTAATGCCAGAGCATCACTGAACATTCTCAAAAACACAGGGGGAATGCCATCAGGCCCACTACCTTTATTAATATCGAGACGCTGTAGATATTGTTTAACAATATCTATCGATAATTCAATATTGCCCAAGGTGGTCCCCAAAATAGAATTCTCAGGATTACTAACGTCTACCGTGACATGAGCATCAACAAGCGTTGCTGGCTCGAAGACAGACTGAAAGTAAGAGTTAAACAACCCTGCAATGACATTTCCATCTGAACTCTGGTTATTATTATAATTCATAGTGTCAGGAAGATCATCAGCCCGTTTCTTAGACTTCACAAACGACCAAAAATGTTTACTATTACTCTTAATTTTGTGTTCCGAGCTTTTTATAAAATTATCATAGCATTTTGATTCAAATTTCTTTTGTCTAGCCCTAAGCAAACTAAACGTATCATAATCAATTTTATTTTTATATATTTTCCATCTTGTATGGTATTTGCGTTTTTCTTTAATTATTTTGATTAATGGTTTAGTATACCAAATCGAAATTTGATTTATAAACCTTCTTGGGGACATGAGAATTAATAATTTTATTAAGAATTTGATAAAAAGACTGTACAGCGACTTCAATGTTGTTAACATTCAAACAAGAATGCCAATTGATTTGATTAAATGATTTATTGATAGCACTTTGGTCAGCAGAGTGAAAAAGATAAACGGTACGTGGGGCTGGACGGATAACGGTACATTTAAGATCAGTGAGCGTGAATTCAAGTGCAGGATGATGAACATTTTCCGGTACTAATGGATATGAAGATCTTACTAATATACACGTGCAGTTGCCAATTATGAGATCGAGAAACCTATCATTTTGATTTGATACATGATTAAATTGTTGAAATCCTGTAAAAGAGAGGAACCTGCCTAGCACCGATGCTAATGAGTCAATGTGAGTGTTGACTAGTTTTGGTAGAGACCCAGAAACATTCCACTGTCCATGAGTAACATTGAAGTCACCAGTAACAAGGAAAAAGTCATCTGAATTACTCAAGTGACAATCTGAAACCAAATCGAAAAAATATTCTTCCACTGGTTGGTGTTCCCATGTGGAAAATAACAACAATAAATTCTCAATTTAGTGCTATGATTCAAATCAATAACCACTTCTATAGCTTCCGCATACGAGCCCTCAAAAGGAATACATGAGAAAGCAGAAACAGGCAACTCTCTGCGTACAGCAATAAGCGTTCCACCACCAAGGGAGTCCCCGCGTGTTTTGTAATCCCGGTCACTTCTATAAACGCTATAACGAGCATCAAAACATTCAGCGCTGAAAATTCCATCCATTAGCCATGATTCACTCAGGCAAATAATATCAAAATCATTACTCAAAACATTTTTAAAAAGTGTGTCAGATTTGGTTCGTAGCCCCTGAACATTTTGATAGTATATATTTAGATGATTTATAGAATACATTGTAATATGAAACTTAATACAGTAATAAATACATTTACCATGCCAATTACCACACAAAAATTATAATTAAGTATAATTGATAAAGTAAGTCTAATCGAGTCACGTAAATTTGAGTAATTAAAGCTTTCATCGAAGAGAGTTATAAAAACGTTGCCACATACTAAAATCAAAATTATATAAGAAAAACAGAGAAACAAAAACTGAAAAAATACAGACAAAAAATTAGATAATATAATTCCTAAACAATCTTTTTTAAATCTTCCTCGCAAGAGAAGTGCAGGACAGGACTGGAGACCTTAGAGCTCGTAAGAATTCGTCTTTCCTGGAACGACCCAACATCCGTAGAACGATAGGCTTTGGTTTATTCACTTCCGTTGAAGATGGGGCAATGCGGGTGACGAAGTCGATGTCGTACGGCAGAAGCACAAATTGCGAACGTTTAGCAAGGTCCCGCATAATGTCCATAAGGTTCTCGCCTTTTTTCTCCGGTATTCCGAAAATTTCTATATTGGAGCGTCTTGCCCATTGGTTTCTTGCATTAGTATCCCGTTCAATTTCTTTCAAGGATGTCCTTAATACGTTTACTTCAGTACTCACAGCATCATAATGTTTTATTTTGGTTTCCATCTTATCAATTCTGGTATTAATCCTAGTATATTCCTGATTTATGAATTCCATAGAAACTTTAATATCCTTCAACTCCTGCTTAAGAGAAGATATTTCTTTCGAAAAAAGCGCCGTAAGTGAAGACTCTAATTTCACATTCATTTTCTCGACTTCAATCCTAATAATTTCCGCGATATTTGGAGTGGAACTTACAGGTATCTGCAGGAGAGGTGTGCTCTGTATAGGTGTGTTGTTCACGGGAACCACAGGGTCAGGGGTAGGTAGCGGGGACACCTTGGCGGTATCTTTGTCCTTCCCTTCCCGTGTACCCGAGCGCACAGGAGTAGTGTCCGATTTTAACCTTCTTTTCTTCGATACGCAGCTAGGACATACCCACGAAGACTTAAATTCCTTGGTTATCTTTTTGGCTTTTTCGGGCAAAATGCACTGGCAGTGGTAAAGAACGTTGCATGACTTACAACACAAGGCGCCGGCGGGGTCGGTGTCCGTTGATTGGCAGCAGCCGAAGGTAGACATGGTAACTAGTTGATAATTTCGCGGCTGCGACACACTGAACTGATGGCTCAGTTGGTTGAATACCCGACTTCGACGCAGAGACACCGAGTTCAAATTTCACCAGTGACCAGATTTTGGTTCCAAAAAAAAGTTTTCAAGTTACGCCTCGGATCGGATGCAGCAGGCTTGAAATAGATCTATCTCACCCAGGTCCGCCCACTAGGAGGAGCGACACATCCAAATCCTTGGAGAGAAAACGAGAGGGACCGAATACAGCAAACAGCCAATAGGAAATTAATAATTAATAAATTCGAATATAGAGCGACCGCACGTCTGTTCAAAAGCAGTGTGAAACTGAAACAGATATGACAAAATACAACCTACAACAAATAAACTAAAATGTTTTATAATAGTATAAACGATTTTATGACGCAAAACTTACATTAGATTAATACCTTTAATTAATAACAACTGAAACTGACATTAGTGCATGACTACATGACTTTTAAGATTTTTGACTTATCTTTTGACATAAATTGTACCAAACCAATTGTATATTTATAATTAAACAGATTATTTGCCAGATGTTTAAGATATGTATGTAAATTATTATTAATTAGGAGAAAAGTACCTAAACTAATGTAAATGATTAACAATTACAATTAAAATTGTAGCCCAACAGGGTTATGTACTAACTTTAGCTATGTAATTAGATCTTAAACTCATTCATTTCATTTACATATTAGCAATAAATAAATGAAATGAAATGAAATATGAGTTTAGAGTGAGACGTTGTTTGTTTGTGCACATCAATGTCCTCAATTATCTTGCGTTGTTCTTTTGGCAGAACTAAAACAAACTATGATTTCACTTCAATTTCATACTATAAACGTAATTTCATTGATGTTACATAAAACCTTTGGGCATTACAAGGTTTATAAGCAAAGAATGGCATTAGCATCTGTTAAAATGACATTAGGCGGCCACGCTCACTTGCGCTTACAACGTTAATATGAAGTGTAGTTGACGGGATGTGAAGCGTGCTGGAGTTTGCAAGGGTTCCGGAGTCCATAAAAGATCTGATATTGTTTATCATGAACAGACCTCTGCATGACCATGATCTCACATGACTGTGACACCGACGATGTATCACGAAGGTCGAGAAGACAAATTATCACTCTTGTTTTGCTCTATTTTGAGACCGGAATTCAGGCCTTGAATTCATTGTTTTACCACGTTTAAATAATGGAACGCACGTGGAAAAATATAATGGAACGAAGCAAAAAATATTTTTCTGTAATAGATATTTTATTCAATGTGTTAATGTGTACCAATCAAAAGAAACAAAAATCCAATAAACCTACTGATTTTCGAACGCACATACCCAAAAGGTGTGTTAGGAAAACGGTTAGATAGTGAGTAGTAACAGTTTTCCTCCCATACCACAGTACCCTAGAAAAATAATGGAAAAACGTTAGTTGACACAACTAATGCTTGTGTAATGCGCCTCTTATCTGACTAATTAAAAGTCGATTTGGCTCGCGGCGAGGCAGCGAGCTTTCTAATACAACGACAGGTAACTAGGTGAATCCATGTTATTAATGTTTGCGCACTGTGACAGTTTTAACTCTACAGAAATAAGCTAAAAGGTAGAAAGGAAGAAGTGTCCATCGGTGCATGGATGAGTGCGAGTCCTGAATGGTAGAATCCGCAAAACTAATTCAAATCCGTCGAGTAGTATTTGTTTCGTGCGTCGTGGATTCCGTTTGCGCGATGCTATTTCAGGACACCGTGTTTTGAATCTCGGGCTGCTTATTGGAAATTTGAACAATTGCTACGTGGTTCAATAAAAAGTTATGCTTACAGAAAAATGTAGTTTACTGACGATACACATAATATTTTTCTGTGCGTGCAAACAAATGTTCATTCTACACCCACGAGCTTTAAACTGGAATCGCTTCATCGCAACAAGACGATTTTTTACAATTTCTGTACAATAACCTAGAGATAGTGGCATATCATTTGAAAGGTAATTTTGCTAACTATCTATGTAGCTATGTATATACTCTTATCATCCGATAAGACTAACTTAAACTACATACCTAGGTATGTGATTGACTTACATACATACATTATCAAATTCAAATCATAAGGTAAATATCGAAAATAGTGTTTGAAAACGTGCGTTGGTAATGATGTAGGTAGAATTCTGAATAAGTTATGTACCTACTTAAACTTAATGAAATGTGATCATTTTCATGGCTTTTACAAGACTCGTAAAAAATAAAAGCATACAGTGTTCATAAAATGGGTTCAGCTTAGCCGACCAAACCAAAGAGTTTTTATTAGCTATGTTTCCCTCCTTTGAGAACTTTTTGAGAATTATTACCTACGTACGCGCGTTCTAACATTGAATCTTTGTGTTTTGAACAAAGAACGTTTTTAAAAGTAAACTTTTCGAACACTTCTGTGGCACTATACGGAAGTCATAGATTATTTTAATAGGTACTCATAATCATAACTAGGCTCATCTTTGATGATTGATGTTGTCTATGACAGGTTTGAATGATTAGAATACAGAAGGGCTGGCGACGAAAATGATTGTGTCATTAATTCAGGCTGTAATTAATGACTGGTGATTAATGTGAAGGCTCGTTAGGATTTTGGACAGATGACTTGTTTTTTTAGAGAAAAGTCATTAATTATGTAACCTGATGATAAAGATTTTCATCATCATCATCATCTTCCCGTCCTTATCCCACTATCGGTGGGGATATGGACAAAGATATTATTCAAAGTTTTATCTATTGGCACAATATTTCAAAAAAACATTGTAGGTATTCTGTAGATACTATATGCCGGGCGGAAATTGAAAAGGATTTACATCTCGGCGTTAGGCTTAGATTTTACACCAACCCTACTCTTACTGAACCAATACCGAACTGCGATCATCAACCCGCCTGCCAAGCGTGCCAATTATGACACCCCAAAAAACATTGACCTTTTGGGGGAGGCCTATGTTCAGCATGGACGTCTTTCTGAGATGTATCAAAATATTTTACATCGAATATTTTCCACAATCTTAGTCTGGCTAACTTCACATTATTTTATGCACAAACGAGAAAATTACAATAACAGAATAAAACAGTATGACTCCGCGGCAATTACAGCGGAGTCCCTCAAACGGCGAAAATACGCTTATCTTGACCGAAATTACCTATTTGAGCCGTTTGGGGTTGAAACCCTTAGTCCTTGGGGTCCTGCGGCACACACCATTTATAAAGATCTTACCAAACTTCACACAGAGTCTACAGGTGATCGGAATGCTGGCTTCTATTTCGGTCAACGAATTAGCATTGTCATTCAAGCAATGCGTAGCAATGCTGCCAGCATTCTAGGCACACTGCCTTCTGGTGCCGGCTTAGATTTTTAAGAAATCTACAAACTTAACTTATCTACATAGCGCCTCACGGTCACGTATTTAATCTGGGTAACAGCGGGCACGGCGGACACCGCGTCGAACCAGTAACTCAATATTTGAGTATGGACGTTGCCGATCGATTGTCCACGCTGCCGTATCTCCTCCGTGAACCACGATGTAGCCACAGGGAGAAGAGAGGAAGCTGGTTCATTGTATTTACCCTTACAACAATCCATGCGTGACATTAGCTCCGGGTGTTCTGTGTATTTTCTATGTATAATAAAAAAATATATATCTGGGTAATGTATTAGTTATCTAGTACCCATAACACAAGCTCTACTTGGAATTGGGCTAGATGATCCTGGGTCCATCCAGGGTTATCCACCATTATTTATTTATTTATTATTATTGGTTTTATTTATTTTTTACACCTAGGCTTTCATCAACATTATAACTCACGTCCACGACCACTGCTGGGTAGGCCTCCTCTTAGGTATATACGCTAGCTCATTTGGTCCTGTGGGAGCAGGAGTATTCTAGCCTTTGTAAAGCTGACAGATAGATATACAGATAGACATTTTATTGGTAAAAGCAAATACAAGTCATAAAATCAATAAGTAAAATTAAATTAAAATAATAATAGTAATAATAATATAATTAAATGTAATAGAATAATTAATTTCAATTATAATCAAACTACAAACCAAAAAGATTTTTTGGACAAAAAGTCCAGGATCTTTGACCTTATAGTAGTACGCCTTCTTGATGAGTTAAAGGAAGCTAGGCTGGGTGTATTGACAACCTGCTCCGGCAGTCGGTTGTAGACACCAGATCCCAGCACGTGAGTGAGCCTATCGGATTCCGCCAACCTGTACCCCACTGACGCGAGCTTGTAAGCTCCGCGGGTCTTGTACCGGTGGGCGTGTTCATCTCCGCGTGTTGAGAACGCTCCGCAATTGACGAGGCAGCAATCGTCAAATCCTAAAAAGATCTTATGCAATCTCAACGATTGCTTAAGATCTTTTTAGGGGCCCCCCGGTAACAACCTCTTTCGTTCATGTCTAATAGAGCCTTTCTTATGAACTATATAAAATTCATCGAAGTCCAATACATTTCACAAATTTCTTCTTACCCTTATTATTCGTCAGAGCCGTTTTGTCTTGCCTGTGTCTAGCGCTAACAAAGTTTACTCTCCTTTGTGGGGCAGTACAAAAAGCAAATCGAGTTACCGACAAAAACAGAGAAAATCGACGGACAAACACCATTACCACGGCATTTTCGAGGATAGCTCGTGATGATGGGGTTTTTCACCAATCGGGTTACTGAACTGTTGAGATCGTGAGGAAAACGAAAGGTTTGTAGTGCATTGCTGACTTACTATACTCAAACACAAGGTTTATACATGTTAAGATTTGAGAAGCACTCGGCACTCCTCAATTAATTTTTTTTGTGTTGAATCCTGCTGAATTTCAAGTTTCGTTTCAATAGATAGGAGATCAAATGCACCAGCTCAAGAGCCTAATAATAAATTGCTCACTAGTATGATTTTAGAAGTGAGAATGAGGCAATCATCAGCGTTGCCATTTAGCAGGGCAATGCAGCCAGCATCTTAAAGACGCTTCCGATTGGTATTGATATGGATCATTGTTAAAATTTGTAAATACTAGTTCTAATTTGTTTCTATTATTTGATTGTAATTTTCTTTGTTAATCAAGGTAGTAGTCTTATTTTTAACACCTGACAATTTAGGTAGGTAGGTACATATGTATGAGTTGTCTGGACTGGTATCGGAGACTGCTCCACGACAGTAAGTATGTAAGTGAGAAAACTGTACAATTGATCTGTTGCGGATCTCAATAATGATCCCTTTCTACTTGACTTAGTCTGTCGCACTTCAATCACAGGTAATACGGTTTAGTTTTCTTTCGTTTTATCGCAGTCAGCAATAAGTGTCACACACCCCGCTACAGTCGCGCGGCTGCAGGATTCAATTCACGACTTCTCGTTTTGTCCCGATTCGGCGGGGTCCAGTAAACAAACTCGACACAATCGATTGGTCGCGACTGTACCGGTACCAAGTCGAAGACATGTTCGGTGGGAAGATGACGTGTTGAAGAATTATCACGGATTTGAAGGTAGGCCTAGACAGACTGGGTTTATCATGAACTCCTGATTTTTAACCGTCTTAGGAACCGCTATGGTGGATTGGTGGATGTTCAAGGACAGTTATTATTATTACCGTATAAAGTACAGTACACAATGGTATTCCAGTCAATTGGCAACATGACAATATAGTTTTGATGACTCCCAACAAGGACCTAGCTCTGCAGAGTACGTGCTCACATGTTGCACGCACCTGAACACCCTACTGATGTGTTATTGTTGTTGCAATTCACCTTCCTCCTTGAGTGATTTCTTTGTGGATAATATTGTAACAAATATGCCAGGTTGTGTTATTTTACTAAAGCTAAAGTAATTGACCACTAGTTGTACCAGGAATAACCGCGTTTTTGGCTTTGTAATTATAGCAGCTATTGGAGTTTTACGTGAAAATTTTCTGTTGTTAGTCGCAATGTTGCTGGCATTCCTTTCGTGAAATTCTTGTGAATTATATTACCTTTTAGCTCGCCGCCACTTGTAGGAGTTCCATAGATGTCTATTACGCACAGTTAGGGATACACCAGCTCGGCAATGTCCAAAGTAGCATCAGCTAAATCCCAAGCACCTGCCAATCTTGTTCCGTTCACCTGTTATCTCCCGCCTTGCCGGCCGGCTCGTCTGAGTGATATCTGACAGTGACAGCTAGCTTGGCAATACTTTGACACACGAGATGACGCTTTGGTACCTACTAGGCACTCACGTACACTACAGAAATTATTAGATTACCTAAGTAAGTGAATTTGGAATAGTTCATTTCCTTACCCCTCGCCCATTTTTCATCAAGCTCTTTTGAGAGCTTTTGGAGAAGAGATGGGGGAAACCCACTAATAGATTTCAGAATGCTGATGTTTGATGATGATTACCTATGTTAGGTAAGGTACGTGGGGCTATTTTCATAAAACCACGTTCTTGGGTATTTTTTGGAATATGAGAGTGAGGGAATAGAGATAGCACCTGTGTTTGCGGACACACTTGTGCACTATAAATATGTCCTGCACACATAGCTAGTCTCCGTTGAAACTGGCCACCATGGCCGTCTATTCGTTTAAGAGAACATCATCATTGGTTATTTTGCACCTTTAGTTTAGGGGCTGATTCCACGAAATCGATGCGGAGCAGAGACCGCATCGATTTCGTGAAATTAGCCCCAAACTGAAGGCTTCCATATGTTTTTACTCATTATCACACAGATATCAAGCAAGATGTCCTTAAATATTTTTGAATAAAACAAACAAACAAATTTCCCCATGAAAATACCCAAAGAAAACCTGTCTTCCGCCGGTAGAGTCAAATTATTCACACTTTTTGCTCAAAGCCACCACAAGAACTGGAGTGAATGTACCCGGCAATTTATTTTGAATTAGTTTAATGAAAATGGTAAAAAAGGTAGCAGTGGACGATTGAAGCATCCGGAACCAGAATTTCTTGGGTTGGCGCTAATGTAACATCTTAGTTGCAATCTTTGCTTCCCGCAATAGCAACAACAGTTTGGCCACGAGGAAGAAGAAGAATTCCACGTGGCCAAACCAGTTGGGCAATCTAGTTCGGCCACAAAGAAACACTTTTTCAGTTCAGAAAATCTCGTAGAGATTGGCTTGTGTCGTAAATCGAAATAGGTAGGTACTTTATCCTATTCTTCGGTGTCTTGTTTTTAAAACTCGTCATAAGTCATATCGAACACTTACGAATACCAACAATATCCCCCCTCCTCCCCCCCCCCCAAATGAAGCTCATGGGAACAAAACGCTACCGCGCAACCGCTCAACCTCATAGCATGGCCTTGCATATCAAGGGAAATGTCATTGCAAGCTCACCTGTCACTTCACAAACAAATCTACCGACAATGGCTAATTAACCAGCCGTTATCTCTTTACCAGTAGGTTACTGTAGGTAATTGCGAACTCAAACGGATGTGCATAATTTTTTCTAACATGCTGACTTCCGCTCAATACAACAACTAATATTGAAATTGAAAAATCATATCTCTAAATAATATATGGTTAGACAAATGGTTTTCACCAACAAAATTAAAAGACTGATAGATTTGGTATGGGTGCTAAAAGTTGATGGCAATTATTGTTCGCTGCGTCAATTTTGTTGACGGGTTGATATAGTCGCTCAGTGTAGCCATGTTTTCGTTATGAATAACCTTTTATTTGTTGGGCAGGGCACTAACGACACTAAAATTACAATTATGGCAACACAGATCTTATCTGCGTAATTTCAAAGCAGTTTCACGTCCGTAATAACACCGGACAGTTTTATTGTGTTATTTACACAAATAAAAACGTTTATTTTTACATTTTCCCAAAATTAAATATGGGCCAATTTTGTGTCGACGCGGGAATTACATTGTTAGTTTAATTTGAGCGGTGTCACGACAGTTTCAGTGGTCTGTCTGTTCGTAACGCAGAGGGTGATCCTTTATGTATCTTTGGTGATGTCTGTAGATTCACCCCGTAGTAGGTGGTACTCAAACGCTAAGTATACCTACCTACTTGCTTAGATTTGAACAGCTCTAAATTCCCACAAAACAAACACAAAAATTCTAAAACTTAATCAACTGTTCGGTGGGCAAAGTTCCGTAGACAACACAACAACAATAAAAACTTAACAATAAAAATAAAAATAACAATAAAACAACAATAAAACAACAACAATAAAAATTCATTTCCGCTGCTAATATTTTGCCAGAAAAAGTAGATAGAAGTAGGTTATACACCGAGGGCTCAATGCAGTGTCTTGCGTCATGGGCGTCGTTGAATCCCGGGCGCAACTCAAGATTTCTAGAATCCTGATTAGAGTTGATTCACGAGCGAAGCGAGAGAGCTAGAGTCCTGAGTGCGAAAGGGATTTAATCACGCCCAAGACTACAGCTACCCGAGCAGTTTCTACACGAGAAGAATACTCTACTTTTGTGACCTTTAGCGAGTCAATAGTAAAAGTTTGGTTACGTGTGTCGTGGCATTCGTTTTTTATGCCGCCTTCTGAACAGAGGTTAGTTCGAATTTGGAAGAAGATCTCATTGCTTAATTTTTTTATGTTAGGAGTTATCTTGCAAAAAACCGAAATGAGCGGAAGGAAGAGAGAAACTATACAATAGGTACCTACTTAAATTAATTTTAACAAACTTTTTTATATAATTTGAGTGTTTTGAACAACTACTTTACGAGCTACTTTAAATTCCAACCAACTTCCATAATACTTAATCTGTCTTTTTTTTTAGTTTTGCGGGACAAATACCTCAGGATTAAAAAAATGGCACCATCTCGGGATCATTCTCTACACTATAGCAAAATAATCATATAAAATCTTCATTAACAGAGAATCATTAAAATCGGTCCATTATTGAAAGAGGAATGGGCGACAAACATTCAAAAAAACATCCATACAGCCTTAAATAAAAGTAACAAAAGGGGCATCTCCCCTTTTGTTACTTGAAGGCACCAGCTTCTCGAAAGTGGCAGGCTCAAATTAGGTCCAATTAGGTTCCCCCACCTCAGTCATAGTCGGACCGGCGTTCGTGATACGCGTGCTTGCTACGACGTACTGTATTGACTAAAAGACTACAGCAATGCCTTCGTGTTTGTTCATTATAATTATTGCACAAGTTTGAAATGTAACTGTGAGCGAGTGTTTGCGTGTAGTTGTAACACAGGCCAGTTTTTGAGTAAGCGCTGGGAGTACGTACCATATCAACAGATTTTCCTTATATCTATGCATACAGCCGAACATAGAACCTCCTCCTTTTTAAAAGTCGGTTAAAAAAAGCATCCAAACGCTTACGCTAACGTAGCCAAATAAAATATCTTCAGAAACCATCCATTAAAATAAACCAGAAGGCCCTAGCTATCTTGCTAGAATTACATGCATTCAGTTAAAATAGTAATCACACACTCACATTCACGTTTTTAGTTGTGTAATACGCATGCGCTGTAATTATCAAGAGGAAATTGTTGTTTTGTCATCAGCGTTTGTTTTGTAGTAAGTATGTGATGGCACAAGACATAGGTAGTTATACAGAAGCATCGCTACAACGATGCTTTCGATTTAACTCAATTTGTATATTCTAACAAATACAAAACGTTACAGAATATTCTTCCAATTCGTTGTCTTCTATACACAAAAATGGATAATTATTTGAAAACTACGTTTAGAATGGCCGCTCGTTGCCCTATGCTGGTTTTCTAAAGCTATCTCAAGCCGATAGGGCATAATAGTCTTATCGATGTCGAAATATAAAGGTACAATAGGATATTTCTTCTAAACGCTGTTGATTTTCAGTATTTTTTTTTCACTCAAATATATTTTACACATTGTATTTTACACAAATTGAACATTTCACGAATAAAACAAATTATATATACGGCTACAGATAAATATTTTGTGTTCTCCAGGCCGTTGGGACCAGCCTTATAACTAAAACCCGACTAGACTACGTGAAAGTCAAATAAGCGTTCACCGATTGTCCTTATAATTTTCTCTTGATACTTAGATAGTCGGAAGCCTTTGTTCTTAATTGTGCCATGAGAGAGGTGGGGGTGCCTCCGACTATAAGTATCAAAAGAAAATCATAAGAACGTGATATTTTTAATCTACTTTTTTGCTGATTGCCTGAGAATAGTAGGTAAACCTTATTAAACTTTGAGAAACATCTTTAGAAAGTACAAACAAAGGTCTAAAAAGCAATGATGAGACGAGCATATTTACTTGCATTGGAATTTTCGATCCTAACTTCGACCTCGGGGGTTCGGACGGGTATTAGACGAATTAATCGATACCTTTTTGTTGAAATCGGATAAGTAGGTACTTTCAGTGTTACGTGAAAATCGGCTACATACAAACATATACACACATACACAGGGTTGCCAACCTCATAACCCTCTTAAGTTGGTACTTTGGTAGTCAGGAAAAAAAACGATGCTGCTTGAAAAATGTTTCATTCATGAAAATCACCTACGGCAGAGCCATAGAATATTTAATATTAAACAGAGCTGAGAACTTATTAGTTTTGGATCGTTGTACCTAATATTTGTGAGTTATTAAGTCAATTAAGAATAGCTATTTTTCTAAGAAATCAAATACATGTATAGTTATTCCAGCATTATTATTGTTATTCTATTCAAATTCTTCGTTTTTCGGCGTGTTTAAATACATAGATGTTTTAAAGAATTGTCTAAAATAAGAAGAACGACTAAAAACTATTGTTTCTAAAAATTCTTATTATGCATAGGCTAATAGGTACCTACCAACCATCAGTCAACACACCAAATTCGAAAAGCCATCTTCAGCAGTACTCAGTAGCCTACTGAGTACTTTAATATAGTTTAATTTTTTGTTTGTTTTTCATATACCTATGTAGTTACTTTATATTTTTTTCATACTTCCACATAAAGGCACCATTCATTGTAAAAAAACATCTAAGTAATTTAAATAACTCTGTGTAGGGGGCACTGGTGACTTGTAACACAGGTTTTAAAACCTGACACTAGTCTCTCACTAACAGGTATCTGTATTTTCTACACTACATTATTTGTTTTTCTCTTCAAAGGTATTACAATTAACTGACTAATACCTTTGAAGAGAAAAATAAATAAAATATTATTATTATCCTCATCAACACACATAAATCCAATGCTGAAGCTGCCTCCCCCCCCACACAAGGGGGGGTTTTGCCATAATCATCACGCTTGGCAGGCGGATTGGTGATCGCAGTGGTGGTGTTAAGAATACAAAGAAGGAAACTGCTGCCTTTCCTCTGTTAGTTTCCATTCACTTTTAAAAATCTACGGGCTGAGTTTTAGGGGTTATTTCGACCGCCACAGCTATTCTATAACTTTTTACCTATTAACCTATTGTAACTTTCTGTTAAAGGCATATGTAGAATTACCTATTATAAAGCATTTTGAGGGCAATTTGGTTCTATTACTGCCACTCTTAGTTACTTTTGGAGCTACAGAAGTTTGCGGAAGCAAATATGTAACTTAAGACCGCTTCTTGAACTCTAATGCCGCTATTATACAACTTGAAGTTATAAAATAAGCTGCAATTACACCAGTGTGTTAGTTGGGTGGTCATGGTCACCAATAGTTGCTGAACAATATCAATTTTTCGACGAATACACCTCGACCTATCAGAATACCGATGTAGCAAAACGACGACATCAACAAAACGCCAAGATCTTAAAATTCTAGTCGTCCATAAATTAAAATGCTCTATTAGCAAAACGTCGGGTTTGCTTTTAGTCAGTACAGTTGAAGTGAATAACCTGTGTCCCTGTGTGCATTATCTTTTGATTGGACACTACAACTCTTGATATATTTTAGTAGTACTCTTTTGTTTACTAGCCACTTGAAAACGACTGCACATAAAAACGCTTTTAACGCTGTTCAGCTATTTTTGTCGTCAACAATCTCATGCTGTCAGTCCCCGTGTTTATCTAAGGTAATAACGGTGATTTGTGATTCATTATAAACCATTTATTTCAATGCTCAAATGATTGTACAAAAATCACAAAGTAATTGTTGAATAACAATATGAATATTGTGAATAATTTTGAAATGATGAATGACAAATTCGAAGCTCGAAATTATGGTTTTTTGTTGTTATTCTGACTTCCGCGTGCTTTGTAATTTTTGGATTGCAGACTTGGGTTTCAGAAGTTCATGATCTACTTGTAAATCAGAATAAGTAATGATTGGTGGGTCCATATGTACCCTTTCAAAATTACTTGTTCCTAAACTATTACATAATTAATTAGATAACTTTTGACTACCAACTTACGAAAGTCAGGCGTGAGTCAGGGGGGTGGCAGGGAGGCGAGCGCCTGACTCCCAGCCAGACTGATCCCACATAAATTATCTTTCATTCGTAGATGCAAATAAGCAAATGATGACGATGATAATGATGAATGACTATCTGACTTAATTACGTAGGTAAGACAAAAACAATATGGATATAGTAACAATATGGATTAGTATTGTGAAATGTTTTGTAATATACTATTATTTTAACTCATAATCATAATGTATGATAAGGAAGAGCGTTACCTCCTAATACAGGTATTTATATGTATACTTAAAAGGAGGTCTCGAACACTGAACAATGTACAATGTAACTTAAGAGAATAATTAATAAACATTTTGTATTTTATTTTGTATATAACACTGACTGAACTCAGATAGGTTCATGCAAGGGTTTTTTTCAGATTAATGACGAATTATCCGTAATTATCCTTGGACTAATGCCTATAGGTTGTTGATGATGTTCCGTAATGAGAGGTTTTCGATAAGCTTTTAAAAAAAAAGTAGTTCCAAATATCTCGATAGAGGGCAGGGCGTCAAATGGATATTAGGAATGGAGGAGGTAGGAGTGTCAATGTCAACTAAAAGGAACACACACTTTTTTATGTTTCTTGTCAGTGTTGCTAATTTAGCATTTTTTATGCTAAATTTGGCAGATTTATAGTCGCTTAATACATTATTTGTTCAATATTATTATACAGCATTGCCAGCACTTTCATTGCTCGCAACGCACATAGACGTGTTCAACCATCGCGCCCTGTCGCGTCGGGTCGCGCCGCAGAGGCTGGGCAGATAATACGTTAATTTCGAGTCTCAAGTGGCTCAAAAGAATACTCTTGAGAAAAAAGTCAACTTCAACCATATACATTTTATATCTAAAAAAATTTAATTTTGGCGGGACTTTTACCTGAGTCTTCCCCTCAGCACGGGGATGCGTTAACCCACTACGCCATGAAATCAAGTCTACCATAGAGCAAATTTTTTTTCACCCTACTAGAGGTACAAACCTTTTTAGCACAATCTGCTTCAACCTTTTTAGCAGTGTGACCATATTATGTAGCAGGCAGGTTCCACCCTTTTTTGCTTTGGGCCAGGACCAATTTTAATGATTCTTTCGCTATTATATAAAATAGATCCCAAAATGGATTTTAGTTCAGAGAGTGTATTTGACCTGCAAAACTTAAAAAAAACAGTGTGAATGTTAAGGAATTTGAAATAGGTATTAATTTTTTTTAAAAACCAACATGTAAAACAAGGCATTAGTGAATATGGTGACGATTGTTGTTCCTGAGAAGTATTGTTCCATGGAAACAGACAGTATGGCAGTTCTCTTCAAATATCTCCGTGCAGTGTCTAAAAAAAAACAAATAGGTAAGATAAGATACCTAGCAAATAATTTTCTACAGTAGGTACCTATACTACAATACAAAATACTTACGGTAATTGTGCCAATACGATGGTGTCACAGAAAAATCAGCTACACGAAAGTTAGCTGAACATATTCTTGAAATTCGTAGGGCTATTATATATTTGTATTTTATCTTTTGGCAAGCGATGGTAGCAATTGTTTTTGCAACCGCGTACAGCACATTTATTTATATTACTCATAGTTTATAGATAAAAAAAAATTATGGAACCACCTAGGAATCATTCTCCAACGAGAATAAAATAAAATAAAATATTAGCAAAATAATTTTTCAAATCGGTCCATTGACGACTAGACTAATAACTATTGAAGTTGAAGGTTGTTTTTCTTTCATTTGACATTGACATACCATAATTTCCATTTGATAACCTGCCCCCCAGCGAGTTATTTGGAACTATTTTTTCATGCCAATCAAAAACCCCTCATTGACGAAGTAACACTTTACAAAGACTTCTATAGCTAGTTTAACGTAAACCCCAGTTTTCCACATACGTTGTTTGACATTAAGCAGTTATTTAACATGCACACCCCACACGAACGCTTTCTTCATAATTTCCACGACAACTTTATTCTCGTTGGTAAACTATCTGGTTTTATATGATGATTGCCTTTGCTCGTGCCACTGTAACCACTAGCCGGCGAAAATAGAGCTCTATCTGGCTGCATTTAGATTCGATATCCAATGCGGATGACAGTTTGGCTGCGTCCCCCCAGAAAAAAAATCTATAGAGAAAAAGTGTCTTGGCAAAGTCGAGCATGCGAGCGTCTTAGAAGAGATATTATTTTTTTTTATTATTTATGACTTGGCGATGACTGAAATCAGCCTAGTGGTGTTAAATACCCGAACATTAACCCTCATTAGAACGAAAACATCAATATATTATCCTTATAGTATTGTGTTAGATTCCCTTTGATTTTAATTTGCTTTAATTACAAGTTCTATTTCTCCCTCGCCCTCTGTACCTCGCGAAGTTCAGAATTTTTGTAATCTCCTTGTTCTACGTTCCTTCTCACTCTCTACCATACGATACCAAATTCTGGCAACCCAGAGAGAAACTACAATTCCCTCTGTGTTTGAACACGGAACGGTCTCGATTGTGCCAAATGTTGTTTTAATAGTTTTAATTATACCGCGGAGTGGGGGGCTAATTGTAGTTATTGCGAGCTAATGGTGATTACGGTAGATTATTATCTGTCTTCGTAAAAGGACTTTTTCAATTGCGATTTGAGAACAAATTATGGGAATCTATTTGAAGTTGTGGTGACTTTTGAGGCTCTTGAAGAGTCATTAGGTGTTCAACAAGCTTGGTTTTTAGATGAGCTTGATAATTCGAGCTAGAAACTTGCTAATTTACCTTTTTGACCCCTTAGAAGTGTCGACTTTTAACATAGCGATCCGGTTTTAAGTTATATTTCGTGAAAAAAAGTCGGTATTGAGATTAGAGTTTTCACATTTTTATATCGACATCCGCAAAGTTCCAGAATGCATTAAGAAAATATATACTGCTTACCAATAAGTTTTAAAGGTAGGTAATATCAGTATGCACCTAATCTCAATCGACAAAAGTCTGGTAAAAATTGTTTGGAACCTAGTATTGTTTTTGTGTAAACTTTCGGTTGTTATTTCCGAAAGTTTGCTAAGACTAAACTATTTCCCATCAAACTGTAAACAATGATTACTAACTGGTAAAAACTATTTAGATGGATTAATCCTATACCCGTAAAAGCACAGAGCGCGTTCGGTATTTATGCTCATAAAGTTTATGCTATTCGATGCAACCATCTCCTGCCAAAATTGAGCTGCTAACTAAGTTGCAACAAGTTACTGCTACATAGAGTACGCTGCATGCTAAAGCGTTAGTCCAGAATGTCCTGCGATTTCTTATCGAATTGTAGGATTATTTTTTATAAAATAATATTTAACATCTCGCATCAGTCAGGCTGCGTGTCACTTGTTTCAATTCGTTTGAAAATATAATCCCACGTAAATTTCGGCATAGACTAACAAAACACAATCGTGTTTTGTTAGTCTATGGTTTCGGATAGCTATATATATGATTGATTACAATAAGCTGCAGCTCGTTTTCAGTTTGATCTCAGGACGCATTCAGAATCAATATTTTTAAGAAAGATTATAGAAGCGAAAAATAATACGACTTCTTTTTGTGGCTGTTGAATTACCTTTTGTACTAACTTTTGTACTTTCGTATTGACATAAACCGCATGGATATACCTTCCGCAAGATAACTATTAAAACACTGTAGTAAGTGTTCAAAATACATTACGTTAATATATATTACGTTAATATATATTATATGGTATTAGGTTGGTTTGCTAAAGTTTCGGCTTCATATTTGTATTGTTTTTCAGTGATGCTTCATTGGATAGCGCATCTTATTGCAGTTTATAGGCAGTAGGTGCAATTAGAGCAAGCATGCCGACGTTTAGACACAAATGAATAGTTGGCCGCTGCATTATTATCGAGATTTCATAGCGTCTAATTGGATGCCTAATACGGCACTTAATGTGCTTATAACCCTTTCGGACTTTCGATGTGTAGGTATTTAGAAAGAAAAATTGATAAAATATCTAACTACACTAAGCTCAATAACTATTCTCATGTAGGTGACTGTGTTTTTTTGAGAATAGATATCCTTAAACCTATCTAACCATTATTTTAATAAAATATTGCGTTTTTATTCATTGGTTTTGCTATCCCCAATACAGAAATTAAGAAAAATATAGCAAAAAGTTTCGATAATAAGACAAAAACGTTCCTAACATCAATATTTATCATTATATCAAAAGGATAAGTACACAATATAAAATCCTATTCAGACACTCGATAAATCTTCCGTTAAAACGTACCCCGACATCTGATTAACCAGCTCATATCCCCCATTACTGCGAGACATACTTAATTACATCGCTAGTGGGCCCCAGTTAGGCTTTTGACACGGCAGACAAACGCATATATCGTGACTTCGCCCCGTAAACTCACTTTGTTGATAAAGTCAATTAGTTGTATCGGAGCAGGGACTCTATACTCGTACAGTCGTATCAACTGATTGTGCCCACCCTCGCACGAGCCGCCATACCGGTCTGCTGCGATTGGTCGGTGTAGCTCAGGGGTGTGGCCTCGGACCGCCACTTTTTTTGTTATTTCGGAGAGGTGCGTAGGCGACCGCGCTTTATTCTTTGCCAGTCGATGGAAGGCGTTGGTGTGCTATAGTTTATTGTCTGGCGTCACATGTAAATAGTGTTGGTGCTTGCTGTTTGGTTGTGATAAGGACTTTTCCGGAGTTTAAGTGATTGGACGAGGTGAGTGATTGTTTGCATATCATTTTTATCGGAATATCTTCACGGAATTTGTTTTTTTTTTTGTGAGCCAAGTTTTCGTTATGTGATATCTTATTTGTTAAATAATACCGGTTTTATGGAACATTTTTCTTATAAAATATATGTCTACTATTACTTGTTATATATAATGTAATATAGTTTAAAATCAAAATAAACTGCCTCAATACCATTATACCTCCATATCATTATAATACAATTAGGTTCTCTTGAACATTGAAAGATTTAAATTAATAGAACTAAATATGAATGTCTCCCAGAGAGATTTGTATTAATAAGTACTAAATATGAATTTGATTTTAGGTATGTATGACTAATTAATAGTGATAATTAACTTTTTTTACTGTGAGAGTAAAAGTTAATAGATTCAAAATTGGGTAACTTATAATTAACAACACCACAAACTCTAGGAAAAGGTACTTGTAACAATTTTAATCAAAAGATTATAAGCCTAAATCAATTTTAAAATCAAAACACTAAACATAAAGACATATTTTCATCAAAAACATTCTAACTAACACTTAGCTGACAGTCACAAGTAAAATTTTAATTCATCACTTAATATAGTAGATAAAACTATTTATAAATTATTCAAAATCGCGCTCCCCGCAGTCTCTCTAATTATACACGCAATTACTATTAGAATAATGACATAATTTTAATAACCTACGACCCGTTTACATATATCAAAACTGACTCAACCTTATATGACGGGATCCATTATATTTTTGGAAGTTCTAAAGCCTTTGCTTTAAAAACATTTGCATAATTAGGTGCATTTTATTGCTTTATTGAATTAAGGCCGATGTCAGCTTCAAAATTGAAAGCAGCAGGGGGTCCTGTGTTGTTAATTTTGTTTATAGCTTGTATTATGGTCAGTTTTAAAAGTTATTCCCATATCTCAAGCCGTATAGCTTGTTAGATATTGTAAAAGTGGACAACAATAGCATATTTATGTTATTGATCTTGATTTTATTAGCTTTTACAACAGAATGCCTTGTCCGTTTTATAACGCTTGGTTTTTTAAACCTGTTTTATTACGGATGTTAGAGTAGAACAAGATTATTTTTTTAAATGGTTGTGGGTTTTTATTTGCGTTCTCATAATAGAAGTGCCGTAAAATATGAAATAGGTATCATTGAATGTTACTATTAATTGTTAATTCCGAGATACCTAGGTTTTTTAAAAAGTTCAATCTCTATATAAAAATCCAATTTCTCTAAATGTTTATCTACTATTCAAAGAAACTTTTTACCGTCGTTGTAACTGACCAAAGCTATCAGTCTCACTGTGTACATTGGTAATTGAAAGTAATTTTTTATTCGATTTACCAACTCACGATCAAATTCCCCGCACGGCGTGATATCTTCATTTTCATCATCAGCATGTTCAAATTGAGTTCTCACATCACAATGCACCGTAGAATGAGTGATTTCACCGATTTTTTCAACAAAGGGTTGACCGGTCTCAATTCGATTAAGATTACGAGTTTTCGAGAACCCCGTATTCTGCAGCTTTACTATGTCTGTGAGGTTTTTTGTTGGAAGGTCAGGGGTCTCAACGTTGTGGTTATGTGGCTGGCTGTGATGACTTGCGTATAGGAAAGGAACGCAAGCAGCATTGTTGATTATATTAGACTTCATTAGATCTTAATTAACATTCTGGATTCTCATTACATGCCCGCTTCGCTGGCTGCCTCGCTTGCTGAGACTTTAATAGGAAAGTCAATTTGCCTCCAACGTTTCGATTATTTTTTTCTGTTGCACGGATATTAAAACTCGCGTACATTACATTCTTTATGTTTCGATTAAACCTGTTCAGATAGAATATGCCATTAATGTTTATGCAAATTATTAGACCTATGAAACGAGAACATGTTAGCACCAGATAAT
Organism: Eupithecia inturbata; assembly: GCA_963662085.1. NCBI lineage: Eukaryota > Metazoa > Arthropoda > Insecta > Lepidoptera > Geometridae > Eupithecia > Eupithecia inturbata. The sequence continues at coordinate 3,742,944 of OY759180.1, read as the reverse complement.
TTCATGGATATGTAGGCAACCTAATTAGGTTTATGTAGGTTAGTTTGGTGCCTACTTGATATGACTTCCGCTGTTATTTTTATTATGTAGGTACCTACTTAAAATATATAAAAGAGTTAAAATTGAAATGAAATTGATAAAATTGAATGTCCTGATTACCAAATGACTTTGAACCTTAAGCTACCAGTCTAAGCCAGGGTTATCAGGTAGCAGCAGGCATCAGGCAACACGGATGGGAGTTATCGGTGATATAATCCGAGACGCTATTAACACGAACAGCTAATGGACAAAAACTTTAATCCTTGTTCGGTCAGATAGTGCGAAATGGTTCGTTTACGTTGACATTGAAGACAATGGAGATTTTGTTTTATCCTTAACTAAATTTGGTTGAATATAAAGATTTTTTACGTAAAAGTACCTTCCAATTTTTTTTCTTGTTCTTTAAGATGTCGCACGTCGCACAATATCCGCGCTAAGTCGGAAGGAACCGGGATCAAAATTCATTTGTTTCTATTTCATAGTAGTTCGTTCAGCATTACCTATATCGTATTACTATATACCTAACTATTTGTCATCTTTTTTTACACGTGTTTTTGCTAATAAATGACTGTTACTTTTACTAAAATCCACCTTGTAAGGGGATATTATTAAAAGAATCACAAAAAGGTCAGTCAAACCAACTATATACGAAGTTTATTAAGAATTCCGGTCATTTGGACAAAAAGTCTGAACCCCAAGGCGCCATCTCCAACCTTTGGTTAAATCCTATTAAAATATTCCTGAACTGCCACGGGTCGATTTATCTTATCAAGTTTAATAGGAAGCTAAAGGGTGATTAGCATAAGGATGAATTAAAAAAAACGCTAAACCAATGAAATGTGCATTGGTCTTGAAATTTCTCACCCGTATTTATAAGTTTTTTAATTTACTTATTTATAAGGAAAGGAATTAGGAACGATAGTCAGCAGATGATCGGAATACTGGCTTTTATTTCGGTCAGAGAGTTAGAATTGCCATTTAACGTGACGATGCTGTGGACTTTGCGGACTTTCTGCCTTTTGGTGACGGTTAATTTTTTTTAGGAAATTTACGTTAGTCTACAAAGTAGGTATTTTATTAAAGTTATTTCTAATACGCTGACTGACTTATATTAATAATATTCTGTTACTGCTGTATGTTTGATGAAAGGCGTCAGCAGAATTTCAAAGCTGCTTAGAATTTTCATATTTACCGAGTATTTACCATGAGTTTAAAATTACTTGTTTTATAAAAATACCCAATAGTGTTCGCCATAGTTTTTATTGAATTTCAGTAATTTATTTGATATTTTATTTGCTCCCTTTGGGGTCGAGACCCTAGGTCAGTGGGGTATCGAGGTTCTCCGGGTTTTTAAAAAGTTATCAGAGTGTCTGGTCGACGCGACGAGTGACCCGAGAGCTGGCGGGTATCTGGCGCAGCGCATCAGCATTGCCATACAGCGGGGCAATGCAGCCAGCGTCTTGGGGACGCTTCCGACTGGTATTGAAAGGGATCAGTTGAGCTACCTGTAGATTGTTTGCAACAGTCTGCAGTTAACTTAATTGTTTCTATTGTAATTACTTACTAGTTCTAGTTCGTTTTTATTATTTGATTGTAATTTTCTTTGTCAATAAATAATCTATTTTACCTTCGATAGAAAATGTCTGAAAAAGTTAAGTAACGGGCAAGCTCAGTTTCACATTGCCAGAAAAACGTTAAAAAATCTATTACAACAGACGCTAAATAAGTTTAATGGGCATTTCTACAAAATTACCGATATAATAGCCAGTCCTCAGATCGTCACTTTTTAGCCACTTTTTACTTCATTATCGGTAATAGTGTTGCAAGTTTAAAAAATGAGATTGGCCACACCGCCACGGTTTATTGATTACGGGGTAAACGAACTTGGGATTATTACCGTTATTCTAACAATAAACGATTATGCACTGGCAATCATGCCTTTTGAACTGTTATTGTGAACAGGATAGGCTAAAGGACTGGTATGATTGTATACCTACTTATTTGTGTCACACATGGATAGTTAGGTCATATGCACTGCGGCTAACGTCTTCTGGTTTTAGTGATGTTGCTTCTGACAAGTCCATGTACAACGATGCTTAATCCTACCTACAGTGATTTCATTTCGTGTTGTATATTTTTTTCGGTACTTACCAACAATTCTATACTTCTGATTTATATGTATACATAACCAAGGTGGGTTTCACATTGCCATGCCGTTCCCAAATAAAGCTCTTCTTTTTAAATTATATCTTACATTTGTTTCTTCGTTTTCGTATGTTCTTATTGAGCTGTATCGGCTGATAATGATGGTAATTCAGATGTCGCCAAAACTAAACTAATATAACAACACTGAAATTGTTGCCGTCTCTTTCTTATCGATCTAAATAAAAAGCATGGCCTAATTTTTAGTGCTGTCCAAGGAGTTTAATTTAGTTTTGAGCGACAACTGAATTGTCACCAATGTCTCTAATGTCATGTCTATTTCTAATGTAGACCCGGCTCTTCGAATCATAGACAAAATCACTTACAAAAATATTGGAATAATTACTGTTCCGATGGCCAGTCACTGGTGAGATTGGAACGAGCTATGGTTAGTGGTAACCGACCGTGACGCCACCTGCCGGCGCATCTGCGCACACGCTTCCTTCCCACCACGAGGCCAAAGTATTAGCAACTTTTAATGGTTGGAGTGCTTAGAACCGAATGGCGACAGGAGGAACCGAACTTAGTAGGTACTTGGTATTTGAACGCACAGTTTTGTAAGCCAAACGCGGCAACGACGAACCCGAAATAGCCGAATTTTACTTTTAGTTGAATTCAAATTTGTACACTTGTTCACGCCAAGTAGAACGAATCGTCAGAATTATTAATTATTTTAACTTGATTACTTCATATCCCTCGACGGTTTAAAGAACAGATTTGTCAGCTTTCAAAACGTATTAATTTCCGTTGCTTTATTAGCAAATAAAATTCTATTCAATAGAAACAAATTAGAACTAGTATTGACAATTTTGAAACAGTAGAGCTAATTGCATACGCTGTTAATTTAAATTGCTCTCGTCTAATCTATGTCCTTAGAATAATCATCATTAAAAAAAAAAACATTCATCAACCATGGTTCTCGAAAGCCGCCAATCCACCGACACCCAATACTATTTTACGGCATCTCAAGAACGAACCATTTTATAAAACAAAACCTTAATCCTCGATAACTGCCTCGTCGTAATTAAAACACAAATTCCACTCTGAATTAGATCGGAGTCTAACTAATTGTTTTTCAGTAAACCTAATTACTGTTTGTCATTTCGCTGATAGTTAATTAGTTTTTATTGAAAAGGTAATTAAACGCTGGTTAATAAAAACTATGAGCAAAAAAAGTAGATGAAGAACTGTATAGAAGATCCAGTTTATTATGATTTTTTTAATGAGGTAGGTATTTTTTTTTTACTGGCACGTAATTTGATAGTAGCTCACAGCTTTGGGACGTTGAGGGTAAGTACTAAAAATATTGAAGATACCTGATTTGTATTACTGAAAGGAAACATTCATTTATTTTAAGGAACAGGTAAAGCTGCATTAGAATTTTGAAAAATTATTCGCTTTATCCGAGAATTGAGTCATTAAAATCAGAAATATATTTTTAATGACACCTAACCTATATTTTTTTATAAGTTGATTTTAATATTAGATAGGTAGTTGATTCCTACGCCATCGTTGGGTATGTGCTCGATGTCCTACGCAGTGAGATTCGAAACCGTTGCGGGTCGACTCCCACCGATAAATACACTGATAAATACTTGCAAATGGTATCTCCATCTTTTTCTGTTTTATGTAGATTATCAATTACCTTGCATACCTCGCATACTTTGCCTACTCAGGGGAGATGTATGCAAGTCATAAACAATGGATTTTACAGTTCAAGTGGTTAAACATCGGTATTAACCTTTACGATCATTGATTAGAAAAATATTTATACAGGAAACTATGTAGTATACCTTAATTACAAAAAATATTACTAACACTGCGAATATGGGACAATAGGGCTGTAAATCAACGAAGACATTTATCGTGGAAGCAGCAAACGGCTGGTGACCACGGCCACTTTGTAGGTACAGGTACAGAGAGCTCTATCGATAGGTCACCCACCCTCTTTGATGTTTCGAGCCAATTCCTACTAAACCAGAAATATTTAGTGTTCGTTCGTAAGAATTGAATGTTATTTCAAAAATCATCTAAGATACCTATGCTATGCTATGCTAGAGGTGTAGCTAGGCCAGAGGTAGGTAGCCAGTAATAGGCAGACCAAAAAGAATATAATTTTTTTGATTTTATTGACAGTGGTTAGCCGTTAGCCATTTAGTTTCGATGCATAACTATTTGCAAGTGTCTAAGGAACAAAGGGGAAGAACTACTCGCACTTTCCTGTCAAGAAATATTTTTTGCAACAATGCGTCCACAATAAAATGCGGCCAAGCATGGATTTTAGATTTTTTTTCTTAGTATACTTACCTACCTACCTACCTAATTAGAAAAAAGTACTTAAACAATTGTACAGTGTGAAATTTAATACCAGTTGCGAGTAGGTATACAGGTACGCGTAGAGTTGCAGAAAAACACGAAGGCTTTGATTACAATTCATATGCGAAAACATAACTACGTATTATAGAAAAAAGCTTCCAAACTTTAAAATATGGATAAAAACCCTAACTTTTGTATAAAAGCATAAAACCTACTTAGATTTTCCTATTTAACATAATGATAATAAAACTAAAACTGACATATATAAAGGCCTACTATAAAATATCAGATTATCTAGCGGATAAAAAGCTTGGGACGGGATTTGCTCCAACTCGAAAAATAACAACTAACCAACAGAAATCAAAAATATCACTTTATTTCCGTGTCAGTGTTTAATTATTAAAAATTTGACCTTTTCTAAATGTACATTTATTGTATTTATGGAAATAAAGAGTTTTGACTTTTGAGTTTGACATAAACATGCATTATTGTACTCTAACATTATCCTTTATATTGCCGCTAGTAAATAAATGAACATAATCAAAACGAACTATATAATTACCGGCTGACATAATACGCGAATTATATTTATTTATTATTGTATAGGTAATAATAAAATTCATAGGAACGGCGGATGTAATGCACATTGCAATTATGATGTTGAGTCTGATACAAGGGTTAATTGCGCCTGACGTAATGACTTTAAGTATTTGTTCTGTGCTATCTGATAGGGAAAATTAGAAAATGTATTAAAACAAAAAGCTTACTTTATACTTTTTTGCTTTGTCCTTTGTCTATTTTTACAAGTTGGCACCGACCAGGTATATACATATTTTTTTAATAATATAAAAGAATAAGCCGTACTATATTATGGTCTAAATGTCTTTATACTTAAGCGACCTGAACACATTATTTATTAGTATTATTTAACGGGTATTTATCGCGTTTGTTTACCTATTTTTCCCGACGTTTCAACAGGCATACACACTGTCACGGGATGACTGTTGAAACGTCGGCAAAAATAGGTAAATAAACGCGATAAATAATGCTCATAATAATATTATTGTCTATTATTTTATTTCTAATACAACTATCGTTGTAAGAAACAAGGTAGGAGTATAACATAACAATACATCTTATAAGTAAATGCCATTTATTATTAATATTTTAAACGTTAAAAACTGATATAAATGCTTTTCAACCTTGTTATTTGTGTGTCGTCTTTTGGTGGTTCAAAGACATGGCTAAACCATTTAGATTATGATTAAGTTTCTATGCCTCTATAAGTTGTCAATTTTCTTTTTCATTGTTGCAGAATCAGCAACAATTTACCCCTTCTACAACATGGGCGTGTCGGAGCCTGGTTCATCTACCCCCGACCTCCCCGACCGGCCCGGCTCAGGTAGTGGGGAGGAAGATGACATTCCTAGGAGAAAGCAGAGGAGATACAGAACTACTTTCACGAGCTACCAGCTAGATGAGCTGGAAAAGGCGTTCGGGAGGACACATTACCCGGACGTTTTTACAAGGTTAGCTATTACGTTTCTTGACTTTAGATTTACCTCGACGTCTCTAGATGATAGCAGAGAGAATTCATAACTACCTTCACGAGTTACCAGCTAGTTGAGATAGAGAAGGGCATTGGGAGTACGCATTACCCGGACGTTTTTACAAGGTTAGCTACCGTTACGTTTCCTAACTTTAGATTTACCTTGACGTCGTCACTAGGAGAAAACAGTGAAGATACAGAACTACCATCACGAGCTGTCAGGCAAGAAGAGAGCGAAGCAAGCATAATTCATTGTTCGTCACGCTTGATTAGAGCTAAGAAAACGCTTGCAAGATATTTTTATAGTGTTGGTTTATTTTTATGTTCGTGCTCAAGAATCAACCGGACAACCTTTTCGGCATATGGACCGTACGTGAAATTCAGAAGTTCTTAAGGATTTCTTTTTTTACAGAGAAGAACTCGCTCTGAAGATTGGACTCACTGAGGCTAGAATTCAGGTAAGCAACACACAAACTAGTCCTATTTAGAAGAGCAGCAGCATGCTTCTGTGTGTTTTAACACTCCCACTGCGATTGCCAATCCGGCTGCCAAGTGTGGCGAAACCCCCCTCGTTTGGGGAGGAATGTTCAGCCGTGTATGCATATGTATGCTGGTCTAGAAGTCCTATTTTAAACTCATTATTTTAAGCATTCTGTCAAACAAATTAGATTACGAGACGCTATTTAGACACCATGCTATTAGTTATTGCTGTTTCAGATGGGTTCATGATAACAAATCTAAAAAAGTTGTGTAAATTTGCTATAATTTTGTTCGTTTTATTATGATTCGGTCTTGCAACAAAATTGCTGCTATATCATAACATAATTAAACACAGCTACAAAGACAATCCTGTTCCTCACATTTTTTCCATTCACAAAGCGTTTAAAGAATATTAATAAGTACCATTGAGGTTTAACATTAACAATTGTAATGAAGAAGCGTGTGGGGCAAGCGAGCGACAAAAAGTCGCACTTGGACCCCTGCGGGCTCCCGACTGGAGGCCCCGTTTGGGAAGGCACCGCAAGATATTATGAGATGTATTTTATTGAATTGGAATCTATCGAATGAGGTTTTAATAGGTGTAGGACCTCCTCGTTGATGTAGATTGTACCTCTATATAGGCTGTAATATTCAAGCGCATTTTTTTAGGAATCATTTATTTTGTGATCTTTGAACTCATAAAGTGCAGTGAGAGTGAGGGGGATAGTGAAATTAGGGATGAGGTGGATAAAAGGATAATTTTACGTTTTTATCACAAGATTCCATTTTGCCTCTTGAAGAAAACACTCACAGGACTCAGAACTCACAGGACCCCCTGCAATAAGAGTAAAGAGGAAGTAGAATAAGAAAAAAATTTAGGGGATTTCTGTACTTTTTTACATTCAAAGTTCAAGTACATTGAAAGTCGAAGTTCAAAGTTCGAGTTCAGCTTTTTCCCCAAGGGGGAATTCTCATGAGGGAAACTGGAATAAGCCACCCATTTTGATTGGGATTAACAGAATCCTTGCTTATCGGTCCCGGAGCACTAAGATCCCCACCCCAGGCTGTATTCTAAAACTTAGATAAATGTATTCATGGAATTCATCAACGGACCAAGTCGTATTTTAATAATTTTGTGGCTAGAATTCCGTTTCAATCCCTATTTAGATTAAAATCTCAAAAGTGGGTAGTAAGAAGTAATTACAGTTATTTGATCTGACCGATCCAGTTGTATCACACAAAAACACGGCACATCTACCAAAGATTAAACTCGATTAACGTCTCATTAAACCTACTTATGGTCAGTGGCGGCCCCTTATGGTCACACCACACTACAAGCTGCCATAAACGACAGAGGAACGTAGGCCCCGTGTGTAACGACACCGTAATTATCACTTAATCAAGAGTGTATAGAGTATTTAATTAAAAAGTAAAGGGGCATGTAGAATGAGGCAAAGGTTAGTTAATCTGTCGGTGTTCTTTTTTTTGCTGAAATATTTTCACTTTCATTGTTAATTTTACTTAGTTTGTAAAGTGCAGAAAATTCAATTTATTTCATCAAATACACACAAACAACAAAACGTGTTAGAAGTTAAAAAATTAGAAGGCGTGTGAGTGTCCAGAATGCTCCAATACTAATTCGTTGACTGAAATAGAACTGTACTCAACAGCTTCAATAATTTGATGGTGTCCGAATCGACAGTAAAAAATAATATTAGGTCCTTACATATGAAATTGGCGTTTTTCGTACTGGCCACTTTAATCACAAATTTCTCCTCTTTGGTAAGGAATTCCAAATTCAAATTTGTACAGCTATAGACTCATGTATTTGTGCTTCGATGATCGTCATTCATTTGTTTTTTTCTTCTGTTTTTTTCTGTTTGCGTCACTCATTTTACAAAATGGAAAACTTAAAATATCGCATTATTTACGAGTACGAGTTCCGCCGTGGCACTAGTGCTGCGGAAACAACTCGAAGGGTGAATGATGTGTATGGCGGTCGTGTTGCAAAAGAAAACACAGTTCGTTTTTGGTTCCAACGTTTTCGTTCTGGAAATTTTGACCTGCAGAACAAGCCCCGTGGACGGCCTGAGACTCAAGTTGATAATGAAGAGTTGAAGGCTATTGTGGAAGCGGATCCATCGCTAACCACGTCCGAGTTAGCTGCAGGCTGCGATGTTAGTGATAAAACTGTTTTAATTCACTTGAAGCAAATTGGGAAGATTAAAAAGCTTGAAAGGTGGGTACCTCACGAATTGACTGAAGCAAACCGGCAAACGCGCGTCGACTGCTGCGTTACATTACTAAACCGGCACAATAATGAAGGTATTTTAAACCGAATCATTACCTGTGATGAAAAATGGGTTCTTTACGATAATCGGAAGCGCTCAGCGCAATGGTTGGATCCTGGCCAGCCAGCCAAATCCTGCCCCAAGCGAAAATTAACCCCAAAAAAGTTACTTGTAAGCGTTTGGTGGACTAGTGCCGGTATTGTTCATTACAGTTTTCTCAAATCTGGCCAGACTATTACGGCTGATGTCTATTGTCAGCAATTGCAAACCATGATGGAAAAGCTAGCGGCTAAACAACCTAGGCTGGTCAATCGCTCCACGCCACTGCTGCTTCACGACAACGCTAGACCACACACTGCGCAACAGACGGCTACTAAATTAGAAGAGCTTCAATTGGAAAGTCTAAGACATCCTCCGTACTCCCCGGACCTTGCTCCAACAGATTACCATTTTTTTCGAAATTTGGATAACTTCTTGCAAGGGAAAAAATTCAACTCCGATGGGGCAGTCCAAATCGCCTTCAAAGATTTTATTGATTCCCGTCCGACTGGTTTTTTTAGTAAAGGGATCAATGAACTAACTACCTATAAGATGGCAAAAGTGCATAGAAAATAATGGTTCATACTTTGATTAATTAAATATATTATATTAAAAAATATTCGACTCTTTGTTCCTCCCATACAAAACGCCAATTTCATATGTAAGGACCTAATATTAAAATCAAAAGTGTCAGTTGCGCTTGCGACACTGTGTCCCAATAAATTTTGTCCGAATCGACAGCAACTCGAAACTAGCATTCCGATCATCGGTCAAAACTACATCTTTTTAGGGTTCCGTACCCGAAGGGTGAAAACGGAACTCTATTACTAAGCCTCCGCTGTCCGTCCGTCTGTCACAGGGCTCTTTCTCATGAGAAAACGGTTTCTCTTACGGTTCATGAACCGTAAGAGGTAGAAAGCTGAAATTTTCAGAGAATGTGTATTTCTTTTGCCGCTATAAACACAAATAATAAAAATAAAATAAAAATCAAAATTGAAGGAGGCTCAAATACAAAAAAACGTGATTTTTTGCCTTTTTGATCTTAATTTGTCAAGGCTGTCTCTTGAACTACAATAGTTAGGCACATGAAACTTTCTATAAATAAGTATTGTAATAACAAAAATTACTTAAAAAATAAAAAATTTAAATGGTCTCTAAACAAGTGAAAATTTGATGTTGTTTGAAAAATTTGCCTGATTTTTACGGTACGGAACCTTTCGTGTGTGAGTCGACTCGTACTTGGTGGTTTATTTAATGTATCTATGTACGTGTAGGTAGTATGTAAGTATTGTACGTACGATATTTTTCACATATTTAAGTAAGGCACACTTAAAAAGGCAAAAAATCAAATAACTAGCTAGAGGTTTACCAAGGTGCGAAACTTAAAGGTTTAGATGGTCACCCTCTGGTAAGAAGGTAGGTAGGTATTATACTTACTAAAATAATTACAGATTTTAATAAGATTCAATAATTTTTCTTGAGTCATTGCCGAACTTGGCAATACGGCTTTATCCAAAACAGTCAGTTATTTAAATCATTCTGAATTTTAAATCCGTTTTTTGACAGTACAATTTTATTGCTTGAGCTTCAATTGTTTATAATTTTACGGTTGACATGTTTATTGTTGTTTAAATTGTTTACAGTTGCTCAATTGTTTTATTTGTACATTTTCATTGTATGTGTTTTGACGTTAATTTACTATGAAATAACTCGTTCACTTCAATTGTTGTTGCTTTTTACTAAAAATGTATATATATGTTTAATGATCATTCAAGTCTAGACATTAAAAAATACTGATAATAGATTTCAAACTATAGATGCAGGTAATTATCTATATATATTTGAAATTATCAAACATTATCTTTGACGGCTAGGTCTCTGCAATACGAGTAATTAAAATAAACTAGGTCAATTGCCAATATAAAATAACATTGAACAAATAAATCAATTAATACAATACACTTCAATCCTATTAATCCTGTTACATTTATTGCCCGTTATAAATAAAACCTTTTTGCCGAAGCCCGTTGCGAGCCAAACTAGGTAACTCCTTTTATGTCCGAATTAGAACTTTGCAAGTGACATGGTTTTGCAATTAGTTTGATTTATAGGCTCTTTCATTGCATTTGCCTTTCCTTATTGAGAGGGATAGGCTGTCTGTAGGAGCTTGCGACATGACTTGATAACTCAATTTGATATTTTAGTTCAATAGGTACTGTGTCAAACTTGGAAACGTAGAATAGAATATAACTTTATTGCACCATCAAATACATTTATAAAACAACAACTTAATACTAATTATATCAAATGTGGCACAATCGGCGGCCTTATCGCTAACAGTGATCTCTTCCAGGCAACCTTTGGATGGATAGGATCAGTACGTATTGAAGCTGACGGTGGCGTAATTGATGAAGTATCAAAAATAATACGTAGTACAAAAATAACCAATTGTTTGCAACACGGGACGTCAAAACTGAGATTCGTCAGGGTTGGTTGGTTGGTTTTGTATGTGTAGCAGTCTACAGAGACAAAAATCTCTATATTCTAATCTTCATTTATGACCACATAAAGACGATTTGTAAATTTCAATAATTAGATTTTGTATAAAATTGACGTAGAGATTAAAAAAATTACAAACCTAATAGAATTTATGGGTGAAATCATTGGAATTCCGTTAGGCCTGCATGGTGATAACCCTAAAAATCAGCTGATTACATTTGTTAGTAAACATTCTACAAGCTCGATGGCTCTAGTATAGGTTTATAATGGTACCCTGCGTAAAAAGCAGTACATTAGGGCTCACATTACCAATATATGCTATTCTGAAAATAACTTGCGGTTTGGTATTGAGTCACAATAATTATGACTGGTTATTGTACAAGGCTAGTTTTAAAACTTACAACTTAGCAGGTTTGCAATGTCACCAATTAGGTATTCAAAAACATTTTAGATCATTATGAACTTATTTGCTCTGTCTACACTGGTGACATAACCAAGGGTTAAGAGGAAGATACCTGCATCTATTTCCCCGAAAAGTATGAATAACTATTTATTATGTACAATCTTGGACTGTGACAAGAGATAGAAAACAAAATCCTAACAAGTGATTTTATTTTGTCCATCAGGTGTGGTTCCAAAACCGGCGAGCTAAGTGGCGGAAGCAGGAGAAGGTGGGGCCCCACGCGCACCCGTACAGCGGATACCTTAGCGGGCAACCGCTGCCGTCGTCCGCTATGCCTACCCCTGCGCATCCGCTTGGGTTGAGCTTCGGGCTGAGGAAGCCTTTTGATGCAGCACTGGCTTCGTTCCGGTAAGTAAAGAACAGTCAAAACTGGAAATCCGAAGCTATTTTATGTTATTTTTCGCATTACTGATCATGGCCCGTACACATGTTGGCCGAGCCTAGACTTATTATTTTTTTATTGCAAAAGACGACTTGTGTGGATAAATAGATAATTTAATCAAAAACCGTGCCTCTACTACCGCTTTTGACATGAAACATCACGATACTTACTTATTTATTTGTTGTCAACAGGTACGCTAACACACCACTATTCGGAGCTCAGTACCTTCCACCGCTATCGCGTCAGTCCCTATTCGGCGCCCCGCTATACGCCACATCACCTGCTCACTTCCACTCGCTATTCGCTAGTTTAGCGGCTCCAGAGCCGCCGAAACTATCCGAGAGCTTTTCCCCCGAGCGGAGGATATCCGAAGATCTCCGAACATCATCCGAAGCTACCCGATCGCCTTCGATCTCCCCTCCAATATCGCCAGGCAGTGAGCCCTTGCCTATGCAATCAGCAATGGATGATGTTAGGTCCTCAAGTATCGCGGCGTTGAGACTGGCTGCGCGGGAGCATGAGTTGAGACTTGAGCTGTTGAGACAGAGAGCTGATTTGATCTGTTGATCGGTTTTCTCGTGATAAATAGTTCTAAATTGTATTATTGGGTGTTCAAAGATTGTGGTGTGGTAATTTACAAATAATAAGTATCGTAAGCTTGTATTGTAAATACTTATTTTTGTGTTAACTTAAAGTTTTTTTTATTATTTTTATAGTATGTATTTATAATTTAACTACTGTGTGTAGTAAAGTAATAAAAAGTTTATTTATTTGATCTACGAAAACTTGTTTAGTTAATTACCTACTGTCTATTATTTTAATAAAATATTTTCAATTACATACCATATCCTTCATTATTTATAAAGTAGTTATAGGAAAACAATAAACAATTTAAAAGTTTTAAAAGTCTTTTATTTGTTCTATAATTGCAAGTAAAATATTTTGTTGGGCTAATTACAAAGTATTTGCTTGTATTTTGCTAATTGAGGTACCTAAATAAATAAAAATTGTCTTTTATGGGTTGACGCATCCTTCCCCTATAATTAGTGCTGACATTCAAAACCCAAATGAATACAAAACAACAAAGATCAATTCGTGAAATATGGTCGTGTATAATTTGAAAAATAATATAATTGCCATATGGAATTTGCAAGTCCTGTGATAGGTCTAAGATGAGAGCTTTGAGCGAGCTTTTGGTAGAGTTAAATAATATTTATATCAGTAGAAGACTTCACAGGTAGCCGAAGCGTTTCTACTTGAGCCGTTCATTACACCTCATCTACTAATAGCTAATAGAGCAACTCGCTAATTACTCAAACTCGCGACAAACCCCGTCACACCAAGAATCACTGTCAATCACACAACTAGTTAATTCGTCATTCAAAGCCCATGAAGAGATCATCTCTATCTGAAGCGCTACACTACGTAGACTAGATAGAGCTGCTCGTTTACCACTCAAACTCACACTAAGGGTCACTGGTAAACGCATACAGTTCGATAATTTATCACTCAAGGCATCGGCCTTGAGACGCTCCCTTTATCGAAAGGGAGCGTCTCAAGTTGAACCATAAACACTACCACTACATAGAGCAGAAGGCACATTCTGCATACTAAATGACTAATTATTGATTTAATATAGCATGTCGCTCACCGTTTCCACTCGCACCAAACTCCGCCAGTCCATGAGTCATCATCAATCACACACAATTCGCTAATTTGTCACCCATGGCCTATTACACAACAATAGAGCAGATTCATAGACTGGACTGAGCAATTAGCTTACCGCTCAAACTCACACCAAACCCCTTCAGACTGCGAGTCATTGTCAATAACTCACAACTCGCTAATTCGTCATTCAAAGCCAACGAAGCATTACCCTACGTAGACTAGATAGAGCTACTCGCTTACCGCTCACACTAGCACCAAACACCGCCAGTCCATGAGTCACGTCAATCACACACAGCTTGCTAATTCGTTACTCAAGGCCGGTGAAGGGAGCATCTCTACGTGAGGCATTAAATCTAGGCTTTTTTTAATCTGTGACCTAGGGCGACCGCATCTTTGTTATGATTGAAGCAGCTGGGATTGAGGTGAATCTTGTTTGCTGTGGGCACTTGGACGCGATGAAGAAAACAAAAGAATGCATGCTATTGTAGCTGAACTTTTTAATTAATTTGATTGGGGTCGAGACCCAAGGTCCGTGGGGTACCGAGGCTTTCCAGGTTTTTAAAAAAATTTTTGAGCTTCTGGTCGACGCGACGCGTGACCCGAGAGCTGGCGGTTATCTGGCGCAGCGCATCATCATTGCCATACAGAGGGGCAATGCAGCCACTGGTACCGCTTCCGACTGGTATTGAAATGGATCAGTTGTGCTACCTGTAGATTGTTTGCAACAGTCTCCAATTAGCTTAATTGTTTCAATTGTAAATACTAGTTCTAATTTGTTTTTATTATTAAATTGTAATTTTCTTTGTCAATAAAGTTTTCTAATAATTTGATTGGTATAAATAAAGAATCGATCAAGGTGCTAAAGTGAAAATAAAAGCTTAGATACAACCCGACGGAAATGTATGCAGACCTGATGCCTAGACCGCGCATACATTCGAGGTGCATTCGAGATATTTCCGATGGGTTATAGATGGAAACGTCATCGTCCGGCCTATTCAACTATGATCCACTTTGCAGATCCACTAATCGTTCATCAACGTGGATCAGTTTCCACGTACAGTACATACATATAGAGACACAGAGAGCCAGAGATGGTTTAATTCAATGTTGATTAAACGATAATGGCGAACTTTGATTCAACTTCAAATTCTTGATGGTTGCTCTGCGTGATAATGGCTTTGACTCGCATAAGCTTAGCGCTGGACGATCAAATTCGTCATCAAAAACGCTGTTTGTGATTTTTTTGCAGTTTGTGTATTTGCGTTTGGGAACAACCCCACAAAATATTCACAAAACTTTATCATTTTATACAACGGGCTTCGTTCCTTGTTTTACAGCCAATTTCATAAAATCTATAATTCAAATTGAATAATGCTCGTGTGATCACTAAACAGTAATGCCTTTACGACAATCAGGGAACATAAAAGGGTCCTTTCCGAAATTATATTTAATAAACATCAACATTTTATTAGTATTTATTTGACAAACAATTACATGCATCCTTTGTGATGATAATGGCGCTTATCATAACATTTTACGAGTTTTGTCATGCCGGCGCGGCATGGGTTGACTTACGATATATCGATGAAATTCAATCGAAAAATATTGGAGTTCAAAAATATTATTTTCTAAGTTTTGTTTTTGACCTAGAATAGCAACTATGCAACCTTTATGAAATAATCAATTGACCTAATAGATCACTAGTACCTACTAACCGGACCACCTCGTTGAAGAGCATGTAGTAGGTATATCACACGACACGCCGCTCGGGTGGCATTATTAGAGGCCGGCAGTGATTGCATTAAACTCTTTGATGTAAGTTATACCGTAACGATAAAAATGAATTAGAAGAAAACTTACAGACAGTATGCGCCAATATCAAATGGATTGCAGTGAAGATTGAGTATCGATATCCACAAATATGTTTCATCGATACCGTTGGACATATCTAGAGATGTTTGATTTTTATTGCCTCGATAGTTGGCGCTGGCCTGCTAACTTTTATTCACCGATCTTTAGGTACAGGGTTTTATAGCCAACCGTAAATAACGACGAATAAAGACGTTTTGTGAACAAACCCAGACGTTTCCATTTGAATTCTTTTAAATACTTGCTTTAGAGCAGTGTTTGTGCTTGTGTTGAATCAATTACGATTTAATAATTTGATATCGTGCGTCACGATCGAGGTGTATGTTGGTTTTATCGATAGAGGAACGGCACTATTCAAATTGGTTTTATTTTTCGCAATATTAATTTTAATGAGAGATATCTCTTGTTTGTTCTAGAAAGCGTATTTGTACCTATGAGAGAATACCTTAAATATAAGGTTTCATTGACTCGGTTTTGATAAAAAAATATTCACAGAAATCAAAATTAAATAACTTTTATTTCTTTAGGCTTACAAAATATGCTCTTCGTCAACCTATATTAGTCCACTGCTGGACATAGGCCACCCCTAATAAGCGCCATACGGGCACCATAGCGTTATCAAATAAGCTAAAATTTTAAAATTATAAATTATTATCAAATAACATAAGAATAAATAACATATTCCTAGAAGCTTCGAATAAGTAACATTGTAAGGTACGAACTCAACACCAAGACAGGAACATCCAACTTTGTCCATCGGCGAGAATCAAACCCCCTGCCTATGTCCTATGAATGAAATTGTGACTAACAATAAAATATTACGAGCTCCCTAATTGTAATCAAGTTCAGAGCCAGACTCCATCATGTGCATAATTAACAAGTCCTATCAAATAAACGCATGATTTCTTAGAATAAGCTTATTAAAAATTTAAGATTCCGTAACGAACCTTCATTTGATTACTTGGGGCCTATTCGAAGAAAGTATCTACAAGAAACACCGGAAACAGCATTTTAGTAATAGCCGGATTAAATACCTACCTACGGAATTAAACATACATCAAGACAAAAAGCGTAATAAAGTACGGCTTGATCCGCCGTACTATACAATGATGATTTTTAATGTAGTTCGCGGTGTAGTATTGCATCGTTAATATAAAATAGAATAAAGCAAAGATTTATGTTATTCCATTAATTTCTCGAATCTATCTAAAATATCACGACTATGAAAAAATTTTCACGTACACAGTATGTTAAATTTTTTGGTAATTTTAAAGATTTTATATTAATTGTTTTTGATGTCCTCGTCATGAATTTAGTGAAAATGTGCTACGTTTTTGTTATTTCCAAGGAGTCTTGTCACGAAATAGTTAAGTCTGTAAAATTTTCCTAGGACTTCATACGATACTTCGGTAAACTATTGGTTCGTTGTGAAAATAAAAAGATGTAAGTATGGTGTACTCTAAACATAATTTGAAATCTATCATAGTCGTAGAATTCTCCGAATAGGCCCCTGATTAAAAATAAACAGGATATCGATCCCGTTTCCCACAAAACGTCCATATGTTACCATTAGCGGTAACGAGACGTTTATGGCACGATTCATCCGAATACTATAATCGATATAAATACAGAATCGATTAATTTCTATAAAATGTTAATTCGGTCATCAAACAGTCGGTCGGATCGTTATACTAATCAATGTATGGTGCTGTAAACATTTATGTCAGGCTGTCAGTGAACGTTGTAAATAATATTACTAATAATTGGATTCGGTATTGTTTTCGTTTTTAGTTAATTGGGTAATTACTTGATCGGGGTGATTGGGAAAGTATGTCAGTTTCGTAAATACAATTACACTGCACCTAATGGCCGTGTATTTCCGGCTTAGAATTTGCAGGACCGCAACTCTTCCCGCGGGTGCCGTTAGAGGTGTTTAAGGGATATCCAACAGGGGGCGGGCAGCAGCGCCTCCTGCAGATCAATTTACTGCAATCCCAACCCGCATGCCCAGCGTGGGGATTATGGACAGGCAATGTTAAAATCTATTCGTCAATTCACCCACGTCTAGTGATGACTGAAAAACAAAATCAATATTTTATGACCCATTTACGTAATTATTTCCAGATTTGTGTAGATTAAATGCCATAATATAATTTTACAGTGGCAATAAATTTTAATTTGGTCTCTTACTAAAATATTAGATCCTCTTCGGTGATTTTCCTCAAACATCAATTTGAGTTCGACAGCTCAAGGACAAACAGTCAAACTCCAAGCGATTTTAGCTATTGATAAAATATTTGGGGACGTTAGAGTGTTGAGTGGTAGATAAAAATTACAATATTTTGTTATTTACTAAGATTTTTGTAAAATTATAAACTGACTGTCATGCGAAAAGCAACGGGATCATTAACTTAACGCATTCACTGCCTAGCCTTAGACCCACCACGCGCGCTGCCGCGCGCCGGCGGCGCCGCCCCGCCCCTGGAGGACCAACCGGTATGCATGTGCTTTGCTTCTCGGGCCATGAAAATGTTAACATTAAAAATGTCGTGGCCATCATTTTTAGGTACTTCTAGTGACCCGAACAGAAGAAGCAGAAACGAACGTACGTCGTCTGATACCCCCAAATACCCTCACTCATTCTTGAATGAATGAATGAACAGTTTATTGCACTTAAAAAATAACATAATAAAAACCTTGTATCTACATTTAACACATACTCAGTACAATAGGCGGCCTTTTCGCTGAGAGCGATTTCTCCCAGGCAACCTAAATAAGAGTTGGTAGAGCACAAACATTAGAAGAAAATTATTCTTAAAATACATTCTACATACAATATAATACAATACAAAACTAACTTAGGAGCTAACCAAGAAGTATACCTATAAATATCTTAATACAAAAGGTTCCACAGAAATATATTACCACAAAATCTGATCACCGATGGAGCTACAACCACATCTGGAGCTACAGAAGGAGAAAATGAAGGAAGATTCTTGCTGCAATCCAGAGCTACACTTGGTGCTTCTCTTGAATCAGATAAGCATATTAAATATTATTTTATTCCACATCATTTGATGGTTTACGTTTTGTTCGATTTTACTTCTGTAGGACCAAAAACATAACCAAAACGATCACATGTTTTTCTGTCCTGCTTGCCACGTACACACGGTGATGTGATGACGTGTCAGGTGATAGATGACAGTTAATATTGACAACACAATGCTTTTGACAGTGACATTAGGACACTTGTAGTGGTTTTACACTACAAGTGCGTTTGCTATTTTTCTGGGTTTGGAGTCTCGCTCAGTTTGCATGGCGTAGAGATAGATGCCTTCTATTTCAACGTTGAATGGCAGCTGTTAGCCATTTACAGCTTGTTTCCGTCACAGCGCTAAAGCTGACAAGCTGACATGAACTTTATTCTATTGAAATTAGAATTCAAAATGTATTTTCTCTAGTCTCGGATATAAGCCAGAAAACCTAAAACTTAAAGTACCATAATGTTTTAATATTTTTAGATTCTTGTATTTATTAATTTTTTGATTATAAGTTTATTTGTTGAAAAAGCTGTTCTCCCCAGTTCCCCTAAATTTCCTTCTCGCCGGTCGTGTCGTCATAATGATGCCAATAAGACAGGATCAAACTGAAAACCGCACCTGATCCGCACCTGTGCGATTCAACAAAATGGCTTACCACAAGTTTCAAACGAGTGGCTCGCGAGCTGTTTGTCATCTGATGCCGTAAATATAAAATTCATCTTAATGTTACGAGTTAAAGTCTATATTTGAATGCACATTTTTGTGCTGTGCTGCAGCAGTGCTTTTCAGGTGTGCGACAAGCGTAATAAGCTGATGGTGATGATGGGCCCTGGAATATCCCATGGATTAGCATGGGATATTCCAGTCCAAGTCAAAAGCGCCGGCTGACGTCATGAGATGAATTAACACATAATTTATGCTGATTGAACTCATAATAGAAAACTATCAACACTTGCTACACCCGGGATCGAATGATAGCGATTTGTATGATTTATACTCTGCTTCTTATATGGTTTAATGATTTTTATGTTAATCTTATTTAAATGAAAAAGTGCGTTTCGATTTACCTACGATCTAAAGGTGATATCAGACGGTTCACTCGAATGATTATTCTCTCGAGTGATTGCTTCATTTTCCTTACATTCTATGTTCACACTGCTTAGAGGAAATGATATAGAAAAGAACATTCATTGTTATTTTCTTTCAATATGTCATCAAATGAATGTGTGTGTTGGAATTACTTTAATTTGTGATCATTTAATCAAAGAGATGACAAAAAAGAAGCAAAGAAAACGTCGACGGTGGTGGGTGCGACCATGGATTGAAAGAAGAAATTTATTAGTAGCTTCAAGTACATTGAGAGAACTAGCCGTTGAATATCCTGATTCATATCGTAAACATCTTCGAATGGATGAAAATAAATTTGAAGAATTTTTACTTCATGTTGCTCCGTTAATAACGAAAGAAAATACTTTAATGAGAGATAGCATACTTAACCGAATAAAACTTCAAATTTTACTGACTGAGATACTTGGCTACAGGCGATAGTTTTGTGTTTAGAGTTTTTATACAGAGTACCTGGAATACAATATCCTACTTTTTTCAAGAAGTATGTGAAGCTATTTGGCAGGCCCTCGGAAAGGTTATTAAGGTCAGTTATATATTTTATGATTGAATAAAAAATTAAGTTATCTTCTTAAAACATTTTAATTTAAATACACAGGCAATCAACATTCACATAATATTTTGCAGAGCTTGTGAGAGTATGTTTTCTTTCTCTTGGGTGGATGTTGTGATTTGATTGGGCTCTTGTGGTGAACTCATGGGTTCAGACACAGGTTCCGAATAATCAGGTTGTTGGGTGACATTATACTCGTAGTTATGATAATCCGGTGTCGTATTTTGATATGGAGATGGAGTGCTGGTGTCCGAGTAAATTAGTTCAGGCAATGATTGTGACAGCTGTGTTAAGCGTTCCTGAGTCATCACAGATTGAAGCTTTTGCTGACATATCAATGCCCTGTTCTGAGGCATTTTCTTCAGTTGTACTGCCAAACTTTTGCCAAACAAATCAAACTCATCTTCAGTTTGGACTTTGGCTCGCTTATAGGTTTTTAATTCTATAATTGCTCTATCAATCGGCATATCAATCTTCCTTTTGGGGTTTAGTGGCTTTTCAGAATAAGTTGGTGTCATCAATCCACTACTTCTATTCCTACTGATCTCAGAATTTGGCATCTTCTGTTCCTCACTACCAGCTTGAGTCTGTTCAGATTCAGCAGAGTCTTCATTTTGAGTCAGTGGTGCATCTTGTAATTAAAATGTTGACACTATTATTATTACAGGTCCCTGGAAGTCACCATGAATGGAATAGCATAATGGAAGACTACTATAGATAATGGAACTTTCCAAATTGTTGTGGTGCAATGGATGGAAAATTGGTGAATATAACATGCCCAGGAAATTCAGGCTCTGACTATTTCGACTACAAAAAGAATTTTGGTATTCATTTATTTGCAGTAGTGGATGCAAAATATAATTTTATTTATATAGATGTTGGGACAAATGGAAGGGCAAACGATGCATGCGTCTTTAATAAATCAACACTGAATGAAACTTTGTCATCGAGTCTTCTAAATTTTCCTAAGGAAGGCGTAATCGTGGCACGATGCATTTCTTTTGCGAACGGATGTTTTGAAACCATACAATACTAGAGGGAGTTTGGCGATAAACAAAAAATATTTAACTATCGGCTGTCAAGAGCTCGACGCGTGGTCGAAACACTTTCGGAATATTGGTATCAAAATTCCGAATCTATGAAAAGGCGATTCCATTGTCAGTGCAAAAAGTTGAACAACTTGTTAAAATGACGTGTGCACTACATAATTGGCTCAGAAAAACTGCAGTGGGTTACGTGCAACAACGATCACTGGAAAGTGAGGATTGGGTTACAGGGTCCATTGTTCCTGGAGAATGGCGAGAAGTACCTTCTTTAGCATTAAGCGATTTACCACCAACCAATGCAAGATATGACAGTGAAAATGCCCGCCGCGTGCGTGACGTATATGCAGAAAAATTCGTCACTTCATGCACTGTACCATGGCAGTGGAACATGATAAGAAGAGTATGATGTAATAATACTGAATAAACGTATCTACATTGTTATTATTTAAGTACTAGCCTTTTGCCTGCGGCTTCGCCCGCGTGGATATCGGTTATCGCGGTAGACTTCTAAAATCTCAACCCTCTTATTTTGAAGTCGGTTAAAAAGTAGCCTATGTTCATCCTGAGGTCCCAGGCTATCTCTATGTAAATTATCATCACAATCGGCCCCGCGGTTTGGTCGTAATGAAGTAACAAACAGACAGACAGACAGAGTTACTTTAACATTTATAATATTAGAAAGGATAAGTATTAAGTAATCTTCTGTCCGCGTAGAAGTCATTAAACGAACAGGCAGACAGTTATTTTCGCGTTTATAATATTATGTATATGGATTAGTATAGATTGATCGGTAATATACTGAAAAAGATTCAACTTACGAGATTTGATGTACACTGACGTGGGACGCATACACTGCTTAAAAATTCTGCATGTTTATTTTTTTTTGTTTTTGTGTACAGGGTCGGTACATAGACATCGTCAGGAGAACAACCGTTTTTAGTAGACTGCTTTATTTTGGTTAATTCTGTTGTATAGCGAGTCCTTATCGTCTTAATTTTATTTTTAATATCATCTTCAGTAACCTCTTTCTTAGTTTAAATCACTAATTAGAGATTTCATAGAGTTTACTCGCAATGTTCGACCTTTGTATTCATCAATTTTGTGGTTCCAAAGGCATTGATAGTTTTTAAAGTTCTCCAAAAAAAACAATGTATTTTGATCGTTCCATATAAACACCATTTTGCCGCGTAAGACCGGTGCAACGCAACGCAGAAAAAATATAAACACGTTACCTTCGCCTACACAGGACTCGAGACAAAATGGCCGAACCCGAATGAACGTTCTCTCAGTGCTCAGACCGTTCATTTCTCGTTCATTCGGAGTGGGAGTGAATGATACCAGATGCCAATATCCTACACTGTTGGATCGGTTCACTAATGAATTCATTCGGCACTAATGTTTCATTTTGTGTTTAGATGCGTCACTTGGAGTAAAAGATGCAAAATGAAAGACGGAAATGAACAAAAAATTAACCATCTAATATCACCTTAACTGAATACAGTTCCCTCCGTTTTCCGTCCCTCTCGCCCCCCCCCCCCCCCCTTTTCGTTGTATGATCGCTAAGTTCTATTTCTTCATTAAGGAACCCTAAAATATATATTAGCGCGCGTGAGAGCGCGTTGAAGTCTTTTGGTATGAAATAAGAGAAAAATCGTCTACGAAAATGTATAATCAGTTTATTCAAACAATAAATATTTTTTAAACTTTTTTCCATGATATTTTAATCAGGTTGCTTTAGAAAGTGAATTATTGAACTAGGTAGAAATTTACTCGATTTATTATCAAAACATCGATTAACCCAAGATTAACCCGATAAATCACTCGAGCTAATCAGGAATCACTCTAAAACCGCTCACGACACGCAAATAATGTTTTAATTCGAAACACTCGTCGAAATTCGATAAAAGGTTAAAAAGAAATATTCAAACTTCGAACAAATAACGCTGGCTGATAACATCAACATGCGACAAAAGAAAAACATCCTACCATCAAAACCCCATACAACAAAAAAACAACTTAATCCATTTGTGATAAAGTTTAAAATCGCGTCAAAAGAAAAGTTCGTGACAACCCTGCTTTTTTTGAAAATCGAACCTTTCCATTAGTGGGCACGCGCCAAAACTCGATTTGAAAGATACGAAATTCAAAAAGCCCGCTCGGTATAAATAGCGTCTAGACTTCGGTATCGTAACACAAATTTATGTTTGCACGCATTAGTAATACAACTTGCAATATTTTGTACAAAAAAGTCCTGTAGGTTTTGAATAAATATCTGCCTGTCTAAGCGAGTAGGAACTTGAGTTAATTTGGTAGATAGGTAGACGTACTTTAAAAAAATTTAAATTCATAGAGTTTTTCACTCAAAACCACAAATAATAATTTGAAAGGCCACAGGCCTTTCAAATTATTAGATCAAACTTCCTTTAAACCAACCAGGTATTAAAGTCAAAAGAACAGTTATTGCGAGAAAACTGAATAATCGTAATAATTTGCTTGCAATAAACAATTTGCACGACAATAGATCGAATAATTGTCTCGGATCGGTTCACAATTTGATTGCGGTTTTATGATCAAGTTCCGGATGTTGGAAGAATTTGTTGCTTTTGGAGGTGGCATTTTTACTTTCTTCCATATTCAGTAAAAAAAAAAAGTTCCATGTTGGCAAACAAGCAAGCCCGCCGCCTGATGGAAACTTAATATTTTATTATAATAATATAATATTTTATATTATTTATTATATTATTAATATGATATTAGTATTTTATTTTGATATTTACTTTAAATATTTTCTAGAGATGCTGACTAGAAAACTCGGATATCTTTAAGACTATATTAATATTTTTAGTTTGTACGAATATTTCTTACTCTTATTTTTCATAATATTAACATATGAAATAATCAAGAATCAAAAAATGCCTTATAAAGTTATAAATAACGCTTTAATATTATTATAATTATATACCTAAGTAAATTATGTTGTATTTATTTATTTTATGTATTACCATTATTGTAGTCCGAACCCAGTTAAAGATTTAGAATAGAAATAAAGTAATTTTTTTTTCTTCGTAGCTAGAAGTCTGGTTCGAGTCGTTACATCGCACGCGACTGCGACCGCAAGCATTCCGCCGATAGACAATCCGTGATTATAGCTTATGTTTGTTTTATTTCGATCTGCAATAAGAAATCGGTAATATTTTTTTCCGACTCTGTAATAGATGTCGTAAATCTTTTATTTGGCTAAAGCAAGAAAATAACACAAGAAATATATTCTACTTTCACATCTATGAACGACAGGGAGATCCAGAGTGGCGAGTATGAGTTTGCTAAGTATTTACCAAAACGGAAAATGATTTAGTTAACTATCGCTGACTTGCACTTCCTGTAAGAAATCACTCAAAACAATTCGAAAACTATATTGGAGTTGGTGTGAAACTATTAGATCGCTGTCATACCATAAAAAGAAGTTCCTGTCAGTATCGGTAGGGACGCTGCAAGGCGCAAAATGTATGGAAGGAAACGAAAACTCTTGTAGTTTTATTTACGGACTCAATAGAACATTTCTTCTTACAAGGTGTGGTAGCTAATTTTACAAAGCTGATGGTACACCACCAACTTTGTAATATTACTGCACAAGGTTATGTATTAAGGGATTTTAAATGGTCATAGTCAAGCTTAATTTACCATCTTTAAGCAAGCAAAGCAAAATTTTTCCGTTTTCACCCAAAATCGCAATTTAAGTAAACCGCGATGTGCTTGTCTAGTGCTAGATTTAAATTTATATTTTGTGTCTATTTTGCATGCCGAATTCACCGGTGAATTATGTGAATTTATGTATTTTAAGCCTAAGAACTTTATAATACCATTTTTCATGCAATAAAGTGATTATGATTATGAGTCGACTCGCACACGAAGGGTTCCGTACCGTAAAAAACAGGCAACTTTTTTAAAGAACATCAAAATTTCACTGGTTCGAAGACCCCTTTAAATTTTCAACTTTATTATATTTTAGTATGGTTTGTTATAACAGTTGAAGTGTTACTTATTTATAGAAAGTTTCATGTGTCTACCTATTTTTGGTTCAAGAGATACAACCTTGATAAACGAAGAGCAAAAATAGCCAACAAAATAACATATTTTATGTATGGAAAGCCCCTTTAATTTGGATATTTATTTTATATATATTATTTGCTGTTATAGCGGTACAAAAAAAAAACATATTCTGTGAAAATTTCTACTGTCTATTTTTTACGGTCCATGAGATAGAGCCCTGTGACAGACGGACGGACGAACCGACGGACGGACAGCGAAGGCTTAGTAATAGGGTTCCGTTTTCACCCTTCGGCTACGGAACCCTAAAAGCACCAATAACCATTTCTCATTCTCTAACAACTTCTTTTTTTTAATAAGTAATATAAAAAAATCGACTTTTTATTAATATTAATATAATAAATAACTTTGCTTCCGTGTATTCATTTGAACCAACGACAGGTACAGTCGCGGCCACCGCGCACGCCCACTAATTCAATTTACATCGTTTGCGTTATGAGGACTGGTGGGAGGGCAAGTTCTTGCCGAGGCTGTGATTTAGTATTTTTATTTGTATAAGTGATTTTTGGGCAATATTATCCAGATAAAATCAAAGGTTCGACAAGTACCTAATCAAATACAAGGACGCCAGGAAGGACGATTGAGACGTTTCTGTCTTGCCCATCAGTGGGAAATACACGTACATTAACATTACATTACATTATTCTGATTAATATTAATTTTATGCTTTAATTTAATTGTATTTGATTACCTTTAAGTAATTTGATTAATTTCAATAATAAGTAATTTGTTTTAATTTAATTCTATGTAATTTAATTTAATGGATTTGATTTAATTTAACTTGTATATTTAATTTTATTAACTTTGTTGTAGGTACTAACATTTAATAAGAGATTTCTGCTCCTAACAAGTTATGGATCATTTTTTATTAAGGATGGCTGGAAGGATTCCAAGTAAGCATTTGCCATGCAGTGGAATAAAGGATAGCAAAAAATAAAAACAGAAACGATAATCGTATCGTTTCTGTTTTTTTTTTGCTTTTTGCTAAGTAAAACTGAGCCTTAGTCTGTCCTTTATTTTCTACTGCATTCTTAAAGATTTAATATTGGCTAGTCCCCTCCTATATTTTAATATGACATCGCCAACATTTTACGGAGAGGTACAATTAAAAGCATTAAAAAAAAGTTTGTTGGCTTTTGCCTTCGCCTGTACCGGACTTGTTCCATGTTAGAACTAATGAACAAGGATGATTTGCGAAAGAGGCTGTGTTACATTAACTTTGTAATTACTTGTGGGGTGTATTGTAGGGTAGGGCGCCGCCCGCCCAGCCCGCTTCTGTGCTTGTAGTTAATAACTTTTAATTTATTTGACTAGCATAGTCCAGTGGCTTTGTGCATGTGGTAGCTGGATGAAACTGACCTTGGTTAACCACCAACCATTCAAGTTGCTTTTACCTATAATTGAAATATTTTAAAAATCGGGTCGTAACGTGGAACTTTTTCCGGTATTTATTACAAACAAACATGAAATGTTACCTCTCTCTCTCTCTCTCTTGTCGTTAAAGTCTTAAAATCGCATTTTCGGCTTTTTCTTTCTACACTGTTTTGTGAGAATTTTCTGAAAATAATCGTGTGCGACTGTTAAAATTGGGATGCATTTATGAAAATGTACGACAATTCATTGTATTGTACCAACCGGATGGTACATCTTCCCGTGTAAAAAGTACGCTAGTTTCTATTTCAGTTTTCGAGATTCAAACTTAAATCGAAACAAACTAGTCTAGGCAAACATTAAGATCCATTACCTAGTTCTCAAAAAGTCCGACCAAAACTAGCTCAGCCACAGAGGCCAGCTAATAGCGGTCATTAGCAACCACACTAATGACTAGCCCGCCGCCCCGACTCCTACCGCAAACTGCGAACAAACTGTGTCACGAATTACGAATTATAATGTTGTTTGCCGAAATTACGGCTCGGTTACTGAGACGTCTTTGTCACGAAGCGTTGTTTGGTTTTCGGTTGTTTTGGTGAAATAATTATGAAGCACGATAACGATTTGTTCCCGTTGTCCCCATTGACGCTGTCCCCATTATGGAGACTACGGGAAGTCATACAATTTCCTTCCCGATGTCCCCATCGACGTTTTCTGTTATGGGGACAACGGGAAGTCATAAAATTTCTTTCCCGTTGTCCCCATCGACGTTTTCTGTTATGGGGACAACGGGAACTTATAAAATATCCTTCCTTTTATCCCCATTGTCGTATAGGGTCGAGAGATTGCAAGTGAAGAATCGAAGAATTTGTTTTCTGTCTCTACTTGGACTGCAGACTACGTGCGATAACCTGCACGTGGATAACGTGCGTGGCAGATTCTTTCTAAATCCGGTCAGACAAAAGTCAGTCGAGGAAATGACGCTTAGGGTTTTCTTTCTTCTACGTTCTCATCATTTGACAAAAAAGCGGAGAAATTCTAATGAAACTCTAGCAGACTAACATAAAAACTATCGTAATTTGACGAATCCATTATGAATGTAAGCGGGTTAACAACGAACCCAGTTTTGTTTGAAGAACACCAACTAAGTTGTAACTAGTTAACCCGTTTACAGCTTGCCGCACACCTGGAAACATCGCTGCAGCACAGCACAAAAATATGCATTCAAATATGGGCTTTAACTCGAAACATTTAGATGAATTTCATATTGATGGCATCGAATGACCGACAGCTCGCGGACCACTCGTTTGAAGCTTGTGGAAACCTCACTATTCACTATTGATTTCGGCTTCTTCTATTTAAAAACCTGTAAAAACACGTAGCACTCGTAACGTATCTCGCATCTTCAATCTCTCTCTCTCACAAACACCTCCAACTATATTCCCATTGTGTAAATTCACAACTCATTATTTTCAAATAAATTTTAATCTAAAAATAATGAGTTTAAGCCCATATTTGAATGCACGTTGTGCTATGTGGTCGCGCGGTATTGGATTAATGAGTGCAGAACTCTAGCAGACTCAACATCAAAGTTCTCAATCTTCTAAATAAAATACGAACGTCCAACTACACCACCTCAGCCCTTGATCGCGGCTCCTTTCTCACAGACGTCTCACAACACAAGTAGGCGTGTATTTGGTGCTTCCATGTACAACACAAAGCGCCAGTCATCATATACATTTAGCTGCAAGGCGGTGGATAAAAGAGCTCCATTTCATTAGGAACAGGGCTGGCATCAGGGCCAGTACGAGCAACGGATTTAAATAGTCTGATTTTTATGTTCGGATAAATAGCTGACACTGAATTAGACTATTCCAGTATGTGGTGAGCTGTTATAGTCGCTGTTTAAAACAAAACTCGTGTTTAGGTTTACATATCTTTCACGAGTTTTCTTGAACCTGAACTTGTTCAGGTATTGAGGTACCTATTTTGTCTACAAAATAGGTACCTACAATTTGTATAAAACACAGATATCTATTGGATTGATCCGTCGATGCATAGGCGATGATTTAATTTTAAACTCTGCTCTTGACTGCGATTTTATATTCATAATCATTTGATTAGAGTAATAGAAACTTCTGAGTGGTTAGAGACTCCATGCCAGAAAAACTAATGTATCTACCTATCAAATGCACTATTTTCGTGAAGTCGCGGACTTTATATACAGATAGTGCACTTTGACAAGCAACATTGATATAATTTCAAAGTTCGATTCAAAAACTTTTACCTTATCTTCAAGTCAAGTCAGATGCAGTCGATTTGTGTACAAGACTCATTGGGTCATCATGAAGTTCATGAAAGAAGTTTAAAGCATTTGTAACCTCCTGTGTAAAAACAATTATGTGAATGTTAAAGTTCGAAAGACGAACTCATGTCAACTTCGATTGCAAGAAATCGAAACCTCATAGTAAAATGTTTCAGAGCGCGCCTTACAACTGGAGAACCACCGGCAAACAAAAGGACAACAAACTGTGTAAGACAACAATGTTTGCATGGTTGTCGACGCTATGCATCGGGAGACTGGAGTCACAGGATCTTTCTATACCTTAAAAGAAATTAATTAATTAAATACCTTTAAAGAATCCAAACATTCAGTCCCTTTAGGGTTGACTTACCCTAAAGAAAATTCTTCAGTCAGTCCAGCCCTGGCATGTACTACCGTTGTTTGTTTATTAGAAGTTATAAGTCGGCATTGTTGGCAGCATTGAACTATGAAATCAATGAGATTAGTAGCTTGTCCGGCTTTGTAAACGATATGCCGGTTCACGTTTAGGAATAGGCAGAATTGTGATAGGAACTCCTTCGAGATAACCTACTTGCGTGCCATGGTTTTGACCATAGAGGTATTATAGTACAAAATTTTGACAAACATTTTGGGGCCAGAAGAGCCAGAATGGTCATGGTGATCAAGGAGGTTACAGAAGCTTAAAACTTCTTTGTAATATGATATTTTTTAACACGTATAGCCGAAGAGTCGAACTCAGTTCCAAAAAGTTTCGCCAATAATTTTCCAAAGGATTCAAAGTGCTTAAACTTCCCAACTGCATGTAACAATAGTGTATATAAAGTAGTATGTCGATAATGATTTTATAATTTTAAGTTATTAAAATGCTCTTCCTGTTGCAGATTTTTTCTAGATTTCGATGAAGTAGCGCTCTCCCATCTGCCAACACAAAAACCCCAACAAAAACCGAATTTGCACATCCCATTCCCGTTACCATAAACAATATCTTTCTACAGAACCGAGACACTATTAATTTCATTGCCCAGGTACCGCACAGGCAAGTCATCGTCGGCCAATCAACGTGCCTGCACATTGTTTCAAACGACGCCGCCTGCGCAGGCGCCGCTTCCCGGACCGTAATGATGTGTGAATTTTTGAGGGTAATCAGCTGGATTGTGAAATTTCTCTTGTTATGGTTTGGCAGGTGGATTATAGAAAGGCTCGTGAAGAATGCTATCTACACGTTTACAAAATGAAAGCTTTTGGAGAATATTACGAGGGCTCAGGGAAAAGTGACCAATATAATTGGCAAAATATGTACCTACAGCATGGTTATCTCAAAAGTACGACCAACAAAAGTACATTTAAATGAATAGATAGATAGATAACAATACAAACAGAAACGCTAAGTATAGGGGAAGTATAAAGGGCGGCCTAATCGCTATGAGCGATCTCTTCCAGGCAACCTTGAGACTGTTACGTTTGATGATAGAATCCTTGATAAAAATCTGATACCAAGGTTTCTCGAAGACATTGTTACAATGAAAGCCACACTATTGGGTGTCCAGAGGTTCAGGTCAGGACCGAGATAATTCTTGTAAGCAGAGGTTTACGAACGCTAGTTAGCGTTCGTAAACCCGGTCATGATCTTTACGCACCTAAAAAATTCCCGCGACTTTTACGACTCGGCCCATCGTTTGAACATAAATAATACTTTTGAATTAATTGTTCAGACGAAGACATCACAACACATACAACATTTGCTCCCTTTGGGGTCGAGACCCTAGGTCCGTGGGGTACCCAGGCTCTCCGAGTTTTTAAAAAGTTATCAGAGCGTCTGGTCGAAGCGACGCGTGACCCGAGAGCTGGCAGGTGTCAGGCGCAGCCTTCAGCATTGCCATACAGAGGGGCAATGCAGCCAACGTCTTGAGGACGCTTCCGACTAGTATTGATATGGATCAGTTGAGGTACCTGTAGATTGTCTGCAACAGTCAGCAGTTAACTTAATTGTTTCAATTGTAAATACTAGTTCTAATTTGTTTTTAATATTTGATTGTAATTTTCTTTGTTAATAAAGGCCATTGTTCAAGATCATCCGAATTCCCACCCCGATCTTTCCATAAATCGACTGCGGCGGTAATGAATGAGTGCATTACCATACAAATAGAATCAGTTTAGGACGTGTATAATTGGGTCGGGCGCCCCGTCGACTCGCTTTGTACCGCCGCCCGACGGAACAAACCGAGTTTAGTGGTGAGCGGAGCGAGTAGATAACTTTGTTATTATTTTGGGATTCTAATTAAATTATTATTATATATCGATCGATTGTTTTCCAAATTAATCGTGTTAATGTTACGGGTAGTTTTGTACATTGAAATAGTGTAGGTCAATACGAGATAAATCTAAATAAGTACATTTTTAACTTTTTTGAAATCTGATTATTATTACTATGATGTTACATTTTTATTACTTTCTACTCCTACTATGTAGGCTAAGGATTCAATCTTCTATCTGTATATGCACACGAACCCACTATAATAAACTTGTCTCTCTCTCCCAAAAAGGTTTGCTGGAAGAGAACTCTTTTTAGGGTTAAGCTCGCCTTTGCCATAATCTCTCTAGTTTTAAGTTTTACATGTATTTGTTTTTTATTAGTGCAATAAAGAATTATGAATTATGAATAGTCCGACATAGCTTAGACATTAGAGCCCTGTTACCATTATCATGAAATAGTTCTAGAAGATTCCTACGAAGATACTTTCGTGTCAGTCTCTTCCCGCTCAGCGTATCGCCCCACTCGCTTAGCTCTCCGTTCAAAGTGGAAGTCCGGCCAAACCGATGCAATTTATACAGTCGGACGATTGCTTTACAAATATTGGACGATGGTGATGAAGCGCGCCTCTCGTTATTTGTTCATTATGGAACGATCGAATACACTCCACTAAGAACCTAAGTCCATGCAAAATACAACTGTATTATCTTGTTATTAAAATGCATTTTGTAAAACAACGTTTTTGTAGTTTGTTCCAGATAATGTACCTACTCACAGTACACAAGTGCCTGCCATCCAATTTATTTATTTGATATTTTAATTAATTAATTTAAGATTATTTTATATTGAGTCAGAAAACGATATAAACAAAGCCCCGTGATGAAATAAAATAGCATTGATTACTCAAATCAATTTACCAATTTCCAAGATAACAAGACGTCATTTATAATGATTTACATTATAAGTTATTATTTTAATTAAAACAACAAATAATTATTAAACTAAATAAATTGTGCAGTCGCCTGAGGCACTTGGTCCATTTGGTCCTAACTAGAATTTATAGCCCAACGACAAATATAGAGCTGGTACCAAGTGGGACCTTATAAGGCTGCCACGTCGTTAAATTTTATTACAAAAAAGAAAAACATTGGACGCATTTTTGACAATTTTATTAGAATTCTGGTGATAAAACTTGATACTATAATTTGGTAACGCTGTGAAAAACCATAAATGAATTATGGAGCTACCTTTAAAATAAGAAAGCTCGTTTTAATAGGAATGCGAAAATAATGTTGAATTTAGAATATAGAAACGACTAAGCAGGTAGTGTTTACATAATGGTGTTTTGGGTATTTTCTATATATAATAAAAAATATCTATCTATGTATTGTATTAAGTATATCAGTCTAGTACCCATAACACAATCTCTGCTTACTTTGGGGCTAGATGATGCTGTGTGGATTGTCCAGCATTATTTATTTATTTATTATTATTATTATATACTGAGTAGAATACCTAATCTGCTTGCCTTCTTACTCTTTGCGAATTTTTAAAAGGTTGGCAGCCCTTTATTTCAGACAAGGTAGAGACTATGCAGCTAGAAATGTCCTTCGTAATAAATGACCAGACAGACACTTATCTTAATTTACAATAGATAGGTAGGTTGGCAAGTAATCACGATGTAGCATAATTTGAATTTTGTATTGGGAACGCTGGTGCTGCGTAATATCGGTACTTATAAGTCGCGTCGATAAAGATTGGAATTGAAAATGACAGCCTCTCTCTCTTACTTAGATCATATTTAATCAAATATGATGTTGGTAAGTGGGACAGCATGAGAGAAGTACTTATTTTCAAACCCAATCGCTATCTACTCTAGTTATAAGTTAAGTTATTAATGATTTTCTTTCGCTTTAAAGTTAGATAATTCCTATCTGCTATTTAATAAAGAAAGCTGATCGCTAAACCCTTGAGTAGGTAGCAAGTTATCGATATAAAATGAAACACGTCAAAGGTGTCAGAATCAATATTATACAAAGTGTGAACAAAACGATAAAAATACTCTATCTAAAGCTGAGAAACAAGTGTCAACATACTCCACGCACAATTAGGCACGATACGATTACCACAACAACTCCAAAGCATTGCTTTTTACTTCGATTTCATTACGCCGCCATTACAGCCACGCGACTCACTTTATCAATAAATGCAATTACCAATCATTAATACGGATAGATCAAAAAATTTAATTGTAAAGTACGATTGCGGGAATGGGCGGGTCGATCCGCCTCTGGGCGTAGGGAGGGCGAGTGGAACGAGCTCAGAGGAGGTAAGAGGACCAGTCGCATTTTCCGTCGCGGGCACAGCGCGCGTTCCGTGCGAACCATCGACAAATTCGCGCAAGCAACGCGATTTACAAACTTCATGCTTCTATTTTCAAATCTTTTGTTTTTACGCGGACTCTTATGCATGCAGTGACATAAAAGTTATTCAAACTCATTCTCTTTTCAAAACCGTGTGACATTAAAACAAGGATTCAGTGCAAATGGAAGTGGCAAAAAATTTAGCACAAACAAAAGGAATGTTTTTTTTCGAACACAAAAACTAAAGATGAAAAATAAAACTTTTTTGAATGTCAGCCGTGAACATGGATTTGACGACTCGTCGCGGCGAGTTAGAGGGGGCAGATGTGTCAAGTCGGGAACAATGCCGTGAAGTGACAGATGACGTCACGAGAGTGACAGCTGAAGTGCCGCCGGTTAGGAAGACGAGTTCGTTCAGTATTCGGAACCTGGTGGGGACTGAAGATTCGGATCGGCCGGCCGACGGCAGCGTCCATGTCAATGATGGTAAGTGTATTATTAAGTCTGATAAAAATAAATAATGAGTACTCTCTCATATATTGTATTTTAATAGGCCTACGTTAATTTGATTATCAGAGTAAGTGTTAGGCAGTATCATAATAAGTTAAATACAAATATTAATAAGGAATAATAATATTTACCTATCTATCATTCTGGAATTTTTTATCAGTTACTTTTTATGTATTAAGTTTTCTAATAATCAAATACATTTTCATTATGTTTCTCACACAAGATTAAAATAAAATACAACTTATGCACTGCAAACTATTGTTTACGACAACATTAACACCATTCTCTACCATAATATTTTATTAGATTACAATACTTGAATACCACCAATAATAATATAATAAATACTGAATAAATACAAATAAATAGAAATACTTAATGTCAAAGCTCACAGGTGCACGTCTTGAAAGGCATGAATGGATATGAACACTTGGCCGTTTAATTATAATTCACCTTTGTATTTTCAATAACTAACACTTCATGCATATTCACCCATCACATTTCAGAACACCTGAAAAAACGGCCATGTTAGACTCACTTAATCTGACGAGTGTTCAGATAAAAGCCTATAGCTGTAAATCAAATACTTAATTTTGTACGGTTGTGCTGTGTTGTCTCGTCTTCTTCTGTTCGCCTGATTTCATATTTTGGTGTTCGATTTAGAATTGGTCACGTTCTTCGCGTTGTAAGTAGTTTATTTTGTTTTTAAGTTTGATTTTCTAACTCTACCAAGACTATCGCCACGGTCAATTGTGCAGAATAGGTAATATCCATACAAAGTCAAGTGATAACGGCAACTGTGAGTTCAAAACAGGAACTGAACTAGGAATATTTTGTTTAACATTAATTTCAATTCCTAGCCTATGCTAGCCAATTGCCCAAAAACTAAGAACTAATTTATTTATTATTATTTTTTATTTATTTATTGAGCTAGCATAGAAATAAACTTCCAATTACACTAGTCATACAAGAATTACGAAGTGTGCATGAGCACCATTACCGATAATTAAATTCTATTTCATGATGCTATAACGATTCTAGAAGTGTCATCGTGACGTCACCCTTGACATGTTGGTAACACTAATTTTATTGATTTTTACTGCTGCATTTATAAATAATTCTCACTAAGTGGCTATAAATAGCTATAAAATCTACAATGTTGACGACAATTAAAACAATTTAGTTCTGTGATTCCTAGGTTACAAATGGTGATTTGAATATTTAACGACAGTTAGAATTAAATAGTAATTTATAAAGTTTCGAGAGATGCATTTATTAAGATTAATCTTAATACTTACGATAAAACCGCTACTTTTAATATCAAAACACTACGATATATACCAATAATCAATAACTCAAAGCTATATCTAAATATATCCACACTAATATTATAAAGTGGAAAGTAACTCTGTCTGTCTGTTATCTTTTCACGCCTAAACGGCTGAACGGATATCGATTAAATTAGGGATTAGGAGATTAAAAAATTAGGGAGGTAAATGGTATCCCGGGGACGGACATAGGCTACTTAAAAAGCACGTGCGAAGCCGCGGGCAGCAGCTAGTCTATATATATATATACATATATATTCATATAATATTAATCTAGTACTCATAAAACAAGCTCTGCTTAGCTTGGGGTTATGTAGATGATGCTGCGTGGATTGGCAAGCAATATTTATTTATTTAATTTTTGTTATTTAAATCTCCTAAATACTTCTACACATAAAAATTATGGGTGCACCCATTGTCAAAAAGAAATATGGATCATGATTCAGAATAATCATGGCGTTCTTGATCTGGGTTTAAAAATCTATAAATAAATTGCTTCTATGAGTAAGGTATTCCAAATTTAATACTGTTAGTGGAGTATTTTTTATCATTACATATGTAGGTATTGTCTATATTCTATATAATAAATAAATTGAATGCTGGACAATTCACACAGCATTATCTAGTTCCAATCTAAGCAGAGCTTGAGTTATGGGTACTAAATAACTGACATACATACTTAATACAATTCACTACATAGCTAGATATTTTTATTTTTGTTATGCATAGAAAACATTCAGGACATCCGGAACAAATATCTGCAGATCATACAAACATTTGTCCCGAGGCGGGAATCGAACCCGCAACCTCCTGCGTCTCAGGCGGATCTTCGCCCGCCGTGCCACAGAGGTCGCTATATGCCAAATAATCGCACTCCGTCTTAATAACATTTCTAAGGCAGAATGAATGAATTTATTGCACTTAAAAACATAAAAAAATAAAAACTTTACATTTTCACTCAAAACATAACCAGTACAGTAGGCGACCTTATCGCTGAGAGCGATTTCACCCAGGCAACCTAGCAGAACAAACCATGATGCAGAGCCCAAGATAAAAAAAAAAGAGAATAAACTGTCTACAGGACTTATTTAATCTAAGTACAAGTAAGGTACAATAAGTGTTCACATAAATAAACCTGACCTTAAAGGTTTTATATGTCAAAGCAAACCCAACTTCCACGCTATAACCGGTTTTAATCCCGGGTGCGGTTAGAGGGTGCTGCAGTTTGCCCCGGAAGCGGCTTGTTATAACGTCACTGCCTGGCACGGACGTGACGCGATGTGGTACAAGTTAAACTCTTTGGTCAACTTTGTATGTCTTTGGCTTTATACTAATTCTATGGTCTTTGGTCATAAAAAGCCTTCGATCAGGAAAGGTTTCGTTCGTTCAAATAAAAAGCCAACGAAACTTACTCAATATATTTATTGTCGTCATCACATTTGCTTAATAGGTAGGTAATATATTATTTTTTTCATAAGTCAAAAAGTCTTTATTTCCATAAATACAATAAATGTACACTTAGAAAAGGTCAAATTCTTAATAATTAAACACTGACACGGAAATAAAGTGATATTTTTGATTTCAGTCGCTTCGGTATATTGTAGACTAAAGTAAAGAAGCATAGTAGAAGTAGAAGAAGCGAAAGTGTTTGTAAGTATCACAATGTGAACCCTGTTGGGCGTAACAACAAGTGGAAGGCTGTCCAAGCTTGTTTTTGGTAAAAATATGTAGGTACTAAGGTGAAGTAGGTACCTACTTGTCTAGTTTCCGTAAAAAATAATTACAGAGTTGGTAAATAAAAATTAGTATCACTTGGTTGAAAATTAGGGTAGATATATAGATATATAGATACATAGATATTTAATAATATACCACACAAACACAAAATATAATACAGAAGAAAATGCTGAAATGGAAGTACAAAGGACGGCCATATCGCTTTGAGCGATCTCTTCCAGGCAAACTTGGGATGGACTGGACATAAGAGAACTATAAAGACGGTGGCGTTTGAAAAAACATAAGGATATGAAAACAAATTCAAATTCAAATTGCTTTATTTCCTATAGACCTTACAGGACTCTTGGACACGTCACAAAATTCAAATTACATAAGTAAAACTAGAAAAAAAGTGATCACTTTGATTTGATTTTTGATTTTTGTTCAAGTCAATATTTTTAAGGTAAAGCAAAGAAGCGAACAAGAAACCTTTACCTTGTTAGGTTGTTAGTTTTCGAGTTGGAGCAAAACTTGTTCCAAGCTTTTTTATCCTCTAGATAATCTGATATTTTGTAGTAAGCCTTTTTACAAAGGATATGTTTGACAATTTGTTTGAATTTATTTATTGATAATTTTTTCAACTCATTTGGTATTTTGTTGTAGAAGCGTATACATTGCCCTTCAAAAGATACATTAATAATTTGTAGCCTAGTTGTGGTCATATTTGCGAAGGCCAAATATGAACCTGATGCTGAAATTCTGGAGGCGCTCAAGCTTACTCGTAGTTAGCTGATATTCAGTGAGGTCCCTCACTGAAGATCAGCTAACTAAGCGCTATCCGGACGGATAGCAGGCGTCGGCGTAGTCAAGGATGGGGAGTAAAAGGTACTGGGCTAGTGTTACCTTGGTGGAAGATGGAAGGAAATGGCGCAGTCGCCGCAGTGAGCCGGCCGATGCGTAGGGTTTTTGCTGGAGCTATGAATAAAATAATTCCATTTTGCTAAGCCATGGTCTTTTAACTTATTGAATCACAGTCCCATTACCTACCTAGACAAAGAAATAAAAAAAAATGCTGGAAAATTCACACCGCGTAATATAGCTCCAAGCTAAGCAGAGCTTGTATATGCTATGGGGAGATGACTGATACACTTAATACAATACGTTACATAGGTAGCAACCTATTATGCATAGAGAACATCAAAAAAAATCTGCAGTTCGTACAAACATTTGTCGCGAGGCGGGTATCGAACCCGTAAGTTCCTGCGTCACAAGCGTACCCTCGACCGCTGCGACACAGAGGTCGTGTTATGTAATGTACTAAATTTTATTTAGGACAACACAGAAGCAGTCATTAGTTGTATGAATGAATGAATGAACACTTTATTGCACTTAATAAATAACATAATAAAAACCTTATTTAACACATAATCAGTACAATAGGCGGCCTTATCGCTGAGAGCTTTTCTCCCAGGCAACATAGCCTAAATAAAATGTTATGTGCTTGTATGTGTGTAACTAACGAGTAAAATAAACGTATCTATGACTTGTCGCCTTTTAAAAAGGAGGAAGTTCTCAATTCGTCCGTATGTATTTTTTTTGGCAGTTGTATCCTGTCTTGTTAACTGTGCATTCTTCCAAAAAATGTTTCGTCCATTTTCCATAACAAATATTACGTAACAAGGAACACATTATTTATTCATATCTTGCAGATATCATACCGGTTATAAAAATAACCACAATATCGCTCGTAAACTGCATTTCATGGTTTTTGTGCCGCTTTGTGCATTGTGCGAGTGGGACACCGGCCCCCGCCCGAGACGGTGTGGGATAGGGACGAACGGAGCAAGATCTCGTGTTTAATAGGGTTAGTGTTTTATAAACTAAACTCCTACATACTTAGAACCAATGACGATCTCAATGAAGAGAAATAACATATATTTTTTCAAAAGTAGTTCGACTAGACTGTATTAGGGGGCGCTTTGACGTAGGTCTATAAAAATTAAAATGGCAATTTGGAAAACGCCACGACCGCGCGAAACTTCAGCAAAATCCAAGCTAAACTTACCCTCTTTCATAAGCGCCTTATTGGCTTTTATCTCATGGGGGGTAATGCCCATAATCCCCACGTGGACATGCGGGTTGGGGATCGCAGTTCGGTGATAGAATTTATCTGCAGGGGGCGCTGCTGCTCCCGGTCGATATCCCTTAGTCGCCTCTTACTACATCCGCGGGAAGAGACAACACCCGCGTTGGAACAGGCGGTAAAAAAATATTTAATATTTTAATATTAGTTTTATATATGAAGCTGATAAATATAGGCTGTACTTAGTAGATATATATAAAAAATATTACCTTTAAGTAAACCTTCTTTATAATGCTACCTTCCCGTGGGATTTTTCGAAAACAAGTGGGTAGGTAGTCGTTGAAAAAATAGGCCCGGTTCTAAAAGGACCGCCAGATGCATCTCGTACCGGTAATGCTTTTTATCCATTTGCTCTTAAAATAAGTAGCTAAATAAATACTTATATTTTTTTTAAAGTAGCTCTACGTAAGTTGTGCAATGAGGAGGTCCGACCACCTGGCACTTAAGGAAAGAACTACATATGTACACATTTTAATTTTATGCCTTACAGTGGATTTAATTAATGTTACTTATTTGGTTCAAAACAAACAATTTCTAGAAGGAAGCCAAGAAGATCCAGCTAGGCTGGGCAGCGCTTGGAAAACTACGTCGAGTCTTCTCGTCATCCACACCACAATGCTTGAAACAATGATATTAAATATAAATTGAGGCATTGGCTTGAAAACGAAAGTTTTCAACCAGTGCGTCCTACCCGCCATGATCACCTACGGAGCTAGGACGTGGACACTCACGGTAGGGTTAGTTCACCAGTTCAAGCTTCAACTTCAACTTCTTTCTTAATGGCGCCGCTTGCTTTTCGCTACGATTCTGCCAGTGTCAGTAAGGAGTGTCATAAACTTCAAAAATAATATGATCGGTTCAAAAATAATGTGGTCGGTAAAGCAGAGAAAAATTTAATTTTGCATCGAATTGATTTATCTAATTTTAATAGGACAAATCATCATGAAAAGCTTAAAGCACAATGATTAAAGCAGATATACAAATTTATACACAAAACTTTACAACCTAATATTATTATGACTTGTCTTGATTTCTTTGTATTTGGCAATATGTGACTGGTTTGTCACTTTTCTGCCAGTGTCCAGTTCATGGAAATTTCATAGTCATGGAATGAAGGCGAGTTAAAATAATTATGAGCGCTAAATTTTGAAAAACTAGGTAATATTTTTATGCTCGTAGTTTCTTTGAAACTGAACCTGACAAAACAGTCACATATTATTGCCATTATCAAAGAAGTCAAGTCAAACGACATCAGCGCCCTCATTTATTTACTACTCTTTCCGGACCGGACGCGCTGTACCTCCTTTGTGTCAAATTTGCTATTGTTAAGCCTTCTTCTTCTAAGTTCTCTGAGATATTTTTTCTCTTTTTTCGCCTCCAATTTTTTCTCTTTGCTCAACAGAAAATAATTTAAAATATTTTGTAACAAATCTACGACTTTGTTAGTTTAAGTTTAATAACAAGTGGGTGTCCGCAATGCCTCTTAACTACAATACTGTTGAATCAATTAGGTTTCTAGTTGAATGCGAGGAAAAAACTGTCAAACTTCGCACACAATGGCACCGCAACAACAAAGCAAAGTTAGAAAGTGCTACAACTGTACATACGCCTGATAACAACGATCCCTTGTCCATAACGCAGGCCGTCATGACTGCCGGTATGGTGACACTAGAAAAGGCCAATGCTGTGGCTACACAGAATCGGAGGAAAGTACCCATTCGCGACGCGATAAGCGTACCCGACACCTCAAAATTACGCAAGGGGCATTCCATACCCGACGTGGGCCTCGGCGACACAAAAGAAGACCCCCGTCTTGCTAAACTCGATACAGACCTAACCCCTACCTAACCGAGCCTACGATGCGGCCTATCGACCCCAAACAAAGGGCTATTATGTACGAAGGGCGGCCAGTTTACTTAGAGTAGAAACAAGATAGCGCCGGAAAAGAAGTATTATTTCATGGAATCCAGCGGGTGGCAGTGTGGTTGGAGGATGGGTGATAGCTACTTTGGCAGTCAAGCCCCGACTTATGCACGTGCGTATGTTCTAACTAAGGGAACGCAGAGCCGTTCAGGACCGCAGCCGGATCCCGCTACAAAATCCCGATACTACAAAAGTGTAATTTCTGATTATTTAAAATGTTTATAGAAAGTTTGTGACGTTAGTAGATATGCTGGGTATTGAGAGGCCTCCCTCATCCACTCTTACTTATAATTTACACTAGATATGCTTTCGGTGTAATTTATTTTAAGCTAAATCTAGAGGTACAGCCTATGGTAGTTCACTAGTAGTTGATGACAGGCCTCCCTTGATAAGCGTCCTATTTGCTCTTATCGTAAAGAGGTAGGTACTTGAATAATCTTCACACCGCGCCGGGGCGTTGGAGATCGTAGCTTAGTGATGGATCTGTTCTGCAAGGAGTTTTGCTGCCCAGCCCCCCGATGGATAACCCCTAGTCGCCTCTCATCTCGGGAAGAGTTTGAGTGGTGCAAATTCTAAGCAACACACTTTATCTAATTTTAATCTAATTTAATTTTAATTGTATTGATATTTTCTAGTATAGGTGCCTTAGTATGTATTGTACCAATGAAATGTTTAAATAAATTTATTAGATTATTTTATTTTGTCGATTATTTATACGGAATTTACTTTAGATTAGGTAGGTTTTTATTTAGTCCCATTACAAGCCAAAGGCCTTTAGCCTTCCTCTCACACATCTTGTTTGCTCGATTCAAGAACAATTATGTACCTACCTACAGACAAAACTGGACAAGAAGAGTAACTAAAGACAAGTGGACAGGCAGCCATAGCTTTCTTAATGCTGCCTGTCCACTGGAGCGGAGAGGAGAGGAGAGGAGCGAAGTGGAGCTGTGCCAATATTAAATTTACCAATGGAAACACATAAAATCTACGCTCCGATTCAGTGGGCAGGGATTTACGAAGTAGTTGAGAAATTAATATAAAATCGGGAAGCGGCGCTCCGCTTCCGGGAAGCGTAGCGTAGTTTTATCGTCTCATGCGCGG
The DNA here is from genome assembly GCA_963662085.1 of Eupithecia inturbata. Lineage (NCBI taxonomy): Eukaryota > Metazoa > Arthropoda > Insecta > Lepidoptera > Geometridae > Eupithecia > Eupithecia inturbata. The sequence goes on along the minus strand of OY759180.1, from coordinate 3,700,264 downwards.
TGACTATTACGTAATCTCTTTTTGTTATATCAATGCATACATAGCAACATTTTCACAAACATGGCCTTGTAAATAATCGATTTATTTATGAAATTTAATAAATGTTTTACGCGAAATTCCAAATTTTATATTATTACTTACCAGTGCAATAAGGTATTAGTAGAATTATTTATCTTATTACTGGTGTCGGAACACTCTTTTACCGCGCACTATAAATTAATTTTTAGGCTAGAACTATTTTCTTCATCACTTGAAGCATATAGTACATAGTACAAGTAGTACTTCATCACTTGAAGTTTATTACACTGTAGATAGATAGATAGAAAATACTTTTATTGCACACTTATAACTAAGACACAATTAACAAAAGAAACAATTATAACATAAAGTGACAATTGGCGGTCTTATTGCTCAAGAGCGATCTCTGCCAGACAACCTGGTATGGATAGGATCGTCGGAAATACATGGGGTAAGATACACTGTAGTAGTTTACTTACGGTTTGAAATGCAAAATAAGTCGGTACCGACCCATTTTTTTCTTAACTCGTTTATGTCAACAATAATTATATGATAAAGAAGATATTATTGAAAAATAAAATCAAGACCAGCGCATTGGCATGGCAATAGTCGTGGATGTGAAAACAAGAACTGGATGCAATTGGTTTAGACCAGCCACAACTGCCTTTTATCACTGAATGGAAGAAAATGGAAGCCACTGTAAATTTATATTATAACTGTTGGTCTAAATAATAAAATCTATATATATAAAAGAAAGCCGTGTTAGTTACACTATTTATAACTCAAGAACGGCTGAACGGATCTCGGTGAAATTTGGCAGCGAGGTAGATGGTATCCCGGGGCCGGACATAGGCTACCTTTTATTCCAGAATAAAGAGTGCGAAGCCGCGGGCAGCAGCTAGTATAAAATAAAAACGATTCAACTGTCAATTAACGAAGGTTTCGCACGCACCCGCATTGCATCAAGCACTTACACCCTCCCTGGCTAAATACTGGGCAGGTGCGGTGAGTCCGACAAAATAAATTAATTATTACCATGTTTTTACCGAAGCAATTTTGCGTGCGACTGTACTGTAAGGTTCAATGATCCGTGTTTTTTGTTATTAACTCAAGGTGATACAAGAAAGATTGTAAATAAACAGAAATTGAGTAGGTATAAACTTAATTTAAAATTAATTAATGATCTGCTACTGCAATTGTTTTAAAGTAATAATATAATTTAAAATAAACATTTATCTTAACAAAGAAAATTACCATCAGATAATAGAAACAAATTAGAACTAGTATTAACGATTTAAACAATTGAGCTAACTGCAGACTGTTGCACACAATCTACAGGTAGCTCAAGTCATCCATATCAATACCAGTCGGAAGCGTCCCCAAGGCGCTAGCTGCATTGCCCCAGCTGATGCGCTGCGCCAGATACCCACCAGCTCTCGGGTCACGCGTCGCTTCGACCTCAGCTCAGATAATTTTTTAAATTATATTGTTCACAAAAATATTATTTAGATTGAAAACCTGGCAAAGGACCTTCCTAACATAATGTGTAGAATTACCTAACTGCTGCATAAAAATTCGTGCTGGATTTTGGTAAGAAACGCGATCCTGAAAGAAAAACCCAATTATGATAACATAAAAGTTATGCATTAAGGATTTGCAAAAAACATGAGCCAATATGGTTGAAATTACAAATTATCACGCTCACAACAAAGGGTCAGTATATTTTAACGTGAGTGCATAACGTATTTATTTATTTATTTAGTGTGGGATTTGCGTAGTTCCCTGTCCGCACGATAGAGGCGCTGCTGTACCAATTTGTATGGAATAATTTAGCGAGTTTAAAGATAAAAAACTATAAATCGACTTCAAGTTCGGTAAATAGGATTCATCTATGTTCACGTGCACAGAATTGGGTTTACACTTCGATAGCGCGATCTAATTTCCCTAGTAGCGACATCTAGTTATAATTCAAGTCGAATTTAATTTGCTGACACATGGATGGAACTGTTGACACCCGTTGCCATGGAAACCATTAGGTGATAGTGAAATTATCATGTGATAATCTTGTACATACCTACGTTTTACGGTGCACATAGCAATCCCTTGACAATCAAACTTATAGGGGACCACCTCAAAATCAATCTTTATACAACAACGAAAGAATCATCAGATGTTGCAGCGAATATTCTAAATCAAAAGACCTCAATCCGTCATCCATAATATGACCTTCAGCGTACTCCTGTAATGGAGATCAGAGATCATTCATACATTTCATTGTATGAATATTGTAGACAGTGCGTCGCGCGTCGTCGCGTCGGTGCAAAATAGAGTTTTAGCGCTACATATTCTTATTGGCAGCAAGAGCTATTACCTATCTAGCTATCTACGTAGTCGAGTTATAATTAGCACTTTCCTTTGAAGGCTTGGCTGGACAGCCCCCGGGTGCAACCGTTAAACTTGGGCCGTTTAGAACTTGCAAGTAAAGTAACACGCAAATTAACTTACAATATGCAAAAAAAGTGTAAGTTTTATCATTACAATTAGTTACTTTGAATGTAGACTTAGGTTCCTTATAGGTTGATGTTTGATCTTGTAATGAAAACTGTTATAATATTCATCCCAATTTATTATAATAATAATCTTCAGTTTGACGACTCTGATTCAATATCTTCAGGAAACTACGTCGAGACTTCTCGTCATCCATACCGCAATGCTTGAAAACGAAAGTTTTCAACCAGTGCGTCCTACCCGTTATGACCTACGGAGCTGAGACGTGGACACTCACGGTAGGGCTGGTCCACCAGTTCAAAGTCGCTCAGCGAGCTATAGAAATAACTGTGCTCGGAGTTTCTCTGAAGGGTAGGATTCGTAACTAATACATCCGACATAAACTAAAGTTATCGACATAGCTCAAAGAATTAGCAAGCTGAAGTAGCTGTGGGCCGGTTATACCTCGCGAAGAACCGACAAACGCTGGGGTAAACGTGTTCTCGAGTGGAGACCGCGACTCGGCAAACGTAGTGTAGGACGCCCTTCGGCCAGGTGGGATGACGATCTGCGAAAGACTGCAGACAGATGCTGGATGCGGCAAACTGAAGACAGGGCGTTATGGCGCTCATTAGGGGAGGCCTATGTCCAGCGACTAAGATAGGTTGATGATGATGATTCAATATCACCAAATACTTACTGGTACTTGGTAGCTCCAAGAATGTAAATCAGTTGATCCTAAACGTGCGCTGATATGGCATTCAAGAGGAACAAAGTTTCCATAAAAAAGAGTGCCTAACTCTACGAAATTGACTTGATTACTTACTCAGTCAACTTCTTTTTTTAAATACCTACTTAACATAGAAAACTTTAATAACAAAGAAAATTACAATCAAATAATAGGAACAAATTAGAACTTTTTTTTTATCTTTATTGACAAGGAAAATTACAATTCAATAATAAAAACAAATTAGAACTAGTATTTACAATTGGAACAATTTAGCTAACTGCAGACTGTTGCAAACAATCTACAGGTAGCTCAACTGATCCATAATTGTCCATGCCAGTCGGAAGCGTCCCCACGCTGGCTGCATTGCACCGCTGTATGGCAATGCTGATGCGCTGCGCCAGATACCCACCAGCTCTAGGGTCACGTCGTCGCTTAGACCCTACTTCGACGCGATGATGCTCAGATATTTGTCAGTCAACTTGTCTTTAATTCCTTCCAAATATAATTTTACATTTTCTAAAAGGTTTAAGGTTTAAAATTACGGTTTCATTTGTCCTTTTTTTCTTTACATTTAAAGTGTAATAATTAATTTTGAATTCAGCACCATAAACGAACCGCCATTATTCTTTGCAAAGTAATCGCTAGAACTTTGATGAGACTAGCTTTAACCGTTAAACCATTATAATATTAATGAGGATTGCTTTTACGCCCTCCATGATAGATTCACATCTTAAACTTTGCAGGAAAGTAGGTAACCATGTATTTACATTATTTACATGCTTGTAATGAAAATCGTATGTTTCTTGCCGAACATTTAATACAATGTATGTATACTTAGTCATAATTTACAGATTCATTAAATTTATCTTGACTAGGTGTATCAATTAAACGAGCAGGATCTAAAAAAATATGATTTCTTCCAATAGGATTGAATACAATCCTAGTGCCGATTTTACGCAGCATTTATCTGGCTGAAGCAATAATTTTGTTGTTAGAGGTTAAAAATCTGTTACGGCCTCACCTAATCGATGTGGCCAAAAAGTACTGTAAAATCATGATAAATCCGTCTACACTCACAACCAATCTATCACAAGTAATCACCACCCAATGACTCACCACGAAACATAAAATTCCTCTAAAACGCTACTAAAACTAGAATTCCAAAATACCGAAAACAGTAAATTTGTTAATCCATCCTTATCCGTAAGTGGTGATCAGGACAGGAGTCCTTCCATCAAGGGTAGTATACCTTTGTTTATTTATAGTCTGTGGGGCCGCGCGTGCGCCACAAATGGGTCCCCGTGATAACTCTCACTTTTAAATCCTTTTATACCCTTGTCAACTTGCCCAAACATAATAAATCTCAACCTTAAATTGCTCTTTTAGGGTCCTCATTTGGTTGTTTCGGAATCGCACTTTAAATTCCAGAAATATAAGTCATTTGTTCAGTTATCAGCACTTTATTTAGGAGCGATATGTCTGCATGTTTGTTTGTGTGGATGTTTGGAGTTCTTGGGATGCCTGAGTCGTGTTGTGATAAATTTTTGGGATTCAATTAGTGACCTCTAAACATTAGGGGAATTGGTTTGACAAGATTTTTGATGATTTTTGGAATAAAGTTAGATTATCACAAGGTAAGAATGTTGGTTTGTCTGCTACTACTACTAACTTTCGTGTAGTGTGGAAGAGATAGAAAAGAGAGTGTAGCAACTAATATAATTTGGTAATAGACAGAAAACAGGTAAGAGAGATAGGAGGAGAAAGAGGGAGTAGATTCCAAATAGGAACAAGAATTTACCTCGTAATAAACCAAACTATCAATGGAGAGACGAACTAGACGCGTGCCTGAAAGGCTGGATTTGGATGGCACAAAACATAGAGAAGAGGAAAGAAGGGTTGGAGGTTTTTACTACAGAGCTGACGACAGGGCGCTATGGCACTGATTAGAGGAGGCAAAAGTCCAGCAGTAGACTAATATAGGTTGATGATGATGATGACGATGACTACAGACCTTATCAAAGCGAAGAAAGAAGAACTGTAATGTAATGTAACCCAAGAATCGAGCTTAGGATACATTACATCGAAGCACAACTCTTTTTTATTAACTCCCTAATGATGTTCTGGGTTGAAGATGCGTAATCAGTAGATTTAAACCACCTCCGCGGGTAATTTACTAGCTAATGGCGTACCTTATCTCGTCTAATTAAAATGCTATTTGGCACAGCACTACTGTCTTGTATTGTCACTTTGTTCTGATGCTTATCTGCTTGACGATTGCGCGCGTAAGGGAGCGCGTTCGGTGGGCTGATAGTGTGGAAGCTGAAGCGGTTTTATATTTTCCTGGTCAGGAATGGAAAATATACGGTAAAGGCACAGATTAGGCCGCAGTATTGACATCCGTGAGCTTCGGTAGATGGTGGTGGTCTGCGGCAGCCGCTGACCGATCTGATTGCTCTTCTATTACCCTCATAATAAGGTTTAGATACAGTTCTGTGCTCCCTTCAGTACTTAAACCATTGAAAAGTCTGTGTGTTACTCAACACAAGCACTACCTTATTATCTTCAATTTTGTCGTTCAATCTATGACCTGATCACTTATCCCATAGTAGTTCTGTGCTGTAGATCTATACACAACTTCTAGCACAAACATTTTACCAGTAGTTCTGTGCACCAAACTACTGGCTACTGGGACAGCTTGGTCCCAGTAGCCAGTAGGACCAAAAATGTTACCAACAAATCTTAGATGGTTAAAATGTCATGTCAAGTTTGAGCTCTTTATCACAGGTTCCTTCACCTTTAACTCTAAAGCTTGGTGCTTACACTCTGTTTCCAGTTTACGATTGCTGGTAAGCCACCTACCTAATAACTATGATTCGACTAGGTAACGCAGGAAATACTTCTGTTATTATTCTATAATTGTAGTTACGGTGGTCTCTTGATTACGACTTCAAACAAAAGTTAGTCATTCACTTTTAGGTACCTATAACTAAATATCTACTTATTATGTGAGAGTTGTAGAACTTTTTCATAATTTTTACAGCTACTATCAAAAGCAAAAATTTTTTGAACATTGTTTCAGTCAGAATGGGATATGCTTAAAATATTTTTGGTAACCCTACTTTATAAGTTGTTTTCATGTTTAAGTTAGTTGTATTTTATTGCATTGAGGTAATTTTATTATGGAGGCTTTTATGACTTAGGCTGAAATATGACACGTCGTTGTTTCCTGGAAAACTGGACAATAACCATATGTATAAAATTACATCGAGTTGTTGAATTATCCCCATAATCAAAATAACATCAGCATTCAAAGGATGGGCACAATTTAAAACCGATTGTCGGCTCCCACATGACACTTTGTAACATGTAATAAAATTCAATTTGTCGGACCGGTTGTAAACGTATGACACTTTCTAATTCACCCTTTTGTAAAGGGGTAGGTTTTGGGTGGATCAGGGTAAAATTTGACAGTTAAGGCGACACTTTTCTGTAGACAAATGATGGTGCAGCCAGCGACGTGTGACCCAATCGTATAGACAGGGTGGAATTACCGTACAGACAGAGCGTAGGCAAAAAAACGAACTTGGCAAATCCAATAAATGGCCTTGTTTAGAACTGGGTACACAAAGTCTTGCTCCGGTACTTCAAGGAGCTGGGCTGGTTAGAGCCTGGTTAGGCAAGGGCACAAAGCACAATACACTCCCATAAGAGATGTCAGTGCAGATCCAAGTTCCCCCACTTAGAATTAGAATTAGAACTGGGTACATCAAGAAGTGGGCGTCCAGAATCGATCACCTCTAGAAGATGACATTTTACGAAGTGGTCACAGGTCGCCTAAACGGGGGACGTTTTCTATAGGTATTTATTTTAATCAGATGATCTTTCTCTAGCAACGTTCTGTTAGATGTTTTTTTATTATACATAGTAACACCCAGATCACCCTGAATAAATATCAGTAGATCGTACAAGCATTTGTCCCAAGGCGGGACTCGAACCCGTAGCCTCCTGCATCACAGGCGGACCTTCATCCGCTGCGCCACTGAGGTCGCTAATAGCCTCAGAAGAAGGCACATCAACATTAGATTTCCGTTGTCAAGGTTTGTTTGCCAAAGCTATGTTATTTCTAACACATTTTAGCAAATTGCTGCAATTATTGTATGACCTTACTCAAGTTTATGGTCTTGATTGCTCATTTACTGCGGCTAATCATGTTTTATAGTTTCTAAACCTAATTGTTTTTACAAATTCTTGATAAAATGAAAATTGCTGTGTGGCACCATACAGCAAATTTAGATTTTTAGGCTTAGATTTTGCACCACCCCAACTCTTCCCGCGGGTGTCGTAAGAGGCGACTAATGGATATCCACCGGGGGTGGGCAGCAGCGCCTCCTGCAGAACAATTCTACCACCGAACTGCAATCCCCATCCCGCATGCCCAGCGTGGGGATTACCCCCCGTGAGACAAAAGCCAACAAGGCACTTATCAGGAGGAAACCTGGTTCCAGCAGTGGACCAATATAGGCTGTGGAGAAGGTATAGCTAGTAAGAGCAAAGATCAAGATCATCGTGCTATAAACTCTTAAATTACACAACAATATCTATGCCTATAAAATATATGTACTTACTTATAGTGATTCAATGAAACATTTTGTTCTTAATAATTTACACTGAAAATAATGTCATACGCTACTCATTCAACTCCCATACACACAAAATTAGCCCATCATTACGTGTCAGCGTAGGTGGCCAGCCAAATTGCTGCTACCGAAGCAATATTAAAACCTCATTAGGTTATTTTGTTCACAGGGATACAGGGGTAACAGGGCGATTAACCACTCATTTGACTTGCTGGCTGTTTTTAGAAATATGTGGTCCTATACATATAAATATGTGGTCCTATGTATAGTTCGACTTTGCAGATGGTTAGTAAGCTCCACTGTCAATTAGCATCCCTTACTTAAGCATCGATGGTAAAATTTGGGTCCTGGTTCAACCAACATGTCTAATATAACTTAGGTGCGCGTAGTAATGCGACGACTCAGTTAAACCACCTTTTTAGGGTTCCGTACCCGAAGGGTGAAAACGGAACCCTATTACTAAGCCTCCGCTGTCCGTCCGACCGTCCATTTGTCACAGGGCTATATCTCATGAACCGTAAGAGGTAGTCAGTTGAAATTTACAGAGAAAGTGTATTCCTCTTGCCGCTAGAACAACAAATAATAAAAATAAAATAAATATCAAAATTCAAGGGGGCTCCCACACAAAAAATGTGATTTTTTTTGTCTTTTATGTTCATAATTTGTCAAGGCTGTATCTCTTGAACTACCTCTACAATAGGTAGGCACATGAAACTTTCTATAAATAAGTAACACTTCAACTGTAATAACAACATATAATGAAACATTTAACTATTCAGATTAACTGACTAATTTCTACATCAACTGAAATAATATTCTCCTGTGTCTCTTAACATTTGGTTACTTTCATAATTTTTACGTTGATTCCAATGATTGTACAACATGAATAAATGGTGTGAAAACTATAAAATTGTTTTTTTAACCTTTATCTACTTTTTTAGTCACACTAATATTATAAATGTGAAAGTTTGGATGGATGTTTGTTACTTCTGGGACGAAAAAATAAACGGACGAAAAATTGGGACGAAAAAATATTTAGTCCTAAGGCGTCTCCATTTGGTCTCTGTTATTTGTCTAACTTTAGGTATTTTAGCCCGCCTAATTCCGATCACTGCATATAAGTACTAAAAATTTAATCAAATTTAAAGGGGTCTCCAAGCAAATGAAAATTTGATGTTCTTTGAAAAAGTTTCCTGTTTTTTAAGGTACGGAACCCTTCTTGTGCGATTCGACTCGCACTTGGCCGCTTATTTTTTTGTTTTCTAAGAGAAAAATCTGTAAACAGATACCATGGTTATGTGGGGTTGTCGAAGAGAAGCTTCGACGACCTCTAAACGACCCCCCGGTGGTCGGCCTCTAAGCGCAATCGTGGTCGGTTAAATCACTTAATTTGGCTTTAGATTAGAACTGAGTTTATTTATATAATTATTATGGAAGGAATAACCCTATTTGGATGATGAAAATTAATAGTATCCTGAACTTGCTCAGGAGGTGATTATTCAAGTCATAACCCTGTCCATTTCCATTTAGACGACCTATACGGCCGCAAACTAAGTTGGTTATTTTAGAAAGAACCATAAACGATTTTATTTACGAGGCCATTGTGTAAGACCTATTACGACCAACCCATTACCGTACACTTTCATTATAGCCCAATATTTGATCACACAAACCATGAACAATAAATGAGCCAATCCAATTTGTCTACTTAGCATTATCTGACCAATAATAATAACTCAAATAACTGTCCAAACAAATACCTCGTCTCTATAATCAAAGCCTTAGAGTTCTAAATTGGGCTGTATAACTAAAATGACTTCTATTATTTGATTAATGTTCTAATGTTGTCTGAAATTGCTCAATAATGCTCACACAACGGTCGTTAACAAAATATTATTGTACGAAAGTTGGTACAACTCGATTACGTTACCCATTGTATGATAAATGTCTTCATAATGCCTCGAGTTACAGGCTATTAGGATTATTATTTTGGTTGTTTTATTGCCACTAGTTGGGTCATTTGAATCAAGTTATCGAAATGTATCTTGGTTATGTATTTCAGCATGATAATGATTTTCTTCCGATAAATGTGGTGGGTTTAGCCTGCAGAGAAACAAAGTGCAGGTCTACCTGCACTTATTTTCTGAATATTTTCTGTTTCCTCAGAACAGAAAATATTAAGTACAACACAAAGAAGTTGTGACTAAATGTGATGTATTTTAGCTAAATAAATTGAAGACATTTTTCATTGCTGAAGTAGACCAAAAAAGCTTAACCACCTTTGACGCTTAGGTATGATACAACACAATAAACAACAGTTCGTAATTTAAAAAAAATCTACCAAAAATTACCTGAAAATCAAAAAGAACACCTAACTTTAACCTTTTAAAATTCACATCTATTTATTGTCAACTAAGAAAAAAAATACAGAACAGGAAAAGCCATTAGAAAAATAACAGAAGAGAAGAGCGATCTCTCTAGACCTTTAATATTTTTTTATATCGACCATTCGTCATCACGACCTAAATGAACATGATTCAGCCATCATGAAGTAAATCATCGTGCTAATGTTGATACAATTATAATGGCTCCCACACTACGTTGTTTAGCTTGCAATTAACTTAAGATCATGTTCACATTACTGTTTCATTCGCTGAAGGAAAAAATACAGGTTTAGACGACGATGCTTAACTAGTTTTTGCTCGCGACATCGGTTACGTGGCTTCCGTTGCATTAAATATAGGTTTTTGAGTGTTTAGGTAGTTTATAAATCTGTAAGGCAGTTTTTTCCCAATACCAAGGAAGTACTACTAGGGATGGATCCAAAATACAAACTATATATTCTTGCCAAATTTCTTGGAAGTTCCAGGCGTTTACTTATGACAAGGTGATTATTTAGGGTGGTTGGATATGTCTTGTGTCTTTATAGAAATAACTAGTATTACATTGCTATTCTATTTTCTAGTCACGGTCACATGAGGAACCATAGTGTCTATCAGACTGTCTGAAAAGGAAAGGAAAACCTTATGAAAAGGGGATTCACCCCCTGAGACAATAGTACAGTACTCATTCGACAGGATACTGTACCCTTAGTGCGAGCGGAAACAAAAAATATTCAATAAACATTTATATAGCATGTTATCTAGTTTTAGCAACCGTAATAGTAATTATTTTATACTTTTTTTTTACTTTATTGTTTTAATAACCCATTATAGATAGTAATAACTCAACCTACTCGATATATATATATGTATATATATATACATATATTATAGCAGGCAGCACATTTGTAACTTTATAATTCTAAGTGATTGTGATGTGTTTTGTACGTTAAATAAATAAATAAATATAAGTTGTCGAGAGCTCGATTCGGCTATTTCTATACATTTGGTCGTTGCAGCGCCTCTACCGGATAGAGAGGAACTATTTTTCCTTGGTTGATAGCGGTTGAATAGAATACGAACTCTATTTTAGCGTTGTGTCATAATTTTTTTGTACGTGTAAGCGAGACAAAAACAAAGTCTCGAAAACTTAATGATGGCACTCGTCGTAGGTGCTATGCTCTAAAATCTTTCCTGCTGTCTCAGTAAAAATAAAAATAAATCAGCTTACCCGCATTTGTAATCAAAATTACAAGTTCAGAACTAGACTACACCACATCCGGCCCAGCCATTCACAGAGTACCTGCCAGGCTGCGCGCGCGCACAAAAACAGCGCTCGCTGGAAACCTCAAATGAGCGTCATTTCCACAATTGCTATCACTGTGGTGTTTGTTGAAGCGTTTGTTTTATTTACTCTATTTGCTTGGACAGTGGTGGGCAACCTTTTTATCTTATAACTTCTTTCTTATAACATTTCTTTTTTACTTTTGCAGTTCTAGGAACAACAGAGCGTTTTGGACATGTTGGCTTAAGTAAGTCTTGGTAGTTTTTTGTACGTATACATATACCTTTCGATGAATCCAAAGAAATACCTAGAGCTTTCTCTGGCTTTATGCATGCATTCAAAATCGGAACTTACCAAAGCAGTGTCTTATCGACCCCTAAGTCCTAAGTAAAGTGATAAATAGGCATTTAAACTTTTTAGATGATTCATTATTCGCACCATACAGATGTCTAGTACTGGTCAGGCGTCAACAGAAGATCGCCAAAATGATTCGACGATCATTGATGATTGGTCTCTACTTCAGACTTCTCGCCAACATGTTGTTCGTCCCTGTCAATCGGCTCGTGTCACTCCGCTCCATTTCCCCTGTCTCAATGGCCACTTCAAATCGCCACGATCCGGCCTCTTTCTTCGCCATTCAGTTTTTCTCGGCTGAATGGATTCTCAATCGCTGATTTTTTATAACTACTTAGTACACGCGTTGGTTGTGGTACTGGATGATGTCTGGTTACTTTCGTTCTATGGCTGTAAGCCAGGTATTTGATATATTTTTTTCTATGTACTTTAATTGGTAAATTTTATTTAAATTATCCTATGAAATAACTTAAGTAGGCTTTAGGTCTGGTTTAGATACAGTAGGGGTCAAAAGTGGTGACCTAGATTCTAATGTCTTTAATTCAAGGTGCTTACGACCTTTTAAAATATGTGTATAAAATAAACGGAAACTTAGATTAATGTTAAGTTAATATATTTGGCTTGCAAAACTGTTTCATTAAATTTTATGTTTTTTTATTTAGGTGCAAAGCTTTTTATTTTATATAAAATATACAGGGTGCCACGGAAAGGGTGTACTAAGCCGAAAGAGGGTGATGCTGGACGTCAAGGGGGTCAACATTTGTTCAATGTATTTAGTCCAAAGTTGGAACTAAAAGACATTGTGTGAAATGTCAATGTTTTATCCTGCCTGTCGGCACCCGTCTTATATCAGATCTCAGAAAAATTAATTACCTACATTATAAATCAGCACCTGGTTCTTTAATAAGTTACCTGAGTAAAACCTATCCATACCCTATAGGTACGAGCACACCATTTTCAATTCCAAAACCCACCTGACAAAACAAAAACTTAATAGCACTTTTCGTCACGGCTACCCCTGTTTATTATTCCCAAAATCTAATTTTCAGCAAATCTTTCCATCATTAAACCGAGTAATGATTCGCTCACGGATATTCCAAGACAAAGATGTAACAATAACTACGCAGAACTGATTCGTCAGATTAATTTTGGGTTAACAGATTTTGATGATGTTTCTTTTGGGTGATAGAAGCTTGGGAGCGGAGCGGATACAATGATGCCATAAAATTTTATAATTTATCCGTTAGCAATATATTTGAGGTGGTTGTACTCAGAACTAGTAAAAGGTGGGTACGAATGTTTGCCCCTGATTATTGGCCTTGATCTCTCAGCATTTTCAGCTCGATGATGTCTGCTATTTAGATACCTAGTTATATTTGCATGTGGAATCAGATGACATAATGCTATGTCAAATGGTTATTTGATTTTCGGTTGGGCTTGTGCTATGGCCTGTTCTCCAGTAGGTAAGTGGACAGCAAATATTTGTAAAAATTAAATAAACAATAACATAATAGATAGATACCTAGATGCTTTATTTGGTTCACAAACATAGACAGCACAAAAAAAAACAAACATAGACAATAAAGTAGGTAGGTATCGGTAAGAATGCAGTAACTTAGGGTATATTTACATCACTATGTAAATTATACAATTATTAGCTACTGATAATCAATCAATGAATGGCCCTAACATCCACGAACGATGATTTATGTTGTCTACGTGATGAGTGTAAGTGCCGAAAATCGAACACTACATAAACCATAGTGTCTAAAGCCATCACAAATATTGTCAATTCACAAATGTAGTATTTGCGAATCTTTAAGGTTTTCATACACACCTTATCTCACAGCATTGGTAAAAATTGGGCGAAAAAGCGAAATAGTTACAGGTACTTATTTGGCCCAAGCACCGTCCTCAATGCCACCCTGAAACAAAAAACTTCATTGGATGTTATTAGGAGCGGAGATGCGATCGCAGCAAATCGATTTGAAGTAGCCGCGTGAAGTTTGTTTAGCGGAACGGTGGCAGGCTGCCATGGGTAGGGGGGAAAGGGGGAGACATGCGCAGGATTGGCTTCACACTTACCTAGCGTTATTGCATTAAATCTGGTCGAGGAGAGTGCTTGAAATAGTTTTTATTTCAGTCTCTTGTACCATTGGATTCTTTTACGTTGCCCCTTATTCTTTTCGTCCTTTTGCATCATATGTTCTTCAGGACCTTAACTATAGCAGCAATTATTCTATGCGATACATTTACCCAATAACTATTTGAAATTGCTTAATTAATTTAGCCGGTTGATTTCTCAACCCATCACAGTCAAAGCTAAATCTAGAGTAAAAATTACATTACCTCACTGAGTTATATGTACTACATACTATAGAAACTATTCAAAACGGAAAACGTATCGCAACTTGCTGGACGACGGATGGCAGCGGGGACCTGCGCGCGACGAGCGCTGCAGCGCTAAAACATTATCTATGTCGTCTAACCAAACTATTAAAACATTCAGCGCTAGATCGCGTATAGAGTATAGTTTTGACTTGACGCTTGACACGTTTTGTTCAACCTTATAGATTTTACACCGCGCGAGGTGACACAGTTTTTGTTCCTACAAAACGTCGTAAGAATAGATAGATAGATAGATAATTCTTTATTCACAGAAACTTAAATATAAAACAGTATGGTACAGAAGATAACAGAATTGGCGGCCTTATCGCTTAAAGCGATTTCTTCCAGGCAACCAAAGCTTTAAAGAGACTACAAAGGATGGCGGAGAATGAATGAATTCTCTATTAAAAAAAAAATTACCAAAAAGTAGAAAAGTAAAAGAAAATTAATTGATAAGCGTTTATTTAAACTTACACAAGTTTACAATACCTAGTTCAAAATCAACATAAATAAGAAATCAAATAATTTGTTTTTGCAGTATCGAAATGCGCATGTCGTCATATTTTCTGAACTTTGTTAATTGTTGTTAATATTAGGTCCTTACATATGAAATTGGCGTTTTGTATGGGAGGAACAAAAAGTCGAATATTTTTTAATATAATATATTTAATTAATCAAAGTATGAACCATTATTTTCTATGCACTTTTGCCATCTTATAGGTAGTTCATTGATCCCTTTACTAAAAAAACCAGTCGGACGGGAATCAATAAAATCTTTGAAGGCGATTTGGACTGCCCCATCGGAGTTGAATTTTTTCCCTTGCAAGAAGTTATCCAAATTTCGAAAAAAATGGTAATCTGTTGGAGCAAGGTCCGGGGAGTACGGAGGATGTCTTAGACTTTCCAATTGAAGCTCTTCTAATTTAGTAGCCGTCTGTTGCGCAGTGTGTGGTCTAGCGTTGTCGTGAAGCAGCAGTGGCGTGGAGCGATTGACCAGCCTAGGTTGTTTAGCCGCTAGCTTTTCCATCATGGTTTGCAATTGCTGACAATAGACATCAGCCGTAATAGTCTGGCCAGATTTGAGAAAACTGTAATGAACAATACCGGCACTAGTCCACCAAACGCTTACAAGTAACTTTTTTGGGGTTAATTTTCGCTTGGGGCAGGATTTGGCTGGCTGGCCAGGATCCAACCATTGCGCTGAGCGCTTCCGATTATCGTAAAGAACCCATTTTTCATCACAGGTAATGATTCGGTTTAAAATACCTTCATTATTGTGCCGGTTTAGTAATGTAACGCAGCAGTCGACGCGCGTTTGCCGGTTTGCTTCAGTCAATTCGTGAGGTACCCACCTTTCAAGCTTTTTAATCTTCCCAATTTGCTTCAAGTGAATTAAAACAGTTTTATCACTAACATCGCAGCCTGCAGCTAACTCGGACGTGGTTTGCGATGGATCCGCTTCCACAATAGCCTTCAACTCTTCATTATCAACTTGAGTCTCAGGCCGTCCACGGGGCTTGTTCTGCAGGTCAAAATTTCCAGAACGAAAACGTTGGAACCAAAAACGAACTGTGTTTTCTTTTGCAACACGACCGCCATACACATCATTCACCCTTCGAGTTGTTTCCGCAGCACTAGTGCCACGGCGGAACTCGTACTCGTAAATAATGCGATATTTTAAGTTTTCCATTTTGTAAAATGAGTGACGCAAACAGAAAAAAACAGAAGAAAAAAACAAATGAATGACGATCATCGAAGCACAAATACATGAGTCTATAGCTGTACAAATTTGAATTTGGAATTCCTTACCAAAGAGGAGAAATTTGTGATTAAAGTGGCCAGTACGAAAAACGCCAATTTCATATGTAAGGACCTAATATAATGTACTGAAAGGAAAAACATGAAATAAAATTTCAATAATTTGATTGTTTTGAAAACACTGCGAATCCCTTAGTTTTAAACTGTTTTTTATGTTTTGCGGGATGAATACAAACCCCTCATGAATAAAAAAAATATGAGCTCACCTTGAGAGCATCCTCTATACAACTAAAAAAAATTCCAAATCGGTCCATAAATGACGGAGAAATCGACGAACACACTTAAAAAAACATACAATACAGCCGAACATAGAACCTCCTTGTTTCGAAGTCGGTTAAAATATCAAACTAATTAAAACACTTTCTAAAAACAACGCTATCCATCAATCACCTATTTTTACCTACAACCGGTTTTGAAAAGGAATATCTGCACGTTAGTCTAAATGTTATGCTATGTTTATAATGGCGTACATATTTATGAAAAAAGATTTTCTATCTGTTGTGGTATAACGATATTATTACCTATTTATTCATATAATACAACAAATAATTTTACTTACTTGACTACTGTGTTATTACTTCTCGTTACTTACGTCCTGGTTCACATTTAGACCTGGATTTTCGTAATATTAGCTCACCCACGTTGCATGAATGTCGAAGCCACACTGAAGTAAGGTGTACGGATTGCAGTACAGTTCAGTCTGACAAAGTGAGTGTTTGGAATGCGCAATCTAGTGCGTAGTACATAAATATCGATGCATTACCTTGTATACTTACGTAGCAATACCAGCAATACCGGCTACTCTGTAGTGTCAGTGGACGGTCGATGGTGTTTTTTTTTTTAATTTGAACCGTCAATAATTACAGTAGGTACATGTCAAAATTTACAGAAATTTGGAAATAAGATACATCAATTGAGAGCCATGTGATAGAAAATATTAAAAATGACAGTGAATTGCCAAAAATATAGAAAATGTCGAGAATCAGCTTCCGCTCTCGCTCCCTATTTCCATCGAAAAATCAGTCATAGCTGGCAGAAACCGGTAAGGCGGTTATAGATATAAGGTACTTCCGACGATGCTCACCAACTTTTACACCTGCAGCCCATTACGAGTGAGCCATCATAGCAACCCACAACTCCTGAGCTAAACGCCTTATTTACAAACAATTCCTTAGATAACCATCTATGATTGGTAAATGAAATTATCATTTCTAAGTGTTGCAGGGTTAATATATTAAGGTGCTGGTAATTCCGCGCGTTAATGTTCGAAATAATTTACTGAGAGATGCATATCGCGGTAATCGCTTCGAACAAAGGGAGTTAACATATGGTTGGAATTTCTTCCTAATAGAAGACAGGTTCAATTAGAATGCAACTTGTACTGTTTTATCGTTTTTGGATTGTTGAGTAGGCTTAAACTCGTCATTCAATACATTGATGGAGCAACTTGCGAGAGACAGCTCAGAACCGAGATGTCTGGAGAAATCTTATCGGGGTCAAGATCCACTTTGGATCGCAGAGCCACATGAGTAAATCAGTATACCCGCTAATTTACTCATGTGAATGTGTGTGAATAATGATGAAGCTGATATTGACAGCAATCAAATGTAATTTCGCCATCGACCGTCCACCGAAAACCTAGCTGGTATTGATTTGTATTGATTTTTAGGTAATGTTTTATAAATAAATATAAACCTTTACCTATGCCTAATAATATATTTTGCCTCTAGATTTAGCATTGACTTTGATGGCTAAATGAATCAGATGGTCATGAAATGACCTTCAAATTGTGAGGTATAGGTTAACTTTACCATAAATAAAAATTCCTGTCCTGTCCTGTCCTGGAAAACTTATTATGCGGACGAAAATAATATTACAAGCAAGCTATCTACGACATAAAAATATAAGTGTAGGAGAAACAAACGGTAACCTATCAATGACCTTATTTTCTCAAAAACAATGTTCACAGTAGATACTCTTAACATTGACGATATTGAAGCGATTGCGGGGCGACTCCCTGCAATCGCTACGGAAGGAGGCGGCTCAGGTCAGGACCGCTATTCGTGGCGTCTTATGGGGACGCTTATGTCCAGCAGTAGACGTGTGTGGGCTGATATGATGATGATTAGGATATAAAAAAAAACAATTAGCAACAACGCGGAAATTGCTATTATCATATCTATCTTATTATACTCGGTAAAGGTGGTCGGGCCGGCAGTTTACACCGTGTACTCGGTGTTTAGTTTAATTCCGTGGTAGCATTCGCATGTTTATTGTCTGTTTACACGAAACATTTATTGCCTTATAATTTAGGGGACTGGTTGCTCAGAGGATAACGTGGTAACGTGACGTTGTCTGATGGCCTTAAATAAGGGCATTAGATACACTGGTGTCAGCCAAATAAACAGAGAAGTTACACTATTTAGCTAGGAGGACTTTAGTTGATAATTATTAGTTTAATACACAAGAAAACATATGTACACTGTCGGCCACATTCGTAATAATCCAACAGGTGAGAATGTCTAGGTATTCAAAAAACTGGGCAGTGCCAATGGAATTTATTCAGATATCGCCAAAACTAAAAAATGTTGCCGTCCCTTTTATGACGATCGAAATAAAAAAGGTGGCATAATTTTTAGTGCTTTGTGAGTGTGTTTAGTCTAGTTTGACACATTGGAATTGACACCAAAACCGGGAGCTCTATGTCCAATATGCTCCACGATGGCTCCCCTATTTGATAGGCACTTGAAAGGCAGGTGATTTTAATTTATACAAGCTTCAGCGCATGCTTTAGGCCAGGATAAAAAGTAGCCTGTTAATGGAATAACCTTTAAGTAAAGCTTTTTAAACTTTATGTGAAGTCCATCTCCAGATGGAACTAACTTTATGTAAATTAACTTTGGGGAGTTATACTAGTAAGTCAGGCCGCAAATTTTTTTTTTGGCTATGGAAACGAACCTCTGATTTTATATCTAAGCCACGGGAAAATAAGAAGGCTTCTAATAAACTAATTCGCCTTGTTTTAAATGCCACCTGGATATTCCAAAGTAAGCGTCAAATAAAGAACAACAATTATTTTTACTTGTCTCACTGCTTTATACATTATCACCTAATTTACTAACTCAGCCACGGATTTTACAATTAACCAACATTTTACGTTTTACAGTTTCAACATATGTTCCCCAAAAAATATAAGTCAAGCTTCAACTAGAAAGCATCATATCTTATAATTTAGCATGTGAAATAGTTTCTTTTATCATGAAAATAGGGAGACTGCACGATCTGTTTGGCGCGAGTGAGACGGGCGCCGCCACCGGCCTTCCACCAGTCTTTTATTTTGTTTCAATAAATAAATAATAATAGATAATGCTGGACAATCCACACTGCATCATCTAGCCCCAAGGTAAGCAGTGCTTGTGTTATGGGTACTAGATGACTAATATACTTAATACAATACACCACATAGATACATATGTATATTTTATTACACATAGAAATATCCAGAACACCCGGAACAAATATTTGCAGATCGTACAAATATTTGTCCCAAGGCGGGATTCGAACCCGCAGCCTCCAGCGTCGCAGGCGAAGCTTGGCCTGCTGCGTCACATCGGTTCCTAACATTCATTTGCCAAAATTTACTATTAGGTGATAATTTTAGGTACGTTTTGATGATCATTCAATATAATTGATAATAATTTTAAGTATATTTTGTTGTTTACGGAATAGGACGAGTTATAAATTATTAATGTTTCACAACATTCTAAACATACTGAGCTATAAAACTAGATATCGATACAATTACTTTATTGGTCTCATATAATTTAATTATAGAATATAGAATTATTAGAACTTTATTAATTTTTAGACGCGCATTGATGGTGGCTGACTTAGTAATTCAGAGGACAATGTAGATTTTTAGAGGGGAATAATGCTTTTAAATAGAAGTCAGTTAGTTCCCACCCATTAACTTCAATCAAATAATAAAAACGAATTAGAACTAGTAAGTAATTACAATAGAAACAATTAAGTTAACTGCAGACTGTTGCAAACAATCTACAGGTAGGTCAACTGATCCATATCAATACCAGTCGGAAGCGTCCCGCGCTGCGTCAGATACCCACCAACTCTCGGGTCACGCGTCGCTTCGACCAGACGCTCAGATAACTTTTTAAAAACCCGGAGAGCCTCGGTACTCCACGGACATAGGGTCTCGACCCCAAAGGAAGCAAATGTGTAGGCTCTGTTGAGATTAGTAAGGTAAAGGTATCTAACAAATTAGATATCAAGACATATGGCAACGATGAGTCTCAACGAAGACTAGCCATTTGTATAGTGCACGAGTGTGTGCGACAGCAAATATAGGTGGACTCTTTATTCTTTCCTGATTCCTTCTCCTTCTTTTTTTACCTCTCTCCGGTCGTGTCGGTCTGCCATCCCTTCGAATTAGGAGAAGGATGAATGTTTAAGACAATAAGTAGTATATTACAAGCTCTACGTACTTTGGGGCTATACAGGGTGTTTGGCACATTTGGGGGTAGGGGGGGTTATGTGCTTTTTTTCCCCGTGAGACCCAATGTCCTAAGTCTCACGGTAGTCTTGATACGATTTTTTTTATTTTTTTTTGGAATCTAGACTACCGTGAGACTTAGGATATCGGGTCTCACGGGGAAAAATAGCACATAACCCCCCCCCCCCCCCCATCCCCCAAAAAATCATGTCGGTCCATGTGCCAAACACTCTGTATATATTATAACGTAGTTTCCTAGATAAGTAGATATAATGCTAGATAAATATCTATGAAACTAATAATATCTGTTAAGCATAGAATCATGCTAACAGGTTTAAATTACCAATGCGTGCATGCAAAAATTATGCGTTACTTAAGTGTGTTATTCTGTTAATAACCTATATTTTAGAGGTGTTATGAATATACTAAAGCTTCAGGTACTTATGATGAATGACTTTAAAACAATTATAACTCCATTTATTTATGTAAATATTCGTTATTTCTAAATAATTACGGACACCCCTAAATTAAGATGGTGCTTGATAACACAATCACATCCTGTGTAATTACTGCACGAGCAATTGAGCACTGTTGGTAATTTTGTTAATTATTTCACTATCATACAAAACTATGTTTCTACTGGGTTTATTATTTTCATCATTTTGATGACCTCTGTAGCGCAGCGGGTGAATGTCCGCCTGTGAAACTGCAGGTTGCAGGTTCGATACCCATCTCGGGACAATGTTTGTACGATCTGCAAATATTTGTTCTGGGTGTTTACCTTGTAATAATTAAATATCTATACAAGTAGGAAGTAGGTAATGTGTTGTATTAGGTACCTACATCAGTTATCTAGTAATACAAGCTCTGCTTGCTTGGGATGATGCTGGATAATTAGTTGAGATTTTTTTTTTAAATATTAATTTTGTTTGCTGTAACTACAGAAGTAAGGGAAACACAAATCTTACCGACGCCCGACACGTGGTGATTTTCTCTCAGAGATCGTATCTAGGTCCTAAAGGTTTGGTTGAGATATCTAGGTAGGTAGGTGCCTGCCTAGTGCTAATTTGTGCTTTCTAGTCTTTGAAATAATATAGGTTTTGTCAGTGTTAACATCTCAAAATACTGTTACAAAAGTAATCATGTCGCAAGATCTCAAATTGAATTAAATTTAAACCGATTTCATCATCGGAAGTCTTAAACAATCTAATACCAGTAATAAAAAACGTATTTCCGGACAAAATGAAAATGTACCCAAAACACCTTCTGATGACAATCTTAACTTCCGGGCCACACCGAGAGATGTCGCAACTCTGTCATTAGAAGCCGAAACCGACACGTGGCGTCAACCAACAAAGACAAACCACAAATGGTTGATACATCATTTTAATAGGCAGATGATTTAAGAAAAATCGTTGAGAAACTCAGCAATGATGAACAAAACTCTTTTATACCTGTAATTCACGCCACGGACGATGATAAAAAAGTCGGCAAAGCTACTGATGGCGCCTTGTCATTAGCGACTTCCGAAAAAGGGCGAGGGTTTTTTTGCGATGTCTATCGCTTGCCTTGTCTGTATCACTACAGAAAGCTCTCAATGTAAAATGAACTCTACATCGATGAATTAGGATTCAGCGAGTTAAGGTACTTACTCCAAAGTATAGTAGCTAACTTTTATGAATTCAATACCTACTTTTTCTGGAAGCTATGATATTTTTCGGATCTCTCAAACACGGATTATGCTAGAAAGAGCAGCATTTGACCAGAAATGGGTCTCTTCTTATGATGAGTGAACCTATAAGGATTTGCACTTATAACGTAATCTGGACCTGTCTCCTAAAGGACAAACAAATTGACAAATTGTCGCAAACAATACCAAACTGACAATAACTTTTAGAAGAATAAGATAAGGTACTTACATAAGAGAATCGTAGAACCCTTTTGTTGAACAACAATTGCTAAATAATGAATGAATTGCTTGATCCGCTTAAGTGCTACCTTTTGAAGCATTATGCTTATTAGCAAGAGTAATGGAAAGATGTAGAAGCGGTTGCGTGAATTCCCCAATTTCTTCTATTACAAAAGCTGGTTTGAATAGAGATGAAAACGACACAATGATT
Organism: Eupithecia inturbata; assembly: GCA_963662085.1. NCBI lineage: Eukaryota > Metazoa > Arthropoda > Insecta > Lepidoptera > Geometridae > Eupithecia > Eupithecia inturbata. The sequence continues at coordinate 3,677,536 of OY759180.1, read as the reverse complement.
GGCATAAATAGGCTTCTGCCGCATTGTCCATCGATTGATGCAAGAAATCTACCGACACATCCGGTAACCTACTGTTTATGCCCACCTCCGAAGTCTTGTGTGAACCGTATCTACTGACTCCCTGCTGCCCTCACAATACCCACTCATCATCGGGCGGGTGGTCCACCCTAACACAACAAGCATGCAGTTAATAAAAAAGCTACCTAGTATTTGCATAGAATAATATTCACCAAATGCACAAAGATATAGACCGCTAACAAACAAATTAAATACATAATCACGGCCAGAATTTAAACAAACATCAACCTGTCACAAGACAAGTTTATAAAAAATAAATGAGTTGCCTCGAAGTGGTCGAAATCGTGACCGTCTTGTCATTGAACCAACTAACGCTGAGTACTCAGTGCCGAGTGCCTAGCCTACATAATACCCTTTTATCAGTCATATTATATCGTACCTACTAAAGACCTTAGTTTCCTTAGTTATAAATTAATAGGTACCTACAAGTATGACCACTATGAACTTAAGGCTTAGTATTTCATTGTTGAGAGGTTTGCTTGTTGATAATACCTACTACACAATGGAACGATATTATGCTAGCGCCATCTGAAGAAGCAACCACGATTTTAATTTCTAGCTAGTTCTTCGTTATTTTAATTTACATTTTTTTATGTACTGCGACAAATCACTTCGTGTAACACAAATGCGTGTAACAAAAATGGCTTAATCGTTTATATGCAAATAATTACCGTGGCACCTACTTTTTAAACTTATTCGAATACGCCAGGAGCGGTTCTAGGTACATCAATAATTAACTCGACGCCAGTGGATCGAATGCTTTTAATTGCTTTCTCAAGTCACTTCATCACACAACTCAAGTCAATTATGACGTTAAAAACGGCGATGGAAAACTGGAGCGTTCGTGATCTTCGAAATCACGATTGCTTTTAATTGAATATTGCAAATAATGAGGCACCGACGGCTATGGATCACAGTCACGTAGAAAACAGGGCCAGCATAATCTTTCGTGTTCGTTTAACTTTAGTTTTGTTAGCACCAAAAAGCTCAGGGAATCAGAACAATAACCTGTTTTTTGTATAAACTCAACCTTTGGTCGACTTTCAACACAGTGGATCATGCCCATGATGATCTTATAGCCGCTTATTAATTTATCTGAAGAATCATGCGAGACTCATTTAGAATATGAGAGTGGGGAATAAGTTTTATAGCAGGCGGAGTTATCGAATACAGTCGTTGATGAGGCTATTGGCCGGCGTGCCTCAGGGGCGGAGTCTGGCCCCCATGTTTTATTTGAATTATGGATGAAGCACGCCGTGTATGCTTCCTAAAACCAGTTGTGAGCGCCGCAGCCTCGCGCCCGCTCGCCTCTCCCCTTCTAATTAATTGATGTTTTCATTTAATAGCTTGTTCTGTAATTAGCCGGCAATAACTGAAATTGAGTGTTTAAAGTTGAATAGGCACAGGGATACAATTGCGAGCTCTCCTGCTGAGATCGTGAGTAATGCTAATATCGTTTAAAACTAGTTTTTATTCACTATTATCGAACTCATACTATTATTCAAATGTAATTACAATAAAGTCTTGATAGATCTTGATATATATTATAATGTATTTGCATTTTAGCTAATAGCTCTCACATTAATGTGTCGTCTCCAACTATAAACCAATTTAAAAGCTACTAAGATAATTTCCTAATATTTTATTGATTACTAGATATACCTATCACTTACATCAACTTTGACAATATTGTATAGAATGATTTATACGAGTTTTATCAATTTTGATCACGCTATTAATTTATTTTATAGCAAATGCACTGCGTTGACTGTGATAATTTAAATTGGACACTGACCTGACCACTTTACCGTCGGAACGGAACTAACAAAAATAACTGTAGATTTTTGAGTCATTATGTGTTATTCTTTTATGAGAATATCATTAATTTCAAAATAAAAGATACATGCCTCAAAAGATTCTGATAAGGTCTTACTAGATGTCTATTAGGACATAAATCTTCTGTAAAACCAACAGAAGTAAATCCAACCAGAAGCAAAATCTCAATTGGGTGATCTGTTGTCTCAGAAAAATATTATTTGCTCTTGGCCATGGCAGGCCTTAAGTCGCGTACGGCCCGCGCGGGCTCTCTTTTGTATACATTTGAAGAGTCATCCTGGTCGATAGGTCAAAACAAACATGAAACTATCGAACATACAAGTTATTACAACCGAAACAAGACAGAAACCTCTAAAAAGAGGAAAATCTCAGCCAGATAACTCTAAAATGACGACCTATAAAAACTATACGAACCAAATTAAAAGGAAACGACAAACAAGCGACTAAACACGAACGGACCAGTGATAAAGGCGAGTTTTTGAACCCGCCGTAATTTGTCGCAGGCGCCGCAGATAAAGAGGTTCGGAGACAGAATGTCGACGGAATGTGAGCGCTAACACACCATGGTCTAGACATGGGAGTGAAGATGTGAAGTTCTAGGCGTTACTAAAGTCGAATCGTTATTGAAGGAAATAAAAAAGGCAGGAATTTTGAACGGGAAAAAGGTTCATCCGTTTATAGACGATGTTGATGATATTAATGTATGTCCTGTTGCAGACATTACAAATAAATAACTTATGATAGTAATAATAATAACCAAACTAATATTTAGCCTACAAATAAATTTGCATCTGATCACTAAAGGTGTTTTAACTAAGAAGACGAAAGCGCCAAGCCAACAGATAAGTACACAGACACTCGTAAACCCTGACAATAGACAGTCGTCAATCACAACCACGATCATTCCATTAACGCATAGCAAATAAAACAAAGCATTGAGCTATCCATTAGTCAATAAAACCGCGATAAAACCGTCGCAAAATGCTATCAGCGATATTAATACGATCGCAATTAATATTTGAGAGGCGTCGCGTCGGCCCGATATTTGAAGATTTATTAGTGTCGTCGGACTTCGTCAGAGGCTAAAAGGTTCGGGACGAGGCATGATAAGCGGTGGGGACAGGGTCGCGGTTAGGATTACTGATCAGGGACCATATTGAACACACTAATGTACAAAATGTTACGAGGTATCAAAACACATTTGATGCCCGTAGGTACTTAAAGGAGTAATTGATTGACATCAATAATCCTAACAGGGTCATGCATCACCAAGCGATAGAGAAATTTAACTATTAGTAGGTAGTGATGAAACCGGACCAGACACAGCAATCTCAAAAAAATATCAATCAGTAATCTTGCTGCTGTTAGATCGCAGAAGTGTAATTTTTCCTAAATAATAGGTGTAACTACTACAGCTGTCTGCATTTAGTATACTAAAAATAGCAGTTTTTATTTATTTTAAGCTCAGTGAGATACTTTTGACGAGCTCAGAATAATTATCTGCACTTTTCTTATCTGGAATAGGGCTATGGGGCTATAGCCCCATAGCCCCTACCTACCTGACCCTATAGGGTCATCGAATTTCCTCATGGTCTCGTGCACCTGTACGCTCCGCACGAATCGAACGCGCCGAATCGCATTCATAATTTGAACAGTATTTCTGTTTAGAACTGAAGTGTTCTATGGAACTCGAGAGTCGAGAATGATGAATACAGATTACATCATCGCGCCGCCCGCATTGCCCTTACCGCACTCACCGCACGCATCGGATGTGTCACATTTGTTTAATTGAATCCGTATACGTACAGGATTTTACTGTAATGCGGATCGTACGGCGCAGATTAGTGCGCGATGTTGGATATATTTCATACAAAGATTTATAAAATGCGATGACTGCGGCCAGTGCGGTGCGGCTACTGCAGCGCGGATAAGTGCACGTTTACCTTTAGACTTAAAGTCGACAAAATAGAAGACGAAACACATCATAAACAAAACACTGCTCGATCCGTGGAGCGATGTTACATTGAGAAGGAAATCAGAAATGAAAGGGGGCAGATCCTATTTTTATTAATATTGAAGAATTAATTAAAATTGAAATTGTTTTTATTTTAATTTTATTAAATCATAAAAAATTATTATAATTATAAATAAATTAAAATTTCACTTAATAATTTAATTATTAATTATAAATTTAAATTATACTCCACTCTAGAATGTGGCCCATATTTTCCTCTCTCTAGATCCGTCCCAGTGCACCAGAGGACGATAAGTAGGCGGTGGTGTAATTAGTGGAACACGCGACCACCAGGGGCCGCCAGAGTTCGATGAAATGAAAACGAGTTTTATGTTTTACTAGTTTTACGCGGAACTAATGCTAAACTAATTGATCATGATGTTCTCAGGAATTCCTCTGACTTCTTATGGCTAACAGAAATAAAAACGTCCCGAGGCCTAGTTTGGCTTTTGTTTGCTTCGGTGGTTAATTCAATGGTAGCACGGTAGCAGAGATCCCCTCGCTACATCCAGGCTACTAGCTAAGCCAAATTCTAATAGCTAGCTAAGCTGCATGCGTTTTTTTCATCTTCCATAAGTACCATTCTGTAATGCGGCCTGACCGTGCCATTTAGAGCACGGGTGTTGATTACCCATGGTCTAAAATCTAACCAGTTATACATTTTAGACCACGCGCCACGGGTTAGTCTCGTGTTTTTGCAAGACCGTGTGAAAGCTGTATGTTTAGCCTGTTATGAACTTGTCTCAATACTCAATTATTATCAATTATTATTATTATTTAATGTTGTCATCACACTGGCTTAATTTGTATGTAAGTATGAAAATGTGAACCCTGTTGGGCGTAACAACAAGTGGAAGGCAGACCGAGGTTGTTTTTTAAAAAATATGTAGGTACTAAGGTGAGTAGTAGGTACCTACTAGTCTAGTCTAAGTAAGTAAAAATTATAAAGTTGGTAAATAAAACAGTTAATTTTAACAGGACTGAGACAACACGTATACACAAATATATAGTTATGTATGTACGCAAGTCTCGCAATTCTTTCATGATTATAGTCATATTCTTCCAAGTTTAGACGAATTAGATTATTTTATGCCTATGTGGCTCACTACAGTCCTGTATCGAAAATATTGAGCGACGTGAATATCTGAAAAAACATTCTGAACGCAGCATTTTTAGGGAACAACGGTAACGTTTCCGTTAGCGTAGCGTATGAAAATAGTCATTTGAAAACTGTCCAAAACCACGGTTTTCGACTCTCTTCTCTTCTTTTCAGCAATCTTTTCACGATTGGAAGCCAAAAGAGGCTTCCAATCGTGAAAAGATTGCTTGCCAAGCACTACTTATTTCATAAATATAGCAAGAAAACTCTCAAAAACGCTTTCGCTCCCACTCCACTTGTGCTGTAGTTTCTGAATACTCACGTTTTTGTATCATTGGCAAAGCTTGTTACAAACCTAGCTATTCCATAACGTGCATAACTTTAATCTATTCCAACGAACTGATTTCCAAGCCTGTAACCATCTTCAACTTATCTGTTCCTCGGTTATGATTCCCAGAAACGCCTGGTTAATTTAATTAGGTAACGATTTATATTATTCTTGCAATATCAATATGGAATTTCAATTAGGTATACATTTGTTTGTATCTACTTACCTTTAACTAGTTTCGCATGCTTGAGTATCTTGAGTATTTTAATCTACAAAAATAATTGAACAAAAGTTCCAGTACTAAACAATGTTAATAGCAACTAGATTATTTATTTGACTATCGCCGCTATACAGCGAATACCTATCGTATTTTTTAATTTTTTAGTGACATTTTGACAAGTTTTAACCCGTACACCGAAATTTTATAAACTTATAATTTTTCATGTGTTTTCCTTTGACAAGTAAGATATTCTATTATATTCAATTCTTTGATTTGTTGATTTTTTGTTATTATATCCGTCACATCATTCTACTGCATTCTTGTTCATAATTATTGCCTTGTTATTAAATATTTTAGCGTTATTAAACATGATTAATGGTAATGAGGTGCGTAAAATAATTTTCTAGGAAAATCATTAATTAATAATGATCTAGGTGGGTTACCTAGATCATTATTAATTAATGATTTTCCTAGAAAATTATTTTATGCATATAAAGGATCAAAACAATACTAGCATGCGGTTTCTTTTGCTATCCTGTTCAATATTCATAAATTTATTTGCAACTTTCACGTACTAAAATCTGTGGTATTGTCCAACATATTTATTTATTAGATAGGGTAAAGTCCGGATTGTTGCCTATGGTGGATAGCTCCCCTTTCCCAAAAAATCTTATCTTCTGAAATTCGCAATCAAGAATTGATTGTTTAAATATTTTGTTCGTATCTGTGATAACTTTACCCTATACATGTATTTTTTAGAACCTCTACCTATCTAGTCAGCTGTTAAAGGGTTCGCATTATGTATTATGCAGCGTAGGAAGTAATAATACATAATATTACACGTTCTCTTAGGTCTGTTTTTTAAATATTTTTTGCGCTCACAGGGTGTCTAGTCTGTAAAACGATATCAAATGTATCGACTTCGATATTAAGTTAGATTTCATTATATAGCCTGCCTAGGCAAGCAGAGGAAAGTAGACCTTACGCTCTATGTATTAGCAATAACATTTGAATTTCATAACTTTGACACTCGAGGTCTGCGCTTGACCCTTTGTTTTCTTTTGAATGTGTCGCAAACGATTTACAGTCACACCCTAACTTGTCAAGCATGAAACACTTGTCGGTTGAATTAATTTACATAATGAAAATACAGTATTCCTTAACAATGCAAAAAAACCCATATCGCAAATTCCCTATTAATTTTAGCTATGCTCATGGATTCCGGAACCCTTAAACAATTATTTGCCCATATAAGTCTTTATAGTGTGTTAATAAATGTAAATTCTGTAGACAATCGTTCAACCAAAGCGGAATAAAGTTAGGAGTATTTCCATATTACTTCTTAGTGGTTAAAATTAGCATTTTATACACCTAAAACATTCCAGCGCATTTTAATAACAAATTATCAAATTAGGTCCATTCGTAGTAAAAACGAGCCCGACCACAAAAGATGTCTGGCATTGTTCACAGATTTAAAAAATCAACCATAATTAAAAGGAATTTGCTTTTTGTCGGTCCCGACATTTCGTATCATATAAATTCCTGCATTTACGAGAGACTACAAACGAAAAACTTTTCGCTTGCCACCCTGATGGACGGAACTCCTCAGTTCCAAACGGTCTCTTGCAAGTCTTTAAAACTACCGAAATATCAAGCATGACCAAGGTTCCATCTTGTTTCCTAAAGCAAACTCATGTGTGGGACTCGCCAGTGATCGCCTTAAGCCTTTCTTCTTTTGAACGTATGGCGACAGTATGAAACCGTTCGAGGTCGGTGGCAAAAACTAGTCTCGGAGGCTTGGCGGGTTCCGCGAAGAATCCGGGGTGTCCACTCTGGGTTAGCACACGAATGGCCGATGAGGAGGCCGGCTTTTTGCCTCGCTTACCACTTAATACTTTCGCGAATCTAGATTGTTCTTTATAATTTGATAAGGTCATAGAGATTGCGAGATTGAATTGACAAACGGTTTGATATTATTTTAAGTACACACGGTCAATCGTCCCAAAACTTTAGGACATGACCTAATGCATCTTGGCCAACCATCTCCTGGAAGAGATGGTTGGCCAAGATACATCCGTATGTTTGAGTACCAACCAGATTAGACGGACTTTGAAAGATATCCTTGTTACTTAAGTTACAATACTTACTACTTACACTTAACTTTTTAGTTTACCTAATAGGGTTTATTTTTATGAGGAGCACCGGATGTACTGGCATGAGTGTTAACTAAGTATGTTGTCTTAAATTTCCAAAGCAAACTTATGACAGCATTACTTTATCTTTTTATAGTAACGTCTAGTAGCAAAGTAGTATACAACTTTACAGGCGATACAATGCTGCGCTCTATCAATCGTCAGATTGACGGCACTACATCCATGCCCAGACAACAAAGGGTTCACAGCCGTGGCTTGCCTTGCTCTAACACGCTCCGTTTTTACCATAACCATTTACTTTGGCTCCCTCATTTTATAGCTGTATAGTAATATAATATAATAACCTATTAGTGTCTCTTGTCTTTGTTTCTTTAAGTAGAAGGGTTTTCTCTATGTTATTCTAGTAAATCCTAAAGTATCATCATCATGATGATGTTTATATGCTAGTTGACAGGTGGAAGTGGCCCTCCCCTAATGATTGCCATAGAGCGCTGTCTTCTGCTTGCCGCGTAGACCATTTATACATTCTTCCAATATCTGGATATTGATACGCGATGACGTTTGCTTGCAGATGCTGGCATCTGCAAGCAAACGTCATCGCGAAACGATAGGATTAAAATTAATGAAATCGTGATATAGCATGCTGAGGAACAAAATATAGTCTAATAGAACCACAGCTCACTTGCATAAACAAATAAGACGCCCAAGCAATGGAAATTCAATGCAATAATCATTAAAAGCCCAGCAAAAAGAAAACGGATTACAGAAAAACCGCTTCCAAGATAGAAACATCACTACAAACGACATTGGGCGACATAAAATTGTGATTGCTGGTATTGAAAGCGAGAAAAAAGACGTAATTTTCATCTGAGTTCGTTTTGCCCCAGCATGTGACTAATTATGCTATGGGATGATCGCAGAGTTTTTAGTGCTGAGCCCATTACATGCGGCGGGTTTGCAAAATTGAGTTTTTTAGTGCATAACTTAAATTGCATTTTTGTCACCCGCTGCCCGCAGTGATTGTGTCTTTGTTTTTGCTCCCTGATTACCTCCCTCATGTTTATTCCGCGTGTCTTCATTAGCCCAGGTTTAGGTTTTTGTATAGCTTAGCTAAGATTTGTAGATGGAAGGGATATCGGTATCCGTTTCAGGCTGATGAAGTCATTATGTCCGTGGGATCAGGGACTTTGTACGCATTTGTAAATCGTTTGGTCATGTGGAGAATAAAGTAGCTCGACGCTACCATTTGTGATGGAGTCTGCAGCTAATTAATCAAGTTTATACTAAGAAAGCTCATAATGAAATTAACAAAGCTTGCTTTGCAGCATTTTCATTATAGAGATGTTTAATCATCATCGTCATAATCAGCCCATATATCTAAGCCTCTCCCAAATCATGATGAAGCAAATTATTAATTAAAAGTAACTGTACTTCGTATCGTTACATACAAAACCAAGAAAAAACACATAACCCCTTTTGCAAATACACATTCTGCATTCGTGTATAATAACCCCTTTGTCCCCATCAATCAAACACAAAACACACAAAGATAACAAAACACGTATTCCAAATAATTGCACACAACGTTGTGCAATTGTAAGCAGTAGTTTGCTGTACTGATTGCCTTACTTTAATTAAATAAACCGTTTCTGAGTACCGGGCCCTTATTCGCTACAAAAACAAACACTTATAGTACCTACGCTAATGGAGAACTAAGTAACGCGGCGGTTTACGTTCTTATAATTATTATTACTTTAAAAAAAACAGTTTTATTAAAACTTTCAGTCCAAATTTGATGGGGTTACGTCATTTCGTTTAGTAGTTCCTATTGCCTCCCTCAAGCTCCAACATCAGAACCCTGGTCACAATCTAAGGGCTCCTAAGGATCCTTAGGAATCCTTAGATGATGACCAGGTGCGACCAAAGTGCCTGGGAAGACAAATCCAACGAACCTAAACTCGACGGGTTACGTCGCTCGTGACCCCCTCGAGAGAGACAAAAGGTGGTCATAGGAACTCATAAACGAAGAGTTCCTATGACTGTCTCTATTATCTGACCAGCTTGATGGCACTATAACATTGCATAGTCACTGAACATACTTAGTATGCCAATTTCATCTCAACCAGTTAAGGATAACCGACCAACAAGCTGAGGCTGGACCTGATTAGCCGCGCACATAGGGAAAGGCTAATTTTTTTTCTTTTTAAACTCTTAGGACTTTATGTAGTAGAGTCCTAAGGGTTAAAAAAGGAACAGCATGTTTGCTGTTGTATTATGTTCTAAATTTAAATTCAAAGGCCTATGTTTTTGTTTATTACGTACCTGTATTTTTTTTTTGTATTCCCCTTATTTTTTATATAACATGTGTGTGGCTATAAATAAATTCTTTATTCTTCTTTATCTAAAATTCAGTTGAAGGATTTGTCTCACGCGTACTAACAGCGCAAGATAAATAAATGCTTGTATAAGCAACAGAGTAATTAATTACTGCTTGTAGAGCGCGTAATGAAATCACTGGTTACGTTATGACCATAGTGAATACTGCCCCTGTTAGTTCTGTGGTACGGCCACAGATTGATAGTTACCGTACTACGTAAGGGTTGCTATAGATGTGCGGATCCGGCATTGCGATCGAAATGTCCGGACGTTGAACAAAAACCTTGCCGGAGTAGTCGTCTTTTTATGTCTTGAAACAGATTTTGTTTATGAGGCATTTTAGCAATTCCTATCTCAGTTTCATGATCAAACTAATCATCAATAGAAAAAATCTATTAAATCAATTATGTAAGTACTTAAAAGTCATGATCACAATTAAGTAAATTGAATCTAATTGAATTTGTAAACAGGCTTATAAACCGCGTTCTGAGAAAATTAAATTCAGTGAGGCATTTGAACAATACCTATCGTGATTGGTTGAAGCGATAGACACCAGTCGCGTGCTAGATTCTGGTATACCGGGAGCTGGTGTAAGGCATCGGAGGAAGCTTTTTTACTCCTTTAATAAATATTATTATGGTTAATTGTCACGGGTTGGCGAGATTCAAATTTAATCGTTATTTTTATTTTTTTTCTGCATTCTACAAGGAATAAAACTAACGGAAAAGAAATTTGCCGCAAATCGTAAAACATTTTCTATGAACTCATGATAAAGGCAACTGCTATTGAATTGTATTTTGAGAGCATTTGGGAAAAATGTTGATATTTAGCCCAATATCTGATATTTTCCCAAAAGCTCTAAAAATACCAGTGAATCGAAGTTAGTTTTTTCATAGGTTGATAAAAAATGGTTTACAATTTGCGGCAAATTTCTTTTCCGTTAGTTTTATTCCTTAAATTAAGCAGAAAAAATAAAAAACCTCAAAAAAAAATTGAATCTACCGTCAACCCGTGATGATCACCCTTAAAAAATATTTTTCGTAGGTATCACCTTTGATGAAAACACAATCATCTCTGCACCGGTTCATTATTGTATGAACTGGTAAGGAAAAAGAAAAAAAAATCGTCTGCGCTGCAGACCACAAACGAGCTCACAGGACGGGTTAGATGTGCCCTTCCAAATTTACCAATAACGCCTACAGACAAAGAAAAGGAGGGGTTAAACCATCGATTTAAGTAAAAAAGGAAGATGAGGTACTACCCTCTCGAAAGTGGAAGACTCAAATTAAGTGCAATTAGGTCCCCCACTTCAGTTGTAGTTGTAATACAGGTATAATACAATACATTAAAACCATATTTAAATACTTGCGGTTCCTCCCAATATCTTTTTTATCGACGTTGAATGATCGCCCTCCAAATTCCTTTCGTCCCACCATCATCGAATCCCGCTACGAAGAAAGGGCGAAAAAACTATAGTACACGTTAGGTACGTACATTTGTCGCTCTTTTTTGTGCTTTCGTGATTCCGCTACATCTTATAACTTAAGGCATATCTCGATTCAGCCGCAGCGAGTGCGGAAACGAGCAATTTCCTCATCCATTATAATTGAATGGCATAATTGCGAGCGGATTCTTTCGCGAAGCCGCTTAAGGACGCTAATGTGGACCTGCCTTAAATTATCGTCTTCATTGAATTCATTTATAATGTAAGTATGAGTATAAAATTACCTGAGTGTAGATGTGCCTTAGCTACTGCAAGATCGTAATTATTTTAGTTAACATGAAGGTTTAATTAGTTTGTAATTAAATGTTTTAAAGAAAACCACAAAAAAAATATGGAGAAATTAAAACTTATAGGAGTACCTATAAGTTTTAATTTCTCCATATTTTTTTTACTATAGTAAGTATACTATAGTTATAACAGTTGAGCTAAGCTAACTGAAACAACTTTTGCAAACAATCTAAAAGTAGCTCAACTGATCCATATCAATACCAATCGGAAGCGTCTCCAAGACGTTAGCTGCATTGCCCGCTGTGTGGCAATACCGATGCGCATTTTTTTATTACAAATCGCTAGCAAACCAATTTATCGACACAATTAACTAGTTATGAGTAGCTAACCTGCCTCTAGCTTTTTTACACATATTTAGGAAACAGCCTAACATAATACTCAAACTAAATACTTACAATGTCGCGCGTGTGGAAAGACCTTATTTTATCGGCTTTATTGAATTAAAGATGACGGATTTTTTGTGGAATTAAGTCCGGTTTTGATGTATTATATCAGATACATTGCTGAATATGAAATGTTGTGACAGCAATAAAATAATATTACACTTTTTGTGTTTATGAACTGGGGTAATAAAATTGGCAATGCAAATGTGAAGGGTTATCTTGTTTTGAGATCGATTCCTATTTCTTGCCTACATGCATTTTGTGAGGAATTTCAGACTGTGAATGGGTTCAAACGGAATCGATAAACAAATGACAACAACATACGAGTGCGTACGCGATCGTCATTTTGTTTGGTTATTGGTTACAAAATGTCGAACTGTATTTTACGCATTTAGTGTATTTTACAGTACTGTGTGTACAGTACAATATTATTGCCCGCGACTGTACCTTAGTCCTCGCTGCAACCTAACCTGTCAACAATCTTTATGATTAAGACGCCGAGTCGGCGACTTAGTTCTTTTAACCTTTTTCCTCCGTCCCCATATCCGCACGTAGACTAAGAAAATTGCCACTCAATTAAACCCCATTAAAATGTAATGCAATAAACATGTTCACAATTATAGAATGGAATAAAAATAACTTAATTAGCCCACGGACGTCGCTACTACGCTTCGGGGAATTTCGAAATGGGCATGTAGCGCGAATGCCGGGTTAACCCTCAACTGCCGACGGTTCTGCGAGCTTTTTATGTTGGCTCGCATTGTTTTAGGAAAGAATTAACGTTGAGACTGATTGGCGAGGACAAGATTCTAGGTGAGTAAATGAAATAAAAAAAATCAGGGATGAATCAGGCTGGTTTAAAGAAAAAATAGATATAAGAGTTTACTTTTATTTACGGTCTTACAGAACTTAGGCGTCTATGAAAAGATAAACGGATTAATTAATTGACGTTGTTGACAGAAGTTTTCATAAATTTTACGTCAAATTTTACCGCCGAAGCTGATTGACCGATTATGTTAGAAGAACACCACCCTAAGGAAGTTTAACTTCACCGCTAGTTATACCTACATATAGTATAATAATTAATAAGACTGATTTAATTGACAATTTTATATAAAAAATGTTCGCATCAAAATAAATTACGGACAAAAGTATTTTCAATTTGTCAAAACATATCTTGCTTTATCCTCAGATTACGTAGATTGATTGACATAAAACCATACGCCTAAAACAGTGAAGACTAAGCGTTAAAATGTTTAATAATATTTGAAGGCTTCTTCTTGCTTAGTAAAAAGAAATAATTAAAATTACGTAAGTATACGTACGTAAGTTTAATATATGTACATATATTATACACTAGTCAAACTCGATGTGAAGTGTTTGTAAACAAACCACGGCAACAAACAACACACAAAAGACTAAAACTCACTTGCTTGGCGTCGTGTTTCAGACATAATAATTGTAAGCAATATTTATTGAAGAATCTCAAATCGACAAGTAATGTAAAATGCGTTTAAAAAGACGCGGCAACAAAGTGAATTATAGGTATCGTACCAATAACCACATAGGTACTCACTTGGAAGAAATCATGAAAAAAAAAGCCGGGTACTGACCTGTGTTACGGGGCGTAACGTATTGTGTCACACAGCGAGCGTTCGTGCCATCGACCTGATACCCAATATACGCCTAATATAGGGCGAACGCTTTCAGGTAACACATTAGGCAAATAGATCTTATATAAATCCACGCCCTCTAACGTTCGGCCAGTAACGATCAGATCAGTGACCCGTGAATATCTCTGCGCTCGCTTACTACATAGGTAATACATATCCTTGGTGCAATGGCTCCTTATAGCATAAAATGGTGTAGAAATGAGAGCAAGACCTCAAATTTTAAAACAGATGGAATAACATTTCACAGGTAAGCTGATTTCTTTCTTATTAGAATAAAATTTGCTAATTCATTTTAGATTTGATGGAGTTCAACTTAATTTGGTTGGCCGGTCGACGTCACCAACTGTGCATCCCTTTCTTTGATAGCCAATTTTATATTTGCTTTCCTTTTTTCTCTGATAAGGCGCGTGCAAGTAGTGATGTTTCGTTCTGGGCCGGGTCGTGATCAGAATATCGATATGGGTGTATTATATTACCTGTAATAAATAATTATTCCTGTCTAATTATAATGAATTCTGTAAAAATCGATTAAAATAATATTTAACGTTACATTGTCACCATGGTAGATATAATGGTATGATATCTAAAAATATCCATATAGGAATCCATCCATCTATACATGCAAACTTTCGCATTTATGATATTATTAGTAAATATACTTTGTTATTAATTATTGTTTTCATAGAAACCTACCCCATCCCTAATAATGTTTATGATTTATCGTAACCTTGAACGGACCAATTAGCACTCATTTCCCCGCGCCCGCACACCTCTGTTGGTTCACAGACTTGCATAGCAAATAATCAGGCGTCTATTGGGTATCAGGTCGATGGTTCGTGCAGTCAGTACGGGGAAAGAAGGCGCTCGCAACGAACAACGAGACGGATTTTTGACGATTCATGCTCGCTGGAATGGTACCTTATACCCCATAACACCGGCCAGAACCCAACTTAAGGGATAACGCTTTCTCGCTTTTAAAATATAAAGATAACAAGGCAATTTGTTAGCTAAATTAACCGTTTATTACCGTATTTTTTACTGCTAAAGCTAGATTTTGATAATAACTAAACCAATCTAGTATGATGCTATATTTTATTACTTAATCATTTGATTATGCTCGTGTAATTATAATTATGAGTTAATCAATATTCTATGAATCTGTGATTAATCAAGTAAACAAGTTGCGAGAACTGGTATCTGAAGAGATAGCAATAAACTCATCAAACGGTTTTAAGGGCCTTTGAGAGATCCGTGGTAATAAATCTACTCTGTCCTCGATCCAAATATTTGAGTAGACAGACGTTTTATGTCAAGTTACATTTTCTGGACAATAATCTCCTGTAGGGTTAATTTCACGTGTATTCGTGAATGTTTTATTTTCGCCGTTTGTTAGTTATTTTTTATTATGAATGCAGCAAATTAGCAGTGAAAATAGAATGCGTGATACACACAACAAACTCTAACAAAGAGTTGCCAATAGATCGTGTTTTAAAGGTTAACCTTTAAAACACGATCTATAGCTAGTTTAGCATTGCTAAACTAGAGTGTGACAAACATTTTGAATAGAGCTGGGGCTACATCGATGATTGTGTCACTCCCATTATCGATATTTTACATGAATTGTCGAAGCACTATCGCCATCGTCCCAGCTCTATTTAACCAACGCGCCGATGCAAAATGTTGTGTATTTGTGTGGCAAATACGATTACCTTCAATCGACTGACAGCGCAGATTACGGTCGAAACGTCAACGTCTCGGCTGAGGGAATACCACACAGAGTGTGGTAAATTTTACAATTTAAATGGCAATACTGAATCATGCTGGGGTACCTACCACATGCAAAATGACTCCAATTTGTAAAGCCATTTATTTCAAAAGTTAAATAAATTATTGAAACGGTCTGATCTAGCAAGCGCTGGTACCTATATATGCCTAATTAAAGCCCAATAAAAGCTAAAATTAAGGTAAATAACGACAATTATGTACAAAGAACAAAACAGTGGACTCTTTGCCAAATACTGGGGCAATTTTAATTTTAAGAATTTGACATATTCCATGAAGTGTGTGTTAAGTACCATGGATTTGACATATCCCTATTGTATTTACAGAAATAAAGATTTTTGATTATTTTATTATTTTATTTTAATAGAGATGTAGCTAAGTTTGGATTATATTTTTATCGGCCAATGATAACCAATAATACCGGCCACCGGCACATATGAATAAGCACGTACAGTACAGGCATGAATTTATTTCGTGATTGTTAGATCTCACAGTTGAAATTAGAAATGTTTCCAATCTAGCAACATTGTTGCACGTATTTAGACTTTCGAAACATCCAGGCACATAGATCACCTGGCTAAGTAGCGAAGCTCACGACGTCGGTAGCGTGACTCCGTCAAATTATACCATTATGGATTGCTTCCATTCAACTTTGTAACGTTGCTGTCAACGTTTTTGAGAAGTTCTTGGCTTTCTGCAAATGTTAACTATATTCACTATTATCATTGTAGTGCCTACATTTATTAATAAAACCGATAAATACCTACAGTTTCAGTTTGCTATCCACATTGCTATCACACTAATATGACGCACTTAAATATATGTGAAAATTTGGATTTTATTTGGTTTTGTTTTGTTTGGAGAGTTTTACACACTTTATAAATAAACTTACATAATAACTCATAACCATTTATGTGTCCTCGCATGTAGAAGCTAAAAGACTGCTTGCTTGCGGGGTAGAAATGGAAAAACAGCTCTGTACGTATATATTCAGTATGTTTGTTACTTTTTCACGCCAAAACCATTAAACGGATCGAGCTGAAAATTTGCGTAGATGTAGGTCTTGGATTAGCATGTGGGCAACTTTTATACCGGAAAACGTGTGCGAGTTCGTGGATAGAAGATTACATAACATGTTAATTCAGAAAATTTATGTTATCACCTACTCTGCTCGACAAATCTATCTAAAACAGAAAGTTTTTTGGTGAAAAATCGAAGAAACTGTACCTACTGTCGTAACTGTGCTTTTGAAACATCTTTTACACATGTGACCTAACAGCTTAAACCCAAAGAAGGTACTTCTTATCGATACTTTGACCAATACTTGAAACAAATGACAATCGCCTTCTATGTCAATAATTAGTTTTTTTCGTTTCTAGTTAGTTATACGTGCTACGCTCATTAGCCCTTCCTATAAACGTTTCGCGAAATTACACTAAGTGCAATCGTCATTTGTATGTCAGCTGATAAAGTAAAGACCAATCCACTTACGTCAGTGTCAGTGCCAAGAAAAATGATCGCTAGTTAAACGTCACTTAGCGATAAGGGCGCACTTACTACAAAATACCTATAAAAAGTCCGTACGTAGACTCGGTACTTTTATTAGAGAGCTGCCAGCTTATAAAGAAATCAAGTATTTTTGGTTTGCATAATATAGACATAACAATAATCGCACTTTGAAAGGGGAAAACAGCACCAACAGGGTGTATAAACTAAAACAAAAGTGACATATTTAAGACCCCGCTCACAAACCTCTAAGATATGTTACGATAGGGTATAAGTAGTACATTGACACTTTGACGCATGCCTAGAGAGCATTGCAAACAATCTACCGATTTTCATTGAAAAATCATTCGATGAATCAATCATTAAGTATGTATTTAATTTAACTAACCTATATGAATCATGCCACAAAACATCACCCGATAATAATCGGTTTCGTAGAAATTATGCCGTGACCAAAAAATGTTATAAAATCCAAGTAGGTTATAATATCAGCAAAATGTGAAACAACTCCATTTGTTACATTGCTATGTCAACCTTCAACGCGCTGGCCACCCGAATGTCCGGGAAAATTGTGTTTCAACTGTTTGGGACGACAGATTGTTCCACTATTGTGGCGTCACTTTCGTGCCGCTCTAGCTAGAGAAGAGACTAGGTCACTATTGTGGGGCTTAAGACTGTACAGACGAGGTCCGGCTATTTTGTTAAAATGGTCGGGTTTTTGATGGCAGTTTGGTTGAACTTTTCTATAGTGAATTTGTAAAATAATCAGCAATTAAAAAGATTTCTAAACCGTCCATTTTTAGTTTTGAGAATGGCTATTTGTATTTCCAATTATTTTACGGCTGTATATTACCCGTGGTCCACCTTAGTGAACTACGGGAAAAAACATATATACTTCACGTCCGGCTTTTAACGGCTTG
Source organism: Eupithecia inturbata (assembly GCA_963662085.1). Classification (NCBI taxonomy): domain Eukaryota; kingdom Metazoa; phylum Arthropoda; class Insecta; order Lepidoptera; family Geometridae; genus Eupithecia; species Eupithecia inturbata. The sequence continues at coordinate 3,659,376 of OY759180.1, read as the reverse complement.
ATAAAGGCCGGAAAAACACATCCAGCTTTCATTAAAACTGAGTTGTTTTAATCCGGCTTTTTATTAACCCTACGCAACTCGCGAGTCCACTTATCCTCATTATCAGACGGGTCCGAGATTTATGCGCGTCATACAGTGACGCATGCCGGGCGATAGCCGACGCACAGATTTATATGCCTTTTGATAAATGGAATACTGGCATAGCACTTCTTCTAGTGATTAAAATGGTTGCAAGCTGTGAACATTCTATTTTTTTGAAATGAATTGTTATTTTGTTTACTACTTTTAAAAATATGGAAAAAACACAGATTTGGAAAAGTGGATAGTAATGCTTGTTGGTTCAAATCTCAAATGCTTCCAGACCTTTTGATACAAAGTATATTTATAATTTTAATTACTTAATTAATTTTTTTTTAAGAAGGACTTAGTCGGTTAGCGACCGCACCGTCCCATAAATATCAACACAAACAATTAACTTAATAATAATTGTTTCAATTGTAAATACTAGTTCTAATTTGTTTTTATTATTGAATTGTAATTTTCTTTGTCAAATAAAGTTACATAATATAATAACAACTATCTATAACTACACACTAAAGAACTAAAACCTAAGAGCTAAGACCTAATTTTTGAATTGCTTAACACATTATTCTGAAATCCTGCAAATCCAGCATCCATTCATAAAAGCGTGAAATAAAAATACGTTATTTATTATATTTATCGTTTCATAATGCAGCGACCGGCGCCTCAGGCAGGCCCAACAAATACCAACGTATATACGAGTATATTATATTGTTAAAAGATGACCCTAGTCAGATCTAACCCTGCTGCTAACCACAAGAACTGAAACATGGAGACCACAACTGGACAGCATTTGTTCTTACTGAACCGCCTATCCGAATTACAATCAGAGACCCTATCTTCGAGACCTACCCTCAGACGTCCGTCTCCTAACCTAGCTAACGCAGAAGAGCCCAGAAGACTCCTCCAAGACGACATAATAATAAGAGCCTTTAAGAGCCTAGGCATCCTTACACTGCCCTGCATAGCCATCTCGCAGGTAGCGCTGTATGTGAGGAGCAACCTCGGCTCCTACGCGACGCACGGCGACTTCGCATACCGCACTCGTAACCAGCACAGATTGGTGTCACTAGCGCGGTCTCTGACTAAGTCGTCGAAGCTAACTCATGTCATGGGTCCGCAAGTGTACAACAGGGTACCAGACTCGATTAAGGGGGTTACAGGCGATGCTATTTTTAAACGTCACCTAAAAAGTTGGCTTATCGAACAAACATTTTATAGTTATGATGAGTTCATAAGCTTAAAATGATAGTTTTTATTATATTTTTCTAATGAATGTTATTTATTTATCGTTTTCTGTTTCTTTGGGAAATTATGTACTTTGTATGTTAAGTAGATACAATTGTAGAATTTTATATCATGCTAAGATTTAAGTATCTGACATGTAACATTTTGTTATGAATAAAAAACTATGAACTATGAACTATAAATGTTTGTTTGTTCAGACAACTTAGTCTATTTTGTTAATGAACTTAAAGCTAGAGGGGTTAGTACTTATAAAAACTATCGTAGTTTGACGAATTAATTACAGATGTAGGTGGATGAAACGTTGGTGTTCTTCCAACACAAATAAGGTTCGTAGTTAGCCCGTTTACATTCGTAATGGGTTAGCAATAATATTAAACAAGGATTTAGTCCTCTGAATGAGCTGATACATCAGAGGACAATCATATTTAGTAGAATTATGATGATATTGCTGCTTCCGCGGGTCTACTGAGCAGTGAGGCTGTCCTTTTGCGCCAGATGGCATCAAAGGCTTGGGTGCGAGCCTCAGCGAAAATACCTGAGGCGCTGCAGAGCACGTTTCTTATTTCAAATGTTGACCACATAGTCCCCGCCAGCCAGCACCGTCGTCAGTCCATGGAGTCTCTAATACTATAGTAATCATCTAAAAAGTGAGAACAAACCGATAGCATCAGCAGGACAAAGCCCACATTAACCCTCGCATAAAAACACATCATCAACAACAATGTAATAAATTTCCCATGCTGTAATAACATAGAGTGAAAGGATACGTCGCTCCCAGTGCGTAAATGTATTTGCAAACGGTTAACTAAGCATAGTAAAGTAAGTAACCAGTAGATTAACATTGCGTGGAGAAGGTTTTGTTTTCGCGTAATCGGAATTGGACTTTGAATCCCTTAGTTATAAACGGTTTTTTTAAGTCTTATAGTTATGGGGATAAATACTAACCCCAATATCACTCAGGAATAAAACTTTATAGGACCACCTCGGGATCATCCTCTATACAACTGCAAAAGAATCATCTGTCCATAAATGACGGAGAAATCAAAGGACATAAAAAAAGATTCATACCGAACATAGAACCTCCTCCTTCTTTCGAAGTCAGTTAAATATTAAGCTGTCAACGTAAAATGCTTAAAGCGATTAACTGTTATTGTTTTCAGCTAGTGACCCATTGCAAATCAAAAGACAAAAGGCTCTCTTTCTTCCAGTTTTCTCTATCTCCTGATGCTATGGGCCCTTAGTTTCTGATATCTGTGTATGGGCCAGTCGAGGAGGTTTAACTCTTCCCTTCATCTTCGTCGAGGCAATTTGCTATAATTTTATAAATTCATAAAACAGTTTGTTAACACATAATAACCACAACCGCCAATTATTAATTTATTCCTAGAACCGTTGCGAGAAGTTCCATTATTCTTGTCACCTCCAATAATTAGTGGCTCTTACATCCGTCAGTGTAAATTATTAGACCTTTAGGCCGGCAAATTGAACTTGTTGCTGTAGGAAGCAGGGGCTGACCCGCAGGCTTGTTGTAGATGCTCATATACTTGTTTACTTTGACTCAATCTTTCACAAAAAGGATTAGTCTTAACTCAAACCGGAGACAAAATCGGCACCTATACATATTTTTTCAGAAAATTATATAATTATATTGTATTATATAACCTATAATATCAAATAATTATATTATCCATGAGTGGAGACCACAAAAGTAGTGTAGGACATCCTCCAGCCAGGTGGGACGACGACCTGAGAAAGACTGCAGGCAGATGCTGGATGCGGGCTGCGGGCTGAAGACAGGGCGCTATGGCGCTCATTAGGAGAGGCTTATGTCCAGCAGTGGACTAATATAGGTTGATGATGATGATGATATTATGCATACTAATATTATAAATTCTAAAGTAACTCTGTCTATCTGTCGGTTTGTCTGTCAGTCTGTTACCTATTCACGCCTAAACGGCTTAACGGATTTAAATGAAATTTGGCAGGAAGGTAAACGGTGTCCGGGGGACGGATATAGGGTACTTAAAAAGCGCGTCCGAAGCCGCGGACAGCAGCTAGTATTATATTATGCGCGTAATTTCTAGTGTTTCACTCCCAGCTTTTTAGTCATCGGACGTCACGTCATCACATGGTACTAAAGATCTTGTTCATAGCATTTTGGCACAATAACAAAAATTTTGAAATTACCTACAGGTTTCGATGAAGCTCATGAAAAATAGCCTTTTTTGACACGAATCTGTTTAAAGTCCTTTCTTCTTTTTTCAGCGGCAGTTTTTTTGCGGCTTCGCACCACTCTGGGCAAAATATACTGTACTGACTCCTAATCGAAAAAACATGTTGAACACTCAGAGTGTCGGTTACGTTCAATGTCAAAGTCAATGTCAAAAACTCTTTATTTCCATAAATACAATAAATGTACACTTAGAAAAAGTCAAATTCTTAATAATTAAACACTGACACGGAAATAAGGTGATATTTTTAATTTCAGTCGCTTCGGTATGTAGACTAAAATAAACAAGCGATGAAGAAACCTTTAGCCTGTTAGTTGTTATTTTTCATTCATGCAGATTGGAATCCCCGCACACCCTATTCTGTCTGATCGTCCTCGAGCGGAACACCCTGTACAATAAATTCTTCGACGAAACTAATAACTAGATTTCCTTTCAACCAGCATTCGGTGTAAGTAAACCTAGTTAAACGCATCTAGTGTAGAAATAAAAATTAAAACAATTACTTTGGTCATAATTGCGCTGCGCACGCAATGATCCAAACGACAACGATAATATTAATATGATGTATGTACATATGTTACATGATATCTCCGCCTATGGGTAACCGATTTTACTGATTTCTTCACTATTGTATAGAGAATGATCACGAGGTGGTCTTATACAAATTTTATTCCCGAGGGACTAGTATTTATGTAAACATAGACCTTCGGTCAGGGAAAGTGAGGGAGGGGTGATTTCGTTCGTCCGAGACGTAGATGAATATTATCTACCGGAATTTGAAGTCAGTTTACCGTTTATTAAAACACGCCACATTATAAGAAATCAATTAATATCCCAATCTTTCTCGTACTGAGGGAAAGACGCGGGTTCAAGTCCCGTCGAAGTCGAACAATTTTTGGGATATTATTTGATTTCTTATAAATAACCCAGTGTGAGGCTTACGCACTATAATAATAAAAAGGCCAAATTATGTCACTACTAAAACACACAAATGGTATGATTATAGTCCAGTAAACGATTTTGTTAAAGTACTAAATAATGAAAGATGATAAAATTCTACAACTTTGGCTCTATACACTTTTTTTCCCTATTCCCAATCGTTGCGTTGTCTAGATATGAGCACCGAAAACGATTGCTTTTTTTTTTCACCATAACTACCGGCAAACCGAACCATATTTAGAACCGACCAAATTATTTTTCCGTTAGCATTATTTCTTGTAGAAAGCAGAAAAAATTAAAAATCTTAATAAAGTTATAATTTCGAGCCAAAGCGAAACGATCGCCCTTAAAAGCGTTTTCCGAGTAGATCCCCAGATCAGTAGCAAAAGCGAGAGCCGTGCGGTAATCCAACTGTTCACTAATACGAGTGTTCCCGCGCGAAACCAAGCGAAACTTACCTTTACCGCTTTAGGTAGCAAACTTATCCCGCGCAGGTCTGAACAGTGAACTTTAATCAAATAAAAGTCTGTTTTCAACACAACTGTCCATCAAAAATTACAATTCAATAATAAAAACAAATTAGAACTAGTATTTACAATTGAAACAATTAAGCTAACTGCAGACTGTTAAAAACAATCTACAGGTAGCTCAACTAAAATGATAACTCCAACAAAAATGACCATAGAGGCTTAGTTTACAAAAATGACCATAGAGGCTTAGTTTACAAAATCTTATCTTATCAATGCATTTGACTGAAGGTTAGAATTATTTCGGTAGCTCGTTTGTACTTGACAGGTAATTAATTACTTAGTATATCTTATCAGAGCATATCGTCATTGAAGTTTATTTTAGATGTTAATTAAGATTACTGTTGCACAAAAAAAAATGTACTTAATATGAACAATTTCTTTTAGTTTGCGATCTTTCGATACTTTGCAAATAGGGTCAATAATACTTTTTGCATAGATACCTACTAGAAAATCAAAATTCGCCAACGTTAGCTACGTTGGCGAGTTTTGTAAGTAAAGCAAGCTTTACAAATCTTAAAATTAAAACTGAATAAACCTATACTTTCGGTATAGTTAGGTGCTTACCTAGATACTTACACCTGAGGCTCAGCTAACCCAAAGTAGATCTTGGCCTCCGAGACAAGACTTGTCCTGTCCAGGCATCTCGGTTTTGAGCTGTCTCTCGCCAGCTATTAGTCCAGTCATTCAGGGTTTCACCTAGCAATTCCAAGCCAACCTGCTAGAAACTCGTATAAGCCTTCATTTCCGACTATCTTGGAGATGATGAACCTGTGCGTACCGGATGAGTACGTGGGGAGGCGCAGGCGGCCGCCTCTGTTCGTAATGCCTCGCGGAAGAACAAACCTGCTGAACAAGGCGCCTCTGTCGTGCACCATACAAGCACTAAATCTGGTAGCAACCATTGACGTTTTCCGAGTTCGCAAGGGCTTTACTATTTTATTTTGGGTTATGGTAAATAATTATGTTTTTTTTTGTTTTTAATTAATTTTAACTTATACCTACTTGAATTAGTTTTGACTTATACTTGAATTATTTTGCTAGAAGACATGTGTATCAAGTAATTTTATTTTGCTTATTGTGTTTGATGAATTAATTATTTTGCCTGTGAATACATGTAATCCTGTAAGAATAGATGTGTTTTCAATAAATACAAACACAAATACAAATTTTGACGTTATAAACGTTGTCTCAAAGTCGAATAATATATGGCTTCGTAAGTTATTCAAGGTCAAATATCACAAAAATCAGTTTTTCATAGTTATCTAGGTTTCTATAGCTCCAATGATGTTGCCATCTTTATACTTGTAGAGCATAAAATTTGCTACAAATTTTGTTCGCAAAATTTTGTGATGTTGACCCAATTTTTTAGTTACAATGAATGGATTATTGACGTGGAGCTCGCGGAGACCGGCTTCAACTTCGTCGATCCAGCGGTACTATACGTTATAAAGTTATAATTAGGTACCTACTTTTAAATGTACAACATTGTGTTACTTTTTAAATTGACCTTTCACATTTTTTAATTTAAAATAACCGTCCCATATTGAATTATGGCTACTTGCTTAGGTAAGTGCGCTATCTCTTCCCCATCTATAATTACAGTAGAAAGTCTTGCTTTTCCCGCGTTTTTGCACCCCTACACAACCTGCGTACAATTTGCTGATCATAATAATTATAATTTACGATATGAAGCGCTGTTTTGTGCAATTTATTATAGTAGAAACTTTATTGCCTAAAAAGTTTCGAACCTCCTCGAAGATCTTTTGCGAGCAGCTGAAAAATGGCGACTGTGCGTTATTTAGAGAGAGCCAGTTTTGAGCCATTTTATTTATTTTTTGTTAAAGTTACGGAATCAAACGCTTTATTATTTTTATGTTATTTGTATTTGCGTTACTTGTCTTGCGTTACTGCATGGGAAACTTATCTTTAGATAGATAGATAGATAGATAATTCTTTATTGTACCACACAAAGAAAGAAAACAATACAGAAATAGATGCTAAGAGTAGACGAAGTACAAAGGCGGCGGCCTTATCGCTATGAGCGATAAGGCCGCCTTTGTACGACGTGTTTTGTTTGTTTGGCGATAAGGGCGCTTTATTAGGTTATATATAAGTTAGGTTGTTCAAAACCTCTTTTCTATTCAAACCGATCAAACCTGTTCAAGCCAGTTGGTCCAACTGTTATGATGGTTGTCTCAACCAGTTAGTGACCCTACAGCATTATCTAAATTAGACAGTTATTACATTTCAATTATGTTGACCGTACAAAAAGCAGATATACTATTAACTAAGAAGTATCGACAGCAAAAAGGTATCGCGATAAAGCAAAACGTACAAAAAGATCACGTTATTTGATTAGACCTAATTGTGTTTCTGACCGTAATTAGCTTGTATCATTCCCTTTGTTTTATTGCGAATAAATACTGACGTAAGTTTGCACCTGTGAAACTTAATATGAATTCAATATGTGCTCTATTCCCTTGGAATACAGATGGTTACTTCACTTTGAGGTTCAAGGTAAGTGGTGTTGAATGATGTCTTAGGTTCAGATAAGCTAGTGTGTTATTAAGGCGCAATTTACGTAGTGAATAATAGCGATTTGTTAATTTTATATCCAGTATGAGTTTTATGTAATTTTATTGGATTAAATTTGGTGAGACTTCCGTTGTAGCAATAGAATTTTATTGGTGAATAAAAGACATCCGTGAGGGCTGGTGCGGCGGCAGATTTGGCCGAGGATCTCAAGAGACGCAAATATCCAGGTCTAGACAGAGCCTACACATTTGCTCCCTTTGGGGTCGAGACCCTGGGTCCGAGGGGTACCGAGGCTCTCCGGGTTTTTAAAAAGTTATCTGAGCGTCTGGTCGACGCGACACGTGACCCGAGAGCGGGCGGGTATCTGGCGCAGCGCATCAGCATTGCCATACAGCGGGGCAATGCAGCCAGCGTCTTGGGGACGCTTCCGACTGGTATTGATGTGGATCAGTTGAGCTACCTGTAGATAGTTTGCAACAGTCTGCAGTTAGCTTAATTGTTTCAATTGTAAATACCAGTTCTAATTTGTTTTTATTATTGATGAATTGTTTTTACACATCGATATATATGTACTACGCACTAGATTGCGCATTCCGAACACTCACTTTGTCAGACTGAACTGTTCTGCAATCCATACACCTTACTTCAGTGTGGCTTCGACATTCATGCAGCGTAGGTGCGTATGGAGCCGCGCTAATATTACGAAAATCCAAGTCTAAATGTGAACCTGGACGTAAATAACGAGAAGTAATAACACAGTAGTCAAGTAAGTAATTTTTTTTGTTGTATTATGTGAATAAATAGGTAAAATATCGTTATACCACTACAGATAGAAAATAATTTTTCACAAATATGTACGCCATGATAATCATAGACTAAACAAAACATGCAGATATTCCATTTCAAAACCGGTTGTAGGTAAAAATATGTGATTGATGGATAGCGGTGTTTTTAGAAAGTGTTTTAATTAGTTTGATATTTTTAACCGACTTCGAAAAAAGAAGGTTATATGTTTGGCTGTATTGTATACATACAATAAGCAGCTTAATTAAAAATAAACATGTTTATTTTTAAATGTGTTATTCGATTTCTCCGTCATTTATGGTATGGACCGATTTGGATAACTTTTAGTTGTAGGTATAGAGGATGCACCCGAGGTGGTCCCATAACTTTTTTATTCCCGAGGGATTTCTATTCATTGCGGGATGAATAGAAATCCCTCGGAAATAAAAGAAATAAAAAAAACAGTTTAACAGAAACAAAATAAGGGATTCGAGGCAGTTTTTAGTCTTTTTAAAACAATCAATTTATTGAAATCTTATTTTATGTTTTTTCCTTTCAGTACATTATATCGAGGCATTCCTTGTAATCAACAACAATGAACAAAGTTCAGAAAATACGCCGACATGCGCATTTCGATACTGTAACAATACATTATTTGATTTTTATTTAATTTGTTTTTTTTATTTTGTAAACTTGTTTAAGTTTAAATAAACGTATAACAATTAATTTTCTTTTACTTTTCTACTTTTTGGTAATATTTTTTTTTAAATAGAGAATTCATTCTTACTTAGTTTTGTAGGAACAAAAACTGTGTCACCTCTGCGCGGTGTAAAATCTGTTGGGTTAAACAAAACGTGTCAAGCGTCAAATCAAAACTATACTCTATAGGCGATCTAGCGCTGAATGTTTTAATAGCTTGGTTAGACGACTTAGATAATGTTTTAGCGCTCGCCGCGCGCAGGGCCCCGCTGCCATCCGTCATCCAGCAAGTTGCGATACGTTTTCTGTTTGGAATAGCTTACCTAGTACATAGTACATCTATCTCAGTATTTTTACAGGTCGAAATTCGCTAATTTATAAAATCCAAGCTCTTAAAAACAAATAATCGGTATGAAAATGTTGTGGTCGATATTTTAGGGTTGTTTTGATTCCTCGTTATACTTAGGCCTTAAGTCAAGTCAGGCAAAATTTTCCATAGCTATATTATATTATATATTATGGAATTTTATGTTAATATTGTACAAAAAAATTTGTATAGAAAAGTTTTGCGTACAGATTGACAGGAAGCCATCATAACATTTTACTCGTGAGTTGATAAATTATGCATTTTCCCCACAGATCTCTATCATTAGAGCCGTTCACACCACATTAAAATGTATTTAGTTGTTTTTGCAATCAGGAGATTGCATGGGATATTTTCAACGCTTCTTAATTATATTAATAAAATGGTAGACTCAGGTTAAAAAAGTGTATGCTGTAATTTTACAGAAATATTATATAAACATCAACACATGAGCCAATTTTCTTAGGAAATTTAATAAAAAAAACACAGGTAAACCAGAAAAAGAGGAATTTAATGCATTCTTTTTCTTTTGTTAGGTTGGTTTGCGCCTTTGAGATACCAATAAGCGTTTCTTCTATTATATTAATTACTAATATTATTACACCATGATTGCTAATAGTTGCCATAAAAATACCTAGCCGTGTCAGCCCGTGTAGCCCTGTGTGCCGACTGTACTGAGCTATGACAAATTGATGAGCCATGTGTGCCGATTGTACCAAGCTATAACAAATTGATGAGCCCTGTGTACCGATTGTACCGAGCTATGACAAATTGATGAGCCCAGTTCACCGATTGTACCGAGCTATGACAAATTGATGAGCCCTGTGTATCGATTGTACCGAGCTATGACAAATTGATGAGCCCTGTGTACCGATTGTACCGAGCTATGACAAATTGATGAGCCCTGTGTGCCGATTGTACCGAGCTATGACAAATTGATGAGCCCTGTGTATCGATTGTACCGAGCTATGACAAATTGATGAGCCCTGTGTACCGATTGTACCGAGCTATGACAAATTGATGAGCCCTGTGTACCGATTGTACCGAGCTATAACAAATTGATGAGCCCTGTGTACCGATTGTACCGAGCTATGACAAATTGATGAGCCCAGTTCACCGATTGTACCGAGCTATGACAAATTGATGAGCCCTGTGTATCGATTGTACCGAGCTATGACAAATTGATGAGCCCTGTGTACCGATTGTACCGAGCTATGACAAATTGATGAGCCCTGTGTATCGATTGTACCGAGCTATGACAAATTGATGAGCCCTGTGCACCGATTGTACCGAGCAATGACAAATTGATGAGCCCTATGTACCGATTGTACCGAGCTATGATAAATTGATGAGCCCTGTGCACCGATTGTACCGAGCAATGACAAATTGATGAGCCCTGTGTGCCGATTGTACCGAGCTATGACAAATTGATGATATCAATACCCGGTTTACGATAATATCGATACTTTTATAAAATCTTTAAGCTGCAAATTTATTTTGATAATCGAGATAATGTAATTAATTTAATCGTATCGTGATAAATCGGCTGGATCAAAGATGGGTATCATTTAGGTACATACCGTATGTTTTTTTTTAAATCACACATGCAGTGAGCATTATATTTTTGAAAAATCTTTTCTACTGCTTTCCTGTTTTAAATTTTTTCTAGAATTGGTTCGAATTTTCCTGTCAATACTTGGATTGGAATTGTTAAAGTTAGTTAAATAGTAATCACCTAATCACACTAACATTATAAATGCGTTTGGATGGAGGTTTGTTAAATATTGTCTTCACGCCAAAACAACTGAACATATCGATACCATTTTTTTTTATTTTGCATAGATATAGTATTTTTGCAGAACTGGAATACTATACTTAGGCTACTATTTATCTAGTAAATAATCGTAATACATTTCCATATAACAAAAATAAGATCGTTGTTAACTTTGAATAATGTAACTATAAACATATTATTATACCGGAGACAACGCATAATAATATGAATAATTTCATTGGTTTTCATTTATTTATTTATTATGGAACTTTAGTAAGGAACAGTACAAACATCATGATTTAAACTAGGATATAACAAAAAGTTATTAAAGTCATTCAGACCCACCAGGTCTGAATTTTAATTTAATGAAATTTTGTCATAAATTTAATGTGTCATGTCAGTCATGTTTTATCAACAAAAATTGATAAAAATAGGAAATCTCTAACTACTATCTCTATTCATTTTGTCGTCAATCTTTGTACGGGTAAGGTGTTTTTTTTTTAATTTTTGCGGAAGTGTGCCTAAATGCAGCATATATTGCATAGCGTCCAACGTAATTAGTAAAGTTAAGCAATAATTGGATGTGATAATTTAATTTAATTTCTGGTGCTATCTAGACTTGGGATTTCTAGACTACCTAGCACTATTGATACCGAACATTAAAATAGTGATTGTTTTACAAAACAAAAAGTGATTTTACCAATTAGGTAGGTACGGGCTTTTGAAACAACAATTGAGTTTTGATTTGACCTAAGTACTTACTAATTCAATCAAAACATGACATTCAAAACATTTTGAAATTTAATGAGTCTATTATAGAACTATTTCCATATCTTTTAAATAAATAATTTGCCCTTGTTTTAGGGTTCTGTACGCGAAGGGTAAAATCGGAACCCTATTACTAAGTCTCCGCTGTCCGTCCGTCCGTCTGTCACAGGGCTCTAGGACATGAACCGTAAGAGGTAGGCAGTTGAAATTTTCAGAGAATGTGTATTTCTTTTGCCGCTATAACAACAAATATTACATATCAAATAAATATCCAAATTAAAGGGGGCTTCCATACAAAAAACGTGATTTTTTGGCTATTATTGCTCTTTGTTTGCCTAGGCTGTATCTCTTGAACCACAATAAGTACGCACATGAAACTTTCTATAAATAAGTAAAACTTCAGTTGTAGTAACAAAAATACTATTTTTTTTTTAATTTTTATTAATTAAATTAAAAATTTAAAGGGGTCTCCGAACAAGTGAGTATTTGATGTTCTTTGAAAAAGTTGCCTGATTTTTACGTCTCGGAACCATTCGTGTGCGAGTTGACTCGTACTTGGCGGTTAATTTTTATAAAGAGATGTACTCATTTTCCATCAGTGTTTTTTTTATCCATTCCGTCTCATGTCATGTCTACAGGCAGTTTAATAACTCTGCATTTTGACCTCAATAATTAAATCAACAGAAAACGTTTATTTCTGCTCAACAATAAAGGGTGATTAGATACATAACACCATAATTGGATGTAATTAAGTAAATTGCATTAACTTATTACATGACAATCGATTACTGGGAACCTGCATCCACGATAATAGCCTTAAATCACGTTAAGCATTCTTCAATGGGTTAATGTTATTTGACAGGAACGGGTAATATATATATATCTACATATTTTTTATTAACAAAGAAATATATAAACAAAATAGAACTTGTAGGTATTACAATTGAAACAATTGAGCTAACTAAATAAATGATAATGTTTGATAAACATATATTAAATATCCTATTACGACACACACGCGACTGCCCTTTAAAGATCTATTGAAAAAAGGTTCGTGCCCTAATTATATAAGAGCAATTGCACTAAACGATAAACGTTTGAGAATCGACCCCTGTTCAGTAATTTCTATATTGATTATCTTATTGACGACGCAACTAACTCTGTGGCGTAGCGAGCCAAGGTCCACCTGCAACGCAGGAGGTTATGAGTTCTATTACCGCCTCGCAAAAATGTTTGTTCGATCAGATATTTGCACCAGGTGTTCAGCGCGTTATAATAAATAAATATATGTCTATGTAATATAATTTATTAAGTATATCAGTTATCTGGTACCCGTAACACAAGCTCTGGTTAGCTTAGGGCTAGATGACGCTGTGTGGATTCTCCAGCATTATTCAATAATTGTTTAATATTTCTGCTAAGGTATTTCTGGAAACAAACTGTATCATAATAACATAACACTATGTTTGCTCCATGAGTCTACAGTCCACTTTTCCCGTAATCAAGTGCCATCAACGCTTAGGAAAAGCGTTTCCTTGAAACAAACTGTTTACCGACACTGCACTAATGGTGGTAATTGTTTATAACCAATTAATAGAACAATCGTTAATTGAAGTAACGTGACTGGCGTAATGAATATTAAGGATTTAATAGAGCCTGTCTTGATCAATGGCGCTCCTAGTCTTATTAAAAAAAAATACAGAGTTCCTCCTCGTTAGCACACATGTCCACTGAGGAAAATACCTAATACGCTTGGCGTGGCTAGGTGTTACATACAGAAGGAAGTTTCTGCCCTTCCCTTAGGTGTTATTAAAGAAGGAAGTTTCTGCCCTTCCCTTAGGTGTTAATACAGAAGGAAGTTTCTGCCCTTCCCTTAGGTGTTAATACAGAAGGAAGTTTCTGCCCTTCCCTTAGGTGTAAATACAGAAGGAAGTTTCTGCCCTTCCCTTAGGTGTTAATACAGAAGGAAGTTTCTGCCCTTCCCTTAGGTGTTAATACAGAAGGAAGTTTCTGCCCTTCCCTTAGGTGTTAATACAGAAGGAAGTTTCTGCCCTTCCCTTAGGTGTAAATACAGAAGGAAGTTTCTGCTCTTCCCTTAGATGTAAATACAGAAGGAAGTTTCTGCCCTTCCCCTGGAAGATTACCTTTGTCGGCTCTTACGACAGCGTACTTGATACTAGAGATAGAGATAGATAGAGATACATTTATTAACGAACACAACCCTGATACAGCACAGAACGTAAATAGTACATAACTTACAAACAGTAATTGAAACATACAATACAAAAAAAATAAAAAAAATATTAATTATTAATAATAATCAAAAAAATTGGGATATTATTTGATTTTATATAAATTAACCCAGTGTGAGGCTTACACACTATAATAATAAAAAACCATACAATACAAAATTACCTAAATGAGAAAAAACTAACAAACAACAAAAAAACTAATTAAAAAAAGAGTAGGTATGTACCTACCCACCCACCTACATAAAGGGCTAAACGAACGGAACTAGAGATATAATACGAGTATTATAAATGTGAAAGTTCGTGTGAATGTTTGATACCACGTATCTCCCCGTAACTACTCAACCTATTTAGATGAAATTTGGTATTTTATTTTTTCTATGCAAAATTATTATTTCTTGAATCGATTCAAACTCGGTATAAACAAATTATAAAGTACCTAGGGAGTGTGCAATCAATTTCCACGCGGACGAAGCCGCGGGGCGCAGCTAGTTTCAAATTTATTTTTGTACAACCCATACCACACACCACCTATGCCAATATTTTTAGTTTTGTAGAGTTCAATTTATCGATATCTGTTTTCTTATTTCTCAAGGTAGAGATCTTTTAAAACTAGGGTCCTTGAGATCGTTCACTGATAGGCAGCGTCCAAATTGGCAGCGATCGTACGAGAGAACGATGCTATTTCGTCGCACGACGAGACATACACATTTATCTAGATTGACTTCCGTGTATTTGGCAATATGTGACTGGTTTGTCACTTTTATAATTTATCTAGCTAGAATATCCTAATCGGTCACGCGTCATCGCGCGAGCACACACATTCAGATTGATTGACATTGATACACGCCATTGTCTGTAGTCGTCTGTTGTCAATGTCAAAAGTCACTGAACGTTTTCTTTTTTCATTGGAACAGAGCTGATAAAAATAATGAAACCAAACCAAAATGTACAAGATTTATTCTACCTAATGTAAAACAAGTTAAGGCTGATGTAAACTTTGAAGGAGAAACGTTAGAATTGTTAACAGTACCGAATTGTTAGGAATAACTTTAGATAGTAAACTTCAATGGGGCCCACACATAGACAAGCTTTCGAAGAGACTTAGTTCTGCAGCGTATGCAGTTAAATAAATCCGTCGTCTTACAGACGTTGATACTTCTAGACTGGTCTATTTCAGCTACTTTCATAGTGTTATGTCTTATGGCATACTGCTGTGGGGGAACGCTGCAGATATTAACAACGTATTTGTGCTGCAAAAGAGGGTTGTTCGTGCAATCTATGGGTCCCAGAGAAACCCTACGTGAAAAATTCAAAGAAATAAACATAATGACAGTACCAAGTCAATATAATTGTAGGACACTCATAGGAATATCAATCGGTTCTCTAAAAATAGCGACACGCATAATTTTAATACTAGAAATAAGAATAAACTCGCTGTGCCCACAACTACACAAGATTAATGTATCTTGCAATGTATACGCTTCAACAACAAAATACCAAATGAGTTCAAAAAATTATCAATAAATAAATTCAAACAAATTGTTAAACATACTTTTTGTAAAAAGGCTTAGGTACCACAAACTATCAGATTATCTAGGGAATAAAAAAGCTTGGGATAAGTTTTGCTCCAACTTGAAAACTGTCAACCTAACAAGATAAAGGTTTCTTGTTCGCTTCTTTAAATTGAACAAAAAATCAAAGTGATCACTTTATTTCCTAGTTTCACTTATGTAATTTGAATTTTGTGACGTGTCTAAGAGTCCTGTAAGTCTAATGGAAATAAAGCACTTTGAATTTGAATTTGAATGCTGGACAAATAAGGCTAACGTGAATGTCATGCTAATGTTGAATGTCTAGGGTATTTATAAATATTCCAAAAGTTTAGCTATTTATGTCGTTTACTCCGTCTATGCACCTTGTATACGAACCCAACAACTTAATAGTTTTTACTTAAAAAACTAGTTTCAGAAGATGTATTATGAATGTAAGCGAAGAATAATAAGAATAACTACGAAACTTGTTTGTGTGAGGAACGCGTGCGACTGGAACCACACTTACCCTGAAGTAGTCCCTCAAGGGGAGAAACGTTGGTGTTCTTCCAACTCAAACAATGTTCATAGTTAACCCGCTTACTTTCGTAATAAACTCAATAGATCTCTACTAATCTGTAACTCTTGCTAAACGACCTATGTTGTCTTCTTTTCAGATTACTACCAGGATCAGGCGTTCCACAAGTACAGCGGCATGGGAGTGTCAGAGGCTCCCAAGGATGACTCCCCGAGGACCACCCCGGAACTGACTAGGGCTGACCAATCACCGGCCTCTGGAGCGCCTCCAGGTAATAATGTGTCGCCAGGTTTTACCCATTCCTGGGTATCCAGTAGAGTTTTAGTAATCCATCATGGTGTTGCAGAAGCAGCATCCAACACTTGTACTTACTACTTGTTTCTACCTGCGGCTTTGCATGCTTTTTTAAGAATAAGAATAAGAATGTTTTTATTTCAAAATTTACAATGTAGCCTTAAAGTTAATTATAGCTAATTATACCACTAAATAATTTACTTTAACGATAGATAAGTTAGTACAAACACATTATAAAGGTATACATACATATGGGCTAAAAAACTTAGAACTTCAAGGCTTCTATGAGTTGCATGTCTCGTTCCTTCCGTGCTAGTTATAAAACTGTGTTACGGCAAGGTAGAGCTCAATACCTCAATGGCTAGACTAGGGTTTGGTTATTAAGATATTTATAGGACGTGTCCTTAGGAAAAAATTGATAAATTTAGTAAGATTTAGTAAAAACAAACGGTAAACAGAAAAATAAACAAAATATTAGCAGACAACAGTAAACTTATGGTTACTAATGTGTGTATTTAATTAAACAACCACTATTATTAACTACCACTATTACTAACTATTATTAGCTTTGTTTGTATGGAAACGTTAAAGTGTTATTTTCATCCCATGGGAACTGATTTATAGGATAAAAAGTTGCCTTTGTGTTATTCCAGTTGATCTATGCAACATTTCAGCCCGATCCGTTTATGTGTTTTAGCGTGAGGAGTAACAAGCATGCATCCATCCATCTATCCATACAAATTTTCACGTTTGTAAGATTAGTGTAACAATGTGGTGACGCCTCGCACCCAACTGGGGGCCCGCCGGCGATTTCTTTGCTATCCTCCTCCGGAGTCAGTCCTATCAAAAGACGGTCTATAAATACAAAACGGAGACCCTGAGTTTTTGACGAGGCTCACAGACTTTCAGATAATATTATTTACTTACGTTTCTGCCCGCGGCTTCGCGCGCGTCGTTTCTATAAAAGCGTTTAAAAGTGATTTTCATCCCATGGGAACTGATTTATGTGATAAAAAGTAGTTTGATTCCAGACTTAGAATTCTGTAGTTTTCGCGTGAAGAAGTAACATCGATCCATGTATCCAAACTTTCGCATTTACCCATTTTTTTTAAATTACATATACAAAATACAAATACAAATCGTTTATTGGTACCATGTACATAAACAAAAACAATGCAACAATACTGACGCTAAAAGTATAAAACTGTGTCGCGTTCAGTATCGCCCTCCTCTGGACCGGATGACAATAATAAAAATTTTAAACAAAAATAATTTGGCCTACGTTATCATTAAATAACATTATAATTAGGTAGTTAATATACATACACATTGAAAACAACATAAGATTAATAAATATTATTCAACTTGTTAGGCATTGCGCCATCGATCACCCAAATCGAATTTAATATGTAATCTTTTTTATCATTATAATTAATTTGCACCAACTTCGGACTTTCACTGTACCCTCCCTAGCAGCCGTACATAATTAACTTTGCTGTGATGTGTGGTGAAAATAAATAAATAATATTGTTATTTACAAATATTTATTTCGTTCTAACACATAAAAGGCAAGTTAATAACACTTTTCTGTAGGTGATTTAAGGTTGCCCACGGCTTATTCCCAGAGGTCCATGATTCTATTGTTTTTTATTTCCCAATGGGCCATGAAAATTATTACACGTCCAACAACACTAGCTCACAACACAAAAATTAGCAAATATAGGCTTTAACTCGTAAAATTTAGATGCGTTTTGTATTGACGGCATCAGATAGCAGACAGCTCGCGGGCCACTCGTTTTTGAGGATCTCATTATATCTATAGGTTAAAAATAACTAGTTTTAGCCCATATTTTAATGCTTATTTTTGTGTTGTGCGGTAGCGAGGTTGGATACAGGTATGTGCTCAATTGTGTCGGTGATGATGATACCAAGTCTATTTCCTCGCTCAGGGTCAGCAGACAGCGACGACGCCGATGAGTTCACGCCGAAGCGCAAGCAGCGGCGCTACCGCACCACCTTCACCAGCTTCCAGCTTGAGGAGCTGGAAAAGGCTTTCTCCAGGACGCACTACCCTGATGTCTTTACCAGGTATGGTGCGTTGTATGGTCTTCTTTATCTTCGTACTGCGTTTCTTCAACATATTTTTACTAACATATTAATACCAAGTTATAAGTACTGAAGACAGAATACTATGGCGCTCATTAAGGGAGGCCTATGTCCAGCAGTGGACTTATATGGGTTGATGATGTTAAACAAGTTCTGGAGGATTGGTCGTGGTGTTCGCGGCATATGGGATCGCAAATTTTTATCTCATAAATCACTTCCCATGGGATAGAAATCACCGTTAAACGTTTCCATAGAAACAACGCATGCGAAGCCGCGGACAGAAAGTAGTCTTTCATAAAAATTAAATGAATGTTATTTAGTTCCGGGTGTTCTGAGTATTTTCTATGTATAATAAAAAATATATATTTATGTAATATATTGTATTATGCATAGTTGTACCTGTAGATTGTTTGCAACAGTCTGCAGTTAGCAGTAGGTCTATTAGCATGGAGTCGGCACCATGTATATCAGTCATCTAGTACCCATAACACAAGCTCTGCTTAGCTTGGGGCTAGATGATGCTGTGTGGATTGTCCGGCAATATTTATTATTATTATCTTCATTTATTTATAATCTCGTTATAGAACACATTTTTTACTATAGAAAATAAAATTATTCTACAGCAAAAAACATATCAAAACGGTGAATCACCGCCGCGAAGCTAGCCTCAAGCGGCCGGTGACTAGGACTGCAGAGAGATGAACTTCTTATTTATTTGGATAAATATTTTCTGTACTCTCCTCCTCCTCTCTGTACCTGTCTGTACCTGTGTTTTTCCTCATACCTACTGGAAGGTAAGAGGAAAAACAAAAATTCTATCAAAAAAATATATCTAATAAAGAGAACAGATTAGATGAAAATTATCTATTTTGAGTTTTTGGTTGTTTTAAAAATGAACTATTTTACAGGGAGGAGCTTGCGATGAAGATTGGACTCACAGAAGCTAGAATACAGGTAAAATATTAAAAAAAATCATATATTAAAATATGTCATATTGATATTTATAATACATATGATTCTAATTCGACCTGCGAAAGACTGCAGAAAATAAAATAAAATAAAATAAAAATAAAATAATTACCTTATGTATGTTAAATAAGGTATACCTATATATTATAAGGGCCATAGTTTTTATGCTTTTTACATCCTGTATGTAGCGAGGCCGGTGTTATGGTGATTGATGAATAAAGGCAACACACAACCCAGTTCACAGGCAGGTTTATTCGAAGACTACAGATAAAGACAGAAGGAGTGGAAGGCACAGTAGAATAGATCAGAGTTTACAGTAGAAGATAGAATAATGATAGGACGAAGTTATAGCGAGAGCGGTGCGAAACAATAGATTTTACGAAACAATTCAATGCAAGGTAGTGCGCGCGGTAAACAGATTCCTATAAGACTAAATCGCCTGACAGGCGGAAAGAGGTACGAGGCGCGCGGGGTTCCCACGCAATGCTACAATAACGGTCAGCAGAAGTAAGCGGCCGAGTATCGAGAACCTAAGTTCTCGATACTCAGAACCTAAGTTCTCGATACTCGGCTGCGGTTGTGAGATCGATAGGTAAATCGGCAACAATTAAATCTGAACCTTTTATTATTTAGTAAGCCAGATATCTTTGTGTAAATAGTATAAATAAAGCAATAAAATATTGAGTAGAAAATCTTTGAGGGTAACGAAAATAAATGTGAAGTAAACATGTAGGAGTAGAGAGTATGAACAGGGTATGAACATAGTATGAACAGTGTGTGAACGTGTATATATATAATGCAGATATTATATAATGAATAAATAAATAAATAATGTACTTAAATAAAGTATTTAATCTGTATATTGTGGGGAGATCCCCACACTGTACTAGACTAATGTTGCCTGAAATAAATGATTTATTATTATTAATTATCTTCTATTTTTGCTGATGTTATCATTAGCAATGAACTACATAACTAATATTAATGAATTTTATGATAGAACGTACCTATGAAGGGAAACTATTAAAACCCCTATCATAGTAGTCGTAAAATACTTCCCCTAATGAACAGATGACACTTTTACTTAAACGTGGAACCTTATTAGTTTTCATTTAAGTTTTTTTTTTAAATATTATAGTGCGTAAGCCCTCACACTCGGAGTAGTTTATAAGAAATCAAATAAAATTCCAAAAAAATTTCGACTTCGACGGGACTTGAACCCGCATCATTCCCTCAGTACGGGAATGTGCTAACCAACTACATCACGAGGTCAAGTGACGTAGGAGTCGAAAAACTTTGGGACTTTCTTCGGTCTCTAGCACCGTTAGCTCCACTTACAGGGGAAACATTAAAGTTTATCCAATCCAATCAGTATTAAAAACAAATTAGAACTAGTATTTACAATTGAAACAATTAAGCTAACTGCAGGCGGTTGCAAACAATCTACAGGTAGCTCAACTGATCCATATCAATACCAGTCGGAAGCGTCCCTAAGACGCTGGCTGCATTGCCCCGCTGTATGGCAATGCTGATGCGCTGCGCCAGAAACCCACCAGCTCTCGGGTCGTCCAGACGCTCAGATAACTTTTTAAAAACTCGGAGAGTCTCGGTACATTATAATTATTCAAAATTACATAGGTATTATTACCTAACAACCTAAGTTGTAGGATTATGTAGCTAATGTTTGTTTTTACAAGTCGTACGCACGCAACATATGATAACAGACGAAATATGAAATCTGAAATCCGTGTTCCACAATAATACGAGAACACGAACTTTCCGTCTTATAAAAAAAAATAGTTTCAGAACGGTCAAATAAAGAAGTGGTTACCTATTCCTAGAAATGGAGATTTTGAGACGATGTTATGAGTCAACTTATGATTTAGCAGTGTTTATCGGTTATTTTACTAAATATTTTTTTTGTATTTTGGAATTGTGATGTGGAACCGAAAGGTTCAACAATATTAGTAAAAGTAGATCAAAATGGAAGAAAAAACGATTGGGTGTTCAGTTTGCATACTATCCAAAATTGTCTACGATTCAAATGCAAAGACATTGATAATTCCTGTCGTCCCAAGGTTTATGTGAACCCATAATCAACAGGCCGCGGCAAAGGGACATTGTAGATCTCGTAATCACTATAATGTTTGCACAACAAAGAGGTGGTAAAGAGTGTGTGCTCGGGATATGGAGGAGGCCAGTCTAGTGTCTCTAGTTCGTCTCTACACAAACAATAATAATAAATAAAATTCGTTTATTTCAGGCAAAAAACCCAAAAGGTAAATCAGATACAGTTTCAAAAAAATATACTAAAAACAATTGAAATAAACAAAAAAAAATTATAACATGGCAAATATAGCTACCGCACGTCTCTGTTTCCCTCCATATGAAGGGAAATCCAGTGCATATAAATAGGATTTTAGTAAACCTGGTCATAGACAGCTTTCAAAATGCAATTTTTAGAGCGGACCAACCTACCCCAGAACGATGCGGTGCGAGAACAGACGTTAGCGAAGAATCGGGCACTCCCGCTTAGTAGAACATGCTCGACGCACTGCAACATCTTGGTAAAAGTGCCTTCCCTCGTTTGATGGTCATTTGTCTCTATTTAGATACCACGCTATTGGCTGCTGCTCGGTTGAGTTATCGCAAAAGTGTTTGGTGATGACAGATTTGACGGCTTGCATGTACAACATACATGTAGGGTAGAGCAATGTACCTTTAGGGATACCGCTTATTTTTGTGCTGGGCGGAAGCGGTGCTAAATATTTGTCCTATACATATCCGCTTTTTGGTGAAAACCAGCCCCATTTAAAGATAGATAGATAATCCTTTATTGCATAAAACATTCAGTACTACTCAAAGATTAACTTAGGTAGCCAACCACATACTTATTCTTGAAAATACCACCTCCAAAGCCACCAAAAGGTCACCGCACAGCTCCACGTTCAAATAATCTTTTAATCACGTAGAACGGAACCACACTCCGTTATTTGCCGTCTCTTTTTGTATCGAAGCGAATGCAATTATCCGAATACAAATTACTAGTAACGATAATATAACCGAATGAAACATTGAATCGATTGATACATTGAATCGATTGGTTTGAGCCGAAGTCGATTCAATGGAAATACGATGCAGGTGGAGTAAAACAGGGTTAGCATGACACGGTGGCGTTAAACAACGAATTTCACGATTGATTACTATCATATTTTCTTGTCGGGATGTTTGACAATGAACGTTAAAGTAAACGTATGAAGGGCTAGTGGGTAATTTGTGAAAGATCGTGAAGAAATTCATCGTGAATTACCAATTTTTGCTGATATTAATTCAGTACATAAAGGTAAAGTCATCATAATTATTACAATATTTGTGAATGTGAATTGATGAAAGTTTCTGAACTATTTTATTGATAGGTACTTATAAAATAGATGTTTAATGTTTCATATTCTAGTGGAAAGCTGACAATCAGTATTAAATTTAAAAAAATATATATATCTAAATAAGTACATTACACTTATTTAGGGCTCTTATTACTACTGTGATTGTACAAGACTTAAGTGAGCATAAATAAACAACAATCAAGCAAGACTGCAACAGTAACAATTCACATCCAGCTAACTAGAGTGATTTACGATGAAAGTTTAACGCGACGGAAACCCTAAAATCTTATGCTAAGTCCACTTTAATGGTTGTTCTTGTACTTAGTTTTATGACGCCGGCACCTCATAATACAAGGGTTTTATCTAAAACCTATGTAAATTGATAGAGTGACATGCTTTTAAGATAAACTAATACAAGGCAGGGCTACATTTTAGCAAAACGGGATAAATATCCCGTTTTATAAAATAAATAATAATGTATAGACGATTCCTCTACATAAATATGTAGAGGAATTGTATTAATCCTTATAGACTTTGAAGACTAGGAAATTTCACCCATAGACAAAAGTTAGGATGGATGATTTTTACTCCCTAAAAACTATACGGATCGGGCACAAACTTTGCATGTAGTTTTGACCTATTTATAAACGCATCATCCCGGACGATGACGATGATGTCGTAACGTAACAAGCCTTCCGGGAACACCAGCGCTGAGTGGACACACTAGTGTTTATTCAGCACAAAGCTGAGTAGAGGCCATGTTTAGCTAAAACCTGTCACAGACGAAAAATAAGCACCTCAACGTACATAGGATTAATTCATGTCTTAAGTTCTTGTGCTATGTAGTAGAAATGCTCTCAGTTGAGCTACCTGTAGATTGTGAGCAATAGTCTGCAGTTAGCTCAATTGTTTCAAATGTAAATGCTAGTTCTAATTTGTTTCTATTATTTGATTGTAATTTTATTTATTAATAATGATTCTAAACAAAACTACAGGCATTACCTGAATCCATCTAACACTATAAATTCGAAAGTAACTCTGACTGTCTGTTACCTTTTCACGCCTAAACGGCTGAACGGATCTCAATTAAATTTGGCAGGGAGGTAACTGGTATCCCGGGGACGGACATAGGCTACTTATACAGCGCCTGCGAAGCCGCGGGCAGCAGCTAGTTGTCTATAAAAGATGGAACGCCCTATAATGATGATGTGTAGTAGATTAAGGAATACACAATATTTTAATTTCATTTACTTTTACACAAAAATGTTTACTATTTATTTGTCTATACTTTATACTTACCCTGGATAGACAGGGCACAGCATTTAAGAAAAGGTCTAAGGCCTGTATTATGAAAGCTTCCTCAGTCATCGATCCATGCTTGAGTAACGCTTTTCTGTGCCATAAATGTCACTCAAGCATAGATCTATGACTGAGCGAGCTTTCATGATACGGGCCTAAGAAATAAAAACATTATCTTAAAACGTCTACGTAAATGCATGATATAAAATATATGCATAAAGTATATCAATACAACATAATTTATATGTTAGTATAACGATAAAAAATACCTACATCTCCAAAACTAATTTGAATAGACGCAAAAGTCGTTGCGTATAATTAGTACCGTCAGCAAACGAAACGTAGTAATTGTACATGTCGGTATGCGGGTTGGGTCTGCATAAAAAGGCACCACTACCCAGGTGCGGGGCTTAATAGCTTGACAGAGTCGCGCATTAAGATAATGGCCACGTTTGGAGCCGCGGAGTTGGCAGCTCGGCTAATATGCTGCTTGGATCAGAAGGCTTTATCTAACTCTTTGAAAGGTAGCAACAGACTGAGCCCACGCCACGTAATGCAGTATGATGATGCTTGAACTTGTATGAAAACAGATGGCCTAGAGAGACTTATTGTACGCCATGCCATCCGCCGTTTCCTACATTTCGTAGCATACGTTGCGTCGCGTGGGCTTAGTCTGTTTCAAGCTTCAATCGCTTGTATGGCACACGGCATCATCAACTTCTAAGTATAATAAATTCATTTGGGAGTCGTTCATGAGTTGTGTCTTTGGAGCGTTTCAAAAATAGAGCTACAAAACCTTAAATATCGGAAAGTTGAGAACGTACCTACCTAATACATTTGAATATTTTTATTCGAGCTCAATCGAGGTGCTGAAGCTAAATTATTCTGTACTTACATACGTCGTACTTACTTACGTACGTCGATTATACTTTTCGTACTTTCCAATAAATTATCTGTCACCTAGTCGCATACAGGAAGGCAATTCTCGCCAATATACGAACTGAACTTAAGAACTGATGATATATAACAACTGTCAGTTTTGACAGTGGTTTTGATATTTATCGAATGATATATTGGTGAGAATTGTCTTCCAGACCTTTTCATGAGTTAAGCCCTAAATACTTTATCAGCAGATTTTTCCTTCATAAAGCACCATTTCCCAACGGGGACTGACAAGTGTGACGTTTGATAGTTACATTTCAAGTCAATATGTTGATCTCTCAGTCCCAGCTATGACCTTTTGCCCTTGAAGAAGCTCTACAGAGTTTGGTAGACATTTGACATTTATTTTCACCAAATTGCTTACTATCTAGGGTACAAACTTATTAAAACTTAGGTACAATCTAAGAGACATATATAAATAAAAAGTCATTAAACATATATTTTTCTCAATAAGGCTCAGGCTGCTTCTAAAGACCGCTCTGTGAACACTAAAAGCGTCATTTTACGCTCCAGCGGCCCACGATCGATTTCCCTAGTAATATACAAGCAAATTGCTAATGATCTCATTTAATAAACAAGAGTTTGATATGCGCCCGCATTACACAAATGGCGCGGTGAGGGTCGCTTTTTGCGGCGAATTGCAGACGAAAATGGTAGCCTGTGGTGCAAGGAGTAAAAAATAAGGCAGCAATAAGTTTGGGTTATCTCCCTACGAAAGTTTACGTAAGTTAAGAACCTGTAGCTCCCGCCAGCCAGTACCCGGCATAGAAAATACTTTATAGCACATTAAAATCTAATAAAAGCTATTTACAACAAGACAACTTATAAACTAAGCGACAATTGGTGGTCTCTTCGCTCAAGAGCCACCACTACCAGACAACCGTGGACAGTGCAAGGGGATCTGTGTGCTTTATGTATGGCGTTATATTATATAATACTAGCTGCACCCCGCGGCTTCGCACGCTTTTTCCGGAATAAAAGGTAGCCTATGTCCAGCCCCGGGATACCTACATTTCGTAGCATACGTTGCGTCGCGTGGGCTTAGTCTGTTTCAAGCTTCAATCGCTTGTATGGCACACGGCATCATCAACTTCTAAGTATAATAAATTCATTTAGGAGTCGTTCATGAGTTGTGTCTTTGGAGCGTTTCAAAAATAGAGCTACAAAACCTTAAATATCGGAAAGTTGAGAACGTACCTACCTAATACATTTGAATATTTTTACTCCTGCCAAATTTCACCGAGATCCGTTCAGCCGTTCTTGAGTTATAAATAGTGTAACTAACACGACTTTCTTTTATATATATAAGATAAGATTTTAAATAAAATACCAATAATACATAAATAATAATAATAAATAAATAATGTAAATCCACACAGCATCATCTAGCCCCAAAGTAACCAGAGTTTGTAGTACGAGTATACATAGACATAATTATGTATACTCGTACTACATTCATATCATTAAATTTATATACATTACACATTTACATACATACATAAGTAGTATATCTACTTATATAGGGACTCAGGTATGCGGTATGCGGCAGGTGAGTACTCTTTCCGTGGGTACAGGTAAGGTGTTCCAAAGTTAGTCAAAGTCAAAGTCAAAGTCAAAAACTCTTTATTTCCATAAATACAATAAATGTACACTTAGAAAAGGTCAAAGCAGGAGCAAATCCCGTCCCAAGCTTTTTTATCCTCTAGATAATCTGATATTTTATAGTAGGCCTTTTCACACAAGAAGGTTTTGACAATTTGTTTGAATTTATTTACTGATAATTTTTGCAACTCACTAGGAGTGACATCCACCACGATGCTGCGCAACCGCTTCCATTGATCTCTTTGAGAGAACCGGCTGCAGATGATGATGATGACATATTCATACAAATTTTCAACCCATCCAAAGGTTCCCTGGACGAAATCGCCTCTAAGCGATAAGACCGCCCATTGTGCTTTTGTGTTCAGTTCAAAGATCTATATTTCTCATTTACAACAAACATGTTACTTACTTGAGAAACTTATGCTAGTAATATTATTATATTATTTTCGTCTCTTATGGTTTAGTTTAGTAGTGTTACATCTTCGGATATATACATATCTTTGCAATTTAGTTTTATACACGCCAAACGTTCCAGCTCGTTTAATAACTTCAGGTAGCCTGTTATAGAATTGGGCACCTTCGAAAGTAATCGTGTTTTTTCCCTGCTGAGTTCTAATTGTAGGCAAAACAAGATGGTGACCTCTTCTTCTACCGTATTCACTGTGTAGTTAGCTGCTTTTGATGAATGTGTTTCATGTTAATGTCTATTTTGTATTATTTTTTGTGGTGTACAATTAAGAGTTATTAATTGTATTAAATCTAAAGTAATTGTACGGATCATGGCCTTTTTATCGCAATGCGAGTATTCAATTATACATGTTAAAGATTTATTTATTCCATTGATTGAGACATAAAATTAAATACGATTTATTTGTGCTAATCCCGTGTTAATCGCGGTCCTAAACAACTTTAACTATGCTGTTAAGTCTATAAGACGCATTAACAGCGACATAAAAACGACTCGTTTTAATACAAAGTTACAATTTATTGGCTGTTACTATGTATAAGGTAATTGCATTTTTAGCGTTAAAACATTGCTCTATGTCATATAGAGTGCTAAAAATTAGATAAAGGCAATAAAAGTCGGTAACTTAATAAGGTTTTAGAATCTGATGTCCTTAATGTGTTATAATATAAACTTTAGTATTAATAGTAAAATACAGTTATTCAGTAGCACAACAAACCCATCAGATTTAACCCCCCCCCCCCCCCCTCCTATCTACGTTGTTCATGCTGAACTGAACTACCTTCAAATTTCCTTCTTGTGGCGAGCGAGTAACAATTTTAATAACTTGAATAAGCAATTTGACCTTGATTTATTCTGCACAAGTGTCAGTTCGGCCAGGCGACGCTTCAGCAGAGTGTTTTTTGGCGCCAATGATGATAATGTTGATGACGAATTAAAATTATTGTAAATAAGAAATACTTAAGTAACTATGTATGTATGTATTGATGATGCATGTAGACTAGTCACATTGTTCATAGCCTTTTTTATTGTACTATTCCACCACATATCCGTGAAAACGTTCAATAAGCTTTCTGGTGTTTATCAAGTCTGTTAATTTTAAGCCTTCGATTTTCCTTCAAATAAATATAAATTTAAGCGAAGAATCTCTACTAAATGCGATAAGATTCGATGCGACGCCTCATGGCATCGACTGTATCCGTCATCCCTTCAATAGTCCTACGACATGGGTTGTTGTATACGATAGAATACAGAAAAATTACGTCACGTCGTCATCGATCGATGTTTTAGGATGCGACCCTATGCGAATGTACAGACAGACTTGTACCTACTTATTTTTTGTACTTTCTTTTAAGTCTCTTCCCTTCCACAGGTCTGGTTCCAGAACCGGCGAGCAAAATGGCGGAAGCAAGAGAAGGTTGGTCCCCAAGGGCATCCGTACAACCCGTACTTGGGCGCACCAGGCGGGCCGCCGCCGCCGTCCGCCATAGCATCCATGCCCAACCCCTTTACGCAGCTGGGCTTCGGGTTCAGGAAGCCCTTTGATGCTAATGCCTTGGCTGGGTTCAGGTGAGCATAGATCAAAATACCTATTTGCTTGGAGATAACAAGCAATTTCTACTGGGTCTCTTCCAAGTGAGATTTATTTCTTTATCCCAGCTGAGTAAAGGAGATAGACCATGTAGATTACATCAATGTATCAGGTCAACCAATTTAACTATTTGCCAAGTTGAAGTGATCAATGTCGCTTCTGTAGGGTCAGTCGCAAAATTAGCAGATCAATTCCTTGGCTGGGTTCAAGTGAACATCACAAACTTTAAGATAACTAGGTTTACGAGTCAATTACGAGTCTCTTCAAGGCAAGAAATTAAGTCTTCTTGACCTTTGTGCTCTGTCGTCAATCAGTTAATTTTAATTAAAATTGGTAGTTCCGCCAATGCTTGATTAAGACCAGTCAAAAATGGATTCTAGGTCTTCCATTGTAATAGGCTACATCGTAACTTAAATTCTGGTGGGATTATTGTCAAATAACACATATTAATATAAAATATACAAATAAATAACAACAAATAAGTAAATCATAAATAATAAGTTTTGGGAAAGTGGCACCTAACCATAAACTCGAAGCATCATCTCGCAGGTCACTTTATGTGAGAACACCCACCAAAAGCAATAAATGATTACATAATGCTAGACCAATCCTTCCAAAATCCTTCACAATTCAAATTAATAAAATATTAATTAATTGTGCCTCATGACCTTATTCTTTGCCCACAGATACGCCAACGGTCCAATCCTCGGCAGCCAATACCTCAGCAACAGCTACCCACGCCCACCTCTCTTCTCTACCCCCCTCTACACATCTTCACCCCCCTTCCACTCTCTCCTAGCCGGGCTTGCCGCCCCGCCTCGCAGTTCTCCTGAACCTCCCGCCGTTTCGCCTCCTATATCGCCTGGAAGCGAGTCTCCTCCTCAGCCAACTCCTGTGGAGGTGGAGCGGAGGAGTTCCAGTATAGCAGCTTTGAGGATGGCGGCCAGGGAGCATGAGCTTCGGCTAGAGATCCTGAGGCAGAGGCATCAGACAGACTTGATCAGTTGAGGCGGGGTATCGTGATGAAAGATGTTGTTAGGCAATTCCATTCGTTTTAATGTAAGGACAGACCTGCGCGTCGCGTTTTTACTTATTGTGCTTCTACAACAAAAAATTTAAGATATGGATTTCTATGCGCTTAAATAATCTTTTATTGTACCCATTGAGTAGTTGTAATATTATGTGAGACTAGCTGCGTCCCGCGGCTTCGCACGTGCTTTTTAAGTAGCCTATGTCCGTACCCGGAATACCATTTACCTCCCTGACAAATTTCATTAAGAACCATTCAGCCGTTTAGGCGTGAAAAGGTAAGGAGTTACTTTCGAATTTATTATAGATGTCAAAGCGTTGAAATGAAAACCCTGGTAGATCTCATGCATTTGTCTATTTATCCGAAATTAAATTAATTGTGTATAAAACCGTTTTCTCAGTGTAGGTATACCTACAAACTTATTTTGGGGATATTTTTGCCCTTTTGGTTTCGTTCGTAACAAAAATTTAATAATTTGCTCAAAGCACTCATTTGTTTTTACTAAACATTGTTAAAGTAGGTAACCGTAATTATGTGCATTTTTAGTGCAATTCTTAGACATCTTACACGGAAATCTCGATTTTTAGTTACATGTGGTTTTTTTAGTAATTTAACTCAAATCACAGTGCTACTTACTGTCTTCTTTATCAACATTTTGCACCTTTTTAGTGTTAACAAGTATAATAATATGATGGTGATGTAAAAAACTTAAATATCTCTCAATTGAAAGATACATTAAACATAATTAGATTTAGTTGTGATGTAATTATATGATCCGTCCATGGTAGGCCTTATTGTTATTTATTTTAATTTTAAGACGTATTTTAAAAACTGTATAAATAATTCCACTTTCCATATATAATGAATCTATAAATCCATTTATTTTTTATAATGTTTATCAGTTATCTAACACCCTTATCACAAGGGCTGCTTAGTTTGGGGCTAGATGATGCTGTTTGGATTGTCCGGCATTATAATATAATATACTGCTGGATACTACTAATATTATATTTAGTTGTATGTATTATAAAAAATGTGAAAATTTGTGTGGTTCAATATTCAGTTCAATCAGACCATTTACATCGGACTCAGACCATTACCTGCGTCCTGCTTAAGATCTGTGTAGTTAGGTATTAGTTGAAAAAACCGGAGGCATAAGCTAGCACGAAATATCATAGATAGTTGGTGATGTATGAATATGTACATTTATAGAGACAATAAAATGATTAAATAGGATTGTTGAATATATCACAAACGCTCATTTTAATTTATGTTGTTTTTGTATTGAAAGCATTTTCGGGCACAATTTGGATGTGATATAAAAATATCAAATCATTTCAGTGAACTAAGTTATGTATAAATAAACAAATTAAAATAAAACAAAAGTTTTTTATTGTTGAATCCATAGATGAAATACGATAAATGTAATAGGAATATTATAAATTCATAAAAAAATTGTATTAAACAACTTTAGGCCGTGATTTAAAATATTTGTGAAAGTATGTTGCACAAATTGAACATTTCACGAATAAAACAAATTATATACAAGGTGCCACGTTATTGGTGTACTAAGCCGAAAGGGGTTGTTGTGCACACTATACCCAACTGATCCGCTGCGCCTGCGCGAGGCACGGCGGGTAACCGAGAGTCAGGCGTCGGCTAAATATGGGCGGTGATTATTGAAGGCCAAGAACCTTGCTGATGAACAGCTAATTAGGGTAGGGCGGTAGGATTTTCACTTACATAAAAATGAGCTAGTTCGGATGGTCTTTTTTTCAGTAAAAAACCTTGAAACCCGGATAGTGCTAGAACAATAAATGGTCGTGGGGTCTGGGTGGACCACCTCCTTTCCGCTTAGTACACCAATAACGTGGCACCTTGTTTAAGGATACAGATAATTATTTTGTGTTCTCAAGGCCGTTGGGCCACACACCAGCCTTGAGAATAATTAGTATTGTAATTTTTCCACCTTCTTCCACGCAAGACGCGAAATTAGCGTCCTGCTATTTTTACTCAAAATATATATATATTATATACGCCAATAGTTACAACGAATTACCGTCAGGACTCCTTTTTGTGGTGAGTTCGCCAATTTAATAAACTCTCTAAGCAAATAGATCTGGACCTCTTCTGTTCCAGCGATAACTCCGTGAGACGGTGGTTGAGCTGTGACTTTTTCTCACCATCCGACGAGGATGACGAGGATGACTCGATCTAGGCATGCGAGTAATGTAGTGCGGATTGTCTTTTGTTATTGAACAATATTTCTGTTGCTAATAAGTAATATTCATACCGGCAAAATTAAGGGAACAGGCAAGAAACTTCGTTTTTTTTTCAACTTGTTGGGTCTTTTTGCATGTGGACTATTTATTCTAACCTCTTTGGGGGGAAGAAATCGGGTAACTGAGGCCTTAGATGACCGTTTTATAAGGGTGCAAACTCTAAGAAACCGTCGTCAAACTGCTGTTCAGACACGAAATTTGTTACAAGAAGTCCGAAACGTCGGTGTAAGTGAACGAACAGTGAGAAGACGATTAAATGAAGTTGGTTTGCAGTCGAGAGTGCCAGCCAAAGCGCCAAAACTTGAGGTAAGTCATCGACTAGCCCTATTGGAATCGTTGATGGGAGGCAGAAGATGTGGCGGTATCGAGGAGAACGCTACAATCTAAAGAGTTTCACCGAAACGGTGGCTTATGTGGAAGCTCCGTTATGGTGTGGTGTGGCATATCTTTGGGAGCCCGTACAGAGCTTGTCGTCATCAAATATGGATCCCTGACTGCACTGCGATACATCTCAGAGATTTTAGAGCTCCATGTTATGCCATTTGCCCCATTTATTGGCGATGATTACCTTAATGAGGCTGCCATTACCCAAATGAACTGGCCAGCACGTTCTCCAGACATGAACCCGATAGAACATGTTTGGGACAACCTCGGAAGAAGTACATCAGACGAACCCAGCTCCCAGGAACGTCGAAGAGCTCAAACTGGCCTTAGTCGAAGAGTGGGAGAATTTGCCTCAAGAAATGATTGATGGCATCACTGGAAGCATGGGAAAACGCATTCAGGCCCTCATAAGAGCCCGTGGAAGTCATACGCGCTATTAAATTTTTTTTTGTATTTGTTGACTTTGGAAAAAAAACTGCATTCAATTTGTTATGCATAATATCGTAAATCTGTTTTTTTTTCATTTTATTAAATTTTTCCTTGAATTAAAGGAATTTCAATGTGAAACCGTGTTTTTTGTTAACCATAATTTATCCATAATTTTATTTAAAAAAAAAAACAAACAAAACCAAATATAATAAAAAATTAAAAATTCAAGTTTTTACCTTTGTTCCCTAATTTTGCCGGCGTGTGTATTACTAGGTCTTTTACTATCTCATTTATTATACATACATATACTAGCTGACTCGACATACGTTGTCCTGTCTTAAATATGAATATTGAACATTTCTAATTTTCCGAGCAAGTTTTTTATATTTTTCTTTCATAAGAACCTTGAACCCTGACAATATCAAACACACCAAAAAAAATTTTCTTAAATTTTAGTTTTTGTATGTGCTGCTGGTTTTCCTTTAATAAATAAATAAAAAAAAGTTATAATTGTTAAAATGACTTTTGTATAATTGTTCAAGTCTACGATTTTTTGCAATGATTTATTTTTAATTTGTCAAGGCCTCGGCTAAAATTAATTACGCTCTGACCTCCCAATAATAACACAGAACATAAAACAATTAATCAATCGCTAATATTAGCAAACATATCCATTAAAAGCATTATTTCATCTGCAACCGGTCTTAAAAGTGTTTTGAGTTCCTAAACTACACGCAACGATTTTTTCAACCAATTGTACAGAGGAATAGAACTTACTTTCTACACCATATCGATACCGGAAATATCAATTGGGACATTTGTTCGAGAATAAGTTAAATATGAAGGCAGACTATTCAAGATCAATTATCGCAATAAGTGTCATTTTATTGAAATCGTTAGATTTTACTACCTATAGTTTTACGAATAGGAAATCTATATTTCGGAAAATGTTCACAGGAACTTCATATCGTTATCCTACCTTTAACATTTACACACCAGTTTAGGCTACACTCTGCGCAGTATCATTACATTCACCATCGCACCGAGCTATTTTGAGCTGCACCTATTTACCAATGGTATGGTTTGAAATTCGAGTGGCAAATGTCTCGATTTGTTTTAGTTTTTACGTTGACTATACTTGAAATTTTATTCTACTATGCACGCATCCCAAGATTTTGCACCTAACTATAGCTTAAGCAACATTATTATTCTTTGACAATACTTTCCTCCCCCCTTACATTAAAACCATTTAAAAGTCAAGCCGTCAGTCATCAATCACAGTTATTAAACGTCAGTCAGTCAGTCGGCTGCTGCATGCCGATAGCCATTGGTACACCATTTATCATGACCATTCTCATTCATTACGAGCATCTAATTATAACGTAATTCAATAATGTATTTTTTTCACCATCGTCATATCCAGCATCTAGCTCGTAACCATCCACTGTAAAAGACATGCGTATCAGTTAATTTTATTTTGCTTAATGACATTTATTTTATCTAATTGTATCTATTCTAATCTTTATTGTATCTATTGTTGCTATTTTGATTATTGATATTTTTATTGAATGAGTTTGCTTCTTTTGTTATGATTAATTAATTATTTTGCCTGTTAATATAATATAATTTGGACTACACTATTGTATTAGGTCATATCCTGTAAGAATAGATGTAAGTGTTTTCAAAAAATACAAAAATACAAATTCAAAATACAAAATGAATCATTTTAAATGATGCGCCTCTTCTAAAATATAAAAATACAATTATGATAAGTCAGTGACACCTTACTACACACATGGTTTGGTGATATGCCAGTTGAAATCGAGGGAATCGATTTTGTAGGTCACCTCCTGGTGGGACCTGCTAAGTCACCTGCTACACAATAAAGAGCAAATGGGTGCTATTGTTGGGTCAAGTCAAAGTCTTGACTTGTCCAACTTGCCGGCCCCCGGTGGATTTTCCTTCTTAAGACATCCGCGGGAAGAGCTGCAAATACCTACTTTTATTAAATTAATAGTGACCGTCATCCGTTAACATTTCGATAGGTACACCTATCTATACAAAGCTGGTCATCTCAGGTGCAGTGGAGAACGCAAGCGGTTTTACGAGCGGATTTAAGATAGTTATCATAGGAAACCTCGCACGTGACCAGCGAACATTCAACTGACACTGAAAAATGTTGATCCCGCTCTTTCTGTCTGTCAAAAACACACCCTGTATAACAGTCACTAGACCTCGTACGGGGGATCAACAGAATGACCTATCTATAGGTTTATAAAGAGTAAAAAACCATTTGTATTTGTACATTTTAATTGGTAACATGGTCAAAGTTAATTGCCGAGTGCTCATTAAAACAAACGTGATTCGACCTCTAATGAATCATCGCTAAATCAATTGGTTAATTGAATTTTGGATTAATAGTAGGAAATCGAAGTCCAATCATGTACGGCCCACGGACTTCCCACGAAATGTTAACGAGGAATAAATATACTTTAAAATGCGACCGACGATAGAGTGGATGCCCATCTGATGCAGATTTGAACGACCGATGTGGCGCGGCGGGCGAAGGTCCGCCTGCGACGCAGAAGGTTGCGGGTTCGATTCCCGCCTTGGGACAAATGTTTGTACCATCCTGCAAATATTTGTTCCGGGTGTTCTGGTATTTTCTATATATAATAAAAAATATCTATCTATGTTATGTATTGTATTAAGTTTATCAGTCATCTAGTACCCATAACACAAGCTCTGCTTACTTTGGGGCTAGATGATGATGTGTGGATTGTCCAGCATTATTTATTTATTTATTTATTTACTGTCATAGAAGCCAAGAGGCTTCTATGACAGTAAATCGGTAGGTACTGGTTTTCGTGAAGAGCCGATAAGTACATATTAATTCGCTGAAATAAACAAGAACAGGTATTTCTTTATTTGAAAAATTGATATAATTAATCAACAAATGGACGTAACTATTTTTTGTTCAGGATTTAATGACGTGCCGTCATTAAATCCTGAACTAGCGAAGCAGTCTAGAGTACACTCGCTACGCTCGTGACTCTTAAAAAGACTGCTGTGCTAGCGAGGGATTTAAACGGCACGAAACGAAAAACATTTGCTTAAACCATCGATGTACTACGCACTAGATTGCGCATTCCGAACACTCCCTTTGTCAGACTGAACTGTACTGCAATCCATACACCTTACTTCAGTGTGGCTTCGACATTCATGCAGCGTAGGTGCGTATGGAGCCGCGCTAATATTATGAAAAACCAACTCAAAATATGAACCTGGACGTAAATAACGAGAAGTAATAATTTAGTAGTCAATTATGTAAAGTTATTTGTTGTATTATGTGAATAAATAGGTAATAGTATCGTAATACCACAACAGATAGAAAATAATTATTCCATAAATATGTACGCCATTATAATCATAGACTAAACAAAACATGCAATGTTCCATTTCAAAACCGGTTGTAGGTAAAAATATGTACTATGTGATTGATGGATAGCGGTGTTTTAATTAGTTTGATATTTTTAACCGACTTCGAAACATGAAGGTTCTATGTTCGGCTGTATTGTATGTTTTTTTTTTAAGTGTGTTCGTCGATTTCTCCGTCATTTATGGACCGATTTGGATAATTTTTTAGTTGAATAGAGGATGCTTCCGAGGTGGTCCCATAATTTTATTATTCCCGAGGGGTTTATATTCATCCCGCAAAACTTAAAAAACAGTTTAAAACTAAGGGATTCGAATTCTTTTCAAAATAATCAAATTATTGAAATTTAATTTCATTTTTTTCCTTTCAGTACATTATATTAACAACAATGAACAAAGTTCAGAAAATACGACGACATGCTCATTTCAATACTGCAAAAAGACATAATTTGATTTCTTATTCTAAGTTGATTTTGAACTATTTTTTGTAAAGTTGTTTAAGTTTATATAAACGCATAACAATTCATTTTCTTTTACTTTTCTATGTTTTTGTAAAAATTTTTTTTTAATAGAGAATGATGTCTTACGAAGTTTTGTAGGTACAAAAACTGTGTCATCTCTGCGCGGTGTAAAATCTATATGGTTGAATAAAACGTGTCAAGCGTCAAGTCAAAACTATACTCTGTAGTTTATAAAACTATACTCTATATATAGGTTATCTAGCGCTGAATGTTTTAATTTTAGTCCCTCCAAACAAGTACTCAACCATCAATAATTCCCCGTCTAGTACATCAATTACCTGATTGCCATATACCGTAAACAATCGGCTAGCGACACTGATGATAGCATGATTGCACAGTGTGGTGCACCAGTGTAGCATTAGCTTAACCCTAGTTGACAAAGCAAACAGAGGAAGCTGGCAACGCACTATTAGCATCTATTAGTTGACAAAGGAGGTGGGAGGAGGTGGGGTAATTTGCATGTGATAAACTTAGATGGTAATCAACGAGATTAATAAATTACACGGTTTAATAGGGAACGCCTTGTAAAACTAAGTTTATTTGAAAGAAGGCAAAATGCAACATAGCAGTGCGACTGTACCACCGCATTGTACGGTGCTCTGTGCAACAGACTGTCATGACAGCTGTGCGTGCGCACAGCTTACCACCATGTTTGATGTGCAAACCATCAAACCAACCACACACATATTAATAATAATAATGTGCGGCGCACCGTTCGCCACACGATCGAATATAGTCCGGAGCGAACCATGTTCGATCGTCTGTAAATACTTTATAGCGATTACGCACTGCATTCGGTCTGAATCCAAGAAAGTCTAAAAAAACTCGGACCGAATTCGGATCTCGGATCGAAATCCAAGCTCTTCAGGCATCGATCAAGGTATTCGCTGAATTGTTCCGAATTGGATATTCATGGATGACAGAGAGAAATCAGATGTATTGCGTAAACTATCATACATAAGTTCTATGACTACTTCACGTATTTCACGGATTCGAATCGGGTGCAGTGAGTAACCGCTCCAAACAAAACAATGCTTGATCCACGGTAATGTTATGATAATATTACCGTGCTTGATGGATATAAACTCTGTTCTACATTGAATGTGGTCCTAAGAAGTTGGCTTATTCAGACAATGTTATCTCTCATGTAAGAAAATCTTATATATGTTGTAAAGCTCAAAACTCTCGCTCAGTCATAGATCCATGCTTTAGTAACGCTTATCTATGGCTTGAACGTCACTCAAGCATAGATCTATGACTGAGCAAGCTTTCAAATTACGGGCCTTAGTGCCTAATTTGCTGTAATATGATAATTTTGTTGTAAATATTTTTTTTAACATAAAAATATTTTTCATGTAAAAAAAAGAAATCACACGTAACACACGACACGTCTAGTCTTGAAAGATCGTACTAGAGCCACTTGTAACCGCCTTCTTACTCTGATTAAATATAAGGAATCGATTTAGAATAAATCAAGGGCTCACATATTTCCATATTCCAAATTATAATTCCACAAAGCCAACATTAAAAATCAGATGTTTGTACAAAAATAAATATGAGGGAGTTTAATTTAATTGTAATCGAATTTTTATCCTCCCGAGCTCATCTACTGGGAACGCCTCTCAACAGGCTTTTATTAAGTTTGGATTCAAGTCATGAGTTGAAGCGGGAGCGTTTAAAGGCCGCTTACGCTGGAGATTGAAGATTATTATCGTAAAGTCTGTTTTAAGCTGAACGCAAGCTGAAGGAACCGAAGTTTACATGTTTTGCGGTCAGCCTCTGCGGTGCAACCCGCAGTGGCGCTCCGTATCTGCAAACAGTGCTAAAACCACATGTGTGTCGTGGGCAATAAAAGTGTTAATATATCGCTGTCGCTGCCAAGCACGGTGCGGTGCGACCTGCACCGTGGGCAATGTAAGTGTTGACCGAAACAATAATTAATCAACCAAGGCCATGGAATCCACTAAGTAAGCGACCCAACATAATGGGCTAGTGAATTGGTAGAGGCTTTTACTAACTCATTGTAGTCATCATCATCAACCTATATTAATCCACTGCTAAACATAGGCCTTCCCTAATGAGCGCCACAGCGTCCTGTCTATAATCATTGAGGGGTAATGCTCATAATCCCCACGCTGGGCATGCGGGTTGGGGATCGCCGTTTGGTGATGGGATTGTTCAGCAGGGGGCGCTACTGCCCGCCCTATATGTGTATGTCCCTTAGTCGCCTCTTAAGACACCCACGGGAAGGGTTAGGGTGGTGCAAATACTAAGCCGGCACGACACGGCCAATAGTTATGGCTGTGTGGTGCCGGTATTGTAGTAGAAAGCCTCAAAATAAATCTTTCAAGATCTGAGTTCTGCTTTCAATGAAAGTTTAAAGCACACTACTATACAATATGGCTGTAGCAAATCTCAAACTCTTGTAACTTGGACCACCCTCAAAGTTATTGGGTAGGGTGGACCTTCGCCAAATCTAATTATGAGTTCACACACAAAAAGTGGCCGGAGCGAGTCCTGTGTATTTTACACATTTTTGTATTTTGTCTGTGGTTTTTGTATGGCAACTGCACACGTGAACTTTTAAACCGCAGGCATGTCACGATGTTGGTACTAAATCAAGTTTGATTTGGTACTTTTGGTAGGTACCTAGATAACGCTGTGTTTCTATGGTTGTGTGTTAGTTAACACACAACCATACAAACGTAGAACATTCTGTAGTATCGTCAGAATCTTCTTCTTCCGGGCTGCAGCGGCTAGGCGGCTGCCGCAGACCAACCATCTGCCGTGAGGCACGTACCCTTTCAATACTTCGGCCGCGCCTGTCGTTCCCGCTCAGGCCTTTCTTGTTATCTACTGCTTGTTCTTGCTTTCAAACGAACGTTACATCAACCATCTAGGTAGATTTAAAGTCCATTGATGATGATGATTCTATATTGAGGCTCAATTTAATTAATTTATTTTTAAATATCTACACTTGCGAGCTATAAACTGGAATCACTTCATCGCTGGTTTCTGCAGACCATATTTTACAGTTTCCATGGAATAAACTGCAGATTGGTGTAAACCATTTGAAAAGAAATTTTGTTAGCTTTCGAATGGTATAAAAATTATTTAAATTTAATTTATTTTCCTACCTTCATTTAGTGAATTATTACAATAGGTCGAAGTTAAAGTTATGTTTAAATTAATAAGAAGTAATATGAAAATATCAAATTTTTATTTAAAATCATCAGATAAAGTACATTTAAAAAATAATAATAATCATTTAGTAAAACTATAAAATAAAAAAAATAAAAAATCTGTCAAACCTTAATAATCAAATCAGATACAAAATTATATAATAAATCTCACCCCTTATTCATATAAAATAATATAAACAACAAAGCCCTTTGGACTTCGCTCATGGAACAGCAAAAAAGATCCACTCTCTCAGCTAGAAGATTAAGCGTAAAAAAAAATAAAAAAAAAGGTAATATTATGGTTACTAATCAACATCCGCATGTTTGTGTGAATGGCGAGCGCGTTGATATCTTTCCTTCACTAGATTACAAACTACCATTTCATGGGAAGTACCATTTTAGAGGTACATCGAGAACATTTTATAATTTTCTACAGGTTAACTAGATTCAAGGATGAGGTCGAACGCCTTACTCATAAAAATATATTCACTAGCCTGCAGCTTCGCTCGCGGTTTCCCGGAATATAAAGTATATAATGTTAATCCAGGCAGTTGCAAACAATCTACAGGTAGCTCAACTGATCCATATCAATACCAGTCGGAAGCGTCCCTAAGACGCTGGCTGCATTGCCCCGCTGTATGGCAATGCTGATGCGCTGCGCCAGATATCCGCCAGCTCTCGGGTCACGCGTCGCGTCGACTAGACGCTCAGATAACTTTTAAAAACCCGGAGAGCCTCGGTACCCCACGGACCTAGGGTCTCGACCCCAAAGGGAGTAAAATATGTAGGCTCTGTCGAGACCTCCTCGGCCAAATCTGCCGCCGCACCAGCCCTTACGGATGTCCTCGGAAGATGGGAAGGCGCAAGTGTGTCGACGCATGTAGCGTCCCACACAATGGGTCTCCCCAACTCCCATGGGACTAGTGTCACTTCCGACTGGTATTGATATGGATCAGTTGAGCTACCTGTAGATTGTTTGCAACAGTCTGCAGTTAGCTTAATTGTTTCAATTGTAAATACTAGTTGTAATTTGTTTTTATTATTGAGTTGTAATTTTCATTGTTAATAAAGAAATATTAAAAAAAAAATCCAGGCATAGAACTACGTACATCTATGCAATTTTTCATTCCGACCCGTTCAGTGGTTTTTGCGTGAAGAAGACAAACATCTCAATATTCAAACGATCCCAATGTAGTGTGATGTGATAAGTTCTTGCTATAATTTGTACAAAGAAAAGACACGTTCGACTACTAAGATTTGTTTTTTTCGGTATGAGTCTTCGATGTGGTCATCATCATCATCTTCAGCGTATACGCCCACTGCTTAACATAAGCCTCCCCAAATAATGGGGGTTGTGGTAATTGAGAGATAACTTCCTTTGCTTTAAAAAAAATTATGATAGTAAGTACCTACCAATGTTATCAAGCTAAGTAAGCATTGTATACGCAACCAGTGGCCATGTAACGAAGACCAGGAGTCTGGTCCCGGGCGGGCGGGGCCGTGATTATCCAAACACGGGCACGGCAGACCTCGTTAGCTGGACCCGCCTTCGCTAATCAATTCTGAATATTCTGATTATTAATTACAAAGTATTGGACCTTGAATGTTGTCGGTAGATATTTTAAAACAACTACAGAAGGGGAACAAATTATGAGGCTATAGATTCTGTGTGGCGAGCACAAACTTATAATACTGTGGCGAGTAGTTCTTCAGTCAAATCAAAATCAAAATATTTTATTTCTTTAACTTAATCTATATACATCTTTAATTGCTTTGGAAACCTCCTTTTAAGATATATATAGAGATACCTGTGTTAGGAGGTTTCGCTCCTGCCTTATGGAAAATCACTCCAACAGATTAAGTTAATTTAATGTAGGTATTATACATAACTTATGCTCTATAAAAACTAAAATCTAATTACCTAATGTTGTCGTTTATTTTATTGTCTTGTGTACGTGGGTGTAGTGTGTGGAGGTGGGTCAATTTATGTGCACT
Organism: Eupithecia inturbata; assembly: GCA_963662085.1. NCBI lineage: Eukaryota > Metazoa > Arthropoda > Insecta > Lepidoptera > Geometridae > Eupithecia > Eupithecia inturbata. The sequence continues at coordinate 3,617,195 of OY759180.1, read as the reverse complement.
GTGTATCACGAAACTATCTCCAGTAGGTTTTAGGTTGTAGGTTGTAGGTTTTTCAGTAGGTAGGTACATAACATATTACGTAGTCGTTTAGTATTTTATTCTGTGAACACTAGAAGGTTTTTCACAATTTTCCTTTATTTGTGAGGTCACGAAACAACAAATACCTGCCGACACGTATTTCTCACACACGTGTATTTCGTTATGGAAATGTATTCTGTTTATTTTCCCCTCTAGTGCTCATTGTCAATTGAAATACCGAGTGTGTTCTACGATTACCTAGTACCTAAACAGTACATACTTTCCATAATTTTCATAATAGTTTTATTTTGCATATAGCTTAGATTTAGGTAAATAGCATCATTATCGTCAATAGATGCAATTTGTAAGTGCATTTTTGTGCTGGTTGTTGGTAGAATAAAATGTTCTAAAATAGAATATACGAACACGTTTTTCTTTAGGCGATTATAATAATGTGGCATGGTTTTAAGTCATCACATTTGTATCTCAATCTCAACAACATTGTTCCAAAATCTCTAAATCCGTGACATTCCCCCATAATCGCCAGACGCGGAACAGACGCAGCCATTAATATAAGCAATTTATAATAAAAACTTTATTGTTTTGATTCGCCGTAAACGATTTACTTTGTTAGCTAATTGAAATTGCTCACAATTTTAATTTGACAATTGGATACGAGTTTGTTGCGCGCGAGTGATTGTTTCGTGATTTAGGCGCCAGCGCAGCGCCGGCATCACGCATGCGTATTCGTTTTGGAGACCTCCGTGACGTCGTGATCAAGAAAAAATATTGTGTACAAAACTGTGGTTCTACAAATTGTCAAAATTTAAACATTGCAATGCACAATCACCATGTGGTAGATATGCACCACCCAAACTCTTCCCGCGGATGTCGAAAGAGGCGACCAACGGGTATCGGGTTAGGGGTACCTCGCCAGCGGGCGAGTTGTACCTTTTCTAATAAGCATAGTGAACAACTCGCCCGAATTCTTGGTTCGGATTGGTTTCGGATTCGTGAAGTGGACAACTCGTCCACAAGAACACCGTCGTTGCTTTTCAAGGGTTTCATATCGAAATGTTAGGTATAAACTGGATATTAGGTAGGCACAACGGCCTCCGTTCTCTATCTGTTTTATCCACCGGGAAGCGGTCAGCAACGCCTCCTGCAGAACAATTCTACCACCGAATTGTGTTCCCAACCCGCCATGCCCAGCATGCGGATTATGGGCATTACCCCCTTATTATAAAAGCCAATAAGGCGCTTATCAAAGAGAGGCCTGCGTCCAGCAGTGGACAGTGACTTTAGATGTCGATGAGATGATACAAACACATTGCAGGTCCTTTTAGATATTTTTAGATATTCCTAATGGTAATCTAGTAAGACGGTTTGATGGCTTTTTAAAGTTAAGTAAAAGTATATTTATTGCAATTACATGTGGAAAGGATGGTACAATACAATTTGCACTTTATGGGCATGCAGTTATTTGTCTAGTTACAAGCATTACTCTATATAATATATATATATATATATATATATATATATAATAATATATGCTATAATAATATTAATGCGAAAAACTCTTTAAAAATTGTAAAGTATGGAATGAATTAATGTTAACTAATAGAGTTGACGCACGTAATGGGACCGGCTACCTACAACAAGCTCCCAGATAAGGTTAGTAACGCACCAAGTCTCGAAAATTTTAAGAATAAGCTTAAAAACTGGCTCGTTGAGAAAACGTTCTATACCTACGACGAATTTTTAGATTCTCAATAATGTTAACAAATTTTTATTAGATATTATTATTATTATTTTATTTTGTTTTGTAAAAACAATTTGGGACATGTAATTTGACAAATTATTAATTAAATGTTTATCTATTTATCTGAGTTAAGTACATAAATCAAATTATTAATCTAAATAGAATTATAATTATTTGTCTACCTATATTCTTATCGTTCATAAATTATTTAACTGTATAATTATTATACAGTTAAATAATTTATGAATAATTTGTCAAATTACATGTCCCAAATTGTTTTTACAAAACAAAATAAAATAATAATAATAATATCTAATAAAAATTTGTTAACATTATTGAGAATCTAAAAATTCGTCGTAGGTATAGAACGTTTTCTCAACGAGCCAGTTTTTAGAAAAGCTTTCTCTGAAACACCGCAGTAGGCAATTCTCTTATTATGAGCGGGATTTTGTTATAAATTGATGGTGCCAAATGCAAAGAAACTTATGCGCAGCAACGTTTTTTTACAGTTAAAAGCTATACACGATAGGCAGATATATGTACCTACATTTATTTGCTACTTCCCTCGCATTACAAAAAATAAACCAAAGAGATACTATTTGACGACCGATGTGGCGCGGCGGGCGAAGGTCCACCGGTGACGCAGAAGGTTGCGGGTTCGATTCCCGCCTAGGGACAAATGTTTGTACGATCTGCAAATATTTGTTCCGGGTGTTCTGGGTTTTTTCTATATATAATAAAAATTATCTATCTATGTTATGTATTGTATTATGTATTGTATTATGTTTATCAGTCATCTAGTACCCATAACACAAGCTCTGCTTACTTTGGGCTAGATGATGCTGTGTGGATTGTCCAGCATTATTTATTTATTTATTTATTTACTATATGCCACTGTCACATAAATGCATTGCTTTCATTCGAAAATATTACTAACCTATAACGTATTCAGCTAGACAAGGCTTTCAACTTCGAGCATGGCCTCTGCAGCATGCATTCATTCTGCATGCATTCTGCAGGTCTGCATTTAACTAGTTGTTACCGCATTACGTATAATAACAATACCAAGGTACGTGATCCTCAGCTTCCATCTATCATAGCTGCATCCAATAAGCATCAAGAAGCGCCACAATGATGTATCTCAAACAATCGCAGCAGACGAGCTTGTAACGTGATCCTTATCAAAACCAAAGATCCGAACGATGAGCATGGCGCGATATGCTACGACGATATAAAATCGGTTAAATACTTAGAGCTAGAAATATTTCAGTTTTGCAATGACTCGGAAAACATATGGTCTGGGGCCGAATTCTGCTAATCAATCGGTTTACCTACTATGACAATGATATCGTCACAGAATGGTCCATATATGAAAGAAACTCTAGCTAGATAGTGCGTGCGGTGCCATTTGAACGGAGAGATTTGTATTTATATTTTGTAATGAGATGGATAGATGGACTACAGCTCGAGGGGTGCGTGTCACTTTTGCGTCCCTCCATCTGTAGTTTCTTTCATCAAAGGTAAAATGCCAAAATATGTCATTTATCAACGATACCATTGTTATGGTGAAGCTATTAATTTAGCGGAGTTCGGCCCGTGATCACACGAATGTACTTGTACGTAGATAAGATTTTGGTGGCTGTACTAAGTAATACCGTCAAGTTCTTATCGAAAGAACGTTAGCTCAACTGTAACCGGGTGACACGGTCCTAAACCAAGGTATCAGAGAGTCTGTTCACTTCTCAAACAGACGGTAGACCACGGTGGGCTGCTCGCTCCCGATCGTGAGCTCTAAGGGTCTGATTGATGGAAGGGCCATGTGGGAAGTTCGGAGATTAATTAGTTTAATGTATTATAGACTGCTATTGTTTGGATTTTGTTCATTCAGGATTCTTTCAATTCGATTCTTGGCGCAATCGATTAAATTTTTGTACGATACTAGTTTCTGTCTGTAAAGCCGTGCTCTATACGCGTTTTCCCGGGATAGAACGTAATGTGGGTGATATTCCTGCTCTAGAACTCCTTACGTTAGGTAACTATGGCACCAAACAGTATTTTCTCTCGATTGAGTAGACCACGATGGTCCCGATCGTGAGCTCTAACGGGCTGATTGATGGAAGAGCATTGTGGGAACTTTGAGGATTAATTAGTTTATTGGATTAATGGAAGTTTGGATTTTATGAAAAGTGGCCTTTATTAAAAAAGAAAATTACACTAAAATAATAAAAACATTGTTGACTAAAATAATAAAAAGATTGTTGCAAACAATCTACAGGTAGCTCAACTGATCCATATCAATACCCCCAAGCAATAAGCGGGGCAATGCAGCCAGCGTCTTGGAAGCGTTCCCAAGACGCTAGCTGCATTGCCGCGCTGTATGGCAATGATGATGCGCTGCGCTTGGATTTTATTTATCTTATATAAATACGAGTATATAGATATAAATTAAGCCGGACATGCCATAGAGGCAAATTTTAGAGCTCGTTGTATGAAATCGTTTAAAACTTCGCACACTTCCCAACTTGTGTGGACCATCGATCAAAGAGGTTTCCGACGCCTGCGCGGAATACTTGATCGAAGGTAAAAAGCTGACTTCATGTCATCATGGTTGACGACATGACAAGGTGTATAACCAAAAAAAATAAAAATTCTGTCTACTTCATGACAATAGTATGATGATAGGAAGAGGAAGCCAGTTTTGACCAAAATAAATCGTTTATGTTTATAATCTAGTGTTGGAAGATGACCCTAGCCTGATCTAACCCTGCTCCTAATCACAACACGGAGACCACAACTGGACAGCAATTGTTCTTACTGAACTGCCTATCCGAATTACAATCAGAGACCCTATCTTTGAGTCCTACCCTCAGACGTCCGTCTCCTAAGCTAGCCAACGCTGAAGAGCCCGGAAGGGACTCCTCCAAGATGACAGTAGGCATAGAGCACGTTTGTTATATCAAACGTTGATCACGCAGTCCCGGCCAGCCAGCACCGTCGTTAGTCCATGGAGTCTCTAATACTAGATATAACGCATTATTTGACATAATTAATGCCCATTCTTCGAAAACATATTAATTTTATTAACATTCTTAACTAACAAATAAATAAAATTAACTACAAACGTCAAGAAACAATGCATCTCCTTAAACACGCTCGTAGACAAACAGTAACAAATGAGTTGGAACGAAATTAAATGAGTTCATATAAATGGGCTCATATATTCGGATATTTTCGTTTTAACAGCCAATTATGAGCTCAAGTGATTACATCCTTTCTTTGGGGTAACTTCTTGAACTAATTAATGATTTACTCACAGCTTGAGATTAGGGCTGCCACTAAATTTAAAGATCATCAATCAAATAACAATATAATTTTCAACTCCAAAACTGAGCCTTTCGAAATTTGAATCATATCGGTATAATAATAATGGTACGACAGAATTGGAATTGATTGTCAATAAACTTTAACTAGTATTTTTTTTATTTATAACTTTACGGCTTTCACGCTTAGCGACCACATCATCTCCACTCTTAGTTAGATACATAAGGTTCCGATCCTAATAAAACCAATGATCGATAATTTCACAAAACGTGTAGGTTGGTACACTTTTACTGCAAGCAAGGGCCGAACACCAATAAATTAATCGGTAGACTGGTATCGTCTCAGAATTTTGGTATTTTACCTTTGATGAAAGAAACTACAGATGAAGGGAGGCGTGTCAAAAGTGTCAAGGTTGAAACCAATCTACCAATATCTCAAATCAAATCATTTATTCGCTGGATTGTAGGTACAAAAGCTCTTAATAATAATGGTGATTCCAATACATTCTGCCTCGTCGAGGCATGCAAAATCTCCGTTCAAATACCACTGCACGCACTATCTAGAGTTTCTTTCATCTATGGGCCATTGGTTAGCAGAATTCGGCCCCAGGTCGCACAGTGGATCGAAAAAGCCCTTCCTATAGACATAGAACTTTTTTTTTCTAAACATGCTTTTTCTTATTGGAAACCAAGACAGAATCTTATTAGAAGCCCAAACTATATCATATTTTATGAACCAAGGTGATAATGACCCAGAAAAGATTTTTTGAACTTTAATTTGTATGGAGAAAAACATGAAAATCGATATTTTTCGGCTCTCGTGCGAGTGCCCGTTATTTCCTCCGGCATAAATAATGTTCCTATTTTTTACTATCTTTTGACATATAGCACATATGGGGCACTCGATGGACTTCAGGTGAAAAAAAATTAAATATATTTTTAAATTTTCATTTTGCATTTTATTCATTATACAAGGTACATTACGACCTAAAAATAATATTTTAACTCACCTAATTATTGTTACAGTTTTAATGCAATATTTCACCAGCCATACTTTTTAATTTTACCTGATAATTCCATATTATATGGTGGTTTTATGATATTTACCCGTTAAAGACGATACCTATTGTATATTTTTTTGTTAAATGTACAAGGGGCCATTAACTTAGGTACTCGACCTTATCATTGTTACAAAATTTACTGCAGAGGTTTACATACTTATCTTGAACTACCTGCTAACCCGTCACTTATGATTGTATTATTATTCTAAGAATTCCTTAAGCCCCTTTGCTTTGTTATTAAAAATGGATGTTATTTAAGTAGGTACTTACCTAATTAACAATTTGTCATTGCCTAGTTTTTTCTAGTAGTCGTTAGCCGGTATGAAGTAAGTATAAATATGGAGGGTTCTGAATATTTTTTTAGTTATATTAAAACTTACTACGTAAAACATCTGTGAAATTTCGAGTTAAAAATACATACAATCAAGGTTTTGATGGAGATGGAAAAAGTGATGAATCAATTTTCATGACCACTTTGGTCCCGCTAAAACTCACTGCTGGAAATGAGGTCATATGGGAAAACAAAAAACCTTGTTCAGCGTTATATTGTCGTCCTGTGCAGTTTATCTTCATAAAAGAGTCGAAATTAGTCGTAAAAGAACAGCTGTCCGCAATGGAAGAAGAAATACGATCACTGAGTAGCACCGAATGCGATACAAACCGAATTACACACAATCTAATAATGACTATGATAGATGGGAAGGTATGCACCTATCTTTCAGAAGCAACCTCACCTGCAACGTGCTATTTGTGCTTGGCAAAACCTTCTGAAATGAATAATTTGGAAGCAGTTACGAAAAAAGAAGTTTCAACCGATCTATATAAATTTGGAATATCTTCACTGCACGCTCGCATAAACTGCATGGAATGTCTATTGCACATAGCATACAGGCAAGATTTAAAGACTTGGTCCGTAAGAGGAGAAGAAAATAAACGAATATTGGAAGAAAAGAAAAAATAAATTCAAACTAAGTTCAGAAAAGAAACAGGTTTATTAATTGATGTAGTTAAGCAAGGATCGGGAACAACCAATGATAATGGGAATACGGCGAGAAAGTTTTTCGAGTTCCCTGAAAAAACGGCAGCTATAACTGGGCTTGATGAAGAGCTCATACGCAGATTTGCAGTAATACTGCAAGTCATTTCATCAGGTGAAACTATAAAAATAGAAAAATTTAAGGAATATACCCGAAAGACTGCAGAAAAGTACACAGAACTGTGTAATTGGTACTATATGTCAGCAACCGTGCATAAAGTTCTTATACATGGTGCCGACATAGCCAATGTAGCGATTGTACCCATTGGTAAACTATCTGAAGAAGCCTCAGAGGCTAGAAATAAAGACTTTCGCAAGTACAGGGAGTCTCATGCTCGAAAGACTAGCAGGGTTAATAATAATCAGGATATTTTAAATATGCTGCTTCTTTCATCAGACCCTTACATTTCTTCCACAAGACCTGTACTCAATGCAGCACGGAGGAAAGAGTTAAGTTCCGAAGCTTTAGGTCTTATATCTATTAACACAAATTCTGTCTCAAGGTGTTCCTTGAGACAGAATTTGTAGATGTAAGTAACATTGATCCAGAAGACACAGATTCTGACACAGATGCTGATATGGATGTGTCTTTTAATATGTTCTAATTGTTTTACAGAAACTTTGTAACTTATATGTAGGTACATAATACGTGTTTTTAAATAATTATTGTGTATGATAGAAAAATTTGCCTTGTGTCTAAAAAAATAGTAATATTTATTTCGTGTGAATTGTTTAATCGCCTTTGTAGTTTATAATTATTATTCTTTTCTTTTTAAAAATAATGACTGTATTTGATAATTATGCTTTTACTTTAACTAAATATAAAAATTTAATATATTTTCATTATTATGATAGGTGAAATATTACATTAAAATTGTAACAATAATTAGGTGAGTTGAAATATTATTTATAGGTCGTAATGTACCTTGTTTAATGAATAAAATGCAAAAAGAAAATTTAAAAATATATTTTATTTTTTTTCACCTGAAGTCCATCGAGTGCCCCATATGTGCTATATGTCAAAAGATAGTAAAAAATAGGAACATTATTTATGCCGGAGGAAATAACGGGCACTCGCACGAGAGCCGAAAAATATCGATTTTCATGTTTTTCTCCATACAAATTAAAGTTCAAAAAATCTTTTCTGCGTCATTATCACCAAGGTTCATAAAATATGATATAGTTTGGGCTTCTAATAAGATTCTGTCTTGGTTTCCCACAAGAAAAAGCATGTTTAGAAAAAAAAAGTTCTATGTCTATAGGAAGGGCTTTTTCGATCCACTGTGGGTCGTAAGACTCAATGCCAATTGAGTTAAGCAAAGAATCAATACTCAGCCTACTATCTGCTTATCACCATGGACATCATAAACGACGAATTTGACGACCAATGTGGCGCGGCGGGCGAGGTCCTCCTGCAACGTAGGAGGTTGCGGATTCATCGTCCCGCCTTGGGAGAAATGTTTGTACAATCTGCAATCATTAGTTCCGGGTATTCTGGTTATTTTCTATGTATAATTAAAAATGTGTATCTATGTAATGTATTGTATTAAGTTTATCAGTCATCTAGTACCTATAACACAAACTCTGCTTAGCTCTGGGCTAGATGATGTTGTGTGGATTGTCCAGCATTATTTATTTATTTATAAACACAACTTGACGAACAATCACGTCTCCAAGTGCCAACCCTAACTCCCTAACCCAACATGAGCCCAGCGGGAGTCAAATGCCTTTTTCAATAGAACGGAGCCGCCTCTACCTGAGTGCAGAAGTGTGCCAACGTTCAAAATCATCCAAGTATAACAAAAAAATATGATTTTACCTACAGATAAAGATGAAATAAATGAAGATGATCAATAAATGAGCCTATTGTATGTAGAGCAAAGCAATGCTAAGGCACATGATATACCATCAGTGGTAGCTGAAGATGAATGTGGAACCTTGAAGATGTGAAGGGAACTCCTTAATATTTGACCGTCGCGTCGGAAGCGTTAACTCTATCTGTGCCAAGCTGTGCGACCTGCAAGGGCAGCAAGTTCTATATGCACCTTCGGCATCCTATGTGTTAACTTTAACACATTGAGCCTGTGAGTCTATATCTTAGTAATCAGCAATTAATGGACCAATTGGTGAGAGGTATGGCTTTTCTAGAAACATATATCAAGAAATTAATGTATTTTCTATGAACTCAATCACGTAACAACTATAGATATAACTAATCAACCCGGTTCCTGTTATAAGAAAGTAAGTCAATAATATACAAATGGTACAATTTTCTCCACATTTCTCAGTATTTATATTACAGAAAAGTTATTATGGGGTACAAAAACAACGGCTGTATACGCGTGTCATTAAGGCGATATACGGCTATAGGCTCAAGTCTACGTCCAACCGAAACAATCACAGCTCTATCAATTAAAAAAGGTAACCTATACTTAGCTCTGACCATAACATTACATAAAAAACACATAGTTCTGACCATAAAATTACAATTAGCAGAAACAGATTACAGATTTAAATAGACAGTCATCTGTTACCATGCCACTTAGTTACTCTACTAAATATGACACTAACAAAAATATGACCAAAGAAAAAAGGAGCTTACAAATACATGCCAGCTTCGGAAACATATTATATAGATTTTTAGCCTATGAAGGATAAAGGAAAAATGTGGATCCAATTATGGTTGATAGAGCCGAAAAATAACTTTACCCTAACATCATGAGTAAGACATATTTTGATTTAAAACAGCTCTAGACATCTTCACTCTAAAATCGTAATTTTAATTGGCACCTGACCATGTTGGTGGCCGTGACGATATTTAGGTGATGTTATTATTCAGAAGATGAAGTCGTCAGCGAGGTGATTAAAGGCCTATGGATTTGCATGTGGCCGGACTTTGCGGGTTATACAAATACGTACTTACAGGCTCTCTACATTTCTCTACATTTCTGCTTGCTGAGTGGACTACTTGGTACCTATTAATTAACCCAATGTGTGTATTAGTATACTACTTACTTAGTTCACATGTCTTTGTCTAAGCTGTTTTTTATCTAGTACTAAGTAGTCTCTTTTTATTTTATTGTCTCAAAGTTTTTTTTGTATTTGTAGTGTGTAATAAAAAATTTTCTTTTCTTTTTTTTTTTAAGACATTTTTTAGTTTTATTTATTTTATTAAGACGCACAAAACATATTGCAACCACAAACAATAACAATGATTCAATAATGTAGGTCTAAAACTTGATTGTAACACACCCTATGTGCATACTGGAATAATAATATTACAAGCAAAACATGTAGAGCAAAAAGGTAAGTCGTAAAATATTTAAAACAAAAGTAAAGGAATAAAGTTATTACGCTCACATTCGTAGTAGTGTAGGTTAGTATACCTATGTAATTCCACAATAATGTAAGCACAGAATCAGGGACTTAACTGAATTGATTTTAGAGATTGATTTTAGATCTAAAATAAGAATCGAAATGATATAGAAAATAAAAAGATTGTCGTAAGAAATGCAGAATCTTCATCGTTTAAGTTGTCCGAGAGATGACAGATTTGACATTCTGTATAACCTAACCAAGACAGATTATAAAATACACGAAGTCAAGGTTCGTTATTTCCAGGCCAATTATGTAGCTGAGGTAGTTTTCCTACAAAAGTTTAGACAAATGAGATAAAAAATTAAACGTGACAAACATAAGCCAATGCCTCCACCATTAATACTAAACAGTCTTTAACCCTGAAACGATCACCAAAATTCAATTATTTAATATTTTCTCAAGCTTTCATAACCAAAATTAAAAAAGAAAGGTAATCATCGCCGGTAGTAAATAACATAAATAAAATAAAATGATAAAAAATCAACAGAACCATTTGGAACACAACGAGCTTGATTAGGTACGATGTCACGCGGATAAGGCCGTAAAGCCGAAAATTGAAAAGGTTACTTCATTAAAAATGCTATATTTTACAATTTTTAAGCAGGCAGGTGAACCCTATGGCGTTTTGTAGGGTGACCACGCTTTAACTATCCACGATTCCACGGTGTAGACACTAACTATGTATACGCTTCTACAACAAAACTCCTAGTGAGTTGCAAAAATTATCAGTAAATAAATTCAAACAAATTGTCAAAACCTTCTTGTGTAAACAGGCCTACTATAAAATATCAGATTATCTAGAGCATAAAAAAGCTTGGGACGGGATTTGCTCCAAGTCGAAAAATAACAACTAACAGGCTAAAGGTTTCTTCGTCGCTTCTTTACTTTAGTCAACATACCGAAGCGACTGAAATCAAAAATATCACTTTATTTCCGTGTCAGTGTTTAATTATTAAGAATTTGAAAACCTTTTCTAAGTGTACATTTATTGTATTAATGGAAATAAAGAGTTTTTGACTTTGACTTTAAATGAAGAAATCATTCTTAGAACCTAGTACTATTAGTAAGTAGTTACTTAGTACTAGTACCTATTCTACCAAAGTGCTTATTGAGAAGATACCTACTACTCCTTCTTTTGCATTACTCCATTTTTTATTTAGGCGAAAACATAGTGGCCTATGTAGTAGGAGAGTACCAAAACCCTTCCTTCACACCTATGCGAAATGGCTCTGTGATGGATCCCTCAATAAAAAAGTTACGTTTGTCTAACCCGTCTAAGTTATAAGGTTGATAAGGAACTACTCTTGAAACAAAGAAAGGAAATTATTTAGACCCATAATACATAACACGACACATTACAATAATATGCAGATACAAGAAACACATGAGATTATAAATAAAAAAAACAGACAATTATACGGCGTGTTACATAATAACTGTCTTTCGCTTACAAAAGTAAAAGCTATGTACCGAACATTTCACAAAACTCCCTATAAAATTTACCAAGTTGATTCTCTCAAAAGTCCAAAGCCTGGCAACCCTCGCCCGGCATCGAACCTACACCCCGCAGCGCCAATCTAATGAAATAAACTGAAAATCAACACGCGCGGCTCCTTTGTACCCTCACGATATAATTACCTCACTAATTTATTCCTCACCGAAATGTTCTGTGCCGTGCGCTGGATTGTTATTGTGATTCCAAGTGTATTGATGCTGTGTTGACACGACATGATGTTGTAAGCAATGAAGTACCTAGTAAAAAGTTATCTGAGCGTCTGGTCGACGCGACGCGTGACACGAGGGCTGGTGGGTATCTGGCGTAGCGCATCAGCATTGCCATACAGCGGGGCAATGCAGCCAGCGTCTTAGGGACGCTTCTGACTGGTATTAATATGGATCAGTGGAGCTACATGTAGATTGTTTCCAATTGTCTGCAGTTAGCTAAATTGTTTAAATTTTAAATACTAGTTATAATTTGTTTCTATAATTTGATAGTAATTTTCTATTCTAATAAATGTTGTTAAAAAAAATTGTACCAAGTGGTACTAACTAGTAATTTCATAGTAAAGGTATAAGTACTGACACCTTTACTATGAAACTACTAATCAAATCAATCTTGTTCTTTATTTCATGGCTTTTGCAACTATTTCCCACAAATAAGCCAATACGATTATAGTTTTCGAATGTTTTTAAGTGATTCGTTGCATTTTAGCAGTGCCTTCGAGAGGTCCGCGGCAGTAAACGAAAACTTTGTGAAAACCCATACTAGCCACTCTTATCAACTCTCATTATCACGATTTTTCTTTGAACTGCGCCTATAGGAATACTAGGTACCTAATTAATTTCTTTACAGTGGTTTACAAAAATATATTCGATTGTTCCATTTGCTCCTCCACTTAGATTTTCATCGCTAAAAGCACTGTTTTTACTATAGAATATAAGGAAAATCTGTATAATCTCCCAGCGCTTACTAAACAACTGGCCTGTGTTACAACTTCACACAAACACTCGCTCACAGTTACATTTTCAATCTTGTGCAATAATTATATGAACAAACACGAGGGCCATGCTATAGTCTTTTAGTCAATAAAGTACGTCGTAGCAAGCACGTGTATCACGAACGCCGGTCCGACTATGACTGAGGTGGGGGAACCTAATTGGACCCAATTTGAGCCTCCCACTTTCGAGAAGCTAGTGCCTCCTCTCCTCTTTTTTACTTTAATCGAATGTTTTTACTTATAAAATTCCCAAGATCACTGTCAAATAATCCACTTGTTTCCCAACCCCATTAAACCTACCTACCTACCTAATTACGAATCGGCTTCGGCCCGCAGCGAAGACTGACGTGCGACGTGCAAACTCAATAATTATCCCACAATCGAATTACCCATTCAACTGTACTGTTGTTGCGAATTAAAGACCAGGAATTACAGTGGGCAGTGGAAGCAGTGACGTTGATCTGAACGCAACGATTTTGAACTTTAAAGTAGTTTCGAATGAATAGGTTTCTGCTCAAACGCAAAAGGAACGTCCAAGGAGCATGAATCGAACTGAAACAAATGAACTCTGTTAAGGCCGCCAATCCCTTTTTCCACAAGGTCATTGGGAATTTACTGATACTGTGTGAATTGCAGGTTTTGCAAATCATCACGAATAACACGTTTGTGAAGACGCCAGGTCTTAATTACTTTAGAAAATAACCAATTTTTTAAACTACATACTATAATACCTACAAACATTATAATAAACTTACTTAAACATAAAAATAAGGTTTTCTAACTTTTACAAGGATAGATAATGCTGATGAAGCAGTTTTTTAAAGATAGGGAGTGATTTGGCACGTCTGATGTCCAGGGGGAGAGCATTCTATAGACGGGTAGCTTGTACAGTGAAAGATTTGTCGTAGAAAGTGGTAGGGTGGCTTTTAAAAGAGGAACGCAAAGAGAGAGAGTGAGAGTTAGAAAGGAATTCAACGCGCTCCTTGAGATTATCTATTATTCCTTCAACTCGGCGCGAACAAGTGCGAGCTTCATACTATTTCTTATAAATATTTTTTTTTAAATCCTTCGGTTCCCTCGGCGGTTGCGGCTCGGAAAGCTATACTCCAGCTAAATTCGTTCTGAAATGTTTGTTAACAAAGTGAGAAAAAATCAAATTATATGTTAAATATGGGCGGTTTGTTTTCATCACAGATTTAGGTTGGAGTATGGGTATTGCTAGATTGCGTGATCACTGATCACATAGGTTCATGACATGACTCATGAACTTGCAGGTGTAATTCTATTCTGGAACCTATTCTCGAACCATCTCTAGGCACTTTTCAGTTATTAGATTTGACAGCATGCGACTGGTTTAACAGCATGAAAGCTCTCCATGACTCGACGAGCCCCGAAAGAAAAGCTCGTCATTAACTATTCATCCAATTCCATCCAATTAATAGCAATATACACCGACACTTATTTAATCCTCCATCGCTGACAGACCGCCTTTTAACATGCAAATTGACAGATACAGGGTGTCACGGCATGAGTGACAGTCATTGAAGGTTTTATTTGAGAACTGGCCCATTATCTAAAAGACAGGCTTCGAAGTAATTGGTTTGTTGTACCTATTTAATGGCATAGTCCAAAGAATCTTGTTTGGACTATTTGGAGTCAAGTTTTTTTTCTCATAAGTTCAGGATTTAAGTGTGAAATAATGATTTACTGAAAACGAGTACTTCAACTCTAGAGATTATAAGAAATTATTTTTTCTAATTTGACTGAGATATTTTTATGTTCCTTAGTTATTTATTATTTTCATTTTATAGTGAAGTAATTGATTACCCTCATAGAAATATACCACCATTTTGATCGGTGGTAGGTATAAAAGCAACGAACTTTAAGTCATATAAAAGGCAAAAATCTTCATTAGGCTCCTTTCAGGACACCATCTATAACCGACAACATGTAATTAGTCACGTAGAAGACAGATGTTCTGATTTACAGTTCGATAGTCAGCGTTTACAGTTAGTTTTAGTTCCAGTTCGTAGCTGGCGATGGCCCCTAATTAGAGCAAGGTTTGTTGCTATGGGTTTCTATTAAGGGCTTTTAAGGGTTTTTAACCCTTAAAAGTTTGTTAGTTTGATTAACATGTTTGTCACTTACAAATTGTCGGGGTTCAGCTCATCTTCCTTATCTTTTACACATTTTCATGGCTTGCCCCGCTACTTGCCTACATGCATCTTAAATATTTCTTAAAGCTGAGTAGGCAGTTTGAAAACAAATCAATAGAAAAATTTAAACAGCAATTGAGCGTTTACTACATTAAATACTAGCTGCAGCCCGCGGCTTCACACGCTTTTTTCCGTAATAAAAGGTAGCCTATGTCCGGCCCCGGGATACCATCTACCTCGCTGCCAAATCTCACCGAGATCCGTTCAGCCGTTCTTGAGTTATAAATAGTGTAACTAACACGACTTTCTTTTATATATATATACCTCTATATATATATATATTTCGTATTTTTCAATCTCTAAAGAAAAGACATCAACGCGCGTTATCTGTTACGAAATTGCTACGAAAGACCTCCATCATAATAGAATTTAAAAACTGAAATCAGTGCGTATAGACATTTATTTTAACAAAGCTCCATACGAAAAAGCTCCAGAAGTAAGTAAAATACTTCATTGAAAATATCAAAATATCAAAAATTTATTAAAAATTATTAGAAAAAATAATGAGAGGGATTTCTGAACTTTTGTTACATTACAGTCCAGTTTTCCCCCTTGAAATTTCTTCCTTAGTAAGGAAAGCTGGACTGTAAGCCCTTTAAAAGACTGATTCCAAATACCTCATCACTGGCCAGCTACAAAGTACCAACTAAACAAATTCAGTGCCAATTACACTTGCACATTAGCAACAAAATGAGCCGGCCTCTAATAACAGAGTCCAGTTATGAAGGGTAATTACTTGGTGGCTACGAAATCCGGTAGTTAATTATCCTAAATTGTTTAAGTGGTTGTAATCACTGCCCTCGGGCGAGTTGCGATTTGATTTTGCCATTTATTAACAGGGGAATGACTTTGAGAAGCATTGGGGAGGTGAAGTTGTTGAGGAATTAGCAAAAAATTTGTTAAATGTCTTTGGGAACTGGTCTTGTAGGTAAAACATAGTGTTTATACTTAATTTAACCCTATCTGACGTCGAAATCATATTATTGAAAGTTGATGTGATTGACAGCTGATTGTCAGATTATTTGGCGAAATAAAAGTAGCTCGTTACATAGGTAACGATAGGATAATATGATATTTAATGCATAATCCCCACACATAGGTTTGGGGATTATGCATTAAATATCCTAATTAGCTTAGGTATAAGAAGTGATGGAAAACATTCAAGTTATTTTAAAATTACATAATGTAAAAAAGTTCGGTCCTTCTATTTTTGTTCAAAACATAATTTATTGCATTTATACAATGCTTTGATCACGACAGGAAGCTTTTTAAGTTCTTCTACCTACGTGTAAATCAAAATAATATTTTTTTTTCAGAATTTATGTCTTAAATTATTTGTGCTACAATTTAAAACGTGATTGAAAGATCACGACAGCCCCTTCATGTACTAATTTTATGACTGTAAATGTAAGTTACATTAAGTAAACCGTCATTATCTGACCATTTCGCGGGAACACTTAAATGTCAGCTAAATTGCCTTACAATGCGAGCGAATACGGAGTGCTACCCGACAATTAGGATCTACATTCAATCATGCGAAAGTGTCACGACAGGTTATTTCCGTTCGATATAAATAGCTTGGGACCTTCAACTCTGTCCTTCTGCTGGCTGGGGCAGTTTGGGCCTCAAATTTGTTTTTTTATCGAGAACAGACTCTTGTTTGACCACAATCTCCCCGTAAGTGATATTGCCAACGATGTATCACGAAGATCTAGAAGAGACCTATTTACTCTTGTCTTGAAGGGACCCAGGTTGTAGTTTCGGTACGAATATAATAAAGGTACTTGTATGGTGCTGTTTGGTAGTAATTTTGGTTCTGGCTGATTTTCATCCCACAATCGAACGCCGCAATCGGGCACGCAAGGATGGATTTTTGGTCGTCTTTTGTTTTCGACTGCCACGCGCGGTATTTCCTTCAAATATGGTTTTCTCCTGCCGCTGCCTAACAAAAATGTTGCCAAAGGACTACCAATTTAGTAAGCTGTCTAATGTGGCTTTATTCATTTAGTCGGTACAGCAAACATCTTTAATAACCTTACCAACTTTTCCTTTCCCATACCAACCAACCTCTTGGAAATTTCTCAGAAGTCCCATAATTTGTGCATAATTTTCTTATTTTCTCGGCGGCTCTGTCGTTTTCTTAATAGTGTCTGTAATCACAAGCCTATTAATAAACCCTTAGGCTTCTCACTTCCATCAATATTTCAATTTTGTTAAACGTCGGGATTCTACAAAAGTTTTGTTGCCAGCTCATATTGATCAAATGGAGGATTTGTAAAAAAAACCTTTCACATGAAAAAAAAACCGGGTCGTCTGATTTGGTCATTTATGCGTTATATGATAGTTTTTCAATCATCTAGGACCAAATTGCTTGGGAAGCCAAATCCAACGCACAGAAATTCAAAGGGTTTAAGTCGTGTCGTTTAGGAGTTCAGACTAGCTCGATGGTACCTTGACGTTGCATTGTCACCGAACTGACATAAGTTTGCCAAATTTCAGCTCAATCGGTTCAGAATAACGGGTCTAAAATTCAGTTGCAAGATTTGTCCCAACTGTTGCCTGTAGTGCATAACAGATAAGATAAAGATTTTTCATATGTTTAGAGATTTAACTATACAATATAATATTATGGAAAACATAGGTAGGTTTTGTATATGACTAAAATAATAAGAAAATAACACGAATTACCTATATTAATTAATTACTATGTCTGCGACTATTTTATTATTATAACAGGGCTAGTTAAATGAAAGCTTGTAAATAGACAATATTTAAGTAAGTATTTTACTTACCAATTTAATTTAATCATATTAATTCAAATTAAATACGATACTTAAAACATGTTAGGTTACCTACAGGATTGCTCAGAGATTAACTCAAAAAATACCTGAAATAACCAGAATAACTTTTTCCTGGCAACACCAGCCACAGATCAAACATGGCCGCGGTTGATGAGTTTTATGCATTGTATCATTAAACTCACACAATTTGTACTCGTATGTGATCAGTGTGCTGACAGCTTTACGGCTTGCCACTATTTTTATGATGATATCTTTGATGATACCCATGTCAATTAAAAGGAATCTTAAAATGTGGAGAACAAAGTACAGAACTTCGTTCGTTTTTCAAAGTAGACCTCGGAAGGGTGAATCTCAAAAATCCGCTTTCGCTCCCGCTGTCGATGTCGCAGCCATAGACATAGATTACATAAGACAATCGAGCTATGAAAATCAAGGCAGCTTATTGGCTAACTTTGACGCATTCCATGCAATCTATGTATATTATGGGTCCCAGAAAATCCCTACGTGATAAATCATAAAAATAAACATAATGATGATGACAGTACCATGTCAATATATTTATTACACTCATAGAAATATCAATCGGTTTCCTAAAAATAGCGACATACATCATTTAAATACTAGAAATAAGAATAAACTCGCTGTACCCAAAATTAGGCTATACAAAATTAATGTATCATAAAAAGGGCAATGTATACGCTTCTAGGACAAAACTCCAAATGAGTTGAAAATTTTATCAATAAATAAATTCAAGCAAATTGATATTATAAGAAAATTCAAAATTTCAACAAAACTTCGGACAGACTGCACAAAATTAATAGCCATATGGCTTTTACAATAATTCGGTTTTGTCTTTTTGAACCTAAATTTACGTATTCTTTGAGATGTAGTCAACTGTGGAAACACAGCAAGCTTTTGGAAGGCTTAGACAACATAATAAAGAATACTCTATCATCGGTTTTGAATGTCGATTTAGATGACAAGGCATGGTCGCAGGTCTCCCTGCCTGTCGAATTGGGAGGCTTAGGTATACGCAAAATTTCAAGTGTAGCCCTTCCAGCGTTCCTGTCTTCCTTCTACAGCACTAGTTCATTAGTTGAAAAATTTTAAAGTCATCTTGTTTGGTCCCACCTGGAATTTCATTCAAAATTTCATGTTTAGTCGAAGCTCGAACGGCTTGGCATAGTGCTTGCTCCGATGTTGCTCCCCCAAAATCTCTTTGTCCCAACGGCAATGGGACGGGCCACTGTGTGAGTTGACACGGAATTGTTTGTTACAAACGTGCTCCAGCTCTGCGGATCGTGCCCGTCTGCTGGCCGTTTCTAAATGGGAGTCAGGACATTGGTTGCAAGCATTTACTTCATTTAACACTGGCACTTTATTGGATCCAGTAACTTTCCGTATCGCAACATGTCTTCGGTTGGGTGCAAGGTGTTGCGCGCCTCATCAATGTCAGTGCGGTACTGCTGTCGAACAGCTTGGTCATCACGGATTATCGTGTACTAGGGCTGCCGGTCGCATATCGCGTCATGCCAGCCTTAACGACATCATCCGGCAGGCCTTTGTCACCGCTAATGTACCAGCTATTCTCGAATCGAATAGTCTGTTGCGTGACGAAGGTAAGAGGCCCGACGGCATGACACTAGTCCCATGGGAGTTGGGGAGGCCTATTGTGTGGGACTCTACAAGCGTCGACACACTTGCGACTTCCCATCTTCCGAGGACATCCGTGAGGGCTGGTGCGGCGGCAGATTTGGCCGAAGATCTCAAGAGACGCAGATATGCAGGTCTCGACAGAGCCTACAAATTTGCTCCCTTTGGGGTCGAGACCCTAGATCCGTGGGGTACCGAGGCTTTCCGGGTTTTTAAAAAGTTATCTGAGCGTCTGGTCGACGCGACGCGTGACCCGAGAGCTGGCGGGTATCTGGCGCAGCGCATCAGCATTGCCCTACAGCGGGGCAATGCAGCCAGCGTCTTGGGGACGCTTCCGAATGGTATTGATATGGATCAGTTGAGCTACCTGTAGATTGTTAACAACGGTCTGCAGTTAGCTTAATTGTTTCAATTGTAAATACTAGTTTTAATTTGTTTTTATTATTGAATTGTAATTTTCTTTGTCAATAAAGACTTCAAAAAAAAAGCAAATGGTCAAACATATCCTTTGTAAATAGGCTTACTACAAAATATCAGATTATCTGAAAAACTTTTGCCAAATCGAAAACTAACAACCTAACAAGGTAAAGGTTTCTTGTTCGCTTCTTTACTTTACCTTCAGAAGATTGAAGTGAACAAAAAATAGAAGGGATCACTTTATATCCTAGTTTTACCTTATTTGAATTTTGTGACGTGTCCAAGAGTCCTGTAGGGTCTAAAGGAAATAAAGCACTTTGATTATTTGATATTTGATCACACCAGCAGCTAACTCTAGCTTTAGTGGAAAAGTTTCCTTACATTATGATGGTAGATATTACGAATCATTTATACTTAACCTTTATTTTTTTTTCTCTTTACAAGTTTAACGGTTCTATCATGCCGCCAATAAAATAAAGCTAATAATCAGAAGGCATTCAGTAGTGAGTTCATAGCTGTGTCATCCGCGAGCAATCTGCCCCGCTGTGAGCGCCACCGACGATGTCTCACTTCGGTGGTAGGAGGTGTATTGTAGAAATAGGTGTACAGAATAGATCTAGAACTTTATTAGGTACGTACACATGCGTGCTTATATTGTACCAGGTGCTGCCCGCGGCTTCGCAAGCGCTATTAAACAAGCCTATGTCCCGGGATCCCATATACCTCTCTGGCAAATGTCATTTAAATCCGTTCAGCCGTTTAGACGAGAAAATGTACTCAACAGACAGACAAAGAGACAGACAGAGTTACTTTAAAATTTATAGTATTAGTATGGATGTAGAATTGGTTTGAGTATGACGTGATCTTTCATGCTGTCCTGCTCGATCATGAGAGATGAAGTCATTTTCTTCTTTCAGTAGGCACGCAGGTTATGAATTACGTGCTTTTATAGCAAAAACTAAAAACTTTTGTTAGAATATAGAGATAACGTACTCGTAGGTGCATATACACTAGACAACTCGATGTAAAAACGTTTGTAAACTAATCGCCCATACTTAACCTAAAATAGACTCTGTTGCCGCATCGATTTGAGATGCTTCCTTCAATAAATATTGCTTTCAATTGTATCTGAAACTCGACGCCTTGCAAGTGAGTTTTAGTTATTTGTGTCATGGTTTGTTTTCAAACATTCTACATCAAGTTTGGCTAGTGTATATAAACAGATAAAGAAACATTTACACAGCGCTCTCACGCACAATAGATAATACTATTCTAATTTCGGGGCGAAACAGCATATTATCTACTATTAACTAAAGAATGTCTCAAAAGTTTCTTATCAAGTCTTATATCGAATTGTCCCATCTATGCACCTGCTTACCTATACCTACTCTATGGCACATTTTACCCTTTCCTTATAGCATTCAAAATTGAAACGGTAACAAAAACTTCAATAATAAGAATATATCCACAGAAATAATATATGATACAACTTCATCACAAACTCTTTGATTTGTTAGATGAGACACCGCACGAGGTCTTAGAAAAGAAAATAATGTATAGAAATACTAATGGTATGGTTTGAATGTAATTTTAAAACGGAAACTTTAGTATCTAAATTAAACTTAGTTTTTGTTATTGTAGTGCGTCAGCCCTCCTCACACTCGATACTCGGGGTAATTTCTAAGAAATATAATAATTTCCTATTATTTTTAGGATATTATTTAATTCCATAAACTCAGTTTTTTCATTCACACAACATTGTCTAACCCCAAAGCTAAGCAGAGCTTGTGTTATCGATACTAGATACTATACAAAGAGAATATACATTACATTATCCGAGGAATAATTAATTTAAAAAGCTGCCAAATAGCAATAGGTGCCTACTAATTTCTCAAAAATTAACTGACGACCGAAAATAATTTCATATGTTAGTGGAATCAGGCCCTTAACCTATCAAGTTAAATCGACGCACGCCACATGCACGTAACGATAAGTATATTTTCCGATAAGTGCGAGTAAGTACCGGTTTGTTACACACTCCTAACGCCTGCAGGCGATACTGGTAATGAGTTTACTGGTAAATTATACCTCACAATTAGTACTTTCCAGTACGAACTGGCATTAATATGCCTTACCTGCGGCACTGTCTATCTTGGCAATCTTAGTTTGACCTTCCACTCTCTTCTAAGAGAAACAGGGGAAGGAGAGTTAAACCGCTTTTCATACAGAGCTTTTTCTAGATACCTATAAGGGCAAAAGTTCCGTTGCTTGTGGTCCCATTTAAGACCCGTTTACTCTACTTTATAGGTACTCAAGCCAGATTTGTGAATTTTCATTTCTTTTATTTAGCTCATAGAAAATTACAATAACAGTATAAAACAATTACAACTTGTATTTACACTTGTATCTATTTCTTAAAAATCTAAGACATCACCAGAAGACAGGGTGCCCAGAATGCTGGCAGAATTGCCAAGTTGAAAGGCAATGCTAATTCGTTGACCGAAATAGAAGCCAGCATTCCGATCACCTCTAGACTCTATGAGAAGTTTTATAATTTTCATTCCTATAATTGAGTATTAACCTCTCAGAGTTAAGCTAGAGCCACTATTGTGTTAACCTGGGCATATTATTACAGCGTGTCGCTGTATATATAATTTATTTCTCGTAAAGAATACAATTCACTTACACGAGAAAACCAAATTAAACTAAGTATAACATGTCTCTATAAGTAGAGCACGAACCCTGGCCCCTCTAACCATACTGGTTACTTGTTTCTGGTCTGGTTTCCGCAACTAGGCCACAGGTGGGCCCTTTTTGCGTGTCGGGTGGGGGGCTGCTAATCTAACCACCCGATGTCCTCCAGGAAAGCCAGCAGCTCGCTGACGCCGGTGCATGCCTCCCTTGGTGTTCTCCGTGTCCCGAGGTGGTTTAGTTGTTGAGAAGCTACGCTATCGCACTCTACGAGCACATGCGCGGCCGTCTCCTTTGCGTTCATGCACCCTCTGCATAGGGGGCTGTCCGTGATACCCAGATTAAATAGATGTTTGTTAAGCATGCAATGTCCTGTGACAATACCGACGATTAGCCGGAATTTGTCACGTTTCAGATTGAGGCCCCCTCTAACCATACTAAATGTATGAAACAGATTATGCTTTTGACGCGCTTCGGACGGGCTACAACACACCACACCACAACAGTGTGGTTTTAGCTTTAAAAAAACTCAACACTTTTGTCGTTTTCATCATCAACAACATCGATAACCTTTGCATCTACGATTTAGAAAGAGTTTATATGGCAACACTTACATCGGTACCAGTTGACCTGTATTTCGATACAGAAATGGCGTTTGTATGAAAAACCACATAACTCATGAACTCTCAAAACAATTTTTCGAAGGGTCTGCTCCGCTTGGCGTGTTCTATGCCCTATTCATTTGCGTTGTTAAAATGATTGACACATTCAATTAGCCGGGTGACCGGTGGACCTCCCATCAAGGCTGAAACTCCACTTTAAATTGACCTACCTACCATCCTCTAAACCCCCTGTGATATATCAGGTTTTGAAGGGAATGGTAGGTCTAGATAACCTGGTGGAAGGGTAGGGTAAGCATAGTCTTGTGGTTTGGCTGTTGTTTTCTGCAATTAGCGTAGCGTGTCTTTGGTTTAATAGGCCTTTCAGCGTTCTTCAGTAGATATGATGTGATTTGTTTTGACTGGCGAGCTGTGGAATGAACGGAAGGGTTAACTCTAATGCCCTTAACTTTCACAGTTCGGATTAGCTTTGTTTGGTCAAGTTTGATTGAATTTATGTTCTGTAAGTTAGTCTTGTTGTTTTTTAACACGTTGACAGCCACCGACGTACTTAGCCTTCTAAGTACGGGGCGGCTTGATGAGCAGCGAAGCGCTTCTGCGGGTTGAATCGCTGAAGCTTTCACAGCCGAACGCGTTAATGCTACACGTGACATATCTCCACATATTTCATCGTCACGATGAGCAGTTATTGATATCAGGAACACCTAATTTAAACCCTTTTGGCGAAAGGGGTCGTATTAAAATACTTAATCCTTACAGGTACCTACTTAGTTTATATTAATAAATTCTTTGCATAGAAAAAATGTGACGCCAAGCGAACACGTAACTTTTTTAGTGGCGACCGTTGGAAATTAAGATAAGCACGTCAATAAAATATGATAAACTATGTATTCAAATGAACAAAATCCAATTGATTTTACTGAGATAGGTACTAGTGGGAAAGAGCAAGAGCTCGCGATCTGTTTTGGACATCAACCAAGTCAGAAAAAAAGCGAGGAGCCTCGAAAGGTCCTTGACAAACGTGAAAAACTATCCCAAGTTGTAACTTACCAACCCATAATTACCTAGACTATCTAGGTAAGTTTCGTTTTCTAAAGTCGCTTCCAGCACTAAAGATGCTAAGTAGGTAGGTAGTAAGTAGATCAGTTCTGAATATTTTAGTGCTGAGAATGGAAAACTATCAACTTTTGAACCGTTTTTATTGCTTCTCGGATTCCGTAGAGTTTGTCTGACTGACTCTCACTCTATCATTATTAAATCACGTTCCAGACACCATATTTACATTCACAGATTTGAATTCATTAGCGCTGACGAGGAAAAGGATAATTTATTTCAATTTATCATCGGCTAGAACCCGATAGATCATCTCCCTTCATTTATTATCGTGGTTTTATTTTGGTTTAGATTTGGTTTGATTAGGGAAAATTCTACGTGGGAAATATATTTCAGAAGAGATGAAAATATAATGGAGTCTACACACCAGGAAGCAGCGAGCTGGTGCGAAAGTTCGGTGTTTAAATGTTGTCGGGAGCCGACATTTTTGTAATTAATAATATATTTTTGGTGCAAAGAACTACAGGGACAACTTTTGTCCAAGTAGTTTTGTGCACGAACTTCTGGGACTAAAGTTGTTTCAGTAGTTCTGCACAGAACTACAGCACAGAACTACTACTTAACTATTACTGGGAATAAGCGGTTCTGTCAACTAATCGGTGGCCCGCCGACTTTGCTGTGTAGATTCCATAACAATTACCTAATAATTCTGTATATAATTTTCTTTGTCAATAAAGATTTTTTTAATATATCTACATACTCATAAGACACCATCAACAAGAAGAAAGAAGGCTCTTTTGACTTGCAAAATAGCCTTCTTAATGAAATAAAAAAAAAATATCATGCCAAACAACTTTTAATAACCAACCACTGGGCCCAGTTGGTTTGGTTAGTTGCGGTATAATTTGGAGGACCTTACATTTACAAGGTTGAATGGTTGCCGGCAGCGGTTATCTTAAACAATGATTTGAATAATGAATTAACAATGAACTATTGGAGATACATTGCTGATAGGCTTGCAATTACTATTATTAAATTTGTTTATGTAAGTAGATCCTTGTCTACACAAAAACTAAGCTCTATAAGAGCTTGTCTGTTTGAGTCATACTTTTCCGGTACATTTTGGTTATTGTTTTATGATAAATTAACAAATATCTGAGCGTCTGCTCGAAGCGACGCGTGACCGAGACCTGGTGAGTATCTGGCGCACCGTTGACATACAGCGGGGCAGTGCAGCTAGCGTCTTGGGGACGCTTCTGACTTGTATTGATATGGATCAGTGGAGCTACCTGTAGATTGTTTGCAACAGTCTGCAGTTAGCTCAATTGTTTCTATTAGGTATATGATAGTAATTTTCTTTGTTGTTTGTTCTAATAAATTACTTACAAATTTTTGATCACTCCCGTAATTAAAACTTTGTTATTTTAAGAAAAAAGCTCAGTTCTTGAGTTACGGCCTTTTAAACTCCTTGTATAACTCATGTGCCTACCTAGGTTTATTTCAAATGTCCCACTATTGGGAAAAGAACTTCCCCTGGTCACTCCATGCGTCTGGCTGCACGCACCGGTCCATCAAAGTGTCCAGACATCTATTCTAGAATTAGTAGTGTACCTCAGGACAGACGACCAAAAAACAACCAGACACTAGTCCTAGAGAATATTAATTAACTACAATTCATCAAATAACAAAAAACCGAACAAACCGCTATCAAACTTAATTTTAATAACATCATCATCTAACAAAAAACACGCCGAAAAAGCACCTGCTTAATCGAATAATCGATAAGAAAATGCGATTGTTTGCACCTGCGAATCGCAATCGATTAATAGTGTAGGGCACATCTCATGCAGGCAAGATGTGGACAGACGTCACGCTGCGTGCGCGCACCCCTACTGCGAACAGTTGTAAGGGTTGGAACCCACTTGATGCACAAAGTTCCGACGAGTGAACCTTATTTCCAAGCAAGGACATTTCAAATCAAATTTTCTTTACTTCCGTTAACCGTTAAGCGTACCATTAGCTCCGTTAAATCCGTTAACCCCCGTCATAGATGAACAATTATAAAAAGTCAAAGACCGATGCAAATTTTTTAATTGGGGGGGGGGGGGGGGGACAAGTTTTATAATGTAATGTGGTATACGGTACCGTATTAATGAAAGTAAAATAAATAAACTGTAAATCGGGTTGAGGGTGACGGTGGTGGTAGACAA
Organism: Eupithecia inturbata; assembly: GCA_963662085.1. Lineage (NCBI taxonomy): Eukaryota > Metazoa > Arthropoda > Insecta > Lepidoptera > Geometridae > Eupithecia > Eupithecia inturbata. The sequence continues at coordinate 3,590,461 of OY759180.1, read as the reverse complement.
AGATAGAACGTTCCACAACGCAATGTATGTAAAAACGGCTTGCAGTCGCTAGTCGTAATAGTTACCTTCTAAAAACATTAAGTATTATAAATGGTAACTTGTGGATAACGGGGCTGATTACACTTTTAGAATTAAGTTTATTTAAGATTTCCTATAGTTAATATTTAAGTGTTACTGTTAGTTATCCCTAAAACATAAAAATAAAATTAAAAATAAATTAGTAGAACTAGTATTAGAACTAAGCTATCTACAGGCTGTTGCAATTTTGCCTCTGACGCGCACCATACAAGTACTAAATCTGGTAGCGGCAACCATTGACGTTTTCCACTGTTCACAGAGCGAGTTCGCAAGGGCTTTACTATTTATTTCGTGTTATGGTAAATAATTTTTAACTTAAACCTATTTGAATTATTTTTGACTTATACTTGAATTATTTTGCTAGAAGACATGTGTATCAATTAATTTTATTTTGCTTATTGACATTTATTGTATCTAATTTTATCTATTCTAATCTTTATTTGTATCAATTGTTGCTATTTTGATTATTGATATTTTTATTGAATTATTTTGCTTATTGTGTTATGATTAATTAATTATTTTGCCTGTTAATATATATAATGTGGATATGTTTTCAATAAATACAAATACAAATCATTATTTTTATAGGCTTTGGAAAAATAGCGAATCTGGAATATTTCCATAATGTTTAGTGGTGTCATTTGTATTAAATAACACACTAAGTAAATTACTCAAATCATAATTAGGTCCGTACTGCACAAATGTTACTTTAAGATAATCCTGTATTTCCCTCTAAGCGAATGTATATTCTTTTTAGAAATAAAATTCCTAACCTAAATATTTGGTTGTGCTGACTGCAGAGTGCTGCAAACAATTTAGAGGTATTTCAACTGATCCATACTAATTTAAATCGGAAGCGACCCTAAGAAGCTGGATGCATTTCCCCGCTGCTGTACACCTATGGCAATGCTGATGAAAACATTATGTTATTAATATAATTAAAACATATCAAAGAAGCATTTTATCAGGCCTTTCTCTTATTTTTTTAGATATAGTGAGAAACAGCTAAATAATAATAATACATTTATTTCAGAGAACATTAGGCTAAGTGAAAATCTTATTAAGTTGTTCTACGGTCCATATCCATACCTTAAATCCATCATACGTAAAAATATTAAAACTTATTTTGCTAAATAAAATTGTACCTACATTGTTATGAGTTGTGGCGGCGACGTGTATATAAGCAAGCTGGCGACACCACCGGTGCACGACGGTGTCCGGCGCGGTGTTGTAAATGGAGTCCAATTTTAAACCTATTCAGATGTTCTATCCAAAATATTCCTGTCTATTCGCAATTAAGTACATAATTATTTTTACATATCAATGTTAATTTTATTATCTCCATTAGATCATGGAGAACATTGTCGGGACACTCCTTAATGCTCCAAATTACCATAACGTTACATGCAGTTTCACTTCTATAAATGAAATTATCGTTATGCCAATACAACCTTTTATAAAGACTTGAGTTTCATCTTACATGAGACTGGTTTTGAAATGATTGGCTGCAGCTTCACAAAAGCTGGATGTGTTTGTTTTTAAAATAATTACTTTGGGCACTTTCATTCAAAGACAACCCTCCCACAATGCCTATTTTCCTTCGAAGGAAGATTCAAATCCAATTCGACAAGGAAATAAAGCACTTTGAAATTTAATTTTTGATTCGTAGCTTTTTGATTGTGAATGATCTTATCGAATGGACCCCGATTAATGTATGATTTTTTTGTTTGAAGTTAGCGCTGAAATCGTTAAAGTACGTTTTTTGACTATTTTAAATATAAGCTTGCTCTCGTAAAACTAGTTGTTAATAGGAAACAAACTCAATCGTAGACTCTTAATGAACATAATGCTTAGCTAGCGCCTAGCGCTTAAACTGAAAGTTCAGTTAGTACTGAATTTAGTCTCTATTTAAGGCTAGTGTATGGCCCAACGGCCTTGAGAACACAAAATAATTATCTGTAGCCGTATATATAATTTGTTTTATTCGTGAAATGTTCAATTTGTGTAAAATACTTTGACAAATATTTAAGTGAAAAAAACATCTCAAAATCAACAGCGTGTAGAGGAGTTTTTTTGTCATTTGTTACCTATTTATTTTATTTATTTATTTTGTATTTGTAATTTAGAATTAGAAATATTCGGTAATGAAAAAAATATATTTGCATGCCTATGTTAGGTAGAATATAACTAGACCTATATAGTTTTAAGACCTACATTGTTACATATATTCTGGCAAATAAACATCTTTAATCTTTAAGTAATATCAAAATTTCGAATATATTTTTTATTTGGAATTTGGATATTTCTTGTAAACCCTGGTGATTTTTAGTATTTTTATTTCACATAATGTATTGTATACCCACTAAGACGGTAGTCTTATTAACTAGTCTTAGTCTTAAGTACACCTAAGAACAATACCAGTACCCATCGACCTCATACCCAACAGACGCCTAATACCTACTTATTTGCTATGCAAACAAGTCTGTGAACCAAGAGAGGTGTGCGGGCGCGGGGAAATGAGTGTTAATTGGTCCGCTCAAGGTTACGACAAATCATAAACGTTATTAGCGATGAGGTAGGAACTTAGTTTCTATAAAAAACAATAATCGATACTTGTGACAAGGTATATTTACTAATAATATTATAAATGCGAAAGTTTACATGTTTAAATGGATGGATGGATGGATGGATACCTATATGGATGATTTTACCTCTTTGATGGATGGATGTTTTTTACCCTTTTTTTTCTCTGAACGGATCGGGCTGAAATTTTGCATACAGGTAATTTTAATCCTGGGATCACACATTTGCTTGATACAACCATTTCCTGTTCCTTTAATCTCCGTACCGCCACATACAACTTTAAAATTTCCCTATCGCCCTCTACCCTTTCCTGCCTTATCTTAGATTTCGTAACTAAATAATTCAATCTGATATCAGTATAGAGGAGTGCAATTAAATTAAACACATAATTTTACGTACCAATAATGTTTTTATTCAATAAATTCTGATCACAACCCGGCCCGGTTCGGCACATCACTACTTGCACGCGCCTTATCAGAGAAAAAATTAAAGCAAATATAAAATTGGCTATCAAAGAAAGGGATGCACAGTTGGTGACGTCGACCGGCCAACCAAATTGAGTTGAAATCCATCATAACTAAAATGAATTAGCAAATTTTATTCTAATAAGAAAGAAATCAGCTTACCTGTGAAATATTACCTAAAAGCATTCGTCCTATATTATATTAGGCATCTATTGGGTATCAGGCCGATGCCAGTACCTATGCATAACATTACAATAAATGATATGAATATGTTGTGTTCTCAAGACCATTGGGCCATACACCAGCCTTAACAGGTCAGGCAATCAAACAAACTCCGTTAATATGATGAATAACCCTAATTCAATCAACTACCATTACATGCCTTGTAAATCGTAGATAGGAAGCTGGTCCCCTGCAGTGTGATCTATAGGTTAATTTAAGGGATCATCGGTAAAAAATTGTGTAATTTAATATGTAATTGGAACTTTGGCTTCTTTGTTTGTTGGACATGTGATTGGGGATGAGAAATTGATTTTAATTTAAGTATTATGAACTGACTTCTCGCCGCGGCTTCGTTCAAGTGAATTGTACCAACCTGAATTAAAGGCCTGATACAGTATTTTGGTATGAACAGGTCAGGAACACATGAACATCTATAGGTACAGACCTATAGATAGATAGATATATACTAGCTTCTCCCCGCAGCTTCGCCCGCACTTTGCCGGGATAATTAGTAGCCCATGTCCGTCCCTGGGATACTGTCTACCTCCCTGCCAAATTTCATTAAGATTCGTTCAGTCTTTTAGGTGTGAAAACTCACAGACAGATAGACAGAGTTACTTTCGGATTTATAATATTAGTTTGGATTTATAGATAGGTATTCATGTGAAATATATTTTTATTAAACCACCCTGGTTTTGGTTACAGGCGCAGATAAAGACCAAAAAAGAAGAGATTGAATAGGACCTTATAGACTGCGGTGTTTCCAACTAACTTACGTTGGATAGAGCGTAGTGGAGAGAAAAGACAAGGGAAGCAGACCCGACCATAAGGTCGCTCTGTATAGTATTGTCCAAGTGCGTATTTTGAAAGCTTAAAAAACCCCGTTACATAGCGAGACGTTACGTTTCAAATTTATTTGACGACCTCAAGGTCACCAGTACAGTCAGCGCGATAAATGAAGAACGGTTTCAGTGTGGCCGTATTCAATCTGTATGCCATCGTGCATCGTTTATTCGCAGAGCTCAGCTTGATGCTCCTTCATGTCGCCATGCTTTAGCGCTGGGTTATTGAAATCTAAATATGAAATCTATAGGTTACCTGTGGTATAGGGTACCTGTTGCCCTCGGCTTCGCACGCGCTTTCAAAGTAGCCTATGTCCGTCCCCGATATACCATTGACCTCTTTGCATAATTTAAATGAGATCCGTTCCGTCGTTTAGGCGTGTAAAGGTAACAGACACACGTACGGATAGACAGACAGAGCTACTTTCAGACACATAATATTAGTATGAATATTGTGAAGGAGGCTTTCATTCTGGAGGTTTTCTCTAGGTTTTAATAAATTTATATATGGGTTAGCTAAATAATGACTTAATGACATAATGCGGCATAAAGCTGAGACAGGGTCCTTTTTGGCCCCTTATCACTGTATATTTGTACAAATACAAATACAATTCAGGTCTCGACAGAGCCTACATATTTGCTCCCTTTGGGGTCGAGACCCTAGGTCCGTGGGGTACCGAGGCTCTCCGGGTTTTTAAAAAGTTATCTGAGCGTCTGGTCGACGCGACGCGTGACCCGAGAGCTGGCGGATATCTGGCGCAGCGCATCAGCATTGCCATACAGCGGGGCAATGCAGCCAGCGTCTTGGGGACGCTTCCGACTGGTATTGATATGGATCAGTTGAGCTACCTGTAGATTGTTTGCAACAGTCTGCAGTTAGCTTAATTGTTTCAATTGTAAATACTAGTTATAATTTCATTGTAATTTTCTTTGTTAATAAAGGCCATTGCCCTCCTTAAAAAAAATACAAAATAATTTATTTGCCATTTGGATAACAAACACATGACTTTACCTGTAAAGTTGTTACATTTGTATGATCTTGTGTGAGAGCATTGAGTACCCATGATCCCCGCACCAGGCTAGGCCTGTGTCGCGGGAGACCGAGTGAACAAAGATTGATTGCCTTGATACTGAGAGAGCGGTACACTAGCAAATTACTTACGTTACAGTAATAATGACATATGCAAGTCTATTTAAAAAAAACTAATGAAAATTAATATAAAATAGGTACCAATGTGAAAGGCATTAAATAAAAGGACATTGAATTATTTAAAAAAAAAAATTTGATTCATCTAAGCTAATTAATGGGTGATAATATTTAAATCAGTATTTCTACATAGTTATACTTCTGCAGGGTTGGATTGTATCTGTTTTATTTTCGTTTTTTTTTTAACTATAATCTTACGTGTTTCTTGTACGTAATATAGTATATAATTGTAATGAGTCGTGTTATGTATTGTGGGTCCAAATATTTTTTTTTCTATCTGTTGGCGTTTAGTTTGGGATGCCACGTGTGTAGATATCCTAGCGCCTTCACATCTTGCAGAGACATCGGTAAGGGCCGGCTCCGCAGCAACATCAGCGCCCCTCAAACGGCGAAAATACGCTAATCTTGACCGAGGTTACCTATTTGAGCCATTTGGGGTTGAAACCCTTGGTCCTTGGGGTCCTGGGGCACACGCCATTTATAAAGATAGATAGATAGATAACTCTTTATTGTACCACACTAACACAAAATATAATACAAAAGAAAATGCTGAGAAACAAGGAAGTACAAAGGGCGGTCTTATCGCTTTGCGCGATCTTTTCCAGGCAACCTTGGGATGGACTTATCTTACCAAACTTGTCATAGAGTCGACAGGTGATCGGAATACTGGCTTCTATTACGGTCAACGAATTATCATTGCCATTCAACGTGGCAATGCTGCCAGCATTCTGAGTACACAGCCTTCTGGTGAGGGCTTAGATACAAGGGTAGGTACCTATATGTACTAGTTGTAATTGTTTTATTCAATTATTGTAATTCGTTATAGTATCTTTTATAATAATGAAATGAAATGAAATAATTTATTAGACAATACAAGGCACACACATACAAAGTTGGCACGTACAATAACTATAACTAAATTTACATTAACACATACAATTATCTGATATTTGATAAAGAAAACCAATAAATTGAAATGCATTTTATTTATATTATATGACCTCTTTAAGAAGGTACCTAGGTAATTTAGGAGAGTATCGACTCTCCTCAGAGTCATCAACCAAACTTCTCTTTCTACTTCTTGTAACCTGCCATGACTGCTTCTCGTCCCGACAATGTTTAACGTGAACTTTTTGTGATCAGCGTTAAATCCATTACAAGCCATAATGCGGTTATTTTCATTTAATTCCATTAGGTCGTTTTAAGCCGGCCATTTTGTAAATGCAGCTTGGGTTGAAAAGCTAGGTAGGTAGGTTTTTAAAAAGTTATCTAAGTGTCTGGTCGAAGCGACGCGTAACCCGAGAGCTGGTGGGTATCTGGCGCAGCGCATCAGCATTGCCATATAGCGGGACAATGCAGCCAGCGTCTTGAGGACGCTTCCGACTGGTATTGATATGGATCAGTTGAGCTACCTGTAGATTGTTAGCAACAGTCTGCAGTTAGCTTAATTGTTTCAATTGTAAATACTATTTCTAATTTGTTTTTATTACTTAATTGTAATTTTCTTTGTTAGGTAGGTAGGTAAGGTACTACATAACCGCTAACCATGGCCATGAAAATAGTTTTTTTTAAAGATGCTATTTTTATTCTTTCAGTCATCAGTAGTTAAGGGGGCGTCCATTAATTACGTAAGGCGTTCAATGGGGGAGGGGGTCGAGCCAAATCTCACCCAATCTCACATGGGGGAGAGGATAGGTCTCGGCAAATATCACGTAATTTATTTTCCACGAATTTTAGCAGTTCCTACTCAAGGTTGTTCGTTTCTTGTTGGCGTGAGATTCAAATTTGTAATAGAAAATCGTTTACGATTTGCGGCAAATTACTTTTCCATTCGTTTTATTCCTTGTAAAACCCACACGCAAATTTGAAACTCGCGGCAACACGAAATTTTATTGTTCTATTTTGTCACCGTGATTCTAGACTACGTTCTTAGAAGTCTTACATACAACGCAATCAATCACAGTATAACTTATTGACATTAAAATACACTTTTTGAAAAACCTCATGTGAGATTAGAGGGGAGAAGGGTCGAGCAAAACCTCACGTCATCTCACCAAGGGGAGAGAGGGTGGTCAAAAAATCGCCAAAATTGCCTCACGTAATTTATGGATCCCGCCCCTTAAGTACCTAAGCTCGGCTTGTTTCCAAGAACTCATACAAACTTACCTATAATTTTGTGTAGTTAGAAAATATTGTCAGCACTTTTTGTCCTGGACTGTACTACTGATACTGAGGTAAACGTTATAAATTATTATAAATTTATAACTAACTTAACGGATATTGTATTATTTTTTACCAAATTGATTATTATTTAATGTCCTAATCGAAAGCAAATAAAGAATTTACCTACACCTTTTTCTCAAATTCTTTAACATTCAGACTAATTTCAGTTTAATTTCGAAATTATAATGACAAACAACCGGTGAGGCAGCTGGGACTGTGACTGGAAGATGTGGAAGTAAATAAGAACGAAGTAATTAGAACCTTTTCCCAGCTGTGGGAAAAAGACAGTTTGGAGATTAAATAAATAAGAGATAAGTGAACTATACCAACTCTCTTGCGTAGATAACCAGCTGTTTTCTATCCACTAGACGGTAGCGTGGCGTGGCATCCCAATTACAGCCAATTTCTTGTGTAACCTCAGCTTAAAGCTAAGTGCTCGTAAAGCATCGACAACAGGAGCTTAATGGCGGGATACACGGTTGAATAGTTCTGAACCGATCCGACAACAGCATGTAGGGTCAAGACGGTTACTTGACACCATCAAGTACCTATCCTATTTTTTTTTAATAAATATTTTTTTTAAATAGAGGTAATTATATTAAAAAATAAAAGAACTGGACAATCCACTGCATCATCTAGCCCCAAGCTATGCAGAGCTTGTGTTATGGGTACTAGATGACTGATATACTTAATACAATACGTTACATAGATAGGTATTTTTTTATTATACTTAAAAAATTCCCAGAACATCCGAAACAAATATTTGCAGATCGTACAAAAATTTGTCCCAAGACGGGGATCGAACACGCAACCCCACCGCGCCACATCGGTCGACATTTTCGAGTTCCTATTAGTAGATCTGAAAAAAAAAACAGGCGCTTATCAGGGGGAGGCTTGTGTCCAGTAGTGGACCAATATAGGCTGTGGAGATGGATGGAGATTGGTAGATCTTACAGCTCACCGCTCGATTTTAGTGGCAATCAGCCACAAGACATTGAGCGCCGCTGTAGTTGAACAGCATGCTGTGTAACGACGACCGGCGACGGCGCGCGGCGCGCCCTTGCAGGTTGTCTTATTACGGAAACTGGGTATTGAATGCGTTAGTAGGCGTATTTTCAGTTAAGAACTAAAAGTACATAATAGGGTTAAGCTTCAAGCTTGTTTTTCACATTCAATTTTCATCATATTTCATTGGATTGACATAATCAACCGTGCATACGAGTTAAAACTCTCGCCACGAGCAAGTCGAATGCTTATGAGGGATAATGACACTCGCAATAAGGCTTTATGGGACTCTGCGTCTCAAAAAGTCACTGGCAAAGTGGTAAGAACAATATACTTATGTAAGAACTTAATGCCCATCAATAGTTATTCAAAGATTGTCTGAAAAACGTATTGTAGCGAAGCCGCCTCTAAAAATTTGTAGAGCATAACAATACATTGGAATTCATTACGTAACGTCTCGCTACGTGATGGGAACCATTTCTGTAAATAGTAAGTAAATAACTAATATATAAAATATAAAAAAATCTTATGTTTGTGTGTTTTTCACCCAACTCCTCCTAAACGGCTGGACCGATTTGGATGAAATTTTGTGTGTACATTTGAGTGGGTCCCTGGATAGTTTGAAATTACAATTAAACCCGGTAGATGGCGTAGTGATCACGTCACCGTTATGACAGTACAACGTCTGTCGGGACCGCTAGTTGGTGTATACAATAATGGCAGGTACCTTAACCGTTATAGTTACAGGAAAACGTTCCTAGGAAACCATCCATAACTTTTAGAGATATTCTGAACTGCATTCACAGATTTTGGAATAAATTTACTGTCAGTAAGATAAGGGTAATCTCGATGTAAGAAAGTGCATGTAGAAATATTGTAAGGCAGGGGGCCCTCAAATACCAAGTGCCTAGGGGTCCTGGATCCCTTAATCCTGGCCTGCCTGCTGGTACATATTGTATTTATAAATACATAGGTAGCTCTGTTGTTTATCCTCTACCGGACTTCTAAATTGATTTGCTTTGATTTGCAACACGTAAGTGTAGTTTTACGATTCGACGCACTTAACCCCTGGATCGCCTAACCCGTAATGCGAGGGGGGTCATTCCGACATTACTCGTGTAATCGTTGGGGGTAATGCCGTGTTGGCACATCGTAATTCAACGCGATTCTGTTAAGCCGCACCCAGAGGTTAATTTCTATGGACCTAGGAAATCGTTTCAATGGAGAATTATCAATTTTATTACTGTAATAACATTAAATATACGTACTTTTAAAGCTTTTAGTTATGGCAGCCTGGGAAAATTGTAAGAATTAAAAATACATTTTTAAATAGGGGTTTATTATGTGTTTTTTCTACTTGTAGTAAGAATAGAGTAAAGAGGTATACCTACTATTTATTCGGTATTACTCGACAAGTCTGAAATGAAATGAAGTTTATTATACAATACAAGGCACACACATAGAAAATTAGGCAAGTACAATATAAGCCTTTATCGACAAAAAATTACAATCAAATATTAAAAACAAATTAGAACTAGTATTTACAATTGAAACAATTAAGCTAACTGCAGACTATTGCAAACAATCTACAGGTAGCTCAACTGATCCATATCAATACCAGTCGGAAGCATCCCCAAGACGCTGGCTGCAATGCCGCCCTGTATGGCAATGCTGATGCGCTGCGCCAGATACCCAGCTCTCGGGTCACGCGTCGCTTCGACCAGACGCTCAGATAACTATAACTAAATTTACAATAAAACATACAATAGATAGATAATACAGAGAGACTACTTGAGTACGGTCTACTTAAAACAACACAAAACACAGGTAAACAGTTATAGTGCTGTCAACTAGTTAATTTTGGCATCGATCACGTACCCAATAGAGAGGAAATGTCATTTATTTTGTATAGACCACAATTTCGCCAAATCACTGCGGCGACCGCTGCGCTCCGATTGGCCGACTCAAGGTCAAGCATCACACTCGAGATGGGCAAGCAAATTTTTTTATCGGTATCGACAGTCAATGTAACTATGTATGAGCGTCGCGAAAATTATTTTCGTTAACGATAGTGAATTTTATGATTTATAAAAAGCAAACCAAGCTTATACGTGTATACAAATGTGCCATTGTTATATTAGATAGTTTATTATAATGTTTGTAGGTACCTATTATAGTATGTAGTTTAACTACTATTGTTTTTCTTTTATTGTTTGAGTGCCACCGTCTATTTTGTTCTTACATGTCCAGTCCATCCCAAGGTTGCCTGGAAGAGATCGCTCATAGCGATAAGGCCGCCTTTGTACTTCGTCTACTCTTAGCATCTATTTCTGTATTGTTTTCTTTCTTTATGTGGTACAATAAAAAATTATCTATCTATCTATCTATAGAATTTGGATATCAATTTCCAAAAAAAAAAATAAAATTATAATACTTATTAACTTAATCATATTTCTTGCTTTAAAATTTTCGTACGAGCGAAATGCTTAACATTATTGTTAGTAATGTAGAATGTAGATCTAGGAATACTATGTTAACTAGTGTACCTATACAAAGTTTTAATGAAGATAGGTACTTGAAAACGAATGAATACTATATATAAAAAAATATATACCTACATTTTTTTATTATATCGATGAAATAATATGCCAAATCGTTTTCGAGTTTTTATAAAAGTTACACTGTTCAAAAATAACTTAATCAAATTGATAAATTTCAATTACTTCTTGTTATATCGGGAGTATCGATACATTATTTTATTACGTCAGCACAACACTAGTATTATAGAATGAGTTGACGTTATAGGCATTGCAGCTAGATGAAAGCGAAACGCATAGTTCAAATGACCAGTTTTACTTGAGCCGTGCTAAAAAGATTGTTAACTTAAAAAATTGCATTATGTACAACTTACCGATGAAATGTGATTCCATCTGTTATGTAGTTCGATTTCTTGCTGTTTTTCCCACACCACCGTATAGAACAACAAGCCAGTTTTAAAGTATTTGTATTTTATCTGAATATATTTAATTAGACGAAGTATACAGGTCCGCTGTTGGCGCTATACTGTCATAGCGCGAGCGAGAGTTGACATTCATTAGTGACAAAACATTGATCAGTTTCGGAATTCGAAAAACCATATTTCCTCTCTATTGGGTATGTACTCGATGTAATTTTGGAGACATCTGAATTGACACCACTCTGTAAAAAAAGTCATATATCTGAAAAAGCAATGTATATAATGTTTTTTCTCTATCTTTGTAAAACACAAATTCAAACCATAATGAATTTGCATTTTACAAAGATAGAAGAACCATAAAAGGTCAGCCCGTCAATTTTGAAATCATGTCGTCTGTCCATTGAACCGTGTCATCGCACCAAACATGGAAAAGTCTCATTATTAAATGATTATTTTAATGAATTTATTCGTCTGCATTATTAAATTAATATTCGCTTTACCGCGTACTGAATAATTATGGTAAAAACTTATACAAGCATTATACTTATTTCATCATACTTTATGCCGCTTTTTTAGCCTCAATAAAGATAAATTTCCACAAAAATACCTAGTCCGCAACTTTGACATAAAAGAGGATGGCCTCTCCGTTGTATCAAGCGTCTTCATATTATTTTCTCTTCCATCACTAAATCCGTGATAACGCATAAATATTGGTTTTGGGCAAATTTAATCAAAAGAGCGAATATAATAGTTATTAGAAGGGTCGGGTTAATTTAAAAATATACCATAAAGGAGCGAAAAATGATGTTTAAAGGAATTAGGCTGCTGTTGTGGGGATGCTCAATTTTGTAGATTACCGCAGAGGATGGTTTCTGTGAATTTTATTTATTAAATTACGGAGATGTTGCAAATTTGACGGGCTGTGTGACCTTATAAGCTTTGAATTTGTATTTTATAGAGATAGAAGAAATAAATTGTTATACATTGCTTTTTCAACTTTATGAATTTTTTACAGTGTTGTCAACCACGAGAAAAGCAATGGTGACAATTCAGTGTGTAATAAATAATATCAGATGATACTTATTAGTTATTACAGAAGTCTACTAAGTATGACACAATAGTTTTCTTTTTATGATAAAGAGGAGCTGTAGATCGAAAAGTACGTACCTACCTACATAGAAGGTAGGTACTTACTACGAAGGTTATTCCAAACCTTAATTAAATTCCATTATCCATAATCGGTATAACGACAACACATTGAGGTGATTGCAGTTTTCTGCGCGCATTACATTACGGTACGCCATTTTTTAGCGCCAATAATTCTCCCGCGTAAACCTCTGTGGCAGTCAAGGGTTCAGGACAGTTGGTTCATTTGGAGAGACCTCAGTTTTTGAACTAAAGATTAAGAAAAGGGTTTCAAGATTTTTGTGTGGAGGGTGGCCCTAACATTTCTATTTTTTTTTTAAGCGCCGCGCACAACATATTTGTATAAAGGACACTAATACAAATAAAAAATGCCTTATAAAATAATGTCCTAAAGCGTACCTACGCGTTTCTGAGATATTCACAGATGAAAATAACTATATTTTTTCATCATATTTGAATATCTCAGAAACCTGATTGTTATAGAACATTTTTATTTATTTTATTGTCCTGTATCCAAATATATAACTATTACTGTGTGCCGAGATTTTGAAAAAAAAAACAAATTGGTGACCGATGTTCGGGCCACCCTCCACGCAAAAATCACAATAAAAGTTATATATTCAGAAAACAACAAGGTAACAACAGTCACTATAAGCATAAGCTCAGCGAGAAAGGTTAAAATTTAAGTTCGAAAACGAACGACAGACAAAATTATGAAAGAAAGCTTTCTAAACCAAAAATTGTTTCGAACTTCTGCGATTTGCTCCGATGATACTAGTCTCATAAAATGTTTTCCGCCCATATTTCTTTGATTTAGTGATTTCCTTGTTTACAAAAATTATCTAGGATTAGAATCCTAGGGGATTAGGTTCTAAAGAACCTACTCTACCAAATTGCTGTTACCAGCTGTACCAATCTGGGCTGTGACTGAACCATGTCTCTTGTGGTTAATTCGAGCTATTACTCGGGCAACACTTTATACTGTTTTGCATAATAAAATTATCCAGTTAACGAGGTAAAACCAAAGCCAATCATTTTGACATGCTCCCTGACTTATTAGGCCTTCAATTCTATTAGAGTTTGATGAGATTGTAGCTGGTAAGTGCTTCCGGTTTTAGGTAACTCTTTATCTTAAATGTTAGGTAAGTACCTACCTACGTCAGTTTCTACTTACCTAGGTACCTACCTACCTTATATTTATATATTTAGAAACATAACATTATACCACCTACAGGTTTCTTTTTTAGCCCTAAGGTGGTGCTAAGCTGTCTGTAATGGTTGGTTTGCTGGCCGTGGCTGAAGATGGCTGAAAGCGAAGCGTAGCGCAGGTCCAGGCCATCACAGATGCAGGGCTGCAATGCTGACATCGCGGTCAGCATTGCAGCCCTTGATGACCAAGCTGAAATGCCTTTATAGCGCGGACAGCAAAGGCTGCAATGATGACCAAGCTTGAAGGCCGAGACCATAGCAAGCTTAGCTTGAGGCCAGCTTATCGTGGCCAGTAGGGAAGTCATTGCGGACCGAGGCTTGTATAGTGCTTTACTCAAACAATGCGAGTAATTTAAAAGTTATTGAATTGGAGGATTCGTCGCTTGATGAGATCATTTTCACAATTTATTCACGAAAATTTATTAGAACGTATCATGCAAAAGTGTTCACCGCGATGCTCTTTTGTCAGTTTCCTGCGTTTTCTTTTTTTATTCTAACCAGCCAGCGAAGCTTGTACTGCTCAATATGCATAAAACCTTTATACACCAACTATTGTTTTCTTTCTTTGTGTGGTACAATAAAGAATGATCTATCTATCTTTCTGTCTATCTATTATCAAAACAAAAATGAATTCGAAATTCGAAATACAACATAGAGCGGACTATAATAATATTACTGTCCTAATGAAATATGGCAAATGCAAAAACTAGCAAATCAAAAAAAAAAATATTACTGTCCGTCTGTTCGGGTAGCCCCGAAAGGTCGACTTTACTTAAATAAAGTTGACGTTGACGCAATAATCAGCACATTACATGCTATGTTTGAGTAAATTAATCTAAGGTACAGGTACTAGGTACACATTTATACATTATATACATTTAGATTGTCATTTCAATGACGACCTGTGCCATTTCTAAGAGTTTCGGCAGGTTTTGGTAAAAAATGTTCACGATGTTTTCGGACAGGATAAGGCAAATACATATAAGCGAGTGACATGGGGGCAAACTTAAGTAGGTTGATCCTACAGCTGGGCACCTCAAGCATGACGGGGCGGCGGCGCGCACCCAAGTAGCCGTTGGGTGCGCGCCGCCAGCAGCCCTGCCGGCTGGTGCAGCTCCCCGCGCAGGACGCGCACCATGTACTTCACCACCGCCACGTCTCTCCTCACCGACACCCTGCAGTACCCTACCACACTTAACACGAACAGAGTTCGGGTACATCAATGGGTAATATGGAGACTTCATATTCTTTTAGGTACAAAAACCAAGTCAATTTATTCTGTATCTTTATAACACTCAAAGGCTACACAAAGGCTAGTACCTATGGCCAGTTCACCGTGCCTAGACATGCACAAGGTCGTGGCAATCAACAGTTGTCGGTCAACCTTCAAGAAGAAATCTTGAACTTTTTCGCGGAAAATCTAGAAGAGAGTACCAACTAGAAGGGCAGCTCATCTCTTCAATGGTGAACGAATGAAACTTTACCTATAATTGTATATTTTAATTGAATTGTACATAAAACTTGAATAATAATGAACTTTTTAAATAAGACTAAAGTACCTACTAGCCTACTTAGTTTTTTTATTAGTTTTGTAAAATTTACTTATCTTTAAACGATCAGTGGTTTCGGTACCTACAATGCTGGCCGCCGCGGCGAGAAGCGGGCGGCGCGGGCGTGCTAGGGGTACTGGGTACCCCTAGCACGCTACATGGGTGTCCGTGAAATCACGTACGATAGCGAATAAATTATTTATGAAAATCCGTCGAAACTAATTGACTATTATTTTTAGTAATTACTTGTAACATTTTATTTTAGGGTTTAAGTAACAACGGTGTTTAGGTACACTAACACCCTGTATAGTCTAATGAGTTAACTTTCTTCCTCAATAACATCATTTACTTATGAAACAAAATAAAAGTAAAATAAGTAGTAAAAGTAAGCTGTAAGATTATTTGTACCTATCTACCCAAGTTTTTTTTAATTAACGATATACCATTTTTTGTCAAAACGTCCCAAGATTGCGTGACACTGCCTACCTTCTAAAGGTTATTATTTGAGACAAAATAATGTAATAATTTTCATTTAATAAAGGCATTATGGAAAGGAAATGAGTTGTCGCCGTCGTCTTGCATCCAATTTGGGAGTTTTTGGGACCTTTGCTTGGAGTCAACCACAATTATTGTGCTAACCGCAACATGTGAACGAACTTGACTATCTAATTTTGGACATTTTTTTCATTATTTGGTAAAAAAAAGTTTAGGATATGTTGAAATAATAAACAATACGGAAAAAAATAGCCGCCAGTAAGTTACTGTTTTGTCATTGCAGGAAAATCCTGTTCAACGCTTCCGCAGGTTTCCTATTTTAAATCAATTTGTAGGTCATTTCTTGAAAGCAAATCAGAACAATCTTTACTTTCATTCATCAGACTGTATGTACCTACTATCAGCTAGAGTAGTTGACTATCAAAAGCTAGTTTTTCTTGTTTTTTATAGTGCTTGCTTACCCACACATATGGCAAATTCTATAAATTAAATAATATCCAAAAAAAATACGACCTAGGTGGGGTTTGAACCCACATCCTCCACAGATATACCTAGATAGAGAAGCTTGTAACCAAGGCGTAACTCCACCAAGCTTCGTTTTGTGCTCTACTATTATAGGCTTTAAATTCCTAAGAAAATGTCAATTGATTTCTAGCTACATTAGTTTAATAATGAGTTTACCGACGACGCGGTAATAGCTCATCCTCTAATTCGTTTCTCAGAATACCTATATCTTACTAATTAACATGTATAAGGATTTAATTTAATAATTACGTATGAATACAGTCGGCTGCTCTAGTATCTGTACATACTACCGACTAAAGTAACCTACTTTGCCTACCTACCTAGTTATACCCTGTTGTACGTAGTAGGTACCGCTGCTAGTCCGCTACCGAAAGAGCGCGAGACTGAAGTAGGATCGGGCGGGTCCCAGTATAAAATCTTTGCCGCGCCGCGCCGTGCTGGTGGTAGCGTAAGAATCGACCCCCAGCTCAGCTTGTGGATGTCGTAAGATAAAGTCGCCAGAGAAAGGGCAGCAGCTTGCTTCTATCAGAATGTTTATGAAGGTTTGTTTTGTTGATCTTGTCTATAAAAACTTCAGTTGTCTTGTCACAGTGAGGGATGTAAAAAAGTACAGATCGGTATGTTGTTGTATTTTCTATCGCAAATATGAATGAAATATGGAATGTTCGAGGCTGAGTCGTGGTTTTCATCATTCGCAAGAAAACAGACTCGCTGCTGCGCAGAACGTGGAGCAGTACCAACACTATCCTACAGGTTGTTTGCTTCGCCCATCATGCAGTCTTTCAACACCTAACTCCTTAGTCTCCTTAGGTTGGGATTCTGTTAAATGGCTGCTGAACTATAAATTGTGTCATGTAGGTACCTACCAAATTTTTATTTTATCATTGATTTTTTTTTGTAATGTTTAGTACTTAAGGTGTAATTCATGGACAACGTCTGAATAAACAAACTTTATAATTATTTTATTTATTTATTAGTTAGAATTAGCATGAGCCAATACTTCTGTGTATTTTTAGCATGTATACTGCGATCACCATCCGCTTGTCAATCCTAGTGATTATCAGCACAACCCCCGAAGTTTGGAGTAGGCATGTTCAGGAGTGGACGTAAGTATCAGCACACAGACACACAGAAACACACGTCAAACTTATAAATCCCCTCTTTTTGTCAGTCATTAACGCATTCACCACCCAGCCTCTGCGGCGCCGCGGCGGCGGCGCGGACGGGGCGGCGGTGGCGGCGCGAGGATCGGGCCGCACGCAGCAGACTGCCAGGACTTGCAGAACTACATGTGCGTCGTTGGCAATGAAAGTTTTAAAGAAATAGTAGGTAGGTAGAGTGCGCGCAAATCTTTATAAACTCTCGGAAGTAAGCGCGAGTGACTGCGCTGGAGTTCATAAAGATTTGCGCGACCTATACTAAAGTCACATAATAATGCATGTGACTGTACCTTACCTGCATATGTACCTAATTACCGTGTTTATGGATGTCGTGGCCAATTAACCCAACTTGGCCCGTTTTGGCCTGTGATCGAGTTGGCCCATGTTTGCGGATAATAACTCAGTCGCCTCGATTAACGCTACGTGGACGCGTTCGGGATGTCCTGACAAATTGCATTTGCCTATTCTTGGTTACTCAATCATCGTTAATTGAGTTGCTTGCTGTTCTAGGTTTTTAGCTAAAATGTCAATGGTGTCGATTCAGATGTCGCCAAAGTAAACTTGCCGTGAAGCCACCGTCCCTTTCCTAACGATCGAGATATAAAGGGTGGCATCATTTTTAGTGCTGTTAAATTAGTTTAGTTTTGGCGACATCTAAATTAACACCGATCTCTATTTACATAGGCTAGTACGATCTCTGTTTACTAATCCAACTTTAGGGTGTTTTTCAACCTGGAATTTAGTTAACCTAGCCCAACTAATGGCTCGAAGGTTTTCATAGCTATTTGATCCTATTCCTAGCTCAGGAATAAGCTTGTGTTTTCCATCCAGCTCGTTATGTAAGTACCTACTAAATATTAGAGAAATAAATTCCTACACAAGTTTGTTTGATGTGGGAAACCTCCAGTTTGTAAAATTATGTTTTTGAATTGGATATGGATAAAAAAAATATTTTGCTACCTACATTTTCCAGTGCAATGTTTCACCCAGAATCTAGTTGAAAATAATTCCATTGATACATATAAAAAAAGACGACTGCATGCTCTACCAGGGCACTTACAGTTTAGCACTGCAAAAGGTCACGGGTGGAATCAAGAACATAATTTTATATCATAAAATTGTAATAGCCAGTAATTGCGTGTTTATTATGAATAATAGTGCGTGTATTTCGCGCATAAGAATTACATTCGAGTTGCAAGTCAAATAAAAACGATGCAATTTGTTTTTTGGTAGCAACTTGTGACCACTATTGTATTGTAAGGTAATTTAATTTTGAAATGGAGTAAAAAAGCTACAATTAAACTTTATACTCATTCACTCGCTCTTCTCTTTTATAAGATTTGTAAAATGTACAAAAAATATCGTGTAATATAATATTTTCATGACATTGATTATATAGAGGTAGTAATCTAGCAGTGTCTATTCTCTATCATGAAAATATGGTATTTACCAACACGATTTTTTTTTGTATTGCTTTAGAAGCATTATTTAACTCTGGCTATAACCATCTGCTTAGCAGGCGACCAAGTAAATAGGGCCTACTTTCGTAATTCGACGTAGTTCTAAGCTTTCGAAGAATTCTTCATTAAAACCAGCTCCTAGACTACACTGGAACCAACTAGAAATAAATAATAAATAGATTAAGATTAACGTTTCGTTTCCGTTTGAAAATGCTAATTCAGAGAATACTACCGCATACGTCGGAATGCACTAACGTGTACAATTGCCATAACTCAAATTATATACAGGTGCGTGCAAATAAAAATGACAGGTTTTGTATAGTATGATTCATACATATGAGATGCAATTTACCTGTGTTTTAATGGTATTGCGCCCCAAAAAAATATGTTTCTATGATATCGCTCTATTTGTTATTACTAAGTAAGTACCAACGATTCTTAAGAGATTATGAGATAAAGATTCACCTACCTAACATACCATACTAAGGTATTATGTTATTGACTGTAATTTTGAATTTTATTTGATTGTGTGTATGTGTAATATGGATTATTATCTGAAATAAATGAATACATTACAATACAATACAATTATATGTACGAGCCAAATTAAAAAAAAAAATTCTATCATGTCCTGCTGTATTTGTCGTTACTAGTACTGGCTTCTGTCCCTCTGTCCATGGCATCAAGTAGACAAAATGTAGTATCTACTTGTTAAAAATAATTTAGTTACTTGGTGTTCAAAAGATACCTAATCTGACGCTTACATTATTATAACTGACGACGTTTCGACCAAAGCGATGTTTTTATTTATTGTAAATTTAATTATTTTGCAGTTTTGAGTTATTGTAGCACTGCTTCCTTTTGTTCTGTTTTGTAGTTATTAGGTGTTTTTTTTTGTTTGGTATGAATGTTTTTCTTTTATAAATACATACTAATAAGTTTATAATAATGTACCTTTATTATAATGTGCAATCCATAAAGCTTGTGATGCTGTCATGAGCGACATTGGCGAAATTGCGACAACCCAGTCGCAGAAGCCATCTGACAAGAAGAAGAAGAAGAAGCGATGTTTTATTAGACAAACGAAGCTGATAATCGTCCGATTATAGTTCGAGATTACCAAGTTGATCAAATAAGAACGGGATTGGACACAATTTACCCCTGTCGGGGTCCAGGGGCCCTACTCTGTTAACCACGATACCATTGTCATACTGAAGCGATTACGATTCAGTATGACAATGGTATTGTCACAGAATGATACATTGCGGTATTCTACCTTAGATGATAGAAACTACAGAATGAGACGCACGTCAATAGCTTCGAGGAAGAAACTTCTCTCCGTCCAAATAGCACCGTACATAGATAAGAGTTCTAGAGCTATTTTCATCTATCCCATTCTACGGATTCTACGTGACGATTTTAGGACGATACCATTGTCATAGTTAAGCGATTGCTTCGTGGAATTGTGTCCCTAACTATCTCCATTAGAGTCCAATTATTAAGAAGGTTGTCTGGTCTTGTGGATTAAGCAATTTGCTCAGATTAGGGCAATCCGGGACAATAGCGCCATAATGAGACGGATCAGCAGTAGCTTTGTGGTCTCCGACAAATAATTGATATCAAATTATAGGGTAAGTAAAGCTGTCTATGGCAGATGGTACTAGGCACGCTTTTTACCCGGTAGTTCAATTAGAATTTAGATTATTTTAGTACATATGTGTTAATTGTACATTTTGAACTACATAGAAAAAGATTGGTTGCTAACACTGGTCGAATCTTATTCTTTGGCCTTCCATAAAACGGGAGTCTCAAAAGAAAGGACATAATTTTTTTAGTTAGAAATAAATGTGCGAAAAGAGAAAAGAGTGCGTTTTAATATTTAATAAAAAAAATCGATGAGCGACTTATTTTTTTTTTATATATACATTTTTACATTATGTCCTTTCTTTTGAGAAATTATCCCTGAACGTCCCTATTACGTGTATAACGGTGTAAATCAGATGTCGCCAAAACTAAACTAATTTGACAGAACTAAAAATTATACCATCCTTTTATTTCGATCGTTATGAAAGGGACGGAATGATTTTTAGTCCTGTCAAATTAGTTTAGTTTCCGCGACATATGAAATGACACCAATGTGTACAATAAATATTGTATCTATTTGCCGCCGGCAGAAAACGAGTATATACGATTTAATTCAGTATGTTCCTAAATAAAATTACAAGATATTCCTCTAGAAACAACTAAAGATGAGACAAATTACAAGATATTCCTCTAGAAACAACTAAAAATCAGACAAATTACAAGATATTCCTCTAGAAACAACTAAAGATCAGACAAATTACAAGATATTCCTCTAGAAACAACTAAAGATCAGACAAATTAATTAACTTCCTATTCAATTAATCAATTTGGGGTTTCAGAGCTAAATATTTAGTAAAATAAAAAAAGCGATTCTGACATACCAAATTTAATACCAAACTATTGATTTTGCTTCGCTTCCTTAGCGCTCTGTAGACCCTGCGTCAAATACAATTTGGCTAAACTCTGCGAGCAGAACTGACTAATATGCTGGCTGTACGTGTTGATCTGTCCTGCTACGATCATGGGGTTAAGTCTGGGCGGAACCGGGTGAGGTTTGAACAGTTTGTTGACGTCCTCTTCTGGTAGTGCCGGTTCGTCCTTCACTGCTCTTGCTGCGTTCTCCTGGGCTCGTTTGACCATCCAGCGGTGCTTGTCTTGCTGTTGACGGACCACCAGCTGCTGGTAGCGGTTGAATTTGATGGCTTCTTGGTTGAGCTCGTCGACGCGCTCCATTAGGCTGCGGAGTTGGCCTGAGGAAATAAAAGGTTTTTAGGAACATTTTGGTAGGTACCTACAGTCCATATACAAACTAATATTATAAATTCGAAAGTAACTCTCGTCTGCCTGTTACCTTTTCACGACTAAACGGCTGAACGGATCTTAATAAAATTTGGCAGGGAGGTAGACGGTATTCCAGGCACGGACATAGGGTACTTTTTATTCCGGTGAAGTGCGTGCGACGCCGTAAAACATAAAGCCTCCTCTTCACTATCGGCGATGATGGTTACTAGTATGTTTCACACGATCGACCGTGATCATTTATTGTGCGGCAAGCCATCAAGATGGACGTGGTGTTTATAGCGCTGCTACCATAAATTTTATTTAATTTAATTATATTTTGTTTGTTTAATTTAATTATATTATATTAAAAACCCGTTTAATATTTTCTAGGTTCTACAAGTAATTTAGATAGCTTTATTAGTTAGATAATACTTTTGCACACTTAGAAATAATTTACAAAAGAATAATTATGGATTAAGCAACAATTTATACAATGTATATAATATTATGTACATTAGATAGAAGAACTCACCTTCAAGTACAGAAGCTGTTCCCAAATCCAGAAACTTAGATCCATCTTCCTCTGGTATCATCTCGGTGAGCTCGGACATCATGATGTTGGTGAGCGGAGAGTTGCGGATGACAATGGGCACCTCGATGAACAGATTCTCGTAGCCTATCTTCAGGTTACGGAGCGCTTCCGGGGTGTAGTCACGCTCTTTGTACATGGCGATGGCCTGGAACATTCAAATAAATAACTTATTTAAATAAATAAATAATGCCGGACATTCCACACAGCATTATCTAGCCCCAAGCTATCCTGTTATGGGTACTAGATAACTGATATACTTTACACATTACACTAACATAGATAGATATTGTTTACTATACATAAAAAAAACCCAGAACAAATGTCCGCAAATCATACAGACATTTATCCCGAGGCGGTAATCGAACATGCAACCTCTTGACCTACGCCCGTTGCGCCACTGTGGTCGTCAAAACTCAATTTCATGAGGCCAAGGTTTTACTGGTTTGAAAAAGTGAAAGACGTTTGCGAACTCGACGCGACTAGCGAAAGACAGCTCAGTACCGAGAGGTCGGGAGAAGTCTTGGTTGGGAGGCCAAGGGTAACTTTGGGTACCTAGCTGCAGTAGTTAGTAATGTTCATGATTAGGGTTCCGGATGCGCGACGGCAGAGCGGGGTGAGCAAACAAAACAACGCATAATGGACCAACTCGAGTCCAAATGCGGAAACAGGAGTACTCTCACCATAACCATCCCTCCTCAGCAGCCATACATCCACTGCTAAATGGAACCAAAGATTTTTATTTGAATTTTATGTAATTCGAGATTTTTACCACGGGGATCCCGTGAGTACTGAGATCTAGGCCTATAGTTTGACAACCAAACCCGTTAGGTTCGATCATGGGCAATCAATTCAATAATTTACTTGCAGAATACTGATAGGAATGGACGTCTTGCAGTGGGACATTCGAGAGGCATAAATAAAAATAATCATGACTTATTTTTGCTTGCTTCAATGCCGTGAGCGGAAAAACTTCTCCACAGGGTTAATGCTTAAGCTAGCCTAATTTTAGGTTGAACATTAACTCATTACCTGAGGAGTCAGACGGTAAGCCTTCAGTGTCAAGAATCCCCTGGCTGACTTCTTGGTGTCATAGATGACAACCACACTCTCTTCAATGGATGTCTGATAATGGTACTGAGACTCCAGCAGAGACATTGAGAGGAAGTTGCCGACATCAGCACTCTGATACCTGGAATATTAATAATAATAATTCATTTATTTCAGACTATAGATAAGTTACAGATCTTATTTAAGTTATTCTACGGTCCATAGTAATATATACCTTAAAACTAACTTACATATTACAATATAAAAACTTGACTAATGAAGGTACAAGTTATTTGTTATTATGATGACGTGTAGATGACGGAATCAGGGTGTCAGCTGAAGACGGTGCACGGCGGTGTCCCCTTGCAAGCGGCCAGTGAACCTTCGAAACTTGACACCCTACGGCCAAAATCTGTGCTTAAGTAGGTCGAGAGAAGTTGAGTTGGAGCTCTCACCATAAATGAATTGAAGCTCACATTATGGCGAGAGTCCAGCTTCTCAAACGCATCGTGAGTCCTGTCTTCAAGTTCTTTATTTGTAACAATAATTTGGTTACATGTCAAAAATTCTAATAATATGTAAATATTATTTTCCATGGAAAATACAATTTTTAAATATATTAGGTAAAATAATCAAATAAGTATATACAAGATAAAAATCACTTAAGCCCAAAAAAAAATAACTACCAATTTAAAAATGAAAATAATTGCATAATTGAAAGATAAAATAAAATAAGTAATTTTTAAGTACTCCATATATTATATTCCGTATATTGGAAATGAGTTTACAAGAATGATAGTAATTATAAAAATTCAATGAATTGACAGAATAAGTTTATGTTAACCAGGGAGGTAGTTTAATTTGAGATAACTATAGGGTAGGGCTTCTTATGGAAAGTGCTACCACCATCCTTCCATCCTTTTTTGCCAAGCAGCTATTCTGTGTACTGATTTGTAGGATATGGTTGCTGGCAAAAATATAGGCATAGAGGCTTAACCCACCCCCCCCTATGCCCCTGGTGACTAGAAGTATATACATTGTACACTGCACATTTCCAGCGTACATGGCTTTGTTATAGATAAACGATGGTTACACCACTAAGTCAGGTCATCTACAAGTTTCATCAATTAGGTGTAAAAAAAGAATAATCAAATGATACAAGTTTATTCAGCCAAATAGCTAATTTGTCATAAGAGAATGTAACATACCATCCCACATGAAAATGATCCACGTTGACTCTCCTGAGCCTCCTCATCATATCCAGCTGATACTCCTCCTCGTCCATGGTATCATCATGCTTGGGGAACGGGAAGCAGTTGGTGATCTCCAGCCGGTTCTCGACCACCAGCCCCAGCAGGGCTCCCTGCGCCACCTCCATGTTGCTTTGGGATTCTTCATGGCAGTGTTTCACTATTTTCATCACCGCCTGGAATGTCAAAGCATTTTATAAGACTCTTTATTGATTAGTTTTAAATATGCAAACATAGTTTAAAAGCATAAGCTAGCTGGAGAGCACCACAAGGCCAGAGTAGAAGAACTTTAAGAAATGAAACTCTCTGTCCAGAAGTTCGTCTTCTTTGGTGAATCCTGAATCCCATCACAATATATCTGATTGAGGTCTTGTTGAGTTTATTGACATTTAAAAGTTACTCATAGTTTAGCAGTTTTTTTAGGATTTACAAAATAATAGCAAACTTTGCTAATGTCTGTCTATATGCAAATGTAAACATTACACTAAAACTAAGTGCAAAAGTTCAATAACAAATGCATTATCTAGCTAGCTAATTTTGTAAACACAAGACCAACTATGTGTACATATGAGATCACCACTCCAAATCCTTAGTCACGATAGTTCAGGACACAGCAGTCCCAAAAATAAAATGACCTCATATAAAACTTCTGCTCATTAATGTATACTTAATAGGAAGTTGGAGATCTTTGTCTTCTACGTGCTTTAAATTAAAAGTATTGAACGTATTTTAAGAAGTGTGTAGTAAAAAGTTTTCTGATTATTCACTTTTTACTTGAGAAACGGTGAACGAATTGAGAAAGTTGACACAAACATAACCTATACGAGGTGAATAAACTTAGTAATTTTATTTCTCTTGGGGCTCTGGATATGTAAAATGTATGAGTTGTAGTGCATTTTCATGTCCTGAATGCATTTTCTATGCAAACATAAAAATTAATAAACACAAACAGCGAAAAACCTGACGTGTCGGAGACTGCCAGATTTGTATGTTTGCAAGCAGATTCTAGGCAAAGTGCTATGTTTATTAAAGAAAGAACCAAAGAATTGAAATGTAACTGACCAACCCATCGCACTGAACATAATTAATTGCGGGTTCCACATCAGCGGGAGCTGGACGCCTTGCAGCAGCACCACGGTTCGCCATTTTTTGAGAAGGAAGAAGGGATGATTGATGAATTCAATTCAATCTGCGATGACAGCAATTTAAGTTGCCATAATAAAAAAATGAAAATAACGGTTTATTCGCTCGAGAAAATCAGCTATTTCTGTGTTATCTGTGTTACTCGTTTTATTTGTCTATGCCGTCACGATAATTATAAATTACATGGCCTTGTTTCGTGCCTTGGGATTGGATAATCTTCAGTCAGCTGCAGGCAACTGTCTGTCAAACGTCAAAATAAATATTAAATTTTCGTTTTTGTGTTGTGGAGTTCTCGCGAATCATTACTTTCTGTTGTAAATAAATTAAAATAATTAACCGAAATGTGTGATGTACTCGGAGTAAATCTACAGATTCTGTTCTAACTGAAAAACATAATGTTTTTGTACGGTTTATGCTGGATAATGATTACACTTTTACGAATTTGTGATGATGAGTGATACTCCTACTTTCCTTGTACCTATCTCAGCAGGAAGTGTATCAAAAAATAATGAATCAGCACCTGTTCTGGAAAGGATTAACGTTGTTGAACGTGTCACCATCGCAGCAAGTACCTGATAAAATATTAAAATTATGTTCAATAGGATTGGACTTTATTGTCCTTGGGAACGACCATGGTCTGTACCACTGTGACATTGTGGAGGACTGTTTGAATTTTAAAAGGATTAGCGGTATTACAGCAATAGACATATCATATCATAATGAGATCTTATACATTATTGATGTCCATGGAAGACTGTTCAAAACAAACACAAGTTTCAAAAACAAAGAAGAAATTGTTGTTAAAGAGGATGCTAAATGCTGTCCGCATGGCTTCAAAAGCTCCAGCTATAAAGTTAAATTCAGAAATGTTGTTACCAGTGATTTTGGCCAGCTCTTCATCAGCAGTGATGGCCAGCTGTGGGGCTCAGGTATCATGCCACAGATATCATTAGATACAAGTTCCATAAAGAAAGTACCGTTTTTTGAAGGTAGAACCGTGTACAGTGCATCAATAGGGCAGAATTTTGCTGCTGTCATAGCCAGGAAGAATGTCAGGAGATCAGGCAACCTTGACACAGATAGTGACAATGATGATGAAGAAGTGTTTGCATCAAACTGCTCACAATGCCAGACGATAATAGGCCTTGCGTCTCCAGCATCTGTGCCATCCCTCTCTGAGACCTGCCCCCTTGGTGTTCATATCAGCAAGTCTAGTGAGGACTCGAGTAGCACCACAGCACCTCAAACCGATGTCCTTGTCGATGCACATAGTTTTACAGAAGATTCTAGTCCCTCATCAGAGGAATCCAAAATAGCTAGGACAAATGGCCAAAAAGAAGAATTGGAATTAGAGAA
Source organism: Eupithecia inturbata (assembly GCA_963662085.1). Taxonomy (NCBI): domain Eukaryota; kingdom Metazoa; phylum Arthropoda; class Insecta; order Lepidoptera; family Geometridae; genus Eupithecia; species Eupithecia inturbata. The sequence continues at coordinate 3,563,083 of OY759180.1, read as the reverse complement.
TGATATAAAATCAAATGAGGATGATGATGATTGTACAGAGAGAGATACAGAATCACCTGAGCTATGTACAGATAAGTTGAACAATATTTTTATCAACACAGATGCTGCTAGACAGTTTTTGAGCAGACAACTCTCTTGGGTTTCCGCTGGGGAAGACTATCTAGTGGAATACACAGAAAAACCAACAAGGATCATCAAAGAAAATGTCTCCAATCTCACAAACTTGGTTTATGAGGGTGTCAGAACTGTTGGAGATAAAGTTGCAACATTATCAAGACATGTCAGTGGAAGCAGTGATAACAATGATGCTCTAGAACTCCACATGAGGCACCACAATGAAGAAATCAACTCGCTACTTCACTGTTGTACCTCAAACTGCAATATGGAAGATCTACACTTCTCAGCCAGTACAATTAGCAGTGAAAAAGAATTTGAAGCGCTTAGAAAAAATGAAAGTCTTAAAAACATGTCTAAACTTGGCAGAAATATCTTAGCAACAGAACTATGGACTTGGGGAGACATATCGCATGGGCAATTAGGTATAGGAGATACAGTGAAGAGAATAAAACCTATGGTAGTCATGACTTTATCAGGATATGGGTTACAGAAGGTTTCTTGTGGCACCTGGCATTGCACAACACTTACTCTAGATGGGAGACTCTTTATGTGGGGTTACAATAACTTCCATCAAGTCAGTTATGATTCAAGAGAGGATAAAAGTGGTCCTAAACAATTCACTGAAAACTCAGACAGTGATAGAGTAAGGGACATGATAGCAACAGACCACCACACACTTGCTTACACTCACAATGAAAACATCTTCTACATGGGGAAACACGACAATGGCTTTACAGAAGAAATCATGAATTTAAACATCAAAAAGGAGGAAGCGGTAGATAACAAGGAGAAAGAAGCTTTGAAAATAGAGCCACAGAATTTCTTTAATAAACCCCAAAACATGTGTTATCATTGGCGAATCCTTTCGTCTGGAAACATCAGCTATTGCTCCATAGAAGATACTGAGAAGAGCCCCGAGTTTCAAGAACTATCCATTTCACAAAGATATCTTGAAGAAATGATTCTGATAAACCAAAATCTGGTGAAGCCTTTTCTGAAGAAAAGCAAAACTGTAACTTTACATTCCAATATTTACGAGTCTGTTTGTGATATATTCGGTGACATACTTCATGTTACTGCTTTAAGTGTGTTATCTGTATGGCAATACGCAGAGAAGCATATAAACGAATGTGATATTTCTTTAATCAAAAGTTTAGAAGAGTTTATTTATTTGTACAGAAAGTATTACGTAGCTGTAAGCAATCTTATTGTTATTGGAGGGTTCTCGCAGATAAATAGTGTTGTTGACGTCCCGACGAGTATTTTTAATCTATTTAGCGACCAGCTTCCGACAAATAAACAGAAAAATAACAAGAAAACCTCAGAAGCCATAGTGGCGCTCGCTTTCGTTCAGCCACTAACTAGATTGAGCTCTTACAAATGCATAGCACAATCTCTACTCAGATACAAAACGAAAAGAAAAAAGCCGGACGCTAAAACGACGATAGAAGACCGGCTGAACAAAGTGATCTCTAGCTTAGATACCTTAATCGATGAGCAAGAGAAGAAACGAAAGGAAGCAGATATAACAAAACTGTTTTGGGAGACAATCGGTAAAAGTCTGGAGCAATACAGAACACCGGAACGAAGGCTAATACGAGAATCAAAATCGCGGCAGTTAAACCTAGTCAACCCTGGCCGATTCTCGTCCCATTGGTTCATTCTCTTTAACGATCTCTTTATTCATGTTAACGGAAGTACGCCTAACGTGCATCCATTAGAAACGCTATGGATCGAGCCGGTCTCAAGCACAGATTCTCTAACAAACGTGATTCAACTGACGACTCCTGAAGAAATCCTCTCAGTTTCAACAAGCACTGAGCAAGAGAAAACCGAGTGGGTGCATGCTTTAAATGCTGCTATACGACAGGTCCTCAAAAAAGACAGTTTTAAACCACCAGCTGTCAGATCTGCATGTTACTCATTTTCGAGTAAGAATTCGTTTTATAAGGACGCGAAATACAATGGGAAGTGGTTGGATGGTAAATTGCATGGGCATGGGAAGATAGAGTGGCCTGATGGTAAACTTTACGTTGGGCAGTTCCAGATGAACTCTTTATGTGGACATGGCAAGATGGAGATGCCTACGATAGGTGAGTTTCTTAACTGTACCTGTTATTTATTTATTTAGGGCTACCAGCTATAAATATCACAAAGAAATAAAACGAAAATGAAATGAAAATAGTTTATTTAGCATGACACAAAACATTCTTAAATAAGGAAAACTAAGCTAGAAATTCACGCAAACGAATACAAACTGGAAAACAAAATACTTAAAACTAGTGCTCTCTAAATTAGAGGTAGCCACAACAATCACAACGTTATTTAACGATCTTCGATTTCAGAACTTTCCTAAGATAACAAGACTACAATGCCAGAATCTTCCAAATTAATAGATGAATATATGACACAAGTAGTTACTTAGTATATATCTTTTAAGTATACTACTTCTGAAGGCATGGAGCTCATTAGGAAAAGCCTATGTTCATCAATAGACTAATATGGGATAATGATGGTGACGATAAAAATATGGAAGATAATTTTGTGTCTTCCAGAGTTAAGTTTTAAAAACTTATGTGTTATCGAAAATTTTGAGTTCCCTTAAAATTTAAACACATTTATGTTGCTTAAAGCCAAAAAGCACATCAAAGAGACCATTTCTCGAACAGCTCTCTTCATTCGACTCAATAAAACCTCTTGAACACGAAATAAAGCCTTTTAATAAACGCGAAAGTCCGAGTGCGATGCAGACATATTTTTTTATAAGCAAGATCTGGTCTCGTGACAGTTATCAGTGGCTTTTAAAAATTATCATACTAACATAACTATTATTTTATACAAGTTTCTGCTCACGGCTTCGCACGCGTTGTTTCTATGGATGTGTTTAAAGGTGATTTTTATCCCATGGGAACTGACTTATGGGATTAAAATTAGCCTATGTTTGATTCCAGGCCTAAAATTACCTGTATGCAAAATTTTAGCCCGATCGGTTCAGTAGTTTTAGCTTGAATAGGTAACAAACAACCATACATCCAAACATCCAAACTTTCGCATTTATAATATTAGAGTGATTTATCATTATCTTTGTTAAACAGGTATCTACGAAGGCCAATGGAAGGATAACCAACAGAACGGCTACGGGGTCATAAAATACGTTTCGGGCGATATTTACGAAGGGTACTTTAAAGATGGACTGGCTCATGGTCATGGGATCAGAAAACAGGGGGATTTCACGACGTCAGCCGCTACTATTTACACGGGGGAGTGGGTAAATGGGGTGAAGCAGGGGTATGGGGTTATGGATGATATTGGGAAAGGTAAGATATTTTTTTATGATGATGATGATGACGATGATGATAATATAATTTATTTGACACGCACGAATACAATAACTTAACATTTACGGAAAAAACTAAACTAGATACAAATTTATCAGTATGATTGGTGAAGTCCAAAAACGGTTAGCTATTTAGTGTTAGTACAAACGAAAACCACCAAATTGTTGAAAATCTTAAAATTAATACGGTAGGTATCTACCTAGTAACTAAATTAAGTCATTCATTCATTAATTCGTAAATTATTGTTAGGTAATTTGAATTCTGTATCGCGATAGGTGATAAGTTTGCCACAGACTTAGGATATAGCTCATTAGAGCCAACTGGCACTTTACCCGCACCGCCTCGCCCCATGCGGTTAGTATTCTTTATATGGAATTCTATGGATATAGGCTTACTGCATCAACTTCGGATTGCCTCGCGCGCACGGACGGCGCGTGGACAACTCGGCGATAACTAGCTGCTCGCATGCTTGCCTTGCGTTGACAGCGCATTGTTCACTAAAACGAGGTTCACTGGCTGACCACGCGCCTCCACCCGTCGACGCTGCGGCGTCCGCACGAGGCGAGGCGGTGCGTGTCGGATGCCGGGTGGCTCTATGAGCTACGTCCTTTAGTTTCCGGGTTCGATTCCCGCCGCATGCCTTGTTTGTATGATCTGCAAATATTTGTGCCGGATCAAAGTTTTTCATACCAGTGTCGTCCCTGGTGAGCAAACTTTACCCACTTTTCTCGGTCCATTGCAATTTTCTCGAGTATATTCTGTATCTACCGCGCTATCGATGCTAACTTTGTGAAGTTGTGTGAAATCATCATCATTCATCTCATCTCTACCCACCATGCCACTCATATCGGCCTCAAGCATATCTATAATAATTTTATTTTATATCAGGAGAGAAATACCTGGGCAACTGGAGCGATAACAAGAAGCACGGATGTGGTCTGATTGTGACGCTGGATGGTATTTACTATGAGGGGCTGTTCATGCAAGACGTTTTAACGGTAAACTACTTTAGATCTCAGGGGGCCTACTCGGAAAACGAAAATCTCTACTACGCGAACACTGCGTTATGCAAGTGACTTAAGAGTTGGTTTTGCACTAAAACGAGTCGGAAATTTCGATTTTCGTATTTACGAGTACGGACCCTGACTTTAGACCCAATATAAGTAAAATTAAACTTTAACCCCCTTATTCGTAATGGTCCGCTAACTTAAAACAGTTGCTAAGCAGTGTTATTTCTCACTCTGACTTATGTCAATAGAAGAAGACACAGTGGGAGATGCGTTGTTGCGTACATTATTGAAGTTGATGGAATGAATTTCAAATAATTTACGCATTCGATGACAAAGTGACGTAATTTTTCTCTATTCTACCCTGGACAACAATGCCCGTGCTAGGCCTACAGACTATTTACTTTCAATCTTCCTAATCAAACCGCACACAAACAAACAAAAAACAACTAACAAAACACAATCAAATCAAACTTTTCCTTTCCCAGGGTCACGGCGTAATGGTCTTCGAAGACGGAACTCACTACGAAGGTGAATTCCGGTCAGCTGGCGTGTTCTGCGGCAAGGGAATACTGACCTTCTCCAGCGGTGACAGAGTCGAGGGTAGCCTGAGCGGCGCTTGGACTGAAGGCGTTAAGATCAGCAATGCGACGATGCACCTTAATGTTTCTAATCCTGTGCCGCCGACCAATTCTAAACCTAAGTAAGTGAATTAACAATATTTTAAAGGGGTGAAATAGTCACCTGTCTTTCCAGAGTGGCTCTGCCGGCGGCCTGGATGCTGTGACTCCACAGCATCTAAAAGATCATCTGTCTGGCGGGTCTGGTCATGCAGGTGAAGTCCTTCTGAAGGACTTAACAGTTCTAATCAACCTGATATTGTCAGGTCGAGTTAACAGCGAGATCAGAGAACTCCTATACGGTGCGAACCTTTGCGCCCTCAAAAAGAAGGATGGCGGTATAAGACCCATAGCAGTAGGCACCACATACCGCCGCCTTGCGGCTAAAGTCTGCTGTCGGAAAGAAGCCGACTATCTAGGCGACTATTTCCGACCAATTCAGCTAGGCTTCGGTTCGCGAGGTGGATCTGAGGCCGCAGTACATTCCCTTCGTACATTTTTAGACCAAAATTATGGGGAGGTAATTCTGAAGGTAGACGTCAAAAACGCCTTTAATTCCGTCGAAAGCTAAAAGAAATTAAAGACATCATTCCAGAAATTTACCCTATTCTCTGGCAATGTTACGGTTCAACGTCAAAATTAATTTACAGGAACAAAGTCATTTTGTCCGCTTTTGGATGTCAGCAGAGCGACCCTCTTGGGCCGGCCATATTTAGCCTTGCCATCCAAACGATAAATCAACTTCTCCGATCCAAGCTGTTTGTTATTTGGATGACGGTACATTAGGTGGAGAGGTAAACACAGTTATTGAACCATTCGGTTTTGTCTTTTTGTGCCTAAATTTACGTATTATTTGAGATGTAGTCAACTGTGGAAACACAGCGAGCTCTTGGAAGGCTTAGACAACATAATAAAGAATACTCTGTAATCGGTTTTGAATGTCGATTTAGATGACAAGGCATGGTCGCAGGCCTCCCTGCCTGTCAAATTGGGAGGCTTAGGTATACGCGAAATTTCAAGTGTAGCCCTTCCAGCGTTCCTGTCTTCCGTCTACAGCACTAGTTCTTTAGTTGAAAAAAATTTAAAGTCATCTTGTTTGGGCCCACCTGGAATTTCATTAAAAATTTAATTTTTAGACGAAGCTCGAACGGCTTGGCATAGTGCTTGCCCCAATGCTGCTCCCCCAAAATCTCTTTGTCCCAACGGCAATGGGAGGGGCCTCTGTGTGAGTTGACACGGAATTGTTTGTTACAAACGTGCTCCAGCTCTGCGGATCGTGCCCGTCCCCTGGCCGTTTCTAAATGGGAGTCAGGACATTGGTTGCAAGCATTTCCTTCATTTAACACTGGCACTTTATTGGATCCAGTAACTTTCCGTATCGCAACATGTCTTCGGTTGGGTGCAAGGTGTTACGCGCCTCATCAATGTCAGTGCGGTACTGCTGTCGAACAGCTTGGTCATCACGGATTGTCGTGTACTAGGGCCGCCGGTCGGATATCGCGTCATGCCAGCCTTAACGACATCATCCGGCAGGCCTTTGTCACCGCTAATGTACCAGCTATTCTCGAATCGAATGGTCTGTTGCGTGATGAAGGTAAGAGGCCCGACGGCATGACACTGGTCCCATGGGAGTTGGGGAGGCCCAATGTGTGGGACGCTACAAGCGTCGACACAGTTGCGACTTCCCATCTTCCGAGGACATCCGAGGGCTGGTGCGGCGGCAGATTTGGCCGAGGATCTCAAGAGACGCAAATATGTAGTCTCGACAGAGCCCAAACATTGTTCCCTTTGGGGTCGAGACCCTAGGTCCGTGGGGTACCGAGGCTCTCCGGGTTTTTAAAACATTGTCTGAGCGTCATGTCGACGCGACGCGTGACCCGAGAGCTGGTGGGTATCTGGCGCAGCGCATCAGCATTGCCATACAGCGGGGCAATGCAGCCAGCGTCTTAGGGACGCTTTCGACTGGTATTGATATGGATCAGTTGAGCTACCTGTACATAGTTTGCAGCAGTCCGCAGCTTAATTGTTTCCATTGTAAATCGGACAGACTGCTGTTCTATTTTTTTATTGAATTGTAATTTTCTTTGTCACCTGTTCAATAAGAGTATTGGAGGCTAGTCTCTATTCTTAAGAAAGTCTAAAAGTCTTATCGTCATAAAGAGTAACCAGTAGATTGGTACAAAATAATGATGTTCTAGTTTAATAAGGAAATTGACGCTTTAAAAACAGTTCCTAATTGTTCTTAAAACAGCTAAGGCTGTAAAATTGATGTTAATATACAACCTGATAAAAGTAATTGCAGTGTTAATTAAATACCTAATTAGTGTAGTGTACCCAATGGTAAAGTCATTAACAATAGTCATCCAAAATGACGTTAAAAACGACGTCTTACACCACAATTTATTGAATATAAGTAGCTGGCCACTATATACCTAAAAATTACATGAATATTTCGTACATAATGTGAAAAATACGCACCGTTCAAGTACCTAATTTTAAAATGAATTCCTGTTTAGCTACCTTAATTGCTGGCTGTACATATCCTACCTATTACTGGCTTTATTTTGTATCAAAAGACGGAAGAGAAAGCTAACATAAAATATAACCATTCTTTCCAGTTCATTCGGCAAACTCAGCGTCGCGCCAAACCAGAAATGGAACGCGCTATTCCGGCAATGCTTTAAATGCCTAGGCGTCTCAGAATCCACCCTAACACCAACAGGCAACCATTTCACCAACGGATCGTCCCAGACCATAGACAACGTTAAGATCTGGCAGAATGTCGCCGTGGCTATATCATGCTCCCATAAAGAACGGAAGAAGGTGTTATTGAAGTTGAATCGGCAATCGGATTTGGATAAATCAGTTGATTGCTTGGAGTTGATACCTCAGTTTGGGCAGGCGGATTTGGATTTTGCGAGTTTTTTGGAGCTTAGGCAGTATTTGCAAAATGTGAGTAGTTACCTAACGGTAGGTTGAATAATTGCGCGATAAATGGCGCTGTTGGACATTTCGTGATGGGTGATAAAATTATGATTAGCTAGTTTGTCCGTAACTTCAAAAGTAATTAATAATCAACAACGTCAACAGCTTTTAATATTTTACTAATCGACATTAGCGTTTTCCGAAACTGGGGGACTAGATTTCAGTTGTCCTTAACCTTTAGCAAGCTTACTCGTAGAACCACTAACCTTGCGAGAGGGTTTGGTGCAGTTCTGAAAATTCTGTTATAAACTTTCTGAAAAATTCTTATGCCCACTCCTCGATGAAACGAGACGATAAAACAATAGCCTAGTGTCAAATTGCTATCACACGCGAAATGTTTTCAATATTCTAGTGATTGTTATGTTAATACATACGCCTCTCTGCGTTTTTGTTGGAATCAAACGTTAGTCACCTTTAGGTTGCCTGGGAGAAATCGCTCTCAGCGATAAGGCCGCCTATTGTACTACGTATTTGGTAAATGTAGATATAAGGTTTACATTATGTTATTTTTTAAGTACAATAAAGTGTTCATTCATTCATTCATTCTTTATATCCACGGTCAGGCTTATAAAGCTTTTAATACTCCTTACAAACCTGAGCTTAGCTTTTTTTTATTATTTAAACCAACAGGCCTGTGAGTCCACACATCATCCATTAGGACAGCTGGTCATAGGGCTGACAAACGCGTTCAACACTACGTATGGAGGCGTGAGGGTACATCCCTTATTATTGAGTCACGCTGTCAAGGAATTGAAGAGCATTACTTCTAGGCTTTATCAGGTAAGAAAGGCCAAATTATTAGCTGATGTAAATTCTGCTGGTATAAAAATTAAACTATAGTCGAACAAATAATCATATTCCATCTTTGGCGGTTCGTGGGTTGCGATTATGGTGAAGTAATAGAAAACATTAATAGTGATGTGACTAAATCAAGAGTTATCAATCATAATATGATTATCTGTCTTGATCACAGTAAGAAATAGAATTGTTTGGCAACAAAGAATATTTCGAGTTGGTAAATCGTTTTTCCGTAGAAAATGTATGGAAAAAGCTTATCTCGATTTCGGAGATTTCTAGTACTCAAACCTCAGTAGGTCCAGTAGAGGTTATTGATTCTTATAAGAAACAGGATCGATTGGTATCTAAGAAAAGTTTTTGTGTAATACTACCATTTTCTTGCTGACTGTACATTTTTTCCAAAATCTGTGAATGCAGTTCAGAATATCCCAAAAAGTTATGGATGGTCTCCTAGGAACGTTTTCCTGTAACTATAACGGTTAAGGTACCTGCTCTCACTGTCCCGTCTACAATCCAACCTGTATATTATATGCAATTACAATCTATCTATATATATAGAAGAAAGTCGTGTTAGTTACACTATTTATAACTCAAGAACGGCTGAATGGATCTCGGTGAAATTTGGCAGCGAGGTAGATGTTATACCGGGGCCGGACATAGGCTACCTTTTATTCAGGAATAAAGCGTGCGAAGCCGCGGGCAGCAGCTAGTTTAAAATAAATACTGATTGTACTTAGCCGTGAAATGATTGACGCAACTCGTTCATATTGACCGGATACAGGAGTTGGTATTTGCATCAATGCAATAAATTTGCATGACTTTTTCACAAGTTTAGAATTTTAGAAAATATTTGTTACATTAAACAAAAACAAAAAAAAAACATTGAAATATATGGTATATTTCAATATATTTGGCCTAGAAATTTTCGTAGCTAAGTTTTATATAATACGCGTACTTATGAAAGCAACAATTACCGAACTTATTAAAAAATATACTATATATTGACGTGATTGGTCGATTGGCGGTTTCTTCCGCCCACGGATTGATTCATCATGCAAGGACTAGTGATCTTCATGTAGCAACAACATTTCGGATTTTTACGTAAGCTTGTGTCAAGTGTGGAATAGTTTAAACCAATTTGACAGCACTATACGATCAAAATATGTAATCACAAAACCGTGAAATTTTATCAATTTAGTTTGTGTTAACTAACAGAATCCACACCAATAAGCCTGTAATTTAAATGGCAAAGAAAGGAGTCTTATTTATTATACCTACCAGTGAATGTGCTAAGACTGCTGTGACGTAAGAATCGACCCTGAAGGGGGTCGACTCAGCCCTTGGATGTCATAAGAGTCGACTAAGGAAACACATTAGACGAACGGCAGCACCTCACTTCTGTGTATAACACCTTTACTGCGATCACCAATGCGCCTGCCTAGCGTAGTAATTATTGCAAAACACCCTTGTTGGGGAAGCACGCTCAGCTGTGAACAATATGTGCTGATTAGGGGAGATAATGTAGATGTAGGTTTTTTTTTTAATGCAGTTGTTTATTTTGACAGGTCGTGCGGTTATTGTTCCCTGCGTTACCGGTAGAGGGCGTTGATGTTGTACTGTCCGAGTCGAAAGAGGAAGATAACCCTATCGATGGGTGAGTAGTTTCTTCTTACCTACGTATGATACAAAAAAAAACAAGATCTGTCATTCCGGGAGTGACACTTGCTTACGTCACTGTCCAGTTGCCACTTATTGCAACAGAACATGAAAGTTGGGAAACAAATAGTCAATATAAAAAATACATAAAAAAAAGGCAATCGTCAATTTTGTTGGTTAGATTAGTCAAAATAGTTTTAGTTAAACATGAGTTAATGTGATAAATAATAGGTTTAATTTAATTGGTAATTGTTAGATTAGTCAAAATAGTTTTAGTTAAACAAGAGTTAATGTGATAAATAATAGGTTCATACAAATCCACATAGTTTTATCACATTTTTCTTCTGCTGTTGTATTTGGTACCATGTATCCTTGTACCTTTGAACCGTAGTAAGTAGTATCGCCACAATGACCGGTGCTGGTCGCCCCAGCACCGGTCATTGTGACGATCTTTGGGGAGGTTATGTCCAGCTGTGGACAATCCACCATCTTTGGGGAGGTTATGTCCAGCTGTAGACAATCCACCAAAGCAGATAGGAGAAGAGCTGTATAAAAACGGTAGCTGAACCGCCCGCGATTTCATTCGCGTGGACTTTAGCAATACCTCAAATAATGTTGGTCTCCACGCACTGTCATCGCAAAAGTTTTTATTACTTCTCTGTAACTCTAACTAATTTTTAAGAAAATTTTAGAATACGTCTCAAATAGTTTCAATGTTGAATAAAGAAATCTTGAAAAGTCATTTATGAAGGTATATTTAAAAGTTTTATAGAAATCTCAAAAATCAACACTACTTTTCCGCAGTTTAAAAAAGTAACTAAGATAATAAGAACACTTAGATAACAGTTTGAAAAAAAAACACATGTCAACATTAAATACAAACAATCACAAACTCCGCATTCCCACCCCCCTTAGATAGGCAATTTAAAAAATCCGTTCATGTAGTCAACTGACTACGTCCTAAAAGGACCACTAATGTAAAATTTTCAGCTACTTAGCTCATGTAGTTCCGAAGATTTTGTGACAAGTTATCAATAAACCTTTGACCCATTGATTTGGACCAACTTAGAATTCGAATTTCCAAATATCCGTCCAATTCTTAGTCTTAGAGTTACACAACTCAAAATTGTGCATGCACTACCCGTACATGCACAATTTTTAGTTGCGTAACTCTTTTGGTCCCAGAGATTTATTGATAATTATGTCAGTAAGTTTTTTCTCTTTTATAAATATAGATTCATTATGTCATGCTATTGTGACAGTATGGGGTCACCAAAATTATTAAAATTGTTAATCATTTTGGTGATCCCACCGTAAGATGACTTCAGTGTGATTGGTTCTAGTCAGCCGAGAACTTCAACTCTATGCTATTGGTTATTTTTCACATTTCTACTCGTACAGTTTTACTTTCTACCAAAAGTAGAACGTAGAAATTCGTTGTGGTTTCCATTCCCACTGTGTGCCAAAATTTACTTAAACTCTACAAATAAATTACTTCTACTTGAAAACTATTATTTTAAAGTTATATATAATTTTCAGTGAAGTGGTAACAGCAGCGTCGCTCTTCCAACCGACACTACTCCCGCGCGTGCACCCGGCTTTGTTCGTGTTATACGCGCTGCATAACAAACGAGAGGACGACTTGTACTGGCGGCGGCTGCTGAAGTGGAACCGACAGCCTGATGTCACCCTCATGGCTATGTTGGGGATAGACTCGTGAGTTAATAGTAGATTGTGTCACAAGGGAAGAAAATAATGTATTTAGGGCGAGAGCGATTTTTTGAATCCTAAGCGTAGCGAGGGTTCAAAGTACGTCGCTCGAGGGTAAGTAATTTTGGTACCGTGTGGCACACTCTGCTTTTCATCCTAAACTATGAGAAAATTCATCATACGAGAAAAAATAATTAGAGAAATAAATAAGAGATACTTTTAGTAGTGACGAACATTTATATTTAGGTAGGTACATAACCAAACTACAATTTTTTTTTCTAGTGTTAATATTTCACTTTCACTGCTAGAAACTCATCTTTTATTAAATTTTTGTGAATCAAAATATAATTGTCTGTAATATTTTGATAAAAGTAATAACAAAACGAATAAAAAGTTCCCGCGTATTCTTTTTTTAAATTTGGATAGCCAATGCCGTGTCGGCACGCGCGCTTTGTTTATTACCGGCCAGGACTTTATTGATGCGAATTACGTTCAAACTTTTTAATTAAATAGTGTTCTAAATTCAATAGTCATTTCGTCACTGTTATTATGTGCGCTGGAATGACCCACTTTGTTCGCTCTTATCGAGGAACGCTTTGCCTCTTCGAATAGATGGGATGAAAAACTTCTTAAGGCGCACTTTATTAAAAGTGAACTGGTCAGCATAACTGCCTCAAGGGTGGCTTGAGGCAGTTATGCTGACCAGTCACGCTCGGGCTGGTTACGCTGAACCGCCACGCTTGATTCGGTTACGGTGTCATCACGCACGAGTCGGTTACGCTGAATCGTATTTACTCGGCATCAGCTGTATTCTTGTTTTTCTGTCCGTGGTTTTGCCGACGTGGTACTACATACTCGTTAAATGTAACCAACAGCATCTGTGTGTCAATTGCAGCTCCTAAACGTTTGAACCGAAGTTTTTTTTCGTTGATGTTCTTAGCTGAACATTGGATAACATCATGAATAATGAATGAATATCGATTCAGCCGTGCCATTTGCACGGCTGATACGATAAATCGAAGTAAAATCGTCAATAATCTTTTTTGGAAAATAGCCTATGTAATATAATTACTAAGAACATATTGTACGGCTGTTTGTTAATAAGCGTATTATTATACTTGAAAACGACTGGGCAGATTTCGTTATAATGTTTGAAAAAAAACTTGTTTGTTGGTGTGTGAAAAATCGCAAATTGGGACTTGCTTTTGTTTGTGAAAAACTATAATGTTGAAACAAGACAATTAACATATTCGTATTCGTAGACGTATTCATTCAACCCCTTCCCTACTTCATTCTAGAAAGTTCTGGATCGGCTACAACCCGAACCTATCCCCCCCATCTCCGAACAAGGAGCTGCTGTTCCAGGAGGCAGTGGAGACGCTGCAGCAGCTCAAGACCACCTTCTCTCCCATCGAGAAACTGCTGGTCATACGGAGCACATTCCAGAGGATGACTGCGGCTGTGCAGCAGGAATTGGGTAAATAGAATATCTAAACATATTTAGACAATCAACCGCTCTTTTATATTTGTAGTTATGTAGTGTTGACTTCTTTCACTTGGATCATACTTAGCTACCTACCGCTGCAAACAAATTCATGACTTGTTCCGCTCGTCGACATTACTAATATATGGAGAATTTTGTGATGTTCAGCGCGAAAGCAAAGTTATCAGCCCGGTCTCCATCAGTGACTTTTATAAAAGTTTGCCAACCACCATATCAGGCCCCAAGCGTCGTCAAAACTTAAGATTCTAGTTAAGTCGCTTTGCCCACCTACCATTGCAAAAACCTAACACAAAAAAAAATATCGCGGCTCGCTCCGCTCGCCGGTAACATTTCCAACCGCTGTGGAGCGGCGGGTGAAGGTCCGCCTGCGACGCAGGAGGTTGCGGGTTTGATTTCCGCCATGGCACAAATTATTGTATGATCTGCAATTATTTGTTCCGGGTGTTCTGGGTATGTACTTTCTATGTATAATAAAAAATATCGATCTATGTAATATATTATATTATATTAAGTATATCAGTCATCAGTACCTATAACACAAGCTCTGCTTATCTTGGGGCTAGATAATGCGGTGTGGATTATCCTGCATTATTTATTTATTTGTTACTTTGTGGCGGGGAGGCCAGAGCTGACGCATCACATTTGATATAACCCTTCTTACTACCTCCAGGTCAGAACTACCTCTGGAGCATGGACTCTCTCTTCCCTGTGTTCCACTTCGTGGTTGTCCGAGCTCGGATCCTCCAGCTCGGCTCCGAGATACACTTCGTGGAGGACTTCCTGGAGCCTAGCACGCAGCACGGCGAGCTAGGACTCATGTTTACGACTCTCAAGGTACACTAAACTTTATATGGGGGTTGGCCGTGGTTGTTGCAGCGTGTGAATTCATCATCATCAACCTACCTTAGTCCACTGCTGGACATAGTCCTCCCCTAATGAGCGTAGCGCCCTGTCTTCAGCTTGCCGCATCCAGCATCTGCCTGCAGTATTTCACAGATCGTCATCCCACCTGGCCGGAGGGCGCCCTACACTATGTTTGCAGAGTCTCGGAAAAAATTCAACAAAACCGCGTAATTTTAATAAAGTTACTTAAGAATTGGTTGCTCCAAATCGGCCTGTACATGTCGTAAGAGTCGACTGAGGCCTGTATTATAAAAGCTTGCTCAGACATATCTTGAGATTGTCATCGATCTCTGATTGAGTAACGCTTTTCTATGGCGTAAACGTCACTCAATCAGAGATGACTGAGCAAGCTTTCATAATACGACCTTTAGTGACCTATTAGGAAAAGGCCGCAGTTTTTTTCTGTGTATTTTTAATCCTTCACTGCGATTCCCATTCCGCCTGTCGGGTTTGATTATAGCACAACCCCCCTCGTTTGGGGAGGCATGTCAGCAATGGACGTATGAGGAAAACCAGCACGACTCTACCCTGGGAGTGGAGAGTAGGGGCCGAAAGTGACCTTTTGACCTTAAAATCCGACGATTTACGCATTCAAATCATGTCGTAAGAGGCGACTGAGGGATATCTAGCGGGGGCGGGCAGCAGCGCCCCCTGCAGAACAATTCTACCACCGAACTGCGATCCCCAACCCGCATGCCCAGCGTGGGAATTATGGGCATTACCCCCATGAGATAAACGCCGGTATATAAGGCGCTTGTCAGGGGGAGGCCTGCGTCGGCGGGAGCACAGGACCAATATAGGTTGTAGAGGTGAGGTAAGATGCAGTCTGATTTTATACTTCATGTTTTACTTTGTGAATCTGGAAATAGCAAGCGGTCCTGCATTGTTGGGGCGGATGATGGGCAGATTCCTACTCGTCCTTCATGAAGTTTGAAACGTTCCTAAAACTTATGTATTATTTTTCCAGGCATGCTACTTCCAAATACTACAAGAGAAGATGTCATTCAACTCATAAACAAAGGACTGGATGTAACGAATGATCTCGCAATACTCGGTGCATTGTTGTGGCTTCTTCGCAATGATTTACTTGTTAATAGTTGTAATTGTTATGCTTGTAATCAAATGTGAGGCTTATTGTGCGACTGATAGAGTCGTTATTCCAACAAGATACTGCTAATGGTTGGTAGTATTTTCTTAAGTGTTTGTTTGGTAGTATCAAATATTTCGGCACCGCACCGGCAGAGCATATTTTGCTTGGTTAACAAAAAAATTCGTTTAAGATTCTGGCCCTAACGCAATAAAGTTCATTTCAACTCGAGTAGGTACTTACTCCGAGGCTTGGACGAGATGGCTAACGCTGTGCGAGCTGAAATTAACTGTATTGCGCTTCGGCTATAATCTAAAATGTGTATTTTGCTAACCAAGCTAACATACTACCCTTGAAAAGAAAGAGCCTTTTAACTTTATTATTGAATATTCCAGCCATTTTTTCGCGATTGAAACTAAATAGAGATTTTCTATCGAAAAATCCCATAGTAAAGACTCTGTTATGCATAAATTATGATTGATATAAATAAATACTTTTGTTTCCTATAGGTACTACTTTAAAGAGAGTTGCATAATAAGCTGACTTTTCTATGGCGTAGTTAACCGATAAGCAATAATTTGCACAATAACTTATCTAGGCGTGTTATATATTATGTTTAAGTTTGCTAGGCTAGGCTATTCAACATCCCTTTAATTTTTAAAGCCGCGTTTTTACATTACACTATCGTTTTATAATATCAAATTTAAGAACCCGTGTCTTTAAGGTTTAGGAACCCATTAATTCAAAAGTTTTAAGTTCTGTTAGCAAAAACATCAAATAAGTACTTATAAATAAATAAATAATGCTAGACAATCCACACAGCATCATCTAGCCCCAAAGTAAACAGAGCTTCTGTTATGGATACTAGATGACTGATAAACTTAATACAATACATAACATATGTAGATAGATATTTTTATTATATATAGAAAATACCCAGAACACCTGGAACAAATATTTGCAGATCGTACAAACATTTGTCCCAAGGCGGGAATCGAACCCGCAACCTTCTGCGTCGCAGGCGGACCTTCGCCCGCCGCGCCACATCGGTCGTCAAAAGTATGTGTATGTGAGTGTACTGAGAGCTGCATTCTATGGTATCCTGCTAGGAAGGCTTGTTAAGCTTTTTCAGTTCGAGTATTCCAATGTCATAGTACAAATTGGTTAACTGCTTTGTAAGTAAGTGCGGTAGATGAATATCAAACTTTGTCTACAGCGTTACCTCTACGATAGAGGGTAGGTACCGCCAGCGGGCAGCGATAGGCTTGTCGTGCCACTTAATTCTGAAATAATTCAATGAGCGTGTCATACGAGTGATATTTTATCGCTGTGATAATTTATATCGACTTTTTCGACTGTTTTTCGTTCGTAGAGGTCAGTTATATAGTGCATTCACAGTTATTTTACCTCTAGCTGTTAGGTTGGCAATCTGAGCGTTAAATTGCCATATATAACTTCTATGACTCCCTTAAACGAAATGTAAAAACAGTATTGCTAATATTACCTAACTATGCCGATTTAGTATTACGCTTTGTGTGATAATGGTACACATAATACGATATTTCTTAAATATTTAATCAGGTATTTTGGAAGTAATTTTTTAATAAAATATTTATCTCCATACAAAATCAGTACAGTTGTACCAATATTCGATTATCATAATATGTAAGTACCAATAATATTATATCAATCAATAATAAACAACAGATCAACATTCTAGTTTCCAGTTTAATTGGGTAAAATGTTTAAAACGGATAACCCTTTTTTACATACCTGTAAGCTTTGCAAGACGACTCTACAGTTATACCAACACTCAGAAAACATCTGTCAGAGGTAAAATAACTGTGAATGCACTATAGGTAGTCCTTTATGGTCACTTATTATGGTTAAGTCAAATAATTAAACGAAGTGTCGAATTTCTTTGTATAAAAAAAATATTTAGGTTATATTATACTATAATACGACTGTGTTTTTAGTCCCGCCATGTTGTTTCGTGATCGTAAGCTTTATTCCGCTTGGAATTTGTTGGTCATTATAAGCTTTATATTGTTTATTTATTTTTGTAAATTATTAACTGTGTAGAAAATATAATTTTAAAATTTTGCTGTTTGACTTGTTTTTAAAGTGCCAAAAATATAATTAAAATTAGGTGTTAAATGTAGATTCCTTGTTCTTAATTAGTTGTCATATTTTAACCGTACATATAAAAAGTATTTATAATTAGTTTACGCATTAAGCCCCAAATTGTTTATTAGAAGAAATTTAGTGCATCCTTGTCTCAATAAGAGGCTTTATGAAGGTAAGTACCTCAGTCAGTAAATTTTTTTTTATTAAAATGTCAAATGTGTAGTCACAAGGTGACAAAACTACATTTTAGATAAAATACCTACATATGTATACTAATAGAGAACAAAGAAGATTACCTTGAAATCAATAGATTGTGTATATTGTTTTAGAATCACTTAGTTAAGTTTCTACTTTTTCTGTACCTACATTATACAAGCGATAGAAGATTAGTTATTTATTAATTTGCCATTAGTTTACATGTACTTTAATTTTTCACAATGACGCCAAAATGGATTGTATCTCAAAGCGTTAAAAGTTCAAACTCAAATTGTTGAAATAATCATATCATTAATTAATAAAATATTTATAATAATATTTCCATTAATGTGTATTTAAAGTGTGCGTTAGAATTGTTTGAAACATTTAATATTATATGAACATTTAATAAAAGTTCGCAAAAAACTTTGTATTTTTTAATAGACTCTAGATAACTCAAACACAACCAGATCGACTTTTAGCATAATTCAAAAGGTAAAGGTTTCAGATAAAAATAAGAATAACATAGTTTATTAAGGCTATTTATTTCATTCCTATAAAATAACATACCAAATGTCTCTTTTGTACAACATTATATCAAAAATGTACACCATTATATAAATTTCGTCACAGGTAAATGTTACCTAGCTACTCTCATGATTCCACCTATTTCCATGGCTATTAATAACACATAAATATGATTATAGTCCTCTCACGATGATAGGTACACTTGAATACGGTTCTTGGGTTTACGTACAAAACAAGTTCACGGTTTTACCGTCTACCAGAGCTTATCTGTGCGAATACTGTTCTACGACTAACGTATCCAAAGTTGATATAACAGCTGGGCAATTACGCAAAAATTACCCATCCTATAATTGACATGGCCTTATAAGCCATTTCAATGGTCGTATCCATACAATAACAAATTAAGAAGGCCATTCAGAGGGCTTTCAAATGTCAATATAGGATGGGTGGTTTTGCGTAATCCCAGAGCTGGTCTTTAGGTATGATCTAGCGAAGCTCATGATAAGCATCAACAAGCAAACGGGATTACCACGCGCCTGTAAGACGCAAACCAAAGTAGCATAGATCTTACCGCGTTACGCACTCTTGCTGTACAAGATATCTACAAAACCAACTCTGAATAACAGCTATTGCACACGATTCGTAGCCTGGGTGTTTAGCTGAAACTACAAAAGTAGTTTACAACATCAACAAACATCGCTGTTTATGCACCAGGGGCTTTGATATATCTTTTAATACCAAGGAATTGGGAACTTTCTTGTTTTAAGTCGCACAAAATTCAAGATAAAAGGTGATGCTCCGGAATAAACATCATTGCTTGAGCCCAAGACAAAGTACAGCGTGAAGCACAACCTTATCAAGTGAATCAGAATTAACTTATTTTGTTCGGATCATCGGCAAATCTATTTTGTACTTTGTTTACAAGCAAACAAGGGCCATTTTGAAGGGGCAAATAGAACAAGGTTTTACTTACACTAAATAATAGCTTCAGGTTTTAGTTTACAGTTTTAACGATATGATGAGACTCAAATAGGTTACATTTTATTACTAACAAAAGCCTTTCGCTGTATGCCAAAGCGTCTTCAGTGCTTATGTAGCGAAAACTTCATTTTTTTTTTTTGGTCTATCATATTTCATTCTCATCATACCCAAAACGAAGTCCTACAATAAAAATTAAGCTCATACGAAACAATCATTAAAAACTTCAAGTTATTGCGTTAAAATCATTATTACAATTTTATAAGCAACATCTTAAACAAACGTTAAATTTATTAAATTACTTCATAAAAATAATCGTGAAAGATCGTGTCGTGATATCAACATTAATGCGTCTAAAGGACTTACTAAAACAGACCAAAACATAAACATTTTTAACATCTCTACTTACAATTTTAAAATCTCACTCCATATTATTGCAGTTAAATATAAAGGTTTTATCATCTCATATTTACCCACTAAGCGGGGTAAAACCGGTACAGCAAATATCCATTTAACCCCAATAGGGGTAAAATTAATATTAGTTGTTCTAAAATGGTTGATTTTGGTCTTGTCTAGTGACTATCGAAGCGATGAATGCAATGATAGAAAAGGAAGCACAATTTGATGATAATTTCCAAACAAAATCTGTGATTTAGTAGTTAATTTGTTCATCAACCACTTTGTACAAATTATATTAATATAGGTACGTTAACTGACTTATATATCTGTCCTTAAGAAGCATTCCGTATTTTCAAAGACACAACTATACCAATCTACATAAAATGTTAAACATAAAATAATTCCATTTAAATAATGACAGTGAAAAATATCAATATAATTTTATTGCATGCACTATTTAATTAAATTATAAATAAAAATTAACAATTATTCTAAATAACACTTTATTGGACGATGTTCGAATAGTTTCGAGTAAGTAAGTAAATTTATGGCCGTATTCTAAAATAACAAAGCAAATAAGCTCAAAGATTCAGAATACAGCTTTTTACATGTCACAGGGGAAATACTCTAAAAATTACGTTACCGTTTAAAAAAATGTCTATCAAACAACAGAACTCTTAAATCTAGAAGAAATCAACGTATATATTACTTTACCGTCCTAAAACTATGTGTTAATGCTTAGAAATAAATGCTGTCTACATTGGGGTGGAGTGTACTATCTAATCCTTGTGGTTTTGAAATCTTGAGAAGGTAAACAGTTGCCCCTTAGGGTAGAAACACTGCTATACTGACAAAGAAAATTCAGTGCATTACAGATAAAATCGGCCGATACAAAACTAAAATTAGCGATCACTAAAATGTGAATGAGTTCATACATCGGCGTAGTCACTAAATAACAAACCAAATTCAATATGCATAAGAAAAATTCATAATAATAGATTTTATGTTAATAAAAATCTTATTTACACGCTACCACGTAAAAACAAATAAAACTTTTTGCTAAGCAATTATTATTATTTAAATAATAAATTAGGCTTGCGCCGTTATTAGTATTGCCGAATTAAATGCCAATATTTGTGAGTTTTCGAGCCAATTGTGCGTTACTAGTGCTATAGTGCGGACGGCAAGAAGAAAAAGATTCGACCATTGACACAATTATACTTTATTTTTTTGTTGACTTGTTTATAGAATGCCAATGAGGATGACGTCATCTTTCATGCTGTCCTGCTCAGTTTGAATCCGATCTGAGCGGGACAGCATGAGACATGACGTCATTCTCAATCCGGCGAAATTAACAACACGTCAGTGACCGAATTTCCTACGCGTCCGCGAATTTTAATCTTTTCACATAATAATTTCAGTGCTTACTCAACTAATACTGAAAGCACCATTTCGTATTTATTACGCCTAATTAAATATTCTTACATAAATTAGTAAATTTTGAATTTCGAGATGTTTCGTTCGTGTTACAGCACAACTACACTATAGGCGGTATCGCAATTATTCTGAAACATCGACAGTTTCATTTCATAATTTGATCTGCTGGTATTTTCAGATGTTAACAAACTGTCAAACTATTTTCGCCACTCATTGACTGCATTTTGATTCCGAATAAGAAACTAAAGAAAATGAGCCAATTGTGCGGCAAAAATTGTATGAATGACACTCACGAATAATAATAATAATAATAATAATGCTGGACAATCCACACAGCATCATCTAGCCCCAAGCTAAGCAGACCTCGTGTTATGGGTACTAGATGACTGATATACATAATACAATACATTTCATAGATATTTTTTATTATACATAGAAAATACATAAATAGACCAGCTGAGTGAAAGTGATGTTAGTTTCGTCCCGTTATGAAATGAATATGAATGTACCTATGTGTAGCTGTCCTTATAATTAATACTTGACACCCATAGATAAAAAAATATGTTTTATATAATAATATCGCACTTCATAGCAATACTATTAATTGTAAATGGCATCAAATACTACAAAGCTAGTTTTAATACTGAGATGATATTTCAGAAAGCTACCGCGTTCATAAAGAACATCGCTGTCTGAATCACATTGTGGTGAACAGACTTGTGTGGGAAGTCTTCAGGTTTATTTAATTATCATACAAAAGCTAGTAATAGTTACTCTGCAATTAGAAAATTCATATTTATACACTATTTTTACATTTAATGCGACATAATTTTATTTACATTAAGGTGACCAAGACCAACCCGCCTAAAATGAGCAAACAAAATCGTAGTGATGAATCTACAGCCACGTATTGAATTTCTACACATAAATATACTAAGCAGAGCTCATAGTAAGGTTCTTGGGCCAGGCAGAAGATATGAACGGTGCGGTGGTGTAACCTCGATTGATATATCAACGATATTCTTTATGACACAGATTTCAGACACAATGTGTAAAGCTAATGCTTGCATTATATTAAACAATCATGACACTTATAACCATGTCTTTGCCTTCTATTAATAATGATTAGTTCATCTGTATTGGTAGATACTATTTTTATTATTTGTTTGACACAAAAATAAGACAAGCGGATAAAGCTTTCATACGCCAAACGTAAGATAATAAAAAATACCACTGTAGGTACTATCAAGACGTTTTTCTCTGCCAAAAAGCGACAGTGAAAAGATACAAGCAAAGTTACTCTTTCTAACTCGTGTAAATTGAGGAAGATAAAGAGATAAAATATTTTGATAATGTCAAAACTTTACACACTTTTATTTTATGCAACTAGCAAGCTTTCATAACTTACAGAGTTTGTATAATAAATAATTAAAGCCAGGTCGCACAAATGATCAATGACATAACAATTATTGCCTCATTTGGGTACATGTGTGACTATAAATATTGTATTGCTGCGTGTCGATACAAATTCTATGAACGGGTCAGACGAAATGTGAAGATTTACGTCGCTTATTTTTACAGTATCTTAATATTTATATAATCGTATTATTTCATAATATTATACATACCTACATACATTTACATTAAATATATCCGTAGTTCCTATTGATTGAAGCGTTCCAATCGCATTTTATAAAAAAATATTTACATTTTTACCCAGTGCTGGCTTTCTACAGAATATCCCAGTCAAAGTTTAGAATTCCATTATGTTACAAGTCTATACGGTTCGATAAAAGGATCAATGGCGCAAAGTAATACAAAAATCAATTCCAGTTAACCTGCAAAAAAATGTAGTTAAAATATCCTCTTATAAATATTTGATCCCAAGCACGATATAAAAATTTCGATTTCATTCAATCAAGTTAGTCATGATTTAAAAACAATCCTGCAAGCTCTACGGAAGAAAAACAAGAGGTAAAAACCGAAAAAAAAATCACAAATCCATCATAGATTCCACTTACGTACTAAAAGATACCTAAAATGTAAAATAGGTACAAATAACGTCCTTACTAACCAGAAGGCAAAATTGGCACTTAAGACAAACGTCGCTCCTTTCTTTATGAGTGTTATGAATGTCGCTTTGGTTTGGTCGGACTCCACGTTGATCTTGACGTCACGTTCTCGCATTTTCCGCAAATCCCGGGTCACTCGCAGTCCATCCGTTAGATGCGTATCTTGAAGTTCGAAAATATGCATATCGTGTGTTAGATGCGAATAGCTATAGTGGCTTAAATGCGTATCCCTTAATAGCTGTGACACGTGCGTATCACGAGGTATTGTTAGATGCGTATCGCGCAACAGGTACACTTGCGTATCATCTAGATACTCTAAGCTGATATCAGCGGGTAGATGCTCTTGTAGATAATCTTTAGGAGATCGTGAATCCCGTTGATGCGTTTCAGAGTCTAGATACGTATCTCGTAGCACATAACAGTCTAACACTTCAGCAATATTATCAGAAATATGAGCATCTATGTACGTTCCACGAGGCATGTTTAGATGCGTTTCACGAGGCATATTTAGATGTGTTTCAGGAGGCATAATTTGATGCGTTTCACGTTTATCACCTAGATGTGTTTCACGGGCTAGATACGTATCGTGGCTTAGATGCGAATCACGGTCTAGATTCGTAGCTTGAGGCGACATTCGTAGATCAGGAGCGCGATGCTATGTCGGCGGCGAGTTGTTCTGTGTGGGGTTGTAAGGGTGGTTCGAATTACGCAGCACTGTGTATACACTGTCCACCTTGCTTAGTTTCTCGAAGAACGGTATCAAGTCCAATAGTTCTGAATCTGTCATGTCGTCGAACCATGACGCGACAGGTACCTGGAATTAATAATATTAATATGAATAATTATAGTAGCTATTAATCTTATCTATTGGACGAACAACAGCGCGAGCGAGAGGGAGTAAACATGAAAGCCGATGTTAGTGCGGTAGGCCTAGATTAGCTATTTTTTACAAAGACAAAACGAATGTGAGTACCGAGACAAACCTCACAAGGTTTATGGTACAAAATTTATTATATATTGTGATTGTTTTTGTAATGAATAAATAAAAAAAAAATAAAAAAACAGCAAATCCTCAGCTGGAAAACGGCCACTCTCGCCTCCATCCACGGCGAAATTGAATCAGATTCTAATTCATCCCGCCACCTGCGTCTGGTTTGGCCGCGAAGCATTCAGCTAACAAATCTTCAACCCGTTTCTAGCTACTGCTCGAAGATTTGTTGCCCAGCTGTAGCTAGGCAATGAAGTATTACAGATAGTAAAGCTGCTGGGCATATGCCTGTCTTTGTTTGTGGCATTCGTCATGGTGACTCAAAGCTGCATGCTCGAACCAACCAAGCTGACGTACTTAGTTCGTACGTCAGTACAAAGAACACGGCTCGCTTTTTTCCTCAAAGATTGTAACGTTGTAAGGCTGAACACAGCATAGCATAACCATTTACTTTTTACGTTGACGTTTGAGCATTATTGGGAAGGAATTTGTGACCATTGTCATTGTATAGGTATAGTTGGGATCAAATATGTAGGTTGTCTGTCGGGCTGAACTAGAACACATCGAGTTTTTCTTTCACTCTGTCTCTGGGTTCACTACGCCACGGTATTTTGAACCTTAATCGATTTACTTACAGCATTATCCGGATGGAATATGTAGGAAGCGGGCGAGTTGTCGACGATAACGACGCGGCGTAAATCCCGCCCGAGACTGTTCAAGTCTTTGACGTAGTTGCCGCGGTGGAAGACGCAGCTGTCTCGGAACAACCGAGCGCGGAACACGCCCCATCTGGAAAATAGGACATTTGATGAATTTGAAGATTAGCCGGTTATTTGACCTTGTGGCGCAATAGGTAGCTGGGTGCCGGGTGATAGGTTGCGGGTTGAAGTCCCATAAAGGTCGTAAATTGTAGGGATACAATTGAAATTCGTAGAATTTGAACTTTTTACGCAGCGCCCTCTAGTCCACTATAGAGTTTAGGGACGAAAATGAATTTGGTTATTATAAAGTGTGAAGATAATGAATAATTGACACAGAATCATCTTGCGCCAAACTATATCAAATATCAAAGTGCTTTATTTTCTTTAGACATTACAAGACTCTTGGACACTTGATAAAGTTCAAATTACATGAGTAAAACTAGGAACTAAAGTGATCACTTTGATTTTGTGTTCACTTCAATCTTTTTAAGGTAAAGTAAAGAAGCGATCAAATCAAGAAACCTTTACCTTGTTAGGTGGATGATATCTTATTTAAAATATCAAAATCTAATAAAAATCTCATGGTATGTGGAGACTTTAATATTGATCTTTTAGAAGTTTACTCCCTCAGTAGTAGATTAACTAATTTATTTAACTCTTATATGATGATGGATGAAATAAAACGCCAACAAGATAACTATAGGTTGGGTTATTGTTGTTTGTTTATAACAAAGGTGAGAGTGCATTATCTTCAAAACATTCCCAATATCTATTTAAATCCTCAGCTCGATTTTGTACAATTTGGCACTCTTAAATGCTTTGCTGGCACCATTTCACCGAATTCAACCAAATCCGGAAGCGAATTTTATGAATGAAGTACGAAACTAAGTACGTACTGAAGAAACCGTGTGTTTGCTTGATTTCTTATAAATTTAGAACTCCCACCCAACCCCCACTTTGAAATTGAATAATTAGATTCAGGATCGGGAATGGATTTGTTTTTACGAGTAAATAAGCATTTCCCTTGGAGTTACTTCAGTTTTTATAAGAACATTCGTCAGCATATACCAACATTCGTCAGCAGGTACCGATGAGATACTATGCTCCGTATTATGAAAGCTTGCTCAGTTATTGATATATGCTTGAGTAACGCTTTTCTATGGAATAAACGGAATGGAATAAGTGTCGATGTAACTGAACACAATCAGCGTATTATACCTACAGGGTTATTGGTAATTCAATGACACTGCGTCAAAAACACTGAAAATGGGTCCCGAAATAATTTGTGTCCATTTCAGGACAAAACCAGCTGATTCCTGCCCCGTCGTTCTATCTTTATGACTGCTAGTTCGGCGCAGGGCCAGTCCGTTTTCATTACAAATTGAGACGGTAATTAAATAGAGCGGCGCCAATTAAATAATTCTTAAGACGACTTATTCGGGTTATTGAATGACAGCGAGAATGATTATGACAGTATTCTACGCTAAATAACCACGAAAATAGAAGAATAACTGGTTATTTATTGGCAATAATAAATAATTAATCGGATGACTCAACGGAAAAATTCAACACAGAATGGATTCCCGAGAGACGTGCTCACGAATGAAAATAATGAGAAATAGAAAGAGGGAAGGGACGTCTTGGCCCTGCAGTATAGATACATTTTTAAAAGCTGGCGCGATCTCCTTTTGTTTTTCGCATACTGAAAGCCTGGATTTGTGACGTCAGCGACAATTATCAAAATTGTATAAAAAACAAAAGAAAACGCGCGTGTGTTTTAAAAATGTACGTATAGTGATGTAAGTAGGTACAAGGGGTCACTACTTACAGCACTAATGGTTTGAGCCTGTAGGTACATTGGTACAGTTTCTAATAAACTGCCAAGTGCGAGTCGACTCGCACACGAAGGGTTCCGTACTGTAAAAATCAGGCAACTTTTTCAAAGTACATCTAATTTTCACTTATCCCTTTAAATTTTGAACTTTATTATATTTTTAGTATTTGTCGTTATTACAGTTGAAGTGTTATTTAAAGAAAGTTTCATGTGTCTACCTATTGTGGTTCAAGAGATACAAACGGAGACCAAAAAAAGCCAAAATAATACACTTTTTTGTATGGATATTTTGGATATTTATTTTATTTTTTATTATTATTAAAGCGAAAAGAGAAATAGACATTCTCTAAAAATTTCAACTGTCTGCCTCTTACGGTTCACGAGATAGAACCATGTGAAAGACAGACGGACGGACGGACAGCGGAGGCTTAGTAATAGGGTTCCGTTTTTACCCTTCCGTTACGGAACCCTAAAAATAGCTAATAATTTCAATGTGGCATGACATATATGACCCACCAAATGAGTATGGACCTTCTCATAATATGAATACCTACTGATTATCGATATACCGATCGGCAGGGATGTGAATGGTAAGGTCACTACCTTACCATACCATCCACATATCCCTGCCGAGAGACCAACGGAATATGCTAGGTACCTATGAAATTGTGAGAAAGGAAAGAAACTTTTTAGGGGAGGGCAATTAATAGTCCCCGACAAGTTCTAATGTAATGTCTAATGTCTGTGTGTGTAACACACCAAAGTTGGCGGGCCGCTAGTAGTTGACAAAACACAACACGGCGGGTTGGTGCAACATTTCAGAGTATTCATACACTGAAACGTTGCACCAACCCGCCAAGCTGTGACGCCAACTTTGGTGTGTAGGTAGACTAGACTCTACACAGCAAATTTGGCGTCACAAACATTTACCTCAAATACGTGACCAGCGTTCACGGATTCGAGGAATAAGTTTACGTAACGCTCCGTACGTTTCAGACTTCAGTATCATGACGTCAATATAAACCGAATGACGCGTGCATTCGTGACTCCTTTAGTAAATTATAATCGGTAATAGTAGGAAAACGTCACTCAGTCTTATTAAAATCCGCTGGGTTTAATAATCGTAATTTACGTTGATTGTCCTTACACACGTAACGACTAGCCACTTTGTAATCGACCTTATGAAAACTAATGGTTCTATGGAGTGCGTATTATTTTTCAATGTATGTGAAATGGCGTGACGATCTGGACGCCTATGAGAAAGCTTGGGTCCAGCTGGCTTAGGACCGAGATGCGTGGAGGGACCAGAGGGAGGTCTTTGTCTAACAGTGGGACACGCCAGGTTAATTGTAATTAGAGAGTAGATAAATACGATACGATTGGATCCTCAAACCCAACCGAGTGGTGGATGGATTGGTGTGATAGCGTGCAATTAGTTTACTTATTCATATTATCTAGTACTGGCATGTATGGCTTTGGCTAAGAACAAACAAAACTGAGAGCTTTCTGTTCTTATTTTACTCTGCAAGCGTATTTTTGTCGCAGTTGTCTTTGCAACTATAAAAACGCTACCAAAGGGTCATGTCGATACAAATAAGAACCTAGGAGTTTACAAACTGTAAGAGGCGCTCTTTTAACCGCATTTGGACTATAAAACGGTCCATTATGCGTAGTTGTCATGTCTGACTCCGACTAAAATTATACTCTTTGCGGGATCTTAACAGGCTTCACTGAGTGACTTCGGGGGCATCTTTCATCTTAAAGATTGCTAGAAAAATTCCCTACAAGTTTGTTCCCTCACCTATCTAGCAGATCTGCCACGGGATCAGCGTACTTGGCGAGCGAGGCCGTGAACAGCACAAACTCATACAGCTCGCCGCACCTTCTTCAAAACTCGTCAACGTGCGGCCGTTTCAGGACGTACACTTGATGCACTGCGCCATCTATAACTACGAACTACCTTGAAGTTTCTAGAAGAAGTACAAGTTTGTTCCCTCACCTGTCTAGTAAATCAGCGACGGGATCAGCGTACTTGGCAAGCGAAGCCGTGAACAGCACACACTCATACAGCTCGCCGCATCTTCTTAGAAACTCGTCAACGTGCGGCCGTTTGAGGACGTACACTTGATGCACCGCGCCGTCTATTTCGACGGGTACCACGAAGTCTGCGTTGTTGATTGGCTGGAAAGATAGATAATGGATATTAATTAATAAGTGATATTAATCACCATTGCAGCCGCGGTTGAGGTCGACCACGAAAGCGTTGGCGGGACGACCTCAACGCCTTCCTAAAGATTGGTGGGAAATCGTGTGGGGAATAAGCTGCGAAAAAATTATAATAATGGAATTTATTTATTTGTTCACTTTTAAACTAATACAACCAAGTCAATGTACACTAATGTACAGTGGCTTTAGTTAAGCTCAACCTTTTAGCCTTAGCTGCCATATTAAATTTAAGATTGTGGGCTCTATGTTGTCAAAACAAGCTGCTTTAAACACAGTCTCCATTAGTTTTGTGTCTAGACCAAAACACGTGTTAATTGTTAAGGATTAATTGTACACCTATTAGGTTTAATTCTCAGATGAAACTTGTGCAATGTTTTCAAAAGTTTTCATGTCACATTATCATAGTCATATTAAACGACGAAATCGACGAAAATACATAAAAAAAACACATACATACATACAGCCGAACATAGAATCTCCTCTTTTTTTCGAAGTCCATTAAAAAGTACTATTCATTCCTAGTATTTAAATGAAACTCCACATTTATGGAAATAAATACAAAGAACCTACCTATCCATCCAAAATCTTATCAATGAATGCCATCATTCTCAAAATGCGACTACAAGTTAATTTGTCAGCTGTCTGCTAGACAAAACCAAGGTCAGATAGATCGGAGCTGCCGGAAAATGTAACACGATAACAAGTGATTGTTATACCAGTCCGACTTCGCAGAGGTGAAAGCCAAATTGGACCTGACCCCGGTTTAAAGTCAAAGTACTAGCTGGTACAATGGCCGGTTTAATCGTACGAGTGAAGAAAGTGTAGGTATTCTGTGTTTCAAAATGAAGTGGAGCTTTGTGAAGTGGTGTTTGGATAAATCTGGTAAGGGATTTATTAGAATACAATGAAGACCATGCTTAGAAAAAGATGCTTAGGTATAAAAAACGTTCGCCGCGTCTAACAGCGTACAACTTCATTACGGATGTATGCGGGTTAACTACGAACTTTATTTGTGTTGGAAGAACACCACCGTTTCATCCCTTAACGAGGGACTTCGGGGGATAAAACAGTGAACCCATGATAAAGAAATAATCTTTAAACGTTTCCATAAACACAACGCATGCGAAGCCGCGGACACAAACTGGTATGAATACAATTGAAGATATCGGATCGGGAATTTGAAGATATCGGAAAAAATCAAGCCGAGTGGGAGCTTTGTTGGCGTGCGCCGCGTTAACCAATCCGTACTAATTCTATAAATTAGAAAGTGACTGTGTCTGTCTGTCTGTCTGTTACCTTTTCACGCCTAAACGGCGTGGAAGTAGAAATTTGGCAAGGAGGTAGATGGTATCCCGAGGACGGACATATGCTACTTTTTATCTCGGAAAAAAGCGTGCGAAGCCGCAAGCAGCATGTAAAATAATATTACGGTATTATTCCTCTTTAAGGATGTATTAAATCTACCAGTGTGAAGCCTGGGCCTTGTTGCCAGTATAGCAGTTGTAGTCAAGCGTTTAATCAGCAAGATTTTTTCAACATAACTCATCATTATCAATACTTCCATACTAATATTATAAATTCGAAAGTAACTCTGTCTGTCTGTCTGTTACCTTCTGACGCCTAAACGACTGAACGGATCGCAATGAAATTTGGCGGGGAGGTAAATGGAATCCCGAGGACGGACATAGGCGACTTAAAATGTGCGTGCGAAGCCGCGGGCAGCAGCTAGCAAGGTAGGTATATGATATAAACCTAGCTCTTACAATACAAATAAAGGTCTCCCTTTAATAAAGCTACTCCCCAGACAGAACTCTACTAAATATGTACAATTATACCTTAAAACTTCAATCTGCGTCAAACAAAGAACATAAAAGGTTAGATCGATCAGCAGAATGGATGTGGATGATACCAAAGGCATTGTCGATGGTATCAATCGATCCCACGATGGTTTTGTTACAGTCCGGACTCACTAATGGGAGTGTGGGTTATACAGGGTGGACCAAACAGTGACGTCATTAAAAAAAATTAATGCCCTGCAGCGGTACAGGCGCGTTAACCCGCTTACATCCGTAATTAATTCGTCAAACTACGATAGTTTTTATAGTAAAAAAAAAACTACTAGTACTTATGTCTTTGTAAATTTTTTATCTTTTCTTATTGTACTGAAATTCGACCCAATGGACCACTACGCTCACGGTGAATAAGATTGATGTGTAGGTCACGTTTATGGCATAGGTAGGGCACATGACACGTTCATAGAGTTGCTATAGAATAGGTGTTACAAGGAGACGATCGCCGCCGCGCCGCCTGTGGACGAAGACGATTATTTTGATGACAAGATATGGTAGGAGTTCCATTTAAGGCTGGTGTATGCCCCAACGGCCTTGAGGACACAAAATAATTATCTGTAGCCGTGTAAATAATTTGTGTAAAATCCTTGACAAATATTTGAGTGAAAAAAAAATACTCAAAATCAACAGCCAGCCAGAAGAAATATCCCGGATCTCGAATATTTTTTTTTTATTCGCACATAATTTGGTCGAGATCTCAGGAACCCTGCGGTCTATTGAAATGACTTATGTTTGATTCGTAGGTGATTAAAATTATTTGGTTCCTTGAACCAGCTTTACAAGTTGTGTAGTTTTCTTGAAAATAATCAAAAACTTGATGTTTGAGCTTACGCGCCGCGCCGTTCCAAAAACGTATGCTCTGTCTGTCCCGCTTTTATGAATACAAAATCCTATGCCTATCCTATTCACAAAATTGCGT
The DNA here is from genome assembly GCA_963662085.1 of Eupithecia inturbata. Taxonomy (NCBI): domain Eukaryota; kingdom Metazoa; phylum Arthropoda; class Insecta; order Lepidoptera; family Geometridae; genus Eupithecia; species Eupithecia inturbata. The sequence goes on along the minus strand of OY759180.1, from coordinate 3,531,104 downwards.
GCATTACGCCCTCTCAAGAGAATATGCTGCAATGCCTGCACATGACTCTAATGGTGTTTGAATTATGTGGCAATAGAAATCGGGTCAAATGCGATGCCTCAAAAATCAACTGGAGCTTTTCGATCCCTTTTACACCAACTCTGAACTTTGATACGATTGCAGTACTAAAAAAGTCAGAAATCGCAAAAAAAAAAAAAAACTGTCCCCATCTCCTAAGACCATTTTGCTGTAACTACACCGGTTAAGGTACCTTTTCTTAATGCGCCCCGTTTAACAAATCTATCCTTTAATCAACCTAGACAACAAAGAAGTCAAAACAAATTGTATTTTGTTTACTCGTAGCTTACGTAATGCTCGTAAATAACGGTGTCTAAATACTAATTAAAATATTGATTTACAGCATTTTTGTAACTACTAACTCCTGAAAATGTATGAAATAACAGTAAGAAAATCCAAAACATTTTGGTAAAAATGTGGTGCCAAGACTTTTTACAAAAATCTTATTGTTAATAGTTCTGTTATACGAGCTATTTCTCGGTAACGAAATGGAATGTGACTGCAAACGTGCGTTAGCGTTACGAGAACGTAGACAAACGTTTAGTGAAAGTGAGCGTATTGCGAAAGCGCTACATTTGGACGGATGATCGATGGTTTTGGTTGTGGGTGGGCCGTTCTATAAGTAGGTTCCTTATTTATTTTGCCTTCGTTAATTAGTGCGCCGCTCTTAGCCACCTTATGTACAGTTTTTTTTCTACTAACTACCTAAAATGAATTAACCTAACATCAATAACGATTATTTCCTTAAAACCATAGCGCAGATTTTGAAAAATCTTAAATCTTAAGTAAATACTACAAAACAAAGAGCGAACAACTTTTGGTTTTTTTTTTGTTTTAAATATGGTTATAAAAACTAGTTTCCCTCAGTTTAGGTCTTTCATCGTAAAGTATGTTTGTAGGCGAAATTCATCTAGCGATCGTGAGTAAACACTTGTCTTAGTTCCGATTCAGATGAACACTATTTTTGTTGTGCGATGAAAAACAGCCGGCGGACAAAGCATAGACTTTCTCCAACTCCCCTCCCCCGGCCCGAGCAGCGGCAGATAGATAACAGTCTACGTCCGCTGTATTGTAGAGAATAGAAGAAAACATTTTGGGAGCATAAATATTTTATTTAGTTTCCTTCTCATCGCATCACAATTTCCTTTAGTTACAAATTAACTACTGGTTTTTCAAAAGTAAATCAAACTAATCGATGGTCAAACCTCTTGTCTACTGCCAGCAGTTTATGAGATCATTGTATCATTGTCTCAGTGTCAGTGTCGAATGATTAGACAAATCATTGTCTAATGATTAGACAATGATTTCTGATTGTCTAATCATTGCTTATCTAATCAGCGTTGGAGATGCATGTCTCGTAAACACATACTCACCACACATACACTACATATTCCACATCTACAGGAGAGCGATGCAGCTTGCAAAGTTGCAGGTTGCGGTTTCGATTCCCGTCTCGGGACAAATAATAATAATAACGTTTATTGAAAAATATTTGGGACTTAAAATTATTACATCGTTGATCCCCAAACTAGGATACACCTGTATCTTGGGGACCACCTTCCATGGGTTCATTACATAAAATATATCAAGCAACGTTATACTATGTCTAAATAAAAACAATAATTAGAACATAAACATTATGTGATGGGTCTCCTGAGGACACCAGTCTCGTAAGAGTCTGGGCAACAGGAGACACCATTCGTGTGTGTGTGTGTGTGTGTAGTGTGTAGGGTGTGTGAGGGTGTGTTTGTGAGTTGTGTGTGTACAAATATTTGCACGATTTGCAGATATTTGTTCCGAGTGTTCTGGGTGTTTTATAGAAAACAAATGTTTATTATACATAGGTATAATAAAAACATATATCTATGTAATGTATTGATATACTTAACTGATATCAGTTATCTAGTGCCCATGAATGACACAAGCTCTGCTTAGCTTGAGGCTAGATGAGGCTGTATGAATTGTCTAGCATTATTAATATCATCAGTCTTGTTAACGCTATGAAGTATTTAATAACAAATTACGGAATTAGTATACTATAATTTAATTGTATTGAAAAAAACTAAAAACTGACTTCGAATTCCTTAATTTAACACTAATCCTGAAATAAAAATAATTATAGGACCACCCCTCAGGAACATCCTCTATCTATACATTAGCAAAATAATTTTCAAAAACGGTCTATAATTTACGGCGAAATTGACGAACCAACATTCTTTTTTAAAAACATACACACAGCTGAACATAGAACCTCCTTCTTTCGAAGTCGGTTAACAAACTACAATGCAGTATTCAAACTTGCGCTCTGGGTGGCCAACACCGAATAATCAGTAGAATGTTTCGCATTATCTATTCATTGCGGGTAACCAACAGTAGGTACAGTAAAGTGACCTATAAAACGTCGCATGGAATAACGAGGCTTCTAATTATTTTGTAAAACAATGCAGATTCACGTGAATGAGAGTCGAGATCGTGACGAAGGCTTGAGGTGTTTGTAAACATAATTAAATGTAAATTTAATACAAATTGGCCGATTATGAGGATAGCTTTAAGTTATTTTCGAGATGTTTTTAACACGTGTTGAATGTGCATATAATTATAGAAAAACACAGAAATGTATAGATGCACGGGTCGAGAATATCGAGATCTTTGGGATTGAGAGACGAACGTATTTTCTGCTAGGCTAACTTGACGTACATAGAAATAAATAATCCAGGACAATCCACACAGCATCATCTAGCCCCAAGCTAAGCAGAGCTTGTGTTATGGGTGACTGATAAACTTAATACAATACATTACATACATAGATATTTATTATTTTATTATACATAGAAAATAACCTTTTTTATTTGTTTTTGTATTTTTTTTGTAATCGTTTCAAAATTATTATGTACTCTGCGAAACACAAGCTATACCCAGGATGAAACAAAGGACTAAAGCCGAAAAGGGATCAAGGCTCCCTCTAACAAAGACACGTAACCGAATACCGACACCAGGCCGCAAGCCGAGGGTTTTTACGACTTAGTCACCGTAAAGAATATTAACGCAAATAATAAGAAACATTCCTAATACTTCTAGCTACATGTAAAATTAATTTGACATTAACATAAAACCTTATTATGGCTCGCATGACACGACTCACTAACATGGAATGTATTTTAAGAAAACTCAAGGATGTTAATACAAAAACCTTCGTGTAATTATGGAAAATGACGAGGTAAATTCCTTTAAGAAAAACCGTCCTTAGCGCTAAGTACTAAACTATTGTTTCAGAATCATAGAGCTTACTAACACGCTTCCAGTCACGTGTACAGGATTGATAAATGATATCTAATCAGCCCTCTACCATTCCTTTAAACATAAATCAAGTAGTATAGACACCGTAATGAGCGACTGAAAGGTTCGACAGGCTGCCGACTCTAGAAAACATGATAAATCGAGACAATAATAGTGTCGAATCTCCCTTTACTTACTTGAGTTAAGGTCGTTTATCCAGAATTAGGGCCTTGGCCTCAACGAAGTCAAATATTATGATTCGATTACCGATATGGCAAATGTTGTAATAAATTGTATGACCAAACATTACCAAGGCTTGCCTATGACACAAGAGCAAAGGAATACAATAGATCAACGTGGTCTCCACAGGTTACATTGTATAGTCGCAAATATGATATCGTTATCCAAACTATGCATGCTTAGGACATTGTTTGTGGTTTGTCCGTTTAATCTTAAGAGGGCGTCCATTAATTACGTAACGCGTTTAGGGGTGGGAGGGAGTCGAGCCAAATCTCACCCAATCTCACGTGGGGGAGAGGGAGGTCTAGGAAAATATCACGTATTTTTTTCCACGAATTTTAGCAGTTCCTACTTAGGATTGTTCGTTTCGTGTTGGCGCAAGATTGAAATTTGAATAGAAAAATGTTTACGATTTGAGACAAATCACTATTCCGTTAGTTTTATTCCTTGCAGAACGCTGAAACATCTCGCGCAAACACGATACGAACAGTCTTAAGTATTTTATTGTTTATTTGGTCACTGTGATACATACGTTTTTAGAAGTCCTACCTGCAATGCAATCAAGCACAGATAAACTTATTCATACTAAGGCTGGTGTATGCCCCAACGGCCTTGAGAACACAAAATAATATTATCTCTAGCCCAATAAATAATTTGTTTTATTCGCGAAATGTTCAATGTGTGTAAAATACTTTAACAAATATTTGAGTGAAAGAAAAATGCTCAAAATCTATAGCGTTTAGAAGAAACATCCAAATTTACATTTTAAAAAAATATTCGAAAAATCGCCAAAATTATCTCAAGTAATTTATGGATGCCCCCTAACTGGTCATAGGAACTCTACCTACTACAAGATTGATTTATTGGTCGCTTTATTTGTAACTATTAACTCGGAAGTACAAGTCTGATTTTTTGTCGGATTGTCGGATCAGATAGTCTATGGATAGTTTGACCCGGAGTCTATGGATAGTTTGAGTCGGAAGGCGTTCGTACCATACATTTCTGTATTTACAAATGTATGAAACGTGTATCGCTGGGCTTATACTTCATAGATTGGCAGTTCAAAACTTCGCATTATCGGAAGAACGGAAGTGTGACGTAGGTAATTTGTAATAATATGTTTTCGTACGTACAAGACTGATCGGAAATGTCAAGACAAATATAGGTCACTAATGCAACGCCCAACCAACTTTCCTATTGTTAGTTGAATTATTAGAATGATAAATTATTTTCATAGCTACGTACTGGTGGTCTAACTAGATTGATATAGAGGTAGAAAGTATAACCAGAAGACGAGTTTTTAAATCGTACTAAAATAAGCATCATATACCATTTAATCAATCTTGAATGTTGGTTTCTACCTAGATTATTTCGGGGACGCTACATACTGCAAGATACTACATATAAATCTGTAGATTCAAGGTCAATAATGGCCAAATCTTGATAACAAGTTATTATAAAAACATTCGTAGTTTGACGAATTCATTATGAATGTAAGTGGGTTAACTACGAACCTAGTTGGTATTGGAAGAACACCAACGTTTCATCCCTTAACGAAGGACTTCATCAGGGTGAGTGCAGTTCGCGTCGCGCCCGTATCGCGTACTTGAGCACTCTGGTATTCTTCCAACACAATCTAGATTCGTAGTTAACTCGCTTACATTCATAATGAATAAGTGATTGTCTGCAAACGTAAATCGTTTGTGAACTTCTCGACTATCTGCCATTTTTGATAATAAAGGAGAATCATCCGGGGTTTATCTTCTAGTCTAGACTCTATCCCTACCGCGGGATAGAGTATTTTGTTTGAAAAAACTCCAAAGTATTACTTAATTCTGCCAACTATTCAAACCATGGCGCTAAGCCGAGGCAGCTTCTCGTTATAAGGGCTTATAGTGGTCTAAAAGGGTTATGTCAGAAGGATTCTATTTATAAGCGCATTTCGCAAGCCCATCAGATATCTCAGTAATGAAGCCAAAGCTACACCGTACGCTCACAATAGAACTTTTATTCATAGCATCTTTAAATAGCGATTGGTCTTAAACGAGTGAACGTCGTCGTTCGCACGCCTCGCTCAATCTTAGTGTGGGTGTCAAAGTTCACAGCTCACACCCCATGGGGCCAGTTTAAAATTAGTTTATAATTCCACCTTTGAGTTATGGGCAGTTTTCCCGGCGTTTTCATAAACATTGTTTAAAAAAATGTTTGGCCGCTCAAAAGAACGATCACTCAAATGTTCAATCAGTGTTGTTTGAATACCTATGCTAATAGAGCTATTTCTCATAACAACCCCATAACAAAACGGTGACGGTCGAGGGCTTTTCTCTGAAAGAAATTCATAAATTTCAGGACCTCTTTCACCATTCACGTAAATATTGAAGAACTATGGGAGCAAAGTCGCCAGCAGAGAAAGTAAAGTAAGCCGGGCTCGGTTTCATATCCTGCCTCGAGTAAGCTAGTAGTGATACTAGTGCACTCAACTCTAGGTCCACAATCCTTGATATTAGAACGCAGCTAGATGAAATTTGGACATTTATGTACAATACTTTCTTTGTATCAAGGTCACATCAGGGTATAACCACAACCAGCCAGCACGTAAAGGGTAAAACGTATTTTTGGAAGGCGTAAACTATACAGTGTATACAGCTAAGTAGCTATACATAAACCGCGCAGCAGCGATGATATTCCATCATGTTTTTGCGACTAATCTTTCCTCCGCCCGAGGATCTTTGAGTATAATAATTGCATATGATATTCCAACATCATTGTCTGACCAGAGCTTCGAGAGATTATTTCTTAATGGCAGTCTAGATTTCCGTTGTGGTCCACCGATCTTCTAAGGGAAATTAATAGGCGTATCTATGTTGAAAAGTATCTTAGAACACGGGTTAATATTAAATTAAAACAGATCTCGATGTCAGTAACCTTACAATTTACAACCGACAAGGTGGTTGAACTATCGATAATAGATATTAAAATTGTAATTAGCAGCTATGAAACTACAGTTCATAAGGACGACTTCTCTAAGGATTCTACAGTGAATTTTGCAAGTTCCTCGAAGAAACTAGCCAATTTAATAATCAACTAGCAAACCATAGGCATTACTGTGAGAATATCATAATCACGAACTGGTTTAGTAAAGGTAGGGTAGGGCTATTTGATTGAACAAGTTTGCTTGGACGTAGTATTACGCGAGGTTATGCTCGAGCAAAGAAAACTTCCAAATCATCCAAGAAAAGTAAGGAATTTGTTTATGGAGTCAATTATCATACTTGAGAGAATTGGTTAGTTACCAGCACGGATCTTGAACTGACCTTGACTTGCGTATGATAGAATTTGAACAATCCCACCACAGCATCCCGGAACAACGTAAGTTCCGCTGCCCGCCACTCATGTTTGTTTGTTTGAAAACAATCGATGTTTTTATCCTATTGATTATTTTAAGAGGGTATGCAATGCGTGCCATTTTGTGATAAGGATAGGCATAGGATTTTGCGTTCATTGGAGCGGGACAGAGCATACGTTTTTGGAACGGGGCGCGGCGCGGCGTAGGCGCAAAATCATAGTTATGCTCATTTTCAAGAAAACTACGCAAATTATAAAGAAACTGGTTCAAAGAACCTAAAAATTTGTAATAACCTACGAATCAAAATATAAGTCATTTCAATAAACCGCAGGGTTCCTGAGATCTCGACCAAATTATGTGCGAAACAGTGCACTTTCATGTTTATGTTTTATTCGTATTTTTTTCACATTCGTGTTTTCACATTCAAGGAACCAAAGAAAACTTAAGAGTTTTTTTATCATGGGGATCCCGTGAGATCTAGGCCTAGTTTGACAACCAAAACCCGTTGGGTTCGCCCCTTAAGGTAGAGACCTCCTCCTCGTGTGTTCATAAGTTTTGAGACGAACTTATTTAATTAATTTAAAAAGAAAGTAATTCATGCAACCTTTTTTAAACTTTTAAAATTTTAAATTTCGAATGTTTTGAATCAGAAAAAATATACATTTGAATATTTGTTTCATTCTCCGTAAAAATGGCGCCAAAAAAAGATTTGCGTGCGACTGTAATTTCACTGTTTCAAGCAGGAAAAAAACCAATGCAAGTTTTTAGTGAAATCCAAAGTTTGGGATGTAGTCGGAACTTTGTGTATTATACCATAAAGAGGTACAAGGAGACCGGCTCTTTAGAAGACCGTGGAAGATGTGGCCGCCCGAGGTCTGTAAGCACGCCCGCCAACATCAAAGTAATCAGAGAGCGAATTCGTCGCAACCCTTGCCGGACTCAAAAGAAATTAGCTCTGCAGACCAACATTTCGCGAATATCGGTAAACAGGATACTTAAATATGATCTTAAACTAAAGGCCTACAGTCGAAGGAAAGTGCATTATTTAAACGAGCGTCTTCGTAAATTGCGACTGGAACGATGTCGGAACCTATTGAAGAGACACGATCTAAAAAGTATCCTGTTTACCGATGAAAAGATCTTCACGGTGGAAGAAAAGTTTAACCGGCAGAACAATAAGGTTTACGCCAGAAGTTCAAAGGACGTCCAGCCATCTGTACGCAATGTCCAGCGCACTCATCATCCAGCAAGTGTGATGGTTTGGTGGTGTGTTTCCTACGAGGGGGTCACTTCGCTTCATTTTTGCCAGCAAGGCGTCAAGGTGAAGGCACAAAATTACCAAACCGACATATTGGAAGCGGTGGTTAAACCATTAAATGATACGCTATTCGCTGGAAAATACTGGGTTTTCCAACAGGACTCTGCTCCCTCCCATAAAGCTAAGACTATCCAACGTTGGCTGGAGGCCAATTTGCCAGGCTTCATTCGGAGCGAAGATTGGCCCTCGTCAAGCCCTGACTTGAATCCTTTGGATTATTCTTTATGGACGGAATTGGAGTTGAGGGCATGCAGAAAGTCTCACCCAAACCTGGATTCTCTCAAGCGAGCCCTTATTAAAGAATCGAAACGGATTCCCATTGAAAAGATTCGTGCCGCCATAGATGAAAGGCGCACGCGTTTGAAGGCCTGCATTGAATGCAAAGGCGGCCATTTTGAATGATTTTTTTTTAAATACAGATCTAGATGTCAGTAGTTTTAATTTTAATATCCAATAAATGAATACTCAACTTAGCTCCAAAAATATTTTAGTTTTACTGTGTCTCAAGACTTCTTTACTTTTGGACATGTTAATTATGTGATGACCTTTGAATACCCAAGTTAACTTGGCTTTAAATGACAGGGGGAGGGAATTTATAAAGCTACCTGCACCCCTGTCCTGGCTGCGCTCATGTGTAAGATTGTGAGTATTTTTAGTGCGGCTAAGAATTAGAAGGGCTTCCTTGCAGTGAAAGGATATTTGATAGCGATCAATTACAAAAGCATTCTGGGAACTCACAGCAGTCCCGAGAACCGAGATCAAATTAAAGTTTGGGCGTGTTTTTGCGCTATGATCGATGTTATCAAAGAACCAACAAAAAGTTCTGAGTTTTAGTTTCTCTCTAATGGCCAAAGAGATTTGCAATTTGTCTCTAGTCATAAAATACTGATACTAAAAATATCTATAGGTAGCTATTTTCAAGCACTCAACGGAAGTGCGGCGGACGCTTTCACATTATCTCCGTTTTATTCATCAATCGAGTGTTTCTCGGCGCGTATTCGTCAATCAAGTCTTTCTGGTTTCTTTGTGAATAGGCAGACCCTTTGGCAAACGTCCACTGACACGCTCCAGTTACTAAACTGAAACGTTTTTAAAACCGGAAAAGCTATAACAAGCGAAGATAACATCTGATGTAACGTTATAAGCGCAAATAACTTAATTGAATCACGTGTCGCGTAAGTTTCTGTGATAATTCCGACGAAGGTGTCAGACTCTGATATTATGCAAACTATACCTACAGCCTTCTACTATGTATGTAGGTGTCGCTAGGAAATAGTATTTACGCCCTTGGTTGAAGATCTATGACATCAGCAATGCGGTAAGAAACAATGTATAGAATTGTGTGGTAAATGTGCGTTGACCTGATAATTGCAACATTAAAAGTAGGCAAGTACATGAGCTACGGCTGTGGTCAGAAGCATGTTACAGTATTGTTTTATGGCATAGAACTGATAAACTTTATAGACACAGTAAAAATAATGCTTTTATCCCTTAATCGTCTGAAATAACGAGCTATTAACACGAAACTATGTTGAGGATGCAGGGAATGTGTAGAAGTGGTAGAAACATAAATCCACATAACATAACATGGCAGTAATGGCAATAATAAAGGTTGATTCTAAGTGTTGATTATCCCAAAAATTAAACGACTCAGGCGGGACTTGAACCCACAACCTTTCGCTCAGTACGGGAATGTGGTGCCAATAGCGCCACCAAGTCGACCATCATGACAGTTGCAAAACTTTGGGGCGTTCTATGGCTATTATGCCTTTGGGCATTTTCGCAAAGTGTGGGTGAACACTTTAGAAACAAATGACCAACAAAGCTTAAATCCATAGATGTACTTAGTAACACGACGATAAAATAAAATTAATAAACTAATGAAATAGTAAGAATAAATTGTTAAGGTGAAATCAAATCATCTAACAACAACTGATTGAATACACCCTAACCTAAGGTTGGTCCCTCCAAGGTTATATAAATATCAATGCATTGGATAAGATAACAAATAATCTACAGTGTTGAAACAATCATGATGATAATGACAACATTAAGCTAGTGTTACATTGATTTAACTGGTTGACAGTGACACCTGCCAGTCTTGTAAGGGCTCAAAATAAGGCTATGAATATTGTTTGGATAACAGGTTAACAGCTATGAGACAACCAATGGATGACCAGATAAATGTGGTTGATTCTACACAGCAAACCAGCTTTTGAGGTTTGACCAAGTCAATGTGGGCCAAATTGGGGGCAAGAAGTCAGCCAAGTTAATACGGGTAAAACAAACTCTCTGCTTACATGTTTTCTAAACAAACTATGTCCACCCATGTCTTTGGAAACAACTCAAACTTAAGCTGCTAACTAGTTGTATTATGTTTATTATGTATACGCTTCTACAACAAAACTCCTAGTGAGTTGCAAAAATTATCAGTAAATAAATTCAAACAAATTGTCAAAACCTTCTTGTGTAAAAAGGCCTACTATAAAATATCAGATTATCTAGAGGATAAAAAAGCTTGGGACGGGATTTGCTCCAACTCGAAAAATAACAACTAACTAACAGGCTAAAGGTTTCTTCGTCACTTCTTTACTTTAGTCTACATACATACCGAAGCGACTGAAATCAAAAATATCACTTTATTTCCGTGTCAGTGTTTAATTATCAAGAATTTGACCTTTTCTAATTGTACATTTATTGTATTTATGGAAATAATGAGTTTTGACTTTGACTTTGTAAGAACATGGATTGTTAGCGCAGATAATAAGTAGCCAGGTCAATAGAACATCATTTGTTAAAACTAAGGAAACAAATAAGCATGTTGCATTCAATACTACATTCAATACTAGTAGTCTTTACGCATGTAAAATATAAAATGACTGATTACTACCAACACAAACAAAGCTGTTTCATTATTATCATTATCACTGTGAATATTAAACAATGAAAACTGCTAGTAATTTTTGGTATGAATGGGCACCATAACAAAACAGCAGTCTCTTTGTAGAGAACTTTCACTAGGTTGATAAGTACGTCCATGGTTAGGAAACTGTATTTCGATGAAAAGAAGGTTAAATCATTGCAATACTTATTACCGAATAATCTGAGATAGTAATCTAATATTTTCCTTTGCATAATTTTTTTTCAATTGACTTATAAAAACAAGCTGAGAAAAGATTGTATCTCGATTCCCCACAATAACTCAGATAATTGATTAATCTTAAGCATTACTACAAAAACTGGTTTAATTAAGTATTTACCTACTTTCAATGAACAAGTAATTACAGGAGCTGACATGTGTCAGTAGTAGTTTACAAAGCTACTTACTTTCTGTCACAGATTTCTAAATGTGGTCTAGGTTAATACTGATTTAAATAAAGAGATACCGAAATTGATGTTCATTGGGGGTAATGACTTAAATAGTCATTAACCTACTCTTTCAAAGTACACAGAAACTTCTAGGAAGGAATAAGATTTACTGGTTTATTGGTATGTGCATTATTGTACATGTTTAGACGGACATGTTTTTATTTTTATTTGTTAGTTCATATGCATAGCTTCGGTGATCTTGGTGTGTTTTATACTTATGAATATGTAAATTATGGCTATACATGTTACATATTATCATTATTTGTATATTCATAGGGAGATGTAAACAGGAAATGTGTTGAGCTAGAATACCCTAGTTTTGTGGTGATTGTGGAATATAGATGTAGAGTGCTAGTTAGTTAATAAAAGTACTTACCTTGAACGAACTGTGCACTAACGTCTCATCAAGGTCTATGACCATACACTTTTTATGCATATCCTGATGTCTCACTGGCGGTAATAATGGTCTGGGGGCATGGTCGGACATGACCAGGAGTGGTGGGGAAGCCCGGCCGTCGACGCTGTTCGCGCCATTACTTCCGGGAGGGCCCTTCCCGCGCCCGCCGCGCCAACAACACAGCAGCGAGCGCAGGAATCCGCCACTCCCGCTCGACTTCTTCGTCCCCAGCGGGGTAGACCCCGATACTGGGGTCCCGTCCCCATCGCTGTGCTGCCCGCCAGGGGATGATCCTAAAACAACCAATCCACATCAGAACGGCTTCTAATAAACACTCCACACTTAACAATATAAAACACTTGAACAGGAGACAGTCGCGACAAGCTCTCAAGGTTGCGGTAAGAATGTTATCGCGTCCACACGTTCAAATTGTTTACCTCACAACGCGCACTCCCGAAACGGAACACGAAAGGAGGTATCGAGATACATGATTCGCACAGACGGCTTTTTCACTGCATAAACGTTAGGCAAATATTTACGTGTCGTGAGGAGGTAACACAATACGCGCTAATTTGATGCCAGTAGGTAACAGGTGTAATTCAGTTGGGATTTACCTCGGTCGGATCCATAATTGTTTAATTGTTCGTCATCCCGTGACACTTGAGTTATAATGGACGATGCGTCCATTTAAACATTTGTTTTTGTCCTTATTCCAAATGGCAACGGAGTTTTTGTAAAATTTTAACACCATAAAACTATTTTTTATCTCCTTTCTATCGTACAAAATGGCAGGCTCTTCTCTTCTTGGCAAACGAATCCAACCAACTTCAATGCGATCAAATTAACGATGCCAACCTGAAAACAAAAACAACATTGAATTAGTTGTCTCTTTCTATTATGGCAACATGTAAACGAGTGTGAGTGAGTCAGAGAATACTTGAACAGTCATGAAGTTCATAAATCCGGTTTTTCGGTTGTCATCACTGGTACAAGGTGAAAGGTGCGTTCAATATTCAAAATGGATGGAAGATCTTATCTTTCAAAAGTTACATATTATGTGCGACCATCGAAATGAAAATTACTAATAGACGATTATTTGTATAATTCTACTAAATTCGTTATTGATGTTTGATTCATGAAATTATGATGAAATTACGTGAATATTGGGAAAACCAATACTCTGAGAAAAAGGGCAATGTTGTGAATTTGTGACACGATCATGTTTCTGAAAACACATCTACGACTGTGACATCTTTGACTTGTTGTCAACTCGTTGTCAATCAATCCATCAAATATCAAATCAAGCGAAGAAGACTGCGAGCAAGCAATTATTTTTCATCTGTGCTGTGCTTCGACGAATGTTCGAAGATGCTGCGTCAAGAGTTATAGTTTAATTTTTCTCGAAAATCTTCGTAAATTTACCATTACAAATGTAAATATCATACAATTTTACACAAAAATCTAAGAGCTAGTTAGAGCCACCATAAATCATGGCGCAAAGAGATCCTGGGCCCATCCCGAACAGGTGGCTAAATTGCCCCAGGAAAGCAACAGGATTATTTGCTGATAAATTCCTGGCTTTCAAGACACCACTGGGATCTCAATTCAACGAAAAAGTTCCCGAGGAGAACCGCTTCACTCCAGCTATGCTGTTCATGTACATGAAACAAATGAAGGTGGGTCCTCCAGGCATCAAGCAGCTGACTTGTGTTTTCATTTCAGATATAATTTTTTCCTCACTTAAATAATGAATAAAACAGCTGTAGTAAGACTAACAGTTACACATTAAACTTCAGGCCATTATCAGCACCCAAAAACCATAACTTTTACCTATTTAACCATTACTTTTATTATAATTTCGAATATCTCTGGTAATTTCAGGTAAAGCTAGGACTCTGGATTGATCTTACCAATACCAGTCGTTTCTATGACAAGAAAGAGATAGAAGCTGTAGGCTGCAAGTACGTGAAGATGCAATGCCGTGGCCATGGGGAGACTCCTTCTCTGGAACAAACTAGGTAAGGAAAAGCTCTCAAAATAAAATGTATTATAGTTGGCTGGAAAAAAAATAAGAAAGATGGAGATAAAAGTCATGTAAGCAACCCTAGTAATCTATGACTATGCTTGTTTATGTATTATATTGACTCAAAAACCTACCTCATTAACTCTCTAATGTTGATTCAATACAATCTTTGATACTAATGGATGCGCTAATGCATTGTGAGTCCAAATGCCAAATTCAATTTTTAGATTTTTTTTATTTTTGTTCTCACTAGAACATAATTTAGCTATAGAAAAAACACTTGCAGCAGCTTCACTCTAAGTGTTAGTTTTTGATACCCTGTCCAAGTACCTTCTATATACATACTTATATTTGCGAACAATATGTATTTTGATACACAAAATAAGTCCAAATACTAATATAAAACTAACAACCAAATTTCATAATAAGAAAACACATTTCCATTTATACATTACAATCTTCGATCAATTATATCAAGATGAAGGGTCACATACAAAATCAAAGCTAAAAGCTGTCCGCGTGAGTATATACTTATACAGCTACATTTGTTTACTAACAAGCTAAGACAAACGTTTTAAAACAGTTAAAGTTCAGCCTAATTCCAACCATGGCACCTAGTAATAAAGTCACAAATCTTCAAAATATGATCGCATACTTACAACCATTCGTCACAAAAAGCGAGCAAAGCAATAAATTACTCATGTCTCTTAGAAATGAAAAGACTTAGGTTAATTAACATCTTTTGTGAAATCAACCTTAAGGCGCAACAAATAAAGTATATTTTCCCGTTATTGCCTTGCGAGCTTCATTGTTTTGTTTCGTTTCTTGTTTGCTTCCGAGAATTTTACTCTGAAGGTATGGAGTCGCGTTTTTTAATTTATATTACGAACGTAAAAGTTTAGTTGTAAAACTTATTTATATTTTGGGTATCGTGTTTATTTGTATTATACATAGGTACCTATTTATTATTTTATAACGTTAAGTTTTTACAGTTCAGTGCAATTCCTAAATCAAAAATCTAAACTTTATTAACAAAAAAAAATACAATCGAATAATAGAAACAGATTAGATCTAGTATTTACAATTTAAACAATAGAGCTAACTGCACACTGTTGCAAACAATATACAGGTAGCTCAACTGATGGTTCATATTAATACCGGTCGGAAGCGTCCCCAAGACGCTGGCTGAAGTGCCCGGCTGTTATGGTAATGCTGATACGCAAATAAAAAATAATAATAAATAAAAAATATTTACTAAAGATTTAAGATTTTTCCATTTTTCCATGTTCCACACAAAAAAGTATGATAGCCACTTTATATTATAAAGTGGTTTATATATACAAAAAAAGGAACGTTAAGTATCTAATGTCAAAGTCAAAAACTCTTTATTTCCATAAATACAATAAATGTATACTTAGAAAAGGTCAAATTCTTAATAATTAAACACTGACACGGAAATAAAGTGATATTTTTGATTTCAGTCGCCTCGGTACGTAGACTAAAGTAAAGAAGCGACGAAGAAACCTTTAGCCTGTTAGTTGTTATTTTTCGAGTTGGAGCAAATTCCGTCCCACGCTTTTTTATCCTCTAGATAATCTGATATTTTATACCTAGTAGGCCTTTTTACACAGGAAGGTTTTGACAATTTGTTTGAATTTATTTACTGATAATTTTTGCAACTCACTAGGAGTTTTGTTGTAGAAACGTATACATTGCCCTTTAAAAGATACATTAATTTTGTGTAGTCTAGTTGTGGGCACAGCTAGTTTATGTTTATTCCTTGTATTCAAATTAAATATGTACATCGCTATTTTTAGGGAACCAATTGATATTTCTATGAGTGTACTATAGGTTTTCATAAACATATTGACATGGTACTGTCATTATGTTTATTTCTTTGAATTTATCACGCAGGGATTCTCTGGGACCCATATGTGAATCCCACAAACCGATAAAAATGTAACATTAACCAATTATAAAGTTCTTGTAACATATTATTTAAAATTATTACAATACAAATCTACTCCTGTTCTGTTACACAAAATTGTACGCGTGTATTTCTGGCGTATTTTTTGCGTACATTTTCCGTACCTTTTTAGCAGTGCGGTTGTTTATAAATCGGTAATTTTATTCAAAATTTTATATTACTAGTTAGTTTAAAGCTAAAAATATAACTTATTCTGCATGTACTTATCGAAAGTATGACACTCCGGCCGTTAAATTGCATTTTCGGGTATTATTTTTACAACTTTTGAAAACATATTGCGGCATTGTGACACGTGTTTGCGTTGGCGCTGCTTCAATCGTACTAAACAAAATAAGAGCTCACGTATCAAGTGCGCTCTTATTTACTGAGACGCATTTGGTGCGCTGACCCTTCATCTGGATATAATTGATCGAAGATTACAATCCCAAACGACATAGTGTAACGCATCAGTAGTCCATGTAACAGTTGCTTGTTACTTGGACTGGTTTTGCAAAACCATAAACGTGAGTTTGATTCCGAATGCAAACATTATTTATTTATTATATTTTTATGCATAAAGTTAATCTAGTTAAAATAGTGATTAATCTAGTTTTACTCAATTTAAGTACCTACACAAATTGTTTGTAACATAAACAACATTGCTAAACTAAATGCCTATATCGTAATAGTAAGTGATTATTTTATTTAATAATTATAAGTATAGATTAGCACTACTATCACCTGAAACACAGGATTACCTAGTTCAGGCTAAATTGTTATACTTAGCTATACTTATTCGTTTAGTGCACTACTGTTTCAAACCGTTTATAGATGAAAATTGTTCAGAAAATTTGACAAAAATGCTAAAGATAAGTGAGGAAATATTCAACACATGTATATGTCCAGCACACAGCCAGCAATATCCACAGGAGACAATGCTGCTTTAGATTTTCCAAACAAAAATGCCTTGACCAAAACAACTTGTTTTTTTCGTCAAGACATTTTTTTTTGTTTAACAAAAAAAATGTGTGTTTCAGCACGATGAGTGTGAGTGACTAAAGATGCGAAGCTGGCTTATACATATACATATAATGGTTGTTACCAATTGGTGTTCACCTGCTGATAACGGGTGGACACTTATAAAACCCCGGTAAATACTGGGGTTTATAATGCTGCTTTGGTTATCTATCAGCCTCAATACAATTATCATTCAACTTTGGATAATGAATGATGTATTGTGAAAGTATCGATCTCGTGAAACAGGCAGGTTTTACTTCGACTTTACTTCCGTTCGTACGTTTGTTAATTATACATGATTATACAAACATGTTATGGTATATATTTGTATGTACCAAAAAATTATAGGTACCTACATTTCAGATGCAACCTTCGGAGGTAGAGGAGGTAGGGGCCGAAAATTTTTCGACTTTATCAAAATATTTAAAAAATTTTGGAACCTTGGCAAATTTCAAAACCTTTACTTTACGAAGATTATAAAGTGTTCGACAGACCGTGTGTGTACAGAGTGTACCCCCAGTGTTCGTGCAACAGCTTGGCGGCTGTTTTAACCATAAAAGCCTGTCGGCTCTTTTAAAGATTTATTTAAAAAAGATATCGATAAATATCCGTTATTTGAAAAATTAAATGCTGTAACTTCATTTGTACGAAATAATACTGCTCACATTTTTTTTTAATTTTATCTGCCATGCCATTACCCCTTAGTAACAAAATCAATATTTATCTGGGAACTAAGTAAATAAAGCAGCTACGAGCACGTAAGGTTGAAAAGGTTTTACCTACCCCTACTTACCTTCAATAACCTTCCAGGGAATTCATCCATATAGTGACAAAGTTCCAGAACCAATCGCCGGATGTGATTGGTGTCCACTGCACTCATGGATTCAACCGGACGGGTTTCCTCCTTGTGTCTTATATGGTAGATCAACTGGATTGCAGTGTGGAGGTGGCTCTTAATGCTTTTGCTAAAATAAGGTGAGGATCTAGAGAGGATTTTAATTAAACAATACAAAAATTTACTCATAAACCGGTGTACTGTGTGAAAGTGACGAAGGAGATACATAATGGACAGTGACTGATACCATTAATTTTTGACAACGCATTATGAGCCAGCTGATCAAATCATGGCTTGGTTTATCGCTCTATTCCATAAACCAAGCCTCTCGCTATAACTACAGATTTTTGGTCTGCTTCTACAACATACTATAGATAATAATACTAATCTTAATATATAAAAGAACAAGCGATTTTCTGGGGACAACGCCCAGCCCAAACCTCTGTAGCTAGAAAGCTGAAAATTGAATAACTGGTATCTGTTACTTACACAACCTACCGCTAAGAAGGGATTATCATCCCAGGAAATTCCACCCCTAAGGGGTTGAAAAGGTGGGTTGAAGTTTTTTTGATGTTTTTTGTAACTCTTTAACCAGTGGCCCAATTAGCTTGAATCTTACAGAGAATACTAATAATACAAAACTATTGAACATGTAACAGGATTTAAAAAAAAATTATGTAAATGGGTTAAATCGCGTTATTAAAGTATGTGATTCGTAATAAACTATAAAGTAAATAATGATACACGTATTTTTTATTTTTACTAACTTTGCCTTGGTGGTTTGCAATCAATTTCCGCGCGGGCGAAGCCGCGGGGCGCAGCTAGTATAATAAAAATAATGCTGGACAATCCTCACAGGATCGTCTAGCCCCAAGCTAAGCACCCGCAACCTCCTGGCCGCGCCCCAACGGTCTCAATTTTCATTTTAGTACCTTTACATACAACTTTGTGACTTGTAATGATTTTATGTATGTAATGTTTAGGCCTCCTGGGATATACAAGCAGGATTACATACAAGAGTTGTACAAGCGTTATGACGACATTGAGTACACGCCAGCAGCTCCATCTAGGCCGGACTGGTGCATAGGTAAGTCTGTTGTCTAGTAACTTTTAACATGTTTCGAAAAAAGAGATTTTATTAATTCCACATGTGTATCTTTAAACAGAAAATTAAAATATTATTAATCTCAAAATGTTATATAGTCTAAAAGAATTTTCTAATAATAAATTGTAGTTAGTTTTGAATGTTGCATGCCATCTCTCTACTTATTTTGCATACCGTATCCGGTCAAGCATGTTGTTTCTCTTATATTATTTGTTACCTGTTTATACACATGTTTTTTGGTAAATAATAGTTATTTGTTCAACTAGTGAGCAGAACGATTTTTTGTTGCACGTGCCGATATTAAATACCGAGCTAGCGAAGCAGTCTAGAGTAGTCACGAGCGTAGCGAGTGGCTCTAAAGTAGACTGCTGAGCTAGCAAGGGATTTAAAAGGCACGAAACATAATTTGCTCGCGAGTTCAACCTACAACTTTTCACCTAGCGAGAAAATATTTTGTAATTTATAAAAGAGGTCGAATGTCAGGAACTCATTTTGGTCAACAACCATGGAGGGTACGAATGCTATAAACCTCTTTCAAACCATGAACGAACGAAATTATGCGTTTCTGTGAAGGTTGAACGCTGTCTAACCTCCTTCCCTACGATAAGCTAAAATGAGTGAGTCACAGAGGTGCAAGTCCCTTAAAAAGTCCGAACCTGTTGTGTGGTACATTATTTAAAGATGGCTCTGTCCGTCTAGCTAGAGGAATGGTCTTCACAAGTCGTCAAGCTACATATAAAAATGGCTATGCCTTTAGTGAGAAAGTTTACCTCCCTTGGTGCAGATCGCGTAGTTAATTCTCTTTATCATATTACACCATCGAAATTTAGTACAGCATTCTGAATTCAAATTACTTTTTTCAACAAGTTGAATAATATCCTTTATTCCACATGTGAGCAAAACCCGATTTTGCTCTCTTTTTTGAGCAACATAGTCACCGTTTTCGAGCGAGAGTGGTGAAAATATCTTTATCTTTTGTCTAGTGCATTGTAGCTCCCAAACAGACAAACAGATATATATTTTTTTTGTTTTAAGGACTGATTCAGCGGTTTCTTAGCTATGTTTGATGAAAATCGATAAAGCCATTCTATTGTTATGTTATGATTATTTATGACAGTTAAAAGTAAAGTCGACGTTGGAAATTTTAGATTTTTTCTGAAATTATCTTGAGGTTTCTTATAAATCTGATTTTAAATCAATAATCCAGTCTGCTGATCCTATCTGTAGATTGTATTGACCATGGAGAGTTGTGTCCAGTGATTAAACTTTTATGGTCTGTTTCCATTAGTGGTTTTTAGAGAAATATAATTATCTTGTTCGTTTTAGAAGAGGAGGAAGCGGACGATGATAATGATGATGACAAACCAAGCAACAGCTCGTCGGACCCATCTAAGTAAGCAAAAAAAAATTATAAATTTCTGCACATTCTTTATGCTGCCCCTTTAATATCAGCTCATTCATATGTAAATAAGTAGTAAATAAATAAATATTGCTGGACAATCAACACAGCGTCATCTAGCCCTTGGGGCTAGATGACGCTGTGTGGATTGTCCGCACACACGGTGACATTGTTGTAAGCAGAGCTTGTGTTATCGGTACTAGATGACTGATACACTTAATACAATACAATACATAACATTAATAGATATATTTATTATAAATAGAACCCAGAACACCCGGAACAAATATTTGCAGAACGTACAAACATTTGTCCCAATGCGGAAAACAAACCCGCAACCTCCTGCGTCGCAAGCGGACCTTCGCCCACCGCGCCACATCAGTCGCCAACATCATTCAACTGCTGGCAAAAGACCTCCCCCTAGACCAGGCGTGATCTTAGACAACGAGCGATCTTACTGTTATTGAAGTGTGACTAAATAATTTTGACTGACGGACTTTCATAAAGCCCGGCTACACGCTCCGTCTTACCTACGAGCATGCCAGTTTGCGCAGGTAAGAACGTGCGTGTAGACGGCAAGAGGCTTGTGCAATCGTTGACATGCTGAAGATTGGACTGCGCTGGCAAGACAGAGCTCGTGGCCGGACTATTACTCTACCCTGCCAATCTGCACGACCCCACGTCTCATACAAAATCATCTCATCATTCTTCCTTCTGCAAATTATGAAATAACTCACATTACAGGCCAAAAAGGAAGAAAGGCCGTCGCGAAACTACCCACAAAAAAGCTACCTTCATGTCCGGCATCCGCGGAGTAGAACCCTTTAATAACCAGCCCCGACTGAGCGAGGTGCAGAAGAAAGCCCAGGAGTACTGCGAGTGGAATAGCACTGGATTTCCAGGGTCGCAGCCTGTGTCCATGGATATGAATAACTTGAGGAAGCTGCATGAGAAACCTTATAGAGTGTCGTGGAAAGCTGATGGAGTCAGGTAACCACTAGGAGTCAGGATATATGCGAGACATATTCGCGAGTATTAGAGAAGATCATCATAGCAAGGTTCGCTATCAAAACGTCGCGCGTCCTCGAGGAAACATTATGTGCACAATGTAATGTTATGTTAATCATCATAGGAATTTTATTAAATTTTTGTTGATGCTGGCTTTTGGCCGTGCTTTTCACACGTTAGACAGAAACGTAATGTTTCTTATAGATTATTTATTCGTATAGATTAACCCCATTGGGGTAATCTGTGACTCACGAAGACATTCAATGGTCCGTAGCCATATTAGCCCTTGGTGTAATAAAATATGGCAACTTTTAGACAATTAGCGATACAGTCCCCTCTTAGCACCCTAATTATAGATTATGTTGAATTGAACACAAACATTTTAATTTCAGATACATGATGCTAATAGACGGTGAAGGCGAAGTATACATGTTAGACAGAGACAACTGCGTGTTCCACGTGTTTGGTCTCAGGTTTCTACACAGCAAAGATCTGAGGAGACATCTCAAGAATACTCTGTTAGACGGTGTAAGTATTATACAGTCGGGATTCCAGCAGTTTCTTGCTTCTCTGTCCTACCAATGTAGACCACATAACATAAATCACTAAATATTGTAGAACAAGGTTCCCCACCGTGTCTGTCTGTCTAAGCGCTATAAACTTAAACTCAAAAACTACCAATCAGGTTTCAAATAAGCCTAGAAATAGCTCCAAATCAAGCAGTTTGTGTAGAAAACAGCCCAGACACGGAACCAATATCTGCAGCATTTGTCCCGTGCGGGAATTGAACCTGGGACCGCGTGCGTCGCGAGCAGATCTTCGCCCGCTGCGCCGCTGAGGGCGTCAAGACCTTCGATCTTGTCTTTGTTGCAACCTCACCGAACTCCAAAATTACCACGGCTCGCTGCCATTTGTTTTCATGGCTTTTTATCTACCACTGCAGTCTCTAAAATTTTAGGACTCTCTTCGCTCGCTATTATTTTTTTCGTTATAGGTAAACTTGCTTATTTTTCCCAACATATAAAAAAAAATTCGCGGCTCCAACCCACACTACGCCGCCACTGCTCGGTCCTTACTTAACGCCCCATAGCTAGACCTGTACCAATCACAATCCCTGTAGGCTTGTAATATTTCATTGTTTTCAGGAAATGGTGATAGACAAAGTGAATGGGACCGATATACCACGGTACTTGTGCTACGATATCATCACTTTCGAAGGGCAAGATATTAGCAGTTTGGAGTTCTACCCACGGAGGCTGGGTTGTATAGAAAATGAAATTATTAATCCTAGGTAAGATAAGAGACCTCCCTGGGGTAAATGTGTTGAGTCGAGACTGCGATTCGGAAAACGTAGTCCAGCAGTGAACGAGTGAAGCGTTGATAATGATAACAAAATTGGGATGTTGTGGTCTAACTAATAATTTTGGGATATGAAGAGGTATTTTTCGAGTCAGAAATAATAAAAACTGCTCTATATTCTCCACACAGCATCATCTAGTCGACTCAAAATAAGCAGAGTTTGTTTTAAAGCGACTATTTGGTTTATCCCTTGGCGAATATAAAACCGTCTGTCTTAAGCGCTCCGTTCCACGCGAGCCTTCACTAGTCACCACGGAAATACTTTTGGTGCTACACAACCTAAATTTCGATGTTCAATATAATGTCTTGGTCCTTATAACACTAGGTGGGGTCGGCACATTTATTTCGCTTCCATTTTCCTATCAGCTGTCATTTCCGTGGTGACTGGTTCCACCACACACGTTCCACCTTTTTCATGGCCGGTTTCCACCGCGAGCAAAGCTGACCAATCCTGGACTCCGTATAACTCGCAAGAGTAAACTGCATCTTGTATTTCCACCAAATAGTCCGAGCGGAAAGGACTAAGCGAGCAGAAAAAGTTAAAACGGTCTCGCTCAGTTTAGTTCCAGTGGAAATCAACACTCTTTGTTGGAGGAAATGTAAACCTATTTCATTTAAAAGGACTCCGCCTACCTAACCATTTTTCGGTCATTACCCTTTCGCGGTGGAAAACCTACTTTACCCATGTCCACATTCTCACAATTCATATTTTCTTAGATATTCCTGTCCTCTTATAGGTATCCCTCCACATTCATTCCTAACACTTTTCTCGTCACATGAATTCCTTTGTCATCATCATCAGTAGAGACCGGATTATATGCAACTTTAAAAACCTGATATATGCATGGGAAAAGCCTGAAATTTGCATGAAAACTGATAAAAAGTGTCAAAATATGCAGCATTAACTAGTTAAAAAAGTAGACATTAATTCAAAATCATATACAACTTGTAAGATATCGACAGTAAATTAACATTACATTTTGTATCTATTTTCGTGGACGTTTAAAATCAGGTACTGATCCAATTGTGTCCGTTAAGTACGGACGCAAAACTCAACGTGTATCTAATCTCGCTTGATTATGCAAAGACAGGTTATGGACAAATTTTATTACTTTGACCTTATGATATATTTTTACATATAAACCGAGGGTCGAAATTTCAGTGTCTATTAAAATGAAAAATATACCTACTTTCATAATCCCAATATAATAAGGCAATTCAACTTTACACACACCGCGGACATTTTAGCTTACGCTCTCTTAGAGTACGGAACGTAACGATATTTCGTAATGAAGTAGGCCTCTAGTATACGAAAAATAAAAGGCGATCGTGCCAATTTGTAGTAACTGAGCTATACAACTCATTTAATTTGTTCATTTCTATATCATTAACTGTCTTACCCAGAAATATTGCAAATATAGCGAAAATATGCGTCATCAAACGATTTTAGGTAAAGTATGCAACTACCGAGGAAACTGTCTAAATATGCAAATGCATATGCAAATATGCAATTGCATATAATCCGGTCTCTAATCATCAGTAATATAGCATAACAAATGCCAACGTTTATAACAGAGACATTTTTTCAGGATAAAAGCTATGAAAGAGGGTATAATAAAGAAGGAAAAGGAGCCGTTTAGTATTCGCCTGAAGCAGTTCTGGGACCTGACGATGGCGCGGCAGTTGCTCGGAGAGAAGTTCGCTAAGACGCTGTCACATGAGCCCGATGGACTTATATTCCAGCCGTCGAAAGAGGTAAAGAAACTAAAGTTGATTGCCGGTATCCAATATTATAAATTCGAAAGTAACTCTGTCTGCCTGTTACCTTTTCACACCTAAACGGCTGGACGGATGTTAAACAAGTTTGGCACGGAGATAGAAGATATCCCGGGGACGGACATAGGCTACTTTCTATCCCGGAAAAGAGCGTGTGAAACCACGGGCAGCAGCTAGTAATTTATAAATGTGAGGTTTAAGGTGGTTATTCACGCGTGAAAAAAAATGTGATTTTACTCGTACTCATTACTGTTTTTATATATTTACTATTTTCTAGGTTCTACAAGTAATTAAAATAGCAGATAAGAAGATTTGCGCTCATTATAAGCCATTTGCTATGAATACAAACATTGAATCAATTGTAGTTTTGGGAGTCTATCGACAGTCAAACCAGAAAGAGTAGAAATTAATTACCGAGAAACTTAAATTTACTGTAAACTGGCAACTCTTTATGAAAGGCCAGAGTGGCCGCTATAGTGAATTTGTCGCCAGATTCAGCTTTTCGTCGCAAAATTATATGCACGTATTTTGCTTAGATACTTACCTACTTTTACTTATATTTAAAAATCATGCTTGTATTACAAAATTAAAGCATTCAAAATGTTTTATTGTGATAATAATATACAATTTTCAACAACCCAATGATAAAACAAAAATAATTATATAGGTAGGTACTGATTTAAGTATGTCGATTTATTTTCATAACAATAGAATACTTATACAGAATTAAAAAAACAGACCTGTAAAATAACTTCTTGATATTTCCCCGTTTTTATTTGTTGGACGCATGCAAGGAGGTCCTTTTTCAGCTATGATCCTAGGCCTCTTGTGCCCGTGTTTGACTCACGCTTAACCAAATCTGAATATTTTTTTCAGCGGTACGTACCAGGAAGGTGCGATGAGGTTTTAAAATGGAAGCCAGGACACATGAACAGTGTAGACTTCCGTTTGAAGATAGTCACTGAGGAGGGGACGGGGTAAGTCACTCACTTTACTAACAATGAAAATATCACTAGAGTACATGTACACTTCAGTAACCTGAGCTAAAATGGCAGTGAGCCGGCCACGTCTCGCGAAGAACCGACAACCGCTGGGGTAAACGTGTTCTCGAGTGGAGACCGCGACTCTGCAAACGTAGTGTAGGACGCCCTCCGGCCAGGTGGGATGACGATCTGCGAAAGACTGCATGCAGATGCTGGATGCGGCAAGCTGAATACAGGGCGTTATGGCTCTCATTAGGGGAGGAATATCCAGCAGTGGACTATGTGTAAGGTGGTGTGTTGGTGAGTAATTTAGGGTGATTGGTCCTCTTTTGTTTTTCTGGAGTTATACTGGAGGCCTGGATTTGTGACGTCAGCGTGGATGAAATGAATGAATGTATGAAAAAACAAAAGACAATCACGCCAGCTTTTAAAAATGTATGTATACACTTCAGTATCCAATTAATCTGGCCGCCAAATATAATTCCGTAAAATTATAATTATAAACAAGGTTTAAATACAAAGGGTTCTAGTTTTTCAAAATAGTATTTTGTCCAAAATGTTTTTATAAATAGTGCTCTGATGTGATAGTTATAGGACTGTATTTTGCTAATCAAGTTTATTATTTCAGGATTCTGCCTACAAAAGTAGGTCACCTCTACGTAGGACAACTAGAAAGGCCATTTTCTTCGATGAGAGTAACAAAAGACGTAAAGAACCTTAACAATAAGATAATAGAGTGCAAATTCGAGAATAACCAATGGGTTTACATGAGAGAGAGGACTGACAAATCTTTTCCTAACAGTTTTGATACAGCTACAGGTACAAACAAACTTCTATTAAAATTATTCTCTTTTTTTCCTGCGAAACAAATTAGAACTAGCATTAACAACTAAAACAGTTGAGGTAACTGCAGACTGTTGCAAACAATCAAGAGGTAGCTCAACTGATCCATATCGATGTCGCCTCCGGATCGTAGGCCAGTATTATGGAAGCTTGCCAGACATCGATCTTCGCTTCAGGAACGCTTTTCTACGGCATAAACGTTACTCAATATGCTTGATCTATGACTGAGCAAGCTTTCATAATACGGACCGTAGAATAGCTAGGGCGATTACGAAATAAACTGATTTGTTGGGAATACCTAATTAATTTCGTTCGACGAGATGGCTAAGTGACGTTTAATCGGCATAGGCCATCGATTGAACTTTTACGCTGTTTTGCAATCGGCCTAGCTATTCTACAAACGGGCTGATTCTACGGTCCGACGGCGACATCAATACCAATCGGAAGCGTCCCCATGACGCCGGCTGCATTGCCCCACTGTATGTCAATGCTGATGCGATGCGCCAGATACTCACCAGCTCTCGGGTCACGAGTCGCTTCGACCAGCTCTATTTCTTGCAAGATTCAATTTGAGCAAATTTTGACCCTTTTAACAATCTAACAAATACTTGTTTAGTTGAACAAAACAGAGAGTCGTAATAGGGAACTGCGCCTAGGATAAGACCTCAGCTCTTTTATCGACATAATTTGATCCGCCGCACTGGCGCAGCGGGCGAAGGTCCGCTTGCAACGCAGGATTCGATCTTCGCTTCGGGACAGTCAAATGCAAATATCAGCAGATCGTACAATCATTTTTGAATAATATATATATAATCTGCAGATATTTGTGCAGAGTGTTCTGGAGGTTATCTATGTATAATAAAAAAAAACTATGTCATATTTGTAGTACCTACATACTTCGTTGAACCGTGCGCCATATGGTAACAGGGGTGAGTGAAACCAAGTGCAATATCTAAATCTTAAAAATAGCCGAGCGTCTATTCTGGTTTCAAAGACCCGCCAAGCTATTGCACTTGGTTCCACCTACCCCCAGTTACCATATGGCAAACGGTCTGCCGAACACCCTGTATGTATATCAGTTATCTAGTACCCATAACACAAGCTCTGCTTACTTTGGGACTAGATGATGTGTGAATTGTCCAGCATTATTAGTGTTTTCGGTAGTTGATTTCTCTTGATGATTATATCTTAATAATTATATCACGTTATCTTCCTTTCAGGTGTATGCGAGAGTATAAAAGATCCAGTAACAAAGGAGATCCTATTAGACTACATAGACCAACACCGGTTTCACGACGATTGCGAAATTATGCCCCCGCCCAAGAAAGTACGACGGTAGAAACCTTAGATTAGTAGCAAACGATAACGAAAGGCGAAAGCGTTACCTACTCATGACATGTTGAAATGCTATAGTCAATCGCGCTCGAATATAAGGCACTTGAAGGTACAATCAACGAGAAAAACGCTGCACATGGTCAGCTACAACCATAACCATCTTGCAAAAGCGTTTTTAGGTGTATTTGAAGCGCTTGCGATACTTTTAAAAGTTCCTGAAAATTGACAATGTTCAGCACTTTTTTTGTTGACTGTTTGTTGCTTTGTATATTGACAGCTCCCGAATTGGACACACTTGAATGTGTACCCAAGTACGTTGCTTTGTGTATTGGCAGCTCCCGAATTGGACACACTTGAATGTGTACCCAAGTAGATTAAGTTTTATGTAAATCTGTTCTCACTTGAAACAACATTATGTACTTTGCTAGCGTTTTCGTTTCGCTTCTCTGGATCCACTTCTTTGGGATCCTAGTGTGTTAATAGCATTGTTATACGAGATTTTATGTAAATTATGTTGTGTACATATCAATAAATTAACATATTAAATCTAAGTTGCACATTTGAGACACCAAAATTCAATGTTTTTTTACACAATGTAACATTGAATTGCTGGCGAAGTACCTAGTAAGTTAATTTAATGTATTAATTAAGGATACTGTTAGTAATGGTGTACAATTTGGATTGAATGTATATCGTATTAAATAGGATTTTTCTCAGCACATAGTTTCATTTCTTTTTTGTTTGTCTTACATAAGCCATTGCCTACCCCGGTCGTGTCGCTCTGCCGTGCCATCGGATTGCAAGAGTGCACCTGTGTTTGCGCACAAACTTGTGCATATGTCTTGCGCACATGGTCACTGTTAAACTGGCCGCCGCGCCGCCTTTCATATGTAAAATTTTAAAAAAACGTTAAAAGTTCAATTTTTCAGTACAAATCTGTAATTTCATACTTTAACCCCTAATAATAGAAAGCCGTGGTTTTTGCCTACTTGATCACAATGATAGTTACAAGTGGTAACAAAACACCTTTATTAAAATAACTTTAACCTGGTAAATTTTCAGTTTGATTTGAATAAATAATATTTTTGGTTACACACCCTATAAATTACAATTACAAAACTGCCATTTGTTCTCTCCATCCACTTTAATATTTCTAATCTTATTTTCTTTAGACAGTTTTGTCAAATGATGGCTCACATTGTAGGCAGCTGCTGGCCAGAGGTGTTCAGGTGTTTCCGTATAAATTATCTTAACTAAATCCATGGCATTGAGCTGTTTGTCAGAATTAGCTTTCATAGCTTCTAATATCTGGCTTTCTCGTTGATTACGGTGTTCTATGTAGTGATTTATCTTTTCTTCAGGCTCCTGGAATGTGATAATAGAAAATGCTAATAAAAGACTGCGAAAAGACCAATCACACTGATTGAAATAAACATCTCGCCATCCTGCTGGTTCCCGATTGATCGACTCCGCTCTGCATCAGTAGGACTAGCGCCGCCACATTGAACAGATACCTAATCCGTCACCGATCTTACGCGGCGGAAAGCCATTTTAGTTAATCAAATTTCTATTTTCGGTTCGAACCGATCTTCCGCGTAGTGTGCCCATTAAAAGAAGCTACATAGATGACGGTCTATCTGTTGAATGTGGCGCTAGCCTAAAGCTGTGCGTCCACCGGATCGGAATCGGAGCGTGCGCGGCGTCGATATTTACAATTTGTCTATACCTTAACGTCATTGTAATTACTGCGTCCATTGCTTTCAGATTTTGCATCGGCAATAGGTATTTATGCGATTGCAATGTTTGAACTTAAACACTTGTCATAACTACTAACATAAATAGGGAACCTAAATAGATTTTTGTGATGTCTGAAATAACGAATTTTATTATTTATTAATATTAAAATAGGCATTTTCAAAGCGCTCGAGTTTGTCGTCTGCAACAGTATCCTTGTAGTGACGAGGATATTGTTGCGGATGACATCATCGCCAGAAACCGATCTCGGGCCTCTGTATTGGCAGGTGTGCCGATCCAGTAAACGCTGTACCATAGAAATCAATACAAAGCAACAAACCCTTACACTCCGATTCCGAAGCTGTGGACGAGGTACTCTTCGAGCGAGTACACACTAGGCGTTTTGAAGCGCACCACCAAAAGAGAACACTGTTGCGCGCGTTTGGGTGTGTACGGATACACACCCAAACGCGCGCAACAGTGTTCTCTACATCCGTACAGATGATTTTCAAAACGCGCGTTACTAAAATGCGCGTTTTCTCATAGCTTACCTCCACAACATTCCCATGACCCGGATAAATGACACTAGGCTTCAAATACAAAATCCTATGCAAACTCCTCATATACAAATACAGGTCTTCAAACACTGCTGTCCCTTCCCCCAGAATGCAGTCCCCACTGAACAGGACATTTTCTTCAGCCAACATGAGCACCACATGGTCAGTGGTATGCCCTGGTGTGTGGTGGATCTTGATGGTGGCACCATCGACTGAGATCACTTGACCATCAGAGAGCCATTTGTTGGGGATAGATGGGGGTAGTTCATTTTCAGGATCATCATTTGGACTTTTTTTGTGTTTCCATATTGTTGGTTGTTCTGGAAATACATAGAGATGGTAAAAATAAGCTCGTCATCTTAAGGTGGGTACTGACTGGGGCGTTACGGGGCTTAATGTAATGCGGCCTGTACACATTGGGCTAATGCGCTGGACCAGCATATTGGGCCAACTGTGTAGGTACAGCCGATCGGATTTTATGTACACATTGGCGTACGTACACTATTCATTCTGCATTGCCGCTTTGATAAAGATTGACGTGGAATCTCTTGCAGCCGCGGCAATTTTAATAGGTACAGTACGTGTGAACACTGTTTGTGGTGCGCGCCAAGATCCTTTGATGTGTGCACGGACAACCGACACTATTCAGTTTGCCAGCCAATGTTTTTATTTTTACACAGCGAGCGTCCGTGCAGTCAGTAAAAAAGGCGCTCGCAACGAGCAATGAGCGGATCGTTGGTCGCTGCGAGTGCTCCACTCCACCCTGCTGTCGGGTTTTTGGCGAATACTTTGAGTGTTACGCGCTTCAGTCTGTACGCCGCAGCGAGTCGTCACGAGCGCCGCATGGCACAAGCGTCGATACATAAGTAATACACTATACTTATGTATATGCCATTTTGGTCCGAAAGATCTGAGTAGAGAAAAATCCGAAACGGACCAAAAGTATCCACACTGGCAACAAATCTGAAGCATGGACGAGAAGAGTTTGAAACCAGTGAGGTGTTAAATGGATTTTAGGACATGGTGTTACATATCATACTTGTTGTGAATGGTACATTACGCCCCGTAACACCGGTCAGTACCTTTATAGAAAGCTGGTGCAGACTGCCAAATGATAAAAACAGAACCTATATCAGTTTTTGTCTATCTGAGTAAAGTGGCTGTGCATTTTTCTCGCTTGTTTATTTACCTAAAGAGAAAATATGAGCCCACCCACTCACTGC
Source organism: Eupithecia inturbata (assembly GCA_963662085.1). Taxonomy (NCBI): domain Eukaryota; kingdom Metazoa; phylum Arthropoda; class Insecta; order Lepidoptera; family Geometridae; genus Eupithecia; species Eupithecia inturbata. The sequence goes on along the minus strand of OY759180.1, from coordinate 3,499,938 downwards.
ATGTTCCCACACAGCCTTGACAGCTTCTATTTAAACAACTGATGATAATTGATGGTTATAGATAAAAAAGAAACATACTTGCAATACTGCCATACAGGTTTTCCACACCCCCTATATGGTCATGGTGCCAATGGGTGACCACAATGTGCTCAATATTAACCTGTTCAGACTGTACCACTTCTGCCAGATGTTTCTGGTACTCAGATACATCTTTATCACCAGTGTCTAGTAAGATGCGACTGAAAATAAAAGAGCCATGTTTCAGTACATGTTGGCTAATCTAGCACAAAATTGCCACTATGAGAAAGGCAATTTTTCATAGGTCCCTATATTATTTTTTTAGGATTCAAGCAATCCTTATTACTAAAGTGTTTAACAATTTGGCCAGGGAAACTTTTTCTATGCAACAGTTAATATCAATAGGTAAGAATTTCTGATATTCGCTTACTTCTTTCCAGACCCAATCAAATAAGTGTTTGTTCCTTGCAGAGTCATAGGACCTGGATTGCATCCTAGAATTCTGATAACTCGGTTGGAGAGCTTTGTTACTGCAGGAATAACCGCTGCTGCCATGACCTCTGAAATGGTTTAAAGTCCAACATGAATACAACCAATAATTTAATGTTGATGTTGGCTACCAAATGGTGGTTGTTCGGTGCCTTAGAACGTCTATAAATCATTAAAAGTTTAGTGCGCTCGCGCTTATAGGACTTTTCAGGTCATGAAATTGTGATAACAACTTACGTGTAGGTATACAAAGTAAGATTAGAACTGGATTGCTAACTCACTAGTGTTATCTTATTGCGACCTAAAAAGTCTGAATAGATGAAGAGGCCAGCAATATTGCTTCAAAAATTACTTAACACACAGTGTTATCTGAAGAAAGAATCTAGGTATTGCAGAATGTAAAGGAATTAGCAACTTGTGAAGTAAATTTAAAATGAAAATGATTTTAAAATTTGTTTCGCAAGCGGCGCCAAACTATAGAAGTTGAAGTTGAAAATTTGTTTCGTTGAAACGTACATTTGATTGACACGTTCCGTAGTACGCACGCAGTGCATTTTACTAGAAATATCTGGATCAACTAATTTTTCAGCAATAGCCAATGTAAAGCCATATTGAGTTATGTTATTTACATGGGTAGCCTAGACGCCGTGCCACGGGCTTATAGGGCAACTTTTTTCGGGACATAAATCGGCATGCAGGTGATGTAGGGGATTTTGTAGGATACTACTACACTCGTTGAATTGTGTAAAATGTTTTAATTATGACCACCAATCGTATAATGGGAGTAAATTTCCAAAAAAGCTATTAAATGGGTTGAACGTCATCAAAAAACAGTTTAAATAAAATAAGGACGCAAGAAGGCATTATGGCAACACTAACTCATCACCATTTTTGACATTTGATTTGACTCTTCGATAGATTTGACTTGACAGACCAAAAAAATAAAAAGTTCGACGGAGAAAATCACGAAAATGGCTGGTGCGCTAGCTAGAGTTTTTCATGGGTCTAGGAATCAATTGGGTAATTATTCCAGTTCGTTTTAACCTCAAGAAACGTCTACATTAAGTTTTTATTTTGAATCCAAGGCTACCTGGGCCCACGACTCATTGTTATTGTGCGAGGATCGTGAAAGCTTACATAATTTTGACGTGTTTACAGGGCTCGTCGGACTTGTGAGCACCAACAATGTGCCGGTCCGTTACCAAACCCAGGCTCCTCCTGCCAAGGACCACTATGGACCATTGGCCGATCAGGATAGGATATTCTCTAACTTGTATGGAAGACACGATTGGAGGCTCAAGGGTGCTCTGGCCCGCGGAGACTGGTACAAGACCAGAGAAATCATGGACAAAGGAACCGATTGGATCGTCAGTAAGTGCTTATCTGTTCTGTACTGGCACAATAAACATTGTTACTATAGCTTTAATTATACATTTAAAAGTATGTCTATAAATTTAAGCATGCTAAAATCATGCATGATCATGAGAATACCTGTTCAACTGGGTCTTGCCATTGTGGCATACAAAGATTCTGATCACTATGTCACCAATACATTATTTTTTATTGTTACCTTTCAGATGAGATGAAAGGCTCTGGTCTGAGAGGCCGCGGAGGTGCTGGTTTCCCCACGGGAATGAAGTGGTCCTTCATGAACAAACCTGGAGATGGTCGACCAAAGTACCTAGTGGTCAATGCTGATGAGGGGGAACCCGGTACTTGTAAGGACCGTGAAATCATGAGGCATGATCCCCACAAGCTGATTGAAGGCTGCCTTATAGCAGGAAAGTCTATGGGTGCTCAGGCTGCCTACATTTATATCAGAGGAGAGTTTTATAATGAAGCTAGTAACTTGCAAGTTGCTATTGCTGAGGTGAGAGAATTGAGTAAAATATAAGCTTTTTTCAAATCAAATCAATTAGTTTATTCATAAAAGACATGGTAAATTACACAGGTGGTATTATAAATAATTCTATATAAATAACTAATTTCTGACTGCAGCTTTGCATGCATTGTTTCTGAATAACTTTTAAATAATAAAAAATATATATCTATGTTATATATTGTATTAAGTTTATCAGTCATCTAGTACCCATAACACAAGCTCTGCTTACTTTGGGGCTAGATGATGCTGTGTGGATGGTCCAGCATTATTTATTTATTTAAATGTTATTTCTATCCCATGGGAACTGATTTTTTTGATAAAAAGTCCAGGTGTAGCTCTAACCTATACCTTTGCAAAACGACAGCTCAATCTGTTTTGGAGTTTCGGAGTGATGAGGTAACAAACATCCATACATCGACATAAACTTTCGCCTTTATAATATTATAAAGGCTGTAATGTATCACACTGATATCAGTGTGATACATTACAGCTCAAAACTAAAGGTTTCCTAAACCTGTTAATTTACTTTCAGGCATACCAAGCCGGCTTCCTTGGCAGGAATGCTTGTAACTCGGGTTATGATTTTGATGTATTCGTTGCCCGTGGTGCAGGGGCCTACATCTGTGGAGAGGAAACAGCTCTAATCGAGTCCATTGAAGGCAAGCAGGGCAAGCCACGTCTAAAGCCCCCATTCCCTGCTGATGTTGGTCTGTTTGGATGCCCCACCACTGTCAATAATGTGGAGACCATTGCTGTGGCACCTGTGAGTATTTCTCATCATTCTCACATTTATTATTATTTACCTAGAATACAATATATTATATGTATGGGGTATGGCATTATTCTTTGGGTTGCAATGCGAAATCAAATATGCTGAAGGGTCAACTTTCCTACTTCCTCCACATTAAATCATTCAGAAACCTGATCTGTAGAGCATAAGAGAAATAATTTTGTGTCATGTCATCTGAAAGTCTACTGAAGTCTCTTTGTTGCCCTCTTATGACATTGAATCATGGTCTACCTGTGTTCTATTGTTGGTTTTAGGCAGTTTCAATTAGACTACTATAACAGCTTTAGCCTAAGCTAATTATAATTTAGTTTGATTCAAAATTATGTGTTGTTAATCTGTACAGACGATCCTACGCCGAGGGGGCGCCTGGTTCGCAGGCTTCGGCCGCCAACGTAATTCTGGAACCAAGCTGTTCAACATCTCAGGACATGTGAACACACCTTGCACCGTTGAAGAGGAGATGAGCATTCCTCTAAAGGAGCTGATTGAAAGGCACGCTGGAGGCGTCACTGGAGGCTGGGATAACCTGCTGGCTATTATCCCTGGTGGCTCCTCCACTCCTCTCATTCCTAAGGAGTAAGTTTCAAGATACATACAAGTAAATCACTGGTTTATTCCTTTGTTTCTTTGATTTCTGCTAGTCGACTTCTTTTGACATGAATTTGAAGATGCAATGGGGTGGAGTAAAATTAAAATTGTTTGTTTCATGAAATTACGTTTTGAACATCCTTGGAGTCAAATATATGATCTTTTTAAATATTATCACAGTTCAGTTTATGGAGTTTCATTGACTGACTGCGATATCCTGATTCAAACTGTAATATAATTTTATGTGTATTTAAATGTAAACTAAGCAGTATATATATCTTTATTTTTAAAAAATGGTAAAGGGTTTGACCACCAAAGATGAAATTATCTTTCATCTTTGGTGGTCAAACCCTTTATTGCTTGTCTATCCCATCTAGGCTATTGGGCCTAGATGGGAGCATGCTTTCCCAGAAGGAACGTATTAGTTATCATTAGAGACTGGATTATATGCAACATAAAATGCTTGAAATATGCATGAAAAAAGCTTGAAATATGCATGAAAAGTGTCAAAATTAGCAACATCATATAACATCATCTTTCATCATTCCAAAAAAAAGCAATTCAGTATTCATTCGATTAGAGTACCGATCCAACGAAAAGAAACGGAATTTCGTAATGAAGTAGGCCTCCAGTGTACGAAGTACAAAAAACGAACGCGCCAACGGAGCAACGTAAGATTTCATTTGGTTATTTGCATACCCAAAAATTTACCCAAAAATATCGAGCGAGAATATAGCGAAAATATGCATCATCACAAGATTTTTGGTATAATATGCAATAACCGATGAAAATTGGCTAAATATGCAAATGCATATACAAATATGCTATTGTATATAATCTGGTCGCTAGTTATTAGAAGGTAAAGGTGTAATAATTAAGATTTGTAAGTAAAGTGATCTCTTACGTATCAATCTTTACCATTTCAGCGTGTGTTCAACCGTTCTCATGGACTTCGACGGCCTAGTGGCTGCGCAGACCTCTCTCGGTACCGCCGCCATCATCGTCATGGACAAATCGACTGACATCGTGAAGGCGATCGCGCGTCTCATCATGTTCTACAAGCACGAGTCTTGTGGCCAGTGCACGCCGTGCCGCGAGGGCGTGTCGTGGATGAATAAGATTATATACAGGTAAGATTATTTTCACTGTTATTTAGTAATTTTTATCTGATTTTGAGCCGCTACTAAATAGGACATGTTGCTTTCACTGGTTTAAGATTTGTTAGTTCCTCGACTCGTTCAGTCGTTCCACAAGTAGGTATAGGATTGACTGTCCCATCAGGTACTAGATGACTGATATCATCAGCATCAATTTATCTCAGTCCACTGCTGGACATAGACCTCCCCAAATGAGCGCCATAGCGCCCTGTCTTTAGCTTGCCGCATCCAGCGTGACGCTGACTGATATACTTAATACAATATGCTACATAGATACTTTTTATTATAAATAGATATACCCAGAACACACGAAACAAGTATTTGCAGATCGTACAAACATTTGTCCCAAGGCGGCAATCGAATCCGCAACCTCCTGCGTCGCAGGTGGACTTCGCCCGCCGCGCCACATCGGTCGTCGGTCGTATAAGAGCAAGTTATTCTGTGTTTTACGGCTCATCTCTATTGAGACTGACACGTTACCGAACCATCGCCCATCATCAGCCCATCTAGTCTAGGATTTGATCGTTTTCGTGGATCTACTATGATGGTGACACAAATCCATTAGGTTCGATCTAGATTTAGCTAGAATTTCCCCATCTCATTGCAATGACAACTGAGAATTTGTTATATTTTTGTGCAGAATGGTTGACGGTAATGCTTCGCCCAAGGAAATTGATATGCTGTGGGAAATCTCCAAACAAATTGAAGGTATGTACAAAACTAACATTGCAGTTTCTCAATCACTAATTATATTGTGTTCCATTCAATAATCAGACTTGTTATGTACATGTACACATAAAGCAACTGAATAAATAAATAACGCTGGAGAATCCACACAACATCATCTAGCCTCAACCAAGCTAAGCAGAGCTTATGTTATGGGTAACTTTTACTTAATGCATTATACTAGGTACATAGATAGATATTTTTTATTATACATAGAAAACACCCTGAACTGCAGATCGCACAAACATTTGTCCTGAGACGGGAATCGAACCGGCACCCCCTGCGTTGCAGGCGGACCTTCGCCCGCTGCGCCACAGAGGTCGTCGATTATGATTAATTATTGTATTATTTATTTATCCCTTGATTCTTCTTTCTAATTCTCTGTATTTCAAATATTTTCCTTTCACCCAGGACACACAATCTGCGCTTTAGGCGACGGCGCAGCCTGGCCGGTCCAGGGTTTGATCCGGCACTTCAGACCTGAGCTCGAGAGGCGTATGGAGGAATACGCGCAAGCCCACGGACCAAGCAAAGCCGAGAAACTTTACTAGTCTCTCATAGTTAATGTTAGACGAGCAACGGTAAGTATTGTGAGATAGAGTAGGTAGCAAATACACAGGAATACAGTGTTAAACTTTTTTTTGTCTTTCACTGTTTTTAAAAACATACTTTTGGTTACCTAAAGCTTGTGTAAATTAATTCTTCTTTTTATCTATTTATACATAAATCAATACCTAGTTTATAAGACAAAGTGTATATTTCAACGTACTGAGCCAAATAAATTAGCTGATTGAGATTATCAATGTTGCATATTTTTCCCAATTCTGTGAATTTATTTAAATTTGATTATGTTCAGGTATTTGTTTATTACATCTCATATTTTAACTCAGTAATGCTATATTTATTTATATACTCCATGCAATTTTTTACGTATATTTCGTCCTCACTGTTAAAAGTTTTACAATAAAAAACTAATAAATATTACTTGGGTTTATTATTAAAATAGATCTAAAATAATAGATAAAATACAACTTTAAGTAAAATAACTTTGTTTTAGTACATACGAACGTGAAGAAAACATATTAACACACAAAAAGTTTTCATTATTGGATAATAGTTCTCCTTGCTTCCTGAGTGGCTTCAGATCCGCATGGAATATGCCACTTTACTTCCCCGTCATCAATATTATTTTGAACTTTACTCTCCTTTATCAGTTTAGCCAAATGATGGCTCACGTTATAGGCAGCAGCTGGCCAGAGGTACTCAGGGGTTTCCGCATCAATTATTTTCACTAAATCCATAGCATCGAGTTGTTTGTCTTTATTGTTTTTCAATGCTTCTAGTATTTGGTCGTCTCGCTTTTGGCACTGTGAGATGTAGTACTGGATTTCTTTCAATGGATCCTGAAATGTCGTGTAATGTTATCATCAGTAGCCGGATTTTACCCACTACGGCTGCGTGTAGGCCTCCCGAAGTTAACCTGCTACCATGTGGCTCCTGTGTGGAATATTATGAGGGATCCAAAAAGCATTTCGTGTAAAACTTTCCGTACCCATGAGCAGAGGGGCGGCAGCCCTTTGCTTCGCACAGCACTGAGGCTGAGCGGTGAATGAGTTCTTAGGTTAATAGCAATTTAAGTTTTGGTTAACCAATTGTTTTTTTCATTAAAGCGGTATCTATGAAAAATTAAAAAACAATTTACCTAAACAACATTTCCATGACCAGGATAAACCAAACCTGGTTTCATATCAAAGATCTTCTCCAAGCTTGTCAAACTCGTAAATAAATCCTCTTCAAACGTTTGTGTTTGATCCCCTAAAATGGTGTCTCCAGTGAAGACTATATTCTCTTCTGCTAAAGATGCAACTACATGGTCGGAACTATGCCCTGGTGTGTGGTAGATTTTGAGAGTAGCCCCCTCGACGGAAATCTCTTGGCCGTCGGTTAGCCACTGGTTAGGAATCACTCTGGGCAATTCATTGTCAGGAGGGTCATCGGGGCTTTTCTTGTGCTTCCAAACTATTGGTTGTTCTGAAAAACAATAGGTGCCTTACATTTTTTTGCACACGTCGTAATGTGGGGATAATTATGTTTGAGCTACTGAAATAATTAGGATTCTAAAGTGTATAAGGGTGCTTTTCCACCAGAGCTAAGTGGCATAGGCATGCTTACGTAAGCTAAGTGCCTTTTCACGTGCATACGATCACGGCACTGTAAAGTAGTAATGTATGATCTAAATAGACAACTTTCACACGGCACGGCGATCTCGCCGTGACCGTATGCATGCGAAAAGGGACTAAAGATCGGTTTCTACTAAAGCGAGGTTCATATGTAAAATCAACAAATAACATGGTATAAAAATGTTAAGTTAGGTACACTATGATTAAAACAACTTGGCGGCAACCTGAAGTTTCGTCAATGGCTGCGCAATACTCGTGACAAAATGGTGGTGCGCATGTGAAAACTTCACTCCGGCCAAGTTGTTCTAATCTACGTTACTTGGTTCACATCTCGTCTCCACTCCGTTGAAAACCTGGCATTAGGAAGAAACCTTACTAGCGATGCTTCCATACAGGTCTTCCACTCCTCCAATACGATCGTGATGCCAATGGGTCACCACAATGTGCTCAATATTGATGTCTTCAGACTTCACCACTTCTGCTAGATTATTCTGGTATTCCGAAACGTCTTTTTCACCAGCGTCTAATAAGATGCGACTGAAAAACGTGACAACTTTTTTATGTAACGTTTTGGCCTTTGACTGATAATATCAAGATGTCTATCTACGTATTTCTTGGCTCGTGACAACCCACTGCTGTAAGTCTTACCCACGTCTTACCTATAGTATAAGAAGGGCCCACTGCAAGAACGATGAATGTCCATTGTTTGTTGTTTTGAGATAATTGAGTTTAAAGGTTAACATTGGTGAAAAAAAACATCAGACCTGAAGATCTGTAAATATTTTTATTAAAGATAAAGAACATGTATAGTACGTAGTGTATATGTAATTGTTTTAATTTTCTTAAGTTTTTCAAACACCACCGTCTATATTGTTCTCATAAGTCCAGTCCATCCCAAGGTTGCCTGGAAGAGATCGCTCAAAGCGATAAGGCCGCCCTTTGTACTTCCTTGTTTCTCAGCATTTCCTTCTGTATTATATTTTGTGTTTGTGTGGTACAATAAAGAGTTATCTATCTATCTATCTATCTATGTATTAAAGTATTATGTCTTAGGAAAATTATCATTGTTTAGGGTTTAGAAATTAACGAAAAATCATATACCAAATCTTAAGTAAAACATGTAGATTCAGGACTAAAACGATCTATGTCCACACTGTGCTTACGGTCAATAATTAATGATATAGTATGTCCAAATTATTGATTTAATAACCTTCTGGTTCGATAGTATTTGCACCAAGAGGAAGGCCATCGTAATAACGTTTCGCCAGTTTCATGACACTGGAGTCGAAGTTTCTTCAAAACAACACTCATTCTTCCTGCCTTCTTTCTTTCGTATTTGTGTATGTCTTATTGTTTTCGGCCATAATTTTATCGTAACCTTAGTTACACAGCGGTAACAGAAAACAATTGGCGGGATCGCCTCTGGTTTGACAGCTGGGTGGCGCTCATTGGACATAGATCATTATTGCAGTGTACATCTGTGACATTCGGCGTTATAGTACTGTAGCCTACTATTTAAAATGTTTTTTTCTCGGGATTGCAAGCGATATTGTCAAGTTTGAAAACAAGGGAACAAACTACCCATGTCAAGTGACCGAATGACTAACTAAAATTTCAAGATTTTGTGACATTCATCGCTTTCTAACTAGGTAGGTATACATATAAACATCACTTATCAAAGAATTATTTGAGCGAATAGTAGAAAGCATTTGATTCTAACCATCTTTTTAAATTATTTCTAAATTTAATAATAACATTAGGAAAGCTTACTTTTCCCGGTTCCAATCAAATAGGTGTTAGTTCCTTGTAGAGTGGCAGCTCCAGGGTTACATCCTAAGATTCTGATAACCCTGCTGGACAGCTTCGTTACTGCAGGAATAAGCACGGGCATGGCCTCTGAAATAATAAAACAAAATGCCGTGCTAATACCAGGTATTTACAACTGCGACCACCTTGACATTTACCTTCACCTGGAATACCCCGGAAAATTATAGCAAGATACTGTTTACTTACTTTAAAGAAGTACCTACTCGTAGCTACAGAGGCTGCAGCACAAATGTCTAACTTTAAGCTTCTTATCAAAAGATTTTACTAACGTAGAAGCCTTAATGCGTTGTTAGAGTGGGAGTAATTGATCCAAATAGCTGCAAATAACGGAATCCAAACAAATTCAACCAAAATAAGTTTTCTGCACCGATTTCTAAGAATTCTACATACTTATAGTCTCCGTAGGTATTATATTCTCTTGGACTTATAGTACTCACTTGTGAATCAGAAACAAGGATCCAAACACTGTCACATTCACAATCAAAGAGTTTTTATTGGCTTTGCTATCACGCTTGGCACTGACCTCCATTTAGGTATCTACAGGTCAGTGCGCTATGGTCATACTTTTGAGAATCCTGACCTCTTTTACCTTTGTGTAGCCGTGGTCGTACCTCTTCCATTTAAAATTTACATTTTCTGACAATCAATGTCCTATTGACATTAACAACTAACAACATTTCAAAGTGAAATTATAAAATTATCTTTTAGAAACCGAGTTTTCTTTATTTATTGTATCCATACAGTATTGCAGGGATAATGGCTGGTGCGCTGGCTAGATTGTTTCATACACCTGAGCCGAAATTGGGTAAAACCTTGGTTCTCTATTTACTCAATTCTACGTCTGCATAGGCTTTATTATATGAAATGAAGAAATAAAGCACCTACTGGGTAGTTCTCTTGAAGTAGGACCACAAAATAATATGCGTGCTGCTTCCAGCCAGCAGAGCAGTCATAAAAACCAAGGTTTTTATGACTGCTCCGTGGCAGTTTAGTTATTTGAAGTCAGAATATAGGCCCCTAAAGGATTCTCGAATTCGCTGTTGTCCTTTACATCTTTAGAGAACTAACTTTTAACATATGTAGGCAGGCATCTAGTTTTGGTGCAAGCTGCGTAGACATCCATATTCGAACGTTTTCTGCAGGGATCTTTGGCTATCTTGGAAGCATCTACTATGTACCGGTTGGACAGCAGATGCGTAGCAAGCACTGCTATGGAAATTTGCAAGATTCGGACAGAGTTTTCACCAATTTGTACGGAAGATACGATTGGAGACTCTGTGCTGCTATGTCTCGAGGAGACTGGTTCATGACTGATAAAATCATTATGAAAGGTGCCAAATGGATAGTAAGTAAGTGCAAACTGTTTTATATGAGTTTATTTACCGACTAGATACCTACCTAGCTAATGTATCAAAATTTCGTTTTTTTTTATTCAAAATTTGGATATTCCTTCTATACGCTATTGAGTTTGAGTATTTTTCTTTCACTCAAATATTTGTCAAATATTTTAAAGAAATTGAACATTTCACGAATAAAACAATTTATAGGTTACGGCTACGGCTACAGATAATTATTTTGTGTTCTCAAGGCCGTTGTGTTATACATAACATATACCTCGTGTGTTCATAAGTTTTGAGACGAACGTATTTAATTAATTTAAAAAGAAAGTAATTCATGCAACCGTTTTTAAACTTTTAAAATTTTAAATTTCGAATGTTTTGAATCAGAAAAGATATACATTTGAATATTTGTTTCATTCTCCGTGAAAATTGGGCCAACAAAAGATTTGCGTGCGACTGTAATTTCACTGTTTCAAGCAGGAAAAAAAACAATGCAAGTTTTTAGTGAAATCCAAAGTTTGGGATGTAGTCGGAACTTTGTGTATTATACCATAAAGAGGTACAAGGAGACCGGCTCTTTAGAAGACCGTGGAAGATGTGGCCGCCCGCGGTCTGTAAGGACGCCCGCCAACATCAAAGTAATCAGAGAGCGAATTCGTCGCAACTCTTGCCGGACTTAAAAGAAATTAGCTCTGCAGACCAACATTTCGCGAATATCGGTGAACAGGATACTTAAATATGATCTTAAACTAAAGGCCTACAGTCGAAGGAAAGTGCATTATTTAAACGAGCGTCTTCGTAAATTGCGACTGGAACGATGTCGGAACCTATTGAGGAGACACGATCCAAAAAATATCCTGTTTACCGATGAAAAGATCTTCACGGTGGAAGAAAAGTTTAACCGGCAGAACAATAAGGTTTACGCCAGAAGTTCAAAGGACTTCCAGCCATCTGTACGTAATGTCCAGCGCACTCATCATCCAGCAAGTGTGATGGTTTGGTGGGGTGTTTCCTACGAGGGGGTCACTTCGCTTCATTTTTGCCAGCAAGGCGTCAAGGTGAAGGCACAAAATTACCAAACCGACATATTGGAAGCGGTGGTTAAACCATTAAATGATACGCTATTCGCTGGAAAATACTGGGTTTTCCAACAGGACTCTGCTCCCTCCCATAAAGCTAAGACTACCCAACGTTGGCTGGAGACCAATTTGCCAGGCTTCATTTGGAGCGAAGATTGGCCCTCTTCAAGCCCTGACTTGAATCCTTTGGATTATTCTTTATGGACGGAATTGGAGCTGAGGGCATGCAGAAAGTCTCACCCAAACCTGGATTCTCTCAAGCGAGCCCTTATTAAATAATCGAAACGGATTCCCATTGAAAAGATTCGTGCCGCCATAGATGAATGGCGCACGCGTTTGAAGGCCTGCATTGAATGCAAAGGCGGCCATTTTGAATGATTTATTTTTAAATACAGATCTAGATGTCAGTAGTTTTAATTTTAATATCCAATAAATGAATACTCAACTTAGCTCCAAAAATATTTTAGTTTTACTGTGTCTCAAGACTTATGAACACACGAGGTATTTATACATAACGGCTGCCATTTAGTGAGAAAGGTGGTCTGGCCACTTTTCATAATCGTCGATCTTTTGATCTAGTTTCACCCATTTCGGTGATTGTAGGTTTATCTAGTTCCATCTCCATAAAAGCAGTAGGTATTGATAGCTAAGGCGTGACGCGGCCTGCACTAATTAGCCTTCTGTCTATAAGTACTTTATCTTACAGATGAGGTTAAAAAGTCTGGTCTAAGAGGCCGTGGCGGTGCCGGCTTTCCGACCGGTATAAAATGGTCCTTCATGGCCAATAAGCCAGGAGATCGACCGAAGTACCTCGTAGTTAACGGCGATGAGGGCGAGCCCGGGACCTGTAAGGACCGCGAGATCATGCGGCACGATCCCCACAAGCTGATCGAGGGCGCCCTTCTGGCCGGGACAGCAATAGGCGCTGAAGCTGCATATATTTACATCAGAGGAGAGTTTTACAACGAAGCGTGTAACTTGCAACTCGCAATTGCCGAGGTAATGTTGCTAATTACAACCTAGAATTTTGCATGCATAAAATAATCTAAACTACCTTTAAGTCGTCGACACCAACACCAAGCCCTTAATGATCGCAAACAAAAAAATATGATTTTAGGTAGGGTTTAAGATACCTACCTCAAAGTATTTTAAAAGAAAATACCTGTAGCTAACTGTGTGCTCCCTGTGTCTGTTTCCGATCTGCTTCAAATGGACTGTCGCGTAGGTGATATTCTGCTACTAGTACTATAATATTATAACGGGGGCATTAACTGGTTTATAGTTAGGTACTGCCCACGGCTTCGTCTGGAACACTATGGAAACGTTAAAACTTTTCAAGTTTTTTTTCCCAATGGGCACTGATTTGTGGGATAAAGAGTAGGTATGGTTTATTCCAGGTCTAGACCGACATTTATGCAAAGTTTCAGTCCGATCCGTTCAGTAGTTTTGGCGTGAAGAAGTAATAAACATCCATCGCATTTACGAGTATAATATTATAATACATTACATTATCCTTCCCAACCACTATAATGTGATGTGATGTGATTAGTGTGATACCTGTCAACCAGGCATACCAAGCCGGCCTCATCGGCTGTGACTCCTGCGGTACCGGCTACAAATTCGACGTATTTATCCATCGTGGTGCTGGGGCCTACGTTTGCGGAGAAGAGACGGCTCTCATCGAGTCCATTGAAGGCAAGCAGGGCAAGCCGCGCCTTAAGCCCCCGTTCCCCGCCGATGTTGGTCTGTTTGGATGCCCCACCACTGTCAATAACGTGGAGACCATTGCTTCGACTCCTGTGAGTAACTGACTCCCGAAAACTCAAACGTAAATCAGGTTTGATCAAGAAATAACCTCCATAAATTACTCAAGGGGGTTCTTTCATGTTGTGCGGAATAGTAGGTATACCTAAGATACCTAAATGACATGGTACTAGAATGTACGTACGAACCTACCCCCATATTCGTCTGATGTGGGCAATCAATGTTGTGTCTCGCCTAGGTTATCGTGATTCCCATGCTTTGATTTTCGTTTTTGACAACCAAAACGAAAATCACACAAGGGATTATTTTCAATTTGAATAATAGGTAGGTAGGTATAAAAAATACTATAATATTCTTATTTGGATTTTTATAAATTTAGGACTCTTGATTGGTATTTTAAGGGTCCAAAAAGGCCCACTATTGAACTTGTTTAAAAAAAGGCAGGGTCGCCTAATAGTTTGGCGCGTTGCGAAGCTCGGGATGAAATATGATTTTGACTAAAATTTTACCGAATAACTTTAGAACTACTGAATATCGCAGAACATACAGGGGGTTAAATCGACAGGTACTGACGTCCCCCACCCCCCAGCCACCGATGATTCTAGTTACACTGCGTATATTTAGCTTGATCACAATTATTTTTTGTTAATATTTGTGTACCATCATTTCGCCAATGTAGGCAATTGGCGAAATGATGGTACACAAATATTAAGGAGTGTTTTACGTTGCACGTTTTTCTGGCACACCATTACGACTGACTTCATCTCCCCTACCCCGCGACTAAGGAGCTTTTACTGTAAAACGCTTGCAGACTATTATTCGCCGCGGCGGCGATTGGTACTCTAGTTTCGGCCGGCAACGTAACTCAGGAACCAAGATATACACCATCTCCGGCCACGTGGTGAATCCATGCACGGTCGAGGAAGAGATGAGTATCCCTCTGCGGTCCCTGATCGAAATGCACTGCGGAGGCGTCAGAGGGGGCTGGGACAACCTACTAGCTATTATTCCTGGTGGCGCGTCCACTCCGCTCATACCAAAGAAGTTAGTTTAAAGTTTTATTTAAAAATAAGCTTCAAGATACCTGTAAGATCCTCCGAGAAGGCAGGCTGGCGGTCGCGGCGTAAGAATAGACCTTCTTAATCAGCCCGTGAATGTCTCTAGAGGCAGCAGCTTTCTTAATTGAAATTGTAACACATCCACTGCGATCACCTTTTGTTTACATATTGTATTATTTTACTCAGGCGTCTAAATTACGTTATTTTTGTTGTTTATTTGGTACTTGCTTCTGCCCGCGGCATAACACCCGTTTTTCCATGATAAAAAGTAAGACAGATTGAGTTACTGTGGTAAACTATAAATTTTATACTATTTTCAATAATTTTTCATGGCAAAATTATATACTTAGAATAATCTAGTTGCATACTATGTAGGCTTGATAATAATTGAAACTTTCGTAAGTCCCTATTTTTTTTGAGTTGACAGATTCGAAAGTAACTGTCTATGAAATTCTTCATTCTGTCATTCCTTCTTCTGTCACTTGCCTATCATCAATATGGGAACTTCATAGTCGTGCATAAACCAAACAGCAAATAAGAGAATGGACGGGGTATATGTATATAGCAAGAAAATTGGCATTTTACATAAACTTTTTTTAATACCAATCTATCCTATTTCTTATACTTATTCTACCACGGGACCAACTGAGGTTGGAGTACCTACTAACAAGTCAGCAATCGCAAAAAACTTTTGTCATACTATGGTTAAGGTCCCCTAACTGCTCGTCTAAAAAATCTACTCTGTAAAAGGGGCTATCCATAAATTACGCTACACGAATTTCATGATTTTTGAACCCCCCCGTCCTTGTCACAGCTGGTCACATTTGTTATCCTCCACCCCCTATAAGTGTAAAGTCACGACATGACTTGTAAATTTACCCCAAGAAATGATTAAATTTAAACAGCAGTTCCAAAATTAGCATTACAGCATTAGCAGTACAGTTTAATATATTTTTAGTAACAACACCAAACATTCGAAATAATTACAAAAGATTTTCGTTAACTTATAAAATTTCGCGTTTTTATACCTAGATTATATACATTTTAAAATGTGACGTCACGAAAGTTATGACCACTCTCATCCCTTGTCACACAATGTCACTCTTCGTCGACCCCTTCCCCCCCATTATGGTGACATAATTTATGCATGGCCCCTACGATCAGGTGATATGTTGCACCACCGGGACAGCTAGGTGCTTTCTCTATAAGCTCAGGTCTGGTATGGAGTAAGTATTGCTGCCTAAAGTAATTTCGGTAGTGGTATAAAAGTAAAAATATTTTTCTTGAAAATCCCGAAATTTGCGGTGAAATAATTTACGACTTCCCGGTTCTCAAATCGACCAAAGATTTGGGTATTCTCGGAATCAATCCCTAGCGTGGAGGGGCCAGGGGGAGGCCTTTGCCCACCAGGCTAATAGTATTTGTAACATCCCTTGAACCTCCACAGGGTATGCTCAACAGTCCTCATGGACTTTGACGCGCTAACCGCTGTGGACTCCTCTTTCGGCACAGCAGCCATCATCGTAATGGACAAGTCCACAGACATTGTGATGGCCATCACTCGCCTGCTTCATTTCTACCAGCACGAGTCATGTGGACAGTGCACGCCGTGCCGGGAGGGCGTATCGTGGATGTGGAGGATTATGCAGAGGTTATTTTATGTAGCTTGTCTTAAGAGGGCGCAATGCGCGCCATTTCGTGAAAAGGATAGGCATAAGATTTCGTGTTCATAGGAACGGGAAGAAGCTATTCCGTTATTCCGTGATCATGGTGCATGAAACTGTGCTGAAATATTGGAAAGCTCAATACTCAAATCATGGTAAATATCCCGTTGTAAATGACTTTAGAACAACAGATAAACATAATATACATAAGTAATTTCATAACATAAGTAATTTCAATAGACCGCAGGGTTCCTGAGATCTCGACCAAATTATGTGCAAAACAGTGAACTTTTATGACTTTTTTTATCCAATTTTTTTTCTCAATTATTTTTTCACATCCAAGAAACAAAAAAAAATAAGTTAAGATAGGTAGGTACGGTACCTAAATAAATATAATAATAACTAAATAAAAAACTGGATTGGATTTTAATTGGTCTGTGCTGATACATTCCTACCGTCCACATCGTCACTTACTAGCAGATGAGATTGTAGTCTAAAGAAGGCCTATTCCGTAAAAAAAATAGGTGTAGGTACTTGTAGTGGACACTCACGGTAGGGCTGGTCCACCAGTTTAAAGTCGCTCAGCGAGCTATGGAAAGAGCTATGCTCGGAGCTTTTTTGAAGATTAGTGTAGGTTTCAAAAAACCAAGCGTAATGCCATAATCTCTAACTTGACGAAATTTCAAACTGACATGGTCCGGGAAATCCTTAACATCAAATTTCCTCACTCTTAAAATGATCGAAAGTCATAATGACTTTGACCTACAACATCTGATTCCCGAAACGCCTAAATATTAAAATACACATTTCTTTCACATACCTTAAACCGAAAACACCGGAATGGCAAAATATCAGTCTCAAAATGCCTAAATTCTTACAACATAGGTACACGAAAATACAGGAATAAAAGTTACAAAACATTGCCTTTATTTCCTTCCAACTACTAATGCAGATGCCCTTCAATACACAAACATTTTTCAAAAACTCAACAGCCGTTACGACTCCAGCATTGAGCTCCCTTAGTTGACAACGGTAGGTACTGGTTATCAAAATATATTTACAATAGAATACCTACATAATTGGCATAAAAGTACCATAGAATACATTTTCAAGATAAAATACTTCTTCAATCGTGAAGAAGAACTCTAAACTTTTTAAATTTTAGGTAAGTATTATGTGACTGTTCTGAACAACAAGGTGTTTTGAGATAAAGTTGTGAATTTTAGTCATTATGAGTCATTTTAAAATTAAGCCATACAAAGAATCCGGTGTTATGAGAAAAAAATTGGTATTCTGGGATTTAGGCATATTGACACTAAGTCCTTTTGAGATCTAGGAGTGTTGGTAAAAGGGTAAAACGAAATTAAGGAGCGCCGAAACTAACTCGAAGGATAGGATTCGTAACGAATTATCTACATAGCTCAAAGAATTAGCAAGCTGAAGTAAATTGGCAATGCATGAAGATAGTTCGTGGCTGAATTATTTTTTGAGTGAAACTGTGATCAACTCTTTGAAACTAAAACTTTATTTGATTATGAAAATAGAATAGAATAGAAAATAACTTTATTGCACTATCAATATATTTATAAAACAAGAACTTAATACTAATTATATCTAATGTGGCACAATCGGCGGCCTTATCGCTAACAGCAGTAGGTTATGCGCCAAGGAGATAAAAAAATGTATGTACGTCACGGACGCTTGAGGTAGCTCACGAGCGGAGCGAGGGAGTTACTAGAATCCTGAGTCCGAGAGGGACTTAATCACGCCCAAGACAAAGACAGCTTTATCCACGAGGAAAATACTCGAATTTTCACACTCACTGCGAGACAAGCGTACGTTTTCATATACTGCTTAGATTTTTCATTGGTGCCGATGTTATTTCTAAATGTTGTGATCTGCGGCACAGTATATTTTTTACTTGTGCAGGTCACATAGAATTCTATTTTAGTTTTATATGCTCTATCTCCTAAATAATAATAATAATGCTTTCTAATCCACACAGCATCATCTAACTCCAAGCTAAGCAGAGCTTGTGTTAAGGGTACTAGATGAGATGACTGATAAACTTAATACAATACATTAAATCATACATAGAAAATACCCAGAACAAAGATTAATAATAAACGTTATAAAAATTACCAAGTGTTCCAATGTGTGTGCCAATGATTTAATAAATGAACTGAACTGAAATACATTTATATTATACAATACAATATTTTTTTAACGTAAAACCTAATTTTCCGGTCAATGAGAGATTTTTCGATATTTGAATAACATTCACATTGTTTAGCCAAAAGGGCTAAACAATAAATAAAAATAAATAAATAACTCTGGAGAGTTAGAGGAGAGAGAGAACTTCTATAATTTATGATTTTATATTTTCCGAGGTAATTCAGTTAAGTTACTATAAAAGACAATGATTTCTTTGCCCTTAACATTCGCATAACATTCGCATGAATTCTTGCGAATATTCTTTATTCCCTATCCCTACTAACAACGTTTTCTTCGCATTACGGCGAACGATCGTAGTCAAATCGCAAAAGTACGTAACACAACCTCGCAAATAAGATACCTACCCAACACAGATTTCAACATAGTTACACGTGCTCGATGGTATACACATACCTACCTAATGTCTGTATGATTAGGTACCATGACATGACATCGACGGAAGCTAACGATGATGATAAATAGCATGTTGATGATGACGTTGACTATCATAGTCAGCATCTTCATCATGACATCAGATTATGACATTGGGGGAAATTTCGATCTTCTGTTCTTGCAGATTCGTCATTGGAAATGGTTCACCAAGGGAGATTGATATGCTGTGGGAACTTTCAAAACAAATTGAAGGTCAGTATATGACATACCTACCATCCTATCTTTATATTATATATAATAATTAATGATTACAGAATAGGTGGGAATGACAGGTTCTATTCTTGAGCCAAGGGTCGGCTCTGGAATAGAATCTGTCATTCCCAATTTGCAATTTTAGTTTTTGTTCCCTTCCTTTGCCGAGGTATACAGGGTTATTGGTTAATTAGTAACATTACGTGAACTGCAGGTTTTGCCCATCACGAACACGTTCGTGAAGACGCCAGGTCTTAATTCACAAAATTTAATGACATCCGCTTCCATACAAAATAAAAAAGCACTTCAGACCGGAACCCAAGAAAAAACAAACCAAAAAAAAACCAAAACCCAAATAAAATCCACATACACTATTAACTATTTCATACTAAAATAAAATTATCAAAACAACGTACAAAAATAGATATTTTTGAACTTTCAATTAAGTTTGACACAATGACATTTTTGCCAGCTTTTTTTTCAAACAAGTTCGTTTTTGGAAACGGCATAGAGGTTGATATTAGATAAAAGCCTCCATTTTCTTAAATACGTAGGTAGTCAATGGTGATTTAAAGACATAGGTAGTAGCCTACGTTCCGTATTTGTACTGGTGGTTTTTCTCTATCTCATAAGCAATCAATTGGTGGTGAATCTACTAAGGCATTGAATCTGTGAAAGTTGTTATTTAAAGTTAGTGCTCAACTTTTTTGATAGGCTTATATATAAGTTATTATTACTCATATGAAAAAAACACCCCAATTATTTAATTTGTATCAAAAAACCTTTAGGCATAACCTAGTTCATCCCTAGCTCATTCTACTGCATTCAAACATCCCTTTTTATTCCATTGGCAAATGTATACCATTTTATTACGTTATTTGAAAATCTAGATGTTGCCCGCTACTTCGTTAGCGTGGTAAGATTTATGCTACCCGATCTTTTACAGTGATAATAGGAGACCACCGTTAATAACCAGGGTAGGTCAGTAAAAAATAAAAAAAAACCCAGAGTATGTACTCATAATATTTCTTAAACGTTTATGGTAATGTTTTTACATATTTTTTGTAAAAGCTTACATAGCTTACAACCCGTAAATTAGTAACACTACGCGCCACCCCGGGCCCAGTTTTGGGACATAAAAACAAGTCTCAATTTGTGTAGTGCCTGTTGGAAATTCCTGGCGGTTTTTTTTAAACCTGCCGTTCCAAAAACGTATGCTTTGTCCCACTCCTATGAACGCGAAATACTATGCCTATCCTTTTCACAAAAAAATTTAACTTTTTATTTTCGTTATTTAAATCATAATTTTTTTTGGTGTCACAGACCAAATTACTTTCGAATGTATTATAATTAGTTTGCATACCGCCTACCAATACCGTGCCAGGAGGTCCAGAGCTGGGTGGCACTTATTTGAGTTAGGTACTTAAGGGCCTGTTCACACTTATTGTGGTAATCGCTACTCAGAGCAGCAACGAAAATCTTCGCTCAGTTTCGTGCGTATTCCCGTCAGGCATTTTGTATGTACTGAATACACACCTACATAGGTATCATAAATAACTTCATCAGAAGCGTCATAGGTCATATTGGCCGCTTAAAATACATCCATCCACATACCTTCCATATTACAATTCTAACCGAACAATTATTTTTAGGGTCCCGGACCTCAAAGGGAAAAAGGAACCCTTATAGGATCACTTAGTGGTCCGTCTGTTTTTTAACCCTGAGTAAATTACGATTAGGTACTTTCCTTGCAGGACACACGATCTGCGCTTTAGGCGACGGCGCGGCCTGGCCCATCCAGGGTCTAATCCGGCACTTCAGACCTGAGCTCGAGAGGCGTATGGAGGAATTCGCAAATTCTTGTGGACCTAGCCAGGCTGAGAAGGTGGTATGGTAATAATAGCACCCACTGCCTCGTCAGTTCATTCCCTGCCTGAGAGTATTGCTCCACGCATTAGATAGGGGCCTTATCATGGAGGTTTGCAATTACAACCCAAGGTTGCCATCAGCAAACCAATTTTGAGATTTAGATTTGCCAGATTATGTTGTATATTGTAGATAGTAAATATTTATTTGATATTCGATAAATATTTATATGTTATAAAATATTTTGTATGAAAACCTACATAAATTACAGGAAAAGCACATTTTCTTGAATAACATTTGTGGATTATATGTTACCAACCTATGTACAAGAAATTGAGTTTTACCTTCTGATTTATTACAGTCGATGTAATTATGAGTGATAGAATAAACTTTTACTTTTTTTACTCACCTCGTTTTGAATTTACTTTATCAATTTTAGTTATTAGTGAATGTTTAAAATGTTTAAAATTATGAATACTGCAGTTTACACCTAAGTACCCTAGATAGAGACACTCGGTTTCCTTCAAGGTTATAAAAGTATGTATTGTATATAAAGCCTGCCATATAAAGGCATACCTATAATACCTAAGATAAAAAAAATATTTTCGCATACATTTTTTTGGTCAGCCAGCGTTGCTAACAATAATATTTAATCATATTTTAAGCCATTCTACTTACTTTGTCAAGTAAAGGAAGTGACTATACTTATTATTTCAAGATTACCTAAATATTTACCTAAGCGGACTTAGGATGGGCTGCCAAACAAAAATTAATAGGTAGGTAGGTACTTTCTTAATTTGAATAGTTATGTAGTAATAGTTTATAGTTGATTGAACGAACTTCTGCCCGCGGCTTCGCAATCGTTCGTTTATAGTAGGTTGTTCCTATCCCATGGGAACTGATTTATGGGATAAAAAGTAGCCTAAGTTTGATTCCAGGCAAATACCTATAGAGCTACATCTATGCAACATTTCAGCCGGATCCGTTCAGTAGGAGGTAATTTCGTGATAAGTTTGACATTTTATGTCAATTCTCAATAATCCAACAATATTTTTTTTGTTTGGGGCATTCGTTTTATACCTAATAGTGTTTTAGAACGAAGTGCTAGAAATTAGTATATGCTTTAATAAATAATGATATTCATGCATTATATAGGGAAGTTGTTGAGTTGTACTGGTAAAGTCGTGATATTAGGCAGGTAATATCGTGATAGGAAATATACCTACAGGGTTTAAAAGAATAAACAGTATAATAATACAAAAAAACACTTTATTGTTCTAATTCTGCACATGCCACTGGACATACACTTCGTTCTCATCCGGGGCAATTTTCAAACATATTACGATAAGGGCAACAACCGTACGAACATTGGACCCATTTCTTAGCAATTTTTAATCTAGCATCAATGGAATATGCTATACAGAACATATCCAATCATCATCGCCAGCTTAATTTTCTTTATCTTTTCTTTTTAACTGCAGCAGGGCCTAGTTTAGCCAACGACTTGTCTTTTCTGTTTACATAGTCCTTTAATGTGCTTCAATGTACTCCTGTCGCTTTACTAGCTGCATATAGTGACTTATGTTCGTTCTCCACCAGACTTATCGCGTGTTTTAGATTCTGGCCGGAATACTGTCTGTCTGTTGTGTCTGTTGATAGGACCATGATTCCTGTGGAGGTAACAATATATGTAGGTATCTTCGTGATAGTACCTACTTTAAGTAAAGTCGTGACAAAAAAAAGACAATGCGTTTTACGCATTTGAATAACTAAAACCCATTGCCAAGGATATGTATTTAACCATAAAAGCACAATAATCCTCAAAAACTACTGAATAGATAAAAATCAGTTATCAAAACACCTTAAAACAAATCACTATGAGATTTTTTTTAAATAACCTTATAAATAAGGGCATTTGTTTAAAAAAATATCGAAATTTAAAAAACATTAAACATCACTCGGTTAATTAAATATAAAACTATTAGTTTTGAATTTAATTACATAATAATAACCATAATTTTCACCATAAACTCCTTTTTTTATTGCATGTCCGAACACGAGTCAGCTGATCGAGTTTATCGCCCGCGCGCGATAAAAAGTTAAACGCGAAGTTGGCTGCAAGCACAATGTAACTGGGATTTATACTACCATCTTGCTCACTCTTTGGCGCATCCCTATACGCGCTTTCGTACCGATTCATTGACAGGCAAAACTGGCAATTATTTACAAAATTATCACGACATAACCTGTATCACGAGATAAGTAACCTTTACCCTAGTTGTAGCCTGGCGTAAAGAGGTATCCAAAATCCAAGAACCCATACAACCTTCGCATTTTAAATATGATCTACGGTTTGATTGACATGTGCGTCCAGTCTAGGCGAAGTCTAGGTAATACCTAGCATAGAATAAATGATTTTATTCGTCCATGGTAAGGATCACAAGCGCTCTCAGAGTGTGACACTTTAGTAGGTACCTTACCTACTACGTGGATCACACACTCAGCGTAGTCGGTAGGTACTGTATCTAGGAACCATGATAAGCAAAAATATAATAAAAATATAAGGAAACAATTATGTAGATTATTTTGAGCTCTACAAGACTCTGCCTATTTCACAATATGATCAAGTATTGCGAAACATTGCGAATTGCGATGGAGTGATGTATGTAGGCAGGCATACGTAGTTGTGGAGAACAATGTTTAATCTGGCATTGGTAAACAGAAACACATTATGTAGGTAAGGCACGGTACTTAACTTTATTGTGTTATTACTGATACGAGCTGCTGCCCGCGGCTTCGCACGCTCTTTTCCGAGATAGAAAGTAGCCACAGATAACCCCTAATTGGGGGTAGTCTGTGAAAGTAGGTAGCCTATGTCCGTCCCCAGGATATAAAAAAAAGTCTTTATTTATGAGCAAATAACAGGCACAGGCAGCGATGCGACCTGCAGAAGTAAAATAGGTACTGTGTCGCAGATCGCAACGCCCACCTCCGGGAATTCGAGGTAGGTATATGAGTTCCAACAGAGTGTAGGTAGGTACTTAATTATATTTTATGATATACAATACAAGTAATACGTTTTTTAATGCAGTTAAATTTTTATTCAGAGGTTATAAATAAAATTGTCAAAAATGCCAAATTTCATTAAGATCCGTTTATATCTGTCTGTCTGTGTGTCAGACAGACAGACAGTTACTTTTGATTTTATAATAATAGTAGATAGGTCATATTCAGATTTACCATATCTACTTATCTATCTAGAGCCGAATTCCTCTAAATAACTCGCTTTTTAACTTTGATGAAAGAAACTATAGGTACGAGTAGACGCGTGTCAAAAGTGTCAAAGTTGAAACCAATCTACCAATCTCCGTGCAAATACATAGTGCACCGCACGCATAGATAGTGCGTAGAGTTTTTTTTCATTCGGACGATTCGACGATGCCATTGTCATAGTAAAGCGGCCCCTGTCTAATTGCCTATGCATTTAATTCGATGTCTCTGGATAATAACTAATGCTGGACAATTCGCACAGCATTTAGTCCCAAGCTGGAGTTTGTGTTATATAGAATAAAATAGGAAACACTTTTATCACCATAATTTGATTAATGACGACCGATGTGGCGCGGCGGGCGAAGGTCCGCCTGCGACGCAGAAGGTTGCGGGTTCGATTCCCGCCTTGGGACAAATGTTTGTACGATCTGCAAATATTTGTTCCGGGTGTTCTGGGTATTTTCTATATATAATAAAAAATATCTATCTATGTTATATATTGTATTAAGTTTATCAGTCATGTAGTACCCATAACACAAGCTCTGCTTACTTTGGGGCTAGATGATGCTGTGTGGATTGTCCAGCATTATTATTTAATATAAAAAAATACAAACGTTAAAATAGGTAAACCTATTTAATTATACAAAAAAATCAAGGCAAAAGGAGCAAAATTCAGCATTTTGCTGTAATGCAAGCAGCGCTGTTATTTATTTACTAGATAACTGATAAGATAAATACTTATAACACAAACTCACTTTTATATGTATAGATACTTTGAATAGAATATACCCGGAACAAATATATACAGATCGTACAAACGTTTGTCCCGAGGCGAATAGTACCCGCAACTTCCTACGTCGCAAGCGGACCTTGACCCGCTGCGCTACAGAGGTCGACTGAAATGCTGATTTTGTAGTTGTACCTACTTGAAACCAGAGTTGGTTTTTGATAACAAATTAAGTTAGTTGTTGATGCTGTGTGTTGCCGGCTTAGAATTTGCACTACCCCAACTCTCCCCGCGGGTGTCGCGATGTCGTAAGAGGCGACTAAGGGATATCCACCGGGGCCGGGCAGCAGCGCCAACTGCAGAACAATTCTACCACCAAACTGCGATCCCCAACCCGCATGCCCAGCGTGGGGATTATAGGCATTACCATGAAATAAGGCGCTTATCAGGGAGGGGCCTGCGCCCAGCCGTGGACCTATATACTGCCCTCCCTATGAAGAGTGCAGTAACTATGGTTTTTATCAAAATTGAGTTAGATACATATTTGGAATCACCGAAAAAATATATATCTGCTGTTCTAACTCACGTGTCAAAATTATTTTTATTACCTAGAATTTTATGAAGCAAGAATGCAGTAGCTAATCATTTTTAAATAATTTTCTTAATAAAAGTGCAGTATGTTAGCTTACTGCACTTTTATTGCATATTTTATTTAACTTGGTAAATTGTAAAATTGAGTATCACTATTAATAACATATTATTATTGCTTTTATTAATAGTGATACTCAATTTTGATAGCATTTGCTACGAAAGCAGGAGCCAAGAATATATTTGAAAGATAATCATGTCTGTAAATGTCACAGGAGGAGACTTCCACTTAAAATTTAAAAAAGGCATGATTCCGAATGGGAAGAGCTGAATTTTCTGCATCTGAGAATATGGAAAAGTAATTTTTTTTTTCGTATTACAAATAAAACTTTGCCAAGGGGAATAAAATCTGAACGAAAAGCTGAAATAATTTTTAATTGGTGCCCTTGATGCCTGAAAACTAAAAACTATACACTGTAGTAACTTTACTAACGATTAGTGCAGTAACTATGGTACTTACTTCGTTTATTATAAGCAATACTTGTTTCGCCATAAAAATAATAACTAAACATAATTTTAAGTTTTTTACTAAAAGAAATCAAATATACACTAAAAATTCTTATCTTTACGTATTTTGGATATTTTTTCCTTTATTTTGACACCTTCTATGTTGCAATAGCTCGTTTGGTTTCTGAGTAATAACAAAAACAATTTTATTTTTTTTAATCGCGTTTTTCTCCAGATCATGTTTTATTGAGTTAATGCACTCTTCTTAAGGAGGGAAGTATAGGCTGTTAAGTTTAAGGCATATTTAAGTTAGGTGGTCTTCCCCGCTGTCTAGTATCATGTTGTGTGGAACGAAGTGGCATCGTACCTTCCTCTTCACAGATATTGCAAGGTTCTACAGAAGTAGCCTGCCTTAATACCTACTACCTCTAGCTAAATTCTACGTTAAAGGGTACTAAACAAATCGCTCTCACTTTTAACCAAAAATTCAATTTGTTGCAGCTTACATTCGTAGCAATTTACATAACTACCTTTTCGATATCTTTCCTTCAATAAATATTGCAAATAAATCTGAAACTCGACGCAAAGCATGCGTATTTTATTTAACTATTTTATTGTGGTTATTTACATTTTTTTACGAATTTGGCTGACGTATACCTATTTATTTACTACCTTCAGTATGTTAGAAGTTGGGAGGTATGTTCCTAGTAAAATCAAAGTAAAGTATAATTTTGAAGTATTTTATTCCCTCTATCATTCTTTCTTTTTTGATAATCGTTATTTTATGATACTTAGCACTATTTACAGTTTGTATAAATTAAAGTAATATTATTTATTATACAAGTAGGCTACTATTGTACACACTTTCATCTAGAAAGACTTGACTACTTCAAAATGATCAACAAAACCCATGACAATGATCTAGAAATGAAACAAAAACAACTGATTCTATAAAAAATCCGACACGGCAATGAAAAAAATTTCAAACAAAATATACAACAATAACATAAAAATTGATTTCAAACTTTAAGTCAAATAAAACAACACCAAGTACCAAATGGCAATAATTTAGTGTTTAGGAAGTAGTGCCGACATCACACAATCATTAATTAATAACAATAAATTAACTTTTAAATTAAATAAATGGCACGGACCAAATTCTACAACCATTTGCGGTACGTGGTGATGCTAAAAAATTTGGAAACATTTTTGATTTCAATAAATGTACAAGTAACAATAATTTTGTAAATCTGTCAAATATTCACGATTTCAATATAAACCAATAAAAATAAAAATCAAATATATCTATGATGGAAGCAATAGAACGTTGTGCAACATAAGAAACAATATCACTCTGTCTATTACAACAAATGGCAAATAATAATCGCTAAATAACATCGGTGGAGATCACATTACACGATATTCATAAATACAAAATATACAATAGGTAATTTACCTAAATCTACAGCAGCAACTTCAATGCAATATAACCATCTATATTGATCTGAAATTGATATGATTACATTACAATAACAGGAATTTATCGTAGTAGTTAACAGAATGCGTCGTTAGCCGAGCGGTTCGCTCGCTAGCTTCCAGAATCACAAGAACGCCATCAGTCTCACTTATTCTGTCATTATGAACGTTACGACTATACCACAGCTTGTAAGGCCCGAGAAACCCCGGAGTCGGGGCCTTCCGGGCCCTACTTTATAAATTAGTGGAGCGGAGTACGGGCCAGCCGCCTCCGCCTCTCTACATCTAACCGGAACAAAATCGGACTCTTTCCGCGATCAACTTAGGCCGGAATAACTTAAATTCATAAATAGCCGGAGCACCGGTGCCCGCACCGGCGCGCTGCCTCGAACCGTCAAACCACCACTAGCCTAGCGGAGTAAATGCACGATCTAATAAATAATTTACGGTAACCCAGGCAGAATTCGACAAATCTTAAAAATTCATGACTGAGCGGCTTCTTTGGTTTGACAGCGACAGTTGCCTAGAGGCAGTCGGGGTGAATGAGGATGTCTGGCACCAGACGGTCCTGGTCGGCGTGGGCCCGTGGAGGCAGCTCGTTCCTTGAGTCCTTCGCGAGCCAGGGGTGTCTCAACACGTCGCGGGCCGAGAGCCTCTCGCAGGCCTCTCTCCGCAGCAGCGATCGGATGAGACACTTTCCCCGCGACGACAAACACTCCGGAACCACGAAGAATCCTCGCGATATCTTCGCGAACAGAGACGCATGCTCGGAGTCGTTAAACGGATACCTGCGACAAAAAAAAATAACTTTAAACACAAATCTACCATTTGACCTAATGATCGCAAAAAATCTTACAGATAAGTTGGTTAGGGCTCTACCAGTTTTTGTATCACCAATTAACTCTGAGATTGTCATTTGGTAGCAGATGCGAAATAAAAGAAACGCAGGTACCGAACCCTTCCGACAGGTGAAGCGGCCCAGCGAAATCCAAGCTTTCCAAACTAAATTACAGGTAGGGACAAAGGATCGCGAACGCGGCCCATCGGCAGGTGGAATCAAACGTCTTCGCCACATGACCGGGCAGGTGCGTAAGATTTCACTTATATGTGGGTGATATAATTGCTAGCCGTTGGCGCGTAACGGCCGACAGGTGATCATCCCTCACCAACGGTCGTCCCACCCTTGCGATCTCGGAAAACGGTAAGTCCCACGGTAAGACGCCCCCGCCACCCTATTCACACCCTTATTGTAACCTACTTTATATATTTAGAAAGGACGAGTGCGTGGGTCAAGTCTGCCATATACGGACTTGTGAGTACCTAGCTTTCATTCATCATTTCGTAGAATAACAAACGCGTAAGTTCTAGGTATTCCTACAATTTGTGGGTTGACCTTTGCAGCAATCTATTCGCTTTGCTTTATAGTATTAAAATAGTTTAAATAGGCCTTCTCAGGAAACTTTGTGTCTAAAAATACAGAGTATCAAAGAGAAAAAAAATCACTTTAAAAACGGACCTCAGTAAAGTTAACATATTGATTAATCAGTTAGCGCGTAGCCACACAGAGGAATGTGTCTTTCTTATTGTATTGAATCCGTAGAGACTAGCCTAGACTATAGAGGAGGCTTAAGAACACTAATCCAAATACCACATACAAATTCTGTGGCAAATAAAAAAAAACACACACCTTCCAACAAGCATGGTGTACAGGATAACTCCCAGCGACCACATATCAGCAGCTCTGCCGGAGTACGTCCGATGGGCCCTCAGGATTTCAGGAGACACGTACGCGGGACAGCCTCTCTTGTCTTGAAGTAAATCCTCCTCGGGATCGTCCAGGACCACTGCGTCTTCAAGCGATTCTAGCTTTAGTGTCGTTCTGTAACAAGGGAGAAGGAGATTAGGGATTTGCGACTTTATGATCTTGTGACAGAAGTATCAAATCTAATTGATAGAACAACACAAGTAAAAATCCTGCTAAAGTGCAAATTCTGTTGATGTAATTTTGCTGTTGTGGGTTTTTGCTCCAGAATTGGGAGGTCATTCGCATTTCCCTGTACCCTGTATAATGTAGATATGAACTGCAATCAGTGTAATGTATCCTACATGTATTTATGGGCAGATCATTGGATCCCTTTGTGCTCAAAGCCGAACGCATTAGCGATACATGAATAAATACTTACTGCTAATTATTGATATGTAACATCGGAATGTAACGAGGTTTTGGATACGGGAGAGGTAAATTGATATTGTAATTAATGTTGAAGCGTATTTCTCGATATATCGATAATAGATAATGACGTGTTTCAACATCTACTCGAGTGCAATGAAATCATAAAAGAAAACGCTCCACCTCCTCCACCTCCACAGCCTATATTGGTCCACTGCTGGACCCAGGCCTCCTCCTGATAAACGCCTTGTTGGCGTTTATCTCACGAGGGGTAATGCCCATAATCCCCACGCTGGGCATGCGGGTTGGGGATCGCAGTTCGGTGGTAGATTGTTCTGAAGGAAGACGCTCAAAAATGTTTAAAGCTTGGCTCAGTCATAAAGTCATAACATTAGTGAACAATTTCCAAGCTCTTGATTTCTTTCGTATAGAAGTTAGTGGGAGTACACATACATTTATGACGACGATGTGGCGCGGCGGGCGAAGGTCCGCCTGCGACGCAGAAGGTTGCGGGTTCGATTCCCGCCTTGGGACAAATGTTTGTACGATCTGTAAATATTTGTTCCGGGTGTTCTGGGTATTTTCTATATATAATAAAAAATATCTATCTATGTTATGTATTGTATTAAGTTCATCAGTCATCTAGTACCCATAACAAGCTCTGCTTACTTTGGGGCTAGATGATGCTGTGTGGATTGTCCAGCATTATTTATTTATTTATTTTATTTATTTATATAGGAGTACAATTATTAACAATTTAATATAGATATAAGCCTGTAAGAATGTCGCAAGGTTACCCGCGTTTGCGCATACAATACTGTCATGTAAATAATAACAGCGAGGCATAAAGCGCGATAACTAAAACTGTGACGCAATAGGATTCGTTTCATCACTTTAGGCGCACCGTACCCGACCTCGGGTTTCAGAGCGACCGCATCGTTTCGAAATGCATTAAATGCACACAACTCGAAATAGTACGCTGTACACTATAACTCGATATAGTATATGATTGGATGTACATTGTAAAGACCCGTTGGAAGCTCCGGTTACATGGGAATCGACTAATTAATTGTAATTGTGTTAGGGATTTGATTGACTTTATTAGTTTTAAGTCGACAGATGCAATTATTTGACCATAAGTGGATTAATACCTACCTATAGACTGAATAAAACGTACAGAACTAGCTTTTGCTCGCGGCTTCACATGCACTATACCGGGACAAAAATTAGCCCATGTCCGTTTCTAGGATACCGTCTACCTCCCTAGAAAATGTAACAGACAGACCGAGTTACTTTCGAAATTGTAATATTATTATGGATAGTCTGTATCTGTACCAGAGATATAAAACTCGTAAAATTGAGAACGACTCTAAACGATCTTTAAGATTGTAAGACTACAATGTCATCCATCGATTTCGAGCGAGGGTCGTCCTGTAACGCTGAATAGTATCTTCAATGCCGTAACCTTTATTTCGCATATTAACTTGTAGTATGGAGGTGAAGGCGAGACAGGTGCTTAGTAGGCGTGGAAATACGTACGTACTTGCAATGAGCGTACTTATTTTTAGCTCGGTAATAATAAGGGAATACAAAAACGCAGCCGGTTCCCGCGTTATAACCACCCTAGTTCAGTTCAAGTTGCAATGTTCGCTAGCTCTGGTAACCTACTCTTTCGTAAATATTAAGAAACGTGTATGTTTCAATTACTTCTAAATTCGAAGGTAATAAATATCAAGTTTACTCAAAGTTGTTACCAAATCAACTGATGGTTTTGACAGATGCAGTGTTCTAGTTGTAACCGCTACATATTTTGGAGCGTATACGTCACGGGATTGGATTGGACAACTGTTCTGACGAGATAAACCATAATGAACCCTAGCCTGATGTTATTACAGCTGACCCGCAAGATAATCGATAGAGATTTATCAAAAGCATTGCGAATGATCAAGTCGTGACAATATGGAGCGGTTGGCTCCCGCTAAAGGTTACTCTTGTTAAGTCTGTCGCAACTGTTATCAGATGAATTATTACGCGCCAACAGCGACACTCAATTAGCAATCGCTTTGTCTTGCTAGCTTTCAAACGGATCGCTAGTATAGTAGTCGGGAAAGAGGATGAGCGTATAGAGTACAAAAGGCAAGTAGGTAGAAGCACGTGCGCCGTCCGGCCGCTAATCGGTGTGTAGCAACACGAGATCCACTGTGGGAAACTAGTTGACGAAACTAGTGACGTCACCGGCGAGTGCAACCGCTGCGCTTGCACTTCCAACCTTTTGGTAATCCATCAGTGAGTGGAGCCGTAGGGCGTCCTCGTATCCGTTTAGGTCTCGCCTGCGCAACTTCGCTGATCCTAATTAAATCCCTACAACGGCAAGGCTAAAGTGCGATGTCTGCAGTTGCAATCGATTCTGATTTCGCAACGTGTAAATAAGTTATACGGTGTCGTAACGCGGTCGGAAGGTTGGCCGGATTTCCGAGCGTGTTCCGAGCGGTGGCCTCCAAGGATTCTCGGGTTGGACGCGACAGCGGCGGCGGCGGCGGCGAAAGGACAACCGCGGCGTGCTGTCCAGCTTACGCAACCCCACGCATACAGCCAGACCCTATGCTGCAGGCTCCATCGTGACGTGCCTCCGACGCACCACGCTCACTATTACTAAACTGACTCACGTTTACACTTCGCAACTGTTAACGAAATATTTAGTTTGTAAGCGCTTCATATTTCTTGGTCAAGTTTGGGTCATTACTCATTTAGTAATACGAGTACTTTTCTATCAAGCTATAATAGCGGTGTCATGGGATAAGCGGGATGGGAGTTTTGCAATGCAGTTGCTCAACTCAACCCTGACTGACAGTTTCGTAACAATGGCATCAGCACAGATGCAGCACACATGCATGCACTTCCTGCTCGAGTTCGCGTCCGCTGCGTCTTGCGTAATGCCACAGAACACAAACAGAACCCCGCAGCAATGTCAGCCTAGGAACATCGTTTAAACGCTTCTGTGCTGACTGGGTTTACGACGTGCCACTACATTGCGAAAGTTCCGATCATAATCGCCTATTCGACAATTGTCATAACCTGTGAATTGAATGGTATACATTGATAGTTTTACGCTAATGGTGCTAGTAACGGTTAGTCATAGTTTTCGTAACACGCATTGTAGGGACATGTCGCAAGCGCTGCCAGTTGCCACACCGAGATGCCGCCGGGATAGGTTGGGAAACCATCCCGACCATGCCCAATTATATGTCGGCTTTTATTGCGCAAGCTCGCCGGATGTTTAGTAAACTTGATAACACTACGGAATCTAACGCGCTCCGCGATATAAATGCTTCTCGTCATAGTTTCGCGAGGAAGAATAGCTACCTGTCTGAGTCATGCATGAATAATAGCGATAGCTGGCAGCTTGCTATGTACACATTACTCTTCAAATTTAGGTCTCAAAAACGCGCAGGCAACGACACAGTTCGCTTTATCGGAGTAGCGATAACGCAAGTCGAACTCAGTTTTGAAACCGAGCACTGGGCCGCTTGCGAAAACGCTAATGTGAACATCGGTTGCAAAATTGTTTTAGTTTTAAATCGAATGCAGTGACAATGGCAGCAAGCGCGGGCACTCATGCGCGCCCTTGGATCCAGTCTGGCTCGCTCGTTGCGATGCCGTCTCGTTGATCGGCCGCGGTGGATGGAGTAAGAGGATCGAGTAGTGCAATGTCAGCGGCCGTATTTGGCAGGCAGGCGGCGTCCACACGCTGGGCCGGTGTCACAATGGCGTGGATTATGAGTCGCGTTGCGATATGGCGTGTTGCAAGTCCGGGCGGCGGTCCAAGCGCCGCCGCCGAAATAATCCCATGTTGCAACGCGCGCGGACTGCGGAACGGGCGCCACTCCAGAGCCCGTTGCGCAAACATCACTGCCGCACGCAATCGGCCAATTGCACGGCATCTCCGGCGCGGCGGAGTGCGGGCCCTCCTCGCACGGCGACGTTTACGAAACAACGGTACCGTTCGATGACCCGCCTCACTCGACGATCTATTACGCGACTATTGCGCAACGAGAGAAAGAAAGCGTCCAGAATGCACGCGCAAAAAGTACCCAACGAAACGTCGGTGAATTCCGCCTCGATTGCAATTACACCGTTACGCCGCGTCGTGTAAAATCCGGTGAGCGGTTGACTTTCTAACGCGAGGTCGGTGTACCCGGCGTCTGTTGCAACAATTTCTCCGAGGCTCGCGAACGAAGAAAGCGCGACCTCAGCAATGTTTTGCAATCGCGAGCGCGGCCGCGCGGGGCCTGCTACTCCCTCGATGGAGAAAGAGGTAGAAAGCGTACATCGACCTGCGGCCAGCAGGGCGCCCTGCAGGCTGCAACCGGAGAAAACGCAGCCCCCGGCGGCTTGTGACAGATGCGCTAACAAGATTCCTGTGGAGTCCTGCAACCGCAGCGGCACGAGACACCGCGAAAGCGGTGGTGTGCGGTTGGGCAAGTGGGCCCACAGTTGCGCAAGCCGCGATAGTGAGCGAGCGTGTCACACCCGTGAAACACTTCCGTTCATTGACTCCTTCCCGATATAACTGCGTTGTCCATTTCGAAATGGCTAGCGATCGACTCGGAACACGTGTGATGGAGGACACAGTGGGCATAATTCACCCGGTGCCGTCATCGCGTCGCGACGACCCGCCATCAACGGGTGCATCTTTCTGGGTCGTTAAAATGCACGCTCCAGGGCTACTTAGTGCAATAAGGCGCTCCGCAGAGACGAACCTTTCTTTGCCCCGGCGTCTAGCCGAAATCTTTGCAATTATACACGTAATCGCTAGTTTAATTTGTAGTTACGAATTCTGTCAAGCAGGATATTACACGAAGAATCGTCAGGTAACCAGCTCACTGGCACGTTTGCGTATTCACTTTCATAACTCGTTGTTACGTTTTGAACCGACTTTTCCACGTGTTGGGAAACCGTGGAGTAAAAAGCTGGAGCTCCCACATCGCGGACGAGTAATCATCTTTATTACGATTGAATGACATAGTGAAAAAATACTGTAATTGTAGTGTTAGACGGTGATTAGTAGCGGTGATTAGTGTGATTAGTTGGATGACACGCAAGCGAGCCGCGTAAAAAGGTGAAACGGAGCATTGTGTTAAAGTGGAGACGTAATCATGGAGGCTGGCGGAGGGAGCACCTGAGTGCGGCGGGATCGCCAGGTGCGCGCCTCGGGAGGCTGCTGCGTAATAACGATAATCAGAAAGGGCAGCTGACGTCTGTCGCCCGACAGATGCGGTCTAGATCGCCCGATAAATAAAAGAGCAATCCACATCCGTATACGGCAGCAGTTTCCGCCGCTGCGAGTACGCAGCCGGAATTCACGATTGTTTCGCTCTGCAATCGTTTCCTCTCCTTTATTATGATATCGGAAGTGCGAAACGCGAGAAGAATAGCTTAGAGCTGCAATCCGTGTTAGTTTTGCGACATGATATTGAAATGTAGATCATCGTGAGCCTCGCATTAAAGGCTGTCGAGCTAAATTAGATCGACATTTATATTTTACAATCATGAAAGCTAGGCATGTTGCGACGCAAGAGCTTGCGATATTCGCGAGCGGACTATTGCGAACTGGCGAGGCTACAACTCCGAGCCGCATTACTGAAACAGTTGGTTAACAGCAGGTTAACCGTCTCGCAAGCCTATGGCGCAAATGTATGGAAAAATGTATTGAGATGCTTTGTTCGCGGGTTTATTTATATGCGGCAGGGTGCCAAGCCACCTTTACTGTTGGTAATCCCTGCGTTTTGTAACATTTGGATTTACAAAACGCGTACAGATACCGCACTGAGCCTTTAGTCCTTACACTATTTCATAATGGCTTGCACAACGTTTGAAACAAGGCGTTTGTGTCTATTAGGTGCCGTATGACTTACTATGCACTAAGCAAGTTGTTTTAAGCACCTACTGCCTCAGTTATTTGGTTATCGAATGTCGAAATTGGACTATCACTGAAGGCAATTACAATACTTAGCCATTACCAGCTTTGGCTGTTGGGTTAGTTGAAGTTATTTCAAACACATTAATAAGTATAGAAACCAAAGGCAGGAATGACGCAGGATGGTTTCGAAAACGCGAAATAAGCGATTGCGATTTCACCTTGTGAAATACATTTTGCTTCGTGATTGCAGAATAAGACGCGTGGGACGACAAATAGGATTAATTTCGGTACATATATGAACTATTGCTATAGATAGAGGAAAACATTGGATGGTTGTTTTCTACTAGCACATAAAGAAAAGAAACACAAAAATCCCCAAAAAAGAATTAAATATTTAGGATAGTGTCCCTTATCAAAAATTTATCTTGCATTTCACTTAATCTTATCTCAAAGAGAGTTGAATATTGTTTATTTAGTCGAATCGGCGATACGATAGGCAAATACGTTGTAATGACATACTATTCGTTGCACAATTTGGTTTAAGTTTATAGAGTGCGTTGCGAAAATGTAGCATTATGGTGCTTGTGCGTTTATTGTTGTAAATGTAAAGTAGAGTATTGTTATGGAAATTAGCGACTTCATATGCTATGGGCATAATTATCTTCACGTTTTATTAGTTTAGCTGGCACTCACTCGCAATTACTAATAGGTTCGCAATAGAACGGTCTGATACGAATATCTTGTAAATACAAAAGTTCGAGGCAAATTGTGTGTAAGTTCATTTTATTCAAAGTTTCCTCCTCTTGAGATCGAGTAGTTCAGCATACTGATGTGTATCAGGCTCGTATGGAAACAGGAACAATAGTCTCGATAACTCAGGGGTCGTATCCCTCAATGAGTGCCGATAAGCCTCGCAAACCCCTACTCAGTCACTGCCAAACGACCCCCGACTCTACATCTCAGCATTCAAGACTGAAATTACACCCTAGGCAAGTCTCAAGTAGGTTTCATAATAAAACTAGGATTTAATAGTGTTTTGCGTTGAGCTTACTACCGAGCGGTGAAACGTTTACTTACTATTAAACAATACGAGGAAGCCAAACAAGTAATTTAGGTATGTTTAGTCGAAGTTTGTAAATAAACAAGCCAGGATAAAAACGCGAGTTAAAAACGTGTTTTATTTACCGTTTTATATCGCTGAAAACAGCACAACCGGATAGTGAGACCAGTCGAAAACGAGTTACGCTTATCGATTTCACGGAAAAGGTACCATTTTACGGTCACCGCGTAAAATAGTCCTTATCACCAGATTCACAACCGGCCAGTTAACGAGACGGGTGTGTTCCAAATCGACTCGTATAAGTTCATAGGCCTTTACCGCTAAGAATTTCAAATACATAATGTGTGAATCGAGAACGTGAATCGAATAATTTCGCGTGATCGTGTTGATAAATAAACAGAATAGGAAACACGGACAATACCTCGGCTTTCTCTTCGCCATGAGGAAAGACATGGATAGTACTTGTACTTGCAATTCGTAAGTACTACTTTCAGGCATCTCGAGGTGAATGCGGCTTACAGCGGTACTTTCTCGATGTCAGCACGATACTCATGTACCGTTCGGCGAAATGCCAGCATGATGAAAGTTTGAGGTGCGCTACTTATCTAGTACGAGGATGATGTCATTTGGAAAGATTTACGCTCAGCAAAAAATTGTTTAGGCCTCGACTTTTTATGGAGCTTTTTTGGCGTGCCAAAAAATGCGTAGTACGATGAGATCATAAAAGGATCAATGGTCTAGCTTGCCAACGGAATGATCCACAATCTTCGGAGGAGCGGCCGCTTTCGGGCGTTCACCTCGCGATTTGTAAACGCAATGATGAAAGTTGGAAAGTGCGGAAATGGTGAATTCGGAATAGAGGCGAACTACACGGCCAGTTATTATATCATTGCTGGCATCTCGCGGATGCAACGGGCGAGGAGAGGTCAGTGAACTTGCGAAACTCACCTGTCATAGCCGAGGGGGACCGAACAAAGCTGTTGAGCTGCGCGATGTCATGTGATATAAGAAGAGAAGAAAGCTTGGTAAATGTCGACAGATAGAGCGCATGTTAGCGCAATTATAGAGAGACAATAAAGTTTTGTAATTGGGCCTCGATTGGAAATTCAAATGAATGGTGTGGCCGTTGCACAACCGCATCGGAAGAGAGTGCGGGTGAAACGGCACATTGCGGTGATGCAATAAAGAAAGTGCGGAACTGAAGTAGAGTTTTCTAACGCGGTGAACGTACTCTGCTCATTGTAGCTATTAAGTCCGCGGGCCGATGACCCCGGCAGGTACCGCATTCGCCAATAGACGCTGATTGTTGGCGGAACGCGGGTGCGGGATGGCAACATTTGTATGTTACATCAAGCACTAGAGACTGCAATGACGTTACCTAACAAATTATGTTGTCACACTCGTTCGTTGCAATTACTCGACGTAATGCAACTGAAATAATTAGTAAGCTTTTCCAGTCAAGCACATAACACATTATAATTCAAAACCTGCAGCAGATGCATTGTAACCGGATCCATAAAACCAGTTTTGGATTCTACATATTCTAGGCATAGGTTATATCGAACGATACGATAAAACGAGACTTTTGTAGAGGCTCTATTTTGGTATCATTTAATTAAATCGCAACCGCACCTCCTGCAGAAACTTGATCTGAAATAATTATATATATCGACATCGACTATATAGAAATCATACATGACTTTGAGTTTGATCTGTATTCAATGATATTCAAATATAATTTAGATACTAGATATCGTGCGTGACCCACATTGAATGGCATGACACACATAACAGGCCGAATTATGTTAAAAGCTATGTGTCAAGTTCAGTGGGAGTGAGACCGATGGCTGCTCGCGCGCCGGTCGGGGAGCGCTCGTCGACAATGAATGGCAAACCACCGTTGTACTTGACCCAGTATTCACTGCCACGCTGCGCCCGCGCTTCTGTCACGCCCCGCTGCAACTCGATTGATGACAAGACACGTCAAACAATCACAGGCAATAACTCCAGCGATATTACCCAGTATAATGATTACTCACTCGAGCAAGTTTTATGGTTCCGAGTCCGACATTGACGCACTAACCTACTTGGCACCAGTCGCCGTGCTCCTTTAATTAAAAATACTCAAAAACAGACGAACAACGACCATTGCTTTATCTAAGGCTACGGCACCGGGTGATGTCACAGTTCCGCTTGGACACGTGTTTGGTTAATTGAATGATGGTTTATCTTGACACGTTTAAAGCGGTAAATAGACGATGTCGAAACCAGGCATCTCGCAAGTTTGATACACATTTGTTAGCGGCTAGATATGTTAGCGGGGCATGTGTGCCATTGCGCAAGGTCGGCAACGCACCTGCGCCCGCGCCGGTCACTGCAACCGTTGCAGCTCCCACGATATGCCTTCATGAATATTGATAGAGCGCAAAGTAAAGGGTCAACTCTGGAATTTGGTTTCGTTTCACCTGCTCCTCGACCATCGCATGCTAATTTGCGATGTTCCCATTGATAGGGCGTTTAATGTTTGCGCAATAATGAGCTAACATCCGATGTAGTTCCGAAACTGCGGTTTTTTCCCCAAAAAGAGATGAAGTGTTCAGAGCCCATGACCGCAGAGGCTAGCAATTGGCACAATACCATAGCGGCACGATAAAGCGGTTGCAGCGCTTGCGGCGGCGTCCGGCGCGGGCGCACTCGTAACCATCGAAGTGGGTTAAGGTTCCATCAAGGATTTATTGCGGCAAGTCTCCGCTCCAAAACGCCGAGCGCTGGTTACTATGAGCTAACTGCACGGACTGCATTTGTGGACCAAACAAACACAACCTTTTCTGACATTTTATAGACCTTATATATGTATATAATTTCAAGTGTCCCTTTTTATTATCTGAATAATGCAGCTATGAAGTCTCTATACATGTGGACTGCAAGGTGTATAATATTGGAGAAAAAACCTCATTGAAACCTAATGTCGTCCAATTATTGGCGACACTTCGTCAGCTTGTGATGGTGAATAAGAGTTTTTCTCAAAGCTACCCATTTGAATCGCATTTTGATTAACCCGCCCGAGACAGCTACGTAGACAAAAGAGCCTGGACATCTTTTGTTTAATTAGTGCCAGCAAACAAAAGTAACTCGATCGTTACAAGAGGACCTTTGTGCGACACTCGAGCGTAACTCGGAATAATGAGAATGTCCTTTGAGGGTTCTCAAACGAGGGTCGCCAAACAAACAGGTTAATAAGTTTCAAAATACAGATGCATTACGGTTTCAAAAGCAACGATGTTTAGCAACTGCATGGCCGTTCTGTTGTAACGCAGCGTCCGGACCAACTGATTAATTGTTTCTATCCAGTATTTCAATACAATTGTTATTGTTTTATTTAGTAACCTTAAGTGCTACTCGAATTTGAAAGCTCTTTTAAACTCTTGGACTACGCGCATAATGGGCCTTTGTGGTCTTCAGTAAACTGATGAAAACATTATTGAAATAATAATATTGGACGAGTTTCGATTTTGGCAATAATACGTTAGTATAGCACCTAACTAAACTATCAATTGATTAGGTAAGGTCAGACCTCGCTTTAATTCGCTTGGAATATAACCCATAAGAAACATTAAAGAACCACTCAGGCTTATCAAAGTACAAGGAACGCACAGATGTGAATTCCAGAATACAAAAAAAAAATAAGCTATATTTTTTAAAGCCAAATGATGGATGACGTTCTCGTATGTATGCAGAAGGTGGCCACAATAGGAGGAGGATTGTGATCGGGCCGGCAGATGTGCGCGCACGCATTGTCCCGCAACAAAGGCAGGTAGACGAGAAGACGAGGATCTAACGCCATGTGCTACGTGTCACTTTTTCATATCGATATACGTTTTACTCTAAACTCAAAAAACTTTTAATCTGACCGAACAGATGGCCGAGCACATGTCGCACCAAAAAAATATCAAAACCAACTATGAATCAATTCCATTTACGCTGCGGCATTTTAGTAAAATTCAATTTGTGCGCCAGCCAATCGAAAACTTTGTTCTCGTGGCGTACTATTAAATTAATTACGATGGTTTCCCTTTGTTACAAAAGAGAGAAACGAAACCCAGTTATCAGAATTAATAACAGCAAAAGCAATTACTCTACGCGTAATATCCTCCGTTGTGAGCTCCAATATTAATGTTCTTGGACCTTCAAAGGCAACTCCCGTGCGCTAAAACAAAAGTTTTTAAAAGAGCAAGAGGGGACTCAGATAAAGGAACATTTGAAAAACAGCCAATATTGACCTCGCGGCAGCTGGTGTTGAAACCCAAACGTTTTCGTTTCGAACTCAGAGTGCATTTGAATAAACAACATTTCTCGATAGTAGATAGTAGGCTTTGTTGACCTTCCGTCGTATCGGGTATCGTTGCACCCGATAGAGTTGTCATCAGGTGTCCAAACAGACTTTTCGGACCATTGTCTCTCGAGGCTGTTTCGAAATAAACGATTAATTTTTCATTACCAGGACGTGTTACACCAGCAGCCATAACTATAAGCGTTTAAGTAAACTGAACATATAAACAACAGGTTCAATAAGTTCATAGTCCGAGAGCCGCCAGGGGATCAGGATACCGGATGCTATTACTTTAAGATAATATTGAACTGAAATAGACTCATCGCGACAACGATAAAAATTCTTGGCCATAAAAACTTTATGCATTGCCTGATTCGCAAGATGCTCAGAAATCTCAGAATGAAGTGATCATTGGAAAATAAACTTTGTAGTTGCTATTGTTGGCTATGATTTGCACTGACAGGCCCTCATAAATAGACTTCTAAATTATTATTGTTCGATGGCAACGCGAATATTGAACACGTGCGTTCGCAGGTAAAGATCTTGCATGTGCAATCCATTGTCTGATCAAAAGGTGTTATTCTTAAGATGCAGCATCTTTGCACAATGGTCGGTGCTTCTTCTACCATCATTGATTTGGCAAACAGTCGGCGAATAAAAACACGCGTAGGAGACATAAAAGCGTATTTGTTTGGAACATCTGGTTCAGACGAGGGGGGCTCTTACAATTGGCGAGTTCAGGCCAACAAAACGCTACAATTGTCGCTTCGCTCAGGTAATTGTTAGAAGATTAACCCGATACGAACTGCTACAATACAATTAGAACACCTTGAATTTTTTCCGAAATTCTCTTGAATGAATTGTGTCAGTTTGAATTTAGTAGAGCTAGGTTATTGAAGGCGTTGCGGCATGTAGGTGACCTTACCGATCTTATCTTCTGAGATAAGAGATTGTGTGACCTTTAATGTTGATTATGACTCTTTTCTTTGATAACAGTGCAGTCGATGGCCGTGTGAGGATTTACAATTAGAAACGGTACATTCCCATAGTACTTGAGTTTTTGTAAGGGAACAGTTTGATTCTCAAGCACTCTCAAGCCGGATGTAACGGGACCGGAAACGGACTTGAATTAAAATGGCAGAATTACAGCAGATGGTCGAGTGTAGAAAAAGTTTTGTAGTAAAATGTATGAAAACTAGCGGTCGGGATTCCTTAAGGCAATGGAATTACAAATTCCATTGCCTTAAGGAATTAGTAAATTAATTAAAGCCGAGTGCACCGGATTAGCACTCTGAAAATGGAAGTTTCGTTTATAAGGTCACTTTTACTGTTTGATTTTTATAAAATACGAAAGATACATTTTAGGAGATAAGGCTTCTTACAGCAATCGTACAAAAAAGTGTTATCATCATCATCGATTACGGTATCCGCCGGCTCTAGCTAGGCGGCGGACGTCTGATCAAAGGTTATCATTATCATAGTAAAATAGGCATCAGCTCTGTTTAGTTTATCAAGATAAAATTTGTACTTAGTTGACTTATCATTTATCATGCAAATTACTTGACGTATAAAGGTAATTGATTAGTTGCATCCGGCTTTGGCTATTATCCTATTTTTTTTTTACTTAGTTTCTAAACCAATTCTGCGCTATTTTATTTATTTTTTGCTGACGATATGATACATCATCAGTTCATCTTATTGGGATAAGCATGATCGTGCGTGAGAAAACAATTTTAAATTCAACATTTCTTATTACATAAGAACGTGATTTTCACACGTCAAGTCATTGAATTTTACGTATACTTACTAAAGTAACCGCTCAGTAAACCATTAAGATGTAGTCTTTTCATCATCTTGTCACGTTTTGCAAAGTCAACCCGTCAAGCATATTTGTTTAAATTGTTTACGTGCTTTTGAAACTAAAGACACGAAAGAATTTTTGATGAAAATGAAAATTCCATATATAAATGGAATTCTTAACAAAACACGATCGCGATTATTCGTAATCGATGATTTGACATCAGGACAGCCAATCAGCGCTTATCAATTCAAATTAGAACGTTTAGAATTTTAAACGGCTGCAGTGGTTCCTGGTACACGTACGTCGTTGGAAGGCGGAAGAGCGGCGCTTGCGCAACTGACATTGAACAGATTCGACTACAGTTTGTATAGAGCGGTTCTTTTGGAGGCCACAAGCCGGATTAATTCGTTTTACAAGTCATTATATCAAGTTCAGATAAAAATATCTACATACCTCTCTACTCTACCTACTCTATATTCTCAGTTTTCCTCATAGCGTAAAGAGATGCGTATAAACGTATACTACGCAACAGGAAAACCGCATAATATTATTTGACGGTTCTTGGAATTTATAAAAAAGAAAAAATGTCATCCTATTTGCTTACAGGAAGCCATAATCTAGAGACGCTACGTCATGTTAACGTCACGCTGTTATCGACAACAACAACTGCGTAGTTTGGAATGAAATGCGAAATTTCTGATGAAAATTTCGGTTGAAGAAAATCATATTTGTAAGCTAAGTCAGAATTTGCAAGTGGGTGCTGCAAAGTCACCTCTGTGTCGTTCACTTCACAGCGTTGAAGGTGAATAATGTCAATCACGGTGTAAAGATGCTGTTATTTACTGTCTGCTGGTTTATGTGAACGAGACAATATAAATACGTTAATATCAGATGGTAATTTTA
Source organism: Eupithecia inturbata (assembly GCA_963662085.1). NCBI lineage: Eukaryota > Metazoa > Arthropoda > Insecta > Lepidoptera > Geometridae > Eupithecia > Eupithecia inturbata. Next base: position 3,455,899 of record OY759180.1, on the reverse strand, counting down.
GATGAAAGCTTAAAGGCTATATTTTAGGGCGTTGACTATAATCTCAAAGTCAATCTGTCTTTTGATATAATAATGTAGCTACCAATTTTGGCACCAAAAATGCTAAATGCTCCGATTTTGTTCTATTTCGGCTTCAAAAACAAAAGATTTGAACATGAAGATTTGAATTTTAGTCATTTGTTAGTCGTAGTTAGTACTTGTACCTAGTTAAGTATGGAAGTGAATGTATAGGCATCTTATCTAGTGGTGTATCGGTGCGGCAAGCGGCCGCAATGTCAGGGGTTCTGTCCTTGGCCGTAGCAACGAATCCGCCACCTAGCGGTAGCGCGACCGTGCGTAACAGCTTCCGCCTCGACGCGCATCACGTCACACGAATTCCACTAAACTCATACTAATTATAATCAATAGGTTAAACCCTACGTCATTGTCCCCGGACTCTGACGTAAGAGGTCACGTGACGCCCGAAATCCCTTTGCCTTTACGTGGGATAAGAACTGCGTAGAATAAGTGACGTGCGCTCACGTTCAGACTTTTTGCTTTACTTTATTTCTTTGAATTCATGAAACGTCGTCGTAACCAATTGGTTACGAAACTGAAATGTTGTATTGAATTGTTTTGTTTTTTTGTAATGATGTTGTAGCCTTTTGTTTGGTTTTCTTACGAGAGAAGCTGAAGTTATAGAGAAGTTTTGTTTGTGAAAATTTTTAATTAACGAACGAACTCTATTACATCAGTAGCAGGAATGTAAATGCGGCGCAAATGTTCAGAAATCTGAATAAACATGTATTGTGTAGAAACACGACGAGTGTACAATAGGTCTGCAAATGTCTTGTTATTGTAGATGTCGCCCGATATAAACATCGATGACTTCATAAAACGATATAGAATCATCATGACACGACCCTACCCTAGCTTGTCACGGTTTATTAAATACTTTATCACTCTCTATATAAAACACTAAAGAATCGACTGGTAAATAGACTAATTGATTTTTAATTGATTACTTATCGAATTTGTAGCTCAGTTACTGGGATTTTTTATCCGAAACAAAAATAACGAGCTTGGGATTAATTTAATTATGATTGATTTAAACCTGCTTGGTAGGTAAGGTTTGCAGAACCAGGTACAATAATTTTGTTATTGATCTTGAATTTAACCTTTAATGCTCTCCGTTAAAAAGACCACGAAAACGTGTCAATGTAAATGTACATTCGCGGTCGGTATTTAAGAATCGAATTCAAATAAAGAATTACGTAACAAAAAAATCACAGGGGTATTGTTTGTCGCGTATGATTACACAACAAATGACCGCGAACTGAGGTCGGATACGTTCTCATATTATTATTGTACGTATTCTTGAATCTCGAACGCACGGCGAGGCCAGAAACACGAAAAGAGTACCGTTTCGCAACGCAACGCAACTCATTTCAATGTCACTGTGAACGGTCCCGATAACCGCTCACGGTTGAGCTCACGGCTCAATTGCTTCGGATCAAACGATTCACGCGGTGAATATTAAAACCGCATGCATTATTCAAATTAAATCTTATTCCATTGTTATAGAGTCATTGTTTACATACAGAAAAATCAAGTGATGCGAATTGTGAGACTAATTTTTACGGCCCTTTGCTTTGAATTTAACCAAATAAAAATGTTCAATGTCAAGTGTGGCGCAAGTACAGGCTCGTTAGCATTTCGCTAACTCTCGTGTACAATGGAGTTATGACGAGTAAGAATAACTTTAATTACAGTTCAATGACGACGAAGTGTTGTTGCAACAGACTGATGAATGTCAATTCCAATTCTGTGGTTTATTGGTACTCGTGTATGTACTGTACATTGTACAGTGATCTGATCACGTGAAGTGTTTTGACGAGTTTTGAATCGGAGGTGTTGTAACGCGCGTTTGCGTCATTTCCTCTAGGTGACCGTGAAGGTTACGTCACAGCGTTCAAGTTTCCGAAATAATAAATTGATTCGGACACTTTTGAACTTTTGAATGAAAAGGAACGTTAACCTCTGTATTGTATTGTGCATGGCGTGCACAATACAATACAGCCTCAACTCTATGCATGTTGGTGCACTAGGTAGATGTTCCCTGGCTGCATAATTGGTTGTGTTGTTTAAATTTAATTTCATCAGTATCTTTTACAAACCAGATTTTTATGTATAAAGTTAGTCCATTTAGTACGAATAATAATAATATCTATACTTATATAGCTGTACACTAAGTATAGTTGTGCTCTGTAACATATTTAATGCTACAATGTAGATCTTATTTTTTGTGGTACTTTCATTGTAGCTGGCATTGTAATGTGTGTGTGGTAAATAAATAAATATAGTTTTTCACCATCAGAACATGTTTGTTAACCAATTAGAGTCATGTAAGTACCAGTCGTATAAATGGTATTGTGGTATTACTACTACGCAATGCTTAGGTCTCATACAATCATACAACTGTGATAACACGAACATTATTTAGGGGAACATACATGACATCATCCGAACTCTAATTACCGCATTATGCCTAACTCGGTAATTTCCAAGCTTCCTTGACATTAATAAATTTAATAATTATGGTATGATAATGTGCCTGATATGTGTGAGCTTGTAAATCGGCAATTTTGAGGAGCTGAAAATGTTTTATTACTAAGCTACGTTTACATATGAGTAAATAAAACGTAATTTAAGTTAACTGGTAATAAAATTTACTCGTAAATCGAGGACAAACGCGTCAATGTCGAGGTCAATGTATCTGAAATTCGTTCTATTGCATTAAAACAGGAAGCCGGCAGGAAATAATGTCCGACAGTCGCTTACTAATTAGAAAGCTATTGTTCGATGTCTGTGTCACCACTGAACTCCTTTATTGTTGCTAGGTGACTCAAAACGACACAAAAACTGAACGATCAAGTATTTGTGGCACACGCATCAGCGCCGAATCGAGGGTTAATAGCTGTTCTGGCCAGCGCACGGCCTAACCGGTTTGTTTTATACGAAACTGCGAAGGAAGCTTGCAATAATAAAAAGATATTTATCCGATACCGAGTCAAGGTTTCAGCCCACGAGTTCTCCAATGGCGTTTCAGGGGTGCGTAGGCGGGGTTTGCTACGAAAAGGTCGCTTTGAAGTAAGGGAGCTTTATAAGCTCCTCAGGACATTACCCGGGTTTGAACCTGTTAAAAATAGCCTACGCTTCCCAATATTCGTAACACGAATACGTAGGACGATTCACCCGATCGGAAATGATGAGCCGAAATTGCTACGCCTCCGCTTGCCTTAAATAAACGGAGCGAATTGTGTTATTTTTGTTTGAGGTTGGACTGGATCATAAAATGGGAATGTACCACGGCAACCTCGTACTCCGTTCTGTACTCGTGTCTAGACAGCTAAATATGTGTTTTTGTTTGGCTTGCTCTTTGTCGCGACTCGCGAATGACTTTGCCGTATCGAAAGAGATATTTATCGAAAGTTGTTGAACTCAGCAACAGGAAAACGCTGACGGGCGCGCGAGATTTACGACATGCTTCAGTGGCTCGGTCACTCCCCCGTAACATAAAACTTTAGCTTGGACTTGAGGCCAATGTTTTTATTTCAAACTCACTTCCATGAAAACTCGATATTCGCTTTCTCTCGTTCGAGTCGTGAGTTTTTATTGGGGACTCGTTTCTTTGCATTAATTTAATATGCTACGCGGCTCGCGTGGTTTTAATAGCCAGTATTTTTTTGCTTGTTTTAAGTGCAAATGAACTCTTGGGATGCATTAATCCTACCAGTTTACAGGGCTTATTAACTACATTACTTAAGTCTATTTCAGTACCAAAATAAACAGCCGCAATGTTTTTCTAACAAGCCATCAGAATTCATCCCATAGATTTAGGCGCCTATTTATACCAGTTATTTCTAGCGATATTTTAGGAAAACATTTAGGGTGAGGTAAATATAGCTAGTTAGGGTACGAGGTTGGTGACCCGGTAGAAAATCCCTATGATTCATCCCCGGACCCCCATTGTTGTGCCCTCCGCTTTATTATCCCTTGGTGACGTCATCGAATGCAGCTAGTGCACACTCACCCGATGAAATACATCAGCGATCTGTCATGTCATGAGTCACGTTACCATCGCATTGTCCTGAGGTTTTTCTTCGAAGATATGTTATCAAAGCTAGTAGAATAATATTTTGACTAGCGGGCAGTGCACAAAACACCAGGACATTCCTGAGTAATTACATTTAAATGACTTTTCTGAAGTCATACGGTTCAACGGACCCATTGTCGATAAAGGTCTATTTGGGGCTGAATAACTACTTCGTCGAGGAACAGCGATGCTAGAAGCGCGTGCACCGTACGTTTGACGTGATAGCTCACCTTACATAACAATGCTAAAGTGGCTAGTGTTTACGGGCTGGTGATTTTCGTCGGTCAGTGACCTTCGCGACACGGATGCGTCGAAGGATGACTGTACAACGCAGCAGGTTTTTAAAGGAATAATCTCTACGCTATTGCTAAGAAAAACAAAATGCCTGAAGTGGAACGACCAGCGACCGCGTAATGCGATGCAGAAGTGTGTTGGACAGGGATTGTATCTGGGAATGGATGGGATCCGTTCCTTTTGAGCGGTCATGTGCAACGCTTTCTTAGGGCTGAGGTGTCTGGTCCCTACTTAATTGCCGGCGCGTGCAACGTGCATATTTTTTTGCTTTCGCTACTAGGGGAATGCCACTGCACCCCGCTTGGGTCGCGTGCGCAACCTTTTTGCCTTTTCACATCCGTGGAGTATGCTCCAGACCTCAGAAGGTCAACTCAGTTCATAGCTTACGTTCACGTCTTCAGTCACGAATGCGATGAGTCACTCGGTGAGATCACGACGCGGACGCCTGTCTCCTTAAAAAACCAGGAAGGTTTTTCAAGAATGTATGAATTAAAAGCAGTTTCAGCTGACGTGTCCAAGGTGTTTGTTTATGCGGAAAGAGCGCGCGCCTTTTCCGGCCAATGCTAAAACGATAACATTTGCATCACTCTTGACATTGAACGGTGACATTTGCCTGTGTCATGCAATGGATGGCCTGCATGACCGTACAAAGGGAGTCATAGCATTAAAGTTGAGAAGCAGAGAGACAAGTCGTATCAAGAACATAATTATTGTGTTTTATATTTTGGTCAGCAGTGTGATTTGTAATGGTAGGTGGGTTCAGTTCAGCGTGCGTGTCACAACACATGCTGGTATCGGCGGATAAGTGCGCCGTTACGCAAATCCGCAGATATGTCGTCGCGGGCGCAGGCCTGGCGCGCCGCGCCGCTTGCACAAGGTTTCGCAGACCTTTGTTTTACGCAACCGGATCGATTTAATAGCTAGTCGTGCGTTTTCTCAGCTGTGCTCAGCGATACCGAAATAAACGACGTGCATGTCGTAATTTTACAAAAATCTAAGCAAAAACTTGTAAGGTGACGATGACGACAATGAAGAGGAAGGAAGACCGGATCTCCTTTCTTCGTACCTATCCCGATTCGATCTGCGCACACAATATCAACAAACCTATTATAATCTTCGATAAAAGATTTTACTTATATCGATGATTTAATGCATTGAATTTTACGATCGGATTTACTTTTATGCGATGACATCCATGTCCGGTGATTCTTCTTAGAAATCGGCAACATTTTGGTCTCTTCAATATCAATAGGCGAGAATGCCGAGAGCAATGCACTATCGCCCGCGTCCGGTAGCCCCATCCGGTGTTTTTGCACACCCAAAAAAGGTAAGCACACGTTATTTATAGTTGTGACGAATGCTTGCGTAGTCCTCGCCGATTCATTTATTTTCGGACGAATGGAGGCGGCCAAAGCGTGGAACTAACAACAAATCGTAAGGTTTAGTGTTGTGATGGCATACATCGGTTCCGCACGAGCGAGGAGGTAAAGCGTCGACGGCGGCGGTGGCAGCGGCGCTCGCGACATTGGCACAGTTGTGCGCGACCTCAGCACGCTACTCGCGATCGAGGCCGCGCATAACGCCCCAAAACAAGCGGCCAGCGACTGCGTTTGAATTCCGGCACGCCTGATTCACACACCGCGAATTAGCACTCGGTGCTGGCTCACATCTAGCCGTAGAGCCACACCCGCGCTCGTTTATCCACCACATGTGCCGTGCCAACTACGCAAATCATAACTGCAAAGGTCCATTGCGCAAACGGATGATCCAGAGTGCATCCAGTTACATAATCGATGTACTCCTTTATTACCGAGAGCTCAGTTATGCAAATACATCGCTGTAATGTGGCAGTTCTTGCACCAGAGCTTTAGCAACTCCGTTTCAAAACGGTTTTCAAAATCATTGGTGTAGGCGCGGGCATGAGTCGCAGCTGAGAAATCGGCAATCGGCTCGAGGCGTTCTCATGTTGTCATTAACGCAAGCCGTTTCGGGAAACGGTCGGGCGGTCGCGTGTCTGCCAACGCCGAATATAAATCCGGGGTATTGGTACAGATTTGGAGTGAAATGGCAGCCAGGCGGTGGCCGGCGAGGTATGCGCCGCGGCGGCGTCTGCCGGGTGGCGAGTCGACGCAGACCGATTTGGCACATCCGCTGCCGGACGACGACGCTGCACTATGGTTCAAGCCGCAAATATCTCCTACAGATGACGCATCATAAACTTTAAATACAAGTAGATTTTATTTCTTTGTTTATTTGTAAATAAATACTGATCTACGGGGAGACGAGCCAACTTGGTGCCGAAACCACAAATTCCATCTTTACAACCTTACGTAATTGGATGCCATTGCCATCCCGTAGTATCATCGCCATTGTTTGTTATGCATTCGATACTAAATCGACTCTGCTTCTGAGCACTGTGTTACGCAAAAACCCTGGTCTTGTTACCTGCGGGATCCAGGTTATTATTATTTTAGCGAGTAGGCGGCGGGATGGGCCTAGACAATGCCGTGCAGGAGAAAAATTTGTACCTGAGTTTATTTACAAAGGACTCGTATCGTACGCCCGGCATAAAGTAACGTCGTTTTCAAGGCGTGGGCTCCGAAATGTCGGAACTTCAAGATTTGTCCCCACCCCATTCCGTATTGTTAAAAATCAGCAAGGCAAATTACATTTTTTAAGGCCAGCGCGTGGACAAAAGGACATTACGAATAAACATAATTTCCGCTTAGGAAATCGCGTCACCAAAGTCGTAAGAAAACGAATTAAAAGCACAAAGGTAGTTTATATTCAAACATCCGGCTTTCGTCGCTAAACTTGTGTATGCAAACTTGTAATTTATGTTCTTTTATTGTTATCGTATTATTTGTAAGATAATGTTGAATATTTCTGCCTTTATTATTAGTTGATATTTCCTGCGTTGGATGTGTGATGATTATGTCGGGTGCACGCTACCTGCAGAGCGGCCTCGGTTTCCTCTCCCAAGGCCTGCGCCCGGATACATCGGGGAGATCTCACGATAACACCGACACGAAACTCACATTTGATACATTTAATCAACGAATCTGGAGAAAGTAGAATAATCCTTAGAAAAGAGCGGATGGTGCTCAGATTATGCGGCTCAAATTTATTCCTACTATCTTGAGACTAATATGCAGAGCGTGTCTGAGGACGCAAACTTCAATCCGCGATTTTCATATCAAAGGCGAAGAAAAAGTCTAAGAAAATCCCGCTCGAGAGCATCAAAGAGCAAGTAATCAATATTAATGGCGTTGTTTACCTTTGAGATGGGACCGGTCCGGCGGATGGGTCCCAACACGGGAGACTGTGAGAACGGAGGTCGAAGGGCGCACTTGATCCTGCACCTTATCCCACTTTACTTCTCACGGCTGAACTGACCATCGCGACATGTGCAATCATTAGAATACATTAGGGTTAGCTCAGCTGCTTGAATAATTTAAACCCTGATTGTTTTTCACGTTAGGGAGTCTACATCCTTTGGGACGTGACCATTAATTTGAGCGCAGATTGTCAGCTGCCTACCTGCTTGACCGAGGTTATCTCATACAGAAAAAGTGATATTTCCGTCCGACAGGGGCATAGGAAACACATCTGCAATATCCTGCTCAATTAATTAACGGCCAAGACTTCCCAAATCTTTTAAGCTGGTTTTTGCAGCGCTAAATAAAGCTTTGATGCAAAGTTCGTGTTTTCAAGCGTATAAAGTTTGATATTCAAATGTAAACATTCATGGCTTTGAGCGGCAACTTCGGCAAAGGCTCAAGTCTGGTACTCTACCTCGTAAAGGGTGGAAGCAAAAGTTTTTACATTTAAGGCACAGCCGCAGAGCTTCCGTTCCGCACGGTAAACCGGCGCTTTTGGCAAGCTTTGATATTTCGGAGGATATTAAATTTTACCTTGTCTGTCCTCTCAAAGCGATTTCAGAGAATGAATGAATGAACCTCAAGCTCTACATTTTGCCTTTGTAGCGTGTTCGTATCACGTAATTTTTTATTGCATTTCGATATGTGCGGTCACTAAAGTTCAGAGAAGCGAAATTATTATCGTGTCACCTCTGGGACGAGTGGTGAAAAGGTCAAAGGAACCATTAAAGTTATATCCGAAGATAGTGGGTGGAGTGATTGTCTCCACAGGGACTTGACTTCGAAAGGATAATCTAATAAATAAAGTGGTAGTTGCCTCGGCCGTGGGAGGCAGGTTTACCGAAATCTATCTATCATGCTCTTTACAAGTTTGATTGGATAACAGAAAGGAGGCCTGTATAGTATTATTTACGCAAGAAAAGATTTAACCGTTGTTGGGTGTTTTAATCTTAGAGCATAATCGAATGTTATTAAAAACTGATATAAAAGAGTCAGAGATGCGGGCAGGTGAATAATGAAATTCACGATGGCTTGTTGTTACAGGGGTGAATAAATAAAAAAATATTTTTACAGGTACCTATCTAATCACCTGATCAGGTAAAGGCAGGTACCCGTATGAGGGTAGTTATTTATCTGTTTTAGGATTATGCGTGTACGCAAGTGTTTGTATAGAATCTGCGGTGCGGTGCGAAGCGAACCCTTGACCCGCTTGCGGCGTATTGTACAGCAATGACACCGCTCGCCTTGAGCCGCTAGCATTGCCGGAGATATTCGCAACAATGGAGGCCAGATAACGTTTCAAAAGTTCCAAAATCCGCTGGTTCCTTTCCTACCAATCGTAATTAGCGTTTTGTAATCTCATTGTGAGGGCTTATTATCGATCAATTAAAACCGAAGAGCCTCTTGCTTCGATGTGACGAACCTTTTTCGAGGACGCGACTACATGCACCGCATTATAATGCTCTCATTGAACTTGATAAAGCTGATTCACGAAGGAAACGACTCGCTACTTACTACATTTCCGCTTCCCTTCCATTGTGTGTTTTTAAAAATCGTTTTTCTCACGTCCAATCTTACGGCTGGCAGAAAAAAGTCAGGAAGTGATTGATCGAGGGCATATTTTGAGAGCAAAATTCAGCTCATAGGATAGGTAGCAATCAGGTTACATAACTTTACAATAAGGGTAACAATGACTTACCTCTGAGGATCAGCAAACACGAACTTCCTCAGCTTGAGATCTCGCAGCACGATGCCTTGTTCGTGGCAAGCAGCCACCGTCTCAGCCATTTGTCTGAAGAGTCTCCTGGCCTCATGTTCCCTCAGCCGTTTTCTCGCTCGCACGTACGAGTGCAGGTCTGAGTGCGAGCGAGGGAAGATGAGGTACACTCTCTTGTCTCCGACTAGAACTTCGTGGATTGGATTCACGTGCGGGTGCCCGTCTAAACGGTAGTGCGCTTGTAACAAGCTACTGCAGTCCCGTGAGACTACCTGGTGACAAACAACAAGAAAATGTAAAGCACTATTGGACATTTTAGATACTGTTTTCCAGTATACGACAGGCATTGTTATACAGCGCCTTTTGGAGTCGTAACTCGCAAGCAACATTTTCCTATCAGTATTGACCTACTTCTGGATTGCGTGACATGTCTTTCAAGTACAATCACTATTGTTTCAGTCATGGTGATTGGTAAAGCGACGACGGTTGAAATTCAATTTCCATACAAACTCAAAGTAACATTGAAGCAAAGATACGGCTCATGTTCCCATTTCAAAGGGGTTCTATTTCAAAGCCGCCGTAATTTAAAAGGGCTTAGTTTAATGTGAATAACGAGCTTGAAACATTTTAGTGAATAGAAACGAGCTGACCCTCTCGCAAATATCGGCTTGGCTGGCTTTAAAAAGAGCTTTGGGTCTGCCGGTGGAGTAGAAATCTCAAACGGAGTAGACATTGCGGCAATCATCATAGTGAATAGGCAAGAGTTGCGATGTATGCAACGGTGAAACTTTCTACGGCACCGCTAGACGCCGGGGCGTTGGGAATCGAACCGAACAGTTATTTATGAACGATCCGATAGCTCGTCATCATTTCGGAACGGGCACAAAATGTCAACGACATCGTGGACGCGAATTCCGCCTCTTTTCCCCACAAATGATGGATGAATCACGTGTGAGTCGGGACTTTTTTTGAGTCACTGCTTAAAAATAGTGAATGTTATTTTGGGGGAAAGCAATATAGCCGCGGTGTCGCTGTTTTTTGCTGAGCTATTTTGGACGTAACCGAAAATACATATCCAAACTTTGTTTGCCAACACGAGTGTGATAAGGATTTGCAGTGCCGTGTTGACGGAGCACTTGATAATATTTGGCATCGAAAGAGTACAGGAGCTATTGTAACCTACTTTGAAGTTATCAATATTTGTTTAACCGCAGTGTATTGCAGAATGTGCCCGCATGCAATGAATAACATACCTAACTTCCACAAAATTTCCACTATTTGTAATGCCAAGAGAAACTGAAAAACTAATAAAGTCATGATTTTAGTGGGCAGAGGCCAGAACAGTTTGTTCAATTGTAGCCCACACTGCAATGGACTCGACTCCTACAGAAAGCCTACACATTGCTTCAATGCCACGCGGTTCATTGCTGGTCCAGTTAACGCTGTCTTATCAATTGTTATGTAAAGACAGCAATGTGCGCGTCGCGCTGACCGCGTGTAGAAGCGCTGGTGGGGAGAGAGGGGGCCCTAGCCTCGGCGTGACATTCGGCGATCGGCGCGTTATCATCTCGTCTATTTCACAATGTCAATGAGAAGGTCACGCCTATTTTCGGCGCGACCTGACGCGACCACGTGTGACGCCACCAATAAAGTCAATACAGAGATTACTTTGATCTTGAATATTTTCTACCTACCATAAGTTTAAAATTTAAACGTAGCAGTGTCGGCAATATGGTGCAGGCGGTGTTGTAAAATACGCCGGCCGTTTAGCAACGATAATGTTGCCACACTTAACCTTGCCAAGTTCTCACGAGGGAAGTGCCTATTCTGTGCCTTGACAATACCAGTATGGGCCTTTGTTGATTACTGAAACTACTAGGTACACGTATGGTCAGTTCATAAATAAGGACAAAGGAAGGACGATATCATTAAGATCAAATTTAGAATCATTAGGATTTTCCCCAAGACTCGAGTCAATAGTTAAGAAACGTCTGTACATAAAAATGATACACGTTTGGAACAGCCATTTAAAATCATCACTTAATCAATAAAACGATGACGCATACCTCCGTTTTAAATACTTTTTGAGTTTTAATTGACGTGTACAGCGGTTATTGTTAGATATTGATTGCGAAAGTCAACACATGACATTGTAAAACTGTGATGGCGGCCTACAAGTGCGATCGAGCGCGAGAGACCGTGACATATAAAGTTGGTAGTATCATAGCGTCCTTAGCAGCAAAATACTAAACAATACGCATACGTACTCCATAATATGTATCTTTAAAGGAAACGTTATTCGTCATCTGTGATTCAAGAAGGATTCTAGCTAAACATTCAAGTTATGAGTAAGGTCACTTAACCACTTATTCGCGCAACTTTTGCAATTATTACTCTATTTGTGAATCTATTGAAATTGATAGCCTATATTCTAGGAAAGGTTATATATTTTATAAATTAAAAGGGACACTGCATGTGGGCATATTTATTGACGTCGCCCATCGCTACATGGGGTCCGATCCCGTGGGATTCTGCTACCCTTTGGCATGACATTTTGTTTGACGCTCGCAGCAAATATTGTGCCAAATATGTGTCAGATAAGGATGGACCAACAGTTTCAGGCTAAAGAGATTACGCACTGTATCAATCAAACAAAGCAACGCAAGTGCTGTTGAAACATGGTTGAAACTCGGCACAGTTTCGAAACGGCACACGTTACGTATCCTCTGCGGCCGTGATTGATCATTATCCTTTGTCACATCACGTGTGTAGAGGTAAATAAAACAGATGAAACAATCAATGAGTTCTATTTTCAAATTTTTTTTGTCGCCTGTGTTTAATGGGGTAAAGAGGTCTCAAAGGCGTTGAGTTTTTCTGTCATCGGTTGTCAATTTTGGTGCTATGGATGGAGTGGCTCAGTGCCAGTTAAAATTGGGGCAGAATGTCTATGTCGTGCTGTCTCGGAAGGAAAATGTTCGAAGCGTAGGTACCTAGGTAGGTACCTACTTTTGTAGGTCTGATTTGTTTTGGATTTAGGGAGGTATATATGTGTTTTATTTACTTAACTAGCTACTTATTTACCTACCTATGACTGATTCAGTCATAGGTAGGTATCTATTAGACACGTCATGCAATGAATAGGTAATCCGATGATAGTGTAATGAGATTGGTCAAGTTCTTTTCTGTCTAAGCTACCTACTGAAAAAGTGATGTGTTAACGTTTCAGTCATAAACACATCAACTAAATGTCAACAAAGACCCCTGGATGATTCCTATACAGAGTCAATGCCCTATGAAGCTTTGATAACTCGCCCTAACCACTCTAGATGGATCTACCTACCTAGACCTAGGCACACTCATCTAAACAAGTAGGTAGGTATCTAGATGTAGGCAGTCCAACTGGTGCATACAGGCAGAACGAAAAGTGCAACTACTTATCAAGAATACGGAATATTAAACATACAGATTCGAAATTCGAAAAAAGGGTGATCACGAGAGAATAGGCAGGTGTAGTAAAGCGGAAACGGCTGTCTGTTTTATAGACTATGACTAGACATCCTGCGGTGTCCGAAACACCCATGGGAAATATGTGAATTAGGTAGGTACTCACTTTGCAAACATATTCTTCTTGTGTGCGCACGTCCACACACCGGCAGAGGGAGGAACCTTCCACTTGTTCTAGGAGGAGGTACTTCTCCGCCACCAGAGCGGCTTGGAACTGATGCTGGGGAGGGCTTGGGCTCGGGGGCGCCGGTGACGACGAGGGGGATCCGGCCAGCCGCTCCGCGAGCCCCGGGGACTGCGCCCGCTCCTCTGCCTTACTCGGCTCGCCCACAACAGACTTCCTCCCTTGCACACCCCACAACACCGAAGGAGATCCCGGATCCATCACTAACACTCACACGATACACAATTTTACAAATACACTAGCACAACAACACTATAAGGAACTACGAAGAGATGAACATGATCTGCAACAAAACAACCGATTAGACACCTCGATCTCGCGAATTCCAAGCGTCTTACAAACATTTCAAAATTATTTTGTAAGGGAAATTACGAATTGTGTACGGACCTTGAAATGATACGCTCTGAGTGGATATCGTTTCAAAATTTGACTGTCCGTCGTGACGAAAGCGTCGCTATTTTCTGTGAGGAATTACTGGAATAGTCTCCTGGTAATTCGAACACTAGTAGACAGGCAAATATTTTGGGCCGGTGTCCGCTCGGGATGTTATGAAACTAAACGAACACACGACCGACACACACAAACGCCATTGCGAGACTGACGCGGCGCGGCGGAGGATCGGCGAAACCTCGGCCGGCAACCGATCCAACGTCCAATGTCGACACACCGTCAACTTGCGTAGTACGCTACAAGCTTCAAGTCGCAGTGATGAAACTATTGCTGTCTCTACCTTTCATAATATATTTGGATTCGCAGAGCGAGACGGACTACGACCATTCATTTACGTTTGGCAATGCAAAAATAAGTTATTTATAGGTGGCAAAATGGTGCAAATCTCATCAGTAATTTAAATTTTAAAAAATATAAACATGATACGTCATTATTACACATACGAAAACGTTAGAAAAAAGAAAAGGAAAAGGTTTGTGTTGTATTGCACAATGTACTTAACAGTAAAAATATAAAAATGAGGTTTTTTTCCTTAACATATAGTTCAGGGTTCAACTTGATTAATTCAAAATAGTAACATTACCTAATCTGTGACCCAAGCCCAAGTAAGATACTGTTCGTAAATAAGGCAAAAAAATAAACGTATTTTATAAAATATAAACTCAATTTAAGTACCTAGGTACCTTTCCGAAAATGTAGATTTAAAAAAATCTGATCTATGTAATGAATGATGTAAGTATGTACATACATATTAGTCTAGATTGCTGGGTGGGTACTATTATACCTATAAACTAGTACTACCTACTACGGTACTATACTAAGTACTACTGTATAGTACATACTACCTACGGAAATTTGATTAGGTAGTAGGTATGTACTAGGTACTTGTAAGGATTTATGACCTAAGTGTCCCTACAAGTAGTATGTACTACATTGTGGTAGGTAGTTAATTACTGTAGGTACATTGTTACTTATAATTCCTACACCTACCTACTTTACTCAGATACCTATGTAGGTAAATAATTATTATTATTTTAAAACAAACTATATACCTACCTAGGTACTAGGTATTTTGAAAACGAACCGGACTAAATACCAGCCAAATCCTTTGTTCGCACATAAAATTGTGATAAAAACTAGTGATGTTATGTCAACAATAAATAAATATGATCATCATTCGATCCTCCACTCATCATCATGGCAGGGCGTTAACTAGAAATATTTTGTTTAAATGTTGTAATTATTGTAAATAAATCTACCCAATTCTAAATGAAGTACAATACCATTGCGCAATAATATTTTTTCGTTGTGCAAGGTTTACAAAACACAATACTCATTACATTACTCAAGTTAAACGTTCAGTAGAAAATTAAGCTGTTTCTTTGAAGTTTATTAGTGACGTGACGTAGTTGCTCTGACGAAGGGTGACGATTACGCATTCGACGCAAATAATGTACGCCTATAATTGCGTGATTTAAGATGAGTGACGCAGGATAGAAAAAGTTTGAATTACTTACATAAGGGGAAATCTTACTTTTATGGTATAAAAATAGAAGAAATAAGTCTAATGCAAAGTAAAACAATGTAATCGTTTAGTGGTTACTGGTTGGTCCAGTCAGGGCCCTATCCCTAAGTTTAGTAAAAAATAATTTGGTCCATAGTTGGTACAATATCGGCAGGTTTAGGTACTCTACCACCTAGGTACAGTGGCGTTCATAGATCGGTCATCCCCTGACGGGTTCCAGGTCTCGTAATTACATGATTCAATTTGTTGTCAACCTTAACACGGGGGCCGGGGGTAGCCTATCGATGAATGTCACATAAACAAATATAGTTGGACAATTCATCATCTAGGCCATACATAGGGTACATAATACTAAAAACTTCATGTAAAAATTTTATTGTAGGTACGTGCGATCTATCTCCACTAAATCCCATCAAACTAAATGGTGGAACCGATGTTAAAGTAATAACTAACTACTGCTCTAAAATTCTAAATACACAAGCCAAAGGATGTGGTTGTTTGCACGATAGTTTACAAATAAAGATAGCCGGGTAACAGGAAGCAAAGGTCGAACAATTCATTAACATCGAATAATCACACACTCGAACTTTCAAAAATCTATAGGTACCTACTCTAATCCTAATTCATAGATCACGCTGACCATATCCTTTTATGTAGGTTAGATGGATGTACCGACACAAATTCCTTTCGATTTCCTGGAGAATGATGTTCAGCATTTATGTATAAGTTTTTCTACGATACTTGGGGAGACCTTGAGGAGGAGAAGTTTTGATGATGATGATGAAGAGATCCTACCCTGTCAAGGTACAAAATAAAATTGTCAAATGAGATCAGGTTTCAATTTATCCAAAATTATGGTGTAAGTTAAAGCAATAGTAAGTAATACCTACAACTTTAACTCAGCACATCCAAACAAGAATACTTACGGATGTATCCTGGTTTGGATGAGCTAAATGATGTTTGATGCCTTGATGGATGAAATGAAATGAAAATGAAAAAATATTTATTTAGTTTGTAATAACAATGTCATAGTTTTCCTGCGGTTTCCACACTAGGCAAAGCCTGTATCGTGGAGTGGGTACTTTACTTACTTACTACATAATGAACGAACAAACTAAGATGAAAAATAAAATTTCACAGGACAAGGGAGGGAATTTCATGGATGACTGCTGGTGGATGATTCAGAAGCCAGCGATGCTGTGGATGCACCAATTTTTTGTTTGGGTTCAAGCGTTAGTCAGGGCTCGGGACTCCAAGTGGCGCATTCACGATCAATGAGACACAGATAACCATTCATGATCTTAACTGTTTTTTACATACTTACATAATATAACTATGAAAAATGGCTTTTAGTATTATATTTATATATAGTATAGTTAGTACTATGTATAAACATATATACTAACTATATTAATAAAGTTTCATCGAAAATGGAGGTCCTGATTGTCCACTAATTTGTAGTAGGTAGGTAAGAAACCTAGTATTTAATTCTTCTTACGCATTATAATACCAAAAGTTTTTTTTTATAGTGTGTAAGTACACTCAGTCGAAGTAGAAAAGTTTGTGGGATATTATTTAATTTCTTAGTATTAAATTTTTATATTTTATTTAAGCCTGTAGAGACTAGAGACCCACTACAGGGTAAAGGCCTCCATTTCTCGGTCAACGTGATAAACATACCTATTAATCTGACAAAATTAGGTGTACCTAATGAATGATATACTAAATTAGCTGCGGTATCCAGGAGGACTTTTCGTACAGGTGCTTCTTTAAAGCGATTGCGTAAGTTCCTTCCTACTTGTACCAAAATTGCGCTCGCACAGTCTTTATTAGTTATCCCGACTTAATAGAAGACTTTCTCAACAAGCTTGAGCGTCTTCAGAACTACATTAGATTCATATTTGGCCACTTCTGTCATCTGTGTATTTGGCCTGCGTAAATTTGACCACATCTCTGAGTACCGTAACAGACTCAAGTGGCTACCCATTCGTCTTCGCCGGAATGCTCAAGTTCTTAATCTCCTTTACTTATAATTATATATTACATAAATTTATTTTCTTTCTTTCTTATTCTTTACTCGGTACTTTTCCTTCCAACAACACCGTCTTATCTAAAAGACCGTTTTCAGTGTCTTCATCTGTCCCAGTTACGACCACTTCGCTCCTCTGATACTCTTCTTTTAATAATTCCATCGCAATTTTTCCCGGTTCTATGGTGATTCCTTCACGTTGCAGACCACCAGACTCTGAAACTCCCTTCCTGTTTCTATTGAACAAGCTAAATCTCTTACTATCTTCAAAAGTATGGTTTATAAACACTATCTGTCCACTCTTGATGGTCTTCCTGATGATTTTATTGATTATTCCTATATTATTTTTGTGCCTTTTTGCTCTCTTCTCTGCTTAATAAATAATGTCGGATAATCCACACAGCATTATCGAGCCCCAAGCTAAGCAGAGCTTGTATTATGGGTACTAGATAACATACTTAATACACTACATAGATCTTAGAATATTTAGCAAATATTCTAAAACATAGATAGATATTTTTATAAACTATTTTAGTTTCTGTTTATTTTTAAGTAGGTACATACTTTTGTAGGTTTCCTGGAAAAAATCGCAGTTAGCAATATGGCCGCCGATTGTACCACACTAGTTTTAGTTAGTACTATAATAGCTACACCCGCGACTTCATTCGCGATTACCATACCTGCCGACTAGGTATTCACATTTGACCACAGTATCTCTAAATGAATCAACGGTGTGCAAAATAACTTCAATGTGCAGAATTGGACGCGTTACACTTTCAATATAAGTAGTACTATGTGTATTTAGGAACCTAGATTGTGTATAAATCGTGTAGGGTCTATTCTGTCATCTTCAATCCCATTCTTTATCTACACGACTTTTTGCTACGACTCGGCCTGTGTCAGATAGGAAGTATCATAAACTGAAAAGCTTTTAACAATGATTTTGAGTGACTCATGCCCGAGGAATTCTTCCAGAGCTTGGACGATTCCTCGTAGCAGGAATCCAAGAGGGTTAGGTATGTGAGCCAGGCTTTTAGGTATGCCATGCCACAGAACGGTTCGGGGACCAGCTGAGTCCCCTTGGCCCCGGAACGCGCGAGTGCCAACGAACTCGCGCGTTCCGTTGATTATCGCGTGTTTCGGTACCTACCCATCTTAGGACGATTCTGATGTTCAAGCCCAGCGTGTTTAGGCGTGGCGTGACAGTCAGTCCTCGACTAACCTGGACGTGACAACCTTCGAATCCAGTACCTAACTAATGGGTGCGTCTTAGAAGAAAAAATAGTTCATAGATCTAGAAACTTACCTACAAACAGCTTTTTAATCAAAATCTACAGATTTTTTCTTCAATCTACTGACTTTTGTACTCCCCTTTCTACTGATTTAATCAAATTCGAATTTACAACATTGTATCTAACAAAAAAAAATAATAAATGAAATCGGACGACGCTTCCGATTAATTACAAATTTACAACTAAGTACACATTTTTGACTTTCATGCCCTCTTTAAAGGGAACCGTAACTACTGAATTACGGGACAAAAAGTATGAACTGAAATCATGCCAAGTTTGATATCAAACCATCCAGTAGTTTAACAGCGTGATGCGCGGCCAAAGAATTTAAATTTCATCTCCACTCCAATTCTGGGATACCTATTCCATGTCCTTCCTCGTAGTACAACCTCAAATCATGCCAAGTTTTATTTGAATTCATTATTAGGTTCAGCGTAATGCACGGTCAAAGAATTTGACTTTCATCCCCTCTCCCAGGGCAACCGTACTGAATTCCGGGATAAAAAGTATTCCATGTCCTTCCTCGTATAGCACGAACGCAAATCGTGCCAAGTTTTATTTAAATTCATTCAGTAGATTCGGCGTGATGCGCGGCCAAGATACAGACATACAGACAAAAATGAAAACAATTACAGTTTTGGCTTCAGTATCACAGATAATAGAGTGTCCTCCAAAAAAATTTTCTAAATAATTTGTACAGAATTTGACCAAAGTTTTATAAGTATAGATTGAGTTCTTTTTTCATTGTTTTATATATTGATTGTGCAATATAAAGTAATAATCTATCAAACTATCTAGGTATCTACTAACGCGGAAGTTAGGCGGATAATAATTATGTTGATTTGCAGAATTTTTATTAATCATTCAATTAATAATTAATTATTAATAAAAAATCCTAACTAGGAAAATTTTGCAAGATTTTTTTTTTCTTGTTATAAAGAATAAATAGATATGTAGGTACTTACTTGTATGACAAACAATCCTAATTGCTAGAAGTACGATAGGTAGTGTAGTAAGTACTATAAATAAAATTAGTCATCAAAGATTCCACTTCACTTTTGATTACAAGTTTTGTTATGATGAGTCAGTAATAGGGTGCATATTATTTTATTTTAGTTGCTACTTCATAACTTTCATGTAGAAAGTTTTTCATCGTTCAGCGGGTTCTATCCAAATCCATTGTACTTAGACCATACTTAGACTTACTTTTGATAACATGATTAATAAGATCGAAAGGTTAACTTAACTGGTAACCTTTAATGAAAGGACACAAAGAAGGACACATATTTATGTAAGGGTTTAATAAATTATGCAACAGTTTTGCGCGAAACAATATGAAAAAATGTGATGCGTACATGGTAATTATTTACACCGAAGTAAGCATGTCAAAGATATACACTCACAGGCACAATTAACCGCCCGCCTATATTTTTCTTCACCCTGATTGTTTATGTTAACTGTGGCTTATCGAATGTTTTGTTTTAAGCTTAGTGGGTACTTTAGCAATAAACTAACACCTATTAAGATGAATAAACCTGTGTCAATGAAACCTTTTTGGAATTTAGTGAATTTAATCCTTGTTTGAAATTGTTGCAATTGCGTTACCGTGTTTACATTTCTCTTTCTTTTCTGCCATCGTGTGCGAATATTCTTGATTCTTCTTGATTCTTTGTGACTGAAAAAATGCCTCTTGATGCAACTGGTGCTGCTAGGGCAGTAGCATTAGCTGACGCTGGGTATAGCCAACGTCGCATCGCTCATACACTCGGAGTACCTCGAACTACGGTACGGGATGCCATCAGACGCTTTCGGAAGACTGGTTTATACACGAAGAAGCCAGGTCAAGGTCGACATCGGTGCACTTCAGCTCGGGATGACCGCTTTGTTGTCAGTAACGGGCTCAGAAATCGCTTTTGCACCGCTATTGAAGCGCGTACACGTCTTTATGAGGTGAGAAATGTCAGTGTGAGTGAACGTACCATTAGAAGAAGACTGGCTGAAAGGAATCTGAGGGCTTTTCGTCCAGCTCGCGCTCCACAACTGCTCCCACAACACCGTAGAGCTAGACTTGCCTTTGCGCGAGAATATGCTGGCTTTACTGTAGAGGATTGGAAGAACATACTGTTCTCAGATGAGAGCAGAATAGCCTTACGTGGTCCAGATGGACGTCAACGTGTATACAGGCGCCAAAATAAACAATAATGGTTTGGGGTGGCATCTCTAACGAGGCTCGTAACGATCTTGTGGTGTTTGATAGAGGCAGTGTGAACGCACAAAGATACGTGGAGGAAGTCTTACAAGACCACGTCATACCTTTTGCACCATTTATTGGTGAAAACTTCAGATTAATGCTCGACAATGCTCGTTGCCATACCGCAAGATCTGTAACTCAATACCTCGATGAGGTCGGGATTAAGTTTTGCCATGGCCGGCACGCAGTCCCGATCTGAACCCGATTGAGCACATTTGGGACAACCTAAAACGACGTATCCGAGCAAGAGTACCGGCCCCTACGACCCTAGGAGAGCTCAAGACGGCTGCGGTGGAGGAGTGGCAAAATATCCATCAGTCGGATATTCAACACATCATTCATGGATTGTCAAACCGGCTCCAAGAAGTCATTAGAGCCCGAGGTGGTAACACACATTATTAAAATAAAAATTAAAATAAACATACAAGATTTTTTTCAAAATTAAACAAATTACATTTTTATGCAAATTTTTCACTATTTAGATTATTTGCCATATGTTTTTAAATAAACGGAATTTTTCAATAATTTTTTAATTTTATTTATTCTTAATGGTTGCTTTTAACATAACTTCCATCAACTGTGGTCCTAATTTGACGATTACTGTAAACTGAACGAAATACAACGTAGGCGGTTAATTGTGCCTGTGAGTGTAGTAACAAAACAAAACTGAACTAAACCAACTCAAGAAGGCCAAAAAATTCGAGACGAGCAATTTTAAGTTTTTTTACCAAAGGACCATGGGCACGTTTGTATGAAGACAGGACCCCATTTTTAAAGTTTGTCCAACAGTGATGTGATGACACTTACATGTCATTTAAAAGCTTTTGGGGCGTGTCATACACATATTCAAAGGCAACTAAATTAAAATCGAGCTTGAAAATGGTGTTTAGTCCTGTTTAGAAAAAAAGTTTAGCCTTGATAAATAATTATAAATAGCTGTCACTCGGTAGCTATAATTGTAAATAGCTCTTTTAGGCATGACACAAACCTTCCCTTTACAAAGCAGCGTGGCGAGCGAAGCGAGCCGCTGCGCTGCCATCACGCAACGCGGCGAGTGCGGAGTGATGCGAGCCGTGCTGTGCGTATGTACTTATTGCTATTTTTAGAGAACCCTAGTGTCTAGATAAACCTAATATAGGATCTAAGACACTACTAACCAATAACATGTAATCTTTTTGACAATAAACTATATCTATCTATATATCTATATATTGACGGTATAGTATCAGGACATTTTCGTGAAAGTAATTTTCGCGAGAGATACGTTCGTGGGATGTCTTTTTCGCGCAATGTGCAATTTTGAAAACGCAATACCTATTTTTAATGCTCAATATTATGTCAAATAATTATGTACTTGTGTACATTGGTATATTAAAAAAGAATATAAACAAAAAATAGTACGGTACTGGACATTTCACAAAACTACATAGATAGGTATAAAGAGATTGACAAATATTTTTAGTTAAAAACGCTGCAATTATGTATTGCTCATAGCGATAAGGCCGCCCTTAGTACTTCCGCGATTCTCTGCATTTATTTCTGTATTGTAATTTGTCTTTGATTATAATTTCTATGAATCAAAGTACAGGGTGTCTCAAAATAAAAAACATTAGTAAAAAGACCTATTAAAAAAAGGCCGTTTATCGATTTTTTTTCATTAATTATTAAAACGCACTCTTTACGAATTTATTTCTTAAAAATAACGCCGTCCGTAAATGTTTACCCTCATATAATTTTATTTAAATTATCCTCATATTATTTGAATGGGGACGAACGCTACTGAAAAACTACTCGCTGGTCCCCATTAGGGACGAAACGTGGGGACGAGCGGGAATAACCCATTAAATCTAACACTAAAATTTCTGATGACGGCTTGGCAAGTACGCTACGTGATGGCTCCCATTCATCAGACGTATGTATAGTTGCTCCGTCCTGCTGTACCTAATCATGTTCTTTGGTTATAAAATGGCCTGGAAACTTCACTTAACAGCGTATATGTACATACATATATATGTATATACATCGAGTTATAATTTATTTGACCTACACAGATCAAAAAAGTCTGCGCAACACCTACAAATTTTGAATATTTCTGATTATTTTTCTTTTATAATGAATGATTATTCTTTATTTGTTTTACTGTATCATTTCATTTCATTCATTTATTTATTCGCAAACAATATCTAGATTGACGAGACTTACAGTACATTTATATAAAATAAAAACATTAAAATAGCATTAATATATTAAATAAATTGTATACAAAAAAAGTGATGAAATGTAAAACATGAAATTAAAATTATTGTACAATAGGTAAAATGTCAAAAATAAAACTTTAAAATATTGAATAATTTATGATAATTTTCAAAATTCAAAGTAGGTAAATGTCAAAATGATTAGGTACTAACTACCACAGATTCTCAGGGTCAGATTTATCAGCGCAGAATTCCTCTACAGAGTAGTAGCACTTCAATAACAAAACATAAACACGAAAAATTTCTTTTAAAAAAAAATACTAGAAAAAAGTTTTTTGTCCGGTACAGTTTAATAAAATAATGGAAAAAATAAATAATATTATAGCCTTCTTCTGGGCATTTTGATTAAATCTAATACAGTGTGTTTCCTGCTCGACTGTTTAAAACTTGTCTGCGTCGATTCTGCATGGAGTCAATAAGGTTATTGATTTCCTCCAGAGGCAATTGGTCCCAGTGGAATTTGAGTAGGTTTTTAGCTGTTGTTCCGTAGAAAACCCATCTTTCAGTTTGTGGGATATGCTCCAAAGAAGGGTTTCTTTGGAGCATATCCCACACACGCTCAATGGGATTCAAATCAGGCGACTGAGCTGGCCACAGTAAAACGCGTATATACCTACGATACAAAATCTAGGTTTGATTGTTGATGAGCAGTTGAAGTTTGAACGCCATATTTCAGAAATACTAAGGAACTACACTGCACTGATAAGCACTGATATCAGAGTAAGGTTGGTTGACGTGCTATCTAGGTTCAATTATGTCGATGCGGTCTACGGACCTCGTCTTATCAGCAGAACCTCTAACATTGTACAGAGTCCATAATGCTTGCGCACGCTTTTGCTTCAACGTCCCTCCGCGTAGCCACATAACACCCTTTCTAAATCAGCACCGTATTCTAAACATGAAAAGTCGGAGAGATCTTCATCTTGCCACTTTAATGTTCGGAGTGGTTAAAACTGGTAATCCAAAGTATCTATACAATAAATTCGAATGGGCTAGAGATCACAACAGAAACCCGCCTCGCTCGTGCTCCTTCGTGCTACGAACTCCGCGACACGGTATACGGCTGCTTTTCGCGGTAGCTTTCGATTCTGCGCTACTAAGTGCTGGAACTTACTATCTTTACGCGAGCTTAAAAATAAGTGCAACTTCAGAATGAAGTTCAGTTAACATTTGATGGCAGTGAGGTACCTATAGCATAAACGCACTTTAAGGTATCTACTATTGCAAAGTTTCTTCAGAAACTTGTGACCTTAGAATAACCTCTTAAATAAATAATAGCACACATATACACCCTGCACGCCTAGTGGTGCACAGATCATGAACTGCGGACAAGAGAGGAGACGAGAGGAGGCATTATAAGTAAAATTGCGTCTGCTTGGATCTTTAGGTTTGTTGGTGATCTATGTAGTAAAGAGTTGTTCTTATGCATACACATTTATTTTTTATTATTATCTACTGAAATCCCTTGAAATATTATCAGTTTTCGTTTCTAGTATAGTTTTTATTTGTTATATTTTTCATCTTTATTTTCTTTTTTCATTTTCCTTATTAATTTATTTGTTTTTTGCGTTGTCACTAGTTTTTAATAACCATTAGCAGGCTACTTTATTAACAAAAACAATAATAATCAAGGAAAAAGTTAGAAATAGTATTTACAATTGAAACAGTACCTGTAGTTTGCGTATGGTTGCATGTTTGCCAACTTCAAAATAGTGTTAATTCTGTATTATTTTAAAAATATAGTACATCATCCATCACCACTTTGGTGCATGCTGAAAATCAGCGTTATGGGTTATTTACTCGCAGCATTTAGCTGAGCATGGAGCTCTTCTGATAGCGCAGTACACGTAGCACCGATCAAAACACATTATTTATATTAAAAAAAAGTTGGTATGATAGTTTTTAAGCTGTCATCGTGTTTTTGAATTATGTTAGTTATCTCTAAGTTACCTGTTTTCATACTGTGTACTGTTGTATCAGAATAAAAGTATTTCATTTCATTTCGTTATACAGGGCGTCCCACGGCTATGCCACATGGAAGGAAAGTACCTTGAATATTGTAGATGGAACATTTTACTGAAAGAAGACATTATTTTAATTTAAATTACAATTTAAACTGCATTCATAGATTTTTAAATAATTACATGGTTGAACCAAGAATCGAACCCGCTACACGAGAAAAAACATTACCCTGTAGTTTTATCATATTGATCGAAAGGCTTCATCTTATGGATTATTTTTTGCTAAATAACATAGTGTCAGAAATAAAAGGAAGACCATGAATTTTAACATTTGATGTGAAATTTTGTTCAGAAAAATAAAAGCTGACATTGCCGTAAAGACATACAACTGAGAGCCTGCAATGCGGCTGACTGATTAAAAAGGCTGTATAGAAATAATTCAAAAATGTGTTCCATTTTCATACTTTTATTCTTTTGTTTCTGTGATTTTCATTTTTGGATTTTTGCTTTGTACCTATTGTGAATTTGATACATAACCATGGCGTATCAAAATAATTAAATTAGGTAATAATAATTATTAATATAAAAATATTTAAATTCATGGTCTTCCTTTTAATTCTGACACTACGTTACTGATCAAAAAATTATCCTTGTGATAAAGCCTTTCGTTCGGTGTGATAAAGCTACAGGGTAATTTTATTTCTCGTGTAGCGGGTTCGATTCCCGGTTGAACCATGTAATTATTTAAAAATCTATGAATGCGGTTTAAATTGTTTTTTAAAATAAAATAATGTCTTCTTTCAGTATAGTGTTCTATCTACAATATTCAAGGTACTTTCCTTCCATGTGGCATAGCCGTGGGACGCCCTGTATATATTTTCCCCCTGTAGCCAATTTAGAGTCCGCTTTGCTGTGTGCGGACGGGCATTGTCATGCATCAATGTAAAGTCAGGTCCCAATGTTGTGAAAATGGACGCACATAGGGAGCCAGCACATGTTCCACATAATTTTCAGCATTCAGATTGCCATTTATAAAAACGAGGTCGGTGTTTCGTTTTTCGGCTATACCAGCCCAAACCATTACTGTCCTCCAGCCGCTGCGCTGTATGGGTGGACTTCCTGGACACACACCTTAGACGTTCAGCATTTCCTGAGCGACGATATACCCTAATTCTTCTCGTAACAGGCTTGGAAACCGAATCGAGATTCATCGCAGAACAAAATTAGGTCCCATCGTTCTTGCGGCCATAGCACGCGTGGTCTGCACTATTGAATACGACGAGCTCGATTTCCGTGACGGATCTGTGGGCGTCTGATTGGACGACGTGCACGTAGACCATACTCTCGCAGTCTGTTTCGCACAGTTTCAGGACAAACAGCGGGACCATCAGCATTCTATATGCTTGATGCTATCTCTTGGGCAGTCAACTTTGGTTCACGTCTACATGTTACCTGGAGTTTCGGTCTCGATAACGAGTGGTACTACGCCCTCGGCCTGGGTGCTGTTCAGACGGATCACCTATGTCACAATAACGCCTACGGAGTCGGCAAATTACGCTTCTGTGCACGCCGAAATGCTTGACTTTTTTCAATATTACTAGCATTCCTACAGCTCTCTGCATTTCTTCTGTGGTAAGATGACGACGCTCCATTGCTAGAGTAAGACCTCGCGATATTATTTGCGCCACCTATAAAATGGCGTTGAAATGGACAAAACAATGTTTTTATTGTTTAAAAACATAATTTACTGAAAAAAACTGCCAGTATTCATTTGTTTATTATGGAGGTTGACTAGTCAAAGGTTTTATATTCCATGAAAGTTATAAGTTTATAACCAAAAAAAAATAATATATATACCAGCGAAGACTTGTGTTGCTTAGACTTTTTTGACGTGTGTATATTCGGGTGCCTTCATAAATAGGTGAGTGAGTACCTACTTATTTAAAAATCTATGATCAGAATGACAAAATACCTAGTCAAGAAAATATTCCGTGATCGTGTAGTCCGGCTTGTGCAAGCTAGCAGTAAAAATTTTTTTGCTGACCCTATGTACATGGTACTTTTACTAGGTCCAGATACAGACAGAATACAATTAAAGAAGGTACCTACCTACTTAACTGTAGCTACTCAATTTTAAAAATTTCTGTTTGACAGTTCAATGCAGAAAAATCTCGAGAAAATAGACTTAGCTAATCGAAGGAAAATTAATTAGTACATAGGTAAGTTGAGTTTTTGGTAGCAGCATCCCAACGAAAAATGCATTCTGCGCTAGTCGCCCGCCATATTGATTGCAAAATTGCATTTTATTTGCAAGGCAGTTTGGTAGATACATACTACCTACATACTTGCCTAAAAGCTGTCCAGTCCAGTACAAGGGCAACCAGTGGATGCATAGAGTCGCATGCCCTTAAGTAGAAAGGATTTGAGCAATAGGTCCTATTGGTTATCTAGGTCTGTGCTAGTTTTCACGAATTTTAGTAGGTTGTTAAGTAGGTAGTAGACAATATAATTTTTGGTACCTAGGTAAGTACCCACCCTATAGAGAAGGTCACTCAGATACTATGTTTCTTAAGCTGCGTACACACCGGCCAAGCAAACTTATTTTTATCCTAATCTTCTTTATCTTTGCCAACGAATGGGTCTCGTTGGCCTTCGTTGGTCCTCTCTGGACTGGGCGGGGCGCGGGCGGCATGGCAGTGCTATTGGGTATTTAGGGCTGTGCTAGTTTTCACGAATTTTAGTAGTTAAGTAGGTAGTAGACATTATAATTTTTGGTACCTTTGGTAGGTATCCATCCTATATAGAAGGGGACTCAGATACGATGTTCCTTAGATGTTCCTTATGCTGCGTACACACCGGCCAAGCAAACAAATGGGTCTCGTTGGCCTTCGTTGGTCCTCTCTGGACGGGGCGAATTGGGTCGCTTGCATGGGGAAAGGTTAATTATCGAGGAACTAAAATTTACTGTAAACTGGCAACTCTTTATGAAAGGCCAGAGTGGCCGCTATAGTAAATTTGTCGCCAGATTCAGCTTTACTTTGGAAAATTATATGCACGTATTTTGCTTATATACTTACCTACTTTTACTTATATTCAAAAATCATGCTTGTATTAAAAAATTAAAACATTCAAAAGGTTTTGTTGAGATAATAATATCCTACAATTTTCAACCACCCAATGATAAAACAAAAAAAAATATGTAGGTAGATTTATTTTCATAACAATAGAATACCATATACAGATTTAAAAAAACAGACCTGTAAAATCTTGAAATATTGCAGTATTTGAAATGAAATGAATGAAATGAAAAAATATTTTATTTACCTTAAACTACTATACACAATTAGCCTTAATTCTATGCCAATTCATGTATACGACCTAAGTTACAAAATAAATTTACTTTGTGCTTAGTAGTGTTTAAGGAAATATGGCCTTCACTCAGCATTATGCTGGGTGCACACTGGTGCGTCCACCCAGCGCTGGTTTTCAGTGAAGACCAGAGGGATCGGGTCACGTATTTATTTATTGGACTAACCAGTATAATTTTCCGCTAGCGGAAACACTGGAACTTCCTATTGATTGAATCATATTTTGTAGTGCAATCCTTTATTTTTGATACTTTACGTTTGGTTGCAGGAAAATCTGAAAGCACAACGCTAACTAGATGACGGTATCGTTTTAATTCGTCTCGGTATTGGCGCGGTGGACAAACGCTCTAGTCTACAAAAGCTTTGATTTATTCAATGCATGTATATAGTATAGTGGGTTTGATTCTTATCCAGGACAAACATTTATGTGATGAGCATAAATGTGATAAAATAAAAACTGCAATAGGTTTTAAAAACATATTAAAAAATATCAAGTATCAAAACGTTTGCCGTAGTATATGGTGATACCATGTAAACAATAGTGGCGCCTTCATTTATTTTCTACTGTT
Source organism: Eupithecia inturbata (assembly GCA_963662085.1). NCBI lineage: Eukaryota > Metazoa > Arthropoda > Insecta > Lepidoptera > Geometridae > Eupithecia > Eupithecia inturbata. The sequence goes on along the minus strand of OY759180.1, from coordinate 3,426,985 downwards.
TCTGGTGTGACTTGGATTCCACAAAAAAAAAATAGACTCGTGCGCTGACTGTGGCACCGGTGGCACGTTCGACGCGGGCGGTGCGGTGCGTTCGGGACGGATGATGATCATCCATTCAATCTATCATTGGTTCGCGTGCTCATCGTACGTACTTTTATTTAATTATTAAATAGGACATCCAACATGAGATCACACAACGCAAGTTAGTAACAAATAACATGGTTCTTAAATCCATGTGTCTCTATAATTTAGGAAGTCTCAGCGTGCACAATAACAGAATACCTACCTACTTGCAAGTTTTTGCACATAACAGTGATGATTCGAATTTAATTGCAATAGTGCAACAATATAAATATACAACAAGTAAAAATATCCGCTGTATCATCATAATCATCACCCTATGTTAGTACACTGCTGGACAGAGTATAATTATATTATTATAATCCTTAAAAATAGTAATATAGTAATAATTCCTGCGTTATATAATACTTTACAGTAATAATGATAATACATAAGTTGGTACATAATAATCTGGGCCCCGAGTCCCATCTGACGCTAGTTACGAGACATGATCGTGACGTCTCCTGATTTCATACAATTTGGTACAGTGCCACTATCGTGCAGACATGAAACTACGCTCGATCGCTTTACTTTATCGTAAGGAGATGTAAAAATCCCTAGGAAAATTTTGACACGAATTGCGAGTCCGAATGATGCTTACGTTACTAACGTAAAAATTTACAAATTGTATAAAACTGTAACTATAAAAGGTCTGAAAATGCTCATCATGTTTTTAGTAGCATGAATTAAGTTAAAAATATTTTTTCTTTATGGTAAATAATAAAATAATATCTAGTAAAATGTTACATTTTTCCCATTAAAATTTAGAAAAAAATTGTAACGCTTGATTTGAAATGAAGATTTGAGATAATCTATTATCACAAGCACTGAAAAGGCGTCCTTAAACCTGAAACCCTTAGTGAAGGTTTACGCATGGCAAATTAACTGTTTGATTTTTTCATAAAAATTTACCAATCTATAAAAAAAAAAGTAAGTTAATCCTTTATTTACATACCTACATAAAACACACACATACAGTTGGTTTACTCATTACAGATTGGTAAAATATAACACAAACTAAATATAAAAATTGCGATTAAAAACAAAAAGAAGAGGCACCTCTTTTACAAATAAGACTTATCTATGGAGATAAGTCTTACTTTCAAAAGGAAAATTGCTAACGCCACTGCCGAATATCAATTGAAATTGAAGGACGAAGGTCCTTCAATTAGCTAGGTACTCGGCAAGTTCACGATAGCTACCGGACTACCAACAGTCGAGACGTGATCGAGACGTCGACGTCTCGATCACGCCTTGCCAGACTCACGCCTCTGTATCGATATTCTTGTTCTCGACTCTCGAGTTCCATAGAACACGTCAAGTCTAAACCGAAGTACTTACTGTTACGGTATGATGAATGCGTAATGAAGACAGTAGTCTTGTGAAGTTCAACAACAAGCCTAGCGGACAATTGCGCGAGGCCATGTGGAAATTAACAGACGCGGCGCGCGGTGCAACACGTGCGGCTCCTGCGTTCAGCCACATTAGCTTCATAGACGATCATTCAGAATAACATGCGTTTGTTACGTGAATGATAATGCTGCATGAAGTACCCGGAGAGCCCATCATGCAGCATGATCATTCACTAAATTCTTGACTCGTAGCTTCATGATGAAATGAGTAAAGGAATTATCAATCAACTGCCAGCACATAGATTGCGTGTCTTCTTCTTCTTCTTCTTCTTGTCAGATGGCTTCTGCGACTGGGTTGTCGCAATTTCGCCAATGTCCGTCTCATGACAGCATCACAAGCTTTATGGATTGCACTTTTTATTAAAGGTACAATAAAAACTTATTAGTATTTATAAAAGAAAAACATTCCAAACAAAAAAAAACACCTAATAACTACAAAACAGAACAAAAGGAAGCAGTGCTACAATAACTGAAAACTGCAAAATAATTAAATTTACAATAAATAAACACAAAGGAGCTACTACTACTACTAATTACAACTTTATATCATTATTATATACAAATTTACAAATGGCATAGTTAATTTTAGGAGAAAAGCATAGAGATAAAATACATTTCATAGAAGTTGGAAGGGGGACTTCAGGGGGAAGGGAATCGTATAAAGAAATAGAAACAATAGGGCAACTGAAAAAAATGTGGTCCACGTGACCTTCATCTAAGCCACACTCACATATGGAATGGTCCCTGATCCGAAGTCTCGCCAGGAAGACAGGAGTGCAAGAATGACCTAGCCTTAGCCTGCAAATTGTCGAGGTGGTAGTTTTATTAAATTTTCGAAACTTAAAAAACCACGGAGATCGAGGGATGTCCGGCTGGACATCGGCATAATACTTGCCTTTAACAAGTTTTGAGGCATTCCAGAGGTCTGTCCAAGATTTCTGGAGATAAGTTTTAGGAAGGAGGCATAAGTCGTGGCAGAATGAATGGAAATGCTCAAGCGAACCTAACTGAGCCGCTGCTTTCGCACAAGAATCAGCTGATTCATTACCTGGAATTCCAGAATGACCTGGGACCCAGGCAAGAACTACATCAATGCAGAGATTATTGCACTCATAAAGGGCCTGACGAATTTGAAGAATCAGAGGGAATCGTGATATGTCTCCAAAAGGATTAGAAATAATTGATTGGAAGCAACTTCTAGAATCAGAGAAAATTATAGATTTGTTTAACTTATGAGATTTAACAAACAGAATAGCTTGTAATATAGCAACAGCCTCACCAGTAAAAACCGACGAGAAGGAAGGGCATTTAAAACTTAGCGTAATATTTGTAAAAGGCATCCAAACCGCTGCACCAACCTCACTATCTGTTGATAACTTAGACGCGTCAGTAAAAATAGAGTGCCACCCACAAAATTTTGTATCAACTTCCGAATTAAATATTCCTCTCGCATCAACAGAATTCTTAAATATACCAAAATGCAATAAAACCTGTGGGCGGAAAACCAGGGCATCATAAGGAGTGGAATATAAAGGGTTAGTTGGAAACTGCATAACAGGATATGGAAATTCTGAAAATTTTTTGAAGCTACGTAGTAGACAGGGAATTTTCTCAGTATATCGGAATAAACTAAGAAGATGGTTTAGTTTTGTGAGAAGAGGGTGATTAGAGTTTTGAGCTAGTTTGAATAAAAATCTATCGGAAAGAAATTGTCGGCGCAAAAATAATGGAGATTCGCCACACTCAACCTGCATAGCATTTATAGGCGAAGACTTCATGGCACCAATTATTATACTTGGATTTTGTCAATTTTGTCCAAACCTACTTTGTTGCACATGATAAGAAGGATCAAAATGACTCCTTACTATCGCATTATATAACAATTTCTGGGTGTATGGGTGAGAGCCCCACCACACACCGGATAGAGACCGGAGTATATTTGTATTTTTTTCACATTTTTGGGCAATTGAAATAAAATGTTGAAAACCCGTCATTTTAGAGTCCAACGTTATGCCTAAAAATTTTGCATGACTGGCTATAGGGACAGTGTCACCATTAATAAAAATATTTACAGGCGGGACTATTCGTTTTTTAGTGAAGATGACAGCAGAACTTTTTGCCGCAGACAGAGACAGACCATGATCTATAAGCCAGTCATTGAGGTATGATAGAGCTGAATTGATTCGGGTACTTGCCTCATCAAGGGAAGAAGATGATATGTAGAGAGTTAGGTCATCAGCATATTGTAATACATTACAGAAAGAATCAACAGTCTGGTCAAGATCATATGTATAAAGGCTATATAGTAGAGGACTTAAGACAGAGCCCTGAGGTAAACCCTTCCAGACTAACCTAGGTGGAAGGAGCCCATGGCAAGATTTAATGACCACTGATCTTTCCAATAGAAGGTTACCAATAAATCGGACCAGCTTCTCGGGAACACCAAGTTGATGAAGCTTCCTCATAAGTAGCGGAAGTTGGACGCTATCATACGCAGCAGCAATGTCGAGGAATATAGCTACGAGGTATTTTTTTTCTTTGAAAGCTATATGTATATCTGAAATTAATAAACTAAGGTTATCTAGAGTTCCCATGCCTTTTCTAAAACCAAACTGAGTTTTAGAGAGGATAGATCCATTTTCAGACCACCATTGTAGGCGGCGATTGACCATCTGTTCCGCCACTTTGGCCATAACTGACGACAACGCTATGGGCCTAGGACTGGATGGATCCGAGGGATCTTTGCCAGGTTTGGGGATAGGTACAATAATTTGGGACTTCCACTGATCCGGTATAACACCAATATCAAAAAATTTGTTAACTAGAGACAGGTATACCTGTTTAGATTCGGTGGAAGCTTTAACAAGAAAAGAATAAGGGATTTTATCTATGCCAGGGGAAGAGTCTGTCAGTCCGTCAAGAGCAAGAGTCAGTTCACTAAAAGAAAAAGCGGCGTCTAAGCCGTTAGTGGAAGGAAGAAAAGAAGGGGGGGATGGAATAGAATTCAAAGAAGGGGCAGAAGGGGGAGCAAGTTTATCTGAAAAGGCCTCCAACCAAGAAGAGGGATCATTAGCTGTCAGATTATCAATTGCACAAGACCCTCTAAAGCGCCTTATTTGCCTCCATACAAGTGATGAAGGAGATCAGGAGATAGGCTTTCACAAAAGCTTATCCAGCCTTGCTTTTTCTTTTTAAAACACAACTTTCTAAATTTTGCCGCTGATTTTTGATAACTCAAATAATTTTCCATGGTCATAGAACGACAATAAGCGTTCTCAGCCGACTTACGCTCAGCAATCGCCGCTGTGCATTCTGAATCCCACCATGGGGTGGAAACCTTAAAATCACGGGAGGTCTTTTTTATGGGGACATGGCGGTCTGCACATGCAATGATACAGTCGACAAATTCACTATAGGAAGAAGCAGGGGAATCTTCAGATATAGAAAAAGATTCCAAACTAGAATCCAGCGAAGATGAGTAAGATGACCAGTCAGCATGAGTAGTGATATATTTTGAACATGGAATGGGGTTACGAAGTGGAGTGACGCTATTAGAGTTATTAATGGAGAGAACTATAGGAAAGTGATCGCTACCAAATGTGTGAGATAAGACTTGCCACAAAATATCAGGAACAAGTGATGAAGAACAGAGGGAGAGATCAATAGCGCTTTTAGGATTTTGATTGGGAAGAACCCTGCGGGTAGGTGACCCATCATTAAGAATGCAGAGGTTAGCTTCATCAATAATTTCTAGAAGGGAAAGACCAAACAAATCAGAGTGTCTGTGACCCCAGACAGTGTTATGCCCATTAAAATCTCCCATGATTACCATAGGAGAAGGAATGGAAGAGAAGAGAAGAAGGATATCCGAAATCATAGTGGAGTTGGGATGAGGAATATATACAGATATAAAAGATATACCAAAGGACTTGACACCAACAGCGTTGATGTCAACGGGGAGGGACGGTAGGGTGATTTGAGAGAAGGAAAGGGAACGCCGTACTAATAGAGCGCTCCCGGCATGCCCGTCAGCTCTGTCCGCTCTAAGACAAGAGAACCCTGATATCCGGAAATGGGAACCAGGCTTCAACCATGTCTCCGAGACGGCAATTACTGACGGGCTATACCTATTAATTAAGTGTGTGAGTTCATGACGTTTGGCTCGTATGCTTTGACAGTTCCATTGCAGAACAGTCAGAAGATTCATTCTGGGAGGTTATGGATATATGTAAGTTGTGACAATTTTGAAGCAACGTTGTTCGGTAAAGGAAGTGAATTCGTAACAATTATGTTTATGATTAAATTTAAAAGAGTTTCTAACATGTTATTATTTTGGGAAGGTTGGTTGAGTGCACAACCATTAGGCTCCAAAGAGGTCGGCGTAGAAACAATATCTCTATGGGCGACCTTAGGGCGATCGTAGGTCCTAACTGGTGAGAAAGAAGGTTTTGGGGAGGCGTAAACAGTTTTAACATACGATCGCGTAGGTTGTGGGACAGGTCTTCGAGAGGATTGTGGGGGAGATTGGGAGAAAAGGTCTTGGGAATCGGGTAGAAGCCTCCTCATAAGAAATACAATTTTGCGCCATAACAGCCTTGTTGGAACGTTGCCTCACTTGCTCCGGGCAAACTTTGCTGGTAGCAAAATGCCGCCCTGAACAGTGCAGACAAAAGGCTTCCACCTCAGGAATGTCGCAGCTGTCTCCAGGGTGTTCTTTAGAACACCTGAAACACCGTGGATGTGATCTGCATTAAATTTTCGTGTGACCATACCTGCAGCATGAGTGACACTGGATCGTGGGGTAGGTGTATAATTCTACTGGCAAGGAGTTATAGTATAGGAATATTCTAGGTGGTAGGGACTGACCTTTAAATGTAACAACAACTGTTTGAGTTGGAATCCATGTAGCTTTGCCTTCATCCAAAACTTTTCGGTTTAAGCGTCGGGCTTTTAATATTATTCCGCATCCAGTGGGAACGACCGTGTCCTCTACGAACTCCTGCATAGGTAGGTCAGTAGGGACCTGGCGAACCAGTCCCATGCATGTAACGTTGTAGGTTGGGATCGATGCGACCATCTTCGACATTGGGAGAATTGAGGATTCAAGGAAGCTGTTAGCAGCCTCAAAGGTTTTAAATATCACTGATATTTTGTTGCGACCTACCTGCTTCACACCTTCTGTACATATACCCTTAATTTCATTGTTTGCTAAAAACTTACCGAATTGTATAGCCTTAATGGTAGTGCCCGCAGCAGGCTCCGGCTCCACACGGGAAACATTGACGATAAATGGGCCTTTATCAGATTCGGAATAGGATAGATTATTAGCGCCCACCACAATGGATGGGTGAGTGTATACTGTCTGTAAAGACGGTACCGTAAGGTTGGCGGTAGATTTTTTCGCAGGGAAGGCGGCCTGGCTATCAGCCATCGACCTGCAGGAGTCAGCCTCAATCCTTCTCTTGGTCCCTTTTGAATCCCTAGGATCAGGGGGTTCCGGGGGGATGGGGGGGACGGGACTACTCCCGTCCATGTCCATGACGGACACGGACACGAGCGGTCACGGGATAAACTATATATATACCTATTAAAATAGTACCTAGGTACCTACTAAAATAAAAAAATAAAGAATTTGGAAACTAAATAAGTTATTTCTAACTAAACCAAATGAATTTTCTTTGTAAATAACTAAAAACTGAAAAAATCACGCAAATTTTTCGTTCGCTTGTTCCGCTGTCAATCTGAAAAGTCCAGATTGCGTGTCATTCACATCATTCAACACAACTAGACAGTCTCATTCATTACATGAGTGACAGCACGTAACGCATGTCATGCTAAGTGATCGTCTAGGGATAGTTTAAGACCATCCAAGAGTCCTATGCATGCAAATGTTTTACAATATATGCAAAAGAACACACCTTCCAGCTTCAATTGCTATTTACTTGTGGAAAGCAGAAATCAAACCAGAAAATTAAATTTCCCGCCACTAACGAAACTACTAAAAATATCTCGTCAGTCGAGAATGTATTCAAAACAAAACTTTTGTCTTTGGTTTGATTTATTTCAGTTGACATGACACTGACATAATATGTTAGTTTACTTTTGTTGGTTTTGTCTATGGTTTGTTGCTGTTTGATAAATCATGGCGAGCACATCGAGGTCTGTTTTCCAGTTTTTCTAATAATTATATTAATCGTTTTGTTTTCAGAGAGTGGCTTTCTGGTTAAATAGGCAAATACTGTTATTTATCGCTATGATAAGGTACCAAATGACGCCATGATGATACAACGAAGTATCGAAGTAACATTTGCTTTGGTTGGTGTGATTTCTACTTGTTGATGAATGTTGAACTTACATTCGTTTGTGGTTTTAGAACTGACACCAATAGGGTGGTGTGTTATTCGCACCCTGATGCACCGCTCATCGAGGATTACCGAGCTGGCGACATGATCTGCTCGGAATGCGGTCTAGTCGTCGGAGACAGGTACGCATTGTTTAGCAACATTTTTACGAAATAGCTGAGCTTTCCATCGTTCAACGGTGTGTTGTAATAATAACAAACTTGCCGAACTGACGCGTGTGATGCATTGGATTTCTATGTTTCGAGGTCGACAATTATTTGTGGATAAATTGTGCAATTTTTCAATTGAAACTTATGCAAATGTCACAGTCACAGTCCATATGCATTCACTGCATCCAAGGTCATAGTATGCAACATAAATCATCAGCTGCTTTGATTAGTGTAAGTATTTGTTCCGCTACCTAGTTATCAAGGTACTTTCTAACTTCCTGTCAACCTCAAATTAAACACTGGTTTCATTTCATAACAATTGCTTTCATGCATTTTAGGCTTGGTAGTCATCTGAAATTATATGATACAAATAATTTGATCTCAATGCAAGCTGATTTCAGTATTTTTTTCCCTTCCAGGGTGATAGACGTTGGTTCAGAATGGCGTACATTCAGCAACGAGAAATCTGGAGTGGATCCCTCTCGTGTTGGTGGTCCAGAAAACCCATTGCTATCCGGTGGGGATCTTTCTACCATCATTGGACCAGGTCGTGGTGATGCATCATTTGACAGTTTCGGTGTCTCCAAATATCAAAACAGGAGAAATATCAGTAGCACTGACAGAGCACTCATAAATGCATTCCGAGAAATCAACACAATGGCAGACAGAATAAATCTCCCCAAAACAATTGTTGACAGAGCCAATAACTTGTTCAAACAGGTGAGTCATCTATAATTTATTACACCTACTCATTCAATTAACTATATCGCAAATTCTATCTCAAATACCAAATAACTAAATATGTATGTACATACATGTAAAACAAATATTTGCTTGGAGAGAATAATAGCTTCACACATAATTGCCATAATTTGTCTGTCATCTTTACAAACACATCCATACTAATCATCATGTTATACATTCAAAAGTTACTCTGCCTGTTCTGGCAGGTAACAAATTTAATTGATATCCGTGCAGCCGTTTAGGCGTGAAAAGGTAATGAAAAGATATCTATCCCTGGCTTACCATTGTATGACAGGGATATAAAGTACTTAAGAAGCCGGTGGGAAGCCACAGCAGCAGCTACTAAAATATATGTTGATGAAGCAATGATATTGTAAAGAGATGAAGTAATTTGGTATACAGTCATAATATTCTATAAGGACTTTGGTTTTAGGGTTCCGTACCCGAGGGGTGAAAACAGAACCCTTACCCACTGTCCGTCTGTCGCAGGGCTATATCACAGGGTTAAAATTTTCAGAGAATGTGTATTTCTTTTGCCGCTATGACAGCAAATAATAAAAATAAAATAAATATCCAAATTAAAGGGTGCTTCCATGCAAAAAACGTTTTTTTTTTGGCTATTTTAGCCACAAACGAAGAGCTAAAGATGAAAATTTAAAGGGTTCTCCTAACAAGTAAAAGTTTGATGTTCTTTGAAAAAGTTGCCTGATTTTGACGGTACAGAACCCTTCGTGTGCGAATCGACTCGCACTTGGCGGTTTATTTATATTAAATTATTGTTAACAGTCCTCACCATTGCTCCATGGCAATTATTGTCTAATTGAACATAACAGCCATATTTTCGTCATCTGGACATGATCAATATAAAAACTAGTGTATTTATTTTGATCCTGTCTGACCAAGCATTTCCTGTAAGGGAGCTCTTTTAGCAAATAAGCCATAGGTTGTACATACATTGTAAATATTTTCTATTAGTAAGACTTTAGGTGTACTTTAAAGTTACATTTTACTTAATAGCTGTTGATATTATCAATTACAGGTTCATGACGGCAAGAACTTAAAGGGCCGTGCAAACGACGCCATAGCATCCGCCTGCCTCTACATAGCCTGCCGACAGGAAGGCGTCCCTCGAACCTTCAAGGAAATCTGCGCAGTCAGCAAAATCAGCAAGAAAGAAATCGGTAGATGCTTCAAACTGATTCTCAAAGCACTGGAGACATCAGTAGACTTGATAACAACAGCGGACTTCATGTCCCGGTTCTGTTCCAACTTGGGGCTCCCGAATTCTGTGCAGAGGGCGGCGACTCACATTGCGAGGAAGGCGGGGGAGTTGGATATCGTGTCTGGACGGTCACCTATATCGGTGGCAGCTGCAGCTATTTATATGGCTTCTCAGGTGAGGTTTTTGAATGTGTTACACTAGAGCTGCGCCTGATTATCGCAGAAGCGAAGAGATGTGATGTATTGTTGTTTCAGATTACAAGTAGCTTTTATGTTATTTGTATTCTACCTACCCTTCATGTAAGCTAAATTTCATCATATAAAGTTCAGTATTTTGGAGATCTTTTAGGTAATATGTTCATATCTTCATATACTTTTGCCTTTTTAATAAGTAGGTTGATTGCTTCATGATGACTGAACAAACACTATTTGGAATCTTGATAACCATTATTCTATCACAAACTCAAAGTTTTCCTTCTCTTTCTAGGCATCAGAAGACAAGCGCAGCCAGAAAGAGATAGGCGACATCGCTGGTGTGGCTGATGTCACCATCCGTCAGTCTTACAAGCTCATGTACCCATCGGCAGCCAAGCTCTTCCCCGAAGATTTCAAGTTTGCTACTCCCATCGAATTTCTGCCTCAGATGTGATCATGTTTTTTGGGAGTTTATTATTTGACTGTATTTTGGTTGATTAAATGTGGACATAGTTCATGCCAATGATACAAATCGCTGAATGGACAATTCAAAAGCTTTTAGGTAAATGCGGTAAACATCATTTAAAAAAAATACAATGTTCAGCAATGCATTGTGTAGGTTGGAGATGTAAGCTGAGCTAAATGATTTTAGCTTATCTCGCATACCTTACGCAGTTTTTCATACCAACTAGCTTATTAAAATAACAATTCAGAGGTGTCTATCGAGTTTATTTAAAAAAAACCCGACTTTTTGTGCATGACGCAGTCATCCCATGATAATGTGTTAACCTGTTAAAACATCGGGAAAAATAGATAAACAAACGCGTTAAATAATCGTATATATTATTATAATGTGTTCTGATCGCGTAAGTTTAAAAAATCGAACACATAGCTAGGTTTACGTTTACAGTCTGCAAACATGTATGTCGCTTCTTTACCTAACATACCGAAGCGACACAAATCAAAAATATCACTTTACTTTCGTGTCAGGGCTTAATTTTTAAGAGTTACATTTTGAGTGACATTTATTGTATTTATGGAAATAAAGAGTCTTTGATTTGAATTGATGTGAAAAACTGTGTCAGATAAGTGAGCTGAGGTAAAACTGAGTATTAAGCTTATCTTCCGCTCTGCAACCCGCTTTAAGACTAATTACCGCCAGTAATGCAATAGACTTCTGTATCAATATTATACTTAGATTTAATTGTTACAAAATATTTATAGAAGGGGAGGGACCAAATGCACAAAAAAGGGTTCCTCTAAACTTGATTAAAAAGTTCGGTTCCTACGTTACAGTCCAATTAATTGAACACCATATGTATGTGCATCTTAGGTATGACCAAGTACCTATTATAAATTATGTTGATATGCAAGATTGCGTATTGTCTAAAATGTTAATTCGCTTATTCTTGATGGTTTCTGACTGAATTTTTTTTTTGCTATTAAAATTATCATAGTTTAACGAATTCATTAGAAATGTGAGCGGGTTTACTACGAACCTTCTTTTTGTCTTGTTTGAAGAACACCAACGTTTCATCCCTTACGCGCTTTGCAGCTAGAGCAACGTTAGTTGTTTACGAACACAAGTGAATAGAGAGTGTGTTTAAGATACATTTAGGCCGAGGGATTAAACCAGCCCCTCGGAAGCTGGCTTACTGTGTAGAAACGACCACCCGAGCAACTTTAGTTATAGAAACTGTCAAGTTTTTAATATTTCTTTTGATAAGAAGAAGAAGTTTATAATAAAAAGTATAGTAGTTTGTCGAGTTTATTACGGACGGCCCGCGCATTGCGTGCTTTAGCCCGTAGTTTGCGCATCCCTCGTTAAGACGTTGGTGTTCTTCCAACACCAACTAGGTTCGTAGTTAAACCGTTCTTAGGCAGATTTTTTTAATCAACGTCATTAAAACCTACACTTCATTTTGAAGAAGACAAATTTAAATAATTGATTCGCATGAATTCTAGTGAATACACATGCAGGTAATTTTCGTTATGTGTGAAATATCTTATATATAAATAAAAAAACATAATATAACTGTGTAGGTAGTAAATAATGCGAGGATGATTGTCTTGTTGTGCTTTGGTGTTAAGTATATTGAATTTACTTTTGAATATTGTAAGTTAAGAACAAACTGTTTTCTTTAATTGTGATGAATAGGCAGATGTGTATATTGTTGGTTATTTAAGTTTATATAAACTTAGTAGACATTGAGTATAAATTATATAAAAAAGTGAACTCCTGAACGGAATCAGGATGAAACTTTTTAAACTACCATGGTTGTCACGAACATATATAAAATTAAAAGCCTAGCACTTAAAACAGGATATTCACCATCAAGTACACTTACGCGACCAGTGTGTAATTCTGTCGAACGTCGAGAAAATTAAGCACGCCATCATTTGATTTCTCGAATATTTAGACTTATGGCAAATACCCTGTTTTAACAACCTAGATAATAAAATGTAAACCGGATGTATATTTAACTAGTAAAGTGTTTATTCTTAATACTACTATGATATCTTATTATAATATATCAATACTACATAATAACTTATGGATAATCTTTCAGAGATACAAATACAAAAATCTCGGTTAGTTTGAAGTGTAAAGTCGTGGTTAAGTTTTTGTGGTAAGATATTTTTGGTCTCAAACTCAGCGCTAGTACTTGCGGAGCCAACATTGTCCAAGCCGATGGTGGTGTCCATTTTGTACTGAGTTTAGGTACTAAGGAGTTACGAAGGAAGCTTTTGAACTGGCTAATCATATAAAATTGCCTTTTGATTGGTTTGTTTACAAGCTTAAAATTTGTCAATCATGTAAAATTGCTCATTGATTGATTGGCAATTTTTTTGCTGTTCGTATCACTTAGCGAACTTCTATTTTTGAAATTTCGTACAAAATTGATAACCGATGTTGTATTATTTAGTTTTTAATTGAAACTTAAAACCTTTTTTTCATATTCAATAAACAAATTATAAGAATAATTTAATATTTTGTTTTATTTAAATAAACAATGCTGGACGAAAACATAAAGCATCATCTAGCCCCAAGCTGAGCATAGCTTGTGTTATGTTATCGGTATCTGCTACCTAGATTAATTGGTATACATAATAATATTACATTACCAGAACACTCGGAACAAATATCTGCTGATCGTACAAACTTTTGTCCCGAGGCGGGAATCTAACCCGCAAACTCCTGCGTAGCAGGCGGACCTTCGCCCTCTTCGCCAATACAGACTTATGTACAGGCGGGCTAAAATTTAAAGCAGATGCAGTATGAAGATGTATTATAAAAAAGTCCTGCATCTGCAGGACTTTTTTTATAATACCAGAAAGGTAAGTAAGTTTCGCTGTCCCCATTAACAGGTACACCGTCAATGGGGACAACAGGAATAAATGTTAATTATTTTTATTGAGTTCCGTTGTAATATACCTGTAATATACCAGCATTTCGAACTGAAATACTACTTAACTTTCTCGTATTATAGAAGCTGGCTCAGTCATCGATCTATGCTTGAGTAACGATTTTCTATGGCAAAAGCTTTACTCAAGCTTATATAGATCGATGACTGAGCATAGTTTCATAATACGGCTCTAAGTGCTTATTTTGTAAGCCTAAAGAAATAAAGTTATTGAAATATCTTATCTATCTAGGAACCTACTCTACGTAAACAATTAGAAATGGATTTAGGCTTTCAACGTAGCCTGGTTTTTTCAGGAAGCCAAAATATGTACATACAATTAGGTAGGTAGTGTACCTATCTACTTAGTTGTGGTAAAGCAAAGGAATCAAGTTTCGAAATCCAATAAGGCTAATAACTTCAGTTTTTAGGCCAACGAATGACTTACTTGGGAAGCTTTACAAGTTAGGGAATTACTGTCATTTTTTACTGTAGGTACCTACATTATGTATCTATGTATCTACTTATTGTACTACAAAATTCGGATTTAAGGGATTGGAACGAAAAAGGCAGATCAAAAATGTATATGTGCCAGAAGGAACATACAGTCATATCACCACCGACAAGGCCCGAGTTTAGTAGGTAATTATGTTAGTTTTGTTATTATAATTCAATTCATAATCATCATCAGCCCGTATACGGCCATTGCTGAACGTAGGTAGGCCTCCCTCAAACGACAATCTCGATCCATCGACTTCCTGCGACCGCTACAATGTCGTCAATTAAACAACAAATTAAACTGTTGTTTAGCTTTTTATCTTAATTTTAAAAAGTGTAACGCCTTCAAAACTTACCTACATCATTTAAATGGTGGAAGAGCGAAATCACCTATCACAAGTGTTTCCATAATACATAAAAAGTGTTTTCATCTATGATTAATACTATGTATCTTTTAATACTGAATAAAACATTATTGTTTTGCCTTTTGTACTATGTTTATTTATTATTATAGTTTTTATTTAATATACATGGGTACAATAACAGAATAAAACAATTTCAAGTATTTTTAAGAAATATGTACATATATATAAGTTTTGATATTAGTTGTAATTGTTTTATTCTGTTATTGTACCTATGTTTATTAAATAAAAACATTACTGTTATTATTAATTTACCGAAATAAATTTAATTAAATATTTCTGTAACCTATCAAAAGAAATTCTTCAAACATGACAGAGGTGTTCCCTATCGATGAAGGTCACTGTATTGATAATTCCTGTGAGGACAAGTAATCCGCAGACCGCAAACAAAACTTTACCTATCACAGAAAGCTCTATCACAAATATAGCAAATTAAGAAATTATATAAATTTCAACATTTTCAACCTAGAAACAATATATGAATGTTCAGTGAAAGACAGATTGCGGAGTCGAACCTACGAAGCTCTCAGCACGTAGCATAGGTCTAATAAAATATTTATCACACAGTCCCTTCGTACCTACGTGATTACAATACAACAATGAGCCCTTTCTAATACTCGGACCGACCCTTTACGTTGTCATTGATTTCGTCATTATTTTAATGTACCTACTTAGTTACTAAATACTACCTATGTATTAAGTCTTAATGCAGTCAGCGTCTTGGTGACGCTTGCGACTGGTATTGATATGGATCAGTTGAGCTACGTGTAGATTGTTTGCAACAGTCTCCAGTTAGCTCAAGTGTTTCAATGGTAAATACTAGTTCTAATTTGTTTCTATTATTTGTTTGTAATTTTCTTTGTTATGTCAGTATATCAGTCTTAGTACAAAAATAACATTGCGTAGGGAAATGGGTATGGTAAAGTTATTTTGCAATTTCTGACTTTATTAGTACTGGAACTTCTGTTGGTCCGATATAAGTTTTTGATCAGTATGTGAAACAGGATCGATTGACATGAATAAAGTTTTCGTGTACAATTTCCACTTTATTGATAACGGTACAATTTTTTTTAATCGTTGTATGGGGTTGAACCTTTCTCTAAAAAAATGTGGATAGCTTCTCGAAAGTGGAAGGCTCAAATTAGGTGCAATTAGGTCCACCCACCTCAGTCATAGTCGGACCGGCGACGCCCCGGCGCGGCGGGGCGCACAGTTGGGTCAAAACTGCTAAAAAGGGGACATAGGATTTTTTTCAATAATTGAAAGATTTTTTATGCCAATCGGTGGAGCTCAATAACCCTATCAGAAACTATTCTATGACATTTTGTCATAAAACTAATACTTACCGAGAAAAAAATTACTAAAATTACATAATCAACAAATAAACGTGAAATGTTCTAAGCTCGTTCTCATTTTATCTAGCTTCCTTGTCTTACTAAGCATGCCTCACCAATTTAAAAAAAGGCTGCGGCTCACTCCAGTCTCTAAAACTTATTTTGAACTAGTTTCTTAACAATTTTCTCAACCGCCGCAAACTCTCCAAAATTTTCATGGCTTGCTCCACTCGCTGTTATTGATTTTTTCTTACTCTTCTGATCCTATGTAACATAAATTACGGCAACGGCCCGCGCTCGCCGTTAAATATTTTTTTGTATTCCTAACTCAACAAAACGGACAAAAATAGCAAAAATGCTGCAGCTATCTCCGCTCGCCGTCGTCTTAGCTTCCTTGTCAGTTGCTAAACCGACCTCACCAAACTCCAAAAATATCATGTCTCGCTTCGCTCGCCGTTATTTATATTCATAGATTTTTATCTACCATCGCAATTTTAATTTTAAACTTCGGAGATAGGGGGAATGGGTAATTTTTCGACTTTTTTCAATAATTATAATTGAAAAAAGTCATTATAAATCTCTCAAATAGTCAATATTTTCAATATTTGAATAAGTATGAAACCTACAGAAATTGCTGGGTAAATGTATTATAAATGTTATATTAAGGCAGGGGGGGCCCTCAAATACCAAGTGCCTAGGGGCCCTGGATCTCTTAATCCGGGCCTGGTATTTCCATTTTCCAAGGGCTTTGAGGACACAAAATAATTATCTGTAGCCGTAAAAATAATTAGTTTTATTCGTGAAATGTATTGAGTTGAAGAAAAATAGTCAAAATCAACAGCGTTTACAAGAAATATCCAAATTTCGAATAAAAAAAATATTCGATGTTTTGATACCTATTTCTTCTAAACGCTGTTGATTTTGAGTATTTTTCTTTCACTCATATATTTGTCAAAGTATTTTACACAAATTGAACAGCCGTTTTACCTTACCAACACCAGACAAATGGCCTCTATGGTAAAATCCATACTTATTAAAATCAAAATTAAAACGAAACTTTACCTAATTGCTTTTCGTTTCCTTTGCAATTTCCTGTAAAGCCTGCTAAGAGCTTCATTTTGGTTCTACAAAACGATTCCTTTCATAATACCTACCCCTACCTCATTTTCCGCAATAGAATATACCCTAAGTACAGGTTGTTTTCGTAAAAGTACCTACTGTGAAACCTCGATCAATTTCAACGGGGCTTTTCCAAAACAGACAATATAATAGTTACTACGGCCTACTACTCGCTACACAGATTACCCCCAACTCGCTACGAACCGCTACGAATACGTAGTAAGTATACTAACTACAAACTAGTCTATGTCTAAAGTGCTATTCTGCTACGCCGCCGCCGCCGCTCGCTCACCAAGCCTCGCTTTCTTTTCTTTTCCCCAGTACCGCGCGAGAGCTTATAGAGTACGCGTGTATCGCCTTTCGTCTTAAAATTATTACGCGATGTTTTCCGATAATCCTATTTGATTTTAAGCTTAAAGTAAGTGGGGATAAGGTAGGATGGATTAGAAACATGAGGGATCGTGTGAGGTGCGCGCAAGGATTGCTGTGGTTCCTGGGACTAGTGGCTGTTGATGGACTTATAGGTGAGCTGATGAAGCAGAAGTGCTTCATCTTTTTTGGAGATTCAATAACTCTACTAAAGAATACCTACGTATCTGTTTAAATAGGTACTACAAGCTTTTGCTCGCGGCTTCGCTCACGGGGCACCTGTATAAAACATAGCAGTCGGAATAATGTAGCTTTCTATTAGTAAAAGAAATTTGATAAACGTACCATCTCGTACCGTACTGGAACTACACTGACCTGCAACTCTAACCCCCGAATACTCAAACGCAACTCAGATTTAAGCACGTCTCAAGTCGCGTTTTTTTGACAGTTTTCAATGAAAATCTGTCAAAAATTCGTCACTTGAGACGCGCTTAAATCTAAGTTGCGTTTGAGTATTCGGGCGTTAGTATCACACTTTTAATATTGCAATAACTTTTTAAGTACACAAGGTATACTTTCGAAATGAAAAGGAGTCGAAAAAGAGTTTCTGTTTGTGTATAAAAAATATTTAATATATAATATTATTTTGTTTCAAGAAGAATGGGAGAATATTCCCCGAAATCGGCTCCGAAACCTCGTGTTCAGTATGCCAAACCGGCTCGAAGCTGTAATCAGAGCCCGAGGAGGCAATACCAGATAATAGAAATTAAATAACATGTAAAACAAACTTATATAATGTTAATTGAGTTTTCGGACACTAAGCTAAAAATGGCTATGTAATTGTTTTATCTTTTTTTTTAACTTAAAAATGTTACTAATGTATAGTTTATTATACCTAGTTTCAAAGAAAGCTGATAAAACTTGCTTAAAAAATATTTTTTTTTTAATTTAAATATATTCTTATTTTAAATCTCTAACTTCTACACTTTAGAAAAAAACTGAAATTTTAAAAGTGTGATACTTAGTTTTGCAGGCCAGTGTAGTCTAGAGGTCCTTCTAACAAACATATGAAATCTATACAAAATACAAAAATACAAAATGTTTATTAATAATTCTCATAAGTTACATTGTACATTGTTCAGTGTTCGAGACCTCCTTTAAAGTATATATAAATACCTGTATTAGGAGGTAACGCTCTTCCTTATCATACATTATGAGTTAAAATAATAGGTTATTACAAAACATTTCACAATAATAATCCTATTACAAAACATGAACAACAATCTATAAGTTTAGATGTTATGGGAAATCACCGGTAACATTGCTATTCTAAAAAAAAATCACTGTTATGGAGCTATCTCTGCATAGACTACGTTTTATTCAGGTAGGTTACCGCGTGAACGACGTCGCAGGCGGCTCCGCCTGCATAAAGCTAAATTTATAAATAAGTTCCTATCTCCTCAGAGGTACTTATTTATAAATTTAGCTTTTTGCTCAACCACTGACGAATAAAAAAAATATTTTGCAGTTCCTCTAATGGAGTATCCTTGAAAGTGTAACTCTAGTTAATGGCTTAACTTTTACTGCCATGTAAGTTTTTATTACTTTTATCTACAGCGGTGTTTGTAATATTTTCACAGCTACAAACATGGTGATTTTAACTGATACCTACATACTTAGAGATTAATTTATTAATTCCTATAATAAGCCTAGATCTAAGTCTAGATCAACAGTTTATTGGGTTAGGTCGTGCATAAGAGCTAGGTAACCACACATGATCACGAGCGGAATCGTATTACAGTTTGCATTGTAATATTGCTGAGATCTTTAGTTTCACATTTTTTTTCTTGCACGAACCTGTCTTTCAGTTTCCTGGACTCTAATTTGACTCTAGAAACATCTAGAGTACTCAACAGAGTATGGTATTTATAAATGTGTGAATAATAACTGATTACGGAATCTATGTATCTACTCAGCACGTAGCCTACATTGCAGATAGTACTATCCAAATCAGGGCCATTTTGGACAGTCCTCAGCTTGTAACAACCTTCTGTAAAGTTAGTATCTAACTGCAAAAAAAAGTTTTGTTGTTTGTTGACAAACCTATGGTTTCAGTTCTTGCACCAACTTGCATAAAAAAAGCTTATTTTGTTGACCCTTTTTTACAAAAGCGAACGGAGGAGTAGATTTTTTTATCGCGAAACATAAACATTTAATACATCCACCAAACGCATTAATAATATCGAATTGATTCGTGAGCACAAACGAGTGTCGACAGTTTGACTAATAGGTAACTTCATCCCTTCATCCCCCTGGTCCCTATTTTTAAATTTTATATTAAATTCGCGCAGATGATAATTTCATTCAACTAACGACAGTAGGTCATAAATCCCTGAGGGTGTTTTTTTATAGAAAATAATATGATTCAAAATAGGGATGGTAACGTCGGTGATTAGATCTATGATATAATTTATCGATTATTTCTGAATGTGCAAATGTGTACAAAGTACCTATTATTCCCATTTGTAAGTAAATATAAGTTAATTTGCGATCGTTTTATTAGATTTAAAACTTATTCTTAATCTTATTCAATTCAATTATTATTTATTCCTGCCTTATATAACCAATACTTATTTTAATCATGACATTCGTAAATTTATTAATTCTTTAAATATTATTTAACAAAGCCATCAATCTAACAAGAGCGAACTCAAAGTAATTGTAGGGCCCTGGCAGGGTTTTATGCATTGTGTACCCACTAAGACTACCTACACCTAAGTGCAATGTATGTATGCATGAAATCGCAATAAATGATATGAATGTCAATAAAAAAATATAATTTGCTGCGTCCTTACATGACACATGTACTCGCACTTACCAAGCTTAAATTATGTAATATTTACTTTATTTTTATTTACTTTATTTATTAAGACGAACAAAACATATTACAACCACAAAAAATAACAATGATTCAATAATGTAGGTCTAAAACTTGATTGTAACACACCCTATGTGCATACTGGAATAATAATATTACAAGCAAAACATGTAGAGCAAAAAGGTAAATCGTAAAATATTTAAAACAAAAGTAAAGGAATAAAGTTATTTCGCTCACATTCGTAGTAATGTAGGTTAGTATACCTAATTCCACAATAATGTAAGCACAGAATCAGGGACTTAACTGAATTGATTTTAGAGTTATGATAAATTGGCTCAAACTCGGAACAAAAATGTCTAGTTCAATGTTGTCCTTAGCTAAATATAAATATGCATATATTGTACGTATGCAATTATTAAAATATGAAAAGTTAAATGAAAAGTATTTTTTAACAGATCCAATGTCCCACTAATTATCTTAATATGTACCTAGCCTACCTAAAACTGTGAACAAAATGTGCTGAAACCTTTGAGAAGGGAAAACTGAAACAATATCGACACCGACAAACAAGCCAGAAGTATCGACTAGACATCTATATAAACAGTGGCGCGGCGGCCTACATAACTATCAGCGAATCAGTAGACACAAAGTATCGATATCGATGAACGAGTCTTATCGACTAGACATCTATACAACCCTAGCATTAGCATTAGCCGAATCTATTGTTGGTCCTACGCGGTTGGTTCATTCATCCATCACACACGTTATGTACAACTTTGACAATATTCAAGACTGTTTGTAATATATCACATATATACATATTTGCATCAGTCGGTTCATATTACCGGCTGAATTAAAAACCTGTAACATATAACACATTTTTTGTATTTTAATAACATAAAAAATCAGTATCACGTAGCGTCTCTCAGAGGATTTTATTTTACGGCCCTGTCAGAAGATCAGCGTTGGTTGCATTGCAAACGCGACTAACTTATGCTGAGGCAGGGACCATTTTGTGACTCAAGCAAGTTGTTTCTTTCTGTGTCTTTTTATTTTTGATTAATGTATGTTCCTACTTGTACAAGTAATAAATAAAAAAAATCTATTTCTATTTATTTACCATTGAATAAGTAACATCATAAAGCTGGTCTCCGTTGAGAATGGCCGCCGATGCGGTCGAAATTCGGATGAGAGGTGTGGAGAAGGACATAGAAAATTACAATTAAAGAACAGAAACAAATTAAAACAAGTATTTACAATTTAAACAGTTGAGTTACCTGCATATTGTTGAAAACAATCGAGAGGTAGCTCAACTGATCCATAACAATACAGAAGAAGGACACAATGCACTAAAATCTACCAATAGTAAATCTTGTTTGATAAAACTAGAACAATGAAATTTAAATAACTTTGGTGCATTTATTATTTTATTACGCACGCACGTATCTTTTATCATTATCCAAAGTCAGTGGAATTCAATGGAGCTAAAATCCTTTCATTTAAATTTTCTCAGACACTCATAAACTTGTCAATCAGTCAATCCTATTTGTAAAGGCAAGTGGTAGGTACTGTCAGCCGAATATTTTAATGAAAGGAAG
The DNA here is from genome assembly GCA_963662085.1 of Eupithecia inturbata. NCBI lineage: Eukaryota > Metazoa > Arthropoda > Insecta > Lepidoptera > Geometridae > Eupithecia > Eupithecia inturbata. The sequence continues at coordinate 3,405,160 of OY759180.1, read as the reverse complement.
GGAATTTTACGGATAGCGTTTATAATTATATCACATTGTCCTTTTTACACGACTGGCTAGGAGTGTGATGTTTTCAGGGTTTATAATTGTGCATGTATGCGAGCTTCTTTATTTCACCATAGTTTTTAAATGCCTGATCACTCTGATCAGGCAAAAAAGTAGAGTCGAGTAGAGTAGAGGAAGAGAAAGTAGTCAGGTAAGGGGTAAAAAGGGTAGGTACATCACAGTGACACTGGCTATATTTTTTTAAATAAGTCCATTTCCTTTAATTTTTTGGAAATTAGTTTTTAATGTTAGCTTTGTCTACTCTCGTAACATACCTAATATTTATATGTAATTATAATAAACAAATAATATAAATAATGCTTTCTCCTTCTGTTAAAGGAACAAATATATGAGGGGCTACGAGTCTAGAGAAAACAACTTGTCCTACGACTGGGTGTACGATTATCATCTAATATATATATAATATGTAGTTTATGTAGAAAAAACAAAGTTGTAGATAAAGTAGGAGGTTCACACAACAAAAACAAATCATCATAATTATCATAGCCATATCGACTTGCAAAATAGAGAGTGCACCGGTGTTTGCGCGCACACTTGTACACTATAATATGTCCTGTGCACATGGCTAGTCCCCGTTCACTGGCCGCCGTGTTCAAAAAATCGGCTAGGAGAAATCATCATCGTCGACTTGCGTTCGGGTTCGAAAACACCTGTTTTCTTGCTCCGAGTGTGGATATCAGTGTTACCAGAATAGCTCGTCCTTGCTGAGATCAAAGTTATTGTTACGCCCGCTACGCCATCCAGATGCTCCCGTTTCAGATTTTTCCCATAATAGTGGTAATAATAGCTGGCAAATGCTAGATGTTTGTTATGACACCCAGATGGCAGAGTGACGTGGTCCTCTACTGTCATAGCCATATTTATAATTGAAAAGGAAATAATGTCCAATGGGACATTATTTCCTTTAATTATAAATATGGAATTATTCAATGGAATATCCGTAAATTATAAGTATTGTATGTTGGCGTTATCTCTAATTTCTAAACTAAACAAACAAAAAACTCACTAGTTCAGAGTGTGAATTGAGCTAACTAACTAAATTAATTGGAATAATTTTACGTTACTTGGATTGAATCGAAGTGAATCGAGTGGAAAAATACTGGAGGCGTTGGTCCTGCAGCAGGATACTGGTGACTATAAGGCTAAGGAAAAAACCACTAGGTCACGAATTATTTATTCTCGCAAGAGGTTTTCGCTCAAAAGTGTTGAGTTTTAGTCCTAGACCACGTCTCTAGACAGTCTGCATAGGTATGTTGTATTGGAATTTACTCGTGTTTGTCTGTCGATCCGTAGTTCATTTGGACAGATCATCAACGAGTCATGATACAAGTCCCATGACTTGTATCATGACGTGAAACGTCAACAGACGTTTCGTTCTGTTGCTTCTTTTGTACGTGGCGCTCGTTTCAAAAATTATATTAATTTATAACGCTTAGTGTCAGGTACTTTTGAATAATGGCTAGAAACAATATAGCGGAGTTTCGTGACGAATAAATAAATAAATAATGCTGGACAATTCATACAGCAAATAAGTCAAAACAGAAAATAATTATGGAATAGGTGAAAATAATTAGTAACCTATGCAATTTAAATTCACAAAAAAAGATTTAGGACCTTATTGAGAGAGACATTAAGAAAAATGTATGATTTTTTTTACAAAGCGTCTGCCAACGGCGTCCTCACTAAAATTTAGGATTAATCAAGGACCCATGTCTGAAATATACGATAAATTTAGAACCAAAATTAACCCTACACAAAATTAACACTTGACGCACCTATTTTATCATACTACCTTAATAGCCCCCCAGGGATGATAAATACGAACACCAACGTTTGATGTTAAGCATCACTTAATTTAACGTGGCAGTTTATCACCTTTATCCAAGTTAACAAGAAGTGATTTGTTACTTGTTGTTTAACTAGAGTTTCAACTAAAACTGAAAGGGCTTCGCGAAAAAACAAATGCGCGATGCAGTACCGCTGTTACGGTAACTCAAATATTTGAGTGAAAGAAAATACTCAAACTCAATTGCGTTTAGAAGAAATACTTCACACTTCGTTTGTTTTTTTTTCGTAATTTGGATATTTTTTCTAAGCGCTGATGATTTTGTGTATTTTTCTTTCACTCTAATATTTGTCAAAGTATTTTACACAAACTGAACATTTCACGAATAAAACAAATTATTTATACGACTACAGATAATTCTTTTGTGTTCTCAAGGCCGTTGGAGCATACACCAGCCTTAACTACACGCAGAAATGCTGGAATGCTGTGCGCGTCTTGTAAAATAACGGTTTCAGAGTGCTACTGGGACTGCCCCGCTTCTGTAGCGCGTCCGGGATGTTTGCAGAATCTCGTGTTTATGACTTATACGCTATCATCCGCAACAGAACAGCAAATAAATCTTTATGTAACCAAATCTTTTAACAATTTTGTTTTATTCTATTATTCCACAAATTCTGATTGGATGACTCTGGTACGCTCTGCGTCATTGTGAATGAGCCCTTAGTTCCTTATTTAAAACACTGGCGATGTGCGAGCGATTTGAAAGCGAGGATAGTGCGCAGCGATTAGCAATAGCAACTAAATCGCCAATGTAATAAGGCTCATATATTATACATTGTTTGAACAAGAACTGTCACTAGTGTCATGTTTCATAATGCCAGACAAAATAAATTGTTGTGTAATTATTCGTAATTATTATTTTTGCAATAAATTATTATTATCCCTGATGCGCCGGGTGAGGGGAGGGACTAGTAGCTATCTGAAACTTTTAGCTGGAAGGTTGGACTGCGATTTCATGAAGCACTGGACACGCACACATGCGTTTGTGCAGATTGTGTACCCCAGATTGTGTGTATTTAAGATGTTTTCCCTTCTTGGGAACGCTTCCGACTGGTATTGATATGGATCAGTTGTTTGCAACAGTCTGCAGTTAGCTTAATTGTTTCAATTGTAAATTCTAGTTCTAATTTGTTTTTATTATTGAATTGTAATTTTCTTTGTCAATAAAGAATTAAAAAGATGTTTTCTATTAGTCTATGACTGAAATATGAATCTTATAAAGCTGAAATAAACGCATTGATCTGTAAATAGTTAAAAGTGTTTGTTTACGTAAAGTTTACAGGAGTCAGGAGCTCTGAATTACGACATGTTCAGTGGTAAATATATTATTGTTTTAAATCTCTTGCTCCTAAAAGGGTTCCGTATTAAATTACACTAATAAACGTATACCTAACTAGGTAAATGCGAAACTTTGAATGTTTAGATATTTTATGTTATTTACCTCTTCAGTTCTTCACGCTAAAACTACTAGACGGATCTAGGCCTGGTATAAAATATAGTCTACTTTTTATTCCATATATCATCCCATGGGATAGAATTAACTTTTAAACGTTTCCATAGACAAAATGCGTGTGAAGCCGGGGGCAGAAACTAGTTATTAATTACTGCTGTTTATGCTTAGTTCTACAGAACACCAAAAAGTTAAGCTTCTAAAAAGTTTTATTAATTTTAGAAAAAGTACTGTTACCTTCTTCTGCTAATTATTTACTCCTTTCAAAAATTCAGGACAAATTCCAATTCCTAATTTTCTGATAAGTTCCTTAATTCCAGACATTTCAACAAAATTCCTGTCTATTTAAAATAGACTGAAAAGCGAGCTTCCTCAGATTCTTATAGATCCGTCCTTCGGCTTTTAAGACACATAAATATTTAAGTGGTACTCTTACAAATCGTTGAGATTTTCCAACTTTTCAAAAGTGAACATAAGAGTTCCATTTGCTGCTATTTTCTGAGCGATTATTTGCCATACTCGGTTAGAACACTAGATATTTTATTGAAATAAAGGGGTTAAAACCAAATAAATATTGACTATTAGACTAAACTATTAGAAACAAAACTATTAGACTTTTGAGCAGATAAACAATAAGTGAAAATAAGAAAAACCAATAAATAAAAGATGGAACCAAATTCGACACCGTTTTTTGTTCATAAACCGTCTATTATTCGTTATTGACAAGGGGTTAAATTTATTTATAACAATTTAATTTATGCATAAAATTAAAATGTTTTTTTTCTATCACTTTTTTACGACGGTATAATAAGGAAAGAGCGTCTAGCTAGCAGTAACTCCAGCACAACTTAAAAGTCTACTGATAACACAGGCTGACATTTGTCAGAAGTCTAGTCGACTTAATTGTAACCGGTCTAAATAAAGGTAAAGATATAGTGCATTTTCTGTGGGAACAACAGGCTCAGTGCGGGACGGGACGGGGCGCGGCGCGGCGCAAGGAACAAGATGTGGATACTTATCCATCGGTGGATCAGAGTGGAACTTGAAGTCGAAACTAATCCATCGGTGGATCAGAGTGGAGAAAATGGAAACTGATTAATGGATTGGCAAAGTGTATCAGAGTGGAATGGACCGCTATTTCATCCTTAGTTGTTAGCCTCAAATCAAACATATCCAATATCATTCTCCTAAGTTTTCCCAATACCCAAACCAATTTTAATTTCACACAGGATAAAGCAAATCTGCCTACACCCCTTCTGGCCTGGAGGTCGTCAATATTAATATTTAATGAAAATGCTGTACCTGGGCCTCCCTTGTGTGTTGTTCTTTAGAAATAGGAGGTCTGGTGGGCTCTATCACTCTTTTTGTATGACCACTTGGACGTCCAATTGGACGGGTTTGCCATACAAATAGCTGAATTTTTATTTATTGTCATTAAAATCGAATTTATTTTTTATGCACCTAGTAACTGTGCCGTAAATAACGCATTAGATTAGGGAATCTGAATTGTTGTTATTGTGTTTATTAAAGTGAATTGAATTAATAGAATTGTAACTAACGAATGAAATAAATTCGTACAAGGTGTAACAGTTACACCTTATGGAGTCTACACACCAAAGTTGGTGAGACAGCCCGGCGGCGGCGCGGCGCGGGCGGCCGGCGGCGGCGCGGCGGCAGGTTGGTGCGATATTTCAATGTATGGACATTGTAGGCAGGCAGCAATGTTTTGTCAACTTGTGGACGCGGCCCACCGACTTTGGTCTGTAGCGCCAAACGTAAATTTAATTGTAGTATACATATATTTCTAAATATTATCTTATTAATATAATATTAACATAGTGAGGGTACTCCCTTCAAGTTTCCGATGAAAACAGCAATTACAGTCTAAATCCAAGTCTAATATTTACAGCTACAGTCACAGATTTCACAGATTCATCGCGGTCCAAAATCAAACCAAAAAAATTTAGCACAGATTTGTTCCACATCCACTAAATAATGTCAACCTTTTCTGTCGGAAAGTATAAATCATACTAGGTAACTCTTTTCAAAATCAATAATTTTATGAAATATACCTCAAAGCTTTGCACGTCCAAAGATAAGAATAATGCTTTATTGATATTGAAACAAAATAATTCCTCGTCCTGTCATCATTTACTTCAAAAGTAACCGTCTTAACTATTATTTACTGACTACTGACTGCTTACTGTGTTACGTTGATAATAACCGTGAGAAACGTCACTGGTCAAAACAAAAGATTTTATTGTATCTTCATTGTTTTCATAGGTCTGTCCTCTTTCAAAGTTAACCGCCATAAACATTGTTTACTTATTAATAATAACCGAAAGCCATACATGTCTCTATCGTGTGAATTCATTTCGGATAATAAACTACAGATTCTTGAAAACTTTTTTAACTTGTGTTACTAACTGTATCAAACGTTGATAGTTGAAGTTTAATGTTCCACTGAAAAAAAAAAACGTGGGAGTTGCAGAATGAAAATATTATTTATTTTGAGTTCTGCAACTCGTCCTAAATGGGCCGTAGGCATGTGACGAGTTGATGAATTACTCATAAATTGGTTAGCAATGTCTTAAGGGTATGTTACTCGTAGGTTTGCCTAAGCACTGGGTTTTCTTCTTTTACGTCGAATTTATTATTACCTACTGTAGTATAACATACAATTGCCTAAATATTGTAAGTATGTCGCTTAGATATATAAATAATCCTAAATCTTATGACACTGTAAAATGTATCTAAATATAACAAATTTAAGTCCATATTTGAATGCAAGTATTTGTGCTGGTAGCGGTATTGAATTAATAAGCACCAAGACAGTGCTTAAACTCTATTTTTACAGTGGGACTTAAAACAAAACACAACGAAAAAATCACGATCAAGTAGGGTCGATCCAAACAATGACGACAAACTTCGTTCTACAATACGTCCAAAAGACGTCAAAATTTAAGTGAAAAATTGTAAGCTTTCTCTTCTATCATGGTCCGTTAGAGGTCTCCATTATCTGCAATGGTCCGAAATGTGGCTGTTTTGGGACCGTCCTGATGCAATATCGTTAAACACGGTTATTGCCAGGAGATGGCAAATATTGAGTGAAAAGTACAACTTTGACAAGTTCAATATTTTCTTTTCACAAAATTTTATATTTATTTATTTATTTATTCCACCGTAGGTACACATGTTACACTTGATGTCCACTTTTTAAAAAATTTATAGTATTGTAACAATCTCACACAAATTTTTAGCATAGGAAACACCATAAGGGTATATCCTCTTTCATAGATTCTGAAAAGCCAGAGGCCTACTTAGATACCAACTTAACATAATATCTAAAAGACTGATCCACTCACTCGTTCCCAGTTGACCTCTGCTTCTGTACAGAACCTGATCGGTAAATTGACCTCATCTGTCATACAAACAAAACGTTTTCTTCAAACTAAGGTAAAAATTTATCTATTTTCATCCTTTCATGTCATGTTGCATGATTCTGTGCGGATTGTCAAGTATTTGGGCTAGATTCTAGCCCCAATGTAAGCAGAGCATGTGTACTATCTACTTGATAACAGATATACAAGTATATTTTTTGAAGTTTAACAATATAAATAGAAAACACCCATACTCGTAACAAATATCTGCAGATACAAATATTTGTCCCGCAGCGGGAATCGAATCCGCAACCTCCTGCATCACAGGCGGACCTTCGCCCGCTACGTCATCAAGGTTTTCATCGATTTGAAGCACGTTTGAAGAGTACCGTGCAACTTTAAAATCACAGATAGTGTTTAAAATGGATACTCGGCCTCCTTCACTTGATCCAGTTCGTGTTTATCACAGAATCTCGAATCAAATCAAAATCGTTTATTTGCGAAAGAATGGTAGCACAATGTAGATCTTAAAATGATTGAAGTTCTCATACTTTTACTTATGTTTAGTATGCAAATATTTTAATGGTTAAAATTTTAAATACATAGAAAAAGCAAAACAATATTCAATATAAATTTATTAAAATTAGAATAATAAATCGAGGTGGGTCAACTATTGTGCTGACTCTATCATTCGTAAAAGCTTACTTTTGTATTTGTCGGTATTGGGGCAGACGGGCTTTTTTTTTGTCAGCTCATCTTGTCTCACTGCTGGTCAAACGCCGTCCCCCAATATTTCCGCTTTAAACTCTCGACAGAGCCAACTTTTGCTCCCATTGGGGTCGAGACCCTAGGTCCGTGGGGTACCGAGACTCTCCGGGTTTTTAAAAAGTTATCTGAGCCGAAAGGTCGAAGCGACGCGTGACCCGAGAGCTGGTGGGTGTATCTGGCGCAGCGCAACAGCATTGCCATACACCGGGGCAATGCAGCCAGCGTCTTGGGGACGCTTCCGACTGGTATTGATAGGGATCAGTTGAGCTACCTGTAGATTGTTTGCAACAGTCTGCAGTTAGCTTAATTGTTTCAATTGTAAATACTTATACTAATTTGTTTAAACAAACATGAAAAAAAAATTGCTGTAATAAATAATAATATTTGATTGTAATTTTCATTGTTAATAAAACTTTTAAAATAACAAAGTAGAAAGTTATTGACGATGCTAGATAAGAAAACACATGTTCTGCTTACTGAGACTAGACGATGCTGTGTGGTAATGTCTCTCATCTCATAACTTTTTGAAGGGAAATACTTTTCTTTTTGTAAGGTTCACATTCTGGAGCGAGATGGTAGCTACTATCCATATCCATACTAATATTATAAAAAAAAAACAGCGCTAGAGTCCGAAGGAAGTACCAAAGTTTTTCGACTCCTACGTCAATTGACCTCGTGGTGTAGTTGGTTAGCACATTCCCGTACTGAGGGAAGGATATTATTTGATATCTTATAAATAACCCCGAGTGTGAGTACTAACTACATGACGGTGCCGAAGTAGCGAACTATACAATAAAATCGGTATAGTTTATCGTCTCGGTATTGGCGCGGTGGACAAACGCTCTTAGTCTACAAAAGCTGTGATTTCTATAACGCATGTATATAATATAGTGGGTTTGGTTCTTATCCAGGACAAACATTTATGTGATGAGCATAAATGTGCAATTAAAACTGCAATGTGTTTAAAAAACATATTAAAAAATATCAAGTATCAAAAAGTTCTGCCGTAGTATATGGTGATACCATGTGAACAATAGTAACGCCCTCATTTATTTTCTACTCTTTCTGGTTTGACTCATCAGTCTGTCTGTTACCTTTTTATGCCTAAACGGCTCAATGGATCTCAATGAAACTTGTCAGGTAGGTAAATGGTATCCCGGGGACGAACATAGGCTACTCGAAGAGCGCGTGCGAAGCCGTGGGCAGCAGCTATTTATATTTCTCAAAAGCTTAGCTTCTATGCAGGTTCTATAAATAGGTAGCCAGTAGTGATGTTTTCAGTCAACTCATAACCGACCGGCGAGTCCATCCAATTGAGTAATTGAATGAGCCGAGCCTGTAGACCGTAAAGCGCGTGCGAAGCCGCGGGCAGCAGCTAGTATGATATAACTATCTTGCTTTAAGGTTGATCGTCACTGGTTGGCGCGAAATACAAATTTTTTCGTGGTTTTTTAATTTATTTATGCGTTCTACAAGGAACAAAACCACGGAAAAGTAATTTGCCGCAAATCGTAAAACATTTTCTATGAACCCATGATAAAGCCAACTTCTATTCAATTGTATTTTGGAAGCATTTGGGAAAATGTTGATTTTTAGCCCAAAATTTCCTATTTTCCCAAATGCTCTAAAATACCAGTTAAAAAGTTAGTTTTTTCATAGGTTAATAGAAAATGGTTTGGTTACAATTTGCGGCAAATTACTTTTCCGTTAGTTTTATTCCGGAAAGGAGAAAAAATAAAAACCACAAAAATATTTCAATCTTGCGCTAACCCGTGACGATAACCCTTAACTGTACACCCTGTGGAAGAAACTTTAAAGGCAGTGCCACTTCCGTGGCCACTGAACACAAAATGTGTCCAACATAAAAAGATTAAGTTTGTCGATCCAGCATCCATAATACGGCGGGGTACAATGTGCCGATGATCGAACTAAAGTAGGTACCCATCACAAAATCAGTAACTGCTTCATAACGGCCATCAAATCCCACTGTATAACAAGTTCACAATGGACCCCAGAATCTTGTCTTAGCACTTGTCTGGGAGGGACCTTGCCTTGGAGTATTCAGTCAGAGACGGGGTGATAGTTAGCAGCAGACGTGGGCAAGAAAAGAATGGTGGTTTTGGTGTATGGAATGAGGAGTAGGCTTTCGGCTTTTTGGTATTTTTAGGTCTACTCAATACATCAGGTCTACTACCTGATCTATTTTTATTATTGCTTTTTTCGAAAAAGGTTTGATACCTAGCTCGAAAAGTTATCAAACCGAGAAAGTTATAAGATTCGCTGTTGCTTTAGAACGTGAAACGCTCTAGCCATCATTAAACAATATTGTACTTAATTATCTTTGTACACGCCCAACGTATTATAAATTTTGTTTACCTATTTGCATCAAGCAGTTTATTTCAAATATTTTTTGTCCATATTCAAACCCCTCAAGATGCAACCCCTGACTACTTAGGTAGTATTTTGTCGGCAGAATTGATTCCCCCTCCCTACGAATTCTCGTATTTGTATTGTACAATAGTCTCTTGCACTGATAAAGTGCCACAATGTTATCTGTTCAATCGACAGCGGCTCTTGGAAGTGCTCATTATTGGAATCAGTGAGTATGTTTATGATAAAAATCGAATGATTTTTCATACGTTTTCCTTCCTTTCTGTCGCAAAATCACAAAGACATTTTTGTGAAAATTAAAAAGGAAGTAACGAACTTCAGGATTTGATTAAACTTAGATAATTACCTTCTCAGCTGAGTCAACGCCCGGGAACCCTCATACATTTATTTCACAAAGATAATAATAATAATAATAAATCATTTATTTCAGACAACTTCGAACAGTTAAAGATCTTAATTAACTTAATCTACGGTCCATAGATATATACCTTAAAACTAACACACATAAAATATAAAAACTATTCCGAAGCTGTGGTAGTGCCACTTAATACAAAAGATAAGTCTTTACAAACTTTGGTTCTCATGAAATAGTCAATACAATAGTCAATATTGCGTCAATATGGATCAGTTGTAGATTATTTGCAACAGTCTGCAGTTAGCTTAATGGTTTCAATTGTAAATACTATTTCTAATTTGTTTTTATTAATGAATTGTAATTTTCTGTGTCAATAGAAATAGTTAACCAAAAATAGCTAACCATAACATCTTACGCAAAAAGGCTTCCAAATCCAACGAAATTAATGAAATGTAAAACTTTTGTTAAATTTAATTTTTTAAAAATTTATTTATTTTTGTTCCGTCATTCCGACGCCTGATACTGTGCCGAAATATTGGAAAAACTCAAATCATGGTAAATATCCCGTTGTAAATGACTATAGTGTTTTTTTGTTCAGTTGTTTTAAAAGGGTTAGAAGATGAAACGTTATGAAATGGGAACAAATCTAATTTTTCACTTGCCTTAGGAACGTTATTTTAGGAACATGCCTCAGGCACGTTGTTTTGTTTCGGTGAAGTAAAGGCGGCTCAGGGTCGCTACCCGTGGCGTTTGGCGTAGCCTATGTTCAGCAGTGGACGTAAGTACTTATGTGGTTGGAAATTACGATTTCGAATATTTTTATTCATGGCATGGCAAACAAAGAAAAATGACAATCAAATAATAAAAACAAATTAGAAGTACTATTTACAATTGAAACAATTAAGCTAACTGCAGACAGTCTACAGGTAGCTCAACTGATCCATATCTATACTAGTCGGAAGCGTCCCCCCCGTCTGGTCGAAGCGACGCGTGACCCGAGAGCTGGTGGGTATATGGCGCAGTGCATCAGCATTGCCATACAGCGGGGCAATGCAGCCAGCGTATTGGGGATTTTTTTTTTCGAAATGACTACAATGCTGTTGACCGCAGATGGCCATGACAGCGTTACCGGACTTTTGGCGGGCGCAGAAGGCGCCTCGCCGGTAAAGTTATGATGGGGCAACACGCACAAGGGCCACCACTTAGGTGCGAGCCTCGGCTTGGGCTGTCGCCAGATGCTACAAGAGGGAATGGAGGTTTCGCCAAGGTGCACGAATGCACCTATGGGCGGAAGCGGGGAATTCTTCGACCCCGCATCCGGCGGGGTTGTTTGTGGTCGGGTGTGTAGTGTGCGGAAGCGAATCGGTATCTGTTGCCGTCACCTCCGGGTTAGCGGCGGTGATTGGGTCAACGGGGTCACCGAGAACGTGTCTCGGTCTACGAAGGAGAGAGCGTATTGGGGACGATTCCGACTGGTATTGATATGGATCAGTTGAGCTACCTGTAGATTGTTCCAATTTCATCACGTGAACAGAAAAGTTGGTGGCACTTTTACTGAACTTGTCTGGTACCTATATTGTTTTTGAGTGGTAAGTACGATAGGGTGACAAGTTGGTGACAGGTAAGTGTTTATTACCAGCGTGGTGAATGTGAACAGCTTTTGATGTCTATTGCCTGAATTTTCACTTGGAAGGGTTTTCCGAGCTTAGAGGGCGTTTGGAAGGCTAATTTGAAAGCACGGAAATGAGAATAGAGAATAGTTCACCGACTTCAAAAACGAGTAGTTCTCAAATCAGCTAAAAGTATGGTTTTTTTGTGTGTACACTAAAAATACTAGGTACCCCTAACCTACCTTAACTATAGACTAGATCCCTATCTGGTTTCGTATACATACATATTTTACTGAAGGTTTACTCTATAATGGTTTTAGGTTGGTTGGAGTGGTACACTTATCACAATTTTATTTTCAATTTCCTACCCAAACAAGCAATACAACCCAAGAAGTTCGCAATTATGTTGCCCAATTAACGTCCAGAAAACCAGGGTTCTAACCTCCACTTTGTAGCTATGAAAACGACACCTCAGCGCAACTTCGCATTTTGGGTCACCCTTCATTTCCCTTGAGATAACAGCCTGTCATTCCCTAATTAACCCAAATTGTGCTTTAATTCGTCTGCAAAACGTTTAGTTTCCGCCAGACATGTTAATTTCATTTCGGACCTACGAGAGGACCAAAATTGCTTGACCTTCGATACGTATGCATAGCCTAAAATACATTTTGAAATTATGCCCTTAAAATAAGGAGATACAGAGGCCAATATTAACTGGTGCATTTGTTGGAAGATCGTTGTTTTCGGTGGTTGCCATAGCAACGCTGATCCGTAGGGGTGCTTTTTGAGACAGAGAGGGGTAGAGTTATAAATCAGATTTATGTGGGGGTGTGAAAGGGATAGAAGAGAGGGTTCCATGATGCACTGCGCACTTGTTCGTACACGGTAAATTGTATTAGCGAGGCATTTGGATGTCCAATCTGTAGCGAATTTGCTAAATTTCGTTGGCAACATATACTACAAAATGGCTTGATCTTGCCAAGGACACGTTATTTATAAAAAAGCTCAGTCTAGTCAAGATAGAAAAGAGGGGGACCACACTTGTCACTTGAGTTATGCATTTCGAACGTGTCTAACTAAATATGTCGAGCACTAAGGCAAAAGGCCAAAAAACTCACTGTAAGTTGGCAACATTCGAGTTTCGACCTTCATGCTTTCCAATTGGTTTGTCCATACAACTCCTAGGAAAGGTACAGTCAGTGCCAAAAACTGCTAAATAGGGTCAATGTCGAAAATTGACAATGCCCATAATTTTTTTCTACTTTCAACTTTTCATATCAACAAAATAACTTTATTGGCGATAGAATATGGTCAAAAGGGTAAAAAGATGTTTCTGTACGTCCTGAGATATGTAATTACCTACCTTGTTACTTGAGTAAGTCTATTATAACATTGTCTAAGCTCTACGAGTTAATAATTAACAAAGCTATAGGAAGTGGCATGAGCAAGCCCCGTTACTATCCATTACTATTAAAATTCATTACCAACCTTCACAAAGAACTCTTTGCTTTCAATAGCCGAAAAAGTATGCATTAACAATAACTCGAGTCGTGCAGGAATGTCCGTCCGTTGAATTATGCAAGGATCGGGATTTAAGACGGCTTTACAGTTTTTGATAAAACTCTGAATTAAGGCTCGTTTTGCTCGTTGTTTTATCGCGTTAAAGGTCGTAAAGAAGAAATATTGTAGGATTTTAATCTGTGCCAGATGTTCTGCAATGAAAATTAGGGTAAGAAACCACTTTAGTTATATATAAAAGGTTAAGCTTGAGTCTAAAGGAAAACCGAAGTTTTTGAAAACGTCAGTTTTGAAACAGTTTTATTCTGTTATTTAAAAGAATGTGGCAGCGCTTAGCGTCATTATCGTCAGCCCTAGTCGGTACCATCCACAGAAATCTAAATAATAGTTCCTTATTATTTAGATTTCTGTGGTACCATCCTACTGGTCAATTCAGACGTATGTAGGTACCTATTCGTGAATAGGTATACTTAGCTATATACTTTTTATTTGTGGGTAATCAAAAAGATGCAAATATGCGGTCAAATACCATGTGCAGTACACTCACGAATACATCTGAATTGACCATGAACAGCTGCGCTAGTCTAGTTATGCTAGGTGCAATCCCGGTCTGGCGGATAATCACCATCATCAGCCTAAATTAGTCCACAGCTGGACGTAGGCGTCCCCTGGTGAGCGCCATAGCGCCCTGTCTTCAGTTTGCCGCATCCAGCTTCTGCCTGCAGTCTTTATTGGAGAATATTGCCTCACTTTAATTTGGGTTAACTTTTTTATTGACATTGTGCTTTAAAACAGAGCATCTCTTGATTAGGCTCCTTAGTACTAGGTAGGTATGCTCACTTTAATTTATGCTTGTCCAGTATAAAGTTCTAACCAAAACATAACGACAACCATCATAATGCAATCATAGCGGTACTACAGCCGGCGGCTATAAAATTATATTACCTATATCATGTTACAAACATGAAAAAATCCTAAGTCTATGGCACCAACCCGCCAGGCCGTGTCGCCAACATTGTGTGTAGACTCCATTAGTTTATTGCTACATTACATTCAAATTTAAACTATTTATTTACACACAAGAATATACCTAACATTACAGAATACTTCTAAAGGTTTGCGCAGCGTTATACCTTTTACAAAACTTAAGAGGGCGCATTGCGCGCCATTTTATGAAAAGGATGATTTATATGCCACATTTCGCGCCAATAAAATAAAATCAAAAACTCTTTTAATCCATAAATTAAAGTACTGTACACTTAGAAAAAGGTCAAATTCTTAATAATTAAACACTGACACGGAAATAAAGTGATATTTTTGATTTCAGTCGCTTCGGTATGTTGACTAAAGTAAAGAAGCGACGAAGAAACCTTTAGCCTGTTAGTTGTTATTTTTCGAGTTGGTGCAAACTGTGCAAAGCTTTTTTAGGGTTCCTCACCCGAAGGGTGAAAACGGAACCCTATTACTAAGCCTCCGCTGTCCGTCCGTCCGTCCCTCTCTCACGAGGCTATATCTCATGAATCGTAAGAGGTAGACATATAATGTGTATTTCTCTAGCCGCTATAACAACAAATAATAAAACAAAATAAATATCAAAATTATAGGGGGCTCCCATACAAGAAACGTGATTTTTTTTGGTTATTTTTGCTTTTAATTTGTTAATGCTGTGTCTCTTGAACTACAATAGAGAAAGAAACATGAAACTTTATATAATTAAGTAACACTTAACTGTAATAATAACAAATACTAAAAATTGTAAAAACATGTTGAACATTTAAAGGGGTCTCCGAACAAGTGAAAATTTGATGTTCTTTGAAAAAGTTGCCTGATTTTTACGGTACGGAACCCTTCGTGTGCGAGTCGACTCGCACTTGGTGGTTTATTATCCTTTAGCTAGATAATCTGATATTTTATAGGAAGCCTTTTTGCACAGGAAGGTTTTGACAATTTGTTTAAATTTATTTACTGATAATTTTTGCAAATCACGAGTTTTGTTGTAGAAGCGTATACATTGCCCTATATACATTATTTTTTTGTAGTCTAGTGGTGTGCACAGCGAGTTTATGTTTATTTCTAGTATTTAAATTATTTATATTACTATGTTTAGGGAACCGATTGATATTTCTATGAGTGTACAATACGTTTTCATAAATATATTGACATGGTACTGTCATTATGTTTATTTCTTTGAATTTATCACGTAGGTATTCTCTGGGACCCATAATAAAGGTTGCATTACGTATTTGGAACGGCGGCGTAAGTGCAAAAATCAAGTTATTGTTTATTTACAAGAAAACTACGCAACTTATAAAGAAACTGGCTCAAGGAACCAAATAATTAGTAGTAAAAAAAATATAGCCTACGAATCAAAACATAAGTTATTTGATTATTTCAATAGACCGCAGAGTTCCTGAGATCTCGACCAAATTATGTGCGAAACAGTGCACTTTCATGTTATTTGTTATTGGTTTTTTTCTTTATCGTGTTTTCACTTACAAGGAATCAAAGAAATAATGTTGAATTTTGTGTATTTCTTGCTTTTTTACCACGAGGATCCCGCGTGTATACTGAGATCTAAGCCTAATTTGACAACCAAACCCGTTAAGTTAAAATGCACGCGAGAGAAGCTACGTGCTTGTCATGATGTGAATACATTAATTTACATAAATAAATGAAATCTTAGTAAGACGTAACAGGGAGAGATTTGGTCCAAATGAGTTTTAAACAAGGTCCCAAGTTTGGAATGAGTTTCTCAAACTCAAGATGTGTACTTACCTCTTCGATTCCATCTTCAAAATATTGAAAAGTTTGTTTGTGGAATTAATTTCTACGGTTTCGGAGGAGAGTTCTTCTACTCTAAAACTTGCGCACAGCTTAGGTACAATTCTTATAAGCATCTTGCACAATATATTGTAAGGTTCTACGTTTTTCTTGATGTTTTAGGGTTTCAAAGATCGGAGATCGGTTTCGAAACCCTTATGGTCTCGCTTTTTCTGGCCTTTTCTCCGTCTTTAGTATCTCAGCAACAACAGCAGCGAATAACTTGAAATTTAAAATAATAATACATTTCGTGGGCCTGTAAAGATTAAAAGAAAAAAAGGTCAAGTGGGGAATCAAATGTAAGGTATAATTTGTACATCTCAACAGTTTTTAAATTACTGTAGGTTTCATACTTTTTGAAATATTTTGAAAAAAGTCGATATTTACCCATTCCCCCCTATCTCCGAAGTTTGCAGAGCGATCCATCTAAAATGTATGTAGCGTTTGTAGATATGGATCTATATTTTACAGGAAAAATATACAGAAGTCTGTAAGTAGAACACTTTTTGAAAAAATATTAAGAAGCGGATAATAAGTTTCAAAAGGGCCTGACCGAGTGGTCAAATCAAAGGTATCGGTTTGTACATCTCCAAACAGTTTTGAAATTTCTATAGGTTTTATACTTTTTGAAATATTTTGAAAAAGTCGAAAAACTACTTATTCCCCCCTTTTTTCCGAAGTTTGCAGAGCGATCCATCTGAAATGTATGTAGCGTTTGTAGATATAGATATAGATTTTACAGAAAAATTTAGAAAAGTCTGTAAGTTACTTTTTGAAAAATGGACAAAATGAAGGGGAACATTTTTAAAAGAATCGGTTCTTTATTCTCGAAACAGTTTTTGAAATTTTGTGTAGGGTTAATACTTTTTGAAATATTTTGTAAAAACTCGAAAATTTTACTATTATTACCCTCTATACTCCGAAGTTTGCAAACTGAAATGTGTACCTTACATTTTTAGGTATTCATTAAATAGCAAAGTCTCTAACCGTTTCCATAAATAATGTTACCGTTACCGTAAATATTGGTATACTTGACAAACGTTTGAAAACCTCGGCGCGCAAGTCACGCTCGCACTTGACGGATCTTGTTTTATCATATGCTCGATGATGATGATAACATTACAATCATGATCGCAAAAGAGGTCCCTCCCTGATAGCCTTGCATATTTATTTATTTATTTATTCGTTTTAGGAGAAACATCGGTTCAGTATTTATCAAATAAACACAGTGTTTGGCACTTAGGTGACCATTAATAGGTTCCCACATATAGCTACACATTATAAATTACAAGAAAAATATTAGACGTGTTTTGATTATAGTTAGAGACATTTAGAGCCTTATCACACTGGTGAATTGCGAGCGATTTCAAAACGAGGCGATTTTTTTAATAGTTTTCAAAATGTTGACCGAATACTCGTTAACGCGATGATAGAGTTGTCAGCCTAGGCCTCGCCAATACCCGGAAAGACCTTAAAAATTGCCCCCAAAAACAAAATACTAACATGGCATTTCCATTTGTTCCAGAAATCGTGGAGGAGCAAAGATGCCACGACACAGAGTTCCGGCTGACATGTCGCGACCTAGACTCGCACATAGCAGTGCTCGAGGCTTGGTACACAACCCTCGACGGATACAACCCCCCCACACCCCCACATCTAGAACTAAAAACTGAAAACGATTCGGAACTAAACCGTGTCTATGTGTATTCTAGTCCAAGCCATAACGGAGTCTATGAACCTACAAATCATTCCTTTTTTGACAATTTGACTTTAGCCAATAATGATACGTTTGTAAATGACAGTTTGTGGTTGGTGAATGAGACGGCGTTGAGTGAGAGTGAGGTGGTCAGTGGAAGGTGTGGGGGGGATGAGTTTAGTAGGAGTTATGCAAGCTGGAGAGAGGGAGATAGGAGGAGACAAGGAATGTCTTGGAACTCCTCTGTAAACTTGAGAGCGCCGCTGAGCTATCGGTAAGTTTCAAAAATATTTTTTTCAAAAGATAGTTTTCTTTATAAGTGTTGCAAGTATGTTATTTCTGGGAAAGTGTGTTCCCCCTTTGGTCACTTCACTTAGGCATGTACCTACTCTAGTTAGCTGGTGGCAAACCTTCGCTCGCCGCGCCACATCGGTCGTCAACTTCTTGCGTTTCTTCGACTCACGCTTGACCATAATATTAAAATGCCGTTCCTCAAACCGTGGCACCCACAAATCATCTTGTTTAGAAAACAGAAAATAGATTCCACTCAGAACTGTAATTATTATGATCTCTATTATTATCCGGGTTCTTATACCCTATTATTTAGTAGTAAATCTGGAGGAAATAATAGGTAGGTAGTTTGTAATGAATGGTTGTATTGTTTTCTGCCAAATTGGGATAAATTTATTGTTTATGGTTTTGCTTTCATTTCCCTGCGGTAGTCTCTCTATTTTTGATATTGCCTCTAAGACATCTATGAAATAGATAAAAAATTAAATGGAATTAAGTGGAATTGTATTCGTGAGTAACTTTACTCATACTATTTTGCCTCTTATTGGTAACTTTATTGACAAAGAAAATTACAATTCAATAAAAAAAACAATTTGAAATAGTATTTATAATTGAAACAATTAAGCTAACTGCAGACTGTTGTAAACAATCTACAGGTAGCTCAACTGATCCTTATCAATACCAGTCTCCAAGACGCTGGCTGCATTGTCCCTTTGTATGGCAATGCTGATGCGCTGCGCCAGATACTCGCCAGCCTCGGGTCACGCGTCGCGTCGACCAGAAGCTCAGATAACTTTTTAAAAACCCGGAGAGCCTCGGTACCTACCCCACGGACCTAGGGTCTCGACCCCAATCTCTTATTGGTTAATTTTCTTTTGTTTGTTATTCCTAATCAAAATGCAGCCAACGAGAGCCGATAATATTATGAGTGATACACTCACGAATACATGTGATTGACCAGCAGGGGAGGTCCAGCTGAGGACTGATAACGGCTGTTGTTCGTGTGAGATCCTACTTAATACCCAAACTACTTCAGCTTAGTTTCAATCCTTCAAAACATTTTAATGATTTACATAGTTACGAACCCGTCAACACAACAGTCATGTCGTGACGTATCGTATCAAAGTCAATAACTATCAGAATGGGTAATTGAGACACGTCCCATTTTATTCTAGCACGTAAAGTAAATAAACGTAGACTACGTAGAGTTTACTTTTTCCCACGTGAATATTTGATATTGGGGACACAATCCTAAATTCTTAAATGTTAGCCAAGCACGCTTTGATAATATTAAATATTTTACTACATCGTTGCAAGCACGTTACATTTTATGAAATAAAAAATCTACATACTTTTAAGTCCTATTAGATTAGAGATATCGGCTTTATAAGGCCTTATGAAACAGTAGTTACTTAATTAAATTTATGCTATAGAATGGCCATTAATTATGCTCACCTTTTGTACCTACACTTTTGTCAATTGTTTGCTAATAAAGTGATACTTACTTGATAATCAAGTTTGCGACGAGCGACTGCGCAACGTTTCCAATACACATACTTCGAGCGGAACACTATCAAAGCAACAGGAAGCAAATAAAACTTATGCATCCACAAATAAAAACTTTAATAGGTACTCAGAACTTTATGGAAAAGTAATGTTAAATTGAATGCACAATTCAAATTCCATAAACTGATTAGAGAGTCATAGGTTATCTTGCCTACTGTGCACGCCTTCAGTGATTAATAACGTTTGAATTGTACCTACCTTTGTTTTTAAACACATGTTTTCTAGTGCTGCCTCGTTTAGAGTTATTCCAGATTCGTCCCACTACGCCACTTTTGTCATCTTATCTTCTTTGTTTTCTTCATCGATTAGGTTTAACCAAAAGAAGACACAAGGAGAGGCGATTGGCTTCTATTTTATTTATTAACCGACTTCAAACAGGAGGAGATTCTCAGTTCGTTTTTTATTTTTACGTATGTATGTTACTTGATATCTCCGCCTATGGGTAACTGATTTTTTTGATTCTTTCACTATTGTATAGAGAATGATCCCGAGGTGGTCCCATAAAAATTTTAATCCCGAGGGATTAGTATTTATCCCGTTAAACTTAAAAAGCAACATAACATTTTTTGGAGAATCATGACTAGCTACAACAGTTTTAGTGATATCGAAAATTGTTAATAGATTTTGATGATTGTTTCGTTGTTGTATAAAAATTGATTATGAGGTCGTCCCCTATAAGTTTTATTCTCGAGGAATTGCTATGTGCGCCATAAAACGTAAGTTTGTAAAACAAATTCAGAATATGATAATTTTAGTTTCACCTATTTAATGGTTTCCATGGCAACGGGCGTCAACAGTTTCATCCATGTGTCATCAAACTAAATTAGACTTGAATAATAACTAGATGTCGCCAGTGTTTAACGAAATTTTTGCATGTGAACATATAACTTCAGTCAGGTAAAGTAAGGGACGGGTGATTTCGTTCGTCCGAGACATAGATGAATATTATCTATAAACCGGAATTTGAAATCCGTTTATCGTTTTTTAAAACACGCCTAATTATTTCTATAAGTTTGACATAGCGTTCCTAACCTAACTTAAAACATTCCCTCAAAATAAAAGACAACACAACTGCCTTCTTTTATCAAAAAAATATTCTGCAATAATTGATTGAATGCAAGTGCGATATAATAATAATAATCATTTATTTACCAAAAACACACGGAATAATAATACAGCACAGTGCCAGGGGAACTCAAACTAAGCAAGAATGCTTGTATCTTGAGATCCATGAATTCTTTTTGCGTTTGCGTATAAATTCACATACATACTTAAAAATACATCAAATTTTAATTACCTAGATAATTTTTTTTTATTAAATTTGTAATCAATTAAAACACATACACTCAACACAATTTTATAAACCCCAGTGGGTTTATACAATATATTAAAATATATTATAGTGTACGATATAGCATGATAATCTAAGAATTTCTTGATTTTTTACTGTTAGTGGTACCAAAGGTAATTGGTAATTGGTGTCAATTTCTGTCTATCCTATTGGTTGGTTGGTAGAGTAAGAAGGGTAGAAAAATATATGAATATAGAGATTGAGTTAGGTGTACAACAATGTGCCTTCGCAATGAGGGGTTTTCAATTTGACCAGGACCAGGACCATTTAAATGATCTTGACTAGTTCCAAGTAGATCGATAGATAGCAAAGAATGACAACAATAGAAAGAAGGTTCGAGGTTAAATAATTTTTTGATTGTACCTATGATCAACTCTTTGAAATTATAAACTACTTTGATTTATGGAGAATCAATTTTGTTTTTCCACGGTCTATGCGAACTTCACGAACTAGTTCTTTTAGGTTTGATTTCCTTTAATTTGATATATTATGGCGTCGTAAGACATATTATTGCCTTATGACATGCCATGCCATCTATCGAGCTATCTGTCGAGCCAATCGTTTTAGGCAAATAGAAAATCCCTCATTCTGAATAGAAACATTACTATAGAACGCCTATATTCTCTAGCTATGACCTAGTCATTGTAAGATCTAGCTGTTTTACATAATAGCTAGGGTTCAGCTCAGAATACAAATTGCCTAATCGAGTCTAGACTGACTAAACACCCGACTCTATTATCAATATTTCTGTAGAAAGAAAGAAAATCATTGTTTTTCTAAATTTTCTTAGGATTTTCTGCTACATTTCTATATTTAACTAATCTCTAACTGAATGCTATTAGCACGATTCACGAGGATTTTCAAAATATGATAATGTATTCATGACAATCTATAAGTATCTCTTCATCAGAACAAAGCCCACTGTTGTACATGCCTCCCCAAACAAGGCGGTATATTGCAATAATCAATTCGCTTAGCCAGGCGGATTTGTGAACGCAGTGATGGTGGTCAAAGGAATAAATAAGTATAAATAAATACCTAAATATATCTATAATAGGTACTTAATACTATCTTTATACTATTGGATATAAGTTATAATGGAAAATCTCCGGAAGTAGGTACCTACAGGTCCGATTAAAAAATTATCACCGGAAAGATAACGGTGCGATGAAGTAGTCTGTTTCCAGCACTAATGTGGGTTAAGCAGATAGGGGTTCACACGTTAATGCCCTAAAAACCCTCCTGCTCTTCCTGCGTGCATGCCTGCACAAACCGGTTTGCGCAGGTACGAAAGTTCGAGTAGACGGCGCTGCGGCTGCGGAAGCGCGGCGGTTTGTGCAAATAATGCGCAGGCAAGACGGAGCTTGTGGCCGGGCTATTACAGGGCTCTAGGCGTTACACATACTCTTAATTCTATAAATGAAATTGTAGTATTTATTTACATGAATATAATATGTAAGTTAACAATTAAAGTATCACTTTACATGACTTGTTTGTCGTGCGTTTTTATTATACACAAAACAGATTTTCAAACAGAAATTCGGTCTAATACGAGCTTACATAATAAGTATAGTAATAATAACCCTTCAAAACTCTCTTCCAGCATACCTTTTTAAGACAGTGGCACTTCCAACATCCTGGGAAATAATGGTTATTGTTATAACACAAACGAGTGTTTTACGACATCGGTGTTGCCAGCTCACTTAACGACTGATTCGCACTTTGATGCCTATTTCTTAAGAGTCAAAGCTAGTGACGACGGGAGCTTAACGTCGACGTTTTGTTAACCGCTGACACCGTAGACTAGCTGCTATTCTTAACTAGTCACAAGAACGAAAAATTACAACAATGGGAAAGGAATGCTTGTTTTCTTATTTTAAACATTTCTGACCCAATTTAATTTGAATGTTACAGTTATGTAAAGTTTTATTGTCTACTATATTTTTCTGAGTTTAGTTTTAATCCGGCGGATTTAAACTTAACTCAGAAAAAGAACACCGAAAGTGTCGAACAGACTGTAAGAATACTAAATTTATATTTCCCTCCAAAGATAGGAAAGCCACAAACACGATGCTCAAGATGAGCCGCGAGTACCTAAGAACGATGGTGGGTGATGATACCCACCATCGTTCTTCAAACAACAAACAGGTCCCTTCAAACTGAACCATCATCTTTTCAAGACTGGAGCCACAGACAGCATCATGACGTATAGTGGCTGAGTCCAAGAAGAAGAGACTGTGGAACACGTTGTGGTACACTGCACGGCCACAGAGGAGGCCAGACACAAGACGTGGCTGAAGAGTCTCATTGACGCATCAACCCAATCCACAACCACTGAAAAGCTGAAACGAAGCTGTCAGTCACCAAAAGTCCTGTTCGGGTACTTCAAGGAGCTGGGCTGGCTAGGGCCTGTTTAGGCAGGGGGACAATGCACATACACTCCCATGCGAGATGTCAGTGCAGATCTCAGTTCCCCCACTTAGAATTAGAATAGCTCTAAGAGTTAGCAAGCTGAAGTGGCAGTGGGCCGGTCATATCCCGCAAAGAACCGACAACTGTTGGGGTAAACGTGTTCTTGAGTGGAGACCACGAATCGGTAAACGTAGTGTAGGACGTCATCTGGCCAGATGGGATGATGCGAAAGACTGCAGGCAGATGCTGGATGCGGCAAGCTAAAGACAGGGCGCTATGGCGCTCATTAGGAGAGGCCTATGTCCAGCAGTGGACTAACATAGACTGATATTGATGATGATGTTCCCAACAGCTTAAGCGATTTGTGATAAATGAGGTATCAAAATAGTCGTCTGGACTCCTATAATGTTTCATTTGCATTATGTAGGCTTTACCCCACATTTTGCGAAAATATGTGAAAAAGCGCAGACCTGCGGGCTTTTTTATAGTCTTCAATTTATTACTTGTTAAATAGTTGGGAAGTCTGACGTTTATATTATTAGATAATTATAATATTCTATCGATATATTCCATCTTCGAAAAAATCTCCTATTAAGGAGCACGTTAGACGGTGAATCAATCTCTATAGGTTGCATTTTTCTACTGTTCGTATTTAATTAAAAGAAACATGCTTGTTTATTGAAGAATTTGACTGTGTATTTTTATAATACCAACAACGTTCAAGAATGTGGTTTGTTTTGTACGAGTACATGTAGTATTAATCAATTAGTTCGGATATCGACATATTTATTCGAATGTTTTCGGTTAAATTATTTTCAAATTACCTTGTAAGTATTTGAATTCAGTAGAGTCAGAATTTAAGAGGTTTATTGATTGTGTGTTTCAAAAGTATTCGTTTGTTCTTTTAAAAATAGAAATACAATTTGACTATTATATTAACTGTATTAGCTAATAATTTATCTGTTTTTTTATTAAACTCAACTGTTTCTATTGTAAATACCTGCTCGTTCTAATTTGTTTCTATTATTTTGCTGCGATTTTCTTTGTTTATAATGTTTTCATGTCGTTACTATAGCTGCTGTTTTTCTCTTCATTAACCTTTTAGCTGAGTCTGAGTTTTTACGATCCAATCTAACATTTCTGTCACGCCATCATAGACAACCCGTTGATTGTCAGCGGCCATAACGTTTTTATTGCAGCCCTTAATGCCTATAGCCATAACTTCCAAAATGTCTAATTACTAAGCGCCTAGCATTTTATTTAGATCACAGAGTAGGCACTTGAACTATGGAAACACTCTACAACTGTATTCCATGACTATCTTAAATACTTAAATAATGCTAGTCAATTATCTAACAAATATCTACGAGTAATATTGGTTTCTACGGAAAATAAGAAAACATCGGAGAAAATGAGTACATTAACTAGCATTTTTGATGGTCCTGTTTGGCGTATGGTTTCAAATACCTGAATGGTTTCTAGTAAAAGAAAGGTCTGGAGAAAATATTTACCAACGAAATAATAAATCCGAAAGAAGTTAAATAAATTTAGTGAGATCTTTGTCCAGGACTGGGAAAGTACTTATAAGCTCGTTAAAAAGAAACAACAGCGTCTATGCTTTTTTAATTAGTCCGCCCCAAGAAAAAGTACAGTTGAACTATTTTTGAACTACTTTTTTATAATAAAACGTCTCTACATGCTTCATTTAACTTTTATCGTTCATACTCCATGCTATGTAGTAAATAACACCTCTAAAGGCAAACAATTTCTCTCTGCTTGGAGTTGGAGTGGAAGATTCAAGCGAATTATCATAAAGCCGCTTCTCAATTGGAAGCGATATAATTAAAATAATTTGTAGAACGCTTGTAAATTTCTATTTGCATATTACGAGGGTGGAAGGAATGTCCAGGAGTGGCAAAATATGGGTTTATAAAACGTACCTATATGTGTAAAATACTAATTCTAATTTGTTTTTATTATTTGATTGTAATTTTCCCTACATGAGCCCTGGACATAATTCGATATGCACGAGTATGTATATCATGACTATTGCAAAATTGTATTTAATTTTTTTCACAAGGTTTTTTTGCCTGTGCATTATGTATATTTATTTATACATGTACTTATTATTTATTTGGGTATTTTAGGAAAAGTTACAGCTAGAAAGTTACAAAGTATGGAACATATATCTAAATACATGAGATTTACATAATTATTAAAAAATAATTAATTTAATTAGTTTAATTTAATATTTTTATATTAATTATTTTTTTATATTAATAATAATTTAGTATATTTGTTATTTTTGCACCTATGGACAATAAATGATCGTTATCTTATCTTTATCTTTAGGAATTAATGAACTATTTCTATTAATAAGAAATCAAATAATATCGCAAAAACTTTTCGACTTCGACGGGACTTGAACCCGCATATTTCCATTAACTTAGCCATGAGGCACCAAAAGTGACGATTCAAATAAAACCCTATGTAATCTACCTACCTATTTCCTCAATATCATGATTCGGAACACCTTTTCCATATTTATATCATGAAATTCTATACATTCATAGCATCTAAAAAATTTAGTGCCTACTCAGTAGCACCATTTCCATTTCCTTCCCAGCCTGTTACATTTTTATGAACATGGAGATTATAAATTCTAGAGCAGACATTTGAACAAGCTATAAACTGTTCGCCATTCTTTTTCTGTCTGCGAACTGATTTATGAATGAGCTTTATCCAAGCCGACGACGACGCACAAACGTTTTTATTCATCTGTTATAATTAGAACTAGCATGTAATTTCTATGTCGAACTTAAGGCATCTTGCATCTTGCCATAATTTCGACATACAAACTACCGATTGAACTGGCATGTTTTTCGATAATATTGTCCGTGTAGATTGGGCCTTAGACAACTCGCCTGTCTAAAATCAAACCGTTGTCGTGTAAGGGACACTTTTTGAAAAATTAAATTTAACGGTTGCATTTACCGAAACTGGGATTAGATCTGAACTAGCTGTAAGTATAATAAAAAGTCTCGTAAATGTAGATACATTTTGATTTATACATATAAATATTAGTTTCTGCCCGCAGCTTCGCACGCGTTGTTGCCCATGCGAACTGATTATGGGATAGCTGTGTTACTCCAGCTTTAGCCTATATCAATTCAAAATTTTAGAGATGCAACGAATAGTGATTTGGCCGAATCCGAATATCCAGGGCGTTTCACGCGAACAGGTTTCTGGAAATGTTTTGACAAAGATGGTTCACTCACACTATCTTCGAAAAAAGTGCGATTGCAAATGAGATTTTTTTTATTTGAAGAGTACTCGTTTCAACCGTATGGCAGAACCTTATAACTAATGGTCAGCCAACTCAAAACAGTACCCACAGCATATATATTTTGGAAAAAAATACCTTCCTTCACTTTTTATAACAACTTTATGTATGTACCTATCCTTTAAGTGTCTTGTCTTTTTTTTAACTGTTCATATTGTTGTTGTTATAAATAAATGTCTTCTTCTTCTTCTTCTTCTTCTTTGCAGTAGTGTATACCTACAATGAGATACTATTATTCGAGGCAGGTATTGCGTACGAAGAAAAGCGCTTTCGTCTGTTACCAACAAATACCTAAAAACTTGTTTTTATTCGCCATAATCTGCCTTTAATTAATTTTAAATATTAAAACACTACCATCCTCAATATTATGACTTCTAAATAAATAATTATTTGATAGATAAATATGTTTTTGATTCAATTGTGTTTTTATATTCCCTTTTATAAGATATTCGGTATTCAGTCGAATAGATGGTAATATTTGGCCGAATACCTAATAGTTGCAGAATATTCGTTGCATCTCTTCAACATTTTTGTAGATCCATATAATAGTTTTGGTGAGAAAAGTAGTAACAAACATCCATACAAACTTTCACATTTATAATATTAGTGTGGGGATTAATGTGATAGTGTGGTATCAACTTTAGCCGAAAACAAACATTAGAGCGAACGGTCCCCATATAAGCCCTACGAACCCTGAAGAGCCCCTCCCCCCTCTTGCCTTAAAATAAATACCCTTAATACCGTTGATGTACACGGTGTACCAGAAATCCACGCAAATATTCCAACCACTCAAACACTAACATAATTTAATGTAAACCGAACGAAAACAACTAAGCGTCTGTGTAGACTCGCTATGTAATTAAATTACTCACTGTCTTCTCTCATTAATTACAGGCATCTTGTTCCCATAATTAAAGATTTTGACGTCCCTATTTCGTAATCATCAAACAGTATCCAAACTATACCCTATTATTATCTGAACAAAGTTTAGTTTACTGTGCAGCTTTTTGATCCATTTCACGGGTAAAGCGTGTCAAATTACGTCACAATTGAATTACGCGGAACGTTAGAATTATGTCAAGTCCATTGCCGTTTTAGAGTGCAGTCGATCAATCAACTTCTTATTGAGGCATCGATGGGTTATTTACATTTTTTTTTTGTTATTAATATTAAGCTTTGATTAATGGTGAAATTATTGAAATGTGGTTTATCAGTCGTTCGTAATATTATAAAGGTCATCGATAAAAGTAGTTTTAAATGTGCATTGTGAAGTGCACCTGGTTCTAGGTTATTGATGATTAGTCTTAAACATTGAAGATGATTAATAGTGTTCTTTGAATTTATATGGGCTTTATAATTTAATATTGATAAATTTAAAGTGCTTAAGATAGTTTTCCTCCAGATTTCTATTAGCCCCAGCAGGTCAATTCTGATGGACCTATTCGTGAGTGCTATTTTCACCGATCATAATTACCCACCTAAGTGATCTTCTAAACGATCTGCAATATAAAGTTCCCACCGCAAAAAAATACATGGAAGATCAGAGCTAGGTATATGACAGCATTTTTCCTGCCGTAACACCCGCTCGGTCATTTTGTTGGCGGAATTCTTGATATTTCTTTTGTGTTTTACGCTGCATTTTGATTACGTACTAAAACAAAAGAAAATGAAACAATGAGTGGCGAAAATATTACCTTTGAGTAATACACTCACGGATTGTTTTGCCTACATCTGACTGAACGGACCAGCGGGTCAAAAAGCTGCTGTAGCGTATTTTGTATGTTAAACTAAAATTGTAACGGAGGAGCGCGGGAATGGTCGTCGAAACAAGAGCCGGTACGTACACATATGTACAGTATATTCTGTATCTACTACAAAGGGAGGTCGAACGTACAGTATATTCTGTATCTACTACAAAGGGAGGTCGAACGTACAGTATATTCGGTATCTACTACAAAGGGAGGTCGAACGTACAGTATATTCTGTATCTACTACAAGGGGAGGTCGAACGTTTTCAGAACTCTATCCTGGTACAGATACAGATTTTAGAAGATTGAAAACAATTTGTATTTCTATGTCTTAAACTAGAGTATTCTTGTTAACTACAAATCCCTCAATGATCGGAATGTTGGCTTCTATTTCGGTCAACGAATTAGCAGCATTGCCATTCAACGTGGCAATGCTGCCAGCATTCTGGGCACTCTACATTCTGGTCACGGGTTAGATTTTTACAAAATAGATATAAATGTAAATACTGTAAATACAAGTTGTAATTAATTTTAATGTATTTTGTTATTGTAATTTTCTATGTGCTAAATAAAAAGATAGCATTAAATCCCTGATAACTAATTAATATAATTAATTAAATCCCAAATTGGCAACGCCATCAGTCATCACATCACTAAGACTTTTCAAGACCCAAGTGGAATAACTAAAACTCACGTAAAAAGCAAGAAGCGACTGAAATATAATTACACACCATAGCCTGATATTTTTGATTGTATAAAGCTGTGACTTTATCTCCTATTAATCTCAAAGATTAAAAAAAATATCATTAATTGTTAAATCCTAAAACTAAAAAGTTCTGAATAGGGGCATATTCTGCTAAACTAATCGCTAGACTATGAAAATGGTTTGTCACAGAATGACACATTTAGGCATTCTACCTACGAAATAAACTATAGGAGATACGCACGTCAAAAGTCAAGGTTGATAGCATTCTATCAATCTTTCCATCCAAATTGCTCAAATGCACCGCACTCACTATCTAGCTAGAGTTTATTTCATCTAAGGATTCTACGTGACAATTTTGCGACGTTACGTTACTTACCATTAATCGTAAAGCGATTGGTTAGCAGAATTGAACCCCAGGAATGTCATTGACATAAATTACTGAACATTGACAAATTAAAAATCCCGAATACTTTTCACTCCTAAAAAACTTTTCTAAGAGAATAAGGATCTTTCTCTTCGAAACGTTTTTTAAGGAGTTCAGCGATTTTCATCATTTTCATCTACACCTCAAATCAGGGATAGTTTAAACACTACTCCAACTCAAACTGTTTTAGTAGGTAAGTAATGAAAAATCCCACGGGATGAGCATTCAGTGGTGTTTATTAGGAAAACATAAATATATATTACGTTATACTCGACAATGACTTTGAAAAGCATATCAATAGATAATCCGATATCACTATAGAGGCATAGATGACAATCTTACATACAATAGGCCAAACTGATAGAATAGAATAATCTGTTATAAATTGGTTGTCCATTCATCTTTAATACGAAGGTCCTTTGATCAGGAAAAATAACCGTAGATGTTCTTCCATAGAGTTCATAATACTAAAGCCGATCTAGGTTTTGAGAGGTTTTGAGATGGGCAAAAGGAAATCTTTGAAATAAGGTTTAGAATCGCTCAGCAGTTTTCTTGATGCCGTGAAAATAATTTATTCAATGCCTAAGATTTTATAGCATACTCTAACATCTAGATAGGTAGGTACTTACTAGGATTTTTAATAAATCTCAGAATAGAAATATAATGTTTAAATATCTGTGGTATTGACCTACTAATAGGTGTTCTCTGAATGTTAATTGTATGATTGTATGAAAGAAATAAACATAATGACAGAACCATGTCAATATATTTATGAAAACCTATTGTACACTCATAGAAATATCAATCGCTTCCCTAAAAATAGCGATGTACATAATTTGAATACAAGAAATAAACATAAACTCGCTGTGCCCACAACTAGACTACACAAAATTAATGTATCTTTTAAAGGGTAATGTATACGCTTCTACAACAAAACTCCTAGTGAGTTGCAAAAATTATCAGTAAATAAATTCAAACAAATTGTCAAAATCTTCTTGTGTAAAAAGGCCTACAATAAAATATCAGATTATCTAGAGGATAAAAAAGGCTGGGACGGGATTTGCTCCAACTCGAAAAATAACAACTAACTAACAGGCTAAAGGTTTCTTCGTCGCTTCTTTACTTTAGTCTACATATCGAAGAAACTGAAATTAAAAATATCACTTTATTTCCGTGTCAGTGTTTAATTATTAAGAATTTGAAGATTTTTCTAAGTGTACCTACATTTATTGTATTTGTACATAAAGAGTTTTTGACTTTGACTTTGAATTTGACTTTGATCATCAGCTTCGTCAGTTATCTTGTGTATCAAAAGCCTTCTGTCAAAAACGTCATCAAAATGTGATTTTCCGATTTTCTTTCAAAAGAACACCACCCATATACTACTTAACAAAACTTATACAGAGTAACCCGATGAAGTTTTAAAAGGTAGATGCAGATGATTTATTAGACGAGTACTTGAACGCAGAATAAACCAATATGAGACCCTGTTAAATGTAAACGTAAGAGACCGTCTCGTAAGCACGAAGACATATGTATATGGAAAGTCAGGTAAATAGTACTTACGTATAACTACATCAATGGACTAAGCCTTTTAGGCTGAAAGCTAACTCTTACGTTTGGCCGTAAAGTTCGCCATCTTTAATCAATCTTCATAAAGTTTGAGGTGTTTTATGATGCAGTAGGAGCCAAAGTTTTAGGTTCTGACGACCGATGTGGCGCGGCGGGTGAAGGTCCGTACAAATGTTTGTACGATCTGCAAATATATATTTTCTATGTACACTAAAAATATCTATCTACGTAATGTATTGTATTAAGTATATCAGTTATCTAGTACCAATAAAACAAGCTCTGCTTAGCTTGGGGCTAGATGTTGCTGTGTGGATTGTCCAGCATTATTATATAAACATATTTAAAAACAAAGTACTCGTATCATACCTATAAGTCTGTTCAATTCAGTAAGAGCCGACTAAAGGAATCTACAAAAGGAAGGACAGGAGCTTCCTTCTCTGTATTTTAACACCTCTACTGCGATCACCAATCCGCCGGTCAACCGAGGTGATTATAGCATAACCAATACCAAACAATCGGTGGACGCCCTACGAATCCAATATAATAATATATTTCGGATGATGCTGCGACTGCCTTGATTCTGCTGTGCGTCGGTCGGGAATGTTTGCGCAGTACCACACTGTTGGTTTCCATGTCATCGTGTGCAAGCATACTGCGTCCCTGATGCGCAGAATACGGGACAGCCGCAACAGCATCCTGAGGACTGTGGCTGAGGGACTATCTTCTCCACTCTGGAGGTACTTTGCGGTGTGGGTGATCAGTAAAGGAAAATATTTCCTGCATTGATTATCCTCAGATCTGTCACAGTTTTCTGTATAATTTAATTTGTTCTTTTGTTATTTTTTTCTATTTCTATTGACGTGTGTCCTTTAAAATGTTTCTTTTGATTGTATTTTGTCGTATGGACTAATTAATGTCGTATTTTATTTTATTTATATCGGATATGGATGAAATTTGGCAGGGAAGTAAACGGTAATCCCGGGGGCGGACAAAGTTTCTATCCCGGAAAAGAGCGTGCGAAGCCGCGGGCAGCAGCTAGATGCTTATAAGAGAAAGCGTTTCAGGTGGATACGCAGTATTTTGCAGTTCAGAAACTTTTGGCATTCATTGACTTAAACATACCAACTTGTAGATATTTATTTATTACTACCTGCTGCCCGCGGCCTCACAAGCTCTTCCAGGATTAAAAGTAGTCTATCGTTCCCGGGATACCGTTTACTTCTCTGCAAAATTTCGTTAAGATCCGTTCAGCCGTTTAGGCGTGAAAAGGTAACAGACAGACATATAGACAGACAGAAATACAGAAATACAATACATACACACAGACAGAGTTACTTTCGAATTTATAATATTAGTATGGATGTGCTACTCGTAGGTTCGTTCTTGTTTGGATTGCGTACGAGGTGCCGTCACGAGGTCGATTCAACCACATCTGCGGTAAGCCCAATGCAATGCTCCTGTCATCTGACATTAATATGACAGAAACCTTACCAAATGTTGAGCTCCATTCCACTCTGATACACTTTGCTAATCCATTAATGGATCAATTGTTTTTTTTGTTCCACTCTGATCCACCGATGGATTAGTTTGGACTTCAAGTTCCACTCTGACTAAGTTAGTTTTGTATGATAATAGTAATAATATAATATATTCTTTATTTCCAGACACGAGATCCATAGTATAGGTAAAATACAATTCTACTTAAACTAATTAAAAGCTAATACACGAAACAAAAAAATAAAAAATAAACAGGTATTATATTGTATGTACTATGTATTTTAAGAATAATTTTCTTCTACTGTTTGTGCTCTACCAACTCTTATTTATACTTAATATATCTTTTTCTCCACCCCTAGGTTGCCTGGGAGAGATCGCTCTCAGCGATAAGGCCGCCTATTGTACTGATTATGTGTTAAATATAGATATAAGGTTTTTATTATGTTATTTCTAAGTGCAATAAAATGTTCATTCATTCATTCATTCATTCTGATCCACCGATGGATTAGTTTCGACTTCAAGTTCCACTCTGATCCACCTATGATAGTTTGGTATTCAATAAAGTATCGCAAAACTCTACCATAGCTATACTATATCTACGATATTCTTATAACCCTGTAGGTATACAATCCATCTGTGCTATTTTTATATGCTAGCTATTTAGCTAGAGTTTTTATTTCACTTATTAGGTAGGTTCAAAAGGGTAGTAAAAAAGTGGGCAGGTATAAAAGGGTAGTACAAGCTTGCCGAAACTAGAAGGCTTTAATTAGGTGCAATTAGGACCACCCACCGACCGGCGGCGCATTCGTGTTACGCGTTCTTGCTACGACGTACTTTTATGTGATTTATTGACTAAAAGAGTACAGCAATGCCCTCGTCTTTGTTCATTATAATTATTGCACAAGCTTGAAATGTAACTGTGAGCGAGTGTTTGCGTGTAGTTGTAACACAGGCCAGTTGTTAATAAGCGCTGCTGGGAGTACGTACCATGTCTACAGATTTTACTTAGATCTATGTTAGTGTACATAATTTCGAATAAATGAGCGCCACGGGTAGCTCGAATAAAGTTACCTTTCTTTCAACAAATAGCGATTTTTTATTAAATAGCTTCTTGTGTTTACTATCAAGATCAGCCAGATTCAACAGTCTGGTGAATGATGATGATGACCTGGTGGAAACCTTGGGACTATTCAAACCAGTGCATTACAGAAGTCATTACTCCGACCCACATACTACTAAGGAAGCCGCAAGAAGGCAGTCGTATTGTTATCGCTTTCTTAGAAGTAGGGGTTCGATTCTCATGGAAATGTTTCTAGTTACTCTACCTATATGGAAAGACATACACAATGTGTCTGATTGTATGAGTTTTCTACGTCAAACGTTTTTTTTTATCTATAATATGGGTCCCAGAGAAACCCTACGAGAAAAATTCAAAGAAATAAACATAATGTCCCATGTGTATATGTATTTATGAAAACTTGTTGTACACTCATAGGAATATCAATCGCTTCCTTATAAATAGCGACATACATAATTTAAATACTAGAAATAAGAATAAACTCGCTGTGCCCACAAGTAGGTTACACAAGATTAATGTATCTTTTAAAGGGCAATATATACGCTTCTACACCAAAATACCAAATGAGTTAAAAAAATTATCAATAAATAAATTCAAATAAATTGTCAAAAATATCCTTTGTAAAAAGTCTTACTACAAAATATCAGATTAACTAGCTAGAGGATAAAAAAGCTTGTGACAAGTTTTGCTCCAACTCGAAAACTAACAACCTAACAAGGTAAAGGTTTCTTGTTCGCTTCTTTACTTTACTTACCTTAAAAAGATTGAAGTGAACAAAAAATCAAAGTGATCACTTTATTTCCTAGTTTTGCTTCTGTAATTTGAATTTTGTGACGTGTCCAAGTGTCCTGTAAGGTCTAAAGGAAATAAAGCACTTATAATTTGCATTTTATAAAATCTAAATAGGAAGGTAGGTTCTAGATTATTGTGTGGTGACCCACAGGAATAAGTACGTAAATGAAGATAGTAAATGCTGCAAGGAACCTACCTGTTTATTTTATACTTTTAGGGTTCCGTACCCAAAGGGTCAAAACGGAACCCTATTACTAAGTCTCCGCAGTCCGTCCGTCCGTCCGTCCGTCCGTCCGTCCATCTGTCACAGTCACAGGGCTCTATCTCATGCATGAGCCGTAAGAGGTAGACAGTTGAAATTATCAGAGAAATGTGTATTTCTCTTGCCTTACTGGAATGGAAATGGGTCTCCGAACAAGTGAAAATTTGATGTTCTTTGAAAGAATTGCCTGATTTTTACGGTACGGAACCCTTCGTGTGCGAATCGACTCGCACTTGGCGGTTTATTTCTTAATATTTACACTGTTTTATAAGTTTTGTGGGACAGATGATAATCCCTTGGGAATAGTTTTTTTATGGGACCATTTCGAGATCATTCTCAAAATACTTATTATAACAGCAAAATAATTATTAAAATAAAAGGCAAAAAGAATAAGCATACATACATAAAAAAACATACATACAGCCGTACATAGAACCTTTTTTAAAGTCGGTTAAACAAATAAAGTGTTAATCCAAATCATTGTTATTGCTGCCTAAAGTGGAACACACCCCATGTATTTCCGACGATCCTATATCCATACCAGGTTGTTTGGCAGAGATCGCTCTTGAGCGATAAGACCGCCAATTGTCACTTTGTTATAATTGTTTCTTTTTGTTGATTGTTTCTTAGTTATAAGTGTGCAATAAAGTATGTTCTATCTATCTAACACAATAATAGATATCAACACCTGTTATGACCAGTGATGAATATTTTTTAGCAGTGTGGCTTCCATTATTTGAAAGGATAATCCTCTTCCTTTGTGTTCATGTTCACATTGGCCCGGTTGCTTTATACTACTGTAAAAACGTTAAAATACCGAAAACTCAAATTTTCGCAGCAAAATTTTCTAGTTCTAAAGCTTCTTATTTCCCTAAGATAAATAAATAAAATAAAATAAATAAAATGCGAGATGTTTTGATATATCTATGAAAAAGGAACCTAGCGGCGGGGTTAGCACAGGTATAAGAGCGAGGTGCCTCTACTTTTTGTTTTTAATCCAATTTTAAATTTTGCCACTTTGTAAGTAATGACAATGAGTAAACCAATTGTATGTGTGTGTTTTATGTGACAAATGATTTACTAACACCATATATACCTTAAACGGTATACGTACCTACCTCAGATTAGATACTTACGTATTGGATACCCTGTTTATGCTTACGGGTGATTTTAATGAACTTAAGTTTCTTCTCGTTCTTTTTTTTGATAAAAATTTAATAACGTTTATAGAAAAAGATTTACGACTTAAAGTTATAACATCGATGACTAGGATACACCTGTATCTCGGGGACCATCTTCCATGGGTTCTCTACATAAAACATTTCAAGCTAACGTTACACTATGTCAGAATAGTTTGAAATATACATTATGTGAAGGTCTCCTGAGGACACCAGTCTCGTAAGAATCTGGGCAACAAGAGACCCCGTGTGTGTGTTTGTGAGGTGTGCTCCTGAGAACACCGAACTCTTAAGAGTCCGGGTATAACAGGAGCTACACAGATGTGTGTTACTTCTTATAACGTAATAGCAAACAAGTGGGTAGCAATTACCAGAACAACTGCGAACATGTTAATTTCAAGATCCCGCGTACTTGTTAGAAAATGTGTAGTTAAAGACTGTGCTCATTTGTAGGTTAGATACTTATGCACGTATCTTCTGTTTAGTACGAACTTGAGAACTGACTGATAGACGTGAAGCAAAGTTTCAGTGAAATTATATTTTACACTTCATATTCTGTGTTTTTATACGTGTTTTGTATTGTTTTAACAGGCCTCGAATAAAGGAGGAGGTTCTATGTTCGTGTATATTTTTTTATGTACGTTCGTTGATTTTTCCGTCATTTATGGACAGATTTGGTTGATTATTTTGCAGTTGTGTAAATAATGATCCCGAGCTGGTACCTTAATACATGTTTTATTCACGAGGGATTAGTATTTATCCCGCAAAACATTAAAAAACAGTTTTAAGATTAGATAGAAGGAATCGAAGTCGGGTAATAGTTTTCAAAACAATGAAATTATTATTATAATGAAACACACCAATTAATGTCAAATATCCAATGTTCGATTAAATATTTATTTATTTCTTTATAAATATGTAAAGCAAAGTCAACGACTAAAATAGTTGCACAGAATTACTAATTTAAGACAATTGAAGCAATATCTGGTGTTGATCTACAAAAATAGAAGTGAGCACTCATCAATGGAAATAAATAAAGTGAACTTTCGGTGTTATAGACTGTGAGTTCTATAGGCATAGAGAAATTAGACGCTGCTAATTTCTGTGAATAAGGATCACAGATCATAATCATAATTATAGTCTTCATAATTTAGAATTTCGCGGTAGGAAAACTGGGTAGTAAAATCATGAAAAATATTTGTTTGTCATTGAACGGAAAAACTTGGACTAATGCCAATTCAACTGAAATACACTTTCACTGTTGACATTGAATTTATGTGTTTGTTTATGTTCTTTTTTGGGAATTCCATGTTTGTTTCTATATTGACGTCACGGTATGTATCATGGAAAATGCATTTGAACGACGATTTTTGACACAGTGTGTTTTATATAACTAGAAAAATGTATCGGTTTGCCTGAGTAGGACAAATGGAAAGAGGGCACCAAATGGAATCATGATGTGAAGTCATTTATTCTACTAATTTTTTGTTTAAATTGAACACGAAACGTTCAACTACTTTACAAAATGGATTCCTGTACGTACAAGAAGTAGATGGGTATACAACTCAAGTGACTCAAGTAGTGAGTGAAGTTACTAATACATCCGACAAAGAAGCAAAGTTATCGACATAGCTCAGAGAATTAGTAAGCTGAAGTGGCAGTAGCCGGCCATATCTCGCGAAGAACCGACAACCGCTGGGGTAAACGTGTTCTCGTGTGGAGACTGCGGCTCGGCAAACGTAGTGTAGGACGCCTTCGGGCCAGGTGGGATGACGATCTGCGAAAGACTGCTGATGCTGGGTGCGGCAAGCTGAAGACAGGGCGCTATGGCGCTCATTGGGGGAGACCGATGTCCAGCAGTGGACTAAGATAGGTCGATGATGATGATGATGATGAGTAAAATTATAGGTTTCTTTTCGCTGCTCATTGTTAAAATATTTTTCAATAAACGTTATTATTATTATTATTATTGTTAAAGCTTGAAGCAGGTATAGTCTAACAGAAAAAAATCAGGACATAGTCACTTTACAAAAACATGTAGGTAAGTGAGTAAAAGCTGTTTTGAAATGAAATTTTGAAAGGTTAGCCCGTGGTTGACCCTAATCGGCGAATTTTTACTTTTCCTGTACAATGGGCCGGCCCATCTGGCCCACAATATCACGTCGGGGTCATTTATAGGTAAATGTACTCCTATAAGAAGTGTCTCATTCATCTCAAAATAAATACTCTTGTAACACGACGATGATTTGTTGAAAACTTTAGAATTTTGCAAAGTTACCGGTAAACTTTGCCAACGACAACGGCGGGGCAAAGTTGCGAATTCTTATATGAAGTTTTGCAGGAAGAATGGAATAGTTTAGTGGAAAACTTTTTATTTGAATATAAGCGTGTTTTAAAAAGAACTGCGCTATATTACGATATACTTAACTTAGTTTAATTACCTTACTTACTTTCTAAAGTGGCGCAGTGACCCAAAGTGAATCTTGGCGTCCGACACCAGAGATCGCCAGTTGTCCCGGTCCCTTGCCGTTTCAGTCAAGTCGACGACGGCACAAAGTTCAGTAGATCTTTCTCAACTTCGTCGCTCCAGCAGTGACTCAGACGACCAATAAGGCTTCGGCCATTTGGGCGACCCATGTACGCTCTGATGACATACCGTGTCGCCCTGTTCGGACTACATTAAATAAATAAATGCATGCCCAATTACCCATCGGAGCTGATTTACCTTTTAGGATCATCTAATAAACATGTTTAAATATGTGTTTGGTATAGAAAGAAGGTTCACTCGTGCGCAAGTTAAGGACGTATATTTATGTTCCTGCAGCTTTACCAATACGTCATTCCTAATCACTTCCTGATGGCCACATGCGTATCATCTTACCATCTATTAAATCCTTCGCCAGGCCTCTTAAAACCATAGATTCAACGAGTCACTTCTTAATACACTCATTCATGGACATAATTGTCTCTGTCTTAATTAAAACTTCTAAAACAGAGTAACTTGAGAACTTAAAAAAGCATAATTGAGATTCAAATGCTTTTATGTTTCGGAAAACTTTGTGCCACTTTGTGTAAGATTTTATGATCATTTCCTACGATAATGACATAACGATTTATGCTTTTCATGATTATGAATTGAAGGTTCTAGAAACCAAGATATTTTTTGTAAGCGACAATTATGCATGAAAACTTAGACATTTCATTCAAACTCAGACATGACATTTACGTATGAAAACTCAGACAGAACTTATGATGACACAAACCACTAGATAATAGCAAGGTACCCACTACAAACACAAACTTAAAAATAATCTCCATATAATATTTTATTTGGTTTTGTATCCCGTTTTTTACAGAAAAATATCTAGGATTCTAGAACATAGGTACTTTTGACATAAGAAAAACACTACCTCGCTTTTTGAATAAGCCTTCGATCGTGTTTTTATCAACCACTAGCTGCAGCCCGCGGCTTCGCACGCTTTTTTCCGGAATAAAAGGTAGCCTATGTCCGGCCCCGGGATATTATCTACCTCGCTGCCAAATTTCACCGAGATCCGATCAGCCGTTCTTCATAGATTTGGTACTTTGTGCAACTTTGCCCACCGAAAATTTACACCACCGCGGTGTCGTCAACTATTTCGGTTAACTCGTTTAACAATTGCCTAACGATGCTAAATCGACGCCTATTCTTCAAAATTAGCCCTTTTACGTCATTCCTTGTCCAAAACTTTC
Organism: Eupithecia inturbata; assembly: GCA_963662085.1. Taxonomy (NCBI): domain Eukaryota; kingdom Metazoa; phylum Arthropoda; class Insecta; order Lepidoptera; family Geometridae; genus Eupithecia; species Eupithecia inturbata. The sequence continues at coordinate 3,365,308 of OY759180.1, read as the reverse complement.
TTTTCCTTATACGAACGACGTCACTGTTCCATAAAAGCCCCCTAACTTTATTCAGAAGCTCCTATGTAGGGCAGAGGGTCTTGAATGGGCCACGTGCACTTACTATACGCGTTTATTTTTGTAGTATAAATACTTTGTGCAGCTGTATTTGGTAAGATCGATTGAATTAAATAAGAGTGGAATTGCGTAATGCATTACGTGGTTGAAAACAAGTTAAGATAAACCGGTATGGTTCTGGTTTAAATAAAAGAAAATTTTAAGGGCACACTGAGACATGCATAACAGGGGCGAGTGCTCTACTTGTCACGCATTAATGACTTTCTTGTCATATGGACGCCTATTAAGTTCCCTAATTGTTGACAGATGAGTGAATGAAAACTGAATGAAATATTACATAGAAACAAAAAAGTTACTTCTGAAAAATAGGTAGCGAATCTGTCGTCTAGAAAAATATTGAGACTTACAAAAGTTTAGATTTTTATCGAGCAGATAAAGTATGTATGTAACGAAATATTCCAGATGATTTTTCCATAAAAAAAGTATTGAAAATAGTAAAAAAGAAATAGTTTACCACATCACCTACCTCAATCAGTCTTACTTTTTATCATGGAAAAACACTTTTCATGCCGCTGCTGGCAGAAGCAAGTAGCAAATAATACTATTTTATTCTAATGAATATTCTGATTCTGAAAATAGCCTGAGTTCATACTCAGGCTATTTTCAGAATCAGAATATTCAATTTATCATATTGTTTTATTATACGGTCATCCGTATAATAAAACAATATGATAAATTAAAAATAAATTAAAATTGATTACAATTTCTTCATAAACAAAATCGATTCTGAAACCGAATCGGTAAAGCATTAGGAGAAGACTATTTGGTTGTCAATCGAACTGACAGGAATGTTATAAGAGAGCGTGAACAAGGTACAGTAATCCCATACCGAAAATATTTTTTTTGGATTTTTCAGATGTTCGTAAGTGTAGCAAGCATAGAATGGCAAGGTAAAGGGGCTAAACTAAAGCCAACAGCTGTGTCCAATGTCGTAGATGATAGATAAACAATAAGAAATCTTTACAAAACCACAGCAGCCCCCTAACATGGCAATTTGTTCTCTAGGCTAGAATAGAGAGAAGTTATTGCGTAAATGATTCAAGTTGAAAAATCGATCAAGGAGGTTTCCGCCGCAAAAAATTGCAATCGAAATTTGTCTACGTAATTGTTTGACGCAGACAGTTTGAGCAGAGGCGTGACAAGTCCTGTGCATATGGAAGAAGAAATCAGTGGAGTCGAATTTATTTTATTTTAATTGTAGCTGAAAATAATAAATGCTGTTTTTTTATAGGAACAATCTGAAAATCAAACCGTTACCTAGCATTATCATTTTAAAATAATAAAAAACAATAAAAATCTTTTATTTCGGACAACAAATAGTAAGGTAGCGTAGTCACAGAACTGTTTCTGTGTAGTCAATAAATAAATATCATAATAGCTATTGCTATTATTTTATAAACGTTTGAACTAGTAATAATAGCAAACTAGTATTTTTACAATAAAAAAAAAATAAACGTAAGAACACATAAAATAATAATAAATATCAAATATAATATAAAACAATATCCTCTATAACCACGAATTTAGAACAAAGTCAAAATCGTAACGTCATCACATCAAACCAAAAAATAATTTTCGAGACTGATTTCTTGAGGATAGGTAGCACATTATAGTGGTAAAAAATCCATTAAAACTATTGAAAATAGGAAAGCCCGTCCTTTTTCGTTACTTGGAAATGTGATTTTTGCAATTTTGCTAGGCATGCTTCGAAGAGTTGAAAGAATTCATTTCTAATTAAAGAAATCGAAGTCACTTCTTTCTGTCATATTTTGTCTAGTCCACGCTTGACAAAAACAGCTGTGCTTGGATATCTGCAACAAAACACTAATGGTGCTGGGAGCTCGGCACATTAAATCAAACTAAACAAGCTGTAGGTATGTATGTACTAATGACAATTGTAAAAATGTTTGTTGACTTATCTATTACTTTGTAAATCACTTACTTGCAATAAACTGTTTATAAACTGAAACTGAATGGCAAGACGATAGCCTACATCGTGATTCTAAGACTTCATGGCACTAAGTTAACGAAAAACGATCGAGTGATTTGGAACTACTCCAACTGTCACATGACAAAGCTTCTTCGCGAATGACAGATCACCTGCCACATCAGTCATTTGGGTCAGTCCACTGCCTGAATCGCTTTCCTGGGTGCAAGCCGTAGCAGATCAAGGAGATGATGAAAATAAAACTAATAATAGTGTGATTCTGTCAACAGCGTGCTAATTTCAACATCACTTAGTCGAATTACGAGGAATGACATCAAAGCAAAGAGTACGCATGGAGCAGTCTCCATGTTAGTACGTGTCAAAACAACCAATGCTAAATCACTGGGTTATAGTATGATGATGAGTGATATCTATATACTAGCCAAACTCGATGTAGAATGTTTGTAAACAAACCTAACCTAAAATTAACTCTGTTGCGTAATTTACATAACTTGTCGATTTGAGACCCTTCCTTTAATAAATATTGCTTACAATAAAATTATTGAAACTCGACGCACTTGACTTGACGTTATTTTTTAAGTGTGTGACGTGGTTTGTTAACAAAAATTCTACATCAAATTTGGCTAGTGTATATATATCACTCACCACACTACGTCATTGAGATTTAGTATTGGTTGTATAGTCATGAAACGCTATTTTGGAACAAGAAATAAAATTGTATAAATACAATTTTATATATATCCCAAAAATTTACAACCTCGATGGGACTCGAACCCGCAACCTTCCACTCAGTATCTACAAGGGTTCTATGTTTGTGGTTTATGCTCTTTATTACCTAGTCGTATCCAAACGGCTGGGGAGATTTTGATAAATGAGGTATCACAATACTCGTCTGGACTACTTGGTGCTTAGCTACATATTGTAAAAAATGTATAAAAAATGTGTAATAATACCAACTCTTATGTCGCTTGCATAAGATTACCGTTTGCACGAAAACGAATCAGCAACTTCGATTTCGTTTTACGACTACGGGCCCAGGTGCCTAAGACCTAGTTTAGGTAAGTAGCGTCCTAAAGTCAGTGTTGGCAGTTTTCCCCATCAAAGGTAGTTACGTAGTTATCTACCCATCCATTCAGTCAGCAATTTATTCCCTAATTAATGAAGACACGGTCGACAGGCTCGGCTCATTCAATTAGTCAATTGAATGGACTCGCCGGTGTGTGACCGGTGTGAACGGTTAGTGAATTGACAGAAAACATCACTACATTTACTGGCTACCTATCACGAGCGTAGAAGCTAATCTTTTGAGAAATATGAATAATTAATAACTAAAAAAAATTTGCCAGATAATTCACACAGCATCATCTGATTCTAGCTCCAAGCCATGGTATAATAGGGAACAAAATTATTTTCGATTATTATTTATTTTCCGATTTATTTCTTGTTTTAGATTCTAATTCAAGGTTGTCTGGGAGAGATCGCTCTTGAGCGATAAGACCGCCAATTGTCGCTTATTCTTAATTATTATTTTGTAAATTAACTCTAAGTTAAGTGTGCAATAAAGTATTATCTATCTATCTATTTAACTAATGAACAATAATGTAACTGTTGAAATAGTTAGTTAACTAGGTTTAAATGACCTGAGTACCTACCTATTTAAGTTGTGAAGGAGATACATCCTTTGCCAGGTATGGCATTCCGAGACATCACTGTCACGTGGGTGGCACAAGCCCTACGTCATCGACGCCATCGGCGAATGAGAGAGAAGACGAATCTGTTTTCTGGTGTTACCAGTAGCGTAAGATTGTAACTCCCCGAGCTCCATAAATTACCTGTACGAACCTGATAAAACTATGACATACCTAACGGTTTTGTACTAAGTAATTATTTATCACAATTACTCGTGTATAATTAAATCTGTTTTGACTGATCTAACAAAGAAGATTGACGATTGACATTTTTATGTTTTTTTTAATTGAATATTTGTTTCCCAACTTGCATGTTTTGTTGAATTAAGTAACGGGAAAAATTACGTTGAAACAAATAACGGGAGTGACACATGCAACGTCACTGCCAACTGGGCAGTGACGTAGGCATGTGTCACTCCCGGAGTGCCACGCCTTGTTTCCTTGGATCATGCTCCAAGCTAAGCAGAGCTTGTGTTACGATTACTACTATATGCATGTATAATTGCCGGTGGATATTTAAATGAGGATTTTTGCACAGACCTAAAAATAAAACTTAAAAATATGTACAGCTTGTACAATCACCATATTCAAGCAAAAATTTATCACAAATTATGACAGAATTTTTTTTTTTAAATAAGTGACATTTTGGAAAACAAATTCTTTAATTACTATTCAATGTAACAACATTTCTCAAAAAAAATAAACCAGAATCATTTAGGTAGGTACTAATTCTATTAAATAGCATAAGTAGCCGTAATATGAAAGCATGCTCAGGCTGAGCATGCTGAGTTACGCTTTTCTATGGCTGCCTGTAAAGGCAGGTTTTGGTAGTAGTTACTATAAGAATAATTTTAAGATCTATGTATAAACCTGAAACTTCTTGAATAAATGAATAAATGGCATATGCGTTACTCAAGCATATAATATCAATGACTGAGCTTTCATAAGCTTTCATAATACGTCCCTGAGTGTAGTTAGGTTGGTGAGAAGTAATCCAACACCTAAAGCTAAAACCCCGAAAGCATTGGCAGTGAGTGATATATCAAAGTGATATGGATTTTTGTAGAACAATGGAATATCCATTTTCAATGGAATCCTATTCAAGGAGACAAAGAGAAAAACGGCACGTTGCCATTTTATATCTAAAATAATATAATAGTTTTTGCTCTTTGCCACGGTTTTATAGAATTCTTTAAAACCATAATAAAACAAGAATATTGAAAATTATATGCATATATTTGTCTTCAATCTAGATTTACAAACAGAAAACAAGCTAGACTTTAACACCGTGGGTTCTCACGAAGCACATGCCTTGTAGCGTTGTCGTCATGGTCGTCATCGTAGTCGTCGTCTTAGTCGTCGTCGTCGCCGCGGCGCGCGCACGGCCGAGTTGCAGCGCCGAGCCTGGACTGTGAATAGCAAAAAAAAAACTTCGTAAATAAAGTTGGGAAGATGTAACGCAATAGATATTTTAACTCGTGATCTTAATCGCTTTGAGCATCGATGATCTCGATTCAATGTCACGATCCCGATGTAATGACTATTTTTATAGATTTTTTATCGATTCCATGGGTGTTTACGCTCGTATCAAAGCGTTGATAGAGATGGGAACTGAAATTATTAACAGTAATAAAATAATAATAAACTGTTCATGGCATTGGAGAAGTTGATGAAGAACTAATAAAACAGGTAATTAACTGTAAATCTTAGGTACATCAATTAAAAATAGAAATGGGTTAAGCTGATCGATACCCAGAGATGGCCAAGGATTCTGTCCACGTGCTGACCGAGTTGAATGCTTTTAAGGTTAATAAAAAAGAGTCCAATAATAAAAAAATTTTGCCTGTCCGACAAATTGTGTTAAACAAACTTACAAAACGTTCGAATGTGTCGACTTTACAATTTGTAGGACAGGCAACGAATCTGAGTTCATTAATGTTAGTAATGTGAATGAATGAATGAATGAATTAACACTTTATTGCACTTAAAAATAACATAATAAAAACCTTATATCTACATTAAACACATAATCAGTACAATAGACGGCCTTATCGCTGAGAGTGTGTTCAGTTCATATCGCGTATGTTTAAGAATTTGAGTTCGATTGTACTGGAACGTATAGACATAGGATCGTTGTTAAAATTATTTCAATTATAACTCAAAATCTATTCTCGCTTGCTATGTTTTAGCCAAGTACCACGTAAGCAAAGCCGCGAACTAAAGCTAAAATTAAATAAAACACGAAGAAGAGCATCCCACGGTATGGATCAGTAGTCATTTGTAGGATTATTTATGAAAGAGCGGGACCACTAATTAGTAGGGTGGCTTTACATGACATTACTCATTTCATTTCACAGTTTTACGAGCCGACGAAATGATTTATTGTTGGAGACAAAGAAAATTAAGGATATGAACGATTAACTTGCTTTCAGAATCGATTTAATAACCTGGTGCTTTATGCCGAAGCACCTGGGCTACTACTTACTAAAAAAGCTTCCTTAAAACGCTGTATAGCATTAAATGGTTTTAGAAAAATTATTACAGTCATATATTGTGAAATCCGTAGTAAACTCACCTGACGACGTCCCCGTTACATCACCTAGCCTGGAGTTATACAATACAATACAAAATTATTTAATGTACACCACAAAATTAAATAAAAAACATAGACATTAACATAAAATAGAAAGGTACAATGGGCGGCCTTATCGCTTAGAAGCGATTTCTTCCAGGCAACGTTTATATCTTACCTGTATAGGTTATTCATTATTATGAATTTACACAGCAAAATTGTATTTATCGTGTTTTGACGTGTCGTCGTAGCCTCAGCATTGAACTACTGGCATTTTTTTTTGTAAATTTTTATATGTTTAACTTATGACAATAAAGAAATCTGATTCTGAAAGAATTTGTAGGTAAACATAAAATGGTTATATCTGACGCAAACCTGCTCTACATATTGCCAAGATATAAATAATTTTATAACCAGGATGCGCATGGATCGCAAAATAAAAGAAAATAACATTACTATTATGTATAATTGTGGAAGTAGTGAGCTTATTAAATTAATTTCTAATATTAATCTACATCAAGTTACATGCAATTTACTCCATTTGGCTCAAGTGTTTTGTTATGTCTTTTGTTAACTGCAGCTAGTTCAAAGGCTGTGACATTTTTATTATCCTTCATGGCTAGAATATGCAGAAAGATTGCCAATTGTAAGAGCTGCCATCAGCATTACGCAAGTCCTAGATACCTACTGAAAATTTCACATAGATTTCATATCATCATCTTACTGTACAAGCAGAGCTTTTTTATGAAACACCCAGTCCATGAAATCTTATATACATACTTTATTCCGGAATAAAAGGTAGCCTATAATATATTTTTTTTGCTTTAAGTGGCTTTCGTGTCTCTATAGTGATCTCTATAGTGATCATGGCGATCACAATAGGCCATGATAGGCCTATTGTGATCGCCACAAAGGTAGCCTATGTCCAGCCTCGGGATACCATCTACCTCGCTGCCAAATTTCACCGAGATCCGTTCAGCCGTTCTTGAGTTATAAATAGGGTAAATAACACAACTTTATTTTATATATATATATAGATAACTCGTCGCAGTTCATGAAAATAATACAAAACTGTTTTAAAACTTTGCGTTGTACCTACTACACTGTGAAGTAAGACGATAGACACGCTTCAAACTTCAAAGCTTATCTACGAAACACGACTAAGTTTTAGAATGTATCCAAGTAAACTTAAGTACGACATGCTCTGGTCTGGTATTATCCTAGATAACCTAGAATTAAATTATCTACCTATTCACCTTCTTAGTTGGAACTTGTGGCTGAGTCATCACAAACTTTTTAGATTTGATTGGTAGAACTGACACTCTTTACAAGTTTTTAAAAGAAGCATTTAAGCAAAATCCAAAAATATTTTTTGTTTCATTATTTCGGGTGCTTTCTCTGGTCTCATTTCAACGACAAATGTCTCTGAACTGTATGTCTTCCAAAAGCGTTTAGGTGCATACAAAGCTTGGGTAAGTACATACCGAACTTGGCTGACGCGCTCACGACAGAGCGTCAACCAAGTAAAAAAAGTCAAACTTGACCTCGATACGTGGTTACGAACCTAACAAAATAAAATTGTTGTTGCCTATGTTCAGCAACTTTTGATACAAAAAAATATCAGCTATTTATGGTAATAGGAAAGCTCAGGTATTTAGATCCATGAAGTAATGGCTAATTTTGTCATGAAACTTACTGCTACTTAGCGTAGCCAAAAACCTACGGTCCATTTGTAGTGATTTGTTTGTTGAAACTAAAAGGACGGCATCAACCGAAACATTATTTTTTCTTTTATTTTTCCAATGTTATTTATTCGATGGGATGTCCCTCGGTTTTGAGCTTTATTTTCGTAAATGGAAAGTTGAATATTTGTTAATTAATGGACTGTTTATGTCCAAATATGTTAACAAATATGTGCCCGTAGCTTCGCACGCCTTGTTCTATGGTAACGTTTAGATTAGAAGTTATTTATATCCTAAGGGAAAGGATTTATGGGATGAAAAGTAGCCAATATTATATTCCATGTCTAGAATTACATTTATGCATTAAAAAAACACTCTAGTCCGTTCAGTAGTTGTTTGTTAACCAAACATTCGCAGTGCAAAAATGTGATGTGCTGTCATAACAGGTGGCGCCACACAATTGGCGTTCAAGAAAATACGCCAAAATACCCGCCACTGTAATAGCTTTGAGCACGCAAAAACCCTAGATTTTTTGACCAAATACTACCCTAATGTCTTGAATTATTTCGTGGCCACAATGGCATTCTGTTGAAATGTTACTCAGTGGAAAGCTGTTTATAAACTACAAAATACATCATTGGTACTTAAGAGGGCGCAATGCGCGACATTTTTCATAGGATTTCGCGTTCATAAGAGTTTGACAGAGCATACGTTTTTGGAACGGCGTAAGCGCAAAAATCTAGTTTTTGCTTATTTAAAGAAAACTACACAACTTATGAAGAAACTGGTTCGAGGAACCAAATAATTAGTTAATTAGTACTATCCTACGAATCAAAACATAAGTAATTTCAATAGACCGCAGGGTTCCTGAAACCTCAACCAAATTATGTGCGAAACAGTGCACTTTCATGTTTTTTTTTATCGTAATTTTTTTTCTTCATCGTGTTTTCACATTCAAGGAAGCAAAGAAAAAAATTTGCATTCTATGTATTTTGAGTTTTATACCACGAGGATCCCGTGAGTACTGAGATCTAGGCCTAGTTTGACAACCGAACCCGTTAGGTTAGGTTAGGTTAGGTTAGGTTAGGTACCTGTAAGGTCTACTACGACATTTTGTAGGTATTGAAAACAATAACATTTCTTGATAAAAAAACAGGGAATTTTTGTCAAAAATAAGACCGGACCTTTGGAGATTCTCCTAGCTTTATTCTGTAAATTATAGCCGATGATCGATGACAGTCGTGAATCACCTTTTCCAAACTTACTTCTACTCGCCGAAAACGTGTCAAGGGTTCAAGTCCCGGGTCGAGGCAAAAAGTGTTATTGGCATTTTTCTAGCAAGAATAATTCACAGTAGAGCAAACCCGTGTCAGGAAGTTGGCGGTGGTTGGTACACCCCAGTGTCTCGTTAAGGCTGGTGTATGGCCCAACGGCCTTGAGGATACAAAATAATTATCTGTAGCCGTATAAATATACCGAATATTTTTTTTAATTCGAAATTTTAATATTTCTTTTGAACGCTATTGACTTTAGAGTATTTTTCTTCACTCAAATAGTTGACAAAGTATTTTACACAAATTTAATGTTTCAGGATTAACAAACAAAACAAATGTTAAAACAAATTATAAATCATTATTTTGTGTTCTTAAGACCATTGGGCCGTACACCAGCCTTAAGCCGTTGGTTCTGCACCTGACCTCTCCCCGGTCGTGTTGGTTAGCCGTCCCATGGGACTTTGAAATAGGGGAATAGAGAGTACACCTGTGTTTGCGCACAGGTGCACACTTAAGCACTATAATATGTCTTGCGCACATGGCTAGCCTCCGCTGGAGTCTCCGCCGCCGCGCCGTCAAGTTACCGAAAGGCGTAGTAGTTAAAAGGGCGAATGCGCGCCATTTTATGAAAAGGATATGATAGCGCGTTCATAGGAGCGGGACAGAGCATACGTTTTTAGAACGGCGGCGCGCGTAAGCGCAAAAATCACTACAAGTAAACTGCACAACTTATGAAGAAACTGGTTCAACCAAATAACTAGTATAATACAGAGCCAAATAACCTAAGAATCAAAACATAAATCATTTCAATAGACCGCAGGGCTCCTGAGATCTCGACCAAATTATGCCCGAAACGGTGCACTTTCAAGTTTTTTTTATAGATTTTTTTCTTAATCGTGTTTTCACATTCATTTACTAATGAAAAAAAAATGAATTTTATGTAATTCTAGTTTTTTACCTGGGGTTCCCTTGAGTACTGAGATCTAGGCCTAGTTTGACACCCAAACCCGTTAGGTTCGCCCATTATGAACCCATTGAAAAACTCATTCTACTTCAAACCAAACCCATTTACGGCTCGTTCCTGTCTCGTCCCGTTAACGATCCTGACAGTGTAAACTCATTTATTGTACTATGATTTGTACTTAAGTGTTATGGTCGCTGAAAGCCATCAGTGTTATTGTCACTACCAGAGTAAATAAGTTACCCCGTCACTAATAAAACTGGCGCAAATTGTTATTTTCTGAATTGTTATTGGCCATCTTTGTAATTTTATTGGCTTGTTATTTTATAGAGATAATGAAGAGAGGTAAATTTTATATTTTGAAGCCCTAAGGAGTGTTTGGTGCTGACATTTTTCTCAGGGCAACGTTCTATGAGTTGCTGTAAAGTGCGATAATTCGAACCTCTCTATAATTCAAAGTTATCACGTGTTCCCTAGAAAAACTCTTTATATTTTTAACCAAATCAATACATTTTTATGCACTCGGTAATTCGAACGAAAAAATCATTGCTACGAGTACGTTACAAAACGACGTGTTAATTCGAACTCATCGGCGTCAAACACTTGAGAATTCAAAGTTGCAGAGTGAAAGAGACAGAAAGATTGCAGAACTTGCAGAGGTAAGTAAGTACATTTTGAGGCACGTTCAAACTTGTTTGTTTTTGATAATGATTAGTTTGACACACACAATACCTTACCAAGCTTCTATCTAGAAAACGAAAGTGATGAAACAAATTCCATGCACTTTTTTTCTTAACAAAAGTTATTGAGCAGTCTGCGCAGCAGCAATGTGACTTGAAGCTAACCAATATTCCTAACAGAGTTCTTTCGAAAGAATAATTATAATGTAAATTCATTATGAATATGTACACGGTATGTACCTATCTCTAAACTTTTGTCATTGATAAATAACCCTGCTTAGAAACATTATCTAAATCAATAACACTCACCGTCGTTATACCAGCCAAATTCGATGTAGAATCTTTGTAAGCAAACCACTACACAAATAACTAAAACTCGCTTGCTTGGCGTCAAGTTTCAGATAAGTATGTGAGAAATTTTTATTGAAGGAAGGATCTCAAATCGACAAGTAATCTAAATAATTAATTACCTACGTATAAAAAGACGCGGCAACATTGTGAATTTTTGGTTAAGTATGGGCGGTTTGTTTACAAACATTCTACATCGCTTTTGGCTAGTGTAACTATGCCCCTGAAAACCCCGTTTAACTCTTACTGAAAATAAAAATAAAATAAAGAATTTCTCGGACAATAGCAAGTTTATTACCGTGAAGTGAGGGTGACTTTAGCTGACTCTAATTCACCGGAGGTTAAGTTGGTATAGTCCGCGCGCGAACAAAATGGGATTGGAACCTTTGAAATGAAATTAAATAGTATTTATTTGCTTAAATATAGGTTAACAATGATGGTTTTAGAATAGTCTTTGTCAACGGTCCGAACGCTTTTGGTTCTATTCGAAATGATTCCAAATGACATAAAAAATATTTGAATGCTCTGGTTTTTCCACAAACCTCGAAGTTTCTTGGCAATAAGTATAAAGCTAAATAAAATAAATAACGGTATTAAAACACTGACTGCTGTTCATTTACTACATTTTTTTTACCCTGGCAAATTCAAACCGCGCAACGTAGTGATTGTTTTTATAATGTAATGTGAATTAGGTACTTTTAGTACTTGTAACGGTAGTTTAATTTACCAATTGGTGAAGTTCACCCTAACTTTGGTTTACTTACTTAATGAGCGGTTTGCGTGACCAAGGTTTAAAAGCTCTATGTAAGTGAACACAAGGACTGTGTAAGTCTAGATAAACATTATACCGCTTCGGTCGTTTTGGCAACTATGTTTCACAACCAGTTGTTAAAAAAGAAGTATTTATCTTGCTGCGCAACTAGTTGCCCTAAAAAGATTTTCTATTCATGTTTAATAGTGTATATTTCTATTTGGTATATTATGTGTGTTAGGATTATTTTAATTTGGTATAGTTTGTATTAGTTTTATAATTGTAATTAACTCCGCCATCCTTTGTAGTCTCTTTTGAGCTTTGGTTGCCTGGAAGATATCGCTTTAAGCGATAAGGCCGCCAATCCTGTTACCTTTTACCATACTGTTTTATATATGTATAAGTTTTTTCTATCTATCTATCTAACCAATATACACTATCAAGTACCTAGAATCTAGAATCTAGGTCCCAGATGCAAATGTGTAACCTGTAGTTTAACCTTGTAACCATTTCAGCTGATTATGGAATAAAAAACTTTGCTAGGCTATTTTAGACAATCTTTCAGGGTGTGAATGTAAATGAAATGTCCTCATTATAAAACTGGAAAGGATTTAAGCACTAGATTTAGGATCTAACTTGCTATAATTTTTTTTTGTTTAATATAATTATAATTGTTCACAAGGATTTTTGTTTTGATACATTTTTATGAGTATGTAACTTGAGTTCTGGAAATCTTCGTTATTTAAACAGGGTTTTAAAAAACCAAAAACCCGGTTAGGCAATACAGAACTTTATAAACAACAAGAGCTGCTGCCCGCGGCTTCACACGCTTTTTACGGAATAAAACGTAGCCTATGTCCGTCCCCGGGATACCATCTACCTCCCTAAAAAATTTCACTGAGATCCGTTCAGCCGTTCAGGCGTGAGAAGGTAACAGACAGACAAACAGACAGATAGACAGAAACAGAGTTACTTTCGAATTTATAAAATTAGTATGGATTAATCCTTGAAAGGTATCAAGTATACTAGGTAATTATAATTACTGCTGACACAAATAGGTAGAAGTAAAATACCGGTCTGCTAATTTATTAGGTACTGTAAATACCTGCTAGTTAGTTATTGCTGCCAGTAACTTACCAACTATCTGAATATTCCACCCGGAAGTCGGCCATGAATGTAAACTCGCACGGGTTATCCGGTTGGAGTGACGGCAAACTGATAAAGGCAGCAACTAACCCGGTGTTACGTCAAGCGAACTGTTGTTGCCGGATAAGAATTTAAAGACCGGATCGGCTAATTCTTACTTGGCAAAATAATTAGGAAATAGGTTCTAAATAAGTTCATAGAACTAAACGATAGGCTTGTAAGATGGCGACTACGGAAAAACTAAGAAATCAAACAATATTCCACAATTTTTTCGACTTCGATGGGACTTGAACCCGCGTCCTTCCCTTCGAATTTTTTTTTGGATATTATTTGATTAACCTGAGTGTGAGGGCTTACGCACTATAATAACAAAAACCTAGCGAAAAAAACTGTTTTGAAAAATAAAGTTAACTTTTCTTGGGGCTAGATGACTCCGTGTGAAATTTATCAGCATTATTTTTTATTTATTTAATTCAGATTGCCATCAGCTTAACTAATAAAATAAAATAAAAATAATAAAATAGACACAGAGAGCTAATAATAGGCATTCGCTAATAGAAAAATAATAATAATAAAAATAATAATTTAATAATAATTATAATATTATCAAAATTATAAAATAGGTAAATTAAGGTACTGTTACAAGTTGGCCGAGTTATTGCGAGCTTTGTCTTATCAACTCAGCTCACCAAGGCTGTCAAGTCTGTCATCGCAATATCTCAAAATTAGCAAACGACATTTGACCCGCCATGACTCGGCCATGTAACTGCATTACTGCACCAGACTGTACCAGCAGAATGCTGAGCCGTTTCCTAATTCTTCTAAAACTCAGTTTTATATATATTATCTCTCTAAGGCCCGAATTTTGAAAGCTTGCTCAGTCATAGATCTATGCTTGAGTGACGTTTATGCCATAGAAAAGCGTTAACCAAGCATAGATCGATGACTGAGCAAGCTTTCATATAAGGGGCCTTAGTATATGATTGTAGTTATATAATCATTAATCTTCAATTTATTTTCGTTAATTCACCATAGCATAGGCTTACCACCTTATTTTCAAACGCTATCTAATTTTTAATCACCTACTCGATCTTTAGATAATACCTGTTGAGGCATAGCTAACAAGAAACAATTTAAAATGCCGGACGATAGCCAACCCTATCCGGATCACAGGTCACTATTATTTTATACCCAGTTCCAACTCTCATCCGGATAAATTGACCCGTGTACCGGCTCGTTCATGATCTGACCCACATGTTTGAGTAAGTTTTATCAGTTCTCGGCGGATGAATATGTAGTTTTGATGAATAGAATTTTAATGAGGTAACTTTCGTCGTATAAACGTTTTTATGATAAAATGTTTTATAGAAACCGGGATATAATTCTGCTAAAGATCAGTTTGAAAAATAAAACCGCAAGTGCGAGTCGGACTTACGCACCGAGGGTTCCGTATAATTAGTACGGAACCCTCGGTATAATTAGTATAATAGACCCATCGAGATAGGATTCTATCTCGATGAATAGACCTTGTCGTTTGTCAAATATATTCTAAGTCAACGCGAAAATTCCTTATAAGTTTTAGTCATTAAAGTGATCCTTTATGGGTTCCTTTTTTTCTTTTGAAGCACGGAACCCTAAATAGCACGATTATCGTAGTTTTTACTGCAATTTTTACAAACTCCAAGCAATTATTTGTAATTTGCGGTATGGTTCGGAACTCAGGGCTTTCGGACCAAAATTAATTAATTTCATTAAAACGGTTTTAGGCCCAATTACATAGTAAAACAAAAAGAAATATTTTTTTGCATCATACATAAGTTACCTACTTATTATTGCTGGCGGATATTTGGCGCAGCGCATCAGCATTGCCATACAGCGGGGCAATGCAGCCAGCGTCTTGGGGACGCTTCCGACTGGTATTTATATGGATCAGTTGAGCTACCTGTAGATTGTTTGCAACAGTCTGCAGTTAGCTTAATTGTTTCAATTGTAAATACTAGTTCTAATTTGTTTTTATTATTGAATTGTAATTTTCTTTGTTTAATAAAGAGACTTATTACTAAGATATATTTTAGTAGACAAGGGCTGACTTCAAGGCTGTCTTTTACTTCGGTTACAATTAGTACAATCATAATCTAAAGGCATGCTTAGCCAGTTCAATGTCTTGTCTACTTCAAAACTGTCTACATACCAATAGTCACAGTAAACATTTTAAAATTGCATTCACAGAAAAATGGCCGCCTAGGAATGCAATTATCGAACAGTGGAAGCTTGTTCGTTGCTTTGTAGCTCGCCTACGGTTATGCAATACTGGATTTGTAGAGTTCCCTGGTTAAATGGATAGAACCATTGTTGTAAAGATCCAATTCTTTTAACAGAATAGCGTTTATTCCCTGTGGTCCATCTGCGGAGATGGTCTGGGTGGACAATGGGAGAGCTTAAAGGAATAGTTTTTATTGCCCGTGGTTCTCCTGCGATGTAGATCCTGGTAAACAATGGGAAATTAGTAGAACTATTACATATTGAAACAAAAGGTTTGCCAGGATTTTTGCTAGGCATGGGAAGCGAAAGTACCAAGGCATAATCCTCACAAGTAAGTCATCATCAGGTTGACTGCGATTCCTGACTGATTCTGTGTTGGAAATTAAAATCCTTTATTGTAACTTGTAGTCAAAAGATGGTCTATTTTTGATAAAGAAAAACATTATCCAGTTGGATTGATTGAAGAAGGAACCAGCAATTGTAATCCCTTGTAGAAGTTTCATTTTGGACAAAGCATTCATTGTATGAGAGACAAGATTGTGCAACTAGTAAGCACTTTAAATGCTTTAAGTGGATCTTATTTTAACAGGAAACGTGTAGATAATAATATGATTAGAGAAGGCTGTGATTATAGTAATAAATCGAGTTTTAATGACTTAACTGTAAAGTTAATTTAGTAATTATGAGAATCTGAAACGACTTGCGTTTAATTATAGAGATTTTAAAAATTAAGTTTAATTCCACCAGAAAAAAACAACGTTGATCTACTAG
Source organism: Eupithecia inturbata (assembly GCA_963662085.1). Taxonomy (NCBI): domain Eukaryota; kingdom Metazoa; phylum Arthropoda; class Insecta; order Lepidoptera; family Geometridae; genus Eupithecia; species Eupithecia inturbata. The sequence continues at coordinate 3,349,108 of OY759180.1, read as the reverse complement.
TTTATACTTTGTAGTATAAACTAGATCAACGTTATTCTTTGGTTTTGGCAGTTGATAACAATGCCCAGATTATGAATACAAACCGAAACCCTGGCTAAATTATTTAAGTAAACAAAGAGGAAGGTATTATCGAGACCCTCGACACAGTTCTGTTTTGCACAAAGAGAACCTTGCGAATACAAAGGAATACAGATTCTGGGCGTTGAATATTTGTCTAGCTAGACGACCTGAGGCCGCAACGTCCAACTATGAAACAGATGAAGGTATTCAAAATATTACCACAGAGTCTTTGATATCGTTTTAAAACATCTACACCTAACTGAATTCTAAAGAGATTTAAGATTTTTTTCTTATTGTTTTGAATATCAGCATGATTATGTAGGTATGTATAGATATATCATAACTAAATCTAAATTCAAGTCGAGGCTCTGACTTCTACATTATCACAATTTCATTTAGGAAATCAAGTATAAATTTTTTGTTTGTTATTCATTTACTATTTTTGTGAGTTTAGTTGTATAACAAAAAATATTCTCTTGTTCTCTTGTTCTGGTTTTTGTTGGTAGAGTAGAAAGAGCCAGTTTAATCGGTTCTTAACTGACAGCTAAAACATTGGATTATACCGAAACAGAAAAAAATCTTTTACTTCCGACCTACTGGACTGCCTAGAAATTTCCTGAAGTAGCGTGGGAAAATATTTCTTCGATTTTCCTGAGTACTTTTGCATTGCTGGTCTGGCTGGTAGCTGGTATTTACCAGCCAGGCCCGCAATGCATAATCTAAATAGTTTTTACTACGTCCAAATAAACAAGATCTGTCAAGTGCGAGTGTGACTCGCGCGCCGAGGGTTTCGAACGGTTGTTAAGTACACCAATATGTACTAGGTACTGGTTAGAGACTTTGCTATTAGATGAATACCAAAAAATTAAAGGTAGGTACCTAATTTGTACCTATTACATTTCAGATGTATCGGTTTGCAAACTTCGGGGTAGGTATAGTAAAATGTTCGTCTTTTTTCAAAATATTTCAAAAAGTATGAAACCTACCGAAATTTCAAAAACTGTTTTGAGATGTACAAACCGATACCTTTCATTTGATACCCCACTCGATGAGGTAGCAACTTTTGTAGTGTGTGTGGGTAATTGGTATTTTTTTGACTGTATTCAAAATATTTCAAAAAGTGTGAAACCTACAGAAATTTCAAATACTGTTTTGAAATGTACAAACTGATACCTTTCATTTGATACCCCACTTGACATTGTAGGTCTCTTATAAAATTTCGACATCACAATTTGTACTGAAAATTTACATGTTAATTTTTCATTTATATTTATTTATTTTTCTTTTAATCTGTCTGTGTGTTTGTGTGTGTGTTTTAAGTTTATACCTTACATTTGATTCCCCACTTGACCTTTTTTTTCTTTTAATCTTTACAGGCCCACGAAAAGTATTATTATTTCAAATTTCACGTTATTTGCTGCTGTATTTGCTTAGATATTAAAGACGGAAAAAAGGACAGAAAAAGCGATGCCATAAGGGTTTCGAAGATCGGAGATCGGATTCGACAGTCGGTTTCGAGTCACAGGGCGTTTCTAGTTAGATAGCAGAATTACAGGCCTGCAGCTATCTGCGAAGGCTAAAATGCTCTGTTTTTAGGGTTTCGAAGATCGGAGATCGGATTCGACAGTCGGTTTCGAGTCACAGGGCGTTTCTAGTTAGATAGCAGAATTACAGGCTAGCTATCTGCGAACGCTAAAATGCTCTGTTTTTAGGGTTTCGAAGATCGGAGATCGGATTCGACAGTCGGTTTCGAGTCACAGGGCGTTTCTAGTTAGATAGCAGAATTACAGGCCAGCTATCTGCGAATGCTAAAATGCTCTGTTTTTAGGGTTTCGAAGATCGGAGATCGGTTTCGAAACCCTAAAAACAGAGCAGGGCCTGTGATTTCTGCTATCTAACTAGAAACGCCCTGTGACTTTGGCTGCGTGGTAGGTAATATCTATAAGTAGATTTTTATTTATCAAATTAGACATTGTATTTTCTTCACTGTTACACCATTTAACCATATAATTGGTTTATAATGATGATGTCCTCATAACCTAGTTTTGCCCTTTCGGCCATGTGCGCAGAACATAATTATAATAACACAAGTGTGTGCGCAAACACTGTGCACTCTCCTCACTCACACTCTACCGGGGAGAGGCTGGTTATAATGGAACTTACACTTATGCATAAGTAGATAGCTAGGTAGGTAGGTATAGATAATACAATTATAACACTATTCCTACATTTGTATTTAAATTCAATGCTTTAGATACCCTAAGGAAGGTGTTCCCCTACATAAATGCCCCAGAATGACCACCAACAGGGAGAGATGGCGATATATTGTGAGAAGATCGATGTCAGTCCATACCACAAAATACTCGTCATGACAATCACGACTGTTCTTCCAAGAACGCTACGAATGAGAAGAAGGTAGGAAAAATCCAGCCCAAACGAAGTTTGAATCAGTCAGGCGAACATCAAACTATAAATTTGATATACTAAGAAGATTCTGACTACAAAACATTTTGATCCTGTTCTGAAACTACGGGATTTGGGGATTAATCCCGGGTTATAAATTTAACGGATAAATGACGGTCCTTGATCGTGTAATCCTTTAATTGCTTTAGTTTCCAGGATTTTAAACGAATGGTTGAGATCTTCAGTGCTACGTGGAAACCAAAAGATGCGGTCGTTTTAATATATTTATTGCTATCAAATTTTATGAAATACTCTAGCTCTCTTTATAGCTCTGCATGCTGCTTATATTTTTTTGTTTTTTGGAAAAGCCTTTATAAATTATATTAAAAATCTTTATGTTAGTCAGAACTTAATACTTGCAAAACTAGTGAACGAATCAGGCTAAAAAGCCCAATTCGTTCAGTAGTTTTGGCGTTGTCTCGGGTCAAACGCACATCTTCACATTCTCACAAACTTTCACAAAATCTTGTCATGAAAATTTTGATATTTTTACTAAAACGAACACACACAGCCAAAATACATACAGCCGAACAAAGAATCGCCTACTTTTTTGAAGTAGGTTAAAAATAGGAAAAGAGAGAAGGAAAGAGAGCAGTTATTTTTTTTTATAACTACAATCCTATACAGAAAATAAGTAGTAGCTTAAAACTAATTGTAATAAACTAATTGTAATTATGAATTAGGAAACGGCTCAGCATGAATGCTGCGTGTGCTGGTAAACCGAACACGCGCAGCGCTGATCTTCCGCCATTTGCTACAGACAGTAGCAGGCAACATACACAATGACAAGATAGGATATAATCATATCATAGAGGAAATAATCATGACCTGGAATCAGCAGAAGTCAAGTTTGTTTTGCTTTTGCTCTACCTGCACTTATGAATTTCTAAATAGTCTCTGCTACTCTGGTAAACCCCTTAAAATAGATGGAAATCGTAAAATCATAGTCATTACCATCAAGTTTGACAGACATGTCATTACCGGCGATTATTATGCGCACGCGCACGCCCCCCAACGGGACATGACGTTTCACAAACATGGCGCCATTTCCGGTCGATAGTCGCGTCACGCTGCGCTTCCTGGATTGCCCTCCAGAATTTGGGTGAAAGAGAAAGTTGAACTTCAAAGGGCTTTTATAACTTTCTATGTGTAAATGCGATTTACATCGACTTACTCGCATGATAGTGTAATTTTAAAGGATTAAAGAAAATATTTAGCTTAAATCAGATTCAACAACATGTTCGATTGACACTTCTCTGCCGCTAAGCAGCACTGTGGTTCCGTTTGAATTGTTGTTTACAAATGTGCCTTTTCCCTCAAAGTCTTGTAAAAGGGACCTTCAGGGAAAACCATGCCTTTCTCTATCACTATGTATCATTCGATGAAAGTAGAAATGGACGTCAATGAATCTCAATATATCTTTACTCTCTTCATTTAAATTATAAATACTGACCGGTAAGTTTTACGGCCAATAAAAATATAAACTTTTATTTAAATTTACGCATTAGTGTTCAATCGGGCGTGTAATACAATAATTCCGATACCAGGTGTTTTGTAATTGTTTAGGGGTGCGGTTGTTGATCTTATCACTTTGTATTTTTAGTTATTGGCTGATTGTTATTGATTTAAGAGGGTGATTTGTATCGACCGCTCCATCGTGGTGACTCACCAATTGCATACATTAGCGAGCCCGCGCGGGCAGTACGCGAGATAAGCTTAGATGGGATTTATACCCTGTTGAAGCTAATCAACTAAATCCTCCACAGCCTATGTTGGTTCACTGCTGGACCCAGGCCTCCCCCTGATAAGCGCCTATTTGGCTTTTATCTCACGGAGGGTAGTGCCCATAATCCCCAGGCTGGGCATGCGGGTTAGACGTCGCAGTTCGGTGGTAGAATTGTTCTGCGGAAGGCGCTGCTGCCCGCTCCTGGTGGATATCCCTTAGTTGCCTCTTACGACACCTGCAGGAAGAATTGAAGTGGTGCAAATTCTAAGCCGGCACCACATAGCAGTTAACTACAGTAATACAGTATTAACTAGTACGGAGGACAGTCACTCGACCACGGCACGGGTAACAACACATACAAAAACGAATATAACATAAAACTAATTAATTGTAACACTTAACTTTAAATAGTGCCATTTTATTATTGAAATAAACGTTTATTTAACTAAAAAAAAAAAAACTAAAAAACCAGGAGGAACCTTCTAAGCAGGAGGCACCTAACTGAAGGGTTGTGTAAGCATAGCACTTTGGCTGATCGATTATTCACAGAGAAGACATCACCTAACCTGCAGCTTCAGGTCCGCAGTTAACTTAATTGTTTTAATTGTAAATACTAGTTCTAATTTGTTTGTATTGCTTGATTGTAATTTTCTTTGTTAATAAAGGCCATCACCTAACTTGTTCTTTGAAAGATACCATTCCCATAGCAAGACTTGTTATGACCAGAGGGTTCCGGAATAAAAAATGTTCATAATATAAAATGGGACTGAATAGGAAAACCTGTATGCTTTTATAGAGAAGCATAACCAATATATTTACCGATCATTAATCAACGGAACGTTTGACCGCACCATTTCCTGCACTTCAAAATAATGGATGCACTCACTCGTTACTTTTAATTTGCACCCTGTTGAGGTGGGGTAAGGTAAACTTTTCAACGCCGTTTATGTACAGTCAGAGTCAAATGTCACTAAGTTAACTAATAATACTTATCAAAAGTGATTGGTTAACCTTACCTGGGCCGTGCTCTGTAAATTCTTTTAATATATTGTACGTAAATGTGTATGCACGTATGTACATTTTTGGCTTACGCTGATATACATATATTACAAATTCATCAAATGGTGTGGTTTGCTTTGCGAATGAAATGGACTACAGCAAAAAAATAACTCACTTTGCTAAGCACGCCCTCATTACTGAATCAGAGTAAGTAGCTTCAACTAGGAACAATAAAGTCGAAGTGCGGTTTAACGACGTAGTCATGTTTGTCAACGACTGTACAATATTGTTCATGCCACTTAGTTCAGCCCTGTGTCAGCGTTTATTTATTTATACTAACCCCCCCAGGGTTAGTATAAATAAATAAACGATGTTACCCACAAGGTTCTTGTAATTCACCTTTCAAAGAAAGTTTTCAGGTGTCAGGAAATGGAAGTTTTGTACAAAATCATAGGAAACACATACCGAGAGCTTTTAGGGGGTTGTTTATTGTTAGGGGTAGCTTCCTTCCCAGTCAGATCAGTGTACTATGTCTCACACTGAGACATAATACCTACACTGATAAATAAATTAGAGAACACCGGGATACGGGGACCGATCCTTGACTGGTGTAAAAACTACTTAACTGATCGTAGATTCGTAGTTAAGGTTAAAAACTAAGTTAGTGACGTCATTAACGTCACTGAAGGCACTGCTCAGGGATCGGTTCTTGGTCCATTTCACTACTTGGCCTTTGTAAATGACCTGGAACACGTAGTCACTACTGGCCTACTGGCTGCCAGTCTCGACCGCAGCCAAACACTTGCAAAAGGATTTTACACAATTATGCAAATGGTCACACGATGCAGGTCTTGTCTTGAACGCAGGCAAAAATAAAATAATTCATGTACATTCGAGCTACCTTGAAATAATAGTACATTTACAATTACAGCTCACAGTTACAGTTGTTTGCACGGTGTGTCCAAGCCTTTGCGCGTGCGAATCCATAGAACAAGTGACTCATCATCAGTTATCATCATCACACTTACCTAGGACTTGTTGTTGATAACAGGGTCGGGTGGAACTACCACGTTAACCTTATTTTGTAATAAGCTACGGGCTATACTGACAAAGTTTTATATATTAAAATTCAAAATACCACACAAAGTACTGTTATCTATGTATAACTCGTTGGCAGACTCAATTAGATTTTAAGGAATCACATGCTACGGGAGGACGTTCAAAACATACTTAGATAAAATTTACCATCTACAATTAAGAATACTAAAAGCCATTGTCCCAAACAAAAATTAAACAGCAATCGCACGAAGATAGTGAAATCATTTTAAAATATATATGTAGATGTACTACCAATACATGAAAAAGTAACCCTCACCCTTTTAAAAGAACAATATCATAATGAAGAAATTCAGGTACCCATAACCCACAAAATAATAACTATGAAAACAACACAAAATAAAATCACAGTACCCAAGTTCAATAACTCCTATGGACGAAGAACTTATGATACCCAATAATATAGTAAACGCTCTGCCACAGAACATCAAAGAAAAACGTAATGATAAAACCTATAGACGTTTGCTCCACAAATATTACCACGAACAGCTGCAGAGTGACTAGGAGGTAGCTTTCTACCCTCTGGTTTAGTTGGTGACGCGATCATCAATTTGTGCCACTCACTGTACAACTAGCAACAATTATATCTATGTACGTACCTATAATATGCCGTATATACCTACCTAACATATATGTATTATATATATATATTATATTATATTATATATTATATATAAATATATTTAATATACATGCGCGTTAATTCTGGTAAGAAAGTATGAGCTGCCTTAAAATGATGCAAGAAGTTTTTCAGTGAAGTTTTTTTCTGTTTTGACTATAATTATCTTTTCTATACAAACGCAATGTTATATATAAATATAAGTACTAAACAAGTGTGAGCACCATACAAACCAACGCTGGTTTAATGGTGCAATATCAGCTAAAATATGTATACTTTATATAAATAAATAAATATTCTATTCTATTCTTCAAGTAATTGAAGTGACTTTTGCTACGATTTTCCACTTTATTGACTATTTTTGTTCAAAATAAGATGATGTTAGATTAATTGAATTTATCTTCAATGAAAATAAAAGGGGTATGGCAGAAAACAAAGCTAAGGAAAATAAAATCCCCTTGGTTGGCAATTTCTGATACCCTTTTTGTCCCCAAAGTAACTAACAAAATGTCTTCCAATTTTGTAGAAACCTACCCCATTTCTGTCCAAGGACGTTACAGAAATTAGACACAGCACCTCCTGTACCTAATTATATTTACAAAATTCCCATTAAGCTCTGAACAACAGTGACGGTGACGACAACAACAGTGACAACAGAGACAGTTAATAACTTTTGAATTTGGAACACTATTTAATTAAAAAAATTTAATACAATTCGTTTCAATAAAGTCCTGGCCGTGAATAAAAAAAGCGCGCGTGCCGACGGCGCGGCCTTGGCTATCCAAATTTAAAAAAAAGAATACGTGGGATTTTTTTATAAGTTTTGTTATTCATTTATATTAAAATATTACAGACAATTTTCATTTGATTCACAAAAATTGAATAAAAGATGAGTTCCAGTAGTGAAAGTGATATATTAACACAAGAAATAAATTTGTAATTTAGTTATGTACCTAAATAGAAAAGCAGAGTGTGTCACACGTTACCAAAATTATTTAACCTCAAGCTACGTAGGTATTTTGAATCTCTCGCTACGCTCAGGATTAAAAAAATAGCCCTCGCCCTAAATACATTATTTTGTTCCCTTGTGACACAACCTACTCATTCGTCAGCATCAGCCTATGTTTGTCTTTGACATTTGCTTGCTTTTGGCTTTGGCTGATTATAATGCTCAGCCTATGCCATTCAACTGGAGTATATATACGGATGGTAAGTATACCATCCTTCCCTAATGATTTCATTACTATATCTATATTTATTTCATTGTTTTAGATGCACAGGGGTGAACCACTGCAACTTCATGGTGACAGAAGACTACCCATCCTCCGTGAGATGGTCTCCAGGCGTGGTCTTCATCAAGTACGCATGTTTTGACGGTCAGTTTCATTTTATTTACACTTGGGTGCAAAAAATTCGCACATGGATGAAATTTTCATAAAATCTTCAATATTAAAAAATCGGTTATTTATTGAATTTTTTGGAATCTAATAATAAAATTTATTTCGAAACCTATCCAACGGTACCTTTTTTGCTCATACACAGTGTCTACTTAGTGAGTTTTGAGCTAAAAGTCTGAAGTAACTTATTATAGTAACTTATATAGTATATAAGTAACTTATTAAGATTGAGTTCCGGGCTGCGAGCTGGCCACTCCATAACGGGCACAGCAACCTCTTCAAGGTACTGCATCACAATGCGAGCAGTATGCGGTCTTGCATTATCTTGCATGAAGATGAAGTTTTCTCTGATGTATCCCGCAAAAGGTACAACGTAGTCCTCGAGTACCTGTTCGATGTACCTTTGAGATGTGAGTCCTCTTGATCAGCGGCCAGGATTCGCACCGGTGATGAAGACAAGATCACTGGAGGTCTTTGCCTCCAGTGATATGCCTCCCCAGAACATGCATGATCTACCGCCGTAGGAGACTCGTTCTTCAATGCAGCATTGTTGAAACCGCTCTCCTGGCCTTCGGTAGACTATTCCTCTTCCATCGTTGCCATGTAGGCCCATCCTGCACTCGTCAGAGAACAGGACAGCGCTTCATTGATCTTCAGTCCATTCCAAATGCTCTCGAGCGAGCTGAAGACGGGCCTACCTGGAACGAGCGACTTCGGGGTATGCTGTTGTATTGTTGTTATTGTATTGTTTTTAAAGGTTAATGGCCACTCCATAAGTGTCACTAAAAAGCCAAATGTGCATTTTAATTTCGTGGTAGTTACATTTTGGTAGCAACGATAAAATCTAAAAAAATTGAGCTCAAGGTCAAAATGTCGAGGAGTGCGAATTTTTTGCACCCAAGGTTTTTCTACCGTTGGTATTACATATACACTTGATGTCGTTGTTTATTAAATTTGTATAGGATTATTTATTACATAAATAAATAAATAATGCTGGACAATCCACACAGCATTTAAAACACAAGTTATTATTACAAAAGGAAAAAGGAAGCACTATAAGGGACTAGCTGTGCCCCGCGGCTTCGCCCGCGTGGAATATGATTGCACAATTTCGTTTCTTTAGTGTTGTAAAATAAAAAAGGCTTGTATCATTATTTACTTTATAGTTTATTACGAATAACAAACTTTAATCACCCGATTTACCTCATTTTGAAGAATATTTTGAAAAATCCTAAATCACGTGTTCCATAGTTTAGTATTCTTAGTATTCTCTGTAAGTTTCAAGCTAATATTGGGCTACTAGTTAAAGAGTTATAAAAAAAACACAATTACTTCAACCCCCATTTTACCCCTTTTTAAGGGTTTTTTTTAAAGTTCCTGAAGTATGTGTTTTAATTTATTATTATTTTGATATAGGTATACTGAAAATTTGAGGTCATTAGCATTATGCATTAAAATGACATTTCAGTACGGAGCCAAATTACGAATCACAAACATTAATAACCCGATTTACCCTATTTTCAGGAAAATTTTGCAAAATCCTGCAACACGTGTTCAATATTTTAGTATTCTCTGTAATTGGGCTACTGGTTAGAGAGTTACTAAAAACATTAAAAAAACTTCAACCCCTTAGAAGGGGAATTTTCAAAAATCCCTTCTTAGCGGGAGGTTGTGTAGTAACAGGTACCTGCTTTTCAGCTTTCTAGCTTCAGCGGCTTGGGCTGGGCGTTGTCTAGAAAATCGCTTGTTCTTTTATTAGGATTGTACCTACGCAGAAAAAAAAAACAGACAGACAGTGTATGTAAGCTGCTGCCAGCGGCTTCGCACGCTTTTTTCCGGGATAAAAAGTAACATATGTCCGTCCCCGGGATACCATCTACCTCCCTGCCAAATTTCACTGAGATCCGTTCAGTCGTTTAGACAGAGTTACTTTCGAATTTGTAATATTAGTAAGGATATACATATGTACATCACATCGGACTTGTAACAATGGAATATGAATAACTATGATAGATCTAATTTGTTTGTATTATTTGATTGTAATTTTCTTGAATGATAGTTTTATAACTTTTAGTGGTAAATACACAGAAAGACTCTGCTACCTTTCCTCTTGTTCCTTTAGTTGACTCAATGACATCCATGAGTTCAGTTGGACGTGTCTATTCTCACGCCGCGATCGATTGAACACGAATTTAATGTACAGTATAGTAAAGATGTAATGAAAATTATTGTTATTAATGATGTTTTTTTTTGTCTGTATCAGACAATCCACACTGCGTCATCTAGCCCCAAGTTAAGCAGAAGAAGCTTGTGTTTTGGGCACTAGATGACTTACTACTAACTAATACTACTAACTACTAACTACTACTTACTAGATGACTTTTATACTTAATACAATAGGTACATATAATTACATAGATAGATTTTTTTTTATTAGGTATACTTACATAGAAAATACCCGATTAATTAATTATAACCGATAAGTGCCTAACCTGAGTACATAAGTTACGTACTTATCGGTTTTGGCTGTGAGTATAATTATTCAGTGATTATACGGAAATCCAACCACACCAACTCTTCCCGCGGGTGACGTAAGAGGCGACTAAGGAATATCCACCGGGGGCGGGCAGCAGCGCCCCTTGCAGAACAGTTCTACCACCAAACTGCGATCCCCAACCCGCATGCCTAGCGTGGGGGTATTGGGCATTACCCCCCATGATATAAAAGCCAATAAGGCGCTTATCATAGGGGAAAACTGCGTCCAGCTGTGGACCAATATAGTTTGTTGAGGAGGATGAGGATAAGGAAATTAAATTAAATACAGTGATTATTCAGTTATATGACGTGACAAAAACGTCACATTTCTATTTCTCAATGAGTTTTGTAATAATTGTTTATTTGTAGGGAATATTTGATAATCAGTCCTATTTGCCCTAAATTTCTGAATACGAAATGTTAATTAACATCAAAAGTGACTTTGGTAAACAAACCCTTAGGCGATGTCAACATGCCGCGTGAAATTGATTTCGTTATCAATGTGCAGATGTGCAATGTCATGGTTATCAGAGCTCAGGGCTAGGGCCATATGCTGTTGTTAAATGAATTGGACAATTTACGTCCGTTTTGTTGCCATAGCCCTTCGCCCATAGGCAGAGGGGCACGGTATTCGTTACAAAAAAAAAATTTGGCGTAGCCCGAGATGGACGAAGTGGCCACACATCGTCACTCGCCAACATGAGATACAGAGACCTATTAAAGAAAATGAAGGTTTGTGTCCATCATTGGATGCGAGTAGGTAGACATTTCCTAATCTTAATCCTATGTTCTCTTTCTTCATCATTGCCATGCCACAGAACCGCATCAGCTTAAGTATCATTTCTGAAATACCGACTATAATCATGTAAGCAGTTATATGTAAAGCATATCGTTGCGCTCTTACTGTGGAACAAAATACAATCAAAGCAATACGTTCTCTTGAAACCCTAGTTTTCAATACTACGATGCAATCAAAACTCTATTCACAACGGTATAAAGTGCAATTTTATAGCAAACTGAGCGAATCCCATACACTTTACTGCTTTGGTTTCAATGCATTGTGTCAAAGGTTCTACTCCCCTTGGGAAACCCATGCGCTTATCGTATTGTATCAGTAAACCATTATACAAAGACCTCTAATAGCTTAACAACAGGCCCCTGGGCCTATTGAAACTTATGTAGAGCGGGGGAGGGAATAGGTCTATCTGAATCGGTTGATAAGTTTGTCATGCCATTGACACGTTTACCCCAAAAATGGAGAAGCTAATGGAGAATGGCAACAAACATTTAAATCGTCACGTGCTGGCAATTAATCGTTAGATTTATACGTTTTCGTTGAAAATTTAAACTATCGGAACAACCAATCGAACTGTGAGGGAATATAGAGTAAATGCATGGGACCCAGCTTTTGTAACTTGGTGTGTTTCAAACTTATATTTTAAGGGCTTAGAAATACGACATGAATCGGCTTAGCAGCTTCAGCTTCTATAAAACTTATTTGAGATATCCCATTGTTAAAAGATAGCCTGATCTAACCCTGCTCCTAATTAAAAGAACTGAAACATGGAGACCACAACTGGATAGCATTTATTCTTACTGAACCGCCTATCCGAATTACAATCAGAGATCCATCTTCGCGACTACACCCAGACGTCCGTCACCTAAGCTAGCCAACGCAGAAAAGCTCGGAAGGGACTCCTCCAAGATGACATTAGGCATAGAGCAGTCCCCGCCAGCCAGCACCGTCGTCGTCAGTCCACGGAGTCTCTAATACCATATTCTTTTTTCAAACAGAACCTACCAGTATTCCTTAAACCAACTTTTAATATCAAGAGCTTAAAGGAGCAAATATTTTCTGGAATACAACTACCCAGGCTTTATAATACTTCCTACATGCGTAAATTTGGTCCCCTTTATATTTTTTTTGCATATTTTTGTCCCATGCGTAAATGAGATTATGGGGCAGTGCATAATAATCCCATAAATTATGCGAGAGGGCATAATTCCACGCATAATACAAGTCAATTATTTGTGCTGCGGTCATATAGCTTCATATTGCAGAATGGACTTGACTCATCCAAAAATAGGCAACCAAATGATTATTAACAGAACGGTTATTGTGGTTGTTTGGTATCGGCATCGATTATTATGAGGTTTTCTTGCTGAGTAGTAATTTTTATTGGATGTTGTTGTGTTTGGTATTTTATTGTCATCGCCCGCAGCCATTTTTACCACCGCTGTTTATATGTCTTGAGGTATTGTCTTGTTTGTCTCTTCAGTGCTAAGCCAACAGATCCTGGATTCGGTAGGATCTGTATGGAAATAAAATAACCCAAGCTAAAATGTATTACCAAAATGTATTATGGCCAAGTAATCCATCATTTCATTATGTGGGTAAGTAAAAAGAAATCATTGCGCTAACGGTAAGCAGAAGAACGTGTGTAGACAAAATCTCCACAATACATTTTGTGACTAACTAGCGGCTGACCGCGGCTTCGCACGTGCTTTTCAAGTCGGTCCCCGGGGTATTATTAACATCCCTGCCAAATTTCATTAAGATCCGATCAGCCGTTAAGGCGTGAAAAAGTAACAGACAGACAGACAGATAGAGTTACTTTCGAATTTATAATACTAGCTGCTGTCCGCGGCTTCGCGCGCTTTTTCCGAGATAAAAAGTAGCCTATGTGCGTCGTCGGGATACCACCTACCTCCCGACCAAATTTCACTGAGATCCATTCAGCCGTTTAAGCGTGAAAAGGTAACAGACAGACAGATAGAAAGACTTACTTTCGAATTTATAACTTCATCAGTGCATCCATCCGTATTAATCCATATTATGGATTAATACGGCAGGATGCACTGATGAAGTCTCAAATCATCAAGTTGTCTGGGTCTATATCATATTTTAAGGATAGGTTCCTCATTGAGGCACGCTCCGCTGCACCTTCTACCCTATTCTTCTATTCTATGGCACAACAGAAGCCAAATTTAACAAAAGGTCGATCGAATCGATCTATTTTTTGCGCCAATTTTTTGGCAAATAAATCCCAAATGTGCACGTAAAAAGTAAAGAGGGTGCTCTTATTACTTCTATTGTATATTTATGTGGTATGGAATTGAAACTAGAATATAAATGTAGGTACCACTCTTATAACAATCCATTAAGGTTCAAAGTTGAGCTTTGATATGTCGGTTAAATTCAAGATACAAATATTGCACTGCACACGTGTTCCATTTTTTATAGACGCCCGAACCAATTGAGTTTTTCAATAATTCAATTGCTTCCAATATTTAGTTTTAATTCGACCTACAAAGAACTGCAAACATCGAAATGATAAAAAAATGCAATAGTAAAATTGTTTACAAAAATATAGCAGTAATTTTCATTCACATCCCATCTACGTCTTATTCTACATCTAGTTTATTGTTCAGCGTTACTGAAACTATAGCAAATAGCAGAAAGTAATTTAATTACGGCAGTAGGTACCGGGTGCGGGGGAAATTCCTGGAAAATCCCCGTTTCAGTTTCCCTGGAACACAGAGCGTGCCTGGGGATTACGCGAAAATGCTTTGTATTTTAAAGCCAGGACTCTTTGTTTTCCTGCTTGCTATGAAAGTATGCTAATACTGGCGTGCTTTGAACCACGGAATGAGAAGTTGATGGTAGGTGAGTCTCGTGCTCCATCCAGGACAGACCTGGAGGGTGAGGTGGTCTAAGATCGTAGCAGATAATGAAAATTGGATAAGAATCTAATGTGTTAAGTGTTGTGTCTTGTATTAATTTGAGTGGTAAGTATATATATATATACATATATATATACAAAACCTCGAACATAAAAATTTCAAATTGACTTTTGTAGAAACTTTAGTAAACAATGATTTGAGGTTAAAGAATCTTTATTTCTCATAAAAACTATAAAAGTTCATTTACAATGAGATTAAGTTATTCGTAAATAATGTTTAAATTACATATTACCTCTATTTGAGGTAATATGTAATTCTATTTCTAGTCTATTTGATTTCTTTTTTCATAAAAACTCTAATTTAAGACCTGTATTATCAGTTATCACTCATTAACCTATGCTAGTCCACTAATGAACATAGGCCTCCCCTAATGAGCGCGTTATTCGATTGCCTATAATTTTAATATACTACATATACTTAAAGGATATTCTCGAAGTAAACGTTTGAATTCCCAATCGCAGCCATTTCTTTCAAAGTTGCGCGTCAATACCCCAAACTATCTGCAAATCCACATCTGGGTAAAAATCGATAGATTGATCTAATCGGAACGACCCATTTGATTTGGGGGAACGGAACGAATCTTGTTATTGGGACTAATATTACGATTGGATCTGCGATCGCGATTATGATTGCAGAAATAAATTAAAGTTGGAACATACCGATTGTTATCAACTACCATTTGAGGGAAACTTTAACAAATCCAATTTCACACGGCAGTGTGTCAGCCAACTTTGGTAATGCCATAAATCTTTGTAAGAATATGTCCGTTGGTTAAACAGCGAATATGCACTTGCTAGAATTATCTAGATAATTGTAAATATAGTTAAAAGTTGGTTTGCCCCACTATAGTGGAGCATCCGAACTCCTACTTGTGCTCGTATAGAGCACGTGGGAAAACACGTATTTGCAAATTGAGTGAGATTAAACCATCGTGACTAACAGAAACATTCTAAGTTGCGTGAATATTTCTATAGTGTACCTACTATACACATATAGTGTACTAGCTGCTGCCCGCGGCTTCGCACGCTTTTTTCCGGAATAACAAGTAGTGATTGTGAAAAGGTCACAGACAGACAGAGAGTTAGACAGACTGAGTTACTTTCGAATTTATTATACATATAAGTATGGATTTGTATGGATCGATCTACTAGAGAAATATTCAAGCGACACTAAATATTTCTGTTAGTCGCAACTTGGCCTAATAGTCACCGCACTAAATTAGCAAATAATACTACAATTACAAATACAAAAATATTTATTTCACTAACAAAATATTACATAAACTTTGTTCCGTGCTCGGAACGTCCTTTAAAATTCAAATACCTGAGGCAACGTTCTTCCTTATCATACGTTATTAATATTCGTTTCTTAAAAAAAAAAAAATGTTATACAGCACGTGGGTTCAGTTCATCAGCAAGTTAGCGGTTCCCGCATCATCCCGTAGGTCGTTACCTCAGCTGGGTACCCGACAGTTTGCGAGAAAGAGGATCCAGCGAGCGTCATGCTACTAGACTACCTCTAGAGGTACGAGTAGTAGACGTGAATGAGTTTTTCACAAATTCCTAAAACATGATCCGTTTTATTTCACCCCATTTTTGTTAAACTGATTATTTTTTACCGAGACGGCATGCCGCATGGCGGATTATAAAAATAGTTATGGGAAACGCCACCAGCGATATAAATTATCGATTTTTTTGATCTGCTTGCGATATTTGAACACTTTTTTAGGGTTTCGAAGATCGGAGATCGGTTTAGAAACCCTTATGGTCTTGCTTTTTCTGTCCTGTTTTCCGTGTTTAATATCTCAGCATCTACAGCAGCAATTAACTGGAGATATAAAATATTATTACATTTCGTGCGTTTGTTACAGATTAGAAAAAAAAAGGATTAAAAAAATTTATAATGAGAATGAAAATTTTCAGTACCTACAATGTCAAGTGGGGTATCAAATGAAAGATATTAGTTCGTACATCTCAAAACATTTTTTGAAATTCCTGGTTACATACTTTTCGAAATATACTGAAAAACGTCGAATATTTTCCATTACAATCTCCGAAGTTTGCAAACCGATCCATCTGAAAAGTAGGTACCTTTAATTTTTAGGTACATATTCATTAAATAGCAGTCTCTAACCGGTACCTATAGTACATTATTGGTATACTTGACAACCTTTCGAAACCCTCGGCGCGCGAGTCACACTCGCACTTGACGGATCTCGTTTTATAATGTGTTGGGTAATTTTATACATGGAACCTAAAGTGTGCTAAAATGAAAAACATGTTTATTAAATACTAAAATAAAATACTTCCTCTCAAATCCACGGTTATCCATAAAGTGAATTAATTCACTCAGCCGCCCTAAATAACAGACACTTTATGGCCACTGGGCCATTCAAACCACGGTTGATTTATGAAGGACAAGCCTGTGGCCATAATGCCAATTGTGGCCCAGGGCGGGGCGTAATTTGTTATTTCGTTGGTAAACAAACATGAAAAATTATTTTAGAACTTGCCTCATAAAACTAAGATAGTAAGGTACTGTGGCAGATAGAGAGAAAGATAGTAGGTCCTATAACCACAAGAAATACTATGTATAGCTCCTAAAATTACGAAAAAAAGAAAAGAGAAGAGAAGGAGGTTCCAGTAGAGCTCTTTATAGAGGTAAAAAAGAACGCTGGGGAAGGTTAATCCACCCATCATGTCTTGTGTTGTAATCAGGTGTATCGAGCTAGCCTAATAGGTGGTTTACACGTTGCGAGCTAGCGTGCAAGTCAGCCTGCCGAGTAGCTGCAGTGCAGTAACTCGCACCGTATGAACGTATCTTACGAGTTACTCGTACGTGCGAGTTAGGAGCTGTAGCTCGCATGCGAGTTACTTAATTTTTTTTTGTTTTCACTCGCCTATCGCGTGACAGCAGCACGCACATCACTCGCATCTTTCGGACGCGTTCGGCTGTAGCTCATCAGCGTCGACAGGCAGTTGCGACTTGCGAGCGGCGAAATCACGTTGACTCGACATCGCGACAACTCGCATTAGACTATGCAGCTACTTGCATCATGTGGACAGCACAGGCGAGAACAGCTACTGGCATGCGAGTATACAATGCGAGCAACTGCCTACAGGCTGGTCAGCAGCTCGCAACGTGTAAACTAGCTATAAGAACCATAACCACTTAGGTACCTTAATTAGTAGCGAACGATTTACCTGTAAGACCCACAGTTATTCCTAAGTTAAGCAACTAATTTTCCATTAATAGCCGAACCAAACCAAAGGTCGGAAGTAAGACCCTTAAGGGCCGTGTTCAGTTCAAGGTCGAACTGTTGCTAAGGGCGGGAAGTTTAAGGTCTCGTTTGAAATAAATTTGTATGTTTTGAGCGTTTATGTCAGTAGATCGGTGTTTCTTTCATAGTTGTCTTGCCATTCGAAAATAGACATTCTCGTCTTATCTTTGTTTCATTGTCTAAAATATAATATTTTTCCTCGGTCCTTCAAAAAAAAAAACAATGCTCATTTCGTCAGAATATCAATAAAATTAAAAAAAAAATATTATACCTTGTATGTGTGACTTTCGTTAAACCCCAATCACACCTGATGTGATTGTGACGATGTGGCGACGACGTTATCACGACGCGCGACGCGATCATGTCACGAAGACACCCCTTCACTCTAGGCTGGAAGAGACCCAGGCTGGAAAACCAAAATCATTAAAACGTGAACTTTCTTGTATTAAAATACTAGTTTCTACCAACGGCTTTGCACGCGTCATTTCTATGGACACATTTTATGGATATTTCTATCCCATGGGAACTGTTTAATGGGATAAAAAGTAGCCTATATGCTTGAGTCCAGGCTTAGACCTACATACATCTATGCAAAATTTCAGCCCGATCGGTTAAGTCTTTAGGGCGTGAAGAGGTAATAAATTCCATCCATACATCTAAACATCTAAACTTTCGCGTTTATAATATTAGTGAGATTAAAAACTTTGTAGTAGGTAAAAACATGGAGCGAGATGGAAATAAGAAATAAGCAAAAATATTCTCGTTTCGACAACTTGCCAAAAACTTTTTATTCCGTTACAGTTCAGCGGTGAACTTGTTCGTAACAAATAAGTAGGTTCCGTAATCAAACTTTGGAAGTGTTTGGACCTCTCAAAGTTTTACAGCTGAAAGCGCTTCACACACAATTTATTTTTTGTAGGCACACACACACATACAGTGTTTTACTACCAACCGCTACCCATTTTTTTATGTAAGTCGAGACTCACTATTCGATTGGGAAGGGAGTTGCCAAAAAACATATACATAGGGTGTGTTCTCGATAGTAGCAAGAGCGGGAGCGGCAGCGGACAGTTCACATTCTGTATTTATCGCATTTATTTACATAATTATAATTTTGCATCCACTGATGTTGGTGCCGGGTCAGGTCTGCCAATAAAAAAACGCCCTTTGAATAACCATGATAACGCGTAATTCTGCTAAAACGTCAGTAAATTATGTGGGTGACAGGTAAAGAAAACGCGAGCAATTATTCTACCCTGCCGTATTTTGCCTTCTCACCGATTCTAAATATGATCTCAATTGTTTTATTCTGTTATTGTGTTCTTCATAAATAAATACGTAATGTTCATCTCAATCAATATAATTCAACATGTACCTAACACATTTACTTAGGTTGGTGTTATTGTCATGATAGGGCGAAGTTCACGAGCAAATGCCAAACAAATTGTGTCAATGGCGGAGTTGGCGCCGCCCGCCCTGTTAGGCGGAATCACGAAAGATAGACGTAGAATAAATAAGGGATGTGATATAATAACATTGTTTATATTCGTTGGTCAATTGATTTACTTAGGTTAAAGTTTGAAAAGATGAATAGAGCTCCAGAGATATCCATCCATAGTGGTACTAACCTAAATCATGAAAACCAATTTCAATTCATCTGACAATTTTTGAATTCTTTAGGGCAAGATAAATACCGGATTGTGGTGGTTACGAAACTAAACGAAATCGATCTGAAGTCCCAAGCATTTTGTTGGATTAACATTATTTGGTATCGAGATTAAAACTGAAGAACCTTGGTCAAGCACCTGGTTAACACACCAGAGTAATAATCAAGGAAGATTAAATTCATTTAATGTGGACTAGCTTCTTCGCGCGGCTTCGCACGCTTTTCCGGGAAATTTTTTCCCATATCCTTTTCTAGAATACCGTTTACCTCCCTGCCAAATTTCAATAAGATCCGTTAGGCCGTTAAGGTCTAATTTCATCGTTTGCTGCTAAAACTAAGATCAAAAAAACTAAGCTCAGCTTGATCGAGTCCAATTCGTAATACACTGAGAAAAATGGATTTCTGGCCTAAGGTAAATTACGCCTTATACGGTTGTATTACAAGTTCATTTGGCAAATTTTAAAAGCTTACGTCAATTTTTACTTAGCTAAGCAGAAACGTTGAATCGATACTGTTTAATGTATCGGACACAGAACATTCAGAACGACTTACTGTACGGCAGTTACGGAATTTAACCTTCTTCTGTCAATATCACAGCATGGACCACAAAGTTAATCTGTATGGACTAATAAAAGTGCCTTACGCTTACGGCAATGAATTTACAACGAATATAACCGTAAGTACAGCGACATTCGCCTACCATGTTTTGACGGAGTGTGTCCGTAACGAGGCACAACGGGAAGTCTTCAAATGTTTGTATGATTTTAGCGTAGGTATTTGTAATAGCATTTTGTCGTCCCCGTTCTCCGAGGAAGCCAAAATGCTAGTCAAGCTGTATCTGCGAGTTATGTAGAAGAATTGATCTCTAACGGGAGTGGCATAGTCACAGTGTGACAAACTCCATAATAAATAAAGATATTAAAAAAAAAATCGCCTTAAGAAACGGTTAATAAATTAGCATGTAACAAAAAATATTCCCTTCAGCTGTCACTAAATGAACGTAATCACAAGTCTTAAAATGACGTACGAGAGCGGCGAATATGAACATTTAAATGAAACCATATTATAATATACCTTAAATTATGTTTGATTTTACCGTAAGCAAGTTAATCAAGCCTTCACGGAATTGCGTTACAAGAGTCAGAAGTCAAAGTCAAAGTCAAAGTCAAAGTCAAAAACTCTTTATTTCCATAAATACAATAAATGTACACTTAGAAAAGGTCAAATTCTTAATAATTAAATACTGAAATAAAGTGATATTTTTGATTTCAGTCGCTTCGGTATGTTGACTAAAGTAAAGAAGCGACGAAAAAACCTTTAGCCTGTTAGTTGTTATTTTTCGAGTTGGAGCAAATCCCGTCCCAAGCTTTTTTATCCTCTAGATAATCTGATATTTTATAGTAGGCCTTTTTACACAAGAAGGTTTTGACAATTTGTTTGAATTTATTTACTGATAATTTTTGCAACTCACTAGGAGTTTTGTTGTAGAAGCGTATACATTGCCCTTTAAAAGATACATTGATTTTGTGTAGTCTAGTTGTGGACACAGCGAGTTTATGTTTATTCCTTGTATTCTAATACACCTCACCGTAAGAACCTTTCTTCCATTCCAGACACGCTGTCAGTCCACTACTGCAACCGTGAGGTGCGCGTCGCAGAATGGGGGTCAGACAGCGAGGGGTACATCCGCACTCCAGGGTACCCCCATTTCTATGTGGGGGAGGACCAGTGCCGCTGGAGGTTGCGGGTGCATCGTGAGCAGCGAGTTAGGATCACTTTACTTGATGTCAGTTTGAGAGGTGAGTTTAGGGGTTAAAATGGACCCCAGGTAATATTACACTAATGAAAGCTTTTTTAGACCTACACTCGGATCCAAGATATTTTATGTGAACAAAGACATTTATGAATGAAAACCTAACAAAAACTGATAACAATAACAGAAAATATCAGGGTAATTACTTAAACAAAACACAAACTTCAACAACGCACACTGTTAAAGGTTCAAATGCGAGTTCGTAAACGGACGAGAAACGAATGAAATTATAAAAGAACGGTTTAAAAATCAAAAATTGTTTTCCCGATAATGCCAAGGTCGTACAATATTTTCCACCAACATTTCTTGGGTTTGTAGCCCCTTTGTTTACAAGAAATATATTGGACTCTAGAACCGAGTATATTTAAAGGATTATTGCTGTCCTCGATAAAATATTATATTATGCACCTATACATACATGTCATGATTGTTATCGTGCACCTTTTATTATGGAAAAAAGCGAGCGAAGCCGCGGACTAAATAAAAAAAAATGTAGTAGTGTCAATGAAACAAGCGCGACTGCGCAAGCTTTTTTCATGATTAAAGAAGAAAGAAAAAATATCATCTTCTAGAGTCCAATATATTTCTTGTAAACAAAGGGTTTAAAAATCCAAAGAAATTAAAGTAAAGATGGATGTTACCTCTTCATGCCAAACATCAAACAGATCGGTCTGATCGTTTGCATATAGTTCTGGATCAAAAACAGGTTTTTATTCCGAAAAAGTGCTTCCAAAGCTGCGCACAGAAGCACTATTTTACAATTGATTGACCAAATCTCTCAAAAATTGGTATTTGATAGGAACGAGGCCTTATAAATCTTATAATAGAGGCCTAGAGAACCCCTCTACAATAACATTAACCAGCGTGTAGTCAATATGGTGTCCACTGACAGAAATGTTTAAACTACCCACACCCTATGATAAATATTAAGCCTAGGTAATATATCCTTATTCATATGAATTAGGTAGGACCGCCGAGACTTAATTTTCTTATTTTTATAAACTATGCTATTTTTGGCACGAAATTTTGAAGTTTATATTTATTCATAGCAGTGCTATGAGATTCGTAGACCGTTTTTTCTGTTTATTAATTTTCCAGTCATTCAACGTTGATCTGTGTGGTACCGGCTTAGAATTTGCAACATCCCAAATCTTCCGACTAAGGGATACGTGTCCACGGGGGACGGGCAGCAGCGCCCCCTGCGGAACAGTTCTACCACCGAACTGATCCCCAACCTTCATGCCCAGCGTGGGGATTATGGGCATTACCCCCTGTGAGATAAAAGCCAATAAGGCACTTATCACGGGGAGGCCTGAGTCCACCAGTGGACCAATATAGGCTGTGAAAGAGGAAGGATTTAACGTTGTAATCAGCCCATCAATCTAATTTTCCCATTCCTTTCCTAGGAATAGGCCCGTTCGACATAGACTGCATCGACCAAGTGTCGGTCCGGGAGTCGAACGGTGACCACCTTTACTCTTCCTGCGACCAAGTGGATTTGCCACTACGACTCACTTCGGGGACTAATGTTCTGGATGTGACGGTCGAGGCGAAGTCGGAAGGAGCTTATCCGAAAAGAGGGGTGTTGCTTCATTATAAAAGTAAGAATTTAGTTTTCTTCTGACTAAAATTAGATTTTTTTCAGACAAGTTTATGGAGAGCATGCTCTATCTACTACTAGCGACATCTGCTATTTGAATAACACTTGATCTTGCAGCGCCATCTGTGGATTTTTAGTTAAAGTTTACAACAGCTACAAGGAGTACAAAATTCAGCGCTCGGTTTGTGGTTCTGATAAGAAAGTAATAAATTAATTTTGGGAAACAGCTGGAAAAGTACTCTGTTAGATTTTGTGACACTTGTGATTTATTATGACAAACGAAAAGTAGCTTTTGTGCGATAAAAGAAAAGGATCACAATGTTCTTATCTAATTGCGCCATCCCTCCGCAGGTATAGGATGTATTACGCTACCAGCGCCATCTAGCGGTTACCTCGTGTACCGAAATGCAGACGTAGCCCACTACATGTGCAACGTGAACTTTGTTTTCGAAGACACGGGAGAGAGGGCGCGGCTGTTGTGGTGCTACGATGATAACAGATGGAATGATACAGTGCCTTTGTGTATTGGTAAGTTTTCTAAACTTGAGGTACCTATCTGCTATTTTTTAGGGTTCCGTACCCGAACGGTGAAAACGGAACTCTATTACTAAGCCTACGCTGTCCGTCCGTCCGTCCATCTGCCACAGGGCTCTATCTCATGAACCGTAAGAGGTAGATAGTTGAAATTTTCAGAGAATGTGTATTTCTATTGCCGCTATAAAACTTAACACTTCAACTGCAATAACAAAATATACTAAGAATATAATAAATTTGAAAATTTTAAGGGGTCTCCAAACAAAAAATTTGATGTTCTTTGAAGAAGTTGCCTGATTTTTACGGTACGGAACCCTTCGTGTGCGAGTCGACTCGCACTTCACGGTTTATTTTATGTGGTTAGTTAAATTATCCAAGGTAAGAAATAGCTTAGATGTAAATGTTCCCATAAGTCGTTTTGGTAGAGCATTTTTTACCTACCTAACCTGCCAAGTATGTACCTACCTAAGTAGGTAGTTAGGTAGGAAGGTGGGAGTCTAACCCCCGAATACTCAAACGAAACTCAGATTAGGCACGTCTCAACCACGTCTCAAGTCGCGATTTTTTTGACAAGTTTCAATGAGAATCTGTCAAAAATTCGTCCATTGAGTCGTCTTAAATCTGAGTCGCGTACCTACCTATTCGGGGGTAAAAGTACCTACTAATCTCAAAATGAGAATAGAAGAGAGATAATAAAATGAAAGCAAAGCTATCTCAAGTATTATTATAATATTCTCTGCCCATGTTCAGGCATGTTTCGTAGATATTTAATAATGTAGAGATTCTCGTTACCCTCTCTAAAAAGTTTGCGAACTCTTTGCTGTTGAGTGAATCGTGAAACAGGCTGAAGTTTTTAGTCTTTATACCTACAGGAAGTCCGCACGTAATTTTTTTTTAAAAGCCTTATTTAGCCTTATTTATTACAAATGGCCTTAAGGTTGCCCTTTTAACATGCGTTTATGTAGAACATATTTTTTAGTTTAAGGCTGGCCTATGCCCCAACGGCCTTGGGAACACAAAATAATTATCTGTAGCCATATAAATAATTTATTTTATTCGTGAAACGTACCATTTGTGTAAAATACTTTGACAAATATGTGAGTGAAAGATAAATACGCAAAATCGACAGCGTTTTGAAGATATATCCGAAATTCAAATATTTTTTTTATATTCTAAATTTGGATATATCTTGTAAACGCTATTGAGTTTGAGTATTTTTCTTTCACTCAAATATAAGTCAAAGTATTTTAAACAAATGGTAAACAAATGATATGTACGGCTACGGCTATATATTTTGTGTTCTCAAGGCCGTTGGGGCATAGGCCAGCCTTAATACAGCATCTTATCTAGCCCATTATTCGTTGAAAAGGGCTTCTTTACCATGGCGCCATAAACCACGATACAAAAAATCTGCGATCTGAATAGAATACAACTTGTCAATAACAATAAACGCACCCCATAACAAGTTAGGCTTTTTGAGGTTATGCCATGGGGGAGCGCAGACATGCGCGTCTATCTTCTACCCCTCTCACTCCCACTCAACAAATATTAGTAAGAAGAAAGTGACAGCAGCACGTGTGCTAGGAGTGATTACGAACAACATGACCTCTTATTTAAACTTTGAACTCTATCTGCTAGTGTTAAGGTGTGATTTAGTTTGCTGGGTAAATATTTTACAGTCAACAAAGGGCTAGCTATTCACCGCTTCAGTCGGCAAAGAGACGGAGCGGGGTTCTGTCTTGTTCGGAATTCGGTTCGGAGTAGTCGCGTTCGAAATTGTCATTCGGGACCACGTGCATTCGCCGCACAATGTGAGTTTAGATTTATCTCCTTTTTAGTGCTAATTAAATGTTTATATTGAACAGCGGTGTAG
Organism: Eupithecia inturbata; assembly: GCA_963662085.1. Classification (NCBI taxonomy): domain Eukaryota; kingdom Metazoa; phylum Arthropoda; class Insecta; order Lepidoptera; family Geometridae; genus Eupithecia; species Eupithecia inturbata. The sequence goes on along the minus strand of OY759180.1, from coordinate 3,323,683 downwards.
CCACGTGAAACGTTATTTAATATGAAAATTTTGTTATTAAGTAGAAAACTTATTCCAAGATAAAATATTATTTAGTTCAGGCAGTTCAGCAGTAAAAGCTGTAGGATTCGAATACCTAGCTATTTTTATAAACTGTTCGCACTGGAATATTTTCACGTTTCTATTTGGATGACCGTATCAATTATTTTTTGTTAATATACTTAATCGATAACCCTTATCAGTTATCATCATTATCACATTTAATTTGTACCAATGTTTATGATACGGTCTACTATTTTTAACTGGATTCATGTATTGGACATTGAATGGAACAGAATGAGGAAATTCATTTTCATTAGGTAAATACGCTCCGTACCTACCAACTACTTTAGCAAATACTAGCTGCTGCCCGCGGCTTCGCACGCTTTATTCCGGAATAAAAGGTAGCCTATGTCCGTCCCCGGGATACCATCTACCTCGCTGCCAAATTTCACCGAGATCCGTACAGCCGTTCTTGAGTAATAAATAGTGTAACTAACACGACTTTCTTTTATATAGGTAAACCTATAGATTATTAGACTCTGCAAGAGTGAATTAGTGAATGAAATTGATGAAATGGACATAAAAATTATCTCGGTACATACATTTTTTGTGTTCTAGTGCACTAATGTATTGTCTATTTACGTTCTTTGAATATTTTTTTTATTATTATTATTTTATTCTATATTAATAAGTAGGTGATGCTGTTTGGATTGTCCAGCATTATTTATTTATTTAAAATACACCAGTTTCATTCATTCTGTACATATTTGTTTGTGTCTGTGTTATTGTTCTTTGTTTTAAACATTGTTATGTTACAGCATTTATTGTAATGGTTCCTTTATTTGCTTATCAATACACAGAATCGGCTTACTGCCTGTTTAGTTAGTAAGTAATTCTACTGTGTGATTTTATCTGCGTTGAATACTTCGACATTGTTAAAGTAACGATAATTTAGCGGATCCTCTTTTATGTAGTAGGTCCCTATAATTATAGATATTTTTGTAAAGTATCTTGCCTCTGTAGTATCTGGCATTTAAGATTAGGTAATCGAGGGACAGAGATAAAGAGAAGAGAGGCAGTTTTGCCCTGCAGTCGTTTTTCAGCAGGCATTCGTGCTAAAAATAATAATAAAATAACATAATAATTATCGGAACATAACATAATCCTTACTATTATTTCCAGCCCGAATCAGCTCATTAGGCAGACATTAACCAAATAAAAAACACGATGGTCTCTTTATCATCAGCCTTCTCTAACTATATGCCACAACTTCAAGCCAAGTGCCACATTCTGCCTTCTAACTTAATATCCAGCCCAACATTTACAACTCGCACGCTAATTTTCATTATAAACAATAAACCACGGTAATCAGATGTAGAAAATGGTCATAAACATTTATAATTAAAGCTCGCACGCATCTCGCACGGGAGTGTGACATCGCGTCACATTCGCGTGCCGTCACGCTACCTATGTTGCGTCGTATTCGAAATGTACCTACGCGTTGACGGATAGTTTGATCGAAGCCGATGACAGTAATCTACTTACCCATAATTAACATTCGGAGTAGGTAAGAAAGGATGGACATAAGGAATTTGAAAAATTCGAATATGAATAGTAGTCTTTTCGGAGTTCACATGTATACGCACATTCGAATTTTGAAACAATTGATTCGGTGTGATATGAGCGTTTAGTTTGATATAAATAAATTAGTTTTAATGTCTTGTCTAAGTAGGTACAGGTTATTATATTATAAAAACCTTCAACTAAACTAGTTATAAACATTTTTCGTTATGTACCTAGGTCTGTGGTACCTACTTAAAAATTAAGAGCTTAAGCTATTTACCTAAATACTTCCGTTAAGAAACTTTTGAATATTTACCCCAAAAATAGTCTACCATTTTACAAGTTCCTCATTCTGCCAAATAAATAAACAAAAAACAAACCGTTCATGTCTTCGAGTTTCGAAATGCTAATAAATAGTTATAAAAACAACATAATGAATAGCGTCTACTTGGCTCTATTCCAGGAAAAGCTCTTAGAAAGTAAACCGTTCCCCTATTTGTGGATATTCCCCACGACAGCCCAGTCTGACTTTTGATCAAGTTAAATATTTATCACACATCTGAGAAAAAACTTTTTGACCTCATGGAAATATCTGATTTTTCGTAGAAAATCTGCCAAATATCTTGTTCTCGAAATGCCTCTAAGTAGGGTTATTAGATTTTACTTGTGGATTAAATGTTATTTGTTGCTCGATGCCAGGGTCTAGTGTTCGCGGAGTACTTTACCCAATAATCACTGTTAAAAAACCCACTACTTTACCCAATAATCACTGTTAAAAATCCCGGCAAAGAGGTTTGGCCCTAACATTGGTCACCATTTTGTTTTTCTTTCAAAATCGCCGCGCACAATAAAAGTATATTTGGATAGAAGACACAAAAACAAATAAAAAATGTCAAATATAAATAAATAAAATAAATATAGTTTTTTCATGTATGAATATCTCAGAAACCTGAGTCTTTAGTACATTATTTTAGTGTCCTCTATCCAAATAAATAACTTTTATTGTGCGCGGCAATTTTGAAAAAAATAAAAACAAATGTTAGGGCCTCCCTCTATACAATAACCCCTTTACCCTTACAAAGTTTACCTTCTCATACCAATAAATAATACTTAATTCCTACACCTTTTACCGGAAGCTATGGTGACGACTGACGAGTGATCAACTCAACCGATTTACCGTAGCTAATAAAAACTCCTTGCTGCTTGGTCTATACAAAAATTAAAATTAACGGCAGGAGCAAGGGTGATTTCGTTCGTCCAATACAACAGCAAATTTAAGTAACACAGTTGAGTGATAAAGATCTATTCCATCGACAAAAAAATCTAGTCTATTATGGAGACGTAATGCTATAAAAATGTACTAGATTGACATTATAATTTAAAATATGCAGACAATCTAGTAGGTACATTTTTTAATTTAAATTTTTTAAGTAAATTTCCCGTAATTTGCCAATATTTGACGTAAATTTGCTAGTGATGAATCATCATTAAATTTGATTTTAGTTTGAAAATCAACTTTTTGTAAGAATTTACTATTAAATCGACCACGTGGGTAAAGCTGCGTAAATTCTGCTAGTTTATTTGTATTTTAAAGAGGTAGCTTCTCTATTATCGCTATATTGTGCATTGATTATGCACAATACCTCCTCGACATCGATCAAACTCAGTTGGTCAAACTCAACATATGTGTATGAGTATGACGTTATTCAAAAAAGATCTTATAGCGTATCCATTACTTATCGAAGGGTCTATAATCTATTCTCAGTCTAAGGTTATAGACTAGATTTTTTTCTCGATGGTTGAGTGAAAGGAAAGGTTTTCAAACTTGTATTTACAACGGGCATTGAAAAAAAATATCTTGAAATACTTTCTAGAGATCTTGATTTTTAGACCGTCGTACATTCTTCGCTAATTTAACTACACTTTAAAAGTAGATAACTGCGACACAATTATTTTAGTCACGTAGGTATTACGAAAAATGTATAAGTAGGTACCTACCTATTGTTGTTCCAGTGGACCTAAAAAAAATAATATAATAAATTGTAAGTAGATAGATAGATAGATAATGCTTTATTCATCACATCACCTTATAAAACAGATAGTACCTACTCATTAAACATAATATAGGGAACAGCAATGGAACTGGCGGCGTAAGTAGGTACTTTCAAGCATTATACCTACCGTAGATTACAGAATATCCTGTAATCTGTGAATTATACATAGAACTCAACAAATGCAGCATACCTATACCATACTGTTTGTATACTTGTTATTGTTGGATTTTTATCATAGTGCTAGGCCATACCTATATTTCGAAATAGGTTGGTACCATGTTGTTAGGTACTTTCAAAGTCGCTCAGCAAGCTATGGAAAGAGCTATTTCAAAGTTTCTCTGAAGGACAGGGTTCGTATCGAATATATCCGACAGAGAACCAAAGTTGTCGATATATGTAGCTCAAAGAATAAGGAAGAAGCTGAAGTGGCAGTGGGCCGAATATATCGCGACGAACCGACAACAACTGCTGGGGTAAAGGTCTCCTTGAGTTGAGACCGCGACTCGGCAAACGTGTAGGAAACTCTCGACCAGGTGGGATGACGAACTGGAAAAGACGACTGCAAGCTCTATGGTGTTCATTAGGTGGGATCTATGTCCAGCGGTGGACTAGTATAGACTTCATGATAATGCCCTTACGATAAGGTTTTCTTTCTAGGATAATAATCTCTCCCTGCACCCCTGCACAGTAGAAGATAGAATTTGTACCACGTACTTTTTTATCCGGCCTTGCTTGAGGCCAAGGTTTATACCCGGTTAATACTTTATTTTATAACTTTTATTACTGCCAGCTACCGTCTTCATGGCCGTCGTAAAATCAGCGTAAAGTTTACGGATACTTTTACGTTTCTCAGCCTTTTTTATCAACAAACTCGTTAAAATTCTAGATACAGCTGAAGCAGTTTAATGCCAAAAGTTAAGAAGTGCCGAAGGAAAGGCATGGTTGTTGCATAGGTTTAAAATCAAGATTTTAAAGAAAAACCTTTTACTAAATGTAAGTATATTATATATGTACTTACTTATTATTACTTATATGGAATTAACAAAACAAGTAGCCTATGTCCGTCCCCGGGATATTGTTTACCTCCCTGCCAAATACCATTAAATCCGTTCAGCCGTTTTCGCGTGAAAAGATAACAGACAGACAGAGTTATTTTCAAGTTGTATGGACACCTAAAACATTTATTTTTTGTGGTGCTAGTGGTTGTCGAGCTTTTGATTCTCACCTCGAGATAAATTTTTATATGATCTACAAATACAATGATGCGTGTGTTCTGGGTGTTTTCTATGTATAATAAAAAAAAACTATGTTGTTAATTGCGGTTGAATTACATACTGAGTGAGACAGGGACCGTTTTGTAACTCTGTATGTTCTTTTCTTTTAAATTGTATGTCTGAGTTACAAATAAAGATTGCTATTTCTATATGTAGACAAAACGAGTGTCTCCCAATCTTTCGAAAAACAATTTATTCCATTCTACATTTACTCATTTCTGCTAAATAATTCCAACAAAGTCAACTTCATAAACATTCGTGATTCGTTGCTGAATCCGAAACAGTTGTATTCAGTTTTATGACGGAATAAATTCCTTCGCGTGGAAACCGTGCACGCGAATTCATGAAAGTTGTAACTTGTAGGTGACGTCATTCGTCCGTAATGCCCATAACTTTCGTAAAGTTACGAGTCCGCTTATTGAAGAATATGACTGTATTTTGACGGTTTTACTGTCTACGGCAGCGTCTCTTTGTTAGTTTGAACGACCTCAGTGGCACAACGGGCGAAGGTCTGCCTGCGATGCAGGAGGTTGGGGGTCTTATTTCCGCCTCGTGATGTTTGTACGATCTACTGGTTTGTTCGGGGTCTCTGGGTATTTTCTTTGAATATTAAAATATAACTATGTAGGTATTGTAATTTATTAAGTACTTATGTAAGTTATCTAGTTAAATTACGTATGTTACAGCTGCTGCTGCTGCGCCCTCTAGGTGTCGTATAAAACCAGCGCACAGTAGCGTCATCGTTACTGGGCATAATGCTGAGCGATGACCTTTTTTGATGTCATGTTGTAACTATAGTGCATTCACAGTTATTTTACCTCTGACAGATGTTTTCTGAGTGTTGGTATAACTGTCGAGTCGTCTTGAAGAGCTTACAGGTATGTAAAAAAGGGTTACCCGTCATAAACATTTTACCCAATTAAACTGGAAACTAGAATGTTGATCTGTTGTTTATTATTGATTGATATAATATTATTGGTACTTACATATTATGTTATTCGAATATTGGTACAACTGTACTGATTTTGTATGGAGATAAATATTTTATTAAAAAATTACTTCCAAAATACCTGATTAAATATTTAAGAAATATCGTATTATGTGTACCATTATCACACAAAGCGTAATACTAAATCGGCATAGTTAGGTAATATTAGCAATACTGTTTTTACATTTCGTTTAAGGGAGTCATAGAAGATATGGCAATATAACGCTCAGATTGCCAACCTAACAGCTAGAGGTAAAATAACTGTGAATGCACTGTATATTTGTTAGTACCAACTTTGCTCGTAATTTTGAGACACAAAATAAATACTTTTTACTTTTACTTTACTTTTACTAGTACCTGTAACACAAGGTCTGTGTTATGGGTAGTTTGGGGCTAGATGATGAAGCGTAGAGTGTTAAAAAAGAAAATGTTTCGTTTCATCACATAACAATAAATTTTTAATAAATTAGATAAGATCCATGAGAATTTTTGGAGGCCTGACAAGTTTAGCTTTGTCTTTCGATCACTTGTCTACGTACCTAACCTAACATTGAAACAACCCTCCTTGCGCAGTCGGATAAAGATCAAAGCCATGTTGTTCCATAGAGACGTTAGCGATTGCGAGCTAACTGACTCTACCTAAGATAAGCTTCTGGATAAATGATAATTGTCCACGCAATCTGCAAAATATGGCGCTGTACACGAAATGTCTGGACATTCCGTGCAAATCTGGACATTATATGATAATAGCCAATTAATATGATCGGCTAATAGCATTTTTGTTTGTCTAAAATAAACGTAAACCGTGGTGTTTTCATGTTATCATTATTTCATTGCTTCATTTTACGTGCTCAGTCGTAGAATACAAATTTTATCATCTATGTTGGTTACTTTTATTTTTATGCAGGTGGATGTACTAAATAAATGACTGATTAATATTCCTCAATCAGTCTTTGAGTGGGTATTTTATGAAATCGTATTTCCATTTTACTTTAAAAAATAAAAAAAAAACACCATGTCCATACTAGTAATGAATTCGAAAGTAAGTTTGTCTGTTACTTTTTAAAATTCACGAAAAATTAAACTCAATTCATTAAGGTCATCTTAGTGAAACTTGGCAGGGAGGTAGACGATATCCAAGGGACGTACATAAGCATTAACATTTTATCTCGATCAAGTGCGTGCGAAGCTGCGGATTGAAGCTGGTACTAATAAAAATGGATGGATGATGGATTAACTAATTTATTGTCATTTTAAGTCATTTTAAGATGACTATGTGGCGCGGTGGGCGAAGGTCTGCCTGCGACGCAGGAGGGTGCGGGTTCGGCTAGCCTTGGGACAAATGTTTGTACGATTTGCAAATATTTTTTCCGGGAGTTCTGGGTATTTTCTTTGTAGGTATAATAAAAAATACATATCTATGTAATGTAATAAGTAGGTATATCAGTAATTTCTAAAGTTTTTGTTATTATAGTGCGTTAGCCTCACTCTGGGTTAATTTATAAGAAATCAAATAATCGACGGGACTTGAACCCGCATCTTTCCCTCAGTACGGAACTGAGCAACACGATACCTTTCGTCAAACGAACTAAGCTTTACTTTAGTCTCTGAACAGGATTGGATAACACTTCAATGTTCCCCCTGTCCCTGTAGGTGGAGCTAACGGCGCTATAGCCCGATGAATGTCCCAAAGTTTTTGTCTTCTACGTCACTTGACCTCGTGGTGTAGTAGGTTAGCACATTCTAGTACTGAAAGAAAGATGCGGGTTCAAGTCCCGTCGAAGCCAAACAATTTTTGGGATATTATTTGATTTCTTATTTAACAGCCATCTTACCCATAACACAAATTCTGCTTAGCTTGGGGCTAGGTGATGCTGTGTGGATTGTCCAGCATTATTTATTTATTCATGAATAGAGGACCTACTCATTTCATGAAACGCTATTTCTGTTCATCTTCGACGAAAATATCCGAAAGTTTCTTTCCCGATCGCTTATTACTTCGAAAGCTCGCACGTCGTTCTCGACAAAAGCCCGACACAGGCCCGACACAAACTCTGATAATTAAACTTGTTAAGCTCCGACAGGTCGTCCCCTTTACGGGCTGACTGCGCCTGTACCTTCTGCAAAGGGAATCATTACGACTTCTACTTGTCGAAACTGTCTGTAGGGCTGCCAGATTTATGTATAAGTCTAGCTTGATTTATTGAGATTTTGAAACTTGAGTTTGGCTTCATGACTGTTTTGTATTTCTTTCAAGGGTGCAGCAGCTTGTACGCACGATTTTTTGGCGGGATAAAAAGTGGCCTCTACATAATATGTTAGCCTAGCTCTACATAATAATATGTAGAAGCCTGAAATATAGCATAATATGCTAAATTTGAAGCAGATGCTAATAGGTAGTTTTATTTTGTAAAAATCTCTACTAACTTTACCCAATATAATAATTATAAGGAATTTATCAGTCTTTAACTTAGAATTTCACGTTCTAAGTTAAAGATTGATAGATTCCTTCGTTCAGCTTCTTTAATAATAGCGGTTTTTGTTTTAAAATGTTAATTAACAAAGTAATTACAATAAAATAATAAAAACAAATTAGATTTATATTTACAATTGAAACAACTGATCTAACTGCAGACTGTTGCAAACAATCTACAGGTAGCTCAACTGATCCATATCGGATAGTATAGCCATATCTGGCTGCATTGCCCCGCTGTTTTTGTTGATTTGTAGTAATTATATAGTATAGTGAAACTTTTATAGTTGGAGACAGGATTAGGACCTTTATCATGAATGAATTTGATTTATTTTTGCATTATCCCCGTTCAAGATGGATCGGTATCTAAAGCATCATTTGTGTCAACCCTAGCTCCCCCAGAGAGCCATACGTCACATTAGTTGGGCGTTGGCGTCGCCGTTGTTTCGCGGCCAACGAAATAACACTTCCATCAACTTATCTGCTCTATAAAGATCCGGGTTTTAATACTTAATACCAACTTCTAAACAAAGCTCAAATATTGTCATGTCATGGTTCCCATTGTTAAGTGTATTTAGAACCACCCTGAAAGCCCTCCCCCTCTGAAGGGAAAGAAGGGGACACCTTCTAACAAATAAAGGATAACTTAAATCGGACGACATTCTGAAAGCTACCATTGCATTGGACAATGAACACGTCATAGTCAATACGGTATAGACGGTGAATGAAAAAGAGTATAGATAATTGTTGTATTTTGTATGTGTGTGTCTGAAGACGCAACTGCCCAAATTTATACTAATTGAAGACGTCCTAAATATTAGTCTGTAAATTAAATATGCGCTAATAGCTCCGCTGTCTGACTGAACAGATAAGTTCGTGGCCAACCTTAAGGCCTTAGGATGCCACTCGGGAGCTATAAAACAATTCTAAATTCTAAGTCTTTACGGTTCGGACTTCTTGATTTACAATACAGTAACAATAATTTATTTTCTGAAAAACACATTATTTTTAGGCACACTAAATATTACACAAAAAGGAAACTTAAAGATAATTAAATGATTAATAGGTATGTCTAATAAGATTTGCTACGGCTCCACACAAGTGAAAGAAATACTCAAACTGAACAACGCTTAGAAAAAAAATCCAAATTTCGAATTAAAAAAAATCATACGAAATTTTGATATTTATTCTATCGCTGTTGATTTAAGTATCTTTCTTTCAATCAAATATTTGTCAAAGTATTTACACAAATTGGACATTTCACGAATAGAACAATTTATTTATACAGCTACAGATTTTTGATTTTTATGGCCGTTGAAGCATACACCAGCCTTAACCCGGTGGTGTCGAGTTACGGAGTCTATATGTGAATTGGGGCCATTATTTCAGGTTTAATCTGGATTAAGGAAATAGCAGAGTTTATGGACGTATTGAGTTAAATTATTACCAGGCATAGATCTAAGTAGAATAATATTACTTAGGTCGATGGTACCAGGGCTTGTTTTTGTAGTCAACTGCACGAGTAACGCCGAATAACAGTACCTATTAACAATGTAAGCAGTCAATGAAAGCGCATTCAAGGCTGTGGATTTAACTCCTGCCTTCAATCCGGCGCCGTCTGTTTTTCTGACTTCATATAATTCTGGTTTCTTCAAGAAAATAGTAAAGAAGCATGTTTCTGCTTCATGCCACCAATAGGCCCAGCATCGCTTCCCATCAGGCGAGTTATTGCTAAACGCAAGCCTACTCATAATATACGAGTAAAGTACCTACATAAAAAAAAATACTTAATTAACATTTTGTATTACACAATCTACCGTACAAGTACGAACTACATATATACTTACGACCCAACATCACTAAAAAGGTTGGTTCTATTTGTACTATCAAAAGAGTTCCAACCCTTCCATTGATCTTTAATAACCAATAACGTGGTATTCCATATTTTTACAATGTCCCGGGAGTATGACCGAGTCCAAGTGCCTTGGGCATATAAGTTTAGACAGGCTATATATAAGTTTCTTTGTATTTAGTCGCTTGAGATTGGAAAAGTAATATCGGCTGGACGTCTGATGTTTGTTTGTATGAAGCTAGTTGGGTCGAAGAGCAAAAAATATAAATGGTATTACGATATTATTTTTTGGTCGAACGGTTTCCAGTCAAAAATACCTTACATTTATCAAATCACCAGTCTAAAGCTAGGTCCCTAGGTCTATCTAACGCTGAATTTCATTTCCAGAGACATCGTACTCAAAAATCATTCACTCAAACAATTTGTATAAAAATGTAAAATAAATAAATAATGCTGGACAATCCACACATCATCATTTAGCCCCAAGCTAAGCAGAGCTTGTGTTATTTATTTATTTAAGAAGATATAAGTAGTAATAGAAGTTATGGGTAAGTACTAGATGACTGTAAATAAGGTACAAAATAATTAGATTTTTTTGGACGTATCGTGAATAGATTTACTTACACTAGGTAACACCTATCTTCCCATTACCTTACCTTTAAGTGGCTTAACTGTTCGCGATTATAATATAAAGGCAGAGGACTTAAGATAAACACACAAACACCCATACACTCGCGGATAAGCAGTAGACAAATGTAAAAAGATCCTGTTTCTAATCCAGTGCTTATCCGCTGGATCAAAGAACTGGATCCGCGTAAATAATCCCGAATCCCCGCCACTCCCGAGAATTCATTTTATTTGTCTTTGATTTTCCATAACCCATAAACTAAACCGGTATTACTTCATAACTTCGGCATGGATGAAGGAGAAACAACGCGAAAGGTTTTCCTCGAGTTTCCCCGACGTTTCCGAGAGTTTTATCTATAAAGTTTCTGGACCAGGGATATTATTTATGAATGGAGATACGCCGTTTTGCCTGCTCTCGGCTCTTTTGAAAATGGTGTTGTCGCCTTTTATCTTTGGGAGGCAGGAGTCCCTTTGATGGATTTTTATTCGTACAAGTTAAATGGATTATTTTTTCGGATTTGTTGACATAAGTAATTTGCAGCTAACTCTAGGTAAGCTCGAATATAATCGTTTTTATAAGCGAATAAGAAAATGAGTGATCAACAATAGTAGCCAAAGATTATGTAATGTTACGTAACACCACAACACAACAACAAAAGTGATAGATGATCGGGCTCATTATTACGTTATTGTTGTCGGCTAGTGTCAACGTCAACCCGGGGGCAGGACGAGACATGTGTTCCTTCCAACCCAGATACAGATACGATAATTATAGAGATATCTACATGTATCTTATAAATATAATATTACATATTCATCTTATTACCAAAATACATTAGTATTTCTGGGCTTTCTTTGTGGGCTGGAAAAAAAACATTTTAGATTCTAGCATCAACGATAAAAAGTTGATTCCAGCTTGTACTTCTCCGTCAGAGCGTTAAATGGCTAACAGCTGTCTTTCTGAGTTGAAATAGGGGACATCTTTCTACATTTTGTAAAATGAGCGAGACTTCACTCCCAGTTACTGCACTAACGCGCTGAAGGTGTTTTCTGGCCTTTACCCATTTTCGGTAGAGTCAACGTCAAAAGTTCAAAAACTCTTGGAACGAGGGATATGTTTCAAAAGCGTGTTAAGATTGGTTGAGCGTTTTAGTTTTTCATATTATAAAGTTGATATAGTATACTATTTTTTTAAATTTTTGTTCCCTGTATTTGCTAATAAATCTTAATTTCTTTGTAAAAAACCTACATCAGTTTAGTTTTATGAAAAAGTATGATTTGTATTAGTCTAGAATGAATAACAAGAGGCTAGATTTAATAGTTTACGAAGGTCGTTAGCGTCATGATATGAAAACAGAAGCACGTAATTTCTAGGAATATCGTGTTTTTCAAGCTGAATAAATTATGAATTCAAAAGGTATTGATTCGGTTACAACTTTGATATTTTTATAGGGATTTTAACTTTGTGGCATAGGTAAGACATAACTTAAAATTTTACTTTTTTTTTCGTTGAATTGTAGGTACTAGGTATTGTATTAATCAAACCTGACATAGCCCGAGCAAGTCCAACTGATTGATACCGGACGAAGATAAAACTGTTAACTGTGTGTTGAACTTTGTCCTTGGACTGACGAATGACGAAACTCAATTGAGAACGAAAATTAGGAACGTTACATAATAACAACTTTTTCAAATATTTTATTTCCGAAATAAAATATTTAAAAAAGTGAGTAAAATCTGCAAAAATCTAAAAAACTGCGCGCACGCTGCTAACTGAAGCACTACAAAAATATGTGCAGGTCAACTAAACACACTCGAGCTCGTAGATTCCACGCGCCCCTTCGAGGCAGTGAATGGGTTAAGAAGTCAAATAACCTGTGTTTTGTTTACAGAAGAGGCGGCTAAGGAGGCCGCCAGGAACGGAACCGAGGGTCCAGGGGCCAACGTCAACATGACGCAGGACAAGCCTAACATGATGGTCGGTGAGTATTAACAAGGATGTTGGTCCTTGACGATCAATCACAAGGTTTACAAGCAGATTTGAATCTTGTCTCTAAAGAGATCTTAGAGAATGGCTCCTTGTTAAAGCGCTGGTCCGAGGAAGGATGATGAAAAAATCTTCCGCTTATGGAAGAACTAACAAGACATGTCCTTTTCTACCGGTAGGGACGGGAGTTTCGATGGGTTATGCGGGTTGCAGACCGAAAGCTAAACTTACTTTGGGCATAGCTGACGCAGAATAAGAATAAGAATAATTTTATTGTAAAATTGTGTTAATCATAGTTACATGAAGGTCTAAAATTATAGTAAGTATCAACAATTTTATCCTATTCGGACATACAATCTTAGTCTAGGCAGATAATCATCTAATGTCAAAAAATTCTCTCAAATTGTAATGAACGTTATTAACAAGCCACTTCCTTAACTTAAGTTTAAACAGCTTTTCATACATGCGTGCAGACTGCTTTGAACTATGCAAACAACGCTATGTGGTATGAAAAATGGCATCAGTTATGCTACCTAAGCTAAAATAAGTAAGCCTTCGGTCTGCAACCCGCATTTTGGTTGCTGGTGGAAAGTACAGGCAGAGGTTTATCAGCTATAGCTCAGGTTGACCGACATGACGCTGTGCACCGTAGACGCACTCCTAGCAGGCTCTGTAAAAGGAAATGGCTTAGGTCATTAACCAGGGCTTAGGTATTTATCAGGGTGGGCCCATCTGCTTATCAATTAGAATAGGATATTTCGATCAATCAAGAAATCAGCAATCAATAACTTTTATTTTTTTAGGCATACAAAATAAGCTCTTAGACAAGTCAAGTTTTAAACTGTAAATAAAAATCAAATAAGAAATTAAGTGTAAATGAATTTTCCCTTCACTTCAATTTAAATGAAGGTAAGAGTCAGAATTTCAAATCAAAATCACATGACCACCAACCCAACGTTCAAGTCCTCTTTTTACCAACAGCTGCCCCAAAAATACCCTATTTTAGGTAAAATTTCCGTCATTTCTCATTTCACTTTCTTATCTTTCAATTCCCGGTCCAAGTTTTAATGGTGCGATTATTTGGAGGCTGGTGCCAGTGCAATTTACATAAGCCATCCTCGGACAGCTTGGCTTCCCGACGATTTGTCTTTGCCCAGAGTCGGTGCCAAGTTTTGACTGGAATCGAAGTTTGATAGATGCTTTGCTCACTTTTCGGGGCAAAGTTGTGAAGTCAAGTTTTGAAGGATATCAAATTATGAAACAAAATGTAATGGATTATGGTAATTTGATAGTCTTAAATCAGATAATATTACTATCTGATAACTGATCCTACAAAAGTAGGTATTATTGTACAAATCTGTACATATTCCCTTTGTTGTGATTGTGATCCTTATTGTTATGTTACGTACGCTCAACGGGCTTAGGCTCTAGTCCATTGGTTTAGTGTCAATAACCTTCTGCTTAATGAAACCGAAACGAAATGTATAAGATTTATTCTAACCAATGTAAAACAAGTTAAGGCTGATGTAAACGTCGAAGGAGAAACGTTAGAAATTGTTAACAGTACCGTATTCTTAGGAATAACTTTAGTTCTGCAGCGTATACAGTCAAAAAAATCCGTCATCGTACAGACGTTGATACTTCTAGACCAGTCTATTTCAGCTTCTTCCATAGTGTTATGTCTTATGGCATACTGCTGTGGAGGAACGCTGCAGATATTAACACCGTATTTGTGATGCAAAAGAGGGCTGTTCGTGCAATCTATAATATGGGTCCCCAAGAAATCCTACGTGATAAATTCAAAGAAATAAACATAATGACAGTACCATGTCAATATATTTATGAAAACTTGTTGTACACTCAATCGGAATATCAATCGGTTCCCTAAAAATAGCGAAATATATAATTTAGATACTAGAAATATGAATAAAGTCGCTGTGCCCACAACTAGGCTACACAAGATTAAGACAACAAAATACCAAATGAATGGAAAAAATGATCAATAAATAAATTAAAACAAATTGTTAAACATTATCCTTTGTAAAAAGGTTTACTACAAAATATCAGATTATCTAGATGATAAAAAAGGTAGGGTCAAGTTTTGCTCCTACTCGAAAACTAACAACCTGACAAGGTAAAGGTTTCTTGTCCGCTTCTTTACCTTTCCATAAAAAGATTGAAGTGAACATAAAATCAAAGTGATCGATCACTTTATTTCCTAGTTTTACTTAATTTGAATTTTGTGACGTGTCCAAGTGTCCTGTAAGGTCTAAAGGAAATAAAGCACTTTGAATTTGAATTTGAATCTTGTTACATATGTTTGTTTGATGTAAAAATCTACGGTTAATTCAACGTGTGTATTGTATGGATCACGGTCGTCAGTGTTGTATGTATCACTGTAGAAGCTTAATGACGGCGCCGCCGCCGTGCCTGTCAACGAGCTTCCATAGTGATCCATACAACACTGGCAACCGAGTGATTACGCACGGCTAATTAACCGAAGATTTATACGGCGAAAAAACGTGTGTGGACAATGGCCCTTATTCTACGTAATATTTTGCTTTGTTTCTGAGTTTATTCTTCTTGAAAAATTTTACTGACCTATCGATAACTGGTGATCTATAAATACTTTTGGGTTTGTTTCTTTGGGTCAAAGCTTCTTATCTTATCGTCCAAACAAATAATATAATAGGTCAGGGCTATCAATAATACTTATATAACCTAATAAAGATAGCCTAATAAATTGGCCCCTATGACTTCCCCTATAGCTCAATTTGATCAAACATGTGTCCAAGATCAAGTTGCTCAATTAGGCCAAGTTACGAGAATAGCTCAAAGTGTCACGCACTGTGCTCTAGTTAGGACCTTCGGCCTTTGCCTTCGTTGTTTCATTTCCTTTCCTCTGTAGTCCCAAATTGCTAGCAATTATCCCTGCTGGTCCTTTGTTGCATATGCTGCATGGAACACGTCAGAGCTGATAGGTAGGTATGATTATACACTTATAGATTGTATTCCTCTGTAGTCTCGAATAGCTCCAATTTGGACTGTTTATTCGTTCTGTGATTTTTTTAACACATGTGATCACCAATCCGCCCGCTAACCGCGTGGTACCGTGATTATGGCAAAACCCTCCATTTTTAGGGAGGCATGTTAAGGCTGGTGTGTGCTCCAACGACCTTGAAAACACAAAATAATGATCTATAGTCGTATAAATAAATTGTTTTATTCACGAAATGTTCAATATGTGTAAAATACTTTGACAAATATTTGAATGAAAGAAAAATACTCAAACTCAATAGCGTTTAAAAGAAATATCCAAATTTCGAATAAAAAAGATATTCATTTACACCCGTTTGGGGCCCCTGTAGAACCCCATATCTTTGATACGGCTAATACGGCAGCCTCTGCATTGTCTAAACATCATCGTCAAGTCAACCCACCGAAACTCACTTCTGGGTATAAATTTTAATAAACGTTCTCTTTATATTTTCCGATGTATACAAGCGATGTATACAAGAGTACCTTAAATGCTATAAATTTCTGACTTAAGTTAGGTAGTTATATCGTAAGGCTTCTTTAATCCGGATTACAGTGAGGGAAGCCCTGGTTAGAAACTTGTATTAAAATCTCACCGATTCAAACGATTTTTTATGAATAGCTTAATGTTAACTCTAGTGTTCGTGACTTGAACAAAGTCCTCGTTCTTTAAGTAAAGTCTGCTGACTTTATCTTTTAGAAGGTAAGCTAAAGAATAAGTTACGTGGCGAACCTGAGTATCAAGGCTTATAGAGATTCATGAGAGGAATATCACAAAAAGTTTTTGCATGAAATATTTTCTTGAAGTTTACTACAGAAATTTATTTTATTTCTAAAGTCGCTTTGCCAGTTACGCTGTACAGTAAATACTGTAAATTGTTTACTGTAAATTTCGTTCCGACGACAGAGTCATGGTGCCATCAGTAACTGCATCATCTTTCACATTTCATCGACCTTCCTCCAAAAAGTTTAAGTTATGTGCATCCATCCGATACCCACTCTTTAGGTCCAATTTAACTATTGCAATTGAACGCGTTCAATATAAGATAAACTCAAATGGTTCAGCGCATGTTTCAGCGCACTTTACCGACATAAAGTTGATCCGGTTCAAGCGCTAAACCGATTTCAAGAGCTCAAGACACCAATAGCATTACGAATTTGATCTCGATCAAGCTGAACTTAGTTTGGTTGACCTTATTTTTAACAGCAAACTGTGAAATTGAATGTAAGGTTAAATTTCACAGCACATAAGTAGTTGTAGGTTCAAACATTTTGCATTTTGATTGAATTTGTTTCTTGTTCCAGACATCGTGATCCCATCGCTGCTGATAGCAGCCCTCTTCATCGGCAATGCATTCATCGTGCTGATTATCTACAAGTATAGGAAACGGTGAGTGTAAGCATTTAGGTAAAGTAAACTTTACAATCGGTAAGTTGTTAATGGTGATGGCTGGCTGACAGGTAGTTATTAGTGTTCAGTTTAGAATGTCTCTTTTATGTTATCTACGTAAGCACTAATTGAGCGAAGCCGCGAGCTGAACCAAGAACAGATTAAAGAAGTTCACATAACCATTAAATGATGTAATTTGTTCACAAACTTTGAAGTTCATAAAATTGTACTCAAATTACCTTAATAAACCTACCTACTCCATCATAACCTGCCCGAACATTCCGGAATCATTTTTGTCCTCTGTGTTCCAGTTATTGTGTTTTGTTTCGTGATCTCATTCTATCGTTGCCAGTGAACCATAGACGGGATACACGTCAATCGTCAACACAATGGAAAGCTTTACGTATCAATAAATATTTGACACTGTCCTAGTTATATTCATTCATTGATCTCTCTGTGATCTCATATCGGGAGATTTAATCCGTTGACAATGGCTTTGATGGAGTGAAATGTTTGCTCTGTTTTGGTGGTTATCTAGGATTTTGTTGGATTGTGTTGAGCTGTGCCATGGTTAATTTTGCTGTGATTTTCTGATGTAGTCTTATTTTGTGTTTGAGTACCTATTTGGTGCAGTAGGATTCTTGCAGCGACACAAAAGTGGATTGCAAACTTTTTATTTGGAGTATGAATGAGTGTTCATGTTTACCAGCTTTTGCTAAATAGCATTTCAGTTATCTAGGCTCCATCTTATAATTTAGGTGCTTAAGGTTACGATGACATTTGACAAAACGATGCTAACTAGAAAAACGGGAAGTTCTGCATTATTTATTTTAGAAATGTTTTACATCAGAGACGACTTTTGTCTTTTTGAGAGAACTCTGTATTATTGAGACCACCAACCCGAGTTTTCAGACCATTCTAGATCTCAGCTTATCCTACGTCATTGTCAGCTCAATTCATCTTCATTTGTATGGACAGCTAGCCAGCCAGACGGACAGACATCATTTGTGTCCTATTGTATCCAGGAAGTAACAAGCAACATCGTGCACTCACAAGGAATATGAAATAGGATTGCCTTAGCGAATGGTAGATGGTGGGTGTGAGTACCTCTATAGAGGTGCATACTCGTATAGGTGATAGGTTAGTATTTCCATTTGGTTGAAAAAGAAGGGTAATAAAATCCTATGCAATGAGTTCACGATAAGCAAAATTGTAGATTTTTTACTGGATTAGCAATGCTGGTTAAGGAGAAGATCTAGGGTGTGGGCGGAAAACTTGTCAGAAATTTCCGAGGTAACTACATGGCATCGAAATTTCAGTAAAAAAATCTCAATGTATCACTGGCTATTTCGTTATTTTTTATTTTTTTTATTGATAACGGTAAAGTCCTTGAATACCATCACACTTAAGAAAGCGAAGATGTATTACCCCCAGGTGTGCCCCAGGTCAAAATTACATATTTTCAGAATGGCTCTATGCCCGATTCGTGTAATGTAGACGTCATACGTGTCATAGCCATAAAATACATTGGATGGAACCTACGAAAAAGTTCTCAATAAAGTTCGTTGGAGTTTAATGTGATTCGGTTGGGGATGGAATTAACTTCTAAAAATTATATGAATGTATATGGATGGAGTTAAGGTATATGGAATAAAGATAAATGCATTTCATCTACTTTTATTCCATATACCGGTAAGTAGTCGGTACCTGTGCTCTCGGGCCATTATGATAATGAAAATGTATTTTTTTTACTACAAATAAGGACAATGTTTGGCAGCTCTGTCTTCTGTAATAGTTATAAAAACTGTGTAACAGAAGGCAGCGTCTTCTCATTGAGATTATTAAAGGGTTCTAACAACTAACGAAGGGGTAACAACAACAACTAACAGGCTAAATTTGTTTCTTCGTCGCTTCTTTACTTTAGTCTACATACTGATGCGACAGTAATCAAAAATATCACTTTATTTCCGTGTCAGTGGTTAATTTTTAGATTTGACCTTTTCTAAGTGTACATTTATTGTATTTATGGAAATAAAGAGTTTTTATTTGATTTGTTCATACCCAAGTACCCCACTTACAAAGTAAATTACCTGCTAAATAAACATAACTGCCCCGTTTGCCACTATAACTTTTGACACACGAAACTCAGTTCTACCTCCATTGACTTAAAGCAGTTATTGCATAGACCGGAACCGCCCGTGTTATTGTTGGAAATCTACGAAATCTACCGACATTGTGCTAATATTGAGATAAGCTTCCGTTGTGCCGATTCTGGCTGAAATTGTTGAATGCAGGACCAGATTTGGGATTCAAATATGGTAATATCTTTGAGCAATTGCCTTCTGCTAAAGTTTAGGTTCTGTTGAATTGAAAGTTGGTTGGGGCCAACTATTACTTAACAAGAAAGGACAAGTGGTAGAAGGCCTAATTTGGAACACCTTCTAGCAGATATTCTATAGCAATTAAAAAAAAACGAAATTTTTGTATTCATTAAAATTGAACTCATGATGTCTGCGCTATTAATTATATTTTTAGCGAAACTAATTAATTATATTATATTAATACTGTATTAATCATAGTTTAGGATTTTTTAATAATATTAATAGCGAAATTAATTAATTATATTATAATTCATACTGTATTCATCATACAGGATTTAACCATAAAAACAAAAAATCTTAACAAAAAAATACATCCTGTATAGTCTTGTCCGAAACAATTGCATTTTAATTGATATTTTTAAAAGAAGTTTTCATATCAAAGAGGTAATTGATGAATCTACTAATCATCCGATAATCTTTCAGTTAATTGGCATTAACTGAAACTGAAAGATAATCGGTCGGATAATTGGTAAATCACTGACACTGCGTGGGGGGGGGGGGGGGGGCCCTCACGTCCTCATTCTGTATAGATATTTATTTCCCTACCCCACTGTTCCATGTGTTCGCAGTTAGGCCCTCTGCCAACGAAACGCCGCAAAAGCCGTTTTCAAAATACGAGTAAATCTTCAGTTACAGTAGTCAACGAGCAAATTCCTTTTTTTCAAAAGTTTGACTGTTTTCAGCCATGTTTTTCGTTTAGTACCTACTTACCCAAACCGTTTACATGAAAAAAATTGTAAGAAAAAATTATAATCAAAACATTGTACTTTATTTCAATATTTAAAACTGTGAATGTACTTTATTTCAATACTAACTTAAAATTCACTTTCACTCTTTTATAAAACGAAGTGCAAGTAACTACCATTTAAAATGGTAAGGACTCCTCCTGGTTCAGATCCTTTCTTGCTCTTCTGTCCAAAGCTAGTGTGCTCCAAGTAACTCCATCTAGTTGCCTGTTAAAGCGTATTTTTATCTCAATAAGATTAGGCCCCTTAGTACCAGAAACAACGAGATATATCTACCAATGTACCATAAATCTACCAATCAAAAAAAACTCTTGGAACATACGAATAGGCTTTCAAGTAATACGTAAATCCTAATGTAACGTCTTCTTCGACTATTTAAAGGTATGTTAGTACAAAAGGCTATTCGAGCTATGCACACTTAGCTTCTATCTAAACAAGCATTTCGACTTATGATCTAAAGCACCGAGATAGAGCTTCATGTTAAACATCCTTGCTTTGCCCTTTCGCTCTAGGTTTGCCCTCTTTACTCTGTTTGATTTGAACATCAAAGAGTCTTTGACGATGTTAAACTGCACCTTATCTGGATAGAAATAAGAGCTTATTGTAGGCTAGGGCATAAGGGTCATTTTGCAGTGTAATTGCTGCAGGTGGTCAATATTGGCTACAGGATGAGTTCATTAGAGTTGATTTGTTAACTCGAGTTGTTGAGTGAAAGTATAGGACAAATTTGTGGCCATATGTTTCAATTCTGCTTCCTCTCAAATAGTTAAAAACATTCAGGTAGTAGTCCACTCTGTCCGAACAATTTAAATAATCTCATGTCAATTGACCTTCGTTTGACCGCAATATCACTTGATGGAAAGTGACTATGTGACAGACGATGTCTCAACAAGACAAACAAAAGTGAATAGGTATTCACTCTTGTTTTGATGGTTTATAAATGTTTTCTTCTATAATCATTTTGTTGTTTTTTTACGTATGTTTATTTGAGATATTATTATATTTTATGTACTTGCTAATCTACAATTAGTCTGGAGTGTTCCACAGCTAGACAAATGCCTCCTCCTGGTCCCTTGCAGACCTATTCATTCGTTTGTTTTACTATTATGAGTATATTATTTTTATTTTTTCTTTCATTTAGTGATAACGCTCCTCCGCCGCAAGAAGGAACATTATGCCATTGGATCTACGACCGACTGTAAAACTACCAAAAATGTTGTTTTTAAATGTTGGTATTTTTTTTTACTAGTCGTCATTGTAGGCAGAAAATTTAGAGCCTTCACTTTTTTGATGTAGAATTCGTCATATTGATTCTTATAGTATAAAATGTAGGTGTAACCTAGGAAAAAAAGGAAACTTAGTTTATTGTATTTTCTATGTATAATAAAAATATCTATCTATGTAATGTATTGTATTAAGTATATCAGTTATCTAGTACCCATAACACAAGCTCTGCTTAGCTTGGGGCTAGATGATGCTGTGTGGATTGCCCAGCATTATTATTATTATAACGTATTATAACTTAAATAGTGGTATTGAAAATGACGTCATCTCTCATGCTGTCCCACTCAGCAGGGCTATTCAGAAATTCAGAATCTCTGTTTCCGAGTCTTCAACTCGGAATCTGACACAGTTTCGCGCGAAATTGAAATATTTTAGCAATTTTTAATATTTTATTAAAACTAACAGAAAAGTAGGTTTCCAGAAATCGACGATTATTTTCTATGAACCTATGAACCTATGTATAAAGTATAATAATAGAGCTTTTGGTAATATGTTGATATTTTGTACCTAATCGTTTTACGGAAAATTACTTTTCCGCTGTTTATATTCCTTGTAGAACGCAGAAAATATTAAAAACCACTAAAATATTTGAATTTCGCGCGAAACTGTTACAGATTCCATGTCGAAGACTCGGTAACGGAGTTTCTGAATAGCCCTACAGATCGGATTCCATGCAGGACAGCATGAGAGATAACGTATTCTCATTCCCGTTCTAGAAGAACGCAGGTTATAGCAAGTCATCCGGACCGGACCCTAATATCGTTGATATCGGTTGACACTTCATTCATCAGTAAAGGCGCTTCGGTGAAACATCCGCATCAGCACACAGACGTTCACTGATGAACACGCCTTCCCCAAACAAGAGGGGTTTATTGACCCAAATCACCACGCCTAGCGGGCGGATTGGTGATCGCAGTGAGGGTGTTAAATAATACACAGAAGGAAGCAGCCCTTCCTCTGGTAGATCCCCTTAGTCGGCTCTTACGACATCTACGGGTTGAGTTGGACCGCCATGGCCTTTCGGTGAAACATTCTAAAATATAAACAAAAATAGCACACAATAGACAGACAGTAATTATTGTACCAAATCATTTATTAAGTTATTTGATGTACATCGAGTTCTTAAGATGAAGTGGGATGAACCCTATTGGGGCGCTTCAACATAAAATTATACCTAGGTACCTAGGAACTTAATATTAATAAAAGGAAAACTTAAAGTAAACCAACACGTTAAACTTTAAAACTTAGTTGAGTATTGACTAAAGTATTACTCTAAGGCCCGTATTGTGAAAGTTTGCTCAGTCATAGATCTATGCTTGATTGACGCTTATGCCATAGAGAAGCGTTATTCAGGCATAGATCGATGACTGAGCAAGCTCGCTGTGCCCACAACTAGACTACACAAAATCAATGTATCTTTTAAAGGGCATTGTATACGCTTCTACAACAAAACTCCTAGTGAGTTGCAAAAATTATCAGTAAATAAATTCAAACAAATTGTCAAAACCTTCTTGTGTAAAAAGGCCTACTATAAAATATCCGATTATCTAGAGGATAAAAAAGCTTGGGACGGGATTTGCTCCAACTCGAAAAATAACAACTAACAGGCTAAAGGTTTCTTCGTCGCTTCTTTACTTTAGTCTACATACCGAAGCGACTGAAATCAAAAATATCACCTTATTTCCGTGTCAGTGTTTAATTATTAAGAATTTGACCTTTTCTAAGTGTACATTTATTGTATATGGAAATAAAGAGTTTTTGACTTTGACTTTGACTTTCGTAATACGGGCCTAAATGTTCTTTCGAAAAGCATTTAGACACAATGAATGATTTTAAGGGTTACATTTCAGACTGACTCAAAACATAACTCTACTTTCTATTACTATTACCGTAGTCAAGCTAAAACGATACTTTGATAAAGATGGCGTTATCCATTTCTCTAGTGCCCGTGTTCGTTTCCGTGTCCTATATATATCTTTGTCCGAATATGAGTGGCCGAGAATTGGCCATTGGCCGGCGTACGTGATTCAATTCCATTCATTCCTTGTAGCAAAATGCTAACAATGGAATTTTGTTCTTTGGATTGAGTGATCATCATCATCCTACTGAGAAGACGTCCACTGCTGGATATAGGCCTCCCCCAAAGATCGTCACAATGATCGGTCCTGCTGGATTGAGAGTCGGTAGAAAACAAATAAGATAATTTTACAAAAAAAATATCGATGCCTTTACTTTGAATCTTTTTGAATTTTTTTTTATCGCTCAGATACACTAATTAATGATAAAATTACATTAGAAATGCTGCACTAATTAGGAATTAGTCGTTGCTAAAACTGCACAAATTTATATCAAACAAATGAAATGATAATGAAAAATATTATTTTTTGATACAAGAGTTCAAGTAAATTAAACAAGGCTAGGGCTTGTATTATGAAAGCTTGCAGTCATAGATCTATGCTTGAGTGACGTTAACGCCATAGAAAAGCGTTACTCAGAGTTAATCAAAATCGGTTCATATTTTGGGAGCAAAATTCTTTAGACAGATCCAAATAAACACGCTAAACTATTTGCGTTGAGGGTTAAGAAGCATTTCATCTAAGGATAACCCAAAAATTCAACATTTTGCAAAGTCAACCGAATGCTCCTATAGGGAAATAAACATTAAACTTTGCTCCAAAGCTCGATATTTATTACGCTGTCGTGACTTTTTTCGCAATGGGATCTTTATATAAGAAATAGTCAACGTAAAAATTCTGAAACTAAGATATCTGTCATCGTACTATTAAAGTCGAATAGATTTATCTAGTTATAAAGCCTGTGAGCGTCGATTGCTGGATATAGGCATCTTCTCTATTCTTCTCTATTATACCATCCTATCTGGCCTGTGCCACCTTCATCCACTCTTAACATTTTGACTGCCACCGACGCACACAGTGATGTAGGACAGCTCGGAAGTGAACGCGCTAATCTCAATAGATTTATCTGTTAACAATTATATTCTAAATCGTAAAACCTTTTACTACGTTTATTAAATCAATGCCTATAAATAAAGCTTAAAGAAAGTCCGAACCAAAGGGATGTTTTGTTTATTAATCTCGGCAACTTTCTACCCTTTTCTTTGGAAGGATTTAATTTAGGTAACGAATGTTTAAGATAATTTACATTTCATTACTGTAAGTAATTGGTTGATGAGATTCGCCCGCTGTGTAGGGTTAAATTTTGTAGGTTCTGTTCACACCTTTAAAATTATAAATTAATTAGTTCAGTACAGTCAAACATAAAAGTTGCCGAGCATTACAATTTTCAAGAACACCGTTTATGAGGTCACATTCCGCGCCATTTTTTAAAATGATAGGCATACAATTTCGTGTTCATAGGAGCGGGGCAGAGCATACCTACGTTTTTGGAACGGTGTAAGCGCAAAAATCAAGTTTTTTGCTTATTAACAAGAAAGCTACACAACTAAAGGGGCGAACCTAGCGGGTTTGGTTGTCAAACTAGGCCTAGATCTCATATTCATTTTATTCATGGGATCCCCGTGGTAAAAAAACTTGAATAACATAAAATTATTTTTTTTCTTTGTTTCATGGAATGTAAATATATAATTATATATAATTAATAATTTATAAAGCGATTGCGAAAAAAAATACGATAAAAAAATCATGAAAGTGCATTGTTTCGCACACAAGTTGGTCGAGATGTTTGTGTGTAATTTTCGATAAGTAAATAAAATACTGTAAACTGTATAAAGGGTGGCTGTATTCGTAGACAGAGAAATGCGTGTATATCAGTCAGTGGCCGTAAGCGTGTGTTCTCTCGGCGCGGCCGGACCCCCGGCTCGGTCGGCGCCGGTCGTAGCTTGGTAGTGGGGATTTGAAGCGGTTGTCTCCGACAGAGATGTCAGGAACCCTGCGGTCTATGGAAATGGCTTATATTTTGATTCGTAGGTTATTATTTTACTAATTATTTGGTTCCTTGAACCAGTTTGTTCATAGTTGTGCAGTTTTCTAGTAAACAAGCAAAAACTTGATTTTTGCGCTTATGCCGCCAAAAGCGCTCCTATGATATCTGTCCCTGTCTCGCTCCTATGAACGCGAAATCCTATGCCTATACTTTTCACAAAATGGCGCGCAAAGCGCCCGTAAACTGGAGCCGTGGCGATCGCGACGTAACAATCGACCCCTGCAACGCAGTCCGTGGATGTCGTAAGAGTAGACTAAGGGAATCTACCAGAGGAAGGCCGGCACTCCGCCTGCCAAGCGTTGTGATCATGACAAAACCCAAAAAAGTTTAGAGGATGCACGTGGACGTATGAGTGCTGCTAGGCGCTGTCACACTGCAAGCTCTTTCGAAGTGTACGACTATATAACTCTTATATAGCTTCTCTCTTCTATAGCATACTCTTCGATAGCATTTTTGGGGTATAACTCGTTATACCCCTAAAACTGCTATCTGAATACAAAATCTTGCTCATAGATTTTGCTCTTGACTGTACCTTGAAGTGTTTGGTAACAGTTATTGGTAAATTGAGAAACGGTGTCTCTAATTGTGGTTAGTGTAGATATTGGTAGTTGTAATGTACAAGTTAGGTGTAGTAAAGATGTAGATATTGTTTGGTGGGTAGCCTATTTACATTTCATAAGTACATATTATAGGAACTTGAAACCTTACCTAGCTTTGCAAGCCAATGGTATCGATTCTGTTGTTTTAGGATTCATAACTAAAATTTACCGATTTCTAAATTTTTTAAGTTAGGCTGATCTAAAAATTATGGTATTCTATAAACAGATCCTAAAAATACCTAAAATCAGAACGTCCTAAAAATACCTAAAACAGAACGTGT
Source organism: Eupithecia inturbata (assembly GCA_963662085.1). Classification (NCBI taxonomy): domain Eukaryota; kingdom Metazoa; phylum Arthropoda; class Insecta; order Lepidoptera; family Geometridae; genus Eupithecia; species Eupithecia inturbata. The sequence continues at coordinate 3,297,164 of OY759180.1, read as the reverse complement.
TTGAAAAACCCAAACTGACTGACAGTCTGTTAGTCTGTCAGTCAGTCAAACAGGTGCGTACAACTTTTATGTAAGTACCCTAATGTCCATCCAGCATTTTGCCTCTAAATTTTAATCATGACCAAATTAGATGCCTCCTGAAATTAGGTAGACGTTTCTAATCATAGCTAAAATGTAATGCAAAGAATAGGGTTATAGCTATTCATAACTAAGTTGAGTTGTTTTAGATCTGTCATCCTAATTTTAAACCTGCCAGTCTAATTTTTGAAACATAGAATAGCTTTTGTCTATTTGACATTCCTAAATCCTAATTTTACCTAATTTTAGCTAATTCTAAAACAACAGAATCGACACCAATATCACAAACTAATATTATAAATTCGAACGGAACTCTGTCTATCTGTCTGTAACCTTTTCGCGCCTAAACGGCTGAACGGATCTCAGTGAAATTTGGCAGGGAGGTAGATGGTATCCCGGGGACGGACATAGAGTACTTTTTATACCGTAAAATAGCGTGCGAAGTCACGGGCAGCCGTTTATGTTGTTCAGCCTCTATGTGTATTGCGTCTCTACCTACCATCTGGATCCATACCAATACACTCCGCAGAAACTCTGTTTACCTACTTTGTGGCTAGATAATGTTGCGTGGATTCTCTAGCATTAGGTATTTATTCATTTATATAACATCAAATTTTATATTTAAAAAACATTGTTTACCTTTATACTCGCATTGTTTTTATTATATCTGTACTTTTTGTGATTGTTTCCTTGCATCCATAAATCTTATCTTATCAGCCCTACAGGATACCACTGTTGGGCTAAGATCTATATTCCGTCCTATACATAAATAAAACAAAATTAACACGTTTCTCATCTGCGGGAGTGTTGTACCAAAATTACCCGCCAGCGTAATAAACCATTAATTTTTATTTCCCGCAGGAAACACGAGGACCTCGACGATGAATTCAACACGATCCCTCTCAGCGTGAACGGCGTGCACGCTGGCAACGCGGTCTAGTGTACCTGTGTGTCTAATGTACCCGCTTGGGTACACGGACGGAACACTGCACACCGGCCGGAATTACCACTACGCGAATGAATAAAGTGTTAAAATATCAGTGCTATAAATAAATCAAGAACAGTAACGATTTCAGTGAAAATAATAAAAACCGGTGAATATAATTTTTCTTCAATTCAAACGGTAAATGAACATGCTAATTGTGAATATGAAATGTGAAACTAATTGCTATATTTAATCTCTCTCAAGTACCAAATTTCAAATTGAGTAAAAATAACATTTGAAAATGTAATATAACAACCGCAATAATGATGAAACATGATCATCAATTATAATTCTAAAAATACCATAACAAGGAAAAGTCCGGCTTCGGTGTGTAATCTTCTTAAATGGTTTGAACTTTAGAACGGTCATCTGAAGTCACTGAAAAAACGGTCGTAATGCGACGAAATTAGATTTAAGTTACCTTATTTATTGTTTATTACCACCGTAGTGAACCATAGTATAGCCAGCGATTTTCTAGGTGACCCTGTTAGGTGTTAAGTAAGGACTGATATTGATAAAAATACTCGTTTACTAAATTAGCTGTTCTGTTTCATCGCAAATGAAAATAGCTGCAATTTTTTCGCACATAGTCACTGCCTGTAGTGTTGTCAACTATATGCCTTCTTGTAACAGTTATAGTAACGGTTTAACAGTTAGGATCACAGAAATATATCTAAATAGAAGTAAATATTTTGCGTAGTTACTTTGACGTCACGCACGAGTGTAATTTAGTAATGTTAAACACTACTAAATTACACACTTTCCTTTTTTGGTGGTGTTTGAATTGAGTTCAGTCAGTTAATTATTAAACAACGAAGCATTTTCTTTCTATAATTTGACGTCTCACGTGGAAAGCGGTCGGGAGCGGACTGAATTTCTCGGCGAGCAAAGAGGCTCTCCAGCCCCTCTTTTCGGCACGCGAGGTAAACAAACTTTTTGCTTCTATCTAGATATATTTCTGGGGCTAGGATGATAGGTGTAGATGTGATTTTTTTTCTCCTTGAAGTTGTTGATTGTTTTTGTATGCATTTGGCGGAGTATGTATAAATTCTGTATTGTAATAGGTAAATAAAGCACTTTATCTTTTTTGATTGTTTCATTTAAATTCCTTTATTCGATTTATTATTCCACATAGACTTTGGTATTTTTGAGTTTCTCAAACAAGATCTAATAAACTTACTTGCAAAATATTTGTACTTATTGTGAATTCATGAGGATGCCCACCTTAAAATACCTACCTACTTTTATGAAAAAAGGGATTAAGTTTACTAACAAATAAAAAACTGAGTGGAAGAAACATCTTGGCCTATTCATTATGAATGTAAGGTAAGGGGGTTACTAGGTACAAACCTGGTTTGTGTTGGAAGAACCAACGTTTTATCTCCTTCAGAGTGAGTGCATTTTTTAGTAAAACATCTTGGCCTGTCACAGGGTTCACTCGGAATGGAAGGAGGTAAGGGTTTCGGCCACCAGTGGGCAAATGATGTTTAGTTTTTATTAATCACGATCCGCACGGGAAGAAATATCGATAGCCAATAATTTCTGACCGACGTACCTTACTGACGATGAGAAACGGTGGGATGGCCAAAGTATTTTGTAAAAATGGGTATTTCCTCGTGGCCATACTAGATTGCCCTAGGTGTGGCCACGAGGAAAAATATTCCTCGTTGTCAAACTGTTGCGTCTCAGTGGTGATTCGATCAGTACCCGAGCAAGTAGGTACGTTCTGCTTAGTTTGTGTTACGTATTAACATTACTCCGAAAAACTCCAATAGCAGCTAAAATATTCATTTCACAGGTATACACGGCCGTAGTAACAAATAGTTAGCTCAAGGTGTACGACAGTTTAGAACATTTTTTCGCTTTGGCCGGCACTTCTGGTTTTGGGCCCAACATGAATGGTCTCCTTTGTTGTTTAGGGCTAAAACAATTTAAACATGTATAATTAATTATCCCAACAGGATAATTATACATGTTTGAGCTATTGATTCATCGGTTTCTGAATGTCGGAGGGTTTTTTCTGCTTATCTGTAGACAAGGCCTCCATTAGTATGAAACAATTGAATCAAATCCCACGTGGACAAAGTCGCGGCTAGCAGCTAATTGTAGTATACATATTTTTCCCGAATCTGACTAAAACAGAATCTGACTATAACCGAACAAGGGTATATTTTTTTTTGACGACCGATGTGGCGCGGCGGGCGAAGGTCCGCCTGCGACGCAGAAGGTTGCGGGTTCGATTCCCGCCTTGGGACAAATGTTTGTACGATCTGCAAATATTTGTTCCGGGTGTTCTGGGTATTTTCTATATATAATAAAGAATATCTATCTATGTTATATATTGTATTAAGTTTATCAGTCATCTAGTACCCATAACACAAGCTCTGCTTACTTTGGGGCTAGATGATGCTGTGTGGATTGTCCAGCATTATTTATTTATATTTCTATGGACCGACAAAAAATTCTATTGTATTATAGTCTGAATTTACATTCCCGTTTATGATTTTAATGACAAAAACGTAAATAAAGTTGTGATATACCAATCCAGTACAATGGATAAGAACCTACTCGCCGCAACTATAAACAAATTTTTAAAACTGTTTTAACTCCTGTAGTTAGAATAGCAGCTAGCTAGTTAATTAATTGAGTTGTAGAAGCCCAGTTACAAGTTAACTAAACCTAGAATTAAATGATTCAGTTTGGGAAATTTCTCCACTGACCCCTTTGTTAAAGTTTTGGCGCGGCAGCACTAACTATAGCTACCTACCGACAATTTTTGGCAGCCTGACTCAAGCTGCCATGTACCTATGGTAGGTAATGTGAAAAATAACTTTGGTTATTAATATTGGCCCGACGACCCGTGGGACACCCGCGGTACCGCTGGATAGATGTGGTGAAAGCGGACCTACAAGCGGAGGACTGGCAGGAAACTACGCAGGACAGGGAAAAATGGCGACTTCCCATATCAGAGGCCAAGACACATTTCGGGTCGCTGAGCCATATAGAAGTAAGTAAGTATTAATATTGTGTGATTATCATTATTCTAAAAATAAATAAAAAAATGGTAAACATAGGTATACTGGTTTCATTCAGCGGCTTCGCATGCATTTTCCGGGATAAAAGGCAGTTTATGTCATTCCCATAGTATAATTCTCTTGGTCAAGTTTCATTAAAATCCGTTCAATCGTTTTTGGAAAGGTAATAAACAGACAGAGAGAGAAAGAGAAAGTACTTTCACATCATATCACATCATCACACTTATATTATAAATGCAAAAGTTCGGATGTTTAACTTTGTTTCCTCTTCACACCAACACAACTGCATGAGTTGGGCTGAAATTTTGCCCGTAATATATTTAGTTCTAGAACTGAATTAGCACGTTACTTTGTATTATGAAAAAAATCATTCGAAGCCGCGAGCAGAAACTTGCTTATAATATCAGTGTAGTATGGATCGGTTCGGTATATTTTAAAAACAAAAAGGTACGTAAAAATATACAGAACCATCTAAATACTCATTTAGATGTTTTGTATATTTTTAAATGACGACGAAGTTTAGATTGGGATGCACCATATTTAATTACATAAGTTCTATGTACTAAAATGTCTTCAACATTATATAAATTTGCTCTCAAAATGTGAGTTTAAGTAACTTCTCCATAAGAGGTAAAGTGGTTCTCTTCACGTACAATAATCTTAATGAAGCCGAGAGCTTATCACCTGATTGAATTCCCCATGTTACGTGATTTGTATAATGCTGGAATCCATTTAAATCCATGTTAGATAATGAAATGAATCCAATGATGAAAGATTACGAAGGGAATGAAAAGCTCCCGAGGTTGGATAAAATCAATAATGAGTGGGTTGTTTTAATTGCATGGAGTTATTATTCTGTCTGAATGAAAATTTATTTGAGCTTTTCATTTTATGAAAATACCTGCGCATTTTCATTTAGGAAATTAACCCTTTAGATACTTAGATACCACTTCCCATAATGTCTGCTAACGATAAAGCTTGTCGCACACCTGTGCTTGAAAATATGGGCTTTAACTCGTAACATTTAGATGCATTCAATATTGTCTGCATCAGCGAACTGTCAGATGACAGACAGCTCGCGGGCCACTCGTTTGAAACTTGCGGTAACCCATTTTGTCACTGACAAGATGAAAGATTTGGATTAATGTGCGCAGAGCTTTATACCCTCATCCCCATTTTTCCGTTTCCCAAACGGCGAGACCACCATTCAGTTTCTCATTACGTTTCTGATTCAAAAAACTATAATGGAGTAATATGGAGCCAACACTTAGGCCCGTATTACGAATGATTGCTCAGTCATCGATCTCTGTTTGAGTAACGCTTTTCTACGGCATAAACGTCACTCAAGCAGAGATCTATTACTGAGCAAGCTTTCATAATACGGGCCTTAATCGATTATGTAAGAGTTGGTTTCTACCAAAGCTGGGCGAAGTGGGATACCTATAGGCGTAGTATGTGTAAAATATATCTCCCAAGAATCAAAACCTAGAAATAAATTCAGCAATGTCGCAAAACTACCACATTTTCCAGTACCCCCTAACAACACAACAAATACGTCGCAACATGTTCCCTCCGCGTTCAACAAAACGTCCAGACGATGTTCCCACTCCAATCTGTTGACAGCTAGATCGAAAAGTCTGTGCTGTGCCACCCCTGCCTCCCTTACGGCTGGTGTTACATGGGGAAAATCATTTATTTAAACCTAGGGCAAGCACAGGAATTGCTGTCTAGTGTAGAATAGAGAAAAATTACGTCACGTTGTCATCGAATGCGTAAATTATTTGAAATTCAGCTCTTTAATTTCAAAAATGTACGTGACGATGACGATGCGATGTCATTATTGTCTATTCTACCCTAGAGAACAATCCCCGTGCTTGGCCTACTCCGCCACCTCCCCCGTAGATAACTAGAACCTTACAAAAACGACACTTTAAATTGTCTACGAAATTGTTTGACGCAGACAATTTGCGCAGAGGCGTGAGAAGTTCTGTGCAATAAAAATTTTCATTGGATACTTTATAAATGTTTAAACCAGAAGTATTTTAATAACAAAAAGAAAATACACAAAAACACATCAAATAATAATAAATATACAAACAATAGCCTCTCTATTCATTAATCTAGAACAAAGTCAAAATCGTAACATAATTATGCAAATCAAAAAATAACTTTCAATGCTGATTTCTTGAGGATAGGGCTAAAGCACATTATAGTGATAAAAAAATTATTAAAACTATTGAAAATAGTTATTCCAGTCCTATGTTGTGACTTGGAAGTGTGATTTTTGCAATTTAGCTAGGCATGCTTCCTGTCCGAGCGCTTTTGATAGAGACGGTTTCAGCGTGCGCTTTGTGAATCTATGGGGGGCCGGCGGACCCCCCTGATCGATGATTTAAACAAATAAATACAAGCTAGCACCACACTTTTGGTGTGGTGTATTGTGGAGCGTCGGAAGCAAATGGGAAGTGTGAAGTGAGTTGCATAAGTGTTTGTAATGTAACAGTTCTTTACTACAAGCAAATCAAAGTGTAAACGATATTTATAGCAACACTATTCTAAATTATTTGTCTGTCTGTTTGTTGGGTTCGTGTGTTAGGCCCCCGGTGTGTGACGCCCCGTCGTGGAGGCACCCGATTTCCAATTAATTTATAACAGCCGATTTCGCCAGAATAAAAGTCATTTGTACCAGATACAGTCGAAAATTCCGGCCCATACATTTTTTATCCTATATTCCATATTTGTCCCGCAAAACATAATTACAGTGTAAAGTTAAGGGATTTGAAGTCGATTTTTAGTTTCTTCAAAACAATCAAATTACCTACATAAGTAGAGTTAGAGAAGATCTTATGAAAAAGAATAGGGTTCTGACCTCAAAGACGGGTAATCAAAGGTGGAGTTCGAAAAACCCACCAAGTAACCTTTGATAGTGCGTAGGAGTTTAAAAAAATAGTATTTGCATCTAAAACGAAAAAAACTACGAAAACTAAATTCACTAGAAAAAGGAATAGAGTAGGTAGGTTGGTATAACAAACAAGGAGGTTCCGTCCGCAGAGGACAATAGATTCAAATAGTAACAAAGGCGTGTCTTTTGGTACAGTCAACTACTAAAGTCACTAAATTGGGTAAACTTTTCAAAAGCATCTAAGATTTTCTACCTACTCTCTCGCCATTTTCGCCGAACCACGGGAACATTTAAACCTACCGCGGCCCGACTAGCGTCCCCTCTTCCTCCCATATATAGCCGGCGAGCCCACCATTCCACACACTCGCCGACCCCATTCATCCGTCACGTCTCCTCCCCCCGATTGGGGCACAAACAGAACAGACAGTTGAAGCCGCGAATGTCGACCTCTGTGCCCAAATGGTAATTCTGTCGCCCCATACCTACTACCAGGTGTGGGTTTCGCATACACACAAAAATACTTGCACTCTCACTCAAACTTGTTCTAACATACATTTCTCATACTGACTGTACCCAAACAAAAACTCCCTTGCAAGTCTTGCATCTAAATTCTATTGATTTCAGCTCATTTAAAACAGTCACAAAGGGTTCATTGCAATCCTCTACCTCATATAGGGGCGCAAGTGAACGTGCAGCGGATCCGGGAAGCGAACCCGCGACCCTTGTGATGCAAATGATCGCAATTTGCTGTCTCCCAGTAGCTGGCTTTGTAGACGACTCATACATTTCTAGTGAGTATTTTATTACAGGAGTTTTAGTTCTTCTAGGGAAAAAAGAGGAACCTGGTTATGTTAAGGTGAGTATATACTAGAGCTATGTCATGTAATGCTCTTACGAATGGTACAATACAGACAAATGCTCAGTTTCCTAAAGCATTTTCATGTAAGTGACGTTCTTGCGAATGCTCGACCCTGAGTTCGACGTTCACGGCGAGTGAGCATTTACCTGTAACATATACATATTTCCCTTGCATTTTCCCTCGGCCCACCAACCTCACTGGCCGTCCCCCGCGCTTTTTGCTCGTAAAATGATACACCATAACGCTCGTTGGTTTTTGAAATCAGGTTGTCAACAAAACATCGAGCATCATACTCGAAGTGTGGTTTGAGTCAATTTAAAAACAGCAAATGCTGGATGCTTGGTTACCAGTAAATGCTCTAGTCTATACTCACCTTTAGGTACCTTTACTAGATTCTAGAAACCTAAATAATTTTTAGAAACAAAGTTATTACAACAATATAGAAAGAAAATTACAATCAAATAATAAAAACAATTGGGTGCTAATTAAACTGACTTCTATTTAAAAGCATTATTCTCCTCTATAAATCTACATTGTTCTCTGAATTACTAAGTCAGCCACCATCAATGCGCGTCTAAAATTACTATCTTAGCCACTATATATCTTCGATGTAAGCTTCTGTAAATACAACTTAGCTTGGCAGTTATTTTTTAGTATCTACATTTGTAACATATATTCAAGCAGTAAACTTCTGAAATATTTATACTTCTACAATATTTATGTATATGACACCAATAAAGTAATTGTATTGACATCTAGCATTATAACTCAGTATGTTTATAATGTTGTGGAACATAAATAATTTATAACTCGCTCTATATTCTTTGCACAACAAAAATGTTCTTAAAATTATTATCAATTAAATTTAATGATCATCAAATGTACCTAAAATTATCATCTAATAGTAAATTATGGCAACTGAATCTTAGGAAGCATTACGACCGATGTGGCGCAGCGGGCCAAGGGCCGCCTGCGACGCTGGAGGTTGCGGATTCGATTCCCGCCTTGGGACAAATATTTGTATGATCTGCAAATATTTGTTCCGGGTGTTCTGGGTATTTCTATGTCTAATAAATATCTTATTTTCCCGTGGCTTTGATATAAAATCAGAAGCTGGTTTCTGTGGTAAAAAAAAAATCTGCGCCTGACTTATAGTTCCCCAAAACAAATTAGAACTAGTATTTACAATTGAAACAATTAAGCTAACTGCAGACTGTTGCAAACAATCTACAGGTAGCTCAGCTGATCCATATCAATACCAGTCGGATGCGTCCCCAAGGCGCTGGTTGCATTGCCCTACTGTATGGCAATGCTGATGCGCTGCGCCAGATAGATACTACCAGCTCTTGAAAGAAAGAAAAAAAAAAGAAATATAATGCCTTTGTTGACATAAAATATCTTGGATTCTAGATGCGAGTATTATACCTAGCTAATTTCTTCGTAGTTTTTGTAAAATATTTTTTTTCTACTAAAATAATGTTAATAATGTTTCATATAAATAAGTAGCAATAAAAGAAAAGGGAATTGCTTTTTGTTTTAACTACCTTGAAGGCTAATGGTGTCCACGGATTAAGTAGTAGTAGGTAGATACGTTGCTTAAGTAGGTTACTTACCAAAAGAAAATAAAGGAATAAAGGCAATCCTCCGGAGTTAATAAATGTTTGAGCAATAAAAACTATCGTGGTTTGACGAATTTATTTTGAATGTAAGCGGGTTAACTATGAACCTAGTTTGTGTTGGAAGAACACCAACGTTTTATCCCATAACGACAGCATCTGTATGAGTGCAGCCTCAGACATTGTATTTTCTGTTCTGAGCTCGTTGCGGTAAAACAGTTTCGAAATGAATACAAGAAGCGCCTTGTTGCGCCAGGCAGAAGCCAACAAATTAAACCAGGCTTTACTGGAACTCAAGTCAGCAAAGAGACAGATTACACAATTAGAAATAGAACGAGATGACAATGAAAAAATTCTCTTAGAAGCGTTAGACAATAATAAAAAATTAAAAAAGGAGATGTCCACGCTATACTCTCAGAACACTTCTTTAATTGAGGAACAGGATAGGCTTAAGACGAAAATAGATAGGTTCGATGAACAATGTGGCATTGAGTTTGAAACGGCCCTGCACAGAACTTCACTCCTGCAAAAGGAATTATGTGATGCACACCACCACATCACCCAGCTAGAAGAAGCGGCCCAGAGCTCTGCCACCGCGAAAACTCAAACTTTATTTGATGAGCTAGTGACGGCTAACTTACCAACGGGCCAAGTTTCTGTTGCAGGCTGCAGCATGCACACTATACATACTATTGACTTAACAAAAGATGACTCTGTGTGTAATGTGGCAGCTAGCAGCACCAACAACAAACACAAATTAAGCAAAAATAAGTTGAAAAAATATGTAAGGATTAACAATTTTATAAAAAAAACAAAAACATTATTAAAAAATCAAAAACATGTTGTTGCTAAGCTTAAATGTAAAAGAAAATTTTTAAATAAACTAGAGATCTGTACAGCACAACTTAATTATAATCAGACCCACTATGAGGCTGACATGCAGGAGCTGAGATGCAAACTTGGCCAGGCGGAGCACTCCCTAGGGCATTACATCAGCCTTTATGAGCAAACTACAGAACAGACAAGGGAACTCAATCTGGCCATGGATGCGCTTCTCAGTAGCCAGGTTTAGTCTTGAGGGCAGGATTCTGGAGGGCTGCGGCTGCAGTGGTACTGTCTCAGCCGCATCCCACATGGATCTCAACGCTTCATGCTCAAACAAAAAAACCATAATGTACTGCCATGAAATTGGAAAAAATATGGGCCAGTTCTTGAATTTGAATATGGAGCATTCAGTAAATAATTGCTTACCTGTTTGCAATCTGCATGACATTATGCACAAAATTGATAATGAAAGATTTCAAAATAACTCCAACTTAATAATATTACTTGGAAATAGGGATAATGTGAACAAATCAGACCTTATAAAGTATATGGACAAATTATCTTCACTAAAATTAAATCAAATTGTAATGTTTACATTCCCCTACAGCGACAGCTTGCCAAAAATAGAAAATAACATTAGATATAAGTTAAACATGGCATTGCATACTATTTCATGCCATAACAATGTACATGTGATTGATATTAACAGTATTGTTAGTAAGAAATATTACTTGACTGAAAAAGGTAATTATTACCTTTCAAATTATTGCAAAAGACAGATAGCTGTTTCGCTATCCTATTATTTTAATATTACAGCCAAAAATTTGGCTATACAAGATGCTTCTTTTGAGCATTGTAATAAACTTACAAACAGGACCTTGGAAGTTCTTCCAAACCCTTTAAATTAGATAAAACGACAACAGAGGAAGTCTCTAGCCCTAAACAGTCAAATAATATTGGTCACATAAAGAATCTAAGAAACCAAACCTGTAAAATAAATGCAAAGTTTACTAACTTGGTGCATCAAAATATTCAAGGATTAAAAAGTAAATTACTAGAGTTGGAATTGTACATGAACTCTTTTAATATTGACATCATCTGCTTAACAGAACATTGGCTGAAAAGCTATGAGCTCATGTTTAATTTCAGTAACCACCAGGTTGGTAGCTCTTTTTGCAGATCACATGCTATTCGTGGAGGCTCATTAATATTACTTAACAAATTCATGAAATTTAAAGACCGTAAGGACATAATATGCTTAACCGTTGAAAGCCACATCGAAGTAGCATGTGTAGAGTTGGAGCAAATTATTGTAGTAAGCGTATACAGCCCACCATCAGCTTCTTTTGAAATATTTGAAAGTGTTATGGAGGATATTTTATTTAAACTCTCAAAATCAAATAAAACTATCATGGTTTGTGGAGACTTTAATATTGACCTTTTAGAAGTTTACTCCCTTAGTACTAGATTGACTAATTTATTTAATTCTTATAATCTAAGGCCATTATTTATGGAACCTACAAGAATATCTGAAACCTCAGCAAAATGTATAGATAATGTATTTGTTTGCCAAAATGAAAAAATTGTTAGTAAAAATATAATAAGCAATTTAAAATCAGACCACTTAGGTCAACTAATACAATTAGAAATTCAAGTAAAAAATAATAATTGTAAAAAGAAAATAAAATACATACCTGTGACCACAAGTCGATTTGAACGGTTTAAATTGGATTGGGAGTCTACACCATCACCTTATCACTCACATAACAACCCAAATGAGTCGTATTGTAGTTTTTTTAACAAATTCACCAGTGTGTTCAATGCAATATTCACACCCAAGTCGATCATGGTCTCAGAAAAACTTAACTTTAGTGAGTGGGCAACAGTGGGTATACATAAGAGTAGACAAAAGTTGTATGAACTGTATAGTGAAAAACAATACAATTTTAGCCAGGAGTTCAAAGTAAAAGTAAAAAAGTACTCAAAAATGTTTAGAAAAGTTTGTCATATAGCAAAATCAAATTATATTAGCTCAAAAATAAGAAATAGTGAAAATGTAATAAAGTCAACTTGGAAAATAATAAATAGTGAGACTGGAAAAGTCAGCACCTACATTAATGATTACAATTTAAATATTAATGATTGCTCAATCAAAAATGATGTTAAAGTAGCCCAAGCATTTGAAAACTTTTTTACTGACATTCCAATCTCTACTACAAAGTGTCTAAACTCTTCTCAAGTAATCGCCGAGTCATTACTTAAAGGAAATGTACCTAAATGCAAAAATACATTTAATTTTAATCATGTTGATGAAAGAGATATTAAAAAAACCTTTAAACTATTAAATATAAAGAAAACTGCAGATCTCTGGGGAATATCCGATAGAATTATTAAACCATTGATTGATATCATTGCACCAGATCTAGCTTTTATATTTAATGAGTCTATTGATTGTGGCGTATTTCCTGATCTAATGAAATGTAGTAAAATAATCCCACTGTTTAAATCGGGTAGTAGGTCTGACCCCACTAACTTTAGACCAATATCAGTACTGCCTACATTCAGCAAAGTTTTTGAAAAACTTATTTTACATCAATTGCTTAGGCATTTCAATGGAAATGACCTGCTACATAGTAAGCAATTCGGGTTTACTCGCGTAAGGTCAACTACTGACGCCGGTGTAGAGTTAGTAACGCATATTTTTGATGCTTGGGAGAAGTCGCAAGATGCATTAGGCATTTTTTGCGACTTGTCAAAAGCATTCGATTGCGTACACCATGAAACATTAATCAGGAAACTAAATCACTATGGAATAAGGAACAGCTCTTTGGGTCTTCTTACATCTTATTTGAGTAATAGGATACAAAGAGTTGACATTAATGGGAAACGGTCTTCGGGGTCTGTAGTTACAATGGGTGTACCGCAGGGATCTATCCTCGGCCCTTTCCTATTTTTAATTTATATTAACGACCTGCCTCATCTTGTTAAGAATAATCACGAGATTGTATTGTTTGCTGATGACACTTCATTAATTTTTAAAATGAAACGACAAGACACGAATTTCGATGATGTGAATAATGCAATCTCAAAAGTAGTCCATTGGTTTAATGTCAATAATCTTTTGCTTAACGAAACCAAAACGAAATGTATTAGATTTATTCTACCTAATGTTAAACAAGTTCAGGCTGATGTAAATGTAAAAGGAGAAACGTTAAAAATTGTAGAAAGTACCGTTTTCTTAGGAATCACCTTAGATAATAAACTTCAATGGGGCGCACACATAGATAAGCTATCGAAGAGACTTAGTTCTGCAGCATATGCTGTCAAAAAAATCTGTCATCTTACAGACGTGGATACATCTAGACTTGTTTATTTCAGCTACTTCCATAGTATTATGTCTTATGGTATTCTACTGTGGGGGAACGCTGCAGATATTAACACCGTATTTGTGTTGCAGAAGAGGGCTGTTCGTGCTATCTATAGTATGGGTCCCAGAGAATCCCTGCGTGATAAATTCAAAGAAATAAACATAATGACAGTACCATGTCAATATATTTATGAAAACCTATTGTACACTCATAGAAATATCAATCGGTTCCCTAAAAATAGCGATGTACATAATTTGAATACAAGGAATAAACATAAACTCGCTGTGCCCATAACTAGACTACACAAAATTAAAGTATCTTTTAAAGGGCAATGTATACGCTTCTACAACAAAACTCCTAGTGAGTTGCAAAAATTATCAGTAAATAAATTCAAACAAATTGTCAAAACCTTCCTGTGTAAAAGGCCTACTATAAAATATCAGATTATCTAGAGGATAAAAAAGCGTGGGACGGAATTTGCTCCAACTCGAAAAATATCAACTAACAGGCTAAAGGTTTCTTCGTCGCTTCTTTACTTTAGTCTACGTACCGAAGCGACTGAAATCAAAAATATCACTTTATTTCCGTGTCAGTGTTTAATTATTAAGAATTTGACCTTTTCTAAGTATACATTTATTGTATTTATGGAAATAAAGAGTTTTTGACTTTGACTTTGACTTTGCAGTTTTAGACCAGTCTCGAACCGACATCATCAGTATGAGTGCGGTTCTATTACAGTCGAGAACCGGCACCATCAGGATGAGTGTGGTTCTATTACAGTTTAGAACCGACATCATCAGTATAAGTGCGGTTCTATTAGTCTAGAACCGGCATCATCAGGATGAGGATCAGGATGATATAGTAGTATAGTAGTTTAGAGTCTACTTCTAGAAGTGGCCTACATTTATAACAAAAGGTTTGTGCAGTTGAAATTAATGCTGTATATTATTATCTCGTCAAGATGTGTGTACCAGCGGAAATCGAACCCACGACCTGTCGGGGCTTCAGTGTCCAATCGCTTATTGTACCTTGGACTTATTGTACCTGTGTCTTCTTGTCCTACTGTGAGGTTTATGCTGCTAGACATGGCTTGCAGTATAATACAAAAAAAAGTTCTTGGACCTGGGGGTAGGGCCCCGGTATCTGTTCTTCCCCTTGTGTAGAGTGGGAAGGAGCTTATTAGAGTTTTTAAGTTTAGGTATCTGGGTCATCTGGTTACAGATAACCGAGAGATGAAGAGGACATGGAGAGGGAGCGAAGGGCGTTGACGGTGAGAGCGAATATGTCGGTCCGCAGGTTTGCTCGTTGTTCCGCAGAAGTAAAAAAAAACTCTGTTCAAATCCTTTTGCCAATCCTTTTACACGAGCAGCCTGTGGTTCACGTATACGAAGAAATCCGTCAATACTCTTCGCGTCTAGTACAACAACGCTTTCAGAATGCTGTTGTGGCTCCCGCGATTCTGCAGCGCCTCCGGCATGTTTGCGGAGGCCCGCGTAGATGGTTTCGCCGCCTGTATGAGGAAGAAGACAGCCTCACTGCAAAGTAGAATACGCGGGAGTACCAACACCATCCTTTCAGCAAAAGCTGATAAATTTGATGGGGTGTTGTACAGACACTCCATCACCACATTAATTAAATAATTAAAACTAACATAGACTTTACTAACTTAAGGATCTGTTGTAATCTGAAAATAAACAAACATTATTATTATTATAAATTTACTGCTGATCATTCCTACCCAAACAAGAGGGGTTTATGCCATAATCACGGGTGCCGTCGGATTGGTGGCAGTGGAGGTGTTAACCGTTTCAGTGCCAGCGTGGTGGTTCTGCACGTGAGCCCAGGCGATATGGAGTCGGTTATTGGCGTGCTCACCGTGCAGTATCGGTGAGTGTCGTCGTTCTTCAGGGAGGTCTATGAAAGCGTCGATTCTCGATTTCAGTCTTAGTGTGTGCCCTTGTCATCGATGTGAACGCTCTGTGCTCGCAGCGGGCTGTCTCGTTCGACTGGTAGTTGCTGGCGAAGGCGGCGGAGGTCTTCTCCGAAGCTCTGTTCTGCGTGGCGCACCACCAAAGTCTCTCTGCTTTCTCCATGTGCCGCCCCTCCATGGCGATGTAGTGCCCGGACGAGGCGCAACCAGGAGGAGAACCTGGTCGCCTCAGGGAGAGCGTCGATGAGGCGCAGCACAGAGCGCGTAGTGGCCACTTGCTCCTCGCCCGTCGATGGTGGTGCCGGCGACGCGGGCTCCCTCGGCCACACAAAGGTTGGTAGAGAAAGTCAGGGCCGCGGAACCAGCGATGCTCGTGGTTGAAGTCGCTCGGCGTGTCGTGAGTGGCGTCGTCGGCGACATTGAGTGCGTTAGGCACCCAGCGCCACTCGCTGACCTTCGTTTCCTCTTCGCTCTCCGCCACTCTATGAGCGACGAAGGGTTTGTAGACTCGGGGCCCAGCCTTCAGCCAGGCCAGTACGTTGCGCGAGTCGAACCAGAAGACCCGGCGCACCGGCTCCACGTCATGCTCGTTCCGTGTGGGCTAGGCGGCTGCCTATCACGGCGGCATGGAGTTCCAGGCGTGGGATCGATGTTGTTTTCAGGGGGGCCACGTTTCCCTTGGCCATGGCCAAGGACAGGTGGATGGTGGCGCACTCAGTGACCGCATGCCAGTACACGGCGGCGACGCAAGCGGACTCGAAGACATCTCCATTTCTGCATTTCATGCATCTCCAGATGTTGGGCGGTGGCGTAGTGTGGGTAGCAGCGCGCGATGCGCCACACCTCCTGCATGAGGCGCTTGGCTGGCATCATGATAGGTGTGAGGAGACCTAGGGGAACAAAGACATTATGGTTTGAAGCGTCACCCTCTTTGTAGGGGCTTTCGTTGCATCCAGCACCTCTTCTGGTACCTTTAGCTTCAAATTGACGCTAGTCTTTCTTCTTGTGGCGTTTTTTCGTATAGTTTCTCTGCGTTTTCGTTCGATTGATCAGGAGCCACTGCGTGGGTCACCTCTACTCTGTTTGAAGCCCTTTTCTGAAGGCACCTTTTATAGCCTCTTCAATGGTGTTGAAGCTTTGACAGTAATCGTCCCTGTAGTGGTTCCTTAATATGGCCTTCGCTGCCTGAGGGTACTGGGTTCTATAATCATCTGCATTCTTATTTTTTATAAATATCGCCGTGCACGGTGAAGACGCGGCTCCAAATATGACGCTAGCCATACGGTACTCTAATGGAGGCCCATCTCGGTTCACTCTCCAAAGGAATCTCTGGGCGCCTCTATTGATGTCTCTGATGCGAATCCGTAGAAACATTTCTTGAATATCCGCGATTACAGCAACCTCTTTTTGGCGGAAGCGCATAAGGACGCCTGGAAGGGATTGTAACAGATCTGGCCCAGCAAGCAAAACAATCATTTAAAGAGATACCTTGTGAGCGTGCCGCTGCATCCAGTACTATTCTTGATTTGGTCTTATTTACACTGCAGACTGGAAAGTAAGGCTGGTACCAGGTCTTCCCAGGTGGTGGTGGACTGACAGCGCGCTCGGCGTACCCTTTCTCGATGAGGTGGTTCATCTGCTCATGGTATTGTTGCTTTAGGTGAGCGTCTTTCTCCAATTTTTTTCGATATTTTCGAGCCGCCCGAGTGCCTGCTCTCGGTTGCTTGGCAGCTCAATCGTTTCATCTCGCCACAGCAGGCCCGTCTCGAAGCTGCCGTCTGGAAGGCGGCGGCTGCGCTGCTGCAGCATTACCAGCGCGCGCGCGTTTTTGTCGTTCTGGGTATGCCTGGGCTCCACTCCTAAGTTATCTAAGTCAAAGAATGATGACATTAGTTCCTCCATACTTATAGCATACTTATAGCCGAAGGATAGGGTAAGTTAGAACTGGCCTATATGAAAGAACCTAGAAGTTGAACTTCGTGTACTAACTAAAGTCTCTTGGTTTTAAACCAACCTCTGCGCCATCCCCTGGCTATACCACACTCATGTTTATTTCAAGGGATTAGGTACCTACCTACTGAATAATGTTAGCATTGTCGACAATGTTGAAATGAAATAGCATTTATTTGCATAAATATAGGTTTGCAATGGTGGTTTTACAATAGAGTTTCACTATATTTGACCTTTGAGTCGTGCAAATGTTTAAACTTAAAAATAACTATGAATAAAGAATAATAGATTAAATAACATTAAGTAAGTACTATAATGTCAAAATAAAAATTATGTGCATTTAAATTTCAAATAATCACTTATATTATAAAAACAGTTAACACAAAGCCAGTTATATAATTTACGATTAAATTCATTATCTGTCAGTTCTCTCATGTCAAGTGGAAGTTTGTTATATAACTGTATGGCCATTGCGTAACAGTTCTTTTTACACATTTCTAGTCTAAATTGAGGCACCTTTAGTGGTTTTTGTACTATTTTTCTTCTGTATATAAACTATTGCATGAGTCAAGCATGGCTCACGAGCACCGTTGGTTGTTTTGTATTTATTTCCGGTTTGAAAGCTTCGTATTTTACAGAGATTATTGTTTTCGTGTAAGTATGTAGGTAGGTATTTTTGTTACGACTGTGCTAGTTTTGGCAATAGACATTGAATTGAATTACCAATTGCTTCATAAAGTCCACATAACAAACTTGGTCGGTACTTCGGTAGGTAGGTAGTTGTTTTTCAGCGCGAACTCTATCTATGTTTATGTAGTACCTACAAAGGTACCTATATGTATCAAAGCCAATGTAGACAGAGATGTTTTTAATGCCATTGCTTGCCCAATGTGACGACCACTGTGGCGCGGCGGGCGAAGGTCCGCCTGCAACGCAGAAGGTTGCGGGTTTGATTTCCGCTTCGGGACAAATGTTTGTACGATCTGCAGATACCTATTTGTTCCGGGTTTTCTATTTATAATAAAAAAAACTATGGATGTCATATTTGTTTTAAGTACCCAGGTGTATCAGTTACAGTTAACTAGTAAGTACCTACCTAACCTACACATAACATAAGCTCAGCTTAGCCAGGGCCAGATAATGCTGTTTAAATTGTCCAGCATTACTTATTTATCCAGTATTATCTAAAAATAAAACATCACTTTTCAGCAAATACCTACCTACCTAGGTAGGTACCTAATTCATTCGTTTATTCATATAATGTAACAACCTTCGTAGGTTATAGTACCTAAGTACCTAGGTACCTGAAAATGTTTTGTTCAAATTAGTAATGGGGCCAGTCGACTAAAGAAAAGCAATAAATTAAATGCATTAGGTCAACTGGCCCCGTAGGGCCAGTTTTTTCCGGGGCGAGTTGACTAAAGAGCCTTCAGATAATTTATTTATCTTTTGACACGATATACATGTTCTTAGATAGGTATTTAAGTCACATTTATATTTTTAACTTAGGTACCTACATATAGGTATGTATAAATATAGCTATTTAATGTCTACCCGATATCTAAACGATCTTCTCGCTGACGAGTTGTACTTACACTTCACATTGAGGTAGGGGTACAACTCATCCGAATCAAAAACCAAGAGACTTTAGATTCGGACGAGTTGTACCCCCACTTACAAGTGAAGTGGACGACTCGTCCGCGGACTAGTTTTTTCGCGGACGAGATGTACCCTACCTAACCCAATATAGGTATGTAGCAAAGGTAAGTAGGTACCGCGCGTTTGTTAGGTACCTACCTCTTCACGCAAAAAGTACGATCGAGCTGAAATTGAGTTCTAAACCTGGAATAACAAAGACGCTACTTTGAAAAAATGCGTGCGAAGTGGCGGGCGGCAGCTAAACCTACATTATTTACAATGAAATTTAATCATCGCTATCACTCACCGCTGTTAACCCTCACGTGCCCACCTGTCCTATCTCGTCCCATCTCGCCCCGAAATGTGTCATTTCATCCCCTGCGTCAACAATGTTTAATTGGGGTCAGTATGTTGCAATTGCAAAATCTAATTTATACTGGACTCTTTTTGAGTGCTTACCCGTTCGACCCAAGATTTTTCTACCCAATATTATTTTTAACCGTTCAACCCAAAACATATGCTCCGTTCTACCCAAAGCAAAAATCTGAGTCACAGTGTATTCTAAATAGTACAGACACCGTAATATTTATAAAAAGAAATAATTTTTTTTTAGATTCAGGTATCTGATCAGACCTTGGTTACATTACCCTCGTAAAATAAATTACATGAGAACAAATAACTTCTAACTTTGTCCACAAATTGTGGCCCTTATTTTCCATGACTAATCAATAACTTAAAGTGTTTACAACTAAAAACAAACTTTAAGTTCCTGATTATTTTCACTTTGAAAACCTATTCAATGAGATACCCATAGGTAGATAATAGATATAGGTACCTAGAGTACTTAACCGACATTAATTTTCTTCTAATACAAACAACCATCATGTAAGTACATATCTAGACTCTCCTAACCTATCGTCCTTGCGCAGTCGGGTAAAAATACGGAATCACTAAAAGCACAACTAAGGGCCAAGCTGAATGCATAACAAAGGAGCCATAATGGTCTTCGCCTTAGCTTTGTGCCAGCATACCTAAGATCTTTATAAATATGTAAACTAAATCTCAAGGTAAGAGAGCCATTCGTAACAGATTCATAGAGACTGGTCTTAAAAAAGCGGTAGCACTTTGTTCAGACGTTACATTTGCTCTTAACAAATCATGTATTTACAATACAATACAATACAAATATTATTTATTGCACACCACATAATAATAAAAAAAAAGAAACATAGAACACAAAAACAAATTAAGATAATGTACAATGGGCGGCCTTATCGCTAAGAGCGATCTCTTCCAGGCAACCTTAGGATGGACAAGAATTGACTGAAAAAGTATAGACGGTGGCAGCAATGAATATTATACTTAGACATAATTATATACTTAAACATAGATATACTAGTATATATTACATAACATAAAATAAATATAGTAAACATACAAAATTACTTAACAATTAGATGTTAAGGTTACCTACCTACATCCATACTACCTTCATTCATCATTTAACAACAAAACTCCTAGTGAGTTGCAAAAATGATCAGTAAAAAAATTCAAACAAATTGTCAAAACCTTCTTGTGTAAAAAGGCCTACTATAAAACATCAGATTATCTAAAGGTTTTTCGAGTTGGAGCAAATCCCGTCCCATGCTTTTTTATAGCTTGGGACGGGATTTGCTCCAACTCGAAAAATAACAACTAACAGGCTAAAGGTTTCTTCGACGCTTCTTTACTTTAGTCTACATACCGAAGCGACTGAAATCAAAAATATCACTTTTTTCCGTGTCAGTGTTTAATTATTAAGAATTTGACCTTTTCTAAGTGTACATTTATTGTATTTATGGAAATAAAAGAGTTTTTGACTTCGACTTTGACTAATCCATATCCATACTAATATTATAAATTCGAAAGTAACTCTGTCTATCGGTCCCCATGCCCAGCGTGCCCATGCCCAGCGTAGGGGGCATTACCGCATAATAAGGGCCAAGGTCATATAAGCGGGAGGCCTATCATAGGCCTCCCGCTTACATAATGTACGCCTATGCACACCTAAAGGATGTTGATGTTCACTTTTGCCATTTCGGCAAATAACAGCTATTTTGGTCAGCATGACTTAAAATAGGTATTAATATGTTATTATTATTACACACACTGGATACAAGCCTCTCCTAACGAGCACCCTGTCTTCAACTATATTATCACTTTTTGAACGCCGCGCCGCTGGGCTAAACCAACGTGTTTGGTTGTCAAACTAGGCGTAGATCTCAGTACTCACGGAATCCACGTGTTAAAAACTCGAATTACATAATATTCAATACTTTTAGGGTTTCGAAGATCGGAGATCGGTTTCAAAACCCTTATGGCATCGCTTTTTCTGTACTTTTTTTTGTCTTTAAGATCTCAGCAACTACAGCAGCAAATAACGTGAAATATAAAATATAATACATTTCGTGCGCCTGTACAGTTTAAAAGAAAATAAATTAAAAATGAAAATGAATACATATTATTAGTACAAATTGTGATGTCGAAATTTTAAAAGAGACCTACAATGTTAAATGGGAAATCAAATAAAAGGTATCGGTTTGTACATCTCAAAACAGTTTTTGAAATTTCCGTAGGTTTCAACTTTTAAAATATTTTGAAAAAACTCGAAAAATTAATCAATCCCCCTCCCCTATCCCCGAAGTTTGCAGAGCGATCCATCTGAAATGTTGTAGCGTTTGTAGATAGCGATCTATATTTTACAGGAAAAATATAGAGAAGTCTGTAAGTAGACCACTTTTTGAAAAATGGCAAAAAGGGGGGATATTTTTAAAAGGGGGAGGGCTATCCCACCTTGGGGTATCAAATGAATGGTATCGGTTTGTACATTTCAAAACAGTTTTTGAAATTTCTGTAGATGTCATACTTTTTGAAATATTTTGAATAAACTCGAAAAATTACCCATTCCCCCCTATCTCCGAAGTTTGCAGAGCGATCCTTCTGAAATGTATGTAGCGTTTATAGATATAGACCTATATTTTACAGGAAAAATATAGAGAAGTCTGTAAGTAGAACATCTGACCGGAGGGCGTCCTGCACTACAATTGCCGTACTACCTTTGCCTATGTCAATAGCAATTTAGCTGAATCTTTGACGCACGATTCCCCCTCGCACTTGGCTGGCCTTTTTCTTTGCACAAGCTTATGTCGGCGGCTTCCCGCAAGTAGTACCTGGTACAAACGCAGCCTATCTGTTTTATATCATTTACTTGCACTTGCTTGCCTACGGGACATTATTTCACAACATCATCTGACTCTGGCTCCAAAGTCAGCTGAGCTTGTGTACCTATCTAATCTACCAGATGACAGAAAATCTCATTTTAATGGCCTCTAAGACCACTGAGTCAATCAATAGGTAGGTCCAACACCGCGTCGGACAATGGGCAAAATGTAAAAAGTCACGTCCTTCATAATGACGGTGACCACTTTTCGGGAACATCTAGCCTGAGATACTAGTCATTTAGCACTGAATTCATTAGCTTAACTCAAATTTCTGGATGCCTTGGATTATACGTTCAAATTAAATCCCAGGAGACCTTTTGTCTATAAATCAGAATAGATTTAATTAGCAAACACTTTGATCATGATTTGGGATCAATTTGGGCTTAATGTCAAGTGCAGAGTTGGTTAGGTATCGATTTCCTAGTAGGTATGTATACGAACAAACTTGTTCCTGCCTCAGTTGGTGTTTGCCTCTATTGAGTTTCTGTCATTAGGTAGTTACGAAGGAAAATGGTAGAGGAAATTCTAAGCACCTTTTCCCTTCGACTTTTGAACGCTGCGCTCTCCTAATGATTTCATACAAGTTGAAACTAATTATTGCTACCAGGCTCAACTTCAACTTCTTTATTTTTGGCGCCGCTTGCTTTTCGCTACGACTCTGCCAGTGTCAGTAAGGAGTGTCATAAACTTCAAAAATAGTATTATGATCGGTTCAACAATAATGTAATCGGTATAGTGAAAGCAGAGAAAAATTTAAATTATGCATCAAATTGATTTATTTAATTTTAATAGGACAACACAACATGAAAATCATAAATCACAATTAATAAAGCAGCAATGATAATATACTAATTTATACACAAAACTTTACAACCTAATATTATTAAATAGACATAAAATTTCAGGTTACACGATGACATTATTTGATCATTGATGACACCTCCAAGATGACATTAGGCATAGAGCACGTTTGTTATTTCAAACGTTCCAAAGTCCCGGCCAGCCAGCACCGTCGTCCACGGAGTCTAGCACTAGGTACTTTACGGGTTAAATCTACACACTGAAATGATGATGATTAAAATATATCTATACTCGGTTCTAGAATCCTAGATATTTTTTGTAAGCAATGGGATTACTGAACTAATTAAATGTGGCTGGAAAATATTTTACGACATTGGGTATCATCGAAACAAATTAGATTTCGAAACAATTTTGGTTTCTATCAGCTTTCCTTCATATCATTTATATTATTTAGGGAAATCATCAGCATACTTTACCCATAATGAGTAACACAATATAAATTTTTTAGATACATTGGTCTCTCGTTCGTATTCTAACTCTAATTTTAATTTTTCTTTGAGCGTGTGCAATTATGCGTTTTTAAAGTTTTAGTTCTTGCTTTTAGCGGTTACCTTATTGTTTTCCGTTATTGTTATAAGATTTTCTTACATAACATGCATTTCGTACATGTCTTTGATTACAAAAAAAATCTAGGATTCTAGAACCGAGTTTACCTACATGACTCTCCCACCATGGCTGGCATGGCATGACCATGGCATGACCAACGAATTCCGCACAAAGGGAGCTTTGGAGGATATTGCTTCGTATTTATTTACCTATTTTTTCCGACGTAGCTATTTAATTTATTGCTTTTAAGTTTCGATTTCGCACAGTGATTAGCATTCGATCGAACATAATGTCATGAATATATTATGATGAATACAATACCGATATCAGGTTATGAAACTATGTATGTGGGTAGTGAGTTACGAATTAACCTATTGGTTACATAAATAGAGTAGGTACTTAATGTAAACATTTATAGATTTTATTGAAATTTTAGTATAATCTTAATTGGCGTACATAATTGACGAATTGAACGCGGATGGCGCAGAAATTGACATGCGAGGAATTAATATTCCAACTGCATGTGACATTTCAATTAGAAAATTCATTATGGTATTGCGTGTGGCTTAGGCAAATTTAGCTTAAATTTCCGCGATATTATATGAATATTTAATTACAAAATTATATTCAAGTTGATAAAACACCTTAAATTTATTACAATGCTTTATTTTGATTATGGAAAGTCATGAATTGAATATCGAAAACTAGCTGCGCCCGCGGAGCGCAAACATTTTTGAATTATTTGATCATCTCACGGGAACCTTGCACTTTTCCGAGAACAAAAGTAGCCTATGTTTTCCATAATTTGAGCTATCTAAATCCGTTCAGGCGTTTAAGCGTGGAGGAGTATTAAACATGGTGTGAGCTTGTAAAGTGTGATAGGTCAAATTGCAATCAAGAAGTTTATCTTATTATGATTCATATTTGAGAATGTTTCCGTTTGTATTAGCTATATGAAGTAGAATAACATTTAATTCGACACACACATAGGTGCACAGAAACCATAAAAAACTAAATAAAGAACATGGAGGTTTATACTAAATTACACAAATGGAGCAACAACGTCATCGTAGGTGCTCAAATTGGGAATAGGATAGGTGCTCAAATAGGAATACTTCAAATGATGGGCGTCAGATGGAGTTTTATATAAACCGAGGTATCTTCTTTTAAAATGTGACTAAGGCGTAAGGCGACCTTCTCAAAATGCTGATTGACAAATAGCAAACGTTGTAAATATTGACCTGCAGCCGGTCGATTCAGATGTACTCGTATGTATTCCGGAGTGTACCTATCACCAACTATCACTAATACAATTTCCGCCGCTCGTTTGTTTATATATTTTTTTGTTGTTTATTCGTAATCGAATTGCGATCGCAGCCAATGAGCGACAATAGTATGAGTGATACACTGACGAATACCTGGTCAATTTACAAAGTTTATGCGAGAAAGTTACAATACGCGACTAGAACTGCACTCACCCTGCATAAGTCCCTCGACGTTGGTGTTCTTCCAACACAAACTAGGTTCGTAGTTAACTTACAATACCTTCAAATAATTCAAAAAGCTCATGCAATTGCAGTTAAAACAGACTGAATGTGTAATGTGAAGATATCTGAAGCGCAGCGAATTTAACGAAATTAAATTACTGCAACTTCATATTTGAAATGTTGGAGCTGGGATAAGATTCTGTTTAAAGGATTGTGAGTTCTAAGTTCTAGTCAAATTCTATGTTGAAAATTTGTTAGCAACCGACCACATTTTACATAAGTACCAACCTGGGTACCCTCCTACTTCAAGATAATTGAAATACGGTAGAAAGCTAATATTTTAAACGTGACTGCAAATCAGAGAGATCAATCAAGAAGATAGGAATATTTTTTTATGAATGTTAGGACTTGGGATCTTTCTCTGTTTGCCCAAAAATATATTTAATTAAATTAAGTACCTCTGTCTGTGGGGCAGGAATCACCCTTCGACTTAACCCTTTTCGTCCCACTTAGCTGCAATATTATCATTAGTTAAGTATGTCTTAGATTTTTAAAGGAACTAGAGTAATTACTTAAGTAAGGTAGGTCAGCGTGTATATCTCGAGACTCAGGAGCTCAAGCACAGACTTCGATAAGGCTCGGTAAGCACCGATTTTGTCTATAAAATTCGACAAAAATAAACAATACCGGTGCTTATCGATATCGAGCCCTATCAAAGTCGCTTCAACTGCGAAATCGAAGTCGGAAGCTAGTTCAATGGCAAAGCAAAGAGCAAGTCGCCTGCGAAGTGAAATTACCATGTAAATAAGATGTAAGCTGAAGATACAAAGCGTTTCAGGAGATCTGTCGCGAATCGGACGAGCGATAAACATGTTTATGTCTACTCGTTACACTGGGTTGTATTCAGGACATTTAAATGATACTATATGTATGATGTTATGTACCTATTGTTATGATGTTATGATTAATATTAAATAAGTAAAGTAAGCTTCACTCACGCTGTTCATACCTGGATAAACCATAACGTCTCATACCTATCTACCTAGGTTTGTAACTCCACCATAGCAGAGAAGCTTTCTAAATACGTAGATCTTAAAAACGAGATGGCGCTTGCAAATAATATCTACAGTTACAATAGTTCTTTAATCAACTGGAGTCATTCCGAAACAGCTTTTCCAATCAATTGATTGCTTAGACCTACCAAGAAACACATACTAATGCAAAAGGCTGTCATATTAAACAACTGTAGAATCGACAGCAAAATTTCTGCAAAATGAGCTTCCAAGTGATCTCTCTCTGAAGTGCACTTGGCTTAGGCCCGTGCGCTTTGGATTTTACCGGTTCTAAACCGAGAAGATTAGATCTTAACCCAATAATATTAATATTATTAGTATTATTAGAAATCAGCTCTAAAAACTTGTAATAATAGATCCCTGAAGACTGTGTTATTGGTCACCATCCTTTCATTCGATACAGACTACAACTTGGTGATCAGGAGATCCACACAACATACAGACCACACCAGGCACATCGTTTACACTTTACAGTTATTTTACTTTTTTTTACACCTTGACACCTATTTACGGGAACATGCGCTTACTCTGGTGAAATGAAATGAAATGCTATTTCATACTATTTCATTGCATTTAATTATTTACGGGAACATGCGCTTACTCTGGTGACGAGAGGTGTATCTAGGAGCGCGGGGTTAAGCTGTATAAATGAATGAACGGTGCTAAAATAAGTGAGTGCAATCTACTATACAAGAGTACGCGTGCACTCTAATGATATTTGAAGTGGGACTGGGCCGTACACGTGTATTCTATGCCAGACAGAATGTGGTACACTAGAGCGTGGAACACTACCTACATCGACCACGCGGCCGACCCAGACGCAGATGGCGGGACGGGCTTGTTCTAAAAATCCCCTCAGAGAATCCCCTGCGAAGGGGATTCTTAGACTTTGTCCAAAAATGCCCTTAACATCTCATTTTAGTGGCGTATGGGGGTTTATTAGACAAAAACATCTAAAAATCTCCTTTACCACTTAAATTATTTTGGCTGAAGGGGATTATTATACAAATCTACAAATCCTCTTGAACAATTAATTTATTTTTAAAATCGACGAACTGGACGCTCACTTCTCGAACTGGCCCCTAGATGACTTGGACCTAAGGCTAGCCCATCAGTAGGACCCAGCGGGCTGATATGATAATACCTATAGAAGATGTAGATCAATGAAATTCATGCAGATTAAATTAAATAAGTAAAACTTTACCCTTAGCACGACTCTGTCAGTTCTCAGCTTCTAGACCTACAAATGCCTGCCGTGAAACATAAACACGCTTTATGATGATATCCCCATGAGAGGTGACTGACGAGAGGCTTTCCTGGAAGGTGTCACACGTGGACAACGTTTTGGTTTCGGCTGGTTCCAATAACCTGTGGGCGAAGCACAGGGATTGTTGTCTAGGATAGAATAGACAAAAATGACTGACGCAAGCGTGACGTGGTATTACAAGAACCATTTCTGAGATTCAGATTTTATAACAAAGAAAATTACGATCAAATAATAAAAAAAAATAGAACTAGTATTTACAATTGATTTCAGATTGAATACCTATAACATTATCTTAGAATTTCTTTGAAATATACAAACCGTTTGCAACAATGGCTGCGTTTTCAGCGTTAAGTAAAATACATTTTTACAACTTTTAACTCGTTCCCTGTCCCAAATAAGAAAGCAAAGCGATTGAGCCGCAAAATCAGTAGACTTTTTGCACAACATTTTTTTATGCTGTAAGAAAACGTAAAAAAAAAACACGCGCGGTGGGCCAGAACTCCTTTTTCCGCTCTGACCTCCGAAAACGCCTTCTAAGAAGTACCTGGTTGAGCCCTAAAATAACCTTCAAACTCGCCAAGCCGCTGTACTTCTATCTCCTTCTCATCTTCTCATGGCAAAATTACAGCTGAATCACGGCTTACCGGTCGGCTGAACCGCAAGTGGCATGTAAAGTTATGTAAATTTTCAAATCATTGGGCCATTTGTGAACTGAACCCATTGCGAATTAATAAATAAATAAATACCTACCTACTCACTGGATTTTTTTCAAATACCATTTATTTGCCCATAATGTAAGCAGAGCTTGTAATAATAATACAAGCTCTGCTTATGATTTTAATACACCCAGACTCAGAACAAATACCTGCAGATCATACAAATAAGTATTAGTTCCGCGGCGGGACTCGAGCCCGCCACCTTCTGCATCGCAGGCAGATCTTCGTTCGCTCACTGCGTCAATGAGGTCGTCATGGTCCAATGACGACCTCATTCCGAACCGACCGAACCGCGTCAAGTTGGAAAACGTTAATTCCGCACATTTTCACGTCCGACCACCGAACCGTCTTACAATAATAAAGTTCGTAATAATCACGGTGAAATAATAAACGCGTTGTTTCAACGTTTCGTTGAGTCTGCAGAGGAAATGTTTCGGCCATAACCTTTACTTCGCAATAACGTATAGAATGATACTCGTATGAAATTATGATTGCGCTGTTTTAGATTTTATACGTCAGCTTCGTGTGGTTGTTAACTTTTTTTGTGGATGAATTTAGGACTTATAACAATATTTTATTTAAATTGTGATTGACTTTCATGTTTTAATCAATAATCATTCAAGGGTAAAAAGGTACCTACCTGAGGTAATTTACTGATATAAATCACTGGTGAAGTGAAGAACGAATGAAGGCATCTTCTTTTCTCATCAATACTTCCGATCCGAACTACCTATTGATGACTCTTATATTAAACAATAAAGGATTTATTGACAAAAAAATTACAATTCAATAATAAAAACAAATTAGAACTAGTATTTACAAATGAAACAATTAAGCTAACTGCAGACTATTGCAAACAATCTACAGGTAGCTCAACTGATCCATATCAATACCAGTCGGAATGAATGAATAATGAATGAAGGATTGTATTTTTATAATTACCAAATTATCAAATCAAAGGAACCACAAAGTCTACAAGAAATCTAACGACGTTGTAACGTAAACAAGGCTATAATTTGGAAATTAGAAATATAAATAAATCTTCAATTCAATTTCAATCTTGGGAAGCGGCTTTATATTCTACCAAACGCTGAGGTTTCAATAGTAATAGCAATGAAATCATGAAACGTATTTTTCATTTAGATTAAATATTAAAACTTCTCCTAAATCCAATACCAATCGTGCGTTAAGAATCATGTACGAAAACTTAGGTCTTCCTCTGCAGCAGCTTCCTTGTGTGTTTTTAACACCTTCACTGCGATCACCAATCCGCCTGCCAAGCGTGGATTAATATCAAAACCAACCTTCGTTTGTCGGAGGCATGCTCAGCTGTGGGCGTGTGCTCATGATGTTCCTCCCAAGGTCCAGAATAACCCCCTTCAACTTAGTACACATTGCTAGCACTTTGTCTAAGTTCATACATAGAATTTCACTTAATTCGTAGGTTTAAACTTTAGAACGACAGTTAATACCTCCAGCTGAAGTTTTGAATGTAAGGATTACTTACCCAGTTCTAGTTCGACTCTAAACCTCAAATGCCTGAGTGGTAACACAGCCAAGTATAAAGAGCTTAGAGCTTCGCTCGTCGGTAAAGATGGACCAATTCAGGGATTCCCGTATTTGTGCTGCAGAAGAGAGCTGTTCGTGCAATCAATAATACGGGTCCCAGAGAAACCTTACGTGAAAAATTCAAAGAGATAAACATAATGGCAGTACCATGTCAATATATTTACAAAAACTTGTTGTACACTCAAGAATATCAATCGGTTCCCTAAAAAAACCGACATACAAATATGCAGGTCTCGACAATGCCTACACATTTGCTCCCTTTGGGGTCGAGACCCTAGGTCCGTGGGGTACCGAGGCTCTCCGGGTTTTTAAAAAGTTATCTGAGCGTCTGGTCGACGCGGCGCGTTACCCGAGAGCTGGCGGATATCTGGCGCAGCGCATCAGCATTGCCATACAGTGGGTACAGCGGTACAGCGTCTTGGACGACGTTGGGACGCTTCCGACTGGTACTGACATGGATCAGTTGAGCTACCTGTAGATTGTTTGCAACAGTCTGCACTTAGTTTAATTGTTTCAATGGTAAATACTAGTTCTAATTTGTTTTTATTATTGAATTGTAATTTTCTTTGTCAATAGCGTCATACATAACAAATTGTCAAACATATCCTTTGTAAAAAGGCGTAAGTACTACAAAATATCAGATTATCTAGTGGATAAAAAAGCTTGAGACAAGTTTTGCTCCAACTCGAAAACTAACAACCTAACAAGGTAAAGGTTTCTTGTTCGCTTCAATACTTTACTTACCTTAAAAAGATTGAAGTGTACAAAATATAGAAGTAATCACTTTATTTGAATTTTGTGACGTGTCCAAGAGTCCTGTAAGGTCTAAAGGAAATAAAGCACTTTGACTTTGATTCACTCGGTTAAAGTACCCCTTATTAATCAGCTAATTTCGGTTCAAATTCGTTTCTTAGAACGAACGCGAGCAGTATAAAAAGAATGATTCATGAAGACTTTCAAAAACAACTCCTACGAATTCCTTCGATTCGATGTCGAAAATATGACGGTTTCAAAATCCGCCATTATTTTGTATACCCTTTGTTTACAAAAAAATATCTAGAATTGTAGAACCGAGTATAGTTTCCACCCGCGGCTTTGCACGCGTTGTTTGTATGGAAGCGTAAGATTGTTTATATCCCATGGGAACTGATTTATGGAATAAAAATATATGAGCTATTCGAGGTTTTTCAAGTTTATATTATAAGCTTAGCGAAAGCTTTCTATGTTAATGAAGTTCGAAAACCAGATTTGTATGCAAATACCGCCTTTGGTTCCGAGAACTAAATAATTTTATTTTAACATTTTGTTACGAAAAACGCGCAGAAAATATCGAGTTTTACAGCTTTTATCCACTAAAAATATTTTAATTTTTCTCCTTCGCTGTTATGGATTAGTGGAACCGACTCTATACGCGGTCGTGAGATCCTATTCGATGTTCGAAGGATTTTCATAAAAAAATGTGAAAATTTCGTACCTCAATGATTATGAATCTCTTTCATATTTATATAATCTTCTAGCCGCTGCACGCAGCTGCGCATGCGCTTTTACGGGATATAAAGAAGCCTGTGTCCGTCCCTGGGATACCATCTATCTCCCCGTAAAATTGCAGACGTTTATGCGTGAAAAGGTTAGTAACATACTTTATTAACTTTCGCTTTTATAATTAACCAGCTGCTACCCGCGGCTTTGCACGCTCTTTTAAAGTAGCCTATGGCCGTCCCTGGGATACCATTTACCTCCCTGCCAAATTTCATTGAGATCCGTTCAGCCGTTTAACTGTGAAAAGGTAACAGACATATGTACATACAGAGTTACTTTCGAGTTTATAATATTAAAGTATGGATTTTATAATAATTTTATATTCTTTTCAATAACAAAAGTATGGATATATGTATTAGATTATCCATACTAATATTATAAATTCGAAAGTAACTCTGTATGTCTATCTGTCTGTCTGTTACCTTTTCACGCCTAAACGGCTGAACGGATGTTAATGAAATTTGGCAGAGAGGTAAATTGGGTCCTATGGACGGACATAGGCTACTTAAAAAGCGCGTGCGAAGCCGCTGACAGCAGCTAGTAGATAATAAAGATATGTTAGATACCTATTCATTGAGGTACGAATCTTTTCCTTGAATCGAATTTTCAATTAGTCATTCTGTAATCCCAAAATTAATCTCGTAAAATAAATTGCTACTAAAATAAACATATTTGTTTAAGTATGTACTTTAATGGCTTTATTTTAACACCTTAAACCTATCTCATAAATAAAATTATGGCTTAACTACGCTTGAGGGGTTATAAAAGGATATTTTATGCTAGGTCTAATGCTGTTGATAATAAATAAACTAAAGAGGTTTTTGTAGAATGTATGACTTATGGGTGATCGTCACAGGTTGGCGCGAGACTCAAATTTTTTTGTGGTAATACATTTTTTCTGCTTTCTGTAAGGAATATAACTAACGGACAAGTAATTTTCCGCAAATCGTAAACCATTTTCTATTAACCTATGAAAAAATTAACTTCAGTTCACTGGTATTTTTAGAGCATTTTGAAAATATAGGAAATTTTGAGCTATAATCAACATTTGTCAAATGCTCCCAAAATAGAAGTACTGAATTGAAGTTGGCTTTATCATGGGTTCATAGAAAATGTCTTACGATTTGCGGCAAATCACTTTTCCGTGGTTTTATTCCTTGTAGAACGCAGAAATCAATTAAAAATCACGAAAACATTTAAATCTCTCGCCAACCCGTGACGATCAACCCTAATATTAATAAATATTCATAGGTTTTCAATGTTGACTGTCATTTCATTCAATGTTTACCTATGTATTGGGTCCTTACATATGAAATTGGCGTTTTTCGTACTGGCCACTTTAATCACAAATTTCTCCTCTTTGGTAAGGAATTCCAAATTCAAATTTGTACAGCTATAGACTCATGTATTTGTGCTTCGATGATCGTCATTCATTTGTTTTTTTTCTTCTGTTTTTTTCTGTTTGCGTCACTCATTTTACAAAATGGAAAACTTAAAATATCGCATTATTTACGAGTACGAGTTCCGCCGTGGCACTAGTGCTGCGGAAACAACTCGAAGGGTGAATGATGTGTATGGCGGTCGTGTTGCAAAAGAAAACACAGTTCGTTTTTGGTTCCAACGTTTTCGTTCTGGAAATTTTGACCTGCAGAACAAGCCCCGTGGACGGCCTGAGACTCAAGTTGATAATGAAGAGTTGAAGGCTATTGTGGAAGCGGATCCATCGCAAACCACGTCCGAGTTAGCTGCAGGCTGCGATGTTAGTGATAAAACTGTTTTAATTCACTTGAAGCAAATTGGGAAGATTAAAAAGCTTGAAAGGTGGGTACCTCACGAATTGACTGAAGCAAACCGGCAAACGCGCGTCGACTGCTGCGTTACATTACTAAACCGGCACAATAATGAAGGTATTTTAAACCGAATCATTACCTGTGATGAAAAATGGGTTCTTTACGATAATCGGAAGCGCTCAGCGCAATGGTTGGATCCTGGCCAGCCAGCCAAATCCTGCCCCAAGCGAAAATTAACCCCAAAAAAGTTACTTGTAAGCGTTTGGTGGACTAGTGCCGGTATTGTTCATTACAGTTTTCTCAAATCTGGCCAGACTATTACGGCTGATGTCTATTGTCAGCAATTGCAAACCATGATGGAAAAGCTAGCGGCTAAACAACCTAGGCTGGTCAATCGCTCCACGCCACTGCTGCTTCACGACAACGCTAGACCACACACTGCGCAACAGACGGCTACTAAATTAGAAGAGCTTCAATTGGAAAGTCTAAGACATCCTCCGTACTCCCCGGACCTTGCTCCAACAGATTACCATTTTTTTCGAAATTTGGATAACTTCTTGCAAGGGAAAAAATTCAACTCCGATGGGGCAGTCCAAATCGCCTTCAAAGATTTTATTGATTCCCGTCCGACTGGTTTTTTTAGTAAAGGGATCAATGAACTACCTATAAGATGGCAAAAGTGCATAGAAAATAATGGTTCATACTTTGATTAATTAAATATATTATATTAAAAAATATTCGACTTTTTGTTCCTCCCATACAAAACGCCAATTTCATATGTAAGGACCTAATATAATGTAATGTGTGTATAATGTAACTTGTAAAAAAAAGCTGCTGGAATATTTTCAGCAGTCCTCATTAGATTAGAATTAAACTTATATAATAGGATTAACAGACTGCTAGTTACCGCCTTACTTAATTTTATATTATTTCTAAGTCAAACTCACTAAAATTAGAATTACTGTAATTTTATGTAAAACTTATCTTAATTTGTTATTTTTGGTAAATACCTATGAATATTGAATGTTCTGCATCGATCTAAGTAAAAAATGGGAGATGAGGTCCTAGCTTCTCAAAAATGAAAGGCTCAAATAAGTTGCAATTAGGTCCACCGCCTCCACAGAAATCTGAATAATAATTATTCAGATTTCTAACCACCTCATCATCGTCGGACCGGCCGGTGCGGCGGGGCGGGGCGTTCGTGTTACGCGTACTTTAATGTGATTTATTGACTAAAAGACTACAGCAATGCCCTCGTGTTTGTTCATTATAATTATTGCACAAGATTTAAAATGTAACTGTGAGCGAGTGTTTGCGAGTAGTTGTAACACAGGCCAGTTGTAGTTGTTGTAGTTGTTGTTGTTGAGTAGTAAGCTCTGCTGGGAGAACGTACCATCTACAGATTTTACTTAGATCTATGACGTTGTATCTACCTTATATATGTATTAGACATCTTAACATTAATTATATTAATATGTACACTGTTGGTGTACCTATTTTAATAAATAAATAAATAAACTTGTGAAACTCGATCATTATCCTAAGGTAGGTACATAAACAAAACAGTATGTTAGTGCAGCAGCTTCCTTTTGCATATTTTTAACACCTCCTTTTTATCACTGCGATCAGTGATATGGCAATTACCAAGGAGTTTTGCCTTTGTTTGGGGAAGGCACGTTCAGCAGTGGACGTTAAAGTGCTGATAGGTAGATACTTACTTAAACATCGAAATGTGGCATTATTTAGATTAGAATGAAATTAAATGAAAGGGTTTGAAGATATTGGCTATAACATCATCGGTCACTGTTCTATCTTGGCGTGCAATAAAGTATATACCTATATTTGGATAAATAAAACACACTAAAACACACACACTAAAATAAACAGACTAAAATAAATAAAACATATTCTATGGAGAATATTTTTTATTTTTTAGGACATTATGTTATCATAATATCCTAAAGCGTCAAGTTTCTGAGATATTCACTTAAGACGAAAAAATGTAGTTAATTTTTATCTGTGAATATCTCAGAAACATGACGCTTGAGGTGAGGACATTATTTTATACAACTTTTTATTTGTTTTAGTGTCCTATAAACAAATCTCTATCCTTAATTTTGAAAAAAAAAAACAAATGTTAGGGCCACCATCCACACAAAAATCCTCAAACCCCTTACTCCCTTTGTAGTCGGTACCCAATCTATTGTAAAAGTGCCACAGAATGGAAACTGAAAGGGAGTAGGAAAGACTGTTTTTTTTACAATGGTTAGATAGATAGATAGATAAGATTTTTTATTACGTTCACACACAAACAGCACAGGAAAACATAACAAATCAACAAAAACAGTATTTAGGTAAGTATAATAAGGAAAAAAAAAAATAATTACAGCAAAAGCAAAACAAGCAAAAATAAACACAATACCTAAAATAGACACCTACCTACCACCAGTGCACAAGCCCTAATAACGAGTAGGCAGTCACCGCCCTGCTGGGCCGGCAGGGACTACTCACCCGTTCCTGCGCTGCGCCGTAGTGAACCCAAAAGGGTCAGTCTCAGCTTTATGCTGTTCTTCCATTACCTACGTACAGTGGATGTCTGTGTGCTAGTGAGGAGCAGGCACTTATGGCAGGCCTTCAACTCCTCAAACAAAAGCTTCCAAAAAGTACTTAGATATTTGTCTGCAAATAAGAAGTTCGAATAGGCTATTACCGGGGCCATTAGCAAAGTTTCGTCGTTCCACGGCGAATTTGTTACCATATAATGATTGACAGCAATAAATTGTCTCAAAACCTTGATGTCGTAAAGTCATGCTTGTGTAAACAACGAAATTAAACGTAGATGGATATTCATAGGTATATAACATTTCCGGCGAAACTCTAGATAAGATGGCCTAAAAAAATTAGTTTCTCGTTGTGGTTTATTTGACATAATTTTGCACTCGATTGACAATCTGAGATCTTTCCGACTACGCAAACAATACTGACCTAAAAAGTATTTTAAAGTAATTGTCAGTATTGTTTGTGAGTGATTTGAAAACATTGTAGGTATCTTGAGAATGGTTTGGGTATGTAATCGGGTTTGGTATGGGAGCCGCGGCGTTCTGTTATGTTTGAAACTAGGTTTGAAGCCATAAATGTGCGTTAAATATTAAATAATATTAGAAAGTAATTTATATTACTCCTAGTACGTACTCGTCAAAAACTTTGCAAGTCTGGGCTCTGGATTTGAAAAAAATACACATTTATTTTAATTTAACATATATAGATAACTTATTTCGAAGAACGACTAAGTCAGCCATGTTCATAATCACCATCATCAACCTATCTTAGTCCACTGCTGGACATAGGCCTCCCCCGATGAACTTCTTCAGCTTGCCGCATCCAGCATCTGCCTGCAGTCTTTCGCAGATCGTCATCCCGCCTGGCCGGAGGGCGTCCTATACTACGTTTGCTGAGTCGCGGTCTCCACTCGAGAACACGTTTCCCTCAGCGGTTGTCAGCCACGTTAAACTATAAAAGTAAAATACCTTTTCTATAATAATGCAGTACCTACCACAGAACTATAATCGTTCTGTATTCAGTACTTTGTACGTGTATGAGTTGTAATAGTTCAGTACACCAACAGCCGCGTTATAATCGAGGAGCATTAATCGATTATTAACCTAATGAATCGATTACGAACTATCGGTCCGAAACATTAACTAGGCTATAAAAGCAATAAAGGCAAATTAACTATTAACTGGGTAATCAGCAAAGTTGCCTTTGTTAAACCTGCCTGCCTTATTATTTGCGTTAGGTTCCTATATGTACTAAATATCTCGGGTGCAGAAAAGGAGAAGCGTCTAATTTTCAACATACAAAATTCTACGAAAGCAAATACACTTGTACTACAGAATAACTATTTATAGAGGGTGCCCCAAAGCATGTGTACTTAGCCAAAAGAGGGTGATTCTGAACCCCAAGGGGATCAACTTTTGTTCTATGATTTTCACTTTGACGTTTTGAATGTCGAACATTTTATTAAGTACTCTGTTTGAAATAAATTAGAGACTTCCTTCATAATCATGTTTTTTTTACGTTTATTCTACACTAGCTGTACCCGCGACTTCGTTCGCGATTGCCATACCTGCCGACAAATTAGGTATTCACATTTGACCACAGTTTCTCTAATATAAAGAAACGGGGTGCAAAATAAAACTTCAATGTGCAGAATTGGACCTGTTACACAATCTAGGTACTACCTAATTAAAGGTATTTCCTATATTTATGTACCTAGATTGTGATCTATTAGATTTAATTACGTAGCAATAAGATTCTCTTTCGTGCGTTTTCCGTTTTGTGATTAATTTTACGTAGTAGGTAGGTACTTACCGACTTTTGTTTTGTGATACATTTTATAACTATACCTTCTTACTTCCGTTGCGTGCGTCAGTTCAGTATTTTAATTGATTTTTCGATCGAGGTCGATGTAGGTCTAATCGATTATCGAAATCAAAAACATTGTGAAATATTTTATAATGTTAAACAATGCAAGAGTGCGTATAAAAGAACATACCTAATAGGAACAAAAAAAAATCATACCTACGTTGATCCCCTGGGGGCATCAGAATAGGATGCCTGGGGGTCCAGAATCACAACTATCTCCAAATAACTTTCATTAAGTAGGCGTAGGCCTAGGTACCTTCTGTACTAATGTAATATTGATGGGAATGTCTGATAGGTAGTACCTACCTCCAACAATAATATTTAGAGATACCTACCTACCTACTCTACAGTTGTGTACAATAATGCAAACCTCAATTTAATTCATCAGGCTATGCAAGCAGCGCGATTGGCAGCTGGTGACGGAGATTGTATGCAATAACATCTTCATGTTATGGTAGCCTGGTACATATTGCTGAGTTTCGATAAAGCCTGCTTGTGTATTATGAAAATAATTTAATACCTATCTAACTTTCTATTTATTACAATGTTACAAGATTTATTTAGTTTTACCCGGGTAGTGTCTGTTATCAAATAAAAGTTAAATAAGTGTGACCCACATCATGAAATTTGTTAACGCAATTGTAAATCGGATGACAATGCAATATTATGTTGACATGGAGCATTGAAGCTAATCTGATGATGGAGCCGGAAGGTGGCCATGGGAACTCGGTTATAAAACGACGAAAAACGAGTTTGGGCTCGTTTGATTTCTACTCTTGTTTTAGAAATAAAAGCTTGTTTTTACCCGACTGTGCAATTCAAAAGATCCTTTCCCCAAAAAGGTCTTATTAAAGATGCATATAAATAAAATCCTGTAACAACATGGAAAAATTACCACATTAAGGTTTCCCTACAAGAGTCACACTCCTCTTAATTAAGCTAGTTTGTGGCATTAAATTACACATCCTAACACACCCTGAAATCCACTCTTACCTCCTTACAACAGGGAATATATTACTTAAAACTCAAAAACAGGGCTTCATAAGTCGACAAAATGGATGCTCTTGACAAGATGGCCGTAATTTTTCGTGCAAATTACCCAAGGTAACAAGATTATCGCGCTTTTTTGTAAGTGCTTGAAAAACTTTTACATATTTCCTACATTTATTTTAGGTCAAAATATAAACATAAGTTAACATACATATACAGGGTGGATTTTTTCCACGGGGCAGTAAGGTCAGGCACCTTAACCGGTATCGCTACAGGAAAATGTCTTAGGAGACTATCCATAATTTTTATTAAATTCTTTATTGCACACACAAGTTAAATCATACATAAAAGTTAACAAATAATGGAAATGTACAAAGGCGAGCTTAACCCTAAA
The DNA here is from genome assembly GCA_963662085.1 of Eupithecia inturbata. Lineage (NCBI taxonomy): Eukaryota > Metazoa > Arthropoda > Insecta > Lepidoptera > Geometridae > Eupithecia > Eupithecia inturbata. Next base: position 3,258,061 of record OY759180.1, on the reverse strand, counting down.
AGAGTTTTCTTACAGCAAACCTATGGATATACAGATAATTTATGAACAGAGTGTGGATAGATAATGTGTACATACAAGAAAGGGGAAAAAAATATACAGTGAATAATATTTTACAAACCTACATACAAACCTAACATAAACTAAAATAAAAATGCGATAAATACATAATATAAACTAAATAAATAAAATATATTCCAATATACCTCTATATATATATATATTTAATTGCTATGACTATAGAGCGATAATTTAATGATCTTTTAGCTTAGACTCAAATACGCTAAGTAAAAGACTGGTTTATAAGCCAGTCTTTTACTTTTTGAGTAAGGCTGGAGTGTAATAATTTACAACCTAATATTTAAAAAACTAAATATGTACATTTTCAAAATTATAATAATAACATTAATTCTAATAACAATATATATATATATTAGCACTCTGACATGTAGAAATGAAAAAATTTAAAGGACTGACGAAGTAAGATTCCTTGGTATAATATTGGACAAACATATCAATTGGAAATCACATATAGAGCAAATGGGCAAAAAACTTAATCGTTTTGTTTTTGCTCTGAAAAGATTAAGACGAACATCAGGCCAACAAACTGCATTAACCGCATATTTTGGCTACGTCACCTCAGTACTAGGGTATGGTCTTTTGCTTTTCGGTAACTCTACGCATATCAAAAGAGCTTTCATTATTCAAAAAAAGTGCGTAAGAGCCGTCTTTGGGATAGGCCCATTAGAGTCATGCAAGCCTCTCTTTAAGAAACATGAACTCCTAACGCTAACTAGTTTATATATCTACCAAATTGGCTGTTTCGTAAAAGAGCATGCTTCATTCTTTAACATGTATAGAGATAAAAATAACTCCGTTATAAAAAATAGAGATCCCACTAGACTTACCCGCACACAAAACTGCATTAAGTGGGAAAAATTGCTCTACCATGACAATAAAAATTTATAACAAAATTCCTAGAGACATAAGAGAACTGCCCACTAGTAAATTTAAGACAAAACTCCGTAGGTGGCTCTTAGAAAAATGTTTTTATGACATGAAAGAATTCAATAATCAATAAATTACCTAGTTATAAATTAGTATATAAGTAAATATTGTACGTCCATAATTAATGGATAAACTGTTGCTTCCACCTAGCTTTTAAGATCGCATTTGTACACAGTTTTTACAATAAATTTCATTTCATTTCATTTCATTTCAGGGAAGGGCATTCCAGAGTCTGGGTGCCATCAGAAAGAATCATGATAGCAACTGGTTTAATGCTCTTGGGTACTCAAACGAAGGGATTTAACCGTTCTACAGGTTCTACATTTTTAGAGAAATTTTCTTCCCCAATTTCAGATTTTCCAAAAATTTACAGTTAGCGTGACTTGAGGTAGGTGACTTGATAATATTAGGTCCTTACATATGAAATTGGCGTTTTGTATGGGAGGAACAAAAAGTCGAATATTTTTTAATATAATATATTTAATTAATCAAAGTATGAACCATTATTTTCTATGCACTTTTGCCATCTTATAGGTAGTTCATTGATCCCATTACTAAAAAAACCAGTCGGACGGGAATCAATAAAATCTTTGAAGGCGATTTGGACTGCCCCATCGGAGTTGAATTTTTTCCCTTGCAAGAAGTTATCCAAATTTCGAAAAAAATGGTAATCTGTTGGAGCAAGGTCCGGGGAGTACGGAGGATGTCTTAGACTTTCCAATTGAAGCTCTTCTAATTTAGTAGCCGTCTGTTGCGCAGTGTGTGGTCTAGCGTTGTCGTGAAGCAGCAGTGGCGTGGAGCGATTGACCAGCCTAGGTTGTTTAGCCGCTAGCTTTTCCATCATGGTTTGCAATTGCTGACAATAGACATCAGCCGTAACAGTCTGGCCAGATTTGAGAAAACTGTAATGAACAATACCGGCACTAGTCCACCAAACGCTTACAAGTAACTTTTTTGGGGTTAATTTTCGCTTGGGGCAGGATTTGGCTGGCTGGCCAGGATCCAACCATTGCGCTGAGCGCTTCCGATTATCGTAAAGAACCCATTTTTCATCACAGGTAATGATTCGGTTTAAAATACCTTCATTATTGTGCCGGTTTAGTAATGTAACGCAGCAGTCGACGCGCGTTTGCCGGTTTGCTTCAGTCAATTCGTGAGGTACCCACCTTTCAAGCTTTTTAATCTTCCCAATTTGCTTCAAGTGAATTAAAACAGTTTTATCACTAACATCGCAGCCTGCAGCTAACTCGGACGTGGTTTGCGATGGATCCGCTTCCACAATAGCCTTCAACTCTTCATTATCAACTTGAGTCTCAGGCCGTCCACGGGGCTTGTTCTGCAGGTCAAAATTTCCAGAACGAAAACGTTGGAACCAAAAACGAACTGTGTTTTCTTTTGCAACACGACCGCCATACACATCATTCACCCTTCGAGTTGTTTCCGCAGCACTAGTGCCAGGGCGGAACTCGTACTCGTAAATAATGCGATATTTTAAGTTTTCCATTTTGTAAAATGAGTGACGCAAACAGAAAAAAACAGAAGAAAAAAAACAAATGAATGACGATCATCGAAGCACAAATACATGAGTCTATAGCTGTACAAATTTGAATTTGGAATTCCTTACCAAAGAGGAGAAATTTGTGATTAAAGTGGCCAGTACGAAAAACGCCAATTTCATATGTAAGGACCTATTAATAAGTAAGATCCTACTTCATGTGGCTAAATTAAATTCAAATCCATACCCTCCTCATCAGCCCACATACGTCCAGTGCTGGACGTGGTGATTATGGCAAAACCCCCCTTATTATGGGGCAAGGGGGGTTTTTCCATAATTCCACGCTTGGCTGGCTGATTGGTGATCGCAGTGTAGGGTTTAAATGTACTCGGAAAGAAGCTGCTGCCCTTCCTCTGGTCTAGTAGGTTCCAGTCGGCGCTTACGACACCCACAGGCTGAGTATTGAGCCACCAGCTCAGTAGTCAAAGTACCTACTAATTAAAGACGAATCTAATCCATCGGTGGATCAGAGTGGAACTTGAAGTCGAAACTAATCCATCTGTAGATCAGAGTGGAAAAAAGTGGAAACTGAACCATTTATGCATTAGTAAATTAGATCAGAGTGGAATAGATCAAAGTAGGTATCTATTTTCATCTACTTTTGCATTCCCTAACTAAACCTCCCAGTTCTGTTACAGGAACCCACAGTCTGCCTGCATTTAAAATCAAACTTAAACGCTGGCTTATTGAGCGAACGTTTTTATACTTACGATGAATTCGTAGCATATAAGAATTAAGTGATCCAATACATGCACTTAGTATTATTTATTGATTTTAATTAGCTAGTGGCCAATTTATTTTGAATAGTAATTTTATTTTATTTGACTATTGTATGATTTTATTGCTTTTTCTTTTGAATGTATTATTTTATAAATTTTTAATTAAAATTAAATCATAAATGTATTTCTACACCGATTTGTGTTTACCAATGTTGACTTATAATAATTATTTTGACTAAATAATTATTATGACTAAATAATTATTATGACTAAATGACTATTATGACTATCATTAAATTCAATCCAATTCTCCATCCTCCTTCTAACAGGTAAGCACCTGAACTCTGCTGTCAAAGTAATTTAAGCTCTATTTTTACAGAGTTAAACATTGTTTTAATTGCTGTTGAACTTCAGGAGTCGGTTCCTGAGGATACTTTCAAAGTTATTTGACTTGGTAATTCGGGGTTCGGTCACAGCTGCGATGAAAACAGCTTTCTCAAATCTCAAGACAATTGAATGCCCTGAAATTGTGTTTTTTGTGCAAAAATCTAAGACGGTTTATTTATTTTTCCTAACATGCAAGTGCATACAAGTGTAATGCATTAACATTTTTCATTGTACTACGTAACGTACAAAGAATTTTTTTTAACTGGGACAGTAGGGGGGCAACCATAACTAGAGGAGATACAGGTGTAGTTTCTTTTAAAACATGAGCTCCTTTTTTGATAAAAAGTTTTGGTATTAAAACATTTTTGATCAAACGCAGCGTGACTAGCGCCTTAGAATGAACCAAATTAGTAATTCTTTTTTTTTATGCCAATGGACTCAGTCTCTTTTAAAGATCATTTTATTATATCGGAAGAAAAAAATTGACCCGCGAAAGTTAGTAAATTTAATAAAATGTATTCTCATACAAGAGGACAAAGCATTCCGCCAACAAACATAAGATCAATAATATAAATAGGTAGATTATAATTGCATATTAAAGAATTACACAGACCCATAACGAAGTCCGGTTTTCATTTAACATAGGTACTGCATAATAAATCTACCATGGAACATTAAATAAAGAAAAGTATCAAGTGATATTGAATCTGGCTATGGAAGAAGTGGATAATACTATTCCATTAACCCATTTAAGCCCGCAGTCCTAGATCTGGGCCATATTTTCAACTACCTTAATTCTTTCACTATTACATATGTGTTTGCGGTTTGTTAAAAAACTAATTTGCATTGCCAAACAGTGAAGCTTTGTGATACAAGCGACATCATCATCAGTTGTTGGATAAAAGTGGATGAAATCGGTGATTGTTTTACTAGTGAAGCAAATATGTAATTGACCAAAGGCGATTTGAGTAATGTCATCTACCAACAGGATAGTGCACCTTCTCATAATAGCGAGTAAACGGTTTTTAGATGAGCATTTTCCTGACCGTTGGATGGGCACATAAATGGTCGAATTAAATGGCCACCACGTTTAGCCGATATGACGCCGATGGACTTTTTTATGGGGCTACCTAAAGGGTCGTATTTACGAAACTCGGTACAATACTGTTCAAGAATTAAAAGCAGCAGTCCATTTTCACCTCAACAAGATTCACCACCCATGATTGTCTAGGGCCATCAAAAGTGTTTTGAAACGTGCCCGTACGTACCTGCATACAGCAACATGGGGGCCATATTGTACCATCTATTGCGATAGTTTTGGTACCGTGTTTGTACCAAATTTCTATAAAATTGTATGTGAAAACATTTGATTAAATTTGACTAACTTCCGCTGCTCTGATTTTTTTCAACACATACAATAAAATGATACTTACAGTCGATTGGCATGAAACATTTTTTTTACCAGTTTGATTCATTTTAAGGCGCTGCTCAAGCTTGACCAAAAAAATTATATGTCAAAATGTTTTTCCCCAAAAAGGAGCTGATGTTTCAAAAGAAATTGCACCTGTATCTCCTCTTGTTATAGGTGCCCCCGTACTGTCCCAGTTAAAAAAACTCTGTATACCTAGTTATTTTGTGATTGTACCTACTAAGCGTTTATTGACTGTCAGAACGTCGTCGTCGAGTAATTTACTTTTAAAATCACGGACATTGGAAGTACCTATTGCGTTGCACCTTGCACCTGACGCAGATCCATTCACCTAGAAAATTATTACTTAATCTTTTATTTCAAGCTAACTGTGATCCACAATTTGTTAGTAGCAGAAAGATCTCTTATATTTAATGTTAGTTAATATATTAGATAAAGAAAATTACAGTCAAATAATAGAAACACATTAGAACTTGTATTTACAGTTGAAACTAACTGAATTATTATAGTGAAATGTGAATGACAAAAGAAAAAATTGCTAATAATTGTAATCTGTGACACAATAATAAATTGCTGTACCTACCCAACAGGGTGTATGTACTAACTTTAGCTATAATTACAACTTAAGCTACATATGTATGTACATATTTGCAATTAATAAATGAATCTGAATCTGAAGAAGTTGAAGTCACCTTTTAAAGTGAATCCCTGGGTACCAATCAAAAAGTCTACGGAGAGTTTTCTTCCACTAGTTCCAAACAATTTATTTCGGCGCGGTTCGTAACGTAGGCAACGTTACGGAACCTTTCTTTCGAAACTTGCTCATGCAATTCTAACCTTAACAAAACACTATAAAATTCATTATGATTATGAGCTGGTTAACTTTGAACCTACCTTGTTTGTGTTGTAAGAACACCAACGTTTCATCTCTTAAGCGGGATATCAGGGTGAGTGCGGTTCTAGTCGCGCGCGATCTGCGTTCGCCATAATGAATTGTCAACCTACGACTGTTTTTATTTTATACTAGCAACACGGGAGATATTTAAAATGTGTAGTTTTTGCACATTCGATAGACGCTTTTTCTTTCTATAATTAAACTGAAACGTCACATGAATCCTTTACTGAACTAGCTAATTCCTTTTAAGCTATGTCCAGGTACAGCGATTGACCCCAACGTTACAAACTAATCAAAGTTTAAAGTTTTAAACGTTAACGCGTTAAGGTTCATTATCATGTTGTTTTGGTTCTTTTAACCTGGATTTAAATTCATTTAAATTCTTATTGGTTTACAGTATACCTATACTTTTTGTAAGGTTTTTGGTTTTACTTTTAATGAGGGATATTTTTAGATGTACTTCTTGATATTATGGAAAACAGAAATAAGGTAGTTGCTAAAGTTTTATAAGCCTACTTATTTATGTAAAACTTTTCAAATTTTCGTGATCTGTTAACATAATTATTAAATATTATTTATCGATTATTTATCTACTTAGGTAGCTGTAGGCAGACCAAGCACAGTGATTGTTGTCTAGGGTAGAATAATGAATTATTTTATCGCATCGTCAGCGAATGGGTAAATTATTTATATTCATTTTTTCAACTTCAATTATTTCAGCAATGTAAGGCGACGCGAGGTAATTTTTAAGGGAACGTATCCGAAGGGTGAAAACGGAACCCTATTACTAAGCCAGAGAATAGGTGTTTCTCTTGCGGCTAGAACAACAAATAATAAAAATAAAATAAATAAGTATCAAAATTAAAGGGCGTTCTAATACAAAAAACGTGATTTTTTTGCCTTTTTTGCTCATAACTTCTCAAGGCTTTGTCGCTTGAACTATAATAGGTACGCACATGAAATGAAACTTTCTGTTAATAAGTAACAATTCAACTGTAATAACAACAAATAAATTAAACTTAAAAAAATAAAGTTGTAAATATAGAGGGGTCTCCGAAAAATTTAAAATTTGATGTTCTTTGAAAATGTTGCTTGATTTTTACGGTACGGTACCCTTCGTGTGCGAGTTAACTCGCACTTGGCAGTTTTTTGTCTATTCTACCCTAGACAACCATCCCTGTGCTCGGTCTACTCCTACAGATCATATATTTATTTTTATTTTTCTATGTGTCTGTTAATGATAATCGATTTTATTCAGTTGTTTCATAATATGTACATGGATCCTATGTTGATTGAAAATATTTGAGATACAAGGTAAATTTAAATAAATCTCATTATTTATCGTGAGGTTCAAGGATGAGCTTGACACCACGCTGGAGCTTTTTAATTATATCCGCTTTGGTGGAAACCACCCCTAACGTAGAGACAGATAGAGAGAGAGAGAGAGGGATTTATATTAAACGTAGAGACCAAGCCCACGGCCACACTGCACGTCGGTAGCTTGGATAGTACCTAGATGAGAAAACAAACATATGAATAAGTCGCCTAGCATGAACGTATAATTAACATATACACTGCCCAGCTGCCGCCGCAAGGACCTGCAGATGGACTTGTGCGTCGTGGGTCATGAAAGTGTTAAGGTTGAAATTTTTACAACCTTCAGTGCAGCCAATCCAAGAAAGCCAATCCAATAAATAAATAAATAATAGAATAAACTAAGCTACGCGTCTAGCTTCCACCAAAGCAACCCGCTAACCGACCAACCAAGCTACCTTGCAGTGCGGCGCGGCGCCGCTGTGGCCCGAAGGTATTTTCTCTAATCCTATTAAACGAAACAACTTCCCTGTTTTAAGAAAGCCTTTAAACTTATCAGATAAAAACTTAAGTTATAATTTAGTTAGAAGAGTTATTTCACCTAGAGATTTGTTTACGAATAGTTAGATTAACAGTTGGACGCGAAATACCAGAACAGGAGATTTCTTAAATTACTTTTTAAATAGGACCTGTTTTTAGCTGGTCAAATTTTATCTTTATGTTAACCTAATAAAACACATTTACCATGATAGTTTGTGATGTTTTGAAATTTATTTTATTTCGGCACCGTTGCGTGCACCATCATCACGAAATAACTAAAATCCATAATATTATAATTTCGAAAGTAACTCTGTCTCTGTCTGTTACCTTTTGATGCCTACACGGCTGAACGGATCTCAATGAAATTTGGCAGGGAGGTATATGGTAGATTTATTTATCTATCCCGGGGACGGACATATGCTACTTTTTATCCCGGAAAAGCGCGAGCGAAGGCGCAGGCAGAAGCTCGTAATGTTACGAGTATATTATAAGTATTTTTATAATAAATATTAGTATATTTAAATAATAAATATGTTTTTATTTTGAATTTATTATAATTATAATATAGATTATAGTTATTTAAGAAATATGTACCTACATTGGTACCTACTTGACGTATAACATGGTGTTGTCAATAAAGATATTGTATTGTATTGTATTGTATTTATTGTTGTTTCAAAAGTTTAGAAATTGTAGTCATCAAATCAGTGCCAAGTCCTAAGCAATAATTTCACAGCTGAAATGTCTGAAAGAAAATCTGAAAAGCCAATCATCTTTGGGATTACTGGCTTTTCAGAAGTATTTTTTCCTAATATGGGACCAATTTTGATGCCTACCTACATGTTTTACCTGACTGCACAAGAAGAGGAGGGCTATGTTTTTGAACCAAGAATTACGATCAAAATCTTTTGTGCTTTGAGAAAGTCATGATCATAAAAACATGAATTTTGAAATTATCCGGAAAAAACTAGAAAGAGCTCGAACACAAGAAAAACTCTCATGTATGGATTAAAATAACCGAACGAACCAAGACCGACTATATCAATCAAAGTCGGGTATCAAAGTAATCGGGTTCTGGGCCCAAAATACCCGGGAGAGAGGTATTGAACATTAGACTAACCGTCTAACCCAGCAGTAGGCCAAAGCACAGCGATTGTTGTCTAGGGTAGAATAGACGAAAGTTACATCAAATCGTTAACGATACGAAACGTTACGAATGCGTACAATACAATGTGTATTGTCGAACCTTGATCAAAAGAGTTAAGAGATGTGCGGATACGCGACATAAATCAGAAAAAAAAAATTATATGTAGCTGACATATAATTTTTTTTAAAATACCAAGCCTATTTAATTTTTAGGGTTTCGAAGATCGGAGATCGGTTTCGAAATCCATATAGGTCTCGCTTTTTCTGCCCTTTTTTCCGTCTTTAATATTTCAGCAACTACAGCAGCAAATAACATGAGAATTAAAATAATAATACATTTCGTGCGCATGTACAGATAAAAAGAAAAAAAATTAAAAATTAATATAAAATTTTCAGTACAAATTCTGATGTTGAAATTTTAGAAGAGACCTACCAATGTGAAGTGGGGTATCAAATGAAAGGTATTAATTGGTAAATTACACAACAGTTTTAGACATTTCTGTAGGTTACTTTTATACTTTTTGAAATATTTTGAAAAAAGTCGTAAAATTACCCATTAAACCCTCCCCCCTATGTTTCTTTTTATGTAAACGGTCTATTTTATTCAAAAAAAGTCTCATTAGAAAGCCAAAAATAGTCTACCTATCTAAGAAAATAAAAAAAACACAATATAACACATAGGTACAATACACATTGTATTTGAAATTCAATCCTTCAACTTCAATAATTTACGCAACGTAATATAATTTCTAGCCAAGACAAAACATCGCCATGCTTCCCTGCTGGGTGATTTGATGACATTGTATTCGTGAAGTTACAGTTGTGCGTCCACTCGAGCGTACGGACCGTAAGTAAGGATTTGTTGCTTTGTATTGATTTCTACAGGTACAGCGTGCACTGGATCGGCATGTATGCCGATACCGATGCCAGAGACTGGTATTTATGCCGATGACGTCACAACAATATCTAACAATATCCTCGTCACTAGCAGGTTATTGTTGCGGATGACATCATCGGCAAACTCGAGCGGTTTGAAAATACCTACATATATTGCCAATTTTCATTACGAATAAAACACAAAATAAAATGAACTGATGAGTGGCGAAATAGTAGCCTTTTCTGGTGCCGGGTACCCAGCGGCGAAGTGTGTGGGTGTAGTGTACATTACCTTTCACAAGTACCGGCGTAATTTGCATACATTATTTTTCAGTCCATCCCAGTCCATACCATTTTCAGTCCATAATTCGATCACCAATATGGTGATCGAAGTATGGAATAAATAAACATGAAACGGATTTTGATCTGCACCTCACGGAGCGGTCGCATTGGACTGGCGGTAATGCCGGCGATCCGCTCAGTGCGGATGACGTCATTCCGATTGCCGATCAGTTGAAAATTCGTTTGCAAATGGCAGTCATGTCGGCAATCCGGTTTGCGATTACAGTGGACGCCACCTGGCATTAAGCGTTAAAAAATCCATTTGATGCGGTCAGTGCGGATCACCCGCTGACGACAAGTGAACGCGCACCCTTACTTACTCTCCACTAACCACTAACAGTTCCATTTTGAAATAAATCTTCGTTCTCTTGGTGGGTTGCAAGAAGGTTTTTAAAACTTTGAAATTGGAATGTGCTAGGGTGTCTATAGATTTAGAGAATGACAGAATTAACTATTACTCAGACACAGTTACTTGATCTAGGTATTTCGATGATCGCCTTCATAGTTCCATCTAGCAGTTCATTGTACCTACAAAAATATCACTGGAAGAAATGGCTCGAGCGTGTCCACAAAGAAAATAAAAAAGTACAATCGGTAGTTTTCGATTCTTTGAGTCCCGTCATTCAACGGCCTCAGATTTCGTTATCGGTCTAATTTTCAGGGCAAATAGTGTGTGGATGATAGTAAACAAAATATGAAGTCGTTTTTAGGGATGATATTTATTTTTACTGTTATTGTTATGTCTTCGGTAAATTCTGATTTATTGATAGCCAATCTCTTAACGGACTTCTAACTCAAGGAAGTACCTACTGCCTGCCTGACCCTATCCAGGGGGGGGGGGGGGGGGTGGCTGAATTGAATCTGATGCTTGTAATATTTTACATTGATTCAATAAGTTCTGGATAAATTTCATAGCCGTTTTCGGCATGGAGAAAAGTCAAGAGTGAGTGTTAATTTTGAGGTTATATGCAGTAACAGTTCGTTAACTGTCATTGCAACTGTCAACGTCAGGTGGCATGGCTTCTAGTCTGAGTCGGAACACCTACTTACTAAGTACCTATTATTAGAGTTTTTGTCTCATGATTTTTGGAAAAGCTATTCTTATAAAGGCAGGCTAAAAGGCACTGTTGAAAATGAGTTTGCTCAGCTGATTTAAAAATAGTTTCAAATTGTTTACGAACTCTTTGAATCTCGCGTTCTCTAGAAAAATTCAATTTTTCAGGTAAATTGAATCCTCTAACGTATTTTTTCGGCAGAAAAACAAGGTACAAAAACATTACAGGTACTTACCTTCTCTAAAAAAGTCGTTAACTCCTTTCATAAGAGATTCAGCAGGCGAAAAATATGAAATTTTCCTATAATATTCTATAAAAGCCTTTTGTGGTTCCCGCTGAGAAAATTATAACGTTTGCTTGATTAATTTACTTTTGTAAGTGGTATTTGATGTATTTTTATTCAAAGAACATTTTTATCGTTTAGTCGATAATGTGTGCCTACTAAGTAGTTCTGCTTCTGGGGATGTTGGTTTAATTGTTTTTTTATTGAATTTATCCTAATTTAAAGTTTCATCCGAGAGGTTTCTTCGGGGTGAGGATTGAAACCTTAAGTGTTCTTCCAACACAAACAAGGTCGGTTGTTAACCCGCATAATTATCATAAGACATCATCCTAAAGGTGTCAATTCAGATGTCGCCGAAATAAACTAATTTTTCAGGACTAAAAATGTTTTAGTCCTATTTATAACGATCGAAATAAAAAGGATAAGATCATTTTAGTGCTGTAGATTTCGTTTAGTTTTGTTTTGGCGACTTCTGCGGCGTGAGATTCATTTTTTTTTGTGGTTTTGAAGTTTTTCTGCATTTTATAAGGAATACAACTAATGGAAAAGTAATTTGCCGCAAATCGAAAACAATTTTCTATGAAAAAACTAACTTCGATTCAATTGGATTTTGGGACCATTTGGGAAAATGTTAGTATTTATGTTGGCCTATAAAATCTCATATTTTCTCAAATGCTCTAAAAATACAAGGTCAGTTTTTTTATAGGTTAATAGAAAATGGTTTACGATTTGCGGCAAATTACTTGTCCGTTAGTTTTATTCCATATAGAAAGCAGACAAAATTCAATACCAAAAAAAAAATTATCTCGCGCCAACTCTTGACGACACTATTGTCGGGGAAACGTAAGCTTTGGAAATCGACGGGTCAATGAAATAGCAAAGCCAAACAACTGAGTCCTATAATGTTTGCTAATAATCGTGAACTCACAAAACGTTCCCTTTCATACAACTTACGAGATAAGCTTCATCCTCCGCGCCAACCACCAAATTACTAACGAGGCCCAAAATGTCATCTGCGACATTATTTAGTTTTTCTTTCGCCTAATGTTTCTGGTCGTTTGCCGTAATGTTATAAGCCAAGGGCTGAATTTAAGTTAGTTTGGCGCCTTGTCGGCCAAATGTGGGACGTGGGACCTTACCTACCTACTGTACGAGGGGTGCAGGGTAACTGTTACCGTGGACCGTAGAGGGTGGCGGTAGGGACCGTGTAATGGGCACGTTGGTGATATTTGAAAGACTAATGGCCTTTTCTAGTGATCTAATTGTTGTTTTGCGTATCGGTATGTTTTTTTTAAATGTAGATAGGTGGTGTGGAAATTGGGATTGGCCCTCAGAAGTACCTATAGCCAAGATTCAAGATTCAAATTTTTATTGCGATCGTGTTGTACATTAAGGTCTTTGGAAAATAGTTTCCAGTTAACTAACACAATTTTCTTCTGTTACCTATGTTAAAAAATAATATAACATACATTATGGAACATAATATTATATATAACTATATATTAAATACCATAGATTCAAAAATTGTAAGTAATGTATTAACTTCTAACTTATTTTAAATTAATTAAAATATTCCTGTAAGGCATAGAAACTTTTTTAATCAAGTAAGACTTTAAAATATTTTTGAATCATATAGTATATATGTACGTAAATGAAGTTAGTTTAGCACAAGAAAATAGGAAAAAGTACTTTAACACTCACATTGGTTTAGGTCTGTACGACCCCTTTATTAATTTCAAAGGTATAGGTGACCAGTGCTTTCTACTGTGAGTTGTCTAGCAGACACGAATATCTACTTTATTTGTGTAGGTATGCACTTACCTATCTAGATGAATAATGTCAAGATGTTATTTGAGGCAAAATGCAATTTAATATCTGACCTTGTCTTGGTTATTCGATTTATTGCTAACTCAATAACGGCAGGGGGTGGAAAATATTACAAGTTATTGGAAAAACAAGAGCCTTTTATGCCTTTTTGCGGGCGAAATATTGAAACGGATTATTCCGAAAATTCCTATGAATGCCTGTCTATTTTTTGCTTCAACATTTTATTGATGCAATAACGAATATATTGAAAATTTTAAATATCTGATTTATAACGCTTTATAAAATATGTTATCGCGTAAATGTGAGTAAAGGAAATATAACATTGATAAAAACTCTGGTCATACGTAAGGCTCCTGGAGTATTACAACCAAAATTTACTACTTAAGCAGTTAAGTTGTGTCAAAATAGGATAAAGTAAATATTGAATAATGTATCTATAGACTTGAATTAGAGTAGACACCGTCAATGAATACTACATGAGGCGTGCAAAGGTTAAGATGGATGAACCCACGTCATAACGAACAACCCCTTTCTGTAAGGCTCACTCACTTGTTGGACTTGATAGTTAGATAGTTATGTAACAACAAAATAGTAGTAGGGCTACCAATATCTTGAGTTTAACATCTTTATTCTAGAGTAAAAAACAATATGTTATAAAAACGTATCTATTGTGTGTTTTTGGTTACATATATAATTGTAAGGAATGCTAAGACCAGCAGCCTCTCAGCTCTCACAGTAGATCTAACATAGTTATATGGAATCTAGATTAAATAGAGCTTATTTAATTTATGTCAGTCGCTCGCAACCATAAAAAAAGGTTGCGCGTTAATTTGCGACTCCTTGATAAATTAAGTTAATTTGCAACACAGCTTCAGTAGGGCTCAAATTGTAGGTATGTAGGTTTATACCTACTTAGGTTTTCCAGGCAATATAATAATCTTTAAATCCATCTCCGCCGTCCTGCTTTCATTCAGTTTCCACCAATGTCTGTCCTAGTGGGTACAACGAGTATAATACGCACGCGATCAAAATTGGATGGAACCTTGTTAACGTAGGTAAATATTTTCCGTCACTTTCACATTTCTGGTCTAGCCCGCCGCGCGTTGGATGGATCCTGGATAAGTAAACCAGTGTCCATACGCGCTTATTTTAGATCGAAATGGTTCCATCCCGTAATTTATTTTCCATTCTGATCGCGCGCTGTTTATACTATAAGTTGCACGATTAGAATCCCAACTATATATTATAAAATGCGAAAGTAATGTTGTCTGTCTGTTACCTTTTTGCACCTAAAACTTGATAAAGGGATAGATGGCACCCCGGGAAAGGACATAGGCTACTTTCTATCGTATATATTTGGTCATGGAAAAACGCGTGTGAGGCCGCTTTGAGAAGCTAGTGGGAAATAAAATAAGCCAATAGCTCCAGTACGTCATGTCGTGATGGTTATGTTAGGTGACGATATTGACGCCATGCCGGTATAGGTACCTAATATTTTGGGGCTAGATGATGTTGTGTGAATTGTGAATTCCTGTATCCATCTCTAATCAAATACTTATGTTACTAAAATAAATACCTAGTTGTCAAGTAACAATCCTTACAGCAAGGATATCGCTAAAAACAAAAACACAAACTTCAGCAAAGCATTTTTGCATATTAAATAAAAATAAAATAAATAAATAATGCTGGACAATCCACAGAGCAAAACAAGTTTCAAACCAAAATAGCTTTCAAAAACAAAATTTGTTTCGATTATCTGCGATTTATCATCACATCGGTGTCATAAAATATTTTCCAACTAAATTTATTTGATTTTTAACCTCTTTGTTAGCAAAAAATATATAGGATTCCAGAATCAAGCATTGTTCGATTTTTAGAACGTCTTTCCTCAAGTTACGACTGAAATCTATAAATTTCACTTCTCCGCTCCACTTTGGTGTGAACCGGCCGTAAAGGTACTTCTCAATATCAGTATCTACCAATCCTTAACCCGTCAATAAAGTGAGTGGGTGATTTTAACCCTTCTCAGCTGCGCGGTCAGATAGACCGTGGAACATTAGTCATCCAGACGACGACTGTTCGTGACGAAATAAGGGTTAAAATTAATAGCTCTAGTCTGTTTCTACTTTCAGTGATTTATTCTCGATGGTCTACATCTGTTAAACTAATTAGATTTAGGTAAACTTCGATTGGGAATTTGAAATCGCTTTTTCTTATAAATTGGTGGATTAGTCACTAGAACTCATCAGAGTTCTAAGTAGCGTAATTCTAAAATTATCCAGATCACTGGATAATTTTAAAAATATTTGAGGGACCTACGACAAGATCTGTGAACTAAGCCAAAAACAGATGATACCAAGATACCAAGATTCTGAAACCAACTAGGTTTATCCCCAACTCAGTTGGTTTCAGAATCTTAAGCGAATCTTAAACGACTATTATGGTAAGAAGTAAAATAATATCCCAAAAATTTTTCGATTTCGACGGGACTTGAACCCGCATCGTTCCCTCAGTACGGGAACATGCTAACCAACTACACCACAAGGTTTAATAATAAAAATACTATTATGGTGTTTAGTAGTTTAGGGAATACCTGTGGTCAGCGACTTTTTGTATCATAAAAATGTGAGAATACCAGAATATTCTTTATTATAGCCTAAGCTGGGGTCGACACTCAGGCCCGCGGGGTACCGAGGCTCTCCGGGTTTTTAAAGAGTTATCTGGTCGAAGCGACGCGTGACCCGAGAGCTGGTGGGTATCTGGCGCAGCGCATCAGTATTGCCATACAGCGTGGCAATGCAGCCAGGGTCTTGGGGACGCTTCCGACTGGTATTGATATGGATCAGTTGAGCTACCTGTAGATTGTTTGCAACAGTCTGCAGTTAGCTTAATTGTTTCAATTGTAAATACTAGTTCTAATTTGTTTCTATTATTTGATTGTAATTTTCTTTGTTAATAAAGGCCTAAGCTTGTCGAATATTTATTCAAAAAATTTCAATAAATTAATTTGTCTTTTCTAGAATAAGCCTCGTTAATGGCTGCCAAAGATAAATAAGAAGGTACTAAATAAAATAGGGGTGTCTACCACAAAAACTTTCGTAGTCTTCCAACACAAACTAGGCTCGTAGTTAACCCGCTTATATACATAATGTGCGGCTACCATTTCAAATAGCCTCTGGTTCTGATAAAATTTGTTTTATCCATATATTTATGGATAAAAATACAAACCAAAAAAAAATACTATTCTTATGTATTTCTCCAGTAATTTTCAGTTTTTCTAAGTTTCATTCGTAAGCTCCTGTTACAAACGATAATAAATCAGAGGGTTTGTCAAACGTATCCCTACTCCAGAACTTGTGTCGTTAGTACAATAACTCAAAGTTGGGAAAGTGCGTGTCGGGCTAGACGGAAATAAATAGAACACGCCCTTGCACGCGGCTTGGCTTACGTGATACCTGTAAAAATGCTTCGCACCAATCAGGTTACTGGGCATGAAGCCTAGGAAACGCAGAAAAAATAATAAGAGCGGAGTAATTTTATTTAAACTAGGCCAGTTTCGATGGTTACTCACTTCAAACCAACTTGTTCGTATGTAATTCCATTATGAATTAGTACTCTAGGTACTAATGGTACCTATTTCATAATGGAATTACATACGAATAATATACATACAAGGATTCTATGAGAGAAAGTAGAGCCAAATTGATAGAAGAAGGAGTCTCGAAAGACTAGGTGGTGACTAGGTGACTAGTTATGGCAGGTGGAACTTTCATATCAGCTCTTGGCGAAGCTCTATGCAGAAGCGATGCACGTACATCTTTATGTCTATGAAGACAACGTCTAAATTGAATTGTGTGCAAGTCATTCCAGACTGGATGGTCAGTGCTACCATCATCATCGTAAAGCAACGCTAATGGACCGGGTAATGCTCGACAGAATCAACACGGTAATTGGCAATAAACCTGATGGCAGCTCACTCATTACCCGACTGCTGATTATCAGATCGCACAGTGAAATGTAAGGTGTACACAATAATTTACTATTAGGCCGTTTGTTGATTAGTCGGCACAGTAGCGGTACGTCATCAGCACACTCGGTATACGTGGTACAGATTTGGTACCACATTTATAGTATAGTACTACAGTTCGGTACTGCATGCACCATCCAGTCCAGTCTGGCATTTAACCGAGCCGGATGAAACAAATGAAATAAAATTCATCACTCGAACCTAAGGCCCTTTTCACATGCATTCGGTTGCCGTTTAAACAGCGCGTCTAAACGGTGCCGTACAGTGCAAGCGTTGTACTTTCCTAGAACTAACAATTCACTCAATTTATTCACTGTGATTTGAAGATTTCGAGATTCTTGAAACATGTAAAGAGCACCTTAGTTAAGTACTTCTTTCTTGAGTCTGGGTGTATTCATCATCGGTGTCGATGCTGGTGTCGGGTCGGATGCTGAATAACTCACAAAATGAATTCCATATTACCGGCGCGGCAATTAAAAAAAAGTACATTTTTGTGTTTGGCGTGCCCGGGAGGGTTTAATTTGCTTTTTGTTGAGGTATGCTTCTGACGGAGAAGTTAAAAAACCTACGCAGATGAAAGAAAAACAAAAGAGCACCGGCTAATTCCACTATGTTCCTTAAAAACGTTTCAATTCTTTAGCTCCTTCCAATGCAGTTTCCCTCATTTACTGTCGCTAGCGTACAGGGTGTAATTGAAATCCAGAAAGCAATTCGAGCAATTTATTGCCTCCTCTCGACAAATATGTCGCATTCACGGAATGAAGTCGACTTGCTGAAAAATATGTTTCGTGAGAAAAGTTTAGCACACTATTTATTTACATGCGATTTATTAGTAATTGTATTATCGGTGCGATATCAGAATGGGACGGTCCCAGTAAATATTTTACGTCACATTTATGATACCTTGTCAAAGCTAATGTCGACTGCGCTTGTTTCAGTTCATAAAATAATTGTTTGAAAAATTCCTCAATATTTATTTATTTACACTTTATTGCACTAAGGTAGATGCATTTTCTACCTGCCGACCAAAACATATGTTTTACAGGGGGTTGGCGTGCTAAATAATTTAAAAAAAAAAAAATCTGTAATATATATATAATATACCTAAATGCCTACTAAAGCATAATTATGAAACATGATACAAACAAAAAAAAAACACATTTTATCATTTACACTGTTTTTTTAGTTTTGGGGGCAAATACTAATCCCTTGAAAATAAGATTTCTATGGGGCTAAGTCGACCTCATTCTCTATATAATATCAAAATAATGATCCAAGTCGGTTCACAATTGACAGAGTAATCGACGAACATACATATAAAAACATACAGCGAGAAGCTCCTCATTTTTTCCCCTCTACGACGTATCACACGTGCGTCGGTATTTTAAAATATAGGTAGGCTAAAAAAATTCAAATTCAAATTATTTATTTGTATACATGGGTCACAAAGATGGAAGAATGAATAGATACGCACCATATATGTTTTGCCTAAATCTAGGGCATGCAAATATACATATACGTCAGTAGGAGAGTCTAGTTACAGACATAGAGAAACAAATTAAATTACAAATTTACACATTGAGAATATTAAATTACAAAGACATTAAAGATTAATCTAGTTAAATAATAATGAATTGATTTTAATTGACAGTAATTTCAATGATTCGTCAATATTAAGAACTAATTTATATTATAATAACATTTTAATGTCAGTAGTTTATTAAGTTTGTTTTTAAATAAGGTCAGCATATTTTGTCCTTTTCTATTTGAAGCTGCTGGGGTTGTAAAAAAGATTCTTTACAGTCTTGTGCTGGACGTATATTGTCTACGAAAGCGTTGTAGCATATTGCTACGAATAGCAATACGCTACAACGCTTACCTGCTACGACATAACATAATGTCGTAGGATTTCGTAGCAATATGCTACGAAGTCTCCGATTCCACACGATAAAAATTTTAGCTTACATACATATCTACATTTTATACTGATATTATAGTCTACCTATATGACGCGTAGCAGTAAATATTATTAGTGACCTGATTGCTCAATAGTATCAAGACGTTATCAAGAATTTCCATTTTTGTTTGGGATTTGCGTTGTTCCATGTCCAGGCGCTAGATGTTTTGTAATAAAATCCTATACAAAAATAGGACATCTCGATGACGTCTCGTTACTATCGAGAAACTAAACTCGGGGCTCTATTAATCTTCATCCAAGAAGACCTCTTGTAGGTAACAAAATAAAACTGCTATAAACAACGTTTTCATTCAGGTGAAAAATACCAATCATTCCGCGAGACAAAGTGGCTAAAATTTACCCGCAGAGATTGAAAAAATAACTTGTTTAACCCGGTGTTAGGGGTTCCAAGCCCAGTGAAAATTGTATATGACATTGATTTAGTATAAAAAGGCTTTGAGCTGACCCCAAAACTACTGCAAAATAAGGTTATAATGAATTGTATGAATGATATACTAATGAATTCAGTACCAGAATTCAGTATATGTAGGTGTTATAGGTAGGTACCTATAACCATAAAGTTAACCTACATTATATAACGACCTTTTTTGTACCACATCTTCTCGATTAGTGCCTCTCGTATTTTATATTTTCCTGTTCCGAGACGAGTTTTTGACTCGAGAACCCTAAAAACGAGAAAACAAAAGCTATTTGTTTCGCCCATTTGCCCTCCTGTTTTAAAATATGGAAGTCGAGCGAAACTTTCCTTAGGTACAGTTTTCCCAGGATTTTCCTTTACTTGTGCGAGTAGATTTATCATTTCTAATATTTTGACTGAATTTACAAACAGTATATTTCCTTATTGTGGAAGGAATAATCAGAAATTGTAACAAAACGATAAAAAATTAAAAAACCGCCGCAAAAGTGCGAGTCAACTACCACACGTAAAAATCAGACAACTTTTTCAAAGAACATAAATGTTCACTTGCTTAGAGACCCCTTTAAATTTACAACTTTATTATTATTTTTAGTATTTTTTGTTATAACAGTTGAAGAGTTACTTATTTATAGAAAGTTTCATGTGTCTACCTATTGTGGTTTAAGAGACACAGTCATGACAAACGAAGAGCAAAAATAGCCAAAAAAACACATTTTTTGTATGGAACCCTCATATTATATATTTTATATTTATTTTATTTTTATTATTTATAGCGGCAAGAGAAATACACATTCTTTGAAAATTTCAACTGTCTACCTCTTACGGTTCATGAGATAGAGCCCTCTGACAGAGATACGGACGGACGAACGGACGGACAGCGGAGGCTTAGTAATAGGGCTCCGTTTTCACCCTTCGGAACCCTAACAACGAGGAAGTTAAAAACAAAAAAAATACACGCCTGCCTAACAAAAACATTCAACTCACGCCGAACCGATTTCTGTTTGAAAATGGGTTAAATAAAACAATAAAACAATTTTAGCTTCTCGCTCGCGGTACCTAAAAACTAATTTTATCCCCAAAATGTATTACTAAAACACGGAATAAAACAACACGCTTCCATGTCCACTTGTGTCCACGGTCCAGCCTGTACTTTGAGGGTACAAACAAGCAGATACTAAAACAACATTTGTTTTACAAAATAAAGGTCGGGATCAACTTGTCCCGTGGACGCGACAACAGGACAACTCGTTTACGTTTTGTATGAATACTCCGAAACCCCTTTGTCTGACTGAATAAAGTAAAAAACCTTTGCGCGTCGCTTTGGTCGATTCTAGTTTTACAAAGGATAATACCAGTTCATCTAGACGAGGATAGAAAATGTTTGAGGCAAAGTCTCTTTATTTTTGCTTATTCGTCGTTTTCATGAATGAATGAATGAGCACTTTATTGCTCTTATTTATTTATTATTATTTATTTATTTTATGTAATTAGAACGGCCTTAGGCCAATTATACTAATTACAGGGCTATACAAATTAGGTTTTATTATTATATAGGTAAGTATAGTTAAATTAAGTAGGTACATAGTGCTAGAAATAGTAAATACCTACCTATGTCAATTAATAAACAATGAACAATGAAATTTAGGAATTAAATATATGTCTAAATAGGGCAAAATTTAAGAATTACATAAAACATTTGAAATTACCATAAATAAAAAAATCTTATATACATATAAATAAAAATAAATACAGTACAAAAGGCTTTGTTATCATGTTACCTTAGGTAACTAAGGTAACATGATAATAAAGCCTTTTGTCTGCCGCTGTCTACTGAATTCGTAAGTATTCAGTAGACAGCGGACCTTTTTCCCAGCAATCTAGTATTCGGCCTGCTTGCTTGTGCGAAATTTCTTTCGAAAACTATCAAAAAACAGTGCCTACTCCTGTTGCATGAAAATACCGCCCACCCATAGATAGTTGGGACTCACTAATAGGAAATTACTTATACCATTACGGTAAAGGTAAAGTCGTATTAATAAGGTATATAAAGTCCAATTTCACAGTTCGCTGCCGAAACTTAGTTCAATAGAACTAAGTTCAGCTTTTGACTCGGTTTACTTCACACCAATTTCACCAGCTACATTTTGTTCGCGTTTACGAAAACGAAGTTTACATCTGACATTGATTGAATGGATGAATGTCAGCCTGTCCGCAGTTTTTCGTCGTATTTGACGTGCCAGTTCTTGAACTCGGTTCATAGGCTAAACGCCGAAAATCGGGCGTTTAGAAGTTAAACTAAGTTCAGCTTGATCCGGATCAACTTTATGTCGGCGGAATGCGCTGAGTTCGTTAAAAGCGCTAAACTGAGTTTATCATTATATAGAACGCGTTCAATTGCAACGATGAAATTGACCTAAAAGATGCTTGACCTGGTACCTATGCCTAGGTAAGAAAAAAGTTGCTAGCACTGAGGCAAACATCTAACAAATGCTCCACTCCACCTGACCAAAACACCATCTCTGACCATCTCTGGTGCAGGTTTGATTCTAAGCAAGTTTTGACTTTAAAAGTTTTTCAAGTGTTGTGTTGTGATGACCTTAAAACCTCGACTATTGTTTATGATGAAGAGAAAAGGTTTTACAATATGTATAACAATCATATTTGAGTTTTTATAGAAAACCTGAAGTGTCAACTAGATTGGACTGATTATTAAATTAGGTCTAACGAAATAGCCCATTACATTCCACTGTTGGGCTAAGTCCTAATAATTAATATTAATAATAATAATCATAATGAGTGTCACAAATTTCGTTCCGTTGTGCGATTCAGTTGTGCGACAGCATAACTCGAGAACTTGGCAATATTGGATAACAAATAATGCTTTATTGCAATGGCAACACCGTCATCTGACTTGTGACTAAATTCAGGCCAATTCCGCCATGTTGTTTTTCACTCAGTTGAAAAAACGTGTTTGAAGTGCACGCGTACCATTAAAAATCCGGATTTTCTGTAAGACTTTTAAAGTGTTTTGTGTTAACTTTTGCTACTTTGCATTATTGATTCTATGAGCTTATTTTGTCTACTATTGAACAACTCTGACGAGTATTCTTATAGGTGTTTATTCTTTGCAGTGAGAATCGTTTATTGCTGGGTCGTGGAGATTTTTACTCCTTTTTGCGACGAACGACACGAAATTGTGCGACGTGTCACAACGGAACATTATAAAGATACATAGGTACACAATATTACTTTAAGTAGGTCTTCATTATCATTTAGGTAGTACAATATGTATTATCTGTGATATTAAAATTAATAAATAGTGGTATATATATAATTTTTTTCAATATATAATATTATCAAAATGCATATATTACACTAATGTCCGCTGTTTTTTTTACCCACAACATCCCAATCTATAAAGTAATAGGTAAGTAATAGAATAATTAAACTAAGGAAAATCATAACTTAGGGTTTTAAGTAAGTATGTACCTAATTTATTTTTCCAAGGTTGAGAAAAATATGAATGTAATTAATTATGCTAAACATTGTGATCATTTTTAGACCCATGTACACTAACCTTAACAAATTCCGCTGTGCAACATTTGCTCCATTGTGACACTTTCAGCTGTGATTTCCGTTGTGCAACGGTGCAAAAAATTTGGTCCTTACCCAGGTATGTATCGAGCTGACAGTCCCTTTGTATATTCTATTATTATATTTACCTGTCTATGAAAAAATTGTATTCTAGAAAATAAGTTATATTAATTACCTACATCATGTTTTTAAAGGCGATGAAATAAAAGTATCCATTACCTATTAATGACTATACAGGGTTACAGGTTAAGTCGACCTAGATCCTGGAGGGGGTTGTAGTTTCCACCATTTCTGACTGATTTCACTATGAAACACCCTACCCCAAACTTAACCGTTTTTAAGTTATTGGACTTTGAAGTTTTTTTTAAAAATTACCGACTTTTAGCCTATTGACCAATTTTTTTTTGGGTCTTTGTCTCTAATTTATTTGTGTTTACGATTTTTGTGTAGTAGATGAGTTGCTTTATTATTCTTAATACTAAAATTGCAGTTAACTAAACCAACTGGGTCGCAGCAGACGATTGATAGTAATAAATTGAAATGAAATCATAAAAATATTTTTTAATTTCAGAAATATTTTAATAAATATCTATGACAGCCATGCTGCAGATGTGCCTAAAAATATCTACGTTTCATCAGCTATCTAACAAGATAAAACAAGCTAGGGTGTTATCAGAATTCTTAGAAAAAACTTTGATGAAAGGGTCTCAGGTAGTAGTAAAAAATAATGGTACCCACTTCAGAAAACAAAATAAAAAAATCCAAATAGGTACAAAATGACTTTTATTACAATTTTTACATAAAAGCCTACAATTACAATTCATGTTCCACGTGTCCGCCTCTGTTTCGTACACAAACTCTCATTCTGTGTCTTAATCCACTTTTTACTACACCAGTTGTTAATCCCCTTCTTATTTCAATCGCCGCATCGATTATTCTTTGTCTCAAAACATCAACAGATGTGATTGGATTCGGTTCATTGTAAACTAAACTCTTCATGTGTCCCCACACATAAAAATCCATCGGGGTCAGGTCTGGACTTCTAGCTGGCCACGGTATGGGTCCACCTCTCCCGATCCACTTATTAGGATAATTAGTGTCTAGCCATTCTCTGACGCTTCTCCTGTAGTGTGCAGGGCAACCGTCATGCTGAAACCTCATGTCGCGTATGAGATTAAGTGGTAAATCTTCTAGTAGCTCGGGTAAATCTTCTATTAAAAAGTTTTCATAACGTTCTCCATTTAAATTGTCAGGAAGAAAGTAAGGCCCAATCAAATGGTTCGATATGATTCCCATCCAAACATTCAAACTGAATCGTCTTTGTGATCCCTTAGTCCGCTTCTTATTGGGATTTCTTTGTACTTTCGGGGCCCAATAATGAGCGTTGTGGTAATTCGTTATGCCGTCTTTATCAAATTTCGACTCATCAGTCCACAAGATATTTCTCAGAAATGATGGGTCAATCTCCGTTGTTGCTTGCTGCGCCTATCGTCCGTGGTTGACGATAGGCGCAGCAAGTAACTCAACGAAATAGGTATGTACTGTTATTTTTACTACTACCTGAGACCCTTTCATCAAAGTTTTTTCTAAGAATTCTGATAACACCCTAGCTTGTTTTATCTTGTTAGATAGCTGATGAAACGTAGATATTTTTAGGCACATCTGCAGCATGGCTGTCATAGATATTTATTAAAATATTTCTGAAATTAAAAAATATTTTTATGATTTCATTTCAATTTATTACTATCAATCGTCTGCTGCGACCCAGTTGGTTTAGTTAACTGCAATTTTAGTATTAAGAATAATAAAGCAACTCATCTACTACACAAAAATCGTAAACACAAATAAATTAGAGACAAAGACCCAAAAAAAAATTGGTCAATAGGCTAAAAGTCGGTAATTTTTAAAAAAAACTTCAAAGTCCAATAACTTAAAAACGGTTAAGTTTGGGGTAGGGTGTTTCATAGTGAAATCAGTCAGAAATGGTGGAAACTACAACCCCCTCCAGGATCTAGGTCGACTTAACCTGTAACCCTGTATAATAACTTTAATGGATATTTTTTACTTTTTATTTTACTAAAGCGGTATTTTACCCGAATATCCTACTAGTGTACGTTTTGGGTTTACCAGACTATACTTGGATTTAGAATTCAAGATATTTTGTGTCAACAAAGACTTTTATGAATAAAAACTTAACATAAACTAATAAAATAGCAGATAACAAGGTAACAGGAACATAATCACTAAAATCCAAAACACAAACTCCAACAACACATAAATTGCACACGCCCAGCGAAAAATGTACAAATTCGAGCTAGAAAAGGAACGAGCTACTAATGAAATGATCAATGAAAGCTTTCAAAACCAAAAACTGTTTCGAACTTCTGCTATTGCCTCCGATGATACCAGTGTTATAAAATATTTACCACCAATATTTCTTCGGTTTTGTAACGCCTTTATTTACAAAAAATATCTAGGATTCTAGAACCGAGTATAGGTACCTAACTCTGCCATAGCTACTCCGTACTCTTACTAAATAAACAAGTTCTTTAGTCACTCAAGCGTTACCATAAATATTGATGGTAATTTCATGCATGGCCGTATCCGTCTTATACACAAGATAATCTTGTAATCATTGAATGTTAATACGACCTATTGATGTTCATTCAGTCAGGAGGATGTCAAGGAACGGTGGTAGATGACAGTAATAATCACAGTTATAATCAGTTCCTATCCAGAGATTTACCATCATACCTGAAGCGTTCAATGAAAGGCCGGTTAGAACACTGGCTGGTTTATTCATAACTATTAATTACTGCCTACCTACGTTATCAGTAGAAGTAAACCCTACATCACCTACCATGTACAGTAAGCCTAAGAGCCTTATCAATCACACTGGCGATTTTCGAGCGATGCGATTGAGTGCAGCGAGCTCGCTGCGATTAGCGCCGTCAAAGCCAATGAAATCAGCGTTCAAAACGCAGCGACGAGGCCGTGAGCTCGCGGCGTCGCGCGTCGTCGTCGCGTCGTCTGGTATACTTGCCAACCGTTCGAAACCCTCGGCGCGCGAGTCACACTCGCACTTGACGGATCTTGTATAACCTTACGCGAGCAGCAGTACACATTAAAAAATAGGCTTATTAACGCGCCATTATAAAACGCGATACATACCCGTTAAATTGTTATGTATTATTTATGATACAGACAGGGTTTCCACGAGGGATTCTCTCAGGACGTTCAAAACTCTACTGCTATAACACCTACTATCTCTATTGCTCATTATCGAGATGAATCTACCTACTAGTCAAGTTCATTTGCATTCAGTACAAATACCTCGTTATTTACAAACGACAACAAAATAGCGCGCTCTCTGAATAGCAATGGGATAGGGCGTAAGACTGCCGCAATAAGGTTTAGTTCATAATACAGCTGTTCTCACTTTCAATTAGACTGATAATAGGTACTGTAATTTACCTAGTGCTGTGTGGTGCCGCCTTAGAATTTGCACCAACAACTCTTCCCGCGGGTGTCGTAAGAGGCGACTAAGGTATATCCACCGGGGGCGGGCAGCAGCGCCCCCTGCAGAACAATTCTACCACCGAACTGCGCTCCCCAACCCGCATGCGCAGCGTGGGGATTATGGGCATTACCCCCATGAGATAAAAGCCTATGAGGCGCTTATCAGGGGACCTGGGTACAGCAGTGGACCAATATAGGCTGTTGAGGAGGATGAGGACACTTACCTATGTCGAGGAAGGACATCCATAACATAGTTACCAATCCGATTTCTATAATGTCCTCCTAGAGGAATTTCAGCCACGGCGCGCGGCGGTCAGTCTTAACTCAACGGAGACTAGTAAATTAGCCAAACCATATGCGCCGGACATTTACAGCCAGCCAGTGCAACTATGTTAGCGCACACACTTGTGTGTGCGCTAACATAGTTGCACTGGCTGGGACGGCAGACAGACACGACCGGGGGAGGTAAAACGTACGGCCACGTGCTTTCCGAGCCACGGTTACCATACCAAACGTCTGTAGGTGTTAAATTAACCGGTTGTACTCTACTTCGAAAATCGTTTGAGGTAGTTACTCTTTCGGAACAAAACGCCCGACCTGTCTTGACAGGTCCAACCCAACTTTTCTGTCCATCTAGACAATGTCATCGAATGTCAATTCCTTTCTTTGTTCAGATATGACGACGATGATGTCCAGACATGCGATGTCGTTTTTGGGAGTCAGTGAGCTGACAACTGTGTCAGACAGGGTCATCGATAGGTGTACCACCTTCTCCTAGGTTTGAAGCTCTATTCATCAAATTAACAAAGGTATAATAATAACAAAGAAAATCACAACTAATAGGTGGTAAAATATTACAAATAATACAGGTATGTACTGTATAAAAAGGAGGTCACTAGCTCATGTTTTTTAGTTTTAAGATTTATACCTACCCATGTATCCTGCGTTCCTGCTGTTGTTGTCCATAATAAAAAATAAATTTAATTGAAAAACCTTATTGAAACGGTTGAACTAACAGTCTAGAGGAATTTAGTTTCTTATTAAATTAAAATTTAACAATCATGTTGTATGGACTTTATTTTAGTTTTCTAAATAGTTCTCCAGTGGTAGATATTATAGTATACATATAAGATCAATAGGAATTACTTTCAAACTTTTCGACGTAACCTATTTTTGACTTTGCTTGTACCTATACAATACAGGGTGTATATTTTTATAGGTACCTACCTATGTCTAGTTCAGAGCGTGACTCAGACGTGACACGTTTTATGACCGTGCCGGGTCGCGGCGTGAGATCGACCTGTCCAACTCAGCCCGTAGATGGCATAAGAATCTACTAAGAAAACCTACCAAAGGAGAGCAGCTTCGTTCTGTGTACTTTAACACTGCGATAATAATATTATCAGCAGGCTTGGCAGGTGGATATATTATATCCACCTGCCTACCCTTCCCTCCCCCCCTTCCCCTTCTAGTTGTGGCAAAGCACAGACGTTATTGAACCTTTCAGTAGATAAAAAACCTACCAAAGCTCATTTATGTGAACGCATAAAGCTAAATATGATACCCTCCTTTTTACACCCGAATTCCCGCGGTGCCGTGAATATAATCCAATAAAATTAAATGTTCATTTGCCGATGTTCCGTTCATAGTGCTACCAAGTTCAGGAAAACACATTGAGGTAGTAATTTGATCGTTTCGAAAACACTAAAACCCGACTTTAAATTCTTTAGTATTTACACTGTTTTTCGGGATAAATAATAATCCCTCGGGTATAAAATTTTTATGAGACCACCTCTTGAACATACTCCATACTACAGCGAAATAATTTTCTAAATCGGTGTATAAATGACGGAGAAAATGACAAACATACATACGGTTCTATGGCCGCTGTTTGTATATTTTACACACAGCCGAACATAGAACCGCCTCCTTTTTATGCAATCGGTTAAAAATATGTTACGAAAGGAAGTTATGCCCTACTAGAGAGAGAGCAGCAGTCTCCTTGTGTGTATTTTTAATACCCTGACTGCGATCACCACTCTGCCTGCCAAGCGTGGTGACTATGGAAAACCCCCTTTTGGGGGAGACACGTTCAGCACTGGATGTATGTGGGCTGATGAGGATAGAGTTATGTATGAGTCAGAGGGAGATGACTTTTTCGGCGATAGTGATAGTGTGTTAGATAGTGTGTTTCGTGCGCGAGATACGCAATATTACTATCGCGTCTCGTTACTAACGTCAAATAGAATCACCCCTCAAGTCTGCAAATTATATACTTAATTATATTTTTTATAAATAATAAGTAAAGTATACATGGTGATTTTTTTGGACGGGGCAGTAAGCAGCAGAGGTTGGAAAAGTTTTTTGTGATTTCTGACTATTTTAGAACTCCAACCTAAGTTGATCTGGGAGATCTAGGTTTGTGCGAACATTTGTGCGTGTGAGATAGTTGTGAAATAAGTCAGACATTTTTTTTTTATTTTCCTCTTACAACAGGTGCACCTATTCAAACCTCAAAACAAAAGAAATTTCGTATGTCCATGACGTCGACCATCGACGTCGTCTGTCAAAATCATTACCCTCTGCGCCCCGTGAGTGTACCGTACGTACGTCCCTTGCATTAGGACAGCAATAAAACTCGCCTAGGGTCCGGTGGAGTGAGGAACCTCCTCAGGTGGGAGGTGAAGAGTGTCCAAGTGTCCATTATATACGTTAGTAATAATATATATTCTCTGGATGTACTTATGAGCCCTACCCTAGTTGGTCGCCTCTGTCAACAGAACAGATATGTTGTTGGCACTGTAGCAGACAATTTCGACGATGACAAAAAGAGGATTGACATCAAAGGAATGGAAAGAATATGATTTTCCTTGGCTTAGCGGCGGTTATAATTTTTTGATAATAATTTTACCTACTTTTAAATCCCTGGGTTTTGTATGAGTTTAAATGTAAGATATTTTTGCTTCATTGTGATAAAGAGCCTCATTTTTAGGGTTCGAAACGATCGTTTTCGAAACCCTTATGTTCTTCCTTTTTCTGTCCTTTTTTCCGTCTTTAATATCTCAGCAACTAAGCAGCAATTAACTTGAAATTTTCAATTACTAATTACATTTCGTGCGCCTAAAAAAAAAAGAAAATTTTCAGTACAAATTGTGATATCGAAATTTTAAAAGAGACCTACAAAGGCAAGTGGGATATCAAATGAAAGGTATAGGTTAGTATACATCTCAAAACAGTTGTTGAAATTTCTGAAAAATGTCGAAAATTACCCATTCCCCCTATCTCCGAAGTTTGCAGAGAGATCCATCTGAAATGTATGTGGTGTTTGTAAATATGAATTTATTTTTTACAGAAAAGACTGTAGAACACTTTTTGAAAAATAGTCAATATGGGGGGGAATTATTTTCAAAAGGGGGGGCTACCTCATCGGGTGTGGTATCAAATTAAAGGTATAGGTTTGTGCCTACATCTCAAACAGTTTTGAAAATTTCTGTAGGTTACATACTTTCTGAAATATTTTGTAAAAAGTCTAAAATTTTACCATTATTCCGAACTTTGCAAACAGATCCGTCAGAAATATAGTTACCTTAAATTTTTAGGCATTAATTAAATAGCACAGTCTCTAACCAGTACATATAGTACATATTGGTATACTTGACAAACGTTCGAAACCCTCGGCGCGCGACTCACACTCGCACTTGACGGATCTTGTTTCACTTCACACTAAAACTATAAATGCGAAAGTTTGAATAAATGTCTGTTATTTTTAACGCCAAAAAACTATTTAAAGATCCGACTGACTGCATATTATACACTTAGTTCTAAGTGTGGTAAAATTTGGTATACCAGCAGGGCTAAACTGAAGTATATTGTACAAAAACGTGCAATTTAAGACGCTAATTTTTCATTTGACCCAAGTAACTTTTAATTTACTTTTACAAGAGCTAACTCACGCGTCACCTTTCCTTCTAATTTCTTTTTGAAGTTTCAGGTCTTTATTAGAAATAATTTAGAACTCCGAGCAAAAGAAATCAAAGTCCGAAGCCATGCCTTTGACTGCCGGAAAATATCGCCAAAGACCAAATTTTACGCACCCGAGAGCATGAATGGATGCTACAAAAAGATTTGTGAAAAAACTCTGTGGACATAAATAAATAAGAGTCACTTCTGGCTGTTGGCTCGAGGATGAAGAGGGTATTTTTTTGATTAGAATATTTCTAGTGTCAATAGAGATATTTCGATAATTTTGCAGAAAGGTAACAATTTGGTTATTTCCGGGTGTTTTATGTTGAATATTATGCTAAAATTAGTACGTACAGACAGCATCAATACAATGCTACGACATGCTACGTACGGGCCGTCTACGGAGCTTTTAATAATGCTATGCCGCGGGGCGTGGACATTGTTGGTAACTCAACAAACTTTGTCTATGACATCGACATTTTTTATCTGCGAATTATAGATATAGATATCTACTTGCCACACTTTCTGTAATTACTCTATGGAAAACTCAGTGTTATAATACCAAAACCCAAAAGGCCATCGTGACAGACTTATCATAGCAAAGTCTATTGTGCGATGCGACGGAAGCAATTGCATGACATGGCCGAAATCACGTCATACGCTAAACAAAACAAATTAATAAAATAGTAGGTTACAGTTAGTCTATATATATAACAAAGAAAATTACAATCAAATGTACCTACAGCATTATTGCGAGATTTACAAGTATTGCAAATGGCTTCGAATTTGCACCAGCTCTTCCCTCCGGTGTCGTAAAAAGCGTATATGGCATATCCACCGGGGGCGGGCAGCAGCTCCCTTTGCAGAACAGATCCACCACCGTCGCAGTTCCCCAACCCACATGTCCAGTGGTGGGATTTGGCATTATATATTGGTGCTTATCGGAGGAGTTTGCTGGATATTAGTGTCCAACAAATAACCAAGCACACGCTGTAGATTGGAAGTTGACAAAACTATTTTCGTCTACGCCAGCGTAGCATTCTACGAGGCTAAAACTGTATCTTACAAGTTATTGAGCCAATCAACTCGTTCAAAGCCGCCGGCAAAAACAAAGCTAACGCAAATTGTGAAGCCAAGAACTTTTAAAACAAAGGCTTATTAAAAAGTTTGAATAAAATGTTTCAGGGCAACAAAGTATTGCATCACTGGCTCCGATAATAAAATTGTACTATTGAACTTTTCACTTTGCGATTTCCGCTCTTGTAAACTTTGGAGATACAATTTATTTTAATGAGTCAATGACTTCAGGAGTTCGGTAAATAATTCTCTTTTCTTTGATATTTCATTGAATAATGCTTTGATTGAAGCCAATTTCGAATGCCAAACCATCAATCAAAAATGTAAAAGCATTTTAGATTGCCGGATTGAAGTTCTTTTTTGATGTTACTGCTAATAATCATTGGTTTGGTTGACAAAAAAATACTTTACATTCGAACAATCAATAAAAGTAAGGTGTTATTTAATTAATTGATTTATTTTTATTTGATTTTCTTTGTCAATAAAGGTGTTATTAGTTTAATTTACTCATGATTAGAAGTGGTTTAACCAGTAACTAGTTGTAGGTAGTGTACGATAAGTGAAATTTTAATAAATTGCTAGTGATTTTTTTTTTGCTTTTTTCTCTAGTGGACAAAAGATGGAAGCCTACACATTTGCTCCCCTAGCAGGTCTGCACACAGCATATTTGCGCCTCTTGAGATCCTCGGCACCAGCCTCACGAATGCCCTCTGAAGATGGGAAGGCGCAAGTGTGTCGACGCATGTAGCGTCCCACACAATGGGCCTCCTCAACTCCCATGGGTCTAGTGTCATGCCGTTGGGCCTCTTACCATCGTCGCGCAACAGACCAAATTCGGTTCGAGAATAGCTGGTACGTTAGCGGTGACAAAGGCCCGCCGGATGATGTCGTATGGCGAGATATTTGACCGGCAGCGGCCCTAGTACAGGTAAAAGACTGTGATTGTACTGTAGATTGATTGCAACGGTCTGCAGATAGCTCAATTGTATTTGTTTTACTATTATATGATTGATTGTAATTTTCTTTTTTTATAGAGGTTCTTGTTTAAAAGACTTGCCTTGAACTTATTTTATAAATTTTATTGATTTCTGATTTCTGAACATCTTAGTTAGACCACGGGTCCGTCTCAAAAAATCTGTTTCCATTTATTACTGACTGTCCCATCTAAAAGAAGTGGATGAGGATATTAATAGGAAGTAAATCCATTTAAGCATTAATTTAAGTTAGTTAGTAGGTACCTAATTATGTTATGTTATTGTTATTTAATCAACACGTTATTTAAGGTAAGATTTTATTTTAATATGATTTTATTGTGGCACTTTTATATATTTTATGGATGCAGTAACTGAAATAAATGAGTTAATAATTAGGTCACTTGCGTACAACACATTCTTCATAAATCT
The DNA here is from genome assembly GCA_963662085.1 of Eupithecia inturbata. Classification (NCBI taxonomy): domain Eukaryota; kingdom Metazoa; phylum Arthropoda; class Insecta; order Lepidoptera; family Geometridae; genus Eupithecia; species Eupithecia inturbata. Next base: position 3,224,709 of record OY759180.1, on the reverse strand, counting down.
TCAACAAGCAAGAACAACCTTTGACCCATCTGAAGAGTTTAACAAGTGCGTCTGATAGACTACCGTCCGATAAACGCGTCTGAGAGACGCAACATATAATGGGGGCAGATAACTTTTTGATTAATGACCTGTACACACGCACTGTTATCTGGCCAATGGGGATTAGCAGTGTCGTTTGTTGGCTCTTTCTTGCATGAACCCTTCACAGTGTGTGGTTCGTTAATAATTAACCATGGTTTCAACGTCATCTATCTGGACAGTGTTTACACCTTAACCTTCCAGAAACTCCTAATATTGGTAGCATAAAGTAAGTGTAAAATAAAAATAAATAAACATAAAAATCACATTACCAACTCTAATCTAAAAATGTTACTATACGTAATATAAAATATTGGTTAGCTTACATAATAATTTGGATGTATTGTCCGCATTATAAGAGACTAATTGTTGAATAAATTACTTTATTAAATTTTAATTAAATTATGTAAGTGACAATAGTGACATGTACGTCAATAGTGACAAGCAGGTATGTCACTTTGGGGACCGAGCTTACTTAGTGACATTTCCCCAAGCTTTTACTCTTAAAACTTTTTGTAATATTTGACATCATGCATTATGACTAGTTTACACCTACACAATATAAAAAGTAATTTATTTAACAACTAGGTTATTATACGGATAATACACCCAAATTTGCGATAATACCGCTCTTGCCCGGCCGGAAGGGTAAATATTGAAAACCCGGAAGTCGTGGAGTTGCGTAACCTTTTTGTGTGAGAAAAACTCGGTGAATGTTTTATGCGATATGATAAATTATGTGTTAACGTATTCACTGCCCAGACTCGGTGGTGCGACCCGAAGGGAGGCGTGCCGCAGGTAGGTCGCGTTTTTAAGATTTTTTATTTGCCAAAACATCTGATAAGTAAAGTAACAGGTAAATACATTTTGTGAATCAACATGCTTGACCGTAGTCGATATGCAAAAATATTTCAACGAGAATCACGTGCAATAACTTAGAATATACCTACTAAAGCTTAGAATTTATCTACTAAAGCTTAGAATTTTCCTACTTAAGCTATCATTGACAAAAATCATACTATTTAGGTAGGTACTAGTACTTATTTTCTGTTACCTGCAGAGTTTAGATCTCTACATTCTCTACCATTTCACTATTTTTCAAATAGTTAATTGTTTTTTTCTACAAATTAAATTATTTACATAATGAGCAAAGTTAGCGTAAACTAGCGTAATATTCAATTAACAAAGTTAAAATTCTATCCAAGTTTCGCGTCATAACAATATGTTGGTGTAAAGTTTTACATTCTTGTTACACAATTTACACTGCAGAGGCGCTGCATTGTTGATAAACTCAAGTTTTTACATTAAACTTTCTTAGAGAATGGAAATTGTTTTGAATTGTTCTTGTTTCTTTTCTTTTTGTAATTAAAAATGAAGTCAAGTTTTTATCGCTCTATCATTAATCTTTATTGACAAAGAAAATTACAATTCAATAATAAAAACAAATTAGAACTAGTATTTACAATTGAAACAATTAAGCTAACATTATAGTTCAACTAGCTTTTGCTCTCAGCTTGGCACGCAGTATAGCTGATGATGATGATGACGATTGTTACGTGGTTTTCCTGAAAAGAGAAGAAGAACATGATGTCACTTATATAAAACTAGCTGACCGACAGACGTTGTCCTGTCTTCACTATAAAATTGGTATTACAGTCGTAAAGTTTTCCTAAATTTTCTAATATTCCGCGGAGCTTTCCTAATTTTTTCTTTCATAAGAACCTTCTCCTGACAGTAACAAACATAACGAAAAAGAATTAACGAAATGGGTCCAGCCTTTCACGCGTGATGGCGTGACCAAGGGAAAATAGTGATTTATTTCATATACTAGATGAACTATAAAAATTTTTAGTTTTTAGTAACAAACAAAGTTAATAACTAATAAAACTAATTAAATAAAGTTACTTAGACGAAACCTTCAATAGAGTTCCCCCATATCTTTAGTCGTTACCTCGACCTCGACCTCGACTCAACCTCGACTCAACCTCCATATGCATTTCGGTATGCTTGATCGTAAAAAAATCCTCAACTCAAACTAACCTTACAATTTTTTCTCATACGAGTGGAGAAATGAACTGTCATCTCAAGGTTCGCGACCTACCTTGAATGCTCCTCGAAAGTGTTTGTTGTTATTTAAAATGGATTATGGAGATTTTCTCAATTACATTTATGACATGTACGACGATGAAGCCTACAATTACCTATCACGAAGGTATTTAAGAGATGCTGAAAACCCTTTGGAGGTTTACGACGATGGCGAATTCCGAAGAAGATACCGTCTCAGCAAAGACTCGATTGTCCACATACTATTACCATTGGTCGAAATCAACAATACTGACAGCAACCGTGGATTATTTTTATTTAGATTTTACGCAACTGGTAATTTTCAGGTGAGCTTGGGCACTGACTCGACTCAACCTTATTCGAGTGGAGTTGAGATTTAACCAAATTAACGACTAAGCATACCGAACACGAGTATGTTTTGGAGGAAAGCTCGAGGCACTCTCCGTCGAGTTTGAGTGGAGGAGGAGTTGAGGAATTGTCTAAAGATATGGGTGGTATCATACCTACTTAGACCGCTAGTCCACCGCCACCGTCACCCGGACGTCACCGCGGTGACGTCCGGGTGACGATGTCCGGCCTTACATCGACACGGAAATTAAAATATTTTAGCGGTTTTTAATATTTTCTGCGTTCTGCAAGGAACTAGAAAACTAAACTACCAGAAAATCCATATTTACATGCTAATTTGTAGGAAATTTTATGGAGAATCTAGATATACATATATAGATATTACTAGGTATTCCTACAAAAAGATCAAGAAATCGGCGAAACATGCGGCACCTGCCAGACGCGCGGTAACCGAGCATACGCGTAGCGCCAGCTGTCGGTTACGCCGCGCGTAAGTCTGCTTGCCAGTTGAGAAGATATGGAAAACTACTTTTCTGATTGTTTAATTCCTTGCAGAACGTTGAAAATATTAAAACCCACAAAATAATTTTAATTTCGCCCGAATCTGTGTCTGATTCCGTGTCAATCTCAGACTCTCCGCTACGGGTCGGTAGCGGAAAGTCTGAATAGACCTGCTGTTCTATTGTTCGTGCCGAACTCCTCCTATCTTCAGCGGCCGGATGAGGCCCCTGGGTGACGAGTGTGCAGTGAACAGGCGGCCATAGTAAAAGTATGCATCTCAACTCGGGTGCCATTACCTCGTACTCGGTGACGGCGGTGGTTGACAAACGGCCATAGTCCCAATATGGATCTTGGCCTCCAACACAAGACATCTCAAGGCATCTCGGTTCTGAGCTGTCTCGCGCCAGCTAGTGGCGTCCAGTTCGCGGAGATCGGCTTCCATTCTGACGACCGATGTGGCGCGACGGGCGAAGTTCCGCCTGCGACGCAGGAGGTTGCGGGTTCGATTCCGGCCTTCTGACAAATGTTTGTACGATCTGAAAATATTTGTTCCAGGTGTTCTGGGTATTCAGCTCAGCTTCGCTTGGGGCTAGATGATGCTGTGTGGATTGTCCAGCACTATTTTTTTTTTTTTTTTTAATTTCGATTATTTATTTATTTTATTTCGTTAATCCGAAGATACTAAAAGCAGCGATAAATACAAGTACTTTTATATTTTTAGGGAATACCACTCGTGTAGGTCACGCAGTCAATATCCATAGAAACGACTTGCTTAATTCAACAAATAGTAATATAAGTTTCGTAGATCCACCTCCACTTTTACGATAATATAGTTTAGCTTCAAGCAAAATAAATATTTACCTACCTTTCCTCACGGCAAGTGTCAATTGACCTCCCAACTATTCAAATATAACCCGGCAATGTGTCTTGCTGCCACAAAATAACTTTGACTTTATGCTACACAGAATAAACACTTATAAATAAACGAAAAATGTATCCTTATGCGAACCTAACGGGTTCGGCTGTCAAAGTAGGCCTCTCAGTACTCACGGGATCCCCGTGGTACAAAACTCGAATTACATAAAATTCAAAAGGTTTTCTTTGGTTCCTTGAAAGAGAAAAATTGATTAAGAAAAAAAAATACTAAAAAGAAAATCATTAAAGTGCACTGTTTCGCACATAATTTGGTCAAGATCTCAGGAACCCTGCGGTCTATTAAAATGACTTATGTTTTGATTCGTAGGTACTTATTACTAATTATTTGGTTCCTTGAACCAGTTTCTTCATAAGTTGCATGATTTTCTTGTAATTAAACAATACACTTATTTTTGCGCTAACCATTTCAAAAACGTATGCTTTGCCCCGCTTCTATGAACGCGAAATTCTATGCCTATCCTTTTCACAAAATGCCTTCGTTGAGACTGGCCGCCGCCGTGGCCGAAATTCAGCTAGGATGCCTTCATTGTGCGTGACTGATAAAGCGAGATATATCCCCATTTGCTCCAAGTGTTCCTTCTGAACACAACATCGTCGATTTATATGTTGAAACGTACTTAGGTAAGATAGATAAGTGAATACAGAGTAGGTAAGGAGCAAAAACATGTCACTGTTCACTGTTGACGCTATTGAATTTTGCACGCACCATCCAGGCATGTTACCTTACTTACTTACTTACAAACAATTTGTTTACTGACCATGATTATTTACAAGCTGCACCCCGCGGCTTCGTCCGGTTTGAAATTAATTGCACACCCCGCAGGGATAGTTTTGTAAAAATAAAAAAACACGTATTATTTATTATTGTATTATTTAGTTTATAGTTTATTTATACCGAGTTTTGAGTTAATCGAACCAAGGAATAATAATTGTCTATATAAACTTTATCACCCTTTTAAACCCCTACGAGGCTAATTTTTGAAAATTAGGTGAGCGTGTTATTTAAAAATTTAAACTATCTATATTAGTACTAAATTTATTCTAAGTAAGTTGAGTAGTTACGGAGATAAACATTCACACGAACTTTCGCATTTATAATATTAGTAAGTATATTTAGCTTCTGCCCGAGACACCACAAGTGTTTTTTTGGGACAAGAGTACCTACCTAACCTTTATGTAATTTAATTTTAGTCTTACCTAGTTTACTTTACTTAGTTTATTTTACTCAGTTTTGGCTGGCGTTGTCTTCATTCAGCCAAATATCTTCGCTTCGTTGTTGATCGAAGCATCTACGCATCGTCACAAGCTTTCCTTTTTAAATATAATACAGTATTTGTAGGAAAATGCGTGTATTTGGGTGCCTAAAATAAATATCATTCTGAGTACAAATCCGTGAGTGATTTGGTGTCCGATTCCATGAGTGTCCCCTTAGACTGGCCGAAAATTAATGTTGAATGAACATTGAATGCTTACGATAATTAATGTTGAATGAACATTGAATGCTTACCATAATTTTCTTTCCTTGTACGGATACATTAGATTTCCTATGAATCATAATAACATATGTTTTGCTTCAAAAGTACCTAGATTAATTTAATTGTGAACAGTCTGCAGATAGCTCAACTTAACTTTTTCTTGTGTACTTTTGTACTTTTTGTAAATAGTTTTATGGCTAAGTTATTTGTAAATACTTACTCTATACTCAATATAATTATTGTTGTCATCACATTGACTTAATTGGTACCTAGGGTAATATTATGTAAGTATCATAATGTGAACCCTGTTGGGCGTAACAAGTGGAAGTGTACTTGAGCTTCTCAATCTTACAGCTTCGCACGCGTTATTCCAGGGAAAAGGGTTAGAATTTTTAAATTTCATTCCATATTAAAATCATCCAAGATAACGTAAAATGGAGTAAATTGACAAAGAAAGCGAACCTCACCACACCAACCTATGGTATAATTCCCATATAAAATCATTTATTGTAAGTGATTTACAAAGTGTAGATACGAGATATGTGTGTAAACACACATTTTTACAACTTAATACATTACAGACAGCTTATTAAAATTAAACTAATAGTACATTACGTCCAAGGTCTGTAATGGGTGGGTTGCTGGCCGCGGCTGAAGATGGCTGAAAGCGAAGCGTAGCGCAGGTCCAGGCCATCACAGCGCGGTCAGCATTGCAGCCCTTGATGACCAAGCTGAAACGAAGGCCGAGACCGAAGGTCGAGGCCTTTATAGCGCGGACAACAAGGGCGGCAATGATGACCAAGCTTGAAGCCCGAGACCATAGCAAGCTTAGCTTGAGGCCATCTTGTCTTGTCGTGGGCAGTCGTTGCGGACCGAGGCTTGTATAGTGCTTTACTCAAACAATGCGAGTAATTTTAAAAGTAATTGAATTGATGGATTTGTCGCTTGAAGAGTTCAGTTCATTTTCACAATTTATTCACGAAAATTGATTTAAACGTATCATGCAAAAATGTTCACCGCGATGCTCTTTTGTCAGTTTCCCGTGTTTTCTTTTTAGGGTTTCGAAGTTCGGAGATCGGTTTCGAAACCCTTATGGTCTCGCTTTTTCTGTCCTTTTTCCCGTCTTTAATATCTCAGCAACTACAGCAGCAAATAACGTGAAATATAAAATAATAACAAATTTTGTGCGCCTGTACAGATTCCAAAAAAAAAATGATAAATGAAAATGAACATTTTCAGTAGGTACAAATTGATATGACGAAATTTTAAAAGAGACCTACAATGTCAAGTGGGGTATCAAATGAAAGGTATCAATTTGTAAATTTCAAAACAGGTTTTTTAATTTCTGTAGGTTTCATACTTTTTGAAATATTTTTAAAAAAGTCGAAAAAATACCAATTCCCTCCTGTCTCCGAAGTTTGCAGAGCGATCCATCTGAAATGTATGTAGCGTTTGTAGATATGGATCTATATTGTACAGGAAAAATATAGAGAAGTCTGTAAGTTGAACACTTTTTGAAATATGGTAAAAGGGGGATGATAGTTTTCAAATGGAGGGGCTACCTCACCGAGTGGGGTATCAAATTAAAGGTTTGTACATTTCAAAATCGATTATGAAATTTCTGTAGGCTTTATACTTATTAAATATTTTGAAAAAACTTGAAAATATTACTTTTTTTTTATTTTACCCTCTATACTATACCCTCGAAGCTTGCAAACCACTCTCTCTCTCTAAAATGTAGGTGTTAGCTACCTTTAATTTTTTGGTAATCATCAAATAGCAAACTCTTTAACCAGTACCTATAGTACATATATTGGTATAGTACTTGACAACTGTTCGAAACCCTCAACGCGCGAGTTGCACTCGCACTTGACCGATCTTGTTTTATTCTAACCAGCTTAGAATATTTGAATATTCTAAGCCAGCCAGTGAAGCTTAAATTGCTTTGTATGCATAAAACCTTTATGCACCTAACTACACTTGCGAGCTATAAACTGGAATCACTTCATCGCTGGTTTCTGCAGACCATATTTTACAGTTTCCATGGAATAAACTGCAGATTGGTGTATACCATTTGACAATAAATTTTGTTAGCTTTCGAATGGTATAAAAATTATTTAAATTTAATTAAGTTTCCTACCTTCATTTAGTGAATTATTACAATAGGTCGAAGTTGTGGATGTTTAAATTAATAAGAAATAATATAAAAATATCAAATTTTTATTTAAAATCTTTGTTATTTCCCGCTTAATATTTTGTATTGCCCCCCCTGGCCCTAATGACTGCTTGTAAACGGTTTTTCATTGACCTAATGAGTTTCCTGATGGAATCCTGTGAAATTTCCTGCCACTCTTCGATAAGAGCAGTTTTTAGGTCTTCTATTGACGCCGGAGCTGGAGATCTTCCTCGTACCCGCCTTTTCAGCTCGTCCCACAGGTGTTCGATAGGATTCATGTCAGGGCTGACGGCTGGCCAGTCTATTGTGGGAATCCCGACTTCTTCCAGGTACTGTCTAGTCGCACGAGCGGTGTGGCAGCGGGCATTGTCGTGCATTAGCAGGAAATTTTCGCCAATAAACCCGGCGTAAGGGAGTACATGGCCCAGCAGAATGTCGTTGATATACCTTTCTGCGGTTAGTCCTCCTCCCCGACCTCCACCGGGTACGAATACCAGCTCCGTTTTAGCTTCAATAGAAATCCCCGCCCACATCATACAAGACCCACCCCCATATGCCACTGTTTCCGCTATATAGCATTGTGCGTATCGCTCTCCCGGTCTCCTGTAGACTCTCCGTCGACGGTCGCTGCCATGCAGGCACATCCTAGTCTCGTCCGCGAACAAAACTCTGCTCCATTGCTGTATATCCCAATCTAAGTGATCACGAGCAAACTGAAGTCGGGCTTGTCGGTGGGCTGTAAACAATTTGGGTCCCGTTGCTGGCCTTTTTGGGGTCAAGTTAGCTTCTTTGAGTCTTCGCCTCACTGTCCACTCGCTGACAGTTCTCCCTCGAACTTCTCCGAGCTCCCGCTGGACGTCAACTCCGGTTAGATGTCGATTTCGGAGAGAAGTGCTGACAATAAATCAGTCATCTCTCGCCGAAGTGCATCGCTGTCGTCCAGATCCTGGTCTTCGGACTAAGTTTCCAGTCTCTCTAAACCTCTTGTATACTTTGGAGACACAGGACTGGCTCAGATGAAGCTGTCGAGCGATAGTACGCTGAGAGAACCCTTGCTGGATTAGGGTGACGATTTGAGCGGCTTGTATTGGTGTGGTTTCCATTTTCTTGTAATTCCAGTATTTTGAGTGACGTGATATATTGGACTGATGACAAAATTGCATAAATTCCCAGTTTTTATAGGGATTCAGGAGTTTGAAAAAATTGATGTTTCGTTCCAAAAATTTATGTCTTTTGTTTTCACGTTCCATGACATATGATGAAAATTTTTTTCGCTATGATATCGAAAGAGTTTGAAAGCTAATAAAATTATCTTTAAAATAATATACCACAACCTACAGTTTATTGCATGGAAACTGTAAAATATGGTCTGCAAAAACCAGCGATGAAGTGATTCCAGTTTATAGCTCGCAAGTGTATATTATCAAAACAAAATAGAATTCGAAATTCGAAATATATTACAGACCGCATAGAGCGGACAGTAATAATATTACTGTCCGCCTGTTCGGGTAGGCCCTTAGAATATTTAGCAAATATTCTAAGGGTAGGCCTGAAGGGTCGACTTTCCTCAAAGGAGGTTGTCGAAATAATCAGTAGATTACGTACGTACATACGTATATGTACTTAATTTTACTTAAACATATGCTATGTTTGAGTAAAATTAAGTACATCTTAGAATATCTTTCAGTTGAATTACGTCATATTATAGGCAGACCGAATTAGTGTGTATGTAATGTAACCTACCTACTTACTCTTATCCTTTTATGACTAAGCTGTCTGTGACTTAAATAAAAATGAATTGTTGTTATTGATAATGAGATAACTTATATAAACAAAAAAAAATTTTGATTCAAGGATAAGCACAAATACCTACAGCTTAATTCGTTTAATTTCATAACTCTACCGGAAGAGAAAGAGAGAGAGATTAAAGAGAGAGAAATTTAAGGGACTCTATGTGCCTCATTACCTCCGCCCTGTGTACACACCTAACCAAGCACACAGCCTAAATTAATATTAAAGTCTAGCATAAGGGCCAAAAGGTCCGGAGGATGCCTCTATCAGACCCTTAATGGGCCAAGTTTCAGTTTATGTTTACATTTCCAAGATTAATTTACTCCCAAGATAATATGGTGAGTGGTGACATTAGACGAAGGGAACTTGAAAGATGTAACTGGAAGACGGAGCGTAATATACTTGAAATCAGTTCTAGAATCGACGACCAACTAACCTTCAGTTCCTAGATTTTTTTTTAAATATTAGAGCAACATAATATTGATACCATCTGACGCAAAAAGTTAGCCTCACTGCTCAGCAGAACCCGCGGAAGTGGAAACAAAAAGTTAGCCTCACTGCTCAGCAGAACCCGCGGAAGTGGAAACAAAAAGTTAGCCTCACTGCTCAGCAGAACCCGCGGAAGTGGAAACAAAAAGTTAGCCTCACTGCTCAGCAGAACCCGCGGAAGTGGAAACAAAAAGTTAGCCTCACTGCTCAGCAGAACCCGCGGAAGTGGAAACATCATCCTAAATGCTATAACTAGCAAATAGGATTGTCCTCTGTTGTATCAGATCATTCCGAGGACTAAATATTATATAATAAATAAATAATAATCTTGGACAATACCTATAAATCCATGTTTAATATTAAGTACTCCTCTAGCTTTAAGTTTATTCAATAATCAAGAGTATTAAAGATTATTTATCGCGTGCCTTTTGTTTTATTTTCCCTTACGTTTCCATCGCGTTGCAGCGATCGTGGTCACGGGGCGACTAGATGTTCTCGAAGTTACAGCCAAGAATTGACGGCAGTATCCACGACTACCCTCAATTCGTCTTCAGAATCAGGAACGTCCATGTTCACATTCCGACACACTACACTGACTTTATCCGACTTCAGTACAGTTGGATCACGACGCGCGCACTTACTAATCACAGGATTCCACGGGGAAGGTACGCGATAAATACCCGATAAATAATCTTTAATATGTTAACAGATCGCAAAAGTTTAAAAAGTTTTATAATCAATAGTGTAACTCTACCTTTCACCTATTCCTATAACAGATTAACATAGATATGTTAATCTGATTATTCTTATGTCTGTACTGTTCCTGTGAAGCCAAATAAATGTATTATCTTTATCAATAAATAAACATTTTATTTTATTTTATTAGGGGTAGTAGTAGGTAACAATCCTTAGAAATATCGGTGGATGATATTTTACGAGTTTATAATAGGAGCAAATCGCAGAAGTTTGCAACAATTTTTGGTTTCGACAGCTTGATTTCATCATTTCATCAGTGTAGTTTCAAACTTGACTTTGCACCTTTTTGCTGCTCGTGTGCAAATTATGCGTTATTGGAGTTCAGTCTATGCCACGTATTTACTACCAAAACGACTTTTACAACAAAAAAGAATATATAGCCTGGAAGAAATCACTTCTAGGCGATAAGGCCGCCCATTGTACGTATCTATATTTTTTATGTATTTTGTTGGTGTACAATAATGCAATCATGTAATTAATTGTTATTATAAAGTAATGAATAACAAATCCCGTGCAAAGCATTTTAATTTTCAACAAAATTTTCTTAAAAATGAGTAAAAGTCTCATAATCAGCTTTCCAGCATTTTCCGTCGTCAAAAGTTGTAAAAATACATTAACATAGCCCAAAAGCCGTAATCCTGTGATTATGTCAGCCGAAATAAAATATAACGTGTTCGGAAAACAGAAAACGTAATCCTTGGAAAAACCGGATTTAGATTTTTTTTTACTTTTCTTACTTTGATGGTATGAATGAAATAGGCATTTTGATGCGCTTTTTAGGATTCCGTATTCAACGAGGAAACCTTACAGTATCTTCATGTCCGTCGGTCCGTCCGCGGCTTAGTACAAGAAAGCTGGTAATTTGGCATAGATATAATACCTAGTTAAACACGCTAATAAAGTGACAAATTAAAATCATAAAAAAATATGCTTGCGGTATGAATATTTTTTCTCGTCTACCCATAGATCTAAGTAAAATCTGTAGATGGTACGTTCTCCCAGCTCATACTCAACAAGTGACATGTGTTACAACTACACGCAAACACTCGCTCACATTTCTAATCTTGTGCAATAATTATAATGATCAAACAATTTTTCAAACAAGCATTGCTGTAGTCTTTTAGTCAATAAATTAATGAATTGCACCTAATTTGAGCCTTCCACTTTCGAGAAGCTAGTACCTCATCTCCCCTTTTTTACTTAGATCGATACGTTTACCCCATAGTGTGAATTAGCCCGTTCAATAATATTGCGGGTCTGTGAATACCTTATTACGATTCAGGCAGCAAGTTTATGTTGAAGTCAAGTGCTGTTTCGTTTCGACCAATTGGTATAACTACTATAATAGATGGAATTATAGTACCGATTTGCGCAAAAAAATACGAAACAAAACACGCAATTGCGTATTGGAGAATTTAAAAAGGCCCCCCTATACCGGAATTAGTCACAGAAATAGAGTTTCACAACTTCCTGAAATTCAAATTTCGAAAGCACAGAAACTCACTCCGATTGAATAAATAGGTACCTTCCTAGTTTAAATTTGGAACGATCTAACTTCTCATTGTTCCGTGACCACAACGTCTCTCTCAAAGACGTTGGAATTTCAATTTAGATTTCTACAGTTGCATTTGTAAATTTTACCGCATTCATTCGTTTTCTAACTGACTTCAAGAATACTTATTCATTAATTCGCTTTACTCAGTATCAGTAGAAGTAGCTGACCCAACAAAAGTAGCCATGACGCATAAAAACATATACCTACCTATGTAAATCATTTTTGAACTTTATGATTCTCTGGGCAACGTTTCCTACCTTTCTTTTGCTAAAAACCTTATTGGATTTCTTCGAAAATCTAGCTTAAAGATAAAAAAGCTACAAATTAATTACTTATCAATTTTATTGCAATGTAATGAATTTAATTCAATGAAATTCAACACATAAGTCTATGGTTACGAATAACTTAAATAGAGCTATAATTCTATTAGACCTGCCTTTTCCGTCTCAAGTCTTTAGCTTTCCAACACCCAGCTGCAAGAAAAATGGGCACGAGCGTTTGGCACCTTAGTACATTAATTATTTACACCCTCTAATACTTTTAAATCTAGAACTTATTTCTGGAGTACTAGGGTTTAAACTCCCTCGGGCATTAATACTAACTTCTAATTCATCTTGGACGTTGGAGGCTTTAGTTGGTCGTTTTCAATTCTATTTCTTGTTAAGTTGTGGAGGTGACGAATTCAGGACTTACGTTCCTGGCGCATACCTACATGACGATTCGTTATAAAATGTTTTTGAAACATTTGATTCGATTCGATATCAGTCGATTCTCATAGCCAAGTGGCTATAAGTACTTAATTACTTTTTTTATCTTGTTCTTTGTTTTTCTTTACTTTTGACAAAGAAAATTACAATTCAATAATAAAGACAAATTAGAACTAGTATTTACAATTGAAACAATTAATTTAACTGCAGACTGTTGCAATCAATCTACAGGTAGCTCAACTGATCCATATCAATACCAGTCAGAAGCGTCCCCAAGACGCTGGCTGCATTGCCCCGCTGTATGGCAATGGTGATGCGCTGCGCCAGATACCCACCAGCTCTCGGGTAACGCGTCGCGTCGACCAAACGCTCAGATAACTTTTTAAAAACTTGGAGAGAGAATTAATTAATTAATTACTTACTCTTCTCGCATATTAAACATGATGGATTCCCTTCTCTTCGTGTGCGAGTCGACTCGCACTTGGCGGCTTATTAGTTTCTAGTGAGCATTTGTGTTTCTGTTTTAGTAAGCTCTACCCGAACCTCTTGCACCTCTTTTTACATAGACTTCCAATCCCGCTAGAGTCGGCCTAAGCTCTATCTGTGTTCTCAGTGTCAATTATTATTATTTTTTGTTCTTGTATTTATTATTGTTGTATTGAAATTAAAAAAAAACTGTAACTGTTCCATTTATTATTATATTTCGTTCTTGTTGAAATGAAAAATAAAGCTGTACCTGACCATTCCCTACTTTATAAAATATTATTAGAAACTCTATTGTTTGTTCAAATAAATAAACTACGTATTGTAGGTTCGGACCACGTTTATTTTATAAAGGTATTATTAGTTATTTTATATCTGTTGATGTACTTCCTACAGCTATTTTATTTAGCATTTTTAGAGAACCCTAATGTCAAGATAAATCTAACATGGGATTTAAGACACTACTAACAAAAAACATGTAATCTCTTTGACAATAAACGATATATATCTATATCTATATTTCTATCTATTTCAACATTATGCTGAGTCGGACGCTATTTTGGAGCTTTAAGTTTCATTAATGTACTAAGTCTAAGTAGTTTGTAGTTGTTATAAACTAACTCGTGGTAATAGAGTTAGTTTAGTAGTAATTGTAACTGTAACAAACTAAATGCGTATCTGCTAGTTAACGTTTTTCAATGGAACGTTTGCGTGTCCTACGCGGTATTTTGCTTGAAAGCCGCTTGCTATGCGCTTCGACTTCACGAAGTTCAGACACGTTAAAGACTTATTGGCCCAGCCCCAGGTTCTCACCCTAAGTATATCCCTGTTATTGTCGGGATTAGTGCTGTAATTACGGAGCCTTGTGAGGAGACCGATTACATGGAGTTTATTTACTATTTCAAACTTATTCAATTCACTTTGGGTTAGTTAGTCGATAGAGTGCTAAATAATAGACTGACAAGTTTAAATGCTTAATTTATGAAGAAATAACTAACTTCTTTGTTACTTATAATTTTATGTAAGGTTGTACTTACATATTATACGAAACATAGAGTAATATAATTGTTTTGAAAAAACTGTAAATCGACTTCGAATCCCTTAGTTTTGAACTGTTTTTTAAGTTTTGTGGAAACGAATCCCTGGTAATAGGTACGAATCCCTCGGGAATACAATAATATTTATGGGACCACTTCGGGATCATCCTCTATACAACTGCAAAAGAATCATCCAAATCGGTCCATACATGACGGAGAAATCGGCGGAAATAAAAAAGTACTTAATAATAAACCGCCAAGTGGGAGTCGACTCGCGCACGAAGGTCTTCGTACAGTACAAATCAGGCATCTTTTTTAAAGAACATTTAATTTGCATCTTTATTATATTTCTAGTTTTTGTTGTTATTACAATTGTAGTGTTACTTATGTATATATATAAAGTTTCATGTGTCTCCAATTGTGGTTCAAGAGATATACAGCCTTGACAAATGAAGAGCAAAAATAGCCAAAAAAACACGTTTTTGTAAAGAAGCCCCTTTAATTTGGATATTTATTTTACTTTTACTATATTTTTTGTTATAGCGGCAAGAGAAAACACATTCTCTGAAAATTTCAACTATCAACCTCTTACGGTTCATAAGATAGAGCCCTGTGACAGACGGACGGACGGACGGATGAACAGCGGAGGCTTGGGTTCCGTTTTCACCCTTCGGGTACGAAATCCTAAAAACATACCTACATGAAGACAGACGAACATAGAACCACCTCCTTTTTTCGAAGTCGGTTAAAAAATAATAGGAGCAATAAGCAGCCATACTTAGGACCGTAGTATTATAAAAGCTTGCTCAGTCATCGGTCTAATGCATAAGTAACTATTTACTTTCAAAAGTGTTACTCAAGCATAGATCGATGACTGAGCACAGTTTCATTATACGGACCTTAGTATGAGGAAAAACCTTTTAATGGTTCTCCAAACCCGTTAATTTCATGCAACTTTTCACGAATTCAAGAAACAAGTCCTTGAAATCTGTTTTCGTTCCGTGGATAAATTCGCGATGAAGCCTATTCAGGGAGTTTTCCACGTGTTTATCCGACGTTTCCTCAGCTAATATGTTTCGAATAAATAATGACCTCAAGTTCTCAGCGTGTTTACACCACAAAATTCACCCTTAATATTATATGGTTAAAAACCACATTGCTACGGCAAAATTGCGTGGCTATTGAATGGTCCATTTTTTATATTATAAGCATCGTGGAAGTTATTTACCATGATATGTGGTGTTTTGAATTTACTAATATTTTGGCAGTTGTATGATCGCGGAGTAGGTAACTAGTCACGTTCGAGTTGTTAGCAGATTATATAACCTACATTTTTCTATCCTATACGCTTAGAAACCCCATAAATTATAGAAATTATCCCGTAAGGTACCCAACTATGTGTTTGTAGTTATAATAGCACGTTATTTCAAACGATTATAAGTCTTAGCACACACAAATTAAGAAGAACAATTTTCTATGTTATACAGTACTTTCCTCTATTTTCTTTCACACATGTTTCGGTGTGAAGCCCACTTTGTACTGCGAGCGGAGCGGACCCATTATGGACTCCGTTCAACACGCAAGAGTAAACTAGATACTTGTATTTCCACCAACAAATAGTCGAGCGGACAGGACTGAGCGAGCACAAAGCGTTGAAATGACGCTCCGCTCACTCATCTCTCATTTTCCTTTTGCGGTAGAAATCAACAGACAAAACTGTTTGGTGGAAATGTATAACTAAAGTCCGTCCCGCCTACCATTTCCCGCTTATTACACTTTCGCGGTGGAAATCCGGCTTAACGTAGATAAATAGAGCCATGTTACTGGTTGTCTGTCGCATAAACTACGCATCAAATGAACTACTTTCATTCATTATTTCTTGAATTAATGAATAGAATAAACTACGGGCATAGCTACATCTTTATTCATTCAGTAAAGTAAGTACTTTTACTAACTTGTGCGTGTGGAGGCTTCAATGATAAAGTAGGTACTTTAACATTGAACCCTCGACAAATCAAAAATTAAACCTACGTAGGTACTTTTTAATTTTAGAAGATGTGGACATCTCTACCTAAAGAGAGTCATGGTCTCTACTAATTCATATAGTATACAATTTGGCGTGTTTTAAAAAACGATAAACCGACTTGAAATTCCGGTTCATAGATAATATTCCTATATCTCACCCCTTACTTTCCCTGAACGAAGGTCTAAGTTCATGTGCAAAAAATTTAGTTTACACTGACGACGACATCTAGTTTTATTTCAAGTCTAATTTAGTTTGATAACACATGGACGCCCGTTGCCATGGAAACCATTAATTAGGTGATAATGAAATTATCATATTCTGAAGAATTCTTACAAACCTACGTTTTCCGTCGCACATAGCAATTCCTCGAGAGTCAAACTTATGCCTCAAAATAAATTTTTGTGCAACAACGAAAGAATCATCAAAATCTATTAACATTTGCCGCAGATATCACCAAAACTGTTGTAGCTAGTCATGATTTTCCAAAAATATTGTTTTTTTTTTTTTTTTTATTTGCTTTAGGTGGCTTTCGTGTCCCTGCGGCCATGAAAGGCCTATTGTGATCGCCACTCAAGTGTTCAGCCCTGAAGCTGCGACGTTCATAGTTCGCCACTAACCCTTGCAGCTGCTAGGAACTGCAGGATTTTCTTCGGGGTGATGGCTCGTAGCTCGTCTGGGCTGTGCAGGTGCTTGCCCAGATGGATGCTACGTTTTTGCATCAGTGCTCCGCACTCTCCTAGCAGGTGGAGAGGCGTTTCCTCCGCCTCTTCGCAAAATCTGCAGGATTGTGTGTCGCTTAGACCCAGTTTGAACATGTGCTTGTTAAGGCGACAGTGTCCAGTTAGGGCTCTTGTCATGATGCGAAGGTTGCTTCTGCTTAGCGCTAGGATTCGGTTGGTGAACCGTTTATCGAAGGCTTTTATTAATGACTTAGAGTGACTCATGCCCAAGGAATTCTTCCAAAGCTTGGAAGCTTCCTCGAAGCAGGAATCCAAGAGGGTTCTGTTAGCAAGGCTTTTAGGTATGCCACAGAACGGCTCGGGGCCCAGCTGAGTCCCCTTGGCCCCGGAACTAGCAAGTTCGTCGGCACACTCATTGCCGTCGCTTCCTGCGTGTCCCGGTACCCACCTTAGGACGACTCTGTTATTCAAGCCGAGCGCGTTTAGACGTGACATACAGTCCTCGACTAATCTAGATGTAATGACCTTCGAGTCCAGTGCTAGGAGAGCCGCCTGGCTGTCAGAGTTGATAAAGATCGTTTGGTTGGAGTAGCGCTTTTCCAGATTTATATCGGCACATTCTAAGATGGCGAATACTTCTGCTTGGAAGATAGAGGCGTAATTACCTAGGTTTGTACTTTTGCCAAACCTAGGTCGCTCTCCATACACTCCACAGCCTACATCCAGTCCCATTTTGGAACCATCCGTGTACCAATTTAGGCACCCGTTCTTGCAGAGCACCTGGCTGTTTTGCCAGTCTTCTCTGCAAGGAAGTTCCACTGTGTAGTGTTTTTAAAACACATGTCGTGGGAGCCTGACATCAGTTGTCATGCCCAAAATTGGTGATTCCAGAGTAGAGTCTTGCAGAGATCTCAGTTTCTGGGAGAGCCAGTTCCTACCGCCCTGAGTACAGGCCCTATACATGCTGGTCTTTGCCTCCTTATGTATGTACATATGGAGCGGAAGCAGACCCAGCAGTGCATTTAGTGCCAGTCCAGGGGAGGTGGTCATGGCTCCCGTGGCCATAAGGCATGCAGTCCTTTGTAGGCTATTTAGTTTGTTGATTGCGGTTGACTGAAGGGCCTTGTCGTACCATACCATGGAGGCGTAAGTGAGTATCGGCCTCACAATGGCAGTGTACAGCCACAAGGCAATCCTGGGGTTGCCGCCCCAGTTGTTGCCCATTAGCCTGCTGCTAGCTCCTAGAGCCATCTTAGCTTTTTTCAAGACGTTGGCTAGGTGAGTATTCCACGTCAGTTTTTGGTCGATGGTAACGCCCAAATATTTCACTTCTGTGGAAAAGGTTATGATTTTACCGTTAAGTTTAGGCTTCACGAGCTTGTCTAGCCTTCGCTTATTTGTAAATGGTATAATAACAGTTTTGCCAGCGTTGACTGAGAGTTCACTGTTGCTACACCAGTCGCTGACAGCGTTGAGAGCTCTCTGCATGATGCTAGAAATGGTGGACTGGCAAAATCCTCGCACGATGATCACAAGGTCGTCCGCATAGCCTTGCGCATCTATATTCTGGTCTGCCAGTCCACACAGGAGCTGATCCACTGCTAAGGTCCATAATACGGGCGATAAAACTCCGCCTTGGGGGCAGCCCCTAGCCGTGGATATCTCGATTGTTGATCGTTGAAGGGTTAGTTTTGCGCCCCTGTTTGTGAGCATATCCTTAACCCATCTGATGGTGGACGGGTCAACATTCTTGTTTACCAACCCGTTCACCAGCAGAGAGGTAGGCGAGTTATCAAAAGCCCCTTCAATGTCAAGGAAAGCACATAGTGCGATTTCCTTGTCCTCCAAAGCCTTTTCCACTCTGTCAATGAGGCTACTCAGCGCCGTCTCTGTGGATTTGCCCTTGCAATAGGCGTGTTGGCTGTGGTGGATAGGAGACGCAGCTAACGCCACGTCTCTGATGTGTCTGTCTACTACCTTCTCCATGGTCTTCAGAAGGAAAGACGAAAGGCTTATTGGTCTGAAGGACTTAGGCTGGCTGTAGTCCTTCTTTCCAGCCTTAGGTATAAAGACGACTTTGACATTTGTCCATGGTTCTGGCACATATCCCCAGGCGAGGCTCGCCCTAAAGATTTTAACCAGATATGAAGTGAGGACGTCGATTCCCCGCTGTAGGAAGACAGGGAGTATTTCGTCCTCACCGCATGCTTTGTTAGTCTTGAGAGAGTTGACGGCCCACCTTACCTGGTTCGGTCTGATAATCCTAGCCGCCCTGTTCCAGTCCTCATTCCGAGGCTTATAAGGATTTTCAGGCGCAGGTCGGAGCGAACTTTTATCCTGCGAACCAGGGAAGTGGGTCGAAGCCAGCAACTCTAGGGTTTCCTTTTCATTAGTTGTGAACGTACCGTTTCCTTTTTTAAGGAGGCCTATTTGATTAGTTGTGGCTTTAGAGAACAGCTTGTGAAATCTTGCACTTTGAGGCAGACTCTTAATTTCCTCGCAGAGTTTCCTCCAGGATGCCCTCTTTGCCTTCCTAATCTCTATGTTGTATTCCGTTAAGGCTTTGTGGTAGGCCTCCCATTCACGAGTCCTTTTAGCCTTATTGGAAAGTTTCCTGGTTTTGCTCCTTAGCTTACCTAGCGTGGAGTTCCACCATGTGACTTGTCGCTTTGTGGTCTTGGACTTTAGCGGGCAGCTTTCCTCATAGGCCGTGCAGATGCCTTTTGAAAGGACAGCTACTGCTATCTCAAGACTGTCGCGGGATTTAATACTTTTGGGGCAGTCTTCGAGCATTAGCCTTAGTTTGTCATTAAAGACATCCCAGTCAGTTGCCCTAGGGTCCCTATAAGTTATGATTTGAGAGTCCAGAGAGGCCTTTATCTCAAAGCTGATGTGTTTGTGGTCGGACATGGAGTTTTCGTTGCTAATATGCCAGTCATTAATGTGCCTGGCGAGGTTGTTAGTAGCGAACGTTATGTCCAGAACCTCTTGTCTAACCCGAGTAACAAAAGTCGGTACGCGTCCTATGTTAAGAGTGGTTAGATTGTTAGCTAAAAGAAAGTCAAAAAGTAACTCACCTCTAGCGTTGACGTCCGTGCTCCCCCATGCTGTGTGGTGAGCGTTGGCATCGCATCCAACGAGAAGTTCGGCGTTGTTCTGGGCGGCGAAGTCGACCACCTTCGCCAGGTCACTCGTTGGGTTGTCTCTCTCTCCGGGTAAGTAGGCAGAGCACATAATTACCCTCGCCCCACTCCATCCTTTGAGATCGACAAAAGCGGCAACCAGGTCGTCGTTACATACCTCTGTGATAGGCAAAAAATTAACATAGTTATTGAAAATTATGCATGCTCTGGGCCTTGTGCCATTACCATTAAATAAAATCTTACCGGCAGCGTTGAGTCCCAGAACCTCAGTGTTGGCTACCCAAGGCTCTTGGATCAAGGCGAGGCTAGCTTGTCCTTCAGACAGGCAGCACTCCATTACCGCGGAAGCTGCCGCGGCATGGTGGAGGTTAGCCTGGAGGATCCTCGCCTTCCCTGCCTGTGTAGCCATTACAGGTTTCCCCGCTGGTAACGAGGCTTGGACCTAACTAGCTTCGGGCGCGCTCCGCGTCCTCCGCTAGGTTCGGTCGGCCTGTCACCCCTTGCTCCACCCCGGGAACCCCTACCGCCCCGATCCGATGGCCCGGACCTGCCCTGGGGCGCTACATTGGAGCGCCTTGCCGCGACGGGTCGCGGCCCTGATGCTCCTGTGCTTCGCCCCGAGGCGCCCGTTCCACTGGATGTGGACGGTTGCGGACCACTTCCGCCCTGCCTCGGTGGACCGAACTTACCCAGGGGCGGTACATTGGAGGGCCGTGCCACGACAGGTCGCGGCCTTGGTCCTCCTGTGCTTCGCCCCGAGGAGCCCTTTCCACCGGAGCCGGACGGCTGTGGGCCTGAGACAGCCACTGACTCTGGCTTAGTCTCAGAGCTGCCTTTGACCTTGAAGGCTATCTTTTTGAAGCCCAAGGCAGCCTGAAAGCCAGTGGCTCTAAGGGCCTCCACAGACAGATCATCCAAGGAGAAGGTTACCACAAACCCATTCCCCTCAGATCTGCTGTGCAGAACCTTCCAAAGGTCAGTGCGAAGTCCCTCATTCTGTGTCCTCAGTAGCTGAACGGCCTCTTCTACCGACGCCGCTTCGATACTGGGCACAAAAGTGACCGCAACCACAGGCTTGGGCAACTCGCTCTCAGGAATGACCGAGAGTTCTGCCCCAACCCATGGCTTGATCCTAGGGACCTCGCTTTCGAGCCAGACTTGGCTCTCCTGGTTCTCACACGTGACCAGTATCCACCCAGGTTTATGAGTAAACTAGCAAACCTAGGGCTCCTTTCCGCTGCTTGCAATTTTCAGTATTGCCAGGGTCAGGGAACGATGGACCTGCTTCATCTGGTCGTCGCTCATGGAGGCGATGTTGCGAATGCCTACTCGCTTCGCCTCCGCGACCTGCTTGAAGCTAGGTCTGGCCTCTGACTCCTGGAACAGCTTGGGGGCCTTTTTGGTCTGCTCCTTGGGCGATTCCTCCTCCGATCTTTGTCTTTTGGACGTTTTTGGATCGGGGGGAGCGTTCAGCTGTGGGATTTGGCTCCAAGGCTTTACCGCCAGTGCTCGTGCTTCTTCGAAGCATACATTGACAGCCATCAGCCTTCGGAGCCGCTTCCGGGCAGCACCGCTCAGTTTACCAGCGCTTTTGCTTGGAGACGTAACCGTGGCAGGGGCCGCAGCTTCGGAGCCGCCGACCTCTGTTGGGTCATCTGCCAGGCAAGGCACTGTATGCATAGGCTCCGGAGAGGCCAGTAGGGCCTCCTCCAACCTATTGCAGGTTTCTCCCTAGACGGGAGAAGATGGTTCTCCAGAAGGAGAAGAAGATTAGGTTGGTATATTGTCAATATCCATACAAATCCCACGAGAAGCTAGGGAAATAAAACTACCCGCCAGCAGAGCCCCGCATGCCCACGGGTGGGCTGACTACTACTCCGATTCGCCCTGATTTCGGAGAGACACCGTTCGCAACTGAACCATCAGCCATTCATCCCTCGGCACGGTACGTTTGACACCTTAGATTAGTTTGTCGGATTATTGGCCGCCGCTAACCATATTCCCGAATAGAAAAATTGTTAGCGGTGGGAACCAAGGTGCACCGGCCCGCCACCTACTACCGTTACCCAGGGACGAATCCCCAAGCACAGGTAGCAGTACGGGCACACGAGGAGGTTATCCGACCACGACACCTCAATAATATTATGTTGCTTTTTAAGTTTAACGGGATAAATACTAATCCCTTGGGAATAACATTTTTATGGGACCACCTCGGGAACATTCTCTATACAATAGAGAAAGAATCAGTAAAATTGGTTACCCAAAGGCTGAGATATCAAGTAACATACATATACAAAAAAGAAACATACAGACGAACTGAGAACCTCCTCCTTTTTGAAGTCGGTTAAAAAATCACTTTTGACGAAACTGGCAGATAATCTAACATTATTACTAGACCTATAAGGTTTAGCACATTACATCCATAAGGTCTGTTGTAGTAGGTGGGTTGCAGGCCGCGGCTGAAGATGGCTGAAAGCGAAGCGTAGCGCTGGTCCAGGCCATCACAGCGCGGTCAGCATTGCAGCCCTTGATGGCCAAACTGAAATGAAGGACGAGACCGAACGTCGAGGCCTTTATAGCGCGGACAACAAGGGCGGCAATGATGACCAAGCTTGAAGGCCGAGACCATAGCAAGGTTAGCTTGAGGCCAGCTTCAGTACTTTAGTATTTTAATTATTAGATTTAATTTCCTTTCGTTCTTCATCAAAAGATACTCGAAACATTCCCAAAATATGGTTACCTACTCTATTATTGTAGGTATTGTGTTGTTATTGGGTTTCAGTAAATATAAACATATTTTACTTTATTTCTTCTTTCAATGCACCCGTAGGTATGTTCTTCCAAGAATTTGGTTTTTTTCATTGAATTAACGTGAGTACTCGTAACTTGTAACAGAATGTTCTTGGTTTTTATACAAAATCAAAATGGCCGAGCAGTTTTGCTCGATGGACATAAATATAACTAGAATGCGTATTAAAATAAAAAAAACTGGATACAGCATGTGGTGATGCATTAATCGCTCCGACCAATCCAATGCATCAATAACAAATAGATCCGAAGACATCGTTGTTAGAGAAAGTAAACACGTGTCGCTCTCATCATGAACAAAAAGTACGGGATAATCGTAATGGACACCATGTGAAGAAATGTCACCAGTGC
Source organism: Eupithecia inturbata (assembly GCA_963662085.1). Lineage (NCBI taxonomy): Eukaryota > Metazoa > Arthropoda > Insecta > Lepidoptera > Geometridae > Eupithecia > Eupithecia inturbata. The sequence continues at coordinate 3,201,305 of OY759180.1, read as the reverse complement.
GTAAAATATTTTACGCATTTTGAGACTGATATTTTGCCATTCCGGTGTTTTCGGTTTAAGGGGCTTGGTCTAATAATCCCCTTAATGAAGTTCCCCTTAAGGGGATTATTAGACAAAAAGTCTAATTATCCCCTTAGCATCTCATTTCAGTGGTGTAAAGGGATTATTAGACAAAAAAAGTCTAAAAATCCCCTTAACCATGTAATAAAATTTAGCTTAGCCATAACTAGCCTATAATTTAACATGTCATCCGACCCACACGGTAGCGCTCACTTGTGAAATGCCCACTCACAGTCACCCATCCAAGGCCTGGCCGGGCCGAACTTTGCTTAACATTGCTGATCGCTCAGAAACATCTAAGCCAGCTGTGCTATGAGTTCTACAAATCAAATAAAAACAACTAAATAATCACAGAATCTTTATTTATTTTACATACCTAGCAAACCAAATCTTCGTACAATTTTCATAAAACATCTTATCAATTCTCATAATATTTTTTATGGTATAGTAATTAATAAGTCTCACACGATTTTTTTTTATTTATATAAATTTGTGTATTTCAATATTTAGGCGTTGCGAGAATCAGATGTTGCAGATCATAGTCATTATGACTTTCGATCATTTTAAGAGTGAGGAAATTTGATGTTAAGGTTTTCCCGGACCATGATTTTCGATATACAATTTGAAATTTCGTCAATTTAGATTATGGCATTCCCGGTCCCGTTCCCGGTCCTTTTGCAGTTTTCAATCCACCCTTGCTTTTTGACAAATTTTTGTTGCCGACATCTTGACATCTTTCAAATCATCTTTAATTTTTCATCTTTCTTTACTGCTCCGATCCGCATCGGATCGGAGATCGGCTCACAATCAAATGTTTTATCAAAACGTATCAGGCTAAAAATTTAAGAAAATAAATCTTTTGTCCCACCTTCATTCTGCCAATAAAATTACACATAGTAATTACACGTGGAATAAATGATGCATATTTCTGGTACATGTCCCATATGTCCCGGTACATTGCCGCAAACCGACAATGAACGTGTTGTCAGCGTGCCGTCATGTACCAAGGTAATTACTGTCGGCGAAATTCAATTGACACTCAAAAGTGGTGTTAGAATTTGGGTAAACAGCCGCAAGAGAGACAATTTTGGTTTGAATGAAATAAATGTTTGATAACGTTTTATACTATGACGCTCAGGTCTATGTGCAAGGTGCCAGGCAGGATAGCGATGTTTTTTTTCAGTGAACATTTTTAGGGGCTAAAGATTTTGGCCCTAACATGGGCCACCATTTTGTTGATTTTTTTTTCAAAATCGCGGCGCACAGTAATTGTTATATATTTAGATAGAAGACGCTAAAAGAAATAAAATATGTTCTATAACATATATATTCACATATGAAGATAAAATATAGTTATTTTTATCGGTGAATGTCTCAGAAACGCGATGCTTAAGGACTTTACCTTATACGACTTTTTTTGGTTTAGTTTCCTCTAGGGCCATACAAAAATTTCCAAACTCCCAGTAGAATTTTGTAACGTTGTTCTACTAACAAAAGACAAACACAACATATACGATTTAATAGAGAAACAGCACAAACACACTAAAGTAAGCCCGGTCACAATATCTGTACACCTCGCGCAAAACATTATGGTTGGTACGTAGGTTGGTTATATAAGTTTTCATAACCTCCAAACAGTTTTTCTGTTAGCTTTTCTTTTCTGTTTTTATTCTTTACTAAATATGTATTTCAATCTTCTAACCTCTTAAAAAATAGTTAAAGCATTATGAAATAAGCAATTAAAATCAAATATGAGTTAATAATCACAGAAACTAGCTTCCATGTAGGTACATCTACGAAAGTTTTACAGGGTCTCCCACCCCGCCAACACATAGTGAACTCCCAAACAACATTTCCAATTAATGGATTCTTACTTTGATAAAGTTTCGTAAGATTTATCCAGCAATTAGTAGTTCACGAGCTTTGTTTGTGGTTCTTCATCAACTGTAATTAAGGCTTTCGGCCACGGCCGCATTGCAAGCAGGTAGCATGGATGGTACTTACTCAACTCGTTCACAACAATTAATTTAAATACACGGTAATTTTTAATTTTAAGTTTTAGTTTCTTCAAGTTTTCTCTGTTAAGCGTTTAGTTTTAGTTGTCTAATTTTATGTTCTAGATATCTTACTATATCTCTATTATGAACTTGATGGACCAACTGAATAAATGAATAGATGAGAAAATAAACCTTCGAAAATGTACGGGATCGGTCACACTGCAAAAGCTGAAGGCGAACTCTAAGCTACCCGCCAAGCTACCACCGAAGTAACCAACCTCCTGCCTACCATCCTGCAGTGTGGCCGTGACCTTAGGGTCTGTGGGTTCCGCACTTGTTTAGAACTACTTTTTGAGCATGTAAATCTTTGATACCAGCCATTTGCTCAGCGAGCGGAGAATTTAGATTGCTTGTGTTTTTTTTATAAGAGGGCGAATTAAGTAAGAAGCACTGAGATCAGTAAAGAATGTATTTTTTTGTTAGAAATGACGCGCTTGTTTTAGCTGTTATTATGATGACGATGATATAAAAAAACATTATGGAAAAGTGTTATTTTCTTTTTAAGGTTAATTATAACTAAAATACTAAAACAAAAAGTGAATACCTATGGACACATTTAACAAGCAATATAAAAATAAATTCGTATTGTTTGCATGCATGTTTCTAAAGGACAATCTTAGAAGCTACTAGTACGTATAAAAAAAAATCAATTCACTTGCTTAAAAAGTGTGTTATTATAGCGTAGCTCCCGCTAGGCGTAAAATTCGCCTATAAGCCTGGGCTAAAACCAATTTTTTCTTTTTTAATTTTGGTCTGAAATCATATGCCAGTACAAAACATCCATCCTCTTACATAAAGACTCGGCTTTTTGGTGTTCCATCAACAAAGAACATACAATATATTTTGAAAATGGAACTGAGAGCGCTTGTTGTTTATTTTTGGATGTTTATTTTAGACAAAAAGTTCAAGTTGAACAAGAGTGATCTTCCTCCATGGTAGAATGCGTACTTTGCATTGTGCTTATTAGACATTAAAAAAGTTTTAGGTGAATTGAAGGTAAACGTGGCTTAGGTATTTCTACTAATTGTGAATGTCATCAAGCGAAAATTAGGACAATAATATGCAAATGGCACAGAAGGGCAAAGAAATAAAAAATAATTAATAAGAATCTGTTGCGGATGAAATCACGTGAAATTATATTTTAAGACCAATTCGTGAAGTAGATAAGTGAAAAACGTGTGCATTTTCCTAAAGGTAAGTTTTGATTGTTTTATTCTCTCGCAATCGAAGTAAAAATTAGAATGTAGAGGTATTATAACTCGGCCAAAACCATCCATTATAACTCGGTCATGTCATCCTCATTCGCTGCGCACGGGATAGCCTCGTATACACGGTGGATCATCGGTGGCAGGGCGATGGGTGACCTCAATGCCTATCGATTTAACCCCCCTGTATGTTCCGCGATTTTCAGTCGTTCAAAAGTTATTCAGATTTTATGAAATTTTGGTCAAAATCCGATTTTAGGCTTATGTCCCAAGTGTAGCCAAAATGTTAGGTCTACGACCGTAATTTTTTTTAGGTTGTAGCTCAATAGCAGTTATTTAGTCTCAGGGAGCCTTCAAAGTTTATTGAAAAATTAAGTTTGCGGTTTATTTTTGTAAAGATTATTTTTTATTTGGAGTTGAATCAAATAACAACTCAAAAAGATATTGTAGGACAAAAGATCAACTATTGAGCTACAACCTAAAAAAAATACAATCGTAGACCTAACATTTTGGCTACACTTGGGACATGAAACCTAAAATTGGATTTTGACCAAATAGGCATTGAGGTAACCCATCGCCCTGCCATGATGATCGACCCTTCCAGTTACACCGTGTAATGGGTTGGTTTAGTCCCTAGTAAAACAGCAGTCTAATATAGTAATTGGGACCTTGAGTTGGATACCTTGAATCTAGATACAAAGCAAGCAAAGCCAGGGCCCGAGGCGACTCAACATTATCAACGAAATAAAAGACAATTGCGTATTATTTCCACTCACTGCAAACGAAGAACAAAACGAACTCAATACAATTTAATATCGTGGACGGTTGATCCAGCCTAAAGCTGGGGTTTCCAGTATCATTGCAATAACTGGGGATAAAACTTTTAAATCGTCTCGCTATTTATAAACGAGGACTATTAAGTTAATATAAATAATAGTAAATAATATATTAAGTTAAGTTAAGACAATAAACGATATCTATCTAAGGTTTTTATTATTAGAGTGCATAAGCCCTCACACTCGGGCTATATCTATCTAGGTATGTATTTTTAAAGAATTATCGCAGCAACAATATTTATATCAGCGAAAGGTAGAGCAAATCAGATTGTCCTTACCTATGATAGATAGATAGATATCGTTTAATGTCAGAGATTACATGTTTTTGGTTAGTAGTGTGTAACGTATGTAGCGTCCTACGTGGGTTGGATAAAATAAGAACACAGACGTAGGAACGTTAACATGAAAATATTTATTAATGAAGGTAGGTCGTAGGTTCTATGGCCCGCCTAACTTTCGCTCAACACTTTCTACGGCACTTCCCTGTAGCGGAGGCTTCTAGAAGAACGTAGGGCCGTAGGTCCGGGTCCAGGGTGAGCGCCGGTAGAGGGGTGTGGTTCCAGGAGGATGTCTTTGCCGGGCGCCTCAAAGTCGGTGAAGGGGAGTAAACGTCCACGTCCGCCGAGTGAGGTGATGCGCAATGCCAGCCTTTATAATCCAAAACTTGAACCCTGGAATCAATTTCCTTGTTATAGCAGATGTTGAGCTTTATGTGTTTTTGTCCATGACCACCACGGCGAGAGTCTGAAGGCGACAGCGAAACGAAGCTACTTCTAGGGAAGCCGCATGAGTATAGTGTGGTGGTGGCCATGAGAACAAGCAGAGCGGAGTTTACATAGGTATTATTGAAGGTAGAAACATTAATGTACACAGAATACTAGCACATGAAAAGATAGGTAGTATTTGGGTAAGATTCTTATACAAGCCAAGCCGCAGGTAAATCATGTACCTGGGTAGGTATTACAGTAAATAACCAGCGCGATAGCACAGCTAAGCTAGGTTTTGCGAAGAGGAAGTACAGGCATGAAATGAAACCTAGATGATGCAATACACAAATAAGAAATACAATAGGTAAGTAGGTATTTACATCCTAAGAGCGATATTGTGCACACTTACCCAATTTGGGGGAATTACTACTCTTGTAATACAATTGTGATTTATAATTATGGTTTAAGACCACTTCACGATACTTTTAGGTTACCTAGATAGGTAGGTAAATATCTGTACGAGAACGTGTGCTTCTTGAAGTGCAGAGTGAGGAATGAATGCCGGGGCATCGGTGGGCGGCTATTTAAGCGCGCACCAAGACAAAGGAATTTGTGGGACCTGCGTTCGGTCACGTACGCATCGCGCGTTTTGCTCGCGGACCAATAGCGGCGAGGCAAGCACGCCGATGTCCTTATATGGTAATGTTCAGCGTAAGAACTTGTTTTAGAGTTCCTTGGCGTAAAACTAACCACTGAAAACCCTTATGGAAAATAAATGTAACATTTTACGTTACATATCCCGCCAACGTACCAAGGATTTTATTCCCTTAGGTAATAAAATTCTTCTTTAAAATAATTATATTTATATGTGAACTTATAATGTTTTCTGGATTGAACTATTACTGTTTCCTAGTGAACGATGAACGACCGAAAAGCTTTAAATCCTTGATATGCCAGGTTCCAAGATCTTTTCCCGACATGTCCTCTAAAATGTAGACGAGGGGGGATTTCTTTGTTTTAACACGGCATTTAATGAATTTAGGAGCAAGTTTCTTGCTAAACTTCTTATCTTTATCACTAAGAATATAGGTTCTTTTCATTACGATATCGCCTACGTTGAATTCTACTGATTTGCGACGTAGGTCGTAATGGGAAGTATTCTTGTTATGTGCTTGCCAAAGCCTTGATTGTACTTTGTCAAAAATAGTAGATAATCCTCCTAAGTTTTCAGCATATATGTCACGAGGGAAGAACAAGAGTTCATTTCCGAGATCGAAATCTGTGTAGTGTGATCCACAAGTTACAAGTTCCCTGCCAAAGACTAAGAATGCAGGTGAATAACCAGTAGCTTCGTTGACAGAGCTATTTATGGCGAATTGTACTTTGGGGATAAATATGTCCCATGATCTATGGTCATCATTAACAAAGGTAGATATGCATGTAATTATGGTTCTATTATAACGTTCCACAGTATTTATCTGGGGGGTGTACTTAGGTGTGAAGTACACATTTGGAATTTTATATTTCTTAAAAAAATTGTCGGTTTCTCTGCTAATAAATTGACTGCCATTATCCAAAAATATGGTTTGAGGAACACCGTGTACTAGGAAAACTGATTCTTCCAAACATTTAATTACAACATCGGATGTTGCCCGTCTAATGGGGAATATTAAGCAGTACTTCGAGAAACAACAAGTTACTACTAGAATGTAATTATTCTGCTTCCTACTTACAGGTAAGGGACCCATGAGATCTATCGAGATCATTTGGAATGGACGAGAGCATTGTTTAGGGCGTCCCATTTTTCCTAAGGTTTGATGATTTTGGTGTTTATATGATAAACATTTATTACATGTACTGACAAAATTTACGACATTTTGGAACATACCTGGCCAATAGTATCTTATCGTTAGACGACGATAAGTTTTTGCTATTCCTAGGTGTCCAGCAGTTGGCTCACTATGGTTTTCGTTGATAATGTCAACGCGTAGCTCTGATGGAACTACTTCCTTCCAGGAAAACTCTGCTGTTAGTTCATGTTTATTTTTACAATGTCTATAAAGTACTCCGTTGTCTATTAAGAAATTCGGAAATTTATTAGGGTTCCTTGTACAACCGTCAAAAATACTTTTATACCAGGTATCGTTTGTTTTAGAGAAATAGTCAGTTGTGCTTATGGCACTTACGGGAACGGCACGAGAGAGTGCGTCTGGAATAACATTATCTACACCACGACGATGCTTAAAAGTAAGATTAAATGCAGACAACCGCACTCCCCAGCGAGCTAACCTACCAGTGGGGTTGCTTAGGGATAGGAACCACTTTAATGCACTATGGTCTGTGTAGACAGTGAATGGTTTGCCATTTTCTAGGTAGCATCTCCAATGTTCTAAAGCGATTAATACGGCTAGTGTTTCCCGTTCAGTTATACTATAGTTTTTCTCGGATGCAGACAGTGACTTGCTCATATATGCGATCGGATGTTCTTTGCCATTAATTGATTGTGTTAACATCGCTCCAATTCCGTAATTGCTTGCATCTGTGTGTACTTCAAACGGCCTGTCATAATCGGGACAGGAGAGTACGGGGGCAGAAACTAAACACTCTTTGAGCTTCTGGAAAGCGGTTTCCGCTTCCGGGGTCCATAGAAAAGGTGGCGTACTTTTCTTTTGAGAAGTTAACCTATTCAAGGGCCCTGCTATGGTGCTGAAATTGGGAACAAAACGTCGGTACCAAGTAGCTGTCCCGAGGAAACGTTTTAAGTCCTTACGACAAGTAGGTGTCGGGTAATTAAGGATAGCTTCTACTTTTTCGGGATCAGTCCGAAGTCCACAATGATCAACTACATAGCCTAAGTATTTAAGCTGACTTCGGAAGAAGTTACATTTTTCTAGATTAATTGTTAGATTGGCTTTCTTTAATTTTTCTAGAACCTTGCGTAATAGCGCTACGTGACTATCAAAGTCAGTGCTAACTATAATAATATCATCCAAATATGCAAATACGTGCAAATCGAACTCACGAAACAACAGGTCTACTAGTCTTTGCTGTGTTGCAGGTGCGTTGGTCAAACCGAAAGCCGTACGTTTAAATCTGAATGTGCCGCGGTTAGGAACGTAAAACGCGGTCTTATCCCTATCCTCCGGTACGATTTCTATCTGCCAGAAAGCTTTAGATAAATCTAGACTAGAGAGAAAACGGGCATCACGTAGATTATCTAGGATTTCCGATACGTAAGGTAAATTATAAGCGTCTTTAGTTGTAACCGAATTTAATTTACGACTATCTAAGCAAAATCTAGGTTGACCATTTTTCTTGTTAACTATAAGTACTGGCGAAGACCAAGCGCTTTCACATTTCTCTATGACATCTGAAGCTATCATTTCGTCGACCTGTTCTATCAGTATACGCTGTTTTTCAGGAGACATGCGGTAATAACGTTGACGTATTGGTTGTGAGTCGCCGGTATCAATACGATGCCTAATAAGATCGGTCTTACCTAAGCCATTACTTTCATATGAAATGTGTCTAAACTGATCAATTATGTTGTCAGCGACACCTTTCTCAATTTCACTTAACGTATTATAGTCTTGTATGACAGGTTCCTGTAAGACATGTTTACGCATAGTGTTTTCAGCTGTAATGGTATGTACATATTGAAGACATATGTTAAAACTACGCCAAAAGTTTATGCCTAAAATGAGGTCATTATCTACTTCTGGTATAATGAAAGCCTTAATAATGTGGAATTGATTATTAAAATGTAATGGCAAGTTAATGTAACCGATACTGTTTAATCTCTGTCCTCCAGCCGCGGAGACAGTTAATTTACAATCATCGATTATAACTAATCCCTGGTCTATTAGTGCTTTATGAGCATTATTACCTATAATGGTCACAGAAGACCCTGAGTCCAAAAGACCACACATAGGAATGTTGTTTACTTTAATAGTAATGAAAGGCCTATTATCATTATTATTTTTTTTTAGAATTGAGCCGCATTTGCTGTTTTGAAAGAAACGTGTAATAAATTTTAACCAGTTTCTCCAGTCTTGAATATCAAATTTACTAGGGGCTTTAATGGCGCAATTCTTCCTAATTAGTTTTTTGACTGTGTGTTGCGTTTGGCTAGGCAATCAGGACACTCGTTTGCTTTAACCTCCTTTCGACCGCAACCAAAGCAAAATATGTCAGTTTTGTTTTTACATTGTCTCAAATTGTGGGTGTTATTACGACACCTTGGACAGTAACGCGGTTTGGCATTAGGTGCTTCTACTGCGTGAACTTGAGGCTTAATGTTAGTTTGCTCTGTGGCTGCCTTGGATGTAGATGAGCTTTTATTGTAGCTAGTATATTTATTATGATTTTTAAATTTCGAGAAGTTATTGTTATAAGATGAAGTCTTATTTTCATATTTATTTTTGTTACTTGAATACGCAAGTTCTGGGGCTAAAGTGCCTGAGGTTGCCCGAGGCGGTTCTTGGAAATTTGCTAAACGAGCTTGAACCTGTTCATAATTTCTACAGACTACCTTAAGGTCATTTATGTTTTTGATGCTCTGAGATGAGGCTAAAATATTCGCGTAAACTGGACGAATGTTATGTAGTATTATTTCTAATTTGTCCTCTTCGGGAACGGATTTAGACAATCGAGAGAATAAGCCTAACATTATCGCTAAATAGATTGTGATATTTTCTGCTTCTCCCTGTGTTCTTGAACGAATTTCTGAAAGTAGTCTATAATCATAGTCTGATTGGTCGAAATCCTCCCTTAAAAGCTGCACTACACTAGTCCAGTCCGTAAGCTGATCCTTAACGGCTCTGTACCAATGCAGAGCGTCACCCGTAAAAATCTCTGTAGCGTAGGACAGAATCTTAGCCTCTGATATTTTCCTAGCCTCACATAATTCCGTAACGCGCTGTATAAAAGAGCGGACGCAAGTTTTCCCGTCGAATTTCAATTTACCTAAGTCATTTGAGATCCCGCGATCGCATTGTACTGTAATATGAGCAGGAGTACCGGAATCTAGAACTTCGCTTTTTGACGGTACGATCAAGGTGTCCGCGGAACTATCTTTTACAGAATCTAACACCTTCAAATAATATTTGAATCGGGCGACACACTCGTCGTGAACCGGCTGTGATAACTCGTCAAGACCTGTAATGCGATTGAGTCGGTGGTACACGTGGTTGAGCAAATTTTGTGTACGTAGCGCTGAACTTCTATCGAGTTGTGATTCTAAGCTATTGCCTATTTTAGCAAGTACTTCGTTGACACCGGCAAGGTCTTCCGACAACGGCAAGGAGCTAACTAAAACGTCCTCCGAAGGAAATAAGGGCCCTAATTTTGTTATTTGTTTACGTAAGTCTAAAACGGTAGTCGCTGGAGTAGTGCCTCTAATTTGAACTTCGTATTCCAGCTCGGTTTTTTGAAGAGAAAGAAACTTCACTGGGTAAGACATTGTAAAGAAATATTAGGTAAGTGCACACAATCGAAGAGTTGTAACGAAAATACTCCGAACTGTTACAAAAGTTTTTTAAAAAATAACACTAACGTTTCGTTTAAGTATGCAAAAATTAAAAGAAAATTTGTATAAATGATTTAAATTACTAAAAGAACTAGTGTGTACTTTGTATTTTTTTTTTTTAAGTGTTAAAGTTTAATCAAATACAAAACAACAGGATTTTCACGCTGACTGTACCCAACTTTTGCAAGTTGAGTGGTTCATTCCTCACTTTGCAGAAGTAGGTACGTAAGTTAGGACAAGTACACCCTAGTTATTTATTACAATACGAAAACGAAACGCTATAACACAGTATGTAAAAAATTGCACACACACACAAAATACTAAAATGCGTAGCGAAAATTAGGCCATAGAATACCACGTTTATGGGCGCCAATGTAACGTATGTAGCGTCCTACGTGGGTTGGATAAAATAAGAACACAGACGTAGGAACGTTAACATGAAAATATTTATTAATGAAGGTAGGTCGTAGGTTCTATGGCCCGCCTAACTTTCGCTCAACACTTTCTACGGCACTTCCCTGTAGCGGAGGCTTCTAGAAGAACGTAGGGCCGTAGGTCCGGGTCCAGGGTGAGCGCCGGTAGAGGGGTGTGGTTCCAGGAGGATGTCTTTGCCGGGCGCCTCAAAGTCGGTGAAGGGGAGTAAACGTCCACGTCCGCCGAGTGAGGTGATGCGCAATGCCAGCCTTTATAATCCAAAACTTGAACCCTGGAATCAATTTCCTTGTTATAGCAGATGTTGAGCTTTATGTGTTTTTGTCCATGACCACCACGGCGAGAGTCTGAAGGCGACAGCGAAACGAAGCTACTTCTAGGGAAGCCGCATGAGTATAGTGTGGTGGTGGCCATGAGAACAAGCAGAGCGGAGTTTACATAGGTATTATTGAAGGTAGAAACATTAATGTACACAGAATACTAGCACATGAAAAGATAGGTAGTATTTGGGTAAGATTCTTATACAAGCCAAGCCGCAGGTAAATCATGTACCTGGGTAGGTATTACAGTAAATAACCAGCGCGATAGCACAGCTAAGCTAGGTTTTGCGAAGAGGAAGTACAGGCATGAAATGAAACCTAGATGATGCAATACACAAATAAGAAATACAATAGGTAAGTAGGTATTTACATCCTAAGAGCGATATTGTGCACACTTACCCAATTTGGGGGAATTACTACTCTTGTAATACAATTGTGATTTATAATTATGGTTTAAGACCACTTCACGATACTTTTAGGTTACCTAGATAGGTAGGTAAATATCTGTACGAGAACGTGTGCTTCTTGAAGTGCAGAGTGAGGAATGAATGCCGGGGCATCGGTGGGCGGCTATTTAAGCGCGCACCAAGACAAAGGAATTTGTGGGACCTGCGTTCGGTCACGTACGCATCGCGCGTTTTGCTCGCGGACCAATAGCGGCGAGGCAAGCACGCCGATGTCCTTATATGGTAATGTTCAGCGTAAGAACTTGTTTTAGAGTTCCTTGGCGTAAAACTAACCACTGAAAACCCTTATGGAAAATAAATGTAACATTTTACGTTACAAGTGTCTTAAATCCTATGTTAGGTTTATCTAGACACTAGGGTTCTCTAAATATAGCAATAAGTATGTATAGATAAATTTGTAAACTCGGTACCTAGGCAATTACGCACACAACAAACACAGCGGTGTCACCGTCCGTACTGTCCGAGTGTAGCTGTAAGGCGCGGTGTGAAGTTGTACACACGATGAGATATTTAAATCTGATGATTAAAACATCTACTTACTATATTGTATTGTTTTATTATTATCTATATATTGTATGTCGCCGCCGCGCCGCCGGATCGTTGAATGGGCCCGTTTGTAGAATGGCTAGGATGTTTATAAAACGGCGCCTTCTAGTTAATTTGCATTATACCGATTGTTGAACGATCAATGTTCAACGATATGGTATAAACGTGAGTTAGGAATCTCGCAGAATGAAATTAGTTAGGTATTCTCAAAAAAAATCTGCGTTCGTTTTCGTTTTGTAAACGGCCTAGACATTCTATAAACGGGCTGATTCTACGATCCGGTGGCGACATCTATACCCGCCTACAGAATTATTTTTTGTTTTATTTTATAAAATTGTCAGACTGTAAGCAGTTGCAATGTGTTTTGTCATAATTGTCATGGGTTGTATAATCACGCAGCCACAATCAGAGGGGAAATGCTATTTGACGTTAGTAACGAAACGTTATCGTAACGTCTCCTTTTGTGTGGGACTTGCGTAGTTCCCTGTCCACACGATAGAGGCGAACAAAATGTAAGGAAAAAGGAGAGGTCATGATCACCTCTCGTTGCTAACGTCAAATAGATTCACCCCTCAATTTATAATTAAATCAAATCAGGTTTATTAATAACACGGTGTGTATTATCTTCTGAAAGGGACTAAAGTTTCAAATCTATTGTTTAAAATTTTGCAATTGTATTTCAAAAGCTTACTGAGTAGCTAAAGTATTCATTTTAAGTGCTTTACTTACCTAGGTGCTTACTTACTAAGTCTTTTTTTTTATTTATTTATCTACAAAAAGATTATTACAATATAAAAATAATAATAACACCTGTATACCACAGAGGTTTATGGTAAGTTAAGGAGTAGTGCTAATTTGACGACCGATGTGGCGCGGCGGGCGAAGGTCCGCCTGCGACGCAGAAGGTTGCGGGTTCGATTCCCGCCTTGGGACAAATGCTTGTACTATCTGCAAATATTTGTTCCGGGTGTTCTGGGTATTTTCTATATATAATAAACAATATCTATCTATGTTATGTATTGTATCAGTCATCAGAGTCAATCTTGCTATACCTCGTGTGTTCATAAGTTTTGAGACGAACTTATTTAATTAATTTAAAAAGAAAGTAATTCATGCAACCTTTTTTAAACTTTTAAAATTTTTAATTTCGAATGTTTTGAATCAGAAAAAATATACATTTGAATATTTGTTTCATTCTCCGTGAAAATGGCGCCAACAAAAGATTTGCGTGCGACTGTAATTTCACTGTTTGAAGCAGGAAAAAAACCAATGCAAGTTTTTAGTGAAATCCAAAGTTAGCTCTGCAGACCAACATTTCGCGAATATCGATGAACTCCTGTTCACCGACTAAAATATGATCTTAAACTAAAGGCCTACAGTCGAAGGAAAGTGCATTATTTAAACGAGCGTCTTCGTAAATTGCGACTGGAACGATGTCGGAACTTATTGAAGAGACACGATCCAAAAAATATCCTGTTTACCGATGAAAAGATCTTCACGGTGGAAGAAAAGTTTAACCGGCAGAACAATAAGGTTTACGCCAGAAGTTCAAAGGACGTCCAGCCATCTGTACGCAATGTCCAGCGCACTCATCATCCAGCAAGTGTGATGGTTTGGTGGAGTGTTTCCTACGAGGGGGTCACTTCGCTTCATTTTTGCCAGCAAGGCGTCAAGGTGAAGGCACAAAATTACCAAACCGACATATTGGAAGCGGTGGTTAAACCATTAAATGATATGCTATTCGCTGGAAAATACTGGTTTTTCCAACAGGACTCTGCTCCCTCCCATAAAGCTAAGACTACCCAACGTTGGCTGGAGGCCAATTTGCCAGGCTTCATTCGGAGCGAAGATTGGCCCTCGTCAAGCCCTGACTTGAATCCTTTGGATTATTCTTTATGGACGGAATTGGAGCTGAGGGCATGCAGAAAGTCTCACCCAAACCTGGATTCTCTCAAGCGAGCCCTTATTAAAGAATCGAAACGGATTCCCATTGAAAAGATTCGTGCCGCCATAGATGAATGGCGCACGCGTTTGAAGGCCTGCATTGAATGCAAAGGCGGACATTTTGATAGATTTATTTATAAATACAGATCTAGATGTCAGTAGTTTTAATTTTAATATCCAATAAATGAATACTCAACTTAGCTCCAAAAATATTTTAGTTTTACTGTGTCTCAAGACTTATGAACACACGGTACAAATGTGTGATTATGATTACAGAAAAAATATTATATTACATTATACAACGTGTAGGTAGATAGTACAGGTCGGATAATAGATGCAATGGTTTTTTTAATTATTTAAGTACCTTCATAAAGAATGTGCCTGAAATAAAAGGTATTTTTTTTATTATTTAAGAAAGTGTAGTCATAATACATTGTTCCCATTCAATACTAGTGTCAAATGGGAACGTAATTTAAATATCCAAACTATTTATCAAAAGTGGTGACAAATGTTCATAACAATTACCATTTGTCACCAATGTGGGCAACGTCGGGTGGGGAGGATCGGAAATGACCGCTATATTGAACTGCCTTCTGCCCGCGGCTTTGAACGCGATCTTAGCGTATAAAAGTAGCATTTATGTTAAATAGAATTACAATTAAAGAATATAAATTGTCATGTTACATTTAAAGAGTTGAAGCAGGCCTAGACTCCACTCTATGCAAATTATCAGCCTGAACAATTAGTTTTGGCGTTAAGGGTAACAAACATACATACATCTAAACATCCAGACATCGCATTTGTAATATTAAAAAAAAAATGCAAAATGTTTATTAATAATTATCTTATGTTACATTGTACATTGTTCTGTGTTCGAGACCTCCTTTTAAGTATATAAATACCTGTATTAGGAGGTAACGCTCTTCCTTATCATACATTATGAGTTAAACTATTAGGTTATTACAAAACATTTCATAATAATAATACTATTAGAAACATGAACAACAATTTTTCATAATTTGTTGAGGGTAGGTTTCTGTAAACTTTTTTCTATTGTAAGTTCAAGAATGTTGTGTGGTACAAGTGCAAGTTAGTGCGAGTTGAGTAGTGGGTGTAGAGAATGTTTGTGTAGTGAGCGTGTGTGTTATGTTAGGTTAGGTTAGGTTAGGTTAATATTAGTGTGATATATTTAAGTGTATAAGCAAAAAAACTCATAACACAAAAACAAATAAAGATAATGTACAATAAACTTAGCATTATACAATATCTTTATTTATTTTTGTGTTATGTGGTTTTTTTTATTATTAGGTGTGAAATAATAGTAGATTGTATCAAACTTATGGGAGCAAAATAATATTTTTACGGCGAGGGCGCTTTTTTGAATCCAGAGCGAAGTGAGGGATTCTAGAGTAGAATCCCGAGCGTAGCAAGGGATTCTTTAGTAGAATCCTGAACATAGCGATGGATTCAAAATACG
Source organism: Eupithecia inturbata (assembly GCA_963662085.1). NCBI lineage: Eukaryota > Metazoa > Arthropoda > Insecta > Lepidoptera > Geometridae > Eupithecia > Eupithecia inturbata. The sequence goes on along the minus strand of OY759180.1, from coordinate 3,185,727 downwards.
TCGCCCGAGCCAAAAATATATTTTGCGCCCGAGTGATACACTCTACTTTTCATCACCCTCTATGAGAACAAGGCGCTTCTTATTTTATTGTAATATTATTATTTAATAAAACATAGAGTAACAACTAAATTGAAATTAAATAGTATCTAATAATAAAACAACTAAAAACTTATATTTACATTTGAGACATTTTCGCTTATTTAAATTAAATAATGTAAAACATACTTATAAAATGTTAATTGAATTTTTGGTCACTAAGCTAAAACTGGCTATTTTATTGTTTTAATTTTTTTTTACGTTAAAAATGTTGCTAATTTAGTACTATAGTTTAAAAAAAAACTGATAAAGTTTGCTAAAAAACGTTTTTTACTTGAAATCTCTAACTGATAAAGATACAGTTTAGAAAAAAATATTAATTTTAAAAGTGTGATACTTAGTTTTGCAGGCCAGTGTAGATTCATAGGTATCTCGTAGAACTGCTACGAATTCCGTAGACCCTCGCTACGAGTGCAAGCGCGTAGCGAAGAGAACAAAAGTCATCAGAAAAAACAAAATTAATTAATAACATTAGCATTCCCACACGTCCTGAAGTAGCACTTTCTCCAAATGACTGCAATACCATGTAGAACGACGTCAATTGAATCTTTAATTTGAGCTGGCATGCGCCCTTCGTGCGTATCTCACCACCTTCGACCCTTGGCACAGTTTAAACATGTTAAGCAGTAGGTAGCGTGCTACTATTTTGTTTTTTATGAGTAAGCTGGGTTTCCAACGTGAGAGGGAAATGAGAGACTTTCCGCTCGACTATTTGTTAGCGGAAACACAAATATGCAGTTTACTCTTGCGAGTTAAAATGGGTCCGCTCCGCTCGCGGTTGAATTATTGATGTATTATTTATGGTGTATCGTCAGATACAACATAAATCACGACACGAATTGACGACTAAGCACCATCAACTGTTGTTGTTAAAATAAAGTTGATAGAAAAAGCTTAGTTAATTAACTACTAACACTTGGGGACGCTTCCGACTGGTATTGATATAGATCAGTTGAGCTACTTGTAGAGTGTTTGCAACTGTCTGCATTTAGCTCAACTGTTTCAATTATACACTGATTCCAATGTGTTTATATTCTTTGACTGTATTTTTTTTTTTGTAAATAAAGCAATATTATTGCGATTTATAAAATTACATGGTTAAATTTAAATCGTGATGTCATAGCTTGTCTGTGTTACCGTTAAATTAATCATAATTTTCTTACCAACCTCATCCATTTATCTTCAACCCCATATTTATTTATAAACCTTTATTTTATTACTGCTTGAAGCCCCACTGTGTCCCAACTGGCATAACTTAGCCAAACTACTCCTTTCTAATTCCTCCGAGCGTCTTATAAGGAGTTGCCCTTGCTCCACTTCCTTAAATTAACATCAAACATGCATGAGGACCACCCCATGCCGGTTTGTACTCACGGATAGGATAAGACAAAGAGACCAATCTTTGTCTGTGTATGTTTGTGTTTTTTTTGTGTACTCGTAGGTAGTGAAAAGTAACACGGAACTTTATAATATGGGAATTACAGAGAAAGCCATGGTGGTCGGGGTGTCAGAATCGACCAATCAACCTGTGGATGTCTTAATAACCGACTAAGGGAACCTGCCAGAGGAAGGGCAGCAGCTTTCGACACCCCAAAAAGCTTTCGACAGCCGAAAATTCTTATGACTCATCAGTTCATCATTGCTATCTTAACATACGTAACGTTAGTTGTGTGTTTTTCATAATTATGTCATGATCCCAACTGATTTGTGGGATAAAAAGTAGCGTATGGGTTATTCCAGTTACACCAGTTCAAAATTTTAGCTCAATCGGTTCAGTAGTTTTGCGTGAAGAAGTAGCAAATATCCATATAACCATCCAAACTTTCGCATTTCATCATCATCATCATCAACCTATCTTAGTCCACTGCTGGACATAGGCCTCCCCCAATGAACGCCATAGCGCCCTGTCTTCAGCTTGTCGCATCCAGCATCTCCCTGCAGTATTTCGCAAATCGTCATCCCACCTGGCCGGAGGGCGTCTTACACTACGTTTGCCGAGTCGCGGTGTCCACTCGAGAACACGATAACCCCCAGCGGTTGTCGGTTCTTCGCGAGATATGACCAGCCCACTGCCACTTCAGCTTGCTAATTCTCTGAGCTATGTCGATAACTTTGGTTCTCTGTCGGATGTATTCGTTACGAATCCTATCCGACAGAAAAACTCGAAGAAAAAGAGCTATGCTCTTTCCATAGATCGCTGAGTGACTTTGAACTGGTGGACCAGCCCTACCGTGAGTGTCCACGTCTCAGCGTAGGTCATAACGGGCGCACTGGTTGAAACCTTTCATTTTCAAGCATTGCGGTATGGATGACGAGAAGACTCGACGTAGTTTCCCGAACGCTGCCCAGCCTAGCTGAATCCTCCTCTTGGCCTTCTTCTCGAAATAGTTTTTACCTAACTGCAGAATCTGCCCGAGATAAGTGTACTCAATTTCGATGTACGACGACCGGTCCTGGATCAATGTGACCATTGATCATGACTTTGGTTTTATCCAAATTCATGCCAAGACCGATGCATCGCGAAGGCTGTGGCTAGGCCATCCAGCATCCGGTTCAGCTCCTCTAGCGACTCCGCCATTAAGACAATGTCATCAGCGAATCGCTCGCACCTGCGCGAGATGTAATCGCCGTTTATGTTAATGCCCTTACTTTTCCAGTCCATAGTCTTAAAAATATCTTCCACGAGCGCCCCCTGTCTCACTCCTCTGCGCAATTGGATGGTTTTAGACTGCTAGCCCTGTACTTGGACACTCATGGTGGCGGCCTTGTAGAGATATCTCAGCACCTCGATATAACGATAGTCTTCTTGGCAACGCTGTAAGGATTCCAGAACAGCCCAGGTTTCGACGGGATAGACATATCCCGAAACTGTTCACGAGCGCCCCCTGTCTCACTCCTCTGCGCAATTGTAGTTTTAGACGGCTAGCCCTGTACTTGGACACTCATGGTGGCGGCCTTGTAGAGATATCTCAGCACCTCGATATAACGATAGTCTTCTTGGCAACGCTGTAAGGATTCCAGAACAGCCCAGGTTTCGACGGGGCAGCTTTAAGCTTTCGCATTTAATATGATTATATTATTTTAATTTTGGTTTTTGCTGGTGGTAACCTTTCGTTGTAAATGTAAGCCACCTCTAGAAGTCCTACTTCTATATTTATTTAGTTTTGGCTTGGGGAGGCACGTCCACGACGTACATGTGCTAAGAAGGATGTTCGATACATCGATCACGCAAACTAAGTAATTTATTCGTGCCGCGAGTGGGAACCGGGCGCCTACAGAGGCAAGTGCATCAGCAGTAGCCATTTCAATCGCCCTCATTAACCTCATAATTAGTTGTAGTTTTATACAATACAGCCATTGTTCTATATACTCGTCTTTTATAACAGCATCCTGGGAAGAGCTAGCCGCGATTCCTAAATGGTCCTTTGAGCCGGATCCGGATCCAGTAGAAACTAATCCACTCGACCTATGGATCAGAGTGGACAAAAAAGTGGAAGCTGATCCATTAGTGGATCTGCAAAGTGGATCAGAGTGGAATGTACAGACGTGATCGATGTATCGAACAAACATAATCAAGTATGCAAACAGTAGTCAAGTACTGTTGAGTTTCAAACCAGGAGTAATTGAGACTCTTTTCTAGTTTCGTTACGGAACTGGATAAATCCAGGGAAAAAGTGAATTGAGTTTGAAACAACGGTCTATATGGGGTTGTCAAATCAATTATAATGAATCAGTTTATGGAATTATGGATCAGGTGACCTCCAGATTGTTTGCTCAGTTGACATCTAGATTGTTTGCTCAGTTGACGTCTAGATTGTTTGCTCAGTTGACATCTCTAGATGTCAACAAACAATCTAGATGTCAACTGAGCAAACAATCTATTGTTTGCTTAGTTGACATCTAGATTGTTTGCTCAGTTGACATCTAGATTGTTTGCTCAGTTGACATCCAGATTGTTTGCTCAGTTGACATCTAGATTGTTTGCTCAGTTGACATCCAGATTGTTTGCTCAGTTGACATCTAGATTGTTTGCTCAGTTGACATCTAGATGGTTTGCTCAGTTGACATCTAGATTGTTTGCTCAGTTGACCTCTAGATTGACTGCAACAGTCCGCAGATAGCGCAATTGTTTCATATGAAAAATCTTATATTAGTAGTTACAAAACAAAATAAAAAAGTTTTTAATACAATTTGTTATACCTAAATAAATACATTTTGACTTTGAACATACAGCTTCATCAAGCCCAAAGCAAGCTGAGCTTGTGTTATGTTATGAGCGATATACTCATAAACTCAGGAATATATTTTTCTATTTTTTCCTATTTGAACGATTGATGGCTCTTTAAAACTTAATAATCTTGAATTTATTGTAACTTGTGTTTTTGTATAATATTAAGCTTTTGCTTAGCTTATTTTTTTTAAATGTGTAATTTACTAGTTCTAGAGCTTTTTGTTTCCCTAAAATAAATAGATAAATTAATATGCTAAGAATCCTAGCGGACAGTCTCAACGGGGACTAGTCAGGTGCACGGTGCATATTATAGTGCACAAGTATGTATATGGAAACACAGGTGCACTCTCTTTTCCCTCACTCTCATAATCAGATGCGATAGCAGACCGACACGACCAGGGAGAGGCCAGGCGCAGAACCAACCGCTTAACATGCTTTCTGAGGCACGGAGGCGTTACACTGCCAATTTCAACTTCCTGACTCCGGTCTGCTCCTGTGATTTTTTCTTGCTATGCATGTAACTCCACGAAATGTAGTTTAATTTATTTATTCCTTTCAATCACTCTGTTTTCCTTTCAGTCATCGTAACTAAATGGTAAACAGCTTAATGTCCCAATATCATCAACATTTTATTATGCTTAGCTTACCTTAATTCACTTATGGACTCCATTAACTTCAAAGCGAAGAAATAAGGTGTGGCTAAATGAACAATCTATATTGAGCTTTTGTGTATATTGTGCTTTGGGCAGCTTAGTAGGTTAGTAGCAGGATATACAAAGTGTCAGCGAATATAGGGCAGCATTGTAGGTTAGTGGCAGGATATCCAAAGTGTCAGCGAATCAATGTGGCTGGCGTAGGTAAAGCTTTATTTTCACAAGCCAGTCCGTTCTACAATAGGCTTTACGTTCGTTCGTCCCATCGGATTTTGAGAGTGAGGGAATTGCTAGGCTCCATAGAGACTGGCTGAATTTGGCTTTGGCTTAACGTACAAAGGCTTTACGCGATAAACAGTTTGAATACCGAATATTCTATCAAAAAGGTGTTTAAATCAAGTGTTTTTTTTTTATTTGTCGATCAAGGTTTCCGCCAGGCGCTAGGCGGTGAAAGTTAGTCCCGTGTAAAGCTGGTACTTCATTGGATTAGTAGGTACGTTTACCGTAAACAACGGGGGCGCCAGCGGATTTTTACACCTTTCATAGAAAATATCATAAGCTCCTGCTTTCGCTGTCCACGATAAACACATCCAAAAACCCTTACTCAATTTACACACACATCCGTTGATGTTGCTCGCAATAAAATGAAAGGCACCATCGGACCGTACGACCGTACCCTTAGCAAAACATTACAAAAACGCTCGTATGGGTAAACCTGTTACATTACCCCTAAATAGGCCAATAAATAACAGATACACGGGTAAAGATGTTATCTAAACGAGCTCCAACAGTACAGATTTGGGTAAATGATTTAGTCTAACGTGAAGGAAATGATGTGGTTGTAAACAATTTACCTTCCTCGAGTTTAGGCGAGTAGAAGATGTTTTTATCCTGGAATTTTTGTTTTTATTTGTCGTTTTACCCATAATTATTAAATAAGTTTGTCATAATAACTTAGACGAGCTCTTATGCTAGGTGTGTGCATAATCTAGCCTGGATGAGTGGCCGCCGCCGTGGCGGGGTGGCAGGGTAAGAACCTACCCCTCCAAATCAACCCATGGATTTCGTAAGAGGAAACCTACCAGAGGAAGGGCAGCAGCTTCCTTCTGTGTATTTTTATAAACGAGATAAGGTCACGCCTATGGGTACTTCGCCTTAGGCCGATTACCCGCACCATCGTGAGGAGCTTTATCGCATGTCGCATCCTACGAGTGAAGCCAGCTACACCGGCGACGGGCGACCATCCGATCAGCAGACTATCCCATCACCAGCGAGCCTTCACATACGTCGGATTGGACTACTTTGGGCCCCAAACCGTCACGGTAGGAAGAAAGCAGGGGAACCGGTATGTTGCTTTATTCACCTGCATGACGTCGCGCGCTGTACATCTAGAGGTTGCGGGATCGCGTGATTCAGACAGCGCTATAATGGCACTATGGCCGCACGATGCCCAGACGAGGATGCCCTGAAGAATTCCACAGCGACAACGGCACCAACCTACGCGGCGCGGATGTAGAACTACAGAGGGCGGCCCGCGAAGCCTCAAAAAACGAAGCTTCTTCACGAGCGATCACTTGGCGCTACACCCCGCCTGGTGCACCATTCATGGGAGTAGCCTGGGAGCGACTCGTGCATTCCGTAAAGAGGGCGCTAGCAGCGACATTGAAGGAACGAGCACCGACTGAGGAAGTATTCTCTACGCTACTTCTGAAAGCCGAATACACGGTAAACAATCGACCACTGACCACTGTATCAACGTCACCAGATGACCCTGACGCACAGACGCCGCTTCACTTCCTTCATATAAAAAAAATTATAAAGGCCTTCTGTTAAAACAAAGATGGCGCCACGCACAAAGGTTGGCAGACGTATTCTGGGAGAGGTGGATCAAAGAATACCTCCAGCTCTTCAAGATCGGCACGACCCCAGGAGTACGGGCCGAGGCCACAAACTGGAGATGTGGTACTGATTGTGGACGAGACGCTGCCTGGGAACACTTGGGTCAAAGGACGCGTCGAGAAGCTGTACCCCGGCAAAGACGACACCGTGCGCGTGGTAGACGTACGCACGAAGAACGTAGTACGCAAGAGACCCACCAAGAAACTCGTCGTGCTCACTAGATATAGTGCACGTTGTGCACGTGGGGTGGAAAGGATCAACACTCAACACTGTGAGAGATACTACGTTACCTAACTAAAACCCTCACAGCTTACGTTTTTATTGGCATATTTCATTGTTAGAAGGATCTTCGAGTAAAACACACGTCTTGTTCACACAATGGCCGATGCAAGAAGAAAGAATGTGCACGACATATACCTAATAATATTTCTTTATTGTTATTATAACCTTTGTATACGGCAACACATTTTGTACGGACTTTTTGAACGAAAATACGGAATCCATGCCTTATCCATATGGCAACACTGGCTGCAATTTCCAATTGTAGTGCAACCCTTTATTTTTGATACTTTACATGTTTGGTTGCGGAAAATTTGGTACAGCGAAGCACAGAAAAGGTCGACCTAAGAAAGTGCTGGATGATTTTGATATTAATGGTAACAGACAAAAAGTTCAGCATTTTTATTCAGTTAGGAAAGAAGTTCCTACGTAGTCGAAATTGCCAGCTCTTATATAAGAAGATATTACCAATGACGGAGGTAAAGAGCATTTATGACAATTCTTCTAAAATATCAAGTATCAAAACGTTCTGCCGTAATATATGGTGATAACATGTACACAATTATTGTGGCGCCCTCATTAATTTCTACTCTTTCTGGTCGAACTATAGGTACATAACCTACCCATATTTATAATAAATACATTTTGTATGGAACCTATCCCTGAATGAAGGATCTTCGATTAGTTAGGTATTATCAGAGACTAGTAAAGTAATATAGACAGTTATTCTTCATACAAATCTGCGTTCTCTCGAAATTCTGGTTAAATCTAGATGGCGTTGTTTCATAACCAGAATTTTTACAAAGAAAGATGTAAAGCCAACCACGGAGTATTTACTCCGTGGTATAAAATATAGACTTCTCTTTCTACGATAGTGAGTAGGTAATTATTCCGTCACAATTAATAACACTGCCATCTATTTAATATTCTTTGTCTACAAAGTATGATAGATGGTAGTGTTATGCTTTACGTACAAAAAAAGATGGCGCCACAATTTGTTAGAAATCAGTAAAAATTCCCATTTGCTACACGCACGCGGCGACATCTAGTGATCATTAAGATAATTATACTTCTTTAGATTCTCGCCAAAAGCTTTATAGATTGCTGGTCTTTTACTACTTACTAGTCTACAAAAAAAATAACCACAAACACATTTTACTATTATAATTTTATTATAATATTTATAGGTATTTTAATTAAAATATTATGTAGAAGTAGGTCTTAGGTGCCTACCTAAATCTAAGGAAGGTAGGTTAGGTAAGTGTTATTAATATTAGTTATGTAAATAACATCAATAAGTTAGACTTTGAGTTAGACATACCTAGCTTGTTTAAGCAAAAGGATATTCCTTAGAAAGTTGTTTGGCTGTTTTCACCACATTGTCCTTCATCACCGGAGAAGGGATCTTCTTGGTCCAATATGCATTCCTAGCAAATGACTTATTGAATCCTAACTTCAAGTCGACAAGATAAGCCAAGATCAAGCAAGTAACCCAATTGTCAGCTCCATACAGGTTTTTGTGGAAAGAGTCATCAATCACACGACAGTAGGGGAACCAGGCTGCAGTCTCCGACGGCTCTGCTAAATACCTCTTGAATTGCTCATAATAGTCCTTCGACAACCTATACAGAGAAGTTTCAGTTCTATTCACACGGAGCAGCGAGTCCCAAAGCTGGCTTGCTTCTATCTTGTAAAGCTGCACAACTTTGAAAAATAAACTTGGCAACTGGAGCCCCGTCCATTCCATGTGCTGAATGCAGGTCGCTTGCAATACTTTCTTTGTTAACTCATCAGTTTCACTAAAAAATGCGTGGATAGCCAAAGTTGCAGCAGGCATATTATGGTGTTGATGCATAGAGTTGTTGAAAACATCGCTCACCTTGGGCAGGTGGTCGTGTAGGGGATGAGGGCATAGTTTTACGTAATCGCCGTGAGTTTTAGCGTGGTTGAAGGAATCCTTAAACTGAGTCTCACCCCTCACAGATCGACGCAGGATCAGCAAAGTCAAGTAAGTCACGTTTACGTTCAAAATCCTGTATTTTGACTCATCGTAACTTACGCGCAGATCTTCGATCAGATTGGTGATTTTTCTCATGTAAACGCTGTCGGAGAGAGGTCTGGATATGTCAACATCATCAAACTTCAAAGTAAACGGTGGGTCTCCTTCGCCTTCAAGTTGAAATAAGTTATTCGCGGGATCGCCGAATGACCTCGCGTGCGTCAGGACGTAGGTGTAGGCTCCATATATGTCATGATATTTCTGCATTTTCCCTGAGTATACGAGGAAGATCACCTTGGCACAGTTTAAGTAGAGGGTGGTATCGAAGTTTTGGTGTTGAGTAATAATTTTTTTAATATTTTTCTTTCCGATGGTGTCAGTCCAGTGAACAGAGGGACCGCGTTGTTGTAGTGCTATGAATTCTTCTTTAAAGGCTTCATCTGCAAGTTTATCTTCTTCATCTGTCAAGCTTAAAGTGGTTTTGCTGAGGGCAGAGAGGAATTTGCGTTTTTGAATAGCAAGTGCAGCAGGTATCATTTGTTTACGTTCTGCACTTTTTTTAAATAAATTATAGAGTGCAGGACAGTCCTTTTCTAAATTAGATACGGGCAGCATCACGATTTGCAGAAACCACACACTGACTGTCTTTATAAACGATAGCACAGACTAGGTTTACTATTAGAAAAGGTGTAAGGTTGACGAGTATTATTAGTAGGTACGTTCTCTAATCGCCGCGCCGCGCCCCCCCCCCCGTTCGTCGCCGAGTTAGTAGGTAGGTACTACGCTACGTTCTAGCACTAATAATTTGTCCATACGGATAGTGGTGGGACTTCATCATTCGGAAAGTGCATTTAATCGATTGTCGAATTCGAGTGATAAGAGTTTTCACCATAATGCTGTGTTGGTCAAGTTTGTCCTACCTATTACCTATATTAAGTCTATTTGCAAAATCTATGGACCTACCTTAATTTATGTTTCTTGACCTACCTACGTTATGTAGGTACCTATCCTAAGAGTAACCTAATAAAAATACAGAAGGAAATTTCCTAAACATGTTTGCTTTTTAGGGTTTCGTACTTTCGGTACAGAACGAAAACCCTAGGTAGGTATAGAATATAAATGTTTCATAATTACGCTCAGCCCGTTCTTTTTTACCTCATAAAATCCAAACAACTACCGAAGCAATTACTAAATTTTCAAATTAATAATTATCATTGGAAAGTAAGTAGGTAGGTTAGGAACAGATTAAATTATAGAGTAAAAATATTTATTTATTTTTAGCCATTTCTGTCCCACTGCTGGGCAAAGCCTTCCCTTTTCTCCTTCCACTCCTCGCGATCTAACGCTGCGACATGCCACGATGGAACTGTGCTTCGAGCTAAGCTTGTCCCGCCGCCATCTCTTCCTCGCCCCTTAGCGTTAGGTGAGCTCCCTCCACTCTGTGGTGGTAGGTTTAATATTTTTTTAAATAAATTGTTTTTGGTACAAATTGTAGGGTCTAAATTTCACAAGGTCAAATAGAGCATCAAATGAAAGGTTGGCTTGTAAATTTCTAATAGATTTATAATTTTTAATAAATAAATCTAGTTTATTATGGAATTACTATTTTATTTATTATAATATATATTTTATTTATGGTTGTACATGGTTAAAAATGGAAACGATGCCATCGGCAGAAGTTTTAAAAAATGTGTCGCAGATGACAACGCCCTTTTCCGAAATTAAGGTGGAATGAGTTAAAATTTTAAATAATTAAGTACCTACTTATTTCATTGTATTAGAAAAAGTAAAAAAAAAATACAATTCCTTACTAATTGTTCAAGTATATCATACAGTATATATTTCTGAGAAAACAAATGTGCATACCTACCTAATTAATAAGGTACCTAGTTAGTTTTTATTTTTTACTTTTAAATAAGATCGATTGTTTTTGCAACAAATATGACTCCCATGTGTTTTTGCACCAATTGATTATGGACGATATTTTATAATTTTAGTTAGAATACAAATGCTACCAACCAATTTTATGTCAATCCATGTAAAACAAGATCCGTCAAGTGCGAGTGTGAGTCGCGCGCCGAAGGTTTCGAACGGTTGTCAAGTATACCAATAATGTACTATAGGTACTTGTTAGAGACTTTGCTTTTAATTAGTGACCTTAGTGAGTGTAATTAGTAACCTACATTTCAGATGAATCGGTTTGCAAACTTCGGAGTAGAGGGTAATAGTAAAATTTTCAAGACTTTTCAAAATATTTCTAAAAGTATTAAACCTGCAGAAATTTCAAAAACTGTTTTAAGATAAACAAACCGATACCTTTCATTTGATACACCACTCGGTGAGGTAGTCCCCCGTTTTGAAAATAATCCTCCGTCCCTATTTGACAATTTTTAAAAAGTTGTCTATTTACAGACTTCTCTATATTTTTCCTATAAAATATAGATCCATATCTACGAACGCTACATACATTTCAGATGGATCGCTCTGCAAACTTCAGAGATAAGGGGGAATGGATAATTTTTCGTCCTTTTATATTTCAAAAAGTATGAAACCTATAGAACGTTCAAAAAATGTTTTGAAATGTACAAATTGATACCTTTTATTTGATACCCCACTTGACATTGTAGGACTCTTTTAAAATAGACATCACAATTTGTACTGAAAATTTTCATAATTATATTTTTTCATAATTAAGAAAGCGAGACCATAAGGGTTTCGAAACCGATCTCCTATCTTAGAAATCCTAAAAACACGATTAGTCAACTGGTGTACCTACTTACCGCTAGCCAGGATAACCTCTCAGCTGGGTGAAAGCCTGTTTTTATAAAACTATGGCCTATATTAATAAAATAGCTATCTTTTTGTCCATTAAACCAGTTCCCGTGTGGGATAAAAATAAACAAATAAGCGTTTTCATATAAAAAAAGCGTGCGAAGCCGCGGACAGGAACTAGTTCTTTCGAAATAATTATAATCTATACGTGGTAAGTATTCGTAGTAAACTTTAATACTTATATTGCAAAAATGGCCGTAATTTTTTTACTTCCTGTCCCGTTTGCCGCCGGTAGGTATACGGTCTACCGTTTTTGTTAATTTGATAAAAGACCGAAACTCTCAGCGCGCGAGTTATACTCACACTTGACGGGTCTTCTTATTAATGTATAATCGATGTTTTGTGCGAATAAATACAAACGAATTATCGATTCGATTATAATTTGTTCGAACATACTTTGTCCGAGTCGTGAGCACATCACTTATAATGTAACCAAACAAGTTGTATATTTATGCTTGAGCAGTGTTTCTCAAAGATAGGGCGCGGATGCCATTGAAATACATACTATTACTAGTGTTTGTTAATAAAATAACACAATGGCGAATGCACAATGTAATTGTATTGATAACTAACTTCTACCTGCGGCTTAGCACGCACTTTATCGGGGTAAAAACTAGCCTATGTCAGTCCCTGGGATACCGTCTACCTTCCTTCCTTTCAGCCGTTTAGGCGTGGAAAGGTAACGACAGCAGACGGAGTTACTTTCGGACTCATAATATTAGCATGGATAGTACTTACTACCAAAACGTTATATAAATACATAACATTTATGGTTAAAGATATTTCACAGAGAAAAGTGTTTACATTTGTACCATAAAGGTATAGGTATCTAAATCAAATCAAATCAAATCATTTATTTGCTAAATACATTATTACAGGTACAGGTCAGATCTTATAACTAGAGTGATGTCAAACGTATTCTACCCGCAAGCAGGTGTGCAAATTTTAAATATTGGCGATTTATATAAGTAGTTAAAATAATCAATAATAAAATAATCAATACAATAGAGAATAAATAATTAACAATCAGATAATAACTATAGTCTAAACATAATAAATTATTCTACTTAAAGTAATATTCATTTACACTATAGAAACATTTGTCAAGCAGCCATTGATTTAATTTATTTAGGAATCTATTTAATAAGCCAAATTTAAAGGCCTAACCTGACGGATTTGGTTGTCAAACTAGGCCTAGATCTCAGTATTCACGGGATCCCCGTGTGATTTAATCCTCAAATTACTTAAAACTCAACATTTTTTCTTTGGTTCCTTGAATGTGAAAACACGATTAAGAAAAAAAATACAATAAAAAAAATCATGAAAGTGCACTGTTTCGCACATAATTTGGTCAAGATCTCAGGAACCCTGCGGTCTATTTTGAAATGAGTCATGTTTTGATTCGAAAGTTATTATTACTAATTATTTGGTTCCTTGAACCAGTTTCCTTCATAAGTTATATTGTTTTCTTAAAAATAAACAAAAACTAGATTTTTGCGCTTACACCGTTCTAAAAACGTAGGTATGCTCTGTCCTGCTCCTATGAACGCAAAATCCTTTGCCATCCGCTCTTAAATAAAAAGAAAAATCTATGAAAATTTTTTAAATTTTTATTCGGTATGAATAAATTATCAAATTTTTATCTTATTGCCAATAAATATTCGAAATATGGACGAAAATTTTGACATTTTATTTTTGAACAACATTACATGATACCTACTCATACAACCTTATTTTAGACATAACTGTCTAAAGTTAATATTAAAATAAATCTACTAAAATCTATAATAATTATTCAAATAATAAATGACCGTGTAGATAGTAGGTACTAACCTACATCCCGCGACGACTGTTTGAAAAGTTTGAGAAGCTCAGAACTGTGGGATTTCCCGGATTGTGTCGATAGGTGGCCTACCGTGAATCATAACGAACGCAACATCAGCAGGGGCCATCCTTAAATTACGTCACACCATAAGGGGGGAGGGAGTCGACGAAGTGTGACATTCTATGACAAGGGGTGGTCATAACTTTCGTAACGTTACACTTTAAAATCTTTTTAAACTATGTATTATGTACGCGAAATTTTATAAATTAACGAAAAACTTTTGTAATTATTTCGGATGTTTGATGTTGATTTGATAAAAATATCTTAAATTGCAACAAAACTATTTTTGGAACTGCTGTTAAATTTAATCATTTCATGGGGTAAAATTTAACTAGAATGTGACGCCCGTCAGGGGGGTGGAGTATCACAAAAGTGACTAGCTGTGACAAGGACGGGGTTGGGGTCCAAAAAACATGAAATTCGTGTGACGTAATTTAGGGATAGACCCCAAGGCCCCAACCAAGGAAGAATATATTCCTCTCAAGTTTTATGGTAACCCTAGCTAGGTCGATGGCAGTTTGAGGTTTTTTTGAAGTCCAGCTTATATTATACCCTTGAGTGGGTATTTTTATGAAGCACTTTTATTTTTAAATTCATCATATTCTACGCTGTCTGTACATATTAGGAATCAAAAATTCGAAAACGTATTTATTTTTTTCGTCAGAAAAAATCATCAAGTTCTGCTATTCTTATCTAAGGTACCTTAGATTACCTATATTATGATACCTTTAAAGGATAATACCTACTTGGTTTGAGAATCCAGGATATTTTACGTAAACAAAGACATTTATGAATGAAAACCTAAACTAACAATCCTAATCACATAAAACAAAAACAAAATCTTCAACAACGCATAGGTACACTACACTACCTAGTAGGTACCTAGGTACCTACTAGGTACACGCGCAACGAAAAAGGTTTTGAATCGCCTTTATAAAAAAAATCTTGGATTCCAGAACCAGGTACCTAAGTATTAGTGATAATCTGATATTGAATTCATCAGAACAGAAGGTAAATACTTAACATTATGTATGATGGATATTAAAAAGGCCACATCACATCACGCTTTCAAAAGGAAAGTCTATAATTACTTTTTAAATGTCACGTCACATTAGAATATTTAGCATGTCCCTTAGAGTTACTAAGTATTATTATTTTGTTATATGTATTAGTGTATTATTTTAGTAAGTAGGTATTATGTGTATTTGTTAGTAAATATAGTTTGAATTAATGTTAAAGCACCGCCATCCTCTATTTTTCTCATTATCGTTTGGTTGCCTGGAAGAAATCTCTTTAAGCGATAAGGCCGCCAGTTCCATTGCTGTTCCCTACATTATATTTAATGAGTACTATCTGTTTTATAAGGTGATGAATAAATCATTATCTATCTATCTATCTATCTATGACAGTTTAGTTAAAGGAGCTAGTTAGGATTCCAACCGTAGTAGGAAGGAACATAGGTACTACCTACCTAGGTAGTAGGTATTGTAAAGATCTTTGTCAAGACGTTTCTCATTAGTCTCAAAGGCGAGCGAAGACAAGGGCGCGCCCTGTTTACGCTTCGATGGGGGCTTTGTTTTGGATACAAGAGAGTATTGTAGTTTTTAGAGTTCCGCAAACAGACAAAAGTACAAACTTACCTTACCCAACATAAGGAGGTTCGTACCGTTGTTAGCCCCGCGGCCGCTCAAAAAAGTGTTTTTTGTAATAATTGTGAATTCTACAAGTGATTTGGCTTGCAAAGTCCGCGGGCCTACTCGGAAAACTCAAATCGAAGTTTCTGATTCGTTTCCGTGCAAACGCTAATCTGCAAGCACCGACTTATGAGTTTATTTTGCACGAAAACGAATCAGAAACTTCGGTTTTCCTTTTCTGAGTAGGCCTCCTTCCTGGACATTAAACCAGTTTTGGTAAAGCCCCGCGAAAGTTGTACTCCATAAATACTTCTGGACGGAATTATAGCTTCAACACAACAAAGAAAGCACAATGGATAATTGGTCCTCTCAGTAATTATAAGGCTAGGGTAGGGAGAGAGAGGGAGACCGGTCTAACTCACCTAGGCAGACCCACGCACGTCACGTACTGAGGTCTATCAATAGACAATAGACAATAACATTAAACGAAGTGCATTTAGCTTGTACTGTACTTACCTACAAACAAACAAAGAGAATAAAATGTGTTTTTTTGATTGAGTACATAAATGTGAATTAAAAGTGTAGTGGAGTGTTATGATAACCATGGAAAACTTAATAGAAGTACTAAATAAGCACAAAATAGAAAAGAAAGTTCTAAAGGGAACGGTACCCACAGCCCTTGTGATGCAAAAACGTAAGTTTATTTGCGCAATTGGCAAAGGAGAGCCTCCTCGTGTAGATGATCGTGATGAAAATTATGCGCAGAAATGTTTTGCGCCTAAAAATACCAAAAAAACCGAAACGAAAGCTTTCCACTCGCTTCATTGGACGGACACTATCGCTACCAACACCATCAAACAAATTCTGAGCGAGAATGAGAACTTCGATGTCAGGATCTACCTCAGCTGTGCTAAGGCGATCTTCCTCGCGTATTCTGGAGTGATACCCCCAAACGACACGGTATACGAAGCCTTCACCTATGTCCTGACTCATGCCAGATCCTTTGGCAATCCAGCAAACAACGTGTTCCAACTTGGAACCCAAGGCTCCTTCACCACCAAGTTTCGGGACATCTACAAACCGCTCCCGGAAGGATTCTACATGAGCAAAATCAAAATGTTGATTGAGCGATTGAACGTGAAATATGACGACAAAAAGTACAAGCTTCTGAACGTCAACGTCACATATCTAACCCTTCTGATACTCAGGAGGTTCATCGGAAACGAGAAGCAGTTTTCGGACTCGTTCAAGCGCGCTCAAGAAGACTACATAAAACTATGCCCAAATCCTCTCACCGAGCTGCCGAAAATATCCGATATTTTCAACAAAAATGTGCAAGCTAAGCTGTTGAAGCCCTCCGCAATTTTGGCCATTGGCATATTTTTGAGTGGAAGCGACGAGAAGATGAAGAAAGCTGTTCAAGCTACCTGCGTGCAGTACTTGGAATGGACTGGGCTTCAGCTGCCCTGTCTGTTCTTCAAAGTCGTCCGCCTCTATGGCATCACCGAGGGTAAGTTGTGGGACGCTCTGTCTCTCTTGGAGAAAACCCACAGTTCTCTCTTCAAGTTGTCGAAGGACTATTATCAGCAATACAAGAAGTCTCTCGCAGAGCCTCCGGAGACTGCTGACTGGTTCCCGTTCTGCCGCGCGCTAGATGGAGACTTCCACAGGGACCTATCCGCCGCTGACAACCAACACACTTGCATGATCCTAGCATACCTCGTAGACTTGAAGATAGGCTTTGATAAATCAGCGGTTCGAAACTCTCACTGGACTAAAAAGATTGGTGAAGCTGAGAAGGAAATTCTACTGAAGGAAACCAAAAACATTTCAGAGCAATATCCTTTTGCTTGAACTTACAAAAATATTTTTCTAGGAACTCATTTATTTTTCTCTAAAAAGCCTAGGTATGTGAAATCCCAAATAGGGATTGCCCCTGGTACATAAGGATATCATAGCTAATTTAATTTACCAAGGCATGCATATTAGAATGTAAGAGATATTATTGGACATTGTATGTAAGCTCCCACATTTTACCCTTTTGATATTATTTTTCTATAATTAAGATAAATTTTATACATGACTTTTGTATTGACTATATAAAATATTGTATATACATTGTTTTATTTATTAAGCCTTGGTTCACAAACATAGACAGCACAAAACACTTTCTTTCCGGCCCTTGTGAGGGGGGCCTCGAGGCTTGGCTCTTTACCCCGGCTTCAACTCGAGGGGTGACAACCCTTGGAGTCGTTGTTTTCATTTTTTTTTTGGCTGCATTGGATTAGGTGTTTTTTTTTTTTTTTTATTATTTATCTTATCCCAGTTTTCAAAGCTTTTGTGAGTAGGTAATCATGAAAATTGCAATTATGTTAACTAATAAGTTGGTTTGTGCATGCTTATGACGACGTATCGAATGTATATCAATGGGTCATTTTAAACAGTATTTTAGAACAAATTGGCTGGGATGCAATGTTCGTAAAGTTCGTAACAGGTTAATCAGAAACTACTGGTCAAATTACATCAAAAAATTGCGTAATTCAAAGGTGGGCACTGAATTATTATTAGTATTTGTAACTCAATGATGACTATTTTCTTGAGGCAGGAAGGCCAGCAGTGTGACAGTGCAGGCTTCTAAAAAGAACAATAAATACATTTCTGATTGCTGCTAGATGGTAAATAGTGAGCGAAGCCGTTAGCAGAACCTAGTCAACAATAAATAGCTTACTGAGCCTATTAAGTAAGGTTTTGATTTAGGATTAAGTATGACGACCGATGTGGCGCGGCGGGCGAAGGTCCGCCTGCGACGCAGAAGGTTGCGGGTTCGATTCCCGCCTGGGACAAATGTTTGTACGATCTGCAAATATTTGTTCCGGGTGTTCTGGGTATTTTCTATATATAATAAAAAATATCTATCTATGTTATGTAGGTATTGTATTAAGTTTATCGGTCATCTAGTACCCATAACACAAGCTCTGCTTACGCTTACTTTGGGGCTAGATGATGCTGTGCGGACTGTCCAGCATTATTTATTTATTTATTTACTTACTTTACTTAATTAGGAGATTTAGGTATTCAGGTAGGATAAGAATAACAGGCAGAGCAAAACTAGCGCCACCAACATCGTGGCGCTAGTTTCGGTAGGTACTACCACTATTTTTAGGGTATCGAAGATCGGTTTCGAAACCCTTATGGTCTCGCTTTTTCTGCCCTTTTTTCCGTCTTTAATACCTAAGCAATTATAGCAGCAAATAACTTGAAATTTAAAATAAAAATACATTTCGTGCGCCTGTACAGAATAAAAAAACAAAAAAAAAATTAAAATGATTTACTTACCTACCTACCTATTGAAAAAATTTAAATTTACATTTTAAGCTTAATTGTTTCAATGGTAAATAGTCTTCTAGTTCTAATGTGTGTGATGTGAATTTGTAGGTTTAATACTTTTAGAAATAATTTTAGAAAGTCGAAAAATTACCGTTCCCCCCCTGTCTCCAAACTTTGCAGTAGAGTAGACCATTGCTTTGTAAGTAGATCACTTTTTGAAAAATGTTCAAAAATGGGAGGGGGGTTGGATAATTTAGGGGGGCCTCACCGATTGGGGTATCAAATGAAAGGTATCGGTTGGTACATCACAAAACAGTTTTTTAAATATCTGTAGGTTTCATACTTTTCAAAATAATTTGAATAAACTTAAAAATTTTACTATTATCCTCTATACTCCGAAGTTTGCAAACCGTAAAGGTACATCTGAAATGTACGTTTAACTTTTAGGTATTCATTAAATAGCCAAGTCTCTAACCGGTACCTATAGTAGGTAGGTACATATTGGTATACCTACTTGACAAACGTTCGAAACCCTCGGCGCGCGAGTACACTCGCACTTGACGGATCTTTTTAATGATATTTTGTTGTTGTTTTATTTAAAAATATTACATCAGGGTCCAGTAGGCACTAATATTATTTTTGGTGCACATTTACAGGACGTAGGCCTCTAATTTTTCTATAGTTTTCATCTAGATCTGAGTCGACATGCCGCTGGGGTAACGCACACGGCAAATGCAATTACTCAAAAACCACAGGGGGCACAAATGCCGCTGCTCGGCCTTGGAAGTGCACAAATACCTATAAGCTACCTCTTATGCTATTTTAAATTTGGCTGAGGCTAATAGGTAAAAATCATGCCGCTGCAGTAACGTTTTCAGACGCTACTGCAGCGGCATCTTAGTTTCGCGAATTACTTAGTTTACTCCGAAACCTTGATAGGCACCAATTTTATTTTTGGTGCACATTTACAGGACGTAGGGCCCTATTTTTTCTATAATTTTCATCTAGATCCGAGTCGACATGCCGCTGGGGTAACGTACACACCATATCTACAGATTCTACTGAGATCTATCACCCCATTCTACCTCTATAGCTACCCAGGTTAAACATAAAGTGGCTCTTACGACCTTGAAACAAGACTTGACTTATCGCCGCCTACAATGGGTCTGTTCCACCCAAGTACGGTCACTCGTAAAGTCCCAAACATCAAATTAAGCGTCTTCTTTGATGGAAGGTTTGTATCTCCATAAATTCTCCGAGCTAACCAATTTGTTGCTGAAGTTTTAGTTAAATATAGGACAATAAGATTAAAACAACTTGGCCGGAGTGAAGTTAGCTGTTCCCATGCGCACCACTATTTTGTCCTTACGAGAGTAGGTATACCTACCTACTGCACAGCCACTGACGCAACTTCAGGTTGCGGCCAAGTTGTTTTAATCCTAGTTTAACCTAGTGTAAGATAAGTGTAATTAACTATCTATACGAAGTTCGGAACTCTTTTTGGTAAGCTTTCATTCATCATTCCATTCGTCTGTCGTCCTTTTTTCGAACTCGAATTTGAACCTTTGTCGTTGCGTGTGTACCGCGCTGGTGCAACGCGTTTCATTTCATATCATTTATTCAGGAAAAGCTAACGGCTACAAAATATATAGTTACATAACTAGATTAGGTATACATCAAACATGATAATCTTAGATAATAATGCAGCCCACGACGCAATTCACAGATTGCTTTATGAGGTAGTTACCTACTAAAAACTTCCGCTAAAGTTTATAAACAACCAGAACAAACGTTGAAATATTTAGATGTTAATTAAACAAGCTGAAAAGTAAAATTACTTAGTTGGAAACAAAAATCAAAGTACTAAGAATTAAGACAATTTTTTTTTTTTTAAGTTTTAGTATTTCGGAACATTGGGCTAGTAGGCCAGGATTGAAGGTGAAATGGAACCAAGACAATTCTATTCAGTGTGGGCATTGGGCTCATGCTGAATGTTCGGGATATGAGTCCCCCAATGATTACTTAGATATGTGATTTGTGCCGTTAAACTGACTGACCGGTATTGCCCGCTATGTCGGTCAAAGTTACTTTTTTTTTAAATGTCTATTGTTCCATATGTTTTATAAAAATCAATCTCATGGTTCTGACTATGATAGAATAATAGTTATACTTGTTTTTTTATATAGTTTTTTTAATAAAAAGTTGTTTTTTCATCAATTAGTGTGTTATTTTGCTTAGGTGACCAGTAATAGCCGACATTACCCTATACCTTAGCCAAACTCGATGTAGTGTTTGTATACCTACACACCGCCCATACTTAAACCTAAAATTCACTCTGTTGCCGCGTCATGCCGATTTGGAGTCAATCTTTATTCTGAATTTACGGGCACGGACGTGGTGGGGGTGGGGTGGAATCAGCATCACGCCGCCGCCACAATAACAGCGCCGAGTAGGTACCTAATCAATTATAGACACTAGACTATAAACACTCCTCTTTTCATTACACATTCATTACATTGTTCACAGAGGTGAAAAGTGACTGATTGCTATAGAGTGTGTCATTAGAGAACCTTAGAACACACGAGGAATCGCACTTTCTCCTGAGATACATGATATATAGAAATAGATAGATAGATAATACTTTATTGCACACTTAACTTAGAAATAATTTACAAAAGAATAATTAAGAATAAGCGACAATTGGCGGTCTTATCGCTCAAGAGCGATCTCTCCCAGACAACCTTGAATAATAGAAATGATACATATAAACACCTACGAGGAAAATAAAACATTTTCCGAAAAAGAAGATGCACTCTTCTCGTTTTTCGTCTTGCAATTCCTCTAAAAGCATCAGGTTTTCATAACACTATCATTGACCAAATATTGGTAGGCCTCTGCATTACACTTACACAAATTGGATTGAATAATCACATTCACATTAATATTACAAATTAATTAGAAAGTTTACGTATATCAGTAGTTATAGACTGGTGTGTGTAAGATAATGATTAAGAATTAAATTTAAAACGAAATTGTCTGTTTAAAATATTCCTCTACGCTATAAAAACAATGAGTCTGTAGGTAGCTATAGGTAACCATTTATTGAGTTTATTTTAAATAAATAATGTAATTGGCCTTAAATTTTTTTTTTTAAACGGCAATGGCCTTTATTAACAAAGAAAATTACAATCAAATTATAACTAGTATTTACAATTGAAACAATTAAGCTAACTGCAGACTGTTGCAAACAATCTACAGGTAGCTCAACTGATCCATATCAATTTGCCTTAAATTCCATTGGTAACTTAATATATACTTAACTGCCATGCAAAACGAATGTCTGGCGAAAAGCGTATAGAATGTTGATTTGGCATAAATATCTTTTTTATGTCTTGTATGCCTAGATAAAACTTCTTCTTAGATTTGAAATAGTATGGGTACTGTCTTGCGAATATGCACATTTCTCTTTTATACATGGCAAGAGAAGAACTTGGGTTTATTTTAATGAGGTTTACAGCTACCTAAAATCCAGGCTCCGCAAACCGCACACATTACACTATAATTTCGCAGAAACGATAACCGAGTGGCCACCGCGATGCAATGCGAAACCAAGTGTGGGAAGACCTCCCCTCCCACCCACCACTCGATGGACCGACGACATTGTAGCGGTTACAGGGTGTCTATGGATGGCGTTCGTGACGTCGCGTCGTTTGGGGAAGGCCTATGTACAGTAGTTAACGTATACGGGCTGATGATGATGATGACATGTCCCGATGTTGGTTATTTACTTATATAAGTAATAATATAATTAATTGTTTAAAAAAACTAACAAATAGTTTTGAGAAAAACTAACCATTGAATATTTGGCTTATTCCCAGAGGTGCACGACTCCAGTTTTCAAAAAAATTTGATTCATACTTTGATTCCCAACGGGTCCACGACATTTTAAAATAATTAATATTTCCTTTCCCAGCGGGTCCATGGAATTGTTTGGTACATTCAGCAATAAAGGCTTTGGTAAGATAGGACCAATATTAACCAATAAGAATGGCAGTGTCACGGTAAAGTAAAATTGCCCTCCACTCTACACGATTAACTTATAATATAACCTCCACTTTATAGTGCCAAGCGGTAGTGTCTAAGAAAAGAAAGGGGGAAAATGCATACCTTTGAGTACCTATACGTGTCTTTGTTGTCAAGCCAACCCAGGTACCTACCTAAAGTAGGTATGTACGAACTGCCAACAACCCGTAGGAGCATGGACGAACATTTATCTATGGTAGGAGCTTTAGGAACTTTCCTATAGGAACCTCTACACTGTGAGGAGCCTACCTTTTTAACTAGGTAGGTATATGTACATATAAACATCATTTATCAAAGAATTCTTTGAGTAAAATTAAAATAAAGTAGGTACCTAATCGTATCTACATTTTGGTTGGTTTACTTATTTACCTTTACTTCATTACCTATCTACTTTCCTTCATTATTAATGCTCATCCAAAGTTCAGTTTCCGAGGGTAGGTACCTACCTATTCGAACGCACGAAAGTGGCTATGTAGTCTATTAGTTTCCGCCCGCGGCTACGCCTGCGTCTTTCTCGGATGGAAAATTATATTCTTTCCCAGGATAAAATTTATCTCCTAGCCAAATTACATTAACATCAATTTAGAAGATCAATCTTGAAAATGTTTCCTTTTCAGACGTAACTTCCGTAATTAGTATGGAAAAGCACTTATGTGTATGGATAATTGGATTTGGATGGAGTAGGACTGTAGGAGCCAAAGTTTGTGGAATTTCCTGAAGAAGCAATAATGGTAGATATTATTTAGGTAGGTAGTAAACCTACTACCTACCTAAATAATATCTACCATGATAATGGAATAGGTAACCACCTATTCCAATATGTTAAGGTTCCCGATTTTATACACAAGTTGCCTATTACTGTGACATGTGCTAGGAAAGTTGCAGGCACGCTATTCGCCTTGTGGGATTTCCTGAAGAAGCAATAATGGCAGAAATTATGTACCTACCAATAATAACTGTAGCAGAAAACCAAAGGCGCCTATTTCAATATATTACGGTTCCCGATTTTATACGCAAGTTGCCTAATTACGTAATTACCTACCGTGACATGTGCCAGGAAAGTTGCAGGCACGCAATTCGCCTTTTCCGGCTGACGCAGTGGTCGGAAAATCGATAGCAGTACTACTTTACATGTTTGCTACGCTTTTGCAAAGTTTAATCAGAATGCGTTCAGTCGTAAATACAAGGTGCCACGTAAATGTGTACTAAGAAAGACGTAAGGGTGATTCTGGATCCAGAATGAGATCAACTTTTGTTCTAAATTTTTTGAATTTCGAATTACCCTGAATCGTCTCTTTTGGGTGTGTCTCTTATGTGTACTTAAACACATATTTCAGTATTTAGTTTTATTGCAGTCATACAATGTCAGATCTTAGTGACCAGGTGAGATTAAAATAAGTCACAGTATGCACCCATTTCGCGCCACCTTGTATATTGCAATATACAAGTATAGATAGACGAAAAAGAAAACACTTTTACATAAGCGCATTTAATTCCCTTGCAACTTTAGAAATATTTCTCAAGTGGCTCTCCTAGTATTCCCTCCAGTTTCCTGACTGCGTCCTTAGTGGAGGTCTCGATCCTGGAGTCACCGTCTTCAAGGAGTTCAGCTAGGAACGGCACACTTTCAGCAAGGAGTGGGAGCCAGCTGGTGCCGAGCTGGGTTGCCATGGCAACGAGGCAGTCTAGGGCTGTAAGCCTGGAAATGATAAAATAAACATTATAAGTAAGGGTTCTTAATAGAGCTTGGGGAATGAGCAGAATTTCTGTCCAACTCAAAATTAGTTCAAGGATAAAAATCATCATCACGTCAAGCAGTGGAAGAATGGCAAGGCATTCGCGTCGCTAAGTTTGGGACACGCTGCCTGCTGCTGTTTTCCGGCCAATTACAACCTAGGTATTTCCAAAACAAGAGTGAATAGACCTTCGTGATACATAGTCGGTCTCATCGTCACTTCCCATCACGTGAGATAGTGGTAAGTGGTCAAACGAAGGTCAAAAACTCGAAAATGATTACCATTATAAAACTAGAACACCAGTGCCGATTTTCATCAAATAAAGCTAAGAAAACTCTTGATTGACTTGATCGAGAGTGCAGACATAACAAAATCTACATCGATTCATCCGTTAGGGCGCTCTAATGAGGCTGTCACACAGGTTTAAAATGTTTATTAGCACCCCCTGTTTTCACGTTAAAAAGGATGGTTTGGTAAAAGCGCGGACAGAGTAAGTATACCATAATAACCTAAATTTCTGCCAAATGTATTACCTATTCAAAATTAACCCGAGGATAAATTCATAGTTATGTTAAGCAGTGAATAATGAAAACATGAATTTTTAAATACCGACCTTATTTCCGCATCGTTGTGTCTAGTCTTCAACAGTATCTGATAATTGAGCAGCTTCCACAGTGAATCATCAGCCGTTGCAACTGCGAACTGCGACACACACGGGATAATGTACTCTTCTGCCCTCAACTTAAGGCTGGGAAACCCACCCATCGTGTTCTCAAGCTGGTCTACCACTGGTTGCATCAGGGTTTCGAACCGATCTTTGTTCAGGAAGCTTTGACTGTCGTATAAGAACACTATGTTCAATGTTTTGATGATGTATTTTATGAGAGTCAAGCATTTTTCTTCAGAATCGAAGAAGTTTTCTTCAGTTTTGCTGTTATTGCAAGAGTCTAGCAAATCTGCTGCGTTCTTTATGAAGTGACTAGCGAATAACACGAATAGACCCTTCAGTTGTTCGGCGATCGCGCTGCTAAGTCTGAAAAAATAAAATGGTGTTATCGAGAGCTGCAGATAGCTTTTGGTACCTTTATTTTATCATGTTGGTAGTAAAGAAACTACTAGTAAAATCTTAGACGATTTGAAACAAATTATGGTGTCGATTCAGGAGGCACAAAAACTGAACTTAAGGATGACTCACGCTAGACCGTGTCGGGTCCGAGCCGAGTGTCGGCCGTAGCACGGTCAACTAATATTACGTATACTTTGTATGGACACACTCACGCTATACCGATCGGCAACCGAGTGACGGCCGAGCAAAGGACAACGGTCGGAAACAACTCGGTCTCGGCTCGGCTCGGCTATCGGCCCGTTGCATGAATACAGCGCCGCCGAGCTGCGCCAGAGCAGTCGTTGTGATGCTATACAAGTGCAACACTATTTTTGCTAGGACGTGTATACTGCATCACGGCGCAAGGGTAATTGCTCGGTCAAGGCCCATCTTTGTGATTACAGGCACGGTACCGGCTCGGACTCGACACGGTCTGCGCGTGAGTCGTCCTTTATTTGAGAGCACTAAACATTATGCCATCCTTTTTATTTTGATCGTTAAGAAAGGGACGGCAACACTTTTAGTGCTTTCAAATTAGTTTAGTTTTTATGCCATCTGAATTGACACCAATGGATATTTATCTGTGACAAAGCGAAACGGTAAGCATGCAGGCTTAGTATGATATAAGAGCTTACCTATAGAAAGTAATAACACGATCCTTCTGCCCCTCAACATTAGTCCTTATCGCCCAGTCATAAATCTTAAAATAGAACGGCCTAAAGCTTGTTTCAGACAGTTTCAGAACTAGATTCACTAGCGCTTTCACCACCTCGTCTTCTGCCCTGTCTATGATTGCTAGATCTATTTCGCTCTCCGCTGCATCACTTCGCAATTGTAACGCAGCTAGGAAGAAGGCAGTTAGATCTTGTTGCAATGCTGTGAAATCCGCAGTAGTTACATTAGCGAAGCTATCAGCGAGTACCGACATTACAGGACCGATAGCGTCGAACTTCCCTTTCCTGAGCAACATTTGATGCGTCTCACTCACAGCAGGGATCAAAACCCTCGGTGGAATAGCACCAGCTATCTTCTTCTTGATGTTCGCTAACTTAGCAACGGCAACAGACTGATCCTGGCTGGTATTCTGCCATTTTGCGAGTAAAATCGAATACTCGTACAAGATCTTCTGGACGTATGGACTCAGGAATAGAGATAGGCTTTCAACGATCTTGGAGATAGCAGTTACGGTACTGAGCAAGACGAGTTCTGAAGTTTCAGCTTTGCGTTGTGCTTTTAGGACTTTGATGAGGGCTGGCATGAAGTTTCTCAAGCTGGATAAAGCGTGTGCTTTGAGGTTGCTACAAAGCTCAGCCAAACAGAGCACTATAGACGCCATAACATTCCCAGATATATCAGAGTTGCATGTATACTCCGTAACAGTGTCTAGAACAGGTTTGAACGGCTCAGGGTTCTCAGAAGCCAGCATTCTGGTCAATAACTTCAAGGAAAGCAGAGCTGTCTGTTGGTTCAGCTCTAGTTCTTGCGCTGCTATCTCATTCAAGTCCTGACCTTTCCTTTCAATCGTCTTTATGATATCTAGAAGTGGATCTAGTAGGGAAAGCATTGTCTCACTGTCAACGTTCGCCAAAAACTCTGGGTGGTGTTGAATTTTAGAGTTTAGCAACTCCATAGATTTCCGTCTAACTGTCTGTAGCGTGTGTTTTAGTAATCCTCGTACCACAGATAGGAACATAGGAGCCGATAGCAGATTGTTTGTGTGGTCTAATAAATCATAGCTATGATGCAACATAACCCTCCAGTATTTTGCCGTCTTCTCGTCAGTTATCATGGAAATTGATTGGATGTAAGTCAGAATATTTATTATGAGAGTCTTGTATATATCCCCCATGACTTGCGAGTCGGTAGCTTCGCTGTTGTGCTGGATGAACCTTGAGGAGGACAAACAGTTGCTAGTGAAAGTGATGACAACGTATTTGTAGTGGCGAACTTGGTTTGGAGAATGTCCGTTGACGCTGAAAATATCGGCCGGATCGACGTCTGTATCCATAGAGTTTTCGTCTTTTAGGTGCGGCAAAGATTTAATGTGCAGCATAAGTTTGATGAAGTTACCAAGCCATATCTCTGGCGGGAATTCTAGAAGGATGTTTTGGCCAAAATCGAGCCTATTGATCGGTCCCTCTTGGTCTGCCAAGGTCCTTGACATAGGTTCATCATCCTTTTTCTTAGCATCCCCAATGTGAGTGACATGTGCCTCTAATAACAAAGCTACGAACACCCAAAGAAATTTGTCAGCTCCGATTGTTTCTATCAGCTTCTTATAAAGCGGTAGTCTTCTGTGCTCTGGGACATGTAAGACCACATCAGCGAAGATACGCAAAACAGGTACCGTACGCTTTTGCAACTGTTCCATCTCCCTGTCAGATAGCTCGTTCACTTTCTTATTAGCATCAAGCTTCACAAGGATCGGTATTAGAGTCTCAATGATTCGTGTAATAATTTGGAAGCTATAGGCATCATCGTGTCGCAAAACTGATGAGCCCATGAACGTGAATATTTCCATGATGTGGTGCAGAACTTGTTCTGGTAGCATGTGTGCTGCATGGGACAGAAGGATCAAGGCATGGTGATGAGTTTGAGGATTTTGGGTGCCCCTGATGCATTGGACGATTAGCTCAACTTTGAAGCCAGTTTTGAGCGCTTTGACTAACTCTAGGTCGCTTTCCTTGATGAACTTCTTGCAGTAAAACCACATAGAGGACAGAATCAGCTGTTTTGTGTACTCTACGTAAGACTGCTCTTCGAACCTTAGGCATTTGTCTAACAGCTCGAATAAAATAGGCACGAAAGTTTTGTCCAGATCCATTTTCTTCTTGTTCTGTACGTATTCGAGTACCGTTACCCCAAGTCGCCAATCGTCTGTCTCTGTCACTTCGTAGGATATAGATGAGGTGGAGATATTACGTTTGGTTTTAGAAGAGTCGGCAGCAGGGTCAACAACGCTGATCATTCGTTGGAAAATAGGCTTAAAATCGTCGAAGGTAAGGTGGATTTTCTTCATGAGCCTCGAGGCTACGCTGGATATGGTAGGATTGTTGCTGATGGCACCTGCTAAGCCTACAAGGCGGACGAAATCCTTGCGTTTGTTTTCGGCTAGTTTCTTGAAAGTGTCTTCTTCGATTTGCTTCATTATGAGAACAGCCGGGCTGGTGTAAGACTGATCCTCTTGCAAGATGCATTCCCTGTACTCTTTCAGCCCAAACTCAATAGATGCCCACACTTCATCCTTTTCAAAAGTAGTAATAGTAGCTTCGTTGATGAGGCGATAGACACTCTTCAATAAGTTGGATTCATAAATATCTAAGGCCAATCTCGGACCACTCTCTTTTCTTAGGGTTTTTTCTAGAGGGTTCAGTACAGGAATGATGTGGGGGAAAGCGCTTGCTACATCGAAGTTAGCAAGGATCTTTAGAAAACCGCTTTTTATGTGAGTAGGAGTTGCGTCAGAGTTTAGCACGCCCATTAGTTTGAGAAGACAATTGCGACGGAACAGTTTCAATTGCGGGTCTTTTTGGGTAAGAATGGTTATCAAAACTTGGATGATTTGCTGATGGTCTAACAGCAATGCTTGATCGTGTTTCAATATTTGTTCGAATAAGCGTATGTAGACAAGCTTATTATCAGGCTTGTCTTGCAATATTTGAATGACGATGTCGATAGCACTTTGACGGATCGCGGTAATCGGGTTATTCAGATCGAAAAGTATCATAAAAATTAGCACATCTGATTCGTAGAGCCAACTTCTATTGTTTTCTATGGCAATGAAATTGGTGAGGAGTTTCATGCTTTTTAACTGTAATTCTGGTCCTATAACGTCTTTCGGATCGGACGCGAAGAGAATATGCCCGCAAGCGATGTTTGCAATAAACTCAAACTTTTCCTTTCGGTTTTTGAAGAATTTGTCCAAAAGCTTTTGCAGTAGCTTTACGTAATGCTCTCCATAGCTTGGAATCCCACATCCAGTGATGCAGATCTCATACAACCGCCTAATAAGTAGCATATCGGAGGATTTACACACATTGCACCAGGGCTTAGGGATCTCACTTATACTGACGTCTTCTATAACTCGGGTGAACAAGTATTCTATGACTTCAAAGAGTATGTTATCCTTTCTGGATTCTTTCACGAATTCTGATACTACTTCGCTGGAGAACGCTTTTCCGTCAGTCTCCATGACTATAGATCTAGTTTCGACAGACTCTAAGAGCAGATTTAAGATCCCTGAGACCTCTTCAACAGATGCTCTGTCAAAAGAACACGATTTTAGAAGCATGAAACAGCAAATGTCAGTAGTATTCTGTTTGTTCAGCCAATCCTCATCAAGAATATCATCGAAATTTATGATTTTGTCATCAAAAATAGCTTTGAAAACTGCATGATTGATAACTGTGGGGTTATCTTTGTGTGCCACCTGGAGGCCTATCGCTTTTTGAGTGAGTTTGAACTTTTTGCCCCACACAGAAGTCAGAATTTCCCATGACACTTTTGAAGAATCTTCGTCATACGGGAAAAGATATGGCAGTAAAGCAATGATGACATCCTGATTGACTGGTAGATTTTTAGTGGAGCAGAACTTTTCTATAGCTTTTTTGATCACAGGTTTCCAAGCATGGGTTTGTTTACCGCAGACCTTTACCAATGCATTTGTCACTTCTATCTCGTTCAGCAAATCATCTAGCTTTTCAGTTGGTATGTCCAAAGTAGCATTGACTACTTGTGGATGGGTATCGCTTAGTCGGTTGACTATAGAATCCTTAACGAAGTCTGGATCATCCCTCATAATAGCATCAATGTCTTTTTGAATATACTTTATGCCCTCAATACGCAAGTCTGAGTTTATGTGGTTAAGGTTTTCGAAAAGGTATGTACTTCCCAGTTTGTGAGCTATTGAAGGCTTGAAACCAAGTAGTTTTGAGAGCTGTTCTTTCCTATCCCTTTTGAGTTTGCTTTCCGAGCTCATGATGGATTTGATGACTTTGTCGAATGCATCAGGGTATTGGCGTTCGAAGGTTTTCAAGAATACGGCATACCAGTTGAAGATTTTGCTGGTAAATTCATCTTCC
Source organism: Eupithecia inturbata (assembly GCA_963662085.1). Taxonomy (NCBI): domain Eukaryota; kingdom Metazoa; phylum Arthropoda; class Insecta; order Lepidoptera; family Geometridae; genus Eupithecia; species Eupithecia inturbata. The sequence continues at coordinate 3,154,887 of OY759180.1, read as the reverse complement.
TCTTCAATTATCTCCAGGTCACTTTCGTTGCCATCTTTTTCAGTACTATTTACTTTGAAAACCTTGTGTGGTAAGTAGAAGTTGAGGACACAACTGAAAATAGAAAAAATATAAAATTTTAGGTTTGGCTGGAGCTTGTTATCTTGTACTTGAACACAACACAGCTAATAATCACTCAGTGACTATAGTGAAATGTTTGTATACAACCCACAAGAAAAAACAAAAATTCACGAACTTGCCATTGTGTTTCAGATATTGTTAGAAAAGTTTATTGAAAAAAATATCTCAAATCGACAAGGAATGTAAATTGTGAAATAAAATACACGGCAACCAAGTTAATTTTTTGATTGTATGATTGAAATAGATTTATAAGTATAAAAACCTACTTAGGTGGTCACTGAGGGTTGCTATCCCAACCCTCAGTGACAACCTACCTGAGGCAAGTAAATTTAAAATCAGCGTTGCATGTTCCTTGCATGCAGCACAATGCTGATGCAGAATCCCTTTGCCTGTCATTAGGAACTTTTTTTGTGTATAATTCTAGTTAAGGTTGAGATGTCATAGGTAATAAATGATTTATTATTATTATTAGGTTACATATGGACGCATTTCAAGCATGTCACATCGAATTTGGCTGGAGTACCATTAGCTACAGTACAATACTAATTCTCCTTATTGCATCATACATACCTATAGAACAGGAAGAAACTAATACCGATTATGATACAATGGGGAAATTTCTTCCATGCAACCTTTAGAAGATGAGGAAGCAGAATTAATTTATTTATTCATAATTTTTTTATCCTAAAATCAGTTATTGATACAAATAACTTTGTTATTTAACGGTGATTAGTGATTACAATAATAATACTTACTGAATAACTTTTTCTGGATGCTGGTTCTTCAAGTCAACCTCCTGAATCAATATTTCCGGAAGCTTAGAGAACCTCATGAATTCCTCACTATCTCTCTGCATCTGTGGTAGAACACTGGACAGGAAGGCCAACACAAATGGTAGAATATTGTTTTTCCTCTCAATCAGAACCTTAAGGTGTCCACATAGAGTATTCACTATCCCAATCGACATATTATTCAGAATCACTTCTGACATATTCACCAAATTCTTTTGATTCTCATACAAAATTATGATGAGTAATGTGACATTGTAGGATAAGTCAAATGGTGTTGTCAGTAGTTTATCTACAATATCATTCAGAGTTTTTACTCTGAATTTTGATTTAGTAAACAGATACCCGAGTATGATGTAGGCGGATGCCCTGAAGTCGGCTATGGGTGAATCAATCGCAGCAATCACCGTAGAGAGCAAGGAGGTTATATGTGACTCTTTTACCTTCTTTATGGTGTTTATCATGCCTATGGCTGTTTGGCAGAAGAATGCAAAGATTGTGTTCAGATGGTTCGCTTTCTCTCCATACTGTTCAACATATTTCAGCGTATTTTTAGCTATAAATGTCATTGTGGCCTGATTCTGTGCACATTGGTTGTACAGGCTTTGGTTTGGAAGAGCAGCTCCGCTTTTCTGTACGGGACGAAGCCATACCCATCTGTTTGAATGATCTTTTATGTCCATCAGCTGGACCATTCTGACAAAAATATTTGTACTATGATACGGTAAAATTAGTGCCATGATGGAGTCTTGGTTGTACTGCTGGATGTGGTATCTGTTGATCAGCCATTCTAAGGCTTTGTGAGCAGATTGAAGGAGCATGTATGGAGACAGTTGGAGTAAAAATCTCTCTATCGTTACATCAAGATTTTCATTCACCTCTTTATTTTCCATGGCTCGCTCAAAGTCTTTTGAGGAGAGACTGAATAGCGTGTTTTCGTAGACCGTGAAGGCTTCATTGAGAGCTATGAGCTCATGAAGGCCACTGAGACCTATAAATAAAAAGGCAAAAAAAAATTATTTTGAAGTCTCGGGTTCAACCACATTTCTTTATCTAAGAAAAAATATCAAAAAAAATGAAAATATATCGTAAAGATTTTTTGTACCTACATGCTGTGTGTACAAGACCCGTTGTTAAGGATCGCGGCTTTTGAGTTTCTCGCTTTTACTAAGTCGAAACTTGTATTTAGAACCTCGAGGCTCTGACTGGCTCAGGAAGTTTTACACTTACCTATTTCGTAGAACACCTCCCTGTCTTTGAGAGCTGCCTCCTTGGGATCAAAGAGCAAAGACACTGTTTTGTTGTCATCTTTGTAGATTGTAGCTTGAGGTACAGCTAGCTTTTGCAGCTGGGCGGCCAATGATGTCGCCATGGCTGGAAAAGACGAGAAAATTATGATTTTCAGCTTGCGTCGGTGAAGATATAACCTTAAATTTTTCAGAACTTTCAAAAATAAATTGCATGACCTTACCTTAGTTACAATAATAAACCACAGCGTTAATATTTTCTTAGTTCTAGCAGAACTTTTTTAGTGTAATCACAAAAATATAATTTATTTCTCACACATCTCGTGGTAAACAAAAACAGAAACACGTGAGTGAGTGAGATGATCAGATTAATGAATGAATGATAACATTTGTTAATGACATTGACATTAGAGGTGACACACGACATAACTCATTCATTCGATTTTAGGGTACTACATGCATTTTGTGAAACCCCAGTTTATGGTATGGGTATTTTCTTTCTAGATAGTCCCAAGTGGACCACGTGCCACCCATACGCGTGGACGGTGAGTGGACCACCCGGCACCCGCGCGCCGCGCTCCCCACCTCATTCTTAGCCTTATTTTCGAACGTGTCAGATGTATATATTTATTTATTTTGCAATCCTAATCCAATACGTTTTATCGTATTGGTTTCAAAATGAATAAGCAAAACTTATCGAAGAACTTATCGCATAATAATGTATAAATTATTGTAATTGATCTTAGCAACTCCAAGTACAGTGACACCATAAAAGCCTCGCCTTGTTCGGACGCCGTCCGTCGCCGTTGCTTCCACCCGTGGTCCACGCAAGGTTCATTGGTTGACCACGCAGCGTCCACTGGTTGACATCACGGCGACCACCCGTGCACGCTACGGGCGGCCGCGGCGGCGGCGGTGGCGGCGGCGGTGCGACGCGGTGAGGCGATGCGGGCCGGGTGCCAAATGGCTCGAATGAGCTATAACCTTATAGCACCGTACGCTGCCACCGTAGCAGTGACGAAAGTCGTCGAATAGATGCAGCTCTTTCCGAAGGAGATATCAGGTTGCGCCATCGGCTGCCAGAATGTTCCACCACACACAAAACAACAGTTTCTACGGAACCCTTTTCTTTTGTTTTACCGACACGTGCTCACTAGGAAATGAAATCAATCAACCAATCATAACAACGCAATTCGTTGATTGGCCTACATACAAGTGATCAGCTGAGTTCATTCTTTCAATCGTTCAAAAGTTCTTTGTTATGATATTTTGTGGCTGACTGATTGCGTATTTCGAAAACGACTTTTATTTTCCTGTAAATATCCCAGTTAGAGAAAACAAAGAAATTTTACTTAAATTATATAATTGAATCAATCGACTGACAGGCATAAATCCACCTAGTTATAAAGTAACGTTCAACACTTTAGTGAGTTCTTTCAGTCTTGCAAAGATCTTTCTTTGTTCATAACTTTAAAATGTTATTGCTACCTTTCTTGATAAGTTTAGTGCTAGGCCATTGTTTGGCATACAAGCCAGTGGTGTTAATTCACGGGGTAATGACTGGGAGCTCCAGTATGGAGATGATAAAGCATCGAATTGAAGAGGTAAACAAACTCATTTTTTGTCCATCGCAATCGAGTGTAGGCCCTATCAGTGTCGCATAATACCGTTGTTGGCCCATCGTTGGTCTTTATCATTTTGTCCGTCCGTAAAATAATATTTTAAATTTCGCCTTTTTAATAGGTATATATTATAATAATAATTTCTTTATTGAGACACAAGATCCATTATGCAGAACTCATTTTTCCGTCTGCTACTGTGTACATAGCACAGTCCACATGTTAACATAAAGTAATGGGTGTTAGGGTTATCGCTCAGGGACATTTACTTTTTATTACCAGTTGACCTCACAGTGACCTATAATTGAACAGTTTTATTATTTGCCCACTGCGTCTGAGTGAAGTTATCCTTATGTATGTACCATATTCATGCAGGCCACAAGTGACATTCAGTTTTGGACAGTCTATTCTGAAAAACGCTAATGATACATTTCCTCTTATTTCCTGTTTTTAGTTACTTTCGAAAATGTTACATACTCTGCGCTTTCAGCAGCTCATGCAGTGCAGACACTGTGCAAGATTAACATTTTGAAACATTGAACATTTTCCTAGTCATAAACTAATCCATTACTTTTGTGAAAATATCTGGGCCCACCACAAAACGCAACATTTGTTTGTTTTCTTTCTAGAAACATCCTGGCACAATTATCTACAATGTGGACAGGTTTGAGAGCTGGTCGAGTTTGGAGACGATGTGGCATCAAGTTCTGGAAATTGGAATGGATGTGGCCAATATATCAGCAAAACACCCTGAGGGGATCAATCTTATTGGTAAGAGCACACAAGAAGAGTGTTACAAGAGAACAGTGGAAACTGATGGAGAAGGCCTTTGCCAAGGTTTACTTAGGAACTACATAAACGGGAAGCTTGAAGCGGTCAGGGTCAATTGCTTCAAGCTGCAACTGCATAGTGAACTATGCAACTGCTCGAGCAGTTCAGTGTGTAATCAGTATTGACTGCTTCAAGATTGGACTGCATAGTGAACTATGCAACTGCTCGAGTGGTTACATGTGTGTCTGTAAATAGAAGACTGTAGTTCACTATGCAGTTGCAGCTTGAAGCAGTCACATCCTGACTGCTTCAAGCTGTATGTAGCCCTAGAGACTAAAACTGATCTGTGGGCCTAGTTACAGGGGCAGCTTGAAGCAGTCAGGATCCGACTGCTTCAAGCTGTATGTAGCCCTAGAGACTAAAACTGATCTGTGGGCCTAGTTACAGGGGCAGCTTGAAGCAGTCAGGATCCGACTGCTTCAAGCTGTATGTAGCCCTAGAGACTAAAACTGATCTGTGGGCCTAGTTACAGGGGCAGCTTGAAGCAGTCAGGATCCGACTGCTTCAAGCTGCGACTGCATAGTGAACTACAGTCTTCGATTTACAGACACACATGTAACCACTCGAGCAGTTGCATAGTTCACTATGCAGTCCAATCTTGAAGCAGTCAATACTGATTGCTTCAAGCTGCCTGTGTATGCAGGCCCTTAGAGATTACTCTTAACCAAAACTTTATCAGAAATAAGTAGCTCAACATATAGGGCTTATTAGTCTTATTTTAAAAAGTACACATACAAAGTTACTTTAAAGTTATTGCATTTATTTACTCAGTTTCTTTCTTTCAATATGCTTTCATGTCATATTCTTAAAGCTTTTGCTGACTTTTAAATATTTTTAAATGACGTCATTAAGCTACTGTGTACCTTTTTTATGACTTGGGCCGTTCCAGCGAGTACGACACCCCAGTTTTGTAACATTTTTATGATAAATTGAATAAAGCAATCTCCCTAATCTATCAGTAGACTGTTGCAAACAATCTAGAGGTAAATAAAACAGTATGTCTCCTTCCAGGATATTCCCAAGGAGGCCTCGTAGCCCGAGGCATAGTGCAGACCTTCCCCAATGTATCTGTCAGCACATTTATATCACTGAGCTCTCCACAAGCAGGCCAGTATGGAGGTGAGTTTAGTTGTAGCTTTTCTAACGATTTTTTCTAACTACAAATAAAAAAAACGTTGCAAATAACTAATACATACATGAGTGCTCAAGTATAGGCTATCATAATAAAAATACTTCAAAGTGTTTTGAATAATTTCTAAATATCATTGTTTTGAACATTTAAAACATTCAAAAACTGGTAATCCCACCGTTCATGTCTTAACTTATTTACCATTTTAAGGTTTCCTAAGAACAATTCAAGCTGCTTAGGAATTATGATGTTCCAATAGTAATTATTCACAAACTTAGTAGGCAGAGTTTGTGTAATGGCTTTATTATTTCGATTGGTGCTGAATGATGCTGTCTAAAAAGACCGCCAAGTGCGAGTCGACTCGCACACGAAGGGTTCCGTACCGTAAAAACCAGGCAACTTTTTCAAAGTACATCAAATTTTCACTTGTTCGGAGACCCCTTTTAATTTTGAACTTTGTATTATTTTTAGTATTTGTTATTATTACAGTTGAAGTGTTAATTATAGAAAGTTTCATGTGTCTACCTATTGTAGTTCAAGAGATACAGCCTTGACAAATTAAGAGCAAAAATAACGTTTGTTGTATGGGAGCCTCCTTCAATTTTGATATTTATTTAATTTTATTTATTTGTTGTTATAGCGGCAAGAGAAATACACATTATCTGAAAATTTCAACTGTCTACCTCATACGTTTCATGAGATTCACGTGACAGACGGACGGACGGACAGCGGCGGCTTAGTAATAGAGTTCCGTTTTCACACTTCGGGTGCGAAACTCTACAATGTATATGTAACATAGTTGAAAGATATTGCCAAACATTCTTCAGTACCTTAAAAAAAATAAATGAAAGCATGGAAAAATGACCTGAATGTCTGAATATCATGTCTTAAAAAGGTCTTTCTCATTTCAGCTGGTTTCCTGCACCTAGTTTTTCCAGGTCTAGTCACAGACACAGTTTGGCAGTTATTCTACTCTAAAGTGGGCCAGCATACTTCTGTAGGCAACTACTGGAATGATCCCTTCCATCAAGAACTGTATGAGGAGTTTAGTGTATACCTGCCTTATATCAACAACCATATGCCGTGAGTATTTTATAATTATTTAAATTTACACGTTTATTGCATCTTAAAATTATAACCAAAATCGCGGGTTTAGTTTAGTTTTGGTAAAGTTGAGCAACTGGTACATAAATTCGACTTCATTTTCATCGGTTCCATGGTGTAACGGTTAGCACTCAGGACTCTGAATCCTGCGATCCGAGTTCAAATCTCGGTGGAACCTGGACTTTTTGCTTTTTGAACTTTTGTTTCATGTTGGATTTCATCAAATTCGTCAACTTTTATTGGGCGCAATAATGATATATTAGTAAATATGTATTATTATTTTAGTACGCATTCGTTTGGAAGTCAAATGATAACAATATTTGACGTCAATCAAAATAATTGTTACAAGGGTAATATTAACACTGACATTGACCTATTGGCACATCTGATAACAACAACATTTCTATTTTCAGCTCAGCTAAGTCTGAAGATTTCAAGTCAAACTTCCTGAGGCTAAAAAGATTGGTGCTGATTGGTGGCCCGGATGATAATGTTATTACTCCATGGCAGAGCAGGTGGGAAATACTCTCAAGGTCTATTATATATTAAAAAAAAAATGTTCTAGACGTGAATCGAACATTTACCTATATAAGACGCCTGGCTTAAAAGAGTTCAGTAAAATGTAGCCACAAACATTATCTCTGAGAAAACTCAGGGTAGGTAGGTACTACACAGTTACTGAATCCATTTAGTATTTCTGTATATTAAGTAGATACTTAAAATGATACTTAATTTTACAAATAAACTTAACCAAAAAGTGCAGTAGTAGAAAACTCTACTAAAAGCCACTAAATTCGAAGAATTTGGATAAGAAAATGGGTTGCTTCTGGAAGATTAATTAGATATATTGTTTCGACGTGTTTAAAACCATGCTTCAGCTTGCATAAGCATAATTTTGTACACTGTCGACGAAAAATTGAAAAACATATGCTTTTTCGACGATTTTTTAAATCAACCAATTTTTTTTTCAGTCAATTCGGCTACTACGACGACAACGCGACCGTAATAGAAATGAAAGGCCAAGACATTTATACGGAAGATCGTATCGGACTAAAAACCTTAGACGAGTCGGGCAGGCTGAAGGTGGTCACAGTTCCAGGTGTCACTCACTTCAGCTGGCACATGAATGTTAGTATCGTGGATGATTATCTATTGCCTTATTTAGACTAAAATATTTAGACAAAAATACTTAACTGCATAATAAATCAGGAAAGAAGTATGTGTAGAGTCTGGCTACTGAGAGTTGGAACTGAAAAACCGCTAATTACAGTTTTTTTTATCTTACGCACTCCACATTTTAACGTTTTCTCCAATTTCGTTCGTAAAATGGTGAAATAAGATCACCACAAAATCAAATCATCTATAATTTGTTTTTGAATAATTTATGATTTCATTTAAATATAGAGCCATGTAAAATGTCCGCAAATATTTCCAGTCTCAACATTTGATAGTCAGAGTCTAGTTGATAGTAGAGTTTAGCCATAAAATGTATAAGTAATTGAATAGTTGCCAAAACGTCTATAGGTACATACATCTAGACCGATCCAAATAATTCAATATATCTATGCCGATATATCAAATACCGATGTAACGCTCTTTTGTTGAGCAATAATAAGATAGTTCAAAGAATTAAATCTCATCTTTAAGTATTCGATTTTAAGCCATGAAATTCATATATAATTTAGCCTCAATTGTTGGCATAACAGCAGGAAACTTTAGACTTTAGACTGTATCTAAAGTTTAGTCTCCAAACCAAAACATACAAGAATGGCTTCGTTCTACCACTGCTCTGTCTGTGGTTCTATGAAATATATCCCAGCGAGCCTAGTGTATTTAATACACCGTAAGCGATGATTTTCTGAGAAGGAATAGAAATCAAGCTTATTCACAAAACATTCGAACACCAATGTAAAGGTATTTTTAAGAAAACGTTTGCAGCGCTTTTTCTGTTGAATAACTTGTACCTTAGTTATTTTATTGTAATTGATAAAAACCATGGTAGGTTTTAATGGAGGACATAATCTTGTAGCATTGTAGTATTTTTGTACAAACGAAGCATTTTAAACTTAGGAATAAACAAGCGGTGCCTTTTCAAAGTGATAGCGAAACATATTTCCTTTTTATGGTTTCGAGATCGGTTTCGAAACCCTTATGGTCTCTCTCTGTCTGTTCTTTTCCCCCCTTTTTAATATCTCAGTAACTACCGCAGCTAATAACTAGAAATTTAAAATTGGAATACATTTCGTCCGACAGTAAAGAAAAAAAAAATTGGAAAAAAAATTAAAATGAGAATGAAAATTTTCAGTACAAATTGCGATGTCGAAATTTTAAAAGAGACCTATGTCAGGTGGGGTATTAAATGAAAGGTTTCATACTTTTTAAAATATATTGAAAAAAGTCGAAAAATTTACCATTAACTTACCCCTATTTCCGAAGTTTGCAGAGCGATCCATCTGAAATGTAGCTATCTTTTATTTTTAAGTATTCAGTAAATAGCGAAGTCTCTCACCGGTACATAAAGTACATACATAATAATTGACAAACGTTCGAAAACCTCAACGCGCGAGTTACACTCGCACTTGACGGATCTTATTTATTCAGTACAGTTCCTAAGATCCTCTCCTACTTAAATGTTTTCTTTAAGATTTTAGTTTATGACATCACTAAACACTGTGTTTATTTTAAGTAGAACAATGGTATATTTAGGGACTTATTTATTTTGTATTTTATTAACCTTTATGTAACTTTCTTTTTTTATTGTTATTAGTTTTATTTTAGCTTTGACAACAATAACTAAAAGGCAGGTAATTCTAAAGTCATTTATAGAGACCGAATTATATGCAACATTAAATAGTAAAAATAGTAGACTTTAATTCTAACTCTTATGCAGTTAGTAAGAAGTCAACAGTTAATTAACAATTATTTAACAAATACAATACACTACATAGATAGATATTTTTTATTTTATACATAGAAAACGTTCAGAACACCCGATCAAATGTTTGCAGATCGTACAAACATTTGTCCCGAGGCGGGAAATCGAACCTGCATTCTCCTGCGTCGCAGGCGGACCTTCGCCCGCCGCGCCACTGAGGTCATATTGTAAATATAGCGAAAATATGCATTATCACAAGATTCTAGGTAAAATATGCAGCTGCATATAATCCGGTCTCTACAACGGGATATTTACCATGATTTGAGTTTTGAGCTTTCCAATATTATTTCGGCACAGTTTCATGCGCCGTGATCACGGTTTAACTGAAGGCACTGCGAGTGAGTTTTTATTGGCAGACATACCGATTTACCCTACGATTTACCCTAATTTTTTGTCTTTTGCTACGAACGTTACCACTACCACCACCGGTTTCACTATGGAACGCAACTCGATCACGACACTGACAACGTAGTGGTTTTATTCTCTTTGACACTGACGACGTCAGTCAGGCGACGGTATCAGAACGCAGCCCGGTTGTTACCACACTTCTTCGGTTTTTGCACATTCTCACAACAGGGTTCCAGGTTCCGGATAATTGGAAACCTTCTCGGTTGAAGTTCCTGTGTTTGATCTCAATGGCCTCCTGTACCAATCTTGATACGTTAATGTCGCTCTGTTGAGATGACTTGTAACTCGATCCAGTGGTTTGAAGCTGACTCGAAAAGATGCTCCGCTATGGCAGACTTCTCAGTTGCCAGACTCGTATGTGCTCCTTGAATCTGCAGGCAATAGTGCGTTTCGTTCGGCCTGTACCTTCCACAGCTGCAGATCACAGATGCGTGATCATGGCGCATGAAACTGTGCCGAAATATTGGACAGCTCAAAACTCAAATCATGGTAAATATACCGTTGTGACTTTAGGATGGTTTTAAAAGATTAGTAAAAAAAAAAGAGTTTTTTTGTAAATTTGTGAATACTACTAAGCGCATATGAAAAATGATAAGTAGGTATTTATAATGTAGTAATTTATATCGGATCATGCAATTTTAAAAGCCAAATATGTATATAAAGATATAATAATATGAATAATACGTAGTTTTGTGAAGTCACGTTTTAACGATTTGACTTTTTTTGATAAGAAGCAAAATCATCAATTTGTATGTTTTTGTGCTCTATGCGAATGCGTAGAACGAATCTCAAAATAATTTTAATTTATACCTATTACTTAAATTTCTTAATTAATTTATTATAATATTTCTTTTGTATCTGGAGTGTAGATTAATTAAGCTGATTGTGATTAACCGGTTCAAATAAACTATTTAATATTATTTTGTTTTATTGATTTAGACAGTTTTTTAAAATTTTAAATAAATATTATAAGTAATACCTATATTAATTTGGGGTTTTCCCCGCGAAATATCATCGTTTAATCTTTCATTTTTATAACCTTTATTATTCGATTCGACTATTAAATCAACTATAAATTCGAAAGTAACTCTGGTCTATTACCTTTTCACGCCTAAAGGACTGAACGAATCTCAACGAAATTTGGCAAGGAGATAGATGGTATCTCGGGGTCGGACATAGGCTATTTTGTACTCCCGAAAAATGCGTGCGAAGCCGCGGGCAGAAGTTGTTGAATACGTACATACATTGAATTCGATTAGGTTGTTTGTTATATTAATGATAAAATTAGATCGATCCCCCTTGAAACTACAAGCAAAAACTAGTTTTATGAGACCAAAACACTGATTACTCATCAGCGGGACCGTAGAGTTAGTACAGGGTGTCCCAGATGTAGGTAGATCTCGTCGAATAACGTATTAGTACGAGTATATCTAGTACATTACAGAAATACAGTACCTATTCCGCAAACTGGAAATGTTTACTATCGATCGATTATTTTTCACTTTGTTTCCTAATCAATCTTTTAGATAGGTCCTATTACTTCCCACTCCTGGGCAACGGCCTCCTCTTTTTTCGACACTTCTTTCCGTCTTAAATAATAATAAATGAAATAACTCAAATTCAAAATTCAGATTTAGGAACTTTTATTTCTTTAGGCTTAGATTCTTTGGGCTTAGAAATGTCAATAGGTATTAACAGAACGTATGGTTTGTTTGATTTTCTGCTTAGCTGATTTCTCCTTTTCGTTGCGTTTGATTTTAATAATTCTTTTACTGTATAGTTACCTATTGTATAGAAAATAATCCCGAGATGGTCCCATAAAAAAATTTTTCGCTTTTGTTCCGCAAAACCTAAAAAAACCATGAGAATATAGAAATTTAAAGCCAGTTTTTAGAAATTTCAAAACAAAAAATATGATCAAGGAATTTTAAGGCTCAGGAACACCTTGTATACAAGTTTTTTTGCTTCATCGTAACGTAAGGCAAGGAATGCACGACCTCGGACGGAAGAGGCGGGTTCTGTCGAATAGAAATAAAAAGGTATGGCATGTGTACTTTTTGTACTTGACGATTGATGAGTCATCGAAAGGAATTTAACGGAGTTTTCCCATCAAAATGGCTAAAAAAGTTAAACCTACTTTATTATAAAAAGGCGTAAGTTCATTATGACATGTTTGGGCGAAGACAACACCAAAAGTACTAAAGGAAGCGGACTGAAATTTTGCATAGATGTAGTTCTAGAACTGGAATAACATACATACTACAGGCCACTTTTAATCTCGATAAACACGCGGGCAACAGTTAATTCATATTTATCATCGACTTTACTAGGTACCCTGAATCGGGAACGGAGCGTGCGCAGCGTACGCGGCGTATACCGACGCGTCGGTATTTACAAGAATAATACTATAGTTATATAATACTGCTTTCGGATTTTGCATACCGCTCTCTGGCATCGGTATCGGCAGATGTGCCGATCCAATAGAAATCAATACAAAGCAACAAATCCTTTAATCCGATACCGATCCATTGGACCCGTCGTCACTTTAGTCGTAGGTACCGGGTTATCGTCATTATAATGATGCACCTATAGTTGTGAATTATATTGAACTAGCTGCAGCCCGCGGCTTCGCACGCTTCTTTCCGGAATAAAAGGTAGCCTATGTCCGGCCCCGGGGATACCATCTACCTCGCTGCCAAATTTCACCGAGATCCGTTCAGCCGTTCTTGAGTTATAAATAGCAAGCTAGCTAACACGACTTTCTATATATACATAGATATAGATTAAAATTATTTTATTTTAGATAACTGTCTGTGATCCATAATTTGTTAGTAGCAGAAAGATCTATTTTATTAAATGTTAGTATTCTATAAATGTACCTACTAGAGTTAAATTTATTCAATCAAATTAAATTAAAACAATTAAAATCAAATGAAGTCAAATGAAAAGACACAATACTGTTCCTGTGCAAAATCTTGTTTTATTAAAAATAGGCAATTATCTGCTATAAAATCACGATACTGCAAATTAAACTCTATTGCATATAATAGAGATAAGATAGAGACTCGAGAGGCACTGGAGTTGGCATTTTAGAGTGATCGAGCATTATTTACATTTCCTGGTTATCGAATCTATTTATTTGTTATAACTAAATTGTTATCAGTTTATTCGTTTAAAGATAAATAAAACTCCCCAGCATTAGGGGAAATAACATAAACGGTACGTAGAGTACTTTTACTGTTAGGAATTATACAACAAGTGATTTATTACCTCCTTGCTCCTTGCACTTGAGGTTCTTTTGTTAGTAGGTATTATTGGGCATACCTACAAGTAAATGATCAGATAAAAAAATACAATAACGCAAGTAACTATAGAACATTAGGTAGGTATTCTCTAAAATGTTATATTGTTCATTTACAAATCGATTTTTGAAACCGATTGTATAAAAAGTACCTTCCTTATACTTTCATAAAGGTCGTATGTTACTATTTTGGGCCACCCTGTAGCTATCGCACAGTTAACATAAATGACTGTAACCTTGTTAAAATGTTCTAGTTTGCTTAGTGTTTTGTCGCTCATATATATAAATAGATTTCGTGATAATGTCAAGTGCTCTATTCTAAAGAACTGTATTGACCCGTTGCCAAAATAGCTTTTACCGTGAATGTAATCCGTTCAGTTTTACGCAGAAATTGTTTAAATTTAAACAGTGTTTTTTTTACTGGGACAGTACGGGGGCAACCATAACCAGAGGAGATACAGGTGCAGTTTCTTTTGAAACATGATCTCCTTTTTGAAGAAAAACATTTTGGCATTAAATATTTTTTGGTCAAGCGAGAGTAGCGCCCAAATCGCAAGATTTTTGGAACCTTTTTGAGTTTTGGTCCTGCGCCTGACCTCTCCCCGGTCGGTCTACCGTCCCATCGGATTATGAGATTGAGGGAATAGAGAGTGCACCTGTGTTTGCGCACACACTTGTGCACTGTAATTATGTCCTGCGCAACTGGCTAGTCTCCGTTGAGATTGGCCGCCGTGGCCGAAGATTCGGCTTGGAGGATATCATCATCAAGGTGGGTGCGTAAAACTCGTCTATACGATACCGTACTCCGAGATTTGTGTCAAAATTACAGACACCTACCTATGTTGTATGTATGTAGAGGTATATGTTGTTGGTCGATGGAAAAAACATATTACATTCGCTACGTTTGTGTGACACCAATTTCATGTCAATTGGTCGCGTGCGATGAGTGTACCTAGGTACCTACTTTACTCAATGTGAGTCACAGGGTTTCCTCAGATGAAGTAACTAGGATCTCTGACACGAGGATATGAGATTCGTTTACTCTTGTTATCTGATGTGTCGGTGATGTGTTTCATAATAATTTTACAATTTAGAAAGGCTTTCATAGGCTTCGCGGCATTTATGCGCTGTTCTCACATTTAGACAAAATTATATATTAAAGAATAGGATACGCGATTTGTCTAGGCAATTTCTCAATTATTTTCAAGTGTAGGTAAATTTTTAAGAAAGCAGTAGGTAAATAAGCGCACAAGTTTCGAGTGAAAGAAATTTATTTTATATTAGGGTTAGTACCTAGTATAAAATAAAGTATATAATAAAAAATATAAATACATTAATATAAAACTATAAAAAAACATATTCATTCATAATAAAATGTTTACACTAAAATTCTCAGCATAACGTTTATTTAATAGGATTAAAACATGACCGAAAGAGAAGCGTCCACCACTGAGATCAAACAAACTTTTCAGATTATGCTCCCTTCATCGGAAGTAGGACTTTTTTCAAACGCCTTTCTTACAAAAAAGTGACTACCACTAATCAGCCAGAAACAGGAACAGGAAATAAGTGTGACGACGATGACTAACACCCCTACGATGACGACCGGCGCCGGCGCAGCTCCTGGATATAATCCGGGATCCGTGAGGGCTTGACGCAACTTGGTGTTTTGTCTATGGAAAATCCAGTCAGACTCTCTCTTGACGATTTATTTGGAAGGATGAGTAACTTTCCTGTAGTCTTCCTTGCAACCTAACCTAATACCTAGGTACTTAAAGATCACAGAGGTAATCTTCTTTCTTATAAAGTAAATCAATATTCGGACCACTATTTCTTTCTTTATTTCTTTAGGCTTAAAAAATGAGCTCATAGACAAGTCAAACTTAAACTAAGTACATATAAATTATTATCAAATTAATAGTCAAATTTTTAACATAATGATTAATTATCAATTAAGAAATAATTGATTCTTTTCACTAACCTTTTTTATCCTATAGATAACTATGCAGGAATATTATCTAGGTATATTCTATTTATTGTAAAGCCTTGTCTATATCGGTTACTATTAAATGGACTAAATCGATAAATTTATAAAATACTACCTATGAAAATGACTCATAACATAAAGTTCTCATAGCAACCTAGGTAATTTCATAAAAATGTTATAGTTCGTGGCATATCTAATAAACCGATTATGCGTTTAAAATTCACAACAAACAGTGAGTCAGAATTATTACAAAAACGACACGATAATGTTACGAAGTCAAAATGTAATTTCTTCGAATACTCGTCCAAAACTGCTTGTGTTCGCATGTGTGACTCGTAAACTGAATGAGTAAGTAAGCATACAAAAACATTATGTTGGTTTTACGATAAGAAGTGTACACTACACACCATATATGGACAAAGATTGCTAGAGTTTAGATACTTTAGATATTCATAAAAAATATATTCCTCAAATTACAGTAATTCGGTAGACAAAGTGACTATAATTTGAGGAATATATTTTCTTCCTCAGATCCTTTGCTCTAACATTTGTCTTGCAGGAGGACATCGAATGATGGCAGGCACCTATGTATTTAGATATACGGATAATTATTTAAAAAAAAAATAAGGGTTTTTAGTCAGGAAGTCTTTTAATGGGTTAGGTAGGTACTAATAATTATGTCATTATCTGGTAATGGGTAGTAGGCAACCTAATCTCCGAAACTACTGATCTGCTCTGAAAAATATTTCACTAACAGAGAGCTACATTATTCCTGTTCAGTGTTATGTAAAATTCTATCCAGTCCAAGCAGAATTTGTTTTTTCGCAATCTCTTAGCTTCTGGTTTACTCAAAAAATCATTATAACTTAAGTAAAAAAAATATTTGTGTACTCAATAATTATTATGTAATCGTATGACAAGCAGAGGCTTATAAAAATAATCTTCGGCTATACAAATTTTCTAAAACTAGGTACACATAAATCAATAATAAAATTAACACAAAATATCACGATTCACATGTCAATAATGAGTTGAGTTGAAGTAAACGGTAAATTCTGGTAAGCATTTAGTATGACGGCCCAGCCCCCAGGGCACGACAACAGGTATGAGTACTGGTCCACCTTATTAGGGTTCCCACAGTCTTGTAGTCTGGAGAACGGGTTCCCTGGATGTTATGGAGGCATGCGGCATACCTGACTGGGATGAGTCATAGTCACAGCTTAGAGAAAGGTAGCTAGCATTTAAAAAGGCAGCGGCATCGTCAGTGGAGCCAGCATCAGATGGGCAGCCATGATGATTGCTCAAAAGCGTAATTAAATTGTTTTGTATCCTAATATTACACTTTATTATGAAGCCATAGTGAAGACCTGGATAGATCTATGGTATTCTATCTATGGTGAAGGGTCATTAGACCGGACAGCTAACGATGATTTCGGAATTTCGGATATGAACATCTAAGATTTAGCTTTACTAGTACATTTAGGACGTGCATAACAACTATTGAGTCCAAATGCGAGCATGGGAGTACCTGACCTCCTCCATCTCCACAGCCTATATTGGTCCACTGCTGGACCCAGGCCTCCCCCTGATAAGCGCCTTGTTGGCTTTGATCTCATGAGGGTAATGCCCATAATCCCCAAGCTGGGCATGCGGGTTGGGGATCGCAGTTCGTTGGTAGAATTGTTATGCAGGGGGCGCTGCTGCCCACTCCCGGTGGATATCCGTTAGTCGCCTCTTACAACACCCGCGGGAAGAATTGGGGTGGTGCAAATTCTAAGCCG
The DNA here is from genome assembly GCA_963662085.1 of Eupithecia inturbata. NCBI lineage: Eukaryota > Metazoa > Arthropoda > Insecta > Lepidoptera > Geometridae > Eupithecia > Eupithecia inturbata. The sequence continues at coordinate 3,137,637 of OY759180.1, read as the reverse complement.
GCACCACACAGCAGTACCTGACTTAAATAACCTGACCGCTAACTTAATTACGGGTGGAAAACTTAGCATAAGGTGATGATAAGATGTTACGTTAACTTATGCTAAGTTACATTGGACCATAGAGCTAAGTTTATAGAATAGTCTGTAAATAATCTTTAAAACCCAAGGAGCTTTTTATTAAACTCTACATTTCACCTTTTCTAGCTAGTGTTTAGGTAAGTTTACCAGCTGTTCCAAACAATGCTCAATCACACGTCGTTTGGTCAATCTGGCCAATGACTCACGCCACGCGACATGATTCAATTACTTACGATTAATGCTAAATTACGTGAAGATTCTACTATAAGTTATAGATAAATTGTTAACATTTTCTAAAGAAATATAGAATATAGAAAGGAAGGAGGAAGGAAGTGGGTTTATTGATAAGGAGTTGTTAAGGCGATAATACAGTGGAAATTGATGATTGTAGAATCAGAAACATTTATTCGCAGAAAGCATAATATGTCAAATACCTATCACCACTTGAATGCACGGTGCATTCAAGTGGCGGGAGCGGTGTAAGAATCGATCTCACCAACTCAGCTCGTTGATGTCGTAAGAGGCGATGAAGGGAATCTGCCAGAGTAAAGGCAGCAGCTCCTTCTATATATATTTAGCACACTCACTACAATCATCAGTTCGGTTGCAGGTTCGATTCCCGCCTTTGGACAAATGCTTGTACGATCTGCAAATGGTTCTGGGTGTTGTAATTTCTATGTTAATAAACAATATCTATCTATATATCAGTCATCAGTACCCATAACACAAGCTCTGCTTAGCTTGCGGCTAGATGGTGCTGTGTGAATTGTCCAGCATTATTTATTTATTTATTACCAACCCGCCTGCCAAACCGTGGTGACTAAATGAACAGTCCAATGCTCTGCTCTACACAATAAAATAAATATAATAATACTTGACATTTCACACAGCAATATATAGCCCCAAGCTAAGCAGAGCTTTTATTATGGGTACTAGATAACTGATATACAATAGGTACGTTACATAGATAGTTTTTTGTATTATACATAGAAAACACCCAGAACAAATATCTATATACCATAAATAAAATAAAATAAAAAACTGCAGATCGTGCAACCATAAAACATAAATATGTTAAAATTGTGCATTAAGGTATATAAATAATAATTTAATTATTAGTACTAACATTTAATTTTGTAATGTGCTTTATATGCCTTAGTTAATATGGACCGCAACGGTCCGAAATAAATTATTTATATTTTTATGTATTTTTATTTGTGCCACTCTACTAGCTCGAATATTAGCAATGGGTATCGGCAACAACACCTGTTCCTAAAAGTAGTTCATTGTTGCCTCTTAGGTATAGGGCAACATAATAATTATAATTTTGACTGAAAGCCTGACTTGCTGTGATATTGAGATGTGGACAGAAATAAATAATGCGTACCTACTTCTTTCCAACATGGCGTGTCATGCCGTCTTGTACAAAATGTGTACAAACGTCGAGGTGAGGTAAGGGAAGATGGGTGGCTATTCAGGTACATTATAAAATTAAGCGCGAACATCATATTAAAAGCTATATTTTGATAATCAAAAATAAAAATAGATAACTTAGTTGTTTGAAGTTTGTGATATGATCTCATAATCATAACCTCTAACTAAATAAATACTCAAAAGCATTTTGAAACCAGTTTTATTATTAGATCCAATAAACTTGTTTTGAAAAGATTTATAGCCAAACAAAAACCTTTATCAGCGCATGGTTTCAACGGTTTTCAAACTGCCAAAATAACCGAGAACCGGTTTATTTGGGAATCACCTGAGATCGGTGTCAATGCAACTTTATAGTAATACCGGATACTGGTAGTTTGACCTTCCGGTGAAATTCCCCGGTTATGATGTTTGTATGGCATCATTATTATCATCTTTGAGGTCTAGTGGCCGTGGCGGTCGTGTTCTCCAAAAAGGATAGGCATAGGATTCCGCGTTCATAGGAGCGGGACAGAGCATACGTTTTTGGAGTGACGTAAGCGCAAAAATTAAGTTTTTGCTTATACAGGGTTACAGGTTAAGTCGACCTAGATCCTGGAGGGGGTTGTAGTTTTCACCATTTCTGACTGATTTCACTATGAAACACCCTACCCCAAACTTAACCGTTTTTAAGTTATTGGACTTTGAAGTTTGTTTTAAAAATTACCGACTTTTAGCCTATTGACCAATTTTTTTTATGGGTCTTTGTCTCTAATTTATTTGTGTTTACGATTTTTGTGTAGTAGATGAGTTGCTTTATTATTCTTAATACTAAAATTGCAGTTAACTAAACCAACTGGGTCGCAGCAGACGATTGATAGTAATAAATTGAAATGAACTCATAAAAATATTTTTTAATTTCAGAAATATTTTAATAAATATCTATGACAGCCATGCTGCAGATGTGCCTAAAAATATCTACGTTTCATCAGCTATCTAACAAGATAAAACAAGCTAGGGTGTTATCAGAATTCTTAGAAAAAACTTTGATGAAAGGGTCTCAGGTAGTAGTAAAAAATAATGGTACCCACTTCAGAAAACAAAATAAAAAAATCCAAATAGGTACAAAATGACTTTTATTACAATTTTTACATAAAAGCCTACAATTACAATTCATGTTCCACGTGTCCGCCTCTGTTTCGTACACAAACTCTCATTCTGTGTCTTAATCCACTTTTTACTACACCAGTTGTTAATCCCCTTCTTATTTCAATCGCCGCATCGATTATTCTTTGTCTCAAAACATCAACAGATGTGATTGGATTCGGTTCATTGTAAACTAAACTCTTCATGTGTCCCCACACATAAAAATCCATCGGGGTCAGGTCTGGACTTCTAGCTGGCCACGGTATGGGTCCACCTCTCCCGATCCACTTATTAGGATAATTAGTGTCTAGCCATTCTCTGACGCTTCTCCTGTAGTGTGCAGGGCAACCGTCATGCTGAAACCTCATGTCGCGTATGAGATTAAGTGGTAAATCTTCTAGTAGCTCGGGTAAATCTTCTATTAAAAAGTTTTCATAACGTTCTCCATTTAAATTGTCAGGAAGAAAGTAAGGCCCAATCAAATGGTTCGATATGATTCCCATCCAAACATTCAAACTGAATCGTCTTTGTGATCCCTTAGTCCGCTTCTTATTGGGATTTCTTTGTACTTTCGGGGCCCAATAATGAGCGTTGTGGTAATTCGTTATGCCGTCTTTATCAAATTTCGACTCATCAGTCCACAAGATATTTCTCAGAAATGATGGGTCCTCTAAATCTGCATTGAGCATGAATCTGCAGAAATCCAATCTCCTCACAGGATCTCCTTCTTCAATAACTTGTACCGGCGTGTAATGATAGGGGTAGAGGCCGGCAGTATTCACCGTAAACCACACTTTCCACTGCGATAGTCCAAGTTCTAAGACGAAGAAGAAGTTTTTTCTAAGAATTCTGATAACACCCTAGCTTGTTTTATCTTGTTGAATAGCTGATGAAACGTAGATATTTTTAGGCACATCTGCAGCATGGCTGTCATAGATATTTATTAAAATATTTCTGAAATTAAAAAATATTTTTATGAGTTCATTTCAATTTATTACTATCAATCGTCTGCTGCGACCCAGTTGGTTTAGTTAACTGCAATTTTAGTATTAAGAATAATAAAGCAACTCATCTACTACACAAAAATCGTAAACACAAATAAATTAGAGACAAAGACCCAAAAAAAAATTGGTCAATAGGCTAAAAGTCGGTAATTTTTAAAAAAAACTTCAAAGTCCAATAACTTAAAAACGGTTAAGTTTGGGGTAGGGTGTTTCATAGTGAAATCAGTCAGAAATGGTGAAAACTACAACCCCCTCCAGGATCTAGGTCGACTTAACCTGTAACCCTGTATAAAAGAAAACTACACAACTTATGAAGAAATTGGCTTAAGAAACCAATTAATTAGTAATAACCTACGAATCAAAACATAGTTAATTTCAATAGACCGCACGGTTCCTAAGATATCGACCAAATTATGACCAAACATTCATGATTTATTTTTATCGTAATGTTTTTCTTGACCGTGTTTTTCACGTTCAAGGACCAAAAGAAACAAAAATTTTATGTAAATTTAAATTTAATGAAGGGTAGCAGCTTCCTTCTGTGTATATAACACATCGACTCCCCAGCCCAGCGTGGGGATTATCAATTAAACATTAAGGATAATATAAGAGGCCTATATCCAGCAGTGAACTAGTACAGGCTGTTGATGTAGAGGTCTAATCCTCATCATAACCAGTCCTTAACCGACCATTTAGTCTGGAGCGAAGGGCTACCAGATCGCCAAACCACCTTTTAAGCGTGATGGTGTTACCTATAACCCTAAGTGGTGTGAATGATGGTCATGCCCAACAGGCCAATGAGTATTTAGCAGGTCGGTTGGTGATCCCACCTTCGAAAGAAGACTAAATGCAGGTGGTTTTTGCCACCACCTCAAGTTAATAAATTTGCCGATCCAGGGCTTCAAACTTCAACGTATGACTGATTATTTTCTGATTTTGCGAATGAGGGATAGTAATGAGGGACAGCCGACAAAAAGCCTACGACAAATTTTAAAACTGGTCAGTTAATTTCAGGGTCTTATTATAGCAGGTAGGTTAGTCAATTTCAGAGCCTAATAATAGCATGTTACTTAAGTAGAGAGGAGGTATAATATAGATAATTTAGTTTCCAGGTGCAACCTTACAATGACCCTGGCATGAAGCGGAAGTAGCACATTTCATTCGCTGCATAGTTTACCTATTATAACTACAGAGGAATCACAACAGTCGTGAGAGCAAAGACTAACCTATCTGATCTAAGCCGATCAACGCATAATAAACGCGTTGCGGACGGAACGGGACGGTTTTTAAACATCGTTACATACAAAAGTAGTACAGTAGTAAAATATACGCGACGGGAGCGTGGACGATACGGGGCTTGTTCTTTTGAATGTAAAATGTCCTGTTCCGACCCGTTCTGCCTGGGACAGGTTACGGATACAGATACCTTTAGTGTTAGACTAAACAACGGAATTCATGCCCACCGGGTGGTACGCACTTTAAAGGTAGTATGCTTAGCCTCCGGAGTTAGGTAAATCTAGCTTAACTTTATTTAAATGAAATGAAATGAAATTTACAATAAATTTCATTTCATTTCATTTCATTTCATTTCATTTCATTTAATTAACTATTTTGATAAAATCAGTTATATCTTGAATTTATTAATATCAGTTTGAAGCTAACTGTACCATTTCTAACAAAACAATGTAAAGGTCAATACCGCGCTTCACGTTTTTCAATGGATGACGCATTACGTAGATTATAAGAGTTTGTACGAGGGAACTACCTTTAGTTGGCGTTTATTCATACTAACAACTGCTGTTCTGTGGCTAGGCCGGCGCGTGCGACGTCGATATAAAATCAGCCGCAGAGCGACTCCGTTTCATTCGTATTCAGAACGCTATACTGAACACATTAGCAAACCAAAAAATCGCGCATCACGCTCGAAACATAAAAAGTTCTAAACAAAACCACTTCGAGGTCTTTTAGTGAAGTTCAACGTTCTAAACTCAAAATGAAGATGTACTCAGTAGTTGGAAACAAGAAGAAAGTGACCATGGAGTCCAACCCAACAAAGCTAAAGGTGGTTGGCAACAACTGCATCATCAGGGTGGCAACAAACCAAGGAGACATTGAAGTGATCGGAAACGACTGCAGAGTGGAAGTATCAGACAATTATGGAACTGTGAACCTTGTCGGAGGAAATGGATTTGTAAACATCGGGAAACGTTGGAAAGGAGACAAAGTCCACATGATGGGGCCATCGAACTACATGGCGGTTGCAGGGAAGAAAACATCACAATCCTTCGAAGGTCAAGCACAGCTTTCTCCCTTCAGCAAGGATTTGGATGATGTCATCGAGTCTATCTTCAGTTTTGTGATGCGGTGATTTGAATCTCAAAAAGCTTGAACTTTGAAGTGCAGTGTTTCAAATCGTGAAATGTTTTAAACGAAAAGTTGACAGAAATAAGTCAAATAAGTGAAAAAGTTAATGAATAACTTATTATTCGCCTACTTTTACAAGTTGGCTTAAATGTTGTGCCTACAAATGCTTTGGTAGAGCAACTGATAAAGGTTTACCTGCTTAAAATTGTGTGGCAAAATAAAATGCTTGGTGTTTTTTGAAAATTGTTTTTATATCATTTCTGTCATCCCTAAAAGGTAGAAGATAAGAGCTATGTGAGGCATAAGAACTAGATTTTCCGCTATGTAGATCATGCATTAAAATTTTCTTGGCGATTTTTCAAGTGTTAACCTGATATGTACATAACAGAAAAAATAGTGTAGGCTCTAAAAGAGTATTTCGTTTGTTAAAGGAGCTACTATGATAATAATGTATTTTCTGTATTCACTTCTACGTAGAAGGAAAGGTAGGTAAGGTCATTTCAAAATAAATTCTAATAGCTATCTACAACATCCGTGATGTTATTCCCCTGCGGACAACCATTGTACATTACCTTACCACGTGATTAATGGAAGTATAATTTGACTGTTTTGTTATGCTTTTAAAACATGGTAATTAAGGTTATTATACTAAGCAGACAGGTACTTTTTAAACAAGTTTTGAAGAGAACTCTGTTTTTGTTTGTCTTTACAGACAGGTAGAGCTAGTAACTTGACATTGGTGTCGAATAACAAAACTTAACTAATTTTACTGCAATAAAAATGCATTGCAATGCATTGCAACATTTGCAACATTATTATTGCTATCAAATTAGTTTTGGTTTGGTAGGTACCAATAGAATCGAACCCATTTGTCGCTTCTGGCAACAAAGTTTTACTAATTTTGTGTAGTAAAAGAAGCGGTTGGACGACGGTGCAGCCGAGATAACCGTTGTAAGCGTTCCGGTCCTCTACCATCCTCTCTAAGTGGCCAAGCCAGCGGAGTCGACGTGCCTTCGTTTCGCCGATGATCACACACAAACTCGACCGACGACTGGCGAATGGCGACTTCTCTTATCGGTCAAGACACACTTCGGGTCGCTTCGCTGAGCCATAGGAGTAAGTAAAAGAAACATTTGAGACATAGATCTTGGATTAAAATGTCTTTGATCCAGATTCTGATATCTATAACAGAGACATTTTCTAACTCAACAATATTATGTCGAACTTATGCAAAAATTCGTTGAAAACGATAACACTTGACAACCGTTATCACAACGTCACAAAACGGAATCAGACATTGATGTGATTTGATAACGCCTATGACTAACACTGCGTATTTGTAGAAGACGAGTGTGAATGGCACAATGCAAACATACGTGGTAAACTGGAGCGTTCAATGAAAAGCCGGTTACGCCGCGCCCCGGTTAGAACACGGACTGGTGATCTTCATAGTAGTTATCCAAATATTTAGATTTTAAATTCTAAAACGTATCATTTTGAAAAAATGTCTTTATCGAGAAAAGTTTCTGCTATTATATTTTCAGCTTAGCCAGAATCTAGGTAGGAACCTGAAGTAATATAATTATATATAAAAATTGGAAAGTATTATTTTTTCTACTTAAAAAAGAGCAATCGTCGACATGCAGCGCCTTAATTCATAATTAGCGTCTACCTACATTATCAGTAGAAGTCAACCCTAAAACAATCCACATAAGAATGAAATTGTAATACCTACTTTGATGCTGAAGTTGAACCTGTAGGAAACAGAGAGCCGAGCCTATTATGCTTGCTCTACCAACTAGAAGACATTCGTCTTTTCTAGCTGGTAGAGCAAGCAAGATCTTATAGCAAGCAGGACAAAACAACTCCAATAACTGCACTTCAAACGCAACCCAATTAATTTGTGGGAATGGCATATGTGCCAAATAGCTTTTGCCCGCGGCTTCGCACGCGCTTTTCAGGTAGCCTATTTATATAGCCTATGTCCGTTTGCGGGACAACGTTTACCTTCCTATCAATTTTATTAAGATCCGTTCAGCCGTTTAGGCGTGAAAAGGAGTCAGACATGCAAAATTACTTTAATTTTTATGATGTTAGTATGGATTGAAGGGCAGTGACATTATTTGACATACTATACGGGAAACTTAGATAACCTCCGTCCAGGTTAGGTGCTGATCTTTTAGTATTTATGTATTAGTTTGAGCGAGCTATGGAAAGAGCTATGCTCGGAGTTTCTCTGAAGGATAGGATTCGTAACGAATACATCCGACAGAGAACCAAAGCTATCGACATAGCTCAAAGAATTAGCAAGCTGAAGTGGCAGTGGGCTGGCCATATCTCGTGATGAACTGACAATCGCTGGGGTAAACGTATTCTTGAGTGGAGACTGACTCGGCAAACGTAGTGTAGGACACCCTCCGCCCAGTTGGGATGACGGTCTGCGAAAGACTGTAGGTAGAAACTGGATGCGGCAAGCTGGAGATAGGGCGCTATGGCGCTCATTAGGGGAGACCTATGTCCAGCTGTGGGCTAACATAGGCGGGTGATGATGATTATGATGATAATTAGTTTATATTAGTATGAGTTTAGCATAAGCACCGCCATCTTTTCCTTTCACCTTGGTTGCCTGGAACAAATCGCGTTAAGTGCCGCCATTGCCTTTCTATAGGATAAGTATAAGGATAAGTATAGGATAAGTTAAATTAAGTACTGAGCGTTTTATAAGACAATGCAATAAACCATTATCTATCTATCTATCACCCAAAAACGCAGGAAGCTGCTGCATGCATCAGGCTGACAGGGCCCTGTCGTTCATAAGAGAAAGCCTATGTCCAGCAGTGGACTAGCAAGCTCATGACATAAACTCATAGTCTGTCAATCAACTAATCTCTTACTATTCGGATACCGGATATTCGGATATATAGTCGAAAAAAGTTATTTGTGAGTTAAATTATCAGGTAAAGGCATCTCGTGACTACGTACAATTTAGCCTTTCAAGTTAACACATCGAAGTAATTACAGTGAACGTAACGTGGAGTGACAGCACTTTCACTGTAGACGGGACTTTTTAGGAGAAGAGGAAAAACACAAAGTTCCGTGAAAGACAGCTGAGTATTTACAGAATAAAAGAAAACTTAAAATCCAATAAGTACCTTATACATCCTTCTGTGATAGTCTATGAGGTCTTAGAGCTAATTGATAGAAAATACCTACATATCCTTTTTAAGAATAATAATATAATATATTTATGTAGTAGGTTCAGTTTAGTTAATATATTAAACCATAGGAACACACATTGAAACACTTAGTACAAATTAACAGTTTAAAAACATTATAATAAATAGGCTATTGACATAAACTTACAGAATAAATAGACAAATACAATAGCAAAACAAAATTATTAGCTGTTTATAGAGGTATTGTCAAAAAGAAATACATTGAAAAAATTGTGGTGTGCAGGTACGCAATACTACTTAAATAATACTTAAATTAAGAGAAAAATACTACATGTAAGCCCAGTAACAAAATTGGCTCTGCCTCAGCATGAGATGGATATATTGATTATACAAATGTTTCGGGAAAAATAATTTATAATTTTATCGTAGACGTCAGAGGTTTTTTATAGGCCTCGCTGACATAAAATAGGTACCTACTACATAGATAATGCTTATCTTATAAACTTTTCCTTATAAGGTGTGAAAGATGAGTCAGTTTACTAAAAAGTTAAATTTATATAACTCGGTTATCTAATCAGCATTCTAGTTTTCGGATGTTTACGGTTATAATGACGCCTAAAGTTTAGAATTGACGTCTTTATAACGGCAATAATTTGGTATCAGTACCTATGCTTACATCTGTTTGCAAAAAATTGATAGGCACTGTGGTAGGTAACGTCATTGTTTTGAGACAGCTGTGTAGATAATATTTAAACACGTTTTGAATTTTTGTAATAATATTTGTTAAGTAAATCAGGTAGGTGTCTAAAGTGGTAAGTATTGACTGTATCGGGTGGATTTCATAGATTTGCTCTGGTACCACATAAGCCATCGGTAAAAAAATCTTCAACGACAACAGAAATAGCAATAGCTAAGAAAAAATTAACTCAATTTGACACATCAGTAAACTTTTTAGAAATCCAATTGAAAGCCATAATTCAATGTGGGTTTTCCACGCAAAATTTCGCTAGAAGTCAATAAAATTAACACCTAAATTCACGCCAGCAGTCTCTGGATGACGATCCTATTTCAATACATTTGACCTTGACATCGTATGATCCACATATGTGATGTAATATCTACTGCCAGCGTCACTGTCGTGAAAATACCGATTTGTTTAGTGGAATTACCTACTTACCAACGAGTACGGCACACCCCGGGCGGGCACTCGCCCATTTCTTTATAGAAAAGTCGCGTCTCGGCACATGCGCAACTGTGTTACGATACACGTGCAACTGTGTGTGTGACGTCCAGTGTCAGTTCATGAACATATTGTGCGAGTGAGATAGTTTCAAAATAACTCGAAGACATTTTATTTTCTTATTTTCTTCTAACAAAAGGTGAAATCAAAGCAAATAACAAAAGAAATTTCGTATTTTCATGATCAAACAAACAAAATATTGAATACCATCGGCGTCGCCTGTCAAAATAACATCTGCGCCCATGCGTGCACCGTACGTCCGTTGCATTTGGACTGCAATAAAATTCGCCTAGAGGCTCGGCCGGCGGGGTGAGGAAGCTCCGTCAGGTGGGAGGCGAAGAGTGTCCATTATAAACGTTCGTATTATTTAGTATTCTCTGCCTACTACGGTCTCACGGAAATAAAGTACTCGTACTATGTTTTTAGTTGCTGATGGTCTTTATTCTTTTGTCAGGTCGATTTAGAAGTGTCACTAATACTATTTTGGCCCCTCATAGGTTCATTTACTATTGTTTTTTATTCGTAATCAAAATGCGGCCAACGAGCGGCGATATAGATGAGTTAATTAAAATTTGGTTTAGGTTCATATTAATAAACATTTTTTAATAAAAAATAGATTTTAATTTCTTTATTAATTACACAACACCCACCCAACTTGTAAAGTATGTACTCGTATGCTTGACGAGTTCGCAGTATTGACCAGCAGTGCAGTAGAAAGAACTTGACGAACATGCAGGAAAAATAAAAAAATTATGGCTTGTCGAGAATGCAGTCTTGACCAGTACATATGTTGTGAATCCAAAATAGTATGAGTGATACACTCACGAATACATCTGCGCCGTATCAGCTGACGTTTTAGGTCTGACATATCTACGGCTATTTCTTCTTCTTGTGAGGTAAGTAGCTAAGCCTGTGACTATATTGAGTTTAGATACGGATCTCTGTGGTTAAAACATTATGGGACTATTAAACAAAATAATGATTACTACTAGTAAAAAACAAGACTAAAGGTTTCCGGTGCAAAAAGGCTTAGGTAACTACTATACTCGTAAAATATCAGATTATCTAGGTAGAGGATAAAAAAGCTTGGGACGGGACTTGCCCCTAACTCGAAAAATAACAACTAACAGGCTAAAGGTTTCTTCGTCGCTTCTTTACTTTAGTATACATACCGAAGCGACAGAAATAAAAAATATCACTGTATTTCCGTGTCAGTGCTTACCTAATTGTGGCCTTTTCTAAGTGCACGTTTATTGTATTTACTGAAATAAATGGCCTTCATTATCAAAAAAAAATTACAATCAAATACCTAATAAAAACAAATTACAACTAGTATTACTATTGAAACAATTAAGCTAGCTGCAGACTGTTGCAAACAATCTGCAGACAGATCAACTGAATCATTTCAATAGGTACCAGTCGGAAGCGTGGTACCCAATAAAGAGTTTTTGAATTTGACTGTTGTCAATGTCTGCTACAATAACTTCAAAACAAATCAACAATCTAGTAGGTCAATCTACTCTTGATAAAGGTTGTTAAATCTTTATTTGACCGACTTTTGTACCTTTCACCTACATCTTTCTCTTTCACTCACGAGCTCTGAACATTCTCTCTCTCACTCTAGTGATTCCCCGTTCTGCCGATCACGTGGAATTGGTTGATATGCGGTTTTTATAACGACATCGTAGATACGTGTCTGATTTATGCAAATCAAAGTCCAAGTTTAGAGTTGCATAGGTTTGCTAAAATAAATAAAAACATGATAATTAAAACTAATTTATCAGATTTCTTTTATGGGTCATTTGAGCTACCTGTAGATTTATAATACACTTGAGAGCAAAAAAATCGCACATTCATGATTTTTTGTCATAACTAAAAAAAAAAAAAAAAATATTATGTTTCTGTAATGCAGATTCATAGTCTATTTTAATACCTATCCAGTGGTATCTGATTTGTCTTTCAATCATTACATAAAAATGCTTTTGTGGATTAATAACAAAAATGCATGTTTAGTAAAAAATTCTTTATTCAAGTATTGGTGTCAAAGTTATGAAATTAAAAGATAAAATTAATTTAAAGTTTGTTATTAATACCGAGTGTTCCCTCCCCTAGCCTGAATCACTGACTCCATCCGTGTTTTCATTGATGTTACTAGACTTTTGATAAAGTCTTGAGGAATAGCCTCCCATTCCTCTGCGATCGCCTGTTGCAGCTCCTGTAGAGTCGATGGAGGAGCATCTCGGCCTCGAACTCTTCTTTTCAGCTCGTCCCATAGATGTTCAATGGGATTGAGGTCTGGGCTTCGAGCTGGCCACTCCATAACGGTCACATCCACCTCTTGAAGGTACTCGATCACTATGCCAGCAGTATGCGGTCTTGCATTATCTTGCATAAACAGAAAGTTTTCGCCGATAAACCCAGCAAAAGGTACGACGTGGCTCTCGAGTACTTCCTCAATGTATCGTATGGAAGTCAATCCTCTTGATTGGCGACCAGTATTCGGTCCGGTGATGAAGGCAAGCTCGGTTTTTGCTTCCATAGACATGCCTCCCCAAAACATGATTGATCCACCGCCATAGGCGACACGTTCTGTTATGCAGTATTGGGCAAATCGTTCTCCCAATCTTCTATACACCTTCCCCCGTCCGTCGTTGCCATGCAAGCACATCCTGCACTCATCAGAGAACAGGACTGCACTCCACTGCTCTTCGGTCCAATTCAAATGGTCTCGAGCGAACTGAAGGCGGGCTTCTCGGTGGGCTGGGGTCAATTTCGGCCCGTTTGCTGGCCTGTGTGCAGTCAGGCCACCTTCTCTCAATCGTCTTCTGACTGTCCACCGGCTAACTTCTACTTCACGAACTTCTTGAAGTCGTTGGCCCAGTTGAACTGCGTTCAAACGACGATTTCTTAAAGATGTCGTTATAAGAAAGCGGTTATCACGCTCTGTTGTAGCACGGGGACGGCCCGATCCTTGTCGCCGTTGGTAGCCACCAGTCTTTTGATACCTCTGGTATACACGCCGAACGGTAAATCGGCTCAAACTCAATTGTCGAGCCACTTGACTTTGCTTAAGCCCCGATTCAACAAGGGCAACCACTTGAGCGGCTACTTCTGGTGTAGTATCCATTTTCGTGTTCCGTTTGAAGCCAATATCAATAGAGAACCTTTCACACTGTACGTTGGTATGCAAATGATGACCATTCCCTCAATATGCACTCTTTTATACCTGCGATAAATCCCGCCACCGGCCTTACCTGGATCGAGCGACATAAGGGGGTCTATTGTTTTGTTGCTAATGAGTTGTTTTTAAAGGTAAATGTCAACCCTTTATCAGTTCTGCGAATGCCTAGATTATGCACTTTAATTTAATTTGATTGTAATTTGCTGTAAGCTCCAAATAAAAAAAAAATTGAACTTTTAAGTAAAAATGTGCGGATGTGCGATTTTATTGCTCTCAAGTTTAGATTCAGGTGTTACCTACTATGCGGAAATCCATTGCAAATATAAGGACGAAAGATATTTAGTAACAATTCCGCGAAAAAGCCTTCTCCAATAAGATCTAACAAAAAGTAGTCCGTGTAGAAGACCACACCAACCTCAAAATGAAAGAACATCTATCAATATCAAGGTCGAGTGTTGTGGTGTTGTGTTGTCCTGATAGTCCTCGTGGAGGGACGAAACTAGTTGACGACTTGCTTTATTAGATGTTCTTTCATTTTGTGGTTGGTGTGGTCTTCTACACGGACTACTTTTTGTTAGATCTTATTAGAGAAGATTTTTTCGCGGAATTGTTACTAATATCTTTCGTCCTTATATTTACCTGTAGATTGTTTGCAACAGTCTGCAGTTCAGATCTGCTCAATAGTTTCAATTGTAAGTACTAGTTCTTATTTGTTTCTATTATTTAATTGTAATTTTCTTTGTTAATGAAGATTTATTTATCAGATGACATTAATTTTAGTGGTAAGATTTCAAGCTAATAAATTGCTAAGACAGATTTATAGGTACCTACAATTTTGTGATGACTGGGTACGTTATACGTTTTCGTCAAATATATTCCATTTACCATCTATTTTCAGTAAACTTGTCCAGAAAACATAGTGCTGTGGTCACCCTATACTTACCACTTGTTGTGGTAGTTATTACGGTATTAGCTAAATGGGTAACGTTCTCGTGCACCCTATACTTGATGTCACAGTCTATCAAATGGATCTAGAAACAATTTGATATGATATGGTGATGTTGCCAACAAAAGTGTCTAGTCGGGTAGAATTCTTGATCTATTCATTTTAAATAGTTTTCTGAAACCTTGATGGTTTTCGAATCGTGTTTTCAATCTTGGAAGATAGATAGATTGGAGATTTTAATTGCAATACCTAGTGTAAGTAATTGGTAAAAGTAATAAATACCTAATCATCATTATTGACAAAGAAAATTACAATTCAATAATAAAAACAAATTAGAACTAGTATTTACAATTGAAACAATTAAGCTAACTGCAGACTGTTGCAAACAATCTATAGGTAGCTCAACTGATCCATATCAATACCAGTCGGAAGCGTCCCCAAGACGCTGTCTGCATTGCCCCGCTGTATGGCAATGCTGATGCGCTGCGCCAGGTAGATACCCACCAGCTCTCGGGTCACGCGTCGCGTCGACCAGACGCTCAGATAACTTTTTAAAAACCCAGAGAGCCTCGGTTCCCCACGGACCTAGGGTCTCGACCCCAAAGGGAGCAAATGTGTAGGCTCTATCGAGACCTGCATATTTGCATTTGTTAAGAATAAATTTAATAATAAATAAATACTTATTCTCTAAAGAACGTGGACCTCTAATAAATAAACCCTATACTTACCCGAGTACCAACGGAGGAGGGTTATATAAGTCCAAGTAGGTAGGTATACCTTTTTTTCTTCTATCTCATTAGTGAAGCTACTGAAATGGCACATACAATAATATTCTAGACTGTTCTGAAGAACACTATTGTGCAAAGTGGCAGCGCAAAGGCACGCCTATTCACTATTTTTTAAAACTATCCAATATTGGTCTGTTACCGACTGTCCGCTTTCAAATTCCCACCCAAATTGTCCAATCCATTTATGATATCTCTATCGTAAGGTGATTTGTATGACTGTACCGAGGCCTAGCACGGGGATTGTTGAAACCCATTCCTTCAACTTACGCAATGTATACCACATTGCGTAAGTTGAAGGAATGGGTTTCAAATTATTTATTCGTAGTTTCAAATATTTCAAGCATTTGATGACGATGTGACGTAATTTTTCTCTATTCTACCCTAGACAACAATCCCGTGCTAGCATACTCACATGAAAACGAAGCAATTTATTTATTTCACTAAGTACCTAGTCTATCCTTTTTTGCAGGGCCAGGGCTTAAAGTGTTCCTCACACAACTGTCAAAAATGACGCTCAAGATTTTGAAGATATCGTTTTTGTGCAAAAATACTGAAGGTGTGAGAAGAAAATGGATTTATAGGTACTTATGGATAGATTAGTATTTTGAGTCGATGTTATTGAGGTTTGCTGATAATAACCTCCAGATTTTTTTTTATTACTACATTGTCCTACTGCTGGGCGAAGGTTTCCCTCAAACTTGATAAATGATTCTAAATTGATTAAATTAATTTAAATTGTATACGAAGTAAGTCTGTTGTGCTCGAATCACATCAGAAAATATGATATGAAATCTTGCATCGATGTGGTTCTTATACACTAACCAAACTCGATGCAGAATGTTTGTAAACAAATCACGGCACAAATATCTAAAACTCACTAGCTTAGAGTCGAGTTTCAGATATAATTGTAAGCGATATTTATTGTCGATTTGAGATCCTAGCGATCTCAAATTGACAAGTAATGTAAATTGCGTAGGTAGTTGCGGCGTGTAGTGACTTTTAGGTTATGTATGGGCTGTTTGTTTACAAACATTCTACATCTAGTTTGGCTAGTGTATAGACGTGAAATAATTTCAATCTTCTTTCTTACTCACTAGAGCAATCATTCTACGAATAAGAGTGTGATGAACTAACAGATTATAAATATTGGAAGATATCCAAATGATTTCGCGACGGAGTACGTTTCTGAGTAAACCGAAGCTGTAATCAGCTGTTTTTGTGTGATATGAGTATTTTTCCGAGAATTTATTTTATAATAGAAAATAATCTTATGGTCTGAGAAATAAACTAAAACGATAAATGGATTGATTCATCATAATTCATTCACTCGTTTAACTTTGTCATTATTTTATACAGCCTGCTGGTCAATTCAGAATCCAGATGTATTCGTGAGTGTGTCACTGATACTTTTTAGGGTTCCGTACTCAAAGGATGAAAACGGGAGCTTATTACTAAACCTCCTCTGGCTGTCTGTCCGTCCACGCCCGCCCGTCTGTAACTCAGTAATATTTCTGTCAGGGAGCTGTTGTATCTCATAAACTGTTAAAGGTTAAGAATAGTTGAAATTTTCAACAAATAATAAAATAAAATAAACTTTAAAATTAAATAGGGCTCCTATACAAAAATGTATTTTTACTAAAATAACGTATAATTAATTATTAAGGGGGGCAACGTCCCTATCAAGTTGAACAACGATCATCGAAGTTAAGCAATGTTGGGCGCGGTCAGTACTTGGATGATGGGTGACGTGGGTGCGTCATGTTAGCATTTTGATTTTATGTGAAAAAATAAAAAAAATTTGGGTTTAGGGTATCTCTTGTTTCTTTTGAGAAAGTATATCAAGTATGTTACGGAACCCTTCGTGTGCGAGTCGACTCGTACTTTTCCGACCACCACACCACTCATTTTGATAACGAATAAAAACAAAAGAAAATTACCAAACGCGGACAAATTGTATACTTATATCGTAAACCCACCTCGACAACTGAGCCCTAACATAATAGATCTATGGCCTCAACGCTTCTTTTGCTTCTTTCCTCGGATCCTCATACTTGACCACCGATCAGTTCACCTTGAGTGAGCTTGAGTTCAAATCCGTGTTGTAGCATTTTTCGGATGTTATTTGGGTTACCCACTGCTTCTACGTCAGTCGATTTTGTAATTCCGGATCTAGAGCAGTCTTTTTGGTACGAAACCATGTCAGAGGTTCATATCAACATTATTATATTTACGGCGGTAAAAATACTTCAATATCTGGGTTATGTTATGACTTGAATATGACGTGTTCCAAAAACATTGATTAGGTACAATTTTATTATGAATAATCTTAATAGAAAACATTAATAGTTGACACAATTTTATTGACCCAAATGTGGATGACGAAATTAAAAAACATTTAAAAATAAAAGAAATTCAAATTTTGAAAATGATTTAAAAAAAGCAAAAAGTCAGGTTCCACCGAGATTTGAACTCGGATCGCAGGATTCAGAGTCCTGAGTGCTAACCGTTACACCATGGAACCGATGGACGGCCGGCCAATATTTGCTATCACTACGTGTCTGTACTTTCTAAGATATGCGGTCACTCACTTGAGTGTCCACTTGACGCGTGAGAGTCAAGTGAGTGCTTGGAACTCAGCAATAGCCCGGCCGCGAGCGACTGTAGGATAACCGACCAACTATTCAATGTTTTGGAGCTTCTGTAAAAAAAACTTGCACTGTGTCTTCTGCTAGCCGCCTATTTTACTACGATCATGTGTGTATACATGAACAAGTTTTCTTTGAAAATAGCTAAAAGTCTTGAACAAAATCCGCTCTAAAATACACAGTACATGGTGCAGATAAATTAAATTTTATGCAGATTATAAGCCCAAACGCCATCTTTGTTTGATCCTCGTATAAATGGAACACCCTGCTTAGTGCCAATTATATTAAAGAATGAAAAAGAAATAGAAAAACACAAAATAAATAAAACAACAAAAATTACAAGACACATAATTGACTTTAGATAGTCCTTACTGGAAAAGATGTTTAGTTTTGCGCGTTGAAGTCTTTTGTGGAATTTCGGAGCACTGCTACGAGATGAGATGCTATGCCAAGTCACAAAATAACCATTATAGGTCAAGTGTCAATATTTTAGGTTTGGTTTTAGATTAACAATTTAGTTTCGCTGTCGTTGCTTTAGAATTTTGTTAAAATTTTACTTTATGACTCAACCGGTTGTTCGTTCGTACCCTAAATTACTTAATCGAAAATCGAGTTATTCTGGATTCGTCCCATTGGGACGAATCCGGAATTACTAGATTTTTTTAACAAATGCATTTTCTCTTGCCAAATTGACGTTGATAAGAGATTTATTTATTTGACCAATTATTAGGTAGTTATACCATAAATTTAATAATACCATAAATTTCATAATATAAGGATAAACTTAGAATATATAATAATAAATAGATATCATAGATATTCTCTAACGGTCTAGCGGTCGCGTGTTCAACCGCTAATAATGAGGTCCCGGGTCTTCCTCTTCCTCGTTTTCCTTCTCTAGGATACCATTCAATGGCATCTGTGGCCCATTTATCGATCTGAAATAATCGATTGTTTAACCGACTTCAAACAGGAGAAGGTTCTCAGTTCGTCTGTATGTTTTTTTAATTTTTTTTATAAATTGGTATGTATGTTACATGATGTCTCCGCCTATAGGTAACCGATTTTACTGATTCTGTCACTATTGTATAGAGAATGATCTCGAGGTGGTCCCATAAAATTTTTATTCCCATGGGATTAGTATTTATCGCGTTAAACTTAAATAGCAACATAATATTTTTGGAGAATCACGACTAGCTACAACAGTTTTGGTGATGTCTGCGCCAATTGTTATTAGATTTTGATGATTGTTTCGATGTTGTATAAAAATTGATTTTGAGGTGGTCCCCTGAAAGTTTGATTCTCGAGGAATTGCTATGTGCGCCATAAAACGTAGGTTTGTAAAAATTCTACAGAAAATGATAATTTCATTATCACCTAAGTAATGGTTTCCATGGCAACGTGCGTCAACAGTTTCATCCATGTGTCAACAAACATGAAATCTTTATTGACAAAGAAAATTACAATTCAATAATAAAAACAAATTAGAACTAGTATTTACAATTGAAACAATTAAGCTAACTGCAGACTGTTGCAAACAATCTACAGGTAGCTCAAC
Organism: Eupithecia inturbata; assembly: GCA_963662085.1. Lineage (NCBI taxonomy): Eukaryota > Metazoa > Arthropoda > Insecta > Lepidoptera > Geometridae > Eupithecia > Eupithecia inturbata. Next base: position 3,118,101 of record OY759180.1, on the reverse strand, counting down.
AAACTAAATTAGACTTGAATTATAACTAGATGTCGCCAGTGTTTAACAAAATTTTTTGCACGTGAACATAAACCTTCGGTCAGGGAAAGTAAGGGAGGGGTGATTTCGTTTGTCCGAGACAGATGTAGGTAGATGAATATTATCTATAAACCGGAATTTGAAGTCGGTTTATCGTTTTTTAAAACACGCCAAATTATTATTTCAACAAAGTCACAAAAAGAACAAAATTACAAATTATTTGATTTATTAAAATAACAAATTACGGCTAGTACCTAGGTATTTACACGTAAATCAATTTCTTAAAAATCTAAGCCGTCACCAGAAGGCAGAGTGCCCAGAATGCTGGCAGCATTGCCACGTTGAATGGCAATGCTAATTCGTTGAACAAAATAGAAGCAAGCTTAGCTTACTTCCATCCAATTTAAGCATATCAATATTAATAGCACGTGTTAAGATATTTGTTCAACTGTTGTACTAATAGCACGTGTAAGATGACGTCACAATTAAAAACAAACACTCTACGCGACACACTTCACACCATAGGTACCTACTTAGGTATGTTGTGTTGTGTGGTGTATTAAAATGATATCGGTAAGCCATTCATTCGTTCGGGGAAGTATAGCAAACAAAGGAGCTGTTGTAAAGGGGAATCCTTTGAAAAATGTTTGGGGAAAATGTAAATAAATTGTACTTGAACTAATTCAATAAAAGGTTATTTAATTTCGACGCGTAACCCGAGGTATCTGGCGCAGCGCATCAGCATTGCCATACAGCGAGGCAATGCCGGGGGTATGCAACAGTTGAGCTACGTGTAGATTGATTGCAACAGTCTGCAGTTAGCTTAACTGTTTCAATTGTAAATTTATACTAGTTCTAATTTGTTTTTATTATTTGATTGTAATTTTCTTTAATTGTAGATTCTTCTAATGGCTGTGGTTGCAGTTGAAGTTTTCGGAAAAACGTTGTTGAAAAGGAACAAGACGGCTGAACTGAAGCTTGTTCGGAAAAGTTTTATTATCAGATTTTTTATATAATCAATAGATCTTCTGTTGTGCACAATCTCGCCTGATGGAAAGTGACGAATGTGTCCGACGATGTACGCCGAAGGTCTAGACTCCTGTTCACTCTTGTTTTGAAGGGTCTCTTCAAAACAAGAGTGAACAGGTCTTCCACCAGTTCCAGTACCAGGTTGTAATTGGCCATTGGAAAAACAGCAGCAGGCGCTGTCTGTTCCAAACCTTAGCGGTGCCAATGACAAATAAATAATGCTGGACAAGTCACTCAACACCATTTAGCCCCAAACAAAGCAGAGTTGGTGTTCTGTGTACTAGATATCTGATATACAATATAGTACATAGATAGATATTTGTATACTATACATAGAAAACACCTTGAACACCCTGAACAAATATCAATTTGTCCCAAGGCGGGAATCGAACCTGCAACATCCTGCGTCGCAGGCGGACCTTCGCCCGCTACGTCACAGAGCTTGTCAATGATGAGATGGATACCTAGGTAGTTACTTATTTCTAATCTGATAACGTACCCGGGTCTCCATATGGTCCCTTTCTCATCTCATCAGCGCAGTAACGTCCACTCGTGAACATGCTCTCCGAAAATGGCGTTTTGCCATTGTATTATGTCATTGCATTGTATTATGGCGTTTTGCCATAATACACGCTTGGCAAATTGGTGATAGCAGTGTAGGTGTTAAAATAATGTTTATAAATATTCTATCTTGCGTTTACAAGTAGTACACACTTTTACCTCTTTTGTAGATAGCTAAATGTAACCTGGCCCACATTAAGTTGCCACTTCAAACCCCCATAGGAAGCACTACACACCTATCAGGCGACGCTCCCGATCAAATTAAAAATTGATTTTCCGTCACAAAAAACCTCATAAAAATATATCAGTCAAAGCACGCCCAAGTAACCCAGTACCCCCTCTCCAGGTAATATTACCTTTGGTCATTGGTAGAAGTGAAACTCAGGTCTTTTAAGTGACCTCCCAAATTATTTTTTTTTAGAGAGAACGTAAACGAGATTTGTCCTGCAAAACTTAAAAAAACAGTGTAAAGTAATTTGAAGTCTGTTTTTAGTTTTTTCACAACAATCGAATTATTATCTGATTCTAATTCTTATCTGCACTGCGCACTGACATCCCGCTTGTGAGAGTGTATATTGAGCAACTACCTAGGCTTAAAAACCCTAGCACCTAACTTCTTGAATCGCACTGTCTTGTTTTTTAGGGTTCCGTATCCGAAGGGTGAAAACAGAACCCTATTGCTAAGCTTCCGCTGTCCGTCCGTCCGTCCGTCTGTCACAGGGCTCTATCTCATCAACCGTAAGAGGTAGACAATTGAACATTTCAGAGAATGTGTTTTTCTCTGAAAAACACAATAAATATACAAATTAAAGGGGACTTCCATACAAAAATCGTGATTTTTGGCGGTTTATTTCTTTATAATTATGTGCTTGTTTTAGGTATATTTAGTAATTATAGAATTTTTGATAAATTTTTATGTAAATCTGGCTAAGCATTCTTGCAAATGCAACCTATCTATGCTCAAAATTTTAGAGTTTTTTATGATATTGGCATTCTAAGATTATTTATTGGGTATTTATCGCGTACCTTTTGTTTTATTTTCCCCTTCGTTTCCATCGAGTTGCAGCGACTTATTAATCACGGGATTCCACGAAAAGAGAGACGAAACCCACCGTCACGATTCTAATTTGGGTGTTTCTTGATCTCGTTTTGTGACAGTGGCGTTCACGGGATCGAACTTTTGGGTCATGTAGCTCAATCCAGTGGCTGCTTCCTGAGTCTAGCAGGCTAGCAGTTATCGCCGACTTGTTCATTTGCCTATTTTTGACCGCTGCTATGTGCTCTTTCACCCGTTCGGCAATCGTTATTTTAGTATGTCCTATTTGCGCCAAAACTGCAGTCTAGTAAACGCCTGGCATTTGTAGAGGTATGACATCTTTTGGTGTTCTAAGTAGCTGAGCAACTTTTGTGTGGGGGATGAGAACCAACTTTATTGAAAACTTTTCAGGATACTTTCAATTTTATACGTCACCCCTTTCACATATGGCAGAAAGATTGTCTGCTGACCTCTGGCATTATTTGGCTCCTCCTCTTTGTGTGTCCTGTATTTACGTATCCGTTCTGTACGAGAACCTTCTGAACATGGATGAGTTCATCCTCCAGATGTTCAGGGTCACACAAAGCATGAGCTCTGTGCGTGAGTGAAGACACCACAGACTGTAAGTGGTGCGGATGATGATGTGATGCGGCGTTCTGGTACCTATCTGTGTGAGTGGGTTTTCGATAGACACTGTGCGCTAAGGTAAACAAAAGGTACGCGATAAATACCCGATAAATAATCATTAATAAGTTAACAGATCGCGAAAGTTTGAATAGTATTGATATTGATATTGTTTCTTCATATTATTTTTCTGAAGTTGGATTCCGCGTCCAACTCCAAAGCTCTACATAATATTCTCATTAGCATCCGTTTCATTAATTTTTTTTGTAAATAGTTTTATATAAGTAGGGTCTTTCGAGTTTCACTTCTATTTCTATTTCACCTGCCCCAGGGGCATCGTCGACTTTAATGAAAAACCATCAAATTCCGTAATTGATGGGAGCGTGACAGCATTTCACTCCTTTCCTCTCGAGACGTACAATTTATTAATCAAAAATAATAATTCACAGGTAAATGCTGGACTTGTAAGTACAAACACGCGATTTTAAACTTTATTTCTGGTGAATAAGGTGCGCTGTGCTTGGTCTTTAGGGAGTATGGTGGTAGATAAGATCTGTCAGAAGGGTTAAAAGGACAGTGTTAGGTTTGGACTTGTTAACTTAAGTAATCTGTAATTTATGCGTTTCATGAAACTTTAACATAAAAGTAGTGTGTTTGCTGTGGACGGGGTGGGGTGTTCCCTATTAGAAAATCACAAAATTAAAAATGATTGTATTGCATGATCTGCTTACTACCTACATAGAATTTTTGTTCACCGTGTAATAAGAATCCTTTTAGATGTACACAAATTTCAAGCCATTAACATAAATCAAACTTTGGGTAGACATTTTCGAGTGCCTTGGCAAAATGTTCTTCCTACAGAATCGCTTGCTATATTTCTTTGGCAAGGCACCAGTACCCCACACACAAACAAAGGCCAACCGTTCAGTCTTTAGTTTAGACTATATATGTATATGCAAGCCTATTTAAAAAAAAATAAGGATGACCTTCATAAACTTGGTTCATCATCATCATCAGCCCCTGTCGACCCACTGCTGGGCAAAGGCCTCTCTATGTTTATGCCATTCGCATCGGTCATGTGCTGTGGACTAAAGCACTGACTGTGACTGACTGGGGAGGTGACCCAGAGATGGTTGTAGGAACGTAGGACGTCTACCACCGGCGCGATGGGTCGATGTCATCCGCAAAACCGTAGGCTACCCTACATATGGCCCAGATTAGCGCAAAGCTGGTTTATTGAAAAATATATTAGCGGCCAAGTTCTAACAATCTGCAAAAAAATGGGTAAGGGTCTCGTCCGCGAAAAAACTCGTCCGCGGGCGAGTTTTTTCGCGGACGAGACCCTAGAATATACTAGTACCAAACTGAAGTGGACAACTGTCCACTTCAGTTTGGTACTAGTATATTATTATAAAATCTGTGATTTTGGGGTAGGGGTACAACTCGTCCGAATCAATAACCAAGAGACTAGATTCGGACGAGTTGTACGACTTAAAAATGAAGTGGACAACTGGTCCGCGGAGGAGGTCATTTTGTACCCTAACCCAATAAAATAGGAAGGTAGGTTTAACTAAGTTTTACTTTAGGTAGGTACCTACCTGTAGTTATTCTGTGGTATAACCGTAAACCTAATCCTAATTATGCAGAAAGACTGGCAGACTGGCTCCACCCAGACATAGATTAAATCCACACCTGGTCCCCAGCGAAAGAGTTGCTTTTAATTAAACTAGGTATGTAATCCATTAAGGAGTGCCGCCGCGATGTATAGCGGCTGTTATCGGTAGCTGTCGTACGTTAATCATGGGTTTATGGGAATTTCAATGGTTTTTGTGGCTGGTTTTTGTCCCACAGGTGGGAAAATTTGGCTTTTGCTGTCATATTAGCATTCTGTCTGGTTGAGGTTGGGCTTTTTTGGGTTGGAAGTTGGTTTTCAATGAACATCTGTGTTATTTACAGGTGGTAAAGCGCTATGCAGACAGTCAACTATTGCGGCAACAGGCAACTCGCAACTAGCTGTTTGCATAGTGCCTAAAGCTTAATTTTATTAGTGGCAACGTTTTACGCATCTGAACATAATAGCCAGATAACAACTTATTATAGTACTACATCATAGCAAAAAATAAGGGAAAAATTACAAAAAGTCAGGTTCCACCGAGATTTGAACTCGGATCGCAGGATTCAGAGTCCTGAGTGCTAACCGTTACACCATGGAACCGATAATATATCAGTCGAAAATTAAGAACTGTATCGGCCACTGAATCTCAATTTTATTTTTGTAGACTCGGTCAAAAACAAACCTGTTTATATCTTGATATGAACTGGTCTGTGGTCAAAAATAACCAGCTATGTATGAGCAGAGACTAGTTAGTAGTATTACTTTACTAGTCTCTGGTATGAGGTACGAATTTAGGAATGTACCTCTAGTGCACACACACGTGGTCATTTAATCCCACCTCAGCAATTTATATAACGAATTATTTAAATGAATTCAGCGAATATAAGTTTGATCACTTATAATCGATGACGCGCTATAAATAAAGTGCTTATTTCGCCATAATAGCGTCAAATGATAATTTAATTGGGATTATTATACGACTCTAGATAATGATAGGCTAATCATTTAACGCTACATAAATACAATGAGTTATATGTGCTTCTTTACCTTCTGCAAAACCGCAAAATGTGGACCTCCAATAAAATTGTCACATAGTTTTTCAATTGTTTTGTTGTTAATTGTTCTATATAAGCAAGTGAGCAATAGAGTTGTATGTATCTTTAATTATCTATCCTAACTATTATTATGAAAAATAATCTACTCTACTATTCGGAAATCACCATCATACCATAAGCTCCGTTTCCACCGCAAGCGGCGCGGACCCATTAAGGACTACGTTCAACTCGCAAGCGTAAACTTATACGTGTACCAACAAACACTCGAGCGAAAAGGACTGAGCGAGCAGAAAGCGTTGAAATGACGCTCCGCCGACTCATCTCTTTTCCTTTTGCGGTGGAAATCCACAGACAAAACTCTTTGTTGGTGGAAATGTAAACCCATTTCATTTTGAAGGGGTCCGTTCCGCCAACCCTTTCCCGCTCATTACCCATTCGTGGTGGAAACCCGGATTTAGTACCGGTGAAGCTTTAGGTGTCTTCCCAAGAGTTCTCTGACAGCTTCCTAACGTTCTGACCTTTTCATAGCCCTTATTTATACGCCCAACTTCCAAACTGTCAAAAAGCACCCATCTCATTCGATTCGCAGGTTTCCTTCAGAAGTTATATTAAATATTCAGAATATCAATCAATATGAGACTAGTGCGCTGCTGTTGCTATTAATATTTCATATTACCACCTGGGTGCAGTCTGGGAGCCGAGGTGGAAAATACATTTTATAGAGATGATGGATTACGGGGTAGAATTTGTTAAACATAAGTACCTACCTAACTACAATATACACTGGTGGCAATTCAGATGTCTCCAAAAATAAAGTAACTAAAATATTTGACAGAAATAAACGTAACCATCAAAAGTGACATCTTTTTTATTTCGATGGTTATGAAAGGAACGGCACCATTTTTAGTGGTTTCAAATTAGTTTAGTTTAGTTTTCGTGAGATCTATTGACACGACTAAGGCCCACTTGCGCCATGGTACTAACTCAGAGCTAAATACTACTTTGAAGTTAAATTCTAATTATGTCTTGTACCACCAAGAGTTAGTAGGAGTTAATCTTGAGATAAATTTAGAAATTTTAACCCGCCGATGTGGGAGGGTTAAGACAACTAACTCTGGGCTAGTAATGTCAAAAATGTCAGAATTGAGATATTTTAGGTTATTTTTTGTTGGTTGTGTTTGTTGCATTCAGTAATATCGGTTTTATTTTGTCCTGAACAATGATAAATGAATGGCTGCTGTCTGATGATGATGAAGAGATCATCGAATACATTAGTCCGGACTTTTACATAGGTAAGAAGAATTGCGGAACGGTCCGATCATTTTTACTCACAAAGAGACAAAGATTTTCATAGAAATTTTGACAAAAAAATAATAAACTGTTCTCTTTAATTTGGAAAAAAATGGATTGGAATATACAAATGCGCTGGCTACTAGGTCGCACAGTAGCAATTGTCATCATTTGTGAAATTTGAACCGCGTAACCAAGGTTTTTTTTTCCAATTTTCCGTTTACTATTGTAAAATAAACACTACGCGCAACAACAATGAAAACCAAATCAAGGACAAGACGACAACAAGTCATTATAATGCGACCAAGAACCACGTGTCATTTCAAATCTGACAGAAAGGAATAGACTTATTCAAAATACTGTAGAGCGAGAGAGATATCTATACTTACACAAATCAGTATTCATCGTACTATGTAAAAATGAATGGATCGGATGTAAAAAGAATGAATGATCATGACAATAACCTCGGGTTAATTGACTCTGGGTTATTTACTACTGCTGCAATATAAACTCTGAGTAAAAACTTTAAAAATTAACGCTGGGTTAAGAAACCTTGAGATATTTATTTAACTGAAAGTTTTGTTACATGTGGCCCTAACTCAGTAAAATTAAAGCGACCTTTCTGTATGAGAATCGCTTTAACACCATTAAAACATTGAGAGGTTCTAATTTGTTTGCTAAAGAAAATGACAAAACTTGAAAAGCAGCTTAAGAGGCACAAAAGTGCCTGAGTTATGTAATGTTATCGCATGTTTAACGTTCAGTTACGAAGAGTGAAGGAAAATAAAAAAGAGGGAACAAGTATTTATTACTTTCCCATGTCTTACGTTCTGTTCATTACAGATTTTAAGATGGATATAGAAGCAAAATCGAGAAGTGTAAGGTGCGCTAAAATTTTCAGCATATAACTATACTGAACTTTGCTGGACTGGAAATGGAATAAGCTACGTGTACCCTAAGGCCTGGTGAACTGTGCTGATCTATTTATTGTTATTTTGTCCCAGCTGCATCTATCTTTGCTCAGTGAACGACTCGCTCAAACTCTTTCCGGCACTCATTGGCTCAGTCTGAACAGTCGCAGAACAGGAACCGATAGCCGTGCAAATAGAAAAACCGCGTCATTTACTTACTGAATAGCAAAGATCAAAATCAGCTGGGCAAATTGGGAATAATCTAATAAGTTTGTTATTGTCAGGAGAAGGTTCTTATGTGCTAATTTATAAGAACATATAAAAATTTGAGACACTTGTCTTCCCCTTAAGTGGAGACAATAAGAAAAGTGCCAAAGGACACGTTCTTAGTGATAGGTTTTTATAAATTTATGATAAAACAAAATAACCCATTAGCAAAATCTATGGCTAGATGGTAAAGTTATTCTAGTGTATTTAAATATGTATGCTTGATAAAAAAAAGGAAGGTTCTTAGGAAATAAAAAAATAAGAAAATTGCGCGGAAATTTAAGAAAACTTAACGATCATAATACCAATTCGAATTCGATATTAAAAGAGGACTACGTCTGTCGGGTCAGCTCAAAAAAATATAACAATATAACAATCCTTTGGGAAAATAGCTTCAGACTCTTGCACTACTTGGCTTGTAGCCGTACCGTTTAGATATTGGCAAAAAACAATATTTTATGCCGGTCGCTAAGCGCCTTTCACAAAACGTATGCCTGTGAACGCTGGGGAGCTCACGAGATGTTCGTCCGAGGATATGTTTGGAGATTACGTTTCATAAACTACGAGATATCTTACTATAAAAACTATCGTAGTTTGACGAATTCATTACGGATGTAAGCGGGTTAACTACGAAGCTTATTCTTATTCTTGGAAGAATGTGCGCATGGAAGCTCACCCTGATGAAGTCCCTCGTAAAGGGATGAAACGTTGGTGTTCTTCCAACACAAATAAGGTTCGTAGTTAACCCGCTTACATCCGTAATGAGTACGAGATATCTGCCTACAGCGCGAGATTTTGAGATCTTCAAAACATTTTTATTATTTAATTTAATGTATGTTAAGTTACATTCGACTAGAGAAAACAGTGATCTACAATTGCTAAACAAGACATGGTTTAGCAAATTTTTTTGAACTCCATATAAGACTCCATATTGTGAGTGTTTGTGTGCGTCGTGTCCTAATGCCCAACTGTCGTCGTGATGTCTCTTCACCGGACCATCGATTAGCAAAATTTTGTATTTTCTGAAGATGTCTTGCCCCAAGATCTTTATCCCGTGTATCCACACCGCATTAAATATTGACACAATAAAAATGTAGAATGGTGGACGTGCGGTTATGGCGACTAGAAGAGTTCCATCGTTTCCTGCCAATAAATATCTTATACGGTTACACTGTCTGGGGAACACTTCGGCACTTTGCAGGCGGTCATTGGATCTGCCGTTATTTATCTAGTTCCGTAAATGTTTGGGGATAGAGTTCAAATTTGAATAGGTTATTTTGATACGTTGGAGTCGGCAATGTGAAGGAGAGTTGTTTTTATGGGATCGCTGTTTGTTCAAAAATAACTAGTGATTATTACAATCTATATCGTCGTAAGAAGTATATAACCGTTTGGGAAGATTTACCTTGTTCTTAGGTTCATTACAATTGTCTCAAATCTATTTATAACAGAGATTTCAAAAATTAGACAGCGAATAGACCTAAGAACCCTATCAATGTTATTTAATTTATTTTTGTGTTATCTCGAGTTGGCCGATGGTCCTAATAAATAAATAAACCCTGCAAGACATATCGCTTCAAAAATAATTTATGTAAACAGTTATTTTTGCGGGTGCTGCAATACCGATTTGATAGGTATTTCGTACAGCTACGTCCAATAATAATTTTGAACTACAAAAAAAGCAAGTAATAGTAGAAAATCATAAATGCAAAATTAGAAACTGTTTCCGCCCGGGATCGAACCGGGGGCCTTGTGCGTGTGAAGCACACGTGATAACCGCTACACTACGGAAACTTGATATTGAGTCTTCAAATTTTATAAATAATCCAACAGATCAAACCAGAGACTAATCAATCGGATCAAGGCCTCACCTCGAGCCTTTCCATTCCATATTCTATTAACTCTTGCAACGAACACTAAATAAGTAACATTTTATCAACAACGCCTTAGGGTGCACCTATAAATTACGTGAGGCGATTTTGGCAATTTTTTGACGCCCCCCCTCCTTTTGGTGAGATGTCGTGAGGTTTTGCTTGACTCCCCTCCCCCTTAATTTCACGTAGGTACTTATTATTTTTCGAAATGCATATTTATAGTAAATTAATCTGTGCTTGATTGCAATTTATACGTAAGATTTTTTTTGTACAACAGTTAACAATAGACATATTTCTGATTCTGATTGCATTTAAAACTTCTAAGAACGTAGTCAAACTAAAACTAACGGAAAAGTAATATGCAGCAAATCGTAAACGAACGATTTTCTTTTACAAAATCCTGCTTCAACACGAACATAACCAACAATTGAAACTACCAACGCGCAACGGTAGGAGTCCTAAAATTCGTTGAACAAAAATTGCGTGATATTTGCCGATACCCCTCTTCCCTACGTGAGATTGCGTGAGATTTGGCTCGACCTCCTCCCCCCCTAAACGCCTCACATAATTAATGGAGGCCGCCCTTACCTCTTTTGCTTTTTCGCCATTACGCCTTGGTTAAGGCAAAGCGACACTATTTGTGACACATCACAAACAGAACAAGAGCGTCCTCTGAGACGCGAAGTTGTGATACGCAAGCCGGTCTAGTAAATATTTTATTAAAAGGCGAGAGGGCTATCGCTCTTCTGCGCAATATCGCGGGCGACGGCGGAACAAATCGTTCCACAAAATGTCGCTGGGGTGATTGGAGTAGTGGTGGAGGAGATAGGGCGTGGGGTTCGATTCCTCGCTAAAGCTAAAGAGCCTAGCTAGTCTAGTCAGGAGGGCCAGAGTAGGGTCTATACTCTACTTTGGTCTATCAAAAGCCATCTTAGCTATTGTAACCATAGGTAATTAGATTGCGATCATTTGTGCTAGTAATATGATTTAATTTTCAGAGGGGTTGTCGATTTGACGTCAGTAACAAGACGTGATCGTGACGTCTCCTATTTCCATACAATTTGGTACAGCGCCTCTACAGTGCGCACAGGGAACTACGCAAATCCCATACTAAAAGGAGACGTCTCACGACCACGTCTCGTTCCGTTACTAATGTCAAATGGGTGAGTCTATTTAGTCGATAAATAAATAGACAACTGAAAAATTATAGATCCTCACTTGATAGGTAGGTATTGCTTATTTAGGTACCTACCTATTATTCTCTCTGGAAAAAATTTTCAACGTAAATTCACGTATGAGTCAAACACCCTGCCATCATGAAATTAAATGCCTATTCGTAACTAACATTGTTTTATGCTTCCAAGCTTAAAACAATAATAATAATAATGCTGGACAATCCACACAGCATCATCTAGCCCCAAAGAAAGCAGAGCTTGTGTTATAGGTACTAGATGATTGATATACTTAATACAATACATAACATAGATAGATATTTTTTATTATACCTACATAGAATTAACCCAGAACACCCGGTGCTTATAACAATGTTAGTAAGTTAACTAAAACTACCTTATAGATTGGTACTTTACCTATTAGGTACTTTTAGTTTCATCGTAAACAAACAACACGAGCAATTTTTCTTTCCGATAACTATTTTCATTTTCTTTTCACAGTGAAGCTCCCAACAAAAAATATGGACGTAAAAAAATGAGGTGGGGAAACAGTCATGTCCGAACCTCATTTGTCGCCGCCGTAGATTACGTTTCAAATGAAAAAGCGGGTAGTTGGAACTTTTTTCATTCTCTGGTTTTACAGTGCTGCAATGTGATTGTTCTGGAGCAACATCTTTGGGTCTTGCTTTAAAGGAAATTTTTTTTCACTTAGATTTTGGGGTCGATGGAGGCCCACGCGGTATTTGCTACCCAGAGCGGTAGCGAAATCCGAGTAAGTAAGTATGCGGACTATGAGAAATCCAAGTGAAACTTATCGCTACCGCTATTAAATTCTGCCCGCTCTGGGTAGTGAATACCGCAGAGATCTGATCAGGTCTATAAATTGGTAGTAATACCAAAGATGTTTACCCCTTAGAGCACTCTATTTAGGCTGGTTAGGCTCAGAATCGGACAAACGTCACGTGAATTCGCAGTTTTCGGACAGCAGGGTGTCCAAAACATAAGATTTCTAATTATTTTAGTATATTTTTCTCCATGTTTTGAATTTAGTTGCGTTCATTGTATAATATACAAGATCTTTCTTAAGAGCACAACTAGTTTTGTAGCACTGTAGACACTTGTCTGTGAGTGGCATCGAGAATCAACCCCTTGACTGATTTGCATGGGACAAATGGTCTTCTGCGAGTTAAGATTAAAAACGATACAAATTGTCTTTGACAATCCTTCTAAACAGGAAGAACTTTTAATAAATTTCAAGATAAATAAAAAAAATATATAAATCCTTATCAAAGCTGTTTCTATTTTAATTTCTTGCTATATCTCTGTGTGAAGTTAAATATCTAATATAGGTACCTACCTAAATTATTCTTGGATACTTAAAGAACAAAACAAAATACTATTAAAAATACTAACTTGTTAAAAAGATCTCACAACCTTGGCTAATGGCTAGTATTTTTTCACATTCTGACTTTATATCTAAAAAAGTACGTAAATATTTTTATGTAAGATAATTATTGAGGAATACACCCAAAATTTATATAGAACCATTTTGTGGGCTTTGTGAGGTTTTTAAGCATTAGAAACATTCATTACGGATGTAAGCGGATTAACTACGAACCTAATTTGTGTTGGAAGAACAAATGCGGAACGCGCGCGTCCGCACTCACCCTGAAGAAGTCCCTCGTTTAGGGGGCAAAATGCGCGCCATTTTGTGAAAAGGATAGGCATAGGATCTCGCGTTCATAGGAGCGGGACAAAGCACACGTTTTTGGAACGGCCTGAGCGCAAAAATCAAGATATTGTTTATTTATGTTTTTTTATTTACAAGAAAACAACGCAACTTACGAACAGACTGGGCCCGTACTCGTAAAAACGAAATCGAAGTTTCTGATTCTTTTTCATGCAAACGCTAATCTTATGCAAGGGCCATAAGAGTTGGTTTTGCACGAAAACGAAAAAGAAACTTCGAGTTTCCTTTCCCGAGTAGGCCCACTGGTTCAAGAAACCAAATAATTAGTAATTTATTTTTTATTTTATTTTTTATTTTTTAAATTTTGTAATAAACTACAAATCAAAACATAAGGATATACTTTATTGACAAAGAAAATAACAATCAAATAATGAAAACAAATTAGAACTAATATTTACAATTGAAACAATTAAGCTAACTGCAGACTGTTGCAAATAATCTACAGGTAGCTCACCTGATCCATATCAATACCAGTCGGAAGCGTCCCCAAGACGCTGGCTGCATTGCCCTGCTGTATGGCAATGCTGATGCGCTGCGCCCAATAACCTATCCACCAGCTCTCGGGTCAAGCGTTGCGTCGACCAGACGCTCAGATAAGTTTTTAAAAACCCGGAGAGCCCCGGTACCCCACGGACCTAGGGTCTAGACCCCAAAGGGAGCAAATGTGTAGGCTCTGTCGAGACCTGCATATTTGCGTCTCTTGAGATCCTCGACCAAATCTGCCGCCGCACCAGCCCTCACTGATGTCCTCGGAAAATGGGAAGGCGCAAGTGTGTTGACGCATGTAGCGTCCCACACAATGGGCCTCCCCAACTCCTATGGGACTAGTGTCATGCCGTCGGGCCTCTTACCATCGTCACGCAACAGACCATTCGGTTCGAGAATAGCTGGTAAGTTAGCGGTCACAAAGGCCCGCTGGATGATGTCGTTAAGGCTGGCATGACGAGATATCCGACCGGTGGCCCTAGTACACGATAATCCGTGATGACCAAGCTGTTCGACAGCAGTACCTACCGCACTAGCATTGATGAGGCGCGCAACACCTTGCACCCAACCGAAGGCATGTTGCGATACGGAAAGTTACGGGATCCAAAAAAGTGCCAGTGTTAAATGAAGGAAATACTTGCAACCAATGACCTGACTCCCATTTAGAAACGGCCAGGAAATGGGCACGATCCGCAGAGCACGTTTGTATCAAACAATTCCGTGTCAACTCACACAGAGGCCCGTCCCATTGCCGTTGGGACAAAAGAGATTTTGGGGGAGCAGCATTGGGGCAAGCACAATGCCAAGCCATTCGAGCTTCGTTTAAAAACGAAATTTTGAATAAAATTCCAGGTGGGTCCAAACAAGAACTAGTGCTGTAGATGGATGACAGGAACGCCGGAAGGGCTACACTTGAAATTTCGTATACCTAAGCCTCCCAATGTGACAGGCAAGGAGGCCTGCGACCATGCCTTGTCATCTAATAGTAGTATTCTTTATTATGTTGTCTAAGCCTTCCAAGATCTCGCTGTGTTTCCACAGTTGACTAAATCACAAATAATACGTAAATGTAGGTGCTATAAGACAAAACCGAATTATTGTACAAGCTATATTAAGTTTGCTATTAATTTAGAGCAGTCTGTCCGAAGTTTTGTTGAAATTTTGATTTTCACATCTACAATGGACTGAAAAAAGACTCATCAAGAATTGGTGAACCAAGGCTGTAATGTTGGGGGCCAAAATATTGAATTTTCCAATGATATTGTTTTTGTGTATACAAGAGTCCGAAATAAAAGCTCGCACTTTGAAAAATTGAATACCAAATCTATTTTTCGAAATTCATCTGTGATGATTTTTAGATCATCAAAAACTGTGTTTGCCACCTAAGGTTCCGTCTCCAAATAGCAAATATTGAGCTTGGATTGGAGACGTTGAATTATCCAAACATAAGTCATTTCAATAGACCGCAGGGTTCCTGAGATCTCAACCAAATTATGTAAACAGTGCACTTTCATGATTTTTTTAATTTCTCAATCGTGTTTTTACATATAAGGAACCAAACAAAAATGTAGAATTTTATGTAATTCGAGTTTTGTAGCACGGGAATCCCGTGAGTACTGAGATCTAGGCCTAGTTTAACAACCAAACCCGTTATCTTCACCCTTTATAAAATGAAACTTTAGTGTTCTTCCAACACGAATAAGTTTTGTAGTTAACCATCTTACATGCGTAATGAATACGTCAAACTAGGATAGTTTTTATAGTAAATTATTAGTAACAACTTTCACCTATTACAGTTATGTAAAAAAAAAAAGCGAGCGCATTTACCCCACTTCGAAAGGGTTAAGTACCTCTTTCCACTTTGTAGAAAGCTACAAAGTATCTCACGGGAAATTACTCCGGATCGGATAGTATCCAATCCATCCGGATGGAAGTACCGACGGATGGAAAATCTTAATCCAATACCCGGCGACATCAGATGATTTATATACTATCAATCGCGAGGGGGTAAGATGCTGCTGAAAGTGGAAAGAGATTCCGATAAGGAAGATTAAAGCTGTCCATGCTGTCCATTGGAGCGGAATCGAAGCGTACGCACCGTAAGGAATTGCTGCTTTGTATTAATTTCTACGGTACAGCGTGTACTGGATTGGCATATCTGCCGATACCGATGCCAGGCTTATTGTAAATACCGACGCCGCGTATGCTGCGTACGCCCCGATTCGTGGGCGCACAGCTTTACGGGCGTTTTTATTTTCTGCCTATAATAGAGGTATACTATAGGTATGTATAAATAGGCAAACAACAAATAAAAAATTTTGTTATATGGAAACGTTTTAAGATTATTTTAATCCCATGTGAACTGATTCATCTAAGAATCAGTTCACAGTAAAAGTATTATTTATGATATACTGACTATTTTCTAGTAAATAATAGCCTGTGTTATTCCTGGCCTATATGCAATATTTCAGCTCGATCCGTTCTGTAGTTTTGGCGAGAAGTAATAAACATCCCTCCATCTAAACCTTCGCCCGCGGCTTCGCACGCGTTTTACCAGGACAAAAATTAGGTCGTGATTTCATACAGAACTAGAACTTTAGCTAGAACTACATCTACGAAAAATTTCAGCTTTATCTGTTTAGTAGTTTTAGTGTTGTCTTTGCCCAAACATCTTACAACGTCCCCAACATTCCCCTTCTTTAAATAAATAAATAAATAATGCTGGACAATCCATACAGCGTCATCTAGCCCCAAGCTAAACAAAGCTTGTATTATGGGTAATAGATGGCTGATGTACTTGATACAATACATAAATAGATAGATATTTTATATTATACATAGAAAATACCCAGAACACCCGGGACAAATATTTGCAGATCGTACAAACATTTGTTGCAAAATGGACAAATGTACCTAGCATAATGTATCTTTATTCGTAAAATAAGCAGAAAGAAAATGGCGAAATTGAAATTTCTACGATAAGTGCTACGTCGTAGAGGTTCTACGAAATCCTTCTTAAGGAGGAAAATTGGATTTTAATCATACAAAATCATAATGATTTTTAAATTTATCAAAAATGTAAGTTCTAGATATATACGTTTATGTGTAGTGTCATGATCCATTCAGTAACTTAACTAGTAGGTTTTGGGTTTGTCTTCGCCCAAGCATCTCACAATTTAAGAAAAAATAGAAAGAAAACAAAGAAATATATTTATTAGTTCACTACGTTATAAATGACCTAAAATTCTAAATAAAACAACTAGGTAATAAATATAAAGTAGCGAATCAAAAGGTCCTGTCTCAGCATAATGTTGCTCCACAGAAAGTAGAGCAACGCTGGTTTTCTGACAGGACCTTTGGCACGTGTCAACATGGGTGGCAGACATACGATAAAATATATATATAAATGTATATAACAAAATTCTAACAACTTACAATTAAACACAATAACAAAATACAAAAAAAAGGGTTATACATAGTTTGAGCTAGCTGTTCAACACGGGATCGCAATCTCAACTCAGAACTTGACATCTTCACAATCTTGACTTCCTAATATAAGAAGGATAGGATAGTATGGACATTTTGTCAGCAGCATTTTAAGGGCCTGACTATGTGCAATACACTCAGCGAGCACACCTGAGCGCAATCACATTAGCCGTGCAGTACGACAAGGATTTAGAAAACTCAAAAATAATATGTAAACGTCAATAGAAATGTTTCCTTCTCTTTGGAATTGAATTGGTTGTCTTTTTAACCGAGTTGAGAAAAAGGAGCAGGTTCTTAATTCGTCTGTATGTTTTTTTTTATGTATGTATGTTACTTGATATCTCCGCCTATTATTATTATTTAACCGATTTACTGGTTCTTTTACTATTGTATAGAGAATGATCCCGAGGTGGTCCCATAAAGATTCCCGAGGGTTTGTATTTATGTATTTATCCCGTTTAACTTAAAAAAAAAAAAATTTTTAAGAATCACGACTAATGGATTCCAGGGCAACGGGTGTCAACAGTTCCATCCACAGATTACTGTTAATGTGTCATCAATAGTAGATTGTATCATAAGGGAGCAAAATAATATTTTTGAATCCTGAACGTAGAGAGAGAGAGTGATTTGAGATTTGAGGATGAGGGATTTGAGGGATTCAAAGTACGTCGCCCGAGCCAAAAATATATTTTGCGCCCGAGTGATACACTCTACTTTTCATCACCCTCTATGAGAAAATAACAGGCGCCTCATATTTTATTGTACCTACCTAATATTAGGTCCTTACATATGAAATTGGCGTTTTGTATGGGAGGAACAAAAAGTCGAATATTTTTTAATATAATATATTTAATTAATCAAAGTATGAACCATTATTTTCTATGCACTTTTGCCATCTTATAGGTAGTTCATTGATCCCTTTACTAAAAAAACCAGTCGGACGGGAATCAATAAAATCTTTGAAGGCGATTTGGACTGCCCCATCGGAGTTGAATTTTTTCCCTTGCAAGAAGTTATCCAAATTTCGAAAAAAATGGTAATCTGTTGGAGCAAGGTCCGGGGAGTACGGAGGATGTCTTAGACTTTCCAATTGAAGCTCTTCTAATTTAGTAGCCGTCTGTTGCGCAGTGTGTGGTCTAGCGTTGTCGTGAAGCAGCAGTGGCGTGGAGCGATTGACCAGCCTAGGTTGTTTAGCCGCTAGCTTTTCCATCCTGGTTTGCAATTGCTGACAATAGACATCAGCCGTAATAGTCTGGCCAGATTTGAGAAAACTGTAATGAACAATACCGGCACTAGTCCACCAAACGCTTACAAGTAACTTTTTTGGGGTTAATTTTCGCTTGGGGCAGGATTTGGCTGGCTGGCCAGGATCCAACCATTGCGCTGAGCGCTTCCGATTATCGTAAAGAACCCATTTTTCATCACAGGTAATGATTCGGTTTAAAATACCTTCATTATTGTGCCGGTTTAGTAATGTAACGCAGCAGTCGACGCGCGTTTGCCGGTTTGCTTCAGTCAATTCGTGAGGTACCCACCTTTCAAGCTTTTTAATCTTCCCAATTTGCTTCAAGTGAATTAAAACAGTTTTATCACTAACATCGCAGCCTGCAGCTAACTCGGACGTGGTTTGCGATGGATCCGCTTCCACAATAGCCTTCAACTCTTCATTATCAACTTGAGTCTCAGGCCGTCCACGGGGCTTGTTCTGCAGGTCAAAATTTCCAGAACGAAAACGTTGGAACCAAAAACGAACTGTGTTTTCTTTTGCAACACGACCGCCATACACATCATTCACCCTTCGAGTTGTTTCCGCAGCACTAGTGCCACGGCGGAACTCGTACTCGTAAATAATGCGATATTTTAAGTTTTCCATTTTGTAAAATGAGTGACGCAAACAGAAAAAAACAGAAGAAAAAAAACAAATGAATGACGATCATCGAAGCACAAATACATGAGTCTATAGCTGTACAAATTTGAATTTGGAATTCCTTACCAAAGAGGAGAAATTTGTGATTAAAGTGGCCAGTACGAAAAACGCCAATTTCATATGTAAGGACCTAATATTATTAATTAAAACATAGAGTAACAACTAAATTGAAATTAAATAGTATCTAATAATAAAACAAGTAAAAACTTATATTAACATTTGAGACATTTTCGCAATTATGAAAATTTATGTTTACAGTTTTATTAGGATTAGAGATTGTTGTAGATTTTATATTCTGCGTTTTTGAAATAATGTCCAAATCTGGCTCTAATTGAGGAAAATGTGACGGTGAATCTCGTTGTTTGGATGTATTACCAGCCAGTCTTTATTCAAACAATATTTGCGTTCGATTTCTTTGGCGCTGAACACTAAGATGTTCCAAATTCAAAAACTAATTATGCACTCATAAAGAGGATTAAAAAATCATTACTGCCCGCTAAAGAAAACACCATCTTTGGGTGCACTTAAAGGCGAACCAAGTCGTCATTTTCGAATAGATGGGATGAAAACTAAATTAGTCTTGAATTATAACTAGATGTCGCCAGCGTAAACTCAATTTATTGCACGCGAACATAGACCGTCGCGTCGTCGGTCAGCGGAAGTAAGGGAGTGGTGATTTCGTTTGTCCGACATAGATTAATATTATCTACCGGAATTTGAAGACAGTTATAGTTTTTTAAACACGCCAAATTATTAGGATTTAAGTTATTTTTCATCCCATCTATTCAAAAAGATGCAAAGGGTTCCTCGATAAGTACGAACAAAGTGGGTAATTCCAGCGCAATTAATAACAGTGATGAAATGACTTTTGCATTTGGAACACTAATAAAATCCTGGCCGGTAATAAAAAAGAAGACCGCTGTGGCGCGGCGGGCGAAGATCTGCCTGCGACGCAGGAGGTTATGGGTTCGATTCCCGCCTCGGGACAAACACAATCTGCAAATATTTGTTCCGAGTGTTCTGGATGTATTTAAGTACAATAAAAATATATATCTATGTAGTGTATTTGTATTAAGTATATCAGTTATCTAGTACCCATAACACAAGCTCTGCTTTGCTTGGGGCTAGTTGATACTGTGTGGATTGTCAAGCATTATTAATTAGTAGTAATTTGGTTATGTACCTAAATATAAATATTCGTCACTACTAAAAGCATCTCTTATTTATTTTTCTCGTATGATGAATTTTTTTCATAGTTTAGGATGAAAAGCAGTGTGCCACACCGTACCAAAATTATTTAACCTCGAGCGACATACTTTTAATCCCTCGCTACGCTTAAGATTCTATTCTATAATCTTTCGCTTCGCTCTGGATTCAAAAATTCGCTCTCGCCTTAAATTCATTATTTTGTTCCCTTGTGACACAATCTACTATTGTACTTTGAAGAAAATGTACGGTAACTTAATGTTACTAAGATTAACACCATTAAACTTATTTTTAACAGTTTCTCTCACTTGATTATTAGGTACTTAGTCACCTACTTAATCTACTTATAAACGTTGGTAGATCAGTTTTCATGTAACTAGCTTGGTTTCCTCTCGTTTCTTAGATTTAACTCCTCCACCTCTACAGCCTATATTGGTCCACTGCTGGACCCAGGCCTCCCCCTGATAAGCGCCTTATTGGCTTTTATCGTACAGGGGGTAATGCCCATAATCCCCACGCTGGGCATGCGGCCCCCCGCATGATCTTGATCTATTTTTTACAAGACTGCTCTGATCTTAGGTGCTGTCATAAAATAATGAAGAATCTAAGGGCTTGGGTTAGTTTCAAGTTTATTGGCTTCCTCACCTCACCTAACAGACTAGTGGTCCACTGCTGGACCCAGGCCTCCCCCTGATAAGCGTCTTATTTGCTTTTATCGTACAGGGGGTAATGCCCATAATCCCCACGCTGGGCATGCGGGGGGATCGCAGTTTGGTGGTAGAATTGTTTTGCAGGGGACTCTGCTGCCCGCCCCCGGTGGATATCCCTTAGTCGCCTCTTACGACACCCGCGGGAAGAGTTGGGGTGGTGCAAATTCTAAGCTGGCACAGATTTAACTACTAATTATTATTGTCTTTTTTTTTGGTTTGTTATTTTTATTTTCTTGTTTCTACATAAATAAGGAGACCTCGAGCAAACTGTGATCTGGCAATAGCTATGGGCTTTCAGAAACCTTAATAATTCCGTAACTTAATATTAATTACACCACAATTAATTAACAAAGCAATAAATCAGTAAACAACTAAAGGGAATTCCATCAAAATCAATAATCATCAGGGCCGTTTGAACCATCGCAGTAATCAGCGATTAATCGCGACAGTCGAGTTTAACGGCAGTTTATCGAGTGCGTACAGCAGAGTAGTAAGGTAGGCTAGAGCGCAGCAGTCGAGAGAATAAGCAATGTTTGGTTTAAGAACAAACTGAGTTCTTTTTTTAGTATCGTTGGATTTTATTTCAATTCAAATTCATCAAAAAATAGCATGTTTAAATCTTATAATTTGGTGGTATAATCCTTCACTTCGCTCTGGATTAAAAAAAAATCGCTCACGCCCTAAATACATTATTTTGTGCCCTTGTGACACAATCTACTTTTATATCTGCGTTATAAAGACGCGCGCTGTGTAACGCAGATAAAAAAGCATCAACAGAACATTTTTTAGAACTCGTTTTTGAAATATTTAAAATTAGTTTCGGCCCGCGGCTTCGCACGCTTTGTTTCTATGGAAACGTTTAAAGGGTATTTACTTAGTGTATGTTTGATTCCGGGCTTAGAGCTACATCTATGCAAAGTCCGATCGGTTGAGTCGTTATGGCATGAAAAGGTAACAAACATCCATCCAAACATCTAAACATACAAACTTTCGCGATTTTAATATTATTGTGATAGGGTTAAATGTTGTAAAGGCCTATAATTATCCCTCTGTCCTACTATTGTTTGAAATATGTCCGCTGGCAGCGGAGTTCAATTAACGGAGTGCGTTATTAACGGCGCTCCCCGACGTCCGATTAAACTCAATCTCCGGTAATCCGCGGCGCGGGGCCGCTTCCACCATTCTTTAGTTGGATATTTTCAATTTTAAGTGATTGTGAAAAGTTTTATATAATTAGAAACACAAAAAAACTGGTAAGAAAAGAGCTTTTTCATTAAACTTTCAGCCTGGTGTTCACCAAAAGATAATCGGACAAATAGGCAGCTTCGTTGGTTAACTTTGTCGTTCAATGTATGAAAACTTCTGTCAAAAACATCAATTAAAATGTAATTGCCCGGTTATCTTTTTAAAGAACACATGCCTTACTCTGTTATTTTTAACCGACGAAAAGAAGGAGGACTTTTTCAAGAGATACAACATGTAGGTAGGACCTTATGATTTATTTAAAGTCAGCGACAACGTTTTCCATGCTCATGTAACTTTTTGGCATGGTTGAGTTTGCGCAGTGATTTAATCTTTGACTGTACCTGTTATTGAATTCATTTCCTTAATAATTTTTAAATTACGTAACTCCAAGTCCCACCGTTGCAAAAAGGGGGACAGGTCGAATTTTATTTTTTGAAATTGTCCGATCTGCCTTTTCAATTAATAAAAGTTTCATATCCCACTGTTGCGCTGCAAATAGGGGGACAGACCGAACTTTTTTGCCCAACTGACAACAAAGCCACAGAGCAGGGGCACAGATGGGAATAATTTCAATTAATCACATCATCGACCCTTAAAACGCACCAAATTAATCTACTGCTAACCGTGTAACTGTGTATTATGTAATCGGCCCTCGAAGGCACGCACTAATTACCGAAGAGAATCCAATGCAATAAATCACAGGCATAATATAACCGGAGTAGACGTCGCGTCGCTTTGGAATGCACGCCCCAAATCCACCGGACTGTATTTGAATTTCGAATTCGCAATTTGAATTCGGATTGCTTGGGTGTGGTTTGGACTGAACTGGATAGGGGATAGTGTTGCACCAAAGATAGAACGTTTAAGATCTTTATGATGCACTGTTCGTTACTTTGGGTAAAAGAAATCCATTTTAAGAGCTAAAGAAGTGTATATTTACAAAAAAACGGACAAGTGCGAGTTGCTTTCAGGTAGAGAAGGTATGGCGAGCAATGAAAATAATGCAAAAGTTTTTATGAAATTTACTTACCATGATATTTTAAGTCCAAGAACATTTTTCTTCAGTTTAAGTTATTTTGAAAAAATGCTAGCTAGATCTACAGATTCCACATAATAATAACATAATTACTTCGAAAATGCAGTTATTTAACAGGATGTCCTGTTAAATAACTGCTTATTTTATTATTATGTCGAATGACTCGAAATGTGAGAATATTTTAATATATTACGATGTTTTAGATGGTCCTAAATAAAATAAAAAACATATTGGATTAATCGAAGACTTTTCTAAATTCTAATTCCTCTCGCCTGCATTGAAATTTCCTCATTTCCACCCTACCGGATATTTATGAACAGTCACCGAGCTATGTAATAATCTGAGGCGGGATTTAATTTGTCTGATTTCCACACTACGGTGCGAGAGAGACAGCTATACCTGTAAATCAACGGGTTAGAAGAGTGAGGAAGAATCGTTAGTGGTTTCAGCAGACAGGCCCTTAATGAAAATCGGATGTGAATTATACGTTTTGGTAGAAATAAGACCGGATTTGTTTTGGGCTAAACGTAAGGCGAACCAAAAAGGTTTGTTAATTTGTTTGAAATTAGGAAAAGGTTTTGCTTGGTTCCTTTGGTTTTGAATCAGGGTATGGAATTCAGATTTAAAATTATTGTATCCTAAAAGCTCGAAAAACTAGAACTGTTTCACGCAAAACAATATTCGGCTTCAGCGATTTTTCCTCTCATACCCACTTACTTTGACTTAGATGCTTATGGTAGATATCTGAATCCAGGAAACTATTTTAAAACCACTTGTTCTAAAGTAGATGACCTTCTAGTAAGTAGATATTCATTTGTAAATCCAACGTTTAGTTTAGTTACGTCTACGTCTGCTTTTAGTGCTTACGTTGAAAAAGTTTACAAACATACTTCGTAAACTTCTTCAACTTCTTCTTAATTTAGACAATAAAAGCCAATTTAGAGGTGTACATACATTTTTTAAAGTTTGCACGATTGTCTTTTGTTTTTTCATACAATTATCTACTCTGACGTCACAAATCCGGCATTTAGTAGGTATAGGTACGAAAACAAAAGTGTATTGCGTCAGCTTTTAATGATTTATCTATACCTACATAGATTGTCATTTATCGTCTAACACTCAGTTGCAGAAACGAACTTTAAATTTTAATGACGACTTTAAACGCTAATCTTTCCTTAAACTGTTGCACAAAAGAAAAATTTAACTATTTTAATGTACCATTACGTTTTAATTAATGAAACGTCAAACTAGCCGTTTACACAGATTTTGCGTTGCACGTAACGATATTAGCGTCTATTAGCACCTAATGAGCCATTAGTTTTGACAGTTCATGTTTTAAATTTTAATTGGGCGAAAATCATCCATTAGTGGTCCATTAGAGCATTATTTAATTATTTTCATCAGTGTTTCAGTGCATTTCTGTGATCAAATGTCTTTATCAAGTCTTTCATCATTGTCTGACATAGAAGAAGTTTCTTTTTCACGTCGTCGCCACATCCCAGACCGAGTCAATTATTTTCAAAACACGATGGAGAGGAATTTCGTGTAAGGTACAGAATTTTTAAGGATGCAGTTCTTCAAATTACTAACGTTCCTAATTTAGAACCAGTGACCCAAAGAAATAAAGCCATTGATGGCCTGACACAGCTTTTGATTTGTTTGAGGTTCTTTGCTACAGGATCTTTCCAGCAAGTGCTAGGTGACCTGATCGACATACACAAATCAACAGTTTGTCGAATCGTACAAAAAGTCACTCGTGAACTGGCAAAGTTGAGCAATATTTATATTTAAATGCCGGACAGGGAAGAGCTTCGCAGAATTGCAGAAGGTTTTTATGAAATTTAAGGATTTCCACGGGTTGCTGGAGCTTTGGACTGTACACATGTCAAGATAATTAGTAGGCGGTGCACTATCTGAACTGTATCGGTGCAGGAAAGGTTTCTCTTCAATAAATGTTCAAGTGGTATGTGATGCATCTCTCAAAATTAGAGACATCATTGCTCGCTGGCCTGTCATTGCGTTTTGTTCATGCTCGTTTATGCAAAATTATTGGTAAAGATCGAATAGCGAAACGCATATGTTCACTCTTTTCGTTCGTTTCTGGTAGTTCTTTATGGCAACTTTGTTTAATGTCGTCTTTAGATAATGGACCATTATCATACCCTAATGTTACTACAAAAACTTTTGTGCAACATCATTAAAATAAAGATTTCATTAGCACTAATACCGCATTTAAGTAATGACGTGCTAATGAAGAGTTTTGTGCAACTGAGTGTAAGCTCAAACATTCAAAAAAGGTAAGGCCCCTTTACCTACCTCGTAAGTAAATCGAAAGCAATACCCTTAACGGCAAAGCGGTTAAAAGTAAAACATACGAAGTCGTACGTGTTTTACTGCGCCCGGGGGTGCCTTGTAACATCGTATTGACTGTAATTATCGAGAGGATATCGGGGCTGTTTAGACTTGCAGACACGATAAATAATGTAAATACTACGATAAGACTTTAAGAAATTAAATTACCACTGATTTCTCGTTGCGACATTGTAACACCAAATGCCTTTTAGAAAGGGGTTTGAAGATTTTGGTCCAAACATCGGTCACTATTTTGTTTTCTTTTTGTTAATCACCGCGCACAATTAAAGTTATATATATTTGGATAGAAGATACAAAACAAATAAAATATTTGTCTTATAAAATAATAACCTACAGCGTCAGGTTTCTGAGATATTCGCAGATGAAAATAACAAGCATTTCATTGAAAGCCATGCACTCTACAGCATCAGTGAATATATGAGTACTAATTTATTGCAATCCCTTTCTTTAGATAATATGAAAACATGACATTGAATTTTATGATCTGGAATTAATTGAAATGTGTATTTTATCTAGATTTTTAAAATTATTTATTTAAGTATGGTCTTGTCTTTTCAAATTGTACAATTTCTGAATTGCCTTGTATGATAAAAATGGTAAGTAATTAAACAAATGCAAATACAAGATTTTTTCTACAATATTATGTGATATCTCAGAAACCTCACGCTTTAGAACATTATATTATAGAAAATGTATTATTTGTTTTAGTATCTTCTATCCAAATATATAATTTCTATTATTTGTGTAATTTTTTAATTGTGCGCAAGTATTAAAAAATATATTAAAATGTCCTTCTCTTTTCCATGCCAATAATTATTAGCATTTATCTGCATAATCACCTAACAAAATAGAAAAACCCAGCTGGTTAACTTCTCAAGAAGTGGACACGACCTTTCAATACCTACCCACTAAAGAATACGATAAAAATAACTTAATATAAAAACTTCAACTATGCTCCCTTTAAACCCATAGGCCGTAAACATTCACGTTAACGTCACGGTCCGTAACAGTTGTTTGCATAACGTAAACTGCTAGTTTTACTGCTATTCGATATAACTCGAACGACCAATGAGGTTGTAAACTTACAAATGCGACTTTTGCATCATAAAAGTTCTTGGAGGTTGCATTGAATTTTTTCCATGAAAAAGTTCCATTTACAAACTTAAAAAAGCTCATTGTGAAAGTGTACGTACATAGATGATTTTGAAATAAAAAAGAATACGTGAATTTGAACGTAAAGCCAATGGTTACTCTCTAAGTAGATTTTTTTAAGTAGGTACCTATACTTGGTAGCCTAAAGGAAGGCTGGCGATTTTTCATAACAGATTTTTGTTTCGGATTTACTCTCAGCAGAAATTAGGAGAACGCAATGTAATTGTCGTGGGGTCTCCTGATTTATGGTTCTTAGCATTTTGTAGGCCTCACCCTCTTTTATGGCGAAAAAAATCAAAAAACGAGGGTCTAGGTTTTCGTAGTTTTTAATTAATCACTTTGATAGCTCAATAAAACGCATGATTTCAATCTTCGCTGCGAAGCCGAAGACAGAGGTCAATTTAGATATATCTATTCATTCGTGTGTGTAGGTATCACTCATACTATTTTCGCCGCTCATTGGTATACAAGGTGCCACGTAATTGATGTACTAAGCGGAGAGAGGGGGAAGGGGTCTCACATACATTTTTTGTTCTTTTGCCCATGTAACAACCCTATCGCAACATATCTTCGGTTGGGTGTTGCGCGCCTCTTCAATGCCAGTGCGGTACTGCTGTCGAACAGCTTGGTCATCACGGATTATCGTGTACTAGGGCCGCCGGTCGGATATCTCGTTATGCCAGCCTTAACGACATCATCCGGCGGGCCTTTGTCATCGCTAACGTACCGACTATTCTCGAATCAAATGGTCGGTTGCGTGACGATGGTAAGAGGCCCGACGGCATGACACTAATCCCATGGGAGTTGGGGAGGCCCATTGATTGGGACGCTACATGCGTCGATACACTTGCGCCTTCCCATCTTCCGAGGACGTCTGTGAGGGCTGGTGTGGCGGCAGATTTGGCCGAGGATCTCAAGAGACGCAAATATGCAGGTCTCGACAGAGCCTACACATTTGCTCCCTTTGGGGTCTAGACCCTAGGTCCGTGGGGTACCGGGGCTCTCCGGGTTTTTAAAAAGTTATCTGATCGTCTGGTCGACGCAACGCGTGACCCGAGAGCTGGTGGGTAGGTATCTGGCGCAGCGCATCAGCATTGCCATACAGCGGGGCAATGCAGCCAGCGTCTTGGGGACGCTTTCGACTGGTATTGATATGGATCAGTTGAGCTACCTGTAGATTGTTTGCAACAGTCTGCAGTTAGCTTAATTGTTTCAATTGTAAATACTAGTTCTAATTTGTTTTTATTATTGAATTGTAATGTTCTTTGTCAATAAAGTATTAAGTAGTACAGGTTTACTTACAATTAGTAGCTATACACCTTTGCACCAGGGTGCGAAAGGTCACGGTAAAATGGCCGCTGACAATGCTAAACACTAATTAATCAGACTAAATAGCTTGCGACACGACAATAGGATCATAAGGCTTGCACCTGCTTTAAATGGATAACGGTTACAAATGAGGTGCTTGCCTGTTGACAGGTTAAATCTAGGTGGTTATTTTGATGGGATGGTTAAATTACGCGATTCTGTTACAGTTATTGTTGTAATTAATTTTAAATGTAGTACGTTTCATTATGTCAACTAGAAGACGTCCACTACTGGATATTGTACGTTCAGGTGGTTGGTTTTTGGGGCAGAAAAGTTACCTCGTAAGTTACTGTGTGCCGTATGTCATAGCTGGGAACACAGAGTTCGAAGATTTTCGTCTTGAGACGCAGCGGTAAGAAAGTAAATGTGACTATGGGACACATAAAATTGTGTTATAGTCTGAGTAAATAGATATCTCTTAAATAGTGGGATAAATAGGAAATTATTAGGTTGGAAACAGACATATTTTAAAAGTTTTTGCATTCTTCATTGTGTACATTTCAGGCCATAAGCGTCCCTGGTGGTAATTTTTTGACAGGACATCGTTCGTCGTGTCACCTAGTTTCTAATAATACTTCTCGGTTTTTAATAATATCTATGAACCAATCAACAAATAGGTATTAACAGAATGTAGAATTATCATCATTCACTTTAAAAATATTCATTCAAACCAAAACATTTACTCACCAGCAACAAAGGGCAATGTAATTTGAGCGTCATTATCACGAACACTTGTTTCACCGCAACGCGACCTAACACGGGATTGTTCCGCATAATCCGGGATCTACCGAATAATCCCGGGATCACGAATCATGACACTATTGTTGTAAGTGTGAAAACGCAAATAGGCCTACGGCTTTCGCGCCCCAAGCGTATAACATCCCAGGAATTAGAATCTAAACTCGTCGGTATAAAGTTGAGTTTTAGTTGTGGGTGATTAAGATGGTCGGTGATACTGCAGTAACTGCTCATTTTGTAAATCTATTGCCAAAAAATCATTCCAAACTAGACTTTAACAAACAAATTTAGAGTTTATGTTCCGACTCTATATTTTGTAGTTACGTCATTTTTGTACGCAATGTGTCATTTTATTCAATATGCACGGACCTTTTTGAGTGAGTTTTTATTTTCATTGTGAGTTATTAACGAGATTATTATTTTGCAAGCTCAGGGGCAGTTTTGTTCAAATATTGAGGGTTTGTTTAAATTGTTTGCCAAATGGAACGGAAAGTTTGTTCAGTAAATGTTGGTATTCGTGTTAGTTGCTATGGTTTTCGAAAACTTTTTAATTTAAGTACAACAGTTGGACATCCTAGTAGGTACCTAGTTTTTGTTTAATTGATAAAAGTTCGAAACCATCGTCGCGCGAATCACACTCACACTTGGCGGATCCTGTTATTATTAATTTGACTTATTATTTATTTATTTATTTAAACAGTTTTTTGCACTATGGTACAAAGGGTGGGCTTAATGCCGAGGCATTTTCTACCTGCCGACCAAAAACATATTATGTGTACTGTAGACTTACGAGTAGGTAGCAAACAAACGTTTCTTAGTAAATACCTAATTTTCTCTATCTCCAGACAAAGACATTATTTTTTAACGTAATGGCAATTTAATTGGCAATAAAGTGGTAGAAGTCGACCACAAATCAATGTGAATAAAGGTGAAATCTCCCAGCGTTAGTATATCTTCGTTACCGCTAGATGGCGCTCGGCACGCGATCTCACTTATCCCCTGGTTCAAATTACCCCGTTTTACCTTAGACAAGATTTTATACATACCGAAGCTGAAAGTTTAATTACATTTCAAGTCTAATCCTACAAAAATTTTAGAGGCAAAAGATTGCAGTGCGTAATATGTAAATCAATATTATTGGTTGCTGTTTCCGAATGTACTGAAGCAAGATGACATACGGTGTACAACTAGAACATAATCCGACTTAAATAATACTTACTTTAAACGAAATAGCACGTGCGAAGCCGCAGGTAGAAGCTAGTTTGAAATAAATCCACATTTTGTTTTTGATAAGGCGTTCACTGCCCATTCTCTAGAGAATTGGCAGTGAACGCCTTAAGGTGAGCAGCTCCTTTGACATGTGCTTCGTGGGCCCCCACCTTGATTGTTGCATTGCTGGGAAAGTTCTTCGCGAAATCTTTCAGGGATCCCGGTCATTATATTATACATAATTTTATATTCATATATAATTATAGATATTTAGATTAATTATATCTACTTTTTAATTATTTTTAGGTACATATGTAAGTAAGCCTAAGTGATTCCTGCAAGGTTTTAGGGAGATATGAAGAGGTAAGAGCGAAGATTATTTTCTACGGCAATAATTTATTAAATCCATAAATGTTGATAGATAGATATATAATGCTTTATTCATCACCTTATAAAACAGATAGTACTCATTAAACATAATGTAGGGAATGGAACTGGCGGCCTTATCGCTTAAAGCGATTTCTTCCAGGCA
The DNA here is from genome assembly GCA_963662085.1 of Eupithecia inturbata. Lineage (NCBI taxonomy): Eukaryota > Metazoa > Arthropoda > Insecta > Lepidoptera > Geometridae > Eupithecia > Eupithecia inturbata. The sequence continues at coordinate 3,087,431 of OY759180.1, read as the reverse complement.
AACAAAACGATGGTGAGAAAAATAGAGGATGGCGGTGCTTTACAACATTAATTCAAACTATTTTTACTAACTAATACACATAATACCTACTTACTAAAATAATACATTAATACATATACCATAACAAAATAATAATACTAAGTAACTCTAAAGGGACATGCTAAATATATATTTGATATTGCACTTTAATATGGAAATATTCCACTTTGATTATTTATCCAAGGGCGGTCCCTTGGACACTAACAGGCTACTAGTAGGTACGGTATCAACAGTAGGTACGTATAGCGACCACAACTACAGTCCAATAAGATATGCGCTAGCTTTTAAATATTTTACCGCATTACCAACTTGTGGTTTACTCAGTCCAAAATAATGTTTTTAATCACCAACATATCAGCGTGAATCAACATCGCATGGGTGAGCGCAATGCCGTATCCCAGGGGACGGGGGTCTACTTTATTGCTGCTAACTTCATGTAGTACCTACTTCTCTATTTGCACCTAATAATGAGTGTGCTGGTATTAGAGTTGTGTAGTTATTGGTGCTACTGTAATTTTACTAGGAACAACATCCAAATTAATTATTAACGATACAGAGGACACAATTAAAGAAAGAAAGAAAACATGAAAAGAAAGAAAGAAAATTATTTATTACACACTACACACACATACAAACTTTGAGACAATAAGATAAAAGAGACTACTTAGTGCCAGATAACAAACAGTACAGACAAACACATTTGAACTAAGTAGTATATAACAATGGCTTACTTCTATATACATTTTCTCTAGGTATATAAATATATACAATAATCTTTATTGACAAAGAAAATTACAATTCAATAATAAAAACAAATTAGCACTAGTATTTACAATTGAAACAATTAAGCTAACTGCAGACTGTTGCAAACAATCTACAGGTAGCTCAACTGATCCATATCAATACCAGTCGGAAGCGTCCCCAAGACGCTGGCTGCATTTCCCCGCGCTGTATGAAGAATGCTGATGCGCTGCGCCAGATAGATAATATAAGTACTTATATAAAAAAGTTCACCACATTTTTTCTTTATTTTATTTTGGTTTTGAATGCCATGTTATAATGTAGAGCCCTTTCACATAAAGCTCTCTATAGAGCTTACCTATGTATAATAAGACTTATAATAGTTACACTTTAGGAAAAAGGAAAATTTAAAGGCATAGTTCGAAAAGAAAAGACCTAATCAAACAAATTTTGACCTCCCTAACTCAAAAACTGTGAAACTGTGAAACTGCATGTTGCATGCAAGCTAACACAAGTGTGGTGACCTGGTATGCATGTTTTCATGTCTTTATTCCAAATCAAAATATAACATAAGTAGGTGTTATTATGTATATTTGATTGTTGATTAAAATCAACAGCCCTTTCTTCGACATTCCCCTTCAAAACACATAACCCCAAAAATGTCCCAAAACATATTGCCATCCGATATCAGAATCGTTCCTCTCTGGCTCGATGATAAAAATACAGCATTCGAATATAAAGTAGGCGTATTACCTATACCTACCGAATGATTGATTTTATATCGCCCGACTGATGTGTCGTATAAAATATTGAGGTGGCGTTGCGTCTCGTAAAAGGGAACCCTAAAAAACCCTTTTTGGTGACCATTGAAGCTTTTTGCATAATTTTCTGGTTCCTTGAATCTCTTGAGTGTATTTTGATAGCTGAATCTTCCGCGGATATGTATTAAAATGTGCTTTTTTGGATCCCCGTGTAAGTAATTTTATTCTAAGATCAAATACTGAGAGATTGAAGTTATATGTGCATTATACAGGTATCTCGATAGATATGCCTACGCTTATACTTTAAATATATATTTAAAAAAAAAACAATATTTTCAACATGAACTTTACTCATTTTTGAGTAAAAAAATTAATAGCATGCAGGTAATGTTGCTCCACAATTTTAAAAAGTACAAATTACCTAAAATGAAAAAATTATCTCTCTTTTACATACTCGTAAATTATAAACACGGCCTTGCTTGATATTGCCTTAAACATATTTCTTGTTTTTACCTTGTTTTAGGTAAACCAAAATCCACAATTACCACAATTTTACATAACGACACGTTGTACTTCAATTCAATCTAAAAGTACAGTCATAACAAAATATATGATCACATTTAGCATCTCTGGATTGGTACATTAATCTAACGTGTACCACGGGAGACGAAATAATAAACTTTATCGCCCTATCACTTAGTATCGTATTGCTATAATAATTTATTCCAAGGTTTACTTTGTCGTATTTACGAGGCATAAATATATTTGATAGGTATTGGAGTGATCATTCCAATATCATGTCAAAGGTTAGGGCTATCTGTGGTAATCTTGAAGAGTTGGATGCTGCTTGAGTCTTTATCTCTCAATTTTCCGTTTTTAGTATTGTGTTGGTAAAAGGGTATGAAGTTATAGAGTAGATATGAAATAGTAAGTGAAGGGTTTAGAATGAAAATGGTTTTAATGGCATTTTCATAAAAATGCGGTATTAATATCCTATCGTTGGATTTAGCGTAAGATTATATATCACATAGTGAGCGCTTCAACAATTAGATTCATATATTAGGTCCTTACATATGAAATTGGCGTTTTGTATGGGAGGAACAAAAAGTCGAATATTTTTTAATATAATATATTTAATTAATCAAAGTATGAACCATTATTTTCTATGCACTTTTGCCATCTTATAGGTAGTTCATTGATCCCTTTACTAAAAAAACCAGTCGGACGGGAATCAATAAAATCTTTGAAGGCGATTTGGACTGCCCCATCGGAGTTGAATTTTTTCCCTTGCAAGAAGTTATCCAAATTTCGAAAAAAATGGTAATCTGTTGGAGCAAGGTCCGGGGAGTACGGAGGATGTCTTAGACTTTCCAATTGAAGCTCTTCTAATTTAGTAGCCGTCTGTTGCGCAGTGTGTGGTCTAGCGTTGTCGTGAAGCAGCAGTGGCGTGGAGCGATTGACCAGCCTAGGTTGTTTAGCCGCTAGCTTTTCCATCATGGTTTGCAATTGCTGACAATAGACATCAGCCGTAATAGTCTGGCCAGATTTGAGAAAACTGTAATGAACAATACCGGCACTAGTCCACCAAACGCTTACAAGTAACTTTTTTGGGATTAATTTTCGCTTGGGGCAGGATTTGGCTGGCTGGCCAGGATCCAACCATTGCGCTGAGCGCTTCCGATTATCGTAAAGAACCCATTTTTCATCACAGGTAATGATTCGGTTTAAAATACCTTCATTATTGTGCCGGTTTAGTAATGTAACGCAGCAGTCGACGCGCGTTTGCCGGTTTGCATCAGTCAATTCGTGAGGTACCCACCTTTCAAGCTTTTTAATCTTCCCAATTTGCTTCAAGTGAATTAAAACAGTTTTATCACTAACATCGCAGCCTGCAGCTAACTCGGACGTGGTTTGCGATGGATCCGCTTCCACAATAGCCTTCAACTCTTCATTATCAACTTGAGTCTCAGGCCGTCCACGGGGCTTGTTCTGCAGGTCAAAATTTCCAGAACGAAAACGTTGGAACCAAAAACGAACTGTGTTTTCTTTTGCAACACGACCGCCATACACATCATTCACCCTTCGAGTTGTTTCCGCAGCACTAGTGCCACGGCGGAACTCGTACTCGTAAATAATGCGATATTTTAAGTTTTCCATTTTGTAAAATGAGTGACGCAAACAGAAAAAAACAGAAGAAAAAAACAAATGAATGACGATCATCGAAGCACAAATACATGAGTCTATAGCTGTACAAATTTGAATTTGGAATTCCTTACCAAAGAGGAGAAATTTGTGATTAAAGTGGCCAGTACGAAAAACGCCAATTTCATATGTAAGGACCTAATATTAGATTAGATTATTAGACGTAGGTTCGTTCGTTTTTATTTTTGCTGGGCTAGTCAGTAAGAAATTGTACATTGTTCACCGAGGTTAGGCTGTGAGTGATTCCTATCGAGCGTGTCATTTGACATTAAATCACACGAGGTAGCACTTTCTCCTGAGTGATACATAGTGCTTTATATTACATCTACGAGGTAAATAAAACATTTTCCGAAACAGAAGTTGCACTCTTTTCGTTTTTCCAATACACGAAATCTTCATAAGTCTTGTTGTATTTATTTCTGGATTTCTCAGGTTCTCAATCACTGGTTGAGCAGTTTTTTTTATTACTGGAGGTGTCATAAAATCTACACTATCACTCGACGACATTCTGTAGAATTAACAAATTTACCTCAAATGTTAATTTCGAAGAAATTCCCGCGAATGCCTGAGGTACTTGGTTCTTTTTTTGAACAACTGTTCTAAGAACGGAAGAGGCTGATATCATATTCTCCGAGTAAAAACTTTTTGTAGTTTAACCTATAAGGAAAACAAATATAGCTTTCAAAAAAATTCAAAAAAATAACACGCTAGAAATGGATTTCCATACATTATTCTCTCCCGGCATACGCGTGAGAAATGAAATTCCATAGTTTTTCGACCTGCATTCTAGTACGCCTGCAATGATGTCCTTTCTAGCTCAAGTTTGGAAAAGGAATAAGTCACTTTCCGAGCAGGTGTAGTATAAACGTACTTTCCAAAGGATATTTTTTAATTTTGTCAACCTTTATAATAAACAAGTACTGGAGGGTCGTATTTATGTTTCCGCTTATTTAATGTGCGTCTACTCTCTCTACCAAATATGTATATTTTTTAAATTATTTAACGTAATCTCTGTACAAATTTACCAGTAATCCTCTAGTATTTATTTTAGATTTTCAAGAAATTATTTTTATTTTAAATATTGTATGAATTCAATAAACAGATTTTGTTACCACGTTGACTGTACCAATTTCCCCATGCGTAAGACACGGCACGTCCTATATTGGCTCACATTTTATCACACGCGAATTCTTTAGAACAATTCTATCAAGGGGAGGTTGGGGTTATTTGAATACCCCCGGTAATTGATTCGTCGTATTGCCTTTGAATTTCAATCGAGATTAAATTGATATAACTGAGTACTCGTAAATCAAATAGCGAAGTAAGACGTTGGGGCGTCTTGGGGTAAGGTTGGATAAGAATGTATTTTGGAAGTAGGTACATATACTCGTAGTTATTCCCATTGATTTTGTAAAGAGTTTATTAAGAAATGAATCTATCGGTTTTTGAAGTTTTGGAGCACTCAAAATTATAAAAAGTTAGATCCATAGGTACTTATTATTAGATAGATAGATTATACTTTATTCATCACCTTATAAAACAGATAGTACCCATTAAACATAATATAGGGAACAGCAATGGAACTGGCGGCCTTATCGCGTAAAGCGATTTCTTCCAAGCAACCAAAACAATGGTGAGAAAAATAAAGGATGGCGGTGCTTTACAACATTAATTCAAACTATTTTTACTAACTAATACACATAATACCTACTTACTAAAATAATACACTAATAAATATAACAAAATAATTATACTTAGTAACTCTAAGGGACATGCTAAATATTCTAGTGTGACGTGACATTTAAAAAGTAATTAAAGACTTTCCTTTTGAAAGCGTGATGTCATGTGGCCTTTTTAATATCCACTTGCAAATCGTTCCAAAGTCTGACAGCTTGAGCAGTGAAAGAGTTGCTTTATTATTTTATTATGAAAAGACGGGCTGCGTTGTGCATAAAATAATTGGGAGTGGGCTTAAACTTACTACAGGGCAGTTGGCAAAATCTGGAGTTCTTTAATGTATTGGAAACCATTGCATAAAATAAAACGATAAGAATTTAAAAATAATTTGAAGGAAACAGACTAGGGAAGTGTAATTTTCCAAAAAAAAACCAATTTTTTTTAGTCGGCCGCAAACAAACCTTTCAAAATGCGGCCACCAACTGTCCAAAAGTGCCAAATTATTCTCAAATGTCGTTCCTTACCCGCAACCCAAGAAGCATTATGTAAATATGAAGATTACTGTCTTCAGTCTGTCTGAATATTACAATGTCTGAGACATGATCCGATTGGACCGGGGTAACTCGATATGTAACTTGGACGCCCGTTGCCCCTGATGGAAGGGTAGCTTGGGGCTAGATGAACTTATCGATGTTTCAAATTATTAATGGACCTTTATTAAAAATACCATGGTACTAAAAATAAGTTGGGTAAGTTCTTTGGCAACCAAATATTTTGGCACCTATCCTATGAACAATTTACAGCAATCACAGCGGTTGCGGTGATAGAGGCACAAGTTAGGCACTTTATTTGCAGATTGCAGATTTTCCCCTTGAAAACAAAAAGGCACTATAATTGTCTAATCAATTTTGCCATACTTATAAGTAAGAAAGTAGGTAGGTAACATATGAAACAGATAACACCATATTTTTGGTCTATAAATATGCTATACCTAAGTAAATTACATAATAAAAATAAAATAATGCCTAGACAAGACAGTCCCCTTAAGTCGTTTCATGTTTTACGTAAATAAAGATTGATTTATTAGTACATCGATAATCGACATTTTCCCATCCCTACTCATTCAAACTTCCGAAAACTGTAAACGGATTCGACGTCTCAACTAAGCGACAGTTTTAAAGTACCGCCCCCCTAACTCGATTCCAACACCGACTCGAAAGCTGCCTTGAAAGCCATCTTTATGTAAATTCCATCGCCAACTTACCGATATCGGCGGGAAAAAAAGGAACTAAAATTTACGTACGTTTTCAGTAGGTTCGCCAAGACAGTGGCGCCATAGATGGGGGAAGTTTCCAGTGGTTGAAGCTTCATTGGTAGCGTGACGGGTTTTTTAAATGTTAGGTTCGGTAAGTTGATTTGTCGAGTTGTAGGGTGGTGCCATGATACGGTGGATATGTAAGGATGTATATATGTATATATGTGCATGGGGCGAGAACATTGAGAAAATAAGATATAACTACGTTACGTAGGTATGTACTCAAATAGGTACATATATTATCAAAGTCAAAGTCAAAAACTCTTTATTTCCATAAATACAATAAATGTACACTAGACTAAAGTAAAGAAGCGACGAATAAACCTTTAGCCTGTTAGTTGTTATTTTTCGAGTTGGAGCAAATCCCGTCCCAAGCTTTTTTATCCTCTAGATAATCTGATATTTTATAGTAGGCCTTTTTACACAAAAAGGTTTTGACAATTTGTTTAAATTTATTTACTGATAATTTTTGCAACTCACTAGGAGTTTTGTTGTAGAAGCTTATACATTGCCCCTTAAAAGATACATTGATTTTGTATAGTCTAGTTGTGGGTGTTGGGTTGTGGTTGTGGGTGTTATTTAGGCAAGGTCCTAAATAACTTTTGTCTTGTACTTATAATTCTAAATATTTTCTAAAATCTAGTAAAAATCTACGGTACCTACTTTAAGTGAGTGATATCAGCTTCTTTACAGAGTCAGCACTACGCACATTTCTTATAAGCAGACGATCCACCGATTTGACCCGGTGCCGGGCTAGGCAAAGATTTCGACTGTATTTCTGTGTAAACATATTTGGCTAAACTGCCGGGCCACATGAACCAAATAAACCGCCAAGTGCGAGTCGACTCGCTCACGTAAAAATCAGGCAATTTTTTCAAAGAACATCAACTTTGCCGGGTACCCGGCAACGGTTACTCGGCGACCAGGACATGTGAAAAGGCACTAAGTGTATCACTCATACAATTTTCGCCGCGCATGTGCAGCCACACTTTGATTACGAATAAAAAACAAAAGTAAATTAATCAATAAGTGACGTAAAAATTATACACTCAATATATATATAATTTTCTGTATAATTTTCTACCTAAATAGGTAGAGAATTCGTCGTAAAAAGCAATTTCCCTATGTCAACCATTTACACTACTCGTAAGTTGCAATTTAAATGTCTGCGATGCATTGACAACAGAAACCAACTTCGAATTGATACCAGTGTTGGCTGACATTCGAGACTTTTCCATTTTCCTTCAAGATCAAACCCTATTTTAAACCTAACTCTTAACACCCTAAGGTAGAATTTCCCTCGTCCAGGTTTCAAACTTGTGAACCTCTGCTAAGAAGAAACGGATGTTATTTTGAGTGGAATAAGAATTTCGATCTTCCATACATTGCAATGCGACTAGCTCTTGCACGTGGTTTCTCTTGTATCCCACTATGAATAGCTTCCCTGATGAAATTAACGGTTGCTTAAAGTATATTGCCTTACCTACAGGGTAAAAACTGTTAATAAATAAATATTAAATAAATAATGCTGTATAATCCACACAGCTATATTATGCCTAATTTGTGATTTTAAGCACTAAAAATGTCATAATATTTTTTTAATATACACACATTAGCATAATCACACTTACATAATATTATGGGAGTATAAAAATGCGAAAGTTTGGATGGATGTCAAGATGTTTGATGTTTGTTACCTCTTCACGCCAAATCTACTGAACAAGTCGGGCTGAAAATTTGCATAGCTGTAGGTCTAGGCCTGTAATAATATAAATAGACTATTATTTGTTCCGAAAAATCACGTGCAAAAACAGTTAGTAACAAAAAATATTTATTAAAAATTAAAAAATTACAGCTTATATATTTTTAATTCAATTGAAAAGGGGTTATGATTGTTATTTTAAACTATAGTTATTTACTTTTTATATTCTCGCCTTATTCTAGACATCATCACCTACCATAAACATTTTATTACATACACACTCAGTCCATAAAAGAAAAAACATTTTCAAACCCCCCAACGCCCAAAATAGTAGAGACATTCTGCCACTGTACCTAAATAGTAGACCGTTAGATTTAAATCGAATTTTAGCAGTTCTTTATCTAGTTGTTTTTCTCTCGAAACCAGCTTTCAAACCAACCGACCAAGTATCACTTTATTTATTAGTATAATACTGAAATGTACGAAATTGGGAACGACTCTACCACTCTACAAACAACTCTACTCCCCTTTAATACGGTTGGTTTCAGTTTAGCATTTGTGTAAACCAGGTGTGACAGCGACCACACATAACAATTTGAATTTAGAACGTGTTGGTATTGGATACAGATATTTCGTGATGAAATTGGTTCTGGGTTATCAAGGCTTCGATTGTATTGTAGAATGGATGGAATTTTCATAACATTACTTTGATGGATGTTGCGATTAGAAAGGATGATGTGAAGTAACAAGAGAGAGAGAGAGATAAAGAGAGATTCAGTATTGGTTTATAGGGTAGGTCTTTATAGGATAGGGTGACGTAACAATAATTATTTTTTAAGTACTTAGGATTTTTATGACTAAATAATCCTTATGTCCTAGATTTTAGCGCTGGTAAGGAGACCAAAACTACGTTTTACAGTACAAATACATTACATTTAAGAAGTTACTATAATTACATGGCTTATAATAAGTATTATGGATATCGATGATGCCTATATTTTATAATTACTACAAGGAAGGTTACTTTCACAAAACTCTCTTAAGTATTATTTTTAAATGAAGATAAAATGATAAGATTATTTCTTAAATCCCAATATACAGTAAGTAGATTCGATCTTATCATAATTACAATGCTAAGGAACAAAAAGATATTTGTAACAAGTGCAAAAAGAATACAGGTTCCACCGAGATTTGAACTCGGATCGCTGGATTCAAAGTCCAGAGTGCTAACCATTACACCATGGAACCGATAAGCGGAACGTCGAAATATCGCTACATGAGCGGATACACGCGGTCCTTTCACTAACAACGTGATATGAAGATGTCTCATTATTTTGATGATAGGTAGGTACTTACATTCTAATCCAAACGTGTAAAGGTTGAAATAGTTTGCGTTTTCTTATCACAATGACCTCTAGTCACGTGTTAGGCCCATGTTTGAGTTTGACCAAATTTGTGAGACTGTAGATAATTTTAGAAAGAAGAAAATTAACCTAAGTACCTTCATACATAGAGAGGGACTAAGTTAACTAGAAAATAACTGTTAATAAAAACGATATTGAAAGTTTAGCTACGAATATGGTTTTTAGCTCTCTTGAAGTGAAAGTTACGTTTGTTATGTAAGCATAATAAAAGTAACTCGGACAGTCACTTCACTAAAATAAATATCGCAAAAAATAAACGTGTTTACCAACTAAGTATTGCAAAAACAAATATTGCAGATATTTGTGCGCTTTGTTTTGATCACAAATTCTCAATAACATAGCAAAATAGAATAAAACCCTCCCAAAAAAATAAACAAATCGAAAAATACAATAATTCCTTCTGTCCATTGCAAATCCTTCAGGGGCGCAGTCAGGGGGGCAAATCTTCACAATCTCGCGAGCGCGCAATCATCGCTGGCCGGCATCAACTATTCACAATACTGATTGCGTCCGAGACGCACGTGGATGATGTTGAATAATAAATGCACGGCGATTTTGACCCGGCAGGGGACGGACTTAGGATGAGGTTTTATTACTAAAATATGTTATATTATTTATAACCTTTATCATAAATTGATGAGTACATAGTTTAACGTTATATCTTAAAATTAAACCAACGCCATCATCATCGTTGTCAGCCCTTGCCGCCCAGTTCAGCCTCACTTTGTTTTGCCTTTGTCTGCAGCCCCGCGCTATTCTAGGCCAGGTTCATGCAGCCCACAGTAAATACTTACTTTGAAAAAATTAGATCACTACTGAAAAATTTGTCATTAACTCACTACTAACATAATTTTTCAAATGAACTTGGTATTACCCGTCGTAGATTTACTGTTAAGCCGGGTACTGACCGGCGTTATAGAGCGTAGGTAATGCGACGACGTGTCACACAGCGAGCGTTCGTGCAGTCAGTACGGATAAAGAAGACTCAATGTTTTGTGTGTTTGGTTTTTTTGACGTTTCATGCTCGCTGCGTATGGTGCATTACGCCCCGTAACACCGGCACCGGTCAATACCCGGCTTTAGGTATGTATACGGCTATTTATGTGTATGCTTCAGTCCACCGTTGATAGGAATAACATATTCTAGTTCAAATTCCTCCCTGCCCCACAACAATGCGTTTGGACTGCGTGCTAACAGGCGTTTAGCGTCCACTTGGGTCCCGGGAGGCCCGCGTCCCTTTACTTACAAATCCAACTTATTCAGCCCATTCTCTATGTACGGCTCTGTCTGCAATCAAATAAACTAGCTTAGGTTTACTGGAGTTGCTTGTACTTGTACATATTTTGTTCCACTTGTGTGTTGGTTGCGGCATGGATATTGAGCCCTGCCTGTAGGTAGCTCTCAGGACAGAGGTGGTAGGTTTGAGTAAATATTTTTATGGATATTTGGACAGCCCTAAATAACTCAGAGAGAGTGGGAAAGGAAATAATACATACCTACTAACACTATTTCTCGTCAATAAATTTGAAATCGGGAACTTATTAAAAAAATAAAATAAAATTCTTTTATTTCAGGTAACATGATCCATAATTTGTTAGTGGCAGAATTCTCTTATATTAAATGTTAGTATTCTTAGTGTACGTACCTACATCAAAGTTAATTAAATTAAATATACAAATTAAATTAAATTACATAGAATGAAATGAAAGCAAATTACATAATAATAATAATATTAATCAAATTACATATGGGTAATCAAATAAAATAAAATTAAGCATCTTTATCTTTATGAAGCTGTGGCGAATCGATTGAATGGATTCGTCACAACCCTTTTTGGTTGGCCTAGTCGGGTGACAGTCGATAATTATCAGCTTGGTTTTTCCCGATTTGTAACAACGCAATCCAATACCACAATTTTATTGTTTTATACCACTGCAATCTGTATTATCCGTACACCATTAAATCCTAGTGATTGAAGCCGCTCTTTTATTTACGAGGGAAGAGTTTTCCCCACAAAGCTACCAATTCTACTAACCCCTACTAATAATCTATAGGCAAAGCTTGTGCCGTTGCATTGATGTTTGGCCGAATACAACGCCTAAACTACTGAATGTATCATGCTGAAATTATGCACATGTAAAGATCTGGACCTGGAATAATACACGTAGGTATAAGCTTTTTTAAAACGCGTGCGAAGCTGCGGGCATAAGTTAGTTTTAATAATACAGCGGGAAAATCCCCATCCATCAACGTCGTAGAGCAAAGTTAACGCATTCATTGCCCAGCCTCTGTGGCACGACTCGCAGAGGCGGGCCGTAGCTAGGAGGACTCGCAGAACATGTGCGTCGTTGGAAATGAGATGTAGTGTTAATCCCTTTACGGAAACCAAACAGAGGGGTGATTCTATTTATCATGAATGATTTGCCAAAGAAAGTCAGAGAAAAAGCAAACCATAAAAACTACAAATTAATCCTACAAAATTATTATCACGAGAGGCTGCAGAGTGAATAGGAGGTAGATGCTACCCCTTAGCATCCCTTCGTCATTCTGCAACACCACCCGTTTTTGCCGCCGTACCGGGTGACATACCGGGTACAGTCGATGATGTACTCGTAAGTCTATAGGAGGAGGTTATATTTGTACACGGGTAATCTATGGATTAGCTATACCAAAAAATCGTTGGAGGCCCTACGTTTCCAGTATAATAATATTTTTAGGATGCTCCTGAGACTCCCTCGTTTTTGTAGCGCCTCGAGATGTTTGCTCAATATCGAACTGATGGTTTCCACGCCATCATTCGGAAGAAAACAGCATCTCTGATGAGCAGGACGAAGGCCAGTCAACAGCATCCTAAAAACTGTGGCGGAGCATTGTCTGTCTCCCATGTGGACACATTTTGCCAAATGTGACATTTTGCCGAATACTCAAACGCAACTCAGATTTGAGCACGTCTCAATGAAAATCTGTCAAAAATTCGTCACTTGAGTATTCGGGCGTAAGCAACACAAGTCTTCGCTGGCATAATTTTTTTTCTTCGTTTATGTATAACTTTCATGGAATATCAAACCTTCTTTAAATAGTCGACCTCCTTAATAAACAAATTAATACTGGCAGTTTTTTTCATTAAATTATGTTTTTAAACAATAAAACATTGTTTTTAAACAATAAAAACATCGTTTTTAAACAATAAAAACATTATGTTTTTAAACAATAAAAACATTATTTTGTCCATTTCATAGACGCGATTTTATATCAAAAATCGACAAAAATGAGTAACCGCAGTAATCGTTCGTTATGTGGCGCAAATAACATCTCGAGGTCTTACTGTAGCAATGGAGCGTCGTCATCTTACCACAGAAGAAATGCGGAGAGCTGTAGGGATGCTAGAAATTGGAAAAAGTCAAGCATAGGTTGCCCGGCATTTCGGCGTCCACAGAAGCGTAATTTGCCGACTCTGGAGGCGTTATTGTGACAGAGGTGATCCGTCTGAACAGCACCCAGGCCGAGGGCGTAGTACCACTCATCGTCGAGACCGATACTCTAGGTAACATGTAGACGTGAAAAAGTTGACTGCCCAAGAGATCGCATCAAGCCTACAGAATGCTGATGGTTCCGCTGTTTGTCTCCAAACTGTTCGAAACAGACTGCAAGAGTATGTCTACGAGCACGTCGTCCAATCAGATGCCCACAGATCCGTCACAGAAATCGAGCTCGTCGTATTCAATGGTGCAGACCACGCGTGCTATGGCCGCAAGAACGATGGGACCTAATTTTATTCTGTGAAAAAGTTGACTGCCCAAGAGATCGCATCAAGCCTACAGAATGCTGATGGTTCCGCTGTTTGTCTCCAAACTGTTCGAAACAGACTGCAAGAGTATGGTCTACGAGCACGTCGTCCAATCAGATGCCCACAGATCCGTCACAGAAATCGAGCTCGTCGTATTCAATGGTGCAGACCACGCGTGCTATGGCCGCAAGAACGATGGGACCTAATTTTATTCTGCGATGAATCTCGACTCGGTTTCAAGCCTGAAGAAGAGTGAGGGTATATCGTCGCTCAAGAAATGCTGAACGTCTAAGATGTGTCCAGGAAGTTCACCCATACAGCGGCTCGACAGTAATGGTTTGGGATGGTATAGCCAAAAACCGAAAAACCGACCTCGTTTTTATAAGTGGCAACCTGAATGCTGAAAATTATGTAGAACATGTGCTGGGTCCCTATGTGCGTCCACTTTCACTAACATGGGACCTGACTTTACATTGATGCATGGCAATGCCCGTCCGCACACAGCAAGGCGGACTCAAGAATCAAGAAGCTACAGGGGAAAATATAAGCGTGGCCAGCTCAGTCGCCTGATTTGAATCCCATTGAGCATGTGTGGGATATGCTCCAAAGAAGGATCCTGAAAGATCTTGATGGGGTTTCTACGAAAAAACAGCTAAAAAACCTACTCGAGTTCCACTGGGAACAATTGCCTCAGGATCAGTAATCTTACTGACTCCATGCAGAAACGAGGCAGACAAGTTTCAAACAGTCGAGGAGAAAACACACTGCGTAAGATTTAATCAAAATAAAAAAGAAGGCTATAATTTAACATGAAAGTCATATTTTTGTTTATTTTTTTTCCATTATTTTATTAAACGAATTTGTACCGAGATGCGCAGCAAACTTTTCCCTCGTAATTTTTTTTAAAGAAATTATTCGTGTTTGACGATAAACAAAATAAAGAATAATCATTAATTTAAAAAAAAAATTTTTTAAATAAATTAATAAAATTAGAAATATTCAAAATGATTTTGCTTGGAATTTTTTGATGTGTGTTATAATATAACTTACATAATGTAATATAACAAAGGTTTTTCATTTCGTATGTCAATTCGAAATTATTGATCCCATCCAATCGCCCATCGCTAGTAATGAAACAAAGCATTTAACCATTAGGTTAATGATCAATCGATCATAGCTCTTCAAACAATATTGCCAACAAACAGACGAATCAGGTTCTGATAATTGGATTAATTTGATACTGTTACAAGCGAAAAAACCTATAGACGACCTTTATAGCTAGCTACGGTATATTATCAATACGAGTGCATATACCTATTGAACCAAATTCAAGCAGCCAGCGTGTTGGGGTCTGACTGGTATTGATTATGGATCAGTTGAGCTACCTGTAGATTGTTTGCAACAATCTGCAGTTACCTCGATTCTTTCCGTTGTAAATACGTGTTCTTATTTGTTTATATTCTTTGATTGTAATTTTATTTGGTTATGAATAGATTGTACATACATACACAAAATTGAATCTTCAGCAAAAATTATAATTCAGCAAATAAAATTCAAAATCAAAAAGTGCTTTATTTCCTTAAGACCTTATAGGACTCTTGGACACGTCACAAAAATATGTACATACGTAACCTATAAATGGTGGTGACAGGCCGACATTTTTTTCCTGAAATTGCTACAAAAAGCGCGAAGCGTATGACGTCATCAATATTTACTTCAAACAGGTCAGAAATTCAATCAGAAATTCAATATTTTTATGGATATTTGGACAGCCCTAAATAACTCAGAGAGAGTGGAAAAGGAAATAATACATACCTACTAACACTATTTCTCGTCAATAAATTTGAAATACGGAACTTATTAAAAAAATAAAATAAAATTCTTTTATTTCAGGTAACATGATCCATAATTTGTTAGTGGCAGAAATCTCTTATATTAAATGTTAGTATTCTTAGTGTACCTACCTACAACAAAGTTAATTAAATTAAATATACAAATTAAATTAAATTACATAGAATGAAATGAAAGCAAATTACATAATAATAATAATATCAATCAAATTACATATGGGTAATCAAATAAAATAAAATTAAGCATCTTTATCTTTATGAAACTGTGGCGAATCGATTGAATGGATTCGTCACAACCCTTTTTGGTTCACGTCACAAAAGTATGTACGTAACCTATAAATGGTGGTGACAGACCGACATTTTTTTCCTGACATTGCTACAAAAAGCGCGAAGCGTATGACGTCATCAATATTTACTTCAAACAGGTCAGAAATTCAGAAATCATAGAGTAGTAGTGTACATTAATCAGAATTTTTTATCAATTTATCGCACCTGTGTCAGAATTACTTGGTTAAAGAACTCCGTCTCTGGTTCAAGCTTGGCACTAACAATTAACCATTCAATCCTTACTCGACAAGATACCTTACTAAAACATGATACCTTCGATTTACCATCTTAAAAGCTTTGTCAAAATTACCATCTGCTTACGTAACCCGAGTGGCTATAGTTATTAAATCGCCGCCGCCTTGAGATAATGGCGAAATGAAATTAGGATCGCGGTTACACTTCTGCATTTATTTACATAATTTCCATTATGAGGGGTTGAAACGGTGGTATTGTTTGTATCGGCTCGGTTATTGATCTCTGGTATTCATTAAAGGCTCTCGTTTACAACAACAGAAAAAATTAAGTCTTGCCCCTGAACTAATTAGGTACTTAACTAAGTATGACCTTGCGCGAATAATCAATCGAATTCGTAATTTAAACAGGCATTGCTTAATTTAAAAAGCTGCATTTGAAATTCGAATCTAGGGAATTTATAACGAGCCACCCAGGAACTACTACAGGATAACGATAACGATGACGATAATGATCATCATCGTTAAAAAAAGGCAAATATAACAGAAGGTAAAATTAAAACAATAAACTTTTAGATAGTTATAATTTTATTGAAGTGATTTTATAATTAAGATATTTGATTGCACATTATCTTTGGGCTCGTTTATAACTAATTACTTATATTATACAGCACGTTTACAATTATAATAACAGCAAAATATTAATTTAGTATATAACAAATGACTTTGGTTTTTATAAATTTTTACATGTTTATAAGCACTAAACAGCTGACTTTTATACATAAAACAAATAACCATGTACACCACTTTGGTTTAATTAAAGAACATTTTATTAATCGTTATTATTTTATTATATTTCAAACAATTATGGGTGAACTACAAAAGTATTTAGGAATACTGTTTATTGTGTACATATTTTATTTCTACTTGTTATTTCTTCTGCTATTTTTGGCATAGGGAATATCTATTTGTTGACAACTACTTCAGCTACGTCTGAATATAATATTGTGCATCGTATACTTCAGTATACGATGCACAATGTCAATGTGAAGTAGGTACCTACTTTTATGAAAATATATTATAAAATTTACAAAGTAGGTACTTACAAATAATTATTTACAAATTTTCCTAAGGCTACCTTGATTTTAATAAACATTGATATGTGAGTATTTGTAACGTAACTTTTATGACCTTACACGATGCTCTATATTATTCGAAAACATACACCTACTTAATAGGAATGCTAAATGGAATTTAAATTACTTTGGAATAAAATTAAAAAGAAACTAAAAGTAAATACAGCTTTGGAATGATTCTATCAGTCCATCAAAAGTTAATTCTTAATAATAAAATGCCAGAATATTTCTTAACTAGTACTACTTTTCTTGTAATTTGGAATAGGTTGCATTTATATTTTATTATATGAAAATAAACATAAAATTCAAAAGCAATTTCACTTGGCAGAAAAAATATCTATAATATTATATTATTTTACATTTGAGATCAAAACTCACATTTACAAAACTTTATTTAAATCTTAATCATCTTAAATTATTAATTGGTAACATACCTCTTAGGTGTTAATGGAAATTTACATTTTTCATTTTCCTTAACTAATTTGTCTATCTACAATCCACCATTGGTGCGATGGCTATGTTTAATATAGTGATGGCATCAAAATTAATTTAGAACAGCCTGTAGCCACCTAAACGGTATAATAAGTAACGTGACACCATGAAATCACTCATGATTTGAAAATAGAATTATTTCAAAACCAAACAACAACTGCTGTCTGCTAAACATTCCATTTTCAAAATTTTACGCTTCATAATCATTATCACCTAGAACTTCTTTGATTAGAATAAACTGTAACTCAAAAAATTAAATTAAGAACATCAGCAACATCGAATTGTGTTGGTGCTGGTCGCTCAACCTTTTTGGTTCGGATGATGACGTAACGTTTGCAAAAGTATGTAGTTCTGTCAGATAGCCATCGCAAGCCTTCATTCAGCTACACTTGATCTAACCTAGGGCTGCCTCAACGCCAAAGCGCGAAGGCAGGCGGCGCTCAGGATGGAAGCGGCTGCAGCGGCGGTACCGGCGGTACTTGTGTAAGGTGAGGGCGGAACTCGTGGGGGGGTCGTAGATCCTGGGGTCGGAGGTCGTGTGGGCGTAGGTCATGGGGGCGCAGGTCGTGAGGCGCCTGGTGTGGAGTGCGGAGGTCTGTAAAAAAAGGTGAATTTAGCCAAGGTTTCTTTGACAAAGGTTCGGGACGGAGAAGATTTCATTTTTCTTCTAGTAACATTGCTTGGCTTACAGAGGAAGGGTAGCCGATTCCTTGTGTGTATTTTAACATCTCCGCTGCTGATCACTTGGCAGGCCCAATAGTGGTTATTGCGCCCTGAGTAGTAACAACCACCACTACCGCCTGGTCACATCTTAACATAAGCTACAGAAATCAGAGAGGTCCGTTTATACAATGGATCCTTCGGTTTACAATCGGCTGCCCGACTGGATCCGTGATGCAGCTTCCACAACCAGTTTTAAGAAAAAGCTAAGTATTATATGATATCAATATTTTTTTTTATTTGTCGTTATTATAATTTGTAAAATAAGACACAAAAAAGGACGGGAATTCCTATTTTCAGTAGTTTTAATGGATTTTTTTACCACTATAATGTGTGAGTATAAATACAGCCCTATCCTCAAGAAATCAGCCTTGAAAGTTATTTTTTGATTTGCATTATGTTACGATTTTGACTTTGTTCTTAATTCATGAATAGAGAGGCTATTGTTTTTATATTAATTCTTCTTGCATTTTATTTGTTTAGTATTGACTACGCAGAAACACATCTGTGACTACAATAACTGAGTGAACTACGGAATCTCGATGCTGAATACACGTTATCTATTACATGTCATTCAGCATCGAGCTGAATGACATGTAATAGTGGTATAACGAATAAATTCTGTATTCTGCAGAATACAGAATTCAAATTTAAATTCAAATTGAATTCTGTGTTCTGTTTGGCATAGAAATGCCAAATTACTCTTTGTTTAATGGAGGTATATTATAATTTCAAAAGTAACTCCGTTTGTAACCTTTTCACCCTAAACGTCAGAACGGATCTCAATACAATTTGGGTTTCAGTTTAAAGGGAATATAACGCAATTCCTTGTTCTAGCATCTATGATTTCCATTTTAGTGCAGTCACATGTAAAAACTCACCTATCCGATGATCCGGCACATGCATATCCGGATGCATATGCACATCCGGATGCGGTATATGCTGAGGCCGCAGATCCGCGTGCTGCGTCTCCCTATGCCGTCTCAGGTCCACTTTCCGTTGGAACGCGCGCCCGCATAGGTCACACGCGAACGGTTTGAATCCGGTGTGCTTCCGAGAGTGAGTGATCAGGTTGGAGCTTTGACTAAAGGCTTTGCCGCAGACCTGGCATTTGTGGGGCTTCTCGCCTGTTGAGGAAAATTGATAGATATATTAAACTTTATTGCACCATCAATACTTAAAACAAGAACTTAATACTAACTATAACTAGTGTGGCACAATCGGCGGCCTTATCGCTAGTTCTTTGTTAGCTTTTAATAATAATGTTATCAGTTGAGCTACCTGTTGGTAACAGTCTGCAGTTAGGTTAATTATTTCGATTGTATAACTTAGTATAAACTAGTTCTAATTTGTTTCTACTTTTTAATTGTAATTTTCTTTGTTAATAATTTGATTATTTTTGGTATTTTATTAAGTAGGTACCTATAGTAGCCCATGGTCCCTCCTACTGAACTCCTCATAAAATCATGTCGGTTGCAATACCAAACACCCTGTATATAAGTAATAGGATAGTTTATAATCATTGAATGCAGGGTTAATTTTCATACAATAATAACAATTTTTAAATGTTGCTATAAAGATAAAATCAGGCGGCTTCAACCGCTTTGAATGACACGCGCACAAGGAGTTGTAATATTGAAAAAATGTTAATTCTTGTGTCTGGAGCGTCTTAGGGAGTACGTAACGGACTTGAATTTTTTTTTCTCATTGTGGGTCTTATATCTAACTATCGCCATAAATATCTAGCCATTTTATTGATAGGTACTAAGGCTCGTATTATGAAAGCTTGCTCAGTCATAAATTGCTGCTTGAGTAACGCTTTTCTACGGCATAAACATCAATCAAGCATAGATCTGAGCAAGCTTTCATAATACGGGCCTTAGCATCCAAATAGAACATAACAAAAAAAAAACAAAGAAACCAGGACACAATATTTGAATTCAGAATCTAAAAAAAAGATTTCCCGCGAACCGTCTAGACTACTCTAGGTCAGTGCAGTCAATAAAGCTGAAAATACGACGGACGTCTCGCTTCCGGATCCGGTTGATCGTATCGATCCATAAGGCATGTGGACACAGATAGGTAGGTTAAATAAGGGCTGTCACGCTTTGGAAAAATCTAAATATTACGAATGTTCGCCTTATTGTGTGCCAAGGGTCTTGAAGGCTTGCTCTGTTATAATAAGCTATGGTAGAGCAGATGCTGTAGATACATACCACTAGCTGTTGTTGTGTCTGTAGATACATAGCACTAGTTGGGCTATAGCTACTTGTTCTGTCATAAAGTAAAAAAAAATATGTATTTCAGAATTTCGAGATAGTAACGTAACATGATATGATTTTACTTTGATCAGATTGATCACACATAAAATATAAAAATCAATAATCATATTAAGTAATTTTTCTAAGATTTTAGAAACATAGAATCGATTGCATAATAAGTATAAACATTCACTTTGAAGTTTATTCACAAAGTTTAATTTTAAAATACTGAAATTCCCCGTATTTTTACTGTCAGCCCTAGCTCTAAGCTATGTCCAAGACACGTAACCGCGTATATTAATACACGTCCGCGTAATCTCTGCGGCCCGCATTACGGATGCGGGCCGCGAGTTGACCAGACTGGATAAATGTACTATGATGGAATCTCCGCTGAGGTAGGTAAGGCACATTTTTGTGTAACATAAATCAATGCAGAATCAGGCTATAGTTTTTATGCCTAGAGACTTTCCCATTTTTGAATTTGGAAGAAAAATATCAGTTTCTAGCATTTCATTCGAAATGCAAACGTTCTATTTTAGGATTCAATCTCACTTCTAAATTCTTAAAAATAAGGTCGATAATCAAATAAAACAGATTTTCTATATAACCCTGGATACAAAAATGCTCTAATACTCCTGCATCGACGCAATAGGAATTTAATATCGCCTTTGTTGATCCTGGGTATTGTTTGCTTTTGTATTGTTGGTCTTATCTTAGGTAGTACTTATTTTCTATCTAGTCTGGGTTCCTTATGGAATCATTTGGGTCTAAATCTGAGGGGTGAGTCTATTTGACGTTAGTAACGAGACTTGATCGTCATGTCTCCTTTTTGTATGGGGATTTGTGTAGTTCCCTGCCCGCACGTTAGAGGCGCTGTACCAAATTGTATGGAAAAAGGATAGGTCACGATCATCTTTTGTTACTAACGTCAAATAGACTCACCCTTGTTTATGTCTGTCTAAGCTTTTAAATATTATCTTTAATATATAAAAGAACAAGCGATTTTCTGGGTACAACGCCCAGCCCGAACCGATGAAGCTAGAAAGCTGAAATTTTAAAAGCAGGTACCTGTTACTACACAACCTCCCGCTAAGAAGGGATTTTTGGAAATTCTACCCTTAGGGGTGTGAAAAGGGGGTTGAAGGTTTTTGGTGTTTTTTTGTAACTCTTGAACCATTCTCTGTAAGTTTCAAGCTAATTAGCTTGAAACTTACAGAGAATACTAAAAATACAAAACTATTGAACACATGTTTCTGGATTTTTCAAAATTTTTCTGAAATTGGGGTAAATGGGATTATTAAAGTTTGTGTGATGTATGATTTGGCTCCGAAATTTTCTGTATATATCACAATAATAGTAAATTAAAACACGTATATCAGGAATTTTCAGAAAAAATCCTTAAAAAAGGGTAAAATGAGAGATGAAGTTATTGAGGTTTTTTTTAACTCTTTAAGCAGTGGCCCAATTATGTTGACACTTTAGAGCAATAGGACTAAGAATACAAAACTATTGAACATTTATTTCAAGTGTTTTACATTTTTTCCTTAAAATGGGGTGAATCGGGTTATTATAGTTTGTGTTTCGCAATAAATTATAAAGTAAATAATGATACCCGTATTTTTTACTTTTACAAAACTACCCCTAGAGGGTGTGTAATCAATTTACACGCATGTGAAGCCGCGGGGCGCAGCTAGTTGTCAACCTATATAAAAAAGGCTTGCTTGCATATTTTTACTTTCCTGTGGTAAGTCGATTGCTTGATTGAAAACTTAGATATCTGGTAGAAAACCAGAATTATCAAACTATTTTTCTATAGGAATTTGATATATTTATCTACCATTATTATCCAGCCATTCTCAATGTACAATTTTTGTAAACAACTCACAGTACAAAAATCCAAAAATACTGTCAGCGTTATGCATTGTAGAAAAGAGCTCAAATAGTAGTGTAAATTCTGACTCAAAATCGACAACATGTGAGTTGTTTTGTAGGTTAAGTATGGGGGCAATGTTTACAAACATTGCATATTCAGTTTAGCCAGAGTATAAATACCTATACCTACGATACCGACCTCTGTATGCATTGTATTGTGTTGTGTTGTATAATTGAGTTATCATATTATCAACGTACATTATCATCAAGGAGCGTTCAGCCAATAACGCGCCTGTAATTACGGACAAATCACAGCACGATACAGTCTCGCATTTCGAAAAAGGGCCGCAGAGTCCGTCAATCAAGGCCTCGCGGAGTGGCGACTTCATTAGCTAGAGTGAGAGGGCTAGTCATCGACGTCTACCTCTCAGTCTAACACCGGTGTCGCGTCGCCAGAGCAATTTATATCCGTCGCGCTATTGGGCAGTGATTGCGGCCCCTCCTCCCTACGTCGCGTAGCAACGCCAGGGAGGTACCCCATCCCACTTTATGGATCGCAATTTTCCTTTGAATTGGAAATCAGAGCGGGCGAGCCTCGTTACGGGACTCCATCTTTGCAATACTTCTGGCTACAGATTTTTACTGCCGTAGAGAAAGATGTTTGGAGGAAATGGGGTTCGCGAATTGTGATGTTTGCCATCGGCGGGTTCTCCGCTGACGGTTTGTTTCAGCATGACTTGAAATTGGAATAAGTTCAAAGGGATGGAAAGTAGGGTCGGAAGTCGAAGTTAGATTCCTTGTATTTTTAGGCAAGTTTACTATGTGTAACTCATCATAAGTGATCTACGTTGATAATTCACTTGTACCATTTTAAAAGGGTTTGGTTTAAAAAGAAAGAAAAAAAGAAAGTTACAATAAAATAATAGACACCAATTAGAACTACTACATAAATACAATTTATATTACTGCAGACTGTTGCAAACAATGTGGAGATAGCTCAACTGATCCACATCAAGTAATAAAAATATGTTATTTTAACATCAGGGAAAAAATTAAAAAAAAAAATCTGCTAGCTCTAGGTACATTTAGATACTACCCACTTATTCGTGGAAACCTAAAATGCCAAAAAAAAGATAGACCAAAGTACTTTCAAAATAGGTTAACATACGAGTAGGTAGTCGAGAATGAAGAGAGCAAAATCAAGTAGGCAGTAAACACAAGATAAATCAGTAGCCAAACTACTGTACCGGGTAAATTACAAGCCACGTAAACGTAAGAACGTAAAATCTTCACGAGTTCGCACCGTAATTACGTAGGGTGACTTAATTGCTAGGGGCTTCAATTGAAAGATCTTTGAATTATTGATCTTGGTGATAGGGTGACTGTTAAGAGCCACCCTATCCTATTATATATAGAATTCTCAATGAATAATTCGCACTTTTTACGTAAACTGCCTCAAAACCAGTGTTGCTCTACAAGCATAGGCTTATACTGAGAACGAAAAGATTCTAACTTTTGGTCTAGGTACTAACCAGACACTTAAAGGTAGATTCAAGTTTTTTTTTAGTAAGTTAGTTTAGTACTTAATCTAGTAACTACTTACTTAAGTTAGATTTTAGTTAGTATGATGGCCTAAGTAGGTATACTTAAAATCTTTAAATTTACATATCTCTTCTTCTTTCCTACAACGCTGTAATAGAATTTAATCTCTCTTTCCAATGATATAAGGTTCTATTAAGTTTTCCTCTATCTTGGCTCGATTAACATTTTTAATAAAAGAAATCCTTTTGAAATAAAACCCTCTAATCCCCAATAACGCCTCCATCATCAACCCTCGTTATGGATTATAAACTAAGCTGTTATGCCTTAAACGGGCTGTGCTGAATTCTTCACAGATTTTTATTGAGCTGTAACTTTAATATGGCCCTAGCCTTCATTTCGAGGTTTTAGCTATCTTACATCAAATTAATTGAGTGAGGGATTTGCTCCTAGGTCAACAATCAAAAATATATTTTAAATAAGTGGGTACATAATTTACACATACATTTGTTTGTACCTCTGTGAAAAATTCAAACCAAAACAAAAGCACCTCATGCTTCGAAGTTTGAATTTTAACGGTTGGCAAGAAATAAAAACAGAAGCAGCTCATGATTCGATGTTCAAATTATCGATTATCAAATAAGGAAGTGAATTAATTTTTAGGATTCCGTACCCGAAGAGTCAAAACGGAACCCTATTACTAAGCCTCCGCTGTCTGTCCGTCTGTCACGTGGCTATATGTCATGGGTAGACAGTTGAAATTTTTAGATAATTTGTATTCATCTTGCTGATATAGGTAATAAAAAATAATAAAAATTAAATTAATATCTAAATTAGAGGGGGCTCCCATACAACAAACGTGATTTTTTTGGCCTTTTTTTGCTCTTTATTTGTCAAGGCTGTAATCTTTTGAACTACAATAGGGGTAGACACATGAAACTTTCTACACACATCAACATCGTCTAGGGATATTTCATATTTTCTCAATTTACTCAAAATTTGTTATAAATAACATGCAACATGTATATATTTTTGAAAAGCCCGTTTAGTAGACTAGACCTTCGAATACAATAGAAATATTTTTATTGTGTAAATAAAATTTTATTCAATAAAAAACAAAATATGAAAAAATTTTACATTTAAAATAAATGTAAAATTTTTACATTTATCCTAAATTTTGTTGTGTTTTTAAAAAAAATGCAAAATTATGCGAAATTTCCTGTTTGATGCAATTATACGAAAAATCAGTAGTCAGTAAAACCACCCATGACGTTACAAACGGTCCTGCAACGGGTTTTCATGCTTTGAATCAAGTTATCAAAGTCTTGCTGCGGGATATTGTCCCAGGTCCTGCTAAGATGCAAAAAAAGTTGCTCTTCAGTTGCGATGTTTGCAGGAAAATGGTTCATAGCCCTTCTTTGGAGCATGTCCCATGCATGCTCTATGGGGTTTAGGTCTGACGATTGCGCAGGCCAGTTTAAGACCGACACGTCGTGCTCCTGCAGCCAGCTGGTCACCACTTGCGCTGTGTGCGGACGGGCATTGTCGTGCATGAGCATGAATTCTTGGCCCATTTGTAGTCGATGGGGGTAGACTATTGGTACTAGCACCTGGTTACGGTATTTTTCAGCGGTCATGGTGTTTCTGATCCAAACGAGATCTGTTCTTCCACCAATACGTATTCCCGCCCAAACCATAACTGTCCCACCGCGGTATGGATGGACTTCCTGAGGGTGTTGCAGACGGCTCTCACGACCAGGAACTCGCCATACACGTACTCTTCTTGAATCGGGATGGAAACCGAATCGGGACTCATCGGTAAACAGCACCGCAGACCACTGGTTCTCTTCCCAGAGCAAATGTTCACGAGCCCACTCAAATCTTCGTCCACGATTTCCTCGGCGTAGTGCTGGAGTACGAAGCGGTATGCGAGCATGAAGGTTGGCTTCATGCAGTCTTTTCCTCACAGTTTGGTCACTCACCAGCAACTGGTGCTCTGACTGGAGCCTTTGAACCAACTGCATTGCCATAACATTTGGTTGTCTTCTAGCGGAAACTTGCAAAAATCGGTCTTGTCGCTGGGTGGCTTGTGCGCTTCCCGCCTAGGTGTCTTTCAGCCACTTCACCGGTAGCACGATAACGTGACCATAACCTTGAGATCACGTTTTGTTTTGTTCCAATCTCCTCAGCAACACTCAGCTGAGTAGCCCCAGCTTGGAGCATACCTACTGCCCTTAACATTTTATCTCTAGTTAAATGGCGCCGCCGCATGATGCATTTAGTAGTATAAAATCGAAATTAATTGATAACGTGTTTTAAAACTTCAATTTGACACAAAAAATTACCATAAACTATGGAAGATAAATTGTAACTTTCGACCTTCGCTATAGCAATGCCGCGCAAATCTTTTGTTTTTTATTCATTTGTTCAAATTCAAATTTGGAATCCTTCAAAAAGGCCTAAAAAATAAGGTTTCTTCAAAAGATTTTAAAACCGGCCAGTATTTTTAGAGTTCAAGAACTTTATACAAAATATCCCTAGACGATGTTGATGTGTGTATAATTGATTAACACTTTGATATTCTTTGAAAATGTTGCCTGATTTTTACGGTACGGAACCCTTCGTGCGCGAGTCGACTTGCACTTGGCGTTTAATTCATTCTAAAATAAGGTTTAATATCCAACCAATCTTATCTGACTTTCATAGGTTTTACGTCCTTTTTAAAAGGCATCGAGCAAAGACTTTTTGGACTACGATTTGAATCTCAACGTTGTGGTTAGGATTCAAATCCTCGTTTTCATGGTTGAGTTTTCCACTAGGCTGAGCTATAAGATAAATATCCCATTCAAAACTCAAAGCACGACGGACGCGTTAAGTATTAAATTCCCCGGTTGTGATTGAACTCGTACGGATAACCGATAACCGTAAATCCCGGGTATAACCCGGAGTCCGGATATACCCCGATGTACAGGGGCGGATGATACGGGTGTGAAGGTGAAACAATCGTGTGTTAGGAAAGCTTATGGATAAAATGTTTAAAGCTAACTGTTATTTTGCAGATATTTATAAAATCCTAGTTAAGTTAAGGTAAGTCAATATAAACTTCATTTATCCTGACATACGTTTTGACAATTATCATAAGTTATTCAACATTTTAAAGTTTTATTTTTACATTTTACCTATTCTATATTTTTGACATTCTGCTTATTGTACAATAATTTTATTTCATGTTTTACATTCCATAAAATTGTTTTTTTTTGTATACCAATTTATTTAACCATGAATTTTATGAATAGAATATCATTTAGTGAATATACATAATTATGCTACCGTGAAATGTAACTACAAAGATCCCTTTCGCATTTGTAATATTTGTTTGTCTATAAATCAGAAAAACTACGTGCGCTAGATTAAAAATAAGATTACATAGCACGCCCCTACCAATGACCTTTATTGGAAAACGAATGTCCCAAAGCCAGATTACAGAAAAATCATTCCCTCCCATTATCAGCTACTAAAGCGAGATTCGCCGTAAACCAGACATTAACCATTAATATAATCAAATTTACCATTATCTAGTTAGAATCCGGCCCTGGCGCGCTCATCTGCTCAGTATCACACTGCCTGGGATTTTTATGGGGACGTACTTTAGGAGCTGCTGAATTAAATATACGACGCTTCCAACTTAAAGTGCTTCGCTGGTAAGATTTTCAGAAATATTGGATGGGTGTTCTGAGGAGCGTGCTTGATGTTAGAGATTTTTGGATTGTGTTTAGTTTATGGGTGTTTTCGTTAAAATCTTACCAATTAGGACATCTGTGGCCAACCGGTTTAAATAGATAGATAGAAAATTATTTATTTCACACTTAACGAAACAATTAACAAATAAAATAAAAATTAATTTTATATTGACAAAGAAAATTACAATTCAATAATAAAAACAAATTAGAACTAGTATTTACAATTGAAACAATTAAGCTAACTGCAGACTGTTGCAAACAATCTACAGGCAGCGCAACTGATCCATATCAATATCCAAATAAAAATTATAAAAAATGTGACAATTGGCGGTCTTATCGCTCAAGAGCGATCTCTACCAGACAACAGTGGATGGATAGGATCGTTGGATTTAACATGGGGATCTGTGTGCATTATTATGTAGCTAATACAAATTACATAATTCAAATCATTACATTACAAAAATATCTAAATATTTATACATACTTATATACCTCTACATACATACATATCTCTAATTATAATATAAAGGGAGACAAGGGTGAAGTCAGAGACAGCAGGACAAAAAGTGTTCCTTTACCATATTCTTAAATATGGGTAAAATAGAATAGCTAGATTAAATAAATGCGACCTGTTTATAAGTAAAATATTGAATTATTCCATTTTAACCACTCCTCCCGTTTAGATTTTTAATATTATATAAAACACAGCACACACACTACATCTTATCATATATAAAAAGCCAATCAACTATTTAACTTTATATTATATCACATAAATGTAGAAGTTAAAGTGCTCATAAAGATTTATTTTCAATTGGTAGGTATTGAATTCTTATTTTAATCTGGGTTTTCTATTTATGTGGATTTTGGAGATACGTTGATTCTCATTCGAAATCAGAAAGATTACGAGTATCTGCTTGACTCTTCATTTACGTTACAAATTTCAAAAGCAAACCTCAGTTTTCTAGTTTTCTTAGAAATAGCTACACGTGATACTTCTAGCTATTTCTAGACTTGAGATCCTGTAGACACTGTCCTGTCTGTACCATCTCAAGTCTAGATTGTTCTAAACTAGGACGACTCAGCACTCAGCCCTAGTATACTATAACTATAGGTATTATACGTACCTAGAGGTAGTTCCAACCTGCACTTTTAATCCTGCACCTGGTACCAGCTAAGTGCAGATTATACTCAGGACTTCAGATAAGAGGCATCAAGAGAGGTGAGGTGCGAACATAGTGGGTTTAGGATTTTGGACCTTAATGACAAGGGAAGTTACTCAAATAAAATGTTGGAGGTGATGTAGTGGATTATTAATTTTGAATCTTATTTTGTGGTAGCTTCAGTCTACATTGCTAATTGCTACGCGTTGCTACGTCGTAGCAAGCTAAAGTGAAACTCGCTACGTCGTAGTAAGCTACGGTGTAGATATCTACGTCATTTTATGTCAGGGGAAGTCATTCAGAAAATAAATTGGTGATTTCCTTTCGATCCACATTCCTACGCTTTTGCTACCAAGCTACAGTGAAGCTCGCTACGTCGTAGCAAGCTACAGTGAATCTCGCTGCGTCGTAGCAAGCTACAGTGAAGCTAGCTACATAATTTTATGTCAAAGGGAGCCATTCAGAACATAATTTGTGGTAACTTCGTTTTGATCCACATTCCTACGCTTTTTCTACGATGTAGCAAGCTACAGTAAAACTACAGTAAGCTACAGTAAAGTGTACTTGGGGATGAGGAAAATTTTACGGGGATCCGTGTATATAATTTTACTGGGAGCCGTGTATATAATTTTACTGGGAGCCGTGTATATAATTCCAAAAAACCATTTTAGGGCATGTTAATTAATAATAATAATAACGTTTATTGAAAAATATTTTAGACCCAAAATTATTACATCTTTCATCCCCAAACTAGGATACACCTGTATCTTGGGGACCACCTTCCATGGGTTCTTTACATAAAATACTCGTATATCAAGCATCGTTATACTATGTCTAAATAAAAACAATAATTAGAACATAAACATTATGTGATGGGTCTCCTGAGGACACCAGTCTCGTAAGAGTCTGAGCAACAGGAGACACCATTCGTGTGTGTATGTGTGTGTGTAGTGTGTAGTGTGTGAGAGGGTGTGTTTGTGAGTTGTGCTCCTGAGAATACCGAACTCTTAAGAGTCCGGGTAACAATTACGAAAAACAAATTACGAGGCAAAACTGGTTTTGTACCAAACAAAACCAATAGCAACCTCGAACTGATTAAATTCGTCTGTCTCATCATTGAACACCAAAAGCTTCAAGCTTGGAGTCAGTGCCTGATTCCAGCTGTACCTAGCCTCACTGCTGTCGCTTGCACTACTGAATATGCAATGAGCATGTAAATGCACGGAATTCATGAGTCCGCCTACCCTCAATTTGGTAGAGCGTTTTTTATAAGCTTTGAATTATTAAGGCGGTTAAATTATTGTTATGGGTTTTTGGGGTGGGCTTGTGAGATTTTTTGAGGAGCTTTTGTTATTGGGGTTTTTGATATTTTTGTCTATGAGATAAATGTTCTGCAAGTAGTTATTTTGAGACTAGATTGAAACTAAATATGAATTTGATATCTTTTACACAAATCAGATCCATGTTATAAAGATAAAGTAATTTAAACCAAAAGAACCTTCTCATTTATACCTTTTTCACCCAAAATCTACTTCTACAGTAAAATGAATTTCATTTTAATATTTTTGTTCGCGCCATCAGCTAAATTACATAACTCGACATTTCAACAAATCCAAGCGTAGCGACGTGATTACCACTAGTGAAGTGCGGATTTTCCTGAGAATCCCGGTTTACGATCCACATGCCAACCCCCTCCCCACCCTTCTTCCGAGCCTCCCAAGACGTGGGAGGGATGACCATCTGTATACCTACAGTAGGTATGGATGTGAGATTTGAGCTTGGGTTAGCGTAGGGAAGAAAAATGCATTGTAAATCTTGGGGTTTTATGTGATGTGATTGTGTTTACAATCTTAATACAATACAGTAAGGTCGGTTTTGGAAATAAAGCGTATCAGGTGTTACATCGGCATAAAATAGGACGAATGTCATTTTTGGAGAAAGTATAACAGGGATTTTGGTCTACGTTAATAATAAGCAAAAGACAAATGAGATTCACTTTTTAACTAATTATGTACAAAACGATATAACTAAGCTATGTAAAGCTCTTGAATAAACCTTAGGTTTCTGTTCAAACTTGAACCTATTCTTAGAACCAGAATCAGTAAATTAAACAGAAATCCGACAAAACCTCAATTTTGATTGAGCAAACAAACCAAACGAAAACACCAAACCAATCTCGCACCGACGCTGGCAAAACACTCTATCCTCTATAATGGAGAATTGGAATCTCGCAGAGAGGATAGCAAACAGCGCCATCTTGGGAAAACAAAACTTAATTTTCGCCACTTCTCGCTTTTTGTGAGGAAAGTCAGAAACTGCTGCGTGTCGTGACGAAACGTTTCGCAAGTTTGTGGTAATGATTCTCTTTTGTTTTGTGATAGGGTATTGATAGTTTCATTTGTTTTGTTTCCAACAATGTTAAATTTGGAACAAGCTCAGTTTTCATTTATTTCAAGCAAAGTAGGTACTTTAGGCCAAGCACGGGGATTGTTCTCTAGGATAGAATAGGCAATAATGACATCGCATCGTCATACATTAATGAAGTTGAAGGAAATCATTTCAAATAATTTACGCAATCGATGACAAAGTGACATCATTTTTCTCTATTCAAGACAACAATGCCCGTGCTAGGCCTACTTTTTTGAATAAAAATTACCAATAAATTACTAAAGTACTATTTATTTTTAGATGTACCAATGTATACTCATTCAAAGTGGACTTGTTTGTACTTTTTGAATATAAAATAAAGATCTTTAAACCGAAAAAACCTCGTCATTGTTCAGTGGAAGATTGCGGGTTCAAATCTCTTAGGAGTCGTACATTTTTTAGGATATTATCAAAATTTCTTATGGATATAACAGCTTGTTTTGTCACTATTTCTCAAAATATTGCAGAAGACCGTCAATCTCTCCCCTCACTCCTAAACTCAATGAGCCTACACTACCTATGAGCTAGTACAAGGCACCTATAGGGATACATACACACACAAGGTACATAAGTGCAAATCTTACCACCCTCGACCCTACGTAAACAAAGACGCCTAAGGCCGGTCGCAAGACCCATTTACACCAAAAGCTTGGTTTATCTTCCACTAGACGATAGCCGAAAGCCTGTTTAAAAGCGAAATAGAGAATTTGATTGATCGCAGATGGCCATGGCAATGCAAACGGGCTATGACTAGCTGAGGGTGAGGTTAGCTATAGAATTACAGAAATACAAACCTGTACGGGTGGACTGGCTTAGACGTTGTCAGAGAGGTAGAAAATGCATACTAAAAGGCGGAATCAACCCAGGGAGTGGCTGGGTTAAGGTGGCCCTTAACCCAGCCAGTACATTTTCAGAATTTATTGACGTCCGGGATTAACGAGGACGTGTCTCGATCGACAAAGTCGAATGGGTAAAGCCCGTTTTTACGGCTTTTGTCCCACCGGTTTCCAGTGTAAATGCATCCCAACCCCGGTACGCTGGACGTTTACGATTTGCGTCAGGATAACGTATGTGCTCTGTAAACGCCACTTACATGGAGATTTACAGCACTGACTGTACGTTTTAAGCATTTCGCGGTGGGCTTTGCATGGCCATATTTTTGGTTTATGTGTGATATTTTACTACTGGGCATTATGCGATTGCAGTCGGTGATAAAAATACTAACCTATCATATTTTAGGGTCTCTAAAGTAAAGTTTGAAGTGGAGACCAATTGGATTTTTTTATGCATATTTTATTTTATTTATTCATATTTTATGCATATTTTATTTTATTTATGCATGAATGTTTGTATAAATTTAATATAATTAGTTCGATAACCAGAAACTACATCGATTACACTACTTATTTGCACAAAGGCGTTGTTCACAAAAACTAATCACTCCTATTTTGTTAGCAAAGTAATGCGTAGAAACCGCACGTAAAATAGAAAACGCTAGTAAAATAATAATGTCTTTGCTTACAAAACGTACCTACTGAATACCTACGTACCACCTACTGAAGTGACAGACACTGTCTGTACAAAAACTACCCGCATTAAAATCTTTTGGCTTAGCAGTAGAATCCAAGCAACAGAGAAAATTCCTCTCAAGCCTCCTCAGACGTTCAAAAACCCCCGATTGCTCCATTTATCACTGCGCCAAATAAAACACGTCACGGTAATTGACATGCCGCAGAAAATCATCGGTGCTCAGAAAAACTAATAAGGTCCCAGTGACAGTTGACAAATTCGTTAATTTCACCCTTATGCCTTATTCACTACTCCATGCCGATAACGCGCTCTGCGAGGTAAAGTATACTCTCAATTTAGATGAAAAATTTCGCGTAAATCAATAGCAATCTAGGCACTTTGAGCGCTCGAAGTTTTAGAACGATTCAAAAATCGAGCTGCACTCATCGACCTACAAACTAGATCAATAACTCAAAGATATGTTGTCGATGACTTTTGAAAACTCATCGTGACCAATAATGTCCGTCGAACCGTTCAGCTGGTCTATTCAGATATATATTCGCGAGTGTTTCACTCATACTATTTTCGTCGTTCATTGGTTTATTTTCAGTTTTTTTCGTAATCAAAATGCTGCCAGTGAGCGGGGAAACTAGTGTGGGTGACTCATGAATACATCTGAATTGGCCACTGAACGTAACACGCCGCGTTATTTCCGAGTCCGGTCAAGGTGAATAAGGGCCCTAGGCTCTGTACAACCCCACCCCCACATGGGAAAATAAAGGAATGCTTTTGGCAGGAGCGTCACGGTTTCTGTGCGATTGATGATTAAGTTTTATGAGATTTGGGTCTTTGCTTGTTTCGGACTTGAATTAGGAAATACAGTTTATACAAAAAGAAAGGTTATATAGATTTTGAAGTACCTTTGTATTAGGTAGAACAATAGTTTTATCAGAGCGTCTCTTTGAATATTCAAAATCAGTTTGCTCTTTGGATCGTCGGGACTTCAAAGAGACCTGTGATTTGAAAGCTGATGAGTATCTGACACAGCGCATCTGCATTGTCATGCAGTTGGACAATGCATTTAGCGTATGTTGATTTGGATATGCTGTACTACCTCTCCCTATATTGTTTGCAAAAGTCTGCAGTTAGTTCAACTGTTTCAATTTTAAATAATATTTGTAATTCACTCTTTGACTCAGTAGTAGTTTATTAAAAGATCTTTATTTTGCGACCTTTTTACATGAAAATAACCTGAAAAGCGCACCGCACCCTCTCCGAGCAAAACGCGCCAAAGAACGCGAAGGAATTGAATTTTAGAATACAATTCCTTCGCGTTCTTTGTATGAAATCGTGTGACACCTCACACTCATCTTATCGCACAGAATTCGTTTGTTTACCTTCAAAATGCATTAGTTTTTTCCTACAGTACTCTTGACACATTTTGTGGGCTGAGATAAACGGGAAAAAGGTCTAAAGACTTAATTTAATTACCAGTGAAGTCCGTTAGAATATTTTGAATGCATTTTGTCAGTGGCAAGAATTTATTTTGCATGTTGACGCCAAATATGCAGGAATGTGCCGGCAACTCCAACTATGCCATCAAAAGCTGCGTTAGATACTATTGAGTTGACAAAATGGTTGTGGTTTACAGTGTTGAGTTTAGTAGTATGGACAAAGACTCTTCATAACGCTGGTCGAACCATTGTTGCTCCTAAAAGTTACACTACTTTTAGACTAATCTAAAGGCAAATATGTGACACAATAGAACAGTGATAGTAAGTGACCCATTCGACGCGTCAGTTAGGGGTTGCTGTATTGTTGAATGTTCCTCATTTCGATAGAGAACACGCCATGGGGTTTGGCTATGAAGTAGTAATCATCGCTTGACCATGGGCTGTACTATTATCTTCCCTCACCAGTCAATTGTCATGAAAATGTCACATCTGATGTCTAGCGAAAGCGTAGGTAGACGAACTCTCCAGGAGTGATTAAAAAATCCAGCCCCTGATTACAAGTTTCATTACTTACTTGTCATTTGTCACAGAACATGAGGTAACGACTCAGATACACATGTTGACAGGAAATCAATTTATAGCTTCAGCCAAAACTTTGGTCACCTAGCATGAGACACTGTGAACTAAATCGAGGGCCCTAGCAAACAGCGGAGTAAGCAACCATCCCCGTAAAGTATGTAAATAAATTTTGACATCTAGGTACATAGTACAAGAAACTGTAAACTAAATAGAGGGTCCTAAGTTCCCGTAAACTACTCGTACCATCCCCGTAAAGTGAAGAGCGGTCAAGAATGCAGCAGATTGCTGGATTGCGAGCGGAATTTGCAACTCACTTCACTTATTGCTGGTCTCTAAAGGGGAATGCGACGATTTTTGCCGGAACTATTCTGTTTTATTGCTGGTGTTTCAATGTTTTGTTTTGTAGTGTCACTTGCGGGTATACATTTTGGGCTGTTCTCATAAAGACAGATTCTCCAAAAGACAGAGATACGGGACGCGCACATTATTTTGCATACAGATTTTCTTACTTGTAATTTAGACTTTTCATTTTTATAAAGGAGCAGTTAACTATACAAGATCTATTCAGGGTCTACGCCATTTAAATTTAACAGGCCTTAACTAAAAGCTCGATCTTTTCAGTCTAGTTAAACTATTTTGTGACAGTAGGTATAAAGATTTCCAAAAGATTGAGCTTTAGAGAGCTTTTAAAAGCTCTTTAAAGACGCTACCGATTCTACTAACCAAATCATTAGGTACAAAAATCCTCAAAGGTAAGGTGAGTGCTTATTCTAAACGAGACAGTTATGGGACACAACAATCTATCAAAAAGATATAAATTTGACTCGAGGGTGCGTCTTCCACCGGCTATGGGACATTTTTCATAATACGCGGACAAGCGTTCTATTGACATCTATTCATGACATCTTTTTAAAGTGTATCTTGCTGCTTATCTAAAATACACGCAAAAACATCTTACAAAAGAGGTTTTTATGAAAAAAATATACATTCAGATTCAGCGCGAAGATTTTGTGTTGTTAATCAATAATGATACAAACGGAAATAAAGTAGCAAGTTAATGTTCAAGTGAAATCAGAATAGACACCCTACAAGGCAGTTAGGCGACGGAATCCGGCAGTCACGACTCTTATTGCGCCGGGACAATGATGCGCCGGTATTTACGGACTGGTCCTTTGTCTGAATCTGGAAACGACTGATTCTGGCCCCATTTCTTTTGAAAATTAAACAGAAAAAGAAAAACTTAATTTATAGCATTTACAAGAATTGCACTAAGCTAGTTAATAAATAAATAAATAATTAAAAAATAATAAGAGTAATAATATAAGTAATGTGGTGATAACAAATTCGTAAAATAAAGAGAATCCAGTGCTTAGACAAACCTAACATAGGCTTTAAGGCATTGCTAACCAATTTTTTGTAACGAATTTTAATTGAATAAATGATCTATCTATCTATCTATCTAGTTTCTTAAATTACCCAAAACGGACTACATATCTACTAACTATGTAATAGTTATAATTGTTTTATATATATGCATATATATATACATATATAATTATTTTATATACATATACTAGTTGTAATTGTTTTATTCTGTTATTGTAATCTATGTGCTAAATAAAAGATACACTATGTAATTAGAAAACTTAAATGCTATAAAATGGCTCATGAATGCTGAGTCATTGGCATACGGCATTAACCATGAAAAGATTTAACCTTGCTCAATATTAAACCTCATTTATTCGTTCCAACTCATCATCAATTGTACAAATGAGCCCAACGTGTGGTAGCGGCTTATCTCTTTATAGGCAATCACATCCCAATTTCATAATTTCAATATTCATTCCAATATTCTTCAAACCATTTATCAAAGAATTAAAATCAAATTCGCGTCGCTAAAATAGGTATACGATATCCAAGATATTGCAATATGACACCCCATAAAATTAATCCATATTACATCGTGCAATATAAAGTGGATACGACAAATAAATTGGTAGGAGACAATACCACAGACAATGGAGCAAGGGTTGGGCATCGATTTGTGGAATTATTGGAAAGAGTATTACAAATAACGACTGCAATACGACTCAAGGTAGGCCAAGTATCATATTACGGTCTAATAGGATAACCATGGCGTTACTTGTGATAGGTACATCGGTAGACCAAGAGTCGGCCGCGGATTTTCGACTAGATCACAGAATAAAAAGGTGTAGGTGGTACGAGTAGGTGGGTACCTATCTTGATATTTCAAACCAATGTATTAGGTACCTCTATTATAATCGGAAAAGCATTTATTTAGATAGATGGAGGCCCATACTACTTGTATATGTATTGGAGAACAAGTAACGTCGTACAAAAGGAGCATTTCGTATATTACTAAATTTATGTATATGTACATATGTATTTACTTTATTCTAATGATCTAAATCGTACACTAGAATATTTCTTTGGATAATTTAATTAAGCTTGATCATTGTTTATTATTTGACTTATATATGTACTATTTCTAGCATTACGTACCTACTTAATTTAACTATATTTAATATTAAAACCTAATTAGTATAGCCCTGTAGTTAGTATAATTGGCCTTAGACCGTTCTAATTACATAAACAATAAAAAAAAGGAGCATTATACGAGTAGGTATGTACCTCGAATGACCTACCTGCTCTCGAAGTTTGACAAATTTTAAAATAACGTATAAGAATCGTGTCGTAAGGCCAAAATACATCCACTAATAGGATCATAATCGTTATTAGGATGATATAAATCTAATATGACAACAGGAGGGTTGGTACGTGGTAGGATGAGTCTTTAATGGCTTTGCATAATTCCAAGGCATTTTAGGTACCTATCTACCGACAGATAAATTAGCCATATGATTTGAAATTGTACACTACGCCAAAACATACAAAAATCCGACTTATTTATTCAAAAATGTGGTCGCTTGTTAAGAAAGTGACCACATTTTTTTATTAATGAAGATTTTTCTGTTTTTTAACTTTGTAATATGTAACAGAAGGTTGTAGAAAATATCCATTTGACCAATAAAATGAAAAGAACCAACGCCAACCAATCCAATGTTATTTTATCAAATGCAGTCACATTTGTAACTATTATTTTTGCACTTCAACTGCACCTGCTATTTTAAAACCAAACGACGCAACTGCTGCTACAAACACACTGAACTTTCAACCTTAAGATCAATGATTTAAGGATTGATGTAGAAATGGGGTTCTTCAAGTGTTCAGTTTGCTGAAACACTTGGACAGTTGGCGCTGGAGTCGCACCGACGAATCAAAACACTCCAATGCTGCGCGAACGAACGGTGGCCAATCAAAACATTGTAATTTAATTATAGAATATGCGGTTTGTTTGAAAATGGAACGGGTGTGCGTCTGGATAAAGCGATGTGTATTCTAGTCGTAAGGGCAATCAAGTGGCTCGTATGGTGTCTGTAAAAACAAAAATCGATTCTGTCACTCTCTTCGATTTTCAGTCTTTTGCAAAAACAAATGAATATTTATAGATTTTTTTTTAATTGCTGTACTAGATATTGTCAATACCACTAATAATAACACTAATATTATAAATGCGAAAGTTTGTATGAATGGATGGACAAATGTTTGTGACGTCTTCACGCAAAAACTACTGAAAAGATAGGACAGAAATTTTACTTAGTGTAGCTCTAGACCTGGAATCAAACTTAAACTACTCTTTTTCCTACAAATCAGTTCCCATGGGATGTAAATAACCATAGAGCCTTTCCATAGAAACAGCGCGTGCGAAGCCGCGAACAGAAACTAATAGGCTTATAAAATCACCTCACTTTCCCATGGTAGGCAACATACTAATAAATAAATATTTAGGGTCTTTTATTCCGGTTATGACGTCATGGGACACCGCACCTACACCATCTCTCTCATTAAATAAGAGTATGATAAATAATGGTACAACTTCATAATTAGTTTACTTATAATTTTTAAACTTTTTTGGATAATAGTAGCCACTTAAATAAGTACCAAGTTAACAAATAAAATTAGTAAACATGAGGTTTAAAATAAATAAAGGTTTTATCCGTTTAAAAATATCAAGAAATTTACATGAGAATTGAAAAATTTTGTCAACTAATGCATTATCCGTGGTCGATTTTAAATTTTGCAATTGATAAACTCTTTTTAAGCGTAAATTATAAGGCCACACTCACATCTAGGCAATTTACAATTAAATTTATTGTTTAAATAATGACATCCTGTTGATGCGCACGCTTGGCACGTGACTTACCAACTCTCAAAGACCCCTAACATCATCCGTATTATTAAAAATTGGAGGTCACCCTACATAAGCCAATGATTTTACTTCATTCCAAATCATTTTGAGCCCTATATATTATCCATAGAGTTGTCATTATTAGAAAAATTCAAATTGGTTTTGAAGTATTTAGGGATGCACCCAGATACTTGATGAATTAATTTTTTTTTAGTAACAGTTGGTTTCTGATGAGTGGTTTCGAATATGCCGGTACCTAGTTAATTATAATGAGATTAGTCAATATGTTACGTATTTTATATTATTTTTAAATTAATTTACGGGTAGAGGAAGTAGAGCTGCGGGTGATAAGCAATATTTTTTTCAGTTGATGTGTGTACCTACTTATACACTAGCAAAGCTCGATGTGGAATGTATGTAATCAAACCGCCCATACTTAACCTAAAATTCACTTTGCTGCCGCGTTTTTTATACGGAATTTTCATTACTTGTCGATTTGTGATTCTTCCTTCAGTAAATACTACACAAAATTTTATCTGAATCTTGACGCCAAGTAAGGTAGTTTTACTTTTCGTGTCGTGGTTTGTTTACTAACATCCCACATCGAGTTTCGCTAGTGTATAGATTCGATTCATCAAGCAATGTTAGGAAGAAGTTTTTGTGAGGATATTTCACTTGCTTGTGACGGCCACTTTGTGACTACGATAGTGGTGGGTGTAGAATAATAATAATAATAGTTTATTGCAATAATAATCATTACAAATAGTTACATAACAATTTGTCTGATATTAAGAAATATTACACTAGTTAGAATTCTTGTTCAAATAATTATGTTTTAGCCTCTGTTGCCCAAACTAAACTAAAAAGTCTGTAATATAGGCAGCTGTGCTCCCCCTACAATGTTACAATAATAAAATAATGGTGACGTCTTCAATAATAGAATAAGACATAAAATTTGTAAAGGGTTTGGTTGCATAAAGATTGCCATGATCTTAAAGGGAGCCAGTTAAATTACATTTTGAAGAGAAAAGAAGAGAAAACTCTATCTAGGAACACTAACCAACCTTAAATTACATTAACAGAATTTCGTGAAAAGAAGTGTAATAGACAGGTCTATTTACTAATACATGTAATACCTAATAGACAGTTCTATCTACTTTAGGATCTTGCAGGTGCGTACCTACCAAAAGAAGAAGTATATTGCAAAAAAATCCACTCGAAACAACAAAACGTCGAGAGCAGCCCCTTAACTGAAAATGAATATTAACCTTTTGTTGGAAACATAACTGGTCATTCCAACCCCTAGCCAATTTGAATAACCGTCATGATGAATATCAGCGAATCAGCTGACGAAATCACTGGTCTCCAGGGTTTTAAACCACTCGGGATCACTCGGGATTCATCGGGGCCGTTCGGGGCCGTTCGCGGGGGTCCCGGGTAATCGTGATAATGTGTTTATTGAATTAGTAGGCGCGTGCGACTGGCACGCGTCAGCTACTTCGCAGAGGTAGCCTCGTTATGAGGGTGATAGATGGATCATCACTGATTTTTTAGTGGTGTGTGGTTTTGATTCCATTAGAATATTGGAATTTGAGATTTTGGTGTTGGTGTCACTTGGGGTGCAGTTTTTCAATTGAAAAGCTTCTGATACGTGTTTGAGGAAGTATATTACAAAATAAAGAGAGATATAGGCACAAAATCTGAAAACACTCAAATGTTTAATTCCTATTTCAACCATAAAAACCTAGAAGCTCCAGTTGTCTCGAATCCCCTTTTTGACCATTTTTCATAAAGTGGTCTACTTACAGACTTCTCTATATTTTTCCTGTAAAATTTAGATCTATATCTACAAACGCTACATACATTTCAGATGGCTCGCTCTGCAGCCTTCGGAGATAGGGGAGGGAATGGGTATTTTTTCAAGTTTTCAAAATTTTTCAGAAAGTATTATGCCTACAGAAATTTCAAAAACTGTTTTGAGATGTACAAACCGATATCTTTTATTTGATACCCTCGATTAGGTAGCTTCCCCTTTTAGGGGGGGGGGGGGGAGAGGAATAGGTATTTTTTTCGAATTTTTCAAACATTTTAAAAAGTATGAAATCTACAGAAATTTCAATAACTGATTTGATTTGTACAAATTGATACCTTTCACTTGATACCCCACTTGACATTGCAGGTCTCTTTTAAAATTTCGTCATCACATTATGTAAGCACTGAAAATGTTCATTTCAATTTTTAATTTATTTCATTTTTATTTCTACTAATCTTTACAGGCGTTTTGCTGCTGTAGTTGCTGAGATATTAAAGACGGAAAAAAGGACAAAAAAAGCGATGCCATTAGGGTTTCGAAGATCGGATTCGAAAAAAACTAAAAACTATCCATATAACGATAATCCAAGAAAATCTCAAAGTCACAAAGCTAAAATAGAAACACCGAGTACCTACCTAACTCAACAGAAATAAAACTACAGAGCAAACAATGCAGGTGTCGAATTACAGGCAACGAAACGTGGGGCCAAAGAGGGCTGTGGACAATAATTTAATTATCCCTCTCTCTTGGGACAGTCTAATATTGTATGGGAGCGAAACAGACAACTGCGTGGCATACGAAATCAACTGTCATTTTTTCGCGTGAGAAAAAAATCTCATATCTGATTTTTTCCTCCGGTATCCCCAGAAGAGATCAGGTTGCGTGGATAAAAATAATATAAATCTGGATTGTGATGCTGCTTGACGCTTCTGTGTAAGTTTTACGTGAGACGTGGAGGAAACTTTAATAGAGGTGTGAATGAAATTTCTTTTCAATGAAATTTCATTTCGTGATGAAGTAAAACCAATATAAAAACAAATCTGCTATTAATCAGGGTAAACTTTAACTAAAACCTGACTAAATCGAAGGTGTTAACATTTGAGATGCTTTTAGTAACGCAAAATAGGTAAAGACAACTACCATATTAAAAGTCATGTAAGACAGTATTCTACAATTCTAACTTGTGAGAAACATTATCTTCGAGATGATAAAGATGCAATTGAAGTCTTAATAATTCTCAACAAAAAAACCTAAACAAACCAAACGTACCATTTAATACCACATAACTTTAATAAACTATTCTCGACGCTGAAGAAAGCGCCACTAAAATCGAAGAATTCCAAGCTCTCTAGAGTCCTTAATTAAACTCGTGGCACGTAGAACTCCTTGATTCAGTCCCGAGGGAGAGGCCGAACCCCTTCCACTGTCCTTTGCACCCCTCCCACCCTTTCCTTATGGACCGCTTAGATTTCCACCCCCTTTAGGTTATGTGGACGGAATACGCCAAGTCTGGAATCTTGTACGAAGAATTGGTTTCGAGGGATTGGACTGTTAGTTTTATAGCTGATGTTTTTGTTGGGTTTCGAGGTTTTGTATTTTTATCTGAGAATCGAAAGATCGTTTGAAGCAAAGCAGTAGATAAATCTTGCAGGAAAATAATTAAATCGGTTAATAAATAAACGGTTCAATATAAGAGAAGTCTATTCTACATATACGACCTCTATAGCAGACGAAGATCTTATTTGTTTTAAAACTTCTTTATACTTACATTATCAAATGAAAAAAAAACAGCAACACTTCCGTATCAAATATTGTGCTTCCCAACACTTTGGCCGATCCCCAAGTAAATTATAAAGTGCTCAAGCCAAAAAGAAATCCAAGATTTCCTCCTAATTTGCATTTTGCTGCAATTTTCCCCGGAATGGCGTCTTCTAGATCCAATTATACAATACCCAGCAAGCGTGGCCAGCCTCTATGAATTCACTGTGTAAGCAGGTTGCCAGTGCTTGTAAACAAAATTGCATGCTTGTCACATATTACGTAATATGTTTTTCCATAGACTCCATCATATTTTTCGAAAGTTCAATGATGATCGAGCGGTATAAAGAAGAGTCAAAACTTGATGGAAGGGAAAATCGTATATAAAAATCTGTTGTCTTTGTAAATGCGGTCTTTGCTCAACTCTCGAAATGTCTCTTTGCTATTTTAAGCGGAAAAGGCTTTAAAAGTAATCAGAGGGTCTGTGAACAGAAAGTTAAAAACATTTGGCGGAGGCAAAGCAATTCTCAAGTGTTTTATACTTTTTAATTTTGTTCCTTCTTCAAGAGAATCTTTTTGAGATCGTTTACTTTTAATTTTGGGAGAATCGACGTGATAATGAAGCCTCTGTAGGTGTTTTAGAAAATGATGCATAGTTATTGATACTTAGTTAGGTACTTAATAAAATGATACAAAGTTTAGTCCCTTGTGCTAATTTCTGTCAAAATCTACTTACAATCATGCTTAATTTACCTCTCTGATATTTTTAATTGCTATCTCAATGCGAACTAATTTTCCAAATGCTTTTTAAATTCTTCACCGGGGGTCGGCGGGGGAAACAGACAAAAAGAAACCGAAATACAGCCCGTTGTAATTATTCCGAGAGCTAATGTGCCACTTGTTTATTCCCTGACTAATTAAGAGAAGGAAGAGTTTTAAAAAAAATTACTAACTGACGCATTTGAGTGAATCAAACATTCATGAGATGAGATGAAGAGCGTCTGCGTAATTGCATTTATATTATTTTATTCTTACTTGTTTATCTCTGTAAGTGATAAAGCCTTTTTGCTTTTTACAGAAATCTAAATGTAATTTGTTATAAATATTTCATGGAGTTCCGCAAGGCTCGTTTTCGGGAATACTCTGTATATTATGTATATACATTATATTATGCTATTAGTCGTACCTATATGA
Source organism: Eupithecia inturbata (assembly GCA_963662085.1). Lineage (NCBI taxonomy): Eukaryota > Metazoa > Arthropoda > Insecta > Lepidoptera > Geometridae > Eupithecia > Eupithecia inturbata. The sequence continues at coordinate 3,043,488 of OY759180.1, read as the reverse complement.
ATAATGCAAATTGCCAACTTGCGTTAATTACTCGACTAGCTAGTTGTAACTACTAAGTCGAAAATTACTGTGCCAACAACAGGTAGAGAAGTTCAGGGGTGCTCAACTTCCAGGCTCAATTAGCGAATTAAACCGGTTTCAGAGGTGACAAATCGCGATCCCGCGGTCCCACGTCTTGACGTTGACTAATCGCGCCGTTTAATTTAGCTGGCGTAATTATAAATAAAATTTAGACGATAAATTGTGTAGGGTACATTAATCAAGAAGTTGAGACACTGATTAAAATGCCGTTCGCACAACTATTCGAGTTGATATTGTTAATCATTTACACGTAGGGTTGGATTGGGGTGGATCAGGTGTGCGGTTACCTATATGTAACAGGATGCAACTGCCTAATCGTTTTGTGTGTTATGTATGTACCTGCAGCACATCAATACGTACATGAAGGGATGTTGAATACACAAACAGGAGGTTCTGGATACGAATGGATATTTAGATGATGTTTGAAACAATATAAATAGGTTTTAAGATAAAACCTGTTTTGGATTATTGTAAACAGGATGGTTTTGTTTGGCGTTGTGTGAAACTATTTTCGTTAGCTCAACATGCCCACCCCACACACTGAGTTCTACCATATCAATATTGTAGAAACATGAACATGCACAATTTGAAATCACCCCAGCAATTTCCGCGAAAATTTATTCATCACCTTCAAACCACCCTACGAGCATGTGCTCTATAACTAACCAAGTCCGCTCTCTTTTGCACTCATTTACAAATCACTTTCTGTCCTTCTCCCACTCACTGTCAAAGCAATGAAAACGACGAATCTATGCGCCTGAATCACAGACGATGCCCCCCACCCTTATCTTAAATGAACTGAGGAGCGAGTAGGTACGTAGGTACCTACTACGTTAGGTAGGTGAGGGTAGTAAGGGTGTTGAAACGTTTTATATTGAGGTGGTTTACTGTTCTATTCTTGGAAATCTTTGTAGAAGGCGAGATATATTTTTGTGATTTAGAGACTTTACGTTGTCATAACGTAAATCCCGTCATGGGCTTGGATTGAATAATCGACCTTTAGCATTTTGCCTACTAATCCGAAGATACGAGGATTATGTTAATGCAATAGTAAAATGACTAAATAGAATAATGAGTTCACCAAAACTTTACATGTTGCAACTCAGTCACCAAATAAAATACGGGAAAATAACACTGAAAACCAAAAAACGGAGAGCGATAAGATTTTAATTAATTTCCGGTTGGTGACCGCAAGCCTTCGATAATTTAAAGAAAAACAAGTCAAAACAAAGAAATTTGCCATTGTTTTGGCGCAGAGGTTTAAACCCTTTAAACTAACGGTAAAATAATACCATTTACGTACGCTTTAATAATTTTTAAAAACAAATGAACCACAAAAAAACAAATTCAGAAAAGTCAAATTCTATACATAGAAAATTGTATGAGACCAGCTAAAACAAAAGTAAATGATAAAGAAAAACCTAAGGGTCAAACAAGTTAAAGAAAAGACTCACTTTTCCATTGTGTAGACACAAAACGCTTGAAACAACGATAGTGTGGCGTAGCGGTTTAAACTAAGTGTTAGCCGGAGAGACAACACGCAAACCGGAACATCTTGTATTCATGAGCGGCTTGAAGATACTGACATACGGACAGGGAAGTGGGCACGCGATGTTATAGATGCTTGGAAAATGTAATTTCAACAAAAATCTAATTTCAACGTACTTCGTGAAGGAAAATCTTATAAGACTAGTTATCGATTAAAAAGTAAAGGGCCGTGAAATTTATGTAGATATTACATGGACGAGTAATAAAGAATATCGAGAGAAAGCTTTTTGTAATGTAAAAATGTTAATATTTAATTATTTCCTAAATATAATAAATACGATAAATCCCCAACATACTGTTAATAATAACTACCTTTTGTGATGGCTAGACATCGTAGAGTACCCATAAGTAAGAACGTATAGTAACAAAATGCACATGAAAAGCTTTTAAGCAAAGAACTAAATAAATAAACTAAACACGGTACTGGTACGGTAAAAAAATCACAGCAATACTTTATTGTAAGTGTTTCTGTACCCTTAGTACCAGCGGGTACAAACAGCATTCGATAAAAGTATTCGAGAGCTCTGTTCGACTCTTTCTATACATTTGGCGTCTTGCGCTGGAAGGATACTCTACCGGATGTTATTGGAACTATTTTTCCTAATTTGATAGCAGTTGAATAGTTTCATACGAACTCAATGTTAGTCTAGTTGTCTTGTCTATTTGTCTTACTCTTTTTTAGGGTTCCGTACCCGAAGGGTGAAAACGGCCTATTACCTAGCCTCCGCTGCCCGTCCGTCCGTCCGTCTGTCTCATGAACCGTAAGAGGTAAACAATTGAATATTTTCCATGCCGCTATAACAACAAATAATAAAAATCAAATAAATGTCCAAATTAAAGGGGCTTTCCATACAAAAACGAGTTCTTTTTTGCTTTTTTTGCTCTTCGGTTGTCAAATCTGTATCTCTTGAGCCACAATAGGTAGGCACATGAAACTTTCTCAAGATCTCTCGAATCTTTCCAAGTAACACTTCAATTGTAATAACAACAAACTCTAAAAATAAAATAAAATTGAAAATTGAAAGGGGTCTCTGAACAAGTGAATATTTGATGTTTTTTGAAAAAAGTTGCCTGATATTTACGGTGTGTGTCGTACCAAGGCGAAATCCAAGTTCAAAATTTCCACAGACTACTTAAGCCAGGGTGCTAAAGTAGTCTGTGGAAATTTTCACCAAAGACAAACAAATGGAAAAGATATACAAAAAGATACAGCTGCTATCACAGAACCAGTACCAGTACCAAAAATATTAGAGAGTGAAATAATAAAAGTTGGTTGGTTTTCCTTCGTGTGTGAGTCGACTCGCACTTGGCGGTTTATTTGTACATGTATACGAGATAAAACGTAAGTCTCGAAAACATTCTTCGAATTCAAAATGACCCCACTCGTCATAGTGGTACTGATTGTTCATTTGAAAGCACAGTGTGTATCGGTAACGCGATACCCCAAAACAACCGCGACCACCCCAAAACGCCATCATCAGAAAACCAAGATGTTAATATACATTAATTATGAGGCCCTAAAGATGTTTTGACATTGTTACTTGAGTTATGGAAAGTAAATGGACTCAGAAGTTTCCAGACTGAAGTTAAAGTGGCAATTTGAGGAGGTAATCGAGACGCGAAGTTGGAGTTTGACATTACCTTGCTTGTTTTATTCTTTAAGGGAAAGTTTTCCATTATTCTGGCGGGAAATACGTTTTATTTTTGGAAAATTAATATTTCTGAAGTTTACACTACAATTTTTGACCTACTTTTTGTAATTTTTTCCATTAGATGGTTGAATTGGGAACACCATTTTTGATCTAGATCTCGACTTGTCTTGCGCTAGCAACAGTTATGTGTATTTTTTTAGGTCAAGTGTCAAGATCCTGATTTGACACGAAAAGCGTTTTGGAGTTGCAGGACATTCAACATACTTAAACTCAGTACTTAAACTCAACATAAGAAAATAAAGGTGCAAGTAATGACTTACCAGTATGAATATAAGTGTGCTTCTTCATATCAGATTTCTGGTGGAACCGCTTCCCACAATACTGGCAAGGGTACGGCCTGGTGTCGGAGTGGATGAGCAGGTGTGTGGAAAGTGTGCTGGAGCGCTTGAACGTCTTGCCACATTGCTTGCACTCGAAGACTTTCTCCACGCTGTGCACGGCCCTGGGAGCAGGGGTGGTGTGATCTTACAAGGTATTTGCTACCCGTGAAAAATTTAGTTTTACGTATCAGGTTTTGCAGTCTGTACCCACTGCAAGGCACAAAGGCCATGAGACATAATTATTTTCAAATAAAAAACATAATTAGGTAATTGTATCTGGGATATGAGAAGATAATAAGCACCTATTCAAATAGAAAGCATCGAGTCCGTCAAATAATTACAATTAATTTGGGCACCGCCCCGGCGCGTTCGGTTTGCTTATATATCAAAAAATAAAAGAAGCAGATGCATGCTCACCTATGCTGGCTAAGGCTGATCTCATGTCCAAAAGTTTTGCTGCACAGTTCACAAGCGAAGGGCCTCTTGCCATTATGCGACCTCCGTGCATGCACCTCCAATCCATGGGGAGTGCTGAACATTTTCTCACACTTCACACAGGAGTACACGTCTCCAATCGGCAAAGGTCTGGACAAAGGCCCTGGAGTACCAAGAACCCTGCGCATCAACTCTGGACCAGCCGCTTGAACAGCATGGAGGTAGAAGTTACTATATCCACCCCAACCAGGTAACCCCAAGCTGCCAGCATCTCGCAAAAACTCAGCAAATGGTAGTGGAGGGTATAAGAAAGGTCTTTGGGGTTGGATTCGCGGAGCATCGGGTCGGAGCAAAGCGCTGACGGAAAACGCTTCGGATCTCTTTGGAGGGGTCGTGGAATCTGGTGGTCTTCTGGGCGACGATGGAGGGGAATCCACTTCGAGTTCAGGAGAACTGGAGCGGACTGATCTGGGGGATTGAGGGGAGGGGTTCCAGCAAGGGCTGCCGCATCGGGACGCTGGAGAGACCCTTTCTGCTCTGGTTTCATGGTGATCTTCTTCTTCTTCATCTGTCTTGTCGCCGACTAAGCGGTTGATGCCGAATTTGATTTCATCTGCAAAGAAAATATTTGTATCAATATTCTTCTAAAATTATATTAATAAAATTCTTTGAATGAATTCTCTATGGGCGACCTCAAATAAATAACGTTCTTTTGTCAATGCTCAATTTGGAATATAGCCAATATTTGAATAACATCATCAACAAACCTCCCTTCAAAGTTATTCAAACATTTACTGAATCTATTGTGCTGGACAAAGCTGCCACAATGGACCCCATGGCCGTATTCAAAGGGACAGAGCACAGGTGCCGCACTTGTCGCTCTGCATGAAATGGGCCATATCATGTCGCTGCAACAAATTGACTTTCATCTCAACCCTCCGGGCCAACCCTCGTAATTAACACGTTGGGTCGAAACAACCCTCAACCTTTTTTTACAATTCTGTAATCCGCGGGCGCGACTAAACGCAACTAAAGCCCGTTGTTCAGTTTTGTTTAGTTTGGCGCGTGATGAATTTTATTGTTATTTTTGTATTTGATTTTTATTTGTAGTTCATTTGTTATCTTTAAGCTCTTGATACAGTTTTAAAATTGAAACAGATTATTCCATCAATTTGTACTTAGGTATTTTCTGAACTTAGCGTTTTGAGCAGGGGAAGTTATATATAAACTTGAGAGCAAAAAAATCGCACATTCATGATTTTTTGACATAACTAAAATAAAAACAAAAAATATTATGTTTCTGTAATGCAGATTCATAGTCTATTTTAATACCTATCCAGTGGTATCTGATTTGTCTTTCAATCATTACATAAAAATGCTTTTGTGGATCAATAACAAAAATGCATGTTTAGTAAAAAATTCTTTATTCAAGTATTGGTGTCAAAGTTATGAAATTAAAAGATAAAATTAATTTAAAGTTTGTTATTAATACCGAGTGTTCCCTCCCCTAGCCTGAATCACTGACTCCATCCGTGTTTTCATTGATGTTACTAGACTTTTGATAAAGTCTTGAGGAATAGCCTCCCATTCCTCTGCGATCGCCTGTTGCAGCTCCTGTAGAGTCGATGGAGGAGCATCTCGGCCTCGAACTCTTCTTTTCAGCTCGTCCCATAGATGTTCGATGGGATTGAGGTCTGGGCTTCGAGCTGGCCACTCCATAACGGTCACATCCACCTCTTGAAGGTACTCGATCACTATGCCAGCAGTATGCGGTCTTGCATTATCTTGCATAAACAGAAAGTTTTCGCCGATAAACCCAGCAAAAGGTACGACGTGGCTCTCGAGTACTTCCTCAATGTATCGTATGGAAGTCAATCCTCTTGATTGGCGACCAGTATTCGGTCCGGTGATGAAGGCAAGCTCGGTTTTTGCTTCCATAGACATGCCTCCCCAAAACATGATTGATCCACCGCCATAGGCGACACGTTCTGTTATGCAGCATTGGGCAAATCGTTCTCCCGATCTTCTATACACCTTCCCCCGTCCGTCGTTGCCATGCAAGCACATCCTGCACTCATCAGAGAACAGGACTGCACTCCACTGCTCTTCAGTCCAATTCAAATGGTCTCGAGCGAACTGAAGGCGGGCTTCTCGGTGGGCTGGGGTCAATTTCGGCCCGTTTGCTGGCCTGTGTGCAGTCAGGCCACCTTCTCTCAATCGTCTTCTGACTGTCCACCGGCTAACTTCTACTTCACGAACTTCTTGAAGTCGTTGGCCCAGTTGAACTGCGTTCAAACGACGATTTCTTAAAGATGTCGTTATAAGAAAGCGGTTATCACGCTCTGTTGTAGCACGGGGACGGCCCGATCCTTGTCGCCGTTGGTAGCCACCAGTCTCTTGATACCTCTGGTATACACGCCGTACGGTAAATCGGCTCAAACTCAATTGTCGAGCCACTTGACTTTGCTTAAGCCCCGATTCAACAAGGGCAACCACTTGAGCGGCTACTTCTGGTGTAGTATCCATTTTCGTGTTCCGTTTGAAGCCAATATCAATAGAGAACCTTTCACATTGTACGTTGGTATGCAAATGATGACCATTCCCTCAATATGCACTCTTTTATACCTGCGATAAATCCCGCCGCCGGCCTTGCCTGGATCGAGCGACATAAGGGGGTCTATTGTTTTGTTGCTAATGAGTTGTTTTTAAAGGTAAATGTCAACCCTTTATCAGTTCTGCGAATGCCTAGATTATGCACTTTAATTTAATTTGATTTTAATTTGCTGTAAGCTCCAAATAAAAAAAAAAATTAACTTTTAAGTAAAAATGTGCGGATGTGCGATTTTATTGCTCTCAAGTGTAGTTTGTAATATTGGCCCGTTCTGGGCCTCAGTACAATAAATAATTTCTAAAACTCAAAAAGTGAACTATAGTCTCGTAAGACATCATGTTTTAGACTTTATTTTATTCCAGCGTAAAGCAGGTTTATTTTTATTATATTTTCATGTCATTTAAGTACTGTTACTATTATTATGTTTTTCTGATTTTTGTACAATATGTTAAACATCGCGCGGCGACACACGCGCTTCGTTCTGGCTTGCACGGAAGACCAGCGCTACGGCAGGTTCTCCCTTCCATAGCATTCGCTGAGTGTTGGCCATTTTTGTTGTTATCGTAATTGATTGTTTCCTTTTTACTGTCTGAATTGTGCAACAAAATAAACACATTTTTACTTTACTTTACTTTACTTAATAGGACTCCATATTTCTTATGGTTATGATCTACATATGTCTGCTTAAATCATACAAAGTCATCCAAACTCATCTAAACCAATAATGACTACAGATGATACAGCCAATCTGTCCCCCAAACTTCATACATCATCAAGAAACCATCAGCTGAAACTCACGTCCAAAACAAACATCGATTTCTTGCAGACAAGTTCCACTAATGAAGAGCGACCCCTGTGTCTGAAAAGCAGCAGCTGGCGGCATTTGGAGCGGAACTGATCGGAACCAATCGGCAGTTTTCGCCAAAATTCGGCAATGACATCGGTATAGAATAGTCAACACTAACCGCTCAAAATGTTTTCCACCCACGCTATCTAAACTGAAACTTAAAGCTGACCGACCACAGTTCATTTTTATCTGACGACTTTGTGATATCTGCACTTGTTCCAACTCAGCTTCTCCAGGTTCTATAAAGCTTATGATAAAGAGATAGAGTTCATTTTGTATGAGATTTTCGCTTTGACATTTCGGTCTATAGAGTACGTACATTTCACGCCCGCTCTACAATGGGCAACGTTTAAGGGTTACTCCGGTACACTTGTTTGTTTGTCCCCTCGACACGGTTTTATTACCCCATAGTATTTATTACATATTAATGGTTATTTAGATTCATTGTTCTGTTCAGACAGTATGCTCGAATTTACGGCAGTGCGAAATATTGAATGGGGACAAAGAGGGGTTTTATTGAACTCCCATTTTAATTAGATGATTTTGATTTTGAATTGTTTGAGAAAATGTCAATGATGGTGACTGGATTTTATTACTATAATCAGACCGTGCGTCTGAAAGGATATAGCCTGGCTTAATATTATACCCTGGGATAAACTTTCTTTGTACTCATTATACAATCAAGAGAGGTTTCAATTCCCTGTATTATCACCACAATTAACTCATGGTTGTAGTAAATTTGTGTTACCACAGAAATCTAAATAATAAAATACTTTATTATTTAAATTTCTTAGTGTTTAAAAAACACGGCCTACCTAGCAATTTAAGTATGTATATGTACCAGAGTGTAGAAAATTTTAATCTCAATGAATCTGGAAATTATCCGCGTTGCTTTTCCGAACTTAAAATAAAGCTTGTTAAAAGCTAAACTAGCACGTTAAGTTATAAAAAAGGCAACCCAAACACTTAAAAATTGTTATCTAATCAGCCTTCTCAGTTCCCAATCAAATTACTGCGTTTTTCAGCAAATTAGATTACAAAACACACAGTCCAACGGTATTCCGTGTTTTTCTTATCCAAACGCTGCATTAGCACCATGAGCACGAGATAACTGTGGTTTATGCCATCTAAAAGGCTCACTCCAACAAACGACGAAATGTCGAAATCTACCACATCGATCCCTTCAACTGAGCCGTAAGTACTAAAAGTAAGCAAAAAAAAATTCGCACAAAAATTAAAGCAGTGCAATTGAACGCGTTCAATATCAGTTATACTCAGTTTAGCACTATAAACAAGTTCAGCGCATTTTACCGAAATAAAGTTGATCCGGTTCAAGCGTTAGACCTAGTTCAAGAGCTGTCATGTCACACAATAGGTATTACGAATTTGAACTCGATCACGCTGAACTTAGTTTTGGTGTTCTTAGTTTTGGCAGCAAACGGTGAAATTGGACTTTAGTGCCAATTTTGTATAACAGATGAATAACGTGTCAATTCTGAAATGACACTAGCATCACAGAAAAAGCGAGCGAGGTGACACCATTTGTTTAGTGTACCTTCTGGGTAATGTTTTACGTAGGTACATTGTGTACGTGCAGCCTAATGCAATTTTAATTATAAGGTGCGCCGCAAAGTGCCCGATGCATGGATTCTTGTTTTTCTGCTTTTAACAAATTAAAAAGTCGAGTGGACGCGAATGTGAGTTCCGAAACTCAGTGGGTAATGTCCTTTAGATTGCGAACACGCTTTATTTTACATCCAGGTGTTTTAAGTTTCCTGGAGGTTTTTTTAATTCAATCTGTAATCGATTTATGATGCGGTAATCTGGGCGTGGATTAGTTTGAAAAAGTTGTTTTTGAAGGTTTTCGGGAGGATTTGCGTGGTTTATTTTGTAACTGGCTTATATTGTTTATTATATATATAGAGGAAAAAGCTTGGGACAGGATTTGCACCAAATCGAAAAATAACAACTAACAGGCTAAAGGTTTCGTCGTCGCTTCTTTACTTTAGTATAAATAACGAAGCGACTGAAATCAATAATATCACTTTATTTCCGTGTCAGTGTTTAATTATTAAAAATTTGACCTTTTCTAAGTGTACATTCATTGTATTTATGGAAATAAATAGTTTTTGACTTGACTTTGACTTTATTACGTAACTGTAAGTTATAATAGTTTATATTTCTGAATTATGCAATTATATGTTTACATTATTTATTTATTTTATAATTTAACGTTACACAGAAAAATACTCTATAGTTTTTAGACTTTGTAATTTTTAATAATCTTTTTTGTCATCCAACGTGGCAATGCTGGCAGCATTCTAGGCACACTGTTTTAGGCTTAGATTTTTAAGAAATAGATATAAGTGAAAATACTAGTTGTAATTGTTTTATTCTGTTATTGTAACATCATCTAGTATCTAAATAAATAATAATGGTACATAACATTTACACAGAAAAAATAATAATAATCTAAATTTTATTAATCAAATTAATTAGTATTTGAAACAACAAACTCAGTAAAATACAATAGCTATAATTAAACGTTGATGTAATTACATGTAATAAATCATGTCATTACATGTCAGGGACATGATTTAAAAATAAGGTGGTAAGAAGTTATTAACAAAACAAAGCGAAATATTTCTAAAATATCTTGTTAATATAAAATGCTTTAAAACATTAAAAAAAATTGGCGTTATGACCCTGTCAAAGCTACTCTCATATTTCTAGATGAAAATTGTCTTCTAGAACAAAATGGCTTCAGACCAATTCGATCAAATATTGCAAAGTCACGATCAAATAATTAATAAAGATGTAAGAAATTTGTAATAAAATGATTAATCAAAATCATACGGGAGGCGTGACTAATAACTTCGACTTTTAATACACTGGGGTATTATTGACCCGATGGAGGCGCGGGGGGGTTAAACTTTCAACTCGTTTTAGACCAAATAACAGTATTTAGTACTACAAAATAAGATTCTGCAATGCATAATAATTATAGTAGGGTACCAATGTATATGGAATCAAAAATGTAGAAATACATTACAAGTATTCTATCCAATAAAATAAAAACGGCAATACAAAATTATACCTGGAACCATCCAGCCATCACTTGATATTAACTAAAATATTACGAACTAATCGTTCTATAAGTTGCTTAAATCAAAAATAATACACGTAATCAAAAGTAATGGATTTTATCAATAGTAATAATATGATTTTAATCCCCTTTATCTGAACAGATTAGTAAAATCTGCTATTGTAAATGACAAAATACTATCCAAATATATAAAATATATCTGGGGTGTTATCGCGATAGTTTTTATAACCACAGACACACACATGAGTTCCGTCCCTCTGATTGGTCGATAGATTCGAATCTTATTTGAATTTTACTCGTAAGCGATTCTAAATTCAAATACGTTTTTATATCTTAACCCTCGGTAATCTGTAATCGATTTATGATGCGGTAATCTAGGCGTGGATTAGGTTAATCAAAGTTGTTTTTGAAGGTTTTCGGGCCGACTTGCGTGTTTTTTTTATAACTGGCATATTTTGTTTATTACGTAACTGAAAGTTATAATAGTTTATATTTCTGAAATATGCAATCATATGTTTACATTCTTTATTTATAATATGAATTAACGATACATAGAAAAAGACTATAATTTTTAGACTTTGTAATTTTCAACCTAATCTAATATTTCGTCACTGGTATTAAGCTTGTCATCCTTCCGATAAAAATGATAAATCTGGGCTGATTTGTCAAGTTTCTTGAGATACAATAGATCAGAGAATATCCGCATCGAAGGCCATTATTCTCAAATTGCTCGACTCGTGACTTCAATGTCAAATAAGATTTCAAACGCAGATTCAGAATTTACAATAAAAAAATCATGCACCTTGTTACGTAACTTAGGCTGTGGGTTTTGATTTGGCAAACCCCTTAGAATATACGAAAAAAAATAATTATTATTTAAACATTTAATTTGGGGACCTTGCATACTGCACTTTTCACATCTTTCATCGTCAATGTTGGGATAGAACGGCAGACAAAAATTTATCGCTTAAAATATGTACACAACACAACATCTATAAAGTGGTCCATTTTGTTATCTACTACAATATTAGAGAAATTCTGTTGATAAAAAAATCTCCATTCATGTTCTTCTTGCATCGTTATATTATGTCGTAAATAGAGTAGTTTCCTTTTCGATTATGATCGATAGTGTGAAATACCAGGTGTCTGTTATTGTACCTTTTTAAACTTTCGCAATCTGTTAACATATTAAAGATTATTAATCGGGTATTTATCGCGTACCTTTTGTCTTATTTTCGCTGCAACGCGATGGAAACGTAGGGGAAAATAAAACAAAAAGTACGCGATAAATACCCGGCAAATAATCTTTAATATTATACCTTTTGTTTTTTAGCTTAGTCACTTCTAAGTAGTTTAATAGCTAAGGAAAATCAGTTTAATTATACGCATACGTTTCAATATTTTATCAATTTCGGGGTCTTTTTTACCCATGCCGATCGTTGCAGGGTTAAAGTTATATTTATCGGTTATCTAACCAAACGAATACTACTATTGTGGGTGTGTGAAGATAAGAAAAAAAATTGTGTGTTTTTCTAAAGACCTCTAGCAACGTGTTTCCAATTATCTATGGTCAAGGAATGGTCAATCGGCTGATAAACAAAATTACTAACGTATCGTACATAAATTATTTAGATTTTTTGATGTATCTAAAGGACACCATAAATAAGGTTAGATAATTTACAGTTCAATAAAAGATCCACCCATTTTAGGATTATGCCAAGATATAAAATAAGTAACTTATATTCAACACTTTTCAAGATTTTTTCGTTATAAATGTCCAAAACCAAGGTAACTTAGGTTATCAAGCCCATGACCCTCCTATCTCACTTTAATGTGTTCCGATTTCTCTCAATGTTACCATTTCCATGAATTATTTGCTGAAACAATAGCATGCTATGTTTACGAATATGTCGTTCAACAAACTAACACCTATTTCAACACAAATAAGATTCAAAATGTGACAAACCGCGGCGTCTTTGAGATTAAACTTGATGATTGCCAGTCAACAAACTTAGATTTGTAATTAAAGAGGTTTATTCTTTGTTTTCTGTGCAATTGAGGTCGCAGTCCGTTTTTGGCTTTTATGTCGTTTACTTAGCCTTGTTGGACTGAAGACTCGTAACTATGTGCTTATTTAGTAACCTTCAAATCATCTTCATCATCAACCTACATATAGTCCCAGTGTGGACAGTGTGGATATGTAATATACAGGCCTCCCATATTGAGCACCATAATGCTCTGTCTTCAGCTTACCGCATCCAGCATCTACATATAGGTAGTGAATAATAGTCTGCATTTAAGAGACTATTATTCACTACATGTAGAGTCATCTCTTTTTGAGATTTGTCTTACGTAACCAAAATAACTGGCAACTATACAGTTGAAAATTGTGCTTTGGTTATCGAATGCTTGCTTTCCTCAAAGACAGAACTTCGGTTAACGAACGACTTACCATCCAACTTGACAACGTAGCCATCTTTCTGGGAATATCTGGTGATGGTACATTCATAGGAGTAGAGTGCGCCTATACCAACGGAGAATCGTAGACAAACAATGTGCTCTTGTGCTTGTCTACGATTCTTTTAAAATTTATTTGGTGCTCCAAACAGTGTTGAATTATACCGTGCAGATCAATTATGATGTAACCTCAAAGTCTATAAAATGTTTAATTTAATCTAGGTAATTGTTCAGTTATATCAAAAAGTACTTAACCTAGTAAGAGTAAGTCGAGAATTTTTCATTCCATTTAAATAAGGGTTGACACTAACAGCCCCTCGTCAGTAAAATTCTCAAATTCGGTCTAAATTTAATTGTTACGGCCGAAAGTCACGCAGGATCGTATGACCAGCCGTAGTTGGGTCGACTTGGCAAACACTGGTGAATAATAGGGTAAACAGTAGTGATGGTCGAGTCTGGAGACGAGTTTCCGAATGCTTTCGGCGGCGATTCGGTATTTTTTTTTTATTTCAGGTCATGACGTCCCACTGCATGGTAGAAGCCTCCATAATTTTTTTTCGTACTCGGGCTGCAGTTATGTTTTTAGGCATGAAATACTCTAGAATTTGTTATGCAGGTTAAAAATGGCAATTGCCTTTATTAACAAAGAAAATTACAATTAATTAAAAACAAATTAGAACTAGTACTTACAATTGAAACAATTAAGCTAACTGTTGCAAACAATCTACAGGTAGCTCAACTGATTCATATCAATACCAGTCGGAAGCGACTATTCTTCATTATAAAATCACTAAACAAACACATTTAAAGAGTTTCTTACAAAACTCCTAGAAATATGAAAGGCAAAATAAAATGGTGAAAATTTTGTAACAGGTGCAATAAAAATTTAAAATAATATTGGTTAATACGTTGTAATATTTGTTGAAGACGGGTCTTTATTTTCAATTTTCGGTCGGGAGCAGTTTTTTGTAAATTTTCATATAAATTATGACCACCACGCGCGAGATTAATTTATAAACTGTAAAAAAATCTACCCATGCTCTCTACCGAAAATACAGTCTTCGGCTAACGCACAGACACTTTGTAGGGCCGCGTCACATGCCTATTCCCTACATGTAGATGTCGTGAGCAAAGCGAACTTGCAAATATTGACACTGCGACCGCTGCCCTTTGATTGATATAGTCCCTTAGCAAGGGACATGTTGGGCTTTGTTTTATTGACACGCGATTGAACAGCTCGAAGGTAATGGGCAAGCAATATGCTTAGTGGTGTAGGGACAATACGCTCGGTAGTAAGGGGCTAATGTCACTGTAGGGTCCCATAATACATACTATATAGTTCAGTGTTTGATTTCTTTACTGCCTATTCTAAGATGAAACATATTATGTTTTGTTATTTTCGGAGTGCAGGTTTTAGGAATCGCGGCTAGCTCTTCCCGGGATGCTGATATAAAAGTCGAGTTTATGGATCAATAGCTGTATTGTATAAAACTACGACTACGACTTATAAGTGCGATTGAAATGGCTGCTGCTAATGCATTGACATCCGTGGAGGGCCGGTCCGCGCTTGCGGCACGAGTACTTAGGTCAAATTGCTGATGGTGCGAAAATATAGCTACGTGATCGACGTATCAAACACAGGTAGTACATCTCATTTTCAGACAGTCGCTAATACTGAATAAATAAAACCGAAACTTAGAGATGAGTGCACAATATATTCACATAGCGGCCCAAATGTGAGTAGGTCTTCATTGCAAAGTTTCAACAATTTCAACACCATCTATTTAGTAGTTTGAACAAACAGAAACACACATCCAGCCTTACATCCAAACATGCACATTTTTCAGTTCTATCAGTATTGTTTCAGTTCAGTTTTGGGCTGGTTCTTCTATTTATCATATCAATCAGCCCAAAACAAGCAACCTCCTATCACAGCCCCGCTTATCTACTGACGTCACTAATCCCCACATAAAACGCACCGGCCACAATAAACCATTTATTATTCGATAGCTAAACTCCTAAATTCCAATAACAGTGCCAAATCCCACGGATCGACTTCAGATTTCGGCGTGACGTTATCTAATCGACGCGGGCGCATATCGCCAGCGAAATTACGTTTATTTTACGACTCTGATTTAAGGGACATAGAGCTGGGTTTAGTTGTAACTTGTATTAATTTCACTCGGCAGTTGAATTGCTCTTGCAATATTTCTAACTACTCTTCAAGTTTAAGCCATTGTTGCATGGTTCGATGGATCAAACTGTGTTTCCTTTTTAAAATCTGTTTTAGAAATTAGTTCAGACATTGTGAGAAGGGTTAAAAGTTTAAAGACGGAGACAGATTATATGTTCATCTGTACCTACTTTAATTGTCTTAATAAATTTAATCAGCAGCATCTACCGTTTTCTACGTCTCAGACTCAAAATCTTACGCCCCTCCAAAACCTAACTTTTGGTAACTTATAGGAACACTCGATTCATTCGTAGTTTCGCTATGTGCAAAAACGTTCATGAAATCCTATTTCAATTAAATACAGCCCATTTTACCTTGAAACCCTAACCCCAGTGGTCTAAGCCGGCGGCGGTACCACAAAGGTACTGATAACTGATAAGATTAATAATGTATCGATGTTATGATGGTTGTAATTTTTCGTGTCGAACACGAATTTCGATGTGATAAGGTACTGATTGCAGATGAATTGTTTTGGTATACCTGACGTTATTTTTTTTAACGAAAGTACTGGTTTACTATAATATAAACTGTTTTGATAAAATTCGTTAAAATTATAACATAACATAATAACATGGCAGAAGATAAGATATAACATTAAAATAAATTTGTAATTTTAGTGTTGTTCAGTTGATACAATTTTGATATTTAAAAAAATTCAAATAACCAATTACAGCTAAAAGTAGTCCAGTCATTGAGTGCCCAAAGTTGTAGAGAATGTTATCAGCTTTCAGCGGGCAAGCGAACCGTAACGGACTTGTCATTGATAGTGGAAAGCTGGCAAGCGACCCGTAACGGGTCGATCGTCATGGTTCGAATTAAAATCGAAATCTCAACAAAACTGCTCAATTCATCGGACTTTTATTCATTCCATAGAGAGGACCTATAGGCCAAGCCAAGTTAATAATCCGATAAAGTTTAGAATAATTTTTATTTGGAAATAAAATTCGAAATCGAACGCGAGTGTAAATCGGCGGCGTCAAGATTACGGATCCTTGCCAGAAAACCTCTTTGTGTAATAAAATTGTTTGGAAACGTGTTGTTTTTTATTTGTAATGTAACAACAGCCGATATAAGTTTAAAATAAAAGATGAACATCAATGTAGGTAAACATCTTTAAAACTTTTTTTTGTTTTTTATTTTTGTTGACCTTACATGAACCTTAAATAAATATTTTTATACAATTGCAGAATATTCACATGCTAATTTGTAGGAAATTTTATGGAGAATCTAGATATGTATATGTAGATATAGATGATACTAGGTATTCCTACAAAATAATCGAGAAATCTGCGAAAAATGCTGCGTGCGTATGCTGCATGCAGCATGTGCGTGCTGCATGCACCATTTGAAGGAATGTGCCGCGCGCGGTGGCGGCCCAGCTGAGCGGGTAAGTTTTTAGTATGACAAAAGAGGTTTGAAGATTTTAGTATAGCGAGTCGGCTTGTTGGTCTGGTCGGGCTGCTGCGTGATCAGGTTCTAAGTTGAGATTGCGATCCCGTGTTGAGCTAGCTCAAACTGTGTATATTGTATAACAAATAATTCCCTTTTTGTATTTTGGTATTGTGTTTAGTTGTAAGCTGTTAGAATTTTGTTATTTTTTTTATCTGTTGCCTCCCGCCCGTGTTGACACGTGCCAAAGGTCCTGTCAGAAGACCAGCGTTGCTCTACTTTCTGTGGAGCAACATTATGCTGAGACAGGACCTTTTGGTTCGCTACATAGAAATACTTGTTGCTTTATTTAGAATTATAGGTCATTTTTATTGTAGAGAACTAATAAATACATTTTCTTTCTTTCTTTCTTCTTTTCTTTTACTTTATAGTTTATTTATACTTACCGAGTTTTGCGTGAGGAATAATAATTTTCCATAGAAACTTTACTACCCTTTTTAACCCCCTCTTAGGCTATTTTTTGAAAATTAGTTGAGCCTTTGTGTTATTCTAGAACTTAAACTATCTACATACCAAATTTCATCTAAATAGGTTAAGTAGTCACGGAGATACGTGGTAACAAACATTCACTCGAACTTTCACATTTATATACTAGTATGATAAATCTTAACGTGCGCGGCGATTTTGAAATAAAACCAGTGTGGTAGCTGATGGCTGGCCAAAATCTTCAAACCCCTTTCCTATGACGCATCGTTTACGAGATGGGAGCAAAAAACTATAAAACGGGACCTTCTTTGTGCCTCCACTCCTAGGGTCTGTCACAGGGCTGGAGACTTTTAGTATTTTTGTCTCCTAACTAGTCCAAACAAAGTTCCGAAGACAAACATTCTGCTTTTGACCTTTCCATCCACAATCCTTCGTTGACTGGACTAAAGTAACAAGAAAACAATGATGCGCTTCTTGCAAAAACTTGACTTCATGGATATTCATCTTTGGCTGTATGTTGAACAAATCTTTTTTGCTATCCCTCCCATAAACCCATCCCGGGCATTGTAAATCCGATTTGGACATGTGTGCCGTCGCGTTCAAACATTAGGTACATGATAACGTATGTTTGTACTATAGACGACCAGTCAAACTGCTTTGCTTTACTTTTATGAATATGCCTTACTACAACAATACTTATGAAGATTTCGTGTATTGTAAAAACGAGAAGAGTGCACCTTCTTTTTCGGAAACTAATTTATTTTCCTCGTAGGTTTAGTATTTTTTTCAGGTTTACAACAACAGTAACACACACACACACCCTCACACACACACACAGTCAGTCCACACAGTTGTGGTTGTAGTTGAACAAGGACAGTTCGTATAAATTTGTCGCATATTAGAACTCTTGAAATTTTCATGAAAACGGTCTTCGAAAAATATCATTTTTGTAGGAAAGATTTGGAAAGTAAAACATTTTTCATGGAATAGCAAGAACTTGAAATCTTTAACTGACTTCGAAAAAAGGAGGAGCTTCTATTTTCGGCTTTATGTATGTTTTTTTTTAATGTGTTTCGTCGGTTTCTCCGTCAAATATGGACCGATATTGGAAATTCTTTTGCCATTGTATAGAGAATGATTCGGAGATGGTCTGATAATTTTATTCACGAGGAATTAGTATTTGTCCCGCAAAACTTATAAACAGTGTAAAATTAAGGGTGTCGAAGTTGGTTATTAATTTTTGCAATATAATCAAATTATTACGGTAAGGGTTTTTCAGAATATCTATATCCGTCGACGGCGAACCTACCATTGTACCTACTGGGTTACGCTAATTCCCCGTAGTTCTGTGCTGTAGTTCTGTACAGAAATACTGGAAAATATTTCACTGATGTGCGTGAATATGACTTGCTAGCTCTAAAGACCCTTTTCCTGTCATCGATTATCGGCGGATTTCCTCCCGCGTACTGATTTGGTCAGATGTCTATTTAATTTATTTATTTAATTAGAACGGTCATACCACTTACACTAGGCAGATGCTGGATGCCGCAACCTGACGACAGGGCGCTATGGCGATCATTAGGGTAGGCCTATGTCCAGCAGTGGACTAAGATAGGATGATGATGATGATGATGACTGATCTGGTCCGCGTGCGGGCACCCGATACCTATCATCACATCACATCATACTAATATTATAAATGCGAAAGTTTGGATGTACATATGTTTGTTAACACTTCACGCCATAATGACTGAACCGATCGGGCTGAAATTTTACATACGAGTAGATGTTGCTCTAAGCCTGGAATAAAACATAGGTACTTTTTATGCCATAAAACAGTTCCCATATGATAGAAATAACCATTAAACGTTTCCATAGAAACGACGCGTGCGAAGTCTAAAACCATATAGAATCTAGTTTCATATATGTTTTTCCTATCATGCAGGCCGCACGCACGCGGACTGGAGCGTACAATCACACGCACGCGGACCAGATCCGCACGCGGGTGGAAATCCGCATGTCAGGAAAAAGGTCCAAATTAGCGATGGCTAGGCAAACATAGTGAGCATTTCGTTTCAAATTGAAGGTAGTTCGGTCTTCTAACCTTTGACAGTATACGCATCTTGAGTGTGCACTGGAGGAGGAGACAATCGGGGCTCCGGCCTGTAGGGGGCTCCCCACAGGGACTGGCAGAGGCCGCTTCGTAGGGCTTCGGACTGGCTGGCAGACAGACCTGGAATGAAATTGTCTTTTTAATTGCTAGGTTCACTACTCGACTCAGGGGTTTCTTTTGAGGAATAATGAGTACAAGAGTTGATAATATTACAGCATTTGTCCATTATTAATGTTACTGCAATTATTTCTTTTGAACGGCACAAGAAGCGTGTGGCACCGTCATTGGATTAGGTATCCAAAGCGTTCGTTTTATATTTTTTGGAAAGCTTTAGATATATTCTAATTGAAGAAGCAACAAGCTTTTCGCTTGTGAGTAATGTCTTTAAATAACCTACAGGGACCTTACTATCTTTACTTAATTATGAATTTATTGTTCTTACAATATATTCATTTTGGGCTAGGTTATCCATCATATCGAGCGAGCAGATCAGATGTCATTTAGTTAAAAATACTTTTTACCATTTTAAACACTTTTACCACAAAATCTAATTTTTCTGTCAATTCAAATCACACTGTATGTTAATCAGTGTTAAAAGCATGTGATCCCGCCTCCCATGACTGCTATGAGTCATTAATTGACGCTCCACAATGAGGAAGTGACTTACTAACCATTCATTCATTCATTTGACTCTCCGGACCAGCTGAACTTGGTTGAAAAAAACAGCTTGAACTTGACTCTACCAAAACATCAAAGCTGATGAGGTCCTCGTAGCAGAAACTTGGGCCACGGCGACTAGTCTCAACGAAGACTAGCCAGGTGCTCAGGACCCAAGTGCACTATCTATTCCCTCACTCTCATAATCTCGTGGGACGGCAGACCGCCACGACCGGGAATGGTTCCAGGGACCAGGGTCCAGGGTGCTTTCCGTGGCACGGGGATGTTACACCGCCAATTTCCTAACACCAAGCTGTTACTGTGAATTTTTCTTGCAAGAAAAATCCCATTAACAACTTTGGCCAGACTCGAGATTTGAACCCGGGACCTCAATATCAACGGCTGAACACGCGACTGCTAGACCAACAGCAGTCAAAGCTATAGAGCAGACTGTGAGTCATCCTTATTATCGAACTTATTTCAATCAATGCTAATCTGAAAAGCAAATAGGAGCATTATTGATACATTAAAATCAACAAGTACAAGTTTTCAAGTGGGCCAAAAAATCTACGCAAATTACAAACTAATCCAAAGACATTGCCCTCAAACAGTCTCAAATACGAGTAGGTCAAACAACGACAGGATAAGGACCATAAGAGCAAGGACAATCAGTGCGGGCCACCGATTAGAGTAAAGGAAGAGGACGATTCGGTGGCGCCAGGACGGCGTCAAGACACTGATATAGTAAGAGGATGGAGGGGCTCGGAGGATGTGATTATAGCATTGGAGATGTTGTGATGATAATGGCAAGACGATAGATTTACAAAACGGAGTTTTCGATGGGTTGTGAAAGCGGGAGCGTCTTAGTAACAATTTTCAATGATTTTTTAAAACTGTTGTGGTTATAAGCACAAAAATGCAGGTAAGCCGAAATAAAAGAAAACACAAAAGAACATTTTTGATGGAAATAATGCCGCTTCTTTTTGTCCGTTGAAACAAAATGCACCGAAAATTAAATTGTAATAATTAATGAGTTAAATTTCAAGAAATATAGAAAACCTAGATAGAAAATGAAACAGCGGCATATAACAAAGCAGAAGTAGACAGACACTGGAACAATTAAATGATACAAAACCATTACAAAACACATAAAAATAGACTTTGCAATCACCAAAATTATTGCTCCAATTAAAACGGTCTAAAATAGCAAAACCTTCATTGTGTAAACAGAAGTCTAGCAATCTATTGGATCAATGAGTCAGTACTCAGAAGCTCGTACAGATTAAGGAGTCTACACACCAAAGTCGGCGGGTCACCGACACGTTGACAAAAATTGTCAACTGGCCACACTACAATATTCATGCCTACTGTGAAATGTCACACCAACCCGCCAGCCTGTGTTGGCGACTTCTTTGTGTAGACTCTATTAGATGATCTTTGCAAAGCTCTACGCGCTGGTCAGGAATTCTAACAAATTTAGAACCCGGTGGCGAAGTAGCATAGTTCCTACTTAGTTCCATAACTTCTCCTAAAACGATAGAAAATGATGATACAGTGTTCCTGCTATTCAAGTTCAAAGGATGTAAATTAACCTTCGAACTTCAATCTCAACCGTATTTTGCTTTGGTCCTGGGTTATTATAAAAGGAAAGAGTATTTAAAAAAAAACATAAAGCCCAGCAATGACTGCCTAATCGGCTTTGATGATTTTTTTTGTGCTCAAGTGAGATCTTGCGGCCACGATAAGCCTATTGTGATCGCCACAAAAAAAAGATTTAATAATGTTTTTTACCTTTATGGATGTTAAAATGTTGATAAACAATATTTCGTAAAAGAAAGTCTGTTTAAAAGGAATCAAACTAAATATAATGGTACTAAGAGCGCCACATTTTGAAGTTCACGCTACTTCGATCCCAAAAGTAATAAGTACATGGCGCCTAGTACGTACTGGAAGTAAAAACAAAAGGCAAGCCGTCCGGCGCCGGCGCAGGAATCAATGACCGGCGTCCGGCCGCGAGCCATCATTGAATTGACGACGACGCCAATTGTGACATCGCTTCCTGTGGTAAGATCAAGAGATACGATGAAGCGGTTGACTTTGAGTCTGCCTGGAGTTTTTGAATTAACTTGTATTGGCAGCTACAAGCATTGGACCGCCGCATACGTGGTGTGTGTGAAACGGACTAAACTGAATCCTATACAAGACATTGCGTTCACAAACTAATATGAATGTCTTAAAAATAGCGTGAAGACCGAGGAGGCAACGACAGCGTAGCAAACATAACACCTGACTATGTGGGTCCAGCTGCCTCAGCATTGAGATGCGTGAAGGGACTAGGAGAGACCATCAACCAGCAGTGGCACATTCACATAAGGCTGTTGTTCTAAAAAAAATGGTCTATTTGTGTTATTTCAATACCAGGCAAAGGCATCTTGGTCTCTCGTGAACTTTTCCAGGAATTAAACTCGTTAGCCAAATTCCATCAATTGCCGTCTATGTACAAGTATAGGAACAGATAAAGTTGGACCGTCTTTTATTACTTAGACCGAAGGAAACTGTGTCACGTGCTGTTTTCTTCACGTCAAAATTTAACCGGGATTTATATACGTATCTGTGTAGTTACAACTTTTATAACAAAGAAAATTACAATCAAATATTAAAAACAAATTAGAACTAGTATTTACAATTGAAACAATTAAGCTAACTGCAGACTGTTGCAAACAATTTACGTAGCTTAACTGATCCATATCAATACCAGTCAATAAAGATCAAGTTTGAGTTAAAAATGCAATAATAATATCAATCTCATCAGTTGAGCTACCTGTAGTGTAGATTGTATACAACTGTCTGCAGTTAGCTTAATTGTTTCAATTGTAAATACTAGTTCTAATTTGAAAATTACAATTCAATAATAAAAACAAATTAGAACTAGTATTTACAATTGAAACAATTAAGCTAACTGCAGACTGTTGCAAACAATCTACAGGTAGCTCAACTGATCCATATCAATACCAGTTGGAAGCGTCCCCAAGACGCTGGCTGCATTGCCCCGCTGTATGGCAATGCTGATGCGCTGCGCCAGATATCCGCCAGCTCTCGGGTCACGCGTCGCGTCGACCAGAAGCTCAGATAACTTTTTAAAAACCCGAAGAGCCTCGGTACCCCACGGACCTAGGGTCTCGACCCCAAAGGGAGCAAATATGTAGGCTCTGTCGAGACCTGCATATTTGCGTCTCTTGAGATCCTCGGCCAAATCTGCCGCCACACCAGCCCTTACGGATGTCCTCGGAAGATGGGAAGGCGCAAGTGTGTCGACGCATGTAGCGTCCCACACAATGGGCCACCTCAACTCCCACGGGACTAGTGTCATACCGTCAGGCCTCTTACCATCATCGTCACGCAACAGACCATTCGGTTCGAGAATAGCTGGTACGTTAGCGGTGACAAAGGCCCGCCGGATGACGTCGTCAAGGCTGGCATGACGAGATATCCGACCGGCGGCCCTAGTACACGATAATCCGTGATGACCAAGCTGTTCGACAGCAGTACCGCACTGGCATTGATGAGGCGCGCAACACATTGCACCCAACCGAAGACATGTTGCGATACGGAAAGTTACGGGATCCAATAAAGTGCCAGTGTTAAATGAAGGAAATGCTTGCAACCAATGTCCTGACTCCCATTTAGAAACGGCCAGGAGACGGGCACGATCCGCAGAGCTGGAGCACGTTTGTAACAAACTATTCTGTGTCAACTCACACAGAGGCCCGTCCCATTGCCGTTGAGACAAAAGAGATTTTGGGGGAGCAGCATTAAGGCAAGCATTGTGCCAAGTCGTTCGAGCTTCGTCTAAAAATGAAATTTTTAATGAAATTCCAGTTGGGACCAAACGATGACTTTAAAATTTTTTCAACTAAAGAACTACCAAAAATACAATATATTACCAAAAATTGTTTTTGACGGGTTGAATTTGTATATGTATAGTGATATTCAGGCAGGGATAAGTGCCTATTTATTAACTGCCTACATATTTTATGTACCTATATTTGTACCTACATATGTTGATCATGTATCGTATCTAAGATTATCAAATTGTAGCAACAGCAGTGATTACCTAAATACATGTGTTTTGATAAATGCTTATCGATAATCCCTATAAATTTTTGTTTGATATCACCGAACTTGAAAATATTTTTCTTCACAGAAATAGAGTTCAAAATCAGCTAATTTAATTATTGTACAATCAGCACTAAATCCATCGGAACATTTTAATTTTCCTAGGATTACCATCGCAAGGTTTGATTGAGCGTCAATGATTTTGAACCTTAGCCTTTGGTCATAGAGTTTTGTTCCGAGTGGATTCATCAGAACACGCACTGAGAAAGTGATTGCAGCAAATCATGACATACCACTTTAAAAAGACAAACATTCAATTGGACAATGCTAAGGGGTTCTTCACACAATACAAGAGTATTAAAGGTTATATTTTATATCTACCTTAACTAAGTTTGTCTGCTTCGCAATCAAAATCATGTGTACCTGTCGATTTCAAACTCAGGTGACTCACTCATGTTATTGTGATTGTAGATTGTTTGCAACAGTCTGTATTTAGCTGAATTGTTTCAATTGTAAATACTAGTTCTAATTTGTTTTATTATTTGATTGTATTTTTTTTTGTTAATTATGTTGTTATTATAATTATTTTATTTATTTATTCAACCACCAAAAAAAGTATACACCATAAATTACACGAATCACTTAAAGCATTCACTACCCAGGCTCTATAGTGCAACCCTAAGGGGCGCGACGACGTCGCTCCACGGAGCTAGAGGCGTCCATGTACGTCATGGGCAATGAAAGTGTTTAAGGCTATTGTAATGTTAAATACATCTTCAAACAGTTCATTGTGTTTCGTTGAAATTTCGATTCGGTTTTAGTTATTTTCTTTCAAAGATTATATGATTTTTTTCTTCATTCAATCGACGATTTTTCAAACTCGCGTTTTTCGAAGCAATAATAAGAACATCAGCCATTTATTCGTCAAATATGATACACATTTGATTGGAAATCCCTATTCAATCGTCATAAAAGCGTAATAAAATAAATATCCAGTTACATTACAATGGCTGGGTGCGGTGTGGTAAGAGGGGCCGTAATTGGTGGCGCCGGTAGCTACTTACCGTAGGCGTTTATTGCATCGTGGTCGACCTAGATTATACTTATGGTTTGATGAATATGCGTCATAGTGGAGTCAGATAGGTCTTTTTTAGGGTTCCGTACCCGAAGGGTGAAATGGAACCCTATTACTAAGCCTCCGCTGTCCGTCCGTCCATCCGTCTGTCACGTGGCTCATGAACCGTAAGAGGTTGACATTTGAAATTTTCAGATAATGTGTATTTGTTTTACAGCTATAATAAAAATATTAAATATCAAAATTAAAGAGGGCTCCCATACAACCAACGTGATTTTTTTGGCTATTTTTGCTCTTTATTTGTCAAAGCTTTATCTCTTGAACTACAATAGGTAGACACATGAAACTTTCTATAATTAGATAACACTTTAACTGTTGTAACAATAAATACTAAAAATAAAATAAAGTTCATTGTCAATAAAGAATTTATTTTATTTAAAAAAATACAAAATGTTCTTTGATAAAGTTGACTGATTTTTACGGTACGGAACCCTTCGTGTGCGAGTCGACTCGCACATGGCTGTTTATTTATTGTATAGTATACAAATTTTAAATACACTAAGGTTTAATTACAATCTAGCCATAGAACTGGCTAAGGGGTAATGTTCGTTATCACTTATTTTTCTAAAACCTTCGTAAGAACGTGTCCATTGGCACTTTTCTTATTGTCTCTATACATAAGGGGAAGACACTTGGTTCACGTGTTCATTAAGATAGCAATTATGCACATATATACTATAATCATCACTACACTAACTCGCTAAAGGAGTTAGCTAGGTGGTGATAATGCTTATTTCAATACCTTAATATGTTTGTATCGCTACAGGTTCAGCTTATCTAAATCTAATCAGTTTGCTAGAGCCTACAGTTAAGTAAAGAAAGACCTTCATCGCTTCCAACGCAATAGGTCTAGGGCGAAAACGATTCGTAATATAATAATACAATACAATACAAAATTCTTTATTGTACACCACAAAATTAAATAAAAAACAGATATTAACATAAAATAGAAGGTACAATGGGCGGCCTTATCGCTTAGAAGCGATTTCTTCCAGGCAACCAATAAATGTGAATAAATATGTCACGGAAGGAAAGATGAGCGCGCCTCGTCCATGAAAAAAAATAACGATTCTGCAGGTTTCTGTTTCATTCATTTATTTCTCATGGCACATTACATTGCACTTAAGAAAGTCTTACAAATAAATAAGGTCTAAAGGTAAACGAAGCTCAAAACAAAACACCATAAACCAAAGTCGGCTAGATTCGTCGTTGCATACCATTACGACTATATTCCGTTATAGAATGCAAAAGTAAAGCTCTGGAACAAATTTTGAAATAAAGTGAACTGAATTGAATTGATCGGCTTATCGCCTTTAGTAGGTTTGGTCTACCTGACATTTGTCATGGCATGTTATCAGATAAATACAGGGGTATTGCCTTACTGGAAATATAATTATGTAATTGGCTATTTCTTTTTTGTGTCCAAATTAAATTATGCAATTTGGACACAAAACAATAGAACTTAAACTGAAATAAGATCTCCCTAAAAATAATGCCTTGCATCTTTTGACCTAAAGCACGGATGTGAAACTGTTATGTACTTACCTTGATTTTAAATAAACCTACAACGGTGACCCTAGAAAAAACTTTACTAGGACCTGTAAGTTAATGAATCACCGGAATTTTAACCCACGACCTTCAAGTCTTTCTCTGACCACCAACATAGATTACGTTATCTGTAGAAAGGACGCCGCCAGAATAAACAACAGTTGGTTAAGACAATGATGCTTTATTGAGCTTCAATGGATACTATCGACCCGAGTCCATTCATTCGATATAATTAGCTCTTCAATCGATTTGTGAATGAGAGGTTGTGTGGAGTTTGTAGAAAAAGTGTTTTGAAATTAGTGCTTTGATTTAAGAATGTTTTGTCTATTGGTAGAGCATGACATCACAGTTTGAAGTATTAAATAAAACTACCTAATATTCGATCGTTTGTAATGTACATAATTTTCATGCAGAATTGTGAATTGTGACTTTAATTTTAGAAAAAGAACTTTATTATATCTAGGAACCAGTTTTGTTTTCTGGTAGAGCACGGTGCGAACAGTTTTAATTTGCCGATCCAAAAGAATTGTCAAATAAACTACTTCTACATTAACTCTAAATGTACAAGTCAAAACGCAGAAATGAAAGAAATCTTGCACACGTCTTCGCCGAGTCGGACGAATTATTAGACTACATTTCAATGGCCAAACCATTGGCATTGGCTCCACAGAGCATTTGTTCAAATTAAAATATGTCTTCAAAAGCAACTCTTCAGCTGATTTGCAAACAACACACGAAGGGAATAACCCTCTATAGAAATTGAATAAGCTACCGATGAATGTTACGAAATTCAAGCACTCGACGTGCAACATCGGTGTCCTATTACTGCGTTGCGGGTGGTCACACACAGAGACCATTATTGGCTACAAGCACCCACTGACTGCAATCTAGAATACTGAACGGAAACCGATTATTTGTAGCTATTATAAATCTTGTCTGTTTGTTTGTAGCTCTATGGTGATTTAGAAACTTTTGAAACAGGAATTTGGGAAATGAAAATTTGGCAAAGGATGTTCTGTCTTCTTGGTTTCGAGTTATTATATTTTGAAAGCTTCGTTAACAAAGCATCATTTAAAGAAACATAAATATTGGACATAATAATAATCATAGGGTGTGAAGTTTCTGTAATACAAGAGATTTTTACGTTTTCGCTTCAATGACTCAGTTTAAATATAAGATATAAAGATTCCAGAAATTCGCAAGATTTATCTACCGCAAGTCAAAAAACATTAATAAAAAACTTCATTTAGATTTACTTTGTCGTGTCCTAAGTAACAAAGAAACGGTTCTCACTTATCTGGTGACATGCCGTCTACCGCTGGCGATATCTCGAACAAGGCTTGTTCACCAGCACAAGGATTCCTTCATTTTTAATGAATACACGGGTCACCAGAGGGCGCGCCTTCCTGCCCACGGGGTTATAGGAATTCGACCGATAACATTGTAGGTACCTATGTTCTCGTAATTATTCTAGTTCCCTGAAAAGGAAACTGCTAATTAGGTTGCAAACTAATTAACTGAACGACAAAATCGGAGTTGTAAATTTGATGTTTTTGACGCTAAATTCATAGTTTGACATCATACGTATTCTTGACGCTAAATACCTAGCTTTACATCATACGTATTCTTGACGCTAAATACCTAGCTTTACATCATACGTATTCTTGACGCTAAATACCTAGCTTTACATCATACGTATTTTTTGCGTAGGGGTTTTTCTATGATATCAAGGTTATATCTGATTTTAGCGTTATTATTCCTTTATTCTACCGGTAAACTTTATAAATTAAATTGCTTATATGTAAGAAGTTAAATCTAATTTAACATAATGTGCCTAACATAATTTATAAAAAACAAGTTGACATTTTCTGATGAATTGTAGCAGCATTTGTAATAATTGCATTTTGACAAGAAAAAGTGAAATGTGAAGTGCGCGTTTGTACCTACTAACTGTGGGAAACTTTGGGAAATGTTGAAAATAGTATAAAATCATATTTTTTTTATAAACCATAGGTGAGGCAAGTATTTGTTTCGTAACATCTAACGTAAAACGGCAAAGTTATGGTCAGATTAGATTATTTTTTGAGTAGTTATTTAGCTTAAAATAGATCCGGTCAGCTACAGCCACTATCGACACTATTCCATTATAATTTGGCGTGTTTTAATTTCAAGTTCCGGTAGATAATATTCATCTATATCTCGGACGAACGAAATCACCCCCTCCCTCACTTTCCCTGACCTAAGGCCAGGGAAAGTAAGGGACGGTTCTATGTTCACGTGCATCTTGTTTGACATCTTATTTATTTATTTAATATTTTAGGGAAACCATCAGCACATTATACATAAATGGGTAAACAATAGAAATTGATGGGCTATTAACACGAATTCACTGATAGATACACAATAATGCTACTTAAAGGTACAAATGTAATGTTACCAGTTTTTAGCCTCAACACACTATACAATACTTACTTAAGTTTTTTATTATTCAATACAACATAAGAACAAAAAACACTAAATGAAACAAAAGATAGGATAACACTCACATTCACATTAAGATACAGAATGTAACATAGACCATCTAATTATAATTCAAGTCTAATTTAGTTTGATGACACACGGATAAAACTGCTGACGCCCGTTGCTATGGAAACCATTAGGTGATAGTAGAATTATCATAATTATGATGATTTTTACAAACCTACGTTTTATAGTGCATATAACAATCCTTACGAATCAAACTTATAGGGGACCACCTTAAAATCAATTTAATCTATTAACAATTGGCGCAGATATCTCCAAAAGTGTTGTAGCTAGTCGTGATTCTCCAAAAATATTATGTTGACGTAATATATTATAACTTATAACCCACAGTATGTTGCTTTTTAAGTTTAACGGGATAAATACTAATGCATCGATATAATAATATATGTACTTACTAATCCCTCAAGAATATTTTTTTTATGGGACCATCTCAGGATCATTCTCTATACAATAGTGAAAGAATCACTAGACTCTGTTAGCCATAGGCGGAGATATCAAGTAACATACATTAAAAAAACATGCAGACGAACTGAGAACCTCCTCCTTTTTGAAGTCGGTTAAAAATATCTCTATATCTGAATGAATCACGTCAAACTAATACTATAAATGCGAAAGTTTAGACGTTAGTTACCTCTTCACGCCAAAACTACTGAACGGATCGGGATAAAGGTTTGCATACATGTAGTTCTAGACCGGTTTTACAATACTAAACTACTTTAACCCTAAAAAAGACGTGCGAAGCGGCAGGTAGAAGCTTATAGCTATAAATAATTTAAACTTATAAGCAATTTAAATTTGACTTTTGGGGATCGGAACAAAGAGCCGGCCTGTACCCAACAGTGCAAGCAGGCGTAACTATAAAGCCGAGTTTCCACCGCGAATGGGTTATGAGCGGGAAATGAGAGATGAGTGAGCGGAGTCCATTTGAATTTTTTCTGCTCAGTCCTTTCCATTCGACTATTTGTTGGTGACAAGTAAGCAGGCTCTTGCGGGTTGAACGGAGACCTTAATGGGTTCGCTCCGGTCGAGTTGGACTCCGGGCTTAACAATGTAGAAACGATTTAACGTTTCTACATTTTTAAGCCTGGCCAAAGCAAAAGTCGGATCTAGAATCTAGCCGCAGTCCTGACTCATTGTTTGTAAGAAGTCTCATTAAATCTTGAACTAGACCGTTCCCACGTCCGCCCACTACCAGTTCACTGCTGTGACTAATCCCAGAGGAGTTACCTTCGTTTTGTCGTAGCAGCAGAGATGAGAATTGATTTTATTTGCGAGTCAGATTGAAAAACCACATCTAGCTTGTTTATAAAGATAAGCAAGCTAGATGTGGATAAAGATACTAGCTTCTCCCACCGGCTTCGCACGGCTTTTTTTGGCATAAAAAGAAGCCTATTTGTTATTCATGCCCAGATCATTATGTGTGCAAAATTTCAGCTCGGTTCACAGGGTAGTTTTGGAAATGTATCGGCCAAACATCTTCACAACGGCACAAACTTCCTCTATAATATAGGATTTAGGTAGTAACTACAAACAAAAAATGTTACCTACAATTATGATCACATCAAAACAAATCGCCATTGAAAAAAAAAATACGTCAATTCAGGTACCGTTTTCCTGCGGTCTTCACACTAGGCAAAGCCTGTATAAAATTTACAATTATCGATAATGATCTCTACTCAGAATAACC
Organism: Eupithecia inturbata; assembly: GCA_963662085.1. NCBI lineage: Eukaryota > Metazoa > Arthropoda > Insecta > Lepidoptera > Geometridae > Eupithecia > Eupithecia inturbata. Next base: position 3,012,463 of record OY759180.1, on the reverse strand, counting down.
TATCATCATTACAATCACAATCAAATAATAAAAACAAATTAGAACTAGTAGGTATTTACAATTGAAACAATTAAGCTAATTGCAGACTGTTGCAAACTATCTATCAGGTAGGATCCATATCACTACGTCGAAAGCGTCCTCAAGACGCTGGCTGCATTGCCCCGTTGTATGGCAATGCTGATGCGCTGCGTGCGCCAGATACCCACCAGCTTTGCTATTAAAGGCCATTGCTATTAGTCATCATCATCATCATCATAATCTTCCAGTCAGATTTAAAGTTACAGATATTACAACACTTTTTTGACCTCGACTACTACATTCCATCGTCGCAGAACAATCAAATAAATCTTTTGATCCACTAGCGTACTAAATTCTGTATTGATCAACTGCTGCTTATTCCTTTCTAAAGAATTTAACTGTCTTATTTTAGATTTTTGTGCATAAGATGCACGGTGCTGCTTCGTTGACGTTTTAGTATTTAAACGAAAGTTAACAAAACATTAAAAAAAAGCTCGCATCTACTTAAATAAGTAGATGCGAGCTTTTTTTTCTGCAATGCAAATGCATTGCAGTTTAAGTCCTCGGTAGGAAGGTTACTTTTGATACAAGAGATTTTTTATATGAAACACTTCATACAAAAAATCTCTTGTTTACACATCAACGACACCATTGACAGACCATGACCCATTTTCTCGTTCTTAATCACCCATTCATTTTCGGGCATCGTCTGGCCAATGTCTAATTCCCTATCACTGGTTCCCACGAGCTCGACTCCTACGCATGGGGATCCTTAGTCACTGTCATCTGCCAGTTAATTGGTCAGATCTAGTATTAAATCGTAGATGCTGTGTGAATATTTCGCAATTAATTTGACCTTCTTGCATGTTTCATTCATAAGTTACGACATATGGTAATGTAGTTTAAATTCCTGTAGTTACCATGAAAGTGACCCTAAATTTAACAACTTCAAGATAAGATGAAAGATTTGTATGCGACTGCATGATTCGCTTTGTCGTAGTTTTCGTTGAGTTGAAAAAACTCAGATACAAAATTTTCAAGTTCAAAGTGTGAAAAAAATAAAGAAAGTTCAAATGTCCGTATCTTGTCTTCAAGATAATTTTATTTAAAATATAAAATATTTTATTTTTCACATCAATTGTTTTAGGAATGGGATTGGAAAAATCCATTGAAAAGCTGGAGCCATTTTACAGCCCACGCTTAAAATCAATACCATTTGAAATTTATAAAACTGGATATATATTTATCTAGTGGACCCACAGATATGAGATACCTCTATGTGTGGACCCAAGAGTTCAGCTATTTTTTTCGTCATTAAAAGAATTCATTACTACGGGTACCACAACTGCTCCAATTGATTGTTTTCTAAAGGCGAAAACTATACAAACAGCTTGTGTACGATTAAATTGTACAACGTAATGGCATTGGTTGATTGTCGTGTGAACGGCGAACGGGTTAAGAGGTGTTAATTGCGCAGGATTGAATGTTGTCTCAGGGAGGAATCTCAATTGGTTGCAATTGTCTGAGAGGTTTCTGTTGGTGCTCTGGTTTTGCTGGTCAAAATATCGGAGAACAAAAATTTCTGTCAAAGTCAGGTCAAAATAATCTTCATATTCTTTTAGACTTCCACTAGGCCGCACATATCCCGTTTGCATAGAATTTGTTTTGTGTATTTAGCTGGAAATCACACTACCTAACATTATAAATTATTGGAAATTTGTTAACATGGTTGTTACCTCTACACCCCTAAACTACGGAACGGAGCTATCTGAAATTTTGAAAAGATTGTACCTAGTGCTAGACTTGGAATACCATACAATTCCCTCACTAAGAAACTCCAAAGATATCAGATGATTTTTATATTTTTTCCATTTGAGGTACGGAGCCCTAAAAAGTGTACAAACGGCTACCACATATGAAAATAATAGTCGCTACGGCAAAGACGATGATTCGACAGTCATCTTAAATCTCTCAGTCGGCAAATCAACGATAATCAACTCATGATTCAAGTCTAGTGGTCTGATCTAGCCGCCCAAAGAGGACGGTTTTGCAAACCACAGGAAGATCTAATGGGGTAAGGATTTAAGTTTACTGTCAATCAAGGCAGATTGACTTTTCCGTGAAATCTTTGGACAATTTAGTAAAGTCTAAAATGTAAGGAAGTGGTTTTAGCTCCCATTGATCAGGGCTTGGGTTTAAAAAGGCTGTGAATAAGTTTATTAAGTTTACTCTTTTAAGCATCCCATGCTTCCATTTTACAATAAATGAATGAATAATCTTTTATTTCAGACAGCACAGAGTCCATAATACACACAATGGGTAAGATTAGTTTATCTACGAGCTTCAAAGCTTTAGAATCTGTTCTTTGGACCTCCTAAATTATGATGGCGCTTCCGTACTCATTTTCCAGTACTAAAATACGTAGAGTTTTTATCAGGTATGCAAATTTTAGACCGATTCGTTCAGTAGTTTTGGTAATGTCATGTGATAGAAAATATTTCGATAAGTACAATAAGCCGGCAAAATATCATCAACACCGACATTACTGCTTCAAAAAAAGGCTCAAAAGTCCGGTTCAATTAGGCAACCGAAATTCTGAGTCGTCGAGCGACTCAGAAGTCCGGTCTATTACTGCCGAACTACTGCGACTACTCCATAATAGCACCTATCTTCACATCCACTATAGTATCAGTATTAGGACCTCGATAATTTATTCCAAACCCAACGTCCAACTAATCCATAAAAAATAGACGTTTTAAAAAGCTACCCGCAAATCCTTCCGCCCGAAAGGGCCTTTGTCACCCAAAAATCCCGCGCAATCAACTAATCATCTCCTTGTTGGGCCAAAAGGGTCATTAATTATGAATTTGCCCGCAAATCGCCTCACACGACTAAGGGATTTGAAAATGCCACGTGTGCCCCATTAGACTAATGGGGACCCTGGAATCTTTCTCATTTTATGACGGGTTTGAATCTTGATTTCGTTGACAAGCAAGCGATTGTTGGGAGTGTAAATTGAACTCTCATCCACCGGTATAAGAGACAGAGATTCGGTTGGGTTGAGCTGGTTGCGCAGAGTTAAAGTTGAAAACATTCGTTAATCTATTTGTCTGTAGATATGACTGTTTTTGATCAAGTGAAAATAAATTATGAATCTTAGTGAAAAAAATATAGGAAAAATGAAATGATAACGATTTTCAGGAAAGCAGGTACTTACTCTACCTTAGGCTTAACGAATAAAAAAATGTTTAAAATGTACCCGTTCTGGCACAAACATAAAAAAAATCTACCAAAATAACCCTTAATATAACGATACTTTGTAAGAAAATAAAAAATAAAAAAGGTCATGTGAACCTATGGTAGAGCTCTGAATGTCAAAATTTACAAAAACTACGTACGGTCACAGAACACACAGGTATTCTATGACCGGTTAAATTTCTTATTAATCTAATTTGTAACTTATGTTATGATGGTAATGAATAAAAACAATTTTTTTTTGTCTAAATCACCATCCGTATCTTATTACTAGTTATTATAACACAACGAGTACAAAACAACTCAGTAACGTGCAACGCGTTTTGTTACATAACACATGAAATCCAAAATTACGATTCCATAATGATTTAACTCACCAAAACGTCGCGAGTGTGAGAATCGGATGTCGGATGTAGCCAAGGACTTGTCGCACATGCTGCGCCTGCGCAGCTTCGTACTTGTTGCGTTGTTTTGTACTCGTTGTGTAATAAGACACGGATGGTGATCTTGGCAGTGAATGAGCTGGGAGTTTTGCAATATTTATTGTTTGTGTTGTTTTCTTCTTATTGGCAGTTTGCTTGTTATAATACAATATAGAGTGAGAGAGAGAAAGAAAATTATTTATTAGACACAACACACAAGCAAACTTTGTGATTTAATGTTTTTTTATAAAGTTTTGTAGCTAAATGAATGGCGTTTGTCCATGTTTAAATGTGTTATTCCCGATCGTTTCGTCCCCAGTGGGGACCAGCGGGACGTTTTTCAATAGCGTTCGTCCCCATTCTAATAATATGAGGATAATTTGAATAAAATCATACTATGTTTTGTAATCAACTTTTATATAATATTTTAATTAAAAATTGTAAACATATTACCTATAATCACCATAATAAAAAAATTGTTCAAAAATGATAGTGAATTTATAATTTAATTTTAATCAATTAGTAATAACTTGTTTCTGACCCCGGCTTCGCACGCGTTGTTTCCGGGATAAAAGGGTACTGACCGGTGTTACAGGGCGTAATGTAACATTCGCAGTGAGCATGATACGTTACTCCATGTGCTAAAATCCGTCTCGCTGCTCGTTGCGAGCGTCTTTTTTTCCTGTACTGACTGCGCTCGCTGTGTAGCTCTAGCACGTTACATTACGCCCCATATCGCCTGTCAGACCCACCGTTATTTCAAGTCAACAAAGATCTAATTATCATTTTAGGGAAACGTTTGTAGGGTATTTCTATCATATGGGAACGGATTTATGGCATTAAGAGTATAGACTAATGGTATTCCAGGTCTAGACCTACATCAATGCAAAGTTGTAGCCCGATTCGTTTAGTCCCTTTGGAAGAAACCTGAAGGAGTATCAAACATCCATCTAATTTATTATTTATTTATTTATTTAATTAATTATTAACTAGCACGATTACATAACAACCAATTACACTAGTTAATTACAATACCTATATATTAGAACAACAGAAACATAAAAATTTATACATAAAATTACACAATAAGCAATGATAATATAATGATTGATCATTTATAAATATAAAGACTCCAGACAAATAAAATTCTATAAAAACATTATGCATTTTAAAACTAAAAATAAATTAATTCAAACTCAAAATATTACTCTATCATTCATCAGTCTCGCAAAACCTCAGGCACACCAACATAATATCCTTACATTCGTCCGCAAATATATCACAGTCCGGGTTCTGTTCAAAAAGTCTGTTGAGGGCGGCGAGAGTGCGAGGCAGTGGAGAGTTGGCGCGAGCCACGGTTCTGCAGAAAGGCTCTGACAAAAGCCTAATGTTTCTGTGGCGAAGGTAGTTATCAGGTAGGTTAAGACGAAAGAGAAGGTTGTGCAGATCTGGGGCGTCGATCATACCGCGGAGTACCTTGCACATAGTTGCCGTCTGATCATACACTCTCCTGGTTTGTAAACTATCGCACATTATATAATATTAGTATGATTAAGTTTATTTGGTATAAAAGTGGCCTATTAACAAAGAAAATTACAATCAAATAATAAAAACAATTTAATTTTATTGCAATATTTGCCCGCAGAATCGCTATCGACGAGTTGAAATTGATTGCTTTTACGATTTTTTAATTTATCCGCTCAAGTCATGGACTTAATAAATAATAATGAATGATAAAATTTGATTGTTTTGAAAAAATATAATAACTGACTTTGAATCCCTTAATTTTACACTGTATTTAAGTTTTGCTGGATAAATTCTAATCCATCGGGAATACAATTTATGGGACCACCTAGGATCATTCTCTATACAGTAGCGAAAAACAATTCAAAATCTGTCCATATTTGACAGAGAAATAGATGAATATACTTAAAAAATACATAACATACAGCCAAGCATAGAATCTTCTATTTTCGAAGTAGGTCAAAAATATAATGCAACTTTTAAGAACCGACCTGAATTTTGTAGTTTGAAAACTCTACCTACATTCTTTTATTTGGCAACAATCTAATAATAATAATAAAGGTAAAGGTCTCCAAATCTCCACGCAGGCTCTGGTAGATCAGCTGTCGTCTGCTATTGCCACCATAAATGACGACCTAGGTCGTATCCTGAACTGGAGCAAGAGCTTTGGTCTAAAAGTGAACCCTGCAAAAACGCAATGATCACAGTAGGAATCTCGCGAATAATGGTTCGTATAAACTGGAGTAGTCTTCCAACTGTGGTCTTCAATGGGATTCCTGTTGGGAAAAGTGAAACGGTGAAAAATTTAGGTGTCCTCATTGATATAAATCTGTCATGGGGACCGCATATATCAGCGGTAGAATGTTTGCTTCAGCTGGTTCTCTTCGAAGGCTGCGCAACTTTTTACCTATTGCCACTAAAATTTCTCTTCCTCCTTCCAATTGTCGACTACGCCAATTCTTCCTTCCTTGAAATGACTGAGCAACAGTTAGACAAACTTGCACAACCTGCAGAATGTAGGGATAAGGTTTATATTTGGCTTGCGCAAATATGACTGTCTCGGAATTTAGTAGGAAGCTCAAGTGGTCTATACGTCTTTGCCGGAATTCTCATATTCTATCTCTGCTCAATAATATTTTATTTCACGCCTCTGCACCCCCTTATCTCAAAGAACGTTTCACCTTTCTACATTGCACCGTTCTCATGCTCTTGCTCTTAGCTCTTCTGAAACCCTTAAGCTTCAAGTACCTGCCCACTCTTCTTCCTTCTTCGCCCATTCTTTTACTGCCAGGGCTGTCCAACTATGGAACGAATTACCAGTTTCAGTAAGGCGTGCAAAGTCGCTACCTACTTTAAAACCTTGGTAAAAGAGCACTATTTGTCCTGTTGTCACTGAACGCATACCCTATGTATATAAGTAGTATAAATAAATGTGTAATGTATATAAATATAATGATTATGTATGTAGGATATGTCTATGTATTATTATTATTTATTTATAATATTATAAAACCTACATAAAGGACAAGGATGCCCTTGTTCTGTCCAATGATCCTATCCATCCATGGTTGTCTGGTAGACATCGCTCTTGAGCGATAAGACCGCCAATTGTCGCTTAGTTTTTAATGAAATGAAATAGTATTTATTTGCTAAAATATAGGTAGGTTATCATAGGTTTTATAATAGATTAAGTATCACTATATTTGACTACATAGTCGTGCAAATGTTTAATCCTAGCAATTTAGATACATTTTAGTTAGTTTTAGTTTGCTATTACAATAATAAAAAAATAAAATAAAAAAATAGAGAATAATAAACAATAATAGATAAAATATTATTAAGTACCTACATGTCGTGTTGTAGTTCATATTAGATTTAAGTGTGCAATAAAGTATATTCTATCTATCTAAAGGTTTCCTCTTTTTTGGGACATAAACCTATGTTACAAATTTTGTAGTTCTAATTTAATGTTAATAGTTACCTAATTATTGTGTATTATTTGTTATTATGCTTAAATTATCATTATCACGTTATCAATTAAACAAATAATTTTTAAATTATAAGCACAAAACGTACCTACATAGGTACATACTGAAATCAGTAAAGTAGGTACTTTACTTAACTACTCTAGTTATAATGCGAATTACCGCTTAGTTATATACTAATCCATCTATTGGGGTTATTCCATTCCCCCCCCCCTAACATTCCTCCTAAAGGGAAAAACTGGAATAAAAAAGAATAATGTCTGTTTTATTATTAGTATTATTTAACTTGTATTTATCGCGTTTATTTACCTATTTTTCCGACGTTTCAACAGGTTTACACACTGTCGTGGTCACGGGATGACTGGAGTACTGGGGCTACCGCCTCTCTGAAGCGAGGGCAGCATTTTTTGAAACTACCCTCATTTGGTTTTCGTAACTATTCATTTCCTTCTGATTTTTTATACTAATAACTATACGTGTTCAGATCGCGTAAGTTTAAAAATATATGTTTTCCCCCTTAAGGAAGCTTATCCATAAGGGGGAAACCAGGAATCGAAAAAAAATATTTCCAGTTTTCTCCCTGTCGCCAAAATTATGAACACATGGAAAATACATAAAAATATTCGTCTGCATCTTTGCCAATGGCATACATTTCTATAGAGATTAGTGACATTATATAGTTACAATTAATGTTAACCCTTATATGCGAATTGGTATTAATTAGGTAGATATTATTGCTATATTAAGTATCTTTTTAAACGTCATCACGACTTGTGTTTTTTTTTAATTTTATTATTATCTCCCATTTTTCCTGGACTTTTAGCGCTAATAGCAATGACTGTTTCAATATGTTTTTTTTCTATTTAAGTTTTTTTTATATATACGCCTGTTCCACTCTGATCCAATTTGCAGATCCACTAATGGGTCGGTTTTCACTTTTTGGTCCACTCTGATCCACCGATGGATTACTTTCGACATCTTATGTAAAGAGAAGTAAATTAAAAAGCCCCATTTTGAGCGGAAATCAAAAAGTCAGCTACACGTGCCAGTGGCGAAGCGAGCGTGCCAGTAATTGTGTTAGCGGAGCGGGGGACAGAACATGTGTGATGTATGGGACGAGCCAAATCACGAGGTCTGGCCAAGTACAAGTGCTAAACCAAATGTCATTTGATGTTTCGTCACAATAGTTTTTAAATTTTTGCTGTTTTTATATAAGACCTTGCGCCTGCGAAAGAGCGCGCGCATTCGCCTGTAATGTACTTAGCAGAGCATTACATCCAGTGAGGGAAAGAACCGAGCATTAAGGGTGTCGCTGATATGCACCGCACCACAGTCGCACAGCACGAAAATATGTATTCAAATATGGTCTTAAATTAGTAAGATAAATTTTACGGTGACATAATTGCTTACCGCAAGCTCCAAGCCCGCGAGCTGTCTCTTATCTGATGCCGCCAATGTAATATGCATAGAAACATTACGAGTTATGGCCCACACTTGAATGCACATTCTTGTGTGGCAGTGGTGCTGTCACCACTGGCTGTGTATCAGCGACAACCTTTAGGCTGTGTTTTCGGGAGCTGGAGGGGGTGGATTTTGGACAGTTATCATTATAAATGTTATTTATTTAGATTTAAGTGTGCAATAAAGTAAATTCTATCTATCTATCAACGAATAGTCGCGCGCGGTTGGTAACTTTCCATTGAACACTGGCAAAATCCGCTTTCGCTCCCGCTTCCGCTAGTCACCAAAAACACACGCATAACTATACGAATAAGCAGAAAGATGAAAAAAATGTGATAGATTTTACAGGTTAAGAAAAAATATTGCGTGTTCGGGTAACCACATTTAATGTTGCCCGTAAGCTGTTTTTTTTTACGCATCAAACCACACGCTTAGTGTTGACGGTTCGAGCGAGGACTCTTTCATATCACTGGAACGCGATGGAAACGTCGGTAACAAAAAACGCGAATAAAAAAGGTTTACATTATTATTAAGTATATCAGTCATCTAGTACCCATAACACAAGCTCTGCATATCTTGGGGCTAGATGAAGCTGTGTGGATTGTCCAGAATTATTATTATTATTTAATTATTAAAGCAAAAACAGTTGGCATTTTCAATTTAAAATTGAATTACTATTAGGTAAGTACCTAGGTATTTCTCTCCTATTCTGTTAACACATAGGTTAACTAAATTCCATGGGATTTATTTCATTTTTGGTTATGTAATCAATATTCTTATAATTATTTTATTATTTATTTATTCACTATTAATTTCTGATTTTTTAACATCAAAGATTTTCCCAATTGATCACAAAAATACCCAATATTCTTTGCATTTGTCTCAAAAATAGGCAATCTCATTAAAATCAATGTCTCGTTGCGTGGCGTGGGGAAAAATTGGCAAACCCAATAATGGCTGGTGTTCGATCAGACAAATCCGATTATGTCTGGGATCAGATGTCTCTCGGAAATTACCGAGTATTATCCTCTCTGATATTAATTGTTTTCTGTAATCCGTAAGATTTTAGTCGGCTAGTCGAAGGAAAATAAGGGAAAACCATTTGTTCTCTACGAAAATATATTTTAATAAATGTAGCGGTCAATTGATTTGAAAACCTTTTATTTCAGTTCAAAAAACAATTGGTTGTTCCTATATGTTTTTTTTAATGTAACCTCAATAAATTTTTATTTTCGAAATAAGACAGTTATTATTAAAAAACAATTATATTGTACGCTACCTTTTATTTTGGAAATAAGAATAGTTTTGAAAAATTATTGTAAAATATTATTTACATCAGAAGGATTTTTCTCAACCTTCATTTCACATACATTTTAATTTAATTATATTTTAGAAACAAAAGATGAACGAAAGATCCTCCTACGGTACCTACGACTTTAAAACAGGTAGAAATAACCGTTCGTACCTCCAAATCCGGCTAAATCTGACAAAATTTTTCTTTTTAGCACTTTAATCCAGCTTCAAAGAAGAGGGGCGTATCAGAAAAAAGAGCATTCACTCATCAGGGGCAGCGGAAATTGAAAATTAATATTTCATACTTCCTTTGTACGTATCGGCCAGTGCGCCTTTGACCAATCAGAATTAGAGCTGGGCTGAAGGAGTAGTGTATTGAAGACTTTTTTCAATGATTATGAGCGCTTGGTAATTTCGAAGGCGTTTTTCAGCTTTGAAAAGTTGCTTTCATGCATAAAATTTATTTAACCCACATATTATAGTAATAACGTTATTCAGCGTAAATATTTAAGTAAGATAATAACTTTTTATATTGTTATTAAAAATAACTTAACAATGTATGAAATCATACAACATTTATTATGGTAGGTACTTTAGAGAACTAACAACAAAAAAAAATTACTTACTAACAATAACCACCAACTAACATAATATGTCACCGGTAATTCTCTACAGTAAATCTTAATTGATTTGTGTGTAAAAAAACGATTAAAATTAAATAAATTACCTACATACAGATTTTTGTACAAAATAATGCATGATAAATAGTTATTTATCGTTTGAACCTAACAAATTATTATTAACCCTTAATTTATTAGCCATTTTATTATTTCTACTTTTATTATTTACAAAATATATGTTGGTTGGTAAAATGGCAACACCATTCCACAGATCATTTGTTATGGGTGGCGACAATCAAGTTCCTTTGACAGGCGTATTGATTACCAGATCACGTGGGGTAGCTAATTGAGAAATTGCATGATTTGAATAATGTGGTAAATGAAGTGAAGATGTATTGTCCCTATTATTATTCTCTCTTTACCTATTAGTATGTTGCGTTTAAAAACTGTTATAATAGAGTAACATTTACAAATATTAAAGAAATTACGAATTATAAATGTCTTCTTTTATAGGTATGAAAAAATGGCAGTAGGTTAAAATGTAGATAAGGATATAAGCATAAAAATTAAAATCAGTTAGTTTACTTCTCAAGAAAATAATTATAATAATGTACCACCTAGATATCATTTTAATATTTGGTTTAGGTAAACAATAATTACTTATATTGCCGGATATTATCAAGACAGAAGGTAACATCGAAGGTTTTTATTGATTTTACCATGAAGCTCGTTTGTATTGAAACCAATATAATATTAAATTTTTACAAAAAGTAACTGAATTAAAAGAATAGTTTACATGCAACAAAATTGAGCGAAGACAGTTCAATGGCATTTTCTTAGGTTTCTGTTAAATTGTTTCGTTCATATTTTTAACAACCAAGTAAATAATTGAGTTATCAGCTTGTCAGTTGACAGGCTGAAGGGTTAAGAATTTTCACTCGATATACATTTTTAGTATAAGTATCTACGGGGATTTTTAGTGAGCGTCCATAAGCATATTATTTATGTTGCTTTTTGCCGCAAATATGATTTAAATGTTCAGTTCATAGCTTTTCATTTAATTTCGATGATCCTTAAAATGTGTTTCATGAGATTACAATAAAATGTTAAAAATTGCTTATGCTTATAATACAGAATAATTTCCACATTTTTCTTATAAAATTTTCACTTCGAAAAACTGCTTCTGAAAATCCCGCTCCGACATAAACGCTTACCTTTCGGTGTAACAACCCTGAAAGCGCTCGTCGAGACCGGTCGCGGCGAATCCCTCAGCGCGCCGGGGGATCCTTCTCCACTCCTCACCATGGAGAAGTCGAGGGGCATCGGAGGCATTGCACTAATCTCCATCTCTCAACAATGTCCGAAACATAACACTTGAACTTAACCCGACGCGGGACGTGCGTTCCCATCCGCACCCAACAACACTTTAATGTTCCGATCGCTGGCCCGCGTGCTCGCGGCTTTCTGTCCTATAAAGCCGAAAATCTCTAGAATCTCCATAGAGATTTCGACCTTATCGTACTGGGGTATGATGGGCGTGGTGTATTAAGCCCCGCCTTCTCCCGCCGCCATGTGCCAGAGTGACAATCACTTTGTATAGGTAACACAATAATATGATTCTTGATGGATTTTATTCTCCTACCGATGCATTTGTTCGAGCAATTTTGCTGGAAAAATGGAGTGGGTATGCTAATGTGTTCTTGAGATAGATAAACAACGATTAAGTTAGGGTTAAATGTATGGGTGGCAGTATGTGGAATTTATAAAATTGCTTGTAGTATTTTGTTTGAGACCTTATTTAATTTTAAATGTTAAATGAAAGTAGGCTGGCAGTTTTTTGATGAATGAAACGTATGTCATAATAAAAATTATTAACTCACGTAATTAATCTTCTATAAATGAACTGTAGCAATTAAAAATTAGGTGTAAGCAAATTTTAAATATAAATTACTGCATATCGGACAGAGCCAAAAGCAATATTTCAATCCACAACTAAAACCAATCAAGCTGGCATCACCAAAAAACCCGTCGAAAGCTGATACAATTACGTGAGTGACGCAGGGAATTAAACTCGCGACCCGCGATCCCGACATTTAAAACAATGAACGCTTCAATTTTTCACAGTTGGTAACCCCAGCGGCGCTAATCCGCGGGGGACTATTCTGGTACTGTGACAGTGAACGTGTTGATTTAATTGTTTCATTACTATTTTAGATACAATTATAACCATAGCATCTGAAATTATTCATCAGGATTATTAGATTAAGTAGATGCATAACCATGATAAATAATTATAACTACTAGTATTAATAATAATGACGTAGGTACTTATAGGTTCCCTTCCTACATATTGGCTTAATTTCATTAATTAAATATTGAACTCAAATTTCCTTCAAATTTTTCCTTATTTCTAAAATATTGGTTACGTATGTATGTACATACTAGGTAATATGGTTATGGATTATTCTGATAAATTAATCTAGCTAAAGTATATAAAAATGTGTAGATATAGAGGTAAAGCAAAATAATTACGATTTGTATGATTTTTCATCGCTCAACAGAGGTGCTACGCTGCTACGGCGTAGCAAAGAAAACTATATATTAGCCATGTTCACGTTATTCATGTAAAAACAACATTACTAAATTAATTACAAAACAATTACAAGTAAAGAAACAGTTGAGCTAACTGCAGACTGTTGCAAACAATCTATATCAACATCAATCGGAAGCGTCCCTAAGACGCTGGCTGCATTGCCATTGACCGCTGTATGGCAATGCTGATGCGCTGCGCCAGATACTCGCCAGCTCTCGTCGCTTTGACCAGACCCTCTGATAAATTAATAAATGTTTAATATTAAATCCACAAAAGGGACAAAATTTACCTATTGATTACTTTCATAAGGTATTGGAAATACCTACGTACAGTTTTCCTTATTTCTAAAAACTCTGGTATAAGGTAATTACACATTATAGATTATGAAGTGTGACCAAAAAATGGAGTTTCCGTGATTGTGATAAATAATAATAGGTATAAATCCGAATAATTACTTAGGGTTTCTGCTGTCAAAATAATCCGTCATCTTACAGACGTGGATACATCTAGACTTGTTTATTTCAGCTACTTCCATAGCATTATGTCTTATGGTATACTACTGTGGGGGAACGCTGCAGATATTAACACCGTATTTGTGTTGCAGAAGAAGGCTGTTCGTGCTTTCTATAGTATGGATCCCAGATAATCCCTGCGTGATAAATTCAAAGAAATAAACATAAACTCGCTGTGCCCACATCTAGATTACACAAATTTAATGTATCTTTTAGAGGGCAATGTATACGCTTGTACAACAAAACTCCTAGTGAGTTGCAAAAAATATCAGTAAATAAATTAAAACAAATTGTCAAAACCTTCTTGTGTAAAAAGCCCTACTATAAAATATCAGATCAGAGGATAAAAAACCTTGGGACGGGATTTGCTCCAACTCGAAAAATAACAACTAACTAACAGGCTAAAGGTTTCATCTTCGCTTCTTTACTTTAGTCTACGAAGCGACTGAAATCAAAAATATCGCTTTATATCCGTGTCAGTGTTTAATTATTAAGGATTTGACCTTTTATAATTGTACATTTATTGTATTTATGGAAATGGAATTTTTGACTTTGTCTTATGATTTTACATCGCTCAACGGAGATGCTACGCTGTTTCGGCGTAGCATAGAAAATATTTTAATAGCTATGATAACGCAATTCAAGTAAAACTCACTTCTACATTATAACAAAGGTAAAAGAAAAATAAAACAGAATAAGCCTGTATCAGGCTTTTGCGAAAAACTAATTACCTCAGCTTCACAATGATAAAGCAAAGCTGTCGTATAGGATATTTTTATTCGGGCCAAAATGAAATTCCCTAGCCAGAACCCCAACGCCAATACCCTCCCTAAACCTACTAACACAAGGGTGAAAATCCGTTGAGGAATTCCACCTCGCTGTATTGCGGAAATTTTATATTACACTTGCCAGTGTAAAATAATCCAGGCATAATCTCGCCGGAAAATCCCATTATTCTGTTCATCCCTTCAATTGCAAAGGATAATGGGGACTATATAAATAATTCTAAATGGAGGTAACTAATGTTAAAATGGAAGTGATAATGGTAGGAGCTGATGAGCAGAGTTAATATGGGAATGGTGTTTTAAGACGACTTCAAGATTAGTTTACTACTTCTTTTAAAAAAAGTCAGTTTGGGTTTTAAATAATTTGGTAAATTACATGCAAATCGAACGATTTGAATTAATCAATTAACTATGAAAGACTAGTTTTTGTCCGTGGCTTCACTCGCGTAGCTAGTTTAGTTATAAAATAGCCTATCAGATTCCAGTGCGCTCTTTCATGACAATGCGTTTAAAAGTATTCTGTATAATTTTGAAAAAGACACACCACAGGAGTAAGTGAAAGTAAAGTAAAAAATGTTTATTAGCCTCAAATACAAACAAAGATTGATCAGTTGAGCTACCTGTAGATTGTTTGCAACAGTTTGCAGTTCGCTTAATTGTAAATACTAGATCTAATTTGTTTTTATTGAAGAAGCATGAATTAATTTAAATCTTTTACTTGACAAATCGCTGTACTGTATAGCATCAATGAGTTTTTAGAAAATGATTACAGTCAGTATAATGTCAAATACTCTAAATTACCAACCATCCTCGTAGAATCGTCTAACCTTGAGTAATAGATTTATGTATATATTTATACCTTGACTATTCCCACTCTGCAGATTTTTTTATTTATCTTGTTTTGACGATTCATAGGCTCATCATTTACAATTTTCATCAGTAATTAAAGTAAGTAAGTAACATTATTGTGTATTCATTTTGTAATTAAATGAATAACTAATGCTGGACAATCCACACAGCATCATCTAGCCCCATTTGTATGCAGTATGACAATAAACGATTTGTATCTGGATCAAAAAACTTCAATCTCATTCATAGAATACAAGAAACAATACGTAGATAGTCCAAAAAGGTATGAACAGTGAAATGATAATAACTCCCTGAACGCCGGATTTGCCGTAAAGTACGCGCGGACGGAATTTATTACAATACCTCCAGATTCCGATTTAGACCTATGAGGTAATATTTTTATGTTTACGAAGTTTTGTTTATGTTGAAAGTGTTGTTTTATTCGAAAGATAATATTGTACGAAAAGTTTTTACAGGAGGCGTATCGTTTCACACGGTTTTCTCCTCATCCGCATAGAAAGCTCCACTGCTGAACTTGCCTCCTTCAAACATGGGTCATTTTGCCATAATCACCACGCTTGGCAGGTGGAGTGGTGATCGCAGTGCAGGTGTTAAAAATACACAGAAGGATGCTGGTGCTCGTACGATATCCACGGTGTGAGTTAGAGGGGTTCTACTAGAAATTAATTATTTGCCATATAGTATCAGCTGCTGCCCGCAGCTACCACGCGCTTTTCAAGTAGCATAATATGTCCGTCCGGGATATTATTTACCTTCCTGCCAAATTTCATTAAGATCTGTTCAGCCGTTTAGGTGTGAAAACGTAACAGGCAGGCAGAGCGACAGAGTTACTTTCGAATTTATAATTAACTAGCTGCAGCCCGCGGCTTCGCACGCTTTTTCCCGGAATAAAAGGTAGGTAGCCTATGTCCGGCCCCAGGATACCATCTACCTCGCTGCCAAATTTCACCGAGATCCGTTCAGCCGTTCTTGAGTTATAATAGTGTAACTAACACGACTTTCTTTTATATATATAGATATGGATAATTTATAGCTACGAGAGTCCGTGGGAGCACCAACAACATCTTGCGTATGATAGCGGACCAGATTGATAGCCCGCTATACAGACACTGCATTGCTGTACTTACTAAATAACTACTACCTACTTAATATTCAACTAACATAGACTTAAGACTTAGATATAGATTAACCCGAATATGGATCTGTGTTGTCTGAAAATTAATGATTATTATTATTATTTTATCTAAACTGTAAAATAATATCGACTCCGCAACCTTCATATCAAGCGGGCATATGCTCACAGCGTCACACAGGTCGTCATTTAAACTTTTATGCGAGCTATTGACGATCAAATTTCCATATTCACATTTCATAGAAACCGGTATCTGGACATGGACACCGACAATAATACGGGGTTCTTGCGAGGGAGTCACTCACGGACATGTACAAATTGCTCTGTAATCAGCTGGATCTCTATAAAGGCTAGCGTCGACAGGCCGGCATCGGACGACCCGCGAATCAGAGCAGTCAGATTTTCCGCAGCGACCGGATTGCCGACCTTATGCAGACGAATAATGACTGCATCCGCACTAAAAGGATCGTCGGCATTGCCGTCAGTACGATGCGTCCGCTCCGTGCGTACAGTTCAGTGGACAAGGAAAAGAAAAGGAAAAGCAAAATAATTTATTCGTAATACCATCATTACATGTCGTTCACTTAATATATAAAATTATAGTAACGGCAACATAAAAAAATTCATTGATGTCATATAATACTAGTGCAATAAGCGACTTTCTTAGTTTTTTCTTAAAAATATGTGTGGTAGCTGCATCACGGGTCCAGTCGGGCAGCCGATTGTAAACCGAAGCACCCATTATACATATAAACGGACCTCTCTGATTTCTGTAGCTAATGTTCAGGTGTGACCAGGCGGTGGTGGTGGTTGTTACTACGCAGGGCGCGAGCGGCGTTGATACCGCGGCGCTGGCACAGGTCCACGTTGGACTTCTATGGCAAACCATACAAAGAATAATAAGATCCATTTGGTACGGTCAGTGCGGAGCGTCCGATGCGGCCTGTCGATGCCTTTAGAGTCTACACACCAAAGTGGTCCGGCCGCGACAAGTTGTCAAAACATTGTTGCCTGCCTACATTCAAACACTAAAATGTCGCACCAACCCGTCGGGCTCCGTCGCCGATTTTGGTTTGTAGACTCCATACTTTCAAAATCATATGAAGCAATTAATTCGAGCAAAAAACATCTAAAAATGTAAAGTCAGCTTCCTTTTCACTGCAAGTAACTTTTTATCCTACCCAGTTAGTTACTTTTGAAACTACCTACCCATTTCAAATTCAAGAACATTATCAACCCCAAAAATAAGTGAGCACTTCAGACTTTAATTTGCTTGGCGGTCAAACTCTAAAATTAAGCTCTATTACCAAGACAATAAGGCCAATACTAAAGTTAATGAGAGGAGTGTAAAAAGATAAAATTGCCCGCCTCTAATGTCACATCTAGATGCAAATTATTTCGGCCCGGGGTATTTATCTAAACTCTAATTTACCCAGAATTTACCCGGGTAAATACCACAAGGGTTGGGGAGCGCTTTTTACCCTTTAGGCTCACTGTCCACTCTAACGGGAACAGTTGGTTTTATTTTTTAAACTGTACCTATTTTGATTAATATGTATAGATTAAAAAAATGTCCAACGAGCTTGTCGAAATCTACCGATTTTCATTTTCATTTCAGGTTTAGAAATCTAAATTAAATTATCATCCTTATATTTCCTTAATTATTTATTATGTTTATAATCAGTATATGATTATAGTAATTAGTCTATTGAGATGAAACGAGCGTGAGAATATTCGATTTTATTTGAAATCTTCATAACACTCTTAATTCTGCAATTATCACAAAATAAGTTGACATTATGGACTCGGTGGACCGACGTCATTGCAACGGTCGCAGGAAGTCCATGGATGGAGATGGCCTGAGCCGTCTCTCCAAACGACGAATAGCGGTTCTGAAACCGCTATTCGTGGCTTCGTTTGGAGGAGGCCTAGCCTCCTATGTTCAGCAGTGGAGCGGGCTGATGATGTGAGGTGATGCATTTCATACTATTGACATAGTATTATTCTCTGTTATCTAAGAAAATTACAATCAATTAATAGAAACAAATTATAACTAGTATTTACAATTGAAACAATTTGGCCAACTGCAGACCGTTGTAAACAATCAACATTAAAGATAGCTCAATTAATCCATATCAATACCAGTCGGAAGCGTCCCCTAGATGCTGGCTGCATTAGCCTGTTGTATGGCAATGCTGACAGCATCTGATTTTTCACCGATTTTTTTTAGTTTTACACCGTCATGTGAGAACCATTTGGTTACTTTAGTGGGCAGAGCGCTTTAGGATTTTCTACTTTTTTCATGTCGAAGGAAAGAAAACTTTGTCGCGAACTGAATGTAGTTTGTAACTAGTTAGAGCACTCTAACTTTTGTTAGTTCCATTTGCAAATTTAGAACGTTTCCATGTTATTTATTTTCTGTATAAATACGAGCAGTTTATTATTCCATATTATTATTTAAGGGAACCGCACAGGGTTGCGAAGGCGACGTCGCTGGCAACGTATCCAAGCTATTGTATGGTAGAGGACGTCGCCAAACCGTCACCAAGTGAGTTAGCTGCCATATAATAATAAAAAGTTTGGATATGTTGCCGGCGGCGTCGTCGCCGTAACGTCCAGGTGCGGTATGACCCTAAAAGAAATATATTTCCTCCGTCACCTTCAAAACCTGGAAAAAGTAATAGAACACCAACAATGTATTGTAATTATTTTAACGAATTTACTTACTGTTTAGAAGCTACTTCTGATACAGTAAAAGCAAAATAAAGCGCTGTTTTCGCTTAAAATGCAAAAGGCCAAAAGTCATTAGAAATAAAATTTCAGTGTGGATTAAAAGTAAACATTACGGTAATTCTGTTATCGTAGGCAAAAGGAAAATGATTTTTGAAGCGAACTACCTGCTTGTAAGCTTTTGGGAAAATGGGGCCATTAAAATAGAGGCGTTTTTAAATATCCTTGGACACATCAAAACTGACTCCTGACTTTCATTATGTCATTATGTCGAAAACGATACCCATATCAGATTTTTTGATGGGGGTTCAGGGGGGCTGGGGGCGTCGGGGGTCACAGCAATAGTAGTAGTATTTGTATCAAATAAATGATTTGTATACATTAGTCCACTGCTGGACATAGGCCTCCCTTAATGAGCGCCATAGCGCCCTGTCATCAGCTTGCCGCATCCAGCATCTGCCTGCAGTCTTTCGCAGGTCGTCATCCCACCTGGCCGGAGGGCGTCCTATACTACGTTTACCGAGTATTCTATTAAATTGAGGAAAATATGTCTCTTGAATGAGGACCCTTTAATTTTTAACTATATTTTTTTATTTCTTTGCGTATTTACTTTCTTTCAGTGGTAGGTAAAGTAGCAGTTCCTCAGAATTATAATCTCACTAGTTTCTGCCCGCAGCTTCGCACGCGTTGTTTCTGTCGAAACGTTTAATGGTTATTTCCTGCCCATCGAAACTGATATTTAATTAAGGTTTTTATTACTATAGTGCGTAAGCACTCACACTTTGGGTATTTATATGTCTATAAGAAATCAAATAAAATCCCAAAAATGTTTCGACTTCGACGGGACTTGACTTGCTAACGGCGGAGTCCAAAAGAAGTACCAAAGTTTTTCGACTCCTACGTCACTTGGTCTCGTGGTGACTACACCACGATACCAACTATGGTGAGATCATTCCCGTACTGAGGCAAGGATGCTGGTTCAAGTCCCATCTAAGACGAAACATTATTGGGATATTATTTGATTTGATATTTTATTAGTTAAAAAGTAGCTGAAGAAAGGAATCTTTATTAACAAAGAAAATTACAATCAAATAATAAAAACAAATTAGAACTAGTATTTACAATTGAAACAATTAAGCTAACTGCAGACTGTTGCAAACAATCTACAGGTAGCTCAACTGATCCATATCAATACCAGTCCGAAGTGTGCCCAAGACGCTGGCTGCATTCCCCGCTGTATGGCAAAATAAGTAAAGTAACATAGGTGCTATTCCAGGGCAAGAGCTATTCCTATCTAAAATTTTAGTCGGATCTGTTGAGAAGTTTTGGCTTGAAGAAGTAACATACATCCATCCATCCATTCAAAGTTTTGACCGAACGATGTGATGTGATGAGACGACCGACGTGGCGCGGTAGGTGAAGGTCCGCCTGCGACGCTGGAGGTTGCGGGTTTGATTCCCGCCTTGGGGTAAATGTTTGTACGATCTGCAAATATTTGTACCGGGTGTTCTGTGTATTTTCTATGTATAATAAAAAATATCTATCTATGTAGTAAGTATACCGTACCCATAACACAGGCTCTGCTTAGCTTGGGGCTAGCTGATGGTGTGTGGATTGTCCAGCATTATTTTGAATTGATAATATTAGTGTGACTAGTAAAGTAGGTTTTTTAGTATTTTCTTCTAAATCGCGTGTTACATGGCCGCGCCAGTAATGTTTTGTATTAATTAACTTCGTATAATGAAATTGCGCACTGCCCGACGGATCCGGCGTTTTTTGATGAACACTCTGTTTTGTTTCACTCACGACTTACTTTGTCGTGTCTGCTGGGATGAGTAGAAGTCACTTAATGCCTAATAGGGCTATTAAAAAGGGGAAGGACTTGTCTTTTACCAGAAATTAAGAATGCGAAGTGTTATAATTTGATTATTTCGAAACGTACTGAAAACGGAATTCGTATCCCCTAGTTTAACACTGTTTTTAAATTTACGGGACAAATATTAATATCTCAGGAATAAAATGATTATGGGACCACCTTGGGATCATTTTCTATACAATAAAGAATTAATTTTCAAAATCGTTTCATAATTGCCGGAGAAATCGACGAACATACATAAAAAAGCATACAGCCGAAGATAAACCGCCTCCTTTTTTCCAAATCGGTTAAAAATAGAATATTACGTTCTAGAGATTCTCTCGGTTCCAACCTATTTATTGTATAATATGCCGAAACGATCTCGTGTTTGTCTCGATTTTCTGACGATTCAGCAGAATTACACACCGCCATGATCACGGAATGACTGGAGTCTTCAGGGATGTCCATGGGTCCATGTGGGAAATACATGCTCCTTCGATTTTCCATGTTCTGAAATAAAACAAAACACTTACAATTCACGGATATCGCTACACACCCTCCACCTCCACAGCCTATATTGGTAAACTATTGGACCCAGACCTCCCCTGATAAGCGCCTTATAGACTTTTATCTCACGGGGGTAATGCCCATAATCCCCACGCTGGGCATGCGGGTTGGGGATCGCAGTTCGGTGGTAGAATTGTTATGCAGGGGGCGCTGCCGCCCACCCTCGGTGGATATCCCTTAGTCTCCTCTTACGACATCCTCGGAAAGATTTGGGGTGGTGCAAATTCTAAGCCGGCACCACACAGCGTTCGCTACATGCTGTTATATTGTGTCGCTACACAGACAGCATTCAATAGTAAATGAGAGTCGAGTGTTTTTCCGTTTTCAGCCATGTCACAGTTGGACCTTTTTACCAACTAGTTACTGTGGTCGGCTTAGCCCGCGTCGTTTCCGTTAAAAAAAGAGCAGCATACAATAGGTACTTTGTTCCAAGTGAACAAAGGGCTAAGTATTGTTTTATGGAAATGTTTTAAAGTTATTTTTATTCCATGGGAACTGATTTAGGAGATAAAAAGCATTCGTCTATGTATTGTTCATGCAAAATTTTAGCCATACGTTCGTAGGTACCGATTCATTCGTAGTTTTGCGTAAAAAAGTAACAAACATCAAATATGAAGATGCTTTATTTCCTTTAGACCTTACAGGACTCTTGGACACGTCACAAAATTAAAATTACCTTAAGTAACGCTAAAAAATAATGTGATTACTTTTATTTTTGTTTACTTCTATCTTTTTAGGGTAAAGTAAAGAAGCGAACAAGAAACATTTAACTTGTTAGGTTCTTAGTTTTCGAGTTGGAGCAAAACTCGTCCCAAGCTTTTTTATCCTCTAGATAATCTAACATTTTGAAGTAAGCCTTTTTACAAACATACATCCATCCATCCATACATTCAAACTTTCCGTCTATGATATTAGTAATGAAATGAAATGAAATGAAAAAGATTTATTTGACACGACACGACACATTACACTTATTAAACATTTATGGAAAAAGAACTAAACTAGGTACAAATTTATTAGTATGACATTAGGTACATAGATTATCAGTAGGTACCTACATAATAAGTTCCGCACCCTTCTTGGCAAACCACCGAGTGTCGAGTCAAAATGGAATCAACTCAGCATGTTGCTGAGTAGATAAATAAACAAAAAATTACCTACTCAGCGCTGGTATTATGTTGACCCTCGTGAGGTAAATTACATCACCAACGACAAACCTCTACGTACACTGCTCCATGTATGTTTAGCATAAAGTGAATGAAGTAAGGGTTTTATATAACTTTTTATATTAGCAATATTATCTGGATCTATGCATACATGCCTACCATGTAGCTTAACTAAAGTAATGGACAACTACAACAAAATATATATTATAAAATACATTTGAATAGGTACTTAACTATTTGCCTACCAACTGAACGGCCTTTATTAACAAAGAAACTTACAATCAAATAATAAAATCAAATTAGAACTAGAAAATGAACAAAAACGCCATTTCTGAAACTTTCGTAACATATTAACGTAATGTATTTTCCCTCTATAATCAGATAAGCTAAGACACTCAAATTATCGAAGCATCATTGTTATTGATGCCGTCCCACTTTCTTTGTTCCTGAATTAGAAACCGCTTTAATTTAGTTTTAAATCCATATATGCTATTACTGCTTCTGATTGGCGGGGGGATGTTATTCCAACATCTTGTCGCTGCATATCGGAAGCTTCCGCGAAATGCGGCAGATGCGTGCCTTGGAGTAGCAAGCGGCGCCACACACTGCCTGTTACGAGACGCGCGCCAGTCTGATCGCCAGTCAAGCTTCTCATATAGATATGCTGGTGATTTAGCATGAATCACGCCAAAGAGAAGACATGCTAGATGCAGTTTTTGTCGTGATTTCATTTTCATAATGAAATGCTTGTTTAGGAATGGGGTTATGTGTCCTCTCGGGCGAATATCAAAACAGAAGCGGGCGCACGCGTTTTGCACCCTTTGCACGAGCTTTTGTGTGCGTGCTAGGAGCCGCGGACCAAACACAGTGTCAGCATAGTTTAGCCTAGATAAGACTAGTGACTCTACCAGTTGTAGCCTAAGGTTCTCGCTTAAATAAGGTCTAATCTTATATAACACCTTAAGCCTATAAAAGCAATTGCGCACACTTTCCGCAATGTGTTTCTCAAAGCGCAGGTCAGGATCTAAGTGCAGTCCCAAGTTTCGAGCTTCAAAAACCCTGGCTCTCAGTATGACTACTCACACCGTTTCCAGAATAACCAACACGTTCCCTAACGGTACTATGTACAAAAACAGTTTGCGTGTAAATGCCCTGATATCCAAAATTCCAGAATTTTAACGCCAGTAAAATTAAAACAAGGGATTGCTTGGGTAGGTGATTATTTTATATTGTTCAGCGGGTTTATTAGGTTGAATCTCTTGGTATGAATAAATTATGAAAATCATTACTGAATCAGTATTTTGGGAAAACTCTTTAGTCATTTTATCATATATTTGGCCTTTGCAAATAACATAGGCTTAGGGTAAATAAAGCGGAAGCCATAGCGCCCTCATTTCAGTATGGTCATCCCTACCATGATCCAAGAAAACAAGGTCTGGCACTCCGGGAGTGACACATGCCTATGTAACTGTCTAGTTGACACTTATTTCAACAAAATATGGCAATTAAGAAAAAAATGTTAATAAAAAAAATAGGTCTACATAAAAAATGTTATTCGTCAATTTTGTTTGTTAGATCAGTCAAAACAATTTAGTTGAACACGAGCAATTGTAATAAATAATTGGTAAGTAGAAAACCACATAGTTTTATAAGATTCTTACAATTAATTTATGGAGCTCGGGGAGATCTTACGCTACTGGTAACACCAGAAAACAGATTCGTCTTCTCTTTCTTCTCTCTTTTTTCTCTTTCTTCTTTCTTTTTCGTCTATTTTGTTCGTCGATGACGTAGATTTGTGTCACCCACGTGACCGTGATGTCTCGCAATGCCATACCTGGCGAAGTATATTATTATACCATGGCACCTACTATCTTGTATTTAGTATCCCATACAAAAATGGAACATGCTATCAATCGACTCGATATTAAAACTCCATCCATTTTTGAATGGGATTAAACGCGTTAGTGGTCTTAAGGTGGAGGCACTAAATTTTTATTCAATCATTTTTTTATAAGTTAACCCCTACGTTCTCACTCTTAACCTTCCAAAAGGAAGGTTTAGTTAGAATCACATTTCCATTTTGTTACAACAATTTTATTGTTGCATTTTCTTAGATGGGCCTGATATAGCTGGTAGCTTTGTTGGTACCAGAGCACAGCTGACAACAGCTTCCTTCTGTATATTTTTAACACCCGCACTCCGGTTACCTATCCGCCAGCCAAACGTGGTGGTTATGGCTAAGCCCCCCTTGTTTGAGGAGGCATGTCCAATTGTCCAGCTGTGGACCGATTGTGCTGATGAGGATATAATTTATCCCATATTAAAGATTTTATTTAGCGGGTATTTATCGCGTACCTTTTGTTTTATTTTCTCCAACGTTTCCATCGCAGCGATTGTGGTCGGGGCGCCCTGTGACCTCATTCGCGATCGCTGCAACGCTAATCTACAATATTTTAAAAGAACGCGTAAGTATAAAAAAAATAATATCCGTCTATTTTGTTCTTACATGTCCAGTCCATTCAATAAGGCAGCCTTTGTACTTCGTCTATTCTTAGCATCTATTTCTGTATTGTTTTATGTCTTTGTGTGGTACAATAAAGAATTATCTATCTATCTATCTAATTTATCGAACATGACCGGTCGGTCCTGCGCCAAATACAATTTTTATGTATAATATAATAATAATATATTAATTTATGTAACCTAACGACACTTTTGACGTAGAACCATCTAGAACTAATTTCAGTCTGTGACAGCACTTACTGCAGCTCCTAGCCGGGGTCATTAACCCCGCCACATGATCAACAGCACAGACTTCCTGTGGAATTGTTATTTAAATGTGCTATTTATTTTTATGGCAATCTCTTCTCTGTGCGTGAGACTTGAATCTAGAACTTTCAGGAACACAATATAATTTTTTTTTAATAAAGAGTTTTGTGCTAATTGACAAAACAATGGGCCATTGTTCAAACTGATGTTAAGTTGTATAATCACAGGAAATATTTATATCCATCCTAATACATAATATAAATACTTTAATAAATACCTGACAAAGTTATTGATTGAAAGAATAGTCATACTATACGATAAATGAATTTCTAGAAGACAAACAACAATAATCTATTTCA
Organism: Eupithecia inturbata; assembly: GCA_963662085.1. Taxonomy (NCBI): domain Eukaryota; kingdom Metazoa; phylum Arthropoda; class Insecta; order Lepidoptera; family Geometridae; genus Eupithecia; species Eupithecia inturbata. The sequence continues at coordinate 2,986,547 of OY759180.1, read as the reverse complement.
TATTTTATCAGTTTATGCATGAGTTTGTAAATAGGAGTGGGCAATGGCCTTTATTAACAAAGAAAATTACAATCAAATAATAAAAAACAAATTAGAACTAGTATTTACAATTGGAACCATTAAGCTAACTGCAGACCGTTGCAAACAATCTACAGGTACTTAGCTCAGCTCAACTGATCCATATCAATACCAGTCGGAAGCAACCTCAAGACGCTGGCTGCATTGCCCCGCTGTATGGCAATGCTGATGCGCTGCGCCATAGTTTGTTATGCCATTGATATTTCTACGGTGAAATGTGTTGTGTATTGGTTGATTGTATACCAACATTCCAGAAAAATAAATGATTAAGGCGCTGTGTGTCGCGGCAGAAACGACTAAGAGAGTTGCCAACGGCAAGCTGATGGTGGCGCACGCGTATCGTAAATATTATTGTTAATAGTTTTTATGAGACCGTGTTGCGTGTTAGGTACCAACCTACGTAGGCAGGTAATATAGCTTTACTATAGGTAACTTTACCCACTCCTCTTATCCTGGCAACAGCTGGACCTGATAGTACTACCTCCTAAGTACCTACTGCATTTATATTATATCTCAATAACATTATAAAATATTTAAGGCCTACCTACCCTACAAGATGCAAGAGGTTCGTGAGCCGCCTCCATCCGACTCACCACGATCACTATTATTGATCAATCTATTAGCAAATGTACAAGATTTTGATTTGTACTCGTATCTCCATAATAGCTAACAGAGCCCAAGAAATCGGGATTCTGCACATACCAAGTTTAAAAAAAATATTGATAAAATTAGAATCCTAGATATAAAATCCAGGGACCCCGGGATTCTGCAATTACCTACTCTAAAAACATATTGGTAAAATTAGAATCCTATATAGATATAAAATCGCGGGATCCCGGGATTACCTAGTTTAAAAACATATTGGTAAAATTAGAATCTTATATATAAAATCCCGGGGTCCCGGAATCCTGCACTTAAAAATTGGTAAAATAAAAATATTGGAATCCCGGGATCCCGGGATATTGTATTTAAAAAAAATTATGAGTAATAAAATTTGTTTATTCAAAAGTCAAAAATAGTTTATTCATTTATTATCAAATTTGTTCAAAAGCTAGCTGTCTGCTGCAGCATGGCTGGTCGGTTGGCAAAATATCAAAATTTATTTGCCTTGGCTGTATCCCGGTTTGTTCTTCCTCTGATTTATTTGATTCATTGTCCCTCAGTAGCATGCCTCGCATTTTCCTTGAATCAACAATTTCCTGCAACAGCCAATCCATGTAAAATTTTGAAATTTTTTCCTTCATATTATTTTCCCAAAAATTATCATCTTTCTCTATCATTGCAGTTTTGAGTGGTGTGTTTTCACCACTCCACACAGCAAATAGGCACATTTTTTTTTGGGTCACATGGAGTTGGCCTTGGATCTGGTAGTACCAGTTACTCTTTTTGTTCAAAATAAGGTTTTTTTTTTGTCATATTTCCATATTTGTATTTTGTTTTGAGTAATTGCGGTTTCTAGACCGTTTTTAAAAGCAACTATAGGACACTTAACTTCCACTATAGTGTCGTGGCCTATAAGGCCATCTGGTGAGGCACCTACATAAGGATATTCGTGGTCGACGTACAATCCACATGGCTCAATAATAACTTTTTCTTGCAGGGCGAGTTGTTTTAAAGCCAGTTGCTCATTTTCCACGCCATGTGCGATTGCCGCTATATTGCCTAAATATATTTTCAACTAATTTTGCTTTGCTGCTGTTTTCTCGTCTTTTTATTACTATTCCAAAATTGGATGCTGTAATCATATTCTTTCTGATTTCTAACCAGCTGTTGCTGTCTCTTTGGTTTATAGTCGATTGTTGTATTTTTTCTTTGTCTGATGTTAACTCTTTTAAATTTTGTAGAAACAATTCTTTTGCTCTTTCTAATTCTTCTGGTGGCATATCAGGGGCGCTACTCTGAGCACCATAATCATGTTGTAATTTACTGTCTTTTTTAAATGATCTATTCTTATTATGAGGATTAGCTAGGTTTCTTTTCCTTTTATCCAATCGACGTTCTTCAATAGATTTCAAGATGCTTTTAGGACTTTTTCCTAAAATTTTCTTCTGCAATGTATGAATTGGATGAGGATAATTGAAAGATACGACTGCAGCAGAACAACGTGCACTATAGCCTCTTCGAAGAGAAAAGTTTATTCTTTTCCCTCCTATGAATTTCGCTACTATGCTGTTAAATCGCTCCACTACGTTCGTATCGACGTCTTCAAGCAGACTTCTCCATTTGATAGTACTGACCCAACAATTGTTTTAATTCTAAGCCAGAATATGTTGCTTTCGATTTCCATGTTAGTTTGAGTTGTTTTTTCTTTTGAACAATAATATTCCTTACAATGTTCATGATTACCATATGCATGATAGATAGAGTTTTGAACTTCATTCCTAAAACTAGTAATTGCTTCCGGAATATCCTTTTTTAACTTGTACTTCTGTATTGAAGCAATTATTACCTTACGAATACTCATTATTATATATTTGGTTTCCTTAGTTAACGCTCGAAGTTTGTTGCACATATTGCGCATAACATGGTTTCGGCATTCAATTTTTTGCACTGTGTAATTTTGGTAGGGATTGCTCGCTAGTATTTACGCATATGTAGCTGAGTCACCATCCGCAATCATCCTTCTATACATAATATTATAAGTTTCTATCGATTTTTCAAAACCTTTGCAAATTATTTCCGCCTCCATACCACTTGATGATCCCGTATAATTTTTAAAACAAATATGTTCTGGTTTGGAAATTTGCATCTTTTCTGCCCGAGCACATACAACACAGTATTTATTTTTTGTACCAATATACAAAACTTCACCAAATTTACGACCCACAATTGCTGCGGCACCAGACAATGCTCTAAAGTGGTTACAATAGGATCGCGAGGACCAACAGGTATCTGCTAATACATCTATTATAGGTATTCCGTCTTTGCTAATTCTTCCTTCGGCTATTGCTGCATCACGCTCGCGCATAGCAGCTCCTTCCATTGATTCAACAGCAGTTTCTTCCCATTTTTCATAGACAGCGTCTTGTATTTTGCTATAAAGTTTTTCTGTAAATACAGGTACATTGAGACATGCTGTGATTTCCTGGAATTGTGAATATCCGATCCCTGTAGATGTGATCCCCGTTATCGCGGCCATGTTTGCGTCTATATTTTCTTCGTTTTCTGGATTTTCACTTTCTACAATGAACCATTGATTACACATGTTACATATAAACTTAAATTTACATATTAGTCCAATTCTTTTTTCTCCTATAAGAGTCATGTCTTTTAAATTACAGTTGAACATGGAACTATGACTAGATATTTTTTGAAGTTGTTGTGTATAGTACACTATATCTATTATTCTTCTTCCCTGTGGTTGACTGTATATATCTTCTTGAGTTTCTTTATCAATGGTGTATGGCAATGTTTCTCTGAAAGAAACAGGTATCATTAGTATTAATGTCTGTATTGTGTTTGTTTTTAAGAGTGACCCACACTTAGTTGAGTCTTATTTATGTCTTTTTACTGGTCTATTACTATCCTATCGTAGTCGTTATTTTGAAAACCAGTAGATTTTTAGTCAAGGTTGGACTTATCCCAAATCCCGGGATTATAGTACTGTAGCAATAATCATTGTATAAAATCATAATTATCTTGTTCAGACATATCCTGGATCCGGGGTTACGGAAAGTACTACAAAAATACTGGGATTAAAAATACTACGGAATATAATTCGTATTTACTGGTTTGGCAGGTCAGGTTCCACTGTAGTTTGAAGAGGTGTCAGTGTAGGTATTTCCACCAGTCTGAAATATTATATATAAAAAATTATAGAATTTTATCAGATTAGAAAATCCCGGGGTCAATTTGACTGCTGTAGGTACAAGTAGTATTCTGAACTTAAGTAAATTTGAATAATAGGTAACAAAATAACAGAATTTTTAAACTGATTATAAAATCCCGGGATTTATTTATACTGCTGAATATTATCCATACATACTTATTTTGTTCAACTGCGGGTTTTACTGTGGTTAGAAGTGCTATTGATGATGCAGAATTGTAATTCTCCGTCAAAGTTCTGAAAATAATTGGTTTATGAAAATATATTTACCAAATTAATATTATTTAGGTAGGTACCTACATTTAGTTTTGGTGTGAAGGAGTATCAAACATCTAAACAATCCAACTTTCGCACTTAGGTACCTATATAGTAAATGACCTAATGTTAGTGAGATTATAGCGGTGTACTATCTTGTACGTAGGTACCTAGACAGAGTAGTACTGGTAGACACCTAACCTATACCTACAGAGGCGTGTTCTGTTTTGGTTTAGGCCCAGAATAAATATGGTTTCATTTTACATCACCATAATTTAGCCCACACCTACGTCTCCATAGGTCACTACAATGTTTATGATATCAGATATCATCTAATATAAACGCCGAGCAGAACACCACACTGTCGTACCTATAGAGTTGATTAGTATTTTTATGGATGATGCCGGTAGATATGTAAGATTGATAATAAAGTACGTAGGTACTTACCGTTTTCTTTTCCTTATATTCTTCACATGTTCTCTTTGGGCTCGTAACCTTATCCTCTTTTTTAATATTTTTTTAGAGTTGTTACCCATCTTTAGGGAAGGTAATATTATATAACTATTTATAATTAAATAACTATTTATTTTGTGGTAACGTTCAGAACTTCGATTATAACAGAAGTTCACAATAAATAACTCGTATAGATTGCCACCGACCGCTGCGACGACGTCAAACACACGTCCGACGTTGACAGTGGTCACAGAGGTACTGATTCACGGGCGGCACGCGATGCGCCTGCATATTTTCGAATAAATTGATGATTAAATATAAATATGAATCTTTATCAAAAAACTATCTTAGCAAGAAACTAGATCAAAATGTTACCTATCTTTAACAATAAATCCCAAGTTGATCTTCATAGTAATTAGCAAAATATTTTGAGTTTAAATTCTAAAACGTATCATTTTAGAAAAATATTTTTATCGAGAAAAGTTTCTGCTATTATGTTTTCAGCTTAGCCAGAATCTAGGTAGGAACCTGAAGTAATATATATATAAAAATCGGAGACGTGGCTTGTTGAGAAGTATTATTTTTTTCTATTTGAAAAAGAGCAATCGTCGACATGCAGCGCCTTAAGATTAATATCATAAAGGCCAAAAGTTTGCGCCAAGTGAAAAGTACTCACAATGTCTCACGTAAGACTTTGCCTATTCCTATGACGACCGATGTGGAGCGGCGGGCGATGGTCCGCCTGCGACGCAGTAGGTTGCGGGTTCGATTCCCGCCTTGGGGCAAATATTTTTACGATCTGCAAATATTTGTTTCGGGTGTTCTGGGTATTTTCTATGTATAATAAAAAAATATCTATGTATGTATTATATTAAGTATATCAGTCATCTAGTATCATAACATAACACAAGCTCTGCTTAACTTTGGGCTAGATGATGCTAAACAGAGGTTTTTTTTAATAATTCCTATGAAATCTTTATTAACAAAGAAAATTACAATCTAATAATAAAAGAAAATTAATACTAGCAGAGCTTGTGTTATATAATAGGTACTAGACAACACATTACATACTTATATAGAAGAGTATAGATTTTAATTCTTCTCAATGTTAACGTTCACAGCGCATTCATCACTGTCATTTGACATCAGCCGGTCATGTGACATGCTAATGTCGTGCCATAAACTTATAAATGGGTGATTCAAACAATTACATGTGTTGGTAGAGACAGACTTATAGGCGCTGAATGTTCTTACTTGGAACTTGAGTTTATTTTTATTTTTGAGGACTAAAAGCTTATCACAATACCTACATTAAACGATGTGGGTTTCGCAGATAACCGAGCGTTTGATCTGTAGTGCGTACGGCATCTACATACATTGTTGTACTATCGATAGCTAGCGGGGACAGGAGTAGATTTTGACAGTATTATTTCCTATGAAATATTAAGTTGATCAGTTTAGATTGTTGTGGTTTAACTGGCCACTGACCCATGATTCAACAGGGCTCTCGGGCAATCGAGAAGGTGCCCATCGCTTTGCGTATGCCTCTCAATAAAACTAGTTTTCTCTATCACAAGTTTTAAAATTCCTATGGGAATTTTATTTTTCGTCTACAAACTCCGCTTGCATATATAGGAACAGTTTTTTTTTTAATGTTTCTTAATGAGTCTACACACCACAGTTGCCAACGCCGCAGCTGACACTTCCCGGCGGGTTGTATGTTGGCGGCTTGGTCAACGAAATGTTGGCGACTTCTCATCTAGGAGTCAAGACACCACAGCCACAGGGTTGTTAACCCAGGGATGCTAAACATTGTCGGTAACAAGAACTCACCTTCATTTGAGAAGACGCAGAGGATATCCCGTTTATTCCATCCAGTCCTACTAGTAGTTCGATAATCTAGGTAAATGTTTGGACAGAAATATTTCAAATTGTTAAACTGACTAATCGAACTTTTTGGATGAGCCGATTTTGTTCCAAATAGAACTAATATGAATATTACGGTACACTGGGGAAAAAATCTGTCCAGTAGACACTTTACAAAGGTAATAAATAATACTTACCTTTTTGTTATATTAGTTTCAATCCTCTTTGAAGAACCACTTAAAATAAAATAAAATCAATATGAATTATAAATTTGTTGTCATATAGTTTGTCATGAGTTTTCACCGACACTTGTCACGGACATGCAGCAAGAAGTCGGCGGGCAACGTTGCCGACATGATTCTATAAAAAATGTTGCCAACTTCAACCCGCCGCCGTATGTCGGCGGTGTTGCTGACTTCGGGTGTAGATTCCACAAGTGGGATGCATTCTACCATTTCATCGACCCAGCTAACACAGTAGCTTTCATAAAACATTCGCACCATTATCACGATCTATAATTAAACCGTTGATTACGAGCGTTAATGAATTAAATCATATCACACAGACATGTGTATATTTGTATGTATGTATGTGACAATCATCAGTTTCCGGCCGTTACGTAAATTAAACATCTGAAGCATGATTTGTTGCGGGATTCAATTCGCATGTGGTAGACCAGGACCAGGACATAAAAATAGATGAGCACTGAGCACTTGAAGAATCATTGTAGGCCCATGTGTTTGCCATGGTGATTTTTTGCGCAAAATGTGCTGCGTATGTAGCCGTCTGCTTGTAATGTTTTTTTTTTTGCGCTAAGTTTCTCGTCTGATGGCATTTTTGAATACCAATTTTGTTTTTATTAAAAAAATGTATTACATTCGCGTACGAGGGGAATGATCCAAATGCATTTGAAATGTATCAGTTTTTTCTGGAAAAATCCATCTAAGTCCAAAATTTAGTTGATTCAACAGTTTATTAAAAATTATAAACGCTACACATATGTATGTACAGCAGGTCGATTCTGATATATTCGTGAGTGTAGAATGCTTACTATTTTTGCCCCTCATAGGTTCATTTCTTTTTGTCTTTTATTTCCGATCAGAATTGACCTGCAGAACTGACTCAAAAAAGTTGGTCCCTTCAAAAACTCTTTGAAAGTTACTCAGCATAAAAATATTTCCACATTTCTTTACGTAAGAGTTTCATTTTGCCCGCAAAAAGAGTTCCCTAATTCACAACTTTGCTGCTATTATAAAAACCGCTAAGATGTCTCGAAACACTCAAAAATGGATTATTGTCGTAAAGAGAGGTGTAATGTCGGAGCTTTCTCGTAAAACTTGTGTTTATTGTGTTTCTTTTGTGCTTATTTGTGTTGTTGTGTTTATGTGTAACCTTACGCGATGTTACCATTGCGCTGTTGTAGATTGTACGCAGGGTAAGAATAGTGTGTTTTTTGAAATTATTATGACTTTTCATAGAAGAATTCAGTCTTTGAGAGAACTGTGGTTCTTCGGATTTTTCGTTTGTTTTTATCTGGGTTTCCTTTACTAAACTGTAAATTATACACAAGTTGTATTAGTTTTTAAGAACCTTAATAATATAAATGATTAACTTATAATTATAACCTTATTAACCTTAACCCTAGTTAAGGTGTGTGTGTGGTGACTAATAGTTTTATTTCCTGACGTTCTTATTTCTCATTAGGTTTTTTGTGTTAAATCTACTTTTTCTTCTTTAATGTCATCATTTGCCAAATAAATGTATCTTTATCCTTATCTTTAACCCAACAGTCTGCAGTTAGCTTAATTGTTTCAATTGTAAATACTAGTTCTAATTTGTTTTTATTATTTGATTGTAATTTTCTTTGTTAATAAAGGCGATTGCCATTATTCAAAAAATAACCTTAGCACTATGTACACTTGGTAAACCTAAACATGATGACGTGTTTGTGCGCGAACAACGACGTCCATACTCAACGGCTGTGCGAGTACGCAAAGACCACCCATTCTTTAATTGACATATGAAAGCCATTTCAATGGTCTTGAAAGCAATTTAAATGGAATTCGCCTTACAGTTGCAAATTACAAAGGCTATTCAAAGGGCTTTCAAAAGTCAATATAGGATTGGTGGTTTTTGCTTACTTGCACAGCCAGGTCGGGAAAAAAGTTTACATCGTATTAATTGAACTTTTAGATCTGACTTACAATACATTACTTTTAATCTCGGAAAAACGTTTACTAAGCCGCGGGCAGAAGCATGTAATAAGGAGGTATGGAACATTTAAATTCACATTCATCAGCTTAACAGAATTCAAATTCGAATGAAACTCAAACCATTTAACCCTCAAATCATGTAAAACTAAAGAAAATCCGTCGATTTGCGAAACATCAAAGCGGCAATAACAAAGGAACCCTAAAAACATAATGAGACGTCGATGGCGCAAGTGCTCCCGTTCGCAGGGTCCCGTAGCAATTTCGGGCTCTCATAAATATGTATAAGGTTCTTCTTTTCCTTTACTTATCAATTATGGGGTCGTTTTGGCGACACGAGGGACCAACGGGCCCAACCACCGGAAAATATGCCACCGAAGGGTTAACTCGTTGGTGCTTTGAAGATTGTTGCTTTTGGCGAATGCGAATTTTTATGCTTTGTTTTGAAAACGCTTTTGGGGGAGCACTTGGAATTGGAAAGGTGCTTTTTCAATCGTGCATTTTTATGCACGATTGAAAAAGCACCTTAAGCACTGTGCAAATTTACCTACATACAAAGTTGTTTTTTAACAACTTTGTATGTAGGTAAATTTGCACAGTAATTTTGATTAGTTAAAGGTTCATTGAATAACTTTTCTATATCTAGGTAGGTAAACGAATGTTTTTAATATGCCATCATACTACGCATATTTTGCTTGGGAAAATACTGTAGACGCAAAAATAAGCGCTACACACACTTTGTCATGTTTTAGCTAGAAATGTACCAAAAGATAACCGAATATCCTCACCAGTATTACCAAAGTATTATCCCTACTTACGTAATCACTCAGCAATCGTCAACAGAGGGCACTAGTAACCCTAACCGCCCTCGGCGCGAAATACCCCTATTTTAAAGCAAGGGAGTAGGTACTTTTATTGCAAAAAATACTCGGCAATTTCACGCGGGCACAATACGACCCCGATGTCCCTGAGGTAGTTTAGAATCGGCTCGATTATGTTTAGGGTTAAACGTCATTGATATTGCCGATCGGTGGCTGCTGGAGGGTTATTCAATTTTTCCGTTTCTAATTTGTATGGCCCGTGGGTCTAAAGGACCGGGCGTGGATGCTATCGGGTTAATTTTATTTGGATAGTGATCGTGACTTTAAACATTTGTTGATACAGTGGTTTTGTTGTTTGAGAAGGTCCACATCATCATGATCATCCGATTTAACCCAATGCTGGATAATCAAATAAACTGCAGTTATTATAAATTATGTAGGGCATAAAAGCTTTTTTGCCACCTTTCCTAAGGTGAACATTTGAAAAGTTTTATCCATATTACAAATTTTAACGCTCGACCCTCTTTTCGTTCTTTATATTTACTACAAATAACAAATAATTTGAGAGCGATTCGAGGAAGAGGCATAGATAGAGCCACTCTGATAAAAATAAAGATACACTTATTCGGCTTCACAGGAACAGCACGACATAGGTATAATCAGTTAAACATAAGTAAATACATGTTTATTTGAATAGGTGAAAGGTAGAGTTACACATGAGAATTAATTAAATTAATGACAGAAGTAGCAAGTGTAAGAAATGATGTAGGTAAAGCAAGAGAAGAAGACAGAAACATCTAAAACTGATAAATTAAACCGTACGTAGGTACCTATACAGAACAGAAATTTGAAATTAACATGCCTACTCAACTAACATAGAACTAAAACAAATTATTCTAGATATGTACAGTGATAACAAGAATGTGATGACAAATATTGGAAACAATCCACTACACCACCTGCTAACGTAGGTACCTACTTACTTACTAATAACTTTATTCAGAATAAATAGATAGGAAGTAAGTACCTACTTATAATATGTACACATACCAACATATTATATCCAGTACATATACAAGCACAAAAAAGGACTTATTCTCTGCAAATTTTTGTCCACAAAAACAAAAGACGACGCGAAACTCGATTGTCATCTTTTTCTAAACAAAAACCGTACGGAGTGTAGAGCATGTTCTCTACATCTGTCGTCACATCAGTGGTTTCCGTGTAGGGTATTAGTTTTATAGCTAAGCACTAAGTTTCTAGCATGTGCATGTCGCATTGTCACCACATGTGTCCAACGTCAACCTAGATCGTCAGTTCTCATGCATTAATACTAAGTACTTAATACCTAAGTACCTACCTACTTTATGTGACATGATAGGGTAGTTAGCACGATACCTACATTTTTTGTTCTCCCATTTAATCACCCAAGAGTAGTTAGAACGATAAAAATCCATATAAATGAGGCATCAAAGAAGTTTTTAACCGTGAAGGATTTTTTTTTCGGTACTTGTAGGTTAAACTAATGTGAAACTCCGAAAATGATTGTTTGAAGTCAGCACATAAACAGTCTATAAACCCTCCACCATTATAGTGGCAAGTTTTATAATTATACCTATCAAGTTTAATTTTAACATTTTTAACACATGTCATGAGATTTTCGGACATAAACGTGTCATAATCGTTAAAAGCTCCATAAACTGCTTGATACAATTAAAAATAAGGCCGCGCCACATGCACTGAACCGTTAAACTTAATTAATAAAAATGGTAAACAATAAAAAATCGACCCGCATAGGAAAAGAGCAATCTTTAACCAAAATCGTAAACGGAAGATTTAACCGTTTTAGCAATTTAGTGCTGTGGATGGGGCTTTTTTAACCAATTGTCCAGATCGCTGATAAGTTGGGCCCGCATGTGCGCACACGCAACTTCGCGCGTGTGACGGGGCATAGAGCATAAGACAGATGAGGCAAGTGGGTTGAAAAAAATATTTTCCCGTAAAACTAATAATGTCACTTTCTAGTGACCAGTAGATAACTGTTCTTTCAATTTCGGTGGTTGGTTTGTGTACAAAATTATCTATTAGTCAAAGTTATCGTTTCCCAGTATCTCTAACAGTTTGAAAGATGCTGGTGAGGTGAAACATTAAAAGTTTCCATTTGTAGGCATCAATTGCACCATTCTTTAAATCGTTAACAAACGATACAAATATATCTGTACCTCAGAGTCATATGTAACTCAACATTTTTTGAAATTATGTTTTTTTCCTTTGAAGTCGTATGAACCAGTTCTACGTAATGGTATAAAGCATTAAGTTCAACGATGCTATATAATGTTATATTATTATCTGGGCCCTAAATGACCGTTCACAAGGTTTTTTCGTAATTTCTATCGAATTCAAGTATTATAAACAGATTTTTCTTGCGTCCACTCACATTGACACAGCTGCTAACCAGGTGACCAGATAGAAGATTTTATGTAAATTGAACACAATTGGTCCTATCTATCTAACTACTCTATGTCACCGGATGCTCACCCAAACGGCTCGTAATTATCGAATCGTTAACATCATTGTCTCATGGTGGCTATCTTTAGATTTATCGAAGGTGACTGATGTCATGATGATGATATGATTTATGTCCTTGCCGAGTGATGGGCACGTGTAAGAACATTGCTAAGTTTGTCTGTGATTCGTTATCAAACGTAGGAATCAAGAGTACGACCATGAGCTTTTTCCACCATCTTGATAATAATCACCGAATCGTCAAGACGTATATCGCAATGATTTAAATTAATACTAAAGCCTCTAGAGAAATTATTAACACACATTTGGGACCGTTGATTCATTATAGGCATATACTACAGTATGTACCTACTCAACCGGTAAAGTATGGAGAGAGGTATGAGAAGGAAGCAAGCTAACATGCTCGGTCTCCATTGGTGGTTACATTTGGTACATTTGGTACTAAAAGGGTTTTGATTTAGGAAAGAAAACAGTTGGGCAGTGAATAGGGTCACACACACTTAACGATAGTTCTTAAAATAGGTTCATATTTTAAGTTGTTAAGACGTAATTAATTAGAAATCTTGATTGTATCATCAAGGGCCCATAATAAGCAATCTGAAGCGTCACAATAATTAACGTTATAATCAGTTTTAAGTGATAATAATGACATGCGGGCGTCTGTCTGTCAGTTGGGCAATGTTTGTTTTTTGTTGGCGAGCGTTCACCCTTTGTTCTTGCTGACTTTGTAATTAATCTGGTGTTTGATATAATCTGTCTGCCATGGAATGATTAAATAGAAAACATGTTCAATGAAAATTAATATCTGTGCTAGTTTTCGATGAAATTTTTAAAATATGGACGATGACATCCGCAAGACCGTGCCCGATGGCACAAAGATTTATTATGAGGTTTGCCCTTTGCCCAACAGCGGGTCTACAAGGGTTAGTGATGATTACAAACCAAAAAAGGAACAAATGGATAAATGTCCGTTTGTTCTTTTTTTTATGCAGGTCTCGACAGAGCCGACACATTTGCTCCCTTTGGGGTCGGACCCTGGGTCCGTGGAGTACCGAGGCTCTTCGGGTTTTCAAAAAGTTATCTGAGCGTCTGGTCGACGCGACGCGTGACCCGAGAGCTGGCGGATATCTGGCGCAGCGCATCAGCATTGCCATACAGCGGGGCAATGCAGCCAGCGTCTTGGGGACGCTTCCGACTGGTATTGATATGGATCAGTTGAGCTACCTGTAGATTGTTTGCAACAGTCTGCAGTTAGCTTATTTGTTTTAATTGTAAATACTAGTTCTATATTGTTTTTATTTTTGAATTGTAATTTTTTTAGCTAACCCACAAGTATATAATAGCCATTGCTCACTAGCAATGCTTTATTGCTGCAAACAAGCAACAACAAACAAAACAACGGAAACCATAAAGAGGCCGTGTGCAAGTAAACAAACAATCGTTTTCAAATTATTTCTACCGATGTAAATGGTTATTGTCGCTTTAAAATTTAGTAAACGCTACTAGTGATTCTCGATACTGGATGTTCAACTATAGTATTCTCACAAGGGATATAGATACCTTTTTTAAAGCTGGCGCGTTTGTCTTTTATTTTTCATACAATTATCCACTCTGACGTCACAAATTCAGGCCTCCAGTATACGAAAAACAAAAAGGAATCGCGGTAGTTTTTAAAAATTTATGTATATTCAGCTCCTATGCGTAAAGGATTTATAAAAGGCGAAGGAAGGTGAAGTGAAAAAATACTGGCAGTTTTCGAAGCATCATAGATAAATTCACGCCCGATTATTGTTACCTTATCTCGCCCGCTCCGATTTTTATCGTGAATAGACCTTCGTTCGCTTGACCACAATCTCACCAGATGGTAAGTGTTGATGTGGCTGTCGATGTATCATAAAGGTCTAGAAGTCACCCACTCTTGTAGTCAGTCACTCTTGTCCCTACAAGTAAAAAAATCACGCGAAAGAAACGAAGAGGCTTTTACAAACGCTTTAGGTAAATAATGAGAGCTGTAGTTACTACCGATAACTTATTTTTTTAACTGCTGAGATATTTTCTGTAATAATTTCATTGTAATAAATGAAAAGAATCGCATTTTTTTTGTCTGCAAATTATTTGAATACACATTTTTTCAGTTAATTTTCTTACTTTTATCATGCGAAACACATTCGAGAACTATCAGTAGCAATAAAACAAAACGGAAAGGGCAAATTTCCCTTCAAGCAAACAAAGGCGTCCGATTTCCAACTGTAAAATGGGCAGTTATTACTGGCAATACATCAAAATACTTACGCCAGAATGGGGTAATTTTCCCGTACACTTTGTAGCGTGCGGTAAATGTGGGTAAATATTGTTCACGCTGTGCTAGTTGGCAAAGCTCAGTCATTAAGAAAAAGTATTATATTTGAATGGTTTGTTTCTATTGGTCGGTAGAACCTTATTCAAAGTGGGTTGGAATAGTTCCACCGAATAGTATTTCATGTGCTCATGATTTGGTTGTGTTCTTTTATTACAAAAACAGATTTGGCGTTCAATAAAAAACCGAATCAGAACGAAATAATAAAAGCACCAGAACAATACATACAGCCAACGTAAGAATTGACCCGTTGGGCCGAAGCCAGTAAGACGAATCCGGAATAGCTCATCCAACTACGCTCTTGGAAGTCGTAGGAGTCGACTAAGAAAACCTACCAGAGGAGAGGAAAGGCAGCAGCTTCCTTCTTCTTCAGTAAGGTACCTGCTAAAAGTGCCTCCCTGCTTCATTTGTAAAAACAAAAAATGAAAGATGGGATAAAATATTATAGCTAAACGCTTAATCAGCTTCTTGTGGACGTGGCGTTGACAGGATCAGAGTCCGCTTGGACAAGGCTCGAACCGAGTGGACTCGTAGGAGTAGCTTCATACATGTGTACCTACTACACTGGCCGGCAAAACTAAGTATCACACTTTTAAAATTCCAATAACATTTTAAGTACACAAAATATACTTTCAAAATAGAAAAGACTCGAAAAAGAGTTTAATTTTGTATATAAAATTATTTATATTTTGTATTAGAAGATTGGCAGAATATTCCCCAAAATCGGCTCCGAAACCTAGTGTTCAGTATGCCAAACCGGCTCAAAGCTGTAATCAGAGCCCGAGGAGGTAATACCAGTTATTAAAAATTAAATAACATGTAGCTAACATATAAAATGTTAATTGAGTTTTTGGACACTAAGCTAAAAATGGCTATTTAATTGTTTTATTTTTTTAAAGATAAAAATGTTACTAACGTATAGTTTACTATAGTTTCAAAGAAAGCTAATTAAATTTGCTATAATACGTTTTTTATTTTAATTCTCTAACTTTTACAGTTTAGAAAAAAAAAAAGTGTGATACTTAGTTTTGCAGGCCAGTGTAGGATAGCTGTTGATGCCAGTTGGTCGGTTTAGTTGGTTGGTGTGTAAACAGATATTATCATAATTCACTCCGATAATTTTTTCGTCAAAATCGTTAAATGTCGTGAGACGCTTGGTTGATGTTACTAGAAGCCATTTTGTTTTCCTACTTGTATACTTCCTCGCTCGGAAATGTAGAACGCGGTCCACTCAGACCGGACGCCGTCGTCCGTGTGCGCTCGGATTAGGGGTTACCACAATACGAGTTGCGTCCGAGTAGGTATCCGAGTCCACTCGGTCCGAGCAGACTCTGATCGTGTCAACGCAGCTTCAGACAGAGGTCTACAGATCTATGAATCAGCAAGCGGACATCGTATCATCCGGTCAACTAGTCAAAGGACCGCCGCGGGAAAGTCTCCATGAACTAATTGTCAGTTATTCCACTGATTAAAGCACAGCTTGCCACTAATTAGTGACTCAGAGCCGTATCGGGAGGTTTAGATGGTACGACACTTCGGTTTGTAGTCGTCGACGATCTTTAACCTGGATCGGAGTCAAGACGTAAGAGGTGGGTAAGGAGCTAACTGAATGGCGTACAAGATAGCTTCGGATCGGACGTCCAGCGCCGAGATGGGCACCTGCCCATCTCGGCGGACACACACACAGATATCACCTGATATCTGTGTATACAGGACTCTAGAGAAAGGCATATTATTGTCGAGGTCCAGCAGTGGGTGACGTATTGTTAAAATGATGATGATGAATATCTTGTTAGATTCCTGTAAGCTTATGCCATAGCATATAATTATATATTATGAATAGATATTTTTTTTAAAGCTGCTGCGCGATTCCCTATGTTTTTGCTACTGGAGATCTGGATTTGTGACGTCAGTGTTGATAATTGTATGAAAAGCAAAAGACAATCGCGCCAGCTTTTAAAATATACAGAGAAACATAAAGTAGTTAGTTCTAAAAGACCCTTTTAATCTGGCGTAAAATGTTTCTCACAGGAACCCATCTTTCACAATCAATGGGCAACGGCGCACGATTTTTATTGTTTTCTGACCAATAGCTACGGGCTTTTTTTAATTTCCTTCAAAAATTGGATAATTAATTTTACAGTCTCTTTATTAGGGTTTACTCTCTTGTTTGTTATAGGTTTTATTAAGCGGTTTTAGTGCGAATAGATTGAGCTTTGTAGCTCTATAAAAACATTTATGTCCACGATTTTTACTCGTTTTGAAGGGTTGTTTCTGAATCAACATTGAAATAACATAAAAAATTATTAACTAGATTTTGTTACTGTAGTGCGTAAGACCTCACACTCAGGGTAATTTCTAAAGCAAATGATTAATACGTTTGTTTCGAATTTTTTTTGCCGTAGGCCGTAGCATGAGAATGATAGTTTATTTTTGAAAGGTCCCACCTTCAATTTTGAAGTTCGCCCACTGCTGGATTTTCATTTTTTCGGTTAATCCTGCTTTAGTCTCACCCAGGTCCGCCCTACGTCGTCGTTTGTAATGTTTATTCCAATAATTTTTACCTCTACCAAAAAACTCTACTTAAAAAAATTCTCAAAGAAATAAATCTTAGAATAATAGTTTCATGAAATTCAACTTCGGGACTTCCTGATAAATTAGCTAGCTCTAAATCGTCGCAGCGCTGGATTCCCGTCATTTTATAATCATTAGGCCTTCGTTTGAGCACAATCTCACCTGGTAAAGACGACGTTGATGGTTTTTCTAACGCCACCGCCTATTGTCCTCTTATGTCCAATCCATCCCAATGTTGCCTGGAAGAGATCGCTCAATGCGATAAGGCCGCCCTTTGTACTTCCTTGATTCTCAGCATTTTCTTCTGTAGGTATTATATTTTGTGTTTGTGTGGATAAAGAGTTATCTACTTACGTATGAGACGATTTGGCCAACGATGTCTCTGTCGTATCACAAAGGGATTAGTGTCTTTTACTACATTATAAAGAGTTGGTGTAATTGGCCGAAAAATAACAGCGGGCAGCGCGTTTCAAACCTTAAAGGTACGAATGATCATTCAACACAGAAAACAGTAGATAAACCCTTTTCAAGAGTATTGATCTGTTTGCTTTAACTGTGTCCACGTTACATTAGAAAATACGTAGTTATCTAAGTAACAGCCACTCATAAACCATCATAAAGCAACCCCTGACGTCTCTATTATACCCCATTAACCCCTCAGTTTTGTTTACCTAATAGAATAATGATGTATCGTATAATAAATTGGAAGATTTCCATATTCGATAGCGCGTTCTATCATTTTAAGGTTGGACCGTAGAGCTAGCTCCATGAATTGCATTATTTGAGTTTTATTTTTGTGAGTTTCGTTTCCACGCAATTACTTCTCTGTAATTTTTTTTGGGAGCCGGAAGTGATAACTTTCTTAATAACTCAATCTTAATCTAGCACATATTCTTATTAAACTCACAAGACATATATACTTATTTATATAACTGCTGAAAAACAAACGAAATTGTCAGATTTTTACGTCACTTGATTTATGGATGGAATGAATCTGATTGCTCGAAACCTTTTAACCGATATTAAAATTATAAGTAGGTACTGCAGTTATTATTTTATTTAGGTTTTTATTATTATAATGTGTAAGGCTTAACACTCGGGGTAATTTATATAAAATCAAATAATAACCCAAAAATGTTTCAATTGCGGCTTCAAGTCCCGTCGAAGGCGAAACATTTTTGGGATATTATTGGTTTCTTATTTTATTTAGATTAACGCGAGCCTCAGTTAACGCAAAAAGTTTATATACGGCCTGCTAACACATCAGTCCAACCTTAATTTCCAAAGTGTCCCTTGAGCATCACTCAATGACGTCGTTAGCTAACACGTTTTTAAAACAAACTTTCAAGCAACCATCCCTTTACGCACTTCCAACGAACTTTCAACCGTATTCGCTCGCAGTTGAGAGATTAGGGTCCGTTAACTAAAATAGGGAGTTCGTGGTAAGTTTGTAACAAAAATAGGGAGTTGTCAAATTTTGACAGAAAAGACGTGTTATTAAATTGTAAAATTACTCAATGCGAGGCAATGATTACCCGGTTTTATAATGTTGTTAGTGTATAATTATTACTGTTTACTACTCGGGTTTACTAGGTAGGTTAGATTTGTGACGGAAAATCAATACGATCACGGAACTTTGTGACAGATGGTGTAAAAAGTTTAGTGTACATAGGTTGTTATGCCAACCTAGCTCAACTCTAGGTAACGTAATAATTAAAAAGATAATAATAAATAAATAATGTTGGACAATTCACACAGCATTATCTAGCCCCAAGCTAAGCAGAGCTTCTGTAATGGGTACTCGATAACTGATTTAAGTACATAATAGAGGTACAATACGTAAGCGGACCTTCGCCCACTGCGCTAAAGAACAACTTTTTGTTCAAATCAGCAAGCTTGCTACACTAAACACACACTAACACACTAACTGGTGTTAGTGTGTGTGCAACACTAAGCACACACACTACAACACAACAAAACAACACACACACACCACCCAACACAAACACACTGACACTAAACTTGCGTGCTTGATTGCTTGTAGCTTGCACGCGGTATGAGAAATGAGGTATCTAAATGCTCGTCTGGCGGTGGATATGTACCTAGCTAAGAATCATATAGAAATAAGGTTCTTAGCTGCATGTACCTACAGTTAATAGGCCTTCGCCCTCACATTTGCCGGAAAAACCCTAAAAAGCGAGGCCTGAATCACAGTTTTTATAGTTTTCAATTAATCACTCGTTGTGCTGTGCGGTACAGGTTCAGTATTAATGAGCTAACAACCTTTCGCGCCGCGCGCGGTTTATCTCAAACCACGGCCCGTATTATAAAACTAAACTCATTCATCGATATATGCTTGAGTAACGATTTTGCCATAGAAAATCGTTACTCAAGCATAGATCGATGACTGAGCAAGCTTTTATGTTACGGGCCTTAGTGTTCGCATTATCCTTATCATCTCTAAGGTTTTCGTTCCGCCCGAGACCGAGTATGGAAATCGGTGGATCAGAGTGGAACTTGAAGTCGAAACTAATCCATCGGTGGATCAGAGTGGAACTTGAAGTCGAAACTAATCTATTGGTGGATCAGAATAGAAAAAAAGTGGAAACTGATCCATTCATAGATTAGCAAAGTGGATCAGAGTGGAATGGAGCGGAAAAAGTACTAACTCAGACGGAAACATTAGACATACGTATCTCCCGTGCCAACATTGTGGCTATGGCTACAACCAGCCATCCTCCTAATTGAAGCTGCGCTCCCCAAATGCACCCAAAAAACCCGTTCATCTTGCACAGCAGTGTGGCCACAGTTTCCGCTAAATTGGACTTAATTTTAAAACTGGCCACACTGTGTTTTTGTTCCGTGTGTTTTGGAAACACAGGGGTTGTTCTTGTGTACAATAACATTATTGTACACAAGAACAAATATTAATCGTTGCTAGATTAGGAACATGTAAAGTCTGAATGTTTGCTTGCAACATAAAATAATTTGGCAACTTGGGACAAATTTCACATTGTTAGATGCAAACTATTAGGTACTAAGTACAACATGCAGCGCTTACCTACGACGATAACAATTTTATACAGCTGTTTGATGAAACAAGTAGATGGTTCATCCTATAGCCTATACTAGTCCACTTCTGGACGCAGGCATCTACCTGATAAGAGCCTATTTTTGGCTTTTATCATGTAATGCCCAGAATTCCCACGCTGAGCATGCGGGCTGGGGATCGCAGTTCGGTTCATCCTACAACAGAGTTATCCCTTGCAGGGCAGTTATGTAATACCTAGGTACGCTAAAAATGCGCTCTACCATCGCTATCACGCGCCCGTTAATTATGGCATAGATCCGCTTGCCTCCAATTTCGCTGGCCCTTCAAAATGAAAGACATTATCTGCATATAGCGGCAAAAAAAGCTAATTCAATCGACCAGATGGTAGTAGTCGTTCATCCGGAGAGATCTATAAAAGAAGCCGTATTAGGTATATAGCATAACTACAACATATCTAAATGACGTTTCCGATTGATATTGATATGGATCAGTTGACCTGTAGATTGTTTTCAACAGTCTGCAGTTAGCATAATTGTTTCAATTGTAAATACTAGTCCTAATTTGTTTCTATTATCTAAATGACTACTAAACCTTTGCAATCTAACAAGTCAAATATAGTGATAATCCATTCTCAGACCATCATTGATAGATAACCTATATTTATGCTAATAAATAGGAACTATCATTTAATTTCATTTATACTCTTGTTTAGTTTTGCCAAGTACTTGATCTAAAACTCACCCGTGTATCCCTACACCCTGAATGTAATTCAATTTAGGGGTAAAACGCTTATTTGTTGTAACAGCGACTCGGGTAGTCTCATTGCAGTCCAGTTAGCCGAGCTTCGAAGTATAATCCAGTTAATTCCAGTTTTTGATGAGAAAATGCCTCGTTTTGCAACTAGAAGTTTGGCATAACCTAGTTCAGCCTAGACCTTGACAGAAAGTATTGTATTTTGTATGGACTGGGCACATTGTAAGATAAAAGATTAGATAATAAATTGAAAATTGTAGAGATTGAACCAACAGCCAGCGTAGTATTTTTTTTTTATAAAGATTTATCATACCATTATATCATACTAATACTTACTTAAACTTCACGGCAAAACTATTAATCGGATCGGGCTGAAATTTTGCATTGTTAATGATAGGTCTAGAACTGGAATAACCACGGAGGGAATAACACATAGGCTACGTTTAATCCCTTAAATGAGTTCGCGTGCGCCGAGGACAGAAACTATAGTTTCAAGTACAATGTCGTGAACTGTTATTTTTACACACGTTCGTTGCACTGATGGCTCTAACCTTTACGTAAAATAAGAACAATATTCGACAACACCTCACATCGATTCTCATAGAATCTCTATCAACTGATTAAATGGAAAAAAAGGTTTTACTTCGAGACATTCTCGAGAGTTTCTCATCAGCATCAGTCAAGCTCAGATGTGCTGTGAATCAGGGAGATTGGCTTACGAAATCGTACGAGCACATTTGGAACAGGGTTGTCGAATGAGAACGAACTTTGCTAAGTTTTGGGAAAGATAGAGTTGAATGTTTATAACCTAAGAATAGTCCGACGTTTACTGAAACCAATCGCTTTGCTTAACACTAAAGAGCAGTCACAGCTATTTATAGACTTGGACCTAGAGAGAGCCTTCGAAACGTATTTGGTAAAGTTAATATTATGACTATGCCATTACTATTCACTTATCTTAACCTATTATATTTGAGGAAACATAGAAAACGTTATTCGAAAAATTGTGATATTCATAATTATGAGACGCGAGGAAAGCTTAAGTTGTGTGAGTGTTACCTCAGACGAGACTAGCGAAAGTTAGCAAATCTTTTGTCGTAAATAGTGCTAGATTTTATAATGTATTGCCAGCCAATATTACCAATCTTGGCGAAAAGGCCTTTAGGACCACCATCAAAAAACACCTAACCGAGAGAGCCTACTATGGCATAAAGGATTATCTCTCTGATCATAATTTTTGGAACGACATTCCATGAGTCAGCAATATTTGTTAAATTATTCTTTTATTTTTCTCTCTTGATACTATGTACCTACCTATACCTAATATTTTAATTTATTTGAAAGACTTTCTTAAGTGCAATGTAATGTGCCTATAAGAAATAAATGAATGAATCATGAAACATGAAACTACACGTCACAAAGAAACTTACTTATCAGCATGCTTGTTTTTATCCCCTCGAAACCCAGTCATAGATATTTTGGAAAACTGAATGAAAAAGTCCTATGATTTTCGCACAAAAAAAGAACAGAGCAAACGTTGATATTCAGTGGTCAGAAATCCTACACCGTTTGGCTAAGTCCTTACATTTTTTGTGACACTTATTATCAGAAGTATGCTGCGCCCCGCGGTGTTAACCCAGGTTATAAAGTAACAAACATATTTCAATTATTTGATCATCCTTCGGGAATACTTTACTTTTCCGGGATCGAATCTAGCCTGTCTTAATCCAGGATAAATCTTTGTGGTGCAACTAAAGATATTTATCATTAATTCGAAAAATATATTGCCATCCTACCCCTGTTTCTAACAGGTTTGCGCAGAAACGGCAAAAGCGACAAAAACGGCATTCTTTGATTTTTAGTATCAAAACCGCCATTCTGCAAAATTATTATCTAAATTCCGACTATATTATCTATCAAAGAGCACATCCTATATAATTATGATTGTTTTACAACAATTATTTATAAAGAAAATTACAATCAAATAGTATAAATAAATTAGAACTTGTATTTACAACTGAAACAATTGAGTTAACTGCAGACTGTTGCAAACAATCTACAGATAGCTCAACTGATGCATATAAATACCATTCGGAAGCGTATTATTACTATACACATCATTTATTTTAAATCTCGTTATAAAATACATTTTTACTATAGAAAATAAAATATTATAAAACTAGTCTACAGTAAAAAATATCAAAACGGTGAATCACCGGCCGCGAAGCTAGCCTCAAGCGCCCATTGACTAGGGCTGTATTATTATTATTATTATACAAGAGTATCATTATTACCTTCAATACTACAATAATTATCTAACTATTTTATACAGGTATGATTGTAAATTTAAAACAGACTTAATAAAAAGTTTTTATTGATTTGCCAAAATTCATTGCAAGTACAGATTGCTGCTTTTGATTCTATACGACTCCAAACTACTCGTACATACATAAAATCTTTCAACTTGTGTGCGATATGCCGAACACCTACTTCTTGTCTGCGTAAGCCAGCTTGTCAACCCTAGCACCCGACATTTTTAACAGAATTGGGTGACGCAGGTGTGTTGAAGCTACCTCGTGATTTCCACTAATCAATGACTGCGATAAACTGATCAACGGGAAGCAATTTCTTAAAGCCGGCCTTGCCATATGTGGAAGGGTGTTGGAGGGTTTGGAATTACGCGTTGCCTTACTATGGTGGGCTTTGAAAGGTCACGCCTCTGATAACGAAAAAACTAACATATCTTTTGGAGAGGAGAAATGGTAGAACACTTTATACTACTTATACTACACTATACCAACGGCAATTATTTTGCGAGGATGATTGACCACCTTGCTGGCATAGACTTCGCTGAGATATTTTTTTGTTGTAGAACGGGAGAGGTAGCAATTTTTTTTTTACACTTCCGCCCAAAAAGAAGTATTTATCAGAAAAAAATTGACGGAAGGGCAGGTTTCTTTGCCTTGAAGAGCGGTTCAATTAACTGACAATACCTAAGGCCTAAGGTAAATAAAGGGTAATCATTTAATTATTTTGATTTTCTGGGTTCAACTACTTGCTAAAGGAAAACCCCTGCTGTAACGGAACGCAACCAGCAAAACACAGCAAACAGATGATCTTATTGCATGATCTGACGTCAGAGAAGTCACTAATGAGGAAGGAACGGGATGCAACAATTAGCCTGATCATAACAAATCCCCGGGAAGCGGTAATCAGGACGCGGTCCGAGGACACATCTACTGGTAATACTGCTAATTGCAGCCGTGCTGTTTGTTGGCAGCACAGGATTGGATCGTGAATGAAACGCGTGTTAAAAAACACGAACTTAAATAAAAGATCCGTCAAGTGCAAGTGTGACTCGCGCGCC
The DNA here is from genome assembly GCA_963662085.1 of Eupithecia inturbata. Lineage (NCBI taxonomy): Eukaryota > Metazoa > Arthropoda > Insecta > Lepidoptera > Geometridae > Eupithecia > Eupithecia inturbata. The sequence goes on along the minus strand of OY759180.1, from coordinate 2,962,410 downwards.
GAGGGTTTCGAACGTTTGTCAAATACACCAACATGTACCAATAGGTACCGGTTTGAGACTTTGCTATTTAATGAATATCTAAAAATTTCATGTACCTAAATTTCATATGGATCGGTTTGCAAACTTCGGAGTGAAAACACCTCAGATAAAGTTTTCGACTTTTTTGAGTATATTTTGAGTATAACTGATTTGAGATGTACAAAGTTATACCTTTCATTTGATACTCCACTTGACCTTGTAGGTCTCTTTTAAAGTTTCGACAGCAAGTACTGAAAATATTCGTATATTTTTTTTTCTTTTAACCTGTACAGGCCGGGATGTATAAAATGTATTATAATTTTAAATTTTAAGGTTTTTGCTGCTGTAGTTGCTGAGATATTAAATATTGAAAACAGGACAGAAAAAGCAAGACCATAAGGGTTTCGAAATCGATCTCCGATCTTCGAAACCCTAAAAAGTAGGATGTTCAGTATGTTCATCGATATCACCGTCAATTGTGGACCGATTTAAATTCTTCTTTTGATATTGTATAGAAAAGAAACCCGTGATGATCCGATAAAAATAACCCGAGGAATTTAATATTTGTCTCGCAAAACTTTAAAACAGTGAACTTACGTATTAAAGAATTTAAAGTCGGGTTTAAGTTATTACAGAACAATCAAATTATTGGAGACTGGCTTGGCACTATCATCAAGAATGGCAGGGTCGCATTCTAGAGGGAATCCAATCGCTATCTTAACCGATTATTAATGTTCATTCTTTCTGGGCACCACAATAACATAATAATAAATAGAAAGATACCATTGTGACCCGAGAGCTGGCGGATATCTGGCGCAGCGCATCAGCATTGCCATACAGCGGGGCAATGCAGCCAGCGTCTTGGAGACGCTTCCGACTGGTATTGATATGGATTGAGCTACCTGTACATTGTTTGCAACAGTCTGCAGTTAGCTTAATTGTTTCAATTGTAAATACTAGTTATAATTTGATTGTAATTTTCTTTGTTAATAAAGGCCATTGCCCTTTTTATATCTTAAAAAAATAAAAAAAGAAAGATACCTAATACGGTAATGTTTATTTTGTTATACTTATCTTGCAAAAGCGTTTTAGTTGCATAGCAAAGCAAAGGCGATATGCAGACAGAGCAACTTTAGTTGAAGAAACTGTCAACTTTTTAATATTTTTGGTATAAACTTCCTCTTATACTGTGCTTTAAAGCCGCCACACACAGAAACCGTGGCCGGGCCGGAGGCGAAAGAGTGTGGGTTGTATCATACGAATTTATATGAAAGACGACACATACACCGCCGGGCGGTTTTCGGAATATTGTATGATACAACCCACACGCCTTCGCCTCCGGCCCGGCCACGGTTTCCGTGTGTGGGGGCTTTTAAAGGCACAGTTTAAGCTAATACAGTAAAGAGCTAGTTGCAGTAATGCCTGTTGCCGCAATACTTGTTCTCAGTCTGCATAGCGCCTTAGTGTATTTGAAGTAAAGGCTTGATTCAGAGTTCTTTTTCTGAATAGTGAAATTGAACCGGTCGGTGCCTTACCAGTCGGCTGCAGTTGGTCGGCGCTGAAGCCTGAAACGTATAAAATACAAGTCAAAATACTTACAAATTAAAAATTCGATCTTTGTTTTATGAGTCGCTTCATAATGAAGATTATTTTATTAACATGCGTTGTTTCCTTAAATCAAACAGGCAAAGATCACATCCTCTTTCTAGACATAAACGAATTTCCTATGACCTGACTCATCCCTAACCATATGACCTGGTCATAGGAAATTCGTCTAAAGCTTATATTATAGAATTCTTTATGCTTACCTACTTACACGATTTAATAGCGAACTCGCACGAGTGTTTTTGAAATAAAGAGCCTGTATTATTCCAAGTTTATGATCTTTGTTGTGTGCAAAATTTCAGCACGATCTATTCAGTAGTGTTGGCGTTGTCTTCGGCCAAACATCTGCACAACGGCACTAACTTTCGCCTTTATAATATTCAATTGAAAATTGAAATTGTAAATTGTTTATTTGTATAAAATATGTTACTCTACCAATACTCTACATGCTAAACAGTTGGTAGGAATCCTTTAAAGCACGTAAATATACTTGCGCCAGGATGTCATGTTAGTAGAAAATTTTTGAAGTAGTATAAATGTTGCACAACTTTTGTCGTTGATTGTACCTCGTATCAGCGACATTATCATGCGTAGACAAAGTAAAGCTGGGTAGCACGCACGCCGTATGTATGCGAGGTTAGTGCGGCAGGAGGTGAATTAAATATGCCGAGGAACTGGATTTGGTATGTTACTGATGTAGAAATACTTTGGATTGAAAAGAAAATCTAAACTTTATAATTACCCTATTGTACATACGTGTACTTATAATACTACAGGTACTTCATCATCATCATCAACCTATATTGCCCCACTGCTGGACATATGCCTCCCCTAATGAACGCTATAGCGCCCTGTCTTTAGCTTGCCGCATCCAGCATCTGCCTGCAGTCTTTTCAAAGCCAGGTGGGTCGTCGTCCCACCTGGCTTTGAGCTATGTCGATAACTTTGGTTCTCTGTCTCTGTTTGTGTGACCACTAAACTCTCATCCAATTATCAAAATAACATAGTTTTGTCTGTACTAACTTTTATTTTACAGCATGTTTTTGTATGAGTTGTTTGCAACTACCTAATGACATCTAGAATATAATATTTTTACAAATAAAACTCAAAGTCAAAAACTCTTTATTGCCCTAAATACAATAAATGTACGCTTAGAAAAGGTAAAATTCTTAATAATTAAGCACTGACACGGAAATAAAGTGATATTTTTAAAGCATTTTGCATAGCCTATCTGCAATGAAACCGATAAGCAAAAGAATATAGGTAGAGCCTTATTTAGTGTTTTTCTCACACAACCCGATAAATTATTTACATCAAAATCACATAATTTGAAGAAAATCTTCTTGCCATCTATTTTTTATATATTTCTCATTTATATGTTTCTTCTTTTACAAGTTTCCAGTATCCGTCAAATAGCAAAGTTCTTCCTACTTGTATAGATTTTTGCATCAGCCTGGTGCCCTCCGAAACGAAACCAAAAATAGTAAAAATATTCCAATCAACACATGTCATGTCCAATATATTCTACACTCCACCCCTAGGTTCGTAGCCTGGGCCGTATTCAAAACATTCCACGGCCAAATAACCGATCCTCTGTCCCCTGTGGGCCGTTTTACGTTCCTTTTACTTTTTCACATAAAGGTTTGAGTGTAGCGGACATGGAAGAAAACAATGCGAGTGGTTTGGTGTTTATCTTCATTGATTGCATATGTTAATGTGAATGAGGCGACATCCTGTTAAAATCCCTTGTTACTCGTACATTACCGAGTTACATTACCAATGTACAAGGAAAAAATATTCTTCGCACAGGACCGGGTTATTAAGAAATAATTGTTCTTTGCACATTACTTATTACATTTCCAGTTTTGTATGAGGATGTAAATATTCTTCCTACATTACTCGATTTTTTTAAAGAAATCGCTGTTCCGTGTACAAAACCAAGGAGGTTTTATAAGGTAGATGATAAATAAAAATTACTTTTAGCGCGATGAAAAGGTTAAATATTAGGAGAATAACTAAAAAATTGGGATCGGCAAACCGAGTACTTTTTCAAGCTTTTCAAGTTATATTCCTACTAAGGCATGTGTTCATCAAATTGAATTTAGATTTAATCTACGTTTTCTGCAGAAGATTTCATGCAATAAACGTCAAAACCGATGAAGCTGATAATATTTCTATTATCTTTTGGTAATTACCCTTGTCGAGTGGAGATTGTGACTCGGCAAACGTAGTGTAGGACGCCCTCCGGTCAGGTGGGATGACGAACTGCGAAAGACTGCAGGCAGATGCTGGATGCGGCAAGCTGAAGACAGGGCGCTATGGCGCTCATTGGGGGAGGCCTATGTCCAGCAGTGTACTGAGATAGGTTTATGATGATATACCCTTTTACTAAATTCTTCAATGACGTAAATGACTAAGGCTGGTTAGTCATTTACGTCATTCAAGAATTTAGTTTCAACAATACGAATTATTACATAATAAAGTCTTAAATCATTGGAAGATATTAAAAGCAGGTAAAAGCTATAATTTTTACGAAAAGTGACTTTGTAAACATACGCCAACGATTAATTATTAATGAGACAGTGTGCGTGCTTTACAACGCACGCGAGATTTTGTAATAATGATTTCTCAAAATGTCGTAGTTACTCGTGTGGTCTCTTGAGAAATGTAGATTATTTTGTATGCTTTATCATTTATATTGCTACGGGTAACAGGGTACAGAGAATTCATCTTATGATTACATCTGTGTTTGCCTGAAACAAATGATTATACAAATTTATTGATTGGATTTCATAAAACGATACGTTGACAGATGTTCGCAAGGGGTAAGTTACCTACTTACCCATTGTCTACGTGTTGTCTAATCCTGTAGTCTATTATTTTTTATTTGTTAAAGTAGGTAAGTACCTACAATACCTAGTTTTGTTTGTGTGTTGTGTTATGTTTAATATATAATGTTCTTCTTCTTTTTCTACTTACAATCAATCTCATCATATTATTTTACTTACAAACAAATTGTTGTCTGTAAGCTACATTACGATTTCCACAAAGATGGTCCTTTGAAATCCTACAGTCTGCAGATGTTAACATCATTTATGGCGATTTGAATCTCAAAGATTTCGAATTTAAGTTTCGCAGCGCTTGAGGGTTCTCGGTGTGGTATAAGCTATAAAATATTGGCAGATAATAGACTCACTCAGCCATGGCGGACGCGACGTAAGAATCTAACCCTCCAACTCAACCCGTGAATGCCGTAAAAGTCTAACAGAGGCAGGTAATAAGCTTCCTTCTGTGTATTTTCAACACCTCTTCTACGATCACCAATCAGCCTGCCAAGCGCGGTGAATTGGTGGTTAAAACAAAACCCCCGGGGTGTTTTTTGGAGGTAGTTTAGGTGTGCTGAAGTGGAGTATGTCTCACCTTTTTCAAGTATAAAGCTTTTTAAAATTTCGCTATTTGTTATTATAATAAAAATTATTTACCGGATTTTTATCGCGTACCTTTACTAAAAAAAAAAAGTAAAATAAAACAAAAGGTACGCAATAAATACCCAATAAATAATCTTTAATTTTTTAAGTATGTATAGGAAATACCAAAGTTCTACTTATCTACTGTAGTAGAAGACCTGGCGTCTTCACAAACGTGTTCATGATAGAGCCTGCAGTTCCACAGTGCCAGTGACTTACCAATAACCCTGTATAAGTAGGATTATGAAAGGAAGTTGCATCACCTTGCATACGTTTTACGAATTTCCCCAGAATTTCTTTCAGCAACTTGGACCCCGCCATCTTTTTATACGCAATACTCAATTTTGATACCCTTTGAAAGATCATCTTTATGTATTAAGCCAGTCAATCTGCCTTCTACAGCGGAATAAGCAAGTAGAGAGCAAAGTTGGATAATTTTTCACCGTTTCAATTATTATGCCTCAATTTTGTAGCAGTAGAAGTTCCGAAAATTATAACTCAATGAATTTTCAAGCTTACCTACTTAACGAGGAGTAAGTAAAAAAAAAATACGTCTGGACGAGTATATAAAGATGCTAAAAATCGTAGGATGCTCCTACGATTTTTAGCATCTTTATATACGTTTCGTTTAACGCTTGTATGTATGTGAAGGCAATCCCACTGGCCCAAAATGTATGTAAATATAATGGCCCTAGTTTAATCTTCGCAACAAATCGCAAACTGTGTAGGTACCTGTTGGCGGATGGTTTTTATGGTAATATTATTCTATGGAAGTAATTCGCCATATTGCGCTTGTATAAAAAACGCGAGATTACTTCTGTGGTGCGTTTTGAATTGTTTTAGTTATATTCTTGTTTTGGTTCGACCCTTTTTTAGAAAAAGTTGTTAATTGGACATTGGTAGTATTTACAGAGATCGAGATTACGGAATAGCACGATGTAAGTCTCTGATGTCGCTACTGCTTCCTTAAGGGGGTATAGTAAGTCGTGGAAAGCACCGGTCATAAAAAATTGGCCCAAAAGCTTAATTTTTGTAAATATTACGTCATAGAAAACTGGGAGGAGTTCAATGTATGACTCGCTCAGTGTATAGGTATTTATTCAGAAGTCAGCTAATACGAACCGAAAAAATTCTAAGCGAGTCACTTATTTCTTACAAGTTTTTGGTATAATCTATCTCACCGAATGGCGCAGGTAAATTAATTAACCAGTGAGACAATGCAGCATACTAAAAACTAGATCTACAACCTCTACATAATAAAGCTGTCAACCCTTCACTGCCCACATGCACAAAGCAACACGCAGCCCGCTGCTCTATCCAAATTACGGGAACACCGTAACTATCGGTCCGGCGCGCACCTCGCCCGTAAATTAGGACGCTAAGTACGTACACGGGTTTGGATTGTTTACGTTGTGATACGGTACGATAGTTCGCAAAAACGACAATTTTTTGTTTGAATAACGAAAACCGCTCATCGAGATAAGAAAACACCATGCATGCCTTTTATTACTGGAAAAACGCAATAAAAGAAAATACGTCGACACAAATCAAACATTTACAGTAAAATCAATATGGCACTTATGGCATTAACTCTCTATTGCGCAAACTTAAAAACACTTATGAAAGTCACAACTAGATAAAGCAGGGCAGAACATGAAAAAAACCTGGCAGGCAATAACCAGTGTAACGAACTTTAAACAAAAAAAAACTTTGGCACACGATTTACTACAAAAAAACGAACCGCAAAAAGCTGTAGACTCAATAAACGATTTCTCTGCAAACGTGGGTAAATCCCTTACAGAAAAAATTACAGACGTTCCAATAAACCAAACAAAACAACTAGGAAACGATTCAAACTCAGTTAACTCTATTGGCCTCATAGAAACGACTGAGACCGAAATTCGATCCTTAATAAATTCCCTCAAAACCGACTGCTCTATAGGGTGGGATGGGATATCTGCGCGCATAATAAAGCAAAATCAATTGAGCCTCATAAAACCTCTTACCTACATCTGTAATCTGAGCTTTTCTTCAGGAGTTTTCCCAAAAGTGTTCAAAACATCCATCATCTTGCCGATACATAAAAACGGTGATAAATCGGTCGCTACCGACTACAGGCCCATCTCTATCTTGCCCGCGCTCTCTAAGATTCTAGAAAGAGCTGTTAACACACGGTTAGTAAATTTTCTGGAGAAATACAACTTGTTTTCAGAAAACCAATTCGGTTTTAGAAAGGGTAGAGCAACCGCTGACGCCGTATTGGAACTAAACGACTACATTATTGGAGCTCTGGACGCAAGAAAAAAGTGCCTAGCTATATTCATAGACCTCGCAAAAGCCTTCGATACCGTGTCTATACCACTGCTTCTGTCTAAGTTACATAATCTGGGTATCCGCGGCAAACAACTCGACTTTATGGAGAGTTATTTGTCTAATATAAACCAACGTGTTAAAATCGGAAATTTTATATCTGGAGACAAGCTGGTTACTCACGGCATTCCACAGGGAAGCATCTTAGGGCCAACGCTGTTCTTGACCTATATTAATGGCATTTGTCAAACTGAATTAGATTCTGGAAAACTAATCGCATTTGCAGACGACACGGTGCTTTTGTTCCAAGATGCAAGCTGGGAGAAAGTATACAAAAAAGCTCAGGACGGTTTTAACTCTATAGCTAAACTGCTCTACCAAAATATACTCACCCTTAATGCAGTTAAAACGAAATACATAGCGTTCTATCTAAAAACGTCTACCAAACCAGATTTCACAATTCCTTCTCATCAACTCAGAGCTCATAGTGAGAATTGTTTGCGAGCGACTACACTAGACTGCACTGACTGTGCTTCCCTTGAAAGTGGTGTTAATATAAAGTATCTTGGTATTACGATTGACGCAATTATGACCTACGAGCCTCATATTAAGTTAGTGACATCAAGAATTAGAAAATTAATAGCGGTTTTCAAAAATATCAAACATGCGGCAAATGAGTCGCATATGCTCACAATTTACTACGCGCTCTGCCAATCTCTACTAAGCTATTGTGCTACAACATGGGGCGGGGCAGCTAAAACCCATCTACTACAACTTGAAAGAGCACAAAGGGCCGTACTCAAGGTACCTTGCTCTAAACCTTACAGGTACCCTACGGTCGAACTATATTCTGACTGCAAACTGCTAACCATAAGACAGCTGTGTATACAGCAAATAATTTTAAGACAGCATCTTAAAAATCCAATTTTTAATGTATCCCCGACTAGTAAGAGGCGGAAAGACCTTATATACAAAACTGTAAACTGTAAAACTGCTTTCGCACAAAAACACTTCTCCTTCTTAGCACCATTTCTTCATAACACTATCAGTAAACAAGTATCGTTAAGAGAATTAAGCTATGCTGAATGTAAAGCTAAGGCTAAAACATATTTACTAACTCTAGATTATTATAAAACAGAGAATATGATAAGAACAGTGAAATAATAACGAGCACCGCATAAAGTGACAGATAAACACGAGAGAACATACATACCTACACGTATGTACGCATAAACACGCACACAGACACGCACACACACACTCACACACAGACACGCACTCACAAGCGTACGCTCACATAAACATTGGCTGAACTTATTCATTAAATACACGTTTAAGTTGTTAAAAAATTGTTAGTCTGTAAACTTGAACATGTTTTAAATTGTATTTTCCATTTTTCTTTATGTCCTTTTTACAATTTTTTTCTCTTAAATTATATTTCATTGCTTTGTTTAAAAGTAACTTAAGAAGGTGCACTCTATAAATAGATAAGAACCTAAGCTATTGCCGAGGTAGAGAGCCCTCGCGTCTACATTACAAGTCTCGAACTTAGTTAGAGCGATGGATTGAAACTAAGAATAAGAAACTAGGTCTAAACTAAACACTGTACTGTTACTGTTAAGACCTTTTGAAATAAACGATATTATTATTATTATTATACATTTTGTAGGATTTCAAATATTATGGCAATTTTTAGTTTGAATAAATTGTAAAACGAAAACCGCTCATCAAGAAAAAAAACCATGCACCCCTTTGTGCTACTGAAAAAACTAAAAAGAAGAAAATACGTCGACACAACTTAAATATTTGGATGAAATATTTATAATTGAGATAAGCTAGACGATTCGTAAAAATACATAATCTATTAAGTAAAACTGTAATACCAGACTCAAAACTAAATATTCATAACACAGGGCCAAATAAAATGGAGATGATTAAAGATTTGCAATAAGATACCTACTGATGATTTAAAAGATACATCCGACATTAATTTTAATAAAATATTAAAGGACATGCTTATTAAACAATATCCGTCAAGTGCGAGTGTGACTCGCGCGCCGAGAGTTTCGAACTGTTGTCAAGTATACCAATAAGTGCTTTAGGTACTGGTTAGACTGGGTAAACTTTTCGACTTTTTTCAAAATATTTCAAAAACTGTTTCGAAATTTACAAACCGATAACTGTCTTAAGATACCCCATTTGACATTGTAGGTCTCTTTTAAAATTTCGACATCACAATTTTTACTAAAAAATTTTATTTACATTTTTTTTTCACTTTTGTTTAATCTGTAATCTGTACAGGCGCACGAAATGTATTATTCTTTTAAATTTTACGTTATTTGCTGCTGTTTATGCTGAGATATGCAGTTAAGTTGGTAAACTAAAAGTAGTGCAAAAAATAATTAGGAATTAAGAAAAAAGCGGGGATCGAGTTGGGGTTTATAGTTTACAATTTATCACTTGTTTTACAAAATTTTATGGGATAAGCTTAACAAAATTATCGTCGTAGAACAAAACATTCGTAGCTGCGTAGCGGGTGCTACGAAGTCACTACGAAGAAACTCTACGACGCAATATGATAGGTTCTCATAATCGACTCTTCCACAGGCTAAAAACATAGTTAATAGGAGGCTAACTAGGCCAATATGAAAAGTCTAATGTATTATGACGACTCGACTTATTTATCACTTACACATCGATGGTTACTAGAACGAATAAAATATAGAAACCCATATAACACTTCACTGCTAGAAACCAACATGACCGTTCAGGAAATGACGTGTTACCTACTTGAACCTGAAACCAACATGGTTGTTCAGGAAATGACGTCAGTTAGTGGAAACACGCTGTAAAGCATGGACCATAGACTTTTAATCAATCTGCACGAGCGGCATGGGAGCATGCGAGTGCAAAAAAGAAGGAAGACAGCGGTCAGCTTAATTAAAACCATAAGGAAAATTCTTACCGAACGGCCTTTGACAATGTTTTTTGGGTTATGTATATAGGCCATAGGAAGTGATACGGAATTTTACCCGCATGGAGTTTTTGGTTGAGTGAAAGAAAGCAACCAGGTCTAAGTCGGGGGAATAGAGGAAAGATAGGGCTGTCAAGAAGGCGTACGGAAAAACATCTTGGCGTAGCGGGCGAAGGTCTGCCTGCGACGCAGGATGTTGAGGGTTCGATTCCCGCGTCGCGACAAATTTTTGTATGATGCAAATATTTGTTCCGCGTGTTCAGGGTGTTTTCTATGAATGATAAAAATATATATCTATAGTAATGTATTGTATTATGTATATCAATCATCTAGTACCCATATCACGAGCTCTGCTTAGCTTGGGGACATGATGCTGTGTGAATTGTCCAGCATTATCATACCAGCATTACCATATCATTCGTGCTCATACATTTTCATGTCTACAATTACCTTCTGCAAATTGTGATTGTCCGCAAATAGACAGGATGTAAAACGATTAAATACTTAGGCATCACAATAGACCAACACATGACCTACGCATACCATATTAACACAATGAGGCTTGAGTACGCAGGCTTATCGCTATTTTCAAAAACATCAGGCATGCCGCCAGTGACCATCAGTTAAGGACTACGTACTTTGCTCTATGTCAATGCTTGCTGGTTTATTGTTTGACGGCTTGGGGTGGAGCTGCAAAGAGCCTCATGCTGCCACTAGAGAGAGCTCAAAGTCAAAAGTCAAAAACTCTTTATTTCCATAAATACTATAAATGTACACTTAGAAAAGGTCAAATTCTTAATAATTAAACACTGACACGAAAATAAGCTCAAAGGGCGGTTTTCAAAGTGGTTTATATCAGACCTTTCAGGTATCCAACAATCACACTCTACAACTACTGTAGTGTTCTCTCTGTCCGGAAACTGTTCATACAGCTAGTTATTCTTAACCAACACAAGAATCCACCAGACATCGAAACAGCATGCAAAAGAAGGAAAAACAAAGTATACATGTCAAAACCTTGTAAAACAACATTTGCGCCTCGCCACACAGAGTTCCTAGCACCTAGCTTTACAATAAAAATTTATATAAAAATCTATCTCTACAAAGTAGTCTTACCTGGAATGTAAACTTAATTTAAAACAATTTTTACAGAGCTTGGCCAAACTGAGTGGTTGCTATCAGTTCAATCATAAACTAATAAATGGGCTAAATCTAGAAAATATGTTTTTGGTATTTTAATACATTTAAAGTCTTTATTGACAAAGAAAATTACATTTCAATAATAAAAACAAATTAGAACTAGTATTTACAATTGAAAAAATTAAGCTAACTGCAGACCGTTGCAAACAATCTACAGGTAGCTCAACTGATCCATATCAATACCAGTCGGAAGCGTCCCCAAGACGCTGGCTGCATTGCCCCGCTGTATGGCAATGCTGATGCGCTGCGCCAGATACCAGCCAGCTCTCGGGTCACGCGTCGCGTCGACCAGACGCTCAGATAACTTATATATAAATTAAATTCAGTGTAAGTATTTATTTATCATAGGTTTTTTTATAGTTACACAATACATAAGGTTTATTTTTAGTTTTTCTGTATTCTGTTTCTAAAGACATACCAATAAGTGGTAACAGCCTATTTACTTCTACTCATAAAATCCTGACGGAAGCCGAGAGAAAGACCTTGCGTCTACATACAAGAGAAAACTTTGAGCAAGGAGTCAATCTTATCGATCCATAAGGATTTTGCTACTAAGTACCTACTATTGTTGGAAAAATACTAAATGTAAAATAAGTTTAATGTAAGTACTTTGAGAACCTTTCCTGAAATAAAAACTTTTATCATTATTATTCCCATCATTTATTTAAAATCTCGTCATAAAATACATTTTTTATTATAGAAATTAGAATATTATGTAACTATTCTACAGTAAAAAATATATCAAAACGGTGAATCACCGGCCGCGAAGCAAGCCTATTATTATATTATTTATTTTCGGGACGTAGACCAGTCAGCTGACATAGGTTCCACTCACTGGACTTACTAAATAGAAGCCTATTATCACGCTACTAGAGAGCTTTAAAACCGAGATACCTGAATGATGATGTTTTATGTCGGAGGCGAAGATCCTCTTTGATTCGCTGAACCCTAGAAGAATAGTATACAGGGTTATTGGTAAATCACTGACACTGCGTGAACTGCAGGTTCTGCCCGTCATCACGAACACGTTCGTGAAGAAGCCGGATCTTAATTCTTTATTTGTAAATCACCTCTGATATATGTATAAAATGGTAAAACCCGTTTGTCACGAAACCAATGAATTAAGATCCGGCTTCTTCAAGAACGTGTTCGTGATGACGGGCAGAACCTGCAGTTCACGCAGACCGATCGTTCACGAGACCGATCTCCACACCCACACCCACTGTTGATTCCGGGTAGCGCCCTTTTTTAAGATTAGTTTCAAATAAAGCCTCTAAAGAACGAATATTTAATGTAGGCGGGTACATACTAACGATACCAATTTTATGAATTCAGATTTAGTTTCTGCACGAACGTGATCGTGATTATTTGCAGAACCTGCAAGCAGTTCACGCAGTGTCAGTGAATTACCAATAACCCTGTATAAATGTTAAGTTGGTAAGAAGTTTCAAGTCTTTATTTATGCGACACTCTACTTTCTCTATTAGACAACTGAGAGACTTAGAACAGAGATGCCTGGACAGTTTTGTTGGAGGCTCGAGATCCACGTTTTAGGTCGCTGATCCATAGAAGCATGTAACTGATCCGTAGATCCATAGAATCATGTAACTGGTGGTGAAATTCCGTACAAGCCTGCATAGTATCCAATAAACAAGCAATGACCGAGACAAATAATACCTACTTATAACAACATAGGTATGTGGAGTAGGTAGCTACAACATTAACTATCTTCACGGGTTTTGTCTCTTGCAGGCTATGGCCACGAACTTCGCGTTTGTAATGTATCTTGGTACATAAGGTATTCTTTCTCTGTTGGTACCAAGTACCAAGGTAGAAGCATCCAACTGAAAAACCAAAAAATGTAACAGCACAGTGAAAAATCAACAGTTCTATTATGTCAGTCAGTTTAAGACACCACATTCTATACTGACTGCTGTAGTTTTGAAATAGAGCCGACAACGTTACAGGTGATTAGAGGTCGCGAGTTCGATTCGCGATAAGGGTAAAATTTTGTGCTTTTTAATTTTTGGCTTATATTTCTCTTCTGTCAGGTTCTTAACCTTCAACTGTTAAGGGTATGGTTATTTCTATAAATCCTTTAAATGGTGACTAAATTTAATTTACGTATCTAAATTACTATTTTCATAGCCACAATAACATGGACGAAAAATCGCAACACAAATAGCACACAACATCTAGTTGCCCTCGCTTTAGGCAGCTTCATTTGTCATCTGTCGCCAGATCATTTGGATGATAGTTTACAGATGTAGGTAGGTGCTTACCGGACATTTAGAAGATTAGGTAGTTGGTAATAGTAACAGAGACAAAATTTTCGAAGGGTCAAAGGTAAATATTGCAGAATATTGTGTGCTGTATTATAAAATATCATTATTAACAAATAAAAATACAATCAAATAATAGAAACAAATTAGAACTAGTATTTAAAATTGAAACTGTTGAGCTAACTGCAGACGGTTGTAAACAATCTATAGGCATGTAGCTCAACTGATCCATATCAATACCAGTCGGATGCGTCCCCATGACGCTGGCTGCATTGCCCCGCTGTATGGTAATGCTGATGCGCTGCGCCAGATCTGCTCTCGGGTCATGCGTCGCGTCGCTTCGAACAGACGCTCAGATAATTTATATTGTGTATAGGTCCCCGTGGTAGGTAGCGCCATCTTGTAGTATCTACGAGTGGACTCGTTCTTTTTATTCACAAGACACACTCACCAGTTCTCGGGACATTATACTTAATAGAAGTAGTTCTGTAGATAGAGCATAGATGACACTGGTCATGCAACTTCAACTTCTTTTATAAGATTTTTGGCATAATGTTATTGTCAATGTCATCGTCAACTTCAAAGATGTCAGTCAGCTGATTTTGACAAAGAAATGACATCAAGTTTTGTTTTTGTTTTCCTCAGTTTCGGAAATGAAAACATAACCTCGCTATGTTTATCGATTTCTTGATAGTAAAGCGTATTTTCTACAGTTTTCTCTGTGAAACTGTGTGCTTTTCATGATCATTTACATCAAAGCTTGTATCAATATTCATGAGATTGCGAAAAAAATACAGAAATATCCGTAAATTCATCGAGACACGTGTTTCTGATGCGTGTTGATTTACCGCTCGTACAAAGTTTACCTTTAATTCGTAATTTGTGTTGATTAGAATCTAATTCTGTTCTAGGTTTACTTTATTTAGGTCCTGCCCTAAGTTTAGTTACCAACTGCAGATAGGTACATGTTGAAATTATTTCTAAACCTCATAAAATCACCTAAGAATTTCTTCTTAACAAGATCTAATTACTTAAAATTTTACAATAAAAACTTAGTCATGGCTAGTGAGAGTGTAAAAACCAAAAGTGATCTAAACTTAGAACATTTGCCTGTTAAAAAAATAAAACTTAAAGACGAGGTAAAAGAGAATACTAGAACTGTGGCCACTATGTGTGGGGCTTGGAGGCCTGATGAAGAGGATGGTGGCCTCATACTGGTGTTCAAGACGAGGAAAGAATGCTTGAGTCCGGATCCTACCAAGGAGTCGGACTATCCAGAGAATATCGAAGACTTCTGGGAGGGGAGTTTTATTGCCAACGATGATATACAGGTCAGTTTTGCTTGAAATTTGCTTGTATACTCACTAAATTATTAGTATGTATCCATTGTAAATTACTGCATCCAATAATTAAGTTGTCTAGAATCAACGCTTTTAACCATTCGAACACCGGACCTGGGAAACAAATGCACCCTTCGTGTGCTGCAACATGGAGCGGTCAGAGAGCGCACTCGACAGGGTTCAGAATTTATTGAATATTTTCAATAAATTGTTTAGTGGAAGCTTAACTAACGATTTTATTTTGAAGTTAGATAGTTACTGTACCTTATTTATAATGTATTTATCTACTGCTAAATCATTATCACGCTTTTATCTTTCATAGGTTATTGAACCCAACATAAAATTTACACACTGTCTGTAGAAATAATGATAGATTTAGAAATTCTGTTGATATTTTTTTATTTTATTTATAACACTCGTTAGTTCAATATCAAAGCGGTATATTGATATGAAAAACACAACCTTGATAGCTAAAAATCACTCAGAAATACTGTTGAAAAACACAATTCACACCAAAAAAATTGCCGTTTCACAACAAATGCATGCCGATGTTCAAATTTTGAATGTTCTATGAACTTCACTGATTGAGTGAAATGATTTTGGGTTCGGTTATTTCAGAGGTAAACAAATAAAACAATTTAGACTGTATTGCACTGTATAATACCAAAAACGAATAAAATTGTATCGCTGGTGCTAGAGCACTGATCAGAGCTTAGGCAGACAAAGGTAGTAGGCGCTGATCAGTGCTTAGGCAAAGGAAAGGTTAATGTCCGATACAATTTTACCTAATAGCGCCATCTCTTATATTTCCTCTAAACTATGTTACAGGCGTGTAGAGAAAATTGGGTTTAACAAAGCTTCCCGCGCCCTCGCTTTTCGTTTAATGAATTCGCTAATCACAGTTTCAAATAGATGGCAGCAGTAGTAAGCAAGATTGCGTAAATAGATTTTTGTACAAGATTAAAGTAGAAAGGTCAAACAATCACCTGACTACCTACATACATACATAGGGCTTAGAACTCGGACTAATTTTCAGCAACTGAGGTGAGTTTCGAAGTCAGAATTTACTGAATTCATTAAAAAAAAGAGTGCTGTGTTATAAATACGTAGGTAGTGAATTTGATTTTATTATTTGTATCGAAATTAATGTTCTAGTTTGTTATGTAGGAAATAAAACTAACCAAATAGAAAAAAAATGTTTGACGACTGTGTTGGCTGAAAACGCTCACTCTGCTTTTCAACACTATTGTCGGTGTACACACACGAAACAGAACGTAAGCTACTTTTTTTGAATGCTGCTTTACATAGGTACAATGAAATCAGTTTTATGCCATTAACTTCTGAACTCCCTGGCTCTAGGCATAAAGTGCAATAGAATGTTCCATACAACCGACCCACTGTGCGCCGCGACCGGCCGCGCTGGCGGGAAATAGATGTACGAATTCTAAAAATTCTGCGAAATTGCCGCGCTTCAGGCCGATTACATTTGAATAATAATTTAAAAAGTAATGCGCGGCGCGGTTTTTATTCTGAAAATCGGAACTCCGGGTTTGGTTCCGACAACTCCGGTTTTACAAACGATGCTGAAATCTTTCGAAACTCCGGAGTTATTAAAAACCGGAGTTCCGGAGTCAAACCCCTACTTCCACACAGGTACCTATCCTGATTTTGGTACATTGAGTTAGAAATAATAATTCAGTGTTTTGGTACCAAATATTGTAGGCATACCTTTTTTTTTAAATTTGACATACAGCTACCGCTGCAGCTTAAAATAAATTTGCAAAGATAAACATGATAGGAGTTCCTTTCTGGACTACAGCCACAATAAGCTCAGAGTGGTAGGTAGGTAAGTTAAATTCTTCCACTCTGGATTTGCGTGCCTACGATTGCGTAATATTAGAGTGTATAACCACTTTACGTTGTAGGGAGCTAGGGGCTGAATTCTGCTGACCACGATTTACTATGACAATGGTATCGTTGCAGAATAGTTCATAGATGAAATAAACTACAGTAAAATATAGTGCGTGCGGGTGCTTCAACTTCAACTTCTTTATTTTTGGCGCCGCTTGCTTTTCGCTACGACTCTGCCAGTGTCAGTAAGAAGTGTCATAAACTTCAAAAATAGTGCTATTTGCACTGTGAGATAGGATGCTTTCAACATTGACACTTTTGACAGGCATCCGTCCATCTGTTATTTCTTTTGTCTGAGGTAAAATGCCAAAATGTGTCATCTGAAACGATAAGCCTACCATTGATATGCTGTAGCAAATAATTTAGTGGAATAAGGGCCCAGCTACCATGCTAATATTATAAAAGCGGAAGTAATTCGATGTTGAGAACTTTTTCACGCCTAAACGGCTGATCGGAACCTAATGAAATTTAGCAGGGAGGTAAACAGAATCCCGGGGATGGACCTATACGCTACTTGAAATGTGCGTGCGAAGCCGCGGGCAGAAGCTAAATTAATAAATAAATATGCTTCAGGGCTCACAGGGCTGATGATAAAGCACAAAATAACTCCGACAAAGTAAAACACAAGCTTCTCACAAGTTTACGGCTCCGAAAGGAATGCTAACAATTTTGTCGTTATTTCGTAAAATTCTTAAGCAAAGAATCCACCTTTGCCATGTCATAATATTGTCGGCACCGTTTTAACAATCTACTCCTAAATTATGGCCTATGAATATTTCTGTAAGAAGTAGTTTAGCAGTAGGTAGTTTTAACCGGCTTCGAAAAAAGGAGGAGGTTCTATGTTCGGCTGTAGGTATAATGTTTTTTTTAATGTATGTTCGTCGACTTTTCCGTATATTATGAACCGACTTTGAAAATTCTTTCGCTAGAAAGAGAATGATCCGAAGAGATCATATATTGAGTGGTGGCCCATAAAATTTTTATTCCCCAGAAACTAGTAGGTGCTGGTATTTGTCTCGCAAAACTTAAAAAACAATGTAGAATTATGGGACTCGAGTCGGCTTTTAGTTTTATCAGAACAATCAAATTATTGTTAGATAAGTTTAATTTATTTTCTCTCCTACACTCAACTCATGTAGGTAAGGTGAGGTTAACGTCAAGGAGTCTACACTACACACCTAAGCCGCCGACAGCCCGGCGGGCAGGATGTTGGCAGCTTGGTAGCTGGCAGCCTGGGGGTCACACCAAAGCCGTAGATTAGTGTCGCCGGGTTGGTAAACATTGTCGGCAGCACGAAATTATCCAAAAAAAAAAAAAGAAATTCATCACGAAATTCGCACGAAATTCGTCGCTGCCGACATCCATACTTCCATATTAAATAAGAAAGTAACTCTTTCTGTCCATCTGTCTGTTACCTTTTCTCGCCTAAACGGCTGAACGGTTCTAAATGAATTTTGTCTGGGAGGTAAATGGTATCCCGGGAATGGACATAGGCTACTTAAAAAGCGCGTGCGAAGCCGCGGGCAGCCGCTAGTGATTCTGTAGAACAAGGTTACATATGCCGGGCTATGTCGGCGGCGTTGCCGACTGCATTTTTCACTCACACATTAATTTACGAACATTAATTACGGACATTAATTTAAGAACTTAATGGTAGACTTTATATGTAAAGCCAAGTCCACGATCACATCTCCCAAATTTCGTGTTAAAAGTTCACAGATGGCAAATGTTAGGATTTTGCATCAATAAAAAAATCTAGTCTATAAAGGAGACGTGATGCCATAAAAATTTTACTTGTTTGACATTGTTTAAGCGTAACTAATATTTGATGTAATTTGCTAGTGATATAGTCATTGTAATTTGAATTTTATCGATAGCATCAAAATACTTTTTTCAGAAAAATTTACAAAATTTTTCGACAGGTGACATGTTTTTATAACCATCCCACCCATCAAAGGGACTGTGAGGTAATTGTAGAAAAATATACCAGAAACATTATTTTTTAAAGTAAATACCTAAGTAAGTAGTAGGTCAATTGTCTTTTGACACTTCAGATTATCATCAGTAGGTATAATTTGAATTTAGCTTAAAACTAAGAATTTACTATTAAATCGACCACGTTAAACGGGTAAAGCTGCGTAAATTCAGCTAGTGTTTTAAAGAGCTATTATCGATATTGTGTGCATTGATTATGCAAATTTTAATTTATTGGCTAACAAAATGACCTCGACATCGATGAAAAATGTTGTTCAAGCTAACTTATAAACGTGTATGAGGTTATTCAAAAAAGGGCTTATAGCGTATCCATTACACTTTCTTCGATCAGAGAGTGTATCCATTACACTCTCTGATCGAAGGGATTTTGTCATTCTCCTGTCAAAACTACAACAGATCGGGCTGTTTGGCGTACATGCGTTATCTGCTACCATTACAGGCTACTTTGCAATCAGGAGAACAGCTTACATTGCCACGAGCAGAAAGCTAGTTTTCAAAGAAGGTAAATAAATCTTTATAGCTAACGGGGCATTATACAAAATGTCTGCTAACAAGGCTGTAATTCTAGCCAGGGACCGTCGCTTAGGAAATCGCAGACGCAAAGCTAACGAGTTCAGATCAGATGTAGGGATTCCAGGAGCCAGGTGTGCTAAGGCATTCTGCTCCTTGCTGACTTAGAAGGAACTTTGCAACATTGTCGATTTTACTTTCTACTTTTCGGGTAAGTCTAAGGACAGCTGCGTCAATTTATTTCCTTTAAATTAATTAAATAAATCAAATTTATGATGGTTCTTTCGTCCAGGTGCTCTGATGCCATAGAAACATACGCAGAATAGAGATCTATAGTTAGTACTTTATACTTACTTATATTATTTACTTCACAAAAATTCAGAAATTCCTTCTACCAAATAGATTTGGTAGAATGAATTTTTCTATCGATCAATTTCTCCTGACTTTTTGGAAAACATGAGGTTTTCGAAAGAGTCTCAGCGTATGACTCTTCTTTGACTAGCATCAATTCACCAACCCTCGAAAGGTTTAGAGATATTTTTAGATTTACCCCATCTCTAGTAATTCCGACCACAATTCAGATAGCGACGCGAATTGAAATGAAATGCTCTGATGTTTTATAAACGGTCGATCTCGCTTCCGAAAGACAATTGATGCGTCCCAGCTTTTGGCGGGATTTTACTTGAAATTTCGAGATTTAGCTCCGTTTTGGTGGAATAATCGAAACGTTTTTGTAGGATTTTGTCTCTTGGGTTTGCATTTGGTGGTAAATTTAGCTTTTAGTTGGTACCTCAGGAAATATTCTGATAAACCATTTCAGAATATTATATTATTAGGAAATATTCCGATAAACCATTTCAGAATATTATATTATTAGGAAATATTCCGATAAACTATTTCAGAATATTTCCACCACATGTATCCTGTCACCATGCGTGACTGGTAGGTATATAAATCAAATCGATTGAACAGGCTCAAATAAAATGACATTTGGATCTGATTTGAGTCGAATAACAGCAACATTTGAATTACTACGTATACGTACGTACATTATTATTATTAGTAGGTACGTACTTAGTACGGTAGACATTTGCTATGTAGAATTAGTTTTCTAGGTATAGGTAGGTATCTACATAACAAATGTCTAAAAGCAAGTATGCTTGTTTTAAATACTTGGCTTGGACTGAACACTATTCTGGTAGAAGATGAGGGTACATTAGTATGTAGCCTACTCAACACAAGATCCCTTGCAATTACGCATTTTCTAAAAAAAAGATTTTTAATCTAAATTCGATCTCCATCATAAACACAATTTCATAAACAACCACCCAATTCCAAAGCTTTTAATCCCTGCGGTCATCTTCCCCGAAATTCGAGTTTAAGTTAATCCACATTAATTTGGCATTCAGGGGTACACATACACACCCATTTATTATGGACACGTTAATCCGTATTTAGACCCTCACAAACTGTTCTACTCGATAACCATAACCAATACTGCTAGATTGCAGACTCAGTCGTTTTGTATACTCCTTATTTTCCGATACATTACCCATTTTTCTTGTTGACTTTTAGTTTTTTCGAACGGTTTTTCTAGAATGCCCGTTTCTTCGCCGGTCCATTTTTAATTATCCATATTTTCACTGAATTGGCCCTATCACTTCACCCAATCTTTTATCAAAAAGGTTCGATATCGTCCATTACGTACATGAAATATGTACCTTAGGTAGATTATGTCTGTCCCTATTCTTTTTTCTTATTAGATTGCTTTGGGTTTGCGGAAAATTACAAGGGAAAAATTGTTTCACTATTAGCTACCAATTTTCCTGTTCTTTTAATAAAATAGTTGACTTTATGTGACCAAAATAAACAATGTTGTTTCAGGGTTTTACTATGGGTTGCTTGCCTTTGCATGTCGACTTAGGTACTGATAGTTAATCTTAACAGTCAGTCTGTTTTATGTAAGTAACTAAATCTTCGTTGCATGTTTTACAAGTAGGCTGTCTACTAAGACCAAACAAAATCTATCATTCAACGCAAGTTCCCAAATTTATGGTATAATATTCGTAATCTTGTTTGTAATCAGCTATCTCCGAAATTACTAGTCCTATTGTAAAAATTATTTCGTAACTGCATTATCGCAGAGTGCTGGCTAATCTGTATCTATCTAGGCACCAAATGGTTAATGGCTGCAAAGGCTACGGGAGTATTAAGGTACGAATCCATAGGCACGTTACCAACTACGCTGTGTAGGTTGCGTCGTGCCCCTATTACTCGTACAGTCAACGAAGTGAAGTGCGTTATATATACCACTATACACAAAGGCATCTAAACCCTGAGCTCGGGATAACGAAGCATGTGTGATTGCTTTAGCCTGGCTTTCTAGCGGCTTTATCTCAGACTGTGCTTTGTCCTTTAGCTTTGCTTTCATGGCAAAGACTTCATTCGTAAATTGATTTTCAGTCTTCGTTAACATAACTTTTATCATATCGTAGTATTTCCAGCGTCGCTTTGCCTAACTCAACTCATCCATATTGAAAAATATAGGTACAATTAACGTGCTCCATCATTATCCGACTAAGAACCGGAAGTATTAAAAAGTTTACCGACTTTTTATTCTTGTGCTTCGTAGATCAAATATTTGGTCCGTCTGTCTCAGTAACTTTTTCTCAAATCATTTCACGGTAAATATCCAGAAAGCTCTTTGTAGGTGCTTTCTATCCCGTTTCGTGGCCGCTGTGACTTCGATCTATCCTATTTTAAGGCTTTCCTGCTTCAGCGTATTATGTTTTATTTTGGCACTGTCGATTTCTTTACCGTGTGAAATACTATCTATGTTGAAACCCTGAAAAATATATTGTAACATTTTTTAAACGAGCCCTTCTAATAAATAGGTAAGCATGAACGTACAACAGAATGTTTAAAATTTTACGAAATTATTAAGCAAACTCGAATGTTCGAAAACGTGATTTAAACTTTAGTTTTTGCAGTTATTGTTGTTTGGATAAATCTTACTAAGGTTCTTGGAGAAGCAATATTTTGTAATAATGAAACTTTTTAAGTAAACTAAAATTTAGGAGTAGGTACCTACTTATGCTCCGAATCCCCACGTTTTTCAAACGATCTATCGGTATTTTCAGCAAGCCTGTAGGTAATTACCGTTTTTCTAACTGGCTGGTCTAACTCAATATTGTATTGATAATTCTTTTTGACACAGACTTTTTCCATTTATATTTATAACTTATTCAACGCTGGCGGTTCTAATGTTTCACCAAGTCTTTGGAATGTAAATTGATATTGCTGCATAGAATAGAAACCCAACCCGGCCAAGCCTGAAGGACAAGTTTTGATAGGTTTCCACTGAAAAGAAATTAGAAAACAGTTTTTACAAGTTGATTGTCCGACCGTTCGTCCTCATTCGTTTTGAAAGTACCTGTCTACCTAAATTCTCGTGCCAATTCCAAGAAAGTTTCCTGAGAATTTGCCATGAATTGAAAATGCGAAATGTTCAAATTGAAATAGCGAACCTAAAATAAAATTGTAAGAACTAGATGGCACACCTGGCTGGAGCGACCTGTCAACGATTTGCTACGTCAATATCAGATCAACTCCATCGCAAGACTAGTTGAAGTTTTCGGTTTCACTGCATCTTTTTTTCAAGGGGCGAACCTAACGGGTTTGGTTTTCAAACTAGGCCTAGATCTCAGTAGCTAGTAGTCACGGGATCCCCGTGGTAAAAAACTAGAATTACAACAAATTTAAAGAAAAATATTTGTTTTGCACATAATTTAGTCGATATCACAGGAACCCCTGCGGTCTATTGAAATGACTTATGTTTTGATTCATAGGTTATTCTGATTATTTGGCTCCTTGAACCCGTTTTTTCATAAGTTGTGTAGTTTTCTTGAAAATAAGCAAAAACTAGATTTTTAGGATTGTACAAGCCGCGCTGGCGCTGTCTACACGCACGTTCTTACCAGCGCAAACTGGTTTGTGCAGGCATGCACGAAGGTAAGACGGAGCGTGTGCTGCGTGTAGCCGGGCTGTTACGACTTGACGCTAAGATTACTGAACGGATCGAGCTGAAATTTTACGTAGATATAGATCTAGACCTGGAAAAAAACATTGGCTACTTTTTATCTCATAAAGCAGTTATCATGGGATAGAAATAACCTTTGAACTTTACTATCGAAACAACGCTTGCGAAGCCGCGGGCAGTAACTAGTAACCTTTTAAAACTAGTAACCTCTTAAAACTAGTAATCTATTAAGTAAAACTAGTAACTTAATAAAATGTCTACACTCATTATTATTTACTCAAACCTAACGCCGCCGCTGTAATATTTTACAGAAGCCTGTAATTTTAAATTTCAATATATCAAATTCTCACATAATATTCTCTCTACGCTCAATATTTTGCGCCCTAGTCTTGAAAGGCCTCGTTTCAGACCGCAGACCATAAAGTGGATCTTTCAATTCGAACAGCTGCTATTAGGTGTTGATTGTTGAATATTGGGAGTACAAATCCGCAACTCATTTGAATATTCTGTGGTCTTTTGAATCCTTTACACTCAAGATACGAAGGTTTAGATATGTATAGCAGGTTTACAAAACTATGTTTATAAGCTGTTTAGGGATATAGCTTGAAGCTTGGCTTGAAAGTAACCTGTGAAAAGTAACTTACATTTACATTCAGCCATGTAAACGCAGTTTGTTCTAATTAATACTTATCCTTTCGACTGCGTCAGAAACAAGAGTTACACAACACTTTGATTACCGTCGACGCACACCTAGTTCTGCGAGTCCTAGCTGCGGGCCGCCCGCGCGCCCTTGCGGGTCGCGCCGCAGAGTCTGCGCAGTGAAAGCGTTGAATTCAAAAATATAACTATACAAATTCACAAAGACCGACAAACCTGCTCAACAGAATTGCTACCTACTTATACGAAAAATGCCATGAATAAGAACCAATCGCCTGACAATTCCAATATCAATCATCCAGCCAATAGATGTCACTGTCACCTGTCGGGGTCTTCGGGTTACCGTTACCGCGATCCCGTCTCGTTATAGTTTTGTTTTGTTGGTAGTTTGCGACTTGATTTATCGGAGTGTGCATTTTGGCTAACCTCAGTTTATGCTTGTGTAGTTTTAATGTTGGCGTATCTGTTTGTAGAAGCGTAAGTATAACACTGTAAGTTGTATACTAGGTACCATTGTGGACTATAATTATCAATTATGTATATTTAGAGAACAATGTAACTTATACTAACTACCGTTGGAAACTATACCAATAATATTAATAGAACACTTTAACGTATACTAGGTACTATTGTAAACTATTCAATGAAGAACGAACTGTTAAGTTGCGCATTTGAAATTCAGCCCCTAAAGCGTAATATTCCGAAATTGGCATTTACGCTCCCAACACCCACATTCAATTAGATCGAACCAAAATCTATTTTAGGCTCAAATCTCAGTCCTCGCCCGTAGATAGGATACTCAGCTATCATTTTCACGTAACGGTATTGGGATCCACGTACCTTGTTCAATCTAAACTATCCTAATCTTCGTGAATCTAATTCATTTGGGAGCGGTAATGCGTCGGGCTGAGTTACATCATTCAGGAAGTTTCTACGTAATATTAATGCTGTTATACGAACCGGAACATGACTTCAGAATCCCGAGGGAGGTGTAAAAATAGGAACCAATATAAGTCCAAGGTTCCGACCATAATTTAAATGGGCTCGTTAAGCGGTTGTCTAAACGCCAATTTGGCTGAGGGTAAATTAATGCCTTTCGAAATTAAAAACGATTGTTTAAAACACAGATATCAGTCTGTGGTTTAAAACGAACTCTCGGAAATGTCTCAGTATTTTAACTGTTACTAAATTCCGAACGTTATTGTTAATGCCTTTGCTATGAAGCAGGTAATTGTACGCAGAAACATCAAAGTAAGTTTTGTCGTTACAATCACCAACTTTGCCAAACATTCAACTGGTAAATTCTCTTGGTGAATTCTTCGGAAAGTGCTCAAAGTTGCTCAACCACCCGAACTCTTTGTAAGTAACCGTTACCTTTTATTAGCGTTATGACTTGCCAAACGTAATTAAAGGGCCAGAACATTGTACCGCATTGATAGCCTGACATTGATAGATCTACTCGAGTTCGTAACATCATAAATAATTAAAATTCCTCAAAGGAAACTTTGTCGAGCGAAGAAGTTCGATCCTTTAGTCAATTATATTATACGAATTGGACTCGGCTAAGCTGTAACGAAAAATAATAAAACTGCAAGTGCGAGTCGGATTCGCGCACCGAGGGTTCCGTATAAGACCACCCAGATACTTTTTGCCATATTTCATGATTCTAAGTCAACCAGAAGTACCCTATATAGGTTTTGGTCCATAGCGAGAAATAAAATATTTTTTTGTGAATAAAATAAGCTACAAATTTATGATTTTCGAATTATTTCCTTTACTTGTGTTATAACACCTTGCTTCTTGCCAAATTTCATGATTGTAGGTCAACGGGAAGTACCCTATAGGTTTTGGTCTCTTGTGAGAATATTTTCTATATTCTCACATTTTTATATCTCTAAACTACAAATTCGCAGTTTTTGGATTTCTCCCTTTACACTTGTGCTATACGACCTTGCTTCTTGCCAAATTTCATGGATCTAGGGTTTGAATGCATGTGATTCCCTTGGAAATAGGAAAATATGCAGTCATAACAGCTGTAACTTTTGCTTAAGTCTGATTTAGAAATTTGATGTATGTATATCTCGGCTCCAATTTTTATGGTTACGGACTTGAGCATTTGATGTTAATTTCAACTCGAACCTCCACGCGTTCCTGAGAATAGGGGTTTGGCAGACGGACCGACTCACAGACGGACGGGTGGACAGCGAAGTAATCCTATAAGGGTTCCTTTTTTTTTTGAGGTACGGAACCCTAAAAAACAACCAAGGTTATATATAAGTTATCATAAATTAAATATGAAGATAAGGTCAAGACTCAAGTTGCAATCCTTTGGGATTTGTATCGCTCGTTTTCATTTTCCGTTGCGCCAAACTTCAGTAACCAAAGCTTATTTTTGTATCTTTTTTAACATTCATTTTTATTACACCATCAGAGACTCTAGATAGGTGAGATGAACTGTTCAGATATGGATAGCGAATGTTATGGAGTCATCAAAAATCTGGAACCTTTCCATCGTGGTCGTAAAATAAAACTCACTGCTATTTCAAACGCGCTACAAAGATTTTTTAGCGCGAACTTGCAACGCTCTATATTATCCGACAAAGACAAATGGTAAATCGGAGAACTCGATTTACGCCGGACAGCGGGGACACCATCAATCAACATAAAAGAATGCATTAAAGTCGTAAGTGCCCTGCTACCGCGGCAGATGCTTTCAACAGTAAAAGTTGAGGAGCTATTAGCGAATTAGGCGAGCAATTAAGTGTTACGTAGTTTTTGACTATCGTGGCAAATTAGTAATGTTTTAACAAAAATCAATAGTTGAATAGATTGTGTCATGGGTAAGGACATACGCTAACATTTGTCCCAAAATATGTGAGATACTGAAGCTAGTATGTATGTCATGGTTTTATTTTTCAATTTAAAACCTTCCATATTTGCGGGAGGTATATTAAGCAGTTGGTGTAACTATGTTGAGGAGGTGGTAGTCTATTAACAGATTGCAAAGATACGGCAACCATTCTAAAGAATTTAGCTGAACTAGAAATTTTAAAGGGTTAAACACCCTAATCTTACAAGTATTAACGTAAGATGGACTCGAAAGGATTGGCCTTTCCCCACACGTCACTTAGCACTCAACCAGGACTCCAACCGTACAACGAGTGCCCTTCGGCCTGTTGCATGCTCTTGTCTGTGCACCATGTGTAGAGTGGCTAGTGGGCGAAGATCTCAAAAGGTTTAGTAAGAATCCATTTACAGTGTGAACTACAGGGAAATTGGTTTTGGCTTTTCCGTTTTCTGGCTTTGGAGCTTTGAGTTGTACTTGTTTTTTTCTGGATTGGATTGGATGATGACTGGAACATTGAGTCAAAATGCTTTTCAAGCATTTTGACTTGAAGTTGGACTTTCTTCGAATTCCTAATGTTTATAGCCCCAGTGAAAATCCAGAAATTATGAAAACCATCGCCCCGTTGATGTTTTTACAACCTACTAAGCTACCAAGGCATAAAAATCATCCAAGAAGTGGAGCAGGACATTGCAAACAAAATATACATTTATAGGGCACATAAAATTAATATTCAACGTCCATCTACAGCTCTCATAACGCGTAAAGGACTTTACGACTATGCCACAGAGTGGAGCTTTTCGATAGCAGTTGGTAACTTTTACCTAGTAACTGTAAACTTGTGGCAAGCTGTGATTCATAGGCATTTTGCACAGATTTTTCTGAAAAACCTGAAGATCCCTTAAGTTGATGGGTTATCCTAACCTTCATCGTGATCTGTCTGTGTCTGTGGTGGGACGGTAAAATTGCGTGGACAAAAAAAGAGCAATTTTTTGGTTCTTATTTTATCATTAATCATATGTTTTCTTATCTGATTTTACCGTTCAAATAGAATGCTTTATACTGGATAATAATCTAGTAAACTAAACTGATTCCAAAATATATTTTCTGTGGCAATATCAATTATTGTAACTTATCTTTCGTCTCCGCAAGAGCGGCGAAAATGGTTTACGCATGCTTATGGTAATAAGGTTTTTGATGATACTTTTACATAATAAGTAGTCGTATGTTTTGATTACTTGTTGATTTATTGGTAGTTATTTTTTAACGCTAAGACACGGTGTCGACGACTTGATATAAAATTTATGAAAACAGGGCAGCCGCTGCTGTTCTGTTTTCATGATTTTTTTGCCCCCTGCAGACCGGGTCTAGCACCGAACTGCGATCTTAATCCGCATGCCCAGATTACCCAGCGTGGGGATTATGGAATTAGCCCCTAAATTTAAAAAGCCAATAAGGAGCTTATCAAGGGCGGCCTATTTGAGCAGTGGACTGGTAAAGGCTGCTGACGTGATCTGACATGGCTTATAATTGAGATTGTGGTCAAACGAAGGTCTATTCACGATACAAAAAAACTATGAAAATGTTTATATGTAAAAAGTATTTTAACTTTTTAGTATAGGATCTTATCTAAATTTTTCGTCGTTTAGCTTAACCCCAACCTCCAATCAATTATTAGTTAATACCTAAGTATATTTAATGTTGTGTCCACCTTTTATAAGTATATAATTATATTAAAACCTGTCTCATGTTAACATTTATTATATAAGCATAATATACAAGATGTCCGGTAATTAATTGATAACCCCGCAGGTACTTGTGGGGGGGGCAACTCAGAATAAAAAATCTATCTGCAAAATAATAAATGTTCAAATTGTTTGCCACCTACTCAAACAATTGAAGTGGTGGCAAACAATTTTAACATTTATTGTAAGACTACCTATTTGAAATTGTTGTTTCAATTATTATTAACACTGTTAAAAATTTTTAACAAAGGTATCAAATTTCGGACTATAAAAAAAAATCCTAAACCGTTGCGAATAGATTTTTTTTCTGAATTGCCCTCCTGCCCCCCTCAAGTACCTGCGGGGCTATCCATTCATTACCGGACACCCGTACACGTACACGGATATACTATTGGTGTGTCTATATTAATTAATAAATAAATCTCTAAGCAGTACAAGTCAGTCCACTTCATTTAAAAATACGAACTGAAATCATTATCTCCAGCAATTACCAACAGTCGCATGTAGGAATTCAAGAGGCCTGCTAATGAGGAGGTCTTTCGACCTTTCCTTCTAATGATGAAGGGACAAAGCTGGGGCGTGAATAAGGGCACGTACGTTAACATAACGAAATTTGTTTAAGTGCATCGTAGGATTTATACAACCAGTGTTTTTTACTGAAGATTTAGAGCGTGGGAAGATTTTGGCTTTGATAGAAGCTTGTTTGTAATTCGCTTTTTATTTTCTACGTTTCAGGTTTACGGTTACCTTGTTTGATGCAGGTATTATTTTAAAAGACATATTGTTAACGGCAGTAGGGAAGAACTGGGTCCGGCTGGCACAAGACCCTGGCGATCTTGTGACAGCTTCCTTATCTCAAATAATTTTGAATGGATAGTTTTCATCTTGGTACGTGAAATAAAGAGGTATAACTAGCAAACAACCTATCTGCAGCGTTTGATTTGGCATAACGGGTAAAGACAGAAATGCGAAGAAGGTTACTTCCTACCCTCTTGATAACAGTCTTCCTGTCAATCCATTAAGTAAAATTAAGCATTTGGACATCTTAAAATGCTATGCTATAGCACGAGTAGTATTAGTTTTGGAATTATTATGCAAGTTATCTCTATTTTGTTTGAATTTTAAACCAGAAAAAAGCATTTGCAGCACAAGCAATGCAGCACAAGTTGCAAGCCACAAGTGCGGATATGTATTGGTTTCAATGTATCTTGTTTGCCGATCCCGTCGTTCGTGCACCTGCTATGTTATTTCCTGCTGCGAAACAATTCCACTAGCTTTGTGTAGATAGCTTGAATTGCTTTGTTTTGAAGTTTTGCATTCACGTCTGATACTTTCAGGAAATTTTCTCTCTTTTATCTTTAAGATCTAAGTTGCAGACGTATATTGATTTTATGCGCATTGATGATGTTTCAGACACTACCTACCTAATTATTTCTAAAGTTATTACAAGTAAGTTATACAGAGCTCTTCATTCTATAACGTTATTGTTTTGGCTAAATTAACTCTCACTTTTCGATTCGTGACAAAATTGTCACAAACTCATGATTTCCTTACCTGTCTCAATGAACTCCAAAACCGTACTTTTCTCACTCTTTACAAGCAAAGTTAAATGTATGACCTCATTCACCGCAAATTGTGTTACACGAACCAATACAACACATTCCCCCGACATCGCTCGCGTTAAGCGCACCAATAAATATGCAATGAGCCGAAGCTAAGGGCGATCAATTCACGCCAGTGAGTGCAAACGTTTTATCATAATACCTTTTCAACAAAATATATTGCCTTTTTGGCTGGGATGAGCAACGTGTGTGTTATGAATGAAGTAGATTGATGTGGCTCTTTTTTGTTCAGAGCCGCCTTGGTATTTCTTTACAGGTTTTAACAGTTTCTTGTGCTTTTTTCCGTAATATAAGTACGCCTTGAAAAATACTTGTTGTATAGCAAAAAAAATATTTGACTCAGTTCTTATAGCTATCGTCCGAATTCCACTAAATAAATTAATTGCTTCACCATAACAAGGGTATTGTATCAGAATTACACATTTTAGCATACATTATTACATTTGATGAAGGAAACTTACAGATGGAGGGACGCGTGTCAAAAGTGTCAGAACTTTAAAACAAATAAATCAATCTCTCCGTGCAAATAGCACCGCACGTACTATCTTGAGTTTAATTCATCTATGGACGATTCTGCTACGTTACCATTGTCAGAGTAAAGCTATTGGTTAGCAGAATACGGCCCGTGGTGACTAAAGGTAGATTAAAATTATAAGTACGCGATAAATACTCTTTAATATTTTAAAATTATATCATTCATAAAGGCCGGTTAGGAACCCGGCCGCTTTGGTGCACTAAAATGGATCGGAGTGCAGATGTCTAAAACTCACAATGACAGGACAGTATTATTCTATTCACTTTATATTGAATCTATTGACATCGTATAGTTTACTTTTTTCCGCTTTGGTAAGCATCGATAATTCGACAGCCTTATTTATTCGCTGTTCAATAAAGTATTTTCCAACTAAAATCGTTGTTCAAATATTTTGGGCAACCCAAGGTCACCTTGTCAAACCCTTCTGGAGGTTGGCTTATGTGTTTTGATTTTATAAGACATAAAATTATTTGCGAATGATCTTAATTAGCTCCGATAGTGAACCATACAGCTTTTAATGGAAAACCTTTTACAAAAGTTATTGCATTATCAACCTTGACCACGTTCACATAAACTCTGCATGCTTGTGATATAATTGTATTGTGCTGAGGCACGAGGTGTCACCGGGCTTACAATGAAGTTCCATTAGTGGTGACTGTCGCTGTAATTGTTCTACAAATGGATTTGCTGTCGTAGGGGTTATGGATTTTGAGTGTAATACCAACCTCTGAACGCCTTTGTTGTATTTGGTCGGTTAACATCGTCTGGTGGTCTAACAGAGTCCACACCTAGTTTTAGAGGTATTAAGAATGAATGATTTATTTACGCACACACTAGTGTTTATGTTCTGCGCATATAATCTAGTTTCCGTTGAGACTGGTCGCCGCCGCCGTGGCCGAAATTCGGCTTGGAGTATATCATCAATTCGCACGTAAGGCCTTTTAATCTTAGCTGCTCAGTGAATGGGTTAGGTTTAAATTGTATTCCATTTCAAACACAGAGAAAAGAGCTCACGTGCTTATAAAAAAATTCAACGTAGGTAATTTGCCATGATAGCCTATCAAGTGAATGGTGGCATAAACCAAGGCTTTTGCAAAATTGTCAAATTTTTGCTTTCGGTTGGAACTACGCGTTAACACGTTTCAATGGTTTATAGTTAAGAACCTCATGAAAAAAGAAAATATTGTTTTTATCGCGTGTGAATCCGCAGACGGAAGCTAGTTTACAATAAGGAATTACATTAATGTATTTATGACGCTATACTTTAGGTATATGTAGATTTATTATAGGTATACCTACTTAATATGTACTTAGGTACCTACTTTAAAAATAATACGAAGGACAAAACAATTATATTTATTAACCAAAAATTAATTCAAAACACATAACTTCAAAAACAAAACTCATTCTTCGCAGTCAGGTCTTCGACATTATATTCCATGTCATTATATTTCAGCAAAAAGCTAACATTCTACTCCTTGAAAAGCCTTTCAACATACGCAAAGTTCGTACGTACGTAACCTTTTACTTAAGGCAGTGTATAGGCGAATGTCAAATAAGTAGGTATCTCCCTACCTACCTTCACGTGAAAGCATGTCAGAAGTTTTTGAAGGGCTGAGGGTCTATCAGGACGAGTTCACGTTAACGTCACACAATATGCCGGGTTGCGAACAATGTCTTCTAAGAACATTTTAAATGTAGCACTCTTAGTCCTGGTGAGGTTTTGGTTAAACGGTGTATACCTACTTGATAATAACCTCTTTGACAAAATTTTTGTTGAGCTTTAAATGTAGGCTAACTGATATTACTATTTGTACCCTGATTTTTGAAATTTCTGACGTGTCCAAGAGTCCTGTGAGGTCTAAGGAACATAAAGCACTTTAAGTTTTAGTTTTTGTGGAAAGCCTGTCGTTAACGTGTGCTTTTCCCCATAATCCCACTGTCAACGTGTCACTGATACTGTTTGCTATGTGCCGTTCGAAGTGATCAATGGGAGCTGTTGTAAAAGGATTTCAGTTTAAAAAAATATATATTTATTTTGTATTTTTAGAGTAGGTAAGAATAATAAATACCGAAAGAACAGAACGTTCCTATTATGTGCGAGACCTATGTACTTATAAAATATAAGCCTGATAACAATACCTTAGCTAGCCTAAAGCATGCAATCAAAAAAAATATAATCGGGCAATTACATTTTAGTTGACGTAGTTGATAAATGTTTTAATATATTAAACATCTAAACTTAAAGCCTTGGTTTCTTGATCACAACGCAGTACGCTGCGTTATGCGCTATGCGGTGCCAGACACATCATCGTATGAAAACGTCTAGAGTGGTCTTTCGTTCCGTCGACGTCTGCGTCAGCGTAAGGGGCAGTATGCATCGTACCTACTGTGTAATGATAAAGAGACCAATGCTTATAAGCATTGGTCTCTTTATCATTACAGAGCAGAGCTATATCTTACCAAACAGTTCAGGTACCTTTAAACAAACAGTTTAGCTATATCTTACCAAATAGTTCAGCAATCATTAACCAGCCCGTTTAGCTATCTTATACACAACTGTTTTGTACGAATTAAGTAACTAAATTTGTTTTGTAACTGTACCCAAACGTTTGGCAGTCACCACAGCAACTAAACACTTAAGTTACTGAAAATTCGGTAGCTAGAAACCAAGTAGTTTTTTCAGTGATAAGTTACCGGCAAAGCTGCTAATTGTTTGACTATGTTTTGGTGAACTCCGGCCTAAAATTACCAGCAAAAATATCACACAATGAAAATAATAATCATAAACTAAACAGACGAATAAAGTTGACCCAACGGACTCTAATTTAGGCGCATAAGCCATTGTTTGTCTATTCTACATAATTTGAACGAAATCATAAACAATGCGTTTTTATCACGGTTTTTGTTGGCCATTCGGCTAACTTTTAATTAGTCGAAAATGCTTAAAAGCCTTTTTGTTTGCAACACTTGTTTCGTACCTAATTTGCTGTAACTTTTTCGTTATATTTTATGGGCAGTGTTGCCAGAACGCTAGAATTTTATGGTTTTCCTGCTAATCCCGACGTTACACATAAACTGAGCTTTACTCTACCCAGTAAAAGTTGGATCCTAACTAAATAGATAATTATTCATTCATTTTGCTGCTTATTTAGGTACATGGTGGTGACATGGTGGTTGTCTACACCTAAAAGTAAGCACTGACTGGCGTTACTAGGCGTAATATACCATTCGCAGCGAGCATGTTATGTCAAAATCCGCCTCGTTGCTCGTTGCGAGCGCCTTCTTTTCCCGTCGAATTCTCTGTCATGTATGTACCGATTTGGATGATTATTTTGCAGTTGTATAGAGGATGATCCCGAGGTGGTTAGAATTTTTATTCCCGAGGGATTAGTTTGGGATTAGTTACCCACAAAACTTAAAAATACTGTAAAATTGAGGGATTCGATGCCGATTTTTTTTTTTTAAATAATTAAATTTATTGTAATTAAGAAAATGCCTCTTTGCCTAGTGATTAAACAAACGTCCATGTTGTTCGAAGAGATAAAAAGAAGATTGCCTGTGGACAAGAAATATCTTATATTTCCGGTTCATTCAACTTTTTTTACCTGGCAACCTCTATTGCTCTAGATAAATGAAATGAATTCAGAGGGGGTTCCTCTTAATTTATTTGATCATTAGTAGCGAATCTTAGATGTGGATGGTGAATTGTTTGGCTACTAGGCGTTTTTAGATGGAAATTTTAATGTTTTAACGTAACAAGGAATATGGATATTCCTTGGTTTTTAGACATTTTGTTAAAACGTATGTCATGACAATCAAACTTAACTTTATTCGATAATTTTTTTATTTATTAAAATATTTTACAATTTTAGGAAAACTAGCACGATATAATTACAATGGTGTGTAACAAACGGCTAATTGTAAGTTTATTTTTACTTATATTAATTCCACGCTCTCATTTTCTGTATGATAGTTCGACTGACAATCAAAAAGTCATGTCCTAATGCTTTACCAATTCGATTTTTTTATGACAATCGATTTTGTTTATTTTATTAAGCAAAAATACCAAAATTTATTATAACTCTAATCGATTTTGGTATTTTTGCTCAACATTTTGTATTAACATACTCAGGCGACTAAAATACTTTTTTTTATAATCCGAATATTCAATACAATAAAATAGTATTATTTTTGTTGTTTTATTTGCTACTTGCATCTGCCCGCGGCATTACACTCGTTTTCCCGGGATAAAAAGTAAGACGGATTAAGTTATTGTGGTAAACTATAATTTGTATACTATTTTTGAATACATTTTTATCGAAAAATAATCTAGAATAATCTTCGTTACGTTTTTTGTCTCTCGACAAAATTCGAAACTTACGTAAGTCCCGATATTTTTCGAGTCGAGTACCTAGTCTTACATTAAAATTTAAATTCTGTTAGTAATTTCGAACTTTAACTGAAAGGTGAAAATAAATTTAAGGATTTTGAGTGAATTTGCGACAGCTTTATGATAATTTAGTTAGCAAACTCCTCGTAAATATTCGGTAATTGCCAATTTAACGAAGGTTCCCTTTAGGTACTTGCCCTACCTTAGATGAAGCTTTGAACTTGTTGTACCTTAAAAGCTGCAGTATAATTAAAGTATTCTCTGGTATTTCTCGCGTTCAAGTTGCAAAAATTATGCACTACATATCCTTTGTACAAAATATCAGATTATCCCTAGAGAATAAAAAAGCTTGGGACGAGTTTTGCACCAATTTGAAAACTAACAACCTAACAAGGTAAAGGTTTCTTGTTCACTTGTTTACTTTACATTAAAAAGGATTGAAGTAAACAAAAAATAAAAGTGATTACTTTATTTCCTAGTTTTACTTATGTAATAAAAATTTTGTGACGTGTCCAAGAGTCTTGTACCTATAGTCTAAAGGAAATAAAGCACTTTGTAATTTTGACTTTCTGACGTTTCAGCAAGATTACCCAGTGCCGTGGGGATGACACTATCCCAATCTCTATCACTTGTTGTAAATGTAGGTAGGTAACCTGTATCAGAAGCCTTAGATACCTATGTCAACACCAAAATACAAAAAAAAAAATCCGTGAGAACACCATCCTATTTAAATTAACGTTTGGAAAAGTCATAGGTACCTATTATTTAAAGGTACTAGGTTTTTTTACAATCATTGAACATCTTCGTTTGCCCCAAATCCCAATTGGTACAATTTCGGAAATATGTTACAATTTCATCAAGGTTCAAGTTACGACTAAATTAGATATTTACGGTTAGCTCCCTTATATTGCAATCATAAAAATAACAAGGTCCGTAAAAAACAAGCGCTGCAGAACATTTTCATAAACAACATGGCTAAGGTATGGGATCATAACTTCCATTACCGATTCTGGTAAATACCAACCCGCGTTATTAATAAATTGTCGTAATGGTGAGTTTGGCACGTGTGTTCCTTATTCGTTTCTTACCTTATGTGTTCACACTCTTGGCAAAACGTGGTTATTATATAATGTTGGACCATGCTGGCTGGACACTGCCATCTGGCCTCTAACTAAGTAAACGCGAAACTATATTTGTGTATTCTGTACATATAACTTTAAATATTCAGCAGGCGCTAAACTGCTGAAAATGTAGAGTTAGTCAAATAATCATCAAAGAAACTTTCATAATTATGTCAAATCCAGAAAAAATCATGAAATCCAGGAAATCTTACTCAGACGGTGTGTGTATTTTTTGTAGATATTCCCTAGGAATCCCTGTCGTCAATTTTCGATGCGTCGAATTCTACTAAAATGTTTTGAAATTCTTGCAGGTACATATGCCTTCAATGAAATAAACATCGACGCGACGTTTTGATTCATGAAACCTGACCGAGCCAGGGTGAGTATTTCTAGAGTTCCCGTGCCAAAGTCGACACAATGACGATGACTCCAACAAAAAGTAAAGTAAAGTAAAAGATATTTATTTCGCCAGGACATATAGAGAAAAATATACATATAAAAATAAATCATACTTACAATAATTAGTAATCTGACAAAATCGGACTCCACTCAGCATGTGCTATGGTAGAGCAGATCGTGTCATAGCGCTGGTCTTCCGTGGAGACCATGACCGAAGTCACGAGTCGACCGCAAGTCTCCATTAAAACATCATCATTCTAAAATCACATTTCCCTCCGATTTGAGCAGACAATGGGCACTTATCACCGGCACATTTTTAGGAGGCGTGCATTTGACGTGAAAACCTGAAGCTTTTATTAACCGCGTATTCAAAACGGGCCAAAGTAGGTGCCCACTAGAGTTTATGTTTTTGATTAAAAAGCTGCCAAGCTCAATCTCTTTTGCCTGGCTAACTCTGAGACCTCGGCCGCACTGTAGAATGGTGGCTTGGATAGATGGTTGAAGTGAAAACAAACGTATGTTAATTTGATGAAATTAGAAACCCACTTCAAATTACCTAATAATTAGAGTTAATTAATTAGCCATACAGCGGGGCAATGCAGCCAGCGTCCTGGGGACGCTTCCGACTGGTATCGATATGGATCAGTTGAGCTACCTGTAGATTGTTTGCAACAGTCTGCAGTTAGCTTAATTGTTTCAATTTTAAATACTAGTTCTAATTTGTTTTTATTATTGAATTGTAATTCTCTTTGTCAATAAAGAACTCTTAACCTAAGAATTTACATTTTGCTCTATTTTTAAAGTTATGCTTGGGATCATTCTCTTAAGAGAATGTAATGCGCGAAAATCCATACTAATATTATAAATACGAAAGTAACTCGGTCTGTCTGTTAGAAATATAAATATTTTGTTAAGCTATCTTATAAAAAAACCATGCATACTTAAAAAAAACTATAATAATAAGGTACTTATACATCAAAAACAAAACTTTTACCGTAATTTTACGGTAGTTTAGATTTTTCAAGCATACAAGTTAAAGAGTCATTACCACCCGCGCTCGTGTAACACTGTGTTACGGCGTGGTAGGGATTCTCGTCCCTTGCAATAAGGGTCATTTTAGAATGCCCATTCTGTCGCTGACTGTGTTACCTTTTCACGACTAAACGGCTGAACGGATCTTAATGAAATTTGGCAGGAAAGTAAATCGTATCCCGGGGACGGACATAGGCTACTTAAAAAGCGCGTGCGAAGCCGCGGGCAGCAGCTAGTACATAATAAAAATATACATACAGCCGAACATAGAATTTCCTCCTTTTTTCCAAGTCGTTTAACAATATGTGGGTGGATCGGACACACTTCAAGCGTTTATACCTCTATGACATTATATATAATTATTTTTGTATATATATTATAAGACAGCTTTATATCTGTCAGACGTCTGTTTTCGAATTCTGAACTCTAAGCGACGCGCCCATTTACCATTGGCTGGTCGCTACGATGGTAGCCTAGCAGGTTAGGCTACCATCGTAGCGAGCAGCCAACCTAGCTGCCTACAGACCTTCCTGCAACACGGTGGTCTAAGGCTGGTGGTAGAGTTTCCGTGAGGAATTAAGGTACCAAAGTTTCGTAGAATGTACTTACGAAACTTTGGTACAGGTAAAGTATACGAACTATGAACACAAGGAAACATTCGCACAGATTTATCATTTGATACAGAGTAACTATAGCGTAGATACATACAGGCTAACTATGTCTTATCACTATCACACTCGTCTCTTGTCACTATTTATTTTTTATTTTTAGATTACCTCGACGATAAAAGGAGTTAAAAAATATTGCTAGTTAGTTTCTAAAATTAAGAATGACTACCTATTTTTTCTTTTTTTTTCTTTTATATTTTTCAGTGTTAACAAACTTTATTGACAAAGAAAATTACAATTCAATAATAAAAACAAATTAGAACTAGTATTTACAATTGAAACAATTAAGCTAACTGCAGACTGTTGCAAACAATTTACAGGTAGCTCAACTGATCCATTAAATTAATTACTACCTATTTAATTTTTTACATAATATTTTTATGAGTTTCAAGATAAGTAAATGGTATCAAATTAGACAACTTAAGTAAATTAAATTAACAAATTTTAGAGACACAAATAATGTTTTCAGAAATGTCGACATACTTTGATTCTTTGTTTGTAGAAAATCTTGCACATTACATACTGGTCTAACTAACTAAAAATTAATGAATTGAAAATCCTCTCATTCCCAAAAAATCTCTTATTCCCTAAAGAAAAACCGTCCTCTCTCCCCAGAGAAAATAATATATTTTTCAGAACGTTTACGGTAAACAAAACGAAGCGTATTTTCATCGCTAACACATTTTAATCTAGCCTTCGCGGGTAACGTACGTAAATAATTACGTTTACGTTTCACGTCACGGTCGAGGTAATCACGTCAGGGGCAAGTGCCAGTCGGAAGCGTAAAGGACAGGGTTCCGTCACTGATAAAACCACACTGGCGAATTTGCTTTAATCAAAAACAACACGCACCGGGAATAACATATTCTTCCATATGTGTTTGAAGTAGGTTAAGGAGAAAAACATGGTCACTATTGTTCAGTTACGGTACATTTTTTCAGTAGGCATGTAAGTTTTTGTCATCATTATCATCGTCATGATATTAACATGGGCCTTCCTTCGCTTCTGCGATCCTCCTCGTATGTGATTATAAAGTATTTGGGTTTGAATAGTGCTTAAAACTTAATTCTTTTATTTCTTTTAATTAATTTAAGGTGGATTAACTACCTAGCTAAACACTCATTTGCTCTTACCAGATTTAGTTAATTTACTAGGCAACACAATTCACTTGTCAATAAATACACAATTCATCTGCTCTCCCCAGTTCTATTTTCATTTACAAAAGGAGATTAAAAAATAGTTAGGCAATTAAATAAGTTGAAGTAATATTTAATCGTTTTGTTAACTCCAAAGCCACTGTACCCTAAAATTATATAAGAACGGTGAGCACGCCCTGCCCGAGATGAAAATTGAGTGAATCTGGGACGTAATGAACAATTTAGATTTTCAGCTGAAAATTAATATCGTTGAGATGTTTTTCATGTAATCAACACGTGAGTTAGTGAGGGAATTGGAATTTTGAAGCTGTAATTGTTCCTTTTCAATTTATTCCTGGACCCAGGATGTTTGCGATAAGTTGAGAGGATAGTAGTTGTATAACGTAGGTGTTTATGTGAAAGTTGTTTTGCAAGCTGAAGTGTCAGTGGGTCGGCCATATCTCGCGGGGAACCATAACTGTTATGGTAAATAATATGTTTTTGAGTGGGGAACGCGACTTGGCAAACGTAGTGTAGGACGCCCTTCGGCCAGGTGGGAAGACATCCTGCGCAAGACTGCAGGCAGATGCTGATGCGGCAAGCTGAAGACAGGGTGCTATGGCGCTCGTTAGGTGAGGCCTATGTCCAGCTGTGAACTAATATAGGCTGATAGATAAAAGTTAAAGGTTGTTAGAATGCCCCCTATGTTAATGCAAAAACCTGCTTACCTTATAAATTGGCACAAACACCTTAATTCATTGAATGCCATGCACAAGTTTAAGACCGTGTATAAAGAGCTTGTAGAGCGTTTTTAAAGGTCGCACCGCTGAGTTTAGGCACTGGATGCGTTAAGGGCCGGTTTCCATCAAAGCGGAGAGTAGCGAAGATGTGTAAAAATGACCAATAGCATGTTGTCTAAATAGCGTCATATGGCCATCACGCCGACAGGTAGGTTTATTTTCCGACGTTTCAACCACGTTACAGCGATTGTGTACGTGATGGTACTCAGAACTTCATAATTATGGAAAATAATAAAATGTAAGCCAGGAAGGACGATACAAGTTATGGTCAACTAGATTTTGCCCGCGGCTTAGCGCGTGGTCTTTGGACGTAATAAGCCTTTGTGGACAACACTTGTACGTACGTACAGTCTTGTTTGTAATTCTATTTTTAACCGACTTCAAAAAAAGGAGGAAGCACTCTCGTCAGTTTAAATGTTTTGTTTAGGTATGATCGATTTCTCCGTCAGAAATCGACCGATTTCGAAAAAAATTTCAGGTATTCTCAATCTTTTAGGTATTTGGTTTTAGAATCCTAGATATTTTTGTAAAAAAAAAAACTATATTAGTGGACAATATTGAATGACACTGGTATCATCCGAGCAAATAGCATATATTCGCATATTAATCATTCCACTCGTCTGTCGTCCGTTTGTGAACTCGAGTTAGAACATTTTCGCAGCGCTCGTGCAATTATGCGTTGTTGAAGGATCTGTTTTTGTTATTAATGCTGCCCTTGTCGTTTTCTGTTATTGTTATCAGTGTATGAATTCTAGAACTGAGTACTTATAGCATGCAAGTCGAAGCACGACAACCGATGTGGCGCGGCGGGCGAAAATCCGCCTGCGACGCAGGAGGTTGCGGGTTCGGTTCCCGCCTTGGAAAAATGATTGAGCGATCTGCAAATATTTGTTCCGGGTGTTCTGGGTATTTTCTATTTTTTATTATTCATATATAATGTATAATATTGTATTAAGTATATCAGTCATCTAGTACCCATACCACAAGCTTTGCTTAGCTTATCTAGCCCTAAGGCTAGATGATGCTGTGTGGATTGTCCAGCATCATTTATTATATATATATTTATTAAGGATCTTCTCCCTGCCCTTATCCGCTACGTTGTGTCCAGTACAAGCACAGATACATGTTATATCTTTGGTAAGCAGCCTGCTTATTATAAGCTTGTATTTGACCTGACTAAAGCTATGCGTTTGCGGTTCCCGAAAATAAATTCTGTTACATTTTGCGGACAAAGTGAGGAGAGGTTCCTTTAGTACCAGCTTAGGCGGCAATATTGAAGCGTGAAAGAGGTTATTTGGGTCTTAAAATAATAATACTATTTATCCAGGGATATAGGGTGGCTTGGAGGTGCCAGTTGAGATGAGATGGGATTGGATGGCAAAATCTGAAACCATGATAGTTGGATAAAAGTCTTGAAAGGAGGCGTGGGCTCACTTTATGAGAAAACAAAAACTGCATAAGTACTTTTTTTTTGCGGATTTTCTTTGATGTTTACAAAGTTAATTACGATTCTTTTTGTAGAGTTATAAATATCAGCAATTAGGTCGATTTTGAAGGAATTCATTAGCACACTAACATGTACTTAGGTGTTATACACTGCCGGCCAAAAGTTTGAGACCACCTACATCAAAGTAGGAAAATGAAATAAAACTCAAAATACAAAGCAAGAGGTTTAATTATGAATTAAAATACTTATTTCCTAATACACATACATTATGAAGAAAACAAAAAAATCAAGAAAAATCAACCATTTACTTTAAAAATGTCGCTCATATTTTATACAGATTTTTCGTCGAAAAACCCTCCCTTGCATTTTATTACTACTTTCACTATTCTTGGCATACGAGCAATCAATTTGTCGATTGTATCTTGTGATATATTGTTCCAGCTTTCTTGTAAAGCCTTCCACATGTCTTCTTGCGAAGTGGGACAACAACTGCGCACATTTCTATCAAGCTCTTCCCACAAAAGCTCAATCGGGTTGAGATCCGGACTCTGAGGGGGCCACACCATGTTTTTTAAAACCCCTTCTGTTTCTTTGTGTTCTAAATAACCCCTGCATAATTTTGAACTATGTTTTGGGTCATTATCTTGTTGGAAAAAAAATCCATCTCCAATTATTCTTGAACCAGACGGAATGGCATTTTGCTGTAGTATTCGTTTATATTGCTCCTTTTTCATGATTCCTTCGACTCGTACCAAATCTCCGGTTCCATGGCCCGAGAAGCATCCCCAGACCATAATGGAACCACCACCATGCTTGACTGTTGGCACCACACAGTCTGGCATCATCTTTTCCTCGACGTTACGTCGAACAAAAATTCGTCGTTTTGAACCAAATATTTCAAATTTGGATTCATCTGACCAAAGAACTTGTTTAAAGTCTTCTTCAGTCCAGTCTCGATGGGTAAGGGCCCACTGCATCCGTTTCTTTTTGTTTTGTGGCCTTAGTAGTGGTTTTCGAACGGCGACGCGACCAAATAACTTAGCATCTCTCAAACGTCTTTTTACTGTAGTCAATGATACAGGTTCTGATCGGGATTTGTTCACATCTACGCGGATTTCTGGTGCTGTTAGGCGTCTATTCCGCTTGCTGGTAGTGACGATGAAGTGATCCTCGCGAGAAGTGGTAGTTCTCGGCCTTCCCGAACGCGAACGATCTTGATTACTGCCAGTCTCATTGTATCGGGTTATTGTGTTATGAACACAAGTCTTCGACAACTTAAGTTGAGAGGCAATCGCACGTTCAGATTTGCCTTCGCCATATAAAACAACTATGGCAGAGCGAGTTTCACTGCTAATTTCGCGAACTTTTCCCATTTTAAGATGTCTTCACTGTAACAACGACGAGCTCAGACTAATAAGGTAGAAAATAATTTACTCCATAAAAACTCAGGTACTAAATATGTTTTAGGAAGCTAACATAATCCCTGATATCGGTTAACGCGAAACAAACCCAAAACAATAAGTAATGAGCAGATCATAAAAATATTACAATGACTCTACCACCTGGTCCTTGCGCGGCGCTCATTGATGTTTTGAAACAATAGACCTTTTTAGGATGATAACTTAAACAACAACATAAATAATGACTCTTAGAAATTATTTAATAATAATAGAATACGCAGGTGTTCAAATTAGCTCATTATCATATGTGTACTTTGAAATATTTTGTTGGTGACAAAGATTTTTACAGTGGTCTCAAACTTTTGGCCGGCAGTGTATATTAATTATTTAACACAAAATAATATGTAAACAAAACCAAAATTAGACACCGAAATAAAATTCCGGTTTCCTCTGGGCTTGTTCTTAGAGTAAACCCATAATATAGTGACCCAGCTAAAAAATTTAAGCCAAACGCGTTCCACCCCATTCTCTCACAAATTGTCCATCGACTACCCTCAACAAAATAGCCTGACCACAACAGTCCCGAGAAACGTCATTCTCCAAATTTCACTGGCCTTTACTTTCCGAACCCTTAGCTAGACTATGTACACATTAGGCGTTTTGAAGCGCGCGCT
Organism: Eupithecia inturbata; assembly: GCA_963662085.1. Lineage (NCBI taxonomy): Eukaryota > Metazoa > Arthropoda > Insecta > Lepidoptera > Geometridae > Eupithecia > Eupithecia inturbata. Next base: position 2,918,285 of record OY759180.1, on the reverse strand, counting down.
TTGGTAACACGCTTTGTAAAAACCATAATGATGTGATACATCCTTATTCGGTACACACCCAAACTACGCGCGTCATATTTTGGTCAGAACGCTGCTCGTGCCAACGCGCCCCGAACGCAACGCTGAGCGCCCAATGTGTACCCGCTCGTTAATAAAAGCAAGTACCTACAAGACGTGTACAATCTCATCCAAAACGCTTTATGTACTCATTAGAGCACATAAAGCGTTTTGTATGAGATTGGCTCAGGACCGTGTGGAGTGGCAAAAGAGTGTTGAGGCTATACCCAGCAGTGAGTGAAGTCGGGTCGCGGATAATGATGATGAGGCGTTTTAAAGCACGCGCTTATGTAGGAGACCAGGTGGTTTTAAAACGCGCGTTACTAAAGCGCGCGCTTCAAAACGCCTAATGTGTGTGTACCTACATCGTCTAAGATTAAGCGCTGCCTTCTGCCGGGCCGGGTCGGGTGATTATATATGTATGTATGTGGTCCACGCGCTAACAATTTGTTTAAACGAGTTAGGGTCTCCGGTCTATGAGGTAATGCAGTGGATTTATCATGTGGATGAATGATGGATTGGGTTGAATTTTTTGGCCAAACTCGTTAATTTTGACGACTGCTTTGGCGCGGCGGGCTAAGCCTGCGAGGCAGTAGGTTGCGGGTTTAATTCCCGCTTTGGGACAAATGTTTGTACGATCTGCAAATATTTGTTCAGGGTGTTCTGGGTATTTTATATGTATAATAAAAAATATCTCTATCTAAGTATGTAATGTAAGAACTAGCTAATGCCCGCGGCTTTTCACGGATAAAAAGTTAATACGATAACGAATAAACTTTTTTCCGGGATAAAAAGTAGCCTATGTCCGTCCCCGAGATACCATTTACCTCCCTGCCAAATTTCTCTGAGATTCGTTCCGCCGTTTAGGCGTGAAAAGGTAGACAAAGTTACGTTCGAATTTATAATATTAGTGTGGATAGCAGACATCTAGTACCCATAACACAAGCTCTGCTTAGCTTGGGGCTATATGATGCTGTGCGAATTGTCCAGCATTGTTTATTGTTATTTATTTTATTTTAGGGTTCAACGCATTTACTGCCTAGCCTCCGCCGCCGCTAACCGAGGTTGGTTGTGGCGATCTGCGTCTTAGGTCATGAAAGTGTTAAGCTAAAATGGATGTATATTTTAACACAAACAATTTTTTTATTTTTTTTTCTAAGTGGCTGTTTTATTTTGTGAAATAAAAACGTAATATTGGACTTTATGAGGAATTGATAAGGCATTGAATGTTAATACACAAGGTGCTCTTAAAGCCGACCGGTGTTACGGGCCGTAATGTACCATTCGCAGCGAGCATGATACGTTACGCGCCGTGCGCTTAAATCTCTCCCATGGCTTATGCACCGCCTTCTTTCCCCGTACTGGCTGCTCGAACGGTCGCTGTGTGACACATTACATTACGCCGGTCAGTACCCGGCTTTAGAAGTTGATACCTACATATGTCGTTTCTGTTAAAATAGTATTGGTCTAGAATGCTTTTATAATTCAAACTACTATTCCTAAAATAAGTCTGGGTTCCACTTCGCTTAAGAACTACAGGAAAATCGACTTTTCCTTCCACCTTAATATTCCAAACGAAACGTCCAAGTACCTATGAAAACCAGCTTCAAAAACCAGCTTCAAAAAATCAAATCTACGATTGCTGCAATAAGCACATTGCTGCTTAACAAATACGCAGGGAAGGTTTTACGAACCTGTTTAAAATTCCAAACTTTGAAAATAACTTCAGCGTTTATAATTGCACGTAGCACGTCGATTCACAGAGAATTTTTCATCATCGCATTTCTCCAACTACAGAGCAAAAAAAAAATGGCCGCTAACTTCGCCCTGAAAATAAAACGGTGTCTCCCTTTACGGGGCTTCACGGCTGCTGCGCGCGGCAATTTGCAAAATTCCTGGCAGTTTTTATGGTTCCGTACCCGAAGGGTGAAAACGGGACCCTTTTACTAAGCCTCCGCTGTCCGTCCGTTCATCCGTCCGTCTGTCACAGGGCTCTATCTCATGAACCGTTAGAGGTAGACAGTTGAAATTTTCAGAAAACGTGTATTTCTCTTGCCGCTATAACAACAAATAATAAAAATAAAATAAATATTAAAATTAAATGGAGCTCCCATACAAAAAACGTGTCTTTTTGCCATTTTTGCTCTTAATTTGTCAACGCTGTATCTCCTGAACTACAATAGTAAGTAACACTTCAACTGTAATAACAACAAATACTAAAAATAAAATAAAGTTAAAAATTTAAAGGGGTCTCCAAACAAGTTAAAATTTGATGTTCTTTGAAAAAGTTGCCTGATTTTTACGGTAAAGAACCAGTTCTTCGTGTGCGAGTCGACTCGCTCTTGGCGGTTTATTATAAAATACTAGCTGCTGCCTGCGGCTTCGCACGCGTTTTTCGGAAAAAAAGTAGTCCATGTCCGTCTCTGGGATACCATCTAGTATCCCTACCAAATTTCACCGTTCTGCCGTTTAGGCGTAAAAAGGTAACAGATAGACATACAGACAGGCAGGCAGGCAGACAGACAGACAGACAGACAGATAGATAGACAGACAGAGTTTCTTTCGAATTTATAATATTAGTATGGATAAGACAATTTGACTTGCTAGGTTAAAGGTACCTACGATTCTAGGAAATAATATAAACGGTGACACGAAATATTAGTCGCCGAAATTTGGTAATCCCGGACCACGGAGAGGCAACTTTCGTTGTACGATTTTGAATTTCAAATGTTTTGTTTTTTATTCTGAACTAGCTTCTGCCCGCGGCTTTGCACGCACTTTTCAAGTAAAATATGAAAAAAAAGAAGACCATTTTTTTAACCTGAGGACTCTGTTAATATTATGGTCAAATTTAAATCCAAAGGCTTATGTTTTTGTTTGTTACGTACCTATATTTCTGTATTTCCATTATTTTTGTTTAACGTGTGTTATAAATTTGTGTTTGGCTATAAATTTTTATCTTTATTGACAAAGAAAATTACAATTCAAAAATAAAAACAAATTAGAACTAGTTTTAACAATTGAAACAATTAAGCTAACTGCAGACTGTTGCAAACATGCTATGAATACATTATTTAATTTTGTTCTTCTTTATATGTTTTTCCGTAGGATATCGTTCACCTGCTAAATATCATTAGGTTCCGTTCAGCCGTTTAGTCGTGAAAAGGTAATAAACAGACAGACAGAAACAATACGTGCGAAGCCGCAGGCAAAATCTAGTGATTCCAATGTGAATGATCTATGCGTATACTTAGTAGTGTACTTAGAGTACTTCGGCCTGACTGACCCAGCCACAGCCACCCGACCGACCGGCAACAATAGTATTGCAATATTATTTTATAATTTTTAAATTGTACTCTAATATTTATGTAGTCTAATAGTTATGTAGAATACTCTAATATTTGGGTACTTTCATAGGTTTGTTTGTATTTGTTTTTCTTTTTTAATATTTTTCTTTTTTTGTTATCATGTCTACAACACGTACCGGGCGATCGTAACGTGACCCGATCCCTCTGGACTTCACTGAAAACCAGCGCTGGGGGGACGCACCAGTGTACGCCCAGCATAATGCTGAGTGAAGGCCATATTCCCTTAAACACTGCTACGCACAAAGTAAATTTATTTTGTAACTTAGGTAGTATAAATTGACATAGAATTAAGGCTAATTGTGTATAGTAGTTTTAAGGTAAATAAAATATTTTTCATTTCATTTTTAGTAGGTATAAAATGTTTTTCGGTGGGCCCTAAAACCCTGTCTGATAACTGACCACCGCGGACCTCAAAAGGTCGAGGAGAAAACCTAGTCAGAAAAGGCAAAATAACCTTTTCAAAAAAAACTACAGGCTTTTAGCCCTCACTAATATTACATCAACGCGCAATGGAAACCTCACAAGAGCGCCTATCAGAGCCCATCCATCAAACTTCTACCTGACTCTACCCACTACCCTTCCAGAACTAATTCAATCGACCATGTAGCGTACGAGTGGCTGAAATTCAGATTACTCTACAAAATGAATTTCAACCCTATCTGTAACGACATGAGGTTGTTAGTTCACTGACCGATACGTCAGGTAGACACTATGCATCAAGGCAAATATGGGCTTGTACTGAACCCAGTGTGTTGACCTTTTGCTGCTCTGTATTGAACTTTAGAGGCTGATTTTGTTTGTAGAACTTACAACTGGCAAGTTTCACTTTACACGCATATTTGCAGTTTGCTTCAAAAATAATTAGTTTGAAGATACGTCAATAATTCAATGAAGTAATAGTTACAAAAGTAACTCATTGGTTATTTAAAAGACTAAATAATGGCGACCAAAACGAGCTTTCGTATTCACGATTCATCAATAACTTGATCACGTTTAAAGAATTTGGTGAAAAAATGTCTACGTAAACGAAGCATTAAAATTCTCTATTTTACCGAAAAATAGAACTTGATGTTAGGTAAGATAAGTCCAAGATTTGGGCAAAGTAAATCGATATAACTTTAATCATATTACTACGAGACTACTCGTATGATTAAAGTTATATCGATTTACTGTACTTCAAATCAAATCAAATCAAATTCATATATTTTGCGATACATGGGATACAGGGATGTTAGGTTAAAATAGAATGAGCACAACTATGATCAGCTTTACAGCATGCAAAGTCACTATAAATGTATATAAATAAATTCAATGTCAATAACTAAATTAATTAATAATCAATGAATTGTCTTATTCTAGAATTTATCCATTAGATATTCATTAACATTGTAATAGACCTTATCAATTAACAATAGTTTTAATTTGAGTTTAAAAAAATGAATAGTATTGCTTTCTTTAATGCTTGTAAGTAGGTGATTGATTATAGATACGAGGTGCCATACAAAATATTAAAAAGGCCCGACTTATTTGGAGGGCAATGAATTTCCTTGTCAAGGCGCTTACATTTGAGTTTGTCAAAGAAATTCAGATTACTTTTTACGAAAACTGCAGTCTCAAAGATGTATATGGATGGCAAAGTTAGGATTTACTTACATTATAACGTGGACTTTATAGCGTCTGAATAAACAAACTTTTTATTTCATGTTATTATTATTAGTATTATTTAACGGGTATTTATCGCGTTTATTTACCTACAATAAAATAATATAATGTGTATACATATAATGCGTTCAGATCCACTAAGTTTAAAAATATTTATCACATACCTACAGTAAAAACTCCTTATTCGCCGGATACACGTTCCGTATATATGCCGCGAATACAAGAACCGTGGATACGGAACGGTAATTTGTATAGGAATGTAGGGAATACGTTCCAAGAACTCTATATAAATGAAATAAATCATACTATGTAACTAAAATCAATTTAATCACATAACGTAACTAGTTTTTTTAACAATACCTACTAATTATTATCTGGCTTAGACAAAGGTAAACCCAGTAATCTTCTATTGTTTTGCCGCTTTTGAAAGGTCCTTCAATTCGGATTGATATTCGGCAATAGCGTTAGCAATTTTCCTTTTGAAAATAAGACTTCTTTGCCTATGGAAAGAAGTGTGCAAAAACCTGTGTGAAAGAACTGTGTGATTTTTTCATGAAAATTTACCCTATATGGGTAAATTTTCATGAAAAAATCACACAGTTCATTTGCCATGCGTAAACCTTCACTAAGGATTTCCAGGTTTAAGGACGCCTATTCAGTGCTTGTGGAAGATTCAGCGGCAGCGGCCGCATTTGACAACAAACTTTAGACATCGTGACAATAAGACTTATTTTTCTTTTTATATTTGTTCTTTCGGTGCAACCGCAAAAATCTTTGGAAAAGCCACACCGGCACGTACCAGTAGTACTCAAAGGATGCCGACGCGTTAATAAAGGATACCGATTTCGATTTAATGTACCGACTGGATCCGCGAAAAGTGAAATATTTATCCGCGAATACAGGAAACGAGTCGAATTCTTTACCCGCGAATAGCGAAATCACGAATAAAGGAACCGCGAATAAGGAGCTTTTACTGTACTTACACTACACACATATTCACACAAATTCAAATGCAAATTTTTAAAGGCAAATTGTTACGATTAAAGTATTTGTTATAACTACCAGGCTTAGATTACAGCCTGCAAAATTGTGTTGTAATTGTTTGTAAATAGGCAAAAAACATCCAAACATTCGCATTTATAACAATAATGTAATGTGATTATGTGCTATCTAGATCTCTGCCTTCAATTTCAGTGCTAAAAGCTTGTCTTGCCTGCATTTACGTTCATTCCGAATATCCCCTTGCCAATTAACGGTAACGAAGAGAGGTTCGCTACTATTTCTGCTAAACAAAGATCGCTTAAGGGACTGAGAGGTTCCTTTATCCCTGGGGTTTCCTACTCACAGAATAACTAGGGGTATAACAGAAAAGTACGGAGACAGTAATAAAACAGTCGAATTTTAGTAAGTACCTAATTATTATATAGGTAACGCTGGGGATTTCACCCAATTATGCAGAATTTGCCATGAGTCGCAAGCGTAAAGTGATCCCCCGCTGGGTATACATCATAATCATCGTTAGCCCATATTAGTGCACTGCTGGATATATCCAGCAGTGCACTAATATATATAGGCCTCCCGTAATGAGCGCCATAGCGCCCTATTTTCAGTTTGCCGCAAACAGCATCTGCCTGCAGTCTTTCGCATGATGTCATCCCACCTGGCCGAATTCCTCAGGTCTTTGCTGTATATGGCCGGCCCACTATCACTTCAGCTTGCTAATTCTTTGAGATGTTGATAACTTTGGTTCTCTGTCGGATATACTCGTTACGAATCCTATCCTTCAGAAAAACTTCGAGCTAGCTCTTTCCTTCTTAACTTCTTGTCTGATAGCTCTGCGTCTGGTTCGACACAATTCTGCCCAAAACTGTTGTTTTGTTGTTATTGTCCTATTTAAAATGTTTTTATATTTATGTACCTACTTGTAATCCAGCTTTGTGCCACCTCACCAGGAACTGTCTGAAAATCAGCGCCGCTACTAGCTTCGGCTTGTAGCAGCATAATGCTGAGACAGGGACCTTTTTGGCCCCTTATGTAACACAATGTTTATTGTATCTGTTTTTTTTATCATATTCTTGTGTTTCTTGTAATTGTCTATTATTTTAATGTGTCGTGATATGTATTATGGGTCCAAATAAATTTATTTTCTTTCTTTCTTTCTTCTTTCCATAGCTCGCTGAGCGACTTTGTGTGGCGCTACCGTGAGTGTCCACGCCTCGCGTCCGCTGGGTATTGGTCTCCGTTAATTCTTGCCTCTGTCTGTATTCTTCGATTCCATTTGACTTTGGAACAGCCCTAGCAATATGGAACAAACACAGCACCCTGTCTACATAGCCGACCAGTTCTTGTGTGATGCAGGATGTTAGATCACGAGTCACGTATTTGTTGCCGAGACCCCGTATGAGGTTCGCTTCTGATGGTTGTGCTTCGAAAAGTGAGTAATAATTTGAGTATGCCATAAAATAATATAATGCACTCTACGGTGCTCTGCGCCGTACCCGTCAAACAGGGGCATAGATGTTTATGTTAAGAGTCTGGTGCCCTTAATTCCACCGACAACTATAGCCTTCAAACCAGATAGCTGCTTAGTGACATAAAAGTAACTTCTCATTCGTTTATCACAAGTTTACATAATCATCGTCCGCTCTCAAACACAGCAGACAATAGAATCAAATGTTTATTGTGAGACCGTCATTCTGTTCAATTGTTACCTACATTTGACTATACGCTTTTGAATCGCGATGCTTTTGTTCACATCTGCAAATAGGATTATGGGGTGATCCGTTACCACAATAGACTACTTAGCTGAATCCACGCGTATTTAGATAATACTTGCTTCTTGGGTCTTAATGTTTTTGGCTTTGCGTAGGCGCCGAAGAGAGTATTAACGTTGACTAAGCAAAGCTGGAGTTTAGTGATATTGTCATGTAGGATGGGGCAACACTTTCGTACCATAAAGGAAGTAAAGTCAAAATTTGAACAGAAAATTTGGTCACAGAGAAGTGCTTTTAAGGCAATGTTGTCAGCATTTTTATGGGCCAAGACGCACACATCCCCTAGTACTAGCCCCTCGTGGCGGTCGAGGCTGGGCAGTGAATGCATTAGTAACTATTCACGTGCCATGTGGTGTTCGCCACATGGGGTGACACATCTGAATGGTCAAACAAATTGTGTTGTCCCTATCTACTAAGCAGTCAGATTCAATCAAATTCATAGTAGCAATGCTTCTATGAATTTTAGCCAGATAACTGTGAGAACTTCATATTGATAGAAGCGTTTCCTCGCTGTCTTCAACTGAAGGCTTGGGTCCGGTTTCCACTGAAACAAGAAATCTGTTAAAACAAATACATATCACAATCAAGTGACTCAATTTCACTACCATGCTTTTGATCGCTCTGCAGTCCTCTCTTGCGCTTTGGTAAAAATCCCCCGTAATTCGTGTGTAAACTGGGATAATTATTGAGTTGTACGTCAGGAAAACAAAGTTTACTTTGAAAGCCAAATAAATCTCTGTTTTTGGTTTGCTTTTTTATTTGGACTCTACCAAATTACATGGATCGTTGAGTTAGGGAGTAGGTAGCTCCTTTGACGTCACGGATCGGGAAAAATTAGGCTTTTTTCGGAGAGAACTTTGATGTTATCTGATTTGGGAGGTTTTCGACATACGGTTTAGATTATGAATGAGGTAACCGGTTGGCTCTAGTTTCAGATGGCTGATTTTTAATAATTTTTACAAATTGGATGGCTTCTGCGGGCCTTTTTCTGGATTTATGAAAATTGGGATGACATAAAGATATTTCACGAGTTCATATCACGAGTTCATATCAGAGTATTTCTTTATTTTTGTAAGCTACCTACTCTTTACATAAATCCTTACTCGTAGGTAAATTACAAAAAAAAGCCATTTATTATACTTTTAAATATTACAATTACTTGTAACATGTCAAAAACTAAACTTTAATTTATTAAGTAGGTATTATAGGTATATTATAGGATATGATAATTCTCATATTGCATCGAAATATTCCTCAAGCTATATCTATGTGTATTTATTTTTATTTATTTATTATTTAATTTTTAATAATAATAATTTAATTTAATATTTTTTAAATTTATTATTTATGTATGTCAGTTATTAGTAGAAGTCGCCTGTTTGGCGTAGGCCTCTAACTCGTAGGTAGGCAGAGAAAAAATAACGTTATGGTTGAAATATTTATAATTCAAATAGTTTAATTTCTCCAGATTTTCGAACTAGATATTAACCCCCATGGTGTCAATTCAAATAACACCAAAACCAAAGTAAACTAATTTGAAAGCACTAAAACTGTTTCCTTCCCTTTCATAGCGATCGATATATGGAGGACAGCATCATTTTTAATTTAGTTTTGACAATGTTTGAATTAACGCCAATGAATCCGCACTTAATTCAATTGTTTGTACAATCTTCGGAATTGTTTGTGAAACATAAAAGAAAACATTAACATATTTTTTCCCGTTTTGGCTACATTCCAAACTTTAAGAAACATCTTGATAAGTTCGTATAAAAAGCTCCTGATGTTTTGTTGAGCCTTTTCACGTTGACATAAAGTGTGCTTTTCTTGGCTTTGCATTTGGGCACAGAGTGGCCCAGAATTTGATGGACCTAATCTTGAAAGTGTTAAGCACTAATGGAAACACTAAATGGAAGGTAAGTTCTTCTTCCAACTAGTTAAATTAAATTATTTAGGTAAGTGCCAGCATTGTCAAAGTTGGATTTGTTTGTATGACAAGTATTGAGCTTTTGTAACTAAAGCTCTGTTTTTACGGTGCTTATACTTGGTAACGACAGTAACTATAATTTAAACACAAAATGAGTCTACACACCAAAATCGGTGACAGAGCGCGGCAGGTTGGTGTGACATTTCAGTGTATGAACATTGATTTGGCAACTGGTCGCAGTGGCGGCCGGCCGACTTTGGTGTGTAGTCTCCGTAACAAATTAAGGTATTACTAAAGTCATTTACTTACTGGCGTGGCGCAGTGACCCGAAGCGGATCTTGGCCTCTGACACCAGAGATCGCCAGCTGTCCCCATAACTCAAATCATGGTAAATATCGTTGTAAATGACTTTAGTGTTAATAACCACGATAGGTTTAAAAGATTTAAGGTAAGGTACCTAACTATAGATAACTTAATTAAACAAAATCCACAGCCCTTAGTTTTGTCGAAAAAAACAAAAATGAAAAAAATATTTAATAAATAATTAATTATGTTATTGTGCTTTTTAATGAAATAACAGTTTTTGTTGACAATAAGAGGTGTTATGCTCACAACAGCATCTCTCGGTCTGTATATTCCGATCATGACCTGCCAAAGCCTACTTCAGCGCACCTGCTTTTTGCTCAAGTCATCTTTAGGTATTTTCGGTTTTTCACGTATTTTTTTGTTTCAATCAGTTTAAAACAGAAACCCGGCGAAATTTACAGTAAACTTTTTGAACATAACAAGTCAGTTCCTTCAACCAATTCCGTTACCGGCTCTAGATGCTTATTGCTAAACCGTTTTTAAAATACCTTAGCTAAGCTTGTTTTCAGAATTGGTTCACAATGCTGTAAAGGTTGTACGCGATGGAATAACGACTAAATAGTTGCGAGACTGAAAGACAAAAAGTTAATCTTATTATTCCATTCGTTGTCACGTATTTCGTTGTGTAAGTAAGCTTTTCAGAGCAATTTGACTTTCAAACATGCTTTTAGGGTTTCGAGATCGGTTTCGAAACCCTTATGGCTCGCTTTTTCTGTCCTTTTTTCCGTCTTATATCTCAGCAACTACAGTAGCAATTAATTTGAAATTTAAGATAATAATACTTTTCGTGCGCCCGGTAAAGATTTAAAGAAAAAATTAATCACAAAAAAAACATGAAAATTTTCATTACAAATTGTGATGTCGAAATTTTACATTCAATACTCCGAAGTTTGCACCCCAACCCATTTAAAAATTTTTAGGTATTTACTAAAAAGAAAAGTCTCTAACCGGACCCTATAGTACATATTGGTATACTTGACCGTCCGTTTTCTACCCTATTTTAAAGGTGTACAAAATAAAGCAAAGATTATATTTATCTGAATTATACTGGCCGTGGCGGTCGCAGCGTAAGATTTTTTTTAATTCATTACTAAGACTATCACAGTATACATATTATGTCCCTCGTTAAGGAATGAAACGTTGGTATTCTTCCAACACAAATAAGGTTCGTAGTAAACTCGCTTACATCCGTAATGAATTCGTCAAACTACGATAATTTTTGTAGTAAAATCACAGTATACATTATATTTTGTACCATGAAAACCTTGTGAGGTTTGTCTCGGAATCGTCCCCTCCAACACAGCCCGTGGATAATGTAAACGCCGGCTAAGGCAACAACCAAAGAATGGGCAGCTGCTTCCTTTTGAAGGTACTTCTGCCACTAAACTGAGTTTAGCAGAATATCAGCGCCTATCTTCTCCTGAGTGGTACATATGGAAAATATGCTGAGCCGAAACCTTTTGTTGCTGTGACGCCAAGTCACTCTTTCTGAAAAAAAAATATTGTATATTTTCCTTCCTTCGTAATAGCTTATTATTTTTTCCGTCGATAAAATTGGGTGTAGTTTCACCCAGTTTTATATGTGCACTTTATAAAAACTTACACTGTAGATTAAGGTTAATGTACTCGTGCATAGTGATTTTCTATTCGCCAATAAAGATATTGGCAAAGAGGTTGGTAAATATCAAATGCATACTGAAGTGGAGAGTCGAAGAGAATTTTAGAGAATTAGAATTTAACTAAACTACTACTAGAATTTTAAATTTATTTTATTTTTATGTGACTTAGACCTTTGTCGCTGAGGGACTTTTTAGTCGCCTACTTATCGTCAGTTTGTAAAATATTGTTGTATCGATTTGTCTGGGTTACACTCGCATTTTGTTCAGTCTTAGTTGTAGGTGTGGACGATTTATCATCCGCTTCGGGGGAAACATGAAATATCTGAGCTCTCGGTTGTTATTATTGTCGATGGAGAGGCTTGGGTTGTGTTTAGGTGAGGTTCTGTCTTCTGACCTTTGATTCATTGACTATTTTTATTTTATTTAAAATTTAACTGTATAAGGATCATGTGTCTGTTCGTTCAACGGTAACAAGATGAAATGCTGATTATATTTAAAAAAAGTTTGTTTTTGTCTGTGTGGAATGGGCCGTAAGATTTTCTTTTTCATTTGGCGTAGATGCAAGCTATTCTTATTGTGTATAGTAAACTTTCAGTAACATAAACAACTACAACTTAAAATACCTACCTAACTGGGAAATTTCATTTTTGTAATTGCAAAATAACAATTACTGTCCATAAAACATGAAGCTTACTGAATGATTTAAATAGGTACAGCTTCTACTATAATATTATTCAGTAGATCAACAAAAACACATTATATTTCACTCGGGAGTATAATTTCCCTTGTTGCTAACACAATTGCTACAATTATGGTTACTATCTTTGTACATGAATATGCTACGTTGCAAAGACTAATTTCATTGGCTCAACGCGAAACAGACGAAATAGGATAACTTGATCATTGATATTATTATTTGGTGGATATTAAAATTCGCGCGCTTTCCACTTTGGAACCTTCAAAAAAAAGTAGACCAAAATCATTTAGGTCAGAACTTTTCTAGCGCTATTTCGCTTCATAACTGATGACAGTTCTCAAGCCGTAGGATGAGTTTTGCATAATTTATAAATACCATAAAAGTTTACGTTTCTTTCCATGCATTAGGCGCCTTGTAGTGCCCTTATCGGTTACTAAGAGGACTTTTCACAGTATGACGGCGATCCAATAGTTTTTTACTCTGATCCAGTAATCCCGTAAATAGGCGCTACCTGCCAAAGCGTGTTAAACTTTGGAACATAAAATGACGGCCTAGCTCAGTGAATCTCAAGCAAAACTAATACTATAGTATAGTTATTATGTGGCAAAAAGTAACAAAACATGTCGGCAACTGACCACGCCTTAGAAAGATACTGATAATGCTTCTACGATTTTTTTATTTCTACTAAAGGTTTCTTACAAACTCTAATACGTAAACTGTCACGTTCTCTAATACTGTTTTCGTTTTGATGTTTGACAAGGTTATAATAGAGTTTGAATAATTGATTATAATGAAAGAACGTTATTTCATTCCTTCATCTCACGAGCATCCACGCGAGTTTGCAGACGCTACCAACCGCGTGTTATTTCTAAAAGGTCGCATCGGCCTGAGTGATTCCACTGCAGGGCAAATGTCTCCCTATTCCCCATCCACACTTTACAATCTAGAGCTAGTTAGTGTCAGTGTCGAACAGTCAATGTCAAACGTTTGTATTGATAGGAGTCCAGCTCAAGAGGGAATGGTTCCGCTTTTCATCAGTTTTTAAACCAAGTTGATGATTATGATTCTGTCCAAGCCGATTACGGCTACGGTGACTGTGGGACTGGTCAGGCGCTTTAACTCCGACTTAGTCATATTCTCATTGATATTGCTCAGCCTCGTTCAGAGCTACTCCTTTCTGATCCTGGGCTCTGAAGCCGTGGCTCAACCCGTGGCCTGATTATGTATTTAATATTTCTAATACGTAATCAGGCCATGCCGCCGCGCCGGTGTGATCGCGGCGGCAGAATCGACCCCTCCAACTCCAACAGCCCGAGGATGCCGTAGGTAGAGGGACCTTTGTCCGTTTGTCAGTGGCGGTATGCGGTCGACGCAGAGGCTAGAGCGTTGATCAGGGCTCATAATGACTTGTTACACTGCTTGTTTGCTTGACAGATCCTACATATTTGCTCTCCTTGGAGTCGAGACCCTAGGTCCGTAGTGCACCGAGGCTACCAGGGTTTAAAAAAAAAATATCTGAGCGTCTGGTCGAAGCGACACGTGACCCGAGAGCTGGTGAGTATCTGACGCAGCGCATCAGCGTTGCCATACAGCGGGGCAATACAACCTACCAAAGGAATGGCAGCACCTTCCTTCTGTGTATTTTTAACAACTCCACTGTCATCACCAATTCGCTTGCCAAGAGTGGTGATTATGGCAAAACCTTATTTGGGGAGGCAGTGGATGTATGTATGTGTGTATAATTGATTTTATCACTGTTTATCTAGAGGTAGAGTTTACATCTATCTCCGCAGTGATCTCGCTGTTCGTAGAGCGCTGTGTCCGAACAGTAATATGACAGCTAACAGTAGGTAACAAATTGAATAGCCAAAACGTACTCCTAAAGGGATTTACGTCGAAAATGCTCATTTCGACGAGAGGAATTAATAACGTTTCTATTAATTGTGGTAGGTATGCCTATTGTGCAATTTTCGTGCATTTTCATTTGAATTAGAATTTGGTTCACATATTGAGAAGTATTATGGTAACCAGCTTAGGTATTCTACGAATACCTGCGTTAAGGATTTCTAGACTTTTGTTTTTGAGCTTTTCGTGTTCCTTTTAATTTCAACTTTCGGTCGATTCAATTGTCTCCTAATTTTGTTTTCCAGTGCGCGTCCTGCGATTTTTTTATGCGGTCTTTTGCTTTCGAAAGCGAGAACGTTTGCGCTAGTGGTTGGTCGATTTGACTGTTCGTCCTTTCAATTCGTCCGTACCTACCTACAAACGGTAGTGTAACGTTGTCGAGTATCGATATAAAAATTCGTGCTAGACTATTTTTTGGTATTTATCGCAGCCCAGGAGCATAATGTCGCCCAATCATCCGTTATTTCTTTAGTAGAGAAAGGTTAAGAAAATATCTTGCAAGAAATGCTACAGCCAAAAGAACCAAAGAAATGCACCACTATTTGGTGCCGTACCAATAAATTATATCCTCTTGCCAACTAGAGCTTAGTCTCCAGTAACTAAGCTACTGATCCAATACTTGCATATCTTTGTATCGGAGATTCAATTTGTTCTGGATAATCTATCTAGTTTTCACCTAAGATGGTGTTTGGTGCTGCGCCAAGAAGAATATCCATACGACACAGTAAGTTCGCAACCTCCGTATCTTTTTTTTTTGCATAAACTTTAGGTTTCGCATAAAAGCTGAATTTGTCTTTTATATGTATTTGTGACAAAATAAATATCTACCTACTTTACTTATTCCCCTTTTAAAGAAGCATCTCTTTGCTGGTTGCGTTGCGTGTGCTAAAAACATTCTCTACTGCCCACAAGCTTCATTTCCGTAAAGCCTGAATTTTATAAGGCAACTAAATGTTTTAAAAACTCGTCATCGTTGTTGCGATAAAACTTTTGTTCGTTTAGGAAAACGCACCCTTTTGCGGGTGGACACATTTTCCTGCGAGACGGGAAGTCCATCGCAGATGGGAAAAGATACCCTCCTCTGATGAACGCCACAGTGACCTCCTCTAATGAACGACAAAGAGTACACAGCATGTGAAATATGGTTTTCAAAGTTAGATAGATATTTATTGCACCATCAAAACTTGTAATACTGTTTTCCACACACATTGTGCTTTTAGCTGTGACATGCTGTTGCATCTTTTTTGGGGTGTTTTATAGCCCGCGCCTATTGGTTCCTGTGTTTTATGGCGCGGGGGCGTCTTGTTTAGTATTCCACTTTTAATTTGTTTTGCCCTACTTCCTGCACTGTTTTTTTATCTACTTAACATTCTGTGTTCGATTTTGAGCCTCTTGGTTTGTAGGTCACTTCAGTAATTGTATGAAAGCTCCTTTAAAGACAAATGAAAAAATAATGCCGGATATTGCACATAGCATCATATGTATAGCCCCAAGCCTAGCTTGCGCTACTTCATACAATACATTACATATGTAATGTATTGGGTGTGAACACCCGAAACAAATATCTGTAGATAGTTCAAACATTTGCCCGAGACTGGAAACGAACCCGCAACCTGCTGCGTCACAGGCGGGCCTTCGCCCGCTGCACCATAGAAACCGTCTTCCTATTTTTGACTATTTCTCTTACAGGACCTAAGCCAGCATTATGCTGAGTTAAGGCCCTTGTAGGCCCTTTTATTGTGGCGGTCACAATATGCCCATCATGGCCGCAGTGACACGAAAGCCACATAAAGCAAATAAAAAAATAAAATTTCACCTTTTCTAACTTTTTATGACAACTCAGTGTATGCATCCTATAAGTAACACAAACTCGCTATAAGTGTGTCTCCTTTTTAACTGGTTGTATTGTTGTTAAAAATAAATATCTTTCATCAATTTCTTCACGACTGAGGTTTCATGAAACCCACAAATTAATTAACTGCCCAAGTAGGCGTCCCTCATAAACATTCGAAACAGTTACTTATTCAGAGCAACACAAAAAATGCCTTGTACAATTAATTATGCATTCACTACTTTAAATAATGTCTGAAGCATTTACTGAAACTTGTAAGCAGACTGTTAGCAAAAGCCTTTTAAACATTTATTTTGAAAGTAGGCCTTTCTCTTTACGTCTTACTTTTAGAATCAACTTTAATAAATGTTAAGTGTTTTCAAAGTCAAAAAGTCAAAAACTCTTTATTTCCATAAATATAATAAATGTATACTTAGAAAAGGTCAAATTCTTAATAATTAAACACTGACACGGAAATAAAGTGATATTTTTTATTTCAGTCGCTTCGGTATAAAGTAAAGAACGGTCTAAAGTAAAGAAGCGACGAAGAAACCTTTAGCTTGTTAGTTAGTTGTTATTTTTCGAGTTGGAGCAAATTCCGTCCCACGCTTTTTTATCCTCTAGATAATCTGATATTTTATAGTAGGCCTTTTTACACAGGAAGGTTTTGACAATTTGTTTGAATTTATTTACTGATAATTTTTGCAACTCACTAGGAGTTTTGTTGTAGAAGCGTATACATTGCCCTTTAAAAGATACATTAATTTTGTGTAGTCTAGTTGTGGGCACAGCGAGTTTATGTTTATTTCTTGTATTCAAATTATGTACTTCGCTATTTTTAGGGAACCGATTGATAGTTCTATGAGTGTACGATAGGTTTTCATAAATATATTGACATGGTACTGTGTAACGTATCGTATGGTGCCTACGTGGGTTTGAGAAATGAAGAATACAGACGTAGGAACGTTAACATAAAATTTTAATTAATATTTTTTACAATGAAGGTAGGAGTGAGTTCTATGGCCTGCCTAACTTTCGCTCAACACTTTCCACGGCACTTCCCTGTAGCGGAGGCTTCTAGAAGAACTTAGGGCCGTAGGTCCGTGTCCAGGGTGAGCGCCGATAAAGGGGCGTTGTTCCACGAGATTGTCTTAGGTTGTCCAAACTTGGAACCTTACCGACGTGGCGCGATCAGATGTCCGCAAGTCGACGGATGGGAAAAATAACGTCCCCACGTCCGCCGATGGAGCTGGTGCGCCATTCCGACTTCTTAATCCCAAACTTGGAACCCTGGAATCAATGTCCTTGTTATAACATATGTTGAGCTTCATGAGTTCTTGTCCATGGCCACCACGGCGAAAGTCCGAAAGCGAAAGCGAAACGAAGTTCCACTAGGGAAGCCGAATTAGTATAATGTGGTGGTAACCATGAGAAACAAGCAGAGCGGAGTTTACATTAATGTACAAAGAATACTAGCAAATGAAAAGATAGGTAGTATTTAGGTAAGATTCTTATACAAGCCAAGCCGCAGGTAAAATATGTACCTGGGTAGGTATTACAATAAGTAACCAGCGCGATAGCATAGCTAAGCTAGGTTTTGCGAAGAGCATGATATGAAACCTAGATGATGAAATACAGAAACAATAAATACAATAGGTAAGTAGGTATTTACTTACTTATCTTAACAGTAATATTGTGCACACTTACCCAATTTGGGGATATCTACACTTGTAGTACAAATTGTTATGGGAAAGATGTAATAATTTACGTTACAGCTGTCATTATGTTTATTTCTTTGAATTTATCACGCAGGGATTCTCTGGGACCCATACTATAGATAGCACGAACAGCCCTCTTCTGCAACACCAATATGGTGTTAATATCTGCAGCGTTCTCCCACAGTAGTATACCATAAGACATAATACTATGGAAGTATACGACACCTACGACAAAATTATAACGACTAATGACACAAAAACCATATCTTTTTTCATGTGCTCTTACACTGCATTACTCAAATATTGTTGTTATTTAAATACTAAGAAATTACACGCAAACACATGCCATTTTCATTTGTTTTGTTGGTGTTTCGTTTTTCTGGTCACCTCAGAGGGTAATACTGAAAATCAGTGTTTGCTCTTCGAGCAAAGCTATGCGCTGAGTCCTTGTACCTTTTTGTCAGGCTGCAGCACACACATACTCACATCACTGAGAATCTGTACTTTTTTATGTAGGTATAAGTATATGTATGTACCTACTATATTTTTTAAGTCTTTTTTATGTTCTGTTGTACCTACCTTTTTGTTGTGTTTTATATACCTTTGTATTGTGTGTTGCAGTTGCAAATAAATGTTCTATCTATCTATCTATCTATCTAAGTAGCTGAAATAAACAAGTCTAGATGTATCCACGTCTGTAAGATGACGGATTTATTTGACAGCATATGCTGCAGAACTAAGTCTCCTCGATAGCTTATCTATGTGTGCGCCCCATTGAAGTTTATTATCTAAGGTGATTCCTAAGAAAACGGTACTTTTTACAATTTTTAACGTTTCTCCTTTTACATTTACATCAGCCTGAACTTGTTTAACATTAGGTAGAATAAATCTAATACATATCGTTTTGGTTTCGTTAAGCAAAAGATTATTGACACTAAACCAATGGACTACTTTTGAGATTGCATTATTCACATCATCAAAATTCGTGTCTTGTCGTTTCATTTTAAAAATTATTGAAGTATCATCAGCAAACAATACAATCTCGTGATTATTCTTAACAAGATGAAGCAGGTCGTTAATATAAATTAAAAATAGGAAAGGGCCGAGGATAGCGGTACACCCATTGTAACTACAGACCCCGAAGACCGTTTCCCATTAATGTCAACTCTTTGTATCCTATTACTCAAATAAGATGTAAGAAGACCCAAAGAGCTGTTCCTTGTTCCACAGTGATTTAGTTTCCTGATTAATGTTTCATGGTGTACGCAATCGAATGCTTTTGACAAGTCGCAAAAAATGCCTAATGCATCTTGCGACTTCTCCCAAGCATCAAAAATATGCGATACTAACTCAACACCGGCATCAGTAGTTGACCTGCCGCGAGTAAACCCGAATTGCTTACTTTGTAGCAGGTCATTTCCATTGAAATGCCTAAGCAATTGATGTAAAATAAGTTTTTCAAAAACTTTGCTGAATTTAGGCAGTACTGATATTGGTCTAAAGTTAGTGGGGTCAGACCTACTACCCGATTTAAACAGAGGGATTATTTTACTACATTTCATTAGATCAGGAAATACGCCACAATCAATAGACTCATTAAATATAAAAGCTAGATCTGGTACAATGATATCAATCAATGGTTTAATAATTCTAACGGAAATTCCCCAGAGGTCTGCAGTTTTCTTTATATTTAATAGTTTAAAGGTTTTTTAATATCTCTTTCATCAACATGATTAAAATTAAATGTTTTTTTGCATTTAGGTACATTTCCTATAAGTAATGACTCGGCGATTACTTGAGAAGAGTTTAGACTATTGGAATGTCAGTAAAAAAGTTTCCAAATGCTTGGGCTACTTTAGCATCATTTTTGATTGAGCAATCATTAATCTTTAAATTGTAATCATTAACGTAGGTGCTGACTTTTCCAATCTCACTATTTATTATTTTCCAAGTTGACTTTATTACATTTTCACTATTTCTTATTTTTGAGCTAATATAATTTGATTTTGCTATATGACAAACTTTTCTAAACATTTTCGTATTTACTGTCCTAAGTTCTCTAGGCACTAGATCGTTTAAGCACTAGTGAGTTGTAATAATACCTTAATGTAACATGGGTGGTTTTACCTACGGCGAAATGACGAAATGTCCAGTCTTATGAATCGTATTCCATGTAACACCTGTTGAACCAAAGTACCGAAGTCATTTTATTGGGATTAATAGAAAGCTTTTCTAAGTGTACCTAAATAGGTACACTAAGAAAAGTATTTAGAATTTCCTGAAGGATTTCTTGGAGCCTTTGCCCTTCGATACCTTCAGTACGTTGAATCTGACTGTCTTAGATAGGGGTCTGCACTCTCCAATGGTCACGATGTCTCCAAGTTCAACGTCCCTGAAGCAGGGAGAGAGAAGCACAGACATATTCCTGTGCTTCTTCTCAAAACGGTTGCTTCCTTTTGAGCACTGCCTACTTGTTCAGGAAGACTGTAACCTGCTTTTGAAAGGCTTTCTCCGTATGATTCGCCATTTTGCTTGACAACGAAAAGGAAATGAGAGAGAGAGAATGTTTAAATATTTGTTACTGCTTCACGTCATAAAAACTGAATCAAACGAGCTGAAATTTAAATAGATGTAGCTCTAAGCCTGGTATCAAACATAGGCTAGTTTTTTATCCCATAAAACCGTTTCCATGGTATAGAAATAACCTAAACATTTCCATAGAAACAATGCGTGCCAAGCCGCGGGCATAAACTAGTCACACTAATATTATTATAAATGCGAAAGTTTGGATGTATGGATGGATGTTTGTTACCTCTTCACGCCAAAACAACTGAACGGATCCGGCTGAAATTTTGCAATCAGGTAGTTTTAGGCCTAGAATAAAACATTGACTAGTTTTTATCCCATAAATCAGTTCCCATGGGATATAAATAACCTTTGATCGTATGCATAGAAACAACGTGTGCGAAGCCGTGGGCAGATACTACCATAACATTATCCTGAACCACACGTTTATTTATAGAATCTCAGGTCTTCATCCGCTGACCTGACCAAGTGTATCTATTGCACTCCTCGACTCCTAGGCAAAGGCAAAAGGCACCCTCATTTGTCTGCAACAACGCTTATTAAGTTTCTAAGGCATCCCCATAATCTTTGAAGCCATTGTGGATCCTTTAAACTTATTGTAATTCTCTAAATTCCATTCCTAAATGTCAAATCTACGCAACTAACGAAGTGTTCAAGCCGGAGCTTAGGAAATTAATCGCAAGTTCTTATCAACCAAGCTGCTAGGTACAAAGCCTTTCAATAAAGTAGCCATTTTCCTTCAATACAAATATCCTATATTAACGCTGCCGGTAAACACGTAGGGACGTCAAACTTTCCCTTCAATTCGCTGTAAGTACATAATAGTATCAGCGTATTCCGCGTGCACGTTTGCGCTCGTACCAAGGAGTTTTTCCTCTGGACTACGATAATTCTAAATCCGGGTACGGACTGGCGTTACGGAGCGTAATGTAACGCGTTGCACAGCGAGCGTTCGTGCAATCAGTACGGGGAAAGAAGGCGCTCGCAATAAGCAATGGGACGAATTTTAGCACACGGCGGTATGTGTAATGTACTTACCATTCGCACAGTAGTGCGAATGGTAAGTACATTATGCCCCGTAACACCTCCGCTCAGTATCCATCTTAAAAGTATCTTTTCTATGGCTAATATCCTGAATTTTTTATTTACTTATAATTCCTGAATATAATACGGAAACGTAGAAATATAAAGATGAGCGGTCTTAGAGACCTTCTGCCATTCATTTCTGCCTCTTCTTTATACTAGAGAAAAAGCGAGTACCTTCTACTAATTCCACTAAGACCCTTAGAATAATCAGCGAGTTTTTTCACTTAAGTCCATAGCTAGACTGATGGATGACCAAAAAGAGTTTCATTTTGTATATAAAAAATGTTTATTATTATTTTGAATATAGAAAAATGGGAGAATATTCCCCAAAATCGGCTCTGAAACCTCGTGTTCAGTATGCCAAACCGGCTCGAAGCTGTAATCAGAGCCCGAGGAGGCAATACCAGCTATTAAAAATTAAATAACATGTAAAACATACTTATAAAACGTTAATTGAGCTTTTGGACACAAAGTTTAAAACGGCTATAAGTTAAAAATGTTAATAATGTATAGTTGACTATAGTTTCAAAGAAAGCTGATAAAATTTTCTATAAAACGTTTTTTATTAATAAGTTTAGAAAAAAAAAATTAAGAAGTGTGATACTTAGTTTTGCAGGCCAGAGGTGTCACGAAGAATCATGAGTATACGTACGTACCTACTCACGAATACAAATGAATTGATCAGCTGGAGCTGTAATTCTGGACTTTAGTCGTTGGGTCTAGGCCTCGGTATATCCAACATATATAACTGTACCTATATCCGAGTTTTTTTCGTATCCAGTGCTTAAACTTCCAAGAAGGGTTTAGTAACTTAGCTTATATCGTTTTCTTTAAGCCGCCTCCCGTAAATATAGCAGCCATAAAGTTGAATATCTTGAGAAATATTGGCGGGGAGCTATATAGAGCGCTACCTAATATATCTTGGTATTATTAAAGTTCGTGAGTATTCAAAAATATAACCACAAAAGAACTTATATTTAGAATCTACTTTGTTGTATATACAATAGGACTGACATGTTAATTTATATAGCAAATATCCTTACAAATAAATCAGAATTAAAAAAAAAATATACCTCATTTCTGATAATTAACTGTACTTCTCGAGCACAATACAATACAAAATGCTTTATTGTACACCAGAAAAAGAATATTACAAAGAGCATTCCGTAAGACAAGAACAATCTACAAAATTAAAGTGTTCTTCCAAAAATCTTCTAGTTCTATCAAATTGGTTGTTTGCGAGGAAATTCCATGAGCTACGAGTATGTAGATATTAATTATCTCTGCGAGTTTATTGCTGAGTTTAAGCTGAGTATTTGATATTTTGTTGTAAAGTACCTACGTAGAGGTTTAGTGTAAGTGAAGCTTTTTAGTTTTTTATTAGATAATTTTAAAGAATGTGCCATTTTACTAGAGCTAACAGTAATTTTTTTCAAAACCTTTCTGTTTCATATTATTTTGTTTATTTAGTTTGATGTAATTTATTTTGTAAAAGTCTGTGAAATAATTTTGAATTTACAAAGAAGGTGCACATTGAAGTTTATTTTTATTTTAACTATTGTGGTTATCATAGAATAATCTAAGATTCATCATATTTATTTCATTCGACAGTGTTTAAAACCGTTTGAATCTCCAAATATTGAGATTCTTTCTCGATTAAAATAAAATTCTCTTTGTTCAAGGTATAATAAGATCTGAAGTGCTTCTGCTGATCAAAGCGACTTGAAATCAAGCAAGGTAAGCCTGATTTATATCAAAAGTCTACATTTTGGTATAAATTAGGCTTACCTTGGTGAAGACTGATTTAACAAATTTTAAAGATTGTTTAAGTGTACTTGCTGAAATGGACTTGTTGTGTGAATCAGATGAGATACTAAATCGTTGGCGCGGTTTTTCACACGTTTTTTGATTTGTTTACAACAAAAGTAATATTGTGTTGTTCGGCCCGCGTCTCCGCACGCGCTTTTCAAGTAGCCTATGTCCGTCCCCGGAATACCATTTACCTCCCTGCCAAATTTCATTATGATCCGTTCAACTGTTTAGGCGCAAAAGGTAACAGACAGACATACAGAGTTACTTTCGAATTTATAATATTAGTATGGATTACTAGATCTTCGGTCTTAGAGATATAGACTGTGTAACTATAAAAAAACTATCGTTGTTTAATGTAAATTTAAAATGTAGATACGACGCTACACTTTAGTGTTTAAAATTCTAACTAGATGTCGCCAGTAAATGTGGACGAGGGCTGAATCGCGCTGACGAGAACGCACGGGTTTGGATACAATCTGGTTGCGATTTTTCAAATAAATAAATTCTACTGAGACGGTCGTTTCATTACGTACCTATCATCTAATTCAGCAATCGGAGTTGGTACTGTGTCGTTCAATCGTAGTTTGACGAATTGGTTAGGAATATCAGCGGTTAACTACGAACTAGGTTAGCAGTCAACCCGCTCACATTCATAATGAACAGTTGAAGATCTCGACACTCAGAATCTTTTGGTAGGTACTCCTCACAGAAATATATCTAGATAGAAGCAAAAAGTTTATTTACTTCGCGTGCCGAAAAAAAGGGCTGGAGAGCCTCTTTGCGAGCCGCAAAATTCAGTCCGCTCCCGTCCGCGACGACTGCGCCAATCACTGCGTGCCCGTGGCGTAGTCGCGGCATGCTCGCTGCGCACTCGCCTCGCTTTGAGATCGCTTGCAAATCGACAGTGTGATAAGGCTCTTAGGTTTGGAGCTCGCTGACGGCCTATGATAAGCCAAGTACTACTTAGGTCTCTTTTCATTTATTTTAATCTTAGGGACACTTAGTTATGTCAAAGAATGTATCTAACAATGGATTACTTACATGCTACAGGAGTTTACACTGTTTGAAAAACACAGTTTGAAGATCAGAGTGACTTCTAGGGCTCTGAGCTAATTTTTCGTTGAAATGTCCAGAGATCGGTGGCCTTTGTCTGGTAGAAAATTATGTGTTGTGTGGTGTTAAATAACATATTTTTCAGAGGTCTGTCCGATCAATCCATTGTCCATTACAGCGGGGCGTGTAACTAATGTATTGCATTTATTTAATTCGCGTTGTAACATTAAGCTGAGTAATTACTTGGTGCAAGGCAGCAACAAAAGCGTATTGTCATCAAATATTGTCTTTTCTTGAAGTTTTAGTCATAGTTTTATAACACTTTGTGTGCCAACGACCCACAACCGACACACTGCCGAAGTTGCCTCCCTTCTGGCTGAGGATGGGCAGAGAAATACCTTAAACGAACCATAAACTATTTTAAGTCTTTTTATAAAAGAAGAGTTCATAACTTCAACTGGGCTAGTAATTTTTATCCGTAATTTCAGTACTGCATGTCGGCATTTTCACTCAATGGTTAATTTTCGGTAGACTTAAGTAAACTTTTTACAGCTTTCAAATGACAAAATGGTGAAAATAAAAAAAAATGTTTGCACAATCTGTCAAAAGTTTGCCCGTATGATGAAAGCATGCTCAGTCATCGATCTATGCTCGAGTTACGCTTTTCTATGGCATAAACGTCACTTAAGCGTAGATCTACGCCTGAGCAAGCTTTCATAATACGCGCCTTAGATTCACTGTGCTATTTCACAGCGTGACATTTTACCAGCGTGACGCCCTTTCGTCTTAAGTAAACGTAAAATACAGAGCTCCATTTTATAAACCTCTACTTTATACAGAGCTGCATAAAATAAAGCTCTACCAACATACAGAGTTTTTAACTCAAGCCCCACCACAAAATGAACAGCGTTGAAGCACAATTTCAGAGCCCTCGGCAACTCAAATAAAGTGCGTCAGTAATGAGCAGTAATCGGAATTATGGGGGCTAAAATACCTACTGCTCGAAAAATAACAGAAGAAAGTGGACTAGATATTTTTAAGGTAGAACTAAATATTTTTTCGGCCAAAACAACAAATAATGTCTCGGTTTTCGGGACATTACTAAAGTACATCTAAAATTAATTCAGTAAAACAACTATCGAGCTAATTTTCGGTTTTTTTTTTCAAAAAACAGTACGCACGATTTCTATTATTTAAAAAAAAATAATGTAATTTCCTTTTCGTCGTTTCAACAATGTCATTAAAAGGCGCAGAAGGTAATGTTATTTACATACCAGCTTATATGAATAACTAGTTTCTGCCCGTGGCTTTGCACGCGTTGTTTATATAGAAACCTGTAGCTTGATTTATGAGATAAAACATAGCCTATGTTTTATTCCAGGCCTAGAACTACATCATCTTTGCAAAATTTCAGTCCAATCCGTTCAGTAGGTTTTGGCGTTAAGAAGTAACAAACATCCATCCAAACTTTCGCATTTGTAATATTAGTGTGACTAACAAAGAAGGTATAGGTAAAAATAAACAATTTTATAGTTTTCATACCATTTATTAATTTTGTACAATTATTGAAATCAACGTAAACTCAATAACTATGAAAGTAACCAATCTTAAGAGACACAGGAGATTATTATTTCGGTTAATGTAGAAATTAGTCTGTTAATCTGAATCGCTAAAGGTTTCATCAGGAATGGAGTTTTCCTTGTTATCATCACATATAATATTTTCGTCTGGAGAATTAAAATAGAGATAGGAGTTAGGAGATTTTCCATATTTTAAATTTTCAAACTATTTCTTTTTGTACATAAAATCCATTTATAGGTAGAGAAGGCCTTTTCAACATCAACTGAAGTTATAGGTGCAATTCAGTCGTAGTACAATTTAGGGTGATCTTTAATTCACGACTGTACAATCCCATTGGTAGGTTTGGTTGCCATTTGATTGCACAATTACTGTAAATAACGAGAAAAGATAAGATAAAGTTTTATCCGGGGGTGTCCTCTTAGCGTAAAAAATGGTTTAATGATAAGTAAACGCGAGTAGGTAGTTATAAAATTTGTGCACGGACTAAAATATAAAGCAATTGTTTGAAATATGATCCCTAAGTTGTTGAATAAAATTGTTTGAATTTGGTTAAAAATAGTTTAAAAATAGTTTAATCGTTAGAATGTACCGAGTTAACCATCGGAAATCTTGCCTTTGAATCGTCATAACTTTTTACATGATAATGAATCACAAACATTGATTTTTGTTTTTACGAGTAGACCTTAGTGATTGTGAAATGTGATAATGTTTTTAGGGTTCTGTACCCGAAGGGTCAAAACAAAACCCTACTACTGAGCTCCACTGTCCGTCCGTCCGTCCGTCCGTCTGTCACGTGGCTATATCTCATGAACCGTAAGAGGTAGACAGTTGAAATTTTCAGATAATATGTATTTCTCTTGCCGCTATAACAACAAATGATAAAATTAAATAAATATCAAAATGAAAGGGGCTCCCATACAACAAACGTGATTTTTTTGGCTATTTTTGCACTTAATTTGACAAGTTACACTTCAACTGTAATAACCCCAAACACCAAAAAATAAAATTAAAACGGGGCCTCTTAACAAGTGAAAATTTGATGTTTCTTTGAAAAAGTTGCCTGATTTTTACGGTACGGATACCTTGGAACCCTCGCACTTGGCGGTTTATTTGAATCCTACGTTGTACGCGCACATAGCAATACCTTGAGAATCAAACTTGTAGGGGACTACCTCAAAATCAACGGCGCAGACATCACCAAAATTGTTGTATAGCTAGCTACTCTTGATTTCTCAAAAATAATATATATTTTTTTAAGTTTTACGGGATAAATACTAATCCCTCGGGAATAAATTTTTATGAGACCACCTCGAGATCATTTTCTTTATAATAGTGAAAGAATCAGCAACATCGGTTAACCAATGGCGGAGCAAGTATGTTATTTTCATGCAACTCAATTAATCCATATTTTTATATAAAAAGGAAAATATGCATAAAAATAAAAATATGGGTGAATTGAAAACCTCCTCCTATTTTGCAATCGGTTAAAAAACTTTAACACAATACACATTCGTATGTATAGACAGAATCGCGCTGCTAGTTTTTTTTGAAACCACATTCTACAAAGCGACAATTAATTAGAATTAATTGCCAATTAATTTAATTATTAAACTACGTCAAATCAAGATACATTACTACTAAAGGACACTTTGTGTTAATGAATCTAGTTCCTTCCTCCTTCCGGACTTCCTGTAATGACTTACTCACCTACCGCCTTCAAAAAGAAAATTGAGAGATACTTAGGTAAACATTGAGTAAAGATACCTACGTTATTTAGGATTTCGCAATCGAAAAGTGGAACCCTTAAATTTTCGTCATCAGACGTGTCTAATACATTTTTTGAATTACTGGATTTTGCACGGCTAGAATCACATTGCATTTACAGGTGGAAACACACTATTGAAACGCCACGCGACCCGACGAAACGCCATGCGTGTTAAGTTGAATCAATTCGTATTAATTTTCTATGACTAGAATCACATTGTAAACACTCTACGCGACGCGCGTGACGTTTCAATAGTGTGTGGAGCGCTTTTGGCGTTCACTGTTTACCATCCGCGGTGTGGTGTGAGTCACACCGTGTGACCTAAAGCGGCACGCCGCCGCCGCCCCGCCGCAACTACACCGACAAAAAGAAGTACATGCGCGTTGTGGACACCCAAAGTACTGTTTAATAAATTGACTGAAATTTACTAAAACTAATCTAAATATGAGGTAAGACCACACTTAAGATGAGAAAGAACTACCCTCAAATTTTAATTTAACTTCACAACTTAAATGCAGAGTAATATACACACTCTACTTGTTTAATTTAAAGAAACAATTTTAAAACGCTAACATTTTGCTTTTTTCAAGAAACAAACTGCCTACTGCTGGGGGAATTTTAATTATGTTTGCATTCTTTTGGCGGAAAACATAGCGCTCTGCAGTTTTTCAACCTTGCAACCCTGTTTTATTTAATAGACTCCGTTAATTTTTAGAGTACATCCGTGAACGGGTTAAAGTTTAAAGAAAATGCGAAGAAAATATTCAAATGAGGTGAATTTTTACCTGAGGAGGTACTTATAAGCAATGTTCTGTCTAATATGCTAAAGTTTTAAGCGTTATTGAGTCGTTTGTAAGAAAGTTTTTTTATTTCAAGTTGGCCACACTTTTACAGTCTCTAGGTAAGGTGTTGTAACCTACTATACATGTAGTACAAGACCAGATGGTCTGCTGCATTCTGCAGTCATTTTTTTTTTAGTAATATGTTATGTTAGTATGTATGTATTATGTTTTAGCTCAATGAAATATTATCACTTAACTTAAAAATAGTTACCTTCATCTACCCTTATCATTAATCTGTTACCACGCCTAAACGGCTAAACTGATATTAATGAAATTTGGCAGGGAGGTAGACGGTATTATTATTATTAACTCATTCAATTCAGATAATTCATCCATAAAATATACAAAAATTACACATTAAAAATAAAATAATGATTTTTATCTTGAATGATTTTAATGTGATGAATTAAATTAAACAGATTTTAGATTAAATTAGAATTACATAAATAACATTAAAAACATAACACAATTACACACTTACTAACCTAACTTAAAGCTTAAATGGAGCTACTCCCTATTAATATCATCATCCACTTATTTTGGATGGGACATTCCAGTCGAGACGTAATCATTTGTAGGATGCTGTTGCTACTGGCTCGCGCGCGCTGTGATAGGGGGGTATTATGGGGGCGGATATAGGCTACTTTTTATCCAGGAAAAAAGCGTGTGAAGCCGTGGACAGGAGCTAGTTGTTTATGTGTAAAATACTGTGTTGCCAGTTTTGGTAAACATTGGCAACACAGTCTACAGTAGTTTTGTCTAATGCCATAAAATTTCAAATTTCTCAGAAGCACCTGGCTTATCCAGCGAGCGGTAGAGTAAGTTTATATATTTACACTATCCATCAGACGTTTACTACCATTTCTTCTCGAAGGCGAGTGATAAATGATTGCGGTTTTTGTGAGCTGCGTGAGACAAATCGCAAGATTGGAGTAGGGGGTAATTAAGGGGATGTTGACTTGGGATGTTCTCCTATATGTTTCACCTTATACTTGGCTGCATGTTTTCGTTTATGGTGCGTGCATCTGTAACCCTATTTGTTACACCTTATAGGAACTTCCGTGTTTTAGTTTTACGGTTTGGGTCCGTTAGCCAATGGTAGTTTTAATTATGTAATTTGAATATTCTGACGTGAACAAGAGTCTTGTAAAGTCTAAACGAAATAAAGCACTTTGATATATGTTGTCAGTTTCATAAATCGGAATTCCTGCTTATTGTATAATGTATATTTATTCGTGGTATATTTTTTACATAGAAACATAAAATATTCTAATAAGTATCTAACTTAAACGGGATAAAAGTATTAGTTATAACTTCTACCCCTTCCTACGGGTTGTATGTAGCACAAATATGCTCTACATTTTGTTTTGGTATAAAATAGGTTGGTTTGTTGTTCTTTTTTTAGGGTTCCGTACCCGAAGGGTAAAAACGGAACCCTATTACTAAGCCTTCGCAGCCCGTCCATCCTTCCGTCTGTCACAGGGCTATATCTCATAAACCGTAAGAGGTAGACAGCCCTGCCGCCATGACAACAGATGATAAAAATAAAATAAATATCTAAATTATAGGTGGCTTCCATACAAAAAAATGTGTTTTTTTGGCTATATTGCTTTTCGTTTGTCAAGGCAGTATTACTTGAACCACAATAAGTGACACATATAAGTAAAACATCAACTGTTATAACAAAAAATACTAAAAATACAATAAAGTTGAAAATTTGATGTTCTTTGATAAAGTTGCCTGATTTTTACGGTACGGAACGAACCCTTCGTATGCGAGTCAAGTCTCACTTGGCGGTTTATTTCATACAATTATTCACAAATCCAGGCCAGTCCAGTATACGAAAAATAAAACAAGGAACGCGCCAGCTTAAAAAATTACCCATAACTTTGCTTCGTCCGCTGTGCAGTCTTTCAACAACCTAACTTTCTCTAGATTCATAAAGATTAAAGAATTAGGCCCGCGTCAAGATTTTGTTGAAAATCCATACTAATATTCTAAATCTGAAAGTAAGTCTGTCTGTCTGTTACTTTTTCACGCCAAACGGCTGAACGGATCCTAATGAAATTTGACAGGGTAAATGGTATTCCGGGGACGGACATAGGCTACTTAAAAAGCGTGTGCGAAGCCGCGGCAGCAGCTAGTATATTATAATTACTTAATATATTTGATTATTGTTTTAAATTTTTTGTTAACTAAGAAAATTACAATAACAGAATTTACTTATTTATTTATCACACAAAACACATTACAATGCCAACTAAAAAATGAAAATACAAATAAAAATACAGAATAACAATTATATCTAGTATTTACACTCATATCTATTTCCTAAAAATCAAAGCCGTGATGGCATTTTTGTTTGTAATTTATAGACTAAATCTTAATTCTTAATTCTTTATTGCACACACAAGTTAAATCATACATAAAAGTTAACATATAATGAACGCACAAAGGCGACCTTAACCCTAAAAGAGTTTTCTTACAGCAAACCTATGGATATACAGATAATTTATGAACAGAGTGTGGATAGATAATGTGTACACAGAAGAAAATAAAAAAAAATAAAAAATTACATAAAGAATAATATTTTACAAACCTACATACCAAACTACCAATGTTTGTACGTCTGATTTTAAATTTTTTTTTCAAATTTTTATTGACTAAGAAAATTACAATTCAATAATAAAAACAAATTAGAACTAGTATTTACAATTGAAACAATTAAGCTGACTGCAGACTGTTGCAAACAATCCACAGGTAGCTCAACTGATCCATATCAATACCAGCCGGAAGCGTCTCCAAGACGCTGGCTGCATTACCCCGCTGTATGGCAATGCTGATGCGCTGCGCCAGATATCCGCCAGCTCTCTTTTTTCATTAATTTACTGTGGTTGTACTTTTTCCAGTTATATTTCAATAGATAGTAGGGGTCACCCATGAGAGGAATGAATAAAACAGTCAAAAATCCCAGGTTAGCGTGGGTTACACGTTTTCACTCGCTGCGGCCTGGATAATAAATCTCCCAAGGAGCCGAAGAGCCGTGAATGCCGAACGCTCCCCGTAGACGACAGCGCCGCTGATTTCTGGCTTTTGTTGTACCTATCTGTATATAAATGTATCATTGACAAACTGGCAGTTAAAGTGGCAGGCTAAAGGTTTCTTCGTCGCTTCTTTACTTTAGTCTACATACCGAAGCGTCTGAAATGAAAAATATCACTTTATTTCCGTGTCAGTGTTTAATTATTAAGAATTTGACCTTTTCTAAGTGTACATTTATTGTATTTATAGAAATAAAGAGTTTTTGACTGACTTTGACTGCAGTAGCACTGTCTTTTGTATGGCCCATAGGTACGGGACCGAGGCATCTACGTGCCAAACGAAAACTGCATAAACCATCCTGTGTGTGTCGGAAAGCCATAGATAATGATTAATAATTTCCATGTAACCAGGGGGTTAAGTAAGAAAATCAAGAATTGTCGGCTTCGCACCCTTTTGTTCTGCATAGGAAGATAACCTATGTTCTTCCCCAGGATACATTTTATCTATCTCAACGCCTAACTTTATCAATATCCGTCCAGCCGTAGCTAGCATAAAAAAGTTAGTAGACATACTAAGACGGATACAAATTTTAGTTTTTTTTTTGTTTGAAAAGAAAACAATTAGGTAGTTTTCGTACCTAATCAATAACCAAGAACGAAGGTTAAATTAAAAAGTTATCTGAGCGTCTGGTCGAAGCGACGCGTGACCCGAGAGCTGGTGGGTAGGTATCCGGCTCAGCGCATTGCCTTACAACGGGGCAATGCAGCCAGCGTCTTGGGGACGCTTCCGACTGGTATTGATATGGGTCAGTTGAGCTACCTATAGATTTTTTGCAACAGTCTGCAGTTAGCTTAATTGTTTCAATTTTAAATACTACTTCTAATTTGTTTTTATTATTTGATTGTAATTTTCTTTGTAAATAAAGGCTACTGCCAATAATTAAAGAACGTAGTAACTAGAATCTTTTTTAATAATCAAATTCACCAATGAATTTAAACTCAATACAATTATCAATTCATTGTTATTACTCATCGATTGGTTGGCTGTTATCCAACTGCATAATAATTACATCGCTACATTTACTCCTTCATGGAGATAAATGTCACTTCGGTTTATTTGTAGCAGTATGCACCATCATCATCTGAAAAAGTTTTATACTGAGTATGGACACTGCCACAGTCATTTTCGTTTTCGTTAAGTCAAGCTTATTCCGAAGTTGCCAGGAAGACATCGATAAAAGTGCGTCTTTTTCTCTAGTAATTTTCAAAAGTTTTATTTATATTTAATGCTTATTATTTAATTGCTGCTGCTCGGGTTTTTGCAAGCGTTTTTCCGGGGTTAAAAATAACCTATACGTTATTCCAGGTTAAGAACAACATTTATGCATTATGTAGTTTCGGCAACAAACATCTAAACATCCAAACTGTCGCATTTATAATGCTAGCACAATAATAGTTTGATTTTATGTAGAGTGCCTAGAATAAAATTTATCTCCTAACCGTGATCAATTTACCCGAATCACGTCTTGTCCAATTCCTATAAAAAATGCACTGCTTTGAATAAGAATAAATAAGAATAAAATATATTTATTTTATAAACAGACTTAAACATACACAACACATACTTAATAATACAAACAAAGCTTAATTAAAGAGGTAACAAAAAAAAACATATAAATAAATAAAATAATAAATAAATAATGCTGGACAATCCACACAGCATCATCTAGCCCCAAAGTAAGCAGAGCTTGTGTTATGGGTACTAGATGACTGATAAACTTAATACAATATATAACATAGATAGATATTTTTTATTATATATAGAAAATACCCAGAACACCCGGAACAAATATTTGCAGATCGTACAAACATTTGTCCCAAGGCGGGAATCGAACCCGCAACCTTCTGCGTCGCAGGCGGACCTTCGCCCGCCGCGCCACATCGGTCGTCAAATAACAAATATAACAAATGATGACAGTCTGTTTACAAAATTGGCTCTGGCTCAGCATGTGTTGGATGACTAGCAAACTAGCATCCAACGCTGGTCTTCCGCCAGAGCCACTTGTTGGCGCTACGGATACGGATAATTCACAATAATATTATAACGGAATACATACAAACCAAAACACAGTAATAAAAAGCAATAAAATACTAATAAATAGATATATAAAGACATTCATAATACACTAGTGTCGTGCCTTAGACTTTCCTGCTCCTTCTGGTGATCAAATATAAATTTCTTTAATTTTGTTCTAAAACCATGTAAGCTTTGCAGGTTCCTTATCGGCTTTGGATACTAAAGCTTAGTGCATATTAAAATCCTTGCACTCTCCAAAAGTACATATTTTATATTCGAAACCAATATCATCGAACACAAATACATTGTCTCACAATTTAATATTCTGTCAAAACAGCTCATATATGTACCTTCATCAGTCATAAAGTTTCAGACATGCGTCGTTCTGCCCCAAATACCACGTGATTTAGAAAGGCAACCTAAACAGTGGTGTTATTTACAAAGAAACCTGTCAATCTAACCGTCCATTTGTTGCCAAGAAACGGCGTATATTTAGAAAATTCAATTAGTCCACCGTTCAAGTCTAGGATTACGGCTTACAGGACACATTAGCGTGAAATTAACTCCCGGTTAAATGTCAAAGTAATATCGCGGATGGAGGGAAGTTTATAAGCTTTGACAGTGCTGGAGTTGCATAACGTGGGGAAAGATGAAGCATGAATTGGTACTAAAAGTATCAAAAATAAACCGGATAAGTATGTGAGTCGGATTCGCGCACTAAGTGGTCCGTACTTCAGATTTTTAGGGTTCCGTACCCGAAGACAGAATCCTATTACTAAGCCTCCGCTGTCCGTCCGTCCGTCCGTTTGTCACAGGGCTCTATCTCATGAACCGTAAGAGGTAAACAGTTGAAATTTTCAGAGAATGTGTATTGCCGCAGCAAATAATAAAAATAAAATAAGTATCCAAATTAAAGGGGGCTTCCATACAAAAAGCGTGATTTTTTTGCTTTGTTTGTCAAGGCTGTATCTCTTGAACCACAATATAGGTACACATGAAACTTTATAATTAAGTAATAATTAATTTATTTTATAATTAAGTAACACTTCAACTGTAATAACAACAAATACTAAAAATATAATAAACAAGTGATAATTTCTTGTTCTTTGTAAAAGTGACCTGATTTTAAAGGTACGAAACCTTTCGTGTGCGAGTTGACTCGCCCTTGGCGGTTTATTTTTTTATTTTGTGGTAGAGGCCAAAGTAACACGTATTCTGTAGAACATTCTAGTCGTAGTAAAAGGTTACCTTGCAACCAAGGGGTGCCTGAAAATATATTTTCAGTAGCCTCTTGTTACTTATTTATAAAATACTTTAAAATTGTTGTCAAGTTACAATATAACACAGTTTCAAAGGTTTTTCCCAGCAGTGGAACGAAATAAATCATTTACTTTAATACTCTTTTGTGTGTGATTTACCAGATATTTTTGCGTCCATGATCGTTAGACCTTTGCTCCTTTCAAAGCGCCTAAAATACGGCTTTCCAACGTAAAAGTCTTTGTCTGTTCAGCTCTTGGTCTTTACAAAGAGCTTTCATAGAAACCTTGGCCAGCTCAGCTCAAAGCACACTGGTTTCAATATACATTTCGTATTATTTGACTAGTTTATCTAGGTCCTTCTGTTTGGACAGATTTCAAGTACTGTTAAGCTTGTGTAAACTTATTTAGTTCTCTGAGTATGCAATGAAATATTTCAACGGTACAAAATGAGGTCTGAAACTGAAATCTGAGCCAGTTTTATTCTAGTGCCTGAGTGTCCAGATTATAAGCATTCTTTTGTGTTTTAGATTTTAACTGTACAAACTGCGGGCCGCGCACACGTTTTCTATTCGTTTATAAAACGAATAGTCGTAGTTTTCTTACAGCGATCTCCTTAAGTATACGTGTATATATACTTATATTATAAATCCGAAAGTAACTCTGTCTGTCTGTCAGTTCCCTTTTTACGCCTAAACGGCTGAACGGATCTTATTGAAATTTGGCAGGGAGGTAAACGGTACCCCGGGGACGGACACAGGCTACTCTTTATCCCGGAAAAGAGCGTGCGAAGCCGCGGGCAGCAGCTAGTATTGCTATAGATCCACGCGCGTTGTTTAAACTTTAAATACGTGTGGCATTGCGCAGTGCGAAAGAGATGAGAAGAACGTCATACTATACGCCTGCAGACCGAATCCATACTAATATGGAAAATTCGAAAGTAACTCTGTCTGTCTGTTTATCTATCTGTCTGTCAGTCTGTTTATCTATCTATCTGTCTGTCTGTCTGTCTGTTACCTTTTCACGCCTAAACGGCTGAACGAACCTTGGTGAAGTTTGGCATGGAGGTAGATGGTAACCCGGGCACGGACATAGGCTTATTTTTATTAAGGAAAAAAGCGTGCGAAACCGCGGGAAGCAGCTAGTACGTTATAAGTTAATTCGGTTCGCTTGACTTCCGGTGCGTATTCGATAAACGTATTTAGCTGTTTACGTTTTTTTTTGCAGTTGAAGCGATGTGTGAACGTTTCATACTCAAAATATACGCCACTACTTATTCGATGAGATTCATCCTGCAAAAAACGTGCAGTACAATGCTTTGTGGATCTAGCCTTATGTTACAAAGCCAAACGCAATATGCCGGATACGAGAAGAGAAACCTAAGCCCTCTTACGCTTACACCTTCTTCTTCTGCTTCTTCTTGTCAGATGGCTTCTGACGCTTACAATACCTACGCTTATACCTATAACTCCGCGGGCTAACTCTACTGACATACTTCAGCTGTCATAATCTGTCATACTGTTATATTCAGAGCCGCTACTAGCTTCGGCTTGTATATACGCGGCATAATGCTGAGACAGGGACCTTTTTCGCCCCTTATGTAACACACTGTATAAATGCATCTGTTTTTTTTGTTTTTTAGTGTTTCGAAGATCGGAGATCGGTTTCGAAACCCTTTTGGTCTCGCTTTTTCTGTTTTTTTTTCCGTCCCCCGTTTAATATCTCAGCAACTACAGAAGCAAATAACGTGAAATTAAAAATAATAATAGATTTCGTGCGCCGGTACGGACCAAAAGAAAAATAAAAAATAAATTAAAAATGAAAATGTAAATTTTCAGTACAAATTGTAATGTCGAAATTTTAAAAGATACCTACAATGTCAAGTGGGGTATTAAAAAAATCAGTCAGTTTGTACATTTCAAAACAGCTTTTAAATTTCTGTAGGTTTGATACTTTTTGAATATTTTGAAAAACCTCGAAAAAATACCCATTCCCCCTATCTCCGAAGTTTGCTGAGCTATCCATCTGTAAAAAATTAAATGTATGTAGCGTGTGTCGGAAAAATATAGAGAAGTCTGTAAGTAGACCATTTTTTGAAAAATGGTCAAAAGGGGGGACTATCTCACCGATTGGGGTATCAAATGAAAGGTATCGGTTTGTGCATCTTATCTTAAAACAGTTTTTGGAATTTCTGTAGGTTTAATACTTTTCGAAATATTTTGAAAAATCTCGAAAATCTTACTTTTACCCTCTATAGTCCGCAGCTTGCAAACGGATACATCTGTTAATTTTTTGGTATTCATCAAATAGGAAAGTCTCTAACCAGTAGATACCTATAGTTTATATTGGTATACTTGTTCGAAACCCTCGGCGCGCGAGTCACACTCGCACTTGACGGATCTTGTTTTTGTCTATAATCTATTGCTTTTCTTGCACCTGCCTATTATTGTAATGTGCCGTTTTATGTATTATAGGTCCAACTAAATTTATTTTCTTTCTTTCTTCCTTTCTTCGCACATGATTGAAAGAGGAATCCGTAATCTTTAGGGACGCCGTCATCGAAATTGTTGAGGAGGCCTAAATGTTACAAAGACTGTTTAAGTAGCATATGGTCCAATTTCCGTACAAGTTTTGCCAATGTACCTACTTTTCAGTGAATATGACAAGAGGCTTGACACAACTTCCATCGTGATAATGTAGTTTAAAATCAGCAGATTTTTCCGAACTTAGAGCGATAACACACTGGCGATTTGTAAACGAGTCCAATGAGTGCGTGCAAGAAGTTTGTCGCAGCTCCCGCGGTGTCTTCGCGTTGAATTCGGCGCGCGCTCGTAGGGAACTCGCGGCAAGCTCGTTGTGCAATCGCCTCGCTTTGAATTCATTCGCAAATCGCCATTGTGATAAGGCCCTTATACCTACTCGTACAATAAAGCGCGCAGAAATTCTCATTCCGCACAGTTCAAAAACGTGCTCCATTTGAAATGGTTTATTTCTAACCTTTACCGTCATAGAGCCATGAAAATATTCTTCCATCACTAGCCCCTAACATTACCGTTAGATTACGTTGAAAGATTCTTGTGTTCCGTGACTCGAAGCTATCAAATGTCGGGTGGGATCGTAAAAACTCAGTTTAGGTATGTCATCTGCGATGGAATTTGCATTATTTCGTCGTGTAGTCTTGAAAAGAGAGAGAAAGAGTTTACAGAATTGGATCTATAGAACCATGAAAGTAAATAGTTTTATAGCTTCTTCATGCGAGGCCATATAAATGGCTATGAGTTATTATGTATATTTAAAAGGATAAGCGATTTTCTGGGGACAACGCCCAGCCCAAACCGCAGAAGCTAGAAAGCTGAAATTTGAAAAGCAGGTACCTGTTACTAAACAACCTTCCGCTAAGAAGGGATTTTTGGAAATTTCACCCATAAGGGGGTGAAAAGGGGGATTGAATTTTTTTTTGGTGTTTTTTTGCTTTAACCAGTGGCCCAATTAGCTTGAAACTTACAGAGAATACTAAAATACAAAACGACTGAACATGTGTTTCAGGATTTTTGAATTTTTTCCTGAAAATGGTGTAAATCGGGTTATTAAAGTTTGTGATTCGTAATAAACTATAAAGTAAATAATGATACACGTATTGTTTTAGGTGTGCCTAGGTGTGCAATCAATTTCCACGCGGGCGAAGCCGCGGGGCGCAGCTAGTTATGCATAAAATGTGTAAAACTGGTGTTCTCCGAATACAATACAAATAAAATGAAATAAT
The DNA here is from genome assembly GCA_963662085.1 of Eupithecia inturbata. NCBI lineage: Eukaryota > Metazoa > Arthropoda > Insecta > Lepidoptera > Geometridae > Eupithecia > Eupithecia inturbata. The sequence continues at coordinate 2,879,502 of OY759180.1, read as the reverse complement.
TAAAAGATCATTTCTATCTCACAAAGAAAATGTTCGTTTGTCACTGACTATGGTTGACAATAATATTAATTGCACGGAACGGACCAAACTGAAGACCTCTTATTGGAGGCCAATTATTTCACCACAGATTAAAGAAATCGAAAGTTTGACTAAATTGGGCAAATCGTGGATGAGCCAATGTACATACCGCAGATGATAATCAAGACGATGAACTCGGATAACCTAGATGAACTCTTAGCTTTGCGTTCAAGTAAACATTGTATATTAAGGAGTGAACCTAACGGGTTTGGTTGTCAATCTAGGCCTAGATCTCAGTACTCACGGGATCCCCAGGTAAAAACTCGAATTACATAACATTCGTGTTTTTTTCCTTGAACGTGAAAACACAAATGTGACAAAAAATACGATTAAAAAAACATGAAAGTTACTGTTTCGAACATAATTTGGACGAAACATCGGGAACACTGCGGTCTATTGACATGATTTATGTTTTGATTCGTAGGTTGTTACTAATTATTTGGTTCCTTGAACCAGTTTCTTTATAAGTTGTGTCGTTTTCTTGTAAATAAGCAAAAACTTGATTTTTGTACTTACGACGTTTCAAAAACGTACGCTCTGTCCCGCTTCTATAAACGCGAAATTTTATGCCTATCCCTTTCACAAAATGACGTGCAATGCGCCTTCTAAATAAAGTACTCAATTTATCTATACCGTTTTCCGATACTTCATACACTAGGTACCTAAGTTGGGTACTTAAGTCATTAACCTCTCATGGCTGTATCATAAACTCTTATTATGAAAGTTGGAAAACCATTAATGGAGCTCGCTAGACTATACTGGCTTGATAGTCTTAAAATATTAGTACAAGAGGCGACGACCCTTGTAGTTTCTACATAAGAATAAATTCGCAAAACACGTCTGAAGTAAGAACAAAGTTCCTATCAATATTATTTAAATTAAATACGGAGAACTCCAGCATCGATAGTTTATCCCCCTGACTGGTCTAAGTCATCTAATCATATCTTTTTTTTTTTATGTTTTACAGAACATTATTGTTATTTTCATTAAACCAAACTTAACAATGTGGTTACCTATCGATGGGGCTCTTCAAATATGTAGGTACCTACACCTACTTATTTTTTAAGTCTTTTAAGATTAAAAGCCAATAGCAATTTCTTACGTGTGTTATTTTACTTCTTACAACACTCACAAAAATCTTTAGATGATATTTTAGATAGATAGCTAATACTTTATTGCACACTTAACTTAGAAATGATTTACAAAATAATAATTATGGAATAAGCGACAATTGGCGGTCTTATCGCTCAAGAGCGATCTCTCCCTTACCTTAACCTTTAGATTGATGTTATAATGTAATTTTTAAATATTTTTGAACAAATTATAGCGGTCTCTTAAACTATTATAGTATCTGGACCTCTCTGAAAGTTTACAGCAAGTTCATAGGCGCCTGAGCCTGCGGCTGTTTTATGCGACGCAAGATTTAAAATTCTCTTTGAGGGTAGTTGAATAAAAACTTTTTGTCTCGCGTGTTCGCCGGCGGAAGCAAACTAAAAGAATAATGGCCACTTTTGAAGAACGTAGGTCCAGTATATTCATCATTTAATTTAAAAAAAGCCCTTCGTTCGCAGAATCATACAAATCGTTGTGTTAATCTAATATAAGATAAAGAACCTATTCTTATGTGCTGGTCTGGTCATCCAGTGTTAAGATTTGACTAAAAAATTAACAAGGGATGAAAATTGACTCACTTTCTTTTTGGTGCTGGTAGAGTCTGAAAAATGCTAACAAAATCATGGGCGTCTAATATCTACAACAGTTTTTGTTCGCATTTTTATGTTAATTACATAGGTTTGTAAGGAACATAAAATTCATACATAGCACTTTCAAGTAACATAAAATAGAGTATTTTGTTCTAAATAATGGCGTTAACCGCATTATAACCATTGTAAAAAGCAGATAAATGAATTGTTAATGACATGCTAAAATACGCCATTATTGCAAGGCCAAACCCTTGCCCTTTTCAAGCCATACAAATGACTGAATTAACTACTATTATTATTCTTACAAATGTTATGGAAGCCACAGCCCCAAGTTTTTAACTTTCAAGGTTCTGAAGTTCGAAGGTCAGCAAAGAAAACATGCAAAGCTGAAACTTTGTACTTTAAACCGGCACGAGGCTAATTTATCAGATTTGTTACAAAGTTTATCTTGACTACCCCAAAGGCTTATATTATTATAGTGTGCAAGCCCTCACACTCAGGGTAATTTCTAACCCCCTTATTCATAATGTCTGCTTACTTAGAGCATTGCTATCTCTCATCCTGTCTCTTTCTATTGACATAAGTCAGAGTAAGAAATAACGCTGATTAGCAACTGTTTTAAGTTAGCAGACAATAATGAATAAGGGGGTTAGAAATTTAATAATATCTCAAGAAAAATCCACTCTTAACTGGACTAGAAGCCGACTTAAGAGGGCTATTACAAAAAAAAACGAGAATATCTCGTTTTTTTGGTTCAAATTGTATGATTAATAATAATAATGACCGGTGATTCACCTTTTTGATATATTTTTTAATGTAGAATAGTTTTATAATATTTTATTTTCTATAGTAAAAAATGTATTTTTTAACGAAGTTAAAATAAATGATGTAAATAATAATAAAAAATGTATTTTATAACGAGATTTAAAATAAATAAAGTGTATAATAATAATAAACAAAGAAAGGCGCAATAAATTAAGTAGTCAATTATTCAATTCAATAAAAAAAAAATTTGCAGGTATTTAAAAAATAGACCTAATATTGTAGTTCAAGCAAATGTTAACCATTATTTTGGTATAAATATTATCTCAAAATGATGTAGAACTTCGGAGATATTGTGGTTTGTTTCGAAGCCTTTTCGGTTGATAATCGAGTTCGGTAATTTTTTTCTTTTTTTACATAAAAGCATATAACGAAAATGCATTCTATTATTACTCAAGTATAAGACATTCCTAACAAGAAAAAAAAATTGGTGGTCTTTATTCAAAAGAATCTAGAAATGTGAGCTCCCAAAACAGGTCTTCGAGAGTTTTTGCCTAGACACGCATCGGGAGAATGACTATAACTACATAAAAAAATAAGTTTTCTAAAATTTGTTCTATTTTTATTGTGGTAGAGAAATTGAACTAGTATTAACAAGTAATTATTATTTGAAGCAACAAACGGAAATCATACTATTTGGACGATGAAACCGTGCAATTTCTCGTTTTTTTGTAAAAGTCCCGTTGAAGTCGATTTTTTTGAGATATTATTTAATTTTTTGACATACCTTCATAACGTTTTGTACCTACTTGAAAATAACTTGTAAAAGCCTGTAATAAATATAATGTCACTGCCAATGCGAAAGCATACCTCTTCTCGCTCCACGCCTCTCTCTCTCACTCACAGAAATGGATTTAAAATATATCTGCTAAATATGAAACCTATGTATGACGAAATACTGAAGTGTTTACTGAAATTCTTCGATTATAATTTTTGCCATCAGTTTTTACCAAGATTTCTGTCAAGTATTTGAAAGTGGAACTAACATTGATCTATATTATAGGCCCTACCTAGGCCCTAGGGCTAAACAATTTTACCGGGGCGACGAAATACCAACTGACAGCAGATCTAACACAAAACTCGAAACAAAACAACATAAAACCATAGAGCATGAAAACTCTTTACCACAAAATATGCTCGGACTGCCATGAAATAAGAAAATTTCATACTAACTCTACGATGATAGGGCGCTTCCATAAAGATTATTTGTCAATAGGTACACAAGTAACAAATATACAAAATATACTTAATTATATGTATTGGCTATGACTTGTCAATAATGTTTAATACGATTTTGCTGTAAAGAGGCAATAGTCGGGAGATAAACTTAAATAATATGGTCCTTAAATAATATTTGACTCTAGGTAAGGTGAATTTACGAGAGTGTCAGGTAACTTTGTAGTATAATAAAATTGATGTCCAGATGACTGTAATCGTTTTCTAAAAACTCTTTGATACTATATAGCGTTTTTTCAATTAAAAGTTTTCTTAATTCTAAATTAAATCTATTTTTATTTTTAATTAGCTTCAAACCTAAGGGGAGCTTATTATAGAGTTTTTGACCCATTATTTTAGGGAGTCTTTTTTGAATACTTAGTCGGTGCGTGATCGGCTCTAGCATCATTTTGTTTCGCACGGTGCGTTTACTACTATCCCCTCTTATAGTGTAATCACTTAATTGTATCCTGACAAACTTAAGTACCTCCATTATGTAGACTGCTACTATATTCCATATGGGTTTTTATTTTGCATATAAATCTACCTGTTCACCCACTCCCAATCTCAGGTCAAAAATATTGGCAGCTGTCATGTCTATTGCTACAGGTTATACGATTCACAGTACATTACACAACTCTTTATTGTACGCCACAAGTAAAATACATATAATAAACCGCCAAGTGCGAGCCGACTCGCACACAAAGGGTGCTAAAATCACGCAATTTTTTTAAAGAACATCAAATTTTCACTTGTTCGGAGACCCCTTTAAATTTTCAGTTTTATTTTATTTTTAGTATTTTTTGTTATTACAGTTGAAGTGTTACTTGTTTATAGAAAATGTTGTGTGTCTACCTATTGTGGTTCAAGAAATACATCCTTGACAAACGAAGGGCAAAAATAGGCGGGTCCATCTGTCACAGACGGACGGACAGCAGAGGCTTAGTAAATAGGGTTCCGTTTTCACCCTTCAGGTACGGAACCCTTTAAAGCAAAAGTACAATGGGCGGTCTTAACGCTTAGAAGCGATTTTTTCCCGGAAACCTTTGGATGTATAGAATAATGAGAATGTAATGTGTGTGTGTGTGTGAGATGAATGAGAATGTGTTAATGTCATACAAATAATGGATGTGTCACTATATTATAGTGAAAATTACTTGCGTATGCCCCTTAACTTCAAAATACACACACCTGAAGTTCGACAGGATAATGCTCATGTGAATTGCAGACCACTTGTAAAATCTTCAGATAGGTATGAGTTAAATAGATTCCTTTTCAGGTATTCGAAGATCGGAGATCGGTCTCGAAACCCTTATAATCTCGCTTTTTCTGTCCATTTTTCCATCTTTAATATCTCAGCGACTACAGCAGCAAATAACTTGAAATTTAAAGTAATAAAACACTTCGTGCGCCCGTACAGACAAATAGGAAAAAATAATCTAAAATTTTCGGTACAAATTGTGATGTCGAAATTTTAAAAGAGACCTACACGGTCAAGTGGGTTATCAAATGAAAGCTATTAATTTGTACATTTCAAAACAGTTTTTGAAATTTCTGTAGGTTTCATACTTTTTGAAATATTTAGAAAAAAATCGAAGAATTACCCATTCCCGTATCTCTAAGTTTGCAGAGCAATCCATATTATGAAATGTTTGTAGATATGGATCTATATTTTTTATCAAGCTGTGGTAACAATTAATTTATTGGAAACTCTAAAAAAATATCCAATAAAGACAGACTGATAATATTGTGCTGTGTGATGCCGGCTTAGAATTTGCACCACCCCAACTCTTTCCGCGGTTGTTGTAAGAGGCGACTAAGAGAGTTCCACCGGGGGTGGCCAGCAGCGCCCTCTGCATAGCAATTCTACCACCGAACTGCGATCCCCAACCCGCATGCCTATCGTGAGGATTATGGGCATTATCCCCCTTGAGAAAAAAGCCAACAAGACGCTTATCAGGGGAAGGCCTGGGTCCAGCATTGGACCAATATAGGCTGTGGAGGTGGAGGATAATATTATGGCTACATTGCAAAATGCCTACTTGCCATAAATTGTGTGTTTGCTAGAAAAAGGGTAATTACTTAAGAAAATTGCAAACTGATAACCAAATCGCGTGTTCTTGTTAATAATCAACTTTAAACGAGTATTGTCTTAATCATTTCAAAGAAGTCGTTAGAGTTTTACTGAAAACTTGGTTTATTAATTATTTAAGTATTTAATTACATCAAACCAATGGGTAGTTTGTTTATGTTCGTGCATGAACACAGTGTCTTACTTTGATAGTTTTAAAGCCAGTTAGTAGTTTAGTTTACACAGGGTGTTTCTTTGAATAAAGCATTGATAAAGATATTCGCGGAGGAGGGGAACTTGTTCTATGGAATCAAGTCAAAAACCATAGACGTACAATACACAGTAGTGTATTATGTAGCTGATTATGTTAGTATTGCTGTTAAGTGTACTTAACAGCAATACTAACATAATCAGCTCTAATTTGAAAACACATTTTTTAACTAAAAAAAAAAATCATAATTATCACCGCACCCACCCCCCACTTCGTTCGATATTGAATAAATTAAACACCCTTAACAGCTTTATTAAATTTAATTATTTAAAACTCAATATTCCCAAGCAAACCCTAAAACTAGAATACTCCACCATTTCGTAGTAGACTTGTAACGCTAACGTCCGTTGTTTCCGTAGACCCTCGTAGCAGTTTTGCTTCGTAGCCTCCGTAGCAGTGCTACGCGAGGTCTACGACGTCCATAGCGAGGAAGGTGGTTTTCGGTTTATGTTGTACAAAATGTTTTCTGGTTTATATTGTACTAAAAGGTAGGGCTCTGGTCTGGGTCGAAACAGGAAACTTACTGCTATTTGAAGTATATTCTGTAAAAATGGCAGAAAAAGATAGGGCTCAAATTTTGACTTTCTATAACTTAACGGTAAGAGAACCAACTATTGAATATTTTCCACGTAAAATACAGGACCCAATTCAATAGAACACCTGGTTAGATGGGTGGTATGTGATTCTGGTATTTTTTTAAGTAGCATACTTATAATACCTACATTTAAAAAAAAGGAGTTTACTTATCAAAACTATAACTAGGTTATAAAATAGACTTATAAGTACTTACTACTTACTTAATCTAAGTACTTATTGTTAGACATATTACTACTAAGGGTAGATACTAAACAAAGAACATTTTATATGATATTATGATGATATTATAATGATGAAAAGGTTAAGGACTCAGCATCGCTGATTTTCAGTCCCACCTGGAAAATGTCCGCTGTCGTCACAAAGTGTAGGTATTAATGGAATAATACAGATTATAATGTTTTCTTTATAACAAATCACAAAAATATACACTATAACAATAAAACTGTTTTCCTTCATAAGTCACAGTAGGCAATAATTCACCGAACAACTTATCTCCCCAAAACTGAGGTAATTATACCACCACTACATTAATTTACCCCATAATGGTGATTGCGAGTAACAGTTACATTTAATACGGTGAAATTAATATTTAATTTCGGGGAAATTCATATTGCGTATAGATTGCAGTTGTTGGTCTGGCATATAGGTGAAATGAGGTTTATAACACTTAAATTTTGTTTGTGCTATATTCATTCGCGAATGCCAAAGAATACTAATAATAAAAAACCTTAAACCTACTCACTACTCATTCAGTTACCGTAAGAGCAAGAAACACTTGGTTATGTCAAATTTTAAAATGGTATCAAACAAACGTAACTATTTTAAGATTTAAGGAAGTTTCAGACTCACTTTTATCAAACGTCGCGTCGCTCTGATCTGTCACTTTTAGTGCTGACCTAAATAGTGTCAACCATCACCACTTCGTATACACCCTGTGTTTTGAAAATGGTTTGTCTATGATTAATTACTGTCTTATTTATTTTACCATAAAAAGCAAAGGCCTACCGAAAAGATAATTTACGAAGCTACTTGTCGTATTTCACGCGCGTTGTGCCACGCTAACGGCCATTAACTATATTAATTTTACGAGAGATATAAAATCGCCATGAAATATGCCGTAATGTACAAATTACGATATTATCAACGTCTCGTAAAAACGTAACGTTAACATTACGAATTATTTCGAAATAAAACTTAAGTGTTTGCTGACGGATAGAAACAATTATGGAAACATTGTTTTCGTGACAAAATTGTTCGACTGAGTCACAGATTTTATAATATTACTAGCTGCGCCCCGCGGCTTCGCCCGCGTAAAAATTGATTGCCCACTCCCTCGGGGTAGTTTTGTAAAAAAAAAATACGTATATCATTATTTGCTTTATAGTTTATTTATTCCAAGTTTTGAGTGAATTGAACCAAGGAATAATAATTTTCCATAAAAACTTTACCACCCTTTTTAACCCTTCGGAGGTTAATTTTTGGAAATTAGATTAATAACACACAGGTTCTAGAATAACACACCTGTGTGTTATTCTAGAACTTAAACTATCTACATACCAAATTTAATCTAAATAGGTTAAGTACTCGTAGTTACGGAGATACGTGGTAACAAACATTCACACGAACTTTCGCATATATATTATTAGTATTTTATGATACTAGACTGAGTGTTGTCACGGCCCTGACGTTGTAAGGTAACTTTATTAAAAGTTTTATGACAGACATTGACATGCCAGAGTTAGATTGTTTTATATCGAAAACAAATTTGAATCAACAGTGTTGTGAGCACTGACAACTGATGTCATGACATCGAACTACTTTTGAATAAAAGGTCCATAAATTTTTATCCTTTTCGTTCACAAATGCGCAATTGAAAACTGACATGGGCAGAATTGTGTCAACCATGATGCAAAACCCAACATAAAAGAAGAAGAAATAAGGGGTTATGTTATCATATAATCTTAATCTATATATATAAAAGAAAGTCGTGTTAGTTACACTATTTATAACTCAAGAACGGCTGAATGGATCTCGGTGAAATTTGGCAGCGAGGTAGATGGTATCGCGGGGCCGGACATAGGCTACCTTTTATTCCGGAAAAAAGTGTGCGAAGCCGCGGGCTGCAGCTAGTTAAAATTAAAAGTGGGTACTGACTGGGGCGTTACGCGGCTTACTGCAACGTTGCGGTGCTTGCGGTCTTGTACACAGCGAGCGTTCGTGCAGTCAGTAGGGGGAAAAAAGGCGCTCGCAACGAAATGATTTTAGCACACGGCGTAGTTTCATGCTCGCTGCAAATGGTACATTACGCTTATTCTTATACCCTTACTCTCATAATCCGATGGGACAGCAGACCGACACGACCATCTGATAATAAGAAAGAAAGAAAATCAATTTAGTGGCTCACACACTGACACATCAAAAAGGTACACAATAACCTACCAGCAAACTCGATTATGATGCCTGAACAATCATATCGTAGAAATAATCACTATTGTAGTTTGCGAGCGAGCCATTGGATTTTCGCGTATCATTATATATGTAGGATCGTGTTAAATTTAAATTATGGTCTTATGTGAGAGTAAAATTGACCGATACAATATCAGTTGATAATTATTCGACTTGTTTTAAGGAACAGTATCCATTAAAGCCATAATAATAATTAATCTAAGGATTACTATATAATATTTCTTAAAAAAAAACAAGTAATTTATTTAATTGAAAACTAAAAAATCCGACGCTGGTAGCGCTTTTACACTTTTTTGTCGAAAAATGTGTCTAAGAACCATAAAGTCCGGACGTTTATATGAAACATCATTTAACAAAATCGCTTTAGCCGTTCAGATGATTCGTGGTAGAAAAGAGTTTTAGCCCAACCAAACACACACACACACCCTCACACACCCTCACACCCTCACACACACCTACACACACCACAGAAACACTAAACATAACCCGCCTCGCCTGGTAAAAAAATTTCGGGTAATAGTGACTAAATAATATAATAGCTAAATAAAAATAAAATTGCAATTACATGTGGAACAGATGGTACATACAAAATGCGTAACAATGTAATTTGCCCATTATGGGCATGCAATTATTTGTCTAGTTACTTGCGTTATATTAATGAGAAAAAACAATTTAAAAATTGTTGATTATGGAATGAATTAATGCTAACAAATACAGTCACATAAATCAAATTAATAATAAAATAAAAATTATATATCTACCTACATTTTTGCCAAAATTCTTATCGTTCAAACAATTTCGAATAAAATCATAAAAATACAAGCTCATGCAAATTTAAAGTGTACAATTCAATTACTACGTGTACTACGCTCGGCGTAGGCAGAGTTTCGGTAAACAGTAAAATCGACGTAAAATCGGGTTGTGTCTGCATCGCGCCTCGGGGCTTTAGAGGTTGTACAGACGAGCTGATTCATAGCAATCTGTCCAGATTTGTAGGTGTAAGGCGATGGGTAGCGAATGATACAGACCGGCGTAGAATTAATTCTAGTAGCATAGTGGAAGGAAGCCCATGACAATAAAAAATAACAAATTATTGAGCATGTTTAAGTAGCACCATAATTAATTGTCTGGTAACCATAACACTAGCTCTGATTACTGAGGAAATCGCTACTCGTATAATATAGCTCTATAATATTACGATGCCGTGTGAAATCTCCAACTTTATTATTATCATACAATAATTTTAATGTCATTCAACAAGCACTCAAATTTGTTCACTCTCAATCGTATAATCCAATTTTTTTAAAGTAGTATCGCACAGTTCCAACTTGAAGTTAGCAAGTGAAAATCGGATCATCTGCAACAAGTTTTACGCCGTCACCGCCAATAAAATAACCAAATAGTGTGCCGTGGAAATCAAATTCCAGGGGTGATTTGGTTCGGGTGTTACGCGACGCGATTAGGTGATCTTCGGCTGCCAAAATGCAAAATGTTTCCTAGCCCTGAACAATCTGAACCATGTTTACTGAAAATTTTAACATTCTATTTATTGCAGATTTGTTGCGATAATTATGGAGCAATGATGTTATACGAACTTTTGCTCAGTTTGATATAAATAATGTCTTGGTGAAATATTTCATACTCTTTTTCTTATTAAAAATAAACTATCCATTGACTGTCTCTGGTGCTTACTATGTCGCTCACGCACCTCGTAACCGAGCGCCCTCTCTACCGCATTTTATTTCCATTCTTCTCGTCATCATCAACCTATATTAGTCCACTGCTGGACACAGGCCTCCTCTAATAAGCGTCATAGCGTCTCGTCTTCAGCTTGCCGCATCCAGCATCTGCCTGCAGTCTTTCGCAGGTCGTCATCACACCTGGCTGGAGGGCGTCATACACTACGTTTGCCGAAACGCGGTTTCCACTCTAGAACACGTTTACCCCAGCGGCACTATACTCTGTCCACGCGTTTATTTTTTCTAAATAAATGAAAGAATGCAATATTTCATTCATTCAAAGAAATAAATATCTCGTATAGTAGGTACTCTGTTTCTTTTAAAAATAGTGATGTGAATCTGTCGAGTCCTAAAATGTCGGGTCTAACGAGAGAACATCGATATTTATCGAGCTGGCATATTACGTGTGACGGATTATTGTAAACAACATAAAGTGTTAAAACGTGGTAAGGAACCTTGCAGAGTTATATCGTGGTCATGTAATTGAAGTATTGAGTAATGGAAAAAAAATTATATTTGCAGGGCATGCAAATATTAATAATAGTTTTAAGACCTACATTGTTACGTATAATCTGGCAAATTAACATCTTTAATCTGAATCTATTAATCATTAGATGCCTAGTGGTAGTCTCCAAAAACAACTTTCTATTTTAATATAAAAACTACTGTAGTTTGACGAATCCATTACGGATTGACAACCAACATTTGTCGGATTGACAAACGTTAGTATTCTTCAACACAAATATGGCTCGTAGTTAACCTGCTTACAACCTTCTGTTCTATATTATACTATGTCCCCTTGATATAAGATGATGTGTGAACAAATCTATTGCGGCTTAGGCATAAACTCGACTAGTGTGAATGTACCCTAATCCACATTCTACCACATACATGAAGCAGAACTGTGAACGAAATGTGTCATGATTACTGCATATCAACAGCCTGTTATAATAAGGTAGGCTATTATGGCTTACGGCTTTGGCATAAACTCGACTAGTGTTCGTTAGTAGGCAAATATTTTTTATAAAAGATTTTTCGATTTCTTGCCAAAGTAAAAAATTGAAGAAAAATCTAAATTTGCAGTTTTTATTTTCTTATAAATTGAGAGATAGTATCTCGGGGATGGGGATAGGCTACATTTTATCCCGGAAACGAGCAGGTGAAGCCGCGGGCAGTAGCTAGTAAATAAATAAATTATATCTAGAATTATATTGTTCTAGATATATTATTCTTTATATTATATCTAAAACTACATTAATGCTAAATTTCATTCTAGATTCAATTTTAATTATAGTTTAGTAGTGTCAGCGTGACGAAATAACAAACATACGCCGCATACGTGCTGCCATGCGGTTCAGGCATAAACTCGGCTAGTGTGAACGCACCCTAAGCCGCGTTGGCAGTAATCCGCCACGCGTCGGCATAATCCGGATCATTGCGTTACACACCATTTAATTTTCAGCAGATTATTTATTCTGACTGTTCGAGGCGGGATTCGGAGAAAATAATAAAACATCAAGAAATTTCGACAATTACTCAGTAGGCGTAGTACAAGTCTGTACGGAACCCTCGGTGAGGGAGTCCGACTTCCACTGGATATTTTATTTTGTTATTATCATTTTTAGCTTGAAAAGTTAATATCTCTCTTTGATAAACATGCACCTTCAAAAACTATAACTGTAAAAAACAGGGGCTCACTTCCTTGGATCACAGACGTCTGCAAAATGATGATTGATGAGCGGAATAAAGCTCATAACAACTATCGTAAATCTAGATCTGATAAAGATAGACAATATTATAAAGAACTCAAGACTCTAGTTTTAAAGGGTATTGCTGGGGAAAAGAGAGCTTATTTTAATAGGTTAATAAACTCAGAAGTTAATAATAGTAAGGCTTTCTGGAAACACTTAAAAAATAAAATTCTTGTTGACTATTCTAAAGACAAATCGTTGCCAGTACATTTTAACGATCCAAATAAAATAAATGAACACTTTTTAAATGTACCGGGAGCAAATGTAGTTCCCGATTCCGTTTTATCGTTCTTTGAACTAAATCGGTTCCACGATGATAAGTTAAAATTAGCTCCTATCAGTTCAGCAGACATCAGTAAACATATAATGTCCATCAAATCTAATGCTGTCGGATGCGATGGTATTAGCAGAGATATGGTCTTGTTTTCACTTCCCTGCACCCTGGATGCTATAACAGCTATTATCAATACGTCTATAACATCTGGAATTGTTCCAAACAAGTGGAAGGAAGCACTTGTAACACCCTTACCAAAGAATGATAACCCTGTTGAGCTCAAGGATCTGCGTCCTATTAGTATCCTTCCGTTCCTCTCAAAGCTGCTAGAGGAGGCGGTCTGCGGACAGCTTACGAAGTATGTGGAAAGTTATAGTAACCTTTTACCTCCTCTACAGTCCGGATTTCGAAAGGGCCGCGGTACTGCTACGGCTTTGCTAGATATTACTGATAACGTACTAGTGGCACAAGACAAAGGTCTTAGCACTGTTATGTCACTTTTGGATTTTTCCCGTGCTTTCGACTGTTTAAATATCAATCTTTTGAAGGCTAAGTTATGTTATTACGGTTTAGATAAAAACGCGATCGCATGGTTTAGTAGTTACTTAACTAACCGTTATCAGCTAGTAAATTTGGTATAGTGTAATGGTTCCATTGAAAGATCTCAGCCTAAGCTCATTAATCGCGGTGTTCCCCAGGGTTCCATTCTAGGCCCGCTACTATTCATTATTTATAGTGCAGATCTTGTCAAAGCTGTTAACCATTCCATGTACCACTGCTACGCCGATGATGTACAGCTGTACTTGTCGGACGCGGTGGGTAAGATTCCAGAAGCTATAACACGCCTCAATGAGGATCTGGATAGTATCGCTGACTGGTCGGCACGTAATGCTCTTGTCTTAAATCCTACGAAGTCAAAATACTTGGTCATGGGTACAGTTAAGTAGACTACCTGGTGATCTGGAAGTGAAGATGCAGGGTCAACCATTAGACCGTGTAGAGGAGGCTCGTAACCTTGGCATAATTTATGATTCTCATTCAAGATTCGAGAGTCATGTGCTTAGTATGGTCAAAGCCTGTTTCTTCCGGCTCAAGGTGGCCATATAAGAGACCAACTCTCGGAGGCATCGCGTGCCACTGTCTGCGAATCATTAGTCTTGTCCCGCCTTAATTATGGAGATGTCGTTTATGGTCCTCGGTTGCTCAGGAGAACGGAGCGATTGTTGCAGCGTGTGCAAAATGCATGCTGTCGATTTTGTTTTGATGTCCCTCCCAGGAGTCATATCACTCCATTTTTAAACAGGGCGTCCATGCTCAACATGGACTCAAGGAGAGAACTGCATCTTGCGGGGCTCCTTTTCGATGTCATTAAGTCTAAGCAACCAGAATACTTGTATGCGAAGCTCAACTTTGCAAATCAGAACTCCACAAGGCAGCTAAGACCCATAAGATCAGCGCTACTGTATCACGAACATAGAACGGCGGCATTTACTGGTAGCTTCCGGTATGCGGCGACGAAGTGCTGGAATAATATACCCCCTCCCCTAAAAAATCTTCTATCAAAATATACGTTAAAATGTAAACTTAAAATCCATTTACTTGATAAACAAAAACAGGGAATTCCTAAGCACTTCGATCGCTGACAATAGGGTACGCGCAAAACGATGCAATACTCTTTTAGGTAGTAGGTATTTGAGCATATAATTTAAATGCATATTTTACTTATTTGCTGCATAAGTGGGTGGCTCTCCAATGTTGCCCACTACTCTTAGACTCTTATGAGATTGGTGTTCTCAGAGGTGAGTGCACCCATCTTATTGTTACTTTTGTAGTTGGTATGTTGAATAGGTTATACGTATTTGTAATAAATATATTTTGTATATTTAACTTCTATTATAATTGTAGGCTATAGGTACATTTACTGACAGACGTGTGTCGCTGGGCTCGCCTTGTCTCGTCACCCTGAAGGTGGTAGCTGAAAATCAGTGTTTGCTCATAGAGCAATATTATCACTGAGCTATTACCCATTTGCCACTGCTACACACACGTATTTTTGTTTAAGATAATCACAGTGCCCTGTATTGTAAGCAGGTACTTAGTGTTTAAACCCGGTTCCTCTAAACTACCGTAAATAATTAAAATGTCGAAAACTCAAGTGTTCGCAGCAAAATGCGAGATGTTTCATGTAATTCAGTAAAAGGAACCTAGCGGCGGGGTTAGCACATGTAAAAGAGGTGCCTCTTCTTTTTGTTTTTACTCGCAATTTTTATATTTAAGTTGTGTTATATTTTACCAATCTGTAATGAGTAAACCAACTGTATGTGTGTGTTTTATGTGTGCAAATAAAGGATTTACTTACTTACTTACTTAAAAGTCCTGTAGCTGCAAAAGCTTACTCATTCCATACTTTTTTTGTACAGAGTCCACCAGCAACATATAACGTGTTCACTGCCACGCTACAAGCGACCAGGAGTGGCGCGTCACTGTGCAAAGAGCTGTCATAAACGGTTTTCTGGTGCCCAGGACATGCAAACTAAAAATATCTCTTGTTCACTAAGTTCAACTCGTAAATTCAATATCTAAAAGACAAACATCGACAAATAATAGCTGTTCAACCTTAGCTTTAGAGTTGTTTAGCTCGTTAAAAACAACTTTTAAGTTCGTGACTAGAGACTTTTACGGGCAGACCTCTAACCTTGCGAAGTTAGGTAGACAACGTAAGTTGGAATTCTTGGGGTCAGTCCTACAAACCTCAAGGTACTATAAACTTCAAGATTGTGCGGATTAGCTGGGTGAACTAGATATGGGGACCTGTTTAGGTCACCTAAACAGTTATCTTTATGTTTATAGCTAGCGAGTTGATAAAAGAATTGCGGAGATAGATAACGTCTAGGAAAATTTTTATTGATGTTATTTCGCTTATCATTGCTCAAGCTCTTTTTAATTGGACTCACGAAACTACTACTAGAGACAAGAAAAAGGTTCGTAATCAGCCGATTTCCACCAAAGTGGAGAGTAGAGAACATAATACATTCCCTAACTGAAAACCAGCGCAGTATTGGGCAAATGCCTAATACTGCAAAATGCTGAGTTAGAGACCCATTTTACCCTTCCTATTAATGTACATACCTATACACTTTTTTTTGTTATGTTTGTTAGAGCTACCGTGAAATAATAACTCCAACGCTGATAGTTCGCAACTGATTTATTAATTAGATTTAAGTTAACATGAAGACATTATGCGGAAGATAAGAAATCACGTTGATACATAACCTCACGTAGATATTGCTAAGCTATAATAACTAGGAAGTTAGGTAATCTTGATATCACACGCATAGACTGAATAACACATTGTACCTTGTACATTGTTCTTATGTTTTTTTGGGTAAATAAATGTAATTTCAACGGTATTTATCTTTATATTATAATTATGAATTATTTATTTTATATTATTTGTTTTATTGGGTGTCAAGCTATTTTGAGCATTACAAAATAGCTTGACATGTACTCATACTAACCTGGTATCACCCACTGCTGGGTATAGGCCTTGTTTCGCTTTGGCCTCTTTTCTCTTCTATCTAGTGATTCTCGCATCTGCGAGTACTCATGCCCTTCGATCTTGACGATATCGTCAACCCATCTTGCTAGAGGACGACCGGGTTTTCTACGGTACATTATTGGCGAGATATCTAGATTGTGGACAACAAGTACATTATTTAAAAGGTATGTGATAGCTTACGTTATCTTAATATTCACTCACCGTTATTACCAGCATCTATGAAAAATTGCTCACAAATTTGTCTTCCAATTTCAATAATTTAACGGAAAATTTCCAGTCTCGTAAGTTCAGAGTAAGTGATGCAAGCTCACGGATGATATGAATTATCGAGCGATGAACTCCACAACTTATTAACTAGCTGTTCCCTCATCTGAGCGCATACTCTAGTTAGTTCAAAGGGAACAAACTTGGGTGCTCTGCGAAGATAGTGGCACGAGTTTTCGTTCGTAAAATGTACTAAAAATCTATGTAAAGTTTTAAGGTTTAATACCTGTGATGCTGAAACAAAATTCACCAAGTTTTAGATAAAATGGTGATTACAGTGCAAATTAATAGTAATTACTTTATTAACAAAGAAAATTACAATTAAATAATAGAAACAAATTAGAACTAGTATTTACAATTAAGACAGTTGTGCCAACTGCCTAATGTAATTTGTAAACTGAACGCATATCTATGCGAATGAACGGGGTATGGAGCGACGAGGGAGCCGAAGGACCCGATTGAAAAAAATGTATTCTGACGATTCGACCGACTTGGCGCGGACAAGTGTGCGAGGTTACATATCACAATTTTAAACTCCGATTTCAACTTTTTTGACTTTAGAAAATGTGTGCCTGTGAAAAGTCTGCTATAGGATTTTGAAACTCATCCCATGATGAGGTCTCCAACTCCAACGGCAGCTTAGTTGAACGCACGACTTGTGGAGTGGACCCAAATATTTATTTTAGCCAATATCGTCCAACTGCAGATCCCAGACCACCCTCCATTCCTTTCGTTCCTGCAGCAAGCATACCTAAGCAAATATGCACCCAAATTATTCAACAAATACTGGTCTCCACCGTTTTATCTAGATACTGGAATAGAACAAAACATTCGCTGAAACTCACCAAACTGAAAAATTCAAAGATTTCGACGATGTCCCGTCGACGAACAAAGCTCGTATGTTAGTGCTATGAGATGTCTCACTGTATCTTCTGAATTAGAGGGAAATATTACGGATTCCGTTCACGGCGCGGCTGGTCGCGGTCTAGAGCTATGTCGTTGAACTTTTATAGGGTTGCCTCCTTGCACAAATTACAATTAGACCTGACACGTCAGTCGAAAGACGGGTCTTTGGAGTCTCATTGAGGCTTCGCCTTCATTATAGCCGTTGAGATGTCTATGCACATCGCGTATCTGCATACCCAGATTAGAATTAGCCTGGCACGTCTCAAAATCAAAATCAATAACGATTTATTAAGACTTAGTAAAAAGGCACATAGAAAATACAAATTTCAAACTAAATCATTATGAAATAAATAGTAAATAAAGTGTTAATTGATTCTCTTTACTTTTTTTGAAGAACTCTATTGGGTAAAGGCCTCTGAAGCACCTCCCCCCTCAAGCACGGTCTGGAAAATAAATTATTCGAAATAATGAATATCAGGTTCCTGAAGCATGAGCAAGACATCTATTAACTGATGATGAAGATCAAAACCAATAAAAAAAAAATATGCATTCAAAATTAGCTCATAGACAACTCTAATTTTTAACTTAATTATATTGTAATAAGAAATTACGAAGAAATAAGAAATAATACCATTTGATTCTCTTCACTTTTTGCCAATGTTTTGCTCACAGGTAGAATAAGTAGTTTAAAACTACGAAATTAAATTAAATATCTAACGCATTTTTATTACCATTGGTATCCCTGGTTATACCTAGTTCTGAGAATTAATTTTATATTGGTCAGTAAAATAAGATGCGACGTAAGGTGGCAGCCCTGTCCAGTAACTGACCACAGCGTGGTGTAGGTTCCAGTCTGCCTTGATGCTTTCAGTTACAGTAACTAATGAATAAAATAAGAAAAGCTTTTGTCGAGTTCTCTTCTGCTTTGTACTAGAATGTTCGCTGCATTTGTTCATTAGATTCTTGTATGATGTAGTATGAATGTTCGCTTCATTTGTTAGATTCTTGTATGATGTAGTATGAATGTTCGCTTAATTTGTTAGATTATTTTATGATGTAGTATGAATGTTCGCTGCATTTGTTAGATTCTTGTATGATGTAGTATGAATGTTCGCTTCATTTGTTAGATTATTTTATGATGTAGTATGAATGTTCGTCTCATTTGTTAGATTCTTTTATGATGTAGTATGAATGTTTGCTGCATTTGTTTATTAGATTCTTGTATGATGCAGTATTAACTCTACAGCCAAAAAGGACGGTAATGGGTAAGTACTGTGAACTGTTTACGAAATTGTACGTACATTCTCATTGAAACGGTTCAAAGTAAAAAAATTTTATAAAATGAGTTCAGATACGACAAGAATTGTAAACGTTTGCACCAGTTACTACTAGTTCAGCAACTTGTGATGTAGGTGTTAACGACTTGTGGTGTTTAACGACTATTCCAATAGTTCTGTATGTATAAGCAACACCAGTACTTATACAGTAATTTTAACGTCCGAAACAATGTATGTACGATAGTAACACAAAATACAATTCGTTCAATTCAATTGACCTAAACTACCGTCAAACATTTATTTCACGAACGGTTCCTAAAACAATTGTTTTATTAATTGATAGATCCATTAGCTTAATTCAACTGGACAATTTTTATCGCAATATGAATTCGCTTTTAGTGTTATTGCCATTGAATTTTTGTGATCGTTCTGTTTACTAACATTTTATCATATTAAATTAAAATATACCAGGAAATTGGCCTCGTGAACTCGTATTAATTTTCACTTATTATCAAATTTACTCTCGGGTTTTCAAAATTGTATCAGAGTATCTGGTCGATGCGACGCATGAACCGAGAGCTGGCGAGTATATGGCGCAGCGCATCAGTATTGCCATACAGTGGGGCAATACAGCCGGAGCTTCTTGGGAACGCTTTTAATTGGTATTGTTTTGGATCAGTTGAGCTACGTCGAAATAGTTAGCAACAATCTGCAGTTAGCTCAACTGTTTCAATTGTAAGTTCTAGTTGTAATTTGTTTCTATTAAATGTTATTTTCTTTGACCGGTCTATCAAACGAAAGGTCGCTGGGCCCTGGTTTTAGTATATGTTTAAAAACGAATTCGATTCTGATGCATTTAAATAAATAATGCTGGGCAATTCACAGAGCGACATCTATCCCCATTCCCCACCCATACTAAGCAAAGCTTTTGCTATGTGATGTTCTAGTACTGTTACCTACTTCTTACCTTCTATGTATGTACAGCTAGCTTATAGATTGCACTAATCTTGCGGGCACACTCTGAATACGATAGAATATTGAATACTTTATGGGGTAGTTATAAAAAGAGTTTGATCATCCATATATCGCTTTTTACGACGCGAAGTATCAAGTTTTTTTATCAAAAACAACATTAAACCGCTGTAAAACCAAACAATGTTAGAGCATAAAATGTTAAGAGAAATAATAGATTTTGTTCTTACATACCTCAGCGAAAAATATTGTCGTAGAAGAGTAATAAGATATGATAACCATATCTTATTAGTCTGATGTGTCATCATATCTTATTGGTAAGTTATTGACCGTGATGGACGCGGGGTAAGAATCTACCGTTCCATCACAGTTCCTTGATGTCGTAAGAACAAACTATTGGAAACTCAACTTGCTTTGTTTTCTTTAGACCTTACAGGAACTTTATTTTGTACTCTTGTACACGTCAGAAATTTCAAATTTAAATCAGGAACCAGCGGAAGGGCAGCATATTCCTTCTGGGATTTTTAACACCAGCACTGCAATCACCAATACGCTTGCCAAGTCTGGTGATTATGACAAACAAAACCCCTATGTTCAGCAGTGGGTGTGTATGCTGATAACGAGGAGGATTGGGAAGTTACATACCTAGCTAGTTAATTTTGAATTTAGACTGATCAGTTCATTCTTTTATATGCCTTAATTATAATCAAGAAATGAAGGAAGGAAGAAACGCTGGGGCGTTGACTTTGACCTACACCATAACGGCTGGCAAGAAATAGCACAGGACCGCGAAAGATGGCATGATGGAAAGGCACAGAAATGGGAGCTCTTTAAAAAAATCTGCTGCGACTTTGCTTGTGGTAATTTGACATGTGGTTTACTTTTCACTAAAGGACATTCTTTAAGATTTTGTTATTTTATTGTTCTTATTACGCAAGTTCCACCATAATGATGACAAAATTAATTGTGTACTTTTTAGTTTACTTCTACCAACAAGCTTGGTACAAATGTCCAGGTCTTTCCATGCGTCAAATTTAAAACTCACCCTTCAGTCAAAGACTCCACACGACCCTTTCTCTTCTCTAGTCTTTAGTCTATCAGAATAGACTATACATAATATTTTCCCTCTTAGACAACGGGAGTATAAAACTGTTTTACGACACTTTATATTCGTCGTTTTGAGTCACGCTTGCGGTTGATAAGCTTCGAGGTACGCGTATTGAAGGGTATTCGCTACCCAGGTACTTGTGGGCAAAATATGAACAGTATCTTGAAGATTGTTATAGGTTTTTATGGAATAATATATAGGGATGACTAGCTTTTGTGTGTGGCTTTGATCGCGTGGTACCTAGATAAAACGTAACCCTAAACAGATGTAGTGGAGCTATTTATCTGTATTTATCAGTGAAAAGTCCAAGATCAGCAGCCCCAGTAAGGTTTAAATTTTTAGTAATCATAATGTTACTACAGAAATTACACTGCTGTGCACAAGCCTTGTTTATTTCTTGCCAGCCTACTAGAAATGTGTCGATCATGAACGAACGGCTCATATGATTGCAATCACCGGCCGCGCGTGATTATTCCGAACAGTCTCGACAAAAAGACACGATCATTTCAAAGATCGGGTCATTGGTGAAATGAATGACTGAGATGTCATGCTCTCGCGAGGCCGTGAGTGGTGCGTGCGAGTAGGATACATTCTGTGGACTGTTATTATTTACCAAACCATTTCTTATTAGAACTAGTTAGCAACCGAATCGATTTTATACTGACTGACAAATAATACCCATAATCGATTTACCCGATTGCCCGAGAGAGGAGGCTATTGTTTTTCGAGCTACCTATATGGAAGTACCTACTTGGTTATATATTATATTTTAAATAGGTACCTACCTACTGTACGTACGTACTACCTAGGTAGGTACCTATTATGTAAATTTATTTTCGAACCAACAAGAACAATCGCCCAGGCTTCGCAAAGGTTCACAAAAATATCAAGCTTATTATTTCAATTAAAAAAGTCAAGTACTTACCATCTTTTGTATCTACTGTAAGGTACATAATTATTATACTTCTAACTTGAGACATAATAAGTAGGTAGGTAGGTACCTATCTCAATTTAGGTCAAATATCTACCATAAAAGGTCATGAATGATATAAACCGAGAATTCGAAAAGTTTTGCGAGAACCAAATCAGTTAGTAACGAAACGACGCGACGACGCACAGAATCGATCTCGCACGGGTAATCAATCACAAAATGCAAGATCGAAATGAAACGAAGAATAGAAGTGATGATAGGCCGCCGGCAAAAACAATCATTCAAATGATCGGGTCATATGATCCGGGTCATTTTCATAACGGGTCATGATTGATATCGATCTTTGTGAATGATCGAACGACACATCGCTACAGCCTACTATGAATAATGCGGAAAATTCACACAGCTAGCGCGTCATCTAGCCCCCAAGCTCATTTCATTTAATTCATTTATTGCAAATATGTACATAGCTAAAGTAAGTACATACACTCTATTGGGCACAAGCTAAGCAGAGCTTGTGTACAAGATAACTAATAAACTTTATACACTACATAACATAGGTAAAAATTTAATGTTTTATTGTACATAGAAAACACCCGGAACAAATATCTGCAGATCGTACAAACATTGGTCCCGAGGCGGGAATAAAACCCGCAACCTTCTGCGTCGCAGACGAACGTTCGCCTGCGGCGCCACAGAGGTCCTTTCTTTTCTTGTCTTGTGCTTTTTTCATCCAAGTTTCTCTAAATTCGAATGAATAGTCTTTGTATTTTAACTATTACGCGCATTTCTCGCGTTTATTTATATTTGCTTTTCTCGACATTGAATTGAGTCGTTCTTGAAAGGTTTAAGTTCAGAAGTGAATTGTCAATGTACCCATATAAACTTAGTGCCTCTAAAATAAACTGGAACGCAATATCAGGCTCTCACTGGAATTGTATACCTACCTCTTTTATTGAACATTCTCCTTGCTTTAATAGTGCTGAGTTGCCGAATACAAAGTTAAGCTTTTTTAAGTTGAATCAATCCAATAAGAGCTTAAAACTTTCTTACAACGTTCTTAGAAATCGGGTCTTTACTTAGACAGCAGAAGAAGGTTCCACACAAGGAAGGATAAATTAACAGTATTGCCAACCAGTTCTTGCGTTAATGTCCCAAGCGAAGTTTTTTTATGTAGAAATCATTTGATAATAAACATTTATTTTAACTTTTTATGATTCACTAGTTGCTAGCCGCGACTTAGCACACGTTGTTTCCGGGATCAAAAGTGGGTTTTAGATACTTTATTCCCCCTAGTTTCTAATTATTGTACTATGGTAACGTCTTAGGCAAGGTTATTTATATCCCATAGTAAGTGCTTTATGGGATTAAAATTAGCCATTGTGATATTCCAAGTATAGAACTACACATAAAAAAATAAAGTATAAAGTAAATAATCCAGGTGTGTTAAGTAGAATCAATATCTTTGTACCAAATAACTACGTGCGTGCGGGTACTCGTCGGCGGCATCGCTTGTTCTGTGGCATCGCCCTCCGAACCAAGCACGGAAACGACGCACCAACGGTTCGTGCACTTCATCTACTGAACGAGTTCGTGCACGAGTTCCAGCATGTCGACATATTCCACGACAAGCTTTGTGGGATAGTTAAAAGTCTTTTAATATATTTAAGTTTTAACCTAGATTTATGGTCAATAGCATAAGATAGTGAGCGCTTTGGTTCTTAAACTGTAAATTTATATCTTCTTCATTAATAAATAAATAAATAAGCAAGATTTCAGCCCGATCCGTTCAGCAGAATTGGTGTGAAGAAGAAAAATATTTCCATACATTCGTCCAAACCGCACCAACGGTTCGTGCACTTCATCTACTGAACGAGTTCGTGCACGAGTTCCAGCATGTCGACATATTCCACGACAAGCTTTGTGGGATAGTTAAAAGTCTTTTAATATATTTAAGTTTTAACCTAGATTTATGGTCAGTAGCATAAGATAGTGAGCGCTTTGGTTCTTAAACTGTAAATTTATATCTTCTTCGTTAATAAATAAATAAATAAGCAAGATTTCAGCCCGATCCGTTCAGCAGTTTTAGTGTGAAGAAGAAAAATATTTCCATACATTCGTCCAAACTTTTGCATATAACATATAATTTTAGTGAGATATATTTTTTTCTTGTTGGATTACTGCCTACTAAGAGCCAATAAGACGTTTACTTGGGGTGGGCTAGGTCCAGCTGTGGACTGTTATAGACTGGTGTTGTTGTTGTTATTTTTTTCACTACAGAGAAGAGGTTACACATTCACCACTCATTCCATCCAACTTAAAAAAAAAATATTGGAAACCATTTTCAAGTTTTGCAATCGTTAAAGGTTAAAAAATTGGAGACTTCTAAGAGTTGCGAAGTCTCGATAGTTGCAAACTTGTTCTCAAATAACATCGTGATCGGGATTTTAAGCGGAAATATAAATGCTGGTTCGGCGTCTTACGTGTTATTAATAGCATTTGGTGTGATAAGATTAAGAGCTAAATTGGTTTAGCAAGTTGGCTGAGGTGCGAGGTAAAAGACCTGATAATGCACATTATGTTTAGATTTTGATATCGTGTGTAATCTTGTTCTTGTACTAACTCTAGCATCTGCCCGCTACTACGCTCGTGCAAACATGGTAGGAGTAATTTAACTTAGATTTTTTTTGTAAATCTGTCCAGATTCTATTAAATAAATTGTAGGTACTTGGGTATTTTCTATGTATAATAAAATATATATACATATCTATGTAATGTATGTCAGACATCTAGTACCCCAAACACAAGCTCTGCTTAGCTTGGGGCTAGATGATGCTGTGTGGATTGTCCAGATTTATTTATTTATTTACTTTGTCCTTCACTGAGACTACTACTCAATGAAACAAAATTCAACTAACTTCGTTTAAATTTCCTCCTCAGCATAAATAGGTCCACTGCTGAGCGTGACCCCCTCAAACAAGAGGTTGCCATATTCCCCACGCTTTGCAAGCGGATTGATGATCGCAGTTGAGGTGCTAAAATAAACAGATGGAAGCTGCTGCCCTTCTTCTGGAAGGTTTTCTTACAAAATTCTTACGACATCCACGGGTGCACTTGGAGGGGTAGATTCTTACGCTGTGATGGCCATGATTCAACTTAGCTCCATTTTCACAGTTCGCTGCCAAAACTTAGTTCAACAGAACTAAGTTCAGCTTAATCGAGTTCAAATGTTGATTTTGATCTCGGTTTATTTCACACCGATTTCACCCTACATTTTGATCTCGTTTACGAAAACAATTTACATCCGACATTGAATGGATGAATGTCAGTATGTCAGCTGTTTTTTGTCGTTTTCACATTGTGTGACATGAACTCAGTTTATATAGGCTAAACCCCAAAAATCGGGCGTTTAGAAGTTAAACTAAGTTCAGCTTGATTCGGACTTTATGTCGGTGAATAGCGCTGAACTCATTTGAAATGCTAAACTTAGTTTATCGCGTTTAATTGCAACGGTGAAATTGGACGTTAAGAGTCAAATTTATTGCATTAAATCATGTTATAAAAGTGGTTATAATCTAATGGTATGTCACAATGTATTCTGCCCTATTGGTCGTGCAATGTCTTAAAATGTACAATAATAACTAATACAATTCTAAACAAACTAATACATAAAATTCACAGACACATAAAGAAATAATAATACTACACAATCATTTCAAAAGAAAAGTCCATGTTACTTACAATGTTATGTTACGGGTTAAAGTGTTGAGTGCTAACTCTTCCATCTCCCGCCTCTGTAAGCTTGTTAATAAATGTGATCTGTTAGTCATCCACTATGACAGTCTTGTCAGCTTCCGCCGTCACTTGCTAGGCTCACTTGGAGAATGATTTCTTTCTCTTTTTTTTTAACTTATCTTCTTGCCAAAAACGATTAGTGTTCGATCAGCCGTTTCGTCATTTAAACATTTACGGAAATTGGAGTTGCCTCCACATTTATGGAGTTGCAGCTAACTACTCTGAGCTTGTTAATAAGCCTTAATGCCTTGCTACTTTCTACTTTGTTATATACATATTATGTTGTATCTATCTTGTATAACTAACTTATCTTATTAATTTATTGTTTTCTGTTTACATTAGTATTTAAGTATATTTTTATGTTGGTTACTATTGTTATCGACAATCTCCTTGTTTTGTATTAAAGTGTTTATAGTTAGTCGTATGCATGCTGTGTTGGCCTATAAGAGGTTAGTGCACTTAGAATCACAAAAATTATGTACCTACCTTGAATGTTATAGTGTAATCGCTGTAGGCTTACCTAATTGTAAAAATAAAATAAAAATAAAATAAAAGTATGAAATTGCCGATTTGTACTGAAAAATTTAAATTAGCTTTTTTTAACATATTTATTTAAACAAATAATTACCATTATTATCTATATATTGCTGTCATCTAATAGGAAGGTCATTTATGCCTTTGTGATAGAACTCTGGTGATCTAGATTCGACAAACTGTGTGAAAATAAAATAAAATTGATTTAAAAAAAAAATAAAAAACAAAAATTAAAATTAATGTATCTTTTAAAGGGCGTCTAAAAAAAATAATAATAATAATATATATTAATTAATATATATATTATTTAATATATATTTAAATAAATATGTTAAAAAAAAGCTAATTTAAATTTTTCAGTACAAATCGGCAATTTCATACTTTTATTTTATTTTTACAATTAGGTAAGCCAACAGCGATTACACTATAACATCTACAACAAAACTCCTAGTAAGTTGCAAAAATTATCAGTAAGTAAATAAATTCAAACAAATTGTCAAAACCTTTTTGTGTAAAAAGGCCTACTATAAAATATCAGATTATCTAGAGGATAAATAAACTTGGGACGGGATTTGCTCCAACTCGAAAAATAACAACTAACTAACAGGCTAAAGGTTTCTTCGTCGCTTCTTTACTTTAGTCTACATACCGAAGCGGCTGAAATCAAAAATTTCTCTTTATTTCCGTGTCAGTGTTTAATTATTAAGAACTTGACCTTTTCTAAGTGTACATTTATTGTATTTATGGAAATAAAGAGTTTTTGACTTTGACTTCGACTTTGAAAAGCATTTTGTACTGCCTCCTGGGAAGACAACTTTTTATCACGTAGAAAAATGTCCAAATCACGAAAAAATGGTAGTCCATTGGAGCAAGGTCTGGCGAATACGGAGGGTGACGAATGGTTTCTAATTGCAGTTCCTGTAGAGTTAAAACGATTATCATGCTGTAAGAGGTCTCGCGTTATCATGGAGCAATAATGGTGAAGATCGATTCATGAGTCGGGGCTGTTTCACTGCTAGTTTTGCTATCATTGTTTGGAGTTCGGCACAGTAGACATCTGCGGTTATTGCTTGACCAGATCGGAGAAAGCTATAGTGAATAACACCATGCTGAGACCACCAAACAGTTACCGTTACCTTTTTATTGGTAAGCTTTGCTTTAGGACACTGTTGCGGCGTTTGACCTGGGGTCAGCCATTGCATTTTTCGCTTACGGTTATCGTAAAGAATCCACTTTTCATGACATGTCACAATTCGACCCAATATTCCTTCATTTCTGTATCGATTCAACAAGGCAACACAAGTTTCAACACGCGTTTCTTTCTGCAGATTAGTCAAATCATGAGGTACCTTTTTCTCATATTTTTTTATTTTATTGATTTGACGCAAATGAGTCAATATTGTTGGTAAGGCAACGTTAAACCATGTCGCTAATTCTTGGGTAGTTTGGCTCGGATCGGCTACCACCATCTCTTTCAATTCATTGTTATTCACCTGTGTGGGCGGTCTTCCACGTGGTTCGTTCTTCAAATCAAAGTTTCCATCACGGAAGCGTTTAAACCAAAATCGCACGGTGCGATCATTAGCAGTCCCCTCTCCAAACGCAACATTGATATTGCGAGCTGTTTCTGCCGCGTTAGTTCCGCGTCGGAACTCGTATTCAAAAATCACTCGAATTTTCGAATTATCCATCTTTGTTGTCTAAGCTGAATAAAAAACAACAACTGAAAGTCGATAATCGAATGTTGCACATTTTTTAAAAGAAGAACCTCATAGGTACCATGTGAAAAAAGTTTCGCTCAAAAATCTCAAACCATGAAGGTTCTGTGTCAATACAAAGTACCTACCTATTACAATAAAACGGCAATTTCATACTTTAACCCCTATTATTAGACGGTTGCTATTTTCTTTCTAGGCGTAAGAAGCCACCTCTGATAATATACAATAAGTTACCAAATGAAATCAAATTATTAAAAAATTATTTATACAAAATCAAATTGCTTAGATGGCTGAATGAAATGAATTTTTATGACATCAATGAGTTTTTAAATGTAAGATAATAAATAATAATACCTAATTTAATTTGCCACCATAATTATTGCATGCTAGAATATAGTGAGACATGAGTGCATTACTTAGAACTAAACCACCTTTATACCATGTTTGACGCAATAAATATATTTGAATTTGAATTTGATAAATTAAAGCATAATATCGAAGCAATAGCGAAATATCTATCCGGAGAAGTGCTACCAACATGCCAATATTTACTATCAAATAATATTCAGTACAAAAACACACCAAGATTGATATAAACCGGCATCCAATATCAAAATACTGCCCATATATTACCTCGGCGGATAAATTGATTTTGATGGACATACGATCGTTTTGATGTGGTTATTGCTCAGTATTGATTTTCAACATGTGCAACCATAAATGAACAGTTGGCATAATCATTATATAAACTGATGTAGAGCTTTTCGCTGTGAGTAATGCTGTGTAGTGATTAATATGTTAATCAAATTAATTTTATAAATGCGTAAGTTTGGATTTATGTTTGTTGATTCTTCAGAGAAAGGTTTTGACAATTTGTTAAAAAAGAAACAATCCTCTCAACTTGCTTTTATATTGTGATGTAAAGGGTACATCGCTTGTGTCTCCCGTTAGAAACGTCACATAACGATTAAGGTCCGATTTCATCGTTGCAATTAAACGCGATCAATATAAAATAAACGTAGTTCAGCGCATTAAACGAGTTCAGCGCATATCACCGACATAATCGACGATCCGAATCAAGCTGAACTTAGTTTAGCTTCTGAACGACCGATTTTTGGCTATTAGCCTGTAAACTGAGTTAAAGAGCTGTCATAACATACTGACATTCATCCATTCAATGTCAGATGTAAACTTCGTTTTCGTAAACGCGATCAAAATGTAGGGTGAAATCAGTGTGAAATAAACCAAGATCAAAATCAACATTTGAACTCGATTAAGGTGAACTTAGATTTTTTGAACTAAGTTTTAGCAGCGAACGGTGAAATTGGACCTTAGACGCTTGAATAACAACCTAATACATCAGCCTGACTGATTGTATCTCTACTCAACTCTAGTTCTATAAACAATTCACAAATCAATTACTAGCTTCCGCGTGTGACAATGCTGTGATGTTATTTAATAATAACACAAGCTATTAAGGTAATAGGGAACTAAATAAATAATGCCGGACTGTAACGGTGCTTCCAGATGAAGTAGTAATCTTATTTATCTTATGTCATATAACACGTCCACATTATTAAACATGTTTAAAATTATAACATGAAATTTATAAAATGAATGATGCACAATACATGTAAGTAATATGTTTTATACATCATTCATTTCATTAACAAAAATAAAATTAAGATTATAATATTCTTGTCTCGTAGTCCGGGCGTAGGCCTTGTTAGGTATTTATAAGGGTCCTTTTAAAATAAGACCGAAAATATGTGTGCAAGTGATGTTTTAGTGTCGTCTAGATAGTTGCACAGCGCCAGCGGCCAAAATATTTCGAACAGTTTCGAGTAAAACAAAGTGTTTTTTTTTATTAAGAGGCGAACATAACGGGTTTGGTTGTCAAACTAGGCCTAGATCTCAGTACTCACGGGATACCCGTGGTAAAAAACTCGAGTAACATTAAATTCAAATTTGTTCTTTGGTTCATTGAAAGTGAAAACACGATTAAGAAAAAAAAATACGATAATGTCATGAAAGTGCACTGTTTCGCACATAATTTGGTCGAAATCTCAGGAACCCTGCGGTATTTTGACATGACTTATGTTTTGATTCGTAGGTTATTACTAATTATTTGTTTCCTTGAACCAGTTTCTTCATAAGTTGTGTAGCTTTCTTGTAAATAATCAAAAACTTGATTTATGCACTTACGCTGTTCAAAAAACGCATCCTCTGTCCCGCTCCTATGAACGCGAAATCCTATGCCTTATCCTTTTCTTAATTACATGTGTTACGAAATCTGATATTATTGTAACATTCAGCTTGAAAACATTTAACATTTCCATTCAGGTACGCAGGATGTCAGGTAATATTATTTCAAACTACTACGAAAAGTTTCGGGGAGGGTCGTCCTAACAAAACACTGCCAAGACACCTATAATAATAATCAAAAGATAAGACGTGGTTTAAACCAGGCTTTCCCAGGCCTTGAGCTAATTAATTAACACAAAATGTACCTATTTATTAGGTTAATAGGGATTATTTTGTACAAAACAAACGGTGGAGAAAAGCCTCGGAAAATTTTGGGCTTGAGGGATATGAAATAAGGCCAAGTCTTTAAGAAGTTTTAACTTTTTTTGAATTAAAAAGGTTGGTTCAATGTACCTTTTTAATTAAAATGTTCTATTTATGCCACCAATTTAACACCCGTATGAAAAGACAACCTTTTATTATTTGTGAATAGGTAGTTTTAAAAAGCTCTATATATTTCGCTGGAATAGTTACCTACCTGAACATTTTGTAGCGAAAATTGTATGCGACAAAATGACGCAAACCCGTATTTCTCTTTTTCGACCTCCATAATCTTTTGTTGAAATTTCCAACTTGAAAGAAAAATATGCATTACAAAGTTCAGCAAAGCGTTACCGTCAAGGTTTGCATGAGAAACAAATGTAATTCAAACTTTTTCTTTAAAATTTTAGCACTCGCCAACTGCAAGTATGAATAACGAAACCTAAGCCTACCTATCAAAGCTATGTTTATAGACTATATTAAAAAACAGGAACAATTTGTAAACTTGTTAAATCTCAGAAATAAATTTTATTGTTCCATTAAAAAAAAATATATGCGTGCTGTAAACTACTTTCGTTATGTCTAAACGAGAGCGACGCCAGAAATGATTGAGTAAAGTGTTTTATAATAGAAATTAATATCCATTGAAGAGATCAGGAAACACTCTAAAAATCCTATCGTCAAACCTATGAACTAAGTGGCAACAACATACAGACCAAGGATAAAAATATAACAATATAATGCATTTTTCCTAAATTTCTTGAAAAAGGCTCCCTTTGGATGATTGTTGAACCCAATTTTGTATTTACTGTTTTAGATTTCTTTATTATCTGGCTTATTGCGAACTAGCGAAGGAAAACAAATAAATGTAGACAAATAGAAATTGGAATAGTTCGATATCTGGTGACTCACGTTTGAGTTTTAATTCAACTTTGCGAATCGTACAAGTAACGTGATAAGACCTATTCGAAGCCTGCCAGAACGTCTTATAAACCATTCCTTTTCATGCAATTCTCTATACTTTGCTACTGTTTTTAAGATTAAGAATTGTTTGGAGGGCTTTGGGGTTTTTATGGGATATTAGAATTTATTATTTCGTAGCGTGTAACACGCAAAGCATGTTGCATAGACGAAGCGCCGCATCGCCCCGATGTCAGCCAATATAGATTCTGCTATTCCGATATACGCAATTATAAACTTTTTCTTTGCATTTGTGTGGTCCTTAATTGGTTTTAATGCGAAGCAAATCTGATCTGGAGGCGCAGTAAATTAAGTATCTGTTTAAGCTTGAACTGATTTTTTAATACGATAATAGATCGAGAAAGGAATTCATGCGTCACTTAAATAGACACATAATAAGTGATATATAAATAATAATAATAAATTGTTTATCGACATAAAAGCTAGTGTAACAGACAATATGATATTATATGACCATAGGCTCCCGAACTAATCAAAAACTGTGTTTCTCCAACTAATATAAATAACTAATCTTAATTGTAGGTAGGTACAGAGGAAATAAGTTATAAAGAAAAACATATAGAGCTAGTGATTTCGAGCTTGTGCATTAAAAGGTACATAGTTATGTATAGGTGCTTTGTATAAGTCGATATACAATGTACCTATATACTGTTTAGGTACTTATATTATATTGTGTGTGCGTTTGGCTACGAATATCAATGCATATATTTAATATTAAATTATGTTAAGTTAAGTGTTTTATAATGTATCATGCAAGCTAGTAAAAATGGAAAATGTGTAAGATATAAAAATATTTCATTATATGTATGTGGTACTTTAACAAAATATACCTTTTTTCCTATCTGATAATAATTTATAGTATAAAATTTGACTTGTCTACGTGCTTATTTTGTAAGCCAAAATAAATAACGTTATTGAAAACAGATTTCTGCAATTTATCGTCATTTGCTCATGTAGAAATTTGCTGCTAAAAGCAATACGCCTTTACGTTACGCCTCATAACATACGAGGCGTAATGTATCATTCGCAGCGAGCATGATATGTTACGCCGTGTGCCAAAATCCGTCTTGTTACTCGTTGCGATCGCTTTCTTCCCCGTACTGTCAGCACGAACGCTCGCTGTGTAACACGTTACGTTACGCCGCGTAACGCCGGTCGTTGCTAAAGGACTTGCAGAATTATTTGTTATTAGCAACGTGTTTTAGCTCGCCAGCTTTCTGCCAGAGTCACAGTGTCAGTGCAATTTATTATGATGAAAACATCTTTTCGAACATCGACTTATTAATAATGGAGGCCGCTATCCCTTCTTGCTTGTTGAAATGCTGAAACGAATCCGTCAAGAACCATAGGTAGAACTGCAGCTTCACAAAGTTGGGCTGTTGGGCGTTATAGCATGCTAGCGAGGGAATTATACACAGTAAATTATTCAATATACCGACAACCGCTCTGCGGTAAACATGTTCTTAAATCAGGTGGTATGACGGCCTGCGAAAGACTGTAGGCAGATGCTAAATGCGGCAAGCTGAAGACGCTATGGCTCTTATTAGAGAGGCCTATTGTCAGCAGTGGACTAGCATAGGATGATGATGAATAAATCATGCGAGTAATCAGTGCAGATCGCACTTGAACACGATTTTTAGTTTGCAACAAACTGTCGTGTTTAACGGTTTCATCGCGAAACTTAACAATGTGTGACGATACGGTCGCAACAAGTAGGCAAGGCAGCAAGGCAGGTAATAGCGTCTCGCTTGAATGAACCCGGTGTCATTTGTGTCTCCTATAAGAACGTTTCGTACCGACTATAACCCGTACTCGCTCAGCCCATTAGTTGCCAAGAAAACGCTTGAAAATATTCTACGAAAACTCTCAGTGAATAAAAGAATGAGTTCTTGCATTTTTCCGAGCGTTTCCCGAGATTCTTTATTGTTTGTTAAACGCAGTCAACTTTTTATAGCCCACTCATACTAGTTATTTCATGATGGCACTTAAGGTTATTATTTTTAAAATGTTGTTTGTTTCGTTTCAGGTACTTACATTTTAATGGCACGTGATTTTATGAAGAAAGCCGGTACCGGTAAAACAGGATGCCTCTTTGGGCCCACCCATGCATCAATGGACGTCTTGGTTGCAAAGGAAAGGACACGAGCAGTCGTATCGTATCCTCAACGAAGTATAAAGAAGTAAATTTTAAGTTAGTTTGTAGTCACCGGAACTATTAGTTCGGTTCCTAAAATTATTTCCTGTGTCCTGAGTACTAATATGCTACGTATTTTAAAGTACTACGCGAGCAAAGCCGAAGGCAGAAACGAGCTGGCATAGTTATCTTTTAATCACCGTTCGAAAATAGAACCTGCTAAGCTGATAATAGAATGGAAATCCGTTTGAATATCACTCCTTTACTTAGCATCAGCTGCGAATGAAACTATCGCTCCAATTAATTACATTGCTGAGCTCTACCTCCAAGACTCGTAGGTAAAGGCCCAAGTCTGTTATAGCGGAACATGCCAATTTTTGCTTCACGCTTATCACCAGTCTTCCTACTACAGCTATAGGCAGAGACCTACATATGTCTCGCGCATTGATTATTTCAAAATTTCACCCACGGTTGCACTTAGGTTGTCGACCTCATGTTGAATTCAGTTTTTCGGGACAAATAGGAACCCATCAGGATTAGAACCTTGGAGTCATTCTTACAACTTTCATCAAAAGCAAAAGAATCATCAAAATCGGTTCATATTTGGTGAAGACCTCGAGTATCTTACTTATGATGACATACTAAAATACAGCCGAATTTTGGCGCTACTCCTTTTCAAGGTCGGTGAAAACACCAGAAAATTCCCAATTCAGCTGTAAACTCGGCTAGGAAAAAAAGGCCAGCAGTACCAAAAGTCCAATCTAAAATTAGGTAATTCCTCATCAGGTACCTGCTTTACCATGAGTCATCAGTAAGGCCCACATACCAGGGATAGCCCAGCACAATCTACGTGAGTTACTGGAGAACGACCGGTGCAATCTTTGCAAGACACGCGACGATGTCGTGTCTGTAGTAGGTATTGTTGTCTTTTAGCTTATTGGATGGCGAATTGCAAGTTGTAAATAGCTTTTTTAACAACACTTGATACCTTGAAACTTTAATTCCTCTATGTATCCTCTATTGATATCAAAATGCGCGAAAGGTAATCAATCTTAATTGAAATGAAAAATCGAATAAATTACACCCGAACAAGAGTCTTGTTGGCAATGCTTTGGACCTTAAAATGGCACTGCCAGTTCTATCTGTTTTTAAACATTACTGGGTATGACAGGCTGAATAAAGATGATGTAGATAGAAACATTACTGAGTAATAGAAACGGTGTAGGCATGTCCCAATATCCCATTTTTGACGCGTCCATTCTGACCCATGCTAGTAATTGTGGTGTGACATGATTAGATGTGATTAGATGTAATAAAACCCTTATCATAACGGGTTACTAAACCCCTACCTTATTCTTACAACTAGAACATCATTTGCATAATCTCTTGGGCAGCATACATACTTCCAAGCTTTGTTCCGTTTCAAGTTGCGTGTTGTGCGTGCGTTTCCCGCTGACCAGTGGACGCCTTCCCTTATCCACTAGCCGATTTATAACAAGCATTACCATACAGATTGGAAAGTTAGCGATCAAGCACCTTCCTTCCTGGTTCCAACTAGGAACTATAACGAAGCTCCTGATTGCAAATTGAAATTCTTCAATAGAAACTGAAATTTCGAGGGCTTATTTGAGTTCGAGCTTCGAATTTTCAAAAGTCAATGTGACTTTGGTTTGGGACTAAATTATTTGAACAATTTATCGACCCTTGATCCGGTTATCTATTTGGGCTTGTAATCTACTTTTTGTTAAACCTGTCTGTAATCTGTGTCAGACAAATTTGTTTACAGACGTCTCTTACAACTTCAGAGTTTTCTATATTTGATGCCTCAAATATTATATTTACGTGAAATTGAACCACCAACTTTCATGGTAGATTTGGACATTTTATTTTGTTCATTGTGTTCTCATTCAACTAGCATCACCAATAGTACCCATCACTGTTATCATATTCATTGAGCATTGGCATAGCATAGAACCTTATTTAGAAGACTCAAAAGACAACGTCGTGTATGAAGCGATATCATAAACCTTCACATATTAAAGTGAACCCTACTAAAACAAACATTAAGATCGTTTTAATTTGGCAACAGCACCGTAGGCTCCCAAGCTTTATGCCAAGCACCCTGTTCCATTAAAGCAGTACCAATCTATTCATTACTTAACAATGTCCCGGCCCTGACGTCCACTCGCCTCCTCTCGCCACTAAAACAATTAGTGACTCGTTGGACCCTTAGGAATCTTTGATGACGTTTGGCCAGAGCCTTTCAAAGATTTAGGGTGCTATTTGAACGTGAATTTTTAAATATATTTTATCTATAAAGTAATTTGTTTGGTGATCTAATTGATCATGATTTGTAGTAATACTTTTGTGATTTGGTAGAATGAGCTTAGAATCTCAGAGCTTTAAGAGAAACCAAAGTTATGGTACTTCGTATGTTATGTACCTTGTAGTAACAGTTTCTGTACCTTAAGTAATTTAGTGCATTTATTAAAACCAGCATTAACACTATAAGTCAATGAGAATACGTAACTTGTAATTTCGAAGAATGAGCTCAGAATCTAAAGACTTTAAGTTCATTTCTCTGTAAAACCAGCATACGTCGAAGTCTATGATTCGGTCTGTACTCAGGCTCAATCTCCATTAGCCAAACAGCTTGCCGAACCGCTGCTTGCAGCACTTTTAAAGTGGAGTTAAAAATAATCTAACTTGGCAGTTGATCGGCTGGATTGCTCTGAGTTTTAGCATTTTACCTCACTTGTGAATCTCGCTCAAAACTTTTTGTTTTTTGCGTGGTTTATTTTTGAAAAGAACCAAGCCTATTCTCTCAAATAGCAACAAAAACGTCAAGTAAAAAATTTGATTAAAGTTTACAAGTAATCACTTCGCACACAAACAATAATTGCATTTATTAATAAATTTTTTATCAATACTAGTTTATTTCGTACAGAAAACACATTATACTTTGAGTGTCCAGGTAGCCACTGTATAAAAACTGCCGCAAAAATTTTGTGAGTTCATAACAAAATAATGTACGAACTGCCGACAACCCCTCCAAGCGTCAAAACGGCTAAAGCTGCTTTGATAAATATGGTATTAAAATACCTACTTGTCTGGTCTCCTATAATGGCTTTTAACTACATTTTGGATGGAAAACGTCTTATTGATTAGGCTGAGGTTTAAAGTAAGTTTTTCCGCTCCGCTCAAAGCGGATTGGACTCGCTTTACTATTGTCCAACCTTTTTTATTATCTAATCAATATATATGTATGTAATGTAGGTATGTACGTACTCATAAAAATCTCGTACATTGCGTGTCAAGCCGCAAAAGCATCGTCTCAAATAAAATATATTATTAACCTAAAAAAAAATCTGACATTTTATTCACTTACTGAGTTAACGACATTTTAATGTGATAAAAAATGTGGGATCCATTGAACCGTCTGTTGAACCTGCGGCGCCGTGTAATTGACAAAATCGTATCGTTCCCGGTTCAGCCCGCCTTATCGGCTCACTGGTATTTTAATAAAACACGATGGACTGCAAAATTTCACCTAAAACCTACCATTAACTAAAAGGCTGCGGCAAACGTTTAACAAATGAGTAAAACATTTTATTACGCCGCCATTTTGCGTTTCCACAGTGGTCAAAATAAAATTATAGTCTGTTTATTGCGGTCATGTATTTTTAATAAACTGTGCCACCATTATGCGATGAAACTATAGAGATAGCTGTAGGCATTGCTAGAAATGGTTTAAATATGTATTCTCAAAATAATGTACGAAAATCGCTTACAGTAACTTAAAAATTAAACTTTTTTTTTAGTTTTGATTGTACTAGTGAACTATTGAATATTATTGCTTTACATGTATGTATGTGTTAGGTACTGAGGAAGATGATTGTAAATTATCGATAAATTGTGAACAATTCACAATTTGTAGACAACCTTTACAATAATATAGATTAATATTTGACGGTAACAATATACAAAACTACTAGTTAGTGCTTTTTAGTGTGAGGGTGTGTGTGTGTGTCTATTTCCTCATTTTCTGAAATCCAATGATTCCAAAGTTTCAACGCCTGGTTTCTGCATTGGACCAAGGCACGTAAGCTGAAGGTTCAATAGTCGCTAAGAGTTTGTCTAAAAACCTCCTCGGAGTTGGTTGTTCTAGAACAAATGAAACAATTGAAAAATGGAATCTTATTAATTCAACGCGTTTCTACATAATTTTAAAACAGGTACAACTAAAAAATGCTCACGTAGAATTCGAATTTTTAACATTGGGTCGACAAGCAAGTGCTCCTAAGATTTCGCACCAACTATTGTTGGTGCGAAATCTTAAAAGCATTTGCTAGAGTATTTTGTTTTATATAGACAAAACTGTGGTGATTATGACTAATTTTAAAACTTGGGATCATTGCTAGAAGAAACCATAAACTAGGAAAGCCAGTCTAGACAAAGCTGATCCAATGGACCCTTCGGCAATGGAACCCAATGAAGCATACATTCTAAGTTAGTCTTAGTTTTAAAACCCATCTGGTCCCCAACATCCGTACTCAAACGCGCGCTTCTATTCAATCGCGCATCAGATTTTGTTCAGAACTCATAAAGCGCGCGCTTCAAAACGCCTAATGCGTACTCCCTTGCTAGTAAGTGCCACTTTCGGGAAAAAGCTTAGATCTAGATTAGAGCTAATCAGGGATTATTTATATTATTAGCAAAATCCGTTTTTAAACTTCGTTTAAAGTAACTTGAGATGAACATAAAAGTGGGTCTTAGTTAAGATCCTTACTTAAAATGCTGTCCAAATCGAATTCAGGAGCATTGAATTTGTTTAAGCACGTGCAAATGAAATCGGAACAGAAGCCGTAGTGTTGCCCTTTATGTTCACAATATTCTTCGCAGGAATGGTCCCTGGTGTACTTTAGGTGGAAACACCCGCGGAGGCGATGGA
Organism: Eupithecia inturbata; assembly: GCA_963662085.1. Lineage (NCBI taxonomy): Eukaryota > Metazoa > Arthropoda > Insecta > Lepidoptera > Geometridae > Eupithecia > Eupithecia inturbata. Next base: position 2,840,820 of record OY759180.1, on the reverse strand, counting down.
AAGGCGCAGCTGCAGTCCACCACAATATGGTAGTAGGACTATCCGTACTATCTGAAAATTATACATTCTTAATGCTTTTAGGGTTCCGTACCCGAAGGGTGAAAACAGGACCCTATAACTAAGCCTCCGCTGTCCGTCCGATTGCCTGTCACAGACAGTTGAAGTTTTCAGAGAATGGGTTTTTCTCTTGTCGCTATAACAAATAATAAAAATAAAATCTGCTGGGCCATGTACTCCCTCCCTTACGCCGGGTTTATTGGCGAAAATTTCCTGCTAATGCACGACAATGCCCGCTGCCACACCGCTCGTGCGACTAGACAGTACCTGGAAGAAGTCGGGATTCCCACAATAGACTGGCCAGCCGTCAGCCCTGACATGAACCCTGTCGAACACCTGTGGGACGAGCTGAAAAGGGGGTACGAGGAAGATCTCCAGCTCCGGCGTCAATAGAAGACCTAAAAACTGCTCTTATCGAAGAGTAGCAGGAAATTCCACAGGATTCCATCAGGAAACTCATTAGGTCAATGAAAAACCGTTTACAAGCAGTCATTAGGGCCAGGGGGGGCAATACAAAATATTAAGCGGGAAATAACAAAGATTTTAAATAAAAATTTGATATTTTCATATTACTTCTTATTAATTTAAACATCCACAACTTCGACCTATTGTAATAATTCACTTAATGAAGGTAGGAAACTTAATTAAATTTAAATAATTTTTATACCATTCCAAAGCTAACAAAATTTCTTTTCAAATGGTATACACCAATCTGCAGTTTATTCCATGGAAACTGTAAAATATGGTCTGCAGAAACCAGCGATGAAGTGATTCCAGTTTATAGCTCGCAAGTGTAGGTAATTTTTATTTGTAATCTTCTCATTTATATTTTAATAGTTGCAAGCTGTTCTTCATAGTGAACTAATACATTTCCTTTCCTTTTTCTTTCTTTCAGTCGCGCTCCTTGGCCAGTAGGGCAAGCACGGGGATTGTTGTCTAGGGTAGCATAACTTTAATTCTCAGTAATAAAATGACATTTTCGCACAGCATCCCGCGGCGGTTATAGTGCAAAATATGTAACTGATAACATGAAAACTGAATTAAAAAAAAACAACCTTTATGTACTTGTACATATACCTGTACGTACTATTTGTACATGTACCTGGCAAAACGTGTAAGTTATAAATAAGATAAAATCAACATTTTAGTAATTTGAGCGCCTCATAGCTTTTGTCGCTCAGCTGAGACATTACATTTTTCTATAACAAATGATAATATAATAAATAGGTGTTCTTTACTTTACCTATTAATACTGTAGTTACTCCAACATATAACAACGAAGCAACAATGTACAACACGTTTAAGCAGAAAGCCATGTTGTCTAAACCACTATCACGAGAGTCTGTGATGAAATGTCTTAAATATTGGTGTTCTATTTCTATATAGTACAACAATACGTTTATAAACATATAACACAATACCTTATTGTTTTTAGTTTAAAGAGGGCGCAATTCGCGCCATTTTGTGAAAGGCATAGGAGTTTGCGTTCATAGGAGCAAGACAGAGCATAAGTTTTAGGAACGGTGTAAGCGTAAAAATCGAATTTTTGCGTATTTACAAGAAAACTACACAATTTATGATAAAACTGGTTCACGGAACCAAATAATTAAACTACGAATCAAAACATAAGTCATTTCAATAGACCGCAGGGTTCCTGAGATCTCGACCAAATTATGTGTGAGACAGTGCACTTTAATGTAATTTTTTATCGGCATTTTTTTTTCTCAATTGTATTTTCTCTTTCAAGGAACCAAAGAAAAAAATATAATCTAATATAGAATTTTTAGTATTTCGAGTTTTTTACCAGGGGGTTGTCAAAATAGGCCTAGATCTAGATCTCATGAGATCTAGGCCTATTTTAACAACAAACCCGTTAGGTTCGCCTCTTAAGACAAAATATAAATAAGTAAGACTATACAAAAGAGTTATTTACACCATTATCTCACCTAAGACTGCGTCATCTCCGTAGTTTTGTTCATAAGCAAATAGACATCATCATTATCATCGGATTAGCTGGAAGGAAAAGAGTTGAGGAGAAAAGGTTTTTGATTTACACCATTCAAAACAGAAGAGGGAGAATGATTGCATATCTTATACGACATACGGCAACTTCATAAGTAACATCGTAGAAGGTAGACGAAGAAGAGGAAGACCATGAATGAGGTATATGATCAAGGAGAAAGTCGCTGTCATGTCGTAGAAAGAAGTACAAAACATAGCATTGGAGAGAGAAAAGTGGAGGAAATTGCATCGTTACACCGTTATATTTAACATTACACAAGAGTAATTTTAATTTATAACAATATATATCAGCCCATATACGTCCACTTCTGAACATAGCCTTCCCTCGACATAAATAACTTAATAGATAAATAGTGCTGGAAAAATCAACTAGCCCATAACTAAGCAGAGCTTTTGTTATAGGCACTTTATATTTTTAATGCATTACACGTAGATAGTTATTATGGTTTTTTTTTTCATAGATAGAAAACACACAGGATACCCGGAACAAATATCTGCAGATCGTACAAATTTGTCTCTATGTTCCGAAGCGGGAATTGAACTTGCAACCTCGTGCGTCGCAGGTAGACCTTTGCCCACAGAGGTCGTTTACATAGAGACATATTTTTCACAAAACATGCTATTGTTAGTATTCAATTTGTCCGATGATAAATAACGGTGTGCGATAAAGTTCTTTCATTAATCTTGATGGATGTCTCTACGGGCTGTCTTTAGCCCCTCAAATAAATAAACTATGGCATTCCTTGACGTGAACTGATTGTTCTAACATTGTTGTATCTTCCGTGATTTATGTCTAAAAAAGATTTAATGTAGTCCATTTCATGTGTGGACCGTTTTGTTTCTTGACAAAAAACATGGAACAAAATTGAAAAGTAAAAACGAAAAGGAGCTCTAGCTCCTTTTCGCCTGCGCGTCGTCTACGACGCGCACTTAAAATATTGGAATATGTACAACTAGCTTTTACCGTGATAAAAAGTAGCCTATATCCGATTTGGGTTCCGTCTACGTCCCTGCCAAATTTCATTAAGATCCGTTCAGCAGTTTAGGCGTGAAAAGGTAACAGACAGACAGAGTTACTTTCGAATTTATAATATTAGATGGAAGTAGCGAAAATAGAGAGGAGTCTAATAAGAGGAGAGGAAGGGATTTGCACAACAGTGGGACACAAAAGTTTCCTAAAATAGAAATGCAAAAATTACCTAAATTAGGTAAAATGGAATTAAGGGAATAATAAATCGCAAAGCATAAACATTTCTGTCTATACAATATACATGGCTACTTCTTGGACGTTTGCAAGCCCCCAATTGGTTAGGCCTATTCCATTCTGATCCACTTTGCTAATTCATTAATGGATCAGTTTCCATTTTTTTTCGTCCAACTGTCGCTATTAAATTAGATAATTGTGACAATTGGCTAGTGGGTAGCCAATAGTCACTATTATCTAACGCAAGTCATGTAAATTGGATAAATTAGTTCTAGTTCATTCGTGATAGAGCAACTATTTTATCTGACCTTCCAGACCGAACTACGAATAAGTAATACCTAATTATGTCAATTTGATCGACTCGATTGGACTAGGGTAATAGTGATTTAGATTTGACCTAACTTGGTTGCACGAAATTATTTGAATCACCGACGAAATGAAGTAATTATTATGATGGTTAAAAAAAAAACTAAAAACTAACTCGAACCCCCTTAATCTTATACAGTATTTAAGTTTTGCGGGACCATTACTAATCCCACGGGGATACTGTTTTTATGGGAGCACCTCGGAATCATTCTCTATACAATAGCGAAAGAATTATCAAAATCGGTCCATATTTAACGGAGAAATCAACAGTCATACATTAAAAAATATATACAACCGAACATAGAAGTCGTCCTTTTTTCTGAAGTCGGTTGTTAAAATGAGGTGAATACACGGTAAAACTCAGTTCAACCAACATTTACTCACTGAAAAACTCTGACATCCAGTTCTTTTCGGTCTCAGTCTAAAATATGGACTTATAAAGTATGTAGCTAAATAATAGCTGCGCTATAAATCCGTATTACGCGGCAATAAGTCGTACTAGTTGACGGGAGCGTAAGCGGACTACTGGACCCTGGAATTGGTCAGTAAAAATGGACCGTTTTGTGAAAATAATAGAGTCGTTTGGGAGTTAGCACGTCATCTTGCGGAATACTTGGCATAACAAGCAAGCCACTGCCTAAGTTGAATGGTATATAGATGTTGTTTACATTGGGGTAACTAATAGCTAGAAGTTTCAAGACGTAATTACATGTGATCTCGACGCAAAATATTTCAATTGGAGACAAGATGTTACTAAGCTACACTGGAAATATATTTTGTTAACACACTGCGCGGTACTTACATGCGATAAGACCATCTATCAAAGAAGCAATAAGTCTAGAAGCACATAGCACCTACCTGCTTACTAAATTCATGGAAAAATGCGAAACGAAGCTGTCAGAATTATTTTAGACCAGCTTCTGCCCGCGGCTTTGCACGCGCTGTTTCAAGATAAAAAGCCTATAATGTATCCAAGCCTAGAACATTTATGCAAATCAAACTGATCCGTTTCGTAGTTTAGGCGTGAAGTGGGTAAATATCCAAGAAAATTATTCGTCCGAAACTGAAGTTATTTCACCAATAGCTGAATTATTTCTGAGAGCATAGGCTAGGTTTTATCCTGATTCCACGTGATGAACCGTGGGCAGAAGCCAGTTTATCATGAAGTTCCCCAAATTGCAGTAGCCTCGTTGTTAACACGGCGGGTTCACAGACAGCGAGTGTGTGTTGGCGAGATAGTGGACACGCATCGCTGGGTGGTTACACGCAGATAGATATTATTGAAGAGATATTTTACTGACCTTACATTTTCCCTGATTGCTATAAGCTTCGTTGTATTCAGATACCACGTGATAAGCCGCGGGCTGAAGCTATTTCATCATGAAGTTCTCCAAATTGTAGCAGATCTGGAACTACATCCTTAGAAATATTGACTATTTAATTTATTATTATAAATTAAAGAGCTAAGTTGTTGTCGGTGTAAAAATACAATTTCCTCCACTTTTCTCTCTCCTTTATTATTCCTGAGTTCAATCATATTGAGACTTAAAATAGCAACAAAGTGTAGCCTTAGTTATACTAATGGCTATTGTTTGTCGATACCACGTGTACGAAGAAGTGGGTTCTGCTCTAGTCTGCACAAGTTTTATTTTCAAAAGATGTGTTGTAACATAACTTATGAGGTCCTGAAAAATATAATGCAAGACCGCTTCCAGCACTCTACATCCGATATGACACCACCACCTCGTTTACACAGTCCTGCAGCTTTGGAGCTAATTAAAATGCTTGTGTACGTCAAATGAAGGGTAGCATTGGTTGTTTCGAGCTCTGGCGACTTTGGTCTAGCGGAATTGTTTGCGTTTTATTACCTAGTCGGGTATTCCAACCGCTAATTCTTGGTACGAAAATATTTCATGTTTTTCGAAGGCTTTACAGCCGAGGAAACCGCGAAATAGTGTATCGTGTTTGTGGGTTGGTGGTAACTGAGTTATTTTCAGTGGGTGTACGATTTGTTGGAAATAATGCTGTGTTAGTTATTTTCAAAGATAAAACAGATTGTTACTGGAAAATTCTTTATTAGAATTAGATTGACAGCTACAAGTAAAAAACAATGTGATTTTTATTTTTATTATCATTCGTAAGTAAACCTGCTTATTTGTGTAATGTTAAAGTTTGTTTGTATTCTGAATTTTCTTTGTTTATCTATTTTTATGTGTTTTGTAATATGGACTTTGTTGCCTGAAATAAAAATATAGAGGTATTCGTTCATTCATTAACACATTACATTGCCTCCAGCACGTTGATTAGCCCTCATTGTTTCACTACTGGTATATCGCATTAACCTTTATGGGAGAAAATAAATAAATGACGTCTTAATTAGAAATAGCTTGCAAAAATACCTACTTTAATTCTCAACAATGCAATGCAATCTCTACCCAAAGTGTACAGAAATCCATATTCAAATCATCGGTTCATCATCATTCAGCTTATTATAGTCCACTACTGGACATAGGCCTGTAATAAGAGTCATAGCGCCCTTCAGCTATCGATTCAAATAACACATTAATGGAAAACTGCGCTAAAAAGTGGGACTATTGTACAGTAACAACTAACGTTAAAGATACAGGTTCAATACAGAATATGCAATATGTCAACCCAATAGAATAAAACCAGCAGCCATAAAGATGCACAAAACCCGCGAAACATGTCTCGACAGATATGAATAGTTAAGGCGGCGGAATAAATGGAAACCATCGACAGCACCTCCCGCTTCTGGCTCGATTCATGAGATTCGAGGATAAGTCTGTTGCTGGTACTGAATGGTTGATTTTCGTTGGAGTTTAAAAGTCCTGCTACTGGTGAACTGGAAACAATTAGACCTACAAAATTTCGCTAAGACGCGCAGTAGGAGATCAGACCAGTATTTGTTGTATGTATGTTTAAAAATCCTTTGGTATTTGAAGCTTTGTTGTTGATGCTTTGTCTACCTATTGATAAATTAATTTCGATACCGGGACAAAATGTTTGTATGATCTACAATATTTAAACAAATGCTTTGAGAGTGTTTTTCTGAAATATGAACTAATTCGAATGTTATACAAGATCGCGAGCAAAACGTCGATGTTTTAATCAGTAGCTGAGCAGTGCACTCCTCGTTCAGTCCTCCAAATTAAACTTTATTGCGAGCTAAAACTTGTCGCTGATTGTCCCTTACCACTGGTTTGCGTTTTACTAGTGTTATTAATAGAATACTTATCGTAATGAAAATATGGGCAGGGATAGGTTTGCCAATGAAATTTAGGGCTGATAGTCGATGCTGACCTCAGATTCGAAAAACAAGTCACGGATTCAGTTCAAAGCTGCTTCTATCGTTTAAAAGTTTTGTATGGAATGAGATCACATCTGAGCGTAGAACTTCGAATCCAGCTTGTAGAGTCATTAGTCCTATCAAAATTCAACTACTCTGATACAGTTTTTGGTCCCCGTCTTTTAAAGCGTACTCAGCGTCTTATCCAGAGAGTTCAGAATGCTTGCGCTAGGTTTTGTTTTGCTATACCACCACGAGAACATGTTACGCCATTTCTAAACCAACACTACATCCTTAGAATGAAGTCACGCAGAAAACTCCATTTAGCTACTCTTCTTTTCGGTGTCGTCAAGTTTGGTGCGCCCCCTTATCTCAATGATAAGCTTATTTGGTTTAAGAAAGAGGGAACGAAGAGAAAATGTTGCCCTATTCTAGCAAGACCCCAAGGTTCTTCTGCAGCTTTCAGGGGTAGTTTTCGCTACGCAGCTACAAAATGCTGGAATAATATTCCACCACCAATCAAGGACCTAAAACATATAAATGCGTTTAAACTTAAATTAAAACAGTTCCTCCTCCGCGCTCAGAAGAAGGATGAAAGTCTTAAAGATAACGATAGATCTGTTATCTGAATTATCTTATTTATTTTATGTGCTTTAAATAGGTACTATGCGACACCTACGTAGTTTTATACTTAGTTACTAAATTCCTTATTTTCTTCACAAAACTCACTTTACTTCTGGATCAAAACTTCATTTCAATTAGCACCATATATCGGACTAAATTGCACAGTCATTCGCGGTTTCTGTCTATAGTTTGTCTTTGCATCGTCGCGTTATGGTTTGTATAAACGGCGTAATTTGTTCGGCCTGACTGACCCAGCCACAGCCACCCGACCGACCGGCAACAATGATATTGCAATATTATTTTATATTTTTTTTAATACTCTAATATTTGGGTGCTCTCATAGGTTTGTTTGTATTTGTTTTTCTTTTTTAATATTTTTCTTTTTTTGTTATCATGTCTACAACACGTACCGGGCGATCGTGACCCGATCCCTCTGGTCTTCACTGAAAACCAGCGCTGGGGGGACGCACCAGTGTACGCCCAGCATAATGCTGAGTGAAGGCCATATTCCCTTAAACACTGCTACGCACAAAGTAAATTTATTTTGTAACTTAGGTCGTATAAATTGGCATAGAATTAAGGCTAATTGTGTATAGTAGTTTTAAGATAAATAAAATATTTTTTCATTTCATTTCATTTAATTTGCCAGCTTTTTTTAAACTGTATTACTTACAAAATTTATTGACAAAGAAAATTACAATCAAAAAATAAAAATAAATTAGAACTTGTATTTACAATTGAAACAATAAAGCTAACTGCAGACTGTTGCAGACAATCTACAGGTAGGTCAACTGATCCATATTAATACCCGCCGGAAGCGTCCCCAAGACGCTGGCTGCATTGCTCCGCTGAATGGCAAAGCTGATGCGATGCGCAAGATACCCACCAGCTCTCGGGTCACGCGTTGCTTCAACCAGACGCTCAGATAACTTTTTAAAAACCCGGGGAGCCTCGGTACCCCTCGGACATAGGGTCTCGACCGCAAAGGGAGCAAATGTAGGCTCTGTCGAGACCTGGATATTTGCGTCTCTTAAGATCCTCGGCCAAATCTGCCGCCGCACCAGCTCTCACGGATGTCCTCGTAAGATGGGACGGCGCAAGTGTGTCGACGCATGTAGCGTCCCACACAATGGGCCTCCCCAACTCCCATGGGACTAGTGTCATGCCGTCGGACTTCTTACCATCGGTACGAGAATAAAAAAAAACTAATTTCACAAAAATTCAAAAACCTAATTTTTACCTTGACCCGTCCTAAAATTGGAACGACTGCACTGAAATTCATCAAGCATTCAAGCGATTCAAACAAAAATCTCTTATTCAAAAAAGGTTCATCCGTTTCGGAGCTACCATGCTATAGAACAGACAGATACACGCTAAAGTCATTAATATCGGGATAACCATGATTTGTGTTGTTTTGAGTTTTATTCCGTGATGGCCCATGCAACTTCGCCAAAATATTGGCGAAGTTGCATGGGCCCACCAATTACAAAATAACACAAATCATAGTGAATAGCCCTTTAATAATGACATTAGTGTTAATAACCACGATAGTTTCAATAGTTTACTGATACACATGTCACAATTTTAACACCCCTTTTTTATTGGAGGTATAAATAGTCGCTCGTGGAAAGTGGTAGTGGTATCTGCGTCAGTCAAACTTTAGTCTTGCATTCGGTTCTTTTATTGTGGCTGCAAGCTGTTGTCGGCAGCCATGTAAATCCATCCATTGTCGGCCAGCGGTGCTCTGCATTATTAGTTGTGTCACTATTGTTCGGAGAATAAATTGTAGGGGAAAACTTATCGTGGAATTGTGTTCTTCGGGCTATAACGGTGACCTTGCAGTTTTATTTAATCGAGTTGTGGGTGTGGCTGCAATCTTAAGTCAATAGTAAATAAGAATAGGATAAGAATTAGTTTTATATTCAAGTTCTAGGTCGTTCTAGTCGGTTCTTTGTAAAAAGCCAAATGACAAATAAAATATTTCCTTTATTGTAAGTACGGTTATTTTCTTTTTGTTAAAGAGAAAGACGTCTAGTCTGCAGATAAAACAAGAAGTTCGGTTTGGTGTTTATTTTCGTAGTTTTGATAAAATGTTTTTGATGTCTGAGATCTTATTAACGAAGTATGAACTGCATAAGTACCTACTACCTACTATTTTTTTGTGTGTACGAACAAATTTAGCAATTTCCAAGTCAGCTTTTGCCACCCAGTTTATTAAGTCTGCATAGCGTTCTAAAGTAGAACCTGTGAGCATCATCATACAGTTCATTTTCTATATCGCCGGTACCGTGACAGTGCTGCCTACCTGCTTAGGGGTAATTCAGACGTAACGCAAAGTGGTCATTATCGGTGATTTATATGGAACTCCCATGGGAGAGGGCCCTTATTCACCGTGACCATAGACGCCTTTGATCAAAAATCAACACATTTTAATTTCATCATCACCACATTATCCACCCTGTCACCTTCTGCTGTGTATAAATAACCCTCCTCTTTTTTACGCCATCTCAAAATAATGCCAAGGTTCAATAACTCCAGATTCAAATAATCTCTTCCATAAGGCAAACCCAGTTCTACATGAAGAGTAGAACAAACAGACAAACAGTAGAGTCTTTCGTACAGCAAGTCTTGACAGCGCGCGTTATTAGTACGTTATGTCGCGTTACTGGTAAGAAATCGCGAATACGACCCCAAGTTAGTTTATTACCATACTTGTGTGCGGCTTTATTCAATTCCCTCATTGATAAGTGGAATTGGGATGCTCAGTGCGGAAATGGATATAATTTTTTTGCGTTAGAGGGTGTTTTTTCCGATTCTTTTAAGAATTTGGATTTATAATCTTAATATATTATTGTTAGACAAACTCTTATATACACAAAAAGAACAAAGCACAAAAAAGCATTTTGTATTGTATCCATACTTATATAATAAATACGAAAGTAACTCTGTCTGTCTGTTACCTTTTCACTGCTAAACGGATCTCAATTAAATTTGGCAGAGAGGTAAATGGTATCCCGAGGACGGATATAGGTTACTTAAAAGCGCGAGCGAAGTTGGAGGCAGCAGCTAGTTGTAATATATTTCCTTAAAGATGGAATGAACCCTTGAGGACAAAGCTAGAGGTTAACGCATTAACTGCCCAGCCTTAACGGTGTGGTGTGGGAGTGACCCGAAGAGGCGCGCCACAGCCCTCCGGAGGCGAAGACAAACATTAATGTGCATCACGCGCAATAAAAGTGTTTTAACTTTAAGAGTTGAATTGTAACTACGAGCGTATTATCACTTCGCCTCTAACAGTTTCATGGGTGACTGAAGTCTTCCCGAGGCTTTGCCTGAGATTTTCCCACTTGGTTTTCAGCTGTTGTTTTCCTAAATCCAAAACCACATGCATGTGGTAGATATGCGATAATTCAGCCAAATAGATTCGATAGTTGTTGCGTGAAGCAATAACAAACAACGAAAAGTTAACGTATAGTTATAATAACGAAACCCACATCTAAAACTGATCTGCATAAAGGCGTAAACAACTTGTGTCTTTCAAAGATCATTGAACGAAATTTTCAAACTCCGTTTAAAATTAATGAGTGCTCAAACTAACCGCCACATTGTTAATCTAACTGAGTTTAATTAATGCTAGATAATTGTCCCGGGAATACTTGTTTTATGTTTAAACATGGTTGTTATAAGTAAATTAGGTAATTAATACAGACTTTGTGATTAGCTCGTGATATGTATATTCGCTGTTGTCTCGTTTTGCTATTAATATTAATGATGATGATGATTATTATTATTATTATTCATTTTTATTAATATTATACATTAACTAACCTGGCAGAAGTATCCGTCAAAATTAAATAAAAAAATTGTTTTTGGTATTCCATAATTTTCCAGGCAACTTTTCAAATTTTTCAAAAAGGTCAATGCTGCAAGCTTTCTATCTCCTCGACGTAGGCGTAAAAATGTACCCCCTACATATTACAAATCGCCTTCTTAAAGTACAGCTTTTAAAATCATGGTATTCAACGTAAAATCTACCAAAATGGCCGTCTAATGATAACGATTCTACATAATAAGGCAACAAAACGCCTAAGGAATGCCGAGCACAACACTCCGGCCATTACAATGTGATTCCGAAGTCCCCCCTCCATTATCCTGTTTTACCCCGCTTTACCCATCGTTACCCCGGGTTACCCCTAACCCCGGGCAAGACAATACGTGGCTTTAATTATTAACAATTAACAACAATATTGCTTTGCTAATACTACGTGGGTAATAAGAATCCTTTTGTGTTTCGCTTTAGTATTAGCAAAATTGTGGAATATTGTGGATTGTGTACCTACAATATTGTGCCGTAGAGGTTGCGGCGTAAGAATCGACCCCCTCCAACCCAGTCCTTGGATGTCGTAAGAGCCGACTGAGGGTAGGTCTGGTAGGATACCAGAGGGGCAGCAGCTTGCTACTATGTATTACTCAATACTTTCACTGCGATCAGAAAAAGAAACTGAACAGATAAAGATACATTTCTAAATCTGGAACAACATAACCCTTATTTTTAGGGTTCCGTACCCGAAGGGTGAAAAAGGAACCCTATTACTAAGCCTCCGCTGTCCGTCCGTCCGTCTGTCACAGGGCTCTATCTCATGAACCGTAAGAAGTAGACAGTTCAAATTTTCAGAAAACGTGTATTTCTCTTGCCGCTTGAACAACAGATAATAAACACAAAATAAATATCAAAATAAAGCCATACAACAAACGTGATTTTTTTGCCTATTTTTGCTCTTAATTTGTTAAGGCTGTATCTCTTGAACTACAATAGGTAGACACATGAATCTTTCTTTAATTAAGTATCACTTCAACTGTAATAATAACAAATACTAAAAATAAAATAAAGTTGAAAATTTAAAGCCTCATTTTTAAGGTACGGAACCCTTCGTGTGCGAGTCGACTCGCACTTACTAAGCCTCCGCTGTCCGTCCGTCCGTCTCTTGAACCACAATAGTAAGCCACATTTAACTTTCTATAAATAAGTAGTAAGTAACACTTCAACTGTATTAACAAGAAATTCTAAATATACATATAATAAAATTTAAAATTTCAAGGGATCTCCGAACAAGTGAAAAATTTATGTTCATTGAAAAAGTTGACTGAATTTTACGGTACGGAGCCCTTCGTGTGCGAGTCGACTCGCACTTGGCGGTTTACTATCCGCTAATAAATAGTGTCCTCGATCTAAATATTATAACTTTTAGTGTGATTTTTGCATGGAGGGTGGCCCGAACATCGGTCACCACCTTGTTTATTTTTTTCAATATCGCGGCGCACAATAAAGTTATTTAATAACGCATTTTTTACTTGTTTTAGTGTCCTCTGTCCAAATATATAAATATGGTGCGTGGCGATATTAAAAAAAATAAAAAAAATTGGTATGGCCAACCTCTGTACAAAAATCTTTAAACCCCTTCTAAAAATCTAACAATTATAATAAACATCATAGATATAATATTGACGTTACCCATGCACGGCGAACTAGACGTGTATTGCTATTTCTTTTTATGCACTACTACATATAAATATACCTATACTACATATATTGTATATTTCTATCTCTGTCTGCAAATGGCGAAATAAGGCAGTAGAATAATTCAGAACATTTAAGTTTTTGGTGTACTCACGAGTCAAAAGTGTTGCCTTGGGCTTTGTTTTTTGTTTTGTAGCTATTTGTACACCCAGTGAACGAACACGAGGGCATTGCTGTAGTCTTTTAGCCAATAAATTACAAATAATTCGTCGTAGCAAGCACGCAAATCACGAACGCCGGTCCGACTATGACTGAGGTGGGGGAACCTAATTGGACATAATTTGAGCCTACCACTTTCGAGAAGCTAGTGCCTCATCTCCCTTTTTTTACTTTTATCTAAAGTCATACCTATATCACGCCCCTCCTATCATATCGAATTGTGAGTCAATCTCAATTTTCCAATGCGTTGTTACATACGAGTTCGTAACTCAACTCCATGCAACGCATGGCTTCTTACTAAAACTTACCAAAGACATAATAATGAGCATAATCATAATAAAAGTTCATCATAGTATATTAGTTATCATACTACATTTATGTATATTGTAGAATCAAATCTTGGCCCGAACTTTTCTAGCAAGAAAATTCACAGTCGCACCCCAGAATCATAAAGTTGGCGGTGTTACACCCCCGTGCTTCGTCGTTGGTCATGCGCCTAACTTCTCCCCAGTCGTATTGGATTATGAGAGTGAGGGAATAGAGAGTGCTAATGTGTTTGCCCACATATTTGTGCACGACACACATTGCTAGTCATTATCATTGTCGAATCATTGAGGACCTAAGTAGAATGCTCAGCGCCATCAGCCTTCGATAAAGTTGGTCTTAGAATGAACAAGGTTATGACGAAAGTCATATCCGATGTCTGTCCATGTAGCAGAAATAACCCTTTAGGTTGTTGACCATTACGTGTACCTGGGAAGAACCGTTCAACTCGGAGAGTCGAACTTCGAGGAAGAGGTCAATCGTCGACTGCCAAGTAATGGGTAACAAGCGGTGCTGTTTTTGTAGTGTGTTTGTATCTTCTGTTTTTCCGGCCAACTACAAACTTGGTCTCTTCAAGACAAGAGTGAATCAAAAGTGATAATCTTCTAAACTTTCCTGATACATCGTCGGCCGGCCACGTCGTCACTTACGTTAGGTTCTCACCTATATATATATATGTGTGACCACAATCTATGTGGTCACACAAGTCTCTATTCACAATAAAAATATAGTTGGCATGTAGATTCTTCTCCGCAACTCTTATCCTCGGGTTATCTTACTGAGTGTACCCTACATTTCCGTATCATCGCCGATATTGCACCTGCGTTATTGGTTATGCGATTTATATCCGTGCGAGAAAGAATAGTTGATTTTAAAATGAAATTCTGCAACCCGCCCGTGCTCAGTCAATTCGAATAGTTTCCGGAAACAGGTGAGCAGTCATTATTGGTTTTGAAATGTTGGTATGATTAAAAGACTGGTGGCATAGTTTTTAAGTTGCGAGTTTGATTTCCGCCTTGTAAAAACTGCAGCCGGACATTTATATTTTACTAATATTACAAAAGCGAAAGTAACTCTGTCTGTTAGGTACCTAATCACGCCTAAATGGCTGAACGGATCAACGGTATCCCGAAGATGAACATAGGCTACTTGAAAAGCGCTGCGAAGCCACAGGCAGAAGCTAGCACATTTTGAATGTTTTATTCATTGGTCCCGGTCTTTCGTCTTTTGCTTCTTAAATAAAGCCCATTCTTGTTTTATGTGATTTAATAGTTAAATTTACTTAATCAGTTTTGTGGTAAGATCAAATTTTAATAAGCCAAAACCACCCAAAACTAGCCATTGTAATGGGCCAAGGCCCTTATGTATTGTATGTTTTATTACACCATTTGTATTCACCGCACATTCAGCAATTTGTTTAATCTGAATTCAACTCTCGAAGTTGCACAAGGATCAACTCAGAGACTAATCAATTTACTTCCGGTTAAAGGAAATTCATGGAAATTACCGACTGATTCATCTTTTGACCCCTAGCCTCTACCAAAAGAGCATCATTATCAGAAAACGACTGGGTCACAGCTCAACGGAAATATCGGATTTCCGGTCAATCGTGATTCTTTGTAGGGCAGAAGCTTATTTGGTCTTGGAATAGGGTTTCGTGACGCGGCAAATATATTATACTCCTGCTCTTAAATCGATTGAAGTTTTGAAGCCGGTCTAAGGTCAGTTTTGAGAGACGGTTTTACTCGGAAACGAGCTGATAGAATAACATGGGAAAGACTACACAAGAAATATATCAGGAATTAGAGAAAAATGTGTAAATGGTTGCACTAGACTTGGAGCTTCAAAGCCTTAGATAGACAGACAGGCACATAAGACCTCAAAGTTAAATTATTTCAAAACTAATATAATTTTTTTGACCACATGCTGGGTCTGCTTAAATCTTGAACTTCTTCAGCAAGAACATTCTCTTCACCCATAGGTGCATAGAAGCTTGTAAATAGCTCTATCCACATAGCGACGCATTCATTTGAACCTAGAACAAGCAGAAAAATAAACGGCAAATACTTTATTAAGATAGGTAGGTAGATTCAGAAATATTAAGTGCACGCCACTATTACTCGACTTTGCGAAGTTCCCGCTGTAACCGCAACCAGTAACAAAAAGCCCCTGTTTTGGAACAATTTGTTGGAATCTCAGGTCTTTTTATGTTGGTTATAGTAAGGCCCCCGTTGAGTCCTTAATGGAGCTTTCGATTTCTTTGGCGGAGTATGAAATATTATGTTTTAGTTTCGATAGCAATTCTGGCTTTTTGGTTCACGTTTGTTATTATCAGTAATGCGTACATCCACTGTTAGGTATAAAACTCTTCCAAGAGAAGAGAGGTTAATAAACGCGATAAATATCCGTTAAATAGGTATGTTATAATCTCTTCGAAGAGAGTTTTTCCATGAACCAATATTCTTCTTACTGCCCTTACCCTACTTTAAGTAGTGTCGGCACAGCATGTCTTTTCTTCCACTCTTCTTAATCAGCCGTCATCTCCGTACTCCCTTATCTTAGCCATGTCCTCTTTCACACAAACCCTACATTTTTTCTTTAGTCTTCCTCTTCACTTATGAGTTTTATGACCCCTTATGGGAGTCGTAATTTCAAGGTTATACCTGGTACCTCAAACTAATTAATAAGTACTCAAATTTCGACATTTCACTTATAGATAGATAGATAGATAATGCTTTATTCATCACCTTATAAAACAGATAGTACTCATTACATATAATGTAGGGAACAGCAATGGAACTGGCGGCCTTATCGCTTAAAGCGATTTGTTCCAGGCAACCAAAACGATGGTGAGAAAAATAGAGGATGGTGGTGCTTACAACATTAATTCAAACTATTTTTACAAACTAATACACATAATACCTACTAATACCTACTAAAATAATACACTAATATATATAACAAAATAATAATACTTAGTAACTCCAAGGGACATGCTAAATATTCTAGTGTGACGTGAAAAAGTAATTATAAATAGACTTTCTTTTTGAAAGCGTGATGTGATGTGGCCTTTTTAATATCCACTGGCAAATCGTTCCAAAGTCTGACAGCTAGAGAAGTGAAAGAGTTGCTGTAAAAAGATGTTCTCTGCACTGGAGATACAAGGAGCAGGGTATCCGATGACCTTAGAGACATTTCACTTAACCTTTCTCCCAGACCGCGAAAGCGAATAGACGTGTGAAATCCGTGCTAAATATAAATCAAAATTATTTGAAAAATCTGCGTTAAAATATTTGAAGAAGTATCAGGCGCCCATAGCGGAACAGAGGTCGGCAGGTCGCAACGTGAAATAGAACGATTGAACACCGCTCGAGTGCGACTACGACGGAGCTATACACGGTGCCTTCGCTGCGCGTGCACTAGAACACGTAAGTAACTGACGCCACCTGTCACCTTACCACATTGTTCGTTTTAGCGTGTGGTCTAAGAACAAGCGATCAAGCAAGTTTTTAGTGGTATGGGCCAAGTAGGCTAACTGAGAAATGGCCTAGCGAGAGCAACTTGAATGACCCCAGCAGAGCTCAATTAGATAGTACTCCCCGTTACCGTACGTACATTCCGTTTGAGCAAACGAAAAAGGGAAGACGATTCCCCACATTTTAAGGCAGAAATTAAAACGATGATGAAGGACTTATATCTGAAAAAGAAAAGGAGCTTAGAAAGTTTTTTCTCCAACACTTTCTGGTATACAAAAAACAAATCAAACATAGAAAATACTATTACCATGCTGATAGGTAAGAATGAAGAACTAACGAAAAAAGTAACTCATTTAGAGAAGCAAACTAAGAAAGATGGCGAATATTACACTTCTAAAAATAACATTATAGAACTTAAGGACGTTCCGAAATCTAAAACTGAGACCAAGGATGATATTGTAAACATAGTTACACAGATGTAAGCAGGTTAACAACGAACCTTATTTGTGTTGGAAGAACACCAACGTTTCATCCCTTAACGAGGGACTTCTTCAGGATGAGTGTGGTTCGCGAAGCGCCTGTGCCGCTGCCGTGCGCTCACTACGGGCCAGAGCCCGTAACGCGCGGGTCGTAGACGCCGGGGGCGGAGGTGGTGGGGGCCACGCTGCTTGTGCTGGAGAGTAGGAGAGTCATCATCTCGCGGAGATCCCATCATCAATAAGGTTCGTAGTTAACCTGCTTATATCCGTAATGAATTCGTCAAACTACTATAGGTTTTATAGTAAAATGGTTACACAGCTTGGAAAATCGATTGACTGCAACATTAACAGTGGTGATATCAAAGATATATTTAGAGCTCGTGGGAAAGGGACGGACAGCTTTATGGTCCTCTGTGTTGAGCTGGCGTCCACTATTCTAAGGAGTAGTATCCTTAAGAAAAGCAAGTACACCCGAAATAAGTCAAAACTTCGAAAGCACCTTGGTTCAAGAAAAAGAGAACGAAGAAAAATCTTTGTCTTGGAGCATTTAACCGTCAAGGCATCCAGGCTTCACTATCTTGCTAGAGATTTAGCAAAATCAAAGAGCTACAAGTTCTGCTAGACGTCTTTTCGAAGAGTCCTTGTAAGAAAAGATGAAACATACCTTCATAACAATTACTAGTGAGAGCCAGTCTAATGCAAGCTTCGTGAGTAACTTTAAATTTCATAACTACATGGCACTTTAGTAGCTTGTTTGTTGTTTATATTATATTTATAACTTTTGTATTCGTCTTCTAATATAGTTATGTAAACACTCTACACTGACTATAATACACAATCTACACATGCAAACCTTTACACAATCATAATAAATTTATCGATTTTTCTAAAGAGCGCCAATCACTGGACTGATGGCCTTTGTCCATAACTACACTTATTGTGAACAAGTCCTTATTTATAGCCGATGAATTGGATAAATCCGATATCGCTTGCTCATTTGAATGTAGAGTTGAAGAGTTCTTTAAAAGGACTCAAAAAAAAGCCTCTGATATTACTTTTGTTACCCAGAACATAAGGAGTATTTACCGTACCTTTGATGACGTACTTATAACTCTTGATAGATTATCAATTTATGTAGATGTAATTATTCTAACAGAATGTAGACTCCAATTGTCGTGACCTGTACCTTACCTTCCTAATTTCAACACGTTTACTATAACAAACCACATGAACCAATGCGATGGTGTAGCAATTTATCTTAAAAATAGTCACAAAGGTAACATTTGTGAAATGTAATTTTATAATATGGTTATCATATGCATTTATCGCTCTCCGTCAATAGGTAATGCTGAAAAGTTTATTAATTCATTGACTGATCATCTTGAAACTCTTGAGGTTGCTAATGATGTTTGCAAGCTCAACGTAGTCAGTCGGGAAGAGGGCCATTGAAGCAGATGGGATGGTATTAGGAATAAGGGGAGAGGGCTTAGGAGGGGGGTTAATTTTTGACGTGAGGTCCTGTCCAACGCAATTATAATAAGTGTTAATTTTTTTTTGTATTGAACGCTTTGAGTTTTTAACTTACACCACACCACATCGCCACCACCACAACTCAAGCATTTCATTTCTTTCAATAGTCCTTTTATCTACCCTCAACTTTAAATTAATTTTTCAAAAGTTTTTTTTGTGTATTGACCAAAATGTTTTACTTACTGTAATAAGTTTTTGGTAAATTCTAAGTAAAGTAATTAAGGAAGAGCGAAACCTCCTAGTACAAGTATTCTTTACTTAAAAGGAGGTATCAAAACATTGTAAAGATAATGTATTAGGTACTTTGTGAACGAAATAAAAACATTTGTATTTTGTTTGTTTCTTTGCTGTTTTTTTAAAGGCGCATACAACTTGGTTAGGGAACCGAAAACGTAACCTACTAGTTTTCAAGCTTTAGCTATGCGCTTCAAAATATGTCGGACAAAAACGATTATTCCCGACCCCCAGTCTACCTGCTAGGTTAGCTGGGGTTAAAGGAAATCATACTTTTAACAAGTTTGGATAGAGCTTGCAACACTAACAATATTTCACTATGCAGTTTAGGAACCGTATCATATCGCGAGACCACAGAGTTGCCACATAAATCATAAACTTTTCAAATATCATTGAATACAGTATTACGTTCCATGATGTTTTGTAGTGTGGCCATTTTGTCAATATTTAGGGTATTTTGTGTTTAGCTTTTAGGGTTCCGTACCCAAGGGCCAAAATGGGACCCTATTACTAAGCCTCCGCTGTCTGTCTGTCCGTCCATCAGCGGGCTGTTTCTCATGAACCATAAAAGGTAGACAGTTGAAATTTTCACAGAATGTGTATTTCTCCTAAAGCTATAACAACAAATAATAAAAATAAAATATATATTAAAACTAACTCCCATACAAAAAAACCTGTTTTATTTTTGCTAATCGTTTGTCAACGCTGTGTATCTCTTGAACCGCAATAGGCAGTAGAAATATTGACAGGGTGTGTATTATTATTGAGGGAACACATGCCTTTAACATATTATTATTCCCGTTTTTTGTAAACTATGGTGAATTGTCGTTGGTGGTTCAATAAATAAATAAATTGCAGCTTTAACAACAAATAATAAAAACAAAATGAATATAATAATTAAAGGGGCCAACGTCCTTACCACTATGAATACCGATCAGTGAAAATAAGCAACGTCAATAACTTGGAGGGGTAAGAACTTGGAGGGGTGGCCGCGTCGTGTTTGCTTTTTTGTTACCTATCAAAAAATTAGTTTTTTAAAGTTTCTTTTGTATTTTTTTTGCGAAAGCTTTGTACGATGATACGGAACCATAAGAGTGCGAGGCAACGACTCGCACTTTCCGGTTTTATTTTAATTTAGGCTTGTGTTGGTCAAGATAAGTACACAAAAAATAGGCAAGTAAGTCGAAAACAACAACAGGCAGAATGTAGGTCCAAATAACTTAATATTGTTACTCCCGTGACCTTAAAATATAAAACAAACAAATAATAGGTTTGCTTTAATTATAGCCCTATATAAAACGTTCATTTTTCTCGAACTCCCTGGATTTTGATTTAAAAATCTATTGTAAAAAGATATTGTTTTTTCGTATCTTAAAACATATACACCCTAGTAACAGGCCGCCCCAAACTTGGTGCGAAACAGTTCAGGCAGTATATTTAAATCACCGGCCATTCCGGCGAGGTGAGAGAGATTTATCACTCCGTGACTTTGGCTAGTCTTACAGACCCTTTTATTGCGATTCTCTTCAGTCTAGAAACTTAATTCTAGTCTTGTGATAAGTGTCTATTTTTTACGAAATCTCGAAGGGAAGCATTTTTTATGCGTTTAAACCGATATTTTTGCTAACTAAGAGTGCGTAAGCGCTTACAAACTCAGATTGATGACGTTGACCAAAAACTTGTAAAGCTTAGAGCTGGTCTAGTCATTCCTGCCGGACATGTCAGTCTTCAAATCACCACCCAGTGGAGTCGATGTACTAATTCGTGTGTAAGAATTGACATTTCGTTTAAAAATACCAAACTTTGCAACATGACAGGGTCTAGCGCCTATATAATCAAGTTAAATCAAACACATGTCAAAGAATTCGCAGAAACATAAATTGATCGAAACAATCAAACACAGATTGACCGATCGTTTTTCTTGTTTAGAAGATAGAAACAACTCATCAATCAACCTCAGACACTCGAAAAGCAATCGCAATCCAATCTCAGTCTACGAACGCTGCACCAGTTTGTCCCGGATTACATACAATTAGACGAATATATCCGACAGCAGACTTATACCGTTATATGCACATCAAAGCCTTCGCAATTTGACTTACACAGTAAAATATACGTACAGTAGAGACACTACAACCCAAACGAGCAGCGAGGACAGACAGACAAAGATTAAGTGCATTGCGAGGAATGCACAAGCCTCCAGTCTGGCTGGCACAGTAACAAAACACCTAGCACAGTATAGACTAAAGCCGAACTAAAATCAACTAGAAGACGTCGACGAGTAATAAATTTATTTACTATCCTTGTGTAAATATCAACCCTGAATTGAGTATTGGCGTCCGACAAAATATATCGCAAACGAATTCTATCCAACGCCGCTATCTTGAAGTGAAGTCATATTAGCGTGCGTACGCATGGACCATGAACAAACGTATTTAGCATAATATTTCGGGAAGCGATTGAAATTAAGTAAAGACGGATTCAGACTATCTGGCTCTTGGAAACCAGTTATAAAGTGTACTCGTCGTAGACCGGTTTCGGAGTGAGGCGGAGTGTTGTTTGTCGTCCAGTGTGCAGATGGACACTACTAGTTCCGAAAACCAAGTGAGGGTACTTACAAAAAATGCTGCCCGGCTTCATGGAGGCAGTAACATCAGTACTCCGTCATCTCGTGACCACGACAGTGTGTAAACCTGTTGGAACGTCGGGAAAAATAGGTAACTAAACGCAATAAATACCCGTTAAATATATAGGTAGTACTAATAATAACATGATATTTCGGTCGACGCGACTGAATAATAATCTCATATTTTTGCTCCACGCCGACTTTACCTTCTGCTCCCATAAGCTACTTCCATACCGCGCTATGTTTGATTAATTAATACTGAGCCATCTGGCTCCCGGAGTGGAATCCTATTGCATATCTCTTTCCGCCTCTTTGTGGCGCAGGAATTTGGCTTTTGGCATCCCCGTTTGAAGTTCTTGTAAGTAAGGTTCATTCGTTGTACTACCTGCGTATATTGTACAAGGAAATCTGTATTTTGAGGCGTGAATTTATCAAGCATCTGTTTTTACAGGTTTATTTTGCCTGTAATTTATGAAAAAATAAAATGACACTGGCGGTTAATAGAGGACGGCACACGGCAGTAGGGACTCCGATCTATGCTTAATTTGATAGTGTGTATGGACATTAGGCTCAGTTTAATAAACATTTTTGACTTAAATTTAACAACTTTAACTAGTTAAAGTTGATATGGTAGATAAGATTTGGGCAATACCTAGGTATTGCCCAAATCAGTCTACCTATGGATCAAATTGAGAAATTTACTGGACCAGACCAAGGCCCACCGCGGCTGTAGCGTCAGGACGATGATGATATCAGTCTACCTGAAGTATCAGTGTATAGTGTGGGTTAGTATCACTTTAGCCCTCATGATTCTTAATCGCGCGGGCCTATTTGAGCGATCGGTACAGGATGGGACCATTTCGAACTGATATATGTATATATACAAGTGCCGTCGGTCCTTTATTTTGACTGGAAATGTGACGTTAAATATTAATTTTGACATGGTTCTATCCCTATCTGCGCGCGGACTAGACATGAAACTATTGAGCTAGAAATTTCTACATTGTCAGGTCATCACTTCCATGGCCCAAGTCGCACGTGGTCCATCTGCACCGCCGCCGCGCCGGCGCCGGGTCGCAATCCTGAGGCTGGGCAGTGAATGCGTTAACACTCACTATAGAAAAGTCAGGTCGCCAACCCGTCTTGCAATTATTGACCCAAATTTATACAGCGCTGATTTGCACTAATGAATGAAAAAAGTAGCAGTTAGGCAAAATTGCTTTTAAAAAATAAACACGTGTATATTTTTTGAAGCTAATCTCATCTGTTCACAAAAGGTTCTCACACAAAGCTGATCTCTATGCATATGCAGATAGACTTCAGAATGCAGCCCTTTGTTACCAGCGCCACTTAAATTAAGAGAATGCGTCTACCCTAATGCACAACGTGGTTTGAATGTGACACGAAATGCCACTGGATTTGCAGGGATTTCGAGGGAAGAATTCTGTGTGCCTGACTCTCAGAAGTGGGAAAATAGTTAAGAAGTAGAAAAATTGTTCAAAAGTCATGTGTGTTCTTATTAATATTTTAAAGCTATGTTTAGAATCATAAGTTTGACAATGCATTTTTACAGTATTAGTAATTTATTTTACTTGATCTTTGATGTTGCCTATTTACCTTGGTATCTACCTAGGTATTAATTTATTTGTTTTGTGTTGGTTGAGTATTTTGTTTGCTTAGTACTTTTATTACCTTAATAAAATATAAATTGACGTTACCAAGTGTGCCACGTCGGCGAATAAACGTATGTGTGTGACTACTTGAGTGAAGACGTTTGTTGCCTAGAATCTCAAAACTACTGAACTTATCACGCTTAAATTTGGCGAGATTCCGACTTAAATGATAGGTAAAGTTTCCGGGAAAAGAGAGTCCGAAGCCCCGGCCAGAAGCTGGTGTTATGTAGGTGAAAGTATAACAAGGCGTGGGAAGCCCTGGCTTCATAAACTCGTTAAGAAGACATAATTTGCTTTGGAAGGAAAGAGATTCTGTGTTAGCTATTTGCTCTTTGTGTTATTTCAAATTGTAATATTTGTAATTTCTGTATTTATAAATATTAATTTACGTTACATTATTCATCGACATCCATCATCCTCAAGTTTGTGTCAAAATATTTAATTAAATCTAGACAAAGGATTGTTGTGGCGTCACTTTTCATCTCAAAGATTTAAATGTTTTGTTTGAATAGTACCTTTTCTCACTGACTTATAAATTGTTGTATCTATCTACAGAATGATATATCTATTCTAACGAAATATTGCACAAAGTTGAATCATTTAACTTAATTTCAGCACGTAAAGAAAACCGCGAACATACCCTAGTATAAATTTCAATCCTGAATAGCTTAGTTAGACCATCGAAAAATATCTTGTCCTGAATGATAGGTTTAGATTAGTCTAAAACAATTGACTCCAAATAGCTCGATAGATGGCGTCATAAGCCAAAATGTCAAATCGACGGAAAACAAACCTAAAAGATCAAGCTCGTGAAGTTCACATGGACTCAGCTAAATTACTTCTCCATAAATCAAAGAATGAGCTTCAAACAGTTGATCATATAGATTCACCAAAACATAATTCAACCTCGAACCTTTTTATTGCCGTTGTCATTCAATGCCCTCTATCGAAGTACTTGGAACTAATAGTCACATATTATTTATAGTTTTGTCCAAATCGAAAATCTCTGATTGGAATCAAATCGCCGTAGAAAAGACGCCTCGTGTCGGACAATGTAAAACATCTCGTCTATATTTAACCCTCAATTCCGAAACATTCCTGAACACGAGCTACGAGTATGAACACCGCGGATTTCGTGAATTATTTCTGAATCGGCCACGAACAAGAGATTACCGCATTTGGCGGTAGCTACCTTGAGTTCCACTTTTGTTCTGTTAATCAAAGTATTGTCCGAGTTTTTGGTGGTAACAAAGCATCGATTGTATATTAGCGTTTGTATTCAAAGGCCCGAGATGATTGGGAACAAAAAATGTTTGTCCAATGAAAATATCTGGTCATGCGCATATTTTAATGTACATTGCTTTGTAATACTTTAAAAAAATTCTGATATGAGTTACCTTAGATGACAGTTTTGCCGGACTGCTAATCTTTAAAATCTACTACTACGTACGTCCGTACCAGTACCTACAGTAAATACTATGAAGTACCTAAATTAAAACTTAAACTGTTCTGTGCACAGTTTTTTAAACTACCGCAGAATACAGAGAATGTTCCATTATTTGTTGTTCCAAATAAAAATTTTCGTGTTAAATCATTCGAAGAAGGCCTAGATTTGAGCATCTATAGTTAATCTGATTACGAATCGTATGGACACTTCAGGCCACTTCGATTATCATCAGCCATTTCGAGTTAGTATCGGAGCGGATCGGTATGTCAGTGCCCAACGTAGAATAAACATCTGCTATTCTACGCTGGGCGTGATATCAGGTGATGGATCGTCATCATTTGCAACCTTGACTTACTGCTGGGTGTAGGCAGAGAATATATATTAATACTAACGTATTGAATGGGCACTCTTCGCCCTCCACCTGACCGAGCTTCCTCACCCCGCCGGCCTCTAGCGAGTTCGTTTTGCGTTCCAAATGCATGGGATGTACGGCGCACTCACGGGACGCAGATTGCATGTAATGATTATGACAGACGACGCCGATGGTGTTCGATGTTTTTGTTTGTTTGATCACCTACGAAATGTCTTGTTTTGAGGTTGAATTTCAGTTTCTGTGTGAGAAAAATAAAAAATAAAAGGTCTGGGTTTTCGCATCTGCCTCACTCGCACGATATAAGTATTCATGAAGTGACCCGCACACAGATGTACGTGTAGCGCAACACAGTTGTGCATGTATGTGCCTAGACTCGACATTTGTATGGAGAAATGGGCGAGTGTGGGTGCCTCTGATCTGCGATACTTTTACCGGTCATGGGCTGACCACATCCAGATCTGGATGGCAATCCCTGTTATCTTCCTGTGTAATATGTTTATGTTACTCACTTACATACACACGAATATATAAATATATACATATTATAAATTTGTACTTACTTTTGAATATTTATAAGCATTCATTATTAACATTAAACATAGACATCTATTAATTCATTTAAAATTCCTAGGTACCTATCTAATAGTTTACTGTTATTTGTTATTTAAAATTATGTAGCGTTACACCCTGTCTGTGAGGAGGGCGATGGTGTCTGCGACAGTTTTATTAAAAACTACTGCGGGCAACATCGAATTCCAATAGTTACTGCAACCATGTAATTCGTTACTAAATAAATTACACCTAAATTACACTTAAATGTGTGTATAATCCTGCTAAAACTTCAGGTTAATGTGAAGGTGAATCAACCCAAGAAATGTCCTGAATTAGGTTTTCCTGCATGTATTTCTCTAGACACTCCCAAAACAAACAAACTACCATTACCTACGTTTTATTACCAAACACAGAAATCTGAACCGTCAGATAGCGACATAAAGACTAAATTCGCCCGAAGATAGAAAGGTAACTCCTATCTACTGAAAATTAATTGCATCTAATGAAGCACACGCTCTAGACAGGGACATTACCCTGTGTTCATTACTCTTTGGGTGTATTGACAGTACGTATGTATTACCGGGTAATAAGTAGTTTAATTTTAGCCCTTAAAAGGGCGCAATGCGCGCCATTTTGTGAAAAGAATACCTAGGCATTGGATTTCGCGTTCCTAGGAGCGGGACAGAGCATATACGTTTTTGGAACGCCCAAACATCAAGTTTTTGCGTATTTACAAGAAATCTACAAAACTTATGAAGAAACTGGTTCAAAGAACCAAATAATTATTAATAACCTACGAATCAAAACATAAATTATTTCAATAGACCGCAGGGTTCCTGAGATCTCGACCAAATTATGTGCGAAACAGTGTACTTTCACGATTGTTTTTTATCCTATTTTTTTCGCAATCGTGTTATCACATATACATTCAAGGAACCAAAGAAAAAAAAATTAATTTTATGTTATTCGAGTTTTTTATCACGTGGATCCCGTGAGTACTGAGATCTAGGCCTAGTTTGACACCCAAACCCGTTAGATTCGCCCCATAAATTAAACTATGTACATAGGTATACGCGGCAGACACTACAACAATCTTTACCTACATCATTTCTTACACTTGCTACTTCTGTCATCTATTTAATTAATCCTCATGTGTAACTCTACCTTTCACCTATTCAAATATTATACTTATGTTTGTGCTGTTCCTATGAAGCCAAATAATAAATGTGTCTTTATCTTTAACTGCCTATAATGATTCGGATTGAGTGATTGATTGCCGAGAGCTATTAGCCCTCCTCTTTGATACGCCATTACTTCCATATTCCGATTCCCAATAATACTGGTGACGTCAGCAGGTGACCAAGCAGGTGCTCTTGCTCTGCCGATTGGTGTTCTACTGACCAGCTTTCGGTAACTACCTTCCATCTGTCAACCCTATTCGGTTTTATTTTCTGACTGTTCAATGAATCGTTCAAAATCGATATAAAAGCATTCGTTTGAAGCGCATGACTTTTGTTGAACGGCTGGACCGATTTAAGTAGTATTCTTTTAGTAGGAGTAGGTACTAATATGAAAGAAATATTTACTGAGAAAAGGGGGTTAACAGCCATACATACGATAATAAAGTGTTCATATAAGGGTTCCTTTTTTCTTTTGAGCTACGGAACCCTTGGTTAAAGTTTCATAGAAAATTGTATATTTCAGGAAAAGTTAAGCAGAGAGTTTGCCTCTTTGTTTTATTTCATGCTTTTCTTTGAAAAGGGCACGAACTTCCCCATACGATTTTATTAACTGACAAACTTAGAGAACACGGAAGGGTTCGCCGCATATTAATACCCTCAATCGCATCCCTTGCCGCAGAAGGTGGATTTATAGTTATTGTTTAGTTGTTTTGTACCAGACGGCTGAAAACATGGAAAATTGTAACTGACACTGAAATGAATAATTGAATGACAGACTAAATAGAGAATATAATAATATAATGTTTAAGATTTTTGTTATTTTAGTACGGAAGCCCTCACTCTCAGTGTAATTTATAAGAAATCAAATAATATCCCAAAAATTTTACGACTTGAACGGGACTTGAACCCGCACCCTTCCCTCAGTACGGAAATGCGCTAACCAATTACACCACGAGGTCAAGTGGCGTAGGAGTCGAAAAACTTCGGGATTTCCTTCGGACTCTAGCGCCGTTAGCTCCACCTACAGGGGAAACATTGAAGTTTATCCAGAACATTTTTGGGATATTATTTGATTTCTTAGAATTTAAATGTTTGTATTAGTTTTATTAAGTACATAGTAATAAATATTTTTACCAATATTCATCAATTGGTTTTATTTATCAACTGTATTTTTCCCTTTGTGTACTTTTTGTAATGTGGGGCGAAACCAGAAATATTTTTGACATAAGGCAGAAGCACATTTTTTTAGAATGTGGGGCGAACAAGTGAGGCGACCGCGGAACAAATCGCCGGAATAGAGTTTGCTGTTTTACTTTACCTATGTTCTGTTGATAACGAGTATTTTATTTAAGAGGGATATTACAAAAAAAAAACGAGAAATTGCACGGTTTCATCGTCGAATTGTATGATTTTCGTTTGTTGCTTGAAATAATAATCACTTGTTAATAATAGTTCTTTTGCTCTACTACAATAAGTAATGATAAAACAAATTTTAGAGAACTTATTTTTTTATGTAGTTATAATCATTCTCCCTATACATGTTTAGGCAAAAACTCTCGGAGACCTGTTTTAGGAGCTCTAATTTGTAGATTCTATTAAATAAAGACCACCAAAAAAATTGTTTTCCTTGTTAAGTATATTCTATTCTTTAATAATAATAGAATACATTTTCGTTACATGCCTGTATGTAAAGAAATAAAAAACTAAACCGAACTCGATTATCGACCGAAAAGGCTTAAAAATAAACCCCAATATCTTTCATTAGCAGAAATCGAACCCGCCTCGTCTCCAACCCGCTGTTCTCGTATTACGCCACAATAGACATCACTTTGTAAATCTACACAACGCAAATCTTGTAGAGCATAGATCAAAACACCTTTACTAAATTGCCTTGGTCATAAAGCAAAGCTATTAAGGTTCTAAATAGTTAGAAGTAATTTGCAGGCGCTATTCTCGTTGAGGTTGTCGCATTCAGTCGTTAAATTAAACGCAATAAAATTAAAGGTTACCAGCAAACCTTTATTGATCTTATGAGTTTAATTTTCAAATGAAAGTAAACTATTTGTGAGCAGGATTAGGTAGCTACCTATGTACGTATTTATTCAAACTTGACTTTGAATAAATACGTACATAGGTAGCTACCTAATTCAGAATTACATACATTCCACAACGTCAATCATTATTATAAAATATAAGAATAAAAAATATTTAGTAACAATTCCGTGCAAACCCTTATGTGATGATATTCAACAAAATGTAATTCGCGTGCACCGCCCTCCTTCTCATAAACTGACATGCCATGCAATCAGAGAAGGTAAAAAACAGCCTTGCGCAATATAAAATTGCCAATTCACTTACCCTCCAACTTCAAGCACAACTTAATTGTAGAACACATAACTACACCAACACACAATGGAAAAAATCGTAGTTTAACAAATTCATTACGTATGTAAGCGATGAACCTTATTTGTGTTGGAAAAATACTAATGTTCAACATCCCTCCGAGCACTCACCCTGAAGAAGTCCCTCGTTAGGCGATGAAACGTTGGTGCTCTTCCAACACAAATAAGGTTCCTAGTTAACCCGCTTACATCCGTAATGAATGGAAAAATCCATAAAAGTAAGTCGTCAACTAGTTTCGTCTTTCCACGAGACCTCGTTAGAACACCACAATACTCGACTTTGACACTAAGACTCGACAACGACAGAGTACTGCCAGTGATGTTGCCTCTTTGAGCTCCTTGGCAAGGCGCTAATTATAGTACGTACTAACTGTTTAATAATTATGTATTAGCCTTAAGCTAGCTTATAGTCATCCAATTTATTGGGTCAACAGCTATCAGACGGCGTTGACGTGTGACATCATACATTTGGGAGAACAAGCCCACATGTCTGTCAGAGAACATAAAATGGGAACTATATTATTTGTTTAATCAGGAATTGAATTATTGACTCAACTTTCAAGCTTAAACTATGAGCACCGATCGCTCCGACGCTAATGCGAAACATGCCCGACATATTCGACTCTCGGTTCGATAATAAATTGAATCGAATCGGTGCTCCTTGCCAAGATCTAATTATATTAGCCTTTGTTGTGATACGAGGCGCAAACCGAAATCTATATTCGAATGGGTCGATTGACGCTACTGTACCCAGACTTCTGTAAACGATAAATTTCGGAAATAAGACTGTTAAATTCAGATAGATTTCAAATTAGCTGCGTTAGAGATAAAGTGAAGCTTACAGTTGAAATGAAAAAGCTATGGTAGCGTTGCTAGGTCTTTTGGTATTTTTAGAAAATTGTTCCAATCCAGTGACAATCGATGGAGTTCATTATGCAATTTCTTACTTACGTCAGGCCTTATTGAAACAACTTTATACGCGTTTTCTCACTGCTGTCAAAAATAAAATGATAATGTTTCTTCTTTCTAATTATAAAATCTAATGAGCTTTTTCTGGGCAAACACGAAAAACTAAGCACCAAACCTAGTATCAAATATGGTGGGGCAATGCAGTCGGCGTCAAGTAGACATTTCCGACTAGTTTTAAGCATCAGCTCGTATGCATCCACTGCTGAACTGCCCCCAAACGCCGCCATGAAGAGCGGTTCTGTGCCGCCTCCATCCATCGACTCCCTGCGACCGGCTGGTATTGATTTGGATGAATTAAGCTACCTTTAGACAGTTTGAAACTGTCTGTAGAAAGTTCAACTGTTCATGTATTTTATCCGACTGCGCAAGAAGGCGGGTTAAGTGTCCCCTACTTATTTACCTACTTATGTGTGACCTACTTATTTATTATTTTCTCTGTAAATATGTTATTAAACGTCAATTTTCCACTTAAATTAATGATTCATTAAACCAATATATTCCCAGACCTCTTCATAACCCTAGACCTAAATCACAGCTCACCTATCAGCATCCCTAGATTAACATGTCATCGGCATTCTCTTCTCGCTTCCCGCGTGACGCATGGCCTTTGTTACGGGGAATTGATAGGTATATTGTTGGAGCGAAATGTGTTACACAGGCGAAGCTTTGAACCAAATAATTTAAAATTGATAATTAATTAAACCAATATATTCCCAGACCTCTTCATAACACTCGACCTAAATCAAAGCTCACCTATCAACTTCCTAGATTAACATGTCATTGGCACTCTCATAGAAAACATCCATAAAGCACCCGAAACATATATCTGTAGATCGTACAAACATTTGTACCGGGGCGGGAATCGAACCAAAAACCCCCTGCGTCGCAGGCGGACCTTCGTCCGCCACGCCACAGAGCAGAGTTCGACACACTTTGAATATTTATTTCAATTTGTGGTCCAAGCAGGACGTTTACATTGTTTGGACGGTAAAAGTACATACTATGTATATCCAAAGTTGTATATAAACTGTAACTGTCTTGTGTATAAATGAACATCAAAACATAGATTAGGTTAATTTATTCAGTCTTAGGGCCCTTCCGCACCGGGATTCCACGGCGACGTCAACAGTGGCAACGTATCCAAACTTATAATTCTGTATGGCAGCTAACTCACTTGGCGCCGCCGGTTTAGCAACATCGTCAGTCATACAATAGTTTGGATACGTTGCCAGCGATGTCGCCGTTGTGTCGGTAAGATAGGACTCTACGGCCCTTTTCACAAGCAATGTACGGGACGGGTGACACACGCCGTGCCGTGTGAAAGCTGTCTATTTAGCTCATACATTACTACTTCACCCGGCACGGCGAGCGTGTGTGTGTGAAAAGGCACTACAATATGTAGTTACAACTTTCCTTTACCCATCCATTTAATAATTTCCGGATAATTTGGCGTGTTTTAAAATAGGATAAACCGACTTCAAATTCCGGTAGATAATATTCATCTCTGTCTCGGACGAACGAAATCAGCCCTCCTCTACTTTCCCTGACCGAAGGTCTATGTTTACGTGCAAAAAATTGAGTTTACAATGGCGACATCTAGTTATAATCAAGTCTAATTTAGTTTGATGACACATGCATGGATGAAACTGTTGACGCCCGTTGCCATGGAATCCATTAGTCGTGATTCGTCAATAATATTCTTGTTTTTAAGTTTAATGGGATAAATACTAATCCCTCGGGAATATGTTTTTTATTGAGGGAGCACCACGGTATCATTCACTGTACAATAGTGAAAGAATCAGTAAAACCATAGGCGGAAATATCAAGTAATATACCTTTGTACTTAAAAAAAACATTCACACGAACTGAGAACCTCCTCCTTTTTGTAGTCAGTTAAAAATACAAGAAACTTACAAGTCATCAGTCAACGTAGTGTACGTTGGCCGAGCCTGTAGTATTAATTGTCCCGCGTTCCGATCGCTGACAATTAATTTGGCCAGCAGTAAATTATTGTAGGGAGTGTGCCAATGCAACGGGAATAGAACGAGGAAGAGAGGATTATCTACGATCAAAGCACAGGAGTTGCCGTTTGGCATAATTGGAAGACGAGTTAACAAATCCCTTGGTAATAAATCAGCATCATCATCTGCAGCCGGATTATGCCCACAGCTGGGTATGCCTCTCAAAGTTGTTCTATCTGCCACGGTCCTGTGCCAGCCGCATTATTTTTTCTCTCTTTCTATCGATCCAAATTGCTAAATGTTCTCTGGTCAGTCCCGACAGACGCTATCGTAGCGTTTAAGGTGCCATATACATTCAATCAAGTTATGGATTGAAATTTACCTACATTAGAACTGATTTCAAGAGTTTTGCATTTGCTTGTAAGCAAATGGTGCGCAGGCTTTTTAGTTAGTTTATTTCATAAAATATTTTGTTTCTTGTTTCATGTTTATGCTTTAGTAGTTATTTAGGTATATATATGTATATATATTATAGACATCTATATTGTTAAATTAATATTATCACGCCAACCCCCTGTAAAACATATGTTTTTGGTCGGCATGTAGAAAATACTTCGGCATTAAGCCCATCCTTTGTACATTAGTGCAATAAAGTGTTAAAAAAAAAAGAGTAAACCTGTAGAGAGATTTTATATATAATTTATTGATGAGACCCAGCGTCTTGGTGCACAATCGCACATTTCTATCAGCAGGTCTTTGAGGCGGGCGTGGGGCGGCGGGCATCTTCGGGTCGCAGCGCTAAGGCTGGGCAGACAATGCGTTAATATATGTCGTTTTAAAGGCTGATAGGCCTTATAGGCCTTATAGGCCTGATAGGTCTTATTTGACCCTTCCCTTATTTAAATTAAAAACCTAATAAAGTAAATTAAGCCTCAAATTTGCAGATTGGGCGTTATCCTGCCCTAAACCCTTTCATATTCCGCACGCACCCTAAATAGAACCTTTCTTGGATTGTATTACTCATTCATCGGAGTTACCAAGCTGGTATCTGAGTGTCCCATCTGATCCCTTATCGGGACAAAGAATGAGTTATTGATGCTGGGCGTAGAAGTGAAATTTCGTTTTGGCAATTTTGCGACGGCTAGTTAAATTTTTGTAATCTCACTAGCGTAGAGTAGGTAACTTACCGATATGAATAATCTGGCCATGTTTTTCAAGATTAACATAAGTAACCGGTAGGTTTTTAAAATGTGAAGTACATAGTTGCATCAAATATTTCAATCAATCAATCAAATTTATTGCATGAAATACATGTTATAAAAGTTGTTATAATCTAATGGAATGTCACAATGTATACTGCCCTATTGGGCGTGCAATGTCTTAAAATGTACAATATTAACTAATACAATCCTAAAGAAAATAATACATAAAATTCACGGACACAATAAAATAATAATACTACCTACAATCCTTTTACAAAAAATGTATTGTTTCTACAACGTCTGTTTGAATCAGAAGATTCTTCTAGGAAAACAATTGTTAACCTCATAAACCTAAACGAAAGCGAAAAGCATTCTACTAAACATTATAAAATAAACCGCCAAGTGCGAGTCACTCGCACACGAAGGGTTCCGTACCGTTAAAATCAGGCAACATTTTCAAAGAACATCAAATTTGCACTTGTTCGGAGACCCCTTTAAATTTTGAATTTTATTTTATTTTTAGTATATTTTGTTATTACAGTTAAAGTGTTACTAAATTATAGAAAGTTTCATGTGTCTATTGCAGTTCAAGAGATACAGTCTTGACAAATTAAGAGCAAAAATAGCCAATAAAATCACATTTGTAGTATGGGAGCCCCTATAATTTCGATACTTATTTTATTTTTATTTGTTATTATAGCGGCAAGAGTAATACACCTTATCTGAAAATGTCAACTGTCTACCTCTTACGGTTCATGAGATATAGCCACGTGACAGACGGACGGACGCAGTGGCTTAGTAAAAGGGTTCCGTTTTCACCCTTCGGGTACGGAACCCTAAAAATAAGTTACACTGTTTCATTTCTACACGGTTCCATTGAATCAGTATCGTAAACTTATCAGTTTACGATACTGATTCAATGGAACTGAACTAGAACTAGGTAAATCTCTAGGCTGGCAACTTGCAAACTAGATGTGGAAACAAACTGCGATATACAATAGTAAGTGAGTTTTCTATTTTCTAGCAGATGGCGTGGTTAAGGTTGGCCTAAAAATACTCAAAATCAAACACAACTCAATTCTGCTCTCACAAAGGTAGGTAGGTACTGACTGGCGTAACAGGGCGTAATGTAACGTGCTACACAGCGAGCGTTCGTGCAGTTAGTATGGGGAAAGAAGGCGCTCGGACGCCTGACAGTGAAGCGTTTAAAGGGCACTTAGAACAGTGTGTGTACTACAGAATTGCCCAGGAAAAGGTCTTACGCATCAGTTATGAAATTCCTAAAATGCTGTTATTTCAGCCTCGTTTTATTCTGTCCCAGTTGCGCGGTCCGTCCTCGATAGGGATGCCATAATTTATACAAACGTCTTTAGCATTCTCTTCGAGACATTTAAGTTTGTGCATACCCTTCGATATACCGTTTTTTAGTGATTTTCTAAAATACAATTATATTATCATAAATTGACCACGGCAGCGTGTAATCCTGCTGAAACGGCAAGAAAACCCGTGCTTAGTTGAAGTATAATATAAAAAATGTTGAGATAAATAAATTAGTATAGAAGAAATACGAAAGTAAAACAAGTATACCTACCTAATTATTGGTGGTCATATCGGTTAAGAGCTAATCTTTAATTGGCTTAGCTGTCCACTTTAACTTGGTATGATTTTTTTAATTTATTTTGGGCTTTTTTGCTTAGCGATAACATCATCTAGATTGGACTATGGATATATTTATGTTTGATGTGTGAGATACAAGTTGACTCGTTATTGTATGTGCATCATACAATAACGATAACAATCATAGAACTAAACCTAGGATTCGCGGGTGTTCTAGTGATTCATACAAGTCATTCATTTCTATTGTGAAAACTTCAGTTAATGGTTCAATCCATAATTCAAACTCAGTTCCACCCCTAGCTATTTTAGATTGGAAACCCAAAGCTCCTTTTCCTTTTATTTTGGTTGATAATCTCAGTTAGAAAGTTCCTTCGCTAAAATTAATCCACAGTTTCGAACCATGAGTTTCGTTCTTATCGAACTTAATTTAATTACACCTGGCTTGTGTTTCGTGGTTGAGGAACTATGGTATTGTTTACGGTGGTTTTCACTGTTGGAAACATTTTCTTAATCACCTCCTTCGTGTAGTACAGGGTGTCTCAAAAGAAAGGACATAATGTAAAAAATCTATATAAAAAAACCGTTTTCGTTTTTTTTTTTATAATTATTAAAACGCACTCTTTGGGTATTTATTTAATAAAAATATTGCTGTCCAAATGTTTACCCTCGCGTTCGCTTCCATATGTTGAAACTCATTTAATCTAACACAAAAACCGATCACCAATCCGCACAAGCTGCTTGATTTATTTTCCCGGCCTAGGTCAAAACAAGATTAAATAGGTGCCTTCTAGAGATGTAGTGGTCAAACGAAGGCTATTCAAAATAAATATAAAAACAAATGCTATCTAGATAATGAACAATTTTAAAGGTGTCTTTGATTATCAAAAGGAAACCAATATTCGCCTAGATAGCTTCGTAATTTACGAAATCGTCAACCATTAATTTTTCTTCGATGCCTTGTTTCTAAGTGATAAAATATTCCGGGAACAATTGAGTCACGGAAATCAACCAATTTTCGTCCCTATCTTCGTGAATATTAAGATGGTTTTGATAATTTGTGTACTGATAGGTAAAACCAGGAGATAACTTGAAAAGGATTGCGGTTTCACGAATTAGTGTTTTTGTACTCACTCGTAATTTTACAGAGGTGTTTTGACCAAGATGTATAAGATACAAAAATATAACAATGTTAAAAACTTCACACACCGACATCTTACCCCAAAGTAAGCAGAGCTTGTGGTATGGGAACTTGATGACAGTTACAACGTACAAATTTTCTTTTGTATGCTTTTTCCAAGTAATTCATTAATAGTATAAACCTAAGCCATCATATTCCATATTATTCTGTTCCTAAAATATTGTAAAATGAGGCTGGCTTGTAAGAAGCTAGGTAACCTGCGTATTTTAAAGAACGGGATCGAAAATGACGTAATCTCTCATGCTGTACTGCTCAGATCGGATTCGAACCGAGCAGAACAGCGTGAGAGATGACTTTATTCTGAATCCCATTCTTTATGTGAGCTGGTTATACAACGTAAACGTCTAACTCAAGAAAGTATGAACCCTCTCATAGAGTACCATATGCACCTGTTTCCACTTATTATTTCAATGTATTTTTTGGATAATTGTACCTACCTAGATGTAAAGGTATCTATTTAAAATTGTTATTGTATGTCTACTATTATAGATAAGCTGTTGAAACTGTACTCTATTATACATAATATCATTTTTGTACAACAGTTAACAATAAACGTATTTCTGATTCTGATGCTGTACCTATAGTACGTTGTACGTACTCATTGTTTAATTCCATAGCCAGCTGTTTACAAGCCCGATGTCTCCTGAGGTATTTTCGTGTTGTTTTATTTGCTTCTATTTGAATGTCGGGCAGGTTTTATCTGCCTTTTGTTTTTGAATTTTAATGACACGCAATGGGACGTTTTTGGACAAGACTTGCTGGTGAAGTGCTGTAACATCCAAAGAGAACCTACAGAATCTTAAATGAAACTAAAAATAAAATGAAATGGTTTATTAGACAATTCAATTTACACACATATAAAATTAGGTATGTACAATACAAATACAAAATGTTTATTAATCATTCTCTTAAGTTACGTTGTATGTACATTGTTCAGTGTTCGAGACCTCCTTTTAAGTATATATAAATCCCTGTATTAGGAGGTAACGCTCTTCCTTATCATACATTATGAGTTAAACTATTAGGTTATTACAAAACATTTCATAATAATAATCCTATTAGAAGCATGAACAACAATTTGTACATAATTTGTTGAGGGTAGGTTTCTGTAAACTTTATTCTATTGTAAGTTCAAGAATGTTGTGTGGTACAAGTGCAAGTTAGTGCGAGATGAGTAGTGAGTGTGTGTGTTTTGTTAGGTGTTTCTGAGGGCACCGGTCTCATAAGAGTCCGGGCTACAAAAACTACCTACTTAGTGTGTTTGTGTAATGCATGTGTATGTTTGTTCATGTTTAGGTGTTATATAACTATTATTGTTACTAATAACTATTACTAAATTTACAATAAAACATACAATAAGTAGATAACGCAGAGATAATACTTAAGCACGGTCTACTAGCTAAAACAACACAATACATAGGTAAACAGTAAGTACTAAACAGCTTATCCGTGGGTAGTAAATACGTAAATAAGTAAAATGCAAACAATAAATTAAGCTAATCATCGATTTATGGCAATACTTCATACTTATGATTTTCTGTTGTTTTGATTGGTGTGTTGTGATTTTATAATAATAATTGTACTTATTTAGATTTTCTGTAATGCAATGTATGGACCACTGTAGTCTGAATAAAAAGTGTTTTACACAAATGTAGTTTGTGACGGAAAGTGGAAAATAAAAAGTGTATGCATGGATGTTTATGACTGAAAATAATAATATAAAAGAACTTGATGTAATAAAAAGATACCGAACTCTTCTTTTTAGCTTTGCCGTAGTCGGATAAAAATTAACTTCTCGCTTTCACCACGAAATCAATCGAACGGCAAAAATAATATTTATCAGCTTTTTTAAACCTAAATAACCCAAATCGTTCAATGTATCTCGAAAATCGGTAAAAAGTATTATAAACCCCAACCTTCCTCCGACCTATTGGCATCGTTCATTTCGTTATGGCCGCACTTTAACGCAAGGCAGTCCCTCAACGCTTAAAATAATGGAAATGTGGGTAAAAGTGTCTTTGAATGAAGTGCTTACGAGTGTTTTATTACTGGTTGTTATCGTGACTGTCAAGGGCGAACTAATTGATGTCTTATTGCGAAGGTGTAGAACTTATTTTGTTTAGTTGCACGATCAGTGGGATTAAACTAGACAACTTGTATGGAGTTTTTGTTGATGCAAATAATTGTATTACGACGTTTACATCCTCGAGATTTTGATTACCTTGTAGTCTCCTCTTCACTTTGTACTGGGCATCACATCATTTTAAGAGCTGTAGACTGTGGCAGAGGGACTATCTTCTCCACTCTGGAGGTACTTTGTGGGGATAGAGATCAATGAAGGAAAATATTTCCTGCATTGATTATACCCAGATCAGCTGTCACAGTTTTCTGTATTATTTCTTTTGTTCTTTTATTATTGTTATATTATTTCTATTTCTATTGTCGTGTGTCCTTTAAAATGTTACTTTTGGTTGTATTTTGATTGTAATTTATCGTGAACATATTATTGACTAATTATTGTCTGAAATAATAGTACATAGTTCACCGAGGTGAGAAAGTGACTGATTCCTATTGAGTGTGTCATTTGAGGTAGGAATCACACTTTCTCCTGAAGACACCTACGAGGAAAATAAAACATTTTCCGAAAAAGAAGTTGCACTCTTCTCGTTTTTCCAATACACGAAATCTTCTTAAGTCATTTTGTATTTACTTCTGGATTTCTAGGGTAAAATGTTCTCAATCACTGCTTGAGCAGTTTCTTTTATTACTACAGCTCGACGACATTCTGTAGAATTAATAAAATTACCTAACTTAAATGTAATTTTCAAAGAAATTCCCGCGAATGCTCAGGCACTTGGTTCTTTTTTTGAATTACTGTTCCGAGAACGGAAGAAGCTGATATCATATGGCGGACTCTGAGTAAAAACTTTTTGTAGTTTAACGTTTAATGATATTCCATAGAGTTTTTCGACCTGCATTCTAGTCCTGCAATGATGTCCTTTCTAGCTCAAGTTTGGAAAAGGAATAAGTCACTTTCCGAGCAGGTGTAGTATAAAAGGAATAAGTCACTTTCCGAGCAGGTGTAGTATAAAAGGAATAAGTCACTTTCCGAGCAGGTGTAGTATAAAAGGAATAAGTCACTTTCCGAGCAGGTGTAGTATAAAAGGAATAAGTCACTCCGAGCAGGTGTAGTATAAAAGGAATAAGTCACTTTCCGAGCAGGTGTAGTATAAAAGGAATAAGTCACTTTCCGAGCAGGTGTAGTATAAAAGCGCGTCTCTTGCTAGGTAATTGTATGAATTTGTAAGTTACATTGGTACATACAGAAAATGTACTCATGGTCCTGGGTTGCGGATTAAAACTATATTTAAACTTATCACAAAGAATAAAATCTAATCTAAAACTAGCCAAGTTCGTTCAGCTTCACCGATAAAAGAGCTGAGATCATTTAGATAGGTGCCAAGTTTCATAGCAGTTCATAATCTTAATTTGTTACGTTCTTTCATTATGTAATTTATGTATTGGCAAGTCCAACATTAAAACAAATGCGGTGGATATAAACTTGCCAAGACCCAAATTAAATAATGAAAGAACGTAACAAATTAAGATTATGAACTACTATGAAACTTGGCACCTATGTACATATATGATCTTAGCTCTTTTATCGGTGAAGCTGAACGAACTTGGCTAGTTTTCACATATATGTTTTTGATTAGATATACATTACCACAAGACGAGAGCGTGATTTGTACCTGACATGTGAATAGAAGAATTAAAAAATTAATTATTTAAATTACTTAAACTCTGTTAAAGTAATTTAAATAATTCTTAATTAATTTTTTAATTAATTCTTAAGTAATTTAAATAATTCTTGTTAATTTTTTCTTTTTAATTATTTAAATTACTTTAACTCTGTTAAAGTAATTTAAATAATTCTTTGTGTGCCTTTTTAGAGTATTTGAGAAAACAAAAAAGTATTTTTATTTCTTACATAATTTCTATACTAGAGCAAAGCAGTATTTTAGATATTTTTGTTATGTTTATGAACAATATACCGTTTTCGACTTAGAGATATCAACTTTTTTGCAGTTAACGCCTTTTCCGTCTGAATATCTCGTAGGCTAAAACTAGATCTCTTGGTAAGTTTGTTTAATCATCAATTATTTAGGTTGGTTTTAGATTTAGTTTAGTTATAAGTAGTAAATTTTGGTAAAATACGGGACTCACATAGTCAAACTAATGCCTCCAAGTCCCTGAAATAGTTAAGAACAAAAAATTAACTAAAAAATTTAATCATGTCGTCATACCAAACGTGTAGCAAGCTACGTTGCTACGGCGTAGACACTCTACGGCGTAGTGCCTCTACGAAATGTTTACTTTGTTTCACTTCACTGTGACCTTTTGAATATGGTGGCGAGATATTTTAGAAATATGAATATGTGATGAATAAATTGAATAAACTGCTTCTGATCAAGTAACACTTAGAGATTCTTAACGCATCCACTGCCGATGCATTTCACTGCGGACGTGCTCCAAGGACGTGCAAAGGCGTTCAGTAAGTATTAATAACTTATTGAACTCAATTTAATACTTATTATCGAAACTAATCTACTATCTATCTTTTGTTTGATCTCATTGTTGCAATTTGTTTCATTTGCGGCGGGCGAAGGTTCACCTGCGACGCGAAGTTGCGGGTTCGATTCCCGCCTTGGGACAAATGTTAGACCGATCTGCAAATATTGTTTCCGGTGGTGCTGGATATTTACTATGTAGAGGTATAATAAAAAATATATAACTATGTTATTGTATTGTATTAAGTTTATCAGTCATCTAGTACCCACATCACAAGCTCTGCTCAGCTTAAGGCTAAATGATGCTGTGTATATTGTTGTATTTTGTGTGTGTTGTATGTATGTATTAATTACATTGCAGACAAAGTTATATTTACTTACGATAGATTATTGTTTTTCATAAGTATAAAAGTTCTGTATTCTTTTAAAACCGTAAAATACAACCAAATAAAATGGTTGCGTCAGGTGTGCACAAAGTTTCTTTAAAAGCCTATAAACAAATCTATATCAAATTTAATTTCGCAACAGCCTATAAGCACTTGAACAATTCCCAACTTTTGCAATGTTTCCCAATGTTTCGATTTTAGGGTTCCATTTGGTTTATAAGTTTACTGAACCAAGTACCTAATAATATCATAGATTAACAGTAGTAGGTAGTTTTTGACTAATTATCGCGTACCTTATGTTTTGTTTATCTACTAGGGGCTAGGTGATATACACTTGAGAGCAATAAAATCGCACATCCGCACATTTTTACTTAAAAGTTCAATTTTTTTTTTATTTGGAGCTTACAGCAAATTAAAATCAAATTAAATTAAAGTGCATAATCTAGGCATTCGCAGAACTGATAAAGGGTTGACATTTACCTTTAAAAACAACTCATTAGCAACAAAACAATAGACCCCCTTATGTCGCTCGATCCAGGTAAGGCCGGCGGCGGGATTTATCGCAGGTATAAAAGAGTGCATATTGAGGGAATGGTCATCATTTGCATAACAACGTACAGTGTGAAAGGTTCTCTATTGATATTGGCTTCAAACGGAACACGAAAATGGCTACTACACCAGAAGTAGCCGCTCAAGTGGTTGCCCTTGTTGAATCGGGGCTTAAGCAAAGTCAAGTGGCTCGACAATTGAGTTTGAGCAGATTTACCGTTCAGCGTGTATACCGGAGGTATCAAGAGACTGGTGGCTACCAACGGCGACAAGGATCGGGCCGTCCCCGTGCTACAACAGAGCGTGATAACCGCTTTCTTATAACGACATCTTTAAGAAATCGTCGTTTGAACGCAGTTCAACTGGGCCAACGACTTCAAGAAGTTCGTGAAGTAGAAGTTAGCCGGTGGACAGTCAGAAGACGATTGAGAGAAGGTGGCCTGACTGCACACAGGCCAGCAAACGGGCCGAAATTGACCCCAGCCCACCGAGAAGCCCGCCTTCAGTTCGCTCGAGACCATTTGAATTGGACCGAAGAGCAGTGGAGTGCAGTCCTGTTCTCTGATGAGTGCAGGATGTGCTTGCATGGCAACGACGGACGGGGGAAGGTGTATAGAAGATCGGGAGAACGATTTGCCCAATGCTGCATAACAGAACGTGTCGCCTATGGCGGTGGATCAATCATGTTTTGGGGAGGCATGTCTATGGAAGCAAAAACCGAGCTTGCCTTCATCACCGGACCGAATACTGGTCGCCAATCAAGAGGATTGACTTCCATACGATACATTGAGGAAGTACTCGAG
Organism: Eupithecia inturbata; assembly: GCA_963662085.1. Lineage (NCBI taxonomy): Eukaryota > Metazoa > Arthropoda > Insecta > Lepidoptera > Geometridae > Eupithecia > Eupithecia inturbata. The sequence continues at coordinate 2,797,950 of OY759180.1, read as the reverse complement.
AGCCACGTCGTACCTTTTGCTGGGTTTATCGGCGAAAACTTTCTGTTTATGCAAGATAATGCAAGACCGCATACTGCTGGCATAGTGATCGAGTACCTTCAAGAGGTGGATGTGACCGTTATGGAGTGGCCAGCTCGAAGCCCAGACCTCAATCCCATCGAACATCTATGGGACGAGCTGAAAAGAAGAGTTCGAGGCCGAGATGCTCCTCCATCGACTCTACAGGAGCTGCAACAGGCGATCGCAGAGGAATGGGAGGCTATTCCTCAAGACTTTATCAAAAGTCTAGTAACATCAATGAAAACACGGATGGAGTCAGTGATTCAGGCTAGGGGAGGGAACACTCGGTATTAATAACAAACTTTAAATTAATTTTATCTTTTAATTTCATAACTTTGACACCAATACTTGAATAAAGACTTTTTTACTAAACATGCATTTTTGTTATTGATCCACAAAAGCATTTTTATGTAATGATTGAAAGACAAATCAGATACCACTGGATAGGTATTAAAATAGACTATGAATCTGCATTACAGAAACATAATATTTTTTGTTTTTTTTTTAGTTATGTCAAAAAATCATGAATGTGCGATTTTTTTGCTCTCAAGTTTATTTGAATATATTTTATCAACCGTAAATTAACCTGCATGTACCTCGTTGTGTAGTTGGTTAGCACGTTCCCGTACTGAGGGAAAGACTCGGGTTCAAGTCCCGTCGAAGTCGAAAATTTTTTGGGATATTATTTGATTTCTTAAAGTCAAAGTCATAAAACTCTTTATTTCCATAAATACAATAAATGTACACTTAGAAAAGGTCAAATTCTTAATAATTAAACACTGACACGGAAATAAAGTGATATTTTTGATTTCAGTCGCTTCGGTATGTAGACTAAAGTAAAGAAGCGACGAAGAAACCTTTAGCCTGTTAGTTGTTATTTTTCGAGTTGGAGCAAATTCCGTCCCAAGCTTTTTTATCCTCTAGATAACCTGATATTTTATAGTAGGCCTTTTTACACAAGAAGGTTTTGACAATTTGTTTGAATTTATTATATGTTAACCCAGTGTGACTTACGCACTATAATCATAATATAAATATAAAGCTCTTTCCTGTAGAAGCCCCTCAAGATTTGTATAAATAGCGACTTTTTTACATTCCAAACATGATAGAGAAATCCTGTGCAGAAGTGAGTGTACGCCATTAATTAATGTATGGTCAACTAGCTTCGCATGCGGTTTTCCGGGTAAAATGGAACCTACGTTCTTCCCGGGTTACTAGCTATCCCGGGTATCTAGCTCATTTCCAAATTTCATAAAGATCCGTTCAGCTGCACATACGTGAAAAGGTAACAAAGAGGAAAACTACTTTCCCTTTCGTAATATTAGTATGAATCGTATACAAACAGAACTGTGACTTACATAGAATTTAAAACACAAGACCCTAGTAACTGAAGCGGGATTCACCCTTACAACTTATTTTTTTCCCGAAAACTTCAGCACTTGAGAAGAATCTATAAAAGAATCGATGGACTTTTTGCGCCCGTTCAAACTCATACGGAAGTAGTTGGGAAACAAAAAACAGTCAATATCATTTACCAGCGGTAGACTGATTGTGAGTCGACCTGCTGTGCGATTACGTAAAATCCACCCATCATATACTGATATTTGAAAGCCCTTTGAATGTCCTTCGTAATTTGCAATTGTGTGGCGAAGGCTATTGAAATGGCTTTCAAATGTCACTTATAGGATGGGTGGTTTTTGCGTAACGGCACACCGGGTCCTTGGAGAAGAGATGTGACAATCTCGAATACATGACGTGTCGATTTAGATTTCGTCAACGTTATGAAAAAAGTATAATAACTACTTTAGTAAATATTTATTTGTTGATCAAGTGAATGTTTTGTAGGGATATATTATAGCATTATGTATCTAGTATCTACACTCATGTTTTTTACGATAGATTAATCTTGGACTACATTTTACGCAGGTACAATGGAAGGTAACAATAGAATATATTAAGCAGAACCGTGCCGATAGTGTCATTTGGCCTAATTTCCTGTCACAAACTTATAAATTACTAGCTACTGTCCGTGGCTTCGCACGCTTTTTTCCGGCATAAAATGTAGCCTATGTCCGTCCTCAGGATACCATCTACCTCCCTTCCAAATTATACTCCGAGATCCGTTCAGCCATTTAGGCGTGAAAAGGTAATACACAGGCAGATAAACAGAGATAATTTCGAATATATAATATTAGTATGGATGTCACTAATATCTAGCTACACCCTATACTATCTTTATACATCCTTGCCTTATCCATTTCATTAAAGTAAACGCACAGAATATAGAACTTCGGAAACCCTAAAAACAGTGCTGTTTTGTTCCTCAGAAATATCCTCTGCTTAGGTTACGGTCTCCCCAGGTTACAGATATCATCTTGGAGAGCAATAAATTTTGTTTGTCTTTCTGAGCTTGGAGTGATTACGCCGAGGTGCTTTTATAACGGACCAATATAATAAGGGAAGGGTTACGTAATTTGATGGTATCTGGGTAATAAATTAAAACCGCTCAGCTGTGCATCGTGGGCAACGTATTAACACAGTCATGATAATGGTCTACCTACTCAATAATAAAAATATAATAAAAAATACTAAATTCCTAAACATGAATTTGTAATTGTTACGTACTCCTGTGGCTCAGAGGCTTAAAGATTATTCTTCCCTGTGGCACAAGGCACATGACGTTTCCATGCATCTCAGAAAACAAAAAACGAGGTCTAGAAACTAGGTAATTAGGTAGTCGTCAAATCGAGCTTTGCCCTTACGACTCTGTGCCCAAATTGGTGTTGTTTCAGAATGTGCTGAACGACGATGATAAATATCATAAACATTTTTGAGCTTAAAACCAGGCACGCAATTAGTCTGAAAATCGCTAAGCCCAAGGACTTGTTTCACACCAACACCCCCGTTCATTACTACCACTGTAAATTCACCCCATGTCTTTAACATTGGAGAGGAAATGAGTTTAGTTTGGAAATGAACCGTCTAATTCCAATAAGGCACCTGCACATTACAGCCGGATCTGCGCCCTGGGGAGCCGTGTGGCCCCGATCTAGATTACGTCTCTTAAGGTAGCACGCCTCCACGCAAATAGTCAGTGCACATTACAACGTACGTTTACCTACGGCACAGATTTTATAATTCTATGGTATAATCCACGCGCGCGCGTTCAGATCGGGACGGACGGAACATTGTCAAAGTCTCATACAATCCGCGAGTTGTCAAAATCCATTGATACTGAACTCTATGGATATGGTCCAACTCCAAAATTTGCGAGTATACTTGTCTTTGTATTTAGTGGCAAAAAATGGTGGCCTTACCAGTAAATCGAAATGTCAGCAACCAACTGCCAGCAGATCTACCAATGAAAGAAATTTCATGGTAGGAGATGGTGGAGACATGTCCATGCACGGATTTGTTCCATTATTTAAATGGGGCATCTCGTAATACCATAGGGTTTTCTTTTATCTTTGTCAAATTGTGATGAAACCTTGACAAAGAAAATGTCCATCCGCTTTGCTTCAGTTTGAAATGGTTTCTTCAAATTCTGAACTCGCGTGGATTATTTATTATTTATTTATTTATAAACATGTACATCTATCCTTACGGGCACACCCAATGCAATAGAGTACCTTATATATAAGAACGTATTATTAATTATATAAGTATGTAAGTATTACACAGTTAATATTAACATTAGAAAATTTTAAAACACAAACAAGTTAGCAATCAAAACAAAATGTCAAAGATAAATATGTACAATAATATGTCATAAATGTTGCAGATATGTCAAAGTACAAAGTTATAAAGTACAATATCAAAATTACAATAATAATAATAATCCTAAAGTTAGCATTACTTAAATTTACATAACAGAAAATCAGTTTAAAAATTGCAACCATATAATATATGTATAATAAATTAATATTCATTAATAATAATCTCAATAATTGCAAAATAAAAATCATACTTAACTCGAACTGTGATAATGATAACATAAAATAAAAAACAAAGAGTTTTGGATTATGTACCGATCGTCATTTATTAGACCTCTTAACAGAATAAATGACTATCGGTCGCGAAATCGATGAAGTTCTATACGCTCATTATAAAACTTTATATACCCATGAATTTTAGGAACCAGTTTGATTTTAATGCATCACGGTTTGAATTTATATGCCTTTTGTGGTAGTAACAGCATTAAATTAGTTCGGCATGGTATATTTTGACTTTTTTGCTGTGATTTTCAAGTACCTAAATGAGCACCGAATAGACCGCTAGGAACCGTTCCTCCTTAAGGACGTTCCCGATAGGTTCCACCTCCTGTTAAGGCTCGAACCAAATCACTATCTCGGGGATTTTGTGAGCTTACATGTTTTCAATGTTATGGTATGAAATAGTACATTCAAGTTTATTATCTTGTTACTTATTTGTCTTCCTTCAGTAAACCTGGGAAAAATATATTCGGCGAAAGCCTTGTCTTGCTCTATAACAAACTAAGGGGTGGGGTTTTGGTGGACAGCGGTATCGGAAGCGGATATTTGTCAATTTTCAATGAATTGATTGCACAGCGTTTGCAATTTTTTTGAAGTGTTACAAATCTGCTCCTGCTACCCACCGAAAATAGTTGCCTAAAATATTTCCACTCGGCAAAAACCATTTGACCTTGAGTGAGTATGGGCCCTCTTGGCCCATGGTTCCTTTACCATCGACGGGCAGCGTCGGCGGTGCAATAAAAGTTGTGTTCGCATGCCAGGCGTGGGGATTATAGCATTACCCACTAATAAAATGCAATAAAGCGCTTTACAGCTAGGTTAAATACATTACTCTAAGAGCCCTTAGTTGCATAGAAAGTAACAAATCGAATCAGGTATAATAAGTTTCACATGTAAGCCACCATCACAAAACATGCCGACATACTTTACCAAACGTATGAGGTGCCAGCTCTCGTTCAAATATTTGCATGTTAAAATACAATGTGAAATCCGACCACACCTGGATAATTCAGCGCCGGTGTAACCGGGTCGGCACCTCATATAATGGAGGTCTTGTGCCTTTGAGCATTGCATTTTTGTGGGTGGTAGGTAACGAGCACCCACCTACATACACACTTAGGCTGGGGTGACTTACATGTGAACGTAATTTTTAGAGTTTGAGTCGCGTAAAACGAGTGGTTTCAAACATAAGCATTTTTTGTGCCACATATCATTTTTGTTGCAAAGCATTTACACGACACACACCCAAAAAAATACACTTGCTCGGCCTCAGCTTCACATGCGGCCTAAAATCCATCTATCTTATTGGAGCAAGCACTCTGCCGCTGTAATTATGAACAAAGTAAATTAAACTTGATAAAGTATATGTCGTGTGTTTCAACAGGGACAGGCAGATTGCTTGATACAGGATGAATTAAAACACCACTCTCTTTGCATCGGGGGTATAACATGCATTTTTACAAAAAATCTAAATCTCTTGACGACAATTTTACTTTAAACCATTATAATATTAAAACTGCTGCACCGATTTTCTTCAAACATAGCTATGAACACTCTCGATTAAATCGCCATTCGACAATCGCCTTAAAACAACTATGTTTTATTCGGTTCATCCATTTGGGAGCTCCGATGACACAGACAGATACACACCTACAGTTCGATTCAAATGTATTCGTGAGTGTATCACTCATACTATTTTCATCGTCCATTGGCGTCATTTTTATTACGCATAAAAAATATAACAAAATGAACCAATGGGCGTCCAAATTGTATGTGAATCGACCAGCTGGTTGGGGGTTAAAAATGTAATTCAAGTGATGAATATGACCTAATAGCCGACCTACCAACCTGTGAACTAGACGCGAGATAATATACACGCGAGATGCCCATAAAAATTGATGAATGAACACAATAACACAGGTAGGGCCTGCCGAGGAAATTATTTCAGGCGTCTATTGAGATTTACGTTGCTATTATGTTATGTGGTAATGTAGGTGGGAATTCATATTTTGCCAGGCCTCCTGCAGGATGCGATGTCTTCCTATGTTAATATTGCAAAGATTTAAGGTTTATAAAAATGAAGAGATATTTTAACAGCCGATTTCACGCTGTTCATTTATCACGCTCTAATCAATGACCAATTCTCTTTTGTCAATCTACATTTTGAGTTTCTAGGAAAGGTAATTAGGAAGGTAGTAAACTCATTGGTCAACTAATTTAGGTTCGAGAATCTGGCTGTTAGTAAAATAAACTCCTTCAATTTTTGCATAGACGTTTTTGGCTGAGGCAGAAATCATGAGCAAATCAAAAATCTCAACTAAACATGAGATTGTAAACCTTCAAAACTTATCTAAATAAAACACGAACTCTTGAATAAAACATCTATCACTCAATGCAATGTTAATATTTTCACGGGGAAAGTTGAACTTGCAACGCAACGACCCCGCGTAGCCGTCGAAGCCTCCGCTAAATCTTCCCCAATCGAATCCCGCCTAGCAAAGCCGCCCTACAGTGCCCGCCAGTCCGCCGAGCCGGTCTCACGTCCCGCCCGCCCTGTGCGTATCGACCGCGTGTTCTTTCTGTGTCTGTTGTTGTGATTCCTCGTGCTTGTAATCACGGTAAGTTAAAGTTCTCAAACGGTTGAATAATACATATAGCTCAAGACGATTAATATTCATATATCGGCGATAAAATCGACGTAATGATGGGTAATTCCTATGTTTTACTGTTAAAGAGTTAAGGGTAAGCCGTTAGAAATATTTATTACCGGATTATTTATCAAATTGAATGTATACTAGCTATTTTATTGTCATTCTCTGGGCAAGTTAATAAATAGTTAAACTATAATGGAAGTGCTAAAGTTTGTAAATAATAGCGGAGCCGGCGGCGGCGGCGTCGCGAAACATATTGTATCAACAAAGATTTTGTACGGTTTAGGATGTAGTTTCCTACATTGAAATTGAGATCGTAACTTCGGGAAAGCACGAGGCTTCCGTTATTTGGAATGCTACTGCATGCTTTAAGTTTATGGAGACATAAACATCTGTAGGAACAGCGGCGTTTTATTATATCCATACGCCTGAGTGTATTACTGCTTCTCTACAAATTGATACCAGTAAGGTACAGTCAAATACGATTTTGTGTCACGAAAGTACGTTTTACACAAAGGGCCGGAATAAAGCCCCAGCCGTGCAGTAAAGCGCCCAAGGGCATTAAATAATAATTAATAAATTTTAATGGCGAAGTTGTTAATTGTTCGCTGTAAAATAAATTATTTCTGTACTTCTGTTTTATGTTAGTACCTTGAAATTCTTGCCCAAGTGGTTAAGCTTTACGAGAGATATTTAAGGCTGTTGTTTTTAAAACCCAAAGCAGGCACAAAGGGTCAAAGTGACTAAAACTTATAACACCTAGTTAATAACAAAGATATATTACATATGTATTTTAGTTTGTAATTGGCATAGTTTGTTATCATAGTCATAGTGAAATATGGCACTTAGTAAATCTGTTAGGCATTGAACAATTTTCCTTCTTAAGATTTTTATGAAACAAGCATCTTTACCTTTTGTGTACACTATATTTACTTACTATTAGATTAAAGATTGTTTGTAAAATATGTGTAGGTAATTTTTTTTTTTCATTGGTATTTTTTCTTGCATATTTAGTTTATAGATTATTCAGATATTTATTATATTTTGTGTTGTAAATTAGATGTAACACTTCGCTTTTATATAAACATTATAATTTGTAAATCCTTGGTCCCATAGGCCCCAACAGAAAACCAGAGCACGGTTTTTTTTTAAAAACCTTTGAAAGCTGAGTTGGGATCATTTTGTAACTTAGTTACATTGGGTATAGAATTAGGACTAATTTTTTTATTTGTAATTATTATTTTCCTGTATTTTTTATTTAGTTTTAACAATTTTAATCTTATCGGTGTTAGTTACAAATAAACGTTTTTGATTTGATTTTGGTTTTGATTTTAGGTATTAGGCATACCGACTTTGAAACATCTATGTTATGATATAAACTTAAAGTTCTTTAAGTTTGTCTGCATAAACGAATTGAATCTCATATTTAACAAGAACCAGATGTAGAGGTAGTTCTGTAGTGAGTTTAAGTTAAAAGGTAATGATTTTACAGTACCCTGAAATATACCCCGAAATATGTGGACATTATTTAACTTAAAATCTTAAAATACAATACGTATAGATTTAAATAAATATCTGTAACCCAAGGTAGATGTTCTGTAGTACATAGTGGTAGGGACTTAAAATTGAAAGTAATTTATTTTACAATACTCTGAAATATGATTCGATCCGCAATTGTAGACAATCGTCAAACGCTGAACCTCATCAAGCCAGGTCTTGATCAACCGTCCAATTAAACCCGAAGGTCGATTGACCCAAAACCAAACCGAATAAAGTTTCCACGAAAATATTAAATCAGGGATTTATCTGGATCTTATTAAAGCAAGGTATGAAATAGGGTGGGTGTTTCTAATCAAGGTGGGTGTATTATTTATACTTTAGCTTTTGCTCGCGGCTTCCCTCAATTTGTCTCTACATAAAACGTAGATAAAGCAGTAAGGAATAATGTATCTTCCTGCCTGATACGTGAAAGATTTTTTGTCTGAAAAGTTGTTTTGTAGATTACCGATAGTGTTGCCAAAACTAGTCTAGTCACTATAGTTAAAAAAAAACTTAAGTAGTCCTTATAAAAAGTTTTATCTTGTGATACTGAAGATTAAGGATGGTTTTAAAATGACTTAGTGTGGAATCGGATTTATTGTCAATAAAATGTGTGATGTTATAAAATGTGTCGCGACAAAACAACAATAAAAACTAAATAACCAAACGGGCTTCCGCCCGTGGTTTCGCTCACTTTTTGTATGAATCGTAGCATACAAGAAAGCTTTCATCACAGCACATCTATCATATTTTGCTTTGATATTCATTTATAATCGTAGTTGTGATGGCCGCGGGTGTTCGAATATTAACCTACCATGAATTCTGGAGCGTAGAATACTGATGTCTTGTCCACACGGCTTAATACAGATTACATTGGCCATTCATAGCCTCATTTGACTTAAGCCGATGGACCATGACTCCAGACGTTGACGCAAAATGACGTTGACGTGTCGATGCTAGACGTCGATGCATAGATGACGCTATACGTCCGCCGTCGAGCATGTATATTTTTTTTTTACCTCTTTAATTAAGTTTTGTTTGTATTATTAAGTATGTGTTGTGTATGTTTAAGTATGTTTATAAAATAAATATATTTTATTCTTTTTATTCTAACAGAATTCCAATGATTTCACCCATATTTTTTTTAAGTTTTGCTATATTTTTAATTGTTACGTCAGTTCTATACAAATTCTAATTATTTGAATTTTTAAATAGTCAATAGATGGTCAAAAATTAAAACTAAAATCTCTCGAGATTATTTATCTATGTAACAGTGCCAGCGCTGCCAACCCTAACGAATCTCAGTTTTGACGTCCGGGTTAGCAAACAATTGGTAACTTTTGGACTACGATTCGGAATTTAGGATCGGAAGTTAGGATCATTTTAATTTAGCCGAATAGTTGAACGCGTAACGTTTCATATCACTCTGCATGTTAGCTTAACGGCAAGCTGGGCAAAAATATGACTTCCTCTTTATTTCAACGACAAATATTAAATTAACAAAACGGATTCGGCATATTTCTGTAAACTGGGTTGTACTTAATATTAATTAAGTTGGCACAGGCGAAATAACGTTTGAGAACATAAAAATACAAGGTCAAATGATTTTGTATAAGGGACGAAATGGAACTCACATAATAAAAATGTGTTCACCCCTTCATCAGCTGGTTGAACTATCAGCTGTCAGTTTATTTGTAAACATAAACATGACGGTTGTAACGGTTTTTATAATAACTACTCATGCGTTTAAAACCATGCCCTACTTAATGGAGTAAATAATGTTTCCAGGCATGCTTTACACTTCAACAATACCTACTCCTTCTCGTTTAGATCTATGCGACTTTGAAAGAAATCCAGCATTATTTTCTATTCCATCCAACCCAATACCTTTTTCATTATTGCTACACCTCTGGGCAAACGTTACATTTCAGAAACACGAATACACGGCGCTTCCGACCGCTTACAAGAGCTTGCCATATTTAGGACATAAACTTAGGTTATAGGACACCTAGGCTTTGTGCACGTCGCTTTCTAGAGACCGGCCGGGGCGGAGAAATAATTAATGGGGAGTTGAGGGAATGTATAGCTTTTTCATAAGTGATAGGGTGCATATTGCTAGGAAGATATTTAGAGAACTTTGAGCCTTTTATCGGTTTAGTTTTTGTGGCATAGTTTGTTTCGTCATTTCTTTTCATGTAATAATGAAAAATTTTAGTCGTCATGCGTTGCTCATTTGTTTTTTTTTTTACCTAATAAAATAACGAGTAAGTTGTTATAAGAATTTAAAGCGTTTTCCTATGTGATAGGATAGATATTGCAATGCAGATTTGTGCACTCTGGTCTTAGATCTTTGTTTTTAGCATATCCCGTGTTTTGTCATTTATTTTTTGGCAATAACGCAAAGTAACAATGAGAAATTGAAGTCCGTATCTCATTTGTTTCTTCATTTACCTAACTACTGGTGGAATAATGAGGTGATTAGTCTAGCCTAGGGAGACAGGGTGGTAAGGGAGATATTAGGCCATAAAGTAAAAAGGTAATTTATTTCTTGTAACTGACGATGTCATGCGGCGATTTTTCTAGAGGCTGTTTGAAGTAAAATGGATCTAGTATTGTTTTTAGACTAGAAAAACACCCAAATACCTTCTTATATACATAAGTTAAAACTTTTCAAATTAAATTGTTACAACACTTATTTCCAATGACATTAATCCACGTGTTGAAATTCATTTCAGCACAATATCAATGTAATATTAAGCTATTCATACATTCCGTGAACGTTCCAACACGACACAAATCAAGTGATTTGCATTGCGACAAACGGAACGTAAAACTGACGTATTTCATGTTCCTTACGATATTTTATCCACGACAACGGAACGTGCGATTTTATGGTTAGTTCTGGAATTGGAACAGACGTAGATGAAATAACACCCAATGATGTCAACAGAGATATTTATTCATTGATGCTTGTGACCGACTGAAGACGTGAATATTGGATTTTATTACTCGGCAAGCGAATTGCAGGATACCCTGTGGCTGGCAGGTGCTGCAAGCTGAAGATATGGTAATATGGCGTTCTTAGACTAATCTACGACGAATAGGTAAATTAAGATGATGAATACGCATATCTACGCTTGTCCCAACATCATAATCAACGAATTTTGGTCCACTGGTGGACATAGGCCTCCCCTAATGATCGCCATAGCTCCCTGTCTTGCCGCATCCAGCATTTGTTTTTTTTTGCATAATTTTTCCGTAGACACTTGAGATATGATATTAAAAATGATACCTAGCTAATAAATCCGACATCTAATATTTTATTTGACGCTAAAATCGCGTGACGATATAAATAAGCAACGCAAACTTTCAGCAACATAAATCGACTCTCCAGGCGTTTTAATTGTTGTTTAAAAGAAATTATTTCACTTGAACGTTCCTACTTTATGTTTATGTATTGTTTGAGCTTTTGAGTTGGATTTTATGTTATTAATGGTCGTATAGGTTTCGAGGGAAGCGGATTTGGGTAAAGTTTTAGATAGATAGATAGATAATTCTTTATTGTACCACACAAAGACAGAAAACAATACAGAAATAGATACTAAGAGTAGACGAAGTACAAAGGCGGCCTTATCGCTATGAGCGATATCTTCCAGGCAACCTTGGGAGGGACTGGACATGTAAGAACAAAATAGACGGTGGCACTCGAAGAATAAAAGAAAAACACTATTAGTTAAACTACATACTATAATAGGTAGCTACAAACATTATAATAAACTTACTTAAACATAAAATTTAGGTTTTCTAACTTTTACAAATAGATAATGCTATGTTTTCTATAGTGACGGCGGTAAGTTAAATTGTAAGATTTTTCGGTATATCGAAAGCTAAAAATTAAACCGCAGACGCTTAGGGCTTATAGCTACAGGTGAAATTATTAAATGATAAACTCAGTGGCGAAGGGCTGCCTGAGACGAAGGAGGTTCCAGTCTCGGATCAAATTTTTATAATATGCAAATATTTGTTCCAAAGTCCCAAAGTTTCGATTCTTACGTCATTTGACCTCGTGGTGTGGTTGGTTAACACATTCCCGAACTGAGGGAAGGACGCGGGCTCAAGTCCCGTCGAAGTCGAAACATTTTTGGAATATTATTTGATTTCTTATAAATCCAAGTGTACCTACGCACTATAATCATAAAAACCTCAAAACTTGATATCACATCTCAACACACATCAACATCCTTTACAGTCCAATGCTGGACATAGGCGCCTGATATTCGCCTTATTGGCTCTTATTATAGAGTGTAATGCCATAATCTCATCACTGGGCTTACGGGTTGAGGATTAGAGCCCTGTGTTGTATCTGTGCTGCTGCCCGCTCCTTGGCGGATATCCCTCAAACACCTTTTACGACACTCGAAAGAGTTCGGACTCGATGTGTTGACTAGTAAACTTGATTAGCTTACTTCTTCAAACCAAGAATCGATAACTTAGTCTGACTGTATTACCATTGACCTTATTATCAGATATACCAATAAATAAAGATTATGATTAAGATAACTAAAGATTCTTTGAATACTTTATTCAAAGTCTCAAAACCTTACCAAACAAAAGCTTTGAAAACTCTTGAGACAATAATTTTCTGCTGAAAAAGCAAAGCTGATTCGTTGTGACACAGCCTGGACTGTCCTAGGTAAAATAATAAACCGCCAAGTGCGAGTCGATTCGCACACGAAGGGTTCCGTACCGTAAAAATCTGGCAACTTTTTCAAAGAACATCAAATTTTCAGCTGGTCGGTGACCTCTTAAAATTTTTAACTTTGTTTAATTTTTAGTATTTGTTGTTATTACAGTTAAGTGTTACTTGGCTATAGAAAGTTTCATGTGCCTACTTATTGTAGTTCAAAAGATACAGGCTTGACAAATTAAGAGCAAAAAAGGCAAAAAAAAAACATGTTTTTCGTATGGGAGCCCTCCTTTTATTTTGATATTTATTTTATTTTTATTATTTGTTGCTATAGCGTTAAGAGAAATACACATTCTCTGAAAAATTCAACTGTCTACCTCTTACAGTTCATGAGATAGAGCCATGTGACAGAAGGACGGACGGACGGACGGACGGACAGCGGAGGCTTAGTAATAGGGTTCCGTTTTCACCCTTCGGATACGGAACCCTTAGAAGGTAAAATGTAGGTAGAAAATAAATGGATTTTCTTTGTTCGAAATAATGTGGGAATTATTTCGGCAGTAACTAAATGAAATAAGTTTTGTCTGGGTCTAGACATTGATTCAATATTGAAGTATTAGTAATTGACTGTATATTGACATTGTTAAAGGTTGTTACGTATCGAACGTAGTTTGAACATAGTTTCTATGGAATATTACAAATTAAACTTGTTTGTATAACTAGGAAAGTCGTATTACAATTCGTTCAGTAGTTTTAGCATTAGCGTGCGGTTTCCGTAAAAGTGTAGATAAAACAATTCTAAAAAACAACCAATAGCAACACGAATCCTGGTCGTGATGATAATGAGAGGCTATTTTGACTCCGTGATGTTGCTTTTAATCGTCTAACTAAGAATCCATCTAGTATAGAAACCGTTTAAAGCACGTACCGCTGCGTTGTTTTCTCTAAATTTGGACTTCAACAAAAAGAAAACAAAGTAGATACCTTCAGCCAAAAATATGTCTCAAGAGAATATAGGGATTTTGTAAAGTAGGTCGGTATCCAACTAAAATGTCATTGAAAAAAGTCAACATTATTTTACGTAATGTAATCAAGTAAAAAATGAGACAGAATAAATTCTATGCTCAAAGTTACGAGGACTCCTTTCTAATCTTCATTACAAAGCCCTGAAGACTTATTTATTGCCAAAGTAAAACAGTCATAAAGTCTTGCCGAAGGAAGTCCATTATTCTGTGACAGAATAACGACATTTGTCCCAAATTTGCTGGAAATCCACGGAGACCTACATTGATTCGGGTTGGGTCGGATGTAAAACTGCAGTTTTCGCTGACTGACTGACAATGTGAATACACTTTAGAATTTGTTACGCATTAGAGTTTAATGCAAAAAACATAAAATTACCTGCATCTGCCCGCAGCCGCGCACCCTCTTTTCCTGGCTAAATAGTTTAGGTATATCTGTCCCACGTATCTCCACCTCCACAGCCAATATAGGTCCACTGATGGACCCAGGCCTCCCCCTGGTAAGCGCTTTATTGGCTTTTATCTCACGGAGGGGCCCATAATCTCCACGCTGGGCATGCGGGTTGGGGATCGCAGTTTGGTGCCTAACTACGATCCCCAACTTGTTTGCTGCCCGCCCCCGGCGGATATCCCTTAGTCGCCTCTTTCGACACCCGCGGGAAGAGTTGGGGTGGTGCAAATTCTAAGCCACACAGCACCCCACGTATATTGCACCACACAGCATCCCACGTATATTGTTGTAAAAAGCAAAAGACAGACAGATAAACACAGTTACTTATGCATTTATAACATTCGTATTGTATGTAGATGTGGATATTTGTGAATTGTGATAGATCTTGAGGAATCAAAGAATTTCTTTCGAAGATTTTTTAATTCAGTAGTTCCTAAAACTTCTTTTTACGTCAACCATTTAGAGTCAATAGACAACTTATTTCAAAAAGGTCAGCTGTATAAGTGAAGCCTTAAGATGCCAGATCATAGTTTTCGTTCGTTATCCTCGAATTCATTGTTCTGAATCGCCAGGCCACGTCCTCTTGGGCAGGAATGGAAGGGTTCATACTATACATGTCTATACTACGTATTGTGGAATATTACACGCTATATTATTTGAAAAGTACAGATGAAAGGTGAAAGCTCAGTTGCGTTGAACTGAGTCACTCATATTTCATTTTGGTTTATCTCTTTTGATGTTATATTCCTGATTCTTACATGACGATGTATTCGAGGAAAGGTAAATAAGTAGAAGCTTAACATTATGGATTTATTACCCGTCTTTTTACAAGTTGGTTGGGTATAAGGTTTCTTTCCTACGATCGAAATTATTTAAAACGTAGACATATATTTGAAAATATTAGGTTTATGATGCAACAGCAGCCTGGTTAAGCTCTGGATAGAATCCTATTACCCAACAAAAGTGAGCATTTTCACAGAATATTCGGCCGTATAGAAGGAATAAACCCCTATGTATAGGGGCTTAGACCTAAACTCTCTACGGCGCTCGGCAATATTTTAAACTAAAAGTAAACTCAAACCAATTCATTTTATACAAAACAGCTAAGAGCAAACTGCAACAACCAAACGGCTTCCCAACAGACACATCGTAACAAATAAAGCAAACACTCAAAAAGTCACAACTTGTGACCGGGACTCCTAATTAATTGCCATTAGTTACAAAACAAACGCAGAAACTAAAACCCCAGTGGAATGATTAAGCAGGGTAACTTGAAACGTGGGTTGTGGGTATACCATGACTATGGAAAGAACCGAAAAAGTTTTGGGTACGTTTGGGGTAAGTTTCGATCTATAGCGCTCTTTATGGTGTTTGTTAAAAGGTTCTGGGCAAGCCTGAGCGTGATGGGTCGACGAAATCCGTAAAACTGGTTTAAGATCGCATCGCTAGTAATCTTGACTTACCGTCGTTTTCTAAAACGCAGATCCAACTAATTAATAGTTAAATCTCTTGACAAGTGTCTTTTGCACTAAAGTCAGTCAATCATGGTAAATATCACAACGGGATATTTATCATGATTCGAGTTTTGAGTTTTCCAATATTTCGTGGTTTTGTTTCGTAGGTTCTAATTATTTAGTTCCTTAGAACCAGTTTCTTCATAAATTGTGTAGTTTTCCTGTAAATAAGCAAAAACTTGATTTTTACGCTTACGCCGCTCCAAAAACGTATGCTCTGTCTGATAAATCGGTCCGTTGCGAAAACCGGTAAAAGAAAGTAGACGGTTGAAATGTCAACGCGACAGGTGAGTCCATGTTCCTTTGTTGAAACTTACTTTGTGTCCTGCCTGAGGATATTGACACTGACACTTAGCGTAATAAGCATAATCTACACCTTTCTCGCCTTTCCCTTTTGCAATACAAATAAGACATTGATAATTAGTGAGGAAATAAATGGTATGCTGGACTCTGATAGTATGATTTGAAAGTAGGTACTTAAATGAATGTTTAGTCTTGTCGTTTGAAATAATTAGACAGGAACTTCGGCAGAAATCTATGTTATCTCTTTTGAACTTGGCCTTTAAGGTTTGTATACACAGAGTAGGAGCTTTTAGAAACGAAAATTAGAATTTCTTGAGTAATGAATTAATATAATAAATATATGTGATAAATGTGCCTCCTCCTTGTTTGGGTAGGCACGTCCAGCAGTTAACGTTTGTTTTGTTAAAGAAGTAAGACATTGTTAAAAAACTCATGCTGTATGATTTACTTTACTAGTGCTTTGTGTGAGATAAACGAAGTAAAAAAATCCTACGGTAAGCTAACACTACTTACACGAGAAGTGTTTGGATGACTGTCTTTTGGCTACTTCTCTGTTAGAAATCTTAAAATGGGACGAATCTGGGATATAATTAGCAATGAATTTGATTTTATTATTAATATTATTTAACGGGTATTTATCGCGTTTACTTACCTATTTTTCCTGACGTTTCAACAGGTTTACACACAGTCGTGGTCACGGGATGACTGGAGTACTCGGGAAAAAAATAATAATGTGTTCAGATCGCGTAAGTTTAAAAATATGAATTTGATTTCCCGGGTTCGGACTAGTTTGGGTCGAAACCAGTGGGACCGTATGTCGTTTTAAAATAGCATGTAAAGGAATGAATGAATGTTTTTATTTTCAGTCCCATAATTTTAAATATTATTTGTAGGTTACCTCTAAAACGTTTGTTAGCTTTAATACAACTTCAAATTTCACCATTTTACACCGTTTTAGCGTACTGAATTTTAGCCCAACATCGTCAGACCATCACATCAACTCTAGTTATCCAAGCTATGCAAGCGTTCGCATAGGCAGCCTGAAATTGGCCCGAAACTGTTAAAATTGTTCCACAATTTACTCTAAAATATATTCAGCTTGTTTTAGGGACCTACAAATGGCTGTATTAGAAATGATAAACGAGAATATTAAATTTGAAGATGGAGGTTTATTTTAAAGGATTAGGTGGGAAAATGTTCGGATTAATATTGGAATTAGGATGAATCTCGGGGAGGGTAAGAGAAAATCCATACGTTATAGCATTTATAAATTGTATAATTTTATCAAGTCATATTTAAGTTTTTATACATGTAAGCGTCTTGGTTTTTTATTAATATATTATGTCCTGCTGGGCAAAGACTGCTCCTTCAAGTTTCTAGTTATTAAAACTCATTCTTGGTAACTTGTTTCTGCATGTGGCTTCGCTCACTACTGTACCTGGATAAGTCGTAGGTAACCTATGCTTAGAAATAACGTTGATAAAATATGGTAAAAAAAATATTAAATCTTATCATAGTAGAACCGAAGATTGCTTATCAAAAACTTTTTTGTTTAGTCCAATTCATCCTACTGTTGGGTAAAAACCTCCACCAAATCTTTCCCTTTTGTTCACAATCATGCGCGTATAATTCGAACGATCCATTGCATTGATCTAATCACCTCTAAATTTCTGCCTTCACCTTTCCTTCGTCTAATCTAAATCATACGACCTATATAATTTAAAATCCTACATTATTTTAAGTGAATGTTTGTATTAAACTTAGTAACTAAACAAACAAGGAGAGTTTCTAAGATGTCCGTCTAAATGGACGAAGTTTTACTCTACAAATCCTGTGTGCCCGACGAGAGCAACTCTTCCAAAGTTACCGAACTTTGGTTAATAGGAACCTAACCGAGAAAATTTAGTATTTTCTCGTAAAACCTTTTTTTGTAAACTATCTTGGTAATAAACACTAAAATGATTACGGGATATCTACCGTGATTTGAGTTGTTTTGAGCTTTGAAATATTTCACCACAGTTGCTTCGAGCCGTGATCACAGGATAATAAGAATGTGTTATTGCCGAAATGTTGGACATCAAATATCCCATTGAAAGTGATTTTACAATTTCCTGAGTCATTTTATTGCACTTACTAAACCTTGGCTAAACGTTCGAAGTCATAAAGTTGTGTTTGATTAAATATTTGCCACATGAGACATAATGGCAATTAACAGTAGGTATAAGTTATTATTATAAATTAAAGAGCCTACCCCTTGTCGGTATAATTATGCAATTTCCCCCACTTTTCTCTCAAATGCAATGTCTTTTACTTCTTTATACGACATGACAGCAACTTTCTCCTTGATCATGAATGACCAAGAAGGGGAAGACCAAGAAATAGCTGTATGAGTTATATAGCTTGGTCTTCCTTCTACTTTTCCTTCTATGATGTTAGTTATGAAGTTGTCAGGTCGTATAAGATGTGCAACCATTCTCCCTTATCTGTTTTGAATGGTGTTCATCAAAAACCTTTTCTCCGCAACTCACCTCCGCATTACACCTCCTCATAAAGAACATTCTCCGTCCAGCTAATTATTTCCATCCTTCTCCAGCACCACATTTCAAACGCCTCAAACTTAGAGTATAATAAATAGTATAACTCTATATAAATATAATATATCTCTTTATATTATAAGAATAAGATAAATAAAATACTTATTTATGGTTTTCGTGTATGGGTAAAAAGATAGAACCCTATTGAATTTTATATCGTTTTGGGACGGTTGCATTAATATTAACAGTGTTGTTTAGATATATCTCAAAAAGTGATGGGTTTCATCGAAAATTCAACCTTCATTTTGATCCTTTCAAAGAAAAAATATGGACTATGGTTCCTTTACTGATCCCACGATATTTTTCTTTTCTCACTATTATGTTTTTGTTACAGGTACAGATTGTGGTGTTTAACTGTTGCAGAAATCATTCGTTTCGTGGATAGGTAAGTTATACATAATAGTTAGGTTAGGTTATACAGATTTAAAAACGTAAACTAAGAAATAAACATACCAAGGGCTCTTATCGCTTAAGAGCGAACTCTACTAGCGAACCTACATCTTGGGTATTCCAAACAACTAAGTCAACCGGCCAAGTGCGAGTCGACTCGCACACTAAGGGTTCCGTACACTACTTGATACTTCTTTAGCAAAAGCAACAAGAGAAACTCTAAAATATAATTTTTCTATGGATCGCAAAAACCTAACATTACGCGGTCTCCCATCCAAATACTGACCGCGCTTATCTTCCACTTACTACGTTGCTTATCTTCGCAACATGCACATTATGTGGTATGCACATTGCCCCCTTTAATTTTAATATCTATTTTATTTATATTATTTGTTGTTATGAGAGAATTACACACTCTGTAAAATTTTCAGATCTATACCTTTCACGGTTCATGAGATACAGCCCGCTGATAGACGGACAGACTGACGGGGCGCGAGGCTTAGTACTATTCCATACCAAGCTTCTCGCTGTCTTTTTGAAAACGGATCCCATTTTCAGCTTACGGGTACTATAAAAGTAATACATGATTCATAATCATACATTTTAAATTTAGTTTATTTAAGCAACTGCGGATTATATATCAATAAGTAACTGGTTCTTATTGCAACGAAAATCCAAACAAAGTAAAAGTTAAAGTCAAAAACTCTTTATTTCCATAAATACAATAAATGTTCACTTAGAAAAGGTCAAATTCTTAATAATTAAACACTGACACGGAAATAAAGTGATATTTTTGATTTCAGTCGCTTCGGTATGTAGACTAAAGGAAAGAAGCGACGAAGAAACCTGTAGCTTGTTAGTTAGTTGTTATTTTTCGAGTTGGAGCAGATCCCGTCCCATGCTTTTTTATCCTCTAGATAATCTTATATTTTATAGTAGGCCTTATTTATTACACAAGACGGTTTTGACAATTTGTTTGAATTTATTAAACGTAAAGTTTACCAAAATCTCTTCACAAGACATGAAAAACAAAGAAATATACATGCGAAAAACATGGTAACTGGCGGTAACTAAAAGAGCGACTCAAATCCGTCCTCAAAAACAGCCTTATATTATATGTAATGTCTATAAAATTAGAAAAAGAACAAAACCTGAGACATATAAATAAAGTGCGATTGTTTTAATTTTTTTTGATGATATTGAGAGCTTTACCATAAAATGTAATCATCTGCGGAATGACGTTTTTTTATATATAAAAATAACGTCCAAAAATAACGTGTATCGTTAAAATAATCTACATAAATCATATGAAAACCTGATAACTTCAACGAATAAATTATTTAATCATTTTAATAGAAGTTGTTTTCGTGTTTTTTGTTAGTGGGCTTGTGATTCAGGTCGTAAATTAATTAATTAGCTGCGTGTTTAATATCCTTAATCACATTAATGTTAACTTGATTTACAAATGTGAAAAATTACTGGGAAAAAACTTGTAATGAAACATTAAAGAAAACAATTTTTCATGTTAATTAACATATTAGGTTAATCTTAAAAAGTAAAAAGCACACTCACAATTTATTGTATTATGTCATGTAAACTTTCATCGACACATAAATTCTTCCTTCCAAATGTATGTGCACAAATACATTAAAATTTGCACTCTCTATTCCATCACTCTCATAATCAAATGGACCTACACGACCGGGGAGGGGGTCTGACGTAGGCCCAACGGCTAATCGTGCTTTCCGAGGCACGGGGTTAGACCCGCTAACATTCTAACTCCATGCTGCTACTGTGAATTTATCTTGCTAGTAAAATCCCAATAATAGTTTTTGGACCGATCCGTGATTTGAATTTGAACCCGGGAAATTATTAACATCGGTTGAACACGCGATCACTAGACCCACGAGGAAGACAATACAGGGTGACCAAGAAATACCCAACGGAACGCAGCCCGTTCGCAATCTCGTCTCATTTGGCACGGGGCGCTAGACTAAATCCAGAACTATTCTCGGCTGAGATAAATGGGATTTCGTTCGTTCCTACTAACCTTTATGTCTTCTAGTGTTGGTCATAGCCCGCAGTCGATAGTATCGAGACGTAATCGTGACGTCTCCTTTATCTATGAGATTTGGTACAGCTCGCCACTATCGTACAGACAGGGAACTACGCAAATACCATACAAAATAATAATAATAATAATAATGAGATATTTATTTACAAAATGGTACAGGTAGAAGGTAGAATATACAATATACAAAGTACTATGGGTACCTATACGTGTAAGAGTTAATGACACCTCGCTCTAACTAAGTTTACATTAAACTTGTATTTAGACACGAGGGCTCAAACCTCCGGCTACTTTTAGGTTCATATTTTAATAATTTAATTGTACAACACTTACTATTAAATACTTATAATAAATGCTTCTAAGTGTAACTAAAAAGGAACCTTATACCTAACACAGAAAATAAAACTCATTATAGTAAAAGTAGCTGAAAAAATTAACACATAATACATTTAAACACACAATACAATTAAACACACAAAGCCAAAAATTTAAGAATGGATATCTAACAACTGCTCTACCTGGGAGTAGTCAAGGTTTTGTAAGTATCGTGTGACATATCGCTTACATTCTAAGTGGGTTTTAAGGTGCAAAGATCCTATTTTATTAAGCTTGTTAAAAATATACGGAGCTAAGAATTGCGCGTGATGGTGAGCGAAGGATGTTTTATAAGAGTTTATTGCGAATACTTTATTTTTCCGTCGTTTGTATGAAACGTCATAGTGGGGTGTTATTTTGTGTTGTTTGAGAATGAGTTGTTTTATAAACATTTTCCTAACAGAAAGGATTTGTGTATCCTGGTAGAGTAGGGTTGTTGGAAATATAGACTTAGTTTTTTTTATAGTATCATTTAATAATAATGAATTCAAAGTAGCAATTATTTCCATGCATAGTCTCGATACTGTCGTCAACCGTACTCAGGGCTCAGAACAACGCCAACCTTACGTCTTTTAATTGAGTTATTGAATCTATCAAATCTAGAAAGACAAATTTGTCAATTCAGATGCCACAAAAGCTAAACCAAACAAATTTAAAAGCACAAAATTTTTTTCGTTCCATTCTTATCAATTGAAAAAAAATTAAAGCGAAAAAAAAGTTTAGTTTTTTGACATCTGAATATCTGATTTGACACCCGTTAGATAAGACAAGATTTTAGAACATGTTACATAAAGAGAAATAGTACATGTTGGTACAAAAACTAACTACGAACATATTATTTGACAGAACTTAAAATCGACGCAATAGTAGGCTGAAGATAGTATATGATATTAATAAATTTACTTTCGTCTAGTATTAAAATAGTTTGATAACAAGATAAATCGTAGCTTGCGGGTAAGTAACGATTTTTCTTTTGTTGTGCTTGCAAAATGAGGATGAGTTACAAAAAAAGTATTTTTAAGAGCATAGTAAACCACTACAGTAAACCACTAGGTTATTAGAAGTAATTGGAGATGAGTCTAATACAAAACAAAATTTTATAATAGCTATAAAATCATATTAAAGATTATTTGTCGGGTATTTATCGCGTACCTTTTCTTGTATTTTCCCCCTACGTTTCCATCATAAAACACGCACGTACGCGGTACGGTTATAAAATCACCGCAGAATTCTTAGTGTCAGTGTCACATCCCTAGTTGTGTTTGTTCTACGAAATTCTTCGCCACAGGTGTCAAATAATGCGGTTCTCATTAAGCGTAAATGTTTGTTCCCTTGTGGTATTTGGTTAAAAACAGCACTGGTAAATATCCACCGAAATATTATAAATAACAGATATCATGGCATAGCAGAATAGGACCTAGATCTGTAGTTTTTATTTGCATTTATTTATGTTTCCAATACTTAACTACAATTTACAGGTAACTTAAACCGTAATTCAGTTTGACCGTAACTCGTAAGTCTATTAGTCTCTATGGTAAGTAGGTATAATATAAATAATGAATTAATATAATATAAATAATATTTATTTATGTACATATCTACCTACGTAAGTATGTAGGTAGATACCTAACTTATAATTTTGTTGATAGTCAACTCGTACACTTAATAAAGTAAAAAATATTAAAAAAAAAAAACAATATACTTACTACACAGCGAAATACCGCATCAAAATCAAAACTAAATGTACATAGGTAGTTAGATAGATAGATAAAAACTTTATTAGGTTCACACACAAACAGCACAGGAAAAAATAACAAATGAACAAAAATAGTATTTATGTACATCTAAGAAGGCAGGAACACAATTATAACAAATTAAATAATAATTAAACCAATAGTTCCGAATGCATTTAGAAGATAGATTAGAAAAATTGTGTTGCACAATATTATTTCATAAGTCTCTCTTGTCATACTATTGATTGTATAAGTTCAATAAATCGCCATTTTGAAAAATTACGCGCGCGGGTAATTTTTCAAAATGGCGCTTAATGAATGATGCAATCTTATTCTAAGATTGCATCATTCATTAAGCAGTGAAACAAACGCGGTCGAACTTTCACGTTGACAAGGTTACATTCAATTTTGACATCATCGTGAGGATTATAATTTTAAGGCGCTACCCCGACCCAGAATAGCGCCGCCACCTAGTTTATTACGTTAAACAATTAGTTTACGGATTTTAGAAATTTTTTTCGTTACGGATTTTAGAAATTTTTTTCGTTACCATAATAATAAGATAAACTAGGTGGCGGCGCTATTCAGGGTCGGGGTAGCGCCTTAAGTGTTAGGCGGGCGATAGTATTTAGGCGGGCAAAAACTTGTCACTTTGATATAATTTCTACGCTATAGACATATTATTATTACTAAAGGTGACACGGGAAGCGGCGCGACAAAACCTAGTTTTTATTAAAATCTATTCGCGTCGAACGGAATGGCAGCGGAAGTTTTTTAATTTAGCCATATCTGCCGAGCGACGCATGATATTTTTCATTTTCATTCTCCGAGCAATCATATTTTCATCGGGCTTTTAAAAGTATGTGGGCGATCCAAACGTTGTCAATAAACGGGGCTCGAAATTAAATTGATTTTATTTATTTTCATTCCATCTATTCGAAAAGGACGACATGGTTCGCCTTTAAGTGCACCCAAAGGTGGTGTTTTCTATAAGAAACTTTTAGCGGGCAGTAATGAGTTTGTATCCTCTTTATAAGTGCGCCGCAATTATCTTTGCCGCGTACTTTTTGAATTTGGAACATCTTAGTGTTCAGCGCCAAAGAAATCAAACGCAAATATTGTTTGAATAAAGACTGGCTGGTACTACATCCAAACAACGAGTTTCACCGTCACATTTTCCTCAAAATGAGTCAAATGTGGACATTCTTTCAAACACGCAGAATATAAAATCTAAAACAATCTCTATTCATATTAAAACTGTAACAAAAAAATTTCATAATTGCGAAAATGTCTCAAATGTAAATATAAGTTTTTAGTTGTTTTATTATTAGATATTATTTAATTTCAATTTAGTAGTTACTCTATGTTTTATTAAATAATAATATTACAATAAGATATGAGGCGCCTTTTATTTTCTCATAGAAGATGATGAAAAGTAGAGTGTATCACTCGGGCGCAAAATATATTTATGGTTCGGGCGACGTACTTTGAATACCTCGCTACGTTCAGGATTCTACTCAAGAATCCCTCACTTTGCTCTGGATTCAAAAAAACGCCCTAGCCGTAAAAATAATTTTATAAAATTTTATAAAATAATTTTATAAAATTATAAAATTCAGTTAAAACATAATTACCTATTTTCCAAATCTACGGTCAGATTGTGATGTTATTCTAGTGTATTTAATATGTGTGCTAGACAATAATAAAAAAAAAGCTCTATTGGTTAACGCGGCGCACACCAGCAGAACTCCCAGGCAGCTTCATTTTTTGCGACATTTTCAACAATCATCGTCATATTTCAGCTGATTTACACAAAACCTCAATAAATTATATACCTTCCTCGTGAAACACTTCGGCCATTTCTGAAAAACGTAGGTATGCAAATCTGTTCAGTAGTTTTTGAATGTATCGCGAAGGCTGACAGAAAGACGCGGCGCGGGCGGGCACTTTGATATAAAGCACAATATTATTTAGTGATGATTTTTTGTAACTTAGCCGGAAAGATAGACTCCTTGGTTGAACATACTATACCTTGACGCATGAGCAGATCACAGGGAGACTTTTGCACAGACGTGGGTCGATTCACGCTTATCAAAATACAAAATCAATTTTATTTTCGATTTACCTATGTAAATCGAACACCCTTCAGTAAAGAAATCTTAGATTTCTTTTCATTAGACGCCTAACATTAAAATCAACGATCGCAAGAAAAAGTAACTGAAGTGTCAGTTAATTTTAAAATCATAATTATTTGGGACGGAAGAGTTTTTATTTGACGTACAAAGCGTGTCTTCCAAGGTCTCTAAGGGACATTACACAAGGATTCTTAGGTGTTTACGCACTGTAGCATTTGTTCTTACACACCGGCGCGGCGGCGGCGGCGTGCCTAAGTTAATTAGTGCTGTAATTAAACGCGACTGGCGACATCTGTATGTTGACACGCGGAATTAAACCGTGCGGGAATGTGCGTTGGCACTAATAAGCACTTTTTAGGGTTCCGTACAGAAAAGTTGGTGAAAGGTCTGACTGGGAAGGAGAGATTGATTTGACTTATTGGCACTAGTTTTCAGATATGACGATAAAGAAGAACATTAATCGCTGGTAAAGTTGTTGTACAAAAAATTATATACAATGTCTATAGGAAAACTAAAACTGAAAATCGTTTGCTGCGTATTAAATTTGTGACGGACCCCTTTGATATGAGACCAACTCGCACTTGCCAGGTTTTATTTGTGGTGTAACGCCTTTGTAAGAACTTTTATTATTCTTTGAAGGATTTAGGTTGATGAAATTTCACTCTCACATCCATGTGATTAAGTTGGCATTTTTTTGCAAATGGGAACATAAAATGTATAGTCACGTGCATTAAGAGGCGAACCTAGCAGGCTTGGTCGTCAAACGAGGCTTCCGTCGATTGACTAGGCCGAGATCTCAGTACTCACGGGATCCCCGTGATAAAAAACTTAAATTACATTATTGTAATTCAACATTTTTTCTTTGGTTCCTTGAATGTAAAAAAACCGATTGCGAAAAAAGAATCATGAAAGTGCACTGTTTCGCACATATTCATTTTGCCGAGATATCAGGAACCCTGCAATCTATTAAAATGATTTTTTTTGCATCGTAGCTTTATTATTACTAATTATTTGGTTGCATGAACCAGTTTCTTCATAAGTTTTGTAGTTTTCTTGTAAAAAAGCAAACACATGATTTTTGCGCTTAGGCTGCTCCAGAAACGTATGCTCTGTCCCGCTCCTATGAACGCGAAATCCTATACCTATTCTTTTCACAAAATGGTGTGGATTGCGCCCTCTTATTATAAATACACTTTAGTACCTTTTCAAACCAAGGTGCACTTAGGTACTGACGGACGGAACGCGGTCGACGAGTAACTTAACTTTAACCCGTTCACCTTGGCCTGTGCGTCTCATTAATTACGTGAGGCTCTATAGGGAGGGGGAGGGTGTCGGAAAAAATCACGAAATATCACGATGGCTGTAGTGAGTGTATTTATGTTTTCTTACATTGATTTTCCAAAATTAAATTCGATAATACCCGTATTTAAAAAAAATACACTTAATTTTAGGGGGTAATTTTAAAAATGGACTAGTTCTCATTTGATGTATTACTTCGTTTTACTCTAGTGGGTTATTTCATACCCTTTTCTGACAAGCAAACACTGTTCAAAACTTCCATTATACACTCTGCTCGTCTTATTTTGAATTCTCTTCAGCAACACACAAACAAACCTACAGAACCCTACCGTAAGATACCCTAATGACGTCATCTCATTAACTCTATTATGTTTCACCTCAAAGAATTCAAGCACTAAAAATTCTGCCGCATCGAAAACCTACACTATTTTCAGAGAAATAGGGTAGAGAACCTCTTGCTTGTTGGTTGTAATTTTGAAACCTCCGGCTGGTATAGTTATGAGAGAAAAATTTAAGAGAGGTCGGGTCGTGACTGCTCGCCCGAAAAGAGTGGATTATGGCATGTTCGTATTTGGTTACTCGGTATGTTATGTGAATATATTTTTGGTTACCTTTTTGTGGCGAGCAACTTTTGGAGAGGGCTGTTTGCCACCAATTTCGTTACCGGGTCTTTCTTTTCCTGTTTCTTTGTTTGTAAACAAAACGAAGCCTAGCCATGCGGTATTATATATATATTTTTGCTACCCAATATTTTCCTAGTGAATCTTACCCCTACCGTGAATGCTTATTTATCAAACTAATATAGCAAATGCGAAAGCTTGGATAGATGGATGTTTGATACATCTTCACGCCAAAACAACTGAATGGATCAGGAAGAAATTTTGCATATATGTAGTTCTAGATCTGAAATATCATAATAGGCTATTGTTTTATCCTGGAAAAGGGCATATGTAGCCATGGGCTTACTTTTTGGTTGGCGTATCAACCAAAAAGCATGTAAATATTGGCATATGATAGAAGTTTCTTCAACGGTCTGGTGTAGAACATTATGAATTTAGGAATAAAAAAATATAAAAAAATTATGTCAAGGAGTAAAACAAAATAATGACTGATAACCTGTAATCTCCTATCTGACTTGCAAAAACATTTCACGCGTCTCATTTCTCCCCGATTTTGGGATGAAATCTGACATGCGCCCAAATGCTTTGGGAACCGGTGAACCGGAACAACCTCTGCACGTAGGCTGTGTTTTTAAATTGTTTGGAATAATGAGATTTCCTAAAGCCTTAGTAAAACGCGGATTGTGAATTAATTGAGCGGTAAAAATTTTACAAGAATATAAAAAAATATTTTGTGAGTTGCACGAAAAGTTTTAAAAGCCAGCAATCGCTTAAACAAGAAAAGTTTTCTTTCATAGAAATCATCGAATGCATGATACATATATTGCCTACAGTCAACATTCATAATATTTTTGAATGGTACAATATTTACCTATCTCACACTGCATAAAGGTGCATCATCCATCTTTGCCATATCTATACTACAAGTATAGTATTATAAAATCTGTATCTATACTATACTACATAATATTAATACATTAAATGCAATTTACTTTGTTGGTCTGTTACCTTTGCTTGTCACGACTAAACGGCTGAACGCATCTAAAAGAAATTTAGCAAGGAATGTGAGGGCCTACAAAATGTATCTAACACCCCCGGAATTAACACGAGTGTTTTGATACCTCATTCGCCAAAATCGCTTTAGCCGTTTTGATGCTACGAAGCAATAAGTAGTGTCGCCAAACACTCGAAAAACATAATAATATAATAAAAAATATGCGTGGATAACCGTGGACACACGCTAGTTCCTAAATTAACATAACAGTTCTCCACTAAGAAATCAAATAATATCCCAAAAATTGTTGGACTTCGACGGGACTTGAACCCGCATCATTCCCGCAGTACGGGAACGTGATAACCAACAACACCACGAGTTCAAGTGACGTAAGAGTCGAAAAACTTTAGGACTTCCTTCGGACTCTAGCGCCGTTAGTTCCACCTACAGGGGAACATTGAAGTTTATCCAATCCCGTTCAAAGACTATTTTGGGATATTATTTTATTTGTTATAAATTACCCCGAGTGTTAGGGCTTACGCACTATAATAATAAAACCTTAGTTATCCACTAACTTTTATAACACCAACTTCAATACCAATAAGTCAATAATACGTAAACCCGCAATCCTGGACCCGCATCAGTCCGTGTGGCGGAAGCTTATGAGATGATGCGAATTAGGCCCATTGTGGATATTGGATAAATTACAAATTTTCGCGGCGGTTTGCGGGCTGTGGTTTGGCCTGTTAGAATTCGGATCTCTCATTGTTTTATGAGAAGTTGTTTCTTTCAGGGATTTCACTACATCGATAAATGGTTCAGCCAGAAAAGCAGCGTTGCTGCAACAGTTTTGTATGGCAACATTGTGCTGAGACAGGGTCTCTTGGCCCACAAATATTTTATTTCCTCTCGATACTTCCCTCGGATCTTTACGCGATATATGAGTAAGACGTAGATCTGAAGGATATTCAATAATTGATAACTTCAACTTCTAAAAATGACGTTTTGAATGATGTTTTGAAAATTACTCGTTACAAACACAAATAAAACATTTTTTACTAGTCACAATCTAATAAAAGCCTTATAAAAGAAATACGAATGTTAGTTATATTTTTCTTGCAAAAATTCCGAAAGATCACGTCGGGAATGCGAATTATCATGCTGATACGCAAAAATACCTAATCATAAACACAAAAGTAGACAGACTGATTACGAAGATCACAGACCTACATTGAAGGGGTTACATTTGACGTCATTCGACTCTCCATCTGTTTACGTACAAGATTAAAGCCGTTTCACATTGCACGTCACGAATCACGATAGACGTTGGGTATTTTGTTGAAAGCTCGGATTGATAACAATGGCTGTACCTACTAAGTACTATATTGTAAAACTCCTCGGAAATAAAGAAATATTGTGGGATTGCGTTCGCCGAAACCGACCACAATATAATTATTATAATACTGGAGAATTTATACAGCGTTGTCTAGCCCCAAGAAAAGCAGAGATTGGGATATAGTGAAGCCTGCTACCTCCTGCGTCGCATCCACTTTCGCCCTCTGCGCAACATAGGTCAAATGCAATACGAAGTGTGGCGTTGTGTGGGGAGAACGCGCTTTTTATAGCGGTCCGCAGATACTCGTATTTCCGACGTAATAAAAAAGCTTCTAGATCTCTTTTGCTTTGGAACGGCGATCTAGTTGTGTACGTAGGTGCTATCACACGCTAGGCAAGGCCATGATGGCCAAGATGGTGGCATGTATGCATGCCCTATTTCTAAAGGATCTTAGTTGAAACTTTTATTGTTCCCTTCCGAAATCGTGCAAAAACACTTTGAAAGCCAACAATTCAATACTCAATCATTTATTGCATTCTATATGTCTTGTACAGAGGTGTTTATAATCTAATTAAGTACCTATTACTATAGACCCTGCTGGGCACTCAATATGTATGGAGAAAGGAGGACGTAATTTTTAACATATTGGGTATATTTTACTCGTTTGCATATTTATTATTTTTCGTGCAAATATGCGTAAACCATGTAATAATAAAATAAATAAATAATACTGGACAATCCACACAACATCATCTAGCCCCAAAGTAAGCAGAGCTTGTGTTATGGGTACTAGATGACTGATAAACTTAATACAATACATAACATAGATAGTTATTTTTTATTATATATAGAAAATACCCAGAACACCCGGAACAAATATTTGCAGATCGTACAAACATTTGTCCCAAGACGGGAATCGAACCCGCAACCTTCTGCGTCGCAGGCGGATCTTCGCCCGCCGCGCCACATCGGTCGTCATGTAAAATTATTTTGTGGATTAATAAAAGCTTTAATTGTTTTATAAAAAAAATGGATGATTTTCTAATTTTTTTAATGCGTCAGGTAGTCAAATAATTTAATTGTCATTACATAGGGGTTCGAGGAGTGAAGTTTAAGTTTGGAATCTGGTCCTATAAGTTGGTTTTTATATCGTAAGGAGCGAGGGGTGTCGCATCGCCTCATGTGAAAGCCTGATGTCATTCGAATAACGTTACTCTCGAATTGTTTACTCATAAGATTACAGTACCGGACGAGAGCAGGAGAGTTAATGAGATGGATCGAACGTGAGCCACGTGTGATTTGACTTTGCAGGGAATTAGGATTTCAGTTATTTGATGCATATTGTGTCTTTACTACGACTATCGATGTGGCGCGGTGACCGCAGGTCCGCCTGCGACACAGGAGGTGGCTGGTTCGATTCCCGCCTTGGGACAAATGCTTGTAATGTTTAAAAATGAAAAAAAAAATATTTCTCATAAACCACAATACAAATCAAGCCAAAAAAAAAAAAATTAAAACTATTTAGAACAAAGAATAAAACAAGAGGTAATGATGAAATTTAGAAATTCTTATTTACTAAGTAGCTTAAACTACATAAGATAAGTAATAGGCACATTATTGTGGCAGAGAAATGGCCCATAGCTCATCTTGATGCTCCAGCATGGCGACATGTTGTAGCGCTGGTATTCTGCTAACGGCTCTACCCACCATATCCACACCTATGATATTGAGCCGCCAATTAAAAGACAGATGATGAAGGGATGACCATAAAAAAATAAATATAAAAATAATAGCGATTCGCTATGCCAGCCGAGGCCAAGCCAAGCCAATATTTGTTCCGGGTGTTCTGGGTATTTTCTATGTATAATAAAAATTATCTATCTATGTAATTTATTGTATTAAGTATATCAGTGCCGCACAGTGTTGTCCACATTCCTTAAGGAGGTGGCCATGCATTGTCATGTGGCAAACGTTATTGTTATTTACATTTTGTTGAGTTTGTGTGTTTTGCTATGTTTATATTATAAAGAATAGCTCTCTAACGAGAGTGGCATAGTCACTGTGTGACAAAACTCCATTATAATAAATAAAGATATTGAAATTAAAAAAACGTATATACAAGAAAAAAGAAAATATTTGATTTACCCTAAACCTTAAATCTACTACACAGCAGTAGATTTAAGGTTATTTATTATATTATATATTATTTATCTATTGTATTTATTTTGTTTTATTTATTAGTCATCTAGTACCCATAACACGAGCTATGCTTAGCTTGGGGCTAGATTATGCTGTGTGGATTTTCTAACACTGTGTATTTATGTATATATTTACAGACACAATACGAGACGTAATTTAATTTATGTTTTAGCTTTGTAATTTTAGTAAAACTTACAGCTAGAAAGTTGCAAACCAAGGAACTAAATATTGTGTGATTTATTTTATCTAATGTCTTTTCAAATATTATCAATACTGTAACATCACTGCTGTAGTTCACTACTGTAGTTCACTGCTGGACAAGAGCCTCCCCGAATGAGTGTCATAGTGCCACGTCTGTAATGTGACTCATTGGTTTGAAATTAAAACTTTATTCGCGTTTAAAAACGTGACCGAAAGTATTTCCTACATATAAGCTCAGATTTATCTGATCAAAGATTGAACTTATTAACGAATTTGCTATTTAATAACAGTCACTAGGTATTTAAATATTAAAGTGCTTTATTCCTGTAGACGTTATAGGACTCTTGGACACGTCACTAAATTCAAATTATATGATATGTAAAACTAGGAAATATAGTGATCATTTTGATTTTTTGTTCACTTCAATCTTTTTAAGGTAAAGTAAAGAAGCAAACAAGAAACCTTTACCTTGTTAGGTTTTTAGTTTTCGAGTTGGAGCAAAAAACGTCCCGAGCTTTTTTATCCTCTAGATAATCTGATATTTTGTAAGCCTTTTTACAAAGGATATGTTTGACAATTTGTTTGAATTTATTTATTAATAATTTTTTCAACTCACGGGGAGTTTTGTTGTAGAGGCGTATACATTGCCCTTTAAAAGATACATTAATCTTGTGTAGCCTAGTTGTGGGCACAGCGTGTTTATTTTTTTTTTAAATTATGTATGTCGCTATTTTTAGGGAACCGATTGGTATTTCTATGAGTGTACAACAAGTTTCCAAAAAGATATCGACAGGTACTGTTTATTTCTTTGAATTTATCACGTAGTGTTTCTCTGGCACCCATTTTATTAATTGCACGAACAGCCCTCTTCTGCAGCACAAATACGGTGTTAATATCTGCAGCGTTCCCCCACAGCAGTGTGCTATATATGGTATACATAATATTTATATAGCATAATATTTGTCCTTTGACCTTACTTATAGGCATCTACAGTTTTCATCAGGGCACTCAACATAAAACACACTTCGACTTTAATTACGCTGCCAGGGCACGTGTAGAGTCTGCAGGTACACGTTCTTTTAATCCCCAGTTGAGCACACAGTTGAACAATTTATCCTCGCTTAGCCGTACTTTTTTACCGTGAAAAGGCGTCGGGTCATTCACCCAGCTAGAGCTGTGTTACCAAGAAAAGGGACTCCAATTGTTGTCTCCAGCGATTTCGTCGCACGTGACCGATGACACGTCACTCACGTTTTATTTGCACTCTTTGCAAACATTTTTATGTGACCTGAAGTCGTAGTGAAAAGCGGTGAGGCGCGTATTTTCTTTGCATCATTATATTGATCCTTTTAGCTTTTGAAATTTTTATAGAAAATAGCTTAAAGTCGCAGTAACAGCCTGGAGTCAGGAACTTGGCGGTGTTATAGCCCTTGGAAAGCACTTCAAGCCGTTGTTCCAGCGCCTGGCCTCTCCCCGGTCGTGTTGGTCAGCCGTCCCATCGGTTTATAAGAGTGAGGGAATAGAGAGTGCACCTGTGTTTGCGCATACTTGGGCACTATTAAATGTCCTGCGCACCTGGCTAGTTAGATATCATCATCATGAGTGACGAACAGAATTTTCCTAAGTTTTTTTTTGAACCTAGCAACTTACATTAAGTAGGTCACGATGTTAAATAGGGAATAAAACATTTGAGACTACCTCGGTATCATTTTCTATACAAAAC
The DNA here is from genome assembly GCA_963662085.1 of Eupithecia inturbata. Lineage (NCBI taxonomy): Eukaryota > Metazoa > Arthropoda > Insecta > Lepidoptera > Geometridae > Eupithecia > Eupithecia inturbata. The sequence goes on along the minus strand of OY759180.1, from coordinate 2,764,061 downwards.
CAAAAGAATCGCGATAATTTGACCACGATTGTCGAATAAATCGGTGAATATATACATAAATAAAACATACATACAGAAGAACATACCTCCTTCTTTTTTTCGTAGTTGGCTAAAAAGTAGACAAACATTTTGTCAAGAATAGTAACACAATTTTCAATATCAATGTCAAATCGTTTATTGTAAGTATGTGATTTACATAGTGAATTTAAGTAAACACACATTTTTATAATGTCATTAGATACATTAAATTATACACAACGTATTGGGATAAAGTGATAACACTAGATTTTATTTTTAACAAAGAAAATTTCAATTAAACTTTGAAAACAAATACAGCTCAATTTGTTTAATTTCATGTGCCGAGCTCCCAGGCCCTTTTATCATCCAGATAGTCTTTTACACTATAGTAAGCTTTTTTAGAGAGTACCTACTTTTTAATTTTTTTTTATTATGTAGTCAGGTCATTTGTTATATAATTTTATGCTTAGGCCTATAAATGACTTATTAATTTTAGCTAGTCTAGTTCATATACAGGTGGGTTAGTTATTATAGAGTTAGATTATTTCTGGTATTATATAGATGCACGTCGCCTAGTATTTTTGCTGGCCATAAGTTTTTCTGACATACCTACATGATGTTCATATAAATATACAAAGAAGGCATTGTCATTATATCAATGGTTTTAAACAGATCTTTTAGGGAAACGCGAGAGCCAAAAAAAAGGTCTAATAGATCTTTTCTGAAGAATGAAAATGGTTTCTGCATCAGCCGCTGTACCCCACAGTATTATGCCGTACGACATGACACTGTGGAAATAGCTGAACTAGGTATGCGAGACGTGCATTGGTAACAATATGAATTGACCCGGAGATTTAGCCTATAACGCATAGCTTCGCTCCAACTGATACTAGGACATAGTAACAGTAGACTCAACGCCCCTTTTTCATTATCATTGAATCTGACTCTGCTTTTATAATATTCTAGGCCTTTGTGTACTTCACCATTTTCACGTGATCTGGAAGTACTATTTCTGACTTCGTTAGTGTAAGGGACTACAACTATGAGCGTATCGCTTTTGATTGGTCTCGTATTGGTAGCCTTAACTTTAACACACTTATTCAGTCAGAAAGTCAGTTACTGACAATAAATAAGCAAAAAATAAGCCTCTTTAAAATTAAGATTAGTTCCATTTGTTTGTACAATCTTCATATCCAATGTTCTGGGGGTTTTATATGTATGTATATTAAACATCTATGTATTGTATTAAGTAAATCAGTTTCTAGTACCTACTTATAATAACACAAGATCTGCCTTAGTTAGGAGCTAGATGATGTTGTGTTGTAAAGCATTATTTACTTATTTTATGTGCAATAAAAACGTAACGTACCTGGGATCTATTGTACCCTAAACTGGCTATGTTCAGATACTGAAGTAACCTATTGACCGGAAACCTAAACAAAAATATTTTCCACTTGTCTCAAAACGTCTCTGTATTCATAACAAACTTCTGCAGTCTCATTCGGTCGGCAAGGGAAACGTGTTTGTAATATTGAAGCGATGGACTGAAATAAGCAGTCTTTTGAACTGTTTGGTCTTCTGCATCAAGTGGCCAACGTGGCTATGAATAACAATCAAAGTTTATTCTCGACTTGAAATCAAATCCTAGATAAATTTTAGAGGCGCATATAGTGCGCGAGCAACGCCAACATGACTGAAATTGTGGATAAAGTTTTTTATTTGGAATACGTAAAATTCTGTAAAATTAAGATTTACCGCTGGGGTAAACGTGTTCTCGAATGGAGACCGCGACTCGACAAACGTAGTATAGGATATCGCCCTCCGGCCAGGTGGGATGACGATCTGCGAAAGACTGCAGGCAGATGCCGGATGCGGCAAGCTGAAGACAGGGCGCTATGGCGCTCATTGGGGGCCTATGTCTAGCAGTGGACTAAGATAGGTTGATGATGACGATGATGATTTGGAATACTTAACCTATTTTATTTCTCGGTAACTTGCGATGACGCAAGCAAAAGCTAGTAATAAAATGTACAATTAAGGTTAACAAACTGAATCAATATAGGTATTATATATTTAAGAGACTATGCTGTCCCACTCCTTGATAAAAGCCTCCCCATTTCACCCTACAATAGCGGCTGGCCAGAGACGGCATGGGATCAACGGAATTGACGTGGAATTGGGGAAAATTATATTCATACTTGTATTATAAATTTTACTATATTTTCCTTACACCATCCATTGATCAAACTATTTCTTATTTTACACATCCTAGCTTCACCGCCCGTGGTGAAAACCCTCACTTGGTTGGCTTCGTTCAAATTAATTACTTTTGTTAAACACCTAACGTAATTAAAATTAATAAGATTTCAAACATCAAACACCATAGTTAAAGGCAGTATCACATTTCTCGCAAGATGCTGCGTCGGATTAAAGTTCGTCTGTTATTCCATAGGGAAACTCACATTCAAACTTAACTTTGCAAACTTTTTAACAATGCAGGCTTTGTTGGAGGTTTGAATTAAGTGCATTGTGGGCGAACCAACGTAGGTTCGAATACATTTGCATACGTTGCAAGTTGCAACTCCAATGTTTTCATTCACTTATAAATTAAAATAGAAACTTCCGACTCTCGTTCGTGAGATTCCGCGCTACGGCAGTCATTAACTGCATCGTGTTGAAAGTTACGAATATCCGATAAATATACCGAAATTTAACAAACATGTAGTCCTGAACTTGAGCAATACCTAAACCAGAAACCGCGGGCAAAAGCAGTAAGAGTCTAAATAATATCATTTGGACTAAGGTTTTTTATTATATGTAGTGCGTAAGGCCTCACACTCGGGAAAATTACTGGGTTTGGACTTCCATATTACGTTGCGACCGTAACAACTTGATAAATAGTTTGAATATAAATATATTTTTCCGTTGTTGATCCCTGTCGTTCCACTCTTAACAACTTAACCGATCAATTAGTTAAACAGAATGGAACTCGATCCGTATTGATTATTATGAACCTTTGATCTTGAAATTGAAAGTCAGGGATAGTTTACTCAACCAACGAATAGATAGGTAATTTCTTTCCCCTTACTCATCATATCACAAGCCAAACTAGCACGTAGCACACAAATAATAAGATTTGAATTGCTGATTCCCCAATCTACATAATTGATTCAAGTACAAACAGGAGCCAAAACTTCGTAAAATGTGTTGTCGACGGAAAACTTGGAATATCAGCTGGCCAATCGTTTTTAGGAGTTTTGGTGGACGTCACAAATTAGATCTAATTTTAGACACGGCTATCGCTTAAGGGCTTCGGGTCTTGGACAGTCGGTTGCACTAAGATACACTTGAATACTGTTTCGCTCCAGTTTGCCACAATTAAAGGAGCAAAATCGGTTTAAGCCGGTCATAACGGCTAATATAATAATAATGCTTTATTTCTAGGATATACGGTTATAAACTCAAGAAATAAACTTCAATGAATAAGCGTTTTGTTGGCAACTTACCTCATTTCGCAACAGTTCACAATTGACATCGGGCACAGCTTGCGAGGCGCAGATGCAGTGCCACACGTCGGACATTGACCATTGGAAATTATTTTTTGTGAGATATCGAGATGCCTAGAGGACCCGGGAAGTCCTGTCGGAGGCCAAGATTCACTTAGAGTTGCATACAAAAGTAAGTCGCCGCGCGCCGCGTTGGAAACGACGTCATGTTGTACGTGCCGAACAGATAGGTACGAGCACAGAGGTATATGCCAATACTTTACGCTGAGTACAAAACCTAGTGTCGCATGAAAAGCTCACGCACACACAGTAAACAAAATAAAAACAATACTTTGCGTTGTGTGTGTCATGCACACAAGGCATAGAGTGCAACTATTCGTTCGCACACTAGGTTGCAAGTGATGTTCGTACAGCACCACTACAGACGCAACAATATATACAAAGAACACTTAGTTTCTGATATCTGTGGGTACGAGCAACCTTACTTACGGGTGTAAATAACGTCACCACGTAGATTCTTTTTCAGTCCGGCCTACCGGTTCAGCTAATTAATTATTGGTAAACCGTTACTAAATGGGTTGAAACTCGGATCACTTGAGACTCGACGACCCGCTTGACTCTGCCGATAAACACTCAATAATATGACCGGTAACAAACGTTTCTACATATTAACGCAGCCAACTGTATCTAAACAACCCACGAGAATACCTATCTAGAATTAATTTGATGTGTCATGGGACTCTATGTATTTGGGTCACTATAAGAGACCTACGTAACGCCGACCCACAAAATCTATGTTCAATTTCCACCATAGCTGAGAGGAGATATGGCTTACGTGACCTACGTGCAAGTCCTTAACGTGGGTACCTAATGTAGTTGTGCCCATGCAACTCACTATCACCAGTCAGGTGAAAGAGCAGGTAGGTATACAAGCTGGAAGATCTTTTACATTGCTGTTACTTTCCGCTGTTTGTTGGTTCTGATTCAAGGTCACAAGATAACACTAGGCACTGGGCAACACCAAACACGTGGCTAAGCGGCGAAATGTGTTAAATATAGCCAATTTTCGATGCCTAGTCTACTGGTTGTCTTTGACACATTCCACGGCTTAGTTCCGCAGCGTAGCTCTGCTACAACACACCCATAAGTGGAAGAATACGCCTAAATAAGTTAATCACTATCTACTGAAATGAAGTTGATATTATATTGACTCTAACATGGCCCTCAGGTACACCAATCAGTAGCATACTTATAAAGGTTATTATAACGATGACAGCAGTCTACTGTCCCAGATTCACACTCTGTTATTCGACAAAAACTAAGACATTAAACACAAAAGGTCGAATCCTTACTGTCTGTTCAATTAATCGCGGCACACCACTCCCTTCACTGCGCCCACGCATGCTGCCGTGACCACTTGATTGGTGGAACAATGCCGCCTATCCGCCACGCCTTTCGCGACGGACATGCTGATAACCCTGGCGGGACGCCAGTGGACAGTTGATGGGCTTTGACCGGTCACCACTTTTCTATTGGTATTTTAAACATTCGCAAGTTTTTAAATACACCAAGCTGATAGTTCATCGACTAGTTTTAGCAGTGCAGTCACTGTAATATGTATTTAATAGCTCTCAGTTTAAAAACGTACATATATGTATGTCAATCAATCAATTCAGCTCGTGAGCACCCACTTCTATGTGTTGGCCGTCTATTTATTGCCATTCTGTCCGGTCGTATAGGTATCTCACCATTTCTTTCTGGCTATATTGACGATGTCGTTTAACCATCTGGCGGCGGGAGTTCTGTCTTTTTGTTGTTAAACCCCTAGGTATCTTGTTATTATTAGTGATCTTCTCGACCTTCGTGATGCAACGTCAGCCACATCGTCACTTTCCATCAGGTGAGGTTGCGGTCAAATGAAGGTAATATTTATAAAAAAAATGGTGGTCAATCCTCCGTGGTCCCGAGTTAGGAGTAAATAAAACACTCATGGAACCGAAAACAGCCGAAATTTAATTTTCAAAGGTATCACCATATTCACTGACTTGTTGACAGTCATTTACATCAAATAATAAAAATTAAGAAACAAAAAGTATAACAACAACATTCCAGCTATCCTAGTACCCTGCCCATATCCACATCCACTTGCAACCCACATACCTCCGACTTAGTTAGTATAATCCACCTATGTATCTTCCACCCATGATGATGAACTCTGCAAGAGGTTCCATTTCTTGTCGCTCAAAAATAGACGTGACGTAGCTGATTATCTTCATATACTTAAGATTATTAACAATGATGTTGACTGTCCAGAACTTCTTGGCAAATTAGATTTCAATGTACCACATAAACAGCTTAGACACAACTCCCTACTACATGTCCAACATGTTGGAACTAATTATAGACAAAAATCATTTATAGTGCGAGCGAGTAGAACTGTCAATGATTTCAGCAGGATGTTGAACATTGACCCTTTTAATACCAGCATTCACAGGGCAAGGCGATGACGACTCTCAACTTATTTTGCACATGATGTAGTTTTACCCTTAATTCTTATTTACCTTTTGTTTCTTTTTTAAGTTTAATTAATATAATTTTATTGCTTTATTAAGTGCGCAATTGTCGACGAAATCATTTTTTTTTAGTGTTCACACTTAGGTAGTTTGTTATGATTCTATTAGCGAATGCCTATTATTAGCTCTCTGTGTCTATTTTATTTTTTTATTGTAATTGGTTAAACTGATGGCAATCCGAATTAAATAAATAAATAAATAATCGGCCATATTTGTGTTATTTTAGGAAAACACTTCACCGAGAATGTGTAATGTCTATGTCACAACCAATACGGAATCTATTTATTACCATTATCAGTTTCCCGGTCGGAGCTGACGCAACAGGTGTTCTGGAGCGCCGCCAGGATACGATTCCAGGTTGAATGCAGATGCACTTCTGGTCAACCTGGAGGGTCTTTGGTCGGGGGGTGATGAACTTTGCTCTTTATGAAGGTTTTGGATACCAAGAGTGTTGTAAGAATCTGGTTTATATGTAATTTTAACTAACAATGATAACATTTATTATCTTAGAATATGATAGGTACAAGGGCTGGCAAGAATTAAAGGAGAAACCTTTAATTCTTGCCTGCCTCTTACATTCCTGCTTCATCCAGGATTGACCAGCGTTTTAAATTGCGCTTACTTAATTCATTTAACGACATTAATACAATTAGAGTATTATTAACGTACAAAAAAATATCTTGCTTAAGATTTTATGTGGGATCATTTTGCAAAAAAGACTTACCGCTATTTATAAAATATTGGAATTCTTTCCTTTTCACGCTTCCACACAAAGCCCCATAGCTTAATAGCTGTAGTCAAACTGACGAAAAGAAGGATATTTCATAAAATTAAAAAAAAGGTCACAGCTGCAGCCATGTTTTGTTTTCATTACAAAATTGAACTATTTAGCGTCATCGACCTCTTTACGTGGACACTTTATTTATTGCACTAAAAACATCGCAAATCACACACGTAGGTATTCGTACATCAAATGTGTGCACTATCATGTAATCTGTGCCCTGCGCTTGCGCCGCGTTTAGCTAATCGCTCTTCAGCGCCGTCAGTCGGTAACCGGCGCATGAGTTACCGTTTTCTGTTATTAACTGCCAGTTTAGTGAATTAAATCGTAAATATGGTTATGACAGGTTGCTGTGAGGAATTGAGGAAGTTATTATTCACCTAATTATCGTCATAGCTAAAGGTCTACGCTAATGTAGTGAATTGCAACCTACTGAAGCTGAAAAAAAAACAAAAAAAATTTTTATTACATAATTGGAGTCATTTTCAATACGTTTAATTTTACACAAGCTTCAACCCTTATAAACTTGAAAATGATCGGGACAATAATCTTAAAAACGAATAACGAAGGTTACATTCCATTAACCTGTTTGGCATATTATTATGCCAAACAACTGCGATTTACATAAAAAACATGATTTTCCCCATGACGAAATTTTTCTACAATAAACACGTTCACCGTTCATTCGTGTCTTATAGAAATATCCTTTGTTAATTTAATTTCCGAGTGCATTTTTATCGGTCTTCTCTAAAGAATTCGTCTCCAAATATCTAACGCAAAATTAATAGCTTCAAGACATTGATGACCGGTCTGCATTGTTTGGGTGAGAAATTGCTATCAGCTGTTTTAACATAGTTTAAAGTTTACGTGATTGTTTGAATGTTTGCTACCCCGGAATACTCACATGCAAATCAGATTTAAGCAAGCCACAAGTCGGGATTTTTTGACACTTTCCAACAACAGTCTGTCAGAAAGTCACAATTTACGACCTGCTAAATATAATTTACGTTTGAGTGTTCGGGGTTAAATCTCTCCCCATATTAATATATATTCTCTGCCATAACCCTGCGAAATATCATGTGTGTAGCCTCAGTGAGTTATTTTTTAGTCTTTGAATGCACAATGCACATGTATAGGTCAGATGCATAAGCTCAGATATTCCATATTTTATCTTGTAGATAAAGTAGTATGAAATACCTCAGCTTACGTTAAACGCTCTGCACTATTCTTTAGCCAAAGATAACCTGAATTACTAAAATACAACTGGACTGAGTTCACTGAATTCGATAACACATTGGTTTGTGTTTATTAAGTACAAGAGCTTATTATGTTTACGGGTGAAGCCACAGGCAATAGCTAGTTTAAAACAGTCGCAGTTTCAAGTTTTCAACAGATTTAATTATTCGTGGGAAACGTTAATTCGCTTGAGTATTTTTATGTCTTATTTTATTGTTTGAGTTAGCATTCGTTCGCGACTTTGTCTGCATTTCCAGCTTTTCTAAAGATTCTTGCTTTTATAAAACCCATTAGAAATAATGTTAGAAATAAAGCTTTAGAAGCTTAGAGAATGTTGAGCTTCTGAAGTCATATTTTTCTTTTCTTTTAAGTCGGTGACAGCTCATAGTTTATCGTTCATTTAATCATAACTTTCATAGGTTATTTATTCGCTCATTCGGGGTAATTGAGTTTTAAAGTTACATCGGGTTTAGGTAGCTTTATACTTAAAATAATTATTTCTAATTAGACATCTGCTAGTCTATTCAGATTTGTATTCGTGAGTGTATCGATAGCATATCAAGTGAACCAATGAGCGGCGAACTTAGTACCTACCTAAATAGTTTTTCGGGAATGAATATCAAATATTTCAAAATACCTACCTTGTAAGCTAAGATGCGAACAAAAGCTAGGGTTTATTTTGATTGAAATATTTCTCCGTTGAGATTCTTTTCAACGTTTTCTACATCGTTTAAATGCCTTAAAATATTAAATGAATCTAAAATTCCGATACATATTAATTAAAACTTGGTCGCGTTCTTTTATTTTTAATGATCACTTCTTTATAAATGTCTTAAAAATATAAAATGAAACCTAAAACTCACATTAAAGCCTAATCCGAACTTTCTCGTGTCAGTAAACATTTGCGAAACAGACAAACAAATTTCTTCTCCTTCCTACAGTTGTTTGGAAATTCAATACGATTCCGTTTTACGAGACGTACGTGATTTTAGGCAACTTACTCGTACCTACCTGCTAGTTAATAGCCACATTAATCATTTTATTACGTTTATCTAGAAGTGCCTGTTAGCTTAGATTTAATAGCATTAGTGGTACGTAAAAATATTGTATTATTTAATGAATTACTGTTTTTTTTTATATAAGTTCTCTAAATAAAGCATTATCTATCTATCTCTCTTGCGCCCGCGGTTTCGTATGCGTTTTTCCTTGGGCAAAAACTTGGGGTATTACTTGGACGTCCGAAAGGTACTAAATAATGTAATATCTAATCAAAAATATAAATGTGAAAACTAGTCAAGTTCGTTCAGATAGTGGCTTCACCAATAAAAAAGCTGAGATCATATAGATAGGTGCCAAGTTTCATAGCAGTTCATAATCTTAATTTGTTACGTTCTTTCATTATTAATTTGTGTCTTGGCTAGTCCAACATTAAAACAAATGCGGTGGGTATGAACTTGCCAAGACACAATATTTTTCCTCCGATAATGTTTGATCATCTACGTACTAAGTACTAAGTATCAACTTCCTAGATTATCTAGAAGTTGTTTAGGTTTTTGGTGAGTCAGTTATTAAAAATTCCACTTTTCGGACCTTAATAACTCAAGAACCTGAAATAATTTATTTATAAAACTTGGTATTCCTACTCTATTCATGGACCTTACTAAACATGCGAAATTGCAAGCCTGTAGGTTTGATAATGTCTGAGATATAGATGGGACCATAAGCGTGGCCAATGGTTCGTGTACAGATACTCAATATTGCGTCGTAAGTTTATTTCCGAACTTGGCTGGACGCTCTACCGCGCGTCTCAATCAGGGCAGATTTTGATGAACTAGTTTCTGCCGCGGCTTTGCACCTTCTATAATAAAGTTCAATGGTTTCTATCCAATGGGAACTGATATAAGGGATAAAAATCAGACCTATAATATGTATGCAAAGTTATTGTGGCGTGAAGGTGTTACAAACTTCCATCCATGCAAACGTTCGCTTATATAATATTAGTGTGATTGTGAAGCTTTATGCGACCCGGTGAGAGCCTGTACCACACAGCCGAAAAGGGCTAAATGTAACAAAAAAAGATTCAAATAGCCCGTTGGGGTTAACAGGCTATTTGACTCTTTTTAGGGTTCAGTACCCGAGGGGTGAAAACGGAACCCTATTACTAAGCCTACGCTGTCCGTCCGTCTGTCATAAGGGTATATCTCATGAAGTGTAAGAGGTAGATAGTTCAAATTTTCAGATAATGAGTATTTCTCTTGCCGCTTTAACAACGAATAATAAAAATAAAATAAAAATTAAATGGGGCTTCCACACAAAAAACATGTATTGTTAGCTATTTTTGCTCTTCGTTTGTCAAGGCTGTATTTCTTGAACCACAAAAGGTAGACATATGAAACTTTCTATAAATAACAACTTTAACGTTATAACAACATAGGTATACTAAAAATATAATGAAGTTGAAAATTGAAACGGGTCTCTGAACAAGTGAATATATGACGTTCTTTGAAAAAGTTGCCTGATTTTTACGGTACGGAACCCTTCGTGTGCGAGTCAAGTCGCACTTGGCGGTTTATTTTGTTTCATTAGAGTAGGTAGCGCTTGAATTCGCATGTAATTTTGAGTAGGTGAGGTAGATACAAAAAGTTTTAAAATAACAATTCATAGCGAAGGCAAAGCACAAATCGATAGGTCGAGAAACAAAGTAGATTTTTAATAATGTATGTATGAAAGTAGGACAACCTTCCTTGCTTTGTATTACAGAGTCGCTTGCAGTAAATTATAGGGAGCCATAAATGTCGGTAAAAACTCGATTCTAGAATGACGTAAGTTTTGTTGGACAAGTTTTCTTTGAAGGCAGGAAGACATCACACAATTAATTATTATTAAGGCAAAAGTTTGTTTGTAGATATGTGTGTGTGTGTGTTTGTAACAACTTTACGCTCAAACCGCTGTGAGTGAAATTTGGATGAAAATAAAGGTTACTTATTGTACCGGACAAGTGCTGTATTCCCGCGGGATTATCTAATTCACCGCAGGTAGCACCGCGGAATACAGCTAGTAGTAGCATATAAAGATTAAAGTGTTTTTATATGCTTTCGTGGCGTTGGTAATTGTAGAACGCATAGCGGTAAAGAAATTACATCTCTCACACATTCCATATCTTTCTTGTGATCTTCTCTCATATGTCCTAACTCATATTTATCACAGTTTTCATCACGTGACATTCATCCCTCCACGTCTCTCGCAAATCCACAGAAAAAAACCACACGTTTTCGAAAATTGTTATTGCTATTCCCTCCCTGTGACCATTTTCTATTTCAAAAGGCTTTCGACGAATAGTCATTTGTCTGTGAGCACTATTAAAAGAGTCATTTGGTCAAACGCAGGGTCATTCGTGGAATTTGTGACGTTCTCCTGATCGTCTTCTAACGGCTGTTCAATAACGGACAAGTTATAGCGGTCAGACGATTCTGGCCCACATATATGGCGATAAAATGCTGTTTACTTAGGTGGACGTAAAGTGCCTTTGAGGCCATTGTTCTCGGGTAAGTGTAATCTAAAGTAAACTTACTAGGGAAAACATTGGGCCTTTCTACATTAACGTTACTCTACGGGGTTGTAAATTTATTGTTAGTGTAGGCTTGTGCTATCCCAATGTTGGACCAGGGGCAAAGTCCCTTCTCTTTCTTAGTCGACCTAGCCACTTTCTCACAGGTGTTGTTGAAGATTAGGGGCACTATATACTGCGGGGGTAATTAATATAATAGTGTAATGCAAAGAGGTAAATGTTCCAAAATTTGTTTGAATGGTTGTATAATTTTTCAGTTAGAACTAGTTTTCCGATGTTGAAAACTCTTTTACTAATATACAGCTACGTTATTATTACTAAGGGCGCTGGTTACGTTTTAGTTTTAAAAGTACCTACGACGTGAGTGAAACCGCGGCTAGAAACTAGTTAATTGTGTTAAACTTGCAAATTATTACTCTGACTCAATATTAAATAGTTTAGTCTAGAAGTATCTTAGGTTTTAATATACCTACATGCCTACCGTACAAGAGCTTTAGTCCATAATATGTTTCATTGAAAATTGATTTTTATATTATAACATCTCAGAGTTGTTTCTACAAAATCTAGAAGAGATCAAAGACAATGCTTTCAGAATAGATACTGTGCCAGATAATCAGATCTAGTAACAATCGCTCGATCGTTTGAGTCATACCGTTAAAAATAGACAAAACAAAGCATTCGACCACCTGTCACCAATTCTAAGCATTGTGTAATTTTATGATTTTTAAAACACGTGTTCTATTGCTGTGCATCGTAGAGTTACTGTCCATGTTACTGTTTTCATTTTCCGTTTGTTTTATACTTTTTTTGTACGTGTATCGAAATAAATGTTTATTTTTCTTCTAGAGTGCATTTGTACAAGTACTGCAAGGTATTATTGCTCCGTTATATTATAAACAATGATTATAACACTTTACATTAGAGGTATCTAGCTTTTTAACAAAATTTTTGGAAAAATTGAAATGAAACTAGAAATTTGCTTTTTGATTCTTAATTTTATAGCGTGTGCAATTTGAAAAGTGCTAGTGAGGTGACACTAGTTTTGCTTACAACTACACAATAAAATAAGTTCTACATAAGTCTAACCATAGCCCATATTTCGAACACCTACTGCAGCTGCTAGACTTTTCCAGAACAATTCATTAGTCGACCAACGGGCAGATAAATTATATTATTACAATTGGTATAAATATAGTGTAGACGACCCGTTTTCACACGTGCTACTATCACTCGATGACAAAAAACGAACAGCGATTCGCAGATGTTAATTACGGCATGGCTTACTAAGGGATTTACGGTTACTAAGCGCATAAATTAGACACTGAATAACATGTAGGTTATTTTTAATCTACTTCGGAAAAAGGAGTTTCTGTGTTCGCCTTATTTTATTAATGTTTACCGATATCTCCATCTTTTGTTTTTGTACAGGGAATGATCTCGAGGTGGTCCCATTTATTTTTTATTCCCGAGGGTATTATACTGTTTTCTAGCAAAACTTAAAACAACCGCCAAGTGCGAGTCGAATTGCACACGAAGGGTTCCGTACCGTAAAACTCAGGCAACTTTTTCAAAGAACATCAAATTTTCACTTGGTTGGAGACCTCTTTAAATTTTTAACTTTATTTTATTTCTAGTATTTGTTTTTATTACAGTTGAAGTGTTACTTAATTTTAGAAAGTTTCATATGTTTACCTATTGTAGTTCAAAAGATAAGAGCCTTGACAAATAAGAGCAAAATAGCCAAAAAAATCACGTTTATTGTATGGGGCCCCCCTTTAATTTGGATATTTATTTTATTCTTACTATTTGTTGTTATAGCGGAAAAAGAAATACACAATATCTGAAAATTTCAACTGTCTACCTCTTACGGTTCATGAGATATAGCCACGTGACAGACGGACGGACGGACGGACGGACTGCGGAGGCTTAGTAATAGGGTTCCGTTTTGACCCTTCGGGTACGGAACCCTAAAAACAATGTCATTTATTTAACGAATGTGAAGTCGTTTATTTTTATGAATTGTCACGATAGAGCGTCGAATCTTTTCAAAGATTATTGTAGCAATAGTGTGAAAGTACTATGTGTAAAGGCAATAGATGAGAAATCTGCTATAGAAACACAGAAAACCTTGCTCAATTTCTATAACTAATTTAGTATTTTGCATGAGTTGTATGGCAGTTAGGCTCTAGCGTAGTTCTCAAACATAGTTTTACTACACAATAACTTGTACTAAGTACGTTTGACGTGGCCGGTCAGTTTCCATCTTAGTTAGTCCACGGGTCAGGCTCGCATTTTGCTTCTACAGCCTCTGTCAGAATTTAAAGAGACTTCGCTTAGCTACAGAACAAAAGCAATTGTAGCAGCGTTGTAAAAGAGCTCATTATTCAAACTCACTCGCAGTCCGCGAGTCAAGCGAGCAGCAATAAGTCGCATCACTCACGTGAACGTATTCATCACGTTAGAAGTTTTGAATACGTGGGAATGGGATATACCTTAAAGTTTGTCAGTAGCTTCTTCCCGCGACTTCGCACGCGCTTTTCCGAGGTAAAAGTATGTCCTTCCCCGGGATTACGTCTACTCCCCTGCACAGAGGGACATAAAACTTTCGGATTTTTATGTATCTTAGGATTAGTAAAGATAGTGACTTTGTCAGATAAAGTTATCTTCTACATAGTTTACTTCTTTCCTGGGATAGATAAATACATAAAATAAATGAGTATTTTACTGCATTGATTGGATCCTGAAAAAGTGATAGAGATAGAGAGATAGAGAGACATTTATTGACACTACAAAGATACAGCACAGAACGTATCAAAAACAAAGAAAAGCAGAATATAAAAAATAGATACCTACCTAACTAGAACCTAACTTACAGGCTAAATACAAAATTGAAAAAAAAAAAAATAGCTAGGTAAGTGGAGCTTAGATCCTGAAAGAGAGGATTTAAATATTTTTAAACTTACGCGATCTGAACCCATTATCCGCGTCATAAAACCATGTGTGATAATGTTGTTTTCCATGGAAGAGTATGAGCGACAGTTGCCGCGTCTGTTGCCTCCATCTTTGGCGGCAAAAAGGGCGGCGAAGAATTTCCTGAAAATTCTAAACGGGACCAAAAACCTAGCTACTTTTTTATTAACACATAATAAAAGGAGCATTTAACTATTTAGCATGACTTACTCATGCTAAATAGTTAAATGATTGAATGATGAAACATGATTTACTACTGCTGGGCAGATCTAAACCTCTCCATTATCACATATTCCCCGGTCTATTGACAAAATCATCTGCATCCGACACATCAGCAGGGTCACTACTTAGGGTTAAACCACTCGAAATTGAATTCGCGGGTTCAATACCTACTAACTATTCACTATCTAACGACCCATGGGGATTTGTTTCCATTTCTTAACTTTGTACTTGGCGAACAGCCAAATGATCGGGCACTGGCGAACTGCCAAGCCATCTGCGGACGAAACAAAAAAGGCAAAATGACATTTTCGTGTTACACATAATTTTGCATTCTTCGTTTGCGTAAGTGACGATTAGCTTGTATTGTTTTTAACTGTCACATTGTTCTTACATGTTGTTTTCAAAAAAAGCCGAAGATTTTCAGTTCGTCGGGATATTTGTCCGATGTTTTGATGAGTGGATTTTTTTTTAATTAAAAATACTTATTGCAGTAAGCACTTCTCGCGCATATATTATACATAGATATAAACACATTGCTTGCGTCTAAGTATCTGAAAAACAAACAAAAAAGTATTTTTCTATACACAAACAGGTAATGGTAACTACCTATTTTCTAGCACATTTTTTTATTGTTCATTGTATTTTATTTATCTATGCAGATAACCGAGGTAATTCATAAATACGAATAGTGTCTAATTAGAATTAGATACTCGTAGAATATAATAGAATAGAATAGCATTTATTTCGACACTCACGTAGATTCATAGAAAACATACAAAACTAAATAAAGAACATGGAGGTTTATACTGAATTACCCAAATGGTGGGCGTCAGATCAAGTTTTACCCCCATGACCCTGTGCCGGAATAGCTGTTGGCTCAGCATACGTGCTGAGCGGTTGCCGCTCAGCGCTATTTTTCAGCCAAAAATCTTTGTGTTGGCGTTTAGGACGTCTAGTCGGTGACAAGCTTACTTTATATAACAAAAACTATATTAAATGTGTGGTAAGACTTGGTTATTAATGGTACCTACTAATAATTATATTATATAGGTAAAACAGCTTCAACCGTCCGTATCCAAGCAATGGGATTCCATTACTGGACAAAAGCCGGCGCCTTTTCCCCTAATAAAAAAACCTATTTATTTCGTTAATCTGCTAGCTTTTAAACATATTCTTAACCCGAAGCCTCTAGCATTTGGCAATATGTTACGTCTTAAACGAAACTGCAAGTTCCGAGATAATCCCCACAGTTATTTTAAATTGCAATTTGTGAAATGCACTGATTGGAAAGTGGTTTAACTGAACTGTGTAAATTATGCGAGGATTGGTCCATTGGATTTTACGTTAAAATATATTATGAGATTTGCATGCGAATGTTCGTACCTCTATAGTAGATCACATCCAAAGGTTAACGCACACCTTTCGAAGCAGGCCCAAAATCAACTCAGGTTTCAAGGAATCAAGTTTTGGAACTTGTATGAAATCTTAGACAGTTTTGTCCGCGCCTCAGCGCAAAAAAAAAAAAAAAAAAAAAACAAATCAATGAAACAATTGAATTCTGTCAATTCGTCTGACATCACACTTGTCTGACTCATCAGACGAATTGACAGAGTTCCATTGTGAAACGATTGTGAATGAAACAATTGAACACTGTCAACTCGTCTGACATCACACTTGTCTGACTAGTGAGACGAATTGACAGAATGCAATTGTTTTAATTAGTTTCC
Organism: Eupithecia inturbata; assembly: GCA_963662085.1. Taxonomy (NCBI): domain Eukaryota; kingdom Metazoa; phylum Arthropoda; class Insecta; order Lepidoptera; family Geometridae; genus Eupithecia; species Eupithecia inturbata. Next base: position 2,747,460 of record OY759180.1, on the reverse strand, counting down.
TTCGGCTCACTTGGCGCGTTTGGTTTGGATATATACGCGCTCTTCATAAAATCTTGTAGGGGTCATATTAAGACTGACCAAAAAAAAGTATGGTTTAAATATCCGATAATGTTCTATTAAATATCCCATTCACTACCTAGCCTCAGCACCAGTGAATTCAGCACAGCAGTGTGATCCTTAAGGCCGCGCCGCGCCAGCACGCTGAACATCCACATGTGCGTAATGGGCTCTGAAACAGGTTCAAGGTTTGCTTAGTTCTGATCTAGATGGCGCCAGTCACATAACCTATCTATCAAAATCGCAGACTTCAGTAGGGCAGACAAACAACCGCGTAGAAAGAACACACAGTTGGCTCGCAGCCACCAGCGACCAGCGCTGACTCTCAGACAACATTAATTATCGTATATTGAATGCAATCGGTGGCTACGGTTCTGGTTTGTGTACAGAGCTGTAATATTGAAGGTTGAGTGGGTTGAATGTCGATCTTGGGAAAGTGTTCTTCAGATGTTTCAGAATAATTCAATATTTTACGCAAGATCTTATAGTATGTGTTCGTTCGGCAACGTAATATTGTAAACACTTGTAATTTTTCATTTTACAAAAAAAAAAAATTACCTCGTAAAATTTTTCGAACCCCTGTCAATTTATGTCATTCAGTGAGAGTGACTCGGTTAACACATTTGTATTGAGTTATTATCTACTCATATTTTTACTTTTTTGTTTCCAACCACCAGCCCAATGTTTTAGCATAAGAAACTAGGACCGTTGTTGGTTACCCCATCAATGAGACACCACGAGGATTTGAAAATAATCGTGGTTTCACAACTCTGGAACTCAGAGGTGGAACCAACAGACGCGTTTTAGTGCGTGTATTCAGAATACAGACAAAAAAGTACGAGCGAATCCTACACTCGTGAGTGCTCTATCCACAGCCACTGGATCATGTAACAACGCTCGACATTTTTTATGCGATGGTTTTATCAGCTAACTATTCCTAACAAAAATAACATTTATTTTTGTTAGGAATAGTTAAAATTATTAGTTACCACATGGTAGGTACATATTATAAAATTCCTAGTAATTGTTACATGTCCGTCCAGCTTTGAGACATCGTTATGTTTGTACCTACTATTTGTACTATTCGATGAAGTTTCTCGTCCATTGTATACCTACGCAATTACTAAAGCACTGTTTTAACTCAAGAACATTCTTTGTTCGTTGTCAAACATCAAAATCTCCACCGCAGACACTGTAAACAAAATTCCCAATCAACCTCGTTCCGTAGCAAATCTTTCAGCCCGCCGAAATCTATCGAAAGCGCACTTATTGTTCTTGGAACAAAAGAACAATAGCGTCGACGACAAGAGCTAGGAGTTATTTCGAAACGTGCTCAAATATGATAGATAGTGAGAGAGAAAAGCATTTATTTCGACACACACATAGGTAGTAAGTACATAGAAAGCATACAAAACTAAAGAAAAGAACATGGAGTTTTAGGTATATGAAAGGTGTTAGACCTATTTTACAATGAACGTGGACACATTAGGGCTAGGATAAATCTATAGGATAATCTCGCTATTAAAAATGAAAAGAATAAACTCTAAATAACTCGAATTACCTGTTTATCTAACTCTGTTTTTATTCAACACGAAAATACACTGCACACATTTACAAGAAACAATTTATTCGAACATAAAATCACTCTAATATTATAAATGCGAATGTTTGGATGGATGGATGTCCGTTACTTCTTCACGCCACAACTTCTGGGCTGAAATTTTGCATAGGTCTAGGTCTAGACCTGGAATAAAACATTATGCTAGGTACTTTTTATCTCATAAATCAGCGTTCCCGTGGGATAAATAAATTCTAAACGTTTTCATAGAAACACCGCGGGCAGAAACAAGTAAAATATAAGGTGAAAATAAGCGGTCTTATCTTATCGTAAGCGATCTCTGCCAGATTAGCTCAGTTGACATAATACAGATAATGACGAAGCAAAAGCTAAGCAAGGCAAAGCCATGCGTGCATTTCTTCCAGTGGTAAATAGAGCCGTCTTTTGACATAATCCTAACATTCGCAAAATCCTTGCAAAGTCGCTAATGCTTTGAGCATAATACAGTAGGACGCGGTAATCCAGATTTCATTGCAGTTCCAAATCAACAAGTACGCCGTGTGATGGCGGCAAAAATTCTGATATCGTATTCAACATGGAACTAGGGTTGTCACGCAAAGCTTATATATTTGAAACCTTCAGAAAAGCTAAAGTTTGCTCATCCGAGAGATTTGTTTCCCTATGGTCGCATATTAATTCTTGTATCATAAATAGCATAATATACCTTAAGTTATTTTATTTATAACTTAGTAGCTGTGCTGTTTATATTTTTCGCTAATCTTTTTCTCAAGTAAAAGTAGGCTAAGTTACCCACTATTACATCAGCTATCTGCCAGTGAAAATTCCGTCAAAATCTGTCCGGTCCGGTGGAGCCATTTCGGAGATTACCTCAATTTATTTTTATAGATGTGTCAAATGTCAGACAGGTGTCCGAACGTTTTGTTTCGCTTTTCCTGACACTGTTTCAGACTTTATTATGTTCTCAAAGAGGAAACAACTCGTAAATAAAATTATTTTAATTACATGTCATAAAGTTTCAAAACCCCTAGAAATTTCGCAACCGACATGTGTCACATTCACCTGACAACCCTGCGGAGTTCCACAATGAACCTTAATGCAAACAGGGGGAGCAAAAACGCTTCGAACGATCGACGAACTCAGTTGAGGATGTTTGAGTAAATACCGCTCTAGGAAACAATGGTCTATACTCTATGGCGCTTGACGACCATGTAATGCCCCCCTAGGGGGGATTGCAGAGGATGAATGAAAGGGGGGAACTTGAGCTCAAATTTTGAATTTTTACGGAGAATTTCTGCTTCCATTTAGAGATGAAAAATTTTGGTTGCAGGGTTTGATCCTCTAAAAGGAGTATGAATTTTTCGGACTACAACAATAGCTGCATATTGGTCGTGTGTAGTTTTGTAAGCCCCTTTTAGGATCGTGAATATCCGTTGGTTGCAATAACGCCTGCGTTTTTAGGTCCATTTCCCTTACAATATTATTTTCATTGGGAATTTAAAACAACTTATGCCTGTGACCCGAATTGTGTCTTGGTAAGAGAAGTCGCCATTTTTCCCTGTCCTGTACAGTTTCCCGCCAGTCCTCCGCGTATTGAGAATTTAATTCAAGGCCAATTTAAATGCATAGCACACGCATGATATCTCGACTGACCATATTGGATGAAAGTTTATAATAACTATTTTAAAAATTCAACCTATAGTTTCCATAGATTGGAAGAAATCCGATTGCAATAGACTGTGATAGACAAATGTTCGTTCAAATTCGCCGAAAAGAAATAATGTGAATTGCTACGAACAAAGCTTTGTTCTGCACTGCGTTTTTCGAATGTTCACATAAAGCTTCTCCCAGACAGACGCCGCATGCGCCATCATTTTCAACAACACACAACTGCGGAAACAGTGGAGACCTGAAAAGCCATTCGCTCTTTATTAAGGTTGTCGCAGATGTGGACCGCATCACTGCCGCACAGCACATATATGTGCATGCATATATGAGCTTTATCTGTAATGTAATGTTTGGATGCATTTTATATTGACGGAATCAGATTACTGACAGCTCACGGGCCATTCGCTTTAAGCTTGCGGTAAGCCATTTTGTTACTGTAAAATGTATCTAACGATAACGAGTTTAAACCCATATTGAATGTTTATTTTTGTGCTGTGCGGTAACTGTGCTAGATGATATGGATGTATACATGCAGTGACGGAGGGGACTGGGCATGCGGTCGCGGCCAGCCGCTATCAGCCGCGTCTTGATGGCACGTGTTTAAAGAGTAACATAAATCGCAAGTCAATCAGTATTGACTTGCGATTGACGGTCAGTTCAGTTCAGTAACTGAACTGACCGTCACCGCAGGCCGCGTCTGTGGGCCTACTTTAAGTCCCCAACACGAATTTAAATGTTTCGTTTCGGCCAATTGGTGTACCTCTAATAAGTACACCGAACTAGAGTACCAATTAGCACGCAAAAGAACAAAACGAAACAATTTATTGCTTATTTTGGAGAATTAAAATAGGCCTTCGGTCTAGAAGAGGTATAGTTCAAAGGTTGCGTTTTACGTTTTCGCTAACGATTCGCATGGACTATCATACTGCTGCATTCTAAATAAATAATTCACTCGATTTCTGCTTGAAATGCGTTAAAATATTTTTATTCACTCACGATTTATGTTCTCTAAATGTGAGTTTCGATTTATGTGAAACTCACATTTTAAAGTTTTCGCGTGTTGTTTGATAAATTGGTTTTAGAAACGGATTAAAAACTTATTGGATTGTGTAGATAATATTTTATCAGTAGCGATTTGTAATAAATCATGTTATTTTGAATCTTTTTATATTTATAGCTTTTGGCTTGGCATGGATTAAATAAGTTGCTTCGTTATTTGGGATTTAAAAAGTAAAGAGGGTAATGCAAATCAACTTATAATTAGTTATTAATTTCGTTTATTGGTCTACGTAGGAAAGTTATAAACTCCCACAAAGTTCGGGTCAAAACTTACCAGATAAAACAAACGCTAAAAATTACATCGTTATAAAATTCTATTCATTACTGAACAAAGATCTACTAAGTAACTGCACTAGCTCCACACTTGAATATCCTACTATGAACGTTATTACCACTAGACAAGAGATTGAGCCCGACCACCTATTCCAATCTAACTTTGTCTGCCGGTTAACTACTAATGCAACAGCTTTCGAATATACGGGAATTTTGAACGATAGGTTTTATGAAACGGTGGCCGAGCGAATGGTGGCCCGCCCCCTGATCGGCGGATTGCAAGTTCGCGCCCGTGTAGCAGTTACTTTTTCCGCCCAAACATCATAGTTTTTAGGGTTTCGAAGATCGGAGATGGGTTTCGAAACCCATTATGGTCTCGTTTTTTCTTGCCTGTTTTCCGTCTTTAATATCTCAGCAACTGCAGCAGCAAATAACTTGAAATTTAAAATAATAATACATTTCGTGCGGCTGTACAGATTAAAAGCAAAAAAATAATGAAAAATGAAAAAGAAATTTTAAGAGACCTAACAATGTCAAGTGGGGTTTAGTTTGTACATTTCAAAACAGTTTTTAAAACTTCTGAAGATTCATAATTTTTGAATTATTTTGTTTAAAGTCGAAAAAGTACCCCCCAAGAAGTTATCAGAGAATTTATCAGAGCAATCCATCTAAAATGTATGTAGCGTTTATAGATATGGATCTATATTTTACAGGAAAAATATAGAGAAGTCTGTAAGTTGAACCCTTTTTGATAAATTGACAAAAAACGGCCCGATTTTTTTTCCTCATCAAGTAAGATATGAAATGAAAGGTATTTGTTTGTACATCTCAAAACAGTTTTTGAAATATCTGTAGGTTCCATACTTTTTAAGATATTTAAAAATTAGAAAAATTTACCATTAGGTAATTTACCAGTAGGTCTACACTCTGAAGTTTGCAAACCGATCCATCTGAAATGTACCTTAAATTTTTAGGTACCTATTCATTAAATAGCAAAGTCTCTAACCGGTACCTATAGTACATATTGATATACTTGACAAACGTTCGAAACCCTCGGCGCGCGAGTCACACGCGCACATGACGAATCTTGTTTTAACTTAGAATTACAAATCCGAACCCTGCTTTTCGCTGCAAAACGGAAACGTTTGATCCTAATTTCTTTAGGATCAAACATAAAGCCGTAAAATTGCGAAGATTTTGATTTTTTTTTTTAAAGTTATCAATCAACATTGAATTTGGCGAATATGTAGAAGAGAACATATGCAAAGGAGCATATGTTCTCTTCAACATTTGTCCGCCTTGGGACAAATATTTGTACAGTCTGCAAATATTTGTTCCGGGTGTTCTGGGTATTTTCTATATATAATAAAAAATATTTATCAATGTTATGTATTATATTAAATATATCAATCATCTAGTACCCATAACACAAGCTCTGCTTACTTTGGGGCTAGATGATGCTGTGTAATCCACACAGCATCATCTAGCCCCAAAGTAAGCATTATCCTATTGTCCAGCATTATTCATTTATTATTTATTTATTTTTATCCTATTCTTTATAGATAAATATTTTTTTTATTTTTTATTCTATAAAGAATAGGATTAAAATAAATAAATAATAAATAAATAATGCTAATATTATTATTATGTTATTCCTTAATAGAGGGTGAGAAGCCGCGGGCAGAAGCAAGTAATACATAAAATACTATGAAGCATTATGCATAACTACATTACAAATTGCTTATAATATAACTTAGCCAAAGTAATTCAGCCAAAAACAACTAACACGACACTGAAAGTCTTATTTGTTTACATTTAAATATTATCATGCTAAAAGCATATTATGAAAACAGCTGGAAGTTAATTGCCAACTCCTGCATACTACGGCTTATGCGACAGCTTAGAAAACCAACAGCTTGGACATTGCATTTGATTCAATGCATGTATGTTGTTCAATGTCTTTCACTATATGTATGTAGACTATCAGTAGGCCTCACCCACAATACCGAAGAAGGTTTTGGTTACATGTAGAAAAGTTCACTTTCATAATATTTAAGCTAATTCTAATAAAACCGAGGACAAAATAAAAAAAATACTGGGATCTGGAATTCGAGATATATCTTGTAAACAAATATATTTATGTAAGAAAACTTAACAAAAACTGATAAGAAAAACAGAAGAGTAAAGGGTAATCAAGATATCACGAAAAAACCTTTAACAACGCATAATTATTAACGCAGAGAAAAAGGTAGAAATAGAAGTTCGAAAAAGGACGAAGGCAAATTAAATTATGAATGAAATCTGTTAAAATCGAAAATTGTTTCAAACTTTTGCGATTTACTCCGGGATACCGTGTCGTCTAATATTCTAGACTAATAATGCATTTGGTTTTGTACGCTTCGTTTACATAAAATATCTAAGATTGAATCCTAGATATTTTTTGTAAACATTTCTTATTTGTTACTCAGAGGTGCATACAATAATCAAAAGAAAAACAATATATACAAGAAAACAGCTTGCTTGAGTCACAAATCGCTCCCTGTCTAAACATTATGTTGGCTGTATTTACGTAAAACCAACATTGGTCTTCCGTCACACCCGTTTGGTGTTTTTAGGGTTCCGTACCCGAAGGGTGAAACCGGAACCCTATTACTAAGCCTCCACCGTCCGTCCATCTGTCACGCGGCTATATCTCATGAACCGTAAGAGGACACTTGAAATTTTCAGATAATGTGTATTTTTTTTGCCGGTATAACAACAAATAATAAAAATAAAATAAATATCAAAATTAATAGGGGCTCCCTTACAACAAACTACTGGCTATTTTTGCTCTTAATTTGTCAAAGCTGTATCTCTTGAACTTCAATAGGTAGACACATGAAACTTTCTATAAATTTTTATTATTACACTTCAACTGTAATAATAAAAATTACTAAAAATAAAATAAATTGAAACCAAACAAGTAAATATTTGATGTTCTTTGAAAAAATCGACTCGCACTTTACGGTTTATTTTGGTTAAGCTGTTCCAATCCCAGCTGTCTAAGCTTATGGCTAGAATTAATCCCGCAGCATGCATGTTACATCTCAATTTAAGTTGAGATACTCCTTTGAATGCGAAGCAGGCTCTTTGACGTAGCGGTGGCAACTTCAAAGACAAACATATGTACCTACCATTTTCCATAGAAACATGATTGAGGCAGCTTTTTGCAGAGGTCTTTGAAAGCTTGAAGTTAGAACTTGGTTATATAGATATGTACGTTACTTGTTTTTGCAGAGGAACTTCTTGGATAGTGGAAGTTTTTGATAGATGCGTCTACTTCAGGGTTAGATTAATCAGTTGCTAAGGTATCAACTAATGTTAAGTTCTAATTAAACTTAAGTTGCATAAAACGTTTCCGTTGATCGATTCTATTCTATTCTCGAATATTGTTTTAATAATTGTATTTTTCTTGTTACAGGTATGAGTTCTACTGCCCCAGGAGAGTGATTAATAGATATATAATTTGGTAGTGTATCTAGTCTAGTTTATAGACATTTCATGGTATAGCAGAGAGTTCTCATTAATATTAACTACTACCGTTCGTTTGCGGTTTCACTTACACGTAATAATCAAAAAAAAAACAAGCTGAGCAAAACATTCAAGAATATCTTAACCACAAAGAAAAAAAATACTTGTTTGTAGTTTTGCAGGCTGGAAAAAATATAATACAGTTTTTTTTTTATGTTCTTATAAACTAATTTTGATTGTGAATGTACCTACTTAGAAATGTGACTCATACGTATCGCATGTTGTTTATAAACGTAAGCAATATTTATGTAGCAAGGCTTTTATGACTTTTGTAAGTTTTAAGTGATTATGAGATATTTTTTTTAAATTTGTATAGGTAGGTACCTTAAAATTTGACAAAAAGGGAGGATTGATGTAGTGACAAAGTTTACCTTAAAGTACGCGGCGCAAACGCGTTTCGGCAATTCAGCATGTTCAGTAGTTCAGCAGAGTTTGGCCAGTCACTTCTCAACCCTTTGCCGCGAAACATAATATACCCTAATTAGGATTATATGCTATCGTAAAAACGTAATTTCTTGAACTCGTGTTTACTTGAATATACAGTAAAGTGAAAAATAAATTTGTTCTATGTCGGTACTATTATTTCCGTAGTTGACTCATTACAAATAATTTATATTTATATATTGAGTTTATGGCTGGTGTATGGCCCAACGGCCTTGAGAACACAAAATAAGTATCTGCCAGAAATATACAAATTTCGGTTACAAAAACTATATTTAAAATTTGGATATTTCTTCTAAACGCTATCAAAGTAGGTACTTTATACGAATTGAACATTTCACGAGTAAAACAAATTATTTTTACGGCTACAGATAATCATATTGTGTTCTCAAGGCCGTTGGGCCATACACCAGCCTTAATGCATTTTTGACTTGTGTTGTGACATTCTTCACAAATACCTATCTACAAACAACTTCACAACTACCAAAACATTTTCGAAAATTTGCTTCTTTTCAGAGGGCATGTATTATGATTGGTATAAATGTGTAGGTAAGATGTTTCAATTTTAAAATTCTCCAGATAAATAAACCAAACGTTTTAGAAAATTTCTCCCCCGTCCAATTTACGCGACATCAAAAAGGCATGTTTATTACTCCAAAACAGATATGTCCCAATCGCAGAGCAAACAACCCGGAACCGAAGTTATAGCTGTAAAATCAGCTGGTAATCACGCCGGGCTTGTAAACAACTCCTTATTGATGGAGCAGAGATACAGGAACTCACAGATTCCTCTTGGGAAGCGATGCTCTAGTAATTTTAGAAGTGAAAATATGCGCATTTTGCACTTTTACTGCACAACTCTGAGACTGCACCGTCACGTTCGGCTCGGTGACGCTAAATCGTGTAAGCTCGGCCTCAGTCGGACCGGTAACGCTGGATTGCGTGGACTCGGCGTAAGTTAAGGAGGTAAATTTTTCATTTATATCGTGTGCTAGGTATACGCTAGGTACTAGGTATACGTATCTGACTAGATATTTTCTATTGCTAAACCACTGGCAGGACATTTGGACACATATTTTTTTAAATCGGGATTTGACCTTCGTTTGACAACAATCTTTCCTGATGGTAAGTAACGATGTGGCCGTCGATGCATCACGAAGGCTAGAAGACACCTAATAGTGCTATAATAACAAATGAACTATTGCTACGTAAATAAATTCCCTCAATCAAGTTATATTTAAGCGGCACCAAAGCAACACCAAAGCCATCGCTGTAAAATCAGCTAGCTAATCACGCCGAGCTTGTAAACAGTTCGTTATTAATCGAGCGAGGGAAACAGGAACTCACAGATTCCTCTTGGGAAGCTCAGAGCTAGGGAGCGATGCTGTAAGAATTTTAAGCAGATATCTAACTACATCTTTTCTATGTCTAAAACCATCGTAGCAGGGCATTGACTCCAATTAATAATTTTACGAATGTTACTCAGGCGAAAAATCATTAAGAGGTTTATGTATGCGCTAACAACGCCAATACCTACTTCTGGGCCTCGTACTATGGGGTCTGGCTGAAAACATAGAGCTTTTTGTCTGAAAGAACATAGTAGGCATATGGGATTAGTACCATAAAACATTTTTTTGCGGATACAAAAAGATTTGTACCATAGCGGTAACACAATCCGCAACCTTATAGTTGTCGCAGATCAGAGACGCACTGCCACCGCACAGCACAAAAATTTGTATTCAAATATGGGCTTTAATTCGTAAAATTTAGATGCAATTCTTATTGACGGCATCAGATGACAGACAACTCGCGGGCCACTCGTTTAAAGCTTGTGGGAATCCATTTAGTCGCTGTAAAATGTATCTAAAATAACGAGTTGCAGCTCATATTTGAATGCATATTTTTGTGCTGTGCAGTGGTAGCGCGGCGGTAGATTAATGTGCGCAGAGCTTTATTCGCATCTGGCAGTTGCATTCTGCTGTCTGTTAGAACATACATTCAGTTTAGCTGTTATGATTGAGGTCTGCGCAACACTAGATTAGATATTATATTGTACACAACGTCCTGCGAACAGTGCTGACCGACAGGTCTGGAGATCTCTTGATTGAACATTTGTCTCGCAAAACCACAGTAATCAAATGCACAACCTGTGTCTGGCAGGCCTTTGTCCACTGCGCCGCAGAGGTTGGCAATATTGGCAATACATTCTCCTGTCTAATTGAGCTTGAGGTCTGTACTGAACTATAGAATCACTACATATTATACATAAATAAAAATCCGCCGCCGCGGCGTCTGTCTGAAACCGATAAACTCAAAAACGGATTTTCGTACAATTTTCACCAATGGCCGAAGTGATTCATGGGCATGGTTTAGGAGGATAATACTTTGATTAAACATACACTCGAATTGAGAACCTCACTCTTTCAAATCTGTTAATAAATAAACGTAAATGGCTAAAATACACGACGATTTTTGGAGACGTCGGAAAAAAAATTCATGCAGACTGGAAGCTTTGCTGGCGTGAGCTGCCGCCGCGTAAAACGAAAAGAATGTATTACGGAATTATACATCGTAAAATATGTATATATTAAACCGCATTGAAACCCAAGCATACTCGTATACCATTGATGATTAAAATTATTATTGCACATAATGTTTTGGTTGTACCTGCCTAGTGTTGACCTACCTTCAGCACCTATGGGTTATCTCTCAGATCAAATTGTGATATCCGCTCCAATAGGCTACGGAAATGCGAGCTGATTGGTCAAGAGCAAGCGGCGGGCTGTGAAATGCATTTAGGTATTTGTAGGAGCTGTTAGCCTTCTGATTATGTACCTATCAGAAGTGGGATCATAGTTCAACCATCTCATCACACCTCATTCACTGCTTAAGGCTGGTATATGGCCCAACGGAATTGAAAATATTAGGTCCTTACATATGAAATTGGCGTTTTTCGTACTGGCCACTTTAATCACAAATTTCTCCTCTTTGGTAAGGAATTCCAAATTCAAATTTGTACAGCTATAGTAACTCATGTATTTGTGCTTCGATGATCGTCATTCATTTGTTTTTTTTCTTCTGTTTTTTTCTGTTTGCGTCACTCATTTTACAAAATGGAAAACTTAAAATATCGCATTATTTACGAGTACGAGTTCCGCCGTGGCACTAGTGCTGCGGAAACAACTCGAAGGGTGAATGATGTGTATGGCGGTCGTGTTGCAAAAGAAAACACAGTTCGTTTTTGGTTCCAACGTTTTCGTTCTGGAAATTTTGACCTGCAGAACAAGCCCCGTGGACGGCCTGAGACTCAAGTTGATAATGAAGAGTTGAAGGCTATTGTGGAAGCGGATCCATCGCAAACCACGTCCGAGTTAGCTGCAGGCTGCGATGTTAGTGATAAAACTGTTTTAATTCACTTGAAGCAAATTGGGAAGATTAAAAAGCTTGAAAGGTGGGTACCTCACGAATTGACTGAAGCAAACCGGCAAACGCGCGTCGACTGCTGCGTTACATTACTAAACCGGCACAATAATGAAGGTATTTTAAACCGAATCATTACCTGTGATGAAAAATGGGTTCTTTACGATAATCGGAAGCGCTCAGCGCAATGGTTGGATCCTGGCCAGCCAGCCAAATCCTGCCCCAAGCGAAAATTAACCCCAAAAAAGTTACTTGTAAGCGTTTGGTGGACTAGTGCCGGTATTGTTCATTACAGTTTTCTCAAATCTGGCCAGACTATTACGGCTGATGTCTATTGTCAGCAATTGCAAACCATGATGGAAAAGCTAGCGGCTAAACAACCTAGGCTGGTCAATCGCTCCACGCCACTGCTGCTTCACGACAACGCTAGACCACACACTGCGCAACAGACGGCTACTAAATTAGAAGAGCTTCAATTGGAAAGTCTAAGACATCCTCCGTACTCCCCGGACCTTGCTCCAACAGATTACCATTTTTTTCGAAATTTGGATAACTTCTTGCAAGGGAAAAAATTCAACTCCGATGGGGCAGTCCAAATCGCCTTCAAAGATTTTATTGATTCCCGTCCGACTGGTTTTTTTAGTAAAGGGATCAATGAACTACCTATAAGATGGCAAAAGTGCATAGAAAATAATGGTTCATACTTTGATTAATTAAATATATTATATTAAAAAATATTCGACTTTTTGTTCCTCCCATACAAAACGCCAATTTCATATGTAAGGACCTAATACAAACAACGCTGTTGATTTTGAGTAATTTTCTTTTATTCAAATATTTTCAAAGTATTTTAAACAAATTGAACACTTCACGAAAAAACAAATTGTTTATACGGCTACAGATAATTATTTTGTGTTCTCAAGACCGTTGGGCCATACACCAGTCTTAACATGGTTTTTTTAAACAAGGGGGCTTAGCCATAATCACCATCCTTGGCGGGCGTATTGTGATCGCTGTGGGGGTAAAATACACAGAAGGAAGCTGCTGCTCTCCTCTCGTAGGATCCCTTAGTCGGCTCTTCTGACGTTCACGGTCCGAGTTGGTGAGTCGGCGGTCGGTCCGTTATAATTGATCCCTCCAGATCCGAGAAAAGGCAGCAGCTTCTTTCTTTGTATGTTATACATCTTTACTGCTATCACCGATCCGCCTGCCAAGCGTGGTGATTGATTATGTCAAACCCCCCTTGCTTGGGGGGGCACGTCCAGCAGTGAACATAAAAATGATAGGCATAAGCAAATCACCAAGCTTTAAAAGGATCATATAATCGCAGTTACAAAATTTTCGATTTCCAAAAAAATATAGAAAACTATAAATTGAGCAAGAAACAAGATTCTGCGATATGTGTTTTTGTTCTAAAGATAGGTATGTATAAACCTTTCAAAAGAAAATTTTGTCACGATATAAATTTTGTACATACTGGAAATCTATTCAACACAGTTAAATAAGCTCTTAAAAGCAAATATGCAAGCTGATTTAAGCTTCTTTCAATCGACATGTTGCATAAAATGCAATTCCATATGAGTTGTATTCAATGGACCTCCAGACTCTTCAGTTCAAAGTAATGTACATATAAAATATATTCGAAATATCTGTATGCAGCTGCTACATTATGTTCAAACTCAATTCAGACTGCGTTTCTTGTGATGGAAATATGAGTAGAGTTGGGACGTATGTATGTAGATAGTGTATAGATTTGCCGGCTTTTTGCAAATTCATCTTTGTTTCAATTTCAATTTATTTATTCAATTAGACGGTCAAATAAATCACCACTTACAATAATTATTGAAGATTAAAATAATACAGTTACACACCAAACTCGGCGACACAGGGTTGGTGCGACATTTCAGTGTATGAATATTATAGTGTTTTGTCAACTTGTGGGCGACCACACACACTTTGGTGTAAGACTTCATTAGAGTCGCCATTTTTTCAGACCAAAATGAGGACTTCTTGTCCAAGACACACATCGGGATGTTGAATTGCTGAGCCATAGGTGATAGAAACGTTATGAAGGTTTTTACTGCCGACACAGGTAAATGTCGTGAAAAAAATAGGTGTGCATTTCTAATATATGTTTCTATTGAAATGAAATAGTAGTATTTATTTTCATAAAATATATTATGATGTTTTTAGAATAGAGTATCAATATTTATTCACGACTTTGTAGTCGTGCAAATTTTTAATTGTAGTAATTTAGATACATTGTAGTTAGAGTAGAAAATTAACATAATCCCTAAAACCTAACGCGATCTCTTAATATATTAAAGATTATTTATCGGGTATCTATCGCGTACCTTTTCATTTATTTTCCCCTACGTTTCCATTGCGTTGCAGCGATCGTGGTCACGATAGGGATATAAATTAAAAGCTACGCGATAAATACCCGATAAATAATCTTTAATAGTAAAGTTGTACATAATTCAAATTTTGCTATCATTATTGCTTAGTGCATTTTTCATGTAAAATGTTTTATAGACTATTTGAAAGACTATTGACACAGTCTTGATTTACAGTTATTATTTGTTTCGGGGTCGACAGTTCAGCATATTAATATTGCTGATAAAGAAAAACATTAGTATAGTTGAAATATTTCGAGTCCGGCTTTAATATTCAATCTATTGTGTACATTTCTACATGTGGTTCAAGATTTTATAAATGTTCAAAGGATTATGTAACTATTCGTCTAGATTTTACATGGACTTTGACAAGTTATACGAAGAAACTGCATAGGACTTTGAAATGGTGCTTTACCTCTATTACCGCACTACGCAAAAAAAATTTATTGGATTTATTTTATTGCCAGAATTTTGAAGGAGACGGATAAAAGAGTAGGAATAAATCAATTTTGCGCTCGTAAAAGTTTATGTTAAAACTTCTAAAACTCGAAAATAGTTAGATTACTCAAAGTATGGTAAAGAGCACAAAACACAAATTATTTTCCAATAATTTTTCCTCACCTATTGCCAGAATATTATTTAAGGAAAATGATTAAGTAAATGTACATAATAATGCGTTGGCAACCAATTTGTACGTATTTCCCCAAAAAGGGTGATAACAATTACGTAATAAATTTACATCATTATTTTCTTCTATTTCCGTCCTTCAGATTTTTATTAGGTTCTAGATGTTGCCCGAGACTTCGTCCGAATGTATATATTTTGTAGCCTGTGTTCTTTCTCGGAATGTGAAATTTGGCAATATCACGTTGCCAAATTACAGATCTGTTTAACCGTTGCGTCGTAAATATATTATAAAACAAACGGACAGTTACAATCAAGTTTAAATATGCGTATTCCATTTTAGTAGAATTTGTATGCAATAGCTATCATTATGATTTTATAGGTAGGTTTGTTTGCGCGGCCTAACATAGGCTTTCTTCCGATCCAACAGCTGGTGTGGTAGTACAACTTTGGGTTAATATTATTAGTTTTGTACAATTCACAGACCAACTTCCTTGAGAACCCAGAATAATTATGTGTAGCCGTATAAATAAATTGTTTTCTACTGCGTTTAGAAGAAATATCCAAATTTCGAATGTATTTTTTTTATTCGAAATTGGATATTTCTTGTAAACGCTATTGAGCGTGAGTATTTTTCATTCATTCAAATATTTGTCAAAGTAATTTACATTAGTTGAACATTTCACGAATAAAACTCTTTATATATACGGCTACAGGTCATTATTATGTGTTCTCTAGGCCGTTGGGCCACACACCAGCTTTAATAATATCCATTACATTAATGTTCATTTTAGTTGGGTTGTTGGTTCAGTTCAGGCAGGTTGATCATTTAAGTCCAAAACCGTAAATGCATCAGCCTTAAGGTTTGGGACTCAAGTGCGTTCTTTTTGTTATATACTTTTTAACACGAGGTCTGTTTCCATGACAATGAGAAAGCCCAATAATGACGGAACAAGAACCGTACTTGTGATAAGACTGGTTAAAATAAAACATTTAAAAACCCGTATGTAAGAACGGGTTGACCATTTTTTTTTTGTTATTTGACGACCTCTGTGGCGCGGTGGGCGAAGGTTCGCCTGCGACGCAGGAGGTTGCGGGTTTGATTCCAGCCTCGGGACAAATATTTATGATCAGTAGAGCAAGCATGTAGATGCTTTTACTAAATTCCTTAAGTCACAACAATGAACCGCCAAGTACGAGTCGACTCGCACACGAAGGGTTCCGCACCGTAAAAAATATGCTTTTACTAAAATCCTTAAGTCAGAACAATAAACCGCCAAGTACGAGTCGACTCGCACACGAAGGGTTCCGCACCGTAAAAATCAGGAAACTTTTTCAAAGAACATCACAGGTATTCACTTGTTCGGAGACCACTTAAATTTTTTTACTTTATGACATTTTTAGGATTTGTTAAACACTTTATCTCTTAGGTATGTTAGTGAAGATTATTGTGATGATGTGAGTGTAAAATATTTTCAGTTTCAATCAAACCAGTAGCAGACCATAGCCAACAATAATCACAAAAGGGTTAAAAGATTTTGGCCCTAACATCGGTCATCATTTCGTTTATATACAAATGTTAGGGCCACCATACTTAAAGGTTTTCCATACAATAATCTTCAAACCCTTTATCTAAAGACTGATTTGCAGTGCCCTTACAGGGTACATGGACATATTGACTAAGCTATTTACCTAGATCTAAGCTACATAAAATCAAAATAAATAAATGATAAAATTAACGAAAATATTTTTTTTTGATAGTACTTATTCTACGGAAAACTAGTATAAATTATTCAAAAGTTAATCTGAAAATCTGTAAACCTGTTGTTTGATTTTAGAATTTAAATTATAAGTGTGTTATAACTCTGTGACACTTATAATCATTAATTTATTATCCTAAAAATCCACCGCAAAGCCACAAGAAATTCACCCACTGTGTTAAACCAGCGTGCTTAAATTTAGTAGGTACTTTATATCCATGGTTTAAAGTCTATTTTGTACGTTTTGTGATTCTATCCAGACTGCTAAAATCTCCGAGGAATTCTAAACTAGAAAATATACGTACGGTTGGACCTGGAATGGAAGTTCCTAGATGCTAGTTCGTTGGGTCCAGATAGTAAAGATGGTTGGTTAAGCTTGTCGCTTTAAAAACTGGCTCTGAATTACATTAAACTTAGCCTGAGGATACAGGCTAAGTTTAATAATTTTTAATTTTTGTTTTTTAACAAATAGATATATATTATAATAGAAATATGTAGAAGTTTATCCCGTAGATGTCGTAAGAGTCGACCAGGGAGTCCTTCTAGAGAAAGGGCACCTGCTTCTTTCTGTGTATTTTAACACCTCTACTGCAATCACTAATCTACTTGCCAAGCGTGTCGGTTATGGCTAAACCCCCCTTGTTTGGTGGGGGCTCGTTCAGTAGTGGACGTACGTGTGTTGATGAGATATATTGATGCAAAAAATTGGTAAAACATTATAAAAATGTATTTTTAGACCTGGATAAACAAAACATATATTGCTAATTATACCCGGAATAAGCAAGAGCGAAGTCATTAGCATAGCTAATAATTTATAATTGTTTACGTTTTCAGAATTTTATAAATCCTTATTAAAATCAATAACAGATTTAAGGGGATTTTAAGCTATAACTCTCATGGTCCGTCAGTATCATATATTTCCAATTATTATGTCTATAGTTTAGGCTTTAGTTTACATCCAAAACTGTAAGTAGGTCATACATAATAATGCAATATATTAACTGTACAAAACTAATAATATTAACCCAAAGTTGTACTACCACACCAGCTGTTGGATTGGAGGAATGCCGCGCAAACAAACATACTTATAAAATCAAAATGATAACTATTGCATACCAAATCTACTAAAATGTAATACGAGTATTGAAACTTTAATGTAACTGTCCGTTTGTTTCATAATATTTTAACTGTCTTTAGCCGTATAAATAATTTGTTTTCTACAGCGTTTTGAAGAAATATCCAAATTTCGAATATATTTTTTTTATTCGAAATTGGATATTTCTTCTAAACGCTAGAACTTGAGTAATATTCTTTCACTCGAATATATTACAAAGTAATTTACAATAATTTAACATTTCACGAATAAAAGTCATCGTACGCCTACAGATAATTATTTTGTGTTCTTAAGGTCGTTGAGCCATACACCAGCCTTAATAATATCCAGCCTTCCACCACCCTCTAGACAAGCGGCACTCATGTTCGTTCACTCACGCCCCGGTGCGTGTAGTTAACGAGCACATTTTATACCACTCGTTTCATGGAGGCTCTCAGCCTTATTTTTGTACTTGGAAGGAATAGTGACTTAAGTATTTTTATTTACTTTTACGAAAGGAGTTTGAAAGCCATTGACCGCAGATGGTCGTGACCCGCGGGTGTCGTAAGAATCAACTAAAGGAGATATCCTTTAGTTGATTCTTACTTGGGAGGCGCTGCTGCCCACCCCCGTTGGAAATGGATACATTTCCAACGGGGGTGGGCAGCAGCGCCTCCCAGAACAATTCTGCCATCGAACTGCGATCCCGAACTCTCATGCCCAGCGTGGGGATTAGGCGCTTATTAGGGGGATGCCTGCATCCAGATATATCTGTACAAAAATAGTAATATTTAAGGCGAGAAAATGACAACCCAGTTACAAAGTCGTCACTATTTAATCTCGATTTAAAGTTATCTTATCTGAGCGTCTGGTCGAAGCGACGCGTGACCCAAGAGCTGGTGGGTATCTGGCGTAGCGCATCAGCATTGCCATACAGCGGGGCAATGCAGCCAGCGTCCTGGGGACGCTTCCGACTGGTATTGATATGGATCAGTTGAGCTACCTGTAGATTCTTTGCAACAGTCTGCAGTTTGCTTAATTGTTTCAATTGTAAATACTAATTCTAATTTGTTTTTATTCGTTGATTGTAATATTCTTTGTTAATAAAGGCCATATCCGATGTCAAATAAGGGTCTGTTAGTGACTTAAAGGACAGGAAAGGCTTTCCACTCGTTCCTATCAAATAAAACTACAAACTACATGTTTCCTTTCCGTTTTATATATCTTAGCTGTGAGGTAGAAACAGGTAATACAGTTTCATTGGCACCGTAATTGGTTATTTTTCTCACAACATATTTTCATAGTACTTCCTCTACTTCTGTCCAAATTACGACTTGGGACTACTCTTCGGGTAGCAAATGCTGTGTGGTTAGGGTGAAAGCAGGCTGGCGCATTTTTACCGGCGCCTATAAGTTTTATAATAATAAATAAATTAAATTAAATTCGTTTATGTCATTGTGTTGTCTGAACAACACAAAAATCTATTGAAATTCATAATTTAATTTTGAATTGTATTTGATTGTGTGTATGTGTAATATGGATTATTATCTGAAGTAATATGGATTATTAGTGCTTGAGGAACGGGCACATTTCATTTATTGGATAATGCATTCAAGATGGTGTTGGTGTTCCCGTGCAGCCTGCACAGCAACGATGCGATTTTCTTCCGCATGCATGCATGAAAGCCGTGCGCGCCTCCGCGAACATGCCGGACGCGCTGCAGAACCGGTTTATCACAGAATTGCCCAGAGATGCGGCGGCCTCAAGGCAAACTACCTTAGATATGCCATTTTGCTTGCTTATAATTGCAGGAGAATTATAGATATGCCCTGCACGATGTCAGACGATATTGGATAGCAATCTCTGCTGTCATCCGGCTAACACAAGACCGCAAAGGGGGGGGGTGTAGTAATAGAAGAGGACTACGCTTACTCTACGTTATATAGTGCTAACAAAGTTCTTTTATGCGACTCGTGTGGTTTTTACCGTTTATGGTAAAATCTTTCCAATAATCTTACCTATTTCTCTTGCTGGTGTTCACAAGAAACGTCGAAGACCTTGGGAGGTGGCGTTAATTAAGATGAGAAACACATGTTTTCTGTGTAAATACATTCGCAATGTTTTGTTCCCTGGAAAAAAACTGGGCGGCTGAAATGGCGCAACTGCACTCATTAACCTGCTGAGAGTCGACCCTTG
Organism: Eupithecia inturbata; assembly: GCA_963662085.1. NCBI lineage: Eukaryota > Metazoa > Arthropoda > Insecta > Lepidoptera > Geometridae > Eupithecia > Eupithecia inturbata. Next base: position 2,727,327 of record OY759180.1, on the reverse strand, counting down.
AATGAAAGCAAAATATTGCGCTTACCAACGCGCCATATTGTCTGCTCTTTGAGTGTTTATGTTTTAGCGGTGACTTTTAGTTTACCTACTCGTACATAAAACGTGCAGTGAAAGGTTTATTTTATAAAGGGTATCCAGCGTTAAGTTTTTGCGAAAGCTCACACAGTAGGTAGGTTAGGTACTTAGACTTAATAATTATGTTTATGATAATAATTGTTTATCTAGATTTCATGTCAAATGTGTGGCAACACGCTTATTAGATGGCGACGTTTGTCAGATGACGACAGTTATGTCGTCATCTGACAAATCTTCTATGGTTTAAAGTGTATTCTTCTATTCTAATTTATAAGTCTTATAAATAAGAATAGAATATGTTTTGATTATTATAGAAAATACAAATACAAAATACCTACTGTGAGTTTTCGCACTATACGATATACGAGCTTTTTACAGATAGTACCTACTATCCATGAAAAACTTCATCTGTAAAAATCTTGTAGATACAAATATAGCAGCAAACAAAATACCGGTTAATAATCAAATTTTACAATCTATATCCCTGCCAAATTCTAAGCCGTTTGGAAAGAAAGAAAGACTTACTTTATTTGTAGCTGAGAACTATAATATATACCTAGGTACTAAAACTAATTAAATTACCAACACCATATAAACTATAAAATAATATTACCCACTTATAAAATGCCTTAAAGCTACAAAATGTTTACTTTTTGTTTGTTTTGTGTTTAGAGACAAAAGGTAACTGACAGATAGACAGATTTAGGTACACAATAGGTCTTCAAACAAACTAGGTTCGTAACTCGCTTACATTCTTTTTGGTCCAATTGAACGCGTTTACGTTGCATTGAACGCGTTCAATATAAAATAAAGTACAGTTTAGCGCTAACGTTTGTACGAATTCAGAGCATTTTATGGACATAAAGTCGATCCGGCTCTAGCGCAAAACCCAGTTTAAGAGCTGTCATGTCGCACATTAGGTATTACGAATTTGAACTCAATCAATCTGAACTTAGTTTTGTTGCTTTTAGTTTTGGCAGCAAACTGTGCAATTGGACCTAAGAGTTTTAACAGTCGAAATTTTCACGAACACTACTACTAATATACACGAACATTCGTTTGGATTCTCGCAAGAACTAAGTAAGATCCATTTCCAACACAAATATTCCAGCTATCATCGACCGGTCTAGTTGGCCTTGATAGCTAATCAGTCAACGTGCCGATATGTATTCAATTTTACGAATGAGTATATCAACGAGTCAATCGTAAACTCACGATCTGAGTTATCATCTGTAAATCAAAAGCGAAATAAGACGTTTACAAATTAAACTTTGCATTAACTGAAATGATAATCCATTATTCGAAATCGGCTTGAACATCGCCAGTCATTTAGCCTTAAAATGCGTCATAGCGTCATTATCACTCACTTTATGTCTCTTCGCGGTCAATTCCCGTTATAATTATATCAGATCTGTGAAACGACATAATGTGACTCAAACTACATACTTTAATCGCGAAAGGTTTATGTGTATAATAAATATAACATATCTAATAAGCAACAGTTTACAAATGTATCCTGTCACATATACCTGATTTAACTCTAGATGTCTTTGCTAATTCACAAGTGGTTCATATCGTAAATCCTTTATCAGAATAAAATTACAAAGAATGAAGTCTATTAATTTATTAATGGCGGCGATGAATTTTGATAATTGCCGTCAATAAATTATCAATTTTCAATGCAGACAAGGCCAGAATTTGCTCATTGGGGATAGCTGCCTAAAATAATTATTTGGGGCAAAGTTGCTTTCTGTATTAAATTGAAAATTAGAGTAAATAAACTAGGAGATTGAAAATTTAGAGAAGACTCAATATAATGTAAAATACCTAAAGACAGGACCTTGATTTGAAAATATGAGATTGTTGGACGAATATAGAGGTAAAGTTCAGATTTAAAAATATCGCCGGAAGTTTATACAAAAAGGCCAAAATCTGTTTACAAAGGGTCATATCACGGAAAAGGGTTCAAGTATACATTTCCAAAACATACATGGCACAAAGGGTTGAACAGATTATGAGGGAATGCTTTAAAAATGAAACCGCTGCTGCCGCGAAAAGTTTCTTTTTGATTTAATTTGACGTGTAATTTTCGAGGGAAACCACTGCCGTTTTTGTTTCAAGTTTCCTGAATAGTGCTAAATTCTCTCACTTAGTAAAACGGTAAACATCGCTTTGGGTTTAGGCTGAGGATGATTTGATAACGTCTCTTTTGAAAGTTTGAAGATTTAATTCCGCAATTTCTCTTTAGCTACAAAAGCCAGGTAGCCGTGTTTGGTCCAAGCTCAATTAATTTATCACTGCTTGACGGATATGAGGCGGATATCAAGAATATGAGTAAAGCTTTAACCTTTTTATCGCTAAGGATGTTCTTCCACCATTAGTGTTTCAATGGCACCATTCTTACTAACTGTTTAGTTTAAGCGCAAGCATTAGCGGTGAGCATGACAGCAACCAAAAGCAACTGAGAGTCGAATGTAGTTCCATTCATAACCAGAGCACATCTCATTTTTCTATTGTATCTGGTACAAGCGAGAGGCGCTTGCGGACATGGTACGACGCAAATTCCATACAAAAATTAGAAGTCACGATGACGTACTATCGTACTATACCAGGTATATTCTATCGTCAAGCCGAACTCAGGGCTCTGATCACTGATCTTTGTTGAACAATTTAACATGTCTATTTAGGTTTGTTGACATATTATAAATCATCTTGTTTATAACCAAAGGGCTAAGCTCTAGCATGAATGCTCACATTATTTAATACCGGAACATTCAGCAGCATTTCATGGAACAGCTTCCAACATTGTCGTTTATAGTTACATGGAATGTTAACTTTAGTGCGGCTAAGCTTGTACCACTCAATATAATTGATAGGTAATAATCGTTTTGGTTTGTTCACTTCAATATTTTTCAAAGTAAAATCCATAGAAGACTTTTTCAACTTTCATCCTGAAATACTACCTAATTCCAGTACTGAAATCGACAAAAATATTTTCAAATAACACAAGGTCTCGAAGTGCTACCATTCTTTGGAGGAGTTCTGCGCCGAAAAACATAAGTCTTGAGAATTTGTAATGATAATAATTTAACATTTAGGTAACATATTTGACATAATTTTATGAATATTTTTGACAAGTTACATAATTATTACTAGGTATTTATGTATATATATATATATATTTAAATTGGACATTTTTAACATTTGTATTTTAAATCTGGCATTCTTGATTATTAATTGTAATGACATTCTAGAAATATTTTGAATATGCATTATTATTGTTTATGTCTATGTATAAAATTAATTTATATATTATATTCAAATTCTCCGTTTTTTTTGTGTATTTATGTGAAATTTCCGACACAATGTAAATTGTTTGAGAAATAAATAAATGATAATGAAATGATCTACATTATTTATACTTGAGGAATAGATATAACAAATGTCCAGCATAAAAAAAGCCGTTAAATAAATAAAGAAAAGTTCAAAAGTACTTATGTTATTTTTAATGTGCTTTTCAAACTAGCGCCGCCGTTTAGGCGTTAAAAGGTAACAGACAGACAGAGTTGCCTTCGAACTTATAATATTAGTATGGATTTATGTCTCGATCACCAAAGCGAAACTTTTATGGCTTACAACTAATTTTAATTCTAAAGTAATGACTATTCTATGTTTCCTCAACGACTTCGCACATAAACTGCGGTTCTAGTTGTAAATCATTGAGCTAATGCTTTAGCCTACTGAAGTTGCTAAAAATAGAATGGACTGTTTTATTGTCCATTAGGCTAATAGTTTGTGGCGTTTCCAGTTTTGCTTTCAACATAATTTTGTGCTTTTTACTGCTCGGTCTTGGCTGAGTAGGTTAATCGATCTTTATCGATTTCTGTAAGGATGTTTGTAGAATATAAATCGAAAAGAAGGGATAAATGACAAAAAGCTACTGATTTCATTATTGTAATTTACAAAAAGATTGCATCTGGTTTTGGTCTGGAATTATGAATTCGATACAAATACAAAATAATTTATTTAGGATAAGGTAAGGTCAAATGAACGATGAGACAACAAAAGTTAAAAACTGTGGAGCTGCTGCATCGCCCGCCTCCTTGGCACAACATAAATAAATTATAGGAAAGAAAATAAATTTTGAATTCGATGGGACTTGCCCGAAGTTTGATGATGGAGTAATCAAATGTTGGTTATTCTTCTCAGTAGCCATCATCGTCTCTTACAACCTGGCTGTACCCACTGCTGGGTCGCCTAGTTACTACCTGCTAACTATTGTCCAACACGCAATCATCTGTGTCTGTGAAATTAGCAGAGCATCTTCCAGCAGAGCATTAATAAATAAGAATTCTTTTCGCATGCAGGTGAGTTCTATACACGTTCCTGACACTTTTCAAAAATAGTTCTGAAGTTTTTCCAAAAAAAGGAGTAAAGTTATGCTAAAACAATAAGTAAAGTTATGCTCTGCTAACTTGGCGTAGCACATAATTTTTCAAGAATCTGAAAAAAAAACTGTAAATAATGAAAATTAAAATTCAATCTGTAAAAATCTGTAACGTGACGTGACATTATTCCTGGTGGGTTTGAAAAATAATTCCGGTGTTTTTATCACACAAAACTTGATTTAAACGTGATGAAAACAAGATAAAAAGCGTTTTTGTCAAATATTTTTTTTATATGGAACTCTTCTGAAGGAGAATAATTTGCGTTTCTTTTGACGCAGTGCGTTCACTCCATACTAATGTTGAAATACATATTAGGTCCTTACATATGAAATTGGCGTTTTGTATGGGAGGAACAAAAAGTCGAATATTTTTTAATATAATATATTTAATTAATCAAAGTATGAACCATTATTTTCTATGCACTTTTGCCATCTTATAGGTAGTTCATTGATCCCTTTACTAAAAAAACCAGTCGGACGGGAATCAATAAAATCTTTGAAGGCGATTTGGACTGCCCTATCGGAGTTGAATTTTTTCCCTTGCAAGAAGTTATCCAAATTTCGAAAAAAATGGTAATCTGTTGGAGCAAGGTCCGGGGAGTACGGAGGATGTCTTAGACTTTCCAATTGAAGCTCTTCTAATTTAGTAGCCGTCTGTTGCGCAGTGTGTGGTCTAGCGTTGTCGTGAAGCAGCAGTGGCGTGGAGCGATTGACCAGCCTAGGTTGTTTAGCCGCTAGCTTTTCCATCATGGTTTGCAATTGCTGACAATAGACATCAGCCGTAATAGTCTGGCCAGATTTGAGAAAACTGTAATGAACAATACCGGCACTAGTCCACCAAACGCTTACAAGTAACTTTTTTGGGGTTAATTTTCGTTTGGGGCAGGATTTGGCTGGCTGGCCAGGATCCAACCATTGCGCTGAGCGCTTCCGATTATCGTAAAGAACCCATTTTTCATCACAGGTAATGATTCGGTTTAAAATACCTTCATTATTGTGCCGGTTTAGTAATGTAACGCAGCAGTCGACGCGCGTTTGCCGGTTTGCTTCAGTCAATTCGTGAGGTACCCACCTTTCAAGCTTTTTAATCTTCCCAATTTGCTTCAAGTGAATTAAAACAGTTTTATCACTAACATCGCAGCCTGCAGCTAACTCGGACGTGGTTTGCGATGGATCCGCTTCCACAATAGCCTTCAACTCTTCATTATCAACTTGAGTCTCAGGCCGTCCACGGGGCTTGTTCTCCAGGTCAAAATTTCCAGAACGAAAACGTTGGAACCAAAAACGAACTGTGTTTTCTTTTGCAACATGACCGCAATACACATCATTCACCCTTCGAGTTGTTTCCGCAGCACTAGTGCCACGGCGGAACTCGTACTCGTAAATAATGCGATATTTTAAGTTTTCCATTTTGTAAAATGAGTGACGCAAACAGAAAAAAACAGAAGAAAAAAAACAAATGAATGACGATCATCGAAGCACAAATACATGAGTCTATAGCTGTACAAATTTGAATTTGGAATTCCTTACCAAAGAGGAGAAATTTGTGATTAAAGTGGCCAGTACGAAAAACGCCAATTTCATATGTAAGGACCTAATATATAGATATTACAAAATTCTTGTAAAGTGGAATAGGCGTTTCTTTTGACGCAACTTATCTGTCGTTTGCACCCTACATTTATATGAAAGAACAGCCCAAAATTAGTAATGGTTGTTATTATGTTCCATTTCACGCAGTTAGAACGTCTGGCGTTAAGAGGACGCAATGCGCGCCATTTTGTGAAAAGGATAGGCATAGGATTTCGCGTTCATAGGAGCGGGACAGAGCATACGTTTTTCAACCGTCGTAAGCGCAAAAATCAAGTTTTTGCTTATTTACAAGAAAACATGAAGAAATTGGCCCGAGGAACCAAATAATCAATAATAACCTACGAATAAAAAAAAACATAATTCCTTTCAATAGAACGCAGGGTTCCTGAAACCTTGACCAAATAATGTGCGAAACAGTGTACATCCATTATTTGAAACATCATTTGTACATCTTTTTTTATCGTTGTTTATCTTAATCGAGTTTTCATATGCAAGGAACCAAATAAAAAAATAGAATTTTATGTAATTCGAGTTTTTTACCACGGGGATCCCAGTAGGGCCCGGGTCCCGGCCGAGGCCTAGGCCTAGTTTGACAACCAACAAACCAAACAAAGTTCGCCCCTTAACGCTGCCAAACTGTAGCAATGGAACCCAAAAAGGCGTGTCGCTTAGCAACACGCTTGCTGTCAACAATGTTTTCCCTGTGTAACTCTCGTGAAGGCAAATTTGCGTTTCTTTTCACGCAGTTAAGTTACCACCGTACATTTTTATTATGTAACCGCGCCACGGCTCTATCTGAGCAGGCTAAATCGCGTAAGGTAATGGTCTAATTTGTCCTGCCCTAATGGAGCCCTTAAATCTGGCCTCGCCGACCCAAATAGCGCTGGTAATGATATATTATATTAAACATTAGGATTTTCTGTGTTTGCGTAAACAGATGCTTTGATACCGTTATTTCGTATACCTAAATAGGTTACTTTTCATGACTACACATCTGAAATATTGAAACTTAGTAATACCTACTAAATAAACGCAGCAAAACAGGATCCGTCAAATGCGAGTGTGACTCGCTTTTGACGGTTTCGAACGTTTGTCAAGTATACAAATATGTACCGACTATCGGTACTGGTTAGAGACTTTGCTATTGAATTGAATACCTAAAAATTGTAGGTACCTACATTTCAGATGGATCGGTTTTAAAACTTCGGAGTATAGGGGGAATGGGTAATTTTTCGACTTTTTCTAAATATTTTTAAAAGTATGAAACCTACAGAAATTTCAATAACTATTTTGAAATGTAAAATCTGATACATTTCATTTGATACCTCACTTGACCTAGTCAAGTGAGGTATCTTTTAAAACTTCGACATTTCAATTTGTACCTACTGAAAATATTCAATGAATGTTTCATTATTTTAAATATTTTTTTTCTTGAAATCTGTATCTATAGGCGCACATGATGTATTTTTTTTAATGTTAAGTGAATATCTGCTGTCTTTGCTGACATTTTAAAGACAGAAAAAGCGAGACCTTAAGTGTTTCGAAACCGATCTCGAAACCCTAAAAAGGAGACCGCATTGGATAGAGAAAAGTGGAGGAAATTGCATCATTGCATTGACAAGAGTATGGATGTGGGTTGACGTTGGCACTCGCTGAGAGATGTTGATATGGCGCGCAATAGAGGAGAAAATAGAGAGGTTTGGAAACAAAGAAGGGAATTTTTGACTGTAATATGACATTGACAGTGCGGGCTTGTAACATTTGTGATCCTTGTTACGGTTTTTAAAAAAAGTAGTTTCAACGCAGGCGAAGCCCGCGGCTTCCCCTGCGTTGTGTGCTATATGTAAAGTAGCTTTAACGTTAGTCTAATCCAAGACCAAAATAGAAAAAAAAATTGTTCTATGGAAACGTTTTAAGGTTATTTTTATCTCATGGAAACGAATTTATGGGAGAAAAAAGCCTATGTGGTATTCTAGCTCTAGACCTACATACATCTATGCAAAATTTCAACCCGGTTCGTTCAATAGTTTTGTCGTGAAGAAGTAACCTACCATGTAGGTACATCCATCAATTAGCGTGTCATCATGTTATTATTCAAAGCCTTTTCCTGCCAAAACACCGAAGTCAAACTTCATCAACTTCGCAAAAACCTACGCACAAATGTCAACACAGCTCCGGGAAATTACGTCTTGCCTTAAAGAAATAAAACCGCCGTCGTGGTATTGCCAAACGACATTACACACACGCGCTAAAAGCTGGCGTGGGGTGAGAGGGCGCATTACACTTCTGTGCAGTCTATAAAAAGTAGAACAAATCTAATCAAAAACATAAATATGAAATCTATTCAAGTTCGTACAGATACAGTGGCTTCGCCGATAAAAGAGCTGAGATCGTATAGCTGCGATCGTATATATATTTGTGTCGTAGCAAGTTTATAACCACCTCATTGGTTTTAATGTTGGACTTGCCAAGACACAAATTAAATAATAAAAGAACGTAACATATTATATTAAGATTATGAACTGCTATGAAACTTGGCACCTATGTATTTTTTTATGTTTGAAATGAAATGAAAAATTAAATAATTTATTGGACACGCTACACATTACGGTAGGCACTTGAAGTCTATTGACTAGTAGCAGGACTTGCTTTCCATACTAATATTATAAATTCGAAAGTAACTCTGTCTGTCTGTTTGTTACCTTTTGACGCCTAAACGGCTGAACGGATATCAATGAAATTTTACAGGGAGGTAAAGGGTACCCCGGGGACGGACATGGGCTACTTAAAAAGCGCGTGCGAAGCCGCGGGCAGCAGCTGGATTTCTATATTTTATTTGATTTATGTGAGTTATTGCGCAATTTCGGGGTCATTTCATGTAGCACTCACGAACGTTTAAGCTCTCGGCCACTTACTAATCTATTAGTGGGCTCAAAGGCTCAAACTTTACCCTAGTTTAATTTGCATATGAACAATAAGGGTTTTCATTAATTAGAATTCAGCAATCCAAAATTTGCAATAATCCAGCTGTATTTTGTGGAGTTTTAAAAGCTTTGTTTACATATACATATATCAATTAAAAACAAACTGGGAATATAATTAATAGTTTTTTATTTATAGTAACACAATTATTTTTTTACCTACACAGTTTATTTAAATGTATCCAGTACTACCAACCATAACATAGTAAAGCCCATCACAGTACGTTATGTCCGTACATCAAAACTCGTAGGTAGTCATAAAACCAGATTCAATCCTGCTGGTTTACGCTTGCAGATTAGTGCTGTCAGACGTCTGAATGACACTGTAAAGGGAGTTTTTATACCCAAGACTTTGTTGTGAAATTTAGAAAATGAGCTGTTTGCCGTTTTATTTTTGTGTTTTGGAGTCTTTGCTTGGGTAAAATGGCAACGGCGAAGAATGTGTTTTCATCATCGTTAAAAAATTGCTTCGTGTTCTTGTTTTTACGGTTAAAGGTACGTGATGACAATGTTAACCGGTCGGCCAGCATGACTCGTCAATTGCAAACAAAAACGGACCTTACGCGAATATAGTCTGTGCTGAAATGACAGTAACAGGTAACAAGATGCTTAACCAAACAGTTTCTTTACTTTACTAAATATTTATATTATATTTTTTTACTAAATATGTTCCTAGTATGTTGTTGTTTAGTGCCGCAAGGAAAGTTGTAAACGTAGGTAAGGTACTTCGCTAGAGAAAACAGGTATGATTTATTTTATATCGACTTCTTTCTGCACGAAAAGGGAATTGATAATTATGTCAAAACGTAACAATCGATAGCGATACTCAAACATGTGGAAATACTCACTAGATAATTTATTTTATAACAATGAGTTTTAACATGCAATAATTACTATTGTTTTCAACCATTCTCCTATCCAATTAGGTTGATATTTCTTGTAAATTAATATTTCACAATACATTCAGTTGATTTACGCTAGACAACAGGTCCATTCATCATTTTAACAAAAGTAAACTGCACGCCGCATGCGTATATATAAAGAATGCGCATAAAAGATGTAATTTATTATCACCACGTCAAGATGGTCGTAAGTTCAAATAGAGAACACGATTTTGCCGAACCGCGTAAATATTTATCCAATGACGTAAGGCCGGCAATGTCGCTGCCATAATAAATCTTATTGCACACCGGATAGAGCAGTTAATAGCATGGCAGCGGTATATTAGCAGAAGTTATAACACAAAAGGGGTGATTATATAAATGAATGTTAATTTTGGTGTTTGCTCGCGATTGCAAGTTGGTTTACCTACTGCATAAAATTTACGGTGGAACTTGTTTATTTATTTGTATAACTTTGTGTATTTATTCGGTGGTGTATTTGTTATTTCGAAGTTAATATTGGTTAAGCGACTTCACTTATTTATTTTCATAAAATCTGAACATAAATTTGGATTGATAACATTTTTGCAACTGTCATGGTTTTTGTTTTCTCTCATCATTAGCAAAGATACGTCCACTGATGAACACGCCTCTCCCAAACAAAACCATAAGCACCAGGAGGCTTCTTTACTTTAGTCAACATACCGAAGCGACTGAAATCAAAAATATCACTTTATTTCCGTGTCAGTGTTTAATTATTAAGAATTTGACCTTTTCTAAGTGTACATTTATTGTATTTATGGAAATAAAGAGTTTTTGACTTTGACTTTGACTTAGGACTGGTGATCGCAGTAAAGGTGTTAAAAATGCTCAAAAGGGCACTGCTCTCATGATTATCTACACATATAAAATGTTTTGTCCTGAATTACTGACTGACGGATCAACGCACAGCCTAAACCGCTGATCGTGGAGACCTGAAACTTGGAGGGTGTGTTCTTTGTATAACGTCGTAAGAAAGGATTTTCCAAAGTTCTTCCTCTAAAGGGGTGAAAAAGGGGGGCAAAGTTTGTATGGAACAACGTGATTCCTTGGTCCAATCTACATCAAATTTTGCATAAGCCTTTTTTAACAAAATTGATGGAAAAGATGTGTCGTATTTTATTGAAATTCATCCCCTAACGGGGTTAAAAAGGCTTAGAAAGTTATATTAGCATAAAATGCTTTGTCCTGAATGACTGACTGACAGAGTTACTTTCGAATACATACTAATATCATAAATTCGAAAGTAACTCTGTCTTTATGTATGTCTGTCTGTCTGTCTGTCTGTTACCTTTTCACGCCTAAACGGCTGAACGGATCTTAATGAAATTTGGCATAGAGATAGATGGTATCCCGTTGATGGACATAGGCTACTGTCTATCTCTGAAAAGAGCATGCGAAGCCGCGGGCAGCAGCTAGTAAACACTAAAATTGCTTCTAGCGCACGCCCCTGTTCCGATATATAGGAAAACTCAAAACGACACAAATCGTGGTAAATATCCCGTTAAAGTGATTTTAATATTGTTGTTACGCTACGCTCGTTACTCCTGCTAAATACTTGCACGTTTCGAATCAAGCAAAGCCTTTTCAACTATGCTGAAAATTCCACTGCTCTTTTACAATTTACAATTGAATTCTGTGTAATTGAAGCCAGCGTAATTGGACTGTCTGTGCGTTTGGCATTTCTATTGAATTTTGAAATGAATTGCACATTTTTAAAGGTAAATCTCGACTGCGACTTGCAGTGACTATACTGGGTTCTAGAATTCAAAATATTTTTAGATTTGTGTATGAAAACTTAAAAAATGGATGAATAAGGTGACTACTAAAAAGAAGAACAAAAACTCCAACAACGGATAATGGCAATAGCGCAGCGAATAAGGAGTAAATACGAGTTCGAAAACGAACGAGAGATAAATGAAAGCTCTGAAAAAAAAACCAAGCCAATTCTCCGTTTTCAAAAACCTTTAAACCTTGTTTGAACGTTTGCGATTTGCTTCGATGATACCTACCAGTGTCGTAAAACATTTTTCACTAACTGTTTTTTGTTTTGGAGCCTTTGTTTACAAAAAAATATTTAGGATTCTAGAACCGATTATAGAAAAAATCTTTTTTGTTGTAGAGTTTTATTTATAATACCAGTCTTTGTTAAACATAAGTGTATTTTGCTCTCCCAGCATAGGTACCTAACGTCGTCATTTTCTCTTCATTATTTCTTAGTCTAAAAACTGTCGATGGCTAAAAGTGCACACGCGCTAATAAGTCGCGTTCAAAAGTCATTTATAAGACAAAAGTCTTAAGTAAAGGCCGTGTTTTTTATAAGCTAAAACGATTTAATAAATAAATAATGAACAAGCTAGATCCTGCTGTTCTGTCTGTGTGTAGATCATTTGTTTTGGACAATACCAGACGCTAGTTGCGTCTGGTATTGTCCAAAACAAATGATCTTATTCGAGCGTGTCATTTTGTCGCATCTGTAAGTTAAATTAAAAGCCAAAAGTCGTATAAAGTCGCGTCTGTGATTTAATCAACTTAAATAGCTGTATCTGGTTATTAAGCACAGTTACACAGCCGGCAGTCAGCTGTGCTTGTGTTCAGCTCTGCTTTATTTGGACGTTCAAATAACAAGTGCGGAAACATATGTACAATTTAGTGCCAAAGTTTAATTTGGAACCTAGTTGGTGTATTCGCTATTTGGGCTTTTAGCGCTGGACCAATAATTGGAAAACTAGTTAATTAGTCACTTATGCAGCATTACTGAGCTACACAGGATACTTTTTTGTTTCATCTGGCCTACTCTGTCTACTTAAGCCTTCGGCGGATGAAACATATAGTTTTCGTACCAATATTGATCATGAAGAAACCGTTTTTGTAGTATTCAAACCAATGCGAAAGTTGTCAGATATCTTTTAAAAAACCACTGTCAACTTTCAGCCTTGGCACTCGCGTAAAAGCATCTAATTCTACAAATAGAGGTAGTTAGGTAGGATCCTGCGACATACGTTCAATTCCTAAGTATCGGCCAGGTACCGAACTTAACTGTACCGCTAAAGTTGCGCCAAGGTTGACATTTTGTACCCTAATTTCTAATGTTCATGTCACCTACAGTGCTTCCCAAACATGTCATATTGACATTAATATCCTCAAGAGATCACTTGTATGCATGCTCAAACCACCACTTGACCCGTATACCTTAATATTCATACTTATGTTGTTCAACCCTGTTTCTACCTTCGGGGCCAGTGAGACGTTGCAACAAGCCGACACGTCCCAGTCTTTAAGACCCAGGGGAATGTTTGCGTGCATGAGGTAGCAGGGCGGATAAGTTTATCACACCCTGGATAGCTGACGGAATTTTGGTGTCGATGAGACCGATATTATTGTACACATGGCCGCCTTATTTTTATTTATTTATTTTATTTATTTTCAACATTTTGGAGAAACTTATAACTTACAGCAGGTTCACAAAAATTCAGATAAAAATATAGAACATTCCTGGACAGACCATGTTTGTTGACGGCTAATTCCTTACTTTGTATAACTTACAACTTACTTTAACTTACAAAGTAAGTTATCGACTTATTGGAAAAACCATAAACATAATTAATAGAAAAATACTGAAAAAATAACCTTCAAGTGCGAGTCGACTCGCACATAAAGGGTTCCGTAACGTAAAAATCAGGCGAATCTTTTTCAAAGAACATCAATTTTTCACTTGTTGGGAGACCCCTTTAAATTTTCAAGTTTATTTTATTTTTAGTATATGAAGTGTTACTTAATTATATATAGTTTCATGTGTCTACGTATTGTAGTTCTAGAGATACAGCCTTGACAAATTAAGAGCAAAAATAGCCAAAAACATCGCTTTTGTTGTATGGGAGCCCCCTTTCATTTTGATATTTATTTTATTTCTATTATTTTTTGTTATAGCGGCATGAGAAATACACATTATCTGATAATTTCATTAGTCTACCTCTTACGGTTCATGAGATATAGCCACGAGACAGACGGACGGGCGGACAGCGAAGGCTTAGGGTTCCGTTTTGACCCTTCGGGTACAGAACCCTAAAAAGGGGAGATGACTAGCCTCTCGAAAGTGGAAGGCTTAAATTAGGTGCATCCACCTCAGTCGTAGACGAACAGGGGCGCGGCGTTCGTGTTACGCGTGCTTGCTACGACGTACTTTAGTGTGATTTATTGACTAAAAGACTACAGCACTGCCCTCGTGTTTGCTTTTTATAATTTTTGCACAAGATTGGAAATGTAACTGTGAGCGAGTGTTTGCGTGTAGTTGTTGTAACACAGGCCAGTTGTTGAGTAAGCGCTGGGACAACGTACCATATCTACAGAGAGAAGTTACAGTAAGTTAGTCTAGAGCATTATATTATAGAACCGAGCCAGTTTAATCGTAAACCTTAGAAAATAGCAGAACAAATTTTGACCACCTCGGTTTCCAATCCACTGCCGCCAGTATTTCATCTCAATGCACCTAACCTGATACAGTTTGTATACCTGTTCTTGTTAACAGAAATAGCTTATGAATGCTAATAATTGTGTCATTGTTTCAGGTAAGAACATTTCCATTACAAGTTTCAACACTTCACTTCACCACCCGCGCCAGACAGTACGTGGAATACTAGATATCTGGATAGGTCATGTAGTAAGTTTGTTAACGTACGTACTGCTGGGTAAAAGCCTCTTTTTATTCGCGCTATTCTGACTTCAGGCCTAGCACATACATATGTATGTACATCGCAGAGTAAACAATTATTTTTTAAGATTAAGTAGGTATAGTATAGTTTTTTTGGAATGTTTACCTATCGCTAAACTTTTACAAATCTCACTCTTTACGAGACGGACGATTTGTATCTTAATTGGATCTACTTCTGCTATAAGGAACCAACCCACATGAGCCAAATTTGAAAAGAGTGCTTACCTAATAAAAAATAAGGTATTAACATTTGCAAAATTATTATCAGAGAAGTTTCACACATGAGCCGAACGTTTATTACCATCCGGCTAGCTATGTTTATTATGAAATTTTATTATTTTAGGGATCTTTCAGCACAATGTACATGCTAGAAATGTGTTTTATTATTATTGTTTGTTGCCAACCCTTAAGGGGCGAACCTAACGGGTTCGGTTGTCAAACTAGGCCTAGATAGATCAGTACTCACGGGATCCCCGTGGTAAACAACTCGAATACCATAATTTTTTTTTTCTTTGGTTCTCGAATGTAAAAACACGGCTGAGAAAAAAACATACAAGAAAAAAATTTATTAAAGTACAGTGTTTCGCACATACATAATTTGGTCGAGATCTCAGTAACCCTGCCTTATGGCCTATGGGGCCTGACTTATGTTTTGATTTTTAGGTTATTGATAAAAGCATTTTTGCGCTTACGACGTTAAAATAAACCGCTAAGTGCGATTCGACTCGCAAACTAAGGGTTCCGTACCGTAAAAATCAGGCAACTTTTTCAAAGAACATCAAATATTTACTTGTTTGGAGACTCCTTTACATTTTCAACTTTATTATACTTCTAGTATTTGTTGTTATTACGGTTGAAGTGTTACTTATTTATAAAAAAATTGGTGTGTCTACCTATTGTGATTCAAGAGGACAGCATTGACAAACGAACAACAAAAATTGCAAAAAAAAAAACACGTGTTTTGTATGGAAGCCCCGTTTAATTTGTTTTTTTTTTTGCTGTTATAACTTGTAACGGCTAGTGAAATACATATTCTCTGAAAATTTAAACTATCTACCTCTTACGGGTCATGAGATAGAGCCCTGTGACAGACGGACGGACGGACAACGGAGGCTTAGTAATTGGGTTCCGTTTTTACCCTTCGGGTACGGGACCCTAAAAACGCATGATCTGTCCTATGAAGGCGAAATCCTATGAAAAGGATAGGCCTATCCTTTTCACAAAATGGCACGCATTGCGCTCGCTTAAAAGGACCTACAGGCTTGATTTATTAAACAATACGTACCTAACTCACAACTAAAGCTTTGACGCCATATCCAGGCACCGCTACGTCACGTCGCAGCAAATCTCGCGCGGTTCGAATAGACTCGCCAGTTCTTAGCGAAGTAGACGTACTCCCAGCTAGTCTGTAAAGTTGTACCGCAGACTTTTGCGGAGTACCTACTCGTTTTGTGCTATTTATAAATGCAAAATGGAATATATTTTAACCGCACTAACCCTGATGATGTTCCTCGTTAAGGGATGAAATACAGAGTACCGACAGATTCTTTAAAATTTGATTTTTATCAGCCATTTTGTTTTTAGTTTGATAACGTTAAGTGTAGACTTGTAGACTCTTTCGGTATCAGTTTCTTTCTTTTTTCAAATCCGGGGAAGTCAAACATTTACTGCTGACAAAAAAACAATGTCCTATACATACATATAAGACCAGTATCGCTTGCAAAACGCGAAAAGGTCGTGCTCCCGCGCGTCTTGTCGTCTCTGAAGCGATCCAACCTGCGCGACGCCGCCGCCGCGCCGCCGCGCGACCGCTGCCTTGCTTGTATGAGTTCAGCCTTAACATTGTGGTTATACCGCTTAACATCGTGTGAACCATCTGCTTGTTCAGTCAATTAGTAACGTAAAAAGTACCAACAAGAAATCCAGAAAACCTCGTCTAAACTGATTAGTATTCACGTCACTCCTCCACAAAATATTGAAGATTTCGTGCAGACATTTGGGGTGACGAGCGGAAAACGTGCCTGTAAGTACCTATACCTAACTACCACATTCTACTGTTCAGTACAAAATACCCGTAATATAGGGTATTTTGTATTGAACGAGCGGAGTTAATTTAAAGTAAGTAAATTAAATTAAATTTCACATGATATTAAATTTAATTTTAACTTTACAAGCTCTTTTTACCTAATAACGTATAACATATACCTACTCGTAGATAGGGACGCTGCAAGGCTGCAACATGTATACGAAAATAGTTTTCGTAAGTAGATTATCCTTTTACGATTAAAATACCTCCATCAAACCCATAGCCGCTTCCTCCGCTCAACACACACTCTTCAACTGTAAACTCTCCGCCCCTTCCATTCCTACAGCTCATCCTTTACCGTACATGCCATAGAGCTGTGGAATGCCCTACTCACTTCTATTAGACATGCTAAGTCTCTCCCTATATTCAAAAATATGGTCTATGAACATTTCCTCACCTCAACATCTAATTGCTAAGTATAATTTTGTATGTTTACTATATTTATTTTATGTTATGTAATAGTATATCTATGTTTAAGTATATAAGTAGTTATATAATTATGTGTAAGTATAATATTACTTCCTACTACCCAAAAATTATTTCTGTTTACACGCCACCGTCTATACTTTTTCAGTCACTTCTTGTCCATCCTAAGGTTGCCTGGAAGAGATCGCTCTTAGCGATAAGGCCGCCCATTGTACATTATCTTTTTTGTTTTTGTGTTCTGTGTTATTTTGTTATTATTAGGTGTGCAATAAAGAATATTTGTATTGTATTGTATTGTATTGTATTATCAGAGGTAAAAAGGATAGACATAAGATTTCGCGTTCATAGGAGCTTGGAACGGCGTAAGCGCAAAAAATCAAGTTATTGCTTATGAAAGCTACACAATCTATGAAGAAACTGATTCAAGGAATCAAATAATTAGTAATAACCCACGAATCAAAACATCAATATTTCTATGGACCGCAAAGTTCCTGATATCTCGACCAAATTATGTGCGAAACAGTGCACTTTCATGTTTTTTTATCATGCGTTTTTTTTTAACCTTCTAGGAACCAAAAAAAATTTAGAATTTTAAGTAATTCGAGTTTTGTACCACGGGGATCCAGCGACTGCTGAGATCTAGGCCTAGTTTGGCAACCAACCCCGTTAGGCTCGCCCCTTAAGGCGCTACCCCAACCCACAGTAGCGCGAGTAGTAAGTAGAGTGAGTAGTAAGAGATTCCATGATATATGTTTATATCCCCTAAAATCGACACCAGCAAAAAACCCATAAAATAACTCAGCCCAGTTCAAAGCGCCTGATTCATTAGGCGATTCGTTACGATCGCAAACACGCATCAATTGATTACCTAAACATTTTCTTTTGAAGTGAACACGCCTGTATAAAAATGAAGATTCATTTTCAATCAAATTAATTTAGGCCCGTAAAAATACCGTAAAATACGTTTAACGAACACGTAGGTATCTTAATAAATAAATAATGTTGGGCTTATTTTCACACTATCATCTTGCTGTATAACAGAGCTGGGCTTGTGTAATCGTTTTATTTTGTATAGTTTATGCAGAGACGCGAAGTTGCTCTTGGTGGTAACCAAACTCTGTTTTTGCATCTCTGTCTAAACTATACGAAATAAAAATATTAGAGAAGAATTTAAAAAAACTTATGTTAGAAATCATAAACTGCCCAAAGGATTTTTGAAAATTCCTTTGTGTTCGATCTAACGGAGATCATACAAACATTACCGCTGGGTCTGACGCCGAACCTGCCTCCGGTTTTGTCACTCGTCTTTGTGCTGGGGTGAAGGGTGAGAAATATAATAAAATCTAAATAGACAATAATATATCTAGGCTCACCCAATATTCCTTCCACTGCTCCTCAGTTAGTTTTACAGATTCCTTAGATTTTCTTTGATGTTGAATTTTATGGAAAACCCCACGGCCGATGGGTTTTTGTTTTCGTCTTCGACTTCAACTTTTTTTCTTCCCTAGTCCGGTAAATTCCCTCGAGTGTCCAGTGTCAGATCTTGTTGATGGCAACATACATATCTCTGGTTGGACTTGGACGAACAAAATCCCTTACCCATTTTGGTAGAAGAGGGCACAATATAAGCTAAATATACACATACATACCTACCAGTAATTATGAGAGTGTTGTATGTATGTGTCGCGCGAACCATAACTAAAATTAGTCATAAATACTAAACATCCCCCCGCCCGAGAAAGGCTGAAAAGCCTTTATCCTCATTGAGGAACCGCATTAATAAAAATAAGAAACCGCAAAAGCGACCAATTACAATACAAATAAACTAACCTAACACAAAAAGATTTGTGGTGACGGACCTAGTCCAGCGGCAACCTACAAATTTTTACGACTGGCCTCAATAAGCTACCTGAAAGAGTTTTCAGCCTCACTGACCTAATCACCCCATCTTTCCCAGGTAGCAACTCAGTCACTATACCGCGTTTCCACTTGAGACTAGGAAGATTTTCCTCTTTAATTAACACCAGGTCCCCTATCTTTGGAGGATCCGTTGGTGTTGTCCATTTATTCCGATCTTGGAGACAATGAAGGTACCGGTCACTCCACTGCCTCCAAAACCTTTGAGAGATAGCCTGCACTAACTTAAACCGACCTAGCCGCGTGTCGGGTGTATTTTCCAGATTGTATTCTGGAACCGCAAGTAGTGATTTCCCTACCAAAAAATGTGCTGGCGTCAGCACTTCGAGATCCTGAGTGTCCTGCGTCAACGGGCATAGTGGCCGAGAGTTGAGTACCGCTTCAACTCTGGCGAATACGGTGCTTAGTTCTTCGTACGTCAAAACCTGCTCCCCTATCATCCGCTTTAGAAGAGTTTTTGCAGATTTGACAGCCGCTTCAAAAAGACCACCGAAATGAGGAGCCCCTGGTACGTTAAACAGCCAAGTGATACCGCTCTTAGCTGCAACGTCCCCCAGAGTCCGCTCCATGTCATTACCTGCCAAGTACCTCTGTACCTCGTTCAAGTGTCTACTTGTCCCTACGTAATTAGTGCCATTATCGGACCGTATAATGCTCGGGAGACCGCACCGAGCTACAAATCGCGATAAGGCCGCCGTGAACGCCTCTGTGGACAGGTCGCTAACGACCTCCAAGTGTACCGCCTTGGAAGCAGAGCAGATAAATACACAGAGGTACGCCTTCAAAACCTTGGCATTTCTAAGCCGCGACGCCTTGATAGAAAACGGCCCTGCAAAGTCCGTTTGCACCGTGTGGAAGACACCTGTTGCGTTTACCCTATCGCTTGGTAATGCAGACATCAAAGGCTCTACAGACTTAGCCTTTGTCCTAAAACAGGAAATACACTTGAAAACCCTAGTCCGAATGGCTAGCCGAGCCGAGAGGATCCAATAATCCTTTTGTAGAATCGCCTGAAGGGCCGTTGGACCGACGTGACAATGCACCCGGTGTGCATGATCGATGACCAACGTAGTCAATGGATGGTCCTTCGGTAAAACGACCGGATGTTTTACCTGGAACGCCAGATTAGCGTGCTCCAAACGACCACCTACCCTCAAGAGGCCCGCGTCGTCTATGAAGGGGTACAGCCGTCTCAACCGCGTGGAACACTGCTTGTTCCGCTTCAAGCCATCTAAATCCGCAGAAAATTCCGTCTGCTGCGTCATCATCACCAGCCGTCCCATGGCTACCTTACGCTCCTTAACCGTTAACACGCCTACAATTTTCGCAGACGGATTCCTAGTATTATGTACAAATCTTAAACAATAAGCTACAACCGACTGCAGTATTACTAAAGAACTAAACCTATTTACTAACAAACTAAACATGGGGTCCTGTTCCGCAGTACCCACATGAACCTGGACCTGTGCCGACGTCTGCCGCATGCCTGGTACGTTCAGTACTTTCCTAACCCTATCCTCAGGCCACGTAGCTGCGTCGCCCAGAAGCCATCGGGGTTCCCACCACAGGGAATGTCCGACTAGCTCCGACGCTCTACACCCACGGCTCGCAACGTCCGCAGGGTTAAGCTCTGAAGGAACGTGACGCCACGTTAAGTTCAGACCGCTATTTACAATTTGGGACACCCGATTCCCTTCAAAAACCTGCAACGTATGTGGAGGCATCCGCAACCAAGAGAGAACGATGGTGCTGTCCGACCAGCATACCATCTCCGCAATCTCCACCATGTCTTGAAGGGACTGTGCGACGTACTTGAGTAACCGAGTAAGCAAAGTCGCACCTAGCAGCTCCAGTTTGGGGATTGTTATCTTCATTTTAGATGGCGCTACCCGCGATTTCCCCATCATGAGCGAAACCCTAACACGGCTTTCACTGTCTATGGTTCTCAGGTAAACCACTGCGCTGTACCCACGTTCAGACGCATCTGAGAAACCATGCAGTGAGCAAACCTTGGAATTCTTACCCAGTGCAAAACGCGTCATTTTTATATCCTCTATATGAGGCAAGTCCGCAACAATTTGACTCCATTCCGCTACCACATCCGGTGGTGGAGTCTCGTCCCACGACAAATCCAACCTCCAAAGTTGCTGCATGAGAACCTTGCCCTGGAAAAGCACCGGTGCTATCCACCCTAATGGGTCAAATGTCCTCGCCAAAGTTGACAAAATTATCCGCTTAGTGCATGCCTCATTAGCCTTCAATTTGCAATGATATGAAAAGGCATCACTATTTGGGTCCCATTCTACCCCCAAAATTTTAAAGAATCCTGGCCCGTCTTTATCGAACGTCCGTGGTTTTTCTAAATCCTCCGCAGGAATATTTTCTAGCAACCGCTTACTGTTGGAGACCCATTTGCTAAGCTCGAACCCGCCAGAGCGAAGCAACCGCGTTAGGTCCTCCTTTAGTTGTTTGGCCTCATTCTCAGAATCGGCCCCACCTAAAATGTCATCCATAAAAACAGAAGACCGCAAGAGCTTAGCCGCCGCAGGGAAATCTGTCTCCCCATCATCAGCTAGCTGCCTCAACGTCCTTATTGCCAGGTATGGACTAGACTTCATGCCGTACGTCACCGTGTTGAGGGTGTACAGGAGCAGAGGCTGGCCGACAGCCTCTCTCCAAAAAATGAGCTGATAGTGCCTGTCATCTTTATGAGTTACGATTTGACGGAACATCATTTTAATATCCGTGGTGAAAACGTATTCGGACATACGAAACCTACAAATTATCTCCATAACATCCCGTTGTAGCCTTGCACCCGCATGTAATGTGTCGTTGAGAGACGTCCCCGCAGTCGTCCCGCAACTGGCATCAAATACAACTCTAATTTTGTCGGATTCCGCCTTAAAAATCCCATGGTGTGGTATGACGTAACCCTTTCCGTTTGCATAGTCAGTCTGGTTCCGGTCACAGACTGACATATGACCCATCTGTTCATATTCCCGCATGAACTTTATATATTTTTCCCGCAATGCCTCATTCGAGGAAAGCCGCCTTTCCATTGACAGGAACCGCCTTTTAGCCACATTCACTGAGTCGCCTAACTCCGGCCTTTCACTTACAAAAGGTAGCCGCACTATGTACCTACCCGACTCATCCCGCTGATGAGTATCACGAAAAAATTGTTCGCATTCGGCATCTTTAGGATTAGATATTACCGCGTCTGGTATATCTTCCACTTCCCAGAACCGCTCTAATATCTGGTTGGTGGTAACATGCGCCGAAAAAACCGAGCGAGAGCAGTGAACCGCGTTAGTAGAATGGGGCGCCGCGTGTGTTACCGGACCCATGAGCACGTGCCCGAACACAGTGTTCATTGCGCATGGTAGGTAATCATTCACCTTCACTACTCCGCCTATCATGATCTCCCCCATAAGATCTGCGCCAATAAGTAAGTCAATAGGTCGGCTCACAAAGAAGTGCTCATCTGCCAAAAATATTCCCTTGTACCAATCCCCAATATTGGAAGACAAGGTAGCACCGGGAAGGCTATGCGTTATGTTACTAAGAATGGTGGCCGTAGCAACTAGTCGAGGATGGTCCGCGTACCTAGGACTAATAGTTAAATTTACCCCCCCTCGACAGTCACTAACGGGTACCCCCCCTAATCCGGTCACAGTTACAATGTCAGACTTAAAACGCCGCAAGCCTAACCTGCTTGCACAACCTTCTGTTACAAAGGTGCTCTGCGACCCTCCGTCTAGCAGCGCGCGAACCTCCTGGTAGTCCCCGCAGACATCCAAAACGCGCACCATCGCGGTAGCGAGCAACACAGTTGTTTGCTGTTGTTCGTTATAATTTTTTAATCGATTGCACGATGTTAAAGCCGCTCCCGTGTTCGCATTACCCGCACCTCCCCTATTGTGGTCCGAGTTACCCCCATCTCCCCTATTTGTCGGTGCACCTTCTCTATCCGGTCCGGGTGCGCTAGACCGACCTGAATCCGTCCCTGAGATCCGAGGTCCACCCCCCGCTGATGGCCCCCCCGTACTCCCCTCAGTACCTCCCTGTGGTAAATCAAAGTGGATGAGATGGTGGTGTTTGGTTGACTTGCATTTATAGCAAGACCACCCTGATGAGCATTTGCTAATGCTATGTTCCCCTAGACACCTAAAACACAACCTAAATTCCTTAACCTTATCCTTGCGTTGCCTAGGTTTTAGGGCTAGGAATTCCCCACATTTAGCCAAATAATGCTTCCCCCTTTTGCACAGTTTGCAAACACCATCAGACTGTGCTGTGGCATGATGAGCTCGCGATGTGGAATTACCACCCTTGTTATTTATATTCTCCCCACTAGATTCCAAAATCCTGACCTCATTTTCCAAGAACCTGAGCAAATCTGAAAAGCTAGGCAATTCTTTGCCAGACAATTTATCCTCAAAATGTTTCTTGAGACCACTATCCAATTTTTGGAAATTTATAAAAAAGAGTAGATAAGACCACTCAGCCACTGGGAATTGCATTTTTTCCAAAGCCTTAATGTTTTCTAGCAAGGTGTTCAGAAATGGTTTGAGTGAGCTCAAACTTTTGTTGACATGAGATGTCCCTAATAAGTTGTGTAACAACTTGTCCGCAAGAAGCCGCTTGTTATTATATCTATTTTTCAATAGCTCTATGGCTATTGAATAGTTGTCACCGGTGACAGACAAATGCTGAGTGATTACTTTAGGTTCCCCGGACAAAGACCCTAACAAATAATATAGTTTTTCTGTGTCACTCAACGTTGAATCTTTGCCTACTAACGATTCGAAGAGGTCCATGAAAGACAAGAACTCTTCTATTTTCCCCGAGAATGTAGGCAACTGCACTCTGGGTAGGAACACCCGCTTGCTGCTACCCGCCCTTTCCAATGGGCTTGCAGTCCCATAAACCGAGGACACACTGCTAGAGCTCGGATACAACTCTACATACTTCTGTTTTATTTCATAGTATTTTTTGTTGTAAACAACATATTTATCCATCCCGCTATCTAAACTTTCACTTTCCTCACAAGCCGCTTGGAGTTCCTGAGTTGTTGATGTGAACTCAGAGTAAGCAGTTTCTAGGTCCCCGTACCTAAGCCTAAACTCACCTTTTGCTTGCTCGGACCCTAAGTCAGATTTTGATAGGTCATAAAGTATGTCTAAATTCAGTACTGCAGTACTGTTCCGCACTTTCAAAAGTTGTAACTGAGCTTTAGAAGGCATTTTGAGTTTATAATTTACTTGTAACTAACAGAATAGTAACTTAGAAAACTCTTTCAGGTTAAATATAATATCTAACACAAACAAAATCACAAAAAATACAATTTAAGAACTGTATTTTAGACAAAACTAAACCCCCCGAAGGGTTTCTAACTGCTTGGGATTGAAGTACTATTCAACCTAAGCCAGAAAAGTTGCAAGGCTACCGGATGCCTTGAGAAACCGCCAGATAATCGTTGCCGCCGAGTAGGCTGGTCCGGCACCACCAACCAATTTTTTGTTCACAAAAAATTAATAATTGTGCAACCGCTGCGCGAATTAGCACCGAACATACACAGTAAACTAGCTTGCCCTAGACCTAGATCCGCTAGACAGGAATAAGCTAGGTTTCCAATGAAACCAACACAATATAAACACAAATTAAACCCCAAAATAGCGTTCTGAAGAAAATCCGCATGTGTAATGTTTGTTCTGAATAAATAAATGAATTTAGGGGACACTACTTGTATGTGTAGCCCTACCGTAATATCTTATAATTTGAGTTACTCTGTGCAGTGTTCTGATGGTCGGCTGGTCCCAGACCGGCCGGTACCAAGCCACCACCTTCCGAGAGAAATTCGACTGAATATAGGTACTTTTCACCGCCAAGTACTTATAAACAGCCGCCGCGAATGAGGAGTTAGGTATAAAGTTTCCTTATCGAAAGCTACTCGTATACCGCCAGAGGAGCTTCGATTTGGAATCACCGCGTGTATGATGTTCCAGCACTACGAGATGGCAAAACTACAGGGCTTCGGGTCAGACAAATCCGCGCTCGAGTAGGACCAAATGTTCGATCTAACGGAGATCATACAAACATTACCGCTGGGTCTGACGCCGAACCTGCCTCCGGTTTTGTCACTCGTCTTTGTGCTGGGGTGAAGGGTGAGAAATATAATAAAATCTAAATAGACAATAATATATCTAGGCTCACCCAATATTCCTTCCACTGCTCCTCAGTTAGTTTTACAGATTCCTTAGATTTTCTTTGATGTTGAATTTTATGGAAAACCCCACGGCCGATGGGTTTTTGTTTTCGTCTTCGACTTCAACTTTTTTTCTTCCCTAGTCCGGTAAATTCCCTCGAGTGTCCAGTGTCAGATCTTGTTGATGGCAACATACATATCTCTGGTTGGACTTGGACGAACAAAATCCCTTACCCATTTTGGTAGAAGAGGGCACAATATAAGCTAAATATACACATACATACCTACCAGTAATTATGAGAGTGTTGTATGTATGTGTCGCGCGAACCATAACTAAAATTAGTCATAAATACTAAACACTTTGTTTAACGTAATAATAAGATGAAATAGGTGGCGGCGCTACTGTGAGTCGGGGTACTGCCTTAAGGGGCGAGCCTAACGGGGTTGGTTGTCAAACTAGGCCTAGATCTCAGTACTCATACATAAAATTCTAAATTTTTTCTTTGGTTCCTAGCAGGTTAAAAAACGCATGATAAAAAAAATTACGATTAAAAAACATGAAAGTGCACTGTTTCGCACATAATTTGGTCGATATATCATGAACTTTGCGGTCCATAGAAATATTTATGTTTTGATTCGTGGGTTATTTATTACTAATTATTTGGTTCCTTGAATCAGTTTCTTCATAGATTGTGTAGCTTTCACAAGCAAAAACTTGATATTTGTGCTTGCGCCGTTCCAAGCTCCTACGAACGCGAAATCTTATGTCTATTCTTTTCACAAAATGGCGCGCATTGCGCCCTCTTTAGGCATCAAATGAATGATATGGGTAGGTACAATTGAATGCATGCTGATTGCTTACCTATCAGCTCTTATGTGTCCACTGCTGAACGTGCCTCCCTTGGGGAGGTTCAGGAGGACAAGGTTTTGTGATAATCACCACGCTTAGCAGGCGGATTGGTGATCGCAGTAGAGGTGTTAAAACTACATATAAGGAAGCTACTGCCCTTGCTCTGGTTAATTCCCTTAGTTTTATTATATCCACGAGCTGAGTTAGAGGGGTCGATTCTTAAGCCGCGACCGACACAGCTTATTGCTTACTAGCTGCGCGGGGTAGTTTTGTAATAAAAAAAATACGTGTATCACTATCTACTTCATAGTTTATTAATACAGTGTTATGAGTGAATCGAATCAATAATAATTTTCCATATAAACTTTACTACCCTTTCTAACCCCCTCAGAGGTTAATTTTTGAAAATTAGTTTAGCCTATGTGTTATTTTAGAACTTAACCTATCCACATACCAAACTTCATCTAAATAATTGAAGTAGTTACGGAGATACGTGGTAACAAACATTTACACGAACTTTCGCATTTATAATATTATAAGTAGATTTCGGAGGAGGGCGTTGTCATCTGCGACACAGTTTTTAAAACACCTGCAGGTGGCATCGTTTCCATTTATAACCATGTATCCATTGTTTTTGTTCCTTTATAAACGATTTATTTATTTAAATAAGTAATAAGTATATGTATACTTATTACTTATTTAAATAAATAAATCGTTTATAAAGGAAGCTTGTATAATAAAACATCCAACACTTTTAGGCGGGCGAGATGTGCCAGATATTTACAGTTCAAATAAAAATTATTCCCGCGGCGGCGGCGGCCGCGGGAAACGAATTGCAACCTTCTACTACCCAAGCGGACCTTTATGCGTCACAGAGTTCATCTGGGTCCTAAATAATATTATTTTTATTACTAAACTGACTCTCAAGTTACCATGGCCGATTTTGTGGCGATTCGTAGAACTTAAAGTACCTAGCTCGTAAATTAAGTCACCAGTTCTGGCATTTTCTTTACTGTGGCCTAAGGTAGTATGATAGTTCAATTCTTAGTTACTATTGCTAGTTCAGCGTATTGATAGTTCAATTCTTAGTTATTGCTAGTGCAGCGTATTGATAGTTCAATTCTTAGTTATTCCTAGTTCAGCGTATTGATAGTTCAATTCTTAGTTATTGCTAGTGCAGCGTATTGATAGTTCAATTCTTAGTTATTGCTAGTGCAGCGTATTGATAGTTCAATTCTTAGTTATTGCTAGTTCAGCGTATTGATAGTTCAATTCTTAGTTATTGCTATTTCAGCGTATTGGTAGTTCAATTCTTAGTTATTGCTAGTTCAGCGTATGGATAGTTCAATTCTTAGTTATTGCTAGTTCAGCGTATTGATAGTTCAATTCTTAGTTATTGCTATTTCAGCGTATTGGTAGTTCAATTCTTAGTTATTGCTAGTTCAGCGTATGGATAGTTCAATTCTTAGTTATTGCTAGTTCAGCGTATTGATAGTTCAATTCTTAGTTATTGCTAGTTCAGCGTATTGATAGTTCAATTCTTAGTTATTGCTATTTCAGCGTATTGGTAGTTCAATTCTTAGTTATTGCTAGTTCAGCGTATGGATAGTTCAATTCTTAGTTATTGCTAGTTCAGCGTATTGATAGTTCAATTCTTAGTTATTGCTAGTTCAGCGTATTGATAGTTCAATTCTTAGTTATTGCTAGTTCAGCGTATGGATAGTTCAATTCTTAGTTATTGCTATTTCAGCGTATTGGTAGTTCAATTCTTAGTTATTGCTAGTTCAGCGTATGGATAGTTCAATTCTTAGTTATTGCTAGTTCAGCGTATGGATAGTTCAATTCTTAGTTATTGCTATTTCAGCGTATTGGTAGTTCAATTCTTAGTTATTGCTAGTTCAGCGTATTGATAGTTCAATTCTTAGTTATTGCTAGTTCAGGGTATTGATAGTTCAATTCTTAGTTATTGCTAGTTCAGCGTATAGATAGTTCAATTCTTAGTTATTGCTACTTCAGCGATCGCGATATTGGCTCTTAGTATTTTATTGGCACTTCAAGCCCCTTTTGTGAAGTATAACTTTACATATATGTATAGCGTTGTTGAAACCCTTTTAAATGACTCCGCATCCAGACCTAGATTTTGTATCTTCTTTGCACCATAACACCCTACAACTGGCTGACATCTCACCAGGGCGGCATAATCAGATGTGTGACAAAGCGCTTACTTACTCGTCAGCGACCCAAGTGTGTCTTGGCCTCCGATGAGAGAAGTCGCCATTTTCCCCTGTCCTGCGCAGTTTCCCGCTAGATCTCCGCTTGTAGCTCACACAGGTCCGCTTCCACCACATCTTTCTAGCGGTACCACGAGCATTTCACGGGTCAACAAAGCCCACACAGAATAAAAAACGGACTTTCAAAATGTATACTTTTTATGTCATTACGGATGTAAGCGGGTTAACAACGACCCATATTTGTGTTGGCAGAACACCAGGGACTTCATCAGGGTGAATGCGGTTCGCGTCGTGCCCGTACTGCGATGATGCGCACACAACGGGCACAAGCACGCAGTGCGCGGGTCGTACGCGCCGGTGGCGTTGGTGGTGGATTTTTTATGTCATTCTTAGCTCGTAGAAACTGTCAAAAACAAATGTATTTGAAATTTTGAAGCAATTTTTGAGAACACTGCCTAATAAGAATCAGCACTACGCCCTAAGTAAAGCTTTCAGTGCACAAGTAAAGGCCCAGTTTGAAGCCTGCATACAGAACAATGTATTATTAATAACGATCTTACGTAGTCAAAGTTCTATGTTGTCGGAAGTTTGACGGGAGATTTGGAATTCGAGACGATTGATCGGTGTAGAACGCGTCAGCGAAGGGAAAATTAAATGGGTATTTGGCGCCCAGATGCCTCAGTTAGAAGAAAATTACTGATGCTCTGATGCTATTTGTACCCATACGAATGTAGAGTCTATCAAATTGTTTGACAAAACTAACTGGAGACGTGGATTGTAAGATAAATTAATAAGTAGGTACTTAAATAATGCTGGACAATCAACACAGCATTATCTAGCCTCAACAGCAGAGCTTGTGTTATGGGTACTAGATATCTGATTGACTTAATACAATAGATAGCTTTAGCTAAATCCTACAAACATTTGGCCCGCGGCGGGAATCGAACCTTTGCCTGGTCTTCAAGACTAAGCTGCAACTCGAAAAATAACAACTAACTAACAGGCTAAAGGTTTCTTCGTCGCTTCTTTACTTTAGTCTACATACCGAAGCGACTGAAATCAAAAATATCACTTTATTTCCGTGTCAGTGTTTAGTTATTAAGAATTTGACCTTTTCTAAGTATACATTTATTGTATTTATGGAAATAAAGAGTTTTTTGACTTTGACTTTGACTAAGAAACACTTAGTTGGAGAAAACTAACAGGAAATGTTGATTTTAAGATTTTATACATTCAGAATTTCAGCCTGGTTCATCCTGAAATTAATGATTTAAATATTTGTATACGCGAATGAAGCAAAATGTTTAAAGTTGATGGTCACGGGTCACGGGTTGGCGCGAGATTTAAATTTTTTCGTGGTTTTTAATTTATTTCTGTGTTCTACAAGGAATAAAAACATTTTCTATAAACCCATGATTTATCATGGGCTAAGTTGACTTTAGCCAACTTCGACTTAATTGTATTTTGGGAGCATTTGGTAAAATGTTGATTTTTATCCCAAAATCTCCTATTTTCCCAAATGCTCTAAAAATACCAGTAAACCGAAGTTAGTTTTTTTTAGAAAATGGTTTACAATTTGCGGCAAATTACTTATCCGTTAGCTTTATTCCTTAAAGAAAGCAGAAAAAATTCGAAACTACAAAAAAAAATGGAATCTCGCGCCAACCCTTGACGATCGCCCTTAAACCTTAGTGGATTCCTTATTCGTGGATCAGATGATTGATGGAATTCAGTCTTCTTGTCTCTTGCTATGCGGATCAGCTAGTCGAATTAGATGTATTCGTGCGTGTATCACTCATACCTCCTAATTTTCATTCACTGCATTTTGTATACGAATAAAAATAAAAGAAAATTAACCATTAACAGCGAAAACAGTATAAGTGATATACTTACGAATATATGTAGGTACCTGATTTGACCTGCTTGTCAAAAAACGTGTCAAAATTCAACGGTATTACCTACATAGCATGAATCTAGTAAATAGGTACTTCATACCTGAAACCATGGGCAGATGGTCATTGAGAATGTCCCAGAGTGGTCCTTCTGGATGTAAAAACTCATTTTACATACATTTCTGTGACAAGCTCGATTGAGTTTGTGACAAAACCGAGGGTTAACTCTGACAAGTTTGGCTCACTTTAGACAAGTGTAAGTAGAACATAGGGTTTTAGGGCTTTTAGGAGA
Source organism: Eupithecia inturbata (assembly GCA_963662085.1). NCBI lineage: Eukaryota > Metazoa > Arthropoda > Insecta > Lepidoptera > Geometridae > Eupithecia > Eupithecia inturbata. The sequence continues at coordinate 2,696,701 of OY759180.1, read as the reverse complement.
CAAGGATACCTAAAGCAAGTGACATATCATTTTATGTTACTCAAGAGTTTGATGATAAAATTAAATTTCGTTACAGTTATGTCCTATTAGAATAGCTTTTTTGGCCACCTTCAAAGTACATTATATTGGCCATGTTTGGTGGTATTTTGTATTGCCCGATTTTTGGACGAACTGTATTCAGTTGCATGCGCCTTGATCACGGAATACCTAATGTAATTTTCGAGGATGTCAGTGGCAGATAAGATTAAGTTTTATTATTGTTATCCACGCTAGTTTCAAAAGTTTTAACAACCCTTTTAAAATATTTAGCTAATGATCAACCTGGTTCGTTCGAAAACACCGTTTATTGCATCAAGTCAAAACTTTTCACAATGAATCTTAACTCGTTAACTGTAAAACCTTTTTAGAAAATCAGAACTGCAACGAGAAGTTGCAAAGTCGTTTAACTTGTTTGCTAGGTACGCTAGCGATCAAAAGTTTATGTTTTACTTTATTAGGATTATATATTGGCTAGTTCTTTCGGAAATAAAGATTCATAGGGTCTCCTGTAAAAAGTTATTTGAAATGAAGCAAGCTCTTAGGTATCATTAATAAAATCATTAATTTATTACATATTGTATTGCTTTAACTAGGAGTCTTTATTGACAAAGAAAATTACAATTCAATAATAAAAACAAATTAGAACTAGTATTTCCAATTGAAACAATTAAGCTAACTGCAGACTGTTGCAAACAATCTACAGGTAGCTCATCTGATCCATATCAATACCAGTCGGAAGCGTCCCCAAGACGCTGGCTGCATTGCCCCGCTGTATGGCAATGCCGATGCGCTGCGCCAGATACCCACCAGCTCTCGGGTCACGCGTCGCGTCGACCAGACGCTCAGATAACTTTTTAAAAAGCCGGAGAGTGTCCCTTTGGGGTCGAGACCCCAAAGGGAGCAAATGTGATTTTCGAGACCTGCATATTTGCGTCTCTTGAGATCCTCGGCCAAATCTGCCGCCGCACCAACCCTTACGGATGTCCTCGGAAGATGGGAAGGCGCAAGTGTGTCAACGCATTTAGTGTCCCACACAATGGACCTCCCCAAATCCCATGGGACTAGTGTCATGCCGTCGGGCCTCTTACCATCGTCACGCAACAGACCATTCGGTTCGAGAATAGCTGGTACGTTAGCGGTGACAAAGGCCCGCCGGATGACGTCGTTAAGGCTGGCATGACGAGATATCCGACCGGCCCGGCGCGGCGGCGGCGCCGGCGGCCCTACTACACGATAATCCGTGATGAACAAGCTGTTCGACAGCAGTACCGCACTGGCATTGATTGCACTTGTATTGCTTATTATTATACTTTAAATTGAAATGAAATTATTTTTCCATATTGGGTACTATAATGCCAATTTTATAATTATTTTAGTAAATAACATTTTATTATATTCGTTATGTACCTCAACTTTAATTAATTGACTTGTAAATATTATTATACGAATAAAATGGCAATCTGACTATCTGACATTTATTTTCCACTCACACAAAGGTTTTCTTAATAATATTTGTGTAAAATTAAACTAAGGTCCAAAAGCAATTAACCTGTTTTATGAGGGGCTAGAACCTGATTTATGCTTGTAAAAACCTGTATCACAAGACCAGTGCCCGCCGCGAGGGCGTAACAAGATTATATTATGAAACAAATAATAAGCATAATCTTAATTAGGTTATATGCCTTCAATATTCTTAATTGTCTGGTTTCTTTCACAAGCCCATTGTCGGCCAGCTACAGTTTTATGTTGTTGCACCAACGTGTTTTGGGTCTCCCTGACTTCCGGCTTCCTAAGCGACTATCGTTTTGCGGCTCCATCTGTCATCTGAGTTCCGCATATGGTGTTCTACCCATTTCAACTAGGATATACGCTTTCCAACAACCTTGACTTTAGACCTGCGAATCTCTTCATTTCCTAAAATAACTGATACTAATTCAGGTTTATCTCTGGAAGTGCAGTTGCATGGGTTGTAATGCATGACGCTCGAAGATTATATTAAAAGCTTATCATAAATTAACGTCCCTACAAATGGAATATAATTTCAAGAATTTAACTGAGTTACTGGGCAATTTGAGTATAAGAATGGAGTTGAAATGATGCATGTGAGATAAATTTGTCATTTCGTGTTGTTAACCTGGTGCGGTAAGTATACAAAATTCCGGTTGATGTTGACATTGTAAGTAAATAAACATAGTACATTTATGGGATACAATCGTACCACGCGATTGGAATGAGTGCGGAATTTTAATCATTTTGTAATTTTTGGGCGTAAATTTTTTAAACGTGTTTACTTCATCGACGAAAAGATTTGTGGTAAGTAAATCTGCTGATCTACGACATTCAGTAAGCCGTAGATAAACTAGTTCATACTATTTTCGCCGTTCACTGGCTGACTTATAAGTAGGTAGGTACATGCTGCCAAAAAAGAACCAATGTTTGGCGAAAATGGTATGAGCCAGTCACTCTCTGAATGAAATAGGTTGAGCAGCCGTGATTCCAATATTTAAATAAATGCTGGACAACCTACACATCTATCCCTAAAGTAAGCAATATTCATCTCAAAGATTGTTTAAATATCACATTAGCTTGATTGCGTAAGTACAGCCATTTCCTAAAACTATCAGATGATAGTTAGATACTAGCTAGGTTGACTAGCTAGATAGCTAGTTATTGTGGAAGTAACAAAACGACCACAGTTTCAGCAAGTTCCGTTTTGTGTCTCCAAAGTTGTAAACGTAGAAGGAAGCGCACAAACTTCAGTCTTTGAACGAAACTAACTCTAAACGCACCTTCCATTCCTAGTAGAGACACGAGATGAGCTAGATAGATGAAGTAAGGGACAGATAGCTCACTTACCTATACACTAGCCACACTCGATGTAGAGTATTTGTAGACAAACCGCCCATACTTGACCTTAAATTCACTCCGATGCGACGTCTTTTTAAACGCAATTTACATTACTTGTCGATTTGAGATCATTCCTTCAATATTGCTTACAATTATATCTGAAACTCCTTGCGGCGAGTCAAGTGAGTAGTAGAGTAGTTATGTGTCTCGTCGTTTGTGTACAAACATTCTACATCGAGTTTGGCTAGTGTATTGGTATTTTTCTTGCGGCAGTAAAACTAACATTGCGTTGAGGTTCTGGGCATCCCGTCCACCTAGACTAAACGGGTTCTCCTCTACGTTATCATTTCTGCCGCTAAGATTAGGAACTCCCTGCCGGCTTCTGTTTTCCCTGCTACAACTTGGGTATCTTTAAGACAAGATTGAATCAAATACAAAACTCTTTATTTCCACAAATACAATAAAATTACACTGAGCAAAGGTCAAATTATAAAATTAAACACTGACACGGAAATAAAGTGAAATTTATATTTCTGTCGCATCGGTATGTAGACTAAAGTAAAGAAGCGACGAAGGAATAACAACTGGAAAAATAACAACTAACAGGCTAAACCTTTAGCCTGTTAGTTGTTATTTTTCGAGTTGGAGCAAAACCCGTCCCAAGGTTTTTAACAATATATGGAATACGTGTCTTTGTCGTAATACATTATCGACAACATCGTCACTTACTAAACAGGTGAGATTGTGGTGAAACGAAGTTTTTTTTCCCTTTAAAACATAAAGAAAACAAAACAAGTTGATACTTTGTTCGTCTTTAATGCTTTTCAAATTTGCCTGGTTATGGACACCATTGCTGAAATATTGGAAAATCACCACAAGTCATGGTACCATAGTAAATATCAACATAATAATATATATATTTTATTTAGCTCATAGATTACAATAACAGAATAAAACAATTACATCTAGTATATACACTTAATATCTATTTACTAAAATTCTAAGCCGTCACCAGAAGGCAGAGTGCCCAGAATGCTGGCAGCATTGCCACGTTGAATGGCAATGCTAATTCGTTGACCGAAATAGAAGCTAGCATTCCGATCACCTGTCGACTCTATAAGAAGTTTGGTAAGATCTTTATAAATAGCGTGTGCTCCAGGTCCCCAAGGACCAAGGGTTTCAACCCCAAACGGCTCAAATAGCTAACCTCGGTCAAGATTAGATTATAATCATTATTAACATTATAATCAAATATCTTATTGTTCGTCTTTCTATTTTGCTCGCTACATAGGTGGGTATAAACAAACAGAGCAGATTGCAACTACTTAACTATTTAAACCGTACCGAAATAAACTAAAATCCAACAAATAGCTATTTCAATAACGACCAGCTAGTTCGTTATTGAAAGAGCTATTTATTGGATTTTCCTAGTTTACGAGTGTTAAAATAATGTATTAAGTTAAGAGTTTTTGGCGTGAGTAAAATCTATAATGCGTATTAAAATATGAACTAGCTGTTAACTACACAAGACAGGCGGTTTCCGGCACATGTGTCTGTAACTCAGTGTTCGCAGAAACCGGAATACGGTGTACTAAACTAAACTAAACGAATTAGGTCTAGTAAATGAGTGCGGACAGATATTACCTACGCGCTGCCGCTAGTAACCTATCTATCTAGGGTAAAGTCCGCTTAGTCGCCTCAGTGGTACGAGCTTAATTTTGAACCAATTAATTAATATTGCTATTTCCAGAAGTTGTTTTTTGGCTAGTCGCTATGTTATCGTTTCTAGACGACTCGTCGAGCCAGCGTTAAATCAAGTGAATTATACGAATAGAAACGACATAATGTACCCAAATAATCTACGATACCCACGCCCTAAAAACTATTCCATAGAGTAACCCAGAATATCAGTGAGTCATTCATAGTTAGGATACACATTTGTTAGACTTAGACACAACATACTGTTCTGATACCGCGCGTAGTTTAATCCGCAAATATAAAGTATTTCATAATTAAATGTTCGTACAGGCGCCGCCTCGCTTACCCAAACTATGCAATGAATGTATTCTGTAAATACGTATATTTAGTAACTGTATTGTTTTTGTTTTTAAACGGCAATGGCCTTTATTAACAAAGAAAATTACAATTAAATAATAAAAACAAATTAGGAGTAGTATTTACAATTAAAACAATTAAGCTAACTGCAGACTGTTGTAAACAATCTACAGGTAGCTCAACTGATCCATATAAATACCAGTCGGAAGCATCCCCAAGACGCTGGCTGCATTGCCCCGCGCGCTGTATGGATCGGTTATACTAACTGGAAATATTTTTGTAATTGTAACCTATTAATATGTGATAAAGGTTTCAGAAGCTATGTTTTTGAAAGAGAAAAAGAAAGAAAGAGATAATCTTTATTTGTAGCAACTACACACTACATATACTTAATACATTAATGAAACTTAAAGCTACAAAATGGCGTCCGACTCAGCATATGTTGTAATAGCCGTAGGCTACCACAACGCTGGTCTTCCGTCGGAACCATGTTGCGGACGTCACGTACGAGACGAGACACAACATTAAAAAACATGAAATACATTAACAAATATAAAATAACTAATAAAACCTACGATATATAGTTTATATAATTGAACAAACAACAGAAATTCTAATAATAGATTATAAAGTAGGGGATGGTTTTTGACATTGGCACATGTATTTGACGGTAAATGATACAGTAAATGATTGAGTATTGAGTATTTCTTCTTTTTTGTTTTTTTCTACCTCTATACTAAGTGCGGCGACTAGTACACACAAATACTTTTATCGGAAAAAACACGAGCAAAGTCGCGGATAGAAGCTACTTTAACGCAATGTCTGGGTTCGTATATACGAATTACCCATAGTTCATGAAAAAATATATAAATAACCAAAAACATGTTCCAAATTATATGTATTAATAATTTAATTTCATAAAAAATCCTAATTGAGAAATATACTGCATAAAATATTCTATTTTTATTCATTCTGGAATAAATTTGGAAAGGTGTTATTAGAATATTGTATACGAAGTCGTTTTCCAATTAAATAACAATTTGCAAAGTTTACTGAAAGTACTAAAGAATATTCTCGTAATATTTTTTATGAAACTGGAGGGCACTTAATAACGGGCAGCGATGTAATACAGGGTGAACCAGAATATCGTTATTTTTTATTATGAATGATCATTATTTTATTATGAATGATCATTATTCCCTTCGACAGTGGTGGTGTCTGTGCTGCATGTGGCAGTGCGAAAGCCGCAGTTGCGATTTCGATTTTCGTCGTGAAGGAAATAATTATGTCTTAGTTCTCGTTTTACTTTGTAAATCTGAGAAAAAAATCATCTATCTGCTCATCAAAGTTTTGAAAATTTGTTTGGTTGTGTTGTGACCTCTTCTCGCGGATGTCATAAGAGGCGACTAAGGGATATCCATCGGGGGTGAGCAACAGCGCCCCTTGCAGAACAATTCTACCACCGAACTGCGACCTCCAACCCGCATGCCCAGCGTGGGGATTATGGGATTATGGGCATTACCCCCCGTGAAACAAAAGCCAACAAGGCGCTTATCAGGGAGAGGCCTGGGTCCAGCAGTGGACCAATAAAGGCTGTGGAGGAGGAGGTTACACGGATTTATTTATAAATATGTTTTGGATCACCTTGTGGAAACCTTTTATTACCAGACGCTATTAGTGAAATAACCTTTGTGGCTATTTAGGTTTTTATCCCCAAAAAATGGTGTAAATGCTACCTCTGGTACTAAGACCATGTCAAAAACGCGGAGGCACGTTTTAGAGGAAGTTTGAAAGGTAAGCTTTTCGTCACAAAAGTCACCTTATTAAAATTTAACTTACCTAAATCTTGCAAATTATTTTTGTCCCCTGTTTTCTAATGTACACAAAACAACAAACATTTGTACAATAATAAGTTAAATTAGAAACATAATTAATTATGTTAAAATATGACTAATGGTCATATTTTAACATTATTTTTATAATTAAATTCCGAATCGTCAACATTAATGACACTCAATATTGTGGAAGAGCCAAGCATTATTTTAGACTCTCAACATAAAGATTGAACATCGTCGTCATGATACAAATAAATAAAACCCAGAAGCCTTGCATAGGTTGACTGTACTAAAATTATGTGGATGTAAGTGGGAATATTTTTTGGATGTGGTGGGAATAAGCCGAATGTTGTCGATTTGTATATACATATTATATTATTATGATTGTGACTCTATAGACAGTACACTATCGAATTAGGTGTGCCTGTAAGGATAGCTGTACGGTATTTTGAATAAATAAATAAAAGTTTGTTAAACTTACTCGTAGTAAATCAAACTAAGAATAACAAAAGTAGTTACGTAGAAAATAAAGTGAAACATAGGGCCCAGCGACCCGATGTTTGTCTTGGCCTCGTTATTGGAAGTCGCCACATTGGTCTGGCCTGTGCAGTTTTGCAGGTCCGCTTCCTCAGATTCTTTTTCAGCGGTACCGCAGACTAACTTCTAAATTCAAATTTAGGTTTGTTTTGTCTGTTTTTAGGTTTCCGTACCAGAAGAGTGAAAACGGGACCCTATTCCTAAGCCTCCGCCGTCTGTCCGTCTGTCTGTCACAGAGCTCTGTCTCATGAACCGTAAGAGGTAGGCAGTTGAAATTTTCAGTGTATATTTCTTGGTGCTATAACAGCAAATAATAAAAATAATATAAATATGAAAATTAAAAGAGGCTCCTTACAAAAACGTGTTTTTTTGGCTATTTTTTCTCTTCGTTTGTAAAGGCTATCTCCTGCACCACTATAGGTAGACACATGAAACTTTCTAAACCTTCATAAATAAGTAACACTTCAACTGTAATAAGAACAAATACTAAAAATACAATAAAGTTGAAAATTTAAAGGGGTCTCCGAACAAGAGACTCGCTTACGAAGACGATCGAACAGTTTTGTACTAAGGTACTATTAAAATCCAATAGTTCAACCGTCCAATTTCCGTTATTCATGAGTTTTTCAAGTCCTGCTCGTAACATTATTGAATCCCTCGGAATATTTAACCCAATCTCTAAGGTTCTATTTCCCGCCAAAAACCTTGTTTATTTCTCTATTCGAGGAACCCTTCTATATCTTCAATAAGAGGGCAGCTAGTTCACTAAGCTGTTCTTCTTGGTCAAAACCTAAGTTATATTGGTTTATTATAAAAACTCTGAAGCAAAACCATTTTAGGCCATTGCCTAAAATGGTTTTGCTTCAGAGACGTATTATATTATAAACAACTAGTATTAACAAAATATTAGGGGTATTTTTTCTTTTAAAGATGACTATAATTTTTCGGCGATTTTTGTCAAACAGTAGTAGTAGGTACAGTAGTTTTTGACCCCCTTAAGGTTGGCGCAGATTTAGATGCATTTTATATTGACGGCATCAGATGACAGACAGATCGGTTGCCACTCGTTTGTAGCTTGTGGGCAGCCATTTTGTCACTGTAAAATGTATCTAAAGGTAACGACTTAAATCCCATATTTGAACACACATGTTTGTGCTGCGTGGCCCGTAGTCAAAACAGAACAGCGACGCAGTTGCGTGTTCACTTTACAATCCAGCGTTCTTTAAAAAAAAGTCAATATTTCGACCAGACTGAAAAGAGGTTATATTTCACAAAATGGGGGCTGTCAAATTAAAATGCCATAGAATGTGCTTATTTTCTCATGGCATACCATTGATATCTCTACGAAATATACCCCACCTTTTTTTGAGGTGTAAGAATGAATAGAATAGAAAAGAATATTATGTTTATTTGTATGGTATGTAGGGTTTATTTTTGAAGATGCCTTTGATTGGTTTCTCAAAATCTTCTCATGTGAAGACTGAAACGCTGGCTTGTCGACCAGAATTTCTATTCTGTAAATGAACTATGTGATTTATTTTATATTTGTATTCTGTACGAAAATTTGACATGTAAATCGGTTTTATCAATTTATTTCTATTTCTGAGCATGTAGTGATCAAGCTGTTCACATGTTCCGGTTTCCCTTTGATACTTACCCAATACGAAATCTTTAGGGCATCCCCAAATATTCAAAATTCCGTTCATAAATCAATTTCTATCACTGGGCGAAATTCCATTAGTACCTATCTATTCCTTCGTATGTAATGTACATAGTCCTGGTCGTGATATGTCGCCGCCGGATTATAGAATCAGTCCGTTTCTTGAATGGTTTGGCCGATTGCAAAACGAATACTTATTTCTTGGGAATACTTAATTAATTTCATTCGACGTGATGGCTAAGCGACCTTTAGCCATATTTTTATAGCGTTTTGTGTGTGTATAATCGGCATGGGAATATTTTTTTCCATTCTACAAACGGGCTAATTCGGCGCCGACATATGCAGTGTGATATAATAAATAGGTAGTTTTTTAGATTGTTTGTAGTTTTAGTTTCTTTGTTTTTAGTGAAAGTTATGGAGCTACACTTGTTAATTTAGTATTCACAAGTTTTTACTTTTTGAGTTCGCAATAGTTGGTAAGACGGTCTAAATATTCTTGAAGGAGTATACAGTCGTTAACGGAGCGTATAAGCATAGATACTTTGTTATCGAGTTAAAAATCAGCGTGAAAAAAGCAATTATTAACATAAATATAGAGAATGAACAATAGGGTCCAAGTATACTACCCTGCGGGACGCCTGAAGTAGCTAGAATGTACCTGGAATGATAACCATTGACAACAACTTGCTGCGTTCTGTTGGTTATATAAGACGAAAACTATCTCAAGAGATTTCCTCTTTTTCTATTATAGGCCAACTTCGCTAGTAATATCTCATGATCCACCCTGTCGAAAGCCTTTTGAAAGTCAATATAAACTGCATCAGGTTGTGTACGAGTTAAGAGATACGATTCACTGTTCTACTTTATAAAGCAACAAGTCTGCTGCTGGAACTAAGTACAATACGAATATATTCCCTACAGTTCTACGTTACAAGTAACATATCTAGCACGTTATAAACTAGCTCCCAGCATCTTTGACATTAGTTCCGGGGTTTTGGCATGCTGCTAGGTTTGGTGCACTTGCAAGGATTTTTAAAAGCATTTTTAGCACCTTATTGTACACGATTAACAAAAGTATACAAATAGTGCGCATAATGCCGATGGCATTTGATAAGGGAATCTGACATTTTTAGAGCCACCTGTTAGTTCTATCTAACTTCGACTGATTTCATTTTACAAGTTCATGGGGCAACTAATACATTTTTTTTTTAGTTTTCAGTTTTTTTTTTGCAAGATTGTATTTTTCTGGTTGTTCTACATGCTTCTCTTGCAAGCTATATTGACAAGCTCGTTTTAACCCAGAGACCCAGAATCATTTCACCTATTTTATAACATATAATAAGCTTCTGCCCGTGGTTTTGATCATAGTAGCTAGAGTATTTTTTGAGACTAGCCTACGTCTCACCCCAGAATGCAATCTATTTTCACAACTAAAAAGCTGTAAGGATCTGAAAAGATAGATTTAAATGAAGAATTTGAGAAGAATTGTCTAAATTATCAGGATAGGCCTGCGTCCAGCAGTGGACCAGTATAGGTTGTAGATGTAGCCTAAGTTTTGATTAAAAAAAAATTCAAATGGGTCACCCCATTGGGGTTTTAATCTGAAAACATGGCGAGCATTCGGCAGAAGCCAGCAATATACAAGATTGCAAATTAACTGCAGTCTTGTACTTCACGATAGCAATTCTCTGAACATCTGCGGCGATGTCGGGTGCAGTCCGCTCGCGCTCCACTTTTCACCGAGTTATTGTCAGAGTCCTAGCCGGAAGGCTGCATTTACACAGGAAGCAGGCGATAACCTTGGTCTAAGGAATCGCCAATAATGAAGCAGTTTTGACATGAAAATTTTCATTAAAGGTAGCGGTGTGGGCGCTCACACGACGAACACCGCTACTGCACAACACAAAAATGAGCATTCACGTATGTCATATGGACTTTAACTCGTAATATTTAAATGCATTTTGTATTGACGTCATCAGATAACAGACACCTCGCGGGTCATTGTGGGAAGCCAAATTGTCATCATAAAATGTATCTAAAAATAAAGAGTTAAAGCTGTTTTTTTTTGTTGTGCGGTAGCGTAGTGTTGGACGTACTATGTGCTCAGGACTTTAATGTTTTGTTTCTGACATTTGTCCACAAGAACTCATCAACTGCATAGAATCAAAACCAAAATACTTTGAATCGGGCGGGCCAAAATAAATCAATATTTCTATTTGCTCTTCGGCCCGTGCGTCCTTTTAGACCAGTTAAATTCATGTGCAATCGCGCGGGCCGCATTCAAAATAAATTAATATTTCAATTTGCTCTTCGGCCCGTGCGTCTTTTTAGACCGTATAAATTCATGTGTCGTTATAAGAGCAACTTATGAGCATAAGCTAGAGAAGCAAATGTTCTTTAACACTAGTCCTAGTTATAGTTGTCAGCAAACGCTGCCGCATCTGGCTTAGCGCAATCTTTATATCGAAGCATGTGTCTCGCAAAGCAAGACTTCTTAGGAGGATAATCTTAAAGGTTCTTACAAAATGTTTCAGGGGTTTATAAAATCTGTTTACTGTATAAATTTATGCAGATGCTAGGAAGCGGAATAAGATAAAATACTGAATATTATCGCTAGCAGCAGAGCTTGTAAAACTTGGAGCCACGGACTTACTTCGAAATACTCAGATTTACTTCTCGTTTTAATAACTGCCTACAATCTGTAAACTAGAATCCTAGTACTTCATTAAAATTTGGTTTGTAACAGACATTAAAAACTGAAAAATTACAGAAAAGCAGTATCTATTGAGTATCCTCCTCCATATTCTCAACAGCCTATATTGGTCCACTGCTGGACACAGGCCTCCCTCTAATAAGCGCCTTATTGTCTTTTATCTCATGGGGGGGTAATGCCCATGATCCCCACACTGGGCATGCGGGTTGGGGATCGCAGTTCTGTGGTAGAATTGTTCTGCAGGGGGCGCTGCTGCCCACCCCCGGTGCGCAGCATTGAGTATAAATACTTGGGAATATAATCAAGGTAGTAAAGTATGTCGAGATTCGACGACGGGTGAAAGTCCAGGATATTGGCACTTAGATCATGAAACTCAAATATAGTTGGGCGTACACAACGAGGCTATTTGAAGCCGGATTAAAACCGACGACTGATTTGTAGCTGAGGATGGGCAAATGATGTTGCGAGGTGGATCGACGACATTAGAACACGTCGTCAATGGATTCGACGCAGGACCGTGGTAGATTACACTTACTCCCGCTGCGTTATTGACAGTTTGTATATACTAACATCCTTAGAGCCTTATCACGCTGGCGATTTGCGAGCAAATTTTAATGCGAGGCGAGTGCGCAGCGAGCACTACGCCGCCGCGGGCACGCAGCTCACGCAATTATCAATTGCAGCAAGCTCGCTGTGCACTCGCCGTGAAATCGCCAGTTTGATAAGGCTTTTAGGGTAGTGGTCTTTGAAAGATAATCCGACGCCTAATTTTGTCTTAGTTTCCTATACGTTATGGGTGTTTTAATCGCAAGTTAACCGACGACAGCACCGTGACGTTTGATTATCTTTACAATTAACACCAGCCTTAGTGGCGTGGCGCAGTGACCCGACGTGGATCGTGAGCTCCGAATTCACCAGTTCCTGGATGTACCAGAACTATGTGCGTTTAATGGACTGAAACGGTGAACAAGCTTCATACCAGTGGGGTAAATCCGGCTGTAAATGATGTGATACAAATATGTATAACCCCAATCCCTATATTAAACGAAAAGGTAAACTGAACGTACGGTGCATACGAATTCGCCTCCACCGCCGATTTCCGCAATAAACATACGTTCACAGTATGTATGTATATTAGCAGTAATACTCGTATATTTGGTGAATCGTGCCGTGCCTACTGATTCAGAGTTGTTTAGCTGGTTATTGATTGAGCTGGCGATATGTTGACAACTGTGGGAATGGCAGCTTTTATTCTTACCTCTACTCAGTTGTTTTTAAATTTAGGAACACGTTCATAGAGATGTTCCAAAAACAACTGGGATAGTTTATGCCCCAGTAGTTGTCTGCATAGAACTACTGGGAATAAGCAGAATTTAGCGGCATGAGTACACCATAGTTTTTCATCAGCACACATACGAACACCGCTGAACGTGACTCCCTTAAACAAGAGGGTTTTGCCATAAGATAGATAAAAGTCTTAATTTTCAACTTCAGACACGCACACACACAGTTCAGACTTTAGCTATTATACAGTATGCTAGTAAAAAGATACAGTTGATCAATAAAAACAAACAATAACATAATTAAAATCTAAGTAAAATTTCTGTGTGTGCTGCAGTACGTCAATAAGGCAAGGGCTCAGCGTAATATTTTGCTCAAGAAGCAAAAGTCATTGATCACTACGCCATATTCTCTTCGCTTGGCAGGCAGCTTGATGATTGCAGGGCGTGTAAAATGGACACAGAAGGAAGCTGTTGCCCTGCCTGTGGTAGGTCCGCTTAGTCGACGCTTACACGCGTACAAATCGACCCCACCCACTCAATCCGAATCGGTGAGGTTAATGTCGCTTATTTATTTGTTGACTAAGTCAACACGCCATAAAACCTGCAAAGAATAAGGATGTGGCAAATCTGCTAGAAAAACAGTTTCGAGATAAGTGGCAAGATTTGGAAGAGTTGCGTTACCCGACAGCAGAATGCATTAGAAAACGATGAGGAACCTCAAGGCAATAGCATTTTAAATTATTTTATCAAGTAATAGCAATAAAATTAGGGGGGGGGGGTGTAGAAATCCAAGTAGGTAGTAGCAAACAAAAAGGTTTAAAACCCAAAGTTTTTCAAACAAATGGGACATATCCAAAACGGTTTTCTTAAGAATGGCACATATCAAAGAACTGATGATCAAAAAGGGATATCTCCAAAAAATTACTTAATGGATCCAATTTATGTTTTTTTTATCCAAATTAGTTACAATACTGTTTTTTATTGCTATGTTTTTTCCTAAAACTCAAAGGTCCTTAAAATTACACGGTTTTTTTATACGTCAAAAATTTCTGAAACTGTATATATTCCTTTTTGTTCCTCTACTCCTCAATTAAGGATGAGAAAAAAATGGAGTTTTGTATGCCGAGTATGTGAGAGCCGAGCGTGATGAAACTTCAAAGTAATTGATCATATACTCTGCGACATAATGCTAATTAAATCCGGTGCTAAGCAAGAAAATCCGCGTCAGAGCATCAGTGAATAAAATTTCAAAGAATAGAACAAAAAATTAAATTAATTAATACAGTATCATCTACAGACTCGTCCCCACAACAAATTAAAAAGACCCTGACGAAGTTGTGCTAATTCGACAACGAGAGGACAAATTCAATTAACTATTTCAATTTAAAAACTTCCTTGTTTCTTATGTAGTAGAGTTTAGTTTGTTCAATGAACTAGGTTAAGTTTGGATCTTTGATGGAAGAAAGTTGGAGATTGCTAATAAGAGATGACATTGAAATTAGTTAGTACTTAGTTTAAAAAAACTAATATCTGATTTAATTTCCGAGAAAAATGGGTTTGGATGTAATGAGAATAAGCCCTGTGTTTCCGATTTGGAGGGCGGGCTTATGCAGACAACTATGTAGATTTTAAAAAGTTCGCAAACGACTTTAACCGACGTTCCCCGTACGTCAGTTCGTTCGTGTCGTTTGCATCCATAACTTAGTGGAAGCTTACTGTACAAGTACATCCCTCGCCTAACGCCCGGTTCTCACCGAAGAGAAAAAAAAGAAAGGATAAATCAATTAAAAAATATATATGCGAGTCATTAGAACCCTGTAACGCTATTTTGACACCATGCTGTTGTTTATTTTTAGACATCTTCACTTAGGTTACCCTTCATTTCATTTATTTCCATCGTAGGTATTACATAAATACTTGATGTCGTTATTTACTATATTTAAATAGGACTATTACATTTAAAACACAAGTTATTATTAGAAAAGGAAAAAGGAAGCACCATAAGGGATTGTCACGCAGAAAAAAAACTGTCAGTGATACATAATAATATGTAACATAAAACAAAAATTATAAGAGTTGGCCATTTTATGGCCTGGTGTTTATAAAATTACAATAATGTCAGAAATTATAAATTAAATTAAGATTTTACACGTCAAGAACACTCCATAAAATCTGCTGTTTAAGGGTATTCTTAACACTTTGACTGTCACCGACGCATTTTGCCTTCTTCAGTGGCTGCTTATGCCTCCGGGTAGCATCGATGAAGCTTGGCAGTAACGCGATAACTCACTACCAATCTAACCAGCCTCTGCTTAAAGCTGCACCAACATAAAGCAGCCTGTGCATAAGTAGCCAATGTCCAAGCTAAGTATAGTTGAATACCTCTTGTTCCACATGGCTGAGTCGAACTAACAAGGCTATGGTTTCGAGGGGCATGGATGTACTATTACATCCAATCCAATGGAATTGCGGTAACAACACTTATTGTTGTGTTACCGCAATTCTATGTAGAATGTACACTAGCTAAACTCGATGTAGAGTGTTTATAAACAAACCACGACACAAAAAGTAAAACTTACTTGCTTGGTGTCGAGTTTCAGATATAATTGTAAGCAATATTTATTGTAGGAAGGATCACAAATCAACTGTGATCCTTCCTAAGTAATGTAAACTCCGTATAAAAAGACGCGGCAACAAAGTGACTTTTAGGTTAAGTATAGGCGGTTTGTTTGCAAACATTCTACATTGAGTTTGGTTAGTGTATAGTCAATAGAATGCAAAAATGTTTTGCTCATTCACAATCGTGAAGGTTCTTCCACAATCGTATGAATGTAACTTAGCAAATCACCCGTACCCAGAACAAGAAGGCGATAGGAACTTCCAGTTTATTTTGCTGCAAAAAGAAACTTGATCTAGTAGGTACCTATGGTATTTAAGACTAAAAATTCTTAGTATTGTGCCATCCACTAGTGCACTTCCAGTCCTGCATCCAACAGATCCATTGACGACCGGTCGACCTAACTCTATTGAATTTAAAACATTTTAGTATTTTTTTCTTAAAGTCAATTTAAAAGTGCCAGTTTTAAATTGACTTTCATTTTAACACCGTAAAGGAAAAATTCCACTTAAAAATCCATCAAATCCCGACAGCGAGGAATGTGCAAGCAGCTTCTTAAAAGCATATTTGAACAGCGGCGATTTTATCAAAGTAGTAGAGTTACCTTCAGGCGTTACCCCGACCCAGAATAGCGCCGCCACCTAGTTTATCTTATTATTACGTTAAACAAAGGATTTTTTTAATATCCATTGGGCAGTGTGTCTATTATTAGCTTTTTTTAATGCCTCTGTATTAGTTTTATTTTGTATGGTGAATTTACTAACACGTTTTCATTAGAAACATTTGAAGTTGTTGATCTAATAGTTATTCAAAACGTCTGCCATCTACGAGCAAAAATGTGGCTAAGAAACGTTAAACTACCCTCTATATAGCCCAGATCTAACCCCTTTTGATTATTATTTATTTTTATAATTTACAAAAGAACTTCGTGGATTTTTTTACTGACTATGTAGAAGTTAAGTTTGCAATTTCGGCATATTTGGAAGGCCTTGACAAAACATTTTTTTACGAAGGTATAGGAAAGCTTTTTGAAAGATCTGAAAAGTGTATTAGGCTTAAGGGAGAATATTGATAAGGAAAACAAAATATTTGTTTTATTTTGACCCCCTTCCCTGCCATTCTGCGAACTTTTTAAACTCCCCTCGTATTGACCATCAGGCAGTAGGTACAGTCCGACCAGAAAGAGTATAAATTAATTATCGAGGAACTAAAATTTACTGTAAACTGGCAACTCTTTATGAATATATTTTTGTCGCTATAGTGAATATGTCGCTTGATTCAGCTTTTCTTGTTAAAATAATCTGAAATCTTGCACTTTTTATTTGTTCAACTAACCAGAATAATTTTCCGCTAGCGGCAACACTGCAATTTCCCCATTGAATCGTATTTTGTAGTGCAACCCTTTATTTTTGATACTTTATTTATGTTTGGTTGCAGGAAAATCTGAAAGCACTGTTATAATTATAAGGATTGTTGATAAAGGCACAAAAATTAGCGGAAAATTTGGTACTCCCGCGAAGCACAGAAAAGGTCGACCTAAGAAAGTGCTGGGTGATTTTGATATTAGTGCTATCAGACAAAAGATTCATAATTTTTATTCAGTTAGGATAGAAGCTCCTACATTGTCGAAATTGCTAGCTGTTTTAAAAGAAGATATCAACTATGACGGTGGTAAAGAACATTTAGGTATGACAATTGTTAAAAATATATAAAAAAAATATCAAGTATCAAAACGTTTTGCCGTAGTATATGGTAATACCATGTAAACAATAGTGGCGCCCTTATTTATTTACTACGTTTTCTGGTCGGACTGTACAGTAATAATTTCATTCAGGGGTCGATAGGCTTATTTTATAAGTATATGTTTCTCTTAATTGTCACTTCATCTTCACTTTAAGTTTTTTAAATTTCAGTTGCATGACTTAATTAGTAAATTATCTACAAATTGCGGCTACCTATGTATATGATTCTAATGCCGGGGCGACCGCGGCGTAAGAATTGACGCCTCCAACTCCCGTGGGTCGATGTCGTAAAAGGCTACTACGGAACTCTACCAGAGGGAATTGCTTCATCGTTGTATATTTTAACACCTCTACTGCGATCTCCAACCCGCATGGCCAGCATGGGGACTTTGGCATAACCTCCCTAATGTTATGAGCTAAGTCGCTTATCAGGAGAGGCCTACGTCCAGCTGTGGACTAGTATAGTCTATGGATGTGATATGATTCTGTATGACAATCCGTCATTATTTATTTGCACTTATTTTTGCCCATAAACGGATGTACGGCTTTAAAACCTCTCCATGTTCCATTTGAAGCAACATGATGTTTCCGAGTCCATCAATCTTGCAGAAAGCGGGCAGCATACCGAAAAATGGCTCGGACGTAACGAAGAGGAATCGTTGTCCATATCATAAATCAAAATGTATTGAATTACCGGGCGGGCGTTACTACATGAATGTTAGACTTGGGACTCAGTGGGGAAATATGTGCCTGAAATTTTATACGCTGTTTTCAACAGAAGATCAAAGGCCCTAATCTCGGTAAGCGGTCTGGGCTGCTTTAATCTGAACTTTATATATGGTGAAACTGATCCTATGTATTTGTACGTACTCAGGCCCGTATTATGAAAGCTTGCTCGGCTTGAGTAACTCTTTTCTATGGCATAAGAATGGCATAAACTCGTTCTGCTCGCTCTCAATGGGTTATGGCTGAAAATCAGTGTTTTTGCTACTTGAGCAAAATATTCCGCTGAGCCATTGCCTTTTTGATGTACTGCAGCACACACAGACATTTTACTTAGATATTAATTGTGTTATTGTTTGTTTTTATTACTTAGCCAACTGTATTTTATTATGGTTTCTTTTTACTAGCATCCTGTATAATTGCTGTAGTCTGATTTGTATGTGTATGTCTGAAGTCGTAAATAAAAACCTTATCTATCGTAAGCGTTACTCAAGCGTAGATCGATGACTGAGCAAGCTTTTATAATGAGGACCGTAGACTACGAGACTTAGGAACGTAGAACTCTCTGTCACAGGCATGAAATTCTATCGTTAGATGCATGAAAGTTGCAGACCTGTGTGGCTTTTTTCGCATAGCAATAACTCGTCACCTACCTAGTTTTTTAATAGCACGAAATCTCAGTGACATTTTGCTCAATCGTTGTTAGGTTTCCGTATACGAAGGGTCAAAACGGAACCCTATTACGAAGCCTCCGCTGTCCGTCCGTCTGTAACGTTGCAATATCTCATGAACTGTAAGAGGTAGACAGTTGAAATTTTTAGGTAATGTGTATTTCTCTTGCCGCTATAACAATAAATAATAAAAATAAAATAAGTACCAAATATAAAGGGGGCTCCCATACAACAAACGTGCTTTTTTTGTTTATTTTTGCACTTAATTTGTCAAGGCTGTATCTCTGGAACTACATTATGTAGACACATGAAACTTAAAATAAAATAAAGTTGAAAATTTAAAGGCGTCTCCAAACAAGTGAAAATTTGATGTTCTTTGAAAAAGTTGCCTGATTTTTACTGCACGGAACTCTTCGTGTGTGAGTCGACTCGCACTTGGCTGTTTTTTTTTATATCTAGGTGCTCTAAATCTTTAATCTTGACGACTGATGTGGCGCGGCGGGCGAAGGTCCGCCTGCGACGCAGGAGGTTGTGGGTTCGATTTCCGCCTTGGGCCAAATGTTTGTACGATCTGCAAAGATTTGTTCCGGGTGTTCTGGGTACTTTCTATGTATAAAAAAAAATATATATCTATGTAATGTATTGTATTAAGTATATCAGTCATCTAGTACACATGACAACTTCTGCTTAGCTTGGGGCTAGATGATGCTGTGTGGATTGTTCAGCATTTAAAAAAATATATTTTCTGTAGCCACCACTTTGTAGAAAGTGTAATTTTGGTTTCGAGAACCATAAGTACGAGTTTGGTTAACAGATGGAGCTTCGTTCGTTTCCAATATTCTGGGCATAATACGTCTGGTCAGCGCTTAGTCAGCATTTATTGTATTGTTAGATAATGCAAGCAATTTTTGCTGTATCGTTCATGATTCGCAGAAATTGTTTATCTAGCTAGTTGATGGAAGAGAACTTGAAGAAAATTGGTTTTCGTAGAAGGTTGTCATTGACATAGAACCTTTTTGCCCGTTCGTTGCTAAGTATTATACAGTGTTTAGCCACTGCCCCACCGCGGCGCACGCTGTGCACGGCCACGCGGCACATTTTAGCTGCGTGGGTTTGTTTCTTTGACAACGTGGGCCTACGTCTACACTGCAGCACACACATACATAAAAATTAACCCACAACTGTAGGGCAGTACAGTTTTAACATCCCACTTCTCGCAGTGAAGCTACGCACGCGTGTACCGCGTGCATAGCGTTGACAGCGTTGAGCTGCGTGGGTGCCATATTCGAGCAAGCCACGCGTGTAGCAATGACGTCATTAAACCCGTATTCGTGCGTAGCGTGTTTGTATTTGCATTTATCTAATTAATCTTGACACACGTGCGTAGCCTCTCCGTACGCAGCGGGTGGGCAGCGGCTTTACTTTTACATTACCAAGCTCCGAGTATCCTACACCTGTATTAGCATTTAAGAAAAACTATGTAACGGCATTCATGACTGTGTGTAGTCATCACACTATAATAACACTAATAATATTATAAATGCGAAAGTATGGATGTTTGATGGATAGATGGATGAATGGATGTTTGCTACTTCTTCACGCAAAAACTACAGATCGGATCGGGCTGATTTTTTTCAGATAGGTAGTTCTTGGCCTGGAATAAAATATAGGCTACTTTTAACCCCATAAATCAGTTCCCATGGGATAGAAATAACCTTTAAACGTTTCCATCGAAACAACGCGAACGAAGCCGCGGGCAAAAACTGGTAATATTATAAATACGAAAGTTGTAATACGTAAGGTGTAAAAAGGTTGGCTAGATGGATGTTTTTTAAAGTGGTCTTAAACAGCGCGGCAGATATCTATTTAGGCCTGTAAAAAAAAAATCAGCCGGGTACAAACTGGTGTTACAGGTCGTAATGTACTTGACATTCGCAGCGAGCATGATACGTTACGCCTTATGCTAAAATCCGTCTAGTTGCTCGTAAGCGCCTTATTTCCCCGTACTGACTGCACTAACGCTCGCTGCTCAACACGTTTAATTACGCCCTGTACACCGGTCGGTACCCAGCTTTAGATTTTGACGCGACGCAGAAAAGTTAATTTCTTGCACAGCGCCAGCCATCTCGCTCAGACTTGTTGAAATTTTATACTCAAGCTGAAATAAACTTTTTTGCGTAGTAGCTAGAATCTAAAATGTTTAAAAACGTTATCAAAGAACAATAATTAAATCGTGGTCGTTATATAACGGATCTATGGGATTCCGGAAAAACACGCGTGCAAAGTCACGGGCAGAAACTAGTTAGGAATAAATTCTCTTCGTTTGACATCAAAGATTATTTATCGGGTATTTATCGCGTAAATACCTTATGTTTTTATTTTCCCTTCGTTTACATCGCTTTGCAGCGATCGTGGTCACGGGGCGACTCTCCGTTTGTTTCTTCGTTTCGTCAAAATTTATATACATAGAAGTCGTAACTACCAACTGTTCCCGCGGGTGTCGTAAGAGGCGCCTAAGGCTCCACCGGATGCAGGCAGCAGCGTCCCTTGCTGAACAATTCTACCACCGAAATGCGATCCCCAACCCGCATGCCAGCGTGGGGATTATGGGCATTACCCCCCGTGAGATCAAAGCCAATAAGGCGCTTATCAGGGGGAGGCATGGGTCCAGCAGTGGACCAATATAGGTTCTGGACTTTTAATGACATTATTGCATGTCGTTTACTTAATATAAAAAATATAAAATTATAAATTATAATAACGGCAACATAAAAAATTCATTGATGTCATATAATACTTGTTCAATGAGTCACTTTCTTAGTTTTTTCTTAAAAATATGTGTGGAAGCTGCATCACGGATCCAGTCGGGCAGCCGATTGTAAACCGAAGGACGCATTATATAAACGGACCTCTCTGATTTCTGTATCTTATGTTCAGGTGTGACCAGGCGGTAGTGGTGGTTGTTACTACGCAGGGCGCGAGCGGCGTTGATACCGCGGCGCTGGAACAGGTCCACGTTGTTGTGGGTGAACAGAGCTATTTGGTAGATAAGTTCACCCGTGAGAGTGAGTATGTTGTACTCCTTGAACAGCTCCCTGCATGAGACGTCACTCGGGACACCTGCCATCGCGCGTAGAGCTCGCTTTTACATCACGAAGGCCCGATGGACGTCGGCCGCTCGCGCCCACAGCTCTACCCCGTACGAGAGCGAACTGTGGACTGTCGCGTAGTAGCAGGAGCGGACTACGTCGGGCGACGCGGTGCTCGCTAGCCTTCGTAGTGCAAAGCAAGACCCTCCTAACTTACCGCAGAGTGAGTCTATATGCTTATCCCATACAAGGGAGCTGTCCAGGTGGAATCCTAGTAAATTTATAGCATGTACTTGTTCCAGCGCCGTATCTCCGGCTACTACATTCAACGAGGGCGCCCTTCCGTTGACTGAAACTAATGAGGCAGGTTTTGTCCCTGTTCAGCGCGAGACCGTTAGATCTAAACCATGACTCAAGTTGCCGGATAACCATGTTCAGTCTGCGCTCCAACTCACCTACCGTAGGTCCAGTGACTACCGCGGCTACATCGCCCGCATATATGTATATTTCGGCGTTATCGATGGTGCCAGGCAGATCGTTGAGGAGCAGGCTGAACAGGGTGTTCGACAAACAGGACACCTGAGGAACACCCATGACCACCACTACTTGAGTTCTTTTGGACATAAAGGAGGTTAAGAGGGTTAGGACGGGGCCACGTATGCCATAGAACTGAAGTTTCTTGGCTATAAGGCAGTGATCGGCTATCCATCAATGGAGCGTCAAAATAAAACGGATGTAAGTGCTCTGTCATGACTTTTGGTCGCATGTGGCACACAATTGTCTATAACTACAATATCGATGGCATTTCGATCAGCAGAACAACGATGATCAAGGATCTGGGAGTCACATTCGATCGGAAACTCACGTTCAATGGTCACATCTCTATCTTAACTAAGGAGTCCTACTTGAGGCTGGGTTTCGTGCTTAGAAATGCACGTAACTTTCAGAGCGAGTTCGTGGTAAGGCCCCTTTTTAACGCTTTGGTTCGTAGCAAGCTAGAGGCCAGTTCTTGTGTATGGAGCCCGCATGAAAAAAAATATGATCTGCTCCTAGAAAAAGTTCAAAAAGCATTTCTAAGACACCTCTATAAGCGCGTACAGGATATTACCCATTTATGTATCCCAAGAATGATGAATCCCATGATGAATCCGAAGAAAAAGAAATAGATTAACGTAGGTAACATAACTTTCTATTGTTATCTAAACTGATGTTATCTGAACCGTCGGAAAACAATTACGGTTGTAATGAATGTCTGTCAAACATTGAGAGTCTGCCATTGGTTGTAGATATCTGTAGAGATGCGATTCCGGCCTTTATATCGGAGGGGAATAAAGATTGATATTGCTTGGGTGTAATTGTACATTAGTCTTCGACTGTTCGTATGGGATGAAGATCGTCCGATACGATTTGTCGAATTTGTCGATACAAAGTGGGGTAGCTTGGATCTGTACTCGGAAAAGATAAAGGGATATAAAATGGCTAAGTTTAATGCCTTCACTGCCACATTTCAGCGTGGCGACCCGCGCAGAGGCGTCGCTGGGGCTGTCCAAGAACGTCATGTGAGTCACTGGCACTAATCTTTGAGAAAATTACGATTAAAACTATAGATTAGTTTGACTATTATGCAGGTTTTGTAAGAAAGGGAACCTTTCCGTACTATATATTTAAACATTTCTATTCTTTTTTTATCTATGCGCCCGAATACTTGAACGCAACTCAGATATAAACGCGTCTTAACACGTGATTTTTTGACAGTCTTCAATAATTATGTGTCAAAAATTCGTCTCTTGAGACGTGCATATATCTGAGTTGCGTTTGAGTATTCGGGCGTTAATAAACTAAATTTTAAATTTACCAAATCTTAGTAATATTACAAATAAAAATAAAATATAGTTAAAGGTTCTATCCTTATCAGCATACATTCGTCCCCCCCCTTCCCCCTTGTTGTTGTTCAACAAGGGGGGATCTTCCCATAATCTCCACGCATGGCAAGTGGATTGGTCGCTTAAGGTATGTTGGCGTATGATCGGATACGGTTAAGACCATCACATTAATAGCCGATATAAGAGGTATTTTCTCAGCTGACTACATATATGCCGACGCCATTAAATAGCTTCATAGAAAATGGTAGCAGCAGTAGAAAATAGCCCAGAGTGCGTTGGACCAGAGGAAGTGTCTATAGTTTAGTAAAAATTAGCTAAAATTGATATGTACGATAGTGTGAAGTGAGAAATCAAGTCGTCTGGTGTAAATAGATCTGCAAACGTCTGTGCTCAGTCAATATCCGCCCGATCTGTAGTTATGACGTAACCGATATAAATCTGGGATATACAGGGTGCCTTGTAATGTTGTAACGCAATTAGTTATAGTTTTTAATTGAAAACTCATGTATGAGCCGAATAAGACGTCTCATACGTTTAATTTAGTTAAGACATGATGAAGTTTGTGTTAGTTCAGGTACCAAAACTAATGTGAAATTTAACTTAGGTGAGCGCTGTTACTTGTCTAACAAGATAAAACCTTAACGCGTTCACTGCCAAGCTTGTGCCACTGCGAAGCGTCGCTGAGCAACCCAAGTGTTAACCTAAACTATAGTTTAAGGTTGTAGCTTAGATTTTACTGGACCAGTTGACAAACAGAATTGAATTGAATTTAAACTTTTATATTTAACCAAAACAAACGTTTTAGCTTAGATTTCCACAGGACCACGCGACGTAGGTATCTTATGGCAGAAAGGTCGCGG
Source organism: Eupithecia inturbata (assembly GCA_963662085.1). NCBI lineage: Eukaryota > Metazoa > Arthropoda > Insecta > Lepidoptera > Geometridae > Eupithecia > Eupithecia inturbata. The sequence goes on along the minus strand of OY759180.1, from coordinate 2,672,147 downwards.
AAATTTTACCGACATCCTCTCTTATTTTGTATTTTACGTTGATTTTAAGAAGCAGAAATAAAAAAATAAATAACGCTGAACAATTCACTGCATCATCTAGCTCCAAGATAAGCATAGCTTGTGTTATGGGTACTACACTGATAAACTTAAAACGATACATTACATTGATATATATTATTATTACTTATGCATATCAAACCCCCAGAACAAACGCGGAACAAATATCTGCAGATCTACAAACATTTGTCCCGGGGCGGGAATCGAACCCGCAACCTCCTGCATTCACAGGACATTGACATATAGACAAACGTAATTTTCTAAAAAATAAATTATATTAATAAGTAGATTACATCTAAGGAATTAAATAGTTTTTACAGACATACGCAGTTATCCGATACGGGTTTTTTCCTTATAAAGTACGGAACCCTAAACATACAGGGAAATAAAGGTACCATAGGAAAATTCAATGTGCCTACCCACACCCGGTATGATTACGTGGGATTATAGGTGAAGAGGTATCTTATGTAAGCATTGCCTTTGTTTGAACTGAATATAAAATTATAGTATCAAACTTGTACTCGGTTCTAGAATCCAAGATATTTTATGTGAACATAGACATTTATGTACGAAAACCTTCGATCAGGTATCCGCCGCGTAGTCCCGTAATTTTTTGTGTCTTGGATGAGTGATTTTTGCAATTTTGCTAAGCATGCTTCCTGTCCGAGCGCTAAAATGACACTAGTTGAAATCGTAAACCAACATGTCGAATGGTCTATCTTTTATACTATAATGATAGAGACGGTTTCAGGGTGCGCATTGTGAATCTGTGGGGGCCGGCGGGTACAGTGATCGATGATGGAAGCATAACTAAAACTGATAACGATTACATAAAACAACAAGGTTAAAGCTAGGTAATTACTACAAAACATATTTCAATAACGCATAATTGCATACGCGCAGCGAAAGTGGTTCAATTACAAGTTCAAAAACGGACGAGAGACGAATGAAAGCTTTGAAAACCAAAAATCGTTTCGAACTTCTGCAACTTGCTCCGATGATACCGGTGTCGTAAAACATTCTCCACCAATATTTCTTTGGTTTTGGTAACCCCTTTGTTTACAAAAAATATCTAGGATCCTAGAACCGAGTATAATTCGAATTATTCGTACCAAATGCGTCCGGTACTAATGTGGAAAGAGCTCTTAAAGATTCAATGGGTAATTCATATTGCAATGAAATTGTTGGCGTACGCCGGGGTTTGTAGCTATAAAATATATCTGCGATTATTTAAGATGAGCAAGAGTTTATGAAGAAAGTGTGACAAAATTAAAGAGCGCCATTGTAAAGTTGTTTTCACATAAAATAATCAAGAATTGCGGGACATTTCCACACATCATCATTCAAGTAAAAGTAAGGAAAAGCAATTTCCCTTCTTCGTTCCTTATCAGGTTATACAGAACACCGTATAGTCTGATAAGGGAGAGAACGAGGTAGCATATAGGCGTTCAAAGACATTTTTTTTTTCCAATACGAAAGCATGAAATACGATTTATTTATTACTAGCTGATCCCGTGGGCAACACGCCCACGCTATTAAGTAATAAACATATTTGAATTATTTGATCATCCTACGGGAACACTGCAGTTTTTCGGGACTATAAAGCTTATATGTTTTAATGCAAAATATAAGCTAGGTTGGTACAAAATTTCATTCAAATCCGTTCAGCCGTTTGAGCGTGCAAAAGTAACAACATACACACAAACTTTCGTCTTTATTACATTAGTGTATGTTGCAACACGCATTGGATTCAATTCAGGTGTCGTAAAGCTAAACTTGCATTATTATTTCGACCGTTTTGAAAGGGACCTCAACATTTTTAGTGCTGTTATAGAAATTATATTATATAATTTCTATAACTTATCCAGTTATAGAAATTATATATATATATGCCCGCGGTTTTGCACGCGTTGTTTCTATGTAAACGTTTAAAGGTAATTTGTATACCATGGGAACTGATTAATGGGACAAAAAGTAGGGTATGTTTTATTTGAGGCCAAGAAATACCTGTACACAAAAATAAACCCCGATCCGTTGAGTAGTTTTGGCGTGAAGAGGTAACTAACATCCAAACTTTAGCATTTATAGTATTAGTGTGATGAAGTGTGAAGTTATAAATTATATGAACATTCCATCTATAACGGTTCCTTTTCCAAACCAGTAAATTGAAGAAAGATTTAGAAAAAAATATTTTTGTTTTTATTAATAATTTATCTGTTTTGGTTACTGGGCAATTAAACTTCATTCTTGAAGCACAAAGGAAATAACTATTGCGTAATATTTCCAGTTTCCATCAAACAGATGGCATGCATCATATCCTTCTTTGAACGGCTGGAGCACGGTGTGGAGCTGAACAGTAGGTGAGCTTTGTAAATAAATATTCATAAAATAACACTGTAAGATGCCACATTTTTGATCTTTCAGTGTCAATTATCTTCTGTTCGTGGCTTTTACAACCAAATACTTCAAATTAATTTAAAATATTATAACAACTACTTCTTACGTTTTTTTCTGCCCAGCTGAGTTACCTCTACATGTTCTCCAATTCATTCATTTCATTCATTTGCGTAATGGGCGCTCACGAGCGCGTCACAGTTTCATAAATGAACACGTTTATAGTTGTTCTTAAAGGAACTCAAAGGAGCCTTTTCCTTTGAGTTCGCGTCGTAGGTTGTAGCTTTAACTTGATACTTCTTCTCTTTCTTCTCTTCTCTTCTTCTTTTTGTTATTGGCAATATGTGACTGGTTTTTCACTTTTCTGCCAGTATCTAGTTCATGGAAATTGTAAATAAATATTCATAATAAGCCGTAGGTATGGCAACACTAATTTTTAGGATGCTACGTTTTTGATCTGTCAGTGTCAATTCTCTTCTGTTCGTGGCTTTTACAACCAAATCTTTTGTGCTCATACTAAATATGAGTTTTTATCTAATTATAATCACACACAGTCCTAATGCAATCAAGCCTTTTTATTATCCTCCTCATCCTCAACAGCTTATACTGGTCCACTGCCGGACGCAGGCCTCCTCCTGATCAGCGCCTTATTGGCTTTTATCTCATGGGGGTAATGCCCATACGCCCCACGCTGGGCATGCGGGTTGGCGATCGCATTTCGGTGGTAGAATTGTTCTGCAGGGGGCACTGCTGCCCGCCCCGGTGGATATTTTGATTATAACTTTTCTACTTTTTATTCCACATTTCTGAAACTGTCATAGTTTTCAAAACACAACAAGCCCTTAAAACGGGATATTTGTCTGGATTTGTGGTGTTTTGGGCGTGTCGTGGTAGTCTTCTTCGGTGCACTGCTGAACAATCTGAACATGGCTGAGTTTGAGGGGTCGATTCTTGCGCCACGACTGCCATGGCAAGCTTCTTGTATCACTAAAATATATTCCCTCTATACATATAACAAGTCTATTATTTATTACAAGCCAGATATAGGTGAGCAAGGAAGGAGATGGCGAAGGGCTACGCCGAACAGGCGGCTTCTACCTAAGTGACATGATAAATATTTTGACGCATATAAACCGCCAAATTTTTAAATTTATTATATTTTTAGTATTTATTGTTATTACAGTTGAAGTGTTACTTATGTATAGAAAGTTTCATGTGTCTACATATTGTGGTTTAAGAGATGCCTTGACAAACAAAAAGCAAAGATAGTAAAATAAACACGTATTTTATTTTTATTATTTGTTGTTATAGCGGCAAAAAAAATACACATTGTATGAAAATTTCAACTGTCTACCTCTTAGGGTTCATCATCCCTGTGACGGACGGACGGACGGATGGACAGCGGAGGCTTATTAATAGGGTTCCGTTTTCACCCTTCGGTTACGGAACCCTTAAACCGGACGAAAGACGAGAGAATGAAAGCTTTCAAAACTAAAAATTGTTTTAAACGTGTATGATTGGCTCCGCTGATAACCAGTATCGTTAAATATTTTCCACTAATATTGTTTTATTTTTTTACTCTTTATCATCATCATACGTCCTGCTGCTGAACATAGCCCTTTTTAAACTCTTTTGTTTACAAAAAATATCTAGGATTCTAAAACGAAGTATATGGTAGTTAGATATATTTCCGTTTCTAGCGAAAAAGTGCGATTAGAAAAGCTGTATGAATTGAGCAATGAGTTAGATATTTCCGTTGGTAATAGAATAAGAAGTAGAAATTTCAATTGGGGATACCAGATTCCGATTTCCAGGTCAAGTGCTCATACTGGTTAACATCTGTACTGTGGCAGAGTTTAGTTGAACGAAAATAAATCATTCTCAGTGAGTATCCCACCGCTAAATGATCTATAAAATCTCTTTGAGGCCGGCAGACTTCTTAATAATTTTAGGTGTAGAGCTATTATTGAGATTAAAAAAAAAGTTGTAAGAAATTGAATAAAAACTTCATGAAATAAAAAAGGCTAAATCGTCTTTCTTTAAAAAAATAAGTAACTCTGATTCCGTAATATAGCAGAAATCCTGGAAAATACACACACACACAACAACGCATAACAACGTATAATGGGATAGCTACCACGATTTGTGCTATTTTCAGTGTCAATCAATCTATGCTTGAGTGAAGTTTATTCCATAGAAAAGCGTTACTCAAACTTAGATCGATGACTAAGCAAGCCTTCATAATACAGGCCATAGTATTAACTAACTAACATAACCATTTTCCTGTGTTTCCCTGTACTTATCCCCGCATAGAACAATCTAAATATAATGTACTCTACACGCGTAACAATGTAACACTAAAACTAACAAATAACATTATATGTCTGTATAGTACCACTAAACGGCAGGGAATAAGAAAAAAATAAATAATCGTCTCGAATCTCGTACTTACTATGACTTAAAAGCACGTATTAAAGATTATTTGACGTCTGTAACTCCGAGTACATCCAGTCGTCCCGTGACCACGATCGCTGCAACGCGATGGAAACGTAGGGGAAAATAAAATGAAAGGTACGCGATAAATACCCGAGAAAATAATCTTTAATATGTTAACAGATCGAGGAAGTTTAAAAAGTTGTATAAACGCGCGTTTTCACGCATTTCGTTCAGCCCTAGGCCAAATAACCCTCACGCACCACAAATTTTACCTCTACTGTTAAAAATAACGGATGAACATCCGATGTCCGATACCGCTCTCCAAATCCTACAACAGCAACAGGTTTCGTATTGTGACCATTCAGGCTCGCTACCTGTGATAAAAACTCTTTCAGTTTTTAAATAGGAACTCTTTGTTATCGACACCTCTTATTCGATACATGTCTTTTTGTATCTCTGCCGTATAAACGGCCAGTGTTTGCTATAAAATTAAATTTCAGGAATGGTAACATAAATATTTAAAATGCGGTTTGGTTAGGTGGACGGAAGGATGTCTTTACTAGACCAAAACTACCAACTGAAGATCAGCTTGGATTGAACGGCTAAAATTTTGCACAAATATTATAAATGCGATAGTTTAGATGTTTAGATTTTAGGATGTCGTTACCTCTTCACAACATAACTACTGAACGGATCGGGATTAAATTTTGCGTAGATAGTAGTTCTAAAGGGGTTACCCTGGGTACCCTGGGAAACCTGAGTTATAGGCATATAGGCTGTTTATCCCGGGTAAAGCCGCGGGCAGAATCTAGTTTAACTATAAAAGTTTAGCATAACATCAAATGCGTTTAATAACCTTTGTACAATTTGTTTTACAATGTTGACGTGGATGGTTTCAGTAAACTACTTTTTGCTTATTTTATTCCTTTATCAAATTGTATGTGTGCCAGTGAGACCTGGCAGTCTACATAAATTTTAAATTTGGAACGCGATTTGTTTTTAAAAGATTCCGTATTCAAACCGGCCAGCCCGCGATTATACCTGTCATGGCGGTCTGGATTCTACGTCAACGTATTTCAAATGGATTTAGCGAAATTCGGGTATATTTTTATGGAAAAATATGGACAGATTTTTGTGTTTTTATTTTGAAATCTGTATCTTGCTTTTTTTCTCGGCGTTGTGTAATTTTTTTTTTTTGCGTGTTTATATTGTATTGTATTCATTTATTTCAGATAATTATGCATATTATATTAAGTTTCGTTCGTATATTATTTTTCATAATATTATTTTTCAAAATATTAAACTACTTAATATTTTAGTTTAGAATCGAACATCGCTGTGTCGGTAATGAGTAGAAAACAAAAGTTTCGGTTTAGATAAACAAAGCTGTGTGAAGTGTCCGGCATTATTTATTTAGTTATTTTTAAACATAACTACCAAATGAGTGAATACAGGACATTCATATCTACAGCCACCAAGTCGGATTCCCGTAGGTAAATACATATTTTGTATTAGTCCGTTCAGTACAGTTGGAGACCGGCTAGGTGGAATGACGACCTGCGAAAGACTGCAGGCAGATGCTGGATGCGGCAAGCTGTAGACAAGGCGCTATGGCGCTCATTAGAGGAGGCCTATGTCTAGCAGTGGACTACTATAAACTGATGATGTAAATGTATGATGTTTATTGTGTACTGTTCAAGCATTTTATAAATAGATTCAAAATAAAGAATATATCTTGGAAAAAAAAATGGATTTGGTTTAGTTTTCCACCCTCTTCACAAATATCTCGTTCCTTACAAACCCGCTGAATTAATAACTGAACCAAATCTATCAGCTCAATATTGAGATTCCAAAATGAACCCAAAAAAGCAATTCCTTGGAGCAGTAAACAAAATTTAACGCTCTGCAGCACATCAAAGAAGATACTATATCATTGAATCTTGTTGCAGCTGAAGGAAAACAGCTGGAAAATTACAAAATAAAAACACGGCTGTCGCTGAGGATAAAACACTGTAACACTAATATTATAAAGTTGAAAGTTTGGATGTATGTATGTAAGGATGTATTTATGGGGGACATGTCCAGCTGTATACGTCTTTTAGTTCAGATGACGATGTTGTTGGATAGCTTGGAAGCGTGTTACTCCTTTAAGGGTGATCGTCACGGGTTGGCGCGAGATTCAAATTTGTTTGTGGTTTATAATTTTTTCTGCTTTCTATATAGAATAAAACTAACGGAAAAGTAATTTACGGCAAATCAGAAACCATTTCCTATTAACCTACGAAAAAACTAACTTCGGTTCACTGGTATTTTTAGAGCATTTGGGAAAATAAGAGAATTTGGGATAAAAATCAACATTTTCCCAAATGCTCCCTAAAATTAATTTAATGGAAGTTGGCTTTATAATGGGTTTAAAATGTTTTACGATATCCGGCAAATTACTTTTACGTAGTTTTATTCCTTGTAGAACGCAAATATAAATAAAAAACCACGAAAAAATTTGAATATTGCGCCAACATGTGACGATCAACGCCTAAACGAGAATAACAATGTTTTATTTTAAAATGTACAATGTAGTCTTAAAGTTAATTATAACTATAATACTACTAGATAAATTTACTTTAAAGATAGGTAACTTAGTACAAACACGTTATAAAGGTATACATACATATGGGCTAAAAGACTTAGTACTTCAAGGCTTCTATGAGTTGCATGTCTCGTTCCCTTCGTGCTAGTTATAAAACTATATTACGGCAAGGTAGAGCTCAATACCTCACAATGGCTAGACGCTTGGGTTAGTTTATTAAGATATTATTAGGAGGTGTCATTAGTACAAATTGATAAATTTTGTAAAAACAAAACGTAAACAGAAAAATAAACAAAATATTATTATTCTATTAAAATATTATAAAACTATGCTACAGTAAAAAATATATCAATATAGATAGATGTTTCGATAGAATTTTGAAGGTTTCAATTAGATCACATTAGCAGAGAACAATGTAAACTTATGGTAACTAACGTGGTTACAAACTATTATGTACATCTAATACTTAAAGCAGGAACTTCTTAGCGAGTAACACCAATTAGCTGCTCAATATCTTCATAGTTAAAGTGTTTGAAGAAATGCACGCAGTAGTTTGCCACAAACAAATCTTGCTTTTACAATTAAATTTTCCTTGGTAACCGATAATCGATAAAAATAGTTGATAATCGATTATAAAGAAAAGGTCCAAGAATATTAGTAGAGTGTCGGGCAAACTGTGTTCTACACATAGGTACTTTGAACATCTCATTTTATTTATGTTTATTTTTGCCAGGGATAGCGGACGCGAAGGCGCGGGTAAAAAAACAGGTTTAATAAATAAAAAAAAATAAGTTTTATTATCTTTTTGCAATCTATTCAGGCGTAAAAGCATTGCATAAACAGAATTTCGCCTAGCCTCAACCTATGAATGTAAATTTCAATTTGGTAGAAATTAGGGGAATATTTTACTACAGTTCCATCAAGGGATTGTGAATTAATGTTAATAGTCTGTTCTACACCAAAATCTTTAAATATTTTGATTTTGTTGTATTTATTATGGTACAAGGAGACAGTGGGCTACACTTGGCCCAGACTAGTACGACAGGCGAATGCCATAAGTACACATAGGACGACTATGCCCGGCATTGGGCGACAAGGGCTAGTGGTGATGACGGTGACATTCTTACCGTATTGTTAGAGGTACCGTGAAATGATAACTCCATCGCTGATAATTCGCAACTGGTTTATTTATTAGGTTTAAGAACATGAAGACATTATGCGGAAGATAAGAAATCACGTTGATACATAACCTCACGTAGATATTTCTAAGCTATAATAACATAGGAAGTTAGGTAACCTTGATATCACACGCATACACTGAATAACACACTGTACCTTGTATACGTAAATACAATATTCTTATAAAGGGTCCTTTAGTACAAGCCTAGCCCTTGGGTGCCATTCAATACCATTTACGTCAAAGGTTAATCAAAGGCTCTAAAGAACAGACATAGGGATTGTTTGTTTGAAAAGGGTCTTGAAGGCAACGAGATTTAATATCTTAAAAGGACTGTCGCGATGTCAAAAGTCAGAAAGTTTTCTGGAATAGACTTTACTACTTTCAAAGACTTGTTATATTGAGGTTTTTTAAACGTATCCTTTAGCACAGAACAGCATCCCTGATGCGCCGGGTGAGGGGCGGTACCAGTAGCTATGTGAAACTTATAGCTGGACATAGCTTTTAAGAAGCACAAGCCGCACACACATAGTGCCATACGTCTGTAAACGCAGCCCTCTCCGCTTTACAATGTTTTTATAATTACCTACTCATTAACTATGGCTGAAATATGGGGCTGTTAGATTGTTGTCATGGTTGGCTTTAGTCATATTTTGCTTTCTTTTTTTTTTGCTGATTTAGTAATGAATTAGTCAAGTTCTCTTTTTGTCATATTCTGCTCCAGTAATTTCTTGCCTTTGACATATTGCGATTAAGACATTTTTTGCTTTTGTAGGAAGTAAAATAAAAATTTTCAATTGAATTTAGCAGAAAATCTAAATCCTGAATTGCGTACAATTTACTTAAGTTTTAAAAATTGCTTCTTGCAACCATATTGAGTTTTGTGACGTCTTAGGTTTAAAGAACTTTATTCTTATACAATCACATGGTTCACTTATAATGAGATACATAAGAACAAATTAATCCAAGTTTTACAATATTTAAACTAACCTCAGGTACCTAAAATAAATATAACTAAATATTGTTTATCTAAATATTAATAATAATATTATATAAATATTAGACATTATAACAACTAGAACTTAATTAATTATGAAATAGGTGTGCTTATATTTTGGTGTTACTGAATATTAGATAGGTAACCGTTTTTATTCGTGTATTGTGTGTGTGCATGTAATTTAAGTTTATTTTTAAAGGCATTCCAATTAACACAAATTCCTTTATGTTGTCTGGCAAAATGTTAAATAATTTAGCTCACTCGGATAATATTGTTTTTTTTTTTACCATAATTAGTAGGTACGTCTTATGTCACTGCTGTGACCTATACTAATCCAACGACACCTTTGTCAATATCTGTTTAGCCAATATGGGCTACAATCAACGCAACTTACATACATACAAACATACAGATGTGTTTGCTACACATCAAACCCTTCGCAGACGGACAAAAAGCCGGTATCGTTGTTCAGAGATTGAATTTTTAAAAACCCTTTGTCCATTCTCGTATCCTATATTCGTATTCACAAACTACCAAAATTTTTGAATAACTTGGTCGAAATTCGTGAAAAATGTGTCTAGACTCGAATTTGATCTGTCATTTCAGAGGATGACGTCATAACGCTAGGTGTCAGGTCATTTGATCCCTTTTAAAACCGTAAGCCCACATTTGAATAGGGAGCTTTAGATCCTAACCCCTAGGTTTGGTGAACTTTTCTTGCAAATTTTGAACTTTTCGATGTTTATTTTTAGTATGTTTTTTTTCATCGTTAGTCCCCGTATACTCAAACGCAAATAATATTCGAGCTGGTTTTTGACAGATGTTCAAATATAAGAAATCAAATAATATCCCAAAAATTCAAAAAAAAAATTTAGAAGTATTATTATATTATTTAATTTCTTATAAAAAAAAACTAAGTGTGAGGCTACGCACTATAATAATAAAAACCTTTGAAAAAAACAAACTTCGACAATAAACCAAAACCCGACTACGTAAAAGTTTTAAACAAGCGTTATCGCCTGCCCTTCAAATCAATTCAATTCATTTATTTATTTGTGATACACAGGTATTACAGGGATGTTCAGTTATAAAATTAGAGCACTGTGATCTGCCATTTGGCGTACAAATTTAACAATAAAAGAAAAAGTGATATTAATAATAGTGAACAAAGGAAACACAAAGGAAAAGTTTAAAGAATTGAAAAATAATGCGTTTACATAGTATGCAATGAGTATCAACCACTCTGTACTCTACATTTACTTAATTATTATTAACGCATTTATTTCAGATTTCATATCCATATTACAAATAAAAACATAAAAATATCACAATATATACAGACAATAAAATCTAATTAAATTAAATCTCAGCTATGTAACATGATAATTAAAATGAGATAAAAATACAATAACTTAATGCTAAACTGTGTCAAAAAATTCATGCAAGTTGTGTAAAATGTCTTACATATTAAATAAATAAAAAATCTAAAATTAAAAAAAAACCTTCCTTGTCGTTTCCTTTGTACGTAGTCGGAGGCCTTTGTTCATACTTGTAATCTAGGACCATGAAGAACCTAGGTATATGAAGGGTGGGCCCCTTATAACCCCGGAGGTTCCCCGTAGATCCCTTATTAGCGCTTTGCACTAAGCAAGTGAAAACGACGCTTTATAGGGCTTATTGCCAGTCGTTTTATACGGGTGCTGATGGGGCTGTCGCACTTCTGCAGCGCATCAGGAATATTTATGACGCATGAGTAGACGGATTCGCGGCGATAATGCACAAAAGATCTGCGTCCCTGATGCGCCAGGTGCGCTACAGCTCCAACAGCTACCTACAGCTCGTTGCTGAGGCGCTGGACACTGACTGTCTACGGAACACTGGACAAGATACGTATATTGATGGTACTCTCTTATTTTTAATTAATTTAAGTATTGTTCTTAAATATGGTCTCTAAATTATGTTGTGTGTATAAAATGATTGTTGTCTGAAATAAACGTATTAAATTGAATTAGTCTTTTCCGTTGGTTGTCGGGTAAAAATGCCAAAAAATGCCGACTCAAGATCAGCTCAAGTGGAATTTGCGTTGAAGTATTTGGGGGTTCATCATAAAAGTACTTTTCAGGCTTTTTAGGATTCAGCTCTTAGAATGAGGTATTAATTTACGGATAAGTAAAGATAGATGGTTTGTGTGAAAGAGCGCATGGTAGGGGAGGGAAGTTAAGAATTATAAATAAATAGTGAAAAGATAAATACATGTTGTGCTGACTCCCCCAGCGTGGGATACAGCGTAGGACCCCAAGAAGAAGAAGAATTATGTACTCCCTTGTTTGGGGGAGGCATGCTCGGCACTGGAAGTATGTGTGCTGATGAAGATGTAAAAGTCGCGTAGATAAAGATTATGATTGAAAATGACAACCGAGGTGTGTAAAACGAAAGAAGCGGTAATTTTAAGTGCCAATATTTATCTAAGCTGTTTATTATTAATATGTCTAAGCAATTACGCTGTTTTCTACGTATGTGCCGCCAAACGAGCACTACTATACCATCCTAAATTAATGAAAAGGCATAAAAATTTTAAGTGCATCATATTTACATTTCTTATGCCTATCTTTCAATAAAGTGATCAGCCCATTGGTATTTTATTTTTGAAGTAAGTAGTTACTGATCAGATGATATTTCGTAGTACCTACTTCAATTACTAGTTGTGATCTGTGATCTTATTTGAAATAATTTTAGTGCCTACTTCAGAATTCCTAATGAGAGTTACGAATAAAAATATGCATTAAACACGAAAGAAAATTTGTTTTCCGTCAATAAAATATTTCAAACTCAAAGCTCGTTATGTTTTGTTTTTGTTAGTGTACAAATTTACTAACAACTCGAGAAATAAAACAGGAAGAAAACGTACGATGAACGAGAAAGCTGTAAAACATATTTATATGTCCGGACGTATTCAGTATCGAGTGGTTGATTCCATTGATGATTACTACACGTTCTCGATTTCACTTTTCAAGTTTTCGTCAAAGTTTAGTGATATCTATTTTACTATAAAAACTACCCTAGTTTGCGAATTCATTATGAATGTAAGTGAGTTAACTAACCTAGTTTGTGTTTGAAGAAAACCAACGGTTCATCCCTTAACGAAAGACATCATCAGGATGAATGCGGTTTGAGACGCGCGCGCTCTGCTTTCCGTCGTGCACTGCGTTGGATGGTATATTTATTTATTCAGCTAGATTCACTACACACTACAACATGACATCTGAATTAATATGTGTGCTTCACGATATGCTGGCTTTCTGGGTTATCGTAATTTGAGGTCTTTGTCACCCTCTGCTATAAGGCTATAAAGGCCTTCACTTTTGAACACCAGCTCAATCGACCCTGTGCATTGTGCAAGCCTCTTTCTCAGTTACGGACTCAAGCTGCGTAGACGGAGCTCGATAAAGTTTTTTTTACAATATTTGTTATGCCTAGCCTGTAGGGACGAGGAGACTCTACTAGATCCCATTGATAATGGATCTTAACGTTATTGTTTTTAATTCAAAGCCAAATCGTCGAAATACCGTCAAAACAAATTAAATTTTTTAAATCGAGAATTTGTAGTAAATATTCATCTAAATAGAGTGGTGACGTCACATACCAAATAACGCCCTGATTTATGATATTTTAAAAAGGTTTTTGTGCGAGGATTTTGGATCGCGATCATATTGTGGCGTACGGATAAAGTTACGTACGAAACAGGTTAAGACGCAAAAGTTTACCATGATTACGGTCACATTTTTCTATTCACTTTGCATACCTACGGCAAGCAGCCTTTATAGTTCATAGTTTTTTATTCATAACAAAATGTTACATGTCAGATACTTAAATCTTAGCATGATATAAAATTCTAAAATTGTACCTACTTAACATACAAAGTACATAATTTCCCAAAGAAACAGTCTTTCTTTTCGGTCTACCTAAGAATTAATATCTATTTTTATTTAATTCTGTTTTATATGCCAGTCCCGATAAACAATAATAATTAATATCTTGAAAATATGTTCTCACAAACACCGAAATGTCAGAAGATCAGCGTACTGTTGGTTGTTTGCGATCAAACAAACATGCGCTGTGACATGGATCGATTTGTGACTCTTGCATGTTTTATAACTATTTACATATTTTTTATCATTATTGTTTTGTCTGTGTTGGATATATGTAAATCCCCTTCTCTATTACAACGTTACTCCTCGCGGTATCAAGCGCATGTTTTCAGTTATCCAGCGCCAGGAACCTGCTTTCACTGCAAATGTAGAACACGAGCCTATCATGCGACTGGTACGTGCTACACGTGAAACTACGTCCGATGACGTAGTGACGTAGACGGTATTATGTACGGAATTCTAACAATAATTGTGTTCGTTTTATTTATATGCCGATGGAATTGGGTTATCGTGATGCTGAATGTTATTGCAATTGTTATTTTTCTCGGTCTAGAAAGTCTAGGCCGGAATGTCGAGGTGATCGCACACATAGCAATTTGGATTCGGATCATCACCGTCTCAATTATACTATAACTATATATTTTTTTTGGAGGTAGACATTTTGGAATCTTAACCAAAACTGATAAAACAAAAACAGAAAAACCCATAACACGAAAACGAATGAAAATATGAATGAAAGCGATCCAAAATGGTTTTGAGCTTCTGCAATTTGCTCCAATTATTTTGGGGCTAAATGATGCTGTGTGGATTGTGTAAACCAAATGTATGTAGGTACAGTTATCGCAAATATTACAATGGTTAAAATCATATCTTAGACTAAAAAATCACTGTACACATTTATATGTGTACAGTAATTTTTTAGTCTAATTTTTATAAATTAAGAAATTATCAGAGATAATCAGAAATAAATTAGCATGACAGTACAGTAAATCAGTTAGTTCCAAATTTACCACAATTAAATACGATTTCGTGTCATTTCAGGAAAAGGGTATTTTATTTCCATGACATAATTGTGACATTTCCATAATTCCATTTAATTTGTTTCATTTATGAACCTAACCAGGACTTTAAACAAAATATTATTTATGGTCACTCATCAACCGTTAGTAAGCAAATACGCGTAGCATGAAAATTAATAAATACAACTAGCATCTGCCCGCAACTTTACTCACCTCATCAACACACATTCGTCCACTGCTGAACGTGACTTCCCTCCCCCAAACAATGGCGGGCTTGCCACTACGCCGAAAGCAGACTCGGCTCGGTAATCATGATCACACTTGGAGGAGTGGAAGTGCAAAAAATACACGGAAGCTATTGAAGCTGCCGTTCCTCTTACGACATCTATCCACAGGCGATTGGAGGGGTAGATTCTTACACCACAACCGCCACTGCACACTTTACTCACATGGTAGGTATCCGGGAAAAACGTAGCCCTCATACCTATAGTTCTCGGGGAAATGAGCCATTTATTAATGAATATATTTTGTAAGCCTAAAGAAATAAAAATAAGTTATTGACATCCCACTTCTGGGAAACTTCAAATTTTATTATCATGGAAAGACCTTCCTTCCAGCAGATAAGATTGTGTCACAGTCTTATCTGCTGTACCTATAAGCGACGATTTAGCAGACAATGAATCACAAATCCAAGACCAAAACGATTTGAGAATTAGATTTTTAAAACTTTACTATCTTAAATAGCTATAATACTACATTGGTTAATTATCAATCACATTTTCATATATGTGTGATTTTACCTCTTGTACTGGGGAAGGACCCCAGGTTACCTAACCCCAGGTTAGTATGTCAATATAGAAGAAGAGGAAATCTTTATTACCAAAGAAAATTACAATCAAATAATAAAAACAAGTTAGAACTAGTATTTACAATTGAATCAATTAAGCTAACTGCAGACTGTTGCAAACAATCTAAAGGTAGCTCAACTGATCCATATCAATACCAGTCGGAAGCGTCCCCAAGACGCTGACTGCATTGCCCCGCTGTATGGCAATGCTGATGCGCTACGCCAGATACCCACCAGCTCTCGGGACACGCTTCGCTTCGACCAGACGCTCAGATAACTTTTTAAAAACCCGGAGAGCCTCGGTACCCCACGGACCTAGGGTCTCGACCCCAATGGGAGCAAATGAGTAGGCTCTGTCGAGACCTGCATATTTGCGTCTCTTGAGATCCTCGGGCAAATCTGCCGCCGCACTAGCCCTTACGGATTTCCTCGAAAGATGGAGAGGAAGATTACAGATTATATCTTGTATCTCATACACAAAAAACAGGAGCAAATTAACAAAGCGTTAACAATCAGAGATACTTTTTCAGTATATACTATTCGCACGTGTAGGACGTGCGAAAGTACCAAAACTTACATGCAAATAATATGACGACTGTAGTCCCTTATTTCCCTAATTAACAAAACAATAGATCATCAGACTATTCCTGGCGGTAAGCTCCTAGCCGGACGTGTCTGACAGTTGATGTGACTGGCACACATACGTGCGTGTTTTATACTAGTTTCAGCACGCGGCATCTACGTGTGGGGCTTAAGTACAGTTGCCAAACGAACACTAGATACATAGGTTTATTCTACCAATAGTCGAAACCAACTACAGGCAGAACACATTTTTGATAAGAGCATGCAGATGTTTTGACGTTCTTTCCGGAGAGGTTGATTTAGATATTGTTTTGAATCCTCCCACTAAACTATAAATAATAGTGAGTGGTAGATTTTTTGGTGCATCTTCTTGATTAGTTATCTTATGTCATTTATTAAACCAAAATGGGTAGGAATTTCTTACGTAACTGTAAACAAACTTGTACATACGTAATAATAATTTAGCCATTAGTATTCGTCCTGTAACTTTGTTTAGTATTATATTTTCAGTCGCTTTTTGTGGAAATTTTTAAGTAGCCATTAGTATTTAGTCTTTTAACAACTCATAAAGTTAGCTGTTTGTTTCCTGAATATTGTTAAAATTAAATAAAATAAATAAATAAAAACTGTCAGCGAAAAGAATCAAATAACACTTTATCTTACTAGTCCGCCCGCGACTTCGAACGCGTATGGATAGTGTGATTTAATAATAATTTTGTTAAAATTTGACTTGTCTATGCTTCTTTTGTAAGCGTTCTTTAACTCTTTTAAATCCATCATGGATATTAACACTAAAGTCATTTACAACGGTATATTTACCATGATTTAAGTTTTCAGCTTTCCAATATTTCAGCACAGTTTCATGCGCCATGATCACGGTATAACGGTTATTCTGATTAAGCGTTCTTTGTTTCAAATAAATATATTTTCTTTTTTCTTTGTTTTATGTATTCATTAGTTTTTATCAGCACACATGCAAACTTTCGTCATTGTTAGTGTGACGTATTTTGAATGGTATCTTCACCTTGGGTTGTCTGTCAAATCGAATGAAAGATAAATAATGAATGATATTTTTAAAAATTATCTGTCAAAATGTTGGGTATTTAATTTCTCTTTTCTTTATATATCCTTCCAAAATGTACAAAACATAAAGTAAAAGATTAAAGTACAGAAGGAGCCATTATTAGGATGTGTGATTATTTAATTTTTTACTTATTAGTTCAATTTATCACTTCGGTAACAGACCACTTTGTTAACAATGCACTTTTCTGTAAGAAATCCTCTTGTAAATAAATAAAATGAAAAATCAAAGAATCATACTAATATTATAAATGCGAAAGTTCGTGTGAATGTTCGTTATTACTTATCTCCGTAACTACCTAACCTAGTTAGATGAAATTTGGTATGTAGATAGTTTAAGTTATAGATTAACACATAGGCTAATCTAAATTTCAATGATTAACCTCTGAGGTGGTTAAAATTGGTGGTAAAATTTATATGGAAAAATATTATTCCTTTGTTCGATTCACTCAAAACTCGGCATAAATAAACTATGAAGTAAACAATAATACATGTATTTATTATTTGTACAAAACTACCTCTAGGGGCTGCGCAATCAATTTCCACGCGGGCGCAGCCGCGGGGCGCAGCTGGTGTAAAGCTTTTTCGTAGCAGTTTGGCGTAGCACCGCTACGATAGGACTACCTGCATTCGTAGCAGGCTCTACGATCGAGTTGATTGAGTGCTATGCAGCGATTCAATGTTGGTACAGCTCAATTGTACGTGTTTGGGACTACCAATTTCCCTTCAGAAATAGAACGACTCAATAAGCGTTCAGAGGGCGCAATACGCGCCATTTTGTGTGTTTCGCGTTCATAGCGCTCATAGTAAGCGCAGAAATGAAGTTTTTGCCTATATAAAAGAAAACTACACAATTTATGAAGAAACTGGTTAAAGGAACTAAATAATTCGTTGGGTTTGAGAAACCAAAAACTATTGCTACTAACTGATAGAAGCTAGTTTCGTCATATTTTTTTTAAACATAAGAATAACACAGTTCGGCAATATGTCAAGGCGAGAAATTAGCTTAGGAAAATTTTAAATTATAGATAAATAGATAGATAGTTTAATACATTATTTCACTATCAATACATAAAACAAGAACTTAATACTAACTATATGACGGCCTTATCGCTAACAGCGATCTCTTCCAGGCAACCTTTGGATGGATAGGATCGGTACGTATTAAAGCTGACGGTGGCGTAATTGATATAAATAATAAATGTGGAAAATAATAATGTTCTAATAATGCTCATAAACAATAATGAAATCGATTTCCTGTTCTAGTATCGTGCTAAAGCATCGCGTGCAAAGGATTTACCACCAAAAACTTTCAACAATCGGCGCTCAGTCTTCCCCAACTAAACTATTAAGTAATTTGGAACATTTACGATGCCGACTAAAATATTCGTATCATTTATTCATAGCCGACGCCAGTATACTGTCGCTTCATAAAACCTGCAGGTTCATGCACGAATGAGAAGAATGAGGATTCCGCGCTCGTCTTGCAAATCCTTACTTTCGAACGTAAATTCCATGAATGACAGAAGTCGGGTGTTAAGTTTATGTCCCGTGTTGATAGAAACTAGCATAGCCAACTTTTTATTTACGAAATGCCTGTGTAGGTTTGTCGGACACCTACACAGGCATTTCGTAAATAAAAAGTAAGTGCTTTTATGTTACTTCAAGCCTAGAACGTTCCAGCGCGATCTGTTAAATTTTTTTAAGTCATGGCACTAGTCATTTATCCTTTATGGTATTTGTGTGATGCATCATGATTAATACAGCCGTATGTACTCGGTTCTAGAATCCTAGATATTTTTTGTAAACATAGGCGTTACAAAACCAAAGAA
The DNA here is from genome assembly GCA_963662085.1 of Eupithecia inturbata. Classification (NCBI taxonomy): domain Eukaryota; kingdom Metazoa; phylum Arthropoda; class Insecta; order Lepidoptera; family Geometridae; genus Eupithecia; species Eupithecia inturbata. The sequence goes on along the minus strand of OY759180.1, from coordinate 2,653,210 downwards.
ATATTGGTGGTAAATATTGTATAACACTGGTATCATCGGAGGCAATAGCAGAAGTTCGAAACAGTTTTTGGTTATGAAAGCTTACATTGATCATTTAATTAGTAGCTCGTTCCTTTTCTAGTTCGAATTTGTACATTTTTCGCTGGGCGTGTGCAATTATGTGTTGTTGAAGTTTGTGTTTTGGTTTTTAGTGATTACGTTCCTGTTACCTTGTCGTTATCTGCTATTGTTATTAGTTTTTGTTAAGTTTTTATTCATAAAAGTCTTTGTTGACATAAAATATCTTGAATTCTAAATCCAAGTATAGCTGATTAAGAATCGAGGGTTGCATAGGCTGGAAAGTATAGCCAAGAAAGGGTTAATGGTGAAAAAGGACTGGACAGAACGGCGCAAGAGAAGTAAGCACTTCAACCAGCAGTAGGTACTCATGAAAAGCGATTTACAAAATGCTAGTATATAGTAGAAATTGCATGAACTTACCTCGGATGCTTCACTTTTGTTTCTATATCCGCGGAGTCATATTGTTCTCGTCCCAGCCTTGACATAAAAAGGTGTGCAGACTTTTATAAATCGGCCTTATTATCATACAACATTTCCTATGACAATAAAACGGCCGTCTACTTCACGCTTCAGGGATTTCGTAGCTTTATGTCTCGCTCTAATGTGCTGGCTGCGAAGATATGTAAGTCTTGTACCTACTCGTATGTCGTTTGGATTTGTTGTTTCATAGGTTTTTGATGGTAAAAAAAATTCTCTATGGTTTTTACTTTTTTAATTTAGTTTAGCTGTAATCTTAAGGCTTTGAACGCTCCTGGGCTCTATTAAAGCGTTGATCTGACAGCTACGACTAATAATAAAAAAATTTAAATAATAATTTCATAAAATAAATTTTTGGCAAGTTATTTCTGGTTGTAGATAAACAAAATTACTTTTTAATTCGTCTTATTTATTGCTTGTATTGTTCGACTTGCCAAGATACAAATTGAACAATGAAAGATGATAACAAATTAATATCTGCTATAAAACTTGGCACTTATAATTATGTCCATAGCCTATTATCGATGAAGCCTCGTACCGAACTTGGCCTCATTTTAGATGTCATTATTTTGTTCACGAATTAACAGCTAGTAGCCAGATTTATTATACTCTTAACAATACCTGTCAATTTGACATGACACCCCATTAAATAAACAAATAGCGGCCATTTTGAATACTCGTCTGGCGTCCATTTAAAATATCATTATTCATGACGTCATGCGTGGACTGGTGACGTCATCGAGCTAGTATAAATAAAACAAGTCAAAAATTTTATCGACGGGATATGGGATGAATGGATTTCCCTGTTCTGAGGGTTTAATGAATGGCTATTTTTAAAACCGACTTCAACTTACAAACTAATTTATCAAGAACTAGCTGCTGCCCGCGGCTTCGCACGCTTTTTTCCGGGATAAAAAGTAGCCTATGTCTGTCCCCGGGATACCATCTACCTCCCTGCCAAATTTCACTGAGATTCGCTTTTTAGGCGTGAAAAGGTAACAGACAGACAGATAGACAGAGAGCTTCGATCAAATATAACAGAGTTCCTTTCGAATATATAATATTAGTATGGATTCAAAACTAAGATTTTATAACAGAGAGATATATATAATGCGACTGCACTGATGTTCATTAAACATAGCTTGAACCACCCTCTATGATGAATGACTTTTCAAACAATAAAAACTAAATCAAAATATGTTTATCCGATAGCTATTCGTACCTACAGACAGATGATAGCACCAAGATTTTGCTAATAGCCTTCTTCTTTAAAAAGTTGTGTATGGTATGTTATATTATGACATACCTACATTACACACCTTTTTGAAATCCTGAAGCCAGAGAATATATTTATTTATTTATGAAACAAAATCCACAGCCCTTAGGAACTGAAAATTGTCAAACTTATTCGCAAAGCATACGGCCAATAAAGGATTTACTTTTTATAAAATTTAAAACAAATTGACTATCTTTATAAATCACAATGTACGCTTACTGAAACAAGTAGCTTTTTAACATATTGCTAAAATACAAACCGTTATTTCAGACGCCATTTTGTAATTTCGGAAGTTCTTATGATCTGAAAACGTTCACCTTTACGAAAATTAACTATATAAGAAGTCAAATCAATGCCCGAGGTGTCCCGGGGAAGTTTTAATTGAATCCAGCTACTTTACAGTCCATACGGGATCTCCTTTAATAATTACTGATGGTGGCACAAGTTATACGTGACTTGTATCTGCCCACGGCTTCGCACGCGTTGTTTCTATGGACACGTTTAAAGGTGATTTGTATCCCATGTGAAATGAGTTATGGGATAAAAAGTAGCCTATGTTTGATTCCAGGCCTTGAATTACCTGTACGCAAAATTTCAGCCCGATCGGTTCAGTAGTTTTGGCGTGCAGAGGTAACATACATCCATACATCCAAACGTACAAACTTTCACATTTATAATATTAGTGTGATGAGATAATGTGTATCTGCCTAGAATTATATTCATGACTATTTTTAGAGAACCCCAGTGTCTAGATAATTTGGCGTGTTTAAAAAACGATAAACCGACTTCAAATTCCGGTAGATAATATTCTTCTATGTCTCGGACGAACGAAATCACCCCTCCCTTACTTTCCCTGACCGAAGGTTTCGTGCAAAAAATTGAGTTTACACTGGCGACATCTATTTATAATCAAGTCTACTTTAGTTTGATGACACATTGATGAAACTGTTGACGCACGTTGCTATGGAAACCATTAGGTGATAGTAAAATTATCATATTGTGATGATTTTTTCCAACCTACGTTTTATAGCGCACATAGCAATCCTTGAGAATCAAACTTATAGGGGACCACCTTAAAATCAGTTTTGATACAACAACGAAAGTATCATCAAAATCTATTAACAATTGGCGCAGATATCACCAAAAATGTTGTAGCTAGTCGTGATTCTCCAAAAATATTATGTTGCAAGTTTAACGGGAAAAATACAGTGAGTTATATGTGCCATATCTATGGATAAATACTAATCCCTTATGAATTACAATTTTACGGGACCACTTCGGGACCATTCTCTATACAATAGTGGAAAAATCAGTAAAATCGGGCATTCATAGGCGGAGATATCAAGTAACATGCCCGTCATAAAAAAAACATAAGAGACGAACGGAGAACCTCCTCCTTTTTAAAGTCGGTTAATAAACCTACCTACTAACCAGAAAACATGACAGTAATGTCATCTTTTTGACGATCCATAACCATCCTAATATTATAAATTTGAAAGTAACTCTGCCTGACTGTCTGTTCCCTTTTCATGCCAAAACGGCTGAGCGGATCTTAATGATATTTGGCATGGCGATAGAGGGTAACCCAGGGACGGACATAGGCTACTTTTTATTTCTGAAAAGAGCGTGCGAAGCCGCGGGCAGCAGCTAATAAATATTATATGTATATATATATCTGTCTAATAATAACAGATAAAGCAAGAGCCCTTACGGTCCGGGACATCCCTAATAAGTCTCCTACCCCTCTTAAATATTAGCAAGCTATTTAAAAAGTTAAAGTAGTTTAAGAACTAAATACCTGGACCGGACCTTTCATGTAATTTAAGTTCCGGAGAGATTAATTACAAGATATTAATCATTAATATGCCAAATACGCAGAAATAGGTACATAATTACACAAAAGTGTGTTTTTGTGGATGGGGATGGTTAGATATATACTCACGAACACACACTCAACAACACATACACACATATATCTGGGCTCCAAGTAGATAGATAGATACACACAGCTCAGAACCGAGAGGTATTTTTTAGAATTGTTGTTTTCGTTCGAGACCTATGAAGAAGTATTTTGTCGAAGGCCAAGCTCGCTTTCGGTCTCAGTCATAGTAGTAGATATGTAAGTGTGCTTGATTTTAGAAAAATGCAAAGACACTAGGCTTAAAACTTAGACCAGCACTCGCCCAGCGCGGGTGAGGTGATATCCCATTGAAGCTTGAACACCAATTAAATTCCTCCGATCGGCAACGACGTGATATTTTTGAGTTGGCTTGAATTCCGATGGTTATTTTGCAGAGAAAAATCAACTCTATGCCCATTGTGATAAGACTTTGTGTGTAGCCTAGAAGTTAGAATTTTAAATCTTAATACGTTAGTAGTTTCTTTATGTACGAGTTAGTGAAAACTGATTATTGTAAACTAAAGATGAAGCTGTGTGAATTGCCCAGCATTATTTATTTAAAAAATAATGCTGCCCTAAAAAGAAAAGAGCACAAAAAAGAGAAAAAAAAAGCCTAGCTAAAGAGCCTAGCTCTTGGCTCTTTTTTTAAATTGTTTACTTTAATATTTAGGTCCATTTATAGGTTTGTTTGTATTTGTTTTTTTATTTTTTTTTATATTTTGTTATCATGTCTACAACACGCACCTGCCGATCGTGACGTGACACGATCCCTCTGGTCTTCACTGACCAGCGCTGGGTGGACACACCAGTGTGCACCCAGCATAATGCTGAGTGAAGGCCATATTTCCTTAAACACTGCTCTGCACAAAGAAAATTTACTTTGTAGCTTAGGCAGTACAAATTAACATAGTATTAAGGCTAATTGTGTATAGTAGTTTTAAGGTAAATAAAATATTTTCATTCATTCATTCACTTTCATTCATTCGTTGTCGGTGCAATGATGCAATATCCACCACGTTTTTCTTTGCAATGCGGTCTCATTTACTTCTTTATACAACAGGCCATCAACTTTCTCCTTGATCTCATATCATTGTTAATTTTTGGTTTTCTCCTTTCTCGTCTTTCTTCTACTTTTCCTTCTATAATGTTACTTAAGAAGTTGTCATGAAAGTGATAAAGGCTGCAAATCCTTGTTTCGAGAGAAAAACTCCGGCTATTTCGCAAGAAAAGCCTTAGGCTATCATCATGCATACCTTTTATATCAGCCGGTCATCACGCAATCGTGGATAAAAGAGAGAGGCCCATAAAATTCCCCTATAAAAGGTACCCAAATTTCTAGTAGAAAGTACAGATTTTCACAGTGATCTGAACTAACGTAATGGAAACAATAATTATAAACTCAAAGGCAGCGGGTCTCATTTTTATTCCAGCTGTGTCCCAGTAGAATTCGTACAAATGAAAAAAATCTAGTTAAAATTTTAACCGTTTTCCCCCAACTGCTGAATCGGTGCTACGTAGCAGATCCTAATGAGATGCAAACCGAATTTACACCAACGTGATAAAATTCCCTTGACTTCTCACCAAATCTGCTAAAACGTATCAAGATCCATCCATACTAAGTAGTATTATAAATTCGAAAGTAACTCTCTCTGTTTCCTTGCTTGTTACTTTTTCACGCCTACGCTTGTTGCCCGCGGCTTCGCACGGGCTTTTTAAGAAGCCGGACGGACATACGTCCCCGGGATAACATTTACTTCCCTGACAAATTTCATTGAGATCCATTCAGCCGCTTAGGCGTGAAAAGGTAACAGTCAGATAGACAGAGTTACTTTCGAATTTATAATATTAGTGTGGATGGATAGTGCGTTATGATGTCATTCAACGATTTTATTTATAGGGGTATAGATAAAAAATATAATTATCTATCAACTGTCGTTTTCGTACATGCTACTAAATTTTATCGAAACATAAAACTTATCTACTAAGAAGATAAATAGAGCTATAAAGCCCTACCTCAATTTAGATAAAGTATATCGTGTAAATAACCAATAAAAATATAATCCTTTCGATAAAATGTTTACGTTTAAAATTTTAAGTACCTAAATGCCGACATTGGTGTATTTTGAAATGGAGTCCGCTAATAATCTGTGTAAGGATTTTGGAGGAATACGTCCAGCAGTGGACTACTATAGGCTGATGATGATGATGATAATTTGTGTAGAGTATTTACTGAGATACTCGTAAGTACATCTTCCATGTAGTCCCGGTTTCTAGCAGTTTAGAGGTTCGGGGTATGGGCTGGGAACTTTTCTTTTCTGTTTTTGAGTCATAAATTTTAGTGTTTGTGTATATTTTTGTGTCTCTATGTTCAGAATATTTTTGTGAACGAAAGAGAAAGCGGCTGTGTCGGAACAAAATATTTTTTCCCCTATACATAAAGGTATACAGATTGTCGTACAAGAATTTTCATAAAACAGACGTTTTTGAACTTAGCACACGAACTTTAGAATAAACCGCCAAGTGAAAAAATCAGGCAACTTTATGAAAGAACGTCAAATTTTCACTTGATTGGTTTCACCCTTCGGGTACGGGACCCTAGAAAATTATAGGACTTCACATAACTCACTGGCGGATGCAGTTAAATTAAACTGTTACTTGACCGGTTAAAAAATACCAAAGCTCACTTGTACAAAGAAGATAAAAATAAAATCACACGCCCGCAAAAGCTAGCGCTAAATCCCGGAAATTCCCGCCGGATGCACAATTAATGCTAATCCGATGTTGATTTTATTCCTGTGACGTCATAGTTCCGGAGTTATCAGGTTGGTACGGATTACGGGATTGCCGGACTGTGTCTATGTAGATTGTAAGTACGCATGTACCTACGGATAAATCGTAAGGAATTGAATGAAATTGATATAAACCGCTATGATGGTTAAAGAAGCTCAAAAAAAAAACGTGTATTTTCTAGGTTCTACAAGTTGTTTGTACGTTTTGCGCACATTGTAATTCATTTGCTAAGAACCCAGGCTAAAACAATCTACGAATCAATTGTCGTTTTGGAGTCTATTGACATTTAAGAGATATTTTACTAAAATCAACATTATGTCTATAGACTCCAAAGCTGCAATTGATTCAAAGTTTATCTTAGCGAAGATGCGCAAAACTGCTTATCTGCTATCTAAATTACTTGTAGAACCTAGAACATAGTAAAAACCGATATTTTTCGAGCGTCCCTAACCACCTTCAGTCAAGAGCGGTACACTTCAATACTCAGATTACTTAAAGAAAATTTAACATGACAACAATCAAGACAAGAAATCTCGGCTGCAATACTCCTCGAAGAAGTTTCTAGGCGTCTAGTCTAGAGGGACACCTTTACCCCAGCAATTTTCTTAAGCGTTACTTAGATTTGGATTTAATTTATAATCGTTATTTGACTTAATGACAATAATATAAGTCTTAATTATTTTAACATGTCCATTTTTACAGGCTATTAAATATACACACTAACTAAGGTCATACTGGAGTTTTGCTCAAATCAGATGAAAGTCTTCAGTCTGTCAAAATTAGTGACTTCAAAACTACATCCGTGTCCATACTGCGTACTATTATAAAAGCGAAAGTTACTCTGTCTGTCTGTTTGTCTGTCTGTTACCTTTTCACGTCTTAACGGATCATAATGATATTTGGCAATGTAACCTCCTAGGTAAACAATATCCCGGGACCGGACATAGGCTACTTGAACAGCGCGTGCGAAGCCGTCGCCAGAAGCTAGTTTCCTGTAATTATCTCAAAGAGAAGATAGTTTTACAGGTGCCTCTGTTTGGTCTAAATCAGAATAAGGTCAGAAATCAGGGATGAAACGCTAAAATCGTAGGCGTTTCAATATATGTGAACTAAATTCATGATTTAATAAGAGCTCTATCTCTAGCTTCACACGCGCTTTTTAAGTAGTCTTTGTCCGTCCCCGGGATACCATATACCGCGTGAAAAGATAAAAGAAAGTCAGAAAGACAGAATTACTTTCGAATTTATAATATTAATATATGGATTCTCAGCAAAAGCGGCGAGCGCCTTGTTCTTTACAACAAGAAATCCGTTTGTACATCGTTCTTACAGTACCCTACAAATTATTATCTAGACGAAGTGAATGAGGTCCGTACCTTGTAGGCACAATGATGACCATCATCCATCACCTTCCGACCTTGCATTGTTCAGATCTCGATCTGGCAATGATGCGGCCATTAATATTACGATTATCTCGGTAATTACACTAATTGTTCGGTTTATTGTTTAAAACTTGGCCGTGGCAGATAAATTTATGCCATTTTTGTTGTAAAATTGATTGTTTTATGTAGATGCTGTGCTATTTTTTTGGTTCAAGTTAAGGCAGAAGCCACGGTAATGATACGGTATTGTGACTGCCCTGTCCTTGAAATAATTACCTATACAGCCGCGTGGTACGTAAACACGCGATAGGGCTGCCCGCCTGCAGTATTTTAATTTAATCTACCTACTTGAATTTCTTTCTAGTTATGTGATTGTATATTTTAATATAAATAAAAATAATGAAATTCGTTGTGAATGAAATAGGAAGTGTTCAATAAAAATACATGTGTGTTTTTTTGATAAGTAGATTTTATAAAAAAATCTACCCTAATAAATTTGATACAGAAAAATATTTGCGCCTCGACTGAGACGTACCCACTTATTTACTTATTAATCCAGGTATTTTACTTGGTGGAAAAAGTAAAATACATACCTATTAAAAAAAGAAACAAATTACGTACGTGGGTATAAAAAATATTTTAGTATTACCATTCGGACTTTTCAGGGAATTTAAAAAATGTTATCTCTGAGTGCTTTATTGAAGAATGCAAGCAACCAAAAACATAGCCTATACTTACTCTTTGCTATATTAAGTTAGTACTTGTTCTTATTTCAATAAAATATTCACAAACCGCACGCTTACTACTTACAAAAAAAAATTACACCGTTCGTTCGTCACTGCGGCGCATTCGCGACTGGTTGTGTACCGAGTGTGTACCGAACACGAGTCGCGTAGGTGACTCACGTTCCGGCCGTTAGTTATTACTAAAATACAGTATAATATAATGATATCTATACAGTATTCTATCTTATTAGATAGAATACTGTATAGATATCATTACCGTGCAGAAGCTGATTACCATATTTGATCGCATAGCAAAGGAATCCCTTATGGTATTTCCTATGTCAAACATTTGTAATGTGATTGTTTTAATAATGTAAAATAAATAGAGTGTACGACATCAAGTGTAACATGTGCGCCTACGGTGGAATAAATAAATAAAAATCCAAATAAAATGCTTCCAGGATAGACACACTGAGGTCAGTGAAAGGAAAGTTTCTTCGACTAGCTTTTCGAAAGAATACGTTTCTATTATGATTCTTCCACCTAGCAACGAGATAAATCGTTAAAATATTATTTATAGTATTATCTTGTATTGTATTTTACGCGCATCAGCATTGACATACAGCGGTGCAATGCAGCCGGCGTCTTTGAGACGCTTCCGATTGGCATTAATATGGAACAGTTGAGCTACCTCTAGATTGCTAATAACAGTCTGCCATTAGCTCACTGTTTCAATTATAAATACAAGTTCTAATTCGTTTATTTTATTTTTATATTCTAATAAAATGTATTGTTTGTTTCAGGTACGTACCGTAACACACATTAAAATTCATTCGAAATACAGACTGGTTCTCGAATCCCTTCAAACTTACGCATTTGGTAAGCTAAAATATTGCTGGACAGCTATAATGGTTATTAAGTCTAAGTTTTAGGTAGGCTAGGATCTGCTTCCTTACCTCACCTCACCAGCCTTTATTGGTCCACTGCTGGACGCAGGCCTACCCCTGATAAGCGCCTTATTTGCTTTTATCTCATAGGGGATAATGCCTATAATCCCCACGCTGGGCATGCGGGTTGGGGATCGCAGTTCGTTGGTAGAATTGTTCTGTAGGGGGCGCTGCTGCCCGCCCCCGGTTCATACCCCTTAGTCGCCTCTTACGACACTCGCGGGAAGAGTTGGGGTGGTGCAAAATCCAAGCCGACACCACACGGCACTGGATCTGTTTGCCTTCCGTAAATTCTCAGAGCTGTTCGAGACAGGTGGTAAATTCTCAGAGCTTTTCCTCTGGGAGGTTCTCTTAGTCGGGTCTTAAGACATACACGGGCCGAGTTTGAGGGGCGATTCTTACACCGCGACCGCCACGGCTTATGAAGTTATGACTCATATACGAACATAATGCTACGCTACTATGCCAGGTACAATATTAAACGCGATAGGCTTGAAGCGAGACCTCACGCCATTTATTTTATTGCTATGCTAATCTGACAGGCTTATCTTGGCACACAGCGGTCTAATAACAAGTTACAAATGTTAAAACATCCTAAATTATTCGTATAATAACAAATATGTAATTCGTCATACACGCGATGAAGGGTTGAATCATACTTAAAGGTCTAAAGGTCTTTTATCACATCAGATCACACAAGACACTACTCATTTATAGTAGGTATTAGTGTGATGTCAAGTCTAATCAGACTTCACATCACACTACTACTACTACTACTACTACTACTACTAGTAGTCTTCTATCTCATCAGATCACACAAGACACTACTCATTTATAGTAGGTATTAGTGTGATGTCAAGTCTAATCAGACTTCACATCACACTACTACTACTACTACTACTACTACTACTAGTAGTCTTCTATCTCATCAGATCACACAAGACACTACTCATTTATAGTAGGTATTAGTGTGATGTCAAGTCTAATCAGACTTCACATCACACTACTACTACTACTACTACTACTACTACTAGTAGTCTTCTATCTCATCAGATCACACAAGACACTACTCATTTATAGTAGGTATTAGTGTGATGTCAAGTCTAATCAGACTTCACATCACACTACTACTACTACTACTACTACTACTACTAGTAGTCTTCTATCTCATCAGATCACACAAGACACTACTCATTTATAGTAGGTATTAGTGTGATGTCAAGTCTAATCAGACTTCACATCACACTACTACTACTACTACTACTACTACTACTAGTAGTCTTCTATCACATCAGATCACACAAGACACTACTCATTTATAGTAGGTATTAGTGTGATGTCAAGTCTAATCAGACTTCACATCACACTACTACTACTACTAGTAGTCTTCTATCACATCAGATCACACAAGACACTACTCATTTATAGTAGGTATTAGTGTGATGTCAAGTCTAATCAGACTTCACATCACACTACTACTACTACTACTACTACTACTACTAGTAGTCTTCTATCACATCAGATCACACAAGACACTACTCATTTATAGTAGGTATTAGTGTGATGTCAAGTCTAATCAGACTTCACATCACACTACTACTACTACTAGTAGTCTTCTATCACATCAGATCACACAAGACACTACTCATTTATAGTAGGTATTAGTGTGATGTCAAGTCTAATCAGACTTCACATCACACTACTACTACTACTAGTAGTCTTCTATCACATCAGATCACACAAGACACTACTCATTTATAGTAGGTATTAGTGTGATGTCAAGTCTAATCAGACTTCACATCACACTACTACTACTACTACTACTACTACTACTAGTAGTCTTCTATCTCATCAGATCACACAAGACACTACTCATTTATAGTAGGTATTAGTGTGATGTCAAGTCTAATCAGACTTCACATCACACTACTACTACTACTAGTAGTCTTCTATCACATCAGATCACACAAGACACTACTCATTTATAGTAGGTATTAGTGTGATGTCAAGTCTAATCAGACTTCACATCACACTACTACTACTACTACTACTACTACTACTAGTAGTCTTCTATCTCATCAGATCACACAAGACACTACTCATTTATAGTAGGTATTAGTGTGATGTCAAGTCTAATCAGACTTCACATCACACTACTACTACTACTAGTAGTCTTCTATCACATCAGATCACACAAGACACTACTCATTTATAGTAGGTATTAGTGTGATGTCAAGTCTAATCAGACTTCACATCACACTACTACTACTACTAGTAGTCTTCTATCACATCAGATCACACAAGACACTACTCATTTATAGTAGGTATTAGTGTGATGTCAAGTCTAATCAGACTTCACATCACACTACTACTACTACTACTACTACTACTACTAGTAGTCTTCTATCTCATCAGATCACACAAGACACTACTCATTTATAGTAGGTATTAGTGTGATGTCAAGTCTAATCAGACTTCACATCACACTACTACTACTACTAGTAGTCTTCTATCACATCAGATCACACAAGACACTACTCATTTATAGTAGGTATTAGTGTGATGTCAAGTCTAATCAGACTTCACATCACACTACTACTACTACTACTACTACTACTACTAGTAGTCTTCTATCTCATCAGATCACACAAGACACTACTCATTTATAGTAGGTATTAGTGTGATGTCAAGTCTAATCAGACTTCACATCACACTACTACTACTACTAGTAGTCTTCTATCACATCAGATCACACAAGACACTACTCATTTATAGTAGGTATTAGTGTGATGTCAAGTCTAATCAGACTTCACATCACACTACTACTACTACTACTACTACTACTACTAGTAGTCTTCTATCTCATCAGATCACACAAGACACTACTCATTTATAGTAGGTATTAGTGTGATGTCAAGTCTAATCAGACTTCACATCACACTACTACTACTACTAGTAGTCTTCTATCACATCAGATCACACAAGACACTACTCATTTATAGTAGGTATTAGTGTGATGTCAAGTCTAATCAGACTTCACATCACACTACTACTACTACTACTACTACTACTACTAGTAGTCTTCTATCTCATCAGATCACACAAGACACTACTCATTTATAGTAGGTATTAGTGTGATGTCAAGTCTAATCAGACTTCACATCACACTACTACTACTACTAGTAGTCTTCTATCACATCAGATCACACAAGACACTACTCATTTATAGTAGGTATTAGTGTGATGTCAAGTCTAATCAGACTTCACATCACACTACTACTACTACTACTACTACTACTACTAGTAGTCTTCTATCTCATCAGATCACACAAGACACTACTCATTTATAGTAGGTATTAGTGTGATGTCAAGTCTAATCAGACTTCACATCACACTACTACTACTACTAGTAGTCTTCTATCACATCAGATCACACAAGACACTACTCATTTATAGTAGGTATTAGTGTGATGTCAAGTCTAATCAGACTTCACATCACACTACTACTACTACTAGTAGTCTTCTATCACATCAGATCACACAAGACACTACTCATTTATAGTAGGTATTAGTGTGATGTCAAGTCTAATCAGACTTCACATCACACTACTACTACTACTACTACTACTACTACTAGTAGTCTTCTATCTCATCAGATCACACAAGACACTACTCATTTATAGTAGGTATTAGTGTGATGTCAAGTCTAATCAGACTTCACATCACACTACTACTACTACTACTACTACTACTACTACTAGTAGTCTTCTATCACATCAGATCACACAAGACACTACTCATTTATAGTAGGTATTAGTGTGATGTCAAGTCTAATCAGACTTCACATCACACTACTACTACTACTACTACTACTACTACTAGTAGTCTTCTATCTCATCAGATCACACAAGACACTACTCATTTATAGTAGGTATTAGTGTGATGTCAAGTCTAATCAGACTTCACATCACACTACTACTACTACTACTACTACTACTACTAGTAGTCTTCTATCACATCAGATCACACAAGACACTACTCATTTATAGTAGGTATTAGTGTGATGTCAAGTCTAATCAGACTTCACATCACACTACTACTACTACTACTACTACTACTACTAGTAGTCTTCTATCTCATCAGATCACACAAGACACTACTCATTTATAGTAGGTATTAGTGTGATGTCAAGTCTAATCAGACTTCACATCACACTACTACTACTACTAGTAGTCTTCTATCACATCAGATCACACAAGACACTACTCATTTATAGTAGGTATTAGTGTGATGTCAAGTCTAATCAGACTTCACATCACACTACTACTACTACTACTACTACTACTACTAGTAGTCTTCTATCACATCAGATCACACAAGACACTACTCATTTATAGTAGGTATTAGTGTGATGTCAAGTCTAATCAGACTTCACATCACACTACTACTACTACTACTACTACTACTACTAGTAGTCTTCTATCTCATCAGATCACACAAGACACTACTCATTTATAGTAGGTATTAGTGTGATGTCAAGTCTAATCAGACTTCACATCACACTACTACTACTACTACTACTACTACTACTAGTAGTCTTCTATCTCATCAGATCACACAAGACACTACTCATTTATAGTAGGTATTAGTGTGATGTCAAGTCTAATCAGACTTCACATCACACTACTACTACTACTACTACTACTACTACTAGTAGTCTTCTATCTCATCAGATCACACAAGACACTACTCATTTATAGTAGGTATTAGTGTGATGTCAAGTCTAATCAGACTTCACATCACACTACTACTACTACTACTACTACTACTACTAGTAGTCTTCTATCTCATCAGATCACACAAGACACTACTCATTTATAGTAGGTATTAGTGTGATGTCAAGTCTAATCAGACTTCACATCACACTACTACTACTACTACTACTACTACTACTAGTAGTCTTCTATCTCATCAGATCACACAAGACACTACTCATTTATAGTAGGTATTAGTGTGATGTCAAGTCTAATCAGACTTCACATCACACTACTACTACTACTACTACTACTACTACTAGTAGTCTTCTATCTCATCAGATCACACAAGACACTACTCATTTATAATATTAGTGAGATGTGAAGTCTGATTAGACTTCTCATCACACTAATATTATAAATGCGAAATTTTAGACGGTTGGATGTTTGTTACCACTTCACGTCAAAACTACTGAATGGATCGGGTCGATCTTTGCATAAAGGTAGCTCTAGGCCAGGAATAAAAAATAGACTACTTTTATCCTATAAATCAGTTCCCATGGGAATAATTGGACTTTATACGTTTCCATAGAAACAACTAGTGCGAAGTCTCGGGCAGAAACTGTATTATAAATGCGAATGTTTAGATGATTAGATCTTTTGATGTTTCTTGACAAAACTACTGACTGAAATGTAGCATAGATGTAGATCTAGTCTAGACCTGGAATAACCTATCTTCTACCTCCTTCGGTAGTCTAAAAATCTAGCTGCGCCGGAACGATTTTCGGGTCGTGCCGCGAGAGTTCCGTGAAAACGTGCGCGCGCTACCCGGACCCAAAGTAGCGCCGCCACCTATTTTGTCTGATATTACGTTAAACAAAGGAATTTTCTAAAATTCCTTTGGCCATTGGGCAGTTTGTCGTACCTATCATCAGTTTTTTGAATGCGTCTGTTTTTGGTACAGTTTAGGCAGTGATGCAAAGGTTGCTCTTGGTGGCCAGCAAACTCTGTTTTCACATCTATGTCTAAACTTACACAACCAATACAAAATCCTTCAAACTAGTCCGTCTAATCTCGGTTAAAGCCTATCCATAAACTGTATTCCCCGGTTAACCGAAAGACTTCCGCGGTTCCCGGGTCAGCGGGGTAGTAGAGGGGTTAGGGGAGCTTACCATAATGCCACCATTAATCTATGCCAAGTTTTTTAGCACGCAGCCTGTCTGTGCGTTGTAGGCTGTGATTGAATGAGGTTTTTAGTTCTTGTATGAAAAGTAAGGCATTCTGAAAAAGAAATCATTTTCACACAATTTCGTATTTATTACGTTCTAACATATTTATGTTCCGTCTTCTTCGCGCATATTCTGTGACAGCCCTAGCTGCTCACTAGGCACAAGATTAAAAGTTGATGATGATGAGTTTTCATAGTCATAAAATTTCGCCGCTAGAAACTACTACCTACTCTATGTGAGATCTAAAGGTATAGGAATTACTATTGTATAGCTTCTGGACGCGGCTTTGCTCACGTGGTAGCTAGATAACGTGTTCTATAGTAATCGGATAATGTTTACCAAAAAGTAATCGTAAAGAAGTTTCTGAATCGGACCAAAATTTCCTCAGCGAACCCATTGCCCACAAATATTACCTCCACAAGTATATATTTGACACAAGTCTGCCCTCGGTAGATTAAATTTGCAAGTCTTATAAAGAGTCTAATAACAAGTGATTAATTAAAAACTATAATAAAACCCCCGCTCGGTCCTCGCTTTTGATAAGTTTTTCGCCAAATAATAAGGCGAAGATTTGCAAATTGTTACCAAGAACCATAAAGGAGCCCAGACGAGAATTTTGATACCTCATTTATCAAAATTGCTTTAGCGGTTTTGATGAACGCAATACAAAGTGTCCGCCAACCACAGAAACATATGAAAAACATATCCAACGCCAACAGGAAAAAAAATCCAGTAATGCTAAACCTTAAGAATCCTTAAGAATCCTAAGAAACCTTAAGAAAACCTTAAGAAAATCTTAAGAATTAGTACCTGTTCCAGATTTTTTGTCTGACAATAAGCTTCGCATAAGAAATACCTAATATATTAATGCTATAAATCGGCTATAAAATAAAAAACTTTGCGAACGGTGGCATATATCATCAAAATGGAGTTATCGTCATGAATTTATTCGGTGGTTTCTTTCACATCGTTTTACGATTTAACCTTTAACCACTTTTGAGCAATAACCCTTAGCCACCTTTTGGTATGCTATTATATTATACTAGAATTTAAATGAATGGGATGTCGATAAAGCCGTAACCATTCGAATAAGATGGTTCTAATAATTCAAGATATGCATTTAAATATCGATGTCGGGACGAGATAAAACTGAAAAACTGGCCCCTGGTGGAGTAGGACAGAAAGGAGTGAAAGAAGGAAATAAAGGTCTACTTCTTCCTCTCGTCGTTTGAATTTGTCGTGCTGTAGAACATTACAGGCCAAAAAAAAATAATTTGCTATGTTAAATGCAATAGTTTTCCCACTTAATATCAGGTTAATCTGCATGTTCCGCCAAATTTTTTTTTTTGTCATTGTAATGCCGGTTTTTTCCGCCACACCAACTTATTGTATTGTATTCATTTAATTCAGATAATAAAATCCATAGCCTCACATGAGAATTAAAATTAAAATGTACATTAAAATTAAATTAAAATCAAAATTAAAATACAAATGTGATTGAAATTAAAATTAAACCTAAATTACTAGCTAAAATTACAATATTATAAAAGATTATATTAGAATAAATTAGATTACAGTAAAATAAAATAATAATTAGAATATAATAATTTGTTGTATCCACTATTAAAATTTAAAATTCTTTAATTAATTAACCTTCTTATTTCCCCCAAACCCTCGAATAAAGTATGCAAAGTATACATTGCCCCGTTGCCCACACTACCGTCTTTTTATCCTGCTTACACACCACATTAAACACATCACATTGAGCACTGGTTAGACATAGTCAGGTATAAATCAAAATTAATCCGTAAGTACGTACCTAAGCTAAACCCGCAGAGACAAATTTATGCTAATATTTTTATAAATATTCATCAAAACCTTGGCTTGCCTAAAATGTATGGAAAAATTCACAAATGAAAGGAAAACATCGTGAAGAGCAATTGGCGTATTTCTTTTTCTTTTTTTTTTACTTTTTTAAGCTCTTTAAGTATTATTCTAGCTGATAGCTTTCCGAAATAAATAAGTAAATATAAGGGGGCTCGGTGAGCGAGTGTATCGCGGGTTTATAATTTTAATCGTTCCATTTAATAATTCTCTGTCAAGTTGTTAGAGAATTATTAAATTGTGCATTCTATTTTCAATGGATAGTGATAGCGAATTTTTGACAGTTTCAAGTTGATTGTCGAGAATTCGCTTCGTAAAAACTTTCAACGGAAGGTTTGCCCGCCTCGCGAGATTTGTCCCTTGTAAAGTCTTTGTTCTCAAATAATCGTTGATCGAATGACGTTTTAAGTAGGTACGTACAGTACATGATATTTTACACGCTACACTCATCGCTCAGCTTGTTCCCTCAACACGGGCTAATTCGCCCTTGACCTGTTTCGTTACCTGTTATTAAAATAATAGTACGGAGTTTGACAAAGTAAACGGAGGGTTGGGGTCTGTATGGCGTGAATAGATCGCCTGAACGTAGGTAAATAGCTGCAGTGAGCAAATTTTACAGCTCTATTAAGTCGGTAGAGATAAATAGATAGATAATACTTTAGATAGATAATACTTTTATTACACACTTATAACTAAGAAACAATTAACAAAATAAACAATTATAACATAAAGTGACAATTGGCGGTCCTATCGCTCAAGAGCGATATCTACCAAACAACCTGGTATGGATAGGATCGCCAGAAATCATAGTGTAAGATATGTGTTCATCTAATAAATATTGTACTACTTAAAAATAATGTAATTGCTGTAATTGCTTTTTGCACCTGTCCTAACATGGATACTAATTGATTTAGTCATACAACAATTATCCTTCTAACAAAAACTTGAAAACCGACTTTTGGATTTTATCATCGAATCTCTGGTCTGACAAAAATGGAACACTGGCTGTTTTACAAAATATTATATTTAATTGAGTACCTTCTGCTGTCATCGTTTGGGTAATACGCATTTTAACGGTTCAATTCTATCAATCTAAAACATTACCTCCTATAAGCTTCAAGTCGACGGAAGCCAGAAAAGTTTCCAACTTGAACTATGAGGATATTCTTTGTAATTTTTTTGCTTCCTTTATCGAAGTGTAAAAAGTCAAACTGCTACTTCTAACGACGTCCTCAATTGGGGTTTTTGAGCGGGATTTTGATTTTGCGAGTTACAAAGACTCGAGATGAAAAATGAAAGCATTGTGCTTGTAGGTATTCTCTTTGCATTCGACTTTGCAATTTGGGCGACAGCTGTGGATTAGTGGGTTTTGAAATTCGGGGTTTGATTTCAGGTTTTTCTGAATAAGCTGTGTTTGATACCTATCGGGCCTTCTAGGTTTTTATTTTGACCGCTAGTTTTGAAAGATGATTGAAAATGTTCTCCGTTTATTTTATTTCTACAAAGATAGTGGCATATTTTATCGCGCGATGCCAGCTTTTGCGCTTATTCAACTATGTAAAACCTTCATTCAAACATTCGACCACATTGGCCAAGCGAGCGAAGGTCCGCAAGAGGATACGGGTTCGATTGTCGCCTCTGGACGAGTATTTGTACGATCTGCAGATAATTGATACGGGTGTTTTCGATGTATACTAAAAAAGTATATATTAATGTAATGTATTAAGTATATCAGTTACCTTTAACACAAGCACTGCTTAGCTTGTGGCTAGACTATACTGTGTGGATTGTCCAGCATTATTTATTTATTTCTATATTAGATCGTTGTATGCGTATCTATCTACCCACGGCTGGGCGAAGCCTCTCTTCATGCTATAGCTATTCGACAAGGTACCTAATTCAACTTTCTCTCTGAGTTATTGACATGTCTGAGCTTCTTTGTTTCACATGGCCATAAGAAAATACATTTGGGTGAAAAAATAACTTTTTGTGCCGTTTCTTTTGTAGAATAGCGACAGAATGACGATAACGATGTATCGTAGTGACTTCCCAATTATCTGTGTCATCTTCCGCGTTGGCAAGTCACCAATCGTCACACAATTAACAAATAATAGTGTAGATTTAACATAATGATCTCAATTCTTGCATTATTTTGTAGAACAGATACTATTTTCAGTATTTAATTGAATTTATTAAGTAAACCATCTGCTGTACATTTTACATAAAACAGTATAAAAAAATGTATGCTAAAATAAGGTCAAATAAAGGATTACGAAGAAAAAGTAAAAAAAAAAATACAAAAACGTTAGTGTAGTTGATAAAAGAAAAATATGAATAAGAAAACAAATAGGTAGGTAGTACCTACGAATATGTATTATGTATGAAGTACAAAATAAATAGTAAAGTGAGAAATTCATTTCAGTGGCTTTGCGACGAAACGTGCGTTTCAGTGTGCGTATGTATGTATGTATGTGTGTATCATAAACCGTGCTCGCCATAGATATTGAGACTTTCGCTTTCTCTGCATCGGAATCGGAGTGTACGGAGCATAAGGATTTGTTGCTATGTATGGATTTTTATGATACAGCGTCCACTGGATCGCCATATCTGCCAATAACGATGCCAGAGACCGGTGTTTCTGCCGAAGACGTCATTCGCAACAATGTTATACTCGTAGTGACGAGGACATTGTTGCGGATGACGTCATCGGCAAACTCGAGCGGTTTGAACATACCTATAATGCCGATGCAAAATCCGAAAGCTGTAGGCGCACCCTGTCACGTCTGTTAGTTGTCCAGAATTGATAATCTCTGTCTGAGTGGACTTTTGATACATTTCGGTATTCAGATTTAACTATAGTTTTGTAGTTTGTGAACAAAGTTTCCATGTTTCAAGGACTTCGTTATACTCGTCTATAGCTAAAGGCATATGTTGTAATTTATCTGTCTGCTAAGTTATATAACCTGTAGATCCTAATCTAAGGTTAGTCGTGATTTTGATATAAATGGTATATAAATGGTATTGTTTTTTGTTAATGTTAAGTCTTCCTTCATAAATACCTTTGTTGACATAAAATATTGGATTCTAGAACCTAGTGTAGTACGTTTCTTTTCACTAAATAGATATTTTTTCAAAACCATAAATTTACTTAGGTACTCTAATATGTTATTTTTTATTGAAGAAAATGTTTTTATTAGGTCAAAGAACATTACAATTTATGAATAAAAACCAATTACAGCTTAAACTTATATCTATTTCCTAAAAATCTAAGCCGTCACACGAAGGCGGAGTGCCCAGAATGCTGGCAGCATTGCTAATTTGAATGGCAATGCAATTTCGTAGATCGAAATAGAAGCCAGCATTCCGATCACCTGACTGAGACTATGAGAAGTTTTGTCAGAGCTTTATATATTGCGTGAGCCCCAGGACTTCAAGGGCCTAGGTCCTAGGGGTTCCAACCCAAAACGCCTCAAAAAAGGCCTTAAAAAAGCCTCAGAAGCATCTCAAAAGAGCTTCAAAAGAGGTTACCATCCTCTATTGTGTATTTTATTAACACACCAAATTACAATTATACCATAACAACAAATGAGAACTAGTATTTACAGTTGAAACAGTTGAGCTAACTGCAGTCTGTTGCAAATAATCTAGAGGTAGCTCAACTGATACCTTACTCTACTTTTCCACTTAATATGAATGAGGTGCTAAATTATTTTTTCTTTTATATCAAAAACCTTGAGAGATCTTCACGCACAGTTTATAACTAGTTCGGGACATGGATTTATTTTATTTGTTTGTAACTCTACTTGTGTCAAATTATTGTTTTTTTCATCGTCATGGCAATTCAATTCGTCATAATTATATTTACCACGTAGTTACACATACTAGGGATACTCCAAACAAAGTATCTGTAATCCAATGAAATGCCTACATTAATTAAGGGTAGGTAAAGGGATTCAATGTTGGTTTTCTAGTAAAGGGATGAGTGTGTTTATTTCACCTAATTACCCCAATGGGTCGGCCACATTGTTTGTCTGACATATTTCGGGCAAACCTAAAATGAATTTCAGTGCTAGGTTAATTGGTTGAAGCAGCTCTTGTTTATTAAAATTAGGTATATATACCAACTCTAATATATATATATGTAAATATATATATTAGAGTTATAATAGATATTATATATATAAACAAGTAAAATATACCTAACCTGTTGAAAATAACGTCCTTCGCTCGCTCTCCATACATATTGCGTACCCAGCAGGGTCTATAGTGATACTTAATTATATTATAAACACTTCTGTAGAATGCAATAAATGATTGAGTATTGAATATTTAGTAAGAAGTTTCTTGATGAGCCTAACAGAACCTGCTATTAAAAAAAGCAAAAAACACAAAATAAAGGCTTGAAAATACTCGGTTCACTTCGAAAACTGCAGATACAAAGATCATGAATATTATTTTGTTCACTAGTATTTTATTAAGAGCCAGGGCGAGAATGTGACACTGCTTCACTCCTCGCTAACAAAAGGCATAACTCCGGTATTGTCCCAGTCTTCATAATGCAAAATACATAGCACGCCTATTCATTCGCAGCTTTGTAATAACGCACCCCTTTTCCTGAAAACTGGCTCTACCCCTGAGGTGGATATCGCTATGGCTATGGCTATGAGCACGTGTGTTTGCAGCTTTCTCGCTCTGGTGTGGGAGTGGAGATTGTTGTTGTCTTTGTCTGTCGTGAGCGAGGAGCGCACGCATTGCAGGTGCCTAGTGCCTAGCGAAACCCTCAGTCGTGTCTAGATCGTTGCGCAGGTGGGACGCTCGACCCGCGCTCCGTTTACCGCGAAAATTTACGTATAAAGATTATTTTCGATTCATAATATCGAAACAACGTACGTGTAAGATCTTGAAATATTTTAATGTTGATGTGTGACATTTATTAATTTTTTACTCGTGGTGTTTGAAATTTTGTGATTTAAAAGCGGAAGAACCGGTGTCCACGGATTTTGTTCTTTTTTTTCGTTGTGTACATAATAAATTCATACGGTGAGTTTTTACGATATTTTCTTCTTGTGTTCTTATTAGATTCGATCCGATGCTTACATACGACGGTTGTTAATTACATTTTTCGAACGTGCCAAAACTGAAATGGTTAAAATCTTTTTTTGGAAAAGCATGTCTAGAATAACAGTATCTTCATTGCTCAGTAGGTAAACTCTAGTGAAGATCTTTTTTAGCAAAGAAAAATACAATCAAATAATAGAGACACATCAGAACTAGTATACACAATTGAAACAATTGAGCTAACTGCAAACTGTTGCAAACAATCTACAGGTAGCTCAAATGATATCAATACCAGTCGGAATCGTCCCCAAGACGCTGGCTGCATTGCCCCGCTGTATGGCAATGCTGATGCGCTGCGTCAGATACTCACCAGCTCTCGGGTCACGCGTCGCTTCGACCAGACGCTCAGATATTTTTTTTTTATCCTGGAGAGCCTCGGTACCCCACGGACCTAGGGTCTCGACTCCAAGGGGAGCAAATGTGAAGCAATCTTCACCTGTTTCGAATATTTATCAATGGACCCCAAAGTTGTCTTCATAAAATATTTAGGCCTCGGACCCACGGGACGGGGAATAAAATTTGTGTTTCAATCCATGTGAAGGACGGAAAAGTTTTGGGTCAAAGTTGATTAAAATGTTTTTACAAGATAAAACAGCATACAGCTGTGGAAATTGTATTTTTACTTCTTTTGGAACGGAACGCTTTGGGGAAAGGAAACTTTGATCCTTTCGAGGTATCCTATTGGACCTTATTTTATATTCCCACGGGAAATAAACACGCATCATTTTGAACTTCCTAGGTTTGCAAAACATTTCATGTCACTGCGAAGATCGGAATTTCCGAAATTGTGAAAAATATTATATTAGGTTCAGATTTGTGTTTGTAGTTATTTCGAGTTGTACGTTATTTATCTTCCTTTATTATCCAGTGCAAATGTATATCCAGAAATAGATCAAGAACGCTTGAAAATGCATTCTCTATTCATAAGTCGACATCTGGCAACATCACTCAGCGCGTGCTTTTTTAGAACTCTGGTATTTTCATTGTCGGTACTATTACTATTTAGTTCTAAAGGTCCTCTCGGTTAATCTTTACAGAAATTTATTTCTGTAAAATCTTGCAATGTGTTTCATAAGTAAATTTCCAGCTGTGTTAATTTATTTGCAGAATTTTCTTTTATATATTTTATGGAAACTCAGTTTTTTTTACAAGCAATATAAAATTTTATAAATGAGTCAATAATTCAATCTTAGCTGACGTGATAATTTGAGCCATTTAAAAAGCTGTTTTAAGTGATGAGTCTAGGTAGTGTAGGTGAATATTAATGCTGACTGCTGTATAACGTTTACAACCAGCCATTGCAGATATTGTAACCTTGGCTGTAATTACTACTAGACACCGTTAGTACGTCAACCCTTCTTGTTTTATTTATATTTACTGCAGACTGTAAAGTAATTATTCTTTTAAAAGTATTCATCTATGTTTAATCTTGTGATGGAGCAATAAAATGGTCGATCTATGTTTTTCTCAGACTCAAAGTTGAAGATCCCATCAATATCGTATTGTCCATTAAATTTATATTTTGATTAAAGGTACTTTATCTAGAGAGTCGACTGTGTTGCCTGGTTATTCGTTTAGGGCCCTTATATACCTATACATTCGACAATGAAACACTCAAATTGCAAACCAGTCACGTAAAGTATTAATTTCATGTTTTTTTTATTCTAACATTAATAAATAATTCTGAACAATTCACACAGCTCATCTAGCCCCAACCACAGATTTAATAATACTATACTAGAACCCACGGAAATAAGGAAACAATCATATCACACCACACATCAGCAGCCTTTTCCTCGATATAGGTCTTCCCTGATGAGGGATGTATTGGCTCTTATCATTAGGGGGTAATGTCATAATCCCCACACAGGCATGCTGGTTAGGATCGCAGTTCGGTGGTGGATCAAATCAACAATAAAACACACAAATTTCAAACCAGTCAGTTAGATAAAGGTTCTAAATTCCAAAAGTATTTATATTACACGATGAAAGAGTTTTTACGGCACTAAAACAACGATACAATGAACAATAAAACACTTAAATTTCCAACAAGTCTCATATAGTATGAGGTATAAGTTCTTAAAGTATTATTTACCTGATAAAAGAGCATAAAGGCTCAATGATTCACTGACCTAAGTTGCGGTGTACGGCCCTTTAGAAGCACGACCTACAGGAAGGATAAAATAAACCGCAGGAAAACCCTTTGTGAGAACCCTGTGTACTTTGATAATGTAATTTATTGGTGGAATTTAATACGAAATTTTCGTATCTTTTCATTGTTTTGTGATATCAATAAACGTATTATCTAAAGTTTATTACGAAGGAGATTGGACACTTTGTCTGAATTTTTCAAAAGACGTTTCGTTACACTTGGTGAAAACTAGTTTTATGGCCACGATAAACTAGTTAAGTTTACGATCATTTAGTTTTGGTTCATTGATATTTTATTTATCATCTAACAGTGTAGATAAAATAAATAAATAATGCCTGACAATCCACACAGCATCATCTAGCCGCAAGCTAAGTAGAGCTTGTGTTATGGGTACTAGATAAAGGTTTCAGGATAAAAAATAAATAAGAGAAAGCAGTCAATCGACTCTTCCTCTCCATTTCAGTACGAAAAATCTCCACCAAGAGTTCCTTACTCCTGTCTAATCTGTACCAGGAAATCAGAAGTTCAGAGAATACCGAAATAGATGCAGAAAGGCAAAAAGGCCGCACAAAATAGAATACAGACCGATTGTCGGTTTGACTTGTAAAGTCGAACTAGAAGTTCTATTTAAATCCTACTCGCGACAGATTGTTGGCCAACGGCCGGGACTATCCGTATATTTATTTTAGTTAAAAAAATATACAATCGGCTGAACCTTTGTTCCACAGTTCGGGCACGTGTGAAAAATACATTTGTTGCCAAGTCATTTGAGATTGCTTTGGTATTTATTGAGTAGTGGTAATAACCAGAGGCTCTTCATTGCTGAGCGACAAGCTTCCTAAGTATTTTGTTGTATTTCTTATGTAATGTGTTTAATATTGCATTGCAATCAACATGCATGATGTTTTATTACGTTCATGTTAAACAAATTAAAACTCACAAGATTAAGCATTAAGATTAGTTCCGTTTTACGTACTAAGAAGATTTATACTCAAAATTTATTCACTTAATATTTTTACACTACATTATTAGTGTTTTTATAAGCACCAACTAGATGTTTTTCATAACAAATTTCAATTAATATTTTATACGTACATGGTTATTTGAAAAAGATAAGAAATCAATAATCGCGCTATAAACATATTACGTTCCTCGAAAATACCTACCGTCACTAACGTTTATTGCTTCACCCCGACTTATGAATATGCATTGTAACAAAATAATAACAATACAGGCTAAATATTCTAAGCAATACAGTCAAAATTGACGCCAAGGCCTACTTAAATAATTGGTAATATACAGGGTGTTTGGTGGATGGTTAGACAAACTCGGTGGATGTGTAGGTGGACCTATTTGTAAAATAAAAATTTAAGTAGAAGACCCTAAGTCTTTACAATTTTTTTGAATCCTGTTTTTCGTATTTTTTTAAGATTTTCTGAAATTTTACCTCTCTACCCCTACAATATTTTTTGGAACAAGTTTTCAATTGACCTTTTTATTTGGTTTTGGTCCCAGATGTATCCTTCGTCTAATAAAGGCATTGTTAATTTAAAATAAGGAGTAAATACATAGTTATACTTATAAGCTCTCAAAGTTAAAAAAATGAAAATAAATTGTCAAGAAGATCAACTTTGCATCATTTAAAAAAAACTAATAGCGATCGAGGAGTTCAAATGCTTTTAAAAAATTCTGTAATCATCGCTTATTACAACGGTATACCACATGTAGCCGAAAAAATTATAAACTTGTCAAAAATTAACACTTACATTTACTGAAAACGGAGAAAAAATACAAAAGTAAAAGAAAACATTATTATTAAATTTTACAAATTTTGTTCAAAAACCACGTGTATTAGAAATAGAGGAGAGGCTTTTGAACAAAATTTGTAAATTTTATTAAAAAAAAATGTTTACTTCTAACAGTAACAATTAGTTCTACTTCAATTTGTATATTACAAATAGGTCCACCTACGCACCTACCGGGTTTGTCTAACACTCCACCAAACACCCTGTATTATATTATAGTTATGTAGAGATAGAGAAGATGTGCGATCACTACACCTGCTTCGCATTATCGTGAAACGAGAATTCCCAATTGCTCATCGGATAGTTACGAGCGTGTTAATTATGTTTTAGATAGATACAGACTAAATACGTTGGTATATTGTCGTAAATGAATACAGGGTGTGGCAAAACATTGTGTTATAGTAATGCCTGAATTAATTCGAACGGCGACACAATCTGAAAATAATAATATGTTCTCATAGGCATTGTAAACTTATTGCACGATATAAATATATAAATAATGCTGGACAACATTAATTAATTGTAAAGCTTGCGCCGTTAATCGTAAACTAACATGCGTCAATAAATTGTAAATTAACAGAAAATTTGTTGCTTAAAACTACTATTATCCCACCTAATAACTTCCATTCCTTGCCAGTGTGTAAAAAAAGTTTGTAAGAAAAGTTCGTAACTGTACATTTCACATGAACTTTACCTGGATACACCCTGTACGCCCTCATAATAATATATTAGTCTCTCGGGGTGACAATGAGATATTTTGGGAAGCTCGTTTCGCAATACGGGTATTGGTGAGAATAATATCGGATAATTTCAACAATCACGTCGTACTAGTGTGCTGGTGTGATCCATTCATTCTACGTATTTAACCTGTAATCTAGGAGGGCAGTATTCATTGGTTTTTTTAAAGTATCAGAAACTCTTAAGGTACCTAAGTATTAGTTATTTTTTGCTCCATTGCATAGCATGGCTTTCGTTGCTCGACAATATCGATACTTCAACAGAACGTTCAATATTTTTTAATGGATTTTTACAGCCCCTCTATTGCGGGGACATGAAATTACGCAAATATGTACCATACAAAAATTCAAGGTCTCAATCTTGGTACTATCAAGGAACCAAACTCAGGGTTCAATTAATTTTAATTGCAAAGTGAAAAAGAACAAACATTTGAAAAATGTTCCATTATATTTTAAGACATGACGACCTCAATATGACCATCAAATCAACTGAATATCGGCATAAATCAAGGTTCACTTTAAAAGTACAGATTTAAACACTATATTTGTAAGGAGCTTTACAATACAGGTGCTGGTTATCAAGTGATATAGTATAGTCTACGCCGACATTAAACTCTGAATATTACAAACTTATACACAAACAAAGTAGAGAAGAGAGTTTACCTTGGACAGAGTTTTAAACGCAGTCTGCCAATTATCACTGCATGAAATAGGTCTTTGCAAATAACACCAAACACAATCACACTATCAATGCGAACGTCAAATGTCATGTACAATTTATTACGTAATTTTTCATTGAAGTACGTTTCCTGCTAAAGAAACCGTGTTTGAAGAGACATAGATGTGACATTTAAATGACACGGCGTAAATTGAGAACGACTTTTCGTGTCCTGATTGTCGCAAGAATCTATCTGAATGCCGTGGATTCATATCTCGGCGTTGGATTTGGAAAAATGTAGTCAACATTTTCTTGACATAATTTTCGTAAACTTTTTGGAAAAATAGCAGATGGCCCAGCTCATGTTAAGAGGTAGACCTCCTTCCATCCATCCATCCACCATCCTTCGCCTGTAACAGATACAGCAATATCTTCTATTTCACATTGAAGTACGCTGTGTATCATAAATAAATACACTACGCCGGCCCGTCATCTATTAAACCATTCATATATTTCCATTTGCCCTGTATAAAAAAAAGTATTCGGTTTCAATAAACACCGTACACTATGTACTATTTTCAATAGTTTATATAATATTTTGAGACATGTACTGTATAGCTATATATTGTTCATGGTTTATGGACTATACGTAATACGGTTTGATTGTTTTCATAGTGCTCATATGAGTATACAATGTGGTAGCTAAGCCAGCGTTGGTTACCTTACGTCATGCAGTGTTTGGTTTGCTATGACCAATGTTAGTATTTTGCATTTTATGGGGTACATGCCCGGTGGTGCATGTTCTAGCACCACCGGGCGGAGCGTTCGGCCTTTCGCGTGGCACTGCTAAGGCTGGGCAGTGAACGGGTCAAAATTATTAACTTGACGATGCCGGAAGACATTATCATCATCTTGTATATGATTTTACAGTAGTAATTCTTAACTTATTGTATTTATTGATCACACTTATTGTACACACTTATTTTTTTTTTCGAGTTATGGTGATAGCTTACACACAAGATCAACTAAATTTAACAGCAGTTTTTTTTTATTATTTCTGTTATTGCGCCTACGTATGTTTGTATCTTACAGGGAACATATTACTGCTTTGAATAGTTGTAAAAAAAGTATTCATTAAACAATAGGTTGGTCGGCAGAATTACACATCTGAAATTTTTAATAAACAATTGCTGTAAAGAACTAAAGAATTGAATAGACTAGACTAATGAACTTAGATACCTATTATGGCTATTGTTATTAAATCAATGCTGCATGACGTAAGAAAACCACCGCTGTTTCTTGAGCTACATCTATAAACAAAGCTATGTTTACACGATCAATCTATAACACGGCTACGTTAATTGCCTCACCGATGTTCATCTACTATTGCATGTTTATCAAATAAGCTGTCTTGGCTCGTTTTGTTTGTTGAATTTGCAGTTTTTATGTCCTTTATTCTAGCGGCTCCTGTTATTTCATTATTGTAAGATACGCCGTTTGTTTTAAGAAGATCGAAGATAGTTGGGAGATACAGAGCAGTTACATTTTTAACATTAAGAGCTCGATTTTTGATCACTTCGAATCTTGATTTCGTATACGGGTTCGCGAGAAAAATGTCACAATTTGACACAAGTAGCAGTTTCATATAATTCATATGAAAATCAGTAGTCAGTAACAATCGAGCCAAAGCTTGGTGGATTTTGGACATTAAGAGCCCGACTTTCGAATCTCTCGCTGTGACGTCGTCTACGGTTTTTCGTTACGAGACAGATGGCACAATGTGACACAAGAACCTAGCTGATTCATTTGAAAATCTGTAGCAATTGAGTCAAATCTAACCCTCGCAGTTTAGAGCGATAAAAAATCGAGCTACAAAATCCCCTGTACGCAATGGGCATTGAAAAGTTGTCTGACATTGCCATTGAAATTGTATTCGCAAGGTGAGGGTACTTACTATTCCACTTTCAACGTCACCAAATGCATGCGGGTCAATGAGGCCATTTTTTCATAGCTTTAGCATCCAAGAATGTCAAATTCAGTAAAATTGCGATTTGAGTTTGAACAGTTTATAAGACCTACCTACATACCCATTTGCGTCGTCAATCAAAGCTTAGGGTAACATCCCCTAAATCTTATACGGAGATCAATACAATATAACGACGACCGATGTGGCGCGGCGGGCGAAGGTCCGCCTGCGACGCAGAAGGTTGCGGGTTCGATTCCCGCCTTGGGACAAATGTTTGTACGATCTGCAAATATTTGTTCCGGGTGTTCTGGGTATTTTCTATATATAATAAAAAATATCTATCTATGTTATATATTGTATTAAGTTTATCAGTCATCTAGTACCCATAACACAAGCTCTGCTTACTTTGGGGCTAGATGATGCTGTGTGGATTGTCCAGCATTATTTATTTATTATTATTATTTATTATATAAGGCTTGGTCCTTCACTGCATACAATGACGTCTTATATTAAACTAAAGAGAGAGATGAGTTTAGACTTCGTGCGAGAATAAACGCGCTGTCTGTGCGATTTTAGCAGTTTCCTGTCACCTTTATCTCAAAATTATTGCTAATATGATACCTACCATCCTGCTATTTTCTGCTAACTATAAACTGCGTTATTGGCGATGCGTGTGCTCATATTTACCAGATTTAATGTTTACCAGTTATCTTCGGTTCATTACTGCCATTAACTAAAACGGGAAGGGAAGGGTTGTTTATTGATCAAATGAATGCCTAATTCCAGCGCATGGTGGTTGGATGTACATTTTTGCGGTATTTTATATGAACCCAAGTTATAGCAAACTTGAACTATTTTTCGTTAGTTTTATTCCTTGAAGAACGTTGAAAATATTTAAACCGCAAAAATAATTGAATTAAGCGTGAATCCTGATTATATTCACGGTAAGCACTCTCGTGCTAAAATAACTATTAAAGTAGGTACTTATAAGTACTTTTGTCATTTCAGTGAATTGTAGTTGTGTTCTTTGAGGGAAAATAAAGAATCTTTAAAACGAATCCGTGTCAGATACCAAGTCTTCGACACGAAAACCTGCAGGATTGACATGAATGGCAAACATGTAGAAAGTGTGTCTTTACCCAACACATTGTATCTTTATAAACGATGATGATGAAGTAATCAAATGAAATACAATAAAATGAAGCTGATATTCCTCTCCTCCTCGAGTGGTTACTGAAGTTTTGTAACTATTTAATTAGGTCTTATTATCCGCACACATATTCGTCTATGTATTATGTAACTCGTACGATAATTCCTCTTCAGATCAAGAAGCAAAAAATTGGAATGTTCAATGTTAATACTAGATATAAAAACAGCTTCCGTAATTATCCCCTAAAGAAGCTATTTGTGTAATTCGCTTGTAATAAGAAATAATAAGTTACAAAAACTTGGAAGATCAACAGACAACAATGTGTTGTTGAAGTCGCGACCTTGCGGTGGTTGGACGTGTGTTTCACATGATAGCGCAAGTGACGCGAACTGCCGTTTGCAAGATCCAGGGTCTCCACCGATTAAAAACGGAGATGTGGTAAAACAAACATTAGCTTGGTGTCAAAATAACAATCACCACACACCCGACGCTCTCCTCATCAGCACACAAACGTCCACTGGTGAGCTGGCCTTCCCCAAAGGGGGCTTTACCATAATATCCACGGTGATCGCAGTGGCGGTGTTAAAAACAGAAAGAAACAGAGGAGGGGCAGCTCTTCCTCTGGTAGGTTCTCTTAGTCGACTCTTTCGTAAGACTCGACTAAGAGTAGAGTGAGAGTAGAGTAGATGTCGTCATCTAGTAACTGAGTTGGAAGGGTAGATTCTTATGCCGCGACCGCCATTGCCAATCACGATCAAGCAGACGCGCTATCTAGTGGTAAAAAAAATATTTTGTTTTTAAAGTCAGGGGGAGCTCAGGCTCGCAAACTAATTGTTAAATAGATATGGCATTCCGAGTGTATGTTTAGTGAGTCATCAAATCATGCTTTTTGAAAAGAAAATGTATATTTTGATTACCCTTCTGTGTTAAATTCCACTAAAGTAAGTCTCCTATTATTAAAATATATTATTATAATTCTATACAGATTCTAGGAACAACATAGGTTTTCTTTTGTTATGATTGTTTCTATAAACATTAGATTCCGCTCTATATTATAGCATCATCGGCCATCATCACCGTGTCCAGAATCAAGTAGTTAGTTAGAAGGAAATAATGGTTATGGATATTTCTAATGCATTTACTTTTATTGGCAAACTGCAGTCGTATACAAGAACCTGTAACTGCGCGCAATTGTGAATATTACGCGACAATAACGCGTGAATTGATGGCATGGCTGTGAACAAAATAGACTAGATATAGTATAGATATACTCACTATAGAAATACTGAAGATTTTAGTGAATAAATCCAGTAGTTTTATGTACTTTTGGCACGACATATAGTGTTTTATAATCGATATTCTGTGGCAATATACGATTTTGAAGAGCGTGATGTTCGTAAAGTATACATTCATTATTCAAATCAATTAGCTAGAAGTTTAAGCTGAGCACAATATAATATAAGTTAGTTGGTAGTATTATTGTCTAGCTTATAACATACACCTTCTTGCCATAACAATTATCAAGTTAAAGATACATTAATTTGTCCGAAACCGCTCGGCCATTTATTAAAATCATGATCATGAGGTATCTCCTATATATTTTATATTTCAGAACCCGAGCGAAGTCGTGGGCATAAGCTATTTAGCAATAAGTTAGAATTTATTTGGTATTGACAACGAAAGGGCGTAAAATTATCTTAAAAAAACGATCATAAGCCTACTTTGTAAAATTTTCACACCTACTGCGCCCATTTTAGGACTCGTTCGTCTTTATCCAGTAAATCGTTGGCATACTGGACTTGAACTATTTATTTTTATTTACATCTATGGACACAAATTCAATACGTTATTGTGTTGGGATTCTTGTACGCCTATATTCGAGTGGCAGCTATGTTCTGCCTTCGGTTTCACTCGCATATCGATAAACGATAATTATAATATCAAAGCTATTTATTTTGTAATTTTGTAAAGCAAAATAATATAAAACACTAGCTTCTGGCCGCGGCTTCGCACGCGTTTTTCAGAGATTTAAAGTGCCCTATGTCCATGGGATACCATCTACCTACCTGCCAAATTTAATTAGGATCCGTTCAGCCGTTTCGGCGTGAAAAGGTAACAGACAGACAAATTTACTTTCGAATTTATAATAATAGTATGGATTATAATTCCACAAGACTATTGTCATTCACATCTAGTTTCTCAATATAACTCATAAAAGGATTTCTCGGCTACAAATGCCCTTATGTTTTCCTAGTTTTCGGGCTTTTCGTATGAGAAATGCTGCACTATTAGAAATTACCTGAAAACTTCGAGATATGCCGCGTTGTTCCGCGTTGGGAATTTGCAACGAAGAATCAAGTATTTCTTTTATTGCAATAGATAAAACAAGTTTAAGAAGTACAGAAATAGAATAGAATATCTTTATTTGTGTAATATAATTTAATATGACATATGTACATTGCTAAACGTAGTGTAGGACGCCCTCCGGCCAGGTGGGATGACGATCTGCGAAAGACTGGAGGCAGATGCTGGATGCGGCAAGCTAAAGACGCTATGGCGCTCATTGGGGGAGGCCTATATCCAGCAGTGGACTAAGATAGGTTGATGATGATGATGACATTGCTTAAAACGAATATTAAATTCAATGTAACACAAAAAGGTAACCTACTCAGCTTAATGCTGCTATGGCACTTGTGCCATTGCAGCGCTGGTTTTCAGCGGTGCCAGGGTGCTAAATGCAGCGCTAAATATACAAAAAGACAAACTTAACTTCTATCCAAACGACTTTAGAAAAAGATAAAGCAGATATTTTTAAAAGGTTATCTAAAAATAATACCGTAAAAGTATTCTTGTAGCGGCCGAGTCGGCTCCCTGAAGATATTTTATCGCGAGCATTTAAAGGTGCGCTTGCGCAGTAATTGGTGCAGGGCCGCTTAGTATGTCTATGGCTTGTTAAAACTCGACAATAGTTTGCTATAAATCACTTTTCTATGAGGCTAATTTTGCAGATAATATTCTGCGAAGCTAATTCGAAATATTGATTTTTAGCTATTTCTGTTTGGTTCGAGCGGAGGTGGCTTTGTTCTTGTTTGGATATCTGTTTATCTTTTTGTGACTACTTAATTGATTACCACCTGCTTTCAACTGGACAATATTTTTAAACAGAAATTATTCGTAAAAAAATTGAGAATCTTTCACTGATGATAATGTACATCACCCAGCCGAATTTCGGCCATGGCGGTGCGGGCGGTCAGTCTCAACGGAGACTAGCCTGTGGGCAGGGCATATTAGAGTGCACAAGTGTGTGCGCAAGCATATTTAGGTGCACTCTTTATCCCCTCAGTGACACTCATAATCCGGTGGGACGGTAAAATGCTTTGTCCTGAATGACTGACTGACGGATCAACGCACAGCCTAAACCGCTGATTGTAGAGACCTGAAACTTGGAGGATGTGATCTTTGTATGACGTTGACATCCGATAAGAAAGGGTTTTCCGAAATTCTACCCCTAAGGAGGTGAAAAAGAGGGGCAAAGTTTGTATGGGACAACGTGATTCCTTGGTCCAATCTACTTAAAATTTTGCATAAACCTTTTTTAACAAAATTGATGATTTGTGTCGTATTTCATTGAAATGCATCCTCTAACGGGGTTAAAGCAGGGTAACAAGTTATTTAGGCATAAAATGCTTTGTCTTGAATGACTGACTGACAGAGTTACTTTTGAATTCATACTAATATTATAAATTCGAAAGTAACTCTGTCTGCCTGTCTGTTACCTATTCACGCGTAAACGGCTGAACGGATCTTAATGAAATTTGGCATGGAGATAGATGCTATCCCGGGGCCGTCCCCGGGATACCATCTATCTCCATGATATCCGAGATAGACAGAGCCTATGCCCGTGCATAGGCTACTGTCTATCTCGGATAAGAGCGTGCGAAGCCGCGGGCAGCAGCTAGTGGTTTTATATAACATTAAAAATAATGTTGTGCGATTTAATTTAAATTAAATATTATTTAGACATAAGGCACGCAAGTAATTGTCTGACATAAGAAAGTTCTCCTTTGCGTTCCTATAGTCGAAAATAAATTAAATTATTAGGTTTACATGTATTACAAGTTGTTTTAAATCTAAACCGCACAAACTCAGTGAAGTCATATCAAGTAACATTTTTATTTTATTTAATTATTGTAACAAAACATCGGAAACAGAAAATTTGACCCCATTAAGTTTAAAGCACGTAGCAATAAAACAATTTTCACGTCACGTATATGATGCGAACCGTAAAAAATCTGAAATTATGTTTTATGTCCTACCCACTTTTATTGTTGGGTTTTTATGAAAGTTACAATTGGCAGCAAGCCACGTGGTAGCTTTTGTAATATTGTAATATTTTTTATAAACATACGTGTTTTATAAACATACGCACAACATAAAAAATATAGGTTTGTATTTACCTAACAGGGTATACAATCTAATAAATTAAAACGAAATGTCAATAAAATTTGTTCTCAAACTACAAATCGTTAAGAATATAACGCCATGGATACTGGAACCAAACACTAGCGTGTAGTAAACATGTTAACAACGCATCGGTGCAACTCAACGGAAGCGGTTGCTAATGTCTAGTAAAATGTACATAATCGGGACTCTGTTGTAATGTGTTGTTATGGGACCCAGATGACTGACAGACTATTTGACCCAGACCGTAACAAATATTTGCAGTTCAAACAATCATTTGTTATTCGGCAAGCAAAAAACCTTTCTGCGTCTTAATCAAACCTCGCCTACTGCCTTTGAAAGCTCGTCTGCTTCTTACGGGAACCGAACTCGCAACTTTCATCATTTCCGCAGCTAATCCACTGGAACGTAACACTAGCTTGTAGTAAACATGTAAACAACCCGTCGGTGCATCTCACAGACGCTTGTAACCGGTTGCATATTATTATGTCTAGTACAATTTAAATAATCAAGGCCCTGTAATGTGTTCAGTAAATCATTGAGTAATTATATGGGTGATGTCAACAGGTTTGTTTGTTTTATTTGCAAAAGCAAATGTTTATTTAAATAATAATATTAAATGTACAATAATAAAAACGTAAAATAAATAAAATTTCAAGTTCCTTTATCTGTAAGTACTATTTCTAATTTTAGAAATATAATAATTAATAATAAACCACAAAAATCCACTTTCTGAAATACACATTAATTGTATTCTTTAAGTCTGAACTATAAAATGTGTAAAAATTTTAAAAAAATATTTTAGTAACGATTGTAGGTACCTCATGTCTTCTAATGCTATCTTTTAATGCTAAGATGACCTAGTATTGTTTTTGAACTCTTTTTTTTTTAGTTAGTATGATAGGCAATAGAAAGCTATGATTTGATAATACGGTGTTATGAGTTTTTTTGTGATTTGCGGGATTGAGGGATGCCCTCAATTTAATTACGTGTAAATGTGATTTTAATTAAGTTACGTCAGCCGCCGTAGAGCTTCCGACGCCGCGTACGCTGCGTATGCGCCAATTCCGACCATCTTGTGTTAAATTTTATAGGCACCGTGAAACAGCTCGAAAAATACTAGAAGGACTGCTTTACAGAATGTGCAAGTAAAACAATGCGAGTCCAACTTCCCGCTTGCAAAACATTCTACGAGAGCCCCGGGCTCCTCGGAACATAAAACTTTTCTACCACTTCAACCGCCAAAAATAAAACGGTGACGAAACTAACAAATTCCCTATTGTTGGCTGGACAGAAGTTCTTTTTAGGGTTCCGTAGGATGGAAGGAACATTAAACTTTAAATTTTTGTTGGATTGTATTTGTAACCCTGTCAGTAAGGAAGAAATCGTACTTAGAAATGACAATTAGGATTGTTCTTAGGTTATAGTTTTGAACTGTTTTTTGGCCCTAGCGCGACGTGGAATTACTATCGTACTTTTTATGTTGTTTTTGTCATTCTGGATATTATTTCTGCTAGAAAAGTTATGAAATACTGTCTTTTTTGGCTTACAAACATTTGGCTTTGAGAGGCTCCATCCCATTCTGACCTCGAGTACCAAACCAACGTCTAAAACAGTTTACTATCAACTATCTTCTCTCCGAAATAAGCCGGGTTCTTTGTCATACAGAACCCGAGGTTAAGGAAGACTGATCACGCGCCTGACCGGCACATTGACATTTATCTAGTTGCAGTTCAGACATATAAATCGAAACCAATGGAGGATTTAGGCACGCCATAAATTTTCGTTGCGATCGACAAAACCAGCCAATTTATTTTATTTATTGTTTAGGTAATTTGATTATAAGCCAAAAAGAATTAAGGTTAAATGGTCAATTGGCGGTAACTTTAACATAATTACGTTTAAATTTAACAGTGGATGAGCAGAAGACGTGTTAATGGGTGCTTAACCTTAGCTATTTGGTTCAAGGGTAATCATTTTGCAATACAATTTTTTGTTCTTGAAGGTTTTGGCTGAAGAATAACACCTCTGGAGATCATCAATAGATAGAAAGAAAATATATTTGATTCCCCAGAAGACTGACTACGACACACGTAGACATAGTTTTTTAACTAATTAACCTAAAAACAAGTAAGGTTCCATCCTATTATTTTATCTCTAATTTTGTCTCTGTTCTGTAAGGCCTATCAAAGTTGGCCGTTTCTTCTACTGCGTGGAGTGAAATTAAGATTTACAGTAAGGCAAAATAATGTATGGATAAAATTTTGGAAATGATCTTATAAAATTTCTCTAGTGCAAATAATGCAATACAGTGTGTCACATAGTGTGTTGTGTAATAGTGATGTGCAGTAAAACAGGAAAGACATTATTTTTTAGGTTGTAAACCTAAAAAATTAAGTCTATAATCAAATAATCGGCCTATTAACAAACGAAATTGCAAATAATCAGCGCTCAAACGAATTTATACCTTATCTCCGTACACATAAAGACTACACCCGTAACGACCATAAATTACGTCAAACAAGAAATTGCCACAGACAGAAGCTCAAGGACGCAATCTCTCGCACGCGTGAAATGCGCGAGAGTTGACGTAAGCACAGCACGCACCCTCAAGTCATGCTGTGAAAGAAAATACTGACGTAATAGCTGCTCATGACTTTGATCTTTAATTTATTCGTTATACAATCAATCACCTATTGTTATCATTATGACACACCTACCTACTTGTGCTCTCCGGTTATATTTTAACTGACTGGCTGAGAAATAAATTTTAAACTGCTAGTTGTGTTGTCAATATCACGTGCTTGTAGATCAAGTTATGACGTCACGGATCGGCATGGAAATTCATGTGCCCGAGTAAGAGCCTAGTTCTTTGTATGCAAGAACCAATTGACTTTGAATTGAAGAGTCTATTTTAGTTTTTTATATGGATTATGTTTCTGTTTCATTCATTTCTCACAGGCACATTACATTGCACTTAAGAAAGTCTGTAAAATAAATTAAAGTAATAGATTCTGTGAAAATAGTGGTTTTGTCCACAGTATTATTTGTATGTTACCTAAAAGCCCGGTTGTTGGCTTAAGCTTTGGTGGAATAATCTTGATAAATACAATATTATTTTAGTAATATTCGTTCAATAGCTAGCTTATTTTCTTACATTTTTTATTATAATTATATAACTCATATATAGTTAGTTACATGATATTGTATTTATTTTCCTTATTGGTTCTTTACTCGTATGAAGTCATTATTTTAAATATAATCACTTAATTACAGCAAAAAGATACACAAAAACGTGCTTTAATAATCGTAATTATGTAGTAAAGAAAAATCGACTGGAAGATTATAAGCACAGAGTTTCATTATGTTTGGAGCATCTTTTTATGGATTTTATTCTTGGCATTGGGAAGCAATAATGGTCCTTGAGTATCTTAAGTACTTCCTCCGAAGAATACCATACCTTACCTTTTGACGTACCTTAGATAACTTAGATTCTTTTGTTTCTTACTTTAATTAATTCGCTATACAAGTGTAATTAACTAAGTTAGCTGTTGATAATATCATAGTTCACTTGGATCATTCTCATAGTCAGTATTTAAAAATGTCATGAGACGCTAGTTAGTTGCTACTAGACACCATTTTGTTCTCCTACACGTATACGAACAAGCTCGAGTCCACTTAGATCGGACGCAGTCGTCCGTGTGCGCTCGTGTTAAGTGTTGCTACATTACAAGTTACGTCCGAGTAGGCATCCGAGTCCACTCGGTCCGAGCAGACTCTGATCGTGTCAACGCGGCTTTACTTGCGGACAGATCAGACGAAAAATCCTGTATTTAGTACCTACCACCATCAAAGAGATAGCCACATGTTTTTGTCTTTAGCTCTGTATTTATGTTCGCGTGTGTTTTCACTACAGACTGATTATATCCTTCTTTAAATGCTCGTTAACCTTAATATGCCTTGGAAGGCAATAAGATATCTTTTCAGTAGGTGGCCTTGTCATTTTTTGGGTCACTGGCGGGCGACGCACTGATGGCGCGTGTTTCTGGGGCGGAAATAATGGACGAAACGCCACTACCACAAAGTGTCGTGAAAAGGTTCCTCTTTGGGCGAAATGACACTAGTTATATTTGTCGTAAACTATTATAATCAAGTCGTAGGAAATACTATTTTAATGTTATTCGTTTATTTATATATTTTATTTCATTTTGTATATAATCCTAGATATTTATTTAATAAAGGCAAACGCATTCAACCCAACCGTACCTGGCAACACTGCCACTTTTTACGGTTGGGTAGAGTAGATAAAAAGGCGCCACGTAAGTAAGTTACGACGTTACACCTATCTGATCCACAGCAATGTTTCCACCACTAGTAATCTGTCAAGATACTGGTAGCATGGCGAATGCTGTGCAGTAAAAGTTATCGTGGGCAAAGGTTCTTTGAAGGGCTCGACCAATCCTTGCGTCTGACAGGTTCCAAACCAAACGTTTGTACTTTCACATTTATTTATTTATTTAATTTAATTTAATTAACACGGTATACACAACCAATTACATTAATTAAATATGATTACAGAAATAAACACATAATATACAACAAAAAAGAATAAAATTAAAGAATGTCAGAGAATTAATATTTACGTTCACAAAAATTAAGGCACTGTCTCATTAAATTGGTCCAGCTGTCGGCAAACAGATCAACTTCTTTTTTTTATTTTGCCTGAGTGATTTTCTAAGTACAATTCACACGTACCACAACCACACCACGTCACAGTGACAAAATGTGGTTAAGCAGTGGTTACGTGAGAATAGTGTAGCTGCAGCTTTTTGCAGCCGCGTTCTGGTTACTACAAAATGTCGATGTGGTTGCGTTGACACTAGTAGTTGCGATGTGGCTGGTGAACGTGTTGTGGTTGCAACGTGGTCGGACCCACATCGCAACCACATGGCCTCATGGTTGAATTAGACGGCAAAATGTGGTCCGTGTGAATTAAATTATTCATTTTCATACAAATTATCACACGACCCCGTGTTGTCGTTGTCGTGTGGTTGTGGTGGTTGTCCCTAAATCGTATAACATTATAACAACGTTACATAATCCATTGACAGTTAAAAAAAAACTAACATGAAGCCGCAAACCACTGCGTCTCAGGTCCATTACGAGCGCCGGCGCCGACAGAGCAGCTGCCTATCAAATCCCCGCCTAGGCCGTCCGCTAAATCAGAACAAAGCTCCCGAAATAACAAATGAGTGACAGCCCTGGATAATCCTCCTGCAGGGAGAGAGTTTGTGAGCTTGTCGAGGTATTTATATCAAATCTTGATTTAGAAAGGTGAATATTTACTACTTTTAAAGGAAAATTTGGTGTTATCGCAGAAATAACTCAAATTCTCTCGAAAACTATAACGTCTTTGTAGGAAACTATTGGATCGATGTCACACTATGAAAAATAGGTTCCTATCAGCATCTGGTAGAAGCGCCTAGTTTGTGGAAGGTTAAGAAAACTTATATTATTTTCGTACACTGTGCAAAACTCATCTTAAGGCCTCAGTTGCTGAGTTAGATAATGTGCTGGGATCTTTAATTTAGATCCTATTTTTACTTGTAGTTTTTGTCAAAATTGCTGGACAATTTACACATAATCATCTAGCTAGCCCCAAACTAAGCAGAGTAAATAAATTTATATAAATTAATGTTCTTCTAATAATAAGATTTCTCCAAGCGTCACTCGGTGGCAGCAGCGTCGAGTTAGCGGTTCCTCTTCATCAATCCAGCCGACTAAATCGTCCGACTGGTCTACACCCCAATGGTTTTCATACGCGGCAGCTGATAGGCGTACGTCCCTATGGTTTCCCTCATACGCCTTGACAGCCGGCGCCATGTTTGTGACTGTAAAATAATTAAAACCGGAACACTTGACACAGATACACGACGCGTGTGCTATAAAAAGAGCTGTAAAAATACAATCGGTACCCATTATTTCGGGCGGCTTTTCTAGTGTTACTTATGTATTCGTCAAGCTTTGTGAGAGCTAGTGGACATTTGAATAGGGAAACGGCTGTGTGTATCATAGGAAAGTCGTCGTTTGGTTAGGGCTAGCCTTAGTTCTGTACCTAGAAGGGTCCTCAGGAATCTGCCGATCGATTTATGTACAACTAGCTACCGCCTGTTTTTGGAATAAAAAAGAGCCTATCTTTTATTCTAGGTCTAGAACTACCCACATCTTTGCAAAATTCCAACCCAATCTGTTTAGTAGTTCGGTGTGAAGAGGTAACTAACATCCATACATCTGAACATCCAAACTTTCGCATATTATAATATAAGTGTGATGTGATAGTTAATTGTATGGTGCTGTGTGGTGCCGGCTTAGAATTTACACCACTTTAACTCTTCCCGCGAGTGTTGTAAGAGGCGACTAAGGGATATCCACCGGGGGTGGCAGCAGAGCTCCCTGGAAAACAATTCTACCACCGAACTGCGATCCCCAACCCGCTTGCCCAACGTGGGGATTATGGGCATTACCCCTATGAGATAAAAGCCAATAAGGCGCTTATCAGGGGCCTGCGTCCAGCAGTGGATCAATATAGGCTGTTGAGTATGAGGATTCATCACGCCTTTTTCCATTCAACTCCTTTGTAACTATTTTGTCAATTTTATAAATGATATCGCTGTCGATAAAATGTATGCTTATGTTTTATTATTTGTTTCAGGTAAGCATTTTCTTTATCGCGCTACAAAATCGGTCCGCTCAACGTACGGAATCGTACACTTACGAGCACTATTGGATGAAACCTGAACTCAGCAATAGGTATACCCTCTACCTATAGAATGTTGACTTGACATGAAATTTGGCTTTAATCTGCGCCTAGTAGAGAAAAAATTCTCTTGTAAAGTTTTTAAATTTCACGTAGGTAAACTTAGGTTTAATGTGTTCATCAGAACACTTTATAATATTTAAAGGGTATCTATTGCTTTTATTTAGCTATTTTTCCCAACGTTTCAGCAGGTTTACAGAAGTCATCCCGTGCCCACGACAGCGTGTAAACCTGCTGAAACGTCGGAAAAAATAAGTGAATAAACGCGATGAATACCACTTAAATAGTTAAATCCTCATGTGTCAGTGAATTTGTTATAGCGAAAATAGGAAGGCGGTTTTACGCCTATTTAGACCGTACAAAAGTAGCAAGGGTGTTTTTAAAATACTTTCTACACCTGAAATAGCAGCTGAAAGTACATACACAGGAACTACAGAATATGTCAAATAAATTAAATGTTATATGAAGTTTCCTTGAATAATAACAATGGAAGTGTTTGTTCAAATGTTACTGAATGTGTTCAATTCATTATTGTTTGAATGTAATAAATTGATAAATACTCTGGTATTTAGACAAAGATATTATTTATAGCTACTGCGATTTTAATATTAGATATCCTCGTGCTTATTCTCGTAAATTATGAGTATTATTTATTTGGATAAAATAAATACGATGATTTAATAAAGTATTATTTCTAAGTATACTTAAGTACCTTATTGTGGTACTTAATGGTAGGCAAATAGAACGATATTGCTTTGTAAATAAATAAGTATGACTTAGTAAGAGTAAGATTAAATCAATCCCAACTCAATTTTCACAGAAGGTACGTACTTAACCATAGGTCTTAGATTCGCAATTTCAACCACATTTTATTAGGTACCAACTATAACTATAGTGGTCACCAAACTTAACCCTAGACGTCAAGGGTCTAAACTGCATGATATACAAATTATTCTAATAAATATACATATGAGATATTTTAACCCATTTCAGTACATTGGTACTCATACCATGAATTCATGATGTACAAGCGACTGATGTCAGTATTACATTTTTAAATCACCAAGTTATGGTCGTCTGCCGCTTATTATACGTACCCCTAAATGCTTTTAACCCCTATTATTCTGGTCTTTAATTAAAAACATTGGTCGGGTTTCATTTGAGTTGTTCAAGGTTCATCCCCCGGCGAGAATTAATGTTAATAAACAACAAACTTTCATTCCGGTTCGGCAAACATTGTGCTTGGGATTAATCTCTGGTAATTTTTAACAGGTTTCGAAGGATTTTTGATGAAAAAATTATTGACACTGCGATTTTCCTAGGAAAGAAAAAATTTACATTTTGATAGTCCAGAAATCGTGTGAGACACGTTCACCAACTTTCGCTTCAAGGCGAAATACCTTTCAACGATTATCCATGGAAAGAGAAATTTAACATTGTTAAAGACCAGAAATCCTAATTTGTGACACATTGATTTTGTCACACCAGATGGATTTTTGAATGGTTCCCATTACATAGCGAGACGTTACGAAGTTAAGCTCATGAAATTCTGATTACGTGTAACTTGCAGCATCAAGTTGACTGACGTAAGGTACTAAATATCCACTAAGCTATATCCACCAATAAAATCCCGAATACATGACGTGATGCAAAGTCAACCCCCTTGGTTGTTTTATACAGCTGTGATACAGCTCTACTCCGCTTTAGCACGGTAATGTTATCTATACAGTATTGTAACTACCTACAGCCGCGCGGCACGTCAACACGCGCGGTAGGGCGGCCCGCCTGCAGTATTTTAATTTCATCTACCTACTTGAGTTTCTTTCTAGATTTCTGATTGTAAATATTATATTTTTATTAAAAAAGAAAAAAATCGTTGTGACTGAAGTCGGAAGTGTTCAATAAAAATACATGGTGTGGTTTTTGATAAGTAGATTTAATATGAATCCACCCAATCCTAACTAACTTAAACACTAGGTACCTACTCAACCAAAATGCAAGAAACAGCTGACGAGTAACGATAATACCTTTTTCATCTCAGCTTATTAACATCGTCGTCCCCATACCCTACAGCACGGAGCAACTCGAAATAAAAAATGTTTGGTCAGCCATCGGATGTGGAACCGCTGCAAACGTTTCTAAATATCAACCATCTCATCGCGTGTGCGCTACCTACAGCAATCAAAAAAAAACCCCTAACTACCTACTATAAAATCTTACTTAAAAAGTAAATTATAATGTAAATCTTACAAGGTAGATAGGTGCCTTCCTTGTTATACTCTCATAATCTTTTCATAATGATATTTCGCCCAATTCAATAATATAATGTAAGTAGCTAAGTTCGTAAGTAAACCTAGCCTAGGAAACTACCTTCTTACTTTTTTCACCTTATTCACTTATTTATTAATCCAGGTATTTTACTCTGTGGAGAAAACGAAATATTAAAAAAATAAACAAATAACGTACTAGTAGTGTGTATATGTAAATGTTTAAAATCATCAAAAGTTTCCAG
Organism: Eupithecia inturbata; assembly: GCA_963662085.1. NCBI lineage: Eukaryota > Metazoa > Arthropoda > Insecta > Lepidoptera > Geometridae > Eupithecia > Eupithecia inturbata. Next base: position 2,608,410 of record OY759180.1, on the reverse strand, counting down.
ATATATTTTTTTATCTCTAGATGCTTTATTGAAGAATTCAAACAACCAAAAACAGCACAATATAGTCTATACTTGCTCTTTGCCATATTAAGTTAGTACTTGTACTTATTTCAATAAAATTCACAAATCGCATGCTTACTGCTTACAAAAAAACTCACACCGTTCGTCACTGCGGCGCATTCGCGACTGGTTGTGTGTGTACCGAGTGTGTACCGAACACGAGGCGCGTAGGTATGACTCACGTTCCGGTTCGTTGTTTTTTTTTTCGTGAATAGACCTTCGTTCAACTTCACTCTCACCTGATGGTAAGTGACAATGTGGCCGATGCGATCACGGAGGACTAGAAGACGTATACACACTAGTCTTGAAGAGACCCAGGTAGTGGTTGAAAATGTTTCTTTTTAAACTAAGAAAAAAACAGTCAAACAGTAATTTCGATTCCCATTGCTTCGCCATGACTTTATCAAATCACTATCAGCTAGTTAATCGTAATAAATTACGTTCCCACCGATTGTTCGAGACGTATTTGACATTGCGTTATTTTGTTAACATTTCCTTTGTACACGCGATAGTCCTATTTAGAAGTCGCTTTTTGCTTAAGTTTGAGCTTTAATATTTAAAGTACGTTGTCTACTGAAGCGTCACTCCCTTTTTCATAATAGTCGGTTAACTTAAAACGGTTGCTAAGCAGAGTTAATTCTCACTCTGACTTACATATATGTCAATAAAAGAAGTGAGAAGTAACACTCCTTAGCAACGGTTTTAAGTTTTACAGATTATATTGTCTAAGGTGGTTAGCGTTTCTCGCCTGAGTTAAATTTAATTCATTAAACTTTTTCAACTTTGACCAATTGGTTATTATTACAGACGTAGATTTTATTCTGTTGACATACCACTGAAATAAAATTCGCTACTACTTTGCACATAAGTTTGCAATTTCAATCAAAGATGACGATTTAATTTGTGAGCAAAACGCCAAGAAAAGGTTTGACGCTTTAGTGTACGGTGTTCTTAATAATTTGTACTTTTTATGACTGCTCATTGTGCCTCCTTTTCGGTTGGTAATCTTGATCAACATGGTGTGATTTGTGATTTTAACCCCTTCAACGAGCGATAAATCAAAAATACGGCGTAAATGCCACGCATTTAGTTGTTCATCAACTAGTGCACGGAGAAATTGAACCCTAACGTCATAGATATAAAGACTTTCTAACCTCCTCCACGTAGGGCTCAGCTTGCTTGTCGCATAATGTACATAAAAGCACTTATCTTTTAAGTGATATTTCGCTAGTAAAATCTCGGATTTTTTTCGTGTTCCAAAGTAAACAGTATTCTATTTTATTATATTACACAAGAGAGACAATAAAATCACATATATTTTCTAAAATATTCTTTACCGCCCCTCGGGGAGCGACAAAACTGAAACGCTTTTCGCGAAATTATTTTTTTATCCCCCAAATAGCAATGTTTTTTCACAACATTATATTTTTATTTATCCTGGTTCATGATTAAATTGGAATTGTAAATTATGCTCAGAAGCATGCTTTCGCTGCATGTTTTCGTAAACTTTGTATACCGTGGCCAAATGCAAGAAGATACGAGAAGCTACCTCTAGGTTCATCTAAGTATTATTTCAAAGACAATTGTCAAACCGTCATTTTGAAACAAAAACCAATTCAACACAAAGTAGGCCTGGATAAATTGAGCAGATACGAGCATGTAAACGTAAATTAACGTTCGCGTAAACGCCAACATAAAATTCGTAGAAAAACGCCGAAACGTAAATAAGTTTTCAGTAAACGTGTATTGAACTTGGCACAGCTTTTTGGAAGATATATTATTTACCCTTTAATGGGAACGCTAAATTGATATCAGTTTTCATTACATACAATACAATACTACTTTTTTGTAGATCCAAGAAAAACGTGAAAGATTCGGAACTCGCTGCCAGCTTCTGTTTTTCCGGCCAACTACAACCTGGGTCTCTTCAAGACAAGAGTGTACCTATAGGTGTCTTCTAGACCTTCGTGAATCGTGAAACATCGTCGGCAATATCGTCACTTAGTGTCAGGTGAAATTGTGGCCAAACAAAATACTATTCACGATGAAAGAAAATGGGGTTTTATATATTCATTTTCGTTATTTTCTGCTTACGGTCTAAATGAGCCTGCTCTGCATTTGTCTAGAACCAGTTCAGTTTTCAATCTAAATTTCTAAAAAGGGTACGTACACTAGTAAACCCTTCAAGAAATGCTAATTGTTTTAAAGCTTTTAAATCTTCAAAGGGAAATTTATTGATCCATTTAACCGAAGCCATTAAGTCTAAATTCTATTCTGGTTATAGGAATCTGGTTCGAACAGGTTAGAAACGATTCGGTTTTGCAGCGAGTCTAAAATAACCTTAGACTATTTTATATAACTAACAGTTAATTATATATACGTCACAAATGACTTAACGGACGTTAATCTATTAACCCTACGGCGAGTTTTGGTTTATTATCTTCAGTAATTATTCAGTAGTGTCGAAACTTCTAAGTAGAAACTCGCTTTATTTATTAAACATGTCATGGTGTGGCATATATCGTATTTTATGACTCAAATACTTACGACTTTATGTCTTCTCTTCGATTACATAGTTTTTCGACCTCTGTGGCGCAGTCTGAAGCAGGGAGACCGGTTCAGGTCTGCCGGAAATTGCGGGTTCGATTCTCGGAATGTTTGTACGACCTTGTACGACCTGCAGATATTTGTTCCGAGTGTTCTGGGTGATTTCTGAGTATGTAGGTACATAATTAAAAATATACGTGTACTAAATGCATTAAGTATATCAGTTATCTAGTACCCATAACACAAGCTCTGCTTACTTTGGTCCTAGCCGATCCTGTGTGGATGGTCCAGCATTATCTAAGTATCTGACGAAATAAGGTTTCAAGGCCTAGACCATAAATCCAAACCAGTCTGAATAAAAACGAATGTGTAAATACAATTATTCCATACAAACAAACCTTGCTAACTAGTTGTACATACTTCTATCTCGAATAATCAATTCCTCCTTGAACGCAGTAGGTACTTTTTATTAGCTCTTCAAAGTCCGAGATCCGTCTAAAGTGCTCGAGTGCTTTATAGAACGGTTTATGACTGACCGGAATAAAATCGAGTTGCTGCTTCGCTGGTACAATTATATCTATGATGGACAAGATTCGGCTCTCGGCTTCGCACGAGTTATTCCAGAATATAAAGTAGCACATTGGTTAAAAGGTAGGCCTACATTGTATGCAAAATTTCAGTCCGATCCGTTTAGTAGTTTTGGCGTGAAGAATTAAAAGTCCGGTCAAGATAGATATCCAAGCTTACATAAATTCGCATAATTTCGCGCCTTACAGCTACACTCGGATAGTACGGACGGTGTTGTGTTTGTTGTGTGCGTAACTGGCTACCGTATTTACAAATTGATCTATACACATACTTATTGCTATTTTTAGAGAACCCTAGTGTCTAGATAAACATGTTTTTCGTTTTCACTACTAACCAAAAACATGTACTTAATCTCTTTGACAATAAACTATATCTATCTATCTATAAAGCTAAAACTTGGTACTGTCCATGAATGTTAGGGACACCATAATATTCAAAATGTCAAAGTCACCATCGAGCCACGTGTGCAAAGAAAAAATCAAAGTCAAAGTTCGCAAGTATAGTATTAAATATCATAAAAATATTTGAGACACAATTGTAGATAATGCAATTTTCTACAAAAATTATTATCACACCTGTTCCTCAGAATCACAGTTGTTGAGATATAGCGATGCTTAATCTTGAAAATCTGAGGGCTTACGCACTATAATTACAAAAACATCAAATAAAAAATAATCTATGGTTTAACTATAGTTATTGTAGTTTGACAAATTCATTATGAATGTAAGCGGGTTAACTACAAACCTTGTTTAGAAAGAAGAAGAATGAAAATATGACCCATTTGATACATAACATGACACATTACAATAACATGTTGGAAGAACACCAACGTTTCATCCCTTAACGAGGGATTTATTCAGGGTGCGAACGTTGGTGTTTGAAACAAAATAGGTTCGTATTTAACCCGCTTTTATTCATACTGAAACATCTAAGGTTGTCAATGTCATGTCAACCAGATTTATCACATCGTACGAAAACTTTCCATGTATTGCCTCCCGCCGTTGCCTAATGGACGCTCCAATTAGGCGTCCTATTTCAGTGAAATCGTAGATGTTGTAGATTCGAACAACAGTTTTCGATGTTTTAGAAACGGTGTCATAATTCTTAGCTGTATTTAGTAAATAGTGTCATGTCATGAGTGAAATAGAAACCGACGGAAATAGATATTTAGGTCAAAACGTTCATTACTGCATATGGTTTGATATATATTTATTTCTTTAAGTAATCATTTCGTTTATGTTGTTATTTTTGTGATTTGTTTTTCGTGATAAGAAATATAGGAATTATCATAATAATAAATAATAATATTCGTTTATTTCAGACAAAAAACCCATATCACAATAGAAAAATCACACACAGTTTAAAAAAAATATACAAGAATAAAATTAAAATAAATAACACGGCGCATAAAGTTACCGCACGTCACTTTCTGTTTCCCACCGTGTGAAGGGAAATCCAGTGCATAAAAATAGGATTATTGTAAACCTGAATTATACCTAACCTAAATTATAAGTGTTTTCAAGTTCTGTCTGATTTATTTCGGTCTAAATAAATAATTACACATAGTCGCCTAAAAAATATAAGTAAATTAATAGTTTTGTTAAAATCATTTAGAACGGCAAAATATTTTTTATACAAACCATTTACATTTATTCTAAGTAGGTAGGTACTATGTTCTGGATTCTATAAAAAAAAAAGGTCTTCTAATCTAAGACATATACAGGGTCAGCAGGGCGCGTGTGACGTCTCTGATGTTGCAGGTGGCCATAGGCTGCGGTAAGTGCTTTCAGTCAGGCGGCGGCGGGCCGCATGCCTGTTTGCCACCTTGGTAGTGGTATAAATAAAATCGGCCAAGTGCGAGTCGACTCGCACACGGAGGGTCCCGTACTATCGTAGAAAACTATTTCACAAAAGGAACCCTAAAAAAAACTGATTTTTTATATATCGAAAAATTATATCAAAAAGTCAACATGACGCGGTCAACCATCCGTGTTCTGACCCCGCCCGACGTTGCTTCACTTCGGTGATCGGTACTTAACTTGGTACGGACGTTGCCCCGTTAGGTATTTATTTAATTTATTTTTATAGCGGCAATAGTAATGCACATTGCACCCTGTCAAAATTTCAACGGTCTACCTATTACGGTTCATGAGATATAGCCCGCTGAAGGACGGCGGACGGTTAGACAGACATACGGGCAAACAGCGGAGGCTTAGTAATAGGGTAGTTATCACCCTTCGGGTACGTAGCACCTACCTAAAAGGCACTTGATGCTAGAAAATAGTGTGTGAAAATGTTAACGTTATCCCAACGTTATCTATTCCATGAATGTGAAATAGTTTAATAAATTCTTGGTTGTTGCCGTTAGCAGTACATTGGCATGGCACTTAACAATAGGGAAGCTGTTGTGTCCCTGAAGGTATCCTGGATTCCAGACACAATGGACTTTCTATTGTTAAGTCCTACAATTAAACTATAAATACAAAGTTGTATATAATATTATTGGGGCCTCTGGCTGGCTTATCTGAAGGCGAATTAATGTTAATATTTTTATTTGCATAAGTTAGTTCAGCGTAGTAATATTAATCCAATTGACGTTCTGATGCTCGAAAAGCCAAGTATGGTGACACACTGTATCTTTACGACTAACAGTTTTCTTTCTACCCATATTCTATGCGAATGAATGTTTTGAAGTTTGAAGTTTAAGGCGCGTATTATGAAAGCTTGCTCAGTCGTAGATCTAGCTTGAGTGAAGTTTATGCCATAGAAAAGCGTTACTCAAGTTTTCATAATACAAGCCTTAGTGTTCATAAGAGATTCTCAAGTCAAACCGCCGCATTCGCATACAGCTGAACGGATCCTAAAGATGGTCGGCAAAGAGATACACTGTTTCCCGGGTACTCATATATTACTTATTAATTCAACTACTATCGTTTATTTTAGAGGTATAATACCTACCCAATCCTTAAAAAACATGCAACACAAGCTCATCGTAATATTTTGAAACAATCGCACAATCGGGCACTAAATCATGCATTCGTAACATAACCCGGTTACGGTAACATTCAATGTCACCTGTTACGCTACGTTACAACATGCGCAGGCGCAGGCGGCTGTCGCGATGCGCATTTCTCTCGACCACTTTCACTTGTATGCTAAGCTTGTTTACAAGTTCACTGGAAGTGGCTTTTCATTTGCAGCACTGGATATATTTGTATGTTGTATTTGTGAATTGAATTATTACAAAGTGCACTTTATAATTGGCTTCAAAAAGGAAGTTTTTTTGTTCGGGTGTATGTATTTTTATTTTTTATTGTATGTTCGCCGATTTATTCGTCATTTGTTATCGTGACCACCGATTTTAATGATTCTTTTTAACTATTGTATAGAGAATTCAATGATCCCGAGGTGGGTCTGAAAAATTTTATTCCCGAGTATTTGTCCCAGAAAACTTAAAAAACTGTGTTAATATTAAGAAATTTAAAGTAGTTAATTTTACAAAACTATTAAATTATGTTCTTACAATATGTAGGTAAAATACTCAGAAAGGATGCTGTTTGCTTGGTCCTTCCTTGGCGATAACATTCTTATAGATTTTTAAAAGAAGCGTTTTTTCCTGTGAGTAACGCAGCCTACCAATCTACTAAAACTAGACCATACGTTTACAAAATCAAGGTTGGTCTCAGTCATAAACGCTATTTAATTTTTGCTCTTTTTGTTGTTCTTTCATAAAATATCATCATTATCAACATATCAGCCCACGACGTCCACAGCTGGACCGCCCAAATATATTATAGTAATATTCGCTCATAAAACCATGCCGTCTCTCTAAGCATGATGCTCATACCCAACAACCCAAGTGAATCCTACATGGAATTTCTAGTTATAACTATCTTACACTATAGTGTAAGATTTGCAAAATGGTGGACCTGAAGCCCGACCACTAACTACACTACAGTCTATACCGCTCCTCTGATTGACAAGCCTCCTCCTGATAAGAAGGCTTTCAGCATATGGGGGTAATGCCCATAATCCCCACGCTGGGCGTGTTGGGGGTTGCAGTTCGGTGGTAGAATTTTTCTGCAGAAGGCACTGCTGCCTGCCCTCCAGTGGATATCCCTCAGTCACTTCTTACGACACCCGCAGGAGGAGTTGGGACCACACGACCACTAACTAGAATACGGTAATTTGGTTAAGGAGTATGGAATATCTTTTTAAATCAATAAAAAGCCTATTCCAAGAGTACTATTAAAAATACTGTCGTCTCGTTAAGCAAAAAACTTCCAGACGAGTCCAACTAGAATTCAATTAAAACTGTTAAATGGAAAGAATGGTAGAGACTGGTCATCGATCTGGTTATTGCAAACTTACTTATTTATATATTTAACGCGAAACAGAATTATGCCATTTGTAATCTCATTAAAAACTAGGCGGCCGTAGCGTGAGACTAGGCCATGTATTCCGCCCATGTCAAAGGATGTAGCGATTGACTCATCTTATCACTGGCCTAGGCCAAGATGTGTTGTGGCCTCCCATCCCTGAGCTAGTAGTCCAGGAGTAGAAGGAAGGATGATGCTTCCTGCATTTCATAACATGAGTTCGAATTCTAATGCGCCTAGAGTTCGAAGGCCAAGAGAGTCGTGGAAATGAGACAAATGAATGACGACTCGGTACCATTTTCACGGTCGACTTCTTTCGGTTCTCGGCGTGTTTGACTTGAAAAGTGTTCGTTTAGCTAAGCGTATTCTACAAGCGCATTAGTACATAGCAAAATAATAACTTTTCTACAAGCCTTGCTTTGTAGGGTCTTATTAGAATTACTAGTCTACACAGTCCACAGCAAAATAATGTGGCGCAATATAGCGTAGTGTAGAAGGCCACAGTACGCTATTCTGCGTCACTTAGGTTCAGTATTTTAAGTGTGCGTCTAGTTCGTTTTTCCATCGACGTTTTGGTCTGCCGCGGTCTTTGGATTCCTGTACGGGGCTAACAGATATCTTATCTGATTGGTTTACTGTCTGTATTTCTGTGTTGGTATTAGGGCTTGTGCACTGGTGGTAGGTAGGTGTCTATTTTATGTATTGTGTTTATTTTTGGTTGTTTTGCTTTTGCTTTAATTATTTTTTTCCTTATGTATACTTACCTAAATACTGTTTTTGTTGATTTCTTATGTTTTCCTGCGCTGTTTGTGTGTGAACTTAATAAAAAATCTTATCTATCTGTAGAAAAAATCCCGGATTTTCCGAAAATCCAATCGGTAAAATAAAAACTATATTGAACTGATCTAAAATACCTAAATCAAAATCATCTAAAACCGCTAGATCTCTCAAGTTAAACCACTCCAGTTATTACGAAGTCGAACGCGATCAGGTTTGCAACACGAACATCTGTCCGTTTGTGTACAAACTTAAACTTAGTTAGCTGGTCAGTCGACACTTTCGATGTTTAATGATCACTTTAATACTGAAATGCTATCTTTGATATTATTATATGTTCCTTTGTGAGATCTTCATTATCATCAGCAGAAATCCACTGGAAGATACAGGCCTCCAAAAGGTATCACTGCATCCAGCGGTACCCTGCGACCTTCACCAAGGAGTGTGTGAAATTTTATTAGGTAATAAAATAAAAACCGGCTTTGGTTCTCCATTAAATCGTACTGAAAATTTGCGTGGCTAAATTTTGAGTTCTGGAATGTCTGGCATTTTTTTTTCCGTGTTTGTCTTGTATAAAGACGCGGAAATAGGCTAATAACTTAATTTAACATTACATTCCATTTCACAGCCCGATCTCTCCATAATACCTCACGTGTTAAAAGTTTTCTACCGCCATCATCAAGGTAGCTTAATTAATGCACCATTCCACTCTGATCGACTTTGCAGATCCACTAATGGATCAGTTTCCACTGCTTGAATCTATTCCACTCTGAGCCATAGCCCGGGTGGATCGGTTTCCACTGCTTGAATCTATTCCACTCTGATCCATAGCCCGGGTGGATCAGTTTCCACTGCTTGAATCTATTCCACTGTGATCCATAACCCGGGTACATCAGTTTCCACTGCTTGAATTTATTCCACTCCGATCCATAGCCCGGGTGGATCAGTTTCCACTGCATTCATCTATTCCACTCTGATCCATACGTCGAGTGGATTTTTTATATTCAAAGCGTAAATATTTACTGTTTGTGTGTCTGTGTGTTTCACATAGTGTTGGTTCTCAGTCAGTTGATTTCAGGACTATTCTTTGACTAGATTATGACATTTTCTTGAGTAGCTACTCGCTGTGACGCCCTATATATATTTTGTCACATATTTGCATGATATATGTACCTATTACGTAATTAGAAGTAATTGAACTTGAAAAATAAGTAGAACTAAGTCACCTTCAAAAAGAGGTTATTGCCCTTAAGCTGTTACTCTTAGCTGTTTAAGAAGGTTAGTGGTTAATTACTATGCTTAATTGGGCTCTTGAAATAGTGGCTTTGACTTAAGTATTTGGTTAAATAGTTTTAAACGAAATTGAAAACGAAGCCCTTAGGCACTTATTATTGTTTTCGTTTTAGGTACGTTTTAATACTCAAAGATTTTATTGCCATATTTTTTAAACATATTATAGGTGTACATACAAGCTTCTGCCCGCGGCTTAGTACGCGTTTTACTGAAAAAATGTCGTTCCCCACTGTACAAATTCCTTCATAAAACTTTAGTTTTAACACTTTTATTTCCAAAGGGACCATATGGGGTTCTAGCACTGCTTATAACTTCGGCGCACGCCTCTGCGTGTCGTGCCGCAAAAGCGTGGCAGTGAATGCGTTAATAAACGTTAACAAGCTTAAAGACTAAATAACTCAACTAAAAATTGCACTCTGTACATCTTGAAATCGCTAACGTGTTAAAGGTTGTGTAATCCTCCACGATGCGACCGTGAGGTCAGGTGTCTTGCCCTTTAATTGAAGTGACACAAGATTTTAACTTTTCACTTTATCTCGGAGATCGTGAACCGAGCCACAGAATAGTGAGACGTTGTTGGCTGATGTTTCACTTTGAAATTTTCAGTGTTTCAGTTCGACTTTTAAGTATTTGAGAAAATGATATCGTTTTTTTATAAATATCTTGATTTGTAGTGTACGTTTTTAGCATTTTTAACCGACTTCGAAAAAAGGAGGAGTTTCTATGTTCTGCTGTATTGTTCGTTGATTTCTCCGTTAATTGTGGACTGATTTTGAAAGGTCTTTGTCGCTGATGAGAATGATCCGGAGGTGGTCCCATATTGTCTCCCGAAGCGATATTGTCTTAAAAGCAGTGTAAACTAAGGGATTTGAAGTCGGTTTTAAGCTTTTTCAAAACGTTCAAATCATTTTGAGAGAGAGATTTTGATACCAGAGATTTTGATACCAGAGATTTTGATACCAAAGAGACAGAGTTTGGTTACAACCGCGTCGCTAGGTACAGGCCGCGTGTAGCGATATATCAATTGGCTCTACTAAAACAAATAAATATTCATTTAACTAACCTAATACCTTTTCACACCCCCGTTCCCGTCGCCGGCTAGCCGGTGCCGGGTACCCGGCGGCAAATATATGAAAATTATGCCGGTACGCGTGAAAGCTATCGAACACTTCGCCGCCGGATACCCGGCACCGACAGCCTGGAAACCGGGACGTACGAAAAGGCACTAAAAGTTAGCAAGTTTGCTGTTACGAAATCTTGCACTACCGGTGTGGAAGATCTCCAAAATGTGTAAAGAGACGTTATCGAGAAGTAAAGTGGTGGCTCAGTAACGTGCGGGGTAATCTCGAAACGAGATGAGAGGTTTGTGATCTTGAGCTTTCGACTGTAAAGCATAGATGGATAAAAGGAAAATGAAAAGTTTTATGAGATACTCATAAAACTTCTCATCACTCACTTAGGTCACTCAGGATTAGTGACTAGCGTAACAATCAGTAGTTTTATAAACAACGTTATACTAATTGAAATAAATATACCTACTCTTTTAGGTTTACCGCCATTTCCTTGGCGAAATGGGTTTTTATGATATTCAAGGCTTCAGGTGAAAGGATGTACGATCGAACGACCCATTCAAAGTTTTATGGTAGAGATGCCTTGAGCGGTAATTTTCTTATGGTTCTTAGTATTATTTGTTTATTTTGTAAGTAGGATTATGTTTGCAATACTTTTATTACAAACAAAAAGTTAAAACAACACACAAGTTACAAGTTTAGTTGATAGGAGTCACCTTTCTTGACCTTCATCAACATTATAAACCAGCTCAACCACATGTCTCCAAATTCTGATCCTTAAGGTCACGACCTCTACTCTCGTCCTTCCTAGGTCTTGTCATATTTCTTTCCGTTCAATAGTTGATCTCTTCTATGTATTATAATTCCGTGGCACAGTTTACATGGAGGCTCCACACCGTGACCTAGATGCGAGCCCCGACCTCGGTGTTAACGCGAGTAATATCACGTGAGATCCTTTTACTCGCGGTAGCTGGAAATCTGTGTCTTATGTTTATGTTTGTAAGAAGTGTTTCTGTGTGATTTTATTGCTTTTTGGATTATATGAGGTTTTCTGGTAATCGTTTGGGTGCTTTTATTTGCCACAGTTTCAACAACAGAAAATCAGAATATTTTAAAATTAAAAAATTGTAAAGAATTAAAGTTGTCCGTCACTTTGTTGCTATAAAATTTAATAGTTTTGCATCGTATACTTGACATACTATTAATTGCGTAATTTTCGACAAGCTAAAGGTTTTTTGCATTTATGTGCTGTTACAACTATATTACAGAAATTAAAAACCTTTAGAGGTATTCTGTCGCCGCATTATAAATGGAGGTACCATTAACAAAATGCAGAAACTTTTTCAAAGTGGCTCTAAAGGCTTTTTTTTTAAATGGTGACCCTTACGTGTATTTGGGAACACTGAGAAGGTTTTGCGTGCTTATGCAGCTTTGCGAATACTGAGTTACAATTTACCCATAATGATTTGAAGGACAGCCAAAAGTGAACTTAGTGCCTTTTAATTCTACAAATTTTAATTATTTTATGTAAATTATTGGACATGCTCAAAACCGACGCGAATGGCAAATATGGAGCAAAAGCACAAAGATGTTGCAAGTACTCAAGAACAGAGAAAAATGTCAAATAGTGCGTAAAGGACAGAAGTTACTTATTATGTAGAATGTAAGCGGGTTAACTATGAACCGTATTTGTGTTGGAAGAACACCAACGTGCTTATCCCTTAACGAGTAACTAGTCTTGTTCCCTTATGTAAAGAATGTTATGCATTCTGTGACATATTTTCTATTCTTTCTCGGCCAAATAGCCAGCAGTGAGTACTAAACGGTTAGGATGATGATGATGATGATAAGGACATGCTACATGCATCATCTCATCTACAGCCGGTCCACTGCTGGACGCAGGTCTCTCTCCTGATAAACGCCTTATTGGGCTTTGTAACATGGGGGGTAATGACAATAATCCCCACGCTGGGCATGCGGGTTGGGGATCGCAGTTTAGTAATAAAATTGTTCTGCAAGAGGCGCTGCTTCCCGCCCTTCGGTGGATACCCCTTAGTCGACTCTCTGATCCTTACAAACTATTTGAATGGTTCTGCAAATATAAGCTTCGTGCACAAGCTCGCTTTGTTTGCGTTTTGAAGTAAATATCGCATCTTTGGGAGACACTGTAGTGTAAATATATATATTAAACTTAGGTTTGTCTGATATTCTAAGAATTGTTTGAATCGTTTACTTAGAATCTGGTTAAATGACTACTGATTTATAGTTTTTCTAATCATTTATTGCCATTAATATAATCTTGTTCTAAAGTAGAGTATACCTACTATCGTATATTTTATAATATTTTATTAATAGTTTTGTATATATACCCTGGTAAATTTGATGTAAATTTAAGTCTCAATTAATTTTTTTTTATTCTTAATTTACGGGGTTTCCTGCTAAGCAGAGAGGACACATCCCGTGTTACAATTAATATAATCTAGAGAACATGTCGTAATGGTATGTTGACACCATTTTATTGGGTTTTGTTTATATCTCTGCTCCACGGTGGAAACTGCCATAAAATATAGCCCTATATAATATAATATAACTTGGTGTCTGTTATTTCACCTTGTGCGTACCAAGAAAATCTTTATTTACATAACATACCTACCCTTTTTAGGGTTCCGTACCCGAAGGGTGTTTGATAACGGAACCCTATTACTAAGCCTCCGCTGTCCGTCCGTCCGTCCGTCTGTCACGTCTCATGAAACGTGACAGTTGAAATTTTCAGATAATGTGTATTTCTATTGCCGCTATAACAGCAAATAATAAAAATAAAATAAACATCAAAATTTCAGAGAGAGAGTTTCTCATACAGGAAACGTGTTTTTTTGGCTATTTTTGCTCTTAATTTGTCAAAGCTGTATCTCTTGAACGACAAAAGGTAGACACATGAAACTTTCTAAAATTAAGTAACACTTGAACTGTTATAATAAAAAAAACTAAAAATAAAATAAAGTTGAAAATTTAAAGGGGTCTCCAAACAAGTGAAAATTTGATGTTGTTTGAAAAAGTGGCCTGATTTTTACGGTACGAAACCCTTCGTGCGCGAGTCGACTCGCACTTGGTGGTTTATTTTTCTGTTAACTCTACTGTATGTGTATAAGACAAACGAAAAAAAATTTTAAGATACAAACATTGTAGCCTGGCTTCTCCGATACAGGCCCAGCCCAGTGAGGAAGCTGATGAAAGTCACATTAATAATTCTGTCAGCAATTTACAAAATGTCCTTTTTATGTGTTTTAGGTTAGGTTAAGGTTAAGGTTTTAGGTTAGGTTAAGAAAAAAATGGGTTTTTACTATTTTCTAGGTTCTACAAGTAATTTAGATAGCAGATTAGAAGCTTTGCGCACATTGTAAGCCATTTGCTATGAACCGACGCTAAAACAAACTAGGAATCAGTTGTCGTTTTGGACTTTATATCTTGAAAATAGTAAAATACCCAACTTTTTTTCACGCGTGACCTTAAGTTTATATGTTCTTAATGTGTATTATTTGCTACAATATATTTTTTTGTATACTTTTTTATCTGAGTACTTTTAAATTTTTTTTTAAGACGCCCTTAACCTACCACTCTCTAATCTGTAAGCTAGCTGTTGTGAAGGTCGTTTTTACGCACGTCGCAGCAGGATAAGGAAACTGCAAATTAAAAGATCACAAATATTAACTTAATCACTGCCACGAAATATTTGACCACTCACCGACATACAATTACGAAGGTCAACGTGTCTTCACACAAGATCAGAATATTGGAAACAACACAGGACGGGTGGCATTTTGACTGCACGGAATATGCTGACTCAGATCTAAAATTAATCATAAATATAAAAAAGAAATTAATTTATAGTCGTGGGCTACTGGTGTAGCAGCCTCCACACGAGGCAAAGCCCGTATCATATGTGAATAAATTTAATAAATAAATTTACATTTCACACATTATCATCTAGCCGCAAAGCAAGCAGTGTTGTGCTTTGGGAATCACATTTCTTTAGTGACTGTTTATGGGCAGGTACCTACCTACATCCATACTAATATTATAAATTCGAAAGTAACTCTGTCTGTATGTCTGTCTGTTATCTTTTGAGGCCTAAACGGCTGAACGGATCTTAATGAAATTTAGCAAGGTATGGTATCCCGAGGACGGACATAAGCTACTTGAAAAGCGCATGCGAAGCCGCGGGCACCAGCTAGTATATTATATTTTACATTATAACTTACTATTAAAGTTAATTTTTTTGACATTAAATACTAATAAATTAATAATTAATTTCGTTTATTTCAGGCACATTCATAATACAAAATTAAGGAACCATATCACAAAACATAAAGATAAAGCAGAAGTCTATGCAAACTTTTCTGCAGCGGCGGGGATCAAACCGACTTTCTGCGTCTCAGGCAGACTTTCGCTCACTCATCCATAGATGTCGCTAAATACCTATAATCGATTTTGCTTATCCGATAACCATTTCCTCCATTTCATCTAATCCTTCCCCAATCACAAACCGGTACCAAAGAACAGTCTTAAAATAAAGCCGCCGAAGCGCAGTCCCGCCACCATTGCTAAGATAAAAGACCCAATCAGGAGGATCGGATCGTGTCACATCTATCACTTCGTCTTATTATACTGTCTCAGTGTAGCGTGGAATGAATTTTAAAAACGTATCATAAAGCTCTTTTGTTTTATCCGATACGATGTCGTTGACGACAGGCGCTTAGAGTAAAAGCCAGGAATAAAGGCAAAGGTCGTTGTTGTTATAGAAATATAGAGCAAAGTTGAGGTAAATCTTCAGTTGTTGAAGGTGATGAACAGTTGCAATTTTAAGATCTCTTTACATCTGTTGGTAGGGTTAGCTTTTCTGGTCTTCCCTTTTGACTTCGCTTTCATACACCCTACTAATACACTTGTTAGACTGTGGCTCCATCTGACACAAGATCTTAGGAAACATAGCAGTCAAATAGATCGTTTTTGGTTACGTGTCCACATCTTATTAGGTCTAAGCATAAAAGTCGTGTCGGGTAATGTGGTTAAATATATGTTTGAAAAAATATTCCCTCTACAAAACTTGAATTTCAAATAAAAGGCAGCTGCTCGTTCAGAAACGAATATTTAGCAATATACTACCTTTAGAAAATGTATTAACATTTCTGTATATATTTATAGGTGCTAACATTTTTTGTTATTTCCAATTTATTTAAAGTAAACAACTGACAAAACCGCGAATTTCCGTTCAACTATTTCTTCTACCCTTTATAAAACGACTAAATACATAACCTATTTTAGAAAGAAGCCTATGAGTGAAGTTGAGGTTGAACTAACTTTGATTAATAATAAATAATTGTTCTATTCTGTTCTTTGAATTGAGAGTCGGCACACCTTTCCCATTTACGTCCACTGCTGAACATGCACGAACAAGGGGGGTTTTGTCCTTATCACAGCGCTTGGCAGGCGAATTGGTAAAAACAGTAAAAGTTTTCAAAAATTCACAGTAGGAAACTGCTGCCCTTCCTCTTTAAACGATTCTTACGAATTCCACGGACTGATTTGGGGAGTCGATTCTTACGCCGCCACCGCCAAGCTTTATTATTGTAATAATAAAAACCCTTTGACTATCTTCAGACAATTCACAGTAGACATAATATTATTATCCTTTTCATTATTACTTTTCTTATCGGAACTTCTCTCTTCATAAATTCTCTTTCTAATCAAGCTTTTCATTAAAATCTCATTTATTTTATTACTTAATTATCAAGTTTATAGTTGATAACTAATTTCAGATAGCTGCTGTATATTATTTTCCTTTCGAAATACTAATATACGGGATATTATTTGAGTTTATTTAATTTTAGTTAGCGCAAAACTTAATAACCACTCAGTAAATTTTGCTAGAGTTCTAAGTCTATTAAAGCAGTCCAAGTGTGTGTAAGCGTGGTATAGGTTAATAAAGGTTAACCTATACCACGCTTACACACATAATGTGACTTTTCAGCAAATATTGGACTCTTTTGGCTACTGTTATTTATAATAAAACACGCCCAATAATACAATCAATACAATCTTATATCATTTATTTTGGTTTTGACGCATAATCAAAGACCCATATAAATAAAATATAAGACAACGCATTAAGTCAATTACGCTGTAGCAGTAATAACTCCTGTGCACTTAGTAGCTGTGAAAAAATGAAACACACGCGTGATTGATGTAATAAACTGTGGTACAAAAGATGATAGGAAGTCGAATCGAACAATGCCCCTGTGTCAATAACGACTATCAAATTTAACAGTTTTAAAACAAAAAACCACTATGAACACAAAATGCGATTTTTCTGCACATTTATTGACGTCCCAAAGTCTCAAACAGCCACATGTTTCGCTAGATCTTGATAGAGCAATACCAAACATAGCCGCGTGGGTCGTAAACGTCCCGGACGGATCCACGGAAGACATAACGTTGAGCCGTATGACCACCGCATTAGCCCTACAATCCCTACTATAATACAGTGAAGTACGAAATTTCGTGTTTCGTATCATTCAATCAATACCCTAATCAAAAGAACGAAATGTTGACACGAAATTTGTAATGCATACGATATTATCGTTTCTGAGCTACCTTTTATTTTCGGAAGCACGATTTTGATCCTATTTGACACTGAAATTTCGGTCGGTAGAGTCGGTAGAACGGTTTTCACGTATCTGTATTAAAATGTATTATGTCACGTATCTGTTTAGGATGTACATATCTGTATTAAGAATATTGCACAGGTCGAGTCATAATATCGGCTGTCCGAAAGTGAACGAGAGTTTCTAATCGTTGCGATATCGAAGCCGCAACTACGGCTAAAAAGAACTAGAATAGGGGTGCTGAATTCCCAGGCTTGATTTTACGCATGGACACAGGCGTTTTTTATGTATGGACACTCCACGCACCTGCTGCGGATTCCCTCGTAATAGGCGTAATGTATTTGCTTGTTATCAGGGATGGTCGGGATTTTCTCGGATATACGTATATATTCTGGGATATTCTACGTTAGTTTTCTGCTCTATATTTACTGACCAGAACGCTTACTCTTAAAAACACTCATAATATGAATTCAGTAGGTATATTACATATGGGTGCTGTGGTATTGGGTGATCGAGGTCAGTCAAATCGATCTTAATCTGTGAATAAGAAATAAAGTGACGCAGATTAGATGGGAGAGGTAAGAGGGGACAGAACGAGAGATTTACAGTGGCACAGTATACTCGATGTACAGGGTGGCATATTTAGATCGGTCAGTATGGGAAAGTGTGAAACTATAAGACATACGAAGATCTCTTCTTAGGAACCATGTCATCGATTTTAGTAACAAGAAAAACTGCATTCATATATTTAAAAAAAACTTGTACTCAGCTCGGGAATCGTACCCGGACGATTTGAAAAATAAAACTAACACTATTTATTTTAGATATCTATTGTGTTGGTCTTAAGCAGTAAATGTTACTATGAAACATGAAGTTTAAAATGAATAAAATGCATTGTTTTCATATCCTTTAATTTATTTTAGTAAGTTTTCGAAATGACCACCATTTTTTTTTTTCAATACAACATTCAACACGTTTATGTAACGATCTCACCGCCCTGAGCCATGTGTGTATTAAGAATTGGAACCACCGACCTCCAAGCATCTGTTGAGATTCGAACTTTTTCCAAGATGCACCTTGATATTTTACAATGTTTCTGTAAAAGCGACAATTATTCCTAAATTCCAAACAAAACGAAGCTGTACATCAAACTGGACTGTGACCTTGCGTTTGAAGAACTGACATTGATTAATGACGCCTAGACGCGACCGGCACATAATTAAGGGAGCTAGCTCATTCTAACAGGCCATGGTCGTTGCTGAAGCAATAACAGCATTGAGGTGCAAAGTCTTTGACTAGTACGCTGGTAATTGGGCTTGAATAAGCTCATATTCAAAGTCTTTAGATGCCGAGATATAGTTAATAGTTCGTATTTTTTGCATGAAGTTTGGTGCTGATAAAATTAACACCAGAAGTCGGTCGCTAGCTAACTGTTAACTATACTTTTGGTCAGATTCGATCTAATGCCACAATGAGACGTTTTCCAAAAAAAAACCCTCTATATACCTCAGAAGTCATCTTTCGCGGAAGAATAGACATTGTTATTGGAATGTCATGTTATGTCAAACTATACACGGACAGTGCAGGTTCTATTCTAATTTGACACAGTTTTCTGTCGCACTATTTTTTGAAATTATGAAAACGCCTCAATGGCATGAATGCTGTAATCAAATAAGTATTAAAATGTGATTCTTGATTACTTATTGTAATCAAGAATCACAACAATGCCAAGATGTTTTAGAAACAAAACGGGTAAAAAAAGCTAAAGTTCAAATTTTAGCGTTTCTCTCAACTTAGTTTCTCTTAACCTAGTTAAGAAAGATTTATATGGGAAATTTTTATAAAATTCAGCAATCCGCCATGACAGGTTAAACATACTTCAATAAAAGGACGTGCACGGAAGTGACATCACAAACACATGCCATGAAACTGACAAGCGTTTTCACCGAACTGAAAAAAGACGATCGAAGATTTTCTTACTAAACCTCGTATTACTGTAGAATTTTACTGATACTTTCCAAAGAGTAGATATTTCTTAACACCATAGAAATTTAGTAAATTAGTCGACACGCCAATTAGCATAGTATTTCTATTCTAAGATTTATATTCTTTAGTAAACTGTTTTGGATTCCTAAGACCATTTTGCGTCGTTCTCGCGGCTGGGTAGGCAATTATTTTAATTATTTTCATAGCGTTTGTCTTACTTGTTTCATTTTGCTTCAAGCATTAGCATTTTCAAGTACCTAAGTTATGCCGCCTTTTAACTTATGCCTCTTTTCGAGCGTGCTAGATATTTTACAAGTATATTTAATACAAAGTGCATAAGAACTGAAGTATGTGGGGACTTTATTATCAAAGAAAATAACAATTTATTGCCAATTATATTTGGTAAGCGACTGTACATAATCAAGCAGTTTTAAAACAAAGGACGCGTGGGCCGAAGATATCATATAAATATTGATTTATTTAGAATTTTCAATTGGACTCGCATGATTAAAATTCTGGCGGGCCGAATTGAGCCTTTTAAAGAATAGAAACAAATTGGAACTAGTATTAACAATTGAAACAGTTGAGCCAACCGCAGACTGTTGCAAACAATCTAGAGGTAGTTAAATGATCTATATCAATACCAATCGGAAGCGTCCCCAAGCCGCTGGCTGCATTGCCCCGCTGTATAGCAATGCTGATGCGCCAGATACTCGCCAGCTCTTCAGTCACAAGTGTAGCATAGGTACCAATTTACCTACAACCCGTTCTATGTGATGGAAAATAGAAATACTATTTTAAATTTTAAATAACGCTTCTTATCTGTAGTTTTATTAATTTTATTGATGAATTTTCGACGTGCCTATAAATTGGAAGTCCGTGAATTGTGAAATACTTTATCATGTTAAAGTAGTTTCATCAGTCAAGTAAGATAAATTATCATAGGCTCACTGATATCCAGACAAAAATAAAATTAATTGTTAACACGTAACTAGAAAATCAATTATTTTCCCGGAAACCATGACGCATCGCAAGACGTTATAAAATTAATTTACGAAGATAACTCTCAACTATATACCTCAACTGGAAGACTCCTTTAATAAAAATACAGCGGAATCATCTTTATGCTTCAAAATCCCTATAAATACCAATAAAATTTTCAATCACTCTAACCAATTGGTGCGTCAACATTATTTTCCTACACTTGGTTTTATTGAGGCATAAACCCGTGCGCACGCGCATGGTCTGTTCTTATCCGTGGATAAACGATGTTGCAGAACCGGTCAGCTTAGGCCAATGTCTATCATGTTTGCGTAATTTTGCCGCAATCGAATGAAGTTCATGTCGGTGGATTAGTTATATTTACGATTGATATTAAGTATCATATATGCGCGATATCTAGGTACCTTAAAAACAGACAGGACTACTGCAATGGTTTAAATTTATTCGGACCCGTGATATATGTATGTATATATATATATATATATATATATACTATAGCACGGCTTGATGTACGATGTAGCATAATATATAGATGTAACGTAATAAGTTTACGGATTCGATTTCTTTCGATGATAGATACTTTGGTAAGAGACGCGACAGCGTTGGAAGTCAGCAATAGGCTCAGGGTCTGAATAAATTTAAACCATTGCATTAGTACTTTCTGTTTTTAAGGTTTTTCGATTGATTACAGCTGCATGAGGCTTTACAACCATCTTAAATTCAATTCAACTCTATTCTCTCACTCCATAATCCGATGGGACGGCAGACCGACACACGCAAAAATAACCCATAAAAAATTACATTTGGTGTTTGCTATAAAATACATTTTAAAGCAGATTTCCTCTGGGCCTGTTAATAAGATTAGGATTTGTAAGTTCCCTACAAAACCTCAACGCAAATATCGGCTACAATCTTTAAAATAAACTTTAATACCATCACTAAGATTTGCATACTCATCTACATATCTCCAGTAATTTAAGCGGCCTGGGAAACCTCGGCCAAGTATTAATAATATGTAATGTGCATGCTCTTGGTATGTTTTAAGATAAGGTTAAAAGGACACCACTCAAAGCTAAGAAGCTAACGTAAATTTTATTAGCATCTTTTAATGTAAAAGTACAATATAATCAAGTTAGATCTCACAAATGGAGGACTGTGGACCGTAGGGTACAAGCTTTGAGAGATTTAGGCTTTACACGTCTATACCCACCATTGGGTAAAGCCGGAAACACACTTTTGACACGCCACGCTACCCGACAAAACGCGATGCGTGTTGAATGACCCAACGCGATGAAACGTCCCGTCGCGCGTCGGATGTTTACAATGTGATTCTGCTCATAAAAAATTGATACGATTAGATCCAACTGAACACGCATCGCGTTTTGTCGGATCCCGTGGCATTTTAATAGTGTGTGGAGCCCTTAAAACTGGCTGTGTATGATGATGCTAGATAGAATAAAGCTAGAAACAGACTAAGCCCACGCCACGCAACGTAAGCAAGCGACGCAGAGTTGGAAACTTCGAATGGCGTGGTGCATGATAAATGTGTATCTAGGCCATCTGTTTTCAAGCGTAAATCCAAGCGTCCAGATCTTATAATGCGTCACATACGTTGCATACGTGAGACCAGCCCGTTTCTGGCTTCAAAACTATACTAGCCGTTTTAGCTAGTTTACCAGATTTAATCGTTAAATGGATAACGCCGGAAACACACACCGACGAAACGCGATGCGCGTTTAGTTGAATCAAATCGTATTAATTTCTATGAATCTAGAATCACATTATTAACACCCGACGCGACGACATGTCGGGTGCTTACAATGTGGTTCTGGTATTAGAAAATTGATAAGATTAGATTCAACTCAACATGCATCGCGTTTCATCGGGTCGCGTGGTTTTTCAATAGTGTGTGGAGTTCATTAGTATGTATGTATGTTTGACGTGTAAGTGGTTGGTTAACCTTAAATAAATGGACACAACACCTAAGTTGTGACAGTAATTGACTACAAAAATATACTTTAGTTATTCAAAGGTTCTCAAAGAATTTAAAACGTGTAACCCTAAGGACATAAACATGAAGTATAAACGAGTACAAACTCCTCAACGAGGGTATAAAATAGTTTAGGTATGCGATAAACTTCAACGGGCACGATCTCATTTTACGTACAGTGTGTCCTTTTTTACGATTCGCTTATGTCCGGTTTTTTACAAATCAGCTACGTGTAGTGTCAATCGATTGATTAAACTTTGACCTAGTGTCAATGACTTCTGGTGGACCGGGGAAAATAATCTTCTCCCGTGACCCACCCAGGTGAAATACGAAGGTGGAGCACGGGTAACCGACTCGATGCAATTGATTTCATTGACATGGCTTGCGTTGTCGATGATAACTTTTGATGGTTACAGATTTAACTCAAAACAAAAAAAATGAATTCAAAATCTAATAGCTAAACTTCGATATTTGATGTAGGTATACATTAAATATCCTAGACCAGAATCGACCAGCAACCGTTACATACTCCTTCTAAGTCAACTTGGTAAATCAACTTGTGAGAATATGCCCTTAACCGTTCCGGTTTGTAAATATATATTTTATGTGTAATGCTGAACAATCTCACACATTATCATCTAGCCCTAAACTAAGCAAAGCTTTTTTATGGGTGCTGGTAACTGATATACCTATATACTATAATTAATACAATACAGATAGACTTCGACACGAGAGAACGCTCGTCTTCTCTGTGGCGACGTTTCATTCAAAATTTTAAAAGTGAAAGATGAAATTCAATGAAAGTTCTAAATCGCGGGTAAAATCTGTAGAACTCCTTCTAGACTCTTCCAGTACCTAAGTCGAAGGGATACCTTCGTAAACTGTTACTAACGTGTGTTGTATAAATCACATTCCGTGATAGCCCACAATTTGCTATCAAGCTGGGTGTAGTTTGCAGAATATTTTAGAGTTTCGTGCGATGTTTTTATGTTTATTTTATTTGGTTACACTTTTTGAAGCTTTTAGCCACGACGATAAAACATCGCTTTTTGGTACTAAAATTATGTCTTTAGCTTATGAAGCTAAATAACTTACTCCTTATAAACAATAAGAATGATTGATGAATGAGATACCAACGTAGACCAACAAGAAGTTCTTATTCACCAAGGCAGCAAAATAGGTTCTTTATAGTGTGTAAGTGTACACCAGTTTTACGTGAATTATGCTTGCGGTTGGCTCGATGCGATGGCGAGGCCTATTGAGCCCATTCTTTACATATACTTTCCTTTTAGTTTACATTAAATACAACGAAGAGTTGTTTTACTCAAAATCGTAATAATAACGATTTAACGGAACTACAAACTTAAACTTCACTCCCTTTACCATTTACCTTAAATGCGTTTATTATCTAGTGATATTTATCAAACTATTTCTCTTTCCAGGTAAGCTAAACCAGATCTGCAAGGTCCAGTGTACAGGTGCTGTTGCTTAATCCTTGCAAATTAATACCGGGTTTTTTTTACTATACCAGTACTTTTTTCTGCGCGTAAGGTAATAGAAGTTCTTTTGCGGAATGAAAAATGATGTGTCCGTTTTTCTAGATAAGTGTTATGTTTCCGTTTTCAAGATAAGTTTGTGTTGTTTTAGAAATGTGGTGAGTGCAGTTCTATGTTGTAATAAAGATACTTGTAAAGACTCTGTCCAGACTAGAATCTAGCTAAATGATCTTATGGGAATATAAAACGCGTGAGTATATTGAGGTGCAACTATTAAATTTCATTTATGTTGCCTAAATCTGGACTAAGGTTGTTTTGCAAAGATTATTCGCATGCATTTAAGAAGCTGTAGTAAAGTTTATGTGTTGTGAGCTTATTAACTTCAACCACCGCCGTCGTCCGCGTTTATGCTGGACTAATATTCACCTCTAAGTTTTTCTAGAACAACATTTACGCTTTTAATCAGTTTTATTAATTTATAACAAGTAATAAACATTCATCCGAACTGAAAAGATCAGCAGTAGGTATCACAGAATAACTACACGGTAGGATTGAGACGCGCGTAAAACGTCAGCCAAGTTTAGAAAGTAACGCAATAGCAGTGTATCATGTAAGTTAAAGACTCAAATATTATCATCTTTTGGTAACAGATTCCAATGTATACCACTCTATTGCCAATGAAGTGGTATGTGGCAAAGGATATCTTGAAGCTTATCTAGAAATACGGTACAGAGGATTTAATCGTTCGTGTAAATAAATATGAAGCTATCGTAACACGGGGTTCTCAGTTAATACAAGTATTTAAATATATGCCAAGTCCACACTTTATTCCGAGTTATATGGCACGTCGGCGTAATCGATTGGTTTACTGCCAGCACCAACTTTGTATGGGATTGTATGGGAACAGCTATTTCATGATTAGAAATAGAAAGACAGACAGGATTTGTGGATGGAAACAGCCTACACAGTACAACAGTACAATGTTGTAGTAATAGGGGTTAGGGGCAGAGGGCAATGTTGCCATTAGGGTCCCTGAAAACGAAAAAACGAACCCTTAGGGTGAATACGTTGTCAAGACTCTTTTTCTTAAAAACTTTCAAGAACTGAGAGGTATTATGTTGACATAAATTACAGATTCTTTCATAAGAAGTTGGCAAGACGCGAGGTCTCGCAGCACAAGTAAGCATAACAAGGAAACAATCCAAAAATCGTTAATTTGTAGTATAAATTTAAAAAAGAAATGATATTTCACAATAAACAGCAGAATAAAAATGTTTCATTCAACGCATACAAATTACCAAACAATCACATGAAACTTTATATTTGAACCATAATTTACGTTCCAATTTGCGTAGACTGAAATCGAATTCCCGTACATTTAGATTGGATCGGTCGGACACTCACATAAAGTCAAATTAAACGTTTACCTACATATACGTTTTTTGGGAACCTGTATCCTAGTTCATTAGTGTTATGCAACGCAGCAAAAAACGAACCGTATAAACATTTTTTTGGTATGACTGATTCATTGTAATTGATTTGGGGTCAATGTATTTGAAATGTTTCGGGTTTTGTTGAAGGTTGTATGCATTTTTTTAAGCTTCTTCCTCGTGTATTGTTTTAAATATAAATTAATCACATATATATTGTTTCCCGACAAAGGGAGGCATATCTTTCACGTGAGTGGGTGTGTAAATGTCCTGTACCTACTACGGTTTATGGAAATAAAGAACTTTGGCTTAAAATTTGGCTTATGGGGCGAACCTACAAGGTTTCGTTGTCAAACTAGGCCTATATCTCAGTACTCACGGGATCCCCGTGGTAAATAGCTCGAATTAAGTACAATAAATTCAAATTTTTTTCTTTGGTTCCTTGAATGTGAAAACACGATTGACAAACAAAATAAAGATAAAAATAGTCATGAAAATGCACTGTTTCGCGCATAATTTGGATGAGATCTTAGGAACCCTGCGGTTTATTGGAATGAATCATGTTTCGATTCGTAGGTTATTAGTAATTATTTGGTTCCTTGAACCACTTTCTTCATAAGTTTTGTAGTTTTGTGTGCAAAACTTGATTTTTGCGCTTACGCTGTTCCAAAAACGTATGCTCTGTCCCGCTCTTATGTACACGAAATCCTATGCCTATCCTTTTCACAAAATGGCGCGCATTGCGCCCTCTCAAGGCTTCAAAGATTCCACTAACTTATGTGTTTTTTTACCTTGAAGCATTAAAAATTGTCATGATAATGAATGTTGATTGGCGTCAACATTCATTACGGCGCGTAAGTGTCCAGAGTGCGGGATATGTTCCTCTTCGTTTCACTAACGTAACATTTGCCGCAATAACATGGAATCATATAGAGGTATACAGCTGGGACGTCCAGTTTCCAACACGAACTAAGTTCGTAGTTAACCCGCTTACATTCATAATGAAAAACGATGTCCTGGGAAATCGACCTAGATATTTCGATACCTACTTTGCTGAGACAGCTTGTAGAGCATATCCATCCGGGAATAACAAACACGCTGTAACAAGAATAGATCGGATTCTATTAAGCTGAAACTATAAACATGGAGATCCCTTGAACGTATCTTGTGATTTACAATTCAAATTGAGTCAATTCTATCAGACCTCTATCACTATTTCTTGCTGCTTCCAATACTCTTGAAATAGAGAGTGGAAATTGTTCGATTGACGATGCTTTGAGAGTTTTTGATTTAATTAGGGTTTTCCTACGGAAAACTCTCTTAAATGGTTTTTTGCACATCTAAATATGTATGTAACTCGGAAATGCTTAAGAGCAAACACAACACTGATAGTAAAAAAAAAACTTTAAAAGTAATAGAAGTGAAGAAAATATTAAAAAGTGCGGTAAAAGTATACGAAAATATCAGTTATCATTAGTGTTATCTAATGGATATTCATCGCGTTTATTTACCTATTTTTCCCGACGTTTCAATAGCTTTACACACTGTCGTGGTCACGGGATCTGTGTCGTCCGAGTGTGCAGATGGACATGACTAGTTACGAAAACCAAGGGTACGAGGGTAGTTTCAAAAAACTGCTGCCACAGCTTCGCAGAGGCGGTAGCTCCAGTACTCCAGTCATCTCGTGACCACGACAGTGTGTAAACCTGTTGAAACGTCGGTAAAAATAGGTAAATAAACGCGATAAATACCCGTTAAATAATACTAACAATAAGTAATGTGTTCAGATCGCGTAACTTTAAAAATATTTAATAAAATGTTATTCAATGAATACACTATTTTAGTAGCAAAGCTCGCCTATGTTTAAAACTCATTTCTACCTATTACCGAACCTTAAGTTTAAGTTTCTTGCTAAACATAATTTATGTTTACCTAAACATTACAAAACGGATACTTTACAAGCTATCAACGTAGGTAACCTTCAAATAAATACAAATCCATACTAATATTATACATTCGAGAGTAACTCTGTCTGTTACCTTTTTACGCCTAAACTATTTATTAAGTATGTATTTTTGAGCTGTTTATTTATTATTTTTTTGTGTACTAAGTCTACGTCTGAATACCGTGAAGACACGCACGCACCAAAGGTCCTGCCAGAAACCAGCGTTGCTCAACTTTCTGTTGAGTAACATTAAGCTGAGGCAGGGCCTTTTTTGGTTCACATAGCTTTATTTTTTATTTATATTATTGTGTATCTTTTTGATGTGTGAGCCAATAAGTTGATTTTCTTTCTTTCTTAAACGGCTGAACGGATCGTAAATAAATTTGGCATGGAGATTGGTATCCCGGGGACGGACATAGGCTACTTTCTATCTCGGAAAAAAAGCGTGCGAAGCCGCGGGCAGCAGCTACTACAACATAAATCATCTTTCGTGGTTGTAAACGCTGATGATGATTATACCTCCAACGCTGACGGATATTCAAGCCTCCGCTAACGACTCCCCAAACAACAATCAGTAAATACATCTTGGCAATTAAATATTGCTTGACAGTTGTCGCAACTCTTTTGTTGTCCCAGCGGATGTCTCGAAATGTTAGTGTTTGAAGACAGCGTAGATAGAACAGCTGGTGGAGTTTGGATAGGGATGGCCCAGAAAATTATTTGGGCACGAAGTGAATGAGATGTATTGTTTGAAAGACTAGATTTATCCTGATGGTCGATTCGTCGTCAGTCGATGTATTTGTGAGTGATACTTATACAATTTTCAACGGTCATTGGCTGAATTTGATTACGAATAAAAAATCGATTAGTGGCGCAAATAGTATGAGTGTGGTATGAGTGAGTGATACACTCACGTATACACACAATACACACTATACATTAAACACACATTATACATTTAAATATGGGGCTCGATGACGCTGTGTGGATTGTCCAGCATTATTATTATTATTGTTTAATATACCTGCTATCCAGCACACTACTTCCAAAGACAATCTGATTGAAATTTTGCATAGATATAATTTTAGATCATAAATAAGATAGCGGCAAAAGGTATTTTACTATAAAAAGTATCTTAGTTTGACGAATTCAACATGAGTGTAAGCTTGTTTGTGTCGGAAGAACAAGATTCGTTTTAACCCGCTTACATTCATAATGAAGTCAACAATAGTACATTGTTCACCGAGGTGAGAAAGTGACTGATTCCTATCGAGTGTGTCATTTGAGCCTTAAAACACACGAGGTAGGAATCGCACTTTCTCCTGAGTGATACATACTGCTTTATACTACCTACGAGGAAAATAAAACATTTTCCGTAAAAGATGTTGCACTCTTCTCGTTTTTCGAAGAACAAGGTTCGTAGTTAACCCGCTTACATTCATAATGAAGTCAGCAAAAGGTATTTGGTATAAGTTTTATACCGGAAATCTGCTTGCCGCAAACATAAGATGACCGAAAAAAAATTAAATAAAAAAAAATGGCCAATAGGTGTACTTATTGTGAGTAAATATTATGTTTCCTTATAATTAATACGTTTTTAATACTGAATTCAATGGTAACACAAAACCACAAGCAGAAAAAAGGCAAAAATGTCGGTAGTCTAAATTATACCTACAATTTTGACTTACTTGTGGCCATCACACCAGCTGCATACCCCCTGGCTGTGCATAACCTTGGCTACACCTTAATGCCTCGGTTTACCGGCTTATGCACTAAAATTACCGGTAAATGACCACTTTTTAGACGCTCTTTATACGGTAAATTGGTAAGGAGGGTATCCTAGTCAGATTATTATGGAAGTTACCAGCCTGAAGGGTTCTCAGGGTTATGAAGACAGTTTGAATACTGCCTAAGGCTAAAACTGGATTAGACTGAACCAAACTTTTCAGATTGAATGTGTTGTAAGATCCTCGTTATGCCGGATTGAACTCAAATTGCATACAATCTCAGCATTGTTAAATTTCAAGGCCAATTAGCACCAAATCTTGACCTTCGGTCGCATGGTGGGCCTTCGACTGCCATGGTAATTATGTACTGGCTGCATACAACCTCCAAACATGCTATGTACTTGTACAGACGTCCCAATTTTATATCCAATTTGACTGAGGTGTTGAGCCAAAACTTTTCACTATGCCAAAGTTAGCAACAAGTAGAGGGTTTGTAAAAATAGTGCAGAATCATCGATTAGAGCATAAATACACTAAACAGTGATCTAACGAGTGAAGTAGGAGAAGAGAAGAGAAATCAAATTCAAATACCAGTTAAACTGATATATGCAAAGGTTTCCCAAAACTCTTGCTAAAATATGTTTGCTTGCCGAATTCTGACAAAAATTGGTTAGTCTGTAACTTTTCGTGTACAAACGACTTGCAGCATTATCGCATCAAGTTCTTGCCTCCTAATTTACTTTGCTCACAAATAACATGTTACACCTTAGTGCTGTGTAACGCAGATTTCCGTTTCATATTAAGTATAATGGTGTTTTTAACATTGCCTTGTCTAAAAAAAACTCTAAGGAAATTGGCTGGCATAACCACCTGACCTGAGTCATTAAAAGAATTAAATGCAGAAAACTGGTAGTACAGGCAATGTTGGTTCTGTACTCTGACTCACCACACCACACTTGACTTTTTCAAAGTCGAATGCCGATTCAATTAGTGTTACGATATTTTTAGAATTACTGGATAATTATCGTAATATTAGGCGCATGTTTTTTATAGACGTTCGTGAGTTTGTGCGCAACTAATCCCAAAAGTACTGAACATATCGGGCTAAAATATTGCGGATTAATTCTTGATCTGGAATAACATAATTGTAGGTTTTTTTCTCGGGAAAACACATGTAGAACTAGATGTTCCATAAATATAACATTGAGGATAGTAATTTCATGATTACTTTGAACAAATGTAGTTTGAATTTACGCCAACAATATTATATCATCTGCCAATTTCGTATGCAGCATTATTTGTCTCATTTTAAACCCAACTAATTGTTCTAATTTATCTTCACTCAAAACGATCGGCGAACTTGGCCATCGGAATGCCTTTATCCCCTGTCTATAACTTCACCGACTTTATTGCATAGTCTTTTGTACAAGAAACACTGATTGAGCTATTTTCTCGGGTCATGCGCAATGACCTCGCCTAGCTCCCGCTATCAATTTAGCATCATTACATTTGGTTTTATAGCCACTGGTTTGGTTGATTTATCTTTAACAGTACAGCTGCGTTTGATGTAATTTATCGCCGTGCGTTTTTGTGTTTGTGGTTTCTTTGTGAATTTGGATTCGTAGAAAAAAGCTCACGTCTTTGTTGTCAGTATTTTTCTCATTGTGCTTTGATTTGGTCTGTTTTATGTTATTCACCAGGATACCAACCGTGCAGGCAAGTATGGTTTTCCCTGCAACCAATTTCCTTAGACGTGTAGTGTAGATTCTCGGATCTCTTTCGATAGGAAAATTATAATTAGCTCACTTTTTCCTCATGCTTAATATTTGTGACGTTTGGTTTAAAATACGACATGCTACCAACTTCCTACTAACCCAACAAGGCTCGTCTTGCTACTAATCATCAAAATTGTAAAACAGGATGAAACCCTATGCAAATCTCCAAATAAAAAAGTGGCATGTTCCATCAACAAAGCTTGTCGATTTATATAGCCAATTTATCGAAGCCTTGTAGTATCGGGGAATCCATATGTGATCTCATTTAATATTCGCAGAAATCATTGGTTGCAAAGTTTGCTTTTTCACGTCTGCTTACAAATTTCCAATATTTTTTTTATTCGAATTTTGTATATTTCTTCTAAACGCTATTAAATTTGAGTATTTTTCTTTCATTCAAATATTTGTTAAATTATTTTATAGAAATTTAACATTTTACGAATAAAGCAAATTATTTATACGGCTACAGATAACTATTTGTGTTCTCAAGACCGTTGGGCCATACACCAGCCTTAATGTATAAGTTTATCATATTATCCATCAAGTTTTGCTTAGTTCAACTTACAGGAGTAAACGGTACTCCTCGGATATCATCTTACAAGTATCGTTTATCCTTTATTGAGAGAAATAAACAATCTTGGCTCAGTCTCGTATAATTCCTATTAAGGATCTCGTATACAGAAAAATATTACACTTTATAAATTGTTTGAAACTCCCGAGAAATAATGAAGCTGGAAGAAAAACGATTCTTTATTCGCAGATAAATAATTTTCCCTTGAGAACTTTCATATTTCACAGGCATTATTGCTATGCCAAGTTGTGTGAGTTTTTACTTAATTTTCAATTTTGGGACTTTGTTTTTTGCTCTGGGTCTTTAGATTATATCGATATATTTGTTGCTCTCTTATGTTCTCCACCTGTATTTTATAACATAACCAATTAATATTACAATTCTGCTTGACGAAAAGCTTAATATATCATTTAATTTTAGCATTCTACTTCCCGCGTATTCCTTTCGACATGTCAATCGACAAGACAAGTAACATTCAGATTCCAAAGAGTGTCGGTATTTGCTCAATCCCTTTAACCTATCAATCACACACATCGGACCGTCAATATTGCTCACTTCATTGATATGAAGGGTTTTGAATCGCTTTTATTGAAACTGCTAACGATTTATTGTTAGGGGATGGTGATCGACGAGCTTGTCACCTACCGCGCTACGTGGGGCGACTTTGAACGAGATCCCTTGCTGCCTTTCGGGCCTTAATATCGGGCATAAATCGACTGTTTTTGTGAAGTGAGTTTTCCGTTCAAGCGGTGGTAATTTATTTTTGGCGGTATTTGTAAAGCTTCTCAGCTTCTTCGCTTTATTGCCATGTATATAATTGTTTAAGTATAGGTACTTATACACAACTAAACCTTAGAAGGTGTAGTTTACATTCTTTATTTCACATTAATTACTTCTTTTCTTTTACTTTCATAAATCATAACTATTTTTCTCTTCTATGCTAATGAAGAAAATAAAGATATGATAAAGATATTTTTGTTCCCTTCGGTATTGCTACACTAGAAACTATATTAGATAAGGGTATAGGGATACGTTGTAATACCGCCTTTTTGATACCGTATTGTGCCAATTTTTTATTTTGGGACTAAATAGAACCCTGACGCACCCAAGCGTATCCCCGCGATATTAACAGTATACTTATTTCAAAGCCTGACTTATCTCCAAGTATATCTAGCCTAGAGACACTATCTATCAATCTGTGACAAGGCGATGCTCAGCATTTGAATAATTAATGGCAAAAACATGTTAATAACAATTGCTATCGAGACGACAGGTACATCCTGTGCATGAGTTGTTTATCTCGATTTTTTCATTCGAGTCGATGCACCTTCGGGTTGGAAGGTTAATTTATTGCGTGTGGTTATTATACTGCAAGCTTTTTATTAATTTCAATGTAAATAAGTGTTTGCTAAGCCGTAGCGTGTCAAAATGTAGTAAAGGTTCGATATTCAGTACTAAATATCGAAAACCAGAAAATATATCAAGAACTGTCTAAACTCTGTGCGTGTAATTATAATTAATCTCTCAATGAGAATTAGCACCATAAATTTTATGTTTTATACTTTTTTGTTATTTAATTTAACAAGTTTTTTGCTCGGACTATTTACCACTTTAGCACCTATTTAAAGTACAAAAAATCTAATAGTGCAATTAAAAGGCAAAACGAAACTGAAATTAAACCTTTTAGTATTAATTATTCGCAGCTTCTGTTAATCTTTGTTGGAAGATTAATGTGGCAACATTTAGTGCCGCATTCAGCTTTGACTAATGTTAGTTGCCTGTTTAGTAAATTTTATATGCGTGGTTTAGATGTTTTCAAATAGTCGAGTGGTTGTAAATTTCTGGTATCTACGGGTATTCAAATGGTTTTGAAATTTCTCTACCATTGCTTAAGATTTTGCTAGTAAAGAAAAGCATTCATACAAACTTCTTTTGACTATCAAATTTGTAAAAAACATACATAATCATAACGAAATCTTCTTCATCGTAATACTCTTCATCAGAGCGGTCGTGATAATTTTTAAGAGTTTGATGGAATTCGCCTCATGTTATCTCTCCATCTTTTTCTATACTTGGCTATATTGAACTCATTTAATTTTCAACAAAATTGACAATTCTCAGTACAAACAATATCACAGCACATTCAATTTACAAGTCACTCCTACAAGTGTTATTCT
The DNA here is from genome assembly GCA_963662085.1 of Eupithecia inturbata. Lineage (NCBI taxonomy): Eukaryota > Metazoa > Arthropoda > Insecta > Lepidoptera > Geometridae > Eupithecia > Eupithecia inturbata. The sequence goes on along the minus strand of OY759180.1, from coordinate 2,574,935 downwards.
GACCCATTCACCATTTGCCCGGCTATAGATACCAATTGAACGAACGTACTAAACACAATAAGAGATCTCGAACTCATAATGGGGTCGACATCAATTTGTATAAATAGAACGGCGTATGCAAGAGGCTACGCTGGCTACTGAATTTGTTTTAGGTGAAATAGAGAGGTAGATAGAGTAAGAAAATAAGGATAGTGAAGAATTTATATTCTTCCCTTGGGTTCGCTCACGTACGAACGAGTAGGTACCTACATCGATTACAGCTTTATTAGTAGGAACACCAAAACCAAAACATTAAATTATTTAACAGGCATATACGTTAAACTAGTGAAACACAATCGGCGGCCTTATCGCTAAAAGTGACCTTTTCCAAGCAACTTTTGGAAGTACAGAAGGTAGTGCCTTCGAAAACGTAACCACAAAGTATGGCACACAAGAATAATGTCGGTGAAATAATAATTGTATGAATTGTTAGCTATTGACACAGATCAGTAATTTAAAAAAAAATATTAGTTTGTTTTCCTCGTTTTACCTCTTTGTTAATTTGGACCTTCGTTGACCTGCTTTTTCTACATTTCTATCATTACCTGATCTTACGTATGTTACAAAATGTATATTCTGATATATCGAACTGATCTCAAAATAGAGGAACTTGAAACATCTTACCAGAAGATTTGCTAAGGCAAAATTACAAAAAAAAACATTGACAAGTCTCAAAGCCAACAGTGACAAGAGATTAAATTATACTCTAATCATGATTTACTCATGTCATCACCAAAGTTGACACTGTATACCGGCAAGAAGGAATAAATAATAATCTAAGCTAAAAGACAGTATAAACAATTCATCGATTAGCAGTTAATAAATCATTAAATCTATTAATAAAACATCGTCTGCCTATATATGTATATCAATCTGCTCTGAATCTTGCAAATAATAAAAATATACTTAAAGGACAATGGGCTGGTTTGATTATAATTTCAAATATAGGTTTAATAAGCGTGTATTTAGTTTTTTCTGATCTGCCTCATGCATCAGTGATCACAATTATGCTGTACTATCGCGGGATTTAGCGCAATAACCATTGTAAAAAAAAAATTATTGAATTTTTTATTTGTCTGAATTGTTGCGTGACTGAGGATTATTGTAGAGCCGTCAGGAAAACCTTGAAAAGATTCCATCGTTTTACTGAGAGCTACTTATCTAAAATGATGGCCGATGCGGCGCGGCGAGCGAAGGTCTGCCTGGTCTGCCTGCTGGAGGTTGCGGGTTCGGTTCCCGCCTTGGGACAAATGTTTGTATGATCTACTAATATTTAATAATAATAATAATGCTGAACAATCCACACAGCATCATCTAGCCCCAATATGTTCCGGGTGTTCTGGGTATTTTCTATGTATATAAAAAAATATCTATTTATTTAATGTATTGTAATAAGTATATTAGCCAACTATTACCCATAGCACAAGCTCTTCTTAGCTTGGGGCTAGATGGTTCTGTGTGGATTGTTCAGCAATTGTTTGTTGTGTATATTAAAGTAGTAGCAATAGTAGATAATAGACATGTTAACAAGAAACTTGCAAGTTTGTAAAAAACGTAAATTATATTTTTATTGCTTATTGTTGCGTAGAGGCAGCACCTCAATTTTGTTTTAATTGTTCCAATTCCTTCACGTATTTCTGATATATTTGATAATTACTATTTTCTGTTAATTTTCGTTACAAGCCACTGCTGGGAAATGGCCTTTCCGTCCTCCAGAATCTAAGCAAAATAAATGTTTGAGTAAATATTTTTGGAATATCCAACTGATACTTTCTCAGGCTACATTTCTTACGACGTGTATAAAGTCACGATATGAAGCTAGTTGTAGTAGTAGTAGCTCAAAGAAATAACAATCTGCAGTGCCAGTGGGCCGGCCATATTTCGCGAAGAACCGACAACAGTTGGAGTAAACGTGTTCTTGATTTCTTGAATGAGCGTGGAGACCGCGGCGTAGCATCGGCAAAAAAAACCTGCGAAATACTGCAGGCAGATGCTGTATGCGGCAAGCTGAAGACAGTAGGCTGATGATGTTGATGATGAAACTAGTTGATATGATCTTGCATAGTCGTTATTTTCCGCGACGGTACTTGTGATATCAATCTAATCCTGATGAGTTGTTTCCAAGGCTTCTCGATTCTCATCTATTGTATTGTCTTGAAAACGGTATATATAATATTGTACAGTATAACTCAAAGATGACCTGATAAGTAAATATCATCTGCAAAGGTATGTTTTGTGGCTTGATTGGCGAAGGTCAAATGATCGTCGTGTGTTTTTTTTTAAAGTAAAGTGTACTTGTATTATTGAGCATGACTGATTGCTGTCAGAACTATTGCAATTGCTATTACGTCTCCTGACGTCAAAATGGATTTAGTAATAGCAATCGTGACAATCGCCTACGATAGCAATCGATCGTGAATACGCCTTCCGGAATGAAAAATAATATATTATAGAAGTAACCCCTTCATTAATTTCTGACAAAAAAGTATGCAGAATCTAAAATTTTTATGGAAAATATTAAAAGCATTAAAGTAAACTGTTTATATCTATTTATCACACTAATTACATACGCCAATAGTTATTTTCCTCTATAAAAAACGAATGAAATCAAACCATCACGAAATAATACAATCTCCAACTTTATTACCACAGATTAAGGTTTAAAATCTCCTTTGACTTCTACAGATTTAATTTCAGTAGTACGGGAGGTAGCTCGTGTCGTTAATTAATCGAATTAACGAACTCTTTTAATGAGATTATTGATCCGTGACCATTAAATCCGCTTGCAGTCGAAAGACGTAAATTGTGATGTCGGGATAGGCACAGTGTACACGTTGCAGTAGGTAAACTTCTGTAGTGAGTTTTTCTCCCTTTGGTATAAAAAAGAAGCCATACGTACATTGCAGCACAAATTATTTTGTTACTTCTAGAGTGGCGCATAGAGCCAAGGTAGATCTTGGCCTACGACAAAGTTCTTGGTCTACGTTATAAAAGTACTTTATTTTAAATTTTGGATAAAAAAATTATACAACAACAGCATCTGTGAATTTCATTGCATCATTAAAATAAATAAATGTATTTAGTAAAGGCGCTGCAAGCCACAATATGTATAACCGAAAACTTTTTTGTAAATTATGCAAATCTCATCAACGCCTCAGTTTTCTAAAGGCTAAGTACGGCGCACGCGTGTGGCAATGTCATTACTATTACGCCTACTGGTATTTTTTTGTTTATTATTATTATTCTTATTCCTCTAACATTATCAGAGACTTTATACAACCTTATTTTATATAAACATATTTCTATTTATCTTATGTCTGTTGTTTATGTCTACTTATTATTTTCTAATAGCTTCACATATGTATGCAATATCATATACTATATATGTATACAAATATATAAATTATCTATTTCTTAAAATTGCCTTCTTTGCGATCTCTTTTTTTTTTTAATTTTAAACAAATATTAAGGGACTTTATACAATACTTTAGAAACTTATCATTAATTATTTCATGTAAATTGGTGCATGTGATTTGTACGTTCAGTTACGCCTACTGGTTACCGCAGAAACACTACACTGTGCCCCTTTGACACTCGTCTTCATTACTTCAGCGAATAAATGACTATTATTTACGTTTTCTGGTAAAATATTGCGCAATAAATAAAAGGTTTAGCTCCCATTCTTTATAAATTACCGGCTAACCTCTAATCTAATTCTTTTAGCTTTATTTGCACTGACGACTCTATCCCGCTTTTATGGATCGAATCCAATTACTTATTGGAAATTCAACTTTGTGGTGTAGAAATAGAGGTTCTTTTTTAATAATTTCTGCGTGTCAGTAAATGGACCAATGGACGCTCTTTTCTATGACTGGGTAGGTACTAAAAAAAATGTTATTACTGTCGACTGTACGACTAATAAGTAATAAGTTTTCAGTTTATCTTTTGTCTTTTTTAGGAAGGTATTTGAAAGGGGTTTTTGTGTATGAAATGATTTTAACTTCAATCACAATATTTTGGCAATTATTAGGCAGGACATACTATGTATATGTACCTACTGCCTAATAAGCCAAAGTATTGTGATTAGAGTTAAAATTAAAATATTTTCTATCTATTTTTCTATTTATTCATCTTACTCTAAGTATCAACCAATAATGCACCTCAATCATGGAGACAAAGCTAGATTTTACTACCACCTATTTGTGGCACCTAATACCGCCATGTTATTGTTATGGTTTCCATTTTGTTAAAAACAATAATCCTTATGAGTTTTAGCATTTTAATGAAATAATTAAATTAATTCACATCCACGTATTCTGTGGTCCAATAGTTACGCAACGTGCACGTCTGATTTAATTTGTTTTTATTTGATTTCGACGTGTTCCACCAGGTGTGCTAGGGTTGAACGTGGCGAGAATTAGTATGGTTGTGAAATTAATTACATTTGTGATACTTGGAAAATTAAATCTATTTTTATTAATCCACTAATACACACACACAGACAGAGTTAGTTTCGACAAAATCTATATCTAAATCTATATATGTCTATCTGTCCGTGTGTCTGTTACTTTTTCACACCTAAACGGCCGAACGGGTATCAGTGATATTTGGCAAGGAGGTAGATGGTATCCCGGGGACGGACATTATGCTACTTTTTATCCCGGAAAAGAGCGTGCGAAGCCGCGGACAGAAACCAGTATGATATAAAGCTGTTTATTTCACACAACATCCCACACACACGCAGCACACACAAAACACAGTGGACATAGTAAAACAGCATTGTAACAGTAGGTATGCAAATATTTGTCATGACAAATGAGTGATAAGATATACTAGCATTGATACATTTTCATAGGTTTTGAAGACCTCCATGGCGCAGTAGGCGAAAGTATACCTGAGACGCTGAAGGTTGCAGTTTCTATTCTCGCCCTGGGACAAATGTTTGTATCGTCTTCGTCTGCAAATATCTGTCCCGCATCTAATTGTTTTCATTATATTATGTTTCCAGATAATTAAGTTAATACAAAAAATGCATTTAACCCAAAGAGTTGTAATATGAGCAATTTGTTTTTATTGTTACTAAGGTAAGGTATTTTAGGTACCTTCTGACCGACAAGATAATATGAAGTCATAGACATAGGAAGTATTTCTTATCTTAATAAAATTTAAAGATTTAATTGTATTTAATGATAATATATTACTGGAGTGTGGCCAATGGCCATTGTTTAAAAAATATTTATTTTCATACTTTTGTCGTGATAATTAATCCATAAAGGATTCATTCTCGATGATAAAAGTCATCGAGGTAGACTCGATGATAAAATTTTTATAATTTTACAATTTGAATTAAATAAAGCTGTCACAAATAGTTTTGTAATTTCGTCTAAGGTGCGAACCGACGAATTAAACAAATAGAGAGAAATTATAGTTGCCTATTATTTTTTATTTTATTATTCAGTTCATAAAATTTATTTGTAATTATCCGTTTATCGTGAAGAAATAATGAAATGCAAACTACAAAATGCAAATTATTCAACTTTTATTCCGACGACTGAGTAACCCGGATACATAGATAAATACCATCTTATCAGAAAAAATACACCAATTTTCATCAGACTTAAAATACTCAATGAAAACGCTATGATAGCCTGAAATTTTGTCTACAATTTTGGCCAGCCCTAGAATCGAACACCAGTAAGGCAGTTAGTATCACATCACGGCTAACAATACATATCAAAAAGCCTCGGTGCTTAATAATACAATTTCATACTCATTTGCGTACACTGTGTTGATAAATCGTTTTTAGGGTACCTCATAGAAGGGTACCAACGTGGTCCTATTAGTAAGTCTAAGTCACTCACACGTCTCTCTGGTCACCAGTCATAGGTATCAATCTATCTAGAGGGGATTAATCACGTGAGGTTCGAAAGGGGATGTTCGCAAAAATCACGAAGCATCACCACGTTGAACGTACAACGACATTTATTTATATTACGGGGGGGAAGAATAAATTTATTGGTTCACAAAAAGGGAAATCAAAGAATACATTACCACCAGAGATACTAAAGTAACAGTACGAAACCTTTATTACAGGAAACTTGACTCTGACTTAACCGGTTTATTTTTTATTCGTTAAGATTTTAAGTAATTCGCTTTTTAAGCTCTAACTGATTTGTGCTTTTTGCTTTGAACAATCAAATTTTTTTCTTATGATCCATAAAACGTCTCTAGACGTGATGATCTCACGGTGAGTCTTGCTTCCAAACAATGTACTACAATATTTTCTCTAAAAAAACCTACCTGCTCAATACATTTGTAACCGCGAACTACTTAATATTTTTTTTTTTTGTGTGGTTATCTGTTAATCTTTATTACCTCGAATCATTCAAAAGGCTGAAGCGATTTTCATGAAATGAGTTATGAAAATACTCGTCTGAATTTGTATAAGGTTCTTAGATCATCCATCATTTTGCGAAAAAGAGTTATAAAGTGAGCTGGGTTCTTATATTTTTCAATTAATCACTTGTTTATTTGATTGTAACTATCAACCACGATATTAATCGCTTGTGTTTTGGTTTTTGTTCAGCTGTGGAAACTCATAGATATTCTCCAAATGAAATAGATCTGTAAATACAACCAATAGGATCTCCAAAGCATGACGTGATTTTAATACGATGCTATTGGTTAAATTGTCCAGCCATGATTAGCTCATCGACAGATAAGTATTTATTGTACTTAATCCCTATTCCAGGTAAATGATAATGCGATGCTACTATGTTTACAAGAAGCATGCTTGTTAACTTATTTCTTAGGATGAGTTTCATGAAATCATTAAATATAAACATCCGGTTAAACAGAGAGGATGTACGTTTACATTGTAGAGGTCCTCTTGTCGACAAATAAAAATATTACAAACAAGAAAATGCTCTTTTTTTTGTTAAAATTATATTTATAAACTGAAAAAGGAAAGATAATTAATTTTCAAAAATCCTATTAATACTATTATAGGCTTATTCATATGATTCTTTTGCAGAGGTTTTTAGTCAGGTCACACAACGTTACTCTAAGTTAATTACTATTCAACTTAACTGTAGGTTACATTGCGTTGGTGAAGTTCACCCTGAGTCATCATCAATCGTGACTTTTGGATCCTGTTACGGATGTAGGCTCAATTGTATATATTTATTTCGATGTTATGTATATGTAATCATGTAATCAATTATAGTTTATTCAAAGAAGTTATTAGGGTGACATCAACAATCAACACGTACAAATAGGAGTCATTTAGTGATGACTTGTATACCTCGCGATTATTTATCTTTGATTTTCCCGACATTTCAGCAGGCTTACCATGCCATGATCATCCTACTGGAGAGCGCTTATTGATAGAATGGCGTCTCAATCTTTTCGAAAGTAATACTAGAAAAGAGTGAGAGAATAGAGAGTGCACCTGTGTTTGCGCACACACTTGTGCACTTTAATACGTCCTGCGTACATGGCTGTCTCCGTTAAGACTGGGTGCCGTGACCGAAATTCGGCTAGGGGGACATTATCATCACTAGAAAAATAAACACTTTTATAAATAATTGAATTGAAAAAACAATATTGCTTGTCTGCTTCTTTAACAACATTTGGAACAGATATTCATTAACTCACTATTTCGCCAATAGTCAATTGACACAGCAATCATAAAGTCCTTCACAAGCCTATCATTACGCTCGCTACGCTCGGACGTCCCGTGACACAGATGCATTGAAAATGCGAGGGCTGATTGCAATGTTTTACACATATTGTAGAAATGACACATCGCCTCGTGAACGGAATTTTAAGTATTTGCAATAAGCACTTTAAGGTAGAAACTTGCAGCGGTATAAAATAATTGAGGTAACTCTTATCTTTATTTTTCATCGATTCGGAATGATCTTACATTAAACCGACAAAAAACCTCAATCTGTTTGTTTTTAATTATTATTAGTATTTTTAACAAGTATTTATCGCGATTATTTACCTACTTGTTTATGGACTGGTTTCCGCAACTAGGCCACAGGTGGGCCCTTTTTGCGTGTCGGGTGGGGGGCTGCTAATCTAACCAACCGATGTCCTCTAGGAAAGCCAGCAGCTCGCTGACGCCGGTGCATGCCTCCCTAGGCGTCCTCGGTGTCCCGAGGTAGAGTAGTCTTCGAGACGCTACGCTATTGCACTCTACAAGCACATGCGCGGCCGTCTCCTCTGCGTTCATGCATCCCCTGCATAGGGGGCTGTCCGTGATACCTATGGACCTGATTATTTACCTATTTTTCCCGACGTTTCAACAGGTTTACACACTGTCGTGGTCACGGGACGACTAAAAATGATGAATGATGTTAAATAATAGTATAATTATAAGGTGTTCAGATCGTGTAAGTTTAAAAATGTTTGATTTTCAGCTAAAATGTACGATGAATGCTCAAAAAGTGCTCATATCGCACAACGAAACGTTTAAGTATAGTTAGATTCTACAATTATTTTGGCTTTTCGTATACACATACAATAAAATCGATGCCGAGAAATCTCGACGTCAAATAATTGATATACAACATCATGACCATAATATTATAAAGGTCAACCGTCTTTAGTCGTGCCGTTAAAAAATACTAATCCTGCAAAAGTAAGTCAAGTTAAACGACTAGAAATACTTAAATATAGTAGAAACAACGCACTTATAATATAATTTTTATCCACAATTTTCATGTCTGTCTGACTGACACGACTCTGACTTCTAGAACGTAATGTAATTGCCCTCATTAAGCGCCGCGCCGGTACTCAAACCTGCACTAGGTTACCTTACCACTAATTCCATGCTACTTATAGTCGATAATAGTTTTAAACTCATTGTTTATCGTTGTTCGTTTTTGGTACAATAAAATCGTAGCTTTTGACAAGCAGCTACTTCGATAACATTCGATTGTTCTTCTTTGTACTTAGTTATAAATACATAGTTACACCAACTGTTTTCATTGATTCATAAACAGTACATAATCCTTTGTGGATGTAAAGGCGATGGATAACCTGACTTAAAATCAATCATGATACTCATGACAGAAAAATAACAGCTGTCTGTGGCTCCACACGCTTTTTTCTGGATAAAAAGATGCTTCAGTCCTCCTCAAAGAGCAATCTCCTTGACAAATTTCATTAAAATTCTGGCAGTCGTTTGGTCGTAATAAAGTAGATAAAGCTTTATCATTTCAAATTAGTGTGCATTTAATGGGGAAATACATAAGTACTCAATGACGATGGTACAAAAGGACCAGTTTAAAAACAGCCTCCTTGTTCAGCAAACGGCGGCGCCGCCGCCGAGCCGTGTTCAGCGGCTTTGAACCAGCCAACGCTCACTTAGCTGTGACCGTTGTCGCCATTGTATTTGTCACTGTAATTGCGTCATAATTTAAAAGTCGGCTGTATCGTTTCGTATCGTATTCATATTGTCGCAGTAAAAACAACAAGAAAATTCTGTAATGCATCTGTAATGATGTACATTATTTATGATACTGTAACTTATAAAATAGGGTTTCTAGAGCTTTTAATGTTTCTGGAAATAACCTGTCACGAAATGTCATTGCGAAAATGGCCATGTATGTGTTAAACATTAACTACCTCGAGAATCTGGTAAAGATTATTCAATGACAGGATTTCGTTGCGCGATACCTATACTCTAGCTATTCTCAATGTACGATGTTTGTAAACAACTCACAACACAAAAATCTAAATTTTTTTCTTTTGGATTTGAGTTGGGAACGAGCTTAAAACGACGAAAGTATTTTTAGGTTGAGACAAGTTTTAAATACAGTGAACGGCGAAAATTGCTGAACAAAATAAATTTTCAAAAACACAACATCTTGTAGGTACTTAGGCGGGAGATTGACCGGTTTGTTGGCGATTTTATAACTGACTAGCTGCTGCCCGCGGCTTCGCACGCTTTTTTCCGGGACAAAAAGAAGCCTATGTCTGTCCACGAGATACCATCTACCTCAATTCCCATCTGCCAAATTTCATTGAGATCCGTTCAGCCGTTTAGGCGTCAAAAGGTAACTGACAGAAAGACAGATAGACAGACATACAGACAAAGTTACATTCGAATTTGTAATATTAGCATGGATTATGGAATCAGCACATCTATCTTTAGAAGAGTCACAGACTAATAAAAGAGGTTTGGTGGGAATACCTACATAGCCTCTTAAAAAGGAAGGCGTTAAGAGGGCGCAATGCGTGCCATTTTTTGAAAAGGATAGGCATAGGATTTCGCATTTTTAGGAGCGGGACAGGGCATACGTTTTAGGAACAGCGTAAGCGTAAAAATTAAGTGCTTATTTACAAGCAAACTACACAATTTACGAAGAAACTGGTTCAAGGAACCAAATAATTAGTAACCTACGAATCAAACCAAATCATTTCAATAGACCGCAGGGTTCCTGAGTTCTCGACCAAATTATGTGCGAAACAGTGTACGTTCATGATTTTTTTATCGTATTTTTTTCTCAATCGTGTTTACACATTCAAAGAACCAAAGAAAAATGTAGAATTTTGTGTAATTCGAGTTTTGTACCACGGGGATCCCGTGAGTACTGAGATCTAGGCCTGGTTTGACAACCGACCCCGTTAAGCCCTTTAAAAGTATTTGTAGCTATCCTTGTAATTTAAGGTAGATATATGTAACTCTTTAATATATTAGCTATAATCGCAATAATACTTACAATAATTGTAATAATACTTTTTAGTAGGTGAAGGTACAATTTCGATATCCGACACAGTAATATATAATACATAGTAATATATTTGGTTGCCTGGAAGAAATCGCTTTAAGCGGTAAGGCCGCCAATTCTGTTATCTTCTGTACCATACTGTTTTATATTTAAGTTTCTGTGAATAAAGAATTATCTATCCATCTATCTAGTAATTTTATTGTTTTACAACGAGGAACAAATTTAGTTTTATTATTATTGACATTGTAAATGGTTATCGAGTTCGGCGTTTCATTGAAGTTATCGTGAAATTAGTCAAACGGTAAGATTATAAAATGAAATTAATTTTATTTGGCAAGGATGACAATGAATCACGTTGATTTATTGACTGCTTGAAATTACTAAGTTTTGTATTTTTTTATCCAGGACTAGATAACCACGTGAATTTCGTACCACCTACATTATTTCCCTTTTTTTTGTTTTAAAACCCGCTTTATTAGGAAAAATAAAAAAAAACATCTCGGTCAAGCCGTTTTAAGTTAAGTATAGCAAGACTAACAAACAGAAATAGATTTTTATATACAGGGTGCCACGAAACATATTTACTAAGCCGAAAGGAGGAGATTCTGGAACCCGAGGGGAGCCACATGTTATGTGGCACCCTGTATATCTTAAAGCCTCTACGCGGTGCTCGCTACCCAGAGCGGCAGCGTAGGCCGAGTGGGTATAATAAAGAACACCCGGAACAAATATTTGCAGATCGTACAAACATTTTCCCAAGGCGGGAATCGAACCCACACACAATTAAAAAATATGTATCTATGTAATATTACGGACAAACCGATTAACGGTTTATGTTAGCTGTAGATTAAGTATGTAAACAATGTTTAAATATAAATAAATAAAAATACATATAATTATACTATATTAAGTATGTTGCGGACGGTAACCAGGATGACCTAGTTCGCCCTGGGAAAGTATCCCAACTTAAGTTCGACGTGCGTTCCTTTCTCCTTCCGTAGCTGGTAGACGCACGCCGCCACGCACCCCTGAATGCGTATGAAGCTATGACGACCTGATCTTCCTTCCTATGGAGGGACCTCGACATTGAAATGAAAGACAGGATCTTGAATTTTTCAGGTTTCGGCTGTTCCTAGGTTTCCCTACTACTACTTGCTGTCTTCCTATTGCTTCTTGCCTCTTCGTTGGCTTAGCTGCGACTTGCCTCTTCGGTGGCTGGACTGCGACTGACGGCCGTACAACATGCGCTCATATTTATATGGCCGTGTTTTACTGGCAAGACGCCTGCGTGCTTTTGACCCAAATTCACCTAATTTTTTCCTTGAGCCGAAACCTTTAAACCTTTATTTCTTATAATCTACTCAAAGAATACTTACAAATGTATGCCTTATACATAACAAAAACAAGCTTTATCAACCAAATCAAACATTTTCAACAAATAAAAAAGTTCCTAGAACAAAAACTTATAAAAAGCTTGATTCGGAACATTTTCCTTATACTAATTTTACAATATCTCTAAAACTTATTAACAGATTTACACAATTCAAACGGAAAACCTTGTTCCATGCCAAAACCCTTCAAATAACACTATTTTTGTTATGATTTATCACAATTATCACTATACAAAAAAGTACTTAAATAAAACGATGTCTTAAGATAACAATAAACTAATCAGCCTTACATTAAGGTTTCGTCGCCGACAAAGTATATCAGTCATCTAGTACCCATAACAAAAGCTCTGCTTAGCTTGGGGCTAGATGATGCTGTGTGGATTGTGCAGCATTATTTATTTATTAATTATTATCGTCGTCCTTAGCTGCCTTTTCCCCACTGCTGGGTGTTTGTGGCTCCCGCACGTGCTAGCCGTATCGAAGATTATTAGCGAAGCTGAACAAACGCATCACAATTGCCGTCTTTTTATTTCTTTTTGATCACTCATACACACTAATATATGATATATGCGATAATAAATGCGGGAGTTTGAATGTATGGATGGATGAATAGATGGATGGCTGTTTGTTACTTCTTAACGCCAGAGCTACTGAACGAATTTGGCTGAAATTTTGCATATATGTAGGTCTGGACTTGGAATAAGACATAGGACTTTTTATTCCATAAATCAGTTGTCATGGTGTAGGAATAACCTTTAAACGTTTCCATAGAAACAACGCGTGCCGCCATGGAAGCCAGAAACATGTTTATTAGAAAAAGATGGCAAAATATCGACCGCATTGAGCTTTAGTCCGCTTCAAATATGTTCACAAATTAAGACTGTCCCAGAAATATCGATTTCCAAACCTCAACTTGGTTTATTTTCTAAATCTCCACTCTGTAATCCTGCTCACCCTCTTTAAAATTGAAGCGGGCTAAAATCAATTTCAAAGCTTTGAAATTGACACGATGACAAATTTTAAATTCAAATTCGTTTTTGCCAAGGCCGAAATCTGTATTTGGCTAACATAAGGGACACCCTGTACACCGATCCCACAAATCCTGTTTCCATCTGGCGAATCCCGAATTTATGTTTATCAAATCAGAATCCCATTAATTTTGGACCAGTAGATACTGTTATGTATTCTGTGACAGCGGATATTTACGTCGGTAAAGAAGCTTTCAGACTAGACTTTGTTTAAGTAATCGCTTGATAGTTTGATCGATTTAAAACAGAACTGTCAAAACAAAACAGTCGGTAAGCTTTTTTGTTCTCTTACGTTTGCTAAGCTTAAGATTTTATTTGATTCATTAAAACTGTCAAAACAGTTTAACCATTTACAATAAAAAATATACATATAGAATAATAATTCTGTTTTTTTTTAAATCTGGTTGCAATTATAATCAAAATATCTTTTTGCTATTTGTGCGTGAATTTGTATAATATCTTTTCGCTATTTGTGCGTGAATTTTGCCAAAATGTTTATGAATTTAATCAAAGTTTGTAAAAAACAAAGATTATTTATATTAAAGTAATATTGCCCGTTGGCTATAATGATATAAATAAAAGTGCTAAACATGTAAAGTAGCAAAAATTGTGGTTCTATCGATGCATGTAGATAATTACCGTGTGAGCCCATCATATCAATAACCCCGGTCTAAGTCCCGACTTAGACCGAGGCCGCCGGGACCGTGCCTATTTCAACTTTTTTATTAGGAACCAGTTTTGAATTTTATTTGCTGTTTACTTGCACTTGTCCAGTTAATTAAAGGACAGGTGCAAAACTATAATTGTGTAGGAATCTTTATTGATCGGTGAATAACAAAAAAACTACTTTGTTTTGTAAATATAGCCGGTGGCTTGTTTATAAATTGTTTGTTTAACGTTTAAGGAGATAATGTTTTTTTTTTGTAATGCATACTTTGTTTCTGGTTCTGGCCAAGACATCCGCGTTCCGCGAATTAAAATTTGAAATTAAAAGGATATAATACTATACTAACGGAAAACTATAAAAAAAAAAAGAGATTATAAACATTTCGACTTATGGAATAGCTGCGTATGGTTTAGCTATTGCAAACACCTCTTTAGATTACCTTTAAAAACTAATTTTACCGGCTTAGTTAAATATTAAATCACGACTTATGGAATAGCTGCGTATGGTTTAGCTATTGCAAACACCTCTTTAGATTACCTTTAAAAACTAATTTTACCGGCTTAGTTAAATATTAAATCATTATTCTCTTATTCAGTACATTAGAAACATTAATAATAAAATTGGGTGTGGACTTAGAATTTGCACCACCACCCCAACTCTTCCCGCGGATGTCGTAAAAGGCGACTAAGAGACATTAGGGGGGGGGCAGCAGCGCCTCCTGCAGAACACCACCACGCTGCGATCCTCAACCCGCATGCCCACCGTGAGGATTATAGGCATCAACCCCCAAAGATGAATAAAGCCATAAATAAAAGGCCCCCAGTTCCCGGCCACCTCGATATTCCTGGCCATGGTAGCGGCCATGGTAACGGCGGAACACCATGTTAGGAACCACCGGGCTACCTCAGGCTACCATTCATTACTCAAAAATCCTGACCCTAGCTACGTTTAACGGACGCACTCTGAGGCTTGACGAATGAAGTGGAGTTAGAGAACATTAAATGGCGTGTCCTGGGGTTATGTAAAGTGTTTACGGTGTACGAGGGTGAGGACACCATAACCATAGACTCGATGCCAATTATACAGAATATCGTTAGATCGAGGTGCTGAGATGTCTCTACGAGGCCGCCACCGTGAGTGTCCAAGTTCAAGGCGGGCAATCTAAACCCATCCAATTGCGCAGAGAAGTGAGATAGGGGGATGTCCCCAAAACAGTTCACGAGCGCGTTGGAAGACATATTTAAGACGCTGGACTGAAAAGTTAAGGCATTAGCATAAATGGCTATTATATCTCACACTTGCAATTCGCTGATGACATAGTCTTAATGGCGGAGTCGCTAGAGGAGCTGAACCAGATGCTGGACGTATTAGTTTTAGCCTCGCGATGCATCGGTCATGGCATGAATTTGGATAAAACCAAAGTTATGATCAATGGCCACATTGATCCAAGACCGGTCGTCGTAAGAGGCCACCATCTCGAATTTTTTTCGGAGTACCTATACTTATCTGACCTTGTGCAGGTTCAGCAGTTAATTAAAAACAATTTCAAAGAGGCTAAGAAGCCCAGCTAGGTTTCGCAGCGTTTAGGATACTACGTGGAGTCTTCTCGACATCCTGAAACTCTATATCTATAAAATTAAAATGTCTCATTTATTTTAGTTTATCATTAAAATCCATTTTAGTTTCTAAATCCTTCAAAGTCCACTCCTCATCCGAGATTTCGTAACAGACCCATAAACGAAACAAACTTTAATAGGCCGTGTTCCCACGAATTTTAATTTAAAAGAACGTTTTATGCCCCCATTGTATCCGCTGGGTGGGACGGTAATAAAGTACGGTTCGATAATCACCGGTATTTGTCGACATATTGTATCGATTGATATCGACTCGAGCTGATGATTGTTCGACTTTTTTTATTGGCTCGTTAGGTTACGAGAGTTTTGTGTTGAGGTGATGATACTTACAAATGAGTTTTGTTGTAATGATTAGTAGAAAATAAAAGAAAAGATTAAACGTCAGTGAGTATATCGTTGAAATGGGTTGATCCCAAGCCATCGCAACTCTTTGAATACACTTACGTAAAGGAGTTTTTTTTTTTTATTTAACTCGGAATTTAAAGACTCCTTTAGAAGGCAGTATAGTGATGTTACAAGACGATTTTACATTAACAACATCGATAATTCGATTGTATTCGAATATATATACGGATAGGTACAATCGTATCGCGGTCGGTTGCGTCTGAATTTGCGTATTTGAACGTCATTGGAAATGTATTTGATCATTCGGCTAAGCGTGAAGCTCATCATCGGATTGATTCGATGATGTTTGATGGAAGATAATTCGATGTATTGTCTGTGTCCCTTCACAAAAACAGGTAAAAAATTATTACTTCTAAGTGATCAAATTATTTAATGGGTAAAATAAAGGAAATGGGTAGATTATAAGTGTTTAGTTAAGAGTTTTCGATTATTAGAATTTTTTTCATGGGTTTTAAAATAATTAAATTCATTTAATTAATAGTCTTGAGACAGTAAAATTAACTTCGAAAAAAATTATGCTTATCTAAAATATCTAAGTAAAATTGGGGGATATGGTATGTTCTCCCAGCGCTAACTCAACAAATAGCCTGTGAAGTGTTAAACTATTATAAACGCAAAGACACGCTATTTCCAATTTTGTGCGATATACCTACCTAATGATCAACAAAGATGAAAAGACGTACCTAAACCGAAGTGCGACCGAGACAACAATACACGAAACACGAACGTCGGCGGCGCCCCGGTCCGACTATGACTGATGTGGAAGGATCTAAATGCACCTAATTTGAGCCTTCCACTTTTGAGAATCAAGTACCCGGTCTCCCGAATTTTACTTAGATCTATGGCTTAACATAGGCCGATATTAGGTCATAACTTTTTATTTCACTAATAATAATAATAATAATAAACCGCCAAGTGCGAGTCGACTAGCACACGAAGGTAAAAATCAGGCAAATTTTTCAAAGAACATTAAATTTTAATTTGTTCGGAGACCCCTTCATGTTCATGAGACACGTGCCAGCGGACGGACGGACGGACAGCGGAGGCTTAGTAATAGGGTTCCGTTTTGACCTTTCGGGTACGGAACCCTAGAACTAAATGGTTTTATTATTTTATTTAGTTTACAGAATACATTTTTATAGTTAAATGCACGGCGTATAAAACATACGCCATGTTAAAAAAATATACCGAAAGACAAATTGTTTTACAACCAGCGACACTAGGTTTAATAGGGTTTGTAGGTATAAGTTTGTTACGAAATTGTTTTTGCAATAAGATATATAAACTCATTATCTAATGTCAGAAATATAACAGCAATATTGTAGATAATTAGAAGTGGTTAGTACAGGTAATCGATTCAGATGTTTTCATGAGTGTATCATTAACCGACTTCGGAAAAAGGAGGAGGTTCTATTTTCGGCTGTATGTATGTGTAAATGATTATTGATTATTATTATTTACTATGTTTTTATGGACCGATTTGTATGATTATTTTGCAGTTGTATAGAGCATGATCCCGAAGTGGTCCCGTAAGTTTTTATTCTCGAGGGATTAGTATGTATGCCGCAATATATAAAAACAGTAAAACTAAGGGATTCAATGTAAATTTTTAGTTTTTTTTAAACAATCAAAGTATTCATACTATTCTCGCCGCCCTTTTTCTATTCTTTTTTCTAATTCGTTATCAAAATGCAGCCAATGAGCGGCGAAAAAAGTTTTATTGATACACTCACAAGTATTTCAAAACTGACCCGCAGCAGTAAAAATAAGTACCGATAAGTATTCGATGTTTCTAAAATTATTATTTATCATTATTTAAATAGAAAAGAAAGAAAATTTTGTATTACACACTACACACAAACAAACTTAAAGACAATAAAATAAAAGAGACTACTTAGAAAAATGGAAAAAATAATAAAGCATGAAAAAATAAAATCTTAAATAGATTACTTACTTTACTTGTTTTTTACTTACTTATTTGCTTCTTATGGAAAATTTTAGAGGTAGTGTAGTGATGTGGGAATTTTCTAAATCTGTGCCGTTCATGATTTCTACTCATGAATGATAGGTATTGACATCCTACAAAGCAGATCTATTTGCATTGCATTACCAAACAAGCATTCATCGAAATCATAACAAAACCCATCCCTATAGGACTCTCATGATGACACATGTCACGGGCGAGTAAACCTTCCATTGTCAGGGTAATTGTCCATCGATTGGGAACTGAACTATGGGCTGCGGGTTGCTTTGTCCCAGAACTGTGTGTGCGGTTGTAAGATGAGGGACAAGCTGAGCGTTTTTGTGAGAAAAAACAGCGGAATCCGTACGTCGTCGTCATTTTTATTTGACGCATTTTGTTGAAGTGAAAATTCTTCTTTAGTCGGACGCATTCTGAACCGTTACGCTCGGGTCGGTTACGCTGTATCGGGTATACTCGGCGCTAGTCGGCAACTTTAAAAGTTTTTATATTTCCACTACCTAAGCACACCCTTTCTTTGTTTTCTCTGTAGTTGTGATTTTCTTACAACATTTTCGTAGTTTTAGAACTAACATATTTTGTTCGTGATTTTCAAACAAATTATCTATTCGTTCGCTTATTGCTCCGCTTATAAAAGCTTTCCACCTTAGCTCCAATAGCCCGATACGTTTTTGGAACCTTTTGTCGGGTGACCATTATTAATTCGGGATTCATTAGGAGTATTATGATACGCAGATTTTGGTTCCCCAGTCCGTTGTATAGGTACTAGTCAGTACTAGCTTACTACCACAATGTCAAAAGTCAAAGTCAAAAACTCTTTATTTCCATAAATACAATAAATGTACACTTAGAAAAGGTCAAATTCTTAATAATTAAACACTGACACGGAAATAAAGTGATATTTTTGATTTCAGTCGCTTCGGTATGTTGACTAAAGTAAAGAAGCGACGAAGGAATCTTTAGCCTGTTAGTTGTTATTTTTCGAGTTGGAGCAAATCCAGTCCCAAGCTTTTTTATCCTCTAGATAATCTGATATTTTATAGTAGGCCTTTTTACACAAGAAGGTTTTGACAATTTGTTTGAATTTATTTACTGATAATTTTTGCAACTCACTAGGAGTTTTGTTGTAGAAGCGTATACATTGCCCTTTAAAAGATACAATGAGGTGAGGCTATATATTTGGTGAGGTTGATCAATGAAGAAAAAAAATTCCTTCATTGATTATCCTCAGATCACCTGACGCAGTTTTTCTATATTATTTCTTTTGTTCTTTATTATTACCTATTATTTTTATTTTCTACTTCTATCGTCGTGTTTATTTTAAATTTTTGTTTTGATTGTATTTTGATTTGTATTGTGTCGTAAATCTATGGACTATTATTGTCTGAAATAAAATCTTTTTATTTTCTTTATATATGAAGATATTTATACACATTAGATGGTTTCCCCTTTTCGGTTTTGTGTTGTATGCATGCATATGAATGGTAAGCTGTCACTTTCCTTATCGTCAATTCAACTTGTTCCTGTAGCCCTACTATATAGACTTCATGACGTAAAACACCCTTTGTATTAGTTTTGACATAAATGCAAACATTGGTTTTCGCAAAATACACACACAACAGCGCCCCCTAGCGAGTGACCACCATACCACCCAGCTATGAATCATTGCCAACGAATTCCGAACCCAATACAGAAAACCGTATCTAAATCGCTGGAGCTGTTTTTTTAGATAATTGCGAACATGTGCAAATCCACACACACACACTCACACATACAAACAAACAAACAAACAAACAACATCACCTAAACGCATATATACTACAGCCGTCGCCGTTCCGTCGCGGATAACAAAATAACGCAAATATCCGAACATTTGTACGAATGAAGCCTAATTTCAACTCGCAAACATCATTATGTGTTTTAGCCACCTAATTTTGGGGAAAACGCTAAATTGGGCGAAAATCTGGTAAACTTTGAAGCTTTGAAACAAAACTCGCATTTGGTATACCAGCCGAATTTTACCGGATATATCCAGTTTCTCACATATTATGTGTAACTGGATATATTGTTTATTAATGTGAATAGGATGACAGAAACTGTTGCTAAGGGAAAAGGGAAGTTGTAAATATTTTGATTCGACTTTTATTATGATGTCAAAACTCCACGATCAAACGCTTGCGATATTAACTCGATATAAAACTGGGAAATGTATTTGTAGATTGGCTATTCATAATTAATTATTATTCAAATATTTTCAAAGCTTTAATTAATTTCTGTTGGTTTTAACAAAGTAGGAGTAAATATCTTAACAAAGAAAATTACAATCAAATAATAAAAACAAATTAGAACTAGTATTTACAATTGAAATAATTAAGCTAACTGCAGACTGTTGCAAACAATCTACAGTCTACTCCGTGTGTTTTTAAATAGCTGTTTTTAAAGTAAGGGTTGCCTTCTTCGTATTAAACCTATGTGTGAAGTGAGACATTGACTCCTCGCTCTGACTAAGTATGAACTTGTATGTAGACGTTTATATGAATGATTATGTTAATTTGAGCTAATAAGTTCCACTGTTGGGCAAAGGTCTCATTACCTTACCGAGCGTACCCACGAGAGGGAACAGAAGGTTTGTCCGACTAGTGGCATAAATTTATCTGTTACGTGAACTAAAGCGATTTAATTTTTATAAGGAGATATTAGTGTAGAATATAAAACTGACAAATGCGCGTTGCTTCGCACACGGAGGGTTCTGTACCATCTTTTAAAACTTTCGCAAATGAAACCCTAATAAATGGTTTTTTGGATGAATCGAAAAAGAAGCAAACAACCAACATGACGCGGTCACCCATCCAAGCACTGACCGCGCGCGACGTTGCTTAACTTCGGTAATCGATAGGTACTCAACGTGGAATGGACGTTGGCCTCTTAAAATTTTTTTTTTTATTTGTTCTAGGTATTGTTGTTATTAGCGACAAGAGAAATACACATTCTGTGAAAATTTCGACTGTCTACCTTTTACAATACAATACAAAATTCTTTATTGTACACCACAAAATTAAATAAAAAAGTTAAACGTAAAGTACCAAGGAACAATGGGCGGCCTTATCGCTCAGAAGCAATTTCTTCCAGGCAACCTTAGGATGGATAGAAAACCTTTTACGGTTCATGAGATAGGTACAACAGCCCGCTGATGACGGACGGACAGACAGCAGAGGCTTAGTAATAGGGTCCTGTTTCCACCCTTTGGATACGGAACCTTAAAGACTAAAAATAGGCACTTTTTAAAAAAAAACTTTTAAGTTCAATATTACGAAAACAGTTAAGTTGGTTGGTATGGTATTTCATAGTCAAATCAGTAAGTAATTATAGAAACTACAACCCCCTCATGGATCTAGGTCGACTTAACCAACCAGTAACCCTTTATAAGATGAGACCGCCACTTTTGATTCCCATTAAATTCCCTAATTAAATTTCCAAACAGCAAACTAAATCCAAAACTTAAACCATAGTTCATCAGAACATCCGAATTGCGCATATTTAAACTAATTCTTGGAATAGATATAACTAATAAGAACCCACATGCAATTTCACGGTTCTCCGCCCACCAGCATAGTCTGATTCTGATCTACTTTAACATGGCTTATATTTATATTGTTCACTAGCTGCGCCCCGCGCCTTCGCCCGCGTGGAAATTGATTGCACATCCCCTAGGAATAGTTTTGTAAAAATAAAAAATAAGTGTATCATTATTTACTTTATAGTTTATTACGAATCACAAACTTTAATAACGCGATTTAAAAAATCGTAAAACAAATGTTGATCCCCTCGGTGTCCAGAATCACCCCCCGCTCGGCTCGTTCTTCTTAGTACACATGTTACTGAATTTGAATTTTGATTTGTGAATTTTTCACTAGTTGATCCCTCCGGGGTCTAAAATCACCCCCTTTCGCTTTCGCGCAGTACACATGTTAATTTAGGGTATGTAAACTTCTCCTTCTCCTGTGCTTTCCAGCAGTCCAGGAGTAAGACGGAATACGCTGAGAAAAAATGCAGGTTAGGAACGTATGTTGCGCTGTGTTTAAAACAGCAAAGAACAATTGGCCAGCTTACCGTAGTCAATCTATTCGGTCACAGTTCGCCAGCGTCGTGTTATCTGGTTTGTTTTCTTTATATTTTCCACTCCAATAAGTGCGCGCGCGCTGCTGGCTTTGATCTATTCAAGGAGCGTCTAGTGCGTTGTATCAATAGAAAATATAAGCAAGGCGAGGATTTTTGTCGTTTTCAGCGACAGTAAAGAGTTTAGAGTTTAGTATAACGCGCGCGCTTAACTATAATAATAGTAAAAACTATTCAATGTACACTTCAAAGTCCTACGATGATACAGAGAAGCTATTAGAAATTATCAAGTAAATTGTATTTTTATACGTAAAGATAACCTAGTTAGAATAGTGATATTCTAGTTTTACTCAATTTAAGTATCTACATACTATACAATTTGTGTATTATGCACAAATTGTGTGTAACATAAACAACATTGTTAAATTAAATGCCTTTATCGTAATAGTAAGTGATTATTTTATTTAATAATTTTAGCACTACTATCGCCTGAAACACAGGATTACCTAGTTCAGGCTAAATTGTTATACTTAGCTATACATATTCGTTTAGTGCACTAATGTATTGTCTATTTACGTTCTTTGAATAATTTTTTTTTTTATTCAGTGTCAGGAACGGGGGAGTAGCCCCCGCCCAGGGTTATTAGGGCTTGTGCGCTGGTGGTAGTTAGGTGTCTATTTAGGTATTGTATATAATTTTGGTTGTTTTGCTTTTGCTTTATTTTTTTTTCTATGTGTCTGTTATTTATAATTGTGTACCTGGTTTTTAAGGTGTACTTACCTATGTAAATACTGTTTTTGTTGATTTGTTATGTTTTCCTGTGCTGTTTGTGTGAACTTAATAAAAATTATTATATGTATACATATGTTCTATCTATCTATCTATCTATCTACTATCTGTCTGACAGATTTCGTTGATAATAATCATGGTTACATTGATCACTTTGTAGTTTCGGATGACACATATAAGTTTACCCAAGAAATTAAATGTCCCAAAAATTATTCGATTTCGACGGAACTTGTACGGGCGTTCAGGCTCAAATGGTGTCATGGCATCCTTGAACATAAAAAATGGCTGTTTTTTTTATGATAGTTCAAAACCGCTGTTGTGTGATTTTCCTTATAAAGGGAGGCCAGTAGACTAGCATATTAGACTGCAGTTGAAGATGACGTAGATGATGTTCGATACCACGTTTAGAAAAAAGCTGTGCGTTATTTTCTGTGACAGACAAAAGACCATGCATGTTTTTACAACAAGATAGTTTAAACCTCTTTCTCCATGGACAAAGGCCTTTAAATCAGTTATTATCTTTAAAACCGTATACTAAAACCCATCTTCTCCTTGTCCACAGGTACATATGAAAAGTGCTAGTTCGAAACCCATGCGCGCGCGCGTCTTTATGTGTTGATGAGGATCAGCTGATCGAGCTGGCGTGGTACGGGGGGGCGGCGATGCAGGCAGGGGGGGGATGGTTCGTGCCCTGGACTATGGGGGGCATGGGCATGCAGAAGTTCGCGGTGGCCCTGCCCATGGGCGGGGTGATGCCGATCGTGCCTCAGATGCTGGCGGCGCTGCCGCCGCAGCCGCCGCAGTTGAGGCTGATTGCGCCGCCGCCGATGCCGCATCCTGGACGGAAGGTAGGTGCTTCTTGCCAAAAGATCAGACACAGTAGCGTTTAGATTTGTTTGTGTCTGATCTATTAGGGTTGGGTTTATGCAACTCAAGTAGAATTGATCTGGACTTGACTAGGCGAGGTGATGTGATTTCAGGTGACAACAAGAAGTCGAGGTCGCCCAGACACGCTATTGGTCGATGACGAATAATGTTGCGGGGAATTTCTGAAAACGTAGAGCTAAGAACCAATAAAATTAACAAACGCGAAGTTAGATGTAAGATATCACGAAATATTAGGGTGACATGAGATTTGGTAGGATAGGAGAAGTTAGGAACAAATTTAGCTTGGTCCGCGGAGCAAGCTGTACGAATGAGCACATTCATACAGCTTTGACCCGGATGATAGTTTGTGAAGTGTTAAAAAATTGGTATAAGCTAAAGCTTATACCAATTTTCAACATAAATGTTGAACACGTTTTTGTCCTTAAAAGATGATGTTTAACACTTTCTTTGATGACAAGCTAAAATTAAAACCAGTCCACAGATATACACCGTTTTTCTATCTATCCTTCAGAACAAATCTTCTCTGTACGGTCAGCTCAGCCCAGCTGGAATAATAAATGATGTAATAGAAAAGGCACCGTGACAAGGGTCCCCTATCTATTATGGAGGGGGGAGGGAGAGGGCAATAAGGAAAGACGTTGGTTTCACTCATTTGCACGATATCATTTAGGTTTACGGCCCTTGGGCACAGTAGAGATGTCTTAGCAGTACTTAATCTAATACTTTATTTTAAATTCCGTATAAGAATAGAAGTTAAACGTATGTACGTACTTTATGAAAATATTTAATAGCTCGTACTTGTGGGTACTATGAAAGATATAGCAAGAACATTTGTTATTATAGTTTCAAAAAAATATTGATCTTGTAAACCAAAATTAAGAATTTACTTTAAAAACTTCAAAGAAAAAGAAACTCTGGTAATCTCCAAAATTATAACTATCAAATACCGAGCTTTCCGCATATACAAAATAAACAAACAACGTTCGTGGATCATTTTAATCTACTGCCACCTGTTTTGGGCATTGCAGTTATTCGGGGAACACCCTGTATAGCTGATCTAAGTCCTCGGTCCACTATGTAGGGGTCTGCGCTTTCTACGACTTTGCGTAGCTCCTTTAGCTAAACAGAATATAAGAAAGTACACATACTGTATAAATATTCACTGTCCTTCTGTTTTCTATTGAGATGTCTGCCCTAAAAACCTTTGGTAAATGTCGAATTGTTTCAATGGAGGAATACGGGAAAGGTGTTTTATCGCGCCCAGAAAATGTTTATAGTTATGGACTGCTAAATTTATAAAACATTTAGGGATTTTTGGAGCAATTTTATACCTTTTTATAGATTAAAATGTTTGTTATTATTTTATACCTCTAAAAGACAAATAGTTTCCTGTTCTTCTGAAGAGACATGACGCCTAGGCAGGTCAAGAAAACGCTGGCGCGATGACTTGCACCGACAGAATAGCAGCTGGCTGGCACGGGACAGAAAGAAATGCCTTGATACGGGCGAAGCCTCTAGAGGATTAGGTAAAATGAATTGATGAAACAAGCAGATGATGCACCTGTTATTAAGAGGCGAACCCAACAAGTTTGGTTGTTAAACTAGGCCTAGTACTCACGGTATCCCCGTAAATAACTCGAATTACATAAAACTCAACATTTCTTTGGTTCCTTGAATGTGAAAAAACGATTGGAAAAAAGAATTACGACTTAAAAAACATGAAAGTGCACTGTTCCGCACATACTTTGGACAAGATCTCACGAACCCTGCGGTCTATTGAACTGACTTATGTTTTGATTCGTAGATTATTACACTTATTACTAATTATTACACTAATTAAATGTTTCTTTGAACCAGTTTCTTCTTATTTTGTGTAGTTTTGATTTCTTAAAACTTGATGTTTACTCTTACGCCGTAACAAAAACGTATGCTCTGTCCCACTCCTATGAACGCCAAATCCTATGCCTATCTTTTTCACAAAATGGCGCGCATTGCGCTCTCTTAAGTAAACATCACAATTTGTCACTAGGTACACTATACAACCAGTAACTCTGCCTAAACAGCTGAACGAATCTTAAAGAAATTTGGCAAAAGGATAGACGGCATCTCGGGGAATGTAGGCTATGTACTTATTAGCTCGGAAAATATACAAAGCTGCGAGCAGAAGCTCGTTTCTTTAAACTACATTTATAGGGAATAGGCGGGACTAGATATTAGATTCCACTCTTGTCTTCGTATAATGTCCTTCTATTCTAAGAACACGTTTAGTCCATAAAATATCGTAAAATATGCTAACTACACCGATGTTAATCATAAACTTATGAGACTGGGTGGATATTTACATCGGGCATGTTATGTAAATGTAAATAGTCAACTTACACTTGCGTTACAGTCTTCGTTTTCCGTTCATCGTTAGTCTTAAGTTATGATATGACAACTTTAAAATTACTGTTTTCATGCGTACAGTTTATTTTCATGTGTTTCAACTAAAGCGAAGCAAATAGGCCATTAAAATAGGTACCTAAATCATCTTCATCAGCCTTGCTAGCCCACTGCTGGCGGAGGCCTTAGCACCACAGCACCCTGTGTTCAGCTCGCCGCATCCCGCATCTGCCTGCAGTCTGTGGCAGATCATAACCACACCGGGTTCAAGTCCAATCGAAACATATTGGGATATTATTTGATTTCTTATAAATTACCCTGAGTGTGAGGGCTTACGCACTATAATAATAAATATCTGATATAGTTACTATAACTTATACATATAACTACTTATAAGTTGAGTTCTACTTTCGGTCGGATTCAAGTTAAGTTAAAATTTGATCAATTTTAACTTAACTTGAAACGTAGATAGGTAGAGATAGATTATTGCTTAATTCCACCATTAAAACATAAAAAAATTAACAATAATTAATACTAACTATATCTAGTGTGGTACAATCGGCGGCCTTATCGCTAACAGCGATTTCTTTCAGGCATCCATTTGATGGATAAGATCAGTACGTATTAAAACTGACGGTGAAGTGACTGATGACGAATGAAAAATAATTATAAACGTTGTTACTTGGTATATGTATAAAAGTACCTACATATAAAAACAAAAACTACAAAAACAGAGCAAGAAACAAGAAAAAAAACAGGAATAATTAACAGACAAACATCAGGACGTGAACGATGAGCAATCATAAACAGAATTTGAAGTGGTCTTTGAGTGAAGGATTTTTTAATTTGTATTGTCATTCTATGGTCGCGGCGTAAGAATCGACCACTCAATCTCAGCCCGTGGATGTCGTAGTAGTCGCCTACCAGAAGAAGGGCACCTGCTTCCTTCTGTGTACTTTTAACATCTCCACTGCGATCGCCAATCCGCTTGCCAAGCGTGGTTATTATAGCAAAACACCCGCTTGTTTGGGTAAGGCATAGATAAATAGATAGATAATTCTTTATTGTACCACATAAAGAAAGAAAACAATACAGAAATAGATGCTAAGAGTAGACGAAGTACAAAGGCGGCCTTATTGCTATGAGCGATCTCTTCCAGGCAACCTTAGGATGGACTGGACATGTAAGAACAAAATAGACGGCATGTTCAGCAGTAGACGTAATATATGCTGATGCGGTGTTGTACCATGTGGCTAGCGAAATAGAACGACACCGCATCAGCACAAGCACACACTAGAATGTGATAATGTCGAACAAACAAACTTTGGACGGGTAAAAAACCCGGCTTCGGATTTCAAATATTCGGTTAGGTATATACAATGTTGCACATTAGATGAAACTAGAACTACCGGATCCACCAACATACTAGGTTAGGTAAGTTGGGGTATGATCGGACGCAGGTGAAGACCGTATGACCCTATAATGGCATCCTAGAAAATGTTGGCAGCATTTCCCATAGACGATCCTCCCACGAGTTCTCTCCTCCGTAGACCGAGACACGTTCTCGGCGACCCCGTTGACCCAATCACCGCCGCTAACCCGCAGGTGACGGAAACAAGTCCCGATTCGCTACCGTCACTAACCGACCAAAAACCGACCCCGTCGGATGCGGGGTCGAAGAATTCCCCGCTTCCGGCCTTAGGTGCACTCGTGCACCTAGGCGAAACTTCCCTTCCCTCATGTAGCACCTGGCAACAGCCCAAGCCGAGGTTTGCACCTAAGTGGTGGCCCTTGTGCTTGTTGCCCCAAAATAGCTTTACCGACGAGGCGCCCTCTGCGCCCGCCAAAAGTCCGGTAACGCTGTCATGGCCATCTGCGGTCAACAGGATTATAGTCCGTTGGAAAAAAAAATTGGCAGCGTTAGAAATATGGCTTTATTCGGCTTAAGTTAATTTCATTCGGTCTTCACCCCGCATTCGATCATACCCCAACGCACTAAACCACTTTTTTTGTTCACTTTATTCGCTCGATTAACTTTGGAATAAAATTCCACACTACCTTACAAAGAAACCCTAGTAGTTTTAACTTATAAACAAGAAGCTACATGCACATCGCGTAGATTGCGCGCACGCATGCAATTACGACTACCCCGTTCTACTAGTTAAAAAGGTTAAATAACTATGTTGAGGTGGAACGATTACTATTGTTTTATTTATTTATTCATCAAATGTACATGTATATTTACCGGCGTAGGTACAAAATGCAATAGAGTACCTAGTCTTCACATTATTTAACATTGTAATTAACATTTTCTTGGTAAACAGTAGATATGTCTAGTGCGTAACTCACTAATAATAATTACCTACTTTCATGCTGTTATTACCCCAAAATCGATAAAGTTCTGACTTAAATTCAGTAAAATAAACAAATAGAAGATATCACAAATAAAAACGGGCATGAATGCCGTTTTTTTTTTTTGCTGGTTCTTCTTCAGAAACGTTTGATGATATTATGATTTGACAGAAAGTCTGGAATTTTATTAATTTCCTTACCATAACAACTTGAAAGTATGCCGTTACAAAGATATTTACCGATTTCTTCTGTTAAATTAATTTGTCGAATGTGCACCAACTATTATGTATGGAGATGTTCCACCTTAACCCTTAATTCGCGCACGGTCTCAAAGACCGCCGTGAATTAATTGGACCGACCGCCTCGAAATTAGGTCTTAATGTTGGATAAGATAGTCACGACTTTGATCCTCGTGGTCTGGTTATCATCAGTTCAACCAACTCCGATCAGGTGTAGATATGTAGGTACATACTACTGATCTGAGTAAAATAGAAAGTATCAGAGCACACTAGTTAAGGTTAATAAGAATAAAATTAAACCTATGTTTAATAAAAATAAAAAATAAAATTATTTTTTAATCACACCATATTATAAATGACGATATTATAATTGACGACCGATGTGGCGCGATGGGCGAAGGTCCGCCTGCGACGCAGGAGGTTGCGGGTTCCGGGTGTTCTGGGTATTTTTATGTATAGTAAAAATAAATATCGCAAATATAAATATCGCTAAGTGCGAGTTGATTTGCACACGAAGGGTTCCCTACCGTAAAAATCAGAAAACTTTTTCAAGAAGAACATCAAATTTTCACTTGTTTCGAAACCCCTTTAAATTTTCATTATTATATTTTTTTGGTATTTGTTGTTATTACAGTTGAAGTGTTACTTATTTATAGAAAGTTTCATGTGTTCTACCTATTGTGGTTCAAGAAATACAGCGTTGACAAACGAAAAGCAAAAACACCCAAAAAAACTAGTTTTTTGTATTGAAGTCCCGTTTAATTTGGATATTTATTAAATTTTTATTATTTGCTTTTATGGTGGTAAAAGAAATACATACACATTCTCTGAAAATTTTCAACTGACTACCTCTTACGTTTCGATAAAGCCCTATGACAGACGGACGGACGGACAGCGGAAGCTTAGTTATAGGGTTCCGTTTTCACCCTTCGGGTACCCTTAAAATTTACTATGCACTTTGTGACTTTGTGTTGAGACAAAAGTTAAACAAATGTTTAACATTTCGCCGACCCTTCACATAGATTTTGCCACAATGTCACCCGTATGTCTCTTTATTTGCTGACAGTTGCGTGTGTCCACGTAGATTAAACATACAATACCATAAATTGGCTGTTTGCATGAAATGTGTCTAGTATTTTATTTTATAGGTCAAATATAAAACATTTTCAATGGTATGTTTATTTAACTACCTCTGCAGATAGACATGGTATATTTCGAATTTAATATTTAACCCTGACATTGTCCTTGGATTATAAAAGACTAAACGTTCCTGTTTTGCAGCAATCCACACAGCATGATCTAGCCCCAGAGCTTGTGTGTATTCATAAAAATATATTCGCATAACATAAAAAGTTTCTTATTAAAAAGTCCAATATTTTAAACCTGTACTCACACGATTAAATTATAACCTCCCGCCATACGGGATACGGGACATAAGCTATTAATATTAAACGTGTACTTGATACATTTAATCATAAATAATAAAAAATAAACATTAATCTAAGAACCGTATAAGCAACGTTCTCACAGTGTCCAGTCTGGTCATTTTGTCTTCTTTTTATCTGTTTTCTATCCAGTATGAAACCTGGATCTAGGCATAGATTAAGTGACTAGAATTACTTACCACCTACTGCCAGCGAAGTAACGTCTGTGGTACCAATTGGTGACTGGCTAACTATATATATTTTTTAGAGGAAAGGAAGTTGAAATTTATTCTCGTTCAATGCCAAGTCTCTGCGATGCGATCAACTGGGTGCGCTATTGCGCCGTAGCTACGAGGTGAAGTAGGACATGGGCACTGAATATGTTAAATCCCTATCCAGGATACACTTTTTACAAAACAAATTTGGCAAAGAGTATGTAGTAGTGTGAGTGTAGAATGACACTCACACTATTAAATACTCTTTGCCAAACAAGTATCTGTTCAATTTATTCGTAAAAAAATTTCAAAGAAAAACTGACAGGGCTTTCGCAAACCTATAAAATATAGCTTCTGGCCTCGGCCTTCCACGTCTTGTTTTGGTTAAAAAAATTGCGTAGGTTCTTCCCCTGGATACCATAATCTCCATGACAAATACGTGTATCATCAAAATCCGTTCAGCAGCTTTTGAGCCGTGAAAAGGTAACAAATAAACAAGAGATACGAGTACTTTCGCATTAGACGGTTTAGTTAGTACCAATTCTAGCCGTATCCAGGACCATGGTGGACCGCACAAACTTCAGACGGCCTATAGGCAGCATAATTAAACTTGCACAGTCAGCAGAGCATCCCTCGCGCCTACAGTACAGTCAGCATAATTAAATTTGCACAGTCAGCAGAGCATCCCTCGCGCCTACAGTACAGTCAACATAATTAAACTTGCACAGTCAGCAGAACATCCCTCGCGCCTACAATACAGTCAACATAATTAAATTTGCACAGTCAGCAGAACATCCCTCGCGCCTATAGTACAGTCAGCATAATTAAACTTACACAGTCAGCAGAACATCCCTCGCGCCTATAGTACAGTCAGAATAATTAAACTTGCACAGTCAGCAGAACATCCCTCACGCCTACAGTACAGTCAGCATAATTAAACTGGACAGTCAGTAGAACATCCCTCGCGCCTACAGTACAGTCAGCATAATTAAACTTGCACAGTCAGCAAAGCATCCCTCGCGCCTACAGTACAGTCAGCATAATTAAACTTGGACAGTCAGTAGAACATCCCTCGTGCCTACAGTACAGTCAGCATAATTAAACTTGCACAGTCAGCAAAATATCCCTTGCGCCTACGTACAGTCAGCATAATTAAAGTTGCACAGTCAGCAGCAACGCCGCGAGTGCTAATTCGCGGCTGTGTTAGCTAATGACCGCGTCCATAGTGGCTATTACCATTTGATTTATGAATAAGCCCCTGTTATTGTTGCGTCGGGTAACGTGTTAATTTTAGTTGTAATCTAGCGCCACGATTGGCGTGATACGGGGGAATAAAAGAAAAAAGTCCCTTCTTTATAATTTTACTTGCTTATTTAGTACCTGGATAAGTTATTTTGATGGTGTTTGACATGTAAGAAATTGTTCTTATTAATAAATAACTTAACTGAGCTGAACTGCTTTTGCCATGGCTTCGCATGCATTTTGTCGTAATAAAATTTCAGACCGATTCATTCAGTAGTTATGGATTTGTGATCTTCACAACGGCACAACCTTTCGCCTTTATAATATATATATTAACTAGTAAGATGCTGGGGAAATTATAGTAATATTGCATGCAGGATCACTCATGAAAATTCAAGTCGAAATATCTTATTTGCTTTGGATGTATGCTTTCAGAGATCGGCAGAAAAATTAGAAATAACAAGCTAATAAAAATATCTAGAATACATTTTTACTTTGAGTCCATCCGTGAGACTAAGAGGTTCGTGTTTTGAACCATCATAACATTTTAATAGCTACACCGATTTTCTTCTTCTTCTTTTTCATTTACGTTTGGCTCTGCATCATGGTTTGACACAATTCTGCCAATGTCAGTTTACAATTGCGCATTTGTGAACGAATAGGATCATTTCAAACTCAACCTCCACCGAATTTCTTAAAAAAATCTTTAAAACACTTCTGTCAAGTGACCTTTTAACAAAATTGAAAGCTAAGATGTCACAGACAAACATACATTATACACGTCAAACTTTTACCACCTCGTTTTTTGACATCTTAAACAGATGTCACTTCTTCACGACACAACTGTTGCACGGATTTGTCTGAACTTTTGAGTTCCATGTTTTTATCTAGCATTGTACTAGCGTGAGACGTCGCGTCGCGGGCAGAAGCAAGTCTGAAGATAAAAGTCGAAGTACAACTTTGTGACGAGCGCGGGGAAATAAAATGTGCAAGATTCCTTAAGGGGCGAACCTAACGGGTTTGGTTGTCAAACTAGGCCTAGATCTCCTAAAAACTCGATTTTTTTTTTCTATGGTTCCTTGAAAGTGAAACGAAAGAGAAAAAAAATACGATCAAAAATAGGTATCATGAAAGTGCGCTGTTTCGCTTATCATTTGGTCGAGATCTCAGGAACCCCGCGATCTATGAAATGACTTATGTTTGATTCGTAGGTATTTGCAAATTATTTGGTTCTTTGAACCAGTTTCTTCATAAGTTGTGTAGTTTTCTTGTAAATAAACAAACTCACTTGATGTTTGCTCTTACGCCGTTCTAAAAACGTATGATCTGTCCCGCTTCTATGAACCGAAATCCTATGTCTATTCTTTTCACAAAATCTCACAAAATCCTATGCCTATTCTTTTGGCGCGCATTGCGCCCTCTTAATGGGGTAACGCTATGCAGTAAAGCTTCATTTCCTACATCCAGTATAACGTCCGGTTCATCCTAAACTTCGGTTTAGGAGATGTGTAAAAACAACGAATAACATGGTGTCTAAATCCTTCCCATTAGCATAATAACTAGATATTTTCTTGCTTGTTTTTTCATCAGATAAAGAAAAATCCGTTTTATCCATCTATTTTTAACTAACAGGCAGACTGATACGAAACGGATTTTTCTAAACTGCGTAATTTCATTTCTTACTCTACTTGTGAAACTACTCGTAAGTATTCCTTCAAACTAAGATTTATAAATACATAGGGATTTTAGTAGAAAACCCGACCTTTTCACGTTTCGAGTACCACCGACACACTAAATGCTCTTTGACTGCGCATATCATTGCGACGCGTCCTTTTGGGTCGCATCGCTGAAGCTTGGCAGTGAATGTGTTAACTTCACCATAACTCTACAAGCGGGTTAACTGCACTCTCGGTTAAACACCCATCCGTCACCAGCTTGAGCATACAATGTAGAGCAAGTCGAGTTAATCCAATGACAACGGCGTCTATTAAACGCCTTACACCGCCGAGACTCAAGCAATTACTTATGCGAGCTGGTAAAGGCAGAGGCGGTAGCGGTTTGAGGTGCTTAAAGCATGAGCGGGAGCGTACAACCATAGAGTCTTAAGCATACAATGTTGAGCAAGTCGAGTTAATCCGATGACAACCGCATCTATTAAATGCCTTACACCGCCGAGACTCTAGCAATTACTTATGTGATGGTTAAGGCAGAGGCAGTAGCGGTTTGAGGTGCTTGAAGCATAAGCGGGAGCGTTCAATTATAAAAGCTTGAGCATGTGAATGCAACCCTCGTGGGCTACCCAAAGTGTTAATCCGACTTGTATAAAGATCCGAATCTCTCGCAATTACTTATGCATTGGTTACTTTGACCGCCTAAATTTGGTTAAGGTAGAGGCGGTACCGGTTTGAGGAGTTTTCTTTTGTTGGTTTTTAAGCATGATCTGAAGCGGCAGCGTGCAGTCATGAATCTACGTCACATATGTTTTTTTTCGGCATATTAATATGTGATTGGGATATGGGATAGAGTTCTTGCCGCTTCTCGCTTACAAAGTAAACCTAACTTTACCCCGTAAATAATAACGAGTAAACTTTAGAGATATTCATGCAAGTAAGAGACGACGACAGTGAAAAAAAGAGACAACTGCGCCTGTTTTAGACCCCAGATGTGTGCTTGTTTTTTATTTGCAGATGCAAGATCTTGATAGTAATTTTGTTCCTTATAAAGGCTAAATTGGTTATAAGATGTGGAAAATAGCAACAAAAGGGTTCCTAATTTTACTTCGTTATAAGCAGGGAGTAAAATAGGTTTAGCTTACACCAGCTAGTCCATACTATTTTCTCCGCCCATTTGTTCATTTTGTTTTTTTTTATTTGTAACTAGCTGATCCGTCAGACGTTGTCCTGAACTATAAATATTGAATTCGAATTGGTATTAGGTATAGTCGTTAAGTTTTCTTAAATCTTCTAATTTTCCGCGAAACTTTCGTAATTTTTTCTTTCATATAAACCTTCTCCTAACTATAACAATCAAAACAAAAAAATAATTAGCGAAATCAGTCCAGCCGATCACGCGTGATGAAGTAGGGATAAATTTTTATTTATATAAAGATTTTTAGTTAAATAGAAAAGTTATAAAAAAAGTGGTTGATAAATAATTTCCACAAAACAGAATGGATCGTATGTAGAAAAATATTATTAGTATTAGTGCCAAAAAAAAATTTTGTTCATGACAATCACGTCATGTTTTTGAGATTATATTGGTAGTTTATGCACATAATACCTGCAACTCCTCTTCGTTTTGGTGAGTGTCGGGCGAAAGCCTTTGTAAGCGATTTAGCGTATTTTTCATACCCAAATACAAACGAGTCAGCACCAAAATCCCCACCTTGCATATTTTCGCCTGTTTACACATCGATAGCTATCTCGATTAGTCGATTATTACGACACCAATATCGATTAAATAAACGTTACAGCATCGATTCTCACGTAATTCAACTCGTTAAGCCG
The DNA here is from genome assembly GCA_963662085.1 of Eupithecia inturbata. NCBI lineage: Eukaryota > Metazoa > Arthropoda > Insecta > Lepidoptera > Geometridae > Eupithecia > Eupithecia inturbata. Next base: position 2,539,895 of record OY759180.1, on the reverse strand, counting down.
ACTGCGCGTGTCGAATTTTAAATACCTTTGTGTGGGGTTTTTTATACTTTTTTAAAGGCTCGTGACATGAACAAAAAACATTTTTGAAGGGCATTCAATTTGGAGTTCTATGATTTGTAATGAACCTATCATGACAGTGATTCTTCGATTAAATTGAAATTGCCTATACATGTGCCTATCAGATGATCCACGGTGTCTTCTTATTCACCCTGCGCGTAACCGTTTAGGTAAGTGCCTGAGATATATTACTATTAAGGTTCTTGTTATTATAGTGCGTAAGCCCTCACACTCAGGGTAATTTCAAAGAAATCAAATGATATCCCAATAAATTTCGACTTCGAATGGACTTGAACCCGGTTCCTTTCCTCAGTAGGGGAATGCGCTAATCAATTGCACCACGAGCAACCTCTAGTCAAACGAACTAAATGTAACTTTAGTCTTTGAACAGGATTGGATAAACTTCAATGTATCCCCTGTAGGTGGAGCTAACGGCGCTAGAGTCCGAAAAAAGTCCCAAACTTCTTCGACTAGGTACTACGTCACTTGACCTCGTGGTCTACATCGTTTTTTCACCCAGAACGCCCGGGACAAATATCTGCAGATCGTACAAACATTTAACCCGAGGCGGGAATCGAACCCGAAACCTCCTGCGTCGCAGGCGGACCTGCGCCCGCTGCGCCAGTGGTCGTCTGTTTGTATCTGCACTGTGAAATTTAATTCTGTTGAGAAAACAAATAATCTCCATACTTAGGACAACATCACGATTCACAGTATTACATCCTGCACGCATAATCAAATGTATTCTAATCCAAGTCCCTATTCTCGTTTCAATGTTCGATATCATGCTCACATCCATAGAAAGCCACTCGACATTCATCTCATGCACCAGACCCCGGAATAACCCCCTGTCAATACATTTCATTGAAACCTCGGCCTGCATCCACCCGCAAAACCAACTAACTTTACCCCAAAGAAATAAGGTTTGGAATCTCGCGATTTTTTCAGATTGATGCAAAATTGTTCAATCAATACAAATCACGGGAGGCATTCAAAGTCGTGTGCTTGGAAAGCAATTTCCTTTTCCTTTCATATTGTAATGTAAGTGGAGCCCTCTGTGATCGGTCGGCGATATTTACGATCGACAAAGTTTATCTAGTAGGAGTTGGGAGGTTTTGTGTTTGCCGCGATTAGTTGGGACTGTTTTACCGGAAGGTACTTTTTCGAGGAGTAAAAAGAGCAAAATGTAATGATTTTATCTACGATTTCAGTGACAATTTGTTCGCACCCCCTAACTATAATTAAGGGATGCAACATTTTTTACTAAAGCTTGGTATCTCTAAAATGGTCAAAAATGAAAACGAACCTTAGTTGCTGTCTTGTCCAACCAAGTTTATTTCCCCTCTTCTTAGTATAAGCTAGCGAGGCAATACAGCGCTCTTTCTATTTAGGGCCTATAATTTCAATAGTTAATTGACTTTTATTTAAAACTAGCTGCGCCCCGTGGCTTCGCCGGCGTGGAAATTGATTGTAAAAATAAAAAATACGTGTATCATTATTTATTTTATTGTTTATTTATATCGAGTTTTGAGATAATCGAACCAAGGAATAATAATTTTCCATAGAAACTTTATCACCCTTTTTAACCCCCTCTGAGGTTATTTTTTTAAAATTAGATTAGACTATGTGTTATTCTAGAACTTAAACTATCTATATACCAAATTTCATCTAAATAAGTTAAGTAGTTACGGAGATACATGGTAACCAAGATTCACACAAACTTTCGCATTAATAATATTAGTAATTTTGACATTTTCACCTCAGCTACTGAAGTGAAATTCAATCAAAAAATTCATAGTAATATTATAAAAGCGAAAGTAATTCTGTGCCTTTTGACGCTTAAACGACTCAACGGATCGTATTGATATTTGGGAGAGAGATGAACAGTATCCCCGGAACGGACATATGCTATGCATAATATGCTAGCTGCCTACACAAAAGCGCGTGCGAAGCCGGGGGCAGAAGCTAAATGATAATACAACATGAAACTCTTTATTGTACACCACAAAATGATATAAAAAAACATAGACACTAACATAAAAAAAAGGAACAATGGGCGCCTTACCGCTTTGAAGCGATTTCGTCCAGGCGACCTTTAGATGGATAGAAAATTGAGAATTTAAGAAATGCGTGTGTACAAGATTAATACATAATAATAAATGTTCTTTTAGTAGGAATAAAAATAAAATAAAATTATATTGTACATAAAGTAGAATATATATATTTATATGTAATAAATAAATATATATTAAATATCAATAAAAAATTAATTGTACCAATATTCATTTTTCCGATGAAACAAAATCTTTGACGTGAGCTTTGAAAACAGGTAGACTTCCAGCTTTCCTATGGGACTCAGGCAGTGCGTTCCACAACTAATATTTTATCTGTCGATGGAAAAAATCAGGTTTAGTAAAACTTCACATGAAATAAACCAGTTTACTTCTAGATTATTACTCTCTGGTTTTCAGTAAGGACAGTAGGTAGGTAGAAACTTGGACGTCTGCACGGGTCAGTTTCCTAATTGATTCCAAGTAAAAGTGACCAGGTATATTCTTGGGATTTACTTCACCATCTAGAGGTCAATCAGTAACTTATATTATATATGATTTGACGATCAAATGTATGTAGTTTAGGAGTTTGGTAACTTGTTCTTCGTTACGAAAAAATTCTGTGAATACTGTTATTTTTTTAGCGTATTTGCTTCTATCGTACCAGAGAGTTCAAGAGATATTGACAAAGAGCAAAAATAGCCAAAAAAAATCACGAAGAGTTAAAATCAAGTTTTTCTTATGGAATCCCCATTTAATTTGGATAATTATTTTATTTCTATTATTTTTTGTTATAACGACAAGAAAAAACACATTCTCTGGAAATTTCAACTATCTATCTCTTACGGTTCATTAGATAGAGCCCTGTGACAGACGGACGGACGGACAGCGGAGGCTTAGTAATAGCGTTTTCACTTCGGGTACGGAAGCCTAAAAAGGCTGTCTAGGTCAGGTAAAGCCGCTGTAGGTATAGAATTTTCACTTTTTCATGCGATATCTCTTTTTTACCATTTTTAACACATATAAAAGGATACTAATATATACATATGTAGTTTTCAAAAGGATTTTAATTATCTCTCTTCAACTGCGACTGGTAATATACTCTTTGGGCATCGTAAATACTAGAGTTATAGATTATTCATCTGATTCATACATTTATGCACTGCTTACAAATCCCGCTGTGTAGTTTCAGAATTAGATATACAAGATGTTTCTTCCACCAGACAACAAAGAAGTGAATCGCCATATCTAACCTTGAATTTCTTCACAATACCTCACTTATAGCTGCAGAAAGTAACAGCTCTGTCACTTTTAACCCGCAGAATCGCGTAAGGACAAATCGAAGCACATGTTTCACATATGTAAGAATAAGGCGATTCTGTAGGATTTTGTAGTAAATACATCACTACAAAATCCTGCAGTTTGAACAATATGTTTAATATTTGATTGAACATATTGTTCAAAAAAAGAAAGATATTTAGAAATAAAGTTACACATTTATCCTCTTTTTTATACCTCTATTTAGTTGAAGCGATAGCTAAAAGCTGTTTGTGTTCTTCTGTTGACATAATATAATGCTGGTAGAATGAAAAAAAAACATTGCCATTGTTTAAAGATGAAAGTTTTTTTTAAGTACCTACGTTTGTTCATGATAATACACGCAACATCTGCCCTAATAATGGACGTAACCGCCCATTATTACACAAAAATAGTCATGCAAAAAAAATACTATTTTCCATTCGCTGAGTAACTCATGACTATAACAAATAGCGAAAGCATGTTGACTATAAAAGTTGTCCGAAAACAATGTGTTTAGTGTACCAGCTCTTTGAAATAGTATCGTCACCAAAAAAAGTATTATAAACCAACTGGTGTCACGACAGCGAGTCGTTTTTGAAAGGGTCAAGCGATTCGCCCTTACTTTTTTCTCCTTTTCTAATTTGAGCAAAACGGACGACCAGTGAATTTCTTTGTAATCAACGTAATTTTTTTGTGCTAACCTCTGAGCAAATATTTGGAGCATCTTAATTGAGTCTGGGTGGTATTGAGAAATTTCAGAATGTGTTTTTAGAATAATTCTAAACTTCTTACAGCGGATATCTATATATCCGCTGTAAGAATTATTCTAACAAACATAAAAGCCAAATCTATAATTGGCTTTTATGTTTGTCTGATTTTACTTATCTTAATTATGTCTAAATCTTAATTATGTCTAATTTATTTTAAAGTCATCGTATGTAGTTATACATTTTTTTAATACGCTACTTAAGAGCTAGATAGCTTTTCTAACCTAATATTATAAAAGCGAAAGCAATTCTGTCTGTCTGTTGCCTTTTCACGCATAACATTACCGTGGCGTGGCTAAACGGATCTCAATGAAATTTGGCAGGGAGGTAGACGGTATCCGGGGAATAGACATAGGCTACAGGCTACATAGGTACTTTTTGTCCAGGAAATACCGAGCGGGCACGAGCTAGTTCAAAATAAATACCCCCCATGCGCAGTCGGGTAACAATTCGACGAATTTCTCCTAAAAACAGCGGCAACCGAAAGAGAACCAGCGCCAATTATCAATCAATTAAATTAATTCATTCGATTAATTTGTTCTCTCGGAACTCGAATGCTGCAGAATATCGATTTAGCTTTTTGTACCGTTGTATCGATGGAGTAGGAACGCTAAATGTCATGTTCTTTGTTGTTGTAATTTAAGGTGCAATGAAATTAGCTGGTGTAGCTTTTTTGGCGGTTTATGCTCCAGTGTAAACTGAACTTTACTTGCTTTCAATCGAGCTCTCGCTTCATAATTTGATAACATTGTGTATACGCTCAGCTTAACTCTCCGATTTCATTACGGCTTGATAAATATTCACTAATGAATACACTAGCCAAGTTCGATATAGAATGTTCGTAAACAAACAACCATAAATAACTAAAAGTCACTTGCTTGGCGTCGATTTTCAGATATAAATGTAAGCGATATTTATTGAAGCAAAGATCTGAAATCAACAAGTCATGTAAATTGCTTATAAAAAGACTCGGCAACAGAGCGAATTTTAGTTTAAGTATGGGCGGCTTGTTTACAAACATTCTACACCGAGTTTGGCTAGTGTATAGAGTAAAATTTTCGTAATTTTACTACCACGTGGACAACATGCAAACAATAATTTCCTGTGAACTTGTTTTTAGTCAAGCCAACTAATTAAAACTTTCAATCAAATTAGTGTAAATATGATGTTTAAGGCTCGTTGTTGGATAACGCCGGCCTTATTAATTATCAAGCTTAGCTTTCAATCAAAACATGCGTTTTAATATAGATTATTTTATTTGATAGCCGTTTCAATAATTGATTAATGTTTCTAGTTAATCTGTTGGTTACATGATTATTGAGAGTTTTGCGTCTGAATTATTAGGATTGAAAATAAACAAAATGCGGATTTAATTAACATTATCAATTATTTTATTTTCGTATTTACGTAGAGCTTTAACGTGAGCTTTAACGTATTTCCACTATAAATATGTATTTATTTATAGTGGAAATACGTTAAAGCTCTGACATATACCGCAATGCCTATTAAGTAATCATTTTGATTAAATGCATACTCATACTACCCGTGGCCCTACCAGTGCCATGGTATTTTTAGTCTCTCCATAAAACAACCGGTGGTGTTATCAGCAAAAACTAATTTCCGATAACATTAATGTAGTCACTACATGTACCTATCTTTACCCGACTGCACAAGAAGGAGAGCTATGTTTTTTTTATGATGTAGCCTTGTTTTTAACACTTCTGGAAACGTAATAAACCTTAACGGCGTAAAGTGAATACCGTCACTCTTACTCGTCATATAACGTATATTTCATGTTATTTTGGGACTTTTATATCGTCCAATTACGAAACAATTCCCCAAGTTTTCCCTAAGAAACAGCGGGACACGTAAAATATAGCAGTTGACACAAAGAACATCCATTAAATTAAGCTAACTAGACGTGAGAAGTTCGTGAGTGCGGGGAGAGCCGGCAAGTCCGACTACGGGAAAGGGAATCTAAGAATTTTGGTGCAAAATCGGAAGAGATTTAACATTCAAGTCTTACAGGACGTACCTAAATCGGAACGAAAGCACGCGCTAAAATCAGGACCGATACACACCGATTTTGTCTCGTAGATTGTGATAAAATTCGTAAAGGACAGCCTCTTATGTTTATGGCGAGTTTTATCGACATTACTATTTCACCTTGACATGTTAAAAAAAATTTATAAGAACAAATAATATTAATTCTTACTATGTATTTTTCTGTAAAAATGTTCATGTGTACCAATTATGTGCTGAAATAAATGATTTTAGAATTCCGTACCGCTCCGTAAGCCTCGCTGTCCGTTTGTCCGTGCGTCCGTCCGTTCGTCTTTCACAGGACTCTAACTCATAAACCGTAAGAGGTATACATATGTATATTTCTCTTGCCGAAGTCAGTGATTGTCGATCTTTATCGATGTCGGTGCTCACGCTCAACGTTTTGTTTAATCTGAATGTTAAGGGCTCATGGTTAAACCACTCTACATTGGTATGACATGACTATTCACACATTTCTTTTTCACATCCACTTTCTTTCATTACACTGCAATTTGCAAGTGGATATAAGTTGCAGAAACTTACTAAACACTTACCTAGTGTTCTGAAATCCGGTCTTATCTAGCCTATGACTCATCATCATCATCAGCCTATATTAGTCCACTGCTCCACCACATAGGCCTCCCCTAATGAGCGCCATAGACGACCGATGTGGCGCGGCGGGCGAAGGTCCGCCTCCGACGCAGAAGGTTGCGGGTTCGATTCCCGCCTTGGGACAAATGTTTGTACTATCTGCAAATATTTGTTCCGGGTGTTCTGGGTATTTTCTATATACCTATAATAAAAAATACCTATCTATGTTATGTATTGTATTATGTTTATTAGTCATCTAGTACCCATAACACAAGCTCAGCTTAGCTTGGGGCTAGATGATGCTGTTATTATTATTATAGTGCCCTGTCTTGAGCTTGCCGCATTCAGAATCTGCGTGTAGTGTTTCGCAGATCGTCATTTCACCTATGAGTAACCATTCCCAAAAACAATTCAGTTGCGCGATCAAATCCGGTCATATCCAAGCCAACATAACTTTGCCCCAAAAATTGCATTGGCTTTTATTTTTCCGGCTTTCCCAGTACTCCCTACCTGACGTAAATACCCGTGAAACGGGTTCAGGGCCGTTAACGCCACGTAGACCGTGACCGCCAAAAATATACGTAGTACCGAATAGGTAGGTACCTATTCGAGCATCAGGAGTATATCTATCTACCTAGATAGATATAGTATGTACTTGGGATGCTCCTTCATTACCAAGTTGGCAAAGTCAATAGGAACTTCGAGGTGAGATAATTAAGCAGTATTTCAAAAGTCTGCAGTAGAAGAGAGTATTTTACCAGTTTCTATAGAGTTCTCAGAGAAAGAAGTGTCGTTTTGAAACGCTACACTGATACCTATTATAAATGCGAAAGTTTGGATGGATGGATGTTTGAACATCACTGAACGGATCGGTCTGAAATTTTGCATAGATATACGTAGGTCTGGACCTGGAATAACACAAAGGCTTTTTATCCTATAAATGAAAATTTTATCTTATAAATTTTGTCATGGGATAGAAACATTTAAACGTTTCATGGAAACAGCGCGTGTGAAGTCACGGGCAGACGCTAGTTAGTAGTAGATACTTTGTTTCAAAAAAAGTAACAAAAAATGGTAATAAAAGTGTGTACTTACTTATAACAAAACCAGTTTATTTGCCGCATATTTTGTATAATCTTTTCATTAAAACTAGTTTTCCCCAAGGACGCTAGTCAAAACTAATTTTCACTGTTTATCAGTGAACGCAAAATAAAATTGAAGCGACTATAACACAATACAAATAATGTACATATAATGTTACAGTCACCTGATCTTTAATTTTCTCGCAGTGAAATTACAAAAACCTCCATTAACAATTATGGAGGTTCGCGAAACATCGAATGCTCAAAGCAGAAATCTTTCAACTCAACGAGCTCTTAACTCGAGTAACCCACTACACCACAAGCCTAAACATGGGTCGGACCTACAATATTAACACGAAAAGGCCTATTTTAAAGATGCTAGAAGACACCCACAGTGGCCTTGATGCTATAGTCTCTCATTTTAGGTTTAGTAGCGCCTCCAACTTCTACCCCTCTTCTAATCTGAATTAATGTTGTTTGTCAAATTCTATCTTCTTTTCTTTAGGTTCTTTAGACTTGACAGGCTTCAAACTCCTAGGGATAACGAAGTGCTTCATATTTCATATAATTTTTTTGCATATACATATGTACATATCTACATATCTATATCATATTCAGTCCTGTTCTTGTGAAGTGAAAGCACCCCTAAGCTTCGCTTTTGCAAAAATTGCGCGAAAAATTGCGCAAATATTATTTAAAATCCAAAATTAGCACGAAATTCTTGCTTAATCCATTCAGTTTAGGGAGGAAGTGACAATTTGCAACAAACACACCTAAATGAATATAAACGTTCTCAATTGTCCTCCAGTAATTTTCACCCGGATTCTTAAATACAAAGCTCCGAAAAATGCTGATCAGGGTGTTCAATAAAGCCCGACCGTTCTCCGTTTCCCAGAAGAGTGTCTGGCTTCCCTTTGTCTTCGGGCATTCGAATTATCTTTATTTTAATGCCTTTCGCCGTCACAGCTTTGCCCGACCTCTCTGATGAGTTAGGAAAGTATTAGAACCGATAAGTTTAATAAATTTGTAGAATGGTTCTTGAAAAGATCGAATTTAATTGAATTTGAGATAATACCTCATTGACACTAATTAAATATTCTGAAATGGAAACGAAAGGCCGTTTCCATTTCAGAATATTTGTTAACTAGTATCAGCTTGCAGCTTCGCACGCATTTCTCGTAGTTACAAATTACCCTATATGTTATTCCAGGCTCTAGAATAATATACTCAAGCTCTTATCAATTGTTTGTAAATAACTCATAACACAAAAATACAAAATTCTCGGTTTAGCGTCGTGTTTGCAAAATAAAAGTCAGCATTAAGAATGGTAGGAAAATGCTCAAATCGACAAGTAGTGCAAATCTTGTCAAAAAATCAACAACAAGAAACTGATTTTTAGGTTAAGTGTAGGGGCAATGTTTTCAAATATTATATCTTGTGTTTGGCTGCACTATAACTACCTGCCGCTTCGCACGCATTTCTCCTAGGTACTAGGATAAAGTAGCCTAGTTATTCCAAACCTAAAACTGGTATGCCACACGTCTCTGTGGTGTTTACCCCTCACGAACGAAGTGCAATTTATGTGCATCCGAAGTAACGTAACTGCACGAAATGCGTACCTAACGTACCCTCCTAACTCCAGGAACTGATATTTGGACTGCACTTATATCCTTATTCTAAGTAAGATCAGAACTAACGCAGATTTATTGTGCTGATCTAACCTGACCCTAACTATTCATAATTCATAATTCATTTATTGTTTGTGAATCAGGTAATTTTACAGTCGGTACATAAGACTTATTTTAGATCACTGAATTCTGCCGCTTAGGCGTACAAACATTTCATTACACATGTGAAAACTTACTAACAATCCAATACGTTTTTATTTGACTTAAAAGCATGCAATTTTATAATTTATTTCCAATATTATGGAAATAAATTATAAAACTAGCTAACTAGCCTAAGCATATGCAATGGTGGGGTTTAATTTAGTATATACCTCCATGCTCTTTATTTAGTTTTGTATGCTTTTAATGTACTTACTCGTACCTAATAAAGTGTGTCGAAATAAATGTTTTTCTAATCTTTTTAATTCTATACTAAGCAGGTCCATTCAGATGTATTCGTGAGTGTACCTATCACTCGAACTATGAAATTATCGTCCTTCATTAGATAGATAGATAATGCTTTATTCAGATAACTTATATATCTGAATAAAGCATTATCTATCTATCAGTCTGGTAAAAGGTAACAGAATTGGCGGCCTTATCGCTTAAAGCGATTTCTTCTAGGCAACCAAAGCTTAAAAGAGACGATGTTTTATAACAAATATAAGACATCATCATTCATTGGTTATTTTTTATTCTTAATGAAAATGCAGCTGAACTAGGACCTGTATCTCAGGCGGAAAATGCTAACAACGTAACTAATAAACAATAATCACATTAGATACATAAAATGAAACGACAATCCAGACTTTTTAAAAATAAAACTTATGCTTACTGCACTAAACTAGTTTGCATGGATACTAAGTATGTCAATAGACATCGCTTAAAACATTACGAAAAAACATATTCAAAAGAAACAAGAACCTTTATATTGTTAGGTTGTTTATTTTCGAGTTGAAGCAAAACTTGTCCCAAGCTTTTTTATCCTCTAGATAATCTGATATTTTGTAGTAAGCCTAAAATAATTATGCAAATAATTATAGTTTGTAAAAGCTTACCAGTACTTATTCTTTGGCACGCCAATGTGGTCGATCGACTGTACCTCTAGTTCCTCATCGTTGAAATATCGTCGTTTGTCGCGAATTTTTTAGTTTCTTTTTCTTTGTGTCGAAATTCGACGAACGTTTTTTACGGTCCATAAAACTGGCTTCGGGAATTTAATAGGACCTCCACGTGAGGGCGCTGCTTTTAGAGGTATTAATATTTGTTGCGAAAATTAAATTTTTGAATTGTGCGTTTTAAGTTTAAGCATACCGCTGGGGTAAACTTTTTGTTGAGTGGTGACTGCGACTCAGCAAACGCAGTGTAGATAACCCTCCGACCAGGTGGGATGAGGGCCTGCGAAAGACTGCAAGCAGATGCTGGATGCGGTAAGCTGAAGACAGGGCGCTCGCTAGGGGAGGCCTATGACCAGCAGTGGACTAATTAGGATGATGATGAAGTTTAAGAGAAAAAACAGCCACCTTCATTCAACCATATAAATACAAACACGTACCTAGATAATAGAAACATGAATAACAATTTTGACGAAATTTGTTGAGGGTAGGTTTTTTTTAACTTTATTCTATTAAGTTCAAGATGTTGTGTGGTACAAGTGAAAGTTAGTGCGAGTTGAGTCCACTACTCAACTCGTACTAACTTTTTTTACGTGTTTGTGTAGTGAGTGTTGTATCTTGTTAGGATAGGTTAGACGTTGACGAAATATGATTTTAATGACTTTTAAGATGACGTGACATCTTTATTTCTGGCAGCATGTGCCTAGACATTAGCCTATGCTAGCCCACAGCTGGGAAAAGATCCCTGACGTGCGTCATAGCGCCCTGTCTTCAGCTTGCCGCATCCAGCATCTACTAACAGTATTTTTAACCGACTTCGAAAAGAGTTCTAAGTTATATGTACGGCTGTATGTATGCTTTTATGTATGTCTGTCGATTTCTACGTCATTTATGGACCGATTTGGATGATTATTTTGCAGTTGTATAGATAGAAGATGATCCCGAGGTGGTCCCGTAATATTTTTATTACCGAGTGATTAGTATTTGTCCCGCCAACTTAAAAAAATGTTTAGAACTAAGGGATTCGAAGTCGAAAACTAAGGGATATGTTCGTTGATTTACGTCATTTATGGATCGATTTGGATGATTCTTTTGCAGTTGTATAGCCTATACATTTCCCGAGACCACCTCGGGGATTAGTAATAATCCCGCTTTAAAAAAATAGTTTAAAACTAAGGAATTATTATTAAGTAAGCTTGGAGATATTAAAATATAGTTATTCTTGGTACTCATTCATATGGCAAATCAAAATCATTAGAGACATCGCACATCACATCATTATAACAATTATTTAGTGATCATGAACATAATTACAGATGATTTGACCACTAATGCTGGTGTGTAATCATCATGATTTCTATTAAGCCGGACTTTGTCATTGCTTGACAGCTGAGGATTGCGGTATAAAGATGAAGGTGCCCCTGTCCGTGGCGCAGGAGCCGCAGTCATCGAATTACCTCAAGGCCTCGCGCACTTGTCCGCATCGTAGGTACGCATCGAAAGTGCCGAATCGCATTCATCATTTTAACAGTATTTCTGTTTAAAAACGTTTTCTATAGAACTCGAGAGACGAGAATGATGAATACGGTGACGTCATCCACGCCGCCCGCGCCACCCGCGCCACACTCGCAGCACGCAATGAAATTGAAAGCGCCAAGTTATTTTGCTTTAACCCGTATTCGTACCGTTTTACTGATATGTGAATCGTTCGACGTGGATAGGCGCACGATTGTGCGTACTAATTCGGCGCGCAACTGTCCGTGCCACAGGAGCCGCGCGGCGCGGCGCGGAGCCGTGCGGCACGGACAGTTGCGCGTTCACCTTTAGTGTGGTATTTCGCAAGCCACGGTAAGGGTGAGTAGTCTTCAAGGACGTAATGTCCTATATTCAAATCAAGGTAGGTACAAGAGTTTTATTTTACCATCGTGTCTATTGTAGATGACGGCGCGGCGCGAAGGACGGTGGTGATGGCTACATAAAGTAGGTATGGTTAGATAATGGCCTCCGCAGAACAGAAATAAAGCGATGGTGCACTTCATAGCAACTCCTAGCCGAACTTCGGCATTAGCAGCCAGTTCCTCTGCGAGAATAACCATGTGCGCAGAACATATTATAGTGCACAAATGCATGCGCAAATATAGGTGCACTCTCTATTCAAAATCCAATGGGGCAGACTTACTTGAACGGGGAGAGGTCAGGCGACCAATGGCTTGATACAAGTATCTCAAAGCGAAAATAACCAAAAAAAAATGTGTATGCTCCTAAAATGGTTCTTGAGTGTATACCTCTACTACCCTAGTATTGGGCAAGCACTTCCCGCTTTCCACTCCTCTTTTGATGTGGGAGCCAATAAATTGATTTTCTATCGTTCTTTCTTTCCTATCTGTTTGTTGTAGTGTTTCGCCACTACAGCCCAATCTATTATTTTTAATTTAAATTTAGTCGCAAATAATTATGTACCCATAATCTCTGACATTTCTGGCAACCTTTGCCTGCAGCAAATACAGCCAACTCGCTCGTTTACCACAATTATTAAATATTTCGCTTTACAGCATGTTCCTTTGAAGCAAATAGTAAATTTTTGAATTATCACCTTTTGTTGTTTAAATGCGGTACCACAAAAACTCATTCAATTCATTCGGATGCTTTTGTTCTACAATAAGACTTGGTTTGTGATAAAAATCAATTGTTCTGGGGGAATATGTACATTATTTTGTTCCGATTTGTTTTATGAATATATTTTTATAAGATTCTTCCATAATTCTCGATTCTCACTCGACCCTCCAACAATTGACTCTGTATTTATAACACAAAAATGTGTCCTTTCCAAAAAACCTATAAAAACCGTTTAGTTCTCGAAGTCTCCAATTTTCCAAACAATTAAACTTCTTTTCTCATATAACTTAAAAATAATATCTTTTGCGCTCTTTAATCCCAAAAGACATTACTACCTTTTTGAAACTCAGATAATAATGACCATATCCGTTTAACCATTTTCGTAGGTTAATTAAGACAAGTGATGGGTCAGCAAACAGCATTTCATCTTACATAGAATTGTTATTGGAATGATTGGCGAGCTTTACACCGTTACATTTCGAGTTGTAATCGAGTAGTGGTAGTAAGGGTTAAATTATAGTGCCCTAGTGTCGGACGGTAAGGCACGGTGTTAAACAGTAATCACTCCTCTTTAATATCACATTGTTCTTTAAATGGACTGACTTAATGCTGTTTACAAAGTAACGGGACGAAAAATTTATGGAAAAATATTGGGACTAAAAAGCTTGGGTATTTCTAAATGGGCCTTATTTTTTTAACATTTTCTAATAGTTTTTATTTTTCAAAAATACTGAACGAGAAAATTAGTTTACCTGAGTGAAATTCGATTCAAATAATTCTTTTTCTTCTTCCTATAATGCCTTTCCATTAGTTAAAGTCCAGCCTAGAGGCTAAGAAAGGCTAGCCTAAATAGGTATTTTGCTTTCTGAATGCTAGTCCATTGCCTTATGTTACGCAGCCATGAAGACTTCTTTCGACCAACCGCTCTTTTACCCTGTATCTGCCCCGTCAGCGTCATGATCACTTGCGGAAGTTGCCTATCTCGGACATGTCGACAGTCATGTCCGAGATAGGCAACAAATAGGCAACTTTTCTCAGTTTGATGGTTCTTAGAAGGCTTTTTGATAAATAAATAACTAAAAGCCCCTAAGGAACTACTGCTTCGACTTAAAATATAACTAGTAAATTTGTTTTTCGAGTCCAAGCAGTAGTTCCAGTCTAGTACAGGCATGTAAGTACAGGCTACCTTTCATCAAGGTAACGTGAGAGAAACTGCGGGCAGATCCGTTCCTATCCCGTCCCGTCACCTCATAAAAGGATTTCACAATATGTTTCAGTTCATAAGTTCAAGGTCCACCCGTCTTGCGGAATAAAACGAAATGGCTAAAGATGTCCAATTGAATCAGTGCTAATGTACTTAATAAATTTTTATTGAGCCATTTATTAGCTGATTTCTACTTTAGTGTTTTTTTAAGAAGTCTTCTAAGCTGTTTTGTGTTGTGAATGTAAATTGTGTATTTCATTGTATAGAGAAAGAAGGGTTAACTTAGCTGGTTCTTAAACCCAGGCTAGGCTGGTTAGGCTCTTATATTTTTTCTCCTGTGCGTATGGCAACATCTTTATTGTTGAGTATTGAATTCATTAAAATTTTACGGCATAGGTAAGGCTAGTATCTTTTTCTTCTGTGCTTATGGCAACACTTTAATTGTTAAATGTTAAAAGTTTAAGGCGATCAACAATCGATGGACGATCTCCATTTCTGTGTTTGTAGGGCTTTCAGCGATAGAACGACATCTATAATAATAATAAAAATTCGAAAGTAATTCTATCTATCTGCCTGTCTGTTACCTTGTCACGCCTAAACGGCTGAACGGATATCAGTTAAATTTGGCAGGGAGATAGTATCCTGGGGACGGACATAGGCTACTAATATCCGACTAATATCAGCTGCTACTTTCTCTATATTTGGTTACTACGTTATCATTTTCTATATTCAGGTTTAAAGGCACCAACCTAAGAATATGGGGTATAAACCGGTTTCCATCAAACTGGAGCGGAGATGTGTAAATGTTTACCAACAATAGACGTGACTGACCATCAGTTAACAGTATTTTGTAAGGTACAAGCGCAATTACCATCCTGACCTTGGCATACCAAAAATATACTGCCACTCCCACTAAGCTGGTTTCCTCTACACGCTGTCTTCTGCTATTTTTCCGGTCAAGTACAACCTGGATCCCTTAAAACTAAGAGTCTTCTAGACCATCGGGATACATCGACGGCCATATCATCACTTTCTATTAAGATTGTAGTCAAACGAAGAACGAAGGAATGAAAGCAAGAATGTAATCAAATCAAATCATTTATTTGCTGAATACATACAATAGGTAGGTACATGTCAGATCTCATAACTAGAGTGATGTCAAATGTATTCAACCGCAGCAAGCAGGTGTGCAAATTTTAAATATTGGCGATTCATATAATTAGTTAAAATAATCAATAATAAAATAATCAAGGATAATACAATAGAGAATAAATATGTAACAATCAGATAATAACTATAGTCTAAACATAATACATTATTGTACTTAAAATTAATATATTCATTTACACTATAGAAACATTTGTCAAGCAGCCATTGATTTAATTTTTGTTTGTATGGAAATTATATACTAGATACTACACACAAACAAACCTAGGTACAGATATAAAAGACTACATATTACTAGATAACAAACAGACAGACAAAAACACAGGTGAACATTAGTAACCGAAGATTATTTGAAGATTAATTGATTAGGTGTAAAAAAAAACATGTCGCCATACCATTATTCATTTTTAAACATCCGCTCCGCTAAGCCAAACAGTACATCGCGTAAACCGTTTCCAACTTGATCCTAACAAAGACTAATTTACTCTGTGACTAAATATAAACCACCCTGTTGGGACCACACATTGTAGATTTTATGAATAACACTTTAAGTTCAGTGTTTTCTGTTATGCAGTTGTCTCTTTGAATACAATGAAAAATGGGCTGGATTTATCAAGTGGATAGGTTGTTATTTCATTGTTGGTTCTTGAATACCTTAAAATAAAGTCTTTTATAGCAGACTAGCTGCTGCCCGCGACTTCGCACGCGCTTTTTAAGCAGCCTTTGTCCCTCCCCGTACCATTTACCTCCATGTCAAATTTAATTGATACAGGGTGTCACGGTAAGTGTGCACTAAGCCGAAAGGGTGTGATTTAATTATTTTTTTGTAAATAAGAGAATATTCTTTTTATAATCATGTTCTTTTTTGTGTATTCATTCATTATTATTATTGTAATTATACATTGAAGGATTTACATAATTTTTATGTAATAATTTTATGACAAAACACTGGTTTTGCTAAAAGAACAAGCAAAAAACATTTGTGCAATATTTTGTAATGTTCAATAATGCAAGAGTGCGTGTTAAAGAACACGAATAGGGAGAAAAACTATAAATAAAAAAAATCGTAGTCAAATAATCCATATTCACAAGTTGATCCCCTCGGGGCCCAGAATCACCCCTTTTAGGCACAGAGTGACACCGAAAGGGTAGGTACTACCTACCCTTTCGGTGTCACTCTGTGAAATGATTTATATGTGCAGTATAAGGTTTGCTCTTTTAGTGCATTTAAAGATAGTTTAGAAGATAAAGTGTTAGTAAAACTAAGCAATCTAATCAACTTTCCGGAAGCAATAACCGATCTTCGCATCAAAGACTACGATAAATACAGCCGGGTGTCCACCGCAAGCGGAGCTGACCTGATCAGGACCCCATTCAATGGTTTCATGTTGGTGCGAGTTTCATTTTTTTTGTGGTTTTTAATTGTGCGTTCTACAATGAATAAAACTAGCGGAAAAGTAGTTTGCCGCAAATCTTAAACTATTTATTAACTTACAAAAAAACTAACTTCTATTTACCGGTATTTTTGGAGATTTTGGGAAAATAAGAGATTTTGGGTTAAAAATCAACACATTCCCTAATGCTGCCAAAATACGATGAATCGAAGTTGTTTTCATTATGGGTTCATAGAAAATGGTTTACGATTTGCGTCAAATTACTTTTTCGTTAGTTTTATTCCTTGTAGAACGCAGAAAAAATTCATAACTACAAAAATACTTTAGTACTTTCCGCTTCCGCTTCGCAGAAAGCTTTGAAATGAACTCCGCTCACTCATCTCTCATTTCCCGCTCATTACCCTTTCGCGGTGGAAACCCGGCTTAAAAGTCGCCGGCTATTTTATGGCGTAAGTATACTACTAGTACTTTACAACCAGTAAAAGTTTTATACGTACACCGAGCACGATCACCCTACAAGCAATCTAGCTACGGTAGAGTACACAAAAAGCTAATTTTACACAAAATCGAAAACCTACGACGAAACATTGTCCCTCTCTTATTTGTCGCAATTTCAAAATGTCAGCCAATTTGTATGCGTAAAATTTTTATCCATATTTTTCTTTTCTTGCCATAGTTATGACTATAATCTAGAAAGGTTGTTCTGTGAACACTTCTAGTGCCATAACGCACATGCCGATCTTCTCTCTAGTGATCTGCGCGCCCCTGCTGCGGTTCACACCGCAGAGGCTGGCAGTGAATGTGTTAATGGTCCCGGTGTTGGTGTACTAGTGAAACTGAATAATGATATGCTTTAATCTTAAACCGCTTATCTGATGACCTTTATAAGATTATTTATAGCAAGAATCGAATAACCGACACTACATGCCGTGATAGACCAGACAAATCACTAATCTATCGTCACCCGTGGCTAAACTTTTAAAGATCAAACAACTGGCAAATGGCTAAGAAAGTTCTAGATCTGAGTCATGTAACGGCATGACATAAGACTGTGACATATTTGCGGAATGGAAGGCTCTAATGTCAGTTTGTCTTCTCTATTGTGAGAGGGATGGATGACCGATTATTATGATATTTTCTCTCTTGTATAAAATGATAATAACAAATTTACCTTGTATAATTTTACTTTTAACAATTTTATTTAATTTAATCATAATATTTAATTAAATTTTAAGTTCATTTTATAAGTTTTATTGTTTGTATTCAATTATAATTAATTAGTGTAATTGGTGATTTCATGTAATTGGTAAATAATAATTAAATAAAATCTAAATTACTAGTTAAATGACTACTAAGACTAGTTAACGACGGTATGCATTTTGGGATAAAGGAGTATTTTATTAATTATTCGTTTTGTCGTAAACTGCGTTTTAGAATACGACTCTTTAAACATATCGTAAGTATTAACGGGGCGAGATGGCATTTAAATCCCTGCTTGTTTTACTCTATTCTTAGGTAGGTCCGTAGATACTTCAATGTAGGTATTTATCTCACCTAAAAACAAAACTCGCGTATACAACGCAATAAGGCGTTTTCCAAACAAAAAGGCTATTTAACTTAGAACTCGATACATGGCGGGTAACGTCAATGGGATGTCATGACGAAATTTGAACGGTCTACGCATAGATGTAGTAGTTTAGTAGGATACCTATAAAACTATAAAATTTGCGTGTAGGTATACAATTTTTTAGGACAACATGGCGGCGATACCAGCGATGTGTCGTTTAAATCATAGCTTTACCAAAAAACATGGCCAGACTGACCTCGCTATGGAATAAGAAGTTCATAATAACTCTGCGTTAAGGACCCTTCCGTGTACCAAAGAAGTTCTCTTTTTTCGTTGGGTGTCAATTTAATTTGACATTCTCACGTAAAAGACCTATTTACAGTCTTAGTGAACTATTTTTTAAAGCTTACGCCTCATTTATAATAATAAATAATAATAATAATGCTGGACAATCCACACAGCATCATCTAGCCCCAAAGTAAGCAGAGCTTGTGTTATGGGTTCTAGATGACTGTTAAACTTAATACAATATATAACATAGATAGATATTTTTTATTATATATAGAAAATACCCAGAACACCCGGAACAAATATTTGCAGATCGATTTATTTATTCAAGCTCTTGGAAACCTAGTCAGCCACAGTTACTTCCGCTCCAATTATTTGCAGATCATACAAACATTTGCCACACACTCTGCAGCAGTAAAATGGCATCTAAGCTTGAACGCACCTTGGGTAAATGAAAACTATAAATGCATTGGCTGAGCTCCAAACCGATAGGTCACTGAGGTGGGCGACGACTGTAGACACCATTGTTTCTGATAATATTTAAATGAAACTAGCTTTGCTAACGTGATGCCTCAATACACGGCTGAGAGGCCAATAGCAGTACCGACAATACGCGCGAACGGAACTCCGACAACTTCCTGACTCTGGACTGCTATTGTGGAGTATTATTTGTAATTTTAGATAGCCTATTATTAAATTGATGAATTCCGATTATGGACTGATCCATAATGTCTTCTTTTATTACATTTTGAAAGACAACACTTTGCATGATCTGTCTATCAGCTTTGTAATACAAATTTGTAACAATAATGACAAATACACAACTTGTTGCAGTCTTCGCCCGTGCGTTAATCAATTTGACCATCCGTTGCGTATTTATTTACGACGCGGTGATTGGTCATTGCGTTTTGTCGCTCGTCTGTGCCGCCTTATAAAGTTTTATGGTTCGTGTGCATAGCCCATTAAATCTGCAATTGCTTTTGCATTGCTTTGTAGGTTTTTGATTGCGTTTTACTGTATCGTAAATTAGTTATAGTCAAGTAGAGTTATTTTGCTCTAAACTTGCGCGTTCACATTTAACGTGTGCACATTCAAATCTATAAGTATTTTCAAATTATAAAATATCATCGTTTATAATAAATTGATAATCGTAATCTTTTCAAAATTTACTTGTGTAGAATCTTCTCTCCATATCTAACCATAAAATACCGCTCTTTGGTACAAATTGGCCTCCGAAGCTCAACATCTATGCCGATAACTCCAATGCGTGATATCCCGCGCCTAGATATCTAGCAAACGCCCTAGGAATGTACTGAGCATACCTGCTGTCTCCTCTGATGCTCATTTAAATCTATTGATTGTGATTTAAAATTTTGAAAATGACACCGAAAATATTAAATTTGATTCGTAATCTTATCAAAATTTACTTCCGTAGAGTCTTCTCTCCATATCCGTACTAATCCAAACTAATATTATAAATTCTAAAGTAACTCTGCATGTCTATCTGTCTGTCTGTCTGCTACCTTTTCACACCTAAACGGCTGAACGGATCTTAATGAAATTTGGCAGGGAGGTAAATGGTATCCCGGGGACGGACAAAGGTTACTTGAAAAGCGCGTGCGAAGTCGCGGGCAGCAGCTAGTCTGACCATAAAAATTACTATATCGGCCACACCGAATAACCCCTATGATGCACCTACAACGTCTTTTGTAGATGATAACAGTGTTAATAAACCCGATACCGTGATCCCCCGTACGCGCCTCGTCATCTGGCAAACACCTCTGGAATGTACAGAGCATGCCTGCTGTCTGCTCTGATGGATCGCCCGGTAGTGATGGAATCCTATGAACCGCCGGCTACTATCGACCTGGATTCTTAGAACAAAGATCACGTGGAAAAGTACCGGTAAAGGGGGTTTTAGACTGGAGAGAACCACAGCAAGGAAACAAGTGAATGAGTACCAGCAAAGATGGAAATTGTTGGGTTTAGATCGAAGAGAAATAGAGAAAGAGTAAGGTTTAATTGAGATTTAATTGAGTCTAGATATGCAAACCAATAACATCGCTTCAGTTTCAGAAAGCAATTCTTTTAGATGGGTCTTTCAACCGCCCAAGGGTCCCAGCAACAAATGATGTAAAAAAAAGCAGCTTTAATTGTCCCAGCAACAAACAAATATTTGGTGAATACGCACCCTTACACGAGGAACGCGTTTGAAGATCTCGCTGTAGGTATTCCAACCAATAGAATCTTGAATGCGTGACGTGATGGACTCGTGACGTTATTTCGACTATTCTTGATTGTTCTCGACTGGTCGATTTTCCCGCTCCGCTCCAAAGGAAACCCCCTTAATGTTTTCGTTTATAGTTTAGTTTTCGTAATCTCGAAAGGCCTTCGTACGACTGCAATAAATTCACTAGATGGCTCTATTTCTATAAAGCGAAGTTGGATTTGATCGGCGGCCGAAAATTGCTCGCATCGGATGTCGAAATAGGGTGTTTTCGTATTTAATGAATAAGTCTCGACGCGGTCGCCTGACGTTTGGGATGAGGGTTAAGATCTTTTTATAAGTAGTTTTTTTTTACTCAATACAGCAATACTCTATTCTCCCCGCTTTAAACATTACCGGAGCCTACGCTCCTGAATTTCCTACCTCAAAGACAACGATTTTTTCAAGATTGAATAAAAATAAACGAATGCCATACTCTAAAATGCAAGTAATAATAGATAATTAAATGCAACGTAAATAATATACGCCCTGTATGACATTTTTCACTATTCTTGCATAGAAAACATCGTAGTTTTAATGCATATTCGGCATAGGTAGAAGCATGTTTACATAGAAACGCTGCCATATCTAGCACCACAAGCTGATGTGTTGATAGAGCCACTCTAGGGCGCCCTAGCACACGACCCGGTGTGATGCGACCTGTTACCGCGTTCAACATGCAAAGGACTGAGAACTGCGAAACTGAACTGATCAAACACATGTGACCACGACAGTGTGTAAACTTGTTGAAAAGTCGGGAAAAATAGGTAAATAAACGCGATAAATACCCGTTAAATAATACTAATAATAATATGAACCTTTCCCTACCCTAGGTTGTGAAAATAATTTGACCCTTTTGAGGGCGCTCGAATTTATTAAATTCCTGACCGTGTTGCAGTTTAACCAAAGATTTAATTAAAAGAAAAAATAAAAATCTAAAGATAAAATTCCAAAAAAGGTACTTTCTATTTTATTTGGAATTTTATCTTTTGATTTTACTCGAACGTTTCGGCATGATTATGAACAATAATCTACACAAATAAATAAAGTTGAAGTGTCTGTTTGTAAATGTCAAAATATCAGACTTTTAGTGAATGCAAAAAAAGAAAAGTATTTTAACAATTTGTGTTTTGTTATAAGTACCGTGTAGGTACATAAAACAATACACAAATTATTGTCTGTCTGTACGTTTGTTTGAGCTTAGGTACTTCCGAATCGTCTGGATCTATTTTGACGGGACTTTTATTAGCAGATAGCTGATGTTATAGCGGGTTACTTCGGTTACTTTTATTTAGAAAAAGAATTAGGGTTTGCGCAGTAAAAATCAAAAGACATATTTATACAATATTGTATATATGTATTAAACGTGATGTAGAAATGACTTAAGAGCGTTTACGCCTAGCGCGCGATGTGTATGGGACTGACTTGAAATGATTTGCGCGCAGCGTTTTAATGTAGTTTTAAAATATTTACAGAAATATAATAACAACAAATTAATTAAAATGTTAAATGTATGATTTTAAAAAAGATGCGCTACTTTATTGGTAAGTTATTGTTATATTAAATTAAATAAGGTATATCGGTGAAAAAATCATTTAAAATTCGTAATAATTAACTTTTTTTAATTTTAATTTCTCATCGTAAGATACCAAAACCAAACATCTTTTTAACTAACTATTTTCCCAAGGATATTATTGATTGATTATTTTTTTTTTTCATTAGATATATCAGTATTTTTATAATATTTTGAGCTTCCAATCTGAGGCTGAAAGGGAAATTAAGAAAACCTCTAATTAGTTATCTTGATAGAACGCGTACATACTATATTAATCGAAATATTTTCTTAACTTACTATTTGGACAACAAAATTTCCTAAAATTATTATTAATTAACATATAGTGTAAGATAAGTGGCTCATGTTTTTAACGGGTTTAAAAAGTACTGTTTTAACCTAAACTGCGCATGAAAGGCGTAAACGCTCTTAAAGAATTACCATTTTAGTTATTTTGATGTCTACAAGACGCACCTGACGATCGTAACGTGACACGATCCCTCTGATCTTCACTGAAAACCAGCACAATGCTGAGTGAAGGCCATATTTCTCTTAAACACTGCTACGCATAAAATAATTTTATTTTGTAACTTGTATAAATTAACATAGTCTTATGGCTAATTGTATACCTCTATAGGAGTATTAAGGTAAATAAAAATTTTCTTATTCTTAAAAGCTAGTGTAAATAAAAAATAGTGACGGATGGTAATCAAATACTTACCTAATTTGTATAATTTAGTGGTGATAAATGCTTAAAATAAGCTTACGGTAGTAAAAAACGCTATTGGTATGTGCAAAATAAAATACATTATTTGTGTACACCAGCCGTGAAATCCTAAACGTCACGTTTTAAATGACACATAAATAGTTATGGAATCTATACGATTCGTGCAAACAAATCAAAATTATCTTCAAGTACGTGTGGAATATTCAAACTATAAATTGCAAAGATCGCATGCTGTTTGATGCAGTTATAAATTCATATCGATTGTCGTATAAAGTTTTGATTGCACACTCGACTTTGGCTTTAGGCTATATTTCAAAAATATTATCAAGCGAAGATTTATAGAAAAGTTTTATTCAATAAAAATGTTTAAGTGATATTGTTGAATCACACTTTATCATGAATTGTACCATTAATAATCAACATATTTATTATTTTTTTAGCCACTACTGCTGGGCAAAGGCCTCCCTTTTCCCCTTTCACTCCTCGCGATCCAACGCTGTGACAGGCCACGATGGAAGACGTGCCTCGAGCTCGTCACGCCATCTCATCCTGGGCCTTCCACGTCACCTCTTAGCTTTGGGTGGGCCCCTCTCTGTGGTGATCTTTGCCCACAAGTCGTTGGACATGCGGCAGACGTGTCCGGCTCAGTTCCACTTCAGGCTTCCGGCTTTCAGACCAACGTCAACGATGCATGTTTTGGAGCGTAGAATGCTGTTCCGCACGCCGTCTGACAGCGGGGCACTGCAGCCAGCATTTTGGGGATGCTTCCGCTGGTATTGATTATTGATCAGTTGAGCTACGTCTAGATTGTTTGCAACAGTCTGCAGTTATTTAATCTGATTCAACTGTAAAGACTTTTATATTTTATAGTTCTAATTTGTTTCTATTCTATAAGTTATTGATCAAGTGAAGTTCGATAATGATTGTCCTGTCTTCGAAAAATAGATTTGAATTATGCTTGTAGTTTCTGCTACGCTGTATTCCACTCGCACATATAGTATAGCTCCATGAGAATGAAAGACAAAGCACTAAATACCTGGGAGGCGCCACAGCCTGTCCCTAGCTTTGGTAAATTATGTCGACGGAAGACTTTTTATAGTTTTTGATAGTTCATTATATATTTTTCCACACATGGCAAAACACTGGGATGCCTATTTAAAACTATCCTACCAGGATCCCGTGTATTTCGAGGATACAGTTCACTCGCCTTCATAAACAATTAATTATGGTTTTTTTCAATTAATTATGACGACCGATGTGGCGCGGCGGGCGAAGGTCCGCCTCCGACGCAGAAGGTTGCGGGTTCGATTCCCGCCTTGGGACAAATGTTTGTACGATCTGCAAATATTTGTTCCGGGTGTTCTGGGTATTTTCTACATATAATAAAAAATATCTATCTATGTTATGTATTGTATTAAGTTTATCAGTCATCTAGTACCCATAACACAAGCTCTGCTTACTTTGGGGCTAGATGATGCTGTGTGGATTGTCCAGCATTATTTATTTATTTATGTTTCCTTACAAACAAGGCTGCCTCAAGGACGTAGATACAAACTCATCGTAGTTACAAACGTCATATTTAAACTCGAAGATGCGTTGTAAATTAGTACCTATTCGTATACCATTAAAAGACAGAAATATGAGCTTTACTTGAAGTACCTATACCTAATTAGCGGTATCCCGTTCTAGGTCAAGACCTAAGTATTATGCACGTACAATAAAATTAGAATTGTTTATTTATTTGTAATATGGCAGTTATGGAAATCCTTGGCGATGATTTTATGATGTATGTATAACATTAATAGATAATCATTTTAATAATTTATAGAAGTTTGTTTCCATTTGATGAAAGTCGTAACCTAGTAGCTACCAGAATTACTAACGTTTAAAAATATGTAGGTAATGGTAAACTTTTTTATTGAAATTTCGCCTAGTATAATTTCGATAAATTTCAATGCTCAGATCACTGTTAAGTTGTTTGCGTATGTATCAATTGTATCCGGTTTATCGGTAAAGATAATTTTTGTCTATCGACGTTTCATTACAGCTCCACCTCCACCTCCACAGCCTATATTGGTCCACAGCTGGACCCAGGCCTGCCTGATTAACCGCCTTATTGACTTTTATATCACGGGGGATAATGCCCATAATCCCCGCGCTGGGCATGCGGGTTGGGGATCGCAGTTCAGTGGTAGAATTGTTCTGCAGGGGGTGCTGCTGCACCCCCGGTGGATATCCCTTAGTCGCCTCTTACAACACCCGCGGGAAGAGTTGGGGTGGTGCAAATTCTAAGCTGGCAACACACAGCAGCAGGAGCATTACAGCTCCGTACTCTTTTTATTAAAGTTTGGACAAATAATTGGCGTTTTCAGATATATAGGTTTCAGCTCTTATAGGATTCAAAGTAATAACAATTGTATTTGCTTGTTCGAACTTCATGAAGTTACGTAAAAATCGAGTTGGTCTACAGAACCATTGGTTTATTTAAGAAACATACAGCCGAATAGAGAACCTACTCCTTTTTTGATAAGTCGGTTAAAAATGGCTGTGAGTGTTGAGTGTTATCGTGTGTCTAATTTGTCTTTTTCTGATTGTTCCAGGGAGAAAAGGACAACAGCAAGAACTGTATACTGGCATGCGAGAAAAGGAAAGCGGACGACACAGATGTCAATAAGGATTTGAAAAAGGTAGGATTTTACCATAGATCTTAATAAAAAAAGGAGATGAAGTACTAGCTTCTCGAAAGTGGAAGGTTCAAATTAGGTGCAATTAGGTGCACCCACCACAGTCATAGTCGGACAGGGGCGCGGCGTTCGTGTTACGAGTGCTTGCTACGACTTACTTTAGTGTGATTTATTGACTAAAAGACTACAACAATGCCCTCGTGTTTGTTCATTAAAACTATTGCACAAGATTGGAAATGCAACTGTGAGCGAGTGTTTGCGTGTAGTTGTAACACAGCGAAATGACAATTTTTTTATTTTTTTAATCTCAATTATTGTTAAGGACCTTTACTATGTAAAGTATGTCAGTCCTATCATAACCTAAACTTAACAATAACAAACAAAAGAAAAACAAATAACAAAATCAAACCTAATAGTCAATTTGTAGGTAGCTATATACAAAGGAAGTCACTGATGCATAAAGATTTTAAACAATGAAATGGCCGCTATTGAATTTGGTTCTGCTAAAATGTTAATAAATGTTCCTAAATCTAGTTTATTTAAATTAAGTTCGGTCATCAGTGCCTCCCTTTGATCTTTGAACTTGGTGCAGTCCATCAAGATGTGGTGCACATCATCTAGGACTTCACAAATTTCACACAAATTTGGAAACACTAGACTCACAAGTACATTAATATAACTGCATCTGTAATTTCACCATCAACCATAACCCTCAAACTGAAACGCAGCAATGCTGCTTGGCACCAAAAAAGGCATGGTAGGAATATAAATAGAATTGAATTGCATGAATTAAAATTTTTGTAAATTCTTAAGTTATTGCACGTCATCCTCAATGAAATATTATTGCATACCGACTGCAGTCAACCATGTTGATTCACAAAATGTATTTACCTGTCACCTTACTAAACATATGTTTTGGCAAATAAATAATCTTTATATTTATGGTGAAGATGCATACTTCCTGTGACGAGCATGGTCACACCACGTCCTACTTCACGTTACCAGGGCCCCGGTTGAAACTTTGATCTCAGTCAGAAATCTACACTATTTCCTACTGCATATTAATCTCATATGAATGTACATTCATCTACTCAATTAACATAATTATTTAGATACGAATATCACAATGATTTGAACGAGCTTAGAGACTGTTGGATTCCCGCCAGCGCATCTATCTGTCAGCGAATTTGATTAGTCTGCTGTAGTTATAGATACCTAGAGAGGAATATCTGGTGTGACGTAATAGTAGACACCTCGACATATTATGTCTACTTATGGTAAAGCTGCAATGTTTTTTTTACCTTCTCTGATTGCATGGTATGCTAATTTGCGAGAGGGAGGGCGGTGCACGCGAATGCATTTTGTTAAATCACATCAGCGAAGGTTTTGCGCGGAATCGTTACTAAATATTTTTAATCCTACTATTTTACAATGGATTTCCACAAAGTAACGCCTGAATTTATTATTTAGCTGCGTAGATAGGTAGCCCCTCTGTTAATTTTGAAGTCGATTCCTAATAAAGGCTGTTCAGGGGTCCTACTTTGAAACACGAAATACAAATTCGGGTGGCGGATCGCACCTTACCACAAAATTGCTTCGGACGCATCACTAACTGTCACGTTTCGTTTTGGATCTCTAAAAGTGGGTCCAGATTAAAACCAAACATGCTATAAAACATAGTTAATAAATATATAATAATATTTTTTTATAATTTGGACGTGTTATATAACATACTTTATATAACATAAGTTACATAAACTCAGTAATAAAAAACCCTTAGAATTAAATGTCAGAATCATTTTCATAGTAGGGAGAAGATCGGTCGTCCGTCGTTTTGTGCGATCCGTCATCCGTCAAGTTCGTAATGCGTTTTTGAAAGTAGACCTTCCGAACACGCGGTATTAGCTTCCCAGAACGGTAGCAATACATTTCGCAATACTTTTAAAAACACATTATGTAGGAAAGCACCAAACTAGCCGACGAGAGAGAAAACGTCATCGCGGGCCTAGATCGCAGGAACCTGCCTCCTGACATACGATGTACCTATCATTAATTTATGACCCAGCTCTAATTCTTGTTTCTTCTCGTAACTTATTTTCTCATGTCCTTCCAAGTCAAGGTTTCCTCTGTAACAACCTTTCCTCAGAACCGTACAATTACCAGCAAGTGGCCTCGAGTCAAGTAATGCGTTTAAATTACGGTCGAGGGCCTCAAGTGCCCGTAAATATTCGCTTCGGTGATAGTGGATAACGGAAACTGAGGCCCTGTTATATTGTAACTCACTTATACCTATTCTGTGCTAATACATAGACTTGCTTCTGCTCGTGGCTTTGTATGCCTGAAAACAAGATCGAAGCGAAATGCGACTGCGGAATAAAACAGCCTATGAAAAATGCATTTGACGTACCCTAATAACAAACGTCTGCAACTACCTACGGTTACCTATTAGTACACATTATACAGGTCTTTTTTTTTAATACGACACTTTTTTTTCTGTATTCGGCAATATTTCATCACAATCGATTTTGTGGCTATTAGTGAGGCCGCACATCAGACTTTTACATATATGCCACCCAGGACTCATTATTAGTATTGTACAAATGTGTCCTTGGTGTGCGTGCTTACGCATAGATAAATATACGGGGCGATATATGTGTCGCTATAATTATCGTATTACAAGTGTATAACTGGAGTCGGGCCTCACTTACGGCTTTTAATTAATACAAATCTCTTCAACGCACATACTGTCCACTATTTAACGTGTCTCCCCCAAAATAGGTTAGGTTAGGGTCTTGCCAAAATCACCACGCTTAATTTTGGTAGGTTTCTTTTGTCGACATTTTGACATAATATTTATACCAAAATAATTTTCATCATTTGCTTGAACTACAATAAAAAGTATATTTTTTCAATCACTGCTCAATTTTTTTTTATTAATTAATTAATATACTGTATATTTCGTATAATATATACGTATAATTCGTGCTCGCGCGGTACTAAAGGCAGACCGCCGGCGCGTTATCTTCCTTGAAAATATACATAGATATATTATCATGATATTTCCATGTAAAAGTAATGAAAACGGCCGCCACCCCGGTCAAGAGGCCATTCGTTCCGTTATGGATATTAAAAACGAAATAGCAGGACATTATTTATGGAAAGGCCTACTTTATTTCCCTCAGGAGCCGGCTGCCTACTTGTAGTTTGCGACAGCATTGTTTGCCTAATTTAGTTGCGTGACTTCGTTTTAGGGTTCCGTACCCGAGAAGTACAAACGGGAGCATATATACTAAACTTAGGTTACCTACGTCGTTTTTTGTCTGACCATAAACTGTAAGAATCAAGGACTGTTTTAATTGTTTACATACAACTTCAGAACTCGGGCGTGTGATGACTGTGTGATTGATGATAAAGCAGGTGAAAGAAAACATATGTTTTTGATTAATAATAAATGTATTATGTTATCAGGAACCCATAGCCACCGCTTTATAAACCCGCTTCTATCGTAGTTTACTCATTGTTAGTTTTAAACACTATCGTTCAGAAACTTTTCTAATCAAACCTTAATTTACGCTTCTAGAAAATGTTTTTTTTTGGTAACCATTCACACAAAAAAATAACTTACCACGTATTTAGTAAAAGTTATTGTGAAAAAAATACATTAAATAAATAATAAAACAAAATAAATAATGCTGGACAATCCACACAGAATCATCTAGCCTCAAGCTAAGCAGAGCTTGTGTTATGGGTACTAGATGACTGATATACTTAATACAATACATTAAGAGATATACAATAAGAATAGATATTTTTTTTTTATATTTTACATAGAAATACCCAGAACGCCCGGAACAAATACTTGCTGATCGTACAAACATTTGTCCCAAGGCGGGAATCGAACCCGCAGCCTCCTACGTCGCAGGTGGAACTTCGCCCGCCGGACCACATTATGTCGTCAACATTATATTAGGTCCTTACATATGAAATTGGCGTTTTTCGTACTGGCCACTTTAATCACAAATTTATCTTCCAAAGTAAGGAATTCCAAATTCAAATTTGTACAGCTATAGACTCATGTATTTGTGCTTCGATGATCGTCATTCATTTGTTTTTTTTCTTCTGTTTTTTTCTGTTTGCGTCACTCATTTTACAAAATGGAAAACTTAAAATATCGCATTATTTACGAGTACGAGTTCCGCCGTGGCACTAGTGCTGCGGAAACAACTCGAAGGGTGAATGATGTGTATGGCGGTCGTGTTGCAAAAGAAAACACAGTTCGTTTTTGGTTCCAACGTTTTCGTTCTGGAAATTTTGACCTGCAGAACAAGCCCCGTGGACGGCCTGAGACTCAAGTTGATAATGAAGAGTTGAAGGCTATTGTGGAAGCGGATCCATCGCAAACCACGTCCGAGTTAGCTGCAGGCTGCGATGTTAGTGATAAAACTGTTTTAATTCACTTGAAGCAAATTGGGAAGATTAAAAAGCTTGAAAGGTGGGTACCTCACGAATTGACTGAAGCAAACCGGCAAACGCGCGTCGACTGCTGCGTTACATTACTAAACCGGCACAATAATGAAGGTATTTTAAACCGAATCATTACCTGTGATGAAAAATGGGTTCTTTACGATAATCGGAAGCGCTCAGCGCAATGGTTGGATCCTGGCCAGCCAGCCAAATCCTGCCCCAAGCGAAAATTAACCCCAAAAAAGTTACTTGTAAGCGTTTGGTGGACTAGTGCCGGTATTGTTCATTACAGTTTTCTCAAATCTGGCCAGACTATTACGGCTGATGTCTATTGTCAGCAATTGCAAACCATGATAGAAAAGCTAGCGGCTAAACAACCTAGGCTGGTCAATCGCTCCACGCCACTGCTGCTTCACGACAACGCTAGACCACACACTGCGCAACAGACGGCTACTAAATTAGAAGAGCTTCAATTGGAAAGTCTAAGACATCCTCCGTACTCCCCGGACCTTGCTCCAACAGATTACCATTTTTTTCGAAATTTGGATAACTTCTTGCAAGGGAAAAAATTCAACTCCGATGGGGCAGTCCAAATCGCCTTCAAAGATTTTATTGATTCCCGTCCGACTGGTTTTTTTAGTAAAGGGATCAATGAACTACCTATAAGATGGCAAAAGTGCATAGAAAATAATGGTTCATACTTTGATTAATTAAATATATTATATTAAAAAATATTCGACTTTTTGTTCCTCCCATACAAAACGCCAATTTCATATGTAAGGACCATATTAATATATTTTTGTATATATACCTACTAATTTTCGCGGATTATACTGAATACATATGTAGGTCAGATCTACCGATCATAACTATTTAACAAAAAACCGACATTAAATACTTACTTACCCATTGACAGGTGGATAAAGAGTTTACTTTTAATCCTTTTTTTAATTTACGCATCAACTCGACCGCCATTAAGCCACCTCCTCGCGATATTAATCAGTGTTGCCATTTCAATCACGCCGATATTCCATTTTATATTTCGAAATTCGGGGAAACACGTTTCATTTTTCATATGAGCACATTTTGACGGCTTTGATAGATTAATATGAGTTGTGAATGTGATTCGAGTAGTAATTGGAATGTGAAACTATGGATTAAATTTGACAGTTATTTTTTTTTATGTCGGACATTTGCTATTTTGCACAGCACCGTCTAGTAGAGCAAAGATAACAGACCCGGAATAAACTAAAAACTTAATTGAAAAATTTTGCTTTCGTCTTGCATACAATAAAAATAAACACAAATAAAGACAGGTGCTTGAGGTCTTGAGGAAATATCAATTATTTAATTAATACCAGTATTAAGAAATAAAAACAAAAATAATTGTTTAATAATTGTTTGTGCCTTTTAAATAAACGAATCGAACATTTTCTACATTATGCACCGATTATCTCTTTCCATGGAAAATAATGGCAATATACATACATAGAAACAGCCGCCAGAGTGTTTGTTCGCTAATTGACACAGTAAAGTCTTTCAAATCAAATCAAATTGTGATCCAGCTCGCAAAAAATCTCGTTATAAAAAGTTTAAATTATACAACACTGCCTAAAAATCCGTAAAATTTGTAAAATAGGACGTGAGACCGCCATATCCTGTAACGGTGGATTATTTCGTTTAAAAAAGTTTTCTCATTTCGCACGGCCGTAGTTAGTGTTTCGTAATCTGTTGCGTGTTGCCACTTGCCTGTGAGGGTTTTATAACAAAAGTAAGGAAAATCGTAATGTGTTTCTTGATAGCTGTAAACATTTATTTAAAAAACTAAAGTTCTTCCCTTGCCTGCATGGCAAGATATTTAACGAGTTACTAAAGGAATAGAAGACTCAATAAATAATTCATTGTTTTTATAGCGTGGATGAACATTTTATTTTAAGCAGAAAAGACATTTTAAATTTAATTTCTAAGTCATTATTATTATGTAACTAAGTAGAGGCAGGTATTTTAATATCACACACCAGTCCAAAACTGATAGTATTACATTGATACCACTTATATGTACATTATCAAGCATATGCGACAAAGTCCTTCTTTAAAATAAAAATATAATAAAAATATTTAAGTTTCGCGATAAGTTAAAATAAAACGTTATATCACCGCTACAGTTTATTTTGTCTTAAAATCATACTGGTGAGAACTTTTCAGGCCGTTTCCTAAGCTTATAACAATTAAGCATATTTTGTTTCAATCCATAAAGAACTTATTTATAAATATATATCTAAGTAATTTTATCTAAATAATTTCCATAGTAATGTAATTTATTAAATTATCAATTATCTAACACCCATTACACAAGCTCTGCTTAGTAGTTGAAGTGTCCAGCATTATTGATTTATTTATTATTATTTTTTGTTTCAGGCAAAACTGGAAACAAAGGCACTAAAGGCGAAAAGGCCGGGTTTCACGGACGATAGGTACAACGAGACATCATATTACATGGAAAATGGTGAGTTTCCCCATTCGTGAATATTATTAACCGACTTCAAAAAGGAGGAGATTCTCAGTTCGTCTGTATGGTTATTTTTTATGTTACTTGATATCTCCGCCTATGGCTAACCGATTTTACTGATTCTTTCGTTGTTATATCAAGATTGATTTTAAGGTGGTCCCCCATAAGTTTGATTCTCGTGGAGTTCCTATGTGCGCAATAAAGCATATCTATTATTATATCACATATATTTTACTATCACCTAATGGTTTCCATAGCAACGGGCGTCAACAGTTTCCATGTGTCATCAAACTAAATTAGACTTGAATTATAACGTCCTTTATTAACAAAGAAAATTACCATCAAATAATAAAAACAAATTAGAACTAGTATTTCAATTGAAACAATATTTGTAGACTGTTGCAAACATTCTACAGGTAGCTCAAGTGATCCATATCAATACCAGTCAATGAATGAATGAATTATAACTAGATGTCGCCAGAGTAATCTCAATTGTTTGCACGTGAACATAGAGCTTCGGTCAGGGAAAGTAAGGGAGGGGGTGATTTTGTTTGACCGAGGTATAGATGAATATTATCTACCGGAATTTAAAGTCGGTTTATCGCTTTTTCACATATCCATATGCGCACCACAGAGGCTGAGCAGTGAATGCATTAAAATAGTGTTTAGTGGTAAAATAGATAGGACGCCCAATAAAAAAAAATACTTCTGAAAATCGCACTCAAGATTGAAAGGTCTAGCGTTTGTATAGGTGAAGTACCTATATTTATCTGAAAAACATATGGAAAGATCTGCCGAAGATTGAAAATACCTTACCTACTTGGCAATTAGGTATGTACAATTTTTTTAATTTTTTTTTCAAAATACATAAGTACCCAGTACCTACTCAAATACTGTAAGGTCGATCTATCATCTAGTCAATATTTTTGTATAAGGTGATTCTTCCATTAATATTAGGCAAATGACTTCCAAGTCTCACTTAAAATTTACTCATTTCCGCCAATGTTGCCAGCTTATAATCCATTGTCCCGTAAACTAACAAACAGAACTATCGCGTAGAATTGTTTGAACGTCGCCTCGGTTATGAAATACTCGTTCCGCCCGCCGCCGTTGGTACGAGTTTCGTATCTAAGGAAATTGAATGCAGAGGCAAATGGCGTTTGTTTGCTCGAAAACTGACGACGCTATATGACGGCAGTTATTTAAATCAATATGGGACAAATTTGTAGACATTCATCATCATTATCAGCCCGTATACGTCCACTGCTGAGCATAGGGCTCCCCTAAACGACACCACAAACAGCGGTCCATAGCCGCCTCCATCCATCGACTCCCTGCGACCGCTAAAATGTCGTTGGTCCATCGGTTTGCAGACATTATCCCTCTCAAAATTAATAAGACCAAAATACATGTTTTTAGCTTCTACCTCCGGCTTCGCACACGTTTTTCTATGAGCTTTTAAGTTATTACAGCTCTCTTCTTAGTGAACTCACACAATAAAATAAAAAATTAGTCCACTGCTGAGTACGCCTCTCCCGTTTGTCATATAATCACCACGCATGGCAGTCTTGGTCAAGATGTACATTAAATGTATGCCTAATTTCAGCCAGATCCGATCTCTTGTTTCAGTGTTGTCCTTGCTAAAATGTTTACACAACGTTTCGTCTTTACAAATTAGGATTATTCATAAAATTTGCCTCCTTATCTAAATCCCTTTTTATTTGTTATAAATAAATAAATAAAAATAAAATTCGTTTATTTCGGACAATTTGGAATCCATAGGGTGTTAGTAGCAGTTGTTAGTATTAAGTGTAGTTAAATCCTCTCTAGATTGCATTCCGGATAAGACTTACCCAGAATGACGAGGAACATCTATCAGATAACGTCCTCAGGATGCCGTTGCGACTGTCCCGTATTAAGCGGATCAGAGAGGCACTTTTTTTGCGGATAATTGCGTCAAAACCATCCGTTTGGTATTTTGCTAACATCCCTGATGCGCTACAGAAGCAAGGAAGCAGTTATAGCGTTACATTTAAATACAAAACCTACGTCAATACTTGCTAGTAACGGTAACAGTCTTATAGTATAGTAATCAGCGGCAATACTGCCGTCATAGAACGGTCCCCGTAACTTAGAAAACTTAAGCTATCCAAACATAAGCAATTTATAAGTCGTTACCGCTACCCGCATAGCACTATGCCCACCCCTAAATAGGTGAACAGCAATGCGGTAGATGACTAAGGCTATTTTGATCATAATGAAACACCTTGTGCTTATCCTAGTTATGTGATTAGGTAAGCATAGTCGTCGATCGTCTTTAAAGGTCTACGTCTACAGCACACGTAGGTACATTCACTGCTGAACGAACGTATTTACACACGGGGCGGGTTTTGGTATATTTATCACGCTTAGTAAGCGGATTGCTTGATCGCAGTAGATGTATTAAAAATACTTTTGAGGAAGCTACTGCACATCCTCTTGTAGGTTACCTTAATCGACTCTTGCGACATTCACATGTGTTGTAGGGGTCGATTCTTACGCCGCGACCACCACCTTAATATTTTTTCTTTTTAGTCTATTGTAAGTATCTGGTCCAGAAGAATTAAGTTATTGTCCGTGACAAGACATGTGGTTATAGTATAATAATATTATTTTATATGTTATATGTTTATTAAGAGTTTATTAATTTAATTGTTAGTATATCTGCTGTTCGATTCATGATTTGTGCACTTCTTCTAACTGTTCCGTCGCCTCTGCTATAACTCTAAGGTTTGCTGGAAGAAAACTCTTTTTCGGGGTTAAGCTCGCCTAAGTACATATACTATTAGATAAGTCCATGCTATGTATTATTGTGTACAATTAAGAATTCCAGAATTACAGTGGATATATGACGTGAGGAGAATTATTTAGTTGGAATTGTATTGGTGCCGATTTTGCTTTCAGAGTCAAAAATCCTCTCTCTGCACCAAATAATCTTACTTTCGGCTTAGAGTAATTGGAGTATAGAGTAAAGATATTTGCTTTATGCTTTAAAAGACTGTGATACTCTGAGACTGATGCCTTAATTAGTTTGAGGATAAAATTCCTTTCCATAAGACCGTACACTGAGAAACTCAGACGCTAAAATTGCCAATAGACACAAAACTAAATTCAAACTTGCTGAAATTCAAAACAGCGTTTTGCAAATTTTGCTATAGTCCCGACTGTGTACCTTCGCGTATCACTATCATATCTACCTAGACATATGTATAGATGATATACATTCAGTTCCCTCGATTAATCATTTACGAACAGACATAGGTAATGGATAGGGTACTAAATTAACACATACCAAATCTGTTAAGGTGTTATTACAGGGATCAAATTAGCTTGTATAGTTATGTTGTGTTGGATTGGAAGGTCGGGTTTGTGTAAATTCCCTTGGCAAAGGGAATATACAGACTTTTGTCTGACAAAATGATTAACAGAATTTTTTGCACAGTAATGTCTTGATTTTTCTTCGTTCCATTTGCATCGCAAGGTCTACACCACTGATAAAAAACTTAAGGCATCGTTCAGGGAAAACTTACTTATGAACAAATACTTATTTGTAACTTTGTTTAACAAACTTAAAACACAAAACTTAAGCTCTTCTTAATAAATGAATATAAACGCCGCTGGATTCCTCTGCTGTTGATGCCTATGTCATTAATGTCATTAATTACTATGGACCGTAGAATAAGTTAAATAGGATCTGTAACTTTTCTATAGTTTGAGATGAATGAATTATTAATAAAAAATCAAAAATTACCACGCAATTATTAAACGCTTTTTAATATTAAATTAATAAAAAATGCGTTTCTAAATTAGTATATATAATTTGTTGCAGGCCTCAGAAAGGTATACCCCTACTACTTCACATTCACAACCTTCACCAAAGGGCGGTGGGTGGGCGAGAAGATACTGGATGTGTTCGCGAGGGAGTTCAGGGCACACCCGGCAGCGGAGTACGAACGGTGCATCAGGGCTGGTACCCTGACCGTCAACTACGACAGGGTCGATCCCGATTACAGGCTCAAGCATAACGACCTGCTGGCCAACGTTGTTCATAGGTAAGATAAAGATACAGTGGTTTTTAAGACGACGAGAAATAAATAATCAGGGCCCGTACTCGCAAAAGCTAAAAGTCTATGTTTCTGATTCGTTTTCGTGCAAACGCTATCTTATGCAAGTGACCTAAGAGTTGGTTTTGCATGAAAACGAATCAGAAACTTTGATTTTCGTTTTCTGAGTAGGCTCCCTGGGAGCCCGTTCTAGTAAAAACGGAAATCGTTTCGTAAGGACTTATAAATTTCTTATTAGGTTTCGTGCAAATACGGTATGTGATATAATATTAGGTTTTGCACGAAAACGAATCAGAATGTTTGATTTTCGTTTTCGGAGTACGGGCTAAAAAGTGATACTCAAACCACCTGGTTTGAGGATCATTTTATATCGCATTTTCTTTAATCGCATTTGGTGTATTTGTGAGCGGTTTGTTGCGGGAAATGTCTAGTATCGCAATAATTTACAACTTTCAGGTAAACTGTAAATGTCAGAATATCGCTAGTTTGCGGTATTCGCACATTAAATGCATAAACCACACAGAAAACCGCATATTTGATTAGAATGAACTAACCATAAATGTGATTTTCTGTGTGTTTGGATTCGGTTTGTGTTGTGCTTCGTATCTCCGCATGCGGTTGTCACCGCATCTCAAAATGCGATTCAGTTCCATGCGGTAAGTTATTGCGTTTCCAACACTACAACAATAACCCGCTTAACAAACTCCTTACGATAGATTCCCGATGCGGTTCGTTTAAAGCGATAAATCAAAGTTGCTAATTATTAATCGATTAGCAACAATGTTAAGCGATGCTTAAATTCAGTGTTACTATGTTAAGTAGATGCTTCGAAGCATAGCCAAGTCACATTACACAACACTACTATAAACATTCATAAGCATTTACACTATACAATTTACACTATCAATGTAAATATTAACAATCTCTTCTTTATCTCGCCTTTCTATTGTGTATTTACTAAGTTACACGATTCACCGATGCCGACGGCTCTTTCGGTAAGACAAAGCCCCAACATCTGCATTTTATTCCATTACAAGTAAATTATAAAATTGAAACGTCTAAACATAATGTGGGTCAACATGGCCACCTGCAAAGCGCGTATACCATTCTTATCGATCGACAAATAAGCTGTTTCATTTTATTTTAGTCGACAATACCGAACAAAGTGGTCGATAAAATAGTTTTGTCGTCGATTGATAGGAACTCTACTCGCTATGCAGATTCGCCGCGATTTTGGTACAATATTCATAATATAATTTATTTACAAACACACCAAACCCGAATTGTATGTTGCCACGCAAAAACAGTTGTGCTTCATATGAAGCTTTGGGATGAAATACAGATTCGAGGGTACATTGTACGGACGGAGTACGCTTGTTTGTATTTCAGGTTGTGTTTAGTCCACTGTAACACAAGTTTATTAACGGAGTAGCGAATGAGCATACGAGTCGGTTGGCCATCGTCCAATAAACAAAAACATCCTCAAATAATACATATTCCTTTAGTTTCACCTAGATATCTGTAAAGTTAGCTTCGCTCTGGTCGATCCTGTCATACACTTCACTAAACTGTGGCTGTTGTCATGACAGAAACCAATATCGCAGGTATAAGTCATAAGTCGTATTTATAAAATAGATTGTGATTGAAAATGTCATGCTCACCCATTTAAATCACATTTGACAAATAGAGGTATGATCTAAGCGGGACACCATGAGATTTTCAATCCATATCTACAACACGTCGAATCGAAGGAGTCGAATGCAGTTCTATGACGTGTAAATTGATTATTTAGGTACCAATAAAATCTTGTATCTCGTGTTCACCTATTTCATATATATCTTGGTGGTTCTCATTGACAGATCTAAATCGGTTCGTCATACATAAGCCTTCGAAAAAAATGGTCTTGTCTACTCGCATGCTCTTTCGTTATTCATTGTACTCGTCTGAATTCTACCATCGGACCCTGGACGGATTCTGAGCAAAGACGCTTCTCAAGTAGCTTTCTCAAGTGACAAAATAGTCGACTAGACGTGAATTGTTTTGTATCGGTCAGTTTTATTTCGATCATTGTGTGTAGCACGCCTTAATTTGCGTGAAAATTTGTAGGATATAACGTGTTAAATCTACGTGTTTATTTATTTATTTTAGAATAAGTTCACCAGATTGGCAGCAATGGTAACTATCCAACGTAGGTATAGAGTAATTTAGTGTGAAATAACCCAACAATCAATCTCACTCGTCAAAATATTTCACGAAAAGTTAACCTGATTAAGGTTGATTGTGGGCGATAAGCCGATAAATGACTCGACCACATACAACGTTAGAATTAACCCCATGCCCGCCGACTGTCAACCACACATTCGTTCTAGGATCAACAGTCTATTAACCTATTTGTGATTTACTAGCACCCATGTTTACCGAGTAACGAGGGGCAATAATCGATTTCACGTATTCAGCTACCATTCCCGAATAATCGATCATATTTTGAGATTAACTATGAGGCCGGATTGCCTTCGGGAATTATTCCCGTCCCCACAGACCACTGTTATCCAAGTCATAGTGTAGGTTAATTTGATAGAGTAATTCATGTCCCATGATTCGAAAACCTGTGATCTTTAACAGGTTTTCGAATGATAATTTTAACCATAAAATAGACTCATTTGTAACTAGTCAGAATCATAGTGAGAAACCTCTTGAGCGCGATAGACCACTGCGCGGTGCAGACCATAGCCACCACAGACCAGTGGCAAACCACTGCACCCTTGACGTTACATGTTAGCACAGAAGCTACCCTCGTTTTGCACAGAATCCAGTCCTGACGTCATTATCGTTACAGGCACGAGGTCCCCGTCACCAGCCAATCGATCAACCTCGTACATATGGACGAGGAGATTGTGGTTGTCAACAAACCGGCTTCAATCCCCGTAAGTGGCAATTGAGACAGCCATGTTATGTACGCTTCTTGTAAACTTGCTGCTTTACTAACTGTACTGCTGTAGAAAATCATTCCTAATACGTAATATGGCTGTACGATACAGGCAAAGTGACAAGAGACCACGACCAGTCCAGGGGTGTTTTTTAATCCTGGAGATCGCTGTCTGCAGGTTTAAATAAAATGGTGTTGGACTCAAATTCGGAAAGGTTCACGTATTTAACAGCCATGTTATGTACCTACACTTCCTTTAACCTTGCTGCTGCACTAACTTTACTGCTGAATAAAACCATACATAATTTGTACGCTGAACTATGCAGACCAATGCGTTTATGTGTCTGCAGGGTTAAAAATAATGAAATGGATATCAAATTTGGAAAATTAAAATTGCACGAACTGCTTTGATCATAATCTTTCCCATATTTGAAATCCAGAATCAAACCATTTTCTAAATACAAAACTGGTGTAGGCTTTATGTCATAATATTTATTTATTGTTCGTAATAAAAATGTATGAACTTCACCTTATACGCTCTACTAGACGCATTGATCGCTTGGTTTTAGCACCTTAAGGGTGCTTTTGCACTGGGTCTTATCCGTATTTCTCAATCCGTGAATATCTACAGATCGAGAAAACTAGACAATTTGCAGTATTATTATTTATTGCGATTTGCATATTCGAAACAAAACGCAAACATTCATATAAAAAGTACATAATACGAAAAGTTCTTAGAGTCATTCACGATTCTACTCGGATTAGACTGCAGTGCACCCATGCTCTAACTTTTAACGACACAACAAATCATCAGTCATAATTCCACAATCTACACACTTTATGTATTGTAAAACTTCTTTTCTTCAGCGGTCACTTTAGACTTCGCTTACTAACTTGATTGTTACTATCTGTAGTGTTGGTAGATTTAACTGCACTAAGATGGTAAATCTTCGTGCTGTCAGTACCTTATTACCTTTTCATTCTAAAGAGCGTTTATAGCCGAATGCAATCGAAGTGTCACTAAAATTGAAAATGACAAGGTCCTAAGGTGGCATCTTAGTGCATCCTGTAGGTACTTTGAGGTGCGTTTACATTTGTAGTACGTCAACGAACTACCGTGATGATGTTGGGAAAGGGTGGGCTTAATGCCGAGGCATTTTCTACCTGCCAAACAAAACCATATGTTTTTCTTTAATGTCACACTGACTGACAATATTGGTGACTGTCGTCTTTAATTTTTGATAGTTTATATAATGTAAATCCTGTTATTGGCTGTAAGTTAAATTTTTAGGTTTAGTTACTTTTATTTGAGAGAGCTGTGGCATTACGTACAAAATGCAGCTAGCGTCAAATAAAAACTAAGGACATGAGCTACGTTCCTAAAACAATATACCTACCTACCTACTACAAATATAAACCTACTTCTAAGTAAACGACAATACATATGGCTGTAGTGTGCTAACTATATAGGATCAAAATCAAATAATTACTGTCAACAAGGAACAATAAATCAGGTCATAGTGGTCATAAAACAAGCACCAGATTTTTTTTTTTGCAATTACGAGGGGGATTTTTAGTAGTTACCATTTCACATTAATAAAATGTTGATTTATTCGAGTACCGCTCTTGGTATTTCATGCACTATTTTAGTGTGACAATGTACTTTCTATCGATATTTCAATGGTCACATTGGTTACCGTTCGCTTTTCATAGTTTCCATAGTTTCAGGAGGAGAATGACCGTATTTCTTTGAACTTGCTGACTGAACTTTTTCATGTGCATTTTATAGGCTATAAAAAATAACGTCATAACCCTAAAACTTCATAATTTCATGCATACACGTACCTACCTACCACGTCTAACTATAACTCTAGTAAAGTTGTAAAACTGCAAAGGTAAAATTAAAATAAAAGATACCGTATATGCAAAGGTAGGTTAGGTATGTACATACATTTATGACAATATTCAGTGAAGCGAATCGCCCCGTGACCACGATTGCTGTAACGCGATAGAAACGTAAGGGAAATAATAACACAAGATACGCTATAATTACCCAATAATCATTTGATCACAATCATTAATCATAATCATTAATTATTCAGCGAATTTTACTATTCCTTCATTTATTTTAAAACAAGTAGCGCGACAATTGAAATGAATAAGAATAAATTGATTAATTCAATTTATTTAAATAGAAAATAGGGATAGCTCCCGGCGTGATCGCGGCGCTAAAAGTAATCAAATACAATCAAAACAAGTTACTTATATCGTGGCGTGATTGT
Source organism: Eupithecia inturbata (assembly GCA_963662085.1). NCBI lineage: Eukaryota > Metazoa > Arthropoda > Insecta > Lepidoptera > Geometridae > Eupithecia > Eupithecia inturbata. Next base: position 2,497,474 of record OY759180.1, on the reverse strand, counting down.
AGGCAATCAAAAGCAAACTAAATAAACTCGAAATGGTCGCACGAAGGTAAACAAGTAGCGAAAGCACGTCCCGATTCCATTCGTCCCACGATCCCCATATAAATCCGCCATGATAGATTACGGGCCTTTGAGCCGCTTTCGCAATAAGATGCCGTCAAACTCCTGTAGGCGTAAAGCGGTCAGTGGGGATTTTAAGAAATGTAACTGAGAATTTGAAAAGATGGGGAAAACGGGGGTTTTGCGGGCTTTCAAATTACCACCAGGTGAAATGGCTGAGCGCTAGCCAATAAATAGAAGCATACATAGATCGCTTGTGGAGCAGGATTAGAATTTGCACCACAACAACTCTCCCTGCGGGTCTCGTCAGAGGCGACTAAGGGACCAGCAAGGGTCGAGCAGCAGTGCTCCTGCAGAACAGATCCACCAACGAATTGGGATTCCCAATCCTCATCCGCATGCCCAGTGTGTGAATTATATCACTACCCCCTAATGGTAAAAGCCATTGAGGCGCTTATCAGTGGAGGTCTATGTCCAGCTGTGGACTAGCATCACCTGTAGATGATAATACAATTTGGTAAAATCATAAAGAGCCAATTGTGATATAAGTTGTCAAATTAGTAACCACAAAACAATGGACGGACCTATAGTTACAGAACCTACTAAATACCAAAAAATATTGACTATTCCAAAACCTTTGTAACTTAGCGACTGTATTTCTACCCCAATTAGCAAACAAATTGAAAAGCCTCTAAGTACTTCATTTTGTAAATTGTACGCAAACATGCAATAGTTAAAAAAATTAAATGACAGACATAAACAACACTTTTTATTAGGCGAATCACATCTACATGGTTCAGATTTTCTTTCCTGACCTGAGACCCATTTTGAACTCTCTCCCATTGTGTTTAGATCTAAAACATTTGAACTGTAGTTTTGATATGAGATCCTATATTGTGGTCTTAAAACATGAATGTAAGCATGCTTGTAGGTATCTGGTATCGGTATTTGCATGCAAAGTGGACTTTAGCGGCTAAGGCAGACTGGCTAGGGCAAATCAGCACTATCTTGCACCCTCAATTAATGTTCATATTAGAATATTGTCGAAATCAGCCTAAAAAGACGTTGTGGTAGGACCTCTTGTGATATTTAATGTAGGTATGTATTGTTCAGAACTACAGGGTAACAATTATTTCCGAAACAGAACATGGGATCTGTTACCCGGTTGTTTACACATCTCTAACGCGTCTCATAGAGGTTCCACTAAATATATTCAAAAGGGCGTATCGGAATGGCAACTATTTTAAATAACAGAGTTTTGTAAAGTGGCCGGGTGATACGAGTATAACGGGGTTTTCAGCCTTAATTTTATTCGTGATTTATAAGTACAAAAGTTTTCGATAATCTCTCCATTCTAAACGATGTGCCAAATCCATAGATTGTCAATAAACACCACGCTAGCAATACGTATGATCCAACCTTATTCCACAAGCTGGCAACGTTTTTGCCGTGCAGGCTTGTAAAGCATTTTGAGCTCGTGTCGAACTAGCATATGTCTAGTTTTAGTTAGATTAGATGTTACGTGTTTTGCGAACTTTAGTTAAATAGCTTTTACCTAAATGAAAAATTCAAATAAGCGCATCAATTTTAAATGGAAGGAGATTTTTACTATAGCTGCTTAAACACGCGGGCTTGACGTTAAAAAAGAGGTAAATAAAATTCGGAATTTATGCGCCATTTTCAAGTACGAATTTTTTCGTGGAGCTACGACACCATCTCCATCAATGGCCTAGATGCGCGCCGTGACAAATTTTGTCACCGTTTTATTCCGTTATTTTTCATGCGAAAGAAGTGCACGGCATAATATTTTTGCAGCGCGTATCTTACATAGTCTGGCAGGTAATCTTTTTCTCAGTTATTTCGAAAGTAAATTGGAATAATTCATTTTAGCTTTTACTTTTTAGTTGGTAAAATTTTAAACCTATTTTTTAATACCTACTAAATCGAAAACTGTAGGAAAACCATTCAAATTCGTTTATCACTATTACCCTTTATAACATTATTTTATGTGTTATTATCATACATCATCGCTTACAAAAATATTATTATTGTATTATTGTGTTTATATGTTTTGTCTCTGTCCCGTCTATTCTCAGTATCTTTATCTCTATTACTCTTCAACACAGATTAATCAAGTCAAAGCTTTGCTTAGTTCCTTTTATTTAGCTTCAAGTTTAGCTTCAGCTTTTAGGGGAACCCAATCATAGACTCAAAATTTTGCACAGCAAAAGTAGGAACTAATTAAAGCTTTCTAAATAAAACTCTATTGTGTTTGTCTTAACGCACATAATTGGTTCTCTTATCTCTTACACAAACCAAGATCTGAACAAAACAGAGTACACAATAGTTCATGTATTAGACACGTTAACAGGGCTGAAGCCAGGACTAAAATTTGGGTTACGCAATCCGTAAATTAATAAAAGTCCAACACTCTTATACTACTTAAATATTATTGATATATTCATGAACAGTATGAATTACTATTTGCAAAGAAATTATGTTTTAGTGCAAGATTTGTTAGAATATAAAAGGCTGATTTATGATGAAAATGTGCAACACACAATAAGTTCATTTTTATCGACGGTTGATTGTTAACAAACATTATAAAAGTCGTCCATTATGGTCTGTCTAGAGTTAGATTGGGCATTAAAGTGAATTGTATTTTTCTTATTGTTTGTGAATAAAGTTGTTATTAAATGAAATAGCCAAGCTGAGTTTCCCATTTCCTTTTGCCCCTTTTTACGGCCGCGATACTTGCTACGGCCCTGTGCTATCCCGCCACAGAGCAGTTGGGATTTAGGTACTCGTCTCGTAAATAACACGGCAACGCGACGGCGATGCTGAACGAAATCCTGTTTGCTCGCTCGCTGTGCATTCTCTGATTATTTATTATCTATGATGTTGTAATTTACTTTGTTTCTTATAAGTGTTGTCTTTGAGTTTTTTATTGATTTATGTGCATCTTATAAAATACAGGATCATTCCATTTCATAGGGTTACGTTATCATGGTTACGTAAAGTTAAAAACCTACGTAAAGTCACACGAAACACAAAATCACAATCAATTTCATTTATCTACTTGTTATCATTCAATGTTTTAGTTAGCACCGTGAAGTTGCTTTTTACAAAGCCGATTCAAGCATGACAGAAATATTCTAGTTCAATAAAACCATGAATTAGAGTTTTAGTGACCATTACTCAAAGTCAACGAAACCACGACTCAAAGTCGTTAAAACTGACCCAAAAACCTTGACTCAAAGTTAGTTACAACATCAAACAGCGTAGTATCCGTATTGATGTTGTTATTCGTGGTGGGCCAGGCACGAAACTCCAGTGCTCGCCAGTCCCTTGCGCGTCATACATGTGGACGAAGATCTTCTTGTGCTAGACAAGCCTTGCTCGCTGCCGGTGAGTGCGATGACCTTTGTATCAAACTGTTGGACTCTGATCGGCTGAAATATTACCCACCTACTTTATTGACAAAGAAAATTACAATTGTATTGTATTGTATTCATTTATTTCAGATAATAATCCATCATACACACAATCAATTAACATTCAAAATTACAATCAATAACATAAAGGTAGATAAATTCAAATAATAATAACAAATAAAACTAGTATTTACAATTGAAACAATTAAGCTAACTACCACCTACTTACCTACTCAAAGTGACTACAAGAAGACTGTGTATTGGTTATTGATCAGTTCATAAAAATCATCTGTCATGCATGGAACTCATTATATGACACCAGAAGTAGGTAGAACAAAACGGTTTTAAAGAATTACCAGTCTCTTCTTCGAGATAGACTAACACAAAAGGTATTTATTAGGCCCACAACAGTAAATTGCTACTGTAGGTATCATCGACAAAGAAAAATATACAAAAGTAAGTTGCGAGACACCAAAACGGCCTCCACTCAGAGCTTGGAGTGCGTCTACAGCGCTGGTCTTCCGTGTCACCTTGTTGTTGGGATAGCAATACCGGCAAAGTGATTTCTAAAGAACTTTTATAGAATCAACAACTTACCGATAACAAAGAAGTTGATAACAAAACCTGCTCTTTCATCTGTTGCGCTCCTAAGTGTACAAGTATTCTGAGTGAAGAGAAATTACTTTAACAATGGCTTTTGTACGTTGTCTTATCTTGTGCCGGGGACACACCACTTATCCGCAAAAGGCTAATAAGACCCATAAAGCTTAAAAATAAAGCTTAAATATCTGACCTCGTTTATAAACGTTCTCTTTAAAGTCAGTTTTTAAAAGGAAAAAGCAGAAAACATACTCCAACAAATCCAGTTTAAAAACAACGGTAGAATGTCACCTCGTCAAATCTACAAAGACAAGTTTAATCTAAATTTATAGCGAAAATTCAGAGCAATATTTCTCCCGTACAACTTTTTAAATCACAATTTCTTTGTCCACAATTTTATCTGAATTACGACAAGTCTCAAAGGATGTGGAAACTCCAATGAGAAAAGAAAGTAACAACACTGAACACGGAGATATAAAATGGTGGCAACAGTCGTGTTAAATGAAACTTTTTCTTGTGCTTTTAGTCTACAGGTTGGCTGTAAGAATTTACGGAGAAGAGTTAATCTCTATTGAATCGGACTTTTAATTACCGGAGATTTTTAAAAATCGGTCCAATATTTTCAATAGTTTCCGTAAATATGTAGGTATTAGGTATCATTACAATAGAAAAAAGTATAGGGAAGTCTTTGTCAAGAGGCGAAACATCTAAAGGTAGAAAATAAATCGGAACCTTTAGGTACTAACTCATTATACCCTGCCCTGATTCCATCCCTGCATCTCATATTCGCCATCAGAGTCCGACACGATTGTATCTGCACAAAGTTTGGGACTGTTTATAAATATTTATGTAATTTAAATATACGGTCTAGAAATGCCACTTGCATGTGGTTCACTTGATATGCGAGCCTTCTTTATATATCTTCTCTTTCTATCTTTACGTTTGTTTCTTCTTTTTTAATAAAGGTTATAATCTGTCAGCAAATGATTTAGTTTAATTGTAATATTTAGTTTTACATTGCGAATTCTCTAGAATTAAAAAATATAATTATGTTTTCTTTGCGAGAGAAATGGTAGAGCACCTAACTCGTATGAACAAAAGAGGTATATCAAAATACATATGTATCAAGGATTTAATAGCTTAATGAGCAAAAATTTTGATGAGATAATATATTAAGTTAACTTGAAAAGTAGCGAAAGTAAATTCAAACATTTCACGTCTTAAAGCAACAGCAAGTCACTCTAATTTATCGCTCCGTTTATACAAAATGTTGAATACATTTTCAATGGAATTTACAAAGTTTCGGCTAATGATGAGCTTTTCTCGCAACAGCAACTTGCTATACAAATCAGCTTTCCGAGTGCGAAGTACGTAGAAATTAATATACGAAACAGAAAAGTACAAAACTGGAGGTATTTTGTATAGAACAATGTATTAAAGAAAACCTGCTTTCTAAGATATACAAGGAGTTGTTAAAGTCAAGCGAAAATGAAGTTTAACAATCAATTGTGTGACTTGTTCATTCAATTCAGTTTATGACGAAACACGAACTAAATTCGTTTTAAATCCTGTAGTTTGCTTACTTAGAAACGCCTTCAACAATTGTAACAAAATTTCTATTTCTATTACTTTATTATATTTATATTGCATGCTATAATTTTACGTCAGTTACTCAACTTGAGAAACAGTGTTTGAAATTTTGAGCATGTGTGAGACGAGAACAGTTAAATTTTTATTTTATTTGTTGTCTTCTATTTGCTTGCATGTCATCACGGCTTTTATGTGTGTCATTTTGCATTTGCGACGCAGTAGCTACTTTTGCTTTTAAACCAACATTAAAACTACTTGTTTAAACTTAATATCCATATCAAGCAGTGACTCCTGTACATTTAAAATCAACTTTTCGAATATATTTTTAATATTATTATTCATGTACAAAATATACAGTAAAATATCTAGTGAACTCCCCTAACGAACCGCAGTTAAAATGTTCTAATGAGACAAGCTTGTTTTCCATAGGTTCATCCGTGTGGTAGATACAGGCACAACACGGTCGTTTTTATACTTGCAAAGGAGTACAACTTGAAGAACTTGAGGACCATCCACAGGCTAGACAGGTTAACTTCAGGTAAGCATAAAGACGTAACAGCAAGAATCTGCACCCAAACAATCGTCTGCTCTTTTTGGATTGTCCAGAGTAATTTGTCTTTTCAAATCATTTTACGCCCAGCATCCTCCAAAGCGGATGTAATAGAGAGATTAATTGTGAATATAAGCGGGTTAACTACGAACTTACTTTGTGTTGGAAGAACACCAACGTTTCATCCCTTAACAAGGACCCCCTTAACGACGAAAGAGTCCCTCCTTCGTCAAACAACGAAAGTTTTTATAGTATAATAGAGATGTAATATGACAAAAATAAATCCTTTAGGTAAATGTCGTGATGGTTACTTGACGCCATTTAAGCACCAACACATGGTGCTTAAATTGGTGATTTATGAATCTACCATAGTTAGAAATATAAACTGCAAAGATGCAAACCTACATAATGTATGTGGAGCATAAAACGCAAGACATGAAAATAAAGCTCGCTTTATTAAATGGCTACTTCAACAGAAAATGACGGTGATGTTATTTGTATAAAATTGTCTAATAGAAAGCATAAAATCGCACGGAATGGCAAAATTTAGGGAGGCCTTTACCCAGCAATAGGACGGAATAGGCAGAAAAGAAATTCAAGTACCTAAGTTGCTTTTGAAAAGTGGCCTAAAATATATTATTAATTTCCCTGTATATTTCCAATTAACTTAAAACAACTTCACACATTTGCGTCACGAATCAAACATTGATCGCGTTTACTCTCTTGACATCCAATTTAAATGTCCATAAAATTCACCTCACTTCCGATGTCGACAGTGTAAACAGCTACACAGTACTTGAAGTGTTTGTTGACGCGTCGAGTTTGTCGCAATCAGGTCTGCTATTGTTCGGGCGAAGTCCTAAGAAGGCGCGACAGATGGAACATCAGATCAGGAATCGGCAGGTGCAGAAGGAATATGTTTGCAGGGTTGATGGCGTGTTCCCTGAGTGAGTACATTTTCTTGTTAATTTTGCTTTACAAATAAAATAACGGATCACACACAGTTAAAGGCCTCAGCACGTACTTCCAACACTTCACAACACAAAAATGAGCATTCATATGAGTATAATAATAACAATAATAAGCTAGCTTCGCGGCCGGTAATTTACAGTTTTGATATATTTTTACTGTAGAATAGTTTTACAATATTTTATTTTCTATAGTAAAAAAAGTATTTTATAACGAGATTTGAAATAAATTATGTGAATAATAATGCTGGACAATCCACACAGCATCGTCTAGCCTCAAGCTAAGCAGAGAAAAAAAACGTAAGTTTTTTTTACATTGCATTTTAAAGTAACAAAATGGCTTCCCACAAACTTCAGACTTCTGTTATCTTATGCCGTCAATATAAAATGCATCTAGAGGCTAGATGATGTGTGGATTGTCCAGCATTATTTATTATTTATTTATTTATTTAAATATTACGAGTAGCCCATATTTGAATGCGCATATTTGTGTGGTGTTGTGCGGCGGTAGATGTGTGAGCGCCAACCTTAAGAATAAAATTGTGCTGATTTTTAAATATTTTGTTATATGTAATATTTTTTCTGAGTTTGTTTTTATTTTCGTTCAAAGTATTTACCTACAGAAGGGTATCTTTAATTATTTCCTCGTTTCTAGCAATGGTAATTGCTACTTAAGTTGGGATGGCAATAGCACCTTTTCATATATAGGCTGTCAAACACCCTGTATTATGAAATAATTCCTTGTTTTTTTCTTATATAGCAAAATATTCATGACAACTTGACTGCCTGACATCGAAACGGAAAGTGATCTGGTCCACAACGTTGTTCCGACGTGTTTTTCCGATATAGTGGGGCTGCATAAATCTACAATAACCTGCAATTTAAAAAGAAAACATTTATACTGCAAATGCACTTTATGATGCCGGAGGCAAGATAGACGGGCGACAATATAGCGACAGAAATTCTGAAAAGTTTTATGCGACGACGTTGAATTTATTATTAGTTAACATAACAAAAATTGGAAACACCGAAGATGAGTCAATGAGACTCTAAAATAATATTGATGAAGTCCCCATTCAAATAATGAAACTGAATCTAATTCTTGTAAAGATTAAAAAACTCAGGACACAACCTTATTTGAGATAGTAGAAGACTTAAATTAAAATAAAGTAATTATAATTCGATTGCATTTCTGTGATATTATCATTAGTATATTGTTCGTGCGATGTTTCGACGACAGTTTGAGTGGATATTTATTTTCGAACCGTATTGTCAAACTGCAAGCTGAAGTGCCTTCCATTGTGCCAGTGTTGCTTCGAGTTTACTTTTCATCAGTGAACCAATCTATTCAGTGTTTGGCACTCGACTGAGAATAACACCTACTGTTTATCGGGTAGTATGGGGTGTTTGGCTATCCATATTTACTGTTTTTCTCTATGCTCGGAAACAAAATCTCATTTGGATGCTCTTGAAACAAAATTATTGCCCACTACATGAAATAATAGAAACACGATAAAAAAAAAATACTTGAATTATATTGTAAGTACTAATTCGACACTGACATGCCCTTTCCGACTTATTTTAAAATTCGACTGCGACAAATTATGATATCTGATCTCCCGTATTCCCCAGAAAAATTGATCGTGTTTTGTTTTTAAACACCCTGAGTAAGCGAAATAATGTAAAATATTGGGTTAAGAAGTAACTTAACTATATGTATTTCATTTAGTTACTAAAAGTTTTTCCAAAATTTAGTAGGAAGACTACTGCTATGCCGCATGATCTCGTTAGATGACGAAATTTTAATATGTGATTGTTTCGCAGCGACGAGATCGAATGCCTAGAACCGATAGAAGTAGTGAGCTACAAGATCGGCGTCTGCAAAGTGTCGCCCAAAGGCAAGGACTGCTCGACGACGTTCAAGCGTCTGGGGTATAACGCGGTCAGCAACACCAGTGTGGTGCTGTGCAAGCCCAAGACTGGACGGATGCACCAGATACGCGTGCATTTGCAGTATCTGGGTAAGAAAATTGTTTTGTTAGACCAACGATTTTGTAGCGGTCGCAGGGAGTCTATGGATGGAGCCGGCTCAGGACCGCTATTCGTGGCGTCGTTTAGGCGAAGGCCCATGTGCAGCAGTGGATGTATGCGGCTGATGATGATTATGTTCTGTTGGTTATCTTTTCACGGTTCTGTTCTGCTGAACGGATTTTACTGTGTCAAGGAGATAGATCTAGTTCCAGGAACATTGATTAGTTTACCCAGAATAAACGCACGCGTGCTACGAGTATGTTAGTAAGTGAAATGAAATATTGCTGGATAATCCACACAGCATCATCTAGCCCCAAAGTAAGCAGAGCCTGTGTTTTGGGTACAAGATGACTGATATAGGTGCTTAATCAATTACATTCATAGATATATATATATATCATTATATAAAACACCCAGAACACCTGTAACAAATATGTGCAGATATTTGTCCCGAGGCGGGAATCAAACACGCAATGCTCCTGCGTCGCGGCGGATCATCGCTCGCTGCTGGTCGTCAAATAATGTCATTCTAAAATATATTTAATGGTGTAACTTTATACAAATAGAAGAGTTTTGGCAGAAAATTAACTAGAGATTTTGGAAATCGTCAAATAACTAATAACCTAACATTAATTTTATTTAGTCTATATCAGAAAATTAGTTGTGTCCTTACCTAACACTAGATTTCCAGCTGCAGACGAGAAAATGTAGAAGATACTTCAATACGACTTCGAAAGGAAAACTTCTTTGATTGAACAAAAACAACTTTGTTTGTTACAACAATTATTTAGAGTTCCTTCTACATTAATTTAGACAGAGTGTGCGTATAAAATTTTAGAAAAACGAAGTGTCTAAAATTTTATAAACTATTTGTGGTTCCTAATATCATCGAAGGGACCCATACTACCTCTATGTACTGCCATTTTTTTCGGCTTAGACGTTAGAAAATGATTTTAGGTTAATTAGAGGTCCAAGACAAAGTGTCGCTTGATCCTCTAAGATTAAAACACTCAGTCTAAATAAGTACAGCGGGTTAAACTAACACTTTCATGGCTTACAACGCGCTTACCCTGCACCTCCGGTCCGTGTAGCGCCGGTGGGCGGCGCAGCGTGTCCCTGCGGTTTGCCCCGCGGAGGCTGGGCAGTGAATGCGTTAACATTAATCGGAATTAGTCGAATACATCACCTTATGATTACACCCGTGTTCGATCCGTAGACAGCCTAAAGCAAACAGCCTAAAACAAACATACAGACGACTGGAGAATAGTAACCTCTACAATGTGTACACAACCTACCTACCTTGTATGGAGGCTAAACTCCCCATGTATTGTTGTTGGTGTACCTACAGACTCAAGCGTTAAGATCGTGAGGCATACATACTGTGTCTCCTCTCAACTTATGTATATCAAAGTCAAAAACTCTTTATTTCCATAAATACAATAAATGTACACTTACAGAAGGTCAAATTCAGTTAATTAAACACTGACACGGAAATATCGGAATATCTTGCACAGTCAGTGTGACATCTTCATCAATAGCTTTTAATTTGGATCGGTCTTGGACTGTCTAGAACACAATTTGACTACATTTGATATTTGCCTAGAGCTTAAAGTGGCTACTGCATAATGGGTCGAGCACTTCAATCTCCAAAACACAAATTGACTAGTGCATATTTTCATAGTGACATGATCCCAAGCTGTCGGGACATTCAGGTATAACATATATTTCCTATCTTTTAATGTTTACCTGTCTGTTTACATAGTTTAATAATACATAGATTATTATATCTATAGTGATGTGATGAACTATTTAAGATAGACAATATCACTTCACAGGAAGCACATTAGTCCATTACGAGTACAGACAAGTAAATATTTTAAGATTAATACTACACTAGTTATAGAAATTATAAACATTAAAAAAATTGAAATAATTATATTAATAAATTGTCTGTTTATATAGAACGCACTAGGTCAAAACTTAAAATTAAAGTAATCTTCCACAGAGTAAAAACAATGCTCAATAAATAAAAACAAAGTGAAAACTAATTTAGGCGCACTTTCTGGACAGTGAACGAATCTGAACCGCTGAATGCGGGTTGCCCAGGACCGGTCGTTGTGGCGATCTCTGGGGAGGTCTTTGTCTAGCTGTGGACTTTGTTTGGCTGTGATGATGTTATCTAAGTTTAAGAACTTAGATTAGAAGGGAGACTGCTTATTTACAAGATAACAGTAAGCTGTTATCTTGTAAATAAGCAGTCTCCCTTTTACTAAACTGAAAATATATCACAGCATTTTCGCCTAATAACATCACCATGCCATCTTCCAGGGTACCCCGTAGTGAACGACCCCCTATACAACCACCCTGTATTCGGCCCCCTGCGGGGCAAGGGCGGCGACACGGGGGGCAAGACAGACGAGCAACTAGTCCGCGACCTGATCGCAATACATAACGCCGAGAACTGGCTGGGCGTTGATGCTGCTGATGATGATATGCTGTTCTCGAAGCCGGTGCCTGATGATAAAGGTAATTTAATTTCCTTTAGTAATCACATTTCTGGCGTTTACTTCTCCTTTTTGAACACATTTAACTTATAAATAGATACTTTTGTCACGAGTACGAGTTACGACGATGAAGATTTTAGCTTTCACAAGTGTTTTATCGTCAAGTTTTTCTAAATGTATCTATATGTATAAAAGCGGTGGCGGTGTATAATAAAATCAGAACATTTATGGTAAATGGTAATTAGTAGTATAAAATCAAGCTCATCTGATAAAAATAAGTAGTATAGGTAAATTATTAAATGGTGTTGAAACGTCCCAATCACATTGTATTCCTTTCTATTTTCTGTTATTTTGTTATTATTATTATATCCTTGCAGTGGGTGAATATGATTGCGACACGGGCCCAGCGTCGCGGGAATCTTCGCCGCGACTGGAGTCCCCCGCGCCGGGGCTTACGCCGTCTTCTGTCATGACTCGTAAGTTTTACACATAATCGTTAACATCCAAACTACTAGTAAAAGTCTAGAAAAGTAGTCTTCAGTTTAGTATAAAACACCAAAAGTAAACAACTGGCGCCCATAAATAATCAAATGTTTGCAGACCTGTGATCGTGTTGCAAGTTTCTTCTTTTCAAGACGCCTTTTGTTATTTAGCTAAATCAGTTTAAGAATTTTTACTAAAATTAATGTAACCATATAAAAAGTTTCAATATTTTTATGATTTCTGCGATGTATGATGATTTCTGTGTCGCTTTCGTGATTACAAATTTCTCGTCTACTTTAAGCCACGTTGATCAACTTTAATGGTTTCAAAAGCTCTATGATGTCCACCGATTTCTTGGCTTCTTTCTCGATGTTAAAAATGTCTTGCCTACTTGTTTAGCCACTCTGCCAAGTCCATGCAGCGGTGCGCAGGCGCCGATGGAGGCGGTGGAGTCGCCGGCGCAGCCCTCGCCCGTCGCATCGCCCTCCCTCAATGAGGACTCCAATGATGCCAAGGTTAGTTATCTAATTCAGGTTTACCTTTTTTTGTATGTATTTTATTTAAATATTATAAAACATATATATGACTTAAATTATAAAACACTCCATAATAGCAAGTACATGATTTGTGAGATTAATTTTGAAGATTAAAAGAATATATTTAAAACACAGAATTGAAAGAACGTACTAACATTGTTTGAGACACGAAACGGTCCCTGTCTTGCATGATATAGTTCTGCTCACAAAGAACTCTGGTCTTTTGGCAAAGCCGTTAGGGCTATCAAACATACGTTTGTTACATGTATATGGTCGAATGATAAGCTGACAAAAGACTGTTGTTGATGCTTTGGTTGTTTACAAAAGTGTTAGATACATTCAATTACATGCGTGAGTTTAACACTAGCGGTGTTGCCCAAGGCATAGTTTTCTGACTAAAACTCTGCCTTGTTTTCGTTAACAATGTCATTTTATGAAAGTATTTTCTTAGTGAAGTTGTTTCCTCCACAGTCGGACAAAGTAACAGTAGCGACGCAGACAGGCTGCTCGGCGACTGCCACCCGCTCAGCGCCGACGGCGGCGACCGACGCGCTCAGCTCTGACCCGCATTGTTACGAGTGCCGCGTGCGTTACCGCGACCCGCGCCCGCGCGATCTCGTCATGTATCTGCACGCGTGGAAGTACAAGGTAACTTCTTCACTATTTTCCTCTTATATCATCTGGCAACAGCCCAAGCCGAGACTCGCACCTTAGTGGTGGTCCTTGTGCGTGTTGCCCCAACCTAACTTTACCGGCAAGGCGCCCGCCACAAGCGCGGTAACGCTGTCATGGCCATCTGCAGCATCAACAGCATTTTAGTCCTTGCGAAAAATAATAAACGAGGTTACGATGGGGTTCTGGAAGGGTCTTGGTGAACGATTGCTCGGGGAAAACGTCGCTATCTGTCAATGTTGGCTGCGTTCTGGGAGCAGTCGGTGTTAGTGGAGGAACTACACTGAGTACTAGTAATGCATCATTCCCCTGCCTATTCAGGCCCCAAGCAACCGAACTCCTTGAAGAAGCAGAGTAGGACTGGTGCTTGAATGCTGCGCTACTGTATCTCAGAAGGTGTTGATGGAGGTGTAGTGAGACCGGCGTCAATCAATGGGGACTACATAACTACTTAGATATTCATCTGCATAGAAGGTTATCGGTCTGCTCACTTCCCATCCACATACGATCTGCTGCATTATCTCACGGATTCTATTATCTAACATATATATTGAAGGTATCAGTGAATTTTTCTAATGTCCGTTTTAGGTTCCCATTAATTATTTTGTGAATGAACTTTAGAACTATGTTAATTTGGAGAAGACTTAGTACCTATTTTATCTTACTTGTACCTATAGCTAAAGGTGATCTTTTTTGCAGGGCCCCGGCTGGGAGTACGAAACCGAGCTTCCCCAATGGGCAGGCATTGACTGGCAGGAGCAGGAGACCTCATAATCATCACTGACCACGCGCCTCGCCCGCCTTCACGTCACTGACAGAACGCATTGACGGATGACAGTGACATTTGTTAACAAAATTAGGCAAGAGGCGCATTTTGGGGCGTCACATCACATGCGAGATTCAATGCCCGTATTAATTGATCAATATCATAATACACTGGTGATACGACAGTCTGTCTAAACCAAAATATATTTAGGTGCAGTATGTTAGTAATTCAAATATGAATGCTCCTTAGAGACGCCCCTACACGGCTGACCGCCGGTTTTAAATAGCTAAGAAATAAGTGAGATATAGAATATGTGCCTGTTTATCACCTAGGGCGGTAGTCATTTTGTAGAACTATCATTTTTAATGTTGACGTTAATTTGTTTTGCTTTGAATCATTTCGCGATAGAAAAGGTGGTAACAGGTAACCTTGGTTTTAGTTATTTTATGTGCACTTTTGGTTCTGTTTTTATTACCACAGTTGCTCTGTAAAATATGGTGTGGTAATTCTTTTAACAACTTATTTATGTAAGTTTAGTCTTCAGTTCCTATCGGCCTAGAAAGTTTTTGTCAAGCTTTTTGTAGTGATTTAGAATAAATTTGTAACTTATAACGGTTATCAATAGTGTTGTAAATTGCTTAAACGAGGCAGGGTCTATACCAGAATCATAATGGATATGAATATAAAGTTAATCATTTTTAATATAAACCCCATAACGGGATAGCTCTTCTGAAATATTTCAAAATTCTTCAATTGCTTTGTCAAAACATGTTATTGGTTTGTAAATAAATGTTTTTTCGTCAAACTTGGACCAGTATTATAAAAAAATTCTTAAATAGGACCAGAAAAAGAAAAGCTATCTCTTATAATAATAGTCACATAGATAACTGTAATAATACGTTTGTACAATGTTATCGCATGCTCGTCGACGTCTTTGCAACGTCACGTTTTGGCTTCCATAGTTTTGAAGTAGGTAGTGACATTTGAAAAATATAATATTTATTCATGAAATTTTGTACTTTACATACATAACGTAGATATAAACTATGTAAAGGTATCTTCGAGATAACGTAATAGAATCTAATGAACGAAAATGTTATGCGAAAACCTTTTTATATAAAACTATCATATTTTAACTTTCATCTGCTATGTTTATGTTTGAGGCCAGTTGTGATGCGCATTTAATTGTTTTCTTATTTCAAAAAGACAATTCCTACAAACCAAAGCGATATTGAAATAGTTTCGATAACTTTTTGTATAAAACTGAAAAGTTATCGCTCGGTTTAGCAGCATTAGTAAAGACATGTGTGAGAATTTCTTGTCTATCATAATAAGTTTGAGTGTTTAGCCTAGGGCTCATGTTTTTTTGTTTGACATTGGATTGTTTTAAACACGCTGGTTCGTTATTCACTAGTGTTGGACTTTACTATCCTCTCGAAACGTATCTGACTACTTTAGTCTCATTTTTGGGCGTGAATATGTAATTTACTAGAAAGGGACAAAATACGATTCTTGATTGGGTAGGATAAGTCCAACTATTATAAAGTAGGACTTATGTATTCCTAATGTAGAATAAAAATTGTAAAAGACAAGTTTTTGTGACACTAAAATATTTTCACGAGCTTTTACATAAATATAATAACGATAATGAATATGTATATTTTATTACTTCTAGCGTAGATGTAGTTGGCAGAATATCGTTTTTAAACCGGGGGGGGGGGGGGGGGGGGGGGGGGGTCAAAAATTGACAGGTTTCAAATATTGTCTAGATAAAAAGTTGTTTAGTAGATGGCAACTTTATATGCCTCTTTTGCTGTCGACTGTAAATATGGCTTGAATATACCTAAATATCTCGCTCATGCTTTCTTTGTTACATCACTATCAAAATTAATATCATCCTGGCTGTTCATCACATGTTTTGGGATCAAGTTAAATTATATATAAAAGATATTAAATCGGGAGTAAATATGGGTACAGAAAAAAATATAAATCACATTAGTTCCATAAATAACTTTGTTTTTTTTAAATTAAATAGATGTTTGTATTGTATCCAAATAAGTGTTTAAGGGATTTATTGTAAAAATGCTGCGTAAAATTCGAAATCATTTTTTGTTTTAATCTTTTATAACTTTTGTGGCAAATGAATACAAAATATGACAGATGATTATATAAGGCTGGTTTTACACAGTATTTTTATATGTATTCCAAGTCTGTGGCATATCACCTAGGTACCACCTGTTAAGCGTTGTCGGCCCGAGCCGAAACGTTCTCAAGAATTGTTGTATTTTTATATAGTGCGTAAGGATATCCCCTATCATGAACTTACTATCTTATCATTATGGTGACGGTACGAAAATATTACATTAATCAAATGAATAACTGGATTTTGTTGAATTTTTTTTCGGATGGCAAATATTATTCAAGTATTTTGTTTCAACTAAAGTAAACGAAGGAATAAAAAAATAATCGACTGATTGAGCTTGCATGAACCTTCATGATGGTGATACAATAGCAAAATCTTACTGAAATGTATGAACTTTCATACATCAGTCTTATCTAATACAGACTTTTTTTTATCAAGTAGAAAACTAGTTCGCTTCTTATTCAAACTAAAGACGTAATTGTCCCAACTATTAATTTATTCATTTATTTGTAAGTAAATTTTCATGTGCCTTCTCAAAATAATGATAAAAATATAGATAAATTTAATAGTATGTTTTAACAGTTACATTGTTACGCGTTTTAACGTAAGTAGGATAACATCACAGGCACTATCGAGCTTCTTGTTGATGGCATGTTAGTAGAGAATACAAAAAAAAAACAGCCTAAAAACTGTTGGTCTAATCATTGGGCTTATAAAAACGATGTACAACGGGCCTAAAATACAACGGGCCTAAAATACTACAATAACCGTTTGGAATTTAAACATCGTGTGTAACGGGTTCTTGTTATAAATTTTGCATTCTCTATTTACAAGCTCGTTTTTGGCACTTCGCGAACTTTTGTAGTTCTTTTGCGTATTTCTTTAACTACCTAATAGCGTTCGCATTGTGTTTAGTTTACTCAACCTTGAAGGGAGGGTTACGATTTTGTCGTGCCATAAACGGCTTCTGCTAACTTATGTTTGTATTTTATATACGATGACATGATGAAAGACATTGATTACTTGATAAGTATATCATAATTAAGAGTATAATAGTGTTTTCTTCTTTAGGCTCATGTTATAAGGTTCATGTTTCCACTTAAAATTAATTAGAATAAAATTCATCATTGAATGTTTTTTGGTTTTATTTTAGTACCAATCAACTCAATAATAATTTCTTACAAGATACAAAAGCCCTTTTTCGTCCATTATGGTACACACTGAAGTGTATGAAGTAGGTATGAAAGTAACGTAGGTTAACGTTATCGCGTTAGTTTATTTCCTGCTAGGGTCGGAAAGGGAAAAGCTCCATTTCCGAAGAAATTGTCCTAAAATAAGGAAATTGAACGTACGTACATGAAAAAATGTTTATTTGAACCTATGAATACTTAATACAGTGTGCGAATGTATTATCGACCTTTTGGATGAAGATTTAGGGGAGACAGTAAAGCTTGAAATTGATGAGATATGCAAAGTGTTCCTACCAGCCGATAAACCTACAGAATAGATAATAATAAATATGAACAGACTAATTTAACAGAAATTCTAAAATCTCCAACGATTTTATTCTGTCTCAGATATGAACACCGTCTTAACATTGGAACAGCTGCGCGATTTTTATAAAACATAGCTTACGCTTTGCGTATAACTGTTAAACCATTGTTAAAACATAAAACACATCTAACCAAGTTAGTTTAAACTAGTTTAAAATTTACTCCTAACCTCGCATACCACATCTGGCATCCCGAATCTCAAGATAATCTGGGGTTAATTAATGGTGGAATTAGCACGGCTTTGCTGGGCCGGATGATTAGCCGATGACAGCATGTAAGTAGTAAATACTGATTACGGATTTGTCTTACCTGGAGGCAGGTGAGGCGTGAGTGTGAGTAACCTACTTACGTGCTAAAGTTTGGATGGATGAGATAATAAATAAATAATGCTAGAGAATTTAGTATATTCTCGTAATGTCAGTACAGGTAGGCACAGCGTACTTATTAGGTAACAGGCAGACACAGTTTGTTAGTTCTCGTGGTTTAGGAAAGTTCTAGTATATTAAAAAGCATGTGCTCTTCAAATAGATAACCGGTTTATTACATTTTAATTGAAGTTTTTGACAGAAATGTTCATACAATAAAAGTCAAAGCTAACTGAAGAAGCTGTTTATTGACCGATTAATTTATCTTTTGTTGAACGCCAGCCTCAGTACTAGTAGGTAGGTACACTCACTTAATCTGCACTTGATATAGCACTGTCAACGTAGCTACATGCTACGTCGGCGCGTAGCATATTTTGCTACGTCGTAGCAGAAGCGCTACGACGTAGACAAAGTGTCTACGCCGTAGCTGATTTATACCGTATGGTTATTACTAGGTTGTGCCCCCGGCTTCTTCTCATGGTATCATAAATTATAAATTATGATCATAATATTAAATTATTTGAAAGCAAAACAAATTGTTTCTGTGACTACCAAAAGTTCTGTTTTGGTATTGACTTTGGATTTCATTTAAAGATTTTAAATTTGGTATTCGTTAGGAATAGAATTTTATGACGTCAATAAACTAATACCATTGGTATTAGTTTTTTGGTATTAGAAAGGAATAGATCAAACGTAGGATTTAGGAATAATCAGCGATTAGTGCAATAATGTTTAAAATCGGACCAGTTTCGTAGATTACCAATTACTGTCGGTAATATGAATACGAATGGATTGTTGGTCCAAAACGACAGTATTTATGAGTATAAAACAGTAGATAAGTCGTGTTTTATTTACTTGTGTATTAAATGTTTGATCGTTAGGGTAATTTGTGCCCTGCACGATAGCCTGGCTACTAAAATATACAAGCTGGAGTAGAAACGGAGTAGGGCTGCCTGCCATGCTTGGTTAATATTGTGGCATTCATTTATTAGAGAAGTGACATGAATAAAAATGAAAATAGTTTCATGTTTTTCTGAATAAAGACTCACTTCTATATAATTTCATACAAACACGCTCGTCAAGTAAGTGCACTCAGTTAGAATAATTGCTGAAAAGTAGTACATAAATATGTATTGAAAATTGCTGAAAATTTTATTTTTTTAATAACACAAGTTCGTTTTGTATACCCCAAATAAAGCTATAAATAAATAAACGTAAAATATCTATCACTAATAAAATAAAATAGATTCAAGTCCAGCTCGACCAAATAACTCGATATTCCTGGCTATAAATACAAACTTCGGTTTTATAACAAACACACTATTATTTCTGTCAATTTCCGTCTGCGATGCCCTTCCAAGACAAACTATAACTGTAACAGACAGCCCTATCGGCCGGGGTTTCTAAAAAGGTTGACACAACCTTACACAAATAAGTCTAGAAGGGAAGGCGATCCATCAACCTGCTTCCTCCAGAAGAATTGTTTCTGAGTCACGCGACGGCAACCACTGCTTGTTTTGAGGTACCTACAGTTATAACCTAAAGTCCTTTTCACTTACTCTCATAATCAGAATGGAGTGTTTACACACTTGTGCACTATAATATTATGTTCTTCTCACAGCCATGTGAAAAGTCTCCGTTAAGACCGGCCCCCGCGCCATGTCCGAAATTCTGGCTGTCAGGGTATGTAACGATCATAAGTCGATTTCGATAATAGGATTCTCAGGGTGCAAGATTTACGATTGAAAACAATTTAAATTTCAATCCTAAATAGTGTCGTACAGCTAAATATTACCTACTTTCTGGCATGTAATGTGTTTACCATAAGTTTTAATTTTCTGTAGCAGTTTTTTAAGGTAAATAAAAATATTTTCATGTAATTTCATGTAGGTACGAGTATATTCATTAAGTACGGGGGGCAGCGAATACCTTTACCTTTGATTAAGTAGGTAGCATAATTTGCTATCGACGTATTACTGTCTCTATAATATGAGATTAAAATCAATTTTTACTTTATTTTGTTAATTTAGCCTTTCCACCTCTCATCACCCCGAAGAAAATCCTACAGAGGGTTAGTGGCGAACTATGAACGCCGCAGCTTCAGGGCTGAACACTCGAGTGGCGATCACAATAGGCCTATCATGGCCGCAGTGACACGAAAGCCACCTAAAGCAAATAAAAAATAAATAAATATACTGTACCGGTTTTCTTATAATTTCCCTAGGTGTTAATTTATAAAAGCCCTTTAAATTATTTGTGTATATTATTCGTTTAATTATTTAAATCGATAAAAAACTTGCTGGCTATGTTTCTACTTCTCAATACCCTTTAAAGTTCGCTATTTCATAGACCCTAAAACCACATACACACCACCTATCTACACAACCAAGTGAAATCGGAGCCCGCAATACCCAATACCTTCAACATTTATTCCTTCCCTCAGGTATTGCTTTGAAAACCATCAATAAATCGACGGTACAAATATGGTACTACAAACGGCTCTGCGATTGCTGAACCGAATCTACTCTGCCACAGGGGAAATCCAACCCTGTA
This sequence comes from Eupithecia inturbata, assembly GCA_963662085.1. Taxonomy (NCBI): domain Eukaryota; kingdom Metazoa; phylum Arthropoda; class Insecta; order Lepidoptera; family Geometridae; genus Eupithecia; species Eupithecia inturbata. The sequence goes on along the minus strand of OY759180.1, from coordinate 2,476,669 downwards.
GGTCCAATGTTTGATACACTGTAACGCGAATTTTCCGCTTTCTTTAAGTTTCTTTTGAGGACAAAAACAGACCAAGAGCCGTATTATAAAACTGTGACGAGTCATCAATCTATGCCTGTACTCTGTACTAGACTAATGTTGCCTGAAATAAATGATTGATTATTATTCACATTATTTATTTTACATTTTTTACTATAGAAAATAAAATATTATAAAACTATTCTACAGTTGTTTGTAATTTTTTGCAACAGTCTGCAGTTAGCTTAATTGTTTCAATTGTAAATACTAGTTCTAATTTGTTTTTATTATTGAATTGTAATTTTCTTCTACAGTAAAAATATATCAGAACGGTAAATCACAGGTCGCGAAGCTAGCTTCAAGCGGCCGGTGACTAGGGCTGCAGAGAGAGGAACTTCCTGACGATGCGCGCCGAGTCCAGGAGTACCGCCTTTTGGATCTGACCCTTGATCCAACTTTCTAGCGAATTATTATTATGCTTAAGTAACAACTTTCCATGGCAAAAGAATATATCAATGATTAAGCAAGCTTTTATAATAGGTACGGGCCTAAAAGGTAACATACTAATGTCAAAATAGTATAATATGTTGCTGTAATCCTTTACAGGCGATAGTACATTTATTATTATATATTATTTTATTAGCAGCTAAGTTCTTTGAAATGCTTGTTTTTTATAATTACAATTAAATATCTTTGATTGTCAAGAAAATTACAATCAAAGAATAGAAACAAGTTAGAACTAGTATTTACAACTGCAGACTGTTGCAAACAATCTACAGGTAGCTCAACTGATCCATATCAATACCAGTCGGAAGCGTCCCCAAGATGCTGGCAAGTGCATCAGATATAATTTGTTGAAATAAGTAAATAATTGAACTGAATGCAAAATGTATGGAGCTGAAGCATATACATTGACTCCCAAGCAATGCGTCGAATTTCAAATCTATTCGTAAAACGTTCTTTTCTTTTACCCGACTACCAACGGAGGAGGGTTATATAACTTTTTGTTAGACAGTTAACATAGAGCATGTAAATTTAATATGGGTGCTAATTAAACTGATTTCTTAGCATTCTCCTTTAAAAATGTACATTGTCCTCTGAATTACTAAGTCAGCCACCATCAATGCGCGTCTAAAAATTACTATCTCAGTCACTATATATATATCTTCGATTTAAGCTACTGTAAATACAACTTAGCTTGGCAGTTATTTTTTAGCATCTACGTTTGTAACATTTAATCAAACAGTAAACTTCTAAAATATTTATATATGACACCAATAAAATAATGACACTTAAAATTTTGCTTATACCTAAGCTCGTACCTAAGGCTCCCAATTTGACAGGCAGGGAGGCCTGCGACCATGCGTTGTCATCTAAATCGACATTCAAAACCGATGATAGAGTATTCTTTATTATGTTGTCTAAGCCTGGTGCGGCGGCAGATTTGGCCGAGGATCTCAAGAGACACAAAGCCTACACATTTGCTCCCTTTGGGGTCGAGTCGAGACCCTACTAGGTCCGTGGGGTACCGAAGCTCTCCGGGTTTTTAAAAAGTTATCTGAGCGTCTGGTCGACGCGGCGCGTGATCCGAGAGCTGGCGGGTATCTGGCGCAGCGCATCAGCATTGCCATACAGCGGGGCAATGCAGCCAGCGTCTTGGGGACGCTTCCGACTGGTATTGATATGGATCAGTTGAGCTACCTGTAGATTGTTTGCAACAGTCTGCAGTTAGCTTTATTGTTTGAATTGTAAATACTAGTTCTAATTAATTTTATTATTGAATTGTAATTTTCTTTGACGATAAAGATAATTTTAATTATTGAAAAAAAAAAAATATATATATAATGTAATGTATTGTACCAAGTATATCAGTCATTTCATCTAGTACCCATAATACAAGCTCTGCTTAGCTTGGGGCTAGATGATGCTGTGTGGATTGTCCAGCATTGTCTATTATTATTTATTTATTAAAACAAAATAAAAGACTGGTGGACGGCCGGTGGAGCCCTTCTCACTCGCGCCAAACAGATCGTGCAGTCCCTATTTTCATGATAAAAGCATACGATGTAGGTATTATTTCACATGCTAAATTATAAGATATGATGCTTTCTAGTCAAAGCTTGAACTCATATTTTTTGAGGAACATAAATGTTGAAGCTGTAAGACGTAAAATGTTAGTTAGTTGTAAAATGTTAGTTAGTTGTAAAATGTTAGTTAGTTGTAAAATCCGTGACTGAGTTAGTAAAGTATAAAAAACCGTGAGACAAGTAAAAATAATTGTTGTTCTTTATTTGACGCTTACTTTGGGATATTCAGGTGGCATTTAAAACAAGGAGAATTAGTTTATTAGAAGATTAGTTTGTTTTCCCGTGGCTTAGATATAAAATCATAGGTGGTTTACGTGGCAAAAAAAAAATCTGCGGCCTGACTTATAATTCCCCATTTAATATTCCTACTCTATGATAAAATCGACTGCTATGAAACTGCTGGTAGTAAAAGCGATTCGTTGTATGAAATCGAACGATTCCGAACATTTGTTCGCGCCAAGTCGGTTAATAACTTTATCACACTTTGATCAGTTTGTGTGAAAAGTGCAATTTTTTTATTCATTCTTAGGTTCCACGTTCATTTTTAACACGTCACGTCACTATCAAAATCCAAGGAATTAAGAAAATATTTTAATTGCTTTATTTCAGTTCAGTACAAGTGTACATAAACACACTAATATTTTAATGCGAAAGTTTGGATGTCTAGATGTATGGATGTTTGTGACCTCTTCACGCATCGACAGCTGAACCGATCGGGCTGAAATTTTGCATGGATAGTGTGTAGCTCTAAGCCTGGAATCAAACGCTACTTTTTATTCCATAACAACAGTTCCCATGGAATAGAAACGACCTTTAAACGTTTCCACGGGCAGAAACTGGTCAATATTAAGAACTTAATTTATAATGTGATTATGTAATTTATTTTTTATTTGACGTCAGTATATTTGTTCATAAATTTACACACCCGACTTATTAGTTAATCCAAAATTAATGAATTTCAATACAAACAGGAAGTGCACGTCACCACTCGCTGTATGCAACGCTGCATCTGTGCACATGACGTCACTTCCGTTTCCGGGTTCAAGTGTTACCAGCGATAGCGTTATTTACGACTTTATAAATCGCGGGATCATAATAAAATATTAATTTCACGACTGAAGTCCGTCATTTTCACAATATTAACTTCAACATACAAAATTTTAATAAATAATGCATAATTATTACGTAGGTCTTCCCGGTTAAGTATGTAGACGCTAATCTGTCGGTGCCATTCGCCGCCTCTGGAACTGCAGCAATGGCTTGCTGAGTATTTATTAATTCTGCAGTGTTTTGTTAGGCCTGATTCGCCTTTCCACTGGTTTGTTGATTTTGTTCTAAGGGACGCTGCCATTGCTTCCTGCTAATAGTAAACATAATAGTATAATAGTGCTAGTATGTAAACATGCAAAGGCGTTAATCCTAGTATTATGTCCAGTGCTGCTGATGGGACTGATTTCCTGCATCCGCAGCATATGAGTGTGTAAGCCAGTCTTTGAACTTGCTGTAATTTATTTATGGTGGTGACTAAGTTTGTTCTAGGCCACCATACTATAGCAGCGTAGGTTAGAACTGAACGGACTATGACTGTATACAGCCCTAGGCACAGCTTAGGCTTGAGGCCCTAGTCCTTGCCCACCGCCCGCGTGCATTGCCATACGACGTTTGTGGCTTTTAATATAACATGATTTAGTTGTTTGCCCCACAGTAGTTTACTGTCTAGTCATATGCCATTACACCCTCTTAACACAATGTCATTTACGTGAGCGACAGAGACAGATAGACAGAAGAGTCTCGTCAAATCCGCGAATGCACTACGCAGTCCCGCGCGGCACTCCCGAGTGTTTCCGAACCCTATAACTTTGTCATGTTCTTAACCCGAACGCCGTAAACTTGTATTGTCTTGTATGGTGGAACTTTTGTTTGGCATTTTAAGCACATCAGAATTCGGAGCTTGGTGTTATTGAGTTAAATCGTATATTCGAATATTGCACTTATTCGAATAATTCGAACTAATCTAATATTCGAATTATTTGAATATTCGACTGCAAGCCTTACCCCTTACTAATAAAATCATTTTTTTTATGATTTAGGTAAATAAAGCAGCTATGGGCATGCAAAGTGTTGAAAAGTGAAAATTAAAAACTAAGAGTTTAACTTTGGATTGAATTAAAAAAAACTAGAGTCTCTGATCTTCCAAGTCACTGAAAACTTTCAGCGGTATGTCAATTTATTTCATGATTTTCAGCGGTAAGTATGTCATTATAAAATCTGCCATTTTGCCTGAAAATGACTAACTGTTGTCTCCTAGTCATGATGTAAACATGCTCAGTTCGGTAGAGTCAAAGGGTGAGTAAGGGTATGTAAAACCAAGTGCAACCCTGGTGATAGTTTTAACCCTCAAACAGGTAACATGCAAAATGAACATAAAAAAATGTAAGCCATATTATTTCGTACAAATAAAGATCGAAAAATCTTAAAATAATCCGTAAAATAACCGAGACGATTTGCAGGGTTAAAAAAGCTGCCATGCTGTTGCACTTGGTTCCACCTACCCCCAGTTTTCATATGACACACGATCTGGCAAATAGCTACTAAATTGTTTAATGAATAAATGATCTAAGTACCTATTATAACAGAATAAAACAATTACAACTAGTACATACACTTAATATCCATTTCTTAAAAATCTAAGCCGTCACCAGAAGGCAGAGTGCCCAGAATGCTGGCAGCATTGCCACGTTGAATGGCAATGCTAATTCGTTGACCGAAATAGAAGCCAACATTCCGATCACCTGTCGACTCTACAAGAAGTTTGGTAATATCTTTATAAATGGCGTGTGCTCCAGGTCCCCAAGGACCAAGGGTTTCAACCCCAAACGGCTCAAATAGGTAACCTCGGTCAAGATTAGCGTATTTTCGCCGTTTGAGGGACACCGCTGATGTTGCTGCGGAGCCGGCCCTTACCGATGTCCCTGCAAGATGTGAAGGCGCTAGGGTATCTACACACGTGGCATCCCAAACTAAAGGCCGACCCATCTTACAGGGAATCAGAGTCATACCGTCAGGTCTTTTACCATCATCTCGCATAAGGCCACGTGGTTCGAGGGTAGCTGCCACACTGACGCTGGTAAAAGCCCGACGGATGATGTCATTAATAGAACTATGACGGGGCACACGTCCGGCACTAGAGACACATGCCAGTGGATGGTGACCAAACTTATCAACGGTTTCACCACACTGACAACGGTGTGCTTGCCTAGCAAGGAGACCCTAAACCCAAAGAGGTAGCCGCCCGAAATGAGTTATTATCTAAAAGGGTACCTAGATTTTTGAAAAGCAGAACCTGTAACCAAAGTCCTGATTCCCACTATTCCTATATTATAGCTACTAATATTATTTTTTTGGGCTTGAAAAAAAATCTGTATGTATAATGTATTTATTAGCATACGAGTATGTGTACGAGTTATTGTATTTATGACTATATTTATGACTTACCATAGAGACTGAGGCTTACAGACAAACCGATCAACGGTTTATATTAGTAGATTAACTATGTAAACAATGTTTAATTTATACAAATAAAAAATAGAAACACAAAACAAATAAAAAGACAAAAGTTATGCAATTCAGAACCAGACAAAGATCTCCCTTGGACCTAGGTAATTGGACTAGATTTATAGACATAAAACAATGCAACGAATTTAAATTATTAGGCGTTATAATAGATACCCATTTAAATTGAAAGAGTTATATTGAAACGCTAAAGAATAAACTTGCAAGGTTTACCTACGCCCTTAGTATTTTGAAACGTAATACTGATTATCAAACCGCCCTATCAGCATATGACGCTAATGCCTATTCTTGGTTTAATTATTCAATTGTACTGTGGGGAAATAGTGTTGACTTTAACGATATCTTTATTAAACAAAAAAAAACTGATTAGAATATTAGCTAAAGAGATATACTGAGTGATTGGTTAATTAGGAACACTACGTGAACTGCAGATTCTGCCCATCATCACGAACACGTTCGTGAAGACGCCAAGTCTGGCGACTTGGCGTCTTCACTTCATTCACAAAATTTCATGACATCCCATACAAAATAAAAAAGCACTGTAGACCACTACACTAGGAATTAATAAAGATCGATCTACCCCTCCCATTCTATTTGACTCTCCCACTGTTATTCTATGAAGAGACTAGTGTAGACTAAGGCGTTAAGGCAAAAAAGTGCCTACAGTGAGGGATTGCACATAAATCTCAATCTACAATTTGTTTTAAACTTAAGTTTGAAATTAAGCCCCTATTATGATTAGACTTTAAGGCATAGGTAAGTCCTTTGTAACAACTACTTAAATTTGCTGAGGCTGGTATTCTTTCTCGTTATTTTTCGAAGATGTATAATATTTAGGCATATTCTCTCACGGAGTCATTAATGCAATAAACTAAGTATGAAATGTACCTACAGTACCTGGTTCTGACGTCGAAGTATTCACTATCAAACAGTTACACAAAGTACCAAGAAGCTGATTATTATTGGTCTTATCGACACATTTCACATAAAATCCACATTAAACACTCAACTATTTCACACTAAAATAAAATTAAAACAACGCACCAACATCAACTTCAACTTCTTTTTAATTTGGCGCCGCTTGCTTTTCATAGATATTTTTGTAACTTTCAATTCAATTAAGTTTGACACAATGACTTTTTGTCAGTATGAATGTGGTTTTTTTTGCAAGCAGGTTGTTCGTTTTTGGAAACGGCAGCATAGAGGTTGATATTGGATAAAAGCTCCATTTTCTTAAATAGAGGTACATAAGTAGTCAATGGTGATTTGCAAAGACAGTAGCTACGTTCCGTATTTGTACTGTAAGCAAGCAATTCTTTAAGTATGTGGCGAATCAACTAAGGTATTGAATCTTTGAAAGTCGTTATTTAAAGTTAGTGCTCAACTTTTTTGATAGGCTGATAACTCATTTGAAAGAAACACCCCAATTATTTAATTTGTATCAAAAAACTTTTAGGTTCATCCCACGAAAACTTTATTCTTCCGCCTTGAAACATCCCTTTTGATTCCATTGGCAATTGAATAACATTAATAAATTATTTGAAAACTAGCTGTTGCCCGCTACTTCGTTAGCGTGGTAAGATTTATGCTACCCGGTCCTTTACAGTGACAATAAGAGGCCACCTTTATTAACCAGGGTAGGTCAGTAAAAAGTTAATAAAATACCCAGAATAGGTACTTACACATAATATTTCTTAAACGTTTTACATATTTTTTGTAAAAGCTTACATAGCTTACAACCCGTAAATTAGTAACACTACGCCGGACCCAGTTTTGGAACATAAAAACGAGTCTCAATTTATAGGTATGCCTGTTGGAAATTCCCGCCGGTATTTTTTTAAACCTGCTGTTACAAAAAGTACGCTTTGTCTCACTCCTATGAACGCGAAATCCTATGCCTATCCTTTTCACAAAATGGCGCGCTTTGCGCCCTCTTAAGTACATAAAAAAACACTTTTAAACTAGCAACTATAAGCCTTGTGCTCAGTTTTCTAAATTAAACTTCGATTTTCTTCGTTTAAAACATATTTTTTTTGGTGTCATAGACCAAATTACTTTCGAATGTATTACCTACTTCTCTTTCTATTAGTTTGCATACTGCCTCGCAACGCAGAGCCGGGTGGCACTTATTTGAGTTAGGTATTTAAGGGCCTGTTCACACCTATTGTGGTAATCGCTACCCAGAGCGGCAACGAAAAACTTGGCTCAGTTTCGCGCGTATTCCCGTCGGGCATTTTGAATCTGAATACACACCTACTACCTACCTAGGTAGTAGGTGTTATATGGGTATTTTATATGGGTATTTATTTAGCACATAGATTACAATAACAGAATAAAGCAATTACAACTAGTATATACACTTAATATCTATTTCTTAAAAATCTAAGCCGTCACCAGAAGGCAGAGTGCCCAGATGCTGGCAGCATTGCCACGTTGAATGGCAATGCTAATTCGTTGACCGAAATAGAAGCCAACATTCCGATCACCTGTCGACTCTATAAGAAGTTTGGTAAGATCTTTATAAATGGCGTGTGCTCCAGGTCCCCAAGGACCGAGGGTTTCAACCCCAAACGACTCAAATAGGTAACCTTGGTCAAGATTAGCGTATTGTCGCCGTTTGAGGGACTCCGCTGATGTTGCTGCGGAGCCGGCCCTTGCCGATGTCCCTGCAAGATGTGATGGCGCTACCTTATTCGTTAAAAATGTTGACATTTTTTTAAATCTAAATCTGAACAGACGAAATAAAGACAAACTAATTCTACCTACGACTACCCTTACGCAATTTAGCAAAGGTCCTTATTCACGATTAGTAAATATTTATAATAAAATACCTAGCTCTATAAAAGATCTTAAAGTAGATTAGGGTTTCCGTAGTAAACTCAAAGAATACCTTATTTCTAAATGTTACTACTCCGTTGACGAATTTTTAAATGATAACTCTAAAATATAACTATTTGGCTGCCTGAGTAAAGAATTGACGTATGTACTTACCGAGTCATTATTACAATTGTTTTGATTCTTGTAGCCGACTCTGCCAATATTTTCCAACTACTATGTTTCTAGCTATAAATAGATTATCTTACTACGCGACGCGTGACCCGAGAGCGGGCGGGTATCTGGCGCAGCGCATCAGCATTGCCATACAGCGGGGCAATGCAGCCAGCGTCTTGGGGACGCTTCCGACTGGTATTGATATGGATCAGTTGAGCTATCTGTAGATTGTTTGCAACAGTATGCAGTTAGCTTAATTGTTTCAATTGTAAATACTAGTTCTAATTTGTTTTTATTATTGAATTGTAATTTTCTTTGTCAATAAAGATCTGTAACTACCTATTTTAATAATGTTTATATAAGTTGCTGCGCCCTTACAGGGTATTTTAAGCACTTTGACTCGCACTTTGACAGATTTTTATATATTTTTTTATTTTATTGTTTTACTAAATGATTATTATTATTTTTTCTTTCATGTAATTATTATTATTATTATTTAATGGTATTTTATTTTTGTAAGAAATGTTTAAATGTTAAAGAATAGTCTAGAGGTAATCTATTGCATTGGGTGCCTGCGCCTGTAAAGATAGAGTACACTTGATGATGAATAAATAAATGTACTTACCCCTAAGCTAATTACCACTTAATTATTAAGCTAAAACAATATGTATGCAATAAATAAATAAATCTAAAATAAATAAATGTAAAGGTGGCCATCCACGTTATGGTGGCTATCCCGGTTAGGGTTTGCGCGATGGGTTCAGCCTTGCATGCACAACCGACAAGTATAACCGAGTTTCATATTACTCATACACGTTAGGGTTTGCGTGCACAGTTTTGTCCGTTGAACTCTCAGTTAAGACAGTTGGAGCTCCGTGACGGTGTGTGTAGGGCAGTTATTTTATTTCCCAGTTTCACTTTCTTCGTACTTTCATCAGTACCATAAAGGCGCATATCGAAGTAAAAAAGTAGAGTTACCCTCTAAAACCCTATTAAAAAAATATGGATAAAAGATCGTGTTTTGACGCGCCGAATGATAAATCACCCCGACTTAAGTCATTGCGATGTTCCGGAAATTAAGGTTGCTCTCCTCAGCTTTTCTGATCATTTCCCATGTCTATTGACAATCCCTCGCTGCGTTATTGATAAAATGAATAACCTATATACTAGCTGAACTCGACGTAGAATGTTTGTAAACAAACCACGACACCAATAACTAAAACTTGCTTGGCGTCGAGTTTCGAGATGTATAGTAGGTAAGCAATATTTATTGAAAGGACGATGTCAAATCGACAAGTAATGTAAATTGCGTACTACCTATAAAAAAACGCGACAATTCACTCTGAATTTTAGGTAAAGTATTGTTTGTTTACAAATATTCTACATCGAGTTTGGCTAGTGTATACCTCTAGTTTAAAACATGCACCTTCTTTAAAAGAAGCTAACCTAACGGGGTTGGTTAACAAACTAGGCCTAGATCTCAGTACTCACGGGATCCCCGTGGTAAAAAACTTGAATTACATAAAATTCTTAATATTTTCTATGGTTCCTTGAAAGTGAAACAACTGAGAAAAAAATACGATTAAAAAAATCATGAAAGTGCACTGTTTCGCACATCATTTGGTCGAGATCTTAGGAACCCTGCGCTCCATTGAAGTAACATATGTTTTAATTCGTAGGTTATTATTAATTATTTGGTACTTTGAACCGATTTCTTTATAAGTTGAGTAATTTTCTTGTAAATAAACAATAACATGATTTTTGCGCTTACGCCGTTTCAAAAACGTAAACTTTGTCCCGCTCCTATGAACGCGAAATCCTATGCCTATCCTTTTCACAAAATGGCGCCCTCTTAATGGAGTCTAAACATTAGTCGGCGGGCCGTCGACTAGTTGAAAAATCACAGTCGCCTGCCTAAAAAAATCAAACAAATAATTATTGCACCAACCCGGCCGGGCTGTCTGTTTAAGAACGAGACTTCTTAAGACCTATAAGACCATACAAACTAAATTCACCTTAAAAAGTTCATACTCTAATTAGATATATGTAGGTAATCACCTTATTGGAAGACGCTAACTTTTACAAATGCGGCAAGTCTCGATTCTGTTCGAAAATCATCATGAGCGATGAGGTCCATTTCCATCTCTCCGGTTACGTAAATAAGCGAAATTATCGCTTCTGGGGCAGAGAGAATCCGCGTATGACCCACGAAGAGCCATTACACCCGCTCAAAGTTACTGCATGGTGTGCTGTTTACGCTGGAGGAGTCATCGGGCCATCTTGGACGGCGAGCGCTACAGAAAGACATCAACGACTTTTTCATTCCTCAATTGGATGAATTAGGACTGGAGGGCAAGTGGTTTCAACTGGACGGAACAACGACGACGGATATCGGTGGAGCCACAAGTTCTGAAGGAAGAATTTCCGTGTCGTCTAATCTCTCGCTTTTGTGGGGTTACTTGATATCCCGGGTTTATGTACCTACCTAAACAAGACTCAGACTCGTGAAGCCGTTAAAAAGCTGTTTTCCGACAGGAATGCAAGAACCTGTCACCGGAAGTTCGGACATAAGTGATGGAAAATGCCATAAAACGAGCCTGTATCATCCTGGCTATCAATCCTGACAGCGACGGCCACTTGATCGATGTCATTTTCTCGACTTGATAGAAAAATATCGAATTCATTAAATTAATATAATCCACAAGCAAAACCAAAATTTTTCATTACAAAAAAATATACAGCAAAACAACATCGGGTGATTACTTTTGTCCCTCTAAATTAATAAAAATAAATTAAATATATCACAATAGTCGTTGTGAATAATTAAAAAAAAAATAGTTAATCATACAAACTGTTTTATTTTTATTATAATTATAAAAATAATAAACGTTATCGGGCTATTTCTAAAACGAAGTTACGATCGTTAGTTTTAGAATTTAAGTTTGTAATATAGTTTTCGTTTTACGTTTTAGTTTAGTTACTTCTAATAAACTGTGCGGGAATAATATTAATTTAAAATTATTAGTTTTGTTGTAAATCGTAGTCCGTATTTTTTAATTTATAATTTTGGTCGTTAATATTATTTATTTATTTTATTTATTTTAATACTTTATTGCACTTTAAGGTACAAAGGGTGGGCTTAATGCCGAGGCATTTTCTACCTGCCGACCAAAACCATATGGTTTTTACAGGGGGTTGGCGTGCTAATAATAGTTAATAAAAATATATACATATATATACATATATATATATACTTAATATTAGATGAGGTTTTAGATTTTATAGACGACACTCCGTTTGTATCTGGAACTAAGTAGGTTTAGGAGAGTTTTAGTAAGAAATAGGTGAATTAATTATTAGGTACCTAATTGAAATAGTTAAATATAAAACTTAGCAATAGGTTTTAGTGAGATAAGTAGTTTTAAATCAATAATAGTAGAGCACATTACTGGCTAGCACAGCAACGATAGAAATGACAAAGTAATGAGTAAGGCCTGTTTTATGCTTAAAGCTTAAAGCTTGCTCAGTCATCGACCCATGCTTGAGTAACGCATTAACTATTGCATTTACCTCACTCAAGCAAGGTCTATGATTGAGCAAGATTTCATAATACGGGTCTAGGTCCGCAAATAATACAGCAGTTGAAATAGGCGGATGTTAAATAAAAAAAAGAATCTAAGCGGGGCTAAGTTTAAGCCAGATTTAATTGTTTATTTCTAAATTTCATAGAGAGTTATGCTCATCAATCAATGGTTTCGTCCGGTTAGAGGCAGAAAGATTATATCCGCTTAGGAAATCAACTTAGTTGTTCAACTTGACCAAAAAGATATCTACCACAAAAACCTACTTAATACAATCTCAATATAAAATTATTAAACTAATATACCTAACGCCCTATCTAAAGGACAGGACAAAATGGAATGGCCATGTCGAGGTTGGTAATAATATAAAATTTTTATCCATTAAAATTTGGCAAGTATGAGAACTTTAATAAAATTATTAAAGTTATCTTAATTTTAAGATTTACACATTGCACTAATTCAAAATGCACATTGCGCAATTGATTCAAAATTGCAATGGGGTGAACATATAAGCGAATTAGCTGGCAAACTAAGCTCTGCAGCATTCGCTGTCCGTAAAATTAGAGAATTAACTAACATAAAAACAGCTAGAATGGTTTATTATAGTTATTTTCACTCACGTATGTCATATGGATTGCTTTTATGGGGGAATGCTGCGGATGCACAAAGAATCTTCATTCTACAAAAAAGAGCAGTCAGAGCTATTTATAGACTTGGACCTAGAGAGAGCCTGCGAAACGTATTTGGTAAAGTTAATATTATGACTATGCCATCAGCATCACTATTCATTTATCTTAACCTAATATATTTGAGGAAACATAGAAAACGTTATTCCAAAAATAATGATATTCATAATTATGAGACGCGAGGAAAGCTTAAGTTGTGTGAGTGTTACCTCAGACGAGACTAGCGAAAGTTAGCAAATCTTTTGTCGTAAATAGTGCTAGATTTTATAATGTATTGCCGGCCAATATTACCAATCTTGGCGAAAAGGCCTTTAGGACCACCATCAAAAAACACCTCACCGAGAGAGCCTACTATGGCATAAAGGATTATCTCACTGTGTGTCTACCATGAGTTTTAACAATCAATACTCGCTAGCGACTGTAATTAAAAAAATGTATGAAAATTTGAACAGCGCCTCCAGCGGACAGTTGGGTACTAAAATGCGCGGTACTAATATTTACGTAACTACTGTAGTAACTTCAGGCGATCTAACTGTGACAACTCATGGTAGACACACTGATCATAATTTTTGGAACGACATTGCATGAGTCAGCAATATTTGTTAAATTATTTTTTTATTTTTCTCTCTTGATACTATGTACCTGTACTATACCTAATATTTTAATTTATTTGTAAGACTTTCTTAAGTGCAATGTAATGTGCCTATGAGAAATAAATGAATGAAACTGAAACTGAAACTAACATACTTACGCTATTTCATTGATTGATTAATTAACCGTTAATGATGAAGATATTTTTATTTAAACCTTTGCAAACAAGTAAAAAAAAAAAGTATAGGTAAATTTCACGGATAACTTTCTAAAAGCTGACGTGATAGTCTTTTGTTTTTTCATACAATTATCCACACTGACGTCACAAATCCAAGCCTCCAGTATACGAAGAATAAAAGGGGTGATCGCGCCAGCTTTTAAAAATTTACCTATATCTGTTGTGGGTCGCTCTGCTGTGGCATCGAATGTACGATGATCCAATTGTGATGAAGATGAAGGTAAGTTTTCTTTTATGACAGGTGAAGGTGTACCTGCCAATTCACAGAGTAAATTACAATCAAGGAATAGAAATAAATTAGAACTAGTATTTACATTGACACGATTGAGCGAACTGCAGATTATTGTAAACAATCTACATGTAACTCAATTAATCCATATCAGTACCAGTCGGAAGCGTCCCCAAGACGCTGGCTGCACTCACACAGTTAAGAAAAACTCTGTAAAGAGCGTTTAGCTATGTTTCATAAAAACCGGTACAGCCTATTTACAAAGAAAATTTGTCGTCAGTTTTCGTATTTTACAACTGTGGCGTTCATATCCGAACGTAGGAGGTGTCCGAACGCACCTGGCTTTCGGCGGTTTTTGACAGCTAGGAAAAAAATCGAGATTGGTAGAAAAAGCTATCATGAATAAGAATAAGAAAATCTTTATTTGTAGCAAAGTTACAGTAACGCTAACTAGCAGATCCTCGATATATATTATCCTCGTCTTCAGCATTCTTGGTTTTAATGGCTTGCATATCCTGAGGTAATCGTGTTGACCTGGATATTCCGTAGGGTATTCCTCGATGCGTCAGTCCTAGACAGTGTTTTCATTACATACCATTGTGTTCTCGTAACTGCGTTACGAACATGCTGTGAATAAACGTTTCAAGGATAGAACTGCGTTTTGTGTGTGACATTCCCAACCGACCAGTTCTCCTAACAACTTATTATTATTTAATAGATTTATTCAATTTTACAATATAACTCCGAACCTGAAAATGATTCAATCGCATCATACGAGCAATACGTAAATCGGTTAAGGTGTAGACCCACTAAATCGGTTAAGGTGCAGAGCCACTACATTCGTTAGCTTAGTGATGTGTAGATAATAGAGGCCCATGAGGTACGCAGGTGTAGCGTTTTCGGTCAAAAGGGTTGGCACAAATCGGGTATTGTAGTGTGCAATAGTTTTTTTTTTGTGTTGGTACCCAGGTAAAGGTAAGAAAGCAAAAAATGTTAAAGTTAGAAGAAGAAAACTTAATTAATTTTAAATGTCTGACGTGTCCAAGAGTCCTGTAAGGTCTAGAGGAAAACTTAGTCTTGACCACACGTCTTGACACTTTAAGTTTTGATTCAGTGTAGTTAATAATAATACAAAAAGTAAGCGTTTATTTAGGTAAAATGTTCGGCATAAATGAGGCAATTGAGGACAAAACTCAAATACAATAATTGTATACCTACTCTTTTTTTTCATAAACCTTTTTTTTATAATAAATGGGTTGACTGCCATCTCACACGCGTTGAGCTCCATTTTGTGAAAAGAATAGGCATAGGATTTCGCTTTCCTATGAACGCTTTCCTATGCCTATTTTTTTCACAAAATCCTATGCCTATTTTTTTCACAAAGTCCTATGCCTATTTTTTTTTCTTTTGCTCTTATGTCCCGCTCATAGGAGCGGGACAGAGCATACGTTTATAGAACAGCGTAAGCGCAAAAATCAAGGTTTTGCTAATTTACAAGAAAACTACACAACTTATAAAGAAACTGGTTCAAGGAACCAAATAATTAGTAATAACCTACGTATCAAAACATAAGTCATTTCAATAGGGTTTCATTCTACCGCAATGTTCCTGAAATCTCGACCAAATTATGTGCGAAACAGTGACTTTCATGTTTTTTTCCCCCAATCGTGTTTTCACATTCCAGGAACCAAATAAAAAATGTAGAATTTTATGTAATCGAGTTTTTTACCACGGAGATCCCGTGAGTACCTACTGAGATCTAGGCCTATTTTGACAACCAAATCCGTTAAATCATCCATCTTCACTTTCTATGGAGCACGCCTTCCCAGCAGAACACTTACATCGTTTGAAGTTACATGCTTTGTTTGTAGCAACCCTACCTCGTGAACACACAGCCGACTCTCGTCAATTTATGAGCCGCATAACCGTAGCGTACCGAGTGCCAACCCTGGTGGTCATTTCTCTGCATGCTGCTATTTCACCGGTATATGCGGTTATGCACAAACCTGGTTAAAACTTGGTTAACGCTTTAACTGCCCAGCCACGTACCCCTTCGGTTCAGACATGTGAGTCATGGGGAATGAAAGGGTCGGGGTTGTACGTAATTTTAAACACTGATATCGTCAGGGTTGATAAAAATCATGATTTTCTAAAATCCGATCCATTTGATTTAAATCGGATTCATTTGATATAAATCAGGTATTTTAGATGTTTATGGTAATCGCTTTGGTCTATCCAGTTTCAAGGATTTTATGGGTACATAAGTACTTTGAACTCCTTGAAATCTATAGGAAAGGTAGGTTCAGAGGTACAAAAAGTACTAGCTGAAAGAGAAGACACCAATATTGAAACATTTTCATACTCGTATCTGTCTTACAATGTAACTTTATTTTTGCTTTGACGCTTCCGATTGATATGGATCAATTGAGCTACCTGTAGATGGTTTGTAACAGCCTGCAGTTAGCTTAATTGTTTTAATTGTAAATACTAGTTCTAATTTATTTCTATTATTTGATTGTAATTTCCTTTGTTATTACAGGCCATGCCTGTTTAGAATTGGAACTAATATTGTTTTTTTTTTCAATTGCTATTACTACCTATGTCCTTTTATTCTTTATTTAAACTGTACAACAGCCGTACAACTGTACAACTTGCCGATAACACATAATATTTTTTTTTTTACTTTTTTTCCGAAATGTTGCAGTATTTAAACTATGAAAGAATGTGTGAAAATTCGTGAAAATTATTAATTTAGGAGCATTCCCTGAATCCTTAACCAGCAGAGCAAGTATTTTGGGCGTGTTGCACCGAAGTCTAATTTTGGCACTCCCTATACATTTTTGGTTGCTTCCTGGTTTCATTGCAGTGAAAATACAATTGATTTATTTAATTAATTTAAATCACTGATTTAAATTCAGTGATTTAAATCATCACAAACCCTGGCTTTCGTAAAGGGATTCTATTTCTCCCCCTTTGGTAGTCTTCGGGGCCGGTGATGATCGGAATTATGCATTGGCGAGTCACATCGCAATCACTACATTAAACTTCAGAGCGGATTAAGAACTAAAAGAACAAGAATATATACTCCGGCCAAACTCAAGATCGAATGTTTGAAAACATGGTCCTCATATTATTTACCAAAATTACCTGCTTTTTTGACTGAAAATGATAATCACTACCTACTTGTGTTTCTTCACTGAAGAGTGAAGACGATTCAGATACAGTGACTTCTCACTGTATCTCTCTAAGATCTTCAGAAACGTTGTTTTTGGTGGCTCCAGTTCAGAAAACTTCCTATTATAGCGATTCTTTTACTGCCCAAGCCGTCAAACTATGGAACGATCTATTGACATAAAAAAGCCACATCTCATCACACTTTTTAACGAAAAGTCTACGAATATTATTTAAGTAAGTAATTAGTATGTCTCTCAAAGTCACTATTGTATTTGTTGTTATGATTTATATTTGGTAGGTATATGTGTATTAGGAATATTTTAGTTTGTATTAGTTTTATATTTGTAATTAGCTCCGCCATCCTTTGTCGTCTCTTTTAAAATTTGGTTCCCTGGAAGAAATCGCTTTAAGCGATAAGGCCGCCAATTCTGATACCTTTTACATATAAGTTCTCTGAATAAAGTATTATCTATCTATCTATCTATATTCTTGTCGGTTTGAGCTTCCTACAATGCGTAAATTACTGACTGGCTTATATTATAACACGATGCTAAAGAGATAAATTTGGGTTTTGGTATTGTAGTTATTAAGTTGTTTACAGACATTGTACCTTGAGAACGGCTTGTCTCTAGGTATGACTAGAATATAATGTACATTATTGGATGAATGTGCTTTATAATAAAACTACCTAGTTTTAATAACTAATGGTTTATTTTCGTTTTGCATAAAACCTCAGAGACAGATGGCAGTATTAACATAACCTAACATAATAATAAATGAACATAAAAATACATATTGTAAATACACTTTGATGGTAGTAGGTAGACATTTCAGTGTTTCTACAAATGAGGTAGATAGGTAGGTATGTAACGTATCACGTTTAAAGATGTAAAGCAGCAGGTAGACACCGGTATCCACCAATAAGCTACCAGTAAAAAGCGGTAGAAACCCCACTGTAGACAAGGAAAGGTGGGTTATGTATGAGTTATGAGTGACAATCGTTCTGGAATGGGTTTTTACGCATACTCGGTGACTATTTGTATTTAATTATGATATTTTTAAGTAATTCAACAATGTCAATAAAAAAAAATCAATAAATTAGTTGTGGCGATAAATTAAAATAAAATTCCTAATACTATTTTCGCCGCTTATTTTACGTTTTTAGGGTTTCATGATCGGTTACGGAACCTGGTATGTCTGTCGTTTTTTTGCTCTTGAATATCTCAGCAACTACCGCAGCTAATAACTTGAAATTTAAAATAACAAAACAATACAAATACTCTTTATTGTAAAGCAAGATAGAGAAAAACATAAACACGGAAACAGTTGCACAATGGGCGGCCTTATTGCTAAGAATAATACATTTCGTGCGCCTGTGCAAATTAACGATAAAGAAATTAAGGAATTGAAATCAAATTCAAATTCATATTTTCAGTACAAATCGTGATGTCGAAATTTTTTAACAGCATTATAAACACCAGTATCTACCGGGGTTTTCTAGGTGTCCACAGGTAACAGCTGGTGAATACCAATCGGTGGAAACCTTGTAAGCAAGCTTCGCATCTACCTATAATTAATCACGTATCATCTGGCAAGTCAAATAAAGACTGTCGGTTTCATACAAACGGGACCAATGGCTTATTTGAAAATAATTTAGAATTAAAGTTGTTGATTTTTTGTTGATAATTTACCAAGGTAGATTAAAATTCGACATTTATGTGAGGTTATTTATACAAACGAAATAAACGTTAATCATTGTTACGTATTGATTACTGATTTGACACAATAGCCCCCGAATACTCAAACTCAACTCAGATTTGAGCACGTCTCAAGTCGCGTTTTTTGATAGTTTTCAATGAAAATCTGTCAAACCTTCGTCACTTGAGACGCGCTTAAATCTGAGTTGCGTTTGTGTATTTGGACGTAAGTCCGGTGGGCTGTCGACATCGTCCATAGATGAAAGAAACTGTAGATAGTGCGTGCGGTGCTGTTTGAAACCATTCCATCAATCTCTGCGTTGATGGAATGGTTTTAATCTTGACACTTTTGACACACGTTCATCTGTAGTTTCTTTCATCAAAGGTTAAATGACAAAATGTGTCATTCATACCACAGTAAAATGTATAATATTATAATTTTTATGGTGAAGCAACTAAATTAGTGGAATTAGGGCCCTAAAATGTCGCCGGGCTGTGTCGCCGACTTGACTACTTGTGACTTGACATAACAGAGCAGTTAGAACTTTATCAGCTTAGTCAACGTAAATTTAGTCTCCGCCATCATTTTCTTGTTGTTGGTGACTTCAGTTAATGTATATGTGGCCCTGTAAGCCACAACCTGAAACAATTAAAAATTAAACGATGAAGAATATATGAGTTGAATATAAAACGTTGAACAGACTCAATTATACAACAGACAGTACTAGGGCCGCCGCCGGTCGGATGTCTCGTCATGCCAGCCTTAACGACATCAACCGGCGGGCCTTTGTCACCGCTAACGTACCAGCTATTCTCGAACCAAATGGTCTGTTGCGGGACGATGGTAAGAGGCCCGACGGCATGACAGTAGTCCCATGGGAGTTGGGGATGCCCATTGTGTGGGACGCTACATGCGTCGACACACTTGCGCCTTTCCATCTTCCGAGGACATCCGTGAGGGCTGGTGCGGCGGCAGATTTGGCCGAGGATCTCAAGAGACGCAAATATGCAGGTCTCGACAGAGCCTACACATTTGCTCCCTTTGGGGTCGAGACCCTAGGTCCGTGGGGTGCCGAAGCTCTCCGGGTTTTTAAAAAGTTATCTGAGCGTCTGGTCGACGCGACGCGTGACCCGAGAGCTGGTGGGTATCTGGCGCAGCGCATCAGCATTGCCATACAGCGGGGCAATACAGCCGGCGTCTTGGGGACGTTTCCGACTGGTATTGATATGGATCAGTTGATCTACCTGTAGATTGTTTGCAACAGTCTGCAGTTAGCTTAATTGTTTCAATTGTAAATAATAGTTCTAATTTTTTTTATTATTTGATTGTAATTTTCTTTTTCAATAAAGTATTTCACAGACAATTAATTAATACCTACTATGAATAGGTAAATAACTTGTTTAATAACACGTTAGCTAAAAAGCTGTATGCACCTATAGCTTGAGCAAGACAGCTCAGAAAATAAATGTCTGAAGAAATCTGAGCGGAAATCTGAGCGTGGTGAATTGTACACATGTCCCCTCATATTTAACCTTCAAATCACCTTGTCAGTTTTTATTACCTACGTAATAGTTTTTAGGACAAAATATGCACTACATGTCTATTTCAAATCTTTCCTAAAATGCATTACCTAATGATGATTGATGAAATATCTGACAAACCTTTCCATTAGTCCATGTTTTAAAGAAAATATAACTCTTTGAGTTTTGACAATTATTTCTCAAAATCGGCGCCAAAAACAGAATTTTAGATTTTAGTGTTGTGGCTTGTTTATAAACATTGTATCTTGGAAATGGCTTGAGTTTCAGTGTCGTAAAAGATTTTAAACGCATATTTCTTTGGGTTTGTTTGTAACTAAAAATATTTAGGATTATAGAACTAAGTAGGTATACTAGTTACTGCATTTTATAGCAATAGCGTCGTCAAACTAGCGTGCAGTTACCTGGTTGACCAGTGTGATCATCTGCAGCAGATCCAATTCCTCATGCCGTTCCTCCAGCACCTGGCAAAGAGCCTGCATCAGCCAGCTGCCGTTGGAGTCGCGGTATGCGTAGTGCTCTGTCAATAAATAACAAGTACCTGATCAAAAACATAAAAACCCCGACTCGGGCTTCGCTTTTTTACTTATTTGCAAAATGAGGGGGATCCCTCCTCCTCATTTAGCAATTGTAAAAGCATTACAAGTGACGGGCAGTTCGTGCCGTCGCTTTGTCGACTATGGACTGAAACAGGTAGGGACTGATACAAGTGGCGATCTCTGGTGTCGGAGGCCAAGGTCCACTTCTGGTCACTGCGCCACGACAGTAAATTAAGTAGGTTTGGTTGAAATGAAATGAAATGAAATGAAATAGCATTTATTTGCATAAATATAGGTTTGCAATGGTGGTTTTACAATAGAGTTTCACTATATTTGACCTTTGAGTCGTGCAAATGTTTAAACTTAAAAATAACTATGAATAAAGAATAATAGATTAAATAACATTAAGTAAGTACTATAATGTCAAAATAAAAATTATGTGCATTTAAATTTCAAATAATCACTTATATTATAAAAACAGTTAACACAAAGCCAGTTATATAATTTACGATTAAATTCATTATCTGTCAGTTCTCTCATGTCAAGTGGAAGTTTGTTATATAACTGTATGGCCATTGCGTAACAGTTCTTTTTACACATTTCTAGTCTAAATTGAGGCACCTTTAGTGGTTTTTGTACTATTTTTCTTCTGTATATAAACTTTTCATCCCTCTCAAACAATGTTATGTTATTTCTGACAAATTTTAGCATCTCGAAAATATAGAGTGAAGGAAAAGTTAACAGTTTATGCTTCATAAATAAAGGTCTACAAGAATCTCTCCGTTTAATGCCAAATATGGCCCGAATACACTTTTTCTGCGCAACGAAAGCTCTCTGAGCATCCGTTGAGTTGCCCCATATTATGACGCCATATCTCAAAATAGAGCAGACATGACTATGGTAAACTGTCAATGCAGTTTCAATATTAGAGAGGTCCTTTATTCTTCTCAGTGCAAATATAAATTTATTAGTTTTCTTACACACATTATCAATTTGTTTCTTCCAATTTAAATGTCTATCAATAATAATTCCTAAAAATTTTATGTCAAATACCTGCTCAATATCACTGTTTTTGTAATTTATGTAAATTTTATCTTTAATATTATTGTTATACGTGGTTGGTAGCATGAATTTAGTTTTTGTTGTGTTCATTTTTAAGTTATTTTCATCTAGCCAATTAATTACGTCATTAAGAGATTTGTTCCCTACGCTCATAGCATTTATAATAGATTTTTCTTTCGTCAATATTGTAGTATCATCAGCAAACATGATTGTGTACTGGTCAGTAGCGCTTGGTAACTCATTAATATAAATAATAAATAATATGGGACCTAAAACACTGCCCTGTGGCACACCGTGGCTAATAAAAGAATAAACAGATCTGAAGCTTTCTTGTGTATTACATTCAGAAGACATTTTTGTTATTTCCGTGCATTGCTTTCGTCCCCTGAGATAACTTTCAAACCAAGAGTATGCAGGACCCCTTATGCCATAGCATTCCAATTTATCTAGCATACGGTCATGGCAGACCATGTCAAAAGCCTTACTCATGTCTAGAAAGATGGCGACTGGGATTTCTTTCTTATTGATTGAATCAAGAATTTCTTTGACAAGTTTAAAACATGCTAGAGTTGTCGATTTCTTACTTATAAAACCATTTTGTTGTTCGCACAAAACTTTGTTTTTTTCTAAAAACACAACTAATTTTCGGCTCATTACCTTTTCAAATATTTTCGAGATTATTGGTACTAGTGTAATGGGTCGATAATTCCCAGTATCGGATCTAGAACCTTTTTTAAATAGAGGTTTGACTACAGATAGTTTTAGACCTTCAGGAAATACACCGTTTTCAAGAGAAAGATTGACCACGTGTGTAAGAGGCTCTAGGATATAACCGATATTTTGTTTGAGCAGTTTGGTTGTTATCTCGTCGTAGCCAGCAGAGTTTGTATTACGTAAACTCATTGTTATTTTAAGTACCTCCAAGCAAGTCACCGGTTCAAGATAAATTGAGTTAACTACTCTACTTTTCTTGTGCTTATATATATTATTGTGCTTATTCTTTGTTGTCTTTTCATTGTTGGCAATGTTTATAAAGTGTCTATTGAAACAGCTTGCTATTTCAGCACCGTTGGTTATAATATTGTCTCCGTCAACTATTTCCTTTATTTCATTGTTAGTACATTTGTCCTTAAGTCTGTCGTTGATTATTTTCCATGTAGCTTTACATTTATTAACTGCACCTGAAATATATTTCTTGTTCCTATCTTTTTGTAAATTGACTGCACACCGTTTTAATATTTTACTGTAGTTTCTATAAATGTCCCTATCTTTCTCTGATTTAGTTTTGTAAAATACACACTGCAGATTTCTTTTTTTATCAAATGATCGTTTTAAGCCCTTTGTGATCCATTTTGGGTTTGATGAGTTTTTGTTGATTTTCACTTTAATCAGTGGAAAACATAGTTTATAAGCTAAACAGATCCAGTCATGAATCATTGAGAAAGCCATATTAGTGTCCGTTTCTAATAACACATCCGAATAAGATAACTGGCTCAAACAGTAACTAAACTTCTCCATATTTTCAAGACAGATATCCCTTCTATATACGAACCATTGCTTTACCATATGAGTATCAGCTTTAATTGTTATAGTTTGACCAGTATTATGATCAGATAAACCAGGTTAGGCATGCACTGAGTAGAATCATTTCCGCAAGTCATGAAAACCCCTAGAAATACTAGAGAAGAAGGAATAAGTAAAGCAGATGCTTTTGTTAAAAACCAAAACGTAATAATATATTTAAATAAAAATGCTAAACTAAATGCCTTTATCGTAATAGTAAGTGATTATTTTATTTAATAATTTTATAGTTATAGACTAGCACACCTGTCGCCTGAAACACCAGTAGGAATTACTTAGTTCAGGCTACATTTTTTATACTTAACTATGTTTATTGGTTTAGTGTATTAATGATTATTGGCTATTTACGAGTTTCTTTTAATAATATTGTTTATTTATTTATGAATATTTATTTATTTTTCTTTTAAACATCGGGGGAATTCATCATCATCTCTACCGAAAGATACCCACAACTTCCCCCAAAATGGGGGGTTGGCATAAATACCATGCACGCTTGGCATGCACATCGTTGATGGCAGTGGAGGTATTAAAAATACACAGAAAGAAGCTGCTGCTCTTCCTCTGATATCTTCCCTCAGTCGGCTCATACGACATCCACGGACTGAGTAGGTGGAGTCGATTCTCACGCCACAACCGCCACGGCGCGCGGCGCGGCGCGGCGGCAGCCTGGCCATCACATCACACTGTTATAAATATTCTATGATTAAATTGAGTTTATAGAAAATTACAGAATAAAACAATTACAACTAGTATTTACACTTATATCTATTTCTTAAAAATCTAAGTCGTCACCAGAAGGCCCAGAATTCTGGCAGCATTGCCACGTTGAATGGCAATGCTAATTCGTTGACCGAAATAGAAGCCAGCATTCCGATCACCTGTAGATTCTATGAGATGTTTGGTAAGATCTTGAATGGTGTGTGCCCCAGGACCTCAAGGATTAAGGGTTTCAACCCCAAACGGCTCATAGGTAACCTCAGTTTGAGTTGAGTAAATTAATTACTTTCAGCGGTAGCCAGCGTGATGAGTGAGTCGGCGTGCGTGGGCAGCACTATGCCGACATGGCCGTCCGTCTGGACGCGTTTGCCGTCGTCCATACCGTCTCCACGACAAGCCTAAAACAGAGTTCAAATATATCCCTTTATTCTATAGATATAATGTAAAATCTGTAGATATAGTACGTTCTCCCAGCGCTTACTCAACAACTGGCCTGTGATACAACTATACGCAAACACTCTTCACAGTTACATTTCCAATCTTGTGCAATAATTATAATGAACAAACACGAGGGCATTGATGTAGTCTTTTAGTCGATAAATCACACTATAGTACATAGTAGCAAGCACGCATAACACGAATGCCGATGATGAGGTGGGTGGACCTAATTGCACCTAATTTGAGCCTTCCACTTTCGAGATGCTAGTCCTCATCTCTCCTTTTTAGGGTCTCGCTTTTTAATATCTCTGCAACTACAGCAACAAATAATTAGAAATTTAAAATAATAATACATTTCGTGCGCCTGTAAAGATTAAAAGAAAAAAGAAATCAAATGCAAATTTTCAGTACAAATTGTGATGTCGAAATTTTAAAAGAGACTTACAAGGTGAAGTAGGGTCTCAATTGAAAGGCTAAGGTTTGTACATCTTAAAACTGTTTTTTTTAATTTCTGTGATATTAATACTTTTTAAAATATGTATTTTGATAAACTTGATAAAATATCCATTCCCTATCTAAGAAACCAACCAACATGTATGTAGTGTTTGTAGATATGGATCTATATTTTACAGGAAAAATATGGAGAAGTCTGTAAGAACACTTTTTGAAAAATTGTCAAAAAGGGGGGGAATAATTTTCAGAAGGCTTCCACACTGAGTGGAACACAAATAAAAGATATCGGTTTGTTCATCTCAAAACAGTTTTTCAAATTCTTGTAGGATAGTTACATACTTTTCGAAATATACAAGTACTGAAAAAAGTTAAAAATTTTACCATTACTGTCTATACTCCGAAGTTTGCAAACCGATCCATCTGAAATGTACCCTCAATTTTTAAGTACCTAATCATTAAATAGCAAAGTCTAACCTATAGCACATATTGGTATACTTGACAAACGTTCGAAACCCTCGGCACGCGAGTCACACTCGCACTTAACGGATCTTGTTTACTTATGTCCATGCTTTATTCTATTAGTCTTGGTCTTTCCCCCTCAGGAAAACTTTGAAGAATTTCCGCAAAAAAAATTCACATCTCTGAAGGTAAGTATTTGAAAAATCAACGAGACGGACAAACTAAATACGCACCCTTTTGAACCCCATCCTATTTTTGAAGTCGATTAAAAATATTTTCTTCTGGATTTTAGTTTTAGTCTAACCTGCTGTGCTGATTCCGTCTTTGTAAGTATGTTTTTATGCGTCCCACTACAAATGAATGAATTAATGAATGGCAATGTAGTATTATCCTCCTGAGACCTGACGAACTTTTTATGGAACAAAATATAACATGTCGCTGAGATCGGTAATTGGAAAAACATGACTTCTCGTTCAGGACGGACGTTCCAAAAAATTAACAAAATATTTTTTTTAGACATTTACCCGATGGCATCAGTTGGATGCATGTTTTGTCAGGAATATGTATTAAAATACCTGAACAAACAGCAGTTTAGGTTTCCCAACGAGGCCAGGAGAGTTCTGCAAGAGGTTGGTGACGTCACTGAGCTGGTAGGGCCTGTCGGCTGCGAAGACGCTGTTGTCTTCGTCGCCGTGCGTCATTATAGCGATGGCGATGCAGGAGGTGCCTCGGTGGTCCTTGCCGCAGACTGCAGAGGTAGAGAAAGAGTTTACGATATTTTTATTTATTTATCTAGCCTATGTTGAGTAAAGGTCTCCCTTCCTCCCTCAAACTCTTCCAGGAACCTCTTTCGTGCGCCATGTCCAACCAATTTATTTATTTATTTTTTATTTATTAAATAGGACATCCAACATGAGATCACACAACGCAAGTTAGTAACAAACAAGTAACAAGGTTCTTAAATCTATGTGTCTCTATAATTTAGGAAGTCTCAGCGAGCCAATCTTCCCCGAATGAGTCGAAATGGTCTCGCCAGCATCTCCTAGGCCTGCCTCAGAATCGTCGTCCTTCATCAGGCACCCACTGTGTGATCCGAGCCCACCTGCATGCGGCTCACGTGCCCCGCCCTGTCCCACTTGAGTCTGGCAGTCTTGTACTGTACCCAACCTCGGTAATTCCTGTTTTGGAACGTTCCGTGGTGTTCTGGATTCGATCGATCCTCTTTACTTTACGATATTATGCCTACGATATTCATATTTATATTAAAATGACGCACTAACCCATCGGGCGGGTTCGTTGTCTAGAGTAGATTAGATTGGGTCTTGACAGATTAGGCCTGTTTTTTTCAAAAAAAAGGAGGAGTTTCTACGTTCGGCTATATAATGTAAGTATGTACGTATATTCGTCGATTTCTCCGTCAGCTATGGACCGATTTTGAAAATGATTTTGCTATTATATAGAGAATGACCCCAATGCTTTATTTCCGAGGGAAACTTAATAACAGTGTAAAATTAAGGGATTCGAAGTCGGTTTATAGTTTTATAGTTTTTTCGGTTTATAGTTTTTTCAAAACAATCAAATTATTATCATTTAGAATAATTTAACGTCACTCCAACGGGTATGAGAGGCAGACACAAATGGCTGGATTCGGGAGAAGCCTTTAGCCCCAGCAGCTAAAAAATTAATTTATTTACAAAATGTTGAGAAAACTTACAGCTAGGTATTAAATTAATTACAGGTAAAAGTATAGAACATGCCTGGAATGACCAGTGCACGTTTGCTGACGGCTAATTAAAAGTTTCCGCAGACAAGTTAAATTAAAAATAACAGGGTACAAAGTAAATTGACGACTTTTTAAAAATATCTAAACAATAAAATAATAAGAATAAAAAAAACATCAACACATACACATAAGTAATTAAACATGTAACAAAGTTAGGTTATGCTTGAAAAAAAAAACGATCACTTAGTGAGCGTTTTAGCTTACTTGTACTGGTGTTGAAGAGATCGACCTCACTGTTTCCATGAACTAAAGAATTGAACGTGCAAGACGCTCTATAAACAAATGTATTCTGCCTATACTTTGTCTTATCTATAGGTACGTAAAGGATGTTCGGTTTTCTCAGTGCAACCATGCTTGTGCGCAGCCCTATTTGCTCGAAAAGCTCCGGGCAATCAATAGAGCCGTTTGCTATGTTAAAAAGGTAAGTCACATCAGCAATTTCTCTGCGCTTGTGAAGGGGAAGAAAATGAAATTTGCGGCATCTAGCCTCATAATCAGGTAAAAAAATACGAGCTCGATATTGCAGGTATCGTAGAAACCTCTTTTGGATGGACTCTATTCGCGCGGAATACACATCATACCGTGGATTCCACACCTGGGAAGCGTATTCAAGGTGGCTTCGTACGTAGGCACAATACAGTATCTTAAAGGTTTTAATACTAGTGAATTCGGACGACATTCTATAAACAAAGCCAAGCGATCGAGATGCCTTTTTAACTATAATATCAACGTGCTGATCAAATAACAATTTACTGTCAAAAGTTACACCTAAATCTTTAATAGCGTCAACTCTAGATAATGAGGTGTTACAAAATGTGTAGTATAATAATACTTTACTCGGTTTACGAGTATATGTACTAACGTAGCATTTGGAGACATTAAGGCCCAATTTGTTTATATGGCAATAATTTTGGAATCTAATTAAATCTTCTTGTAAAATACGGGCATCATTAACATCTTTGATTTACCAAATTATTTTCATGTCGTCGGCATATACATATAAGTATTTTGGAGTTTAAGAAGCAGGAAGCGAGATCGTTCACAGAAATCTTGAAAAGAAGGGGTCCTAACAAGGACCCTTGGAGGACACCAGAAGGGATGTACATAGACAGAGAAGAGTAGCCATCTAAACCTACGCTTGACAGCGGTTTCGGACGTAGGATGAAAACCACCTAAACAAGGGGCAATCGCCCCTTATACCTATTCGCTGAAGCTTTTCTAACATAAATAACTAATGATGGACAATTCACACAGCATTATCTAACCCCAAGTTACTATATACAATGATATTACCCGCACCTATTAAATATTTTATATTATACATAGAAAAAAAAAACTATATATACATATATATCCCTATACCGGAACAAATATCTGCTGATCGTACAAGCATTTGTCCCGAGGCGGGAACCGACCCTGCAACCTACTGCATCGCAGGCGGACATTGGTTTTGTTTAGTACGAAATGGCAAGACTCTACCTTCCTTCATCTCCCTGATGATATCCGCGTGTCGCAGGTTGTGATGCACTGCGGTGGTGAACCCCAGCTTTGTGAACGTGTGGTGTAAGCTCTTTACGTCTTCCTCTGTGCCTTTACGCTCCAGGGGGCGCTGCCGCCTGAAATTGTGAAATTTCCTAAATTATTTTACTGTCAAAGCGACTCGTGACCCGACAGCTGGTGAGTATCTGACGCAGAGCATAAACATTGCCGCTGTATAGCATTAGCGGGGAAATGCAGCCAGCTTTGATTGTAATTTTCTTTATTAATAAAATTGTATGAATCAGTTGAGCTACCAGTTTTTTGCCGTTAGCTCAACTGTCTGCAGTGAGCTCAACTGTTTCAATCGTTAATACCTAAGTAGTTATTTTTTTCTTATCCTTTAATTGATCTTTGCTTTGTTATTAAAGTTAAATATTTAACTGTATGTAATTAATCAACCTCCTCAAAGAAGACTTGTTCGTACGGGATATAATATGGGGATATATTTGACGGCAACTCTATTCCGCAGCTATTGCTGTTGCTTTTACTGTTAAGTTGTTGTTACATTTTGACAATAAACTTTTAAGAACTTACTTCTAATAGTTAAGCACGAAAAAAATCGTCTTTTTACAAATTTCTAGGTTCTACTAGTAATTTAGATAGGAAATAAGAAGTTTTGCGCATATTGTAAGCCATTCTATATGAACCTACACTAAAACAATCAACGAATCAATGGTCGTTGGTTGGGTAGATTGTAATATTGTCATTAAGAGATTTTTTTACCAATTCAACATTATGTTATCGACATACTCCAAAACTACAATTGATTCAAAGTTTCTTTTAGCAAAGATTCATAGCAAATGGCATACAATGTGGGCAAAAGTTCTCATCTGCTATCTAAATTACTTACCTACTTTTATGTAACTAAGACCTCCAGTCCAACAAATGTCACTTACGAAAGCAATTCAGAATGAATCAGGGCCGCGGTTAACGCGTGCAAAGTTATCTAGAGTAGAGACAGACTCTAGCTAGCGCCTAACTTACAGAAAATAAGGAGTTTTCTCATAAGCCTTGTGATTAAAAACCACTAGGATCCGTTCCCCAGACATGTCATAGTACAAGTCGTGGCGGTTGAAAGGGACCCGATGAGGGAGGGATCTGTCCGTGTCATCTCTTGCATCATCTGCGGTCTCCGGGGATGTCGGTCCTTGAGCCCTAGTTTCAGAGGAACTGGAAAAAGGTTAAAACAAATATTTACTACAAATATTGTCGTGAGGCGCTCGCAACGAGCAATGAAACGGATGTTAGCACACGGCGGCGTAACGTTTCATGCCCGCTGCGTATGGTACATATGCCCGCTGCGTATGGTACATTACAACGGTCAGCACCCGGCTTTTTGCGAAGACAACGCCAATACTACTGAACAGGTCGGATGAAATTTGGCAGGGATGAAGTAGGGTGCGAAGCTGCAGGCAAAAGCTAGTAGGAATAAAGGTATTATTATTGCCCGATTTATCACAGCATGTTTATTTGTACCTATGCAGAAAAAAAACGTGCAAATAACTGAAAAGAATCTGCCACCTCCTGTATATTTAAGACTGGCCCTAGATCACTAAGCCAGGGGCTCTATTCTGCTAAACTAATCGCTTCACTATGACAGTGTATCGTCACAGAATGACACGTTTTGGTACTCTACCTTAGACGAAAGAATGATGATGAATACAAATGGAAGGATTCAGCGACCATTGTCATAGTGAAGCAATTGTATAGTAGAATTGGGTCCCAGGTAGGTCGCCTACTCAGTCAAGTTTTTATTATTATATAATATTAGCATTTTAAATTATTGTTAAATACACGAGAGTAGGACTACAATCTAGCTACAGAATTGACTAATTTAATTGGGTAGTTTAGTTCCACTTATTTTAATTTAAAAAGATCATAAATGATTGATTAGTTATTATGAGAAGGAAAATGAGAATGGCAATATGTAATTCAAACATTAGGTATTCATATGATTTTAGTTATATTCCGAATAAGAATGTTACGTAATAAAATAATGTAATAGTGGTTAATGTTTACGTAGTCAGGATAAAATCGATATAACCTTTAAATTGGTACAAAGGGGAAATATTGTGTTTTGTTACATGTTTATTTTGTTTTCATTATATCAAAGTCCCACATCCATCAGTCGAATCAGTGCTTCAGTTATCTTATCAAACTCGGACAACTATCACTTTTATCAATAGATAAAACATTGCACTGAACATCAACAAAGCAAATTACAAACAAAAACCTTCTTATCTACGTATCGTATTCAAAACCTGGTCTTACGTACCTTGAATTCAAAACCTGGTCTTACGTACCTTGAATTCAAAACCTGGTCTTACGTACCTTGAATTCAAAACCTGGTCTTACGTACCTTGAATTTGAAGATTTAAGCCCAAACCAATTCACATCAGTCTCTGTAAGGTCCTTGTCAGCCATCTCAACAGTTGTTTACACTTTAAGCTTGTTGCCACGTCTGTAACCTTTAAACGCTTGTTTGCGAATGAAAGGATAAATGACTCATCGTCGAATGAATGTAAAAGAACTGATATGATTGGTTGCTCGCTAGGCGGCGCAGGAGTAGGGACAACATTACGGTGTATACATATATATAAACCAGGTCATGGCCGCGAGTTAAATCGTAGGTAGCACTAATTAATTATTTATGGAGAGATAAGTTTGTCGTGTCGGGGGATGACCGCAGCCGCGGGTTTCAGCTGTGGACAGCGAGAGCGCCCGCACTAGCGACTACTCGCGAGTTTTGTTGTGTTTTGGATTACATACATTGCTGTTTTTTTTTAGTTTTATTTGTTTTTTGCCTAATTAAATAAGTTAATTAGGAAGATGTGTTCTTATAGTGTTGTACTATGGGTACCTATGTACCTAGATAAAAATTAAAAAGGACGTTGATGGGTCAAGAATTTTTTCGCGGGTTTTTTTTGGTATAAATAGTTTCAAAATCATGGTCTGATTGCTTCCCCCATTTTTCGGTAGTAGTCTTGACACACCCTATATATATATGTATATATATATATATATACGAGTAAGTTAATATTATTGTTTTTATGGACAACAATTATTATTCTTAATAACTTTAGTATGTGAATCAAGGTCAAGTCAACTCAGAATCAATCAAGTCATACCTACGTCAAACTGTAACACCAGAACGAGCACGTTTAATAACGCAACACAATCTGGTTAGCTTGGGGCTAGATGATTCTATGTAAATTGTCCAGCAGTGGACTAACATAGGTTAATGATGATGATTTATTTTTCACACTATAAAATATATATATACTCGTAAAATGCACTTTATAAATCATATACCTACATATATCACACGGAAAGCAAGTTAATAAACCAATAGCCCTGTTAGGTAAAAAAGGAGAAGTTTTTACCAAATGCAAACAAATCGTATGAAATCTCTGAGTTGAGTACTTATCCTTGGTCAACATTTTCATACAAATTTTGAGTTTCCAAATTCTAACTCATTACTCCCAAGGGAATAATGAGATGAATGAGAGACTAGTATAAACAATTGAAATTGTGTAGCTAATTGCAGACTGTTGCAAACAATTTAGTGGAAGCTCAACTGATCCATACCAATCGGAAGCGTACCCAAGACGCGCTGGCTGCATTGCCCTGCTGTATGGCAATGCTGAATTGCGCTGCGCCAGATACTCGCTAGCTCTCCTACAAATTATAAAGTATATGTAATAAGTATTTTTCTATATTTTTCAAGACGTGCTCCCAAATTGGGAGCATTATTCAAAGTATTGGGAGTCCCAATACTTTGAATAAGTCCAAAGCACAGTCCAAATTGAACAATATCACGTTCTCAGAATTAATCTATTGGGTTTTGTGAAACATTTTTTGAATAGGTAGAGTTACTGGTTTCATGCAGTTGCGCTACAGCTTTACAAAGCTGATATTGATCTCAGAGTAGTCACAGTATCCATACACATATTATACATTCGAAAGTAACTATGTCTGTCTGTCTGTTACCTTTTCACGCCTAAACGGCTGAACGGATCTCAATGAAAGGCAGGGAGGTAAATGGTATCCCGGAGACGGACATAGGATACTTAAAAAGCGCGTGCGAAGCCGCGGACAGCATCTAGTATTATCATAGAACGATAAGAGATTATCTACTGTTATTAGTGTTATTACACCACTTGACTTTTTAGGGAAGAAGTGTAATTAGCGCCATCTTCAACGTCAGCGCCGCGCCTAAGCCGATCTATGTAGGCTTAGGTCTCTCTATGTTTATGCCATTCGCTTCGGTCTAAGTTCAAACTTAAGCTAACCTTCTTTATTTGTATTATTTAATAAACACATAACCTTTTTTTATAATTATTGTTATCAAAGCAGTCATATTTCTTTTCAATGTGGGCGCCAACACTCGACATTGAGAGGCTAGTGTGACCAGGATTAGCATAGCCAAAGCGGGCTTGCCAAGCTTTGAATTAGTAAATGAACATGGCAATACCAAACCAAACCAGCTGCAGGATTTATGGAACTGCAGCAATAATAAAAAATAGCAGGTTTTGGCTCAAAACCCCATTTTTGGGGATTTGCACTCGGAACGGAACAAACAATGACTTATAAAGTAGATTTTGTCGGTAGTAAAAAAACTTTGTGCCTACCTAAATATATTTAATTAAATAACAAATATCAAAGTGCTTTATTTCCTTTAGAACTTACTGGTTAAATAATACTATTAATAATGTGTACAGATCGCGTAAGTTTAAATATATTTATGACCTTAGGTACTGGACTCTTGGACACATCACAAAATTCAAATTAGGTACATGAGTAAAACTAAGAAATAAAGGATCACTTTGATTTATTGTTCACTTTAATATTTTTAAGGTAAAGTAAAGAAGCGAACAAGAAACTTTTACCTTGTTAGGTTATCATTATCGGGCTTTGTCATCAACATCAGACTAGGTACGATAGTTCTCAGGGTGACTTCTCTTCTGACCCCTGTGTCTTCCCTAACCCCTGTATCTATTTAGCCTCGGGACAGCCTTTCCAAACTGTCAACCCACATCAATTAATAGTTATTCTCTTAATTAATAAATAATTAGTAGAAATTGTAGAATAACGAATACCTACCCTTCTACCTACCCCTACCAATTTAACTATAGCAATAACAATACAATTTCCAATAAAATCTTTGCTATACTTATAATACTCAAAATGCTTAGTTTCTTACATTAATTAGATAAAACAGCCTCCATTAAAATCTTTATCTCGAAAACCTTATTAAAAAGTTCAGACTTGAAAAAAATGTGTTTTACACTTGGTAGTAAGTACTTCTTAGAAAGCTTTTTATTGTTAAGCACAAACTTTGTGTATTTTTTACAGACAATGCCATTTATGTTATATATTTTTTTTAGGTTAAACCATTTTTTGATTCTAAGATTTCTTCAAATACCTAATCTTTTTTTGAATGAAGCGAGTAATCTAACTTAGTTAAAGTTTGTAAGATGGTTCTTAAAAAACTCTAACATCGTTTGATAATTTAAGAATCTTGATGCCTATTTATAATAATTTTGTATTCTTGCAAATAAACGATTTGATTTGATTTAATTTGAAGATCTTATATATACCAGCGAATTAAGATTTTAATTAGGTACCTACCTACCTAATGTAGGTTACGTAACGTTGGGCGTGTTTTTACGTCAATTCCTACAAAATCAAAGGCATTTCCTTTTATAAACTGAGAAAGGCAAAGACCTCATTATTAAGTCCAAAGGACCTGGGTTTTATGAAATACTTCTCATTAACCCAGCCTTAATGAGACGCTTGCTTCCAGAAAAGAAATGCTAAAAATATTTTCAACTACGAATCGCTCCAAAGTTCGTTTCCCTTACTTGGAAAATAATTCCTCAAGAGCTTTTTAACCGACTTCAAAAAAGAGGAGGTTCTCAATTTGTTTGTATTTATCTTATGTATGTTACTTGATATCTCCGCCTATGGTTAACCGATTTGACTGATTCTTTCACTATTGTATAGAAAATGATCTCGAGGTGGTCCCATGAAAAATGTTAATCCCGAGGGATAATTATTTATCCCGTTAAACTTAAAAAGCAACATAATATTTTTTGCACGACTAGCTTGATTAGATTTTGATGATTATTTCGTTGTTGTATCAAAAATTGATTTTAAGGCTCTATAAGTTTTATTCTCGAGGCATGGCTGTACATTACATAATTTTAACAAATCTCCCCCCCCCCCCTATCTCCGAAGTTTGCAGAGCGATCCATCTGAAATGTATGTAGCGTTTGTAGATATGGTTCCTATATTTTACAGGAAAAATATAGAGAAGTCTGTAAGAAGATCACTTTTCGAAAAATTGTCAAAAAAGGGCGCTACCTTACCGAGTGGGATATCTAATCCAAGGTATCTGTTTGTACATCTCAAAACAGTTATTAAAATAGGTTTAATAATTTTTGAAATATTTTGAAAAAAGTCGAAAATCCTCTATACTCCGAATTTTTCAACGGACGACGAATCTTGTTTAAAACACGCCAAATTATATCTTGTAAGGGAAATTAATGATTCGGTTCCTTCAAATCAAATCAAAAATCTTTATTTACTTTTAAATAATAACTATAGGTAGGTACATACACTGTAGCACACACTTTTTTTTTGAAGTGATATTTGTTATTTCTGTCGACTAAAGTAAAGAAGCGACGAAGAAACCTTTAGCCTGCTAGTTGTTATTTTTCAAGTTGGAGTAAAACCCGTCCCAAGCTTTTTTATTCTTCGGGACCATAATCCATTTACGATCAGTACCTAGGTACTTTACATAAGGTACCCAGAAGCGCCGCTTTTCAAAACGCGGCCGGCCTGGCCTTCTCCATCCTTTCACAGCTTCCACCCATTAGTCAATAATGAAGTAGGTACCCCCATTTTTTACTTTTTAGTCAGGCACATTATAGTCGCCTCTAGCGAGAATTAAAGTGCCATGGAGATTACACCCACCACTTTTAGATTAACATTTTCAAAATTAACTTAGGAAAATGAGATGCGCATGGTAAAGGTAGATGGCAATGCGTGGAAAGTTTCTATCATAATTATTTCTACCATCTATCTAATATATTTCTACTAGAAACATATGTACATAATATGTTATGTTATTATGTGAGCAATATGGAACTTAGAAAGCACAGAATCATGTAAATCCTATTTTATAAAAAATAAATTGCACACCCTTCCACACACATTGTACATTTTAGGAATTGCCTTGTTTGTGAGGAAACACCCTAACCTTTTTGAACACCAAAATAACATAAATAGGAGATTACTAACACATAAACCTCTAGTGATGCCAAGACCGAAATTAGATCTTTTTATGTGAAACTGCGCCTACATGTCATACAACATAAATAGCCATTTACCAAAATCTATTTTAGAAAACAAGGGAATGTTATTTGATAGTGTTGAAAGAATGGCTCGTAACACGTAGCTTTTAAACAGTCCAAGAGTTTTTGACGTGTAAGGTTTAAATTATTTATTTTTCATACTTTATCGACATTTAATTTTACTCAATTTTTTTTTTATTCAGCATGTCATTTATTTGATTTTCATTTCACTTTTATTACTATTTCTTTAATTATCATGACAGTAACTTTGTGAAATATTTTGAAGTATGTGAACCTCAAAATCTAGGTGCTTTGATATTCACATGCCAGTAATGTGGCTAGATGTGAGGATTAACTTATTTATAATACCACTTGTGTAATTTACCATGTCTTTTATTAAGCTAAGTATTTGATTTGATTTGTTTTTAACCTCCGAATACTTACTTACTCAGTGAAAATTGTCACAAAATGGCGACGAGACGAGTTAACAAAATTGCGTCGTCTCGACGTCAGACTGCCATCATATTTGCGACAGAAATGAAAAATATCGCTTTATTTCCATGTCTATTTAAATTTAAAAAAAATTACCTTTTCCAAGTGTACCTACCCACCTACATCTATGGAAATAAATAATTTTTAATTTAACTTGACTTGGTTTGGGTTGGTAGGTAGGTATAGTTTTTCCGACGTTTCGTCATGTTTCGTACATCTTTGTATCAGGGTAACGTCAGCTCTTTAATCTCGGACGAGGCTGGTACGAGATTTATTATTAATATTCATTCAGGAGTTCGACCGGCACCGCGATGCACCTATTTGTTAGTCTGCAGATAGGTAGGTAAGGTAGCTAGAGGGCAATTTTTTTTGTTCTCTTGTTTTGTACAACGTTTGAGTTTGAGTTCGAACATCGGATCACTTGAGCTGCCTGTAGATTGTTTGCAACAGTTAGCCCAATTGTTTCAATTGTAAATGCAATAGTTGTAATTTATTTCTATTTTTTTTATTGTTATTTTCTTTAATAAAGTATACATTCAAAAATTGCCCCTCAAAGTCACTTCCATGTAGAGGTAGATTTTTTGGACAGAGTTCGCATTTTTTGTCCACCATCATCTTTAGCTCTTTACTACAATGATAAATGCTGACAATTACCTATATTTGAAAAGCGACGCCAAGTTGTTTACGAACATTATTTCTTGAGAATGGCTTAAGTACAGCGCATAGACACCTATTTAAAAAAATAATGCTGGACAAACCATACATTACATACGGGCCACTCGCTTAACGTAATGGACGTTGTATTGCTGATCGAAGACCATTAACCTAAGAATATAATCTGTGGCTAAGGTAATCCTCACGAGCGCGGGCTCCGTAGGGGTTTATCTTTGGCCGCGGAACCCTAAGCTGGTAGCATCTCTGCTCAGCACGAATGGACGCTGTGACCAGGTTTAAGGGTTTTGAAAAATAACACTCATACTTACCATATATGCGAAAGTTCGGATGTTTAGATGTTTGGATTGGATGTTTTTCAACTCTTAACGGCGAAACTACTGAACGAATCGGGCTGAAATTTTACATACACGTATAGTTATAGTTATAGTATAGTTCTAAACCGGGAATAAAATAAAGGCTTCTTTTTGTTTCACACCGTTTATTCCGGAATAACGCGTGCGAAGCCGCGGGCGGAAGCAAGTAGGTATGTAGATATATTTTTAGTTAGGTTACGTACAAGCAATGAAGTAGGTAGGTACCTTATATACTAACTAAGGGTAAATAAATTACAAGAAATGTATACCTACCTACCTAAATATCTTTGACAAAATCGCTTAACTTGCGGTAAGAAAAGTCAACCAACGAGTGGCTAGGTTGCGGTGCCCACACAGGCGAGTGGCCCACGAGCTGCCTGCTATTTTATGCTGTATTGTAAACTGTATTTCAATGTTACGA
This sequence comes from Eupithecia inturbata, assembly GCA_963662085.1. Taxonomy (NCBI): domain Eukaryota; kingdom Metazoa; phylum Arthropoda; class Insecta; order Lepidoptera; family Geometridae; genus Eupithecia; species Eupithecia inturbata. The sequence goes on along the minus strand of OY759180.1, from coordinate 2,438,395 downwards.
ATTTAAGCTCATAATAAAATGCACATTTTCGTGCTGCGTGGCAGCGGTATGCCTTTAATGTGCGCAGAGCTTTAGGTTCCGTATGTGTTGTAACTTTCAAGTTCTTTCAGTCTTTTGCTTTGATTATATAAAATTGTCTAACCCCCGTATTTACAATGGTCCGCTAACTTAAAGCAGTTGCTAAGCAGCGTTATTTCTCACTCTGACTTATGTCAATAGAAGAAGACAGAGTGAAAGATAGCAATGCTCTTAGTTAGCAGACTATCAATACGGTCTCGAGATCAAGCGATATTTCACACACGGACAGCTACTATCTCTATATCAAGCTCAAGTCCGGCCTCATGGAGTCTTGCTGCCATGTTCTCAGCAAGGTACTTTGCTGAGCAACATGTCAACAGTCGAGTGTGTGAAGCTGGCTTCAGTCACGACTCTATAGAATGAAAAGCCTTCAGGCTTGTTGTCGAACGAGGGGACAAAAGAAATGGACCTAAGGATTTCATATTATTTTAACAAATCAAAAGAAATAAAGCTATAATTAACTATTAAGAGGGCTATTACAAAAAAACGAGAATTTACCGTTTTTTGGTCCAAATTGTATGATTAATAATAATAATGAAATATGTATTTTATAACGAGATTTAAAATATATGAAGTGTATAATAATAATAAAACAAATTTTAGAACACAAAGGGCGCCGCGGCCGCGCCAGCGCGCCGGCGGCGCAATGAATAATGTAGTCTTTTATTCAATTCATTAAAAAAAATTAGAAGTGATTTAAAAAATTGACTTAATATTGTAGTTCAAGCAAATGTTGACAATTATTTTGGTATAAATATTATCTCAGAATGATGTAGAACTACGGAGATATTGCGGTTTGTTTCGAAGCCTTTTCGGTCGATAATCGAGTTCGGTTACATTTTTTCTTTCTTTACATAAAGGCATGTAACGAAAATATATTCTATTATTATTCAAGTATAGGATATACGTAACAAGAAAAAAAAATTTTGTTGGTCTTTATTCAATAGAATCTACAAATTAGAGCTCCCAAAACAGGTCTCCGAGAGTTGTTGCCTAAACATGCATCGGGAGAATGACTATACTATACTACATAAAAAATTAAGTTTTCTAAAATTTGTTCTATTATTATTGTAGTAGAGAAATCGAACTATTATTAACAAGTAATTATTATTTGAAGCAACAAACGAAAATCATACAATTTGGACGATGAAACCGTGCAATTTCTCGTTTTTTTTTTGTAAAAGCCCCCTTAAAAGTAAGTAAGGTTGTCAAAGACGTTTTGTTTCATATTTCTTCAGTCTCATTACGGTTTACAATAGATATTTCTTAATCTTGCATTTGTTGTTTTAAAATTAAAACAATGTGGTATGAGAGTATGGCCCAGTGAATTTAAAACCCGATTTGATTGTCACCCGACTGCTCTAACTCAAGTCTTACAAAAAATAGAGTCGTGGACCTCTGGGAATAAGCCAACATAAGTACTAATAACCCAGCGGATAATAATAATGGCAATACTGTGAATCCCGGATTTTCTATGAAAAGCACGGAAAAGGGTGTCGCGTTTCTATTATCAATGTTTTATGAGCTTGTAGCATCTGTGGTAGGATTTGTGTTGATTTGGTTTGGATGATGTGTTTAAAGCTATAACGACATTATCGTGGTGTTGTGTTGAAGCGGCTTGCAAACATTCGAAAATTTTTATATTCGAATTTTTTTCGGGTACTATTCGAATTATCGAATATTATTCGAATAATAGAAAATTGTTATAATGACGTCTTCTTTTATTTTTTATGTATTCTTTGCATGAACAAATTTAAAATATCAAATTGAAATAAAGTTTACAATATGTTGTGTCGCCGTAACGAGACATTGACGATTTACACGCACAATCAACCACAAATTCTTAATAAAAAACAGTCTTTAAATCTAGATTAGTAGGTATTTTACCAATATCTACAATAAAATTTTACACAGTAACAAGTAGATAAATAAACACGGTAAGTAGCTGTAACACGGTAGTAAATAGATTGGCATTTTATAAATTTCATATTTTTTAATGATTTAAAATTCTAGAAAGTGCATTGTTTCGCACAAAATTTGGTCGAGATCTCAGGAACCGTACCTCAGGAACCGAAAGTAGCTGTCCTGGTGTGAAATATCGCTTGATCTAGAGACCGGAGTCCTCAGGAGCACCACACACATAAGACACACACAGAACATAAATTGTTGTCGAACGAGGGTGCAAAAGACATAGACCTAAGAATTTATATTAATTTTAACAAATCAATGGAAATTAATCTATAACAAATATACCTAATACCGAAATACTATAAGAGGAAGTGGAATATATTAAGCTATGTAACTTCGCTGGTAATATGAAGTAAAAATATATTTCCCGAAATTACCCGGAAATTCCCGGTTCCCTCTTTGAAATTTCACGGGATTCTCGGTTCTTCGAAAACTACCCGATTCTACAATGCCTAGTAGGTTCATGTGTAGAAAATAGGCTTATCCAGACTTAATTGAGTTACAGGAAATATTGTAATTTTTCAGGACATTTTAATCTATCTAAAATTATTTAAAGTGCGGTGCGCTTTAGACCTAGTTTAATTCTCGCCATTGTACAAATTATCGGCCATAACAACAGTTAAAATACTGACCCCATAGATAACCCCTAGATAGCTGCAACCGGAGATCCTGAATGCCTTATCAGCAGACAACTCTTTGAAACAATAACATTATTTATACAATTATAACATAAAATTGATAAATTGATCTGAACATTGTAGTGGTAGGAACGGATGTAGGGCCAGATGGTTTTTTAAAACGCGAGGTACCAAAACGCTTTTTGAAACGCGCGTTTTAATAACACGCGTTTTTAAATGCTCCGGTACATAGATACATCTGTACATAATCAAAAGCGCGTTTGAATGTGTACCTACTGCTGTACGGTTTGCATACCATACAACGTTGCATGTTCTCGCGGGTCTTATGACGTGTTTTTACGGACAATGAGGGCCAGTCGCAAACAACTGTCCTTTGGACAATACGTAGTCGTCACGGCGCGGCGCGTAGGTACCTACACTCGCGACCATTAACTTTACTTTCAATAAGTACGCTACGATTAAACCGTGATACTTAACAAACTCTTATAGGGGGCGAACCTAACGGGTTCGGTTGTCAAACTAGGCCTAGATCTCTATTCACGGGATCCCCGTGGTATAAAACCCAAATTTGATAAAATTCAATTTTTTTCTTTGGTTCATTGAATGTAAAAACACGATTGCGCAAAAAAATTACGATAAAAAATTCATGAAAGTGCACTGTTTCGCACATAACTTGGTCGAGATTTCAGGAACCGCAGGGTTCCTGATATCTCTATTGAAGGTATTTATGTTTTGATTTGTAGGTTATTATTATTACTAATTATTTGGTTCCTTGAACCAGTTTATTTATAATTTGTGTAGTTTTCTTGAAATAAGCAAAAACTAGATTTATGCGCTTACGCCGCCGTTCCAGAAACGTATGCTCTGTCCTGCTCCTTTAAACGCTAAATTCTATGCATAACCTTTTCATCAAATGACGCGGAATGCGCCATCTACATGGTACTTACCTACCTATCCCGGGCAAGGACATAGAGACTTCGTTTTGTTCAGGATTATGTGCATGTGAAACCGCGGGCCAGTAAGAAAATCAGTGATATTTTTAATTATGTTTACTGTAGTCTTATTCTTATCTTAATCTTTAATCTTTGAAAAAACTCATCCTGATCAAAAAATAAAAAGACATTCCAAGCATTTTTAAATCAAAATTAAATACACGAATAGGGACGAAGCCTGGTTAGATATTTATTACAAAACACAACACTAATTACTTATCTCTCTTGTTGATAATTTTCATTTAGATTGATGGGCCAGCATTCATTCAGACGTCAGACACTTTGGTTGGAACTCAGTCAGACATCAGTAGGTAAAGACAGGTCGTTTACGATAGACTTGTTCAGAAAAATAATATTTTTATGTAGTAAATAATAACAAAATTTTGTTATTACGATTAAATTATAACAACATTTCAGTGTAAAAACCTAAGCTGCGGTGAACATAAAACTGAAGAAACTCTTACAAAATAATAATAATTAAAACACCCATTTTTATCGGGGACTAAAAATAGTATACTTACGGTATACTTTAAGCCTTTAAAATATCTACATAACAATAATATTTATTTTTATCAAAGAATGTTTACCAAGATGTTTCTACCAGTTTTTCACTTATCAGTGGTTCTACTAAACTCGTTTTCGATATGGTACGACCAGGCGTACGTAGAGACGCCGTTTCCTACGAAAGAGATTGAAGAGCTTCCACTGAAAGCACGCTATTTCTTCCTGACCATGTGGTGCTTGGTAAGTTTTTTATTATTACCTACTAACTTCTGCCTGCGGCTTCGTACGCGCTTTATAAGTAGCCTATGTCCGTACCCAGGATACCGTCAACCACTAATGCTAATTTTCACTATGATACGTTCAACCGTTCAGGCTTGAAAAGGTAATAAACCGACATTGAGTTATAATGAATAGTTTAAGTAGTAGGTATTCAATATAGACAGACATAATTATTTTCGGTTTTATATTAATGAGCATGGATGTCGTGTGAAAAATTGCTCTAATTGGTGTCTCAGATGACAGAAGATACCAACCTCTGTCATCTGTGATTGGAGTCTACTCGTGCTACTGCTGCACCCTCTAATCCTGAACGCGCACGTGTCCGCGCCGCGGGAGCCGTACGCGCCGAAGACATTTTACAAATCTTTGTATGAAATAGTATGCTATGCACCATCCCATCGCGCGAGGAAATTCGAAGACTAGATTTTTTCTAGATTCTAGATTTTTTTATGTTTAATTTCTTTTTTTGCGTACGGTTCCTGCGGTGAGGACAGGTGCGCGTTCAGCTTAAATAGGTAGGTGTCGCATAAAACCAGCGTTCAGTAGTAGCGTCATCGCCAACTGTGTAGGTAATTAAATAATTTTTTTTTAGTAGGTACTTACCTACACTACTAAGGGCCAACTAACTAAGGGCAAAACAGTGTCGGCCTACCATTATACATACACTGAAATGTCGCGATGTATGTTAGCGACCGGGTTCGGTGTGTAAAGACCATTAGTAGATGCACATTAACATGCATAGCCCATGGTAGGTACCCCACTGTTGGATATCGGCCTCCCTACCTCTGCATACGCAAATTTTTTCGGTCCATTTGTAAATAATCCGACGACGGGCACAACGTTATTATACTTTTTGTTGAAGGTCCGTTTCTAAAACGCAACTCATAAATAAGGATCTTTATCTAAGTATTTCCGCTTATATTTTTTTATGCAAAACACATCCACAAATTCGAAGCGGTGCAGCGTGCCCCACTCGCATTTTTAACGTTTGTTCCTTTGTTGCCAGGTCCTGCAAGATATCTACTTCTTCATTTCCTTCCTGAACGACATCGGCGGCACCAACGCAGTCAGTCCGAAGAAGCCGCCACTAATCAGAAGAATCAAAGACATCCTCTTCAGCCTGGCTTTCCCTACAGCCATCTACGTTTCACTTGCCTTCTGGGCCATCTATTTCGTCGACAAGGAGCTAATATTCCCAGAAGAAATAGCAACAGCTATACCCGTATGGATGAATCATGTGATGCACTCTTTTATAGTACCATTAATTTTTATTGAGCTGATGGTCACTAAAAGAGATTACCCTAGTAGGAAGTTAGGGCTTAACATAATGAATGGTTTTATTGTTACCTATATTCTATGGGTTATGGCCGTTTATATGAAGACTGGGGTTTGGGCGTACCCGTTTTTGGAGTTTTTTAACTGGCCGTTGCGTTTCGCTTTTTGGTCTAGCAGCTTTTTCGGGGCTACAGCGATCTATATCGTAGGTGAGAAGATAAACTACGCCGTATCACCGAGTATTAAGGTTTACGCGAATGGTGTGAATGGCAAAAGCCACTGAACAAGTAATTTTAGAATTAAGTCAACAGATAGTGACCAATGTCACTGACAGGGTAGATCTTTTAAAAGCTTTCTTTTCATAACTCCAACGCTGATAATTCGCAACTGGTTTATTTGTTAGATTTAAGTTAACATGAAGACATTATGCGGAAGATAAGAAATCACGTTGATACATATCCTCACGTAGATATTGCTAAGCTATAATAACTAGGAAGTTAGGCAACCTTGATTATCACACGCATAGACTGAATAACACATTGTACCTTGTACATCTTGGCCACTTAAAAAAGGGAAAACAATGTAATGTGTAAGAACTGTGTAACACAAAAATCCAGACACAACTAGGATTCTTCCCTGATAATGTCACTACATTGTACTCCGTACATCCTGGCCACTCGCAAAAGGAAACAAGTATTTATTAAAACATGACAAAAAACAAAGTATTCGCATAAAAGTGTAAGATTGTAAATAAATGTAAATGAATGTAAGCTTTAAAAACTGTATGAGGTATAGAGATCTTAATGTTTTCAACTGTCACTTATTAAAGTGGGAATATTATATATTTAACCCTAAGCTCCATCGCGAAACACTCGGTGCTGCTTCATTTCGTGCTTCTTCTATCGTGGGAATGTTCAACCCTGAGCTCCATCGCGAAACACTCAGCGCTGCTTCATTGCGTGTTTCCACCGTCGGGATATTCAACCCGGAGCTCCATCGCGAAACACTCAGCGCTGCTTCATTCCACGCTGCTTGATGCTGTGCTGCCTTAGGGCCTTCCACAAGGGCCGCCGAGTTGACCGTCGCTGTCAGATGAGGTCCTGCGTCGGCTCGCTGCGGCCTTCTCCGTCGTTGTGTACGAGAAGAACATTGGCTTAGGCTTTTATGACTTCGATTTTTTCCAAGGGATTCGGTTTGTAGCTGATGCACGCTGTGGCGAATCCCTTCTATCTGCTGCGTCATAGCCTTAAATCTAATGTTCATAATATCCTCGATCGTTTTCATAACTCCGTATCCGTTATGTTCGCCATTCCTGATAGTTGGCTGCACATGAGAATTCTTGGATGGTCCAGAAGGTTTCCAAAATGCGTCATGCAATAAAGAATTGTGTCGACCTTGGCAAACTCTACATGAGCGCCTTGAACGGCAATGACCTACCTCATGCTGAAGTAGGCAATTTTCACAAATGCCTAACTGCGTCGTTGCATTTAACTTGTCTTTGGCATTTAGTTCTATGAAATCGTCACATTTGTATATTGCGTGATTGTGGCTACAATAAGGACAGGTCAATAATGTGCAAGCTGTTGAAATAAATCCAAGGTCGCCTGACTTACTGTAGCTTGATTGTTGTTGATTATTTAGCTTGCTGCATGTTCCCTTTGACTGGCTGAAGGGTTTCTTTCCTTGAGAGGGATTTGATCTCAGGGGCTGCCGCACTAAAGTATCCATATCCTTCTTCATTGTGAGTGAACTGGATTTCGAGGGCTTCAGCACTGTTGTATCCTTTTCCCTTTTCATTAATGGTGCTAGATTGCTGAACTTATTTTCCATGAAGTCCAGAAGCTTATCTAGTCTGTCTATACTTGTCAGAAGCTTATGAGTCTTCTGACTGGCTGGATCCTTGAGGAAGTTGCTCCAGATATGTAACATAGCTTCAAGAATCTCCTCAAGGCTCTCCTTCAAGTTATCCATGATTAAAAGGTTAAACAAGACCTCTTTGATATAGGATACTTGTCCAAGAGCTGCTCCGAGATGTGGGTTCCGACGGGCAATGTTGGGAACACAATTCGCTTCCCAAGAGCTCCTCTGCGATGTAGGTTCCGACGAGCAATGTAGGGAACACAATTCGCACAATACTACGTGTGTATGCGACGTAGTAACCTTATGATAACGTTTTAGTAACGTACGTTATCACGTTGTCCTTCGAGAGACAGTGGTGAGCGCGACCTCGGATTTAGACTGTGAATCCGGCTCGAAGAATGTTAGAGGTACCGTGAAATGATACCCCAACGTTGATAATTCGCAACTGGTTTATTTGTTAGATTTAAGTTAACATGAAGACATTATGCGGAAGATAAGAAATCACGTTGATACATATCCTCACGTAGATATTGCTAAGCTATAATAACTAGGAAGTTAGGTAACCTTGATTATCACACGCATAGACTGAATAACACATTGTACCTTGTACAAACGCTATTTTGAAAATGAATGGCTAATGATATATTGTATACTTATTCTTTATTGACAAAGAAAATTACAATTCAAAAACAAATTAGAACTAGTATTTACAATTGAAACAATTAAGCTAACTGCAGACTGTTGCAAACAATGTACAGGTAGCTCAACTGATCCATATCAATACCAGTCGGAAGCGTCCCCAAGACGCATTGCCCCGCTGTATGGCAATGCTGATGTGCTGCGCTAGATACCCATCAGCTCTCGGGTCACGCATCGCTTCAACCAGACGACGCTCAGATAACTTTTTAAATACCCGGAGAACCATGGTACCCCACGGACCTAGGGTCACGACCCCAAAGGGAGCAAATGTGTAGGTTCTGTCGAGATTGTTATTATATATTTGTTCTTTGTATTATAAGTTTTAAGTTTCGGTGTTATTTTCAGTTTTTTATCGAAGGGCTGGGGGGTTTACTACCTGCCTATGTTCTAGCAGTTGACTATTGTCTTTAAGTTTTTTTTCTTTTTCTAGGCTAAACAACATTTGTAACCTTACTAAACAATAAATCACTTTAATCTATGCCTGCATAATAGATGAGAGTATGTGATTTTTAGAGTTAAATAAATATTACTAAGAGCTGTCCTCCACCTTAACTTAACATTGACTATATATATCCCAGGGTAAAATTCATTTATAAAAACAATGTAACAAAAATATTAATATATATTACCTTGATCATATTATGACTTCAGACTCAAATCCTTTAACAATAAAGTTTATCTCATTTTGTTCAGTCTTTTTCTTCCGCCTTCTTCTCCTTCCTGATGCTGACCATTTGACCGTTTCTATCTTCATCTTTGCTATACATAAATCAAAGATTTTACTTACACTTTTGTAGAATATTAGAACTGTTGATGCTCCTTTTAGATACTCATTGAAGAATGTGCATGGATCTGCTTGGTTCCCCAGTTTTACTGCAATATTGTAAACAAATGTGCCATTAAAAGTTTTACTGTACTTTGTTGTCTGAAAAGGGCATAGGCACAGGCTGTTGAGAGAATTAATCTGCATCAAACAACATTGGAATTGAGCAAAAGAATGCATTTTCTTGTTGTCATAAGTCTTCGGTTTTTTCATAATTTTATCATCCAAATCAAAATGTATTAATAGTACACTTGCTGCAATCATGCAATCTTCATACTGCACTTTGTTCTTATTAAAAAGTTCAGTTTCTTCACATACTGTGTTTGGTTTAGACATTATTTCCTGTAGTTTTTTAGTGTACTTATTGTTGAAATAATTACACCCTCTGACAGTACCAGTTTTCTCATCAATGACTTCTAGCATGATGTAGCTCAGAAATATGCTGTGGACATGTCCTATAGGCACAGAGCTATTGGCTACCCACCAAAGGATAGCTATCATGACTAATTGAAAATTGCCAGGCAACAGTTTAATCAAATACAGGTCTAGGAGTTCCATTTTGTGCTGAAGAAAATGATAGAAGTATGATTTAAATTGGTTGTCTGTTAGTTCCGAAAACATTATATCTAAAGGTCTTGATATTGAGTATTCTTGATCAACAGTTATTCTTTTGTAGGTGAGATCTTTTTCACGGCCAACATAAGTGAAGCTTTCTTCAGAAAAATCAGTGAGGATGTCGAAAGCGTACCTTAAGATTGGAAGGCAGGGTAGGAAACAATCTTCATCAGTGTAGTCTTCAGCCTGGGGTGAACAGAAGTACAGATGGTGTGTGTACAAGTTTAGGTATGGTTTGGGTATGAGATTGCAGCGCAATTTTTCAGCGTACCAGTCTGGTACACCTATATTTTCGTCTAAGAGGCTGTGTTTTGCATCTATTCTGTCTTCGTCATCTGAATCACTATCTTCAGATGATGAGCTATCATCACTCTTAGAGATCTCCTGTCTATTATCTGTTTCATCATCTTTGGTTTCATTGTTATTGACAATATCAAAATTAAATGTTAATTCTGTCTCAGATGGAATGGCTTCGTGCCTAAGATCAAAGTATTTTAGTGACCGGCAATACTTTTTTTTATATCCCTCAATGCTTTTCTTCAATATGTACAGAACTTTATCTTTTTCACCTTTCTTCAATCTCCCTATGATTTTAGACATTGCTGATGCTAAGGTCTCATTTTGTAGCCATTGGAAAACACCATGTATACACCTTTGCTGGTCATTTTTCTTTTTCTTACTTTTAGGAGTTTTCAGCTCAGCAAAGAATTTGTTAAAGACTCTCTTTTCAACATAGTCATTACCCAGTAATGTTGCCAACAATGGTAGCAGTTCCTTGTCAAATCTTCCAAAATGATAAATTAAGTTTTCTACTTTGTACATCTTACACTCCAATGCAAAAATTTTACTATTCTCTTCCATTAACTTTGGTTTAGTTTCCAAGGTATTGAATGGGATGTATTGAACATTATAGATGAAAAAGTCTGAATCATAGCTCAGTACAGGGCAGTTTAGGTATCTGGCCATTGCAGCGATCTCGTCGTCTGCCTCCATCTCACACACTGTGTAAGGGATGGATAAATCTGTGATTGCTTCTATGAAGACATCTCTCATGAGCAAAGGGAATATCTGTAAACAGCCCTGTGTGACGGGATCGAGTCTGGAAGCGCCGTTGATCTTAGATCGGAGACGGTTGTACGCAGTTTTCAACTTTCTCTGCTCGTAGCTACCGTCGAAAATCACGTACGATGTTATGTTGCATTTCCGTAGGTTTTTGAAGAAAGTTTTTACATAAGCAGCGAATTTATCATAGTCGCCGCCAAAGGCAGAGAAGCAGTTCAGCCTGCGGTACAGCTGGGCGCATAAACTGTGCCCGTCGACAACGAGACACGAATCGTGTAGAAAGAACGTTTGTAGGAAAGCACTTTCGTTGCAGTTGATGTATGTTGTCAATCCTCGGACACCCATGATGAACAGTCACTTTACTGCTTTATCATTTGATCTAATAATGTGTAATAGATCGTTTTGTAAAGAAAATTAGAAAACCGTGTTTGTTTTTTGATACACAAACAGTTAGGTTAAGTTACAAAGAATTTTGTTTATTTTTTTGACTTCTTCACACAATGACATTAAATCCACGCGAGCTGCTGTCTCGTCGTCGGTGTTGTCAGTGTCAACATTCACATGTCAGTCGATCAAACCAATCAGACAAACAATCAAACCAAACAAACAAAGAAAAGAAGAAAAAACCAAATCAATCAAACAGAAACAAATGTGGCGGATCGCGCGTGTGTAAAATTGAAAACACGTGTTGGTTTTGTGCAATATTCTGCGATAAATAAAAGTCCTCCGTGAGTGTAAAGTCAAGCTGAAACTACAAAAGTAGTACTAGTATTGTTTTCTGACCATTTGCTACCGGGTAAGGGTTAGGGTGTCGCAAAGAGGGTCCCACACTTAGAAAAATTTTCATTGATTTTGTATGGGGCTGGGACTTAGAAAAATTTTGATCGATTTTGTATGGAGATTGGACTTTGAAAATTTTCAAAGAAAATAATAAAAAAATGATTTATTTTCACTTATTATTTCTTTAATTAATTAGGAAGGTAGTGTTTAGGGGTTTCATAGGGGATCGAAAAAAATGTTATTTTTGCGCTCAGACGCACCGTTTTCGAGATATCACGAGAAAATGTTTTATATGAAGCTAGGACTTAGAAAAATTTTGATCGATTTTGTATGGAGCTTGGACTTGTAAAATTTTTAAAATTTCATTTATTGGGTGTCGGAAGAAGGGTCCCACACTTAGAAAATTTTCGACAATTTTCGACATGTATTTTTTTATACATATATAATATATTTTTTTTCTTATGCCATCGTAAAGAGGGTCACTAGGGGTGCAACTTTGGTTCAGCTGATTGACCCCAAAGTTCAATGACCTCGGCGCTAGAGATCAAACTGTGTCCGATACAGATACTGATACCGATACAGAGCATTCCGGTAACAGTTGATTAGGTTCAATTTGAGTGGCGGATCCGACACAGAGTACCCCGACTCCACGTGGTCTTGTGCGTGGCGCCCCTAGAGTGTATATAATAAGCCGGAGGCGCGAAGGGAGTGCAGCCTCCGCCAGCTGTAACAAGGGACAGGCACCGCGCGAGCCGCAGCGGCTGAGGCTGGTCGCCGTAGGCGACCAAAAAGCCGAAGCTGCGGAGGTGAGCAGTGGTGCCTGTCCCTTGTTACGCAATGGCGGAGAGGCTGCACTTCCCGCAGCGCCGGAGCTATCGCAAACGCGATTTTTTACACTTGTCGTCGGGGACAATTAGGCGAGCACCGGCAATTCTGGGCTTTGATTCCCAACATTCGACGAATTTTACAAGTCCAAGCTCCATACAAAATCGATCAAAATTTTTCTAAGTCCAAAATAAATATTTTTTTTTTGTTTTTCCTGAAAATTTCGGCTATCTCTTTTGTAACTATTACAATATTGCTAATTTTGAAAGAAAAAAAAAAGACGAAATTTCCGAAAATTTTACAAGTCCCAGCCCCATACAAAATCGATCAAAATTTTTCTAAGTCCAAAATAAATATTTTTTTTTTTGTTTTTCCTGAAAATTTCGGCTATCTCTTTTGTAACTACTACAATATTGCTAATTTTGAAAAAAAAAAAAAAAAAAAAAAAATGTATGGGACCCTCTTTGCGACACCCCGACCCCGGGTAAGCCATATTCAATAAATTAGTGTAACATTGAGTTGCACCGCACGCCCGGTCAAGGCATTTACGAAAACTTTATTTTCAGTGAAACCACAATGACTAAGGAGAAAGAGGTACCTGAAACCAATGGCCAGGAGCCTACAGAAAAGGTTGCTGAAAACCAGGAGGATGAAACAGAGTTGGAAAGTGCTATTATCCGCCAAGTAGAGTACTATTTTGGTGAGTCACTCGGACGGACGTTTAGCGTTATTTGTACTAAGTAGGTACTCTTCAACGTCCAAAGCTAGGAGAACGAGCATTACTGCAGATGTGAAGGTTATCTATTTGCAGCTGATTTACAAAACAAACTTGCAAACCGAGATCGCTACAATGCGGCTAAGTCCTCAGAATAAGATAGGTTACCGGCAACCTTGTCAGATTTATTTACTACGCTCTGAAGCGTTTGCATCACAAAATCTGAATTGGACTAAATCCAATAGTGGCATCAATGAAGTACTTATATGCACGTAGTTCACTCTTATTTCTGTTTCATCACCCCAACCACAAAATTAATAATAATAAGTAACTATTTTTTCTGTAACAGGTGATGCAAACTTGCCGAGAGACAAGTTCCTGAGAGAACAGATTCAGCTCGATGAAGGCTGGGTGCCTCTGGAGGTTCTAACGAGGTTCAACCGACTGGCCAAGCTTAGTTCCGACACAGATATTATTGCCAAAGCTCTACTGAAGTCCACTAATGCTTTACTTGAGGTTAGCAAAATAAAGTTGAAATCACTTAATTTATTTACTGAGCGAAAGACACATCTCTGCTTCAAGTCTGGAAAAATTTGTGTTGCTGTCAGTTTTTATGTACTCTACAACCTGTAGAGTAGATTAATGTAGTATATTACAAGCGGTCTGGTCAAAACTTGGTGTACAGATTTTACGATTTTATAGATTTTAAATTAAATGGCGTCCTTAAAAAAAAGGGCTACTGAATATCTCCGCTGTATAAGATGCGATTTTGAACAATTTTTAAACCAACTATGAGTACAAAAGGGAGGTTCTATGTTCGGGTGTTTTTAGGGTTCAATACCCGAAGGTTGAAGGTTGGCTGGTTGGTTAGTTGGGAGAATATGTATTACTCTTGCCGCTAGAACAACAAATAATAAAAATATCAAAATTGAAGGGGGGTCCCATACAAAAAACACGTTGTTTTGCCTTTTTTGCTCTTAATTTGTCAAGGCTGTCAAATGTGTGAAATTTGTCAGTTATATGTATTAATAATAGGTTTTTTCTTTAAACAAAATACCTAGGTAAATATCCCGTTTGAAATATCTTTAGTGTGACCATGGAAGTTAGTGTTTTGGTGTTAGACTAAGCTAACTGCTGTATTTTTTATAAATATATAAATGGACCTTGTGAATTTCAGATCTCAGAAGACAACAAAAAGGTCCGCCGTCACCCCGAACAACCAGTCCCAGAGCTGAATGAAGAACGACGCAAAGAACTCTCCAACCGCACTCTCTACGTCAAGGGTTTCTCCAAGGATACAACCCTGGATGAGATCCTGGCCCTTCTGAAGCAGCATGAAGATGTGGAGCATGTGATCATGAGGAAATATCAGGAGAGAAATACGAGGGTTAGGGTCTTCAAGGGATCCGTGTTTGTGCTGTTCAAGACTAAGGAACAGGTAAGCTACACTTTTAGATTTTCGTATTTAAATTTCGCAGTCGAAGCCTTTAATTTCACAATCAGTAAAGTTTACTTCATCTACCTACATTTACAGCTTATGCTAGTCCACTGCTGGACAAAGGCCTTCTTTGAGAAACGCCTTAATGGCTCTATATGGTGTTATCATTATTAATTCCGTTGAATTGGTGTGGCTAAAATCTTTGTGCTTCATGCCGCCGCACCAGTGCGCCCGTTTTGTACAACGGGACGCTTTGCTTTATTTTGTAACAAGCTTCTGCTCGCGGCTTCGCTCTCGCGGTACCTGGATAAAACTTAGGTTAAGGCGCTGTGTGTTCCTAAAATCGCGGCAGAAACGACTAAGAGAGTTGCCAACGGCAAGCTGATGGTGGCGCACGCGTATCGGAAATATTATTGTTAATAGTTTTTATGAGACCGTGTTGCGTGTTAGGTACCAACCTACGTAGGCAGGTAATATGGCTTTACTATAGGCAACTTTACCCACTCCTCTTATCCTGGCAACAGCTGCACCTGATAATACTACCTCCTAAGTACCTACTGCATTTATATTATATCTCAATAACATTATAAAATATTTAAGGCCTACTACCTACCCTACAAGATGCAAGAGGTTCGTGAGCCGCCTCCATCCGACTCACCACGATCACTACCTATTATTGATCAATCTATTAGCAAATGTACATGATTTTGATTTGTATCTCCATAATAGCTAACAGAGCCCAAGCAATCGGGATTCTGCACATACCAACTTTAAAAAAAATATTGATAAAATTAGAATCCTAGATATAAAATCCAGGGACCCCGGGTTTCTGCAATTACCTACTCTAAAAACTTATTGGTAAAATTAGAATCCTAGATATAAAATCGCAGGATCCCGGGATTACCTAGTTTAAAAACATATTGGTGAAATTGGAATCTCATATATAAAATCCCGGGGTCCCGGAATCCTGCACTTAAAAATTGGTAAAATAAAAATATTGGAATCCCGGGATCCCGGGATATTGTATTTTTAAAAAATTATGAGTAATAAAATTTGTTTATTCAAAAGTCAAAAATAGTTTATTCATTTATTATCAAATTTGTTCAAAAGCTAGCTGTCTGCTGCAGCATGGCTGGTCGGTTGGCAAAATATCAAAATTTATTTGCCTTGGCTGTATCCCGGTTTGTTCTGCCTCTGATTTATTTGATTCATTGTCCCTCAGTAGCATGCCCCGCATTTTCCTTGAATCAACAATTTCCGGCAACAGCCAATCCATGTAAAATTCTAAAGGATATTTGGTTTCCTTAGTTAACGGTCGAAGTTTGTTGCACATATTGCGCATAACATGGTTTCGGCATTCAATTTTTTGCACTGTGTAATTTTGGTAGGGATTGCTCGCTAGTATTTTCGCATTATGTAGCTGAGTCACCATCCGCAATCATCCTTCCATACATAATATTATAAGTTTCTATCGATTTTTCAATACCTTGGCAAATTATTTCCGCCTCGATACCACTTGAAGATCCCGTATAATTTTTAAAACAAATATGTTCTGGTTTGGAAATTTGCATCTTTTCTGCCCGAGCACACAGTATTTATTTTTTATACCAATATACAAAACTTCACCAAATTTACGACCCACAATTGCTGCGCCACCAGACAATGCTCTAAAGTTGTTACCATAGGATCGCGAGGACCAACAGGCATCTGCTAACACATCTATTATACATAGGTATTCCGTCTTTGCTAATTCTTCCTTCGGCTATTGCTGCATCACGCTCGCGCATAGCATCTTGTATTTTGCTATAAAGTTTTTCTGTAAATACAGGTACATTGAGACATGCTGTGATTTCCTAGAATTGTGAATATCCGATCCCTGTAGATGTGATCCCCGTTATCGCGGCCATGTTTGCGTCTATATTTTCTTCGTTTTCTGGATTTTCACTTTCTACAATGAACCATTGATTACACATGTTACATATAAACTTAAATTTACATATTAGTCCAATTCTTTTTTCTCCTATAAGAGTCATGTCTTTTAAATTACAGTTGAACATGGAACTATGACTAGATATTTTTTGAAGTTGTTGTACACTATATCTATTATTGTTCTTCCCTGTGGTTGACTGTATAGATCTTCTTGAGTTTCTTTATCAATGGTGTATGGCAATGTTTCTCTGAAAGAAACAGGTATCATTAGTATTAATGTCTGTATTACTTAGGTAGGTTTGTTTTTAAGAGTGACCCACACTTTGTTGAGTCTTATTTAAGTCTTTCTACTGGTCTATTACTATCCTATCGTAGTCGTTATTTTGAAAAACAAGTAGTATTTTAGTCAAGGTTGGACTTATCCCAAATCCCGGGATTATAGTACTGTAGCAATAATCATTGTATAAAATCATAATTATCTTGTTCAGACATATCCTAGATCCGGGGTTACGGAAAGTACTACAAAAATACTGGGATTAAAAATACTACGGAATATAATTCGTATTTACTGGTTTGGCAGGTCAGGTTCCACTGTAGTTTGAAGAGGTGTCAGTGTAGGTATTTCCACCAGTCTGAAATATTATATATAAAAAATTATAGAATTTTATCAGATTAGAAAATCCCGGGGTCATCTTGACTGCTGTAGGTACAAGTAGTATTCTGAACTTAAGTAAATTTGAATAATAGGTAACAAAATAACAGAATTTTTAAACTGATTATAAAATCCCGGGATTTATTTATACTGCTGAATATTATCCATACATACTTATTTTGTTCAACTGCGGGTTTTACTGTGGTTAGAAGTGCTAATGATGATGCAGAATTGTAATCCTCCGTCAAAGTTCTGAAAATAAATTGGTTTATGAAAATATATTTACCAAATTAATATTATTTAGGTAGGTACCTACATTTAGTTTTGGTGTGAAGGAGTATCAAAAATCTAAACAATCCAACTTTCGCACTTAGGTAGGTACCTATGTAGTAAATGACCTAATGTTAGTGAGATTATACCGGTGTACCTATCTTGTACGTAGGTACCTAGACAGAGTAGTACTGGTAGACACCTAACCTACTCGTATACCTACCTACAGAGGCGTGTTCTGTTTTGTTTTAGGCCGAGAATAAATATGGTTTCGTTTTACATCACCATAATTTAGCCCACACCTACGTCTCCATAGGTCACTACAATGTTTATGCTAGGTAGGTAGATATCATCTAATATAAACGCCGAGCAGAACACCGCACTGTCGTACCTATAGAGTTGATTAGTATTTTTATGGATGATGCCGGTAGATATGTAAGATTGATAATAAAGTACGTCGGTACTTACCGTTTTCTTTCCCTTATATTATTCACATGTTCTCTTTGGGCTCGTAACCTTATCCTCTTTTTTAATATTTTTTTAGAGTTGTTACCCATCTTTAGGTAACTATTTATTTTTTGGTAACGTTCAGAACTTCGATTATAACAGAAGTTCACAATAAATAACTCGTATGGATTGCCACCGACCGCTGCGACGACGTCAAACACACGTCCGACGTTGACAGTGGTCACAGAGGTACTGATTCACGGGCGGCACGCGATGCGCCTGCATATTTTCGAATAAATTGATGATTAAATATAAATATGAATCTTTATCAAAAAACTATCTTAGCAAGAAACTAGATTAACATGTTACCTGTCTTTAACAATAAATCCCAGGTTGATCTTCATAGTACTTATCAAAATATTTTGATTTTAAATTCTAAAACGTATCATTTTGGAAAAATATTGTTATCGAGAAAAGTTTCTGCTATTATGTTTTCAGCTTAGCCAGAATCTAGGTAGGAACCTGAAGTAATATATATATAAAAATCGGAGACGTGGCTTGTTGAGAAGTATTATTTTTTTCTATTTGAAAAAGAGCAATCGTCGACATGCAGCGCCTTAAGTGACTTCAGAGTCACTCCATTATCTCAGGATAATGGAGATTTCTTTAGAGAAACAATTTACAAAATGGGATTAGTAACTCAGACCCCTAGGTAGAGTTCGCGTCACGTAAAAAGAACGCTGGCCTACACTTGCGCACTGAGCGATTTGTCGCGATTTACCCGTGCGTAGACATTTCCCCTCTGCCCCCCTCAGCGTTCTTTTTACGTGACGCTACCTGTACTCACTAACTAATAGGTATCAAACATTACCTATTTCATAATTTATTAGTGTAGATCTTCGAACACAAAGTCTATTCAAAATTCAATCTTTATGCTTTTGGGGATAAGTAACCTACGTAAGTAACCTACGTATTTAAAAATTTGTTTTTTTTTTATACCTCGTGTGTTCATAAGTTTTGAGACGAACTTATTTAATTAATTTAAAAAGAAAGTAATTCATGCAACCTTTTTTAAACTTTTAAAATTTTAAATTTCGAATGTTTTGAATCAGAAAAAATATACATTTGAATATTTGTTTCATTCTCCGTGAAAATTGGGCCAACAAAAGATTTGCGTGCGACTGTAATTTCACTGTTTCAAGCAGGAAAAAAATCAATGCAAGTTTTTAGTGAAATCCAAAGTTTGGGATGTAGTCGGAACTTTGTGTATTATACCATAAAGAGGTACAAGGAGACCGGCTCTTTAGAAGACCGTGGAAGATGTGGCCGCCCGCGGTCTGTAAGGACGCCCGCCAACATCAAAGTAATCAGAGAGCGAATTCGTCGCAACTCTTGCCGGACTTAAAAGAAATTAGCTCTGCAGACCAACATTTCGCGAATATCGGTGAACAGGATACTTAAATATGATCTTAAACTAAAGGCCTACAGTCGAAGGAAAGTGCATTATTTAAACGAGCGTCTTCGTAAATTGCGACTGGAACGATGTCGGAACCTATTGAGGAGACACGATCCAAAAAATATCCTGTTTACCGATGAAAAGATCTTCACGGTGGAAGAAAAGTTTAACCGGCAGAACAATAAGGTTTACGCCAGAAGTTCAAAGGACGTCCAGCCATCTGTACGCAATGTCCAGCGCACTCATCATCCAGCAAGTGTGATGGTTTGGTGGGGTGTTTCCTACGAGGGGGTCACTTCGCTTCATTTTTGCCAGCAAGGCGTCAAGGTGAAGGCACAAAATTACCAAAACGACATATTGGAAGCGGTGGTTAAACCATTAAATGATACGCTATTCGCTGGAAAATACTGGGTTTTCCAACAGGACTCTGCTCCCTCCCATAAAGCTAAGACTACCCAACGTTGGCTGGAGGCCAATTTGCCAGGCTTCATTCGGAGCGAAGATTGGCCCTCGTCAAGCCCTGACTTGAATCCTTTGGATTATTCTTTATGGACGGAATTGGAGCTGAGGGCATGCAGAAAGTCTCACCCAAACCTGGATTCTCTCAAGCGAGCCCTTATTAAAGAATCGAAACGGTTTCCCATTGAAAAGATTCGTGCCGCCATAGATGAATGGCGCACGCGTTTGAAGGCCTGCATTGAATGCAAAGGCGGCCATTTTGAATGATTTATTTTTAAATACAGATCTAGATGTCAGTAGTTTTAATTTTAATATCCAATAAATGAATACTCAACTTAGCTCCAAAAATATTTTAGTTTTACTGTGTCCAAGACTTATGAACACACGAGGTATATCCTAGGTTCTACAAGCAATTAAGTTATCAGATAGGTAGTTTTGCGACCATTGCAAATCATTAGGTATTATGAAGCTATGCTAAAACGAACTTAAAATTAGAGATGTGTGGACTAGACGATTAGTCGGTTGTAAAGAGGCCGACTAGTCGGCGCCCTTTGCCGAATAGTTGCAGACTACGAATGTGGCCGGATAGTCGGCTGGCGCCCTTTGCCGAATAGTTGCAGACTACGAATGTGGCCGGATAGTCGGCTGGCACCCTTGGCCGTATTTGCAAGAAAACTAATGAAATCCCTATCCCTTGCAGGCGGAGAAATTCGTGGGCCTCAAAGATCTGAAGTACCGGGACACAGATCTGGTGGTACTGTGGCAGGAGGCCTACAACAAAAAGAAGCAGGAGGAGTATTTGGCTAAGAAGGAGCTTAAAGACAAGAAGAAGGATGGTCAAGTTAGTACACTATTTTATCATCATTACACTGATTTTCTCACAACGATCCTATCCGTTCAAGGTTGTCTGGGAGAGATGGCTCTTGAGCGATAAGACCGCCAATTGTCACTTATTCCATAATTATTCTTTTGTAAATTATTTCTAAGTTAAGTGTGCAATAAAGTATTATCTATCTAACTAACCCCTTTATACATAATGGTCCGCTAACTTATAAAAAGTTGCTAAGCAGCGTTATTTCTCACTCTGACTGATGTCATTAGAAGAAGACAAGGTGACAGCAATGCTCTAAGTTGCAGCAGATTATTATGAATAAGCCTATAAATATTAACTAAGGTTGTACGCGGAATTGATACTGAATATTTTTATCTTAATATTTTGCAATGGATTTTGGCAAAGTAACGCCTGAATCTATTATTAACCCCAAAGGCTTACAGGCCTCCCACAGTGTATGCCATCAATGGATGCGGCTAGCGCACTAGCCGCATCCATCACGTATTAACGCATTTGAGTCATCTCGCAACTGACCACACTAACGAGGTATAATTATTATCACGCGTGCATTGTCGCTTAAGCTATGACAAATATTTAAAACTAGTTGAACTATATGCAAGCCGTACTCAAGTTTTTCTTTTTGTAATATTTTCATGAGCTAAGTTTTAAAAATCTTTTTCAGAAGGTCGACAAGGCTGAGGACTTGAAGTTGCCGAACGGTTGTGTCCTGCACTTCAGCCAGGGAACTGACAAAATGAAAAGAGAAGACATTAAGGATGCTCTCACTCCGTTAGGTGAGCTTCCGTGCAGCATATTACAACTTATAATCAAAAGAATGCAAAATTTTGTTTTACACTAGTTGTTTCTATGGAAATAAAGATATTTTATTTACATTCTGTGGGAGCTGATTTTTGGGATGAAAAGTAGCCTTGTGTTATTCTAGGTCTAGACTAGACCTACATCTATGCATAATTGTAGCCCGATTCGTTTAGTACTTTGGTGATAAGAAGAAACAAACACATCCATCCATCCATCAATTTAATCTCAAGTAATGCGTGTTTGCTTTGCCTGAAGCATAGAATCCTATTTAAAGGAACTAAATTAGGATTTCTTTGTTGCAGGTGGCGATGTAGCATATATAGACTTTAAGGTGGGAGATACAGAAGGCTGGGTAAGATTTGCCAAAGAAAACTCTGCGAAAGATGTCATAGAAAAACTCACAGACAGCAAAATTAAAATAGCTGAGGCAGATGTTGTCTTCAAATTACTAGAAGGCGAAGAAGAGAAGGCGTATCTCGAAAAAACTATTGAAGAAATGGCTAAACGAAGGAGAAATATGAAGCAAAACAAGTTCAACAAAGGAAAGAACTTTAAAGGGAACAGAGGCCAGGGAAGGAAGCGACGGCAAGACAACAATGATGGCGCCCCACCTTCTAAAGTCAAGGCAGACAGTTAGATTTTTAGCTAATATTATCAGTTTCCAACCTGTCTTATTTGCTCTGATGTAATGTTATGAGAACAGCTAAGCTACATACAATTATTTAGTATGTATAATCTTATCTGACTTATTTAAATAGGTGCTTACATTTGTAATTCTGCTAATTCGAATGTTCATAGATTTTTAATATTAAAGTTAGATTACAAACTTTATAGTAGGTACCTAATTGATATTTTTTCAGGGAAACAAACACTAACCAGTCTATAAAGTAATGACAGGTTTGATTTACCATACTGATCAATAAAAGCAACATTATTTTGTAAATTTTCTTGTTGCGTTTTCTTGGTCATATTCGCCCAGCTGTTTTTGTAGGCTATATTGAAGGTGCCTTCTATGTACACAATGCTAGTTATTTGAGGCTCCTGGGCCTCTACCCTCTAAAACCACTTCGTGGCTTTTTGGTATGACGCTGTAGGCCTTAGAGCATTAATGCTCGAAGCTGTAGGCTATAGATAATTTCATAGGATTTTACTTTATAATATTTCTTTTTGAGATGTTCCTAAAACTTTACTTACCTATATGGAAAAATAATACGTAACGGAGGCCAAAATTTCTTTCTTCAATTGGCCGTTAATAAAAGTTGTTTGTGTTGTATGGCCGTTTCGTATTTAGTGAGCGTTATGGTTATGACTAGACATCGGATTTATTAACAATGTGGTAAAATATGCACTAAAAAAAGTCCGAAATATGCCCTATAAGCTTCAAAAAGGCCGAAATAAGCATAATGCAAAATCCATAAACCATTTTAATTTTTATGTATTTCAAATAAAAAAGCTACAAAACCAGAGAAATGTTTTCTAGGACAATTTAATAATTTTTCCAAATTTTTCAGAGCAAATTTGTGACATTTGTCACCCAGTATTAATTTATACGCCAAAAACGACCTCTCTACGTCAACTGACGTCATTGGACAAAATATAAAATTTCGCCCCATTTCATGAGATACCTGTTTAGGCATGACCTGTGCCGTTGATGTAGGCAATAATGTTCTGAAGAACATTATCAATAACATTACAATCAGAGCAAAACATTATAATCAGAGTCTTGAAGACGTGAATGTCTTCAAGACTCTGATTTTAAGGCAATATAGCGTCTCACTTTCTACGAATCTTTTCTGATATCGAATTAGGAAGGGCGTTGGCCAGTTCGATCATTGATTCCAGTATTTCTATTGATTTAAATAGAGGAAGATTTTTGGTTTCATAAATATCAATATTTATCTGATAAATTGGCTAACTGATTAAATTCAATTTAAGAGCCCTCTTACTTTTCGATGTTACGCTAATTTAGGTATTTACGTACCTACCGAGCGAGCGGCGAGCTACGCGAGCGCTACTTTCTGTCTCGCTCGCGCCATGATATTGCGACGAGTATGGCGTCTAAATGATCTTGATCCACCGTAATATAAGTTTTCTTAGAATGGAGTTCGATGGATGGATTTCACGGTTGTAACCTGTTTATATAAATAAAACATACAAATGTAACTAATAATTATTTATTTGAGTATAGTCATTTATCATATAATTACAAAAATATTTCCCGCAACGGCATTGATCGAGCTTTTCTCGAATCGATAATTTCAGGTAGTATACATTTTTCATAAAAAGCTTGCAACTTAGGTAACATATTTAAATTCCAAAATTGTTTCAGAGCGTGTGTTATCTGTGTCAGGATCCTGAAAATAAAAAAAATTGCTAAATAGGACATATGTTAATTATTTAATTCATGAACAGGTCGCTCTAAAAGTGAGATTTTTTTGGATTAGCTATTTTCAGCTTTAAAAGGTGATCTGCTCGATTGATGACACAGACATTTACAGACATTACAGACTTAAAAACGTAATGAGCTTATTCTCTCCACCACTAAACATAATAATCATTATTATAATATAATAATTCTCTCACCATGTCCATCGTTTCGGCGAGGTTGCTTGATGTTGAAGCGACAATATTCTCTGGATTACCTCGTTTTTTCATTCTAAAATAATAATTAATCATTAATGATTATTTAAAAAAAAAATATTGTAAAGATTTGAAATAATAGACAAGATTTAATATAAACATTGATATTAATAAGATAAAGAGAATTGATTCCCTGAACAAAATAAAAAAAAATCCGCCATGTAGAATTTAAGAAATATTATTAAATTCCTGTCAAAATCAAAATTTAGAATAAAATAATAAACCGCCATTTAAAATTTGAAACATAACCTCAAATTCGTAATCTACACCCTCGATTCAGTTGAAAGCGATACCCATGAGCAATATTTGGAATTAAAAAAAACCGCCATTTTGGCGTTAAAAATGACCTCAAATTCGTAATTTATACCCTCGATTTGGTCGGAAACGATACCCATGATCAAAATTTGGAATAAAAAAATCTGCCATGTTGGTTTTAAGAATAACCCCTATTTCGTAACCATCGATTTAGTCTGAAACGATAACCAGATCGAATCTTTGTTTTGGGGAAAAGATTGGAGAGATTATTTTTCCCCATTCTGACTTGTAATAAAGCTCAGCTACAATAAAAATAACTAACTAAGTTACTGAGTTAACTAGTACGAACATAATACTAATTGAAATATAATAATATACGAACGTAAATACTTACATTACAACGATCAAATATTTCGGTCGTAGTTTACGATGTTCTCGCACGCACACTAACAGCGTTTATACGGCAATCGACAGTATCAACACGAGACAAAGGGCGCGAAATCAACTGTCGTAGGTCCATCCTCGACAAGCGCTCGCGCGGTACTGATACTGAGGGCAGATCGCCGGCGCGGCGCAATGAAATATATAGTACTTTTATTTTAATTCATAAAAAAATAATAATACCGATTTAAAAATTAAAATTAATTTTGTAGCTTATGCAAATGTTGACGATTATTTTGGTATAAATATGATGTCAAATTGATTTAGAACTTCGGAGGTATTGGGGTTTGTTTCGAAGCCTTTTCGGTCGATATTGAATTTGGTTCAGTTTTTTCTTTCTTTACTTAAAAAGCATATAATGAAAATGTTTTCTATCATTATTTAAGTATAGGATATTAGTAACATGAAAAAATATATTTTGATGGTCTATATTCAATAGAATCTACAAATTAGACCTTCCAAAACAGGTCTCCGAGCGTTTTTCGATAAACATGTGTCGGGAGAATGATTATTACAAAATAAACAAATAAGTTATCTAAAATTTGTTCTATTATTATTGTAGAGAAGAAAACGAACAAGTAATTGTAATTTCAAACAACGAACGAAAACCATAAAATTTGGACGAGGAAACCGAGCAATTTCGCAATTGGCGAGTATGCCTTGCTGTACCCATACGTAGTAGTATCCCATATAGTTTGTGGCTGTACCGTAGCGTAGACTAATTTTCTGACTTATGAAATTTTGTTACAATGGCAGTGTCAAAAAATTAAGGAATCAAAAGTGTCAATGTCAATAACAAATAATAATGATATAGTTGTAATTAGTAGTAGTAGTATCTCCTTTGTGTTTATTTCCTTTTGTTCTGTTTTGTAGTTATTAGGTGTTTTTTTTTTGTTTGGTATGAATGTTTTTCTTTTATATATACTAATAAGTTTTTAATGTACCTTTAATAAAAAGTGCAATCCATAAAGCTTGTGATGCTGTCATGAGACGGACATTGGCGAAATTGCGACAACCCAGTCGCAGAAGCCATCTGACAAGAAGATGAAGAAGAAGCTAAGATACTATTGGCAGCAAACGAACGGACGGAGCCCGCCCGCTGCTGTTTTCTTGTTCGATTTCTTCCGAGGTTTTGCAATGCGATTATTTCCCTATTTTTGATTTGAAAAGACTAACTAAACAGTGCCTGTTTTTTTCCATCTTTTGCAATCTTTGACCCTTCGTGATGTCAGGCTTTGACATCATTCGAACTCATCTGGATCCGGAGTCAGAGCTAGAGGATCCACGAATGGACTTTATGCCCATTCCCATAGTCGGAGATGTCATTGGGAACACTGCCTACAGCGAGAGATTTGTACTCAAAGTATTGGTTAGATTCGCAAACTTGAATGAGTTCAAGAGAATTGTAGAGCTAGAACTAGAATCATTCCAGGACGAAACAGCGACTCTCTGGGAAATGTCCGCTGAGAAAGATGTCGTGCTCTTTCTCTTGGAGCACAATGCCCTCGACATATTCAGATTCGCTCTAGCATCGCTCGAGGATGAACATGTGCGCATTAGAGAAATAGTAATCGGCATTGTTGCAAATATGTGCTGTGTGAAAGAAGCTGTGCCAGTCCTGTTGAAGAACCAAAATCTCTTCTTCATAGCACTGGGAAACATGAAATCGGACTACGCTCCAGGTATAGTTCAAACCTTGAGAATGATCAACCATTGCTTGTACTTGACTGAAGAAAAGGAAAGACATGTCATCATGAAAATGTTTGAAGAGTTTGAGTATACTGAAGCTCTATGCTTCATACTAAAGAATTCAGCTAACAGGGACTTGCTCATCACAGCGCTGGAATGCTTCAACACTACCTGTGAATATCTGAACGTCAAAAATTTGAGAAAAGATTTCTTTAAACAGTTTGTTACACCTGAAGTATTGGAATCTGTCTCTGTAGCATTTAATGAAATCATGTCAAAACACAGGAAAGGCCATGGGGGTGACCAGGACTCATTAGAGAGAATCTTGGCAATCACGCTGCAGATAGGACTGAACCTTGTCTGGTTCGACATGAACACCCCGCAGATATACACCGAAAACAAATGGAGTGTTGTAACAATGATCAGTCAAATCCTTGGCTACTATGAGCACAAGATTGTGCACAATAAAGCATTTGATACAGATTTGGAGCACATTGTTCATGCTGCAAACATGATTCTGACTTCACTCAACATCTCGGAGATAACTGAACCAAAGAGGTTCTTCTTTCCAGGATACAAGATTTGGAAGGCAATTAAACCGAAGAGAAACAAGTACAATCAGCCTCTAACTGGAGAAAAGTTGCAGACGGCAGATCGATCCCTGGCAGAACTCAGTGACTTTTTGTGCATCTACATGGCCCAATGCTCGGAGGAGAACTTTGACAGTGTTATCGAAGTAATTGACAATGATTATTCTGCTATAATCAGAGGAACTGCGAACTTTGAGTTCAGGGACATTATAAAAACCAGAAGTCAGGAAGCGAAAATGAAGAAGAAGGCTTAAGTTAAACTTTAATCTGTGATTTATAGTACTTAAACATTATGGACAAAGCTATACAGAAATAGCCACCACCTTGCCAATTTAAATCTTCATATTATCTGGCAATTTTAGCTGATGTTAGTATGCAAGTTCTATGCATTTTGTAAGTTCCATATGGTACTTAAAGTTAGAATGGTTCATGTTGGTGTGAGTTTTTTTTTGGGGGGTTTTCTATTCGCGGATATAACTTTTCCGCTAGTAAAACTAGCGGAAAAGTTATATCCGCGTATAAAGTATATTCTTTGTGGAATGCAGAAAAAACTGGATAAACACAAAGTTATTTGAATCTCGCGCCAACACGAAACAATCAACCATAAGAATAATTCACAATACTGTTGTTATGAAAATTATGCTACATATTAAAAATATAGTAGGCTTTTGCGATTTCAATGTACATATTTCATAGTCAAATCTATTAATTTATGAATACCATAAACACCATTTATAGATGTTTTAGCAAGAAACTGTACTTTGGCCCTTCACATCCACAAAGGGTGATTCGTGTAGTGTCCGTTTTTTGGCGCATAAGGTAGATGACCTATTTAAAGAAATAGTTTGAATTTCCTTAATAGTTGTTTGTCCATTTTATTCCTCATTATTAGGAAATTAAGTTATTTTAGTAGGTACGTAGGTAATTAATTACCTACGTAGACTTGTAGTTCATAAGTTTTTGAATCAATTAAAAAGCTTTAGGGGTCTTTTTTTTTAATTTGGGAACCTACCCATATCTACCCAATCTGATATGCATACCCTTATAATTGACATTAAAATTTGAAACCCCTTTGAATGGCCTTGAAAGCCATTTCAATGGTCATATCCATACAAAAATGATTGGTGAGCCCTGATACGGTGAGTCAATAGTATCGTCCTGACGACGCGTCCCATTTTTGTATAGGATACCTAGTAGATACATTTTTAAAAGCTAGCGCGATTGTCTTCTGTTTTTTTCATACGCCATAATTCCCCCACCCACGCTGACCTCACAATTCCAGGCAGTATACGAAAAACAAAAAAGATCGCGCCAGCTTATAAAAAATGTATCTATAGTTCCGTCCGTCCGTTATTTATAACGTCTCGCTGTCGCTCGAGGCGATACTATCGACTAACCGAATAAATGATAGTCACTTAATCTCGCGTGGCAGATCAACGCAGTGTCCCAGTTTTACTTACCACAAAGGGTTAATACAGATCATCCCGTCTTCACGTTTACTAGACGATGCCTTAGAGTGGTCTAGATTAACGTTATCACAGCAGGCTTCCGCTGATTTAAGTGCGAGTTCCATTTGCAGAACCACGAGGATTTTAAAATGATCGTGGTTACCGCGAGTTGAATCAGAAGACCTAAACCATTCCGCTGCGCAAGGGTAAATGCACATGTGCATTGCCGGGACTCAGGTGGGTAAACGACCTGCTTGTATATGAATCTGCTTGTATATGAATAAGGGCGCGTTCCCACTGTGTCGTGACAAAAGAAAGTAGTGGTTTAAAGCATCGTGGCTTATATATTTAAATGGAGGTGTTCACATAGCACGACGCGATTAAATGTCGTTCTCGACTTTTTTGTTGTGACGATAGATT
This sequence comes from Eupithecia inturbata, assembly GCA_963662085.1. Lineage (NCBI taxonomy): Eukaryota > Metazoa > Arthropoda > Insecta > Lepidoptera > Geometridae > Eupithecia > Eupithecia inturbata. The sequence continues at coordinate 2,409,497 of OY759180.1, read as the reverse complement.
GTCGTTACAATGGGAACAGCTAGCTAGTACGACAGTCGTAAAACGATAAAAAACGTCACGGTTCTTAATGTGTCGTTGTGATGTGCAAACAACAATGCTACTGCCGTGAACCGTAAAATGTCGTCACGATCCAATGGGAACAACCAGATACGATAGTCGATCAACGGTAAAAATTACGACGACACAATGACGAAAAACAGTCGTTATAATGGTAACAGCTAGAGACGATACTCGTCCAACGATAATTTACGGTTACGACATAGTGGGTACGCGCCCTAATCGGCCTCTTTATCACGCCACCTTTTGGTGGTTTTTGTGCCAGTCGGACCTTACGAATAAGTAATCGTAGGTCGGACCCACTGATTGCCTACTGCCCAATATAGGTATCTTGTGACCATTGGTAACAACTAAAGTAGCACATTAAAGTAGATACAAATAAAACTACATTATGTATACGGGATTATATATTTAGACATTGTAAAGCAACATTTACATTACGATAAACGAGTTTTACATCGTCGCGTCGCCCAATCGGACGCTATCCGAATGTAACAGTAACACGCACGCCTCTTCATGTCAATTTACATGATCACACGTAAAAAAACATTCACAAATACTGAAAAGGATAATATTTAGAGATTAATAACTGTTTAATTTACATTAATGTACTTATAACTAACTAACCACGAGCCTGCAAACCCCTAGAGCGGGGTAAAATCGCATAAGATTTTAAATATCAATTCGTTATATTCAATATATCGTAAAGATAATAAAAACAGGATAAAGACTAGACTTTACACTGAACAACGATGAATTAGCTAACAGCAACGTATCGCGAGATCCCTGCCGCGCGGGATTATAACGAAATATATTACATCACATCACACGCCCACGCTGCCTCCCTGCTAGTGGGTCCGGTCCAACAGCAGGCCGAGGGCCGCAAATACCGATCCCACGTGTTAAAGCCATCATAACTATAAAAATAACGACTTACTGCATATACTATAAAAATAAAACTATATGTGACCGCCAGTTGCCGCGAGCAGGGACCCATCGTAACATTCATAAAACATCACTTGTTACCTACTCAATAAATTACATAAATAATCTGAATTTAAAACAAATTCTTAGGCTTCCAAACAACATATTGTAGTACCATAATTTCTAAGCCCCTCGCCCTGTCTCGGACTGCACGTACCTACGTCTTAAGACAGGACGAGGAATTACATCAAAATATTTACAAATAAAAACTGTAGGCAGACAAAGCCGCGGGTGATATGAACGCACTATCAGGTAAACCCATTTGTACCAATGCGATATGTATTATAATTTTGTGACATCAAATCGATACTTTCCATACTATGTCATAGGTACAGGAGGCCTATTTTAATTCTCCAAAATACATTATCGTTTCATTCGTTTCGTTTTTTTTTGTGCAAATCGGAACAGAGTTATTAACAGAGTACACCAATTGGCCGAAACGAAACACGCAATTACGTTTTGCGAGAATTAAAATAGTTAATCTAAAAACTAACTTCCGAATTTAAAACATAAAAAGAAAATAATTCACTCACGCTTCGTCAAATTAAAATAATGAAATGATTATAATACAAAGAAAAATGTAAAGGAAAATGAATGAATACTTTTCTACGGGTTCAGCCAATAAAATTTAACAATGGTCCAAATTTGGCACAAAACGTACGAAAATAATACTTAACAAAACTGCGATTGGCAGTGTGGGCCACGGTCGGGGGATAATAAACCGTTTAATAATAGCTATTCGTGTTCCAGTTGTGGACAATTTTAATTGTTACAAACATATCCGTAAAACTAAAATTTATACACAAAAGGTTCACATAACTACGTTTAAATTCTTTGGTAATTTTTGTGAGCAACGACAGACGATCACTGAGTATATTCAAGGCTTAAGCGCAACACACATTACACCAATACTGCGTTTTGGACCGAATCAGCCACAAATAAAGAGCAATAGATAATTTTGGTCTCGTACCGTCGATCAGAAGGCATGGCTTCTTTACTCACGAGGTCGAGAATAACTCGAAAGCGAGATAGCATTTTCGACAAATTAGTGCGTGAAATCTCACAATCGACATCTATGTCGACTTCGAATTGGATTCCTGCCTCCAATGTCACTGGAATGTTCGCACATAATAAGATAGCTTCACACCAGAAAAAAAAAATCTAAATATCATTCTCACAGGCACAGATCAACTTTGGATGAACAAATAAAGAATATATATATCGTGAACCAAAGGATTTGCCGTTTGAATTGTATATTTATGTGCGCATTATTTTATATGACGAGCTTTTGGTGTTCTTTTGCATAGGTATCTATTTTAATTATGCAGATTATGCAGCAATTTTTTTTAATATAATTATTAATATATTTTTTATAAAATGTACAGTGTAAAGCTACCTTAGAGCATTCACCGCACGGCTGGACCCCCATATTGCTTCAATATAAGCGTATAAACAAGAGTAGGTACAATACATTTGTACTTACACACAGACACATAGACACGAGTAAATATGTATTATAAACAACCTACGTTCCCCTTTCGTTGTCTTAACGGACAGCAGAGTTCACGAGCGTTGAAGTTAAGGTAAAATGGACCCTATTGAGTCAAAGTTCAGTTTATAGTAAATATAAGAAAGGATCACAGTAAAGTCCATTTTAGCCTAACTTCAAGCTATACACATACAAGGTGACACAATAAACTACAGGAATAGATCTACACAGTCAGATTTCTCGGCAAGGGGCTATCAATACTCGTATGCGACGTTATATGAAAGGGTAATGTTTGGTCCTTCGAGACCTTCTTTAGATTCCTTGTCTCTGAGAGACTTATAAGGCCGATTGTAAAAGGTGATTCCAAAATATTTGACTTGAATGGAATACAAGACATAGGTTCAGAGATCATCCGGATCGAAGGACCAGTTTATTAACTAAATTGTAATTTATTTGACGACACACCCGTTCTATGTTTTTTTATTGTGTTTTCGATTACAATTTTATAATTTTTATGCTAGAATGCATTGCAAGATTTTATTATGATTAATGTGTCCGAACTCATCTTAAAACCCGTGCCATTTTTTTTATAATTCCTAACACACTTTTTTTAATTGCCTCAATCGGCTCGTTATAAGACGTTGATTTCCAGCTCAGAGATCTGACTATTTGGTCCAATAATTTCTACTTTAACTTGAACCTTTGTGACCGATCCAGTTTATTGTAGTTTGATTCATATTGCGCAAATATTATGGTATAAAATAATCAGACCACTGTGCTTGTATAAATCTCTGTCCACCACAACAATATCACACGGGGATGACACAACACTGATAACGACATAGGTAAATCCAAAATAGCTAACTTTACAGTAAATTTTATGTTACAGTTAATTTCGAATGGTATGGCATAAAATAAGGCGAATCTTTTTTATGATTTTAATCCTTGGTCACATCAAATATTGGTTCTAAAACGTAACTATTTATTAGAGATGACAAAGTACAAGTGTTATCTTTTACAAATTTTTAGTTACGTATTGAAACCATTAGTTGTTTCACTACGGATTGAACAACAGGCCTTTTGACTCTCATGCCCGTATTATGAAAGCTTGCTCAGTCATCGCTCTATGCTTGAGTAACGCTTTTCTATGGCATAAACGTCACCTCAAGCATAGATCTATGACTGAGCAAGCTTTCATAATTCGGGCCTCAATTTGTCGATTCGATTCCTCGTTTCGAATTAGTGTAATAATGAACCAATAGTTACTCAGTGATAATAAATTTCAGATACAATTTTACAAATGTTTCAGCCCAACTGACTAAATGAGTCTGAAATTAATTTCCACTTAGATACCGATGGCCCCCAGTTGTATGTGAGAGTTTATCAAAACTAAATTTCCTTGTAGCAATAACTCGCCGCATCGCCGTAGAGATTACACTCCTCTAGAAGACTAGGATTCCTTGTGATAGCCTAGGACTCCTCGCGCAGGCCTAGCACTCCTCTAGGACTTTACTGAAGGCTTAGAACTTCTCTTAAAAGCCTAGCACGCCTGCTCTCGATGTCTTAGCACATCTGTCAAAAGCCTAGCTCTCCACCTGAATGCCTAGCACTCCTATTGCAAGCCTGTCAGAGGCCTAGCACTCCTCTATAAGCCCTTGGGCTCTACGCGCCCGAGAACCCATATACCTCCAGAACTCTGATCTCGAAATCTCCGCTCGGACAGAGGGGTGGGTTGTTGAAGGTGGAACAGCGATCAGTCTTGCCGAATCTTATGTTCTCGTCCATCCATATCGCTTGGCCTTCACTGTAAAGTAATATAGTATGGTTAGTAAATTATGTAAAAAAGGAATAGTAAAAGATTTAGCATTCGGTTTAGTAAGTGTAGAAGTGGCCTACGAGTAACTCGATGGGAATAAACATTACCTTTCGAGAGATACATTCAATGATAAATCAATATAAAGCCCATTCAAGACTATGACAAAAAATAAAACTATTTTAAATCCCAAATTTTAATCCATGTTTTATTATCCCAAAAATTTTTTGACTTCGATGGGACTTGCACCCGCATCTTTCCCTCAGTACGGGAACGTGCTAACCTGCTACACCACGAGTTCAAGTGACGTATCACTTGAACTCGTGGTGTACTCGTGTCACTTGGTATCGTGTAGCAGGGGGAAGACGAAAAACTTTGGGACATTAATCGGACTATACTAACTATAGCGCCGTTAGCTCCACCTACAGGGGAAACGTTGAAGTGTTATCCAATCCAAGACTTTGTTTGCCTAAGAATCTACAAGGTGACGAACGGGAGTTAGGATGCCAAAACACCACAGCTTCATAAACCAAACAACACCAACAAGCAAACTCTGCAGAGCTATTTGAACGTCTTTCTGAGCGATCTATCTCCAAAACCTCATGTTATACTCTCGGGTATTCATGTAACTCCACCACCAAAAACTACATTCAAACTATCATTCAACTGCAGGACAAAGGGAACCCTGTCCCTCTTCTACTTTTCAGTCGTAGATCTACAAATGATCACATACTATTTGGGCAACAGGGACTCAGTTCTGCTGAAGATACCGCTTTACGACAACGGTATCGTCGTAGAATCGCCACGTAGTAGAATACCTATACTGTATTATGGCGATTCTGCCCTAACCTGACACCATTGTCACAGTGAAGCGATTGGTTTCGATCGACCATATAATTTATGTGGCAGAGATGATAAGAAGACGCTCAAAAAGCTCTGAAGTCACATACCCTCCTCCGATCGTGATCATGGTACTATCAGCGGCCATAAACAGAGAATTTGCGTGCCTCGTCCCTGTATCATCACTATCCTCCAAACAACCCACCCAGGGGTACTTCGCGCGTTGCGGATGCAGACTACAAAACAAAAACAACTTTATAATTATAGTAGGAAGGTACTAACCCGCCTCCGATGGTAATCATCTTGGAATCGGCTGCCATGAACAGTTCTGATCCGTGGGCGACTTTCTCTTCGCCTTTTTCGGCGGCGGAGCAACCGACCCAGGGGTATTTTGCTCGCTCGGGGTATAGGCTGAAACATGCAGGTTAGTTGATGGGGTTACGATGGGCACAACGACACGACACACGTGGTCAATTGCAACAATCATGTCAATCATGTGAAATTAGTCATTCGCAATTTTATGCCTTGATCGCACTTGGAAAATATCGAGTAGCAAATACTCAAGGTTATGCTTTACTGTCCTGCACTACTCGCTACTCTACGAGATTACTCGCCAATTTTACTAAGTGCGAACCTCCCCAAGTTTCCCCCCAAATTTGCCCAAATTTCCTACGATATTGTGGCGAGTGTGAGTGTAATCGATATTAGATTTAAAGCCCTCCCGCTCTAATCTTTTCTAAACAATATGTGCTCTTTGATTTTTGAAAAGGTTAGCTTTTTTGCAAATTATTAATAGTCTTCTGATTTCAAAACATGAATATTATAATTGTTGTACAATGTCATACATAACATAACCTGCGTTTTTAATTGTCATACATAATTAATTTCAAAAACAACGTACTGAGAGAAAATTATTTTTTTTCATGAAAGATAAAGGTTGGAAGTCAACCATGCAGAAATGTAATGCACATGCAAAATACTCTTATTTACATATAATACAAGCATTCGTGCAGAGAAAAGTGAATGAATAATAGATAAATAGTGATAGCCTTCACCCGAAGAGCCTATTATTTATATTAGAAAATAATAAAACAAATTGAATAGGTAATTTGATAAGAAGTCGCAAATATGTTTTAAATAATTGGACAGTAAAGTTCAAAGTAAATACAACGATAAGGAAAGTTGATAAAGGTCTTTGAAAATAATTCTAAAGAAAAAGAAGTACAACTTACGCCCGAATGCTCAAACGCAACTCAGATATATGCGTCTCAAGTAAGGAATTTTTGACAGATTTTCATTGAAAACTGTCAAAAAACGCGACTTGAGACGTGCTCAAATCTGAGTTGCGTTTGAGTATTCGGGGGTTAGTCGTTTAAATGGTGGCGTACAAGATGGCGGTTCAAATCGCGACAATAAGACCGAGACCAAGACCGGAGATCGAGACCGGGATGTCTCCGTCTCCAGTGGTGTAGGCACACGACACACGTGCTAATGTTAGGCATATCAGTAAAGTATGATCTAGATATCCTATTTCTGGTCTTTATAGTTGCGCGAACCGCCACCCTCAAATATGGGTATCTTTTTACTAATAAGACTCACCTAAAGAGGAATGTCTCTCCTGTTCCGAAATAAGCCTGCCTGTTCCCGCGTTCGTCTTTCTGGTTCCTCTCGAACCATCGCGTCGAACAATATGCTCCGAATACCTGTCAACAAATTTTTATTTACAACTTCCTGCGTCGCGTCGTTCAAACAGGATATGTTGGTTAAGATGTACATTGTACAGTGATGGATATGACAGTATTTATATTCAGCCGCGAAGAAATTGTTAGATTCAAACTATACTTTGGTTTTAGGAGCACACCGCAACCTGATCAGATGGAGCGGTCAACAGTCTCGTAGGATTTCAACTCAAGAAAAACCTTCAAAGACACTATTTTTAATTTTTGGTGATGTGAAAGCTTTTGATCTCCATATAAGTTATTTATTTGTTTATTTCTAAAACATACAACTATTTTTACATGACACCTAATTCAATAGTGTACCTTATTATTTACTTTTATTATATATTATTACTAACATTCAAAATTCATTAAATCTACTAAAACAAAATTTACCTACATGTAATTTTTTTTTTCTAATATCTATCTTGTAAGGTCTTTGACATGACTTTGATTCTCTTAATCTAGTTGCCTCGTTTACTTTCAACGTTGTAATCCTACAGGTTTCTACTTCCGTGAAAAAAGACCCACATCGCCATCCACTCACCTCGTTATTACAAGTCTTGATCATCAGCAGCGTTGGTTCATGGTGCTCCACCCTCACATAGAAAGTGGTTAGTGAACAGCCATGCTCCTCAGTCGTGTACAGTAGAACAGGCTGGTACATCGTTATCCTCACGGGCAGCCAAGACCATAGGGTAAACAGCTGGAATTTGTACAAATTTATATTAAATTCTGCAAATTTTTCGACGGGGCTTGAAATTTGTGAATTATGAATCTATGGTAGAGTTAAATGGAATGTTTAATCTGTTTTCAATTTTAGAGTGCAAATAGCGTGCACTAAGTGCTGATTTGATTTTATAAATAGACAAAATTACTATGTTTATTATGAATTCATTGTTTTATATTTCAAATTCATTTCATTTCTTTTTTCTATGGAATACTTTCCATCACAAATAACATTAATATGGCAGGTAATCTAAAATGTGTTTGTATGTCTGTTGTGTTACACATAAAGAAGACAAATACAATCCTAAACTAAACGAATAAGACGTCACAGTTAGTGGACATTAGTCAACGCTACAGGTGAAAAGTGCTATTATGTGCACACCTACAAAAATCTACACGCTATACAACATAACATAATAAAAAAATATTTACAAATAATACAAATAGAGAAATTCATTTGTTTATGTTGTGTTCTTCTTAAAAATACAACCTTATCTAGCAATAATTATTAATCAGGTACATAGACATACCCAATTAACGTCAGACTTTAAAAACAAATCGATATTGATGTTTTATACGCTTTTTTGTTCATGCTCTATTTTTAGTTATATTGTCATTTCCTCTAAACAAATAACGTATAAGTTTATTTTTGTAATATATAATTAAGCTGGCAAATTTATAAACAATGAATTTCTCCAACTGAATGTACTAAATTTACACTAAAACGTAGACAAATACATAGCATGCAACATTAAATATAGTCGCAACAACACAATTACGTCTAGCTATTTGAGGGGGAGTCAAATTTACAATAAATAAAGCTCTGTACAGACGTTCCACGTCCGGAGAATAAATTGTCCGAATTTCTCATGTCATTTCTTATGAAATACGGTTTTTAACTATATTTTTTGCTGTCACAAAAGTAAGAACATGTATGACACATTGGTGTCAATACAGATGTATCCGTTTTATTTCGATCGTTACGAAAAAGACGCCATCATTTTTAGTGCTGGCAAATTAGTTAAACTTCTGCCACATTTGAATTCACACCAATGTCAACACGCGCAACAAGTTCTTACTTAAATTCTAGAATGCAAATAATGCAATATAATGACATTTAAATTTCTATTTAAACATATATATAATTTTCTAATACCATCTATGAGTAAGAAGGGTACCAAAAAATGTTTGCAAAATAAAAAAATAAAAAAATTAAATGAATAAATAAATAAATTATTTTTTGTTTTATGATTTGGTGTGTACCTACAAGTGAAGTTATATTGGCCACAAATGGCCAGTAAAAATAATCTATACCAGCTCTGTTGATTTTTTGCCCGAACTTTTATTGTGTGTAGCTTCGCAGAATAAATAAATATAAATATCCCCGAGGTTTTAGGCACAAATAATATTCTGGTGCATTTTGTATTAATGTGGGAAGACCTTCCTAAGATATGAGAACATGCATAAATAAGGGTTCCGAACAGATTTTGGGGATCCGTAGATCCGATTTGAACCAGCTAGACTTTGTGGCTAAAGTGAAATGACAATGGGTATTGCATACGCAATTGGTAATATTTGTAACTTAGAAATGCACCTACTAAATTTATATAAATATTAGAAAAACTCTTTGTTGCATATGCATGCATATATGGTGCAAATTGGTAATACCTATTGTTATTTCGCCTCGTTTCTTTGAGAATACGACCTATCTAACTCGACAGTTTACTGAAAGCTAACTACATACATTTCACCGTTTTAGAAGTGCTACCACGACATCTAACCCGATTAGTGCTTTAAAGCCAATCCCATAACTTACTTACGGATTAAACAGAAAACAACTAAAAAGGTACTAATGTAACCGCAGCACAACATTGTAAGTCACTAAAATAGTTTTGTTTGGAAATTTTACTAAGAAATAATATTTGTACCTATGTTATCTACGCTCAGTTTTAGTTGTATGTAAGTTACACTGAAAACTCTGGCAATTACCTTTTCATAAAACCCAAAAACAATAAAGTCAGTTGAATATCTAAACAATCTTTATAAACCTATAGAAGAGAAAAATAATTACAATTGTCTTTGACACTTTCGCAGGATACACAAATTTACCACAATTCCCTTCACCATCACCAAATTTTCAAATTTCATATGCAAAAATGAGTAAATTTGCAAATATCTGTTTGAAAACGATCCGTAAGTAAGCTAGGGTACTGGCTGATGTTGGATCTGGCAAACCTTCTGTCTCAGGTCGGAGGAATGCTGGCGCTGATCGCGGAACACCGCGTTAGGGAAGGGGAACCACAGAGCCAGATGGGAGGAGCGCGGACTCTGCGAAGAAAGGGCTATGCGCTGCTTATCGTGGGCTACAGACTCATGCTATGGGATCATTATGTTTACCGCATGGCCCAGACTCAGCGGTGAGACCTGCAAGGTCGCCGCGGGACTAAAAGCTCCTCAGTTTCATCATGTTACATGTGCGTTAGCGCACTCTACGTTTGGATGGATGGAAAAACAAAAGGTCTACCTGACGTTTAACGTTTTATCTACAGCTAAAGGGATGTTTTGTTTAAACTTGAAGATGGTACCTTATCTACTACAGAAACAACAGCATCCTATAGGTTGTTTTATCGTGTTAGAAGGATTTTAGACAGGTTATGGGATATATTATTGAGCTTCTCACATTTTGGTTCAGAAAATACGCCTCTTTACATAAAATTGGCACTTCCAATATGTTATCTAGGTGGTTTGTTTTGAGAGCATAAGCTCCCGTGTTGTTTTTGCGATATTGTAATGTCGACGGTAAAATAAACTTAAAATGATACAAAAATCATGATCAAATGATATATTAAATTAAAAGATGATAATATATAAAACTACACCTAGCATCTATTCGTAGCTGTTTACAATACAAAAATAAACATCGCACAACAATAAACAGCCAGCAACGTAGCTCCATGCAGTCTAGCTTCATAAATACTCACCATTTACGCAAAAAAAATTGAAGCGAATATAAACTCGGGTCTTCTAAGCTGTCGAGAGGGGCATAATAAATTAAACACCTAGTGACAAGCAGTGCATCTAAACATCGACAAAACTGCCGCTAGCTGCGGCGGGCATACTGCTTACTTCACTCTGGTCAAGAATCTGCGACTTGAGCGCTTGGATGGGGTAAACGCCCATGGAAAGGGCGCGCGGGCCCGGCGAATGGGAACCCTAACAGGAAACCACACTGTTAGCACTCACACAAAACGTCATGCCACCTTCACGTCACTAACAAGTTAATTATGTATATCACAAAATTTTGCCTGTTACCGATATGTATCGATTCCACACAAACGTCATGCCAATCGGAAGTCTTATTTATCTTACAAGAGAATCACACTGAAACACATTAAGATAAAACACGGAATCATACATTCAAAGCTAATGAGATGGTCTGAGCCGTAAGCTCGGTATCGAGTCGAATGATAACATGGAGTACAACATTGTCATTCACAATCTGTCTCTAATATCGCTACACAGACGGAAAAGAATATAACTCGACAGGGTCGTAGCCAGGGTACACTCTAACCACTATGATATTACCCATTTTACGTAAAGAATAATATACATTTTTGCCTGCCATCAACGCGTCAAGGTAGAGATACAGACAATTCACAGCCAGACCAAAATTTAATTTTCTAGGACTTTTTATTGGTCTAGTTTCATCTATACTTCGGCCAAACTCAGAATATAATGTTGTAAACATGACCCCATACTTAGCCAAAAATCACTTTCCAGTTTCCTATTGTTTTTTTTTACACACACCATGGACTTTAGACGAAATCTGTATCTATTTATATTCAGAAATCTTGTTGGTGTTTTTTTGACAGAATTTGCAAGACTCGTCGATTTGAGCTCTTTCCTACAATACTTAGTGCTGACTATTATACTCAACTCAACGCCAAAACGAGTATTTTGGATTTTTGTGTTGTACGTTGTAAAAATATTTTTCTTGAGAATGGCTTGAGTATAGCTAGGTATTAAGTCCTGGCTACGGGCCTGGATAATGGACGGAAGAAAACAGAAGGAGAACAAATAAAAATCTTACAAAAACTAAAGTGGACGGTATCGATTGTACTATCGATATACTGAATTAGTTAGTTATTCGCAAACTGATGATCGAATGATATATAAAAGCCAAAAGCCACGCCTATTTATCGAGTACGATACCATCTGTTTGCACGTTTCTTCAGACATTCTCTGCGAAAAACGATGTACATAAATAATTTATATACCGATACACATAATAGTTATTTGTGTATGTGCGTTGTGTGTTATTTTGTTTCTCATTAGTTTGTGTGTGGGGTATTTAGATAGATATAAATAAGGCAGTGGCTTGTATTACATTTTTCTTAAATATTGGGGAGCTGAAACAACTATCTGAAATTGTATCCTAGTCTGATCAGCTCTCAATGATTGATGACTACACGTCATCAAAAATTCTCGAAAAGCACCTCAAAAACAGGTACCGAATAGAGACGACAAGCGATATATCGCGACAATTATCGATTTATTTAACTTACACTTGTATCGCACGCGATATATCGTTTATCATCCGAAGATTGGACCCGACAAGATGTTTTATTGTAACACTCAGTACCTATCAAATTGGTATCTACAGGAGGTTTCAAAATCGTTTTGACTAGACTCAACTCTTAGAGGGCACTTTCAATTCCAAACTCACCTCGCGAATGGTCAGCGTGTGAGACATCATCTGAATGTTGACTTGCGATTGGCTGGTCGGCAGGTTATCGGACGAGCGCGACCGAACCAGCCGCGATCCGGTTATAACTTGCTTCGACTTTAGCGTCATTTCCGTTTTTATGAAGACCCTGGATATGTATTGTGAGCTGTCGAGAAAAAATTGGTTTAGTTACTTTTATATAAATAAATAAATAATGCTGGAGAATCCACATAGCATCATCTAGCCCCAAAATAAGCAGAGCTTGTGTTATGTATGACAGATATACCTAAGCATAACCTATAGATATAAATATTTTATATATACTACATAGAGAATTCCCAGAACACCTGGAACAAATATTAGAGGTGACACCATTATCTAGGCAAAAATTTGGACGTTTGTTACTCTTTGACTCCAATACTACTGAATGGATCAAGCTGTTAGGACGTTTGTTACTCCTTGACTCCAATACTACTGAATGGATCAAGCTGTTAGGACGTTTGATACTCCTTGATTCCAATACTACTGAATGGATCAAGCTGTTAGGACGTTTGTTACTCCTTGACTCCAATACTACTGAATGGATCAAGCTGTTAGGACGTTTGATACTCCTTGATTCCAATACTACTGAATGGATCAAGCTGTTAGGACGTTTGTTACTCCTTGACTCCAATACTACTGAATGGATCAAGCTGTTAGGACGTTTGATACTCCTTGATTCCAATACTACTGAATGGATCAAGCTGTTAGGACGTTTGTTACTCCTTGACTCCAATACTACTGCATGGATCAAGCTGTTAGGACGTTTGTTACTCCGTGACTCCAATACTACTGAATGGATCAAGCTGTTAGGACGTTTGTTACTCCTTGACTCCAATACTACTGCATGGATCAAGCTGTTAGGACGTTTGTTACTCCTTGACTCCAATACTACTGCATGGATCAAGCTGTTAGGACGTTTGTTACTCCTTGACTCCAATACTACTGCATGGATCAAGCTGTTAGGACGTTTGTTACTCCTTGACTCCAATACTACTGCATGGATCAAGCTGTTAGGACGTTTGTTACTCCTTGACTCCAATACTACTGCATGGATCAAGCTGTTAGGACGTTTGTTACTCCTTGACTCCAATACTACTGCATGGATCAAGCTGTTAGGACGTTTGTTACTCCTTGACTCCAATACTACTGCATGGATCAAGCTGTTAGATCTGGAAATGTACCTATTAATCTGAAATCACATTTTGACAATTTTTTGTATAGGCGCGTGCTAAGTCACGGCCATAATCTTATTTTAAAATATAAATATACCGTTGTATTTTTATTAAATCTTGGATGATGAGGTATTAATTTCAGCCTCGACAAAGTAATCAAGTAGTTCTTTAATCCAAATTTATAAAAATTCTGCTGAAACGACTCATAATTGTCAAAACGTCAGATTAATTTAAATACTGAACTTTTCTAATTTATAAAAATCTTTTATTTTGGTTTTCCAGGTACCTATCGCTAGAATGGCTGACGAAGTGGAAGGAAATCTCAGCTGGCTCGTCACTACTACCGAGAGACAACTCAGAAAACTCGACCGACATGCTTGGAAAGCCAAAATCCACTTTTGTACACTGAACTACTCTGCTTCTGAACTACTAAAGTAAAGTTTTGTAGAAAATAATTTCATCATAAGTTTCTCACGTGGAGAAGGGTATTCATAATATAGAGGTATTACCTGGGTATTTCCTAAGTATTACTATCTGATTCGTTGTTATTTGTGAAATATGTGTACGCTAGCTGTGCCGGTCGTGGTGTGATGTCGTAAGAGTGGACTAAGGGAACCTACCAGAGGTAGTACATCAGCTTCTTTCTGTGTATTTTTAACACCTCCACTGCGAACACCAATCCGCCCTTGTTTGGGGTAGGCATGTTCAGCTGTGGCTGTGACATGGCTGATGAGGTAAATATTACCTGAGTGCGCGTATGCTAAAGGCGGTCCGTAACAGTTTGGTGGGCGAAGCAGGCATGTTCCGACAAAACTTGTCGATGGCGTGGTCGACGCCGTTCTTGGAGGCTTCGGCGAACCACTCCGAGCTCTGATTCGTTGCGTGCTTGTGGAATAGGATCAGGATCGCTAGTGCCACCCTGTAGAACACCTGCAAGTAGAATAAATATGATTCGTTGTAGGCGTTTGGTGAGAACTGGTTTCATTAGTGGTGGTCCTATTAACGTACGACAAGAAAAGTAGGTAGATAATTATTAGGATTGAAAAATAATCGGGGACTCGGCGCGAAAGACTTTTCACATAGCACGTTACCTGTTCGAAAAACTGCATTTCAATGTCATGTGAAAGTTCGTTCTTCGCTCCACTCACATGCAGCTGCATCAGAGTGCTCTTATTACGAGAACAGCCAGAGACGATTCAAGCGACAAAATAATATTTTCTTCAGGCCTCACAAATCCATAAAGTATGACACTTCATTACGCGTGAAACAAAGAAGTGACCTTTCAAGGAACGGTTCCTATTTGACATGGACTATAATTGACATGATCCGGCTCGAAGGACCAGTAATGAGGTATTAGGGTAAATTACCTTGATCCCCTCGTGGAAGAAGCAGTCCAGCACCCTGACGAGATGCGGGAAGGGCAATGCAGCCAGGATCCACCACTGCCAGTCCGCGTAGATCCGCTCCGGTCCGATGGCGCCCGACAGCCGCGACAGATGCTGCGCCGCCGACTTCTGCAAACATGCTGTTGGTTAGCGAACGACAATGTGACTCTAAGCTTAAGGGTTAGCTCATGGACATGTTTAGCCTCATTTATCGGAGCAGATTGGGCGTAAAGGTTGTCGTAGATATGGACCACACCTACGCCAGTTAAAGCCCATATTTGAATGCATATTCTTTGTGCTTTGCGGTAGCAGTACATTTATGTGCTATGTAAGCCAGGAAGTCTTAAATTTGCGACGCGGATGATGCGATGCGTCATCGTCGCGTCAGCTTAAACTCAACGAAACGTCGATTTGGAATCACACTCCTATTTCATACACTTAGCTTTTTCTGACGGTTTCTACTGTCCGCAGATTCTGACATCCATTTATGACGCTTTACACAAACATGAACCAATAATCGCATTTAAATGACCATCGAAAACTTGAATGTCCTCTCTACTACTAAGTTATAATTATATATAACAATCAGATCGTAGTTGCTTGGCTTTTGAATCCCGAAAATGGAATCGTCCAAGCTTACAGTTAATATGGTCGATTATATTAACATAATCGACCCTACCTTGCCGAAATAATTTAAATTCAAAACTCGGGGATTTTCATATTTTGTCTCTAACCTTTAACTGAAGCATTCGTTATTCCGTTCACAACTTGCGCATGGTGACAACACATCAACATAAAATGCAAACGTAATACAGTTTTACGACGGACGTGGCTCGTACGTTTACGTTAAACTATAAAGACTACGTAAACTGATATACCCATCTACGGTGCATTGTCCTTGCATCTGCGATAGGAGTGATGCAATCTCACAATAACATTGTCAGGACGTTGGCACTGGTCTCGGAAAGACAATAAAGAAAAGAAAACTAAGTGTGTTACAAAATATGAAATAAATGAAAGAAGAGGTCCGAGCGATATAGACAAGTTTTATTTGTTCTATCTATATGATAGGTTCAGCAATCAGTTAAGTAACATTTAGAGGCTTCTCTTTTTCTGATAATAGAGTAGATAGAGCAATACCCTGTCGAAAAGAAACTAATGCTGAGCGATCAAGAAGGCCTTAAAGGTGATCGTCATGGGTTGGCGCGAGATTAAATTTATTTTGTGGCTTTTATTTTTTTCTGCTTTCTAGCACTAATACAACTAACGGAAGAGTAATTTGCCGCAAATCGTAAACCATTTCTATTAACCTAACTTCGGTTCACTGGTATTTTTAAAGCATTTGGGTAAATAGGAATTTTTGGGCTCAAAATCAACATTTTCCCAAATGCTCCCAAAATACAATCGAATCGAAGTTGGCTTTATCATGGGTCACAGACACTGTTTTACAATTTGCGACAAATTACTTTTCCGTGGTTTTATTCCTCGTAGAACGCAGAAACAAATTAAAAACCACGAAAAAAAATTAATCTAGCGCCAACCCGTGACGATCAACCTTAAGCACGATGATCCGACATTAAAACCGTAGCTAGCCGACATGACAGCGGGTCGCGAACCAAAAGACAAAAACAAATGGAAAATATCTGGGCAGGCACATAATCCTCCTTCCTGGAGCAATAGATGTTGACAATAATTATGATCACACACAGAAAGATACTGACACAACACCATTCACAGCCATTGCATCATCAGCATTATAATATAAGTTTATTTATTTACCACGGGTGGTAAAAGTACCACCGGTCAAGACAAGAGGCAAATTAAGGAGTTCGAATGATCATTTTCCTCATCAATATAATTTAAGGGCAGTGCCGTTCACCCTAGCTAGCTATCGAGACAGGAGCAAGTAGCTCTGTAACCTCTCTGATAATGTTATTGATGATTTTGTTTACTAGTTTACAGGCAGATTGTATAGAATTTTCGAGAAGCACTATTGCACCTATTTAGGTCTTATCAGGCGACACTTATTGACATGCAGTGTTTATTAAATTCATAGACTTCGGCATGCATTGCGGTCTGATATTGATTGGTAGGTTCTACAACAATATCATCGGCATATTTTGAACTACCTAAGAAGCATTTAATTTTCATGTGCAAAGTTTGCCTTCGGAACTTGAACTAGTTAGAAGACAAACATACTAAAAGTCCCCACCCCTGTGCGGTGAGCCATAGGAGTGGGGGCACAAAGAAGGTCCCGTTTTTAAGTTTTATGCTTACATCTCGTAAACGATGCGTCATAGTGTATTTTGTTACACTACATAATTAAAGCTGATAAAATTATCTACAACTTTGGTTCCATACACTTTTTATCTCCTTCCAATCAGCTAGTCCAAACAAAGTTCCGAAGTCAAACTTTCTGCTTTCGAATTTTAGTCCCAACCCCCTCTTTTGAGCACTTTAAGATTGGAATATTATAAAGATACCCTCAAATACAAGTAAGTCGTCACACACATGTTATCGTAAAATAAAAACTGAGTAATTAATAACAATAATCTATCAACTAATAACTTTTTTCGTAGAAAATATGCCGCACAATATCCCCATTTCCGAGAAAAGAAAGGAATATAGGCAAAGTAAACATCAACATTATCCCTTCTACCCCTTTCCGTATTTATTACTGTGACTCACTGATATTGGTGCGTGCTATCCAAATGACGTAATAAATAATTGCATTTTATTGGCACAATAATTATAATAACACAAGACGATAAATTAACGTCTTCATAGTGACGTATGCGTTTAATTACTTTGCTTTGGGAGCCCTTTGTTTCCGACGCCAGTTTAGCTCGTTATAACACGTTTCAGCGTACTATGGAACGTTATATAGTGTTAATAGGACGACACGGATTTCATTTTGAACTTTCTTCGAAAACGGCATTGAAAACATGTAGAGGTATGTGTGGGAACATGAACGTGAACCCAATGAACCTAAAACGAATATTAAAGGGTATGGTTGCGGTTTTAGGTTAAAGGTTGTTCTCTATTTTTGTATAATATTTTTTGGGGACGAGTTTTTACTTTTTATCCTCAAAATTTTTGGTTGGCCAATACCATCGAGCACGTGCCAATATAGACTGACGTCAATATTTTCACCTGCTTCACATAACAACACAAATAAATTAAGCTGTGACTTATCTGTAGGCTTTACCCATATACACTGCCGGCCAAAAGTTTGAGACCACCTACATCAAAGTAGGAAAATGAAATAAAACTCAAAATACAAAGCAAGAGGTTCAATTATGAATTAAAATACTTATTTCCTAATACACATGCATTATGAAGAAAACAAAAAAATCAAGAAAAATCAACCATTTACTTTAAAAATGTCGCTCATATTTTATACAGATTTTTCGTCGAAAAACCCTCCCTTGCATTTTATTACTACTTTCACTATTCTTGGCATACGAGCAATCAATTTGTCGATTGTATCTTGTGATATATTGTTCCAGCTTTCTTGTAAAGCCTTCCACATGTCTTCTTGCGAAGTGGGACAACAACTGCGCACATTTCTATCAAGCTCTTCCCACAAAAGCTCAATCGGGTTGAGATCCGGACTCTGAGGGGGCCACACCATGTTTTTTAAAACCCCTTCTGTTTCTTTGTGTTCTAAATAACCCCTGCATAATTTTGAACTATGTTTTGGGTCATTATCTTGTTGGAAAAAAAATCCATCTCCAATTATTCTTGAACCAGACGGAATGGCATTTTGCTGTAGTATTCGTTTATATTGCTCCTTTTTCATGATTCCTTCGACTCGTACCAAATCTGCGGTTCCATGGCCCGAGAAGCATCCCCAGACCATAATGAAACCACCACCATGCTTGACTGTTGGCACCACACAGTCTGGCATCATCTTTTCCTCGACGTTACGTCGAACAAAAATTCGTCGTTTTGAACCAAATATTTCAAATTTGGATTCATCTGACCAAAGAACTTGTTTAAAGTCTTCTTCAGTCCAGTCTCGATGGGTAAGGGCCCACTGCATCCGTTTCTTTTTGTTTTGTGGCCTTAGTAGTGGTTTTCGAACGGCGACGCGACCAAATAACTTAGCATCTCTCAAACGTCTTTTTACTGTAGTCAATGATACAGGTTCTGATCGGGATTTGTTCACTTCTACGCGGATTTCTGGTGCTGTTAGGCGTCTATTCCGCTTGCTGGTAGTGACGATGAAGTGATCCTCGCGAGAAGTGGTAGTTCTCGGCCTTCCCGAACGCGAACGATCTTGATTACTGCCAGTCTCCTTGTATCGGGTTATTGTGTTATGAACACAAGTCTTCGACAACTTAAGTTGAGAGGCAATCGCACGTTCAGATTTGCCTTCGCCGTTTATAACAACTATGGCAGAGCGAGTTTCACTGCTAATTTCGCGAACTTTTCCCATTTTAAGATGTCTTCACTGTAACAACGACGAGCTCAGACTAATAAGGTAGAAAATAATTTACTCCATAAAAACTCAGGTACTAAATATGTTTTAGGAAGCTAACATAATCCCTGATATCGGTTAACGCGAAACAAACCCAAAACAATAAGTAATGAGCAGATCATAAAAATATTACAATGACTCTACCACCTGGTCCTTGCGCGGCGCTCATTGATGTTTTGAAACAATAGACCTTTTTAGGATGATAACTTAAACAACAACATAAATAATGACTCTTAGAAATTCTTTAATAATAATAGAATACGCAGGTGTTCAAATTAGCTCATTATCATATGTGTACTTTGAAATATTTTGTTGGTGACAAAGATTTTTACAGTGGTCTCAAACTTTTGGCCGGCAGTGTAAGTGCTAATCTTTAAGGTTGATCGTCACGGGTTGGCGCGAGGTTCAAATTTTTTCGTGGTTTTCAATTTATTTCTGCGTCCTACAAGAAATAAAACAACGGAAAATTATTTGCCACAAATCGTAAAACATTTTCTATGAACCCATTATAAAGCCAACTTCGATTCATTTGTATTTTGGGAGCATTTGGGAAAATGTTGATGTTTAGCCCAAAATCTCCTATTTACCCAAATGCTCTAACAATACCAGTGAACCGAACTTAGTTTTTTCATAGGTTAATAGAAATGGTTTACGATTTGCGGCAAATTACTTTTCCGTTAGTTTTATTCCTTATAGAAAGCAGAAAAAACAACAAAAAAAATCTCGCGCCAACCCGTGACGATCACCCTTAAGCCTTTGTATCGGTATCAGCAAGGAATTCAACCAAACCAAATGCTTGAATTCACGTAACCCTTGCGTGTGGTTGCTGCTCTATAAAAATACCCTATAATTTATTCGTAAAGGCACAAGGGACACGCGAGGCGATAGCGTCTTGCATACGACTACGGCATTACGGTAAACAATCAGTTAATTGACATAGTATAAAAAAAAATGTCGCTGTCGTGATGGCCTTTCGGATGTTAAAGAGGTTTGTGGTAATGGCAAATATGCATATGAAACAAACGAAAGCAATAGACTGTCGCACGGTTTCGATGCAATCTAAATCCACATGACGATTTTTTACTGATTGTTCAATGAAATATTTTCTCGAGAGTCGGCTGTAATTAGCAACGTACTTTATTAACTTTTGATGTAATGGCATTATCGTGATGTGTGGTGCCGGCTTAGAATTTGCACCACCACCCCAAATCTTCCCGCGGGTGTCGCGTCGTAAGAGGCGACTAAGGGATTTCCACCGGGGGTTGCTGCAGCTGCTGCCCACCCCCGGTAGAAATCCCTTAGTCCCCTGCAGAACAATTCTACCAACGAACTGCGATCCCTAACCCGCATGCCCAGCGTGGAGATTATAGGCATTACCCCCCGTGAGATTAAGCCAACAAGGCGCTTATCAGGGGGAGGCCTGGGTCCAGCAGTGGACCAATATAGGCTGTGGAGGTGGAGGTAATGGCATTCATAGTTGGTTATAGAATAAAAGGCAAAAGCATCGATCGGTGTACACGTCCAAGACGCGTCAGAAATAGTCAAGAAACCAAACCTTTACCACAATTTTATTAGTATAATTAAATTGTTTTGAAAATACTAAAAACCGACTTCAATTTCCTTAATATTTCCTGTTTTTTAGGGTTCCGAAGGGTGAAAACGGGACCCTGTTACTAAGCCTCCGCTGCTTTCCGTCCGTCTGTCACAGTGCTCTGTCTCATGAACCGTAAGGGTCGGTACATATCTGACGGAAAAGGCGTCGCGTATTATCGGTCGCGTAACGCCAGAACAGACAAATATATAACAAAACATTCAATCTTTCACACTCAACCGATGATGCGTTAGTGCCAATATAAGCGACAGATAATACGCTCGACGGATTTTCCGTCAGATATGTACCGACCCTAAGAGGTAGACAGTTGAAATTTTCAGAGAATGTGTATTTCTCTTGGCGCTATAACAACAAATAATAAGAATAAAATAAATATCAAAATTAAAGTGGGCTCCCATACAACAAATGTGTTTTTTTTTTTGCTATTTTTGCACTTAATTTATTAAGGCTTTATCTCTTGAACTACATTAGGTAGGCACATGAAACTTTCTATAAATAAGTAAGACTTCAACTGTAATAACACCAAATACTTAAAATTAAATAAAGTTGAAATTTAAAGGGGTCTCCAAACAAGTGAAAATTTGATGTTATTTGAAAATGTTGCCTGATTTTTTTACGGTACAGCCTTTCGTGTGCGAGTCGACTCGCACTTGGGTGTTTACTTAAGTTTTGCGGGACAAATACATTCGGTCCATAATTGACGGAGAAATCGACGACCATACATAAACAAAACAGACATACCGCCGAACATAGAACCTCCCCCTATTTTCGAAGTCGGTTAAAAAAGGTTTCAATGGTTTCAAAAGTAGAGTTAGAAGTGGCCACAGATTATGCACTCTACCTGTCATCAAATTCATGATAAATGAGAAAGTATTAAATCAGTCCATCGGTTCAGCGTTTTATTAAAACTGCGATAAGTTTTTCAAAGATTCGAACGCACCAAGATATCTGATTTTGTAGATATGGTTAAACTGACGTAGGTAGATAACCATGATAGGTGTGGCTTTTCCATTTATTTAACACCGTCAACAGACTTGTTAAAAATACGACCTAATAATGTATAGCGACGGATCTAAACGTCATTAGTTTTTACAACGGGATATTTACCATGATTTGAATTTTTCAATATTTCGGCACATTTTCATGCGCCATGATCACGGAACAACCTGTCACCAAACTCAAAACTCAAATCATAGTAAATATCCCGTTGTAAATGACTTTATTTTATAGTGTTAATAATTACGATGGATTTAAAAGTTTCATGCGCCATGATCACGGAACAACCTGTCACCAAACTCAAAACTCAAATCATAGTAAATATCCCGTTGTAAATGACTTTATTTTATAGTGTTAATAATTACGATGGATTTAAAAGTTTCATGCGCCATGATCACGGAACAACCTGTCACCAAACTCAAAACTCAAATCATAGTAAATATCCCGTTGTAAATGACTTTATTTTATAGTGTTAATAATTACGATGGATTTAAAAGTTTCATGCGCCATGATCACGGAACAACCTGTCACCAAACTCAAAACTCAAATCATAGTAAATATCCCGTTGTAAATGACTTTATTTTATAGTGTTAATAATTACGATGGATTTAAAAGTTTCATGCGCCATGATCACGGAACAACCTGTCACCAAACACAAAACTCAAATCATAGTAAATATCCCGTTGTAAATGACTTTATTTTATAGTGTTAATAATTACGATGGATTTAAAAGTTTCATGCGCCATGATCACGGAACAACCTGTCACCAAACACAAAACTCAAATCATAGTAAATATCCCGTTGTAAATGACTTTAGTGTTAATAATCACGATGGATTTGGACAAGATTAGTTTTACTTAAGTTTAATAAAATGTAGAAGCAGTCAGTTTTCAGCAAAGATTGGCTGTTTTAAAGGCGTTATACAAAGCTTTGGAAAAATATGTAGGTACTTAGGAATATACTAAGGAAAGTAGCATCACAGGCAAAGGCATTTCTAATAAGACGATCTCATGTCCTACTTCAGGACAATTCCCTATTCGCGTATCCTACTTATGCAATATCAAATCCTACTAATATTATAAATGCGAAAGTTCGTGTGAATGTTTGTTACCACGTATCTCCGTAACTACTTAACCTATTTAGATTAAATTTGGTATGAAGATAGTTTAAGTTCTAGAATAACACATAGACTGATCTAATTTTCAAAAATTAACCTCTGAGTTGGGTAAAAAGGGTGGTAAAGTTTCTATGGAAAATTATATGGTTCGATTTACTCAAAACTCTGTATAAATAATCTATAAAGTAAATAATGATACACTTATTTTTTTATTTTTACAAACTACACCTAGGGGATAAGCAATCAATTTTCACGCAGGCGAAGGCGCGGTGCGCAGCTAGTATAATAATAATAATTCATTTATTTCAAACTATGATAGAAAAGTTACATATCTTATTTAACTTACTCTACGGTCTACGTCGTATCTTAGAACCAAAGTTGATCCCCTCGGGGTCCATAATCACCCGCTTTTGGCTTAGTAAACATGTTTCGTGGCAAGTATATAGGCATCTTAAATATAGCATAACCAAAATATAAAAACTTGATTAATAGGAACACGTTATTTGTTAACAAAATCACTACAGCCTTGGTCCAGGTAGAGTTTTTGCCATTCGATTAGGTTTTTATCTTATTAATTCCAGCCTGGCACTCCGATAGCTTTTAGATCATCCCTTGTACGGCCAACGACAAAAACAACAGAACATTGTCATTTTCCCAAACGCCAAAGACCTAATCGAAAGGCAATTTGCTCTACCAGACCAAAGCCCTCGCAATTATGTACCTTCAAAAGGAATACAAGAATTAATGTATAAAAATTATTATACAAGTCACTTTTTACTATAAATAGGGTACAAAAACATTGTTATTATTTATAAATAGGTAACTATGTACCTAAATATTATAAAATTTTATTAATTAAGTTATTATAATTAAACATTTCAATATTCGGTCAATTCCAGGAATTCACACATAGTGTAAAAAACTGTTTAAAAAACACTTTTTCAAGCTATTTTTAAACGCCGCGGTGGCATTCCGGGTTTTGTCAGGTAGTCTGTTGTGCCGGGCCCGAGATATACACTGATCTGTTAGACTTTATTAAATTGTGTTTGGGAGTGACAAACCTGTGCTGGAGCATGTTGCTGTGGAGGGCACGATCCGCGTTAACCCCACGGCGCTGACACAGGTGCAAATTTAGGTGCTTTTGTAAGGACCCTGTTCAGCGAAAAAAGCTTATAAATTAGTTTCAAGAGAGAAAGACACTTACGGCATGTTTCTTGGCGATCTGCATGACAGTTTTCCACGTGACCTCGTTGAGGAGTTTGGTCTGCGTGATGAACATCTTCTCCTTGGAAGCGACCAGACTCGCCATGCAGTGGTAACATTCTTCCTCTGTGGACAAATGGAGAAAAGTAAAGATACAGATCATTGGTCCAATCAATAGAGAATCTCGCCTTGGTGGAAACAGGCACGGTAGCCAAACCTTGTCGCCAAAATGTCAAATCATTTTAATGGGACCATCTCGGGATCATTCTCTGTCTATATAATAGCAAAATAATCATTAAAATTTGTTGCACAATTGACGGAAAAATCGGCGTAGGTACGTATATTTAAGTAATTTAAGTAATTTATTTAGTAACGAATTACATGGTTGCAGTAACTATTGGAATTCGATGATGCCCGCAGTAGTTTTTAATAAAACTGTGTCGCAGGCACCATCGCCGTATATAAAAAAAACATCCATGGCATCAGCCGAATATAGAACCTTCTTTTATTGAAGTCGGTAAAAATGATAGATATCACGACAGTGAACTAATAGGATTTATAAGTATAAGGATAATATTTACTGCAGGGTGGCAAATGGAAATCAACGCTGCAGTTGTTAACATGTATGTAGAAACATTTA
The DNA here is from genome assembly GCA_963662085.1 of Eupithecia inturbata. Classification (NCBI taxonomy): domain Eukaryota; kingdom Metazoa; phylum Arthropoda; class Insecta; order Lepidoptera; family Geometridae; genus Eupithecia; species Eupithecia inturbata. The sequence continues at coordinate 2,384,491 of OY759180.1, read as the reverse complement.
AGCTGCTAGTTAAATACTCCACAATAGGGATGTCAAGGGCAAAAACCCACTTTCGAAAACAGAACGAAACCCAATCAATCAAATGAAATTATCAATACCCTTAAATTCTTCGCTCGCAATCCCGACAATGGCTGGCAGACTCAATTGAAAATCCGATTATTGTGAGTACTGCGAGCGAGTGTACAATTTAAAGCTCAATTAACGTACAACCAACCACGACTGTCGTGTCGTGTCCCTCACATGACAAATTGGAGAGGGACTTCCAATTTGCGACCTCCCGCGGAAGTGCAATCGCTGGTAGGTACATAGGTCCTAAACCTAGCTGCAGAAGTGCTATACATAGATTTGATTTGTTGGCCGAAATACTTGTTTTTCTGGCTGTTGGCGTCTTCAATCCTAAACAAGATTTATTTAGGACACTTCATAACGTGTTATAATGTTGTATGAACAAATTTAGACTTCACTCTATTTTAAATAACTACGAAAATAAGAACAAGCTGAGCTTATCATGAAAAGCTTTGTAGAAGTCTTTATTTAGCGTTATTATATTATTACATTAGTCGAACACAGTCAAACAGTCAATCTGAACAACGCTTCTTCGTCAAGTATTGTGCTGTGATGTGAAAATATAAGAAACTAGCTGCTGCCCGCACCTTCGCACGCTTTTTTCCGGGATAAAAAGTAGCCATGTCCATCCCCTGGATACCATCTTCCTATAGTATGTATAAGAACGGTTCAGATTGACTGTTTGACTGACTGTACGGTACATAAATACCCATTCCCCAGTAACTTGTACAGCGGACGTCTAATAAAGGCAAGGCGAAGAGTCATCTAAAATAGGTAGTCTTGAATTAAATAAAGCGGCCCGTCAAAAACCGAGCAGGATAAAGTGGGTATTGTTACAGAATGGACTGTGTCTACTTCACTGTCCATCTGGAACCTTTTACTTTTGAGTAGAGCTGTTTGAGAATTAGATTAAATAGATAATAAATAAATAAAATAAATAATGCTGGACAATTCACAAATCATTATCTAATCTGGCTAGATTAAGCCAAGCTAAGCCACATATACTCCTTTGAACCACATATACTCAAAAAGCAGAGAACAACCTTCGCGTCCAATACAACAGTGCGTTTAGGATGTTGCTGAGACTCCCGCGGTTCTGCAGCGCCTCTGGCATGTTGTAAGCATTTTTGCAGATTTCATACATTTCTTAATTCAATATTCTTTATTGTACTAAATAAAACATAAAACTGAAATGAAACTGAACTGAATGGAATGGCAATGGCGAGCTTAACCCTAAAAATAATTCTCTTCCAGCAAACCTTACTGGGAGAGAGAGAGACAAGGTTATTTCCTGGTACCCTTTGGAGCTAAGTCTAATAATGAAATTCAATTACTGAAGGGGTTTTTGTGCTCAAAGCGCTATCGATTTCCGATAAATGGCAGTATCTGAACCAACGTCGGTAAATCAATCGAGCGTAAATAATGTCTCAATTAGATTGTAAACAGGCAGATTCAACGTACAATTATTGCTTTGTGATCTCTACAAAGCTCCTGAACTCGGCTTTGCACACGTGCTAAAGTACAAAATATAGTTGAAAAATTGCAAAATCGCTTAGCGAAAACGTTGAACTCACACTAGCGCCGCCACCTATTTTATTACGTTATTGGCCATTGGGCAGTTTGTGATACCTACCATAAAATTGTCCCTGTTATAGTCTTATTTTGTACTAGCTGCTGCCCGCGGCCCCGCACACTCATTTATGAGATAGGTGGTAGCCTATGTCCGTCCCCAGGATACCAAATCTCCATATCTCCATGCCAAATTTAATCAAGATCTGTTACGCCGGTTAGGCGTGAAAGGTAACAAACAGACAGACAGACAGATAGACAGACAGACAGAGTTACTTTCGAATTCATAATAATTATTAGTATGAATGAATTGCGACAACCCGTAGCTCGTGCCTCAACAGGCAGAGATGCGCAAACAGAGTTTGGTGGCCACCAAGAGTTACTTCGCATCTCTGCCTAAACTATCACACTAATATTATAAATGTGAAAGTTTAGATGTTTGTTACACAGTAACTACACGCCAAAACTACTGAACAGAACGGGCTGGAATAAAACATAGGCTACTATTATATCAGTTCAATGAGTTCCCATGGGATACAAATGACCATACAACGTGTCCATAGAAACGACGCATGCGAAGCCGCGGGCAGTCACTAGTACAAAATAAATCATCAATATTACGGATTTTTTGTAGTTTAATGTGATAAAACATAGCGTAGTGATATCATAGCTAGCTTTATGGGTTCTGACGGAAGACCAGCGCTGGTTAGGTATCTGTGTTAGTGTGCATGTTACCGTGTTTACAACTTATCTATACTTATTGCTATTTTTAGAGAACCCTTGGGTCTAGGTGAACCTAACTTAGGATTTAAGACACTATTAACCAAGAATATGTAATCTCTTTGACAATAAACGATATCCATCTATCTTATAGGAGTTTAGCAAGCATTATGCCGAGTTCCTGTATAACTGTGTTTTTATTTAATTGTTTGTATTGTTATTATAAACAAATGTCTTTCTTTTTCTACTTCTTTATGTGAATGAATTTTGAGAATCGGATCCATACTTCCTTATATTATCTACAAACCCGTTACAAACAAACTTACAAGTTTTACTTTTTTGTAATAAATAGTAGTTATAATATTACGAGTAAGGAATAAAAATACCGTTCAACTCTGTCCAGTGAATGTAACTTACTTCCTTTGACAATATTCCCTAAACAAATAGCTTCCATAAGTGGAAATCCGGTTTTCGGGTAAGGCTATAAGGAACGTTTCACACCGAAACTAACTAAGTGACTGCGAAGTATAGAATAGAGGCGATAAAAGCATTACTCTAAGAGTAGAGAGAGAATGGCTCGGTAATTAGGTTGCGGAGAAAAGAAAGAGACGGGAAAATGGACCGTTTTTTGTACTCGGGTGTTTTATTGCTGAAACTATTCAGTCTGTCTTTTTCCGAATAGATATCGTTATTGTACATTTCTTCCTGTCATTTAAATAAATAAAAATAAGGCGTTCACTGCCCCTAAGGTCGCGCTGCAGAAGCAGGGACTGCAAGAACTTCACAGTCGTCGTCGTCGTCGGCATTCGAAGTGATAAAAAGACTTCGTGATATTTGTCATCCTTAATAACAAACGAAAACTATTCATTAATTATCGAAAATCACATAAACTGGTAGAAAGCCAGCATCCACCAGTTTTGCTATACCTACCTATATAATATAGTATAGTAGTATAATAGTTTCATTGTTTTGAAAAAATCAAACCGACTTAAAATTCCTTAATATTTACACAACTACTAATTCATCGGGATGTTTTTTTTATGGAGAATCTCGGGATCGTTCTCTATAAGTATACAATAGCAAAAAAATCATTAAAATCGACAATTTACGGAGAAATCGCCGAACATACATAGAACCTTCTCCTTTTTTTGAAGTCGGTTGAAAACCAAATTGGTAACCACAAAGCAGCTTCATATATCCCACATCAGTTACCAACCACTACCAGTGCCTTGAATCATGAATAAGCGAACGCCACAGAAGTGGAACGCCACTGTTTCAGCACGTTCACCCGCTGCTTTACGTAATTCAAGTTCGATGCTACTGAATGTCTTCAGTGTAAAATGGAACGTGTTTACATACGTTTTAGTTAGGCAATAGATGTCACTGCTGTGCCATCATGTGCTTGCTATTCATGACGTTAATAGTAAACTAAGTATTAACCGACAAAAAGCTGTATGTCAACGACAAGGATTTCGGTAGGTAAATGACGCTAATTGCATGAGCTCGGCTCAGATGCGACAGCAATCTGAAGTTTCCTGTGCATTCTTCCAGCCGCTATGGTGGCTCCTTCACCGTCGAATCGGTCAGGTTATGGAATTCTCTCCCTCATGATATTTGCGCCAGCCCCTCTCTCTTCATCTTTAAGCGTAAAGTCCAAGAGCATTACCTATCTTCATGACTTTGATGTAGGTATTTAGTTTATGTACTTATTTTAAATGCGTATGTAGTTATAGAATTGTTATTTTTATGTATGTTATATATTTTTATAGGTAGCATAATATATTATTATACATATGTAGTAGTTTATTAACTATGTAGGCTAAGGCAATCTTCTATCTGTATTTGCACACGAACCCACTGTAACAAATTTGTCTCTCTCTCCCAATAAGGTTTGCTGGAAGAGAACTCTTTTAGGGTTAAGCTCGCCTTTGCCATAATCTCTCTAGTTTTAAGTTTTACATGTATTTGTTTTTATTAGTGCAATAAAGAATTAAGAATTAAGAATTAAGAATTAAGAATATATCCGAGACATAAAGCTTTTCTGCCCGGCTAAAGCCATTTCTGTGTCAATAAGTTTAATAAGACCTTTAACCTAAAACAGCGAAAGCGAGAACATAATTTTTGTAAACATAATAGGCTCGGTTAGGGGAGGTATAGGCACAGTTTAAGAAAAAGTTTATATGAAAAATATTTAAGTATGAAATATAACCGGCTTACATAAAGAATGGGATTGAGAATGACGTCATCTTTCATGCTGTCCCGCTCTGATCGGATATGTCCAGCAATAGACTAGTATAGGCTGATGACGATGATTATGGAGATAATAGTCTGGCTAACAAAAGGTAAGAAAAACAGCATTGACAGACAGATTACAAAAACAATTCATTATAATGTATTGCCAACTAATTGGTAAACAATGAACCAAAACCTAACCCACGGGTCAAGGATCCATTCAAAATTCAAGAAGCATCATCGAGCTTTACTACATACAACTCAAGACCAACCCCAATAAAGATCACAATTTATATCTCCCAGACAGCTGTTACTACAGGCGCATTTACAGACACAGATGTTTCCGAATGAAGAATGATGTGAAGTAGATTTTAGAGACGATTTAGTAGTAGGTAGTTGAGATAACAGGTGAAGTAAACAGTGCCGACATTAACAGTCTAGGTTAGTTGCACATTAAGATGTGGGTGGCATATACACGCTATGCATACTAAAACACTTAGGTAATAGGCCAACAGACAAACAACAATTGTTAATAGGATTTACGAAAGATTAGATGAAACCGATTACTTAGCATATAACGAACTCACTCACGAAATACCCGGAATAGAATCAACAGCGGGACAGATGTCACTTGCGTACAAATCTTGTCTTAAAACAATGGGTGATTCCCGGCACAGGTAAATCCCACAAAATCATTAAACTTTGCTAGTGAATCATTGTATTGTTAGCACTCATAATTCGTTAAAATTCTCGAGGAAAAAAGGAGCAGTAGAGAAATAATCTCAGACGCAACACCGGGGCGCAATTCTGCTAATCATTCGATACACTGTGCGAACACGTAGAATCCATAGATGAAAGGAAGTCTAGATAGTGTGTGTGGTGCTATTTGAACGGGGAGATAGATAATGGTTCTAGAGTGGTTTTAAACTATTGGCGTGCTTCCCATAAATCTGTAGTTTCTTCAATCTAAGGTAAAATACCAAAACATGTATACTCGTATGGTGGCGATTCTGCGGATACCGATGTCATAGTAATGATATTTATTAATTTCGCAGAATAGAGCTCCAGGTCTTTAGGCATAGTAGTTGGAGACAAAGACTACAAAGGCAATACCGAAAGAAACAATAAAGTAGAGAACATAAAACGTTGCATATTACATTCATAGCTAGGTACCTATTAAACAGCTGGAGTTTATAGCCGCCTAGCCCACATATTGGTCGCGAGATATTCATAAAAGTATGCGATATTGGTCGTATTCCTATTGCCGTTTATGGATGGTAAATTGTTATTGGCATAACGTATTGAGGAGTGTACAAGTGAAGTTAAAGATAATCTAGCGGTTTGCATGTCTGCAGTAAGCAATTAATTGTTAGATATTGTTAAAGCAGCTAGAACTGAATTTGGAACGTCAAGTGCGAGTCGGACTCACGCACCGAGGGTTCCGTATAATTATAAGACCTTGTTTCTTGCCAAATTTTATGATTCAAGGTCAAAGGGAAGTACCCTATGGGTTTTGGTCCATTACGAAAATAAAAAAATATTTTTGTTACGGACTTTAGTATTTGATGTAAATTTCAACTCGATGCGCGTTCCTGAGAAAATTGGGTTGACAGATGGACAGACGCATAACCAAGTGATCCTGTAAGGTTTCCTTTTTTCCTTTTCAGGTACGGAACCCTCAAAAAAGCAATAGAAGTCTACAATGAAGAAAACAAGGTACTATATCAAAGATTAGTGAGATCGGAAATACAAGGTCATCGACTGAAGCGACATTCATGGGTACCACGAGTATAAGAGCTGGTCACACAGGAGCTTTGGACATCGGTCGTAAAGCGAAGCTTTAAAACATAGAGGAAAGTACACAGTTTAGAAATAACATTTCAGGTGATGTTGTGTACATTACATACAAGTAAAAGAATTGACAGCGATGCGGGCAGTAAGAAATTTGAAAACAATCAAATTGGCGACAAGAGTTGTTTAAAATGAAAGTAGAGTTGAGTTAAAAAATCCCAGTAGTTAAGAATACTGCAATGCGTTAGACATCCGTGCCAAGAAGGGAGATAGTCAATATGTATCTCGTGAAATGTTCCGTACAATTTGGCAAAGATAAGTGAATCCTAGGGATCAAATTATATCAAAGTAATATCCATTGTATAAAAGAACACTATACTCGCTATCTTAACCTCTCTAGAACTGGGAAGAACAAATACGAAATAAACCGCTAAGTGCAAGTCGACTCGCACACGAAGGGTTCCGTACCGTAAAAATCAGGCAACTTTTTCAAAGAACATTATTTAACATGTTCGGAGACCCCCATTTTCAACTTTATTATATTTTTAGTATTTGTTGTTATTACAGTTGAAGTATTTATTTGTTTATAGAAAGTTTCAAGTGTCTACCTATTGTGGCTCAAGAGATACAGCCTTTACAAACGAAGAGCAAAAATAGGCAATTTTTTTTGTCTAATCATGTTTTTTTATGGTAGCCTTCTTTTAATCTGGATATATTTTATTTTTATTATTTGCTGTTACAGCGGCAAGAGACACATTCTCTGAAAATTTCATATGTGGTAGACATATGACTGACTGACAGACGGACAGCGGAGGCTTAGTAATGAGTTCCGTTTTCTTCGGGTACGGAGCCCTAAAAACATGTAGTGCAATGAAATTGCATAATCAAGTTCATCTATCATCTTAATGGTTCACAATTGTAAACGGAGAGATCAGTTGGACGTTCTAACCGTGTCAAATTGTAATTGTGTCGTCCCAGTGCCACTGCCCGTGGGTAATCAATGTAATCATAATCAGGCATTAGCGTCAATCGGTAGAGCAAACCATGATGGTGATACGTAATTGGTGGAATCATTGCATTGTGCCGCGATGAGGAAGATTCAATTATGGTTTGATAGATGAAAGGCATTAAACCGAATGCGAGAAATTCATTCATATCGAAAATCAGACCTGTATGACATACGGACTGGTGAAACTTTCACGAATATTTGTCTCGTGTTTATTTAAATAAACATACGAGCGCTACACCGATGTATTTTAGTGTTACCGAATTGGTAAAACTTATTACTGGCAGAAAAAAGGCAACATTATTGTACTTTTTTAAAGAAAATAAAAGAGATAAATATGACTGTGGGACATTTTCGAAACGTTAAATCGTATCAGAGATAAAGTAAAGGCCAAAAAGCAAAAGTAACAAGAATAAACAGCAGTTAAATCGACGTATTTACGACCGTCACATTGAGAACTTCAATTAAAAGAAACAGATGATAATAAAAATGCTAAAAATGAACTCTGAACAGATTTGTAATTCAATAAAAACGACAACAATCCGTACTTTGAACTTTGGAGACATCAACTGTCCATTCATCGCTAACACTGACCCTGTGCCCAGTAACGTAGTGGCCATGAGAAATGACGAAACAAGAGCCGGCTGCCGGCAAGATTATGAGTAATTCGAGATAATCAGCTGACGACAGGCACGAGACCGATAAACGGATAATCAAACGGCTGAACGAACTCCGATCAAGGACAATGTACAATCCGCTTACGTATTTCCAGGTATTGCTGTACAAGTGGCGAAGAATGTCGTGGTCACCACGTGTCACACTCAGCGAATGTCACGTGTAGGCCTATCTATTCTACTTTACAGTGCTCACGCTCGTACGATTTATCATTTTCAAAGGTTGTACAAACTATGGATAAATGTTAATTTCTGAGTTTAGATTCAATCTTACCCCAACATGGGCAGTATTTTCATAACTTATTTGATTAACAAGGCAGTCAGATTTACTGTGAGTTTGTACACAATGAAGCAGATCACAATAGCAAACGTCGAAAACAATAGCCTCGCTTGATAATTAGTACATTTCTATGACAATAATGCTTGCTAACTCGCTACAAAGCCTACGTTCCTACCACGCAAAATACTTGAGAATACAACAAATTTTACAATAAATACGTCATTTCTATTTAACCCTGTGTAAAACAAAGTGCTGATAATATATGTAGGCTTTACGTTACTACGTGATGTTGATCAGGAGAAGTCATCTCATGACATTGTAGACTTTTCAATGTCGCAGCGATTTTCAACTCTCAGAAACTACAGATATATGAGGCTTCACACTGATGCCTCATCCATCATAGAGCAAAGTGCCGATAATATATGTAGGCTTTACGTTACTACGTGATGTTGGCCAGGAGAAGTCATGACATTGTGGACTTTTCAATGTCGCAGGGATTTTCAACTCTCAGAAACTACAGGACATATTCCTGTATATGAGGCGTCCCACAGATGCCTCATCCATCATAGAGCAAAGTGCCAATAAGAATAATTATGTCGGCTACTTAGATGTTGCTCAGGAGTAGTTCGGGAGGAGTGATAACATTGTGGACATTCAAGTGTTTCAAAAACTCAGGAATACACCACAACAGTAACTATTCCTTAGGTTGGTGGACAGGGTCAGCACCTTCCTAATGCCTACGTCCTGTGCACAGCACTCTGCTTTGTTATTATAAATATATTATATTATAATAATACTACTGAAATCAGGTGGACATCTGGCTGTTCCGTCAATTGGTAGCTTAGGGTTTTAGTGATGTAACGTAACACTCACACTCAACAATGAATGCGAATCTTTTCTCCTGACAAATGACGAATCAGAGAATCCGTCTCTAATGGAACCAATTAAGAACCATTTAACAAGTACATTGTGGAAGTAATTACTACTTGCACAATGTACTTGTTAAATGGTAAAAACATAGTAACAGATCTGGCAGGCGTGCTGCGTCAAATGCTTTATTAAGTGATGATAATAATAAACCGCCAAGTGCGAGACGACTCGCACACGAAGGGCTCCGTACCGTAAAAATCAGGCAACTTTTTCAAAGTACATAAAATTTTCACTTGTTCGGAGAGCCCTTTAAATTTTCAACATTATTATATTTTTAGTGAAGTGAAGTTGAAGTGTTACTTATTTATAGAAAGCTTTATGTGTCTACCTATTGTGGTTTAAGATAAAAAAAAAAACATGTTTTTTGTATGGAAGCCCCCTTTAACTTGGATATTTATTTTATTTTTATTAATTGTTGTTATAGCGGCAAAATAAATACACATTCTCTGAAAATTTAAACTGTCTACCTCTTACGGTTCATGAGATAAAGTCCTGTGACAGGCGGACGGACAGCGGAGGCTTAGTAATAGGGTTCTTTTTCCCTAAAAAGTTACGGAACCCTAAAAAGTATGTATTTAACAGACGTTACGTGAATAAATAACCGGGCTAAGGACGTCACTTTGATGACGCTGCTAGGAGAATGACGTAGGTATAATGGCTGATGCACATCATCCATACCTACGTCCATCCGTACGTTAGGTGGAAGGAGAGTGAAGAGCTGGTTATGCTTTTGATTTGATGTGATGAGGCTATGACATAGGATAAAATAACCTGTGACGGTGTCACTGGTATCTAAACAATGAAACAAGAGGCGGGCAAAAATATAGAAATCACTAGACAGGTAATTTCAGCCTCTCCTCCTGTAATTATTAAACGTATGCAACGTTTGACCGAATAAGGATATTTGCAAATGAATAACACGACGCCAGCCACCGCCATTAATTCCGATTTACTTAGCTAGGAGTACCCGAAAATTTAAGAGGATTAAGATTAGCCAAGTTTCTTAGCGAGCTCAGAATCCTTGGGAACGGGCTTCTAGCCCGTTGATCGAATATGGAACGGTATAATCGTGTTGCATACCTACTCGTAGACGCTTATTTTGGCGAGGTGGTTTTAAAGTTCACAAACTTGGGATAATTACGTTACGGCCTAGATCTGAAAGGATTTTGGGATATAGGAAAGTTAGACCTTCGTTAGAGCAATTTAATAGAGAATAAGGGATTTTTCAAAATATATTAACTGGAAAGAAAATAAACAAACAATAAAACTTTGTAACCTACGGAAAAAAACAAATCAGCGACAGAAACCGTAAACTTTTGTAAGGGTCTAATAAAACAGATATTTACTGGCGGTAAAATTCTTGGTTATGGGTCGACTTGAAAGTAATAGATTCCATCTGGCGAATTTACTTTAGACCCAAGCCAGTACAACTCTAAAATTTGATGCCCTGGAAAACACGTACAGATATATGTAGATCCATACTAATATTGTAAAAGTGAAAATAATTCAGTCTGTCTATAACCTTTTCACGCCTGAACTGCTGCTTAACGGATCTTTATGAAGTTCAACAGGGAGGTAGATGGTATCCCCGGGAGTCTGTCCCGGGGATACCATAGGCTACTTTTTATCCCGGAAAAGAGCGTGCGAAGCCACGGGCAGGAGCTATTAGTCTATTTTATTTAAAGGTACCCTTTCTATGTTCTGAAATGATTAAAACTTCTGGTGCTTCGAATGGCAATGACCATAAGGTCAGGTCAGGTCAGGTCAGCAGATTTTGTCTGCTAATTGATAACAATTAGCAGACAAAATCTGCTAGTATAGACTTATCCCCTTATTCATAATGGTCCGCTAACTTTAAACAGTTGCTAAGCAGCGTTATTTCTCACTCTGACTTATGCCAATAGAAGAAGACAGTAGCAATGCTCCATGTAAGCAGACTGTTATGAATAAGGGGGTTATTCTATAAGTACATAAAACCGCTGTTATCCAATCAGATAGGCATCAACCATTACCGGAACAAATATCTGTATATCACTGAGATAGAAGTACAGTGTTATAATAAAAAAACACATGATTAACAGTGTGAAATATCATTTCTCGCATAATTAACTGTGACACAGTTGTAAGAGCTAATAAGTGCAATAAAACGAACACATCAGAAGTCCTTGCACTATTGGCAGTAGAGATAGAGGCCAACTACCCATACACATGTAATTGCTAACGATGTCATGCGAGTTGAAACATTCATAATAATGTTACTATTTTCAGACTAATAACAGCAGGTGACAGTGCTTTGATTGTTTCAATTCTTAGTAAAAAGTTAACATAATGAGTTTGAAAGAAGTTGAGATAACGATAAAAATACAAAATATTTTTGTTGCCATTTGGATAACAAACAGATGACTTAATATTACCTGTACGTTGTTACAGTTGTATGATCTTGTGTGAGAGCATTGATTACCTATGATCCCCGCACTAGGCTAGGCCTGTTCAGCGGGAGACCGAATGAACAAAGATTGATTGCCTAACGAACCACGCTTGACGGTACAAATGGTGACTGACATAAAGAGACGCCAGAATTCCTCCGTATATTGTTTAATCAGTAGACTTTACATGAAGAAGTGTACAAAGCAAAATCAGGTATGCATTAGTTGAAGAAAAGTAAGGGAAATCAAATGCCAAGCAGAAAATGTACAGCTGACAGCAATTGCCTGAGCAAGCCCAGTGGGCATTCTGATGTCAAGGATATAAATAGAGCCGAGATTGAACATTCAGGAACACTTAACTCAATGAACGGGTCAACTACTGCAATAATAAATGACTCCATTGAGAACTTCAAGTATTTATCCGTGGTCCAGGCAGGAAGGTTTAACACCGTATGTATCTGTGGCCCAAGCGATGATTGTTAATTCGCTATCGTGTGTTCAGGTTATTTATTAAATTGTTTACCAACTCCATAAATTCCGTGCGTGAAAGCACAGCACGGCATCACGTTTTGAACATCTGAAACAAACTTTTTAAAACAACACGAACACTTGAGCCGCCCGGATAACATCGCCTGAATTTCGTTAGCTTCATGAATTATTGATATCTTGATTTTATTCACGTTCGGGTAATATTCTAATCTCCGAATACAAAAAAGCGCTTAATATAATCCGAGCGGATGCTTCGTTAATTTGTTTCAAATTCAATTTGGTAAGAAAACGCTGGGTTTATTATTTTTCAGCTGATGGAAACAAAGAGAAAATACCTTATAGAGTAGAAACAGAGGGCGGTGGGTCGAGCGAGACGTGACCCATTTTCGCATAACGAGGCTCTGAGGGAATCGAGGCGAAAGCCCTCACAGAAATTGAACACGAGGATGAATCTTTTGGGATCAGCAGTTTACATTTTACATTGCCTTGTATCTTTGTAAATAGTTCAAACGTATGAAAGTTTATTTATATACGTAGTACCTACACCTTCGTACGCAAACCTCATTTACGACACAATTAAATACTAGATAAGTACCTACTGTACTGTACATGTTTAGGACCACAAAATCACGATAAGATCGAAGTAAGTGTAGATAAGTTGTGATAAAAATAATAAACCGCCAAGTGCGAGTCGACTCGCATCGCACACGAAGGGTTCCGTACCGTAAAAATCACGCAACTTTTTCAAAGAACATCAAATTTTCACTTGTTAGGAGACCGCTTTCAATTTTAATTTATTTTTAGTGTTTGTTATTATTGCAGTTGAAGTGTTAATTAATTACAGAAAGTATAGTTATAGCCTCAAGAGAAATACACATTATCTGAAAATTTCAACTGTCTACCTCTTACGGTTCATGAGATATAGCCACTTGACAGACAGATAGACAGACGGACGGACGGAAGAACAGCAAAGGCTTAGTAATAGGGTTCCGTTTTGACCCCTCGGGTACGGAACCCTAAAAACGTAGACTTTCTGAAAATAGCTGACTGAAATTCATGCGAGAGGCTGCTTGTGGTTGACACTTGACCCACTTAGCGTTAGCCTCACTACGGAGGGATAAATAGAAGTTTCGAGACGGTGAAAAATAAACATACCAAGCAATTCGACGACCGATGTGGCGCAGCGGGCGAAGGTCCGCCTGCGACGCAGAAGGTTGCGGGTTCGATTCCCGCCTTGGAACAAATGTTTGTACGATCTGCAAATATTTGTTCCGGGTGTTCTGGGTATTTTCTATATATACATATAATAAAAAATATCTATCTATGTTATGTATTGTATTAAGTTTATCAGTCATCTAGTACCCATAACACAAGCTCTGCTTACTTTGGGGCTAGATGATGCTGTGTGGATTGTCCAGCGTTATTTATTTATTTATTTATTTATTTAATTGTCGAGAGAAATGAATGCGAAACCGAATGATTGCATTACAAAAGGCTTTTCGCCATTGGTAAACCTGATCACGTAGCAAAGCGAATATACCTACGGCCGTTTATTGCTTTCCATTTACGAACCTTCGGGAAAGGACTTGACTTTTGAACTCTAGTGAAAATCGAGACGGCAGAAATTCTATTATCAATGTGTAGTTAGATATCGAATCTAAGGATCTAAAAATAAGAACGGTAGGTAGTGGATTGCGTCTGTAAATTTACAAGTCTACACAAACATCCAAACAAAAAATTGCGAATAACAGAAAATATCCTTGAGATGTCGTCGCATCTCGTGATGGTTGTCAAAAACTACTGAATTCGGTTAAAACTTTTGACAGATGAAAGCTAACTAAAAGTTATGTAGACTCGGTCATTTCTTATGAAAAACCAGATTGGGTCTAGTAAAAAACTGATAGCAAACAAGTAATGTTAAGTAGAATTATCAGACAAACATAGAAATTGCTTAGCATCAAGAAGTAGATAAGTGGATTTCTATCAAGTATGGAAATATTTCCTGATGTGTGATGCGTGAACCAACAGAATAATAGGCAAAATAGGGGTAATACAAACAGTAGCAAACAAAGGATGCAAAAAGAGCAGCATAAAGCCTCAATTGTAGCACCCAGACATAATATCTCAGTCAGTATACGACTAAGATTGCTTCTACTCAAAAGACAGATTGCCCTCGAAGTCTCGACAATATCACATACGGAGTTACTCCGTTCACAATTAAGGCGGATTGACTGCACGAGAGTACGCACTTTGAATGTAGGTCACAGTGAGATATGAATCTTGTGCCGTTGTTTAGGGGTGTTATTATGTGTCACTATTTCTAAGTATTCTTTGAAAATATTGTCGATTTCTTTTACAAATTCTGTAGTCACATTAGATTTATAAAATGCAAAAGTTTGCATGAATACTGTGTTACTTCTTCACGTTAAAACTTCTGAAGGGATAAACATAAACATAATAATCATTTATTTGCCTCTACATATACCATACAAAAAAAAACATCTATTTTTTATTAAAAAAAATAAAATACCTTTACCTGATTATGTCCAATGTAATGTGTAATAATTGATCAGGTTCAAATTGTTCATTAGTATGAACAATTTGAAAAAGTAGGTGACCAATGTGTGCTGCTGTAGCAAATGGGTTCAGGCTCACCATAATGCCAACTGTTATTAACAGAAGGTGCTGTGATTCTGCCTAGACTAGAACATAACAATCACAGGGAATCTCGGTCTGATACCTTAAAATTTCATTTGGTTACCGTTTGTAACGGAAAAGCGCGCGCGGACGTATGGACTTCACAATTACTTCATTGACCTTAGATTTATTATAATAATATTTATATAACTTTCAAATATGTAGCCAGTTACAATAAATAGCAGTGATATTATAATACAGTTGCAAAGCAATGATATCACTTGTCACGCTGGACCTCATATGGTAATAGCATCGGCCTTGTTCGCATACATTCGATTAACGTTATGTTATGAACTTATGATACTATCGATCGACCAACAGAAAAACAGTTAATCCAAAGAGGTAGGTACAAGCAGACTATTAAAAGTAGTTAGCAGTTTTATGGCCACAGTTGGGAAGACACGCGATATCAATGCGATAGACATTTATTAACTTCGAAGGGAAAGGGGACGTAAAGGGGAGGGAGGCTTTCATGGGGGAATAGAAATGGATCGTTTTACCCCAACCTAGTTCGGTAATATAGAACACAATTTTGCTGATGTAGTTGCCAAATGGAATATTATGTACAAGTAACACTAGAAGTTTCGTTCTCAAAGGCTTTCCTACCCTGAAGGTAAAGGGTAGAAAATGTAATTTAATAACATAAACTTCTACAAAGGTTTACAATTCGTCGACTTTGAAATTAACAAATTAACCACAACCAACGCTAATTTCCAAAAAATAACAAAGTTCAGAGAGCTAAATCATTGTTCCCGACAGGAGTTATTACCTCCGGTCCTTTTGTGTTCTCATTTTAAGTTGTACACAGGAAAAGTTTATTAAGTCTTATCTACGTGTCGCCGCCGGTGAAATAAACCATTGTAGAGCGAGGACGGAACAGGAAGCCGTGTCTCGACTCAATGCCCGCAGAAAACGAACAAACAACATTTAATGACGATTCTATTCAAGCTTTTTGTAAGGCCCTTTCGACCTTTGTCAGGGAATTGCGAGCAGTGTTTAGTTCTATAAGTGCGTAATTAAATGAATAGTTCTAATAGAGGAATTGAAAGTATATTGTTTATGAAGAGCTCTTGAGTTTTAATCGAAGGTGTGGAAATGGTATCAAACATGTTTATCGCGGCCGCGATAGGAATCGTCAGTAGGATGATAAGGTGAGATAAGCCAAGTGACCGCCAGGAGCTGAGAGATTCCCGTGGCGGTCACATTGCTGGTGCTGGCACGAGCGGCTCTGTGGTGCCAGATCAATACGCCGAGAGCGCGGTCACTGGCTGCGAGCCAACCACTAAAACATGGCAGGCCCCAGTTTATGTCGACGCTTTAGAACGAATCACACACGGTAACTTTATTTATTCGAACAAACACACGAGTTGGATGCCTTGTTGTCGATGACGCGACGTGAACTCTTGGCACCGATCCGGTTGGAACCAGAATGGGGTGATAGCTATGGGGAAGAACTTGTTTGTTACAGTGTCATGGACATTAGATACACGAGTGATGGACATTGCAACAGGTGCAATGATATACGTATCCACGGTCTGACAACTAGAATTGATCATTAGAGCTTTGAGAGATGACTAGAAAACAAATCATGTGCTGTCCAGTATTACAGAGGCAGCAAAACAGGATTTATGTGTGAATACACGTAACGGTATACACAATGAAATGGTATAGGAAATCCCGGAAGGCACAACAGACACTTTGCATATAAAGTAGCCCGCAGCAGCTGCATTGTTAACTTGGTCTATTTGCAACTAGCTCCGCATTGTTACTGAATTAATTTATTTGGCTGATAAACCAGGATCTTGATTGTATTGTTTACGATAAAAAATAACACAATATACGAATGGAAAACAGAGGTACTGTGAGCGCAATACACAGAGCCACAGTTACATAATCAAATTGTCTAGAACACGAGAGGAAATTGTCACTTTTCGAGGCATCCGGCTCCAAATTGACTACATTGAGCTCGCCTCCCGTTTCACATCTTGTGTTAACAGATACTTGTTGAACAACTGAGTCTTGAACGTCTTGCATCTTGTTTAGCAACTGCTTTCGCAGATACTATTGATGTCACACATTTTTTACATAATGATATTGTGACGAAACCAAATGTGTTCCAGATATATGGAGTACGCAACTGCGCGTTTGCATACCTGCCAATGACATGAAAACGAGAGAGGAAGTGAGACGTATGAAGTTGACAGCGTAGACGGACGCAATGCAAATCTGTGGCGTGTCGGGCCCCGCTCAATTATTGTGATACAACGCCATCCCGGTGTGATCGTATCTGGACGATTACAGACCTTCTCCCGGAGTATTAGGGAGCAATTTAGATCGCGATAAAACCTATCAAGGATACAGTCACGATTGCGAAGAGTAAAGCACCTTGTGAGTAAGAGATAGGGTACAAAATTGGCACAGCATAATTGTGTGTGGCGACAATCTAGACGGGACGGGAGAGACTGCTCCGGCAATTTGCCTATTGCCGAGTTCAATTATCGCCCCTGCAGTTATTACTGAATTAAGGCGAGACCGACTACAAATTGTATGACGCCTCTGCTTGAGAATTGCGGGAACGCTTTATAAATGATGACTGCCTAAAAGCGAATTCAGTAATTGTTTAAAGGTTGTTTCAAAATCGCAGTGTACGATAGAATTTATGTATTTGGATACATGACAATTATACAAGTATCTATGGAAAATGTTATAAAACTCTATCTATGTATATTAACAACATTCATTGTGCGCCGCGTTTTGAAAGTGTTGACCGATGTTAGGACCAAAATCTTCAAACCCATTTCAAAACAAAACTCAACGCAGTAATTGCATAGTGGAATATTTCTGGTTAGGTCAGTTTCAGTTGTAATTTATTAAATAAGCCATTGTGAAGCAATTTATTGGCCGTACGGCTATAACAGTGAATTCGTCATAATGCCGGTAAAGACAACCAATAAAGCTGCGGTTAGTTATTCATAAACCAGAGGAGCCGCACCGATAAAATTAACTGCTCTGCCCACCATCATGAAAATAATCGATAAGTTTTCAATCTCGTAAAATAAAGCTATTTAAAATTTTCACTAAATTTATAGTGGTTGGTTGAATGATCTCAAGATGACAACATAATCCCTACTATAAGTTTTTCAATAACAAATTTAATTTTAAGTACTTAATTTTAATTTTATGTACTCACTGTATTAGTAAAACAAACCAAACTATTGTGAAATGGAATGGACATTGAACCTTAAATAGACCCCTAAACAAGCAATTTTCTGAAAATATTCAAATAAATAAATATGAGCTCTTTTTGCAACATAAACATGCAGCTTTGTCTGACACACAGCCTTTAATTTACTCAAGCACGAGTATCATTAATCAATAATCATACAGGGTGGAGTTTTGGGAAGGGGTACTAAGGAGCTTAACCGGGCTGTAGCTACAGAAAAATGTAAGATGAATTTTCATCCTCATTCTACATTTCATCCACATTCAAAAAAAATACAGTTAGCTAGAAAATGGTCATTTTACACCAAAGCTTTTTTTGTTGCGAATAGATCCGGTTTCACATTGCACTAAAAAAAAGCTCGAGACTAAGGTAGGACCGTAAATTAGGCAGTAGGCACATCAGTTTGGAGGTTAAGAAACAATCAAATTATTATACTAAAAACAGACTACGAATGCCTTGGATTTACACTTTTTTTGCGAGATAAGTATTATTAAACCCTTGGGAATAATTAATTATATTTTTTATAGGACCACTTCGGGATCATCCTGTATACAACTGCAAAATAATCATTCAAATCGGTTATTAAATGACGGAGAAATCTACGAACATGCACCCTAACACAGAACCTCCTCCTTTTTTCGAAGTCGTTTAAAAAGTATATATAAAAAGTACTCACCAGGCATAAAGTGCAGCAAGGCAGCGGTAATGGGATACAGGCTGGGGCTGTACGTGATATCCGGGCAGGCGTATCCGAGGACGGACACTACCCGGTCGGCGACCGCCCGCCCTTTGCGGGTGAGGTGGTAGCCGAGGCAGTGTGTGGCTTCCACGAATGGCGGCAGCATGATCGGCTTGTCGGGAAGCTCGACTGTGCCAAACACCTGGAACAAATGGAAAACACTATAAGCAAGACGTGTGGAAGACTATTTAAAAAATGGGAAGACGACATAAAAACTGTAGCTGGAAAATTATGGTATGGGATAGGAACGAGTAGGAGAAGCTAGGAGAGATCTAAAACTAAACTAGGGCAAACGGATCACGTAGAATTAGTTTTAGATAAGAAGACAAGCTAGCTATGAGAAAAATGCAAGTTATCCGAATAAAGGTTTTATTTATTTATTTATAAGCAAGTCTTTATGCAGTTATCTAGCGCTGGACAAAAGGGAGTTTCAAACTACTTGGAAGATCTACTCTATACATACTCAGCAGTGAGTGAAAAATATCACTCTTTGTGATAATATGGGCATTTGAGTATCCCGACAATTCGGCCCGTAAACGTCAGATAAGGTGTCAAGTATTATCTTACCAGATATTACGATAATAAGAATTGGTTTCAAACTTAACAGGGGGGGTGGGTTACCTATCCGATTTTTGTATCCTATCCTATCGATGCATCTCTCTGTAAGTACGTGCACGAATCTAGAGTAGATATGACGAAAGTAAGATAAAGTTGTAGTTAGATTAATTTTAAAACATACAGACCAACTGAACTGAATTTCACTAAACATAGGAACGAGCAATTCTGCTTCACATTGCGCTAACGTCATCGCACGAACCTCAAAACTTTCCGTCACATTCAAAATTTGTTTACAATTATTACGAATATTCTCGGAGGATGTTTTTAAAATCAAATCCCGCCAATTGATTTAGTACTCTCATATAAATTTGTTATCCAATCTAACGCGACTGTTCGCAGTCGTGTCGTGATTATCCACTTTACGAGCGAGGACGAACCAACCAGGCCGATTATGCGACACTGTAGGTAGACTGAAGTCTGTACCTACTGTACCATTCGTGTACATCACTTCAAATGAACATGTTCATTAAGGAACATTAAGGCTGGTGTATGACCCAGCGGCCTTGAGAACACATAAAAAATAAATATCTGTAGCTATATAGGTACCTATACAATTTGTTTTATTCGTGAAATGTTCAATTTGTGTAAAATACTTTTGACAAATATTTGAGTGAAAGAAAAATCCTCAAAATCAACAGCATTTAAAAGAAATATTAAAATTTCAAGTATATTTTTTTGTTCGAAGTTTGGATATTTCTCCTAAACGCTATTGAGTTTAAGTATTATTCTTTCACTCAAATATTTTTCAAAGTTTTTTAAACTAATTATATATAGGTACCTACGGCTACAGATAATTATTTTGTGGACATTTATGCCATAGAAAAGCGTTACTCAAGCATAGATCGATGACTGAGCAAGCTTTCATAACACGGGCCTTAAAGTGGGCGGCTCATCGTTAACACTGCATTTATTTTGCACAACTGTTTGGTTTATAAAATTCTCAAATATTATTTCTTCTATCCACGGTGTCGCTATCAGATGCATGGGTTTCAATAAAACTAGCATCGGTTGTCCCGTCGTCAGACGTCGTAGGATATTGATTATACCACAAGCTCCTGTCCCTGCTCTTTTCCGGGATAAAAAGTAACCGATGTAGCCCCGGGATACCGTCGATCTCCCTGCCAGATTACATTAAATTCGTTCAGCTGTGGCGTGAAACAAACAGACATACAGAATTACTTTAGTTTTTTTAATATTAGAATGAATTAAGTGCATAATATTTTAATATTAAAGTGTTCATCATCTGTATCTAAACAGAACTGGTTATAATTATTACGAGATTTGTCTTAGTTTTAGGTTCATCGCTACTGTTAAACATATATTATCATTAATTTATTTTAAGTGCTAACCACAGTTATAAGCCGACTAACAATTGGACTGTAAAATTATCTTAATAAATAAATTTGATTATTATAATTATTATTATATAGGAGTCGCCCGCAACAGGACAGTGCAAGTGAATAAGTAAAATGTAAATATTACATAACTTTGGGTTGAACGCCCGCGTCCAATTTTCGTAAATAGGCCGAAAAGATAAATAGAATTAATACCTATAAGAACAATCGCTCATCAGGCGACAAAAGTGAAGATGTGGGCTGAAGGCAGACAGCTATTTACACTAAAACAAAACTTTAATTTGTAACGACGAAAAAACATCACAGAAAGAACGGTAGAGATTAATGACATTATGTCGTCTATTACCAAAATCGAGGGAAACGAAACTGAAACATTCGATAATCTACTCAGTTTCAGTTTCAAATCGTTTATTGTAAGACGTAGTGAACTTAGGTAAACACACATTTTTACAATGTCTTTCTGTACATTATATTATATTAAACACTTATTGTCAAAGTCAAAAACTCTTTATTTCCATAAATACAACAAATGTACACTTAGAAAAGGTCAAATTCTTAGTAATTAAACACTGACACGGATATAAAGTGATATTTTTGATTTCAGTGGCTTCGGTATGTTGACTATAGTAAAGAAGCGACGAAGAAACCTTTAGCCTGTTAGTTACTTGTTATTTTTCGAGTTGGAGCAAATCCCGTCCCAAGCTTTTTTATGCTCTAGAATTCTAGATAATCTGACATTTTATAGTAGGCCTTTTTACACAAGAAGGTTTTGACAATTTGTTTGAATTTATTTACTGATAATTTTTGAAACTCATTAGGAGTTTTGTTGTAGAAGCGTATACATTGCCCTTTAAAAGATACATTAATTTTGTGTAGTCTAGTTGTGGGCACAGCGAGTTATGTTTATTTCTTGTATTCAAATTAATCACTATATAACTCATCAACACTATCATCACTATATAATTCATCGCTATTTTTAGAGAACCGATTGATATTTCTATGAGTGTACAATAGGTTTTCATAAATATATTGACTTGGTACTGTCATTGGGATAAAGTGATACCTACTAGAAATTTGTTAAATAATCTAGCTAGAATTAATAATGACTTATTAATTCTAGCTAGTCTAGCTGATATACACTTTGTTACGTTCTGTGGCCTGAATAAAACATTAAAAAGGTAAGTGTTGGTTTTAAGTGAGTGTGTGACTAATGAAGTTATTGCTGTTTTTTTTTTACATTATAGTCATATTATATTTATTTGCCAGATACATATGTGCATACAAAATAAGGTTTATCGAATTATAGGTTTATTATGTTTATGTATAGGTTTATCATGTTGGCATGCAAAATATTAAATTAAACACAAGTCATCATCATCATCACCTTCCGGTCCAACATTAAACACAAATATACCTACATTAAAAAATACGAGCTAGACAATTTTTTTTATTATACAGATGAATGATTTCCCAGCAAACCTGCTGGGAAAATGACATGTAATGAATCTCATCATCATCATAATTCTGGTCAGGTTTTTTGCAGTGGTCAAAATATTTACTAAGTGAGTAAAAGCAGCAGTAAAGTCTTTGGAAGAAATCGCTTTAAGCGATAAGGCCGCCAATTCTGTTACCTTCTGTACCATACTGTTTTATACATAAGTTTCTGTGAATAAAGTATTGTCTATCTATCTATCTAAAGTAAAGTAAAAGTTTACTTCGAAAATAAAATCAAGTAACCATTTATGTAACTTTTTAGGCTCGTATTATAAAAGCTTGCTCTGTCAATTTATGTTTATGTTTATGAAAATCAGTGTTTTTGCTTTTAAACAAGAAAAGTCACTGTGTCATGGGCAACACGCCCCATGGGCATTTGTCGTGCGTTTGCAGCACACACAAATTTTATTTATTTTTATTTATTTATTTTCAACTTTTTCGAGATAAATAGAAAAATACTGAATAAACAACAAGAATTATGTTAATAGGTTACATAATGTAGTTAATTAACACTTGAAAAAATGTATCACTAAGTAAGAGTTTAAGCTAACTTGCAACCACCTCGCAGCAAACTTGCCTACATTAACTACATTAAGTTATTTCTTTGTACCTACTTACTTTCTTGAAAATGTTCATATGATTATTTAAACCTATTGTGCTGATGTTTCAAATTGTGTAATTATGTAAATTGCATGTGTCTGTAGTACCAAATATTTTTTTTTATCTATTTATCTGCGCCATAGAAAAGCATTGATCGATAACTGAGTAAGCATTCATAATACGGGCTTTAAAATAGATAAACTACCAATCGCAGAAGGACGTCTAAACAATCGATGTAAATGACAGGAACATAATTTTCATAGAATCATAATTATGTAAGGCTTATCCGCACTGCGGAATCTCACCGCGCGGTTTTTTTCGCAGGATTCTGAACATATAGAAATTGCATGCAGCTGCACGCACTTGCGCAAAAAAAAAACCACGTAAGTTACGATTCAGTGCGCGGATTAGGTACAATCCGCGAGAAAAAAAATCGTGCGGTAAGATTCAGCTGTGTGGTGCGGGGTAAGCCTTAGAGTTAGTAGTACATTGTTTTAAGTATTCGTTTTTATTTTTTAGTAGTTTTATGAACAAATCAGTTTTTTAATAAAAAGTAAATAAATAGCTAACCTAATAATGTATGTCCGTTGATTTATCCGTCTTTTATGGACCGATTTGTGTTTATATTAAATACGCTATGAAATCATCCAGTTTAGAAATTATTATGAAAAGAAAAATTTGCTTATGAAGATTCAATTCAAATGAAGATAACTAAGTAAAACTTTGTTACTGATGATGGCAATAATCTTAAGCTTTATGCTTTGATTATTTCGATAAAGTGTGATAAAATACACAGTGAAATATATTGTAATTCTTGAATGTATGAATAAGCAAGATTACCCACAACGTTTCCAAGTGCGGTTTATATGGGATATGTTATAAAATTGTTCACAAGCTCGTACAGAGTGCTGCTAGACATAGAGCATAGACTAGGATTTTAGTGGAATAAATCAATGGAAGTTATTATCAACTGGTGGTAAAATTACTTGGGATCATAAAATAAAGTTGAAAGCGTAAAAAGTTATAACTTGAGCGATAAGACCGCCAATTGTCGCTTAGTTTTTAAGTTGTCCTGTTGTAAATAGTTCATATTAGATTTAAGTGTGCAATAAAGTATATTCTATCTCTTCTATCTTTCAAAACCAAAGGAAAAAAAACGAATGCTGGCAAATTGGTAACACATCGCGTGTGCTAGCCACGCCCCCGGCGCGGCGGCGTAAGCGCACGCCAACAAGCGCTACTACATCTTCTGTGGCCCGACGTCCTTCGCTCAGTCAAGGCCGCCCACACAGCACACGGGCCCCAAACCAGAACCAGGTTTTGTAAACAAGCCTCTAAACCAGTCCGCAGTTACACGTGCCGAACAGCACGATATCAGTCGTGGTATTTAGGGTGTTACACAATAAGATTTCATGTAGGAGATAATAAATATAAAAGATAATGATACTTTAAAAGTATATACTTAAATAACTTTGTAGTAAACAGTTATACACGTAGTCACGTAGATATATTGAATGAGATTATATTAAGTCAAGGCTCATTGAAAAAAAAATAACTCTATCAAACTCTACATCAAGTAAAATAACAAAGACAAAGGACATTGCGAAGATAAATATTGGAGACGAACTTCGATGAACTGTCCCATATTTGAACCAGTAAACACAAGCCTGCCAAGATCACACAAACCCCTGCCCTGCTGAGTGAGTGAGAGCTCGCATACTATCCGGCGTCTCATTATCATTCAACCTTGCTGTCTTCTTGAATAATTGAATGTGCTATTGATCACTTTCAAGCTTTCAACGCGTTAGCTAACACTAGCTTTGAATTTCGCAACAGGAGATAAACTCTCATGAAAATTTCAAGAACTTCAACGTTAAAGTCGGAGCAGCTGATCGTGAGATTACCTTCATCGTGAAAAGAAATAGCAATTTTATAATTGACATTAATACTAGTATGAGTAAGCAGAATGGTTGCATTGTCCGTAACACGGCATACCTTGGCTGTGTCATTACGAAGTGTGTCACGTGAGGTGGGCTGGATTATGGGTAGGAGAACGACAATGACACGTGTGTGGGCGAAGCACTGAGGCCCTAATTAGTGCAGACAAAACCCCGACACGACCTCTTGCCACCGACAATCAACGCTTGATTGAATAAAGTCAACCGACAGGCTCAAAGCGAATTTTGCTCGGTTCTAGTAATACACAGAATGAACGTTATCAATCACATTCGTATTTTAGGGTCCGCTACATGCGTAAGTAAACGAAAAAAGTTATCATGAATAATATCGTCAACAGTTGAATGAAATAACGAAGAAATGTAAATGTACACTTAATGGAAGGCACGGCCGCTATAAAAAAATATATATGCTGTCCGAGTTAATCTCTTGCGAATAAGATCGATGTTACTATTTTCGTCGGAGCAAATCCACAAGGCGGATTCCATCGAAAATAACTTTGTGTATACCGACCATAGTACAGTGAGCCGCTGTAAATCTTTCGCAAGAATAAGTCGATTGTGAAAAACACTCCTGTTATCTGTTGGCTAGATATTTGCGTCGAGTGAAACGACATTGAGCACTTAGGAGCAATGGAAATCCATGATAACGATGCAACAGTAAACTATAACGAAAATAAAACTAACAGACACAACACAGATGTGGTCAATAAATTAATGTAACTAGTTCATAAAGGATAGCAAAAATGTTCAATATCATCTGTTCTGAATATTAAAATAAAATCTACATAGTGCACGTGTTTCTAACTAAATTAATACAATGTTTATAAAAAAAAAACATCGCTGCCTCTAATACTCAACTAACTAATCAAAACAAACAGATAAGAAAGCTGCTAATGAAAATTAAATGACGCCAGCAATTCTGATGATAAAAATACACAATTTCAAACTTACTCACTATAGTATGACAGCAAATAGTCGATCAAAACTCTAGTAGACATGGCGGGCAAATTCCACGGCTCTATTTTGATAGATCGCATACCAGCAATCAGTTGTCATGAAGACAATTTCCGTATCATTCTAGTAACCGTTCCCTGTAAGCACAGTGAATCTGATAACCTCTATCAAAGGACACATTAAACAGTGTCACAACTAAGATACTGTATAGAAACTAAATACCTACCTATATGAACTCCTACACACACAACATACCAAGCTTTACATAAAGATGATAATAACAAAGACACAATTACAAAAAATTAAGATAATAACAACGTGGGAGCAGGTATAATAAGTACCTAATAAAACCTCAGACAAATCGCATGTGAATCTCAAATCTCGATGCAACATGAAATGTGATGTGTTACAATAATAGTTTAACTACCACGCAGGCTGCGTTATATTGCAGACATAGTTTTGATTGATAAAGTGATGTTTGCGTATGACCGCGAGGTTATCACAGAGGACGTTATTCATGTAGTAGATGACTATTTCATCGTGTCCAGCTATCTCTGTTTATTTACAGTATATGCATCTGCGCCGAGAAGTACTGATAAGAATATAGTAGAAGCTGAGAAAATTAACATCTATTATGTTATGAGAGGAGGAAGTCGTTGAATGAAGATTATGTTTAAATTTAGATAACAACGGCAGACGCGTTAATGCGACTATATAAATAGGTGTTTGATAACCCTTTCCAAAAAACGAATAAACTGATATTTTGATAATAATACAGTATTTTTATCCCGGAAAGGCGTGCGGCGCAGCGGGGTAGTCTTACATAGAGTTGCAAGTAACAAAGTAACTCAACATAATGAAATGCGGCAGTCACAAAATAATCCGGTCAAAGCGACGCTGGCTGGCACGAACGAGGATTGTTTACCATTTTTTTTCTTGGCATTCCAAATGATACTGTAAAATATTGGCAATGCAGAGTGTTATCGAACAAAAATAGATCGAATCGACCTAATATATAGGAAACGAAGGCGTTGCGCAACTGTAGCCGACGCGGATATGAGTGTGCTGTGCCTGTACCTCCGCTGTGAGATAGCTTGCACAATGCCGCGTCTATTTCAATATTATTATGGAGTTAGGAATAGTTTGATTCGTTTGGTTTGGTAAAGTTTTATGGAGGAAACTATAAAAGATCTTTACTTCAATGTCCCTCATGTATAAATTCATTCTGTCCCATCACAAGTCGTTTCTATGTTTAACAAATTTTTTGTTGTTGTTGTAGTTTGTTAAACATAATATACCACTAGAAAGCATTCTTGTTGTCTGTCTGTCTGCATAATTTATGGGTCGGGTTTCCTAGTATAGCAACACAATTTTACAACGAAAAGATTTAAAATTATTGAATAAGAAAATGCGCACGTCCGGAATATGATTACATCGAATACAGCATTTATGGTATTTTTGTTAAACGGTTATATAATATTCGTTAGAATTTAACAAATGAAGGAAGATAACATAATTGACATAAACATGATCGTAAAGTAAAACTTGCTGATGATAATAGTAACATAGACGACCTGCATAAAATATACCAACGTCAACTCCAAAATGACCTCAGATCGGTCGGAGACCCCAGTACGACACTTAATAATTGAATTACGACCGTTAACGTCTTTGTTCTATATTAACTTGTGATACGATACGCATTGTAAATAGTTCCAAAGTTCATTGCGAAATATCGGACATAATTTCAATACTAGTATCTTTAAAACTCTCGGACGAATAAACAAAGGATGTTAATAGATATAGAATTCGCATCTGTTGAATATTCTAGAAATCTGAAAGCGGTTTTGTTAGTATCTGTTGAAATGTTTCATTCAGCTAATAAGAAACGTACGTTATTTGATGCAGTACACGTTGCCAACAACTTACTTAGATAAACTACAAAACTGTTACATAATGTTAATGATATTGCAACCACAAGTAAGTAAACAACTAAAATCTTGGAATTGGTTTAAGTTCGTACATAAATTTTAAATATTTATAATACGTACGCGTTTGTTTACGTTATACAAAGTGATATAAAGTTACTGCGCATTTAGCTTCGTTAGTTTAACAAAATGAGGGAGGGTGAATATTTTTAAATTTTCCAAACTTTATAGGTATTTACGAATTGAAATTAATGGTTGAATTTAAGATATTTTGAGCCTTAACAGCAGGTAGCATAGTTCAAAGTTTTAATGCGAATGACACGGACGACCGTATATAAATCTGGTTAATAGCATGGTTACAGATTAATGCGAAGTTAGTATGTCTACTGGCTTCGATAAAATAATTATTCGATGGAACTTTAATGAACGCCTTAGAAAAACGCAATTGGGTTAGGTCGACGATTTATATAGAAATACAAAGATAAATAAATAAAGCTAATTAAAAGATATCGGGTTAAAGGCGAAGATTTTTTATGGAAAGGCATTTAAAGCGATGGATTTAGATTGTAATAAAATAAGATATAAGGCCTTGTAGTGCCGGCTTAGATTTGCAGCAACTCTTCCAGCGGGTTTCGTAAAAGGCTACACAGCGGGCGGGCAGCAGCGCCTCCTGCAGAACCATTCTAACACCGACCTGCGATCCCCAACCCGCTTTCCCAGCGTGGGAATTATGGGCATTACCCTCCATATGATAAAAGTCAATAAGGCGCTTATCAGGGGGTGGCCTGCTTCCAGCAGTGGACCACAAATAGGCTATAAATGAAAGGTAAGAGGCTGCTGCACAACAATATGGCACTACACCATGTAGCTACTGCGACTCCCCCTTCAAGTGTCACCGGCTGGGGCTGGACAGTGAAATTACATAATGCGTTCAAAATAAACAGGAGGATTTGTAACGAATACATCCGACAGAGAATCTAATTATCGACATAGCTCAAAGAATTAGCCAGCTGAAGTGGCAGTGGGCCGGCCATATCTCGCGAAAAAGCGACAACCGCTGGGGTAAACGTGTTCTTGAGTGGAGACCGCGACTCGGAAAACGTAGTGTAGGACGCCCTCCGACCAGGCGGGATGACGACGAGCTGAAGACAGGGCGCTATGGCGCTCATTAGAGGAGGCCTATTATGTCCGGCAGTGGTTGATGATGATTAGTATGAAAGACTAAAACGAAGTCTCCATAACTGCCCTTGAAAATAAACTGAGGGCGTGCTATTGTTCTATAGCCAACAACATAACATCGAACAAACAATGCCCGTTTAGCGTATTATTATGCTGGTGGACTGAATAGGTACATGATAAGTAACTCACAATTAAAATTAGAGCGAAATTCGTAATTGTTAACAGAAAGATACAGTCAAAACCCGAAATGGGTAAAAACTATTTTGGGCTGATTGACATAATCAAACAAAACCAAAAAGACCCTGTCCAACTAAATGGAAGCCATTATTGCTTAATCGAATTAATTATACGACATAACTTAATGAGGGATTTTATGTAGAATACGTAAAAAGGTGCTTTTCAGTACTGGCACTTGTGAGCCAACTTTCATCTTAGCTAACTCAGCCGTAACGTGACTAGGTAACCACTGGTCCTAGTTTACCTAGCTTTACCTGCGTTATTACCAAACCTTCTGGTGTGGAATCTAGGGCTTGGTTGACCGATTGCAAATTGATTTCAAATTACTAACGTACTTAGTGGTTTGAGGTTAGGAATTAGGAATTAATGGCTCTTCTGTATAATGTCAGGATATAATTCGAAACCCATTATATGTATTTTCTTGGCACATTTATTTTAAAGGAAAGTCATCATCATCATCTTCCGGGCCCCACGCTAGGTGGGGTCGGTACCTAAGTCTGAAAAATCTAGAACGTTTGGATCCAGTTTATTTTTGTAATACATTAAATAAAGATAGAAAGTTTTGTTCTGTGTTGCCTTCAAAGTTCTTATCTGAACTGGATTACTTCCCCTATTGAACATCTTTCATTATAATCGACATAGACAACAATGGTAAAGTATTAATAGTTGGATCTATTGTGTTTTTAATTGTTAAACCATTATCAGTGCGAGTAACTGTACAATGAGTATAATCGATCTGAGCGAGGCGAATGTGATCGAATCAGGGCAAATTATTCGCTTTCTGCACTGACTGTGAAATGTAATACAAATGGGCCTTAGTTAGATGGAACAGTGCTGAATGCGTCAGCAAAAACATAACGTATGCATCTAATCTGTTGATGATGTTTTTTATTAGTTTGATGGAAAAATAAAACATATATTTAAATTGCATGACGATGAGGCAAACCGCTGGCGCAAAGATTTGGACCGATACCATAACGGCTGGCAGGAGATAGCACCGGACCGAAAGAGGTGGCGTGATATCGGGGAGGCCTTGCCCAGAAGTGGGACAGTAAAGTCTGAAAACAACACAACAAAAAAATAGCATGCATAGTGCAAGAATAATTCTGAGTGTTTAAAAATAAAGTCTCCTTTAGCCTGGGTCTGAATCAGAAATAGACATTTTATAGCACCTGTATGATAATGGTGTTCCCAAATCTACTGTTTCCAACAACAAGCACCCACACGACCTTTTTTTTCAGCGGAGTAGCGTGTTCTTTTAATGTCAACGACACACAGATGACCATACAAACAACAGCTAAGTAAAGGAAGCTATCTCAACTTGCCAAGGTCTTCGAAAAGACGAAAACAGCAGGAAGTTGTGTCCACTTCCTGAGTCAATAACTGCTCAATAGTAATGCTTAGTCATAACCGGTCATAATATCGGACGGGTTTCTTGCTCTGTTGAGACAAAAGATAATGTAATTAGGCAAGAGTTGTAAATACTGTACAATATACATTATGTGATGTACCTTATGTAAATTGAATACTAATACATTTAATTTCAGACGGTCTTCCATTAAACCAAGGGACGATCCCTTGGTTGCTCGGTTGGAATGAAAGGGAGGATCCCTTTCATTCCGTGGAGCACCAGCGCTATGGCATGATTTGCTCTGACGTACCTAACACATGCCAAGTGGTGACTTTTGATTTTGTCCAATAACTTCTTCATAAAATTTATGATAGTGAAGAAACAACAGGCAAGCGGTTCTATAAATCGCATTGTTTAGATTCGCATTCCTCGTCAAAACAAGTATTGGGTTCAGCTGACTTGTGCCAAGGACGCGACTGACGGAGCGTGTAATCGAATTTTATACTTACATGCTTTCATGCTTTTTGATCCACTGTTTCTGGTGATTTATTGGCGCGAGGAATCTGGCCTACACTTGACGTTATTAAAATCTCATTAAAAACAACCTTGAACTCGAGATATTCAAACGGTCATACAGTCCAAAATCGCACGAATCCGATTTACGAGATTCACGTGACCACAGTGCAAGCTGTGGAAGGTGGGAAAACAAAATGGAGTATTATTCTATTTTTGGATTTGGCCAAACGCCATTGCGAGCAGGTCTACCTAGCGAGTGTATCAATCATCGTGCGAATTATTATTTTAATGCCATACACACAAGATTTAAGGATTTTTAATGGTGTTAGTCTTGAAATGTCTTCAGAATGTTACAGTAGGTACTTTAATACGCAGGTAATTATAAACAAATGTCCATAAATACTTTTTCAGATGGATGGTGAAGTACGTGAAGTACCTACTTCGGTACGCCGCCGTGTATATAATTAATCGTGACATTTAATATCGTAAAGCCGGGTACTGACCGGCGCGGGGCGTACGAGTAAAATGCAACGTGTAACACAGTCAGTACGGGAAGAAGGCGCTCGCAACGAGCAACGCGACGGAATGTATCATGCTCGCTGCGAATGGTGCATTACGTCCAGTAACACCGGTCAGTACCCGGCTATAGATCAATCAAAATTTTACCTGTCAAATCGCCCACATTTCCAATATACTACTACTCTACTACTCGACGTTGCATCTTGTGTGTGCACTTAAAACGCGATGCAATTTATCATTAATCATATCAATATCATATTATGTAGAGACAATCCCTGATCTGCCACACCTTTGAATTTGTTACCGTATCGGTATTTATCTAATTATTCATGATATCGTGTCGTCATTACCCGATCCTCATAAAGGTGAACGTGCACCTGTCCGTGCCGCAGGAGCCGCACTCGCCCTGCAGTCATCGAATTTCCTCATGGCCACGCGCACTTGTCCGCATCGTACGCGCCGCACGCATCGAACGCGCCGAATTCGATTCATCATTTAACAGTATTTCTGTTTTGAACTAACGTGTTCCATGGAACTCGAGTACCGTGAATGATGAATACACGCCGATATTCTTGATGGAATCCGTATACCTACAGGATTTTACTGAAATGCGGATCGTTCGGCACGGATAGGTGCGCAATATTGCATTTTATTTCATATAAAGATTTATAAAATAGAGTGACTGCGGCGAGTGCGGCTTCTGCGGCGCGGACAGGTGCGCATTCACCTTTAAAAATAACATGATACGTGGTTTTGTGGAGAATGACGGCAGGTGCTATCATTAGGTATTATCTCAGTGATAAAAACAGCTTGATCGGAAGAATATTTTTCAAATACTGTAGTTATACAGTACGTAGTTACTGAGATATCTTTGGAAACATCCGGTCTTTAAATTTAATCTAGGTAATTCTAGTTATTTCAATCATAAGAGTATTTTTGCGATGCGTCAAGCTGAAGACCGGGCGCTATGGTGCTCATTAAGGAAGGCTTGTGTCCGGCATTGGACGGATGATGATGATGATGGAAGACGATGAGTATTTTTGACATAATATCAATATATTAATAAAATTATAATATTAATTATATTATATGGTATTGATATGGATCAGTTGAGCTGTAGATTGTTTGCAACAGTCTACAGTTAGCTTAATTGTTTCAATTGTAAATACTAGTTCTAATTTGTTTTTATTATTGAATTGTAATTTTCTTTGTCAATAAAGTTATAATTTTATAAATTCGGAGCTCTACCAAGTAACTTTGAGCCGTGGCTTGGGCTTATGCGGTACCAGCTGTGCAATTACGCAAAAATTACCCATCCTATATTTGACATTTGAAAGCCCTTTGAATGGCCTAGAAACCCATTTCAATAGGTATGTCCATACAATAGCAAATTACGAAGGCCATTCAAAGGGCTTTCAAATGTCAATTAGGATGGGTGGTTTTGCGTAATCGTACAGCTGGATACAATGTCACTCAGGGATAATGTAGCTATGCTAGCTTTTTACTAGCGAAATTATAATCGAAATAATTCGGGTGATTACTTACTAACAAACTTACAAACTCTTACCTTTACGATTTGTTCCTATTTATAAGTTTTGATTGTTGTCTAGTAGAAGGGCCAAATATTTTAACCAGCATTGCGAATTTCCTATGTTTACCACTTGCTCAGAATTCAATGCATGTTGTGAACAAACCGGTACGATATGACCTTGAGCCAAAAATTTAAGACAGATCGCAAGATCTTTATTGTGACCGACGACCGACGAAATGCGTATAAAATTAATCGCATTGCCTGCATTTTATTTCATATATTACATCTTACTAGATTTAAATTGGCATTCAGGTATTCAAATAATTGTAAAATACGTTGGCATAGCTCAGAAAGATACTACATCTTTCTGAGCTATGCCAACGTATTTTTCAAGTCCAATTTAACTAAGAATTTTCATGCAGATTTAATCAGCGTCACTTTCCATCAAGTGAGATTGTGGTCAAACGAAGGTCTGTTGATTTATTATGAATTTAAGCGGGTTAACTACGAACCTAGCTTGTGTTAGAAGAACACCAACGTTTCATCCCTTAATGAGCGAGGTAGTGTGCGCGGAACGCGCGCGTCTAGAACCCCACTCACCCTGAAGATGTCCCTCGTTAAAGGATTAAACAATTGTGTTTCTTTCAACACAAACTAGGTTCGTAGTTAACCCGCTTACATTCTGAATGAAGTCGTCAAACTATACAAAAGTTTTTATAGCTCTGTTGATTATAAAATAAACCGCCAAGTGCGAGTCCACTCGCACACGAAGGGTTCCGTACCGTAAAATCAGGCAACTTTTTCAAAGAACATCCAATTTCAGAATAGAATAGAAAAGTAGACATTTATTCATAACAACAAGAATATGAACAGTTAAAAAGACAAGACACACTTATGGATAGGTACATATATAAAGCTGTTATAAAAAGGTCCTAACTCAGCATAATGCTGGCTAAGCTCCTGTAGGAGGTCTAGCCAGCGCAGATCTTCCGTTAGAACCGTACAAATGACGTCACGAACAGACCTACGCTATGTAAAACACAAAAATAAAAACTAAATAATATGTATAAAACGGCCCAAATTAAAAAAACATGAAATACAGTATACAAAAAAAATAACAACATACATTATAGAAGGTATTATTTACTTGGTCTAACTAAGTCTTGGTAACAAAAGTAAATATTAAACAAACAAAAAAAAACTCTTATACACAAAATGCAAACATTGAACATATCCATAAAACAATAACATTTGTATTTTAATTTTAATTTTATTAGGAATCATACTTCCGGCTATAGTGCTTGGTATTTTAATTTTCACTTGTTCGGAGACCCCTTTAGATTTTGAACTTTATTATGATAATGTATATGAAATGAAATGGTCAGGAAGGATCTTTGTCTGTGAAATAACGTTGTATTTTGCCATTACACTTAGATAAGAACGAGAATTCAAAAGTAAAGCATCATGATCGCAGTACTAATACCAAACTGAGCGTTCAATTTGCAACCGATACCAAAACGTCGATTATTAAGGAATTTGATATCAGAAGTACAACGTTACAGGATATAGTACGTTCATTGAAGGTATCTTTCATTGATAAGTAGAATGAACACGCTGTAAACACCGTCTTTGTCTTTGCTTTGGATGATATAAGGTTCAGTCATGCAGTAGTTTCATTTTGATTTGTAGTACAGACCATTATTGTCAGTAATTTGTCTTGATCTGTACTTTGTTTGCGCCATTTGGACGTAATGGACGTAATGATTCTGAGACAACGTCATTTCTTATTCTGCTGTTCTTCACAAATCACAGTAGATCTGATAAGTAAAGGTTGCCCCATCTCTGTACTGCACGTATGCTGCACGTAGCTGGATGTAAGTGATATGTCTTGTGTACTATGTATGACCTGAATTCAATCAAGTATTGATCCGTGATCTAATGGTGGCAAACTGCGCAGATATACCAGACCTACACAAAATCGCTCACGGACAAAATGATAGCTTGTAGCAATAATATAAATGAATACTCTCAAACAAATTCACGCCCAACTTCTTTTCATTTAACTTGACTTACGATTCCATTCAAAATTGTTTCGTGTAATGCATATAAATGTATTAACTCCAAAACTGTCCAAGTCACGTCCACTCATGTTGTTTTCGTATTTCGTATAATTACATTAAGAACAGAAATAATAAGCACTCCAACCGCAAATTCATTACGTCTATACCTACGGTCGTATTTCATTTTAAAGCGCGGTGTTGTCATTTCGTCCTCTATAATCCGATTTTGCTTAATAGGATTATGGCAGGCCGTCTGTCATTGCTTTTCATTTACCTTTGTCCTTTGGATCTGCATGAATGAACTTAAGGTTTAATCATTTGAGACACTTCTGATCTTTCTCAATGAACTGAAATAGATGCTGTATTGATATTTAAAGTTTAAAGCCTTTCAGACGCTTCTGATGCTCTCAGTTTAAATCTTTTGAATCCTCAAGCTTTTGTTGGCTTGACACGTGCAACGTGTATATATTGGCAAGGTGTGCAAATCATATTTTAATGGCCCAGGATCAAATACAGGGCATATAATTTAGGATTGAACGTAAAACCGTGGCAGTATTTACCAGCATACGTCTGCGGGAATAAATGAGTTGAGCTTTAGCCCGGATTTGTAAGATTTTATTCAAAGGCATATTTGCAAAATGTTTAGTTGTTTCTAGTTGTATTTTCATTGTTTTTCCGCTTATAAAAATATGGTCTCGTCTTCGTTTTGATGATGCTGTGTGAATTTTCCAGCCTTATTATATATTTATCTTTCGCGAGTTTTACAATGACTGCCAATTTGTAAACTATTTAAACACTCTCTGTTGCGAGCTCAACGTCTCGCATTGCATCAGTGAAGTCTAACCAATCAAACATAATGATTACCAGCTTGGGCATCTACGTCTACAATCTACATATTTGTTTCTTTAACTTTTATTTTCTTAATATTTTAAAAGTCTTTATTAGAGCCATGACAAATCGCTTGGAAATCCACAGTTATCGGCGAGTGACGACGAGCGAGGTCAAGGCGAGTGTGTCGTTGCCACTTTCAGAGTTCACGCGACCTGTCCACTCTCATCGA
Source organism: Eupithecia inturbata (assembly GCA_963662085.1). Taxonomy (NCBI): domain Eukaryota; kingdom Metazoa; phylum Arthropoda; class Insecta; order Lepidoptera; family Geometridae; genus Eupithecia; species Eupithecia inturbata. The sequence goes on along the minus strand of OY759180.1, from coordinate 2,348,289 downwards.
TTTTATAAGTGCCATAATTGACTATTAGAATGTGGATAATAAAACTTAGAACTTTAAAAGGCATTGAACTGAAGTTAAAACGATGGACAACCCGCTTTTATGGAAATTTCCAACGAGACGCTTTATGAAACTTGAACTAATCGTCCCTACTACACAGAATGAACAGTGAGGATTGACTAATCTAAAATTGCTAAAACTTAAAAGAAGAATACAAGATTACTGAATGGATCTGAATCATATAAGGACAATAAACGAAGAAACTACCACAAATTAAACAAGATTGCACAATGTAATATATCGTTGTAAGTTTGCTATGAATAAGGCATGCCAATCGACCGCAAGGATTGAAGCTGCAAAGCCTGCTTAGTGAGCATTAGCATCTCAAGCTTTGATATTGCCAAGGTTTAACTTGACTCATTGTTTTATCGAAACTTTATCGAATCAAAAAAAAATGTTTCTATAAAATTCTAGCCTTATCTTTGCATCGGGAGGCTCACAAGATCATGGCGCATGAAACTGTGCCGAATATTGGAAAGCTCAAATCATGGTAAATATCCAGCTGTAAATGACTTTAGTGTTAATAACCACGATGGATTCAAGATTCAAGATTTACCAACTTTATTGTCACGGAGAATGCCTGCTGCAGCCTGAATTAATATTGGTGTTTTGTTTACTATATTGGCTGCATGCATATTATCCTGTGATATACTGCACAGAGTAATGTCTATTAAACTCGACATAATATGACCTTGTTTTGCTAACACTGATAGTTTAATGATAAGAACATACCTTCTTGAAGTTATAATTATAAGCTTAGACCAATAGTCCAGTTCATAATATTAGTTCAAATAGTGTGAGTGAATCATAGTCTATATTTTATTTCATGGAAGGATTTGGAAGGGCAACGCACAACCGATTATTCATCTATTTTATTCCATATAGATAGAGATCTATATGGAAGTTGGGGAAATATTTGTTCCTGTATGCAATGCACCTGTTGGCTAGATTGGGGAATTTCCTTTTCCTTCCAAATCCTCACTTTGGACATCACACGTGCGTGGAGTATACACCAATAATCTGAGTCACATACATATTTGCTTCGATGGAATGTGAATTGTCACGATACGGATATTTGGCAGATAAGGAAGATAAACTTATTGAAGTTTCATAACAAAACTGATACAAATAATAATTAGTCATAAAGGTGATTGCGCGAAATTGTATTTAATATATGCTTTTACAACAATTTAGTTAACCTCAAACCTAATGATAACAGTTTTCCTGCTTATATGCACGAAGTTTTGGGACCAAGCAATTTATTATGTCAAACGCAAGAAAAGCTAAAGATATAGAGCAATTTGGTCATTGCTCCGAATTATATTTTTACACATTAAATGCTATCAAAAATCTTTGACGATTTTATAAATAGTATCGCAGCACGGCTTCGATCAAATATATTTGATCGAAGCAGCACGGCCTCTTACGAAACTTTCCACTATATTTCAGTACAATCGGTTTCGCCCGGTGTTCGGTGCAAATCTCATACAGACTACATGACTAGCTATGTTAGTGCAATATATGGACTCTCGAAGGTGAGCCACTCAGAAAACAGTTGATGTCGTGCCAATACACATAAATAATAACACCGTTGCCCGTTTATGCATTTATTTCGGGCCAGAATGGTGATGAAATTGTTATTTTAAAAGTAGTTGTTTTTATTATTTTCGATAATGCTAGTCGAACACCTGTGGGCCGCGGTATAATTAGTCGGCCATTGTTCAGTGGAGACGGTTCATTAAGATGCGCGAGCGGTCGTGCGGCAGTGACGCGGCTGCGCGTTGATGTCGAATACAAGGCCCGGTAAACAAGCCGGCAAGCCTCCGCTAAAACCGCGGCTTCGCAATGCACGTGATTTAGATTAACCTGTTATTTATACACTCGGTAGCGGAACTCGTTTATTTAAACTGGCCGGTCTTCGAAATTTATACGACCAGTTTTCGATGATGGAGGGAGCCGACATTTCAAAATCTCAACGCATGTTGCAAAATTCTGTACACAGTATGCTCGCAGACAATGGAACACGACTAGAATTACAAAAAGATACCATTTTCGCGGCACAGAAGCCGCTGGTATGGAAAATAGAGTGTCGACCTTGTGCGAAACGTCACCTTTTCATCCGGGGGCGCGATAACTAACAAACATTTGGACGCGCCGCCGTGCAAGGTAAATAGACATGACCTTGATGGATACGCGCTAGTTGGCTTCGCCAGATAACAGCTCTTTATCGCAGTTCTTAGAGTGAATTTTTAAAATGCACGTAATGAAAAAGGTTGCGTAAGTGGCGTCACTGACCTGAGTAACCATGTCCCAGTAGAATCCGTCGAGCATGGACTTGCCATGTTGGTGCTGGCGGCAGAGCGCGGGCCAGAGCGAGGCGCGCACGGCACTGTTGATCGGCCACGAGTTCTCTCTGATGAGGAGCTTGAGCTCGCGCTTGCGGCCCTGCTGGATCAGCGGCTGGACCTCCTCGAAGGTCTTGAGGGGCGCTTTCTTGCCTGCGAATAACGGGGAGGGTAAGCACTGCGTCCAGATCTGCGGCGGGGCGTCGAGGGACTCCGCGCTAGGGGCGCGAAACGCGGCCGGTTCTATATACATCGCGAAGGCGCTCGGCACATGCTTTCTGTGCGCGCGCGCCGGCGGCACTGGCCGAGGTAAGCTCGCTTGCCAGCCTCCGGAAAATAGCGATAGTGACAACACTGTCACACTTCGATTGTTTATTTGACAGAGTGACGCCTGCTGGGGTACAAATGACCCATGCTTAATTAAGTCTCATTAAAACTTGTTTTTGTTAAATTATGTAACTAAACTAGAAGAATTTTTAATTATTAAGGTTTAAGTAGGCAAGGGAGGGGGTACGCCATCTAATTGTTTGGAATTACTCAATTAAACAGTAAAACTACTTTAAATAATTACAAAAACACAGATAGCACACGATAACAACATGCATGGTGTATAAATAGCGGCCGAATCAAAGCGTAACGCAATTTTGGAGCTTTGCCAATGGAACAAACGAAATTTTGCGTAGTGCATACGAAAGCAAACAATAAAAGAGAAACAGATGCATAAAACTAAACGCGAAAGCTTTCATTAATGCTAAAGCCATCAAAGTTTACAAACAACTTCATTTACGAAGCAATCAGTGGGAAGTTATAGGTATGCGTCAACTGTCAACGAAAACCGATGTGTTTGACTGTGTCTATGCTTGTTCTTGGCAAATAAAGAGATTATTTCTGAACCTATATAAAGTAGGTACCATGCAAAGTGTTAATTTTTCTGTTTATTAGTCGAGTAAACAGAAAAATTAAAATGCGCTGTTTCGAGATCGATCATACTATAAGATTTCCCAACAGCAATTATTGTAGTACTTTAAAACTCTACAAAATTACTATTAACGTGAAATCGGGTCGACTCTAGAATTGCCATAGATAGAGTGCAGTGACTCAGCGCCATTAAATATGTATCAGACATCGATTAGACATTAGGGCTATTGCTATTGAAAATAGCTTAATTCATGCCTGGCTGACCAAAACAATGACGGCTTTTAAATAGGTCAAATCCAGACCCGTTTCAGAGTAATATTTGTGGGAAAGGTTTGATTTACTCTTAAACATATAAAACAATAAAAATTCAAAAAATATAGCTAGTAGGTACTAGTTTCTGCCCGCGGCTACGCACGCGTTGTTTCTATGGAAACGCTTTAAGGTTATTTCTATCCCATGGGAACTGATTTACGGGATAAAAAGTAGCCTAGATGTTTTATTCCAGGTAAATCTATGCAACATTTTAGCCCGAACATTCAGTAGTTTTGGCGTGAAGAAGTAACAAACATCCATTTATCCAAACTTTCGCATTTATATGATGTGAAGTGAGATTTTCACAAAAATAGAAATCCAAAGGGTATCTTTGACCCACCCAGCTCACGAATGTGTTAAGTAAATAACGGTGATAAGCCGAGGTTATCTACTCAGCAGTCGAGACCAGCGCGCCGCGATTGTCACACAAAGTCATAAAGGCACCGGCTTGTTACTTAAATCAATTCATTTACGTGGAAAATGTTTAGCAATAAATTCAAATTCCCTGAAAAAAATTTTATACAACATTACGCAACTTTCGATGCAACTTTCGATAAATATTTATAGACAGTCAGTACGTTAAATACCTAGAAAAGTGACGAAAGCTAATCCATTTTAAGGCTTTGCTGTACAAAGACACAAAACCTAGCTGTTTGAGAATGAAACGGGATTTTTGCTGTTCGGTCATGACTGGCATATTTCATCGTGGAGTTTGGCAAAAAAGTACTATAGGTTCTTATCAAATGACTCATTTGAAAAAAAAAGCCTTTACGTGTATTATAGGAACCTTCAGTTTTTTATTACAAGTTATGTCTCACAAGTACAATTTACGATTAATTTTACTCTGGTTGGAACCTATTTGGAGTAGTGACGCCCAGTAATTTGGGCCTCATAAAATTAAATAGGTTCAATCAAGGCAAGCGAAGTATTGCTATATTTATGCGGTTAAAAAGCTGATCCATTAATACGGTAATAAAATTTCTCGTATCTGAATTAATGTATTAAATTGACCACGAAGTGAGTTCTACGAACGAAGTCATTATTCTTATCTTACACTTCAGATTGTGATAATAATCTACCGGGTTATTTGGAATGGTACTTTAAGGTAGATAAATAAATTGGCAAGTGTTTGAGAAGATCATACATTAGAAGCCATGTTGAATTGTGTATGCTAATGTGGGTTCAGCTCTGCTTCCAATTGAATCAGATCTTATGAATGCGAGGTGGATACTATTTATTAGAACCATCATCATTACCAGCCAGTATACGTCCACCTGGGACCCTGACACGCCACTATACCGACGAACTGCCAGACATCAGTCAAGACGAGATAGTGTTAGCTCTGAGGCAGCTTAAAAATAGAAAAGCCCCCGGTGAGGACGGGATTACTTCAGAGCTTCTGAAAGCTGGAGGAGCCCCTGTATTACAGGAGCTACAGCACCTCTTTAATACCGTCCTTCACAGTGGGAGAACTCCAAAGGCGTGGAGCGGTGGTGTTTTTTAAGGAAGATTAAACCCTCCTTAAAAACTACAGACTCATTACACTCCTGAGCCATGTCTATAAGCTGTTCTCACGAGTGGTCAGGAACCGTCTCGCCAGGAGACTCGACGAGTACCAGCCATTGGAACAGGCCGGGTTCCGCGGAGATTATGGCGCCATAGACCACATTCACACAGTGAGGCTGATGATTATACACAAGTCCGAAGAATATAATTTGCCCCTGTGTCTTGCTTTTGTATATGAGAAGGCCTTTGACTCCGTCGACCTTTGACCTGGGCTCTTCTGGAATCCTTACAGCATGCCAAGTAATAGACTATCGTTACATCGAGGTGCTGAGATGTGTGGACTAATATAGGTTGATGATAATGATAATACGTTCACAGATGAACATCGATCTCCCTAAACGGCGACGATGCCACGAATAGCGGTCCTGAGCCGCCTCCATCCTTCGACTCCCTGCCACCGCTACAATGTCGTAGGTGAATCGGGTGGGGGGTCTTCCCATACTCCGTTTCGCATTGCATATTGCATCGTTATTAGAATGCTCACGAAAAATACAGAGGCTGGAGAGTTTTGGTTCAGGGCCGAAAACTAAGGTAGAACCTGGCATCTAATGAACGAAGTCATTGATTATAAGAACAGCAGGAACGGACGGACAATTAATGTTGTCCCATGACGCTAAAAACTTCACGTGTATAAGTTAAAGAGGCTATTTATAGCAATGAAACCAATAAATTTCTATTACACAATAAAATACCCATAATCTAAAGATGGCGTGACAGCAACAACGAAATGCATGCGTATAACCGCAAAGTGATTCAATGACTACGTCATCAAACTAATTAATCTCAATCAAAACACGATTGGGACAATGTAATGCGGAATTTAATACGTCCAGCGCCGAAAAACTACTAGAAACTACTTTTGAAAACCTTCCAAATATGTGTACTGACACAGCATATTAAATCACACGCATACCGGTGCAGTGTTTCATGCATATTTCAGGTGATTAACGATAGTACAATTTCTAACACAAAGATCTCAATTTGTGGTTTGATGAATCATTTCAAAAAGATCGTAATGAATGATCGTTCTGCATTATTATAGGCTTAATTCGTAAATATTGATGTTTAATAATTTGAATAAATAACGTTCAACTAAATTATTATTTTTAGCATGCTGTGTCCCAGAATGTAGGGCTCCCTCCAATTCCACTCCTTTCGGTTGATTCTGTCTAGAACTAAAGAAAAAAATATAATTTTCTTCCTCTTTTAAAGTTCTGAATGCGGCAACTAATACTTGTATGGTGATATAGGGCATAATGAAAACGCGGAAATATCGTAGCTTGCGATGAATTATAATGTAACGGAAGTCAAAGATGTCATCTATACAAGAAATAAACCGCCAAGTGCGAGTCGACTCGCACACGAAGGGTTCCGTACCGTAAAAATCAGGCAACTTTTTCTAAGACCATCAAATTTTCGGAGACCCCTTTAAATGTTCAACTTTATTTTATTTTTAGTATTTGTTATTATTACAGTTGAAGTGTTACTTAATTATAGAAAGTTTCATGTGTCTACCTATTGCGGTTCAAAACATACAGCCTTGATAAACGAAGAACAACAAGTCCAAAAAAATCACGTTTTTTATATGGAAAGCAATCATAAAAAGATTAGAAGGTGCAATAATAAGCTGAACCAAATAACTGACATTGCATAAACTTTGGATCAAGTCTGTAATCATTTTAATCTGGAAGGAAAGCAAACCGTATCGTCATTTATCAATGACGAAATAGACTAGGTAATACTGCTGCATGTATCCTCATGTATTTCACATGTTTCGTCATCTTAACAACGCAAATGTAGGTGGGTTTCCCAAGGCTTGGTTTTAGGACCAAAAACGTTACAAAGAGCCCAATAAAATAAGGAAATCAAACCCAGGAATAAGGAAGGAAAACTTTACACTTTATAACGGCGAAAGTATGTATGTATGACCGTTACTCCTTCAAGCTTAAACGGCCGAAAGAATATGGAATTTGATCCTACCTGGATAGTTTATATCCTGGATGAACACATAGGCTACTGTTGATCCCGGAAACAAATAGTTTACTCGTGGGATGATTAAATAATTCATAAAAAATTTTTGTTATACAAACTTAATCACCGCGGGTAAACCCGCTGCGTGCAGCTGGTTGGTTATATTGACAAAGTTTTTTTAGTAAATTTAATAAGGGGAAACCCTGAAGATTTTCGCAGATCTGGACTGTACCACTGCCGCACACCACAAAATTTTGCATTATTCAAATATTGGCTTAAATTTGTTACATTTTGATTTACGAGTATTATACATAAAAAAAAAAACATGTTAAAGAATGCAGGCGGATGCTGGATGCGACAAGCTGAACACAGGGCGCTATGGCGCTCATTTGGGGAGGCCTATGTCCAGCAGTGGACTAAGAAAGGTTGATGATGATGATGATGATGATGATACATAGTGTTCCTTGTGAGCCCATGGTATTAATAAATAAATTTAATTGAATAGAGTATACAGTGACAGCACAAAATAGCAGACAGCGCGCGGGCCACTCGCTTGAAGCTTGCGGTAAGGAATTATCAAAAAAAATCTAATCAAAAATCAAAATTGTTTATTTCTTTAACTTAATCTATATCCATCTTTAATTGCTTTGGAAACCTTCTTTTAAGTATAGAGATACCTGTGTTAGGAGGTTTCGCTCCTGTCTTATGGAAAACTATGTCACTGTAAAATGTATCTAAAGATGACGAGCTAAGCCCATATCTGAATGTTTATTGTTGTGCCGTGCGGTAGCGGTGCTGGATAATGTGCTAGGTCCTTAACGAGGTAAAGTGATGATTCAGTGCTTCTGAATAAGAAAACACAATAGAGGCAAATAAACGTTATTCCAGTTGGAATAATATAATGTTCACTGAAGCTTTCACGGTCAGGCAGGTGTTGTGAATAGTCACGCATAACTATTATGTTTCTCGTGAATGAATGAGATGTAAAGGAAGCACGAGAATGCGTGGAGATATGAAAGGAGTGGTACATCTATTATGTACCAGTCCTTTCATATCTCAAATATAAAAATATATAAACCGCCAAGTGCGAATCGACTCGCACACGAAGAGTTCCGTACCGTAAAAATCAGGCAACTTTTTCAAAGAACACCAATTTTCACTTGTTCGGAGACCCCTTTAAATGTTCAATTTTATTTTATTTTTAGTATTTGTTATTATTACAGTTGAAGTGTTACATAATTATAGAAAGTTTCAAGTGTGTTCAAGAGATACAGCGTTGACCAATTAAGAACAAAAATAGCCAAAAAAATATCGTTTGTTGTATGGGAGCCCCCATTAATTTTGATATTTATGTTATTTTTATTTTCAAATTTAATTTGCTTTAACGATGAAATTTTAGTCGGCTATGACTAAATGTGTGAAACATCTGCTATTTAACATGTTCATTGCCCAAACTCTGCAATGCGACCCGAAGGGATGCGCCGCCGCGCGCCCGCGCCGCCCCCAGCTACATGCAGTGCTGGATCCACATGTGCGACGAACGTGGGCAATGAACATACAAAACAACCTCATTAGAGGCGTTTCGTCAATCCCCTCTGCTGATGCACGAACGCACAGCATTGGCCAACAACATCGGACCACACTAGCTAATAACGCAAAAAATTACCTCATTTCTATGTTCCGATGATTGCTACTCAGATTGGCGTAGCGTGGCGTGCCCTAATTTAAGAATGCAATTACTGTAGTTAATGCGACTCCTTTCCACTTTAGTTTACTAGCCAATTTAATAAGCTTAGGGCCTATCCTAGTGTGGCGGAGCGAGAAACATAAACCAATAGCATGTCATATGACCATTTATATTCGAGATGCTTTTGGTTGTTTTTAGGGGGGTACATTAACTACGTAAGGCGTTTAAAAGGGAGGAGGGGGTCGACCCAAATATCACGTAACTTTTTTTCGATAATTTGAGCAGTTCCTTCCTACTTGAGGTTGTAACTTTCGTGTTGGCGCGAGATTCAAATTTGAAAATAGCTTATGATTAGAGGCGAATTATTTTTCCGTTAGTTTTTAGGGTTCCGTACCCGAAGGGAAGGGTATTACTAAGCCTCCGCTGTCCGTCCGTCCGTCTGTCACACGGCTCTATCTCATGAACCGTAAGAGGTAGACAGTTGAAATTTTCAGAGAATGTGTATTTCTTTTGCCGTTATAACAACAAATAATAAACACAAAATAAATATCAAAATTAAAGGCGGCTCCCATACAACAAACGTGATTTTTTGGCTATTTTTGCTCTTAATTTGAAAAGGCTGTAGAATCTCTTGAACTACAATAGGAAAACAAATTAAACTTTCTATAATTAAGTAACACTTCAACTATAATAACAAATAAGTTCTACAAATTAAATAAAGTTGATAATTTAAAGAGGTCTCCGAACAAGTGATAATTTGATGTTCTTTGAAAAAGTTGCCTGATTTTTACGGTACGAAAGCCTTCGTGTGCGAGTCGACTTGCTCTTGGCGGTTCATTATTTGTTTAGTTATGTAGTTCTTTGTAGAAGGCAGAAAAAATAAATAACCACAAACAAATGTGAATCTCGCGCCAACACGAAACGATTTTATCACTGTGATTGATAATCTCAATTGCAAACTTATGTTTAAGTACATTAAAATACGCGGTTTGAAAAATCTCACGCTAGCGTGAGATTTTTCAAACCGCGTATTTTCCCTCCCCTAGGGGAGGGGATTGAAAAATCGCCTCACGTAATTTTTGGACGCCTCCTTACCTTAGCTATCATACTAATATTTTAATGCGAAAATTTGTAACCTCTTCACGTCAAAACGACTAACAGATCGGGCAAAAATTTTGCATAGATGTTGTTCAGAACAACATTATAACCAAATTACGTTGGAATAACACTATATCCTACCTTTTATTCACCAAATCACGAGTGAAGCCTCAGGCAGAATGAAATAAGTAGTAGGTACCTATTTGATTCTGCCTGAGGCAGCTTAATATTGAAAACAAACCACAATGCTATAATATCACCCAAAACAGGGACCCATTGAAAAGATAAAACTCTTTTCTCATTATCGTTTTGCCAGTAATCAAATCTCTCACAGATTAACAGCTCCACAAACAAGTACGTGCTTCAGATACAACAATAGCTTGTTATCGCCAGATTTCTTCACTGATAAGCCTCGAGATGAAGAATATTTGCATTGATAATGATAACAGTGTTGTTGACCTAGATTTTATGATTACTGCAACATCTTGGGACTATGCAAAATAAACTGACGTCATAGCGTACTCTGAAAACGTATTTTTTTCGGGACTAATAATGGTTTGATTTATAAAAAATATTTCATGAATTAGTGGGTGGGAGGCCGCGCTCGACAATTGGAGATCTATGGGGTATATCTTTGACCAGCTATCCGACGGGGTAGACAAAAAAATGGTAGGTAAGAGTAAACCACCTAATCGTTCACACTCCTCCAATTATTGCCGCTTTAGAGTTTGGTCCGAAATACAAGGAAACCATTCAAGCTCAATGTGCATTAAAAAAAATATTGAGAATTTCTAGTTTTTAATTTTTCTGTAGTTTTTTAATCTACGTAAAAAAATGTTTATTTAATACTATCCAACCACATAAAAACGGTAATAAAAAAGTATTTTCTATGATATGTCACATGTTTTGTGTACTAGCTCCTGAAAATGAGATTTTACGGTAATTAAATTTCAGACAGAGACGTAGCTCACTCTTAAAGTGCCAGCAATTGGTTAGGTTACGCTATAGGTCATTTTTAAAAGCTAACGCGATTGTCTTTTGTTTTTTCATACAGTTATCCACGTTGACATCACAAATCCTGACCTACAGTATACGATAAACAAAGTTAATTAAAAAATGTATCTATAAGGTAAGTACGTGAGCGAAGCCCCGGGCAGGACAGATCACGAGCCACTACTTTATGTTTTTACTGTTCATCTTTGTGACTAAGGCCAGATCTGATGAAACACCGAATGTACCTTCATTAGCTCTTATGCTTACGTGTCTAACTTTTTGTGAATGTGATTTTGTGACAAATGTTTTACATTATTTTTAAATTTTGGCCTATTTAGACATAGATTTAATTCCTAAATTTCATTGTTCATTGTTTATTATTTGACAAAGGTAAAAAAAATTTACTATTTCTAGCACTATGTACCTACTTAATTTATCTATATATAATATTAAAACCTAATTAGTATAGCCCTGTAATTAGTATAATTGGCCTAAGGCCGTTCTAATTACATAAATAAATAAATAAAATAAATAAATTAGTACCCTGCTAAGGTACCCATAGTACCAGATAAGTTAGGGCTAGAATCTAGATCGCGCAGTAACAAAAGTGCAACTCTCCATAATTATTTACCCTATGCCAGAAAACAGAGGACTTTAGCTGACTATCATCCTCAAGAATGTCATCAATACAGAAAGTTTACCGTACGATCGGCGATATGTCTCCATGTTTCACAAACAACTGGCGCGTTATGCTATTTCGGAGAATAACCGGTGGCGGCGGTCAGTTGATATAGTTGAATAACGTTGAGGAAGGGCTAGGCTATTTCTAGGGAGGCCTTCGCCTTTGACGCGTGGAAGAGGACTCATTGAGGAGACTATTTCATAAATTGGACTCAATAAGGCGTTTTCTTTACGTCAAAAAATGATCGACCAGACTGAGAAGATGGCGCTCCAGTTTAGGTCTATCAAATTAAAATGGCAAAGACCCTGCATAGACCTTGCATAGTTTAACATGACTTACCAACGACAAACTCTATTCTTCCGCGAAAGATCCCTGCTCTATTGAGTTCTAAGGTAAATAGGGGTTACTTCTTTTTTGGAAAATGCCTCATTGAGCAAACATAATGGACAGCAGAGTGACGAGATCTGGGAAAGGACATTGAGACTTACTATGGAGTCTTGCCTAGCCAAATGGGGTTAAACAGTAAAGATGACTCAATACTGCATGATGGCAAGGCACCTGACCAGACCAACCAACATTAGAATGATTGTAAAAGGGAAAAACTATTGCCATCTTTAAATAAATGTCTATTGCCATGACAGTATACAGAACATTTTCTAAAGGTGGTCTCAATTTATCTATTCAGAAACGGAATGCGTCAGGCATTCCCTTTCTGCAAGTTTTTAACATTTAAAACAACTAAAATCAAAAAGATAAAAGTTTAATAAATAAATATACTAGTACCAACTGTAATTTATCAGTTGTAATATCAACAATTTGTGTCTGTTTATTTCAATACAAACATGAGGCATCATAAAACTAGTTTTATTTGGATTTTAAATTTTCCTTGTAGTTTGTTCATAGGACCTAGATTTCTGATATAAATTCAAATTATGAGTAAATACTTATGCAGTATCTGCTTTCTGGAAATTAGAATATTATATACAGATATTTTTTGTCAAGATTTAATTTTTCAGATGAATGGTAGCAAGATCTAGCAAATATCTTAATAAGTCCAAATCCTTGATTTTGTATCTTTACCTATAGGTAAGTACCTACATGATATAACCTATGTGTAATTAAAATACGGATGTTTTCATGAGAAATGGGAAAATTGAAGATAAACTGTAATATGTACTTATTTACAGCCTTTGATTATTTACCTAAATAATCAAAGTTTACAGCCAAGTACAAAAATCCCCGCTCTTCCTTTGTTTTAGTTCATGTTTCATAAATTAGCAGATAGATAACAAAGAACTAAGATCTTGCAACGTTTCAACTCTATTACAAATTATTAAACTTGTTTTCAGCTAACTTGCCTACTTCAACTAATAGATTTACTCCTTCCAAAATAAAGGAAAATTCCAGTCTGATAATTTAAAATTTTATCAACAGTTATGATTAGTGAAAAATCTATAATCCAATTAATACTTGCAAAACAATCTAATAATTTACCAAATACTGATTAGCCAGATTGTATCAATAAGTATTCCAAACAAAATGATGGCTTGGAAACTAGCCTGTTGTTAAGCAGAAGTACAAGAGTAGTTGACATGAAAATGTATAAGTTAAATGGAAATATTATTAATATAAGTGTAATTAGATGAGCAGCTGAGAGCTGATATGTCTATATCACAGTGCTTTAATATTATTCACTACACTAGTTTGTCCCTTATAGTGGTCAGATAGTGTGTTTGTAACCAGTAGTCGAGTCTGTTTTTGAAGCTGTTCACAGAGGGAGCAGTTACAACGTCTTCAGGAAGCCGGTTCCAATTGTGCACTACTCGATTACACAGAAAGTGATGAGTAATATTAGTGTTAGAAGATGTAAGAGTTTAAATATGCAATGCATCTACACAATCTGTGTAATAATAGTAGGCAGCCACAAAGATGCAATCAGAAACACATAGCTTAAATTATAAATGCATTAAAATAGTAACAAATAATATTACCTGGAGGACTGTCAGTCAGGATGGTGATCCCCGTAGGGTCCACGTGGGGAGGGAACGCCTCATACAGATCAGGCTCCTCCTCGAGTACGGCCGACAGCATCACGGAGGGCATCCCGCGGGAACCACGCACTACACTGCACTACACTACACTGTCACACGCACAGCCCGGACCTCACACCAAGCCAACCTGGCCCATTCCCGAGTTAACTGTCCTGATGACTATCTAAGTCAAATCCTGCTGCACCATTTTTAAATCTGCAAACAGAAGCTCTAATCAAATCACAGGAACTGTGTAAAGACATAAAACCCCAAGACCACTATCTTCTGATAACGTTATCTCGGGAACCCCGCTTCGATAACTCACGAAACCAAAGACAATTAGAATAATTGAGTGTAACTACAAGATCAGCTGATCGCGACACTGCCAGGGCAGACATGAAATTTTATGGCTATTTTAAGATATTCGGGCAGCTGATCGGAGAGTATTCAATGTCAGATGGCTAGTGGTAAGCGGGCGAGGCGCAACGACCCGGGAGCGGCCGCGCCGGAAGCGTAGGTACTCACCACAATCCTGACGGTAAATGATGCGGAGCAGGATCTGCGCCTCCGTATTTACCGCTGTGGAGTCCCCGCAGCGACTAACTCTCCTGCCCAGCTCCCGGCCCGACGATATCAACAGATAATAGATTAATGGGAGCCGAGAGACGCTTTTGCTTTGTCACTTAAACGGACACTGTACATCACTCGGATATTATGTCGGTACTAGTACTAACTGACCATACGCACGTACACATTGTATTTTATCTGGGAAGATTCTTTTGCTAATCAAATTATCGATGTATCCGGTGAAAGTCGTCTTAGATTTTGTGCTGGTTGTTTTCGCGTGATGCTAAAATGGCGAACTGCCAGAAATAATTTGATAGTAAGGAAAAAATTCACTCGTTCCTCTTCGTCAAGTTTTACACGTCTTCTTAATTTATGAGAACTGAGAAGTCGAGAATGAAGAACACGAATACAATATCACCCGTAATTTGTTGATGGCCGTGCGTGCCGATCCGACACCACACCATTCAATTCAATGACCAAAGAATACAATTTATCTTTTTAGGTAGATGAGGCACTTGAGGCAGGCATGTGCAACTTTTTGGCGAGCTTTTTCAAAGTTCTTGGCATAAAATAAAATGACATTAGTTTTTTTATCTTACTAGAAAATTCTCTTCTATTTAGTTTTCAACTTTTTTTTGTAGTGCGTAACAAAATTAGTTATGGTGGATCGTTTCGTGTTGGCGCGAGATTTAATTTTTTATGTGGTTTGATTTTTTTCTACATTATTTAGGAATAAAAAAAACTAACGGATAAGTAATTTGCGCAAATCATTAACCATGTATCATCAACACCCGAGCTAGCGAAGCAGTCTATAATACAGTCATGCATGAGCGTAGCGAGTGGTTCTATCTAACGTGGTGTGCTGAGCTAAATAAGCTAGGGATTTAAAAAGCACGAAACACAAAAACGTTTGTTTTTGTATGCGGGATACAATCTTTTCACGTCGATGGCCGGCTCGAGCAAAAAAATAAATAAATAAAAGATAAATAATGCTGGACAATCCACACAGCATCATCTAGTAGTCCTAAAGTAAGCAGAGCTTGTGTTATGGGTACTAGATGACTTAATAAACTTAATACAATACATAACATAGATAGATATTTTTTATTATTATAGAAAATACCCAGAACACCCGGAACAAATATTTGCAGATCGTACGAACATTTGTCCCAAGGCGGGAATCGAACCCGCAACCTTCTGCGTTGCAAGCGGACCTTCGCCCGCCGCGCCACATTAATAATAATATTGTATTAAATGAAAGCGATCGAAACTCATAGGATGGAAATAGGGTATCTCATCTGTGTTCATAATGTTACATTTTCTTTGATTTAGAACACTACCACCCCCATTATCCATACTCGCTCTCTTTTTTACACCTCGCAGTTTAATGTAGGCCGTCCTTGTTATTTGAAACATAAGGCAACAAGAAAAATTTGTATTTTTAAATTATATAAAGTAAGTGCAAAAAACCATAACTTAATGTATTATTATGCCTAGACAAAAACCACCAAAAAGCAATGATAGATAGATAATTTTATTCATCATTTATTCATTAAAATAAATTAGTTACATACTTTGGCTAAAAATGCCATATAGCATTATTAAGTTATATTTATTGTCTAAGCACTGAGTTCTCTTCTTTTTTAGGTGTTGTTGATAGTGTTTCTGTGTTAATGCAAATCGCACATGAGTGAAACCGAGTCAAACGTTTTGTTTTTGCTTTATTTTTCGTTGCGCTATAGTGGCAACATTCGTCAAATTACTATCGATCGTCGTTCCCGTACGTCGTTTGTTTGTCAAAATGTTAGCAGTCAACTAATTTTACTGTCATTATTCAAACAACTAACGGTGCTGCCAACATTTCAACTATATTTGCTTGTTGTATCTATTTTTACATCTATTTTGTTCAATATTCGCGTAGCTGTGCACGTTTGGCGGGGCGCGGCGGCGGCGCGGCGGCGGCGCGATTGACGTGGGCGTGGTCCACTATTTTTTTTTCTTAAGGACAATTTACATAGGATTGTCCAGCATATTTTTTTATTTATTCACTAACTAGCCCTAAAATAAGCAGAGGTTGTGGTATGATAGGTAGGTACTAGATAATTAACTTGATATTATACATAATACATTACCTTACTTACAATATATGTACGTACAAAATGTTTATACTTACGAGTTGTAGATATTTGTCACGGTT
Organism: Eupithecia inturbata; assembly: GCA_963662085.1. Classification (NCBI taxonomy): domain Eukaryota; kingdom Metazoa; phylum Arthropoda; class Insecta; order Lepidoptera; family Geometridae; genus Eupithecia; species Eupithecia inturbata. Next base: position 2,331,866 of record OY759180.1, on the reverse strand, counting down.
TGTTCTGATTTTTACATAATCTATTTTTATAGTGTATTGTAATATGTATTAACAGTTATCTAGTACCTTTATTACAAGCTCTGCTTAGCTTGGGCACGCTTTGGGCTAGGTAATGCTGAGAGAATTGTTCATCATTGTTAATTATGGATTGATAGATATATTTTTTACTATACATAGAAAACACCCAAAACACCTGGAACAAATATCGGCAGATCGTATAAACATTTGTGCGAATTGAACCCGCAACCTTCTGCATCGCAGATGGATCTTCGCCTGCCGCACCACATTGATCGTCATTTATCTGTTCTGAACAAAACTAATCTCTTAGTAGGACGAAAACGAAATTGATAATCATTTAGTTTAGCTTCAAAGTTACAAGATTACAAATTCATTATTTCTACTAAAGTACCTACCAACACTTTTGAGTTTTTTTTATATTACAGGTTAGTTAAGTATATTTATGTGTCTATTTGTAATGTCATAAATAATAATTAGTAGATAGTGTGCATGCTGAGAGTTTCTATACTTACTGTAGACTTGATATAGACTTGGTTGGTATAGACTTGAGACCCAAAAAAATTACATTGTCGTTGCTTTGTGGTCTCATGTTAGATGTCCCATTTAAATAAATAAATATATAACAGTTATACGGTAAATTACAACAAAAACAAATTTAAAATTATTGTCTGTCTGTTTGCTGGACCGATTTTGACCCAACTTGCACTGGCATACAGCTGATGTTATCATAAAATAGGGTTTTTCGAAAAAAACAAACCATGAAACGTGAAATGAGAAACCTACGCGGGCGAAGCAGCGGGCTCAGCTAGCACTTCACACTATCACATGACACTAGTATTATAAATGCGAATGTTTGAATGTATGTATATTTGTTGTATTTTGTATTTATTGAAAACACTTAAATCTATTCTTAAAGGAATTCTTCATGTTATTCCTTCACTCAAAAACTTCTGAACGGATCTGGCTTAAATGTTGCTTATTGTACCTATCCTAGGTCTAGACTTTTAATGAATAACACACAGGCTTTTAATACTATAAATTAGTTCTCATGGGATACAAATAACCTTTAAACTTTTCCATAGAAACAACGCGTACGAAACCCGCGAGCAGACAATGGTTATATTAATAATAAAATATGATCAAAAATAAGTCCTTACGCAACGTTAGCAACGTATCACACATTTTCATCAAACCAAACATAATTAATATCATCACACACAGTAGGGGAGAGCAGGTAGCATTCATATAGCGGTCATATCTTCTATACGAAACACGTCAAAGCATTTGTATTTGGGTGTTTGAACGTTCATTAGGACAAGTCATTATATGTTTTCGTTCCTATTGGTTTCACATTGTCATAGGTTTTGTAGTACCTACCTATTCAGTTTTTCTATAACTTTTTACTATGATTTATTTTAGTCTTTGAACAATGCCTTAGTTTATCCTGTTAATATATGTTTTAGGTTAATTTCAACGAGTATTTTTATTTTTAATGAATTTGATGAAAGTATGTGTATTGGTACATTCATACAGCTATAAGTCGGGTACAGAAACTACTTAAAAGACATAAGATAGGATCCAGAACAGCTCAAGATGCCTGTACGTTAGCTAAGAAATGCTGTAAGCACGAATGTAACAACACTTACTCGACGTTTGGGTAGTGGAGCCCCCTCTATAGAGCCAAACCATAGAAGACGTAATAATAGGATCTGGAATAGCCACTACCTCCAGTTCATCAGCAACCAAATGCCTACAGCATTAGGCACTCAAGTTTACTACAAAAACGGAGGGTAAGGGGGCTGGAGCCCCCTAAACCTGTGTACGAAGCCACCCTGCTCGTTGGGTGGTTTCATAAGTTTTCTATTTTTTGGATAAACTTGTATAGCTTCGCCGTGTTAGTTTGTATTAAACCTGAACTTTACTAATTTTGTAGCCAGATATATGGCATTGAAACGGTATTGAAATAGCTATTCGTTTATATTTTATGGGGCTTGGGAAAAAAACTATACAAAAATATGAATGTTACCTGCTCTCCTCTACATGGGCAGTTTCAATTTGTAGGTAGGTCAAGTAATCTTCTCGGAATCATTCTATTTTATTAAATTTTTATTATTAGCAAGACACATTTTTGTTAGATTGACTTGAGAGTAAAACTAAACAAAATAAAAACACAGGTAGATCTTAAGATGCTTAGCGTAAGTACTATTAATAATAATAATAATAATAATAGTCATTTATTTCAGATAATAATAAATCCATATAATGGTTAGTAACAATTGTCTTAATAATTATGTTAGTTTGTCATAGGAGTGCAAGTCATTTTAAAAACACAGCAATGCTGTGTTTGTATAGCGGCCCATCTAGTTTGTCCGCTATCATCATCAGGATGCTGTTAGTGGACCGGCGGACCCTGCTCACCAGTGAGGCCGTTTTTTTGCGCATGCAGGCAGCGAAGCCATCCACGCGCGCCTCGGCGAACATGCCGGATGCGCTGCAGAACCACCGGAGCCCTAACAGCATCCTGAAGGCATTGTTATATTGGACGCGAAGAGTGTTGACGGCTTTCTGAGTGCTACTGAACCACAGGCTGCTCGTGTAGAATGACTGACAAAATGACTTGAAAATACTTATTTTGACGTCATCAGAACATCGAGCAAACCTGCGGGCCAGCATATTCGCTCTCACCGTCAAAGCTCTTCGCTCCCTCTCTATTAAGCCCTCATAATTATGATTTACAGGTAGGATGCCCTTTTTTAAATAAATAAATAAAACTTTTTTACCCAGAATCAAGTTGGCAGCACCCTGATTGTCAAGAAAAAGAAACGGTTAACGTCAACTGTCAAGACATTGTTATGTCATTCATTCGTATTATTTCAAAAAGCAAGCAAACAATAATTTTGTGAACAGCTGCTGCGAATGCAATACAGTGAGATAGCGTAAATTCGCAAATAAAGTGGTTTACTACTTTTCTAGTGCTATGTGAAGAAAGCCTTCATAAATATGTCTACACGGAAGTCAGTCTGCCTAAAAGGTCTGTACCTTCTATTTAATTTCGTCGTACTTTTAGGACTTCGTGTAGTTGGAAGTTATCATTAATTATTGTGTTTATTTACATTACCAGATACCGTGACCGTGCTTATAAATGCGGCTGGCGATAACGAGAATGCCGTAAACAACGTCGTAATAAAATCACTAACTAAAATAGCCAATGCTTACCCCAATGAAGTTATTGAAATCTTCTGTGAATTCTACAAGAACAATGCTAAACCGAATCCTGTACAGCTAGGAAACATTGTCAAGTAAGTACGATTATTCCATCACAGTCTCCAGCGATTATGGCTCTAATTAGCGCCAGCAGACATAAGAAGGTAGGCAATTATGAAATCATAGCTAAACTGGTACCCACCTACAGAGATAAAGATAACTGATAATATATTAAATTCTGCTGTCATTCAACCTTGAACTATATTTGTAATGACATAGAAAGTTTATTTTATGATAAGCTTTAAAAATAAGATTGTCCTAACATTTTAAGATATTTTTCTATCATACAGGTATCTTTTATTTAGCACATAGATTACAATAACAGAATAAAACAATTACAACTAGTATATACACTTAATATCTATTTCTTAAAAATCTAAGCCGTCACCAGAAGGCAGAGTCCCAGAATGCTGGCAGCATTGCCACGTTGAATGGCAATGTTAATTCGTTGACCAAAATAGGAGCTAGCATTCCGATCACCTGTCCACTCTAAGAAGTTTGGTAAGATCTTTATAAATGGTGTATGTTTGCTATCTTGTTGCTCAAGTAAACAAAATTATTTCCGAGCCCAGTGACTCTTAGATAGGTAATTTATTTTATTATGTTATTTATAATACAAGGGCAGCACTTAAGCTGATGCATGTATGTATATCTTAGTCCTAGTCAGTGCACTTTAAATATTTCTTTAAAAACTATTATTTATTATCTTGTAACTTTCAAGGGTCCTTGAACAAACATGTGTGAATCAAGTAAAGAGGCTGGACACCGAAGTGTCTTCAGAGCTGATTGGTTGTATGCTCCGAGCAATGACAGAGAATGCAGCGTATGAGCCAGCTGTGCAGATGGGGGCCTCTGCTGTTCTGGTTGCTGTGGGGCATGAGTATTTAGACTTGGTATGTGTATAAATAACATTTCTAAACAACCTTAAATCCTTTTAATTCCTTTGTCCTTCTAAGGGCCTTTTATACTATAAAATAACTAATACTAGATATTAATAAAATGGTAATTTTCTCATTAGGATCTTAGATGTATTCAGTCTATTCTATACAATACAATCATGCCATCCCTTTCTTAACGGTAAAAATAAAGAGGATGGTATAACAAAAAATATTGTTTGATATATATTAATATTAAGTGACAATACTTGACAAACAACGCTATTGTTTTTTTATCTATCATAATTGAGTTGCATTGTCTCAAGTGCAAGGAGAATAGTTACGTAGAGTATGTATATGGAATGGAATATACACTCAAAAGAGGTAAGATAACTAACATTTAAAATGTCAGGCATTACGGGACAAATTCGTTTTTAAATATAGACATTTAAAATTTTAGGCGATGTGGGACAAATTCGTTTTGAAATATAGGCTTGTTGGTATCAGTCATTGTGTGGTACCGATATCAGACATTGTGGGATTAAGTTCTTATGGACCGGAAGCAATTTTTAGTCCTTTTAAATTAGTTTAGTTTAGTTTTGGCGACATCTAAATTGACGCCATAGTGTTAATTTAAATGTCGCCAAAACTGCACTAAAATAATTTTTGATAAACTTTAAAGTAAACGCGTTATTTCCCAAATTACAATTATTTACATTAAAATGACAATGTTTTCCTTCATAGCTGATAAACTAATGTGCAGGCATCTGGTATTGAATTTTATGTCTTGTTTATCAGTAGAGTTCATACCTATGATTCATTTCTTTGTGTAATATTTTAGGGATATTGAAGTTAATCTCTGCTTTTTTTTCATGTTGTAATTCTCTTGACTTTGTCGGCGTTAGTTATTAATATGTATACCCATGCCAAATTACAGCTTTCTAGGTGTAATAGTTTCTAAGATAAGCCGCGGACAGAAGGACAGGCAGACATGGCGAAGGGTTCCTTGTCGATTATGGAACCCTAAAAACACATACAGTCATACAACCGAACATAGAACCTGCTCCTTTTTTAAAGTCGGTTATCTAGTGCACGTTCACACGATAGCTCGCGCCCCACGACTTGTAGGCTCGTAGGATTTTTCGAAAACTAAAAGCTGACGACGCAAAACTTAAACCAGTGTAAAATTAAGGGATTCAACCCTTAATTTTACCAATCTCTTGGGAATAAATTTTTATGGGATACCTCGGACTCATTCTCTATACAAGAGCGAAATAATTTTTCAAATCGGTCCACAATGAAGCACCCACCCCACACTCGTGCCTTTTTGCGCAAAACTACCGCCACGGTCGACGTGATAATAGACAGAGAAATCGATGAACATACATAAAAAAAACATACATTTAACCTCCTCCTTTTTTCGTAGTCGTTTCAAAATGTGGTTTGTGCAATGCTTTACCTAGAGATAGAGAAAGAACACATTGAAAAGCTAGCCACCATCATCATCAACATATCACTCAATGTTAGTTATAAGGAGAGTTGTTAAATCACCAAATCTACAACATCTGTTTTAACTCAATTATTGGAACCCGAATAACCTAGCGCCATACAATGAAAACTTGAAGGACCACCCAATAGTGGATGAAGTCAGCCTGTAATATGATGATGACCATCATCAGTTTAAGCGAGTCCAGGATGCCCTCCGGCCAGGTGGGAACCTCGCCGGAGGGCAGCCTTCGCTCAGTTTACGTTATTATGTTACGATGATGACCTATTATTATTTGTTACCAGGTACTCCGCTCCCTTATAAACCAAATATCCGTAGCAACCGTGCCTCACTACACCATCGCGCATACACTCGGCACATTGGCTGCGGTGAACACACATGGAGTGGTCCCGCAAATAAAGGAGATATTGAGCAAGATGCTGCCTCTTCTGCCTTTGGTCAAGAATGATGGCTTGAAACAGGCATTTGCTTATGGTAAGAATTGAACTAAGTATCACCTTCCGAAGCTGCGAAGTCGTGGTCATGAGTTGTGTTCTGTTATTTCAGTACTAGCAAACATACATCTGTGTTTAACAGTCGAGGAAAATCTCGAATAATTTATGTTTTTCCTTCTCTTCTAGCGTTCGGCCATTTTGCTATCGCCGTATCAGAACAAATAGGAGACAACGTAGAAAACGACAACATAACATCCATAAAAGAGAACTTTGTGACAGAATTCACCATCATATTCGAAGTTCTTTACAACCAATGGCTCCTTTCATACGACCCTAAAGTGTCTGAATCAGTACTGGAGGCTCTAGGACCGATAACGAGACTGATTTCCGAAAGACAGTTCAACGAGACAGTTAACAAGTTTGTGTTGTCATTGCTGTCTCTGTACCGAAAGCCGACGATAAATTTCTACTATATCAGCCAATGTATATCGTACCTTCTATCCCCGTCGTCGTTGAACCCCAAGCTGAGCTTGAACGACAATGTAATCAGCAACATAAACCACGTGCTTTTCAATTTGGTCCTTCTAGAGCCAGATTATGACCAGCCGCATACTGTTAAGAACCATTTTGAAATTCTAAGATGCTTTGATCACATGGCTAATCAGTTTCCAGATCAAACGATAGAAAGCCTCCTACATCAATGTAAAAATAACCAGGAAAAGGACAGAATGAAATCTGTTATAATTCTCACACATTTAACGACTTCTTCGCAAGTTTTCGTTGACAGCTTTGCTGTAAAATTTGTGGCTATTCTAAAAGTAATGACCAATATGGAACAAGGGCTGAAAATGAAGAAGTTACTTGTAAAAGCCATAGTAGGTCTCGTATACAGAAACTGCATAACTACAGCAGAAGATTTTACTATGGTGGAGTTTATCATCAAGCATTGCGGGTTCGAAGGACCAACAACGCCGTCAAAAGATGAAGTTTTAGACTTGCAGGATACATGCAAAAGCTCCATGGTGCTAATGTGTAATACTGTTACAAGCGTAAGAACACAACTGCGTAATTTGCTGCTCACTGCTTTGATGGTAGACGACTTCACACCATCTATGGGAACCGTCAGCCTTTGTCTCAGCTCTTTACTTCAAAACAACTCTGAAGTAATAGATGGGACTGATAAAGAGAACCCTACAAAAATATCGGCAGATCTAGTCTTCGTGCGGTGCCTGACTTACATCATAGACCCAAACGAAATTGAGAGGAACAAGAATCTCTTAGTATTCCTCGAAGAATATTCCGGCGATGTGCATAAGAATCTGAAGAATTCGTGGACGGTAGAGATCCAAAGACTAGTAAAGTTTGTTGATAAATGTGAGTCTAGAGATCACTGGCACGGAATGCTACTAGATCTCCTTGTATCAGCTATCGAACAAGTGAATAACGCAAAATGGGTTGAAATAATAGCAACTCTTGTCTCTCAACAAGTGCTGGCGAAGAATCAGTCGCCAATGATCAAGGGTATTTCGCTACAGTACTTAGCGGTTCTGTCGTGTCATATGACTAACGCGGCAGCAGTAGAAAAGGTCCTTAAAATCATACTTTTTGCGTTGAAATCTATACCAATGGAGAGTTGCGAATATGTCAGCAAAGCAGCAGGGATCGCGTCGCGACAACACGGAGAGTTTGTTATGAATGAAATCGACGCGATCTACAAAGAAAACGAAGCAAGAAGAGGAAGCAAAATCTTGAACTTCCTATCCTCTCGAAACTCCAAAAGTGAGCAGGAATTTGGCGTTGTTAAATACGCCGTTATTTCTTGCTACGGAAAAGTTGCGACTGAATGTCTTGATGTCCACGTTCTAGCGCGATTGGCTGATAATGTCACAGCTATTTTATATGATATCCTTAAATCAGCGCCACATTTCGATCTGTGCAAAGCAAGTGTGACGACGCTATACGAAATCTGCAAAGCGCTATACCCAGCTGCTCATCACAAACTTGCTCTAAGAAATCGTTGGCAACTCCTGAACGCAGTTCTGGAACAAATATACAACTCGAATTTGGAAAAGCGAAACGTTGAACTTTACCCTGTTATTGTAAGAGCGTCGAAAGCTTTGACGAAGCTTCAAAAAGGCATTTTGCCGGAAGAAAGGAATACTATACTCAGAGTACTTTTTAATAGCATCTTCGGCGAGTTGTCATCATTCAAACGCAAATATGAAGTAGAGGGTAACGGGGAGAAGAATGATCAGCTAGCGAAAACGCTGAACGATAGTTTATCCCTACTTCATCTACTGATCAAGGAGTTAATCATACAGTCAACGTGCCTAAGCACGATTGATGATTTGATCGGTTTACTGATTGAGTGGGTTCGAAATGACAATGACGAGATACGAACAGCGTCATTCATGATCCTTCAAGTTATCTTCGATACATACATCAAGAACGTCAAACTGAATTACGAAACACCAAGCAAATTCGGTCAAATGGGGTACTTACTCGGGATTACAGTGCCCGGATTGGCAGATACCAACTTCTCTGTGAGACTTTCAACAATAGACTGCATAAAACTAATCGTGCAAATACAAGACTTGTACGAAGGACATACGATTGAGCCAAATGATGAATGCATGTCAAACCTCAATCATTTGCAGAACAATGTTCTAACAAACGACTTGAACAGTATTACTGAATACTGCATGTTCTTATGCGATACAGTGGCTCCTAAAATCCCTCATACCCACACAATGCAGTTCATAGAAAGTCTCCTGGAAGGGTACGATAATCAGGAGTACAGAAGCGTGGGAATCAGTGCTATTTTAGATGCGTATGTGATCAGCAAAGGTCAGGATCTTTATCAGAATGTTGAGAGAATAGTTGAGGTTATGTTGGCTATAATGTCCGAGGTTGATGATGAAGCAAAGTTGAAGCTAATGAAGGCGCTAGCGTCTCTGACTCGCCACCATTCCAACGCCGTGACCGCTGTGCTACTCGCTCAAAGGCTTCCGCTAAGACCGTGAGTTGAAATACTGTATAATTTTCCGCTCTGTTTATTTTATGATTCTTTGTATTGAATTACATATTTTTTTACTGTTGCAATTTGTTAGCTTGCTTTTTATATAATTAGCAGACGAAAAACAGAAAAACCCAACAAATTTTGTAGCCCAGTGTGTTCCCTCGGTTGCAATATTAGGTCTACTTTTGTTCATTCTTTTCATGAACCGCATTAAGTTTTTAACGAAATATTCCTACGTTTTCAGCTCGGTAGTAATGTGTTGGCATCAGCTAGCGACAGAAGAGAGCATAGCACAAACAATTACAGAGAGCTTCCTACGTCTGATGACGTCAGTTGAACTTTATGAAGATCCCTATCACGTGACTGAGAATCATGTGGCTGCCCTGCAACCTTTGACTGTAAGTTAGTATGGGTAGGGCTGGTATTAGATCGATCAGCATTTTCACGTTGTTCCTATTAGATCTTTTTCTTTCTATAGCTTACTTTGTTTCTTTGCAAGAGCCAAAAATATTAAGTAAAAGTTGTTGATTGCATAAAAAGTACATGACACTAATTTAGGGCTCTCATCCATACTAATATTAAAATTCGAAAGTAACTCTGTCTGTCTGACCTTTTTCCGCCTAAACGGCTTAACGAATCTCAATTAAATTTGACAGGGAGGTCAATGGTATCTCGGGGATGGACATAGGCTACTTATAACCGCGTGCCAAGCCGTAGGCAGCAGCTAGTTGCCAATATAAGCTACTCTGAAAATAAGTTGTGGTTTGGTAGTGAGTGCTACGAGTACCTACTATGATTTTTATTCTGATAACCACTATGCTTGTATGAGGAAGTTGAACTAATTAACCCTTTATAACTTCTAAATCAATCTCTTGTTTGTGTGTTGTTTACACCTAATAGGTGTAAATCTTTTTTGTCTTAATTATAAGATTAATAACTATTAATATATTTATAAGCTACGCTGTTGATTTACCAATAAACCAAATATAAATATAAAAACAATAGCCTCTCTATCCATGAATATAGAACAAAGTCAAAATCGTAACATAGGCAAACTAAAAATAATTTTTAAGTCTGATTTCTTGAGGGCTTAATAGCACAATATAGTGCTAAGAAAATCCATTAATACCACTGAAAATAGGAAATCACGTCCTTTTTTGTGTCTTGGAAATGTGATTTTTGCAATTTTGCTAGACATGCTTCCTGTCCGAGCGCTAAAATGGCACTAGTTGAAATCGTAGACCAACAAGTCGAATGGTCTATCTTGTGAAGCAGACGGTTTCAGGGTGAGCATTGTGAATCTATGGGGGCCGTTCGGAATGCCTGATCGAAGCTTGAAAACCAATAAATTTCTAATACACAGTTTTCCAATTTCAGCTAATTTGCGCTTTAGGAGAGATGCTAAAGCAGCCATCGATGAAAGCAATATGCGAGGCGAAGTTCGCGGATATTTTCTCAGTACTGTACACCACTCTGGTTTGCTTTATCGAGTCAGAACCACCGGCGTACTGCCCGCCTTCAAATAAGGTACAATTTGACTGCTTTTTTAAGTTGTTATTTGTAATAGTCGAGTTCTTGTGAAATAAATCAAGCTATCACTATCACCAAAGTACATTCCTTCTGAACTGGCAAAGAAAAGAAATTAAAAAAATTTGTTAGGAAAATTCCTAAGATCTCTAATTTTCTAAAACTTAATTGTACACCTTGAAAATGTATTTAAAAGTTGACCTTTTAGTGTTTTTATCTTTAATTACGTTGTAATTATTATGTTTAGGTTGTTCAACTGCAGAACAAAGCCTTCCCTAATGCCATTTTCAGACGTGTCGGCCCGACCACTAGGTCGGGCCAGTGTTGGACTAATCTTTTTTCGAAAAATGTAGCTCGTCCTCGTTTAGTGGTTAAAATTGCTCTAGAAAAATAGTTATAGATGTAATCTAATGTAATACATAACGTTTACTGTGATTTTTTTAATTTCCAGACCCAAGACCGGTTCGGCTTTGTGCCCAACAGAGATGCAGTCCGGTTGTCTCCCGGCAAAATGGCGATAGCGACATTCAACGCGTTCCTAGAAAGGGCTGATTGCAATAAGGTATATGTTGTCTATATATGACGTATGTGGTTGTCAGCTGACTGATTCTGTTTATTCGGTTAACAAACATCCTAAGAGATTCAGTCGTGGTGAATATACTCGAAAGTACTAGGTCTCAACCACACTATCACTTTTAGAGGCCTCCTGGCTTCCACCAAAGTGAACAGGAAAGATGTGAAAAAAGAAACAATAAAATCGTGATAATATAGCGTCATTTTATTATGATCAGTGTTCATTAATCACCATGTATTCAAGAGTCTATTGGTTGTTAAACAACACCATCAGTTGTTATACGTCTCTGCTTTGGGCATGAACATTGTCAGAGTATTGATGAAGAAAATGTAGAAGATACATTTTTGTTCAGATCCGCGAAGCCTGCGCCCTCTGCCTGAGCATAGAGCACTGTGACGCGACCAGCACCGTCTCAGAACTAGCGCCACTAATATGTGGCGGGATGTGGCGCGACTGTGTGCGACACGCGACTAAAGTGGCGGCGCGACTCGCGACCTATGCGCGTGCTCCTCTCCCGCCGCAGAGGCTGGCTGCGGTCGCCTTGTTGGCAGATATGTTGAACTATAGGTGAGTCTTTGCCTCTTCACTTGCATACGTGTAAAGCAGAAATGTATGAGCTAAATAGGCATCTTACCGTATGCATGTGAATAGGACACTTAACTAACTATACCTATTTACTTACTCCTATGGCTCATCGACCCGAAGTGTGTCTTTTCTCTTTATAAGAGAAAAAGAGAAAGAGAAGCTGCCATTTTGGACTGTCCTGTGTAGTTTCCCAACATAATTCGCATTACAAGTGAGACTTACAATAAAGTGATATGGACAAGCTTCACTTGTTGCCACCTTGACTGATGCCAAAAAGGGAAGTGGAACAGTTTGTCAGTGTGTCGTAAAGTGTCATATTGTGGAAGGATACATGCACAGTATCATGCGAGATGTCAGTATAGATCACACTTAAAATTAGCGTGGGGACAATGCCGCAAACAACTCTTAATTTCTAGCTAGATCAACCAAAACTAACCTCACTTCGAATCTCTTCACAGATGTAACGACAACAGCGTGATATTAGAAACGGTCCTAGCCACGCTCTCAGCCGGATGGAAGGACGAAGACCCCAGGGTCAGGGCCGCCAGCCTGCGCGGGGCTGCCAACATCGCAAAACTAAAGGATCACCAGGGCAAGGCTAGGAGCAACGCCTTGCAAGCTATGAGTCAAGGGATTGACGCTATGTATACTAGGTAAGACCCGAAATTTTGAACTATCAAATACCAAATGACAACTTTAAATCACGATCCGCTTCATGCAAGTTTAGGTATTCCTTAATCCGCAGAACTGCCATTTTTTTTAAGACATCTTTATGGACTAGCCGCCCAAATCTGTCCTTACACGACACTGTGGGTTTAAAAATACTTGTGTATTGAATTTACTTATGCATTGGAAAAATTGCTTCTAACACCCGCCATATTGGATTGTTTTATTTTTATATTCAGCCTGTCACTCGCAAGTGACAGGCTGAATATAAAACAATATAAAACAAGCTCCCTAGCTCAAGGCGATTCCAAATACACCTTGCTGTTGACCGCTGTTAGCGATAAGGCCGCCTATTGTGCCACACTAAATATAAAAGTAAAAAGTAAAGTAAAAGTATATTTATTACATAATTACATGTTAAATAGATGGTACAGTAAAATAATAGTGTAGCAATGTAATTTGCCCTATGGGCGTGCAATTATCAATATTACATGCATTATACAACAAAAAATATAAACTTTAAAATAACAGAAAAAGAAATGAAACAAAGTACACAGTGTCCAATTATAGAAACAAAGTAGGCTAGTCAATGAATAAATTAATTTAGTTAAATGTCAACATTCTTATCATTTATAAAATCTTTAATTGTATAATAACATTTATCGTTTAGTTAGGTTTTAAGCTTTCTCTGAAACATCGTGGTAGGCAGTTCTCTTATCAGAAGCGGAATTTTGTTATAGATTGATGGTGCCATAGCAAAAAAACTTTTGCGTATCACGTCTTTTTTACAATTAAGGGTGCAAATTTTAAACTGGTCTCGCCTATTCCGTTGCACGGCGTCAGATTGCCGATAGAATAGGTGCGGATTGTGTCTTACAAACATAGCCATTTCCAAAATATACAGCGAAGAGAGAGTAAGTATGTTGTATTTTTTAAAGAAGGGTTTACATGAATCTGTTACTTTAATGCGGAACATAGCTCTGATACGCCTTTTTTGGAACTTGATCCTAATACCGTGTCGACGTCGGTAGAGTTCCCCCATAGTTAGTATTAAGTTCTTATTTTATGTATTGATGGTGCAATAATGTTAATTATTATATATTTATGCTATCTTTGTCGAAAGCCGTCCAGCCGTTTCGTCATCGTCAGCCAACTAAAGCGTTGTACTGTAAATTTTATTATATTACAAAATTGAGCCTTATCCCCATTAAAATAAAACTACTTTCAATGCAGATCGTCCCCCGACAACGTGCCTCTTGCCGCCATCCAAGGCCTGACCCGACTACTGGCGCAAACAGACGAGCGGGACAAAGACTTCGACAGGGAACTGCTCGCTATCTCGCAGAAGATACGACCGTTTATGAACACTGAGTGTCCACTGTTGAGGTAAGCTGTTCAAAACTAGCTTGTGCGAGCAGCTTTGTTGACTTTCTATCTAGATAAAATTTGGCCTATGATAGTGATGTCCTCCTAGCCGAATCTTCGGCCACGGCGGCCAGTCTCAACGGAGACTAGCGAGGTACGCAGGACATATTAAAGTGCACAAGTGTGTGTGAACAGGTGCACTCTCTATTCTCTCACACTCATAATCCGATAGGACGGCAGACCGACACGACCGGGGAGAGGTCAGGCGCATGACCAACGGCTTAAATATGCACTCAGAGATTCATAAAAGTGCGAGCCCGGATTAAGCTGGCGTGGTATATACGAGTACCAAACGCCGAACACTTATCCATAAGTCATTACAAAGTTCGCGTTGCACCGCCAACTTTGTAATGACTTAATGTGTGGGCAAAGATTGACATTTACTAGATGTTTTTTAACCCCCAGCATTGAGCTGAATTGGTGATAAATTATAGTATTCATGGAAAATACTCCATCTTGGTGGAAAAAGGACATAGATGATGAGTACTCACGGAAAATTACTAAGACCTGATTGTAAGAATGCAATAAATAAAATACTGAAATGTATACTCTACATACATGCATACATAATTTCGGACTGGTACCTATTGGTCTGGTTTTTAATGCACCACGAGAGCATTTTTTTTTATCTCAATAAGTACTAGCCATCAAAAGTAATATGGCAAAATCCTTTTATACCAACTCCCATTCAAAACTCGCCATTACTTCCAGGGAAGGCTCAATCCGCCTATTCGGCGTGATAGCAGGCCGAGTCGGCTCCGATCTGACCGAACAAGCTGTGAGCTCTCTGCCCTGCTTCTTACTGCATCTGTGTGATTCGCATCAACCTGTGGTCAGGGTAAGTCGGTTATTGGACTCTTTTCATATTGACGCTTGCGACACAAAGCTGATTTTGACCTCTGGTTTATTATTGTAATTAAAACGACTGCATCTGACTACAGTTGATTTATTCCTCCTCATCCTCAACAGCCTATATTGGTCCACTGCTGGACGCAGGCCTCCCTCTGATAAGCGCTTTTTTGGCTTTTATCTCATGGGGGGTAATTCCCATAATCCCCGTTGGGCATGCGGGTTGGGGATCTGTTATAATTGTTTATTTTGTTATTTTTTTCTTAGTTTTAAGTGTGGAATAAAAGTATTTTCTATCTATCTATCTATCTATCTACCTACGCTGGAGGTGATATTATTATCGATGACAGATTGAGGACATTTTATTTTCGCCATTTTGGCGCAGAGCGTTTGCGTGAGCGGCGTGACATAGAACTATGGTTATCGTGTTGTTGTACGCCTCAACAAATGTAAATTTTTATACCAGAGATGGTCGAGATGAAGCGCCCCCACAATACACAACTGTCATTGTGTATAGAATATTTCCTCCAGCGTACTGTAAAAGCGCGCGGCAAAGATAATTGCGGCGCACTTATAAAGAGGATTAAAAACTCATTTACTGCCCGCTAAAAGTTTCTTATAGAAAACACCTTCTTTGGGTGCACTTATAGGCGAACCAAGAAAGAAATCGAACGCAAAATATTGTTTGAATAAAGACTGGCTGGTACTACATCTAAACAACGAAATTCACCGTCATATTTTCCTCGAAATGAGCCAGATTCGGACATAATTTCAAACACGCAGAATATAAAATCTACAACAATCTCTATTCCTAATAAAACTGTAACAATCAATTTTCATAATTGCG
Organism: Eupithecia inturbata; assembly: GCA_963662085.1. Taxonomy (NCBI): domain Eukaryota; kingdom Metazoa; phylum Arthropoda; class Insecta; order Lepidoptera; family Geometridae; genus Eupithecia; species Eupithecia inturbata. The sequence continues at coordinate 2,316,276 of OY759180.1, read as the reverse complement.
AAAATGTCTCAAATGTAAATATAAGTGTTTAGTTGGTTTATTATTAGATACTATTTAATTTCAATGTTTCTGTATGTTTTATTAAATAATAATATTACAATAAAATTTGAGGCGCCTTTTATTTTCTCATAGAGGGTGATGAAACGTAGAGTGTATCTCACTCGGGCGCAAAATATATTTTTGGCTCGGGCGACTTACTTTGAATCCCTCGCTACGTTCAGGGTTCTACTAAAGAATCCCTCGCTACGCTCGGGATTCTACTCTAGAATTCTCTCTTCGCTCTGAATTCAAAAAAGCGCCGTCGCCGTGAAAATAATATTTTTTTATTTATGATACAATCTCCTATTGCAATTCAATTCACCTTCTGTTTTCAGGCCAGCAAATACACCCTAAAGCAAATCTTCAAAACGTTCAACATAAAGAAATCCAACGACTTCGTCCAAACGCACCTCCTGGAGTCGGGCCGCCTGTACCTAGACGAGTTCCTCTCCGCCTTGCTGCGCCAGCTCGCCGACGAGATGCCGGCGGCCATTGCCACGTGTCTGCAGTCCGCCGTCAACTATCTGCACTGTGCGGATGACTTGAAGGCGCACCCTCCATTATTACTAGGTAACTACTGGAGTCGGGCCGCCTGTACCTAGACGAGTTCCTCTCCGCCTTGCTGCGCCAGCTCGCCGACGAGTTGCTGGCGGCCATTGCCACGTGTCTGCAGTCCGCCGTCAACTATCTGCACTGTGCGGATGACTTGAAGGCGCACCCTCCATTATTACTAGGTAACTACTGGAGTCGGGCCGCCTGTACCTAGACGAGTTCCTCTCCGCCTTGCTGCGCCAGCTCGCCGACGAGTTGCCGGCGGCCATTGCCACGTGTCTGCAGTCCGCCGTCAACTATCTGCACTGTGCGGATGACTTGAAGGCGCACCCTCCATTATTACTAGGTAACTACTGGAGTCGGGCCGCCTGTACCTAGACGAGTTCCTCTCCGCCTTGCTGCGCCAGCTCGCCGACGAGATGCCGGCGGCCATTGCCACGTGTCTGCAGTCCGCCGTCAACTATCTGCACTGTGCGGATGACTTGAAGGCGCACCCTCCATTATTACTAGGTAACTACTGGAGTCGGGCCGCCTGTACCTAGACGAGTTCCTCTCCGCCTTGCTGCGCCAGCTCGCCGACGAGTTGCCGGCGGCCATTGCCACGTGTCTGCAGTCCGCCGTCAACTATCTGCACTGTGCGGATGACTTGAAGGCGCACCCTTCATTATTACTAGGTAACTACTGGAGTCGGGCCACCTGTACCTAGACGAGTTCCTCTCCGCCTTGCTGCGCCAGCTCGCCGACGAGTTGCCGGCGGCCATTGCCACGTGTCTGCAGTCCGCCGTCAACTATCTGCACTGTGCGGATGACTTGAAGGCGCACCCTCCATTATTACTAGGTAACTACTGGAGTCGGGCCGCCTGTACATAGACGAGTTTCTACCAGAGGAAGGTAAGTAGCTTCCTTCCGTGTATTTTTAACAGCTGCACTGCGTATAATCACCACACTTGGCAGGCGAATCGGTGATCCGTCTGCCAAGCGTGGTGGTAATCACAAAGCTCACCTTGTTTGGGGGAGGCGTGCTCAGCGATGTCACTCCCTTACTTACTACAGAGTTACTTCTGCATTTCAAACATCAGTACTTTTCAATTTGGACAGGCAACCTGCGTTGGGTGCCTTTACAAATCTAAGCTTAAACTTCTTTTCAGGTCTTCTCTATGCAGAGCTGCTCCGAATAAGAGAGAAACATCCAGAAGATACAGAATTAGACCCTGACGTCACCAAAAGCGCTCGCTCCAGACTTCTTCTGCTCATAAAGGATTCCAATCCAACAGTCAGACAGAACGCAGTTATGGCATTGTCGAATATTTGCTTGGTTTGTGCGCTTGATGAATAAGGTACTTTTTATATATATTCCAGGCCTTGTATTTAGGCTGTTGTCGGTTTGGTCTGGCACATTCTGCACTTTACTGTTACTTTACTAGTTCAATCATCAGATAAAGCGTGTCATAATTTTTTTTTTTATCCTTTGGCCTTTTTACCCGGCTGCGCAAGGAGGGTTATTTTCATACAAATGCAAATACTCAAAAAGCTATACACTTTTCAGTTTGCGTGTTATTTGATGATTGAAAAGTCCTAAAAGTTATAATAATATGTAAGTAAGAAAGATTTGTGCTTATATTTTAGGAGACTGATAAAAATTATGAAATTTATATTCGAATTAAAATATATTATGATTAAAGTAAAATGCTTAGTTGTGTATAGTTTGATGTGTGTGATAAGATAAGGGTTTATAATAAGCGTTGAAAAATGTATTTGTTTTGTAAATGATGGCAATAGTTTCAATTTGCCAAATACTGTAAATAATAGTCATCCATTCCATATAAAACAAAATTATACTTTATTATCATACCTCTAAAACAGGATCAGTCTCGCTTTATAGTTAATAGATCCACTTTATTATGTCCACGAAAACCGAAACGTGTAAAATAATTTTAAGGTACTTACTGACCGGCGTTACGAGGCGTAATGAACCATTCGCAGGGAGCATGAAACGTCAAAAATCCGTCTTGTTGCACCGGCCTTATGCCGGGAACTGACGGCCTTGAGAACACAAAATGATTATCTGTAGCCGTATAAATAATTTGTTTTATTCGTGAAATGTTCAATATGTGTAAAATACTTTGAAAAATATCCATATTTCGAATATTTTTCTTTATTCAAAGTTTGGATATTTCTTCTAACAAATACAGATAATTATTTTGTGTTCTCAAGGCCGTTGGGCCATACACCAGCCTTAACAGACAAATACTTATGCTTTATCCCACTCACTCAACGCTAAATCCTAGTATGGCTCAGTGGGCTTATCATGACCAGGCTAGCTAGCTAGGCAAATGCCTAGTCTACAAGACTAGAAAATGCTATACAATGCGTAAACTACTAAAGTTGTATTGTAGGAATAATTTCATAGTTTTTACACATTAATGACGATTCGATACATTTTTGCTTCTTCTACCCTAGCGAAGCGAGGGTGGGATTTTTGCACGGGGCTGTAAAGTGAGGTTTTTATGCGATTTCTAGCTCTAAGACCATTTTCTTGTGCCGACAATGGTTAAGGCCCCTTACTACCCTGTAAAGCCACCCTGTAGGTATAGTACCCTAGCCAAGGTCTTTTCTAGGCTATACATACTAAGCCTGGTCTGTTTTGTAGCATATGTATGTAGCGAGATAAAACTAACTTTGCCGCTTATTTCGATTCTTTTTGACGACATAAAAGTCAATTGTAAAATCTTGTGAAATGTATCTACATATACAAGGTGCCACTTTATTGGTGTACTAAGCGCAGAGGGGGGTCTATCCCCGTACCACGAACATTTTTTGCTTTAGCACTTTCCGGGTTTCAAGGTTTTTACTGAAAAAAAGACCTCGAAACTTTCATCGCAACTAGCCCAAGTAGAAACCCTAACATCAGCTGTTCATCAGTAAGGTTCTTGACCTTTCAATCGCTTCTGTTTAGCCAAAGCCGTAAATTTTACGTTGGTTCCGTACTTTTTTCTTCTAAGCTATTATTTAACTTACAATGTTTAATGTTTATCTGTAGGTAGGTAAGTTTGTTTCGTGGTAGGTACGTCTACGTAGGTAGGTACTTAATAAAGACTATTTATCGATATTTTAATAAAAGTTACGCGATAAATACACGATAAATAATCTTCATTAGGTAGGTATGTTAAAAAATCGCGAAATTTTAAAAAAGTGCTACGTACGTGCCTAGTTTTATTCTATTATTAACATGAATGAATGTGTTCATTATTTGCACATGAAAAAGGAACCCAAAAATTTTGTCGGTTTTGAGTTAGTGTAATTGTAATTTTTTAAGCGTATGCGTAAAGTTATTTTTTACTATAAACATTTAAAACAACTTGTTTCTGAAAATTAACCATGCGGATCAGTTGGGTATAGGGTGCACAATAACCCAGTTTCGGCTTGGTACATGAATAACGTGGCATCTTGTATAACGTCAAGATATTAAAATATACAATTTCATACATAATTGCAGGCTAGTCTATAATAATTTACAGTGCTATTCATGTGATATTTATTACAAAGGATATTATTTTATTATTAAGAACATCATAAAAAACGTTACCGATATCAATTAGACGTTAGCTTTAATAAAACGTTATTTTTAAAGACATGTTATGAACGGTATTTATTGGCCAACATTTAAAATACTTATGCAATAAAATTCTAATCAATTACATGTAAATGTTTTATTTCACTAGAGAATAGAAAATAGTTATGAATAAATTATATTTAATTAAATTTCGCTAGTAAACATAATTAAAAATAAATTAAAACATCATCATCATAATACGAAATTAAAATTAATCAAATGAACAGTTTTAAACAACAGCAAGCAAAATAAAATTAGTTTAGTCTTGAATTAGTTGCACTACAAGACTACTTCAAAGTTTTATTTTTTCTCATCGCGGTAACAACTTTGGATTCATCGCATTTCATACAACTGTGAACAAATTTTCATAATCATTAAACCTAATTGAAGATGCTTAGGTACCGTGCTGTATGGCCGCAGATCAAACTAACCTATGATTAAACCTTAGTTAAACCTCTTATTAAGTGCTAGTGGCTTGATTCTTACAAAATTATGACAAACCTAATCAATCGCCGCTGTTCATCCGGCCAATTACATCCTGCTGGGTATCTTCAATAAGAGTGAATAGGTGTCTGGTCAAGGCATAGACCTTCGTGATATTGTCGGCCACGTCGTCACTTACCACCAGGGGAGATTGTGGTCAAATAAAGGTCTATATCACTAATTATAAATGTGTATGTTTGGATGGGATACATGGATAGTTGTTACTTCTTCACTTGGCGTGACAATTACAAAACAATCGGGCTGAAATTTTGCATAAAAGTTGGCCTAGACCTTGAATTACACATTGGCTTACCTACTTTTTATCCCTTTAATCAGTTCCCATGGATATAAATAACCTTTACAGTACACCTGCTCGGAAAGTGACTAGAATACGGGTCGAAAACTCTATGGAATTTCATTACTAACTCGTTTGTCGGGAGAGAATTATGCATGAAAATCCATTACTAAAGTGTTACGCCCGAACACTCAAACGGAACTCAGATTTAAGCGTGTCTCAAGTGACGAATTATTGACAGATTTCCATAGAAAACTGTCAAAAAAACGCGACTTGAGACGTGCTCAAATCTGAGTTGTGTTTGAGTATTCAGGCGTTATTCTCTTTAATTTTCTGAAATCTCAGCCTTTAGCTATGGTTATTTTCATTATAGGTAAACTACAAAAAGTTTTTACTCCGAGTCACATAGTAGCCGAGCCATAATATGGCGGACTCGGAGTAAAAACGTTTTGTATATCGGCCTCTTCCATTCTTACAAGGCTATGAATATATCGTGTATTCGAAAAACGTGAAAAGTGCAACTTCTTTTTCGAAAAAAGGTTTTATTTTCCTCGTAGGTGTAGTATAAAGCACTATGTATCACTCAAGAGAAAGTGCAATGTGATTCCTACCTCGTGTGTTTTAAGGCTCTCGCTCGGCTGCGCATCGGGCCTCAAATGACACACTCATTTTGTTACCTCGGTTATCAATGTAACGTTTTCATAGAAACAACGCGTGCGAAGCTGCAGGCAGAAACTAGTAAATAATAAATTGAAACTCTTCCCCGGCCGCACTGACGATGTAACTTGTTTCTGGACTGGTTTCCGCAACTAGGCCACACGTGGGCCCTTTTTGCTTGTCGGGTGGGAGGCTGCTAGTCTAACCACCTGATGTCCTTCACGGAAGCCAGTGCTTGCCCCCCTAGGCTCTTAATGTCCCGAGGTAAGCCGCTGGCCGCAGTGGGGTTGTGGCTGTAGTGCAGTCGTTGAGTGCGCTGACGATGTAAGCTTACCGCGGAGGACGATCCAGCCAAAACATTGCATCAGGGTTGCACGCGCCCCGCAACTGTCGGCGGTCCCACGTCACGGAGTCCATCCGCCACTCCGGGGGGACGTACGGCAGTCTCAGTTGAGGGATAGTTATCTGTAAGTTATACATTTTGTATGGCGTAACTAACCCGTTCTGTGTTCTACCCGCGGCTTGGCACCGACTACATTTCTGTCAAATTTCATTAAGATCCGTTCAGCCGTTCAGACGCGAAAGCATAACAGACAGACAGAATTATTTTAGATTGTATATTATTAGTATGGATGTTATGTGAACTTAAGATACTAATAGACTGATGATACGATAAATCGACAACCTCTGTGGCGCGGCGGGCAAAGGTCCGCCTGCGAAGCAAGACGTTACGGGTTCGATTCCCGCCTGGGGAAAAATGTTTGTACGAACTGCAAAATTTGTGCCGGGTGTTGTTTTTTATGTATGTTAAATATTTAATTGTTTAAAAGAACTAAAACCCGACTTCAAATTCCTTAATATTTACACTGATCTTAAGTTTTGCGGCACAAATACTAATCCTTCTGGACCACATCGGGATCATTCTATATACAATAGCGAAAGAATTCAGCCAAACATGTTGATTAAGAATAATTTATGAAGATTTATAAATCGTGCAGTGATGCGCTATGAAAACTTTAGTTATTTGAGGAGATACCAATTAATGCTTCTGTCCGTTACCTAGTACCCATAACACAAGCTTTGCTTAGCTTGGGGCTGGATGATACTGTGAGTGTGTTATTTATAAAAAAATACTTACGGGTCTCGGTGGAGCAGGCTGCCCGGGCCTCGGTGCCTCGATATTACCGGTCTTGCTGATAAATCGCGACATCTCCATGGCGGTGGATTTGTACATGTTTTCAATCATTATTTCCCGCTCTCTGAAAGATTATGGATATCATTTGGGCTGTCAATATATCCGCTGCACCTATATGGCCGCATCCTGTATCTGCCTGTAGAATGTCGTAGGTCGTCATCCCACCTGGCTGGAGGGCGTCCTACTCTACGTTGCCGAGTCGCAGTCTCCTCTCAAGAACAGTTTTACCCCAGCGGTTGTCGGTTCTTCGCGAGATATGGCCGCCCCACTGCCACTTCAGCTTGCTAATTCTTTAAGCTATGTCGATAACTTTGGTTCTATGTCGGATGTATTCGATACGAATCTTATCCTTCAGAAAAACTCCGAGCATTTCCACACATTTCCGAGCACAGATTTCGTTTTCAAGTATTGCAGTATGGTTGACAATAAGAGTCGATATAGTTTTCCTAACGCTGCTCAGCCTAGCTGGATTCTCGAAATTATTTTTACCCAACTGCAGAATCTGCCCATTGGAAGTGTATTCGGAAACAGATTCGAGAAGGTGGCCATGTACGACCACCGGTCTTGGACCAATGTGGCCATTTATCATGAGTTTGGTTTTATCCAAATTCATGCCAAGACTGCTGAGCATTGCTGTGTAGTGCCTGCATAGAATTAGCACCACCCCAACTCTTCCCGCGATTGTCATAAGGGGTGACTAAGGGATATCCACCGGGGGCGGGCAGCAGCGCCCCCTACAGAACAATAAAATTCTACCACCGAACTGAAATCCCCAATTTCGCCATTAAGACTATGTTATCAGCGAATCGTGGGTGTGAGATGTAGTTGCCGTACCTTTCCAGTCCAGCATCTAAACTTATCTTCTAATGCGCTCGTGAACACTTTCGGGATATGACAGCCCCTGATCCACTCCGCTGCGTAATTGAATGGGTATAGACTGCTGGCCTTGTACTTGGACAATCATGGTGGCGGCCTCGTAGAGTCATCTCCACCTCCTCCTCCACCTCCACAGCCTATATTGGTCCACTGCTGGACCCAGATCTCTGGAGACATCTAAGCACCTCTATATAACGATAGTCTACTTGGCATCTCCAGAACAGCCCAGGTTTCGACGGAGTCAAAGGGCTTCTCATAGTCCACAAAAGCCAGACATAGGGGCTGATTGTATTGTATTATAAATTTCTTATAATTATTTGTCACCTGCCCTGTTTAATCGTTCAGAGAAAAATGACTGGTTTAAGCCGTTTCTTTGCTGCACGTCATTTACAAATTTGTTTTGACCAACTAGCCTTTTCCGCGTCGATTATATGATGATGATGATGTGGAGGCTTCATCATTATCAGCTCAGCTGAAATACGTGTAGGTACCTACTTACTTGTCTTCGAAGTCATCTAGATCTACAGCAGGGGTCATGATAAGACGAGGTCGGGTCATCTGAACAGCCTTCCTCTCATGGTCTATCAATTTAGTCTGGAAAATAATAAAAAACAAGATCCGTTAAGTGCGAATGTGATTCGCGCCGCGCGGCGAGGGTTTCGAACGTTTGTCAAGTATACCATAAGTACTATACCTATAGTACACACACTCACACACTAGTAGGTACCGGTTAACAGAGACTTAGCTACTTAATGAATACCTAAAAATTAAAGGTAGGTAGCTACATTTCAGATGTATCGGTTTGCAAACTTCGGAGTATAGAGGGTAATGGTAAAATTTCGTGTTTTTTCAAAATATTTCACAAAGTATGAAACCTACAGAAATTTAAAAAACTGTTTTGAAACGTACTAACCCATACCTTTCATTAGATACCCCACTCGGTGAGGTAGGCCCCGTTTTAAAAATTTTCTTCCGTTTTTGACCAATTTTGAAAAAGTGTTCTACTTAAGTTAAGTGTTGTTATGTATTAAACCTACAGAAATTTTAAAAACTGTGGATAAACCAATACCTTTCATTTGATACCCCACTCGGTGAGTAGGGTATCAAATCAAAGCTACCCTTTTGAAAAAAAATCCCCTCTTGACAATTTTTGAAAAAGTGTTCTACTTACTTACGACTTATATATTTTTCCTGTAAAATATAAATTCATTTCTAAAACGCTACATACATTTCAGATGGATCGCTCTTTTAAAATTTCGACACCACAATTTATACTGAAAAATTTTATTTGTCATTTTATTCATTTTATATTTTATTTTAATCTGTACAGGCGCACGAAATGTTTTATTATTTTAAATTTCAAGTTATTTGCTGCTACAGTTGCTGAGATATTAAAGACGGAAAAAAGGACAGAAAAGGCGAGGGTTTCGAAGCCGATCTTCGAAACCCTAACAAAGAATTCCACCATAAATAACACAGGTAGGTAGGTAGGTATAATATCACGTACTTTTACACTATTGGTGATGATGATTGATGCTCTCTCAATTCCTAATTGATGATGTTTTATTTGCAATTAGCTACCTATGTAACTTATGTAGGTAGTTGAAATGCGTATAGTTTAGAAATAAACTTCATATCATTATTAGCATTGTTACCCTTCATCATGGGTATTTAAGGTGTTTCGTGTTCTTCGAAAGGTATACCTAAACATAATAGGTAGGTTCCTAACTAAAAATGGCAGTGAAGAAACTTTCTAGATGATTGGCCGGGGCCCCGGGCCCCTCTTCCAATCTAGGCCCTCATCAAATACTTAGTCAAGTCAGCATCTATTACTGAACAACAGATCCAAATAATATACCTACTTACAAAGGATTGATTTGGATCGGTTGAGCTACCTCTAGATTAATTGCAACAGTCTGCAGTTAGCTCGACTGTTTCAATTGTAAATACTAGGCAGTTCTAATTTGTGTCTATAATACCTACCTCACCTTCTTATACTTGTAATTTTCTTTGTAAACGCAATCACAGACCAGCCTCAGTGCCTCCCCCTGCAGGACCTGCAGTGCGAGGAGGAATATGGAGATGTGCGTCCGTCGCGAGAAATAAAAGTGTTAGATATAGTCATTTCTTACAAAGGGCTTCTGAACATCCCGAGGGTTGGTTCTGACAATATGTTTCGCCTTCCCATACACATCGAATGGAACTCTAGGATCCTTCCAATCCGTCATTGCCTGGACATCCTTCAAGGGAGGACCCCGCATCATCAAACATCTGTTCTTAGGTTCTTGATATTCGGTCTTAATGTTATTTATGTTTATGCGTGCATTTTCCGGATTAAAATCTGTTTTGTTGGTGGTTATATCATCGAAAAGCATAGATTCAAAGTGGCTTCTTTGGTTTGCCATGATTTAATTGTAAAAATTTAAATAAATGTAATAATAATAGGTACTGAAAATAAAATCCGAAACCTACTCTATAATAAAATCAAAAGTACTTTCTGGATAAAATTGCAAAAAAAATATCTAGATACAATATAATAATATCTATTTTGCAAAGAGCGTCAAACGTTGCCTATATATTTTGTTTTCGCTTTTTTGTCCATGTAAGAACAAAAAAGTTTTAAAACGTAACTAAAGTTCAAAGATTACATTACCTACCTACTTACCAATCTTACCTCCTTGCGCATAGTCCGGTTTTAAAATGTACATTCCCAATGAGGTTACTTTAGTACCTACACTTAATATCTATTTCTTAAAAATCTAAGCCGTCACCAGAAGGCAGAGTGCCCAGAATGCTGGCAGCATTGCCACGTTGAATTGCAATGCTAATTCGTTGACCGAAATAGAAACCAGCATTCCGATCACCTGTGGACTCTACAAGAAGTTTGGTAAGATCTTTATAAATGGCGTGTGCTCCAGGTCCCCAAGGACCAAGGGTTTCAACGCCAAACGGCTCAAATAGGTAACCTCGGTCAAGATTAGCGTATTGTCGCCGTTTGAGGGACTCCGCTGATGTTGCTGCGGAGCCGGCCCTTACCGATGTACCTGCAAGATGTGAAGGCGCTAGGGTATCTACACACGTGGCATCCCAAACTAAAGGCCGACCCATCTTCCAGGGAATCAGAGTCATACCGTCAGGTCTTTTACCATCATCTCGCATAAGGCCACGTGGTTCGAGGGTAGCTGCCACACTGACGCTGGTAAAAGCCCGACGGACTTTGTCATTAATAGAACTATGACGGGGCACACGTCCTGCACTAGAGACACATGCCAGTGGATGGTGACCAAACTTATCAACGGTTTCACCACACTGACAACGGTGTGCAACTAGGCAAGGAGAACCTAAACGCAAAGAGGTGGCCACCCGAAATGAGTTATTATCTAAAAGGGTACTTAGATTTTTGGAAGGCAGAACATGTAACCAAAGTCCTGATTCCCACTCGGAAACGGCGAGTAGACGAGCACGTTCTGATGAGCTGGTTGACGTATTTATAATATCTTTCCGTACTAGCTCACATTGTGGCTCGTCCCACAGTCTCTGAGAAGAAAAGACTTTGGGCAGATTCTGGTCAGGACAAGCAATTTTCCATAAGTCTAAAGCCGCCGCCACTTTCAGAGAAATACATCACTGTTTACAAAGAGAAAAAGAAATGTACCGAAAATGAACCGTTCTCACCTTTTGAGATTGATCTTTCACAACTAAAATGATGAAGCTAGTACGAAACCTCAAAATTGTTTCGAATTTCTGAAATTTGCTTCGATGATACGAACGAGTGTTTTAATTTTTTTTAACCAATATATCTTTGATTTTATAGATTTCCCGATATTTTTTTGTAAACAAAGATTTACTAACAAATATCTGGAACTCTAGAACCGAGTACATAGAGGCCCAAATAAGCGCCATAGAGCAACCCTGTCTCTCGCCGCATCTAGCTTCTGCCTGCAATCTTTCGTATTTGTTTGTCTATGGCATGGATAAACAGCTCATTGACTTTTAAGGAAGCGCGAAGGGCAGTCAATTCTGGACATTGATCAAGCTTCAGTGTTATTTCAGGGTACGCCCAATGAAAGATACGCACACGCTGTCCGTTTTGAAATCCGCTGCCTACCTTTCGACCTGATGATTAACATTAATCTCCGTAGGTATTATATTCTCTTGGATGATTTAAGAGGAAAGATATTATAGGCACGAATCCTAGGCCGCCGAAAAAAGTTGATGTGAGTTGGTAGTTTTCTTTTAGCTTCTAGCTTATCTATATACTTTATGTCCTCGGATGCGGTATTGTATAGGTGCCCACATGTCCGTTATTTTTTAAATATTTAATGCATTCACTGCCCAGTCTCAGCAGTGCGACACAGTTGCCGCTGCACACCGGGGTGTACTATTAGAAGGCCATGCGCTTACGTGCAGTGTTTAGTCTTTTGCAGTTTATATGCCTTTGCGTAACTCTACGCCGATAAGTCTACTTTCCTACGTAAATCTGGTTAAACATTACTTACCCAAATAAATGGAATTAACTGTCTTCCCGGAAAACGCGTGTAATGCTCCGGGCAGAAACAAGTAGCAAACAAAACAACAAAAATACTTAATACTATTTTATTGTATTGAATAGTCGGATTCTAAGGTTAAAGTCAATTAGACGCCCGAGTTATGTCTGTGAAGTAATACAAAATGTTGAACATATTGTGTTACTATAACTATGATTACAACTTTTTCATAAACAAAATCGATTGTCTTATAAAATAGAATCGGTTATGCATTAGGGCATGCCTATTTGATTGTCAGTCGAACTACCAAACAGAAAATAGGAGAGTGGAATGAGTACCTACCTCGCAATATTTTAGGTAACCCTTCCAAGCCTCCAGTTACTGAAGGTACCTTTGGAATGGGGGATGGAAAACATAACCTGGGACAGCAAGCAGCTGAGGAGTTGTAGTAAAACTGACAAGCAGTTCTGGATAGAGCATCACTCGAAAATGAAAGAGTATGTTGTAGGCCTTCAGTTATTTTAGTTTTTTAAATTGCCTTCCTGAGGAACAAGCAGGTGGGCCACCAGCAGAACTATAAAGCAATACCAACCTAGCAGGGCAAACACGCTTGATGACCTACCTAAGTAGTATTTCTCACGTTTATTAAATTTTTCCTGAAACGTCGGAAAAAATCCTAACTGAGTAGGTACTTACCGACATTTATTCGTAGACCGCATGTACCTAACACGCGGTAGGTACTCATAGTTAGGAACTTATTTTTGTGGTATTATTTACAATGTGAAACTTTTAAATAAAAATATAAGAGATAAGACTAGTTTGCCATTTCAAATGCTCGGCGTGCAAGGAAACAAACTTGGTGAAAAACCACTGGGATCTGTAACGGCAGCGAAAGGTGAACGCCACCGCTAGAACTCGCTGTAACCGTCTACAAAAACCAATACCTAATGATGTTCAAAGACAGTATAAGGACGCTTTCTTGCCGTGTGTTCTTAGAAGGACTTGCCGAGCCGTGTGCATTTAGAAGGACGTGCATTTGCAAGTTTGTTTTTGACTTAGGTGAAAAGACGGTAAAAGCACGCAAGTTAGAAACTCTTTTTCACGTGTGTGCATGGTTGCCGTTAACCTAGGTACTTGGCCTCGCACACGACTTCCTAGGTAGGTACCTACCTAAGCTCGGCACGGAGTTCATGCCTCTATCTTGGTGGCGAATTTAGACCAATCGAGGGAAAGCTTATTTATCGCTAGACCGTCACATTAATTTTGTGTAGGTAAACAGAGACGGAGCATTCTTACGTTATTCTATCTCTGTTCGTTATTCTCCAAAATAGGAACATTTTGGAGAATTAAAATAAGCCTCCTGGTCTTTTGATTTAGTTTAACTTAATGTTTTGTCTTACTTTTACGGAAAATATATAATTTTATGAATATTTTTTGTTTATATTGCTGAATAGTAATTTTCTGCGTAAATAAAGCCATTAGTTTCAGAACAAAAAAATAATTTTTATTCTATTTGAATCAGGGATAGTTAAGTCACAAAAAGACGCGAAATTTAATAAATTAAATAATTTATTTAAAGTTCACCAATTTACACCGAGTAAAATAAACATTTTAAATAGCACACTTAACAATAGTTTTACAAAAATAATAATGTTATATATCACAAAAAAGGTAAGTTTGTGGGAATTTCCCGTGATTAATAGTAAAATAGACACAAGTGCGTATTTGCACCAAACACAATGTCACGTACTGACATTTTGTTAGACCCGTTTTCAACAAACTTTTCTAAACGCGATCAGCGATCAGCGTATTACAACCTAATAAAGCTTTGAAAAACAGTGATTAGCTCACGTTACTTCGTAAGGTAGAACTGCTGGCTAGGTGAAATTATAAGTTTATTTGCGCATTATATTAAATGCAGATGATTTATGAGACTTCTGAACTCGTTTAAGCTGAATGTTGTTTTAAGTTTGGTGAAAACGGGCCTATACATACAAATAAACAAGGATTATATTAATAGGATTTAAATAATTAATATTTTTACTTCTGATGGTTTAAAAAACAACGAAAACCAATTAAATATTAATCTACAACTAAGGCCTCGTGGTGGACATATGTACACTTGATTCACTAGCGCCCCCTATGGTCCCAAACAATAGGTTTATTTATTATTTTATTTACACTAAATTACAGCTTTTATATAGCTTAAAATGTTTGGATTTCATTTTATAAAGTTAAAAGATTTTAACTTTTGTATTTTTATTTCTCTAAAAACATATTTTTATACGTTGCAGAGAAAAGTTATTTCAATGTTTGATTAGATTATATTACTTAATATGCGTTTCATTTATTGTTAAATGCAATTTTGGGGCTATGGAGTTTACAATTTTGCTATTTATAATTAATTAAATATGTAAGCTGTTATTTCTTAGCGATATTTAGTGACGTCAATATTTAACACAGCCATAGTTAAGTTTACCGATATGCATCTATTCTGAAGAAAAATTAATAACAAAAGCTGTTGCAATTATAGTAATACTTAGTAAACCTCAATATTTGAAAACGGTAAAACTACAGCGAGATCACATTTTACAAAAATATTCAGGCTTAACAAAAATCATAAAAACAACATGGTTTGGAGTTAACAATCGAATAAATTATTGGGGACACTGGCAAAAATGCCAAATATTACAATATTTTACTCAATTATAATTAATCTGTTATTAATAAATTTAATTATAATATCGTTAAAACCTATGATTTTCATTAAATTATTAAATCTTTTTACCATGAATATGAATATTATTTACGACCTATCCGAAGAGCACAAAAGTTACAATACCTTATAGGACGAATCTTCACAGACTGCCTGTGCCTCGTAAGAGCCATAACAACATAAAATAACCTTAATTTATGAACTACTAGCTGCTGCCCGCGGCTTCGCACGCGCTTTTCAAGTAGCCTACGTCCGTCCACGAGATACAATTTACCTCCCTGCCAAATTTCATTAAGATCCTTTCAGCCGTGAAAAGGTAACAGACAGACTTAAGTTACTTTCGAATTTATAATATTAGTATGAATTAACTTCACTATTTCAGTGTAGGATCAAAGAAGTTCAGTATTTCATTTAGAATTAAAATAATTTTAGTGTTATATCAAAAGATATGAAAATTTAAAACTTTGTCATTACCTGTGTAATACTTGAAAGTCCTGAAACAATTGACTTTCGAAAGCAACATTTTATTAATAACTCAAATTTAATTGAATATTTATACTTACTCTTCAATTAAATGGTCAATACTTATTTAGAACATTTATAAACAATCTAAATACATATTTACAGAAAATTACACAATAATGTGAAAAGTAAGCAGACAAAAAATCCCATTAGATATTAACATAATAATGAATAACGGATAAATATTTTACAAATCTTGATATAAAACGTAGACTTTGACACATTTGATAATCTGCATCCAAGATACACAATAAAGAGTGCCAAAAACATTACCATTGGTTAACTTAAGCTACACCTGTGTCAAACTCATCAATAGGATAGCTCTATTTTCGTAGCATAACTTAAGCGAAAAATATATTTCTCACACTTAGCTACTCTCCGCCTTGAAAGGCACCCAAAACAAAGCCTAAGGAGTTTTAACAGTCTGGTTTTACGGCATTTATTTGCACTCGCCAGTTTAAAAGTTCAATCGGAATCACACTCATTATTTGTTTTCCTTTCGTTACTTAGTATTTTCTACTAAAGTCGTGTTTGGCTGAGTTATGGCAACCCTTATACAGCAAGCCATTTAAAAACTGACACAACAAAGATGGCCGTCATTCACAACTGATTCGTAGGAAACCACATGACCGCCGTTCACAGCTGATTTGAAGCTACTTAATTATTTTCTACTACCTTGAGCGCCTTCGTCAATCCGGGATATTGATTTCTGCCCAGATAGGGCAGAAGGGCGACGCAGGGCCTCCCCAGGACCAACCCCGGGGTATCGCGAGATGGCTGAGACCAGATTTGATGGCTCCGGAGAAGCCATTGAAGTTGCTCTTGTCTATGGTGCCAGGACAGAGTATGCTACTGACTCCTTGCGCGGAGGCGTCGACGGTGGTCACCACTTCTTGGTCGAGGAGTGGCTCCAAGTTTGTTAGTGCTGGAAAGATTTAATAAGTCATTAGATTTGGTACTTACCAAACAGTTAAGGGTGACACAGGCATTTGCTGCTTAACTGTTGATAACAGAAAGGATGTGGGCGCAAATTTGTTTGAAGTTGGCGCAAACTACTATAAGGTATGCGTTTGTGCAAGTTTCACCCTAGCTGCATACTGTAGAAAATAAGTGGATAATATAGTTTTCTAAAATATTCAAAATGAATTGTGGCCCTGAACATTTACAATTTCTAATGAGATTTGGCTTACTAATAAATTTTAGCCCTGCACAATTAGACTCTCTAAAGATATTTGCCTTTTACTAATTGATTTTGGCCCTGAACATTTAGAATTTCTAATGAGACTAACTAGGTTCCTAATAATTTAATATTGATGAAGGTACATTACATACCTACATAATGCTCGCGGACAACGGCTGTTTATCATAATCATAACTCATTAGAATGAACGATAAGATTTTTTTTTGCATATCTTTTAATCTGCTCTAAACAGTTTTAATCACTAAGCTATGGTTGTTGCTACTAGAAAAACATACTTCCTACCTCGATGATCTTCAAATCGTATTATGCGAATATTATTTAATTTGCGAATTAAATTTTGCCAGTCCGTCTGTTACCATTTTAGGACTTAAAAATGGCTGAGGTTTGACAAGGCAAGGTGGTAGATTGTTTTCTACCTCAATTTTATCTAGGAAAATGCGTGAATAGCCGCGGACAAAAGCTAGTATGCAGATAAGTTATCGTAGCTGTTGCTTTTCCTTCTAATTAAATCCATATTAATATTATAAATTCGAAAGTAACTCTGTCTATCTGTCACCTTTTCACACCACGGCTGAACGGATCTCAATTAAATTTAGCAAGGAGGTAAATGGTATCCCGAGGCATAGGCTACTTAGAAAGCGCGTGCGAAGCTGCGGGCACCAGCTAGTAAATACATAAAAGCTAGAGTAGCCAGTTCTTAACAAACAAGCTTATCATTATGCAGGTGTTCAATCGGTCATAGGTTCATCTATAGATAACTGTTTTCCATTATTAATCACAGACAAAGGAATAAACACGTCATTAGAAGATTAAACTTATTGGAGCATGATATAATATTATATCATTTATACATAAATAAATAATGCTGGACATTCCACACAGCATCATCTAGCCCCAAGCTAAGCACAGCTCGTGTTATGGGTAATAGATAACTGATATACTTAATACATTACGTAGACAGATATTTTTACTAAACATAGAGGGGTATTTTCTCTAAGTTTAGTAAAACGCCCGGGACTAATATTTGCAAATCGTACAAACATTTGTCCCTACGTGGGAATCGAACCAGCAACCTCCTGCGTCGCAGGCGGATCATTGAAATGACCACACATTTAATTATCAGGTGCCGCCTTAGCATTGGTCCTCTTAAATAGAACCGCTGCATTTACAAAGTATAATTTAGCACACATTACGCATTTTGTATTTGTATTTACTTTATTAATTAGAACTTATTAAATTTTAATTTTTTTTACACTTTAAATTATACCATAGAAGGTTATTCTAGCGTCGACAGTTACAACGTGTTGCCACACATTCGGCATGAAGTTCTAGATAAACAAATAATATCATAAACATACCGTCATAGTATCTACCTAACATTGTTAGCGATTGAAAAACGTCCACTGCTGAACTTGCCTCCCCAAACAAGTGGGGGTTGTGCCATAATCACCACGCTTGGCAGGCTGGTGATCGCAGTGGAGGTGTTAAAACTACACAAAAGCTGCCCTTTTGGTAGGTTCCTTAATCTGCTCTTACGAGATCACGGACAGAGTTGGAAGGGTCGATTCTTACGCCGCGACCCCCCTCGGCCAAGGCGCAGGACTGGTCATTGTAGCGATCTAGGGGAAGGCATATGTCCAACAAATAAAGCAATGGACATATTTTGTAGAAACGTTTACATGCTTGGTGTCAGTTCTGATGTCGCCAAAATTTAACGCTGAAAATAAAAGGATGGCGTTTAATTAGTTTAGTTTAGTTTTGGCGACATCTGAATTCACACCATTGTCCTGCGTACTAAAGTCCCCCATGATCGCCAAGTTGAAACTTGGTCGCGGTCGCTCGCTCAGATGTGGAGGGGGAGGATACACCGTTGGTTCTAATTGCTAACACCCATGTATCTACATGTATGAAGAGAAGTGAAAACTTACATGTGACATTGTCCTTCGTACTAAAGTCCCCCATGATCGCCAAGTTAAACTTGGTCGCGGTCGCTCGCTCAGATATGGAGGCTATACTCCGTTGGTCCTCTTCGCTAAGGCGGCCCGTGCATTGTATATTGACTAGAATTATCGGCCGGCCGCATAGGAGGAAAGCTGGGGAAGAAAATAAGAAGTTGATCTGCTTTAATACATGTATTATGCGTATAGTACAATACTTATTGACTATGGAGTGGACGACTTCTGCGGCGCAGTAGGTTATGGTCCGCATGAGTGACAGAAAGTTTAGTTGCGGTTTCGAGCGGGAATCATATCTATACTACGTTCTAGAATTATAGGTAATTTTTTGTAAGCAAAGGAGTGGCAAAACCAAATAAATATTGGTGTAAATTATTTACGACACTGGCAGCATCGGAGCAAATCGAAGACATTCGAAACCATTTTTGTTTGTGATAGCTTTTATTCATCATTTATTTTGTCTTTTGTCCGTTTTTTGACTCGAATTTGCACTGTTTTCGCTGCGCGTTTCCAATTATGCGTTGTTGATGTTTTCGTTTTTATTTTTAGTGATCATCTTGCCTTGTTGTATGTTATAGATACCAGTTTACGTAAAATTTTAATCCATAAAAGTATCTATTTACAAAAATATCTTATACTTTACAAAATATTATATATGATCTACTAACATTAGTTCCTAGTCTAGGTGTTTACGATCGATCATCCATCAGGTACCTATAACACAACTCTGCTTACCAATAGTAAGCAGAGAGTGTTATTATGAATTATCTAGTACTTTGTCAAGTGGCTACCTATGTCATGCTATGTGAAGTGACCAGGATTATCTATAACTAAGCTGGTATGCGTTGAGTGAACACCGCAGACTTTTCGCATTCTCAGAATAAATTACAACGATGATTCGGTGCACTCAGGCAAATTCTGTTATACCTAATCAGATCAAGTAGAACCAATTGAAAATTACGCACCTACAGAATACCAAGACTAACCTCAGACCAGACCAGACCATCTGCTACGTAGTGTCCGTACGTATGAAGGTCAGAAAGAACAAAACAATTGAACAAGCGATAAGAAAGAAATCGAACGAAAGAAACAAGGCGTTTCGTAAAAGCAATAAAAACGAATTCGCAGAGTACCTAGTGAAGTTACGCGGAACGCCGGAAGCAATATTGTTGGTGTTACAGTGTTTCAACTGATACACGCAAGGTTGGCCAACGATTAAACAAGTTGAATACCTAGCATCAATGAACATTTCAGAATACTAAGAATTTTATCAATGAGATTATAAGATAAAGACAATGCTCAATACCTAATCTATACATCGTTTTTGGCTACCTACTGTCGAATTTAGACATTTATTTATGCGAGAAATTAAAATAATCTATCGACAGCGAAGTTCAGAGATATATTTAATACTAGCTGCTGCCCGCTGCTTCGCACGCATTTTTTAGGTAGCCTATGTCCGTCCTCGGGTTTCCATTTACCTCCCTGCCAAATTTCATTGAGATCCGTTCAGCCGTTTAGGCGTGAAAAGGTAACAGACAGACTTACTTTCGAATGTATAATATTAGTATGGATAAGGAACGGCTATAATACAAATGCAGGCTCTTATATAATTTTTCTGCAGTCGGTTAAAAAGATACATAAATTGGTATCAATTCAGATGTCGCAGAAATAATTTGACAGCACTAAAAACGATGAAGTCATAACGATCGAAATAAAAAGGACGACATCATTTTTAAAGCTTACTAATTAGTTTAGTTTTGGCGACATTTAAATATGCTGAATTGACACCATAACAAGCCTAAAGGACCCTAATAATTCCTCACAGATGACAGAAGATTTTTGTCATCTGTGTAATTCCTGGGTAACTTTTTTTTAAAACGATTTTATGATTTTTTAGGAAGAAATTCATAGGCGGCTCTAAACTCGGAAATACAGCGTGCAAAGCTGCGCGCTGTGCTAATCTAAGACATCATGACATTGGCGGATGATTCTAAATCAAAAGAAATCTATAAAAATATTCAATCATAGATCATCAAAGCCGTTCTGGTGCCAAATTAAAATGCTCACCGCCCACTCGACCAATGCAGTCTTCATTCATACAATTTATATGGGCCGACGGCCAGCGGCAAGCTGAATTGACCTCTACACCGAGGGAATAAGGTTAGTGAAATTATTAATGTGAGTGGTATAAAAGGTGCTGATTTGCATAATTGTAATTGGCCGAGTTCGGCGATGGTAACGACTTACTGTAGGTAAGTTGCTATTGTGAATGTTTGATGCTGTTGCTTGGCCAAGAGGATAGTGACCTTGGCGAAATAGTATAGTCTGTATAAGGCTGTATCCAGCTCAATCCCTATCACGTTTGTGTGAAGAGAGATATAGAGCCTTTTTCAAGATAAGCTTTGGGTCATCATCACGTTCAACTAGACTAATAAAACTACTGCTGTTTGTAAGTAAATGCTAAAATACTAGACGAAAAAAACATATTAAAGTCTCCTTCCTTCTCCGCAAAGTTAAAATACAGACATTATTCAGTAAGCATGAATGTAACTTGACTTTCCACGATTATAAGATGTCTTATCTACTAACATAATACAGGTATATAAAAAGGACTCTCAAACGTCTCTGAGATTCCAGATTCTCTATAAAATTTGACAAGTAATTACAAACTAGTTTCTGCCCGCGGTTTCGCACGTGCTGTTTATGGAAACGGTAGATGGCTGTATCTATCCCATGATTACTTACTACCTGAAGAGAACAAAAATACTCATGACACGAAGAAAAGACCTAGAGCTCGGGGTATATCCGAGGCTTAATATAGCCAAGCATGGCAGTAGGTACCAGGCAGTAAAATTATTTAATGTTCTTCCTACTGAAATGAAAGCAATTGACAATCCAAAAATTTTCTAGAATAATTTCAAAAAACTTTTGTTGAAGGGGTGTATTTACACAATTGACGAGTTTATCACACGAAATTAATTATTATGTTAGCAACAAAGATGAATCGGATTATACATAATTGCATGCAATTCCTTTAATTATGTACCTTATGCATAAACGATGTAAATTATTTTTGATTATATAAACTAAACTAAATCCCAAATATCTGCACGATCCGTTTAGTAGTTCTGGCGTGAAGCAGTAACAATCTTACTCGAACATCCATCTATCAATCCTTCCAAACTTTGTGTGATTTATTTGTTTAAATACTTTATTTTATTGCACACATTTAACAAAAGTATACAAAAGGTGGGCTTAATGCCGATGGCATTTTCTACCTGCCAACCACACATGGTAGAAATAAAACAAAGAGGCGTGCTATAACTAAACTAAGCTAGTTAAACTACAGCAATTAATAATAAAACTTGCACTATATAATAATACATATAATATATATATATATTATAATAGGTACTTACAATGTTTTAATGAAAAAAGGTGTAGTGACACATTTTAGCATAAAGTACGCGGCGCAACCGCGTTTCGTGAACTCAGCTTTTTCAGAGCTAAGCCGAGTTTAACCAGTCACTCCTTAACCCTCTGTTGTTTCATACATATTCTAAAGTCACTCCTCAACCCTCTGCAGTATCATACATATCCTAAAATAAGGATTAAAGATATCGTAAACGTTAATTTTATGTACTCGTGTCTCGTATATTGAATAGACGCAGTAAAGTGAAACGAACTCTCTTTTATTACAACCAACCCACAATAGCATAAAGACTGTATATATAGATAAATACAAAAGTGAAAAAAAAAACAATACGGAGTGACTCCCTCCCGATGAAGTCCACACCTCGGGAGGTTAAGAAATAGCCAACTGACAGGATGACGCAATATAGATGCAGCGACGACGACACGCGGTATGGAATGCGCAGCAGAAGACGTCAGCAGATCCCTTTCCGGCCATCTACAGAAGCCCTATTGAGAAAGCCAGTCATCAGTCTATGGATATGGTCTAGCGGCAGATGTAAAGAAGATTTTTGGAGCCAGCAATATCTGAGGTATACTCAATCTTATAGAAAATGGTGTTTATACCTGCAGATTCACTCAAGATTATTGCCCGGTTGGAGTAGCTACGCTCACCGGAGGATCAGTGTTGGAATTGGAGATATGGCTCATTCCCACTGCTACGAGTGACTGGCATGCGATGTTCCTGCGCTACTTGGAGACCAAGACAGAAAATGACGGCGATTTAGAGAAGGTTCTGATGTGTAGGATTGGACAAGGTGTATCGTGTCATTAGTGTGTGCGTAAAGTTTATCAAAAAGTAAATTCAGTGAGAAAAAATTTTTTTTTTTTAGAGTCAGTGTTAATTCTTAGAAATTATCGCATAAGAGAGTACCTAAACGGTAACACGGTACGGTAACGTGAGAGCCTCACTCACACATTGTAATGTAGCGAGCTATTTGCAGCGTTAGCGAATTTGCAATTTTGTTTGAGATTATGTACTCTACCTGGGCAACTTAAATATTTTAGTTGATGATATTTCATATTTTGATTTTCTTTTCAAGTTATTTGATGAAAATATAAAAAATAAATATTGTTTGTGGATTTTATGTAAATTTATTATAGCTAAAAAAAGGTTTATTGTAACTACTTTAATGTTAGGGAATCCAGAATTTTTAAGTTTATATAATGAAACATTTTTAAGTTTACTTTTATATTTTATTGTTCATTGTTTACAGCTTTATTAAAAGATTAAATGATATAAATGAATAATAATATTTTTTTCAAAAACATTGTATGTAAATTTACAAGTTGACTGTACTTTTCGTGTTCATTCAAATAAACTTTGATATTATTGTAACTACCTACTTAAGAATGCGACTTCGAAACATGAGCGCATTGTTGTTGTCAGCAAATTTGTTCGTGTAGGCACGAACTTGTGTAACTTATTAGAGATTTTGAATTGTTAAGTTTTAAATTGAACCTTTAAGGATGAAAAATTTTATTGTATAAAATTTTTGAAAAAAGGGGAGGATTGATGTAGTGACACAGTTTAGCATAAAGTACGCGGCGCAACCGCGTTTCGTGAACTCAGCTTTTTCAGAGCTAAGTCGAGTTTAACCAGTCACTCCTCAACCCTCTGTTGTTTCATACATATTCTAAAGTCACTCCTCAACCCTCTGCAGTATCATACATATCCTAAAATAAGGATTAAAGATATCGTAAACGTTAATTTTATGTACTCGTGTCTCGTATATTGAATAGACGCAGTAAAGTGAAACGAACTCTCTTT
The DNA here is from genome assembly GCA_963662085.1 of Eupithecia inturbata. Lineage (NCBI taxonomy): Eukaryota > Metazoa > Arthropoda > Insecta > Lepidoptera > Geometridae > Eupithecia > Eupithecia inturbata. The sequence goes on along the minus strand of OY759180.1, from coordinate 2,292,440 downwards.
TATTACAACCAACCCACAATAGCATAAAGACAATATTTATAGTAAATACAAAAAAGGCAACAAAAATCACAAAAATTTAAAAAGATGGTTGAGTTACCTAAAGAAGTCGGATAAAGATTCCTTATAAAATGCTCACGTGTCAACTTTTTAAAACCATCCTTTTATTCGACTTTCCTGATATCACAGGGAAGAGAGTTCCAGAGTCTAACAGCCTCAATAGAAAATGATTTGATTGTGGTAGTGTCAAGTGCACAACCAGCGATACAGTACTCCGTTTATCTTTGCCTACACATTAGAATAGGATTTTATTCAGCTCATCCTTTTGCAATATCTCATACTATTTAAAAACATGACTCATTTGAAACAAAGGCAATATTTTAATATGGAAATCGACTTTAGACTGGCGATAAATGTTGACATTGACTATGTTTGCGAACCATTTCGAAATTCCAAACGAGTAGTATGTCTGTAGAATCAATATTTATAGTTGTTTGACGTTGATAATCAGAGCAGAGTAATTTATAAAGTGAAAACTAGACCCGACCACATATTATTTGAAATGAAATAAGCGTTCAAATTGTTCCAAACTTACCGACTGTGTACATTACATAACTACTATTCCATTTTGAACATAAATATTATTGATGCGTGGTGTAGTTAAGATAATATTAAGTATTACAATAATTTAGCGTGTTTTAAAAAAAGATAAACAGACTTAAAATTCCGGTGAGAACCTACATAATATTCATCTAGGTCTCGGACGTACGAAATCACCACTCCGTTACTTTCTCTGACCGAAGCGAAGGTCTATGTTCACGTACAAATAATTTAGTTTACACTACTGGCGACATCTAGTTATAATTCAAGTCTAATTTAGTTTGATGATGACACATGTATGAAACTGTTGACGCCCGTTGCCAAGGAAACCATTAATTAGGGAAATTATCATATTCTGAAGAATTTTTACAAACCTACGCTTTTCGGCGCACATAGCAGTTCCTCGAGAATCAAACATAAATAAATAAATCATAATGCTGGACAATCAACACATCATCATCTAGCCCCAAAGTAAGCAGAGCTTGTGTTATGGGTACTAGATGACTGATAAACTTAATACAATACATAACATAGATAGATATTTTTTATTATATATAGAAAATACCCAGAACACCCGGAACAAATATTTGCAGATCGTACAAACATTTGTCCCAAGGCGGGAATCGAACCCGCAACCTTCTGCGTCGCAGGCGGACCTTCGCCCGCCGCGCCACATCGGTCGTCCCGCAACCTTCTGCGTCCTTCGCGCGAAAACATAAAGGAGACCAACTCATAATCAATTCATAAACAACAACGAAAGAATCATCAAAAACTATTAACAAATCGGGCAGAAAAACTGTTGTAGCTAGTCGTGTTTCTCTAAAAATAATGTTGCTTTTTAAGTTTAACGGGATAAATACTAATCCCTTGGGAATAAAATGTTTATGGGACACCTCGGGGTCATTCATTCTCTATACAATAGTGAAATAATCGGTTAAATCGGCGTAAAACCATAGGCGGAGATATCAAGTAAGATACATACACAAAAAAAAAACATGCAGCATGCATGCAAAAGAAAAACAGCAGACGAACTCAGAACCTTCTCCATTTTGAAGTCGGTTCAAAATGGAAAACGTTCTATGTTAGTCAGTCAACTAACTTCTAAAAGGCTAAGTACGAAACGACGAACTTATCTAAGGTCGTTTAGGTTCTGGGTAATTTTTTTTAGTTTTTTTATAACTGCCTTGTTCACATCACGTTTTCTTTATAAAACAATACGCAGTTATTACAATAACTGCTATTTTCTCAGACCTTCGTTACGCTCAACTCATTCAAGAAGTATTCAAGGCCGGCAAATGCCTGCTTCGAAGAGATTTCCGCTATGAGTCTAATGATAGAATGAAGTCCTTTTGCAAGTCACTCGAATCTACATTGCGATTTGCACATTTCATACATTTATACTAGTACAACAGTACAGCTGTACCGATGTTTATCAAACATAGTTAAAAAAACCTTGGGCGAAGTCTCCTTTAAACGAAACCTACCTGCTGGTCATTGCAGGAAGGCTGGACACAGCCTCCCCCTTCATGCAGCCCTGGACTAAGGCCCATATTCTCTGTTAACTCATATTTTTTTCTTAGTTTTTAGTGTTATTTTCAATTTAATTTATGGTATTTTAATTTATTCAATTTATTGTAATTTGTTAGTTTCTGTGCATGTTACGTAAAATAATTCTCGTTATGGACTGTGTATGTAATGTGCTATGTCTGATATAAATGAGATTTGATTTATGATGTAGCTCCCAAACAGGTCACACGTCAAAGTCAAAACACCTCTTATTTGCGTTGGGGTAGTTGGGTACGTTGTCTGTCGGTACGGTATCCTTAATGTACCAACCTGGACTGGTGAGATTGTGGTCAAACGAAACTAAATTATATTCTTGAAACAAAAAACGCGAACCTGATTAAATTCAACTCGATTTTTTTTCAATTAGTAGTTGTTATGCAAGAGTAAGTAAACAACATCAAGATTAACCAAGGTCAGCTGATGAGATCATGTCAGTATTTCGTATTAGAGTATTTAAAACTGATAATGATAAGCGTAGGTAAGTGGGCTATGCAGCATCAATTAGACAATGTACTGAGCGAGGTTCATTATGTAAATGAACCGAACGATGTCCAACTTAGTCAACAATGATCCATTTCGTGACGGGTTTACTGGTAAAGGAAAAACACGCACATGCAAATGTACCTACAGAAAACAGAACAGATGTCTCTAAATGGTATTTACAAGTAGATTGTTAGTCGATCGTTGACTCGACAATCAACAAATTAGAGAATAATTTTGGTGATGATGAAACGAAGACTAATAAATAACAAAGAAAATTACAATCAAATAATAATAATAACTTGATTTTATTATTTGATTGTAATTTTCGTTTTTAATAAAGACGTTAAAAAATTAGATGTATACAATAACAAACAATTCCTCAATTGTCAACTCACACAAAGGCCATTGCCGTTGGGACAAAATAGAGCAGCCTTAAGGCAAGCACTAAGCCAAGCCGTTCAATCTTCGTCTAAAAATAAAATTTTTAATGAAATTCCAGGTGGGATTAATTTTTTTTCAACTCAAGAACTAGTGCTGTAGACGGATGACAGGAACGCTGGAATTTCTAAGCCTCCTACTAATTTGACAGGCAGGGAGGCCTGCGACCATGCCTTGTCATCTAAATCGACATTCAAAACCGATGATAGACTTTATTATGTTGTCTAAGCCTTCCCAGAGCTCGCTGTGTTTCCACAGTTTATTACATCTCAAAGAATACGCAAATTTAAGTATAAGAAGACAAAACCGAATTATTGTATTGTATTAATTTTTAGCAGTCTGTCAGAAGTTTTAAATTTTCTCATCTACAAAAGACTCATCAAGAATTGTTGAACCAAGGAGGCGAAGTGAACATTTATCTACAATTGTTATTTATTTATTTAATTATTAACTAGCACGATTCATACGATAATATTATGATATTACAACCAATTACACTAGTTAATTACAATACCTATTATTAGAACAAATGAAACATAAAAAATTATACATGAATAACAGTTATGCAAAACTAATAATGATTGATCATTTATAAAGATTCCAGACAAATAAAGTTCTATAAAAACATTATGCATTTATTGTTATGTTGGGGGCCAAACTATTGAATTTTCCAATGATATTGTTTTTGTCTACCCAAGTGTCCGAAATAAAAAGCTCGCACTTGATGGCAAGGCTAGATATGGCCGGAACAAGAGGGTTGCCCTGCTGACATCCAACACCGGACAATATTACTTTGTTCCTGTAAAATCATTTTGACGGTAAACCGTAACCAGAGAAAAGGGTAAATTTCTGGAATTTTGTCTTTAATTTCTTCTAGCAAGGCGCTCCTGCCTACGGAATTTAAGGCGTTTTTGACGTAAGCTAATAATGCTTTAGCAGAAAACGTTATAGACGTCTATAAAAAGGTACCTGTAGCTCTGTTTTTTTTTTAATTATGCTCTAAAGTGCAAGTCAAAAGGAAAATACGAGTCACGGTAATAATAATAAAGATTAAGATGTTTGTAAACCTGAATACGTAAGATAAGTGTTTATAAATAAACCGCCAAGTGCGAGTCGACTCGCACACGAAGGCGGAACCCTTCGTAAAAATCTGGCAACTTTTCCAAAGAACATCAAATTTTCACTTGTTTGGAGACCCCTTTAAATGTTCAACTTTATTTTATTTTTAGTGTTTTTTATTATTACAGTGTTACATAATTATAGAAAGTTTCATGTGTCTACCTATTGTAGTTCAAGAGATACAGCCTTGACAAATTAAGAGCAAAAATAACCAAAAAAAAACACGTTTGTTGTATGGGAGCCCCCTTTAATTTTGCTATTTATTTTATTTTTATTATTTGTTGTTTTATCTGAAAATTTCAACTGTCTACCTCATTCGGTTCATAAGATATAGCCACGTGACGGACGGACGGACAGCGGCGGCTTAGTAATAGGGTTCCGTTTTCACCCTTCGGGTACGGAACCCTAAAAAGGAAAATTCTCCGTTTTGTGAATTGAGAGAAGATAATCTTATTATCTCATTTTATTTGGGGATCAGGTATTGACATAAGACAGTACATATACAGGTGTCCATTGGCAAAACTCAGATTTGTAAAGGAAAAAAATACGAGTACATAAAACGTTAAGAAAACTAGTAAGTATTTATAATAAATCAATGATAAAACGTGCAGATTTTGTTTTTAAATGTTATTCCATCTAAATGTTTTCCATTGAAATATTAAAATTTCAAATACTAATTTTGCTTACTGTATGTATGATTTCGAAACGATAGGTACTAATTACCTGAAAATTATAGCTTCTTTAACATCGAGGTAGAATTCTAACTCGATGTTCTTTAACTATTATTTATGTAATTATTATCTTTACTAAATTATGGCAGGCGCTTTTTTATTGGTAGTTTTGAGTTAGTTAGGTAGTATTCGATTGCTTGTGCTTGAGAGGGCGCGTTGCGCGCCATTTTGTGAAAAGGATAGGCATAGGATTTCGCGTTCATAAAAGCGGGACCGAGCATACGTTTTTGGAACGGCCTAAGTGCAAAAATAAAGTTTTTATGAACTTATGAAGAAACTGGTTCCAGTAACCAAATGATTAGTAATAACCTACGAATCAAAACATAAGTCATTTCAATAGACCGCAGGGTTCCCGAGATCTCGACCAAGTTATGTGCGAAACAGTGCACTTTCATGTTTATTTATAATTTTTTTCTTAATCGTTTTTTACTTTAAAAAATGTAGAATTTTATGTAATTCGAGTTATTTACCAAGTGGATCCAGTGAGTACTGAGATCCAGGCCTAGTTTGACAACCAAACCCATAGTTTCGCTTCGTAACTGACCGCAGCTTTGCGGTATGCAGGTTAAAATTGCCTTGTCATCCCAGGTCCAATAAATTAATGCTTCAGTCTGATCTATTCAGGAATTTTGGCGCGAAGAGTTAACAAACATGCATCCAAACATTTGCATTCAAAATATTATTGAGATATTTATTGAATCTATAAATTACATAACACGAACAAAATTGAGCCCAGAATTACGCAGTATTGTTAGGTGACCTCTATCTGAATGTGAGTTTGACCTTACGCACACAATGTGATACAATTTCACTCAAAACGACCTTTTCAGATTTGAAAAGGTTATAATCTATTTGAACAACCCAATTTGTTACAAAGCATTATAAAACGGTATTGTACAACTGAGGGTTTCAAACATTTCAAAGGCGAAATGTGTCCGACATTCATGTATTCAGCTATTGTTGTGAATTCAGTAAACTTCCTACGCAAGAGTCCTACTTCTGTAATCCAACAGTCCAATTTGCGACGGAAATGATTTGTATGCGTATCCATACTAATATTATATATTCGAAAGTAATTTCTGTGTGTATATGTTACCTTTTCACGCCTAAGCGGCTGAATGGATCTAAATGAAATTTGGAAGGTAAATGGTATCCCGGGAACGGGCATAGGCTACTTAAAAGCGAGTGCGAAGCCGCTGGCAGCAGATAGTACCTACTTGATAATATAAGAAAAAAAAATCCTGGGTAGTATGAACATTCATGTTTAGTCTAATAAGTATGGTTTACATAAATTGTAAACCATGCAAGCTGAAGACAGGGCGCTATGGCGCTCATATAGGAGGCCTATGTCCAGCAGTGGACTAAGATAGGTTGATGATGATGATGATGATGAAGACATAAATTGTAACGACTTAGTTTCTTCACTTCGCATGTCTTCGGTATATGTTTTTAACCATTTTTAGGGTTCCGTACTCGAAGGGTCAAAACGGAACCCTATTACTAAGCCTCCGCTGTCCGTCCGTCCGTCTGTCACGTGGCTATATCTCATGAACCGTAAGAGGTAGACAGTTGAAATTTTCAGATAATGTGTATTTCTCTTGCCGATATAACGACAAATAATATAAATAAAATAAATATCAAAATTAAAGGGTTTTGTTTGCCTTTTTTGCTCTTAATTTGTCGAGGCTGTATCTCTTGAACTACAATAGGTAGACACATGAAACTTTCTATGAATAAGTAACACTTTAACTGTAATAACAACAAATACTAAAAATAAAATAAAATTTAAAGGGGTCTCCGAACATGTGAAAACTTGATGTTCTTTGAAAAAGTTGCCTGTTATGTGAATAAAGTTGACTTAAAAGGAAATTTAATGCACCCAGGTGAATAAAGTGAATAAAGATTTTTAAAAATACATAATACAAATTAATCATGACGAACTTTAATTATGAGAAATATGTTTAATTTTGTAAGAATTGTAAAGCAATTTGTGCTAAAAGTATTGTGTAAAATATTCAGTTTATGTATTATTAATATTCACATCATTTATTTTAAATCTCGTTATAAAATACATTTTTTACTATAGAAAATAAAATATAATGAAACTATTCTACAGTAAAAATATGTCAAAACGGTGAATCACCGGCCGCGAAGCTAGCCCTAAGCGGCCGGTGACTAGGGCTGCCGGCTGCAGAGAGAGGAACTTCCTGACGATGCGCGCCGAGTCCTGGAGTACCGTCTTTTGGATCTGACCCTTGAATCCAACTTTCTAGCGAGAGTCTCTTGAGATGTTGATTGAGGCCCTTCGCTATTATTATTATTATATCATTCGACTATCTGTAAATCATAGTTTATAAAATGTAAATCCTTTTTTTAACCGTAAGTTTTGTATACAATATTAGAATAACTAGTTTTAGAACTGTGGATTTTGTAATACCAATAAAAATATAATAAAATCATGGTCAGTAATGCCAAACCTTTTGATAACGTGTGTTTTTGCGATTCATGTAAACCCTGGAACCCTGTTAACTGGCCTGCATTGGCATATGCATACTGAGCAAAATCAATATTTTCGAGAACACGCAACGTTACATGCACATCATATGATTATGAGCACTGGCTATCGCGTTTCCGCTGTTTCTTTCGAGCGTGAATGTTGGAAACAATAGGCTTGGGACAGGGTGTTTAGTTGGGACCTGTAGTGTTTATCATTAATGGTATGCTATCACCAGGCAATAAAAAATCACAACAAATTGCCCAATGAACTAAAAGCCATACCATTATCAATTTATATAAAATTAAATTAAAAGTGTGGTTAATGGATAGATGTTTTTATGACATGAAGGAATATTTTAACATAGTAACATAATTTTGACACACATTTTGAATTAATAATATTAGCTTTAGTTATCTGAATAGTAAGTAACTTAACCTTTGACATATTACTTTAAAAGGCCTAAAATTTTTATTTAGCATTAGCATGCCTCGACAAGGCAGAATGTATTGGAATTACCATTATTATTAAGAGCTTTTGTACCTACATTCCTGCGAATAAAATGATATGATTTGATTTGCAAATCATATCATTTATTCGGATCGGTATGTTGTCTTTGCATGTGTTGGGTAGTTAGTTTAATAACCGGCCTAGTAGGTACTGTAATTATTTTCAGGTGAAAAAATTGGTAGAGCTACTACACTATAAATTTTTGGTTCACACAGTGTTAACTAGCTTTTACCCGCGGCTTCGCACGCGCTTTTCAAGTAGCCTATGCCCGTCCCCGGGATACCGTTTACCTCCCTGCCAAATTTCATTAAGATCCGTTCAGCCGTTTAGGCGTGAAAAGGTAACAGACAGACAGACAGAGTTGCTTTCGCATTTATAATATTAGTATGGATTACGTGTGGTAGGAGAAAACAAGGGACGTTTTTTGCCCTGTACTGGTATGAGCCAGAATTAACCAGCTAATAATTATTATCGGTTGGTTCTGTAAGTAAGAGAAAGAAGACCTGGTTTTTATGTTAATTTTTATAGTTTCAAAGGTAGAGTTTACGTAAATCAGGATAATTTACGGTTAGACCATAGTTCAAGCACAAAACACGTTTTTATGACATGACGTAACGTTCCTTATGCAGTTTCATATTCCTTAACAAGTATAAACTTAAATGGTTTACAATAACATAATTCCGTTATTATTGTCAAACTAAAGCTTGATTTCCGTTAAATTTGAAATAAGCAAATTTAAAGGATATTCCGAAACGCCGCGACGGTTTTAATTTGAAACACGGGCAGAGAAGTACAAAAGGCTCGATCAATAACCTTTCAGAATTTTAATCAAAAACAAGCCGATTAACAATCGATCCTTTTGTGAGATGGGATTCCGCAGACAGACAACAACTAGACAAGTCTAACTTAGGGAGTTAACGCACCCAGGATTCAGGAGGAAATATTTGCAGATCACCCGCATCCTTTGGCTGCGAAGCTTCTCCCGCTATGCCCCATATGTCGACGCACTTTAAGTTCTATAGCTACTTCATTTTTTATCATTATTCTTAAAATACCGGTAAAAAAAAATTCTGGAAACAATCCACATACACACAGCATCATCTAACCTACTGATATACATAAGTCATTACAAGACATTACATCCATAGTTTTTTTTACTATACATACATAAAAAAAACACCCAGAACAAAATATCGGCAGATCGTCCAAACATTTGTCCTGAGGCGGGGAACGAACGCGCCACCTCCTGCGTCGCAGGCGGACCTACTTTGCGCCACAGAGGTCGTCAGGTATTAGTGCTATTTCTACAACTAACCTTGTGCTGCCACTTGACACCGCTCTCCCCTAAGATTAGACAGTTCTGTCAGCATTGCCCTGACAGCACTGTCTTCCGTCAGCAGGCACACTTGGTAAACCTTGATGTCCTCTACAGTCACTCCTCGGTTCGACGCATCGTAGATGAAGCCTAGTTTTTGGCTGGAACAAGGATTAACTTAAAGCTTTCAAATGTGTAGGTATCTTAGCCTAGCCTACGAGTGCGTAGGCTAGGCTTTTCCTGGAATATAATTTGACTAGTTGTTGCCCGCGGCTTCGCACGCTCTTTTCCGAGATAGAAATGAATTTTAGCAGGGAGGTAGGTGGTGTCCCGGGGACGGACATAGGCTACTTTTTATCCCGGAAAAGAGCGTGCGAAGCCGCGGGTAATAGTTAGTTCTAAATAAATTATTACTTGATACAATATACTTAGAAAAAATGTTACGAGCATTCAAAGTCAATCTGTGTAAAAATCAAATCTGTGTAAAAGTTATAAATCGTGACCACTTCAAAACACATTAAAAAAACTAAAGTGATATTGAGTTTAGTTTTCTTTTAAAAAGTTCTTCAGTTATTACACTTTGCAACGATATGCTACTAATATCACATAAAAAAATATTAGGTAGGCGGTTAAAATAAGAGATACCTACTTGAATGCTAGGGTCATGCATGATTATAACCAGAAACTTTTTATGTTTTGTTCTTCTAAATGAATTTTAATCACAAAATTTGCTCAAATTGGCCGCCTTTGAAGGTGGTGGTGGATAGTCGAAGGCACATGTGTTTGTTTTTGAATAAAATATCCACCTATTTATCTGTAAATAGCTCTTGCTAAGTTTAAATACCTTCGTGACCTATTGTATACATACGTTAATATGAAATTCTATTAACTGCCTTTTAGTTTAGTTAATTAAGCAGAGTGTTATCGATTAAAACGTTCAATAGTTTTCGTCAGATATACTGTAGAAGTAAGTGCTAAGTAAGTAAGCAGAAGCCTATAATTAAAAGTATACTTTTAGGTTACGCACTACAACTACTTTAGAGTACTCAACTCAAACTTCCTTATTAGAGTAGGTACCTACCTACTCAAACTTCTTTTGTATTTTCTGGTTTATAGGTACATGTTTCACTGAAATATAGTTGTAGCACCTTTTTGTATAATTTGAGAACGATTTTTTAAACAGTAAGTACTTAGTTTTAATATATTAGGTAGATGATCGAGGATATTATAATCTGACAAAATTGGATTTTAGTTACTTAGCTAATAGTGACTATAGTTCAATTTTTCCGTACGAAGTTTGGGTATTAATGAGCCCTACAATTATTTTTAAGTCAGCCCAATATTATTTGTTACGTATGCAGTTGTTTACGTTATCAAAAGGGAATGTCCCGTCTAGGCCATACTGTACCTACACACACTAAAATAACGTTTAGCTTTGCTTAAATTGGCACCTGAATAATCATATTGATGGTCGAATTTTGACAATTCTTATCTAAGCCTTAGAGCCCCTCAGCGGGCGCCACGGCGACATCGTCGCTGGCAACGTATCCAAACTGTTGTATGGCAGACGACGTTGCAGCTAACTCAATTGGCGATGGTTTGGCATCGCCAAGTGAGTTAGCTGTCATAAAAAACAGAATGAAGAGTTAGATACGTTGCCAGCGCCGCCGCCGCTGAGGCGTCCCGGTGAGGTAGGGCCCTAATACCGAGTCAGTGAAGCCGCAACTGGAAGGTAGTATTTGATCATTTTGATTTACCGCACCGCAGTAAAACTTCTTATGACAATTTTACAATCTTATCAAAACACGTGTTGTCCAACGTCCGATCAAATGGTATCAGACAATGAACAATAGAGGTAATACAATACAATCGGAAAATGCTACGCAAGTGGTTCCGACCATTTGTAAGAAATCATAATATGCGCGATCATAATCATCATTTATTTGACACACTACCTGCCGGTCATGAGTCTCTGTTTATGAATCTGGTGTTGCAATTTAAAGGCTAAATCAAGCAATAAAAATCTGATGAATTCAGGTCATCGCGGATCACAATTTACTAGGCCTATAAATACAATGTACATAAATACCTCAATCTGGCTGCGCTAATCATAAAGCCACCGTTGTGGTTGCTATGCTAGTAGTTGTTGGTCATATTGTTAGCCTACTAGGTGATTGAGAGGCTCACCTCTATTAACTTGTTGGCTAAAACCAACGGTGGAAACTCTTACGGTTAGTTTACTATAATATAACGTTAGAGATCACTTTCATCGCCTGAATCTAATTATTATATTCTAATGAACTCAGTTCGTCGCGAAACGAACTATAACTGTATTTCTGCACTGTTATACTACTCTAGCTTTCGCATCTTCTGTGGCTGGCAGTACTCCTATCAGAATTGATTTCATTCAACCGCATCAAAATATACGATATTTCTACATTACCTACATATGTATAAAATTTAGATGTCCTCATTGACAGGAATCTGTCGTGGGACCTCAGGTTTCTGAAATCAGCCGTAGGATGTTTGCTTCAGCTGGTTCCCTTCTTCTCCCTATCGCCACTAAAGTTTCTCTTGCACAATCTCTTCTTCCAGTTCTTGATTACGCTGATTCTTCCTTTCTTGATCTTACTGAGCAACAACTTGACAAACTTGAGCGCCTGCAGAATGTCGGGATAAGGTTCATATGGCTTGCGCAAGTATGACCATGTCTCGAAATTTCTTAGGAAGCTCAAGTGGTTACCAATACGGCTTCGCCGTAATAGTCATATCCTGTCTCTTCTTTATAATATCTTATTTCTCTCTTCTGCACGCCCTTATCTGAAGGAACGTTTCACTTTTCTTCATCATTCTCACGCTATTTCTCTGCGCTCTTCTGAAACTCTTATGCTTCAAGTCCCTGTCCACTCTACTTACTTCTATGACAAGTTGACAACTCATTTACTGCCCGTGCTGTACAGCTTTGGAACACATTGCCAGTCTCAGTAAGGCGTGCAAAGTCACTACCAATGTTCAAGAATATGGTAAAGGAACACTATTTGTCCTGATGTCACTGACTTCACCCTTGTCTCCCTTTATAAAATTAGAGATGTGTATATGTGTATGCATATAAGTATACAATGTATAAGTATTTAGATATTTATGTAATGTAATGATTTGAATTATGTAATTTGTATTAGCTACATAATAAAGCACACAGATCCCCATGTTAAATCCAACGATGCTATCCATCCACGGTTGCCTGGTAGATTGTCACATTTTTTGTAAATTTCATTTTATTTGTTAATTGTTTCGAAAAGTGTGCAATAAATAATTTTCTAAGTATCCATCTATCACATTCATCGTGGGTGTTACTGAATTCAGATCTTCGCGAACATTCTCACTAACTTTTCTATAGTAACAATCCTCACCTCTGTATCTCCTGTGGCTGGCAGTACTCCCATCGATGGCTGTTCCCCGCCCACTCCCGCACTCGCCTTAGAACCGGTGAATTCAGTTCATCGCAGATCATCTTCAGCGCGCCGGGGCTCATCACGTCTTGTATCGCTGTTATTGATAACCTGTTGGGGTTCATTCTATTAATTTTTGGGGAGAAGAAAGTTGCTGCGCTGCAACAACTACTTTAAAAGCTACGAAGCTTAGCTCGAACAGCATTTAAAGCTATCTTAAAGTCTCGTCGTCGGCCTCGGACACTTGTGCACTATAAATGTCCTCCGCACATGGCTCCGTTGAGACTGGCCGCCCCCGTGGGCGAAATTCGGCTACGAGTTTCGAATGTTTCGAGAAACTGATGCCGTCGTCTTTTTAAAACATCTACAGAGCAGTTTCCAAAGACAACAAAAGTATTTTTTATTAGACGTGTTCTGGGAGTCTTATTGATTTTATGGTTTAATAAAAAATACAATTAAGTTTTAATGTATTACAATATTTGTCATTAGCGAGACAAAGTTGCGCATTACTTGTTACTTAGAGCATTATTTATGGATATGATAGGATAAATTACATTGATTTCTAGATAGGCTTTCATTTATCACAGGCACACACATGATAAGAAACAATTAAGTACCCTTGACAACAAGTCAGATAATATGGAGTTGTAATTATATGTACATCCAGATAGGGAAGAGACTTATTATCGTAATATTGGCTAGACAACTCTTTAAGACTCAAACAATGTGTTTATTGTAGTCATTTCTCTATTTTAAAACAGAAAGCAGAGATCTTGATACAATTATAATTGAACTTCATTCAAGGAAATCATTCATTACTTGTACTGATTGAAAACTTAATTTATTGGTGAATTTATACTGACTTTTACTTTCCAATTCCAAGTAAAAGGGAGATTGCTATGAGTCTTGTCTGATTCTGACCTACCTACCTACACAGTAAATAAATAATAATAAACAATGCTGGACAATCTATAGAGCATCATCTAGCTTCAAAATGAGTAGTATTTATGCGATATTAAGCCCGCGATTTCGCACGCTCTTTTCCAGGATAACAAGTAGCCTATGCCCATCTCCAGGATACAGTCTAATTGCATTTTAGATAGATAGATATAGTTTATTGTCAAAGAGATTACATGTTTTTGGTTAGTAGTGTCTTAAATCCTATGTTAGGTTTAATCCGTATGAAGATTTTGTTTAAGTGTGAAAAGGATACAGATAGATTAACTTTCACTTTTATAATATTAGTATGGCTGGATTAAGAAGTATGGGACCATACTTACTTGTTTTCCAGAATAGTCCTGCAAACCACTTCTCTCACACCGGGGTTCGCAACCTTGTCTATACTGAGCTCATGAAGGTTCCAAGTTGCAAGTCTACAGCACCTCACTCCATTCCTCTCATACCTGAAAACTTCTTCAACAATTGGCCTATGGGAGTATGCTGCTAGCAGATCCAGTATATCATTTAAAGGTGCTGTGGCAAATCCATTTGGTAGAGTCAACGGAAAGCTTATGGGCATTGATAAGCTTTTTCTGTGTGGAGATTTTGTAACTCCATTTGTTGCTGAATTATTCGTAGCCCAGCCATTCATGTGACCATTCGTCAGATGCTGAACGCTTTCACTCTTCCGTGGCTCAAGACTTAAGTGTGTTTTAATTGTGCCTAATCTCATTATATCAATTCCTCTGACTTTTATTAAGTCATCCAGGGATTTGAATGGTCCTTTTTTGTTTCTGTAGTCTACAATATTAGCTGCTATTTCCTGATTAAGGCCAGGGACACACTGTAGTTGAAAAACGCTAGATGAGTTGACCGAACAGAGTTTGCTTTCAAAAGGCACTCGCACACTGTCCAAAGATTGTGTACATGAGCTGGCTCTAGATATCTGTTTCCTTATGTTTGTGCATATTTCTGGCCTTAACAAATCTAGCTTCTCAGCACCAATGCCTAAAACAAGAATTATTTATAAAACATGTTGTTTTAACAAACATTGATTCATAAATACTTTATCATAAAAACAAAAAAGAACATAAGTAATAAGAGTAATTCAGCTAGTTATGTTTCCTTTGTTCAACTTAATATGTACCTAGTCATTGTTTATTCATGTAAAACACAAGTTAGTTCTTACTCCTTTATGTTACCTTAACCTGAATATAGGATTTATTGATTTTAGATTATCTCTTCCGTGCCGATAAATTTTGTTGCATCAGAAGCATGTGACAACACAAATAACATGACTCTTGTAAAAGATTGCTAACAGGGAAAATCTTTATTTAATTAACTAGGAAGTCAATAATTACCTGAGACAAGGGCAAGGTCGTCAACCCTCTTGAATCGTCCTATCACTTGTCTGTGGCGGACTATTTCTTGCGCGAGCTGCCTGTTGACGCCGGGTAGCGTCATGAGCTGCTCCTCCGTGGCTGAGTTTACGTTCATCAGCTCAGGGTACTCCTCCGAAGGCGGCAAACTGAACGTATGGCTCAAACTAGACTTGTTCAGCTTACTCCGCCTCACGAAGGTCCTGAACGATCGCTGGCGACCGCTCTTGCTCCGAACGGAGCTCGGACTTTGCCCCATTTCGTCACCCGCCACTTCGGAGTTCGTTATCGATCAAAACATCAATTTCACTGGGCAATTGATTTAAAAAAAAACTATTTTTAGAATCCTTACGCTATTCACTAACACTTTGCATGGTTCCGGGAGATAAATCGATCGGTATTCACAACCTATTATTCCACTTGTCACGTTTATCTCGGTACAGCTAGTAAATTAATTAATTGCAGACTGGATACAAAAAATAAATTAAAAATTTCGGGAACGTCCGCTCCCGCGTCAGCAAAGTCCCAACAATAAAATGTTGATTTGATTGATCGATGACATGACACGGTTTGATTAGTTATTTATGACACACGACATTGACTTCATAAAAGAGAATAGTTGCTTAAAAAAAATATTATTACTGCCAGCGCCATCTAACCTGTGTTTTACACACTACAGGTTAGTGTTGTGTCGCAGGATGTGTGTGGCGCAATACTTTGCTTGCTCAGGCTGTTTCAAAGAGTAAAGTATCTACTACACCTACTCGGAAACTTCGGAAAGTGACTTATTCCTATTCCAAACATGAACTAGAAAGTACGTCATTGCAGGCGTCGAAAAACTCTATGGAATTTCATTTCATATGCCGGGAGAGAATAATGTAAGGAAATCCATTACTAACATGTTAATTTTTTGAAAATTCAGCCTCTGCTATGGTTATTTTCATTATAGGTACCTACGTTATATTACAAAAAGTTTTTACTCCGAGTCCCATAGTAGCAGAGCCATAATATTCTAAGCGAGCCATTAATAAGACTCAGGAGAAAGTGCGATCCCTACCTCGTGTGACTGTAAATGACACACTCTATAGAAATCAGTCACTTTCTCTCCTCGATGAACAATAGTAGATTGTATCTTAAGGGAGCAAAATAATATTTTTACGGCGAGGGCGCTTTTTTGAATCCAGAGCGAAGTGAGGGATTCTAGATTAGAATCCTGAACGTAGCGTATTCAAAGTACGTCGCCCGAGCCAAAAATATATTATTATATTGCGCCCGAGTGATACACTCTACTTTTCATCACCCTGTATGAGAAAATAAAAGGCGTCTCATACTTAATTGTAACATTATTATTGAATAAAACATAGAGTGACAAATAAATTGAAATTAAATATCTAATTATAAAACAAACAAAACTTAGGTATAATTTACATTTGAGACATTTTCGCAATTATGAAAATTTATTGTTACAGTTTTATTAGGAATAGAGATTGTTGTACCTAGATTTTATATTCTGCGTGTTTGAAATAATGTCCGAATCTGGCTCATTTTGAGGAAAATATGACGGTGAATCTCTTTGTTTGGATGTAGTACCAGCTAGTCTATAATCAAACAATATTTGCGTTTGATTTCTTTGGCGTTGAACACTAAGATGTTCCAAATTCAAAAAGTGCGCGGCAAAGATAAATGCGGCGCACTTATCAAGAGGATTAAAAACTCATTACTGCCCGCTAAAAGTTTCTTATAGAAAACACCACCTTTGGGTGCATTTAAAGGCGAACCAAGTCGTCCTTTTCGAATAGCAAAGGGTTTCTCGATAAGTGCGAACAAAGTGGGTAATTCCAGCGCACATAATAAAATAACAGTGACGAAATGACTTTTGATTTTGAACACTATTTAATTAAAAAGTTTGAACGCTATTAGCTTATAAAGTTCTGGATGGTAATAAAAAAAGCGCGCGTGCCGACGCGGTATTTGCTATCCAAATTTAGAAAAGAATACGCGGAAACCTTTTATTATTACTTTTTATCAAAATATTATAGACAATTTTTATTTGATTCACACAAATCGAATAAAGGATGAGTTCTACAAGTGAAAGAAAAATATTAACACCAGAAATAAATTTTTAATTTGGTTATGTACCTACCTACCTAAATAGAAATAGTCGTCACTACTAAAAGCATCTCTTATTTATTATTCTCGTATGATGAATTTTTCTCATAGTTTAGGATGAAAAGCAGTGTGCCACACGGGACCAAAATTATTATAACCTCGAGCGACGTACTTTGAATCTCTCGCTACGCTTATGATTCTACTCTAGAAACCTTCGCTTCGCTCTGGATTCAAAAAATCGCACTCGCCCTAAACACATTATTTTGTTCCCTTGTGACACAATTTACTATCACAAAGCTGTTCAGTGGTTCACGTAGTCAAATAGGCAATCTATTTAGATAATGCACCCAAAGATCTTTGAATGTACTTACTGATTGTCTAGTATTTGTATTCTCTGTGGTTCACAGCCAGCAATGGCCTGTTTTTTCTTCACTGGTTCAGTGGCTTTGCTTGTAGTATTGACGAGGTACACAAATGGGTTAAAATGCGTAATAATGACTGCCTGAACAAGACTCATGCAATTGCACGAGTCTCGTTCAGCGGTAATGTCGGTTCATCACTTGTGTGCACATTTGGTAAGTACGTGTCTGAATAAAAACAGAGATTGATGAAATGAGATATATTTGCATAAATGTTTTACATTTATCGTAATAAAATACAAAATCAAATACATAATTAATAACCTATAATACAATTTACAATGAAAAACAACACAGGCACTTCCAGTTCCTTATAAACACAGGGGCCGTCTTTAGCACATACCTATAGGGTCTGGCTGTACATTACATAATCGATACAAATATAGGAATTGGCCTTAATGAAGTACATTCGTTTAGTATTGGCCCAAATGACTAACATTAATTTTTCAAGCTAATTTGAACCTTGTCAATGTGTACACAAGGTCTCGTGGCTTATCTGAGCCATAGCCTAAAAGTTTTAGACCAAAACTATTGATACTATACATGTGCCTGCACACTAGCCAATTCCTTTTATTTCTATCTGCATCCACCTTCTGACTAAAACTAGTGAATTAGGAAGATTAAAAAAAAAATCACAAAAATACAAAGAAAGTTTTTTACATAGGTTTACAATACATACATGGTCGAATAAGGGCATATTTCCATCAGAGCTTTGTAGACTATGAGTCAACGTGTCAAACCGACCAATAGGACTGCATAGCAATGAAAACAAGCGTTCTTATTGGTCGAGGTCTTTTAATGGAGTTTGACTGAACTTGTTATGAAGCTTAGCTCTGGTAGAAAGGCACCTGAGGCTTGCGCATTTTATATCTCTTTCGTAGTCACTTTTACATCGAAACCTAATGTGCGCAAACCTTTAGTCTCTTTTTTTATTTCTACTTATTTCACCTTATGACTATCTTAGGCTAGCCTTTGAGACATAAAATATCAAATAATCAAAATGCATACATTTGTTTGCATTGGACTTTTTTAAACAGGAATTCATGAGTCTGTCAAAAAAATCACAAAATCTGATATTTTTTTTGAAAACTCGACTTTGCGGACATTTTGGGCGATCTCCTTTATATTATTCACGAAGTAAGACTTATACGAAATAGACTACCAAGCCGAGCGTTTCTAGCCTAACGAATATAAAATGTTACTTTCGTTAAATTTCACGTGAAAATAATCTCCACTTCATGTACTTAGGATCAATAGTAATCATTTAAATCGTAAATTTCAAGGATAACAAAACACGTTATGTGACGATAAATGTATATACATATCAGCACATCTACTTATAGCGCATGCAGCCTTTATCGGAAGGCTGCATATTTATTATTAACAATGTAGGACACTAAAATACAAGTGATTCATTGAAAACAATAAAAAACCCGAATCGGTCCTCGCCTTTTCACTTGTTTTCGCCAAATGAGAGGGCGAAGCCCTACAAAATGTAGCTTAGAACCATATAGGAGACCAGACGAGTATTTTGATACCTCATTTGTCAATATCGCTTTAGCCGTTTTGATACTTGGATGTAATAATGGTGTCGCCAACCACATAGAAAAACTTGGAAAACATTATCTAAGCCTCACGGTTAAAAATAGAGGATATGCACCACTGTGTTGACTTAACCAAGGTTCCACCAAAGTGGAACGATACGCTACGAAGCTACTTAAAAAATAGGTTCGCTTCCTCAGCAGTATAATAGCGTAAATTGTCAATACCAGCCAGTGTTCTACCGAATTTAATTTATTTTAAAATGAATTATATGAATACTACACAATTTCAAAAGTATGTCAGAAATGGCGAGACGTTTTGAGTCCCGTTTCATAGTCACTGCGTTGATAAAACAGTTTAGCTGTAGTTTCGCTTCTACAGCAGTATTAGTAGGGTCAGTTATCGATAACCAGCCAGCGATGTGTGGTGTTCTCGACTTGCTGTGTCAGTAATGGAGTGCGGACTCGGAGTTTCACTTCTACGGAGCCACCGGCCGGTCTTCGTCCGTCCATCAGCTGTAATATCGGTGTTAATTAAATAAATTAATTAAATAATTGTAGAAGAGTTGATAAGTAACGTTTGTAGTTTGACGACGATTATATTTGAGTTTCAAAATTATATTTTTAATGACTGATATGATGAGATTATGCCCAAAATACTACAAAACATCGTTTTGTAGTATGTATTAAATAGTTGCCGTACAACTGACGATCCAGTTCACACTGAATCTGTGAACTGGTTTATTTACTGGTGATATAAGTCCACAACACACTCCACAGTCTACTGTACAGTAAGACTAGATCAAACAAAATATGGAATTTATACTGTAAAACGGCTTTTTAATTTACATACTTCGTCTAAAAATAAAACAAAAAATAATAGATAGTAGTTTGGACGTACGTATGTCCGTTTATTCTTCACTCTATCTACAGGTGTTGCTGACATTTTGTTAAAGCACACACATGTATCCAGTATACATGTTGTAGACCAAAAATTTTGTTTCAGTACCTACACACAAAGGCGACCTCTGTCGAGCCGCGGGCGCAGGTCCGCCTGCGACTCAAGAGGTTGCGGGTTCGATTCCCGCCTCGGGACAAATATTTGTACGACCTGCAGATATTTCTTTCGGGTGTTCTGGATGGTTTTCTGAGTATAATTAAAAAATATAGATCCATGTAGTGTATTGTATTAAGTATAACAGTCATCTAGTACCCATAGCACGAGCTGTACTTAGCTTGGGGCTAGATAATGCTGTGTGAATTGTTTATTTACCACCATTATTTATTTATTTATTTAATGTATACTGTAAAACGGCACAGTGTAATAAGAAGCTGCTTAAATAACTTTTAAATTTACAGTTTGGACGTATGTAAATTATTTATGCACTCCATAACTACAGCACGGAATGTGCTGAGATTTTGTTCAAATACACATGTATACTGGCGAGTTGTAAGCTAGGAATCCCGTACATACAGGCTTCTCTTAGTTCCGCAATAAAGCGTACGAAACCACGGACAGGCACGACTAATCATTAGAATTATTAATTAAACTCACCGGAAAGGAATCATGTACAGTATTGACAGACTCTAATTGCGCCAGCTTGACGTGCACTGCGCCCAGCAGCGTGTCCGCGCGGAACCACCCGCTGCAACACAACGCGCCGCTACACCCGCTGCACACCAGTGTAATGAATACGTCATTACACTATACACACACACACACACTACAGGCTGACTATTAGTTCAAGTTCAAAAAAATTGTGTAGGCTGTTTATATAGGACGCAGCCGTAGTAAAGCCTGGAGGCCAATCCTGCGTATGACACGATATATTATCGAGTGATACGCAGTATCACGGAATAATCAGGTAATAAATATCACAAATATATCGAGTCCCGCCATAAACTGCATTCTAGTGCGACTTATCGAGCAACTTATCGAAAAAAAGCCCTCGATTAATATCTAATTACAGATTTTGAGAATACGCATGTTTGCTACGAAGCAATCACACGATATTTTGACAGTTATTCAGATGGTAGGGCTATTCAGAAACTTCGTTAGCGAGTCATCGACACGGAATCTGACACAGATTCGCACGAATTTCAAATATTTTAGCGGTTTTTAATATAACCGATCCTAAACTAACTGTCGTGCGTGGAGCGCGCGATTACAGCGACTTTACACAATTACCTTTTTGATCTTGAGCTAAAAGTCGGAGTATTCAAGCTACACTATACACTAGCAAAACTCGATGTAGAATGTTTCTAAACAAACCGCCCATTCTTAACCTAAAATTCACTCTTTAGCCGCGTCTTTTTATACGCAATTTACATGAACTGTCGATTTGAGATCCTTCCTTCAAATAAATACTCCACGCCAAGCATGTGCATTTTAGTCATTTGTGTCGTGGTTTGTTTACAAACATTCTACATCGAGGTTGGCTAGTGTATAGTTACACTACGGACGTAGTAAATAATGCATAGGCCGCCCACCGCGACGAACATTCGTTGAGAAATCCTTTAATTCTTTTTTTACTTCTTGTATAAACTTGAGCGACGTTTCGGGTTATAGCGATGTGTGCGTCCTTGGCATATGAGTATAGCCTATAATATTTATACCATAGGCATATATGGTACACACAATCATAGGCTTGTACATTCCAAAAACTTTTTAAAGCGGGCTGGTGAGTTATAGGACTGTTTGTTTTACTCACACTTGACGGGTCTTATTTGTGTCTAGAGTCTAGTGATATCTTACCCTTTGACCTAGTATTATAAAACCTGTGCTTTGGCATACACCTCCAGCTCGATGGCGTGTCGTTTGAACACTACGAGGCAGGGTCGCGCGCCCCTGTGCATGCCGAGCGAGAGGGAATACTGCGTTGTACACAGGACTGTCTGTGTCTTACACACACTTGACGGGTCTTGGGGATTAATATCTAGAGTGTAGTGATATCTTACCCTTTGGCATACACCTCTAGCTTGATGGCGTGTCGCTTGAATACTCTGAGGCAGGGTCGCGTTCCCCTGTGTATGCCGAGCGGGAATACTGCGTTGTACACAGGACTGTTTGTGTCTTTTACTGTTGAGGTTCTGTCGGAGACTGGGGCGTCCTGAAAGTTAAAAGAGGGATGAATTAAAAGTCGAATTTATTTTAGCTTAAATATAAGCTCAAACTGGGCTACTTATTCCAATTTTAGGAAACGAAATTGTAATTTATTATTGCAGCACATTTTTCAGTCAGGAATAAAATGGTTAACACTCGTTGGAGGTTTCCAAAATCAAAAGATATTATACCGTAAATTGTAGTATACACAAATTGTCTCATGTACGTCTTTGAGAGGCTTCCTTAATAATTCATTTTGTTTTTCGGTCGCATCAAAAACTGCCATTATTTGAATACTTTTAAAGCTTTCGCTACTTGTTAACATAATAAATAATTGCTTATCGGGTTTATCCGTGATTTATCCACTCGCCCCGTGAACACGATCGCTATAACGGGATAGTAACGTAGGGGAAATAATAACAAAAGGTACGTGATAAATTATCATTCATTAATCATTATGCCATTATTTTTTCACACACCCCCGCTGACCGCAGGAGGTGACTAGCGCTTATGCGAAGACTACACTAAAATAATTGGTATTTATTTATTCATATGACTTGTACTTATTTCATCTTTTGTGTTGTCTCCCGCGTTTTCTCGTTTTGTCTCTCTGATACCAGTTTGTAATGGTTTGCTCCATTTAACCGAGCCGCGTAGAGTCTATATATACAATAAATAAAATGGAGATGGACGGTCCCGTCCATCTCCATTTTATTTATTGTATAAGTGACATTCTTTATTTTTATTATATTTCTGATGGTTGTGTTGTGTATTCTGTTTAATTTCCAAGCATACGGAGGAGGATGAAATAAGAGAGGCAGCAGGACCGACTTTGTCTAGAACTGCACGAGCAAGCGAGGAATGGAAGCAGTTAGAAGAGGCCTTCGCCAAAACCAGACAAACAGATATAGAGGTTGTCGATATCTAATTTTAAGCTTATTGTAAACTTAGTTAAACTGTCTGAATAAAGGCTTTTATTATTATTTTATTTTCTATATATAATAAAAATTATATGTCTATGTTATGTATTAAGTATTCAGTCATCTAGTACCCTTAATACAAGCTCTGCTTACTTTGGTGCTAGATGATGCTGTGTGGATTGTCCAGCATTATTTATTTATTTATTATTATTTTTACGACTTGTATTTGTCCGATTGTAGACTGACCTGTGGGTAAGGGAACTCAAACTTCACATAAGTGTCAATCTCCTTGGGGTTAGGCACGTTGTAAGCGATGCCTCGTACAATAGTGAGCTCTAAGTCATTCTCGTTCAGGTCCGTATTGCATTGGATTATGGAGAACTTGCGGGTGTCGAAGTGGAACTTTGGTGTTTGGCCGAGACTGGAAAAGATTATGATGTTAGGCAGTTAAAACTTTGTCGGATGAAAACTGGGGGTAGTGGAACTCAGCGCAATAGCTTGGCGGCTTTTTAACCCTGAAAACCTAACCGTTTTTAGGTTATGTACCAACTACTAAGAATATTAAAAAAAGCTATGCTGTTGAGGGTTAAGAAGGCCATCATACAAATTGCAATTAGTTCTACCTACCCCCACTTACCGTTTGGCACCGAACCTAGTCCTACCGAACTAAACATGCTTATATCACGATTACGAGACAAAAGTTAGTCATTTTCAGGGTATTATTTGATTTATTATTTTCCGGGTATTTAAAATTGCAGATTTTTAAAACAATGTTTTTTTTTGTTATGTTTGTTTTTGTGGTTATGACACATGTGGCATAAAGTTGGAGTGGCCGTGGGAATTGTGTCTCTGATCTTCCAATTCGCCGAAAACTTCACTAGGTCTTCGGGGAAATTGGAAGATCAGAGACACAATTCGTTTTTTTAAATTAAATCCAAAGTTGTACTCTCTGTTTTAATATATTCACTTTTTAACACTTTGCGTGCCCATAGCTGCTTTATTTACCTAGGTCTCACGTAAATATTGTTTTTATTAGTTAGGCCTAACATGCCAAAAGTAATTAAAAAAAATGTAAGCTATGTTATTTTGAACAAACAAAGTTATAGCACATTCAAATTTCGGGAAAAATCTAATAATCGTTAAAAAAGCCGCCAAGCTAATGCACTTGGTTCAACCTACCGCCAGTTTCCATATGACAAACGTTTTGCCGAACACCCTGTATAACACATTTTCTGACGAGTATGGAGACTTTTAAAACAACACACTAATCCTTAATACCTCTCCCATCCGCCTTATCTTATTTTAAAGTCTTGTGACGCCATTCTGACACCTCACTATTGGCTTATTTTAAACATATTTTCGCTCCTCTTTGGTGAGAAACGGCTTATTGCTTCATTTTACTTATTGTCAGTCTCAAAAGATAAAAAAGATAACATGTCGGAGATAAATGTTAATACTGATGGAAAACTTACCCTTTAGCCACAGCAACAAGGTCCAAATCCTGCTTCACGGCCATCGCCATATGATCGAATCTGTTCGCGTCCGCTATATGGCCCATAGCTTGGTTGTGGTCCCTATTAGTATGGCACAGTTTGAGCTGCGTAGTCAACTGTTGGTGTAGCCGGGCTATGACGTCATCATCATCGACGGAGATTGGACCGGTGGAGGGGGGCGGGTCGCAGTCTTCCGCTGAGACTACGTCGAAACTAGAAATAAAACACACACAGACATCATTTGACCGTATAGTGTACGGTCAAATGATGCTCCGTAAAAATTTCCAGCTAAAATTCTTCATCCGATCCAAGCTGGCGCATTGCATTTGTAATATATGCTGTGAAGGGACAAGGGAGCAAAGTAATATTATTTTTGAGTGAATATAGCATAGCTACTCAAATTATGCTCTAATAGCATGTATTGATTATACTATTACACAACAAAAACTCACGTATGCTCCAGATCTGACTTTGCTTTGGGCAGTAAGGGCAGTGATTTCATATCTACGGCTAATCCGCCGCGCGCCGCCTCTATGACTGAGTCGAAACCTTTCGCTGCTCTGAGGTATTCTTTAGCCTTTTCTATGTCACCTGTAGGACAGAAGAAAATAATGAATTGAAATACAGACTATAAAATAATAGATATTTACTAGATGCGCGATAGATCGTCGATCGCGTAAAGTTCGATATTGATATTAATATTTTTTTTTTAATAGTGCAGGACAATCCACACAGCTTCATCTAGCCCCAAAGTAAGCAGAGCTTGTGTTATGGGTACTAGGTGACTGATAAACATAATACAATACATAACATAGATATATATTTTTTATTATAAATAGAAAATACCCAGAACACACGGAACAAATATTTGCAGATCGTACAAACATTTGTCCCAAGGCGGGAATCGAACCAGCTACCTTCTGCGTCGCAGGCGGACCTTCGCCCGCCGCACCACATCTGTCGTCAAATATACACATCGTCTGTTATTTCTGAGCAGAAACCTACGTTTTTATTTTTTTCAAACTATAAGCTAGCTAGCAGTTTCGTTCGCTCTTCGGAGCTTGAAAAACGTACCTAGTTTAGAACCACCTGGAACTCCTCTAGAAACATATACAAGCAAAATCCTTACCATCCTTCTTAGCTTTCATAGCGTGTTCTTTAAACGCCTTCTGCTGTTGCAATAAGAACGCAATTCGCTTGTCGTAGCGCGACGAGGCAGGGCCCGCCAGCGCAGGGGAGGGCGCGGGAGACGGCGCGGGGCGGGAAGGAGCGGGGGGCGCGGCAGATGATGGCTGAAATTAAACGTTGCGGTGTTAGAAATAGAGTTGAGAACGCATCCCCGACTCACACTAGCGCCGCCACCATTTATTCTTATTTTTACGTTAAACCTTTCCTTTAGTTTATGCATAGATGCGAAGTTTCTCTTTGTGGCCACTCTGTTTTCTCATCTCTGTCTAATCTAAACTATACAAAATAAAACTATTACAAAGGCATTAAAAAAGCTAATGATGATATCACAAACTGCCCAACGGATTTTTAAGAACTCCTTTGTTTATCTTGAAAATATCAAAGATGGCGCCGCTAGTGAGTGCGGGCGGTAGCGCCCCCAAGAGAAGTGTAAGGCTTTGTGTATACAAGGTGTCGTAATAGGTTTAGTAATCCGAAAGAGGTGATTCTGGAAGCCGAGAGGTTTTATACTGTAAATGGTAAAGTGTTTGACCACCATATTACTTAAAAATATCGGCAAACGTAGTGTAGGACGCCCTCCAGGCAGGTGGGACGACGACCTGCGAAAGATTGCAGAAGACAGGGCGCTATGGCGCTCATTAGGGGAGGCATATTTCCAGCAGTGGACTAATATAGGTTGATGATGATCACTTAAAAAAGTGAAGATGTGGCCTAAGATCGAGCACAGTTTCCCAGACGGAACTTATTCACTATGTATTTGAAGACTCCGAGATTGTCCTTCACAGGGAAAGCAGACGCAGGAAGTTTGTTCCACTCAGTGCCGGTACTTATGACGAAAACATTTAACTTACTCATACGTGTAATCACTTACCCCCTCTGTGGGTAAAGGCGCGAACCCCGGCGGAGTAGGCAGCTCGTCTCCATTGACAGGTTTTCCGGCTGAGCTCAGTTTGATGGCGTCCTGGAACTGTTTGACGATGCGGCTCATGCGACGTGCTTTGGATGAGTTGTTCTCCTCCTTTGCTTTGGCTTCTTGTTTCTGTCAAAGATAACACCGATATTAATGGCAGGCTGAAAATGCCATCGCCATTACGCCCACCATTTACGTTTTTTTTTAATTGTGTGCAAGTGTTTAGTAAATAGTAGTGATGGTAGTGATTTGCACTAAAGCGATTTCTAGTCGTTTTAATTATTGTTTTCCGTGGTATACTTTATAGGAGATTGCGGCCAGAGTGGCGCACACAAACGCCTGCAAGCTGCAACTCAACTTACCTATTTTTAGACGCGGTTACAAATAATATTTATATTTAAATGAAGGAAAACCAAAGGCTTTAAATTAATAGACTTACAAATTGATAAATACCAGAAAGCTTATTGATTTTTCACAATTCAATAATGTTCAAAAGTGCATATAAATATATACTTAAACAGCATAACCATCATCATAATCATTAAGCCCGTTGACCGCAGGCTTCCTATTAATGCAAGCCACGATTAGAATACAGTCCTAATAAGAATATAAATATTTGATTTTTAGTGTTATTTATATCTCTTGTCATCCAGCCAAACCGTCCATAGTTGGACCTTCTGTTTTAAAAACGCAGAACTAAATACTTCACAAAGAAAACCAACCTGGTAATAACCCAACCTCTGTCTCAGAGCCTCGTCGACAGTCGACGCTGCAACAAGGTCACCAGCTGGCTGCGGAGCTGGCTCGACTTCTGAAACAAATATAGAGATAGATAGGGAAACATTTATTAAACAACTTAGTTACAGCTCAGAACAGAAATAGTATTATTTATATAGACTTACATAATAGATTCAAAAATAAAAACAATTTAGAACTAGTATTTACAATTGAAATAATTAAGCTAACTGAAGACTGTTGCAAACAATCTACAGGGAAAAAATGTGAGCAAATGTGTAGGCTCTGTCGAGACCTACGCGTCTCTTGAGATCCTCGGCCAAATCTGCCGCCGCACCAGTCCTTACGGATGTCCTCGGAAGATAGGAAGGCGCAAGTGTGTAATAGATTAATAATAAATAAAAATAATTAGAAAAGTGTACCTAGGTAGTAGGTACATACCCACCCAACTGAAACGAACGGACCAGTTTACACAACTCCTGTTGTGTAAACACTGTACTTAAAATAATAGTAGACAACATAACCACTCACACGTCCCAGCAACATTTATTGCGAAATAAAATTTCCGGTTGAACTTCCCAGCAACATTTGATCAACATTTGAGCAACATCTTTCTCCGCACGGAGCAAAATTGGTTGCGTGGCTAACTTCACTCTAATGGAATGGTTCTCGAGTCGTGACATGTTACGAGTCATGAAAAATAAACATGCAATGATTTTTAGTTTAATAGTTCCGCATCGCTGCCAATGAGTATTACTTAGCCTACGTCGTCGTCTGTTTGTCTGTTTGTGTGTGAATGAATAGGTATAGATCATTTTTGTAAAGCTGGCGCCTTGGACCTTTTGTTTTTCGTATACTTGAGGTCTGGATTTGTGACGTCAACGTGGAAGAAATAACAAAAGACAACCGCGCCAGCTTTTAAAAATGTTCCGCAGTTCTGGGATAGATTTTCAGTAATATTTAACCCACCTGCAGTCTGCTGCGCCGCCTCCTCGGTTCTCCCACTCCGTAGCTCCTTATCCACAGCCTCCAGTGTGGGCAGTTCTCTGAGATCCATCTCTTGGCCGGATCTGTACGCTTCCACTACTATGTCGAACTGTTTCACAACTTTGAGGTACTCGAGCGCCATTGCTTTGTCGCCTGATTTCTTGCAGGAGAGCGCGGCCGCTTTAAATTCTGCTTGGCGTTCTGAAAGGAAAAAACTCAAACTTAATGGTAGAGCTTTTTAGAGCGTGATTAGATTAGACTTTTTTATAAGATGGCTTAATAAAGCCATCATATTCTTATATATATACTTCGACGCGAGTGTTCAAAACGCTGATCGCACGCCGCGAGCTCGCTGCGCGCCCGCGGCGTCGTCGCTGCGCACTCGCCTCGCTTTCAAATTGCTAGTAAATCGCCAGTGTGATAAAGCTCTTAAAATTTAGCATTTTATTTTGTTAATTATAATTTTATGATAAACCCCACAGTTTAACGCAAGCCTCAAGAAGTAAGAATTATAATTAAAACAATCGCAGAAAATAGGTACCTACATAAACTCGATAGACTATGGAGGCGCACAAAAGTGCCGATACAGTAAACATAATAATAGGTATTTCTTTATAGAAGGTTTATGTTATGCAGCATCTGTATTTATACGTATTATAGGTACCTACCCTTAAAATGTAGCCTAGTTTAGCACAGTTAGCACACGTTATTTTGAAAACCTGCACTGTCGCTTTGTTTTACTTCATTTATGTGATTATACAGGTTTTACCTAGTTCAGGCACACGTAATCTAGAATTATTTAGAATTTAAGTTATTATTATTCCTACATATGTTAAACATTTGTCTTGAGTAGTTTTTTAATATTTTTTTATGGTAATAGAAACCAGTCCTTACTCTGTATAACCTGCAATCAGTCAGATATACCCAGGTCTATTAGCGACTCTAGCACAATTGGAGATATCGACTCTAGTATTGACTCTTAGAAACAAGTCCTTACTCTGAATAACCTGCAATCAGTCGGATATACCCAGGTCTATTAGCGACTCTAGCACACTTGGAGATATTGACTCTAGTATTGACTCTTAGAAACAAGTCCTCACTCTGTATAACCTGCAATCATTCAGCTAAACCCAGGTCTATTAGCGACTCTAGCACACTTGGAGATTTTGAATCTAGTATTGACTCTTAGAAACAAGTCTTACTCTGTATAACCTGCAATCAGTCAGATATACCCAGGTCTATTAGCGACTCTAGCACACTTGAAGATATTGACTCTAGTATTGACTACAAGTCCTTACTCTGTATAAACTGCAATCAGTCAGATATACCCAGGTCTATTAGAGACTCTAGCACACTTGGAGATATTGACTCTAGTACTGACTCTTAGAAACAAGTCCTTACTCTGTATAACCTGCAATCAGTCAGATACACCCAGGCTATTAGCGACTCTAGCACACTTGGAGATATTGACTTTAGTATTGACTCTTAGAAACAAGTCCTTACTCTGTATAACCTGCAATCAGTCGGATATACCCAGGTCTATTAGCGACTCTAGCACACTTGAAGATATTGACTCTAGTATTGACTACAAGTCCTTACTCTGTATAAACTGCAATCAGTCAGATATACCCAGGTCTATTAGCGACTCTAGCACACTTGGAGATATTGACTCTAGTACTGACTCTTAGAAACAAGTCCTTACTCTGTATAAACTGCAATCAGTCAGATATACCCAGGTCTATTAGCGACTCTAGCACACTTGGAGATATTGACTTTAGTATTGACTCTTAGAAACAAGTCCTTACTCTGTATATCCTGCAATCAGTCAGATATACCCAGGTTTTTTAGCGACTCTAGCACACTTTGAGATATTGACTCTAGTATTGACTCTTAGAAACAAGTCCTTACTCTGTATAACCTGCAATCAGTCAGATACACCCAGGCTATTAGCGACTCTAGCACACTTGGAGATATTGACTTTAGTATTGACTCTTAGAAACAAGTCCTTACTCTGTATAACCTGCAATCAGTCGGATATACCCAGGTCTATTAGCGACTCTAGCACACTTGGAGATATTGACTCTTAGAAACAAGTCCTTACTCTGTATAACCTGCAACCAGTCAGATATAACCAGGTCTATTAGCGACTCTAGCACACTTGGAGATATTGACTCTTAGAAACAAGTCCTTACTCTGTATAACCTGCAATCAGTCAGATATAACCAGGTCTATTAGCGACTCTAGCACACTTGGAGATATTGACTCTTAGAAACAAGTCCTTACTCTGTATAACCTGCAATCAGTCAGATATAACCAGGTCTATTAGCGACTCTAGCACACTTGGAGATATTGACTCTTAGAAACAAGTCCTTACTCTGTATGACCTGCAATCCTTGCTGCCTCTCCGCACTGAGTTCGCTCGGCGGCGGCGGCGGTGGCTGTGCCGGCTCGGGCAAGCTCGGCGGGTCAGATGGACCCAGGTCTACTAGAGGCTCGTGTGCGCTCGGAGATTCTATTGATGTGGACCTGTGAGGGATTTATCTAATTAACTTCCGAATTTGATAAAGTATATCAATATGAAACGGAGAAGACCTCCCACTCGATGGACCGACGACATTGTGGTCGCGGGGAGTAGATGGATGGAGGCGGCTCAGGATCACTATTTGTAACGTGGTTTGGGGAAAGGCTGTGTCCAGAACAGAGAATTTCGTTCGGATGAGATGATGGCTGGTCTATTTTCTATGATCTTACCTAGGAGGCACCACCGGAGCCTGCTCCCTGGCAGTCCTAGGGGGAGCTGTCGGCGGGCTGTCGGCGTCCGGAGGCGCTGGCTTGCCGACGTTGACTGGTGGTGGGATGTCCTCATCCGGTATATGCTTGCCGGACTGGGCTTGCTTTAGCAGGTCGTTCAGGGTTTTTAGACCACGGTTGAACCTGTGGAATAGATTGCTTTATAAGGTTAAATATTAGAAAAATAGGAAATGGGTCTGAAAATACAGTACAATGTAATCGTTGTGAATCGACTGGCGAAGTTTGAGAGATTATATCCTTCCAACGCCTAATTTTTGCCTAAATAATATTGAAGAAGTGAAATAAATAGGAATGATAATTTATAAACGAGTAGCGCTTGCGATGCGAGCTGAAGCTTGTATCGTTCATATTTAAGTAAAGGATGACTCACGCTAGACCGTGTCGGGTCCGAGCCGAGTGCCGGCCGTAGCACGGTCACCGAGCCGGTCCCGTGCCTGTAATTACAAAGACGGGCCTTGACCGAGCAATTATACCGTTGCGCCGTGATGCAGTATACTCGTCCGAGCAAAAATAGTGTTGCACTTGTATAGCATTACAACGACTGCTCTGGCGCAGCTCGGCGGCGCTGTATTCATGCAACGGGCCGATAGCCGAGCCGAGCCGGGATCGAGTTGTTTCCGATCGTTGTCCGTTGCTCGGCCGTCACTCGGTTGCCGATCGGTATAGCGTGAGTGTGTCCATGCAAAATATTCGCATCCAACACGAACGGAGGCGTTGCGAAAGCTAAATTCACAGCGCCTGACAGAGTCGTGTCGTCAAGCGCCCGGTCGACGAGCGGCCGCTAGCGAGCGAGCGCTCGCAGGCAGAGTCGATTCCCGGCGCTCGACGGAGACAGACGCGAAACTGTCACGCCGTCTGTGATGCACCCTACCCTGTTAAACTTAATTACCTACTGTAAAATACACTGTGACTCTGTACAACATCTTTTTATGTGCCTCAACTACCCTGGACACGCAGACAGCGGTTAGGTTGGAAGAAAAATGGACCAAATTCCTGACGCCTCGACATATGTATATAAAAGAAAGTCGTGTTAGTTACACTATTTATAACTCAAGAACGGCTGAACGGATCTCGGTGAAATTTGGCAGCGTGGTAGATGGTATCCCGGGGCCGGACATAGGCTACCTTTTATTCCGGAAAAAAGCGTGCGAAGCTGCGGGCTGCAGCTAGTATAATATAATATTAGTTGACCGAGCTACGGCCGACACTCGGCTCGGACCCGACACGATCTAGCGTGAGTCATCCTTTAATCACATAAACATGAAAAACCGCATTTTCTCAGTGCTAGCTAACTACAGAATCAATCAGTAACTTACCGCCTAGCGCGTCCAGTTTCCCCACTCGCCTTAGCGTTTTTCTCAGCTAAAGTGTAATGCGTGATCCTATTCTGCAGTAGACTGATGGTGCTGCTCTCAGCACTGAGGGTGGAGGCTCCGGGGGGCGGAGGCGCGGGGCGGGTACTGCGCGGGGCGGGGGGCGGTTCTTCCTCGTCGAGTGATAGGCCGCGGAGCTCGTTTAGTAGTTCTGGATCGTCTTCATCTGGATGGTGAAAGTTTAATGATTTAATAGTGCCTTTTAGCTGTAAGACCAGAAGTACCTAAATTACACTGATGACTTAATAGGGCACCTTAAGGGTTGGCATGTTTAAAACAAAGCGTTGAAAGAAAGTATAGTATACTTACCTAATTCCCTTGCCATACACTCCGCCTTTGCGGGAATTCCCCTAATATTAACATGGTATTAGTAGTAGTCGGTAGATATAGTAGTTACCTACAATATACATATAATATATATATATATAATAGGTATTTTCCCCTATTCTATCTCACGCTCAAACGCAAACAAAAGGTAATTCCTTGCAATCACCATGGGCATACGGGAGTTAGGTACCTCTGCTAAAAAATTAGTATCTTGCTTAACCTACAGGGTGTAATTAAAAGATCAATCATCATTACTTAATTGAGCACAGAAAAAAACTAGCTTGTAAGATTTTAGTAACCATTATGGGAATATTAAGACAGCCTAAAAATTGTTTTCACATAGTAGTTTTTCATGAATTTTAATCAAAAGAGCCCCTCTTTTGATTAAAATTCATGAAAAACTACTTAAAATAGAAAAAAAAAAACAAACATAAAAGTATTACCTGTTTAAAACTTTTTGAATTTGATCTGTTTGTTTTATACAATTAAAAACAAAAACTGTATTTATCCAACTCTGGGCACCATGCAGTCAATACTGCTAATAGGATAGCAATAGGATTTCGATTATTGGAGCGGGACAGAGCATAACGCGAAAGGTGTGGGCGCTAAAATTCATATTATTGTTTATTAAAAAAAACTATACAATTAAGAAACTGGCTTAGAGGAACCAAATAATTAGTATTTATGATAACCTACGAATCAAAACATAATTTTGTTTTCACATTAGCGGAACCAAATGAATAATGTAGAATTTTGTGTAATTCTAGTTTTACCATAGGGATCCCGTGCGTACTGAGATCTAGGCCTAGTTTAACAAATATGAAATTAAATTAAATATTTACAGCGGACTAAAGAAAAATGTTAGCTTAGAAATGTCTATGACCCATATTGGAGGAGAAAAATATATGTCAAGCTGCAGCCGTCATTCCTACCCACTGCTTATCATCAGCATGTTGCTGAGTGACGACGACAGCACTTTTTAACCTCTTGCTGATTACAAAGTTTCCTGAGTAGGTAGGTACCTACTTAGGTGCATAATCAAATAAATTTGAAACCAAATTAAGATAAGTGGGACTTTGACTTCCAATGCAAACAAACCATGGGTAATGCTAAGAATCAATGAGTCACTTTTCTCATAATAATGCTACTTATTCCTTGTTTGTTTGGCATGCCTTGTTATGGCTAGTATTAAGACCTTATTTGAGGAGTGGAAGCATTTCCAATCTTTATTAATTAAGAATGAAGGTTCAAATTATGTTGAAAGCAAGCCAGGGTCAAATAGTGGTGGCTGTAGGTACTTTTGAAGGTAAGATATTATTATATGGATATCCTATTTCAGCTTCTTTCATTCAGTTTAAAAACAGTTTGTTGACCTTGAAAGTGTTATTAGTTTAAAATTATTAGAAACAATAGGCTGATTATGATGCTGAATAAACTTTTCTTTACTACAATGCTAGTACATACCTACTTATTTGCAATTTGCATGGAATGGCTATGAATAAAATGATCAGATTAGGTTGCAAAACAGTCCATGGTGCTTCAAAATTGTACTCCAGATCAGGCTAAACAGCAGAATGTAGATAAAAGTAAAAGACCAATGAACATAAAATTTGGTAATTTACCAGAAACATCGTCGTCAGAGGGTATATCCTTCAGACTCTCAGCAATCATGGCGTCTAAGTTAGCTGCAGGCACAGGCGCTGGCTTCCGAGGCCGGTTGCTCTTGGGGCCACCCCCGCTGAGCGCTGCCAGTTCAGCTTCGAAGTCCATGTCATCATCAGACAGGTCTAGGGGTTCATCTCCATCATCTAGATCCATATCTAGAAGTCCAAACTGAAAGAAGTTTTTTTATTATTATTTTTATGGATCTGGAGTTTAGTTTCCTTCCAACTGCTTGCTATCATCAGCTTCCTGACTAAGCTTACTTTAAGCATATAATTTCCATTTCAAGAAAAGAAATCGATACTTAAAGCAATTTTACAGTGACAACAACTTATTTTTCATTTAAGTAATTTGAAATTTAATTTATGTTAATCGAATACTGAATTAATTGTTCTGGTGTTTAAACTAAGTTAATCTAATTTATTGTATAATCAAGATGCAATTAAATCAAAACAAAATAACAAAAGTGATAAGACGAACAGGCTTCAAAACATCCCTTTGTTTACAAAATTTTAATCAGCTGTTCAGATTTCAAAACAGAGGCCAGATCTAACTGGATTTTACATTCTATTATGTGGGTCTATTTACTCCAGTTTCTATAAATAAACAGTGTCGTTATCACGGGAAATTAAAGTTGTTAGAGGCTCGAGACAAGTAAATAATGATCAATGACTCACTTGGGACAAGTTGCCTCTTTTACCAGAACTAGGATTCGGTTTACGAGACATCTTTAAAATCACTGGTTTACTTTCGATGTAACTAATTCACTGCTAAATAATATGAACACAAAAAGGCCTATTTTCAAGAATAAATATTTTTTCGTAAAATTAAAAAATCACATTCTTCGCAATGAAAATCTTGCAAGTGAGTGAGTGGTGATGGTAAGAGTAAGTGAATGAGATTGAAGGATGAGAGAATAAAACCTATTTGACATTGACATATCTTAATGAAATTCCACAGGCTTTTATCATTTCCGTTCTCTAAGTTATCTGTAGATAAAATGCTTCCAACTGGTTTTACATATTTTATATCATTTATTTTGTATACGTTGAATGCTTGGAGGAAGATTAGTTTTTCTGCAAAATTCTATGAAATGTAAAGGATACTGTACTTTATCATAAAAGTGCCTCATGGGTAACTTTAAAATACAGTACGATCTTCATTTACCAAAATGTACTTTCGTCCGAGTGCTTTTATTCTACGCTAAAAATTAACAAGTCAATTGCAGCGGGTAACACTGTAGAGTGACGTATGAACGGCAGAAGAAACGAAAACGAAAAAAGCCTTTCTGTGCCGTTGTTATCTTCTAAAATACTTGAAGAATGGATACAAACGGCCAGACTAATGGGCTCAAATCTAAAAAGAAAGAAAACGGCGATGTCCAGGACAACCTTTGGTAATAGTTCACTGTTATTTTTATGGCTTACATGCACTCCCCATACAAGGGGATCCAATGTGTCACACCTACGTATGTCAAAGGCTTGCACCTGAGAAATATGTGACCTAGCTGCTACGTTTTACCTTTGTATGTAAAGTGGTGGTGAAATATTCTCACAATGAGGCGGCAGAGTCAAGCGCTGCACTTTCTAGCGACACGAAGCAACCTCACGAAGTTAACGCATACCTTGATGATGAGTGATCGTGATGAATCTTTGCAGGTCTGCAATCCTAGAGGAAGTACAGAACCAAGGGAACACAAAACTACCTTCAAACAAAAATGTGCTTGTACTGGGGGACAACGAAACTGGGAAGACAACTTTAGTAGCAAAATTACAAGGGGTCGAAGACCCCAAGAAAGGATCTGCCCTAGAATATGCATATATAGATATTAGTGATGAGTACAGGGATGGTAAGTACTGTTTTCAAACATAAAGTCCTTGAAAATGGTCAATTGTTGCTAGGAGGAGCAAGTCACTGTACAAGTCTGATCATGGATTATATTGAATAGATCAGCTGATAATTTAACGAAGCTGGATTCACAGATTTGGGTTTGAATAGGTACCTATTCGACAGCTGATTGTTGATTTATAATTAGGTGAATGTAATTAGATAGTCGATTAAAAGCCAGTTTTGGTAATAAACTCCATCAAGGGGTTATCTTTTAGAGTTATTCAACAACTTTGATCCCAAACTATTCACTTTATTTGCTTTGCCACTAATAAGAAAGTACTTTAGCAGAACCTTATAATAGTGCTTAAGTCTTGAGGTCTAAGGCCCGTATTATGAAAGGTTGCCATTGATCTATGCTTGAGTAACAATTTTCTATGGCCTAAGCGTTGCTCAAGCAAAAATCGATGACTGAGCAAGCATTCATAATACAGGCCTAAGAACCCTCATTAACTTAGGCCCACTTAGGATACTTTAGTAGAGTTCATTTGGGTTCACTTAAAACCCTATACAATGTACACTTGTTTAGTATATTCCGTAGCTGTCTTAACTTAGTCTTCATATTGACGACCGATGTGGCGCGGCGGGCGAAGGTCCGCCTCCGACACAGAAGGTTGCGGGTTCGATTCCCGCCTTGGGGCAAATATTTGTACGATCTGCAAATATTTGTTCCGGGTGTTCTGGGTATTTTCTATATATAATAAAAAAATATCTATCTATGTTATGTATTGTATTAAGTTTATCAGTCATCTAGTACCCATAACACAAGCTCAGCTTAGCTTGGGGCTAGATGATGCTGTGTGGATTGTCCAGCATTATTTATTATTTATTTATTTTATTTATACCTCCTTTCAGACCACACACGACTCAGCGTATGGGTTTTAGATGGTGACCCAGGTCATACGAACCTGCTCAAGTTTGCACTCAGCGAAAAGACATTCCCTCACACACTGGTGATCCTCACTGTGGCTATGACCACGCCGTGGGGGCTGCTGGATCAACTACAGAGCTGGGCGTCCGTGCTCGGTGATCATATAGACAAATTAGATCTCACACCTGGTAAGTTAAATT
Source organism: Eupithecia inturbata (assembly GCA_963662085.1). Taxonomy (NCBI): domain Eukaryota; kingdom Metazoa; phylum Arthropoda; class Insecta; order Lepidoptera; family Geometridae; genus Eupithecia; species Eupithecia inturbata. The sequence goes on along the minus strand of OY759180.1, from coordinate 2,254,884 downwards.
GTAACATTATAATTTCTATGTAAATAGGATGAATAGATTCTACCACCAAACAATATATCATCTTCTATGCTAAGAGGGCAACTTTGGCAATTTTAAGTTGACTACATCAACAAACACTTTCTCAACCTCCTCAACCACAACAGCCTATATTGGTACACTGCAGGACCTCCTCCTGATAAGCGCCTTTGGCTTTTATCTCATGGGGGGTAGTGTCCATAATCCCCATGCTGGGCATGCGGGTTACGGATTGCAGTTTGGTGGTAGAATCTGTGCGCAGGGGGTGCTGCTGCCTGCCCGGTGTATATCCCTTAGTCACCTCTTACGACACCCGCTGGAAGAGTTGGGATGATGCAAATTCTAAGCCGGCCGCAAACACAGCTTGCCATCAGTTAATAAGCTGTGCTAATTAAGGGGCCAGTGTCCAGCAGTGGCAGTCCACTGCTAAAATCAACATTAACCCTTTACCAGTGTAAAGGGTTAATGTTGATTTTGAAGTATGATAAGGAAGAACCATATTAGTGGAGTCAACTAAACCTGCAAACTGAGAAAAATTGCCTTAAATCCTATCCAAATCTGTAATAGTACTATTTTCATTTGTACAACCAGATTTATCTGCAAAAATAACAAAATTTCTAATGACCCTCTCTCCTATTTCATAAAACCAGATATGAAGTTTTGCATTGTCTAATAAGCAAAGATTTGATGCTGCTTTTCAAGATCAGCAATGTTTAACTCACTCACTGCATTGTACACTAGCCAAACTCGATGTAGAATGTTTGTAAACAAATAACCCATACGTAACCTAAAATTCACTCTCTTGCCGCGTCTTTTTAAATTAATTGTCGATTTGTGATCCTTCCTTCAATAAATATTGTTTTCAATTATATCTGAAACTCGACGCCAAGCAAGTGAGTTTTAGTTATTTGTTACGTAGTTTGTTTACAAACATTCCACATTGAGTTTGTCTAGTGTATAGATCACCACGTAGAGGCACATTCAGCAGTGTACATTATGTATGCTGATGGAGAGGAATGTGTAGATTAGAACAAAGTGCAGCTTTCATTTAACACAGTGACTCCATGCATTTCCTTGTCTACTTAATAATCCCGGTGCATAGCTCTGTCCTCGATATCACCTGTGTTGAAAGAATGGTCGTGTCTTTAAATTAACCTAAGAATAAGAATATCACGACATTATTTAGTCAACTTATGTTATCGAGATTAGCTCGCACTTTACTATTTTCTAGCGATCCGAACGTGTTTGTAGGTAGCATTTTCCGTAGACTAAAAACAAATATAAATTTAAAAAGGATCTGCTTCTTTGAACTGCAGTAGGCACTTAGTTTAATTTTGAAGCCTAGGTTACCTAACCTAGGCTAGGCCTATCATTTTAAATAGGTAGGTAGTTAAGTCATGAAACTTCATGACTTAACTACCTTCCTATTTAAATGATTTAGTGTTCTAAACTAATTAAAGCGATTTCCCTCAATGGTACTATTAATCATTCATGACTGCGTCCTACGATTAGTAGCTAGGTAGAGTACTCAAACCTACGCACTGTCGTAAATGTCTCTTGTATACACACATTTGTTTACTATTGATTGCTAATTTCCTACCAGTGAGTGCACTACAACTACTACTTACTACAGTGCTGCTGTCGGTGGTCCTCCTCCGGAACCGGCCAACATTCCCAGACCCCCTAAGAAACCAGAAGCGCCTAACCCAGCAGACTTGAGGCCTATATTTCTAACTGATTGTACAAAACAGCTTCACTATTTTGATGGTGTCCGAAACGTCAGTAAATAAATAAATTATAATTAAAACTGTCATTACGGACAGTGTCCGAAATTATTGTGTCCGAAACGTCAGCAAGCCATATTCTCCAATCCGGCTAATATTTTAAAGGCAAAATTTTCTGAAGGTGCGTTTTTGTCGTAAGACAACGCCAAAACTACTGAAAAAATCGGTCTAAAACTTTGTATGAAAAGTAACATACCTAGGCTCTCTAGTTACGATCACGAAAAACCGTGCGAAGCTATTTGAAAACTATAATATGCCTGATGAAGATGTTAGATCGATACCTAACTACCTCAAAAACCTTGTTACGATAAGTTCTTTAAAGAGATCCTTCAGCATTTTATTTCAAATCTTGATCTACTTAGAGAAACCAGCTTTAAGCGTGACCATGATTTTGCCATTCGCTCGTAGCGTAGCTTTACTTTATAGATGACAATCTTAGGAGTTAGTTTAGGACCTCGTAAAGTTTATTTAGACCGTGACTCATCGCATAGTGTTATTTAATATTCTCTACCCATGGTTACGTCATCGTGGTGAGAGGTACCAATGAGAATACTCAAGTGGTATAACAGGTTGTGTTCAATAGTTTTTCTATGATCTTTTGCATCGATAACTTTTCAACAAAAACAATAAATGCTATTGTGACTTTATTATTGAGTTTTATTAGGACGTCTAAGATAGACTAGATATCGTTATTTTGTGTTTTTTTTCGAGGCATATCCTTCACGCTTTTTAAAGATCACATTATTACTTTAATATGATCTAGTTTTTAAAATTAGATCTTATAAATTCGCCACACATTGATTGACGTTTGTAATGAATTCGAACATTGTCGTTCGAATTAATTTCAATCCTAAGAGAAGAATTTAAACGCACTTTTTATGTAATTAAATTATTATTTTAAGCCACACGCTCTAACTGTATGTTATGGGTAGATTATTTAAATCCATTTGAATTTAAATATTGTAGAGAACATTTCCTTTTGCTTCGAACCAACTGAATCCACAGCGGATATTCTAAAACATTCAAACAACAGCAAGATGAATAATACCTTCTAAAAACAATTACACGATATTGCGTCTAAATGAAGAAGTTGTTGTTTGACTCCCTCATACCATGAGTAAATACAATGAGTAAAATGTCAAGTTCTAGACTATGTCAAGTATTATAAAATCTTTGACTATGTGGACCTGGGTTCTTTTCTTACACTTGAAAACAAGCTGCAATGTCATTTTCAATTCTATAGGTAGGTACTCGATAATTTACGATGGGGATCGGATTTAGTAGAATAGAATGTTCTACTAAATCCGATCCCCATCCGGTCCGGATACGGTTGGGGTGTTTTCTATATACATATAATAAAAAATATCTATCTATGTTATGTAGTGTATTAAGTATATCAATCATCTAGTACCCATAACACAAGCTCTGCTTACTTTGGGGCTAGATGATGCTGTGTGGATTGTCCAGTATTATTATTATTCACATCATTTACTTAAAATCTCGTTGTAAAATACATTTTTTACTATAGAAAATAAAACATAAAACTATTCTACAGTAAAAAATATCAAAACGGTGAATCACCGGCCGCGAAGCTAGCCCCAAGCGGCCGGTGACTAGGGCTGCAGAGAGAGGAACTTCCTGACGATGCGCGCCGAGTCCAGGAGTACCGCTTTTTAGATCTGACCCTTGATCCAACTTCCTAGCGAGAGTCTTGAGATGTTGGTTGATCGAGGCTCTTCGCTATTACGCCGTTAACCGAAGCGACTATCGGGACAACGGTCGCTGAATCAACATCCCACATGCTGACAACAATAACAACCTCGTTAGCCAAGTCAAGATATTTGCTAAGTTTATCTTTCTCAGCTTTAACGAGGTCATCATCATCATGTGGTATGGTGACATCAGCGAGCACCGCCCTCCGTTCTAACCGATCTATCAGTACAATATCAGGCTTATTCGCAAGAATAGTCCTGTCTGTAATGATAGATCGGTCCCAGTAGAGCTTTCCACGGCCATTTTCGAGAACTAGCGCCGGTGTGTACTTATAGTACGGATCTTCAGGACCAGTAAGGCCATATCGGAGAGCAAGCTGCTGGTGTATAATTTAAGCTGCTTGGTTGTGCCTGTGCAAGTACTGAGAGTGAGCAAGGTGCGAACAACCCGAAAGTATATGACGGAGGGTCTCCCCAGGAAGATCACACGCTCGACAAATATCGATCGTGCCATCTTTCATAGTATAAAAACACCTCATCCATAATTGCACAGACAAAACCTTCGGTTTCCCCAAAGAGGTCACCGAAGCGTAGCCAGTTTACGGAGCTTAGGAGATCTTTGTAAATCAAGTCCTGTGAGGACCTTGTAGAATCTCCCATGCAGCTCTTTGCTCTTCCATATAGCCTTCCTGTCCTGAATGCTCATCACCGTAGGTTTGCGCCAGTTCTCGTTAGCTAAGGAGAGAGGAGTAAGGTTCTTATTAACTGCAACCACATCACGATGTATCTGGTATTCGGCTTGATGGAAATGATTTCTGAGATTGCATACCTCACGGTTGTGTAGAGTCTTGGCGTTTAAAAAGCCTCGACCACCACATTTCCGCGGTATATATTATTATTACTAGAATATAATTTATTGTCAAACGTAAAGAGATACAACAAACCATAATAAAACCTTGACGACCGATGTGGCGCGGCGGGCGAAGGTCCGCCTGCGACGCAGGAGGTTGCGGTATCGATTCCCGCCTTGGGACAAATGTTTGTACTATCCCGGGTGTTCTGGGTATTTTCTATGTACAATAAAAAAATATCTATCTATGTAATGTATTGTATTTAGTATATGAGTCATTTTCATTTAGTACACATAACTCAAGCTAGTTTGGGGCTAGATGATGGTGTGTGGATTGTCCAGCTTATTGTTCAGCTTTTTATCCATACTAATACTATAAATTCGAAAGTAACTTTGTCTGTCTGTCTGTCTATCTGTCTGTCTGCTTTTATCTTTTCACGCTTAAACAGCTGAACGGACCTCAATGAAATTTAGCAGGGAGGTAAATAGTATCCCGGGTACCTACAGACATAGGCTACTTAAAAAACGCGTGCGAAGCCGCGAGCAGCAGCTAGTATATAATAAAACCTAGTGCGCGGCAGAATACAATGGAGTCGTCAGATGAGTTTAGGTACATAATATAGTGTACCTACACAATTCTAAATAAACCGCCAAGTGCGAGTTGGCTCACACGGAGGTTTCCGTACCGTAAAATTCAGGCAAATATTTCAAAGAAAAAATAATATGCCTCGGCATTAAGCCCACCCTTTGTACATTAGTGCAAGGGCATTTGCCCGTAGCGTATCTTGAATTATAAAGTGCAATCATAAAAGCACCGACATCGTTCTGATTGCCTGAGAACCTTCGTCATTAAAATAGCTCTAAATTAAATCGACTTGTAGTAAACGGTTCTAACAATTTTCTTTTTTTACTTAAACTTTGTAATTGTAACTAGAAAGCCTATCTGTTATTTGTTCTCACGCTCTTAGCAATGAATCTCGTACTTAGTTGATAATGAGCTGAGGTTTAGCGTTTATTGTAGTATTTGGCTGGCGGAATTTTGTTCGTCTATAAATCCATTTTGACGAAATTTCACCGAAAACACAAATTTAGGTGTTAAATTTAAATATCTGAGATAATGGAAGGAGAATTGTTTAATTTTGTAAGTATATTATATGTATATAAAAAAAAAAAGTGCTTTTAACTTAGGACTTTCAAGGAGTTTTCCCCCCTTACTAAACAAAATATTAATTGTAATGATTTAGTCAACTGCAATTTATTTTATTTACGGGAACTATTGTCGCCAACACCTTTCGTGCTAAACCCCCATAAATTAAATAACCTAGCATTTAGCATATAAAATTTATATTAAACCGCGAATCGAGGTCTCGTATAAAATAACCGAGCGAGCGGTGCAGTAGGTACTCTAAACATTCAGTGACCCACTCCGAAGCGTATCTAAATCGCATAATCTTTAGAGATAGGTAGATATTTTTTATGTAAAAAACAATTATTTACGTGTCATGAATTCAATAACGATTAAACCACGAAACAAAGTCCCGCTTAGAATGTAACAGACATCAGATCATCTTTATCAGCCCATATCTTACCATTGCTGGGAGTAGGCTTCCTCCAAGTTGTGCTACTAATATCGGTCTAGGCCTGGTCGCATCCAGGTCCAGTTAGAAAACCTTGCAATATCGTCGAACCATCTAGCAGCTGCTGGCCGCCATCATTGCGACTGTTTTCCCTGGGACCCCAATCGGTTAAAGCCCTAATCACCATGTCTCACCAGGTGCCCTGCCCATCTTCACTTCAGTCTCATGATCCGGATACAGAGGTCTTGGACCCAACTGTCTATAAGCTGGGACAGTTGGGAGTGCTGCTGTCTGTGCCCAAGTGTCTACTGAATGAATAAGGCCAAACCTTTAGAGGCCTTCGAAATACGTCTAAAACCTAAGCCCCTAAACTAAAGGATAGAAATATTACCCTCCTCCATCTAAATGGATTAAAAATCCACTCTCACCTCGAAGTAATTGCTAAGCAGTGTTTTGCCTTTTTCTAACATATGAAGACAGAAGAAACCAACGACTCTTGATTAGCAATATTGTTACAGCGTTTTGTGACTCAAGCTAGCAGTTTACTTGTCCATGTTCTTTTTATATTATTATTGCGTGTGCTTTTGAGTTCTATTCGTTTTATTTGCATTTTGAAGCGTGTTCAACTTAAGAGTGGGTGGCATAAAATCTGTAATGATGATGAAACGTTAAAAGAGGTTTGCAAGTAAGAGGGAAATCCATATATACCGCGAAACGAGATTTCTTAACGTATTAATCAGTAGTCAGTAGGTACTTACGCCAAACTTTCAGCGACTTACTCCGAAACGCATGTGATCATTGGACGGAGTACGCGCTACTTACGAGCATGACTCATAATCATAAGTAAACTCGTCTGCCTCGCTATAAGAATAACTCATGGACGTGATAAAAATTATTGTTATCTTCGTATTCTGTGTGTATGAGTAACAATTGAAATTGTAATGTTATTTTGCAGCAAAATATATGTTGAAAGAGTAATTTATCAAGCGGCATTAAATACGCTAATTTTAATAATTAACTAAGCTAATTTTGGATAATAATAGACCATAATAATAATAACGTTTATAGAAAAAGATTTAAGACTTAAAATTATTACATCGTTGATCCCCAAACTAGGATACACCTGTATCTTAAGGGCAAATCTGTTAATTCTGATAATTCCGTCCATTTCGCGAGGTTTGTGCGAATTGCATCAAGTGTAAATAATTATAAGTAGCCACTAAGTTCTCCGATAGTTCTTGGTCTTGAAGTTTTGTAGGTAATTCATCATAATCTATCCCAAGCCATCTATGTTTATGCCCATCAGCACCCCTTGTTGGGTATAGGCCTACAGTCTTTTTGGCCATGCTATCCGGTCTTATTACCAAAATTAAATTCAGATAAGAGTATTTTCAATCAAACTCGTACTTAACAATAAACAACGCTTATTTATTATACTTAGCTTGTTTATTTATTTCCAGAACAAAGGTTACAGAGCAAAAAGCAGCAGGTGCAGAAATGGCTGAGGTATACCGAGCCAGGAGACGAGATGGAAGCCTCGGCGTCCTCTCCCATGAAGCGGTCGTCCAGGAATCTGTCGGATGACCTGGATAACCTGGATGATGATGACTGTCCTCTGCCAGAGGCCGTGCTCACCACCAATCTGGGGCTGGATATCGTCGTTGTGGCCACAAAGGTAATGAAGGTGTTGCTCGTAGTGTAGGGTCTCATTCTTGTATTCTTTATTGGTGGTCATTCAGTCAGAGGTCGCCAAAACTAAACTCAATTAAATTGACAGCACTAAGAATGATGCCATCCTTTTTATTTCATTTGTTATGAAAGGGATAGCAACATTTTGCTGTCAACTTATTTTAGTTCAGGCGACATCTCAACTGAATTAAACTCCGAGATTCAAAACACTAAAAACACCACAAATCCGCTCCGAACGACAACCATTTTAAAAGCAACAACTCAAACGACGCCATCTCTTTCAGACTGACTACATGAGTACACTGGAGAAAGAGCACGACTATCGCGACGAGCATTTCGACTTCATGCAGCAGTGGGTGCGCCGCTTCTGTCTACAATATGGCGCTGCGTTGTTCTACACCAGCGCTAAGGAAGATAAGAACTGTGATCTTCTCTACAAGTATCTCACGCACAGGTGACTTACTTCACGACAGTGCGTCTAGCATCTTAAGAAGTCTACCAACATCTCCAAATAAAAAGAAGTCCCAAAGGTTTTCGACTCGTCTGTTTCTTGACCTCATAGCACTTTACCGCAATTGGTAGCGCGTTCCCCTCTCAGGGAAGGTAGCTGGTTCAAGTCCCGTTGAAGTCGAACATTTTTGTTATATTATTTGATTTCTTATAATAAACTATTTAATTTTTTTTTCAGGATATATGGTCTGCCTTTTAGAACACCCGCTCTCATTGTGGAAAAGGATGCAGTATTGATGTAAGTTCATACCTTCACACTAGGATTTTCCGTAAAAACACAATTTCAGGCGCTTTTTCTTTACTTATTTAACACGAGCTCTGCTTACTTTGGAACTACATGATGCTGTGTGGATTGTCTAGCATTACTAACTTATTTACTTACTTTACCTCAATAAAAAAGTATGTGCAAATAATGTGAAGGTTCTTGACCCAACAATTATCTTTTTATGATAATTTTGGCTAATTTGCATGCGTTTTTAAATAATATAATTTATAAATATGTTTTTCACAGCCCCGCAGGCTGGGATAGCATGAAGAAAATTAGCATATTACATGAAAACATGCAGTCCTGTAAACCGGATGATTACTACAGAGATGTCATCACACAACCAGCTATCAGAAAAGTGAGTTTAATTTATAATATACACATTTTAGCTGATATTGGTAAAACTAGTTATGCTTGCGTTGTTTGGGACTAACGGAGAAATTTCGGCCCGGGCGCGTCCTGTAGCAATGTGTGTTAGGTTGGCGTTCGAGCCGTGAGGCTTTCGTCACACGTGACTTTCATTCGTCAGACAGACAAGAGACCGCGAGAGGTGTCAGGTCTCCGGTCTCTCGCGGCGCAAACAGCCACCTTTACTCGAATTGTGCGCACATCTTTCTTACGTTTTTTAACTTTCCAGAGTGGCGGTAATCGAGAAGCAGAGATCCAAGCGGAAGACGAACAAACTTTCCTCGCGCGGCAACAGGCGGCGCTGGTGGCGGGCTCGCCCGCGCCGCGCGCAGACTCGCCTCTTAGGGCCACGCAGCGGGCGCAGCAACAGGTAACAGTCCTTACATCGACTAAGCCCATATATGCCGTGTGCTAAACATACATACTTAGACCTCCTCAAACGAAGCCACGCGAGTCGTCTCCATCGATCGACTCCTTACGACTAGTGTTGTTGCTTTCCGGTAAGTGGTCGCCATACGATCGACTCACAGCCCCAATGGCCGTCGGTTCTAACCAGATCTATCAACTAGTCTAGTCGATAGCTCTAGTAAATCTAGTTACTAGATTATTGATCCGTGTGTCTAGTTCACTTTGTAAACTTTGCCGAGGCGCGCAAAACTAGATGTCGCTGTTTATTTTGACCGAGCTCTAGATTGCGCTAACGAAGCGTTTCGGGTTCTTGTAGGGGTAAGGTATGTTTTTTCTAATAAAATTGATTTTGTACCACACAATTCACAGTTTTGTTTTTAAGCCTCCTGACCGAATAATACATGGTCCTACGGAGCCGGAAGCCAAATTCCGCTGTGAATTGTTTATGTTGCATTAAGTTGCACTATCACGCCCAGCAAGAGTGGCTGATTGTTACTCGCGCGCGGGTGATCCGGGTTCGATCACAGTGACATCTAGGGTGTTCTGTGCGGTGCGGGTGGCTAGTACTGCGCACCCCATCATCATCGAGCCGAGGAAGGGAAGAAGGTGGTACAAACCGGCAGCGCCCTCTAGTGGCGCCGCCGCGCCGTGGTGGTGAAGGAGTTCAGTTCGTGACAACGCTGACGTCACGGGGCTGACATAACACTGGACGAGAGGGATCCGACGAGCAAGCGCATCGGTGACGTCACAAGGAGTGACGTGGTAGCCTGCGCGCAGACAGAGGATACATCGGTCCCTGAGAGCGGATAGTGTCAATTGGTAATCCGAGTGAAATTGTGAGTACTTTTGAATTCATACAAATAGTGCAGTGAAGATTCATAGAAGAATCAACCTTAAATCAAGCAGCTTTTGGACTTTAAAAATTTACTGTAGTTGATTTAGACTTAGAATATTTTTGTTGTAGTTAGTTGGGACTTAGAATAGTTTTGGTAAAAGAGATCCGACGGGGAACCTATGCCCGGTTTTTGTTAGAATTTCTAAGTTACTCAAACACTTGTAAAATTTTGCTTTTGTTATTAGAAGGGACTTGTAATTTTTGTCGTTGTTAGTAATTTTTATTTAAATTATTTTACAATGTCTTTATCCGCACTATTAAAGGAGCAGTTAGGTTATAAAACATTGATTGAAAAGGCGTATGAAAATTTTAAAAAATCTCCAAAAGAAAGACTAGAGGTAGTTAAGGACTCATACCTGCTTATTAGACTTGAGACGTTAGAAGAAAAATGGAGGATTTTCTCAGAAAATCATAGAAAAATTCTAACTGAAAGTGAACTGGAGGCTCTGGCGGATAGCCCTTATATAAAAAAGTGTATTTATGAGATTGTAGAGGAAACCTACATAGAATGTAAAACTGAAATTAGAGAGAAATTAGAGTCCAATAGCAAACTGTCAAAAAATAAGCAAGGTACCACATCGGAGGCTCCTAGGTTTGAACAAATAAAATTACCTAAAATAACAATCCCGACATTTAGCGGAGCTTATTCCGAGTGGACTACATTCAAGGATCTTTATGTTTCGTTAGTGCATAATAACGCGTCCTTAGAGAATGTGCAAAAAATGCACTATCTCAAAGGCTATTTAGCTGGAGAAGCGGAACAATTATTGAGGCATGTTCCTATCACAGCCGCGAATTATGAGGAGGCGTGGTCTACTCTTAATAGTAGGTACAATAATAAAAAATATCTTGCCAATTGTTTGTTAAAGCGTTTTGTAAGCTCACCTAATTTGGGAACAGAATCGAGCAGCGCCATTAAAAACCTACTTGATGTGACCAATGACACGTTGAACGGCCTGAGGAATTTGAGCATAGACGTTAGTTCGTGGGACACCATTGTAATATACCTAGCTGTTTCAAAGTTGGATGCCGACACGCGCAAGCAATGGGAATCGATTACTGGATCATCTGACGAGCTACCAACTCTGAGACAACTTAGGGAGTTTCTAGAAACACGGTTTAGGTCTCTTGAATTTATAGATGTAAAGGGAAAGGCAAAGAATGTTACAACTCAAAAGAAAAATGTTCTACATGCTGCCTCGGGTTCCACTGCACAAAGTTCCTAGTCAGTTGCACGTACTGTAAGGGTGACCACAAACTGGCACACTGTAAACAATTTGCTGGACAGGATTTTTCTAAGCGTCACAATTATGTCCAAACCAGCAGGCTTTGCTTCAATTGTTTCGGTAACCACTCCGCCCAGACTTGCCGGTCACAAGTTAGATGTCGCGTTTGCAGGAGAAAACATCACTCTTTACTTCATCCACAACCTGAGACTAATTCCACAGAATCAGGCAAACCAGCTTTAGAGCAAGAAGTTAAGGACACGGTGTCCGGAGTTAAGGCATCGCTAGATTCTCCTGCGTCCACATCGAATGTTTCAGCACACTTTTCAAAGAGGACAACCAACACAAAGATTCTGTTAGCTACGGCTCTAGTAAACGTTGAATCTCGAGATGGCGATGCTCACACTCTTCGGGCTCTTCTTGATCAGGGTTCCGAGGCATCTTTTGTTACAGAATCTGCAGCGCAGTTACTGGGGCTGAAGAAGATACAAAGTAGGAGTAGCATTTCAGGATTAGGCGGCAACGCAGGTACTTTGGCATCAAGGTACATCGTCAACATGAAAGTTCAGTCGCGCTGTGATCCTGACTTCTCAGTTCAAGTACGTGCACATGTTCTTGGCGCTATAACCAGCCTGTTGCCATCAGAAAAGGTTAGTGTTACCCATGCTGAATAGCCAGAGCTGGCAGACATTGTTCTGGCCGATCCCCAGTTTTTCACGCCATGTAAAATCGATATTTTGCTTGGAGCAGACGTTTATGGCCTTTTAATTCGAGAAGGTCTGATCAAGGGTCCCAAAGGAATGCCAACAGCTCAATGTACGGCCTTAGGATGGATTATCTCGGGTCCTACACATCGCTTAGACCATGATCAGAGTTCGTCGACACATTGTTACCACAATTCAATTGTCAATGATTTCCAGGTTGATGAGAACGCCCTCTTGAGACGATTTTGGGAAATTGAGTCCGTCGTTCCAGAAAAGAAGATACTTAGTCCAGAGGAGCAGCGATGTGAAGAAATTTACTCTCTCACCACAGTTAAGGATGACTGTGGTCGGTATGTAGTCAGTCTCCCATTCAAATCTGACAATCCACAGTGCCGATACGGTAATTCCAGAGAACTTGCAATCAAAAGATTTCATCATCTTGAGCGGAAGTTTGAGCGAGATCCTGAAATCAAAAGGAAATACTCTGAAGTGTTTCATGACTATTTAAACCTTGGTCACATGGAGCGAGTCCCAGAAAGCATGTTGAAAGACCCAACTGCAGTTTATCTGCCACATCATGTTGTGATACGCAACGACAAAACCACACCAAGATTCGAATAGTATTCGACGCGTCTATGAAAGGTACTAATGGAGTATCATTGAATGACGATCTCATGGTAGGTCCCACTTTACAGCCGCCACTCCGTCACATCATCATGTGTTGGAGAACACATCCCATCAGTTTGTGTGCAGACATCGTTAAGATTTACCGGCAAGTAAAGGTGAATCCAGAGCAGGTTGATTTCCAGAGAGTAGTGTGGCGCGACGACCCCGAATCTGAAATAGAAGAATATAGATTATTGAGAGTTACCTTTGGAACAGCTTCAGCGCCTTACCTTGCAGTGAAGTCCTTGCAGCAGGTTGCAGTCGACGATGGTGCGAAGAATCCCGAAATTTCTGAAAAAATAAAAAGAGATTTTTACGTTGATGATTTGATGACAGGTAGTCAGTCAGTTGGTGATGGATTAGCGTTACAGCAAAGCATGAACGAGATACTAAGCAGGGCAGGTTTCCAATTACTGAAATGGGTGAGTAGCTGTGATGAGTTAGACATGCAACTTTCAAGCAGAGAAAGGAAAGCGGAGATGAGTGAGGAGCATGGACAAGGAGGTCAAGACATAAATGAAAATGAAGTTGTGAAGATGTTAGGAATAAGCTGGGATCGCGATAGCGATGAGTTTAAGTATTCAGTAATACTTCCCCCTCAGCAGACGCCAATCACAAAGAGACGGGTGATCTCGGATATCGCTTGCCTGTTCGATCCGTTGGGTTGGGCAGCACCTTGTGTAGTGGTATCCAAAATATTTATCCAGAAACTCTGGCTTTCCGGGCTTGATTGGGATGACGAGCTCACACCAGATCTGCTGACGGAATGGCAGACATACAGGGAGAACCTTCTAGAGACGAGTAAGTTCACAATACCACGATGGGTTAATACAAGAGCTGACGACAAAATTGTAGAGTTACAAGGATATTGTGATGCGTCGTTGGCCGCTTACGCTGCTGTGGTGTACTTAAGAGTTGTGGACTTTCAGGGAAACATCAAGACCAGTCTTGTCACGTCTCGAACAAGGGTGTCTCCAGTAAAACAGCAATCGGTTCCCAGATTGGAACTGATGGGAGCGGTGTTGCTGTCAGAGTTACTCGTAGAAGTTGCTAAGGTCATAAGAGTTCCAGAAAACCATATTCATGCCTGGACCGATTCAACAGTGGTTTTAGCTTGGCTCAGCAGCCATCCAAGCCGCTGGTCTACATTCGTTGGAAACAGAGTCTCATCAATCCTATCTCAACTTGATAATTCACATTGGGCCCACGTTCAAACACAGCATAATCCCGCAGATATGGCGTCCAGAGGAGTGACTCCGCAGGAACTTGCTTGCAGTGAGCTGTGGGCACAAGGTCCATCGTGGTTAAAAAATGATATCATCGACTACTCAAGACCGACGTCCATTGCAACCAAAGAAGAACAAAAGTCCATTAAGGCTTTGGTAGGACATGCACACCCAGAGGAAGATGGTTTCTGGGTCAGATTTTCCTCATTCACCAAATTAGTGCGAGTTATTGCCTATTGTAGAAGAGTTTTGAAGTGGAAGAAGAAACCTGGAGAAGAGAATGAACCGAGAGTGGAGGTTTATCTTACTAAGAAAGAAATAGATGACTCGACAAAAGTTTGTATAAGATGTGTCCAACAGCAAGAGTTTGGTGCAGATATAGACGAAATAAGAAAGACTGGAAGGGGACCAAGAGTAGCCTCAAGTCTCTTTGTCCAACAATCGATGAAGACGGAATTTTACGAGTCGGTGGTCGCATTGAAAACGCAGACGTACAGGAAAACCTCAAACACCCTATCATTTTGCCTCATCGGAATCATTTCACTGATTTGGTTATTGCGGAGGCGCACAAAGTTACACTGCATGGAGGTCCGACGTTGATGTTGCACTATTTGCGAAGGAAGTTTTGGATTGTCTCGGCCAAAACTTTGGTGAAGATGTTTGTCCGCAAATGTGTCACATGCAAAAGATATGCAGCAGCTTCTTAAATTCAGCTGATGGGTCAGCTCCCGACCAGTAGAGTTACTCCAACACGAGCTTTTCGCCACAGTGGAGTAGATTTCGCAGGTCCGATTAATGTTCGCACATCTAAGGGTCGTGGGCACCAGTCCTATAAAGGCTACATTTGTCTTTTCGTCTGCATGGTGACTAAGGCCATCCACTTAGAAGCCATTAGTGATCTTTCTTCGCAGGGTTTCATAGCAGGTTTTAAGCGATTCGTTGCACGACGTGGAGTTGTGACAGACATTTGGAGCGACAACGGCTCTAATTTCGTTGGTGCCGCCAAGGAGTTGCGCCAGTTAGTGGACGTAGAACGATCTTCTGTTGCTACAGAAATAAGGGAATGGTTAGGTAATTATGGAACGACTTGGCATTTTATCCCACCCCATGCTCCAAACTTCGGTGGATTATGGGAGGCTGGGGTAAAATCGACCAAATTCCACCTTAGACGAATAATTGGTACCTCAACTCTTACGTATGAAGAGTTATCGACAGTTCTGTCCCAAATCGAAGCGTGCCTTAACTCTCGACCCCTATCCATGATACCGAACGGTCTACAAGATCCTGTACCTTTAACACCCGGTCATTTTCTCATCGGTGAACCGTTGGTAACAGTTCCGGATCGTAATTATGAGGATAGCAATGTAGGTTCTTTAAAACGGTGGCAAATTACGCAGCGCATGCTGCAGGAATTTTGGTGGAAGTGGTCTCAGGAGTACTTGGTGCATCTACTACACAGGTACAAATGGAATGAACGCACTCCTGAACCTAAGGTCAACGACATTGTTCTGGTGAAGGAGGACAATTTGCCTCCAGCTCGCTGGCTCTTGGGAAAGGTAGTCGAAAAGCATCCTTGTTTGGACAAAATTAGTCGCGTTGTTACGCTCAAATGTAATGGATCGTTGATCAAACGTCCAATTTCAAAATTGTGTATATTACCTGTATCTGATTGAGTGTCATGTTAAGTTTAAGTTATGTTAAGTTGGTTATACAGTCCACATAAAGAAGGTTTGTTTAGTTTTGTTTAGTTAAGTTGTATACTTAATTTATTCACCTTTCGTGTACCCCTACTTGATGTCATGGTGGGCGGGTCATAATTTGTTAAGAACATTAAGTTATGTCCTTGGTGGGCGGTATGTCTAGTTCACTTTGTAAACTTTGCCGAGGCGCGCAAAACTAGATGTCGCTGTTTATTTTGACGGAGCTCTAGATCGCGCTAACGAAGCGTTTCGGGTTCTTGTAGGGGTAAGGTATGTTTTTTCTAATAAAATTGATTTTGTACCACACAATTCACAGTTTTGTTTTTAAACCTCCTGACCGAATAATACACCGTGTTCCTCAAACAAATGTACCTGTCTGTTCAAAATCGAATGCTAATGCAATATGTCTGTTTTATTAGTCAATGTTAATTAATTCCCCAGCTGGAAGGCGCAAAGATCGGCATGAGCCCCGGAACGCCGGGCAACGAAGGAGTCCTAGCCAACTTCTTCAACTCGCTTCTTTACAAGAAGACGGGCTCCCCGGGCGCGGCCGGCGCGCGCGAGCCGCCTGGCGCCGCGGTGCGCTCCGACGCCGCCGCCGAGCTCGACCGACTGACGCGCGCCAAGCGACACCCGCCCATCGACCTCAACTCCAGCGAGTGCTAGTCGCTCACACCATACTATAGGTACTTATAGATATTATTGCCAACCTGTGGACGGGCTTAAGAGGCCGCAATGCGCGCCATTTTGTGAAAAGGATAGGCATAGGGCTCTGTACCGCTCCTATGAACCGCGGTCCATAGGTGCGATACAGAGCACACGTTTTTAGCACGGCGTAAGTCCAAAAATCAAGTTTTTTCTTATTTATAAGAAAACTACACAACTTATGAAGAAATTGTAATAACCTCCGAATCAAAGCATAATTCATTTCAATAGACCGCAAGGTGCCGACTGAATTATGTCCGAAACAGTGCACTTTCATAAATTTTTTTTATTGTAATTTTTTTCTCAATCATGTTTTCTCATTCAGGGAACAATGAAAAAAATTTGAATTTTATGTACATAATCGAATTTTTGACCACGGGGATCCCGTGAGCACTGAGATCTAGTTTGACAACCAAACCCGTTAGGTTCGCCCCTTAAATCTCTAAAGAATATATCGACCCCGCAAATTAAGCGGGGCCGACTCCGCTTAATTTGCGGGGTCGATATATTCTTATGCCCTCACCACTCCCGGAATGTTTTCATCGGAGATGTGAACAATCGGCTGTTTGTTGTGCAGCCGCAGTGGAGTACATGAAACGTGTTATGCTTGCTCTAGCACGCGTAAGACGTTTCACGACGTTGAAGTAAGCAGTGCGATGAGCAGCACACAACGTGTGAGATAGTACAGCTCGCTTCGCTCGCCGCGCTAGTGTAATCGTGAGAGTGGTTGCGTAACAACTACTCCCGCTGCAATCTATCAATATACTGCTAAGTAACACAGCGCGCGTGAAATCTTAGTTAAGTCTCAGTGTTGTCTTGTTTTGTTTTATTTGAGAAATAAACAGTACATAATGCTTCAAATGCCTGATGGTCGGTTCTCGATCTTGCTATAGTCTACTTTAGGTACTAACCTCTTATAAAAATCAAACTAGCCCTAGATAAAATTTAATAACTATTCCATCTTCTCTTTGCAGGTAAATAAAATAGTGGCGTGCCGAATTGCACTTGGCCCGGCTTGCGACCGGCGACGGTAAGACGCAGCGACGACGGTAAGCTTCGCATCACGTCGCACTTTACGTGGCTTAGAAGACTACTCACGACTTACTCCGAGAGATACTTGTTCGAATTCAAATACTGCGTAGACCCATATACCTACTTACTTAGTACTGCTTACTGATACCTGATGGACCCACTGAGGTTGTCACATACAGACATTATGGGTTTAGAGACGTTATCTGTGGTGTACCTTGGCACCTGCCGATTATAAGCGGGTTCACAGCGGATCACTGAGTTTTTGTAAGCAATTTAATTACCTACTTAGAGATTATAGACGTTTTGGAATAGGTATCAAAGGGAGTGTGAAAAGTAATCAGAATTCGAACATTTACTGCAATGAAACGGAATACGGTAAAGACATATTATTATTGTTTGTTAGAAAGCAGCCTTTAAGAGCGTTTAATGCGACTTTCTAAAATGATTTGAGATTAACTAATTCAAATTTTGTAGAATTAACTAAAAATTCGTCGAAACTGCTTTAGCCGAAACGCCCAAAACCTAACTGTATAGTTACTTAAATTAAAGATAAGACGAAATGGAGTATATTCGATGTATAATAAAATAACCTGATTATCAAAAAAAACGTTAATTTTAAAGGATCTAAAATCATTCTAGTTAAACGGGCTATTTTTGATGTTATTTAATCACTTGAACTCAGATGTGTTTCCAGAACTCATTATTAAAATACTAGCTGTACTTTTAATCACATTACAAAAATGCCAGTAAACGAACGTAACGTTAAGTTCCCAACTCTAAACCACGGGACGATATTTGAACCTACGATTTCGTGGTAAAATAACAAAAAACATTTCATATTGTTTTGAGCTCCATAAGTGCCCATAACACATATCTATAGATTATCGGCTGAATGTTTCTGAATAACACGAAAATAACGTATGAATACATAACTCCCAATTTATCATCTTTAGCTCTGTTCTACGATCTTCTGTGAAGATGGAAGTGCAAACACCGCATGCACAATGAAGTCATATTGTAGCTGTTTTATGTTAATTTTTAGATTGGTCTGAAGAAGTTGTACATTCACATACTGCTTGATGCAGGCTTCCTCTTTATCATACCATTATTTCCAATGTGTGAACGATAACTATGATAAAAAAAATACTGAAATATTAAAATTTCAATCAGTGGTGTGTTTATTGAAGGTAAAAAAATAAACACAAAACGGCTACCACTTTTATGTACAAATAATTTACAGTATTCGTCTATTGTCGTGGCACGCTTCTTAGCTTTCTAGCAAACTATCGGTTTGAAGATATCCAATTTCGACTAGCCAATGCTTCGCAAAGGGGAGCATATAACTAAGGCAAGTCTGGTCTGTGTCAACTGATTGACGGATATTGTATTATAAAATAATATCTATGTTAAATTTATTTGCTCATAATATTTGTGTATAAATTAAAAAGCTTCTTCCGCTTGGGTTGTAATGGTGACCTTTGTTTTTATAACGGAATTTATTTATTAAATCTATCGAATGTTTTAAAATATCATTAGAATTTTGAAACTAGTTTCGATTCTGGGCTTTCTAGACGCGCTTAAATTACATTATTTATAGTTTAATTTCAGTGTAATTTTAGAGTAAATATCTTAGAATCGATACTGTTGCATTAATATTTTGTAAGTTACTATAATACTGTTTGTGGTGCAATAATGAACATTCCAAACCTGGTTTGGTGCTTTGTTTTAGTAAATTTTTTCATTAAAATTTGTGTTTTATTTTTACTTGCCTATTTGCTCTCTTGAAATTGTGGCTATAATATTTAACTTTAAAATCTTACACATAAAGGTCACTGTTAAATCCAAAACAATCAATTTAATTTATTTATGGAAGTACTTACTTAAATTTAGCGTCATTCGTTCAATCCAAATAAAATAATCGAAAAGCGTAGCCTTCTTTAGGTATTTATCAAATTAAGCTAATACACTTTAGCTATGATGTAACTTATTAACTTAATCTAGCTGTTTAATAATGAAATATAATTGATATTGTCGGCAAACTTATTTAAGTGGCAGCTTATTTTCTGGGCACTATTTTTATTAATACAACATGAAAATGTTTAGTTATTAAATAAACAATATAGAATCGAGACTATAGTCCGTAGACAAAAGAGACGTAGTTACACATTCTTTGAAACTAAATATTTATTGAAGTAGTTCGTCAATAATATCGTAATAATAACTCATTGTGTAAATAAATAAAGATTCGCATGTTTTTGATATGAAAATTGTGGAATGATGGAAAAGAAGGCTGGAGGTTTTGAGGTTTTATTTTTATAACGGAGGATTAAATGTTAGGTGGCTAAATGCATAATTAATAATTTATAGAACTATTTGTAAGAATATCTATGACCATTAGAATGTGCTTGATGCACGCTTACGGCTGTTGGAATGGCACATGGCGTAAAAGAGATGAACGCATAAATAAAATATTTTTACAAGGTAATAACTATCGGAACAAGAGAGAAAGTCGCACAGTTTCTTAATTAATAGTTAAAAGTACCACATTCTCTGTTAACATCACAGAAATATATCTAGAAAGCAGCAAAAACTTTATTTACTTCGCGTGCCGAAAAGAGAGCTGGAGAGCCTCTTAGCTCGCCGCGTCCGCTCGCGACCGCTTTCCACGTGAGACGTCAGGTTATAAAAACAAAATGCCTTATTGAACTGTTCAAACACGAACAAAATAGGAAATTGTGTAATTTAGTAGTGTTTAACATCACTAAATTGCACTCGTGACGACAAAGTGCCTAACCTATGAAAAATGTTACACGCTCGGTTTTAATACGAATCGGCGAACTCTTTGCTTTTAACTAGATATATTTCTGTGGTTAACACGCATCTCTTGGCCAGGCGTGCCATAACAATTGCCATGTACTGTATGGTCATGTAAAATACGTACTATATTTATGTAAATGTAATGTATTTATATATTTGTTTATTCAATGAGTATTGCTTTCACCACAGCAACCAAACGCAGATCAAACTAGGCTTTTTTGCTTCGTAAAAACATAAGTATTAATTTATTTATACCTATATTTTATATTTTGCTAGTCAAAATGTCAGTTTGATTGTATTTTACGCGGTTTTTTTTTCATGTTTTTCAAGTTTGATTCTATTTATTATCTGTAGTGTCATCAACTTGCAACTGACTGAAGCAGATCGCTTTTAAAAGATTTACCTACATTTTCTTCTGTGATATGATTTTATGTAGAACAAAATGTTGTATGTATATTTGGTTTGGTTCTGTTAGCCACGTAGCATCCTCGCGGTCTAAGTATTGTATTATCAGCCACTATATCGGTCTTTTCAGCCCTTCGACATTATGTCGAACGCAAATAATTATCAAAATTCTAAAATGTCGAATTTTAAGCTAGAATTATGTGCTAAAATCTGTGGTTGAAATGCAAGCTTTAAACGAAAGAACTTTCAAGTGAAAGAGCAAAAATTACCGGCTATAGTGCGAGCTTGAACATTTTAACATGTAGTGGTCCTCAATTCAACGACCGATTTAATGACTGGTAGAGCAATACTGAAACCAAAACGTATGTAATTTACTGTTATAACCAGCATAGTGATGTTATTATAAGTAGTTTCTCATTCGGAAGTTTGGTTACGCTTTGCAATAGGTTAGATTTCATATTTAATAGTGATTTAGTTGGTATAATGGTGTTGATTTTTGTGAAACATTTTTATGCACCACTGAAGATTATTTAATTACTTCATGGTAACATTAATGAACTTCCAAACAATAATTACATAATGTCAATATAAATTATTGTATGTTTATTTCATGTTTTTGTAACTGTCAAATTGAGTTAGGCTATTAAAATGTTGCTCAACACACAACATGTTATAAAAAATACTAATTATATGCATTATGTGAGACTTAAACGACTTGTAATGAGTGTATTAAATATATAATATTGAATTTAAAAGAAAAAACTAAGTAAAAGGCAGACAGTGAACATCATTATGTACTTGTGACATTTTTGTTATGTTTTCGGATGTGTATTCTGGTACACTCATCTCTGTAAATATGTATTATTTTACAGCATGAAAGCAGTGACTTTGAGACTGTACTTTGATTTCAAATAGAGAATGTCAAATTGAACCATACATCTAATTATTTAAATAGTACGCTAATCTACCACCGCAACCCCGTGTATGTATTATGTTGAGCACTAAATTTATGAGTAATAAAACCATAATAATTTCATAACACCGTAAACTTAGGCTTCAACCATTCCATAACCATGTGTCAAAAATACCTACCTATAGTATTTGTGAATTATCTATTGCATTGTACAGATTATCAAATAAACGAATTGAAACTGTTCTGATCGATCTGAGATGTTTTAATTATAATGATTGGTTGAATATAATAATTATTTTTATTGTTAAATAGAACAAACTGGAAAGAGAAGACGAGAAAAGCTGACTTCACCGAAAAATAATGTAGGAGACGGGCAGAAAGAGGCTAGTGCATTGCTGGCTAGTGTATTGCTATTTAGATATTATCTAAATTTTTATAAGCATTATATAAGTTGCATTGGCATATTGTAAGGGCGAGCTACTTTAAATCGATAAGGTAATATCTAAAGCTAGAACCACACTTTTGTTGTGTTTCGTGACGCGTCAGAAGCATATCGGTTTTATACATCTAATTAGTTTTTTATATGTGCGCGAGCTGCAAGCAGCTCGCGGCGGCTGTGTTTATTGTTTTATTTAATTCCCTTTTCGTTACCTACACCCTCGATATGGTCGAAATCGATATCCAGGAGCGAAAACTGCGGATTTATATATGTCAGCCATCTTGGATTTTGAAATGGACATCTTTTTCGTAATCTACACTGTCGTGTTTGTCGAACACGATATTTATTTTGTTATGTATGTCGCTGTAGTAATGTGTTTTTAATCATAAGTAAATTCTGTTGCAGAGTTCTACGAATTACCAATTATTTAAATAAATTATATAAAATAGTATTTTATTATTAGTAGTTAAATTTAGTATTTCAAAAATACTATTATTGTTATGCTATAGTTATACTAAGCCAAGTCAATATTTAACTTTTATGTTCTTTACCCTTTTCTGACCTGTAACTTGGAGTTATCAATAAATGATTTGTAAATGTATGAAACGGATATGCTTCTGACGCACGATACACCACATCATAATAGTGTGGTTCTAGCTTTAGCCCTGAAGTGTAACATATTAGTGGAGCCGACTGTACGTTCTTGTTGTTAAAGTATGTACACTTCTTTAATGAGTTTACCTATCTGTATACGGCACATGTATCTAATCAAGATATATAGATAAACTAAAATCAATTGATAGACAAATATTAGATATTTCACACGGCTAATCTTAGCTGATTTATTTTGATGTTTTTTTAACTTTGGACTTTGATCTATCATGCTTTTCGGCTGATCAAAGTTCAGCTCTTTACCTTGGTTGAACGCATAATAACTCCAAAAAGGATATTTCGATTGGATTTCCTCAAATAATTGGACTGATCAATATTGATTGTTTCTATTGTTTCAAACAATGTTTCCGCAGCGGGATTCGAACCCGCAACCTTCTGCCTCTTAGCCATTGTCCACTGCGCCATTCATCCATCCATTAAATCCATGAAGGCCACTGTAGGACTTGGACTCCCCCAAAGAGTGCAATCTGCTATAATCACCACGCTTGGCAAGCGGGTTGGTATTCGCGTGTTGGTGTTAGGTGGATATTATGCTGCCACCACTGAATGATTACCTATTACTAGTATTTGTAACTCAATGGCTGCCATCCATGGTCCATGGATCCATCCATCATGGTGTAAGTGATCCTTTAGTCGCTTCCTACGACATTCACGGAAGCAGAAGGTCGGTTCTTTGGCATTGTTGCGCCAGAGATCACATCGTCAGAACAATATAGACACATAGGTACCTACTTAAAAGGATATTTTGCTGATTTCGTCCAATAAATTGGACTTTGCATTTCGTAATACTTACGTGCTTGCGGGCCTTGTGTTTAGTCAACCAGTAAGTAGGTATTGTTCATGATCGCCTTGACTTTGACACAGTTCTTGCCAAAATAAGGAAGTGTGCCTATATATTGCGAAGATTGGTCAAAAATGGCTTTTAAACGTATTATATTGAATCAAACAACCTTATTTGATTCAAGAACATATATTTATAAATCTTGTATACCAGTAATGTACCTAAATACATAGGTTGCTTATGAAGCTCAGTGCACGATATTATAAGTGTCTTAAAACTTAAGTGATACATACTCGTATGTCGTTCGCAAATAAATTATCTTTGTCGCCGCCGGATCGTTGAATCACCCCTTCTGTAGAATTGCTAGGATACGGAATGCTCATATTCTTAATCTCCTTTATTCTGTTCTTTTCCATTCATCAACACCATCTTATCTTAAAGATCGTTTTGAGTTTCTCCATCGGTCCCATTCACGATCACTTCGCTCCTCTGATACCCTTCTTTTAAAAATTCCATCGCACACATCCCAGTTCTATGGTGATTCCTTCACTTTGCAGGCCGCCAGACTCTGGAACGCCCTTCCTGTTTCAATCCGACAAGCTAAATCCCTTCCCATCTTCAAAAGTATGGTTCATCAACACTATCTGTCCACTCTTGATAAGTCTTCCTGATGTAATTATTTTTATTTTATTATGTAAACACTCTTGTTTTCTTGTCTTTTTTTTTTCTGCCCTCTGTCTAAAGTACTTCTATTATGTTTGATTCTCATCAATTACGCCACCGTCAGATTCAATACGTACTGATCCTATCCATCCAAAGGTTGCCTGGAAGAGATCGCTGTTAGCGATAAGGCCGCCGATTGTGCCACATTATATATAATTAGTATTAAGTTCTTGTTTTATAAGTGTATTGCTGGTGCAATAAAGTGATAATCTATCTATCTATTTAGGCCGGGTGCAAAACGAACACTAATTTCTTGAAAATATTGTTAAGTGATGTTGGCCTATATTTTTGAACGTTAATCGTTCAACAATCTGCATCGGCAATTAATTAAATTAAGATGTTTTGCAATCGGCCTAGCCATTCCACAAACGGACTGTTTCTACGATCCGGCGGCGATATAGTTACCTATATATTACTCGATGGAAGAAAGCCTTATCACAAGTACGTAATAGCTTCTCTCAGTAAATAACCTACTCATCTATTCCCAATAGCCACCACCGTCTACAGCACTACTCGTAGGTACCTACTGGTGACCATCGTGGAAAAAACCCAGTCGCCACCACTCTTGGCAATGGGGAATGTTTTACTTCATTCGTTCCTTACAAGTACCTATACCTAGACCAGGTACCTATTGAGGCTCAGCGACCCAAAGTGCGTCTTGGCCTTCTACACCATACTTCGCCCTCCACTCTCCATTCGGTTCTGAACTATCTCTCTCCAGCTAGTAGCCTTTTTCTAATCCCTCGTGAATTCAGACTTAATATTAGGCAACTTCTTCATTTTGCCACCTTGTCGCTTATTAGTAAAGCAAACAAATGGTTTTAGACGTGAATAAATCTAGATATTACCGGTTAATCCAACTATGGCTAAACTTGAAAATCACGTTTTGAGCGGTCGTTATTTTCTGATCCATTAGTGGATCTGCAAAGTCGATCACAGTGGAATGGAGCCTTAAAATAATGATCAGCTGAATTATGGTGTCTTCTGTATATGTAACCGATTTGAAACTTTGAAAGGGGTTTGTTAGCAGGGATTGATGTGGCTCAAAACTAGAACCAAGCCTGCCTAAAATAAAGAAATAAAATTGAGATGCGGAGATAATCGTTCAAAAATAATTGTGGCCCATGAGGGGATCGAACCCGCGACCTTCGCGTTATTAGCACGACGCTCTAACCAACTGAGCTAATGGGCCAGATGGTCCGAGTGTCGAAATTGTGAAGCACACTATTAAATTTTCATTGTATGATAGTAGGTAGTTAGATCATAAGCAGATAGATGAAATCCAAAGTTTTCTACAACTCTGTCGACAAAATTATCAAACTGCGTAAAAAATTTAAGCAAATGGTTGTACTTATTTGAGAAGATACATACCTATAGATATTTAATTTATGTACTAGGGGCGATTTCTTTTTTTTTTTTTCTCGTCCGTGGATATTCTTTTACGAATAGTCTGGTCTGGGGGGGACCAGAATTATGTGGGACGTAATACCCACTAGAACCTCTCCGGTGACCCCTCTCGCCATTTTCGCCGAACCACGGGAACATTTAAACCTACCGCGGCCATGTACTTGGGGCCTACCTAATTTCTACCTTAGTAGAGGCACAAGGAAAATATCTTTTCGCCTTTAGGAACCTACCCATGTAGGTAATAAAATAAACCTTGGAACTCGTTCAATACATTTTACATAATACCTTGTTAACCTGTCACGGGCCACGTGCGTGCATGTCTCCTGCAGATCTGCATCTCGCTTGGTCTATTGACGTCAAACAGGTTGTCCTATAATACATACCTACCCACTTTACATATACATAGGCACCTAAAGGTATATTACCTGCATAAACTAAGTCGCCGTTTATCCGAGCTGAAAAGTAACATAAAAAATACTCTACATCAAGAAATATCTAGTTATCTAGTATGCAAAATTTCAGACAGTACCTAATGTGAGTCGGTAGAGGTTTCTGACCATGGTATTGTGGTATTAGGTAGAAAAAAGTATGGTCCCACTATCAGACGAGAACAATTATGTTCAGAAAAGGGAGAAATAGGTACCTACCATAACCTATTGATAACTTTACGACAGATTCTAGCGTAGGGGAAAACTATCTAATATTCCTAAAGCTCTATATTCCGACAAGTTCTTCTGCCAATCTATCTATTGCGTAGTTACCTACACCATATTCTACTGCTAGGTGGGTAGGTAGGTACATCTGTATTTCCCGCGCAACCTTCACCGCGCTGACGTCACGGGCTGGCCTCGATCCTGAAACCAGGGGGCGCCTACACGTGCCTCGCGGGTAAACAGATTGAGAGCAGTGTTGACGTAGGTAGGTACCTATGTAGATTGCCGCTGGGCGCTGCTGTATTTGGGACAGGATCTAGAAAGTGCGAAGGTTTGGGCTTGGATATGAATATAGATTACGAATCTATACGCCTATTATGTCGGTTTCGGATTAGTTACTTATCTCTGTAAAAGTTGCTTTCACTGAATTTATGATGCTATACGAAAAGTATATTTTTTTACTGCTGGTATGTACCTACCTTTTATTATACTTTTGTGATCTATTTTCAACCAGTTTTCAACATTTAGCGCCTGGTTCCAGTACACTCAGATAATAGATGAATGAGGTGGAACCGAATAATCTTCTTTCCTTATGACTACAAGACGCTATCAACATGAATGTATAGAGATATTCAATTAATTCTGCGTATCCATGGGTATATGGGCATTCTTTTTCAATGAAGAAAAGCGTACTCACTGTCGTAGCATAGCTCATGGTGAGATTTTAGTCAGAAAAAGTTGAGTCTATCCTAAAAAATCAAAGGAAAAATCATTACAAAGGTATAAAGTAGGGTTTAATACATTACAATAAAAAATACTTGCTACATATGTTATCGATTCTTACTTATTCAACCTATGTATGTACATTTTGGCTATTTGACTCAGCCAAGTAATCAAACTTACCCATAAAATACCTTCATCCCAATATTCTTCATAAAACCGGCGTTCATTCACAAAGCGTAGTAAACAAGGCACTGCGGGGATCGATGCCGCCCGCCTAGCGAATGTCAAGTTGAAGGGGCATGACGTCAGCCGCCTACGCCGCCCTACCCCTGGGAAACGCCGCGCCGCGCCGCCCGCCTTACCCCTGTGGAACGCTGTGAGCGGTAGGATGTGTGTTCATTCAGTGTTAGATATGTTTTGGGTTATTCGGAAATTTCTAGAGTAATTTAATCAAAAAAAGCAAAGAAAATTATTGTATGCAACTTTGTTGAAGTCCCCTGATCTGCATTCATATTTATGTAGAACAACATAGATAGGTACTTTCGTAGTGGTGGAAATTTTACTAAATATTATAAATTCAGGTACCACAAAATTAGTATGTATTCACTAAAAATGTTCAATGAATTTTGTTCTTGATAAATTTTTGTGTAAATTAACTAACAGTAACGAAAAACAAATACTAAGTTATTTTTCCACCTACATACCTCTCAACGATACCTATTTCAAGTTTTCAACCCAGCTTTCCTCTCCATAATTTATCGCATCGAAAGAGTGTTTATTTTTCCTTTTTTTTTGGTCATTGGAAAAGGTCTACGAAAAACGAATGTTGCTTTAGCCAGGTTTTGCTGAATCAAGATTACTTTCATTACTTTGCGTTAAGAATTGTGTGATAGGTTATACAAATGAGAGAGATATCTTACAGTCATCCTTTATCCCGTGTCACATAATTACTGTTGTTGTTCGTAGAGGAGCTACGGAGTGGTAGCTTCTGATACGAGTATTTATTGCGCTAGTTTCCTCGATCAATTTTCAAGTTGATTTTCGTTCAACACGATTTGTTTGTTTATGGCTCCGCAATAAATCACATTGACCTACAGTGGGTGGTGGTGGTCGAAGTATTTATTTTGTAATCCTAATACAATCTGAAAGATAATTCCCCCGGTTAACTAATTAGATGTTTGACAACCTTTGACAATTTGTTTGAGAACCTTTGACATAATATTTCACAAATCCTTCTTCTATTAAATAGGTACCTATTTAAAAAAACCGTCGACTCAGAAGGTCACTAGCTCCACAAACACTTAAAAACAGACAGTTTTCATAACATTTTCCAAAATGTTGGCAAATAACAAGTAAAGTCAAGCTCAGGAAACATGGTAAAATAAAGAAAAATATAAGTGTGAATTACTCCGACTTCGTGAAGCCCGACTCCGCAGCACTCGGGTGATTCTCTCGTGGTCTGAAACACAAACTGATGCGGGTCTATCAAACATTTCTAATGTGGCGCAGAGACCATAGTGTAGAAGAAGCGACTCAGCCTCCGACACATGACTTCTCCAGGCATCTCTGTCCTGGAAGGCAATTCTCGCCAATTTATCACTCGATAAATATCAAAAGAACTGTAAAATTTGACAGATCTTTCGTATAAAAACTGTAAAATTTGACAGTTCTTTTGATATTTATCGAGTGATAAATTGGCGGGCTGTCTCTTGCCAGCTACCTATTTGCGTCAAGTTCGCGGAGATTGGCTTCCACCTCGTCATATTGTCACGTTCGTCGTCGGTGGTTTTAAACTTATGCTAGGGTGGTTGAGAAAGTCATTTCCTACCTACCATTACACCAGTAGATATACCTACGTTAAAATTAAAATACCTAGATTAATACTGCGATGTCAACGATCGCAATGCTGCAATGGTAATAAGTAGAAAATATAGAGACAACCTTGGAGTAAGGCCGGCTTATTGAAAAGCTCATGTTGCTTAGTTAATGAGTTTGCTTTATGTAAAACAAATATACTTAATCGCTGGGTGTGCGAATGCGCCATCAAAAGTCAATATTCATTCAAAAATATCTGCCATCTTTTCTTCGCCCGCAAGCCGACAGGGTCCGGCGCTAATATCGACCGCGCTTCATGAATGGTCTACTGAGCGCTGACGTCATTCGCAAGAGGCGCGGGGTAATCGCGGGGAGGGACCGTGAACTTGCAATATTGATCTGTGAACTTGAATGCAGCTAAATGTCAAGGTATTATCAGTGGATGCCTTTAGATGAAGGTTTGTAATGGAATTTTATGAAACTTTATGGAAATTGCTCTAGATACGTTTGGTAACGACTTTTTGAGATATCTTTATACCTAACACGGGCTTTTTTCGTGATAATCGTTCCACAGATCGGTGCCAGAAGGCCTGTAAAGGTGGTGTAGGCTTCTAGTTCTACGCAAGTGTGCTCCAACCTGATCCCTGAACACACAAAGCTCTATGTGGCGAATCGATTGAATCGATTCGTCACAACCCTTTTTGGTTGGGTACATCCCTAGTCGAGTGACAGTCGATAATTATCAGCTTTGTTTTTCCGATTTGTAACAACGCAATCCAATACCACAATTTTATTGTAATAAACCACTCTATTCTTTATTATCCGTACACCATTATATCCTAGTGATTGAAGCCGCTCTTTTTTTTATTTACGTGGGAAGAGTTTTCCCCACAGCTACATTCCTAGTGGTCTAAGAACTGGCACATCAAGGAAATCATAGCGGACAGCATTTACATACTTTTTAAATTTAACGACCTCTATGCGCAGTGGGCGAAGGTCCGCCTGAGGCGCCGATGGTTGTTGGTTCGTGTCCCGCCCCCGCCACTGGACAATTGTTTAGTTAAGTACTTTGTTATTCTGTGGTTGTCACCAAAACTTATGAGTTAAATGAATGAATCGCGCTGAAGAAGTTCATAATTTGTTACTAACATCTAATAATAATAATATGCTTTTATTTCAGACACATGATCCATATACAGTGACATTTAATAATAAATACTCAGGTACACAATACTAATGCTACTTTACAGAAAAAATGTAAAGGTACGAAGAATGTAGCAGAAGTTCATACATACAATAATAATCTCCTTTAGGAAATAGCATAGTTACTAGCATAGCATATACATTCTCTGCCTCTGCTGACGTCATTCGCAAGGGGCGCAGGGGTAAGCCCGGCGGGGAGAGGCCCTGAACTTGCAGTATCTATCTGTGAACTTGAACGCTGCAGCTGTGACTGAAAGTCAAGGGAACTTACTTGAGATAGGGGTTCTGGACGGTTCTAAAAAATGTTTCGTAGACTTTACAGTTTACAGTTGATATGTAGAGATTTCAGACAGGAGTAGAATATAATTTTTTACTAGTTACACTCGATTTGCCACTAGTAATAATTTAACTGAGTCTTTATATGTCTTTATATGTATGTTTTATGTGTTTGTATGTACATATGTATAGGTAGGTAGTATATCTCGCATCTGGTAACAGTTATCAGATATATTTTAATTTTTAATTTTTCTTTGTTCAGGACAAAAAACAATTGCACAATGTAGACTTATTATATAATGTACTTATTCTATGTGTTTCTAAATGTACAACCAATCACATTATCTACAGATTACTAGAAAAGTTTAACTTACTACATAGTTGGTTGTTGTATATGTACCTACAATACACATATATAACAAACTTTCCTAAGACGATACTATGTGAAATAGTCACAAACAATAAAGATAGACATAGATTGTACATTCAACCTCCCCTGCTGACGTCATTCGCAAGGGGCGCAGGGGTAAGCCCGGGCGGGGAGAGGCCCTGAACTTGCAGTATCTATCTGTGAACTTGAACGCTGCAGCTGTGACTGGAAGTCAAGGGAACTTTGTTTGAGCGTTTCTCGTAGTCCACAAATCGAAATTTGTGGTAACATTTTAACTTAAGTATTTAATATTATTTGATGAATTAATTAGGTATCTACATGGATGGTAAATTTATTATAGAGGACGGAATTAGTGGAAGCGGTTTTCCTTTACCTAGCTTCTTACCTATACGAGTATATTTGACGACCGATGGCGCAGCGGGCGAATGTCCGCCTGCGACGCAGAAGGTTGCGGGTTCGATTCCCGCCTTGGGACAAATGTTTGTACGATCTGCAAATATTTGTTCCGGGTGTTCTGGGTATTTTCTACTTAATACAATACATAATATTAATATTTACTTATTAATATTATGTATTGTATTAAGTTTATCAGTCATCTAGTGCCCATAACACAAGCTCTGATATTGTTGGATAGTTAAATAAACACTGGAGTCACGTTTGATCCTGGAATAGATACTTCTTTGACTCCTATTATTTTCCATTCAACTCTTTTGGAATATTGATTTCGTATTCGTAGTATGTGCTCGAGGAATATTGAACTCTAGGGTTGTAAATTTAATATGTCATTGCCGAAGTATCGCAGGGAAGTCATGTTAAGCGTTGCCAAAACCTCGTAATAATTTGTTGTTCT
Source organism: Eupithecia inturbata (assembly GCA_963662085.1). NCBI lineage: Eukaryota > Metazoa > Arthropoda > Insecta > Lepidoptera > Geometridae > Eupithecia > Eupithecia inturbata. The sequence goes on along the minus strand of OY759180.1, from coordinate 2,223,444 downwards.
ATAGTTTTTAATTAAGGTTGTTTGTTATTACATACTATTGTATTTTTTTCTTGCTCTGTTTATTTAGCTGTAATTGTGTAATATAATAGTGGAAATTCCTTTGGTTTATGTTAATGTTACGTTTCTAATTTTATGTATTATGTACTGTATATTTCCCAAATAAAACAAAATAAAAACAAACAAAATAAACTCTACCAATATATGTAGTTACTCCGTGACTCTGCTGCGAGTGAGTACAAATGTCGTTAACGAGTTGTCGAAGTCCTTTGCTTTCAGCCTTACGTCATACGTCACTCGCGTCAAATGACGCTTGGTTCTGGTTTTGTTGCGTCACTGGTTTTTGGTCAGATGTTTGACTGCCCGGTGTGCATTTTTAGGGTTTCGAGATCGGATTCGAAACCCTTATGGTCTCGCTCTGTCTGTGTGTCAATTGAGTACATAAAAAAAAATTTGTAGTTTACATACATATCGAAAAAAAAAATATCATTCCCCCCTATCTCCAAAGGTTGCAGAGCGATCTATCTGAAATGTATGTAGCGTTTGTAGATATAGATCTATATTTTACAGGAAAAATATAGAGAAGTCTGTAAGTAGAACTTTTTCAAAAGGGCCCTTTTGAAAATTATTCCCTCCTTTTTGACCTAATCTCCGAAGTTTGCAGAGCGATCCATCTGAAATGTAGGTTAGTACCTACTATTTTTAAGTATTCATAAGTCTCTAACCGGTACCTTTAGTACCTCCACAGCCTATATTGGTCTAATGCTGGACCCAGGCCTTCCCCTGATAAGCGCCTTGTTGGCTTTAATCTCAAGGGGGGTAATGTCCATAATCCCCACGCGGGGCATGCGGGTTGGGGATCGCAATTCGGTGGTAGAATTTTTCTGCCTTTTTTACCTTTAGTACATATTTGTATAATTGACAAACGTTGGAAACCCTCGCCATTACATTTCGTCTAAAACAATGAATTACGACGAATTACTACGAATTTGTTCCTTCCTTTCTTATCTATGTTGGTATGGGTACTATTTCATCTTCCGTGCAGATAGTCACGTACTGTTTATTTGATAGTCATTGAGGTTGACACTACGTCACCACCGATGTTGATGTTTGATGATGGCGAGCTTGTGATGATGTTGACGGTTCGTCATGTGGCGTCAAGCCGTCTCTGAATGACGCTTGGACGAACGAAGGGTATGACGCAAGTCCATTTTTACTTTTTGTGTAGTGGGTTATGTATGAAATACCTACTTACTTCAGCAAATGTAATGTTGCCTAGTCTTTGTATTTTTTTGAGATCTCCAAGTTCAAACTAGATCCGTCAAATGCGAGTGTGACTCGCGCGCCGCCGAGGGTTTCGAACGTTGGTCAAGTATACCAATATTTTTTTTTTTTTTTTTTATTTAATTATTAACTAGCACGATTACATTACAACCAATTACACTAGTTAATTACAATACCTATATATTAGAACAACAGAAACATAAAAATTTATACATAAAATTACACAATAAGCAATAATAATAATGATTGATCATTTATAAATATAAAGACTCCAGACAAATAAAATTCTATAAAAACTCAAAATATTACTCTATCATTCATCTCTCTCGCAAAACGACATGCTCAGGCACACCGACATAATATCCTTACATTCGTCCGCAAATATATCACAGTCCGGGTTCTGCTCAAGAAGTCTGTTGAGGGCGGCGAGTGTGCGAGGCAGTGGAGAGTTGGCGCGAGCCACGGTTCTGCAGAAAGGCTCTGAAAAAAGCCTAATGTTTCTGTGGCGAAGGTAGTTATCAGGTACATAGGTTAAGACGAAAGAGAAGGTTGTGCAGATCTGGGGCGTCGATCAAACCGCGGAGTATCTTGCACATAGTTGCCGCCTGATCATACGCTCTCCTGGTTTGTAGGGAGTTGTACCCAAGACATCCCTGGAGAAACTTGGTTGGGTACATAAATGGGTAGTACCCAAAAAGTCGCTTGTACAAAAACCTTAGAAACGCCTTCTGAACCTTCTCCAGTGACAGAGCATACGTACTTTCATGGGGGTTCCATACGCAACAGCTTGACTCCAGCTTGCTCCGTACAAGAGCCCCGAACAACAGCCGCACCACACTGTCACTGCGAAAGTCCCGGGCATTTCTCAGGACAAAGCCAAGTCTCTGATAAGACTGCTTGGCGACTGTGGTGATGTGGTCGTGAAAAGTGAGCTTACGGTCAAAAGTTACTCCCAAATCCTTAATTAGCGTAGCTCTAGGAATCACGTTACCACGGATAGTATAATCGAAGGATACCGGATTTTTCTTACGACCGAAACTCACCACGGAGCATTTGGAGGGATTAAACTCCATCTTGTTATCTATGCTCCATCGACAGACCGCGTTGACATCACCTTGAAGCACTGCACAGTCTGCCACAGAGTGTATGACAGTGTAGAGCTTAAGATCATCCGCGTATAATAGGCATTCCGCGTGCTCTACAATAGCTGGTAGATCATTTATCATTAAAATAAAAAGCAAAGGTCCTAAGATAGAGCCCTGATTTATACCAGACCGGGTGTGATATGGTGCAGATTCATATATTCCGTATCTGACATACTGCTGGCGATCACGCAGATAGTCAGCGAGTAACCTAAGGAGATCCGGCGCAAATCCAATGACGCTCAGTTTGGCCAGGAGTATGTCATTATTGACTCTATCGAACGCTTTTTGAAAGTCAAAGTAGAGCACATCTACTTGACTGCCGAGGTCTAAGTTGGTTGAGATATACTCTACAAGAGTCAAAAGGTTGGTGTTAACTGACCGTTTATCCCTGAAACCATGCTGAGCATTACTTAAGAAGGCTTTAACTTGCGAGTAGATGATAATAATGTACTATAGGTACCGGTTAGAGACTTAATGATATTAGTTAGAGAGATAAGACATTTTGAAAAGTATGTAATCTACAGATATTTTAAAAACTGTTTTGAGATGTACAAACTTGATTGATACCTTACCTTTTTCAAAAAGTGTTATTTTATTTTTTTAATTTTAATTTTCCTTATTCAGGACAAAAAACAATTGTACATTGCAGACTTATTATATAATGTACTTATTCTATGTGTTTCTAAATGTACAACCAATCACATTATCCACAGATTACTACACAAGTTTTACTTACTACATAGTTGGTTGTTGTATAAAGGTAGCTTAGTGGTTATATTAATGCTTATTTATTTTATTTTTGATATATTTCAGAACAGTAATTTTACCAGTAGTTATTTTTAATTTACATTTTATTAAGAAAGAGATAGAAAAAGGAAAAGGCTTGAAATTTAATTGTTATTACTTTGTAAAAGTTGTAGAATATTTTTCTTAAAACTAAGTTCAGATAATAGAAACAGGTCAATATCAATGAATTTCTTGTTATAAATATCAACGATGCGGCGCAGAGGCACACGCAGGCCAACATTGGTACGACTAGTAGGCAAGTGGAAGAGGCACTGCCTGCGCGCCGCACTTCGTCGAAGTACAGAGCGAGGAACTACATAACTTAATTTGTTAACGAGCTGCGGGCAATCTAGTTTACCATGACATAGACCATGCAGGAGCATGGCTTGAAGAAGAACACGTCTGGAATTAAGAGTTGTCATTTTATATTTACTTAATATATTTTCATATGATAGACGCATTACTTTGCACCTGTAGTTCATGGCTTTGAGGTATTTCTTTTGTATTCTTTGTATGCTATTATTATATTTGTCATAGAGTGGATCCCAGACAGCACAGGCATATTCCAACTGCGGGCGTAGAAGTGAATTATACAGATAGAGAAAAGTAGTCGGTTTTTTGAAATCAGTGGTCATTCTCATGATGAAACCATACATTCTAAAAGCGTTATTAATGATTTTATCAATATGCAAGTCTAGATGAAGTTCTCGGTCCAGGTGTACTCCAAGATCCCGCAGGTAAGGCACCCTCTTAAGGCGTTCACGACACAACCGATATGAATAATCAACAGTTTTTTGTTTTTAGTGAAAGTTGGAGCTACACTTGTGAATACTAAGTTTTAACTTATTGAGTTCGCAATAGTTGGTGAGACGGTCCAAATCTTCCTGAAGGAGTACACAGTCGTTAATGGAGCGTATAGGCATATATACCTTAAGGTCATCAGCGTAGAGCAGAAACTTAGCATTACGAAAGCAATTATATATATCATTAATGTAGAGAACAAACAATAAGGGGGCCAAGTATTCTCCCCTGCGGGACGCCTGAAGTAGCTAGAATGTATCTGGAATGATAACCATTGACAACAACCTGCTGCGTTCTGTTAGTTATGTAAGATGAAAACCATCTCAAGAGATTTCCTCTTATTCCATTATAGGCTAGCTTCGCTAGTAATATCTCATGATCCACCCTGTCGAAAGCCTTTTGAAAGTCAGTATATACTGCATCAGTTTGTGTTCTGTTATCCATGTTGTCGAATAAGTTCCCCACATACATAGATTATATCCCCCCCATAGGTTATATTAACAGACTTTTCTATATTTTTCCTGTAGATAGATAAAATATAGATCCATATATACAAACAGTACATAAATTTCAGATGGATTGCTCTGCAAACTTCGGAGATAGGGGTTTGGGGCGGGGGGATGGGTAAAATTTCGACTTATTTCAAAATTATTCGAAAAGTATGAAACGTCCAAAGATGTAAAAACCGATACCTTTCATTTGATACCTACCCCACTCGGTGAGGTAGGCCCCTTTATAAAAATGATTCCCCCTAATGGGGAACAAGAAGAATCGGAGGAACTTCGTCACTGGTCAAGTTACTTAAAATACCTAGTATGAACTCAAATCATGCCAAGTTTTATTTGAATTCATTCAGAAGTTTCGGCGTGATGCGCGGTCGAGAAATCTGACCTCCCCTCTCCCAAGGGAACCGTACCTACTGAATTCCGAGATAAAAAGTATCTTATATCCTTCCTTGTAGTTTGAACTCAAATCATGCCAAGTTTCATTTGAATTCATTCGGTAGTTTCGGCACGATGCGCAGCCAACATACAGACAGACAGACAGACAAAAAAAAATACAGTTTTGACATCAGTATCGATAATAAAGTGCCCTTAAAAATATATAAATTGGACCCGTCGCAGTTTTATTATAAGTATAGATGTCCTACCATGCGCAGGAAAATAACCGTTTTCGAGATTTAAAGCGTATGCGCACGAGGGACCTGTCACGTAGGTAAATGTTGCACGAAGGGTCCGCGTGATTTTGTTTACCTACAAATATTAACTAGTTTTTCAATTATTGTTACTGTACGTACTTCCTCTCTAATAGCCTATTTATCAAGGTTTTAATTTTTATTTCTGGTTCTGACGGATGAACAATACGTTGGCGTGCGCGTAACCAAACAAAAAACAAATACGTTTTATTTGCTTTTACTAATATTTTATTAAATACAAAATCTCAATAATGTGGGTACTTACCTACATGTAATTTTAGGTTTTGATCTTAGTCAAAAATCTGATTAAAAAGTTAATTGCTCTTTTTTGATGAAAAATTGTCGATACTTGGAAATTCGTAGAACAATAGTTGTTCCCCAAGGGGACACACAGTAGGTGGTCAAACGAGGGTCTGTTAACTATAAAAAAAAATATGAAGCACCCAGTATAGATCAAAGTCAGAAGTATATTACCAAACTTTGAAAGCAAACTATCAAATAACCTATAATTATAGGTTCTTACGTTCCAAAGTAAATCATGCCATCAACAAGTGTTAATGTTTAGGCATGCATTAAAGTAACCGCTAGTAACAACTACCAAAATGGTTAATAATCCTATCTGTGAATGTTATTATTCTTGTTATCACGATTTCCCACGAATAATAACTTTGGCAAAGACAGTAGACGTAGAGCACGCAGTGAGAACTTGTTGACCGAATGTAGAGGCGAATATTATTTACCAACGTTTGTTTATTTTTTCAAATATTCTGCCTTTTTTAATTTTACTGTGTCCAGATAAATACATGTCTAAAATTGGATAGAATGTATACTTAGTGTTGGAAAACTCATTTTAATCAAAGCTTACTTTCAAAGAGTTTAATAATTATCAACAGATAGTCACAAAATATCAGATTATCTAGATTATAAAAAAGCTTGGGACGAGTTTTGCTCCGCTTAGGCGCCTGGAAGAAATCGCGCAATCGCGAAATCCGCCTGGAAGAAATCGCTTTTAGCGATAAGGCCGCCAGTTCCATTGCTGTTCTCTATAATATGTTTTAATTAGTACTATCTGTTTTATAAGGTGCTGAGGTCTGCTCCATCACGAAAAACTTTGATATTTGTTCTAGAAGTCACCTCTATCAAAGCAGGAGCTGTAGCTGTTCTCTGCGACAGAGGCAACTTCCATCATGTCCTAAACGCGTGCTAACCGCAAATAAGTCACGTGAATGATAATAATAACAGATGATAATGATAAATGGTTACCCGATAACGTGTTGATATAGGATTCGGCTATCCGGATCTTTCGATATCTGTTCAAATAGCAACAGGATGTAAAGATGAGTTTATGTAAAAAACTCTTGATACTTGTCAAAACAAACATTCAAGACAAATTAACAAAATTGATAGAGCTATATTATTATGTTATTGCTGGACAATCCATACAGTCTAAAGTCCGTCATAATCACAGAAAACTGAATAATTTAGATTTCTGTGGTCATAATAGACCAAAAGCTTTCATTTAGCATTGGCAAGGCGAGCGAATATTTGTTATTTATTTATTCCATATTAACAAAATACATTGTGTGCGGAAATTTGGAATTGATTAAAAATTTAAACAAAGCAGGTAAAATGTCAAGTTACTGATAATAAAAAGAACAAATTATAATAGCATAGAATAGTAATAATGAGAATATTATAAAAATGACAACATGAAAATAGGTAGGAAATATAACTTATAAAAAATTTTAACTTATAAAAAGTTATATTTCCTCAATGGAATAAATACACTTTTCCAGAAGATAAACAGTAGGTACCTACTATTTTACTGATGCCAAGACAAGGTACTATTCTAAATAATTTAGGTACTGCCAAAGTGACTCTACCTTACTAATTATTAGTATTGATATGGATTAGTTAAGCTACCTGTAGATTGTTTGCAACAGTCTGCAGTTAGCTCAATTGTTTCAATTGTAAATACTAATTCTAATTTGTTTGTATTAATTGATTGTCATTTTCATTGTTCATAAAGATTTGCCATACTAATTACCTTGTTACAAAAAGCTTTATACAAGGCGCCACGTTATTGGTGTACCTACTCAGCGGAAAGGGGGTGGTCCACCCCCCTCCCACGAACTATTTTTGTTCTAGGACTTTCTGGGTTTTTTAGTGAAAAAAAAAAAAACCTCCAAACTTTCATCCAAACTAGCCCATTTCTATGTCAGACACAACCTTACATCAGCTGTTCATCAGTAAAGTTCTTGACCTTTCAATCGCTTTCCTTTAGACAACTCCGACAATTTAGCTGTGGTTCCGTACATTTTTCTTCTAAGCTAATATTTTAATTTACAATGTTTAATGTTTATCTGTATGTAGGTATGTTTGTTTCGTGGTAGGTACGTCTACGTAGATACCTAATAAATATTATTTATCGATATTTTAATAAAACTTACGCAATAAATACCCGATAAATAATCTTCATTTGGTAGGTATGTTAGAAAATCGCGAAACTCTTTGGGCACAAATCACCACTTAAACGCCTTCCCTGCCCAGCCTCGGTGGTGGGACCCGCAGGGACGCGCCGCCGCCGCGCCGCCGCGCCGTCCCGCGCCGCCCCGCAGGACCCCCATAGACGTATGCGTCGTGGGCCAAAAAATTTAAAACGAAGCTACATTACCAGTTATAGAAACTTGATAGTGACAAGGTTCCGAATGGATTAATAGTTTATGTAGGTGCCACCAATTTTATGCGTCTCCACCTATCTAGTTACAGATTCGGAAGGCGCCGACGTAGCTGCTGAATCTCTTTCCGGCCCTTGTGGGGGCACGGAGGGGGGCCCCGAGGCTTCGCCTCTTTACCCCGGCTTCAACTCGAGGGGCGACGAACTCTCGGTCCTTGGGTTTGTGCAAAAAGTGCTCTTTTTTTGCTACATCGTTTTATTTTTTTTTGTAGGCCCTGTCGGCCTACTTAGCTAACACGTTTATCAGGTCGTTTAATTATGCCACAAAAATCTATTTTCGGACGACCAAATTAGAAGGTTCTCATAACCTCCATCGAAAATAGAAGCTAATATTATGCTATTATATTTCGACACATTTTCGTCATCAAACTTGAACGGTCGTCACCGTCTTTTGTTTAAAGGTTTGACTTACGAAAGTAGAACCCAAAATAAACAGTGGTGTATTTTTGTTTTTCTTTATTTATTGTAGGGAAAGAACAGAAGTCAATAGCTTTATTTCTTTAGACTTACAAAATAAGCACTTAGCCAAGTCGAATTGTATAGGTACTATAAATAAATTATTAACAAATAAGCAAAATGTGTGATTTTCTCTTTATTAAAATTTTTTGTTCATTTGTGAAAGACGTGAAAAAGTTAGGTGTATGGAAGAATGGAAAGGCGTTTGCCGTTTGCCCTGTCGTCCATTGCTACTGTTGGTATTTGCATGTAGGAAATAAATAATAAATAATGCTGGACAATCTACACAGCACCATCTACCTAGCCCCAAGATAAGCAGAAAAAATGAGAACTAGCATTTACAATTAAAACAATTAAGCTAACTGCAGACTGTTGCAAGCAATCTACAGGTAGCTCAACTGATATTTTGTCATGTTTAGACCCGATAGGGGGCGGTGGGGGCGATAAGTAGGTCCCTACAGTATCTCAATGCTTTTATGCAGTCGCGTGGGGCGGGTCTCGACCTTAGATAGTACCAGTAATAACCAGTTTATTATCTAATACCTACTCATGTGAGATAATACTGTGAAAACAAGCATGCGTAATTTTTATGGCATGAAGGAATACAATTATAGGCTTATTTGTGTAAGGCGTAATAGTGCAATAAGTACAAGATCAGCAAAAGATCTGCCTAGACACCACAAGGATGATTTTGTCTGTGAAGTGACCGGTTGCCACTCCCGGCTTACTCGATTTCTTTTGTTTTTAAAGACCAATAGGAGCTTCGTATTTCGTGGGTCTGGTCAGGTATTATTCCGGCATCGCATCGGCTCCGCATAGAATTTACCAGGTTCTCGGAATGATCCGAACCGCGCAATGGGTCCCACATCTAGCAACATGTGCGATTAGGGCTTGTTTTGTCCGAGATGAGATTCAAGGGTTGAGACCCTTGAATCTCATCTCTGAACCATTATGGCCCACAAATTCTCGATTGGATTCCCAAAAAAAAATGGCTAAGGAACTCATAGTGCCTACGAGGTTTAACTATATTCTCGATCACGACTACACCGTAACTGGAACTGCCTGCACACAACTGACTGACTGGCTGGTTGACCAGATTTTGCTATGGAAAAAAGTAATTAAAAAGAACCTTTACATTATGTTGAGCAGATGTTGACTGTTAATGATATCTGTATTTGGTCAAACTAGACAACAAAAAAAAAAAAGAAGCGTGACCTACCAACGCAAAGCAAAATATTTTTAAAAAGCAGTTTGAAATAACATCTTTTGCTGGTGGTTCATCTTCTAGATCGCATAGATTTGCATCAATGATATCTAGAAAAGAAACAAACTTAAAGTTCTGAAAAAAAAAAGTAAAAACGAAGTGTGTGGCCCATGAGGGGATCGAACCCGCGACCTTCGCGTTATTAGCACGACGCTCTAACCAACTGAGCTAATGGGCCGATGAAGACTGGGTCGAAAGTAAGGATCAAAACCCTTGTGAATATTCTGTTGTTAGTTCGTTGTTGTTTTGTTTGGCTCAATTCAATGGTACATACAGTTGGAAAAAAAAGTTTTGGGAAGCAGAGCTCACAGTCAATAAGTCAAAATTAGATATTTATGTGGCTAGGGAATTTAATAAGGAGCGGTTTTGATAAATTTTTTAGAAAAACCTATTATTTTTATCAAATTTTTATTTGTTTATATTTTGAGTTAGGTACTGCGTCTTAATTTTACTCCAATAATAACATAATTATTGCATTATCTACATCACGCACCGTGACTTATTTCTTACGTGTATTGTAGAAGATAAGAAATGAGGCAGAGAATGAGGTTATCAGGTATCACCAATGCTTTTATTATAGTTTTAAATGAAAACACCAACACGCACAGGTCAGCGAGAGTTCCTGATGATATCCTGTTGGAATGATTGCCATTATATTCTTCTTCTTCTTTTATCTTTGGCTCTGCATCATGTTCGCATTACGCTGTGCTCATGAGATTATTGTTTTCACACTTGTCAGTGTCGCGTCGAAAGCAAGCAGTCAGCAGTCACGTCAGTTGGTGTAGTGAACATAAATCTGAGTGTAAATGTTGCTTTTTTTTGTTTATCTGTAATCTTTTTATTGCAATAAATTCTGTTCAATGTTCTGTAAATTATGTTTTGTACCATCCTCGTTGTATTCATTTATATATCGCATAAGGTGATGTTACAACAATAATGTTAATTAATCAGTACTACTGAGCGGCTCAGTAGTACTTATTAATTAATGACGGCTTAGTCTGAGCCGTCACTCCGTAAGGGCCCTAACTGAAAACCAGCGCAGTACTGGGCAAATGCCTAATACTGCAAAATGCTGAGTTAGGGACCCCTTTTTACCCTTCCTATCACTTTTTTTGTTGTGTTTTTTGGGTAAATAATATGTATTTTATCTTTTTATTATACGCAACCGTGGTTGATTTTTTAACCGACTTTATAAAAAGGAGGAGGTTATATGTTCGGCTGTATGTATGTTTTTTTAAGTAAGTATGTCTGTCGTTTTATCCGTCATTTATGGACCGATTTGGATGTTTGTTTTGCAGTTGTATAGAGAATAATTCCGAGGTTGTTTCATAAAAAATACTCCCGAGGGATAAGTATTTATCCCGCAAAAATAAAAAAAAAACAGTTTAAAACTAAGTAACTATCCATACTAATGTTATAAATTCGAAGGTAAGTCTGGTTGTCTTTCTGTCTGTTACCTTTTCACGCCTAAACAGCTGAACGAAACTCGGCAGGGCAGTAGATGGTATCCCGGGAACGGACATAGGCTACTTTTTATCCCGGAAAAGAGCGTGCGAAGCCGTGGGCAGCAGCTAGTATAAATATATACATATTGCTAGTATATATAGTGCACATATGTATTATATATAATATATCGAAGTTGGTTTTGAGTTATTTCTGAATAATCAAATTTATTAAGTTTTGTTCCTACGTCATTTGTACAGTAGGTATACCTACCTAAGTAATGTAAACAATAGCCAATTAGAAATACCTACGTACACTCACTTTGTTTGTTTAAAAAAACAAAGTGACAAAAGAGTTTACGAACTCTTTTGTCACTTTGTTTGTTTTTTTTTCAAATAAACTTATGAGGATACATATTATAATTTTAGGGAATTATTAGGTTGACGTTTTTCAGAATTTCACTGAATCAGCCAAGGATTTTCATCAAATCACTGAATTTTTCAGGGAAATGGTAAAATATATTTACCGTCTTACCAATTTACCAATTCCTAGGATTGTATAAAATTACGAAATCTACCGTTTCCCTGCAACATATTATAACTTCAGAGTTGATATAAATATCAATTTTTATGAAATATAGGTAGTTTGTGATTTTTTCTTTATTAATATACTTATTATGTATACTTAATCTTTCATATCTTATCGTAGGTAAATAAAGGAATATTTTACAAAATTATTTCAATCCTACCCGAAAACACGATAATAATCTGTACTTAAACTTAATGATAATAAAATGATAACAATAACAACAAAATGTGTAATAAAGATATTAATTTGTCTAGAATATTCCAGATAAGGTAGAGTCTGTGGGTAGAACATTGCTATTTATTGTATGTAGGTAGTAGGTATCTATTGTTTTCTACCTCTATAGCTTGTTGCGCTACTACAAAACCAAACTAGAGCCCTGAATCCGGTTTGACGATAGTATCGATCCGTCATCGTGACGTCTTATTCTTATAAGTCCCATATAAAATGAGCTGCTGACCCGACAGACGTTGTCCCTCTTTTTTTTTATATATTTATCTTCTAAAAGATTATTACAATATAAAACTAATAATAACACCTAAAAACCACAGAGGTTTTTATGGGAGTGCTATTAGTGAGTCAATCTTGCGATAGTAGGTAAGTACAATGTGTGATTAAGTGATTAAGATTACAGAAAAACAAAAAATACATATATTACAATAACTTGTAGGTAACTGGAATTGGGTAGGCATTTGATTCAAATACAAACACAAAGCATACAACGCACCCATCATCGAACCATCGAAACTATCGAACCTACATAAGCATCAATAACTTTTCGAGAAGTTATTGATGCATAAGCATGTCGGATAATAGGTACGCTTTAAGTTTATATTTGATGTTTTTTCGCGTTATAGTTTCAAGCAGTTCAGTAGGTAATTTATTTATAAGCCGAGGGACAAGATAACTGGCCGTCCGGCGTCCGCTCGTCGTAAGCATTGTTTGCGCGCGTAGTGATAAGCTGATTTCGAGCAACAGCTCGTGTATAAGGTGAATAACAACATGTCGAATACTTTTATCGAAGAAATAATTTTAAGCAGCATATTATACTAAAATTGAGTGTGAACAGGCAGTACTTTACAATGCTCAAAGAGACCCAATTCATCATCACTTAGGAATGGCACTACTAGAGCCCAGAGTTTATCCAAATATTCAATCGGTTATTATCACTGAATTGCAGCTTAACATTAGTTGATACTATTTTCTTTAGTATTCTTAACTGGAGGTTATATTGGATTGAAGATTAAGATTAAGTAGTGTAAGAACGGCCGTAGCTACTTAGTCCGTATTGAATATATGATTCCGCTAGCGAGTTGTAAAGCATGACTTTGTAGGGGATACGATCCTTAAGGATTGTGATATTCGCTAGGAAATGTCGTAAAACTCAAAAACTCAAAACTCGAAAATGTCGTCTTAATTATGAATATTTAATTCTACAGCGCCTCTAGCGACGATTGCACGATGATTCTCGATACTATCGTCAAACCGAACTCAGGGCCCAGAGCTCTAAGTTTGGTTGCTCGATCGATGACACGTTCCATTTTTATATGGGATTTGAGTAGTTCCATGTCCTCACGGTAGAGGCGCTGTAGCAACTACCATACAAGATTAGAAGTGGGATATAGTAATTAAAATTATAGGAACTTATCTTTATGAAAGTTGTCATAATAAGAAATCAACCATCCATAGTATCTTTCACGCCTAAACGGCTGAACGGGTCTCAGTGAAATTTTCAGGGAGGTAGGTGGTATCTCAGGGATGGACTACTTTTTATCCCGGAAAAAAGCGTGCAAAGCCGCGGGCAGCAGCTAGCTCAACATAACACTTAAAAGCTAACATTTTGGGAAGTGGTCTCTGGTAACCTACCTCAATGTAACCAACCTAACTCAGGGAGTGCCCTGAGTTTAATTACTCTATGTATAGTATCGATACGTCATCGAGACCTTTTAGATTCACAGAGACCTCTTCCCAAAATGTCTTCTTTTAATTTTTACTACCTGAGGGTAGGTAGTATTTTTAAAATGAGTTAGGAGTTAGGAGTAGCTACTTATGTTTTTAATTTTATTATTTCCGCTTGCTCTGTTCATAAATTTTAATTATTGTTATTAAAATCAAAGTCTACAAAAAATAGCGTGGATCCGTGACTCGATCGCAGGCGCAGACGGTTATCTTATCACCATTGTTGACACGCCAATCTCTGTGCCGGGAGGTATTTGCGTAAGCGCATTATCTACTACCAACTACCAATTATACAGATCCCTACCATCGTTGCACTTATTGTCAAAGACAGCTCTAGCATTCTGGTCGGTGTTATCAGCGAGGTAGGTGACGTTAGGGCTTGGAGGTTGGTTGTTCGTCAGTCGGTGATGGATCGTCGCCGGCTGCACACCTCTGAAGAGAGGTTATTGAAATTTTTGAAGAAAATCATGATGTTTTTGTCTTGAAACTTATGAGTCACGTAAGGATTCGCGTTTGAGTGAGAATTTATGTAGCGAGACAAAATCGCTCTACAAACCGGTGAAGCCGATGACAAAGGCTTCCTTAAATTTTAAATTAGTATGTTTTTTGCAGTATATTTTTGAGCTTTTTTTAGGTTTTCTAAACTCAACAAAATAGGTAGAAAACAATTTACAAATTTGAGTGGTAGAGCTGCTTAGCTTAATTTATTCTGTGTTACTCATTTATTATCCACACTTATACCACTTTTATTATGATCAAATATTTATATTTTAGCTACCAACGCCTACTGAATATTATGCAACATTTACATAATGTAGGACATAGGTACGTACTTACCGAAAAGAGTTCTCTAAAACGACAAAGAGGTTTGATAAAAACCTTGTCGTTTCACAATTCCCCGCAATGATTGTCTGTCATTCATAACAACACAGTCACCGGGCAAAAAGAAAAAATTAACAAATTAGGTATATTCATTTACATCATCCATACTACATTTTTAATTAAACTTATCTTTGCACTAATTAACGTACAACTTGGATTGATAATGGAAAACTCTCTCTTGTACATAGTTACTGTAAATACCTACTTTATGAACTGATAAGTTGCCACGACAAATAAGTGGGAAAACATTCAAATATACCTACGTATGGGCCGCCGCGCCGCCGGCGCTTTATCTGAGCAAAACAAAGCCATGCGGTGAGCGCGTGGACAGCGCACTCGCGTTTAAAAATAGAACGCAGCGCACCAAGATACTAGTTTAGCCAGCCGGTATAGCACGACCTCCATCGACTCAACTCCTCAGAGCATAGAGTCGTTTTTGTGTTTGAAATTAGAATCTTTTAGCGCCATCATGCGTGATCTTTGCCTCCGTTGAAGGACCACGCCCTGATGATGTTCGGAGTGCCTTGCGTTCCAAATTTGAATTCTTTGGCAATTGATTTGAGTTGTTTGTTCTCATTTTAAAAAGTTGCATCAAATTACTACGCATTTTGCGTAATGCTTGCGAAATGTTATCAAATTGAAACATTAATTCGTTATCAGGTGTAATCAAATCACATTTATTATGTTTCAGTATTATTTGTCATACTAGGACATCCAAGATTTGTCCATAATGTGTGTCCATAAACGTTATCTAGTCAACCACATAGCAAGCAAACCTTTTTGTTCATTCATTCATGACTGTACCATTATTTCATGTGCTTCTTTTGTTGAAACGCAAATTAAAGGCACCTGCATTGTAAGTAACAGCTCACCTACCGACATTTTTCCTTAAACTTGCTTTGCTTATTAACAGAGATTCCAATGTCTGATCAATATTTTCCTCTTAACAAACAAAATTAGGTACCTAAGTTAAAATCTTTTACTAGGTACCTACCAGCCTAATTTTTAATATTTTCTAAATCATTCATAATTTGTAAAATTATAATTATTCCCATACACAAGATTTGTAAGTGTGCAATTTTATTGATTTCAATATAATAATTAATAATTAAAAATAAGAATTGTTCTTTCTTACATAATGGGCGAATGACATGTCATTGTGCTGTGCACATAAGCTAGTCTAGAAAGGTTCGTAGAAAATGTTATAAACAGTGAGACAGTAAAACACGGGAAGAAGATCTGTGTCATTGAAACATTATCTAGATTCTTCTATGATAAATACCTAAACGAATGACTAAGGTCAGTCTGATGAAACTCATATGCCATGATAGAACAGTGTTTCGATCTAAGAACGTGTGTGGTTTTCGTAAGTACCTATCAATAACATTATGATAAGATTTGGTAGAGACTCTACCTACATGGACTCTACCGAAAACAAAATACCTATGTACATATTATACTAAAAAACTCTATATAAACTGTTTAATAAGGTTATGTTGATTGTTATCAAAGAGCTTTGATAAAGCGAGACATGCTACAAAAACAAGAAAATGTGTAAGTACTTATTTTATCCACGTCATGATACATGAAGAAGAAAAGTAAAGTTTACAAAACTCGGTGAAAACAGCTCATCATAACAGCAATTCTAATTCGAAACCCGGCCACTCACTCCAACTGCGCCTTGCATAAAAACTATTGCCAGTGTTGCCACACGCAACGCAACCTGCGCTCGCGCACGGTGGGCGCGTCAGCCCGCCACGCATACTCGGCGTGACGCATGACGTCACCGGCCCACTCGTCACCGCCAAACCCAACCCTATTCAATTAACATACAGCCGTTACACGAAATTTTCCATTTGCGCAATCGACTTTCGACTGCGACCGTATTCGATGCAATAATTTTACCTGATGAACCTCTAGATTCTAGAGGCTTTTGAATAAGGATGTTATATCGTCAATGTTTTATCTCAATGTAAATATCGCAGTATCGCCCGACCGAGCATATAAAAGCGCGAGCGAATGTCGATCGGCGCCCAGTGCGGATCGCACGGGCACACTCAAAACAACACACTAACTGAACACTAAGTACACACACTCACATCGTATGATAGATAACAATAACACTATGAATAAATAAAGCCAACCTGTATGACTGATCATTTAATTTTGATCACGCAATGTGGTTCATGACCAAAAATGAATCAGAGATGACTCACATTTTCAAAGGGATAGCCCGTGTCAAATTGATGATACTGATAACATAGTAAATAAACAGGCCAATGCACTAACACGGACGTAAACATATACATATAGTCAATAAATAAATAATTACTAACCTATGCTACGTGGTAATCGTATTAGTACTTACTAGACAAGAGTATGAAAGTATAACTAAATTGTTATTAATCAATATAATTTTATAAAGAACTGCCAATTGTACTGTAGGAACACTAGATACAATAAAATTATTATCATATAAAAGGCTTATTTTATAAAATAAGCCTTTAATAATAATATATTTAAAAAAGTTAAAGTTTACAGCCTTTAATATAATAATTACTTTAAGCTTAGTTTAGTGAATTGAGGCAATGTAATGTGTTTATTGAATTGTGTACTGAATCAAATAAATACATTGATCTTTATTTTCAATAAAATAGTTTAGGAAACACAAATGTTAAAGAAACAAGTCTGATAAATAAACCGCTGATGTGACAAACAAAAAAATACTATAATATAATATAATAAATTCACACAAATGTCAGTCATTTGACATTTGTGAGTCATTTAACTGAAAGGAAGTAAAACAGGACATAAAGTGACGTATTACGCCAACCAGCGTACAGTGCGTTAGTCATTCGAAAATCGATTTTGATCCCTTCGGTTTTGGCCCAGACAGTGGGCTATATGTGGGTATATGTCACATCAGAAGTGTACGCAAAACGTAATGCAGAAGTAGCTACATAACCTAATAATATGTAAAGTACTGATAAAGAATACTTACAAAGATTATGAAATTTAACATCAATTTCAAAATTAACTTATGCAGCTAACATACTCAGTTATCGTTGTTGCGAGACGTAATTGAGGAATTTGTAGGTACACTAACATGTTTTGCATTTTTAAAATAACCTGATAAATGCATAGGTGAGTCAAGGTGTTCGACAAAATAAATCTTTAGCACAAATCGCAGTCAAGGCGATGCAATGAACTGGACAGATTTGCAGAAAATGCAAATTGTTTTGTTCGATTCAACAATATTTTGTGTATTCGAAAAATTGGACTTAAAAAAACTTTGATCATTTATGTTGTGATATGTTAAATTGATCCAGAGTGTTTGTTATTTCTGTAATTTCATAATTTATAACTTGGTATGCACTTGATATTTATTATTTCCGCGAACATAATATGGTTTATAGACGGATGATCATGATGTTTAAGAGGGGAACCTAACAGGTTTGGCTGTCAAACTAGACTGAGATCTCAGTACACACGGCCTTCCCGTGGTAAAAAACTCAAATTATATAAAATTCTACATTTTTTTATTTGGTTCCATAACAGTGAAAACACGATTGCGAAAAAATATATACGATAAAAAAAATCATGAAAGTGCACTGTTTCGCACATTTTTTTAAATAATAATAAGATCTGCAAATTATAATATATCTGTTCAAACCGCGGCTCTGATTATGATTAGTTATTATTTAATGTGATTACTCTGATTAGGTAATACAATCCCTATAAATATAAAAATTGTGTAAGTAGGTATTTGTTGAACTTTCCATTGTTTATTGTTCTATTAGATATCAGTATTGTGTAAGTAGGTATTTGTTGAACTTTCCATTGTTTATTGTTCTATTAGATATCAGTATTGATTATAGAATTTCTATTGTGTCCTATTGCAAGTCAACAAAACAATTTCCTTAATAAATTGATATTGCTCGTAAAATTAAAATATCCCAACCAACTATAGGTATATATATAACTATATCTAGTCAGTCTATGGAAAATAACAGATTCGAACTTTGCAATGATGGCGTCAACATCACACGCATATCTTTAGAACACAGTACTAAGTAACGTAGGTAAAATCAGAGATGTGAGTCTATTTGACGTTAGTAACGAACGAGACTTGATCGTGACGACGTCTCATTTTAGTACCAGTGAGATTTGCGTAGTTCCATGTCCGCACGATATAGAATCTGTACCAAATTGTATGGAAAAAGGAGGGGTCACGATCACGTATAGAGGTAGTTACTAACGTCAAACAGACTCTCTGTTTACAAAAATATACCTGAAAGTTTATTACCTACCTAACTTTGCTAACGGGAACGAACCGCTTGGTGGTAAACTTTCAAATAGAACCAGTGTAAAATAGTGTAAATATGATAGTCGTAATTGTAATGTTATTCTTATGTTGTCCTTTGAGCAAAATTTGCTGGAATATCGATTTCGAATATCGGACGTAGGTACTTATTTACAAGGTCTCGAGGAAGTATTATGCTTGGTGTGTGTGTGTTTGAAGGGTAAGAGCAACAGCTGGCCTGTGAATCATCCTAGAGCAGGGTTTCCTAAACTTTATGCAGTCACGGACCACCTTCATAATTTCAAAAATTCCACGGAACGGGGGTCCCGTTGAAGAATATTTTAGGGAATTATAATAAAGCCTTATATTAAAAACATTTTTATTGGTAGTTTTCTTACATTTATCATTATTGATATATGTAAGTTTTTCTTAAGTGGTTAAAATTTGCGGCAAATTACTTTTCCGCAGAAAAGAATTGAGGGTAAATCTTGAGGGAGCTTGAGCAAAGAATTAATTAATTAATTTGACAAAATTTTAAAGTCATCTTGTTTGGTCCCACCTGGAATTTCATTCAAAATTTCATTTTTAGACGAAGCTCGAACGGCTTGGCATAATGCTTGCCCTAATGCTGCTCCCCCAAAATCTCTTTTGTCTCAACGGCAATGGGACGGGCCTCTGTGTGAGTTGACACGGAATAGTTTGTTACAAACGTGCTCCAGCTCTGCGGATCGTGCCCGTCTCCTGGCCGTTTCTAAATGGGAGTCAGGACATTGGTTGCAAGCATTTCCTTCATTTAACACTGGCACTTTATTGGATCCCGTAACTTTCCGTATCACAACATGTCTTCGGTTGGGTGCAATGTGTTGCGCGCCTCATCAATGCCAGTGCGGTACTGCTGTCGAACAACTTGGTCATCACGGATTATCGTGTACTAGGGCCGCCGGTCGGATATCTCGTCATGCCAGCCTTAACGACGTCATCCGGCGGGCCTTTGTCACCGCTAACGTACCAGCTATTCTCGAACCGAATGGTCTGTTGCGTGACGATGGTAAGAGGCCTGACGGCATGACACTAGTCCCATGGGAGTTGGGGAGGCCCATTGTGTGGGACGCTACATGCGTCGACACACTTGCGCCTTCCCATCTTCCGAGGACCTGGTGCGGCGGCAGATTTGGCCGAGGATCTCAAGAGACGCAAATATGCAGGTCTCGACAGAGCCTACATATTTGCTCCCTTTGGGGTCGAGACCCTAGGTCCGTGGGGTACCGAGGCTCTCCGGGTTTTTAAAAAGTTATCTGAGCGTCTGGTCGACGACGCGACACGCGTGACCCGAGAGCTGGCGGATATCTGGCGCAGCGCATCAGCATTGCCATACAGCGGGGCAATGCAGCCAGCGTCTTGGGGACGCTTCCGACTGGTATTGATATGGATCAGTTGAGCTACCTGTAGATTGTTTGCAACAGTCTGCAGTTAGCTTAATTGTTTCAATTGTAAATACTAGTTATAATTTGATTGTAATTTTCTTTGTTAATAAAGGCCATTGCCGTATATAAAAAAAAAATTAATTAATGAATGAATACTTTATTGCACTAAAAAATAACAAAATAAAATCCTTACGTATATCTACATTTAAATCATAATCAGTACAATAGGCGCCAAAGCAGCAAATCCAGATGTGTTGCCAAGCATTGCAGGAGCTCTATCGATCCATACGTCCCCGCCGGATCGTAGAATCAGCCCGTTCGGGGAATGGCTAGGCCGATTGCAAAACAATGAAACTCAGTTGAACGCTTAGTCGATTGTTGAACGATCAACGTTCGAAATGCAATGAAGGCGAAATGGCACATAGCCATCTCGTCCAATGAAATGATAAGTTGTTTCCCAACATATCAGCGTTCGGTTTGCTATCGACCTAGCCATACTACAAACGGGCTGAATCGTCGATCCGGCGACGACACATACCTATACTACCAAGCGTAGTGTTCCAATCTACATTTTGTTCTGCTGCTGCGGATCTCTGACACACATGTCATGGACCCCTAAGACAACATTGAAAACAAGATTGAGCAAAAAAATTACGATACAATAATATCATGAATGAGAGTGCACTGTTTCGCACATGATTTGGTTGAGATCTCAGGAACCCAGCCGTCTATTTAAATTACTTATGATTTGATTAGTAGGTTATTAGTTATTACTTACTATTTCGTTCCTAGAACCAGTTATTTCATAGTTCTCTTGTAAATAAGCAAAAACTTGTTTATGCGCTTACGCCGCGCCGCGCCGCCGCCGCCGCCGCCGCGCGCCGTTCCAAAAACGCTCTTTCTCCCGCTACCTATCCTTTTCACAAAATAGCGCGCATTGCGCCCTCTTACCAATATTACTCAAATGAAAACATGAAACGTGTTACTCAGCAAGAACAAAGTAGAGTCAACAGAATACAACATAGCTTCTACCAGCAGTGGATGGATGCGGGCGCGGCGGTGCGGCGATGACGTCACCTGCGCGCACGCAGCGGACGCGTGGTTCGCACGCCCACAACCGTGTTACGTTATGTATGAGTGTCATGCTTTGTTTCGATAGGCCGAAGGAAAATTGTTGGTGTTTTGAGAAGTTTGTAGAAGCTTGATGATGTTTGAACAGATTACGTTGGTTTTACGCGAACTTCTTTTTTCTACTATAGGTATCATAACAACTCCGAACTGTTCAGAAAGTTTCACGAAAGTTTCAGTTAGCGATTTTTTTTTGTTGAAAGCCGTTTTGTTTTTTTAACGACTGAAGTCGTTTTCAAAAACCACCTAAATATCTACAATGGTTCTATCTCCGTCATTTTTAGGGTTCCGTAGCCTCCGCTGTCCGTCCGTCTGTCACAGGGCTCTATCTCATGAACCGTTGAAATTTTCAGGGAATGAATTGAATTTCTCTTGCCGCTATAACAACAAATAATAAAAATAAAATAAATATAAAAAGTAAAAAGGGTTCCCATACAAAAAATCGTGATTATTTTTTTCTTTTTTTCTCATAATTTGTCAAGGCTGTATCTCTTGAACTACAATAGGTAGGCACATTAAACTTTCTACAAATAAGTAAAACTTCAACTGTAATAACAAAAACATTAAAACAATATTAAAGTTGAAAATTTAAAGAATCTCCTAACATGTGAAAATTTGATGTTCTTTGAAAAAGTTACCTGATTTTTACGGTACGGAATCCTTCGTGTGCGAGTCGACTCGCACTTGGCGGTTTATTTATAGACCTCTGGATATACTGTAGGTATATCTATTTTAGTTATCTGTAACAGTATGAAACAAAGGCGTGTGTACCAGCTACTTTGGTGCCTATCACTCAATAAAGAGAGCCACAATTGGCCCCTCCAAATCGTTTGGATTTTTCTTGAAAAATCTATCAAGATCATCCATGTTAAGTTCTACGAACGCTCACAATCCGGATTTCCCCGTCTTTAACGTTCGGAACTAGCAGTCGCAAATCTGGGAATTGTTTACTCCCACGACCCCCATTGTGAGGTCATCATCACACTTTCACTGGCTCCTTGGCACTCTGCCACTGGGCTCGCCTGCACGCTGGCTAAACTATAAGTCCTGATGATATACTATCTATCTATATATAATTATACTGACAGACGACACGCATTGTGGTTCATATCATAACAGAAGACGCCACAAATACGAAAACATGGACTCGACAGGATGACAGGACCTGTTGTGTAACTTCGAGATTTTACAACTAAATTCAAAATAAGGTTTTTGCTTCATTAGCAAAGTAGAAAGCAGAACGAACGCACATCTGAAGTTGACTATAAAGATACAAATTTAAGGTTTTTGTAAATTACATATAATCATTATAACTGTTCAATCGTCTAAGATAAAGATTTGCTAGTCGGCAAATCTTTACCGTTTTTACAGTATCTTTAAAGTCGTGTAAAGATTTGCTGACTGTGTAAAATATTAAAAGGAAATTACCATGCTGTTTACCAACAAATAAAATATAGAAACTGCTTTTCCGGTCCAGTCTTTTCAGGAGGGCTACTCAGACTCAGACTCTTTATTACGCGTCATCGACACAGAATCTGACACAGATTCACACGTAATTCTTATATTTTAGTGTTTTTTAATATTTTCTGCGTTCTACAAGGAATATAAATAGCGGTAAAATAGTTTTCCATAAATAGTAAAACATTTTCTATGAACCTATGTTTTAACAAATTTCTATTTAGAGCAATTGACAATAGAAGAGATTTTTGACTAAAAATCAACATATTACCAAAAGCTCCATTATATCATACTTTATTTTAACATGGATTCATAGAAAATGGTGTAAGATTTGTGGAAAACTACTTTTCTGGTTGTTTAATTCATTGTAGAATGCAGAAAATATTAAAAACCGCTAAAATATTGAAATTTCGCGCGAATCCGTGTTAGATTCCGTGTCAATGACTCGGTAACGAGGAGTCTGAATAGCCCATGTCTCCTACTTTTTCATGGTTACCTAGTTTAATTAGTAGCCGTAGTCCGTAGCCAGCAGTTTCATTCAACAAGTTCCCGTTGTAGCTATAACCTGATGGACTTTGGTCTGCACCAGCCATGCGTGTCTAGTGTCTACACCACAACGTCAAAGATCCTATGATTACGTTTGTATAATTAGATAGAGATAGATTGATAGAGAAACATTTATTACCGAACACAACCCTGGTACAGCACAGAACAGAAATAGTACATAACTTACAAACAATAAATTAAACATACAATACAAAAATACCTAAATGAGAAAAAAAAACAAAATATAGGCAAGTACCTATCCACATTTAAAAGTTCCGTTTAGCCCCTTGTGTAGGTGACACAAGGGGTAAACGGAACTTTTAAAGAGAAAGAAAGACACAACATGATAAAAACAAATTAATTGACAACATAATAAGGCTAATAGCAATGGTGCCTAGGTATTCACTATGTAGGTAGGTAGGCACTGTGTCACGGAATGCAGTACCTAGCAGGTAGGTAAATAGAAGTGTCAAATCGATGGTGGTGGTAGTTGGATGTGACCTTATGTACAACCCACCAAGCACAGCACCAATGGGCAATTACCTTAGCACAACATTATTATGGAATCTTTTGATCGCTTTAATTTGGTTGTTATTTATAAATAACAGTGTGGAGATTTTACATGTTTTAATGTAGAGACGATAAGAAAACACACAATTAATTTTCATTAATAGTAAGTACCCTTCCTATACTACTAACCAAACGCGTTAGATTTTCATTCTATTATTATTTTTATTACAATTATTTGGAGAGCTTAATCGCGATTTACAAGCTGTTTACCGGAACAGTAAACTATGGTACAGTAGCACTTTGCTAAGAACTGAGTATTTCTTGCGTTTCCTCGGCAACCCACTAGAATAATAATTAGCATGTAAACAAACAGGTAAACAATATTGGCAGTAAATCTACTCGCGTAGTTACCAGAGCCGGTTGGAGGTCGTCTACTCATCCATGCTGCGAAGGTCTATAGTCTCTACCTACCTCTACACGGGCGTAAACATCTTAGATTCTCGTGTTTTTATCCATCTGTATAGTTCAGCTTGTGAGTGCCCACTGCTGAGTATAGCGGTATTAAGCTTACTCTCTATAAATAACATAAAAGTGAACAAAGCAAGTAAAGACTGAATGAGGGTGACTGGACAGAATAGTGCAATTATTGCACTGCGCTTATAAACGACAAAATTTGCTGAATAAGCACAGTTTAACACAAAGTAAATTATTTAAAAAGTTTTAGCAAATATTGGCATTTATAGAGTACCTAGGTAAACAATTATCAAAAACCGCTGAATAACAAAAATCGCGAAACAGGCATCTTCTTAAAGAAAACTGCAAAACGATTGTGAAATCAGGTAGGTACCTATAGGTACCTACTTACCTTTCTAATGAATGCAGATTGTACGCTGATTGAGCACAGCGAATCAACAATAAGCTAAGAGATTGATTGAGGTACATATATAGGTACCTCCCTTATTATCATCAGTGGTATACGCGCATTATGGAGTACCTAAACTTAAAGTAATTGATATTAAAAATAACCTACAAATATTTATTTTTAAAATGCGAAAGTAGCTGAAAGTTCCTCAGATAACTTTTCGCGCCCATAGGCTGACGGATAAAAAAAAATTGACAAAACAGTGGTGGTATCCCAGAAAAGCACGAGCGAAGCCGCAGGCAGAATCTAATATCTTTATAACTACATACATTTTAATTTTAATTTCATGCTACGCATATGTTAATCTGATAGAAACTCCTACAGCAACTGTGTGCATTTATTTCTGAACGGTTTGTTTTCGATTCGGTGCAAAGTTCACTCCCACAGAAGCTGGTCGGACGTGCTCACGGTTATTTTTGAACAGAGGGTTAGTTTAGGTTTGTGAACGTTGGATGCTTTGAAGAACTCGGTGTTTAGGTATTACACTGCTAGTGGCTGTACCTTCGCACACTGGTTCACTGTTTCAAAATGATACAACTAGAATATAAATAATGTAGAGTCAAAGACTTTTGAAAACTTGGTCAGATGTAAACTAACTAAACTAAATGTATATAATGTATAAACGTATAGTACCTATAGCATTTTTTACCTAAGACTAGCAAACTCGGCGAACTCCGTTTCGCCACCAGATGGCTTCGTTTTATGTAAAAGATTTTCCCGCTTTTCTTTTTAAATTGTTCCTGTTTTCTTTGATATAAACCTCACCGAACCCGAGACCTTTCCAACGAATGCAAAACCGGGGAAATCGGTTCGTGCGTTCTGGAGTTATAGCGTTAGGAAGGAAAACCCGACTTATTTTTATATAGTAGATTAATTAACATAAGTTACCTAGATTAAGCATCGCCTTAGGGCTAAAAAACCTCTAATAACAGTGATGTATCTAAATAAATAAAAAATAAAGAAACATTAATAATTTAAAATTAATAAATAAATTTATAAAAACGTATCCTGATTGCCTAACAGCAGCACTATTCATTTATCATAATTATTATTTTTACTTACTCGATACCCATTTACAGCTGATCTAGGTCTTTATCTAAGAAATTACCAACTTTTGCATATATATCATATGCAGGTCTCGACAGAGCCTACACATTTGCTCCCTTTGGGGTCGATACCCTAGGTCCGTGGTGTACCGAGGCTCTCTGGATTTTTAAAAAGTTATCTAAGGAACTAGAAACTAACTACCTAACTAGTTTTGTAGTAACTTGTTGATAACGGGGCAGGTCACACTTTTAGAATTAAGTTTATTTAAGATTTCCTATACTTATTATTTAAGTGTTACTGTTAGTTGTCCCTAAGACATAAAAATAAATAAAATAAATAATAAATAAGCGTCTGGTCGACGCAACGCGTGACCCGAGAGCTGGTGGGTATCTGGCGCAGCGCATCAGCATTGCCATACAGCGGGGCAATTAAGCCAGCGTCTTGGGGACGCTTCCGACTGGTATTGATATGGATCAGTTGAGCTACCTGTAGATTGTTTGCAAGAGTCTGCAGTTAGTTTAATTGTTTCAATTGTAAATACTAGTTCTAATTTGTTTTTATTATTGAATTGCAATTTGCCCAGTAGAATAAGGTTTTCTTTAGATCAGCTATTTGGTGAAGGCATTTAGTGAAGCCACTATGCAGATAATAAATAATTGATACTTAGGTTGGAAGTTGTGGTTAAGCAATTGAACAAGTTAGATAGTTAAGTATCAAGTGACTTCAAACAAACTCTGTAGGTGGCATAAACATAGGTAAGGTGCACGTGAACGATTGCAAAACAATTGCAATGTAGCTTATTTTAATGCAATTATGGGCAATGACGTATCCATTCTAATGTTATAAATATGAAAGTAACTCAATCTGTCTGTCTGTCCATCTGTCTGTCTGTCCGTTACCTTTTCACGCCTAAGCGGCTGATCAGATCTCAGTGAAATTTGGCAGGGAGGTAGATGGTATCCCGGAGACGGAGAGAGACTACTTTTTATTCGGAAAAAAGCGTGCAATGCCGCGGGCAGCAGCTAGTAATAATACCTATACACTTACCTATATAGGTAAGGCAGGGTACCTATATGTATATAGGTAGGTATAAATACCTACTTCCGCCAGTTGAACTAAACTTGCCCGCAGATGCATGACATTTAGTACGCACTAAATACATTTCGACGAATTGCGCAATTCTTTTATTATTTAACCATTATTTCCTGAGAAATACAAAACCAAAATAATTGACACTAATGACAATTGTTTTATTAATGTTAATTATTTATAAATATTATTAGTAAGTACCTACTCATCCATGAGGATGACCTCAACAGGCTCTATTGGAGCCACTGCTGGACCCAGCCTCCCCCTGATAAGCTCTTATCTCATGGAGGTTATGCCTGTAATCCCATAATAGTAAGTAGGTACTAGGTACATCTATTGTATTTGAACATTGAAGTTTTTATCAGTTCACCAAAACAGCGGATTTAAACAAATCCTGTTCTAGCGAAACGTAAATCCCGGATTTTCTTATTTCTAAATCTATCCAATCGTTCGTTACAACCCAATTTGTTGGGTACATCACTAATGAGGTGACAGATAGTAATCATCAGCTTGGTTTTTTCCGGTTGTAACGACGCGTTGTATTATCACATTTTTATTGTTCACTAGCTGACGTAGTCCTGTCATAACTATGGATATTGAATTCGATTTGATATTATGGTCGTTAAGTTTTTTTTTATTTTCTAATTTTCCGCGCAACTTTCTTAATTTTTTCTTTCAACCTTTTCCTGACAATAAAAAACACAACAAAAAAATAATTAGCGAAATTAGTCCAGCCGTTCACGCGTGATACTGTGACCAAGGGATTCATTTTCATATACAAAATTAAACTCTTTTTCGGATCCTTTATATTTCGAAAGTCTAGTGTGCTTAAAAACTTATTGCAATTTTAAAAATGTTATCCTTAGTTTTTGGTATACACCAATAAATTCCAGTGATCGAAGCCGCTCTTTTATTTACGTGGAAAGAGTTTCCACCAAACATTACACCTAGCCTAACTGTAACTAGCCGAAAGAACCGTCCACACGGGTAGTTCCATTGCGCTCCAGGAATGCATTCCACTGCGCTCCAAGTTTTTATTACTTACCTATATATTATTTGAAAATTTGTAAAATAAATTAAAAAAAAATTGTTGGTATTAAAATGGTTCCAATGCGCTCCAAAATAAAATAAACAGAGTCCGCTTAAAAGGGTTGTTTGTTATACACAAATAGAAATATCGGTAGTATTTTTTAAACGTGGATTCATCTCGTGTGTCGAAAATTCTCATAGCCATTTCACACTATATGGCGTCAATAGTGTTTGTGTGAGTGTGTGCCTATCATCGCACGGACGGGGTCGGTCGGACGGTTGTTGTCTTTTATGTGTGGAACACTGCGCTTACGCATCGGACTCGACCAATCAGAGAAGTTTTCATATCTCTTCGGTAGGTACAGACAGCATCATCAACTGGAAACCTTCTAGCGGTAGAAGTGTAAACGGTAAAAACGATACCAAATGATGCTGCTCTCCGTACATCGGTGGTAAGCAGCTTAGGTAGGTGGTAACTTGCTTTGTGATTACTAAATAGGTACAGCGTTCATTAATACCTACCTAACGTGGTTGTCAGATTAGTAAGCGTTACTGCAGTCACGTCCGCAAGCCATCAGAAGTTATGAATATCTAATACCAAACCTAAGCCTAGCTTTGCAACGCAAAACAAAGTTGCATTTATACGGGTGCGTTGATGAATGTTATGATATGAATGTTAGTATAATTTTTATATTACAATACAATACCATCGAAGTACTATAACAGTAATAATAACTCAATGTACAATACATAACTCTTGATTTTTTTGTTTAATTTTTGTTATTGGGTTTACCAATGTTTCATAAGAGTTCTTACATCTAAATACATTTATTTTGAAAATATTAACATATGAGAAGAAGTAGAGTTACAGATTATAGACATTTTATAATTAAATAACTAATAAATAATGCTGGACAATCCACACAGCATCATCTAGCCCCAAGCTAAGCAGAGCTTGTGTTATGGGTACTAGATGACTGATATACTTATTACAATAAACTATATAGATAGATATTTTTATTATACATAGAATACCCAGAACACCCGGAACAAATATTTGCAGATCGTACAAACATTTGTCTCAAGACGGGAATCGAACCCGAAATTAACTACAAATTATTGATATGTGCACAAACCGCTTATAGGTAAACACCACTTGCATATGCATAACATATATCTGGCAGGAAGTAGTCCAATTTAAATAAGTCTAATGATTGAGCTTTTATGTTTGGCAATAACAATATGTATCTACAAACATATATTTTACACACAAGGAGAAAAATAAAGCAGAATTATCAAGCTTATGTATTGGATTGATGAGAAACATAAAAAACATAAAGCAGAAACACTTAGTACTAGGTACCTATTGCTGGAGTGTTGACGGAACTTGCCTCAGTGTAGGGCTAGATTAAATTGACAGAAACGAAAATAAGACATCAAAAAAACGAAGACAAAAACCATTGAAACCTGTACTATTGATGTCTGTACGCTAGCCAAACCCGATGCGAACAAACTAGACAACAAAGTGGATCCTAGGTTAAGCATGGGCTCTAACTCTTTTGTACACTACAAAATTATATACAAAACATAGACAATAATATAAAATAGAGAGGTACAATGGGCGGCCTAATCACTTGCGATTTCTTTCAGGCGACCTATATTGTTGTGGGGTTATCCGAGGAGGCTTCCCATGCAACATTGCTAAATTGTGTCGTATGTTTATTTAAAGGTTGACTTCTTATTCGAAGTAAAAAATGGGTGGTGAAATACCTAGATGATCATTCAACGTCAAAAAGTGCTGGACATACTTCTGATGTTTGTTGAGTAAATGAGATTGAGAACGCAAAAAAAAACTTCATCAGGGCAACTGTTCAGCTATTTGTGGCATTCTCCAACATCAAAATAGTAGAACACAATATCGAATCTTGAAAGGTTTTAGCTGTTCTGCGATTTTCGACTTTAAAATTTAATATATTTTAGGCGTTGAGTAGAATAAAGGTATTATCATCAATTTTTTGAAAAAGAGTCAAGCTTCTGATAATTTGGACATTTTTGTAGGGTGCGGTTGGCGTCTGCCGGTGAACCGACACGTCGAGCATCACCTGTCTCAACTCAGGTTGACGGACGAAAGGCATGCTCCGTAGGGCACGTGCGCCCAGCGGGAGCCACCTGCGAGGTCATGCAAAGCTATGGTTATTGGTTACCAATCAACAAACGGACGGAAGAAAATATTTTGGATTAGAGGAAACTTATGCCAAAAGTTTTTCCAAGAAGAAAGGCGTACGAAAGGGTAGGTAAACATTTATTTGAATCATATTCTAGACATGTCAAATTAATCGTAAAATTATTTATAGGTATACCGCAAGATCCAAGGATGATAATAATTGGTATTGGCAGCGTCTGGTCGACTTGGCTGGCGCTGGCACCGCTCTTGTTACTGAGAAACTCGGTGACAGAAGTAGTAAAGTTTTATTGATTTCATGATTTGTAGATCGAAAATAACATTGGCACCACGAGACACTCTCTCTCTCTCTCTCTGGAGAGGTTAAAAAACAAATGGTCGATTGTAAAAAGCTGCCAGTATAAATGTGAATAAAAGTGAGGTTTCTCTCTAAGCTAGTCTCAAAGATGTACTCGTAGCCTAACCGTTGTGTATAAGGACATTATATTAGCGCACCCATTATGCTGATCCTAAAATAGCCTAGATCATTTCTTTATAAAGAAATATTCCTAGATCATTTCTTTATAGCACCATCAAAACTTATTATTATAAATATTATCTGGTAATTTAATAAACAGAAAATACTAACCACAATCGGCGGCCTTATGACTTACAGCGATGTTTATCAAAATACTGTGTGGTCTGCAAAAAGATCTCGAATACCTACTATTTAGTTGCACTTGTATCTAGTTCATATCTATTCTATAGCCTTAGGTAGGTAGCGTGTTTACAAGGATTATTCGCAAGGGATACCAATGACGCAAGATTGTGAAGAAAAACTAAACAAATCAGATTCCGAAGTGGACTGTTAACGTAGGTGGCGGATACTTAATATTTGGATACCAGAAACCGGCAAACATGTAGCGAGATTGGAAATAGCTCTCGAAACACCTCTTAGCAACCAAAGCAAGTACCTAGGTCAACCAACAGATAGGTATCAGAACTTTTTATAAGTTTGACCTGGCAAAAATTGTCTACCGTTTATTCAATCAATGTTTACAGAATTCGATAAGTTTCTGTAACGAAAAGAAAAAAAAGAATTAATTAGGTATAATAAGTTCGATTATTAATGTAGACCTTATTTTTAAAGTTCTACATATGATTATGAAAACTTTTGTTAAGCCAAAAGATACATGAAACCAATTCATAAAACATTATTTGTTGGAATACTGTCAGAAAATCCTGAAGTATATGTGACGTTCCATTTCGACAAACACACCCTCTTTTGAACAGCTGATCGGTCCTACTTTTCAATTCTCAGTAGAAAGGTATTTTCCTAGTTTACTAAGGTATGAAGCAAAACTAGATAGGTACTAGACCGACCTTCCCAGCTCTTTTATTTCCTTTAACTTTAATCCTTCACCTGCGTAGGTATTGTAATGTGTTATCTAGAAAGTATTATTCAGCGTGGTTTGCCGCCACGCGTGAGCGTGGCGGCGTCGTGATACACACGTGGTGGGACTATGCCACACCCGTGGTGCGTCTCTGGGATGTTCCTTCCTACGTGTTTTGTTGCATCTGTTGCCAGTTTTTTTTTTTATAAAATAGAGTGTATTGCGTAAGATTTTATGAAATTTTCATAAAAGCTTAACTCAAGGAAAACGTTGGAATACCTACCTAGAAGAATAAGTGACCTAAAGTTGGTAAGTAGAAAACTTATACAAATTTTCGTAATATTTAGCACAGATTTAAAATCTGTGGTAAATATTACGGAGGAAAGCTTTCAGCAATGAATTTGAAGCATTTTATTTTATCTAAGAAAATTACCTACCTATAAAACAAATTCTAGATCAGATAAATAATTCAAGGAGCTTTTAGATTTTAACTTGCAGTCCGGTGCTAGTACTAGCTGTGCTGGCACCGGATTGCAGGTTTGCTATTCGAAAAATTGTAGTTATAAAAAAGCTTTAAAGAACGTTTGTGAGGCCAAAGGTCAGCCAATTTGGAACCTTCCACAAACCTTGATGCTTTAATTGAGGTCCGCTGCGCACCAGCACAGCTCTTCCGGGACTGATGCAATCATTTGGGCTTTAATTAACTTTTAATTAGGTATATTGCAATTTTATATTATGCAATTATTAGCTACCTACATAAAAATGCTTTTAAGTTGCCGGACTTAAGACTGCTGAGCTTGTTCCTATGCAGGAAGGAATATGGCGGTCTTATTTTTCATTCAGTAACGACTGTCGACATTGATCATCATGTTTCCGCCTGCTGATCCCATTATTATTTGGCATCTCACGAACAAGTGAATATCAAATCTCCTTTTTATTTTGATACAATTAGATTCTAATTTTCTACTTCGCCAGTATCAGCGTGATAAGGCTGTGATGTCACCAGCAGTTATCAGCGGCTCTTGCTTGAGGAGCGGCGGAGCGCCCAGTCGGGTGTCGGAGCCCGCCGCCGGGGTCCCGCCCGTGTACGTGACCTAGACGTGATTGTATTTACGTGATCCATCTAATTGTTCACATAGAACGCCAGCAAGGGAAGCAGTGTCCAAGAAAGTGCTTATTGCAATGTAAAGTGGGCGTGTGTAGTGTCGGATTGCAGTGAAAACAACAGTATTGTATAAAACTCTTTTAATTCCAGCTTAATCAGCTCGTAGCATAATGTCTTAACATATTAGTAGACTTAAGTAGTCAGAACAGTCTTTGAAACTAAAACTAGGTAACGATCATGAGATCTAGATCACAGTCTGTGGTTCACTGCGAGGCCGGAACCACCATGGGAGGAGAGGGGAGGAGGCGATGCACCGAGGGGGGCGGGACGCGCTCCTTGGCATGTCTCTTGACGTGCTTGGCGAGGTGGTCGGAGCGCATGAATCGGCGGTTGCAGACCCGGCAGCCGAACTTCTTCTCGCCGGTGTGCGTCCGCTTGTGGCGAGACAGCTCGTCGGAGCGCGAGAAGCGGCGCTCGCATCCCGCCCACGCGCACCGGAAGGGACGCTCGCCGGTGTGGGTCCGCGCGTGCGCCTTCAGGTGCGACGATTTGAAGTAGTTCTTGCCGCAGCCGGGGTGCGAGCACTCGTAGAGGCGTCTTCTAGCGGCTGGTGCGGGGGCCACCAACCAGAGGGCCGGGAGCAGCGTGCCGGGGACCAGCACCGCTGGCGCCGGGCGTGGAGCCAAGGGCACCCAGCCGGGCGCCGCTGCCGGGGCCGTCGGGACGGCCGGCACGCGCGGTTGCTCCCGGGGTGCGCACGCGGGGTGCGGCGAAGGTACGCGCTCCTCGACACTCGGGATACTAGCGGGCGCAGCTAACACTGACGGCGGCGGACTCCGAGCCTTCGAGGCGATGTACTGAGAGTAGCTGTGGCCGCGGTTCATTTTAAACTTGAGAGTTTTCAGTATGTTCATGTCGGGGGGCGGCGGTAGTGGCTCGGGGCTGCATGTGCCGTCCTTGTGGGCGCGCATGATGACGGAAGCGCGCGGCTCGGGCGGTGGCGTAGCCAGCAGCGCGCGCGCCTGCTCCAGCCGAGCGCGCTTGCCGCTCTCCTCCTCGCCCTCGGAGTCAGAGGGCTGCGGGGTGACCAGCCCGGTGAGCCCGGCCAGCGGCCCCATCGACAGCGAAGACTCGCGGTGACGCTTCAGCGCAGCCTTCTTGAGAGGCAGCTCAACCTGAGGACAAAGACACCACTACGTAAGTGAACGGTCGCTCGGGGGCGTGCACGCGAGCGCTGCGTGATCGCGATGAACGCGCTCGCTTGCTGCACTTTCGATTGTACAAAATTAACCGCTACAATTTTTTATGGGAAAAGTGTGAGATTAATTTAATTTCATTTAATTTTTTTTTCAGGTGAGTTAAGTTTTTTGTAAACTTTTGGAAACTCACTTTATTTTCCATCAATGGAGGAGTCGACGGCGGGGACAGGGGTCCGCAAACTTCTAATATATCAGACATGGTAACCGAGTTTATATCATTCAACGCGAAAAAAAACTTTCTTTTATTTCACAAAACTTGTGTGTTAGCTCTGCGCTTTTGCTCCAGAGAGCCGTGCGGTTCCGCGAGCGGGCAGCAGACGAATAAACCGCTCCGCGACGCGAGTTGGCGCGGCAGGACGCGGCGTCGCGAGCGGGGCGCGGGGCGCGGGCGGCCAATGGGAACGGGCGGCGCGGCCGCGGGGACCAATAGGCGTGCAGGTGATCACGCAGGGCGCGCGTGCCGGCGCGTGCTATTCACGTGCTCGGCGAGTGCGGGCGCGAGGTCGCGGCGTGACGTCAACGGCGCGCCCCCGCCTGACGTCGCAAGGTCGCGTTGCAGCGTCGCATCGCCGCACAGCGCGACACCACCGTCTGCACTGCCTTCTCTATTTTGACAGTTTTGGGGTCGTCGCCCTTGACAGCTGGACAACGCTTCTAGCTACAGCGATGTAGGTCGCGAGGGCATTGCCAACGACGACAACATTAACAAACGCGACCGTAGTCTACGGTCGCGTTTGTTAATGTTGTCGTCGAGCTGATGTCGTCGATTGATGGAAAAATAGGTGATTGATCTACGGTCCGTAGATCAATCACCTATTGTGACAAATATCGACGCAATAAACTAATATTTGCAACAATAAGGGATTTAAATTAGGACTTACAAATTAAGTACCTAGGTACAATGCATAAGTTAATATTAGTAGGTACCAACACTACGTACCTACCTTCCTAATAGGTAAGTACCTACCTACGTTTGAATACGAATACAATTAACCAAAAGAAGCTTGTGAGTTAACGTTGATAATGAATAAAAAAGAAGTACCTAGGTAGGTAGAGCTTTATGTAGAGTTACTTACCAATTTGTGCTAAATTTAAATACCTAAGTACATAAGCAATTGATTAGTACCTATGTTCCAAGTGTAAATTGTGTACATTTTCACGATAGCGGACTGCAACGGAAAAGAAAGCTTTATTAGGTACCTATTGTGTTTTGTGAGTAAAGTGCAGTGTATTGTGAAAGTTTGGCACAGTTTATAACGCAGTAGCCTCGCCACGCGGTGTCTGAATGTTTGTATTGAGTCCAATCTATAAGTTATAGGCTTCTTTATTGATTAGATATTTTGTTATTATTATGTAGCAGCAGGAGGTGTTATTTTATAAATAGGTACGAGTGTACGGTACGTCCGTATATTTGGTCCTTCGAGTCGGATATGATTTGGCCATCCACTCCCATCTCAAAAAGACGGGTGGCTTTTTGAGATGGGAGTGGATGGCCAAATCAGAAACTATGAGATTAGAGAAAAGTCGTGAAAGGAGTCATGTAGTACGCAAAAAGGGCTCAATGTATGAGAAAATAAAAACAGCATAATGTATATTTGGAATATTTTATTAAAGATTATAAAATTCTATTAGGAATAGATGTTTTGGCGAAGATAAACCCCATGAAAATACAGGTTAAGTATCCTGACTAGCAGCAAGCACATCAGATGTTCGAAAACCACTAAAATTTTCACATTGATGCTTGCTTGGTAGGGGTATTCAAACGAAAATTGTAAAAAACAGCATTTCTTTGCAAAGATTGACCCTATCAGCAACTGAATCTGTTGGTGCAAAATTATATCGCAGAATCCTGGTAGTGCACCGTCTTTGCGTGCCTCCAATCCATCTCTGATAGATTTAACTTCATGTACCTATTTCAGCTTTTAGTTTCAGCCTATCGTCATGTATTTTGTTTGTAAGGTAGTTTTTCGTCCCATTTAAGGTTTGGTTTCCATACTCGTTGAACATCATAGCCGTCACAGTAACTGGAGAGAGCCATCCCATAAGATCGTAGAGTTGCGAAATCTCAGATAATAGAGTTCTTTTTGCTAGCGGTTTTTTTCATATTTTCTTCCAAATGTCCAGTTGAACATGAAAGTGTCCGTAGTGTTTCATGACAGCCCTGAAGTCTTTGTGTTTTGGTCTTTAATATCAAACGTGCGCGTTGTTATTTAGTTTCTTCGTGTTATGAATGTCATTTTATTTTAGTACTATAATTACATAGCTTTATTATTTTTAATTTGGTTATTTATGATTGCTTCTGTAAATAATGAACTTGATTAAGACTAAATTATCCTCATTTTATTTTGTATAATTCAAATTCAACCTCCTCAAATTTTAATCCTATTTGTTCACAAATGCGCAATTGGAGACTGACATTGACAGAATTGTGTAAACCATGATGCAGAGCCAATCATAAAAGAAGAAGAAGAAGAGATTTGATCCTCTGACAGTTGTTGTAGTAGTTCAGGGCTATTTGAACGACATTTACCTACAACTAAAGACGTATCCTACAATCATATTTACCACCATATTTGTACGTAGGTTCATTATTCTGATTATCCTTTCTTGAGTAGTTCTATAAGCGAATTTTGCATTTCTTTGTCGTTTTTTAGAGAGTTATCGCCGCTGATTATCGAAAGGCGATATCAAATGTACTAGTCTAAAACCTCATCACGTATCACCATGGGGAAGGGGAGGTTAAAAAAGTTGCTAAAATCATCACGTGATGACGTTATTATACTGAACAGTATCTTATTAGGCCATTTCTTTGGCGGAAACAAAGATTTAGTGAAATGACAATACCTTAATCAAAGAGCCAACTCAGTGACTCAATCAAACTGGATATACTTTCCTATAAGTAATCTTTTTCAGACTAAAAGCCTGTTTAAACATGTGGAAGGTACTTTATTTGACTAGTAAATGATTTACCCGCTCTCAGCTCTGCCATTGGACCACGCTGTCAATGTGTGCGTTTATGCATTGGACCATGCTGCCAATGTTTGCGTTTATGCATTGGACCACGCTGTCAATGTGTGCGTTTATGCATTTGCTGTGGTCGTATGTTTGGGAAACGCGCGCGCAACAACCGGGTGGTTGAGGGATTCAATGGTTACACAAAAAAAAGGGACCGTCTATTTAAGTATATACACAACATCGTCAAGCTCGAAAATAAGCAGAGCTTGTGTTATGGTTGCCGATGACTGATTATGATTAACATTATAGGTAAGTACTGTACACCCAGACGCGGAACAAATACCTGCTGATTATAAAAACATTTGTTCCGGGCCGGAAATCAAACCCGCAAACTTCTGCATCATTCGCAGGCGATGAGGCCTGAGGAAAGTTGGCCTGCAAAACAGAAGTTAGAAAAAAAAAATATTTAGTTAATATTCACACACCAGTCCATAACTGCTGGTAGTATTACATTGATATCACTGATACAACAACAACATTGTTATATTGGACATGTTTTCTGTGAGTAAATGATTCTAGTATTCTATTCTAGGTTTCGCCATTTTAGCCTTTTTATTTTTGCAGTCCTGCCATATCATACAGAACTATCTCCTTATGCACAAACTCTCAACTATTGTTGTAGAAACTACATACCTAGCCAAGAATAAACAATATAAAATTAAAATAATTCCCTGTTTTCTACCGAACACAATAAATATTTTTTAAACTTGTGTCGCCATCTAACGAACAAGTTCAGCACTGCGTACATAGCACGTCTACGATTGCGCTGGGTTCGCAGCGCTACTAATTAATCTCTCTTGCTACGAAGCTCTACGGTGCTACGCGTGGCTACACCGCGGTAGAATAAATGCTGGGCAGCTTGAACAGATGGCGTTACAGTCGATATTATTTGAGCCACAAATCTCAAAATATCTCGATTGTAACGCCATCTGTTCGAACTGCCTAGCATTTATTTTATAGCGCTCTGTAGCACCGTAGAGCATTCGTAGCAACAAGCGAAGAAGAGAATAATGAGAAGCAAGCTCATTATTCTCTTCGAAGATTCTACGAAGATTTCGTAGCGCGCTGCTACGAAATCTGCGTAGACGTTCTAACTACGTACCAGTTAGAACTGATTTACAAGATGGCGACACAAGCGTCACGTTGTGTGTTACGTTTGTTTTTCTACACTAGTGAAAAATACGTGTGTGGAAATTGTTAAAAACTGTAATACAAAAATCCAACTCGGTCCACGCTTTTTCATTGAAAAGTGCCCCGCGATAGTTTGCGAAAAGGGATCCGGCGGCCATAACCCCGACGTGGCATGGTAGTGCCACTACCGTAGTCCCTGACCGATTCCGAAGATATAAAAAAATGTAAATTTAGAATCACCTCAAATATTCTCGGCTGTAAAGCCCTAGAATAGACAACATTTAATGTATCACGCTGTAACATCGCGTAGCACAGTAGAGGATTAGTAGCAAGAAGGGTTTCGTAGAGCTGCGCGTAGTGCAATCATAGACGTGCTACGTACGTAGTTGTGAAATAGTTCACCTAGATGCACACAAGCGTCAATAATGTTTATATAAAATATATACACGTGGTACAGGTACATATTATTCAGCGCCAGCCCTTGCCCTTTCCCAGGTAGGCGCGATATGGTCTGTCGGCGCCCCTAAGTCAAGTTTGTCACAGTTTTTTTAAATTTGTTTTTGGTTCCTTTGGCTCTTCGCGCAGGATTGTACCCAGGAATTCATTTCAGGAGTGGGAGTGAAGGCCCTATCGAAACCCAATAAACGTGATAGGCGAGCGGAGGCAGCCGCGAAAAATTTTTATTGCTT
Source organism: Eupithecia inturbata (assembly GCA_963662085.1). Lineage (NCBI taxonomy): Eukaryota > Metazoa > Arthropoda > Insecta > Lepidoptera > Geometridae > Eupithecia > Eupithecia inturbata. The sequence continues at coordinate 2,184,700 of OY759180.1, read as the reverse complement.
ATTTGTTGATTTTTCGTTGTGGTGGACAAAGCGAAACGAAAATGGAATTGTATCGGCGAGCGAAGCGAGCCGCGAAAATTTATTGGTTTTGTAATATTTTTGCAGTGTTTTGCAAACTGACTTCAAACGAGGGTTGACACCGGATCACTCACAGTCAGAGATTAAAAAAAAATTGATTTCATGCGAAACGAGACGCGCATTTTTGTGATTTATTTCTGGCAATCTCCAATAAAGCCCTAAGAACATGTTTCACGATTGCGGTGGTTGATAAAAACGAGATAACAAATAATTAAATCAATCATAACAAGTCCGACATAAAAATGCCAAGGAAACAGCGGTATGCAGATTTTTTATGCTATGAGCTGCGGGTAAACAGTTAGTCCCGAAAGGTACTACAAATTACGGATGCTAAAACAAAAGAAATATAGGCGACTAGAAATATAGGTTGATTGTAAAATTTTGGCACTCCTTGCCATCCGGTGACGCTCCGTTCACCCTTCCCTAGGACCATAGCTGTTACAGTTTAGAGACAAAACGTGCACACACGCATTTTAAAATGCCACGACACCAGTGTCAGTATCCCACACAGCCATGGCAGCACATGCCATTGTTGCTTTATTTTCAATTAAAACAGATGCTTTGCTATCGCCGCGCTTTTGGCATCACAACCTTCTTGGTCGTTAAGAGCGCCTCAAACGACGAAGGTTCTCTCTTTGAAGGCGGCCAGAATTAAGATCGCGCCGGCGGCGGCGGCGGCAGGGTGGGGCGACGCGATCGCGACGCCGCCGCCGCACAGTGGCCGAGCGCCAAGGGGCGCTCGGCGGCGCCTGAATTTTAGCGCCCCACATCTAGCGGCTGGTGAGGCCGCGCCACTTGCGCCCCCCTAGGGCTGGCGCTGCCTATTGTGTTCGAATTATATTATAATTTGATTGTTTTGAAAAAACTAAAAACCGCTTTCGAATCCCATAATTTCGACTTCGAATCCCTAGAGCGAGCAAGTCGGTTTCGAGATCCCTAAAAAAACCCTTAAACGATCCCTGAAAATAAATGCCTTCCCAGCTTCGATAAAAGTCAAACAGGGGAGATGAGGCACTAGCTTCTCGAAAGTGGCAGGCTCAAATTAGGTCCAATTAGGTTTCCCCACCTCAGTCATAGTCGGAACGGAGGTGCCGCGGCGCGTTCGTGATTCGCGAGCTTGCTACTACGTAATTTAGGTGTGATTTATTAACAGACTACAGTAATGCCCTCGTGTTTGTTCAATATAATTATTACACATTATTGGAAATGTAACTGTGAGCGAGTGTTTGCGTGTAGTTGTAACACAGGCAAGTTGTTGAGTAAGCTCTGGGAGAACGCAGTACTTTAACTACAGATTTCCTTTTATGTACCTATGCTTCCCAGGCATGTTTTTTTTGAATAAACAAATCGCGCCCTGGCTAATTAGGTACCTTACAAAACACTTCACCCAATTAAGAAAATACCTTCATAGCGAAGGTAAGATATGTCAAAAGGACAAAATGACGAACCGACTGGACATACGAGTATGTCCAGTCGGTTTTTATTTCGTATATCCTCCAAAATTTCAGCTGTCTATATTCAGCGGTTTCGACTGTGCGTTGTTAACAGAAAATTGTAAAATTATTTATTGCGATAGATAGTACCTCGTAGTCGAGGTAGTATGCAGGAACCATAGCATGTAACAGATTAATTATAGGAAGATATGGTAAAGAAATGCGAAAATTATATCTAAAATAGTTTTCGGATTTTAGATTACATACCTATGTATTTCATAGGTATTTTGTAATAAAATCAAACATAGCTTTGTTTTAGAATTTATTACTTATTTAATGTCACAAATTATAAAAAATACGTAGAATATGATTTTTACAGTTCTTGGTATCGGAAAGTATTTTTTAGTAATAATAAGAAACGAAATAAATTGTTTTATCGAATTTCCGCGCCAACAAGTGTTGTGAGCGGTCGCTCAGGGCAGGTTTATTTTACGATGTCTTAACCTTTAGATAGGATTCAAAAGGGGCCGCACGACCACTTTTCGATCGACAGCCGACCCAGACCACAGAACAAATATATCCTAACGGAGAGTTAGACTCCATAGAGTAAAAATGCCAATACTAGAGCACACTAGCGCCTCTAACTTAATACCAGGGAAGCTTCAAAATGAAATAGGCGCTCAATTAATATTTTGTAGGGTGCTTTTTTTAATTTCTCTGCGACTATTTAACAGACGAGAGAGAAGAATATTCGCCATTCACCTGACAGATAGTCACACAATAAAATTAAAAAAATTGCACACAACATTAGTGTTGTGTGCAATTTTTTAAGTAATTTAAAATAATAATATTTTTTTAATTTTTTGTAATTTTTTAAGATAGTACTTATAATGCCTATTTGGTATTGACAGTCAAAACAGTGAAGTTTTAAGTAAATACATATAATTTATTAGATACATATTTTTTATTTTACACTTATTTAACCTTATTTTCACGGTATGATACTCTAAATATAGGAAAAATTTTAAATGTTTTGTATTATATTTATTTTCATGTTCATTGCCCTCTTCGAGGTTTCATCCCTAAATTTTCTATTTATTACCCAACAATGCCGTTTTAGGCATTTACATATTTTGGACACAATTATATACAACTTATTTTTCTCAAAATGCGGAGTGCATCCTTGCAACAGTTGCAACCACTCGAAATCTAATTCATTATCTAATTTTTCTTTCAGCGTTTTTTTAATGATGCGCCACAACCTTGTTCTTTTTCAGCATTTAGCACGCTTTCTGTTTTTCAAAATCCATTGTGAACACCCGTCAAATCAAAATAACCGTCCAAAAAGTCAAAATCTTTTACGAATATATTGTTCCGTTATTATCACAAATTCACAAACACAACACAATGTCGCTAATGAGGAGATAAACATGTAAAATTGAAGGTAGTTCACTATATTTTTTTTTCGGTCTACCGCCCAGCGCGACTTCAATTCTCATTTTTGACAGTGTTACAGGGACATTTTAGTGTCTTGCCGAGATCTTGAGCATACAATTTTTTTACGTATAGCGTCCTCTCATAAAATTTTATTTTCCTAAGGTACTTGTGCGGTTGGCATTTCATGCTTAGCTAGTTGATACCCACTGACCCAGACAGAACTAAAAGCTAAGTATGTTCATATTTAGAAATATTTCTACTGACTGTGTACTAAACCTTAAAGTTCCAAAAAGTGTTTATTTTTGTTTATAACTTGTGTTCCACCTAGTTATTTTGATGAATATAAAAATATTACCTAATTATAAAGTTGTGATTCTTTTCTTTACTTTCCACAATAGGTACCTTTTATTCTCTCATATTTATCGACTCAACTGATCTCGATCTGTCAAAAGTCACTGTGTCTATGACATACTTCATTCTGTCATTCAGTCTTCATACTGCATATACCAAACAGAAAAATTAATTAAATTCGTTGACGGACTATAAACGGCAAAATTACCCAAAGTAGCTGCTGACTGCCCAATTATCTTGTGGTGCACACCACCTCTAATAAAGAAGGCGCCTAGCGCTTCTTCAAAAAACTCGATTTATACTCGTTTCGAAAATTCGGATTCTTAGGTAGGTAAAGGGTTTTTTACGCGTGTGGCGTGGGTTATGGCTTTAAGTCCCGTATTATGTAAATCTTGCACAATCATAAATCTATGCTTGAGTGACGTTTATGCCTTAGAAAAGCGTTACTCCAGCATAGATCGATGACTGAGCAAGCTTTCATCTATGTGGTTTAGGAACACTTTGTATTAGGTACCTACCTCCAAGCATCAAAATGGCTAAGCGATTTAGATTAAATGTGGTATTAAAATAATCGTTTGGTTACATAGCTACATCGTGGAGGCCTTCTCTCATTTGGCACCGCCAAGTGCAACTTGACTCGCACTCGAAGGGTTCCGTACCGTAAAAATCAGGCAACTTTTTCAAAGAACATCAAATTTTCACTTGTTCAGAGACCCCTTTAAATTTTCATTTTTAATGTATTCTTAGTATTTGTTGTTATTACAGTTAAAGTGTTACTTATTTATAGAAAGTTTAATTTGTCTACCAATTGTGGTTCAAGAGATACAGCCTTGACAAACAAAGAGCAAAAATAGCCAAAAAAAGAACACGTTTTTTGTATGGAGATCTTTAATTTTGATATTTATTTTATTTGTTGTTATAGCGGCAAGAGAAATACACATTCTGTGAAAATTTCAAACTCTTACGGTTCCTAAGATAGAGTGACAGACGGACGGACGGACGTACAGCGGAGGCTTAGTAATAAGGTTTTTTTCACCCTTCGGGTACGGAACCCTAAAAAAGTGAAAAGCCGAGGACCGAGTGGGTTTTTTTTGATGTTTTCAATTATACTTCGTCCACGCGTTTATTTTCATTTTGACAGCTCGAGTGACAATCAATTAGTCATGTCCTAATGCTTTACCGTTTCGATTTTTTATGACAATCGATTTTACTTTTGAAGAAGCTGTTAGTTATCGATTTTGTTATTTTTGCTCAGCAATTGTATTATTTAACAGACTTTACTCAGGCGTCTAAATAACTTTATGTTTGGAATCAGAATATTCAGTAAAATAGAATAGTATTATATTTGTTGTTTTATCTGCTATTTTTTTGCCCGCGACATTGCGAGTTTTTTCTGTATAAAAAGTAAGACATACTACCTACTGAGTTACTGTGGTTAACAATAATTTCATACTATTTACAATACTTTTTCACAAAAAAATCTACATCTCCGTTACGTAATCTGTAGGCTCGATAAATATCGAAGATTTCGTTACCCGTTTAAACAGAAACAGTCTATGAAATATTGAATTCTTTCTAACAGTCTTCATTCACTCACCTGTCAACAATTAGGGAACTGCACAGGCGTCCATGTGTCAAAATCAAAAGAAAATAAACGCGTGCACAGAGTATAATCACTTGGTATTATTGTACCTACTTGTTAAGTAACTATATTTTATACCATGTTTTGTTACTTAATCTGCACGCACCTTTTGGTTAGGAAATCGTCTCAGGCTTTCGGTGTACAGCGGGACCGGGGGAGCGGAGAGTAGGAAATAAAAAAAAATAAGGCTACCTGGAAGAGATCGCTTATAGCGATAAGGCTGCCCATTGTGCAACGTAATCTATATTTGTCTTCTCCGATCCTGTGTTTCTGTTATATTTGGTGCAATAAAGAGTATTTGTGTTGTTTTGTATCTTACACGTAAAAAAGCTACAAAAGCAACAAAAGCTGAGTTCGGTTTGACGATAGTATCGAAACGTCATCGTGGGATTTGATACATCGCCTCTATCGTGCGGAAATGGAACTGCGCAAATCCCATACAAAAATGAGACGTCACGGTGACATGACGTCACTGCCGCTCTTTTACCGGAAAACGAGCCTTAGACGTAAAAAGAATAATATTTATATATAGTATGTAAAGAAAATATATTTTCTTTAAATTTAAATGTTCCCGCCATCGGGCTTCATGTTGTGTATCTGTCAGTGTCGCGATCTGACATTGACAGATACACAACATGAAGCCCGATGAAGATTTTCCCTCGTAATTTGATGACAGCTTTGACCACAGATTATTACGTAATTAGTATAGGTCTGTCAATGTCAGATCGCGACACTGACAGACCTATACTAATTACGTAATCATCTGTGGTCAAAGCTGTCATCAAATTACGAGGGAAAATCTCTTGGAAAAGAATTGTGATTTTGGAATCGATAATGTGAATAATAATAAATGTCGTTTTATAAGATGGAATTTTATTGATTCACGAATCAATAAAATTCCATCTTATATGTACATATAATACTGCATCTATATAACATTATACATTCAAAAGTAACTCTGCCTGTCTGTCTGTTACCTTTTCCCGCCTAAACGGCTGAACGGATCTCAATGAAATTTGGCAGGGAGGTAAATTGTATCCCGAGGACGGACACAGGCTACTTGAACAGCGCGTGCAAGCCGCGTGCAGCAGCTAGTTGCGTTATAATTTTGTCATTTTAATTAGTAATTCATGATTGTGCTGTCACAATCAGGTTGACCAGGGCTTTTTCTAATTTGACCTGGTTTATTTTGTTGCTGACGCAGAATTTTGACACTTCAGGTGATCATCATCAGCGCGTATACATCACCTCTGCTGAACATTAAACTTCCCCCAAACGACGTTCCTGAGCCGCCTCCCTAGACTCCCGTGACCACTACAATGTCGTCGGTCCATCGAGTGGGAGGTCTTCCCAGACTCTGATTCGCATTGCATCGTGGTGGACATCAGAGGATGCAGATGCTGAAACACACAAATTTAAGGAAAAAATGACTAATTACGACCTCTTTGGCGCGGCGGGCGAAGGTCCGCCTGTGACGGGTTCGATTCCCGCCTCGGGACAAATGTTTGTACAGGGTGCTCTAGATGTTTTCTATGTATTGTATTAAGTATAACAAGTAACCCATAACACAAGCTCTGTTTAGCTTAGGGCTTGATAATGCTGTGTATATTGTCCAGCATTATTTATTATTTTATTTTATTTATTTATTTATTTAATGCACAGAATAATTATATAGTCTAATGTAATGTTATGCCTTATGTAATCCCTGTAATCCTGATGTACTAACAATAACGTTTTTTAATTTTTCTTTTAATTTAGGGCAATGAAAATAGGGATTCTCAAATCAATGCTTTTCGCATACAAAATATGCCATAGATAAGTATTTTTATTATTCGTATTTTTTGAGATGTTGTCAACTGTGGAAGCACAGCGAGCTCTTGGAAGGGTTAGACAACATAATAAAGAATACGCTATCATCGGTTTTGAATATCTATTTATTTAAATGACAAGGCAATGGTCGCACGCAGGCCTCCCTGCCTGTCAAATTGGGAGACTCAGGTAGGTACCTCATAGCAAAATTTTCAGGGTAGCCGTAGCCTGTAATTACAATCAAATAATAGAAACAAGTTATAACTAGTATGTACAATAGAATACCAGTCGGAAGCGCCCCAAGACGCTGGCTGCATTGCCCCGCTGTATGGGGATGCTGATGCGCTGCGCCAGATACCTACTCACCAGGTCTCGGGTCACGCGTCGCTTCGACCACACGCTCAGATATTTTATTTAATATTACTATGGAATAAGAACAATAACATTTACTTAAAACTGTTATAATTTTGTCCTACACCCTCAAGTTATTCAACCACGACACGATAAATATTAGTAGGTACTTATGTAAAACTGAGAGACAATTGGTTGTGGCTCCCTCTGCCATCCAAGTGACTTGATTTCGGGCGTTCGGGTTGGGTTAAATAAGTAAATCTGATTTTCAGAATAATTATGTCAGTCCGTTCAGTGAATGAGTGACGACAGACGTTACCGTGTAAAAAATCTTAGTACCTACGAGTAAGTGTAACGCCACCTAACGGGTTCAGTTGTAAATCTTAACCATCCAGATACCTACTCAAACTCACAATAAATCTAACTCGTACATAGAATTGTATTTGATTACCTATATGTAATTTGATTAATTTTAATGTTAAGTAAGTAATTGGTTTTAATTTAATTCTATGTAATTTAATTTAATGGATTTGATTTAATTTTACTTAATTTTATTAACTTTGTTGTAGGTAACACTAAGAATACTAACATATTATAATATAAGAGATTTATGCTACTAACAAATTATGGATCATGTTATCTGAAATAAACGAATTTTATTTTAATTATTTTATTATTTACAGAATAGAATAGGTAGGTAGGAAGTAGGTAGGTAGGAAGTAGGTAGGTAGGAAGTAGGTGGGTAGTTCTCGTAGGTCTAGAATATATAGTAGGGAAACCGAGGTAGGTTTATTAGGCTTAGCAAATCAGAATTAATTTACAGTAATTTACAATGGGACAATGGGATATTTACCATGATTTGAGTAATATTGATCGTCAGTGTTGTGTGTTGTATGGACTTTAGTGTTAATAAGCATGATGGAGTTAAAAGATTTATCAAAATAAAATTTATACATTACGCGCCAAATTTATAAAATACGAATCACTATTTGCTGCTTTACTAATACATTGCTGCAGAAATATTTAATAGGCTGCCCAATGTCACTTCACTTGCTGCCTAATTTGGCAATTTTTGCCGACCACTAGATTCAGCTCAATTCCCTTTTTCTGCTGGCACAAACCTCTTTAACAGGTTCTCTGTCCCATGCATCAGATATGATTCATCACACAATTTTTGTACCGTGTTTCACACGTCCGTGACTCATATATGAGCAAAAGTAGTGCCAATTTCAGACCCATTTTACTTTGGGACGTGGCGTTGTGCTCGTAATTTTGAGTACTGGGACGTATGGGGGATATCGTGTAAATAAACAATACAAGGTGAAAAAAGTTGATTGTTTCATATGCTTGCCGTGACATTTTTTTTTCTAGGATGATTATACGGGTACAAAGTAAAAGTAAGTATTGAGGAATGTAATGAATAGATTTATTTAGGAACATAAGTTTTTATTATTACAGAACAATTTGTAATTTGCAGGAACACTTTTTACTTACAAACTACCCTCATTGTTGCGACTGTTTCTCGTTGAACAAGATAGGCAATAACATTTTCCACAATCCGTGCATTCTGCATTCACCTGTTTTGCTTGCAATGGATTTCCTCCTTCTGCTCTCTTTTTAGAGTAACAATTGACACATCGCTTTCGAATGAGCTTTCCATCTTTCCGAGGTATTTGTGAAAGATGGTGTGTAGCAGCTACTGTAGAACTTGTGGATCTGGTCTGTTGTCTGTAATTTTTCTTTTTGGCCGCTTCTCCAAGCCAATGACGAATCATTGCTTCTTGCACGTCCAAGACAGTTATAGCAGATCTCGTGTGCTCATTGTAAATGACGCGGGTATTCACAATCGCCGCTTGGAACAGTAAGTCGACAGCAATTTTATTTGATGCATTATATTTGATGCATCGGACGTGTGACAATAAAAACTCACTCTATACGCTCGTGTATCATAATTGATACATTTTTTTTATTTTCTTTTTAGGGGCAATTTTATGTATAATATTCTACAAAATACACATACATTTTCATTTATGTTCAAAATGAGGTCAAAAAAACGAAAAAAAACGCGGGACATGGGTAATGCTCCAAAATCGTATGTATGGGGACAGGGAACCTGATAATTTGCTGACTGTTTAAATGATATGTAGGTATGGGCACCTAAGAAATAACTAATTTTAGCCAGTATTGTCCCACTCAAATCAGAATTCGAAAGGAATATATCCGATAGAGAACCAAAATTAGCTCAAAGATTCAAGGTTCTTGAGTCGAGACTGCAACTCGAAAATGTAGGACGCCCTCAGGCCAGGTGGGGAGCTGCAAAAGACTGCAGGCAGATGCTGGATGCGACAGGCTGAAGACAGGGCGCTATGGCGCTAGGGGAGGCATATGCCCAGCAGTGTGCTAGTATAAGCTTACGATGACGATGATGGTTGTCCCACTGCACGGGTTCATATGTACGAAGTTACTAACCTGCCAACTTTGACAATAAAATAATTGTAAAAAGTCAAATACCTACGCGACAGATTGTTTCTGGTGTAATAATGAGATCCATCAATAGTTAATTGCAATTAAATACAATACATGAATTATGTATTGCGAACACTTCTCAAAACCTGATGTGGTAATATAAAGTATGTACATATAAAAAGCTATACACAACCAACTGCATCGATATTATACCAACTGTCTTTTCCCACGCTGTGGTGCATCAAAAAAGAAAATTCCCAGCAATTTTCCTTCAACACTGCTACGGCCACAGCATCCTCGGAGGTACGAGGGGAGGGGATCAGTGGGCGGGGCGTCCTCCAGCCCCGCGAACGCACACGCCTCCGTCGCCAGTCGCGTGGTGACCGCCGCATGGGGCGCACGTCTCCTCACAAACAACTTGCGCGATATCGTGTGTCAGTGTTGTGTCATGTTGGGTACAGGTGCAAGGAGCTAGGTCATGTCACGAAGGAAGCAAAGCAACCCGAAACCACTAAAACGTGAGTCATAGAATGATCGGAAACTTTGTTGATGTTTTCAGGATATTGTTGAATACCTATGCTAAAACTTCAGTTCAGAAAACAATTTTTTTAATGACCAACATTATTATCAATTATGATTACAACGGATTACGGAAGTGTCAACAAATACCTGTTTGTTATATTAAAAATTTGCCATATTTACACAACAACAAATTTTTACTAAATACTATTTAAACTTTAGCTTTGCCAATATAATTAACCCTCAAACTAACACAAAATACGAGTTATAAAAGAAAATGATGCACAAAAGCAATCTAAAAAAATATTTAGTTTTTTTAGTTCAGTTTAGCTTAACCCTTGAATGAAGGCCACGTGGGTTATCCCTTCTTTTTCTTGGCGTATGCAAAATATTAATCAAAAAAGATATCAAATTTTTCTACCAAACAATAAACATGTGTTAAATAATGATATATGTAACCTAGATCTTAAATTTAGATTCAGTCAGACAATTTAGAAAAGTAAAAAATTAGTATATTATGTAAGTATACGGTATTTTTAAAATCAATTCTAAAATGAATAAAAAGCTATATTAGAAATAACTAATTTAAATAATAACTGTCTATTTAAGACCCTCTGCATAATCTTCGATCGTTGCAACATGTTTTAATGTCTTGCGTTTTGATCCATGATTGGCCAATACCAACTATCTCGCCATATCAACTATGTGAAATGAAAGCTAGGTAGGTACAAAATAGATAAATTTAACTTAGTGATTTTAAATAATTCGTCATATTGTGCTTAGTCATATGTATATTAAAACGATTGAAAATTGAACCAAGCTGGTGAAGTAAATACATTATATTTTATTTATTATATTTCGATTGAACTACCTACGAGTACAGGAAAATTAATCGATATAAATAGATGTCCAGAGGCAAGAAGTGAAGCAATAAAGTTCCTACCTACCACTGAAGTTCAAGTTAAGTTTAAAATCACTTAGATCAGGATAATAACCGTGATTTTGGATGACGACCTCAACGGCGCAACGGCCGTAGATTCGCCTGCGACGCAGAAGGTTGCGGGTTTGATGTTTACCGCGGAATATATGTTTGCACGATCTATCTATCTGTATTTTTTCAGGTTCTGGGTGTTTCCTATGATTAATAAAAATGTATTTTTTTGTGATAAGTACGCATATCAGTAGTCTAGTACGCATAACACAAGTTTTCCTTACTCTTAAGCTGAATGATGCTGTTTGGATTACCCAGCATTATTTATTTTATTGTTATAACGATGATAGTTTTAATAGTTTTTTTTTAAAATTATATTTAACCTTTTATACAGAAATAATTTTGCTGCCTATTCTATTATGTATGTTGTATTGTATCACCGTCTAAGTCCTGGAAGTTGTTTGTTCTCATAATCTGTCTGAAATTATGCACAAGACACTTGCCACCTTGCTACAATAATTATTATATAATTATTTCGTTGTAGGTAATGGTCGGTGCATATCGATACGTTATGAAATTATTATTTATAAGATTGGTACATATAAATTTACATCATTTTATTATATGTATACGAGATATGTTGATAGATAAATGTATGTTTACTAGCTGCCGCCCGCGGCTTCGCACGCTTTTTCCGGGATAAAAAGTAGCCTATGTTCGTCCCCGGGATACCTCCCTCCCTGCCAAATTTCACTGAGATCCGTTTAGCCGTTTAGGCGTAAAACGGTAACAGACAGACAGACAGATTACTTTCGAATTTATAATATTACGAGTAGGTACCTATGGAAGTATGGATATTATATCTGCAAGATGAATAAAATGCGTTTCGAAGGAAAAATATTTATTAAACAGAAATATTATTTTATACTTGCAATATATATATATATATATATGTGAGGGTGAGGATTGTGAGATAAACTAAACATGGTTTTATTTAATAATAGAACTATTGATAGAATTGATTTACATTATAATCAGTTTAAAATGGAGCACTTTCAATTTATTGTGATTTTTGTTGAAAAATTATACTTTGTAACTAAATTGAGACATTAAGTAAATCATACATCGTGGCTATAGCCAGTCTTGTCAAAACTAATTGAGATTCAAAATTACTGTTTTATGTGGATTGGATACCTAAGATCTGTCTTTTAAACATTTTAAATAACATAAATAAATTCAATAGTAATTAGGATTTTAATATAAATTACAATTAAATTATAAAACGCCGCATTCATTTTATGAAACCATTTTATATTATACCTTTATGGACACCATCACCATTAAATATTTTACAGTTTAAAATTTTTGTAACTGTTATAAAATAGTTATATAAAATTCACAGCTAAACACAAAATAAAACCTCATTATACTTTGTGTCAAAGATAACTTCTAAGACCTACCTGTTATCAAAATCCGTCTCAAAAATAAGAATAACTATAAAAATAACAAGTAATTTAGTTGCTCGATCGAATCATTGTGCGAGTTCGTTAAACCTCTATCTTGTCTTAATGTGTTCTCCGATTGTCACGTTATCAACGGCTGATAACCAAACGTTAATTATTGTGGAAACAAACCAACGATTTACTCTTCAATGTATTTTTTGTTTAAAATCAATATGAACAGACTTGACTTTTGAAATAAGGAAAACAATGAGCACGTTTACTGTTGTGTCTCGATAATCGGGGAAGTTCTAAATTTAGAAATTGAGGCAATTTTTCAATTTAGACGACACATAAAGTAAACTAATTTGAGAGCACCTAAAATGATGTCTTCTTTTTTATTCCGATCGATAAGTAAAGGACGCCGTCATGTTTAGTGCTGGTAAATGAGTTGAGTTTTGTTTTTGCGCAATCTGAATTGACTGACGCATAACGCTGACAATAATTTGTCGAACACCACGGCAAAAAGAGATTTTTGAATGTAAGGGTTCATTACGGATGTAAGCAGGTTAACTACGAACCTTTGGTTATTTGTGTTGGAAGTACACCAACGTTTCATCGCTTAGGGTCGGACTTCATCAGGATGAGTCAACCCGCACTCACCCTGATGATGAAGTCCGTCGCGCTTGTATACCACGTGTGCGCATCGAAGCGGTACAGGCGCGACGCGACCCGTTCTTCCACCACAAATAAGGTTCGTACTTAACCCGCTTGCATCAGTAATGAATTCGTCAAACTACGATAGTTTTTATAGTTGTTTACAAACAACAACACACCGTTTACTCACTCACTCAACGTTTACAAACATTTTACATTGAGAATGGCTGGAGTATAGGTATACTTCTTCCTCAGCACACATTCGTCCGCTGCTGAACGTGCCTCCCCCAAATAAAGGGGGTTTTGCCTATACTTAATTGTCTTTTATAGAAGTTACTTCTTATGTGGGTTATATTCTATGCTGCTGCTGTTAAAACTTGAAAATCAGTACTTAATACAACTTTAAGTTTATGTCTCTAATTTAAGGATCTTTGTGTCGTCTGACCGCGAACACGACAGTGCGTAAACCTGTTGAAACGTCGGGTAAAATAGGTAAATAAACGCGATGAATACCCGTTCAATAGTACCAATAATTTATATTAGCACGCCAACCCCCTGTAAAACATTGTTTTTGGTCGGCAGGTAGAAAACGCCTCAGCATTAAGTCCACCATTTGTACCTTAGTGCAATAAAGTGTTTAAATAATAAAATAAATAATCTCTGAATCAATAAATGAATTTAGTTCAATATTTTATGTATGTTTCGACTTAATTATATCTCTTGCTTTGACGAACATTTAACTGCATTTTTCTCTTATCAGTATAAAAAGAAGCAAAATAAATGATGAACAAATGTTATGAAAGAAAAAGAAAATCACACTTACTGATAAATCAGAAAAAATATCTTTGACCCTTATTATTATCGACACTGTGTAAACAATTGATTATCTTTGTTTGAGTTTACTTGTCACTGTCAAATCACGTGTCACAGATCAGACATATTTTTAAAAGAACTGGTTAAAAGTTATAAAAGTTTGTTATTTAGGGTTAATTGGATTGAACGAAAAAATTGCGCTCATTATGTGATTTTTTGTTACATCACAAAAAACACAAAAAAAGTCACAATGTGACGAGAAGAAGAGGTTTGAATGTGGAGGGATTTAAGGGGAGAGGAAGACTGAAGAAAGGATTGATTGTGTAAAAGAGGACATAGATAAGAAAGGTATGTCAGTACGGCATTGACATCCGATAGAGGAGAGGGGAAGAAATACATGTGCTGACTCTACCTGGCGTGGAATAAGGACTGGAAGATGATGGTGTGATTTGAGGAACATTTTTTTAAATATTTATTTAAGTAGGTACAGTACAGTACTTAAGTGTAGATTTAGATAGATAGATCATTTATTCATTAAAAAATTAAGTACATAAATTGGTTAGCAATGCCTAAAAGCCTATGTTAGGTTTGTCTATAAGCACTGGGTGATGAGACGATGAGATGATGAAGAAATGCGCAAAGTAGGTACCTACTTTTAGATGTAAAATAGATAGATGATACTTTATTCAGAGAACTTACATATAAAACAGTATGGTAAAAGGTAACAGAATTGGCGGCCTTATCGCTGAAAGTGATTTCTTACAGGCAACCAAAGTTAAAAGAGCCGACAAAGGATGGCGGAGCTAATTATAAATATAAAACTAATACAAACTGTAACAAACTAAAATAATCCTAATACACATATACCTACCAAATAGAAATATACACTAATACATAACAACAAATACAATGGTGACTTTGAGAGACATACTAATTACTTACTTAAATAATATTCGTAAATAATTTAGTTATAGATATGCTTTTATCCGTACTAGTTCTTACATTGTATTTAATTACCTTTTTGTACAAAAAACACATGAAGTTGACAAAAATTGCCATCATCCTTTGTTGAAATGAAATAATCAACTGTTTTTTTTTTCTAAAATCTGAATCAGTTTAATTTAATTGGCTGACCTTAATACGAGTATCATTTCAGATTTTTCACCTCTCAGATAATAAGAAAACCTATAATACGTGTGACACAACCATACAAAACTAGAAGACAAATCGATAAAAAGTTCACATTTTGTTAATTCTAAATTGTTTTATTATTATGTGTTTTTTAAGGATATAGAACAGGTTTTTTTGAATTTTATCTCAACCTAATGCTATTTTATAAAAGATTTTTATAAATTTTATAAAATAGGTAGGTATTTATCTACTATAAAAATAACATTTATTAATAATGAGCAATAAATGATACGATGGATAATTTTCGAAATTTTAGGATTTTTGACTCCTAATTTCATATTCAAATAGTTCTCCCACACGTTAATGTAGATATTATGTTGTTTGCATAAGTCGTGGCGAGCATGTTTAATGTACTATAAGCTGTCAACTGTGCCAATTCAAAAAAGGCGTTTGTGATAATTCGGCCAGGATGTGGACAGACCTAGACGAAGTAAGAAAAGTTGAGGCTTATCAGGAAAATCCTACCAATAAGGTACATAAATATCTTTGTCTTATTCATAGATTCAGAACAGTCGGTGAAAGAGGAACTTTGCAAGGAACCCTTAAATTACAGGAGGCAACCGCTTGCCGTTTAATCAATCCGATGCAAATCCAACAATAAATAAACAAACGTCAGAACAAACAGCTGAATACAAGAATCACGAAATCTCAAATCACATAAAACAGTCGTGGACAAAAGTGCAATCATTCTTGTTGTACATGAGTTACAATTTGTACACGACAGTACACCTGATACGGCGGCGGCATCAAAGGGTTATTGTGTGCCGACTTGTACGCAAATTACTGCGCGTGCGACTGTGGGACGCGTGTCAGCAAACCACACAGGGAAGGGAATTTCATGGACCATCCTCAAGTTGGCCGAACTGAGGGTGATTTTAGTCATTTATTGATTATTAATTAGGCCGGCACAACATACCAATTACACTAATGAACTTATTACATTTACATTGTTTTGCATGATTAGACAGCATGTGATAAGCCCAAGCGAGTAAAAGGCCGTTCTATAATTCGGCTAGTCTCGGCCAGCATAGGGGTAAATCATACAAAAAGATTGATTGTTTGAATGATTGTTTGACCACAATCTCACCTGATGGAAATTGACGATGTGGCCGACGATGTATCACGAAGGCCTAGAAAAAACCTATTCATAGTAAACATAAAAATGTAACGTTCAACTTATTTAATAATGGCTAACCTAGCTTTCTACAGTAGACATCGCAGAATAAAGACATACTAAATTACTTTTTTTTACAAGTTTTTTTATTGTTTTTTTCCTTTTTTACTAAAGACCACATTGGAATGTAATAGCTGACTATGAGATGGGTAGGTAAGTTAAAACAAATGGATATTTCGTCTTTCATCACACTTGGCTATTTCTTCACTACACCTTGTATGTCACCAATCTAGTTTGTACCATAACACTGTAAAAAAAAAAAAAAAAATACATTACATTAATATAATAGTTTAAATTAAAATGAGAAAGAAGGGAATGCATTTTGTTAGTACGCAGCCTGCGTATACGCAAGTAACTCATCCTTAGCAAGCTTTCAGAAGCTTATGCTTTCGGCGAGCTTGTACTCGTAAGCGGTTTTTATTATATTATGTTCGTATTACCTATTTTAGATTTGATAAATAGCTTAAGTACTCAATTTCTTTTTTTTTTGATATGATCAATTGTTTTACCACCACCACATTTAAGAAAGTAAAGATGTGGCCTAAGACGTTTTCCCAGAAGGAACTAAATTATTAAAGGAATAAAATTTAATGCCTTCATATTAAAAATAGTCTCGCTAAAAAGTATTAATTTATTGTAGCGGGATTTTCAGATCGATCGAGGATTTTAACAGGGTTTGTGGTATTTTACTGTCTATAAATAACCAAGTTAAAATATTTTTTAATGGTGCAATATCTTTATCAAATGGCATTTTCAACATTGACAAAAAAATCAACCACAGCATCCCTTTCGGAAAGGTCGAAGGCATCCCTATATCTGCGGTCACATGTACTTTCGAGTAAATCCCAGCATATTGCGGCCACCCTGATTTAACCCCCTCGTTCCCACGCTGGAGCGTGCCAGCCATTGACGCAGAGGGGTCTGAGTGACCGGCTCGTTTACTCTTTTCAATTGACTTTGGGGTGCGTGCGAAATAAATGTTTAATTGATTTTGTATCTTTGACTTTGACGAATAATTTACGAATAGTACGAGCATTGTTTTGGATTCAAAGTTTTGATTTATGTGATACTTAAAATGGGAATCATGAAATCTGTTATGGGAATAGAAACCTTGATTTATGTAATGTATTTTCCTGTGTGTGTAAGTTTGTTTTCCATTATTTATTTATTTATTTTATTTTTAACATTTTGGAGAAACTTACAGCTAGGTTTACAAAATTTAGATAAAAATTATGTGAATTATGCTCAAGTTTTGCACATCCTCCTTGTTTGGTGAGCGTCATGTATGACCAAGTCAATAATAATAAATTTTTATGACTAATATTTTATCACGATTAAGTTGGTTTACCTTGTGTTTCCCATAATGTTAAATTGACGGATGTCACTTTAACATCCTGTTTGTCATTTATGTTCAAAATTTTCAGATCTAATGCTTTCCCTTACATCTGAAAGTTTCAAGGAAACAACGTGGCTCAATAGATTAATGACATTGTCAGAAGGAGTGCCTAATGGCCGTTCCCAATATTCAATCCCTGATACCAGTTGAGTATTAATGTTTCTCGTCTAAAAATGTGTCAAAATTAAATTGTAGTTAGATGCAAAATTAATGCAATATATGAGGAAATGACCTTATAGCATTTCTTTTGATACTTAACTATAATCTTGACTATCATCATGATTATAGTTAAACACGGAAATTTTCCTAATTTTAAAACTAACACACCTAATAAAACCTTAACAGATTACATTTCGGAATTCCAATATCGAGTGTTTTATAAATCTCTCTTCGATAAGAATCGATATCTAAATGTGTATCTAGCATGATCGATCAGCAGTTATCTGTCGATTAAATCCTATCGATAAATCCTCGATTAGACACCGCGATACAGATCAAATTACATGGATGTAAAATGTTTACTTACGGATTATGCGTACTGTTGGGTAAGAAAGTATTTTTTTATATAAATAGAGATGAAAATTTATTTTCTGAAGTCTGGTCTGGAGTGACCGGTAAATAAAGTATCGTACGACTAAAGGGGTTAACAAATAACGAACCTACCTTAGTAGGTTCGTTATTTGTTAATCCCAACAATTTCTTAAAATTGTTGGTAATGTTTATTAATTTTATTTATTAGGTATGAAAAGGAAGCCAAATAACGGCAAGTTTAAATTTTCGGGAATAAATTAAATATAAAGTTTAGGTAGTGCCTAGCGAATTATTTATGGTGGCTTCTAATTGGTCATTCGTGTGTTTTTGTTTGATATTCAACAATTTTAACCGTTAGTTTTCCTTTATAACAGAAATATAGCGTGGCTCGTTGCTTTCCCAACTTGGCTGATGCTCTTTCGCACGTCTTTATAACATAAAGGTGAAATACGAAATTTTTTTCTAAGCTTGGAAACACCAGAGAAATTACGTCGCTTCGTCATCGAATGCGTAAAATATTTGAAAATAGTTCCTTCAACTTCAATAATTTAATGTATGACGACGGTACGCAATGTATGTAATGTAATTTATGTCTATTTTACCCTAGACAACAATCCTTGTGCTAGTCCTAGTTGAACTCTTTTCTCGGACCCTGTACTACCCTACTTAGGTACAATCTCCTTTTCTATCAGTAGATGCGTATCAGTATCAGCATCGACATCGATATTTAATCCACCACGGATAAATTTATCGCACCAACTACTATATCTAGATTAAAATAAATTATGTTGAAGAATATTTTAAACCATCATAACATGTTATGCTTAACATTTTGCATTATTTACTCAATTACTCAAGAGTCTAAATGAATTTTTTCTTAGAATCTGAATATTTAACACAGTAAAATCGTATAATTTTATTGTTTTATTACCCACTTGCTTCTGCCCGCGGCATTTTAAATATTTTCAATACTTTTTCATGAAAACATCAACTAGAATACTGCTAGAATAATATCTTCGTTATATAATTTCATTATAAGAATTTTCAGAGTCGACAGATTCACATCACCATTTTTAAAAAGTAACTGTGTCTATGAAATTCTGCATTCTGTTATTCAGTCTTCACTCACTAACTTATGAACAATTAGGGAACTTCATAGGCGTGCATGTGCCAAAAAGGGAAAAAAGTGCGTGGCAGGAGTATAACAGATACACTACCTTGTTCCATACCGTTACTAGAACATATAAACGGTTATCACTATCAGTCGTACACTTATCGACACAAACGTTACACACTAGAAATCGTGTTCAATATCTTATTGTAACTGATCATGCGATCCCAATTAAGCTTAGCAATGTTTACTTCAAGCCCCGATCGCGAACAAAGATTCCGTTTAATTTATTGTCCCAGGAATTGATAAAACTTTTGATTGTATCTGTACCGTACACCGAGATCGTACCGTTTTGGAAACTCAACTCTATGGTTAGAAGATTAATATTGAAATTAGAGGTTTTGAAGAGATTAGAGTCGTCAAAATGTAGTTTCTGCATACTTACAAAATTTATGAGATAATAAATAAAAAGTTACTTTATTTGAAGAGTCATAGAGTTGAAATTTGTTTTAGGGTTGTGTACAGTCAAGGCATAAAGTCGTAGATTCTGCAGGATGATGTTGTTTGATGCGTTTTGGGAAGATCCACATTTTTCGGTCACGAATTGATCGTTTGATAACAGCTTGTGGGATTTTAGTTATTTTGGCTAAAGAGGTTCAAGGGGTAATTTTTGATGTTAGTTGTTCAGGAGATTTATTAAAGGGGTTTTGTATTTGAAGGCTCTAACACCAGCCACCAAACAGTATTTATTTTTCACTTGCGGCCCTCAATTAAATTTATATATTTGGATAGAGGACACATACAAATAAAAAATGTCATAAAACATAATGTCTTAAAGCGTCAGGTTGCTGAGATATTTCCAAATGAAAATAACTATTGCTCTAATATTTTTTAACCAAGGGAATCATCCCAGGTAAACTATTCCAACACAAAATTAAAAGTCAGCCAATGGTTTGTATTTATGTTTAAACCATTTTAGATAAGATTTGTACACATGTAATGAAGTGTTTGCTTCAGATAAAGATAACGGAGTGATATCAGATCGCTACCGATATAATATAGATAACGGTCACATTTTTAGATTATCGAATACGTCCTCATCTTCTATTAATTTACAGTAAATATGTCTTAATCAAAGATACTTTGGTATTTATTTGTGCCAACAAACCAAGGAGACAATCCTACTATCCTCTCTTCTTCATGTTCTATACTTTTAACTGTAATTAATTTTATACCTAGCTGTAAATTTTCCCAAAATTTTGTAAATAAATAAATAAATATTCTTCATACCTTCAGTAATGAAGAACACGACGATAAGAATTTGTATGGGATAATATAATATTGTACTTCATATGGTATGGGCATTAATACATACTCTATGTATTATGCCCATTTTGGATAGTCTTCGTCAAAGAGTTGACCAGCTGCTTCCACGCCACTCTATTTTCGGCATGTCTGAGAGCAGTAGTCACTGGGAGCCCCGCGATCTCAGTCACTATCTCAGACCAGCAGCTAGGAGATCGTCCTCGTGGTCTTTTCCTATCCTCCTTTTCGTTTAGTCATCCGTTTCGTCAAGCTGACCAAAGTAGCTGAGAACACGCTGGTAGCAGGTTGTAGAGAGCCTCATTTTAATATTCAGCTAGTTGAGAAGGACCTTCTATGCCATAAATATTATAAAGACAAAAGTTTATGCCGTTGTGAAAATATTTGACCAAAGACAACGCCAAAGCTACTGAATGGATTGGGCAGACATTTTGGACACAAAAAGATCTAGACCTGGAATAACCTTATCGGCTACTTTTTATTCCAAAAAACGCGTGCGAAGTCGCGGGCAGAGTCTAGGTAATTTTCGAATAAATATGTAAACTAAAACTTACATTGTCAAAATCAACCACCTTAAATCACCGTTTATTATTTGTGGAAACTTCTAATTGGCCTTAAGTTGAATATTCTTGTATTTTATCTTAATCTAGCTGTAAGTTTTTCTAAGATTGTAAAAAAAAAAACCAGCATGTCATATGGCAGAGAAGCATGCCATAGCGCTGGTCCCCGCAGTTAGTATAACTTAACTAACTAACTAAACTTATACCTAACTAACTTTAGAAATTTTTTTTTTGGGTAACTTTAGAGTCAACCTAAAGCCGGGTACTGACCGGTGTTACAAGGTGTAGTGTACCATTCACAGCGAGCATGAAAAGTTACGCCGCAACCGTCGCCGCCGCCGCCGTGTGCTAAAATCCGTCTCGTTGCTCGTTGCGAGCGCCATCTTTCCCCATACTGACTGCACGAACGCTTGCTGTGTTGCACGTTCCATTACGGAGCCGTAACGCTGGTTAGTAATCTACAGACTGTAGGCTACAGCACAGTCTTTATAATGCTATACTGCTGCAGTAATAAGCCAGGGACGTCCCGTTGGTCCGAGTATCGGCATCGGATCCCGATACTCGTGCCGTATCGGTGAGTAATAGCGCGCGGGATACAAACACAGATACAGCGGTTCTCACGTCCGCATTATTTGTATTGTAGCTTTGTAAGGCTAATTTCATAGCTGGTGATACCGAAATAACGTGAAACTTTCCTAGGAATTTCCTTGTAGTTAAACTCGTGTCAGTGGTTTGTTAAACTGCTGTTTTGTGTTTCCTGCTTAAGTAAGTAAGTAAGTAAATCCTTTATTTGCACACATAAAACACACACATACAGTTGGTTTACTCATTACAGATTGGTAAAGTACAACACAACTTAAATATAAAAATTAAGAACGTCAAAGCGTGTGTATAAAAACTATAAACTGACTTCAAATTCCGGTAAATAGGATTCATCTGCATAATAATATGTTCACGTTAAACGCAAAAAATTGGGTGTACACTTCGATAGCGCGATCTAATTTCCCTAGTGGCGACATCTAGTTGTTCAAGGCTAATTTAGTTTGACGACACATGGATGGAACTGTTGACGCCCGTTGTCATGGAACCCATTAGTCGTGATTCTTCAAAAATAATGTTTTTTTTTTAAGTTTTACGGGATTAATACTAATATTATGGGACCATTTCGGGATCATCTTCTATATAAAAATAAGTCGGGTTTTCCTTCCTGACGTTATAACTCCAGAACGCACGAACCGATTTCCACGGTTTTGCATTCGTTGGAAAGGTCTCGGGCTCCGTGAGGTTTATATAAAAGAAAATTCAGGAAACATTTAAAAAGGAAAGCGGGAAAATCTTTTTTCACATACAGCGCCATCTCTGATACATAGTACCACAAACGAATATTTTAAGTAGATGGAGTGTTACATAAAACGAAGCCATCTGGTGGCGAAACGGAGTTCGCCGGGTTTGCTAGTTATGTATACAATAGTGAAAGAATCAGCACAATCGGTTAACCATTGGCCGAGATATCAAGTAACATACATACATTAAAAAAACATAGGTACAAACGAATTAAGAACCGACTTCAAAAAGGAGGAGGCTCCTTTTTGAAGTCATGTAAAAAATGGAGCCAATGAGTGCCCAAATAAACAACTTGCTTGAGTCTCTCTCGGAGTATACTTAATTCACCAGTGACCCGGATCTTTAGAATAAGAATAAGAATAATTTTATTGTAAAATTGTGTTAATCATAGTTACATGAAGGTCTAACTAATGATATCTTCGAAATTTTGATCTTGCTTGATGGCGGGGGGAAATATGAGTCAATAAGGTGCTTATCAGGACAAGGCCTGCGTCCAGCAGTGATATACCTATAGGCTGTTGAGGTTAAGGTGAGGTTGATTGCTCCCGGCCGGCGGAGTGACGAAGTGAGCATTATGCTCTCTTAAAAATGAAACTGAAAAATTCTCTTTTAAGCATAATATGCTTGTGTTAGAGTACCCGATCTTCCTTATCGTGTTAGTTCGTTAGTTACAGAAATAATTTAAAAGAAATACAAAAATGAATAAATGTAAGTCTGTTTCAAAAAAAATACTGTGTTCAGTTTGGTAGTCCCGAGAACACCGGTCTCATAAGAGTCCGGGCAACAGAAGCAACCAAACCAAGTAAGTGTGTGTTTTTTTATGTGTGGTAGTGTTGTGTAGCGTGCGTGTATGTGTAAGGTTTGGTGCTACTGAGGACACCCCAGTCTCATGTGAGTCCGGGCAACGAGAGCACCAACGTGTCTTTATAATAATAATTAATACATCTCTTCAGATGATTGATGCGCCAGTGATTTGGATTCTCCGTAAATGAAGGGCTAAGGGCCAAGTGACGTGTGGCGTAAATATTGTTGAGTGATAAACTCATTAATACATTTGAATTGAATACCTAGCTGGGATTTAACCACTGGTCAGGGATGCTATGTGGTTGGTTGGTTTGCTTACAATATGGCAGCAGCAAGCCTGAACACTGAAAACTGGTGGAACTTGATTAAATAATCATCTAAATTTCTTCTTAGTAACGCAATTTGTTAGATCAACACAAAATATCGATAACTGCCCAAATAAAAGGTCACCGATAAAACTCTCTAAGTACTGTCAGATCGATCTGCCATGCTGCGATCACGTGGCTCCCTCTCGCTCTCACATCGAGATAGATATCCCTATCTCTCTCTGTTTATCAACTAGTTGAAATTAAAAAATAAAATAATGAGTGATACGGTTATCAGCCAGCATCCGCCGCGTATCAGGCTGATAACAAAACATCTGCTATTGCGGCCGGCCGATCTGTTCTAGTTGATATTTTGTGTTCCTGATATAAATTGTGATGGTTTTTTAATGGATAAACGATAAATTTATGAGCTAAGGCATTAACAGGTTTTTACCACACTCCACATACCTTCATAAAGGCGCATTTACTCTAATTTCTTCCCTTTTCTCGCAAAACATGGTATAAGGCTCTTAGCTGACCGGGGTGGAGCAGCGCAATATGCAAAATAAAAAATAACTACATACTACAACCAGTACTCTGGATGGATTGAATTTCTTAAATTTCTAGCTAACGTCCTGAAATTTATTTATTGGGTCTTTTCTGCGCCCATTGTTTACCTCCCAACTTCCCAAGCCAGCAAATTGTGTCATCTCCCACGTCCAGTTTGGGCCCTAGCCCTTCATTTACGGATGATCCGAATTACTGGTGCAGCAGTAAGCTAGAGTGATCATTACCACTCGTCGTCAAGCACCAAAATACATGCCGAGAGCAATCAAGCACCATTTCAAATTTCGAAAGTAGGTACCATAATCAGCTTCCCGTAACCAGTACATGTACTGGCGTGTACTGGCCGGATCGTACAGTGACTGCAGTCACTTCATTTGTGGAAGATCCGGGTCACTGGTGCATTTTACTGTGACATAAAGAGACTATGAGCTATTAGCAATAGGTAACTTGACAACCTTCCATAGTCAGGTACCATAATCCACGCCGGGAACAATCGACAACGATCAACAATTCGGAGGTATCATATCAACTCGCCTATCCAGTATATGCGCTATCACCAAATTTTTGGAGGATCCGGGTCACTGAGGTTTACCTATGTACCTATATTGTGATTTGTGGGTGACAAAGCCGGTCTTGCAATAACTTGGCTTATTTTCTATAGTCAGGAACCAAAATATGCAATACAAATTAAGTAACATCTTTTACGGCACGTCTATACTGGATTTGCAGATACCAGCACTCGCAGCATTCATGCTGAGCCGTTTCCTTATTCATAGTTACAATCAGTTTATTAAAATTAGTTTTAAGCTACTACTTATTTTTTGTATATGATTGTAGCTATAAATACATTTATTTTCTTTCTTTCTTTATCCATATGGATCCAGTATATTCCCTGCCCCGACATTATAGCGGTCGCAGGGAGTCGATGGATGGAAGAGGGTCAGGACTGCCATTCGTGGCGTCGCATGTTCAGACATGGACGTGTATAGGGTCGCAGGGAGTCGATGGATGGAAGAGGGTCAGGACTGCCATTCGTGGCGTCGCATGTTCAGACATGGACGTGTATGGGGTCGCAGGGAGTCGATGGATGGAAGAGGGTCAGGACTGCCATTCGTGGCGTCGCATGTTCAGACATGGACGTGTATGGGGTCGCAGGGAGTCGATGGATGGAAGAGGGTCAGGACTGCCATTCGTGGCGTCGCATGTTCAGACATGGACGTGTATGGGGTCGCAGGGAGTCAATGGATGGAAGAGGGTCAGGACTGCCATTCGTGGCGTCGCATGTTCAGAAGTGGATGTGTATGGGGTGATGATGATGATTGGTCCTGTCTTTTCACTTTGGGGATATCGGGTCATTGGTGATATCGAGGTGATAAAGCGTAGGTCCAGCAACCGCTCGACATAATTCCGATAGTCAGGGACCAAAATTCATGCCGGGAACTATCAACAGCGATCAACATTTCGAAGCGGAGTTACAATCGGCGGGCACCTAATCTGCCAGATAGCTTGACCCCCGATAACCTGCGATTATCAGATGTTCCACGGAACTCTTACATGATTGTGGGCTGTTTCGAGAACTTGATAATGTTTTTTATACATAATTTAGACTCATGTTCATCAATAAATGAAACTTATAATAATCATCAGCGGTCAATTTGAAACGCAATAGAAAATGTTGCAGGCTCCCCTGCAGAGAAGACTTCGTCCACTGAAAGTGTAAAAACTCAACTTGTGTGCCAGTTATTTTTAAAGTTGACACATGTTAATTATTTAATTAAATATCTGTCTATGTAATGTATTGTATTAAGTATATCAGTCCAGTCATCTAGAGGTAGTATCCAAAACACAAGCTCTGTTTAGCTTGGGGCTAGATGAGCTGTGTTGATTGTCCAGCATTATTTATTTATTTATTTTGGTTTGGTAGATTTTTATGAATCACAGGACTTTACAAAAAGCTGTGTAATTATGAAATAACAAACCCCTGTCTGCTGCCCAAGATAACCATAACCCAAGTTTGGTTATGGGTACCTACTAGATAACTGATATACTTAAAACAATACATAACATAGATGGATATATATTTTTTATTATACATAGAAAGCACTCAGAACCCTTGGGACAAAAAAGGATACACAAACATTACACAAACACATGTACAAACATTTGTCCTAAGGCGGAAAGCGAACCCAACCTCCTGCGTCGCAGGTGAGCCTCCAACCGTCGCGCCACATAGGTCGTCAATTTTGTAATTTTTTTAATACGTAATATGCACTTGTTTTGAGTCATCGCTTATCAATAACATTGCAGTATCGCAACAAGTTGTCTATACATTGTACTTCAGACTCAAACCCGCCAACAAAGTTTCAACAAAGGGATCTAGATGTCGCTACGTGGCTTATCATCTGGACCTTATCAGCTGTGATGTAAACTACTTCAGCTTATCTGTAAGTTATCGTTAAAAATGTATTTGTCATTATTGTGGGGTATCGGTATTTGGTACTTGAGAAGATCACAGTTAAGTTTACCTTGATCATTATCAGTAAGAAACGGTTTCAAACGTCTCCCGTAATTGACTAATTTTATCGATTTTGAGATAGGGTCGTATTTTTCTTATTAGACATCGTTGATTGGGAGATATGATTCAACCCAATTCATCAACGTCATTTATAGTGCATGTGTAGTATAATCGGACGAGGGATAAAATAATTATAGCCGAACCAAGCCATAGGTATTTTCAAAGGTAAAGGTAGGTATTAGTAAAGGTAGTACCAACTGTAGCCCAATCAAACCATATTTTCTAATGCTGCCAACATTTCGTACGACACGCCTTTGAAACGACGCCATTGAATGGCACCGTAGAAAATGTAGCCAGCATTAGAAAATATGGCTTGATTAGGCTAAAGTTGTTACCTTTACCGCGCCCGATCATACCCCAACATATCTTGTTTATAGACCTTTAATTGCTCAACTTATTACCAATTTTTAACAAACAGTTTCTGATACGAGAAAGATGTTCAAGTCTGGCGAAACATTACCTAAAATACCTTTGTCTAAAGTGTTTTGGTAAAGTGGTTTTATTTAATAATTATAAGTATAGTAATTAATTGTAATATATTAGCACTCCTGTCGCCTGAAACACAGGATTACCTAGTTCAGGCTAAATTGTTATACTTAGCTATATTTATTCGTTTAGTGCACTTATGTATTGTCTATTTACGTTTCTTTAAATAATTTTATTTGTTTTTTAAAAAAATGGTAAAGTTTAACGCTCACACGTCCAACACAGCTACCGCACAACACAAAAATGTGCATTCAAATATGGGTTTTAACTAATCTTTACATACGTTTTAGTATGTGGTAGGCAATTGGCCCAAGAGCTGTCTGTTACCTGATCTATATACAATGCATTCAAAGATTAAGAGTTAAAAACCCATATTTGAATGCTCATTTGCGTGCTGTGCGGCGCGGCATGGCAGTAACGCGGTCTAGAACTACGACAACATGTCAATTGCCTTTTGTGGCCAATAGAAACAAAATCAACTTTCTGATCACAATCTCGCCCAAATAACCGTGATTAAACAATAGAAGTCTAATCGAAACGACCTCCTCAATTTGTCCCGTGATCCCGACTCTGATTGATGCTCGAATTAATCTACCAAATAGAAAACGCTACAATTCTAACCAAATTTCTTTTGTAATTAGAGCTATTTGTTTTAGAAGGGTTATCTTGATAGGCGAACAATGGAGAAAGGTTTTTTAATTCGATTAGGCGATGGCGATGGTGAGATTTTGAAGAAATTGGTTGTTTAGTCTTGTAAATTAATTGTAAGTCGTTATTTTATACGGACTGCGGTGGTGCCCATAGGAATGTGTTAAGAATAATAATTACTTACAGAGATAAGCAGGTAAGGAAATAATTAGGCGACTAGCCTTAGTATAAGGAGAAACGAGGGTATTTTGAACTACCTACTTAACAAAGGCTTGACAATGGACGATTGGACGATTTTATAACCAATAGAAAGGATTTTCAACCCTACAAGTTTTAACTATAAAAAACTAGCTGCAGCCCGCGGCTTCGTAGGTTTTTGCCGGAATAAAAGGTAGCCTATGTCCGGCCCCGGGATACCATCTACCTCGCTGCCAAATTTCACCGAGATCCGTTCAGCCGTTCTTGAGTTATAAATAGTGTAACTAACACGACTTTCTTTTATATATATAAATAAGAAGATGATTTACAGGTAGGTACTTTGATAGAAGAAATTAAAGACTAATCGCCTATTCTTATTAATTTTTGTGCTTATTATTATTATGCCCATAGCTGACTGCTGGGCCCTAAGACCCTGAATAAAGAAAATGAGTTATTCCCACTTCGGACCGAAATATTTTAAATTGCGCAGACCGAAGTGTGAAATTCAAAACAAATCAATACGTATAAGGTGTAACCTACCTTTCCTATTAAATTAATGAGAGCTTTATTGCAGGAAAGATGTGTGAGGTAGGTACAAGAACATCTTAAATACAAACTACCGTAGGTTCTTGCAAATGGCGGTCTTCTTTAAGGTATTGATGTGAAGGTTTTAGCTGTTATTTGTATTTCAT
The DNA here is from genome assembly GCA_963662085.1 of Eupithecia inturbata. NCBI lineage: Eukaryota > Metazoa > Arthropoda > Insecta > Lepidoptera > Geometridae > Eupithecia > Eupithecia inturbata. The sequence goes on along the minus strand of OY759180.1, from coordinate 2,155,869 downwards.
CTCAACATATTCGTATTTTCTTACAAATTCTCAGTATTTTGTACTTATCAATATTAATCAGCACAATTCAGCAATACCAGTGTAATTGGAGGAGATGCGAGAGCCAACAGGTGTCCGCGCGGGTGGCCGGCGGTATCATTAGAAACCTTTAGATACAGCCTTGGTTTGCTTCTGCCCCTGATTATAGTATTATAAAATCTTTGCCTTGGTCTTACAACTAAGTTTTAAACTAACGAGACGTTTTTCGAGTTAAAAGAGAGCCCGTCTTTACAGGATAAGATCTATCTCGTTGCCAAATTTCATTAGCCGATTAATTTATCGATTAGCCGGTCAATTACGATGATCAAAGATAAATTCTATGGCGAAACTCCTGTTTGTACTGTTTAAATTTGGAAGCCCGAGTTTTCTTTCAGCCGACGTAGATTCCAAACGCCTCTTACGTTCCGTATAAAAAACTGTCAAGAAAAGCTTTGCCCGGAACGTAATCGTGCTTTGAAAGTAAACAAGCCCAGAAATAACTTCAACTGAATTGGACACGTAAGTAATTCATTGAAACAGAACAAAACGTATCCCGACCTATCTAGTCTAGGTGTAAGAGCATTTTGTAACCTAATCACCCGCCTCATCGCTTTCCGACCATTGTTCATTTGTCCCTTACAAACAACATTCCACTTTATTCCTAGAAACTTTAGAGGATATTTTCAGGTAACTAAACTTCGACCTACGGCCTGCGAAGCTGTGATACATTTCATCTGAAGAGCATAAATAGTGGAGGCGTCAATTGTTAACAGGCTCGCGATTCTCGTGATAGATGCGTGCGATTATGTCGTTTATTTTCTACTAGACTGGATTGTTTTATTCGATTGCCGCGGCCGTTGATCGCCCGTTACTTAAATTCTATTCGACTGGTTTAGTTTAGATTGTGTCGGTATACGAGGCGATGGACAAAAAATAAATGATTTACTTTCAAAACTACCATTCGCTCTGTTTCTGATAAGGTTAAATTTTATTTTCTTGTCTCTTGTCTCACTCAATAATTGTATAATTCTTCATTATGTTTCTCAAAATCGTATGGTGTGATTATATCTTTCAATTAAATTTGGTACGTACTTTATGGTTTTAAAATCAATAAAAAGACTTCTTCAGGCTTGTTAACGCATTCACTGCCCAACATCGGCGGTGCGACTCAGAGGGTACAGCGCAGCGCGCCGGCGCGCGGCGCACGAGGAGCTGCACATGGATGGCTGCATGGATGGCTGCGTGAGTCTTGGGACTTGGGCCATGAAAGTGTTGGTTTAAAGACGCAATCCAAATAATTCATACTCATAAAATTAATTTAATCAATGTTACATAATAATTTGTACAAAATTTTATTGTTTTACAAAAACTCAAAACTATGAATCCATTAATTTTACACTGTTTTAAAGCTTGGGGATAAATAAATACTAATCCCTCGAGAATAGAGTTTTATGGGACCACCTCGGGATCATTTTATAAACAATAGTGAAATTTTTAAAAATCGGAAAAATCGGGTCATATCCGGATCCGATTCACGGAGAAATCGACGAACATGTACAAAAACATACATACCATGATCATAGAACCTCCTCCTTTTATCGAAGTCGGTTAAAACTACACATTCTTGATAGATCCGTGAACATAATATTAATAAAACAGAGCTAGATACATTTCGAAGTTATGATTTTGACACTTGCATATCGATTCATCGGATGACGGATACGCCTGTCAAATGTGGTCTAATTGTATTTTAAACTTTATATCTTCGGTTTAAGTTGTAGTATCCGTTGTTAGTGTGTGGGTTTAGTTCTTTGTTAAGGACAAAACATTTGTTTTGACAGGCAGTGTACGGTTACGGGTGACTAAGATTGTCCGATAGTGTAGCGCGTTTTAGATTGAGAGATAGGGGAAGTGGACACACAGGCGGATAAGTGGGCTAGTTTCGACTAGTGGCTTGCCGCGGTTTTGTTCACAGCTTAGATTTAGTCGAGGTTCTAAAAAGGATTAAAAGGTCTGGCGGTTATTAAAAAAATAGTGGTAGTCTCAGGTGGTTATTTTGAAATTAAAGTTCTTCAGGGAACCTTGGTTACTTATCCGAAACTGGCTCAATAGTTTGGTTGTGTGAGTGCAAGAGCGTTGTTGTGTCATGGCAAAGACAATTTTAGAGGTTTTGAAAAAGTAAAACAGGTTAACTTTGAGGGTAGTTCCCATCTTGATGTTGACTCTAAAAATAGTTAAGCTAGACCGTTTTTCATAAACCCTAATTCCACTAAATTAATCGCTTCACCATGAAAATGGTATCGTATCAGAATGACACATTTTGGCATTTTATCTTTGATCTTTCAACAAAGATAAAATGCCAAAATGTGTCATATGGGGCAACGGGAGGGAAATTTTATGACTTCCCGTCGTCCCCATAATGGGGACAACGTCAATGGGGACAGCGGGAACACATCATTCAAACTACAGGTGGAGGGACGCGTGTCAAAAGTGTCAAGGTTGAAACGAATCTATCAATCTCTCCATGCAAACCGAACCGCACTATCTAGAGTTTTTTCATCTATGGACGATTCTGCAACGATACCATTGTCATAGTTGACGACCTCTGTGGCGCGGCGCGGCGGGCTAAAGTCCGCCTGCGACGCAGGAGGTTGCGGGTTCGATTCCCGCCTCGGTACAAATGTTTGTACGGTCCGCAGATATTTGTTCCGGGTGTTCTGGATGTTTTCTATGTATACCGTTGTACCTATAACACAAGCTCTGCTCACTGTGGGAATTAATTGTCCAGCATTATTTATTTATTATTTATTTATAGTAAAAAGATAGGTTACCAGAATTCGGCCCCTGGACTCTTAAAATGCTGCAACCATTTATGATACAGGTTGACTATTATTTGTGACATCGCCCAAGATCACTCGTACCTGCTTGTCAATTCAGTTATTCGTGAGTGTATCACTCACACAATTCTCGCCGCTCGTTGGTTCGTTCACATATACATCTGAATCGATCAACGGTTCTCGGCAGCCGTGTGTCCCGAAGGTTTTACATTACACATTGTTCCGTAGCTCAGTTTTTTTGAACGCCGTTAATGGCTGATCTTAGATAAGATAAACACAATGTTTTAGTTTAATTATATACGTGTTTGTGTATTACTAATATTAATGGTTGTTATGGAATGTTGCTACTGAGTTTCTTAATCGGGTTTCGATAATATCCGGCCATAGGTTTGACTTGCTGACGACTCGGGAATGTCGATTCAGATACCTACTGTGTCCGAATTATATTGTGATAATTAGGACACAGTGTCCGAATCGACATTTTTGGTTTTGGCTATATCGTTTTAAGGCAACTGTTAGTTAATAATTAGGGTTACTTATTTATTGCTTATATATAAACACGATGATAATTAATAACTGAGGTATTTTTGTCTCGTAACTTTACTTTAGGTAGACAGTAAATAAATAATTAATGCTGGACAATCCACAGAGCATCATCTAGCCCCAAGCTTAGCAGTTGTGTTATGGGTACTAGATGACTGATATATGTACTCAATACAACACATAGATAGATATTTTTTACTGTACATAGAAAATAACAAAAATATTAGGTCCTTACATATGAAATTGGCGTTTTGTATGGGAGGAACAAAAAGTCGAATATTTTTTAATATAATATATTTAATTAATCAAAGTATGAACCATTATTTTCTATGCACTTTTGCCATCTTATAGGTAGTTCATTGATCCCTTTACTAAAAAAACCAGTCGGACGGGAATCAATAAAATCTTTGAAGGCGATTTGGACTGCCCCATCGGAGTTGAATTTTTTCCCTTGCAAGAAGTTATCCAAATTTCGAAAAAAATGGTAATCTGTTGGAGCAAGGTCCGGGGAGTACGGAGGATGTCTTAGACTTTACAATTGAAGCTCTTCTAATTTAGTAGCCGTCTGTTGCGCAGTGTGTGGTCTAGCGTTGTCGTGAAGCAGCAGTGGCGTGGAGCGATTGACCAGCCTAGGTTGTTTAGCCGCTAGCTTTTCCATCATGGTTTGCAATTGCTGACAATAGACATCAGCCGTAATAGTCTGGCCAGATTTGAGAAAACTGTAATGAACAATACCGGCACTAGTCCACCAAACGCTTACAAGTAACTTTTTTGGGGTTAATTTTCGCTTGGGGCAGGATTTGGCTGGCTGGGCAGGATCCAACCATTGCGCTGAGCGCTTCCGATTATCGTAAAGAACCCATTTTTCATCACAGGTAATGATTCGGTTTAAAATACCTTCATTATTGTGCCGGTTTAGTAATGTAACGCAGCAGTCGACGCGCGTTTGCCGGTTTACTTCAGTCAATTCGTGAGGTACCCACCTTTCAAGCTTTTTAATCTTCCCAATTTGCTTCAAGTGAATTAAAACAGTTTTATCACTAACATCGCAGCCTGCAGCTAACTCGGACGTGGTTTGCGATGGATCCGCTTCCACAATAGCCTTCAACTCTTCATTATCAACTTGAGTCTCAGGCCGTCCACGGGGCTTGTTCTGCAGGTCAAAATTTCCAGAACGAAAACGTTGGAACCAAAAACGAACTGTGTTTTCTTTTGCAACACGACCGCCATACACATCATTCACCCTTCGAGTTGTTTCCGCAGCACTAGTGCCACGGCGGAACTCGTACTCGTAAATAATGCGATATTTTAAGTTTTCCATTTTGTAAAATGAGTGACGCAAACAGAAAAAAACAGAAGAAAACAAAACAAATGAATGACGATCATCGAAGCACAAATACATGAGTCTACCTCCTCCCAACTCCCTCCTTACCAAAGAGGAGAAATTTGTGATTAAAGTGGCCAGTACGAAAAACGCCAATTTCATATGTAAGGACCTAATATTTGCAGATCGTAGAAGCATTTGTCCCAAGGCGGGAATCGAACCCACAACCTCCTGCGTCCCAGGCAGACTTTCACCCGCCGGGCCACATCGTTCGCCACAATATAAGGTTATTTTATTTGTATCAATTACATTACTGGTATTGATATGGATCAGTTGAGCTACCTGTAGATTGTTTGCATATGCAGTTAGCTTAATTGTTTAAATTGTAAATACTAGTTCTAATATGTTTTATTATTGAATTGTAATTTTCTTTTTCATTATAGGATAATATAAATTACAATGTTCAGATAATTAGTGGCGCAATACGAAATTTATCGGCAAAGCAGGTCTCTCTGTCCACCGAAACATAATTGAAAATTCAAAGTTCTTTATTTCCTATAGACCAGAGTTTCTCAGACTTTCGACTCCACGTACCCCTATTAATGCTTACAGGTGACAGCGAACCCCTTAACTTACTAATTTAATCCCTCCCCTAACCCCCCAAAGAAAACAATTAGGTACTTACAATTAGAAATTGACTGTTGAATAAAATAAGGCTTTTATTTCAATAAAAGATAACAAATATATTTATTTTCTTTAAAGAAATATATTTTTCATAATATTAATGTGATGGGTGAGCTTGTTTCTTGTCACAAATTGAGTCATTTTTAGGAGTAATTTTGGACAATTTTAACCATAATTCTGACTCGGCATCAAGTCGATTTCTGTATTTGGTTTTTATCATGACCAAGTGTGTAAACCCACTCTCACATAAGTATGTTGTAGCAAAGTGTAAAAGGAAATTCACCGCTTTGCGAGATAGTTCGGGACACTCTTCCTGTCTAGCTGCCCAAAAATCTATCAAAGACATCCTTTTTAAATCAGCTTGAAGAGTTTCGTCTGCGGACATTTCTAATAATGACTCCTGTTGCTTAATACTCAAACTAGTATTCATCACGCCACCATTACGTAAATCTTGTCGCGAACCCCCTGCCGTCGAATGGCGAACCCCCAGGGGTTTGCGTACCCCACTTTGCAAAACCCTGCTATAGACCTAACAAGACTCTTGGACGCGTTAAATATAAAATTGTAACCAAAACGTTTTTCTTTTAATTTCTTATCTTCTATTGAATTAAAATTTTACTAAAATCTTTTTAATCCTATCTTAATTAAACCCAAATAAACCAGCTTGTTTGCTGTCGGAATATGGCGATCTTAGCCGAGCTCGCCCGAACCAGATCGGATGCGATAGCCTGAGTAATCCGCGCCTACGCAGCATTGTTTGAACGTAGAACGCTCGTTTTGTAGATACAATCGTATCGAGACCCTGTATATGGTGGGATAGAATTTGTCTGGGACGATTTATTTTAGAGTGAATTGGATTTTACAGTGTTTTTTAAGTGGTGCTTGATAGAGTCATGTTGAGGTCAAAACTCAGTGCTATATTTTCTTCTTAAGTAATTTACAGGTCGCGCGTATCTCGCGAAGAACCGAAAACCGCGCTGGGGTAAACGTATTCTTGAGTGGAGACCGCGACTCGGCTAATGTAATGTAGTGTAGGACGCCCTCCGGTCAGGTGGGATGTCGACCTGCGAAAGACTGCAGGCAGATGCTGGATGCGGCAAGCTGAAGGGGGGGGGGGGCTACGTCCATGTGTTGTAGCCTGAAAGAGGATGATGATTATGATGACTTTACAGAACTCTTTGGTTAGTGATGGGTGTCGTCAGAAATTTCAAATAAGCAAAAAAATACCAGATTGATTTTTTGTTTACTTCAAGCTAGGTGGCACTGTTGGCTTTTGATCTGAAGATTTTGGATTTGAAGGGCCTAGGTTGATTTGTATTAGGTTATAATACTTACACTAGGTTGATTGTGTATTAAGTAGTATGTCTTGTATAAATTTACAAAATTCCATAACGGAAAATGTAAAGTTCGTAAGAAACTATTGGATCTTCTTCTACATTTCGTATACTACGAAATGTACATCTTGTCAGTAGAGGTGCTGCGAGGCGCTAAATATGGAAGGAAACTAATTTTTTATCGTTTTCGTTACCTATGCAAAAGTCATCCTAAGGCCTCAGAAACAGTGGAGACACGGCGCGACTAGGTCCCCAGGTGGACTTTGGGCGGGACACGGCGCGACTAGGTCCCCAGGTGGACTTTGGGCGGACGATAAAGTTTCTATACTTTGGTTTCCATTCCTCAATTGGATAAAAATGTTAAGCGTCTATTATGTTAACCTTGAACAGACGGGCAAACATTTTCCTGCTATATTTTCAAAATATAATTTTCCTAGTTTTATTATCTAGAATAAACATATTATTATTTATCCATCAAACATACAAACATAATATTAAGTATATATACTTTAAAAATAACTACAGTTGTCAAAATCCGATTTTAATCTGTGAAATTATCGAGTAATCGTCGTTACGGGTGCGTGCGCGCCGGACGTCAAACGTCAAGTACCATTTAGGCTTTATTTCAATAGGCATAAGGTTGTTTTCTTGATCGAAAACAATTTGTTTGTCATAACAACAGTTAGCTGTCATAGTGTGACATTTTAAAAGATAATATCAGAGCATTACGCGATCGTTTGATAGAAATAAGTTTTTATTTTAATAATAATTTTTTACAAGCTATTAGTGCTACTGTCGAGTTTGTTTATCTGATCTGTGTTTTTATCCGGTACCTTTCAGGATTTCTTTTCAATGTTTCTATAAGTGCATTCTTTTATTTTGTAAGGATGTCTACTCCACAAAACGATTTCGACATGTCGAACGAGAAACGAATTGACATTGATGACAAACAAAGCCTAGGACGGCAGAGGAAATAAAAGCCTACACACGTTATAAAATGAGTATCGTTAAATTAAAACGTAGGTGAAGTAATAGGTAATCTATAAAATATCAAAAAGTGGACGGTAAAACGTTAAGCCAAAAAACAATTATCGTCATTGTTGTCGCAAAAAAACAGTTAATCGCGTTTTTCTCCCGATTTTATTTAGTTACTTATTTAATTTGGCTTCTACAGTACTATTGTACCACACAATGGCAGAAAACAATACACAAATAAATGCTCAGAGTAGAAGAAGTACAAAGGCGGCCTTATCGCTATGAGCTATCTCTTCCGGGCAACCTTAGGATGGACTAGACATGTAAGAACAATATTAGACGGTGACAAACGAAAAAATAACAATATAATTAATATAATACTTACACTGCATAGGTAGGTACTATAATACATAAATAACTTATAAACATTATAATAAACTTACATAAACATAATAATAAGGTAAAGTAATCATTTGAAATTGATAAATCACAGGACTTTTTTATTTTTTATTGATTTGCTAGTTAGACTCCCCGGTTACATTTTACTTTCACACTTTTTTAAACTGAAGCTTTAATGACATAAGAAGGTAGACCAGGTACTAATTTATTTATAATTTTAAAACATCCATATTTTTTTCTAATATTAGGTCCTTACATATGAAATTGGCGTTTTGTATGGGAGGAACAAAAAGTCGAATATTTTTTAATATAATATATTTAATTAATCAAAGTATGAACCATTATTTTCTATGCACTTTTGCCATCTTATAGGTAGTCGTGAGGTACCCACCTTTCAAGCTTTTTAATCTTCCCAATTTGCTTCAAGTGAATTAAAACAGTTTTATCACTAACATCGCAGCCTGCAGCTAACTCGGACGTGGTTTGCGATGGATCCGCTTCCACAATAGCCTTCAACTCTTCATTATCAACTTGAGTCTCAGGCCGTCCACGGGGCTTGTTCTGCAGGTCAAAATTTCCAGAACGAAAACGTTGGAACCAAAAACGAACTGTGTTTTCTTTTGCAACACGACCGCCATACACATCATTCACCCTTCGAGTTGTTTCCGCAGCACTAGTGCCACGGCGGAACTCGTACTCGTAAATAATGCGATATTTTAAGTTTTCCATTTTGTAAAATGAGTGACGCAAACAGAAAAAAACAGAAGAAAAAAAACAAATGAATGACGATCATCGAAGCACAAATACATGAGTCTATAGCTGTACAAATTTGAATTTGGAATTCCTTACCAAAGAGGAGAAATTTGTGATTAAAGTGGCCAGTACGAAAAACGCCAATTTCATATGTAAGGACCTAATATAAAACGACAGGTCAAAGCCTACCTCAGGTTTAAATTTATTTACCATTTGTTACGAATCAAACAAAGCATCTAAGTAACAACGAACTCCACCAATCGGAATGCGAATTCATAGAAATAGAATTATGTGATTGGTTCAGCACTTCACACTTTATTGGTTGATCGATCAATTCGAAATTCGAAAGCGTTGCAATGATTTAAGGGCTGGCGAGAGGTCGTGCCGATGGAGGATAGGGCTGCGCCTGTAATTATATTTTGTTTTTATTGCTTTGAGTAGGCGCTTTGTTTGTATTGTAAGTATTTTTGTCCCCACACATTTAAATAAAATTTATTTACCTACTCTAAAGTAGACTTCCATGAAAAAAAAATAAAGATAGAAAAGGAAAACGACAGAGAGCATCATTGAATCGAAAAAAAATGTTTCTCGTCACGTTTTTTTTTTAATTTATGCACAAAGTAGTAGCCTAAGTAATTAAGTATGGTAAATATGGTGACAACTTTCCCAAATATTTTAATTGTTTACTGAAGATCGAAAAAAGCATAAACGAAGGCTTATTCAAACTCCATACAATGTAACGCAAAATATAAAAATAAAATAGTTTCCTACAATACCTGTTGGCAAATGTTCCCGATACGGCCCACAATCGGCGCGGACCCCAATCGTGCCATCGGTAATTTGGTAATAAAATGAAAATACGCTCTCCTTATCTATCATCCGCTATAATACAAACATCCCTTACTATATACACATTCACAAAAGCCCACTCCATACCATCCAGCCAGCACTCTCACAGGAATATCGTCTTAAAGTTTTCAGTTTCCATTTAAAATATAAGACTTTATCAGACTCTAGGGTCTATTATTGCGTGAGTGGAACGCACGCTGCAAATTTAATTTTCTTTAATAAGCTTCTCTGGAGGTGCGTTGGAAAGTGTACTTTGGTGTGTTTACCTGAAGATGGATAGTTGAATGATGGAGGTGCAGTGTTGGAAGGCATGTATCGGATAGTGATGCGATGCTCGATAGGGCTCCGCCCCGCTTTTTTCGTGAGCAACGCAACAATGGATGATCTGCTAACTAAATAACGAGAACAATGTTGGTTTCTTTTTCATCATGTTGGTATATTCCATGTTGGACTGATCGCTCGTGAGGCGCCTATCTTGATGTGTTTCAGGGTATCTTTTGATCCGAAATTGGCTGAATAATTGCATAAGGCTCGGGTTAAAATCCTCAATCAAGTTACTTCACATCGAAAATGCTTGTTTATGGCGTATTGTGCAACTCTGGCAGTTTGTTAAAATAACAGTTTTTCTTGGAAACTTGCTCATCTTTAATTTTTCTTGTTTTAATTGTTGAGCAATTAAGAGCGATGTAGGTAACGCTGCCGTAAAACGGCTTATTCCAGTTTTCCCCCTTAGGGGGGAATTCTGGGGCCAAAACTTGAATAAGTCAATCAGTACGATCAGACAATCAATTAATGTAAAAAATTACGTAGACCTCACATCAAGGCGACTGACAATCACATTGACGACCTCAGAGGCGCAGCGGGCTAAGGTCCACCTACGACGTAGGAGGTTGCTGGTTCGATTCCCGCCTCGGGACAAATATTTGTACGATCTGCAGATATTTGTTCCGGGTATGTGGATTACCCATCAATGTCGAGATAAAGAAAATTAGGTAAGTATTTATCATTATGATTGTTGACAATTTTATCAAACAAATGACAAGTATTTATCAACAACATGAAGGATAATTTTAGGATAAGTAGGTACTGCGGGATTGTTTATCTTTTTTGCAGATAATTTAAAAACCGAGTATAGTGGGTGGTTATTTCGGTATTTTTCGTTATCATCCATATTGAAATGGTTATTGTATCATCCATGTTGTTAGTAATGGTAATTCCCCATGGCTCACCTTATTTTGCTGATTTAATTTCCATAAATCATCTTGAAACCATCGCACCAACAATATTTTACATTAACTTTCCTCTTTGATAAGACCTTTGCCCGTTGACATTAGATTGAAATAATTTTATAAAGCCACTTTTACACAGAGCGAGTAAAACTTTATGTGAGGTAGAAGAAATATTGATCTGCGCCCAGTCTAAAGTAGAAGTTTTAGTAATTAATGTTTTTGATATAAAGAACTAAAAAAATACTAGTTCTGAATAGCAAAAAAGATGGCTATCAAATTGCATAAGTATTGCCAGCCCAGACTCGCCATTTACTGATACAGTAAATTTTTTGTTTCATAAAGGTGAATCGAATACCCCTTCTTGTCGATATACTCATTTGTTTCAATTCGATTCCTTCGTTAATTTGGTTAATGATATAGGTATCTGTTTTGTTTTTATGTTGTGTGAGTTTGAGTATTTTTCTTTCACTCAAACATTTGGCAAAGTATTTTACTCAAATTGATTTCACGAATAAAACCAATTATGTATACTACAGATAATTATTTTGTGTTCTCAAGGCCGTTGGGCCATACACCAGCCTTAAGGGATCTACCAGAGGGTGAGCACCTTCCTTCTGTGTATTTTTAAATCCTTTACTGCGATTACCTTTCCGCCTTCAAGCGTAATGAATGATTATGGCAGCCCCCGTTGTTTGGGGGAGGCACGTTGTGGGGGGATGAGGGTGTTTTGATTTGAATTCTGTTTTTTTTTGTGTCTTCTTCCCTCTTGCTCTCTTTTTCTATATAACAGTTTCAGTTTTTATAAGTGCTTTTATGTAGTAATAGTACATTATGGTACAAGTGTGTAATGTTGGTGATTACCGCTGAGGCGCCATTGAGACCCGAGCCATAGGCGAGGGTCTTAAGAGAGCCGAGGACGGTAATCATCAACACACACGTGTATCATACGACGTTTTTCAACACACTTGTGAAGAAAATAATACCAAAAATTAATTTTATTCAGTAGATAACAGATATTTTTCCTTGGGAGTTTTCAGGTAGTAAATCTTTCATAACGTTAAGGGTTAACGTTAACGAATACGTTAACGTTAACGAATAACGTTCATCTTATATCGGGCGGTGTACAACATAAATCATTTTCTTCATAATTAGTACTACTTGTAGACATTTGAATTAGGTAATAAATAACTGTAATTTGAACAGTAAAAACGAGTTGTGAAAAATTTTTCGGACCATTTTTTCGGACCAATTTTTCAGACTGTGGCCATCAGCCACAGTCTAAAGGGATGAGGTTTTTTTTTTATTTTCCGCGCATAGGGTTTGCGCCTATTCTGCCACGTACAAAATGGGGAATTTAGTTTTCTTTTATTACAGAGAAAACAAAAGTTATATCTGAGTGAAAGTTTTATTTACTAAACATGTACGAGTTAAAATTAGCTATTTAAATAAGAAGTTGCATGAAATGAGCAAGCAATAGGAACATTCATTTATTTGTTCTATTGAACACGATCTTTTTTTTAATGAAAACTTGTTTAAGAACAAAGCACCTCAACCAAAAAAAATTAAAAAAAAATGTATAATATAGGAACGTTAGAATACTTTGTTTTCTTTTTTCTGCACTTAAAAATCTTTCTGCTCCTGCCTATCTCAAAAATCGTCTTTCATTTCTGGCTGACTCACATGACAGACCACTCAGATCATCCAGCAATCTACTCCTAGAGATACCGGCACATAGCTCATCTTTTCGGGAAAAATCATTTTCTGTTGAGGCTGTTAGACTCTGGAACTCTCTTCCCTATGATATCAGAAAAGTCGAATCAAAGGATAGTTTTAAAAAGTTGACACGTAAGCATTTTTTAAGTAATCTTTACCCGACTTCTAGTTAGGTAACGCAACCATCTTTTTAACTTTTTGTGATTTCTATTGCTACCTTTCTTCATTAAAACATTGTAAGTACCTATTATAATATATATTTATTTATATATATATATATTTAGATATTATATATATTATAATATAGTGCAAGTTTTAATATAAATTAATGTAGTTTTTCTAGCTTAGTTTAATTATAGCACGCCTTTTTGTTTTATTTCTACCATGTGTGGTTGGCAGGTAGAAAATGCCATCGGCATTAAGCCCACCATTTGTATAATTTTGTTAAATGTGTGCAATAAAGTATTTAAATAAATAAAATATAACTCACTCTAGTGAGTTATAGCAATGAAAAAGACACAGTTAGATTATGGGTGTCATTCTGTGCCTAATTGCGGTGACCATAGAGCCACTTTATGAGCAAGTGTGTTGAAAAATATTTATATTTATTTTTAAATCGTTATCAGTTACGCCACCGTCAGTTTTAATATACGTACCGATCCTATCCATCTAAAGGTTGTCTGGAAGAAATCACTGTTAGCGATAAGGCCACCGACTGTACCACACTAGATATAGTTAGTATTAAGTTCTTGTTTATTGATTTTGCAATAAAGCAATAATCTATATATCTATCTAACATTCGTTCTTGAAAGGCAATGATGATGTCCTCAGCACAACCTTATTTTTCTTTATATTATGTAAGTTTATTATAATGTTTGTAGGTATGTAGTGTAAGTGTTATCGTAATTTAAACCTGAGGCAGACTTTTAAACCTGTCGTTTTAAATTAGAAAAAAATATGGATGTTATAAAATTATTATAAAATTAGTAGGTACCTTCTTATGGCATTAAAGCTGAACCCTTCAGGTTAAAAAAGTGTGAAATTAAAATGTAACCGGGGAGTCTAACTAGCAAATCAATAAAAAATAAAAAGACCTGTGATTTATCAAATTCAAATGATTACTTTACCTTATTATTATGTTTATGTAAATTTATTATAATGTTTATAGGTTATTTATGTATTATAGTACCTATGTAGTGTAAGTATTATATTGTGTTTTTTTCGTTTGCCACCGTCTAATACTATTCTTACATGTCTAGTCCATCCCAATTTTGCCTGGAAGAGATCGCTCATAGCGATAACGCCGCCTTTGTACTTCATCTACTCTTAGCATCTATTTCTGTATTGTTTTGTCTTTGTGTGGTACAAGTACTAACTGTATATCTATCCTCTTTGCTAAATCTTCGGCCACGGCGCGACCAGTCCCAACGAAGACTAGCCAGGTGCGCAGGACATATCTAATAAATAGCGAACAACTGTGTGCGCAAACACAGGTGCACTCTTATATTACCTAACGCTCGTGATCCGATGGGACGGCAGACCCACACGTCAAGTTGACAGGCACTATAATTATTTCTGGGTAGGTACTGTGCGTAGGCATCTTGTTAATATTTCTCCTTGTTTAAATCCCATGTAGCAAAGCCCTTAGGAACAAGGAAACAAAGCCCCGTTTATCAAAGTTTTACAGAATTATTTTCCGTTAAATTATTTATCATTTATTCTAATTATAAACCCTATGATTTTCCTTAATTTATCATGTTGTTTGTTTTGCGTGTTAGATTAACTTTTAATTCATAGAAACTACCTTGGGGTTACAGGGAAATAAGCTTTAACTCACTTGGTTATTAAATAAAAACCTATAATTAATTCATACTTCCTCACCAGCACAGCTACTAAGAAATCAAATAATATCCCAAAACGTTTTTGACTTTGACGAGTCTTGAACCCGCATCCTTCCCTCAGTACGGGAATGTGCTAACCAACCACGAGGTCAAGTGACGTAGGAGTCGAAAAACTTTGGGACTTCCTTCGTACTCTAGTGCCGTTTGATTTCATATAAATTACCCCGAGTGTGTGTGCTTACGCACTATAATAATTATAACCTTAGCACAGATCATGTCTACCCACTGTTGAACATACCTCCCCAGAAGAGGGGAGTTTTGACATAGTCACTACACCGGGTCACCACGCTTGGCATGCGGTTTGGTAATTATCTCTATAGTAGTTGTGTTGAATAATGCAGAGAAGGAACCATAGGTTCCTTCTCTGCTGTCTTCTTCTGATAGGTCCCTTGTTGGCTCTTACGTCATTCATGGACTGAGTCAGAGCGGTCGATTCTTACGCTGCAACCTTCTCGGCAATCTATATACATAATATGTAGGTATTTATAATAAACGAATACTGCTAAATTAATCCTAATGAAATTCAGCAAGGAGATATTTGGATTTTGATGGCTTTCTTCAGGCTTCCAAATACACATGCGTTATGCAGATAAACAATAAATTTATAATTTGTTAAATTATACGTTTCAAATTCTCACATAACAAAATAAGTAATAATAATAATAAAATTAATTATCATTATTGAATATTTAGAAATTCGTCGAAGGTATTCTTTACGAGCGTTTTACAGATGCGTTTTCCTAATTAAATAGTAGCCTAGTTAGGCTATTATTTATTTAGGAATACGCATGTGTAAAACCATGGGCAAGAGGTTAATATCAAAAATACCAGATTTTTCAATAAAAAAAGATGAGGAACAGGATCCCCGCCATCCCTAAACCAGTTCTTTTAATCCTCTAACGACTAAGCTATTTTCGCTAACTTGTTGTGGTATTAAATTTAAACGGTAACTTTTTAATAAAACCACTTTTAATAGGAACATGGTCCCGATTTATAGAACAAACAAATTAGCGGAGACGGTGACGAGATGTTATTAAGAAATGAACAGGGCGGGGACAGGGCTGGCACGACAAACTGCTGGGCTGGCAATTATTTGTAACTACTTAACCCATTTAATGCCCAGTCTCTGCTGTCGCGTCGTGAATAATATGGATATCGTATGGTAGGTATACGTTGGTTAGGTACCTATTTGGCGTAATGAGGTAAGTATCTAAAACGTTTGTTAAAAAAAAACTAAATAGCAATAATAAATAGAGGAACCCTTATTATTGGTTTTTTATGGCTCCATAAAAGTTTTAATTTAATTTTACGTAGATTTGATCACCTAATCACTAGTGTTCTTGTGAGGCCCTTTTGATTTTTTTTTCTGTTACTATTTTGTTCCACACCTACATTTCATTTTCATAGATTGTGTCTCATTTATAGCATCAACATATTCATTTAATAAAGAGCCACATGAGTGAATATGTGTCTTCTAGAGTAAACCTTCGGGATAGATCGTCGGCCACATATTCACTTCCCATCAGATATTGTGGTCCAACGAACTACTATGTTTATAATAATTTATTTGTTTTGAAAAAACTAAAAATTTGTTTCGAATTTTAATTAGTTAGACCCTTAGTTTCAAAAAGTTTTTTAAGTTTGCGGGACAAATACTAATTCCTCGGGAATAAAATTTGTAGAGGTATAGGACCACCTCGAGATCATCTTCTATACAATTCGACGACCGATGTGGCGCGGCGGGCGAAGGTCCGCCTGCGACGCAGAAGGTTGCGGGTTCGATTCCCGCCTTGGGACAAATGTTTGTACTATCTGCAAATATTTGTTTCGGGTGTTCTGGGTATTTTCTATACATAATAAAAAATATCTATCTATGTTATATATTGTATTAAGTTTATCAGTCATCTAGTACCCATAACACAAGCTCTGCTTACTTTGGGGCTAGATGATGCTGTGTGGATTGTCCAGCATTATTTATTTATTTATTTTATTATTAATTGCAAAATAAACATCCAAATCGGTCCACAATTGACGGAGAAACCGACGAACATACCATAATGCCATTATGGCAAAATTTTGTATCTATACCAAAATGTAAAATTCCATATCATATCCTATTGGCCTTATACAAGACACCAGTAGAAAGTATATGTACATATGGACTTACTAGTTATGGTCGAACTTTTAATACCTATCTAGATCAAATTTATAAAATTCAAAGACTACTGAAGTTATTAGTACCCTATAAAGTTAAAACTAAATACTCGGGTGATCCTGACGGTCTATTTAATTACTGTGGAGTATTGCCTATTTATAAAAAGTGGAATTGAATCTACTAATAGAACAATACTTTCGTACAGAGATCCAAGTTCCTAAAAGTCACACTAAGGTTACTAGAAGCATTACGCACAAAAAACTTAATATTCCTTCATTTATTAACGTATATGGCAAGTGAACTTCTCGATGGTTAATACCATACCATATAAATAATTTGCCATTCGAATTTAAAAATAAAAAAATAAAGTAAAATAAAGTGAAATGAATATTAAAGCCTTTAACAAAACATTATTTATCGTAACTTAATTTTATTTACTGTAGAGCATCACTATTTAGTAATAAATGTTATATATATTTTTATTGTTTTACCTTTGCCATGGAAAGGAGCGCAGCGTTGTCGCTCACTGGTCGCTGGCCTGATGCGCGTGATTGCTGGATCACCTGTGTAAAACTTCACACCGCGCCTTACAGCTACACGAGAAAAGGACGGACGGTGACACCGCTGTGCTTGTTGTGTGCGTAACTGCCTGACGTGTTAAATCTATACATACTTATTGCTATTTTTAGTGAACCCTAGTGTCTGGATAAACCTACCATAGGATTTAAGACACTACTAACCAAAAACATGTAATCTCTTTGACAATAAACGATATCTATCTGTAAAAAAAACATACATACCTACAGCCGAACTTAGAACAAACCAAATATCAGAGATCCACCGAAGACATTTAGGTGATGCGTATAACTTTTTTACGAATATAGGCCTACTTCAAAAAAATTGTTTTGAGACAACCCTGATATCTTTAAGAGTAGGGCCTTCTTCGCCCGCGGTCTCGCATATAAATTACGGATTTACACATAATGTTTCATTTTTCACCATCTCCGCAGTCGGGTAACGATTGACGGGTAATGAGCTGGTGTTGCCATCCTAATAGATTCAATACCCGATAAACATCGGGAAATTGAACCAATTTAAGGAAATTGATAGCGAATTTAGGGTAAAAAGTTTTTTGAAAAAATCTTTTATTTTCTTTTAAATTAACCTTGGTATTTAAAACCGTCAAAACAGGGAAATAGTTAAAACCTTAAAAATGTTTAAGGTTCTTATTAAACGAGCTTTTTTAACTCTGAGACTTTTTCTAACACGTACACAAGTCTAGTAGTACCTACGCATGAGTGATATCGGCAAGCAATTAATAATATATCTTGTTATGTGTGTGATGTTATTAGAATTTTAACATAAGTCGTGTAGTTAAACAATGGGATTGAAAATGACGTCAGAACAGTATGCTGTTCCCATTTCATCAAATATAATCTAAGCGGGACAGCATGCTGTCCCGCTGTCATCTTCCATCCCATTCTTTATCTACACGACTTAGCTTACCCCACCTCAGACAAACCTCTGGCCTGTTTTTTTGTATCTTCATCTCAAATACACTTTCTTTTATCAAATGGAGACAGTGCAGCTGTGCTCCTTTTAGTTTGTTGAGAAAATATTATATTTTCTCAACAAACGCACATTATTTACAAAACAAACCCACTTTCCTCACACCATTCATCACTTTATCATCACGATACTTAATATCCTTTTCTTTTCGTCACGTCATCTGCTTAAAATTCGCGATGACGTTTCCCGCGCGATTTGTAAACATGGCATCACTTCCGGTAAGGCCGCGGCGGAAATTCGACCTCCTTTTGGGGGGGCAACCCTCGGGACACAACTTATGAAGGTGTTGTGATGGTTTTCGTACTTTATAGTGTAAGTTTTGTAATATAATAATATTAATTATATTGATGAACACACTGATAATACTGATTCGTTGTATTGTAGTTTGTAGTAGACATTACTGGAAGTATTATTTTTGTAAATTTTGCTCATAAATTAATTACGGGGCGGCTAACGTAGATTATTTAATCGAAACAAGATAACATTTATGAAAGGAAAATAAAAGGTTTGACCTACCACTACTTCAAAAGTTATATTATCCGAGAACTCTTTGGAACTCTTTTCTCTCTCGATTTAAATTACAGAACCTCTTTTGATCTGGAGTCTAAAATGTGATGTTAGAGACTTGCTAATAGCAAGTCTTGTCTTGCTAATAGCAAGTCTTGTGTCTTCATTTTGTTTCGACCTTTTCGGATTATTATATATTTTTTAACAGAGGAATCTGTGATACCGATAACCAACTATGCTGGATGAAGCTATCTTCCACCTTATCTTTATTTACCTGAAAACCCTCCAAGATAATAACGTCAGTTCCTATCTCAAACGACGAAGGAAAACGACTCAGAAAAATAAAAAAATAATACTAATTAACTTAATTGAAAATGCCCAGAAAATATTTCTTAGTTAATGTTCTTTTGCTAATGCTTACAAAAATAAAATTTACTTAAAATGGACGATTTATTTCAGATTTGTGGAGTAAAAATGAACAATTAAAAAGAGATTTTTGCTAACGACTTGCTTTAAGGACCATATTAAGGCGATTTAATTAAAAACATGTAACCACGGGAACTTGGAGACTATAGTTTTTCGCCATAATTAAAGGGAGTGGTAGTTGATACATTATAGAAATTTAAATAAATTCGTACCTTAAAAGAAACAGGAACACGGAGAAAATTAGTTTCTGAAATTCGTCAAAACAAAACAAACATGACGTTAGCATTTTCATCTATTTACACTAGGTAGGTAGGTTAATTCAGATGTACCTATTCATTGCTAATGAATAGATACATCTGAATCATTAGTGTATCAGCCAGACTATTTTCGCCAATAATAATTAGCGGTTTATTTTCTTTTGTTTTCTATTCATAATGAAAAAGCAGCCAATGAGCTAAAATTGTGCAAGTAATACACTGACATATAGTACACCTTCATCGACCAGCAGTGTGGAGTGGTTAATTAATATTATGATTTTCTTTTCAGGTAAGAACACAACAATTAGAATGATAGATAACGTGAGTTTGCAGCATCTACGGAGTCTTGACTTGAGGTATCTTAGATTGCCATCATCTTCTGATAAATTATTTGATTTTTATTTAAAACAAATTATAAAGGGACTTTGTGGCTTAGCGACCACATAAAAAAAAATGGTGATATTATTTATTATTTTGTTGTCTGTGCAGAGTCCTTGCATTAGTTAAGATATACAACAATAACAGAAAAACCCTTGGGCCGCCAGAGTTAGCCGAGGGCACTCGCGATATTTTTTGGCCCGTAGGGTCCCAATGGCGAGCACAGCACATTCTTTCACTAGGGAACAAAAAAATTAAATGAAGATTATTATTGCTCATTTGGTTCTTAATTTTCTTTCAAATTTGCCTACATATTTGATAATGATTCAGTTTAAAATTTAACTTGTCTATGAACTTCTTATGCGAAAGTTCGTGTGAATGTTTGTTACACGTATCTCCGTAACTACTTAACCTGTTTTGATGAAATTTGGTATGTAGATAGTTTAAGTTTTAGAATAAGTTAAAAAAAACTAAACTAATTTTCAAATATTAACTTTTTAGTGGTTTAACAAGGGTGGTAAAGATTCTATGGAAAATTATTATTCCTCGGTTCGATTCACTCAAAACTCGGTATAAATAAACTATAAAGTAAATGTATTAGTACATGTATACATGTATTCTTTATTTTTACAAAACTACTTCTAGGGGTGTGGAATACATTTCTGATATTTGTATGTAAAAAAAAACCGTGTATACTGTCGCAATCCAAAACATGCCCCCCCACCACAGCTTCCAACCGGGGGTGTGCAATCTATTTACACGCGGGCGAAGCCGCGGGAGCATTTAGTATTTTATAAGCCTGAATAATCAAGCGTTATTGATATCTGATTCCACGCGATTAATCCATATAGCATTACAGAGCTAAATTGATTTTCTGCTATAAAAAGCTCGAACGATCACAAAAAAAGCATAAATGAGCCACACGTTGCAAACTTTTTAATCTGTCGAGACAATTCAAATGCTGCATAATGTGTTGGACGCAAAGTTTGAACAATGGTAAGCCGGCAGCGCGGCTTAAACAGGCAAGTGGGGTATCTGCGGCATTGTGGTTGAGCGTGCGAGCGGGCTGCAGGAAGTGCGCGTTTTTGTGGAAAAACGGGCTTTGTAATGAGGGGGTTAGGTAGCTATTTTGTTTGAGAGGTATGGCGTGAGGCGGAATCCAAGTGAAGAGAAGTTATTGAGTAATTTTTTGTCACAGCATGGTTGTGGTCAAAGAGGGACTTTCCTTTTATACCGACTGTTGGGGAGTCATAGGTAATTAGGCACGTCATCTCAATATGTCTTATTCGAGACTCATCCAGACCATCATCCGGTCGACGATAAATTGATAGCAATTACAAATACAATTACGACAGCAATCGATATTGAATCAGGCGACGGATAGTGCTACCGCTAGCGTAGAAAAGCTCTGCGCTCAATCCAATACCACACAGCACAAAAACGTGCATTCAAATATGAGCTTAACCTAATTATATTTAAATACATATTACAGTGACAAAATGCCTGCCCACCAGCTTCAAACGAGTGGTTACCTTCCTCTTTAAAAAATATATTGAAAGCAGATTAGATTTTTTAAATTGTGCAATTATCGAAGACTGCAATAATTTTAAGAAAATGATTTAGTTTTCTATATTAAGTACTTTACGTTCAAACGGTAAAATACCCACTAAAGCTGCACTTGTGATGTGATGTGGGGCACGCGCTATAATTTCCCGCCCCCGGCTTCGGACGCTCGGACACACAAAACTGATGGCGTGCCAGCTTTCTTTTAAAATTAGGGGACCGTCGAGTGCTACTCTATGTTGCTGTCATAGAGTAGGACTCGACGGTCCCCTAATTTGTGGGTGTAATATAAAAGAATAAATAATTTCATTACAGCACGCACATAAAAACCAGAGGGAAGGTCAACGAGCAAAATAACGAAAACCAAAAAAATCATAATATAATATAGGATATTAAAAAGGGTTTTGAAACTAAACATAGAAATTAATTTTCTATTAATTCAAAAGACTTGTCTGTGACAAACACACCCCACACTTGCGTACACATCCTCACACACAAACACATACATACAATCCTCACTGGCTGAACCGGTTAGTTAGACAATAAATTGTCTTCACTAATAAAGTAGTATTAAGATTGCATTTGATCAATATGTACTTTACTTACCTACTGTGTTTCTTTATTGTTTATTTATTTTTATACTTATTTCTTGTTTGTTGCCCTAAATATATGCTTTACTTTTATAAAAATCGCTGCATCTAAACTGTAATAAAACCTAAACAGTTGTCAGTGAGCTATTTGCCGAGAGGTTGAGTGAGATCCCTCGCGTCTACATCACAAGTTTACTAAACTTAGTTAGAGCGAGGTGTTGAACCAAATGGTGAAATAGGTCTACAACACAATATTATTGTATCAATTAAAATATGTATTTTATTATTATTATTATTATTGTGAAGGTGATCCCTTATCACTGCATTCGATTACAATCATTGCAAAATTTAAAATCAGTGTTACGATCAGATATTAGCATAAAAATCAAATAATATTAGCACCTTGTTAGCACTTGGTCGGACAAAGGGCCTGCCCTTATATTTATTGCAAATTATGGCTGTTATCTGCACCATCTTCATCTCTCGATAATGGAATCATGCGGCGAGAGGTTAATGTGGACATACCGATGCCGCTTAAGCCTTCATAGGACCTTCTTGTGCTGGTCAGGGCACAAAAACAACTATACAAGGGGGTTGTTTGAGATGGGTTTGTATGTATGAAGTGAGTGTATGAACTTCTTCTTCCACTAGTGGACATAAAATTTAAGTGAATATAAAATCAATAACACTTTATTTCTCATTTCATAATAATTACTAGTACTTACGATTTCATTTGTCTAAGTGTTTATAATATAGAAATAATGTAATTGACTTCTGACTTCTTCTGAGTGTGAGTCTGTATGGAGGCACGGGCTCAATTTATGAGATAACAAAAACTGCATAGATTATATTACCTACCCACATTTTTATGGGGTTTTTTCGGAGCGCGCGTGCACTCTAGTGTTAAACTGAAGCTTTCGAGGGTTGAATTTGAATTATAAGTTTGAACCCACGAACTTCATGTCTTCTTATTCACTCGAGCTACGCTATTATTTGTGTCAACGACGAGCTTTCTTACACAACACCAGTTTTATCGCTTAACTGCTTCCAAAAATATCCGCCTTATCCTAAAGCCCTATCCACACCTTTCTCTCGGTCTCTCGGCTATCGACAGCGGCGGTAACATTGATACCGCTGATTTATTCCCCATTACACCGCCTTAACTGATCACTCGATATTACCATTTTAAAACACCCTAACGACCCCCTAAATCCGGTAAGAGGTAATTTATTGTGTCAATTTTTGATTTAATTTTGAATGGCGATGATCTTTTTGTTCTGCTAATATTTTAAACCTGGTGAAAATGTTTTAGTTTGGCAGATTAGATTCGACTTAGCAAAGCTTCAACGTCTCAGTTTGTCGGAACATTCGCAAGATTTGTGTTGGTTTTCACAATTGCAAAGTTTGTTTATTTATCGATAAGCATTGGACATTCATTTAGCACAAACCAAAATTTTCCGACTAAATTATCTTATGCTAGGTATACCTACTGCGACTCGTATTGACACGATTTCTTTTATATTATTACAAAATCCTAAGTGCACCATACTAGGAAAGCTTTGACGGTTTGTTACGAATTATTGGCAAAGTAGACAACGATCCAATCTTGCCGATAGTATCTCTTGATAACAGGTAACTACTAAAGTCATTGACAACGGGATATGCACAATGATTTGAGTTATGAGCTTTCCAATATTTTGGCACAGTTTCATTTGGCAGTTTTTATTGGCAGACATACCGATCTACGTAAATTTTTTGTCTTTTGTTTTAAAAGATTTAACAGGTAACCAAGCAACTCTGAAGAGATCACACCTGCTTTGCACACCTAGTAAGGAGATAGACCCGGTCACCTTCGCCAATTATACCGTGTTTACAAATACGAAGATAACCACTTTCTCCCTATCTCCAATAACAAGTTTATCGCGGACAATGCACTATCGCAGAGAGCGCATCGGAGACTGCATCTGTGTAGGGCTGACAGACCAGATAGACAAGAATCCAGGAGACCAGATACCACTGTGGTTGTCCTCAGTGTAGCTCCGTCATAAGATATGGAGAGATTTAAATATTCACGTGTGGATTTCCGTATTCACGTGATATGATTTTTCGATATTTAGATCTTTATTATCAGAGAGGAATATCCTAAAGAATTGGTGAAGAACTATGGGTATAAAAAAAACAGTATGAAACTTAAATTTTTATTAATAACCGTGTTTACCATAGGTATGGTATTATAATATGGTATGACTATTGGTTAGTTTCTGTTGCCAACATTTTGGAACAGTTACTCTGAGCCATGATCTTGAACAACTAAACTTAATAACGAATTAGTAACTATACCGTTTTTAGTAACTGTACTATTTTTAGTACTTAACTACTGTAATTTTCTATCAAAACCCTCAATATAAAAATTGAAAAATTCAAGCTGCCGCGCCGTTATTATTTAATATATCTTTTAACTTAAGTTTAATTTATTGTCAGCCCTACTCGTGTAGCGATAGTGCGCTTCGCTATCAAACAATGTGACACGGCGATAGTCCAGCCGCGATAGTAACGTGATCACACTATCGGTACAAGACGCGGCCATTGTGCTACCACTGTTGTTCTGCATCCTTACCTACCCACTTACCCTAGTATATTTCCATGTTCTGAGACCTGTATCTAAAATTACAATGCCCTGGTTTAGTTAGACTAAATTTAGAATAGTGTTATAAAATCTGTGACTAAATATACATTTATATGTATATGTTTATAACGAGGTATCTAAAGTCATTGTCTATGAATGCTTTTCTCGGTTTCCTTAATTCGAAGCAATTTCCATTTATATTATACACATTTCGTCCTTCTTACCATTTCATAAATTACCCCATACTATCACTCGCTTTTTAACTTTGCAACGCAGTTCATCAAAGCAGTGCTGTAGATTTGATAACCCGATGTATCGACAGCCATAGTTACCTAAAGTGAGACTCTACCAACACTAAAAATAGGTACTTTAGTTTGGCATTTTTAAACCAATTTTTAGAGTAATTATAAAATTTTGTCTCCAATGATTTTTTTAACATAAAAATGCTGTTTTACTTATTCTATTTTCCTCCATCGGCATGTAGATGTTAATTTCTAAAATCGTCTCTTTATTATCTATACATAATATTTATGTCAAAGATTTACGGGTTCTTTTGCAATCGTAAGCTTTTAGCATATCTATGTAAATCGAAGTTTTATAGATTTTAATGTTAATACAAAGATTGTAAACGTTTACAATGTAGCTTGTATTATTGCCTGTTTGCATTTCTTATGTGGATTTAAATAAGATTATACATAATGTAAGTCTTGTTTGTCTGAGATGTTGCAAAGAACTAAAGTAACTCTTCGAAGGTACGTCATACCTTCACATTAATAACATTGGAACTATTTAGTGTTTATTGACAAAGAAAATTACAATTCAATAATAAAAACAAATTAGAACTAGTATTTACAATTGAAACAATTAAGTTAACTGCAGACTGTTACAAACAATCTACAGGTAGCTCAACTAATCCATATCAATACCAGTCGGAAGCGTCCCCAAGACGCTGGCTGCATTGCCCCGCTATATGGCAATGCAGATGCGCTGCGCCAGATATCCGCCAGCTCTCGGGTCACGCGTCGCGTCGTCCAGACGCTCAGATAACTTTTTCAAAACCCGGAGAGCCTCGGTACCCACGGACCTAGGGTCTCGCCCCCAGAGGGAGCAAATATGTTAGCACTGTCGAGACCTGCATATTTGCGTCTCTTGAGATCCTCGGCCAAATCTGCCGCCGCACCAGCCCTCACGGATGTCCTCGGAAGATGGGAAGGCGCAAGTGTGTCGACGCATGTAGCGTCTCACACAATGGGCCTCACCTATTTAGTTAAAATGACAATTTTCAATGACAAAGATTAGAACAAATATACGATTTGGTCAGATGCAATAAAAATTTAGTGAAAATCTTAATACAAAGTTAGAATGTAACAAAAAAATGGATTTGAACAAGTAAATAATGCAACCCATTTCGATTTTGTTCCAAATGGAACAATAATGCTGGTTTTCCATGAGGACATTATGGCGATAATTAGTACATTTAGTAGGCAACTAAGGGGCTAAGCATCATGCAGTCTACACACCAAAACTGGCGGGCCGTGGCAACGGACATGTTGACACAACATTTGGCTGCCCAAAATGTTCTTGCGCTGAATTGTCACACTATCCCGCCGGGCTGTGTCGCCGGCTTTGGAGTATAGACTCCATACGAGGTTGGTTCAAACTTCCCCTATAAACTTGGTGATCAACTGTGATCACCAATACGCCTGCAAGCAAGTTTAAGAGCCTCATTCCAGAACAGATGTCTACATTGATGGACCAAGCCGTTTTTGGTTTTGGCTAGGTTTTATCAAGATCTCCTATAAGGTCATAGATATAAGTAAAATCTGTAGATATGTAACGTCCTCCCAGCGTTTACTCAACATCTGGCCTGTGTCACAACTACACCCAAATACTCACAGTTACATTTCCAATCTTGTGCAAAAATTATAATTAACAACAGAGATTCAAAAACGTACGTAGACCGAGGTGCGACCGAGACAACTATACGCACGCGAAACACGAACGCCGCCGGCGCGCGGCGCGGCAGTCCGACTATGACAGAGGTAGGCGGACCTAATGCCTTCCACTTTCGAGAGGCTGGTACCTCATCTCCCCATTTTTACTGAAATCGATGTATTAGGTATACTCCGTTACTCTCTTGTTACTCGTGTTCTTGGACAGCTGATGACGTTGATGATTTCTCAGTATCTGCAAGTAACAAAGTCATTATCAGCAATATCAGTTGGTATTACAGTATCGCAAGGTGCAGTTTAGGTAACGCGGCGTGCTCTATCGCGGGGCCATCGCTGATTGTGTGGCACTGGCCTAATGCGTTGCAAGTTTGTTACACTGGAGTTATCACGTTTTGTATGTTGTACCGGGTGTGTTGGAAGATTAGTGAAGCTCCATCAGTTTAAAATTGAGAGCAAGTTGTTAGTCCAAGATATCTTAATAGATAACAGGTTTAGGAAGATTTTTATATTGATTCTTCAAAGAGGATTGATAATAATATTAACAAAAAGGTAAGTATTAATACCTTTGTAAAGTGTCTGCTGTGCGGATCTTTGTCCCACTTGAGTGTACCTACTGTAATATTCATAGTAATTCTATTTGGAATAAAGTCTGCGTATCCAAAAAGTTCGATTAGTCAGTCTAACAATTTGGAATATTTCTGCCCAAACACTTAGATTATCGAACTACTTGTAGGACTGGATGTAATAAACGAATTTTTCTGCGTGACTCGAATTATTTTTTGTATCGGAGGGTCTCTTGTCTTGGACATAAGACAACAAATCTATGGAAATTACTTTGGTTTATGTTAATCTTACGTTTCTAATTTTAAGTATTATGTACTGTATATTTCCCAAATAAAACATAATAAAATAAAATAAAGATAATGACTGTGTCCTAGATAAAAAATTGGATAAATCACTACATTTGAAAGCTTAGATTTTTAAACTAGTTTGCCAAGACAGGCGAGCCTTGACATGATTTTAGAAAAAAAAAGCAAATGCAACGGTATGTATGAAATGTATGTAACGAAATACAACGTTTGTTTAGTTACGAAAGATACGAATTAAGAAGTTGTTCTAAAATGTTTTTTATTGCAATTTGTGTACCTACACAAATTGCAATAAAAAACACATTGCATTGAAATTTTTATCTATTTAAGAAATGGGCCTATTTACTAACTACCATCAATATTATGGCTCTATCTATAGCTCTTTTTAATTATTTCTTCTGTAGATATTTTGCGTGTTGTTCTGTAAATGTGTAATTATTACCGGTCTCTTAAGAGTCCGGGCAACAGGAGCCACCAGTGTGTATGCATGTAAGGGTGTGTGCGTTTCTCTTATATGTTATGTGTGCGATTACCTATTTATGATTGGTGCTCCTGAGGACACCGATCTCATGAGAGTCCGGGCAACAGAAGCAACCAACAAAGTAAGTGTGTGTGTGTGTGATATAAATAATATAAATATAGGATAATAGACGGATAAAATAAACAAGTGATAGGTTTGGGCTGACGAATGCGAGCAAGAACGACAAAACATTAGTGTGGTTTTTGAAGAATTAACAAATGTTCCCTTAGTGAGTGCCTAAAAGTGTATAAACTATTAAAAATTTAACCTTTAACCATTAACTCACAGTAACAGCCCGGTGTCAGGAATTTGGCTGTGTTACACCCCCGTGCCTCGGAGACCACGTTAAGCCGTTGGTCTTGCTCCTGACCTCTCCCCGGTCGTGTCGGTCTGCCGTCCCATCGGATTTGAGGTTAGAGAGTGCACCTGTGTTTGCGCACACACTTGGACACTATTATGTCCTGCGCACCTGGCTAGTCTCCTTTGAGACGCGCCGTGCACGCCGTGGCCGAAGATTCGGCTAGAAGGACATCATCATTTAACATTTAAAGGACCAGGCCGCCCAATCGGTCCTCCAGCTTGTCCAAAGCCGTCAAGCGTCAAGAGGACCGATCGGGCCGCGGACGAAAGGTGAATTGAAATCCTCACTCTTTAATATAAGACTGATATTGCAATGAAATTGGTATTGTACATAAGTCTGAGTGAACCGGAACGTAATATAAATAACTTGTCCATTGTCTAGACTACAGCAAAAAAAATAAGAAGCTTTGAAGTGTCATGTCGTGATATACTTAACGGTGGTTTTGTACTCTTAAATACAAATTCTTTTAGGGTTTTCTTATTAGTAAGTCACCTACCTATTTTTGAAATTTTCTTATCTTATCGCATCTTGTCAATAATATTAACTACCTAACTAACTGTTTTCAAATTTTGTTCAGAAAAGGAAGCTGTTCAAACTCACTCAGACAGTGAGCTTCTAACAAAGAACTTTCGAGCAACTTTCACGGCAGACATAAGAAGCCCCAAAACCAGCGTCTCATACCTGTATTATCAATTACATCAAAGTTACGTACTCTACATGAAGTGCGGACTGTATCGCGGGGGTTAATGGTGCGAGAACCCCTGATAACGACCCCCTCCGCCCCCCGGGCTCGGGAGTATCAGCCAACAGCAGATCTGAGATTGGGCAATTGTCTGGTAATAGATTAGTGGGTGTTAGATCGTGTGGTTGAAGAATCGGGAGTTTGGATGTGGAGTTCATTTTGTTATCGTTCCCTGTAGGGTTCGACAGACGAGCCACTAAAAGTGGTCACTCGCTTTGCGTCGCTGTTGTTCGCCACATCAGCTTTAATGTTACCACTATTTTAACAACAAATATCGAGACACCAGGGCTGCAGAGAGCACAATATATTCATATTCATATCATTTATTGTATTGTTCTTAGGTGTAGGTAGTCTTAGTGGGTACACACTACATAGGAGCCCTGTCAGGGCGCTACATTTACTTTGGGTTCGCTCTTGTTAGATTGATAACTTTGATGTTTCATATTAAAGACTGAATTAATTTAGGAATGTTATTATTAAAATAAGTGTAGGTTATATAAGGCAAGAATAAATAATAGTAATTGAATTGAATAAGAT
This sequence comes from Eupithecia inturbata, assembly GCA_963662085.1. Classification (NCBI taxonomy): domain Eukaryota; kingdom Metazoa; phylum Arthropoda; class Insecta; order Lepidoptera; family Geometridae; genus Eupithecia; species Eupithecia inturbata. Next base: position 2,126,258 of record OY759180.1, on the reverse strand, counting down.
AAAGTTTTCATTCTAATAAAACGATCGCAAATTAATGTCAGATTAGGAATAGTCAAACTATATCAATTTAATCTATGTCTAGGTAAGTAATAAAAGTGTCATAAATAAGTAGATAAGCTTAGCGTGTACAAATTGATAATGGCATCCATATAACGTCAAAAACTGAAATAAAATAATCAGGTCCAATATGTCGGGATTAGGCATGTACTTACTAACTTAATCTGTAGGTGCTAGTCTAGTATGTCAGCTTGTACACTTTTGGTTATTTGCTTTAAACTGTCATCGGAGAAGGAATCCTGGATTGAGTAGTAGCATTTTTGTAGTAATATTGTTTCAAGTATTTCATAAAAATATCATGTTTTGGTTCGCATTTTTGGTTTTCAGGTAGTTTATTATATATTTTAATTAATCTAAATTTGGGGCTTTTACTAACCGTTGTTAGGGTTGCATCAGGGAGTGTTATTTTATTTTTATTTCGTCTGTTTGTCATGATAATCGGAAAAAGGTAGTATACTAACAAATAAGGCAGAAAATAAAACTAAAACTAAAGAAACAAAGTAGGTAAATGCTACAATAGCCATACGTACTAAAAACCTACTAAAATAAGATACACTAAACACAATGGACGCCCCAAGTTCAATTATGTTAGTCGGATCCTCACAACACTCCTGGTGTTCAAATCAAACTAATTCATTTGTTAATTTTATTCATTTTGCAAGACGCTACAAAAATAGTGTCTGTGAGAGTATGTTGAAATGTGGCGTGAGAGAGAGTGGGAGATGAAGTTAAACGAGCACTTGCATATAAAATACAAAATTGTTAAATTGCTGATTCATCTGAGTGTCAACCTTCCAAAGGCTTTATGTGTTAAAATATAATCTCTGGTGTCAGATTCTACTTACTTTCAAGTAGGTAGGTAAGGTACAATAATTTTACATGACGCGTTTTCTTTTACTCTCTCGTTTACATATTACAAGACCGTATCCAAAGATAACGTCCCAAAAACTGTCCCAGCCATAAAACACCCTCTGCCAACAAGTTTACGCACCAAACGTATTAAAATCAAAATATTGCCGCAAGTCCGTCATGCTATCTCCCGCCGGCAGGTGAGTAGAGTTATATATTACGAGATTACGTGTGAAAAGGGCCTAATATTGCGAGATTACGTGTGAAAGGGGCCTACAGATTGATCATGCGCGAGCTGACGTTATCGGGCCCTTTAGGACCGTCGCTTTTTCCTATAGCCGATTGAATGATAGAGGGAAATCATTTATTAGTTCGTATTGGTGTGTACCTGTGTGTGAAAACATACCTAAACAGATTGTCAATTTTGTACAGGCCTCAAAGACAACTCCATTCATCAAAAATACTTATATAAAACTAGCTGATGTGTTGTCCTGTACACTTTGAGATTCCCTGAATATTATGATTTTACAACGCACTTTTTAAAATTTCTTTCTGAACTTAACCGGGTAAGAATCTGCGTATTTTATGGTTCTTTATACCTACTTTTTAACCATTATGTGAGACTAACGTCTTTGCAAAATCATTTAATCTAGTCTAGTCTATTCATAAATTGTAAGAAATCTTGCATTTCAATATAATATAATAAAACTCCCAGATCGTATTTATACCATCAGAGTACCTACCTACTATTACCTTATTATTATTATTATTATCTGTGATACACAGGCAGCTCCTAAGCTAATGCGTGTACATCTGAGTCTTTGTCAATGCACTTTAAATATTTGTCTAGCTCATGTAAACTAAACGCAGGTAACATTCTACCTCCGCAAACGGATATCTCCTCGTCTAGCACCTAGCACCCGAATCGGAAAGGATAAATAATTGAGTTTGATGGTGCGATGGTATCGCAGAACAAAGGCAGGCTATCACGGCGCGGCAGCCCGGGCTGATCTGCGCCGCCCGCCCTGCCGGGCGGCTCCACTGTTAGTAACGGACGAGAATGTCTTATGGGATAGTAACGGACGCGACTCTAGTTTAGTTATTGCTATTTTTTCTGTGATTTTATGCTATTGTTGTTTCGTGATCAGTTTATGACGTGTTTTGTCTGTTTAGTTAGAAACAGGACCCTGATTCCCTTCCCTTTCGTTGAGGAAATTCATTTACGAATAAACTGGTCTAGGAGGACCAGAATTATGTGGGACTCGACGTCCTGAGAAGGATGTAATACCAACTAAAACCTCTCCGGTGACCCCTCTCTCACCATTTTCGCCGAACCACGGGAAAATTAAACCTATTGCGGCCCGACTAGCGTCCCCTCTTCCTCCCATACATGGCCGGCGAGCCCACCACTCCACACACTCGCCGACCCCATTCTTCCGTCACGTTCCCTCCCCCGATCAAGGCACAGACAGGACAGAGACAGGTGAACCCGCGAGAATCAGGACCTAGATACATATATTGAAACCGTTAAAATACAAAGGTTCTCGATTTAAGCGTGAAGCTTTTAGGACTTTTATAACGATATCGTTTTTATTTGCTTTTTATTCTTCAATAATTAAAACAAATACAATTATTACATGATTATTGTTAAAAACGGAATTTCCTTTATCAGGAAAATTAAATGACGGACTAAGCACCTGTTTACAACTGCGTAAAGTGGAAACGCACTCGATCGGGTGTGAGCAAAACGTTTTAAATGAATCCCTTATGAAAATGCGGTGTGTATCAGACAGCTGAGAGGCAGATAGCTGTGATGGAATAGAGCCTGTGCGTGAGTGAGCACTGATAATAGAATGTGATGATAACAGAACAACAATTGTTTTATCAAGGGCAAATATTCTGGTTTTATTGACATAAGGGTTGCAGTTAAGTACGTACTTGTTTAAGCTAGTGGACAGACCATTGTTAGTGGCTACTCTCTCAAGCAATAAGCAACAAGCCCTGCTCAGCTTGGGGCTAGATAATGCTGTGTGGATTGTCAGGCATTATTTTTTTTATTTTATTTTATTAATTTATTTACTCGGTACATCTTTAGGTCATCTGGCCAGGCCCGATTGGGGCTCATGGACGCAAACAAACACGTCTTTCTCTAGCTAGGTTTTCAAACCTTTAATATAACTATTGTCGTTTTAAATTTAACTTAGAGACGATCGCGTTCCATCTATCAAAAGGCGCCTTTTAGTTTACAAAATCGTAGGTCTTTTGACAAAAAAAACTTGTTTTTCACGCAAATTCACGCACTCTGAAAATCTCAAAATTTCATAAAAAAAAGTTTTTATTTCGTTGGCCAGTATCTCCTACCTCCACGGATTCCACATTCAAATATTTAAAAACAAAACCGTGCCATAGAGTAGCCCAGTATGCACGCGCATAGAGCGGCCACAAAGCATCGATATCAGTGATGTAGATGGCTGTTAGTTCGAACGAGCGAGCCTCGCCAAATTGTCCGTGACGATACGCGATACGGACTTTTGAATCGTTCGGGAGTGCGATTTGATTGACTTTTAAGTAAACTGTTGATTTAAAGTAAGTATAGGTACTTTTGTCTATTGAATTTGATGTTGTCTTTGTTGTAGAACAACACTGTTCTTATGACCAGAAATAATGTAAGTGGCAAAGATGTACGCAAGGTAGGTCGTCGACGTATTATTTTTTCAAAATGTTGTTGGTGAAAACAAATAATCTTTCGATAATTTGACAACATAAAGTAAGTTTAATTAAACATGCCATGTTTCATTTGTTTATCACGTAGGATAAACAAATGATACATGAAAATAAAATCTGATTGAATATAATATTTGCAGTAATCAAAACCACATACAAAACTTTGGTGCCGCTATGACTTGACACTATGACTGACTGTGACTCAATTGATTAGAGCACTGCCAAGCAAGGGTGCGGGTTCAAGGTCCTGTCGGAAACAAACCTTTTGATGAGGATTTTTGCGTAAAATAAGTAGGATTTTTTTTCAACCAGATGTTCGCTCTTCCGGTAATCTACGAACAGATACTCGATCCCGACATCGTAAAGAGCCAGTAAAGCGCCGCTGAGTGAGACGCGTTCATTAGTTCAATTGAGCTAACACTGTGTTTCGACGCAGGGCCGTAGCAAAGGCCAAAGGTTGGGGGTTCAAGCCCCCTGAATTGCCTTAGCCATCCCATCTATTTTTACCTAGCAATCCTAAGGCCACTGGAGCGTCAACAGACAAAACTTAAAAAAAACTACAGACTGTTCTTAAACTCTAAGAAAAGGCTGCTTGCTCACACAAATCTTGTTCTAGAGGTTTTGCGGGTAAGTTCTTCTCACTTCGCTCGATGACACTTAAAACTAACTAACTAAAAAAAACAAAACATTTATTATTCATGCGTTTAAATAATAGCTTAATTCTAATTCAAATGTTCGATGACACCTTATTATTACCCACTAAATATTAATATTATATTGAGATTTAGAGGTATTAGTTATCGTGAGTGTATCACTAAAGCCGGGTCTCCTGCGGCCTGTTTTTGTGTTTTCTAACACCTAACATCAAATATCTAACAATATTCCTACAATATTTTGTTAGATGTTTGATGTTAGGTGTTACAAAACACAAAAACAGGCCGCAGGAGACCCGGCTTTATGCTATGTTTGCCGCTCGTTGGTTAATCTTTTTTTTGTATTAAATTTGTATTATTAAATGCATTCAATGAGCCAATGATTAACCAGCAGAGCTCGACCCCCCGAAGCAAAGTCCTGGCTTCGGCCCTATTTTGAGGTGTTTCATCTCAATCGAGCTAAGCGGTGTTTCGAGGTGTTTCATTGAGTTTCATCAGCTCAATTGAGCGTGAGGCGGATAAGCCTTGTAAGCATGTCTTCAGGTGTGCTCTGATAGCTTTTGTAAGATGTTTTATGGGTCGCCTTAACCGTGTTTTGCTTTGATAAGATTTAATGAAGCGAAGTGTGTGATGGCGGAAAAATAGGGCTGACTAAAAAGACAAAGCCCACAAGAATATGTTTGAAGCTTTTTCCTCTGAATGCCAAAATCTGTTGATAATATCCGTAATCTCCTCTGATTTTAGATAGTTTTATATTGAATGCTGCAATATCGCTGAGCGCCACGTTTTATTCAGGTAGGTACCTCGTGAGCAAAGTCGCAATCCAAAGCTAGTTAATTAAAAACTCCATGCTCTTACTGAAATTATCACGATCGCTGGGTGCCTGCAACTCCGAGATAAGGGAGGAAGAACGATATGTTCTAAGGACGTTTGAGTAGACAGTTGGAGTGTTTTGCTACATTCAAAATGTTGTTGATGACTGAGTTTCTTTTAAATGTTTAATTTATTTAGTTAATTAAATGATAATAATAATACTAGATAGTTTACACAACATCATCAAGCTAGCCTCAAATTAAGCAAAGTTGAGTTAAGTAAGTTTTGTTGTGAGTTAATAATTTCATTACAGTACATAAAATTTCGTTTGCTTGTTTATGGGTACCAGATGACGGATAAAAGCGTGTTTTATATATTTTTTTATACATTTTTATGCTTACAAAACACACAGACCTTGATCGAAATATTAGATTAGTCTTATAATAATTTCTCCAGCGGGAATCGATCCCAGGACCGATCATCTCAGTAAGACTGTTATGTAGATGTAAATAAAATTAAATAAATAATAATATTTTTTAAATGAAATTTATTATATTTAATTATTGGAGTAGTTTGAGAATGAATGAATGAATGTATGGGATTCTTATATTTTTAGAAAAAAGAATATAGTATTTTGGGAATAACCCCTATTTTCGCACAACACGATTTATTTTGCAAACATTTTAGCTGTCTGCCTTCTTCACCAGCCGTCACAACTAAACTCAGCTTTATCCTTCCCACAGTAAGGTTTATTTCACCTCCTATTTTATTATGCCCCACTCATCATTACATTAGAAACCAAGTTCTGTCACCTCTAGTTAAGGTTTATTTTACATTGTCTGGTACACAGCCTGTTGCTTGCCGGATATTACCCGGTCTATAACGCTCCCCCTACCGGGAATCACCCTGTAATTCCCCAAATTACCTGATTTGGTGTAATTAAATACTTTTCTTTGGTTGTACTTGTACTTGTAAGACGTTTTCTAGAGTTGGTTGTCGATTGTAAGGTGGTAATGTAGTATTTTAATTTTGATAAGATTTTTTTAATAGTGTATAAATTCTACTATGCTTAGATATTTGTTTTAATAAAAGTAACTAAAATTTAAAGTTCAAAGTTTAATTTGCAAAGGAAGAAACAATTATTTTGTACTAAGATATAAATATCTTAAGAGTTTGGAAAATCCAGTTTATTTCATATTTTACAGATGCTGAAAATTACATGGCCGTCTGTCAAGTATTTTTCTCAAAAAACTGGTTTCTACTAGAGCTGTTGTCGTCGGAAAATACGTTCTCATATTTCCATGATCTTGGGTCATCATGAGACCTTAATTTTGGCATGAGCTCTGTACAACATGTATGACATGTTGCCATAGCTATACAAATTATCTAGAAATTTTACTTATAACAGGTTAGGTTTACGACCTACCTATCCGTTCAAACATGTTCGTAGTAAAGCCCTTTAGAATAATAAAACTCAACGTTTAACCAGCCCACAGTTCTTATCGCACCACAGGCACACCTTTAGATCGCAATCTTTTTAATTAATAACAAACAAAATGGCGGCGCTACCTTCAACACCCACATCAATGTGACACCCTGTATCGCTCATTATAAATAAATGATAATAAAAATGTGCTACACTTTATGAAAAGGTTATTTGCACCATCACATTTCTATCTTAATAATAAATTAAGTAGGAGGGCAATTTAATATATGATTAATTGGGTAATTAATGATTTTTAACTATAAACTGGCTACTGCCAACGCCTTCGCACATGTTTTTTTGGGATCAACCATCACATAATGTCTTACCTCAGTAGTCAATATCTTTGACATATACTTATTAAGAATCGTACAATCGTTTATTAGTGAAAAGGCAAAGGAACGGTCAGAGTTGAGGTCTATTAGGGTTAGGGGGAATTTATATTATTTGCATTATGGACGGAAGTTAGAATGGATTATTTGATCTTTATAATTTGAAAAAAATTCATTGAAACACTGATTCCGTTTTACAAAACAACGACCCAAAGTGGTTCGGCTACGAGGAACAACCAATTTTTAGTCCCCCTGTATAACAGTTATCCCTACTCAAAACAATGGCACTAATGTATTTTTCTCGTGATTATCGCTGTATCAAAATCTAATCGATAAAACTTTCACATAGTGAAATCGAGAATTAATTTTACCCCAATTGATTGCATAACTTAGGTGTGTGATTATGACGACCAATGTTGCGCAGTGAGTTTGTGGCTGTGATTCCCACCGTTGGACAAATATTTGTTAGCCGAATCTAGCTTCAAGAGCTTCGATCAAATAATTGATCGAAGTTCAAGAGCCTACCCTCAGGGGTAAGCTAGGGGGTGGGTAGGACGGCATTGAAGTTATTAAAATAACTTTTTCGTCTCATTGTTTTGCTTATCACTACCTACAGGGTTATTGGAAGTTCACTGACACTGCATGACCTGCAGATTCAGTCCATCATACATAACGAACACGTTCGAGAAATCGCCAGGTCTTAATTTTTTTACTTGGCATTGGTATTAGGCCAATCATTTATTTAATAATCGCCCATTAAGGAGGCTTTATTTGAAACTAAGCTTAAAAATGGTTCTACCCTGAATGAATAGTTGGTGAATTTATATGATATAGATCTTTAGGCGGGCATTGGATTCTGAACAACCGTGTTTTTACATTTTGTATGTGAAGTGATTTACATAAAATTATGGGGATTAAGACCTGGCCTCCTTACGAACGTGTTACTGATGATGGGCAGAACCTAGTAGTACTTATATAGTTATTCTGTGGGAGTGAATTGCCAGTCCTGTATATCCAGGTCGATTCAGATGTACCTATACGTACGTATGTGTATCACTCATCCTATTTTCGCCGCACATTGGTTCATTTACTTTTGGTGTTTATGCGTAACCAAATGCAAATTATGGGCGGCGAAAATTTTTTTATTTAGTATAAGTTATACACTCACGAATACATTTGAATCGACCAGCAGGTGCGGTAGGTACAGTCAGCTGCATTGAGATGTAGGTATGTGACAAGCAATGTGCGCTTTCAGTTGACTGGGTGTGAAACTTTATTTAATGTCAAAGATGAATCACATAAAAACGTATGAAGTCCATCCAGTAGCAAAGATTAGGTAATGTTTTTATATTTTTGTTGTTTTCTAATGATAAATATATTTATAATAATTTTATACCAATAAAAAAAAACATAACCTTGTATTTGTATAATTGATAAAAGCTTGAACCCCCGGCGCGCGAGTCACACTTGCACTTGACGGATCTTGTTTTGTGTTGTGATTGTTGCAAAACGAGTTGCTTTATACAAAAGTATGTTTGTGACTTAGTTTCGGTCATGATGAGCTGCCATTTCAGTTGAAATTAAGTACTTACATAAGCTTTCACGCGACTCAAATATGACGCACTTTTACCTCCGCATTAGATTATTACTAATAATCTAAGGCGGAGGTCAAAAGCGCACCTACTAATTTATTTGGTGTATGCTTACATTTTGCAATGCAGTCGAATGTACGAGTATGTATGTATTTATATAAGTACTATAGGTACTTCAAGCGACAGACACGCGGAAATGATTAGCATCCAATAAGGCTGCGTCCACAAGGCTGGTACCTACACGGGTGATAACACGTCCTTGTAGTGGTAGAAATTTGTTTTTCTGCTGGTTCTTACAGCTGTATGATAACGTGTGGTTTGGCATTGGTAGTTAGAAGGTTGTATGGCCATGTTTGACATTAGCTCTATTTCAAAGTTGTTGGGCACTAACCAGCCTCGTGAACTCGTGCCTCGTGTTTGTTTCATAAAGAGTTGTTGGACAACAAAATTACAAAACACATGCGAAAAGGCAGCTGGTTAAAGGAAAGTCTAGCCCAGCAATGGGCGACGAGGACCAGCAGTCAGTCATCATAAGGATGATGATGATGTGGGCGATGATGACGATGAATGACCACGTTTCAAGTTTCCACGTTAGTCAGTCATGCCTGGTAATTTCTACTAAGATAAGTAGAAAAAATGTTTAACGTTCGTGTCTAGCTTAAAATTTAAGTATTGAAGAGTCTTCACTCAAATATTTAAGTGAAGAAGTTACATAATAGCAATAACTACAAAAATTCTCATTTTAAGTGATTATTTGTAAAATTCTTATGAGAATAAATTTTCTTAAACCATTAAGAGTGAATACATCATAGAAGACAATACCAGTTGGCCTATTTAGATGGAATACGATACGATCAGCATCGCGTACTCTCTGAATGTATTTAGATGGAATACGATACGATCAGCATCGCGTACTCTCTGAATGTATTTAGATGGAATACGATACCATCAGCATCGCGTACTCTCTGAATGTATTTAGATGGAATACGATACGATCAGCATCGCGTACTCTCTGAATGTATTTAGTCGAACAGTCCAAAGCCCATGTCCTCATCTTCAGATTCAGACTCTTAGATGAGGAATTACTTATTTATTAGGAATTACTCTTCTATATAGATGTATTTGTTATGTGAATATCTGACAGTACGTATTTTAGCCGCCCGCTCATAGATCGCATTTTGATTGCGAATAAAAGACAAAAGAAAATGAATCAACGAGCGGCGATAATACTTTAGTATGAGTGATACGCTTAGGAATACATCTAATCGAGCTGCGTATAACTCGTAGGGTTAGGTAGTCATGCACGTCCATTCTTATGGTGACGATAAAGAAAAAGGTCCTTGCTATGATCAGATTAATTTCGAGTCAACTTCTTGACAAGATTTTCTAGTCTAGACTTTGTTTTCAGTTTAGTTCAGAGAAAACCTCTGATATTTTCAGTGATTTATTCGATAATAAATATATAAGCTGAAATAGATCACGGAACAAACAATCCAAATTGCTCTCTATTTCTCGCCTCCCACCGTTTAAAATCAAACACCTCCTGAAAAATCAACACCCTTCCGCGCTTACTAATAAATAAGACAAAAGCAGAGATAAGTACCTACATGGGAATGTCATTTGAAACATTGAATGTGAAAGACGTGAAACGTTACGTTGATATAAATGTGCTGTGCGCAACACGCTTTCATACAAAATTGTACGATCACGCTATCATGACCCATCATAACCTACCTACGGTAGCCCACGCGTGCACGATAAACTTCCAACATCAACCGACATCAAAAATTAAGCAAATCGGATTTGTCCAAAAGATAAAATAACAAAAATGAAAAAACACGACTGCATTACGTCATTTGCAATGAATGATGTAAGAATTTTAACTATAATGTAATATATCCTCATAAGTCCAAATCTGTTCAGGCATTAATGGAGATATAATTCATACCATATGAACCCTGAAAATATTACGTTCCTTTTTGGAGCGGTCGCGAAAAAAAAAACAATAACGTCACATTCACATGACCACCACGACATATTTGAGATGTACAGTGATTGTTTTCACATCTTAGTTATATATTTTAAAACCGGGTTAAATATTTTACTGACAACGTAGTGTGTTTAAAATTACGTAGGACATGGATGTGTGAGTGCGATAGGGATGTATTAGCACATTCCGGCGAGAGCCACTGTATTCATTCTTATCCGGAGTAAGGCAGGTTACACCCCTAGTGACGGGACGAGATATCGATGCTTGTTTATTTGCTAGAGGGTGCGGGTGGTCGATAACGTATGTGGAAAATATAATGATATTTTATGAACTTACCAAGGTGTCCTTACGACCAGATCGAGGCGTGTGGAGGGACCTGGGAAAGCCATTGGCATATTTTAGCAGTGGCTAATGATAATTGAATTGTTGGTTAGAATTTATTATTGAAGAAAAGAATGACAATGTTTGATTAAGAAACGAATGAAGTAGGCAATCTTAATAATTATCAAGACCCGTGAGGATTTTTTATAGAAAAACCTTAGCCCAAAAAAATATTTTGAACTTTTTGCAAATACTTTGCAAAAAATGTGTTTGTTTTTAGTTTAATTTTTTTAACCATTTTACCCATTCCGTAAAAACATCGACAGTCGATAGCTAAACGATCGACTATAGCACATCCCTAGAAGGGGGTGACGTCGCTGGCGCGGCGAGATAGCGCGATAGCATCGCCGGGTGGCAGCCCTGATAGTACGAATAATAATAATTTTACTATCGCGATCCAGGGCTGCTACTCACCTCGTTGGAGTCACTTCTAGTGATGGGACGATGCAGTTTGGGATGGGCGGATTATTGTCTAATATTCTTGATCAAAGTTACAAAAAAGTATATATTGGATAATAAAATTATGCTTATCTTTTGCGCGGTTACCCGCTGGATCTGCATCCAGCAGCGCAGGATCGGCGAGTGGCGATCTTTAGGAGGGTCCTGTCGTCGTCGCGTCGTTCGGCTGATGTAATGATGATGAGTAGGTATTTTTGCAAGGATTACCAATAAGAGCTGGATTCGATCAGCCCAACACTTGAGTGGCGCTGATTGGAGTAGGTCTACACCCAGCAGTGGGTAGAATTGGCTGATGATTCATAATTCTTAATTCTTTATTGCACTAATAAAACAAATACATGTAAAATTTAAAACTAGAGAGGTTATGGCAAAGGCGAGCTTAACACTTAAAAGAATTTTCTTCCAGCAAACCTTATTGGGAGAGGGAGACTAGATGACTAGACTAGAGGACTAGAGAACTAGACTTTTTGAGTTTTTGGAGAACATATATGTACAATTTTTTAATTGTGAACTTTCGAATAATTTAATTTTGTATGTGAAATACCTTTATTAGGGTATAAGTCTCAGAAAATTGTAATTTTAAGGGGTTGGCAGAATTACAGATATGCCGAAGGTGTCTGAAAACTGAAACTACCCAACAAAAAAATACTTTTTGGTGTAAATTGTTAAAACTTTAAATGGCCGTCAAGCTACTAGAAAACATCAAATAAAATCATTGACTGACCGAAAGCGACTTCTGCATCCGGCTTAGCTCCCCGGAGGCAGGGGGCAGGGGGAGGGGCAGAAAGGGGGTAGGGGGTGCTTATCTCAGACGCGTAGATTGAATATATTTCATGTGTGACTTCATACTGGCAATCGGAGATTTTATACTGTTTCCAAGTTTATAGCTTACACTGGAGTCTCTAAATTACATTGTTAAACATAAGTAGACTTTTAAGTCCCTTCCTTGGGCCTTAAGTTTTTCTAAACTAAAACACCAGTCTCTTACAAACAGAGCCCTGAGTTCAGTTTGACGATAGTATAGAGACGTCAACATTTCGTCTTGATTTTTGTATGTGATTTTAAAATGAACAAAAAAGATATTGATTTTTGAATTTATTTCTGTACAAAGGAAAATTATAATAACATGGCCAGGTCCTGCCAGGTGAGAAGATATAGTAAAAAAATATTTGATTGTCAAGAGAATCCAAAACGACAATTGATTCGTAGATTGTTTTAGCGTGGGTTCATAGCAAATGGCTTACAATGTGCGCTAAATTTCTTGTATAAAACTGTTAGCTTTGGCCCGCGGCTTCGCAAGCGTATTTTCGGTATTAATACCTATTATCTAAGTTTGGCTATCTTCTAAATGTGTACTTCAAATTTCATCTTGGTCTGTTCAGTAGTTTCGGAGGGAATTTCGGCTTTATAATATTAGTAGGAAGTAGGATTGGATCGCTGTCATACGTTAAAAGTACATAGTTCCTCACAGTATCCGGTAGAGGCACTGCAAGGCGCTAAATCTATGGAACGAAATGAAGTTTTATATGCAAAACTTATCGTTAGCCCTCTTAAACCTTCTATGTCTCCTGAATTTTTCACTGTGCCACAGAGGTCGTTGTAAAACTCCAAGGTCATACAAGCAGGTGATACCCACAAGGATAAGCGCAAACAACTGGTTCCATACGTTATCATTCGCGGGTTCGATTCCGTGCCAAGCTCATTAACTGATACCTATTCGTGAAACGTATACTGATAACACGGTGATAAGACTCATTTGAATTGGATGTATCATGTGGCCTTATGTATTTTATTTTATCACTTTTGAGTAGTATTTTATAATTACTTACGGTGTTACTGAAAGTATATCTGTCTAGTTATTTCGACCGTAAGGAAAGGGATATTTATAGAATGGATTTTAGTCGACGGGGCAGTAAAGTCAGGTACCTTTACCGGTAACTAAAATGTATCAAAATTACTATTTAACATTTGCACGACTAGAGTCAAATGTAGTGATAGGTAGGTACTCTATTCTAAAACCATTGTTAACCTATATTTATGCAAATAAATGATATTTCATTTCATATTTCATTTCATTTCGGTGTAGCTACAGAAAAATTACTATCCATAATTTTTAGAGAAATTTTCATCCCCATTATAAGTTCTTTAAAAAAAAATTACAGTAAAAAATAGGCATTTTACGTGAAATCTTTTTTGATGCTATTCGATCCTGTTTCTTATACTGACCAAGAACTTCTGTTGGACCATCTGAGGCTGGAATACTAAAAAAGTCAGAAATCGCAAAAAATCTTTTCTCATTCATTTTATGAGGAGTCCAAGAGTAGCTTATTTTTTACTCAGTAAAACTTTTCGTTCAAAAATTGTTACATATAATAATAATAATAATAATATATGTATTTAGGCATGTTACATAGGATAGGATAGCATAGCCATTAATATATTTTTTATAATTATTATTGTTTTTAACTTAATTTTGCAAACTAAAACAAATTGATACCAATCGAAATAGCGTTTTTTGGTGTTCCCAATAAAAAAATCTGGGAACCCCCAAAACACACTAAAGTCGTTTACAACGGGATATTTACCATGATTTGAGTATTGAGCTTTCCAATATTTCGGCACAGTTTAATGCGCTATGATCACGAAATAACTGAAGGCACTACGAGTGAGTTTTTATTGGCAGACATACCGATCTACCCTCATTTTTTGTCTTTTGCTACGTACGTTACCACTACCACCGGTTTCATTATCGAACGCAACTCGATCACGACACACAACACTGACGGTATCAGAACGCGGCCCGGTTGGTACATCACTTCTTCGGTTTTTAAATTACCAATAACCCCTTTATATTTGAATTACCAAAAACCAATAATAATATTTCCATTATGCATAATGCTTATGAGTTTGACTCCCTGCTGTGCTGTCATATATGTAGGTGGACAACGACCAAGTTTGGGTGCCTAAGAAATTATACGACGTGTATTTTTATCAATGTGTAATCTGATATTTTAGACAATCACATATCTTTCCCATCAATAACGGTCAAAGACCTTCATTCAGCTACTGGTAATGGTTTTATTCATGAATATAGGATGATCTACTTACCATAATAGTTATCCAACGGTAGCTCTACCGAATGCCACCAAAAATCAAATCGTATTAACAAAATACGTACACTGAAATTTAAGCCAGATACCCTATTAATGGTAGATAGATTGACCGCAAAAAATATTTTTTCAAATGGTTATGTTATTAGGCTGTATTAAACACGGATGTCAGGAATTATTCTTGTAAATAATAAACTATAGCTATAGTCTGTGTTAATGATATCTGCATGATGCGTTTCTACGCAAAATTATTTTAGCCAGTATCTAATCATAGATTAAAGCAAAAATCAAATTCGGCAAACTATTGGCATAACTCACGCAACGGGAGTCTATAATTTATGTCCAACTTTCAAAACGCGCGTTAAATTTAAAACAAAGCCCAAAGTGTTCGTGTTTACGATCTAAGACCCGCTTAGATTATACAAAAGTATGTAAAAATACATTAAAAGCATTTTTCCTTGAACACTCCAATGGTCAGAACATGCCACGACGCGTGTGCAGCAAAGATTGCAGCGATAAGGCCCCCACTTTGCATAATACTGCAGATTTTTTCAACAATACATACCTGGTAATGCGCTAATGCGAGTGAGGGTGCAAGCTTAAAGAGAATGTGCTGTAGTGGTCTTGAAACCAATAAAAAAAATTCTCACCACCTAGTATAGGTATTATTATTATATTATACACTATATATATATATATATAGAGGTATACTAAGTATAGCGATTATTTTTATTAGTAAAGTGATGAAGTTGAATAAATGATTTTCGAATATTGCACGCGTTCGATGACGATTCGATGTCAGTTTTATGTAATTTTTTAGTAATTTTTGGCGCGTAACATGGATGAAAAGTAATTTCTCTCCCTCATTTACAAAACGCCACGCAGGTTTTTGTATGGCTTTCATGCAAATATTAATTATTATTATTTTCTGATTAATTGATTTCTATTTTTTGTTTTGTTTTGTAATTTTACTAACCATTCTCAATTTCAATTATGTGTTACTAATAAAATGGATACATAAGTCTGAATAAATGAGTTTTCAATTTCAATTAAGTATCATCGGCGGTTGACTAACCGACTGTTACAAATTTGAATCGCTACCGCTCATGCGTTAGACCTCTTCCTAAGGTCAACAGCAGGTCGCAGCCTAAGTTTATGATTGAATTGATTAAATGCAATTTAATTTCTTTTCAGGTAAGTAGGTCATCGGTGCAAGGAGTTTGCATCTCGTAGTAGTTGCGAGTATCGAAAGGGTCGCTTTCACCAAACATACGTAAGTATCTATTTATAGGTTAATCGAGTTTGAAGTTCCCATTTATCGAACGCAAGTCGGTCTACCTCTTTGAAAGCTCTTTTATAAGAAGTCAATTGTCATATATTTCTAGAAATTCCTTTATGAAAAGCCCCTTTTCTAGTTCCCTTGTTTTGTTTGTGATGCGTATTTGTTTGTGAGTGTATGAGTTTGTTTGAGTAGTGTGAACTCATTACCTACTCCCTGTAGGTAGTGTTTGGAGCTACTGATCTTCTGTGAACAGAAACATTTCAAAGTCTGTGTCTAGACTACACACCAGTCGGCGGCGGAATAAGCAGGCAGCGTCTTGGGGACGCTTCCGACTGGTATTGATATGGATCAGTTGAGCTACCTGTACATTGTTTGCAACAGTCTGCAGTTAGCTTAATTGTTTCAATTGTAAATACTAGTTCTAATTTGTTTTTATTATTGAAGTGTAATTTTCTTTGTCAATAAAGAGTTATTATTATAGATAAAGATATTGACCCTGTACTGTAAGGCAAAATCCTTCGTACCTCCACTTTTTTCTGCAATCAGATAACTTTCCCAAATATTTATTCTAAAGTTATCAAAGCTAATCAGCTTAAAGTCAAACAAAAAGCAAACATAACTCAGGGAACGTGTTTCTCAACGCCGCCCTACTGATAAGGATGTGCGGGCGATACGCGGGCGGCGATAAGCCCGGGGCGATAGCCGCCCGCCCTGCGATGCTATCGTGATTAAATAGCGTCGTTATCAGCTGGCGACGGATCTTGGGCGGCAGGTGAGTGGCGCGACAGAGAATAAAAAAAGACTTTATGTGTGTTTTCTTTCAAATGACAGCTAAATAATAGAAATAATAAAAATTATATATAGTATTTACAATTGAAACAGTTGAGCTAACTGCAGACTGTTGCAAACAATCTAGAGGTAGCTCAACTGATTCATGTCAATACCAATCGTAAGTGTCCCCATGACGCTGGCTGCATTGTCCCGCCTGAGGCGCTGCCAATCCAGTTTATTTTGAAATCGATAGGGTTTGGTTTTGTTGCTCACAAAAAGCTTTGGTTCACAAAATTTTTTAAACTTTCATACGTCATTAAACAACACACGTTTCAGACGTATAAAAGATTTCATCTTTAATACGTCTTCATACCACAAAAAAAAGCACATCTTGCTAAATAAATTAATCTCAGCTTTTCATAAAGCTTTACACGAAATTCCTGAAAATGTCAAATTCGTAAGGATTTTTTTCTCTGTGCAAATAAACTGAATTCCCTCCCAATCAACCGTCACCGAAAATTAACAACACACCTCGGTCAATCGCGATAGCTCAAAATATTGTCTCTGTGCCCGCACTAATCTACGTTATATGAATACCGTTGTCTGTGAATCCGTCAAACAGATGAGATAACGTAACTTTTGCTGTTTGTTACCCCCCTCCCCCTGCCATACATTACCTCCCCCGGCTGGCAGGATTTGGTAGCTGCTGATAAGGGTTATAATTATTTGGCCTGAGATTTGGATTATAGCTTTTGCGATTGCCTAGACTTTTGTGAACCTGTCATGCAAAATAAACAGGATCGTAATTTATTGTATGAAATGGAAGTCAGTAGAAAGTCTCAAATATATTCGACTTGTCGAGTACTTGTGGCGCAATTGGTAGCGCGTTTCTGTACTGAATGGAAGATTGCGGGTTCAAGCCCGCGTTTAGGTGCAAAATAATTAGGATATTAAATAAATACCTGATAATGAAATGATGATTCACTTCTTATTAAGTGAACGCAATAAATGAGTCAGCTATTGAACGACCACAACCTATGTATCTATCTATACTTAACCTATGAACCCTGTTCTCATGTAAGTGACATTGTACAATTGTCTTTTTAAGAATAAATGAATATTAAACGTATACCTAGAAATGGAAAAGGCTTCATTCACCTATGCCTCGACTTAATTGGCCCGTGCATCGAGAAGCACAATCATAAGCCGAGTTGCTGACCAGCGTTACGGAGCGTAATGTAGCTTGCTACACAGCGAGCGTTCGTGCAGTCAGTACGGGGAAAGAAGGTGATTGCAATGAGCAACGCTCACGGCGTAACGTATCATGCTCGCTGCGAATGGTTCGTTACGCCGCGTACGTACACCTCGTGTGCCTTGCGAGGTATTTCACCTGACCTTATCCCACACAACTAGTACTCTGTTGGATATAGGTACAAAACGAATTATAGGCGACCTACGATGACTGCGATATTGTCTGACATGTGTAGGTAAATTTACTGATTCGTGTTTTAACTGAATTGTTGTACGGTCAATGACAAAAATCTACACAGAGTGTATCTCTCAAAAGATGACCACGAGGTAGGTATATATCATTATTGTTGTGTTTCAATAACAGTCGGAAGCGTCCCCAAGACGCTGGCTGCATTGCCCCGCTGTATGGCAATGCTGATGCGCAGCGCCAGATATCCACCAGCTCTCGGGTCACGCGTCGCTGGATCACTTGAAATAGTAATAGTATTTATTTGCTTAAATATAGGTAGGTTAACAATGTTTTTATATATTTGACTATATAGAAGCGTAAATGTTTAATCCTAGCAATTTAGATACATTTTAGTTAGTTTTAGTTTGCTATTACAATACAATACTAAAAAATAAAAATATTTAGAGAACACATGCATAAAACCGTCAAAAAAAATAGAGAATAATCGTTAAAATAATATTAAGTACATGTCAAAAATTAAAATTATACCATAAAAACAATTTTGATACAGCCAATTATATAAGTTATGATTAAATTAATTATTTGTCAGTTTTCTCATGTCACTTGGAAGTTTATTATATGGTCATTGGGTAGCAGTTCTTTTTACATAAATCTAAATTGAGGCACTTTAAGTGGTTTTTGTACAATCTTTCTTTTGTGTATCGACTTTTCATCAGTCTCAAACAATGACAAGTTGTTTTTAACAAATTTCAACATCTCCAAAATATATGTACAGTGATGGAAATGTTAAAAGTTAATTCGTTACTAATAAAGTCCTACACGATTCTCTCCGCTTTATACAAAATATGGCCCGATTACACTTTTTTTGGGCTACGAAAGCTCTATGAGCATCCGTAGAGTTACCCCAGATTATAACGCCATATCTTAAAACATAGCAAACATGGCTGTGGTAAACTGTTAATGCCGTTTCAATATTAGTAAGATCCTTGATTCTTCTGAGCGCAAATATGAATTTATTATTTTTCTTACATACATTGTCTATTTATTTCTTCCAATTGAAATATCTATCAATTGTTATTCCTAAATATTTTACATATACTTCCTCAATGTCTTTGTTATTGTAATTAATGTAAATCTTAGTTATGGGCGGTTTGTGTACAAAAATTCTAAATCGAGTTTTACTAGTGTGTAGTTCTAATTTGTTTTTATTATTTGATTGTAATTTTCTTTTTTTGTATTTCATGATTCACGTGAATATAACCTCACACCTATTTATTACGTTAACGACGTTCGTCACAGTTGGTCGTAGGGCGGGCGTTATCACTCCTGTTATCAGTTGCCCGCCTTATCACACCCCTATACTCTTATCAGTTTCAAGGGCGACTGTTTGTGCCCCAATTATTTTGATTACGCTGAGAAATCTTGTAGCAGCTGTATGCTGAAATAACGTAAATATGTGTATAAATAAAACCTCAAATGCGAGTCGGACTCGCGCAGCAAGGGTTCCGTATACGTAAGACCTTATTTCTTACCAAATATTATGATTCTAGGTCAACGGGAAGTAGGTCCATAGCGAGAATCAAAAATTATTTTGTGAATAAACTACAAATTTACGGTTTTCTGATTTTCCCTTTATTTGTGCTATACACGACCTAGCTTCTTGCCAAATTTTATGATTCTAGGTCAACGGGAATTACCCTATAGGATTAGGTCCATGGCGAGAATAAAAAGTGTTTTTTTTTTATTGAATAAACTTCAAATTTACTGTTTTCGTATTTTTTCTTTTACTTGCGCTATAAGACCTTGCTTCTTGCCAAATTTCATGATTCTTGGTTTACGGTAAGATATAAGGTCCCTATAGGTTTTGCGTGCATGTGATTCCTTTGGAAGTTTCAAAATATTCGAACATTAACGGCTGTAACTTGATTGCGTTGACTTAGAAGTTTTATTTATATCACGGCTCCAAGAAGTTACGGATTTGAGTATTTGATGTTAATTTTAACTCGATACGTGTCCACAAAAAAAGGGGGTTGACTTGACAGACGGACAGACGGACAACAAAGTGATTCTATATGGGTTCCTTTTTCCCTTTTGAGGTACGGAACCCTAAAAAATACAAGAATAAGGTATTTTTGAATAGGCCGAATACTACCACTATAAACACTACAACGAAACAATTGGATTTTTTTACTAAAAACTTAAAACCAATTTTAAATTAAAATCTGCTCCTGGGTCTCTTCAAAACAAATGTAGGTGTCTTCTAGGCCTTCGTGATACATCATCGTCCACATCGTCACTATCCATCAGGTGAGATTGTGGTCAAACGAAGGCCTCATCACCATCATCATTCTATATTAGTCCACTGCTGGACATAGGCCTCCCCTAATGAGCACTATAGTGCCTTGTCTTCAGCTTGCCGCATCTAGCATCTACCTGCAGTCTTTCGCAGGTAGTTGTCCCACCTAGCTGGAGATCGTCCTACACTACGTGCATAGCTCTTTCCATAGCTCGCTGAGCGACCCTGAACTGGTGGACCTACCCTACTGTGAGTGTCCACGTCTCAGCTCCGTAAGTCATGACGCGACGCACTGATTGAAAGCTTTCGTTTTCGAGCATTGCGGTATGGATGACGAGAAGACTCGACGTAGTTTTCCAAAAAATTTACGAGAAACGAAGGTCTATTGTCTATAAAACACCTAAATACCAATACAATGCCGAAGCTATGATATAAATCAATAGATCTGCACATATAAATATGTAAATAAAATAATGTTTTAAATCTTTACCTACCTACTTAAAAGAGCACGTCTCAGTTTGGTTGTCCCAAAGCTATAAAACTAAGTTCCATGGCCATAAATGTTTTTTTATGTTGGCCTTTAATAAACATGATAGAACATTAAAATAAACAAGTTAATCTGAATTAAATCTGTTTCTTGTAGCTGACATTGTCTGTATTTTCCGACTACTATGTTTTTATCTATGAATAGATAATGTACCTATCTGTTTAAATTATATTTAAATAAATTGCTGCGCCCTTGCAGGGTACACGTATGTATTTACCCCTAAGCTAATTACCACCTATGTAGTAAAAACAATGTGTTAATGTACATTTAAGTATGCAATAAATAAATCTGAATCTAAAGAAAAACGCTTATCTACCAATTTTTGATATTTGAAGACAATCCTTTTAAGGAAATTGTTTATGTTGATTCTGTCCACGGCTTTTCATGTAGTTACTACATAAGGCTCATTCCACAAAAAATGGCCATGCCATTAACCCCTGCGAAGGGAATTTCTGGACATTTGATGACATCTTCGAATATATTGCAGTACCTACCTACCTAGCAGTGAAAGTGTTTTCAGACTCGGTCAGTGTCTGAAAGTAATAGGTAGTAGTTCCGATGATTGTCCAATACAAACAAATTTCTGAAATGTATGTACTAAGTACTTAATTTTTGTAGATATTCGTCAGATAGCGGTCTCTGACTGGTAGCTCAGAGACCGCTATCTATATCTATAGTTGAGGTTGTAATGCGCGCCATTTTGTGAAAAGGTTAGGCAGGATTTCGCGTCCATAGGTGCTGGACAGATCATACGTTTTTGGAACGGAGCGGGCGTAAGCGCATTAATGAAGTTTTACTTATTTACAAGAAAACTATACAATTTATGAAGAAATAGGTTCAAGGAAATGAATCAAAATAAGTAATTTCAATAGACAGCAAGTTTTATGATATTTCAACCAAATTATGTGCGAAACAGTGCACTTTCATGTTTTTTTGTAGTATTATTTTTTCTCAACCGTTTTCACATTCAAGGAACTAAAGGAAAATGTTGAATTTTATTAAATTCAAGTTTTTTACGTCAGGGGACCCCGTGCGTACTGAGATCTAGGCCTAGATTGACAACCAAACCCGTTAGTTTTGCCCCTTAAGGCTGGTGTATGGCCCAAAGGCCTTGAGAACACAAAAATAATTATCAGTAGCCTTAAATATACATATATATTTTTTTTTAATTTCGAAAAATATACGAAATTTGGATATTTCTTCTAAACACTAATGAGTTTGAGTATTTTTCTTTCACTCAAATGTTTGTCAAAGTATTTTACACACATTGAACATAATCACGAGTAAAACAAATTATTTATACGGCTACAGATATATATATGTATATATATATTTATATTCACAAAATATATACATTATATATTTTGTGTCTTCAAGGCCGTTGGGCCATACACCATCCTTAATTGACAAAAGTTCAAACCCTCGGCCTCGGTGCGCGAATCACATAGGTACGCACTTGACGGATCTTGTCTAACGTTGCGTTTATTCCTCATCCATCAGGCAATGAAACTTCCCTGGTTTACGTTTTATACCTAAAACTAGACTTTTATCCTTCTAGACCCCACTTAGTAACATATTAAACTGTAAGTAATATTATATCACAACGCACGAGCAAAGAGTTCGGCGAGCTTATTACCCGTTTGTCGCAGCTATCGGCAACTTCCGGTGACGACCGAGATAGCGCGATAACATCGTGCTAATTAAACTTATCGTAGACCAATTATTTATAAGCCAAGCTTATCGACACCATTGTTTGTAAAGTTTGCGGCTGGGACACATGGATTCGAAGTTTGTAGAGTATCCCCTTTACGTATGAACTTTCCTCCACCGTAAGCAGTCGCTTAAAAGTCGTTTGTCTGTGGAATAAGTCAGAATGAGAAAGAACACTGCTTAAAGTTGACAGATTTTGGAAGTAGGAAAGGGGTTACCTATTTTTTTTTAAATAAGGTTCGCAGGAAGATGTTTAAACTTAACTTATTGGATTCTTTTCTGTAGTTCTGTATTTCTGTAATGCACATAATAACACAGCATATTTTTTTAAATAGGATATGTACGTGTGTATAGGCGAGCTTAATCCTGAAAAAGAGCTTTCTTCCAGCCAACCCTTTTATCAAGGTTTTAGCAAATCACCTATGCGATATACATAGTTTTCTGTCAAAAGCTCCTGGTGTAGGTAAATTATTTATTACAATTTTTACGACATTCTTTTTGACATAATTCGTAAACATACGCCATTAACCTCACATAAATCCGCGACTTTTCCTATCTGGTTTAGTAAGCCTTTAATTAACTGTATAATAGAAAAAAACAAATTCCACAAGGTTTATAAAAAATTTGGTAATCCGCGCGATTACGACACTTTTTCACTATTACGTGACCGATGTAAAGCTCTGTCTGAAGAATGCTATAAAAGATATATTTCATCCACTGAGGACTGTATCGAAAAAGACATTAAATCTTTCTGGAGGTTTGTGAATAATAGAAAAGGCCATGTATCTATACCCCAGACGATGTCATATGGTAATGTGGTGACATCCAATGGACAAACAACGTGTGAGCTTTTCTCGAGTTATTTTGGTTCTGTTTTTGTTAAAGACTCGTGTTGTGAGTCTGTTGCAGATGTTGATGCATCAGTAAATATTGATCATTGCATTTCTTCTTCTTTATCACAGGTTTCAATAAATAAAAAAGAGATTGAACTGAAAATTAGGAATTTGGATGGAAACAAGGGTCCAGGACCAGATCAATTACCTCCATCTTTTATTAAATCTTGTGGCAGGGAGCTCCTCTTTGTATAATATTTAATAAGTCCCTCAAATTAAGTACTTTTCCAAGTCAGTGGAAAACTGCGCACATAGTTCCAATTCATAAAAGTGGAGACAAATCTCGTTGTGAGAATTATAGACCTATTAGTATTTTATCGTGTTATGCAAAACTATTCGAATCATTAGTTTACGTTCGCCTCTACAGCCACATACAACCAATTCTTTCTGATAAACAGCATGGCTTTGTTAAGAATCGATCTACGATAACTAACTTACTGGAGTACAAACATTACCTTTGCCGAGCTTTTGCTACTGGAAGTCAGGTTGACTCGATCTATACGGACTTTTCTAAGGCTTTTGACAAAGTCAATCATCGACTACTTTGTCGTAAGCTTTTTACTTATGGTATACATGGAAATTTGTTTCGCTGGATTTCGTCTTACCTTGATAATAGAAGTCAGTTGGTGGCATTAAAAGGTTTTGTTTCCTCTCCAGTGGTGGTGTCTTCAGGTGTTCCTCAAGGCTCCCATTTACGACCTCTACTTTTTGTTATTTTTATTAATGATTTAGTTAGGCGTTTATCTTCTAATTGTCTTTTGTATGCAGATGATTTAAAAATCTATAACGTTATTTCTAAGCCATCTGATTGCTTGATTTTACAGGATGATTTGGATACTGTAGCTATGTGGTGTGAGATTAATAAGATGTGTCTAAACGTAGACAAATGTTTCGTAATCTCTTTCTCCAATAAGCAGCAAAAAATTAATAGCACCTATACTATAGATGGAAATTTACTAAATCGTTCTGACACGGCTAAGGATCTGGGTATTATATTTGATAGTAAACTCTCTTTTAGACCTCACTATCATCAAATCATATCAAAGGCTAATCAACTTCTTGGTTTTGTCTTTAGGACGACAAAGGGTTTTACAAAACCTCGCAGTCTTTTATACCTCTTCTTTGCCTTGGTCAGAAGTGGTTTGGAATATGGCAGTCCAATATGGTCCCCAAATTACAAAGTACATATCAATGCAATTGAACGAGTGCAAAGAAAGTGTTTAAAATTATTAATTTATCGTCAACAACCTGGGCGCTCTACTTTGAGCTATGAAGATAGGTTATGCAGATTTAATGTTCAGTCCTTGGAGACGCGTCGATTATACTTTGATTTAGTTTACCTGTACAAAATCATGCATTCTATTATTGATTCTCCCGAATTGTTGTCGCATATTTCTTTGAATACTAAATTTAGCGCCCGTAGAGCAAATCATTCTAATTTATTTTCATTACTTACTTATAAAAATAACATTTCTTTTTACAACCCACTATCGAGAATGTGTCGCCAGTATAATGAGCTATTAAA
This sequence comes from Eupithecia inturbata, assembly GCA_963662085.1. Taxonomy (NCBI): domain Eukaryota; kingdom Metazoa; phylum Arthropoda; class Insecta; order Lepidoptera; family Geometridae; genus Eupithecia; species Eupithecia inturbata. The sequence continues at coordinate 2,101,350 of OY759180.1, read as the reverse complement.
GTCGCATATAGTGTTGGACATATTTTGTCCTAGTTTGTATGGTTTTGTTAAAACTGCTAAGGACATCCTCCATTCGAACTGCAGGGGAAATGATGCTTGTGAGAGCAACATAGCCACTGTATCCTGAAGTCACCATTAAATACATAGGTATTGCTGTTTTGTGTTATTTTACATATCTGGTCTTATTTTTATTGATTGTTTTATTTTTGTATCACCGTTTTCAAACCAATCTAAACTTTTGTTTACATTTCTACTCAATATACCTAATTATTTGTTGAGTGCACATAGTGTTACGTGTCAAGCCAGTTCATATTTTCTCAGATTTTTGTGTTCTATTATTGTTATTGCTTGTTATGTGTTTTGTGTACCAAATAAATAAATAAATAAAAAAAAAAAAAAAAAAAAAAAATCTGACAATGTATGACTCTTATTACTCACCGCCTGACTACAATTTATAAATAATAGATAAATCAATAAATGCTGGACAATCCACACAACATCATCTAGCCCCAAGCTAAGCATTAGGGCAAGCACGCGGATTGTTGTCTAAGGTAGAATAGAGAAAAATTATGTCACTTTGTCATCGAATGCGTAAATTATTTGAAATTCATTCCTTCAACTTTAATAATACCTCTATACGCAATGTATGACGACGCGATGTTATTATTGTCTATATATGTCCCTAGAGAACAATGCTCGTGCTTGGCCTACAGAGCTTGTGTTATGGGTACTAGATGACTGATATACATAATACAATACATAACATAGATAGATATATTTTATTATACATAGAAAATACCTGCTGGATGCGGCAAGCTGAAGACAGGGGGTGCTATTGCGCTCGTTAGGGGAGAACACCCTGTACAAATATTTGCAGATTTTACAAACCTTTGCCCCAAGGTAAGAATCGAAACCGCAACCTCCTGCGTCGTAGGCGGACCTTCGGCCGCCGCGCCACATCGGTCGTCATATTTTAACTCTACTCGCGTACGGCCCGTGCGGGCTCGTTTTTGTTCGCATGCACACATGTCTCCAAATTAGACATGCGTGACCGACGGGTTAAGTTTACTTAAATTTAGCTAAGTGCATAATATTATGTTAAGTCACAAACCTAAAACTTATAATTCAAATTCTCAAACATTTTGCGTGGCTTATTTTTTTATTGTTTAGCATTATATTGTTATTAAAGTCATCTTTTAAATTGTGCATTTTTAAAGTCTAAAATTTTTTAAAATTCTTTACTTGACTTAAAAGCAATTTACATTATAGAAATAATTATTTCCTTACTTACTTATTTCCTTATTAACATTTACATAAGCTATTACTGTATGCTGATTAAAGTGTCCGTGTGTAGCACGAAACCGATTTTACCTATTTATCTATATCTGACTGATAAGAAATACTTTTTCATTGTTAAAGGTTAATTTCGAACCAAGTATCCTGCTATCGAATAGTATTATTTTCATCATGAATTTTAAAATTAGTTTCTATCATAGTAACCTACCTTAATTAAAGAACCAGTACCTACTGTCTTAATGCAGGACAAATGAATACCTCCCCTCTTTCCTTCATTCTCTCTCTCTCTCGTAAAATGTCTTCTAGGTGTGACGAGTTCTGGATTTTACTTACCAGTTCTTAAGTTGTGTGCTTTAGGTATTTCGTTATGCGGGTTCCTGTACTTTCTGAAGACCGTTCACCTGCGTGGCGTTTATTTTCCCGAAGTTTCAACACGGGATAACCCCCGTGAATAAATATTTTAATAGGCACCCAGTTCTATTTGTGAAAAAACCTTCGGGCATTTCTGAATTTTATCCCCTTCTTTTGTGCCCGTCTGGATCTAGCATCTCAAATTTTCATATACCATGTTCTCTTTGTCTAGTCCTCTCTTTTTGTACCACTGAAGTCCAGTATTTCAAGTGCACGTCACGTTGAATTCGTTCTCCATTATTTTGTTCTGTCACACGTAACACCATACTTAGATAGATAGATAACTTTTTATTGCACCACACAAAGACAGAAAACGCTATGAGCGATCCTTTCCAGGCAACCTTGGTTTGGACTAGACATGTAAGAACATAATAGACGGTGGCACTCGAAGAATAAAAGAAAACAATAATACTTACACTACATACGTTCGGCCTGACTGACCCAGCCACAGCCACCCGACCGACCGGCAACAATAGTATTGCAATATTATTATATAATTTTTAAATTGTTTAATACTCTAATATTTGGGTACTTTCATAGGTTTATTTGTATTTGTTTTTCTTTATTAATATTTTTTTTTTGCTATCATGTCTACAACACGTACCTGGCGATCGTAACGCGACCCGATTCCTCTAGTCTTCACTGAAAACCAGCGCTGGGTGGACACACCAGTGTGCACTCAGCACAATGCTGAGTGAAGGCCATATTTCCTTAAACACTGCTACGCACAAAGTAAATTTATTTTGTAACTTAGGTAGTATAAATTGACATAGAATTAAGGCTAGTTGTGTATAGTTGTTTAAGGGTAAATAAAATATTATTCATTTCATATATTTTCATTTTCATTTCATACATAATTATTATACCTACATAACCTACAAACATAATAAACTTACATAAACATAAAAGTAAGTAAGTCTAACTATTACATGGATAGATAATGCTGATGAAGCAGTTTTTTAAAGATAGAGAGTGATTTGGCACGTCTGATGTGCATATTGGTAGAGGTTGGACTCTACACATCAAGTTAGTCCCTCCACCACACCTCTTTGAGTAACAAGTAACACCATACATTATTAATTGGTAGAGGTTCGACTTCACTCACCGAACTCGCCAGCACAGTCCGGCGGATTGGTGCAATAGCAGTTGAGCTAACTGCAGACTGTTCAAACATAGTACTTTTCTCATAATCAATGTTGTAGATTGTAATAAGAAGCTCTCTGACTTTTCGTGAGATTTTAATATAAAAACTATCGTATCGTATATTAATTATATTACGGTTGTAATTGGGTTAACTACGAACCTTATTTGAGTTGGAAGAACACCAACGTTTGTTGTGTGCGCACCGAGGCAGTACAGGAGCGTCGCGATCCGCACTCACCTTGGAGAAGTCCTTCGTTAAGAAGTGAAATGTTCTTCCAACACAAATAACACACGCTTATGCACGCAATGTTTTCGTGAGATGCTGAAAGAGGTAACGTTTCATGTGAGACGTTGGGAATACTTTTCGTGAGACGTTGGGAATGAGCACGTCTCACGCGAGACGTTGGGAATACCCCCGAAATTTCAGTGTATGAATAATGTATGCAGCAGACTGACAGTGTTTTGTTAACTTGGGCAACTTTAGTGAGTAGACTTTGGTCATTATAACTAGTGTTATAATGACCAAAGTCTACTCACCAAAGTTATAAGCTGCCACGTAATTGATGTACTAAGCGGAGAGGGGGGGATCTATCCCCCTCCCAACAACATTTATTTCCTGGTATCAAGGTTATTTACTGAGAAAAAGACCTCGAAACTTTCATCGCAACTAGCCCATGTAACAACCCTTACATCAGCTGTTCATTAGTAAGGTGCTTGACCTTTCAATCGCTTTTGTTTAGCCAATGCCGTCAATTTTACGGTGGTGCCGTACATTTTACTTCTAAGCTATTATTTTTACTTACAATGTTTAATGTTTATCTGTAGGTAGGTACGTTTGTTTCATGGTAGGTACGTATACGTAGGTACCTAATACTATTTATCGATATTTTAATAAAAGTTACGAGATAAATACCCGATAAATAATCTTCATTAGGTAGGCATATTAAAAATCGCGATATTTAAAAAAGTGCAACGTACGTGCATAGTTTTATCATGAATGGATGTGTTCTTTATTTGCACATGAAAAAGGAACCCTACAATTTTGTTAGTTTTGGTAGGGTTGTAATTTTTCTAAGCGTATGCGGAAATTTATTTTTTACATGAAAATTTAAAACAACGTATTTCTGAAAATCAACCATGCGGATCAGTTGGTTATAGGGTGCACAACAACCCAGTTTCGGCTTGGTACATGAATAACGTGGCACTTGTATACACAATTTCTGTAAAGAACCTCCTCCACAGCCTATATTGGTCCACTGCTAGACCCAGGCCTCCCCCTGATAAGAACCTATTTTTCCTATATTCAACGATTAATGTGCTTTTAATTTTATTCTTTCCATTCCCTAGCTTATACCTAAACCGCCTAATCGTCGAACCAATTCCAAAAAAGATACATTAAACTTACATTTTGGCGAACATCAATTGCCGGCCGACGCTTAAACCAAATATATCGGCAATAAAAATGTTAATACTGTAATGCAACTGCACATTTCTTATGTGCAATTTGCCACGATGCTAACTAAAAATATGTGCGGGTTGAGGGGTAAGGCATAAGCGATAGCGGGGCTAAAACATGTCCTTCATAGATGTCACATGACTTCTACGAAATTTCGCTCGATTGTAGAATTTGGCAATCCACGTGCTGGGTTTTGACACGTTTTATGACTCTTGTGTTATTTTACTTCATGTGCACATACACTTGTTTGACAAGGTATTTACGTCTCTGAACTGAATTCAATTGGGAAAAGTGAGCTATTTGTTTGTTCTAGTTACTTTAAAGAAAACTTAGATAAATATTTAAGTATCGGTTGTCTGGATAAGTGATAAGACCGCCAATTGTCACAATTTTTGTAAATTTTTATTTTATTTGATAATTGTTTGGTAAAGTGTGCAACAAAGAATGTTCTATTTTTCTATCTTTATGGCTTTTTCTAAGGAAAGGACGACCACTTAAGGCTCAGGAAAACACAAAAAGAAATTGTCCTAAAGAAAAGGTTAACAAGTTTTAATTTATTGTACCCACTGGTCATCACACACGTTCGCATAGCTTATGCCAACGCCTTCCTCCTTCGAGGTTTTCTTCATATAAAGGTATCGCCTATGCCTTGAACCAGAATGACCAGTCATTGCAGTATTCTCGAAAACGGCCGTTAAGAAAATGGGACATGTAAATGAAGCAATTGCTTGTCCGAAATGATGGCGATACGATTTTAAAATATTACGCGCCAACTTTTCAGCAGCCCAAAGAAAATGTTAGGAAATTGCATGGTTTAATGGCTTAACCCTAGCGTGGTCGCGCGGATTAAATAAAATGTAATCCACACTTGCAAAACCTTAAATTACTCATAAACTATAAGTGATTTTTTTTTGCGGCTCCATGTACGAGATATCTATTAAATATCTACAAAACACTCTTAGATCTTGTTAAGGTATTGGTCTCTCAAGGTTAAGCCACAGGAAGTTCGGAAAGTCCGTGGATTATAATTATAACTGTATGCCGCGCGACCAGTTAGGTTCGTATGTTTTTTTACATAGCTTTTCTCGTTTCATGGTAATTTTTTCCCTTAAAACTAATAACAGTTATTTGCATTTATGTATTTATGAGTCTGATCATTTGATTTCTGGATATATTTCGAAAAATAACCATGGATATAAGAAAATTTGCTTGAGGTGTGGCTAGCTGAAGCTGAAGAGCAGAATGAAGCCTACGACGACCGAGTGATGAAGATGAAAATCATGTTGAGGAACCAGATCATTTATCTATCATTTATTTATTTTTTTTTTATCCAAGAAGGGAAAATATTTTTCAGTTAAGGCTTAAGGAGGTTAAGGGAAAATGGTCAGAATCAGGCAATGAACCGGCTTAGCAAAGACGACGTATCTGGTGTGTTCACTCTACGACGAGTCTAGAAATCCTAGAAGTGTGACTTACTCAATCTCGATGCCTTCTATAAATAACGAAAACAAAAACTACGAGGTAGCACGCCAATGCCAATACCTTATACACTTACCTTTCTCGAGCTTGAAAGTTTGGTACGAGTCGGAATAAGTCCAACGGTCGCTTTTCACGACTATGGAATAATGCGGAACTAAAGCACTAAAAAAAGTGTGTAATTCGTGAAAAAATATACTTGTGGTGATCATTAATCTACTATGTATCTGTCGTGTATCAAAAACCCCAATTAGAATTGGATTAATATGATAAGTTTTTTTGCTATCTCAATTTTAGCGTATAATGTAGTTTTTAGTGCTAAATGAGAGGTTTATTTGTTTTGCTGAATATTTTTGCCCACAAATGTTTTACTTATTTAAATTTTATTATTTCTACGAATTAAAGCTTTGATTATAAGAATGTAATTTGAATAATACATTTTAAATGCGCTTTTTAATTTTAATTTATATTTATGTTTGGCATACATCTGTAATCCGCGCGACCATTCGTGTTACGATTTAGAGCGCGACTACTGTGGGGTTAAACTGTTTAGAACGCTGTAAACCAGAGCTTTATGGCCTCCATAAGCCTAATTCTCGCACAGTTAAAATATTTTAATAACGTTACTTTAGTAACTTTAATATTTCAATGATTTAAACGCAAATAATAGCCGAATAAAACGAAAAATAGAATTAAAATATTGAATTCTAACGATTTCATTTCAAAATGATAGGACCTAAGATTTGCGATCGTGATTGGTTGAATTTGACAGTTTTTTTGACTTATTAAAAGCTGTACCTATTTACTTTGTTAATTGTCGCTACCGAGTAGTAACTTTACAAAAAATAATAAGCAATGCTAGAAAACATACTAATTTTATACTATACATATATTTTTCTCAGTTGAGCAGCTTGAGTTGAGCAATGGGGAACAAAATATCTTCGATATGGAAGGGTCCCATTGCCCAACTTGCTCAACTGAGCTGCGCAATTGAGTTGCACAAAAGGAAACTCGCGGAAAATTCACTGGACACTCTATCTAGGCAAAGTAAGTTAATCTTGTGTTATGGGTACAGGATAACTGATATACTGAGTGCATCATAAGCACCGTCGTACCACCAATAAATTGCAAAACATTTTCTCTGCTAGCTTAGTACATTTTTTATTAGCCTGTTCTTCTGCCCCACTGCTAGGAAAAGCCTCCCTTCCCTCCTTCCACACTTAGCTACAAGCTAAGTATATAACTTTTCATTAATATATAGTAGGCATCACTAGTTTCTACCCTCGGCTTCGCACGCGTTGATATATGGAAACGTTTTAAGTTTATTTCTACCCCATGGGAACTGATTATGGGATAAAAAAAGTATGCCTATGTTTTATTCCAGGCCTAGAACTACCTGTATGCAAAATTTCAGTCCGATCCATTCAGTAGTTTTGGCGTGAAGAAGTAACATCCAAACTTTCTCATATATAATATTAGTGTGATGTGATTATTTCGCGTATTATGATTACGCAGCCTGGATAATTGTACGAAAAAACAAAAGTCGACTGCGCCAGCTTTTAAAATTTATCTTATGTTACAAAGGAGACATCGACTCAAGTCATGAATGTTATGTACATATCTATCAAGGCTAATGCGAGTATCTAAAAATAGTCTAGCTATTTAGACAACTTGTACCAAACCAACAATTTTTAGAGTGTGTAATCTAAATCTATTTATAGATCCATTAGAAAGTTATTCGGTAATAATAAAAATAATAATAATAATAATAATGCTGGACAATCCACACAGCATCATCTAGCCCCAAAGTAAGCAGAGCTTGTGTTATGGGTACTAGATGACTGATAAACTTAATACAATACATAACATAGATAGATATTTTTTATTATATATAGAAAATACCCAGAACACCCGGAACAAATATTTGCAGATCGTACAAACATTTGTCCCAAGGCGGGAATCGAACCCGCAACCTTCTGCGTCGCGTTTTTAACAATCTTGCAAAATAGTTTCTAACAAAAAAAGAATCAATGAAATCGGACAACGCGTTGATGAATTACAACGAAGTACGCATTTTGACTTTCATCCCCTCTCCCAAGGGAACCGTTATGAATTCCGGGATAAAAAGTATCCTATATCCTTCCTCGTAGTATGAACTCAAATCATGCCAAGTTTCGTTTGAATTCAATTAGTAGTTTCGGAGTTATGCGCGGCCAAGATACAGACAATGAATTAAAAAAATTACAGTTTTGGCTTCAGTATCGATAATAGATCGCCCTCCAAAAAATATTTTCAAAATATCTTCAATGTACAGAATTTGACCTGTTACAGTTTTATTATAAGTATGAATTCAAAATCACGAATGATTCTTATCTCCGACTAATATTATAGCTAATTAAAGTTATAATTATATAGAAATTGTGCATATTTATTGGTTTAATTTATACAGTGCATGATTTCATTTACTATGGCGGGAAATGGTTCGCGAGTTAACAAATACTTTAGATAATTATTACAGAAATACGTGTCATAAAAAAATTATAAATAGAATCAAATAGAATAGAAATCGATGCTTTTAGTCGTATTGAACTTTAATGAGTGCAAATCTTTGGATGGATGAATAACGTTACTGCTTACTTTTAAACGCCGAAATTTTTGACGGCCATTCTCATGAGCCATATTTGAGTTTTCAATAATTTTGTAGGAAGTAGTGTTAACAGGCTTATGATTAAAGATTTCTCTTGAACGCGCCGTGACAGTGTTATAAGTTTAATAAATTGATCAAATAAATAAATAAAAAAATATTGCAGTAAAGTTTGTACAGGTTTTAGTACAAAGTTAGTTTTAGTTTCTTACTGTGCGCACCTATAGCAAGAAGTGCTTAAAAGCTAACGATCGTATCCTGCAATTGGCGGTCTTATCCATTGCAGAGATTTCTACCAGACGGCCATAATACAAGGGATCATCTACATTTTGATGCGAAATTAGACAAAGTCAAAAATCTCGTCAACCTATCTATATTTTATCATGTCTGTAAATCACGTAAATTGTAATTGTAGGGCTGATAATAAAGTACAGTTTTGAGGCTCTACTATAAACTGCGTATCGAGGCGAACTCTTGCCAAAACGTATAAGCCGAAACGTACGGCCGCCCATTTTATTTGTGCCAAAAATGTTTCACGAAAAAAGTTTATCTATGCCTTATCGATTTAAAAGGGGCAGTATACTGTAAACCTTAAAAAAAATCCGGTATCATATTAAAGTATGATCAAAACCTAGACTGCGGACGAATTGTCCCTTTTCTGAAATGCTTAGTGGACTAGCCCGAATCTAAAATCAAGAACAGGGGTCTAGTTTAATTCTATTAACACGAAATTGCGTGTTTCATTCCATCAAATTGATGTGCTCTAATACACCAAGTTTGGGTTCCAATATGCACAAAAAAAAAACGAAACGTAACAAGCCATTGCGTATTTTGGAGAACTATAATAAGCACCCGCCTATTTTAATTCTCCAAAATATGCAATCGCTTGTTTCGTTTTTTTATGTGGCCTGGTTATACCAGTTATGTCCAAAATATACTAAACTAGTATTAGTATACTAGGGAAATAGTATAGTTACTATTTCCCCAGCGGGGCAATGCAGCCAGCGTCATGGGGACGCTTCCGACTGGTATTGATATGGATCAGTTAAGCTACCTGTAGATTGTTTGCAACAGTCTGCAGTTAGCTTTACTGTTTCAATTGTAAATACTAGTTCTATTTTGTTTTATTATTGAATTGTAATTTTCTTTGTCAATAAAGTTATCAATATATACCTACTATACTATCTGAAATACATAAATATATTATACAATACTATAAAAGTATAGGGGAGAACTCACGAGTAGATCGTATAAGAGCAAACATCGAGCGGCCTACCACACGGTGGATCGACCAGGGCTGATGATGAATGTTTTTTTAATGATTTTTGTGATGGTATGTTTATATTTTGTAATTAACGTTTAAATGTTAAATAATGTGAGGGCTAGGTACTCCATTCCATTGGGCACCTGCGCCTGTAAAAATAGAGTAAGACTACTCACAATTTGTATGTGAAATAACACTGTATTAAATCAACCAATCAAAACGTTCTTATTTTTAGTTGCGAACGACCACATGGAAAAACTCACACTACGCACTCTTTTCTGAAGTAACTTTTTTTATAGGATTTTAAATAAGTAATAAGTTTACTTTATACTCAGGCAAACTTTATATGGTTTACTCAGTGTCTTTTAATTAAGAATAGTGTTTAGTCTTGGTTATATAATTACAATACAAGACAAAATGACTAGGTAGTACTTTTCTTCTAGAAGTAAAAATTAAACCGTCAAGAACCATCCAAATCACTAAATTAATGATGCAGATGAATAGAGCTGTTCATTTGATAGAGGTTACTCACAACACCAAAGAGGTCGCCAACTTTAAGTACTCAGGTAAATCATCGATTGAAATGACCGAGTCGTTAACTGTTTTCTGCCGACAGGCAGATACGGCTGGCGCCCGCCTTGCCGTGATAAGGGTGCTGCGTTAATACCTTCGGCGCCGACGGTATCAGCCTATCAATTTTAGAAGATCTTATCAAATGGACTCCCTTATCTTATCTGAGTCCTTCGTCGGGTGAATTTGGTTTGTATAAATAAAATAACATCTGCATGGGATGAAATCTTGAGAGATTCGTCTCTGATACGATTCTCTGAAAGAGGCGAAGGAATCGAATTTTTAAATGGTAGTATGAAGAATCTTAAGGTGGGTGGGTTACGGGTCATAATGCCAAACGCAGCTACTCCAAATTATGAAGAATAATAGCTGCGAGCGCCTTGTTTCCCCGTATTCACTGCACGAACGTTCGCTGTGTAACTCGTTGCATACATTACGCTCCGTAACGCGCCGGTCAGTACAGTACCCACCTTTATGAAACCAATTATCCACGCCGAGTGAGATGAATCGTCATTCATTTGTTTCAACTGGATACCTTGAGCTTCCGTAACGCATTCAGTTTGTTTCGAAACAAAAGAAAAAATCATAAAGCGCATATGTAACGATAACGTCAGAGACTTCTAAGATGTCCGTAGATTAGACCTTTTGCGGGTAGGTACCATCATGTCGGTAGATTTGTATTATGATCTCCCACGATAACAGTAGGTACCAGATGATGTTAAAAATCGTGATTGTCTTTTTTAGACATTATTGTCTGCAATAGGTAGTTAGACAGAGAATTAGGGATCATGTAAAATCGTGTGTTTTTCGCCGTAAAAGTCTGACACGGTCGTCAGTGTTCCCCCACCCCGGCCCCGGCCCGGCCCGTCAAGAAGCTTCCATAGTGATGTATGGATCACTATGGAAGCTTGTAAACGGGCCGTGCCTTTTTTTTGTTAATTCGGCGAGGAAATTCGCTTACGAATAAACTGGTCTGTGGGGGACCAGAATTATGTGGGACTCGACGCGTCGCCCTGAGAAGGACGGAACCCCCACTAAAACCTAGTGGGTATAACGTCGTTCTCGATACATTAAAATCGAGTTGTGTTACATTTGTCATGTTTGCAGTCAAGTGGTAGTCAGTAGGCTTTTATATTTGTAACTACGGGTTTTAAGTGACAGAAGTCAAATAACCAATTACATATTTGGATAAACTCTGGGCTCTAGTAGTGCCGTTCCTAAGGGCCTAATCTACGGGTTAAGGATGACTTACGCTAGACCGAGTCGGGTCCGAACCAAGTGTCGGTCGTAGCACGGCTACCGAGCCGCTCCCGTACCTGTAATTACAAAGACGGGCCTCGACCTCCCTACACAAACAACGACTGCTCGGGTGCAGCTCGGACGCAGCGTATTCATGCACCAAGCCGAGCCGGGACCGAGTTGTTTCCGACCTTTGTCCGTTGCTCGGCCGTCACTCGGTTGCCGATCGGTATAGCGTGAGTGTGTCCATGCAAAATATATGTAATATTAGTTGACCGTGCTACGGCCGACACTCGGCTCGGACCCGACACGGTCTAGCGTGAGTCATCCAAACCCGTACATTAGGCCCTTCGGAACGCCACTACTAGAGCCCAGAGTTTCTCCAAATATTTAATCGGTTATTTGACTTCTGTCACTTAAAACCCGTAGTTACAAATATAAAAGCCTACGGACTACCATTTGACTGCTAACGTGACAGATGTAACACAACTCGATTTTAATCTACCGAGAACAATATTATCGATGGACAACAAAAAGAGAGCATTGACTACACAATAACCCAACAAATGGGTGCAAGGGAGACGAAAAAAAAAAACAAAAAAGAAACGCAGCGACTACCGGCGTTCTTACATTATCTGCTTGTATTGCGTACATCGATCGGTTTTCTCGAATACGTTTCAGAACGATTGTTTTGAGCGAGTAATGGGTGTCTATATTCGTGTGAGGTTATTGTGTAACTAATAGCTTATTGTTTGGTATGATACAATAAACGGTGGTATCGAATCAAATATGACACCCAATTATGGTTTCAAATAATGCTAGTCGATGTTTTATCTGGTATACAGCGTGTAACGTGTGCTGGGCAAAAGAATTAATAATATAATTTCGAGAAGCTCTTACTAGTTGACACCTCTAGGAATACTGCAGGAATAACTGCAGTATGATAAAAGCTCCCCCCTATATGATAAAAGCTCTATTCAAATATGAATAGAGCTTTTATCATATGGGGGGAGGGGGGAAATGCTGCAGCCCCCTGGTGGATATCCCATAAGATAAAAGATAATAAGACGCTTATCAGGGGAAGGCCTGCCTGCGTCCAGGCGTGGACCAGTCTGGGCTGTAGATGAAGGTATCTTAATAACTAAACTGGATTGTAATCTTATTGCATATCAAAAACATAAAAAAATATTTCATTTGAATAAAGCTCTGCCACAGATTTTATAATATTTACTATAATAGACAATACTGAAAATTTTTTTTGTTCACGTTTAAAGCGTAAGTATGACCTGTAAGTATCAAATAATACGCACCAGTGACACGTAAATTATGTTACGGTTTCACGTAATCAGACTTCTGACAGGATCCATCTATTTCTGTGACGCCATAAGACGACACATTCTCACCTTTGTGAAGTTCCAGCGAAAGCCTTGATGAATGAAATAAACAAACGATTAATGCTGGAAAATTCACATCGCATCATCTAGCACCGAGTTAAGCAAAGCCACACGGGACATTACATAGATAAATATTTTTATTATACACAGACCACCCGAAAGAAAATATCTGCAGATCGTACAAACATTTGTCCGAGGCGGGAATCGCACCCGCAACCTCCTGCTTCGCAAGCGCACGCGTTGACGCTACGCCACAGAGGTCGAACTTTATTAGTTCTAGCTTTATGCTCCTGTAACTCTACTCCCAATCCATCAGCTGAGATAAGCGTGAGGAGCAGGAGCATTGTTGTCGCGATGGCTATCTCCACAAAGGACATGCACAGATTAATAACAGTGCGGCCAGGTGACAAATGTTCGCCCACCCAGGCTTGGTAGAATGAATACTTTCATTTTGATCGCCGCGGTCGCAAATTAGGACGAGAAATTTAAATAGCTGGTTCAGCTGATGGTGAGTGCAACAGGTTGCGATTTCCAGTATATATGTAGATCAATTAATGGTGGATATATTTTACTATAAAAACTATCGAAGTTTGAAGAATTCATTACGGATGTAAGCGGGTTTACAACGAACCTGTTTGTGAGGAAAGAACACTAACGTTTCATCCCTTAACGAGGGACTTCTTCAGGGTGAGTGCGGTTTAGACGCGCGGGTTCCGCATCTCTCCGAGCACTACGCACGAGCGCTCGATTGATATTGTAGAAAATATATTCTCATTATAATTTTATTCCCAGCAGATTCATTTTGATTTGTTTTAGATAAATGATTTATATGATATGAAATCGAATAATATCCCAGATGATGATTTAAATGATGATGAAAATGAGTACATCCTATAAGAATCTTGCACACGAAAAATCTAACGAAAACGAACCGTATGCAGACATACAGTTGCTAGACTCTACCGACACGTATTGACCTAAACATTTTTTCAGGTTTTGCTATTTCCAAATCACAAGTCGACATATACATAATGCCTGTACAAAAAGCTCGATCATTCATTATTCAGACGGTTGGCTATAGGTGCGTTTTCGTGAGACGTTAGGAATAACTCCTTTTGACTCCTTACTTGATATTGTTTGTAAAAATATAGTAACTGCAACGCGTTACAGGGCGTAATTTACGGGAAAAGAACGCAACGAGACGGATTTTAGCACACGATGTAACGTATCATGCTCGCTGCGCATTACGCCCCGTAACATCGGTCTGTACCCGGCTTAATAATTCGTTGGTATAAATTAGATTATTGTTTTGAAAACACAACACTAATCTAAGCTAAACTACCTACGATTACTTTCATTCGAACTATTTGTTTTTGTTCTATACAAGTCTAGAATCACGGCCAGTCCAGTTATCTGCGCGATTGCGTTGCCATATTTCTTCTAACAAAGGATGCAATCGGTCCTATGTGTTACCAGTGTGGTCCAAGTTTGTAACTTAAAGCTATTTTTATTTTATTGAGAAGTTCAGAGATTTTCGATATTAAAGTAGCAACGCTGTTATGTCAATAACGGGAGAAACAAACCTGTTTTGTAAGCGCAAAAAAGATTTTTGCGCTTACGCCGCCGCGCCGGACTAAAAACGTATGCTCTCTCGCTCCTATGAATGCGAAATCCTATGTCTATTCTTTTCACAAAATGCTAATTGTTTGTAGTAGTTTTAAGGTAAATAATATTTTCATTATCATATTCATATCAATCAAAAGGTAGAAATAATACGTAGGTACCCAAGTACGTATGATTTCTACATTCTAAGATAAATACCTCGTCATTGCGGTGTCATACGTGCTGTTCGTCACCTCTTCGCCTCTATATACCAGCACTCTCGACTGTAGGTTCTTGTAATAACACCCACCGCAGCAGGTCGGGTAATAGGGTCGGCAATATCCTCGTGTGATTCACGATAATTTTGTGGTCAACAGATGGTCATTGAGTGGAAAAATACGAAGTAGATTAGGTACTGAATGTATTGAAAATAAGAATAATATAGTTTTGAATGCATTCATAAAGTAGTTTCTGCCCGCAGCACGCAAATAAAGGAGCTTTTGGATTAATCCAGGCCTACACTACATATCATGATGAAATGGGAAAGAAACTGTAATAGGACCTCTGTCGCGCAGCGCTAAAAAGCTTCAGACCTTATTCTGCCCGTGTTCTTCGCCAGAAAAGGGTTTATAAAAATTTGCACAGAGGTTTGTGTCCTGGGGAAGTACACTACACTACGTAAAGTACGTATTTGTCTCAAAAAATTATCTCTAAGGGTTTTCAGCCCGCGCTATTCCCATTCCCTATTTGTAATAAACTAAACCGAAACCGCGCCTGTTGAAGAACCATAATAATATTAATATATTATTATAATATTCGAAAGGAACTCTGTCTGTGTGTGATCTGAATGAAATTTGGCATGGAGATGAATGATATCCCGAGGACGGACATAGGCTACTTTCTACCTAGGAAAAACCGTGCGAAGCCGCGGGCAACATCTAGTATAACTACTATATTTTTTGCTTATCTATTAGTTAATTAACAACGATTGTGTGCCTGATAGTGACAACAATTTTAATATATCATACAATCTTTTTAATTAGAAGCTAGAGATCGTTATCTACCATTCAGGCATAGGCGGTGCTCATAGACCCCAAAACATCCAAAACTAATATTAAATTGGAAGTAATTTTGTCTGTCTGTCTGTCTGTCTGTTACCTTATAACGCCTAAACGGCTGAACGGATCTTAATGAAATTTGGCAGGGAGGTGAATGGTATCTCGGGGACGGACATAGGCTACTTGAAAAGCGCGTGCGTAGCCGCGGGCAGCAGCTAGTGTTTCATAGAGGATCTAAATATGTGAATCACGGTGTACAGTCAGCTTAATGATTACTTTCAAAGGAAGAAGAGTTTTCAGAACCGAAATCATCAGACTGTAGATTTTATGCGTATTAAGCACAATTTCACATATTATTATGTAGGTATATAAAAAAACCGGGCGTTTTCCATTTTTTTTACCTTTTAGATAAACAAGTCGTTAAATTACTTACCAAAAAACTTTTTAAGTCTGAAAAACTCACAGTTTGCGCTGTCTAGCAATGAAGATTAAAAACGAAAGGTATTTAAATGAAATAAATCAAAAATTTTATATCATTTATATCTATATATAAACACAACTTGGCACCATTCCAATTATTAATATTGATGAACAAAATACCACTAAAAATTCAGGTTGATCAAACACATGCCCTTACGAAGTCTATTCTACGAATTTTCATGGTCAGGTATGTACAGTCAGGGTAGTATGCCTGAGATTGATTCCGTCGATAGTGACGGCGTTCCAGCGAACTTCGGAGTATAAACTTGATCGGATCCAATTTCGCAAAAACTACACAACGCAATCCGTTGTTCAGATCGCTGATAGAGTGCGGTAGAGTTTGCAGAAAAAGCTTGAAAACTGACTGAAAGTTATTGTGGGATATCCTTGGTTTTTGTTCGAACATTCAGGGTAATTGAAACAGCAAACTAGTTTTTCAAACTTCACCATTTTGTTTAGTTTTGGTGTAGTTATCGTTAAGATTTATTGTACTTGCTAGTGTCCTACCATATTACACAGTTTAAATTAACTATAGTTTTTTGTTTTGGCACTTCCGTCTTTTTTTCATTTATGGCGCTATTTTTTTGTGTTCGGAGACCGGTTATTTCACAAAATTAAACCATTCCTCTAACTTTCTTTTAAAGGAAGCAACCTTATTTCAACTCCCGCATGCTTTTTACTCTCCATAAAACTCATAAACCAAAAAGGCGTTCGCCGCTAAACCCCATATTCTGCGGCTACTACACGGGCGTATCGCTCGATCTAATATTATTCTGGGAACGGCCTTAATAAGTCACTACAGAATGTTATCTATTCCATTTTATCGGCAATGCGATACACATCTCAATCCAATTAGGCTTACAATGCAATATGGCCCGTCCGTCGTCTCACAGTTATGACGGGTTAGGTTCGTACGAAGTTTACAGTGCTGAGTGTACTTTTCACTGATTAATACAATCATTAAAGTCATTTTCAACGGGATATTTGGCATGATTTTAGTATTGAGTTTTCCAATATTTCGGCACGGGTCGAGTTCAGTTTTGAGCTCCAATCATGGTAAATATCCCGTTGTAAATGACTTTAGTGTTAATAACCATGATGGATTTAAAGATTTAATACAATCATTATCGCCCCGACTTTTCAACCTGTACACGGACCGACTGATTCGTGAGCTCAGCAGCACTGGAATCGGCTGCTCTATTGATGGTGTGTTGGTCAATAACATTAGTTATGCCGATGATATGGTGCTGCTGAGCCCATCCATCAGTGCTCTCAGAAAACTGATAGGGATCTGTGAGAGATATGCGGGGGTCCATGGGCTCAGATACAATGCAAGCAAAAGTGAATTCATGGTCTTTAAATCAGGCAATAAGACATATAACACCATTCCGCCGATTTTCCTGAACGGCAGCGAACTGAAGCGAGTAGCTTGCTTTAAGTATCTGGGCCATTGGGTCACCGAGTCTCTTACGGATGACCAGGACATGGAAAGGGAACGTAGGGCATTATCCATCAAAGCAAACATGCTGGCCCGTAGGTTTACGCGTTGCTCTAAGCAAGTGAAAACGACGCTTTTTAGGGCTTATTGCCAGTCTTATACGTGCAGCCTCTGGGTCAAGCACACCAAGAAGTCTTGGAATGCCCTGCGGATCCAATACAACAACTCGTTCAGAGTGCTGATGGGGCTGCCGCGCTTCTGCAGCGCATCGGGAATGTTGCTGACGCACGAGTAGACGGGTTCGCGGCGATAATGCGCAAAAGATCTGCGTCCCTGATGCGCCGGGTGCGCGACAGCTCCAACAGCTACATACAGCTCATTTATGAGAGACTGGATACCGACTGTCTCTTTATGGAACACTGGACAAGCGCGTATATTATACTCTCTTGACCAGTGTTTTAGTAGCTATTTTTGATTATTTTATTATTAGTTTATTTTATTTTATGTTTCATCCCAAATATGGACTCCTTAATTTATTTTGTATTCTTAAAAAAATTTTGTTGTCTGAAATAAATGAATTGAATTGAATTATAGTGAAGGTACGGACGGATATATATTATAGTGAAGGTACGGACTCTACATGCTCTTCATGTAGAGTCCGTACCTTCACTATAGGGCAAAGGCTTCTTCCTTCTTTCCATGTTCCTCTACTGTTTGTTAGTTCGATGGAACTTTAGTAGTACTTAACGTTTACTTCTGCTTCTCTATCAAGAGCGAGACACTTACCTACTGAATGTCATAAAGGTAAATTTTTAAAAGCTGGCACGATCCCCTTATGTTTAGTGGTTGTAGGACGTGGTGGCCTGGATTTACGACGTCTTCGTCAGCATAGATAATTAGATAATGTATGAAAAAACCAAAGACAATCGATCCAGCTTTTAAAAATGTGTCTACCGTAGGGTCAGCTGTAGATAAATCAAATACTTAACTAAAAATAAAAAAAATATCTAATAGTATTCCCAGTTACACTACTACAACAAATTTAGCAAGTTGTACCAACTTGCAATAAATTTAATGACATTCAGTAAAATTAATTACAATATACAGATGCATATTGTGTTCTTGTATACCTATTATGTTATGTTATTACCTACGTGTCTGGAGGTACCTGGTAGGTGGTAGGTGGTAACGGAGCCCGTGGTAATTTGATCGAGCGATTATCTGAGCCACGATCTCACATCACCGAAATGCAGTAGCGTTGGTAAAAAACGAATGTGAATATCTATCGCGAATCGAAAGTTTTTTGATTCAAATTATTTTATTTTAGTGATCTTTTAATCGTTCTTCCATGAGCGAAAATAGGAATGAGTTTTTTTGTTAATAAAAAATTCAAGGTAATAAAAACTTTGTTATTTCTTAAGCAGTTTTATTTATTTATACATTATTATCATCGTACTCTAACAATACCCAATAATAATTATGTATATTGTTCAAAGCAGGCGTCAAATAAATAGACGGGGGCAAAGTGAGGGAAAACTATTTATTTGCGAGACATTATTAATTATTATAGTAACCCAAATAATTTAACGTAGTTTTATACAACAGACTTTAAATTTATTACCAACCATATATTGTTTTTTTAAGTATTACGGGACACCTCCGCTGGTATTAAACTTTTATGGGACCACCTCGGAATCATTCTCTGTACAAAAGCGAAGAATTATCAAAATCGGACCACCACTGAAGAAGAAATCGGGTAACAAAAAAACATACAGACTAATTGAGAACCTCATTTTATTTTTAGTCGGTTGAAAATATTGGTTCCTAAGCCTGTACCGTTTGAAGGCTTTGAAAAACACCTTCAATGCATAAAAAAATATAGATTATACCATCGGTACCTCCCAGGGGGTCGCGGTAGGGGTCCGATAAGGTATCGATTGACCGCTATCGCACCATCGACGGTACCCTATCGGGTCACGTGCAAATTTTGTTATGGCTCTCAGTTATAAGCTCCTCCTGTAAGAATAGAGGTAGGCATGTCTTGAATAAAATACAAATATACATACTAGTATGTGTAGATACCCTAGCGCCTTCACATCTTGCAGGGACATCGGTAAGGGCCGGCTCCGCAGCAACATCAGCGGAGTCCCTCAAACGGCGAAAATACGCTAATCTTGACCGAGGTTACCTATTTGAGTCGTTTGCGGTTGAAAACCTTGGGGTCCTAGGGCACACACCATTTATAAAGATCTTACCAAACTTCTCATAGAGTCTACAGATGATCGGAATGCTGGCTTCTATTTCGGTCAACGAATTAGCATTGCTATTCAACGTGGCAATGCTGCCAGCATTCTGGGCACTCTGCCTTCTGGTGACGGCTTAGATTTTTAAGAAATAGATATAAGTGTAAATACTAGTTGTAATTGTTTTATTCTGTTATTGTAAATACTAGGACTTTTTTTTTTTTTGTTTATCGGAGAACAGTACCTAAGTGAGATTAATAGTACAAAAAATTACAATGAAACAGTAGAAACAATTGAGCTAACAGCAGACTGTTGCAAACAATCTAGAGGTAGCTCAACTGATCCATATCCATATAAAATTAGATATGTGTAACCACCACACCTAGGTAAGAACCTCAAGACAAATGTTTGTACGGACCTTCGCCCGCTCCGCCACATCATCATCATCAAACTATATTAGTCCACTGCTGGACATAGGCCTCCCCTAATGAGCGCCATAGCGCCCTGTCTTTAGTTTGCCGCATCCAGCATCTGCCTGCAGTCTTTCGCAGGTCGACATCCCACCTGGCCAGAGGGCGTCCTACGTTTTCCGAGTCGCGGTCTCCACTCAACATGTTTACCCCCGCGGTTGTCGGTTCTTCGCGAGATATGGCCGGCCCACTGCCACTTCAGGTTGCAAATTCTTTGAGCTATGTCGATAAATTTGGTTCACGAGAACCAAAGTAGGAAACTAACTAATAAGAACCAATAAGTTGTAAAATAAAAATACAATACAATTATGATGATACAGTAAAAAACTTGCGTAAATTAACAGCGGGAACACAAAAAGGCTACCGGCTCAGCAATTAACACGGGTGCCAATGCAACGCACAATATGAACGGCGCGGCGGCGGCGGCGGCGGCGGCGGTGTCAGGGTACCTAGTAAGTGCAGTACCAATCACCAATAACAACAATTTTACAAAATAATTAAGCTTAAACAAAGGTATGGTTATCCCTTTCAAAACGCCACAAACTACACAGGTAATCAGACACATAAACTTAAAAATAATAAAAATAACTGTTGTATGTTAAGATAAAACGCACTCAGCCGAAGCACTTCCATTCCAAACGACAGATCTCTAAGGATAACTAAAACACTGTTATCTAAGAGTAAAACATGAGGACCAGCATTAAGAAACCATTAGGCCACGAATTCTGATTAATTTGTTTTATCTGTAGGTCTGTATTATCAAGGGCGAAGTGCACGCGGTGCACACGAGGCAGGTGCAGCAGCGCAACATGCCAAAAATAAAAATAAATATAATAAAAAGATTCATCAAAACTATATCTAGGTTATAAATGCGACTTATCTTTTAAATACTTACTTAGACACTTTACTTCTAAGAATAGATACGATAAAGGGAGACCTACCAAAAAAAATATTTGTAAACTGATTATACCCCTGGTCAATTCAGATATATTCGTGATTGTATCACGCACACTATTTTTGTTGGGACGGTAAAAAGATTTTTTGCATTATCAAAATGCAGCCAATGACCATGCAACCGGTTTTAGCGACTGAATGCAATACAAAAAAACTTTATTGTACATTAACAATAATACGTTACATCAATATTAATGATAACACCAGGAATATAAGAGGGCATTCCATGAAAGGACGCTACTTTTTTAGTTTGCTTGTTTTGGTTGTGTAATTTATTGTAAACTTGTAAGAGTGATATCAAAGCATCAAGAGGCCCGATCGGGCCGCGGACGAAAAGCTAATTTAAATTCTAATTATTAGATGTTAGAATCATGTTCCAATGAAATTGGTATTGTACCTGATTCTGAGTGGAATGTTCCAGACATTGTAAAATAATTTGCCTCATCTTTTTGATATGCTTTACCTTTTATGGTGTGTTGCAGTTGCTAATAAATGTTTTATCTATATATCTATTTACCTATTGTATTTAGAAAATTACAATTACAGATTAAAACAATTACTACTAGTATTTGCACTTAAATCTATTTCTTAAAAATCTAAGGCGTCACCAGAAGGCAGTGTGCCCAGAATGCTGGCAACGTTGCTCTGTTACCTTAATCTCTCTATCTCTCACTCACCGCACCTCAAGCAAAAGAACCTCAAACATAATCTCTTTGCTGCTCTTATTAAAGTTTCACAGCACGCCACATGTCTCAGTGTGCAAGCGCCTCACTAGTTGATTTACGCCAGTTATCAGCGCGATGGTTGATGGCGCCACGTCATATCTGGTAGAGATTACCCGACATTAAGTCCGAACACTGGTTCTTTTGAATTTCAAGCATGTCGAAGTGATGTGCTCCCGTTTTGATGGCGTGGAGAATGCGGTTCATGACACGTGTTTTATTGAGGTTGTGTTGGTATTTGTTATTATAAATTGTATCTGTTTCTACTATGTTTAGAATAGAATATAATATATTTTATTTGTACACCTACTAAGATTTACACAGAACATAACACACTTAGACTAAGAGGAAACAGTTTTGAAGGTGCGTAGGCGCAGCGCATCAGCATTGCCATACAGCGAGGCAATGCAGCCAGCGTCTTGGGGACGCTTCCGACTGGTATTGATATGGATCAGTTGAGCTACCTGTAGATTGTTTGCAACAGTCTGCGGTTAGCTTTATTGTTTCAATTGTAAATACTAGTTGTAATTTGTTTTTATTATTTATTGTAATTTTCTTTGTCTAAACAATGCAAACACAAGTTTTTTTGTAGAGAAACTAGAATTAACTAAAGAAAAGAATTATAGATAGTCATACAAAATCACACAAAAGTATTGCTGGAAGCACCCAGCACCATCTAGTCCCAAAATAACCAAAACCTGGGCACCAGACGGCTGTTATCAATAGGTTCCTTCACTACTAATATTAAAAATTCGAAAGTAATTCTGTCTGTCTGTCTGTCTGTCTGTTAACTTTTCACGGCTAAACGGCTAACGCTTCTTAATTAAATTTGGCAGAGAGGTTAGTGGTATCCGGGGAAGGACATTGGCTACTTTTTATACAGGAAAAACGCGAGCGATGCCACGGGCAGGAGCTAGTAAGTAATATTTAAATATGTGTATAAAAAGGGGAACAAAAGCAAACTTACCACAATAGTTACCGTAAAATTACAGAAATATTATCAAAAACCTTAGAATTATAATAACACAGATTAGGATCCGAGCAGAAATAGAAAAGTTAATCGATGCTAGATAAGGCGGACGAAATAATAGTTTTTATGTAAATGAGTGTTGCACACGCTGATGGGAGATAAGGAACCACAGCCATCGCTGCCTATCTCGGATCACAGGCACAGGGACTGCGGAACAGCTGGGTCACTGCGTGGTGGATGCAGGCGTAGGCGGAAACACTAAACGACTGTAGGATATATGTATTTATATTGTTTAATAAAATATTTAAAAAAATTATCGGAGTTGAAAATAAATTGGAGTGGGGCCCCTGGAGACTTGCAGTTATAGGTTTTTGTAAAGCCTATAGCAAGCTCCTGCCTCTCACAATACTTGCAAGGGTAAGGTTTACGATTCCTCTACGAGCTACGCCGCCTATGGTTGCTTGCTTAGGACACCGTAGTCGACGCCATTTTGTAGCTGTAGGTCGACACCTACAGCTACAAAATGGCGTCCGACTCAACATATTATGTTGTGATAGCTACCTATAGTTTATAAACGACTAACGCTGATCTTCCGTCGAAACGCGACTATATTTAAATAAATAATGTATAAAGAAAAAAAAAAGAAAAGTCCAATAGACTCTATAAATAAATAACAAGAGCTATAAGTAATTAAATATCCCACAATAGATTTAGGTAGGTAATTTTAGTGTCTACAAAAAACCAAAAAAAGAAAAACCAAAACCATAGCACCATAGCATGCTCTGTTTACTTTGGAGCTTTGAGGATGTATGAGAACATCGAAATGTCCAGTTTTTATTTTATTTTATTTATTTATTTCTCTTAGGGAAACCGACAGCACACTACTACTTATATGGGTTATAGAAATTTCCAGGCTATTGACAGGTACATAACCTAACCAATGTATTAAATTAATGTATTATTACTTAAAGGTACAGGTTGCGTCACGTAAAAGGAACGCTGGCCTTCACCTGCGCTCTGAACGATTGTTGCGATTTACCCGACCGCAAACACTTCCCCTCTACCCCCCTCAGCGTTCTTTTTACATGACGCGACCTATACAAACATAGTTATGTACCAAATGCATCTCTATATCTGCTGAACGAGCTATTTGATATTTTTCTGTGCCACAACCTTGGCTTAATCATTCCATCGCCAACGAATCTTGGCTAAGTGCGTACTTATTCTACCTCTTCAGCTTTTTCAACCTTAACTTCACAGTCACTAAGTTGATTTTCATCTTTCCTTACATAATCTTTGTTAGATATAACTAACTGATAGAGATCCCCTATCCTCATAGAACTAAGGTCCATATTTAAGATAATATTTCCGTCTGTATAGCTTTTGATATCATATTTATGTTCTAGTTTCCAAGGTTTATGTACTTTGTGTATACATTATCCGGTTTATATTTAGTTTGAGTGTCCTTTACATTATAGTATCCCAAGTGATTTTTACATTACCTACCTACCTCTATATTCCTACACATATAATTTTTAATTCTTCCAGAATATTAATTTAGAATATTACTTTAATTCATTAATCCACAAGAATATGAATTTATTACTAGAACTAGTGTTTACTACTAAGGTTAATCACTTCCACTAGTGAACAAAAAATTGAAGTGAAGAGAAAATCAGTAACACCTTATTCCTTATTTGATTATAATTTATACTATAAAATTTCACTTGTCTAAGTGCTTATTTAGTAAGCTTAGAAATAAAGGTTATGAAATCTGGTAGGTACTAATGACTGGTGAAAATTTACTTAAATCTATGGTAAAAAGTCAATGGTTCAAATCGCACATAGACAAAACAATTTGTCTAGGTCACAGATTTTATAATAGATACTATACCCTAAGTAAAGAAGGTCACTACAGTTAAAATAAAATAAATAATAAATATTATTGACATCTTTCCAGTTGTTAATATACCTTTAAGATTTTGAAGCAATATTTCCAAGTTAATTTGATTTTTATCTAAGAAGGTTAATCTGGCTTACATTGTACACCTGTTCCTGTTTCCTATGCAGGTGATCATTTTAAAATAGTTTTTTAAAAGGTCTTAATGATTAGCTATATCACATAATGTTTTCTTTTGTTTTTCAGGTAAGTTACCCTGTTCAAAGAAAATCTACACTTTCAATACTGAAAAGCTTCACTTATTAAAAAGAAGGTAAAAGACGAAATAAAAGCGGCAGTTACGTATTTCAAACTTAAAAAAAAAACATGCAACTTTTAACACTTCAGGTCCGGTGGTGCAATTTGACTCCACATTTGCCATGCACTTCTTAGACAATTGACAACAAATGTCAAAAATGTAAAATAGAAGTCCACATTCCACATTAGACATGACGTCCTTCCCTTTCATTGAAACCACTGAAACAGGATATCAGATCGCCAGATTGTACTTGCAGCTTTTTATTTGACATTTAATACAAGTTTATTCAAACAGGCGATAGGATCTAGACGTTATCTTTCAATGCAAGTAACCACGAGCTCGGGCCTGATACAATCTGGGGGCCATAGCTAGTTAAAGCAAGCTGATAAGGGATCGGCCGTGTGTGCGTGGGGGCTGCACATACACGCGCGCTTGTGTGAGTGGAGGGGCGCCCGCCGACCGACCGCCAGTCACTCACACAACGCGGTAAAAGAATGACGGATTTTGTATGTGCTTTTATAAAAAAATAATAAAATTGTGATGGACGGTTCTGTGATGTTATTGTGGGTGAAGTACTTGAAGGAGCTGGAACTGGCCTGCGCCGCGCAGTCGCGAGGTGGCGCCGCTGTCGTCAAAACAATGTGTAAGGCCTTTTGTTTACATACCCTTATCTGTGTTTATAACGCTTACTTTCGTACAAAGTTCGATTATAACTATTTTTTTATTAGTTTATCATGAACTGGGTTTTAACCGTTCGGCTGCCGGCATGACAACATAAAAACATCGCTTAACCTTTGTTATTCTAGGTTATTCAACACACCTACAAGTGTCTTTCTATAACATTTTTGTAATCTTTGCGTTGCCAATTTTTGCATTGGTCTATATGTCTGGCGTATCAAACTTTTGCATGTGTTATATCCACTAGTGATTCATTTATTTAGCAACATAAAAGGGAGATTCGCTTAGACCCAAGGCGGGATTTTCATCGAAAACGCGATAAAAACGTCGTTAAGATTGCCTTTTTATCTTGTTTGTATGTGCCTGATAGCTGTAGCAGTGCTACTAATGTAAATACTGGATTTTTATTGCCTTATAGATATTTTATCTGCTTGTAATGACAATAAATCACCGATAATATTTTACCCTGTTGGAATTGCTGCTTTACTTGACTAGTGCTATTAAGAAATGAGTAGAGCGATATAAAACATTACTTTATTAATACTTGTCTGCACATACACGATTCTTAGCTTAAAAGTTAAATTCATGATTTAAAAACTAGGTTATACATAGTTATTTGGTCCTTTGAGTCGGATTACAACAGCTGTACGTTTTTTGGTCTTGTAGGTACTAAAGTTTATGTGATCTCATTCTGTAACATTTAACAGTCTCTTTTCGAATGGTAAAACAATTCTACTCCATGGTTCTTTCGTCGCGCATTTAAATGATTGACACGAAAGCCGCGCCCCCACAAGAAACCACAAGACAAAGGCACATGCGAGTTATTTTGACATTGACAGTTGCTGTCATAATACAGACACGCCACACAAGTTCGGTATTTAAATTCGAACTTCGATTTTATCTTGATACCTTAGCTTGATACCGACCTCAGGCATCAAAATGTCTGCGATCTTTAATTATTAGAAGGTTTAAATTTGTGGTAAAATGATGCGGGTTGCCATCTACAAGTAACATTGCTTGTACTCGGGAGATAGTGCGATTGATAGTGTATCAAATTGTAAACAGTCTGGCGTTTGATAATCTTTGTTGATGTAGAATAAATTCACTGTCATGAATAAGTGATATTGATTTAACAGTACCTAGTAGGAAGTAGTACCTACTTGTAGGTAAGTACCTACTTCTTACTACCACACCGGGAATACAGGCAGATTGCAGATTATGATTATTATGATGAGAATAGAGTAAATTAAAAAATATTTATTTAAAGCAAACACAAACAAACGAAAGTAAAGGTAAAATACTCATAATTTGCTAGAGGATATTTTATAAGCAAGGGTTATTTTCGGTTTCCTCACTGGGCTGGGCCTGTTTGTGGAAACCAGACCTGGAACTAATAAAATAACTAATTAACTGTTGTACTTTGGTTTATCAGAACATAAAAATAAATAAATTATCAAGTAAGACAAAAATTATTAAAGACTATTTAACACTGTAAAAAACATAATCTTGAATAGGTACAGGAGTACACAGGTATGTAGTTCTTTATCTGCAGTGGTACATATACTTAGGTACAGTGGTACATATACGTAGGTACAGTGGTACATATACGTAGGTACAGTGGTACATATACGTAGGTACAGTGGTACATATACGTAGGTACAGTGGTACATATACGTAGGTACAGTGGTACATATACGTAGGTACAGTGGTACATATATGTAGGTACAGTGGTACATATACGTAGGTACAGTGGTACATATACGTAGGTACAGTGGTACATATACGTAGGTACAGTGGTACATATACGTAGGTACAGTGGTACATATACGTAGGTACAGTGGTACATATACGTAGGTACAGTGGTACATATATGTAGGTACAGTGGTACATATACGTAGGTACAGTGGTACATATACGTAGGTACAGTGGTACATATATGTACGTAGGTACAGTGGTACATATACGTAGGAACAGTGGTAGGCAAGTAATTGTTAATCTAAGAGTCAATTTCAGAGTTAATTGAACGCGTTCAATTTATAATAAAACTCAGTTTAGCGCTTTAAACGAGTTTAGCGCATTTTACCGTCAGAAATTCGATCCGATTCAAGCGCTAAACCAAGTTCAAGAGCTGACATGTCACACATTAGTTATTACGAATTTGAACTCGATCAAGCTGAACTTAGTTTTGTTGATCTTAATTTTGGCAGCAAACGGTGAAATTGGACTTAAGAGCCTTATAATCAGTTTGCGAAGAATAATAATATATTAATTAATAGACGCAAGCTTCGATCAATTATATCGATCGAGGGATGCAAGGGTTGGTGAACAGCTTATGTTAGTCTTCTGCTGCCCAGCAGAAGACTAACATAACCCTTCCCCAGTGATCGCCATAGGTAGCGCCCTGTCTTTAGCCTGCCGCATACAGCATCTTCCTGCAGTTTTTCGCAAATTATCAATTATGTATGATTCAAAAGATAACATTAGACAGACTTCTTTATTCAAAATATTTTACCAAAAAGCTACCTCGCCAGGCATGACGTGTGCTCTGAATGGGATCGTACCGATCCCCGCGATAAAGCGAGGGGCCTTATCTGCTCCGTTCATTATCAGTGTCTGTGTGCGTGGGGGTGCATTTTGGCGGGAACTCAAGATCAATTTATGATGTTTGATAAGTTTTGGAACGTTTTAGAGATTATTTTGTGAGATTCTGCTTTTGATTTTCGCTTTTGAAATTGTTCTCTGCTTTTAAATTTCTTGATTGAGGTAATTCAATGCCAACGTTGTCATCAGAAGTCGTTTCGGAAAGGTTAGAGTTTTTCGGTGATTTTGAAAACCAGTTGTTATATGCAAGATTCAATATTATACATATAAATTGATAGAAGGTCACTGATTTTTTATATATTATTGCAAAAACGTTCATGAAACGTAATTTTTGCAATTCAGACTGCATAATATTATTTCATAACTAGTTTATGCCAGTGGCTTCAGTGTCAAGAATAAAACTCAGCTTCCAATAGAATATAGTACTTACCGAATTACCCTGTGTGAATAACCAACCCAATTTTTTTTTTGTATATCGAATTAGGTGAGCTTATCTGTTTATGGAAACCTGTGTTTCCTTTCAAATAGATACGAGTAATTGCAATGATTAAACTTCAACTTTTAATTAATTAAGTATACATACGTAGTACAGGTATTTTATTGTTTGATAACGTTTTGGGAATGTTCTAAGGTCGTGAGGTTTTCATCCATTTTTATACACCGTCATTCAAACTTTCTACTGATTAAATGGACAAGGACAATAAAAAACATTTACCAATAATACCATTCTACTTGACTGAAAGTGTATACATAATGGCGTTATTTACTTAGCCTCTTTTCATTTTGCAACCTTTAATAAAATAAAATTGACATTGATCCGTCACATAAAAAAATCATCTGGCAACATTGTCGGAATTTAGCTATATTTGTCAGTATTCGAATAATTTACACTTTTTTCGCACAAGCAGTTAGGCTATTATAATTTAGGTAGGTTTAAAAAGTTGTAAAACAAATAAAAATCAATAAAATGAAACAAGTAGGTAACTAAACTTAACCGTAAACCAAGAAACTAAAAAATAAACATAATCAGTTGAATCTATCAGAGAATCTTTTCCAAAAACCGGCGGTATCTAACGAAAACATCAGCTCAGGCCGGGAATCGAACCGCTTATCAGCGGCTCGTATCACGTAGTGCTTATCAGCTAGATCTATTTTATGTAGGCTTTGAAGGATGATGGAAGGAAAAATATTTTATAAGACAAAGGTTTGGAAGCTTTTGCTATGGAAGAGGAGGAATGTCAATAAATATGGAAGCCACGTGTTTTATTCTATATCTAAATAGTAATTACACAAAGGCTATTATTATTTTTAAATTATACAGTAATTTAAAACAAGAAGGAATATCAAGAGGAAAAGTTTTAGGTATATACTTTATTAACAATGAAAATTACAAGTAAAGAATAAAAACAAATTAGACCTAGTATTTATAATTAAATATATTCACCTGACTGCAGACTATTGCAAACAATTTAGAGGCAGCTCAACTGATCCATATCAATACCAATCGGAAGCGTCCCCAAGACGCTGTATGGCAAGTACCTGCCTAAAACATTTTTTCTTGATGGGGTAGGCTTAGGTAGATCAAATATTTGAAATGCTCGAAAATCCTCTTACACATTTTGATAGTGATTTATTCACATTAATATTAGTAGGTACTTACTTACATAAGCTACAAAAAAAACCATAGACAGCGTTTTAGTTTAGGTGATTATTTTACATGTACTAGTAAAGTAAAGTATCGTTTATTGCTTGAAATACATGTAGGTACAGGTGTTTTTATGTATATGTGAGTCAATGTATTCCTACCTTTACGGTGTGCAATGTCTGTGTACAATTAATAACAATCTAATTAATTAAGCTTACAATAAAATAAAATAAAACTGAACTTGAAACTAATGTTGGATAAAAACAACTTAAAGATTAAGAATGCCATCATGAAGCAGAAAAATCTTTGTCAGTTAAAAATTCATTTATAGCATAATAACATTTATTTGAAAGAATCGTTTTTAACTTTCTCTGAAACTCCATATTCGGCAGTAGTCTTATAGACTGTGGTAATTTATTATAAGAGTGCCATAGCAAAGATACTCTTGCCCATCATTGTGGTTTTCCTATTTATTTGACAGACTTTATTGTTGTCACGCCTATTGCGGACCACGAAATCCGAAGGTCGACCGAAGAGATCTTGATTATTCTTGACAAACATAGCTGTCTCCAAAATATATAGTGATGGTAGCGTCAACAGTTTATACTTAAGGAAAAAGGGTTTACAAGAGTCGGTTACTTTGAGGTGAAACATGGTTCTTAAGCAGCGCTTCTGATATTTAAAAACTTTTAAAACATCTGTCGAATTCCCCCAAAACATTATCGCATATCTAATATTAGAGGCAATTATACCATGATACGTTATAAGCAAGGTATCTATGTCCACTATTGGAGCTAATTTGTATAGGACATATGCTGAGCTGTTAATTTTCTTACAGAGAGCTTCTATGCGTGATTTCCAATTCAGTTTGTTGTCAATATTTACCCCAGAAATTTTGTGCTTTCCACTTCTTCGATTTCGCTATTGTTGTAATAAATGTCAATCATTTTTGGAGCTGCATTATCGCGTTGTCTAAAATGTATGATCTTTGTCTTGTTTATGTTAATTTTAAGATTATTATTATTTAGCCAGTCTATAATTGATGTCAAAGCTATATTAATGTCATTTTTATAAGTGTCAGTATTCTTACAAGCTACAGTGACTGTGCTATCATCTGCGAATAGTGATATTGGATGAGTAGTTGCTTTTGGTAGGTCATTTATATAAATAATAAACAGCAGAATTTTATCAATTTTGGTGACGCATGACGTAAGCGCCATTGATTATCGCATTCGTAACGAAGTGTCATGAAATTTCATGACACTTCGTTCGAAAAAAAACATACAGCCGAATTGGGAATCTCCTCCTTTTTGTGAAGTCGGTTAACACTTAAAGAACAGTTCTTAAGGGCAGTGGATATTGTTTCTTAAATAAATAAACATGGCGACATTGGCGACCTTCCTACTAATATTTCGCTATACGTGTTTTACTATTATAAAATTTTGTTGCCATAACCGCCATAGTCAAGTGCATTCCAATTCCAACTCTACTTCTTGACATTTTGCTTGAATATTTAAAAAAAATATATAAATTTAGCTATGTATATTTTGCCTCGTAACAAGTTAGGTATCACGTGATATCACACCATCAGTTGCCTCATCAGTGGGCTGGTCAGATCACGTAATTGATTCCGTGAAGGCGGGGCCCGTAAAGGTCGCGGGTTCGGTTCCCGGCATAGTGCTAACGTGATCATTGAATAACGAGAGAAAGTATTTGATTTTAACAAAGTCTAAACGTGCCTTATGTGCCCATAGCTTGCTATCAGCTATTTTGTTTTTAGTCTTAGTTTTAAATTCTTGGTAAATCCATATTTATATTATAAAATCGAAAGTAACTCTGTCTGTCCGTCTGTCAGTCTATATATCTATCTGTTACCTTTTCAAGTGCTGACCGTATCTCAATGAATTTAAGGTAAACTACTTTTCCGCTATTTATATTCCTTGTAGAACGCAGAAAATATTTATAACCACTAAAATATTTGAATTTCGCGCGAACCTGTGTCAGATTCCGTGTCGATAGCCCTGCTGGTGTCGGAGTCCAAGATCCAGTTATGGATACAATTTTTGACAGATTTTCATTGAAAATTCAAAAAATCGCTACTAAAGACTAAGATTTGTATTATAAAAGCCAGCTCAGTGTGTCTACCATGAGTTGTCACAGTTAGATCGCCTGACGTTACTACAGTAGTTACGTAAATATTAGTACCGCGCATTTTAGTGCCCAACTATCCGCTAGAGGCGCTGTTCTAGTTTACGTACATTTTTTTAACTACAGTCGCTAGCGAGTATAGATTATTAAAACTCATGGTAGACACACTGTTATAGGTCTATGCTTGAGTGACGTTTATGCATAGAAAAGCGTTACTCAAGATGACTGAGCAAGCTTTCATAATACGGGCTTTAGACGTGCTTAAATCTAAGTTACTCAGTCATCGATATATGCTTGAGTAACGCTTATGCCATAGAAAAACCTAGATCGAAGAGTGAGCAAGCTTTCAGTTGGGAAGGTAATGTCCCCAAATTGCATGCAAAATGAACGTTGTTCTGTTCAAAGTTGCCGGCACGAAAGAACGTCAAACGCGAAATGTGGACCACAAACTTCAAAACTCTAAATTTTTCCTATAATTCCGCACAGGTCGAATTCAAAGATAACTGTTACTGATTATTTTCAAAGTTATATATAGCAATATCAAAAACACAAATAACATGCATAACGGGTTTTCCCTACTATGTTTCCACACGGATTAAGTTCAAAGATGTTAGCTATCGTTTAAAGTGAAACAAGAAACTAACTTATATCATGCATAGCGCAGACCCTAAATATCAAAACTCTGCATTCTTCCAAATATGATTCCTCACGGGTGTAGTTCAAAGATACACAACATCCGTGCATAGAGGTAAGACAGCACCTATGTATTTTTGAATTCCACTCGTGTTTCACCAGTCTAAAGTTGACATACGAGAGTGTAGACCATACACATCAAAACTATACATTTTCCAAATATCCTCGCGGGTGGATTTCAAAGAGACCTACATAGATAGACCAAAGTTGCTAGAGAGCGTAGACCATAAATTTCAAAACTCTGTATTTATCCAAATTATTATTCCCCACGGTTGGAATTCAAAGATGTAGTCCAAAGTTGCCATACAAGACAGTAGACCATAGACTTCAAAACTCCCACATTTTTCCAATTATTATGCCTCACGTGTGTGGACAAAGATACATAGGTCGTCCAAAGTTGCTATAATAGCGTAATTTCGAAAATTCGAAACTCTGTATTTTTCCAAATTATGATTCCCGACGGGTGGAATTCAAAGATAGATTTGTAGATTTGTTAGATTTGTAGATTTGTTTGTTAGATTTGTAGATTTGTTGCCATACCAGAGCGTGGACCATAAAGTTCAAAAGTCCACATTTTTCGTATGATTCCACACGGGTAGAATTCAAAGTTCGGCGCACGCTATCGCGTCACGCTCGAAGCTGCCTCCATTTATTTCAGGATTTTTATCTAAGATGGAGAGCCGGCCTGATAAGGACGCTGCCACCATCGCGATAACGGGTAAGGTGCGGTTCCCAGCGTAGAGACTTTGAATGAGAAAATAAATTAATGGCAATATTAAAAGTCGTCTAAATCAGAAGGGTTCAGGCCCACGTAGGATTCACGCGGTCAAAAAAGCCTATTCTTCGGACCATATTAACGAGAATTGGCGTTGGTAGGTTGACATTTAAACGAATGAGTCCTTTTTTACTCTTTAAAAGTCACACTATCCATTTTGAAAAATGGTGCTGAAAATTTCATTGATAATGTCGGACCATTTTAAAGGAATTGAAATAAATCTAAAAATTTCGGATTTTTGGTTAAAATGTTCCAGTTGAAACATCACATCAAAATATTTTTTGATTGCCAATGAAGATCTCTGGTGCAGAACTGCACCTTAACTAGATGGAACGTAATCTTGATGAAACTTTGTTAAGGTACCGTTCCGAACTACCAACCAGTCGACAGAAGTAGTATTTGAAAATTTCCTAGAAATTACGTGAAAATATTCAGACTTGTTTTAATTTGACCACCTACTGTATGTTTAGTTAGTATTCAAAACTATTGAATTGTTGAATATTAAAGTTTTAGAACAGCTGCGCCGCGCCTTCTTCCTTAAAAATCGAATCCAATAATTAAATAGGTAACTAATTCAATAACGAATTGTCATACATGCAAACACATTGAGGAACCCCGGACTTACTTCTGTTCCTCAATAACCCAAGTGTATCTTGGACGCTACAACTAGAAAAAAAAAATGCATTTTCCTTTTCATCTTCTTCTTAAAAACATTTCATTCTGCAATAAGGATTAAAATACAGAATTAAATGTGTGAAAATTCTCCAGCTCTCAAAACAAAACACCATAAACGTCCCACTAAAACTCATA
Source organism: Eupithecia inturbata (assembly GCA_963662085.1). Taxonomy (NCBI): domain Eukaryota; kingdom Metazoa; phylum Arthropoda; class Insecta; order Lepidoptera; family Geometridae; genus Eupithecia; species Eupithecia inturbata. Next base: position 2,066,972 of record OY759180.1, on the reverse strand, counting down.
ACTACCTTGCACAAACACCAGCGTTGTAAAAACTCTGAAATATTAGGTTATATGTCTATACACAGGGAGAAGGGGGAAACGGGGTAGGGTGGGGGTTTATCGCCAAAATACTGAGATCGCGGCGAGAGATTGCGATCCCGTGAGATCGCCCCTTAAGATAAGGCCTTTCACACTGGGGCGTAGGTTGTTAAAACCAGTAGTGCGATTCACAGATTTTTCTGTTGTGCGAAATGGACGTGTTTTTTATTATATAATTATTACGTGTAAGCGTAAAATTACGTAAAAATTATATAAGTTCATAACTTCCTCTGTCTAATGAAATCTAGTCCGACTACTATCTAACTCAACTCGGCTTAAAAAAAAACACCTAATTTATACCATGTCAGATATCATCAGAAAATACATTTTAATTTATTTTCTTTTACAAACTAGATAACAACCCTAGGCCTTCATTATCAAACTAGCAGAAATCTTTCTAATCACCAAAAAAATAGGTTTCGATTTTTTTTTTATTTTAAAGCTTCTTAACCAGACTTTTTCATTTTCTACTTTATTCCTTCCACTATGTCCCAAGATAAGGCCGCCTCACACCGCGCGATGCGCCCCGCGATACGGCGCGATGCCTCCGCGATAAACGCTCGCACTCCTTTATCTTCGCAAAGAGCTTTTTTACGTATCGCAGACGAATCTTGTTGTAATGGCTTTTTGCAATAGTTTTACGTGATCGGCATACTGTAAGAATGCATAAATAATTTTAACATGAAAAGGCGTATCTACGTTGTACGATATAATTTAACTTCAAAATTGTCTGTCTTCTGAATTTTTTCTTGGAATTCTGGCACCTAACTGGAAGTCTGGATCCCGTTTGGCCCAGACACGTAAGGTGCACATACAATGCATTCTCTGAATCACCTTTCCTTATAAAGTCGCCGCACACGTTACCGATCGCAGATCCAATCGCGCGATCATAATTCAGTGCACGTGTGCACTCACCTTTACATCCCCGCCGCCAAAACGTCACATCACATTCTCGACACAAGCCAAAAACAACTCTAATGCGTAAAATTATTAGCTCATTATAGGTTGCATTTTTTCCAATTCTGCGAGTAAAAGACATAAACGCGCGCAATTTGAAATTCGAACTTCTGGATTTCAGCAATTTCATTGCGATGAGTAATTAAATTTGATCTCTAATTTGATTCCACTATGGTTGCAATTGAAATGCCTCGCTGGTGGCGGGAAAGTGGATACGTTGACTAGACGACGCTCAGACGCATGCGTGGAATGTAGGCTCTATGTTCACAAGTTAACGCTTACCTAGTTAAGATACTAATCTATGTTAATATTGACCCTTCTTTATTTTAATTAATTACTTTACGGATGTCCTCAACTGGAAAAGAAACATTACTTATGTATCATGCAACACGTTTAGTAAATAATTCAGAATTTATATACTAACTTAAGTAAAACAATAGTTCTCCGCCGCGGTATAGAATAACGAGACGTGAGTTATGATATGAACTATCTCCATAAATATCTTAGTGAGAGTAAGTACTAACTTTTTATTTTAAAATAATTCAAATTCAAGGTGTTATTATTTCGCAATCGGCTAACACAAACCTAATTTACCCCAACACGGAAGTAGTGGGTGTACCAAGACAACTCTCGGCAAACGACACACTGCGACAAGCGACAAATAAAATCGCGACACGTTAACAAGGCAGCGCAGACAAGCGCTGTTGATGCCATCTCGCCAATTTGTACCGCGTCGCTTGCGATTTATTGGCCACGCGAGCGGCGCGCGCGCATAGGTGGGCCCCTCGCAATACATTGTAGGGCTAAAAACAATTCAATTCGAACGTACGTATCCTAGAATTTATAAAGGAATTTCCATTTGACACTTTGCGCCATCTTTTTTTAATTACAATTTTGGTTTAGACGACTAGCCTAGGCGAAACGTCGCGTGACGCCTCGCGTGTTTTTATTCATCACGGGCTTTGCTGTCACAAGCGTGACTGTAAAGAAGCCAGTACCATGACTTGAGAGTACAAAAGTGTTTGTTTATTTATATGTATTTCTATTAATTTTGTTTTAAATGTTCACTATTTTTTTGATAATAATTTCATTTCGTTTGATTTATTACCAATATGTACAAAGGTTAAGATCTAATTATAGCTAAAGTTTTAATCGTTAGTCATTTACATAATTAGTCCCAAGAATAATAAGAATAATTTGGGCAATCCCAAGATTGCCTGGAAGAGATCGCTCAAAGCGATAAGGCCGCCCTTTGTACTTCCTTGTTTGTCAGCATTTTTTCTTTATTATATTTTGTGTTTGTGTGGTACAATAAGGAGTTATCTAGGTCTACAATTAGGTACTAATATTGTTTAAAATTTGACTTGTCCATGACTTATTTTGTAATCTTAAAGAAATAAACGTTATTGATTTCTGAGTACTGAAGTATTTAGTTTTAAAATATTTACAAGTGACCAGAGAAAAATAAATAATCTTCGTTTTCGAATTTCCTTTAGCTAGTCGGTATCAAGGTTTAATGACTAACTATAGGGGTAAATTATAAATTATCATATCATCGCACGATACGATAACGCCCGTATGTAATGTGCTGATAAAAATACAATTATTTTGTATGTAGGTTAGCTGAAAACTGAAGTGCTATCTACAACTTTTATCGGAAAAAGGAAAATTAATTACAATTCATCGCTACTGTGTTAAATGATAAAGATTCTAATTCGTACGTTTTATTTAACTCTACAAGGCGTTTTAGAATAACCATAACAATTAGGAAGATGTAGAAAAATATCAGAAAATTTTCGTTTCCGGGATACCCTGTCCAATTTTATTAAGATCCGTCAACCGTTTAGGCGTGAAAATGTAACAAACTGACAGAATTACTTTCGCTTTTATAGTATTAGTACCGATTGTGATCCATATACCACAGATTAAAAAAAAAATATTTATATACCACACGCCAATACTACCTCACATTCTCAGTCTTCTCATCTGTGATATAGCTAGGTTTATGTTTTCTTGACACATTTATTGCACACCCTGTACTGTCAAGTATTTTTATCATGTAGTTTACTTATCTTAATTAGAGTCTAAGTAGAAGTAAAACTATTTTGATAATCGTTCGCTGGCCTGGTTTAGCTGCATGTAATTTAACTTTTATTTGCTTTATCTATCTGCCTAATTAACGAAATGGATTGGTTGGTGCAAAGTCACCGAATACTAGTCTATGTTCGCGGCTTCGCTCATGTGGTTCCTGCATTAGTAATATACAGGGTGTCCCGTAAGTAATGGATAACCCCGCGGGCGGGGGGTACTTATAGGGGGACCGCGGCCACTCAAGGAAATATAAAAATCTATCTGCAGCAGTCGAGGATTTTTTAAATATTTGTTTAAAGTACGAAATTTGATACCTTTAGTTCTCATATTTTTGGTCTATAAATTCAATGATAACGAATTGATTTTCTCTGTGTTTTCACTTTTTTTATGATAAAGTTTGCGTTTTTTATGATCGTTGTAGAGGTAGCTTTACAAAGAAGGAAGCTGCTCCCCTTTCTCTGGTACGTCCCTTAGTCTTAGTCTTAGAAAAATAAAAGCCATAAAATCGAGGGTCGATTCGCCGCGACCGTCGCGGCCTACAATAGGCCAAGAATGAAATAAAAGGGACTTCAACCGGGCGATTTTTTTTTTTTCAAAATTTTCTAGAGTTTCTTTTGTCATTAGAACTCAACGATCGTATTATAAACTATTCTATAACATTTTGTCATGAAACAAATCCTCTGCAAGAAAAAAATAAAGTCCAATTTTTTTTTATGGAATCTCTATCTATCATTCTTGTTTTCTGCGAAGTCTTACCCGATCCACCTTTGAAACGTCTAGATATATAAAAATAGCTCTTTACTCAAACATAGCATCTTTGATTATTTACCTGTCAAATAATCAAAGCTTAGCATGTAATCTGCTGATTATTTCGACAACCTTCTTTGAGCAAAGTCGACCTTTCGGGCCAACCTGAGGGCCTACCCGAACAGGCGGACAGTAATATCATTACTGTCCGCTCTATGCAGTCCATAATGTATTTCGAATTTCGAATTCTATTTTGTTTTGATAATAGCCATGTACTAAGTGCATAAAGATTTTATGCATACTGAGCAGTACAAGCTTCACTGGCTGGTTAGAATAAAAAAAGCAAACGCAGGAAATTGACAAAAGAGCGTTGAAAACAGTGTAGACATGATTTTTTTATTATTTTTTACTCTACCGTTGATGTCATGCAAACCCTACATTAATGATATGGCTAAACGTTGATTGACATATCATTAAACGTTGATGCGTAAACGATATATTCAGTTTTAGCTGGCCATATCATGAAATACAACCATTTCATGAAATGGTCGGTTACATCATAAAGTGATCAGTTCTAAGATATGGCTACCACAGCTAGGTAGGTACACCACTAATACAGTCATAGCCACGTTCGAACTAAACGAGCAACTTCTCACAATAAGGAAGACGGCAATTTTAATTGACGTACAATAAAATATTGTCCGTACGTGCCAGCCGTATCGATTACAGCTAGGGATGGGACGCAGTCGATTGCTTGCTAGTGTTGGACTGTCCGTGCGAGGCGTATCGATTACAGCTAGGGATGGGAGGCAGTCGATTGTTTGCTAGTGTTGGACTGTCCGTGTGAGGCGTATCCATTACAGCTAGGGATGGGAGGCAGTCGATTGTTTGCTAGTGTTGGACTGTCCGTGTGAGGCGTATCGATTACAGCTAGGGATGGGAGGCAGTCGATTGTTTGCTAGTGTTGGACTGTCCGTGTGAGGCGTATCGATTACAGCTAGGGATGGGAGGCAGTCGATTGTTTGCTAGTGTTGGACTGTCCGTGTGAGGCGTATCCATTACAGCTAGGGATGGGAGGCAGTCGATTGTTTGCTAGTGTTGGACTGTCCGTGCGAGGCGTATCGATTACAGCTAGGGATGGGAGGCAGTCGATTGTTTGCTAGTGTTGGACTGTCCGTGTGAGGCGTATCCATTACAGCTAGGGATGGGAGGCAGTCGATTGTTTGCTAGTGTTGGACTGTCCGTGCGAGGCGTATCGATTACAGCTAGGGATGGGAGGCAGTCGATTGTTTGCTAGTGTTGGACTGTCCGTGTGAGGCGTATCCATTACAGCTAGGGATGGGAGGCAGTCGATTGTTTGCTAGTGTTGGACTGTCCGTGTGAGGCGTATCCATTACAGCTAGGGATGGGAGGCAGTCGATTGTTTGCTTGTGTTGGACTGTCCGTGCGAGGCGTATCGATTACAGCTAGGGATGGGAGGCATTCGATTGTTTGCTAGTGTTGGACTGTCCGTGCGAGGCGTATCGATTACAGCTAGGGATGGGAGGCAGTCGATTGTTTGCTAGTGTTGAACTGTCCGTGTGAGGCGTATCGATTACAGCTAGGGATGGGAGGCAGTCGATTGTTTGCTAGTGTTGAACTGTCCGTGTGAGGCGTATCGATTACAGCTAGGGATGGGAGGCAGTCGATTGTTTGCTAGTGTTGGACTGTCCGTGTGAGGCGTATCGATTACAGCTAGGGATGGGAGGCAGTCGATTGTTTGCTAGTGTTGGACTGTCCGTGCGAGGCGTATCGATTACAGCTAGGGATGGGAGGCAGTCGATTGTTTGCTAGTGTTGGACTGTCCGTGTGAGACGTATCGATAATGCCTAGGGATGGGACATAGTCGAATGTTTGCTAGTGTTGGACGGTCCGTGCGAGACGTATCGATTACAGCTAGAGATGGGAGGCAGTCGATTGTTTGCTAGTGTTGTACTATCCGTGTGAGACGTATCGATAACGACTAGGGATGGGACATAGTCGAATGTTTGCTAGTGTTGGACGGTCCGTGCGAGACGTATCGATTACAGCTAGGGATGGGACGCAGTCGATTGTTTGCTAGTGTTGTACTATCCGTGTGAGACGTATCGATAACGACTAGGGATGGGACATAGTCGAATGTTTGCTGTACTCGGTTCTAGAATCGAAGATATTTTATGCTAATGAAGACATTTAAAAATCTAGTAAAAACTAGACATAAACTTTAACAGCGCATACGCGCAGCTAAAAAAGTTCAATTTCGATGACGAGAGACGAATGAAATTTCTTCTTATGGTTAGAAGTTTCTTCTTGAGGTTGTTCGTTTCGTGTTGGTACAAGAATCAAATTTGTAATAGAAAATTGTTTACGATTTGCGGCAAATTACTTTTGTGTTAGTTTATTCCTAAATTATTTTACCACAAACAAATTTGAACCTTGTGCTAACACGAAACGAACAATCTTAAGTATTTTATTGTTAAATTTTTATTACTGTGTTTCTAGACTACGTCCCTAGAAGTCTTTAATGCAATGATTGCATTGCAGCACAGAATAAAATACGCGTTATGGTCCCTAATCTCACGTAAGATACGCGACACCCTAATCTCACGTAAGATACGCGACACCCTAATCTCACGTAAGATACGCGACACCCTAATCTCACGTAAGATACGCGACACCCTAATCTCACGTAAGATACGCGACACCCTAATCTCACGAAATTATGGAAGATAGATTTTAAGTTAGAAAACCTACATTTTATGTTTAAGTAAGTTTATTATAATGTTTGTAGGTACCTATTATAGTATGTCGTTTAACTATTATTGTTTTTCTTTTATTCTTCGAGTGCCACCGTCTATTTTGTTCTTAAGTGTCCAGTCCATCCCAAGGTTGCCTGGAAGAAATCGCTCATAGCGATAAGGCCGGCTTTGTACTTCGTCTACTCTTAGCATCTATTTCTGTATTGTTTTCTTTCTTTGTGTGGTACAATAGAGAATTATCTATCTATCTATGGATTACCTACCCCTTACTTCACATAACTTCACACTAATATTATAAATGCGAAAGTTTGGGTGTATGTATGTTTGTTACCTCATCACGACAAAACTACTGAACGGATCCGGCTGAAATTTTGCATAGATGGTAGTTCTAGGCCTGAAATAAAACATAGGCTACGTTTTATCCCATAAAACAGTTCCCTATCGAAGAAATAACCCTTAAACGTTTCCGTATAAACAACGCGGGCGAAGCCGCGGGCAGTAACTAGTTAATAATAAAATGTCGAATCAGGTGCCTGTCAAATGTCTACTAAGAAATGAGTATTTAAGTAAGATATAAGTTTTTAATTTATTATAGGTACCAGAGGTTAAAATATTGTAAAACCTAGATTAATTTGTTCTTATGTATCTCATTATAAGTAAAGACTGTGTTTGTATGAGAATAAAGTTCTTTAAACCTAAGTTGGTACCAATTACCAATTGCCATCCGAGATAGAGATCCGAAAAACTAGACAAGATGATTAACTTTGGAGGGTAGTTTGAAGGATATATGTACCTAGCTAAATCTATAAAATGCAACAATGTTTTTACTTCGCTTCGTCCCAACGAAGACTGGCACGTGTACGCAGGATGTTATTATAGTGCATAAGTGTGCGCGCAAACACAGGTGCACTATATTCCCTCAATCCCTCTCTTACCCAATAATAAAATAAAAACTTCGTATTACGTATACGTTACGTGTTTAAGCGTGTGCACCGGTTAAAGGCTGAAAAAAATATTTATTTATTTATTCATCAAATGTACATGTACTCTATCTTTACAGGCGCAGGTACCCAATGCAATAGAGTACCTGGTCTTAACATTATAAATAATGCGAAGGGTATGTTTATTTATTGTAATAATAAACATTTATTATTACAATAAATGTTTATTATTACATTATTATCCAGCATTATTTATTTATTTACTTATTACAATAAATAAACATACCCTCCATGTTTACCTACATGTTTTAACAAAAAATAAACAAAATACATATTAAAAAAAAAGAATCTGTCAAAGAGCGAGTACCTACCGTGCGTGTGCGAGTAAAAGACCTACTTCAATTTCGGCAATGCGTCAAACTAGGCCTACCCAAATCTCAGTCCTTCCGGGATCCCGGTGGTAAAAAACTCATACGTACCGTTACATTAATAATATATATTTTTTGTTTGGTTTTTTGAGTGTGGAAACAGGATTGAGAAAAAAGTTACGATAAAAAAACTTGAAAGTGCACTGTTTCGCACATAACTTTATCAAGATCTCAGGAACCCTGCGGTCTATTGTAAGGACTTATGTTTTGATTCGTAGGTTATTACTAATTATTTGGTTCCTTGAACCAGTTTCTTCATAAGTTGTGTAGTTTTCTTGTAAATAAACAAAAACTAGGTTTTTGCGCTTACGCCGTAGCAAAAGCGTATGCTCTGTCCCGCTCCTATGAATGCGAAATCCAATGCCTATCCGTAACACAAAAGGGTGCGCATTGCGCCCTCTTAAAATTATATACCACGAAATATCTGTAATGTCTCTAAAATGCCTTCTTCGAATTCAAACATTCTTAATAATTTTTCAATTAAATTAGTATAATAATAAATATAAATGGCAAATAGCTATAAAATAACTCCGTGGGAATGCGGCAGATAATACTTATGCAAATGAGAAGAAGAAAAGAAAGATTATCTCTCTATTAGGTATAAATTAAGGCGCGAGGAATGAGGCACAATTATATTGTCACGAAGCCAAGCTAAGGACTCTGCCAGGGATGTATTAAGGGCCATGGGGGGTGGAGATGCTTTAAAATAAGAGGCGGTCATTTGGTCACTTCTTCTTAAAACGGTGTTTTGCATAAAAGTATATACAAAAGTTATAATTACGCGAACGATCATGTTCACCACCCATAAACCCACATAAAACCTCTTAATAATATTGGTGATTAAATACAAATATCTTATTCTAAGTGGGAAACTGCGATTTGCACTAACATCACGCTAAGGAATGTATTGAGCTTTATCCCCCTGCCTTACCAACCCCTAAACATTAGGTGTTTGACATAACTGGTAGTTTACGTTGTCACTAGGTACCTAAAATAACACAAAAAAGTGCTTGAATAGGCAACAACTTAGCTTTAGCAAGTAGTTTAAAAACCAAGAGTAGACGTGTTGAGGATGAAAACGACACCAACCTACATTACTTGTAGCCATGATGTCTGCCCCCACTTTAGCACCCCTCAGTCCACCCCTGCGTAGAACTGCGAAGCGATCGTGGTCGCACCTGCGCGCGCAATCTCCCATCGGCGTCCGCGCACGCCACATGACAACCCCAATGCTTTTTTGGTCAAATCGCTGTTGCAATATACAAGTTATCGGTAATCTGATTTCAATAATATTGTAATTGGGTTTCATGTTAATCTAAATATAAAATATTATTCATTATAAATTAAATGCTTGTTGGTTAGTGTGTTACTAAAGGACGGCTGCAACATTGAGGTATGTGGGCTTGATGAAGTTAATGCTTTTTTATGTCCGATAAAATACACAAAAATGAGTAGGTCCTTCCTAAAAAAAAAACTATCCCATCGGAACTGATTTATGGGATAAAAGTAGTCTGTGTATTAACCACACTTAAGCAAAGTTTTCAGTCAGATTTTATTCTGAAATTATACATTTCTAAATCTTAGGTTCCTCCATAAACTAATTCGATTTAAAAAAATCAACAAACAATAAGTCCAAGTATAAAATCACCAATAAAAAGGCTGCCTGCGCGTGCGCCGCGTGCGAGTAAATCGGAAGGTTTAATTGGCGAGTCGTGCATTGCACGGAAATGATGCATATGATTTTAGTTTACTGATAAAACTATTGTGTCTTCGGATTTATGACCGGGTAATAATTAAACTGCAGGTTGTTTGGGTTTAGGGAAGGTTTAGATGTAGAAGAGGCTTCTTAGGCCCCCGCCATAAGTCTAATCCTGGATTGATGAATTGAATGTAGGAAATCAGAAATCTTTTAACAAGCTTGCCAAAGATCCATAGCAACTTTCCCGTATGTGTTTACCCAAAATTTTGTCCAGGGATAAAACATTATATGGATATATCATATTTTTTTTTTACTTAATGGAACCTAGTTTTCTTGTGTCTAATCCTGGATTGATTAAATTATTTTCGGATATATGTAAATAGATGAGCCTGTGGTCTTAAACTAGCGTGACCAAATAATTAGATTGTGATAATAGTATAAATAAAGTTATACAATTGAATTGAATTTTAAAATATTAGATTATAATTTTATTGTATTATTGCATGCTAAGACTCTCACTATTTATATTTGTACCACCTATATACCATGTTTGAAGCAAATATATTTGAATTGAATTGAATGGATTTAAGTGAGTCAGGGCTATTTAGGTACAAGGATTGGGAGCAAGGATTCATTCAGGAATAGAACTGCAAAACATTCATTTAGATGCCATATTAAACCAAATTAATGTATAGATCGGCTATAAAGTTTTTAAACTGACGCGATCAGAACACATTAAAATACGTTGTCGTCCCGTGACCATGACAGAGTTTATACCTGTTGAAACGGAAAAATACCCGCGAATACTTATATATATACTTATAATATATACTTTATTCTGCTCTATTGGTTCAGATCTAGTCATACTTAAGTATATTCAGGTCACGATGTAATGTTACGAAAAAAGTCATGTTATTTATTTAACTACGAACCTTATTTGTGTTGGAAGAACACCAACTTTTCATCCCTTAACGAGGGACTTCATCAGGGTGAGTGCGGTTCGCGAAGCGCCAGTACCTACCGCTTCCGTGCGTGCACTACGGGCTAACGTACGCTATGCGCGGGTCGTAGACGCCAGGGGCAGGGATGATGGGGGCACGCTCTCCATGCTGGAGAATAGGAGAGTCATCCTCTAGCGGAGATCCCCTCGTGCCCACCCTGATGAAGTCCCTCGTATGTAAGCGGGTTAACTACGAACCTTATTTGTGTTGGAAGAACACCAACGTTTCATCCCTTTATTAAAAGTTGGTGTACTTCCAACACGAAAAAGGTCCGTAGTTAACCCGTTTACATTTGTAATGAATGACGCATGTGTTTTTTGAGTTAAAACATTTTTTGAGAGGAATGTCCACGTCCCTTTTTGCAATCTAAGTTAAAAAACTGATAGGGGACGAAAATATCTATAGAAAAGACCTGTACTAACTTAATAACCTAGCTAATCGCACCCCTCCCTACCTAAAAACAAGCCGGATAAGATACCAATCAATTCTCGCCTCCCAAATCTCATTTTTGCATCACAAACATCCGTCCATAAAGAGACCCGCATAACTCAGTGCACACAAGATTCTAATATAACGATAACATGTGGACGGGCCCGATCTGAGATGTATGCGTCGTCACGCCGCCGCCAATATCCGACGGAGAATTGAAATATCTGACCTATCCCCTGTTGGGACGGGGAGCGGGACTTAGGACGCAAGACGGGGGCACAAGTTTATATAATCTACTTACTGCCCTGCCTCAGCAGTGCGAAAAGCCGGGTCACGCCGCTGCTAAGTGGTGGTGAACATGGGCAGGGCATGGGTGTCTTGGGCACTGAAAATGTTTGAGCATGTAGATACCTATTGAGCGATAAGACTGCCAATTGTAGCTTATTCCATAATTGTTTTTTTGTATATTATTTCTAAGTTAAGTGTGCAATAAAGTATTATCTATCTATGTGATGAGGCGTAGATGGAAGATAACGTGTGGACGGGCCCGACCTGAGATGTAGGTATGTGTGCGTCATCACGCCGCCTCCAATACACGACGGAGAATTAAAATATCTGACCTCGGGGTGGGGAAAGCGCGGACTTAGGATGCAAGATGGGGCAAAAGTTTATATAATCCAGACCTACACTGATTATACATGTTTGATTAAGTCCCAGTCCACAGTCCTCAGAAATCCAGAACCCAATTCAATTCGCAGATATCATTCAGGTTTTTTACTTGTGTGTCAAATAACTTGCTGGATGAAAGGAAAATAGAAGCGGTAAAATTGACGCAAAATTTTAAAAAATATTTGTTTAAAAAATATAGGTAAGACAAAAATGGCATAATATACCTCTACAGAGAGGGCCTCCTAAAAGTTCGGGTAAAATACAAGAAATAATAAAAAAGTAAAGTAAAAGTAAAAATAAACATTTATTTGGCACAAGTAGTACAATAAATAAATATACAATAAATAAATAATAAATGAATCCATAGGCTCCCGAACTAGTTATAAACTGTGTTTCAGGAGCCAGGATACTGGCTGCGCAGTTGCGCATCATAGGTTATTTTTATGCATTTTCTTGTGGAAAAAACACGGTTAATAGATATATATGTAGCCCCCGAAAAGGTCCTCGAATCCGTCCCTGTCCCACACGTTTCCTAAGGATTCGGGGATATGATATGAATGTGTAAATGCCAAGGATTTGATCAAGTGCTCGCAGAGGAGGATTATCATTGCTTTAAGTAGGTAGCTACTCGGTTACGAATAAATAAAAACAACTTATTGCAGTAAGTACATACAGACACATCATAGGGAGGGACCGTAATAAATTACAGCTCCTGTCCTGACTGTGTAGAAATTGTTATTTGTAAGTAATATTTGAAAAAGTACCAGGAGAGTAGAAGCTCATTAGGGATACAGTGAGTTGATTAGAGATTCACTGGTAAAATCAAATGTACCTCCTTCATGTTTATGCTAACGTAGTAGTTAATTAAATTTTGTGCTGTAAAATGGTACTAGGACAGCAGTATTTTGGTGGTAGGGTATCGAACCGGCCTACCACCAGTCACCAGGGCTGGGCTTGCTGGGCCACCGGGTCCTATCGAAGTGGAAAGTACCTAACTTTCGTCTTTATGTCTGTTTGTTACTTTTTCATGTCCCAACGACTGAACGGATTTTTGTGAGATTTAGGAGGATGATTTAGCCTTTACCGCGTGAAAGAAGCTACTATCATAAACAATAATATGCAAACTACTATCACAGTAGTTTATAAAAGATTTTGACAAAAATAAAGTTCTGTGAATAAAATCTTCTTACGTTTACTTCTAATTCAATTTTTGATTTATAAAATGTTAGATTTTAGATGCGAATGAGAAATATAACCAACTGAACAAATAGCTCAAAATTCTACTTACTCGTAGTTATATAAAGGCGAAAGTGGTATTGTGAAGATATTTGGCCGAAGACAGAAACTAGTATTCAAAAAAATGATATTATGTAAAAAAAAAAAAACAGCAAAGTTAACTTTTCAAAATAACGTCACGTCGTCGGTCGTCGTTGACGTCGACACCCGCGGCGCGCGGCGGCGCGCGACCGCAATTTCCTCCCGACACTGTGTCACTCTAATATTCACTTCATATTAATATGATGGCGAGATCTATATCACGCATTTCAAATATTTGGGGTTTATAAACCTGTGTTGAATTAACATTATACGGTAAGTACTTCTCCCTCTTGATTGTTTGCAACAGTCTGCAGTTAACTGAATTGTTTCAATTTCTACCTAGTTGTGATTTGTAGCTATTATTTGTGATTTTATTTGTTAAGGCGCTTCCCCGATTCACTCTAGCGCCGCCACCTATTTATTAAGGCGCTTCCCCGATTCACTCTAGCGCCGCCACCTAATTATTAAGGTGCTTCCCCGATTCACTCTAGCGCCGCCACCTAATTATTAAGGCGCTTCCCTGAATCACTCTAGCGCCACCACCTATTTATTAAGGCGCTTCTCCGATTCACTCTACCGCCGCCACCTTTTATTAAGGCGCTTCTCCGATTCACTCTAGCGCCGCCACCTATTTAATAAGGCGGTTCCCCGATTCAATCTAGCGCCGCCACCTAATTATCTTGTTTCATATCAGGTTAAACAAAGGAATCCATTGAATAGCTTGTAACACCTATCACGAAAAAATAGTTTAGCCACAAAGAGCAAATTCGCATCTCTGGCTCAACTATATAATAGCTTTTTTTAGGCCTCTGTAATTGTAAATAAACCGCCAAGTGCGACTTGACTCGCACACGAAGGGTTCCGTACCGTAATAATCAGGCAACTTTTTCAAAGAACATCAAATATTCACTTGTTTGTAGACCCCTTTAAATTTTCAACTTTATTATATTTTTAGAATTTGTTGTTATTACAGTTGAAGTGTTACTTATTTATAGAAAGTTTCATGTGTCTACCTAGTGTGGTTCAAGGAATACAGCCTTGACAAACGAAGAGCAAAAATACCTAAAAAAACACGTTTTTTGTATAAGAGCCCCCTTTAATTTTGATGTTTATTTTGTTTTTATTATTTGTTGTTATAGTGGCAAGAGAAATACACATTCTTTGAAAATTTCAACTGTCTACCTCTTACGGTTCATGAGATATAGCCACGTGACAGACGGACGGACGGACAGCGGAGGCTTAGTAATAGGGTTCCGTACCTGAAGTACGGAACCCTAAAAAGCTTATCATGGGTATCACAGACTGACCAATGGATTTCTAAAAATCCCGTTGTTTAACGTAATAATAACATAAAATTGGTGGAGCTATGGTAGGTAGCACCTTATAAAAAAAGTTTATACCTTAGACTTGGGTACTAATCAAAATATGATTGTCTATGACGACATTGACGACCTACATACGTGACTTAACGATTAGTAGGTAGGTAATACACGATGAACTAAGGGAGGATTATTGAAAAATTCTAATATCTATCATGACTAGGTACATTGTTCAAATGTTTCAATTTATTGTGAACTAGCTGCTGCCCGCGGCTTTGCACGTGGTTTTCAAGTAGCCTATGTCCGTCCTCGGGATACCGCTTACCTCTCTGCCAAATTTCATTAATATTCGTAACAGACAGACAAACAGAAATACTTTAGAATTTATAATATTAGTGTGGATAAGTATGTAAGTACCTAGTTGTTGTTATTTGTATATATTAAGTAAATATTTTTAATATATGCGATCTGAACACATACAATAGTTAAAAAAGCGCTAAATATTATCAATAATAATCTATTAAGTAATTGTAATTTTATTTGCGGATCTACATATCTAGAACTAATACAGACAATCCACTATTTTTTTATTAATTGTGTTTAGTCTGTTTTACTGTACATGCTTGTTTGCTTGTTTTCTTTTTTAAGTTTCGTTTTATTGTTATAGTAATTTTTCTTTGTATAGTCGCGTACGTGACGTAACGTTATGGTTTCGACGGAAGATCAGCGTTGTAGTAGCTATAACCTATAGCTATTACAACAAAATATGCTGAGTCGAACGCCATTTTGTAGCTTTAAGGTATTTTATAAGTGTGTAATATTATAATATAGTTTATATGGGTTTGGTAATTTTATTAGTTTTTGTACATGTTTTAATTCTTAGCTACAAATAAAGTATATCTTTCTTTCTTTCTTTCTTTCACTAAGAAAAGCTGCAAGCAGTATTATTCCTTATTTAGTAGTGAGGTGAGATAAAACAAATTTAAATGATCTGTACCTACCTAAGTCGAATTAGGTAGGTACCTAAAGTAAACTTATAGATGAGAAACTTCCAGATAAGCAATAAACACACAACAAAATTGAATAAACCCTTTCGCTCGACGTAATTCCAATATCGAAACAAAGGAGCATCATTCAAACGAACGAAATGAACGAGTGAACGAATAGATTGAGTGAACAATATCTTATTTTGCTATAATCCGCGAGGGAAGCAAAGCAATGCTAATTTCCTGTGCCAGATTGAACCCGATGCTCAAAGCGTCTATTTTAAACTTCTGTTTACGTAAACGATTGTTTCGAATGAAATGGGAAGTATAGTCATTTGTTTTATTCAATCAGTTATTTATATTATCCGAATTTGCCGTAGACGAAGGTATGTAGGGACGAGTACTTACCTAGTTATTCGATCATCGGTGCAAATAAACTTTTGCTCTAGGACAATTCATATCTATAACTTTCAATGTAAACCTTTTCTCAGAGCCTGATACGTCTCACTGCTGGGCATATACCTTCCCCGTAGACATTCAGTGTTGGACCTAAGGAAAAAAATCGTCCCGCCATCCTTTTCTTTCGGTCGAACCGATGTCTTCCGATGTCATTATTTTTTATAAGCCTAAACTATCCTTTTACTTACTACGTAAAGGCCATTTTACACGATTTGTATTTAATTTATTAAATAAAATTAAAACTGTTTTTTGTTCTTTTGTCTTAAAAAATGCATCTAATAATTTTGAACTAAATTTTACAGGTAACCATTTTCTAATAATAAAATAAATAAATAATGCTGGACACGCCACACAGCGTTATCTAGCTCCAAGCTAAGCAGAGCTTGTGTTATGGGTACTAGATGACTGATAGTGATACTTAATACAATACATTACATAGACATATATTTTTGTAGAATAATTTATTATGTTTAGACTATAGTTATTATCTGATTGTTAATTATTTATTCTCTATTGTATTGATTATCTTATTATTGAATATTTTAACTACTTATATACTTACTTACTTACTTTATGCTTACTGCAACAGTCTGCAGTTAGCTTATTTGTTTCAATTGTAAATACTAGTTCTAATTTGTTTTTATTATTGAATTGTAATTTTCTTTGTCAATAAAGATAATTTTAGTCTTATATGAATCGCCAATATTTAAAATTTGCACACCTGCTTGCGGGTTGAATACGTTTGACATCACTCTATTTATAAGATCTGACATGTACCTGTAATAATGTATTCAGCAAATAAATGATTTGATTTTATCATACATAGAAAATACCCAGAACACCCAGAACAAATATTTGCAGATCGTAAAACCCTTTGTCCCAAGGCGGGAATCTAACCCGCAACCTCTTGCTTCGCAGGCGGACCTTCGTCGCACTGCGCCACATCGGTCGTCAAATAATGTGATTAATAAAACTAACACACAACTTGATTAAAATAACCACCTACTTTCTAAAATAATTTAACGTATCTATTTTATTTTATCAATGTTTTCATCACCTAGCCCATCTAATCATTAAATTCATGGAACTTGCATATCTATTAACCCCATCTGCAGTTTTATGAGTATTGGAATAAACCCAAATTTATAAAGGTCGCGTCAACAAATATTTAATAAGACAAAACTATTTTAATACCCAATTTATTTAACGTTTTAATCAATGTCAATAACCAGAAATCTTTGATTAATAACTTCTCTAAATAATAACATTAATTTTTGTTAATATCTATTCTTCTCATTAAAATCTTTTTTGTAAGTATATAATTTATAGAGTATTCGATTTCATTGTGGTCATTTAAAAATTCCAATATAAATTTATCTTAGTTTAAAAGTATTAAGTGGTGTTACCATGATACTGCACTGCTTCATCACTTAACATTTAATTTGAATTGAATTGTCAAAGCATGGAAAAACAACTTTTGATTGGCCTTCCTTTTATATGTAAAATGATTTATATATCAATTAAAGTAATTCGTTTTAATTTTAAAAAGAGGTTCTGAATTGCTGTGAAAATACTGCAAAAAAAAAAAGAGGTCATTTTTTAACTTGTCTCGTTACCTAAAAGTTATAAAATGGATAGAAATGGCAATATGCTCAACTAGGATTTTATATATCGGGCCTGATGGTTTACCTGCCTACGTACCCACCTATGCCTACCTGTATGATACCTATGAATAATTATATTAATACGAATTTTATCATACTCTTCGTGATTTTCCTCCAAACTTACTCTACATTAGAACCATTGTCATAGAATGTCAGCCTCATATTTCGTCTTTTCCTTATAAATATGAGGGAAATCAGCAAGTGTAAAATAATAAACATGTTTGTGTCAACTATGACGCCTTTATGACTCAATGTCAGACTTACGCCCCTCTTAAGAAAGAAACGTACCCAGCTACGCCTACCTAATAAAAATCAACTTAATATTAATATAGCCAAGTAATAAAATCAATACTAACCGGTTTGCGCACAGCCATGTTGTCAATTTGTCACATGCACCAAGTTAATAAAGTGGCAAGAAGTGGCAAGTTCTTTGTCTAGCGGCTAGATTTATCGGCCGAGGAGCCGCTTCATTTCCTGCGCTCCACTCTTGTCGAACTTGCTACGTGGCGCAATGTGGGGGCGGGAGCGGGCAACACTTTGCTAAGATTTGTAATACTACTTTTCGAGTTTTAGCTGGAAGGACATACAAACAACCCTGTGCCCCTTACACATTCATTTAAAAGTTTGATACAGATACTACTTATTATTGTGTATTATATTTGACGACCTCTGTGGCGTAGAGGGCGAAGGTCTGTCTGCGACGCTTTGGGACAAATATTTGTACGATCTGCAGTTATTTGTTCCGGGTGTTCTGGATAGTAGAGTATTCTAAGTATAATAAAAAAATATCTATCTATGTAATATAATGTATTATGTATATCAGTCATCTAGTACTTGTAACACAAAATCTTCTTAGCTTGGGGCTAGATTATGCTGTGTGAAAAGTCCAGCATTTATTAATATTAAAAAGTACTTTCAGACCACTCGCTACGCTCGTGACTCTATTCTAGACATCGTTAGCAACGGGTAAAATATCGGGCCTGTTAAACAAAAAAAAAAGGCTTTGCTCTCATGTGATACATCTCATGATACAAATAACAATTTTCGTTTTTACAATATACCTGTTTGAGCCTGACCCCAACCTATCTGTACTGATGAGGAAGCTTAGTGAATAAAACACCTTGAACTCTAGTTGTAGGTATGTAGACTGTATTTATTATTTCAACACGAAAATAAATACCGTGCGTTCTCGTCAGCGCGATTGAGAGCTCGTCCACTTTTACTAGCGACATCTAGTTAAAAGCGTCGAAACTAACCGCATGGCGTCACGTGGCTTGGCTTCTAGACTATTTTTGCATCCGCCTCAGCGTATGCCTCACATAACATAACACTAGAATGCGAGAGGATAATCACATTGTTTTGTTTTTGATTCATTGCGCTCGTAGTCATAAACTTCGTATTTACGCCGTTTCTTGGCTCGATCGGATATTTGCCTGTTACTCATTTATCATAACTATAAGCAATGTTTAACTTTTTAGCTCTGTTTATTAATGGATGTTCTATCATTTGAGTGCAGTAATCAAATAGGAATATTATAAATAAAGAGCCTAGCTCTTGTCGGTGCAATGAATCAATTTCCTCCACTTTTCTCTTTCCAATGCGGTCTCTTTTACTTCTTTATACGGCATGACAGTGGCTTCCTCCTTGATCTGACTCATATAGTACATTCTTGGTCTTCCCTTTTCTCATCTTCCTTCTACTTTTCCATCTATGATGTTACTTTAGTCATATCGTATAAGAAAATTAATTATTTAAAGGAATTTAACAAAAACTAATTAATGTTTTTTCTTTATTTTCAGGTATGTTGACAATCCAACGGTTAGAAGATGTTATTAGGAATGTTATAAGGACCTACATATTAATCCCAGAAATACAAAATCATACCAAACGCAGTTTCAAACTTAACGTATTTTTTCAGACGTGTTTCAAACTGCAAAACGTACTTTACCTACTGTACAATGATATCAAATCCGCTCAACGTACATTTTCCCGCACACAAAAGTACGTATCTAGGTATAATTTTGAACAGTTCCTGCTAGGTATAGGTACTTTTTAAACGTGTGTCAAACTGCTAAACGTAATATTCCCGTACTCTCTCAGATTGCACTTTTGCCGATAAAGCGAGAGGAAAGAGGCACAAGCACCATTCATAGCTGATGATAGATTAGCCACTCGCCTCTTGTGTGGTCGAAGGGAGACCGGGAGACTTCAGCCGAGTTACACCGAGCTTTCTGAACATGAGCGACTCCACCGCGAAATCGTGTGTCTTTCAAAATCAATTGTGAAATGATGTTGTCGATCTGTTGACGTAACTTATCAAATTTAAATTTTCATTATTGTCTAGGATAAAGTGAACAAAATACGGGCAACTTTCGTAGCTTATGAAAAAGATAAGCACGCTCGCCTACGTTCTTTTAATTTTCGTAAGCAGCTAGAACTTTTTGTTACGCTCCTCCATGCCACCGCTCGGCTAACAAAAAAAGAAAGTTTTTGTATTATTATTATGGAAGCAAATTATTGTATTAATTCCTGTTCTGACAGAAAATCTATTAAATGCTCGGTATTTCAACTAAAAGTAGGAATTCTCTCGACACGGTACTAACTAACAATCAGTAGGTAGTCAAAGGTCCTAGATTATAGCCAGATAGACATGCTTCTACATTGTTAACGAAATGGCAACACCGGCCGGAGCAGCGTGAGAACTTGGTAGCATTTGGATCGAATCTTGCGCAACTAAGTAAAGATCTAATCGTTTGATCCTGCGATCGTTGCTAGATCTTCAAGAAATTATTTAGAGTTTAAAAATTGAGTAAGGATTAGGTTTTGATTAAAATTTAAGTAGGTAAATACAAAATACCAGCTAACAAATTAGTTGTTTAGAAAATGTTTCGGTGTAATATACTTAAGATTTAAGTATCTTACATTATTGTGGTGAATTTAAGCAAACTTCAAAAGCACGATTGTGTCTGTGTTCATCCAAAAAGGTCACTTCCACTTACCACCGAATACCGAAATCCTAATTGTCGAACGAGCTCTTACGATCTCCTCGTGAAAGGAGATTGGCCGCGCTCAGGCCCTCGACGGAGTTCGATGGGCCTCCACTGATGCTATCGGCGCCTTTCCACGCCATGCCCTCCGCGAGGTTATTGATACGGAGCTAAGTGGAACAAATCTTAAAGGGATTCGCTGGTGAGTGACTCTTTCGATTGTGCGCAATAGCCAACATTCAAAAGTGTTCTCAATTCCTTAGATTACTTCAAAAGTAGGTAGGTACCGGTTGATAGAAATAATCCTGGCAGAACTATCCTCTGCCTATCGGGGTATAGAGGTGTCGATAAGTCTAGCTAGTCCAGCCCGCAGTAATATAACTCAATCGATTGCTTACCCGAGTACCTCTAATGGGCGCAATCTCAGTATTATCTATGCTAGTGCGAATACAAGCAGTTGACAAAGTGCACTACGTGATATTGCAGCCATTACTCGCAGTGATTCATATCGACCCCCACCACCGTCCTCAACCTCCCAGCTTCTCAGATAACGGTCCACCCGACCCGATGCTAGATATAATATAACAAGCATGCCACGGAACCCGCATCTATAAACAACTCATTGTTCTCTATCGCCCAAAAAACCAACCTTTGTTTCAAAAAAATAAAAAACGCGAAACGTCAAAGTGACAGTTGGAAATCGCGCCAAAACTACCGCTGACAAAGCACCGGTGGGCCGAAACAATCAACAAATTCACATCGGACATTTATTGTTTGGTATCGTGGCGTTCCACCTCTGTTGTTTACAACAGAGACGGCCAATTTGCTCGGGAGACTTTTTATCGGGTATTTTGTAACTTTTTTCAGCGCCGCGCAAAAAGTCGATATGACAGGTCTCAATGTATCCTGGGTGCCGGTATCGGTGGCGGGGCACGACGAAAAACGAGAATCGAGTAATCGAGCAATCGAGTCCGCAAGGAGCAGGCGCGCGCCCACTGGCCCATGACAATTGCATCTGCACCCGGATTGCAGACGCCATGTTGGATTATTGCGCCTCTCTGTTCCGATTAAGCGTTTTACTGGACTTATTTTTGGATTTTTATTTAACTTAGGCCCGTGTGTACAAAGCTTCCTTCACTCAACTGAGGTAGAATAGTATCGTTTCAAAAGTTTTCTGTTCAGTTTATAACATACATACTCGTACAATAGTTCCAGTCCAGAAGTCTAGAAACATACCAATCCCTTCATCGCTGATCTAAAAAGTAATTCAACATTGCAGTCATAAATCAAAAACTGCATCTAAACGTCGCTGGAACATAAAACTGACTCGCATCTTATCAAGATCAGCCCGCAAGGTCCATAACTCATAATCCTTTGAAAATATATTTACAAAACAAATCATAACACGATTCCGTGTTATGAAACTCCTTCACAGTTTGTGAGCATGGTATCAGCTTACAACCTTTCTTGGAAGGTCCGTGCACAATAGTGTTATGACTTAAAATATTCTTATTTTAATCGAGTAGGTGTATCGAGGAGGCGACTATCGGCTCGCTCGTGTGGAACGTAGATAGTGACGGACGGGGTGGACGCCGTGCGGTGAAGACTATTAAATTTTATTCTACCTGAAATTCAACACTAGAATCAACTGACAACTTTCTATAACCAGGACTTTTAAAAAATAGCTCTATAATAAAAATAAATCAAGATGATTTAGATTTCTGTAGTTTAAAACCTCATTATGTAGAAATTTGGTTTCTAAAAGTGTGAATTTATGCATGGGTATCGTTAATTTATATCACCAATTATCAAGACGTAAGATCTAGCACATCCGCTATAATAGAACCGTTTACTGTCGGTGTTTTTTATTATTTAGCTTTCTTCACTCCGTAGGTATATATAGGCAGGTATAGGTAATAATAATAAATAATGTTGGTAATTTGAAATAAAAAAATTAGATACTTCCAACCTCTATCTACTCTACTGGTTTCGACTCGACACAAATAAGGATCTCTCTTAGATTATTTTATTATTTAGTTCTTACATTGCATTATTCTAATTTTATTGTCTAAAATAAATAGCTCAACTCAAAGTTACGGAATTCCAAAAGTTGAAATTTTCCTTCTATTTATATGCCAATAGCAGCTTTTGAAAAATATTCTTCGGAAGCAATCGGGATGACATAGTGACATTTGTAACAAAAAGCGCGGGAGGAGATGTCATCGGCGGGATGGATTCGAAAATTAAAATCTCGCGTTAGCGCGCTAGCTGACGGGTGTCGCGCGCGCGGTGTTGCCAACGCTGCCAGTTCGATTTCAGGCTTGTTCTAAATATGTCAACACTTCTTTGTTATCGAGCGACGTGCGAGGGAAATGAAAGTCCACGAGTAGACGACTCCATTATCGACGCATCGCATATGTAATATTATTGCAATGCTGCGCATTAAAATGCAATTCTTTAAACTATGTCCTCACAATATAAGCAATATCGTGATATTTTTGGTTTAATCAAATACTGCAATATCTATCAAAACAACAAACTAACGATTAACTTTGGGAACATTGTTGCACTTGTTTATAAATAAGTACCATTTGGAACACAGCCTGTAAAACCTCTCACGAACTCTACCGTCCGTCAACCGTCAAAAAATGTAACTGGCAATTCCATTCGCAAGAAACTTACATGAGTGACGTATCAGTCGGCGGCAGGCGCTACCTGGCACACAGAGTCAATGGTAGCTACTACGTACTTAGCTTAGCCGCTCGCTCTCCAGTTCAAAGTTTTTGACTGCTGCTGGATTGGACGAGATAGCGGGGCTTGCGACTTCTGCTTGTGCGTGGTATGAGTGTGTCGCTTTTGATGAGCTAGGGTTTTTTATCTGTTGAAGCAACTAAGTTCGTGCTTTGATATCGAGCTATTGATTTTTTTTAAATAAGTAATGAGTTAATGGTAATGCTCTACCAGTCTTTTCTGTTTTTTGTTGGAAAATATTTTTTTTTATTGCCAGGCCTCTCCTAATACTGGCATTCCTCTTATAATGTGACTTTTAGCCTGTTTTAGCAACCACTTTATTTATTTTATTTAACTTTTTTCCTTTTTAGATTTTTCTTGCCTGAATCATAATCTATTTATCTATATTGACTAATCTTTTTATGAATGTTCACACAACACAGAAAAAATATTTAATGAAAGTAAGGACGCGTGTTTATCAAACACTGATTTAACAAAATGTCAGCGACATATTCTTTTCCTTAACTCGCGCCGTGTCACGTCACCTGTCCGATGATCGGATCGGTGACATTATGTGTGCTCACTCGTCAAAAACTCCTTTGTACCGAGATAAGCCTTCGACTAAGAAATACATCACTATTCTGCACTTCGATTTTTGAATTGTAATTGATATGGCAATCTATAAGTTTTTATTTATGTAGGTACTTATAAATAATATAAATTTATTTTAAATTACTGTTTAATACTATTGCTCGACCTTGAATCTAGGAATATTAGTACATCATGTCATAAGTATAAAACTGTATTTAGGCAGCCATTAGTTTTCAATTCATTCTAAGCAAAGCATTAGATTCTATTGCTATGCTACGACGATGTGGCTTCTTCAAATCGGAACAATCAAGGCACCTGAAATCGATTGCATCCGTACCATAACACAATAAAGCCATGCACAATATCCAATCCAACAAACCTTATCAGGAGAATTTTCAAATTATGTACCAACAGTAATTTTGATCGTTATCACACTGTGTAATCCGGCGTGTCAGTGATAAGAGAATCGTAAAAATCGCTCGATTAAAAGTTATCGGGTTTTCCGATAGCGCGGGCGGTTAGTGCGCTCGTCGACTGCCACGCCACGGAGTGTTGAATTCGACAAGTGAATTTCGAACGTGATTTTTGAATTTGAGGTTGGTGCTACCTTTTTTTATATTTGTGGCCAGTGTTTATAAGAACTCGAAGTAGGTTTCTACTATAAAAATGGCATGACTGGGTTCACAAAACGAATGCAATGCTTTGAATGTAGAGCTAGTTCTAATCTTTTAAAAAGAGAATAGGTTCCTACTTGGTTTTTAAAAAAAATATACAATTTAATAAGTTTCTCATTCTACATCAAATGAAACCTTGATCTTTGAAAAATATTAACTTATACGCTACACATTAATTAACACAAATTAATTAACGAAATCATTTTCAAAGTTCAATGATGTTCTAATTTTGGAAAAAACTATAATTAGTTGATTTTTTTTATAAAATACTCTATAAAAAATATATACCTACATACAAAAAAAAATTTGAAATACAAATCTAAACCAAATCGATATCTGTCAAAGTTCAACGGTTAAAATAAAACCAAATTTCATTTGTC
Organism: Eupithecia inturbata; assembly: GCA_963662085.1. NCBI lineage: Eukaryota > Metazoa > Arthropoda > Insecta > Lepidoptera > Geometridae > Eupithecia > Eupithecia inturbata. The sequence goes on along the minus strand of OY759180.1, from coordinate 2,042,048 downwards.
ATTCTAATAAAATGATTACTTTATGGATGTATGAGAAAGGATTAGTACCTACCTAGCAGGCTCTGGGTTCACTATTATTATTTTACCTAATTAATGGGTGTCCCGAAACCTTAACTTGAATTTTCTATATTTTTTGTGGTGCCAGACATGGAACGTGGATATTTTGCAGTTGCCTTCAACTGCGTTTCGGTGGACAGGAAAAGCGGATTTATGACAATTTTATAAAGAACGAGTTTCTGCCAAAAACTTCTAGCACGGTGGAAATAGTACATTATGTTACAAGTGTGTAATGTTGGTGATTACCGCTGAGGCGCCATTGAGACCCGAGCCATAGGCGAGGACGGTAAAATCTATAAACTTATTACTTTATTGACATGGCGCGCGGAGCTCGGAGTGACAACATCTCTGGTGGGACCCTTCTGGTGCTGTTTGGTGCTCTCGATGTCAAGGTCGAGTATTGTGTGTCCTGATGATGTCTCGTGGAGAGACGAAACTAGTTGACGACTTGCTTTGTTCTTTCATTTTGTGGTTGGTGTGGTCATCTACACGGACTACTTTTTGTTAGATCTTATTGGAGAAGGTTTTTTCGCGGAATTGTTACTAAATATCTTTCATCCTTATATTTACAATGGATTTCCGCAAAGTAACGCGTGAATCTATTATATATCATTGAAAACTATCAGAAACCCGCTTCCGCTCCCCGCTGTTACCGTAAACATACCCTTCAGCATCATCGAGCTATCTAGAGTTCAGCAACGTATAGAAATTGTGAAAATTCACTAACAAAATACGAAATTTAACCAAAGACAAAATAAAAGGCAAAAGTAAAACCCATAAAGTACCTAATCCGGCGGTCGGCTACCGATTTCCAGGCATGCCATGAATGTAGCGATAAGGCTTTCTTTCTTATCAGCCCTTAAATGCCATTGGTTATCGCCGAGCTAGAGACATGCCCTAGGTATAGTGTTAGAAGCAATAATTTCGCTTTTATTTCGTAGTGATCTTGCTAACCCTGGTATATAATATACTTCGCCGATACTCGTTATTTTGGATCACGTTGCTAACTATTCCAACTCCTCCATTCTTGAAATAAAAGAAAGAGGTTCAAATTGAGAATCAATTTTTTACGGATTTTATTAATCGAATGATTCTTAATTTGAACCTGAACCTTAGAGCTCTGTCAAAAGAGGTTATGATTTTAGGTAGGTTGGTTGTTTTCAAATACCTACCCTTTTATGGCCAGCCATAACGTTCCACTGCGGGGCAAAGGAGCCCCAAAACTTAATGAAATATTAAAAATAAAATAAATTAATTTTAGATTGTTTGCATCAGTCTGCAGTTAGCTCAATTGTTTCAATTGCAAGTACTAGTTCTAAATTTTATCTATTATTTAATTGTAATTTTATTTGTTAATAAATACCATTTATTAAATAAAATATAAAGTAATAATTAATTTTCCCATAATAGTCCATCATAAAAAACTTCGAAAAAGTAATTTGTAAGTATTTTTGAAAATAAAAGAAGGTTACTTATGTTTATCGATATACTTTTTTTTTTTTTTAATTTCAGAACCTTTTTTATAATTTTAAATTAATTAGCTTTACCTTATCAGATTTTGATAAAAGTAAACATCACATAATCAGTTCGATAAGGACAGTAGGTACCTACACAATCGTACAAATTATATTGCTCCTTATCTAGTAAACACCTGTAAGACATGGGATCTTGGGCATTATCACATTATCGCGTTATGAAAAGTGATAACTTGTTGATAATTCGATAACTATCGGTTGTATTACACAGCAAATATAGGCTACTGTTTTAGTACCTACTACACATCATAGAGGTAGACAACAAGATATATAAGAATAATTAGCTATATACGTATATATATAAGTAGTAACTCAGTTTGTAGTAGGAATAATAATAAGTATTATGAACTTACATTATGAAACATGTCTTTATTAACAGAGAAAATTACAATCAACATAGAAACAAATTCGAACTAGTATTTACAATTGAAACAATTGAACTATACTCACAGTTTTTCATAAAACTATGGGTTTGGACAGCAAAGCAGCCAACTTACAGGAAACCTTCAATGAATAGTAGGTACCTAAACTATCCTTTTAATTCCGTAAAAAGACGGCATCCCAGGGCCCGTATTCGTAAAAACGAAATCGAAGTTTCGGATTCGTTTTTGTGCGAACGCTAATCTTATGCAAGCGACATAAGAGTTAGTTTTGCACGAAAACGAATCAGAAACTTTGATTTTCCTTTTCCGAGTAGACCCCCTGATGCGCAGAGTGCAGGGTAGCCCCAACAGCAAACTGTAGCCGCCAGGACTGCCTCGCCGATATGGCAGCACTTTGTGCGAACAGTAATATAATTATGTATTTGATTTAATTTTTAATCTGATTTATTATTGATTTGATGCTTTAATTTTATTCTATTTGATTTTATGTTATTTGATTTGACTTAATTAGATGGGGTTTAATTTAATTTAATGGTGTTAATAAATAATAACATTAGTTATAAGAGATCTTTCTGCTACTAACAAACTATGGACCACAGTATCGCAACATGTCTTCGGTTGGGTGCAATGTGTTGCGCGCCTCATCAATGCCAGTGCGGTACTGCTGTCGAACAGCTTGGTCATCACGGATTATCGTGTACTAGGGCGAGCTAAACGACGTCATCCGGCGGGCCTTTGTCACCGCTAACGTACCAGCTATTCTCGAACCGAATGGTCTGTTGCGTGACGATGGTAAGAGGCCTGACGGCATGACACTAGTCCCATGGGAGTTGGGGAGACCCATTGTGTGGGACGCTACATGCGTCGACACACTTGCGCCTTCCCATCTTCCGAGGACATCCGTAAGGGCTGGTGCGGCCGCAGATTTGGCCGAGGATCTCAAGAGACGCAAATATGCAGGTCTCGACAGAGCCTACATATTTGCTCCCTTTGGGGTCGAGACCCTAGGTCCGTGGGGTACCGAGGCTCTCCGGGTTTTTAAAAAGTTATCTGAGCGTCTGGTCGACGCGACGCGTGACCCGAGAGCTGGCGGATATCTGGCGCAGCGCATCAGCATTGCCATACAGCGGGGTAATGCAGCCAGCGTCTTGGGGACGCTTCCGACTGGTATTGATATGGATCAGTTGAGCTACCTGTAGATTGTTTGCAACAGTCTGCAGTTAGCTTAATTGTTTCAATTGTAAATACTAGTTGTAATTTGTTTTTATTATTGAATTGTAATTTTCTTTGACCACAGTTATCTGAAAATATAAGAATTTTAATTTAATATTTTTTTTTATTTTATTCATAGTGAAAACCGTATTCGACAGTTTTTGAGTTTATCGCGTTCAGACATACAGACACACATGGCGGCGACTTTATTTTATTTTGCTTATTAATCGTTATGAAAATGCAGACAATAAGCGCGAAAATTGTATGACACACACACGAACACATCAGAATCGACCTACTGTTGACAATGAAGATGATGTACAAATTACCATAAACAAGCATACCTCCGCCGGTAAACAAATTCAAATGCATTCTTTTTATTAGGAACAGATGTAAAAGATACCCAAACCGATTTAAAAAACGGGATTCGAATCAATTTAGTGATGTGATAACGAATTCGATAAAGATGGTTATACAGACGTGATAAACAAGGGAATGTCAAGTAGGTGACAGTAAAACTTTCGACCATTCATTGGTAGGTTTAAATATACAACCCAGGGAAAAACAGTAATTTTCTGTTTTTCGTCGGGCGAGAACTAAATTGTTAAGTAACAAGAAAATTGCCTTGTACGAAGACTATTATTGTTCTATGAGGCTTTGGTATTAACGGTTGACATAGTGACTTGCTGAAATAAATTGAATTTGTTTGAATTTGTAGTAAAAAACAGTGAAACACAAGGACTGGTAATAATAAGTAGGGCTATTTTATGACTTTATTTTTACACGTATTTATTTTTTTAGAGTTGGCCTAGCAATGTCACATTCCTTTATTTAGTATTTTCAATTGCGCGAACACTAGCAGACATAATTGAACTGTTGATTGATTGATTGATTAATTGAAATATTATAATTTAATTACCACCAATACCAATTTTATTTTATTTACTTTGTGGAAGAGTTCATAACTGTCTGTTTTTTATTTTCTATGAACAACCCTTATGGTGTTTCCTTTGCTTAAGTTTGTGTGAGATTGTTACAATATAAATTATTTAAAAAGTGTAACGACATCAAGTGTAACATGTGTACCTACGGTGGAATAAATAAATAAAAAATACAAATAAATAGAAATTGAATGTACCTGCCATCGATATACTTTAGTAAAAGTATAGGATTATTATTTGTGTAGCCTATGTTAAATGTAGATATAAGGTTTTATTATGTTATTTTTTTAAGTACTATAAAGTGTTCATTCATTCATTCATTTTTAGTATATTTACGGTGTACTTTGTACTATTTGACGTATAATTATGAACCATTGAACCATTGTTGAATTTTTGTTGAGTTTTAGGTAATTTAGCTACAAAAAGTGTAACGTGTGGTACGTTAGTATTATTTTAATAAATATTCTCTGCCTATTGGTGAGCACTTAATATTCAGTTTTGTTTCTTGGATTTGTTCATTGCAACATTTGCAGCGTCTTTTTATAACGGGGGATACAAACATAGTTTAGGGTCTGTAATGTTATGCCTCTGCCTTGCATGTACATTAGAGACATATGCATGTTTGTAAAATCTAACCCACAACACTTTACCAAACGTAGGGATATTGTCACTCGACAGAAAAGAGCAAAATTCGCTAATCATCTGTACAAGCCACAATGCCACAAGCAAATCTATGAGAAAAATGTTTTCAATATGTGCATCGTCATCTTTAATAAGTTACCAGAACCTATTAAAGACCTCAATGGTAATTTGTTCAAACAAAAATTAAATCAATGGCTGCTTGACAAATGTTTCTATAGTGTAAATGAATATATTAATTTTAAGTAGAATAATTTATTATGTTTAGACTATAGTTATTATCTGATTGTTAATTATTTATTCTCTATTGTATTGATTATTTTATTATTGATTATTTTAACTACTTATATAAATCGCCAATATTTAAAATTTGCACACCTGCTTGCTGCGGTTGAATACGTTTGACATCACTCTAGTTATAAGATCTGACATGTACCTGTAATAATGTATTCAGCAAATAAATGATTTGATTTGATTTGAAGATGCTAATAGAAACAAAGACTTACAGATAAAATTATCGACTTCTAGATTCTTACTGTTCTTTAAGCGATCAATCAATTCTCTATAAATTAGCGAATAATATGTAGTTTGACATAAAATAACATGCTGCTATGGAACCTAATAAAGTATTCAAAATTGCTCTTTCGTCTGCTATAAAATGAAACTAATCAATTTTAATTTTAGAATTTTCACACATCGGAATAAACACATTTTTAAATGATCTTTGATTGTAATCTTGATACCAAAAAAACTAAAACTATCTGCTTTTGCTATTTTTAATAATATTTACTAGATACCTACAAACCCGCCTATCTTATAAAAAATCTATGACACCATATAAATCAGAGAACTCATATAATTTAAGTAATAAAACCGACAAGTTTGATACATATCACATTACAATAGTTTAAAAAGCCAGAATGTAAAAGGCATTTAAATACTTTCAAATGACAATGATGACAAATACCTACTTAGTTAGCTAGGTATGCGATTGCTCCATTTGGGCGGTCTCATGTAATCGATTAGGAAAATCGATTTCTGTAAATTCGAATATACATCACTATCGATACGATCTACTGGTTGATGTGATGACAGACCTAAGGCTGCCGACACGATTTATTATTTATCGATTAAATTCACGGGATTATTTTCATCGATACCTACCTCTTTGTTTATAACAGTATGTTGTACATGTTGTTAGGTTTAAAAATTATATCTAGTTATTTAAGACTATTTTTAATTAACTGCTTTGTTTTTATTGATAAAAAAAAACAATTGTTTTCAATATTTCCACTGCACTATGATAGATTATTTATAATAATCTATGCTCATAGGTGTGGTATACTTGCAACCCTTTTATGTAAGCGGGAAATGGTTAAGGGCCTACGCGTGTGCTTGTTTCTGACGGTCTATGGCCCTTGCAGAAGGGTTAATATCCTGGACATTTAACCATTGAGTGATGCCACGTGTCCATATTATATTTTCATGGATATTTGCACATTTTCAATGTTGTACTTTTTATTACTATTTTTACCTAGTGTAGCAAACATTGTGCATAAGGAAAACCTCTACAAGTATACAACATAGATTATAAATTTTGCATTCATTTGCAAGGATCAGATACCAACATTTTTTAGAAAACAAAAAAGATGATTCGCAGTAAAAAATAATAATACAGGACAAATCGAAAAACATCATAAAATCGAAAATAAAATTCGTAGCAGATAACGTTGCAGACGTTTATATCTTCTGCATAAATCTGTATTTATCGATCCTTGATATCCGGCGATATCTTTCTGATACGGTCGGATTGTCGGATTCAAGATCCGCTTGACATCCTTCTGAGCTTTTAATAGTTATCTACTTAATGACAACAGTTTTAAAATATCGTATAAGCATTGTTGTCGATAATTATTGTTGTCAAATCACTCCCGTTTTTACCATATTTTTACAATACCTTCCCGTCAAATTGCCAAATTCTTCCCTAATAATAAATTAATAAGAGTTATTAATAAGGTCTGTCAACCATCTAAAAACGATTGATAGTCGATTCGAGCATCTAGCTTCAAAAATATTTGTCTTAAAAATAATGATTATCCTACTTTGATATTTTCCTAATAAATGTAATTTTATTTTCAGGTAAGTTCCATTAGCACCTCATACGTTACGATATCGAGACACATTATGAGGTAAGTACCTTCTTACATTATTATGACTTTTACTAATGTGTTCCCAAGATTTATTACAGGAAGAAAATCATACATCACACGTATTTACATTTACATATTTTACATTATTTTTATGTTCGAATCTACGGTTTGAATGCCGTGGCTGATGAGGGTTAATGTTCCATTTTCGAAAATACTTTGTACTTTTTCATTATGACTTCTGGAATGACAACCTACTACATAATGGATAGGCCACACCAGTGATATAATTTTATCTCTTTTGGTCCAAAAAGGTAGTTAAATATAAAGTTTCAAGTAATTTTCACGTTTTTTAAATAAAAATGAGTATTTTATTCAAAAATCTTCAGAATGAAATGGGATTCATGACATGTTTATTACGTGTTGAGATTTGTGTTAGGTTATGTTTACACATCAAGACTGTGCAGGCCTTTAATAAACTGAATAGAATGGTGCCATGTAAAGTATATTTTAAAAAAGCTGTTTAAAACTTGATTTCTCGTATACAGATTAAAATCTTTTAAAAGTAATTGATCAGGTGTGGAAACCGGAAGTTCTTTAAAGCATCTTTTTAACATTTAATTAGGTACAGTTTTTTTTATTTTACTCCATCAAGCTACTTTAACAAAATCTTGCTTGACTAGCGGCTAATTTCACAACTCAATGCTAGTTTATTTCGTGTCTATGTCATAAATCTTAACAGCTGACCCACGATTATTATAGTTTCGCTTAAACACGCCTATCACTAGGAAACCAGCCCATATCTTGTCAAAAGTCAAGATAAAACCGCCCATTCATCCGACGACCGGAGACAAATCTGCACAATTACTTTCTACGCTAATGACGCGATACCGAGGCGATGCCGCACGATTTATAGTCGGACCATCTGTGGCCGGCTTTACATACATTTTAATATTTTGAGATAGCTCGCGAAAGGATTCTTTTTGCGTTCTTAATTTGAAAATTATTTGCTTGTTTTACTGGTCGCTTTTTGTAGGTTTTATTTTATGCGCCGCAAAGTAGACATACTACCTCATTAGATACTTTATTTTCTGTAATTTGCTGCACTTTTTCTTCACCAACACTTCTGTATAAAAGCATCGTCATTATAATCAATAGTAGGTTAAACAAATCAAGACCTAAGCGACCAAACTGCCTACATTAAAAATAAACAAGAAAAACTGGCATTCCTGTCATTAATCCGTCAAACGCCCGCGGCTGGAACTCAAACAGCGCTTAATGTATTAACCTCGTTAAACTCGAGTTATCGTGCGACAATTTATCCGACGACTCGGAAAAGTAATGCAAAAAAGTTTAATAGAGTAGCTCTGAGTCCCAGGACATACGAGATACGGAGTTTCTTTGTCAGTTCTAGCGCGATTTCGGAGCGAATGATACAGACGGTCCTTGCTATTCCCTGAAAAGTCGATTAGAAAAATAATAAAATGTTTTTTTTTTAATAGTTTGTACTGCAGTTCAGCCTGGATTGGAACTTTATTTGAAATAATCTACCTATACTAGGTATATGGCTAGGTATATACCCTAAAGTCATAAATAAAATTTATTAAGCTCAATACTCAAATCATGGTAAATATCCCATTGTAAATGACTTTAGTGTTAATAACCATGATGGATTCAAAAGATTGATGTGTTCCCGTTGTCGCCAATGACGCTGTCCCCATTATGGGGACAACGAGAAGTCATAGAATTTTCTTATAGAAGTTAAGATTTTTTTTAATTTCATAAGATAAAGCAGGCAGAGGGTTTACTAACTTAGATTAGATTAGATTAGATCTAAGTCAATGAACCTGTTAATAACTCATATATCCTGCAACTTAAGTCTGTGCCTCGACATAAGTTGCAGCTAAAAAATTATAAAACAAAAAGTAAAAACACAGTACCTACAGCCGTCAATCTCCGAATCATGTCCCCGAGAGCAATTACCTAAGTTGGCGTGACCCGTGACAAATATCTACTCTACAAATACTGGGGGTAGGGAGGGGAAAATAGCCGGATAAGCGAGAAAAATATATGCAGTATATTTCTAAAACTTTTTTGAAAGGAAAGAAAGCATAATTTAGTAAAAGAGTTAATTTGCAAAAAAAAATATAACAAAGCAACTATTCGTATCTAATACATACATTGAGAAGTTACTTAGATAAGTTCTAAATGAGATTATAGGAAATAAGTATGAGTGAATCTTCGCTTTCACATAAAAATCATTGGATATACATAACCTATTATATAGATGTTATGTGAATTACCTACACAACCTAAACCTTGCTTGTTTTCTAATAGCTTGGGTAAGTTAAGAACTGAAGGTGCTTATACAAACTTACCTATTTGAATACTTTTCAATTCATTAATATAATCGGTATCACTCGGTAGTGAGTGATATTGTCGGGCCTGTTTATAATAAAAAGTAAAAGTATAAATATTATAAGTATTACATTCAGACATAGGTGCACATTCTTAACTACTAATTATAAACAAGGATCTGAAATGAATATATATCTTATGAAATATATGTGTCTCACAGAAAATAAAGAAAATAAATATATTATATGCCTCCTCATCGATAATATATATTCAAGACCAAACTTGGTCTTGAATACCCTAAGACCCTTTAGGTCACTCTTTTCGTACATAAAATTAAAATATAAAGCTTACGAATGCAAATTTATTGAACGAACAGTTAATTTATGAACAAAAGCTTGATAGTAACTTGTCAGTAGGGGTAAACGTGTTCTTGAGTGGAGTCTGCGATTCGGCAAACGAAGTGTAGGATGCCTTTCGCCCAGGTGGGTTGACGACCTGCGAAAGACTGCAGGTAGATCAAGCTAGCGATGTTACGAGTTGATTTTATTCTAACTCGGATAACTCGAGTTGACTCGGCCGCTAACTCGAATCGCAACTCGAGTTGACTCGACTCGCATCAACCGGATGGGATCCGCTTCGCGGCAGCAGCCAAACGGATCGGCGAGTCGAGTCGAATGCACCGTATTCTTATTCTTGATTCGAGTTTACACTTGCATTGCCGATTGCCACTGCTCCACTCGCCGGCCACCGCGCTGTGCGTGTGTTTTATTTGTTTCGTAATATACCATCGCCAACACAGTTAACTGACTATTCGTGCACTTTATACGCATTGTATTATGGGCCACGAATGGTTAGTCACCCGTTTTGGCGTATTATGTAACCTATGGGTAATCAAGTCTATTATCTTCGCTGCAGCTTAAATTTAATATGAAAGTTAAATAAAAATAGAAAAGAAAGAAACTATTGAAAAAATATATATTAAGATAACGAACATGTTTGTCTGTCTTTAAATTCTTTAAAATCAAGGACAGGAATAGTGACGGGATGCGAATGCTCTCAAACCTTGCTCGAGCGCCGACGGCGGCCCGAACCGACCCGACCGAGGTGTGCCGACGGTGACCGGCGAGGCGACGGAATACGAATCAAAACAAAATGAATATTCTAGAGTCGAGTTTCGGTTTCGAGTTGGCGAATCGCTGACTCGCGACCTCGCGTGCACTCGCATTCGCATAACTCGCATTCGTTATCCGAATTCTAGTACCTAGTTAGGTAGGTAAGCGAGTTGATTCGAGTTGCGAATGAACTCGATTCGAATCAACTCGTTTAGACTCTGATTCGAGTTATTCGAATCAGCCAACTCGACTCGCCCATCGCTAGATCAAGCTGAGAACAGGGCGATATGGCGCTCATTATGGGAGGTATATGTCCAGTCCAGCAGTGGACTAATACGCTGATGTGGATGATGAACTTGTCAGTTGGTCACTCAATGACCAACTGACAAGTAACTGACAGGCTTGATAGGTACTTTCCTATCGAGCTTTTCTTCAAGCATTAATTCTGTAACTGTGCATGAATGAATTACCATATTGTAAAGTAACGCCCACATGATCATGACTGCGCTCGGTTGTCGGTTAGCTCCCGAATTCCGGTGGAAAAAAGTCGGGTTATTTACAACAATAGTCCATTTCACGCCATCCCTAGGGCCGCGATTTTTTCGCCTTATCTCTCCGCCGCAGGCGAGTGATACACAATTTTTCAGTGCGATATAAAATATACGAAGTTCAGTCTTTAAAAGTTATCGCTGAAAGTTTGCGCACCTCGGATGATATATCGGCCCGCATTTATCTTTACTTCAAACGTTAGTTAACCTTTGTTGGAGGAACCTTTTTGTGATCCAATTTTGAAAAGTTTTTTTTTAAACTTGTTACTGGCAGTAATACCAAAAAGGTTTTATGCTTCGCTTACGCTCGGTAGAATAAAGTAAAGTCAAGCGTGGTAATAAAATATGAGCATTCCATATTTAAACTACTGAATTACATTTTATCTAACGATCTAAATGTAACCTTATCCACAAAGGATGTATGGTAACGAAATTGAGTAAAAAACTGTAATAAACAGCCTAGCAATATTGAACCTTATCGAGAACAGATCACTTACATTATTTATACAAAATCGAACGAGGGTGATCACCGACATGGCTGATTTATTGTTGTCCTGTGAGTAAGATTTTTGTACAGATCACAAAATAACTTTACAGAGTATGAACTTAAAAAGCTTTTAGCACATTTAGCACACTTCACATTTAGAGCTTCATTGCACTAATATGTTGGTACACTAAATAAATAGGCTCTACATTATACAACAGTTAACAACCTATGTACTTCTACGCATAAAATCCTGACGGAAGGCGATAGAGAGGCCTTGCGTCACATAGAAGTGAAAACTTAGTTAAAGCATGGAGTCAATCTTATCGATCCATAAAGGTTTTTGCTACTACGAGTAAATACCTAATATTGTTGGAAAAATACTTTTTCTTTTATAATCTAAAATAAGTTTAATGTATGAACCTTGTTACCCTTCCCTGAAATAAAAGCTTTTATTATTATTATTATGTGAACAAATAAGTATAAAGAACTTTTAGACGAGGCGTGGGGTAAGTTAAAATAATAAGTGATATTCGTAGAGCTATTGTAACAAATTTCTGCGATTTGCTACCATGGTATCAGTGTCATACAATATATTTTCCAATATTTCTTTGATTTTGTAATCCCTTTGTTTAAAAAAATATCTAGGATCTAGATCTAGACTGAGTATGTACCTACTGCGCTATGTTATTCAATCGCAAGCGGTTGGCAACACAAGACTATTTTTTCATTTTGTTCTTCCTTGAGTCCAACGTCAGCCTCTACATTACTACTCTGCGCCAAAGATTAAATAAACTACGTAAACACAATATCCGTTGAAAGGTCACGTATCGCCGGATCTCAATTTACAAGTTTTCTATTATTTTTATCGATTGGCAGCAGAATGTGGCCACCTTCGTGCTTGATTAGGTTTTGAACTACAAGGGTAGATAATGCAGTTATGCAACAGTAAACTTAAAAGAGAGATATCGGTAAAATAGAAAAAGAACTAGAATTTAAATACCTTTATTAACAAAGAAATTTACAATCAAATAATAGAAACAAATTAGAAGTACTATTTACAATAATTTATATACATACCTTCATAATTAAGTTGTTTCTCAAAATTGACCTTAAAATCCATTGACCAAAGTGTTGCGCGCCTCATCAACGCCAGTGCGGTACTGCTGTCGAACAGCTTGGTCATCACAGATTATCGTGTACTAGGGCCGCCGGTCGGATATCTCGTCATGCCAGCCTTAACGACGTCATCCGGCGGGCCTTTGTCACCGCTAACGTAGCAGCTATTCTCGAACCGAATGGTCTGTTGCGGGACGATGGTAAGAGGCCCGACGGCATTACACTAGTCCCAAAGGAGTTGGGGAGGCCCATTGTGTGGGACGCTACATGCGTCGACACACTTGCGCCTTCCCATCTTCCGAGGACATACATGAGGGCTGGTGCGGCGGGATATTTGGCCGAGGATCTCAAGAGACGCAAATATGCAGGACTCGACAGAGCCTACACATTTGCTCCCTTTGGGGTCGAGACCCTAGGTTTGTGGCGTACTGAGGCTCTCTCGGTTTTTAAAAAGTTATCTGAGCGTCTGGTCAACGCGACGCGTGACCTGAGACCTGGTGGGTATCTGGCGCAGCGCATCAGCATTGCCATACAGCGGGGCAATGCAGCCAGCGTCTTGGGGACGCTTCCGTCTGGTATTGATATGGATCAGTTGAGCTACCTGTAGATTGTTTGCAACAGTCTGCAGTTAGCTTAATTGTTTAAATTGTAAATACTAGTTCTAATTTGCTTTTGAAATATCGACATCGACCTGGATCCCAGACTACCAAAGTACAAAACAATAGGTGAATACATCTATATACTTTAAAACAATAAAGCAGCGTACACATTAAATTTACAAAACTTGCTTATCTTATTAGGAAGCGAGCCCACTAGGGTTGCACGTCCAATTTCGGTGTTCGGACTCGATAACATCTGTCTCGCTTTTTATTTATGGCTCTCGTATAATATTCACTATCTAGTCGTGTACAGGGTGGGTGAAAACACCTGCGATATCCTGGTAAAAATAACGAACCAACGCCCGAATGCTCAAACGCAATTCAGATTTAAGCGCGTCTCAAGTGACGAATTTTGGACAGATTTTCATCTGAAAACTATCAAAGAAACGCGACCTTGGACATGCTCAAAACTGAGTTGCGTTTGAGTATTCGGAGGTAAGTATAGTAAAGTTTCGTAAAACTTTCCTAAAACCCTGGCCCTACCAATAGAACAGTAGATTGCTATTAATTATCAAACTTACTTTTAGCTACACGAAGTAGGTACCTACACTCAATAGGTAACTGCTTGTTATGTAAGGATTTTGCTTTGAAGTTCATAAAGACTTGCAGAAGCTCACAAAATCATAAAAAAAACCAGTAAATAAGTATGTCAAACCATTTCGCTACAAATAGAACATTCTAGATCACCCTATACCCTATCTAGCTTGGTATAAATAAGGCGAATCTTTATGTTATCTGAAATCTGGAATCTTGAGATACGACGATACGATTTTATTTATTTGCTGAGTGGGGCCATATTTACACACGCCTACGTATCAGAAGCCGAAACCACTGGGACAACACTACCTACGAGAAACGATAAGACAAGCCAACACTACTGAATAATAAGAACGAGTTAAATCTAGCTTTTTGTTTTTAAAGTTATCGATAAAAAAACTACCACAGCGCTGCGTTTAAAAGGCGTCTTCGATATTATAAAAATAAAAATATTAATCAAGAAATCGATTCAATAAGTAGAAATAACTCAGTAGGATCGCTTACTGCAAAAAACTTGCCATATAACAGCCTACTTAAAAATACAGCGAGATGAGCTCATTATAATCAATATCATGAAGATTCATATGCCGATACAAAATATCCACCACCAATTAACACTTAATAAAAATAAACCCGACAAAAGGTCTGACGTTTACCTCCAGTCGGCATAATGAAGGGATCCTGGCATTCCTCGGCCAGGAGACAAGAAAGTATCAAATATTAACCGTCGAACACACCTGAAGGCAGACCGCTTGGCATGCATATGAAAACGACAGATACAACCCTGCCAAAATTTCCATACTCTCTCCTAAAAGAGTGGGAACCCTATGTTAGTATTGTAAAGTTCAAAATCGAGGAGGAAGACGTCGTGGAAGGCAAAAATAACCTTGCGAATGTGGACAAGATAGTATCAATTCGTACGTTAGCAAGAAACACATTTCAAGCGAAACATGGACCGATGTTGGGCCGAATCGAAACAAAGCGTTGTGACATCGAGATAGGAATCGATCGCCGCGAAACGACGCGCCGAAAGCACCCAACAAATTATCGATTCATAAAAACATCGATTTTTAAAATATTGCCGGGCGTTTGTGGCGTCATTGTTTCATTATATAGGGTGGCAAGTTTTATTGGCATTTTATGAATTACTGTTGGCGTTCTGCGTGTGGCTTCGGTTGTGAGTCATTTTGACGAACGAAAAAACTGTTGTTTGTGGACACAACTTTTCTAGAAATATTTTTCTGATGTAGATTCGTTTATATTCCTGTACAGGTCGATTATCTTCTTTCATATATTGATATTGTGAAAATAATAACCATAAACTATGGAAAATAGCCCTTGGAACTTTACTTACAAAAGCTTCACTCTTCTTTTTCCAGACATATTATGCACAACAGCCTCCAAACAAAAACCACACAGAGCCTTATCAAAGTGACAGTACTTGCAATTTTTCACATGCGCCGTGGTATGGCCACCCCAGCTGCGCGCGCGCCTCGTCTGTCATGCGATATCGTACGATCTAGCCGCCTCGACGAATGCTAGTCGATACTCGCACATCACTATTTTATGATATCGATGACAATTTCACAATCGGTTTTGTTGGCTATGTTTTTTTTTATGTTTGGCGCTGGTTCTTTTTTTTTTTATTTAACTATTTCATAGAATAAACCTGACGAATACCTGTAGACCTTTTGTTTCTGGTTCTGTTTTTCTATTTTTAATTCAGGAACGATCTCTAAACTGCTCGATAATCCTAAAATCAAGAATACCCTAGATTTTTTCAAAAGAGTTATTTCATGTGCAAGTTGTGTTTCTGTACCTACTTATCATCAATTATTCTCACAAAAAGTAACAGTAGGTATTTTCGGACTAAACAACGAAAAAAACTAACCTAGAAAAAACTCATTAGTTCCATTTCTTACCGCCAGGGTCAGGTAACGAGGCGAGATAGTGAACACTTAGCAACATTTGTACCGTTTTGTATCGAAGCAACAGGTTCACATCACTAATGTAATGTTTCTTGGCAATGGGGTTGCACCTACTGCTATTGTCGAGTGTGAGACATTAGATTCAGGGTGATAGGTACTTTGGCGGGAAAATAGTGGGGTGTGGATTTTATTAAAACACTTTTTTAAATAAATAAATAAATAAATTGGGGATAGATATAAAAAGGGCAATGAGTCCCTGTTCATTACAATGTTGTGCAATGAGTTAGAACAATCTGATTTAGAATTAGTAGCTAGCTAGGCACCTAGCTACTAATTCTAAATCAGATTGTTTAGGTAGGTATGTTTAGTTAAGGATCATTTATGAATATTTTACATTTGCGAGAGATCAGTCAATCGATAGAACGTAATAAAAAAAATTGGTTCTAATAAATTATTTGTCTAAAACGTTTCTGATAAAAGAGGACTTTGCCCCGCTCTGTGGACCCTACGTAACAGCTAAAAATAATGAAGTACTTACTTACCTATTTGGTTAAATTACACTTTTTTTAAAACTAACCACAATAACTCTGTCCCATGTCCTATGCATCTATCCATCAGGTAAGGCCGCGCTCCCACTGATATGCGCGACACGACGCGACGTGGCGCGTGGGTACCGCGGTACCCTGCACCGGCCACCCCGCGCGATGCGCTATCTACCACCATACTCGGAACTACGATGAATGAACATTATTTTAACATTTTATATTCTTGGTACTTAATGGTACGTATTCTGGACCTTGTATATAATTCATGTATTCTCTTTAGCGACAATATAATATTATATGAAATATAATAGTGAGAATGTTTAAGGAAAATACCTCGAGCTCTACCAAATATTGTACCCACCCCTTCAATACCGTTTTTTCCCGTGGCTCAAGACCACAATTTTCAAATATTTGAACACTACTACAAATTTTACATATATACAGTATCTACTGAGGGTCCTATAGTCCTATGGCAAGGCCATTCATCCCCGGAGCCCAAGACTACAATTTTTAAATACTAACGTAACATATTATAAAGTTATATATTTATTAATTTATTTTTTCAAAATATTGTTAGTACACTATCCTTACAGGTACACCTAATGCGATTGTGTATCTATAGTCACAATAATCCCTATAATACCTCTATAAATTGTCACCTTTGGTCATAAATATTTTAACACAATTATTAATTACAATTATTAATACCATTCTCAATTTTAACATATTACTATTACACAAAATTATTCTATAACAAAACAAAAATTTTAATTTAATAATAACAAAATAAAGTTAATCCAATAATAAATCATTCATCAAACCATTAAAACTCGTACAATAAAAACACAACAAAGTTGGAAAGAAAATTGCGCTTTCGAAAGCAAATAGAGTGGATTTTATTATAGGTAAAATTAGTCTGTAGCGAATTTAAAATCTGCCAAAATGCACTTGCGCTGTCCGAAGCGCTGCCACATCCATATTCCATACTAATATTATAAATTCTAAACTCTGTCTGTCTGTCTGTTTGTCTGCCTGTTGTACCTTTTCACGCCTAAACGGTTGAACGGATCTCAAAGAAATTTCGCAGGGCGGTAAAAGGTATCCCGGGGATGGACATAGGCTACTTGAAAAGAGCGTGCGAAGCCGCGTGCAGCAGCTAGTAGTATTTGAGCCTAAACTAAATATTTTAGAAAACCCACCACCCATAACTTCCGCACGTCTCGTCATTAGCTTCGTTCGGCGGGCCGCTCAATGGCCGATAGCAGGTGCAGCCAAGCGCGGCCCGCAGATACCACGTCTCATTGGACCAGAGTTGGGCTCCAATTACCTGGGAAGTGCGCACGATAACGGTTACCTTGATGTATTGGTTTAATATCTTCCTGGGAGGATGTTCGCGGTAAATGCCTGGTAAGCAAGCAACAGTCAGATCAAAACACAATAGGGTCTTCCCGTAACCAGCCCAGCAAAAATATTGGGCTTCAAAGGACTTACACGAGAAATACCGTTCGTGTAAGTAAGTTTAAGTAGGTACAACACATGGGGTAGGTCTCTGGGTAAGTTCTCGCCCGCCCAACCTTTTCGTGCTTTCTGTTAAAAGTATGATTCAAAAATAAATCTACTTTTTGTCATGGTCATGACTGACAGACGACTAACAATCACAGCCTCGAAAGTAGTCCTTGCCTTAAATTATTAGGTTATGAATGTTGTGTAATCTCGTCGCTTTTCATCGACAGCTCTATATGTCATCGGCTCATAAGAAACTGATCGACTTCCGACCAGTTCCCGCTCGTAAACGTTCCTCTTTGTTGCTTTGGCTGTTCCAGAGTTTAAAAATATTGTGCAAATTTTTGATGCTGATGATTCTGAGATCTCAGATTTATAAAAAATATAATATTAATTTTAATAAAATAAACTATTATAAAACAAAATCAATCATTTACAATCTCGTTTACAATGTCATCAAAGTTTACAATGAGTAAAAAACCTTCCCATTTTCTTTGAGCAATTCTTGTTTTGTTTTAAGTATACTATGTATAAGATTAGCGACTTAGTGGCAATGGAAGGACCACAAGCCCAACCGTGAACGATTATTAGCTGTCGATAAAGATAATCGACATCGATATCTAGGTACCTATACTATATTTTTCCCTTGACCCCACACTATAGCGAATACAAACAACCTTCAACACTTCTTGGAAACTCCACCAAATAAAATATACCCCGTTTAAATAACACATTAATCTCGCTATCTCGCCCAAGCACACTTTATTAAGGCTCTATTCGATATCAATTCCTTGTGTGATCCTGTTTTACGACAAATATTAGTATCGCGTGGATCGGGTGCAGCGCTATCGCACGCCGCCACACACGATATCATATCGTAGGGGTGCTACGCGAGAATAGGACTTAAACCCCCGAATACTCAAACGCAACTCAGATTTGAGCACGTCTCAAGTCGCGTTTTTTTGACAGTTTTCAATGAAAATCTGACGATAATTCGTCATTTGAGATTTCAGTTGCATTTGAGTATTCGGGCGTGAGAGCTTTCGAATTTACTTTATTACACGACTGCTTATAAAAGTGTAATGTTTTCAATGAGTGTTCGCTGGGGTACACGAGTACTTGGGTGAAGACCACTCGTCAAACGTAGTGTAGAACGCTCTCTGACCCGGTGGGATGACGACCTGTGAAATACTTTGAGCAGATGTTGGATCCAGCAAGCTGAAGACAGGACGCTATGGCGCTCTTTAGGGGAGCCTATGTCCAGCAGTGGACTATTAAAGGCTGATGATGATGAATGGTGTCAGGGTTCACATGAACCCTGACACCATACACACATATGCATATGTGTGTATATGTGCGTACCATACATACATATGTAGATATGTGTTTCTTTATTCCACTATAACTTTTAAATGCCTGAACAGATAAGGGTAGCGTTAGTAATTATTTACCCGTAACCTCTAGTTTTCCGGTTACCTGGCAGTGATACTGTGAATATGCTATAATATCAATAGGATATTTTTTTAATATTTATCTCTTTTATTTATTATTTATACGATGAGGGATCGAACCAACCTATATCTACTAAAAGATGGCAAAGGTTTAACCTACAGGAGAATTTTTAAATCTACTTTATATTTCATGATGACTTCTCTTCTGATTTACCTACCAAATCTTAATTTAGTAGACTACTTTCTAAATCTAAATCAATAGGTGTCCAATTATTGTGATAAGTAGATTAGAGTGCTAGGTTCCTCAGGCATAAGTTGGCAACCCTAACGTAACAAAAGCATTCCGATTTCAGTTCCTCTAAGAACTCGCGCGATGTTATTAGAGTTAAATAAATTGTTGCGTTATATTCCAAAACAAGTACATATGTATATTTAAAGTTCTTAAATTTTATTTATTATAAATTATTTTATTAATAAAATATATAGTAATTCTTAATAGAATTTTATATAAAAACAATATTTTTAATGTATAATAATATATTATAATGATAAGACTACTGACCACCAAAATTAAGTAAACCTGAAACCATCACAGTCATCTTCACGGTCATCACATCATCACAGTCGGAAACTTTTCCACTGCGTTTCGGAAGTAATTGTTTAAATTCATAGTCATGCATGACAATGATTTAACATTTCATGTGATGTCTATCTAGATTGTCTTATCATTGAATAATTTATCAAACTATCGATTTAGATAATCAGATATCATTTCAATTAAGATATAATTTGTATGCCATGCCGTGTGCTTGACTGTTGTCAAGGCCAAATTGATTGAACCTGCTACCATCCGTTAAAATAAGATTGTGGACAAACCAAGGACTACTATACTTACTAATATTATAGATTAGAAAGCAGCTCTGTCTGTCTGTCTGTCTGTCTGTTACCTTTTCACGCTTATGCGGCTAAACGGATGTTAATGAAATTTGGCATGGATAGATGGTATCCCAGGAAGGACATAGGCTACTTTCTATTTCGGAAGAGAGTGCACGAAGCCGCGGGCAGCAGCTAGTTGGTTATAAAAACCAAATTCTCCTAACTTTCAAATAAACGTTTTGGCAAAGGTCGATGCACTTACAATAATCTTCGATCTTCTTAGGGTTCCGTACCCGAAGGGTGAAAACGGAACTCTATTACTAAGCCTCCGCTGTCCGTCCGTCCGTCCGTCCGTCTGTCACGTGGCTATATCTCATGAACCGTAAGAGGTAGACAGTTGAAATTTTCCGATAATGTGTATTTCTCTTGCTGCTAAACAAATAATAAAAATAAAATAAATATCAAAATAAAAGGGGGCGCCCATACAACAAACGTGTCTTTTTTGGCTATTTTTGCTCTAAATTTGTCAAGGCTGTATCTCTTGGACTACAATAGGTAGACTCATTAACTTTCTATAATTAAGTAACACTTCAGCTGTAATAATGACAAATAGTAAATTAAAATAAAGTTGAAAATTTAAAGATTCTCCAAAAAACAAGTGGAAATTTGATGTTCTTTGATAAAGTTGCCTGACTATGAATACTCCCCAAACTTAACCGTTTTCGAGATATTGGTCTTTAAAGTTTAAAAATATGCCTACTTTTTGTCTATTTTACTACTTTTTTTGAAATTTGTGTATTTTCTTTTTTAACAAACAAAATTTCTTGGTACAAATTAATTTATTTTTTCAACAATCAATCATCTACTACGACCCAGTTTGATTAATAAAACAACTCATCTACTTCTCAAAAATCTTAAAAATAATTAACTTGATGCACAAATTACAAAAAAAAGTTGTAAGATTGACAAAAAAAAGGCAATACAAAATAAAAACTTTAAATTCTAATATCTCGAAAACGGATAAATTTGGGGGAATTATGTTTCATACTGTCTGTGTGGTGCCGGCTTAGAATTTGCACCACCCCAACTCTTCCCGCGGGTGTCGTAAGAGGCGACTAAGGGATATCCACTGGGGGTGGACAGCAACGCCCCCTGCAGAACAATTCTACCACCGAACTGCGATCCCCAACCCGCATGCCCAGCGTGGGGATTATGGGGATTACCCCCCGTGAGATAAAAGCCAACAAGGCGCTTATGAGGGGGAGGCCTGGGTCCAGCAGTGGACCAATATAGGCTGTGGAGATGGAGTGGAGATGGAGATGGAAATTTTTCATAGTCAAATCAGTCAGCAATGATGGAAACTACAACCCCTCAAGGATCTAGTTCGAATTAACCAGTAACCCTGTATTATTACATGTACATTGCTTAACTTTATTTTATGTTAGAGAATTTAACTTTATGCTAAAATAAGGACAAATAAAGCAAAACGAACCTGCTAGTTTTCATAGTCTTACAAACTTGACTCTAATAATTTATGTTTTGATTGTCAGATAGACGGCCGGTTATAGGCACATTTATATTCATCTGTTCATTAGATTATAAATTAAAACTTTACCAATCGATTATCCGATTATGTAAAACAAATGCGCTAGAATAATTTTTGCATTTCTTCTAATGTATTCTCATGCATCTTACAAAAATTAACCTTATCTCAAAAATTATGATAATCGAATCACTCTTGTATAATTTTGTAAGCTCGCAAATATAAGTCCAACTTTTCAATTCAATTTGTTTGAAATATGCGTAACTTATGCCAAGTTGTATGAATATGGAATACTTTTTAATATAATAAACATCAAATGGCTCATCAGAAACTTCGTTTGTTTTGTTTGATATAATTTTTCACCCGGATATCCTACAGGACACTAAAACTTAAGGCTTGCCATGGTACAGCAAAAATGTCACATTTTCTTTGGTTACCCAACGTTGCCGACCAAAGCAACTTCCGGCATGAAAGCACTATTAGGCACTATGTTTTTTACTTTAAAAATCATGTAATTCTGAAACATATTGTGTACATACCATAACATTACAAAAATCATGTTTTCTAACAAAAACACATTTCAAAAGCGCAATAAGCATCCTCAAATAAATCAGTGCACGTTATAAAAGTGAGCGTCGTCTGTGGCCCGATGATAACGATACCGGCTGGGCGCGCGCGATAACCGTCTCCGCCCGCCCTAGTGATGTCCGCCCGCCCAACCTGCTAGTAGTTATTTGAGTCTTTAGTTTTTATAAAGTTTAGTAACGTTAAGGCACTGTAGTGCTCCAGGATGATTCGTAAAACGAATTGATCTGGATATTTTATTCAAGTAGGCGTACAGAACTAACAAGCTACTTCTTCGTTTATTACCCAAAGTAGTTTTATATTTAATAAAAAATACGAGGCAATTTTTTTGCCTTTATTATATTTGACTTTAGTATGATTGTGAGTTAAATCATAAAATTACCTAAGATCTAAGCTACGAGATTCATCACCATCATCATAATCATTTACAGCCGGACAGTCCACTGCTGGGTTTGCGGATGACGTCGTCGTGAGTGCCCTCCATAAGAGTCCTTTACATTTATCGACATTGGACTACTCTAGTCCATCCCTATCCCCGGCGGGCGCCCGGCGTTATCTCGTCCAACCAGGCGCGTATCTCCCCGGGCGATACCGGGATCTGATACACTGCTGATACCAGGTCAACTGACCTAGGTTTAGCCCCAATATGGCAGGTTTTGGAAACGCTTTAAGTGTTAGTGGCATTTTGGAGCGCTAAGTTAAGCATATTTTACTAGCTATTTCGCTAAAATACAGACAGATACAAAGTAGATGCGCAGCTAGCTCTAAAATGTGTTTTTTGAGTTATGGACTCAAGATGAGTACGCCTTTATAAAATTGTTAATGATCTGTTGGCGTCGATTGCATCATATTATAATTTTGAGACAAAGTAGATATTTAAACTAGTCAACCGGTTAAAAAGAGAGAATGGGTCTCTTCAAGACTATAGTGAATAGGTGTCTTTTTGATCTTCATGATACATCGTCAGCCACGTCGTCACTTACCATCAGGTGGGATTGTGGTGAAACGACATTTTTTCATCCCGATTCACAATTAAAAAAGAATATGGTCTAGCAATATGTTTAACAATGCTCTTCACCTTTAGAAACTAATCATAAAACAATAACAGATAACTTATCCGCAAGTCGTGAAATGCTTATTACACAAATCATCCTCCACATCTCAATAATGCAACAATACTATCTCTTCCTACGAAACTTAAACCTCCTCTCAAACAAAAATAACATCTAAGACTTTAAATTAAAGTCCAATTTGAACTGCATCAAAAGCTCGAATAGATCGATCAGAAAAATCATAACTGATCGCAGTTTCCAATGAAAAGATAACTTTATTGGCAAGGTGTAAGGTTGTGAATTGAGTGGAGGTTGCTAAAGGTTATTTACGATGGTGAAGGGAGGTAAAACGCCTCCAGAACGAAAGCTTGGGTGCATCGAGATACCATCGATTAAGTAAATGCGTGCAAACTTTAGTATAGCTAGTATACGTGTGTTGTTTGGATCTTGTGAGAAGATGATTTGATACATTTGATGGATTGGGTATGAGAAGGGAAAAGAAAGAAAAAATAAGTTATTGGTGAAGGTAGGTACAGATAACTTGTCAGATAGTCAGATAGATAGTCAGATAGTCATTTTATTGGTAAAATCATGTTTAAAAGTCAAATGTAATTGAAATTGGTATCTTCTAACAAATTAAATAACAATTTTAAATACTAAAATAAAATTAATTCCATAGTACAATAATAATGAATACAAATAAGTAACATAATAATTTAAATAACAAATTTATGTCACATATCACAATTTTTAGTCACGAAAATCCTTGTTGCAATGTCCACGATTTATTTTCTGTTAGGTATATACACGACTAAGAAGTTCCCTAATTGTTGTTAGGTGAGTGAATGAAAACTGAATAACAAAATGAAGTTTTTCATAGACACAGTTACTTTTGACACCTAGAGATGCGAATCTGTCGACTCCAAAAATTGACTTTCGAGCCGACATATTATGTAACGAAGATTATTCTAGATGATTTTTCCTTGTAAAGTATTGAAAATAGTAAAAAAAATATAGTTTACCACAGTAACTCAATCTGTCTTACTTTTTTACACGGAAAAACGCGTGTTACGCGTCGGACAGAAGCAAGTAGCAAACAGTACACCGTACATAACTTACCTTTAACTTCTCCATAGACAATCAGCAGATTATCTTATTAAATTGCCTAATAAAAACTTTTAAAATGATTGTCGTGGAAGAGCCCCATAAAAGCTTTAAAATAACATCAGTTAGTGGTATCTCCACGATACAGGGATGGTACCTACTATTGTTGTGGTATCGAGCTCACGGGACACTTTTGCAAAAATATTCTTACAATTACGAGCGATAAGCAAGTGCTGTGTGGTTTTATCTTGCTTTTAAATTGTGGAAACATTTTTCACGTTTAATGAGTTCGGTTTAGTGTTTCACGTTAAAATAGTTTCAAAATCTTGTGCAATAATGAACATAAAGTCAGAGGCTGCCAAAAAGAAAAGAAAAGCGGTAGCGTTCGCGAGAGCAGAAGCGGGACATATAATAAATTTTAAATAGGTAATAATAATACAATACATTAGATAGGTATTTTTATTATACATAGAAAATACTCAGAACACCCGGAACAAATATTTGCAGATCGTACAAACATTTGTCCCAAGGCGGGAATCGAACCCGCAACCTCCTGAGTCGCAGGCTGACCTTCGCCCCCGCGCCACATCGGTTGTCAAATATTTTCAAAGAAAAGATCGCGCGTAGCGGACTAACGTTCCACTGAAAAAATGGCTTATAAAAAGTTACAACCAAACTCATGTCTAAACTAAAGTATTCAAATTGTAGGACTAGAAACTTATGATCGAACACACAAACATACAGAACAAAATTATTTTGATTACGTTAATACTCGCCTTGAGTTCACACGAACAAAGTCGCAGTCGTAAGTTAGTAACAAATATAGCAACCCCGCCTTACCACAGCTAAACTAAAGCTTAACTAGCCCACAATGTACCAGCAATCTGTACAATAAGAAAAACACGAATAATTCCCAGGTTTAGCTTGTTTGGCCGAGAAGGTTTGTGGCGGACATTGATCTAGAGCTTGCTAGATGCGACTGGCCTCGGTAGTTTCAGGGAAAGTCATAATATAAATAACTTTCACACTTGTCAAAGAACCAAGATTTTTTATGCCCTAGCTATGCAGGAGGATGTTTATCCATTGTTTAATAAAGCTGGCAATACCTCGCCGCTACGCTAAACTCATTCTAACCTTCTTTCCAAATTTTCCAATGAACTGTTCCGCGAGTGACCCTTTTTGTTATCACGTTCAGACGAGTGATGTTAATACCAAAATCTATTTGAGTTACATGTAACCTATTTAAGCACACTTTTTTCTACAATTTAAGCTATCTACGGTTTATGTAATAAAAATAAAAAAAGAATAAATAAAACACAAACAAAATGTAACCTTAGCTTTTTCAGCTGAAGTCCCATCTAGTATAGCGCACCTCTTGTTGTACGTGCCGTATCTCGCAACTCGCGCTAACGATTTATTTAGTAACTGTAACGTAGTAACGACGTTTGCTCAGCCTTCCTACGTCACTGCTCTTTTTATCCGATTACCCTGTATTGTGTTTCGAGGTCGATTTATATGCTAGTTTTTTCTTTAACAGATGTAAGTTTCAGAAATTACGTGGCGAGGTCTTTTTTATTCACAAGGAATGAAAATGGAAAATTGAATGAAAAATAAACAGAAGTGGATATTGGGACAAGCTCCTTAAAAAGTAACTCGTGCCCCGAGAGAACGTATGTACCTACGTAAGAAACCTTGCGCGTCAGAATCATGGAAATTGACGTGTATTTTTATTGCAGGTGCTTTTTGTACAAAAATTAAACTCTTAAGTTTCTTGGAATAACATAGATACTTACTTACTCCTATGGCTCAGCGACCCGGAGTATGTCTTGGCCTCGCCAGAGAAGTCGCCCTTATTTCCTGTCGTGTGCAGTTTCCCGCCAGTCCTCCTTGGAATAAGATACAATAAAATATAAGCTGTTATAAAATTAACTAAAATCCAATGAAAACTACACAGCGGGTATCTTAATACACCGCTAAAACACTAAATTAAACAGCTTACCTGTTAACAGAGTAAGGTAGTGAACTATGTCCGCCCTTCCTGAGATAGCATCGCCGCCCGCCCTACGCCGCCTAATTGAATATACACACTCAGGTGCCGCTAATGGGCGAGATTGTTCTTATCTTATTGTTTATACGATTCACTGTTGCTATTTTATAATTGTTTGTTATTTTTAATAGATATTTAGAATTCAAATAAACTCAATATAGAACACAAGAAAAGCTAAAATCAAACTTTAAAGAAAATTTGCCAATACATTCGGTTTGCTCAGTTGTTTACTTTTTAATAAAACGCCAAATACAGCCAAGAGTCATCGATTTAAATAAATTTGAATCTTAAAAAAATACGCAGAAATGGCAATAGTGTATAAGGTGCCCAAAAAATACTTATCGCCTTGTTCGAAAATTTGTACGTGAAAATACATAACATTTTGTCACTCGCAAAACTAACAAACGATCTCTTGATAGCGGGCGATCGGTCAAATTTACGATCTTTACTAACGTTAGGCGTTTTACAAAGTTCTCACACAATGGCCGAGGAAGCACCCGCTTCTAACGGCCTCGTTACAGCCGTTAACGGCCGTTAAACGCACGTTATCAGCGATACAGGGCGGGCGGAAGGCCACCTGCGGTTAGCCGCCCAGGACCGCCTTAATGCATCCGTATTTATTTATTCACTAAAGCTGAGATATGTTTCCTGATCGCTATCTCAAAGGGTGAGATTGTTTTCCAAATAAACTCTGCTAAACCGAATGATTAAATTTAATTCAAATGGGAACGCCCTTTTTGGCCTTTTTGCAGGGGGTTGAGGTCTTGTGACCGGATGAGGGAAACGGTGTTTTTAAACGTAATTTGTTTTTATTCCAGCTGAATCGTAAAAGCGAAATATTTGCATCCTCAGACATTACATAAATGGGTTAAAAGCTCCACCGGAATCAAACCTGCTTCCTCATTACGGGGACAAAAAGAATACGATTGTATTCTCCGTAAAGCGCAATTGTATCGCACGTAGGTAGGATGATTTTGTAGGTTAGTTTAAATAGGTATTTATTGGTCGACACACTTACCTTAACAAGATTCGTCAAGTGCCAGTGTGATGGGTAATTTTTCGATTTTTTTCAAAATTTTTCTAAACTAGCCTTTAAAACTTTTCAAAACTATTTTCAAATGTACCTTTTATTTGATACCCCGCTTGACCTTGTAGGTCTCTTTTAAAATTTCGACGTCATAACTTGTACTGAAAATTTTCATTATCATTGTTTTCTTTTTTTTTTAATCTGTACAGGCGCACGAAATTTATAATTATTTTTCAAGTTAATAGCTGCAGTAATTGACGAGATATTAAAGACGGAAAAAGGACAAATAAAACGAGGCCATAAGCGTTTCGAAACCGATCTCGAAAACCTAAAAACATAAGGACCAAGCAAGTCGTACATAATCACAATTTATGATCGTGATTATGTACGCACAGGGCTGGTTTTACTATAATATTTTTTTTTTTGACACACAACGCGAGTTCTTTACGGACAATTCAGAAATAAATTACTTTTATTTCTTTAGGGTTACAAAATAAGCTACAATTCAAATTTAAAACAATACATTGTTATCAAATAAGAAATGAAGCGTTAATGATTTTCTCTTCACTTTAATTTAAATAATTATCTAGCAAAACCAGATTCATATTCGGCCATGTTTTGTTAATTTCACTGTAGAACCCTAGAAAAAGCAGCCATTATTGTGTTGCTAAACAACGGAATCAGAGCGCGGTGCTATCTCCCTGGAATATATCAGAGCGTATCTTTCGGGGCCGCCGTGTAAAAGTTTTGGAAGTCGCGCTGCATTGCGATCGCTCGATACCCAGTCGGACTTTATGCTAGATAGTGCCCACTGAGTTTCTAGTTGATTCCGAACATTGATTTGGGCAAATGGGTCGGTCTTTGGTGTTATATATACAGATGTACCTACCTAAGTGACTCCTCCTTAAACAGAAACGCAAGGCTAGTGTAGCGTTGTTTTGTTAGCTCGAATACCGAAGAGATATCGGTGCGGAGATAATCTTTATTTGCCGTATTATCCACGTAAAGTCTTTGTTCAAGGAAGTAAGATAACTTTATTAAATAAAACACATTAAATTGTACAGTAAAAAATACATTGCCATAGGCATATTTTGTCTTTAGCAGCTATTTTTATCACACACCATATTAATATACACTTGAAAGCGCAACCAATCTGTTTCCAATTTTTTTGACACAGCACATACATTTTAGAGACTGATAGCTAGAGTTAGAAAGGCATTTATTGACACAACCGAGATACAGCACAGAACAGAACAAAAAAAGCAAAAAAAAAATAATACATACGTAACTCACAGACTGAATACAAAATTGAAAAATAAGCTAGGTAGGTAGTAATTTTCCCGTACTTAGGCAAGCAAGCGTACTTAAAGAATGGGATTGAGTCTGGTCAGGACTACTTCCATTCTTTAAGCACTCGGGTAATACGGAAACAGAACAGAACCATTTTGCCAGCGGGCTAGACTAGCCCGAAAACCATACAAGTATTATCTTGATACAGAACTAGGAAGCACGTAGGTAGAACTAGGTGCAACTTGCTCCACGACGCATTCAAAGACATCGATACGTGCTGATACCAAACTTCCAAGATCCAATGCCGACGAAACTTGTTCATTGTGCTGCAAGGCAGGAGAGCAGGCGGATGAAATACGCCATTTTGTGAAAAGGATAGGCATAGGATTTCGCGTTCATGGAGCGGGACAGAACATACGTTTTTGGAACGGCGTAAGCGCAAGGCGTAGTTTTTGCTTATGTAAATAAGCAAAAACTAGATTTTTGCTTATTTGCATAAGCAAAAACTAAAAGTAACTATAAAACTTATTAAGAAACTGGTTCAAGGAACCAAATAATAAGTAATAACCTACGAATCAAAACTAAGTCATTATTTACAATAGAAACCATTAAGCTAACTGCAGACTGTTGCACACAATCTACAGGTAGCTCAACTGATCCATATCAATACCAGTCGGAAGCGTTCCCAAGACACTGGAAGCATTGCCCCGCTGTATGGCAATGCTGATGCGCTGCGCCAGATGTACGCCAGCTCTCAGGTCACGCGTCAATTAAAATTAATAAAAAAATAATAAATCGTTAATACTATAAATAAATATTTCATATTCTTGTTCAAAAGAAGCATATAGTTGCTGTCTTATTGTTGATAAGATGCTCCTCGATGTTGAAGTCTAGGGTTAATTACTGTATTTAAAACAAAAAGCCTCTATAAGCTTTCAATTTAACCCTCAATGCAATACTAGATGCACTTCTAATTAAACAGAAATGTTAGTTTCACGCCTAATGTCGCCCGAGTTCGGATGTAAATGTACACAAATGTACCATCATACGTGTAAATGTACACAAATGTACATTCCTCCGTGTGAATGTTGGTGTGTGTACGTGTGATAAGATGCAAGGAGCTGGTTACGGGTTAAGAGCACTTTAATAGTAATTTGCGGTTAATATCTCTGTTTCAATTTCTATTGTTGTTGTTTCTTTGATTGTTGGTTTGTTGTAGCTTTACCTCGGCGAGTTGACTAGCTTCTTCCCGTGCTTTCGGAAGCTTTTTTTTTAGGATAGATTTCAGTTTTTCTCACATTTACGCAAAACAGCGAGCAGATACAGGTTATAAAAATATTTTGATAAAGTCTTGCATAGAATTTTGATAAAAAGTGCCAGGTATCTACTATATCTGGTTTAACTTTACCAGCATCGTGCGATAAGGAATTTTTGGACATAGAAATTATTTTCCATGCCTGGTAATTCCTTGCCGACTGGCCTATGACGAACTATTCATACTGTCTCCCGATCCTGTCACCGCCACCTATGTCTTGTAGGGTGACGGGTTGGACATTCTTTGTTTCTCACACATGCACAATATCAACCGTCACCTCACCGCTGGCAAGGGGCAGGGTACCGTCTAGAAGGTAGGCGTTCACTCCACACGAGAATAAAGTATCTCTAGATAAAAAGGTCCAAATCACCTCATCCCATCAAGCCCACATTTTTATCCCGGGCAAAGTGGAATTCTGACATCAAACCGATAGCGGTATCACAGTTTTAAATCATACTCAGATTTGGTGCGCACGATCCTCTTATCGGCAAAAGCACTCTGGTTATCGGCGCGAGAGCGATCTTGTGTGGCAGTACCCTTACGTATCACCACGATTCAAATCACACATACTCCTTCTTGTTACACGAAATAAATAATAAGTAGGTTAAACGCATTTCCAACCGGCGATGATAGTCAAAGGAATGGAATTTAAGCACATGAATTCTGAAGCCTATCTTCAGAAATCGTTTTGCAATTCACAAAGTCACGTACAGATTGGGATTGAAAATGACCGCCTCTCATGTTGTCCCGCCCATCACGATATATCACATTTGTGCTGAGTGGGACAGCATGAGAAAGGCGATCATATACAATGCTAATCTTTATCTTATATGTACATAATTATATTAGGTCCTTACATATGAAATTGGCGTTTTTCGTACTGGCCACTTTAATCACAAATTTCTCCTCTTTGGTAAGGAATTCCAAATTCAAATTTGTACAGCTATAGACTCATGTATTTGTGCTTCGATGATCGTCATTCATTTGTTTTTTTTCTTCTGTTTTTTTCTGTTTGCGTCACTCATTTTACAAAATGGAAAACTTAAAATATCGCATTATTTACGAGTACGAGTTCCGCCGTGGCACTAGTGCTGCGGAAACAACTCGAAGGGTGAATGATGTGTATGGCGGTCGTGTTGCAAAAGAAAACACAGTTCGTTTTTGGTTCCAACGTTTTCGTTCTGGAAATTTTGACCTGCAGAACAAGCCCCGTGGACGGCCTGAGACTCAAGTTGATAATGAAGAGTTGAAGGCTATTGTGGAAGCGGATCCATCGCAAACCACGTCCGAGTTAGCTGCAGGCTGCGATGTTAGTGATAAAACTGTTTTAATTCACTTGAAGCAAATTGGGAAGATTAAAAAGCTTGAAAGGTGGGTACCTCACGAATTGACTGAAGCAAACCGGCAAACGCGCGTTGACTGCTGCGTTACATTACTAAACCGGCACAATAATGAAGGTATTTTAAACCGAATCATTAACTGTGATGAAAAATAGGTTCTTTACGATAATCGGAAGCGCTCAGCGCAATGGTTGGATCCTGGCCAGCCAGCCAAATCCTGCCCCAAGCGAAAATTAACCCCAAAAAAGTTACTTGTAAGCGTTTGGTGGACTAGTGCCGGTATTGTTCATTACAGTTTTCTCAAATCTGGCCAGACTATTACGGCTGATGTCTATTGTCAGCAATTGCAAACCATGATGGAAAAGCTAGCGGCTAAACAACCTAGGCTGGTCAATCGCTCCACGCCACTGCTGCTTCACGACAACGCTAGACCACACACTGCGCAACAGACGGCTACTAAATTAGAAGAGCTTCAATTGGAAAGTCTAAGACATCCTCCGTACTCCCCGGACCTTGCTCCAACAGATTACCATTTTTTTCGAAATTTGGATAACTTCTTGCAAGGGAAAAAATTCAACTCCGATGGGGCAGTCCAAATCGCCTTCAAAGATTTTATTGATTCCCGTCCGACTGGTTTTTTTAGTAAAGGGATCAATGAACTACCTATAAGATGGCAAAAGTGCATAGAAAATAATGGTTCATACTTTGATTAATTAAATATATTATATTAAAAAATATTCGACTTTTTGTTCCTCCCATACAAAACGCCAATTTCATATGTAAGGACCTAATATTTATATCTACTACTACTACATATATCTTATCAACGATACTATCGGCACGTCTGAACGGGTGCAAAGTTTCAAAATTGTTATACAACGAATTCTAGAGTGTGATTCGTAAACGCTCGGAAAGGTAATAAGTACCTACGTTAAGCTTTAGTAAGATGGTATCTGTAGCGCAGCGGGCAAAACTCAGCCTGAGACACAGAAGGTGTCGTCTCGGAACTTTTGTTAATGGTCCCGTGATAGATAGATAGATATAAATCTTTTATTATCAAAGAGATTACATATTTTTGTGTCAATAGGGTCTTAAATCCTAAGTTAGGTTTAAATAATAATAATAACAAAAAGCCTTTACTCAGACACTTAAACTAATTTTACAATAAGCTTAAAATTAGACATCGCAACCAATGTATCAGTTTGCCTGGTTTCGTCAAAGGCCTCTTCTAAGTTAGGTTTACCGTGGTTTAAATAAAGCTCTGTTATTTTTACCTCCTTAAAAATTTAATGGGATTTCAATTTAAACGTCTAAGTAGGTACGTACCAGGACTAATCTAGCTCTATGCTCCTACCGTTAAACTTTAAGTTATGTAAATAGACAATGCAGACGAGTTAGGATACCTAATCTACTAAGTGTTCTGCAAAACATTAGACAAGTGATTTAGTAGATATACATATCTTTGTAAACCAAGGTGATATACTCGTCGCCTTTATAGACGTGCCCCCTTATTCATAATGGTCCGCTAACTTTAAACAGTTGCTAAGCAGCGTTATTTCTCACTCTGACTTATGTCAATAGAAGAAGACAGGGTGAGAAGCAGCAATGCTCTAAGTTAGCAGACTATTATGAATAAGGCGGTTAGCGTTCTAAGACAAATGTGATGCTGAGAAATCAGCGTGAAGAAGGGCCATCTATTTTTTTTACCTGCGAGGCGTGAATAATGTTTTTAATGAATCACTTGTAGATATTTAGTCTGTGTTGAATGTATACTGGCGTTTCGGTGGCCAACGGCACACATGTTAACATTGTTGACAGCTTTCAAGAGAAATAAATATAAAGGCGCGACTGGCAAACGATCCATTCAAAACTGTCAAAAATCTGCGCGAACTTCACCTTAAGATCTTACTGAATTCTGAAACTTCAATTTCATAAACGATCGAGTAGATAATAAAAAATTGTGCATATTGTGTAACGAAAAACCAAAAAAAAAACGTAATCCAACGAAAACTCAAAAGCAGAACAGGTATCACGAAAATAATTCAAATGAAAGCTCTCAGCGCTTTCGCCAGATAGCGAACGCGGACATCCATTTATTTACAGTCTTGATGCTATCCGTAGATTTAATGCTGTCGGCAAATCTAGCTGATAATGAGCCATTAGGCGTCGGTAATTAAATCGTAGTGCCTATAACTTCTCAAATAATAATAGCTTTAAATTCCAATTTGGTATTATTGTAAAAGTAGTTTCTGCTCGCGCCTTATGCTCGCGCATATGTTTGATAAAAGTTTATTGTACACACCGCCCGAATTCAACTATCAATATCTTAGAGAAATGCCAAGAAAGAAAAATAGTAAGGGCGAATCGCTATGAGCGACCTCTGCCAGAAAACCTTGAACTACTATTTTTTTATCATCAATACCCCAAGCCCTTAAACAATATCAGTCGGTATTGCGTCATATTGTATGTCAGGCATAATAGAAGCAAAATTAAAAAGCGCATATTATAAGTTTTCAGCGTCAATGCCTCCGCCAGGGCGGGCGGTTATCGCTGGGCGGGCGCCGTTATCTACGCCGCACACACCTAACGTTCGTTTATTTTGAGCGGCATATGTTGCGTGCACAAAAGAAATAAGAATTACGTATGACATTAAATAATTTCTTTTCTCTTGTATTTTTAATGATTTTTGCTTATATCTTACATAAATAACTAAGTATTAGTAATTTATTTTATTTCGGTTAAATAATTAACATTGAATGGCAATGCAACATTACCTAATCTGTGGCAATGCTGCAAATATTCTGTCATCTTTTGGAGACGGCTTTAATTATTTTACCGACTTCATAATAAGGAGGAGGTTCTTAATTCGGCTGTACAATTTTTTTAGGAAATTGATTGATAATTTAATTGATAGTGTTATTAGTTGTTTATTTTAGATATCATCATCTATTTTTATAATCAAACTTATTCAAACAAATAAATAAAAAATGAGGGGCAGTCCGCCAGCACCAGCATCATTTAAATAATTAATTTTCCTTTTATTATTATTATTAAAATATTATTCGCACTAAAATGTAGCGGTAGAACACGTTTTATTAAACTCAAAATTGACCAACAAAATATTAAGTCATCGACTTTCTGGTCAAAACTAATATAACTGTCGGGATTAAATTAATGGTTTAACACTGTCATTGCCACTGTCAGTGAATGCGTTAAGGGGTCCTGTACATAGATCTTTCTTATTTATTTATTTATTTATTTAATTATTAACTAGCACGATTACATTACAACCAATTACACTAGTTAATTACAATACCTATATATTAGAACAACAGAAACATAAAAAATTATACATAAAATTACACAATAAGCAAAAATAATAATGATTGATCATTTATAAATATAAAGACTCCAGACAAATAAAATTCTATAAAAACTCAAAATATTACTCTATCATTTATCACTCTCGCAAAACCTCGGGGCGTCGATCAAACCGCGGAGTATCTTGCACATAGTTGCCGCCTGATCATACGCTCTCCTGGTTTGTAGGGAGTTGTACCCAAGACATCCCTGGAGAAACTTGGTTGGGTACATAAATGGGTAGTACCCAAAAAGTCGCTTGTACAAAAACCTTAGAAACGCCTTTTGAACCTTCTCCAGTGACAGAGCATACGTACTTTCATGGGGGTTCCATACGCAACAGCTTGACTCCAGCTTGCTCCGTACAAGAGCCCCGAACAACAGCCGCACCACACTGTCACTGCGAAAGTCCCGGGCGTTTCTCAGGACAAAGCCAAGTCTCTGATAAGACTGCTTGGCGACTGTGGTGATGTGGTCGTGAAAAGTGAGCTTACGGTCAAAAGTTACTCCCAAATCCTTAATTAGCGTAGCTCTAGGAATCACGTTACCACGGATAGTATAATCGAAGGATACCGGATTTTTCCTTCGACCGAAACTCACCACGGAGCATTTGGAGGGATTAAACTCCATCTTGTTATCTATGCTCCATCGACAGACCGCGTTGACATCACCTTGAAGCACTGCACAGTCTGCCACAGAGTGTATGACAGTGTAGAGCTTTAGATCATCCGCGTATAATAGGCACTCCGCATGCTCTACAATAGCTGGTAGATCATTTACCATTAAAATAAAAAGCAAAGGTCCTAAGATAGAGCCCTGACTTATACCAGACCGGGTATGATATGGTGCAGATTCATATATTCCGTATCTGACATACT
This sequence comes from Eupithecia inturbata, assembly GCA_963662085.1. Taxonomy (NCBI): domain Eukaryota; kingdom Metazoa; phylum Arthropoda; class Insecta; order Lepidoptera; family Geometridae; genus Eupithecia; species Eupithecia inturbata. The sequence continues at coordinate 2,006,473 of OY759180.1, read as the reverse complement.
GCTGGCGATCACGCAGATAGTCAGCGAGTAACCTAAGGAGATCCGGCGCAAATCCAATGACGCTCAGTTTGGCCAGGAGTATGTCATTATTGACTCTATCGAACGCTTTTTGAAAGTCAAAGTAGAGCACATCTACTTGACTGCCGAGGTCTAAGTTGGTTGAGATATACTCTACAAGAGTCAAAAGGTTGGTGTTAACTGACCGTTTATCCCTGAAACCATGCTGAGCATTACTTAAGAAGGCTTTAACTTGCGAGTAGATGATCTTGTGCAAGACATTTTCAAAAACCTTGGCAGGAGAGGATAGTATGGCGATGGGTCGATGCTCCTCGACAACTAACTTATTTGATGTTTTTGGAATCGGTGTTACCCTTGACACCTTCCATTGCGCTGGGTAGCTACCTGTCCGTAGAGCCAAATTAAAAATGTGATAAAGTGGAGGCATAAAGCTTTTATAGACTGACTTAAGTATAGCTGGCGGTACGCCATCAGGTCCGATAGAGCTTTTAGGTTTTAACTTTTTAATTGCGTGGATTACATTCTCAGGCGTAAATTCAAGAACACTGACATAGTTGCTATTGCAGCTCTTATCGCAACGATTGATATTTTCAGCGTCAAGTATTGGGATATCGGGCAGAAACATACTTCCGAAAAAATTGGCAAAAGCTTCGGCCGCTGCGACACCCGAACACGACTCTCCCTTAAATGTAACATTTGCTTCAAACCCACCCTTAGCTCTCAAACTAGAGACGTGGCTCCAAAACGCGCGGGGGTTCAATGCTAAATTATTTTCAATATTCCTCAGATATAAATTATAAGCACTAGATACACGTGATTTTAGGGAAGCTCTCATTTCTGAGAAAAATCTGTACGTTTCGTCAGACTTGGTTTTTTTCCAATTGGCATGCAGTTTTATCTTTCGCTTTATATCATTGATAATTTCTGAAGTGAACCAAACGGGATAACGCCTACTGTTCGTTTTATTGCGACGCTTTTTAGGTAAACAATCATCAAATATTTCATAGATAGTGGCATAGAAAGCTTCAGTCGCGAAACCTTCATTATCAGAGAGTAACACACGATCCCAGGAAGCGTTCGAAAGAGAGAGTTGCAAAAGCTCAGCATCGCAACGGTCAAAATTCCAGTCTTTGGTTGACTTTATATTGCTCGGTTCTATGCAATCCGAACTTCGCGCCATCTCTACCAGCACCTCAACATCCAGAGCAGGATGGTATGCGTCCATAGGAACTATACCCTCCGTGCGTGAGACTACTACATCCCTCAACCCATCACTCTCCTTAGCCAGAACAATATCCAGAACACTACCATGTAAATTCACGACTTCGTTATATTCGACAATGTTTGAAAATGATAAGAAATAACAATAATAATTTTTAATATTCAAAGAGGCACTATTTAAATTTATGTCACCAAGGATTATGACACAGCCCTTCAAATTACCAATGAAACTTTCAATTTTACAAAACCACCGCATGAAATCCTGATCGGTAGAGCTAGGTTTTAAATAGACGACACATACGTGAAACGGTCGACCACACCAAGTGAAGCTCGCCCACAGGTCCTCCCCGCCATCGGTCTCGAGGTCCGGCCGGCGGCGCAGCACGATGGGCGCGCGCGCGGCCAGCAGGACTCCCCCGCACGGCGTTCCCCTGTCGCGGCGTAGTATGCACCAGTCGCCGCATACCAATTCGGAGTCTTCTACTGAGTTGTCCAGGAATGACTCAGTCACGGCCACCAGGTTATGTTCCAGCAAGGCAAGATTATTACGCCACTTAGAAAGTTTGGTTTTAAGACCCCGCACATTCTGGTAAAAAGCTTGAAAAGTAATTTTATTCCTGTCGGGTCTGGCCACGAAAGGACTGCGGCCCCGTTCCTGAAGTAGTGTTCGGACCGGTTTCATATATATCCTGCAATGCGTCTATTATCTATGCGGAACACCAATGTCTATTGTCTGACGTTAGACCAATTCTACGATGACAAGAAGGAAATAAAGAATAAGCGAAGTGGTGATCTGATTCAATCACCGTAGGAGAAAGTACTAGAATGTCATAGAATCCATGTAGAAACGGTCTCGCAATTCGTGTAGCCCGAAGGCATAGCCCTGCGTCTGTTTTTCAGAGCTCTATTTTCAACTGATGTTACACAAGTGATAAAGATTAAGTATATATTTAGACATTACATTGTGTTATCCGACAGTTTTATTACCCGTAGCACCATAGCATCAGGTTCATCTTATCATCACTAATAATCACCTCAAATCACTTAGTTTTTTTCACTTTGTTTCATACCACTTTTATTAGGTTATTGAGTTGATAAGCTGTTTCTGCACTTAACATGAATAAAATCCGTAAGCCATCAATAAGATAAATATTTCAGATAATATTGTACATATGTACTTAAGTAAAAAAATTATCAGTTCCGGATTTATAAATTTAAAATGTCGATGCCTCGATTATCTTGATATCGGTTATGCTCCATAAATATCTAAGATAAGGACTAGTTAAGGCGAAAAAACGCACGTTGCTATTTTTGCAACAAAATCTGGACCAAAATTATGTTTTAGTTTAGTTTAGTTTCGGGGTAACAAACAATTACACCCTTAGGCTAATCAAATTCTTAAATCCTTTATTGCACACACAAGTTAAATCATACATAAAAGTTAACAAATAATGGACATGTACAAAGGCGAGCTTAACCCTAAAAGAGTTTTCTTACAGCAAACCTATGGATATACAGAGAATTTATGAACCGAGTGTGGATAGATAATGTGTACATACAAGAAAGGGGAAAAAAATATGTAGAGAATAATATTTTACAATCCTACATACCAAACTAAGAAAAACTAAAAAAAAACAAATATATCTTATTCTAAGTGTTTTTTTTAAGTGATCAACACCGTCACCCTCATTATGATATAAAATAAAAATAAACAACGCAAAAGATTAATATGTTAATAAGAAATCAAATAATACCCCAAACGTTCCACTTCGACGGGCCTTGAACCACCTGGTTTAATAAATTTCCCCGAGTGTGAGGATCTTACGCACTATAATAATAAAAACCTCAAAATTATGTTAATTTAAATGCTAATCGTCAAATGTTCCGTTTTATTAATGTTGTGATTTGAATGTGAAATAAACAGATCTTAATAGAGATCAAAACATAATTATCGATTAAATATCCCATGCAATATTCACACAAAAAAAAAGATAAATGATTTGTGAGTGAAGATATGAACATGTTTGTTACCCTGTGTCTCCAAAACTATTAAGCAAATTCAGATTAAATTTGGGTACATGAAGAAAATAGTCCAAACAAAATAGCAGGCTTTTTATCCGGGAATATCGCGTGCAAAGCTGCGGACGTAGCTAGTAAAAGTAAAACGAACATTCTTCAATGGGTCCCCAGCTGTAACACATTGCCAATAACCAAAGTTGGAATATAAAACAAACAAAACTAAAAAACAAATTATGAAAATCAAACTCAAGACATACTACGAGTTCATCCGTGTTTACCTTACCGCGTGGTTAAGTCAAGGCCTTATCGCGGGAGTGCATCCATCACGCAGGGCGGGGAGCGGAGGGCGGGCGGCGTTATCGCAGCGCCGCACCCGCCCGCCTTGTCGCCTTTTATTTCGCAGGCTACCTATCCTATGGACTGTTTAAACGCAGGCTTTTTATTGAGGTTGAGTCAATAGACCTTGCCTGGGGGTCGGTGATAGGTTCGCACACTTGTTTTAAAATGTTTGAACCTATTTTCGGTGATAGATAAAACGGTGTTGAAGGTTTCGCGGGTTGTTTTAGTTTGCTTGATAGTTTCATAAGGTAGAGCACGATTACTGCAACCTTGAATGTAATTTTTTCTGACCATTAACCATTGAAGACCAACATTCTCAATTACATATTTTAACGAAGACACATTTTTCAACCTCTGTTTCTCACAAGTATTTTGTCAAATTTAGGAAAACATCAAACTTTACTGCATGTTCCGCTTAACCAATAAACTGCAAGTTCAAGTCCAATAAAGTGGTGTGAAGTCAGGTGCGATTGCAAACTGCAGGCCAGCACGATCTGAAGTTATAGCCGTATCGGGCGCGCTGCGGCGAGTAGATATGAAATTGAAACGTGTTACATTGTGGGAACATTCAATTTAGCTTGTTAGAAAAGTTATTTATTGAAAAGTCTTATTAGTTATTACCTACTTGTAGGTTCCTACTTTTGCAGTGTAGTTTTTCATGAACGCGTCTCAAGGACAAAAATGAAGGGAAGTGTGTCTTCAGCTAAACTGTTTTATTTTTCCGGCTCTGGCTTTAGTGACGCATGGAGGGTTAGGAGGCCTGTCAAAAAGTGTGGACGTGTAGGGCTACTTCTACTTAGTGTAAATACGTAAATACCAAAAGAATTATTTTTAGAACTTCATTTGTGACTCGGTAGAGTCGGTAGACTAGAAGGTATTTAAACAATATTTTTTTAACTCCTCTTTAAAAATCGATCCGATTACCAATTTCCTTTAATCGCCCACTTAAAACGAAACCAATGCCATTAATGGCGCTGTATATCATCAGTTCTTTCTTTATCCACGCACTTGCCATTAGCATTAAAATCTGAACTTTATCTTTATCGGCGCAATAAATGTGATTCGGTCTGCGATGATAGATATACAACAATAACGATTATATATATATATATTACTAGCTCATGCCCGCGGCTTCGTGCCTTTTTTCGGGATAAAAGACTTCAGAACTTCATGCTTGCAAAATTTCATCCCGATCCGTTCAGTAGTTGTGACGTTGTCTCGAGTCAAACGTATCCTTACAAATAAATATATAATGCTGGACAATCCACACAGCATTACCTAGCCCCAAGCTAAGCAGAGCTTGTGTTAAGGGTACTAGATGACTGATATACTTAATGCAAACTTCGTTACACAGATAGATATTTTTTTTATTATGCATAGAAAATACCCAGAACACCCGGAACGAATATTTGCAGATCGTACAAACATTTGTTCTAAGGCGGGAATCGAACCCGTCACCTTTAATTTAAGAGCGTTTACGCCTTTCATCCGCAGTTTAGCTTAAAAACAGTACTTTTTAAACCCGTTAAAAACATGAGCCACTTATACACTATATTTACACTATATGTTAATTAATAATAATTTTAGGAAATTTTGTTGTCCAAATAGTTAGTTAAGAAAATATTTCGATTAATATAGTATGTACGCGTTCTATCAAGATAACTAATTTCTTAATTTCCCTTTCAGCCTCAGTTTCGAAGCTCAAAATATTACAAAAATACTGATATATCTAATGAAAAAAAAATAATCAATCAATAAGATCCTTGGAAAAATAGTTAGTTAAAAAGATGTTTGATTTTTGTATCTTATGATGAGAAATTAAAATTAAAAAAAAGTGAATTATTACGAATTTTAAATGATTTTTTCACCGATATACCTTATTTAATTTAATATAATAATAGCTTACCAATACAGTAGAGCATCTTCTTTAAAATCATACGTTTAAAATTGTAATTCATTTGTTGTTATTATTTTTCTGTAAATATTTTAAAACTACTTTAAAACGCTGCGCGCAAATCATTTCAAGTCAGTCCCATACACATCGCGCGCTAGGCGTAAACGCTCTTAAGTCAATCAAAGTTTCATCAATAAGTGAGTTAATCCAAAACTGAGGGGTGAGTCTATTTGACGTTAGTAACGAGACGAGATCCGTGATATTTCCTTTTTGAATGTGGATTTTCGTAGTTCTCTGTCCGCACGATTGAGGCGCTGCTGTACCAAATTGTATGGAAAAAGGAGACTTCACGATCACGTTTCGTTAATTACATCAAATAGACTCACCCCTATGGTTACATCTAGAAGAAAGCATTTTAAGAAGTGGTAACAGAACGCCTAATCCTTTTTAATGACAATATTTTACAATTTAGAATTTACATGATCTTTTTGCCATATTTTATGAAATTTTTGCGACGACACGACACTTGAACTTAGCAGCAGAACTAACTTCAACTTACAATTAACTCGAACCATGTCTTCCCAGAAGTTACTTAAATCTTATAAAATAGAAGTAGGGACTTAGCATAGTGTTTATGAAATGTCAAGTACACACACGTTATTTTTATAATAGCACAGTACCCAGAGCCAAAAATTAAAGAAGAAAAAGTATTATAAGAAAACGTCATCCATAAATGTCGTCCGTAAATATCGTCTCGCACCCGTCAACGAGAACAAACCAAAGATAACAGCGTTCAGTTTTAAAACCAGAGATAAGAAGACGCCTGCGAATCGATTAGCTAGATATCTGTCCGTCTGTTTGTCTACAAATAAACCGTCTGGTTACTATCTCAGCTTTTAAGGTCCATCAAAAACAGCCCAGCCAATAACTTTTCGTGATTGAGATAGCTGATTATTTTATTGATTATGCTATCGATATCTTTTACCTACGGAATGTCATTTACATAATATGTTCAGTTTATTCCACAAATTCCTAAACAAGAATCGTTTGCATGTAGTTATGTAGAAATAATCTATCTACCCAAGTTGGTTCCTAACTTGTAAGCTTTAATACTGGCATTTGCCCGGAGCTTCGCACGCGTTTTCGGGATAAAAATTAGCCTATGTACATAGGTATATGCTACATCTATGCAAAATTTGAACCCAATCCGTTTAGTAGTTTTGGCGTTTTGGTGTTTGTTACCAAATACGTCCAAACATCTAAATATCCAAACTATTGCATCTATAACATTAGTGTGAGGTAATTATGTAACATTAAGTATAGGTAATAAGTAACATTCATAAAAGTCAGTAATATTCTTGTGCATTTATTTGGTTAAGAGCAAGATTTAATGTCGTTACCGCAAATTCTATGAATAATGAATTTGCTTTCCCATCCAAGTTTCATACCTTCAGTATTCATATTCCGAAATCAAATTCCGTCAAGCTGCGCGTGGGCATATCACGGACATCGCCGAGCGGGGCCGAAGTTACCCGACGCGACCCTGCTATCTTCAGCAATGCAGGGTTGCCAGTTTAGCTCCATGATTTTCCCATCGAGATTATGTTCTGTAAAAATTCACTATTTGAAAAGTATACCTACGTGTTATATTATTTTCATTTATTTGTATTAGATAAATGCTTTTTTGAAATGTTTTATCTGGAACTAATAAACAGAGCCTTGACTCCTCTAGTTTTAGCACTTTGGTGTTACCAGATTAGTTAATTTCAGTTATTTTCAATAAGAAATTTTTCGTTCTTGTCAAACACATAGTACATACTTACATACTTATCAAAATAACTTAGTTAGGTACCAAATAATGTAATACTACACATACACACATAATAGTTTTCCTTGGTAATCTTACCAAAAGTATTTAAATATTACAAGTGTGGATCTACGACATCAGCGTCAACAAATTTGTCAACAAAGAATCTTCTAAACTGTAGTGTAGTCTTTAAACAGAGCAAAAACAGATAATTTGGTCGAGATCTCAGGAACCCTGCGGTATATTGAAATGATTTATGTTTTGATTCGTAAGTTATTACTAATTATTTGGTTCCTTGAACCAGTTTCTTCATAAGTTGTGTATTTTTCTTGTAAATAAGCAAAAACTTGATTTTTGCGCTTACGCCGCCGTTCCAAAAACATATGCTCTATCCCGCTCCTATGAACGCGAAATATTAGGTCCTTACATATGAAATTGGCGTTTTTCGTACTGGCCACTTTAATCACAAATTTCTCCTCTTTGGTAAGGAATTCCAAATTCAAATTTGTACAGCTATAGACTCATGTATTTGTGCTTCGATGATCGTCATTCATTTGTTTTTTTTCTTCTGTTTTTTTCTGTTTGCGTCACTCATTTTACAAAATGGAAAACTTAAAATATCGCATTATTTACGAGTACGAGTTCCGCCGTGGCACTAGTGCTGCGGAAACAACTCGAAGGGTGAATGATGTGTATGGCGGTCGTGTTGCAAAAGAAAACACAGTTCGTTTTTGGTTCCAACGTTTTCGTTCTGGAAATTTTGACCTGCAGAACAAGCCCCGTGGACGGCCTGAGACTCAAGTTGATAATGAAGAGTTGAAGGCTATTGTGGAAGCGGATCCATCGCAAACCACGTCCGAGTTAGCTGCAGGCTGCGATGTTAGTGATAAAACTGTTTTAATTCACTTGAAGCAAATTGGGAAGATTAAAAAGCTTGAAAGGTGGGTACCTCACGAATTGACTGAAGCAAACCGGCAAACGCGCGTCGACTGCTGCGTTACATTACTAAACCGGCACAATAATGAAGGTATTTTAAACCGAATCATTACCTGTGATGAAAAATGGGTTCTTTACGATAATCGGAAGCGCTCAGCGCAATGGTTGGATCCTGGCCAGCCAGCCAAATCCTGCCCCAAGCGAAAATTAACCCCAAAAAAAGTTACTTGTAAGCGTTTGGTGGACTAGTGCCGGTATTGTTCATTACAGTTTTCTCAAATCTGGCCAGACTATTACGGCTGATGTCTATTGTCAGCAATTGCAAACCATGATGGAAAAGCTAGCGGCTAAACAACCTAGGCTGGTCAATCGCTCCACGCCACTGCTGCTTCACGACAACGCTAGACCACACACTGCGCAACAGACGGCTACTAAATTAGAAGAGCTTCAATTGGAAAGTCTAAGACATCCTCCGTACTCCCCGGACCTTGCTCCAACAGATTACCATTTTTTTCGAAATTTGGATAACTTCTTGCAAGGGAAAAAATTCAACTCCGATGGGGCAGTCCAAATCGCCTTCAAAGATTTTATTGATTCCCGTCCGACTGGTTTTTTTAGTAAAGGGATCAATGAACTACCTATAAGATGGCAAAAGTGCATAGAAAATAATGGTTCATACTTTGATTAATTAAATATATTATATTAAAAAAATATTCGACTTTTTGTTCCTCCCATACAAAACGCCAATTTCATATGTAAGGACCTAATATATGTGCCTATCATATTCACAAAACAGCGCGCAATGCGCCCGTTTATGCTCAATTGTAACTAACGGTACCTAGAATGTGAATTGCTTTGTAATCACTAACCAGCAGCAAGCGTGACACTAACCTTAAAATTTGGAAGGATCTGCAACAGTGGAATATTCTTGACATCTTTGAACTACATAAGTCGAATACCTGATACCATGTCAATATTGAACCTATCTTGTGTCTCCGACCACATCGAACACCATACCGATATCAAACGTGTTGAGTTTCTTAAACTATTTCGCATATCATATCATATCGAACGTCTCTTGCCAACCTATGTCATGTCGCATACGCCATCATATCGAACGTCTCGGCAACCTTAGCAATCAGCGTCCGTGGGTGGTCGATCACTCCGCCTGAGATATAGCCTTCAGCGCAGATTGTGATGATGCCTGCAGTTGGCACGTTTGAGAGTTACTGCCTGAGCTTTACCATTTTACTACCTACTCTACTATACTTTATTTATTTAGAACTACCAAAAGAGGATACACAATTGCATCTACAACAAAGAACACATAAAGCATCACCCGTGACCCCCTAATTACAGGAAGTTACAGTTAGCACATACAAATAATTGATTTGACGAAGCAAAACCATTCTTACAAGCTAATTAAGGAAATTAAAAATATAACAAATTATGCAGAGAGAGATAGAGATTATGTTATATACCTAATTCGTTTTTAAAGTGCCTACGGTAGAAAATTCGGTGCTTTGCCGATAAGTTGGGCCTAGCTTATGGAAAGCCTAAATATTATCCCTATTGGTTAGCCGGTGTGAGCTTGCAAGTTTAGTTCAAGTCCAGTCGGAAGGTATGCAGTTGTTAAGCATTTCATGTAAGATAGGTACCTACAGGGTGTCCAAAACTTTAGGGACTTGAGGGAAAAAATTAATGACAGCTGTCGTCATAAATATAAACAAACTCGACGCAATCGTAACTAGTAGACACACCGATCTTTTTAATTTAGGGTCATATTATTTATTAACAAAGAAAATTACAATACCGGAATAAAACAATTACAACTAGTATTTACACTAAACTTAATCTTAAATAACATCTTATATTACATTTACACTAACTTATCTTGGGTCTAAATGACGCCGTTTCAAAATATCCACCATCACGTCGATTTCAAAATAGTCCCTAAATACCCTACCAAACGGAAAACCCTGCATTTTTCCAACGGAAAATTAGTGGTGCAGTTATCTGCCGCTGTAAATTAAGGAGTAGATAAAGTACATAAATCTGGCGTATCGGTCAATAGCCGATCTGATCTATCCCCCACTTCCACCCCCTCCCGTTGCCTGCTGACACCCTGAACCGGCCACTGATTGCTCTATAACAGGATTTATGAGAGCTGGGTGCATCTTTTTGTCGAAGGCTAGGTTTCGGCGGTGGGACCTGAACAGTGGAGATTGCAATTTCCTGGACTTTGAACAAACAGGGGACTCCAAATAATAATTCAGTGTCTTAGGCAAGTTCTTATTTATTAATTCTCAACTTTAAGCTCAGTTAAACTGTAGGTAAAATTGGGAATGGCGGAACTTTCCATAAATTGGAAGTAGGTACTAAATTGTTAAGTTCTGATCGGATGCGGCTAAATTTTTATAAATGCGTCAATAGATTTAGAATAAAACAAGGCTTTTTTATCTCAGCATCATGTGTACGCATGGCCGCGCGCAGCAACATTATATGATGTTGGCCACACATTTTTAGGAATTCCACGATCTTAAGGGAATTTTCAAGACCTTTATCGATTTTTCACCAAGAAACATGTATCTACCTACTGCTGCTAGGGTGTCCAATATTCATGCAAGCCAGGCCGAGCCAAGCCAACCACTACAACTCCAAAACGCAAGCCAGTGACTGGTAGTCAAATCTATTTAGCCTAAGACAACCGAAGCTACAATGCAGATGGTATCGGCCCCCACGCAGACAAGCCTCGGACCTTGTTGCTTGTATGGGAACACGAATTTTCAGAACAATATAGGAAGGCTCCTATATTCCTATCTCCTTTATTGTAATTACTTTTAACAGAATTGTAAACCTGTAATTATCAATCTTTAATAACCACCTACACACCAATTCATATTTACACCTAGCGCACCAGATTCAATTAAGTGTTTCGTACCTGGGTATTTATTTCAAATGTAGTAGAGATCGGGCATGGTAAGTAGGATATAGAGGACTCCTATTTCTCTATATTATGATAAAGTGACATCTGAAATTCCGTCAAATTTAATGTAAACATGTAAGTCGCATGTACGTAGGTAAGGGTTATGAAGTCTAAGGCCCGTATTAAAAAAGCTTGTTTAGTCATCGATCTATGCTTGAGTAAATATTTTCTATGGTAAAAGCGTTACTCAAGCATAAATCGAGCATGATTTCATAACAAGGGTCTCAGATTATGTGTGACGATATTTTTACACCAAAGTGTAAAAATATCGTCACACATAATCTTACACCAAAGTGTAAAAATGTGGTGACACTTTATTATTTATTCGTAGGTCACACATACCTTACCATCAGGATATGTAGGTAATTTAATTACATATTATTGTAGTTTTTTTGTGATCCCATATATAAAGTCAACCAAAGACTGGAATTTTGACCGTTCCGATGCTGAGCTTTTGCAACTCTCTCTTTCGAACGCTTCCTGGGATCGTGTGTTACTCTCTGATAATGTAGGTTTCGCGACTGAAGCTTTCTATGCCACTATCTATGAAATATTTGATGATTGTTTACCTAAAAAGCGCCGCAATAAAACGAACAGTAGGCGTTATCCCGTTTGGTTCACTTCAGAAATTATCAATGATACAAAGCGAAAGATAAAACTGCATGCCAATTGGAAAAAAACCAAGTCTGACGAAACGTACAGATTTTTCTCAGAAATGAGAGCTTCCCTAAAATCACGTGTATCTAGTGCTTATAATTTATATCTGAGGAATATTGAAAATAATTTAGCATTGAACCCCCGCGCGTTTTGGAGCCACGTCTCTAGTTTGAGAGCTAAGGGTGGGTTTGAAGCAAATGTTACATTTAAGGGAGAGTCGTGTTCGGGTGTCGCAGCGGCCGAAGCTTTTGCCAATTTTTTCGGTAGTATGTTTCTGCCCGATATCCCAATACTTGACGCTGAAAATATCAATCGTTGCGATAAGAGCTGCAATAGCAACTATGTCAGTGTTCTTGAATTTACGCCTGAGGATGTGATCCACGCAATTAAAAAGTTAAAACCTAAAAGCTCTATCGGACCTGATGGCGTACCGCCAGCTATACTTAAGTCAGTCTATAAAAGCTTTATGCCTCCACTCTATCACATTTTTAATTTGGCTCTACGGACAGGTAGCTACCCAGCGCAATGGAAGGTGTCAAGTGTAACACCGATTCCAAAAACATCAAATAAGTTAGTTGTCGAGGAGCATCGACCCATCGCCATACTATCCTCTCCTGCCAAGGTTTTTGAAAATGTCTTGCACAAGATCATCTACTCGCAAGTTAAAGCCTTCTTAAGTAATGCTCAGCATGGTTTCAGGGATAAACGGTCAGTTAACACCAACCTTTTGACTCTTGTAGAGTATATCTCAACCAACTTAGACCTCGGCAGTCAAGTAGATGTGCTCTACTTTGACTTTCAAAAAGCGTTCGATAGAGTCAATAATGACATACTCCTGGCCAAACTGAGCGTCATTGGATTTGCGCCGGATCTCCTTAGGTTACTCGCTGACTATCTGCGTGATCGCCAGCAGTATGTCAGATACGGAATATATGAATCTGCACCATATCACACCCGGTCTGGTATAAGTCAGGGCTCTATCTTAGGACCTTTGCTTTTTATTTTAATGATAAATGATCTACCAGCTATTGTAGAGCACGCGGAGTGCCTATTATACGCGGATGATCTTAAGCTCTACACTGTCATACACTCTGTGGCAGACTGTGCAGTGCTTCAAGGTGATGTCAACGCGGTCTGTCGATGGAGCATAGATAACAAGATGGAGTTTAATCCCTCCAAATGCTCCGTGGTGAGTTTCGGTCGAAAGAAAAATCCGGTATCCTTCGATTATACTATCCGTGGTAACGTGATTCCTAGAGCTACGCTAATTAAGGATTTGGGAGTAACTTTTGACCGTAAGCTCACTTTTCACGACCACATCACCACAGTCGCCAAGCAGTCTTATCAGAGACTTGGCTTTGTCCTGAGAAATGCCCGGGACTTTCGCAGTGACAGTGTGGTGCGGCTGTTGTTCGGGGCTCTTGTACGGAGCAAGCTGGAGTCAAGCTGTTGCGTATGGAACCCCCATGAAAGTACGTATGCTCTGTCACTGGAGAAGGTTCAGAAGGCGTTTCTAAGGTTTTTGTACAAGCGAATTTTTGGGTACTACCCATTTATGTACCCAACCAAGTTTCTCCAGGGATGTCTTGGGTACAACTCCCTACAAACCAGGAGAGCGTATGATCAGGCGGCAACTATGTGCAAGATACTCCGCGGTTTGATCGACGCCCCAGATCTGCACAACCTTCTCTTTCGTCTTAACCTACCTGATAACTACCTTCGCCACAGAAACATTAGGCTTTTTTCAGAGCCTTTCTGCAGAACCGTGGCTCGCGCCAACTCTCCACTGCCTCGCACTCTCGCCGCCCTCAACAGACTTCTTGAACAGAACCCGGACTATGATATATTTGCGGACGAATGGATGGATATTATGTTGGTGTGCCTGAGGTTTTGCGAGAGTGATGAATGATAGAGTAATATTTTGAGTTTTTATAGAATTTTATTGTCTGGAGTCTTTATATTTATAAATGATCAATCATTATTATTTTTGCTTATTGTGTAATTTTATGTATAAATGTTTATGTTTCTGTTGTTCTAATATATAGGTATTGTAATTAACTAGTGTAATTGGTTGTAATGTAATCGTGCTAGTTAATAATTAAATAAAAATAAAAAAAAATAAAAAAAAAATATCCCATTTATGTCTGAAATAAACAATTTTATTTATTTATTCGAATAATGTTGGTAGATGTGATTACACATCAACCGCTCTGCTTGCGTCAAAAAATAGAAATGACGTCCTAAAATCAGCTTCCAATATTTAGTTTGTCTTGGCTTGTGCCATCTCATTGTAGATATCTTATAGATACAAATAAATCTCGAACAATCGATAAACCTATCGAACCTGCGAGATTTACCAGCATTTAACCACTCAGGTCTATCTCTAGCCTTTCTATAGTAAATTGAAAGGTTGTTTTATCTGCGCTAAAAGCACCTATCTGTTGGATCTAGGTACACGTGTTAGATAATATTGAGCGCGCGCGCATTACTTAGCAGAGCTTTATCGTTGGTTTATTTATGTTGGCGTTAGCTTTTTGGGATATTTGCTAGTTTTCGTCGAGAATAGGCACCTAGACATTAACTTATGAGTAAAGTTTAGTTGTTTTTAAAAGCTCTTTCTGTTTAATTTGGGGCTAGATTATGCCGTGTTGAAATGTCAATAATTATAATGTTTAGTTGGTTATTATTTCGCCGAATTTCTTTTAAGACACTATTTATTTGAATTTTTTTGGTAGATTTTTTGTATTGTGCTGACCCGTTTTGATTCCTAGTTATTCTAAAGAAGAAAGAGATTGAAGATCATATTTAAAAATTACATTGATGTGAGTCTTCGCTGCGATGTGGATTTAGGATTTTGAATAAAAACGAAAAGGTAGCTTGGTATGTACAAATACTCGATGTAATTAATTGTTTTAAAAAGACCATCGCGAAAATTCAAAGAACTGATTCATATAAGACTTCGCAACCAGACCTTCGTCCACTGCACCATAGAACTTCGTAGAACTTCCTCATATTTCAGTAAAATAGGCTGTTTAGTAGAGAACTATGTGTTACGATGATATGGCCTTATGCTAATGTTATTACCCAAATCGTCATTACAGAGAGAGCACTAGTGGGTGCGCCCTGCCTCGCCTGGTTATGACGTGCGATGCTAGGAGAGATAAGTTGCTGTTATTTTAATTATGACATTTTTATGCTGGTTTAAAGGTATTAAGGTTGGAAAATAACTAATGGTTTTTAGTAAAAAAAACAAACAAATAAGGGAAACTGGTCCTAATTCATATAGTAGGAACTTATGTAATTATATTTTATAACTTCACGACAATAAGTATACAATGTAAGTAGACCTTTTTGGTCCTGATTCAATTTAAAAGGAAAAGTTTTCTTCGCTATGATAAGTAGCAAGATATTTTATTAATAATAAACTAATTTTCGATTCCAGGACGCAACTTTTAAGATTCTAGTAGATAGAAAAAGAATGTTTTTATTTCACCGCCTTAAAAAACTGGTTATAGATAATAAACGATGGTAAAACCTATTTTTATTATTTAAATAATAGTAACTGGGTTAGGTCTGCCCTGCCCTGATGTATGTACCTATCTCTCTCCCGCCCAAAAGTGAATGAACTTCTTGATAACAATAATGGGTCATACATGACGAAGTGTTTCTTTCGCTATCCATGGTTCATACCGCATCAACAAACCGTCTAAAACATTGCCATCATGCATGACCTATTTATGCTTAGAAAGGCACTTTTCACTTGATACAAGGTTATCCCTCGCTGTCATACGTTATCGTTGTCCGCACGCAGTGCGTGCCGCGTGGCAGCACCGGTGATGCTTTAAATAACGTATGATGTGGATTTAAAACGCGATTAAACATATATATTTATATATCATATAGGGCTATCTTGGTGACCTCTTGGAAAGGCAAAGAAAGAATTGGCAGACCCCTAGCAAGATGGTCAGACGAAAACAGGAAATACTTACCTGAAACCAAAATTTGACAGACGTCACAGTAGAACGTCATTGGACTGATCTGGTAAAAAATGTAGAGTAAAAGTATATTTATTGCAATTACATGAGGAAAAGATGGCATATACAAAATGCGTAATAATGTAATTTGTACATTATGGTTATGCAATTATTTGTCTCGTTACATGCATTATTTTGAGAAAAACACTAATTGTTGATTATGGAATAAATTAATTTTAACAAATAGAGTTACATTTATCAAATTAATAATAAAAATAGAAATTATATACTTATTAGTCAAAATTCTTCTCGTTCATAAATTCTTTAACTGTATAATACGTTTTATCAGATAGTGTCTTCAGCTTTCTCTGAAACATCGGAGTAGGCAATTCTCTTAACAAGAGCAGGATTTTTTAATATATTGCTGGTGCCATTGCAAAGAAACTTATGCGCAACATCGTTTTTTACAGTTAAGGGTGCACATTTTTAAATCCAGATTGCATGTGACAAACATCGCTGTTTCTAAAATATACAGCGAAGAGAGAGTCAATATGTTGTGCTTTTTGAAAAGGGATTTACAAGAATCCGTCGCTTTCATACGAAACATAGCCCTGATAAGTCTTGTTTGTAATTTGAATACTTTGTCGACGTCAGTAGAGTTCCCCCAAAATATTAAACCGTACCTGATGTTTGAGGCAATCAGGCCGTGATAAGAAGAGTTTCTTCATTAACTACTGGAGGAGGCCTTTACCCGAGAAGGGTCCTAACTACCATTGTAGTTTTCCAAGACCAACATGACAAACCTAGCTTTCGGCCTTCGAGATTTACTTGATTTTTACACAACCCACCGCCGTTTGTCCGGGAGTAGAATTTTCATTGCATTTATTTTCTCGTAAAGTAACCATACCTTTTTCTACCTTTATCTACAGTAAAATAACTCATGCACCTCACCGACACACGGCACAGTCGTTATCAGTAGGAGCAGCGGGGACACCGATGCATATAATATTGCATGTGATAACGCGCTGATAAGGATGCAACGGCAGCGCGATGAGATCCGCGATATGAGCTAGTGCATGCAATCGAACATTTTTTTAGCATGCTTAGAATTTCTGTTTACTTTGGAATTAGTGTTTTAAAATTTACGTTATTGGAAATTTGCCAGGATTTCGGAAGTTTTTACAGATTGTCAGGATTTTTGAGACATGTGGTAGGTATCTATATGCCTAGCCACTGCTAGAGACGGTGGTGATGATGACGAGACTTATTGGCGCTTCAAGGGAACCAGACATTAATGCTAACAGAATATAACAGCAACACAACCTGTCAAGGCTGTTCCATATTAACCAAATCGTTTATTTCTGACACAATAATAATAATATTTACAATGTAACATTGAGTACGCAGGATCCGGAACTAGCCTAAGCTGTATTACAGGACCCAAGGCTTCTCCTAATATGTAACAATATTGTGTCTTCAAAAGGCTATTTAAAAAATCTTAATCTAAAAATATAACTATAAACTAAAAATGAAAAAACATAATGCAGTAATAATATTCAAAGGTAACAAACTATTATTACACTGTATAAAAAAGAATTTAGATGCTTTAAAAAAAAACTAAGTAGGTAAATTGTCAAAAGCAAGGAAATCTAACCTTACAAAATCTAACCTTACAAAATTCTAAAAGAATTAATAAACGTTTACGTTAGCAAATAAATACGTAAATTTATTGATTTGTATTATAATAAATCATAAAATCATAGCAGCTAAATAAACTATATCTAGTCCTCCTTCGCCGTAGTCCGATACTAAAGTCAGTAGGTAAAGTACCACAGTGTTGACAAAAAGCATAGATATATTCCGCCATGCGTGCGATATCCACTTCCTCGTGCTATCTACATCATGGTGACACGGTGCTTATTTACATGGATGTACTGCTAGGGTAAACTTGGCACTGGCTTAGCCTACTGTGCGACATCAAACAGCTATGGTAATAAAAAGCTATTATAAAGGTCGGTGAATTATCCAATCAGGGATAATGAGATCGGTAAAATTAGCAAAGGAAATATTTGATTAAATGCAACCTGTAGTTCCGGAGATCACACAAAACAATATATTTTTTTTTTTGCATTTTGAGTACTTTTTTGTTCATATTACAGTTATTACATCTCCTCTTTAATAGTGAATTTAAGTTTAGGTAGTTTTAAGTTTAGGTTAAGGGGGGTTTGAGGTTAGATTAGGAAGAGGCGGAGAGCTTAGATTAGAGACAAATACTTAGACAAGCTGAACTAAGCTCTTCTATTTTATCGATCGTTAGACGGTTCCTTTACGTTCTTCATACATTTCCTAAACGTATTATTTGATATTCGTTGCATGTTATTCGAGTGTCCAAGTAAATACATACTTATTGTGCTGTGCTTTTTGCCGTACTAATGTAACTCTTTCCTTTTCAGGTAAGTGTCAACAAATGGCTTTAAGGTGGAAAGTTAAAATGGACAGACAGTAACGACCTCAAATGGATTTTAAATTCACTTCACGGCAGCTAGCCGGTCATGCTGTTTTCAACCGGATATTTTAAAGGGACACTGTTCATACTGAGCTTACGAGAGTATTTTACAATATCTTTGATAGTTTTTGTTATAGTTTAATAGTTTATTTTCATAATGCAATATTACTTCTGTTACGTTAACGTCTTATTGATCTGACACGAGTTCTGATTATCCACTGGCCAATAATGATGCGTCTATGAGTTACGATAATTGTCTAATTGTCCAATCAAGTTTTAGAGCAGGTTCAATTTTTTTTTATTAGTCCGGTGTGGTCCAATAATATTAATACCTTAGTAAGGGCAGTCATAAGCAACTATAGGCAATTTTACTATTCAGTTTCCAAGGTCAGACAAAATCGAAACCAATAAAAACTCAAAAATAAAAGACGCTGAAATAAATATCGATTCATAACATAACACAATACAATCTACAATCGAATAAAAAGTAAGGGTGGCCAACTGGCCACGGCCACACACAAGCTATCGTGGTGCCATCTCCCGGCTGTCTGTATATTGTCATTCGTCGACAATCGGCGGGCGATCGCGAATCCAACTCGATTCGAAAGCGAGACAGGTCAGTGTGGACGCAACACTACAATGATACCATCTGTCAAAATTCAATGAAGGAACTGGTAGAGTTGTGAAATAACCTAGTTTTTGCCTGGTTTTGTCCAGTTATATAATAATGAACAGAAATATAATGAACATTAATTCTGCTCTCATTAATATGTCATATATTTTGTTATGAATTGTGAGTATAAATGTAGATTATTAAATGTTAATTAGTTTCTAAAACTACACTTGCGAGCTATAAACTGGAATCACTTCATCGCTGGTTTCTGCAGACCATATTTAACAGTTTATTCCATGGAAAAATAAACTGCAGATTGGTGTATACCATTTGAAAAGAAATTTTGTTAGCTTTCGAATGGTATAAAAATTATTTAAATTTAATTAAGTTTCCTACCTTCATTTAGTGAATTATTACAATAGGTCGAAGTTGTGGATGTTTAAATTAATAAAAAGTAATATGAAAATATCAAATTTTTATTTAAAATCTTTGTTATTTCCCGCTTAATATTTTGTATTGCCCCCCCTGGCCCTAATGACTGCTTGTAAACGGTTTTTCATTGACCTAATGAGTTTCCTGATGGAATCCTGTGGAATTTCCTGCCACTCTTCGATAAGAGCAGTTTTTAGGTCTTCTATTGACGCCGGAGCTGGAGATCTTCCTCGTACCCGCCTTTTCAGCTCGTCCCACAGGTGTTCGATAGGGTTCATGTCAAGGCTGACGGCTGGCCAGTCTATTGTGGGAATCCCGACTTCTTCCAGGTACTGTCTAGTCGCACGAGCGGTGTGGCAGCGGGCATTGTCGTGCATTAGCAGGAAATTTTCGCCAATAAACCCGGCGTAAGGGAGTACATGGCCCAGCAGAATGTCGTTGATATACCTTTCTGCGGTTAGTCCTCCTCTCCGACCTCCACCGGGTACGAATACCAGCTCCGTTTTAGCTTCAATTGAAATCCCCGCCCACATCATACAAGACCCACCCCATATGCCACTGTTTCCGCTATACAGCATTGTGCGTATCGCTCTCCCGGTCTCCTGTAGACTCTCCGTCGACGGTCGCTGCCACGCAGGCACATCCTAGTCTCGTCCGCGAACAAAACTCTAAGTGATCACGAGCAAACTGAAGTCGGGCTTGTCGGTGGGCTGTAGACAATTTGGGTCCCGTTGCTGGCCTTTTTGGGGTCAAGTTAGCTTCTTTGAGTCTTCGCCTCACTGTCCACTCGCTGACAGTTCTCCCTCGAACTTCTCCGAGCTCCCGCTGGACGTCAACGCCGGTTAGATGTCGATTTCGGAGAGAAGTGCTGACAATAAATCGGTCATCTCTCGCCGAAGTGCATCGCTGTCGTCCAGATCCTGATCTTCGGACTATGTTTCCAGTCTCTCTAA
The DNA here is from genome assembly GCA_963662085.1 of Eupithecia inturbata. Classification (NCBI taxonomy): domain Eukaryota; kingdom Metazoa; phylum Arthropoda; class Insecta; order Lepidoptera; family Geometridae; genus Eupithecia; species Eupithecia inturbata. The sequence continues at coordinate 1,986,118 of OY759180.1, read as the reverse complement.
ACCTCATGTATACTTTGGAGACACAGGACTGGCTCAGATGAAGCTGTCGAGCGATAGTATGCTGAAAGAACCCTTGCTGGATTAGGGTGACGATTTGAGCGGCGTCTATTGGTGTGGTTTCCATTTTCTTGTAATTCCAGTATTTTGAGTGACGTGATATATTGGACTGATGACAAAATTGCATAAATTCCCAGTTTTTATAGGGATTCAGGAGTTTGAAAAAATGTATGTTTCGTTCCAAAAATTTATGTCTTTTGTGTTACGTTCCATGACATATGATGAACATTTTTTTCGCTATGATATCGAAAGAGTATGAAAGCTAATAAAATTATCTTTAAAATAATATACCACAACCTACAGTTTATGGAAACTGTAAAATATGGTCTGCAAAAACCAGCGATGAAGTGATTCCAGTTTATAGCTCGCAAGTGTAGTTCAATAAATAAATAATTATTCAGCTAGGCGCCTAAGACGCTTTTTAAAATAATAAGTTAGGTAACCTATGTAGATTTCTAAATTTAACTAGTTTGAACAAAGTTCTGCCTTGGAGAGTGAATTAACTTACTAATTATTTTTGTGAGATGGTATGATGAGAATTTATTCAAATATACCATTATACCAACACTAAAAGTTCCTACAACGATACAAGAACGGCTGTATAGGTTGTTTATTAACAAAGAAAATTACAATATGATAATAGAACCAAATTAGAGAACTTTTATATACAATTAAAACAGTTCAACTAACTGCAGACTGTTGCGAACAAGGTATTTATTATAAGTAGGTACCTACTTACTATATGTAGGTATGTGGTTTTTAAATTTTCTTGGTAATTAATTGCGAAATGGTTTCCAGCAATTAGGTACCTACCTCTCGATTTCCCTATTGTGAGGCCCGTTATCGAAAGTGGTGGGCGTCGAACAATAGCTGCGGCCATGTCGATCTTTTCATCGTCGATATCTTTCAGTTTCGGAGCGTAGGTATCTAATTACCCGCGAACTTTTAACTGATTTTGACCAATCGGAAGCAATCGTTTAAGGTATATAGAATGCCAAATGTCAATTATTAAGGAGTAACTTTTTGTTTTAAACCCCGACAGCGACCGTGGTCCCGGTCCCGGTAATATTACTCATATTACCTAATCTGTGTCATAGTCACGGGATGAGCGATGCTCTCGAGGTTCAATCCCGAAAATCTAAAAAGTGGACAATCCATAAAAATGTGCTTAAACGTGTGCACAAAACTATAATAAGATGGGATCCATGTGATTAAAGATATCTGATCCATGCACAAATTTTTAAAATTTGTACGCTGCACTCAATTAGTTTATAATTTTGATAACTGGCAACCCTATACCACAGAATAAAGCACTATTACTATAATCCTAGTCCAAGTTTACGCAGACTCGTCCAGATTTATTCGCGGTATAAACGCGCTAAGATATTTATTGAAGAATGTAAGGTCGAATTTGTAGTCGATTTGTTGCTATTGTGACTGCAAGTTTATTTTCTTTTATTTATACTTACATACCTGTCGACGGGGTCAGAGAGTTCGCAATTTTGATTTTAACGATTACTATATATTTATTCTGAATTTGCTTATCAACACTCATTTAAATGACAAGATAAATTTTAAAGTGACGTGATAGATGCTTTTAATTTAAAACCAACAGGTAGTAGGTATTAACATAAAGTTGAAATATGAATAACACGATATTCTATACATATACATATTTTACTTAGAAAGTTAAATAAAGCTTGCCCGCATAGAAATTCAAATTTCTCAACCTAGATCAAAAATAATAAATGCAAGAAAAAGATAACAAAGAATAAGTTCAGTGTTTACATTATTGATGTGAGGGTTGCGATAAAAAAAAGCAACAAAAAAAGATCGATTGCAAGAACCAAGACGCGCTCGTCCGAACAAGTGGATCGATACAATCGCGAGTTGTCGATCGAATCGGAATCCACAATTGCACAATTTCCCGGCGTATCTCGACAAGGCTAGCTAATGAGAGCGTGGATACCCGTGCCATTGTATACTTACAGATGCGATCGCGTTTATCTGTTATTTTTGCCCGGTAGCCATGTTATTATCGTAGGACCCGATTGTTCCCGAACTGTTTTCGTCATCGTATCGTTATTGTTTCTGCACGCGAGATAACTATCGAGAATGCAACGATAGTATAATTATTTTGATTGTTTTGAACTGACGCATTGTGTGTAGATCGCGCGATACGTGCGTACTGTGGGCGTGATGCAATTATTTCGACTCTATCTTTGATCTGAGTAATAGAAACGGACCAAAATCTGATGTCTGCCAGCGTTTCTAGCAAAAAATTATCGCGAGTGTTATAAATGGTTTCGATGAGTCATCAGACAAAAATCATATTATTTTTTGGTAGTTTAGTTATATACTACTAACATAATTCTTGTTTTCACACATTATCATTTGAAAAGATCAATTGTTTTGTCAACGGATACATAAGCCAACTTTTTCAATTTCTTACAATTGAAGAAGCGTTCTCTATTCAAATTCAACAGGTGCTGAAAAGAAGCAAATTAGGGATGTGACGTGGCCATGTATCGATGTATCGATAGTGGCGTCGTCAGCGAACACGAATCGCGCGCTTCAATCGCGGCGATAGCCGTCAATCCACGTAACGAAGTATTGTATGCAAAAGGGCAGTGCAGCCCTTAGATACGAGTTTTTACGATAATAATGCTCGAATATATTGGAATTGGTTGGCCAATTTGGCTTGTTTATTGGTTGGATGTATGAGGGATCAGTTTTTTTTTTAATAAGTGTTCATAAGTATATAATCTTACTTATCAGTATACTACTTATTTAGATTTTCTAAAGGGAATAATAAGCACATAACTTATTTAGGTAGATGTGTTGATAAATGATGAGTCAACCACACTACTGAAATCAAAAAGATTTGTGCACCAGCTGACCAAAGAACATGAGCAATTTGTAAACATTTCAAAGAAATCCCGTTTTCGCGGAGGTATGTATTGTTGTTAACAATTTTTCCGCAATCACCCATATTATAACTCCCATTGTATTGCCGAGATAGCCTCGGGCATCGACTTAGCTGATCCTTTCCTAAACCGTCCCTGAAGCCCTGTAATCCGCTCCTTTCAATTCAAATTCAGCTTTGCAACTTTCATTTTGGCGCTCATAATCGCGCGCTACTTTGTAACTTATATGACGTTTTGTCATTACGCTTCATTGAGCATTTCCCAACAAACGCCAACCTCCGTTGTTGAAATTTGAACTCTGTTAGGAAGTCGTAAAGTTGCTTTCCAAACGTCCGCCCGCGCTGGCATAGGGCGTTCAGTCTGCATTGTTACTGGCGCTATCGGCATCACCTTAATGATGTCTCGATGCTGGATAGCCATTGTGTTGGATGTAAATTTGTAGCCGTCGGCGCGGGTAATGATGTGAGAACAAACTGAGATCCCGATAGCCAGATCTGGATCGCTTTCGGCCCACTGTGCACGGATTGTATTCAGCTTTCGGCGCTCGGCCTAAGCCGATATCATTGTTGTTTTATTCGTGAATGCTGAACGAGCATTGTTTTTAATACCCTCTTCTGTCTTGTAAATCATAAAATATTAATGTATTGTGTTTCACTATTTTTGCCGCGTCACAAAAACTGTTGTGGAAATTGCGGGTTAGACCTTTTTGGCTAAAACCTTACACGCAAGTTCATAAACAAACCGTTACACTCAAAACGGGTCACGCTTAAATGGCGCACAGTGTCATTAGCGTTAGATACGGCACTATTTTGTCGAATAGACAAAATTTTCAGTCTTTCAACGTGAATAAAGCGATGTAAATGATGTTTTGAGGAAAACACGATAAATAACAAACCCACTAGAATGAGCTTGATGAAAAACGACGCGCGATGCGGGTTATTAATTTTGGAGGGAAATTAGACCACCATTTTGTGGGGTAGTGAGGGCTAGTGATGTGACCTACTAGCGACATGTTAAATCGACCGATCTGTATTACGACTGCTAAACAAAACGCAATCATTAATCAAAAAGCTATTTCAAAGAGGTTTCATCCTCAGTCAAAAAGGTTTACTTATCAATATTCAGTTTAACATGATTATACATACAGTTTGTTTAGTGTTCCCATCACTTAGAACAAATAGAGCTACACCGGCAGTTAACATTTCAACGAAGAATTTATTACACGTTTACATTTATGTTGGAATTTACAATTAACCAACAACATCTTTATCTGAGAGAAATCGATTTTTTCTTTTAATATCAGAATCGGGCATGGCGCCGGTCGATCTGTTTTTATCTGGGTTTTATCGGAGACTAATGCATCGGGAGAGATAACGGACATAAGTGCGGGAGCGTATAAACTCGGTGTGGCCATGTTAAAAATAGTTTACACGCGTAGTTTGTAGGGTCATTGAATATTTTACAGAGCACTGTAATGTTGTGATAATTGCTACAACTAAAAAGGTTTTATTTTATTGACTGATGTATTTGACACTGTTACAGTAGCTTGAAAAACTAATAACTAATAATGTATTGGTACTTAGAGACTATGCAGTGTACGTATGTATATGATATCCATGTTTATCTTATTTAATATAAATAAATAAATAATGCTGGACAATCCAAACAGCATCATCTAGCCCAAAATTTATAAACAGTTTCAACTTAATAGCGATAGGTCGCATTTGAGTATTTTCTAGCCTAGTCGAAATATCAGATCGTAAATCAATTTGAAATAACGATCGGGGCATCCCTACCAATCTCAAACTTCAAACTCCACTTACAAATTCCTTCTACAAGTAAATTCAAATTTGAACTTATCGAATGCCGAATGGAATACATCTTCCTTATTTAAACCGTCATTACGAACTCTTTCGGTTGGCGGTTACGTCCGCGGCTGGCTCGAAGAGATGGCAATAATAAAAATTATCTATACAAATGGGCCAGGATTACTTCACGACATAAATTCAACTCCGGGCCTGATGAGCGCGTCTGGAAAAGAAGAGATAAAGGTCACAGATTTTTACAGAGCTGCGATTAGCTTTCGTCTAGTTGTCTTTGTTATCGCGCTGAGGCGATTGGTTTTTGTTCCGGAATTTAAATTGAGTTCAGGTTGAAGAGAAAAATAAGGAAAAAACACACACATTCATTCACATTGTACACAGCCATTTAAAGCCAAGTCATGTTTTTGAGTTTGAACAAGATTATCTACTTACATAATCTTACGTCGTTGGTACCTAAGCCTAAGCTATTTAAGCATGTTAAGGCTCCATTCCACTCTGATCCACTTTGCAGATCCACTAATGGATTAGTTTCCACTTTTTTGTTCACTTTGATCCATAGCTAGTAAGTAGGTAATATTTTAAGTAGGTAGGTCCATTAGCATTGGTTCGCTTTGTATTCCAGGTTCAGTTTGCAAACTAGTTCATGTGGCAGCAATCATTTCAGCTTCAATCCTGTAAAACGAAAAAATCTCAGATTCGGCCAACTCTTCGGTATCGGGTGCTCAGTGCGACACCTCCCCAGAATTATTCGACAAAAATGCTAATTTTCAAATCTCGAACTCTCCGCCCGCCACAGTCGAAACGACACCTTTTTATTTGAAGCAACAGTCCGATTTTATCCGATATTGCAGGCAACACTATCGCTGCTTTCGTATTTTAAATGCCAATTTTTTTAAATTAATTTTACCTTACGCGCCGATAAAAGTCACGTTACTCGATTAATATCGTAAGCTTCGATTGGAATCGGGGCACTTTTCTTTAATTATATAATTTACATTGTGGAGGCTGCGTATCGGGTTCATCTCAGCCCACGCTAGTAATTTGGAAGATAACGGATACCGATTAGCGATCGAGTGCGAATTTATTAAATACGCGTTCAACTGAGCTCTCCCGCGTTTATGGACCGCAAAAAAGGTCACCGGACACATTTATGAATTCGATTGATTTCTTACGAAGACTATCGCGATTGTATTAAACCAGACATGCATGATGTGTTAAACAATTTTATATCTAGTAACACTTGGTCGCAAGTATCCCGGCCGTTCGATCCATCAATAGCTTGTTAACACGTTCACGTCGCATCGCGTCGCGTTCTTTTTTTGAAACCAGTCGGGACTAGTGTTGGGCTGGTTTTTGTCAGTAGATCGATTGTCGGTAGTAATTGGTATGGGAGTAGCCGATGTTAAACATCGTGTTTGACGGTGAGTAAAGTTAATTATTTTCGTGTTGTAGGCGTGCTGAGATGATATCTCGTGAAGATTGTAGAGGTATAAGGAAATGGATCAGTTTGTAACGTTCCTTTGTTTTCTTACCGATTTATTAACTGCACTATTAGGGTATGATATTTTTTCTTAAAATTTCTATAGCTATGAGCAATAAGGGTGATGCTAAAAAAATACCTAGGTACTTTTTACTTATTGATCTAGCTGCCTACGCCTAGCTAACCATTTGATTATTTGTAAGATATAAATCGCGTGACAGATAAATAATAAGAAATCGTTACCTATTATTTTACAGCCGCTTACGCAGAAATCACTTTGATGAAAGTAAGTGCAAACGGACCACGGAATGCAAATAAACTTAATCAAGATCACAACACTAGCTCGTAATGTTTTTTCTTAGCAATCTTTTGCGGAAGGCCGTTATCGAATTGATCTGCACTGCAGAAACGTGCATATCGTCAGTGTAGATCAATGGGTACCTAAAGATCGTTGCTATTAGAAATTGATTTTTTTACTAAATTTGTCGATACTAATAACTACGGCAGAATACCATGTGGCAACTTTTTATAAAATGTCTCCTAACAAATCAAATTACGCATATCAAATTTGTAATTCGAATGAGCAGGGCATGCCGCATGCCACGTCGGTCGAAAAGACCGCCTGTTATCGATACGTTTGCAATCGACATATTAATATTCGATCTATAGCCGTCTTGATGTTTTCGATTCGTATAATTAAAATCGAGATCGATCCGATTGGACGCCGGATTCCGTCACGTTATTCATCACAAGTACCGCCCACTTTTGACGCCTCCAGCGATGCGTGTACGCAACTTTTACACTGTTTATTTATTATTACATTTTTATCACTTTATCAATTCCGTGCCATTATGTCGGCCATCTTGACATAACAGAACTCGAAAGCGAATCGAATTATTGAAAGGTGTATCATACGAGTATAGATGGAAACATTGCCGTTTTCTTATCGTGGTAACTGGTAACAATGGTAATTAAAAACTCGTAAGGGTTATTCAAATTAGTTTTTAATCGGGTCCCGTTGATCCCTTGCTATTAATCAAACCTCACGTAAGGTACGTACGAGTGGGGGACTATTATGAAATCGCATGTGTTTTTTCGCGGCGCGCGGGGGGAGAGTCGTGAGCCCGTGCAACGTATCGTCGCGTTTTGCATAGATTTAAAAACTCGATAGTTATGCAAATGTCCCCGCTGCCGTGTTTACTTGTTTCTGAGTTACGGCGTGCCTCCGTAATAGACCCCCGCGCCTATCAGAATCACACTTTTTTTGAGAATGTCGGCTTTTTCTCGCGACCCGTTGTTTGTGTGATTAGAGATTGCATGTTCCGAGGTCATCTGGATCGCGATTCTGATTGTTGTGTGCACGAATGTTAATATTTACATACAGAACACATTATGTTGTGATGGTGGATGATGGGCGAAGCTTAACACTCGGTTTCCACCATAGCCTCCCCCCTTACAGACACATGTGTAATAACAAGCAATTGGATTTCGAATGTCTAAATAAATTTTCGCGTAGTGAAGAAATCAACAGACAATTAACAATTAGGTATCAATAGTTTAATGTTCACACTTGATGATCCTTTCGCTGGGAGTCTTATTAATTATTTATTTATTTATTGATCACCAACATAGTGTGCCTACACTAAAACAAGCTTCTATTTTTAATAAATAAATAGCTGTCTGGAAATGACAATCTCTAGTTTGCTTTATTTTCTGCGTGTTAATTGTGACTCTACGAAACCTACCTTGTTCTATAGTAAGAATGAGCAACTCAATGTAATTATGTCTTGCTGAAATAAATGCTATTTTACTTTACTTTTCTTTACTCTAGCAAACATGTCACGTTACCATGGCATGGTGGTCGACATTCGACGCATTCACATCATGCTACTGACAATTTTTTTACACATCTGTTCTCCACTTTGTTGGGAACTCGCCTCAAGCCTAGTTTATGTACTGTAATTTGCCAATTCTTATAACTCGTCAGTGACAAAGGTTTATAGTAAAACTGAAGGCGGCGTCGTTAGGATTTACATAACCAAGTAATTATAACCAAGTTATTAAACTCATACAAATCACACACAAACCACTGTTTAATGCTTGATTACTTTTACACAACTTAATTACTACTGCTGACGTGATTTTTATAATTACATAGGTGGTACATTATGTGACTTACACCTTTTATGCTAGGGAACATTCAGTTTTTTTCTCAGAGCTGCATGTTTCATTATTTCTGTTTATTTCAGTAGTAGGTACTTGCCAGTTTCTGCCCGCGGCTTCGCAGAAATAACCTTTTAATGTTTCCATAGAAACATCGCGTTCTATGAAAACATTAAAAGGTTATTTCTGTCCCATTGGAAATTATTTATGGGATAAATGTTTTATTTCAGGTTTAGACCTACATCTATGCAAACTTTACCGTGATCTGTTCAGTAGTTCTGGCATGAAGAAGTAACGTCCATCCATCCATCCAAACTTTCCAATTTATAATATTAGTGAGATGTTCGGGTTCTTTTGTAACTTAGTGTCAGTGAGATTGAAGAAAACAAACAAATATGAAAAATATGCAAACTAGGTGCCTTTTAAATACCTAAATACTGCTGTAGGTACACACAATAACACCGTTGAGTAACGTCAGGCCAAAATAAAATATAGATGCATAACGGCTTATTAGTACTACAATTTTGCTCTAAGAAAAACCCACTCCGTATTCATCAAGACATATTAAAAGAAATAGAAACGTCATCAGGCAAAATAAATAAATTCACAACAAAATATCCAACAACATCATGACTAACAAATTATTATTTATATTTTTCCACAAGGACAAACCTACATTATTTGATTTAGTAAAACATTTTTGATAAGGCATATTACAAGGAAAACGGGGTAATTTCCTCAAAGTCTTATCAGTCGATCTCTTAGGTACTCAAGTTTTTTTTTAATTACGAATACGCCCGAAGTATAATGTGGAATAAGGCACCAAATATGTAGGAAAGCACTTTACAAAAAAAACATGAAATATAAAAGTTGAATGCGGTAATATAAAAACTCATTGCGTAGCACTTGCCTCTACGGCGTAGGCAAGCGCTACGAAACGCTACGTGATTGGTCTGAGAGTTAACTATTTATTTATTTGTAATTTGAAACCGCTGGTTTATAGATGTGCTAAGTTATATGGGTTTACAGCTCAACATATACAAAATAATAGGTACTAAGATTTGAAAGGGCGGGGATTCCGGTTACTCGATGGAGGCCTTGAATCAGCAGTGCTGCTACGTAAATTCCGATTCCGTCTCGCTACTATCGATTATACGAACTGGGGGCAGTATTTCTACCGGGGCTGCCAATAAAATAAAATATCGTTATAATGTGTTAAGGATTTTTTAGAGAGCCTGATGATCATCAGATGTCTGATTCATAACTGGTTTATTTTCAATTAAACACTGGAATTTTATATACCTTATCCAATAAATATTCCCAACTCTAAGTAAACATACCCACTTCATGAATATAACCTATACTCATGAATACCCCCCTCCCCCTCCCATCAGTCATAGCACATACTCGTCAGCGATTCTAAGATTACCCATACCCACTTTGTAACAGGGTGGGTAGTGTATTTACCGCCCTAACTGGGTTAATTGGGTGCATAATGAATTTCTTGAGGAAAGGGTTCACGGTACTAGAATAACGTCGAGATTCGATATCGGTAGAGGCAGGTATATGTGTATTTCGGTGGATAAATTAAATTTTACTGTTGGGTGCACATCGCTGCAAACTGTGTTTTACATTACTAACAGCAGTACTAAACAATATTGAACTCTGAGAAAAATAATGTTTTCTGTTTTTGTTGATTTGTTTCGAATGTTCATAGATTAGACATCAACGCGCTCATTACACGGAGTAAAACCTGTTTTGTAATCAAATTAATTATGATCAAACTTATTGCTTAATATTGGTTCGTGGCCAACATAATAAAAAAAAGAATCATGAAAAAAGGATAGCAAGTCTTAATGTGGTCTATGCCCGGATGATAATTGTAAGTGACCATCCTTGCGAGTGCGCTGATGAATTTGGTGACAAAAATCATATATTTTTTTCTTTTAACAAATACGATCACAGTTCCTTCTTTAATGATCTCGTCTCCCTCCGTATTCCGCTTCCTATTAATATTGCCTCCCTCCTTTCCTCCTTAGGCCCCTCTACATATCATTGCTTTGCATCCTATTTGTACAAATAATATAAACATATAGTGTATATAGTATATCTGATAATTCCCATATATTCCTATTATATACTCGTCTGATCCTTATCCTGTATCGTTTCGTAGTAGGTTTTTAAATAAGTTATAAATGTTTCCCAAATTATTGAAATAATAAAAAAACTGATACATATAAAAACTAAATATGCTAAATTAATATGTTAATGCTAAAACTAGTGAACCCAAAACAATAAAAATGTTTTCTGTATTTAAAAATAAAACGGCCAGTTCACGCCATAGGCCGTAAGATAGAAATCCAAGATAGCAAAATGAGGCGACAGTATTAGGTAGGTACGTCATATAAAAGTAAAAGTGTGGAGTTTTATTTCGAAAAAATAACAGTGTAGTTCAAACAAAATTCCGTAAATTAAATATCCTGGTTTTATCAAACTAACAGAGGCGACACTTTAATCAAGAGATATTTCTTTTTTATTTCAAATGTGTTCCACATTTGTAAAAACCGGCCAGTTCACGCAAAAGGCCGTAAGTTGGAAATCCTAGATAGCAAACTGAGGCGACAGTATCACGGCATTTCATAGTCGCACTGTACGTTCCGCTATCTCCGTCGGAGACATCAAGATTTATTCGTCATGAGGCAGGATGTGGACACTATAAGGAAATGTTTATCTAGTACTTCGCTTACGAGTTTTTGTTGGCCGCGTGTCCATTGTACAACGGGTTGGTTGTGATTTGTTATAGATGACGTTGGTGATTTCTCAAAGTAGATAAGCAAAGTATTTTGCAGTTTTTCAGGTGATTCTTATGTTGAGTTTGAGAATTGTTTAGAAGGCAAATTGATAGTAAGAGTTTTGATCAACAACAAATAATGATGATGATCATTGATCATCAATGATCCCGTAACTTTCCGTATCGCAACATGTCTTCGTTTGGGTGCAATGTGTTGCGCGCCTCATCAATGCCAGTGCGGTACTGCTGTCGAACAGCTTGGTCATCACGGATTATCGTGTACTAGGGCCGCCGGTCGGATATCTCGTCATGCCAGCCTTAACGACGTCATCCGGCGGGCCTTTGTCACCGCTAACGTACCATTCTCGAACCGAATGGTCTGTTGCGTGACGATGGTAAGAGGCCTGACGGCATGACACTAGTCCCATGGGAGTTGGGGAGGCCCATTGTGTGGGACGCTACATGCGTCGACACACTTGCGCCTTCCCATCTTCCGAGGACATCCGTAAGGGCTGGTGAGGCGGCAGATTTGGCCGAGGATCTCAAGAGACGCAAATATGCAGGTCTCGACAGAGCCTACATATTTGCTCCCTTTGGGGTCGAGACCCTAGGTCCGTGGGGTACCGAGGCTCTCCGGGTTTTTAAAAAGTTATCTGAGCGTCTGGTCGACGCGACGCGTGACCCGAGAGCTGACGGATATCTGGCGCAGCGCATCAGCATTGCCATACAGCGGGGCAATGCAGCCAGCGTCTTGGGGACGCTTCCGACTGGTATTGATATGGATCAGTTGAGCTACCTGTAGATTGTTTGCAACAGTCTGCAGTTAGCTTAATTGTTTCAATTGTAAATACTAGTTATAATTTGATTGTAATTTTCTTTGTTAATAAAGGCCATTGCCCACTAAAAAAACAACAAATAACACTAAATATAAATCACTTAAAATATGAAACTACTTATTTATTACTTATTAATCGTTCGAATAAAACAAGACTTAAGCGAAAAACTTTGTCGAAGCTTGTCATTAACTTATTGAGCGACAATGGAAACAAGCCCCGCCACGGAGTTTAGCAAAAACTTGACGTACGATTAAGTGACACTTTGTTCAATATATCTAAAAGCGGTTTTCTGTTACATTATTAGACTGGCCTTTGTCCTAGACTTGTTTGTCGTAAAAAAAAATTATAGATCTATATTTTTGTTAATTCCTTAAGTACATAAGTTTCTTTATCCTAAAATTTTGGGGCAACTTTTTCTAAGAGTGGTTGGGCGTGAAAAAAGTAGTTTTTACTATTTTCTAGGTTTTAAAAGTAATTTAGATAGCGGATAAGAAGTTTTGCGCACGCGTTTGACTAACCATCTTATGCTCTCTTTCTAATATACATCCCCATACTTGTACCTGTATATAACAAGGGTTCCCTGAAAACTATTATTCCGTTTAGAAGTATCGCAACTCTTTTATCAAGTATCCATTCAAAGTTGAACTAGACTTTTATCAGTAAGATTCCCACTGTGCCCAGTTTATATTTAGCAAAGTATAACTTATCTATGTAAGAACATGTATCTCAATAGGTAAGCATTTTTACGCGCCCACATTTTTATCGCCCAACCTCCATCGAGGCTGTCAACTATAAAACCTCCTCATTTCCATAAAAATAAAAAAGTCGTGTGACGTGTAACAACGCACTCGCAACGCGATAGCGAATCAACGCGATATGTTAATGCGCGTCCGATCGTGACGCACGACCGACACTTCCAGTCGATGATAGGTCAGTGGAAATAGTTTCTTTTTGTTCAGTTGGACAGTTGGTGGACCTCTATGGTTAGTACTGAGACAAGATTTTTGAATAAGGAATAGGGGATTTTAATGACCGATAATTCGGTAACTTCGTTTTCCGTAGTAGGTGAAGAAGAATTTCTTCAGAACGAAAGTTGTGAAGAAATTCGTGTATCTAGATTTAAAAAATAAAGTTAGACTTGGTCACAAATAATTCAAGCTGGATCCAATTTATCTAACGAAACTCATCAAATGTCAAACTCGGATGAATCGAGATGGTTTCGAAGATAATCCGAATGAACTTGTCTTTTTGTAACACACAATGTGACCTCATACACAACCCTGGAATGGATTAAAATGTTGTAATACTTATACTTATGTCTCATAGTCACCGGTCGCGCGGGAAATTCAAACTTTTTCTGGTATTTCTGTATTTTCTGCGTTCACAATAAAATTCGATTCCCCGCGCGACTGGTGACGATCCGCCTTAAGGCTGGTGTATGGTTAAAATACTCATACAAAAAAATATTAAATTTGGATATTTCCTCTAAACGCTGTTGATTTTAAGTATTGTTCTTTCACTCAAATATTTGTCAAAGAATTTTCACAAATTGAACATTTCAGGAATAAAATAAACTATATATGTACGTAACAGTTAATTATTTTGTGTTCTCAAGGCCGTTGGGCTATACACCAGCCTTAATTAAAAATAATATCTAGTTCTGCCCAATAGTTTGTGTAATGTTTCTGTTTAAAAAAAAATTGCCAGATTTTTACCTACCAACATTTCCAGATCGTAAAATTTAAACTGAGCTCATACTAAGTAATTTCAGAGGCCTGTGGTGCGATGTAGTGTCTCCTATGTGTGAAAACTAACAACCTAACAAGGTAAAGGTTTCTTGTTCGCTTCTTTACTTTACCTTAAAAAGATTGAAGTGAACTAAAAATTAAAGTGATCACTTTATTTCTTAGTTTTACTTATATAATTTGAATTTTGTGACGGGTCCGTGTGTAAGGTCTAAAGGAAATAAAGCACTTTGATATTTGTATGTATACCTACCGTATAAAAACTACATATTTTGAACTTAACCTCTTTTAAATTTGGTTCGTGTTCTGTAATTACGTAGAGTATAGTAGAGCAAGATCTTTAATTCATTCAAATCCATCGTCTGTATTTCTTGTCGCATCAAGTCCGATATCAGTGCATCAATGGTCCTAGGTGATCGCTCAAAAGCGTCACAGATATTATCTGCGATCGTGACGGACCGATGGCCAAGCATTTTAATTGGCTACCGATCTCCCATCAGATAACACGCCGGCTTTGTTTATCTTGCGCACGCGTTTACCCCTGTCTGCTCTCGTTACAACATTAGATCTGCTTAATACTTAGACGTGACATTTCAACCAGGTGCATTGTTCAGCTGCTCAAAGGTTGAATACACCTAACAAACGGATTGTCTAGTTTCCAGTGTATGCGGGCAGCTTTGTACCGTATGAAGTTGTATGAAACTGTTTCTCTTGCAAGCTCAATGACATGTTTATAAAGACAAAGGGCACAGATGGTTATCATTTAACGAATCGACGACGCTCAGTTTCGCAAAGCTGCATAAACGACTTGGAGTCACGCCATCTATCTGATTGAGCGTACCTACAACCTTTCGCCGGGCAGCGATCACCGGCTTATAACTTACTTAGCGAAAACAGAAGCTGAACGCGACTAACGAACGCCGATAAGCGCGCGCCCGGTATGACGCCAACATTAAGCTGGCAGATCGAGGCAGCATTAGCGAGCCAATCGCGCGTCACCCACCAATCGTAATGACCAATCGGAACAGTGCGCAGACTAGGATAGCGTGACCCGAACGCAATCCGATTCGAGGGGTATTCGTTACCGCGAGATGTCGGTCGCTCGCGGCCGCACCAATCGTCGCGTCCATCTTGCTGTCGTGCCCATATAATGATCTTCACAGAGCCGGGAGAATGAAGTTGAGCCTCTCATTAATTGGCGTTTTGAGTCGAGATCGCTGCGCGAAAGATAGGTTAATTCCTCGCTCGGGAGAGATCCTTGTCGCTCAAAAAGGAAGGTGAGCGCGCGTTTTCTGGAAATCAGATCCAATTACAACGGGGCCCGTTAAGGTTTTGTTCTGTTTGGCCGCGGGCCGGCTCACGATATTGATGGACGAGCGTCGCGGACCGACTTAATCCGCACTGAGACAACGCCCCACCCACGCGGCGCATTTACATAGCGCGGCCACGTCTCAATTAGGAGCGCTAATGTATGCCTCGACTACGAACTCGAGCCTTCATCTCCGACGTCGACAGATACGCGAAACGTGACGAGTGACGGCTATCGCGCCTCCCCGCGCGCCCCGCCGCCGGCGCATCCCTCCTAACACCACTAATAGGAACAGATACTGCTTGCTTCTTTTTGTTGCACTAGCATTCCAATGGGTTTGTTTTAAATCCGAATGCTTCATCAACGTTCCGACCTCGGCTAAGTTCGATCTTATCTGAAATGGAATTGGACCTACAACCAAACATTTTAAATAAAGTTTTGAAATCTAATTGGTGCATTTTATTATTCCAGGTGAGGACGAGGAATGGGGAAACGAGAGCGAGGCGATGCCGGGAGAACCTCGTACGCCAAGCTCGGGCGCCGCGTCGCCGGCGTCCGGCGCCTCGCCCGCCGCGTCCGCGACCGCGTCGCCGCCGCGTCTACGCCTCAACACTAGCCTGGCCACCGACCCAGCGCTTGCTCCAACAGCGACGGTCCTGAAACGAGAGCCTCCGTCGCCGTCTCCGCCGCCCGCGCCGCCTCAAGCTTCCAACACTCCCCAGCCAAGGGATTACCTGGCCGTCGCAGCTGCGGCTTTCCCTGGTCTATTCCCCGCGGCTGGTCCGCCTGGCTATATCTGCAAGCCGTGCGGTATCCGCTATTCTTCTCTCAGCACGCTACAAGCGCACCAAGAGCACTATTGCTCGAATCGCCGTCCGAAAGAAGGCACCGATTCCCCGGCCGATGCCGCGGACGAGTCTAGCGGAGACTCAAAGACTCCACGACCGCCTAACAAGCAGTACCAGTGCACGTACTGCTCCTATAGCGCGGATAAGAAAGTCAGCCTGAACCGGCACATGCGCATGCACTCGTCCTCGCCCGTGAGCAGCAGTACGCCGGCTCCAGCGCCCACTTCCAACGGCGAGACGGCGGACAGTCCGCCGGCGCCGGATCGCTACTGCACGGACTGCGACATCCGCTTTAGCTCAATAAAAACTTTCCGCGCGCATAAAACTCACTACTGCAGTACGAGGCAGGTTGTCAAGAACACGCCGGCCGTCACGAGAGGGAGCTCAGCGTCAGGCTCCGCACCGCCATCACCAGGCCCCACCCCGCCGGCTGCAAGTGGCTATGCCCTCGCGTTGCCCACGACACCGATCCTGATATTACCGATAGGGCTACTCAGCAAAGCCAGCACGCTCCCTGGCACCACTCTTCCCGACCCGGATACCCCGTGCTTTCTCCTACCCAATGGAACGTTTCAACCCTTTAGCCATGCGCTGCCGAACTTACCCACCGATGGGAAAGCAGCTGAGGTGCTCAAATCTGCGAATAGGCCTCGAGAAAACTCTAGAGATGGCGGGCAGACACCGTTGGATCTGAGCATGAGGCGAACCCCCGAATCTGTGACGATAGATGAACATGAGAAAGAGAATAGGATGAGGTCGACGACCCCGGAGCAGATAGTATGTGCGCCGTCATTGCCCGGCTCTCCTGGGACACCGTCGCCTTCTCCACGACGATCGTCTTCCCCGGGTGGAGAGAGCTCGCCGAAACGACGACGACGAAATAGTTCCCGAGGCCCGACTCCGAAACCGCCAAGCGTACCCTCACCGCCCGAAGAAAAGTTCAACCCCGGCCCGCCTGTGCTCCTCCCCCCGGGCCTAGCCTTGCGTCTCGCAGCAGAACTGCCCGTGACCGGCATCTCTCCCCAAATGCTGGTAAAGCAGGGAGTATCCAAATGCAAAGAGTGCAACATAGTCTTCTGCAAGTACGAGAACTACAAAATCCATAAGAGGCACTATTGTTCCGCTGGGGGAGGCGAAGACCGATCGAGCCCAGCGCCTGAACCCGGTCCACCGCAGCAGTACCGGCAACTGATCTGCCTAGCTTGCGGGATCCACTTCAGTTCGCTGGACAATCTGACAACGCACCAGAGTTACTACTGCACGAAGAGGGAAACGCGTTCACCTCGCGCCGCCGTTGCCGCAACACCTGTCATCGAGGCTAGAGTGACAACTGGAACTGAAGGTGGCTGGAAATGCCCGTGCTGCGACGTGGTGTCCCCTACGGCAGCGGCGGCCCAGCGGCATATGGAGGCCCATGCGGGCGTGAAGGCCTTTCGCTGCACTATATGCCAGTACCGCGGGAACACGCTTCGGGGAATGAGGACTCATATACGCATGCACTTCAATAATAAGAAGCCCGCTGAAATGCAGGTGAGGAACTTTTATATCTCATACCTGGCTTAGAAAATAAAAACTAACTCCCGAAATAATTGCCTTTAGGCATCTTTAAAAATTCTACAGCACTTCAACAATTACAATCACTAGAAGCAAAGCCTAAGAAGCATTCATTGTAATTTGAATTATGTGACGTGTCCAAAAGTCCTGTAAAGTCTAAAGGAAATAAAGCAATTTGATATTCCCAAAAGTTATCCAGTTGATCCGTCAACAACACTGTTAGTCACACACAGCAGTAATCTTCAGTAATCTCAACCGAAACCAAAACCGCAGAAACACACAAACAATTTCTCACCACCAGCTCTTCTATTCCAGGAAGAAAGCTACATAGCATGCGTGCTAGAAGACGACAACCGAGAGGCCACGTCCCCCAGCCCGGCAGCGACGGGTGAACGCATCCACCGCTGCAACCACTGCGCCTACACATCCACCTACCGAGGGAACGTCGTACGCCACGCGAGACTCGTCCACGCCACGGACGAACCAGAGGAAGAGCGGCCCGAGCCTTCACCCCCTGTAGTACCCCTCACAGTCGTTGAGATAAAAAAAGAACCAGGCACGGAGGAAGAAACCCCTAACTACTGCAAAACCTGCGACATATCCTTTAAGTACGTGAATACGTATAAAGCACATAAGCAGTTTTACTGTAAGGCCACTCCGGAGGCTGCTGCTAATAACAATGTGCCGGCGCCTAGGGTAAGCGATGCAGCAGTGCTATAGAACACCTTTTCATTGGCTTATATGACGTTTTTTCAACAATATCTCTTGCAAAGAAGGCTGACATGAAGGGGCTTTGTTGGCACTGTCGCTGAGGCCAAAGGTCTTTTGCAGGAAAAAGAGTTTACAGGTAACTTTAGAACAGAATATGTTGTTCTAAAGGCTTATTTATGTCTGTATTTAATCTCATATTGGCCAATGAGAAGTAGTATCATAAATTTAAGATATTGCTAAGTTGAAAGCTTCTGTTGATAATTAGGCGTAAATGTATATGTATCCATTTGGATTTATTATTAAAATCATGTGCAATAATTGACGATTATTAATATTTAAACTGCATATCAATGCCAAATCAATGTTTCGAAATTTCAATTGTGTAGTAATTATGAACAGGCTGACAAACTTATGCATGGCAGACATTTATTGGAAAAGGGTTGCCACTGTTAAATTACTTTTTATTAGATCGAGAAATTCTTAAAGTTAACATCGAAGAATTCTCAAACTTGTTTAGATGCTGTGTAAGTCTGTCAGTTTGTTCAGTTTAGTGTAAATAAAATAAGTCTTCAATCTAGAATTTTGTTACATTGTTATGTATATGAATAGTTAAACTTCCTCTGTATTAGTATACGTTATTATTACCAAAACTGTAAATATATGTAAAGATATTATTACAACTGTAACTAAATGTTTATTACCATTTGTTTTAAGATTGTTCTTTCTTTGTTGTTTTGTTTAATTATTGATTGTGAATTTTATTAACTCAATGCGAAGTATGCTCATTGTTAGTTTAGTATAACTAGCATACTAAACAGAAGGGAATACAGGAGTATGCCAAAATTACTGTTTGAACATCAAAAATAAAATATAATTCGATCTCTGAGCCAGTCTATTGTACGTCTATACAAACTACACCACCAAAAGATCTTTATGAATTGGTATGTTGGATATTCAATACTATTATTTTAACATATCTCTATAACAGATGATATCTTTGAATGCAATGAGTTCTAGTTTTCAGTAAATTTTCATGTGATAAAAGGATTATTCGGTTTCAAATTGCTGCTTGGATGTTTAACGCAAAACCTACAGAGTTTTGATAAAAAGTTCTAGATTAAGTTTATTCTTTATGACTACTTCTTTCGCCAACCAACTTTCAGATTCTGTATCTGTTCTGAAATTCATTAAAATCCTATTTATTCACAAAAACATACTATTGGATATTAGTCTGAAGATTGGAATCAAAGGTTTTGCCCAACTCTGGGACTTTTCTACGCCGTTTAATATTCGCTCATGATCGAATCATGTTTGCTTCAATTCTGAAAGTTATGATATTATCTCGCTGTTTAAAAACTTTTATTAATAAACAAAATTTTAAATTTACTACGTTTTGTCATGCCAAAGCATCGCTAGATTTAATCATAATGCATTTATAGGTATCTCACTAATCGTAAACTAGTATATAAGTGAATAAAAGACTTATTCCGTAGATAACCTACGTATTTTGTGTTTGTCTGTCCTCAGGAATGAGTCTCGATTTGCGATATGATATCGCTCTTCCGATTTTGTGATGTTTTTAATTTGGTAGAATCGTTGGTAAGTTTGGGTAAATTTACCACAAGGGTTTGTGCAATCGTAAAACTGACAATGTGGTGACCATTCATTGGTAACACAATACATAAAGACACTTCTTCACTTCTATTTGTGTTAGTTTCTGGATTTTCCACCTGCTGTAAGAGAAGTTCTACACAAATTTGCCAACGATACTGCTAGTAATCGTTTGTAGACGTAACGTTTTCCTAAACAACATGACATTTTTGTAAAAAGCAATCACTTGCACAGAAATTTTATGAAGACTTAATTTGGAAATTTCTTAAACCTGTTTGGTTTTCTGAGTCACAAGAAACAGAAAATATTACTTACAATTCAGATCCACACAATCCTACTAAATCTGAATGGTTGTGGTTTATAAATGTAACGGTATGCTTTAATGTGAAATTTCTGTGTTATAGTGACTACATCTGAAGTTACGTGCCATAATTTTGTGTTCCGTACAAAATGTTAAGAATAAGACGCAATCTCGAATAAGGCAGACGTCATTTTGCCGTTAGTGTTTTGGAGGTTTGGTACTTATTGCAATTTTCTTTTGGTTGATTAGGTATTTCCGAAAAGACTAATGGATTTTTTTTAAAGCAATTTGTAAAAAAAATCCATTATTATTATATTCCTGTCTGTATAGACAGGAATATAATAATAATGGATTTTTTTTTGGAGTATTCCTCATTTGAGAGTATCTTAAAGTATATATTGCTTTTGAGTTGAATGTTTTAAAGATTTTCGAAATGTTAACGGCAAAGTAACAATACCATCACGTATTCAAAATCACGTAAAGCATTGTATAATCGTAATTAAATATTTGATTATAAAAAAAACTGAAGTAGGCATACAATGATATTGTAAAAATACCGCCAGACAATAAATTATTTATCACATATTATAAAATGTTTTTCATTAATTTTGTTTCATTCTTCTAGGTTTTAAGTGTCCTATAAAATCAAACCAACAATAGGAATTGCATGTTCGAATCACGCAAATTAATAATTTTTGTTAAGATGTTGGAAAGTTGAGCAAAGAAAGTGATCTCTTATAAACTTCAGCTTAAAAGAACAGGCGTCAATCAAAAACCCTTATTATTAAAAATATATTTATTTCGAATATATAAAAAGATTTTGTGCTTAAATTTAACAATTCGTGAAGCTTAATCTTTCATTACCCGAAATTCAGCTCTTGAATTGATTAATTAATAAAAACTTTGCAATCTATTTGGGTTATTAACACTGCAAACATTTCTGACAGGATATTAACTGATGTTCTCTTTGTTCACTAAATCATTAACCCCCAAATAATGTAAGAAAAATTATAAAAGTTACTGAAACATTGGTGAAATTATTAAATGTACTTAGTTTTTCATTTCTTTGACTTATGAACAAATTAACCTTTAAAGCTATTTAATAACAGCCTAGAATTTTCTCTTCATTCCTGCTTTACTTAAATAAACTTTAAAGTGTTATACCCTAAGTTCAATCCGGCCTGTAGTCATCGTCGTTGCCACTTGCATATTGCTCTTTGAACTGGTCTGTGTCTTCCTCTTGACCATAGTAGAAGCTATCATCTTCACTGTTGTCTTTATATCCTAGGGGATAAGGTTGAGTTTAGAATAATGTATTAATGAATGAATTTTTTGGTTAAAACTATCGCGACCTCTGTGGCACGGCGGGCGAAGGTCCACCTGCGACGCATGAGGTGGCTGGTTCGATTCCCGCCTCGTGACCAATGTTTGTACGATCTGCAGATATTTGTTCTGTGTGTTTTCTGTAATTCTTTTAATAAAACATAAGCATGAACTTATTTAATAGGATATGTACCACAGATATCGTAAACTAAGGAGATGTAAAAAGGGGGCGGGGGCGGTGTCGCAGCAATATGCCTAAAAATAGAACACATTGCTCGAATCTGATAAATCTATGTGGTTTTGTACTAACCAATTATTTATCACAATTATTCGTCTTTAACTACAACTGTTTTATCTGATCTAATAAGAAAAATTGACGATTGACAAATATGTCAAATAGTAGTAGTTGACTATCTGTTTCAGAGCTTCCATGTTTTGTTGAAATAAGTGGCAACTGGACAGTGACGTAGCATGTTTAGTGACACATTGTACGTCACTGTCCAGCTGCCACTTATTTCAACAAAACAAGAAAACAAGGTCTGGCACTCCGGGCACTCCCGGAGTGCCATGGTGCTTACCATCTATAGATTCCTCATTTAGCTCCTTATTTGGGACACAGTGCACAAACCCCCGGCTATCCTCCAGGCCCGTCTCCCCAACAACCCTTGCCTTGTACTTCGCGTACGCTTCACCGTATCGCTTCACATCGTCCGAGTATACGAGCGGGTCGTTGTATATTTGATCCTCGCCGTCGTCGCTTGAGAGATTATCTTCTGCAAAGATAAATCTTTTAAAATTATCATGGTTATATTATATAACACTCTAAATAATACATAACTTTTTTTTTTAAGTACTGGACTGGAAAAGGAAGGGCATTAACATAAACGGCGATTACATCTCGCACCTACGATTCGCTGATGACATAGTCTTAATGGCGGAGTCGTTAGAGGAGCTGAACCGGATGCTGACGTCTTGGCATGAATTTGGATAAAACCAAAGTCATGATCAATGGCCACATTGATCCAGGACCGGTCGTCGTACATGGCCACCTTCTCGAAATTGTTTCCGAGTACACTTACCTCGGGCAGATTCTGCAGTTAGGTAAGAGCAATTTCGAGGAGGCCAAGAGGATTCAGCTAGGCTCGGCAGCGTTCGGGAAGCTACGTCGAGTCTTCTCGTCATCCATACCGCAATGCTTGAAAACGAAAGTTTTCAACCAGTGCGTCCTACCCGTTATGACCTACGTAGCTGAGACGTAGACACTCACGGTAGGGCTGGTCCACCAGTTCAAAGTCGCTCAGCGAGCTATGGAAAGAGCTATGCTCAAAGTTTCTCTGAAGGATAGGATTCGTAACGAATACATCCGATAGAGAACCAAAGTTATCGACATAGCTCAGAGAATTAGCAAGCTGAAGTGGCAGTGGGCTGGTCATATCTCGCGATGAACCGACAACCGCTTGGGTGAACGTGTTCTCGAGTGGAGACTGCGACTCGGTAAACGTAGTGTAGGACGCCCTTCGGCCAGGTGGGATGACGATCTGCAAAAGACTGCAGGCAGATGCTGGATGCGGCAAGCTGAAGACAGGGCGCTATGGCGCCCATTGGGGGAGGCCTATGTCCAGCAGTGGACTAAGATATGTTGATGATGATCAGGCTGAATACAGTTACTAATATAGTTAAAGACCTGACATTGTAAAATAATTATGTATTCTTGCAAATAAAAACAAAAAAAAAATAGGGATGGTATTCTATGGCCTTTCCTAGAACAAGCAGGCTACCCAATAAGAAATAAGATGGATAGGTACCACGTGTGCGGAGCCGCCGGCAGAAGCCAGTAATATCATAGACTTACCAATATCCACCTTCTCTATAGCCCGTACAATAGCATCCTCGTCAATGCTACTGGCTTCAGAGTCAGGGTAGTCGTTCCTCCAGTTGTTCTCATCATTGGAGTCATCATCATCATCTGCCTCGTCTGAGGAGCTACCGGCGCCGTTCTGGTTGAAAACTAGGTCTGTTTCGTAGTTTTCTATCCTGTAAGGTAGAAGGTTAGGATGTAAGATGATGTGCGAGTTACAAGGTGCCACAAAATTAGCTACAATGCTTGAAAACCTTTCCTAGACGTAAACGGGCCTTGTACACAGTTAGTACATACAAGGGTAGGTATCAAATATTTGTAAAATGGCAGCACTTTACTACTACTAGTACTTAATACATTACATAAATAGATAGATACAATACAATACATTACACTTTATTTCATACCAAAAAAGTATTTAAAAAAATACAGGTAAAGAGATAATAATAAGCATTTATTTTGTCTCTCACAATAACTCACTTAGTTAAAATAAATGAATACAGGGTGACTTAAATATTAGGTCCTTACATATGAAATTGGCGTTTTTCGTACTGGCCACTTTAATCACAAATTTCTCCTCTTTGGTAAGGAATTCCAAATTCAAATTTGTACAGCTATAGACTCATGTATTTGTGCTTTGATGATCGTCATTCATTTGTTTTTTTTCTTCTGTTTTTTTCTGTTTGCGTCACTCATTTTACAAAATGGAAAACTTAAAATATCGCATTATTTACGAGTACGAGTTCCGCCGTGGCACTAGTGCTACGGAAACAACTCGAAGGGTGAATGATGTGTATGGCGGTCGTGTTGCAAAAGAAAACACAGTTCGTTTTTGGTTCCAACGTTTTCGTTCTGGAAATTTTGACCTGCAGAACAAGCCCCGTGGACGGCCTGAGACTCAAGTTGATAATGAAGAGTTGAAGGCTATTGTGGAAGCGGATCCATCGCAAACCACGTCCGAGTTAGCTGCAGGCTGCGATGTTAGTGATAAAACTGTTTTAATTCACTTGAAGCAAATTGGGAAGATTAAAAAGCTTGCAAGGTGGGTACCTCACGAATTGACTGAAGCAAACCGGCAAACGCGCGTCGACTGCTGCGTTACATTACTAAACCGGCACAATAATGAAGGTATTTTAAACCGAATCATTACCTGTGATGAAAAATGGGTTCTTTACGATAATCGGAAGCGCTCAGCGCAATGGTTGGATCCTGGCCAGCCAGCCAAATCCTGCCCCAAGCGAAAATTAACCCCAAAAAAGTTACTTGTAAGCGTTTGGTGGACTAGTGCCGGTATTGTTCATTACAGTTTTCTCAAATCTGGCCAGACTATTACGGCTGATGTCTATTGTCAGCAATTGCAAACCATGATGGAAAAGCTAGCGGCTAAACAACCTAGGCTGGTCAATCGCTCCACGCCACTGCTGCTTCACGACAACGCTAGACCACACACTGCGCAACAGACGGCTACTAAATTAGAAGAGCTTCAATTGGAAAGTCTAAGACATCCTCCGTACTCCCCGGACCTTGCTCCAACAGATTACCATTTTTTTCGAAATTTGGATAACTTCTTGCAAGGGAAAAAATTCAACTCCGATGGGGCAGTCCAAATCGCCTTCAAAGATTTTATTGATTCCCGTCCGACTGGTTTTTTTAGTAAAGGGATCAATGAACTACCTATAAGATGGCAAAAGTGCATAGAAAATAATGGTTCATACTTTGATTAATTAAATATATTATATTAAAAAATATTCGACTTTTTGTTCCTCCCATACAAAACGCCAATTTCATATGTAAGGACCTAATATATACCAATGTATAAGAATAGGAACATAACCCAGCTTATATCTTCCTTAAACTATGACCTGTTTTGTGAGAGACTGGTGCTTGCTATAAATTATAAAGAGATAACAGAGTTGCACAATGGGCGGCCTTATCGCTAAGAGTGATACAAATTTTTATTATAGAAAAACACCGCGAACACCAGAAACAAATATCTGTAGACCGTACAAATATTTGTCCCGAGGCGGTAATCAAAACTGCAACCTCCTGGGTCATAGGCGGACCTTCGCCACAGCGGTCGTCGCGTCGATAGTTAACATACAAAGCGTAAGAGGTTCTCCAGATTGGGCTTCAGGGATATGTTTCTAGAAATAACAACTGAACAAGTCGATATTTTATTTCTTCTTTCTGAAGTCAGTAAGGTTCAGGTAGCAGCTTTCGCTTAGATAGGCGACAAAGAAATAAGACGTACAAAAAAGAAATCAAACGTCCAGTGCGAGTCGGACTCGCGCACCGAGGGTTCCGTATAATTATAAGACCTTGTTTCTTGCCAGGTTTTGGTTCATGGCGAGAATGAAAAAATTGTTTTATGAATAAACTACAAATTTACGGTTTTTGGATTTTACCCTTTATTTGTGCTATAGGACCTTGCTTCTTGCCAAATTTTATGATTCTTTGTCAACGGGAAATACCCTATAGGTTTTGTGTGCATGTACTTTCCATGGAAATTTCAAAATATTCGGGCATAAACGGCTGTAACTTTTGATTGCGTTGATTTAGAACTTTGATTTATATTACGGCTCCAATAGGTTTACGGACTTGAGTATTTGATGTTAATTTCAACTCGATACCTCCTCCACGCGTTCCTGAAAAAAGGGGGTTGACAAGTGGACAGACGGACAACGAAGTGATCCTATAAGGGTTCCTTTTTTCCTTTTGAGGTACGGAACCCTAAAAAGAACTGAACATGAAATCATACAAACCTCATTATATTAGGCAAACGCGAAATACCTTTGGTTTTGTTTTCCTTTTTCAGGTTTGCATAAACGGTCATAAATGGAAGTCATAAATGGAATCATTTTATTGCATGAAAAAATAATAATTTATTAGGCTAT
The DNA here is from genome assembly GCA_963662085.1 of Eupithecia inturbata. Taxonomy (NCBI): domain Eukaryota; kingdom Metazoa; phylum Arthropoda; class Insecta; order Lepidoptera; family Geometridae; genus Eupithecia; species Eupithecia inturbata. The sequence goes on along the minus strand of OY759180.1, from coordinate 1,959,887 downwards.
ATGTATAGTTAGTTCCACATAATTCACTAATTAATTCCGCATGCAAGATAGACACAAAAACTATAATTATTTTTCATATTTTTCGATTGCGTTCACACGGAACCAGCTGTTGCTCAAAATAACAAATAACTAAGGCAACGGCAAGCGGAGAGAACCGTAAATTTTATGACTTTTTTATTTCGCAAAAAAGCAAAGAAAAATACGACGAACGGAACGAGTAGGGAATCCAATCCCGCAGATCCGACTGATTTGCGGGACTGGTAAAAATCGTACATTTTCCTCTTTTTCAACTACTTATGCGTGGACTCGAGGTGCATATCCTGTCAAGCATAACTTGACATTGATCACTTTCGGTAAAAATCTCAAACGTGAGAGAAAATTATTGAAAAATTTTACGAATTACAATTGACATTAAATTTTTTTTATGAAGAAGTTGTAATGAAAAGAAAATGTAGAGTATTTTTTAGAGCATTTTTTTACGCCTTTCTCAGATTTAAAAAAAAATTACAGTTAGCAAAAATGGGCACTTTACATAAAACTTTTTTGATGCCGTTCGATCTTATTTCTTATAATGATCAAAATCTTCTATCGGACCAACTTTTTATGCTTATTTAGTATTGTAGTTTCACAAGGTTTTCGAAGCTGTAATGATTTCCAACAAAATGTATGGGAACATTTTTGTACGATTTCTGACTTTTTTAGTACTCCAACCTCAGTTGGTCCGAGAAATTTTATAAGAAACAGGATCCATTGGCATCAAAAGTTTTCATGTAAATTACCCTTTATTGGAAAAATCTGAGAATTGGGATGAAAATTTCTCACTTAATATATGGATAGTCTACTACGATCATTTTCTTGCAGCTTCACCGGTTAAAGTAGGTACCTTAACCGGTGTAGCTATGTATAGCTACCCCTTACTGCCCTATCCAAAAATCCACCCTGTATGTGACTATGTTTCTAGAATACGAATATTCAATAGAATAAAATAGTACTATTGGTGTTGTTTTATTTGCAACTTTAATCTACAACATTAATAATAATAGTAGCAGTCTGTCGACTAAGTTACTGTGGTAAACCATAATTATTATGCTATTATTTTTTCATAGGTGAGCATGTGTCAAAAAGAAAATAAACTCAGTTATAAATATTTTCCTGTTTACTCCGAGTTCATTTAATAAGTTGTTTTCGCTCAAATTTAGATTTAAAAAGGAAACAATTTTAAGGGCTTAGGATCTTAAGCTCGTGCCTATTCTAAAAAAAGAAACGGCTTACGGCTAACGGGCGGAATAGCCTATTCGTATAGATAGGCTATAGGCCAAAGGCAAATACCTATAAAGGTCAAATTTATAAGTTCCGAGGATAAGAAGGGAAGAAGGTGGTTTAATCAATTGATAATGAAGCCTGGACGAATGTATTCACAAGGATGTCTGGGTACATTTTTCTTAGATTTCCATATTTGTTTCAGTCCTGCAAATCCCGCGGATTGTGTGTTATGGGTACTAGATGACAGATAGACTTAATACAATACATACATAAATCGACATTTTTTATTAGTATACATAGAAAATACCCAGAACATTCGGAACAAATATTTGCAGATCATACAAACATTTGTCCCAAGGGGAATCGATCCCGCAACCTCCTGCGACGCAGACGGACCTTCGCCCGCCGCGCCACATCGGTCGTCGAAGTAGTGAAAAGAGCAAACTCAATCATGTACATTAGAAGAAAGGCCTTCTCATACATCAACAAGGAACTGTTTTTGAAGCAGTACAAGACCTCCCTGAGGCCCTTACTGGAGTATGCATTCCAGATATGGAATCCATACTTCAAGAAAGACAGTCACCTTCCCGAAGGAGTGCAGCGGAGGGCAACAAAAATGAACAAGAATGAACTAGTCTTAAAGAACTTCCATATGAAGAAAGACTGCGAGAACTAGGGCTCACCACGCTTCAGAAAAGTAGAGAGCGCGGATACTTTATAGAGACCTTCAAAACCCTCACCAACAGATATAGTATACCAAATTTATCACAGACACTTTATATTATGAACAAAAACACAAACCTGAGAGGACACTCCCTGAAGCTGCAACGCAGGCCAAGCACCAGCAAATCCAGAGAGCACATACTGCCCAATTGCATAGTGAAAACTTGGAACCGGTTACCGGAATCAGTGATCAGTACCCCCTCAGTGAACTCTTTCAAAAATAGATTAGACAAATACTTAAAGTGTTGACAAAGCCTCAGATATACACGCATTAGCTTAGGAGCTGCCTGTGTATCACAAATAATAATAATATTATTATTGGCTGCTCTCTCCGAGATGTTTCACACACACTAGTGCCACTACCTTCCTATTTACTACCCATTTTTGAAGTACTGATTGCGACAAACCTCACAAGTTGGTCCAACATAGAGACATCAAAGTCCTGAGTTGCAGCCATGTACAAATCGTAGGCATACTGCACATCACCCTCATCATCCTTCCTCCGAAGGTCCACCAGGTGAAACTCATTGTCTTCATCTTTCAAGCCTCGACTGAGATTTACAATCTGGTAGTAGAAACAAGAGGTATTTCAGTAAGATTTACTTGGCACATGTTATGTACAAGTCCATGCATACTGTTAGTATGCCTGGAAGCCAATTCTCGGCACTCTATCGAGTGATAAATTGCCGAGAATTTGCCCCCTGGACTTGTACATATCACAAAAGCAAAAGTAATTTAATATGTACTCAATCGTTTATTGCATTCTTAATTATGTAGATTATAAACACCTCTGTACACCTATAGAATGCACCTATAGGTGTACAGAGGTGTTTATAATCTACATAATTAGGTATCAATAGAGACCCTGCAGTGCTTGGCACATAATAGGTATGGAGAGAGAGGAGGATGTCATTTAAAACAGGTAAGGTATATTTTACTCATTTGCATATTTTTTATTTTGTATTTAAATATTTGTCAATCATGTTATACATATGCTTTTGTGATTAATAAAAGCTTTAATTGTTTTATATAAATTATGTCTGTCTGTTTAATAATACCTTTGCTCACCTAAACAGATCTTAATGAAATTTGGTAGGGAGGTAGACTGTATCACGTGGAAGACATAGGCTACTTTTTATGCCAAAAAAGCATGTGTGAAAGCTAATAGCCTGTCAAATGTTAGTTATTCTTAGATATGGAAAAGGTGTATATGGGTTAAAATTCATATCATACCTCATAGCGGCTTTCTGTAGCCTGTTCTTTCCTCTCATTCCTGAGTTTCTGAATAATGTTCTTCACTTTGGTAGATGACTGTTGCTTCAAGTCAGACTTGGGGACTATATTTTTAACTTTCGGAGTTTCCTGAAACATAAAATCAGTTATGTTAGATTGGTTAGACTTTCTAACAGGATGGGGTGGATTTTGTACGTCATAGTCTATCCAGGCCGTGTGATAACGCTTAGAATTTGCACCACCCCAACTCTTCCCGCGGGTGTCGTAATAGGCGACTAAGGGATATCTATCGGGGGGCAGCAGTGCCTGCTGCAGAACAATTATGCGCGCAACGCTTGTCCAGCGTGAGGATTATGAGCATTACCCGCCCATGTTACAAAGGCCAATAAGGCGTTTATCAGGGGAAGGTCTGCGTCCAGCAGGGGACCGGTATAGGCTGTAGATGTAGTATATCCAGCAGCACAAAAATGTTTCTTTTTGTCCTCAGGAACTTTATTTTTACCTGATTTTCAACGGTTCCTCGAAACACGAAGAGCGACGGCGATATCTCATCGTTTTCGGTTTTCATACGCTTACACATGAGCACCAAAGCATCCTGAGGATTATCCTCTAGCCGACGCTTTACTCTTAGCAAAGTAGACGTCGCCATTGGTCATGAATTTTGTAAAAAAAAAATTTAAACCACGAGAAACTCACACAACAGGATTCAAAACAAATCAAATAAAGAGGGGGGATGACATGCGGACGCCCGGACCAAAACCCTACGCGCAATGCTGACACGCTGCTGTCAATGCCAAATATGAAGGATCTGCTGTCTGCTGTCATTAAAATATAAGTGTCAGTGTCCATTGTCATTAATATGTATTTTTTCTACGTTTCTTTGTTGCCAACTTAGGATTTTATGCTAGATTTGCCATTAATATCAAAAGTTGAATGAAATACCCTACTACTTGATAACAATAAGTCAGCCATCATCATGTTTGGCATGTTTTTTTGGCAATCAGCATCAATGTTTATTTGTGTTTTCGCAGATAGATTATTTCGCATAGTTCAATTAAAAAATGCTTAATTATTTGGATATAACTGAAATGTAAGTACTTATGATGACACATTTTAAGTCCTCTCCCCTGAGACCGAAAATGATGAAAGGAATGCATTTGCCCTGTTGAACCCTTCAGTCTTAAACAATAATTCGTAGTATAGCCTAGAAAATTTTAGGGCTCAATCGACAATATTTTTGATCTTCACTCGCTTACATATTTAATTATCATTACATATCATCAGACCACGAGTTAGCTGAACTGGTCAGGAGAATGAAGACGGAAAGAGAACTGGTTGGGCTTTCGATAAACAAAGCAAAGACCAAAGTCATGCGTATAGACGCAGACGCAGAGCTGGACAATTCGAGAACACCGACGAGCTGTCAGACCTAGAGTTCGTTAAGAAGTTCATATACCGTCGATGATCAGTGACCAGTGAGGATGCAACAGAGACTCACGTGGCCAAAGCTGCAATGAGCAAGCTGACAAGAATCTGGCAGGATAGAAAAGTCTCCAACGTGACTAAAACGAGATTAGTGCGAATGCTGACGTTCTCTATATCATCAGACATATTTAACAGCGAGCCGAAGGGTTTTTTTACTTGTCATTTGCGGCACATAAATTAGTAGCCAAGTTGGCAGCATTTGTGCCTCCGTAAAACAACGCGAGTGCTTTTTTTCTCAAAAAAATACAAAGAATCTTTTGGATTTGTGATTTTGGGAATTCCTGTAATTGTAATATCGTACAGTATTTCTGTTTCAAGCCAAAATTTATTGTATCATTCTTTCATATAAACAATGGCGGGCACTGAAGATAACTGGAGAACGCAAACGTTCCGTCAAAGCGTAGTTTCAAAAATGTAAGTCTCCCACTTTTTGTGTTGCCGCACCTCTCGGCGAGCAGATCCATACATCCAGCATCAAACATCAAGGAAGGACCGCATTACCTACCTTAGGTTTTACTTATATCTATAGATATATTTGATAAAGAGTTCCTATCTTCATACTATGTATTGTGTAGAACATTTGTTTGAAGAGAGCAGATCTCTTTCTGTAACCATACCCATGTAGCTTTGTCTTGGTTCTTTACGATAAACTACCTATAGGTATCTATATTATTTGTTCCGGGTGAGAACATACCTAGAAAGGTATTTTCTATGTAGTTTTAATAAAAAATATCTATCTATGTAATGTATTGTATTAAGTTTATCAGTCATCTAGTACTCATAACACAAGCTCTGCTTAGCTTGGGGCTAGATGATGCTGTGTGGATTGTCCAGCATTACTATTATTATCTCATTAAAGTTGTAATTTTCCAACACCAGAGCATATGCTAGGTAGGTACAATGTATCTACCTAATAATGCCTATAAAAAGCAATAGCCACTAAAATTCTACATAAAATAATAAAAGACCGAGTCTCCTAGTGACAATAAATCATGGAAATGCAACACAATTATATTATTATGCCTTTTTATCCTGCACTACCTATTTGTTACACTCGCAAAAACTTTAAAGGTTATCTCGTCACACATAACTTTCAGTGAGGAAGTGATTCAAAGGTCAGGCATGCAGGTGGCACGGAACAGCAGCGAGATGGAGAACCATGTGTTTATGAAGGCAAAAACACGGGAGGAGTACATGAACATGGTTGCTAAACTCATTCTGCATGTTAGGGAGATGTGTAAGTTATGATGGAATTTTTAAATAAACAAGCTAGATTATCAATAAGGCCTGCCTTTCAAAACTTTTGACTAAGTAACTGGTCCCTATTTTTGACATGACAAATATTTTACTAGATTTCACAGCCAGTGGTTAGCCAATTCATCATCAAAGAATGACATAAGAAAGCAAGAAACTTTATAAGTAACCAAAATATCATCCTTCATTGAAATGAAAATATTTATTGAAAAAGAAATACTCAATAATAATGGTTAACTCAATGTTAAGCTAAAGTTAGGTGTTATCAGTTTCTCATCAAGTATGATTAAGTATAAATTACATATTTTATGTATAAATAACATAAATTAGTTCGACTTAGGCATGTAGAGATCAGGTTTTCAAGAAACCACTTCAAGCTCTAATTAATATCCTGATTGTACCATTATAGGTACACCCTATGTACCAGATAGCTACTATAGGACTAGGCTGATCACCATTGTCATTGGTTTCATTCGAAATTACAGCGCAGCCAAAACAAAACAACCAATCAGGCCAGGGTATGCAAGGCCAGAACCAAGGCCAGGGTCCGCAGTCCCAAGGACAAAACCAGCAAGGGCAGCCTCCCCAGGGGCCCAACAGTCAATCCAACCTTGCTCCTGATCCTATCAATGCTTTACAAACACTTGCATCGCAGGGTTCCAGGTGAGTTTTAAGAATGTAACTAGTTGAAAAAATGTAGAGCATCTTGCTCTAGACAGGTCATTTTCATTTTGAGTGTAATTGGGTTGTATCTCACCAATCATACGCTTTTTAGACTAATGGGTAGATGTTATGTGTAGGAATATGGTGTTATGATGACTAGCAGAGGTTAAAAATAACCAAATTTTTGAAATTTTTACAATAAATTTTCCACAACTGACTAATCAAATGATCTAACTAACCAAACTAGTGATCAAACTAGTGTAGTGAAAAATGTTAAAAGCACTGTGATATAGACATATCAGCTCTCAACTGCTCGTCTATAATTACTAGCGATCGGAGTAGGTAGAATTATTTTACGTACTTGCATGATGGTTTCATAGCATGGATATGCCATTTTTTTCCGGAAAGTTCCGATATTTACCGGATTCAGTTAAATAATATAATTAAAGAAGTCATTTAGTAACTACTTAAATTTGAAATTTAAAGGAAGCGTTTATTAAACGTTTATAGGTAAATTGATTTCTATTCCTATTTCTATTAACATGTCGAATAAATAATAGTCTTGTTTCCGCCGTATGCGTTTCCATAAAATTCATCCATTTGATTTGAAGCTTTGTTATGTTGCTGTGTGAAAATTTGTGACGTTCTCGTTGAATTATACGCGGAAAACATGTTTCCCACGAGCAAATATTCAGCACTACTTTGCTAAATAAAGTTGACAGTTCGCTACAGTTTTGTATGCATAGGTACTATTATTTATTCAGAGGCATTGTGCACAAAAATGCCTATGTATGATTGAAAATTTACCTAATTCTCATTTTTATGTCTAATGGATACTTTGTCTACAAAACAAGCTTGTTATGGTTGACCTTGAAAGTACAGGTCAAAAATGGATTAAAAAACAGATAAAAAATGTAAATTTGTTAATTCACAACTACAATAAATAATGCTGGACGACTGTCCACGAAACGAACTCTAGTCTGTGTGGACTACACAGCATCATCTCTAGACCCAAGCTAAGCAGAGCTCACAATCACAATTATTTTTAGTTATCTTTTTCTATACAATTAAAATAAATAACCATAAGTTTCTCAATATTTTCTATTTTCAGTCTATTTCTTGTCTATGATCTATTTATAGATAAAAAATGATCGTTCTACATCTACTGTCGTCAACGGAGAGAATTTAAATTATGATACTATATCATTTGCCTCATTTTTTTCAATAATTTTTTTACATTCTCTGAGTGTGTCTAAATAAGGATTTCGTTCTATTACATTTTCATTTCTATTTTTTATATTTTTAGAATTGCAATTGTTAATATCAGCTCTGACGTGGTCCAATGCTAACATTGAGTCAGGTAGGGATAGATAATGTTTTTGTAATAATTCTTTCAGAGACAGTTGTATAATATAGCATTTTTTTTAATATCGTTCAAATTATTTTTAATTTATCCTTTTCTAAAATTGTTTTTGTATTTCGAATAGCTACCGCATCAGAGCTGCTTACACTGGATATCACGTCTTTTATTTTCTCAAAGTGTTGACGCTGCCCCTAACCAAGTGCCCCATCTGGTAACGACTGGTTGTAGAGGCAGCGATAAGTTAGGATATTTTTATTTTAAAATTGTAACTCTGCTCGGGGCTTTCAGAAATATTTTTTTTTACATTTTCTATCAAAATATCGACATATATTTTGATAGAAAATGTAACATAATTATATTATATTCTATTCTTATTTGCTTAGATACACGATGAAGTGCGTGTGCCAAACATGTCACGTGTTTAATTTCAGGCATAAAAAATAGACATGTTTAAAATTAAATTGGAAATTGAATCGCTCGTCCAGCGGCGCGTTAGGCTGACAATATAACATCCGTTGCGGAACGGACCTAGATGAGACAAGCACAAGACTGTGGAGATTGGCACACGCTAAGGGAGGCATATACCCAGCAGTGGGTGAAGTTAAGCTGCGAATGATGATGATGATATTCATATGTTTCTCACTTTTTACGCCACCTCGTAACATTTATGAAATTACGGAAAAAATGTCTTGATAATTTGAAAATACCGGAATTCCCGAGGCATATCCACACTAAAATATCGTTTGCGGTCATTGATCCTTAATCATTGTACCTACTACGATCTCTCATAATTACACTAATATTAATAATACATTTTCGTACTCATGATTTCTTCGATACAGGCTTAGCCTAGTGAAGAAATACACAGACAAATGGGCCGTTCTACTTTTTGATGCCTAAAAGTCTCTTCGGTTGAATTTCACATTTTATAGGGAAACAGTACTAATTAGTGAGAAAAGTTCACTAATTTATGAGCATTATGAGCGTAGGCCTTCCACGCGCAGTTTGGCTCAAAAACAGCACCTTTTAAACCCGTTAATATCATGAACCACTTATCTGACACTATATGTTAATTATAAATAATTTTAGGAATGTAGTTGTCCAAATAGTTAGAAAATATTTCGATTAATATAGTATGTACGCGTTCTATCAAGATAACTTGTTAGAGGTTTTCTTAATTTCTCTTTCAGCATCAGTTTCTAGTTAAAAAGATGTTTGGTTTAGGTATCTAAGAGAAATTAAATTAAAAAAATGTGAATTATTTAAAATTTTAATGATTTTTTCTCAGATATCCCTGATTTAGTTTAATATAACAATAGCTTACCAATAAAGTAGAGCATCATCTTTAAATACATACATTTAAAATATTAATTATTTTGTTGTTATTATTTTTCTGTAAATATTTTAAAACTACCTTAAAACGCTGCGCGCAAATCATTTCAAGTCAGTCCCACACACAGCCCACACACATAGCGCGCTACGCGTAAACGCTCTTAAACTATTTTCTTGTTAAACGTAATCTACTATACTAATATTACAAATTCGAAAGTAACTCTGTCTGTCTGTTACCGGGAACGGACATAGGCTACTTTATGCACCGGAAAAAAGCGTGCGAAGCCGCGGGCAGCAGCTAAACCAAAATTGTATAATATTTATCGCAAATTACAGTAACAACATTGATTTTCGTACTAACGCAGTTGTTCTTTATACAAAATATTAATGTCCTTAAAGCACGAGTCTCATGTTAGTTCTCATAAAGAGCATTCTATCATAATACCTCCTAGGTGGCCTTGTCCTTGAATATCACAAACTTATAAATAACTTTACTGTAAAAATTACCCAGACGGAGACGGGACGGTTGTTGTGATGCAGTTAGAATCAATTTTGTCTAAATAAAACTTCACCATAACTTAAACTTTGCAATCCCTGAATAGCGAGACAAGCAAGCTAAATACAGCCATCACACTAATATTGTATGTAAATGCGAATTGTTAGATGCTTAGATGTATTTTTACACCTTCACGTCAAAACTACTGAATGGGTCAATCTGAAATGTTGTATACAGGTAGTTCTAGGGCAGGAATAAGTTGAATCATGGGACAGAAATAACCTCTAAACGTTTCCATGGAAACAGCGCGAGCGAAGCCGCGGGCAGAAACTAGTCAAGTAGTCATCAATAAACAAAAAAATATTGTGTCTGGATAATTATACCTTAGAAACCAACCTTTACTTTCAGAAACCAAATGATGAATATGGGTCCTCAAGGTCAAATGCAGCAGCAAATGGGAGGAAATCCTGGGATGGGAGGTAACCCTGGAATGGGGGGTAACCCGGGGATGGGGGGCAACCCTGGCATGGGAGGTAATCCTGGCATGGGAGGGAATCCTGGAATGGGGGGGAATCCTGGCATGGGGGGTAACCCTATGGGAGGGAATCCTGGAATGGGAGGCATGCAGATGGGACAACAAGGGCCTATTTCCTCGCAGGGACCCCAAGTGCAGCCTGCCACTAATCTACTGCAGACCTTGAACCAGCGGCCTCAGATGAACATGCAGGTAGAGATCATTCGCCACATCATAAAGGGTGTCTCATATTGTTTTTCGTTTTTGATACTTAAAAAAAAATGCCAGAATTACTCTAAACCCGTTTTATTTACTGTCAAATTAAAGAATAGTTTAGAAATTTTATTTATGAAAAACAACAGTTTGCAAGTGCGCACCATCCACTTTTTCACACTTATTTAGAATGGCACTAAAATTTTCAATTACTCGCTGGAGCATCGCTCTTGGAATAGCGTTGATTTCTTCTGTGATTCTTTGCTTTATAACATTCAGGTTGGGTGGCAATGGGTTGTAAACTTTACTTCTTAAGTAGCCCCATAGGAAAAAATCAGCATGTGTTAAATCTCGGTGGCCAGTTGATGTCTCCTCGGCGACTTACGAGTATTACTCTTTCAGGGAATAATTCGTGAAGAGCATCTAGGGAGTCATTTGTGACATGGGAAGTGGCTCCATCTTGTTGAAAAAATGTGTTGCGGTTGTATCCTATCTGATTTCGCATTTCTGCAGCCAAAAAAGTCGTAGAAAACCGTAGATTTATCAAATTCAAAGAAGCTGCACGCAATCGTAGTGACTGCCGTGAGTCGCTCATACATAACAGACTGGCGAACACGGTCGACATTGACGCTCGTTCTCGATGTCCTTTTGCGCCCAGTAGATTTTTCTGGCATTGTGTTCCCAGTGTCTTCAAACTTGCGCACCCAATGCTTGTTTAAATTTGCACTTGGCACATTTCTCATACCCGTTAAATCAAAATGTGTCCTGTAGAGACGTCGAACAATAATGTACGAATCGTTGTTTTTACAAAAAGCTCGCACGCAAAATGCGCGTTGCGATCCCGTGAAGCGATCCATTATTACTAAAATAATCAAGCCCGCCAAGCGTCTGAGACCACTCCCCGCCCTCCGCTATCTGTATTTGGCGCGTAACGGTCAAACCAAAAAAGAAAAACAATATGAGACACCCCTTATCTTGCAAGCCATAAGCTTCTCCCTCGTTCTTGCTTGATGGTTTTTTAGACAAAACATTCAACTTATAGGAAAACTTTAAAGTAGATAAGTAATGGAAAAGCAAGCTTAATCCTATCGAGAGCTATGTTTCAGCAAAGCATAATCTTTGCAACTTTTGGGTCTTTTTTTTTCCTTTTAATGAATAGTAGATATTTTATTTACTAAATTTTGGGAAAACTCACAGCTAGGTTTAAAAATTCAGATGAAAATATAGAACATGCCTGTGATGTTTGTATCTTCCCTATGTAGGTACTCCATTCCAGTGTCAACCCGCGGCAGTAGCTTTGAGAGCAAATAAATGAATTTGCTTCATCTTTCAAGCTGTACATTTTCTTACATGTTTGTGATATTTCAGCTACAGAAACAATTAGGCGGTGGCGTCATGGGTATGTCTCCCGGTATGGGCATGCAAGGCGGCATGGGCATGGGTATGGGCGGACAGCTGCAGAGTCAGCTCGCGCCGCCCAACATGCAGGGACAGATGATGCCCATGCAGAGTAATATGCAGGTAAAGATTTGACTTGAACCTATTGCATGTAGGTTTCCGATGCCAGCTGCCACCGTATTGCACTCTCACCGCTGCCACCATGTTGTTATTCCACCGTATTGCACTCTCACCGCTGCCACCATGTTGTTATTCCACCGTATTGCACTCCCACCGCTGCCAACATGTTGTTATTCCACTCCCACCGCTGCCACCATGATGTTATTCCACCGTATTGCACACACAGCAGCAGGCAGCAGTGGGAACTGCTGCCAATATGTTGTTATTCCACCGTATTGCACTCTCACCGCTGCCACCATGTTGTTATTCCACCGTATTGCACTCCCACCGCTGCCAACATGTTGTTATTCCACTCCCACCGCTGCCACCATGATGTTATTCCACCGTATTGCACACACAGCAGCAGGCAGCAGTGGGAACTGCTGCCAATATGTTGTTATTCCATCGTATTGCACTCTCACCGCTGCCACCATGTTGTTATTCCACCGTATTGCACTCCCACCGCTGCCAACATGTTGTTATTCCACTCCCACCGCTGCCACCATGATGTTATTCCACCGTATTGCACACACAGCAGCAGGCAGCAGTGGGAACTGCTGCCAATATGTTGTTATTCCACCGTATTGCACTCTCACCGCTGCCACCATGTTGTTATTCCACCGTATTGCACTCCCACCGCTGCCAACATGTTGTTATTCCACTCCCACCGCTGCCACCATGATGTTATTCCACCGTATTGCACACACAGCAGCAGGCAGCAGTGGGAACTGCTGCCAATATGTTGTTATTCCATCGTATTGCACTCTCACCGCTGCCACCATGTTATTCCACAGCCGTGCTGCCACTATAAGACCTATATTATAGATTCTTTTTGTAGGTTTTATAAATGTACTCATCAATTTCTTACGCCCCCGGGCCTTATCCAATAAGTTATTATTTGAATGTTTCAGTCAATGGGCGGTTCAAACTCCATGGGCCAGATGCCATGCAACCAGATGGGGCAAATGGCGCCCAACTCTATGCAAGGGCAAATGGGAGGGCAGATGGGTAAGTTGACTTTACTTTCTAAGTTTTTACGTAGAGTTAAATAACCATAAGCTATTCTTTTCCTTTGTAATTTTATATTGGCTTTTATTTGCCAATGATTTCCGCGTGTTTTTGTTAGTTCGTGTCGGGTTTATTAATTTACGTTTGTGAATATTTCTGAAGTTATTAATTGTTTATGATTAAAATCAGTGCGCGTGTTATAACCCTCCATTGACTCTATGTTAGGCAAAAAGAAAAGCTTTCGGTGAACAGGTAAATATCATAATATTAGTTAAAGTTCATAGTTCAATAAAATAGTAATTTAATGCAAATTTTATGTAACTACTAGATTATGCCCTCAATTTCGCTTTTCTCCTAGATAAAAAGTGTTAATCCCGGTCAAGAGCAAGAACTAAACACCGATCCTATCTTTGCATTAAAATATTAGTGTAATGTAGTGTATTAATTTAGTTTCGTCATTCAATCTAGATGGCGCTACTAGTGAAATAACCAACATGTTTATTATTAATTGAAATTTGTTTTAGTAAAAGAAGAGACAGAACATGATTACGGAATCTCTGAACGGTTTGATGAGCCGCCGCCGCCGCGCCCTAACCGCCGTAAAATGAAGGCTAAGAAAACCAAAGGCGATACAAAATCTCAAACTGTATTTTGCAAAGGTAAGCGTGTTTAGGAACTGTTATGCTGAAACCATATTACTTGGCTACTACATAAAGGTATATGTACATTTTGGTGCCCAGTCGATTTAAAGTTATCAATAGTGTTGATTCAAATGACACAAAACTAAACTAATTTGATAGCACAACCAATGATGCCGTCCTTTTTATTTCGATCGGTATGAACGGGACGGCAACAATTATCATCATCATTAGCCTATATTAGTCCACTGCTGGACATAGGCAACAAATATACCTTCTGCTGTTAAAGAAGTTTAGTTTTGGCGAAAACCGAAAGAAACTAATTACAGCAGGACCTCTTTAATCCGAACCCCTTCGAACGCCTGTAGCGTTCGAATTAGAAGGGGTGTGGTTATCTATCAATAAGCTCTACTCTATGACTAAGTAAAGTATATATAGGTATATCTTAGCCCCCCCAGTATTATTTATTGTTTTGAATTTATTTTCTCATAATTACAGATATAAACAGTCTAACTCAGAATCGTGCGTCTGTTACTCCGTCACCTACTCCTACTGATGATCTCGATGATATGGGTTCCTTTGAAGAATATGATTTTAATGATTTGGCATCGGAAAGCGAAAATAATGATCAGGTAACATTGAGAAAATCAAACGGGAAAACGCTAAAATTCTAACTCGTATATTTTAATTAAAACTATATTAGTCGGTAGTATGATAACTAGCATTTCCACTTGGCCGACTCCATAACATATCTATTTCAACACATTTTCCTGACGTTCATCGATTTACTTAAATTTTTTACAACAGTTATTTAACCTAAGTTGCTGTTGTAATTTCTTCAAACTTAACAGTTTGAAGTCAATTTCTATAGATACACAAATAATTTAAAAACTTGAAATAAAAATATAAAAAAAACAAATTCAATTTTTTTAAACCAAAACTAATGTAATGTGATTACAAGACTAAGGCCCCTATTATGAAAGCTTGCTCAGTCATCGATCTATGTTTGAGTGATGTTTAAGCCATAGAAAAGCGTTACTCAAGCATATATCAATGACTGAGCAAGCTTTCATAATAGGGGCCTTGGAACCTGTCAGGGGGGCTACCTAAATATGAACGCCACTGTACTTTTAAAATAAATAAATAATTAATGCTCATAAATTTTGTAGGATTCGGACTTCCAATCCATCGGCATATGGCTTCCACAAACATTTTCACTGCCACTCTGCTCCAATAAAGTCTCCAACAGCAACGAGAAGGGATCCCAAGCTGACATTAACAAGAAAACATCCAAACACAATAAAACAAAGACCACAGATAAAACAACTCATGCTCTAAAAGAATTAAAAAATGAGGAAGCTCTACAATACAAGAAAGCGAAGCACGACATAAAACTACAACGAAAGAGAGAAAAGCTTCAACAAGAGAGGATACTGACAAATTATTTTAAAGCTAAGTCCGAGATGAAGATTAACATTGAGAAGATACGGACTAGAATGTTGATGATTGAGCTACAGCTTAAGCAGAAAGAGGCGGAGAAGCGTTTAGATGATTCGTTGGAATAGAGTTCATTATTACTGGTAAATTTGTTATTCTGGGTAGAAGAAATCCACTGATTCACTACCAGATTGCGAGTCATTCCAACAAAAATGTGCTAAATATCTATGAAAGTCAAGCAACGTCTGGTTGTCCACATTCCTCAGCAGCTGGTCGATTCAGGTGTATTCGTGAATGTATCACTCATACTGTTTAAGCCGCTCATTGGTTAATTTTCATTTGCTTTTTATTTGTAAACAAAATGCAGCCAATTAGCGTCGAAAATAGTATGTGTCATGTCACAAATACATGTGCATCGAACTACTGGAAGGCAATTCTCGCCAATCAATCGATAAATATGGCAAGTTTATCGAGTGATATATTGGCGATATATTATCACTCGATAAATATCAAAATAACTGTCAAATTTGACAGTTTTTATATAGAAGTACTGTCGGATTTGACAGTTTTTGCCATATTTATCGAGTAACAAAATATTGGTAAATATTGGCTAGAATTGCCTTCCTGAGCTTCGTAATATATCATTGGTGAAATAAAAGCTACCTATATATATAGCTATAGATACGGGTGGCGAACCGAAAGCTGAGCAACTTTCGGTTATCTAAGCTCGCATAGCTGACGCAGGTTTTCATACCATGTGGTAGCTTAGTTTGCTAGCATAGCAGTCTGCATCATCATCAGCCGTAGAACATAGGCCTCCCCCTAACGAAGCCACGAATAGCGGTCCTGAGCCGCCTCTATCCATCGACTCCCGGCGACCACTATAATGTCGTCGGTCCATCGCAGGTTATGGGTGCCCAATGGTTGCAGATGCATACAAGTATAAAAAACTGCGTCATTTATGCGAGCTAAGCAAAAATTAAGTTAGCATAGTATTCGGTCTGAAACTCGCATTTGGATTTAAATATAGGTCTGTAAAACATACTTTGATTTCCATTTATTTTATTAATAGAATTTATTATATGAAGTCGATCTAGGAGGTTTCCGCCGCCTCCCCCATAGATAACTAGAACCTTACAAAAACGACACTCGAAATTGTCTATGAAATTGTTTGACGCAGGGACGTGACGAACGTGACGTGTGAAGTTCTGTGCATACGGAAGAAGAAATCAGTGGAGTCGAATTTATTTTATTTTAAAAGTAGGTTGCTGAAAATAATAAACGCTGTTTTTTTTATAGAAACAATAGAAAATCATACCGTTACCTAGTACTTATAATATATAAATTCATTTGGTTCCTTCTAATTAATAATAAAATTAATAGAAAGCTTTTATATCGATAACAAATAGTTAGTTACGTAGGTAGTTAGTGTAGTCACAGAACTGTTTCTGTTTAGTCAATACTAAACATATATAATGCAAAAAGAAAAGAAAAAAATTCAAAATCAAAATAACTATTGCTATTACTCAAACGTTTATAGTTTGAGCTATTAATAATTGCAAACTAGTACCTTTATAATAAAAAAAAAATAAACGCAAGAACACATAAAATAATAATAAATATAAAAACAATAACCTTTCTATCCATGAATTTAGAACAAAGTCAAAATCGTAACCTAAGCAACCGAAAAAATTATTTTCAAGGCTGATTTCTTACTACTATAGCACAATATAGTAGTAAGAAATCCATTAAAACTACTGAAAATAGAAAATCCCATCCTTTTTTGTGTCTTGGAAATGTAATTATTGCAATTTTGCTAGACATGCTTCCTGTCCGATCGCTAAAATGACACTAGTGAAATCGTAGACCAACATGTCAAATGGTTTCTCTTTTGATAGAGACGGTTTCAGGGAGCGCTTTGTGAATCTATGGGGGCCGCGCGGAGTGCCTGATCGAAGTATGGAGTGATAAATAACCAAGTGCCTTAAAAACAAGAAAGCTTTTTTAGTTTGCTTTTATTAATTTAATGCTTTTTATACTTTTTAATATGCGCATGGCAACTTTGAGTAAATTAAAGCGAAATTATATCGTTTATTATTTTATTCAAGTTGTTTTATTTTATTGATATTATTTGAAGATTCTATGGTCTGTAGTCAATTAAAATTAACCAACTAGACCATAATCTAGCTAGCTCTGCATAATAGGTATTTGTTCAAATAAAGTGTCATTAAAAATGTTACAATATACCCAACGTAGTACTTACTGTCCATTTCAAAACATTGGTGACATAAAGTACAAAGTTGTTTTTGCGCAATATTTCTATAGCCATATATTTACTAAATATAAGTTAAATCTGCGAAGTTTATATTCTTTGGACTCTTAAACCAGGTAATATTTATTTTTTATATTGGCGACCTTAAGATGTAGAAGGAAACAAGGGAAAACCTTGCCCACCACAGGGGCATTTTGAAGGCAACATAAAATATTAGCCCAGCGCAAAGATGTGAGTCGCTCCACAAATCTAGTTTAAAATCGTTTAGTTGTTATGAATCGTCAAAATCTTATTTCACCTTACAATTTGCTACCTAAAATAAAATGCATATTATTGGCTCAGCGAGTGCTGAACATGTTATGGTAATGCATTTTATTTCTGTGCAGAGCCATGGAGAACTTAATGTTTACTACCTACCACCTTTTAGTGATGTTACTGTTTTGCGTTTCGTTCGTTTGTTTTACGTTTTCTTTTGTTCTGGTTTCGAATTAAAACGTATTGTATTCTACTTCCCGTAGGCGGCATGCCTTCCAACCAGATGGTAGGCATGAACATGCTCCACATGCAACAGAGGGCCGTGAAGCAGGAAGGGGGGCTCGGCATGATGTACGCGGGGGGCAGCCGCGCGCCGCCCCCCGCACAGTTCCTGCGGCAGAGCCCGTCGCCGTCCGCGCCTTCACCGGGCATGGGGGGCCCCAGTCCTGTGCCTATGGGTAAGAACTATTACCTAAGTGTGACGTAAGAGGGGGCTCTGCATGATGTAGGCGGGGCGCAGCTGCGTGCCACTTCCGTGTATGTCATGAATATGGTGTATACTAGGTCTATGGTTTAGCTTCCAATAGACTGTGATTCAACAATTTGGTTCGAAAGTGCCTTGACCGAGAGTATTCTTAGCTATATAGTTGTTAAAAAATCGGTGCAGTCATTCTAATGTCATATTCAACTCTGTAATCGACTTTCAAAGTAGAATGTGTCATAAAATGTATTTATTACTTTTTGCAGGTGTAATGGGGGGCACGATAGCGTCGCCCATGGGGACCCTGGGGGGCATGGGTGCGTGCCCCTCGCCCGGCCAGCCGCCGCACATGTCGCACCACGTGCCTCAGCCGCCGCGGTAAGTATAATTTATTTGACTAATTTAGAGAGGGCATTGAATCTCACATTGCTACAGTATTCTTCACTTGCTGTGACAATGCGGTTACGTTAAGGTGGTTGAAGATGAGCCTTCACCTTAGCTCGACTAAGGATTTGCCGTCCTAATTTTCACGCCTCGTAGGTTATATTTTAATATATTATGAACGTTGACGATGGCGTCATGACTACAGGTTTTGGTCACATGCAAGAATGATTTTTTTTTTGTGAATGGGCTAAAAGTATATGGTTTTTCATTTTTTCCTTTACTTTTGGTATAAGACCTTGCTTTATCACCCAATTTTATGATTTTAGTTCAAAAAGTACCCTATAGGTTTTGGTCCATGGCTAGAATAAAAATTAAAATTTTTGTGAAACATGTAAAAAATTGGTTTTCGGATTTTTCCCTTTACTTGTGCTATAACACCTTGCATCTTGCCAAATTTTATGATTCTAGGTCAATGAAAAGTACCCTATAGATTTTACCCCATGGCGAGAAACAAACATTTTTTTTTTATTGATAATTAACTACAAACTTACGGTTTGCACCACCCCAACTCTTCCCGCGGGTGTCGTAAGAGGCGAATAAAGGATATTCCACAACAGTTCTACCACCGAACTGCGATCCCCAACCCACATGCCCAGCGTGGGGATTATGGGTAACTCCTCGGGGTCTAGAATCACCCCCTTTCGGTGTAGTACACATGTTTCGCGGCACCCTGTATACATATAAGTATTGCGTATGTTCACATGTACACATGTTTCGCGGCACCCTGTATACATATACGAAACATGAGTACATGTGAACATAGTAACTTAATAATGCAATAAATGGACACATAACAGTAGAGAGTTATTTCCAATGATTGCCCAATTCTGCTTAAAGGTAGAGCGGCAATCGTTTGCCTGGATGAAGACCGCTCAGATCATATAATAAAGTTCTATTTTCAGTAACGTCGGCATGGGCATGGTAGCCTCCCCATCATCATCCCTCAACACCCCCCTGGGAGGGGGCGTAGCCTCCCCCGGAGGGGACGAGGCCGCCTATAGGGAGAAGGTTCGACAGCTGTCCAAGTACATTGAACCGCTGAGGCGAATGGTGCATCGGATGGTCAGCGAAGGAGAAAGTGAGCACTTTCTTATGTTTTACTTTAACATAGCACTACTCAATATCCCCCCCCCCTCCCCTCGGGAGGGGAAGGGGGACGAGGCTGCCAATAGGGAGAAGGTTCGACATAAATCAAATAATATCCCAAAAGATTTTCTACTTCGACAGGACTTGAACCCGCATCCTTCCCTCAGTACGGGAATGTGCTAACCAACTACACTACGAGGTCGAGTGACGTAGAAGTCTAAATTTATTTGGGATATTATTTTATTTCCTATATATTACTCCGAGTGTGAGGGCTTACGCACTTTAATAATAAAAATCTTAAGGTTAGATAGCTCTCGGTATTGAACCGCTGCTGAGAGAAATAGTCCATCGGATGGTCAGCGAAAGAGAAAGTGTACTTCTTCTACGACTTTAAGTTTCTATACAAAGGGCCAATCTTATTCTAATACTGTACTGACGATGATGGTAATGACTTCTTGATATTGGCTTTGGCGTCTAATGAGACTACAGACATATTAATTCAGTACTTAATTATTAGAGTGTTGGTTTGCATTGCATACCCAAAATGGTTAAATTAAGTGCGAGTGCTCTTTTAGGCACGCCACGTAGCTTCTGCCCACGGCTTTGCACGCGGATAGTTCAAAACATTCAGTAGTTTTGGAGTGAATATGAAACAGGTACATAAACATACATACGAGTACATGTTATATAAACTTCGAAAAGTGGTTGGGCAAGATACACTAAAAACGCCCTATCACAGCTACGTCTCCTCTAAATTTCGCTACGGCATTATGAGGAAACTGCACTGAAAGGGAAAGAATCTTTAAGTCGCAAAAAAGATGTATAAGAGCCATGTATGTCCTGAAGGCCACCGATAGTTGCAAGCCCTACTGTTTGTCCTCAAATATATTAACACTTCCGGCTCTCTGTACGAGATGGCGGTTTTTGTTAAATTAAACAGTAATCTGTTTGACAAGCCACTCCACAGGCAGTAGACGTGACCAGCATCGAATATGTTCTGTTATATAGCTAATACAGCTTTGCTAAAAAAATGTTTTTGTAGCATGACGCCAAAAACAATGTAAAGTTAAAACAAAGTAAATTGCCTAACAATGTAAAGTTACTACCATTGGCCGTGTTTAAAAACAAACTTAATAAATTTTTAACGGCAATATGCTATTATCATTTAAACGATTTTTTATTAGATGAGGAAATTATTTTTTTATAGTCTAATAATTTTTGCTTTCTCGTGACCACTTTTAAAGATTTTAATGTTTGTATTAAGTAATATAATGTAAGATTAGATGCTGACATGATGATTAATTAATTATTCTTTTTAAGTATTAATGTGTTCTTTTTTAATTTATAAAGCTACTATGTTAGGTTTAAAGAATATTTATTTTCTCATAAGAAATACATTTCACTTATCTAAGAAAACATCTTAAAGTAAACATCTAAAGTAAAGTATATTAAATAAAGCTTCGAGGAGCCAAACAATTTTTGTTACCTACCTACTTATGTAGGTTACAATTAAAAAGTGTGTAACAAAACAAAACACAACAGTTTTACAAACACATAATAAGATAAAGAACAGAAAGAGTTCATAGATTTAGTAAGACATGTTATTAAGTGAAAATGTATAGTGACCCTAGAAAAACTAATTTACTAATACATGTACTGTACCTTTGTACCTATTCTATAACCAAGACCAATGTGATCCATGTGTGCAAATAAAAGATCTCTATTCTGTATTCAAGCATTTGAGAGGACGGGCTTTGAATTCGTCATGTTTTTTATCAAGCTCTCGGCTTAAAATTCCTTCGTCTGTCTTAATAAAACAGTTTTTCCTTTCAGACGTGGAGAAGCTGACAAAGATGAAGAACCTTCTAGATATCCTGTCGAACCCGAGCAAGCGTATGCCACTGGAAACACTCATTAAATGCGAGGTGGTTCTGGAGAAACTTGACTTTAAATCGGGCGGCGTTGGTCTTCCTGCTGGCAAGGTGGTTAATTCTATTTTACTTTTCTGTACCCATGCAAAGTAGTCAGTCAAAGGTGGTTACACCTACCTACCTATATCTTCGCAACATCACACATCAGTCTTACTTAGAGGATTTTCTTTTATTACTAACGCAGTGCCCTGAAGTAGCTTTGATACCAAAGATCGTCTGATGTTGCTGGACGTTATTTACGTTCCAGTGGGTGTTGTGTGTTTCAACAACTTCCTCGCTCCAGTGGTTTGTTATCATACTAAAAAGGCATCAAATTGTACATTTTAATCTGTCTGAGCTTTCTTTACGTTGTGTTTTTCTGACAAGGGTGTTCCATAACTTTTTAAGTGAAGAGACACTCTGTCACAGTTTAATTGTCCCTCGAGTCTTACGGAGATAAACATTATTAACTGATTGTCTGCCCATTCTTAGCCATCAATCAGATTTCACTTTGCTCCTCATCCATCTAGCAATAAACCAATATGTTAATTACTTAATAAATTGAATAAAATTAATTTGCAGGAACAAATCTTCAACCCGTTGTTAGAGGTAGTGAACAACTGCCTGCAGTCTCCGCTCGCCAACCACACGCTCAAGCGGACCTTTGGATCTACGCTGGACTCGCTTAATGGACCAGAAATCAAGTAAGCTAAAAGCTAGATCAGTGTGATCCACAGACATATATAATATTTAGATAGAAGCAAAGAGTTCGCCGATTTGTATTGAAGCCGAGCGTGTAACATTTTTCATAGGTAGTTACGAGTGTAATTTAGCGATGTAAAACACCACTAAATTACACAATTTCCTTTTTGGTGGTGTTTGAACATTTTATTATTCCACAACAAGGCATTTTATTTTTATAACCTGACGCCTCACGTGGAACGCGGTCGGGAACCTCTCCAGCCCCTCTCCGGCACGCGAGGTACATATATAACCTTTTTGCTTGTATCTAAATATATTTCTGTGAACACCAGAGTTGGTCCTATACCTTCAAACCTCATACCTTTAAAATAAAAGATATATTGACACTTTTTTGTTCCATTCAGTCCTAAGTTGTTTTGAATAAATTATTTCATTATTTTTTATTTATTTTAACACGTGTCTATCTGAACATAATTATTGTTATTATACTCGGCCATCGCTGTCCCACTGCTGAACATGCAAACAACGAGCATGCATCCAAACGAGGGGGGTTCTGCCGTAATCACCACGCGTGGCAGGTGGATCGGTGAGCGCAGAGCTTTTAGAAAACACAGATGGAAGCTACCCTTCCTGTGATAGGTTACACGGCTCTTACTACGCTCACGGACAGAGATCTCATAAGAACTGGCTGTATTGCCGTGCCTGAGGGAAGTGCCAACTCCTTGCATGAAGTTAAAGTTAATCATCATGTACTGCGATCCGAATCTTCAGCAATATCTCTTATCAATCACTCTCCAATGAAGAATAAATAAATAAATAATACTGGACAATCCACACAACATTATCTAGCCCCAAGGTAAGCAGAGCTTGTGTTATTGGTACTAGATAACTGATATACTTAATACATTACATAGATAGGTATTTTTTATTATACATAGAAGATACCCAGAACACCCGGAACAAGTATTTGCAAATCGTACAAACCCCAAGGCAGGAATCGAACCGGCAACCTCCTGCGCCGCAGGCTGACCTTCGCCCGCCGCGCCACATCGGTCGTCGAAATTACAACGAGGGCTAGTTATTTCAATAGAAAGAACTAGCCCTCGTTGTAATTACACGTACTCGTGGCCTAATTTTATATTAGGTAATAACCTAATAAAAAATTAGGCCACGAGCGTGTTATATAAGGTAAATGTAAAAACACTGCTTGGCACAAATTAAAGTTTATAGATTTTTATGAATAATAAGGTTATTTTTGGTACGTCCTTTTCTATTTGTTTATTGTGGTATCAAATGAGTAAGGTCCAAAATGTGTTTTCAGAAACCTACCGCCGCCGCAGAAGATGATAAAGTTCGATGAGCCAGAGATGGAGATCCCAGATGTGCTTCAGGGCGAAATAGCCAGACTGGATTCCAGATTTAAGGTAAGGCATTGCCTTTCTTTTCTCTACACTAGGGACTTTTTAAATATTGAATATATCATCTGGCTGCATTTTGCAATAACATCTGAGGATAACTGGCCGACGATGTATCATTTTTTTTTAGAATCACTGTAGTAGAAAAGAGTCTAGTCATAATATAATAAATTACCGTGTAATTAAATAAATAAAATTGAAATTGTAATCATAAAGGTCTAGAAGACCTATCATAGTGATAGTATCTTCGTCTTTAAAACTTGTTACTGGCAAAAAAAAAGGGTCCAGCTGCAAGTTTCATATCTTGCCATTTCTGGTGCAAGGACTATACCTTACCAATGCTCCCTATCTCTGCCAGGTGTCTCTAGAACCGATGCAACTCAGCAGCGGCAAGGGCGCCATCTCTCTAATTGCGCAACTAGACGACGCGCGCCTGCCGTGCGTGCCCAGCGTACATGTAGTGGTGCCCCGAGACTACCCGCTGGCGCCCCCCGCGCGCCCGCGCCCCAAGCACGCGCCCTCCTCGCCCTTCCTACACACTGTGCTGGCTGCTATGGACGCTAGATGTGCCAGGTTAGTGCAACCGTCATCATCTCTCATTAAATCCTCTAAATTCAGCTTGCTGCAACCAGCATCTGCCTGCAATCTTTTGCGGGCTGTAATCCTTGACTACGTTTGCCGAGTCGCGTTCTTCACAAGAACACGTTTATCCCAGCGGTTTTTCGGAAGTTTGGCCTACCAACTGCCACTTCAGCTTGCTAATTCTTTGAGTTTATATTGATAACTTTGATCCGCCGGATAGACTCTCTCCTGTCGGCAACTTAAGTTTAAGTTTCTCCTTCTGTAAGTTAACACACTCTTTGTAGGAAATATGTTTGGTTCAAAGACTTTTCCCAACAGATTACCAAAAAGCTGCTCTGTGGGCCAACTCCTCGACGCGTGGGAGATGAGCGTTCGTCAAGCTTCCGCGCCGAGCCCCGTTCCTTACGCGCCTGTCCCAGCGCTGGGACTCTGAACTGCTGGCGCAGCCGGTCGGATTCGACTACGCCAGTCTTGGAATAATTGCATGTATGTAGATTTTATTTACGGGGCTATACAAAACACGCAAGACAAGTGTGAAAATGTGTCGTCTACGCCAGTCTTTTTGGGATAACTGCACGTATTCAGCTTTTATTAACGTAAACTAGTGAATAGTTTCTTACAGACCTCTGTAATACGTCATCAACTACGTATTTCACTTACCATCAGTAAGCCATGTACAGCGATTGTTATCTAGGGTCGACTAGAGGAAAATTACATCACATGGTCAACGAATGCGTAAAATATTTTAAATGAATTCCTTCAACTTCGTTATTTTACGCATTGTATATCGATGCGATATTATTTCTATCTATTCTTCCCTAGACAACAATCCCTGTGGTTGGCCTACTGGTGCAATTGCGGACAAAGGTATTTCCATTATTAAAGAAAAGATCATGTAACAAGATGGAGAAATATTGACGTCCAATGGAACTAATGATTTCGATTTGCAAAATTGCGCTACATTACGTGGTTATTTATTTTAAAGGTTTATTTATAAGAAATACGAAAGTGATAGTGTCAATAACAAAACAGACTTTAAAGATTGATTTGAAATGGTTAGTGCATTTATAAGTCGTTCCTAGATACACGATAATACTTTTTAAATTGCTCGGGCTATACTTAGAATTATTTATATATTAAGATTTTTATGAAAATGCAGTTGTTTAATTACTAGGTTGGTTTCTTCTACTAGTACTTTGTAAATAAGTGGGGTTACAATTATTTCACTCTCCTTATGAAAATGAAGTATCTAATTGTTAGATTGTTTAGTAGATTGTTTTATATAAATTTTTATAGAGTTATAATGTTTTTATTTAATGTTAGTTAATTTGAAGGGATCTTAGGAGGTAGTGTCACAAGTTAAACTTTTTGCTGGTGTGATACGGATCTGTGATAATTTTATAATGACTAATTAATAAATAATCTACATATTAGGGTACGTACATTTATTGGCGTAGCGTACGTCTTTCTGTCAACGGAGTTAGGTTAAATTTACTTGCATACTAGTTTACAATATTCCAGCGGATAAATTGTACTTCGTTTTTAATTATGCAGTGTTACGAATTCGTGAAAAAAATTTTTGTTAATTGTATTTAACAATTTTTATACAAAATGCCTCCTAAAATAAATTGTTCCGTTTATTCCGAATATCCCTTTTATAGATTTTATTATTCTAAATCTAAATGTTGTGACTGTAATCTAGATAAACAATAATTTAATATAAATTATATCAGTACTTTCTTGTTTTTTTTGCCTATATTTTTGCCATAATAGAGAATGTAGAAAAAGTTTCTACTTCCTCTCCATAAACTTACTAAGATTATTATCTACTAGCTGCTGCCCGCGTCTTCACACGCTTTTTTCCGGGATATAAAGCAGCCTATGTCCGTCCCCAGGATACCATCAAACTCCCTGCTAAATTTAGGCGTGAAAAGGACAGACTGAGTTACTTTCGAATTTATAATATATAGCTATCCATATTAGTAAGGAAATAATGCTGGACACACACAGCATCAGCTAGCCCCAAGCTAAGCAGAGCTTGTGTTATGGGTACCTATGTACTTACTAGTTAACTGATACATAACACAATATAGATAAACATTTTTTATTATACTTTGTATACACCCGAAACAAATATCTGCAGATCCTAAAAACAATTGTTCCGAGGCGGGAATCTAACCCTACTTCGAAGGCGGATCTTCGCCCGCAGCGCCACTGAGGTCGTCCTTTGTAATAAACTATGTATTATCTTTGCTGTTTCCTTTGAAATTTGAAAGTTCAAATAAGCATAGAAGTAGGTAGGTATCTGGATGACCTTCAGAGAGGAATTTGCTAAAATGCATTTCAGCCTCAGACCGATAAACGGTCATCGATTTCAAGACTTTTCCATTATTAGTTTGAGCCTTGGGGCCATGAGCGACTATCAAATCAATAAATAGCGGCATAGAATAAGGCATACGCGAACATAGTAAATTTTCGTTAGCTTTTTACTCGAAATAAAACAGAACATTCAAAATAAACCTTTATTACCATAACCAGTGTGTTTAGTTTACAATGAGAATTGGTATAGCTTAGCTCTAGTTTGTTCTTTCGGTCGCGGCATGCAAGCAGACTTGCGGTCGGTGTTGCCACAACACGACCAGTGCCGGCTTCCGGGCCAACCGGTGTGGCCGTGGCCGCAACCTGGATAATATTATACAATAGTAACAACGACCGTATCAAGACTAAAAAACGGTACCGTGGTTCCATGGAATGGGTTCTTGAATGGAGACCGCGACTCAGCAAACATAACAAGATAAATAAATAAATAAATAATGCTGGACAAAATCCACACAGTATCATCTAGCCCCAAGCTAAGCAGAGCTTAGATATGGGTACTAGATGAATGATATACTTAATACAACACATAACATAGATAGGTATTTTTATTATAAATAGAAAATACCCAGACCACCCGCAACAAATATTTGAAGATCGTACGAACATTTATCCCAAGGCGGGAATTGAACCCGCAACCTCCTGCGTCTCAGGCGGATCTTTGCCTGCCGCGCCATATCGGTCGTCAAGATGCAAAGAAGAAGGAGATCAGGTGGGATGACAATCAGCGAAAGGCTGCTGGCAGATGCAAGATCCGGCAAGCTAAAGACAGGGCAACAGTCCACTTGCAAATGCCAATGGTAATGAACATTGTCCGCCCTGTGATTTCTAAACTGAAATGTTTGAAATAACTCTGGAAGTGCGAGAGTAAAAGTATTTACCTTTATATCCCCCTGGCATGGTTGCCCCGCAGCCGCAGGTCGCATCGCGCTTCCCCCCGGAGGAGCAGAAAGCGCAGCAGTGGAACTGTCCGGAATGCGTCTTCGCAGTGCGGGCACAGCAGGGGAATGGGCTGCCCTGTAGAGAAGATAAAAACATTGAACTCAAAAGATTTGAAAGTTTACTCTGCGGTTTATTTCTAGAGATCTGATACTTTGGTTTATTGGTGGGCAATGTGGCTTTGTATGCTTTTTTGCACATTAAATGTCGTGTACAGTAAGATCAAGTCCACAGAATAACGAATCTAGTTGAGAAAACACTGGAAAATAAAGAAGTCTGTACTACAATCTTCCTCGATGTTGCTCAAGCCTTCGACAAAGTATGGCATGCAGGCCTAATAATAAAGCTAAATAGTATATTACCAATAGAATACAAAGAAATAATTAAATCATATTTAGCTAGAAGAGCCTTTAGAATAAGGCAAGAGGATTCTTACTCTTACTGGAGTGCCACAAGGAAGTGTATTGGGTCCGGTCCTATACCTATTATATACTCATGACATCCCTGAACATGAAAGCAACACCATCGCAACTTTTGCCGACGACACTGCTATAATAGCCACTGGAAAAACGCATGCAGAGGCAGCCGAAAAGGTTCAAGTTGCGGTTAATAAAAAACCACAACTGGACCAAAACCTGGCGAATAAAATTAAATTATTGGAAGTCGAGTCATATCAACTTCAAATAAAAGAGATCAATATCATCCAGTTTTCATCAACGGGGCCATAACACCATGCGGAAATACAGCGAAGTATTTGGGCATGACATTAGACGCGAAGCTACGTTGGAAAGCTCACGTCAAAAAGAAAAAAGAGGAGCTAGAGATCCGCTACAAAAAGATGTATTGGCTGATTGGAAGAAATTCTACTTTAGCAGTACACAATAAACTTCTATTATATAAACAAGTCCTCATGCCAATCTGGACCTATGGAATACAGCTCTGGAGCTGTACAAAAAGGACAAATGTAGCAATCATACAGAGATTCCAGAACAAAGTACTTAGGTCAATTGTTAATGCTCCTTGGTACGTAAGAAATGACGATATTCATCGGGACCTAAATATCGAATTTGTCGACACAGTCATACAAAAATACGCAGAGGCTCACGAACAGAGGCTTCATCATCATGTGAAAGTCGAGGCAATCCAGCTCCTCAACAACACGGACATCGTGAGAAAGCTCAAAAGAACAAAACCTTTTGAGTTAGTGTAGTGATAATTATAGTGTATGTGCATAAGTGCTATCTTAAAGAACACATGAACAAAGTGTCTTCACCTTAAGTATAGAGACAATAAGAAAAATGCCAATGGACACGTCCTAAGTAATAAGTTGTTATAAAAATAAGTTAAAACAAAATTACCCATTAGCCAATTATATGGCTAGATTGTAATTATACTCTAGTGTATTTTAAATTAAATTAAAATGTGATTACTAAAACAAAAAAAAATGTGACTTTTATTTTTAACAGACTTCAAAAAGGAGGGGTTTCTCAGTGCGTCTGTATGTTTTTTTTATGTATATATGTTACTTGATATCTCCGCCTATGGTTAACCGATTTTACTGATTCTTTTACTATTGTATAGAGAATGATCC
The DNA here is from genome assembly GCA_963662085.1 of Eupithecia inturbata. Classification (NCBI taxonomy): domain Eukaryota; kingdom Metazoa; phylum Arthropoda; class Insecta; order Lepidoptera; family Geometridae; genus Eupithecia; species Eupithecia inturbata. The sequence continues at coordinate 1,930,655 of OY759180.1, read as the reverse complement.
CGAGGTTGTTCCATAAAAATTTTATTCCGGAGGGATTATTATTTATCCCGTTAAACTTAAAAAGCAACATAATATTTTTGGAGAATCACGACACGACTAGCTACAACAGTTTTGGTGATATCTGTGCCAATTGTTAATAGATTTTGATGAATTTTTCGTTGTTGTATCAAAATTGATTTTAAGGTCCCCTGTAAGTTTGATTATCGAGGAATTGCTATGTGCGCTTTAAATCGTAGGTTTGTAAAAAATCAACACAATATACTTCGGCCGTTCAGAGAATGCGTTCCTGACACGTCGCGATTGAACTGACGACTTTGTAATGGCGTTGCAGTTACGATAAAAATATTTTTGCTGGTTGTTTACCGTTTTAACAATTGATGAGCATTGTAACTTTGTAACAAAGAATAAATAAAACAATTTTATTATATTAATATTACCTTTTTTTGGTTTCCACTTAAATTACTAAAATATAAATTTTAAATGATTCCGCCAATTTAAAACGAAAATAATCTTAAAAATAACGCGGCTTCATTTTGAAGGAACGGAAACGAACTCAGTGTTATGTTGTGCCCATCACTAATCGTGACTAACTGATAGGTGTCGAACGCATTCTCTGAACGGCCGAACTATAGTGATCATTTTACTCTAATGGTTTCCATAGCAACGGGCGTCAACAGTTTCATCCATGTGTCATAAAACTAAATTTGACTTGATTTTTAACTAGATGTGGCGACATCTAGTTATAATTCAAGTCTAATTTAGTTTTATGACACACTATAATTTAGTTTTATGTGATTTTACGCTGGTGAGTGTAAAATCAATTTTTTTCACGTGAACCCACGTGAAGACCTTCGGTCAGGGAAAGTAAGGGAGGGGTGATTTCGTTCGTCCGAGACAGATGAATATTATCTATCTTCCGGAATTTGAAGCCGGTTTATCGTTTTTTAAAACACGCCAAATTATCTATTCTGACGTGTACCTGATCACGGTTTTAAGCAGTTTTTAAATCAGAAAAATACTTATTTCATCCGATATGATAAGAGCTGGACAAGACAGCTTCATCTAAATATGTTTCTGAGTCAAACAAAGCACAGTGAAAATTATACTTGAGTCATTATATCTAAAACAAGGTACCTCCATTACGTAGAATCCGTCTCCACGGTCTGTCACCGAGGCTGACGCAGGGCGGGCGCGGGCGGTGGAATCTCACCTGAATAGGTATGTTGTTTAACGTGACTGCAAGCAGGTAGGCTCCTGGGGCGGGCGGGGTGAAGCTGGCACTGTAGGAGCCGTCTACACGGTCTGTCACCGAGACTGACGCAGGGCGGGCGTGGGCGGTGGAATATCACCTGAATAGGTATGTTGTTCAACGTGACTGCAAGCAAGTAGGCTCCTGGGGCGGGCGGGGTGAAGCTGACACTGTAGGAGCCGTCTCCACGGTCTGTCACCGAGACTGACGCAGGGCGGGCGTGGGCGGTGGAATATCACCTGAATAGGTATGTTGTTCAACGTGACTGCAAGCAGGTAGGCTCCTGGGGCGGGCGGGGTGAAGCTGACACTGTAGGAGCCGTCTCCACGGTCTGTCACCGAGACTGACGCAGGGCGGGCGTGGGCGGTGGAATCTCACCTGAATAGGTATGTTGTTTAACGTGACTGCAAGCAGGTAGGCTCCTGGGGCGGGCGGGGTGAAGCTGACACTGTAGGAGCCGTCTCCACGGTCTGCCACCGAGGCTGACGCAGGACGGGCGCTCGAGTCTTGACGGCGGAAGAAACCACACACCTGCAAGTAGCGTGACAATCGAATATGTGTCTTAACTCACTCATTTTCTGAAGAAGTCTGGCATAAGCCTTTGGGAATATTTAGCCCTGGATGGACCCTATTGTTACGTTTTCCATTTTTATTTTTATACATATTATATGTTTTATTGTAAAACAACGTGCATGTGCATCTGTTTTATTTCAGTATTGCTGATCTTAATTTTAACCGATTTCAACTACATCAATTAACATCAAATACTCAAGTCACTAACCCCTTGGAGCCGGGATGTAATTTAAAATTCTAAGTCATTGCAATCAAAAGTTACAGCCTTTTATGTCCGAAAGTTTTGAAATTTCTACGGGAATCACATGCACATAAAACCTTTAGGGTACTTCCCGTAGACCTTGAATCATGATATTTGGCAAAAAAGAAGGTCTTACTATTATACGAAATCCTTGGTGCGCGAGTTCGACTCGTACTTGACCACTTACTTGGTACTTGAAGGTGAGTCGATTTCTCTTTCAATTATGGGCCGATTTCGATGATTCCATCGCTATTGAGAAAATAATCCCGAGATAGTCCCATAAATTTTATTCCTGAGGGATAAGCATTTGTCCGGCAAAGCTTATGAAACAGTGTAAATATTAAGGAATTTGTAATCGGTGTTTAGTTTTTTTCCAAACAATCAAAATTTCTGTGTCAAAGGTTCAGTTATACCTGTTCCCCGCCACACCAAATTCTTTCACCACTGCTGTCCCGTAGCTCCATTGTCACTTCATGTTGGCAGTTCACACGTAGATCCTGGAGACCTGTTAACAAAGTAAAGATATAACAAAATAAAATAAAATCCGAACCTTCAAACGTGGGTACGCTAACACGTGGGTACGCTAACACGCGGATGAGCAATTATGATACATTTAATTGTATGTATCATTTTTGTGACAAATCGGTGGTACTTCCACTGTTTTAAATAAAACTAAATTAAAAACTTGGTGATTTTCAGTGTCGTCTATTACGAGACTGTACCCAGCCTGTCTAGTTTTGATGATTCAAAACCAAAATGTCATACCTACATAGTAGGTCTTATAAAAGCAGAACAACGATGCTCCACGCAAAAGTTACCTTTCGCTGTGGCCGAAAGGCGGTCTGAAAGACAACAAAAACAATTCATTTAAAAAAATTGAGAAGGAAACAAGATAAGATTTACCATCAGTCCTAAGCACGCAGCAGGCCGGATCAGGCGCTTGTGTCAGCAGCCGCCCCACGAGCGTGGAGTCCATAGAAGCCGGTGCTTTGGGTGCGAACCGGAGCTCCATCTTGGGAGCGTCGCCCGCCGGAGTCTCCGTCAGGAGTTCCAAGCGGCGGAGCACTTGGCCGCTGAGGGAGAGGACTTCAGATTCCTTTCCAGTAGCGAGGAGCTGGAAGAGAGCTACTTTTGATTGCTGAGAAACTATTAAAATCTTAACCAAGTGAGACCTCTTTCTCCAATTGAGATAGCCGTCGAAGTCTGTCATCATAATGAGTGCTAGTCCACTGCTGCACGAGTGTCTTAGTGCCCTGTCCAGCCAGATGCGGATGCTTGCCGGTTCCAACATCTAAATAATAATCTGTCAGCAGTCTTTCACTGAACGTTATTCCATCCAGCGTCCTGCACCTACCCGTTTGCTGATTTGAATCCAATAGAGTACACTTAGTATTATTTATTTATTTATGTAAAACGTTTTTGCATTAAGGTACAAGGGGCGGGCTTAACGCCAGGCATTTTCTACCTGCCAACCTAAAATACATGTTTTTACAGAGGGTAGTACCTAATCTAAATTATCTGTCAGTTTCTTAGCTTACCAGAACTACCGTCAAATAATACCTCTTCAGCAAACAACACGGCCTCCCTAGCATGTCGCGCCCTATCCTCCAGCTGCCGATGCGTCTCCTCGACCCTTTGCCGATGTTTCTGCCGAGCTCTGGTGGCTGCGGTGTACAGCGCTCGACCGTGAGCCTCCACCGCCCGCCGGTACTGCTCCGCCCATGCTTGGATCTCTGCTTCCACTTTAGCGGCTTCAGACTGGAAACACGGGGAAAGGAATGAAATAACCATAATCCATTCCAAATGCTGTGATCTGTCAATTAAGCATGAGCGGTTCATGCCGATACTTATTTGATTTAAAAGGTTGTCAACGCTCGGAATGTGTCGAGAAAGCAATCGTTGTCAGCTGAGTAGGGCTCTGGAAATTACAGGCACTGTTAGACGTTGATCATGCCACCAGCCGGGCCATCGGCTTATTCAGTCAATCTATAGCCTACTCACGTCAATCTCATAAGCCTGTGTGTGCAACGCGCGCGTAGCCAGTGCGACGTGCTCTGGCACGTGCTGCGCGCGCTGCGCCGCGTCGCGGATCCGTCTGACGCGCTCCGCCGTCGCGCGCGCCGCGCTGCATGCTGCGTGCCCGCTGTGGGAGATGACGCAGCAATCCCGGCATATCACCTGTATATCAACATCTATAAGTAGAAATAGGAAGATACCTATACCTAATATTCTCTAAAGAGCACGTCAAGCCCGTATGAAACAGTTTCTTGGCCGACCAGCAGCGGTCGGGGTCGGCCAAGATAGCGTTGGCAAGACGACCTAAACGCCTTCCTAACACCTACTTAGTTCTAACAGACTGATCGCTCGTTATTATGGTGATTGGAAGTATTTGGCCAAAAACTTTAAAGTAGTAAAACAAAGATAAATACTAACTAGGAACTCAGGTAACGGGCTACGTTACAGACCTGCTGACAAGTAGCGCAGTAGATGCTGAGCTCGGCTCGCGGGTGCTGACTGCAGTAGCTCTGCGGGGCGGGGTCTATGGGCAGCAAACTGTGGCGGGATGTGGCCCTTTGCCGTTCGTGGGACTCGCCACATGATGAGCAGATGCTGACCAGGCATTGGTTGCATCTGCTCTCTGCCTGTAACATTGATGTTTTTTGCATAAATTCTACGATTCTGTTGGAAATATTTTATTAGTAGACCGCTAAGGTAGCTCACCTTAAGGCTCTTTCGTTGTATTTTTATGAGAATGACCTCGGGGTTGTAAATAAATGATCGAAGAATGCTGACGTCAAATGAGACGCTGTGTGCAAGTTTGAAACCCGCCTCTGCTGGTAGTCGGTTAAAAATGGAATAACTAGGTTATTGTACGATACCTAGGTACCTACTGTAGATCTTGATGTAGGTATTATCTATCGATAAATTATCATGAAATAACAGAAATTCATCTTAGGCGGAGGATCTTTCTCCAAAGGCAGACAGTGAGTGACTCAATTTGCTTTCAAAAGTTTCTAAAACAATAAATCAAGATCCACATATGCTTCCAATGATTCAGAAAGTGATGGATATCCCTGAAAATACCACAAAGCAATATTTAACGTAGCGTAACACTAAAATGGTGATTTGTGGAAATAGTTCGTGTTTCGGGCGAATTCATACGGATGAATGAATCCCCACGTGTGAGGCTTAAAATAAATGGTTACAGTCGTTTAGTAGGTACCCAGTTTGTGTGAAGTTTGTCCATTGCGGGAATCTTATTGCTCATTTGTTGCGATTTAGTTTTAGGCTTTTGGGTTTTATATGACCGTAATAGCAATAAGTTTTTCCTATGTTTACCGACTTAATTTAATAAATCTTTTACTATTATAGATCAGTATAGATAGAGAATGATCCCAATATCCCCCCCCCCCCCCCCATAAAATTTGTGTTCCTGAGCCAATCCCGAGTCACGTATTTGTTCCGCAAAACTTATAAATCAGGGAATTTAAGTCAGTTTCTACGTTTTTTAAAAACAATCTAATTATGATATTAGTAGCTAGCTAAATAAAGATCGTTATTGTTTGTTTGAATCGGATCTGTTTGTTAGACCACTTGAGACTGATCTCGTCTGGTTTTCGTCTGGCAGCGCTTCTAGCTCTTTAGCTTTCAAAAAGCATTGTTGTATTTCCGATAGAGCATCATTATTTTGCTTGTTTTAATGCAGAAGGCTTCGTATCCTAATGGTATTTCTGATGTTTCAGCAGGTTTACACGCTGCCGTGGTATCATATTATTATGCTTTAGATAACAAAGGTAGGTAAAAGTTAAAAATACTACGAACTTATGGTTGTAGTCTCTGGTGCTTCCTCAGCAGCACATAGTTCAGCGGCTGTGCTGCCGAGTGGTAGCAGGGCGTCGTGGCCGCATGTCCCTCGTGATTCCTGCCTAAGAACCTAGTAGGTACCTACCTTATTATCATTACTGCAGAGATCACACAGCACATTGACCGCGTCTTCCTGCGCTGCCGTCATCTTCCTCAGCAGCACGTAGTTCAACGGCAGTGCTGCTATCCCGCCGAGTGGTAGCAGGGTCTCGTGACCGCAAATTGGGCAAAGGATGTATGACGCGCTCTTTCCTGATACCTGGAAGAGAAACTGGTTAGGTAAGAATTCTAAACCAAATAGGCTCTACCTTTTTATTACGGATATACGCGGGTTAACTACGAACGTGATTCGTGTTGGAAGAATACCAACGTTTCCTTTTACGAAGGACTTCTTCAGGGTGAGTGCGGTTAACTCAACTCGGCCGCGTGCGTAGTGAATTCGTCAAACTACGAGTATGATAGTTTTTATACTAAAATTGGCTCTATCTAAGAACAAATGTGTCTGAAATGGTTATCAGTATCTAAAAACCCTGACTCATCGATTGGAGAACATGAGCTCTAATTCGAGTTAAGTTGATATTACTTACCTACTGGGAAACACATGGCTACTAGTTTCGTCTGTGATTATTTTTACCTAGTACCTACATTTTGATTGACGTCGATTTTAAACTAAAAGAGGACAATCACAATTTAGAGCGTAATTTTTTCATCATTATTAATGTTTCATAGTTTATACAATGTAAATCCTGTTATTGGCTGTAAGTTATATTTTTAGGTTTAGTTACTTTTATTTGAGAGAGCTGTGGATTTTGTGTAATTAATAAAATACAATTATCATAATCAACACGTGTAGGTATCCTATACTTAATGCCACTCTAAAGCTCATGAGCTGATCGCATCCAAGTTTTGTTGGCAATCCTCGATATATCACAAAACCACAGCTGTCTAGGTGGTCTTGTGATATATAACATTGCGTTTTATGAACGACGAACATTACACAGCTTTTATTAACATGAAGACGAAAGGGAAGGAAGATACTTTGAAGTGTTCGTTTTACCTTTCTCGTAAAGATGCCATATTTCCTCGGCTTGGGGTCCCAGCTGCCATCGGAGGCGGAATGCCGCAGGCTCTCGTAGCCAGACCCTGCGGACCCCGCGCCAGACCCTGAACGAGACTCCCCGGGGTCTAACTGGATTGATGCTAAAAGATATGAGAAGGGGATGGAAGTTATTCAACTGTTGAGGTCGTACAAACATTGTTTTCGCCAGAATTGTTTTTAAGTCAGCGTAGGGTAGGTCGTAAGGTATAAGTAGGGTAGGTCGGGGACAATTGCAACACTTCTAGTTTATCGGTTGATAGCACTAAACCTGCTTAAGTTTTTAAAAACTGTGTAGTTGTTTAAATAAGATTTTATTTTTAATGTTAACTTAAAGTTTACATAACATGGTCTAAATTGGGTTAGAATCAAATAAAGTCCAGTATTACAATTTATCTTTACTCCAGATCAATTGTACCAAAACTTAAGATGCTAATGAAAACATGTTTGTGGAATAAGAGATAGCTTCACTATCGTATATTTACTCAGAAAATACTTATCAATCAGTCTTAATAATAATGATATTAGTAATACAGTTAAATATAAATAAATAAATAATGCTGGACAATCCACACAGCATCATCTAGCCCCAAAGTAAGCAGAGCTTGTGTTATGGGTACTAGATGACTGATAAACTTAATACAATACATAACATAGATAGATATTTTTTATTATATATAGAAAATACCCAGAACACCAGGAACAAATATTTGCAGATCATACAAACATTTGTCCCAAGGCGGGAATCGAACCCGCAACCTTCTGCGTCGCAAGCGGACCTTCGCCCGCCGCGCCACATCGGTCGCCACAGTTCCTGAAAAACAAATCCGACAAAATCAACATAACAATGAAACGAAACTTAAATTAAACATTACATTTTAACCTATATCCAGCAGTAAGTAAATCCAGCTGCGGATAATGGTGATAATGTATTTGTACCACGTGGTCAATTGTACCGTTACAATGGAACCGAAGGTGCCATTTTGAAAAAATTGCGATAATACCAAGAACAACGTCGAGGATCAGGCTTGAATTAATCTCAAACTCCTACAAAAACTCATGGTAACGATAGAATTGCAAAAAATAAACTAACATTTTGAGAGACAAAACTCACCATATAAAAATAAAAAATGCGGGTCCGACCTCGGTTCTGCTCTCGCTTGCACACTCACAAATTTTGTGTAGTACTAAAAATACCGACGATTGTACTATTGCTCCGTGTTACTATTGTCCCCGATTTACCTTAAGAACAGCTTGACGTGAGGCTGAATCTGAAAGCTGTCGGCGGCGTAGTGAACAAGCAAGATAGCAGCTTTTAGAAATAAGTCAATCATACGATGCCACAAGTGTTTCTTATAGGCTCTGCAATAAAGAGCGTGTTGAAACTACAATGGATTCGAGACTATGTAATTTAAAATGACGGCTTTCATTGCATTACGGAGATGTTACAAATAACAGAAAAACGTAAACAAACAATTTCATAATTAGCCGTGATTGATATTCCCCTCGATATAAATAGAAACGTGACTAATCGCTGAGTCGACTTGGCAATGAAAGTATTCCCGTTCCGGAAGACTCCCAGTCTTTAGCAACGTCCTTGTGTGTGAATCATTTGCTAAAATCAGCATCCTTGTTGTAGATCAAGTGCAAGATCGATAGGCAGGTAGGGGGTTAACCGAAAGGGGTAACCCCCTACCTGCCTATCGATCGTGCACTTGACCTACAACAAGCATGCTAATACGTGGTGTGGTTAAAATCACGTGTATTTTTTTGTCTTTAGAAATTAGCATAAAACATTCAGAATATTGTCTCAAAATACAGGTGTAATCTTTTTTTATTCTGGAATATTATGCACCGTGATAAAATTGTGATTTTTCGTGATATTCCCGAACACCCCTTTCGAGCCTCACGTGGTTAATGGATGACATCTATAAATATGATATTGAAATTAAGCGTTTGGCTTACCATCGACACCAAACCAATCACAAAAAGTTCGAATGTGGGTCGTTTACCCACAATCTGTGGAATAGACTCTTGGAAATGGGGCATTCTGCCGTTTAACTACACATTGGTGGGCAAGGGCTTAACCCTCTCTCAATTTATTTATGCTATTCGCGGCGAATCTGCACTACCTGGTTGCGTTTCCTTACGAGTTGCAATTTGAATAGATTCGGTTTATATTTTATTAGATTACCTTGGAATTAGGTAGGATCATTAGGAACTTTTTTCAAGAGAGGGCCGAGTCTGCTAGATTTCACAGTCTAACAAAACTATAGTCATTTAGTATATTTACACTACCTTCCATAAAGTACAAACTACTCGGTACATACACATATTAGGTTACATATAATACGTACATATGTTGTGGTGTAGGTACCTGTTAATGTAATAAAAAGTTTGTTTGTTTGTCAGTCTGTCATTCGCTCAGTGTGGCTCGTCTATTCAGGGCGCATTAGCAGAGTTCCTGTTTGAGTTTGCATCAATGAGCTTCTAAAAATAACGCAGCTAGTCGTAGGTAGTCGTCGTAAACAAAACATGTGGTCTAATGAAATCATTTCAGCTAGGAACGTACAAAATTACCGTACCGTACCATGTAGGTAAACGCCAAAGATCATTGTAAATTTTTTAAAACTCATACTTTACCCTCGACAAAGAACTGGACTAAAAATAAATTAAACAATCGAGATAATTGCTCAATGGTATAAAAAGAATGGACTTATGCAATCAAGCGTGATGCTGATGATCTGCAATCTAAAGGCTTTCATAGTAATAATATCTTAGTACCAACTTAGGTATGACGACATCTGAGGCGCAGCAAGCGATGGTCCGTCTGCGCCAGAAGGTTGCAGGTTTGATTTCCGCTTCGGGATAAATATTTGTACGATCTAGAGATATTTGCAAGCTGTCAAGCTCTGCTTACTTTGGGGCTAGATGACGCTATGTCCAGCAATTTTTGTTTTGTTCGCCTCCTTTGATCCTACAAGTTTGTAGAATATGACTAGTATGGTAATCCCTAATGAGTCATTAGGGATTACCTAATATTAGACAGTCTTCCGTAGAAGATTAATTCGCATCGACATACTGTATTGCAGACTCACTCTAATCACTGTGCTAAAACGAGGCTAGGCCACTAGTCCACACGCACAGCATTGCACAGGCTTCTTTTACACTTTACTGCAGCGACTATATAGCGACCTAATCTACTCTATTTTCTACCTTTAAGGTATTATGTGACATTTTTCTACCTTCAGAAAGGTATGTTTGTTTTGCCCTAAAGAATGATTCCAGCGCACCGATTTTGTCTCTGGTGTCGTCGATAAAGTTATGAACGGTCTGTCGTTGTAGAATTTTATCGACATCAGAAACAAAATTAGTGCTTATCGAAGTCCGTGCTCGCGCGCTAGTATCGTTTGATTTTTAGTTTATTTGGGTATAGTATACTATTATACCCAAATAAACTACATACCTACTTGGCTACTGCTACGTAGGTGTGCCACATGTCCAGTGACATACAAACAAAGACCGAAAGACCACCCCAAGATGAGATGGCGAGACGAGCTTCATACTATATCCAGTAGGTATACTACTAGGCATAGCCTGTTACTGTACTGAGTTCGGAGGGCACCATGCGCGCTGTTTTGTGAAAAGGATAGGCATAGGATTTCGCTTTCATAGGCTAGAGATAGAGCATACGTTTTTAGAACGGCGCGGTGTAAGCGCAAAAATCTAGTTTTTGTTTTTGTTATTTACAAGAAAACTACATTATTAAGAAGAAACTGGTTCTAGTAACCAAATAATTAGTACATACCTAATTAATTTTAATAGACCGCAGGTTCTTTTGGTCGAGACCAAATTATGTGTAAAACTGTGCACTATCACGTATTTTTTTTTCCCAATAGTGTTTTCTCATTCTAGGAACCAAAGAAATTTTTATGATTTTTTTGTAATTCGAGTTTTTTACCACGGGGATCCCGTGAGTATTGAGATCTAGGCCCAGTTTGACAACCAAATCCTTATGGTTCGCCCTTTAAAAACAGTTAAAAGTAGGAGATCGCATTTAGTTACTAATCTGAATCTTAAATAGAAACTGTTGTTCGAAAATGTTCTTATTATTCTATCTGCCGATTAATTATGCAATCGGCAGCTTTTCACAGCAGAATAAATAAAGCCAGAGACCGTTTTAAATCGATGCAACCAAATGTTTGAAGAGTGATGGCTTTACTGCATCTGGAGAGGCCATCAAACTGCTTTATGGGTATTTTATAAACCATTAATTTGATACAATGGACGCCCAGTGGGTTAATATGAGCTGACAGTCTGATCTTTATGAATTTGGCTCGATTTCAGAGGGTTTGGCTTTGTTAGTTGATTTGAGAGATTTTGAGCACACACTGACAATGATGATGAATATGATTTTTTTGTTGTCTACCTACCTAGGCTTTAGAACGATACCAACCAGACTAAGTACTCCATAATACATAGCTATCTCATGTTCTAAATCATGGTAGGTAGATAAATTAACGACAAAATTCGTTGATTTTGACTTTTTGAAGAAACAATAGTAAGAATTGTCCAGTTTCAGGACGCTGGTAGGTACTTACCTCCATCTTCTGTCCACACCTCCGCGCCATCCTGCGGCAGATCCTGGAGACACCTGGTGCAGAAGCTGTGCAGACATCCCAGCACCCTGGGCTCAGCTAGCCCTTTCCCACACAGCCTGCACTCCCATTCCTTCACGAGCTTGTCTCTCCCTTTCTCCTCATACGCTGAAGTTCTGGGGGCTATGTTCAGGCTGCTGTTTGGACGAGCCTTGAGGGGGCTGTTTCCAGCGCTGATTGATGATTGGTCCAGTGATTTGCGCTTGTCCTTCTTTCTGGTAAAGCTTCCGAAGATGTAGAGGATCCGGTCTATTTCCATGACAGATGTTTTTAACTTATTTGTTATATAGTTTTTGCATCAGCTTAATCTCGTTTTAGGACAAACAAAGAATAAATACAAATCGCGGGAAAATTGAAAAGTGACTTTGAAGCTAGGAGCAATTATGAAGAATGTGAAGTGGCTTCTATATTAATATATAAAATAACTGAAAATTTAGAAATTTGAACATTTGGATCAGCAGATGCACCTAAACGAAAAATATTTAACATTGATATTTAAACATTCAAATGATTTACATTACAACATGATTACAATACTTAATTTTTAAATCTGGCCTATTCTGAAGGCAGATCTTTTATCATTAGCTAATAATATTGTTTGTAACGAAACGTAACGTAAAGTTTCGTAAACGTTCGCGAAGGGCACGATATAAATAAACGTGCACACGCCACGGGCGGGACAGAGCGACTGGATTACCTACTTTAAAATTGTATGTGTGGTGTTGGTAGAGCTGTAACGTAGAGCTATTGTGTGTAGCAGTGGCTAGCAGTAAGTATTGAGTAAAAGTCAGTAAATTTCGATAAAGTTTGGGTACCTAGCTATAACACCCACCCATCATACTTAACCTCCCCATCTAGGTAAATTTATAAAAGCTGACGCGATTCCCTTTTGTTTTTCGTAGGTATACTGTAGGCCAGGATTTGTTACATCAGCGTGGATAATTGTATGAAAAGACAGATTTTAAAAATAACTCCCTTTTAGCGAAGGCTTAGTAATAGTGTCTCGTTGGCACCCTTTGGGTTCGGAACCCTAAAAAACATACATACACCGAACATAGGACCTCCTCCCTTTTTAAGTCGGTTGAAAATGTCGTTGAAATAAACTATGTAGCATTAACGCTTATCAAAGATTATCTCTGTCTAGAGATTTTTGTCCGACTTAACTAATTACTATTTATAAAAAAAAATCACAAACGTTTTTATATTTGAATGAATAGAGATTTTGAATTTGGACGCGTATGTTTATCCGGCATCAGTTTTAGTGTCGAGAAGTTGGAGTCACGCCGTAATGTGAACTTCGCTTCATTTATGGTGAGAGTGCCGACAGATCGTCTCTCAACTTTCATGGATAGCGGATTTTGGCCGAAGGGTGTCGTGTTCAGGAAGTTCTGTGGAAGGCTGATACGCGACACCGCGCGCACGGCATCGACCACTTTGTTTTTATAATTACGTATGTTAGTCTCTAAGTTATTTATCATATGGGCCCTAGTTAAGTTCTTTTGTACTTCTCTTATGCTGCCTGAAATAAACGTTTATATTTATTATTTTTTTATTTTCTAATACGCAATTCTAGGCTGTTCTGGAATCTTTACAGCGTTGCCAAGTAGACTATCGTTATAACGAGGTGCTGAGATGTCTCTGCGAGGCCGCCACCATGAGTGACTAAGTAATCAGTTAGTCCGTTTAGCCAGCAGTCTAAACCCAATGGCGCAGAGGAGTGAGGCAGGGGGATGTCATATACCGAAACTGTTCAGGAGCGCGTTGGAAGATATGTTCAGAAAAATTCACAGTAACAGCCCGAAGTCAGGAAGTAGGCGGTGTTACACCCCCGTGCATCGGAGAGCACGTTAAACCGTTGATCCTGCGCCTGACCTCACCCCGGTCGTGTCGGTCTGCCTTCCCATCGGATTATGAGTGTGAGGGAACAGAGAGTGCACCTGTTTGCGCGCTCACTTGTGCATTATAATATGTCCTGTGCACCTGGCTAGTCTCCGTTAAGACTGGCCGCCGTGGACAAAGATTCGACTAAGAGGACATTAACATCATCTCTTGAACCGTAATAGATAGACAGTTGAAATTTTGACAGGGTGTGTATTACTATTGCCACTATAAGAATAAGTAGGTAATGAAATTAAAATTAAATTAATTATTATGGGGGGCAACGTGAATATACCAAGTTGAACATCGTTCAAAGAAGTTAAGCAACGTCGGGCGCTGTCAGTTCTTGAATGGGTGACCGCGTCATGTTGCCTTTTTGTTTTTTTACGAGCTATTTGTAACTGATCAAATCAACAAGCAAATCGAAAATTCTCTGAAGCTTATCCTACCTACCTGAATATATTTCCTACATTAAATTTTAATTATGTAGCTTCCTAAATGAAGCGCACACGCACATTGGCCCACTTTTGGCGGGAACTAATGTCAAGTCAGCTCTATTTGCGCACGTGGTGGGCGCGGCCGCGCGGCCACCCCGGGATTGTCTCAACATTTACCCTTAATTTTGCCAATCTGTTGGTTTCTTTAGAGAGCTTATTCATTTACACGATTTACTCGTTTTTATGTCGAACACGATAGGTACTAACTTACTCATAAAATAAAAGGTGAGTTATGTACACACAGTAGGTACGTAGTACCTGAACTCGTGTTTTTTACCTTTCTACCGGGCAGCTAGGTAGATATAGGTTTTTCCTACGTAGGAACCTAAATCATAGGTTCCTTTCCCATTCGTATTACTTTCCTGCACATAATAGATTTTTTTATGTAAGTTCCTCAAATCAATTAAATCAAATCAATAATTGTGACAAATTCTTATTTGTTTTCTGCATCTTTTATTTGTTGTTACTTATGTTGATTTAGATTTGCAATGTGTTTGGATATCGTAAACATTTAAGTTTATATTATTTGGCACCTAATTCAATAATTTTACCATATGAAACTGTACTACATAGTTCCCATTATGAGTACAAAGCTGTACTTTGCAAGCTTTTATAAGCTTTTACAAACTTAGCTTCGCAATAATTAGGGTCATTAATATTTTTTCATTTTTTATTGAAATAATTACGAGCTCCGAACCAGCGGGTAGATTCCTGGGATTAGATGTAGGTAGTAGGTAATCAATCAAGGTAGATAAGGTGCCTTAGGTAGTTAGGTACGTACGTACCTACAAAACCGATCGACTAAACCGTAGTTCCCTCCGACAATAAACAGAATCCGACATTCAATAGGTAGCAAAATAATCAATAAGCCACGGCAGGTATCGCAGGTGGGCGAAGCTAATTCAATTTAGATCCACACACAATTACACTATGGCGGTCAGCCTTGTCCAGCCCATGGTAATACAATCTTTGACCAAGGTCCATCCAGCCCACAGATATCAGAAACTAAGGAGATGTGAAAAGGGGGCGCAGCCGGTGTCGCTTCAATATGCCCAAAAACAGAACACATTGCTCGTGGCGTTATTGTTTCATTTATTTGAAGTTCGAACGTTGGCTACAACGGGTCTTCGTATTCTAGCAAAATGCCGTGTTGTTCCCAATGAGGTTTTACCAATAGAGACGTCAAACTCATTGGAAAGAAATAAAAACATGGCTATATATTCGCCAGCGGGCTGACGGCCAATGACAGTCTATGACGTCACGTCGTCTGCTAGCAGCTAGGGTGAACTAGGTAAATCAGGTACAGCACTACAAAGAAAATAAACATTAAATTTTGAAAAAATGTTGGTTTTAGAAATTATTGTAAGTATTATTCGTACCTAGTTAAGGTATAGGTTGTAAACACGCTCATAAAATAAAATAAAATATATATATATATTATTTTACTTTGTTACCTATTTACATTACTTATAAATGCGAAAGTTTGGATGGGTGTTTGTTTGTTACTTCCTCTCGCCAAAATTACTGAACGGTTCGGTCGAACTTTATGGTAGGTATCTAATGCAAAACATTAAAACTACATTAAGTACCTATATCTATATACCTAACTACCTACTTAAAAGATCTAGACATACCTAGGTACCTATCTAAACTACCTACGTTGCTAGTCATCTAACCTCAATCCTCAAAAACCCTCTTCAAACACAATCGATCAAAGATAGGTACAAACTAAACAATAAATAAATAATGTTGGACAATCTAGAATGAGGACCTCATACAAACTTATTTTAAAACCATGTCCTACCCAACACTATATTCGAGTATAATAGATCAGGCCTATCATGTCACCCCAACCTTCTCTAGAGTCAATCAAAACGACTACACTGAACGCCATTAACTCGTTCTCTCTGTCACTAATGAATGCAACGCACTACCTTGTCTCGTTCGTGTGAGCGGCAAAGCGGCAACACCGCGCGGCCGCGGCAGTAATTTTTGAGTAAAAAATTAATTATTTTCCATTATAAATAGACTAAACAGTACCTACTTACAAATGAATAGATACATCCTGCCTGATTTTTACAGCCGTCCCAGTATTGCTCTTTCGGAACACACAACATGGCATTTTTGTTATTTTCCGTCTTCAAAATCTAGCATCGTACACGTCCGCGTCGCGGCCTGACGCAGGACGGACTGAGTTCACTCAAGCTAATAGCTGGAGTTTGTCTTGCCGCGCAGATCTCGGTAAAACGTATCTACCTCAGTTTATATATAATATCATTGGTTGTTCCATAGTAATTTGTAAAAATAGAAGTGAAATTAAACTCATTAAGTCAAATGGAATCTCATACCATCGGAAAGTACTGAAAATAATGTGTTTTTCATACTAAAACATTAAAAACAATTATTATTATACGTTGATTGATTTCTTGATTTTGCATTTTTTTTTATTACGCTTTGTACCTACTAATAATGACTATTCGAACATTGAGTTCTAATACCGCAATGTATAAGTAATTAACATATTGAAGCTAATATAATACGTTCAAACGCGTGGTACGGCCACTGCTCGTAGTCGTGAGTTATTGATGTGTGTGTTCTTTGTTATAATATTATGTATATTGTTTTTTGCGCAACAATATACATAATATTGTTGCGTCTGTAGTGGTGCTGTACGAACATCACTTGCAACCTAGTGTGCGAACGAATAGTTGCACTCTATGCCTTGTGTTGTTTGCATGACAAGCAAACAACGCGAAGTATTGCTTTTATTTGGTTTGCTGTGTGTGTGTGAGCTTTTTATGCGACAATAGGTTTTATACTCAGCGTAAAGGATTGTCATCTCTTTACCTCTGTGATCCAGCCCTTAACCTGTTCTCTCATTGCATGGCATGGCACGACAGCCGGCAGTTCATGTGGTACCTAAACCTACCCGACTCTTTCTACGTTTTCATCTGATCGTACGCTCTCCTGGTTTGTAGGGAGTTGTACCCAAGACATCCCTGGAGAAACTTGGTTGGGTACATAAATGGGTAGTAGGTAGGTACACAAAAAGTCGCTTGTACAAAACGCCTTAGAAACGCCCTTAGAAACGCCTTCTGAACTTTCTCCAGTGACAGAGCATACGTACTTTCATGGGGGTTCCATACACAACAGCTTGACTCCAGCTTGCTCCGTACAAGAGCCCCGAACAACTGCCGCACCTATAAATCAATATAAGAATTAAAGAAAATACAAATAAAAACATAGTATACTTTATTATAATTTTTATTATATAAAGCAAAAAAAATCTTAAAAAAGTATGCGCGGTCTATCTTTTATAACGTTTTAAAGTTAGTACAAAAGTAGGTACAGAGAATAGGTTGAAATTCTGGAGGGAATTACCCAACATTTGACGATTAAGTAAGTAGATAACTTATTATTCGAAAAAGGTTGGTAGTTCCCTTCAGAATTTCAACTATCCACTTTTGACGAATATGTATTTATCTTTTAAAATGCCTGTTGCTGTAGTTGTATTTTTGGGGGGCGGTTGGTTTTAAAATGTTTTGACTCAAAGTGCTTGCAGTTATACCTAGGCTCATTCTCAAATCCTGTTTTGTATGTAAATTCATTACTGCCTCTTATAACTTCTACCTGCACTATGTCACATAAATATGGGCGTGGTGTTAGCCGTGACAATTTGTACTGTGTCGTATAATCTTGCCATTCGTAAAAATCATCCAGTGTAATTTTTGTTGGTGTCAATTTCGTACGTACCTACCGCTTATTGCCTTCAAATATTCCGTGTATTTATCTTTCGTTTTTTAATGTCGTATGAACGTATAAATGTTTACCGCTAGTTAGCTTCGTAAATACGGTGTACCGCCTATTCTCTTAGAAATATGTAATGTATTGTATTAAGTTTATCAGTCATCTAGTACCCATAACACAAGCTCTGCTTGCATTGGGGCTAGATGATGCTGTGTGGATTGTCCAGCATTATTTATTTATTTTATAGAGAAAGACAAAATACCATCGGCTAGCGGAGCGAGCTGCGAAATTGTATGGTTCCGTTCCGTTACATTTTTTGCAGTGTTTTGTATATTGACCGCAAACACAACATCCCGACCCTCAACTGCTTGGTATTCGATTGTTTGCAGTTGCAAACTCACCTGAAGCCTGAAACGGACGTCGATTCCCAAATTCGATCAAGCCAGAAACTTAACGAAACAGCAGAATGGGTTTATGTCAATAGACTCCAATTGACAATTGATTCGTAGATTGTTTTAGCGTGGGTTCACAGCTAACCATGTGCGCAAAACTTCTTAAGGCCGCCTACTGTACGTTCTTTTTTGTTTATTAATTTCGATAGGTATAAGATATTTTTATGTATTTTGTATGTACAATAAGGTATTCGTAGAACCTAGAAAATACTAAAAATCTTTTTTTCTACAAGCGCCACAACTATTGAATTATTTATGACAATTATTTCCAAGTACCTATAGCTAGATGAGAATTCCGTCTATTGGGACCACTAGGTATTGGGATCGCGGTCCCAATCAACGGAAAACATTATTGAATCCGTCGAATGGGACCACAAACCACGTGACGTAAATTGTACAGTCAATTATGTCAATAATTATGAGCCGATTATGAAAATTATTTCGCGCAAGTATGAAAAATGATCCTTAGATGGTCCCATAAAAAAAATATTGCCCAGGGATTATTTCAATAGTCCCGAAAATCTTAATGGATAGATAGAGAGAGAAAAAAACAAAGTAAATATTAAGGAATTTTATGTCGGTTTTTAGTTTCTTTTGATATAGTTACCTAATACATTATTCTTATTAATTCATGCACTAAAACATATAAATTTTTCAATACTACTTAATGTCAAATTCCTAATTATTTTTTAATAAAACACCTCTAAAAATGGTGTGCACACTAGATTGCAGTCTATCATGTTTTAGGCTTTCTAATGGATCGATAAAATAAGTAAATATTATTAGCTACTAAGCTATACATTATTTATTGTTATATTTTTTGTTGAATATTACTAATTTCGAAGACTACGGGTTTATGGGAATAAACAAAACACTTGTGTTTTCTAAACATGGTTTATATGGTATATTGGTATGGTAAATATAATATAATGTATCTTATCACCAAAAAAATAATATTCAATTAACACAATTAGATCTTTAAGTATTTTTTTATTTATTTAGCTCATAGATTACAATAACATAATAAAACAATTACAACTAGTATATACCTACACTTAATCTATTTCTTAAAAATCTAAGCCGTCACCAGACGGCAGAGTGCCCAGAATGCTGGCAGCATTGCCACGTTGAATGGCAATGTTAATTCGTTGACCGAAATAGAAGCCAGCATTCCGATCACTCGAGTAATATGTTTCCGTGCTAGCTCACATAGTGGCTCATCCCACAGTCTCTGAGAAGAAAGGACTTTGGGCAGATTCTGGTCAGGACAGGTTATATTCCATGAGTGTAAAGCTTCATCGATACCTGTAATTTCAAAATTTTGACATGTAGCCAAAGTGCTATATAAATAAGATCTATAATGTAAAGAATTTAATGTCAAAATCAAGTTAAAGTGTTGTAGGTACTTTGTGCACTGATCAGCGCTTACGCAAATAACATAGGGGAGCACTGATCAGGGCTTGAGCATATCAAAGGTTAATACCATGGACCTACAGAAGATAAAATTAAAAAAAAAAATTAACACCGTTTGTATTACTTTTTGATAAATAAATATTATTTTTTTGTTGTTAAGATATACATTATTATACATTAATTTTTCGATTACTTTGTGTTCTAAATGGCTACGGAAGGACATAACAACAACAGTACAAAATCTTAAAAGTTTTTATGCTCTGACACTGGCAGAGTCGTAGCGAAAAGCAAGCGGCACCATCAAAAAAGAAGTTGAAGTTGAACACTACCTACATTGGATCGCTCGCTCACTTGACTTGACTGGGCAACAGTACTTTGTAACTGGGATCAACTGGGATGGGACAACGAAGGAAAGGAAGTAGAGCGACACTATATTATTTGTTGTGTCCTAATTTTATTTAGAATGAACAAGAATTAAATAAGTCAGTGCAAATAACAGTGTAACGCGGCGTTAAAGGGGCTCGCTCAGCAATGTACAACGTAAACAAACTATTTCTCTTTTTGTGTCTCTGTGTCATTGTTGTTGTAGTGCTATATTTTCAGTCGGAAATCGCTCGAATAGAAGATAGCTATCAAAAGCTGGGTACGTATTAACGTGCAGTAGTACGATAACTACCTATGCGTTTTCTCAATACTTTTAGCACACTCCTACTTTCTGTAATCCTACTTTGTTATTCTCCTTCATTTAGACCTAAATTTTATACTCTACTTCTACTTCAGTCAGAACTTAAGTTTATAACGAAAAAAAAAGTAACTTAATAAATGGCATTAAATGTCTTAACTGGCCAAATCGCTCGGTAGGTATGTGAGGATAGTGCAGCACTATTTAAAAAAATGTTACTGTTAAGATTTATACTTGAGATATGGGTTTATTTTCAGAGTACAGACTAGCTCAGAAGCATGCAGAATCTCGTCAGTTTTTCCCCAAAGCATTGAATAAAAATGGTGATGACACTGTTATCATCTACAACAGAGTTCCAAAGACAGGCTCAACTAGTTTTGTCGGAGTGGCATACGACCTCTGCAAGAAAAATAACTTCAAAGTATTGCATATCAACATAACAGCAAATAGTCATATCATGTCGCTGAACAATCAGTATCATTTTGCTCAGAATGTTACGAGATGGGATGAAGTCAAGCCAGCTCTATATCATGGGCATATGGCTTTTTTAAACTTTGAGAGGTTTGTATTTACCTTATTTAGAAGCTTGACAAAGGGCCAGCTATTTCTGTGTCTGAAAAGTAGTTTTAAATCTTATAGGTCTAAATATGCCACATTGCACTATCTAGCCGAGTCTGGCCTGTCATCATTATTATTTAAGTGGTTTAACACACTACAGGCCATAATACAAGCTGTGCATGTCAAATATCCATTGTTATTTATTGTACAATTCATATATATGTATGAACATACCTAATTTACAATTCTATGTACCTACATATATTCTGTTTATTAAATAAATTGGCACATATTTGAAGTTAAGCAAACAAACAATGCCTTTATCAATATGCCAATCAAAACTCAATGCACTAGTTCTTAATCAACCTAGCTCAACTCCCTTATCAATGACCTATGCACTTGTAAACAAGTAATGCTTACATAATCTTCAGGAGTAATAGAGCCCACTGATGTTGATAAAAACATATGTTAGATGAACAGGAACAATAATAAAAGGAGGCCTTGGCTACTGAAATTGGGCTATGCAGGAACATATCAATTTAATACATGATCAACATATCAGACTACAAATGTCCACTGAAGGACATACACATCTCCCCCTTATGAGACTCCACAAATAGCGGTTCTAAGCTGCTACCATCCACTGACTCTGAAATAATTTGAAAAACATTATTTTTTTGTGGTTGTTTTGACTCCTTTTATTTTCTTTTGCAGGTTGGGTACAAACTCCAAGCCAATATTTATTAACTTAATCAGGAGACCTTTAGATAGACTAGTATCCTATTACTATTTTCTAAGAAACGGAGATAATTTCAGACCACATCTAGTTAGAAAGAAACATGGGGACAAAATGGTGAGTCTTTTTCCTTCAAAACTTAATAATAATAATAAATTAATTATTCGCAGGAATGTCGGTCTTAATAATAAAGTAATAGTTCCAATACATTCTGCCTCGTCAAGGCGTGCAAAATTAGTACAAATAATTCAATATTAAATAATTAATAATATGAAAGTAATGTCAGAAATAAAATAATAAAAAAAATATCAGATAAAATAAAATAAAAAATTTCAAAAAATTGTTACATTAAACGTCTTGTAATTAAAATATTCCTTCATGTCATAAAAATAATTATCCATTAACCACATTTTCAGTTTCATTTTAAATAAATTGGATGACATTGTTCTAAATTCACACACACATTTCATATTATAAATGTGTATTGCCTGATGATATGCATTCTTTTTGGCAAGTTCTGTTCTGCATTTCGGGACATGGAGCTTGTTTTTATGTCTTGTGTGTCTCTTCATCACATCTGCATGAGTCTCAGTAGTCAGGATATTGTTTCACAAACAAGCAAATATCTCATATGTACATGCAGGGCAATGGAAGTATGTTATATTTCTTAAAAACGCTTGCAGCTATCCGTATTCCAAGCGCCACAGAGACACGTAGTCTAAGACTTTTTATGGCGAAAACGAATCTATCCAGTTTGTCACATACATGTTTGAAGAGTGCTTTCCAGTTGCAATGCTGATCGAGCCAAATCCCTAAAAACTTTGTTGAATCTACTTCAGCAATCTCAGTATTGTTATATTTAATAGCAACATTTATCTTTTTCCTTCTGTATGTTCCAAACTGTATAATGTTAGCCTTAGTCAAATTGATTTTCAAATTATTTTTATTCAGCCATTCAATGAATTGTATTAGATACTGTCAGATTCATTTCACTTTCAAATGTCATATTATTTTCTCCCCTTATAATAAATGTGGTATCGTCAGCAAATAAAATTGTATTATGTCAATTAGGAATGTCATTAATATATATAAGAAATAAGAACGGTCCCAAAATACTACCCTGTGGTACTCCAAATCTATTGTATTTAAAGATCGACCGCACAATATTATTGTTTGTATTTTCGCTAATTCAACACATTGCTGACGATCGCTTAGGTAGCTTCGAAGCCATTCATTGGCTCTACCTCTAAGGCCATAATCATTCAGTTTGTAGAGCAACAGGTTATGATCAACAAAATCGAAGGCTTTAGACATGTCTAGTAGCAGAGCAATCACAGGAACATTGTCATTTATAGCGTCCGTTATAAATTTGATGACGTTGAAACATGCCAGAGAAGTAGAGATGTTCTTCTGACACCCAAATTGCTCGGGTTTTAGTATATTTTGTTTCGTTACAAAATTCTGAAGCCTGCTCAAAACTGTTTTTTCAAATTTTTTTGATAATATAGTTATTAGAGTTAGAGGTTAGAGTTACAGGTCGGTAATTATCCATGTTAAGTTTGTCACCTTTTTTAAAAAGTGGCTTAACAATGGATAGCTTTAATTTACTAGGAAATTTACCTTCTTCAAAGGACCTGTTTATTAAATAACTAAGTTTTTCACAAATATAGTGAGCACTGAGTTTGATAATTCTAGTACTCAGTCCATCTACTCCTCCAGAATTCGTATTCTATAGACTCCTAATCACTTTGAAGGTCAACTGGGTCAGTTGGATAGAGAAAAATAGAAGATAAGTAAAAAAAATAGAAGAGTCGTCAATAGAATTAGCTATGTCAGATGATTTAAAATTAAAATGATTCGAATTCGTAATGTCTAGTTCACTAATGTCATGCGGGTCATTATATGCCAAGTTATTGCTAATGATATTGTCTATTTGTTTTAAAGGCTCTATATCACCTATATTGTCAGTGATTACTTCCCACGCAGCTTTGCATACATTGCTGCTATTACTTATAAATTTCATGTTTTGGATCTGCTGTGACTTGTACGAGTATACATATATACTTTTTAATATTTTGCAATAGTTATAGTATGCACTCCCATGCATTTTTTTATTTGAGCATGACTTTATTAGTTTTAAGTAGAGGTTCCTTTTCTTCAAACTTGACCTCTTAAGTCCTCTAGTGAGCCATCTACATTTTTTGCCCTTGTTTGTCTTTTTTTTTGAGTAAACAGGGAAACAGAGATCATAAAATAACACATAGAGACTGTGGAAATAGTCAAAAGCCTCATTTCGGGTTTGTTTTGCCCTCATCTCTGACAATGACAGAGCAGATATACTTTTGGTAAATTGTTTATATTCTCCTCGCAGAAGTCTCTTTTAGCCTCAAACCATTGACATGTCTCAAACTTCCTTTTGATCGGGCCTTCCAACGTTTGCGCTGTTTCGTGGTCCGACAAGGCTAAGTAATGAATTTTACCAATTGATTTTTTGATGTAACTAGCAAAGAGATCCGGACATGACTTTCTGCGAGTAAGAGTATTAATGTAGATATCGAAATTATAATTTTTTTAGATACTTGAGAGTTCACAGCTATATTCCAATCACCGTACAATACTATACGTATATTTTTTACTGTATGTTTGCCCAATTAATAATCAATTTATTTCAGACAAGGTCCATAGCTTAAATACATAAAATAAAATAGAATTGGCCAACTTTTCAAAAACTACCTCTGTGGAACTATCAGGGGTCCTATATATACAGATTAAAATTCTGTTATATGTCAAAATTTGAATTCCTGTACATTCGAAACAATAATTAATTCGATATTTGTCCGTACCCTAATACAGGCACCTCCACGTTTTTTGTCGGTACGTGAATATGCTGACGCTACTTTAAAACCTGGTATTTTCAGAAATCGTTCTGAACCTTTCAAAATAAAACTCCCAGTAAGGCAAATAATGTCCACCGTTGTATCGTCTTATTTAAGCTTGGACAGTGCTGAATATATTTCTTCCATTTTGTTGAGAGCCCCACAAATATTTTGGTGCAAAACTGTTAATTTGTGGAGCTAATCACGAAAAAACGTTTGAAAATGTTGATAAGAGTTCTTTTTGTTACTTGAACTGGTACTTACGAACCACTGGGCGGAAGTAGTACGGAATAGTGCCCTTTTTTGCAATTAGTTGTTTGATCGTCGAAGGTGCACTTTACACAAAGTCCTAAGCCCGTTCATGTTTAAAAAATCCTCACTATAAGCTATGCTATCAATTTCAATGTTTTTCTTAGTTTTACAATTATGTAAAACTTAAATTATGTGTGTAGTTTTTCGTATGTGTTGCTAGAGATTCACAAGTCAAATCAATAAAGTTGCAGCAATCGTAATTTCTTGATAATAATTTCAATTTACTATTAAGTTTTGCAAGGACATAAAAGGATTTTGTCTTACGCTTGCAATGATGACCCTGTGTCCGTCTAGGCTACACAGAAACTTGCAAAGGTTACATAGCGTAAAGATTATGATCATTCGAACCTAGTACTAAAATAATTATGTATTTGTCGTTACTTGACAGCGTACTTTAGGATCATTAGTCCTTGACTATCTTAGTTTTGTTATGGCAAGTGTCGAGAAAAAAGCTTTGGCTTTGAGTGTTGACTGTAAGCCTATTCTCACACAAGATGACGAAGTTTTGGGGTTACCAATTCGAAGGTTAATAATGTATTGAGTAGGATATTTGAAATTGCGACTTTTCAATTATTCGTCGCAGTGCCAGTGGTAGTTGCAAAGCGCAACTTTTCTAAAACGAATTTTCATCAAAATTTGCGCAAAAAGTCTACGCTGGAATCCTTTTGCATCACTCGTATAGTAGTGTGCGTACGAGTATCATTCACACTTATATTGTATCGTATCTAATTAGTTTACTTATCTAAATAGTTCTGTGTAAAGGCCTATTCAGAATTCAGACCTATGCCGTATTCGCTACCCAGAGCAGCGTCAGCGAATCTTCAAACTTTTCGCTTGGTTTTGCGCGACATCCCGCCGGCTATTTTGTATGTACCTATACCTACCGCACACCCACGCTGCTATCGCTGCCGCTATTGGTAGCGAGTACCGCGATAGGTCTGAACAGGCCTTTATTCTTTTTGTAAAATCAGCGTGAATAAATGCAAGCATCAACAAGACCATCAAAATTTTGTCGCTTCGTGTGGGAATGAGCTTAACACACATACACACTCGTGTAGTGATTATAATATTTCTCTGACACACACATGACTGTAATTTGAAAGAATTATCCTAGTGTGGTGGTGGCGCCGCTATTTGCCTTGAGTTTAGGTTAAAGGTTGTTTGTTTGTACAAATATGGACTTATCCACTTATTATTAAAAGGCCTGGATATGTTTTTAAGTAAACGAAGTTTACTACTTACTTTAATGTGCTTTCGAGATCGATAGGTAGGGTAATTCGTTTGAAGTTAGCTGTAGTTTTTGTTGAACAAACCACGGAAGCGGCCCTAGTTTTGAAATAAATAATGCATTATGCCAGCTTATCGTAAGTGAAGTTGAATCTTGCACCAACTTCGTGTCGTTCGATCAACCTTAACTTGGATATTCCAATTATTACATACGAGTGAGGCATTCAAAATATAAATAAAAATAAAAGATATTTGGCGATCCTTTGTTCACTCAATTTTACTTACGATAACATGCCTCCCCAAACAAGGGGGGTTATCATAATCACCACTCTTGGCAGGCGGTTTGGTGATCGCAGTTGAGGTGTTAAAAAAACAGATAGTTGAAGAAGCTGCTGCCCTTCTATACCCAGTAGTAGGCCATCAAAAGTAACCCGTAAAACCGTAATGTAAAAATGTGTTTATTTGTTAACTGATACATACGTAGCACAGACTTAAGGTAAAGGATTATTATACTCGTAGATAGTGGTAACAATTACGTTAACAATAATTTGATAGAATTGAAAAAATTCAAAACTGATTTCGAATACCTTAGTTTTAAATTGTTTCTTACGTTTTGCGGGATAGATACCTCGGGAATAAAAATTGGATTATGGAACCACCTCGGGATCATCTTCTAAACAATTGCAAAAGAATCATCCAAATCGGTCCAAATCGACGAACATACTCAAAAAAAAACATACACAGCCAAACATAGAACCTCCTCCTTTTTTCGAAGTCGGTTAAAAATGGCGAATACTCCGCAGATGCTATAGCAGTACGCAGTGCCGCAATCACGGGCGTTAATAGACAGGTAACTGTAGTCAGTACTCATATTAAGTTAACATTTTGTTCTTCCAGACTTTTGACGAGTGTGTGGAGAGAAACCAGCCAGACTGCAACCCTGACAACATGTGGCTGCAGGTTCCCTTCTTCTGCGGACACGCTGCCGAGTGCTGGTCCGTACCACTACCATCTCATCTTTACCTACGAGTATAACGCGCGGGCCGTCACCGGTCACGCGCGAAATAAAAAAAAAACAGTTATTTGTAATTTCGGGTTGTACAAGGAATGTATCTAAATAGTAGACCATTGTAAACCATTTTCTATGAACCCATGCTTAAACTTTGATTCAATCGTCGTTTTTGTTTTGAGTATTTTAGTAACAAACCTCAATAGACTCATTGGTTATTTTCACTGATGGGAAACTGCAAACACCACGGAGCAGGGAGTAAGCAAGCGGCTGGTCAATATAGAGACTTAATTCTGGGAATGATATCGAATGAAGTTAAGGTTGATTATCACGGGCCGGCGCGAGATTAATTTTTTTTTGTTGTATTTAAGTTTTTCTGCTTTTTATAGAAAGCAGAAAAAATTAAAAACCAAAAATAACACCCTTAAAACTACTTTGACCTGATACTATATAATTTACACCTATCTCTTATTATTTTTAAGACAATATGTACAATGTAATGGAGCTATGACAAATTAATTAATGAAATTGAAAGAGCGTTATGACGCTCTTTCAATTCGTCAATCGTTATTTTCGTTATCCTCTGCGTAGATATTCCACATTCACGCATATTCCACTCCGCTCCGCTCTGGTACAAACCGGCGAACTTTTCTGGGCCAAAGGCTTGAAACGCGGAAAGATGCAGGGTCAGTTCCCACCTCGATACAATCATGTATGATCTACAATTCTACAACAACTGCGTAGTGCAAAACGGTGATTCTAAGAAAATAAACGCCGCATTTAACCGCGTATGGTCACGCATACTAATCTCCGCATGTCATGTGATGTGTAGCATGCCTCGAGTTCAGGCCCACTATTCATTTGGATTGGATTCTTGCACGCCAACGCAGCGCAGTTGGGGTAATACGACGAGACGGTATTAATAGACACAGGATCTATTCAAAGTATTAAGTAAGCATGCTACAGTCTTGGCCGCATCTGTATGGTAAAATCTAAATAACCCGCCAAGTGCGACAAGTACTTGTGCGACGAAGGGTTCCGACGTGTAAAAATCAGGCAGCTTTTTCAAAGAACATCAAATTTTCACTTGTTCCGAGACCCCTTTAAAATTTCATCATTATTATATTTTTAGTAATACCTGTTTGTTGTTATTACAGTTGAAGTGTTACTTATTTATAGAAAGTTTCATGTGTCTACCTATTGTGGTTCCAGAGATACAGCCTAGACAAACAAAGAGCGAAAACAGCTAACAAATCACGTTTTTTATATGGAAGCCCCCTTTAATTTGGATATTTATTTTATTTTTATTATTTGCTGTTATAGCGGCAAAAGACACATTCTCTAATAATTTCAACTGATTACCTCTTACGGTTCATGAGATAGAGCTCTGTGACAGACGGACGGACGGACGAAGGCTAAGTAATAGGGTTCCGTTTTCACCCTTCGGGTGAAAACTAAAAAACTAAAAAACTACGGAACCCTAAAAAACAACACTAGTAATGTTAGTCTGGTCCAGCCGTTTCGGGTTTTACTCGGAACAAACGGGTTCGGGGATATCTCCGGTTGGACTAATTTTGACGAGACTTGGCATATAGCTAACCAGCTGCTGCCCGCGGCTTCGCACGCTCTTTACCGGGATAAAAGTATGTCTGTCCCCGGCATACTATCTACATCCCTGCCGAACTTTATTGAAATCCGTTCAGCCGTTTCGCCGTGAAAAGATAACAGACAGTTACTTTCGAATTTATAATATAGTATAGATGCTATGGCGGGTAACTTAACTTTTGAAAAATAATTAGGGTCCCGCGCAAAAAAAATCAAACCTAGATGGTGAGATCCTCGCAGGCAGAGCTAGTAACTAATAAAATTGAAATAACCAGTTTTAAATCCGTGGAATTCGAATTCGCATTCCTAGCCTAGAAAATAATTAATTTAATTTACTCATGTTCTTAATGCAGGAAAGCCGGCAACCCCTGGGCGTTAGAGCGAGCGAAGTTTAACCTAGTGAACCACTACCTAGTAGTGGGTGTAACAGAAGAGATGCTGGATTTCATCACTATTCTCGAAGCAACGCTCCCTCGCTTCTTCAGAGGAGCCACAGATTTCTACCTAAACAGCAACAAGTCACACCTTAGACAAACTAGCAGCAAGATCGACCCCAATCCATCTACGGTCGAGAGAATACAGGAATCCAAAATATGGAAGATGGAAAATGAACTCTATGAGTTCGCGTTAGAGCAGTTCAAATTCGTTAAAAGAAAACTGCTGGTGAAAGAAGCGAATAATGTTGCGCAAACGTATTTCTACGAAAAAATACGGCCTAAATGAATCTGGAGTTTATTACGTAAGTAGCAAAGTTTATATCATTCCAAAGTTTCTCGTTGTTGGAAAACCGATTAGTTAAAATTTTAGGTTTTAGTGAATTTATAGACTGTTATTCGATTAGATTTTGAGTATTTTTCAGTGTTTTCTGAAGTAATATGGAAATTTATTTTAGGAAATAATTTAACGAATATTACTTCGTGGTAATTATTTATACAAATTATCTCTTATGTGGAAAAATCCATTAGATATAAAAAATAATTCCAACTTAATGTTCACCAAGAAAATATTCACAGATGTGAATATTGTCTGAATATTGTGGTGCAAAAATAATAACTCTTTGAATTTTTCTTCCTTTCTCTTTTTAAAAGATTTAATTTGCACCACCCTGTACATCAATAACAATAATAATAATAATGCTGGACAATCCACACAGCATCATCTAGCCCCAAAGTAAGCAGAGCTTGTGTTATGGGTACTAGATGACTGATAAACTTAATAACTTAATACAATACATAATATTAATATGTAAATATTTTTAGAACGCCTAGTATTTATGTACAATACTCATATTAAAAATCAACCCCCCCCCACAATTTAAAATCGGGTAAAAAAAATTAAAGACACACATAATCTATAGACAATATTATCACTTTACATTATGTAAATATTTTAAGGTATATAGTTAATTGAATTGGCGTTTAAAAAGTAGTAAAATTTCATCACAACACAATGTATTTTCGTAAGTCAATATTTTTTGTATATTCTGCTTATTGCGTAGTTTAGGAAAATCAAACATATAATTATGTAGATCACCAGTAAATATTCGAAACTTTGTTCTCGGGATCTATTTTAGAATATCCTAAATTCACCCAAAAGCCTTTTCAACATCTATACTAATAATATAAAAACGAAATTAACTCTGTCTGTTACCTTTTCACGCCTAACCGGCTGAACTGATTTTAATGAAATTTGGCAGGAGGTAGGCGGTAACTGGGGACGGATATAGGGTACTTTTTGTGCCGGAATGAGTGTGCGAATCTGCGGGCAGGAGCTAGTTTCTTATACATTTTTTTAGAAATGAAAAGAGTACCCATAACCTACATTATATTTGTCCTTTGTTATTTATCTCGCCTGTTTATGTAAGCATACTGTTTTTGGTAGATATTTTTAAGTTTTTTATTTGCGTTATGTAGGTACCTACATATGTGTTAAAAATGCAAAGTGTTTGTTATTTTTTTACCGTTTTCGGTCTTTACTATGATCTTAACTAGGTGCGTATTTTCAGAAAATAGCGAATTGAAAAGAAACAACGTAAACTTTTCTAGCCTTAAAAAATCTGGCTTCATATTTCCTGTTCCACACAAGATAATTTATTTAACCAAATTTACCACAAGATATACAGAAACAAAATAACATCTTATTTCATCTTTGTCCTATCCACGAAATATGTTGTCTTCGCTTCGGCCTAAAAACAATAATACTAACAATAACTAACCTATCATTCAAGTATATGAAAATTTTAACCTTCATTACTTACCATACTTCCTTATTAATACTATAAAGTCTGTCTGTTAACTTTTCTCGCCTAAACGGCTGATAGGATCTCAGTGAAATTTGGCAGGAAGGTAAATGGTATCCCGGGGACATAGGCTAGTTTTTATCCCGGAAAAAAGATAGATAGATAATTCTTTATTCACAGAAACTTAAATATAAAACAGTATGGTACAGAAGATAACAGAATTGGCGGCCTTAAAGCCAAAAATCGTGCGAAGTCGCGGGTAGCAACTAGTTCAAAATAAAATTTTCTTTCTCGATGTAATATACATATATATGCCCGCTGCTATTGTTCCAATTAATCTAATTCTCATTGCCTGGAATATCCTATTGCTAGGCATTGCTGGGTAATCAAGACATCAATTGGTGAGAAACGAAAGCTTTCCATTTAAGTAGAAAACAGGTTATCCGTGCTTGAATTGTTAATCCCCAATGCCCCCGAACAATTATTCATACGCGAATCAGACTTGATTGATAATCATAATCACTTTATTGCATGAAAAATAGTACCTCTATTATATGTCTTAGGCTTAAAATAAGTTCACATAATTCACCAGTAAAATCGCCATGCAAAATAGACACAAATTACAAATTTAAATTGAGCAGAATATAAAATACATGTAAATTAAATTAAAAAGATATATAAAAAATTAGTTAATCTTAAAATGTCATTCAATTTATATAATGTCAATTTCGATGGTTAAGGAATTCAGATACGGTATAGAACTATTTGTCAATAAGCCACTTTTTTAACTTAAATGTAAAAGCTTTGCAAGGTCATTCTTTGATATCTTTAGGTATCTTGTAAATAATGCGTCCACACATCGCATGACAACTTTTTTGGTAAAGAGCAGTTCTGGGCGTTCTAGAGAAAACAATTCTGTCTGGGTTCCTACCAGTCCCTGGGTAAATATCACGTGCTTTCGTATAAAAAAGGTTTGTGTATTCCTTAGCGAATTTAGCAGCTTCAAGAATGTACATACTAGGCAATGTTAAATGGAAAACAGGCCTGCACAATTCCCAGGGAGGTATTCCCACAATCGCACGAACGAAGTGTGTTCGTTTTGAGCTCTAAAGGCGATTGAACTTGAGATTTTTTGACAAAGTCCAATGAAAATTTTACAAAAAATCAGCATTAGAGATCTGCTCTAGTCTGATTACCGCCTGAGCAGAATGACACTAGAGAATGGCAATGGCAGTCCCCGACGGATTTTTTTGTCTTTGTAATAATAGGTAGGTGGAAAAAATTTGTTAGTTATATTTGATTATTTATATAAATTATCATTGCTGTTTTATCCATTCCTCTTAGTCGGGGGTTTTACTAAAATTATTTATTTCTTTTTCTATTACAAGGCTTCCGTCGTGGGTTTTGCGAAACTTTTATTTTGTTGTTATTTACTTCTATTATTAACATATATTTCGGTAGGTACTCCACACTTTTATTATGTTTGCTTTTATTTTTATTATGTTTTCTTTCCTGGACTAGTTTTTTTTTCTATTCTAACTACTACATTTTATTTAAGTGTGTATTTATTATTTTTACTTCTCATATAACATTTCGAATTTATCAAAACTATTATTTTATTACTAAATAGATGTAGAAATAATTCATAAAACACATTATACTCTCATGCATTATAGAGGTAGATATATTGTGCATTTAAATAGTACTTAAAAGAAAATTGTTCTTCCATTTATAGTCCTATAAAAAATTGTATAATTTGTATATTTACTCATTGTATATACGGTTTAAACTTATTTTATTTGTATGTTATAATATTAAGAACAAACCCAATTTTCGAGTATTTTATTATTAGTCTTATGTTATTTATTATCAAAAATATGTCAAGTGACGATCAACGAACGTGTAATAAATTAAATTAATATGTAGTTATAATAATAAAACTAAAGCAAAATATCATTTCATAAGATGGATTTCAGAAACTGGTTGAACTGACTGTATTTTATGGTTATTTAGTTTATGGTCGGAGTAATATGGAGTCATTGGTCACTTATAAAAATATTTAGTAATTTATTTTTTGGGAGACAAGAAACTTGCTATGATACTTTTTTTAATTACTGTAGTTTATTTTAAAACTGCATTGATTACTCTACGAAAGCAATCCAATGGCTCTTCATAAGGTGGTAGTCGCGCGTTAAAAAAATATCAGGTTTTCAATATTTTCTAGGTTCTACAAGAAATTTAGATAGCAGTTAAGAAGTCGATCTATTGACATTAAAAGATTTATTACTAATAACAACATTAGATATGTCAATAGACATCAAAACTACAATTGATTCAAATGTTGTTTCAGCAAAGATGCATAGCAATAGCTTACTACGTTTGCAAAGCTTCTTATCTGTTATCTAAATTAGGTAGGTACCTACTTGTGGAAACTAGAAAAAAAATCCGATAATTTTTTTCACACCTAACCAACCACCTTTAACTATTATAATTAATACCTATCTGAAACTCACACCAGTTACCTATATCAAACCACTTCGTACAAAAATGTACTTAATAATTTTAATACTGCCACGCAACTTAAGACCTTACTGCCTTTGTATTTAAGCTCAGGTGGCTATTTGTTATTGTGATCAGTTAGATAATATTTTTTACTTTAACATTGTTCAGAATCTCTGCACTCACTAGTTTTTGTGCAAATGTTTTAAAATGAAATAAAATGTTAATTATCAATTATCTGTTTTTTTTTATAAATTAATAGGTCAACATAACAAATTCCCCTAAAATCGACACAATAGTCAAGTCAGTCGCCGTCGGTGCCATAAATAGTAAACTTATAGATGTCAGTGTAAACTTCTGAAGTCGCGATCAAGAGTTTCAATTTCGTTGACCATTCGTAACATCAGTTTCTAGTCCATTCCGTCTCGTTAATCCAATGAATCATAGACAGAATTCCTAATACAATAATTACACATTGGGTAGGACTGAGGACCCAATTCCACGAAACCGAATATTTACCTACCGACCTCATAATTGCTTCGACTTCACATTTTCATTACTACGGAAAACATTTCTAAACGTATAAATTACTTCAACTATGAAGTAAATAAAATATTCGGCCTCCTTGGCCTGTCGAACTCGAGGCTTAGGTGAAAAATTATTATGACCCTAATCGTTTTTACGTGCAAACACAAGATATACATTTCACTTGCAAGTCGTGCATTAAGGTAATGCCCCTCGGGTGGTTTCATTCAGGGAGCGCACGTTAATTATTCAATCGGTGTGCTGTCCCGCTCACTCGTCGTATAACAGTTAGCAATGAGCGAGTTGGACAATGGTGTATCGGACAGTCTCCGGCGGTAGGTGTTGTTCCACCTTCAGTAGTGCGTTGGTCGTGTCCGAAAGCGGTCGTCTTTACCGTCGATGATGTACCGGCCGCTTGCAGAGATGCTATCACGGAGGCATAACTTTCGGATAACTAAACGCAAGTCGTACTGCAGAAAATTCTGAAAGATGTTGTGACAAATTTTAAATTTAACGGTTTATTTAGTTTGTTTTGAGGTTCGTTTATGAAGGTCGCGTCCTTCAATCGATAAACTATTAATTGCCGGCGTGTGATTGCCCGTGGCCGACAGACAACGGAACTTAGCGCGTGTTTTGATATAATACATAAGTGCCAATTAGTCAAATAATTTAGTTTTAAGTGCTGGGACTGTGTTTACTGTTCAAAGACATTTCAATAAACTTCATCTTCATGGAACTATGGGCATCTGTTTAGACACTGGTGAGTAATATTTTTGTACTTATTCCTAGTTTTAGTTTTTTCCATATCTAACATTCTCATCTTACATTCCAATCTAACAAAGATTTGGCGCCCAACACGGGGTCGTCAACTGCACTTTGTTGGGCTCCAATCTTTAAACTTATTTACTTTTACTGAACTGTTATTATTGTACCTACGGTAGGTAGCCCACCTCTAATAACCTACTGCCCCTCCTTGAATCTAATCTATCGGGCTAAGTTCAACAATTAGCAACACATGTATTTTGGCACCTATGTACGTATAAAACTCCCTCCACTTTTAATTTCCGTGTACGGTATGCTACTCCATCTACGGCTTACTACAACGCAATGCCCAAACCACTGGCAGCATTCGATAAATTCGAATGGTATTTCCACAAATTGACAAAAATTTTGAAAACGCTCCAAATTACTAATGCCCGCGCTGATAAACCTGTATCAGAATTTAGGTAGATAGCATGTTTAAATAGCATATTTCTACTAAACTACTTTTTGAGGTCTAACTAGCAATTATTGTTTATTGTTGTTTTAGTGCCTAAGCCGTCACACTCAGGGTAATTTTTAAGTAAGTAGGTAATCAAATAATATCCCAAACTTTTAACGAGTTCGCAATTTTTTTTGGGATATTATTTGTTTTCTTAGAAATTATACAGTGCACCTTAATCACTTGTATTTTTGTCTATTTAGGTTTCATCGCCGTTGAGACTAGCGATACAGCGTCAGCCAATTTCGGAATGATATCTTACACATTTAAGTTATGGCAGTTCCTTAATCTGAAATGCGCGCCATTTTGTGAAAAGGATAGGCATAGGATTTTGCCTACATGGGAGTGGGGTTATTTCTTATATACATTAATGACATTCCTAACATAACTCGACAAAATACTATTTTATTTGCTGACGATACCACATTTATTATAAGGGGAGAAAATAATATGACATATGAAAGTGAAATTAATATGACATTATATAATACAATTGAATGACTGAATAAAAATAATTTGAAAATCAATTTGACTAAGACTAACGTAATACAGTTTGGAACATACAAAAGGGAAAAGATAAATGTTGCTATTAAATATAACAATACTGAGATTGCTGAAGTAGATTCAGCAAAGTTTTTAGGGATTTGGCTCGATCAGCATTGCAAGTGGAAAGAACACGTCAAACATGTATGTAACAAACTGGATAGATTCGTTTTCACCATAAAAAGTCTGAGACTACGCTTACGTACGCTTGTACGCTTGGGTACGCTTTGAGCGCGGCATCTATGGAGACACCTCCATAGATGCCGCGCTCAAAGCGTACCATAGATTACACCAATTGTATTATTGTATTGCACCAATTTGTTTGTGTGTAATCTTCGATAAGTAAATAAAATACTGTAAACTGTATAAAGGGAGGCTGTATTCGTAGACAGAGAAATGCGTGTATATCAGTCAGTGGCCGTAAGCGTGTCAATCAATCTCACCAGCGCTGTGGAGAGGAAAACACGCGACGGAGTAGCATGCTGTATGCTTTGTATGTGTTCTGTAGTTAGAACAATGCCTTCTGACGGAGAAGGTGATTCATTCGAAGAAGATGAATCTGTGTTTTCCAAGTGCAAAAGAGTGTTGTGTTTTTTAGTGCAATATTTACAGTGCGAAAGGAAACATTTGTTTGCAACATGACCAAAACGTAAGCAATTTTCACACACTTTGAACTCTTTTACCTTAGCAATACGAGACTCGGTAGGTAGGCTTCGAAACGATTCACATGAAAACAGATTGTGTGACTCATCGTCGCACAAAGGACATGCAGCTGGCATTTGCTGTCAAAAAGCCGTTGACTGGAGAGCGACCAAACCAGGATCGGTTTTTTTTGATCCGGAATAACGTCAAATATCAACCAAACGGTTGGTGCAATCGGTTGGAAACCGATACCATAGATTAAAGACAACCTAGAGGCCATGCCAACGTAAAACCCAAAAAAGTTTACAATAAAACCTTTGTCTGGCAAGCGACCAAAACTCGGTCGATCCGGCGGCGACCGAAACTCGAGCGCTGCCAGTCAAAGGTTAAGTTTTATGAGAAGTTAAAAGACACTTTAAACCATAGAAGGTTTGTCTAGGGTCGACAGTTACAACGTGTTGCCACACATTTGGCATGAAGTTATTAGATAATCAATTATTATCATAAACACACTAAGTCTATGTACCTACCTAACATTGTTAGCGATTGAAACATATGTTATCAATTGGTACCTACCACTAAAAACCAAAGCAACCAATACACAGTTAGGGGCCAGTCACACTACCACTAGGTTATTTATCGTAAAGTAGGTTTAGATAATTACCTGCACACAGGGTTCAACAGTAGGTACAGGGTGACTAGCGGTCGTTGTTAGGAAAAAAATATAAATTCATCACAAGATCGTAGTACAGTACGTACCTAGTATTTAACATTCTGTTACATTTTACAAAGTAACTCGGTATAAATTTTAAGTCAGATTTGACTTTAAGTTAAGGTATATAGAGGTAGAGGTAGGTAACTATTGGTATGTGGTATTGATCCGCCTGTTTGTAGCTAAGTGTATTTTAATCTAAGATTTAATCTGCTCGGTTTAATAGAAACCTGTTGTTGTATGGTATCTGAAAAGTATAGTGGCAAGCCAGGTGGAACAGTGAGAAGTATAGTGGCAAGCCAGGTGGGACAGTGAGAAGTATAGTAGCAAGCCAGGTGGGACAGTGAGAAGTATAGTGGCAAGCCAGGTGGGACAGTGAGAAGTATAGTGGCAAGCCAGGTGGGACAGTGAGAAGTATAGTGGCAAGCCAGGTGGGACAGTGAGAAGTATAGTGGCAAGCCAGGTGGGACAGTGAGAAGTATAGTGGCAAGCCAGGTGGGACAGTGAGAAGTATAGTGGCAAGCCAGGTGGGACAGTGAGAAGTATAGTAGCAAGCCAGGTGGGACAGTGAGAAGTATAGTGGCAAGCCAGGTGGGACAGTGAGAAGTATAGTGGCAAGCCAGGTGGGACAGTGAGAAGTATAGTGGCAAGCCAGGTGGGACAGTGAGAAGTATAGTGGCAAGCCAGGTGGGACAGTGAGAAGTATAGTGGCAAGCCAGGTGGGACAGTGAGAAGTATAGTAGCAAGCCAGGTGGGACAGTGAGAAGTATAGTGGCAAGCCAGGTGGGACAGTGAGAAGTATAGTGGCAAGCCAGGTGGGACAGTGAGAAGTATAGTGGCAAGCCAGGTGGGACAGTGAGAAGTATAGTGGCAAGCCAGGTGGGACAGTGAGAAGTATAGTGGCAAGCCAGGTGGGACAGTGAGAAGTATAGTGGCAAGCCAGGTGGGACAGTGAGAAGTATAGTGGCAAGCCAGGTGGGACAGTGAGAAGTATAGTGGCAAGCCAGGTGGGACAGTGAGAAGTATAGTGGCAAGCCAGGTGGGACAGAGAAGTATAGTGGCAAGCCAGGTGGGACAGTGAGAAGTATAGTGGCAAGCCAGGTGGGACAGTGAGAAGTATAGTGGCAAGCCAGGTGGGACAGTGAGAAGTATAGTGGCAAGCCAGGTGGGACAGTGAGAAGTTAATCGTATGTAGCGAGGATTGTATGTTTCATATAATCTATTTAAATAGATACCTATGTAGTGGATCAGTCATCTAGTATTATTTATGATGATTATTTTTTTTATCGATTATGGGACGCTAGCAAAAGAAAGGCAGCAGCTTTCTTCTGTGTATTTTTAACACCTCCACTGCTATCACCAATCCGCCTGCCAACCACTGTTTATAATTTTTTTTAAATTTTGCGGTTATGTTAGATTATTTATTGTGTTAAATCTACTATAACTACGATGTAAAAAATATGCAACATTTGCACGACTAAAATTTCAAATTATACTCTTTTCTAAAAACATAATTTTTAGTGTTTCGAAGATCGGAGATCGGTTTCGAAACCCACAAGGCATCGCTTTTTTTGCCCTTTTTTCCGTCTTTAATATCTCCGCAACTGCAGCAGCAAATAACGTGAAACTTAAAATAATAATACATTTCGTGCGCCTATACAGATTAAAAGAAAAAAAATTAAAAATAAAAATATATTTTTTTAATACAAATTGGGATGTCGAGATTTTAAAAGAGACCTACAATGTCAAGTGGGGTATCAAATGAATGGTATCAATTTGTACATTTCAATAGATAATTTTCAAAAGGGGGGGCTACCTCACCGAGTGGGATATCAAATGAAAGGTATTAGTTTGTACATCTCAAAACAGTTTTACAAACTAAAACAAACTGTAGGTTTTATACTTTTTGAAATATTTTGAAAAAAGTCGAAAAAATACCCATTCTACCCCCAATCTCCGAAGTTTGCTGAGCTATCCATCTGAAATGTATGTAGCGTTTGTAGATAGGGATCTATATTTTACAGGAAAAATAAAGAGAAGTCTGTAAATAGACCACTTTTTGAAAAATGGGCATTAAGAGGGGGGATTATTTTGAAAAGGGGGGCTACCTCACTGAGTGGGGTATCAAATGAAAAGTATCGGTTTGTATGTCTCAAAACAGTTTTCAAAATTTCTGTAGGTTAAACACTTTTTGAAATATTTTGAAAAAACTCGAATAGTTTAATTACCTCTGTACCTACCTCAAACCGATACATCTGAAATGTAAACCTTTAATTTTTTGGTATTCTTCAAATAGCAGTCTGTAACCAGAAGGCCAAGCATGGATTGGATTGTTCTCTAGGGTAGAATAGACAATAATGGCATCGCATCGTTATACATTGCGTACATTATTAAGTTGATAGAATTCATTTTAAATAATTTACGCATTCGATGACAAAGTGACGTAATTTTTTTCTATTCTACCCTAGACAACATTGCCCGTGCTAGGCCTACAGTACTTAAAGTACATATTGGTATACTTGACAACCGTTCGAAACCCTCGGCGCGCGAGACACACTCGCACTTCTCGGATCTTGTTTACCTATGCATAAGCAAATAAATACTAATTGATTTTATTTCATTTCATTTCAAGCGTGGTGATAATAGCAAAACCTTTGTTTGGGGGAGGCACGTTCAACAGTGTGTGTGTGTGTGAGTGCTGATGTGGGATTTTGTTTATCCAGAACAACACAATGAAGAGATGGAGACTACAACGGCGCAGCAGACGCGCGGCCCCAGCGCGTGGGCGGGACGCGCCACGCCGCCTACTGCCGGCTTCCCCATGCAGAACACCAGCCATGTCAAGTTCGAGCCGCCCAATGTGCCGGTTATATTCGTGCTGGGTGAGTTTCAGTCCACTCTTGGACATAGACATATGCTTCCTCACGCATAACACCAGCCATTTCAAATTCGAGCCACGTAATGATCCGGTTAACTAGCAGGTAAGGGAACTAATCAGAGGAAAGTCAGCAGCTTCCTTCTCAGTAATTTTAACACCAACACTGCGATTACCAATCCGCCTGCCAAGGGTAGTGGTTACGGGAGAAAACTGCGGGAGGCACTTATAGCAGTGGAAAGTCGTAGGCACACCCCGGCCACTCGCACGTTTTTCTATAAAAAAGCCTCGTCTCGGCACACACATGCGCATCTGTGTTACGCTACACGTGCAACTGTGTGTGGCGTCCAGGGTCACTTCATGAACATATTGTGCGAGTGAGATAGTTGCACAACAACTCAGACATTATTTATTTTTTCCTCTCACAAAAAGTGAAATCAAACCTCGAGAAAAATAAATTTCGTATGTCCATGATCAAACAAACAAACACACATCACGGTACATCCCCTGCATTTGGAACGCAAACTGAGCTCGACTAGAGGCCGGCGGGGTGAGGGAGCTCGGTCAGGTGGAGGACGAGGAGTGTCCATTCCATACGTTAGTATTATAAGGTATATATTCTCTGGTATGTCTTGATAGACCTCAGTCAGTCTGTCTGGATCCACCGTGGTGCAATCACCCGCCGCATAATTTGATTGATTTGAAAAACCTAAAAACTGACTAATATAAATAGCTTTATTGGCTTTTATCTCACGGGGGTAATGCCCATAATCCCCATAGGGTCGGGGATCGGTGTTTGGCGGTAGAATTGTTTTACAGGGGGCGGTGCTGCCCGCCCCCAGTGGATATCCTTTAGTCGCCTCTTAAGCCACCCGCAAGAAGTGTAGGGGTGGTGCAAGTTCTAAGCCGGCACCACACAGAATTTTTTTAAAGTCTGTTATAATTGTTCTGAATGTATGTTTGGTCCTCAGGAGGCCCCGGCAGCGGCAAGGTGACTCACTGCGACAACCTGATGCAGGAGCGGCGTGGCGTCATACACATTAATATGACGGACCTTCTGCAGCAGTACGCCATCGGAAACGGTCAGTGACTGGCTTCGCGGTATTCCGGGTCCTAGGAAAATATTATCTAACTTTGATAGGTACGAAGGGATGGACCTTTGAGCGCACTCGTAGTGTGTGTCCTGGAAGGTACGTTGCTTAACTTCGGTGATCGTTGTTCTACTTGGTATGTACCTTAATTATCTTTATTTTTAAATACTTGTTGTTATAGTGACGTTTTTACGGCTCGAGAGATACTCCCTTGACAAACGTAGAGCAAAAATCACAGCCCATACTACTCCAGAGCATGCGGGTTGGGGATCGCGGTAGAGTTATTAAATATACACAGAAGGGAGCTGCGGCCCGTCCTCTGGCGCCTTTTACGATATCCACGGGCTGAGGTGGTGGGGTCGATTCTCAACGGCAGATTTCTATAGCACCTGGGGAGTCCTAACCATGAGGCAACTATTGCTACAGGAAACCATTTGACTCCAACACACCCAACTGACATTTAGCGCGAACTCCACGAGTGGTAAGAGAGGTCTGTCGCACCCAATTCATCAGAACAGAACGCTCGAATAACTTCTTCATTTTCTTCGGCCGTTACATCTATAACCTTCTAACTAAATAAAGAGCTATCAATGTACACACTGCCCAGATATAAATGCAAGAAGGTAGTCTCCGACTGGCTCAAGACCCTTTCATATGATAAAACTGAACAGTTTTATCATAATTGAAACCCCCCTCGCTTAGCCTATGTCTCATCAAACCTATATTTCTTATTTTATGCACCAATCATGAACATTACTTATTTTATTTATTGTATATTCCAACATATATAAGATTACATTTATTTCATTCACGCGCGCACACCACATACGCACATACACACACTGGTCTCCTGTTGCCCAGACTCTCATGAGACTAGTACCTCGGGAGAGCAAGCACACATTCACACGCACTCACACATTGTTCTTTTGTTGCCCAAAGTTGTTCTTGTTGACTTTCATGAGACTGGTGCCTCGAGGGAGCAGCACCAATGCTGGACGCTACCAAATATCCTTTGTTTTTGATTATTTTGATGTATCTTCATTTCATGTATCTTCATTAGATTAGTAAGTACCATGTTAAACCGACTCAGTAACTCACCTTGCTACTCTATATACTTTGAGTAATTTTAATTATGTTTGATTTATCGGTTTGCAAACTTCGGAGTACAGAGGGTAATAGTAAAAATTTTGAGCTTTATCAAAATATTTCAAAAAGTATGTAACCTACTGGAATTTTAATAACTGTTTTGAGATGTACAAACCGGTACTTTATATTTGATACACCACTCGGTGAGGTAGCCCCCCTTTTGAAAATGATCCCACCCCTTTGACCATTTTTCAAAAAGTGGTCTACTTACAGACTTCTCTATATTTTTCCTTTAAAATATAGATCCGTATCTACAAACTACATACATTTTAGACGGATCGCTCTACAAACTTCGCGAAACGGATTTTATTAATTTTTCTTTTTACATATTTCAAAAGTATGAAACCTATAAAATAACAAGCTTAGTTGCTATGCTATAAAATCGAAACAAATAATGTATTTAAACTCACGCTTTTGTAAATGTGGAGCAGGCAAGTTACAGGTCTGTATTAAATATTGCCATCGTCTGCCACGAATTTTCAAAAAGGTGTTTTCAAATTCGTTATCGGTTTCGATTTTATGGTATATACATACCTAAGCTTGTTTTTTGCTTTTCAGCTACAATGCCTACTGCATGTTGGTTATATTTTATATAATATAATTTATTTAGTGTATTTGCTTACATCTCGTAAACTATGCGTTATAGGAAATTTCGTTACACTACATAATGAAAGCTGATAAAATTCTCTACAACTTTGGTTCCATACACTTTTTACCTGTTCCCAATAGTTAAATAAATATGAGCTCCGAAAAACGGTCGAAGCAAAACAAACTCCATATTCCAACGTGTTGCATTGTTTTGCATCGCAAATCGCACCATCGCGCATTGGCATAGCATGTCAGTGCCCCGTGAGCTGCATTACTATGACATTATGTTAATGCATGAACCTATGTCACATTAACAACATTAAAATCATGGTCAAACAGTACCTAGCTGGTAATTAAACTGGTGGGAAAATAGGTTAATATTTTGTGCAAATGCGACGCATAGCATTGACCAGATTTTTATATTTGAACTACATATATTTAAAACTATAGTGGGTATGTAGCTTTAGGTTTTTGTAGTAAAAATACAGCAACCCAGCTTTTGGAATTACAGCACAATATAAACCAGCAGAATCTTAAATTCTGATTCTTGAAAAAATAAAGTAAATATTAGGTCCTTACATATGAAATTGGCGTTTTTCGTACTGGCCACTTTAATCACAAATTTCTCCTCTTTGGTAAGGAATTCCAAATTCAAATTTGTACAGCTATAGACTCATGTATTTGTGCTTTGATGATCGTCATTCATTTGTTTTTTTTCTTCTGTTTTTTTCTGTTTGCGTCACTCATTTTACAAAATGGAAAACTTAAAATATCGCATTATTTACGAGTACGAGTTCCGCCGTGGCACTAGTGCTGCGGAAACAACTCGAAGGGTGAATGATGTGTATGGCGGTCGTGTTGCAAAAGAAAACACAGTTCGTTTTTGGTTCCAACGTTTTCGTTCTGGAAATTTTGACCTGCAGAACAAGCCCCGTGGACGGCCTGAGACTCAAGTTGATAATGAAGAGTTGAAGGCTATTGTGGAAGCGGATCCATCGCAAACCACGTCCGAGTTAGCTGCAGGCTGCGATGTTAGTGATAAAACTGTTTTAATTCACTTGAAGCAAATTGGGAAGATTAAAAAGCTTGAAAGGTGGGTACCTCACGAATTGACTGAAGCAAACCGGCAAACGCGCGTCGACTGCTGCGTTACATTACTAAACCGGCACAATAATGAAGGTATTTTAAACCGAATCATTACCTGTGATGAAATATGGGTTCTTTACGATAATCGGAAGCGCTCAGCGCAATGGTTGGATCCTGGCCAGCCAGCCAAATCCTGCCCCAAGCGAAAATTAACCCCAAAAAAGTTACTTGTAAGCGTTTGGTGGACTAGTGCCGGTATTGTTCATTACAGTTTTCTCAAATCTGGCCAGACTATTACGGCTGATGTCTATTGTCAGCAATTGCAAACCATGATGGAAAAGCTAGCGGCTAAACAACCTAGGCTGGTCAATCGCTCCACGCCACTGCTGCTTCACGACAACGCTAGACCACACACTGCGCAACAGACGGCTACTAAATTAGAAGAGCTTCAATTGGAAAGTCTAAGACATCCTCCGTACTCCCCGGACCTTGCTCCAACAGATTACCATTTTTTTCGAAATTTGGATAACTTCTTGCTAGGGAAAAAATTCAACTCCGATGGGGCAGTCCAAATCGCCTTCAAAGATTTTATTGATTCCCGTCCGACTGGTTTTTTTAGTAAAGGGATCAATGAACTACCTAAAAGATGGCAAAAGTGCATAGAAAATAATGGTTCATACTTTGATTAATTAAATATATTATATTAAAAAATATTCGACTTTTTGTTCCTCCCATACAAAACGCCAATTTCATATGTAAGGACCTAATAAAAAAATCAACATAATGTCGATAGACTCCAAAGCGACATTTTATTCGTAATTTGTTTTAGCATGGGTTCATAGCAAATGGCTTACAATGTCATCTAGGACCCATAACACAAGCTCTGCTTAGCTTGGAGCTAGCTAGATGATGCTGTGTGGACTATCCAGCATTATTAATATTATTAAAATGGTCGCAAAACTTACTTATCTACTAGCTTGTAAAACTTGTAAAACGCATCAATTCAAATAATTA
Organism: Eupithecia inturbata; assembly: GCA_963662085.1. Classification (NCBI taxonomy): domain Eukaryota; kingdom Metazoa; phylum Arthropoda; class Insecta; order Lepidoptera; family Geometridae; genus Eupithecia; species Eupithecia inturbata. The sequence continues at coordinate 1,885,761 of OY759180.1, read as the reverse complement.
CAAGAAAACTACGCAACTTGTGAAGAAACTGGTTCAAGGAACCAAATAAAGGAACCAAACAATGAGTAATAAATAACCTACGAATCAAAACATAACTCATTTCAAAAGACCGCGTCCTGAGGTCTGGACCAAATTATAATATTTGAATTTTATGTACTTCGAGTTTTTTACCAGTTTTTTTACTGAGATCTAGGCCAAGATTGACATCCAAACCCACCCACCACTACCAGGTTCGCCCATTAAGTTAAGGTTTTTCATAAACTCATGTTGAACCGAGTCTTACCAAATGGTTTGGTGGGTCGCAGCAACGGTTGAGGGAAATCAATCATTGATCCGTCATCCAAAGTGACTCATCCAAAGTATGTAGCTCTAACAAAATATAAGTCTTGTAGAATCCAGCCCTTGAGTGTGTTTCATAGAAAAAATATATAGGTACGTTTGTAAGTTTGTATGTTCGGCCTCGGATGTGTTTCTTCTTTTTTTCTATTGACTATAGACCAGAACTTCATTTGCTCAAATAAGTTGGCATAATTTTATTTCCGACTGTTCCTACTAATATGTACTTTATTGTTATTTGAACAGTAAAATGAATACTTTATGAAAATGAATAGTGAGATTTAATATTTCTATTATTAAAAAGTCAATGGGGTGGTTTACTTAAGTAAATGGGGCGAAAATTCACATCTGCCCAATTGACTTGAGTAATGGGGTGGATGGGAATTTTTGTTCCCAACCATCCCATTGATGGGGAGGTTAATGGGGCGGTTGGGAATATATCTAATCTCTGGGTGACACAGGCTACGTTTTGCCAAGGTATCACGTGAGCAAAGCTACGGGCAGTAGCTAGTATTTATTAAACACAAAAAGTTCATAAGTATGTACCTACATGAAATATTTCTAATACATACAAGAAACATTAAAGAAAGCCCATAAAGCATGGCTTAAAATAATAATAAAAGAACAAAAAAAATCATACATACGTAACTTGTCAGCTCGATAAATATTAAAGCTCTCCTTGGTTACGATATTTTTCGAGCCGATAGACTCGCATCACTATTCTTAGAAAGAAGCATAGTCTATGAAATATTGCATTCTTTCATTCAGTAAAAGAAAATAAATGCGTGGACGGAGCATAGTAGTTGAATTTAACGCGACGGTTTTAAATTATAAAACCGCCGCCGATTAGATGCACATTCCCCCTGCCCCTTCCACCTTAACCCTACCAACATAGATCCAACCTGCACTTTTCATATTTGTAAAGCATAACGCGCTATTAAAGTAATAGCGGGTAATCAAGTGTATGACGAAACGGAAACGCATTTGCATAGTAAACAGGTTTCTGGCGCTTATTTCGTCGCTTCTTATTTATTTATTTTTTATTTATTTATTTGCAAGTGGACTTACAGTTAAAACCAAAACGTCCAAGAGTCAGGTACTCACTTACACAAAAATAATAAATAAAAACATTGAAAGTCAAATCTTATACAATACATAGCAATGAATACAAATAATTATCAATCAATCACGTCAATCTCGAATCAATACAATTATCAATTCTAAAATTAAACTAATAATACTACATAAACGAAAAACTAAATAAATAAATAGTTTAAGATGTTATTACATTGCATTTAAAAACATATAAGTCAGCCTACACAACACATTTATACTGTCATCGAATATGTCGGATTCGTCTTGTGATATAGCTCTTCCCTTGTCCACTTTAATTCTTCTTATAAAACTTAATTTTGCAACAATGCGATTAGAATTGAGATTGAAACTGTTTTCAAGAGATATCTTGAAGATTATTCTGATATTTAGATTGCCTTTCGGACCTGATTCAGACAGACGACGTCAAAAACTTGGAAATTTATCGCCCTAAAGCCCTAAAGGTAGACGCTTTGGCCATCAGTTTGCCAATACGCAATCAATTTATCGCTTTGCTCTACAGTAGAATTTAATAATTTCATACAAGGAACTTCCATATCAACAACTCTTTAGTAAAATCAGTTTTAGAACTAAAATACGCTCTGGTAGAGTAATCTTCACTGCGGACCCGTCCTACGGACGCGCTTACTACTTCATCGACCTGCGTAATAAGTAAATGCGTCCACGGTCGTCAGGCATACATAATTCAGCGCTCTTGAACTTGCACTGAGCGAGCGCACAAATAACTAGTCATTTTGCACAGAAATTGGTTTTAAAAAAATGTACTTGTGTCAAAAGTTTGCTGCACAATATTTCAGTAAAAGGTTTGACCTTGGTTGGATATTTATTTTACTTAACTTTTCTTTCTTGAACGCTCGTTGTACCTGTCTTACTTTCAAAGTACCTAACTCTGCATGTATGTAGGTACCTAATAACCTGGAAGAGATGTTTCTAAGCGATAAGGCCGCCCATTGTTCTCATATCATATGTTATGTCTTTTTGAAATGTATTTTTGTTGGTGTAAATACAATAAAGCATTATTTTATTGTATATTGTAATGTTTACTATATTTCTACAAAAAATATTGGTAATAATATAAGACTGTAGAGTCTTATATTATTACCAATCTCTACAACAATATCGCACCTGTAAAATGTTATTTAAGTATTTTAATTCTCTTTTTCTTACTTATTCAGATTTAATTCGTTTTTTTTTTATCTAAGGTATTTTCTAGCAAAACGTACTAGGAACAATTTTAAGAGATCTAATATTAAGGGCCCAGGGGCCGAATTACACTAAATTAATCGCTTCACCATAATAATGGTATTGTCTCAGAATGACACATTTGGGTATTTTACCATTGATGAAAGAAACTACAGATGGAGTGAGGGACGCGCGTCAAAAGTGTCAAGGTTGAGACCATTCTATCAAGCTTTCCGTGTACGATCTATCTAGAGTTTCTTTCATCTATGGACGATTCTGCGACGATACCATTGTCATAGTAAAGCGATTGGTTAGCAGAATTCGGCCCCTGCAGATCACCCCGTTTTAAAAAGCTGTAGCTAAAGTTATTTTATATCCAACCTAAATCATAAGATATCATTCTAGAACAATACAAACGATGACACGAATCAAACCATTTATTATTCAAGTCTTTAAGTCAATACGCAAAGACCTATCATTTGTACGAAAACGTCATATCATGTATGGGAGCCAACACGTGTGCCTGTCGGCCAAGGCTTCGCTACACGGGTTTTCCATTTTACCCCTTTTATTCGGATAGCCTAATAAATAATGCTGCACTATTCATTTCAAAGAACTTTCTAGGTCTAGATTTTAAAAACACTAGGTATGATATGTGTTATGAGTTTTCCTGTTACCGTACAGGAAAACTAATTAAATAGATATTTATTCTAAATGTTTTTCTATGGTGCACTCAACACCATTACCCTCATAGAGATATAAAAAATAAACAGGCCAAAGTTTATTATAGGTAGGTAAGTACAAGGTAGGTAAGGTGCATAAAGAAATAAATGGGATTTTATTGACAAAGAAAATTACAATCAAATGACAAAAACAAATTAGAACTGGTATTTATAATTGAAACAATTATTAATACAACTACAAATTGTTGCAAGAAATAAATGTGTTATTTGACTACAAAATTTACACTTTAAAGTGATTTTAGTGTTAATAACCATGATGGTTTGTAAAAATGACGAGTCTTCTCAGATTTACAGATTACTGAGGGTGCTCTTAGAAGATTAATAGAAGCGGAGTAATTTACTACATGTACCTACGTATGTTCTGCGGCAGACATTGTAGCGTCGGTGGATGGAGGCGGCTGTTCGTGAGGTTTGTGGAGGCCTATGTTCAGCTGTCGTATGTGGACGTATAAGGCCTTTGATGATGATGATGTTCTGCATATTTTTAGGATCTAGAACCAACTGATTTTATTCGTGGGTATTGGACATTTTCAACAGAACCTTGCTGGCATAGAATTTTTACACTTTATGGAATAAATATTCAAGTGAGACCTGATTCTCATTTTCAGATTTTGTGGTAAATTATTTATACTTATCTCTCTCTTACCCCCTGACATATTCAGATTTAGTGGTTCATTAATTATTGTTTTCTCCCTCACACAGATATGCAAGACTTCGGCAATCTGTCCAGTAAGACAGTGACGGAAGTTCTGATGCTGGAGATGAAGATGGCGCCCACCGCTAAGACATACCTCGTGTCAGGCTACCCGAGGTCCATGAGGGATGTCGCTGAATATTCTGATAAGGTGAGGTTATACCGTCAGCATCGTACGAATTTTGTAAAAAACAATAGAGTATATTAATATTTATACAGCAATAAATTAATATTAATTACATGTTAATAAGATGCTACAGTAAAATAATAATGTAGGGCTATTTCATTTGCTCTTTATGGTCATGCAATGATTTGTCCATTGATTTATCTATGATTGATAACATGTCGGCAATTCTTGCCAAGTTTTATCAATCCAATAATAATTCAGACATCTAAAAAGATGCATAAAGATCTCTCGTTGGGAAACGTTAGTAGCTAAGAAACGCTCAAAGTCAGAGCGAATGAGAGTCAAAGTCAAAGTCAAAACCTCTTTATTTCCATAAATACAATAAATTTACACTTAGAAAAGGTCAAATTCTTAATAATTAAACACTGACACGGAAATAAAGTGATATTTTTGATTTCAGTCGCTTCGGTATGTAGATTAAAGTAAAGAAGCGACGAAGAAACCTTTAGCCTGTTAGGTAGTTGTTATTTTACGAGTTGGAGCAAAACCTGACCCAAGCTTTTTTATCCTCTAGATAATAGGTTTTCATAAATATATTGACATGGTACTGTCATTAATGTCATTATGCTTATTTGTTTGAATTTATCACGCAGGTATTCTCTGGGACCCATACTATAGATAGCAAGAACAGCCCTCTTCTGCAACACAAATACGGAGTTAGATGTATCCACGTCTGTAAGATGACGGATTTTTTTGACAGCATACGCTGCAGAACTAAGTCTCTTCGATAGCTTGTCTATGTGTGGGCCCCATTGAAGTTTATTATCTAAGGTGATTTCTAAGAAAACGGTACTTTCTACAATTTCTAACGTTTCTCCTTTTACATTTACATCAGCCTTAACTTGTTTAACATTAGGAAGAATAAATCTAATACATTTCGTTTTGGTTTCGCTAAGCAAAAGATTATTGACACTAAACCAATGGACTACTTTTGAGATTGCATTATTCACATCGTCGAAGTTCGTGTTTTGTCGGTTTATTTTAAAAATTAATGAAGTATCATCAGCAAACAATACAATCTCGTGATTATTCTTAACAAAATGAGGCAGGTCGTTAATAGGAAAGGGCCGAGGATAGATCCCTGCGGTACACCCATTGCAACTACAGACCCCGAAGACCGTTTTCCATTAATGTCAACTCTTTGTATCCTATTACTCAAATAAGATGTAAGAAGACCCAAAGAGGTGTTCCTTATTCCATAGTGATGTAGTTTCCTGATTAATGTTTCATGGTGTACGCAATCGAATGCTTTTGACAAGTCGCAAAAAATGCCTAATGCATCTTGCGACTTCTCCCAAGCATCAAAAATATGCGATACTAACTCTACACCGGCATCAGTAGTTGACCTGCCGCGAGTAAACCCGAATTGCTTACAATGTAGCAGGACATTTCCATTGAAATGCCTAAGCAATTGATGTAAAATAAGTTTTTCAAAAACTTTGCTGAATGTAGGCAGTACTAATATTGGTTTAAAGTTAGTGGGGTCAGACCTATTACCCGATTTAAATAGTGGGATTATTTTACTACATTTCATTAGATCAGGATATACGCCACAATCCATAGACTCATTAAATATAAAAGCTAGATCTGGTGCAATGGTATCAATCAATGGTTTAATAATTCTAACGGAAATTCCCCAGAGATCTGAGAGTAGGTGCCTAGTCCAGTATTAGGCCTGGGAATTTGATAACTAATTACCTACATCTTCCATCTTCGTTTGTCGTGTTAGATCGGGAGGAGTGGATGTAGAAAAGGGAGGCCAACAGAATACTGACAGAAGGTGCGATCTTTACCGTAAATTGGCGAACTGAAAAAAATACTAATCAGCATAAAGTACCCATATGCAATTATTTTTTCTTTAGAGGTAAAGGCACTGTTGTAAAAGATAAATAATAGATGATGGAAACTGTAAATCACGGCGCTCTGACTTTCGTGAGACGTTGGGAATAACTCATGTATTTAAGTATTTGCTTTTGTGTGTCAATAAATTAATTTTCTTTATTTCTTTCTTTCATTCAACTGCTTTTAGAGCAATGCTAATACAATTGACATACTTCAGAGTCTGGACACTCGCAAAAGCTTCACAATATTAAATCTGTGTCAATAACAATATTGTTCGCGCACGTCAATTCCATGTTAGCACAGCCGATGCGTTCCTAGTAAAATGATTCACAGACATGACAGCAGGACAACACAGGGGTTATGGACACAATGCTACGTCATCATGGGTGGGGGTGACTCATGAGCAGGTGACGCGTGGGGTTAAACATCTGAGGGTAGGTAGCTATTGATTTGATAAAATCGGTGGGGGACAGACTCGGGATATCTGATTAGTTCTAGGCATAGGAATTACTATAGATCCACGGTCTGTCGTGTTTCTCTGTTATCTTTTCACGACAATACGACTGAACGGATCTTTATAAAATTTATAAGATGTATCCCGGGGACACGCAGACTCCTTTTTATCCAGGAAGAGCTTGTTCGAAGCCGCATGTAGAAGCTAGGACTGTATAAATTTGCTGGTATAGGTAACCTTTGAAAAGTTGGTGGCAGAATTTTTAGCGGATATATAATATGAGCGAAGTATGTTCTGAAACGACGTCGTCGTCGCGGCTCGCTCGCCGCATACCTACTCGCCTCGCTTTCAAATCTCTCGCAAATCGCCAGTGTAATAAGATTCTTAGATAACTTGAACTAGCTGTTTCACTAGCTGTTTTGTGTTTACTGACGGTCAGGCCAACTCCCAGATGTTATTCGACATAATTATTGTGCTAACTTCTCGGATATGATTGACCGTGTAGCTTCTAATTAAGTACCCCAACGTAAAACTAGCCTTCTCAGTTCATGATTACATACGTTTTAATATTTATTATAGTCGTAGATATAACCCAGTGTCCTTACTTCAAGATCTCTATCTGCTAATGTAATTGTGCCGGTGACGAGCTACGTTTCATTTTATATACGTTTTGCTGTCGGAAGGTTGTTGGTTGAGGTTAATTCCATCCGAACAAAAACATTAATGTAAAATTATGCCAATTTTCGTCTCGTGATACTTCCTTCGTAAAAATTGTTGCGATCCCGAGAAGATTACACAGGTAAATTGAATTTACACAGGTAAATTGCCAACTTCATGGTCGAAGGTAATAAAATGGCTTACTTGCTTATCTAACCAACTTACACAGGTAAGTAGTTTAGATAACTTTCGAGAAATTTTGAAAATGTAAAGTCATTTACAACGTTTTATTTACCATGATTTGAGTTTTGAGTTTTCCAATATTTCAGCACAGTTTCATGCGCCATGATCAATGATCACGGAACAACTATGCCTACCCCAACTTGTTAATGTTACAATTTTCTCTTTATCCCTGAATTCGACCTATATTCCAAATTTTTTGTCTAGAAGTACCTAAACCTTTTTATGATGGGTCAGTCAGTCAGTCAGTCAGTCAGTCAGTCAGTCAGTCAGTCAGTGAGTGATGACGAAATAGCAATACTTTAAGCGTAGATATCTCCTAAGCTAGATTTATTAGAATCTTATAGTTGTAGGAGTCGGTTAACTACTCGTATGTTATAAATAGCGTACCTAAGTTTCATTTGCAACAAAGATATCGATAGCAAAAAAAGTGCAGTTCAATAAAAGTGTTCCCGGTGGCCACAACGGTGGTCCCTGGTTATAATTTTATTAAACGTTTATGTTTCATTTTTAATGTGATCTTATTTAGGAATCGAGAATTTAATTGCAGTAACGTTAGCTTTATTGACAATAATTGGGGCGGAGTGCGGGCTCCGTTGAAAACGAAACTTTTGACGAGCATTCTTTACTTTCGAATTTGAGGATATCTTAGAATCACACCCCAAGGTATTATGAAACCATGCTCAGTCTATGCCTGACTAAAGCTTTTGTCATAGAAAATCGTTGCTCAAGCATGGATGACTGAGCAAGTTTTGTAATATGGGCCCTAGAGCCCTAGGCCTTATCACCGATGGAGGTTACTTACAGCACAAAAGTAGAGGTAGAATGCGAACGGAGTTATTTTAAGAAGCTTATAGTTTAGTTTCTCTACCATCATTTTCATTTTATTTTATATAATTTTTAATTATAAGTAACTAATTGGTTAATTTAAATCGTATTAGTTGCTATATAATTACTAAATAAAATGAAACGAGGTTTTTTTTGCGTCATACCGTAGAATAAGTTTTTAAATTTCCCTACAGATCCAAACAATAAGCGGTGCAGTCCTAGTAAGCTGGCGGCAGCGCGTCCTAGAGCGTCAGATAGAGTACGGAGCGCGGCTGGGCCACGTGGTGCTGAGCCTGGCGCGGATGGAGCTCGGCAACTTCTACCGCCACGTGATGCCGGTTGCTGACTATCTGGATCAGAGCAACATGCTCGTAGCGGTGAGTCATTATCTAGCTCTTATAGATTGCACCTAGTAATGTTGACAAATAAATAAATAATGCTGGACAATTCACACAGCATTATCTAGCTCCGACCGAGCTAAGCAGAGATTGTGTTATGCGTAGCCAGTAGGTATTATTTACAAATGATTCTGGCCGTAGAGAAATCCTTACGAAAAATTATCGCACGCTGGAGGGCGTCCTGCATTTGTGAGCAGAAAGTGTTTTCAACCGACTTCGAAAAAAAGGAGGAGGTTCTATGTTCGGCTGTATGTTATTTTTTTTTATACAGGTGGATTTTTGAGGTGGGACAGTAAGGGCAGGTACTTTAACCGTTATGGTTACAGGAAAACGTTCCTAGGAGACCATCCATAACTTTTTGGGATATTCTGAACTGCATTCACAGATTTTGGAAAAAATGTACAGTCAGCAAGAAAATGGTAATTTTACACAAAAACTTCTTTTGATGCCAATCGATCCTGTTTCTTTTAAGGAACAAAAGTCTTTACTGGACCGACTCATTTACGTAACACTGTTCTCAGAGCGGTCGTGGTTACCATAAAACACCTAACTGAACAAGTGATTAATTTAAAACTATTAAAAAAACCCGACTCGCTCCATGCTTCTGCACTTTTATTGGCAAATGAGAGGGTGAAGGCATTTATCAAAAACGCTTTAGCCGTTTTGATGCTTGGAGGTAATAAAGAGCGTCCGCCAACCAGATAAAAACATTTGGAAAAACCAACCCACCCTTTGCGTTTTTTGAACAAAATGTACGGAAAAGGATTGACCGATATCTGACTGATATATATATTATATTATTAATTGTGGTACTAAAACCTAAATTTTCGCAGTAATACTAATTTGTTAAGAAAAACCAATTTGTTGCATTGTTATGTACAATTAATTATTTAGTACTAATTCGTCTAGATGTACGTGTCAGCTATCTATTTCGATACGTAAGTACCATGTACTATATTTATCGGAGCCTAGATACCGATAGATATTTATATAAGCAAGATCGTGATAATGTGAGCTACGTCACACATTGTTTATTACATTCAAGCAATCGCAATAATCATTTGGCTCTAGAAATATATTCGACTAATATAATTGTCTATCATTCTGGCACACGTTACTCTTATTTTCGCGAAGACTTTCATCGGCCCATTAGCTCAGTTGGTTAGAGCGTCGTGCTAATAACGCGAAGGTCGCGGGTTCGATCCCCTCATGGGCCACACATTCTTTTTATGTTTCTATATTTTTACATGTTGCGAAGTTAATTTTCTTTCCACTTGCATAGGTACGTTTCATTGAAAGCTAAATCAACAGAATTATCGACGTTGAAAACCCATGCCTCGACAATATTTAAAGTGAACGGTCTACGGAATACTAGAATAAATTATTAGACAGCAAAATGTCTGGTCTTTACATGCATAGTCTATAAGAAAATTGTCTGTTTTCAAACGCTTATGGTTTCTTTTTTCTACATTTCTAGAAAATGGATTGGTTTGTTTTTATTAACGACTTGCTTCCGCCCGCGGCTTCACACGCGCTTTTTAAGTCGCCTTTGGTCGTCCCCGGGATACCATTTAGCTCCCTGCCAAATTTCATTGAGATCCATTCAGCCGTTTAGGCGTGAAAATGTAACAAACAAACAGACTGAGTTACTTTAGAATTTATAATATTAGTTTGGATTAGAGGTAAGTAAAGTTTTGATTATACCTACCTACCTATCTATCACTGGATTTTATTATACGTACTCGTAAGAGTCCAATAAGGAACTATTCAACGAGTCTAGACTTAAACCTCCTTTTGTTCGATACTATTATATACCATAATAAATCAGTCATTCGGTTCCCCTAACACAAGCTCTACCTCGTCATCATCATCAGCCCGCATACATCCACAACTGAACGTAGGCCTCCCCCAAACGACGCCGGTGAGACTTTTTGACGTTAGTAACGAGACGTGATCGTGACGTTTCCTTTTTAACCGACTTCAAACAGGAGGAGGTTCTAAGTTCGTCTGTATGTTTTTTTATTTTTTTTATTTTTATTTATGTGTGTTACTTGATATCTCCGTCTATGGGTAGCCGATTTTACTGATTCTTTTACTATTGTATAGAGAATGGTCCCGAGGTGGTCCCATAAAATTATTTTATTTTATTCCCGAGGGATTAGTATTTATCCCGTTAAACTTAAAAAGCAACATTATATTTTTGAAGAATCACGACTAGCTACAACAGTTTTGGTTATATCTGCGCCAATTGCTAATAAATTTTGATGATTGTTTCGTTGTTGTATAAAAATTGATTTTGAGGTCCCCTATAAGTTTGATTCTCGAGGAATTGCTATGAGCGCTATAAATCGTAGGTTTGTAAAAAATCAACACAATAGTGATCTTTATTACTGTAATGGTTTCCATAGCAACGGGCGTCAACAGTTTCATCCATGTGTCATAAAACTAAATTAAACTTGAATTATAACTAGATGTCGCCAGTGTTTAACTAAATTTTTTGTACGTGATAGACCTTCGGTCAGGGAAAGTAAGGGAGGGGTGATTTCGTTCATCCGAGACATAGATGAATATTATCTATAAACCGGAATTTGAAGTCGGTTTATCGTTTTTTAAAACACGCCAAATTATTCCGTACAATTTGGTACAGCGACCCTATAAAGAGACCTACAATGTCAAGGGGGGTGTCAAATGAAAGGTATCAGTTTGTACGTTTCAAAACAGTTTTTGAAATTTCTGTAGGTTTCATACTTTTTGAAATATTTTGAAAAAACTCGAAAAATTACCCATTCCCCCCCCCCCCCCCCTAATCTGTACTGAAATGTATGTAGCGTTTGTAGATATGGAACTCAATTTTACAGGAAAATTCGCCCTTTAAATCAGTAGTACATTACCCATCCTTATTATCATACCAGATCAGTGGCATCGCCTGCCGTGGGTTGACATTGTACGTTGGCCGTGGCGCGGAGATCGATCGCTTCCCCCGCCTCTATATTATACATGGCCATCGATTTGTCAACACTGCCATGTGCTATTTGTTTATGTGCTCGTAAGAACACGAGGGTTTTTCATTGAATCTTAGAGGTTTAAGGGTCTCGCTGACTGACGCGGCCTGCGATAGGGCCAGTGCAATTTACTGGCTCCACTGCAGACCCCCTAGAACTTCGACCAAGGCATTCCCTTACAAAATTAAAGGATGCGGGTTCAAGTCCCACCTGAGTCGTAAATTTTTGGGATATGCTAATTCATAAGACCAAGGCAGCCATTTTAGCTTTCGCTATTTGTTAACATTGTAAAGATATAAACAAAGGTAGAATTTAGCTACAGCCACAAATAATTCCAATATCGAATCAAGTCTACAAAGGACATGTCTACCCATTACAAATAGTAACTTTATTGTAAAACAATTGAGTTAATTATCGACTGGTAATTCCACCACTTATAAGGACACGCATATTTAACAAGGTCCTTAAAGTAGGTAATGGTAATGATGCCAATTGTCGAACTTCTGTGTGCTATCGATCCTCGCTGTCTAATACAAGAGTTTACAATTCGATTTATTTATCGGAATTTTGTTTTTGATAGTTTAACATATGCGGTGCAAAGCAACTCAACAGCTCTCTGCAATTGAACAGTGTTGCAAACTAGTGGCGAGGCTGAAATGAGTAAAATTTAAAATGATTACGTAGGCATTAAAAAAACCTTAACGCATGAAAACTGAATAATCAAACAAAGATTCCTCCCTCGAAATGTTTCAGTTCCGTGTCTCTCCAAGTCTCTTGAAGATACAAGCTAATCAGGCAGGTGCACATTTGCCTATTAATAATTTTTCTGTGTGCCATAAAATACTCTGAACAAAAGTTAAAGAAAAAAATTATTATAGGTATTGATTCTTAAATGCTGCATGGCATCTTATAGACTTTTTTATCAAGATTGGATTTTGCTGTAAATGTCTTTTAAAAAGGCATTACTAGAATGAAGTTTATATGATTCCAAAATAGCGGCAATGCGCTTAAATTTATTTGTCTCTTTGAATGTGTGGTCAAACTGCGAAAGGGCAGCGAGTTTATCCCAGAAACAATGTCGACTTGGAGTCTACGCGGCAAAGTCGGCCAGCCGCCAAGTTTACAAAACACTGTCGAGTGTCTATACTCATATAATATATGTAATATATAATATAATATATAATACTCATACACTGAAATGTCGCAGCAACCCGCTGGTCTGTGTTAGCGGGCTCGGTGTGTAGAGTCCAGTTTGTCACCATATTTGATGTCATCATCCAAATAAGTAGGTAAGTACAAAGGCCTCTCGCAATACCTCCACAATAATCGATCCCCACTACAACCCAGACCAGGTTCAGGTTAACTTATCAGATCGTCGGGCCACCACGTGGGGGTGCCATGGTGGACCGACGACCTAGTAAAAGTCGCCGGACACTACTGAATGCTGGGAGTGCAGGACTGGCAATGCAATAAGTAATCAAATACTTTTTACTACCTACATAATTATGATCCAATTATCACCCGATTGATCCGTGGGAATTCTCGCGTCGTACACATGTGTTTTACAAGAATCTACTGTTTATAATATACGGGCCTTATAAATTAAACCATTGTTTTAAATACTCGTGAAAATTACTGCCATGCAAGTCATTTTCACGAGTAAATTAAATATAGTATTTAATGATAAGGCCTTCCATAAATGGTTTCTGACTCATTGTTTTTATAGCGTAGAGGAATATTTTAATTTTAAACAGACAAGACATTTTTGATTTAATTCTTAATAATTTTATTATGTAAGTAGATAGGTTTATTATTTAATATTCACACACCAGTACATAACTGCTGGTAGTATTACATTGATACCACTGATACAACAACAACATTGTAATATTGGACATGTTTTCTGTGAATAATTGTACTGAGTATTTTAATTTTTAATTTTCTTTATTCAGGACAAAAAACAATTGTACATTGCAGACTTATAATATAATGTATTTATTCTATGTGTTTCTAAATGTACAACCAATCACATTATCCACAGATTACTACAGAAGTTTTACTTACTACATAGTTGTTGTATAAAGGTAGCTTAATGGTTATATTAATGCTTATTTATTTTATTAGTATGTGTTAAATGCAGATATAAGGTTTTTATAATGTTATTTTTTAAGTGCAATAAAGTGTTAATTCATTCATTCATTCTATTCTATTCTTTAAATTTATTTTACTTCGTTAAATGAGTCCTCAGTTTGTAACCAGTCGCCAGAACGAATGAACGTATACGGCTGAAGCTTTACATGCATGAATTTCTGGACCAGGAATATTTAAACTGCCATTTTATTTTTTATCCCCAAAAACCGCGACAAACCGGACTAGCTAGTTTCACGAATAATACAAATGCGAAATATTGGATGTTTGGATGGACGCTCGTTACCTCTTCTTGCTCAAACTACGAACGGATCAGGTAAAATATTCCATAATTATGTGAAGTTCTAGACCTAGAAATAACATAGAGGCTATTTTTAATCCAAAAACCTAGCTACTTCTCGTGGCAACTAAAGCCACGAGAAGTAGCTAGTGTAAAAGAACTAAACCGGTCAACTAGTAGGCGTTACTTGAAACGTATTAGTTTCAAGGAAGCCATGAATTTTTTGTATCGCCGCCGTAGAGTTTGGCCTGAATATGAGAGTAGAACTATAATCTATAAGTATGATGAGGGTTTTGTGTTTCTTTATAATTAATTTGTGCTGTGGGCGGGTGTTCCGCTTGTATGTTTGCATTTTTTATTGTTTCCCCTGTCACAGGTAATTGGGTTATTTGTTACGTACAGTGTATTGGACATGTAACACATTAATTAGAGAATTGCCTTGTGGTTATGAGTACATATTTGGAACTACTTCGCAAGACGATATTGATTTTTTATGGCAGAGCCTAGGTTGTAGAGAAAAGCCAAAGTGCATTTAAAGAATAAATGACCGCGGTTTTCGCGACGCAGAGTGGGAAATTTGGATAATATTCGCCCGGCCCGTGGTATCAGTGAACAGTAAGATTACCGCATACCCAACTGCAACCAAATTCGATGAAAAATGTTTGCAAGCAAACTGTCCATACTTAACCTAAAAATATCTTTGTTGCCGTGTATTTTATACGCAATTCATATTCACTATTAATTTGAGATCTTTTCTTAATTCTTAATGCTATTACAAAAAAAACGAGTAATTGCACGGTTTCATAGTCAAATTGTATGATTTTCGTTTGTTTCTTGAAATAATAATCACTTGTCAAATAATTTATATTATTCTATTGCGGATAATAATTATATCTGTAACTCGACGCCAAACGAAGAATTTTAATCTTTGCCCTTTTTGTTGTGGTTTGTGTACAAACATTTCACAATTAATTTGTCTGGGCCTATAGGTTTGAACAGGCCATAATTATTGGAGGCTAGCGTAGAGGGCTCTACGATGTAGAGCTACGACGTAGCACTTTCGTAGCAGTGCTACGTTCAATTCGTGTTGAACTTTGAACAAGATCTCGAACATTTTTACTTACCCGTAGGATAAAAGGGTTTAAGAATTTTTCAATCGCATCTGTAGTCAATGAACCATTTAAAGATAGTCGGAGTTTTCCTAACTTGTAACGAACGTAACGTATCTATACGAAAAGGTTATATACAAATTGGACTCACATTCTCTGTTTCAAGCAAAAATGAGTTCCGAATCTTAAAATTCTTTTGACCCATAAAATTGTATAAGTTTTCACGTATTAATTGTAAATTGGGACATACTTGGAAGACGGCAGGTGCACCATCCATGTTGTATGAGACAACGTCCCTGGTACTTTCGTCTGTAATCATCATCATCATGTAAGACCACAAACGTCCAGTGCTGAACATAGCACCTTCCACATCATAAAATATAGGAAAAAATAATGGGTTTGCCATAATCACCATGCTTAATTTGATTATTATTTAATTTGAATACAAGGAATAAACATAAACTCGCTGTGCCCACAACTAGACTACACAAAATTAATGTATCTTTTAAAGGGCAATGTATACGCTTCTACAACAAAACTCCTAGTGAGTTGCAAAAATTATCAGTAAATAAATTCAAACAAATTGTCAAAACCTTCCTGTGTAAAAAGGCCTACTATAAAATATCAGATTATCTAGAGGATAAAAAAGCGTGGGACGGAATTTGCTCCAACTCGAAAAATAACAACTAACTAACAGGCTAAAGGTTTCTTCGTCGCTTCTTTACTTTAGTCTACGTACCGAAGCGACTGAAATCAAAAATATCACTTTATTTTCGTGTGAGTGTTTAATTATTAAGAATTTGACCTTTTCTAAGTATACATTTATTGTATTTATGGAAATAAAAAGTTTTTGACTTTGACTTTTTGACTTTTACGTGACTTAGCAGGCAGATTAGTAATCGCTGTGGAGGTGTTAAATATACTCAGAAGGATGCTGCTGTCTTTAGTAGCTTTTACGGCATAATAGTAATTTATTAGTAATAAATAATAATTTCATTTACACACACGTTAGTATTATATACACATTAGTGATATACATTTGCATCGACGGGCTCAGTTTTATTTCAATTATTTATTTATTAATACGTTGGATGAGTTTTTGAGTTTGAAGGTTAACTCTTCCACAATATGATAACTGTAGCACTACTCTAGTATGACTATTTTTATTTTAACTTTATTCACACAAATTGAATAAAAGATGAGTTCTAGCAGTGAATGTGAAATATTAACACCAGAAATAAATTTGTAATTTGGATAAGTACCTAAATATAAATATTCGTCTACTACTAAAATCATCTCTTATTTATTTTTCTCGTATGTTGAATTTTTCTCATAGTTTAGGATGAAAAGCAGAGTGTGCCTCACGGTACCAAAATTATTTAACCTCGAGCGAGCTCGAGCTTTGAGCCTCGAGCTTAGAATTCCTCGCTTCGCTCTGGATTCAAAAAATCGCTTTCGCCCTGAATACATTATTTTGTTCCCTTGTGACATAATCTGCTACTTACCTGTTAATTAATTAAAATATACAGTGTACCAATTTATTGTTTATTTTGTTTGTGTATTTAATCTTAGCTTGTTTAAAAAAAAACTTGTACGTTCGAAATGATTGACATGTATAATTTCTTGTACCAATAAATGAATCTGAATCTGAGCTCACAAGGAACCCTCAGGCCCTTAATAAGAAAGCTTGCTCAGTCGTAGATTTATGCTTGAGTGACGTTTATTCCATAGAAAAGCGTTACACAAGCATAGAGCAAGTTTTCATAATACGGGTTTTAGTCAAGTCAAATTCTTAGATTAATTACATTTTAAAATCACATGACATTTAATCATAGAATATAATAAAAAACAAAACATTTTTTTTAGGTAAGTAGCTGTAATAGAATTGTCAAAAATGTAAAGTGTAAACGCGAAAATATATTTGTCTGTAAGAACTCTTAATATTTTTTTTTTAATAAATTCATTAAAAATTAGATCTGACATTGTTCAAACACTATTTGGTTAGCTTTATCGAATTACAAGCTAAAGTTTTAGAGATACGTGGAGCTAACGGCGCTAGAGTCCGAAGAAAGTCCCAAAGTTTTGCGACTTCTACGTCACTTGACCTCGAGGTGTAGTTGGTTAGCACATTCCCATACTGAGGGAAGGATACGGGTTCAAGTCCCGTCTAAGACAATTGTTTTTTGGGATATTATTTACTTACTAAGATATTTTTATGTTGTAGTGGTTGATTGTTTGACACACTTCTAAATATCCTTCTAAAACCTTTCGCATTTTAGTTATTCACGTGTTAATTTTAAAGTGGGCCATACTTGGAAGACGGCAGGTGCGCCCTCCATGTTGTATAGTCTGCGACCCCCATACTGTCCTGTAATTATAGACGGCTTTAAATATGAATAAGGTATCTATTGGGGGAGGGGAGACGCGGTGAGGTAGGTCAGTTATTAAATGGGTGAAAGAGGATATTTATTGATGTAGTAATTTCTCACCGTGAAGATTAAAATGGGCAGTATTGAGATTAAAACATGCAATAAAGTTGCTATGGGACAGCAACTGATGTTACCATTACCAATAGAATAGAATAAACATGTATTTCGACAAAAAAAGTATAAAACAATGAAACGGAAAACAGAAACGTAGCATGGTCGATCGATTCACATCAAAATCATATCAGAGGGAACTCTCGTACTAATATAAATCCATCTATTAAACAATATTCCTAATAACAAGTTATTTACCTACTCTTAAAAACGCCTTTGAAAGATTTATTACTGAATGCTATAACGGAAAATGTTAAAATAGTGTAAATATTCTGGTCTTTAATTATTGTAAAAACATCAAATTATAATCGCACCTAGTTCTAGCTGAGGAGTTTTGGCAGGAAATATAATAGACCCTTCGTTACAGGTAAACGGCGAGCGCAATCCAGAAGAAGTATACAAAGATTTTCGCGCCGCCGTTCTCCAGATCCTCGGCTCAACAGACGAGCAGTCAAACGGCGTCAGCGGCATTCCTGGCGAGATCGTCGGCGTAGAACGAGTGGGGGATCGAAACCGGGACAAAGACGGAGATCTGGACGGGGTGGGGCTAGAGCGGTCTCTGTCTATCCGAGACAGAAAGCCATTGGTGCCGAAGGTGCCGATACCAGTTGTACCAGCGGTGCCAGTGGCTGTTCCTGTGGCGAGGGCGGTGACACCGAAGGTAAGTTATCTGAATAATGCTCTGCTTATATTGATCTTTCTGGGCATCTGGGCGTGGGAAAAATACATTTAAGATCCTATATGCAACACAAAAACGTTCATCGAAATTTTAGCTTGTACCTTTCTGTCAGATAGCTTACAGGCTAACAGCTGTCTTTCTGAGTCGAGACAAAAAATCGTATAGGGCATTTCAAATTCTGCGAGACTAAAACCCTGTTAGCTAGCTGACGTGTTAACCGGTGTAAAACCAATTAGGTTAGTCGTAACTGTAATTAAGTATCTCATTGAAATGAGCATAGCCGGTCACAATGCCTACTTTTGATCCTTGATGATCTGTTTTTGTCGCCTAAAAGATAACTACTATTTTTCAAGTCTAGAATCGAATAATTTGTTGATGTAGGTTAGGGTCTTAGCGAGGGGATTATAAATAGATAATAAGGATTTATACTTATAAAAATTGGAAAAAAGTGATAAGAGCGAAGTCGACAATGCTTTTGTTCAATTTGTATCATTTTCTTTTATTTATAATTGTTGGTCGGCTTGTAGTGGAAAAAGGTTGAGCCTTTTAACGAACTCTATTGCCTACTAAGATATATTTTCCTATACTTTTTATGTTTACTAAGTGTTAGTTATAATGTTATAATTAGAAGATAGGTACAAAGTTACATTAGAGCTCTATAACTAAGTGATCAAACATTTTTCGACTCATTGCAAAGCTTTCCTATTTATTATTATTATTATTTTTTGTTCTGACATTTGCAGTCCATCCCAAGGTTGCCTGGAAGAGATCGCTCATAGCGATAAGGCGGCCGTTTTTGTACTTCGTCTACTCTTAGCATCTATTTCTGTATTGTTTTTCTGTCTTTCTGTGGTACAATAAAGTATAATCTATCTATCTTTCCTGTAATTTGGGAGAGCTCTAAAAATAAGCTCACAATAAACCCTTCTTGTCATTCCCAAACATCCCTGACTGTGACAATGCAATAAACAACAATTGAGTGTTGCCATAGGTACTATTCATGGAATAAGGTCGAACACGCCTTGACCTATTGAAGGTGTTTCCAAATATTGATAAAATATTGGTTCATTATCTTGGTAGATAGGGGTGAGACTTTGACCCATATTTGTATCACTTGCCAAATTGTAGTAATTGTACATACGGGGCTGCCAGTTCACTAGTTGTCTACCTTATGGAACGCTGCTTTTCAATTAAGGGCCGTAGTAAGAGAAGCTACTAAATAAATCTGATAATCAGGTCATGCAAGCAATGAAAATCTAACCACTTATTCACATTCTGGTGGAGATGCAACTTATCAACAAGATACCCACTATATTTTTTTTTGACGACCGATGTGGCGCGGCGGGCGAAGGTCCGCCTGCGACGCAGAAGGTTGCGGGTTCGATTCCCGCCTTGGGACAAATGTTTGTACGATCTGCAAATATTTGTTCCGGGTGTTCTGGGTATTTTCTATATATAATAAAAAATATCTATCTATGTTATATATTGTATTAAGTTTATCAGTCATCTAGTACCCATAACACAAGCTCGGCTTACTTTGGGGCTAGATGATGCTGTGTGGATTGTCCAGCATTATTTATTTATTTATTTATTTTATTTTTTATTTTATTTAGTGGTTGCACATTAAAAACAATACCCCTCAAAGTGCGATGATGGAACGTCCTACATACCTGGAATATCCACATAATTATGGTAGGTTCCTTACGTACCCATTGGGGTCAAAACAGAAATAGTGACAGTCGGAGCCGACAACGGTTGGCAGCGTCTGAAGTGACCAGAGATCGCCGCCGGATTTGACCGGACTCATGACTGCTTGTGACGTTTTGACCCTAATTCCTCCTCTAAGCCCTGAAATACCTTGGTCTATAATAATAATCATTCATTTCAGGCATCACAAGAAAAGTACCTTAACTAGTGTTCATATGATAAATACCTTAGAGACTATATAACAAACATAATTATTAATTATAAAAACTTAAAAAAGAACGGTGCCATTGGCACTGGGACGATGACGTGCGCGCGGTGTCGCGTATCAGCCTTCCACAGAACTTCCTGAACACGACACCCTTCGGCCAAAATCCGTTATCCATGAAAGCTGAGAGACGATCTGTCGGCACTCTCACCATAAATTATGCGAAGTTCACATTACGGCGTTACTCCAACTTCTTCTTTTGTATTCCTGCAGAGAAGTGACTCGTCGCATAAATGTTATTCCAGGCTGAAGTGATAAGAGTGAGAGGTGCGCAGACTAAGCCTGCGGTCCTCTGGGTGGTGGGCGGTCCAGGCAGCAACAAGGCCGCGCTGTGCCAGCGAGCCGTCTCAATCACCACGGGATGGACACATTTCAGGTAACTATACTGACCGGGATGAACAGGGATGGGAGTCGGAAAAAGATTTTTGAAAACACTTGTACTTATGGGGAGGTCGGTATTGAGCTGTCTCACGTCACGTCGAGTATTTATATATTTATTAGAATAGGTACCAACAGTATTTATATTATGTATAATAAAAACATGAGACAGGTTCTAACATGAACTTATAAAAGGTGGACACAACATTTAATATACTTAGGTATTTACCAATAATTAACAATTTGAGATCAGTTTTACTTAAAATTACAATAATTTTAATTTGAGGGAGTTTGACTTTGAAATAATAAACTCGGCGTCACAAAAATCGCACCTCTCTGAAATTATGTTTGAAGCTTCTCCAGCAGGTAGCGCATTTTATTCAACAAATATTAATATTATTTGAAAGTTTATTCAATTACCCTTAAATAAATAAGCATTTTAATTTATACACAAAGGAGAATGCTTTGCTACAGAATGTTGAAAAAATTGTTCGGAAATTATTTGTTTAAGTAGTCATTAGTTTCATCTGAAAGGAGTACAAGGGCCGATCCAGGTAAAATGTCAGATGAATATCAGATGGATAGTCACTGTCCAGACTTCAAAGTGAACACAAGCAAACAAAATACACTTCAAGATGGATACTACCGCTGAAGAAGCCGCTCAATTGATAGCACTGTTGCAATCAGGGATGCGGCAGTGTGATGTTGCTCGGCAACTAAACTTGAGCCGTTTTTCCATTCGGCGAGTGTACAACGGTTCCAAGAAACTGGTGGTTGTATCCGAAAACGTGGATCTGGTAGAAAACGCTGCACATCCGATAGAGACGATCGGTTCCTTGTAAGCACGTCTTTACGCAATCGCTTTTCTAATGCTGTTGAATTGCAACAGCAGCTCCGATCAGCTCGTAGAACTTCAGTAAGCGTCTCCACGGTTAGGAGAAGACTACGGGAGAAAAAAATCGCAGCCTATAGACCTGCTAAAGGACCAAAACTGTCTGCACAGCATCGTAGAGACCGACTGCAGTTTGCTCGCGAACATCGCGATTGGTCACTCGATCAGTGGAGGAAAGTACTCTTCTCTGATGAAACTAGGGTGACTCTTTTCTGTAACGACAGTCGTAAAAGAGTATACAGAAGAAAAGGGGAGCGATTCGCACAAGCTTGCTTCGAAGAATACGTCGCATATGGGGGTCGATCGTGCATGTTCTGGGGCGGTATTTCTGTCGACGGGAAAACAGAACTTGTGTGCGTTTCCCGAGCTGGAGGTGGTCGCGGACAAGGGTCGCTGACGGGTAGTCGGTACATAACGGAGATCTTAGAAGAGCATGTGGTCCCGTATGCTGGTTTTGTAGGAGATGGGTTCAAGTTAATGCATGATAACGCCCGTTGCCACACCGCAATCATTGTACGGGATTACCTACAAGAGGTCGAGATCCCCGTTATACAGTGGCCAGCTCGAAGTCCAGACCTAAACCCGATCGAGCACCACTGGGATTATGTCAAACGGCGAGTACGAGCACGTGAACCGGCTCCTGCCAATCTGCAAATAATGTTCCTCAAGAAAACGTGATCACACTAATAAGACCAATGAAGGATCGCATGGAAGCCGTTATCAAGGCCAGGGGGGGGGGAACACTAGATTTTAAGTACTTTTCATAAAAAAAATCACGTGAATAGAAATCATGTTTTTTCTTGCCTCACACAAACTTTGATTTTTTTATCACATTTAAAAAAAATATCTCAATCCTTTTATGTTATCTGAGAGTGACATAAATTACCTCTCTGATAGTACCCGTAATCTAGTCCTGGTAATAACCAAATATGATTAAAAGTATTTTTAAAAAGTTTTTTAGGTGGTGAGATTTTTGTGATGCCGAGTGTATAAAAATAAGTAAGGCGATTTATCGCCTTACTTATTTTACTTATTATTTTGTATTTTTACTTATTTTAGTCTTTTAAGACTAGCAGTTTGTTACACGGTGCTTGTCCCTAATAATACGCCTTCTTGAGAGACAGTCATTTTCCTTCATTCTCTCAACTTGTCTGAGCCATTTACTAGAAAAGATACCATTGTGTGAAAATATGCAGAATTATTCGTTTAGTCAGTTGTTTACCAGTCTAACTATCAAATCTCTTCCAGTCTTGGCCAACGCCTCCGTGCTTTAGCTGAGGCGGGCGGCGGGCCTGCGTCCGACGGAGTGCTCGCCAGAAACGCCCTGAGCGCCGGCGAGCTCGTCACCAAGGAACTAGTGCTCAAGCTAGTGCGCGCCGCTATGGCAGATGCCTCTCGATCCGGACATGGGCTGCTGCTGGACGGTTATCCGCGGGAGGTGGAGCAGATGGCGCAGTTTGAAGGGGAGGTGAGTTCTATTAGCATTAGAATAATATATAGTCTCTAACCATACAAATGTATACAACCGGTATGCTTCTTACGTGCTTCTGACACGTCACAGCACACCACAATAGTGTGCTTCTAGTTTTAGCATGTGCTGAAGAGTTGCCGCTTAGAACTGTTATTATTAGTAGTGTGCCTTAAGGCCAAAATTTTAAAATATTTGTTTTCCTCAGCATAGTTAATCGTTCCACCTTAAACAAACATATTGACATTGTTTTCCAGTTCCACATTGCCCCTCGAATGGTACTCCTAGACTGCTCGAAGCTGCAACTAGGTCGCGGAAGACGCGACGACTCAGTGGGGGCCTTCCGACGAAGGCTTGAAGTGTTCCGCGAACAGAGTCTACCCATGCTGAAGGTTCTAGACCAGGACCATCGGCTCCTGATCGTGAGTATGATTGTGAGTGGCATGCCTTTTGGGTTTTTCTAGAGTAGTCTAGATTGTTCAAGACCTGGCTTGAAGGGTTTCGCGAATAATTGTGAGTATGATCGTGAGTTCCTGCTGGAATATTCTAGACTGTTCTAAATAGTATTATACCTGGCTTAAAGTGTTTCGCGAGCTGTCTACCCAAGCTCAAGACTGGACCAGAACCGTCGGCTCGTGATCGTGAGTATGGTTGTGAGTGCATGCCTTCTGGGGTTTTCTAGACTTTTCTAGATAATTCTATCCCGGGCTTGAAGTGTGATTGCATGCTTTCTAGATTTTTGGTTTTTCTAGATTATTCTACGTAGTTCTATGTTTCGGAGAAAACCGGACTTGAAGTGTTCTGTGCCGCATTCTTTTTATATTCGAGTATGCATGCCTTCTAGAATATCCTAGATGTTTCTTGACTTTAGTTGCACCTGGAGCCCAGTCTACACATGCTAGACTCTGGACCAAGAACACCGGCTCATCGTAGAGAGTAAACAAGTGTGTGTGCAAATCACTTACAATATATACACCGACACCATGAACTGATTTTATCTTGGTTTGTGAGAAAGCTCATACTTCTGGGAGTGTTGCTTGATGAAAATCGGTGCTGTATTACAAAATACAAATAGTTTATTGGTACCATGTACATATTTAAAACTACATAATATACATAAACATAATGCAACGATACGATTTCTAAAAGTATAAAACTGTGTCGCGTTCAGTATCGCCCCTTCTCTGGATCGAAATAAAAAGAAAAAGATTATTTACAAAAAGTATTTAGCCTACGTTAACCTTAATTGATATTATAATTATATAGGTAGTTAATATACATACTCAAATTGAAAACTACATAAGATTAATAAATATTATTCAACGCTGTGACAATAGTGGTGAAAATAAATAAATAGTGAGAATTTAAGTAGGTACTTTCGAGGACACCTGTCTCAAGCAAGTCAAGGCAAAGATTATGTACCAATTGAAGAGGGGATCAGAGTTGGGAGAGTTTACAATATTCATAAATTTAATATGATAAAATAACATTAAGAAAATTGTGTGCAATTAAATGGGAATCTAATTTATTTTCGCTATAAGTAGTTCTGTATTATCATAAATTATATAATAGAAAGGGTTAAAAGCCAGGCAGATAAGTATTGTTATGATGGTTTACGTTAAAATCGTCAAAGGTTTTAAATTTTTCTTAAAATATTTTTTTTTTGTGTCTCAGGTGGACGGAGACTCTGACTCAGCTGAAATCCAGAACGAGTTCACGCGAGTCATCGTTGAAGAGATGGAGAAGGCCGAGGTCATAGCCACTATGCCCAGTCAGCACCAAACTGGTTAGTACGTAAAAACACCACAGTATATCATTCATATGTGTAGTATCATTAGTATGTGTTAACGCGTTCACTGCCTAGCCTCAGCGATGCGACACGCAAGGGTGCGTCGCTGTGCAACGATCTGTCTTACATCACCGTGTGCGTCGGTGGCAGTCAAAGTTCGCCTAAAGAAAACTTCAGCAATATTCAGCAACTCAAAATATATCTTCGTAATAATGTAACGAGTTTACGCGCGTCATTGTCGAGGAGTTGGAGAAAGCAGAGGTTAGCCACTATGACCAGTCAGCACCAAACTAGTTTGTATGAAATGGACCTATATTTTCGCAATAAGCTAAACGGGGATAGTCGCCCCAAATAAATATTTTAAAACAATGCCATAAATATTTGGTCAAACTTAACCTATAAATTTAAGATTACGATTTTTTCTTTTTTTTGCTAAGTACTATCTCTACTAGGAAAACTATCCCTACTCTACACGTTTCTGATCTACAGCGTGCGTTTTTAACAGACGCAGTATGGGAAAATCCGATCCTTAGGAAACAAGGATCCTTAGGATCCTTGTTTGTTGCTTGTTTCCACTATTCCTGTATGACGTAGCCTCTTTACAGCTGAATTTTTGATCAATTGTGTACTTCTTTTATGTGAGATTTATTTTAAGTTTGATATTATTTAGACATAAGGCAATCATGTAATTTTGACATAACTAAGTGCTCCTTAGCGTTCCTATAGTTGAACATAAATTAAATGTAATATCAGAGAATGCTCACAGGAACTTCACGACTTGATCACGCCATCTCCCTTCCACACAAGGTCGATGCCTCCACTCCAGGACTAGCAGACGTACGACGCATTACCACCCTTGCCTTGTGGATATTCAATCCACTCGCACTAAGCGGTTCTCCTCCACCTTTATCGTTGGCACCGCTAAGGACGGGAACTGGCTGCCTGCCTCTATTTTCTCGGCCAACTACAACCTGAGTCTCTTCAAGACGCGAGTGAACTGAGAGTGTCTTCTAGACCGTCATGATATATCGTCGGCCACATCGTGACTTACCTATCTATTGATAAAAAAATAAAAATAAAAGATCTGAGCGCTGAGTCCGGTTGACGATGTCGAGGTATCGAGACGTCGTCGACGTTCGACGTTAAAATATATAAATTAGAAATAAATAAATAATGTAATAATAATAATTTCTTGGCAAACACTCAGACAGAATGTACATAGGTACGGTAAATTCCGTCTATTTTCTTAAATTCTTAAATACCAAACAATTTCTCTACACAAACAGAACCCTCAGCAGCAATGCAGCAGTTTGCCCACGCGATGTCTCGAATGGCCAACGGACATATGAACGGATCGGTTCGTAACGGAGTCGCCCACAACGGCATCCCCAACGGTGGGACTAACGGAGTGGGCAACGGGTTCTTGCCGATGGCTGGTAACAAGGTTAGTATAATATTGGTTTCTGCTGGCTGCTTAGCGCATCTGCGACCTACACAACCTAAACAATTCTCTCAAGAGGGAAAGTTACAGCCATTTGTGCGAATAGGACAGGAATAGAATTTCGCGTTCGTAGGAGCGGGACAGAGCCAGACTATTGTATAAATTAATACTAACATACATTTTTCGAAACGCGTAAATTAAGTTATTTTTTATATTAAGAAAACTACACATCTAATTAAGAAACTGGCTTAGAGAAACCAAATAATTAGTAATAACCTACGAATCAAAACATGAGTAGTTTCAATACCGCAGGTTTCCTGAGATCTCGACCAAGTGATGTGCGAAACAGTACACTACCATAATTTATTTATCGTATATTTTTTTCCCAATTACGCTTCCACATTTGAGAAACCAAAGAAATAATGTTGAATTTTATGTAACTTGAGTTTCTTTACCACGGGGATCCCGTCAGATCAGAGATCTAGGCCTAGTTTGACAAACAAACCTGTGTACTATGATTAAAATATAGGAGACAGCATGTTGTATCTGTAGCAAGCAACTAGAATATGTTATTTAAACTTGGAACCAAAACGGTAAAAAACGCGTTGTGTTTACTGAAAATTGCACATAATACACGTGTTTATCGCTAGTCGATACGTTTGCAAACGTTTTGACTAATCAATCTATCACCATTTCATAAGTGGATCCGAGAAATACGTCTGTAGCTACAACTTCGACGACTGGTGTGGCGCGGCGGGCGAAGGTGCGCCTGCGAGGCAGGAAGTTGCTGGTTCGATTCCCGCCTCAGAACAAATGTTTGTACGATCTGCAAATATTTTCGGTATTTTCTAAGTGTAATAAAAAATATGTATCTATGTAATGTATTGTATTAAGTATATCAGTCAACTAGACCCATAACACAAGCTCTGCTTAGCTTGGGGCTAAATGATGCTGTGTGGATTGTCCAGCATTATTTATTCATTATTTATTTACAATAACAAAATACCAACAAACCTTAATTTGCAGGTAAAGCCGACCCTCAACAACACAGCTACGATCCCGACTGTCTCGCAAATGACGCACGACGACGTGAGAAGACTGTACGCGGAGAGCAGTGGGGATATCGCCATGAATACCCACATCTAGATATACCCATGGGTATCCTCATTTAACTATAACTTTAACATAATATAGTTATTAACATACCTCTAGATTCACGACAATTATGTGAGAAGGCTTTACGCGCAAAGCAAAGGATACTTCGCAATGAATACCCACATTTAGATATACGCATAATTTATTATTTCCAAGATTTAGGTAATAGTTTAGATTAGATTAGCATAATTAATTAACTTATCTAAGTAGTATAAATAGTAATATAGTCTGGTAGAAATCTCTGCAAGGGATAAGACCGCCAATTGCAGGATACTCTAGTTATTAAGTTTGGTAAGAACTTCTTACTGTTCTGAAGAAAACTCTGAGACCGCGCAAAGTTTCATGAGCTCTGTGAAGTTGGCTTCAACGGCTGCGCACTAAACCGAAAATAAGGCGTTGGGGGAAAGAACGGGTGGAGAGGGGATCTGTCTGTCAAACCAAGGTTCCCAGCAAGAATTTTGGCGTATTTTTATTTTGTCTAGCACATTTTTTTTTTTTTTTTTTTTTTTTTTTTTATTTATTTAAAGGAAAACCAGCAGCACATACAAAAGCTTAGAATTAGGAAAATAAAAACAGAGGGCTATTTTGTTACAATTTATTCTGCAATAATTTATTATTCAATTTAATATTGATAGAATATATAAAAACACCATAAGCTCAATGACGGATTATTTAAAACCTTAAATTTTAGAACAAATTAAACTTATTATAATAACTTAGGTTAACTGTAACATTAACTATATGAACATAAGTCAAACGTACACTCACTAGGAGAAATAAATAACTATTTATTTTCAGTAAACAGTGCCTAGGTACTAAGGTACATAGGTAAATATACCTAATGTAGATACTAGGAAGCCAAAAGCTCTTAATATTAAGACTTTTTGTAAAAAAAAGTTGGCAATTAAAAAACATAGCTTTTTGTTCGAAACTTTGGACCCGGCTCTGTAGCAATATTTGTTTTATTCGTGACTAACTCTCGCACCATATGCTAATATTATAAATGCGATAGTAACTCTATCTGTCTGTAACATATTCACGCCTTAACGGATATACCTCTTCCACTCAATTATTTGCTGTTTGGTAGCTCGCCTTCGCCCACACATGAGACCGGTGTCCTCAGGCGTACCAAACCTAACACATACAAGCACGCTAAACAAACACTACACATATACACACACACACCCTAACACACACTTGGTTTGGTAGCTCCTGTTGCCCGATCTCATAAGAGACCTGCGTTCTCGTGACTACCAAACACAAAACACACGACACTCACACACTACCTACAAGTTACGCTTAAAAGAGAATCCCAACCCATGTTATTGTAACTTACATATGTACAGAAATAAACATTTTTCATTTTCAGTTCGACTGACAATCAAATAGTCATGTCCTAATGCTTTACAGATTTGATTTTTTATGACAATTGATTTTGTTTATGAAGAAGTTGTAATCGATTTTGTTAATATAAAATAATTATTTGGTGGAATGAGAGCCTTAAGTTTGTACGCTATCATAAAAATAATGTTTGGTGGAATGAGAGCCTTAAGTTTGTACGCTATCATAAAAATAATGTTTGGTAGAATACGTAGCATACTAACTAGTCCACGGTAGAATGTTAGATGTCACTAAAAGTAAAACCAAATGTAAAAATGTATAAAAATCACTTGCATTTTCGTTTATTTTATGTGAACACTTGTAGATTATTTATTTTAGTTCAGCTAAGTGTATCGCTACTCCCCGTATATTATACAATCAAGAGATCTTGTGTAGAGGCTTCATGACTATTTTGCAAAGGAAAGTCGTAATGATGGACCTCTCATACCAGTGGGTCAAGATAGAGAGCGTGTTTCAGCAGCATTAGGCATTTGTGCTTCCACCGTATCAAAAATAATCAAAGAAGCCTACGGCAGCAGTGGCATGGAGATGAACAAGCTATCTACACCACTAAGAAAAAAATCATCACCAATAACAACAGTTGACAGCTTCGGCACTGATGCTGTTAGTCGCCATACGGATATTACCAAAGAAAAGATATTCCGCGGAATCTTTTTCCTTAGCGCGACATTCAATAAACTAGTTGTTTCTATACGTAATAGTAACATGATCCGTGGTCAAAAAAGTTCTTTAGCAAAGGTGTTGAGAAAGGTTGTGTTCCTATTAAAAAAGGAAGGTGAATGCCTCATCATTAGCCATGCGGGAACAGGAAGAGGATTTGTGTTAGATGCTCTGTTAGCTGCAATCCCAAAAATCCCAAAAAACAGGAGACTATCATGAGAAAATGAATGCTGTGGTGTATGATGTGGTTCAGAGAAATGCTTACCTACCTTATCAGAAGAGCCGTTGAAAATATTTATTGATAATGGTGCATAATCTATCACTCTCGTCAAATAAATAAAAGGCCAACGCAAGCCAATAGACAACATGAAATCATAACTGACTCCGTGACAATGGAGAAGATGTGGACGAGTCTCTACTCACTCATTTTCATAAAATCTTTATTAAAATCTTAAATAACATTAGTTTGGTGCAATTACTAGTGTAAATTTAATCCTAGAACGCACAAACATGCTTAAATAAAAAACTTCTTAAATTAAAACTTTCGTAGGTATATTTACACTTCGCTTTACAAAACATAATACTTCATAGGTAGATGTAGTTTTAAAATAAATAAATAAGGTTGTAGATATCCTACAAAATATGCAAGCAAGGTAAACTCGAAATCGAGGGACGAGTCTCAACTAAAAGTAGAGATACTAATCATATTAAAAACAAAGCTGCAGTCAAAACAACACGTCGCGTCGTTGACGAAATGGCAGCAGAATATGGGCATATTGTCCTCAAGATTCCACCATACCACTGCCATTATAATGCGATAGAGCTTATATGGTCACAAGTGACAAAGGACACGCCCTTAGACACAATACTATTCCTACATTCACCACAAAAAAAAATGGGTTTTATAATGCGTGTACAAATGTGACGCCAGAAAACTGGGCGAGTATCGTCGAAACATCGAAAAAGATAATTTTGTCTGAATGGATTCGCGATGTTGCGTTTAATAAATTTGTCCACTCAAAAACTAATTATTGACATACATAACAGTTCAGATGACGACTCCAGCTTTAACAAAGAAGAATTTCAATAGAATAATAAAATATATGTACTTATATTGGATGTTGAATTATTATTTCTTACATACTTATTCCGGAAACGGACAACATTCACATGCATCGCTTTCGGATGGATATTTTTTGATAAATTCTCATCGCTATTTTTAAAAAGTAACTGAAATATTGCATTCTGTCATTCAGTCTTCATTCACTCACCTAACAACAATTAAGTAGGTGTCTTCATAGCCGTGCATGGACCAAACAGGATATAAGAGAGTGGAAGAGATATAAAAAAAAATATGTCAAACTTGACAGTTCTTGCCATATTTATCGAGTGATATATTGGCAAGAACTGCCTTCCAGGGGGCAAATTCTCGCCAATTTATCACTCGACAAATATCAAAAGAACTCAAATTTTACAGTTTTTATATAAAAGATCTGTCAAATTTTACAGTTTTTTTTACTTTTTGAATTGCTGTCCAGAAAGGCAGTTCTCGCTAATTCATATATATCGAGTGATATACTGGCGAGAATTGCCTTACTGGTCTATATTATGAATTCTGCATAAAAAATAACAAGTATGTGATACCAAATGATTTGATCTCTAAAATAATGAAAATGTGCCGAAATCTTTGTATCTAGTCGTAGTAAATAAGCTAGAACTCACAGAATTGAAAACAAAATTAATAACTAAAAATAATATCAAATATTATTTAAGTTGTAATATTAATAATACAATAACGCACAAAACGAACCTCCGAATACTCAAATGTAAATCATATTTGTGAAGATTTCAAGTTATTGAATTTTATAATGAAAACCATTGATAATATAATAATGTTGGACAATCCGCACAGCATCATCTAGCCCCAAGCTAACCAGAGCTTGTGTTATATTTTTTATTAAACATAGAACAGCCCAGAACACCCGGAACAAATATTTGTAGATCATACAAACATTTGTACCAAGGCAGGAATCGAACCCGCAAGCTCCTGCATCACAGGCGGGCCGTGCCCGCCGTGCCCATCAGTCGTCATTCGAAAACTGTCCAAAAATTACGACTTGAATGTGATTTGAGTTTGAGGATTTGGTGGTTAGGTTCTTAAAAAATACGTTTAATTAGACTAAAGGTCTAATTTGACCAAGTTTCTTTAATGGTGTATTTCATTCAATCGAAGGTCACATGGTTGTTTTGGTCTATTTGATATTGTTTGCATGCTCGAATTTAGCCGTTCGACATAGTACTGAACCAACTTTGCGAAATTATTATTGGGACCAAATTTAACATAATTAGGTACTTCAATTTCGAGGAGAGGTCCTATCGAAATCGATAAATGTCAAAGTATAAAAAAATAATATTAAGTCGAATAATAATTGAGTAGTTACCTCATTTTAAGTCTGCTTATAACTCATTTAATATGATTGTAAAAACTATGAACCTAATTTGGTACCAACAAAAACAACATAGGTTCGTAGTTAACCCGCTTACAATCATAATGAATTCGTCAACTACTAAAGTTTTTAAAGAAAAATCTGCTTACAACAATGTAGAAAATAAGATTTATTTAATGATATTTGAGGATATATTTTTAAACAAAATTATTATCATTCAAGTATAAGTTTAACACATGCACAGCCCAAACGCACATTATTTATCTGCACAGCCTCGTCGCGTCGTCGTCGTCAGGGTGGCAGGGCAGCGAATGCGGTATTAAACACGGTTGTAATAAATAGCCCGTGGCATCTGACTTAGATAGATATTACTATTAGACTTACTTTATATAGATAAGAATGTACATATTTATAAATAAATAACCAATAATACTTAAAATAAGAGCACATTATGAATTTGTAAAGAGTGCCTTAGCAACATTTTTAGGCTAAGTACCTGTCATGGTGTTGAGCTCTATGGACAAAAAAATATATACTGTAACTTGAATCAAATTATGTCATAATGGAGGTTAAGAATTAGTAAGTAACATTTTTCTCAATAAAAATTTGCACAAAATCGAAGTAATATATTATAAATTTGGTTTTAAAATATGACACCCAACTTAAAAATAAATATGACACCCAACTTAAAAATAAATATGACACCCAACTTAAAAATAAATATGACACCCAACTTAAAAATAAATATGACACCCAACTTAAAAATAAATATGACACCCAACTTAAAAATAAATATGACACCCAACTTAAAAATAAATAACACGTCTTAGAGATGACATACTTCAACTGAGAGGTAAACTTTGTTAGTTCGGTTCAAAAACTCAATGAGCTTTTGTGTAAGAAGTAATCTTTGGAACTACTGGTCCGATTTCGAGAATTCTTTCACTAACAGAAAGTTACATTATTCCTCGGTGAGACTTTATCCAAGTAGGTACTACAGTGTGAATTGAAGGTTTATCAGTTTGTTTTAGTAAATGTAGAATAAGAAACATGATTTCACCTTTAACTATGTAGTTCACGATAGTTCGTCTAAAACACAGTTGCCAATATAGTCTAGAATAGAATAACAAAACAAATGTAGATAGATAAAATATTTTCACATAAAAAAACGTTTCTAAAAACTTTAAAGTTAGTGAATAATTTAAATTAACTTTAATAATTACCTAAAATAATAGGTATACTTTATAGGACGCTGTGAAAGAAAGGGAAATTATAAATTATAAAAACATTTTTTTTATTTTTGTTTTACAATTTATGTATGTTATTGATGATTTAGAAAATGTATAACTTCAAGTACCTACTTAAGTATAATTTGATTGGTCCATTATGTAACCGATATTGTTAAGTACAAAACACCATATGGAACACAGATTTAGGTTTACCTAACACTCGACATAATAATTTAGAGTCATTTATAATAATAAAAGAGCACATTTAATAAAAGATATTTGCATTTTTATTCCAAGGACTCCTCATTAGGTATTTCTTTAGTGTTTACATTCAGTTCAGAAACTTCAAATAAATGTAGTACATACAAAAACACATAATTTTGGGAGATTCCGAAATAAATCTGACCAGTGATTTCGACTACGGTAGGTACCTATAAACCTATTCCATGAAATTGTTTACATTTTGGTAGTTCTTCTGACATCAAATAGTCAATGTCAATGTCCTAAGCTTTACCGATTTAATACTTTTTCATGGAAAAGTCATCCAGAATTAATCTTCGTTACATTCTATGTCGGCTTGATAAAAATCGAAACTTTCGAAAGTCCTCATCGAAACATATTATGTTTCGAGCCGATTGATTCGCATCTCTGTCTGTGAAAAGTAAATGTGTATATGAAATACTTTACTCTGTCATTCAGTCTTCATTCACTCACCTGCCAATAATTAGGGAACTTCATAGTCGTGCATATACCAAACAGTAAATAAATTCGTGGACGGGGTATAGGTACTATAGCATATTGTACTTAGATCTGAAATTTGTCTATCGCATCGATCCAAATATTTATTTGGCAATTTTCAGCTTTATGGTACTATGTAGAGTGTATTTACACTACTACATCGAAATCGTTTTCCGATTGTGGGACCGTGGGACCCCAACCCGGAAGCCATTCTTCCTGCCCGTACTTTCCCGCGCTGTCAGTGTCAGCCCGGCTTGGCACACATCGCGTGACCTTGACCGCGCGCGCCGCAGTCGCCCTGCAAAGCTCGCGGTAGACGGACGTGTCCTACATTCCGCTGAAACCTTACAGTCACACGCTGTGTTTCTATCAAAATGGTGAGTAAAAAGTCAATCCTCTAGAAATATCTTAAGTATAACAGTTTGAGAAACTGTAACGTTTACTGACGAAGAGTTTTCAGGAAAGTTGGTATGTTTTCAAGATTTTCAGTGTTACGTCACGAACGTCTCTAGATTTCACGGTAATAATAGAATCCTAACAATGTTTTCACCATTGACACTGATGCATATTGCTTGATTTTAAAAATTGGTTAAATATATGTACGTATAATTGTTGTGTGCGGTAAATCAGTATCTGCTGAAATTTCAGCTGGTGTCGGAAATCTTTACGCTACCTACAGTAAATCTAATGTGTCTATTTTCTCTAAGAACTATAGATATACATATAAATAAAACAATATCGGGTTAGTTACACCATTTATGAAGATACCAAGGACGGCTGGATCGATTTATCTGCAAATAACTATCAAACAATTAGGGCTCCGTGCAAAAAAAAAATATTATACGCGGGCGACGCCGCGGGCACAGCTATATTTATTTTATTTTATTGGTTTTAGGAAAACTAACAGCTTATTAAATCTCAATAAGTTAAGTAATACGAGTTAATTTTCAGAGAAATCGTACGTTCGCTTTTCTTTTCATAACAAGCATTTCGGAAGTCCAGCATTTTGCACATACGTACGTCTTATTCCAATTCGTTTACTATCTAGAATAGATTAATTTTAATCCAAATACTTTATTGGTAAGTAGATACAAAGTCTATGCGTTTACCTTCTAAATTCTACGGTGGGTACATATAATGCAGTTAGGAAGTAGGTGTGTTTTGACACGTAGGTAGGTCAGGTTTTGCCGCAGTATTGCGATAGATATGTCACTGACACTTCTGTGTTTGGTTACAAGGATTTCAAGGCTTTAGGTAGCCAGCCACTTTATCTAAAATAATTGTACTGAAAAAGGCTTCAGACTTCCTTAGCCTGTCTATTCAATTCTTTCGCTCTTATTCTCTTATGTTACTGTTTTTCCTATAAGTTACTGTTATACCCAGTGGTAAATGCATTTTCCCACCGGGTTTGGGACTCCACCTTAATTTCTATGTTCAACACGTTCTTTTACTATTTCAGTATATTTACTATTGCACAAGTATTGTAGTCAAATACAAACCCATTCTTATAACACGTATCATTTTATCGTGTCGATAAGATTGAAATTGCAAAGTAGTTCAATAATGCATTCACGGTTGCTAAGCGACACGATAACATTGATAATTACTTTCACTAAGTATAGGTAGTGGTCACCTGATATGACCGACTTGATCTTGTGGACAGGCAAGACCGTTCTCATTCTACGAAATTATATGATATTGATAACCCCAGTTTTAGCATTAAACAAAAGGGCATGCGCCAGCATTTAAATGCAAATTTTAGCATATTGACAACCACAGTTTTTGCATTAAATACCATAATGTACTAAAACACAACTTAAGCGCTGTGTTTTTGGCTGATAGAGGCACCGGTTGGTAGAGCATTAACTTCGTTCAGGAACCTACCAAGCTTTTTTTTTTAGCTGATCTTTTGGAAATTTAAAAAAACTGGGTCTTTAGGTATACCGATCGGCGCAAGCCGCAATCGCACAGAACAAATGAATAACAACGGTGAGCTAAGCGAGACACGAAAGTTTTATGAAGTTGCGTTTCACATTGAGAGTTCATCGCGTGTCGTATCTCCCGACCAAAATACCTACAAAACACCTTATTTTTACCAAAAGGTTATCAATGAAAATCTATGCCAATTCCTTCAAAAACACCAGTCATTGAACCTACGCAACCAAAACCTGGAATTTCTCAAAAATCATCCAGTGAGAATCTTCCCATTTTACTGACCGATCGTCTGCCAGTTGGCAAGATCTCCGCACATTCGAGGCCGAAATAAACCCTAACGTGTAGTCTATAAAGACGTGTTAAAACTGTGAAATTCACCGACCTTCGAGTATATATTTGTGGTTATGAAATATAACGAAAGTTTTTTTAAATGCAGTGTGTACTTTCTGGTGATGGTTTTGGGGTTGTCGTTGGAAGCATCATTAGACAGTCTGTGGAAACCCATGTCGTCTTCAACCCGTAAGGTAGAAACATTCTTAACAGTTAACTTTTTATTAGAGTAACTCTATATTTTTCATTGTATGGACACAACCTGTACTTTTCCAAAATAGGAGAAACCACTGGCTTCTGAAACACATTTCATTAATTTTCAATAATGCATTTCGTTGCAAAGTTTGATCCTTATCAGCAACCAAATCCGTTGGTATAAAAAGAGTCATATTTTTTGAATCAATCGGTTCGATTTCCTGCAAAACTAAAGAATGAAGAAATTTTGCAGTTTTTTTTTTATAAATCGAGGTCATGTCTACCTTCACGACTTTTCTCTAACTCTCATGGGTTCCAATTTGGCCATCTACTCACATCTCTAAAGCCACTCTGCTTTGTACCTGGCACACATTTTCTTTGAAATTTAATTTGAAATTTCTGTCGTTTCCAAAAGTTCTTGTAGCTCTTGTAAGGTCTAACGAAAGGAAATAAAACACGCAAGCGTGTGATTTCAGAATTGGTTAGGTAGATATTTCTTATTACTATCAAACACCTACCGTTTTGTTTATAAATTATTGAATGTTTTTTGGCTGAGTCTCTAATAGTTGAAACAAAACAAAATACCTTCTCCTTGATACGAAGCGAGCATCCTAAAGATAGATGACTGACATTCCTGTGTTCACTTCTCTTATACCACTTATTTTAATTGGTTTGGTTTGTAGCAAATAAATTGCGTTCACACTTTCCTTCTTACAAATCCTACGTACTAGGTGATACTAGGTGAAATCCTACGTACTAGGTGAATCCTACGTACAAGATTCAACTAAATGGATGAACTAAGCTAAAATAAAAGTGGGTGATTCAACCAAATGGATGAACTAAGCTAAAATAAAAGTGGGTGATTCAACCAAATGGATGAACTAAGCTAAAATAAAAGGGTGTGATTCAACCAAATGGATGAACTAAGCTAAAATAAAAGTGGGTGATTCAACCAAATGGATGAACTAAGCTAAAATAAAAGTGGGTGATTCAACCAAATGGATGAACTAAGCTAAAATAAAAGTGGTTGATTCAACCAAATGGATGAACTAAGCTAAAATAAAAGTGGGTGATTCAACCAAATGGTTGAACTAAGCTAAAATAAAAGGGTGTGATTCAACCAAATGGATGAACTAAGCTAAAAAAAGGGGATGATTCGAAATCCCGGAGGAGAGGGGTTAACCTAGCTCGACTATTTCTCGAATTCAGTTTATTAACACTATTTAAGACTATTCTACTGTTCGCTGATGAGATATTGTACTTACCATTTCATTACAAATTTCCGAAGAATTTCTCTTAGATTTAATTTATAAGCGGTTTGTGAATTAAAGGTCCGCCAAAATTATCATCTTATGTTCTCAAATTCGCTACCAATTACGCGGTAATAACACCTATTATTGTAGCGGAAGTTATCTTCACATATTCACTGTCAATGTTGTCGCGCATCAAAATAGATTCAGCCTCGACCATTATATATATCACGCTTGTAAGCGTAGTGTGTATCAAATAAATAAACAGGGAGATAGATATAAATAAACACTTTGGCGTGTTTGTTCGTCTTTTAGACTTGCAGTGGGTAATATTGTAATGTTTGCAGACATTATGGTTGGTATAGTTTGGATTAACGCAGATACTTAAGGTATATTTTTAAAAGCTGGCGCGATGCCTTTTTGTTTTTCGTATACCTACTGGAGGCTTGATTTTGTGACGTCAGCGTGAATAATTGTATGAAAAAACCAAAGATAAAACGTGCCAGTTTTTAACAAATTATATTATACCTCGTAATAACATACCATACAAAACTTAGGCTAATTTCTAGGTTTTTTTATCCGTATCTCATAAAGATCCTCGGACATGACCAAACTAACACCATGTTCTAGTCTCTACTACTTCACCTACTTTACTAAATACATAGGTAACTACTTAGTTCCATTTATAAGGCCATCAAAATGAACGTACATAATGGGCTTATAAGTGGTCCATTTAGTGTACTTACCTACGAGTTATCGACTGGTTCTACAGAAACACGTCACGAAGTAGAAATCGATATTCATTCATTATTTATTAGAAAAGTAGAGTCTACTAGGGTTCAACTTTTATGGGTTTCTTTATCAAGGTGAATGAGCTTA
Source organism: Eupithecia inturbata (assembly GCA_963662085.1). Taxonomy (NCBI): domain Eukaryota; kingdom Metazoa; phylum Arthropoda; class Insecta; order Lepidoptera; family Geometridae; genus Eupithecia; species Eupithecia inturbata. The sequence goes on along the minus strand of OY759180.1, from coordinate 1,847,170 downwards.
TTAGCTTATTATTAGGTAAGGACAAACTAAAAGAATTCGTAAAGTTCGTAGAGTCTGCGAAAGCCGTTTTTAAGTTTAATTTTTCCTGTGTTCTATGATAGAATCGGACGGAAGCCCTGAAAGTTTGGACCTTACTTTTTGTAACACCACAGACGAAGAAAATCACTACAGACTGTGAATCTAGGTTTAAAAAAAATATGCCCTCCTATACCAATAATAATTCGATTCTCAGTACCTATGTGATTGCACTGCACTGGGCACCTAATTATTTTCTTCAACAGATATTCTTGGAAAAACTGTAGGTTTTGATACCGATTGTAGAGGCATGCGTTTATTACAGAATAATCTGCAGATAAGAGCTGATAACTTTAACCTTGCATTTTTCATTCAGGGAATATAGACTAACATAATATAAGAAAAAAATTGCTGGCGTGATTGTCTTGTATTTTTGTTACCCACGCTGACGTCACAAATCCAGACCCCCAGTATATAAAAAAAAACGGGATGGCACCAGCTTTTAAAAATCTACCTTTACTACCTTCCATCAGTGAGCTGACCTTTGCGCAGACAACAAATAGAACCTCTTTAGGATACAAAATAAACACAAACATGTCAAAGATGGCCACGCTTCGTCAATGTCAAAATGACGTTCAAAAGCCTTTATTTCGGCACTAAATAAAATAAAAAGCCAAAAACAAAAAAGTCAAGTCAAGTTAAACATAAAAGTCACATGATACAAAAACAAAATTCAGCTTACAAAGCAAGTGTCTTTCTACGCTAAGAAGATAAAAATAGAAAAATGGAAGAACAGAATCTCTGCCCACGGTGCGAGATGCCCGTTATAGACAAGGTCCCCGGTTGCCCGCTGCAGTGCAGGCAGCCTCAGTGCAAAGCGTACAAAGGCAGGGTACGCTTATTTACTTACTATTAGTAAATCTTGTTTACACCCAACCATGGAATTACCAAGACTAAAGTACCTACCTAGCAATAAAAAGTTAGTTTTTGCATCTGACTTTTCGTAGCACTTTTTCGTAGCACCTTCCTTCGTAGCAAAAGAGGGATCCACTACGTTCGAAGCGGTTTCTCAAGTTTTGTTGTAAGTGAAGAACTCCGATGCTAATGGCAGATATGAAAGTGCAATGCATAAAAATGTCTCATGACAAATAATGCACTTTCATAGAGGGATCAAGCACTCGATCTATTGATCGATAACTACATTTCCCTGATGCTGTTCCAAGAATTCGTGTTCGTGGTCGCGCAAGCTGAGTGGAGGCGTTGCTCTAAACTCTGCTACGCACAAATTATACGTATTATGTAGTTAAGCCAAGTAACATTAATTAACGTAGTTTCTTAGGTTAATGTGTAGGTAGTAAGGTAGAAAATAAATATTTAAATTTTTAATAAATTATATTCCAAGAAGTTCACAGTCTTCCCATCCGCAGCCGAAAATCGACACAAGCCGTAAGCCCATCGTGTGGGTGCTGGGTGGGCCCGGCTCAGGGAAGGGCACGCAATGCGACAGGATCATCAAGAAGTATGGATTCACGCATCTGTCGACGGGCGACCTGCTGCGCGCTGAGGTCCAGAGCGGGTCGCCTCGCGCTGAATGTCTCACTCGTATAATGGAAAAGGGTAAAAAAACGAATGCCTAATTATTTAGAAAAAAATCCGCGTTACAAACATACTACAATGAACGGTACGTGTGTACATATTCGTTATTTTATATGTTTTGATGGTGCAATTAAGAAATTATCTATATATATCTTTTACCTTCTGCACCTTACTGCATATAAAATTCGTCTAAAAGTAACGTAATCATTTATTCACCTCCCTTCCCTTCTTCCATCAATTCGGTCAAGGCAGTAGATATATGTACAAGTAATGAGACGATTTGTCCTGCCCTCTAATGATTAAAGGACTCAAAATGCAAAATCACTTTTTTTTCACATTTTTTTTAATGTTGATAAAGAGAATGATTTATTTACAATTGAACTGTACATTTCAGGTGAGCTTGTGCCCAATGACCTGGTATTGGACCTGTTGAAAGAGGCCATGTTGGCTCGCCAGGCCACCGCAAATGGATTCCTAGTAGACGGCTACCCGAGAGAGAAGTCGCAGGGGATCGCTTTCGAAGAAAACATTGCACCTGTTTCTGTGCGTACCTACCTATAGGCTTGGTCTCTTGATCACCACGCAGTACGCTGCGTACTGCGGCAAAGCGCATTTGCCCCTTATCGCTGACGCAGACTTCGACGGAACAAGATACCACTCTAGACGGTTTCATACGATGGTTGGTGATCAAGAGACCATGGCTTAAGACTACACTTGCTTCTTACGGCTTCGTTTACCTAGTTTCTTGATAAAACCATAGATAAAAGAAACAAAACGCTGCTGATATACATAATTATGATATGTTTGTGTAGCACAAAGGATATTTTAACAACCAGCTTTGAGTTTTTGCTATTTAGCGGTTTTTGCGACATAGAGATAGCCCGATGCTTTGTTCCATCTCGATGTAGGTATTTGGGCACTAATTTATGAAAACTTCGTGCACATTGACTTAATCCGCAGTCACATATGTCCACTGTCGGTAAGCTCTCGAAAAATGAACGGATTTGAGTTATTTTTTTAAAGATTAAAGATTTTTATTTGCCAGAATATATGTAACAATGTAGGTCTTAGAACTATATACTCGTAGGTCCAGTTATATTCTACCTAACATAGGCATGCATATATAAATTTTTCCATTATAGGTATATGTTGGATTTTAATTCCATCCCGATGCACATACACGAGCGTAGACCGAATACAAAGTTTTTCAACGAATTTTTATTGTGATTTGTGGGGACATTCGGGGACGCGCAAAGTTATTTTATCTCTAAGAATATTTTCCTAATTTTTCACTTGTATAATCTAGGGTTAAAAAGATTGTGATGTTCTATACATCAAATAGCACTGATTAAAATTATTACGTTTGTAATTGTTATAACGTGTGTAATTGTAATTCGTTGCCGATGGTTGCCTCAGATCAGAAGCGCTCAGCTACCATCCGTCACAAAAATGTGCTTTCAAATATGGGCATTAACTCGTAACGTTTAGATGCATTTCATATTGACGGCATCAGAGACAGCTCAAGGGCCACTCGTTTGTAGCTTGTGGGAGCCATTTTGTCACTGTAAAATGTATCTGAAGAAAACGAGTTATAGCCGATATATAAATGCACATTTTAGTGCTGCGTGGTAGCGGCGGCGTTTGATTAATGTGTGCAGAGATTTATGCTTAGAATTTATTGTAAGGCTATGGAAATAAACTTCTCATATTCTGTAATAAAGTTCCTTTCTGTTTTCAGGTGATACTACTCTTCGATTGCTCCAATGAAACCATGACGAAGCGGCTGCTGGGCCGCGCTGTTTCCTCTGGCCGGGTGGACGACAACGAGGAAACCATCAAGACGAGGATCCAGACCTTCATGGACAACAATCAAGAGGTCATCGTGCAGTATCCAAAGCAACTGAAAAGGGTAAGTTTTGTATTGTAACTCAGTGTTTATGTATGGATTTGCCGGAATGCTCTGATAGTAACGTTTTTATGTTTTCCTCTGATAAAGATTTTTTTTGTGTTGTCTTAGAAATAAAGCAGACACTCTCTAGCGTGAATATTTTGAACGTGTACGTATCATATCATATATCGTATGTCCTTGAAAGCACAGAACCAGCCTTCCTATCTACTTTGCTTTCTGTAATTCTTTATTGTACACAATAATACATAAGCATGATTTAATTTAATATGATATGTACATAGGCGAGCTTAACCCTTAAAAGAGTTTTCTTCCAGCAAACCTTAGAGTGCTTAATACTAATGCATAGGAAAACACGCTAAGTCCTGCGCTATGGAAAATTTGGATTTGCTGATCAAAAATCTGTAACTTAACATCTTTCTTTCTTTACATTATAAAAAAATTATCAATAACATTTTCAACAAAAACTAGTGTGAGCTTGCGGTTTTACTCGCATTTTATTTTAGGATTCCAGAATTACACCAAATAAATCTACGGTTCGGCTTAAATGTGATGTATGTATATTTGTATAATAGTAAAAATTCAAGCATAATATAAAAAAAAATTTAATAAAAAATATGTTTAAATATTATATTTTAATTTTATAACTAAGATAAATATACTTCTTGAGTTAGTTTTTATTCAAATGAATACCTATAATATTGTTTCTTATTAGTACATACATACAAAATAGGTTTAATGAATGGGCTTATACCTACCTAATGATAATCATTATTTATGATCCAAGTACTTGATCATTGTATTTGATACATCCACTTCCGGATCCGAGATAAGTTGTACCTTCAAAAGGAGTAGATTTTCTTCGTCAAGTTCTTTAACAGAATAAGAGAATAAGAGATTTCTGCTACTAACAAATTATGGATCATGTTATCTGAAATAAACGATTTTTTTTTTAATTTATTTAACATTTTTGACATACGGTTTTCGGATACTTGTTATGTACGGATCAGATGTACAAAGTAACGTATGAAATACATCTTCATTCGTTGCCGATCTAGAACATTTTCTCGCATGATGCAGTCTAAAACTTTTGTAGTCCTTATTTCGAGACTCTTGCGCATCTTCCGAGAGTCGTCCTATTGGCAATACGGCAAAGTAACTGATAATGCTTTCACCATGAATGAGTATCTTGTGCACAGATGATGGCATATAATACCAATGTACTTACTGACGTATATTCTTGCCGTTTCTAGAGCATACTCGCCAAACTTATGAGCATCAATCACAATATCTGATGATAAAGCTTGTAGGATTATATACAATCTGCGTATTAGTTGCTCATCTACACGTGTTATACAACTGCAGTACAACTGGTACCTATTGCTAGAAAGTATTCTTGCACAACAGCAACATCAGCTTGCAACAGTAACACACTGTTCATCATTAGTGTTGCCGCAAACTTGCCGCGGTTTATCGATAATAAAACCCAACTCTTCACGAAAACGTTTATAAATCGTATTTTTCTTGTCTTGTTTTAATTGTTTGTTTTCCTCAGTTGTTGCTGACCATTTTTCAAAGCCAACATTGTATGAGATGTGTAAAACCATCTCCATGCATCTTATCCAAGCATGTAAAGTCGATAAACCGTACTTAAAACTGTTTTCGTTTTCTGGTCTCGCAGTAACTCTTGCTAGATCGTTCATTAGACGAGGAGTTGCTCCACATACAGTACAAGTAGAGCTTGAAGGAGTGTCGGTTAATACCTGTGCCACTTTTTCATCTATCATCGTTAAGTAATGTTGGTGTTTGATCTGTACTTCTTCACAGTGTTTATTAATCAGTGATGAATTTAAGTTTTCTATTTGGTTTTGAATATTATAAACAACAGCTTTGGTTATCTCGGGAGTTTCTTTTGAAAACTCTAACAAAATAGGCCGACAAAACCTTACAGATGAAGGCACAGGATTTTGCCAGACAATAGTTTCGGTAGTTTCATCAACCAATCTTATGGGGACAAAAGATTAATAATGACATATTTTATGCCTTTGCCTTTGCCTTTATAAAGGAAAATGAAATGAGTAAAGTGCGCAATATGAAATAGTTTTCTTCATCATTCAAGTAAAATGTGTGCAAAACCATTATTTATGCTGATAAGGTACTTTTAAACCACAAATTATCTCAACCACAGATAGGAAGAACCGTTGTCTATCTATTTCCCACGAATATTCATTTTGGTACCTCTTCCACATGTTTCTATATAACTGCTCAAAGCGCAAGGATCCGCAGCTGATTCTTTGCTATATCAATATTAGGTACATAATGAAGTAAACAATACTAAATTCAGAGCATAGGCTTAGCTAACTGTCAAAAGTCTCGACGAAATAAAAAATATATATATATATTTTCTCGCAATTTATGAAAATGTTAATTACAACAATATTTACTGGAAATGTAGATAGAGATAGATAGACAGATTATCACTTTATTGCACCATCAATACAAATGTAAGATAATATGTTTCTAAAATTGAAATATACGAGCTTTCGAATGATGTATATATATACTAAAGGAGTTCTTTTGAAAAAATAGGTGTAAATCAGCTTTGTAAGTTTACCTTTTTGAAAGTGTTGTTAACAGAAATTGCAAAGTGTTCCGACACTTTGCAATTTCTGTTAACAACACTTTAACGTATTAACGTGTTTTACGGAATATTTCATGTAGGTAACTAATCATCAAAAATTTACTAGAATATGAAATAATGACTTTCAACCTACAAAATAATACCAAAGTAATATCTAACGTCCATTAATTAAAAAAAGTATTTTTGATCAGCACTTGTTCTGCCATATTCCACCGTGTGCGCCTGACATCTCCCCGGTTCTTCCGTCTCAATTGAGTTATGAGAGTGAGGGGGAGTAGAGAGTACACCTGTTTGCGCACATTTGTGCATTTTTTTTTTTTGTGCAATTTTTTTTTTTTGAGTCTTTCCCTGTATTTCTTTTTCTTCTCAAAGTGAGTGGTCTTGTTGGCGAGTACCTACTCATTTTAACCTATCCTTTTCACCTCTTCATCAACGTTACGAATATTCCTACTACTCACTTGCAATTGAAATTGCAAACCAGTAAATATAAACAAAAGCCTCTCTATTCATGAATTTAGAACAAAGTCAAAAGCGTAACATAGGCAAATCAAAAAATAATTTACAACGCACGTCTTGAGGATAGGGCTGATAGCTCTTTATAGTGGTAAAAATTGAGACGTGTGATTTTTACAACTTTGCTAGGCATGTTTCAGGTCCGAGCGATAAAATGAGACTAGATAAAATTAAAACTCAAACTGTCAAATGGTTTCTCTTTTAGAACAGACGGTTTCAGGGTGTCCATTGTGAATCAATTTCAGAAATAGCTCAACGTTCGAATATGACAAAAACATAATTTACTTGCATGTGACTTCACCAGACTTGCAATCAATCACAGGGCGTCACATAAACTTTTATAAATTATTATATATATTTTTTCATGTAATTTTCACGAAATATATGTACATATTTTAGTTTGAATCTGATATTTTCAATGTCTACAAATAAACCTATTTTGACTACAGTCATGGTACAACCATTGAACTGTGCCATTGAGCACAAAACATGGCCATTGACCGATCAGAATCCTTTTTGACCCGACCCTTTGTTCCAGATAAACGCCGAGCAGCCTGTAGACGCAATCTTCGCCGAGGTCGAGAAGGTCTTGGATCCCCTGGTCGCCAGCATCAAGTAGTGTCAGCCTCAACTCTCGCACAACTACCTCGCTAATACATTGTACATACGCCATAATAATTTAGTACTAATTATTGATTACATTTTATTATTTTTAAAAGGTGTTTTTATTTGCTACCCGTAAGGGGAACATTCTGTTTAGAGGTACTGGGAACGATCGAATCGGTTGGCCAAAATAGTCAAAATATAGTAACAGACAGTTATATCCGGTCATAATCTAGGGCCAGAATTCTGCTAACCAATCGCTTCATTATGACAACGGTATCGTCACAGTCTCACAGAATCGTCCAATACATGAAATAAACTGTGCGGTGCTATTTCTGCACGGCGAGATTGATAGAATGGTTTCGATCTTGACACTTTTGACACGCATGAAACTTTTGATCATCTGTAGTTCAACTTCAACTTCTTTTTATTTTGGCGCCGCTTGCTTTTCGCTACGACTCTGCCAGTGTCTGTGTCGGAGTGTCATAAACTTCGAAGATTAAGATCAGTATACTTGAATTTAAAAATTTTGCATCAAGATGATTTTGCTACGACAAACGGACAACACAACATGTAAAGCACAATGTATAACGCAGAATAAATAATAATACACAAATTACACTAATCTAATAATTTTTGTTTTTTATAATTTGATATTATTGATTTTTACAAATTTACAGAGTATAAAATTAATTAAGGGGGAAAAGGTTAGGGATAATATAATTATACTACATCTGTAGTTTCTTTCAGCAAAGGTAAAATGCTTAAATGTGTCATTCTTACTGACTGACTTCTTAGACGATACCATTGCTATGGTGAAGCGATTAATTTAGTGGAATTAGGGCCCAGGCAGGTCAAACTCAAATCAGTTTTAAAGCTCGGTCAGGTAAAAGATATACAGGGTGTATGTGTAAAGCGCAAAAATAAATCTGAAAACAAAATTAATTAATTTTGCTTTATTCATAATTAAAACTTTGCTTACCTTACACAAAAAATACGATTACCGGCACTTCTTATGACCTACTGAATCAAACTTAAACCGAAAAAGTTACAACTAAGACAATATGCTATTTCTTACGTTCTACGATTTTGTCTTACACAAGTAGATATTAATTCCCCGACCCGCTTAATAACTCCGCGATTGTTCGAAAGTCTAGAAAAAAATCCTCACTATAGTTGGTCCTCTCAGAGCTTGGTATGATAATCTGCTGACAATAACCTGATCCATGAGTTCGGTTGAAGATAGAAAGTCGTACGTGATCGGTACGTCTCATTATTGTATAGGATTTTCGTAGTTACCTGTCCGCACGATAGATACGCTGTACCAAATCCCATAGAAAAACAAAACGTTACGATGACGTCTCGATACTGTCGTCAACCGAACTCGGGGCTCTGTAAGACCTTGAAAAACAATTTCGCATAAATACAAATCATCGATTTACGAGCTTACGTTAACCTACGATAATATGGCATTCTCCTGTTCCATCTCCCTTTGGCGCACCGCCATAGCCGTCTCGACGAGAAGGTAGAGGCATCTGAACTCCTCCCCATCACAACTCGGCACCACCTGAAGTTGACAACAAGTTTAGTCAAGTTAAACATCTACCTTCAGATGATGCCGGCATTAAAACACCCCAAAATAAAACCAAATTGTTGATAAACAATTTATTCAACTAAAACAGTACCTTACGACCAACATAACAGGTTTAACCAAAATGTGTTTTAACACCGACGTCCTCGTCATAACATAACTAAGCAAATGTACAGGAATTTTATAATCCGGTGCATGCAGCTAACTTCATACAAGCTATTATTGTGGCCTTACTGTGAAAACACGCAGCTTTATAAAAATCAATGATTTTTTAGATTTTAAATTTTTATTCCCAGGCAGTCTAGCTCTGAAGAAATAAAGCCGTAGGTAGCAAGAACATAAGAAAAAGCGGCACAAAATTGTTTAGCTGCATGTATCGGAATAGAACACCGGAAAAGATGAATATCTAGCTGGCAAATCATAGATTCGAAACTGTGCCAAAATGTATAAAATAACGGATAGTCACGATCTTTCGATCTTTCTGGTCATATAAAAAACAAAGATATCCATAGGGTAAAACTAAACCATGCTAGATATTCACGAACACAAGCCCGTTACGGGTAACATAACGATCGAGTAGAGCTGATAGCTTATAGGTTACAGATTTATTCCGCGTCCTGAGTGATATTGCACGAATCAAATACCTACTCAACAAGTTTGAATTTGCGACAGCCATCCGGCTGAGTGACGGTGTATGCACGATGCACCGTCAGTCAGGACACGCACTTAGTCGCGAAGGGGCGAATTCTGGAACCATCCCCACGTTTCGAGCTGCAACCTCAAGTTGCACGTGCTGCTATAGTGCTTCGAAGCGAGGGTTCTAAGATCTATAGATCTGTGTCTGACACCACCCACAGTTTTATGACAAAGCAGCCTGCAAAAATGTTCCCATGCAATATTTCGAAATGCTAATAAATCTGTTGCTTCGAATCGCTACAGTTAAGTGTGGCACCACATGTCAGTGGTGGCGACTTCGAGCTCGACGGCGACGGGCGGCGGCGGCTGCAGCGGCGCTGGCGGCAGTGGCATCGGTTGCAGAGCGTGCAGCGGCTGCAGCGGCGGCGGCAGGGGGGAACTCACCTGGGTGATAATCTCAAGCTTAACAGCTGCTAAAGAATCTAGAACTCGGGAGTGCGGGAGTATGGTGTGGCACCTGTCAGTGGTGCCTAGTCGGGAACCATCTAAGTAGTAAGGTACTTAATGGCGTGACCCAGTGACTCAAAGTAGATCTTATCGTCCAACACCTAAAATCAATGATTGAAACTGTTAAGACCGAAACGGCAAGGGATTCGTTTCGGTCCATTCGACGACATGAAGTTGAAAGTTCCAGCCGCAAAAGAAGCGTGGCTTGGGAGTACCCACCTGCATGCGCCGCGGCCGCAGCGCCGGCATGTGCCAGTCGCTCGTCGTGCTCACGGTCTCGTACTGCTCCTCCGTGGTGCTCACGGTGACCACGGACGCGGTTCTGGGGGAGAGACGCTGTTCTTACTCGAAGGTTTTTCGTTTAATAATTATGTATTGTTTTCGTATAATAATTATGTATTGTTGCAAATAAATGATAGATTGAACATAAAGAAATTAGGGAAAACACAATCTAAATTTTACTTCCGGACAATTTTGCTTTCACGCTGGAAGGTAAGTCTATACTTTTCAAGTTTCTGAGGATTAAAATGACAAATAAGGGTTCAAACATTTTTACAGACTAATCTGTCTTACAGACAACATGCTACTCCACCGTTTCCACTTACCCCCGATTAGCGGGATGCATCTCCGGATCCTCAGCCCCGTATCTGATCACAGACTGCCAGACCGAGGGGTCGTACTTGACCTCCTCCTCACTGATAGCGCTGGAGTATCCCTCCTCGCCGAGCTCGTCGCTGCGGTACACCAGCAGACCGTCCGAGTAGTCGTGATGACGCAGGTCCTGCCCCTGGAACATCACGTTCTGGACTGAAGTAGAATCTGCTCTGATCAAGACATTACAGCAGGTAAACTTATGTACAAAGTAGGTAGTGGGGTCGCGGCGTAAGAATGTCGACCTCTGCAACACAGCCCGTGGATATCGTAAGAGCCGACTAAGAGCCTAAACTACCAGAGTATTTTAACACCTACACTGCTTTCACCAATCCGTCTGTCAAGCGTGGTGATTATGGGAAACCCGCCCTTGTTTGGGGAAGGCATGTGGCAAACAGAAAAGTGTTGTTCCACTCCATACAATAAACAACGCGCAAGTCTGCGTCTTGCTACGTCCTGGTTTTCTTAAATATAAAGGCATGTTGCCTTTAGTTTTGGTTCGCGGTCAAAGCAAAGCATAATTAAAAATAACTATCTGCAAACCTTTTCCCATATGGATAGATCAGGTTATTCAGCTGTTTGGAATGTTGTTTTGTTAGTTTAGCTTTGGTTTGGCTCCAAAATAGCAAAGATTTTTGAGCGCACTTGCGTTAAATACCTTGTGTCGCGCATTGGTGATATCTGCCTGCTAAAATGTTTTATGGGCAGAGGTCTCGGGAACTTCCATAGCCTCTGACGTTTTCTTGTCTACTCATTTACCAACCTCCATAACAATGCCGTCCCACGTAGCCACGGTCACCCCACCGGTCGTCGATGAGATACCCAGCGACGAGGTCGAAGGCCCCATCCCCACCATCGGCCCGAGTCCCGCCATAGCCCCGGGAGTCTTGCGTCCTCGACGCGAGATGGTGTAGTGGAGTGGATCGTGGCCTTCGCGACGGATCATCTCGGGGAGGATGCGGCGGCGGGCGTTGATGAACCAGTTGCAGACCTGGATGGAATAGATTTTGGACTAGGTAACTAATCTAGGTAAATCTAGGTATGAAATCTAGGTATGGTCGTTAGGACCACAGAAGCAAAGATTACTTTAGGGGAAGGTAACTTTAGGTTTCGGACCTATGGTGGGGTATACACGAACGCGGGGTAATCCCGAATGCAATGGTTTTCATAGAAAGAGATGTCTGTAGTTTGTTTGCACCATTTTAAAGGTGACGATGCATGTAGTGCCAGCCAACAACATGGGAGGGAGCCAACGCACGCGCACACAGGTCAAGTTATCGATTTTTAAATATATTTTGTTTTAATGAAGTAATTTTTTCGCAATATTACTTGATTTAGCTTTATTTCTAGCAATAGAAGTAATTTAATTTTCACATACAGGAATACTCACACATTATTTAATTAAATAACAATCACATTAACGGCAAAAGTAATATACCTAACTCAAAATATTTTCTGTCATTTTGATTGTTTCGATCCTGCGCGCTGCGGGGCAGTGATGAACAGGCCATTTATTTCAGACTATAGAATAGTTACAGATCTTGTTTAACTTGTATTCTACGGTCCATAGTAAAATATGCGATAAAACTAGCGTTAATAAAAATATACAACTAGTATAGGTACATGTTATTTGTGATTACGGACGATGCACGTCCATGATTGGTAATGAATCCTTCTGACGAAGATTGGATTATGAGCTACATATTATTATGTGAAAATTAGGCTCATGAAAAATGTACAGATGGGCAGTCAACAACGGCGGGTTATAAATACGATTATTTCTGAGACTTAGGTCTATAGATTTGCATGCATCTTCAACCTTTTTTTGTGCAAGGGCCAATAATCCATTTTTCATCGCCCGAAGGGCCGCAACTTGCAATACTCTATTTAATTTTACCATCTACACTAAAAAAGGATTATAAAACAAGCAAGTTTAAAATTTTCAATAGGTTTTATGGGTTTATTTATTATTAAATATATTTATTTATTAAAAACCTTACAAAATAAGTACAGGAACTTGAATCAATGCGATGTTTGACACTGTTTATTTTGGACGAGTGTATCGATGTCATGCTTTATTTTTGAAGTTGCAACCCGTAGACTACCTTCCAGATGTGCGTCTGTAATTCTTGTCCTTGTTTTAGACTTGACATTTTTCATGCAAGAAAACAGTTGCTCGCACACATAAGTGCTCCCAAACAATGATATAATTTTTTGGGCATGTATGCATCTCTGGAAATAAATTTTTATCAACATATTTTGAATAAAAATCCAGAAGCGGGTCTTCTGGATTTTTATTCAAAATATGTTGAATGTACCGACTGGATCCGCGAATAGCGAAATATTTAGCTGCGAATACAGGAAACGAGTCACAATTTTTTTACCCGCTAATAGAGAAAACGTGAAAAAAGGAACCGTGAATAAGAAGTTATTACTGTAAATAAAATATTATAATTTGATGTGGCCTCCGAGGGCCGCAAGATAAGACCCGGCCGCATGCGGCCCGCGGGCCGCGGGTTGAAGACATTTGGATTAGACTCGGACGTTTGAGGCTAGTGCAGCCGATCCGGCTGGACATGTGAGTTGACATGTCAGATGGTAGTTCGTAAGCACTCCACTTGGTGTTCGTATTTAAACGACTAACGTCGGGTAAACCCGAACACTAAGGGTTTTGTTTCTTTGACATTTTAATGTAATTTTTTAAAACAATCTAAATGCTTATTAGTATTAGCTAATATACATCTACAGCTAAACTTGATAATAAATCAATAAAATAAACTTTGTGTCATAATTCAGCTGTTTTATTTATGTTTTCCTTAGGTAATCGTGTTTCCCCCACTTTCTCCTACTTCTAGTAAAATGAAATAGGAGCAGTATCGTAAAATACCTAACCATACTCCTTACTCAAACAAGATCCGTCAAGTGAGAGTGTAATTCGCGCGCCGAGGGTTTCGCACGCTTGTCAATTTCACAAATATGGACTAAAGGTTCCGGTTAGAGATTTCGCTATCTAATAAATACCTAAAAATAGTAGGTATTTAAAATTCAGATGGATCGCGTTGCAAACTTCGGAAATAGGAAAAGATTTGTAAATTTCTCGACTTTTATCAAAATATTTCAAAAAGTATGAAACCTACAGAAATATCAAACACTATTTTGAGATGTACGTACAAACCGATACCGTTCATTTGATACCCCCCCCTCCCCCCTTGACCATGTAGGTCTCTTATAATTTCGACATCATAATTTGTACCTACTGAAAATTATCTTATAATTTTTTTCAACCTGAACAGGCCACGTAATTGAAATTGTTATTTAAATTTCAAGTTAATAGCTGCTGAGCTATTAAAGAGGGAAAAAAGGACAGACAAGCGTGAACATAAGGATTTCGAAACCGATCTCAAAACCCTAAAAAACCATGATTCAAGAAAATACGGGCTGGCACTCCGGGAGTGACACATGCCTACGTCACAGTCCAGTTGCCATTTTTGAAACAAAACATGGAAGATAGGAAACAAATAGTCAATGAAAAAAATACATAATAAATGTCAATCGTCCTTTTTAGGGTTTCGAAGATAGGAGATCGATTTCGAAACCCTTATGGCATCGATTTTTGTTTGTTAGATCAGACAATACAGTTTTTGTTAAACACGAGTAATTAGGATAAATAATTCGTTAGTACAAAACCACATCGTTTTATCAGACTCGTAGAGGTATAAAGAGTTAAACATCTGTGGTTATGATCTTACGCTACTGGGTAAAAAACAGATTCGTCTTCTCATTCGTCGTGACGTGACTCATTGCGTCGATGACGTAGGCTTGTGTCACCCACGTAACCCGGAATGCCATATACCTGGCGAATTATATTATTATACCATGGTCAAAACGATCGTTGTTTTCACACTTGACTTCAAACGCACAATGCATGCTATCAATTCATCACATTTTTTACCTGTAACACAGTCAAATTCGCCTCTTGACTGAGCGCCAGCTTCTCCGCATCACTTGGGTAAGCATTGTACCGATGCTCATATAACCACCTCTTCAAGATCTTCACCGAATGCTTGGGCAGATTCCCGCGGCGCTTGCGCACCGACCCGACGATGACGGCCTGCTGCGGCGCGTGGCGCAAGTGCGGACTGTAAGGGTGGAGCAACGCCGGGTGCGGCGGCTGCTGCTCCCAGTCCACGCCGCCCTCGTTGTCGTCTGTTGAAGACGTCGACGGGAAGCGGTCGCGCGCTGTTTGCAAAATATAACCCTTTGAGGGGTGTTGGATGTAGTGTGGAAAGGGTGGCGGCAACGTGCCCATGGATGCTAGGGAAAAACGGTTAACGTGAAACACGGCCAAATGAAAGGTTTATTATAATAATACCTACTCAGATCGTTCTTTGTTATCACTTAGGAATGGTAACGGTAGGTACCTGTGTGTTAGTAGTATCTACTTTTCTACGAATGGTAAATAGGGAACTGGTTTTAAATAGCATGTCGAGGTAATTCCAGTCCATTTAGATAGAGCTTAATTTATAAAAGTGGTGAATAGTTTTCAGTGAATAAGGTTGTTGGTAAACTGATAGGCACCAACCAACTGCTTTGTACGACCTTCTTAGTTATGAATCAAGTTTTAGACTAAATGAAGATGACCTAGCCTCAGGTAGGTAGGTACTCTTCTGATGAAAACGAAAAAAGATGGAACTCACGAAGTTTTATCTTCATCACTTTGATCACGGATCTACGCAGCGTGGTGACTTTGCCAATTTTGCTAGACACACGACCAAATTCCCGCCTAAACTTCAAGCTTTGACAAGTGCCAATAACTTTTATCAGATTGACATCACACTCAACAGCAATTTTGCTAAATTAAAACGAAAATGCGAAAAATTACGGCATATATAAATGATACGATGCGGCGTCTTGCGGAGTAATTTTTGTAATGGACGCTTTTATTCATGATTTTTGTTTTGAAAATCGATGCGCTTTTGTGACAATTGACAACGACGAGTGCACTGGCGTTTGTCATTCTGATTGTGATTTTTGAAATACATAAAAATAAATGAAACAGCCAGTTTGAGCAGAGTGATAAACTTTTTGGTGAAAAAGAAGGTAAGTACACATAGCTACGTCGCACTATGGGTCAGGAGCGTAATAACGTCTCAAAATCATTTTGGCAAAAGTTAGATTTCTAAATTTTTCTCAATGAATATATGAAGTAGGATAATCGAATTATCATATACCACAAAAAATATGCTATAAAAACATATTTTAATAGCTATAAATACTTAGACTAAACTTTATTAACAAAGAAAATTACAATACTTAGACTAATGTTAAAGATGAGTTAAAAAGATAGCATACAATTTTAATGTGAAAAAGAGTTAGGTAATTATTTAAAACAAGATCCGTCAAGTTTGAGTGTGACTCGCGCGCCGAGGGTTTCGAAGGATTGTCAAGTATACCAATATGTACTATAGGTAATGGTTAGAGGCTTTGCTATTTAAGGAATACCAAAAAATTAAAGGTACATTTCAGATGTATCGGTTTGCAAACTTCGGAGTAGGTATAGAGGGTAATAGTAAAATTTTCTACTTTTTTCACAATGTTTCATAAAGTATAAAACCTACAGACATTTTAATAACTGTTTTGAGATGTACAAACCGATTATTTTTATTTCACCGCTCGGTGAGGCAGCCCCCCCTTTGAAAATTATCCCCTCCTTTTTGCCCATTTTTCAAAAACTGTTCTACTTACAGACTTCTCTATATTTTCCTGTAAAATATAGATCCATATCTACAAACGCTACATACATTTCAGATGGATCG
This sequence comes from Eupithecia inturbata, assembly GCA_963662085.1. Classification (NCBI taxonomy): domain Eukaryota; kingdom Metazoa; phylum Arthropoda; class Insecta; order Lepidoptera; family Geometridae; genus Eupithecia; species Eupithecia inturbata. The sequence goes on along the minus strand of OY759180.1, from coordinate 1,830,695 downwards.
CTCTGCATACTTCGAAGACAGGGGGGGAATGGCTAATTTTTCGACTTTTTTCAAAATATTTCAAAAAGTATGACACCTACAGAAATTAAAAAAAATTGTTTTTAAAAATCACCAGCAAACAGCATAATACTTTTTAGTAAAACGCTCATACAAAATCAGTTGCGAATAATTGAATAAACTATTTATCAAAAAAAATATGTCATCTACTTAGATTTTATTTTTATTTGACGACCTCCGTGGCGCGGTGGGCGAAGGTCTGCCTGCGGCGGCGCAGGAGCGCGGGTTAATAAAAAATATGTAGCTATGTACTCGTATTGTATTATGTATATCAGTTATCTAGTACCCATAACACAAGCTCTGCTTAGCTTGGGGCTAGGTGATGCTGTGTGAATTGTCCAGCATTATTTTTTTTTTAATAATTATTGATGGAAAAGTAGCTCAAGCATTAACAGATACTAGTTCTGGAGCAGTGTGTACTATTTGTGGTGCTAGACCAACAGAAATGAACGATTTAACTAAGATTGCATCCAAGCCTGAAAATCAAGATTGTCTATCAGTATGGCTTGTCAACACTGCATGCGGGGATTCGATGCATGTAATTAATATTACACTTATCTATCTTACAATCTGTCATTTCAAAAATGGTCAGCAACAACACCGGAAAACAAGAGAATCAAAGTGGAGAAAAAAAAAAATTTACAAGTGCAGTTTAGTAATCAAATGGGTTTACATGTACGTAAACCACGGCAAGGATCAGGCAATAGTAATGATGGGTATACGGCTCGTCGATTTACCATTGCCGTTCCGAAATTACGGGAGTTGATGAGGAGATAATCAAAAGATCGTACGTCATCTTGCAGACCTTGTCATCTGGACATGCAATTAATCCTCAAAAATTTGGTAATAAGGTTAAGGTTATAATTGCGAAAGATTTATTAATATATTTTGAAAATTGAGAAAGTTACAGATTTTTGAGACAATAATTACGCTCCTGACACATAGTGCGTCACCGTCGTCTACGATTTTACCTACTGCTTTAAACAACCATAGCGAAATCACCATAGATTTTTGAACACCCCTCCTAAGCATTTATGTTTCTCAAAGAGGTTTCACATGCTTCTTTACTATTTTTACGATTAGATATAATAAATGTCTGAGGTCTCATTCAAAACAAATAAAACGCAAGCAAACTATTCAAAAATTACGTATAAATAATAATAATTAACAAAATAATTCATCATATCAGCAAATGCAAGGCTCCGTGGGGGTTTCCGCAGGGGGTTCCAGTCTGTCCTGTAAGATGGCGGCCCCCACAGGGGCGGAGGCCGAAGAAGCGGGGACGGGCTGCGGGGAGGGCGGTCGCTGGTGGTGCTTCTGCATCGTGTCTGTGAGGATCTCTTTAAGGGTCGTCGCTAGGGCTTTTGGGTTGCCCGTGCTATCCAACTGAGGAAAAATGTTATGATGAAACTTCGTACCTAATCATTAGTTGTCCATTTGATATGAGACTTGACTTCTTTGTTAATGGCAACATGTGTCTGGTTTTTGCTTTGAGAAACCACGACATAGTGCACACAGCACTGCTAAAAAACTGCTACGACTTGCTACATTGAAAGATCTCGTAGCCTCTCGTAGCAACATTTTGCTACGACTTGCTTAGTGGAATGGTAAAACTGTTGAAACGTCGGGAAAATAGGTAAATAAACGCGATATATTCCCGTTAAATAATACTAAAAATAATGTGTTCAAATCGCGTAAGTTTTAAAATATTTATTGAAATGGTCCTGTAGCACGTACCAAAACTGCTACGACTTGCTACAATATAAAGGTCTCGTAGCAACGCGAAGCAAACATTGCTACGGCATGCTCCGTAGAAAATTCTTGTAGCCACACGTAGCAACATTGCTCCGGACATGCTAGCAGGGAGCACTCGTAGCGAAACATGGCGTCATTGCATACTACGAAGGTGGAAGAGATCGTGAAGTATATGAAGATGAAGATCAACATCTTGGTGAGGGTCGAGCGGTTGGAGTCGCGTCACAATGATATTAAATCATTTGTGGTGCGTATTCCAACTGATAATATTTCGACCTTCACTAAGGAAGAATTCTGGCCGAAGAATGTGCTGTTCCTACGTTTTCGCGGACGATTACCGGTTGCAGCATATATTGCATGTCACACGTCGCCGACACTGCGTGGCAGTAAATAGGTTTATTTTATGTATGTTAGACTAAGGTATATATTTTATATGGGCCGTAGTTTTTAAGTACTTTACATCCTGTACTAGACTAATGTTGCCTGAAAAAATGTTATAACAATTATAAATAAATGATTTATAATTGTTAACTATAATTTTGCTACGACTTGCTACGTAGAAAGGTCTCGTAGTCACACATAGCAGCATTGCCACGAATTGCTACTCGTAGCATCATTACTGTCGATTTTTTTAAATGCTGTTCGAATTAAATAAAAAAGTATATCCTAAAAATAAACGGATTGCTCACACTCACCGTTATAACATGCCCCCCGAATCGTTTATGCACGTTCTTTACTTTATGCGCTGCTTCCTTTACAATTTGCCGGGCTGCATTGATCTCAGACTCTGGCCTGCCAAGTTCTGACAGTTTGTTCTGTAGTCTCGTTGCAGCAACCTAGAACATATGTACGTATGTTACATCATCAGCAACAGTCTGGAGGCCTTCTAATGACGGACATGAACATACTAGCCTCCTCATAAGATGTATAGTTGGGTCATAACCACTAAACTTACTAGTTATAAGTTTCATAAGGTAGGTACCTTTTCTATTTCATCACCATCAGAGATCACGTTTACCAAGCCCCAAAGGATATATCCTAAGTGTTTATCCATCGATCTAAGTAAAATTCAGGAGATTGGGTACTAGCTTCTCAAAAGTGGACGGCTCAAATTAGGTGCAATAAGGTCCACCTAACCTCAGTTATCCGACCGGCGCGGGCGCCGCCGACGTTCGTGTTTCGTGTGCGTATTGTTGTCTTGGTCGCACTTCGGTCTAGGTACGTATTTCCATCTTTGTTGTTCATTAGGTAGGTATATTGCAAAAGATTGGAAATAGCGTGTCTTTCCATTTAGTTGTGATTAGTTGTAACACAATACAGGCCATTTGTTGAATTAGCGCTGGGAGAACCTACCATATCTACAGAATTTTACTTAGATCTATGTGTTTATCTGGTATTATTTTTTATATATTTATTCTAATGTAAATTGTAACACTGTGCTTTACCTCAATAAATCTATATATTACGTAATATCTTCAGCCCGTGGCTTCAATCAATAATCTTAATCGAAGCACTCTACAAACTTTACCTACTTTTATTAAGAAGGACGTAAGTCTAGATAATCTAGATATATCATGATACCTATAATAAATTACCTCATTATCAACTTCTAACGCCACGATCTTTTCTGGCCACTTGACTTGCCGGTTGAAGATGGTGGACATTCGAGGATTCTTAGGAAAGCCGACTAGTATGAAGCCGATAGCATCCTTTTGTGCTAACATTGCTTCTTTTATGAGGTCCACTGTTGTTTGCTGAAATAAATCGAGTTGAAAGGGCCTAGCTACTAGATCCGGCTGGTAAAAGATCCGCGCGGGGGGTGGGGTAAAAAGGGAAAAAACTATACTCAGCAGTGGGTTTTACGAAATTTTGGCTTTTACCAACTTGAAAAGTTCTACCTATCGAAAATGTAGTATATCGCAAAGTATGGAGCAAAACAAACAAGCGCGGTATGCACCCAGCCTGTCAGCATTAAGGCACAGAGAGACACCACCAGGGTGTCTCTCTGTGCCTCTGACCGCACGAGCTCGTCAGGCCTGATCTAGGAGTATCTTGTGATATTGGAGATCCTCTGAACTTCTGTTTGGTTAGACCAGAACAAACTTCAGGAATATCCTCCTGTGCACCCAGTCTATCAGCAATAAGTCTGCCTCTGATGGTGTCCCTCTGCCCTTCCGCTCGCACCAGCTCGCCTGGCCTGACTATGGAGTATCCTGTAATATTGGGGATGGTCTAAGCGACTGTTTGGTTGGACCAGAACAAACCTCAGGAATATCCTCCTGTGCACCCAGTCTATCAGCAATAAGCCTGCCTCTGATGGTGTCTCTCTGCCCTTCCGCTCGCACCAGCTCGCCAGGTCTGATCATGGAGTATCCTGTAATATTGGAGATGGTCTGAGCGACTGTTTGGTTGCCGGCACCGGGGACGCCGTTAACGAAGATGACGGGGAGGTCTCTGATCGGTGACATGTCGTATACCATGTCATCCTGAAAGAAAGGTATTTGTTAATCTTCAGTACACTCTACCTACCTGCAGTGAACATAAACCTATCGGACTGGCCCACACCGTCGATGGACAGAGAAAACTGGAAGAAAACGAGGTAGTGTTTTGCCGTGAAGAAGGCAAAGAAAACTACAAAATTAATTTTATGAAATGTGAGGGATTGCAGTACACTGCGCTCGCCGCACTGCGATGGCGTGTCGTTCGTTACAAAGCGCGGCTTACTTTGCTCGCCTCACTGGGATGATGTGTAAGTGCCCCGTCATTTTTCTATGCCTTTAATTTTGTCCCGTAAAACACACGCACAATACCAAATATATTTTTTAACCAATCTCTTTTTATCTCTCCAGTATTTTAATATGTACGTCTGAAACGTTAGTAGGGTAGGCACATAAATGATATAAAAGCTAAATCATTGCTTATCTCGGATGCTTAGTTTAAATTTTTGATGAATCAGCAACACCACACCTGTCATTAAAACATGAGAATATGAGACACCCATGGCTTATCTACATACAAAAAACATTACCTCATCAAAAACTTTAGAATATAGGCATCCCATTCTGTTCAATAGGTTTTAATTTTAATTATTTTCCACAATAAATCCAGCGTTGCAAAAAGGCATATCCAAAAATGATTGGTGTGTCAATTACGTAAAGGCTCATAGATTTTTGAGAGGTTTCGAAAACGAAAGTCAGTCAGTTAAGCGTATCACAGAGGTCATGCTTAAAAAAATATTTTATAGGCTCTGAAAGGCAGACGTTGCCGCAGCCTAAGTTCAAACAGCAAAGAGGTTGTAAGGTTTAACGTAATTACGTACTCTATACTCTATTAAAAGGTCGATAGTCAGCCTTGTGGCAAAAGATAAATCGAATTGTTCATTGTATAGGACAGGGCCAACTCTTATACCTACCCATGATCCTCCCGAAGGCTACATGTAATCATCATGTCAACGCGCTGAGAAGGTCGTCACATAATCACAATAAAATGGCTTTACACAATAATTTAGCCAGTAGTGCTATAGTTTATAGACAAAACGGTTGTGCCATTGCATTCATAAAATAAAGATAGGTAGGAGATCGTTTTTAATAGATTAGATCGATTAAGGTATCGCCTCCTGTGCAATTTTCACATTCCTACCTACCTACCTACCTACTTTGTAACTTAAACGCAGTATCCTACCTAACAATGCAAGGAAGAAATATACTATGTAGGTAGGTACCTACTTACATAAATTACGGATCGTGTATAAAAAGACACTGGTGATCTAAACCCGAGAGTTCCCGATTAGAAAAATATGAAGGACTCTGAAATTCTAATCAAAGACACAATACAGGCATCTGTAGCCGTCCTAATTCTAGTAACACTGGCACCAGCGTTGGCCAATCAGATATGTTCTTCAGAGATGGTACAAGTGCCGAAGTATCACCTGATAGAGAAGTGCTATCGTTCTAAACTCGGTGTTGTAGCCAAGGGCAGCTTTTCTTCGGTGATCAGCTGTCAACGGCTTGCTATTGAGAAGAAAGGTAAGTACTAAAACTTAATAAGTGGCTTTAAGCCCACATAAGTAGATTAAGTCAAATCAAATCTAGTTACCTTCCTGTATCTAATCGAAACAGCTCTCAAAAGAAACTCGTGCATTAGCTTTAGACCAGGGCTAAGCCTCTTTGAGATATTAGAATTTTTAATAGGTATTTTTCATTAAAAATATTAAAAATTCAAATATCTCGAATAGGCTTAGCTTTAGACCAGTGTAGGTAATTGGTTCCTACTGAACCCTACTATCACGTCCTGAGAGGATCGGGACTACTTACATGTAACCCTGTATAAACCGCTCAGTAATACGTATTGTTCGGGAATTCTGATGAGCATCATTGTAGATGTGCAAGGTTTCAAAACAGATGAAATTAAATGGCAATCGGTAGCCACCTTCTTGATCGCATACCTCTCCAACAGTGGATAAGAGTTAAAATAAATTAATGTACCTAACTTAAAAAGGCGTGTACCTAGTTTGTAACTTACTTTATTCTTTTTGTTTCTGTAGTAGTGGTAGTTAACAGTGTTTGTAAATTGTTGGAAGATATTTGTTTATTGTGCAAACTAGGAGCAACACTGCGATCTTCGTGTGTAACATAATAACTAATGAATGATCTTAACACTGAACCAGACAAAACAAAGCAGTCAATAGAGAGGAGGCCTATACAGTGGGTGTTCTGTTCTCGAGTAGAATAGATAGCTAGTAATCTATTAACTGTTGACCACAATCTCACGGTTTATTCAAAGGTCTAGCGCTGAACTTCAGCCCGCCCGAAGCGAAGGGCACCGCTGAGTTCTCGTGCGAGGTCCTGAAGTGCGCCGAGGCAGACGGCGGGCAGTCCCTAGTCAATGATACTGAGTTTGACTACTACAGCATCTATGGGAAGCCGATACGTAAGAATGATTAGGTACCTACTTATAATTTTGTAAGATAGGCAAAACTCAATTCGCCATATTTATTTTATGCACATAGGTAATTATTATTCTTCAGTCAACTCAACTGTTTCAATTGGAAATACTAGGTACTTAGTTCTTGTTCATATTCTTTGATTGCAATTTTCTTTGTTGAGGTGGATTGTATCGCGTGATGGGGCAAAATAATTTTTTTTAGCGGCTTTGTATTTTTACAAGAAATAAAATAACAGAAAAATAAATTGCCGCAAATCGTAAACCATTATTTATGAACCCATGAAGTTGGTTTTAACTTCAATTCAGTTGTATTTTGGGAATATGTTGATTTTTAGTCGAAAATGTCTTATTTCCCCAAATGCACCAAAAATGCCAGTGAATCGAAGTTTGTTCTTAAGTTAATAGAAAATGGCGCTAGTTTTATTCCACGTAGAATGCAGAAAACACAAAATAATTTGAGTCTCGCGCCACGCCAAACGAATGAACCTTATTATATAATTTTTAATCTGATTTCATTTTAATTTAGATTCCAAAGTAAAGTAGGTAGGTACTTTCCTATATTTGGTACCTATCATGTATTAGGTAAGATTAAAAAACTCACAAAATCCATGGATTAGGGCAATTACTTATATGATATCGATGATTAAATTAGTACCTACAGCAGGTACACACTTGATTGATTTGCGAATATTACAAGATAGAGCGACAATCGAGTGCCGTTAAACTATTTTGTAAAGAAACACCTCTACGAATGTGCTAATCAAGAGACTTCGTAGCATCTTGTGACTATGTAGCACGTCTGGCAACTATCGTGTTACCCATGCAATCACTTTCACTCAGATTTGTTAGGATAGTTACCTAGATTCATGCTAGAAACACACTATTGTGTCGTACCTACCTATTATTGTGTCGTGTCGTGTCAGGTGCATAGCGACCCAAAAAATTCATTGTAAAAATGCATTCCTGTTCAGTAGGTAGGTATTAGAACTGTAAGTTAAACTGTAAGTAAGTTAAACTGTATCTACTTGTAATCTGTTGCATGTTACTGTGTCATTAAATTATCATATTTCCAGCCGATATTAACTCTACCTGCGTGCCAGCAATAGGCATGTTCCTCAATCTCCCAGCCCAGAACTTCACTGCCGCTGACGCAGCATGCCGCAACCACAGTGGCGTGCTGGCTGACGTCACCAGTGAGCAGCGAACAGATGCGATCGCGCAGCTGCTTGCGGGCGCCGGGATAGATGCAGTGCTGGCGGGGCATAGGCGGAGGAATAGCAGCGTCTATGTGGGGGTCAATGGTAGGTTCTTGTGTCTAGTACCTATTATGTAGCTAGCTGTAACCGCAGTAGATAAAACATCTATTCCTAATGAATTTTGTAAATTTTAATGAAACAATCCGAAAAAGTATGTAACTAGGTAGGTAACTATGTAGGTATCTACTTACTTTTTATTTTCTGATAAATTGAGCCCATGACTCCTTTCACGACTTTTCTATATCTCTCATAATTTCGGAATAAAGTCCCTAGGAAGATAGTAGGTATTTTTTTACTAAATTCCAGGTGACACACTAGACTGCACGACCTACCGTGCCTGGGCTCCGGGTCATCCCAGGAAGAATTTCACCAAGTTCGACTGCATGCTGATTACTCGGACCAAGACCTGGCTGTCGGCTCCTTGCAAGAAGGAGGTCCCAGTGCTATGCGAGCTGAACCCTGGAGGGCCTTATAGGAAGGGCAGGATATTCGCCTCGAAGAGACCTAAAAATAATGGTAAGAAACGAAAACTTCATCGGAGATTATTATGATTATGTCGTCGAGCGGGCTGTATTCACAAATAAACTTATTTCTGTTTCAGAAACAGTTACCGAGCCCAAACAGCCTAGTGAAAATTAGGTTTACTGGAGGATCTAGGTACTCAATAGAAACGAACCTACCTACCTACTTGCTGTAGTTTTAAGACATAGTAGCCCGGTCGGGTATAAGTTCCTTGTACTAGACTATACTTAAGTTTTTTTTTTCTCGATTATACATTACAATCAATGCCATTGTCACTGGTGAAGCTAGCTATCTGTCAGTGTCACAGTCATAATCTGGGCAGTGGACGGGCTGGGCTGTTCTTTGTTTGTTTACTTTTAGCGAAATATAAAAACACATTTTGGACATAAATTCTGCAAAATGGGCCAAGGAAAAAGCCAATTCACAGAAGAGGAACTTCAAGACTACGAAGTAAGTCATTTTAAAATACAAAACTACTTGTTTTATTTGGGGTGCACCGTACAGTATTTTTTTTAAGTAGGTACATAATCAATAATCTTGTTTTTTCCAGGATCTCACGTATTTTACGAAAAAAGAAGTATTGTAGTAAGTACTTACTCACTATAGTTAGTATGTCTACTCGAAATGAAGCACAATAATTATGTCTATCTTAGCCTTGAGTATCTGCTTTGCAATTATAAACTAAGTACTTACCTACTTTACTGCACCTTCCTTGCAACCCACCATGAAACCAACATTTACAATACATACCCATATTCATATTTAATATAAGTAGAGCCTTTATTAACGAAGATTTGTATAAAGTATTTATTTTTCCAGCGCCCATTCTAAATTCAAAGCATTAGCCCCTGAGAAAGTAGGTCATAACAAAAACGCGAAACTGCCGATGGCGAAGGTTCTCCAATATCCAGAACTCCGAGTAAATCCATTCAGAGATAGGATCTGCAAGGTCTTCAGCTCAAGCAATGATGGGGATTGCACATTCGAAGACTTTCTGGATATGATGTCGGTGTTCAGTGAAATGGCTCCCAAAGCTGTGAAGGCGGAGCATGCATTCAGGATATTTGGTAAGACTTTCTTCACTAATTGCGCTTACAAATTTCATGTGAACATTTTTACTAGGTAACTGTAAGATGCTATGCTGACAGAGCAACTTTAGTTGAAGCTGACAACTTTTTAACATATTTTGTTTATACTGTGCCTTAAAGGCTATGTAAACAGCTAGTTGCGAGTTGCCTGCTGTCACTCAAAAGTTAGCTCCAGTACCTACTGCCTATTGTTCTAAACCCCTATACCTACACAAATTTTTGCTGGACATAGGCCTTCACTGATGAAAACCAATACTGGGCCAACATAGTAATCAGAAGGAAATACTCAACAATTTTCCTCCAACACCCAAGCACATATACATTGAGTACAGTCAAAATCCCTGCTTTTGCAGCTTTTTGTCACAATAACCAAGAAAACACTCCATTTTTAGATTTTGATGGTGATGACATGATTGGAGTGTCGGACCTGCGCGAGGTGATTGAACGTCTTTGCGGCCCTGACCTGAAGCTCTCTGACTCAGAACTGCAGAGCCTGGTACAGAATGTGCTGGAGGAGGCTGATCTGGATGACGATGGAGCCCTATCCTTTGCGGAGTTTGAGCATATCATTGATAAGAGCTCTGACTTCTGCCAGTAAGTGCTCAATTTTATGCTTTGTCAAGTTCTCTTGGTAGCTTTGAATTGAGTTCACATCGACTGTTCACTACATGTTAAGCAAGATTTTAATCAGAACAGACAGATATTGACCCATTTTTAATGGAGTGGTAACAGAGATTGTCAGAGATCTTAGTCTTCAACCAAAATTATTATATAAATACACACAATAACTCAGCTATGCTTATCATATTTTTTTTGTTACAGGTCATTCAGAATAAGACTATAAAGTGAAGACTATCAACACTAGATTTATAAACATGTAACAAGTCTCAAATTAACTATAATATTCATAAGCATACTAGAATATTAGTATAATTGGAGGCTATAGCGTGAATCTCAATATTTCTACATATATTATTCCATTTTAGATATGTAAATGGAATAATATATGTAATAATGTATAGGAACTATATGGATGTAAGCAGTTGTCAATTGTATATTATTGTTTGTGACTGATCATTGTCTTCCTTAATTCAGGGCTCTTTACTCAATTTTATATTTAAAATGTTTTTAGTGAATTTCTTTTACTTTACATTTTGTGCATTTATGTAAACTGTTCACTGGTTTTGATATTGAGTTGTGATATTTTCATGTAAGTTAGAGTTTGTTACTAATGAATATAAAATTGCCAAATCTTTGAAAAATTTATGTTGGTTTTATGAATTACATTTACAATGAGGGAATTATTAGGACTATTATTTTTACCTTCACTAAACCAAAAAATGTCTACAAGGTTTCTCTAATGATGTATAGCTTTAAAAAAAGAGTTTGTAAATGAATATAAAAATATTTATTTAAAATTATACGGTCCAGAAGACCTAAAAAATCCTATAGTAGGAGCTTACACTAAATAATTAGTTCTGTAAATAACCAGGTAGCTTCATCCTCATGAAGATCCAAGTAGTGAAGAATGAAACCAGAATGCAAAGGAAAGCAACAGAAATAAGTAGGATTCTATTCAGTTTGGGGGTGGAAGGATTGTGTGTTCGGTCAAGAATGATGAAGCCCAGACCACCTAAAGAGAATAGAAAGCTGGAAGCCAGTCCTTCCATGATGTACTGGCCATTTACACGGTTCGGCATAAACGCTACCGGCCGGCTGTGTCCATGCTCGTCGGTCGTCGATCCCACGCTTGGAGGCTCAACAATCACATCATAAATTATCCCTGCAGACAATAACACCGTTTAATCATCAATGCAACACGAATCAGATAGGAAACTCATAAGAATTTCACTCAAACACAACGCTTACCTCCGGTAACCAAAAAGTATGAGAGTAGCACAAACGAAAATGTTGTCATAGCCGAGGGTGCTTGTAGCCATGTCGGCTTCTTTATTTTGATGTTTGGGATTTCAAGAACTGAGAACGGTATTGCGAATAATGCCTCCATTTTGCTTCTATTCTGTAGCCGCCGCCCAAATCGCCCAATAAACGAATTCCGGGTAATTTCTGTACAAGCAAAACCAAACGTCGAAATTTTTGAGATCAAACCAAATGTTGCCAACTGATTCAATCTTTATCACCAATGAATGACCGGACCCATCCCAGATAGATACCACATCCCATAAGTTTATTTGTTCATATTTTTTCATTACTTTATCCAGAAAGTTATTCAGTTCTTTTTTGCCTATTTTCTTTTAATTGTTAGGTCGCTTGAAATTACTTGATACCGTCGATTTTTTTTTGCGAAATGTCTGAAGCTGTAATATCATGGTGGCAATACAATTCACGACGACGTTTGGACGCGTGTTTGACAGTGACATTCACTAAATATGATAAAGACATTGTTAATCCGTTTCCATAGTTCCGTTCCACGCATTTTGAAATGAATACAAAGTTCTACTATGAGAAGAACAGTCCGAGAATGTAACTGTAAATCTTTCTTGGCCTAGTTTAGATTGTAATTGCAATGCATTAAAGTTAATTTCAGGTTGCACTTCTCGTCAGAGCGCTAAATGGCTAACAGCGCTCATTTTGCGTTGAAATAGAGGGCATCTCTTTCTACACTTATGCAATCGAGACTTCATACCCAGAAAGATAGCTAACGTGCTTGAAATTAAAACCATGTAAAGAAGTAGTATTTACTTGATCTTAGCCACTTAACAGTCCGTGGTGACTACAGTCACCGAAAAAAAAGTAGCCTCAACTGTCCGTGGGGAGTACAGTCACCAATCCGACTTAGTACCGTTTTAATCATATTTTGACGAACCCAGCCTAAATTAGTTCTGTTGGCAGCTACTAGATGGCTCTGTAATAAATATTTCATCTATGGGAATATTTATTTTCTGCATGTGGCAACAAAAATTACGAACAAAAAATTAAAGAAGTTGGTGGTGCGTCTTTCACCGCTGACCTTGTGAGCAGTAGGCAGATAGTTTTAATTTATTATTATAGAAATTAAAATATTTATATTAAGATATTGGTATCTGTAGAGAGGCCAGATAATTTACTTTTTTATTATTAAATATAAATAATACTCTGCAAGAACTATTTCATTTTATAGATAAAATTAGAAGTAAAAAAGTTTCCTTAAATTTTGTTCAAATCGGTAAGTTTAAGCCTTTTTACAGGCTATGCTTTTCAATCGAACTAATTATTTTTATTTTTATTAGATTTGAAATTATTTTATCTTTCATATAGTATTTTTTATATTACTAAAGCTATAGTAGTTTTAAAATTACAAACGTTTTTGTCGAAAAGGTCGCGGCCGCGCAGTGCTAGCGTAAGGTACGAAAACGCGCGGACAGTTGAGGCTAGAGTCGCTCGCGCGCTCCGGACCGTTGAGTGGTTAGAAAACCACTAATTTATTAAAGTTGCATGTTGATACTTTTTTTTTGCGTTGATCGCGGTGTGTTTTCATCTCTCAACCATGCATGGGTTTTTTTATCGCAAAAGTTCTAAAGGACCGTAATTTTATGTAAGCTAATCAAAATTGTGCTTAGTTCTTAAATGGTTGTCTACTATTGGTTGAATAGGAACATATGTTCCATTCAATAATATTATCCAATGACTATTGAGAAAATCGTTTTCCGAGATGACGTCTTGTGTCAAAAGTGTCAAGGCTTGCCGTTTGGTGAATTTGTGAATAAAATTTAGTCTAAAATTGAGACAAATTTCGTTCTCCCTTATTTATCGTTTTCAGGTCGGCAACTCGTAAAATATTAATTAGACGCGTAAAAAGTGGACATTTTGACGAACGGAGGACCCTAATTTATCAATTGTGTTGATTTTCTGCCATTAAAAACGTGAAAATGTGTTAGATATTATAAACCTCAGTTGCTGTTCGCGCAAAATGATATGGATTGTGGATATTTCGCTAATATTACGATGAAGGGTGGACTGTGCATTATTTACACGTCTCTGCTGACTATTTCAGTGCTCTCCAGGTAAATATTTCACCTTGTAACATGCTATTTATTTCACATACTATTATTTTTGTTTCAACTGATGGTTTTTTCAGCTGTGCGCTTCTAATTTTGGTGGTGTCAGAAGCAGTGCAGCCAGATGGTTTATCTGACTCGCCCGTCGATTTGTCAGGACTTCACAATGTCACCCAAAGGCCTGACACAAGTAGTACTGATGAGTCTCCACCGAGCCCCAGCGAGAGCCCTCCACCAGCTGAAGTGGCCGAGGAGAAGAAGGCTGCTGTTGAAGATCAACAGATGATATTTGCCGAAACATTGTCATTGAATTCTGTAACAACTGATGGGTAAGTAAAATTGCATACTCTTTTATCTTTACCATGGTTGTTGCATCAGATTTTAATAATATGATAAAACAACTTAGCCTTTCTATAAGACGTAGGTACAAATAATGTCAACTGCAATTGTTATAGATTCTTGTAGGTGGTACTGAATTCCGTGAATTTAAAACAAGTTTGCCAAGATATTTGTGTGACATTTGTATCTCACTGATACAAATGTCTTGCTATTAATGTTTACATTGAAATGCTTCACACCTATGTACACACCACACTCATTTATTGATCCCTAGTTTACAAACATACATACAAGGTGCCAAGTAAACAAGAGACCAACTCTAGTGTGTGTTATTGTATCTTGATACTCACTAAAAACAACTACATTACCGTATAAAATCAAAAACCATTTGTCTTGACTAACATTTGGGCATATTCTACTAATCTGTTACTTCCATGCTTTACTATAATATTTAGGTTCAATCTTTCATAATCCAGCCCCATCTATCAGGTCAGTAAAGAGCCTTAAAACATTCACTGCCCAGCAGTAAAACAAGTTGAAGATGGACATGTGCATAATGGGCAAGTAAATGTTGGCCCAAGGCTGTTTGCTTGGAGATAAACTAACAACCACAAAAAAAATTAAAACACATCTCTGTTAAACACATCACTATCAGTGTGGAATATTTGTTATCTTTCAGCAGTGTGTTGAAATAGATGTGGGTAAGCACATCCAGACAGATTTAGCTCTGTGTAACAGTAGAGTATTCTATGATGTGGGTGTAATCAGTGAAGGGGGGTGCATTGTACTAATTTTGTAATTTGATATTCTTAATATGGTTGTCTGGAAAGATGGTTTCCAAAATAAAAAGCAAAATATTTATTAATCCAAATTAAAATTGTTCTAAGGCGCTAGTTGTTTTCAAAACACAACAAAAATCAGTTGAGCTACCTGTAGATTGTTTGCAACAGTCTGCAGTTAGCTTAATTGTTTCAATTGTAAATACTAGTTCTAATTTGTTTTTATTTTTGAATTGTAATTTTCTTTGTCAATAAAGATTATCTAAATACAAAAATTAATAAAGATGCTTAAGTTCAATTTTGAGCACTCAGTACAATACAATGTAAAATGTTAAAACAATGTCACTTCAGCTAGTTTGTCTCCTGAATAGAATAAAACAACACTGATGTTGTTACGTTAGCTCAATTGACCTCACAAAGGACTATAAATCAATGGATGTTACTATGAATCAATGTATGTACACAATATTTTGTTTCATGCCATAGTTTACCATCAGAGCAATTTTAAAAGCAATTAATAGACAATACACTATGCCCCTTTGCCCACTTCTACAAAACCCTGATTACGTCCACCTGCGCCGGCGCCAAATGACGTCGCCTCCACAGATACACAGCAGTATCTATGCCACGTGTTCTGTCGGTAGGCGTGTCATCTTGGCCTTACGTCAGTAATAAATAGGTAGAGCGGTATTCCTACCGAATTGATGACGTAGGTTCTTGTGATGAGTGAGTGGAATACCTCTTAGCATCCATCTAATGAGAATAAAATAAAAATATTCAGAATAACTTAACTAAAAGTATAATAAAAGAGTACATAATGTATGCTGAACTATGTAGAAACCAGTTTTTCAGGAAATAGGAAGTATTTAGTTTTTATTTCTTTGAAATAGATATATGGACATAGATTTTATCAAATCTCACTTTAATCCGCCGCCATATCGTATTCGTTGCTCTCCTCGTTCTCGTTACTTCCCTGTATTTTTTCATCTGTTGGTATGTAATTTGATAGACGTAAATAGGTCGCTTTAGTAACTACAGAAGTGTTCGAATGCGTGTGCAGGCGACAGTTTTGGGCTAGTAACCTTGCTCGATACCATTTGGACTCGAGGCCACTAGATTCGGTTACCTAACGTCACATGCACGGTGGGCAGAAGCCACCGTTACTACTCGGCCGCATTTTTGATATTACCTCACCTCAACAGTCTATATTGGTTCACTGCTGGACGCAGACCTCTAATTCTACCACCGAACTGCGATACCCAGCATGCCCAGCGTGGGGATTATCGGCAATACCCCCATGAGATCGATAGTTCTGCAAGAGGCGCTGCTGCCCACCCCCGTTGGATATCCCTTAGTCGCCTCTTACGACACCCGTGGGAAGATTTGGGGTGGTGCAAATTCTAAGCCGGCATCGCATGGCAACATTCCGTTATTAGGTTTAATATTTGTATATTCTCTACCGTTATGATGAGCGGTTTATTAAAAACCAGGCAACCAACCGCTTCACTATGACAATGGTATCGTCGTAGAATCATCACACATAGACTCCTCAGATGAAAGAAACTGCAGACAGTGTGTGCGATGCTACTTATTTGCACTGAGAGATTGATATAATGTTTTCAACCCACTTGACATGCGTCCCTGCTAGCAGAATAGGGCTCTAGTCTTCTTGATCTGGAGGGAGACCTTTGAGAAAAATTATTGGTTTTCCTCTGGTAGTCTATCATCATTTGATGAATCCTATTCAATAAATTCTGTAGCAGTTTATTATTATTTACTCTGGGCGTGTAAAGATGGAAACGTAACATTTTTAGACATCTTGCAATAATCTATGAAACAGCAATTGTCTATTTGAACTCAAATCACAATGGAATTTTGTTGTGTTGATAGTCAATTAAAACTCAGAGCTCATTCAATAAAGATACTATTTAGTCATCGATATAAGTAAAATCTATATAGATATGGTACGTTCTCCCAGCGCTTACTCAGCAACTGGCTTGTGTTACAAGTACACGTTACATTTCATCCTGTACTAGACTAATGTTGCCTGAAATAAATGATTCGTTATTATTATTTCCAATCTTCTGCAGTAATTATTATGAACAAACTAGCAAACCCGGCGAACTCCGTTTCGCCACCGGCTTCGTATCAGAGATGGCGCTTTATGAGAAAAAAGATTTTCCCGCTTTTCTTTTTAAATTTTTGCTGAATTTTCTTTGATATAAACCTCACGGAGCCCGAGACCTTTCCAACGAATGCAAAACCGTGGAAATCGGTTCGTGCGTTCTGGAGTTATAGCGTCAGGAAGGAAAACCCAACTTATTTTTAAATAGTAGATATGCGGGCATTGCTGTAGTCTTTTAGTCAATAAATCACACTAAAGTAAATCGTAGCAAGCAAGCGTAAAACGAACGCTCGGTCCGACTATGACTAAGGTGGATGGACCTAATTGCACAATAGTTGAGCTACTTTCGAGAAGCTAGTGCCTCATCTCCCCTTATTTATTTTAATCAAAGGTTCATAAAATAAAGCTGGACATTGCATACACCACAGCATCATCTAGCTAGCGCCAAAGTAGTCGAGAGTTTTGTTAAGGATATTTTTGTTATATTCAACATAATCTTGCCTGGAAGGAAGATATCTCTTTTAGCGAAACAAGTTCTTGGCCTGTCCAAGGCCTTTCGTAAAGTAACAATCGCGTGAGCGTTTCCACTCGATCATGCCATCAGCTCGGCAAGGTGAGCCCTCAATGAACAGTTCGTGATTTAAGTCCCAGGGTCACGCAGCATGACGATCGAAGCCGTTGAATAGACTCGACGTTTCGTTGGGGAAGAACTAATAAAAAGAGGGAACCATACCTGATTTTTAATAGTTGTTTGTCTTTTTATTGGCTGATAACTGATAACCCAATAAAAGCTAAAAATTTCAATACAACTCATTTATTGCAAACCTAGAAAAACTTAAATGGAAAATACAATTAGGTTCAGATGGAGTTGCCAGTGAAATTATAGGCCTATAGGGGCACCACAGCGGCAAAGGCATCCTAAGATTTTTTTAAGAAAAATAGGTAAATACAAATAAAATTGTAAAAAGGGCGGCCTGATCTGACCGGGACCGAGCTTCCAGGCAACCTTTGCCAATCTTCTTAATTAAGGATCACTTTCAATTAAGTTAATCGCTAAGAGTGGCGCCATAATTAACCCGTAGTGCTTTTAGTTCAAAGTAATAAAGTTTGAACACTAAATTGTTCGTCAGTCGGCGAATACGATAGTAGGCGATAGCTGTAGTGTTGTCGGCAGCCTGTTTTGAGTGGTCAGTGGCGCGAGACGGAAAACGAAAGTCATCTAAAAATAACGTTACCGAAGTAACTGAACTTTATCTGACAAATAATTACGTTATTTATGATTTATTGCTTTTTGAACATAATTTGTGTTAAAAGTAATAAGAATTCAGTAGAAACTACAAACAGGCTACGTGGAAAATCACCATAGCACACGTCATATTAATTTTAATTGTATAAATAAATAAAATAAATAAATTAATAATGCTGGACAATCCACACAGGATCATCTAGCCCCAAAGTAGGCAAAGCTTGTGTTATGGGTACTAGATGATTGATATACTTAATATAATACATAACATAAATAGATATTTTTTATTATATATAGAAAATACCCAGAACACCCGGAACAAATACTTATAAATGTTGTATCTTCATTTCTTTATTGTATTCAATGTAGCAAACAAATGTTACTTGAACATCGTTCATCACAATCGAATGAGTAGATAGTTTAGCTTTTGCCCAGGTATTACGACGATGGAACACAATAACAATACACGGGCTGCTAAAACGGAACCCTTCTTTTGGCTTTACCGTAGTCGGTTAAAATTTAACAGCTATTCCTAATTAGCATCCGTCAATGTTAACGTAAACAGGTGGCTGGCTTACACCGTGGTACCGAAATATCTCCTGTCATAACAGTATGATGGCATTGGCAATGCGTAACTAGAACATGGCTATAAGGTGTCATATAAAAATAATATGAATATTAAAAAATCATCAGGATAATTCACAAAATCATCTAGTCCCGAAGTTAGATTTTGTGACATGAGTGATATCTACTTTTTTACACCATGGAACAAAACACGTAGACCTGGAAAAAAATATTTGCAACATAAACAAATAAATGTTGTAATGCAGAAATCGAACCACCCCGTTGTGTGTAAAAGTAAAGTTAACAGAAACCTACCCTCAACTAATTTTGTAAAAATTGTTGTTCATGTTTCTAATAGGATTATTTTTGTGAAATGTTTTTGTAATAACATTTATTTTAACTCATAGTGTATAAGGAAGAGTATTACCTCCTAATACAGGTATTTTTACACTTGAAAGGAGGTCTCGAACACAGAACAATGCACAATGTAACTTATGAGAATGATTTTGTATTTGTATTTTGTGTGTGTGTCTGGCGGACCTTATGGTTACAGGGTGTTCTATTCATAGACGATCAAAAGAAAATTGAATGGTCTGTTCGGTCGGAAGTCCTAAGTTGCGTCGAACGGACACCTATGTTTTTAATTTTTAAACCGACTTCGAAAAAAGGAGGAGGTTCTATGTTCGGCTGTATGTTTTTTTTTTGTATGTTCGTCGATTTATCCGTGAATTATAGATCGATTTGAATGATTATTTTCAGTTGTGTAGAGGATGAGTTAAAATTTTGCAAGTTATGAATTTTGAAAAATTGTCAATAAATAAATTCAAACATATTTTCAATTGCCTTTGTAAAAAGGCTGTATGCTACAAAATATCATATTATCTAGAGGATAAAAAAGCTTGGGACGAGTTTTGCTGCAACTCGAAAACTAACAACCTAACAAGGTAAAGGTTTGAAGCGATTGAAGTGGTCAAAAAATCAAAATGATCACTTTATTTCTTAGTTTTACTTATGTAATTTGAATTTTGTGACGTGTCCAAGAGTCCTGTAATGTCAATTTCAAATGAAATGGGGCGTACCAAATACATGATTGTCGGTATACGTGTAAAATACTTCAACTTTGACGAAAGTGAAATCAAAAGCTACTTGGCCAGTAATTCATACATAACATACCAGCTGTTGTTGCATGCTTGTTTGGAATAAAATAATTGACGTACTTCACCGTACGTAAAGTACGTACGGTGAAGTACAATTAGCAATTATTTGATTAGTACTCGTGGTACTACTGATAGTTCTTTGTGCAATGTTATGTTCAGTTACTTTGAAGCCTTTTGACGTTTTAATTAAACCCCCGAAGATAAACACAGGAATCTCAAACGCTGATATGATGATCTTGTTTTCTTCAATAAAGCACACGAGGTATCACAATGTCACAAGGCTTTCATCAAACCACTTGAGTTTCTATATCGCCGCTTATCTGTTTTCATCTTTATAAATTATCGATGAAATACATTTTACATTACGTGTCTCATTGACGTCGCATTAAAATAAATAAATAGGTATTGTTTTTGTGTAAATATTATAATCGGAGCACTTAAAACACTGATATTAATTAACGTTTCTAAATATAAATAATACAAACACTAAATTAACAAATAGTTTAGTTATAAAATTACGAAATGTAAAACCCCTAAAGGTTTAAAAAGTTTCGTAGTTTGACGGAATCATTACGATTGAAAGCGGGTTAACTACTAACCTTATTTGTGTTGGAAGAACACCCATGTTTCCTCGCTTAACAAGGGACTTCATCAGGGTAATTCGCGTGGTTCGCGACGCGCCCGTATCGCGTCCTTGCGCACACCCCCCAGTCCCCAGTCCCTTGTTAAGGGATGAAACATTTGGTGTTCTTCTAACACAAACGAGGTTCGTAGTTAACCCGCTTACATTCATAATGAACTTCTAGAGGTGTTAGGAAGTCCTTTCGGTTGAGGACACAATATCTGTGGCACACCTTGTATAAGTTTAAAGAGCCTTATATTTATGAACCTTCAGATGTCGATCAATTATTATTTATCGGTCATTCAACTTGCATTGAAATGCTGGTTGAACGTTACTTACTATATCCTACTAGTATTATAAAGCCGAAAGTTTGAGAATTTTATTTTGTAAGCTAAGATCTCCAAAACTACTGGACAGATCAAGATGAAATTTGAAGTACATTTAGAAAGTAGCCTAACTCAGATAATAGGCTACTTATTATACCGAAAATACGCGTGCGAAGCCGCGAGCCAAAGCTAGTTTTTCCATATTTTATATAGGTGATGTATCAATATCTACAGCTTAGCTTGTGTTATGGGTACTAGATAACTGATATACTTAATACAATACTTTACATAGATATATAGTTTTAGTATACTTAGAAAACATCCAGAACACCCGGAACAAATATTAGGTCCTTACATATGAAATTGGCGTTTTGTATGGGAGGAACAAAAAGTCGAATATTTTTTAATATAATATATTTAATTAATCAAAGTATGAACCATTATTTTCTATGCACTTTTGCCATCTTATAGGTAGTTCATTGATCCCTTTACTAAAAAAACCAGTCGGACGGGAATCAATAAAATCTTTGAAGGCGATTTGGACTGCCCCATCGGAGTTGAATTTTTTCCCTTGCAAGAAGTTATCCAAATTTCGAAAAAAATGGTGATCTGTTGGAGCAAGGTCCGGGGAGTACGGAGGATGTCTTAGACTTTCCAATTGAAGCTCTTCTAATTTAGTAGCCGTCTGTTGCGCAGTGTGTGGTCTAGCGTTGTCGTGAAGCAGCAGTGGCGTGGAGCGATTGACCAGCCTAGGTTGTTTAGCCGCTAGCTTTTCCATCATGGTTTGCAATTGCTGACAATAGACATCAGCCGTAATAGTCTGGCCAGATTTGAGAAAACTGTAATGAACAATACCGGCACTAGTCCACCAAACGCTTACAAGTAACTTTTTTGGGGTTAATTTTCGCTTGGGGCAGGATTTGGCTGGCTGGCCAGGATCCAACCATTGCGCTGAGCGCTTCCGATTATCGTAAAGAACCCATTTTTCATCACAGGTAATGATTCGGTTTAAAATACCTTCATTATTGTGCCGGTTTAGTAATGTAACGCAGCAGTCGACGCGCGTTTGCCGGTTTGCTTCAGTCAATTCGTGAGGTACCCACCTTTCAAGCTTTTTAATCTTCCCAATTTGCTTCAAGTGAATTAAAACAGTTTTATCACTAACATCGCAGCCTGCAGCTAACTCGGACGTGGTTTGCGATGGATCCGCTTCCACAATAGCCTTCAACTCTTCATTATCAACTTGAGTCTCAGGCCGTCCACGGGGCTTGTTCTGCAGGTCAAAATTTCCAGAACGAAAACGTTGGAACCAAAAACGAACTGTGTTTTCTTTTGCAACACGACCGCCATACACATCATTCACCCTTCGAGTTGTTTCCGCAGCACTAGTGCCACGGCGGAACTCGTACTCGTTAATAATGCGATATTTTAAGTTTTCCATTTTGTAAAATGAGTGACGCAAACAGAAAAAAACAGAAGAAAAAAAACAAATGAATGACGATCATCGAAGCACAAATACATGAGTCTATAGCTGTACAAATTTGAATTTGGAATTCCTTACCAAAGAGGAGAAATTTGTGATTAAAGTGGCCAGTACGAAAAACGCCAATTTCATTTGTAAGGACCTAATATCTGCAGATCGTACATATTATATGTTTGTCCCGAGGCAGGAATCGAACCCGCAACCTCCTGCGTCGCAGGCGGACTTTCGCTGCGCCACAGATATCGTCTCGGTATCACTGAACGTAAATTCCGAAGTATACCCTTGTATGATAAATGATAAAATAAAATCTTTATCATTGGTGGAACATTTGATGTTAATGCTATTGTTTCGTGAGAACCATAGATTTAAGTAAAATCTGTAGATATGGTACGTTCTCACAGCGCTTACTCAACAACTGGCCTGTGTTACAAATACACGCAAACACTCCCTCACAGTTACATGTCCAATAAAGTTCAATAATTATAATGAACAAACACGAGGGCATTGCTGTAGTCTTTTAAGCAATAAATCACACTAAAGTACGTCGTAGCAAGCACGCGTAACACGAACGCCCGGTCCGACTATGACTGAGGTGGGTAGACCCAATTGCACCTAAGTTAAGCCTTTCACTTGCGAGAAGCAAGTACCTCATCTCCCCTTTTTTACTTAGATCGATGTTGATAACACCGCTTTTTACAAGCTTTTATTTAACTTGCCTTGTTAGTATAATAATATGTGGATCGTGTGGGACAAATCTTGCAACTTGATTTTAAACCAGTAATTCTCAACCGATTGAACTGAAATTTGGCATACTTATGTAAGTTCGGTGACAATGCATCGGCGTGGTACCATCGAGCTGGTCTGATGATCGAGACAGAAGGTGGCCGTAGGAACTCCTGAACGACACGCTTTAACCCCGTCAAGTTTGGCTTCGGTGGTTTTTTTTTTAAATATTAAGTATTTATAGTAGACTAGCTGACACGACAGACGACCTGTCTTGCCTATGAATATTTAATTCGAATTGTTATTATGGTCGTTAAGTTTTCTTAATTTTATAATTTTCCGCGTAACATTCTTATTTTTTTCTTTTACCAACTCCTGACACAAAAAACACAACAAAAAAAAATTAGCGTAATCGGTCCAGCCGTTCACGCGTGACGCCGCCGTAACCAAGGGAAATAGGTATTCATTTATAAATACATTTATATATATGTATATATTTTATGTATTGAAAGCGCGTACATTGCTTCTTTAGCCTCCTGAGACTAAAGACGCCAAAAAGCTAAAAGCTATTGACCCTGGTCAATAGCTTTTTGAAACCAACATACCAAAGACAACAAGCAGTAAGTAGTGTTAGGTAAGCGATAAGAATCCAAGCCCAGTTGCGACTATACGCGGCGAAAGTGATAAATTCAATGCAACTACATTCATACCACTTTTTGTCCATCATTAGCTCACGACCACGCCTACCGAAGCCCATTTCATTCTAGACCTAGTCTCGGGTATTTAAAGTTTTGTTTTGTATGACGTGTTCAGAGTTAATGGTTTAAGACTAAGTTTTTGAGATGTTGTGATCGGTTAGATAATGACGGGAAGTGATTCGAACATGGGTACGAGCGGTCCAATGACTATTGATTGGAATCGCTGTATGAATGGACACGTCTTGTTATCGTAATACTATAGTCAATAATGGTCTATTGGTTTTGAAACAACGTGTTATATACTTTTAAGTAAACAAAAAAAACTATAAATTCAGATTTTAATCGTCTTAAAATTATTATAACCGTCTTTTATGGTTCAAGAGCGATTGTTAAGGTCGAGCAAAAAACTGAAAATTTGCTGAGAAAATTACGTTTCTTGTCTCTTAAATTATAATATTTTTTATTGTTATTTTTTTGTTGTTATATAGTATTATTTAGACTTATAAGTTTATATCTTTTACGGTTCACGAGATACAGCCCGTTGACAGACGGACGGACGCACAGACACCCAGCGGAGGCTGGTAGTAGAGTCCCGTTGGTACACTTTGGGTACGGATCCCTTAAAACTATCAAAGTCTGTAATTAGTAAGTAAAAAAAAACTACATTTTAAGTAATGTCAATTGAGTTTAGTTTAAGGTTAGTTTTAAGGTATTAGTTTTAAGGTGTTAGTTTAAGGGGTTCATAGAAAATGTTTTACCATTTCTTACTTCTGCGGTTTTATCCCTTGTAGAACGCAGAGAAATAAATTAAAAACCACGAAAAAAATTTAATCTTGCGCCAACCCGTGACATCACCCTTAAAGAGAATCGACATCAGCTTCTATTAAACAAAAATATGAATAAATAGTGAAACCGACAAGTCACTAACACTGCTAAGCATACACCGACCGACACAAACAAATCATAAGTAAGTGCAGCAGATAACTTAGATTTTCTCATTTTATAACGGCAACACCGTAAATGGGCACCACCTTCGGAGCAGAAATGAAAAGCATAGAATCAGTACCAGTTTATCTAAACGAAATAGTAAAGAAAAACATATTTTTCTTTATTTTCGTTATCAGAAAACAATTATAATAATATGTCAAAGGATTAGTATAGAACGGCCATAAATAACATACTTAATATAATAATAATAATAATAATTCAATTTATTTATTAAGACAATTTTACAGTCCAATTGGGTTAGTCGGCTTATAACTATGGGTTAGTACTTAAAATTTATTAATGATTTTGTCCTTTGTACCAATTTATACATTATAGGACAGTCAAATTTTGCAGCTATCGCGTTTTTACTTAAATACATACATATACAGTAAAAATATTAATTATAATTAATGTGGTTGTATAGGGGCTTTGTCAAAAAAAATAAATAAACCACCAAGTGCGAGTCGACTCGCACACGAAGGGTACCGTACCGTAATAAGGCAACTTTTGCAAAAAACATTAAACTTTCACTTGTTCGGAGACCCCTTTAAATTTTCAACTTTATTACTTATATTTTTTAGTATTTGTTGCTTTCACAGTTGAAATGTTACCTATTTATAGAAAGTTTCATGTGGTTCAAGAGATACACCCTGACAAACGAAGAGCAAAAATAGGCAATAAAACATGTTTATTGTATGGATATTTCGATATTTAATTTATTTATATTATTTTTTGTTATAGCGGCAAGAAAAATACACATTCTACTGTCTACCTCCTACGGTACATGAAATAGAACCCTGTAACAGACGGACGGACAGCGGAGGCTTAGTAATAAAGTTCCGTTTTCACCCTACGGGTACGGAACCCTAAAAACTAAGGCTAACATATAAAAATGATCAGTTCAGAGCAAAGAGACAAGGTTATAGGGGCGCGAGTACATAAACCCAAAGATTTTTTCTAT
Source organism: Eupithecia inturbata (assembly GCA_963662085.1). Classification (NCBI taxonomy): domain Eukaryota; kingdom Metazoa; phylum Arthropoda; class Insecta; order Lepidoptera; family Geometridae; genus Eupithecia; species Eupithecia inturbata. The sequence continues at coordinate 1,805,065 of OY759180.1, read as the reverse complement.
TTTAACAGCGCTTTAAATGTTGCGAACGCTTTCTTTAACGATCAAAATGAAAGGGACGGTGACAGTTAAAATGTTTGAAAAATTCTCAAATTAGTTTATTACAAAATGCAACAACAGAATCAACACCAATATCGGATTTTCGATATAAACCTGCCACCTAGATAATGAAACGTTTGCCGATTGACTTGTATCTCTCCTAAAGCACTGATTCTGTGCTCATCTATTCTACGGACCAGTTCTAAGGGCAATGAATCCATGGGCACGTATAAATCACACGAAATGAATTAATCGTTTATGACCACTCGCGGTAAATTGCGGCCGGTGTTTGGAAAGTGGACAGTGTGGGACAGTGGGTGGGGAACTGAGATTGGGACGGGTTAGTGAAATGGGAGCGGATTGGAATTTTACTATTTATGGGTATTGGGGAGCTATGGGAGTAGATTGACAGATATAATAGAATTTGTGAAGACGATTTGTAAACATTACATTTTTCATAAGAAATAAAATAATATTCGCCAATAATTTTTCGACTTCGACGGGTCTTGAAACCGCATTCTTCCCTTAATACAGGAGTGTGCTAACCAACTGCACCACGAGGTCATGTGACGAAAAACTTTTGGAACTTCCTTCGGACTCTAGCACCGTTAGCTCCACCTACATTAAAATTTTTGTCTAGCGTAAATGAACTTCGTTTAATAGACTCGAAGAAGACGACGAAGGGTCGAAGACATGAAACAGAATCGTCCATAGATGAAAAAAAGTCTAGATATAGCGTAGAGTGCTATTAGCACGGAAAAATTGATATAATGGTTTCAACCATGACCTTTTGGTAGGTATATGAATGTTTAGTTTATAAGCATTGTTAGCTCACCTTACCAAAGATAGTAGATCCAAAATTAGTTAATTTGTAATTTGCAGTAGAAGTTGCATTTATGTTTCATAGTTTTAATTAAAACTCTTGTTTTTATATTCTATAAATATTGTTTTATTTATTTTTAACCCATTTATAGCCAAATAATACTAATTTTGTAGAAATATAACCATTTAAAGTAAAGTGAGCAATTTGCTCGCGCGCGCCTAACCGTGTAACAACACTAGGCGCGCCTTCTAAACGTTTTATGTCTCATCTAGTAGATCACCAAAAAACAGGGTTGCCTGGAGCCATGACCCGTCATGGTGCATTATTTTCTTGCTAGGTTTCGCAGCATCGAGTTGCCAGCTCACTGGGTTATAATAGGTATAGCTTTATCCATTTTAGTTGTTTCATTATCTATCAGTAGGTTTATATCCATTTTATTATATCCATTTCATTTTACAAAGTAAAACACGCACCATTTACATACTATACATATTGTTTGTATTAAACTATATTATTTACTATTCACTTATAGAACACATAACACTACTAACTGTAATCATAACCCTCACAGGGTCTTGTGACTATAATGGTTTCGGCAGAACATCAGCGCCTACCTACTATTGAGTGGTAAGGTCAGGCATTTATGCTGAGCCGAGACCTTTTTGCTGCTGTAACACTCAGCCCAATCTACTTTTTGAAAATATTTTTGTGTACCTAATTGTTTTTGTCGTAATATAAGTTAACTATTTTTCAAAATGTATTTTTATATGTGTTTTGTACTTATTGTGTGAGGTGTTTGAGCAGCAAATAAATGATTGTCTATGTCTATGTCCTTCTCACGGGTTAAGGTGAAACGATTAATTTAGTGAAATTGTGGCCCAGTGATCCAAGATTGTTCAAACGAAACGTTGGAAAATTAAAATTCAAATAAAAATATAAGCTATGTGATAAGCACTTGATACAATTATTGGGCAAGGCGTTAGGCGTGTAACCACACACGGTTGGCTCCGATCATTTTTAATCATAGCTTTCAGTAAAAACATTTCATGGCATTGACTCCACAAAATTAACATCAAATGGTGAAAAAGTACTCAGCATCAATCACAAATTCACTTTTGTCGATGGGATAAGCCTCTAGATGAATGAAACTAGCTGCGTCCGCGTCGTGTTTAATACTCGATGATGGCTGATTTACATTACATTAACAATTGCAATAAACATTCAGCCTTCCAAAGAAAGATTAATCGTTTGAAAGACAGAAGGAGTATTCTTTTAAAGTCGTTTCAGGAACTCTGGAGGCGATGAGACTACGCCACTGGTTTTAACTTTTGTTCTCTCTTCGTTGAATATGTAACCATGCATACCTACTTGTGTTAATTTAAAGAAAGAAAGAAAATTATTTATTACACACTACACACACAAACAAACTCTGAGACAATAAAATAAAATAAAAAAAGACTACCTACTTATTACAAGATACATTTCATTTTATTTATTGCCATATGTACATATGTATGTAGGTTGGTAGCTTAAGATCTAATTATAGCTAAAGTTAGTACACACACCCTGTTGGGCACTGCAATTTTAATTTTAATTGTTAGTCGTTTACATAATCTCAGGTATGTACTTTTCATTATAATTAATAATAATTTACATAAATCTCTTAAAAATCAGGCAAATAATCTGTTTAATTAAAAATATACAATTGGTTTGGATAACGTAGGTACAATTTGTCAAATGATAAAAAAATGTTAATGTCTTATCATGTAGGTACCAATGTCAGTTTCAGTTGTTAGTTAAAAGTAATAATCTAATATATTTTTTTCTGTCAAAAATTCGTTGTGATCCTATAATAACATTGATTAATTATAGTATCACAACGTAGCTAACGTACGTAGCTAACCCCCGGGTACTCAAACGCAAATTAAGCAGCTCTCAATACGTGATGTGTTGACAGTTTTCAATGAAAATATGTCAAAAAATCGTCACATGAGACCAGCTATAGCCAGATGTAAGAGAGTCTCCTCATGCGATGAGACTCTTCTCATCGCACACTGGAGGTGTAAAATTGAGGAATTTAGAGAAATTCCTTAATTTTACACTGTTTTTTGAGTTTTGCGGGACAAATACTAATTCCTCAGAATATAATGTTATAAGACCATCTCAGAATAATCATCTATACTATAGCAAAATAATCATAAAAATCAAACAATTGACGGAGAAATCGACGAACAACAGAAAAACACAGCTGAAAATAATGGCAAAGAGTGACATGTACTGTGCAAGCCTGTGCTTGCAGCTTGACTGGTTTATAATACAGTTTTCCTATAATAGCTTAGGTATTAAGCAAATCCCTGGTTCATTCAGTAAATTGCTAAAATAATTTGATATTTTAGCTTTTCCCGGGATTTCATCTAATCCCAAAGGATTTGGTGAAATCACTGATTTTACCATTTCCCTGCGGCTGCGACATATCGGTGTTGCAGCGCCGGGGGCGGCGCGCCCTTGCCGGGCGCACCCCTGCACCTTGGCGATTGTGTTAAATAGCCGGATCCACACCAGACGATCCAAAATGGATCGGCCGCGTCCAAGATCCGCGTTCCAAGATCGTGATGCGTGGGGCGTGGATCGTTCTAGGTCGATCCAACAGCAATCTTTTGCGATCCTGACTGGCTGCTCCCACGCGCTCCTGCCGATCCATACTGTTATCCATAACGGCGGATCACCGCGCAAAATTAGCCCATGTTAAGAACACTCCAACTCTAGCAGCATAATAATTCACAATCCAGTTGTGTATAGTTTCTAGGCTCAACACGAATCTGAGTGAAAACTCACCGCGCTCAGATTTAATATCTGCTGTTTACTCTTAACAGACACACACATACACACGCACATATACACATGTTATACACATTAACATGTGTAATTGCGATTTTTTTCAATAGTACAGTTATGGAATGTTGCTCTAGTATCTGCTAGAATATAATCGAATCACATTTGTGTCGATACAAGTGGACACTGAACAAAGCAACAACATGGAACCATTTATATTAGGTCCTTACATATGAAATTGGCGTTTTTCGTACTGGCCACTTTAATCACAAATTTCTCCTCTTTGGTGAGGAATTCCAAATTCAAATTTGTACAGCTATAGACTCATGTATTTGTGCTTCGATGATCGTCATTCATTTGTTTTTTTTCTTCTGTTTTTTTCTGTTTGCGTCACTCATTTTACAAAATGGAAAACTTAAAATATCGCATTATTTACGAGTACGAGTTCCGCCGTGGCACTAGTGCTGCGGAAACAACTCGAAGGGTGAATGATGTGTATGGCGGTCGTGTTGCAAAAGAAAACACAGTTCGTTTTTGGTTCCAACGTTTTCGTTCTGGAAATTTTGACCTGCAGAACAAGCCCCGTGGACGGCCTGAGACTCAAGTTGATAATGAAGAGTTGAAGGCTATTGTGGAAGCGGATCCATCGCAAACCACGTCCGAGTTAGCTGCAGGCTGCGATGTTAGTTGTCGGCGACGAAACCTTAATGTAAGGCTGATTCGTTTAAGACATCGTTTTGTTTAAGTACTTTTTTGTTTATTGATGAATCATAACAAAAATAGTGTTATTTGAAGGGTCTTGGCTTGGAACAAGGTTTTCCGTTTGAATTGTATAAATCTGTAATTAAGTTTTGTAGTTATTGTAAAATTAGTATAAGGAAAATGTTCCAAATCAAGTTTTTTATAAGTTTTAGTTCTAGAAACTTTTTTATTTGTTAAATATGTTCAGATTTTGTAATTTTATATTAATAAGGCTTGTTTTTGTTATGTATAAGGCATAAATTTGTAAGTATTTTTTAAGAAGATTACAAGAAATAAAGGTTTAAAGGTTTCGGCTCAAGGAAAAAATTAGATAAACTTGAGTCAAAAGCACGCAGGCGTCTTGCCGGTAAAACACGGCCATATAAATATGAGCGCAGTTTGTACGGCCGTCAGTCGCAGTCCAGCCACCGAAGAGGCAAGTCGCAGTCCAGCCACCGAAGAGGCAAGTCGCAGCTAAGCCACCGAAGAGGCAAGAAGCAATAGGAAGACAGCAAGTAGTAGTAGGGAAACCTAGGAACAGCCGAAACCTGAAAAATTCAAGATCCTGTTTCATTTCAACGTCGAGGTTCCCCCATAGGAAGGAATATCAGGTAGTCATAGCTTCATACGCATTCAGGGGTGCGTGGCGGCGTGCGTCTACCAGCTTCGGAAGGAGAAAGGAACGCACGTCGAACTTAAGTTGGGATACTTTCCCAGGGCGAACTAGGTAATCCTGGTTACCGTCCGCAACATTAGTGATAAAACTGTTTTAATTCACTTGAAGCAAATTGGGAAGATTAAAAAGCTTGAAAGGTGGGTACCTCACGAATTGACTGAAGCAAACCGGCAAACGCGCGTCGACTGCTGCGTTACATTACTAAACCGGCACAATAATGAAGGTATTTTAAACCGAATCATTACCTGTGATGAAAAATGGGTTCTTTACGATAATCGGAAGCGCTCAGCGCAATGGTTGGATCCTGGCCAGCCAGCCAAATCCTGCCCCAAGCGAAAATTAACCCCAAAAAAGTTACTTGTAAGCGTTTGGTGGACTAGTGCCGGTATTGTTCATTACAGTTTTCTCAAATCTGGCCAGACTATTACGGCTGATGTCTATTGTCAGCAATTGCAAACCATGATGGAAAAGCTAGCGGCTAAACAACCTAGGCTGGTCAATCGCTCCACGCCACTGCTGCTTCACGACAACGCTAGACCACACACTGCGCAACAGACGGCTACTAAATTAGAAGAGCTTCAATTGGAAAGTCTAAGACATCCTCCGTACTCCCCGGACCTTGCTCCAACAGATTACCATTTTTTTCGAAATTTGGATAACTTCTTGCAAGGGAAAAAATTCAACTCCGATGGGGCAGTCCAAATCGCCTTCAAAGATTTTATTGATTCCCGTCCGACTGGTTTTTTTAGTAAAGGGATCAATGAACTACCTATAAGATGGCAAAAGTGCATAGAAAATAATGGTTCATACTTTGATTAATTAAATATATTATATTAAAAAATATTCGACTTTTTGTTCCTCCCATACAAAACGCCAATTTCATATGTAAGGACCTAATATATTATGGAAACAAAAGTACATCGTTGATAGAGATCTGCTTGGTCTATCGTTGTTTGTATGCAATGTCTGTCCTTTCAAGACGAGGTAAGACTTTATACTTTTTGCTTTTAGGCTTTGCTGTTTAGAGTTCCGTATCTGAAGGGTGAAAACGGAACCCTATTACTAAGCCTCCGCTGTCCGTACATCTATCTCATGAACCGTACCGTAAGAGGTACACAGTTGAAATTTTCAGAGAATGTGTATTTCTCTTGCCGCTAGAACAACAAATAATAAATATCATAATTAAAGGGGGGTCCCATACAAAAGGCTGGATATTTTCCCCTTTTTTGCTCTTAATTTGTCAAGGCTGTATTACTTGAATTACATTAGGTAGACACATGAAACTTTCTATAATTAAGTAGTACTTCAACTGTAATAATAACAAATTCAGGAGGTATAAATAAAATAAAGTTGCAAATTTAAAGGGGTCTCCGAACAAGTTGTTGTTGCAAAAGAAAACACAGTTCGTTTTTGGTTCCAACGTTTTCGTTCTGGAAATTTTGACCTGCAGAACAAGCCCCGTGGACGGCCTGAGACTCAAGTTGATAATGAAGAGTTGAAGGCTATTGTGGAAGCGGATCCATCGCAAACCACGTCCGAGTTAGCTGCAGGCTGCGATGTTAGTTGTCGGCGACGAAACCTTAATGTAAGGCTGATTCGTTTAAGACATCGTTTTGTTTAAGTACTTTTTTGTTTATTGATGAATCATAACAAAAATAGTGTTATTTGAAGGGTCTTGGCTTGGAACAAGGTTTTCCGTTTGAATTGTATAAATCTGTAATTAAGTTTTGTAGTTATTGTAAAATTAGTATAAGGAAAATGTTCCAAATCAAGTTTTTTATAAGTTTTAGTTCTAGAAACTTTTTTATTTGTTAAATATGTTCAGATTTTGTAATTTTATATTAATAAGGCTTGTTTTTGTTATGTATAAGGCATAAATTTGTAAGTATTTTTTAAGAAGATTACAAGAAATAAAGGTTTAAAGGTTTCGGCTCAAGGAAAAAATTAGATAAACTTGAGTCAAAAGCACGCAGGCGTCTTGCCGGTAAAACACGGCCATATAAATATGAGCGCAGTTTGTACGGCCGTCAGTCGCAGTCCAGCCACCGAAGAGGCAAGTCGCAGTCCAGCCACCGAAGAGGCAAGTCGCAGCTAAGCCACCGAAGAGGCAAGAAGCAATAGGAAGACAGCAAGTAGTAGTAGGGAAACCTAGGAACAGCCGAAACCTGAAAAATTCAAGATCCTGTTTCATTTCAACGTCGAGGTTCCCCCATAGGAAGGAATATCAGGTAGTCATAGCTTCATACGCATTCAGGGGTGCGTGGCGGCGTGCGTCTACCAGCTTCGGAAGGAGAAAGGAACGCACGTCGAACTTAAGTTGGGATACTTTCCCAGGGCGAACTAGGTAATCCTGGTTACCGTCCGCAACAGTTGGTCCTTCGAGCCGGATCCCTGCTAGAAGAAGCTAGAAGATTCCAGAGGAAGAACCCGGAAGGAAAGAAGACTCAAGATGCCGGTCACCAGGTCACAGAAGGATGCCCCCTCACGCCCTGTGTCCCGTCCCTTGGGAAGGGACGAGACAGAAGGAACGTCAGGGTCAGAAGGGGTCACGTCTGCGTCAGGGACGGCATCTTCGGGAACCATGGGAACTACCTCTGAATCTTCGGGAACCATGGGAACTACCTCTGACTCTTCGGGAACCATGGGAACTACCTCGGACTATTCGGGAACCATGGGAACTACCTCTGATTCTTCGGGAACCATGGAAACTACCTCAGACTCTTCGGGTACAACGACCACTCAAGAAACCTCTACTACGGTGGCTACTGCAACCACGGCTGCGTCCGGGAAGGGACAGAAAAAAGAAGAAGCAGCACAGAAGACGGCCAAGAAGACCCCAGAACAGGCCCCGGCACAGGAAGGTGGATCAGCCACAACTCTGAAGCCGACGGGGGTCGGTCGTCAAGCGCGGTCTACAAAAACCACGAGTTCTTCAGCCAGACGACGTGAGCTGGAAGCCAGAGAAGAATTAGCGCGCCGGGAGCTGAAGCAAGCCCAGGCTGCGACGAAGCTGGCTCGCGTCAGATTGGAGTTGGCACAATATGAAGATGAAGATTCCGTGGATGAAGACCAGGTGGAACAAGAGGACAGAGCAGCACAGGTGCAGAACTGGATTCAGACATCCGTATTGGAAGACGACAAAGATGGGGCAGAGCAACAAAGTCGGAAACCACCAGAAGAGCCCCAGAAGGTGAAGCCTGAAGAAAACCACTCAACAAGAGGGGCCACGATCGAGATTCAAGCGCTGGCAACAGCCTTGAAGGAAGCCTTCACCGGAGGAAGAGGTCCAGCATCGCAGCCGAACTACATTCACGAGCTACCCTACTTCGACGGTGACAGCAGCGAGTGGTTGGCATTCAAGGTCGTCTACGCCGATACAGCACCAATGTTCAACGATGTCCAGAACATGGCTCGATTGAGACGAGCACTGAAGGGCAACGCAAGAGAAGCTATCAAGAGTTTGCTGTACTCCGAAGCTTCTCCGATGGAAGTTATGGAAGCCCTTAGAAGAAGATTTGGAAGACCTGATGCGCTGGTACTGGCTGAACTGGACAAGGTCAGGGCGTTGCCGAAGATCACGGAGAACCCGAGGGACATCTGCATCTTCACAAGCCAGATCAGCAACAGCGTAGCAGCAATCAAAGGACTGAAGAAGCCTCAGTACCTGCATTCACCGGAGATAGTGAAGCAAATCGTGGAAAAGATGCCGACAGTTCTCAAGTTCCGTTGGTATGACTTCACTGCAGCATCAGAAGAAGGCGAGTTCTCGGATCTAACGCTTGTTTCTAGGTTCCTGAACGCAGAAGCAGATAAGTGCGGGGCCTTCGCGACATCAGAGGACAAAGGCGGTGGCTTCAGGAAAACCAGACAAGCGGCGCACTCAACAAAAGAAAAGGACTTCAGGAAAACGGACCCGAGGAAGACGGAGAAGACTTGTCCCATCTGTGAAGGGGAACACTTCCTCGTGGAATGCCAGAAGTTCCTGGAGGCGTCAGTTCGAGACCGCTGGGCAGCCGTCAAGAGGAGTCGCGTCTGCTTCAAGTGCCTTCAAGGGAGGCATAGGAAGGAGAGCTGCAGGAAGCCGTCGTGCAAGGAGTGCAAGAGGTGGCATCATCATCTGCTGCACGTCGAGACGGAAGATAGGACCGAGGGGGAGAAAACTAAAGCATCACCAGAGACATCAAGTGTCACTGGGACAGTGAACTCGGTCAACAACGCAAGGGCGTACCTGAAGATTGTTCCAGTAGAAGTCTTCGGGTCAAAGACATCCAAGAAGATATTGGCCCTCATGGACGAAGGGTCAACGGTATCACTTCTGGACAAGAAGGTGGCAGAAGAGATCGGCGCTCAAGGGAACAAAGAAGAATTGGTCATCGAAACAGTGGGAGGCAAGCTTATCAAGAAAAAGGACTCACAGGTGCTGAACCTCATACTGAAGGGGGTTCATCAAGGACATCGGAAGACCTTGAAGAGAGTCCGGACGATCGACGACTTGAAGCTTACGCCACAGTTCCTGGACAAAAAGAAGATACAAGAATATCCACATCTAAAGAAGATCGCCGAGGCTCTACAATACGAAGGAGAGTCACCACAGCTGCTCATCGGGCAAGACAACTGGGAGCTGATCGTGACTCAAGAGATAAGAAGAGGCAAGCCAGGCGAACCGGTCGCTTCTAGAACGGGACTTGGATGGGTGCTCCACGGAACTGACGTCGGAGGTGCAAGGCCAGTGCACTTCCTCAACACGTGTCTACATGTCAGCACGCCGGAGGAGGAGATGCACCAAGTCATCAAAGACCACTTCGCCATCGAAGCTCTTGGTGTGCAACCCAGAAGACCAACAACGGACTCTGAAGAAAGAGCACTCACCATCCTGGAGAAGACCTGCAGAAGACTGGAGGATGGGCGCTTCGAAGCTGGACTCCTATGGAAAAATGAAGAGGAACCGATGCCGGAGAGCTACGCTTCCGCCAAGAACCGCCTCTTCAACATCGAAAAGAAGATCGACAAGGATCCGCAGTTAAAGATGGAGTATAACAAGCAGATCCAGCATCTCGTCGACAGCAACTACGCAGAAGAAGCACCCGATGAACAAGGAAAGTCCAAGAAGATGTGGTACCTGCCGCACTTCTCCGTGGTTCACCCTTTGAAGAAGAAGATAAGGATCGTCTTCGATGCTGCAGCCAAGTCCAAGGGAAGAAGCCTCAACGACGCTCTACTGCCGGGACCAGATCTGCTTCAGTCACTCTTCGGAGTTCTACTGAGGTTTCGGCAGGGACCCTTCGCAGTGGCAGCTGATATCAAGGAGATGTTCCTGCAAGTCCGCATCAGGCCAGAGGATCGAGACAGCCTGAGGTTCCTGTGGCGAGGGGATCGTCGCGACGTGCAGCCGAAGAAGTACAGGATGACATCAGTCATCTTCGGCGCAACATCATCTCCGAGCACAGCAATCTACGTCAAGAACAGGAATGCAGCGGACTACAAAGGGCAACATCCAGAAGCAGCAAGGGCAATCGAGCTGAACCACTATATGGACGACTACCTCCACAGCTTCCATTCAGAAGAGGAGTTCCGAAGAGTGACAGCACAAGTGGACTGCATACACAAGAAGGCGGGCTTCGAACTCAGAGGTTGGGCATCAAACCAACCTGAGCTGCTACAAGGAATCAAGACTGAAGCAACGGAAAAGACAGAAGTGGACCTCGGCGAGAAAGAGGAGAAAACTCTGGGACTACGCTGGTTCACGGAACAAGACTCCATCGGCTTCAGGGCAAACCTCCGGAACACACCAGAAGAAATAGCAAAGGGGCTTCAAGTGCCTACCAAGAGAGAAGTCACCAGCGCCGTGATGTCGACCTTCGACCCACTAGGATTGGCATCACCAGTTCTCATCCAAGGCAAGAAGCTGCTCCAAGGCATCTGGCGAAGCGGCGTCGGCTGGGATGAAGAGATCGAGGAAAATGAATACTCAAAATGGAAGATCTACTTGGAGAAGATGAAGCTGCTTCAAGCCCTACAGATCCCGAGATGCCTGACGCCACATCGCACCGAGGGGGAGCTACACACCTTCACGGATGCCAGCGAGACGGCATATGCAGCTACAGTCTACTGGAGAACAGAAGACCAAGGCGGGACCTACCACATCAGCTTGATGGCAGCGAAAGTACGAGTCACTCCATTGAAGCCGGTTTCAATCCCAAGGCTTGAGCTTCAAGCAGCCCTCCTAGGAAGCAGATTGGCGCATTCGGTCGAAAAAGAGTTGGACCTGAAGGTGACAAAGAAGACATTCTGGTCGGACTCCAGCATCGTACTTTCTTGGATTAAGACGGATCCGAGAACTTTCAAGACGTTCGTGGCTCATCGATTGGCTGAGATAGAAGATCTCACCAAACCTCAAGACTGGAGATGGGTCCCCACAGCACAGAACCCGGCAGATGACGCAACACGTGACGTGCCAGAAGACTTCAACTGCAATCATCGATGGTATACCGGGCCGGACTTCTTGAAGAAGGAAGAGGTTCACTGGCCTGCGGCGAGGACTTTCAAGAAGGAGACCACCGGCGAGGAAAAGGCGACGGACGTTACAGCGGCAGCGAGCTTCACCCATCCAACTCCAGATCCTGAGAGGTTTTCATCATGGAAGAGGTTATGGCGAGCCACAGCAAGAGTACTGCAGTTCATCAAACTCTGCAGAAGAAAGGAGAAGGTCAACGTCAGCCAAGCAGACCCTGACTGGAAGAAGACTACAAGGAAACCAAAGAAGTCCATCACTCGGAGACAATCATCTTCAAGGAAAGCGGTTAACTACGTACCGCTGGAAGCAGACCTACTAGAGCAAGCTGAAACTCTACTACTAAAGAAGAGTCAAGAAAGAAGCTTCAGAGAAGATATCAGATGTCTTCAGCAAGGAAAACCAATGGAGGGCAGCAGCAAGTTGAAGAGGCTCGACGTGGTGCTGGAAGATGGACTTCTGCGGATGAAAGGAAGAATCGACGCGATACAAGGCGTGACCAGGGACTACAAACGACCTATAGTGCTCGACAGCAAGGACAAGGCAACGCGACTCATCATAGAAGAGTTCCACCGCCGCTTCAACCATGGGAATCACGCAACGGTCATGAACGAGATAAGGCAACGCTTCTGGGTGCTGGGATTGAGGTCGGCGATCAAGACAGTTCAACATCAATGTCAATGGTGCAAGACAAGAAAGGCGAGACCTCAAGAACTACCGACGGGCAACTTACCAGCTGAGAGGTTGATGCACAGTAATCCACCCTTCACGTGCACCGGCATAGATTACTTCGGCCCGATGACAATCACCGTAGCAAGACGTCACGAGAAAAGATGGGGCGCTCTGTTTACATGCTTAACAACTCGAGCTGTACACATTGAGCTTGTTCCTTCACTCTCTACGGACAGCATGATCATGGCGCTACGAAGATTCGCTGCAAGAAGAGGAATGCCGAAGAAAATCTACACGGACAACGGGACCAACTTCGTCGGCGCAAACAAGGAACTGAGGGAAGCAATGGACAACATGAAGAAAGAAGACCTCATCTCAGAAGCGGAGAAGATCGGCGTGCAATGGAAGTTCATCCCACCTGGTGCACCAAACATGGGCGGTGCATGGGAGCGTCTGGTGCGATCCATCAAAACCGCACTAAGCGCCACACTCTACGAGAAGTATCCACGAGAGGAAGTACTCCACACCCTCCTGCTAGAGGCCGAGCACATGGTCAACTCTCGGCCTCTAACTCACCTCTCCGAGAGCCTTGAGGAGGAAGCGCTCACTCCAAACCACTTCCTCCTCGGGCGATCCAGCGGTGCTGCAAGAATCGGCAGCTTCGAAGACCACGAGCTCGTAGGCAGACACACCTGGAAGGCCACGCAGCGGCTTGCCGACCACTTCTGGCAACGATGGCTGCGAGAATACCTGCCTACTCTACTGCCGAGGAAGACTTCGAAGAGGACCAGCATCACGGATCTACAAGTTGGAGACATCGTGTTGATCGTCGACCACACCCTACCGAGATGCACTTGGCCACGCGGCAGAATCCAGCAAGTGTATCCTGGACCTGATGGGCGCACTCGGATCGTCGACGTCGAGACCAGAGGAGGAGTACTGCGCAGACCCAGCTCGAGAGTGGTGCTGTTAACGACGGGAGGATCGCCGAGTCTGGAGGATGGTGCGACGCACGAGGGGGAGAATGTCGGCGACGAAACCTTAATGTAAGGCTGATTCGTTTAAGACATCGTTTTGTTTAAGTACTTTTTTGTTTATTGATGAATCATAACAAAAATAGTGTTATTTGAAGGGTCTTGGCTTGGAACAAGGTTTTCCGTTTGAATTGTATAAATCTGTAATTAAGTTTTGTAGTTATTGTAAAATTAGTATAAGGAAAATGTTCCAAATCAAGTTTTTTATAAGTTTTAGTTCTAGAAACTTTTTTATTTGTTAAATATGTTCAGATTTTGTAATTTTATATTAATAAGGCTTGTTTTTGTTATGTATAAGGCATAAATTTGTAAGTATTTTTTAAGAAGATTACAAGAAATAAAGGTTTAAAGGTTTCGGCTCAAGGAAAAAATTAGATAAACTTGAGTCAAAAGCACGCAGGCGTCTTGCCGGTAAAACACGGCCATATAAATATGAGCGCAGTTTGTACGGCCGTCAGTCGCAGTCCAGCCACCGAAGAGGCAAGTCGCAGTCCAGCCACCGAAGAGGCAAGTCGCAGCTAAGCCACCGAAGAGGCAAGAAGCAATAGGAAGACAGCAAGTAGTAGTAGGGAAACCTAGGAACAGCCGAAACCTGAAAAATTCAAGATCCTGTTTCATTTCAACGTCGAGGTTCCCCCATAGGAAGGAATATCAGGTAGTCATAGCTTCATACGCATTCAGGGGTGCGTGGCGGCGTGCGTCTACCAGCTTCGGAAGGAGAAAGGAACGCACGTCGAACTTAAGTTGGGATACTTTCCCAGGGCGAACTAGGTAATCCTGGTTACCGTCCGCAACATTAGTGATAAAACTGTTTTAATTCACTTGAAGCAAATTGGGAAGATTAAAAAGCTTGAAAGGTGGGTACCTCACGAATTGACTGAAGCAAACCGGCAAACGCGCGTCGACTGCTGCGTTACATTACTAAACCGGCACAATAATGAAGGTATTTTAAACCGAATCATTACCTGTGATGAAAAATGGGTTCTTTACGATAATCGGAAGCGCTCAGCGCAATGGTTGGATCCTGGCCAGCCAGCCAAATCCTGCCCCAAGCGAAAATTAACCCCAAAAAAGTTACTTGTAAGCGTTTGGTGGACTAGTGCCGGTATTGTTCATTACAGTTTTCTCAAATCTGGCCAGACTATTACGGCTGATGTCTATTGTCAGCAATTGCAAACCATGATGGAAAAGCTAGCGGCTAAACAACCTAGGCTGGTCAATCGCTCCACGCCACTGCTGCTTCACGACAACGCTAGACCACACACTGCGCAACAGACGGCTACTAAATTAGAAGAGCTTCAATTGGAAAGTCTAAGACATCCTCCGTACTCCCCGGACCTTGCTCCAACAGATTACCATTTTTTTCGAAATTTGGATAACTTCTTGCAAGGGAAAAAATTCAACTCCGATGGGGCAGTCCAAATCGCCTTCAAAGATTTTATTGATTCCCGTCCGACTGGTTTTTTTAGTAAAGGGATCAATGAACTACCTATAAGATGGCAAAAGTGCATAGAAAATAATGGTTCATACTTTGATTAATTAAATATATTATATTAAAAAATATTCGACTTTTTGTTCCTCCCATACAAAACGCCAATTTCATATGTAAGGACCTAATATATTATGGAAACAAAAGTACATCGTTGATAGAGATCTGCTTGGTCTATCGTTGTTTGTATGCAATGTCTGTCCTTTCAAGACGAGGTAAGACTTTATACTTTTTGCTTTTAGGCTTTGCTGTTTAGAGTTCCGTATCTGAAGGGTGAAAACGGAACCCTATTACTAAGCCTCCGCTGTCCGTACATCTATCTCATGAACCGTACCGTAAGAGGTACACAGTTGAAATTTTCAGAGAATGTGTATTTCTCTTGCCGCTAGAACAACAAATAATAAATATCATAATTAAAGGGGGGTCCCATACAAAAGGCTGGATATTTTCCCCTTTTTTGCTCTTAATTTGTCAAGGCTGTATTACTTGAATTACATTAGGTAGACACATGAAACTTTCTATAATTAAGTAGTACTTCAACTGTAATAATAACAAATTCAGGAGGTATAAATAAAATAAAGTTGCAAATTTAAAGGGGTCTCCGAACAAGTGAAAATTTGATGGTACCCTTCGTGTGCGAGTCGACTCGCACTTCGCGGTTTATTAGTTTTTTCTTCTACGTCTATTAGGGCGCCGAAGAAAATGGCGTGAGACAGAAAACCTACCTTTGTCTGAGTCTCTTAGCTCGCTGAGCGATTCTGAACTTGTTCTGATCTTATATCCTGCGTTATTTATGAAATGTCCAGCTTCGTTTATTTAAGGCTGGTGCATACACCAGCCTAATTATCTGTAGCCGTATATTAAATAATTTGTTTTATTTGTGAAATGTTCAATTAGTGTAAAATTCTTTTGACAAATATTTGAGTGTAAGAAAAATACTCAAACTCTAGCGTTTAGAAGAAATAACCAAATAATAATTTAAAAAAAAATTTAACTCGGATATTAATTTCTTCTAAACGCTTTTTGATTTTGAGTATTTTTCTTTCACTCAAATATTTGCCAAACTAATTTACGCAAATGGAACTTTTTACGAATAAAACAAATTATATATCAGGCTACAGATAATCATTTTGTGTTCTCAAGGCCGTTGGGCCTTACACCAGCCTTAATGTCCAGTATTAGTGTATCCCGTCGATTTCATCGAAGCAACAGCCGGACCCTGCTCCAGCCATATAGCCTTGATACTTTAGAACTTGATAGTTTCCATATTTTACTGTTATTATCCTATTGACAGTCAAGAAGAAAATGAGATTGTATAGCAGACATAAAATTATGCGGTTAGTTAAGGTGCAGACCGACTATTCTCACTCAAAACTTTCAGTTATCCGCTAAAACAGAGAAGGAATTATATTTCTTAGTTTGAGTGAATAAGCTGACCTATACTCAACCTTTACAATATTTGTGAACATGGATATTATTACGGGGATACCTGCCTAAAATCACAGATGATTTTTTTGGACAGAATTTGCACTACTTGTCTACAAGAGATCATTCCTACAATACATCATAATGCTGACAATTATTTCTCGAACCGCCTTAATATAATTTAAGACTTTTGTGTCGTGGCTTGTTTATAAAAATTGTATCTTGAGAATGGCTTGAGTATAGGTCCGACTTATAAACTTCGTGCTACAACAGGGACGCTACGCTAGGACGGTGATCTCTGAAGACAATCAGACGATCAGCAACTTCATCTCTTAACTTTGCCGTATAATCTATGAAATATTCTGTCAAAAACGTCAATTAAAATGAAACCATACGATTATCTTCTCACTTGATGCTAAGGATGGGTGATATTAAACGAACACTTTCATGGCCCAAGAGCAAGACGCACGCCACCCATCTGCAGAGCGTTGTACAGCGGCAGCGCCGGCGGCAGCGGCGCGCCCCTCCGGGCTCAGATTAGGTATGTCGCTCTGGATCCGCCGAGGCTGGGCAATGAATGTGATTTAAGATTATTTGATAGGTTTTGATGGTGCAATAAAGAAATTATCTATTTATCTAAGATAGTCGGACAACTACAATTTAAAGGTTATCTTTTAGAGAACACCACCCCTTGTCTAACGACAGGCTAAACGCCGCTAACAGCACTACCACTCGAGGCACAATCGCAAAGCATATAATTCTAAAACATTATGTGTGGGAGTACCTGATTTAATTAACAATTTTTATTGCCTATTTAGACACGATCCCCTTATAATACCGCCACCAATAGATTAACGTTAAATGGTTCGCGGTGAAATCAAAGTTAATCTATCATTAATATTCCTTAGCAAATGATTTCCATACATTGTCTCATTCGCATGAACGCCTCTGCGTGGCTTTGAGATGAATTATTACTTCCACAAATGCGAGTGGATGAATGATCTAGCTTTACTTTGCTTTGCTACTGCTACATTATCTGGGGTAGTGAATAAATAGGTACCCTTGCCTTGTGTAGAAGTGAAACTCCCTGATTCCATTTCACTAGGCATAGTTGCTGAATACCACAAATTATTTCTGGCTGATAATAAAAAAATGGTGCAGGAAATGACGAGTGGCTTAGGACGCCCCATATAATAAAGGAAGTTCTACCTATCATAATTTAATTGGACAGCAATTCGAAAAAAAAGACTGAATTTGCAGAATTTTCAAAAACTATGTTGATCCCAATAACGTGAATGTTTGAAGAATTCTTATTTGATTATATTTTTTTTCTCATAGGGAACTGTAGGGATTTAGGCTGAGTATTTTACTAATTCTGGGTCGGTTGGTACTTGCCAAACTCGTTACATATTACGATTATTAATAGAATAACAGACAGACTTACTTGCGCCTTAGTAAAAGGTTCAGGGTAAGCATCCTTTGGGTACCTACGAAATCAGAAAAAGGAAGCCCGTGACTCGTAACGCACAGACATATAGAAGACGACCTGACGGTGATGATTTAGACGATATACCAGAATAGCGCCTATGTTTTAGGCGATATGCTAAGACAGAGCAAGCATTGCGGCAACAGGCAACTAGCTGTTTACATATAACTTCTTCTTAAACTGTGCCGTTTTATATGTTATGTTCGTATGAAGTTAATACGAAAAATATTGTATTATATTATTTATAATATAAATATAAAAGTTGACAGTTTCTTCAACTAAATTTGCTCTGTCTGCATAGCGCCTTAGTACTTCATACGGTCCCTTTAGCGCACTTTCATATATAATCTTAAAAAAACATCTCTAATTACGCAGAACTAGTTACGCTTCCACACCCGTACTATTTAATCCTATTAACCATGATTGTAAAGCCCATAGAGAAATGGTGCTTTCTCCATTTGTCGCCTACGCAGCTCGTGACAAACGCACCTAAATATCGCGGCCACTGGCTGGCTCGTTAACTTCCAACAGTTCCAACCTTGAAGCGATGCCTTCGAAAGTTATGCCCTGATAGAGCAAGAACTGGAATTGAATTCGTAGGTTGATTTAAAGAGATTGGTGCTGGTTTATTTTTGATGAGTTTAAATAACTTTTTGACTTCATAGCCAGAACGCGACTTGGTGGATTAAGGAGCTGGCTATACTCACAGTTGGGCATAGGCCAACAGGCTGAAATGATACATAATGTTTAACAGTGTCATTATTAGATGTACTTAATTAATGATTATTTATCGGGTATTTATCGCGTACCTTTTGTTTTATTTTCCCCTACGTTTCCATCGCGTTGCAGTTATCGTGGTTGCTGCAATAGTGCAGCCACCGAAGTTATATGGTCTACCAAAGGTGCACAAAACTAAAAAACAAATTAACTCGTATGATCTGGCGAAATATGTCGCTTCGGTGTTACAGCCCCTGGTAGGCAAGACGCCATCCTACGTGAAGGACTCTCGTCACTTCGTGGAGATCATCCCTCATCAAGACCTGTAAGGTCCAACCAGACGACCTCTTGGTGAGTTTTGACGTGGAGTCACTCTTCACCAAGGTCCCGCTTCAGGACTGTCTTGATGTAGTAAGAGAAAAGCTTAAGGACAACGAACTCACAGACCAGTATGCTGGATGGAGCAACATCTGGATGGAGCATTTTGAGCATAAGATAGATTTCACGGCCAACGGTGTATAGCTATGGAAACGCTACGTCGATGACGTTTTCTGCATTATGAAAGGAAGCGAACAAGAAGTACTGCAATTGGTGAGCACACTGAACTCCATACACCCGAACATCCGGCTCACGCACGAGTTGGAGGAAAACAGGACCTCAGCCTTTCTTGATGTCAGAGTGATGGTGAGACAAGATGGTTACTTAGCGCACAGTGTCTATCGAAAACCCACTCACACAGATAGGTACCTGTACGCCGCATCACATCATCATCCGCACCACTTACAGTCCTTTGTGTCTTCACTCACGAACAGAGCTCATGCTTTGTGTGACCCTGAACATCTGGAGGTTGAACTCAGCCATGATAATACCCGATAAATAATCTTTTGTTATTATTTTCCCTATGTTTCAAAAAATAAAATTAATATACTATTTTTGGTTTTTGTATTAGTTTATTTGAAAATAAATAAAAAAGCAAAACTGTACACGCGACGTAAGAACTTCCTTTTTAGAAATCTAGTAAAAAATATTATTTAATGCCTTTCTTTACCGGAAAACGTAAAATTATGTACTATGAGTGTAGATAAAAGAAAGTACCTACTGATTTTAACAAATGAACTACACTAGCACTAATGTTTACTGTGGTTTTAGTTGACGTTAAAAGTAACAGATACCTATTGTTCAGGTATTTTATTGATCGTTGGGTAATAAATACTTATCTATACCCGACTTGTCGATTTGTTCCAATGTAATATGTAGGTTAACACACGTTACGTTGCTAATACTACGTAAACGATACCGTTTTATCAGTAGTTACGTCTGAACGAGTAAGACATTAAACGTAACATCCCGATTACGAGTATTGAATATTTTTAGAAGATGAGCGTAATATAATAGGAACAAGAAACTCGAACTCAAATTATTAAACTGATATTCATATATGGTCGTCCTGAGAATCAGTGAACCATGGTGCATCAGGCTTCGACACTAAGGTCCAATTTCACCGTTTGTTGCCATAACTAAGATCAACACAACTAACAAAGTTCAACTTGATCGAGTTCAAATTCGTAATACCTACCTATTGTGTGACAAGACGGCTCTTGAACTCGGTTTAGCGCTTGAACTGGATCAACTTTACGTCGGTAAAATGAGCTGAACTCGTTTTAATTGCTAAGCTGAGTTTATCTTATATTGAACGCGTTCAATAGCAACGGTGAAATTGAAATTTCTTCAGACATCGTGATAGTGAGTAGGAAGGTAATTAATTTCTTAAAAATCACGCATTTATCTTTAAAGTCTTCAGTCATCTACTGCCTATAACACAAACTTTACTTACTTTAAGGCTCGATAGTGCTGTGTGAAGTTTCGACTGCTCTGAGCTGGGCGTCGTCAGTCACTCACAGAATTATTTTATCAATATCAGTGTAATTGATTCCGTCTTTACAAGCACAGATCTATGAGACTAGTTCCAATCAGAGCTGGTTTGTGGGAGCGTCAAGTTGACGCTCGGATGATACAAATCCCCTGATAATCTGCGAAATATTGCATCCTTTAACGTCATAATAAATAGGAGAAATTCACTGCAGTCTGCGAATCTGCAGTCGTGATTCAATTTCACTGATAGGGAATACGGGTGTATCAGACACTTGGGAAATTCTGAGCGTTATTGTCTTGCTTCATCATATTCCAGCGACCTCTCTCTTAATCCTAAAGCCCGGTTTCCACCGCGAGCGGAGAGGCCCCAGTTCAACTCGCAAGAGTAAACTGCATACTTTTATTTCCACCAACACATAGTCGAGCGGACAGGACTGTGCGAGCAGACAACGTTTCAACTCATTTTCCTTTTGCGGTGTAAATCAACAGACAAAACTCTTTGTTGGTGGAAATATAGTCTAGGTTTCGCGGTTGAAACCTGGCTCTGAGACTCTGAGAACTCAACAAGTCCAGTCAAAATGCGCTTGTTACACTAGTAGGATACGATAAAAATCTCCAATTAATGCTGCTGTATATAATAGCTCATATAGATATGACTGTGCCGGCAATTTTTGTGTATTATTAGTACTGACGGAAACCAAGTTCCGGACATTCACATGCACTTGAATAAATCCGAATTTGTATTTTCCTTTAACCGTATATTTTTGTCTTTATCAATATTTTTACAAAGCCTTCCAACTGCTCCAAAGGTATTGCATGATTCATGTCCTGCTTCCTGCGCTATGCAGGTGCCATCTGAGTAACTTTGCTAATTTGAATCACGTTATTATGTAACAATGACAACCGTTGTTGGTTTTCCATCCTTCCTCCCTTTGACAACGCATGGGAAATTTGGACAATGCAACTTCCATAGTACTCGAAAAATTCGAAAGTAAATGTCCATATGTTTGTCTGTTACGCTTTCACGCCTTAACAGCTGAACGGATCTTATTGAAATTTGGCGAGGAGATAGATGGTATCCCTGGGACGGACATAGGCTACTTTTTATCTCGACAAAGCGTGAGCGAAGCCGCGGGCAGAAGTTGGTATTCTATATGCGCTTGCATATCGCTTTACCAGGTTAGATTAGAACTATTCAGCATGAATATTTGCGCATGGGCAGCATGGGTTCCTTGTGGTTCAAATCTGATTGGCAAAATCGGAGCACCGAAACATAGAACACAAATCACAAATAACGTGTACCTATAGTTTTTATACTTTATATTTATGCTAGTTTTAAGGTATATATTACTATAGAATAACTTAAATAAGATCTGTAACTTTTCTATAGGCTAAAATAAATGAATTTATTTATTATTATTATAGAAAGAGTAGTAAGAAGTAGTCTGACTTGAACATGTGAAAATCTAACTGGCTGATATGACATTTAGTAAATAATGATAGATAGATAGATAGGCTTTTTATTTACGTCTTCAGACACACACATACAAATCCGACTACAGCAATTATACAGGATGCTAGTAAAAACAAACAATAATAAAAATACAGTTTACTACAAATATATACATATAATGCTTACAAGTCTGAAACTCCACGCCATGCATGTTTTTTACTGTTGTGGTTTGTTTTGAAACATTTCACATCTTGGCTGGAACATAGGCACCACATATGTATGTACATGAGCTGGTCAACTACGCGGCAACAGTTAATGACAGAATAACGATTGTACCTACTCAAGCTGGCACTATTTACCCATGACGGTGAAAAGTGGATGGTACGATATGGCTTTACAATATACACTCAAGAACTGGAAAGTCCTCGGTGTTGATTTTAAGCTATAAACAACTGCCACCTCATGCCCTCCCCTTTAATGTACACTACAATTAACAGCTTAATTTATGACGTGATGCTTGACTACTACAGCTGAAGCAAATTGTTTTATGGCTTAGCTTATTTCTATAATCTATGCTAGAAGATTTCTCTTAGCTGGTATGCCACGACCAGACAACAAAAAATATATACTCTCATGATAGAAATGGCTACAATTTGAAACCGAAATAAGCGATTAGCTCGCAATTGCTAGTTTGATCATATTTTTTGGCTAAAATGACTGGACTATGCTTAATTGATCGGAAAAGATATGTCTGTTCCGATATTTCTGGATATTTTGGAACAATTTGGCGGATATCTTTTGGATTTCTAGATTTGCTATGCTAAATCTAGAAATTCAAAAGATATCCGCCGAATTGTTCCAAAATATCCAGATTTAGATTAAACCACACCTCCATCCAGCCTCAATCAATAGTAATCGAGATATCATAAGGAATTGTACTCTGTTCCAGAAACCAATACATTTTATGTCAACAAAGACTTAAAAACTTAAAACTTTTTGAAACTTAACACAAACTGATAACAATAACATAAACCAACAAGTTAATTACTAAAAACGAAAAAACAAAATTTAACAAGGCAGAATTGCACACGCGCACCAAAAAATATTGAAATTCTAGTTCTATAGCGGACGAGAGACGAATTAAATGATGAATGAAAGTTGTCAAAATCAAAACTTTTTCGACCGTACTTAATTTGATACCGTTTTTGACTCCTAATTCATAATTCATTTATTGTTTGTGAATCAGGTAATTGTACAGTCGGTACATAAGACTTATTTTAGATCGCTGAATTCTGCCGCTTAGGCGTACAAACATTTCATTATACATGTGGAAACTGACTAACAATCAAAACGTTTTTATTCGACTTAAAAGCATGCAATTTTATAATTTATTTACAACATCAATGCCAAATTATGAAATTTAATTTAAAATAAAATAGTTAATTAATTAATGTCAGCTGGAGATGAACATGTCAAAAAATAAAATAAAAATCCTTTATTTAGAATATTTTTTATTTATTTATTATATCCACAGAACTAAAATTGACAAACTTATTGACTAAACATACGGCCAATACAGGATTTACTTCTAGTAAACTCTTGAACCGAGTTAACACAAGACATCCACCAAACGTCCCAAACAATCCACAACAAATAGATAAAAAGGGCGCAATGTGCACCATTTTGTGAAAAGGGTAGGCATAGGATTTCGCGTTCATAGGAGCGGGACAGAGCATACGTTTTTGGAACGGCGCGTAAGCGCAAAAATCAATTGTTTGCTTATATACAAAAAAACTACACAACTTATGAACAAACTGGTTCAAGGAACCAAATAATTAGTAATAAATAACCTACGAATCAAAACACAAGTAATTTCAATAGAGCGCAGAGTTCTTGAGATCTCGACCAAACTATGTGCGAAACAGTGCACTTTCATGTTTTTTTTATCGGTTTTTTTTCTTAATCTTGTTTCAAGGAACCAAAGAAAAAAAATATTTTGTGTTATTCGAGTTACTTACCACGGGTATCCCGCGAGTACCGAGATCTAGGCCTAATTTGACAGCCAAACACGTTAGGTTCGCCCCTTACACCACACGGTCTCGGACCAGCCGCGATCTAATGTAGGTACTGGTACACTCTAGGTAGGTACCACATGGACATGTACATAGGCGAGGTAAATAGTTCGAACCAGGCACACTCTCGCCACATGTGCGGTCTTATGTAACTTTGCATTTCGATATTGGTTTACTATTACTACGCCCGGGGTTAGACTTTATTGCTGTCTGCTTGTAATCCGTGCAATTGGTATAATAGGAAGCAATCGCCTAATACCAAATGGATAAAAGGTTACTTCACGCCTGTTATGTATAGTCGGTTCTAGAATCTAAGATATTTCATGTCGACAAAGACATTTATGAAATAAAACTTCACAAAAACTTATAACTAATACCTAAGTCTAATAACACACAGAACTCATAGAAATATCAATCGGTTCCCTAAAATATCGATACACCGCATTTGAATACAAGAAATAAACATAAACTCGCTGTGCCCACAACTAGACTACACAAAATTAATGTATCTTTTAAAGGGCAATGTATACGCTTCTACAACAAAAGTCCTAGTGAGTTTATCAGTAAATAAATTCAAACAAATTGTCAAAACATTCTTGTGTAAAAAGGCCTACTATAAAATATCAGATTATCTAGAGGATTAAAAAGCTTGGGACGGGATTTGTTCCAACTCGAAAAATAACAACTAACTAACAGGCTAAAAGTTTCTTCGTCGCTTCTTTACTTTAATCTACATACCGAAGCGACTGAAATCAAAAATATCACTTTATTTCCGTGTCAGTGTTTAAATATTAAGAATTTGACCTTTTCTAAGTGTACATTTATTGTATTTATGGAAAGAGTTTTCGACTTTGACTTTGACAGAAACCAGCCAGGAAATCACAAAATAAAAAAACGGCCAAATTCGAGTTCAAAACTTACGAGAGACGAATGAAAAGCTGAATTTCTGCGCTTTGCTTCGGATATCAGTGTCATACAATATTTTCCAACAATATTTCTTTGATTTGTAATCCATTTCTTCACAAAATCAACGCTCAACACCTTTCTTGACATCTCATTACTGCATTCTAGTGAAGAGAAATGTAAACAGAAAACCCTACTAATATTTTAAGGGGAAAGTGTGTGAAGATGTGAAGTTGTGCGATGTTTGGGTGAAGTGTAGACAACGCCAAAAATACTGAACGCGGCCGGCTGACATTTTTAGAATCTGCTTGGTTCTAGATCGGGCATAACATAATGTTTATAGGCTTATGTGACTCTTCTATTCTAACCAAGTGTGAATTGAACACTATAGTTAAAAAAATACGTGCGTGTAACTAAATGAACATGCATACATAGGCATACAATAGGTATAATATAAAGAACTAAGTATTTAATATCACATTAGTAGCTATAGCTTATTTGCGTGCTTTAACAGAATTCCTAAGATTGTAAAGGGTGGCGCAAAAGTAATGTCATAATGTGAATGTCTCTTCGACAGGTACATAGTCGTTGCCCTGACTCTCTTGAGACAGGTGTCCTCGAAAGTACCTCCTTAATTTCTCACTGTTATATTTATTTTCACCACTACTGTCACAGCAAAGTTGAGTAATATTTATTAATCTTATGTAGTTTTCAGTTTCAGAAGTATATTACCTACCTAATTATGAAAATTATTATTCAATAATGAAAACAAATTAGAACTAGTATTTACAATTGAAACAATTAAGCTAACTGCAGACTGTTGCAAACAATCTACAGGTAGCTCAACTGATCCATATCAATACCAGTCGGAAGCGTCCCCAAGACGCTGGCAGCATTGCCCCGCTGTATGGCAATGCTGATGCGCTGCGCCAGATACGCGCCAGCTCTCGGGTCACGCGTCGCGTCGACCAGACGCTCAGATAACTTTTTAAAAACCCGGAGAGCCTCGGTACCCCACGGACCTAGGGTCTCGACCCCAAAGGGAGCAAATGTGTAGGCTCTGTCGAGAACTACATATTTGCGTCTCTTGAGATCCTCGGCCAAATATGCTGCCGCACCAACCCTCATGGATATCCTCGGAAGGTGAGAAGGCGCAAGTATGTCGACGCATGTAGCGTCCCACACAATGGGCCTCACCATCTCCCATGGTACTAGTGTCATGCCGTCGGGCCTCTTACCATCGTCACGCAACAATTCATTATATTAATTAAGGATAACGTAGGCTAAATACTTTTTGTACATATATATATATATATAAGTTTTATTTTTTTCATCCGGTCCAGAAGAGGGCGATACTGAACGCGACACAGTTTTATACTTTTAGCGTCAGTATCGTTGCATTGTTTTAGTTTTTTTTTTTTTTTTTGTACACTGTGCAAATAAAAAAATAAAAATGTGCGTAAATTTATGCAAATGGCGTCAAATGTCACTGTCATTTGATGTTGTAGGTAGACAGGTAGTGAATTAATTGTCATCAAGACATAATCGATAAACACCTGAAGAATTACCAATATCTTCCGTTCTGGAGATTTGAACTGACCGATCAAATCGCCAGAACTAACGGAGCCAGACTTTTCTCTTTGGGGCTATTTGAAAACACGCGTTTACCACAACAAACCACGAACCTTGCAATTCATCTGGCTCCAAATTGGCAATTTCTTCTTCAATGTTAGCTTTCAAGACTTGCAAGATACGTGGTTTGTTGTGGTAAACGCGAGATTTCAAAAAACCCGCATGACGGAGACATTTGACGCCAATTGCAAAAATTAAAGTAAATTCACATTATGACATTGCGGCTACCCTGTACCTTTAAAGGTAGGTGCTAAAATAAAATAATGGTAATTATTTTCAAGACCAACTATTTATTGAAATGATTATCTATCTTACACTCTAACAGAGCATTCGAATCATCAATCTGATCAATGATACAATGATGATGCGTTTTGACTTCCTGTCCATATATTTATTTTGACTAGGTGCATTTATCATCTTCTGTACAACCATCATCATCACCATACTCCATTAAAAGCATTCACGAAACATAACGAGTAACATAAGTATTGATCTTTTACGTCCAATAAACGCAAAGTATTCAATCATCTCTCTTCCGAAACATCAATCTCTGGGACGAGATGCTATACATCCTATAGCTTTCACTTTGATATATTCGATTCGATAAAATTATTTTAGTGCCGCCGTTGATTATAGTGTAGGTACTTTTTAATTGTACGTATCGTAATTTCCTGAACATAATTCTCATAACGCGATTCGAGATTCAGTAGCCGACTGGCAAAAATCAATGAAGTTTTTGTTAAAAGTCCTAAAACGTAAAACCCCGCAACGTCCAAAGACAGACTTCCGTACAGAGTAATCAGTAGAGAAATGCATAATCACCCCGTGCAGATCTCTGGTGTAAAAAAATTAAGAGTTCATTTCCAATTGATACATATGTTTTATACTTAGTTCGTTGACTATAATTAAACAACAAATAACATTATTTAGTTGGGTACCCAGGATTTGATGTAGGCCTTCTCCATGCTGTCCCACTCGCTGCGATATTTCGCCAGACGGGTCCTCTGGTGTAAATGCAGCTTTAAAACATCCTTTAGCTTCTGAAGGGTTCTATTAGAACGGTTTACCAATGGTGGGTAGCACCTTTTTGCTAATCTACCCTGCATATAATTTATCGTTTACGACTATATTAAATCTTGTAGGTACTTGATCCTCTGATTAACTTACAGTCCGTGTTTTACTTTCTTTCTCCGAGCGCTGAGTGTGATCTATGCTCTCGAAAGCTAAAGGGAAACTCAAAATATGATCTATAAAAGCAATGATTGCTCCGTAAAATAGAGTAATTAAGTGGCTAATACGTAGGAGTAACATTAACAGCTTTATGCTGAATGATCTCGAGTAGAGAGCTTTGGATGCGGGAGTGGTGAACATTTACTTGGAGATAAAACGCACCGCTTATTCTTGAGATAAGTGCACAATAAAGTTGTGTTAGATGTCATAAACAGGCCCCGTTATCTACGTAGCAGTTTGGTAGACGGCCGATAGTGATGTGTGTGACAATGTTTTCCATATATTATTCAATCCTTTGTTATTGGTCACCTATGGAATAATAAATTTATATATTAAATCGCTTATGTTACAATATTAATTGATGTTTGTTTTATGCATAACTAGCTTGTGATAGCGGCTTTGCGCTTCGAGTTTTCTAGGATAAAATGTAGCCTAAGTGTTATTCTGTATTGGATCTTTTTTGATGACACAATAATATGTATTTAAAGGCAATGGCGATAGTTTCCTATGACAATTATGATAAAAATTTTAATATGAAAAGTTTATTCGTATTCCTTTTTTTATAAGTAATGGCCAGAAACATTGATAGTAGGTAATTTACTGATATTGAAAAAAAAGGTCCAATACAGAATAACATATAGGCTACTTTTTATAGAGAAAACTTTAGCGATGCCGCTAGCCAAAGCTACTTATGCATAAAACGAATATGAATATATGTAGTATACGCGATTTAATTTTTTACTCCATAGGACACCGATTACAAAGAATTGAATAATGTTGAATATGTTAATGTTGTATATGGAAAACATTGTCATATCACTAACGATCGTCTGCCACCAAACTGCTACGTAGAGAACTGGGTCTGGTAATAAATCATTGGTGGTGTCGGCCTTACCACCTTTCACCTTTTTAACCTTTCAACTTTTTAAGGCCGATTTTGATGAAATCCCCAAAATGGAATCGGGAACGAGTGTCTTGTCAATGTGTACGAGCTTTTAAATATTACCTTTTCTCACTGCTATGGTAAATGGTAAACCCGGTTACAACCGGGTTTACCTTAAACCGTAGCAGCTGGTTTTGACCAGCCAGCAACAAACAAAAAATCATACATTATAATCTTTTTTGAAATGGTCTCTCGAAGAAATCATATTCTACTGCAGGCGATCATTCTACGGAAAGCGTGCCGGTAACATCACCAATGTGGCTCGACCCTTGCAACTTTCACAGACGCGAGAGAACAATTATTTACCAGACAGCTTTCAGACGGTCTGATACTGATACGGTCAATCAGTTGCGCAACTATTTGTATTCGGAGTTACGGCCGTTTGATAATCATGGTGACGAAACCGTGGTGAGTTAAATTGGTTAATCTGAGAGCTAATTACTCGTTTCTTCTGATTGATTACCTATAGCATATTGATCTAGCTAGAGCAAGAACTCGGAAGTTCAACGGACTTGTTACGTGATTGTTGTCCATTCTTTGTTTTTATGGACATGTAAAACAGAAGAATATCCAAATAAAGTCAAGTTTTGTGTTGCGAAGACCAGCTCACTGATATGTTTCCGTTGTTGCCTTTTTGTAGCAAGTCATTATGGCAGCCAAGACCACCCAAGGTTTTCTTGGCAGAGTGTGAAGAAAGTGCTGGTGTGTTTATTTAAACCATGTTGGTACGTATGGCTATCCAATGCTGGAAAACTAACAGGTTTTCATAAGACGTTTTAAATGAATACCATGTCTGTTAAACTATGAACAATGGACATAGATTTTGGTGCTTATCTTCAGAAATAAATCAATTTTTAAACTGCAGTATCCCAAGATATTGTGTTAGATAGAGGGTAGTGGAAAGAGAAGACGATAATAGTAGACCTACCTATTAGATGTAAATAATTAATTGTAAAGTAGAGAGAGGTTATACGTGCAGGATCAGCTTCATCATGGATAGCATGCTCTCTTTCTACATAAAATAAAAATAAATAATAAATAAATAATGCTGGACAATCCACACAGCATCA
Organism: Eupithecia inturbata; assembly: GCA_963662085.1. Taxonomy (NCBI): domain Eukaryota; kingdom Metazoa; phylum Arthropoda; class Insecta; order Lepidoptera; family Geometridae; genus Eupithecia; species Eupithecia inturbata. The sequence continues at coordinate 1,775,448 of OY759180.1, read as the reverse complement.
TCTAGCCCCAAAGTAAGCAGAGCTTGTGTTATGGGTACTAGATGACTGATAAACTTAACATAGATAGATATTTTTTATTATATATAGAAAATACCCAGAACACCCGGAACAAATATTTGCAGATCGTACAAACATTTGTCCCAAGGCGGGAATCGAACCCGCAACCTTCTGCGTCGCAGGCGGACCTTCGCCCGCCGCGCCACATCGGTCGTCAAAGATGATTATGATTACCTACATACATGATTCTATATCGTTTATAAATACACGACAGTTCATTTGCGCATTTCCACCAGATAACATGTTCCTACACAATTTCACATACAAACAGGTTATTAGATAGAAATTATGTAATTACAAATTTACATTGTTCGAATAATAAACCTTGGGCAGTAAGTGACCTTAAGGTGAACATGACAGTTCGTATCGATTAATAAATTTAGGTCCTTCACATGTTTATATTAGTTTAGGTTATGATTGGTTGTGATTGGCTACGCACGAGTACGAAATTGTAGAAACTTTGAACGTAGTTAAGCTACTTTAATAGGCGTAGATCCTTCTGTGGTTCTAAATCGAATTTATACGATTTTAAATAAATAGAGCCTTTTTGACACCTTACTATTGGCTAATTAAATTACACATCCCTGTACCGCTACGTTTTGGTGGAAACCGGCCTTTACGCTCTTAACCTTATGGGCCTACCATTGTGCCCTAAGATGCTCAGATGACATGCGAATTTTTACAAATTTAGACGTCAGAGGGTGCTAAAATTTTTCATAGACCTATGCAAACATCGTAATTCGTATAACGTCACCAGCTTTCAAAATACAAAAAAGTGACATGCCCTCACGTCCATCCGAGAAGGCATCCAGCCTCCGACTGAAGTTAGTAGAAACGATTTTAAGCATGTATTGAAAAGGATGTCTGAATAATAATGTTGAAATTCTTTGGGCAAAATATTATCGTTGTTACAATTACTTCGCAAAACGCCTTACAGAAATTAGTTTTTTGGGATTTATTATTTTTGTATTGAATCCTACAAAAAATACGATTGATTAACGGAAACATAAAATGTTGAAGTATTTGTTTTAATATGTTTAATTCATTTGGAGTTAATTTATTTTCTGTTAGAGTTAAAACCCGTGATTTTTAAAGTGTTTTTCTCCAGTGATTTATTATAAAACTACACAAAATATTTTAAAAGAAAGGATAAACTTTTGAAAAGCAGTTATTTTTTTAAATAATGTGATATCTTTCATCACTTAGATTAGATGTGCTTTCGAGAAATCTTAAGGACGGCAATGTCGGGAATGTATGCATGGGTTTCTGGATGCCCCCAATCCTCTCTTTGGTTAGCTGGAAGAGAACTCTTTTAGGTTTAAGCACGCCTTTGCCATAATCACTCTAGTTTTGAGTTTTACATATATGTTTTATTTTGTGCATTTAACAATGAAGAATTTAATTTAATTCATGCAATAATGAAACTGCGAGTAATGAAATCGTAATTTAAATTACCGACACGCGGTAGGTATATGTCGAATATCACTGGAATATCAACATTACTTGCTTTTTGTTATTTCGTGAGTCGATACGTTCTGTTTTTATCGTTTAATCACGATATCGAATAGTTCCATCAATTTTAGAGTCACGATCGTTTCACACAGTCTATTTTTTTTCATTGCCTTTTATTAGAATTCGACATAACTCTAGACTCCATCAGCAGTGACTCTTTATCTACCTCTACACTTCATCGATATAGTTTCCATATCAGAATGACGTATACCCTATTGTTTAAATCAGTCACTCTGATCCTTCCACCTTTTCTAAATGAATATTCATTGGTTTGTTGTGGACTTTAGACTTTGCCGTGTTTTAGTGTTCAAGTTTGCGGTCGATACTTGGCAAGTGGCCAGTTTGGGCAGCCTCCGACCTAGGCGACCCCTTATTGATCAGTTGAGTGACTTGGCGGTCGTGCGTTTTAGCAAAGTCTGTCTGGTCTAAAATGTTTTTGCTGTGGCTTTAGCACTTACTATCCTTTTCAGGAAATGGTAATTGAGGTTTTACTGTTCCTTCTACGGTCCTATTTTAATATCCTAATTCGGTAACTTGAATTGGAAGGTATTTCAGAGCTAAATCGCTCTTTTAAATCAATTTGGTCTACGAAATTTTGAGGGTTTCATTTGTGTACTGTCATTTATTGCACGGATATATTATGTTTCGATCCATTCTTGCAATTATAACGTAGGTAGCTATGACTTATATCAAAGACGCAATAGTAATAAAAATAGTCTGACTAATTAATCTAATTATAGTTGAACTGTGTCGTGAAGTTTATCGTAAAAGGGCGCATATCATTGTTCCTTTTACTTATCAGTTCACTTAAGTCTTACAAATACAATTTATACATACATACAAATACAATTCATTAACAGATTGTTTGATTTATTTGCTTGCAGATTTGTTTGTATCTACTAAATCTGTCACATAGGTGCATACAACGCTGATAAGACTATGTACATAGTAGGTACCTACGCCAGGTTCGTCACACGTGCGACGCGTCTTGCGTGCGTGATAATAGTATTTATATGGATTCTTCTGCACAGACTTATTTAGACGTCTCTATGGGCTACTGAGCAAAATCTAACTACGTATTCGCTGCTCTATTATATGCTGGTACGTATTTGTTGGTTGAGTTGAAATTCGTTGAATAATTTTAATGGTGTTTATAATTTGGTAAAGAACCCAATTAGGTAAATTGGGTTCATTGCCAAACTAATCTAATACAGACATGCCAGCCATGGAAAAAAGTGCAATACTGATGGATCAATGGTTTGGAGTCCTCTTAAAAAGTAAGCACTGGTTTGAATAGGTCCTAACTAGACGAACTTTGTTTTCCATCGTCAGCCACATCACATGTCACTTAACATCAGGTAAGGGGGTGTTCATTAATTACGTGAAGCTTTTAGGGAGGAGGGGTCGAGCCAAATCCACCCAATCTCACGTGGGGGAAAGGTGGGGTCTCGGCTGGTCGAAAGATCGCCAAAAACACCTCACGCAATTTATGGATGCCGCTACGAATGGTCAAACGAAAGTCGATGTTCCGATCAAACACACTTACCTATATTTGCCAGCATTTAGAGTACTTACGTTATTAATTTAGCCAGCTAACGAAGTGTTTATCATAATTTAATCGTCTGGTGATTTATATGCAGTAATATTTATATGCCAAAATGTCCAGCTGTATGTATGCGCATATTGTGTATGCCCACTTTGGAATCTGCGGATCATGTTCGAGAAGTAGACTCATCTTTAGTTCACGGCAGACCAAAACGATTTGTTACGATTTATCACATCTATTTCTTAGCTTAACATTCAGTTGTTACGTATTAATGTACTTCGGGTAAAAATATGCATAAGTCATTTCTTACGTTTCCTATACTAGTAAATTATTTCAGCCGATAATTTGGCAGGCCATGAAAAGTTTATCATTCTTGGCTTCTATCATATCATATCTTAAGGTGCGTCCAAAATTAGTAACATGTTATATAACTTATTTTACTATATAACACGTCCTCATTATTAAAACAGTGCGATATAACAATGTTATATAACAATTCATCCATACTCATTTTGTTTTCATTCACACTGATAAAAAGTGTTAAATGTTTTATAAAATTTTTTGTTACTTAATCTGCCTCCAGATTAAGGAACTTAAGACATTTTGTTATGAGAGCTTGTCATCAAAAGAAGGTAGGAAGTTAACAAAGGCATTCTGTGATAGTAATAATACGCATTCCTTATCAAGTTGATTCATCAATCATGTGTATACAGGCTTTACCTTCAATCTGGTGAAGAACTTAAAAACGGAGTAGGTATTTACCACAACATTCTAGAATGATCTAGATTTAGTTTTTTTATTAAATTTTCGGATTATTATTAATACCTATTATAGGTAATCAGATATACTACATATTATGTTCATGCTCCAAATACCTCCCATAACAATGTATTTAACGACGATGACGCAGACGAAATCAAGCAAACAGGAACAAAGATCTGATTTCATTCCGACAAAGTGCACAGTTTCAGCAGCTCTTAAATCTAAATATATCGAACAAACAAATAAATGTCTCTGATTCACAAAGACATGCAAGATTAAAGCCAACTGTTGTGTTCATTTTACATGCAACGATAGACAAGAGACGAAAAAAATACATAGTTATAGGAACGCAAATACACACAAAAAATTAAGAAACTTTTTGAGCATTTTGTCAAGTTACATAAAATAGGCGTGATAGACCCAAGCTCCAATTTAATTTGAAGTTTTTTTTAGAATATTCTACCCAACCAAGTAATCTTCTTATTACCAGCAAACGGCTGGCAATAACTTCTTATTGCTCTTACCATTTCGCTTAGGTGATGTGATGTGCGACTCCGTTCTATCTGCCAATAAGCGGAAGCGCTCCTTAGTATGACATGGTGCTGAAGTGTATAACATCCTTGTACAGCCAACTGTGTACTAAAAAACTCTAAAAGACAAGCAAACACCTCTTAGGTGTAGTAAATTTTGCTATTGACTTGAGAACGAAATCAAGCTCATCTTGTCACGCAACGTTCAATGTCTCAATCCAAATTAAGCCAGTTCTGAGTAACTCCAGACTTCCGCTTTAAAAATAAACTGCACTGACCTCAAACTTCCATTACGTCTCAGATCATCGTCAAATCGTTATGTCGGCAATTATTGGTCTAATATATATAACCATCGGTAGACCGAAGCTTTACCTAGTTGGCAGTGCATAGACATTGGCAAACGGCGCCGCTTAGTTACAAAACTTCCCTATGTAAACAATAACATAAATGAAATTCTTGTCGCCTATAGTACTCACTAATAAAGTAGTGACTGATATTCCCATTTGGCAGAAAGCCCGTCTATCTCACTGGAAGATTACCAAGCAACTTCGCAATTTGCATGAAATATGCGAATTTTCGTAGGAAAAATTTATTCCGAATCTAATTTTCTCAAAGATCCCAAAGCGATTAAGCTGGGCCTGATGCCTCACATAGGGTTCAATGTGTTCTATCACATAGTAGGTACCATATGTAGCTGCTGCCAATGCTTCGCTCCTGTGGTGTTTATTATTTTTTGAGACTACGGCATATGTCCTACCGTAGGATATATACAATATATCATATCCGATATCCTTGTCTGAGAGGAGATTCATTCGTCTATTTAATCTTTAAAACGCAACAAACACATAACTATACTTTAGCATTTCTAATATCTCTACGAATGTATGATGCAGGCTAATCGGCGCATCTTCTCGTTTCTCGTACCTAATGTATCAGAGAATAGGGATGTTCACAAACGAGATACTCTGCGACGCGGCGACGTACAGTTACAACGCAGTTAGCTAACAAGATTCACGACACGTGGTTTGACTTCGTGCTGCGCCTCGTGGAAGCATTTCATCTTCCATCCAATATACCTTTGCCGTGATTACAAACTTTCCCTGCATTTTGTTTATTTGCTTTATCGGTAACATTGATCTGTGTGTCTATAGGGGAGCATCCGCCTGAAGCACAGTATACCATCTTCCATATGAAACACTATTTTCGTAACGAGAAATACAAATTGTTGATATCAGTCTTCTAAACTCTGTCCACGCATTTATTCGCTTTGACTTAATTTAAGAATAAAAAAAATCATACACTTAATCTGTCAGTTCGATAAATTTCGAAGTTCTCGTTTGGAGCCGATAGATCCGCATCACTATTCTTAAAAGAAGTCTATGAAATATTGCATTCTTTTATTCAGTCAAAGAAAATAAATGCGTGGACTGAGCATAGTTCCCATTCCATAAGAAGCTCAGCTTACTTTGAGGCTAGATGATGCTGTGAGTAATATCCAGCTTTTACTTTACCAAAACAATCAAAAGCCTCGGATCTTCTTTACAGCCACGCGTCGTGAGCATTTCAAAAGAGTAGGTTACGCCTGAAAATATCACCTTGCATTATTCATTACAATTTACCATACCATTAAGTGGTAATAAACACCGAACAGCACCTGTGCCATCGTGACCACTCCACATACCGGTAGCAATGTGAACAGGGTTTCCATAATGTTCAAAGACATTAACGACCATAGAAACCGATCGAATATCGTATAGCTTCTTTGATACCTTTCACCTGGGCGAGAAACCCAGGAACAAATAGGTGTCATTTTGTCCTGGGTCTAAGTTTTCACGATTACAATTACTTTTTTGGGTGTAAGTACTCCTTTTTTCACTGAGTGGGTAGATTTCTACCTGGTAGCGGCCAAACAAATTCATATATCAAGACGACCTCTGCGGCGCGGCGGGCGAAAGTCCGTCTGACGCAGGATGTTGCGGGTTGATTTCCTGCCTAGGACAAATGTTTGTACGATCTGCAGATATTTGTTCCGGGTGTTCTGGATTTTTTCTATATAAAATAAGAAATAGCTATCTATGTAGTGTATTGTTTTAAATATATCCGTTATCTAGGACCCAACACAAGCTCGGCTTAGCTTGGGGCTAGATAATGCTGTGTGAATTGTCCAGCATTATATATTTATTAATTTATGTCTATGCTAGAAGAGGCCAGGACCCACAAAGGGGGGTACATGGTTCACTAGACACGCGGGAGCGCTTTCCTACTAAAGTCGATACTCAATACCACGGAGAATTTCTACAAAAAATACGGGGGAACATGGAACAATATTAATTGCGATTCCAACACTTTATGAATAAAAGAAATAACCTTTTATTCAAGAAAATGGAACGCAAACAATAAAATCACAAATCTGTAAAGAAAATCGGAATAATCACACCTTTATCAAAATTCTTGTGATATTAAGTAGTACGTTTTCGTTACAAAGACTATCGTTATCTTTCTACAGAGGTTAATTATATCTTGGGCTGGACTAAATACCGGACTGAACTTTAAATGTCAGATAACTGCCATGCAAATATACATAGATAAAAGAAATGTCTGCCTGGCCACACCACAATGTTTCTCCTTTATGTCTTTATCTACTTCGTCGTTAGTACTACGCCAGTATAACAATTATTGTCTGTTTATCTACTTCGTCATTAGCACTACGCCAGTATAACAATTATTGTCTCTTGAAAATGAGCTCCCTTTTACGAAAATGTTTTAATCTTTTTTTTTGTTGAATCATAAAATCCTCGTTATCCACATAACGAGGATTATATAGAGAATATATAATAAATGTATAGGTATAAATATATAGATAAAAGCTGGGAATTCCGCTTCGTCAACATTTATCATATCGATGCGAAGTATTTTCCCTAAATCGTCCTATCAGCAACTTGTTTACAATGAATAACACCCACCATCAATGACAGAGGAGTTTATAACTTAGTCGCCTAAAAATATTAGTGTTTCCTCTTAAAACTTAAACACCTGCCTTTTCCCTACATCTTCAACGAAACTTTTCATGGAGGGTATAAAATAGACTCGGCACTAAACGTCAAAGGTTTGAAATAGAAGAGGTCAGGTTAGTTGTGCAACGAGCCGACAAAGTGCCTCTAACCCGGTTAGCCTGCGACCCGCGGAAACCAGACTCTTCGCATGCATGGCTGGAACCTTCCAAAGACATGCTACAGTAAAACATACAAAAATTGAACTTAATTAACTTGTTGTTTTATTTCTGCTTACTAAAGATTAACGTTCTTTATTCAAGTAGCCTCAGGATCGACTTCAGGTTTTCAGGATAGAAATGTATAAAACAAATTATTCTTGAAAATTTCTAATTGTGATAAATCATTTTTTTTGGTCTTATCTTATCAATTTGCATTCCTTCGGTTAATTTTATAAATGCTACTGAAATCGTCGTCATTAATGATAAATCAGGTCTTATCTACGTAAATACCTAACTGTCATGTAGCCTTTTGATTTGATTGTACGAGTCTTTTTGTGTTAGTAGTTGTCTTCTTTCTTTTCATATATGATTACTAAGGTTATCATCAAACATAACTCATAATTAACCGATTTCAAAAAGGAGGAGGTTCTCAGTTCGTCTGTATGCTTTTTTTATGTATGTATGTATGTTACTTGATATATCCGCGTATGGTTGGCCGATTTTATTGATTCTTTCACTATTGTATAGTATAGAGAATGATACCGAGGTGGACCCAAAAAAAAATATTCCTGAGGGATTAGTATGTATCCCGTTAAAAAAGCAACATAATATTTTTGAAGATTCACGTCTAGCTACAACAGTTTTGGTGATAACTGCGCCAATTGTTAATAGATTTTGATGATTCTTTCGTGGTAGTATCAAAAGTGATTTTATGGTCCCCTATACCTAAGTTTGATTCTCGAGGAATTGCTATGTGCGCTATAAAACGTAGGTTTGTTAAAATTCATCACTTTGTGATCATTTAACTAATGGCTTCCATAGCAACGGGCGTCAACAGTTTCATCCATGTGTCATCAAACTAAATTAGACTTGAATTATAACTAAATGTCGCCACTCAATTTTTTGCACGTGAACATGGACCTTCGGTCAGGGAAAATAAGGGAGGGGTGATTACGTTCGTCCGAGACATAGATGAATATTATATACCAGAATTTAAAGACGGTTTATCGTTTTTAGGGTTTATCTCCGAAGTTTGCAGAGCGATCCATCTGAAATGTATGTAGCGTTTGTAAATATGGATCTATATTTTACAGGAAAAATATAGAGAAGTCTGTAAGTAGACCACTTTTTGAAAAATGCTCAAAATGGGGGGAGGATTTCTGTAGGTTTCATACTTTTTGAAATATTTTGAAAAAAGTTGAAAAATTACCCATTCCCCCCCCCCCCCCCCTATCTCCGAAGTTTGCAGAGCGATCCATCTGAAATGTATGTAGCGTTTTTAGATATGGATCTATATTTTACAGGAAAAATATAGAGAAGTCTGTAAGTAGAACAGTTTTTGAAAAATGGTAAAAAAAGGGGGGGATAATTTTAATAAATTTCTGCACGGTTTATACTTTGTGAAATATTTTGAAAAAAGACAATTTTACTATTACCCTCTATACCTACTCCGAACTTTCCAAATCGATACATCTGAAATCTGAAAACCTTTAATTTTTTGGTATTCATTAAATAGCAAAGTCTCTAACCAGTACCTAGTACATATTTGTATACTTGACAACCGTTCGAAACCCTCGGCGCGCGAATCACACTCGCACTTGACGGATCTTTTTTAAAACACGCCAAATTATGTTATCCATAGCTTCTAGTTGCACAGGTCAAGCTGAGACCGCGTCGCTTACGTAAATCCATGTAATTACCTTTATCCACATGCCTTATAAAGATATCAGACAACATTATTGAAAGGCTAACACGGTTCATTATTCAATTTTCAGTTTAGCTCCTTCTACAGAAGCTAAGCAAGTTGCACAAGATATGTGTTGTCTTTAGAAGTCTAGGATAAACACTATACATACTTTACAATATATATATATGTCCTAATTACTCTTAGGTCTCTTATTCTTAGGTTGTCTGGAAGAGATCGATCTTAGCGATACGGCCGCTCATTGTGCAACTTTTTTTTCTGTATTTTTTTGTATTTTTTGGTGTGCTATAAAGTGTAATGTATTTTATTGTGCTCTTCTGCGTCGAAATAAAAGCAAATAAACAAAGAATCTGCAAACATGCTACTTAGTCTGCATCCAAATAATAGCTAAGTTTTGTTTATTTACTTCGACTTTGGACGTCGCGCGTCGGAACCGTAAAACGCCAGCCACCTAAGTAATTTGCTGAAAGCCTTATCACGAAGAGCTCTACATTTATGAATACTATTCTATATATTATACCAAAAATTCAACAGATCTCTATCTAATTTTATGAACGATCAATCGTCAATCAATCATAGTCCACAAAAGAACAATACTGAACGAGTTCCTCGAGAACTCGAGCGATACAATATTTTGTATAAAACATGAATTCTTGGACGGCAGACATATTGTGAAAATCCGCCCTTACATGTAAATCATCCTCACATCCAATCACGCGAGTCACGCCACGCTTCCTTGGGAGTGCCTGAACTGTAACCCCGCATTGTGTAACAATGGGAAGCAGCAGATTTATCACCATCATACCCGAGAAATTACTATCTACTGCTCAAGATGATCCTCGTGTGTTTCATAAGACAATGCATTATTGGCTTCCTGTGAAAGTCGCTCATGGTGGCCACCATGCATTTTACATTTTCAACGTGTTTTAAATTTCGCTTAGGTATTGGTTTCATCCACCATAACGAATACTCTAATGAGTTTTGTTAGACTAATGTAAACATTCTTGTACTGATACCTCGTTCGAACAATCTAAATTACACCTAATTTAAGTTCTTGTTTCTACCCAGTCCTAAAATTTGTTCCAAATTTTCCAAAGACATCAAATTAGTCTTTGTGAAACTCATTCCTAATTTTAATCTTATCATCACTAGTCTCATTTGCAAACGCTAAACATATCATCAAAATCTTTATTTCAGTGGGTGCTTTACCATCTTACTGTCTACCAGTTTCGCTCGTCAGAGCTAACATACTAAATTGTAATAATCACAATTGCTATACTGACTTTGTTGTTTAGTAGATTGATTTACACTATTGTTCAGATCTTCCAATTGTTTAAACAACACTAACGTTCGACGTCATAGTTTGAATAACATAGAAATTTCCAGACCTTGTTTTTAAATATTGCTATAATCTCAAATGTTACAAAATACTCCATAGTATGTATCTATGTTATTGTAATTTTGACTTTTGATTCTGATATGTTCAGTATTTCAAGTAAGGAACCTTAACATTCGGAATGATAAGTGTTATCAGCTTTGTCGAACCTAAATCAAATATTAAACAAACTTTCGCGATTTGTTAACATAGTACAATTATTATATTAGGTCCTTACATATGAAATTGGCGTTTTGTATGGGAGGAACAAAAAGTCGAATATTTTTTAATATAATATATTTAATTAATCAAAGTATGAACCATTATTTTCTATGCACTTTTGCCATCTTATAGGTAGTTCATTGATCCCTTTACTAAAAAAACCAGTCGGACGGGAATCAATAAAATCTTTGAAGGCGATTTGGACTGCCCCATCGGAGTTGAATTTTTTCCCTTGCAAGAAGTTATCCAAATTTCGAAAAAAATGGTAATCTGTTGGAGCAAGGTCCGGGGAGTACGGAGGATGTCTTAGACTTTCCAATTGAAGCTCTTCTAATTTAGTAGCCGTCTGTTGCGCAGTGTGTGGTCTAGCGTTGTCGTGAAGCAGCAGTAGCGTGGAGCGATTGACCAGCCTAGGTTGTTTAGCCGCTAGCTTTTCCATCATGGTTTGCAATTGCTGACAATAGACATCAGCCGTAATAGTCTGGCCAGATTTGAGAAAACTGTAATGAACAATACCGGCACTAGTCCACCAAACGCTTACAAGTAACTTTTTTGGGGTTAATTTTCGCTTGGGGCAGGATTTGGCTGGCTGGCCAGGATCCAACCATTGCGCTGAGCGCTTCCGATTATCGTAAAGAACCCATTTTTCATCACAGGTAATGATTCGGTTCAAAATACCTTCATTATTGTGCCGGTTTAGTAATGTAACGCAGCAGTCGACGCGCGTTTGCCGGTTTGCTTTAGTCAATTCGTGAGGTACCCACCTTTCAAGCTTTTTAATCTTCCCAATTTGCTTCAAGTGAATTAAAACAGTTTTATCACTAACATCGCAGCCTGCAGCTAACTCGGACGTGGTTTGCGATGGATCCGCTTCCACAATAGCCTTCAACTCTTCATTATCAACTTGAGTCTCAGGCCGTCCACGGGGCTTGTTCTGCAGGTCAAAATTTCCAGAACGAAAACGTTGGAACCAAAAACGAACTGTGTTTTCTTTTGCAACACGACCGCCATACACATCATTCACCCTTCGAGTTGTTTCCGCAGCACTAGTGCCACGGCGGAACTCGTACTCGTAAATAATGCGATATTTTAAGTTTTCCATTTTGTAAAATGAGTGACGCAAACAGAAAAAAAACAAATGAATGACGATCATCGAAGCACAAATACACGAGTCTATAGCTGTACAAATTTGAATTTGGAATTCCTTACCAAAGAGGAGAAATTTGTGATTAAAGTGGCCAGTACGAAAAACGCCAATTTCATATGTAAGGACCTAATATAAACTTATGTTATTCATACATAATGTACGAGACAAATACCCGATATAATCTGTGAAACAAATATGCATGTAGTTCGCATATTTTTACAAATGTCTGGCTTTGAATCCATGTAAATATTGATAAGCTATCTTGGAACATTATGTGAATTACGTTCATTATGTCGTAATTTAGGAACCATATAATCTAATTTTTGAAATACTTAAGTTTTAGTAGGTTTTCCTTTTGTTCTGTTTGTTATTGGTAATACAATAGCCGTTATTTAGACATCGACATGCATTTATTTGCTGCTCACACGGTACAATTAAAACAGAGAAAAATATACAATATAAATATATTTTCCATACGCTTAAATGATAATTACGATTATCGCCTGCGTTATTCATAGCGTGTATCGTATGCCTGTTGAGTCTGACCGCGGTCGTCGCGCCTGCTGATCCGTTACATAGTTTCGCTATTAATTTTAAATGCGTAGCCACATCTACATCTACCAAAAGTATCCCATTTACGTAGTATTGCTCGCCTTCAGCATGCTCTTCTATTTATATGCATAGCGCATGTTTATGGCTCGAGCATTTATCGTTTTCCACGATATCGCCAATTTCCTATTTTAAAGTGAAACGCATAGATTTCACTTGCGAATAAATCTAACCACCGTTCCATTAACTTGAGTGGATTTGGAATTCTTATAAATGATCCGGCGATGCTCAGCTCGTAACTCAATGGACGTGATCCGTGATGAAGCTATCATACGTTACTATCGGTCAAATGTTAAAGACCTATGCGTCAATTTCCTGGCAGACAGTGAATTTCTCGTGTACAACCTGTTTGCAAGGTTCCTAGAAAAAATGCGGCCTAGCCACTGGAAGGACGACTGTAATTGCTGTGTAGCAAAGCTTAGTTTTATGTGAGGTTCGGAAAGTAATTTCGCTCTCAGCCGCCGAGTCAGTCAGTACTGGCTTCAAGCTTCAGTAATTCAGTACGGCGCGTGACTGCGCGAAAGAAGGACGTGCGTGTCTCGTATTCGAATCCGGAATATATTACGCATTCGTAAATTTATAAAGTTGAATTTTCAAGTCCGGGGAATGTGCATAGGGAATTCCAATTTCTAGATTGTGCTGCATCGTTGATTGGATTGTGAAAAATTTACAGAACGTGAGTTTTCCCAGGTTTCTGGGAAAATCCTTTGCGTGTGTTTGCAAAGCATCAATCTTTGTCTTGTTCTATATTATTCAGTGTTTATTGAAATCAAGAAAATTGCATACCTACTCTAAACTCAATTAGAACATTTTCAAATGGAAACGAGTGGACACATTGAGCAAATATCCGTCAAATACATTACGTTATTTGTATTTCAGCATAGCTCTGTTTATCAGACTAAGTATGAATTTCCAACCGGCATGCATTTTAGCTTAAACTCGACCTTCGTGATGAACAAATTGTAATGCTCTACATTCATTATTTCCTTCACATTTCCGTATATGTTTATGAGTCATTCTACATTCGTAATGTAGTTTATTTACAGTTTTGTTAGTTTTTCACCAATACGACTTTAATATAAAATTTAAATAATATTTAAATATAATAAAAATGCTGGACATCATATTCACATAGCAAAATACATCGGAACTTGTATTAGTTATGGGTTCTATTCCAGATAATATATTTGATATACGCCTCAAATATATTTTACGAGACACCCACGCCAGAGTAAAATAAAATTGTTTATAAATAAATCTAAACTAATTCTAATAATTCTAAACTACATTTGCCGCATCATAGTTTCCGTTTATGAAATCAAACATTCAATTTTAACGATACTTTATTGACTCACACACGAATGTGTGTATTTTTGTTACACATCACGTTTATAATATATTAATGATTATATTGCACAACTAACTCTATCAAAACACCCAAAAACTGACTGTATGTAGTAACTACAAATTTTTATTCTTCTGTATATTCTGTATGAAGTGTACCTGACATAATTAGCGTAGTGGTTAGCAAATATCTATTTATCTACAACTCAACACATATAAATTTGTTGACGCTAGAATATTCTGGTATATTTTTCCTTTTTTACTGGGCAATCCACCAGCATCATCTCGCCCCTGTTATGAGTACTAAATGACTGATATATGAACTTAATACAATACATTACTTATAGGTATTATAATTAATGTACTCAATTGGTTTTGATAAACGTTTTAAACAAATAAATAATATAAAAACTACGTAGAAAATACCCAAAACCTGGTACAAATATTTGCAGATCAATGCAGATCAGGTACAAACATTTGTCCCAAGGCAGGAATCGAACCCGCAACCTCCTGCGTCGCAGGCGGACCTTCGCCCGCCGCGCCACGTCGGTTCTTCATAATTTCTTAAGAGTTTTACTGGTTGCTGGACAATTTGTGTTAATATAATTACTAGTGATCCGACTAACAATCATGAAAACGATTTTGAACCAAAACTCTGCCCAGCAGTAGGCCTAGCACGGGCATTGTTGTCTAGGGTAGAATAGAGAAAAATTACGTCACTTTGTCATCGAATGCGTAAATCATTTACTGTACGTACCTATCCTGGTGCAGAACAGCATAAAGCTGAGACTGACCCTTTTGGGTTCACTACGGCGCAGCGCAGGAAGGGGTGAGTAGCCCCCGCCCAGGGTGGGCAGTGACTGCCTACTCGTTATTAGGGCTTGTGCACTGGTGGTGGGTACTTGGGTAGGTGCCTATTTTAGGTATTGTCTATAATTTTGGTTGTTTTGCTTTTGCTTTAATTTTTTTTTCTCCTTATGTATACTTACCTAAATACTGTTTTTGTTGATTTGTTATGTTGTCTATCTATCATTTGAATATTGTACGCATTGTATGACGATGCGATGTCGTTATTGTCTATTCTACCCTAGAGAACAATCCCTGTACTTGGCCTACTGGTTGATTCAGATGTATTCGTGTATCACTTATACTATTTTCGCTGCTTATTGGCTGCATTTTGACATCGTATAAAAAACAAAAGAAAATTAACCAAGTAGCGGCGAAAATAGTTTATACATCTGAATCGACCTGCCGCCGGACCTGGCTGACAGATAGTAACATTTTCATATACATTCTATGTATACAAAATCAGAAAGAAGCTTGTAAAATACGTATTTGCTTAGTAAAGATTGAAAGCTAAGCAGACGGCACATCACGCGCGACGGAATGTACAATATTTTTCCGAGAAATATACGTTGTATCTCGTTTCGCAACTGGGTTACAAACGCCTCATTCCTCATACGGCTTGAGTTATGGAAGCAAATGTATAAAAATTGTTTACTTTATCTACCCCTTTGCTCCGAATATGTTTTGAGTCTTACGTATTTTTATTGAACTATGAGTGTCATCTCTACACTTCCCTTTCCTTGTAATTCGGCCCTTAGTTGTGGAGATCTAGTTTTAAAACACTGTCGGTAGTGAAGTTTATGAAATATATTGTATATTACATACTGTTTTTCGGTTATTTTTCAAATTGCATTGGGTGGACGATTGTTGCAGTCACTATCGACCGCTTCATAAATGATTAGCTCATTCCCTCGCTCGCCTTCATCGTGTACTTTTTCATTCCAATTATAAAGGCATACTCTCAAACCTCGTCTCCTGGGCAAGTTCAGACAAATTGCCCGTATAATTGTGACCAGCATTTGTCAATCCATCTCCGACATTGGCTGGCTTCTTGGCAGTTTCCTAAACCGTATGACGGCTTATTAAACCCTAATTGACGTGGCATCCGACGGGTTGTAAATCAGTATTTTCACTTAGAAAATGAAAAGCTGGGGCAGTGCTTGCACGATTTACATAGATCGGTGGGTGTCTGCTCCGCCTAATGCGGGACTTGTTTTTCATCAAATTATACAGCAGTAGCAGTTTCACCATCTCATGTTAAAATTATATCGAAAATGAAGTAGCTAGATTTTACATGCTTTATTTCTTATGTTTCGTTATTTGAAATATTTTACGATTTCTTACGTAGTAACGTTATGTTTCCGAGTCCCTGAATTTTATTCAAGTTGAAGAACGGTTTATGTGTACCTAAATTTAGTAATATTTTAGTAAGTGCTAGTCGACACGATACACGAGTGTTTTTAAGGATATTTCACTTCATTGATTATTCATATTTTTTTAATTATAGATTCATAATTGCGCTTTATGATCCGTGTACATAGATTAAGCTGGTTTAAAAAGCCACGAATTAACTTACATAATAGTTTATAACATCATCATTAGCAATAATCATTATGCTAATTTCTTGGAAGAAGTAGGTAATCAAATAAATTTTACTATTAAATGATCATTTTACGATCATTACTTCCTTAACTTATTATTATGTCTGTCATACTAAATCACAAAGCTATATACTTTGTCGTTTAAAAACAACTTAAGGTTAATTTCGTAATCAACAAAAATTTTAAAAATACCGATCGTTCATTATTTTGTATTACCACAACTTATTTCTTTAATCGCCACAGTTTCATGTAAAAGATGAAACTGTGGCGATTCTGAAATATGCCTTGAGTCTTCTACATCTTATACGAAATTCCAGGCAATTATATGTGACATTTTATACGTTCCTTCAAAGTGTTTGTGGGCGGTAGAGCCCGTGTCTCAGAACTTGGGGTCAGCAGTATTATATGAAGTCTACGTGACCATTGTGGTGTACCTTTCCTATCTATATGACTCATGGGGAAGGCATGGGTACTTTAGTTTAGGTACTTTACTTCCCATTGAGGCTTATTATGGCTTCTTTACCTACTGCAGCTTAAAAATATAGAAATGTAATGTAATATTTCCCATTTAGTTTGTAAGTGTAGCGATTATGGGAACCCCCATGTTTGGTGGAGCCACGTTCGGCAGTGTACGTGTTGATAAGGAATTGTAGTAAAATTGACATATTCTAAGCACCACAATCAATATTATATATTTTAACCTTAGTTTTAATAGTTTTCTTTGTTTTTGACTGTACCACGTTCTTATTTTTGGATTTTAGAATTATACAGAACTATTATAGAATCGGTTAATTTGAATATGCTTTTGGTTGTATTTGTCAGATTCCACATAAGGTAAAAATAAAATACATTTAGGTACTCTCACAGACTGTCACAGACATAATTATTATTAGAGCGTGATATTGTTTACGTTATCATTTTATTACACCTAACTCTAAAATGTAGAAATCAGAAATCCAGATTTATCTTTTAGACCTTTGTTTTTGTCCTATAATTAAAGCGTCCATGTTCATTGCACCAAACAGTTTACAAAATCGCGGCGAAGTTTTTAGTGTTAATAACGACATGTGAGAATCATTTAGTATACACAAATACTGGCGTATCTTTTTATTATGTATGTCGGTGTTAAACAATTATTGCATTTGTGTAAGAAAGCATGTACAAATGTTAAAGAAAGCAGCTTAATTGGGTCTCGGCTTAATAAGTTGCAAATATAAACCTTGAAATCAACTGAAATGTATGTTCCTATGGATTTCACGATCACTATTTGCTTATAATTTAAGTTTTTATGGTTGCTGATACGTTTATATTTGATAGGAATCGATTTGACAGGTCTCCAAAATAAAAATTCGTTCACATATGATTTTTTTTAACTAATTCGTATTTTATCGAATATCATAAAGTATCTAGTAGTGTGTAGTCTATTTATAGGGTCAGTTTAGAACATTGGACTGTATTGCCTTTTAATGTTTAGACTATTTGTTAGATGCTGTGAATATTGTAGATGGCAGTTCGCTTTTGACTTTATGGCATAGCGGAAACTTTAATGGTCGAAAGTACTGCAATATTTAGTTATTATCCTAACTATTTAATCCTTTAAACATACACATCTCATATGTTTATGTTCTTTTTTCATTTGCTCGTAAACGGAAGTAATTTGTAAAAATATCATGATAGTATGTTTAGTATTCTCCAAACCTTCCCGCGGGTGTCGTAACAGGCGAGTAAGGGATATCCACCGGGGGTGGGCAGCAGCGCCCCCTTCAGAATAATTCTACCACCGAACTGCGATCCCCAACCCGCATGCCCAGCGTGGGGATTATGGGCATTACCCCACGTGAGATAAAAGCCAATAAGGCGCTTATAAGGGGAGGCCTGGGTCCAGCAGTGGACCAATATAGGCTGTGAAGGCGGTGTTTGGTATTCATAAATTTTTCAGTTAAAATACTATTACTGATAAGTAGTACAAATTATTGATGCTTATTTCATCTAGTTCGACCACCAAAAATTTTACAGCTTGCTCTAGGAACTGTTGAGACTATCTAGGTTGTTTATATTTGTGAGGCGCAGTTTCGTGTCCTAATCTAGGTGAAATAATTAGTAGTAACGTAGTAAGTACTGTGCTTGTGTTAGACAACTAACTCAAAAAAATGCAGTGAAAACGATCCACCCGGCCCATGGACTAGAGTGGACAAAAAAGTGGAAACTGATCCATTAGTGGATCTGCAAGGTGGATCAGAGTGGAATGGAGCTATAATTCAGTCAGATTTTGTATTCAATGAGGAAAACGATTTTATTTTTCACTTGTAAAAATCCGGCATATTTTATCAACACGGTTGAGACCATTACAGTTGTATTTTAAATAACCCAAAAACATAGACCGAACAAAACCGACAAAAATCATATATAATGACCTGTAGCTCAGTTTAAAGCAAATTTAGATTTCTGAACGCCCATTTCAATTGCATTCTGCAACTAACCGTTCGTTGTCTTTCTGTTGCACTCCACCCACCGTCAGCATACCAATTAGTCATCTATAAATACTATTAACAAATCTAATTTATCATTCAGTGATTAATTGCTAATTAAACTGTGCTGCGAGCCGCCTTAAATCCACTTCGCGATATTGCGACAGCAGACAATAGCCGCTGAATACCTGATATCGGGCATTCATGTCATTTCTAATCCAATACAATGAAAAGTCGGAGAAACTATCAATAGACGTGGTTCGATTGTAATCATTTAGTATTTGAAGTCATTTCCACTTATATTAAACTAGGAGATGTTGTTTGTACGAGACACAATTTTATTTCATGGTGCTTCTCCATGAAATCAATCGATAAAATTACTAATATAAAATAAATATAATTAAACTAATTTTGCTCCACCTCTGACTTTCGTTCTTGTTATTGACGATCAGTCATTTGTCATCCTGAAGGTTATGTTTCAAATGCTGATTCATAATGCTTCTTCTTTTGAGGTATGTCCATTTACTTTATTTACTTTCCCTTTCAACCTTATCATCTTTCTCACAACACTTCATCATCATCATAATCAAACTGACCTTCAAATAATTCCATACAGAATAAACTATTATTAAAGACTCAGAAACATTGGCTCCTTTAGCCCACAGTAGACTTACCTTTGGTATGTGATTGCAACCGTACCTACAGACTGTTCATTATAGCGCCCACTCCCGTGATTGTATATGCGTGGGAGTTGATCTTGATTCACTGGCCGTGCCAAATGCAGGACTTTGTGGAAAGCCGTAGAAAGCTTCAGGCAACATGATGGAAATGAGCTTTGGTATCAGCTAGTCATAATGCAAAATAAATAAAGATTAAACAACCTAAATCCACACAGAGTTTGATAATAATTTTAATATGCACTCAGTTTTCAATTCAATAAAAATACTTCAATTCACGAACAAATTGCGAGGGAACATGAAAAACCTACTGCAATACCGAGTTTATATCGGATCCCGTAACTAATGTCTATAATATTGCACCGTCGACCTCTATCGTCAGTAATCTACGACCAGGTAGGCGCAAGCGCAGCCCATACCATCATCTCGTTATAATAATTCATTTAGAAGCAGTTTCACTTGCACGGCTTCCACATTATCATTATAGGAAACAGTTGATCATGATCGATTGAGCAGCTGCCGGATTTGACTTGCACAGTGATGATGGTTGATTCAACGATAGATCTCTCTCCTTTGTAGATTTACGACTGGACTGAATTACTTATCAACTTTATAACGTCGTAAAGCTCTGCAACTATCGTTGTATTTGTCTCAGCTCAGTTGTTTCAATCTGGGAAATTCAACACAACTCGTGGGGCTAAGTCTGATAAGTCGCTACAACTCTAGCAATTTCCTATAATTTCAGGTGTCGTATTGAGCAACGGCATTCCCTTATTCGGCTTACAAATAGAAATCTGATTGTGCAAAGGGTGTAACGCAGGAATTTGTGGACTTGCTTGCAATATTCATAATTTACCTAAATTCCTATTAGCGATTCTGTTTCCACTTGATTTCAATCTATCATGCATGACCTTTTAGGGATATATTGCTTGTTTTTGTCAGATCATATCTCTCTGATTAAAACACCTATCTAGTTGCTGCTGGACTAAATTTAGAAATAAAAACTGGTTACTTTGTCCTCTACATTTATTAGGGAATTAGACTTATTCTTTCAAAAAATATGCTACATAATATTGTACAATTTATTATTGTTTATGAACTCTTGTCTCCACTTACATAATTAGAGGTAATATAATCTGAATCTTAATAAGTATCGATTTCTCTTAAAAGCTTCTAAGAGCAGTGTGCTTATATAATATGTATATTGCATCCAGCTAACGTTACTTAACTGACACCTTAAAAGTCACTAAAACGTTAGCAGTGCAATTCAATTATCTAAAACTGTCTATACAGAATACAACTAGCTTTCTGATTAACTTTTCACCAGGCACATTCTCTGACGATTTATTAACAAAGTCCGATTTGTGAAGAAGCCAAAGCCAACCAAAATACAGTCGGGAAAAAACTGTTGCAACCACACTATTTATTATGCAAGAGCAGCCTTCAGCAGCTTCATAATAGTCAACTCATGTGGAGACAGTATCTTTGTCAACACGAAAACGGGAGTTCTAAAACGATTATTTCAATATTTTATGTTATCTACTACTGTTACATTTCTTCGACTAGAAGCATAATTACTTGGATATTTGCGCAAGATTTCATTAAAGCTCAATTAAATTAAATTATGATTATAATTCAACAACAACGTTTGTAATTCACCGGCTAACGGGTTGGTATTTTGCAGTTTTCTCTACTAAATACTTACTTGATTAATTCTGTAATATCTTTGCTATGTAAAGTTTACTTTCTAGCCATTATTTGTCTCTTGAAACGTTTGATTTTCTCGATTAATAATTCTAAGGTATTCTAAATCATTCCATGCAACCTTCATGTCAATTCCTTTCCATATTTTCTTTAACTATTCGAAACGTTTTTGCATAATGAATAGGTATTCTGCATCTTACCATGTTTTCTTCGTCACGTATTACCATCATCACTGGGATATTTTTCTAATTAAAACTTGTGGCTACTGTACACGTGTAGGTCGCGTCACGTAAAAAGAACGCTGGCCTTCACTTGCGCACTTAGCGATTTGTCGCGATTAACCCGTGCGCAGACACTTCCCCTCTACCCCCCTCAGCGTTCTTTTTACATGACGCGACCTATACCTAGCAACATTTTCAATGTAACAATTAGAAGTACTAATCGCGATTTATCAGCGTAATTTCGTCCATTCGCTTCGGCTCAAACTCGCACATTCTCTGCGCAAAGATTAAGCAACAATGCGACATACTGCCGAGCCCAAAGCCCACATGTCCTAAATGTTATATCGCTCACAGTGTCCTTACTAGGCCAGTTTGCAGACCCGTCCCGCCTACCTAGGCCGTTGCACTGACAGTATGCAAATAGCTCAGTGTGCGTCGATGCACACTGAGCTATATGCATTTGTTGACGTGAACGTATTAACTATATTCATTCAATTTCAATAAACGATCAAAACTCTTCAAAAGGTAAAGTAAATAAGCTTTTTGAAAGACATTAAGAGAATTCTGTGTTTACTTCAAAGTAAACCCATAACTTCTTGGAATTTAATTTTCTTTACAAAGCACTCTGCATTTAAAGACTTGATTAGTCTATAAAATTTGCGCTAGTAAATCTCGCGTCTAAGCTTGAGCCAATATTACCCATATGAATGAGCATTGAGACGAAATCGAAAGTTTGATTGACGCGGAAGATTCATAATGGATTGTGTTAACCGCTTGACTTATTATGTAGACAAGCAAAAACTGTACTGAGTAGATAGAGTAGCGTGCGCGTGCGTCGAAAGCTTTTGCTTTCTGTTTGAGCTTTCGTTTTTATGTTTATTTGCCACGCTGCTGTACAGCTAACGAATAGCTCATTGTTTAATTGTATGTCTTCTTTGGCACATTATTCGTCAATTGAATCTGCCAGATCTTCAAGCTAATTCATGTACCTACAAGTTTAGTTTTGAAAGCTTTTGTTATGAATCTTATTGATGCTTGAGGTGAAAAAATATGTGCCCTGTCTAGTAAAGATCCTCCGGGCAGGAAGATGGTTTTGTAATGAGGTTTTTATACTTGTGGCCAGTATCAACTTAATCAGCGAGAAGGTCTGGTGACCTCTGTGGCGCAGCGGGCTAAGGTCCGCCTGCGACGCAGGAGGTTGCGGGTTCGATTCGCGCCTCGGGACAAATTAAGTAACCATAACACTTGCTTGAGTCTAGGTACATAAGGTGTTCAATTTGTCCAGCATTATTTAAAAAGGCGTAAACAACTATTGATTCTCGAATAGTACCAACATGTCGCCTCCACTTTAGTACAAGCCCGCCCTGCTGAGGCTCGCTTTTGTAGTTTCAATACGTCTTGTTGGTTCTTAACATAAGTACTCTACGCACGTTATAGATATCACTAAGATTTTAAATAGCTAGAATTAACAAGATTTAATTAGTTTATTTCCCTCAAGATAATGTAACACGAGTAACGTTATCGTATGATTAGCTAAGAGTTTCTCGACTAGTTACTTACTAGAACTACGTTTAGTACTCGTTAGGGTTCGGTAAGGTTATTCTCATTTACATGTGTTAGCGTTAGAGCGTTAGAGTAAATCTCCTTTATGATCACGTTACTTACTGCTTTAATTAATTATAACATGCTAGTTATAATTGATAGTGCATTGATGTATAGGTAGTCTATAGATAGATTATCTCTTGTCATTACTTTTATTTACCTATATTAACTCCCCAAAGCGGGAATCGAACCCGCAACCTTCTGCGTCGCAGGCGGACCTTCGCCCACAGCGCCACATCGGTCGTCGAATGAAAATGGTTGAATGCAGTTTTACTTATTTATAACTATTAAAAGCTCTGTAAATATGTCTAGTCTACTTTGTTACTTTGTTAAAAGGGAAAGTAATTTATACTATTTTGAAATTCTTCTATTGCAATATCGCACATTTTTATTACCAACTTTTGCTCGTAAGAAAATGTACATGCTGCATTGTGTAGGCAACGCTCATTGTCTATCACTGAACTATTCTCCCAAGATCATTGTCCCAGTGCCCAATAAAATAGTTGTTTATGCAACTCGCATTCATTGACTATTGACGCGTTGGCGTTGAACACACGTGAACCGCGGTCTCACAACAATCAACATCATTTCAGCATCAATGGACGTGATAGTTCTTAAGTCAGTTAAATCCGTGACGTACTAAATAAAACCCGGCGATATATCTGCAAGGGACAACGTTTCCACAATTTTCTCTGTTAAATCGACCTAGTTGGAAAACCATATTCGTTTTTTTTAATGAAAATCCTGTGCCTTTCCTCGGAATACCATTGTATTCAGAGGAAAGGCACAGGATTTTCATAAAAAAATAAAAAAAAGGAAGTATATACATCTATCTAGTTTAGCCGTTTAGTCGTAAAGAGGTAACTGCAAAGAGCCAGCCAGAGTATGTTATATTATATATAAGTATGCTTAAACATTTACAAGAACATTTAAAGATGACGCCATAAATAAATGGCCTATAGTATGCAATAAATTCTATATTATTGACTCTACCTGACGTCTGTGGCGGTGAACTAACACGAAACGTTGATGATATCGACGTTAGGGAGTCCCGTCGAAATATGAGATTTTATTTTTTCGTGGTACTCTATCGTAAGAGGTATCGAAATTTGCGTAATTTTACACATATTACGAAAATGGCAAAAAAACTAAAATTGCGTGCCATCTTGGGGGGGTCTACAGCTCTTTGAATGAATCTTACGTTATGTTATATTGGTACAACAAGTAGTCGCAATAAGCCTCAAATTTATTTTTTACAAATCCCAACATCCACTTTTCACATTTTAATAATTGCAAGTGTATTTTTATTGCATAAAAATTACTTTGGCTACGAAGAAAACACTCGCGAGACAAATCAAGAAAAAAACTTGAAACATAAGGGAATTTGCAGGTTGAAATCTAAGAAATTCGAAGTCGCTGGTAACGTGTCGTTGTATGCAAATCAAAGCTTCGTTTATGTATTACACCAAAATATAATAAAAGTGAATATTTTTTTATGTTCTACATCAGGAGCCGAAATTATCAAGAGTTATAATTATTTAAAAACTTTTTAAATATTTTTGTAATCTATGATCATTTACGCAACTTTTGGTAGGTCTAAGGTTATGAAAATACAAAAAAAGAATCGGACACCCTATAGTACCTACCGCTACCTACTATATAAAAAAAATGTCGTAGATGCTAGGTATAATAAAAATACAATTTTACGGGTATGCTCAATAAGTATTATACTGGGTACTCGGCATTGAAGTGCCTATTTCAATATTCGCTTGCGAAACTTCTACATTTTGTTTACATGGTTTGAGGTCTGAATCAAACTTTACTTAAAATTTATGAATGAACTTGTTTATTGGCTCTATTAATCGTTTTCCCTATAGCTAGAGTCGCCTTAAAATTCCCTGTTACGCTTTCATTAATAATCTTATGGATGTTGTGTTGGTTTTCAATAAAATTGAATTTACTGTGCTGCTGCAAACGACATTACTAACAAAGCTCTACAAACTCTATCTTTGTCTTCTATATAAAAATAATTACGTCACAGTCGTTTTTATTGACTTTGAAACTAGCAACTTGTTTTTTAAAAGCCACGACGACACTTTCAATGTTTTGTAATTAGAAACTGTATTTTCTTTAGTTGTAAATCATAAATGTTGCATGAGCAATGTTTTACAAACACACGTGAAGGAAAGAAAAAGGTTATGGTTTTTGTAAAATTATTGACTTTTTTAACCGAATATTTTGTTACCAGTTAAATCCGGAAAATACTAAGTGCAAATATGCAGAGTTGAACAAACGCATAAAATTCTAAGCACCACGAAGTCAAACTGATAAAAAGTCAAAAGGTTCCTAATGTAAACCGAGATGGTGTCAAGTTCCTAGCGAATTATTAAGATTTATACAAATCAAGTAAACAATACAACAGTGTCAGAAGGAAAGTCAGACACCAAGACCCTGGTGAAATCATAAACTACTCCGATTTAATGGTTGCAACAAGTGCACTAGAAGTCGACAATCGTCCAAAGCGGATATCCGAGGCAAACATTCCAAGTGTCATGTCAGAGCTCCGACTAAACTAGGCGACAACAGAAAGTGTGGTAGCCTGAAAAATTCGACTGTGCTGCTATTGCTGCCACTACCAACAACGTTGGCGCGTCCAATGCCTTCTAGATAAACAATAAATACTTTGTTGGAACACCGAGTGCCAGTGTCCAGTTGAGAAGCACTGAAATACTACTAGCTTTTTAGTAAGTCAGTTCTAAATACTTCCGGAACTGTTGGATCAGGCTAAGGACCTAGCGTCGTGGTAACTAAAAAAGGTTCATCTAGATCACAAGGACTAGATACTCTAAATCTGTGAATTGGCTCTCGGCTTCTGTACGCTTCAGTCCTTTTGTGAAGTCTAAGAAGAGGTCTGCCCAAATCGTCCGATTGGAGCTCTGAAGCAGTTTGTAGCCCTGAGTACTGTCTGGCCCCTTGGGAAGAGTAAAAAGAGGTCTGCGATTGGAACTCTGAAGCAGCTGTAACCTCAAGCTCTGCCTAGCTCGTTGGGTAGTGCCGGGATAGGTGCTGGGTGCTGGCGCCAATGCGCGCTCGGCTTCCAGATGTCGCCGCCGAGGGCGCTGCTCGCGGCGCTACTGGTCTTCCAGCTGCTTTCCTACGGTGGCCACCAAGGACTCACCAAGATATTCTACACGTAAGATTCTATTGTACTACCCAAAGGCAAATAGTTTGTCTTTGAATTATTCAAAGCATTTTATTTCCATAATATCGTACGTACAGGACATCTAAACACGTCAAATATTTTAAAAGATGGATTGAGATATCAGGGTTGCTACCTGTGTATCTATAAGTTAGGTACTTACCTAAATCCTAAAAGATAGGCAGATAGCAACTCCATCTACTGGAAAGGGTCTGTTCTGGAAGCAGACAACAATTTTTAGAATTCTTAAAATAAGAAAATCGTTCATTACAAAAGGTTCACGTTTACCATGGAATTATGAAAGTAGAGGTACCTAGAATAGCGAACTTGTCTTGGAGTTAACTGTTTGCGATGTCAAAGATCTCATCCGAAAAGATCTTATGATATCATGTTTTGTTGTCATCGTTTTTTGTTGCTTAATGAGAATAATCATCTGTAGTAAATGGTCTGTAAGGCCTTTACGGGAATGGAACTACCATGATCGGCAATTGTGATCTGCGTAAGTGTCGCCAACGAATACTACCACTACATACCTAGACCATGCTTCGTGGACGTAAAGGCCAAAAATGAAATGATGAGTAGTGTACCTACGTATGTAGTTGACATCTGAGCCGACTCCTTGGTCAAGTTATTACAAAATTAAACCAAAATATTTAAGGTGCTCTCAAACTTCAGTTGCGTTCGCGCATGCATTTCCAAGCACCTTGTAGTCTCGTTGACTCGCTGGATTTCTCAACACCGAGCAAAATCCAAATTCCCACAGGTTGTTTGCTTTATGGTTACGTGAACTTGTTCAATAAATGCCCAGCATCGCACTGCAACTCATATTCTACATTATCAGCGCCCGTTTGGGTTAAATTATATAAACTTTCAAAGGCTAAGCTGCTTCACAAAATAATTTATCTCATAAAAGCAATAGATATCCTAATCTAAACCATTAATGCCAATTCGAGTTCCATTACGCGGCAATCGGGCACCAAATTCATAGACCTAACTGCCTGAAATACCTACCTACTGAATTGAAACAATTTAAATACACTACGTAGGTATAGGTATATGTAGTTACGTATAGTACCTACGTATTGTAGGCGTCCGGAATCGAGTAGGGTCAACAACATTGTTAAAGTCGTTGGACACACCTTTTATGCAAAAAGCACAGCACGCTTAGTAAAGGGGATAAAATCCAATAAAAAAAATAACTAAACCTAGTGAGTGGCGTAAGAACGATAGAATTTAGTTAGCTGGAATACCTACCTAATTAAGCACGTAACGTAATAGGTACCCATAGTAACAGGTAGGTACAGTTACAGATGCTACTTTTTTCATGTGGGCCGAAGTTTCTAGGGTCGAATATGGCATAAATCCTCTTTACTTCGCATAAATCACACATCACGTGACATAGACTCAATTTGATGCTGGTTCTGAAGTCATTCCCGTTCTACATTATTTTGTGTTCATAATACGGTCTCCTACATCGCCCCCGTCCGAATAGGCCCTGATTGTTTCAATTAGATGTATTGTGTGACCAATGAACATAAATTGGACTTGAAAGCACTCTATGCTCAATGTAATAAGAGCTTTAATCCGATACCATTCTACTTTGCTACGAGTTATTTATTGAAATCTCTGTATGGGCATCGATAAATCACTAGTTTTGCTTTCATTATTTAGCAGTAGAAATATTTTAGTATATCGGTGAAGGCGAGAGTGATTTGGCATTTTTCTGAATTGTTTTACACACCTATCATTTACCCCACGTTTAGGGTAAAGTACTTAGTAATTATGTTATGGGACATGTTTTTCATACACTTTTTACACTGAACTATTAGAAAATTATTATGTTTAGCACCCTTGTTCAATATTTTATGATCGCCATTTAAGTTGCGTTAACGTAATAGGTACCTAGTAATTTGTTCAACAAGTGAGCAAAGCTATTTTTGGTTGCACGTGCCGATATTAAATCCAGAACTAGCGAAGCAGTCTAGAATTCTATTCACTACTTTAGAGTCACGAGCGTAGCGAGTGGCTTACTTCTCGCACTGCTTTAGAGCCACGCGCTACGCTCGTGACTCTAAAGTAGACTGCTGAGCTAGCGAGGGATTTAAAAGGCACGAAACAAAAAACATTTGCTCTCGAGTTCAACATACAATTTTTCACCTCGACTGGCAAGAACATATTTTGTAATAGGTATATAAAAGAGGTCGAATGTCAGGAACTCATTTTGGTCAACAACCATGGAGGGTACGAAAGCTATAAACTTCTTTCAAACCGTCAACGAACGAAATTATGTTTTCTTAAGTTTCTGTGAAGGTTGAACGCTGTCGAACCTGCTTCCCTAGCCCTACGATAAGCTAAAATGAGTGCAGCTCGCACACAGAGGTGCAAGTCATATAAACTCCGAACCTGTTGTTTGGTAGATTATACATAGAGATACATATAGATGGCGCTGTCCGCTTAGAAGCCATGTTGTCAAGGTAAACATAAACACATAAAAATGGCGAAACCTTCAGTGAGAAAGTTTACCTCCCCAGGTGTAGATCGCATAGTTTATTCTTTTCTTCGGCGCCGACCATAGAGTATCAATATCATATTACACCATCAAAATTGTGCCAACAGCATTCTGAATTGAATTACTTTTTTCAATAAGTTGAATAATACCCCTTATTCCACATGTGAGCAAAACCCGATTTTGCTCACTGTTTGCAGAAAAGTCACCGTTTCCGAGCGAGAGTGGTGTAAAGGTAATTTTGTACATACGTCTAGAAATGGGCACAACCTGTGTGTTCTGCACACGTTACTACTGGAAAAGCACGGTAAAACAAAGATCATTCCATAGTAAAGAAGTCAGATAGATAGGTAATACTTTATTGTACCACACAGGACAGAAAACAATACATAAATAGATGCTAAGAGTAGACGAAGTACAAAGGCGGCCTTATCGCTATAAGCGATATCTTCCAGGCAACTTTGGGATGGACTGGACATGTAAGAACAAAATAGACGGTGGCATTCGAAAAATAAAAGAAAACAATGATACTTACACTACATACATAATTATTATACCTCTACTTATGTAACCTACAAACATAATAATAAACTTAACTTAAATAAACATAAAAGTAAGGTTGTCTAACTTTTGCAAGGATAGAAAATGCTGATGAAGCAGTTTTTTAAAGATAGAGAGTGATTTAGCACGTCTGATGTCCAGGGGGAGAGCATTCCATACTTCAGTACTTGTTCATTTTAGTACTCTGTTGGGCTATCAATATAAACTGTCAACAATAACCACTACCAAGTATTTCCTTACATCGCAATATTACACGTTTACTAACGTTTCCTTATCTATTGTTTCAGGTTACCTGACACCGGACAGCCTCCAGTGCTCATATCTCTAGCGGACAACGCCAAGTTGGAGCTCCCCAATCCAGACGAATTCCTGTTCGCCAACGATTCCGAGGAACACAACGACACTAAGACCTTCTCCATAGTAGACACTGACGCTGCGGAAGACGAAACTAGTACAGAAAAGGCGAGCACGGAGTCACACCTCGTCATCAAAGCGAGGCCCAT
The DNA here is from genome assembly GCA_963662085.1 of Eupithecia inturbata. Taxonomy (NCBI): domain Eukaryota; kingdom Metazoa; phylum Arthropoda; class Insecta; order Lepidoptera; family Geometridae; genus Eupithecia; species Eupithecia inturbata. The sequence goes on along the minus strand of OY759180.1, from coordinate 1,745,540 downwards.
GCACGAAGTCAGACAGACAGAGGAAGCCTCTTCACAAGTAGAAATAGAAACAAGCACAGAATCTCCAGAAGAACAAAAAGAACAAGAAACAGAAAACATTCCAGTCAAACCAGAGACGCCGCAGGAAGACATACCGTCGTTCTCGGAGTGGGCGCAGAAGCAGCTCGCGGAGGCCGAGAAGAAAGACACAGTCCTGAATCATTCGAGTCAACCTAGTCATAGTAATACGAATATTAGTAGTAAAAGCACAAAATTAAGGTCAAAAAACTACGCGTCACTCGTGTGCGGCGCCAAGATCGTCGCAGTGAACCCCGAGGCGGGCGCCGCCAGCTCCATCCTGTCGCCCAACCGCGACGAGTACATGCTCAACACCTGTAACAGTCGCATCTGGTTCGTCGTGGAGCTCTGCGAGGCTGTGCAAGCGCAGAAAATTGAACTAGCCAACTTTGAACTCTTCTCGTCCACTCCGAAAGACATCGCTGTCTACTTCAGCGATAGATTCCCCACCAGAGACTGGGCAAGCGTCGGCCAGTTCACGGCCCAGGACATGCGGGACGTCCAGAGCTTCGATCTCTACCCTCAAATCTTCGGAAAGTTCATCAAGGTCGAGATGCTGTCGCACCACGGCTCGGAACACTACTGCCCCATTTCCCTCTTCAAAGTGTACGGGACCTCGGAATTCGAGGTTCTGGAGAAAGAGAACGCGCAGCACGCGGCTCACATCGACGAAGACGAGGACGATGAGATCGCAGATGTTCCGGATATCCCCGCGGTGGAGACCGAACCATCCAAGAATCTGTTCGGCTCCGCGCGGGACGCCGTCATGTCCATCATGAAGAAAGCCGCGCAGGCGTTAGTCAAATCCGAAGCGCCCAAGAACGTGACGAGCGAACACAACGATACCTCCATCGACATGGTGTACCGACGGTGTTGCTCGCCCAGCCATATTATAGTTTGTGATAATTGCAGTGAAACCCTGTTCAATGACGTGTATGAACTTATTAGCTGTAACTCGGACAAGTTGATCCATCTAGTACGCCAAGTGTTCCTCCACGATACTCTCAAGTGCACGAGGATCTGCCAGCCATTCGGCTTGGACTTCAAAAGTACAAAGACAATAGAGTTTAGTGAGGAACGCGTAGCCTATATAAACGCTTTGTTTTCGCAAAAGTATTTAGCCGCCTTGTGTAATATTCTAGCTATTAAAGAGAAGAAAGTAGTTCTTAACACCAGCTTCGAAACAGAACTGAACGCTACCACAAACATCACGGTCGATGATTCGATGCCGGTCGCCGGAGAGACAAATTCAGAGCATGAAATTAAACTGCCTTTAGAAAAGTCTAACGGCTCAGATGATAAAATAAATGAGACTATACAAGACGAGAAGATAACAACTGACGTGATCGAAGAGGGTACTCCAGTTCCTGTAGAATTAACTAAAGAAGAGAAAGAAAATACAGACGATAAAAAGGACGAAGCCGTGTCAGAAGATAAACCAATAGTAGATTCTACAACAGAAACTCCTGTCGCAGACCAACCTGAAGCAACTTCGGAAGAAAACAAAGATTTACCGAAGCCTGATGCTAAGAACGTTAAAACGGAAGCTCCGACAGAGAGACTGAAAGAGACTGACGAGATGACCGATCAGCTGATCATCGATAATGACAACTTTATGTCTGATTTCGACCAGATGGCGGTGGACCCGACGCCGGCCGGCGCGCAGGCGTCGGCGAGCCCGAGCCAGGGACAAGCCACCTTGCAGAAGGAGTCTGTGTTTCTCCGCCTTTCTAACAGAGTAAAGGTATGTATTGGTATTATTATATAATACTTAAGATGAGATGTATTATTTTATTCCTTAAGTTGACTCAGGCAGTTTTTTTTTTCTTTCTTTAAAACTGTATACTGAGGTTTTGTGTGTATACTACACAAAACTCCAGTTTACAGACTTATCTGGTTACCAATGTCGTTGCATCTTACGGAAATAAATTTTCGAGTTTGTTTTTATTACAATAAAATAAAAATAAAATAAAATTTATTTAAAGAACGTAATAGACAATACATTAGTGCACTAAACGAATAAGTATAGCTAAGTATAACAATTTAACCTGAACTAGGTAATCCCGTGTTTCAGGCAACAGTAATGATGAATATGATGATCCATAAACTCTGGCTCTATCTTCTTTGACTCATTGTCAAGCAAATTAGCGTCTTTCTGCGAAACATTATTCAGCCCGTTTAGTTTTAATTTGCAAAGAGATTCGCGATCTTATGTTACTTTGAGCCGACGGTTGATAAAATAAAGTACGAGTAAATCTCAGCAGCGAAATTCATTTATTTTATTTCAATAAATATTCTAACGCTGACTTTTCTATTCCAGACATTAGAACGAAACATGTCCCTGTCCGGACAGTACTTGGAGGAGCTATCCAGAAGGTACAAGAAGCAAGTAGAAGAGATGCAGAAGACTTTCGAGAAGACGGTCCAGCAGATGAGCGAAGAGCGGCGGAGAAGCAACGAGCGCGAACAGAAGTACATAGAGCAAATGTCCACATTGCAGGAGCAAATGGGACAAATGACATTAGCAATGACGACGATCGTGGAAGAACGAGAGAGCTGGTTCGGTACCATGACCTTCCTGAAGTTCATCATATTCCAAACTCTGATCGCAGCGACAGCTTTCTACTACATCAACAAGAGACGGAAAATAGAGCCAGTAATCATACAAATCCCAAAGAAAAAGAAAAAACAAGACAAGTTCAGACGAAAGTCCGTAGAAGGTGTTAGTGGCCACGCCACACCGGCGGCCAAGAAGCGACGCCCGAGCGAGGAGGCCTTGCAGATCGCGCGCCAAGCGGTCGAAGACGCCAGAGATGATAACGACGGCGAATGGCAAGTCGCCCGAAAGAACCGACGGAGAAAGACCTCCATAGTCCACAGAGGATTAGAACAAGAGACCAATAAAGGGTGGTCGCGGCAAGACAGCATCGGACAACTACAAGAGAACGTCATACCGCTAGACGAAGCGGAATACTACGCGCCAGTCTCTGAACCAAAGGAATTTATAGAACCTCCCCTTCCACCCAAACCTGACTCAACCAAAACCAACGGATTCTTTAACAACTTGAAATCGAAGACGATGAAGACGCGTCGGTTATCGTCCCCAGCTTTCTTGCGGACCCTGAGCAGGCAAAGCAGCAGAAGCACACCTAGTCCAGTAGTTAGAAAACTAGAGCCTATTTACAACGGGAAGAAAGCTGGATCTGAATCTCCAACGGGAAGCCTGTGGTCGGAGTCGACAGAGATATCCCAGATATCTCAGAACGGAACGGAAGGAGGCAAGAAAAAGAAAAGTCTGAAGAATATATTGAAGAAAGTGTTTTGAGGAATGTGTTGTTTTAGGAATACTTAAATTGGTGGACTGTGTAGGGTTGGACTGAGGACTGAGGAGCTCTATTGGTGGACTGTGTAGGGTTGGACTGAGGACTGAGGAGCTCTATTGGTGGACTGTGTAGGGTTGGACTGAGGACTGAGGAGCTCTATTGGTGGACTGTGTAGGGTTGGACTGAGGAGCTCTATTGGTGCCTCTTGTGTTTATAATGGTTATCATTTTAAATCCTGGCTAGCATGAACACCAAAACTAACTTTTCTTTTACTCGTAAAACGAGACATCATACTTCTATCTATCTACATCTTCAGGCGGCTATAGAAATAATTTCTACATCTAAATGCCCACCTATACTAAAGTTTTTCACTTTACAGGAAATCATTTTCTTTTTGTTCATCATAGACACCCATTTTTCCCCCGTATTTGTTCTGTAATATTCTAGCCTATAATAACAACAAAAATGTTTTTTTACCATGTTCGACTCAAGTTGCACTATGTATGTAATGTACGCATCAAATATGAGAGCTTTCGAAAGGCATGCGCATGCTGAACTAAATCCTAATGTAAACCATGTAAAGCTCTTTTTAAATTTTATGCTGATGCTTTTGTTTTTTATTTTGAGTTTTTGACGTTATGATAGTTACCATGATTGATTTACAAAATGAGCTTTACATTGATGATATTTAAGTTCAAAGTGTTATGCAGGTGGTGGCCATCCATTGGCTACATTTACATCACTATATTAAATAGATGTGGACTGTATTAGAATGTTTTTGCTTAAGTAGGTAGTTAAGCTGTTGTAAATATTATTTATTTCTTTGCGAATTATGTATTTTACTTTTTTTAAATTATAGTAATTTGAATGAATTGTGTATGTTGTTGAACCTCATAGGTGCCAATTGTGATAAATTAGGAGCCTGATGCCTGATATTTGGTTTGCGTTGTTTGCTTGTTTGTTTTGTATGCATGGAATGGTCGAGGACAATAAGCGATGGCATGACTTCGGTCAGGTGTGTTGGTAAAAGAAAATGGCATTAAATGCATTAATTTTATTTCTTTGTTTTATTTACATAACACAACAAAAAATCTTCAAACTAAAGGCGTCAAATCGTCTTCAAATGTAGCAACTGCATTTATTTACACACTGTGTTATGTATGACATTTTGGCCTTGAGCCGCTTTCATAAATTATGCATTTAATTCTGAAAGACTATTATAACAAAGAAGTCAAAAGCGTAACATAATGCTCATAAAATGTGTAAAATCTATTCGATACGCATCGCAGCGACCTTGTGTCGGCAACATGCGAAGCTAATTACAAAAACTCTTATCACTTCATAATAATGGTATGTGAAAATCAACTGTGATGGCCACATTTTGACTTTGTTGTTTTAAAATGTGAATGTTCTCTATTATATTGCTTTATCTAAATTATGACTTATACTATAAGTAACAAAAATAGGCTTCTAAAGCTTCCAATTTAAATATTTACACGTCTATCCTTAGAATAACAAAGTAAGTAGGTACTCCACACAAAATGTCTTGAATTTCGTTGTATCAAAAACAGGCTTCGACAGCTTCCAATTTAAATATTTACAAGTCTATCCTCAGAATAACTTAGTACAGTATGTACTCAGAAAAAACCTTATTTAAATCTATTTTCATTTAAAATTAGCCTAAAAATCACGATAACACAGTAATCGACTGCGTAAAGTCCTTCAGATCAACACACTTGATTTTCACCAAGTTCCTCTGTCTTGCTCTAACGTTCATAGCTTTAGCGGCATTGTCGAGTGCCTCTATCGTGTACTCTGTCCCACTCGTTGCGAAGACGATCTCGTTGACCTCCTCGAACAATTTGATTGAGGCTAGGTGCTTGAAGTGACGTTTGAGGGTTGATATGATTGATGCGCGGAGGAAGGTGTCTCGGCAGACTAAGTTGAGGATGAAGTGGCCTGGAATTAACGTAAATGGTAAGTATAAAATAAATTAATATTGCTGGACAATCCACACAGCATCACCTTGCCCCAAAGCAGAGCTTGTGTTATGGGTACTAGGTAACTGATACACTTAATGCATTACATAAATGGAAGAACACTTTTTCTTCTGATCTAAACAGACGATTTTTAGGTCTTGATTACTCTTGAACAGTTCTAGGACCCAACTGGGACCTTTATAAACATGATCCCATCACCCCAGACTGTATCTCTCACACCAAATGCTTGAAGGTTCTAGTTAGATCAAAATCGAGCCAGAGTACATTTCATCAAGCTTTTTCTAAATTCGCACTAGCCTGGGCTAAATTCTACTAAATTGGGTATATGTTTTTTGGTTTAACCTATGCGTTCACCTAGTGCCGCATTACCTGCTGATTAATATGATTATTATAAATGATTAGGTATCTACATCTTACATACATAGGTAGCAACTACTTTATGTATGTATAATAAAAAATATCTATCTATGCATTAAGTACCAAGAGAATATAATACCTACGGAGATAAGTATATCAGCCATCTAGTACCCATAACACAAGCTCTGCTTAGCTTGGGACTAGATGATGCTGTGTGGATTGTCCAGCATATAAAGATCTGAAACCCCATAATAATTATGGGGTTTCAGATCTTTACCTGCTTGACGTAGAGTCTGGAAATAACGAATGCCAAAGATATTGTGACTAATACACACGGGCCTAAGCCAAGTGTGTATGAGTGGAGTTGTTTTGATTTCGGGCACTAGAGGTTAATATTTGATTTTCGGTGGTAAAATGCTCTGTTAGTAATTATTATTATTGAATGAATGAACAAACAGTTTTAATAAACAAAAAAAATTTACAATAGGCGCCCTTATTGCCTAAAGCAATTTCTTCCAACCTTATCTTTTAAAGATTTATGTAAATTAAGAGTTGGTAGTGCACAGATTACAGGAGTTAACAGTAGTTTTTCTACCAATATAATACATACATACAATACAAATACAAACATAACTAGATAATTTACATACATATTAAACTAACCTAGAAATATAACTAAAACAAAACCAAATAATAACAATGCAACAATAACATCAAAGTTACAGTTAAAGGCGAATAGGAAAGAACAATAGCACAGTTTATACAGCTAAAGATAGGAAATGGGACTTGAGTTGGGATTTGAAAGAGTTTATAGAAGGAGCAAGTCTGATATTATTATTACTGAGGAGCTGGTATCATAGTAATCTCACCACTATCTCCAAGTAAAGTCGTGACGCTCTTCAAGACGTCGTCTTCAAGGAACGGTTTGGGCGGGCAGGAGAGGCCGAGCGAGCGGTCCTTGTTGTCCATGTCGTACATTAGAATGGAGAATCGACTGCCTGGAATGATAATTATAAAACATAGGTATCTTTCACATTAATGGCTTTTCAATTTCAGACAAATATGGACAAAATGCAACAACGGTTTCGTGACGTCACCGTTAGGTTTGGTTCATAATAAACTGGAGCGGAGGAGTATTAATATTGCCTTCCAATAACATTGTGTCATAATCTCAAGTCAGATGATCATCACGACTTGTTATATGATACGAGATTATTATGTGTACCATCATCATCATAAACCTATCTTAGTCCACTGCTGGACATAGGCCTCCCCTAATGAGCGCCATAGCGCCCTGTCTTCAGCTTGCCGAATCCAGCACCTGCCTGCAGTCTTTCGTAGATCGTCATCCCACCTGGCAGGAGGGCGTCCTACACTACGTTTGTTGAGCCGCGGTCTCCACTCGGGAACACGTGTACCTCAGCGGTTGCCGGTTCTTCGTGAGATATGGTCGGCCCACTGCCACCTTCAGCTTACTAATTCTCTGAGCTATGTCGATAGCTTTTGTTCTCTGTCGGATGTATTCGTTACGAATCCTATCCTTCAGAGGAACTCCGAGCATAGCTCTTTCCATAGCTCGCTGAGCGACTTTGAACTGGCTGGTTGACTGTGTACCCATACCTAGGTATTATGTATGCAGATTCAACACTTGATAAACTATTTTAGTCTAGACTTACGCAAAGAACTCTTAGGTACGGCCGTACGTACTTACCATGTCCTTACGCTGCTAGTAAGTAAATCATCAAGTCACATGCTATTTTCTTCTACGACACAGTATGAAAATGACAATAAGTAGTTACCTTTATCAGCTTCTTCCTTCAAGAAATCCAGTCCATCCTTGATCTGCACCTCAAGCTGATCGTCCGTTTTTAATTCGAAGTGGTCCCTCGCTATGTTCAGCATTACAGGATCTATGTCTACGGCTGTTACCTGGAAACGCCAAAGTTCTGTTTAAATTATAAATTATTAATACACATACATTTCACAGTGTATGTTAAAACGCCTGACCAAGTACATAGTCGCCTTAATCCAAATCGGCTCAGACGCTCACACTTGCTAACCTCATTGTTGTGCCGTGCGGCGGCGGCGCTGGATGTAGTCCTTTATGCTCACGGACAACGGACACAAGTTAAAGCATATGCCTATACTGTCTCTACTCATCTGTACACCTACTGCTGGGTGTCTAAAGGGTTATTTATGGTTTGATAAAGGATTATGATGACACCTGATTTCCATAATATATGTAGGTACCTACATAAATATATTAAGATTTATAGGATTAGGTATGTATGTATTTTTTGTGATTTGTAATGTAGTATGTTAATATTTATATTAGATGCACACAGATTTTACCCCGTCTATTTCAGACGATCCTATCCATACCACGTTGTCTGGCAAAGATCGCTCTCGAGCGATAAGACCGCCAATTGTTTCTTAGTTTTATGTGTACAATTAAAGTAATTTCTATCTATCTATCTATCAAAGGGTGGTCTTCCTCTAATCGATGTCACTCATTATTTGTATTGGGCTCATCGGCCATCTTGGCCTTGCAGGGCTTGTGGGCAATCTTTGTAATAATACCTTAAGAGTAATAAATTTACCTTAGACCTTCCTACCTTTTTACCCGCGAAGCACCCGCGTGGGCTATGCTTTCCTACTGTTAGTGTGCAGCTAGCGGCTCTGCCGGTAAAACGGCTTAAGTGATTCTATCTATGGTATCAAAATACTCGTCTGGTCTCCTTTATGGTTCTAAGCTACATTTTGTAGGGCTTCGCCCTCCCATTTGGCCAAAATAAGTGAAAAAGCGAGGTCCGAGTACGGCTTTTTATAGTTTTCAATTAATTACAATTATCTTATGTGATTAAAATAAACCGCCAAGTGCGAGTTGATTCGCACACCGGTGGTTGCGTACCGTAAAAATCAGGCAACTTTTTCAAAGAACATCAAATTTTCAATTGTTCGGAGACCCTTTTCAATTTTCAACTTTATTATATTTTTAGTGTTTGTTGTTCCAGTTGAAGTGTATTTATTTATAGAAAGTTTCATGTATCCACCTATTGTAGCTCAAAACATACAGGCTCGACAAACAAAGATCAAAAATGCCAAAAAAAATCACGTTTTTTGTATGGAATCCCCCTTTGATTTGGATATTCATTTTATTTTTATTATTTGCTGTTATAGCGGCAAGAGAAATACACTTTCTCTGAAAATTTTCAACTAACTGTCTACCTCTTACGGTTCATGAGATAGAGCCATGTGACAGACGGACGGACGGACTGACAGCGGAGGCTTAGTAATAAGGTTCTGTTTTTACCATTCAGGTATGGAACCCTAAAAATAATAGATGTAGGCGTAGCTTTGCAGAAATCCATTGCAAAATATTATTATTTCATAGTAACAATTCCAATATCGCAATATCTTTGATAAGATCCAATAAAATGAAACAGACTACGTATTCGTTCCCTCGCGAAACAGGCCCAGCCTAGTTCGGGGGTCACAATAAATCATTATCCACCTAAATTAGTCACCACCCAAGTCTAAAGCCTATGAAATCCTGTGTTAATATTTTATAAACTTTTTGTATTTTTTGTACCTTAACATCAGGCCAGCACTTCCTCACAAACATGCACAGCCCGCCACCGCCGAGCCCCAGCACCGCACTGGTGACGTCATCCGTGACGTCACAGAGCGCGACCCCCACGCACATGAACGAGTGGTATGTGGAAATGTGGCCGAAATCCACTGTGGTGCGGGTTTTGTTCTTGCGTTTCACTGGAAAGAATGAAAAATACTCTTGATCTATCTGATCTAAACTACGATGCGATTAGTATCTATAATATTTAACTACCTACCACTATACTACTCTGACATTACGTTACCTAGTCCTGTGGTCGTACCTTCTCTTAGCCTAGCCTCGGACTGCACCAACATCTGGTTATCCAGGAATACGAGACGGCGCTGCGTGGTTCCCTCCACGTCCACATCTTCAATGACGAAGGGTCCAGAGAGGGCGGAGCTCCCGGTGTAGACCTCTGTGCGACGGCCTACGTCGCTGCCTAGAGATAGGAAGGGGATCTGCGAAGGAGACGTTCCAATAAGATTTAAAAACGTTAAGAAAGCTATGTTCTTTCTTGGAACGGGACTACAGCTGATGGCAGGATTGGCAGGAGATAACAGACAGAAAGAAATCAGCGAAGCTTTTGCCCATGAATGGGAAAGTAAATATAAAGTTAAGTTATATTTACTTTCCCACTCCTGGTCAACAGGACTCTTATGAAAACAAAAGTTTTATAAAGTAGTGCAGTGCCATTTTCTAGGCTAGCAATGTAAGAATTCACAGCAGTCAGCAGTTTCTAACACCAAGGCGAATCAGCAAAAATATCGTGCATCATAATCTTCAACAAATCATTCAGACGTGCCGAAAAATTATATCTACCTGTCCAGAAAACCCATGCGGGATCAGCATCTTGGCGGAATGCGCTAGCTCCTCCTTCACGGCGTCGAGCGAGACGAACTCGTGCCCTCGATGTAGGATCACTACGACTAGCCGGCCGAAGCGGGCTGACTCCTGCAGCTGCTTCCTACCCGCCGGCGAGCCGAAGAGCCACTCGGATTCTCTGGAGAGTAGGAAAATATTATTGGATGTTTTTGACCAAAAAACTCAAAGCAGACTTCAAATTTCAGAACATACGGTTTTTTCAAGTTTTACGGGACAAATAGAAATCGTGCGGGAATATTTTTTTATAGGTTCGGCTCGGGATCGAGGGAATATTATTTAACGGGTATTTTATTCATCCCGTGACCACGACAGTGTGTAAACCTGTTGAAACGTCGGCAAAATAAAGTAAATTAACGCGATAAATACCCGTTAAATATTACTAATAATAATGTTTTCAGATCGCGTAAGTTTAAAAATATTCATACATCCTAATATTATAAATTTGAAAATAAATCTGTCTGTTTGTCTATCTGTCTGTCTGTCTGTTACCTTTTCACGCCAAAACGGCTGAACGGATCTCAGTGAAATTTGACAGGGAAGTAGATAATATCCTGGAGACGGACATAGGCTACTTTTTATCCTGGAAAAAATTGTGCAAAGGCGCGAGCAGCAGCTAACTCTCTATACAAAGGCGAAAGAATTATCAAAATCAGACAATTAGCGAAGATATCAAGTAACATAGGTACGTACATACAAAATACATACAGCCGAATTGAGGACCTCCTCCTCTTGCTTATTGTCGGTTGAAAAGAAAGAGGACATGGCAATGGGGTGTTACTAGGAACATTATCCGTGGAATATCTATCAAGGTACTCGCCGGAGGAGGCAGCTAATAGCTTGATCGCTGATGTTACAAGACCGAACGCAAAATAACGAAGTTTTCGGAAAAGAAAAAACTATGGTTTTAACAGTAGAACAGCAAGATCTCCGGGAAACCCAAGAAAATTATTCCAAAGAAAACAAAATATTTATCTCGGCTTGTAAACATAGCAAGTAGGAACCTAGAGAAAACTGTATCTATGTATAGGTCCTACCTACTTATTTTTTTTTAAAACAATAGTTCCTTTGTTCCGCACCATCGCGCAAACACGGCATATTTTCGACCCCTAACAGAAACTACAAAGTTTCGTGATAAGCTTCGATATTTTCATTTGTAAGATGCCACAGACACAGTGTGGATATATCCACATTGTTTACGCAATTCGTCTCCTATTTCGAGTTGCAAAATATTTACTGTTCCGCACTTATTATGATCTCGATATAGAACTCGAATTCTATTTCCAGATCATAAATAAGTGCAGGGCGAATGAACCAATGATGTCATGTGACGAGACGATGTTTATGTTTATGAGCGATTTATGTTACGCCCCTGACTTTGTTTGTGCATATAAGAGTCTGCTAATAATTTAGATTTATCCTTTAGCAGGATTAATATGGGGTGCTAGAAGAATTATCTATATAATCAGCCACACTGCTGCAGTAGGTATATTGGCCAAACCTAATGAGCGCCATGAAAGCGCTCTGTCTCGTAGGTAGAGCAGGGTGCAATAAATATTTTTCGAAGCCCGTTTTCTTTTATCGTCACTTAAGAGCCGTTTTCCATCAAAGCATGGAGCACTAGTTTGATTGTTTTGAAAAAACTAAAAACAACTTCAAAATCTTTAACATTTACGTTTTATTTTTGTTTTGCGCGACAAATACTAATCTTGCGGGAACAAAATGTTTATGGAACCGTGTCGGGATTATTTTCTATACAAAACGAAAGAATCATCAAAATCGGTACATATTTGACGGAGAAATCGGCAATAATACATAAAAAACCTACAGCCGAGCATAGGACCTCAACCTTTTTTTAGTCGGTAAAAAACTGTGTCTAATCAAAAAAGTCAGACCATCACGCACATGCGCATGCATTCGAGATCCTATTGGTTCCTTTCAGACATTATGTTTTTTAAGTTTGGAAATATAACTGTGAGCGAGTATTTGCGTGTAGTTGTAACACCACAGGCCAGTTGTTGAGTAAACGCTGCGCTGGTGCGTGGATACGGAACCATATCTACAGATTTTACTTAGATCTTTGTCGGTAACTTTTAAACACGTTTTTGGAAAAGTGACCATGTTTAGCGATTTTTGTAGTAAACGGTACGTATTAGTATCTATCTTTTATATATCAACCATGCCTTGCCTAAATTGCCTATATCCTTCAAGACTTCGGTCGGTCGTCTTCGTTGTACCGGGCGAAGCAAGGTTTTCAAATGAAAACCAAACACAAATTTAATATCCAGCCTGTACCTTACTATCCTACTGCAGGGCAAGTACTCCCTCACTTTCTTCCAGCTTTCCCGGTTCCTAGAGGCCATGGGCCAGTCTGGAAGGTGCACATCTAACTCGTCCCGTCATCTCCGTCGTGGTCTACCGCGCGGACGCCGTACGTCTGGGACCTAATCAGTGGTGATTTTGGCCCAGAGGTCGTCCGTCATGCAACAGACGTGGCCAGCCCAGTCCCATTTCAGCTGGACTGGTTTCATGCCAACGTCATAAAGCTTTGTTTGGGAGCGCAGCGTTGAGATCCGTCTGTTATGCGAACACCTAATATGGAGCGCTCCATAGCCCGCTGACACAAACCGAGTTTGAACTTTAGTTGAGCCGTCAGAGAGCAAGTCTGAGCACCGTATGTGAGTAGGTACAGGGAGAACGCACATGTCCATAAGTCTGCGTTTAAGGCTGGTGTATGGCCCAACGGAGAACACAAAATAATTATCTGCAGCCGTATATTTGTTTTATTCGTGAATTGTTCAATTTGTGTAAAATACTTTGACAATTAATTGAGTGAAAGAACTATACTCAAACGTAAATAAACTTAAATATCCAAATTTCAAATAAAAAAAAAGAATTAAAAATTGGATATTTCTTCTAAACGCTGTTGATTTTCAGTATTTTCTTTCACTCAAGTATTTTACACAAATTTAACATTTTACGAATAAAACAAATTATTTATACGGCTACAGATAATTTGTGTTTTAAGGCCGTTGGCCATACACCAGCCTTAAGGCACAGCGGTAGTTCGCCTTTCATAAGGTGTTTATTAAGGTGTGTCAATACAAAATTAAACAAAATTAGAACCCTACTCAAACCAAGGCTTGGATGGTGTCAGTAGGTTTCTAATTTTATAATAATAATAGTTTATAGAGTGTACTCGAGGTTTAGATGAGGTGTCATAATTAAAAGCAATTATTATGATGCACTGTCCATTTATCTTGATTTGTTGTCGTCTACAAGATTTATCACACCTCACAGTTGCCGTTATGGATTACGACATTGCACTTTTGCAGTTCATAAATCAATAGATTACTTAGGGAATAAAGAGACGTGTATTTTAAAACATATGTGGCGTAAAGGTGGTTATAATCAGGTTGCAGATAATAATAACGATGTGGTTGGTAATAGGACAGGTACATGTGAGCAAGATTCTACAGATTATGGCATATACAGGTATATATGAGCAAGATTCTACAGATTATGGCATATACAGGTATATGTGAGCAAGATTCTACAGATTATGACATATACAGGTATATGTGAGCAAGATTCTAGAGGTACAGATTATGGCAATAAGATAGATACCGTTTTTGGGGGGTTTTCTCTTATTTGTCTATTATCTGAATCATTATGGTTCTTATGAGTCTCGTAGATAAAGTTAGGGATTGAAAATGATATCCTCTCTCTTACAGTCCCGCCTAGGTCATATATCTGGATTAATTAAGTTCTAAGCAGCATTTTCAATAACAATCTTTATATACAATCTTTATCTACGCGTCATAATAGATAAGTCAATACATAATTTTTATAAATACACACAGTGACCCTGCAACTGCACTGTTTTCTGAATAAAAAAGATTTAAAAAAGAATAAAGAACTCACTAGAGAACACTAGACTAAAGACTCTATTTTGTTCATTATGTGCAATTGTGCATGTTTAATTATTTTCTTGTGTGCCCTAATTAATAAATTAAATAAAAATACTTACTGATTACTATTTCAGCGATACTTTAAATCCCTGGAGTTATTCACAAAAATGTATTTAATAGGTATTTTTAGGAAGATTTTTTTGTTATTTTTATGTCCCCGACCGAGCGCGTTCGTTGCCGCGCCTACTTTGCAGCTCCTTAGCACTGACTTGTTATTCTTCTTGTGGACTTTTGGTCCAGTCTTGGGCATCTTTCCAACCGCCCGCCCCCAGGCGATCAATCATTTTTCGTAGGCACCTAATCATAATACTTTTACTCAAACATAGCATGTAATCTGCTGATTATTTCGACAACATTCTTTGAGCAAAGTCGACCTTTCGGGCCAACCTGAGGGCCTACCCGAACAGGCGGACAATAATATTATTACTGTCCGCTCTATGCGGTCCGTAATGTATTTCGAATTTCAAATTCTATTTTGTTTTGATAAATAGTTAGGTGCATAAAAAGGTTTTATGCATACTGAGCAGTACAAGCTTCACTGGCTGGTTAGAATAAAATAAGAAAACGCGGGAAACTGACAAAAGAGTATAGCGGTGAAATTAACCCTTCAAGCGACGAATCCTGTAATACAATGACTTTTAAATTACTCGCATTATTTGTGTAAAGCACTATAGAAGCCTCGGTCCGCAACAACTGCCCTGCTGGCCACGATAAGCTGGCCTCAGTGCCTCAAGCTAAGCTTGCTATGGTCTCGGCCTTCAAGCTTGGCCTAGACCTTCGGTCTCGACCTTTATTTCAGCATGGTCATCAAGGGCTGCAATGCTGAACGCGCTGTGATGGCCTGGACCTGCGCTACGTTTCGATCTCTAAAAATCCGATCCCTACTAAAGATTAATCAGCAGTGAATGTGGACGTTATACAGAAGACGGCTTCGTGCCATGTCACGCATTTCTTTGAGATAAAAATTAAATTGCCTATAACCAGGTCCAGAAACGCATGTCTTGCATACCGAAGCAAAGTTTCATCTTAATTTATTCAGTAGTTTCTACGAACATAAGTACTTAACGATTTTTTTAAAATACCTATTGCTTAAGACTTTTGGGCCTAAGACAAAAAATAATTCCGATACAGATCAATAAATTGAAGTTTGGGAAGTCAACAAGAAGACATCCTACCTAAATAAAACACGAAGCAAACAATTTGAGCGTAAACACCGAAATCTGTTTGTTTACTTCAGATCGTGCAACACGTCTTCTGCTAAATGTATTTCACGCCTACACCACATTTATTTATGCACTGATTACAAACGTAGGTATTGTTTGCCATGGTACTTGTATTTCTTTTTGGTCTTGACAGATTAAATCTATCTAGCTGCTACTGGGAAATATAATGGAGCAACGAGTAAGGACTATAAAAGCCAGCGCGCATGCAGGCGGTTCGAACCCCGTCATGGAACAATGTTTGCTAATGTTACTTTATAGTCCAATCAATGAGTGCTCAGGATTAGGTGAAAAAGTAGAAAACAGAAAGTTTGACTTCGGAACTGTGCGGTGAGCCCTAGGAGTGGGGGCACAAAGAAGGACCCGTTTTTATTTTTTTGCTTACATCTCGTAAACGATGCGTCATCGCGTCATAGGAAATTTCGTCATACTGCATAATTAAAGCTGATAAAATTTTCTACAACTTTGTTTCCATACACTTTTTAACTATTCCCAATCGTTGTCTAGATATGAGTCCCTCGTCTGTCGAATCGTGATCAGATGATGGTACGAAAGCTACTACTTCTGCTACATCATCGCCACCGTTGTCGTCGTCGTTGTCCTCCATCAAGTAACTTCTGTGGCACTTGTGGCGACACAGATTGTAAGTGCCAGAATGCCAGTATGTATAAACTGGCAGACCTGGCAGTATAGGTACTTCATCTACTCACTTTCTTCTTTTATCTATTTTCAAATACACAGGCAATTTGTAACGCAATAATGGGTTTTATCTGCTGTATATTATTTAATAAAACGTAGGTGCCGGCCGACAAACGAACACTATTCATACATAGAAATGGCCTTCACAGGCCAAATATGAGATGACTAGTTCCTCGCTAGGCTTCGCCCGTTGTTTCTATGGGAAAGTTTTTAGGCTTTTTCTATCCCATGGGAACTGATTAATGAGATAGCCTATGTTTTAATCCAGGCCTAGGACTGCCTGTATGCAAAAAGACAGTCCAACCCGTCCAATAGTTTTGGCGCGAACAATTAACAAACCTCCATCCATCTAAACAGCCAAACCTTCGCATTTATAATATAACTAGCTGCTCCCCGTGGCTTCGCACGCTCTTTTCCGAGATAGACAGTAGCCAATGTCCGTCCCCGGGATACCATCTATCTCTATGCCTAATTTCATTAAGATCCGTTCAGCCGTTTAGGCGTGAAGAGGTAACATACAGAGTTACATTCGAGTTTATAATATTAGTATGTATTCGAAAGTAACTCTGTCAGTCAGTCATTCAGGACAAAGCATTTTATATGTATAGATAGTGTAAAGATTGTTCCTAGAGTACTAACCTGCCTTGAGGCACGATCAAGACTGCTTAACTATTAGCGCCCATATTCTCTCTCTGGTCCCCCACATATTCAATATTTTATTGTCCAACAAAATATTACAGTTTTGTAAGTAATAATGTACCCTGTCAGATAGGGTATGGAGTACAATGTCAAGGGGTGTCTACCCCTGGCTGCACCAGGGCAGATATCTGGTTTCTAGGCTACTAACCTGCCTTGGGGTACGATGAAGACTGCGTATTTGTTGGCGCCCATATTTCCTTTTTGGTCCACCACATACAGCGTGTAGCGAGGTGTGTCGACGCCTGGCTGCATCAGGTCTAGGGAAACCTGGGACAAAGATTACCTATTTTTTTACCTGGATTATACGGTTACTGTATTTTTGGGCACTATTTCTGGTTTCAAAGCACTACAGCATCTTTATACCAGAGCCTTTTTTCTTCTAAAAAAAGTTTATAATAACACGTCTTTGATAAACATGTCTTAAATTTTTACGAGCTGGGTGTGTAATGAGCTGAGATCGGATATTCGGGTGCACATATACCTAAAATTGAGATGTTGGCTATTATGGAAAGCACTTTTTTATCGGAAAATCCCGCGATCCCGGGAAATTAAAATTTAAGTGAGCTCCGTGAGCTGTAATAAACCCAATTTGACACAAATGACAGTTGCCCCATTACAACGTAATATGCTTGCTTTTCCCTACTTTTATATTATCAGTGATTCATGACGAGATTTGTACACAAGTGTCAAATGGGGTCTATTAAACCTGAGGGAGAAAGAAGTTGAAGTGGAAACCTGAGGGAATCATAGATAAACGACTAACAAGGCTAAATACCATGCCATAAAGCCTCATTACTAATGGGGTGTGTGAAAATGTGATATCCTTGAATGTGAAAAGGTCAAAGTTTACCATACCTCATCTTCTTCCAGGCTAGTCCGAGCCAGCCCATTGGTGACGAAAGCAGCATCCTGAGCCAACTTCACATGGCTCTTCAGCTCCTCGGGACTCTGGACCCTCTGCATCTTGTCTCCAGCCATGCACACTTCCACTATCTATGGTGAAGAGAAGCAGGCCTCATTTAGAATGTTCCAGAATCTTATTTTTTTTAAACTCTTTTTGCATATCATTATTGAGCTCTATTTATTATTATTTACAAAGGCAACTCTTGAAGATGTCTGTCTTTGAGAGTGCACTCTAAAATATTTGCCCTTTTTTCCGTTGGGGGAACTGAATATACAAATAGCTCTGAAGCCCACTCTAATCTTTGAAAAATGAATTAAAAGTATACTAACCAACTGTGGCATTGCCTTGAACTTTGTAGCCACAACAACAAACACAGGCAAGGTCATTCCATCCCCATTTTCAGCATTCTTCTCTTCAGCCTCATGGCATCTCACCACTCTGAACATCCAAGACTTGTCACAAAAAGTATCCACTAACTTTGCAAGGATATGGCTCTGCAGAAGAGAGATGCAAACAAACCGGCCTCCTAGCTTTAGAACTCTTTTAATCTCAGCAAAGTATCTATCAATCTGAGCAGTGATTTCTGCACTATCATCCGGCATTAGCGCGTCGAGGGTACCTTTGTCCAGGACCACGCTAAACTCCTCATTAGCAAATGTTGTCTTCATTGCATCCATGCACAGGAATTTCATATTTGTTCTGTGTGAGTTTATGGACGTCATTTGTCTGATTACGACCTCGGAGACGTCGATGTTTGTGATGTTCTGGAAGCCGACATCGTAAAGGTCTGCGCTGAGGCTCGAGTTACCGCATCCGGTGATGAGGATGGTATCTTTCTGTTTTACGTATTTGTGCAGCTGTGAGCATAGTTCTAAATACTCGCCATACCTAAAACATGAGATTTTGAGAGACAGAGTATTAAGTTTTCCTTGAGAATTTATTGGGTACTTAGATAATACCAACAGAACTTGTTTGAACCTAACCTACCATTCGAATGCTTTGTTGCCACGTTTTTTGAAGAATTTGTTCCAGTAATCCTTTTCGCTGAATTCTTTGTGGCTTTTCGGCAAGAGATTCATTTTCTTAGGTGTTAAAGTTAGTCAAAATTGAAAAGACAAACCGAAATCTAGTGCATGTGCGCACAGTGTTTTTGTTTATCTGTCAAATTTTTTGTCAGCTGTTGTGTGAAGGTTCGTATGTCAGTGCCAAAATGACATTAACAGTAAAAATCAGAATAGTGATGTGCATAAGAATAGTGTATAAGAATAGTGTATAAGAATAGTTTTGAATGATTTGTTTGATCTCTGTGTTGTCCGTTTGTTGTAGCAAAATCATTTTGATGCAAAAATTTAAAATTTAAGTTCCTAAAACTGATCTTATTCTGTAAGTGCGGTTTATAAAAAGTATTTGAAGGAGAAATATAATATTTACCAGTTTATTAAATATATTATTTATTCTGGTTTTGGTATAAAACAGTTACATTATAAAAATCAAGTTATAATTAATTATACAGGTATCGTAAAACCACCCAACTATGGTCCAGTTGTGTGTTGTAAGTTGTGAACCAATAAAAAATATCTTATCTTATCTTAAATTAGAATAAAACCAAAATAGCAAAGTATGATTTAAGTATTTACCTAATATCACTGTGATATTATATTTTCCTGATTGAAGATTATTTCCGAAAGGACAAACTGTTAAGATCATTTTAAAGTTTTTTATGACCAATTATGTACCTACCTACACCTAAACAATTTCATTATAAATTATTATCACGATATCGCGAATCGCGATCAAATTAATGAAGAAAAAAACGTTAAATAATTTGATCGCGATTTTAATGATTTGATTCTTTGATTGTCCTTTATACATGGTTGGTACATCACTAGTTTAGTAAAATTTGAGAGTGTGTGATTTGTTGTGATTTTAATTTCGTGTTTTTATTTCATTTTCGTCTGAATTACGATGAAGATTTGCTACATTCTATGACCCTTGGTCATCATGTATCTGCCCTATCATCATTTTCATTCAGATTATATTGTATTGTTTTGTTGTCCTGTTTGAAATCTGAAGGGCAACTATGAATAAAAACAATCCGGAAAAGTGGAAGGCATTGGCCACTATCAAAACCTTCGATCTTGGTAAGAATAAAACTTATAACTTTAACTTAAATAACATTGAACTCAACCTTTTGTTAACTAAGGTCACCGCTGACAGTGCTATGGTTGTTAGATCCTGTGCTGTATTATTGAAAACCTACCTACTGGCTAACTATGGCCTGTCCATTGTTTTAAAGAATTACAGCATAAAATGTACTTTTTATAGGTACTATTTTACTGCTAGGTATTATCTATTCCATTCCATCTACCTACTTACTAGGTAACCTGAAAGATGATGAAACATTTGTACAGTTAAAATTAATTGAAGTACCTACCTTACCTATCTTAATTGTATGGGTAGGTGTAGAGGTTTGACAATCTTTTGTTCTGGGTTAATTGTAGCCACTTTGTAATGAATAAATTGACCTTGTTGAAAACAATAAAACCACAAAACCTTGTTCATGATATCAAATTACTAAACCATGTACCTCCCTACTTACATAATTTATGATAATAATTGGACAATTCACACAGCAATAAAATCAGGTACTTGGCATTGGGGCTTGTTTTGTGAATTATTTTAATATTATGTATCTGCATTCTACAAGTACCCTAGCTAGTTCAGGAGGAAGTATTTTGTGACATACTACTTAAACTATTTATAAATTAACCCATATTTTAACTTTGGTTTAATGGTCCTTTTGCAGCCCACTCAAGTGCCCCCACTGTGTCTGTCTGTCTGAACGCAATTAACTCAAATACAGGTAGTATTCGAGTTAGTAAAATAAAGGCTTTTTTAATAATATTAAAACATGACATTGAAATCTAAATTGACGACGGTGCGGCAAGCGAATGCAGGATGTTGCGGGTTCGATTCCCGCCTTGGGACAAATGTTTGAATAATGTGCAAATATTGGTTCCGGGTATTTTCTATGTATAATAAAAAATATCTGTAAGTAATGTATTGTATTAAGTATCTCAGTTATCTAGTACCCATAACACAAGCTCTGGTTAGCTTGGGGCTAGATGATGCTGTGGATTGTCCAGCATTATTTTATTTACCTATTTAATTGAAATTTTGTTTTTAATTAGGTATTTTTTAAAATTAATTATCTTTTTTATCTTTTCAAATTGCACAATAAAATTTCTGACTGGCCTTGTATAACGACTTATATAATAAATGGTAAATAACTATAAAAAAAATAAACGGCATCTCCTACAGTTATCACTAAAATAGGAGTGATTCATGAGGAAGTTTTAGGTGTATTGTTCTTTGAGGTTTAACTTAAATTGGCTGAAATATGGCGATGATTGTTTAACATATCAGAGAAAAAAAAACAGTCTGAGTGGAAGAGTTGCTTTGTTGGAATAGCCTTGCGTAAAAGAATAGAGTTTTCTGAAAACATAATTATTTCCCTTATGTATAAAACTGCTTCGATACCCTTGCCAAGCCAAGCTTTTGCTTGTTTATTAAATATAAACAATACTTTTAAAAGCAAAAAATAATAATATTACGCCCCTTACGAAACGAACCGCCTTCCGAAACGTGGTATATTATCAAGGTGGATAATTCTAAATAATAAATGGTTTATTAAAATGTCTGTTCCAGGTTTAACACCGGATATTCAGCATGACTCAGTCTTTCAAGAGAGCATCAAACAGATCGACATAGTGAACTCCGCGACCGCCACCACCCCCATCAGCCTTCTAGTCCAATCTCTGGTCAAACAACTATGCTCTCTCCTCGAGAAAGACAACAACCGAGCGAATCAACTCTACAACACCATATGCGAGAAATTACATAGCATGAATCTCATAGACAACTCCTACGCGATGGGGGAATTCGAAGTCATGAGAAGTCAGTACCAACGTGCTTTGTATCAACTTGTAACAGTAGCCAGTGGCTCTGAAATCCCTATAACGTTACCAGCATCTTGGCCGATACTGAAACCTTCAGGACTTGAATGGTCTCGATACCACAGGGAATTTGAGGAACTGTACTTCATAGCTGGAGGAGGATTTGGCAGTGTGTTCAAAGCTAAACACAGGTTAGATGGTGTAGAATATGCCGTCAAAAAGGTTTATATAAAGTCCTGTGATGTGGATTCCATCATGAGTCATTTGTCCGAAGTTAAAACTATAGCTAGTCTTGATCACAGCAATGTTGTCAGTTACAAAGCAGCATGGTTGGAACCGATGATAGAATCTAGAGTGAAAAAGAAGCGCATTCATATGGATATGGACAGTGAAGAGTTTCCTACTAATCTCGGATCTTCTGCCCAGCCAAATATTATAACGTCTTTCAAAACTCACAACTCAAAAGATCTTCGCAAACAAAAGAGCGTATCTGACTTCATCATATCGTTTCGCAACTCGAACAGTCTAGAAGACATCACCCGAAGCAGCGAAGACGACCTATTCGAGTCGGAAAGCGACTCCAACCCATCAGAACAAAACGACGCACTCTGCAAACTTCTCACTCATCACGATTATGAAAACTGCTCAAGAGTCAACTTAAAATGGGCGACACTGTACATCCAAATGTCATTCTGCCAGCAAACCCTGAAACAATGGCTTGACGAGCGCAACAACCAGCTTTCAATAACCCGAAAAGGATCAGATGATCTAACACTACAGCACTGCGATTCGAACGACTCATGCGATTCTCCTGATATGAGTCACGCTGTATCTTTCACTCATATTGATTTACTTATCGATATGTTTACGCAACTGGTGAAGGGGCTGCACTACATCCATTCCCGAGGAATCATCCACCATGATATAAAGCCGAGTAACGTGTTCGTCGAGCATCGAGAGGATGGATTGTTGGTGGAGTTGGGGGACTTCGGGTTGGCGTGTCCTCTGCAGCAGTCTCACAGTGGGTTGGTGTTAGGAACCACTTTGTATGCCGCGCCTGAACAACTGGACGGGCAATGTAACCCAAAGGTGAGATAGTTAGAAAAATCTTGATTGCACTCTTAACTTATGATAAGATCATTATCTGTAGGCCTAGCTCGGGGATTGTTCTTTGGGGGAGAATAGACAATAATGACATCGCATCGTCATACATTGCGTACATTATTGAATTGAAGGAATTCATTTCAAATAATTTACGTATTCGATGACAAAGTGGAAGTAATTTTTCTCTATTCTACCCTAGACACAATCCCCGTGCTTGCCTTACTGATATACTTTGGAAAATATCTCTATGAATGATATCGCATCATTAAATATACCTACTCGTTGATACGGCTATCAATCAGTACTTGATGTTTTTTTTAAATAATCAGTAGGCCGAGCTCAGCGATTGTTATCTAGGGAGAATAATTGCGGGGTTCGTCATCGAATACGTAAAAGATTTTAAATTAATATCCTTCCACTTAAATAATTTACCACAACGCGATGGCCTACAGAAAATATTGTCATGCATGATTTACCTGACCTAGAAATAACTATTTGATACCTATCTATTTTAATTTAAACTCATTTTGTCATTTTATATAAATTATTTGGCAGTGCCCTACAGGGTGCATGTACTATTGACCTAAGCTAACATTAAGAGCTAAGCTACACTGCACTCACAGCGTACATGTAGGTAGATGTGAGCAAAACTAAATAAATAAATAAAATAAAAATATATAATTCTATGGGATACGGTATGTATTCCCAAAATTGGTGTTTCCCGGCATCTTATTCTAACGAGAAGTCCTTCATGTCTTTCAACATAGAAAACTAACAACAATGAAACGAATTTACCTATATAGAGGTATCGTAAGGCCAATGAGTTACGACAATTTTAACAGACTTAAATCTCGGCTGGTATCTGTAAATTTAGCGAAGTCTGCTACACCAATAATATTTAGATGAACGACCACTAATTTTATTTTTGTTCCACAGAGCGACATGTACAGTCTCGGAATTATTCTCCTAGAGATGGTACAACCCTTTACCACCGATATGGAACGCGTTAAAACGATCAACGACTTACGAAAAGGACAAATTCCCGCACAACTGACCGCCAACTACCCTAAAATAGCGCATATTATCGGTAAACTGGTCCAGCGCAGGCCAAGCAAGAGGCTAGACACTACTCAATTACTAGAAGAGCTTAAAACCAACTCGGATAATAAAGAAGAGACGATAAAAGCTTTGAGGGAAGAGTTAGCGGCCAAAGACGATGAAATTGCAAAGTTGAAGATAATGATAGCTCAGTTCAGACTTTAAGCTTTATTGTTAGAAGCTGAAGACTTAAATTCCTAGTTAACGTGTGGTTGTGTGACTTCTGTGTGTGATTAAAACGTTTAGTACTTATTTTATCTTTTGATTTTCGCCTTAGCTTAGCTCAGTGTAGTTTGCTAATATAATTTTATCAGGCGTCTTCTAGAAATAATCTAACTTTCCTTACCAAATGCTATTCTACTGAGTCCAGCACCAAGTCAGGTGGAATGGAAGGGATTAAAGTAAAACAAATTCAAATAATAGTTTAGTACATATTTATTTACAAAACATGAATATAAATAATTATTTTAACTTATGTTATATTTACAGTCTTAACAATAATTTCGTAACATAACATCGATGTAAAAAATGAAATGACACAATAGATCAGATGCACAGTAGGACAGCTCTTATGCAAGCGTTGTCTTAAAGTGCGTCTTCGCAGAACCAATTTTAAGAGTTACTTCATTCATTTTATCTACTGCCTGACTGCTGCCTATACCGTAACTTGACTGAAACATCAGTTTCAATTCAACAAAAATATGTATACAGCAGTGTTAGCTTAATTGACGAGCTTAGTGCCGACTTTCGCACTTTGCCGTCTTTTGCAGTATTCAATACAGGTAATAGCGGAGTGGCGACTTTTGAGCCGGCACTCCGCTATAAAAGGATAAAAGGCTCAAATCAAACTAATTACGTGATTCTGGTCGACGAAGACAGTCTGCACTGAACAAGTGCACTTTGGATCAGTTTAGCAAGAATCATAGTAATTAATCGTGCACCCCCTTTAATTACATTTTCAATCTTATTTCCTTAAAAAAGAGCAGTGTTTCAGCCAAGCAGTAAACGTAAGCGTGCTCCATTGAAGCCAGTATCTTAGAGTAGAGTGTCGACGGCGTGGATGACTCCATTCGTGGCGGGAATGTTGTGGGTAACCACTTGAGCGTTGTTCACCTTGATCCGACCTGGAAAAAGACACGTTTCACATTATTGACAGCTTATTTTTTTTTTCAGAGTTTTGACATATATATACCTACATACATAATTAAAGCCAGAATATTTTGTAATAGTCGGTCATTCAAGTTAATATCCACCGCATTTGTTTTAATGTTGGACTTGCCTAGACAAAAATTAAGTACCTAATGAAAGAACGTAACAAATTAAGATCAGGAATTGCTATGAAACGAGGCACCTATCAGCTCTTTTATCGGTGAATCCACTCTGAACGAACTTTGTTAGTTTTCATATTTATGTTATTATGAGATGGAGTTTTGCTGTATCGGCACTTTTACGCCCGTATCGTAAGAACTAGGTAGTGCGACACTGATCGCGACGCGATAAAAACGTATGAAGGAACGTTTACTTTGTATGTGTTTTTATCGCGTCGCAGTCACACTAGTAATACGGGCGTAAATATGCCGATTCATTAAAATTTGATACCTACATAGGTAACTATTACGTCATCGTACAATGTTTACCCATTTCTGTGTTTCTCTGCTGTGTTTATTGCGTTTGGGGGTCAACAACATTTCCAAAAAGTTCTAGATCTTACCCGAGCTCTTCTGCAACGTCAAAGGCTTAGCGTCTTCCATCGAGTTCTTCAGCTGGTAATACCGCATGCCAGCGCTGTAGAGCGTGCCTGGCAAGACGTGTCGAGCCACCAGAGCGCGCGCAGCCGCCTTGTCAGAGTACTTGGACAGCTCCACGGGTGATAGACGCGCGAAGGCCGCGTCGGTGGGGGCGAATACTGTGTAGGTTTTGCTCTCTGGAAAAATAATAAGGGATTTATAGTAGTTTTACACCAGTTAGCACATCAGCTAGCTACCTGGATTTAAGGTATGTATGTATTATGAAAGCTTGCTTGCTCAGTCGTACATCTATGCTTGATTGACATTTATGCCATAGAAATGCTTTACTCAAGCACAGACCGATGGTTGAGCAAGCTTTCTTAGTACTGGCCTTAATCTCGCTCTATTTGCATAGTAGGTAGTGTATGTTTTAGTTATCCAAATAAATAACATTTGTTGTGCACGGCGATTTTGAAAAAAAAAAAACAATTGTTAGGGCTACCCTCCATACAAAAATCTTCAAACCCCTTTACCATATTTCACCCCCCAACAAATTCACGCTGTATATGTATATAGAGGTACGTGATAGTTCTTCAGAGAACATATCATAAGGAAGTAACTTACCAGCAAGAGTGCTCTCAAAGCCGCTCGCGTGTACAGCCTTCAGGAAGGTAGTGAATCGTCGGTCGCGGTCCGCCTGCAGCGTCTGAACCAGGTCTCCGACAGGCAGCGGGAACATCACCCGGTCTACTGCGTGCGCTATGCCCTGGAAACGATGCTAGGGTGTCTTTAAAGTGCTAGGGTGGATGAGGATTTTTCACGTCACTTGTAACTGGGAGTACTAAATAAAGTGAATGTTCGATTTTTATCCACTTAGGTCAAACATCGAGCAATAAATAGCTCGCAAAATAAATAAATTATGCTGGACAATCCACACAGCATCATTTAGCCCCAAGCTGAGCAGAGCTTGTGTTATGGGTGATATACCTAATACAATACATAGATAGATATTTTTTATGATATATAGAAAGTAACCAGGACACCCGGACTTTGGGAACGTTTAAAGGTTATTTCTATCCCATGGAAACTGATTGATGAAATAAAAAATAGCCTATGTTTGATTCCAGGCTACCCAAAATTTCAGCTTGATCCTGTCAGTATACATAGTTTTGGCGTGAAGAAGTAACAAACATTTAAACTTTCGCATTTGTAATATTAATGTGGTGTGATTATTCCTCTCACCTGTGGTATATGGATATCCTTCTTATCCTCCAGCACCCTAGCCCCGTTGATGGTAGTGACTCGGACCTCGTTCCACTCGACATCGTGCATGTCGTACTGGTTTACTCGCAGCTGCGTGCCGGCGAGAGAAACACCCGTCATCTCGTCTTGGAGGGAGCCAATGTCGAAGGCTCCGGGGATAACGTGATGTAGGAGCAGCTGTTGAGGAAGTGACATTTTAGAAATATGCTTAGTTCTTAGGCAGATTTGGATATTTCGAAAGACGTTGTTTTAGCTGTTTTGGTGCGTCTCACGGGAATCCTAATACCAGATACGCAGAACGTACTCTTCGAGCACTCACCCATAATCAAAATAAATTGTTCTCAATATTTTTAGTGTTTAGATAGAAGGTACTTACACCACTTAGAAGTCTTGGGTTGTCACGGAACTTCTCCTCAGCTCTGTCAGGGCCTCCGAGTTGAACCAGCAATGTCCTGAAAGCTTTGTCGGTCGGTGCGAAGATTGTGTAAGGACCGGTCTCGTTCAGAATAGTATCCAACCCAGATTGCTTCAGGTATTTAGCTGTTGCAAACAATCCGTTCTCCTTCAGGATGTCAACAAGGCCTGGGCTTGATTGTCTAGACTGGAAGTTTCCAGTTTCAATGCTAGGAGCCGTGCTGGATCCAATCACCACCAAGTCTTTGGCATCTTGCTGTCTGTAAGTAACATCTGGCCTGTAAGTTGATTCCTGTTGCCTGTTGTATGGTGTTGATGTAACGAATGTCGGACTAGGGAAAGGCGTTGAACTCGGGAACTGAGAGCTCCTTAACTCTTGTCTGATCACGTTCCTGTTTGTTGAGAAGTCGTATGGTATGGGTGTGCTGGATTTAAACGTGTTTCTTTCGGTGGTCGATACGGAGTTGTATTGTGGTGTGTACGTTGGAGAGTGGGACTGTGTTGTCCTGATAGTTTTGTGTGTGGGGCTGGCGGTAGACTGGTAGTTGAATAAGGGATTGGTGTGGCCGCTCGATCCATGACTGGCTGATGTGACGTAATTGGAGAAAGTGTGCGGTGGAACTTGAGATGATGCGCCTTCGTAATCGTTCACTTCAGTCACAGGACTCGCCGTAGTAGAGCTAAATATTCCGTTGGAAATCTTCGCCGGTCCCGGCAGTTGAATTTCTCCCTTCTTGATTTTGTTCAAGATGTTCTCAACTTCTGGGCCTTCTTCGGTTTGCTGTCCGTTTGCTTTCACTCCTTTAACTTTGAAAGAACCATCGTCCTGTTCCTCGAGGAATACAAACGTAACTTTCTTCTTGTTTCCGATTTCGTTTGGTGTCTTAACTTCCTCCAATTTACCATTTTCGGTTTGTTTGACCAATTCGAAGTTAGCGCCTGGAGGTAAAACACCTTTGGTCAAATCAGAGAAAGAAATGCCGCTGCTTTGCAGTTGGTCCTGAGCTTGAACCTGTGCCATAATTTGAGCCAAGTTTGAGCTTTCCGCCGTGATTGCACCTTTAGGAATCAAGTTGGGGTTATTGGTTCTGATGACTTCGAATTTCTGTCCATTTAGGGAAATCTCGCGAGATGAATAGTTCTTTTCGTTAAAATCTTCAGAGTTTTCAGCTAGTGCTACCTTCAGTTGTTTCAGAATGTCGGGTTTTTGCAGTAATTCTGCACTCTTGGCTCGGAGACTGTCGTCAAAACCTTTGCTGTCGCTCTCTTCGAGCAGCGACTTGATCTCGTTGTACAGTTTCTGCTTGTTCTTGTCTTGAGGGGGTTGCCTGGCCTTAGGTCTTCCTCGAGACCTATACCTGGACGTTGTTGGCTCGGGCGTAGTCGTAGTAGTTGTTGTCGTCGTGGTGGTGGGATGTTCTTTTTCGAACAACTCAACGGCTTTTCTGAATAAATCTTTCTCACGGGGTTGGATAGGCCGGCGTTTCTCCTGGGGTCTCTCGTGGTAGTAGTCGTCGTAGCTTTCCGTTGTCGAGTACAATGGTGCGGATTTCGTTGCTTGCTTTGAAATGAATTCCTCGTGAAGTTTCTCTACTTTCTCTTGCTGTTTCTGCTGTTGCTTTTGGACAAACTCTTGGTGCTTTTGGATGATTCGAGCTCTTTCTTGAAGTTCCTTGATTTTCTCAATATTATCTTTAGACTGCTCGAAATATTCCTGTATTTGGGCGTTGTGGTTGTTTGACTGTACAGGGGCTTGGCCCAGATTAGACTGGAATGGGACTTGAGCATTCTGATTAATTTGTCCATTTTGGTTGATCTGAGCGTTGTGGTTGATTTGAGCATTGTGATTGATTTGGGCATTGTGGTTTATGTGAGAATTAAGATTGTTTTGGGCATTGACTTGATTGTGGTGGATTTGGGAATTCAGGTTGTTTTGGGAATTAACTTGAGGATTAATTTGATGATGTTGGTTATGGTTTTGGAGGTTAAAATTCTGAGGGCCTAGGTTAGGAGCTGGCTGGATAGTAATGGCATTGGGAGGACTGTTGAAGTTTTGCTGGTGCTGAGGTTCGGATGTTGGAAGGAAAGCAGCCTGTGTAGGCCTCTGCTGGCCGATGTTGACTGTGGGGGTCGGATTCTGGAAGACAGGTTGATGGTTCTGAGGAACTTGGATGTTCTGGTAGGTTGGCAGCGTAGGGTTTTGTTGTGGGATAATATTCTGCGTTTGCGGGATTTGTCTTAATGTTTGAGGAGGGGTGAAGGAATTTTGGAGGACAGTTGGATTAACATTTGCCTGTTGGCTGTACTGGAAAGCATTGTTTTGGAGAGGTAAGTTCTGTAATTGAACATTGGGGATGTTTTGTGTGGGCAAGATAGTATTGAACTGCGGCACGTATGACTGCTGCAGGTGATGCTGAGAGAAGACTTGCTGGGGGAACTGCAGGGGGGTTGGGGCGGGACTGCTGACGAGGGTAGGTTGAGGTTGGAAGGTCTGGAGAGGGGAACTTAGCCCGAATCTGGTCTGATGCTCGTTGAAGCCAGGGGGTCCCCCCAGCTGAGTCTGACGTCTTCTGTCGAAGTCATTGTCTATCTGAAAAGGAGGAAAACTTGGTTTAGATTTGTAACATTATAAAAAGAATTAAAATAAAATCCTAAGCCTATTAGAGCTGGAGAAAGGTGTAAGGTTGTAAACGTTTTTGTGATCGTTTATTTTTGTGATCAGATGCCTGCTGAGATCGATCGTAATAGGTAACCTTTTGTGCTAAGACCGTACATAGGTAACGATTGAATCATTCGTTGCCAGTCGGTCGTCAGTCGGTCAAATTGCTCAACGGATCAATCTAACCGGATGAGTTCAGATGTTTGCGGTAAACCACACTATTACCCACATAACATCGCTTACGTAACGGCTACCACAATCAATTTGCACTTTGCTTTGGTTACATTAGAATTTCATAATGTTAATCTCTGCTCAAGTAAATATTACTGTCATTTTGTGATGTGACAAATTCTGCAGGAGTGTCTTGAGTATTTTGTAAGTTGCCATGCGAGCTGCCACAAATTAGACAGCAAACAACACTAAAAACGGATACGGATATAGGAATCGTGACTTAGTTTGCTCACAAGGATAATTTAACTTGGTGTTGATAGACACCCAGTCACTTATAAAGTGAAATGATTAAGTTAATGCAGTACCTAAGTATACTATACCCATGAAATATTACTGAATAATATTTTAAGGACGAAATTTTTGTTAATGACAATGCCAAATCTATCGATCTAGGGTCGGGTTGAAATTGTATGAAGTTCAGGGCCAGGAAAAACATAGACTACTTTTGATCAGGAAAAAACGTGTGCGAAGCCGCGGGCAGACGCTAGTGCGAAATACTTCGTACCTATTACCATTCTGCCAATTTAATTCAGTCTTTTCATGAAATAATAATGAGTCAATCGAAGAAGCATATAGTTTCATGAGCCCGTCAGTTTTCTATAACATCTCGTAACAAATGCAAAACGAGCGCATCTTGCGCCAGCGCTGGAATGCGCTTTCATGCGAGCGCGCGTCACGGACCGCGTGCGGGGAGGCGCGCGTGCGTCACACTGGATTAGAGATTTCCGAGACTTGCGGAATCGTACAAATGCTAGATATTGGTGATAATTCAGTTGGTTATCACCTCCGCTCCTGTAGACGGCCTATAGGTCTTTCTGCGCCAGTGGTATCTCCGACATCCGAAAAGTTGACACGGCAGGGGACCGGGACTATTAGCGATTTCTGGTGTCGCCAAGATGCACTCAGGCCGCATCTTACGTGAGCGAACTTGACGCGATCGCGAAGCAACGGCCCATATTTTCGAATTTAAAATAAAAAAAAATATCGCATCTAGTTCGATCTGGCCTAAGGGTCATGCGTCAGTGCGTGACTGCGCTACGCCAGTAATTAATTTATCTACGTAATTTTATCAAAAAGCTACTTAATTTACGGTACTATATATACTACTATATACTTTATGGTCTGGTATACCATTTCAGAGACGCTTAGCGAGGCTATGAAAAGAGGTAGGCTCGATCCGCAACGAAAGTATCTAGCGGAGAACCAAAGTTATATTAGCTTATAACTAACTAGCTGAAGTGGCACTGTACTATCTTATCGATGTATAAATGACTCTACCTACGTCGTAGGGATTAACAATTTTCCATGAATCCCAATTAAAGAAACATACCTACGGAATACGAACGAATATCGTACATCTCGAATTGAATAAGAATATCTTGAACACGGAAGAAAAGACTAACCGCAAAAACGTCACCTCTCCTAGAAGTCTAGATCCGAACTAGATCTAACACATGTTAATTCGCGACGTTATTACACAACACGTGTCTGTAGAATTTCTCTGAGATAACATCTAGTTAAATTATCGCATCGCTTTCACTGGGTCGAGACCGGTCGAGGCCGCTTTCGGTTTCGGTAAAGGTCGTCTAGGGACGGACTGTGCGTTGTATGTGATGTAGGAAATAAATAATTGCTAGGGCTTAAAACTGTAAAATTACCTGATTCACAAACAATAAATGAATTATGAATTATTATGAAAATGTGAGGTGGATTTACAGTGGTTTTTGCTTTGTGCTGTGGTAGAGCGAAATAATATTGAATTTTGAACTTATCGTTAGCGCTGTGGCACGCTTTTATTAGAAAAACACTAGACTTATGGCCATTGTATTCTGTTATTTTGCATATATGTGAATTTTTTGTTGGGAGCACTATTCTTCAGATTATGTGGTTGGGAGTCTACCAAGGAGCCTACCTCGCCTTACCACTAGTATTCATTTTAGGTCTCCTATATCGTCCAACTTTGAACTCAGGAGTGTTCGTTTTTGCTTAAGGTAAGCTTCTATTTCTTATCACTATTCTAATCAAATTTTGACCGTCTACCTAGGGTTATATAGATTTAAAAACGAGATTTCTCAAAAAGTGGTTATCGGGGTTTTGTATTAAAATTGGTCTTCAAGATTACCTCGGTCGGAGGCAGGTGAATGCCTCATTCAATCAATTCAATCGTTAAGACTCTTATTCTTCAATTTATACAATGCAATACCTTATATTAGGTTTGAAACAGTACTAGGTATAAAATGTTAGGCGTAAAATTCGTAGGTGTTCAGTCAAGTATCCGCACCTAACTCGTATGTGGCAACCCCACATATAGCGATCCAATATACAGCATCATCAATCAGATAAAAGCTTTGAATACACGCCCATGCGGAAATTACGTCACGAAACTTTCTCAGCAAATTGTCTGCGTACAAACGTCTTATCTACTTGTGTTGTCAAAGTGCATTTACACTCTCCTATAATATTATAAACTTGGGCGGAGTAAGAAGGAATGATAGAGCCGTTCATTTATTTATCATTTGTTCATCGTTATGTATCGTTCATAGACGGCTCCCGCTTCGGAACAGATAAGTATTTGTACATATGTATGTTTGATCTGCAAATATTTGTTTCGGGTGTTCTGGGTGTTTTTTATGCATAGTAAAAATTATCTAGGTATCATATACATATGTATGTAATGTGTTTAGTAGGTAGGTATATCAGTTATCTAGTAACGATAATACAAGCTCAACTTACTTTGGGACAGCATTATCTAAATGCTGTGTTATTGATCCAGATTTTTATTTATTCATTTGTATTGACATGAAATTGTTTTACAAGTACTACCTAAATTCAAAGACTTTTCTCGTAATTAAAGTTGTTTCTCTTATTTCACGGCGTTATTCTGTGACCATTGCTGTAACGCAGACGAAACGTTGGAAATTAAGTTAATATGTTTTCTACGCGATAAATACTCGCTACAGCTATTATATCACTTTTTTTAATACAAATAAACAATTTTCAATCAGTTAGATATCTAGTATCCATACTCTGCTTACTTAGCAGCTAGATTATGCTGTGTTTAGCATTATTATTACTATTAATTATGGTAACAAATCGAACCAATAACTAAGTTATTACATTTATTAACATTAACTTTAAAAAAATGTCATATTTTGTTTTTATATATTTAATTTTGACGTTCTTATAGTCTATCGATAATCAATAGGCAGCCAAGTCTATAGGCCAGCCTTGGCTAGCTCATTCTCACTCTGCCACACACAGCCCCATCACACATGCAAAGAATCACAATTACAAAGTAAACAGTTTCCACAATTAAAGAAAGTTCACTTTCCTTCAAAAGCGTATGTTTTATTGATGCGTCTATTTGGTTACAAACTGCACGTTCGCCCGTTTGCGGTAATAGTAGAACGTTGTGTCATTGCTTTCTTTAATTATACGCAACGAGTAATAATAGTCTTTGCCATGTGTTATTAGAATAAATAACAGTTCTTGCTTCTTGGCTGTTCAGAATCTTGGTGCCCTTATCCAATCACGGATTAGCCTCTTGCCTTCCTAGTAGAAAGAATCCCTGGAGATCTAGTTTATTTATTTATTTAATAATATTAACTAGAGGTAACACAAGATAGCATAATATAAATACGATCAAACTTAAAAACTAGTGCACTCTAAATTTACAGTTAGTCACAACATGCGCAAAAAGTAAACAGCTAATCGAAGAACGATAAAAATATTAATCATTTCTTACATGAATGTAAGAAATGATTTATTTGTTAATAAAGGCCATTGCCATTGTAATTTTACATAACTTACATAGATACCGATATGTAGATCGCAAGTTGTGCACGTTAAGTAAATAAAAATAAAAATGAGAGAAAAGTAGTAGTAATTTTCCCCTATTTACTTAGATATTATTTTACTCAATATAAAGGTAGACGTTATCGTTTTGATTTCATTTTAGCATCTTCAGTTAATGGAGTTTTTAAATCCCTCACTCCGAATAACGAACCCCTTGGTTTGCCATTATTTTAACTTCAAATTCTTGATTAATGCTGTGACACACTAAACCACAGAAAATCCATCGACAGGTTCGATTCAACACTTTGTTTAACTCTAATCCATCAGCCAGTGTCAGTTCCACGATAGCATCGTATTTTATTTCTTCTGATTACCCGAGAACGAGATGAGATAAAATCGCGGTATAGAAACATAAACTATCGTCCACGTTTCTTCATCCACGTCTCATTAACATGAAATATGCATGAGTTGACGCCAGTCGCATGTAAAATTACGATACTGTCGGCAATTACATATGCCAATGTTAATAGGTATTTACAAGTTAAATGCTGAGAAGAACAATCTAATTTAGATTAGGTTTACAAGAAAATTATGCAGCTATTAAAATCAGCCTATAACACCCAATATTGACTGAGTTCATGCCTCTTCTTTATCACGTCACCCCCAGTAGCATACGGCGGTCTTGTGTCAGCGAAATCCACTGACTCCCGACTGCCTCATGTCAAATATCGTAAATTGTCTTACTGACGACGCGACGGCACAAGGCATTCTACAGCGGTAGGAAGAATACTTCATATAAAAGTGGGACTAACGAACAAAGAACGATCTATGTTTTTTGTTCGTTTACAAGAACAATTTTCAAAGATTTAATGAGATAAAAATAATCATTATGTTTTAGTTCTTTGTTCGTGGTCTTACCGACCACTTTTAGTTCTTTGTTCGTGATCTTACCGACCACTTTTGAGATCGTAATCTGACGGATTTGGATAATAATAATCACAGACAAATATGTAGTTAGAGCTCTAACTAGTAGTGGGCGAAGTAATTAAATGTATTTAATAAAGATCTTATCTAATAAAATATACTTGAATGAGTAAATTTATTCTGTTTTTGTGTTTTAAAATTGAATAATTTCAGCATTCGCAAAGCACAAAATAATTTGTGCAGGCTATCGATTGCGTCGTCGAATGGGCTAATAGAAACTAACTTATACTTTAATATAGAGCGTGTCAGTGTTGAGAAAACCCAAATTTAAATCAATTTACAGAAACACAAACAGTCTTGCGAAACTGACAATACAGGTCCACAAATTACAACTTAGGCCTGACTAATTCTACTAATTCTATTGCTGTATTCGCCAAACTCGTAAATTGAATCTGCAACGAATTCTAATTAACTGTACAAGATCGCAAGCCGTTCTGGCAGTACAGAAAATGGCTTGCAATATTATTGTTTGTTAAGTAAGTTTATGGATCATGCAATATTGAAAGTTCAAAGATAGTTTATTTACCTATTCCAGCAGTAGTTAGGTACCTACTCTGTTCAGGCGGCAGACTGTTTTCTTTTACATGAAAATCAAGAGTCGTCGGACTCGCACCCCATTTCTAAATTCGACAGTGCTCTTACCATTGGAGTTTACCTCCTTTTAGGAGGTGCATACCTACGAAATACATTTGTTTATGCATTTACTGAAAAGCATTAAAAACATAAAAGATTTCGTAATCATGTTAAGTTTGTTAACGATGTCTTTCAATTATATCATTGACGAAGAAAAAATAACATAAAAAAGCTTTTAAGGCACTCTTGCCTTCAGGCTCACTACAAGTTAACGACTGTGTTTAATGTACCTAATTAAATTAAATAAACTGAGCGAATAAGATTGAAATAAATATGAGTCGTTTGTACCTCTATTAAAAATCAAAATCACAAAGAACTGCAGCTACCTTTGTTATTTGATATTTATTTTGAACTTAAAACTATCATTGATTGTCATAGGTAGTACGATAATACGTATCGATCCTATCCATCCAAAGGTTGCCTGGAAGAGATCGCTGTTAGCGATAAGGCCGCCGTTTGTGCCACACTGGATATAGTTAGTATTAAGTTCTTGTTTTATTGTTTTATGTATTGATGGTGCAATAAAGTAATAATATGTCTATCATTACAGAAACACCCTAACTCAATAGTTCAATTTTACAATTACATAGTTCTTACAACAAGCTGCCTGACACAAAATACTGCGATTGTAAAACTGCCAGATTACTCAATATCTATACAATATCTATAGAACTTTGTCGAACATAAATATAAAGACAGTATTGCATACCGTAACGAAGACAGGCGAAGCAAATCAACACATAAACATGAGCATCGTGCAATATTATATGACTTTGGATTTTTGGATTTGGAAATATTTTATGTCGCATGTTGATTGCGCCCAAATATCTAGAGAACTCTTAGTTTTACGTAACATTGATGTTATAAAATTACTGATTGACGTGTTTCATAAACAAATAAACAGAAGCGTTTCGAATGAAACGCAATCGCGTAGTCAGTGTAAACATAATGTACTATTTGGTTTATTTAACGTTTACGTGACATTGATTGATCACCATTGTAGATTTGATTGAAGATGTGATGTTAAAATACCTATGCTTTTCGTTTTCAAAAAAGATGAAAGTTTACTCTGACGGCGGGTTTAGAAGGGACAAAAAAAAAAAAAATAAACTTCCAGGAAAAACAAATGCAACGCTGGCATACAACCAGATGATGTTACAAAGATTGGTATTGGTACTAAGTATCAAGATAGTGCCATCCACTCAAAACCACTGTGAAGGGAATAGATAGAAGGAGATCGGACTGATAATGATGATATTTTGTAATTATTTATTGAACCACCGACGAAAGATATACAATACATTACAAAAAAAAAACAGGAAGAATAAATACTTGAGGCTAGGTTCCCTCAGTTAAAGGTGGCTACAAAACATAAAAGAGTTGGCAGGGCATAAAAAAGGTACACAAAAATTTAAACAACGTTTAACAGCAAAGCGAAAATTAAAAACAAAAAATATATATGTACATAAAGGAGGTAGGATCAAGTAAGGTACCACATCTAAAACGACGTGGAGATGATGACGTATAACAGAATAAAGAATCTGTTGGTTGATAAAGTTACAAAATATATATTT
This sequence comes from Eupithecia inturbata, assembly GCA_963662085.1. Classification (NCBI taxonomy): domain Eukaryota; kingdom Metazoa; phylum Arthropoda; class Insecta; order Lepidoptera; family Geometridae; genus Eupithecia; species Eupithecia inturbata. The sequence goes on along the minus strand of OY759180.1, from coordinate 1,708,377 downwards.
CGAGGAACTAAGGAACTCTTACCACATTTTGCTAAACGAAATCGAAGTGGTTCTCAGTTTTTGTATATGGCTATACAGGAAGACATCTTTCACCATCTCGTTAGTTAGAGGCATTGCCATGAAGAGGTGACCCCGATACATAATGTTAATACGTATTCGATCCATCTGTCCGACTGTCCGGGTTCATTGCCCTTTCTGAGATTACATCATGCATGTTGCAAGTGTGTTTGCCAATTATGTCACTTTATCAAGCTGTTAGAGTTCATATTATTCAGATTAAATTTATTCTAATCTAATGTGTCTATATCTACCTACTAAATTTGTATAATTAGGTAGGTATGTTGAATGCAGTTCCAATTTTTTTTTTGTCAATTATTGTCTCTTACGAATTAATGTGATGAGAGAACGTTTGCAATCGGAATTGGTTGATTTTAAAGGTTCGTTTTTGGTCCCGATCAAATTATAGTAATAACGCTTTTGCTATCGAATTGAGTATCGGTATCGTGATAAAAATATTCACAAACTCAAACTTAAAAATTGCTTTATATTTTTATTATATTATCAACTATTTAGGAAATAAAATATATAATATTTGCGGGCACAAAGTTGTTAAATTTAAATTTTACAGTTTGTAGCGTCTTAAATCCTAAATGAGTAATATTTATCGTTAAATTGCTTTAAATCCACTTCAATCTTTTAGATCCAGCTAGAGTGAGTTGAGTACTAAAGAAATAAATTTCTAGCTTGTTATTCTCTCATTCTAGTCAGTTTAACAGCTCACAGTTTTAGCACCTGTCTAGCCAAGACAAGACTGTGAAGAAAGAACAAATGATTTCTCGCGTGTGTACAATACTGGTACCTACTTTCACCGCGTCGTCCGGCGGCGCCCGCGCATCTCGCCATGCGCCACCTACTTACCGCTGCATGCACAATTACATGCAGCTATGTGTTCACTGTGTCTGTCGGTAAACTTTGTAGATATGTTCTTTTATGTGCTGTTTTAGGTTAATGTATAATTCCAACTCAAACTCAAAGTGCTGATTTTACAGGACATTTGGTCACGTCAGAAAATACGTCATGTTACATGAGTAAAACTAGGAAATAATATGTTATAAAATATTACAATTTATCTTTCTATATATATCTTTCATCTATACACATACACCGACACCAATAAAAATTGGCGCTTGATCTAGTTCTTGCTATAATTTCGCAGGATATATAGAGGTAAGATCTTACAATCACACTAATATTATGAATGCAAAAATTTGTTTATTATGATATTTAAATGTTTGTTACCTTTTCACGCGAAAACTACAAAATCTATCGAGCTAAAATTTTCAATAGAGGATGTTCTATGCCTGGATTAACATGGGCTTTTAGCCCAAAACAGCGCTTGCCGGGGACTGACGCTAGTAATATCATAAAAACGGCTTTGGGTAACTTAATATAAACATATTGATTATGGATCAGTTGAGCTACCTGTAGATTGTTTGCAACAGTCTGCAGTTGAGAGACCCTGGGTCCGTGGGGTACCGAGGCTCTCCGGGTTTTCAAAAAGTTATCTGAGCGTCTGGTCGACGCGACGCGTGACTTGAGAGCGGGCGGGTATCTGGCGCAGCGCATCAGCATTGCCATACAGCGGTGCAATGCAGCCAGCGTCTTGGGAACGCTTCCGACTGGTATTGATAGGGATCAGTTGAGCTACCTGTAGATTGTTTGCAACAGTCTGCAGTTAGCTTAATTGTTTCAATTGTAAATACTAGTTCTAATTTGTTTTTATTTTTGAATTGTAATTTTTGTTAATAAAGAGATATAAACATAGGACACAGGTAACACGGGGTCCTAACTCCAAAAATATTTGTAATGTTTTAAAATTGAAAAAATTACGTACATAGCATAGCACTATCATGCTGACATTTGAAAATAAGTAAAATGACTTGATACACGCACGCGCACAGTAGGCGCGCAATGTGTGCGATACTAAGATCCATTTCAAGTAGTTTATCATAATTTGCAGTGACAGGACCAGTGCACGCCATTTATTCGTTCTGCTTTAATTAAAATAATATATGATTAAATATGTATTGCGTGATTGCATATTAATTTAATTCTCCAAAGACCTAACAACTAATTATTAGGTAAATTTTGCAAGGCAAGAAACATAGCTATTTAAATAAATAAATAATGTTATCATCATCTCGCTCCCAAAGTAAGCAGATCTTGAGTTATGGGAAATAGATGACGTATATCTACAAATAAAGTAGCGATCAATTTTGTGTTTGATTTTATATTTTGCTGTTTCACAGTTGCATGCAATTATTTTGTGCAATATTACTGAGAAGAATTAAGATTAAAATTTGTTATCAGTGGAAACATAAAAACCGCAGCTGATTAGCCTAATTTACGCATAATAGGGCGCGTAGCAGTGCTACGGCGTAGCAAATAGAACACGTTTATGTCTTTTGTATCAAATCCTAAACATTTGCATCAGGAATTTAGAAGTTAAGGCGCTACCCCGAGCCACAGTAGCGCCGCCACCTATTTTATCTTATTATTACGTTAAACTAAGGAATATTCAAAAATCCATTGGGCAGTTTTACTTATCACCTTATAAATCATCACGAACTTCGCGGGATGTGCGTCGTGGTCAATGAAAGTGTTAACCTGAAGTTTATTGCAAAAATAATTATTACAATTAATTGAAATATTACAATAGTGAGAATTATTGTTCAAATAATTATTTATTAGCCTCAGCCTAAACTAGGCTAAAAAGTCTATAATATAGGCAGCTGTGCTCCCCCTATAATGTTACACTAATAAAATAATGGTGACGTCTTCAATAATATAATAAAACACAAAATTGTTAAAGGATTTGGTTACATAAAGGTTGCCATGATTCTAATCTTATTACAAATATTTTTATAGAAGGATTTACTGTGCGTATATTCGTCATCATAACAATAATTATTTTATAAAATAAAATTTGAAATTAACTTTATGTTAAACTTCAATTAAGTAAATAGACACCAAAATAACAATAAACTACTAAAACTAAAATAACTTACCAGGTCTTTCAAATAGATATGGATTATGCGAATATTTATATTAAGCTAAGTATTATTTATTAAATTATTTCATTACAATCAGCAAGACTTCGGTACTATCATACGAATGGTTTTTAGAAACTTGTGATTTTTGTTGGAAGTAGCTAAAGTCACGTAAACGTTCCCCTTTAGATAGATAGTTACTTATCCGTTTCAGTTTAAAGTTGTTTATTTATATGAAACATGTTTATTATCAATGACGTCAGTAGTAGGTATAATAGCTACCGATTGTTTTTACGCATTTCTGTTTGTTTATAATGCTTATATGTTTATCAACTTATACATTGCTAATGAAAACCAGATAATATAAACAAATACCTAAGAACAGAACAAGGCATGTGTTCTTCAAAAAGATGGTCTGACGATTACATTTTGATTGACGTTTTTGACAGAAGTTTTCCTACATTTAACGTCAAAGTTAACCGACAAAGGTGCTAATGGTCCGATTAACTTTTGGTGAACACCAGCCTAAGTAGGTTTAGTCAGCAACAAAAATCGCCATACACGAATTCATTTTGAAAACAACTTAGTATATTTAGCAATTTATGGGATTAGCGGTCCTATTGGACGTGAAATGTCGCATCTTCACCATGAATACATAGACACCTAGCATACACACTCGTGGTTTGGGGGACATAGCCCATGTTCAGCAGGACATGTGTGGACAGGCGGATGATGATCATGATGATGAAGCACACTTGTTTGTTATGATCATCAAGGTCTTTGAGCCTATTCTCCTATTCTGCGGATACAAGGTAGCGTTTTCCGTGGGAATAGAATCCTAACGTTCCTATATGAATAGTTATTTCTTGGTTATTTCGTGATAACTTCATGACTGGCTATTGTTTTCACAGTATTTGGAAACTTCGTCGGGTCCGCATTGTTTGTTCTTAAACTTTATTCTTTGGGTCAAGGATGTGAATGCACATTAATATCATGGTTTTGGGCGTATTTTGTTAATTTGCTTGATCTTATATGCACAATTTATGATTACCGTATGTTCTGCTCGCTTAAGCCCTCTACACACCAAAGCTGCCGGCCCGGCGGGTAAGTGTCGTCGGCGGGTTAGCCCCGAAGAATTATTTATCACAAAACAAGCCTACACCTTTAGGCTTTAGTCTAGCTAGGGTTTGGCAATCAACGCGATCAAACTCGATTTTTTTTTTAATTGGTGAATAAAAATCTGATAAAAGCTAGTTTTTGACATATTCTCGACAGATTCTCAACGCGTTTGTTTTACAAGACACTCAATGTGCTTATTTTTTTGCCATTAAACCAATAGGTAGATACCATTTTGTCATTCTTTTGGTTGATTTTACATAACCTCTACTATGGTTTGGTGGATGGAGACCGGCTCTTAGTTCTTGAAATTGACATAGATTTGATAGGTACTATAAACCTAAATTGTTTTGGATCCCACCATGATCGTGAGTCTTTTGTTCAAAATTCAATTAAATGCGTTCCTTACATAGCACGAGCCAGTAGCAACAGCATCCTACAAATGATTACGTCTCGTCTGGACTGTCCCATCCAAAATAATTGGATGATGATATTAATAGGGAGTAGCTCCATTTAAGCTTTAAGTTAGGTTAGTAAGTGTGTAATTGTGTTATGTTATTATGTAATTGTAATTTAATCGAAAATCTGTCTAATTTATTTCATCACATGTTTAAGTTAAGGTTTTATTTTAATTTTCTTGTGACATCTACTATATAAAAATAAGTCGGGTTTTCCTTCCTGACGCTATAACTCCAGAACGCACGAAACGATTTCCCCGGTTTTGCATTCGTTGGAAAGGTCTCGGACTCCGTGAGGTTTATATCAAAGAAAATTCAGGAAAAATTTAAAAAGAAAAGCGCGAAAATCTTTTACATAAAACGAAGCCATCTGGTGGCGAAACAGAGTTCGCAGGGTTTGCTAGTTTGTGTATATTTTATGGACGTATTATCTGAATTACATGAGTTAATAATAATAATAACTCCCGTCCAGCCTACACTAATAAAATATAAAATGCCGTAGCGTTATAGTGGCGATGTATATCTCTATAATTAAAAGACAATGCGTATGATAGTAAATGCGGGATATAATACCCGAGTCTAAGTGTGTGTAGTGAGTGGCTGACTTCCGTTTCCTAGCGCATGGCACACGCGCTTGTGAAAATTATAAAAACTGTTATGATATGTTATGTGTTACCTACATTCGATTCGTCCAAAAACCAAAATAAGAAAAAGACACACATTCCTCAAAAATCTTGTTTAAGTATATGCAGTTTTTTAAGCAAATCCTAATTTACAAAAAGTAGAAAATTGTGTTTCGCATGGCAAACAATACAATTTTTTTGTCAAGTCATTTAAAAACAAATGAATTAAATAATTTAAGGAAAATGTTTATCAGTCGATCATAAATCATATATAATTTTCACTTTTTACATGAACTACATATTTCATTTATAGGTATATGACTGGCTATTATTGCTCTAGGTGGCTATTTCATCTTTAGTGATTCATTGGTTTTTTACTACATATGATTAACTTACTACTAAGTTTATGATTTTGGGTTCATTAAATTAAATGTACCTACTTAGGTACATATTGCATGTTTGTACAACTTAAGACCAATGTAGATTAAGTTACCTAGACAATCTTAAAAAGATTCTGTGGAAATAGCTGGAACATTTGAGATTATATCTTCAGCTTCACTATTCTTAGACTCATCTTACACAACAGAGGCCGTGAGAGTTCACAATGTAGAACTAAGTGTATTTTACTTTCTTAACTGGTTATTTTATTACCCTTAATTGTTTATAGGTCACCAAGGTAGGCAGGCACTATACATATCGCTTATATTCAGACGGCTCCTATGGAGAGAGGTCGTGGATTCAATTCTATTCTTAGGTTCTTCATTCTACCGCAGGACTTATCAGTGTTATTTATTTTCTCTTTGGTTAAGTGAATAAGTACAACATAGTTTCTAATTAATACTTACTCTAGGTCCAGTGATGGCGCTAACCACTTGCGCCAACAACAACCACTGCCACACGCCCCTCATGCTGCACTCTCAACAAATAGAGCGACAGTGTACCATCACACAACACAACAAAACCACAAAAGCACTGCACACCACAAAGATTTTATCCAATAAGTTTTTAACCCGCGCCAAAATTGAAAAACGGAAATTCGAAATGTCAAAGTCAGAAATGACAGCTGTTTCCCGCGCTTGGACACACGCAGCGGCGGCTACTTCGGCAATAGCGCGAGCCGCGAGATGCGTTCGGTTTTACCACCCCTCCTTCAAAACCCCTACTCGTTTCGAAAGGATAGGATGAACAGTTTTGAGATAATCTATGTAGGTACTAATTGAACCGTAAATTAATTGTGAATGTGATTGAGAATTTAGGTGGGGCATATTGACCCATACTTGTGTCATGGCCAAACCGAGCTGCAGTTAAAATCGAATTTAGTTTACGGGAGCTTTTGTAATGCAATAAAATAATAAAAACCACGTTTCGTTTTATTGTAAGTGTGCTATAGATGTTCTTATGTGACCTTTGATAAATGTTCTATTATGTAGGCATTCTGTGCCGAAACATTTATTTTGGTGAGATGCTATCACAATCGAATCATACAATACAATAACTGCTTTGTAGTTACAAAGCAGTTTGTAATTAATTTAATGCTGGTCATTTCTCACAGCATCATCTAGCCCCAAGCTAAGCAGAGCTAGTAATAGAACTGATCATTTGATTTCGTTGTTATTGATCATTATAAACAAATATTTTATAGTAAGAACACGCAGCTGTCATAGATTTTAAACATAAGACGATTCTTTGCTCGTGCTTTTCTTTTTTTTTTGGTGCTTGGGTTGGTGTACATACACCAATTTTGAATTTTAGTAAGTTTTGTAAGTAGATAAAATCCGTCTAGGTTGCAACAGAACTATTTATTTATAGAAGTGTTGAGACAATTGGCATCCGATTGGCAAACTTCCTTCTTCCTTTTGGATGCATTATCTGACTCTTTCAGTTTGTAGTATCTAGACAGGGATATGCACTGTCAAGTTGTTCCGAAAAACCGTGTAACTTTCCGCCTACGCAAAATTCCCATCGACAGGAAACAATTGCGCCATTCCTTTTGCAACCTGGCGGGTCTTCGGCTTCATTTGTTTGAAATCTTATGGTAAAATCATTAATCAAGCGAGATATCTCTGCAGTTTTGCAAGTCGCAGTAACGTACCATGAAGACAATGGGCAGAACCCGGATTGAGCCATGTCTAGAGAAAAGAATAATGGTGCATATCCCACATCGTCTAATTGGTGTACAACAATCGTTTTACGGCGTTTATGCCTGTACCTTCGTCGATTTTGTAATAACTGTAAGATTTATATATTAGTGTTAATGTTTTGGAAGGTCTTCTTAAGAGGCCGCAATGCGCACCATTTTGTGAAAAGGATAGGCATAGGATTTAGCGTTCATAGGAGAGGAACAGAGCACACGTTTTTAGAACGGCGTAAGCGCAGAAATCAAGTTTTTGCTTATTTACAAGTAAACTAGGTACACAACTTATGAAGAAACTGGTTCAAGGAACCAAATAATTAGTAATAACCTAGGAATCAAAGCTTGTCATTTCAATAGACCGCAGGTTTCCTGAGATCTCGACCTCGACCAAATTATGTGCGAAACAGTGCATATTCATGATTTTTTTTATCGTATTTTTTTTTTCTCATTTTTGTTTTCATATTCACAGAATCGAAGAAAAAAAATTGAATTTTATGTACCTAATCCAGTATTTTACCACGGGGATCTCGTGAGTACTGAGATCTAGGCCTAATTTGACAACCAAACCCCGAACCTCCCTTAACAAAATTTTCGCATTCTGGCAATTCTTTTCGCAGTTGAGTAAGAAGAAGTCTGCAAAATAACCCGATATGTGGCAGATTTAGATTCATTGGTAAAAGAAAATATATATATCAATCAATTCGAGCAGAGAAGATACATGTTTAAAAATAATATTTAATACAGTCAAAATAAACAATAAGTTGGTACACTGTAATAAAAATAACAAAAATAAAAAGAGTCATAGATAGTGCAACAATTATTGTATTGAGATAGGGTTAACCACAAAAACTCTGGCAAGACTACATCATCTTTTTCATCCAGGCTCCAGCACCACCTTTGTCTTAAAACTCGGGTAGAGTACCTATCTATCAAACAATAAGCTATGGTCAGTTTTTAGGGAAAAAAGCTGTTCATAGAGCCAGATTACCTACGTCGATCAGGGTACGTAAAGTTCCCATAAAATAATAGTAAGAGAATACTGAAAGTCCATAATGTGCTGTGGTCTGTAGACAGTTAGTTCTACAAATTCCCATTCCCCATTCTCTTTCTACCGACCACAAGCCCCCTATTACTCCTCATCAGGAAGCGCGTAGAGTGACGGAATCTGGGCCACGTCCCACCGATGGCGCTTTAATTGTGGGCTCCACCGTATTATGTGGTATTGTGCGCTGTTGCTGTTATGTAAGCGCTGTTACTGTTGCGTACATTGAAATGTAACCCGGCTGATGAGCTGTAATATGTCAATATTGGAGCAGTGATCGGCGCACTTGCATAAAGCCGTTGGTTTTGCTTGCGGACGCCAAGAAAATCAACCATTTCAGGAGGTTGTCCTTGAGAGCCTGTGGTCTTCTTGAAATACAACAGCGTGAGTACCCACTCGGTATTTGGTAGACGTCCAAATGTTCATTGCTAAAGGTGTACAAGCGTGTAAGTTTGGGTAACTACTCTACATAAACGTGAAATACATCCACTTTCCACCGATGTGATCCTTTCCTATCTTCCTAGATCCCTACCTCGAGTTCGTCAAAACAACTCAGCAGAGAAGAGAGTTTGCCAAAGTCAAACTCCGCATAAGGCAGTTAACTTCCCACATTGACCACGTTATGTTCAGAGCATTAGATAACCCATGTAAAGTATTATAACAACCTATGACTCTTTACATAACTGATAGCCCTGCCAAATTTAAAATCCCTCATGCACAGACCACGTGTTGAATTGTAGAGGTCGTGTGGCTTTGCCGCGTAATACTTTCACATCGCAAGGTCAGTAGAAAGCGAAGAGTTGCGGTCATGAGATGTCCGCTTGCTTTGCAACCTTCACAAGATGTTGATATGAAATTGTAAAGATTTTTTTGAATGCTAATTAAAAGATGAGGTGTGTCAAGAGCCTTCTCAGCATCATTTCGGAGATGAAAGAGACGAGATCTGTTGAGGTGACAGATCTGAGAACGTAAATAAATAGGCAGATCAAAATTAAATGAGAGATCAAAAATCGGTGTAAGTATGTACTACCTATAGTAACTTCTTCTCGGCAAGATAAAAATATTGTAGATATGAGTTGCCTCACCTATTTGTACCTATTCCATTTTTCAATTAGTAGGTAGGTACCTATTTCTATGGCCAAGTGACCATTTATTTTGTGCTTTTAGACAAAACTCGAAACAAAAAGAGGATGGTTTCGTAAGCCATGTCGCCATTTTTAAACGCTTTACAATTTGGGATTGCTTTACTAATTGGTTTCATGTTTACCCGATAAAGAGCAGCGGTCAAGGTCGAAACTATCATTATTCAAAACAGTTGATGCAAGTGTTGTAAACAAGACGAATTGTGATGGTGATGAAAATGGAAAGATGCCGCGGAAACTAAATACCTACCATGATAACTTGAGTTGGCTTTCCAGTTGGAAGGTGTATGATAAAAATCTAGATATTACCTAAGTATTCCTACATACTACCTATTCATAATTTCCAAACAACACATAATATGTACGTTGCAGAAAGCCGGTTGAATGAATGAACAGTTTGTTGTACCTACTTAAAAATTAATATAAATAAAAAATATGATGAAAACACAGTACAGAAGGCGGCCTTATTGTTTGCAGCAAGATTTGAATCACCGCGCCTCGTTTGGCGGACGCATGTGCACCCATGGACTTATGTAAGCTGATGATGGATGGACGATCGAAGATTTGAAAACAAAACGTATTTGAGAGTTATTATTCACTTAGTCAGAAAAAAATACCTCGTGCCTTATTTAATTCGCGGAAATCGGCGATGGTCTGCAGCGACTTATAGTTACTACATACATACCTATTACTAAGATCCAAACTAGTCTGGTACTTAATTGGTAAATAGCTCGTAATGCACGAATATGGATGTAGTTTCATCAAAATTTCCCAATACACTTGTTAGTTGGTAGATGATGATAGACGTTAATCGTGATCTCATCTCACTCAACGATGCTGCTTTCAAAATAATTTCGCTTTTGGTAAAGATTGTAACATAGCTCACTTGATTTGATTTGATAGGCCTGATAACATATCTCAGAGAGATCATCGAGATCCTTAGATATAGGTAATTTGATTGTAAAGAAAAAAACTAAACCGACTTCAGGAATATTAACACTGTTGTTTAAGTTTTGCGGGACAAATACTAATTCCTAGGGATGATTCTCTATACTATAAAATAATCATCAAAATCGGTTTACAGTTGACGGAGATAGATATCGGTGAACATACATAACATAAAACAAGATCCGTCAAGTGCGAGTGTAACTCGCATGCCGATGTCAATTAAACAAATGTGTAATATAGGTACCGGTTAGAGACTTCGCTATTTAACTAATATCTATTCTATCCTACATTTCAGATAGATCGCTTTGCAAACCTCAGAGATTAGGGGTGATGGTAAAATTTTCGACTTTTTTCAAAATATTAAAAAAAAATATGAAACCTACAGACATTGTAAAACTGTTTTGAAATGTTTTAAAACCATTTTTCAAAAGTGTTATACTTACAGACTCTCTCTCTTCTCTCTTTATTTTTCTTGTAAGATATATATCCATCCATATCTACAAATGTCACATACATTTCATACGGATCGCTCTGCAAACTTCGGAGATGACATCACAATTTGTACTGAAAACTTAATTTTTTTTTGTTTTTAATTTTTAAAGTATATCTACAGGCGCACGAAATGTATTATTATTAAATTGCCAGTTAATAGCTGCGTTAGTTGCTGAGATATTAATGAGGAAAAAAAGGACAGAGCAAAAGAGTTTGGTAATCGATTTCGAAACCCTAGTAACATGCATACAGCCGAACATACAACCTTCTTCTTAAAATAATGAAACACTTGTAGAGGTAATTATTTAATCAAATAAAAATTCCTCTTTTAATAAGAAATCTTGCGTAACTAAAGAATGCGAAGGACCAAAATTTGGTCATCAACAGAATTCGAACGATCTTTACCGCGCCCTCTTGTATTGCAAACAAAGATGCAATTATAATTTTATAATCCCAAGCAGCGGTGAGAACACCATGTGAAAACGGCACGTCATTGAGGATGGTATCTATCTTTGTATTGTGCTTCTGAGGAAGTCAACGTTCCCTGCTAGAGTACCATCACGAGCGGCGTAGCATTTGGCAGAAAACATTTAGGCTGAGATTTATAATAATGCATTATAAATCTCATTCCCGAATTATGAAAGCTTGCTTTGTTATAGATCTATGCTTGAGTGACGTTTATGCCATACAAGAGTGTTACTCAAGCATAGATCGATGACTGAACAAGCTTTCATAATTCGGGAATGAGATTTATAATGCATTATTTGTCGTTAACTTTAGTTAACCCATAAATAGATTCTTCAAAATATCCTTACTTTGGCAGAGAATGATTATTCAGGGAGCTTATTCCTGGAAACTAAATTTCTAACATGATCACGATTCCTATTACTTTACTTAGAAACATTCACCCTTACCAAATCCCAAGAATTTGTCACATCGCATGTCGGTGGTTACAAAATATAATGAAACTAGCTGCTGCTTGCGGCTTCGCACGCACTATTTATGTAGCCTATGTCGGGCCCTGGGATACCATTTACCTCACCGCCAAATTTCATTGAGATTCGTTCAGCTTTAGGAGTGAAAAAGTAACAGATAGACAGACAGAGTTACTATTGAATTTATAATATTATATTAAGTATAGATTAAATCCTATCCAATCGATTCATTTCAGTGATTCACGGTTCCAATCTGTAGGTAGGTAGTAGGTACAAAGAAGAGTTGATTGAAATTTATATTGAAACTGTTTTTAAGAACCTCCCACCCCCCCTTCTAATCCCTTTGATTATTATTTTTCCTTGCGATGGGTATATGCCCTTAACTTGCCCTCTGTCGGGGATCGGGGAAGTCGTTATATTTACTTCTACAATCGAGGGTTAAATAACAATGGTTTTGCACATCTGGAAGAACTTTAATCATTACGATCAATAGAACAAATCACAAAATTCATAATCATGATATACATTGACTTAATACACAGCGTAACAACCACGTCACTAATACTAATGATGACCATCCTTCACAGATAGTTCGACTTACTATTTTGATACTTAAACTAACCACATAAGTTTTCTTCTATTCCAAAAACGGATAATGGTTTCATGTTATTACGAGTATTAGGCATGTTTCAAAACACACAAAATTTAAAACAGATAGTATAAGTGTATTAATTTAAGATTTTGTTGATAATATTTAATTTGGCGTGTGAAATTAGTTGCTTAATTCTAAATTTGGTATATTTTGAATGAAACGTTTAATAAATAAATAAATCATTGGTGTTAATTCAGATCGCCATCGTTTTTATTTCAATCGTTATAAAAGGGACGCCATCATTTTTAGTCCTATCAAATTAGTTCAGTTTAGTTGTGGTCACATCTGAATTGACACCATTGACAATTAATCATCATTGTAGTCAATGTTCTACTTAGAAGAATATGTACAACTTAAGTTAGACCATTTTCTAGGAGTAACAAAGACTACTCTACATCTATTTGATTATGAAGAGTTCTTAAATCTAAATAGAAGTAAAACCTAATGACTAAATGTCCGAATAACTAGACACATTCGATGTAAGTATACTATCTTGACTAATTTAATAAGTTCACATCTTACTAACATTATCACAAAAAATAAAGAAAGCACATTAGCTCCTCGTTCATCTAACTTGGTAGCCTAGTAGCACAAATAGAGAGAAATAGATAATACCTACTAGTTAAATAAAAATAAATTGGTCAGCCAAGATCCGCAAATGAATCACAGAAAAGTTTCAAATTAAAAATATACAACATTTTCTAACTTAACTAACATAATTAAAACTAAATACCAGCTTAAATATCAAGATTACACAGGCCTAATATCCAGACAGTTAAAAAAGTCTACGACAAATGCCTACGAATAAATATTTTGACCTACAGGGTTAATGTTATATCAGAAGGCTTTTCTTAAAGCTTTCAACTTACTGTGTCCACTCAAAACTATTTTGAAACGTGGACACAACTTTTTGACTACCCCCCTTACTTCTTCTCTTTTTACTGTCCCCTTTTTTTATCCAGGTTTCACACCTGACGAAATGTAGCACTCATAACAATGTAGCTAACTACCAGCGTTAATGAAAGAATTAACGCACGGTAGGTTATACAGGGTTACTGGTAATTCACTGACACTACGTGAACTGCAGGTTATGCCCATCATCAGGAACACGTTCATTCGTGAAGACGTCAGGCCATTTATACCTAAAATTTTTGTAACCACCTCCCATACAAAATTTAAAACCATTTTTCCAGAGCCCAATGCATTAAGACCGATAAAAAAGACCGATCTCCCACACCCACTGCTAATTGAACGTAGAACTGTTTTTAAGTTTAGTTTCAAATAAAGCCTTTCTGATGAACGATTATTGTATGAAGTGACAAACCTACCACCTATTACCTACTGTCAATACAAAAATTAAGAATGAAGACCTTAGCGTCTCCACGAACGTGGTCGTGATGATGGGCAGAACCTGCAGTTCACGCAGTGTCAGTGCAATCAATAGCCCTGTATAGAAGTCGTTGGTTATCAATGCATAATTTCAACGCGATCACAGTTTGTAAGTAAGGGAGTTAATGTCCAGAGATCTTAAAATAGAATGGGGACAATAATTCCCTCGTTTTGGCACAAGAAAAAGATTTTCTTATCTAAAAAGAAGCAAAAAATATTTCATAAGACTGAAATTATGGGACTTCCTTATATTTTTTGTGTGGCGCAGGAATTACTTTGTCCACGGGCTGCTTTCAAGCCAAGAATCAAATACTTAATAGTTTTCTTATTATCTTGTGCCATAGGGTGTAAATTCTAACAGTGATGATATGGGAACGTATACCACATTGTACTTTTCAGTCATCATTGGTTCGAATTCTTAGATCTTCCACTAAATAATAGATACAGACAGGCGTTACTTTGCGGAAATTCCTTGCAAAATTTTAGTTAAAATTCCGCGCAAACCCTTCTCTGGTGAAATTTATACTAAATATTTTTTATCCTAGCTTTATAGCTTTTCCACTACTAAAATAGTATGAGGATTTATTTGGTTAAACAGTAAGAATAGCTAAATATCAGCACTTTTGGCACTTTTCGTTTTTGAAATATCTACTGTGTGAAACTATGCGTAAAGTCATATCAATCCATAGGAAATAAATAAGTCTTTGTAGGTTTATCAAATCATATAGCTACATGCCTTTTCGCACGACAGCGGGAGCAACGATGAGATGGCTTTCAAACGTCAAAATTGTGGCAATTCTGATTAGTATAATAATTGCGAATACTAGGCAGTTTTCCATGGACCGTTTGACCGCCGCCGGAGCGCCGCGCCGCCGTCGCAGAGTGCTAAATACCCTTGTAAAATTAGCTCTCGCTGCCCACTAAATTAGCCACCTATGTATTACGCGTACGAGCAAAATATAGCTCTTTTTAGTACGAAACATAGAATATCCGTTGGTCTTTGTTTACCTTATGCTTATTCATCCTACGAGTACCAACCATTCTACAGCACACGATACAACAGGTGTAGTGCAAGACATTGCCAAAAGATTCCACACCCCTTTGTGGTATAGTTATTGTCTCGGCTTCTGAAATTACGACTTGAGAGATGTCAGTCACACATATTTAGCAATCGACCAGCCATCTGTATTTATTTGAATTGAGCCATTTCAAAAGATCTAAGTGGTTACAACAGTTTTAGTAACTTATTGGCAGAAGTATTACTTAGGTTTGGTGGGGTTACTTAGGTGGCAGAAGTGTTACGTAAAATGTTGCAAAGACGCTGTTTTTTCTATTTTGCGTCTAGTGCTCTGAAATTTGCATGAAATGGATTTATATGGTTGCAAGATGCAACTTATTTCTGAAGTCAGAAATATTTTCTTTGTTTTCGATGTTGGTAGATAATTAATTGCAGGCATAGTCTAAGTCGGCCAACGACTTTTTGAATTCTTAACATCGTTAAGAGCGTTTACGCGTAGCGCGCGATGTGTGTGGGACCGACTTGAAATGATTTGCGCGCAGCGTTTTAAAGTAGTTTTAATATATTTACAGATTAATAATAACAACAAAATAATTAAAATTTTAAATGTATGATTTTAAAGAAGATGCTCTGAATTTGAATTTGAATTTGAATTTAATATAAAAATAGCTTACCAATAAAGTATATTGGTAAGCTATTTTTATATTAAATTAAATTTGGTACATCGTTGAAAAAATCATTTAAAATTATTAAATATTCACAGTTTTTTGAATTTTAATTTCTCATAGTAAGATAGCAAAACCAAACATCTTTTTAACTGACTTTTTCCCAAGGATCTTATTGACTGGTTATTATTTTTTGTTAATTAGATTAGATAATCAGTATTTTCATAATATTTTAAACTTCGAAACTGATGCTTAAAGGGAAATTAAGAAAACCTCTAACAAGTTATCTTGATAAAACGCGTACATATGTACTATATTAATCGAAATATTTTCTTAACCAACTATTTGGACAACGAAATTTCCTTAAATTATTATTAACATATAATGTAAGATATAAGAGGTTCATGATATTAACGGGTTTGAAAAGTACTGTTTTTGAGCCAAACTGCGCATTGAAGGCGTAAACGCTCTTAAATCTATTACAATAATGTAAACTTAATCATTTGTATTCAAAGAGTTTGCAAGGCCTGAGCAGATTTAGACCGATATTTTTCAAGTTGTTTACTAGTCATTTAAACTTTTGAGCCTTTCTTTACAACGTTTGGAGATGAACTCAAGACAATTTATATACTTAATGATCAAAAATCGAGTCTTAATCAAGAATATCTTTTATAAAACTGCGCACTCAGAAACTCCCTATCTTTTCCATTGCACACTGTAAAAGTTGGACTGGAGAATGTCAAAAATAATAATTGGACAAGAATATTCTTGGACGAATTCATTAAACATGGCAGGCTAAACAATTGGTTTCTCTTTCGCATCAACTAATCTTTGGTTCCTTAAAAAAAATTAACTTTGGTAGCTTATTGAAACAATTTTATAAACCAAGACGACAAAGAAATGGTTACCAGTAATAAGAAGTTTACTGTGCTGTTTTATGTGTGTGTGCTTTCCGTGAAAATTAAATTAACCAAAGAAGGTAGTCTAAGGTAGTCCAGAGCACGCCCGGGTTGCCTCATCTCAAGTGTCGTGTGGTCACGCGCGGCCCAACATGGCGGCGACGTCGCCCGCCGACTGCGAATGCAGCAGCGCACGCGCAGGCCTCGGGGGGGCCAGCCTTGGGAGAGCCAGGACCCCCGAGGGGGTCGAGCCAAGGGGCGTACTCCCTAGAGGACAGCCTGTGACGAACTCGTGTCTGGAAGCCTCGGTCGGAGTGATCCGCCGCTTTGGATCCCATCTGGAACAAAGTAAAGTTTTATAAGCACGCGGAGTACTATTTATTTATATAAATAGAGAGTGAATTAATCTTACAAAAAGGGTAATAATAACTCCAATGTTAGGTAGGTACTCATTGTGAAATAAGATTGAGCGATAAAACGGATACCATTCGTAGAATGAAAATATTTATGTTTTAATTATATCGATATAAGATTATATCTAACTACCAGTCGGAATTCAGAACTGGGAGAAGTAAAAGTCAATCAATGAATTCCATGTGAACACCTGTCGCTATCGAGTTTTTATGTCTCGTTTTAAGCTTGCACCTAATCGATGCTAAACCTGATTCTTTATTGAACCTAGCGTTTATGTGCTTCGACTTGGAGGGAGATTGAAGGGCCATAAATTAAAACCTTCTACGTACGTACCTACGTAGAGCTACGAGAGTTTAGAAAAGATATAGGTTTAGTAGAGTACCTAGATACCTAATTGGTCAAAACACCTAAATGGTTAGGCTTTTATAAACGCCCATAAAAGGAAAGACATTTTGTAACTTAATTTCATATAATTTGGGGTCAGAATGTTGAGCCATCATCGTTAGAACCATCGTTAGAATTCCTTTAAAATATGAAGTTATGTTTTGGCCATTTATGGTGCCACAGTTTGTCGTGTAAGCCTTGGAAGTTTCATAACAAATATGTTGAAGACAGCTCAGCTCAGCTTTTGAACTTTTCTTTATCACATTCAAAGCTCTGAATAAACTGACTCAAATCTGATGATCATGACCTAGCAAAACCCCTTACAGATTACCCCAACAGAGACGACACTTCTGGGTCTGTAAAGGTACGACGACTGGTTTAGTGGGAATGTTGTTCTACCTCATCCAACTTTAGGCCCAAATTAGAACACGTAGGCATGTGGTCAACAAGCCCAATCTAGCCCTTCTCGTCTCTTCAACAAGTGGTCATTTCAAAGGTATTGCACCCAAAGTGGAGCGAGGCAACCAATCTCTTTTGATCATGCACGCTGTAATGTGGGTTGGTAAATTAATAACAGTTTGAGCTATAGCTGTTAAGATTAATGAGTACTTAGAAAATTATAGCAAATTGAACTTTAGTGGGATAACGAAGTGGAAGCTTTCTCTGAAAACTCGATGCTACCTACTAGCGAAAGACAGCTCAGAACCAAGTTCCCTGCAGAAGTCGGGTCATCTCTACCGCCGGGAAGAGGCCTCTTGAAGTGTAGGTATGCCATTCATTGATACCAACGAGCAGGCACCTATTACCTGTGTTATAAACCCACCACGAAAACCTTGATTCATAATATCTTTTTTTTTTTAGTTTTTTTATCATATACAGGATGGCACATTTAGATCGGTCAGTATGGGAAAGTCTGAAACTATAAGACATACATCTCTTCTTAGAAACCATGTCATCGATTTCAGTAACAAGAAAAACTGCACTCATTCAGATATCGAAAGATTATTTCGAAATCGATTGTGTAGGTCTTAAGCAGTAAATGTTACTATGAAACATGATGTCTAAAATGCATTGTTTTAGAATTGTTTTCATATCCTTTAATTTATTTTAGTAAGTTTTCGAAATTACCACCATTTTTTTCAATACAACATTCAACACGTTTAAGGCGCTGCGCTACCCCGACCCAGAATAGCGCCGCCACCTAGTTTATCTTATTATTACGTTAAACAAAAGAAATTTCTAAAATCCATTGGGCAGTTTGTGGTACCTATCATAACCTTTTTTTTAATGCCTTTGTAATAGTTTTATTTTGTATAGTTTAGACAAAGATGCGAAAACAGAGCTTGGTGGCCAAAAAGAGCAACTTTGCATAAACTATACAAAATAAAACTATTACAGAGGCATTAAAAAAAAGCTTATAATAGATATCACAAACTGCCCAATTAATATTAGAAAATTCCTTTGTTCAACATAATAATAAGATAAACTAGGTGGCAGCGCTATTCTGGGTCGGGGTAGCGCCTTAAGTAACGATCATACTATTGCTTTTTGTATCTTCAGGTGGTGAATTTGCGTTAAAACTGACTCTATGGCTGCTTTTAGGTCTTCAATGGTGTCGTAGCTTGTTTTTTACACTTCATCCTTAACGTAACCCCACAAGGAATAGTCTAGTGGGGTTAAATCGGGTGACCTCGCGGGCCATTTGATAGGGCCGTCCGTACCAATCCATTTTTGAAGAAAGTTCTCATTTAAAAAGGCTCTAGCTCTACTGACTATTGTGAGCCGGTGCTCCGTTCTGTTGAAAATAAAGTCGTTCTTTTACTTCTGCTGACATTTCTCCTAGGACCTCTAAAAAATCTTCTAAGATTTCAAGGTTCTTGAACTGTCCAAACGTCCATCATAAATTTTAATCATGAGAACCTTATACCTCTATGAAGTAGGCCGACCCAGCAGTTAAATGAGAACTTAAATTGACGACGTCCTTCGTGCACTCGTAAGGGATTTTCTCGACTCCAATAGTGATGATTTTTACGGTTGTACATTCCGTTGATAGAAAATTGCGTTTTATCAGAAAATATTACGTACTTTAAAAAATGTCTGTCTTCATCTATCACTTCTTTTATTCAATTGCAAAATCAACACCTGCATGTAAGGCCTGCACTTAATGTATGCTTATAGCACCTGTATTTGTGTTTCTTTAAGGTTCGTTGAATAGTTGAATACGTGAATTTTCAGGGATATCACGGGCTGCATCACGGGTTAAGGCATCTGGTGTAGCTTCAAAATAGGTTATAAAGTTTATTTCCATGTTTTCATCACATATTCTTCCTTTTTTCTTTTTAATATCCATGGGTCTTCAAATTGGGAACAATTTTTATAAATATCTTGCGAGTGGGTAAAATACGTGTCGGATATTTATAATGGTACCAATTTAGTTCACGGGAGCAATTTCTGTCATTTTTAAAGTAAGCTTCTAACAAGTCTAACTGCTCAGTGTTTGTAAAACGCATTTTCTTAACTACACAGAGAAACACTTAAAAAGACCTAAGTAAAATTTGATGTTCCCGCCAATACATTGACACTCCAATGTTTTTTAAATTATTTTATTGCTATTCGGCCAGTCAAACCAAGGCGTTCCATTTTCACATGAGGTACATCACGTTTCTGTATCTACATACTTATTCTAAGTGGACTTTTCAGTTGATTGTTAGATTTTGATTAATAGAAGTAAGCAATAACAATCATAGATAGATAAATAGTAGTCATTTCGAAAACTTACTAAAATAAATTAAAGGATATGAAAACAATACATTTTATTCATTTTAGACATAATGTTTCATGGTAACATTTACTGCTAGACCTAGACAATCGATATCTAAAATATATAGTGTTAGTATTTTTTTTCAAAACGTCCGGGTTCGATTCCCGAGCTGAGACCAAGTTTTATTAAATGTTTAAATGCAGTTTTTCTTGTTACTAAAATCGATGACATGGTTCAGAAGAGATCTTCGTATATCTTATAGTTTCAGACTTTCCCATACTGACCGATCTAAATGTGCCACTCTGTATATTGTTAAGGACTTTTACTTTGCAAAGTATGTCAGTCCTATCATAACCTAAATAATAATAAACAAAATAAAAGAAACAACAAAATTAAGCCTAGCAGTCAAGTAGGCATATTCAAAGATTCATATTATTATTATTATCTTAATTTACAAGTTAATTTTATTTGCGCCTTCCCATCTTCCGAGGACATCCGTAAGGGCTTGTGCGGCGGCAGATTTGGCCGAGGATCTCAAGAGACGCAAATATGCAGGTCTCGACAGAGCCTACATATTTGCTCCCTTTGGGGTCGAGACCCTAGGTCCGTGGGGTACCGAGGCTCTCCGGGTTTTTAAAAAGTTATCTGAGCGTCTGGTCGACGCGACGCGTGACCCGAGAACTGGCGGATATCTGGCGCAGCGCATCAGCATTGCCATACAGCGGGGCAATGCAGCCAGCGTCTTGGGGACGCTTCCGACTGTATTGATATGGATCAGTTGAGCTACCTGTAGATTGTTTGCAACAGTCTGCAGTTAGCTTAATTGTTTCAATTGTAAATACTAGTTCTAATTTGTTTTTATTATTGAATTGTAATTTTATTTTGATTTATTCTCAAATACATAATTGTACTCAGCTCTTACTGAAAACAAAAATTAAAACTTAAGTAGTCTTACTCTAAGTATAATCAGCCGAGTTTCAATTATTATTCAACAAATTATATTTTCATACTAAAATTATTATTTTGGTATTAAAGTACTTGATTAACAAAGATAATTACAATCAATTAATAGCAACAAATTATAACTAGTATTTACAATTGAATCAATTGAGCTAATTACAGAACATGCCCTATGTTCTGCAATTACATGCTATGTCATGAAATTAGAATTGGCACCTAATAACATAAATTAGGCACTAATTCTAATTTCATCATCTGTAATAAATGTACCTTGACTCGACTTTTCTAAATATCCCTTTTAGTTTAAATAAACGTTATTCATTTGGATAATTATTGTTTATTTTATTGCTGTTAGTAAACGAGAAATTGCAACACGCGTGACATCAAAAGCATCATGCATGACTCAATATCCCTGATTAGTAGGTACCTATTTGTAATACGCATCTGCGCAAACGCAGGCTGCGTGGAATCTGCGGTGAGAGGTTACATTGACGCAACGAAACACGATCACCCAGCTAAGATTAGATAGTGTGTAGATATGTAGGTACCTACATCATAATATAACGATCTTTAAAGAAAGGGCCCTGATGGCCTCGGCGTAAGAATCGAAACTCCCATCTCAGCCCGAGGAAGTGGTAAGAGCCGACTCACAGAACCTACCTAAGGAACGTTAACACGGTTCCTACTGTGTATTATTCAACACCAATCTGCCTGCCAAGCGTGATGATGGCAAAATCCCTCTTGTGCTGATAAAATAGGTAGGGATAGATTGGGTCAGGACAGGACTTATGTGATGACGATTTGTGAAACACTGCAGGCACTGAAGACAGGGCACTATGACGCTCATTAGGAGAGGCCCATGTTCAAGAGTCGACTAGCATAGATGATGATGATGATGATGAGGAAAAAGCGATGTAAGAATTGGGAACTCTGAATGAATGGTATGATGATGGGAAAAAACTGATAGAGTAGTAGAGTTCTTGCTGAAATGAAAGGGCATAACCGGGAAGCATTACGTCCATGCTTATGTTTCTCTCAAGGATTTCATTAAACATTTTATTGAATTAAAAGTTTTTTTTTACAATTTTATGTGTTTTGTCTTTTTTTTATTTTAATGTCAATTAACCTTTATTCATTCATTCTTTGTTTATGTTTATCTATAATATGGTTAATCTTCTTAAATCTCGTTGATTGAGATGCAGTGCCGATTTACATAACCATAGATGCGAGTCCGCGGTAGTGTTCATGTAACTTCTTACATGATCGTGATTTAAACCGATTCGAGTGAGGATGGGTTAAGAGAGATATGACTTAAGTGTTAGTAATATGGCGCGCTGTCTCTCGAATGACGTTCTTCCTTTTGGATTAGCTAATGGGTATAGACATAAGTGGGAAATAACTAAGAACGAAACATAGTTGACTAGGTAGGATATAAAGTCGGCTAGGTTTGATAGAAAGTTATTTAAAACAATAATAAATGATTCAATTCAACTCAATAACTTTAGAAAATTATTATAATAATGCAAATATTTACAGTGTACACATTACCTTCGCATCAAATCGTTGAGCTATATACCTATTATTGTTATTTTATGTCCAGCACATCACCAAGTGGCCTGGAAGAGAACTATACTGTTTTTGTTGATTTGTTATGTTTTTCTGTGCTGTTTGTGTGTGAACTTAATAAAAAAATTTATCTATCTATCTATCCCTTTATACTTCCGCGATTGTCAGAATTTCCATTTGTATTATTTTAGTTTTTGTGTGTTACAATAAAGTGCTATCTTTCTATCTTATGCTACTGCTTGCATCATGTTCAAATGAATCCTTTCTGATCAATCAAGGAAATATACAAGAGTCTAGCAAACGCGTCCTTCCTCCCTATACTTCCGCAACAAACTACTCTTAAAGTTATCACATTCAGTACAATAAATCGCTGTTATTACAGCACAGCACGTACCAAGTCTCACACACAGTTGAACCCCGACCTTTGTGAGAGAAAGCTAGGGTTGGCCGACTTGACTGATGCGAAAATTGTGTGCGTACACCTGCACTGTTATACTATGAAAATTATTAAGAAATGTAGATTTATATTGATCAGTTGAACGTGTAAGTAAAAGTTAGTTCCTAAAAACTCTTGATTAGTAGGTATGTTAGCTAATAGCAGCATGATCGTCACAAAACATTTTCATAGATCGTTATTTTCTTACAATATTTCAAGACGAAACCTGATCGATGCATACCATGATGACAGGTTCTGCGGATTGTTGGTTGAAGTGATATAATATATTTAGGTACTTTTCCACAAGTACGAGGAACGGTGAGCAAGTACGGATGCGAAAGACTGTTAGCAGATGCTGGATGCGACAAGCTAAAGACTGAGCGCTATGGCGATGATTATGAAAGGCCCATATCCAGCAGTGGACTATTATGGGCTGATGATGATGTTGATTATGATAAAGTACTCAGGTGGTATTATAAAAGCTTAAGAGTTTGTTGAGAAAACAAAAAGTAACATCGTCTTAAAATGATGAGGTGCTATTTATTGAATATCTATGGAAATGGAACTGAAAGCTAACCAGAAAGTACCTACCTAGTTACTTTACTTTGTATCTGTCAGTACCTGTGTTCTCACAGAGCAACAAACTTGGCACTGAATTGCAAAGAAAGCTTTCGCGAAATCGCCGTGTGGCATGTGGGTGAAGGGTGAAAGTATAAAGTACCTACCTCGGAGGTCTAGATCTCCGTGATAATCTAAGAAGCTGACAGTTTGATACACATTTGGAGTCAAAAATTGGCTGAAATCGTGAGCGATTCTGGCATATAGGGATATAGGTAGTAGAGAATTATCTAAACATTTCACTACGAAACCAATGAAATAAGAATGAGGAATAGTCAGATAGACATTTTATTGGTAAAAGCAAAAATATTATTTAAAAAATTACCTACTTATGAATAAAAATATTACATAATAGTAATGATAATACATCATGTAAAAAAAACCAATAATAATTTTAATAAATGTAATAGGAATAATAATTTAAATAAAAATCAAAGTTTTTTGTCCAGAAAATTCTCGTCGTTATATTAACTCCTGTAAATATTTTAATCTGTACGCCTTCTCGATGAACCACAGCTTGGAGCACCTTGAAGTACCTACACTTACGGGTTACTTAGTCACAAAAGAACGAAACACAAACTAAAATAAGAAAGTACTCATTGAATTTGCTTCGATGCATAGGAACAAAGAGGTAATACAATTACCTACATGGATAAACAAAATATCATTTTGACCCCTTACATATAAAAATCTGGCAACTTTATGCAACCACTAAGAATCGCTTTGTTTTGTCAGAATGAAAAGAAACACTGCTTAAGTTTACATGTAACGGGTACTAAATATAACATGTCGATAGGTATATATTATATATATATATATACTGGATGCATATCAGTCCTCCAAAGTACCAATAGTAATAACTTTGCAACTTTCATATCAATTCGAAACGAATTAGCGCAGTTTTCCTCACGACTCGACAAATCTATACAATCTCCGGGCTAAAAACGACAATGCATCTTCGTTCCTATTCCGCGCTGGGGCAAAACAGTGGGAACTGAGATGGAAAGTGGTAATAGAGGTTCTATTGGTAGACTTTTGATTTTGTTATGAAGAAGCGAAGCAAGCTCTGGTTCACGATCGGGTCAAGATAGAAAATTAAATAGGTGAAGCGCGAACCTACAAAAGCTACCAAACTCTGTAATATTTTGATAAGCAACAAAATATCGATATGTATGTGCATAATGTAGGATCTAGGAACAACTATTATTTCTTCCTGTGCTGTTTGTTTGAGAACCTAATAAAAAGTTTATCTATGTATCTAACTATAATTGGATTTAGAATTCAAGTCATTTTATGTCAACAAAGACTTTTATAAACAAAAACTTAACAAAAACTAATAACAATAGCAGATAACAAGGTAACAGGAACGTAATCACTACAAACCAAAACACAAACTTCAACAACACATAATTATTTGCACACGCCCAGCGAAAAATTTACAAATTCGATCTAGAAAAGGAACGAGCTACTAATGAAATGATCAATGAAAGCTTTCATAACCAAAAACTGTTTCAAACTTCTTCTATTGCCTCCGATGATACCACTGTTATAAAATATTTACCACCAATGTTTCTTTGGTATTGTAACGTCTTTGTTTACAAAAACGGCAA
Organism: Eupithecia inturbata; assembly: GCA_963662085.1. Classification (NCBI taxonomy): domain Eukaryota; kingdom Metazoa; phylum Arthropoda; class Insecta; order Lepidoptera; family Geometridae; genus Eupithecia; species Eupithecia inturbata. Next base: position 1,683,065 of record OY759180.1, on the reverse strand, counting down.
TGGCCTTTATTAACAAAGAAAATTACAATCAAATTATAACTAGTATTTACAATTGAAACAATTAAGCTAACTGCAGACTGTTGCAAACAATCTACAGGTAGCTCAACTGATCCATATCAATACCAGTCGGAAGCGTCCCCAAGACGCTGGCTGCATTGCCCCGCTGTATGGCAATGCTGATGCGCTGTGCCAGATATCCGCCAGCTCTCGGGTCACGCGTCGCGTCGACCAGACGCTCAGATAACTTTTTAAAAACCCGGAGAGCCTCGGTACCCCACGGACCTAGGGTCTCGACCCCAAAGGGAGCAAATATGTAGGCTCTGTCGAGACCTGCATATTTGCGTCTCTTGAGATCCTCGGCCAAATCTGCCGCTGCACCAGCCCTTACGGATGTCCTCGGAAGATGGGAAGGCGCAAGTGTGTCGACGCATGTAGCGTCCCACACAATGGGCCTCCCCATTTATAAAATTATTTTATAAAATATATCTAGGATTCTAGAACCGAGTATAGGAGCTTACATGGCAAGTTATCATAATCCATGCTTTTATTATCTAAGTATACTTTATATGTGAATGAAAGGTACCAGGCAGACAGAGTTACTGTCTATCCTATCTGTTACCGTTTAATTTAAACAATATATACCTATGTAAACGGTTGGCCGAATGTAAATGGAATTTGGTTGTCATTTGTATGGTATCGCGGGAAAGGACATATACATATTATGGCTGGTTTTACTATCCAGAACAATACGTGCAAAGCCGCAGAGCTAGTATATCATAAAATAGTAGATAGTTGTCGATGTCTAAACTTTCAGCGGACCGTCTTTGATGATACTATTAACAATTCAAATTATGATAATCCCATAACATTCACGTAATAAATTGCATAACATCTATGTAAATTAAATACATTTTCTTATTCAATACTAATTAATATACAGAACATTCAAGATTTACATTAATTTCCTACTGAATCCTGTGTTTGATTTCTATTTTATATAACTTTTTAGTATGTATGTAGAAAGCGAATATTATTTTATATCTTGTGTTATATCTTGTGTTATATCTTGTGTTATATCGGTGTGACCTGCACATCGTTATTATGTATCTAATTACTAATATTCTTCTCGTAAGACTAGCTGTGCTAATTAAATACTGTAGTAGGTATCATTACGAATGTGATCGGGTTAACAACGAACCTTGTTTGGGTGTACTTTTGCAAGGATTATTCTAGGAGCATAAGGCTTCCTTACCTTTTGACTATAGCTACCTAGGCTGAAGTAGTAGCCGGTATTGCAATCTAAGAATGGTTTCCTTCTCCACCTCCACAGCCTATATTGGTCCACTGTTGGACCCAGGCCTCCCCTGATAAGCGCCTTTTTGGATTTTTTTCTCACGGGGGGTAGTACCCATAAACCTCACGCTGGGCATGCGGGTTGGGGATCGCATGGTGGCAGAATTGTTCTGCAGGGGCGCTGCTGCCCGCCCCCGGTGAATATCCCTTAGTCGCCTCTTACGACACCTACGGGAAGAGCTGGGGTGGTGCAAATTCTAAGGTGGCACCACACAGCACGCGTTACCGTGCTGTGTGGTGCCGTGCTTACACATCACTTGCTTTCCTAGGTACCTAAAAATTACATTTCTACATCCAAGACTAGCAAGTCTTGGATGTAGTATACTTACAACAGTGAGTATCAATAGAAATAAATTAGACTTGAACCGTCTGCCAATAAAATTTACATCGGATTACATTAAAGAACAAAGTAGATTGATTCTGCGAGTCATCCATTGAATGTGTATGGTTTGTAATCGTTTTAGAAGTTCACACGGTTGCGTCACCTTACCTGCTTGATGCCCATCGTGACTTTCCCATCGTGCGTAACTGAATTACTGGTTCTCAAACTTGCTTATGTGTATGTAAGAAATTAGTAAAATAATAGAGAAAGTATAGGTAGAGCCAGATCCAACACACCACATGTACTTTATTGACAAAGAAAATTACAATTCAATAATAGAAACAAATTAGAACTGGTATTTACAATTGAAACAATAAGGCTAACTGCAGACTGTTGCAAACAATCTACAGGTAGGTTAACTGATCCATATCAATACCAGTCGGAAGCGTTCCCAAGACGCTGGCTGCATTGCCCCGCTGTATGGCAATGCTGATGCGCTGCGCCAGATACCCACCAGCTCTAGGGTCACGCGTCGCGTCGACCAGATGCTCAGATAACTTTTTAAAAACCCGGAGAGCCTCGGTACCCCACGGACCTAGGGTCTCGACCCCAAAGGGTGCAAATGTGTAGTCTGTCGAGACCTGCATATTTGCGTCTCTTGAGATCCTTGACCAAATCTACACCACATTGAATATTTGACAAAATTCTAGCCATGTCGTATCGTGTTAGATTGCTTATTTATTATTTATACATACATAGTAGGTACCTAATGATATAATAGTGCCAATTCCGATGTTGCCAAAACTAAACTAATCTAATTTGATAGCACTTAAAATGATGCAATCCTTTTTATTTCGAGTATATAAGGGACGGCAACATTTTTAATCCTGTCAAATTAGTTTAGTTTAGTTTTGGGGACATACCCAAAACTAAACTAAACTATCCCTGTATACCTATTAAAAGAAACTATATCTAAGTACAAGAAATAGGCAGATCATTGCGAAGATTCTTGCGATGTTACGTTGTGTCGAAGCGCATAAATAAATTTCTCATCTATACCTACACCAATAAATTTAAATCTATTTACATTATTTGCACAATTTAGCACGGTAACTTTGTTAATAGTTGGCAGAAACCTAAGTACAAAAAAGTAAACCACTTGCAAAATGTTGAGCTCCACTGACCCAATGTGAACCCGCTCATTGTGGAACACCGACATTATCGGCGTGACCCGAGAAGTTTGGAAGCCGACATGCTTATCATCGGCAAATATTTGAGGAAGTCATTCGTCTGCCTTTGTGTTTGCTGATACTATTTGATTTCACTAGGTAACTGTGGAAATTACTTGATAATAGAGTCTCTCGCTTCTAGAGTGAAATGAGATGCGCTACGGATGGATGAATTTTATAGCTTATTTTTTTAGGTCACCTCTAAGCGCACTCGAAAGAAGATAACTTGTCCTCCATTCTGATGACGATGACACACGTCCTCAAAATAAACTTGAAAATGCCAGTTTTGATTGTTAGTCAAGATATAATATTATAGGATAGTAACTAAACTAGCTGGCTAGGTACTCACTCTAGGCATCTGTGTAGGAAGTGGAGGAAGGCAGGGTCGTCACCCCTCACGGCTGCAGCAAGGGTGCGAGCCCCAGGTCTTCGTTTCCGTCCCTTAGAGTTCGTCACAGTGCGTGGTGCGCCTTTTGAGTCTGAAAGTGACACAAAACAAACTAACAAAATGCGCTATCCATCCATCAGTAGGTTTTCATATTAAGACTAATCTTAATTTTCATAAGTCATCCATCATACTAAGTTTGGATGTTAATTACCCCTTCACAAAACTTAATTTTTTTTTTCATTTTTATAGTTATCGTTAAAAAAACTGTAAATATTGACGGTTGTGCGTCTAAAATAAATTAAGACGCACAAAACATATTACAACCACAAAAACTAAAAATTTTTCAATAATTTACGTCTAAATCTTGATTGTAACAACCTATGTGCATACTGAAATATTAATATTACAAGCAAAACATGTAGAGTAAAAAGGTAAATCCTAAAAATATTTAAAACAAAAGTAAAGGAATAAAGTCATTACGCTCCCAAAACCTCATTCCGCTCACATTCCTAATTCCACAATAATGTAAGCATAGAATCAGGGACTTCATTGAATTTCGCGTTATTTGCTGCTGTAGTTGCTGAGATATTAAAGACCGAAAAAAGGACAGAAAAAACGAGACCGGGTTTCGAAACTGATCTCCGATTTTCGAAACCCATTTTTAATTTTAATCGGATTTTTTTTTACTTTAAGATAAAAGCCGATAAGACCGCCCATTGTCCTTGTGTCTTATGTAATGCCTTTTGTATTGTATTTTTGTGGGTGTACAATAAAATATTTTTGTATTGTATTGTATTGTAAAAAACATAGGCTTCTTTTATCTCATAAATCAGTTCCCACGAGATAGAAATAACCTATATGTATAAAACGCGTCCACAGAGACAACGCGTACAAAGCCGTGGGCAGAAACTAGTCCTAAATAAAACATGTGTTAGTTTATTGGGCTAGTTTTTTGGTGGTTACTCTAATGGGTATTAGACTAGCAGACACATATACAATAAATCTTATTTTAACGTGAGTAGACCTTCCTTTAACTTACCAAAGAACAGTCGTTTTCTCGTGGCATGCAGTAGAAGGTCTGGTGGTGGTGGTCCTAGCAGTTCCATGATGCAAGCCAGCTGTTCCGACTCGTTCTCTCCCGGGAATAGGGGGTAGCCCGTATGGAGTTCCGCAAGGATGCAACCTGGACCAATGGAATAGATGATTCATAAGCTTGGTTATGTGTTTCAGATTCGCCTGTCATAGTTAACATTAAGGAAATTTAAGTCGTGACTATGTTTGTCACGTTTATGAATAATCGAAAGATATTGTATTCAATATGATAATCGATTTTTCTATAAGTCACATTATGTCATCAATATCGCTAAAACCAGAGTTCTTAGCGTACTAAGGCAAATTATTGAACTACCGAATACTTTTTTAAATATTTATAGGTTTTGCATTAATAATTTATGTGTTAGTTCCGAACACAAGATAATAAATATTATGACCCAGATGACTTGGTGAAGAATGCACCTACCAAACCTTTCATTTCACTCAACGCACATAAATATACAAGTTTTGCCAGATAATAATATCCATAGAAAGAAAGTCTGAACAACACAATACTTTCACATGTAACGTTAACTTGGCAAAGTTCTACTTCCAGTACCTCCTTACATATCAAGTTCTAGTCTGGACCTAGAACGGTACCGGCTCATCAATCAAAACCGCAAGCAACAAGTGGCCCATCCATTGCGTAAAAACGAGATTCTTTCGGGTTTTGATATCGCCGTGCGAACGTTCCTTTCCCCGAGCTTTCTACAAGCCGCATGACGCAAGATGGCAGACGTTATTGGATACCTACGTAATATCTCATTCTCGCCTCATTGACATCATCTGTCGTGAGTTGTGGCCTAAATAGCATTTTGCTGTCGATTTGTTGCCGAAATATAATCTTTATGATCCAACAAATGCGGTCCACTTTCCATTCGTCGTTTCTACTGTTGTTAGTGAGTCAAAGGTTTTATAGTATGCGTAAGAAAGGAATTCCGTATGTAGTATTGTGTCGAATGGCATCATTTAATATGATTGAGTGAGAAGTTGCAATCATCTTATTATAATAATTATTGACTCACAAGACCCGGAAACATCCCGATTCTACCGCAACAGTTTTGATTTTTTTAACTCTAAGCCCACAAATAAACTGTAGCCACGATTAGGTTAACTCTGGGTAGTAAAAAAATACGATTCTTTATTAACAGAAAAAAACATTTAGGTATCAAACGTAATGTTCGTTCTGAACATGCCCAATGCTCTATCCTGGAACATGATTATGGAACATGAATGAAGAAGAAAAGAAGGAATTTTCCTAGCATGATGATCAACACATACCCATGCTCCACATATCAATAGGCGTGCCGTACTGCAGCCCCAGGATGACCTCGGGGCTCCGGTAGAACCTGGATTGGATGTACGTGTATACGCGCGCATGCGTGTAGCAGCTGCTGCCGAAGTCGATAACCTTGATGGATGAACTGCCTCGCGCTTTCAGCAGGATGTTTTCCTGGAAATTTAAAGAGTTAGGGTTTTCTTTGAAGATACATGTAGATAATTATCTGCATGTACACAACCCTATAGGGGGCATTCATAGGATAGCAAAGTAGTACCTACCTACGTGCAGATCAGAACTTGACTCATGTCAAGGTAATCAATCAATTTACGTATATAAAATGAAGAGAAGTAACACAGAGAGGTAGTAAGTACCTATTATTATATATTCTCTGACAGAGATCTAGGACCAGAGTTATTTGAAATTGCCAATCCTTGTGCTATGATTGTGACTAAGGTCACAATCAATAATCAATATTGACCATATATATTATATAATCAATATTGTTAGTCCAAAGTAGATTATGATCTACTAATAACAATAAAAATCACAACAATGAAATTAAACATCTTGCAAAACTGCTGACAAATGGTTCCAAGATACTCACAGGCTTCAGATCACAATGTATGATATTCTCGGCCTCCAGCAGCCGCAGACAGCGCAGCAGCGAGCTGGTGAACCGCCGGATCAGGCTGAGGCTGAAGCCCTGGTAGTTGTTCTTCTTTATTAGCTCATACAGGTTGATGCTGAAAAAGAACCAGTCTCTTTTTTAAACGCTAATAAATTAACTGTAGATTTTGTCGGAATTGTAAAAGTATAGAAGGGATCCAGGTATACCTACCAACAAAATCTATCAGGTCAGTCACACTCATTTTGGAGCTAAAGACGAACATTTTTTAACATCGAGAGAAGAGCGAAGTGCAAGACATTAATCAAAGAAGCTGATCTTACCACCATATGGGATAACAAGCTTGGAATAGAGAGTTCAGAGAGAGAATAAGTTGTAGTGGGTCCATCTGGACCAACTTCAACTTGTTCAAACTCTTGCTAGTTCAATAGTTCCTAGACTCTGGAGCAACTTCAATCAGCTTTGGAGGAAGTTGGTCGAGTATTGGATAAAATCCCCTGTGCAATATGCTCACCTCATAAGCTCAAAGCTGATGCACAAATGGTTCCTAAAGTAGAAGTAGTCCAGCATATGAATAACGTTGTGCGCCTGCTCCTTATCTTTCAGCCTCAGGTGGTCCAGAACTCTGACCTCCACCAGAGCCTGGATAAACAGAATAAATAATTTTCAAGGCTTAGAATTTTCTTCATCATTCGAAAAGGATTTATTTGAAACACGACAAAACACAAACAAGAAGAAGTAAAATAAAAATGCAGGAGCCACAAAACGATGTCTGTCCTAGCATGTGCTGGTTGGGTTCGCCCACAACCAACGCTGGTCTTCCGACAGAGTCATTTAGTAGTTGAAATGACAACGGTCTATGTCTTCTGGGAGACTGGCTTTCCGAGTGTTCTAAGACATAAGTAAATCTGTCATACTTGCCTGATGGTGGAACCGCTTCTTATTCCTAATGATCTTGATGGCAACCTGTGTTCCCAACCGGTGGTCTAACGCCCTAATGACCTGCCCGAAGGAACCTTTGCCGATAACCTCGAGAATCTCGTACCGGTACGCTATGTGGTCGTGGATTGGCTGTGGAAGAAAACAGCTCATAGGGTATTTAAAATTTAAGGACTATAGATTGGCAGGGACCAAACAGGATCAAAGTATAGTGCCTGTAGATAAGAAAGGTAAGAAAGAATAAGGTACTCGTAGGTAGTGAATTCCTCAGTCCGTCAGTTGACGTCTTTGTCGTGACTCACCGTTCACGGCAATGCCAAGGTGACGAGAAGCCTGATTTTTCAGTCTTAAGTTCAATTAGGCTAATCTAATTATCCAGTCACATGTGTCCTAATCATGACCATCTAAAAATAGTAAAACCGATTGAAATTAAATAGTATTTATTTGCTAAAATATAGGTTTGCAATGGTGGTTTTACAATAGAGTTTCACTATATTTGACCTTTGATTCGTGCAAATGTGTAAACTTAAAAATAACTATAATTAGAGAATATTAGATTATAACATTAAGTACTGCATGTCAAAAATTAAAATAATGTCCATTTAAATTTCACTTATACTATATAGGTAACAGTTATCACAATGCCAATTATATAATTTATGATTAAATTCATTATCTGTCAGTTCTCTCATGTCATGTGGAAGTTTGTTATATAATTGTATGGCCATTGCGTTACAGTTCTTTTTACACATTTCTAGTCAAAAATTCAGGCACCTTTAATGGTTGTTTTACTATGTTTCTTCTGTATATAGACTTTTCTCTCTCAAACAACGTTGTTATTTCTGACAAATTTTAGCATCTCGAAAATATAGAGTGAAGGAAATGTTAACATTTTATGCTTCATAAATAAAGGTCTACAAGAATCCTAGAAGACTACCTCTGTTTTGTATTATCTGTGTACCTATCGATGTGTAATTTCCGACACAATGTAAATTGTTTGAGAATAAATGAAATGAAAATATCGAAAAAGCTGGATTCCATCTCGTAAAGGGTGAAGTTCAATGATTGTATAAGGAGTTCACCTTAGTGTAACTCCCGTTCTCATCGTCAAACCCGCAGTTGTTGGGATGGTTGGGTTTCGCCAGGACCTTTTCTGCTTCCAAGCCGAGGAACCACACCTCGGGGTACTTGCGGATCTCATTCCTTTCCCACTCTGATAGGCGGTCTCCGTACATCTTCAGGGCTTCTGAAATAGGAAAGGAAAAGTGAAATATTAATTATTAGCAATCATGGACCAAACAAAACCTATTCGTAAAACAATACCAAAACACTGACATGGAAGTAAGTAGTAGTGTAGTATTTTTGTTGGTGTTGTCCTTTTTCGCTCATTTTGCGACATCCATGGTTACTCTTTAAGCTATAGGCTAGCAATCATTTCAATCTAATAAAAAAGATATTTTTTTTAAATGGTAAACATGGTCTCTTTAACGTAAACCACGAAACATAAAATCCCTAGTTTTACTAACTTCGATAAAACGACTTTTGTTTTATGCGCCTTAAAAAGTTTACAGAGCAACCGACTTTATATCGTAATTTCAGGGTGACTTTACAGGCAGGCACAGCGCTAGGCGAAATTTAATTAAGTCTCACAAACATCGAGATAGAAATTAGGATTTTACCTCGATGCTCACGAAGCACTAAATCTTTATATTATGATATATGTATTATATTTTCATAGCGATAAGGCCGCCTTTGTACTTCGTCTACTCATAGCATTTATTTCTGTATTGTTTTCTGTCTTTGTGTGGTACAATAAAAAATGATCTATCTATCTATGTTATTTATGAGACATAATTTTACCTTACTTACTTTAATTAAAACGTAAATCAAGCATAAACCTTTAACAGAAAAGATAAAATGAAAGAATGCTGGTAGTACTTCTAGTATCCCACCAAAAGTAAACACAATTTATAACGCAATTTATTTGTTAAATACAGCACACATATTGGAAGTTCTGCTTAAAGAAATTAGTTACCTATTTAAGTTATTATATACAATACCTGGGTAGAATGTACCTACCTAATGGAAAAGGAAAAGATTGCCGCATCATAAGTACGTTATCAAAAGCATTTACACCTGGCTGGACCTATCGAGTAGTAGGTACCTTCAAAGCCAAGTAGCTAACACATTATCCTGTTGTGTCGGCGGCGTCAGACCTTTATGATACAAAGGACTAGCAATATTCGATTAAAATAGGTACAATGCCCAAGGGACTCAAGGTCTTTGACTGGAAATTTCCTGACAAGGACTCAAAGGTACAAAGACACATTTTCCTTTTACAACTCTCCAAGTTGTAAAAGGAAATAATGTATTGTCGTCGCATTCTTACTTACTTCATAATCATAAGTTACAAATATCAATTCATCCATCCATCTTAACTTTCGCATATATATATTATTATAATACTAGCTGCTGCCTGCGCTTTTTAGTTAGCCTATGTCCTCCACGGTATACCATACCATCCTGCCAAATTTTATTGAGATCTGTTCAGCCATTCAGGCGTTAAAAGGTCACACAACAAAGTTAAGGGACAGACTGATAAACAGACAGACAGACAGAGTTACTTTCGAATTTATAGTTAGTACCTACGAGTATAGATTAGTGAGATGCGATGATTTATGAAGTTGACTCTACCACATCCTATGAAATAATCCTTTGCACTATTGTACTTGTGCTTATACGTTTTATTTGCAATGTGTTTGCCGTCCATTTTTGACAAAAGATACCTACAATTTGCAGCTTGACCCTGATAAAAAAATCCTCTGGCCCAGAAACCGAATAAAGCTATAACGTCAAGTTCTCCACCCAGTTACGAAATAAAAAAAGCCTACAGTAACCATTGATCCAAGTAAAACAGGGGAGATGAAGGCTCAAATAGGTGCAATTAGGTCCACCCACTTCAGTCATAGCCGGACCGGGGCGGGCGCCGCCGCCGACGTTCGTGTTACGCGTGCTTGCTACGACGTAACTTTAGTGTGATTTATTGACTAAAATACTACAGCAATGCCCTTGTGTTTGTTCATAATAATTGTTGCACAAAGTTGGAAATGTAACTGTGAGCGAGTGTTTGCGTGTAGTTGTAACACAGGCCAATAGTTGAGTAAGCGCTGAAAGAACGTACCATATCTACAGATTTTAGTTAAATCTACGACAGCAACCCAAGTTTCCATCATTTATGAATGCTGGACAGTTGCGGCGAGGCCTTGCTATTAAGTGCGCCTGTTGACCTACATCTCGGCACTTCTCCAGCTGAGATAAATGTTAGAGCGAAAGGTGCCTCTACAATCAGCTGTGAAAATACGTCGTCAATTTTATTTGACTCGTCACTTTTAGATTAAAGAGCTCTGAAACATTTTTCCTCATACACATACCTCCGGTTGTTTCATTTAAATAATTAAATTAACTAACCAATTACATGCCAACTACGATATTTCTTGTCATTGTCAATTTGGCAACTGTTTGACAGGATATGATTATGATGGTCACGGGTTGGCACGAGATTCAATTTTTTTTGTGTTGTTTATTTTTTCCGCTGTCTACTATATGGAATAAAATTAACAGAAAAGTAATTTGCCGCAAATCTTAAACCATTTTCTATTAACCTATGAAAAAACTAATTTCTGTTCACTGGTATTTTTAGAGCATTTGAGAAATAGGAAATTTTTGGCTAAAAATCAAAATTTTCCCAAATGCTCGCAAAATACAGTTAAATCGAACTTGGCTTTACCAGGGGTTCATAGAAAATGTTTTACGATTTGCGGCAAATTACCTTTCCGTAGTTTTATTCCTTGTAGAACGCAGAATTAAATTAAAAACCACGAAAAAATTTTAATCGCGCCAACCCGTGACGATCAACCTTAATTTAGCTATTCAGCGCTAGACCTTTTTTCATAGCTCATATCTAGACAATGATTGGGAATGGGTAAAAAGTGTATAGAACCAAAGTTGTAGAGAATTCAGCTCTTATTATGATAACAAAATTTTACATATTACCGTTTACGAGAAGTAACCAAAAAAAAATATACAGGACCACCTCAGAGGGGTGGAGACTTTTAATATGTTTGGCTCTCCTAACTACTTCTAACTAGTCCAACCAAACAAAGTTTTTTATTTATTTATTTATAAGTCAAACTTTCTAATGAATAATGTAAAATACTGGAAAGCGCACGTTGACATTATGTACCAAATTAAATAAGTTTGTTTATGTACTTTATAGGTTGCGGAAATCATCAAGCTATAGTACAATATTGACGGCTTATCATGGATACGCAGCCTCAACCCTGAAGTACGTCTTGATTCTTTGGGGTAATTCTACCGACGCGACGCGACGTTACCAGAGCCTTTAAGAAGTGTGTTCGTGCGATTGTGAGAGTACCTCCCTGGGAATCGTGCAGGCCTGTTTTCCGAAATCTTAATTTATTAACTTTGCCTAGTATGTATATTCTTGATGCTGCTAAATTCGCTAAGGAACTCAAAAACCTTTTTACGAAAGCACGTGATTTTTACCCAAGGGCTGTTAGGAACCCAGATAGAAATTGTTTTCTCTAGAACGCCCAGAACTGCTCTTTACCAAAAAAGTTGTCATGCGATGTGTGGACGCATTTTCAATAAGATAGATAAGATATCAAAGAGTTACCTTGCAAAGCTTTTGCATTTAAGTTAAAAAAGTGGCTTATTGACAAATCGTTCTTTATTGTATCTGAATTCCTTAACCATCGAAATTGACATTATATAAATTCAATGACATTTTAAGATTAACTCATTTTATATATTTTTATTTAATTTACATGTATTCTAAATTCTGTTCAATTTAAATTTATATTTTGTGTCTATTTTGCATGCCGAATTTACCGGTGAATTATTTGAACTTATTTTAAGCCAATAACTTTATAATACCATTTTTCATGCAATAAAGTGATTATGATTTTGAAGTATTGAAAACTTGGGAGTAATCAATATAATATTTTCGCAGCTGACTGAAAGGTTGGTTTCCTATTGGAAGGTATTTTTAGACTGAACTTGATTCTAAGGTGGGGTAAAGAGGTGTGGAGGGTAAACAAGATTCATAACAGACATAAAGGTATGGAAATAAAATCTGGAAATGTAAGACGGAAAGTAAGTACCTTGGTACTTACCTCCTTTTTGCTTTTTAAGGTTCCGTACCCGAAGGGTCAAAACGGAACCCTATTACTAAGCCTCCACTGTCCGTCCGTCCGTCCGTCCGTCTGTCACGTGGCTATATCTCATGAACCGTAAGAGGTAGACAGTTGAAATTTTCAGATAATGTGTATTTCTCTGGCCGCTTTAAAACCAAATGATAAAAATAAAATAAATATCAAAATTAAAGGGGGCTCCCATACAACAAACGTGATTTTTTTGGCTATTTTTGCTCTCGAACTACACTACTACAATAGCTTTCGTGTGCGAGTCGACTCGCACTTGACGGTTTATTTTTTCTTGGTCTCATAATAATTGCAAGCAAGCAGTCTTTTAGCTTCTACATGCGAGGACACATATAAATGGTTACGTATGAGTTATCAGGTAATTTTATTTATAAAGTGTGTACCTACAATACTACTGTTTGTTCTCCGAATACACAAAATAAAATAAATAACTTCTAGTTGTAGTTGTAATAATTTTACTCGGCATAGATAAGGCCTATAAATAAAATAAATAAAAATCTTTTATTTCGGGCAACAAAGGATCCATAATTTGTTAAGTAATAAAATATTACAGAATCTTATAAAATTACTTATGCCGAGAGAAGTTTGTGAATTTGATTTTAACCATATTTTAACGTAGAGTTTTGGTTCAGAGACCTAGGTTGTGCATAGTAGTGGGGTATAAGTTCAATTCATACATTTCGGATGGCTTCGCACGCGTTGTTCCGGGATAAAAAGTAACCTTTATTTTGATGCAGGCCTAGAACTTACATCTGTGCCAAATTTCAGCCCGATTTGGCCTTTAGTTTAGAAAGAGAAGTGGGACCTAGCTAAAGCCGGAAACTGACCGGGGTGTTTACGGGGCGTAATGTACGAGTATCTACCATTCGCAGTGACTATGATACGTTACGTTACGCCGAGTGCTAAAATCCGTCTGCTCTTTGCAAACGAGGCGTGAGCGCCTTCTTTCCCAACCCAAAATCAGGCCAAAGTTCTTTTAAAAAAAACGTCTTTGTATAGGTACGTCATTGTGTGTTACTAAATAATAACTTGTTATTTTTACCTCTATCTTTTGTAAGTCTGTGTAATAAGGTTTAATAAGTTAACAAAATGAACAGAACACATTTTTACTTGTTACTTTATAATCGGTTATTCCCCGAACTGACTGATAAAGCCAGGTAGTTCTGACGTCATACTCATGGTCGCTTAGGCTGGTGTTACACTAGCGCAGCCGTTCTACTAAATTATGGTCGTTTCACAGCGTCGTCATCTAGAAACCGGTAGATTTAATTTTTATTTACTTACAATGAATGATTATTTTTTCATTATTTACAGTAAGAACCTACAAACAATCTACAGGTAGCTCAACTGAAACATATCAATACCAGTCAGGAGCAAAGTCCCCAAGACGCTGGCTGCATTGCCCTGCTATATGGCAATGCTGATGCGCAGCCATACCTGTAGATTGTTTACAACAGTCTGCAGTAAGCTCAATTGTTTCAATTGTAAATACTAATTCTATTTTATTTCTATTAAGTATTTGATTGTATTTTCTTTGTAAGTATCTACTTATCACATTTATTTGAGAGGTACCTATGTATACTACTTGTCTGAACATCGTTTTGATCGTTATGTTTAGTGTTCTTAGTTTTATTGCTGTAAATAATTTGTGGTACCTACCTGTTAAGTTATGTGAATTAAATGATTAATTGCAAATTTTATGTAGGTAATCTAAGGATCCATAGGTATAGGTAGTTTGAACTCAACATTTTTATTTATTATTATTATTAGGTAACTTGAATACCTACCTATACCCTTATACTAAACTGTATTTATAATAGGCATTAACATCAACATTTTAAATGTTTTAAAACTTTAGTGCAACTTTAACTATAAAATATAATAAAACAATTTTTTTTAAGTAGGTAGATCTACCAATATAATTATTTATACGCATATGCAGTAATGACGTGATGTATTAAGATTGTAGTGACTCGCCATAAATAGTATTTTAATAATAAAAGACCGGAATAAATAGATAGAATATATATAGATTTAGAAATAGGAGGTGTTAATAAAATAAAACCGTACAGATACATCCCCATACTTACCTACCAACAAAAATAATTTATACGTCATCGTGTCTAACAGCGTCTACTACCTACATTTAACGTCGCGTCACGATAATTTAACGCTGGCTGTAAAACCAGCCTTACAATAGCGTATCATTCGTTCTGTTCGAATGAATGATTATATTCATTCTGACTCGTTCAGTCAGAATGGAATACTAATAAATAATGATACATTTGATGAAAAGTTTGCAGTTTGTGATTGTTTGACTTAGACGACGATCGATACAATTTATTAAGTTTTGTGTTGTGCACACGGCCGGCACACACTAGCATACTGTGCACGGTACGTACCGTATTGTAGGTAGGTATATTCTTAGAAACATAACATTTCTAACCTCTAAATTTAAAATTAGAATTCGTGTATTTTTGTTCAGGAATTAACCTTAAATTGCTATGGGAAACTATAAAAACTATTTGTGAAAAGTGAAATAATATAGAGGAGGAAACGGTTTTGTTTGTTCGTTGAGATGAAATTAAAAAACCTAGGTGATTTGTGATTTTTCCGAGTGTTCTGGGTATTTTCTATGTATAATCAAAAATATATATCTATGTATGTATTGTATTAAGTATATCAGTCGTCTAGTACCCATAACACAAGCTCTGCTTAGCTTGGGGCTAGATGATGCTGTGTGGATTGTCCAGCATTATTATTATTATTATTATTATTATGGTACATAACCAATCTTTTATAATTAAATAAGTTATTAGGGTGTTCCTCAAGGACCCACTGGGTAGGTAAATATGTCAACAATAAAAACTTAGTGGTAGTTAGGTAGGCAAGGTACTACCTACTAGGATAAATAATATTCCATAATAAAAAAAAATACCTTAAAAAGTAGGTATAAAAATATATACTTAGTAGGTTTAAACCTATTTTTATTTATGGTGGACCCACTATGATAATTTGTAACATAGTTTTTAACATTTTAATAATTAGGATGGGATGGATTAAAATAGGTACTGGCAGGTATTGCCATTAAATGTATGTAAGCTGCATTACTGCTTAGGCCATCCTCGAGGTATAATGTTTGTAAACATCTCACAAAACCAACATCCAGAATTCTCTTTTTGGCTTGAGTTTGAAAAATATTTGTGACAAAAAATAATTATCCATCTAAGGAAAGCTCTCAAATCAACAAGTAGTACCTACCTACAAAGTATATAAAAAATAAAAAATGTAAATTAAATATATTTACCTACTCCGGCCAAACTCAAGATACAATGTTTGTTAACATTGTTCTTGTTCCCATTCTTAAGGTGGGTCATTTTGGTTGGCGTGAGATTATAATAAAATTATTTTGTGGTTTATAAATTTTTCTACGTTCTACAAGGAATAAAACTAGCAGAAAAGTAATTTGCCGTAAATCTTAAATTATTTTCTATTAGGTATCTTATGAACAAACTAACTTGTATTCTCTGGTATTTACATAATAAGAGAATTAAGCTGGCTTTTGATTATGAGATGTAATATAATATATTATATCACATCTTGAGATATAATATTTTATCCCTCGTCATTCATTTTGTACGAGACCGTTCACACTGTGCTATATATTACATCCCAAACTATAAATATTTTTTCGACCGATCGAGCGATATTTAGAGGTGTATATTTTACCTCACGTCCCCGGACACCGCGCCTCCACCTGCCTCGTCCTCAGTTTGAATGGTGACGTTCGTGTCAACTGATGATCACGAGTTTTAAATTTTTGTTTTTGTTAACCATAGATGTTAATATATAATCTTCTCTTAGTCTAATGATGCGATATCCAGAATCGACGTTTATTATATTTTATCCATAATAATGATACCTACATGTCAATCGAATACAGCATCGTCGTCTGATGAACTGTCGTAGGAATCAACCAAAACAATCTCAATATTATCCATTTCAGAATTCAACCGTTTCGATAAAGAATGTTATGACACAGTGGTGACCGAAGCTGAACTGTACCAAAATATATATCTTACAGTGTGAACAGCAATCGCGGGATGTAATATATAGCTCAAGTAGTAATATATATTACATCCCATAGTCAAAAGCCGGCTTTAGGGCAAAAAAACAACAAATTTCCAAATGCTCCCAAAATACAAGTGAAACGAAGTTGGTTTTATCAAGGGTTCATAAAAAATGGTTTACGATTTGCAGCATATTACTTTTAATAAAAAAAAATATCTCCCGCCAACACGAAACGGTCCACCTTAAGAATGGGAACAAAAACAATGTTAACAAACATTGTACCTTGAGTTTGGCCGGAGTACGTATAGTAGGTATATTTAATATACAGTTTTATTTAATACCTACTTTTTAATCGCTTTCGACTGGAATTGATTATGGATCAGTTGACCTACCTGTAGATTGTTTGCGACAGTCTGCAGTTAGCTCAATTGTTTCATTTGTTAATAGGTACTATTCTAATTTGTTTCTATTATTTGATTGTATTTTATCCAAATCGGTAGGTATTTAAATTATAATTTTCAGATTTTTTGATGTACTTTCAATAAATAATGTTGTGGTGCCTACCTATTGACCTACCCTTTAACTAAGTTAGGTATCTAAATTATTTTTTATTGTTTAATTTCATAATGCGATATAAATATTTATCTAGCTTAATCTATCATTTTATTTTCAGGCAATAGGTAAAATAAACTTGCAGAATGAGCTTAAAAAATCTTTTCATAAAACTGCTCGAAACCTTCGGAAATTCTGGCGAAATTTACAACGCCATGGATTCAGAGGACACGAATGAAATGGTCAGGGCGGCTGACAGAGCAATCAGTAAACTTAACGTAATGAAGAACATCAGTATTATTAATAAGAAATCGTTGGACAAATCCAAGAAATTGCGAGATCTCGGAAACGGTTTCTATAGTTCAGGCAAGAATAGAGAAGCACTGGTCAGCTACAATAAGGCAATAACCTACGCACTTCCTGGCACGCTCGAAATGTTGCTTGCAGTTAGTAATAGATCCGCTGTATTGTTTACTATGAGAAGTATTTCATGCATATCAGACATTAACATTTGCCTCACTATGGGTAGCCCTCCAGATTTAGCTAGGAGACTAACCAAACGAATGCTATTATCCCAGGCAATTGTCCAGGAACAGTTTGTCCGTGATATGACTTGTAACAGTCGATTTATATCAACATTCTTTACAACGGAGTTTAACCGTAATAAAGATGTTCACTCCGCATCATCAGATGTAGCTTTCATTACCAACGATGGCGTGAGACAAATCACAGCAAAGAGGAAAATATCTCCCGGAAAGGTAGTAGCTATTGAATCAGCCTTTGTCACAAGTGGCAACAAGGGGTACGGTTTTCTAACCTGCTATTATTGTAACAAGCTCCTGTTGAATCCAACTCCTTGTCCGAAATGCTGTTACGCTATGTTCTGCTCAGAAGAATGCCAAAGTCTTTGTATAAGTGATTACCATAGCATCGAGTGTCAAATAGTAGATTTGCTTGAGAAGTTATACAACGATCCTAAGAATATACTGACTATCAGAGCAGCTATTAAATTGTCTTTAAAATTGGGCTGGGATGGGTTTATTGCTGCGTCAAAAAATATAGGAAGCTCTAGAATGAAGGTTGCTTCTACGAGGGAGACGTACAGCATTGAAGAACCGATCTCTATGCTGAGCTGCGACCATAACCAAGAACTAGTGGAAGGCAGAATGTTCAATGGCAGTATAATTTGTGCAATTGTTCTGAAGTATTTTGATAACGTGCCTAATTATTTTCCGAAGGGTAAGATTTACTTATCGTACTAATACTAGAGGTATAAAGGCTAAAGTTTGTGCTGTTGTGAAGATGTTCGGCCGAAGACTGCGCCAGACTACTGAATGGATCGAGCTGTAATTTGCATGTGTAAAGATCTGGACCTGGAAATAGGTTACTTTTTATTTCGAAAAAAACGCGGGCTAAATCTAGTAATCTATAAAAATGTATTCCTCATCCATTATCAGAGATTATTTTAACAAGTTCCAATCAAAACTTTTACCAAGACAAAACAAGAGTAGGTACAATGAACGAATCTCTTGATTTTATTTTTTTCAGAAGGCGCTAAACGAGCAGCTTCTAAGAAAGCCATGTCGAAGATAATGTTTCATCTGTACGTCCACTTTAAGAATACGGTGTGCTTCACAAGTTCTGCTTACGAATGCCAAAGGTAGAAAAACACTTAACTTTTTCGTTGCTCATGATGACGCACAGTACATACCTTACCAATGTCCTCACAGGTCGCGTCGTCTCTCAGGTCGTACCGCAAAAGGCTGGCAGTGAATGCGTTAACACTTTAATTTGTTATGTTTTTCTTTTGTTTCTTATTCCTATCCAGAATGAAGCCAATGAGCGGCGAAAATAGAATACGTGCTACATTACGAATGCATCACCATATCCCAATTCCTTTTGAAGTTAGTGTTCTATTAAAAAGCTTTAACATTAAATATTGTTATCGTAGTTTGACGAAGGAGTTATCGTAGGAGTGTAAGCGGGTTAGCTTCGAACCACAGAAATCTGAAAAATAAGGCACTATTATTTATATTTCTGTGCTTCGAACATTGTTGGAAGAAATGCGGACGGCTCGAACCGCACTCACCCTGAAGAAGTCTCTCGATAAGGAATGAAACGTTGGTGTTCTTCCAACACAAACTAGGTTTGTAGTTAACCCGCTCACATTCATAATGAATTAAATGTTGTGTTCTTTTCAGCGATTCTTACAAACACGAAGCGCAAACATCGTTGGGTTGGTTCTCAATGTGCAGTAAACTGCAGCATTCCTGTCAGCCGAACCTGCTGGTCGTAGGGTTGAACGATCACATCGCGCTCTTGTCCCTTAGAACGATCGAGAAGGGCGACGAGCTTTCTATATCATTTATGTAAGTTTCTTATTTTACTTTTGCTACACTCACGTGGTTATGGATAAACGTGGCCCATGTCGCTCAGAAATAATACAGGGTGTTAGTCAAACTAGTGCACAATACTGAAGGAGGTCGTTCACCACAGATTAATATTCGGTGATTGACTGAATATTAATATTAGACTAACACGGACTGAGGTTACCTATTTAAGCCGTCTGGGGTGGAAACCCTAGGCCCTTGGGGTCCTGGGGCACCCACAATATATACATATAAAGTTAAACGAAACTTCTCATAGAGTCCACAGGTGATCGGAATCATCATCATCATCAACCTATATCTAACTTTAGTTTTCAAGCATCAAATAAATTTACAATCAACTAATAGACACAAAGTAGGACTAGTGTTTACAATAGAAACATTAATATGTTTTATTATAAAATCGGACCAATACGGCCATAATCAAGATACAATGTTTGTAAACATTGTCCCATACCTTAAAATTACTTGTTGATTTATTGGCAGAATTTGCTCTACCTGTCCAATTTAGCTGGTTCCAACAATGCATATCGCTGACAAGTTTTATTAAACTCACGCTAAAAAAGAGATTTTTTTGTTTGAGTTGTTTACAATTTACATTTTTTATCATTTACATTTTTGTTTAAGGGTAGGGGGAGTAAAAGCAACATAGACGGAAATCGGCCTGTCTCAATAATACCGGCAATAGCTAAAGTATTTGAGAACGGCCTTAGCTCCCGTCTTGTTGCCTTCCTCGCAGCTACGGATTGCCCTCTCTGATAGACAATATGCCTATCGCGAAGGACGCTCGACTACATCACTGGCGCGGGAGGTCATCCGCCGCATACTGGCTGCTCGTGAGGCAAAGCAACAGGTCGCGGTAATCTGCTGCGACCTTTCAAAGGCTTTTGATGTGGCCGACCACAAGATACTAGGAGTCAAACTACATCACTACGGCATCACTGATAAGGCTCACGAGTTATTGTGTGATCTTATGCGGGACCGATCGCAAGTAGTGACGGGCAGCGGTGGGGAGATAGTATCCGACCCACTGAAATCGAAGATGGGCGTCGCCCAAGGCTCCTTGGTTTCAAATATATTGTTCTCCCTACTGCTAAATGACTTACCCGAATTCATTACAAGTGCTGAGGTGTACATGTACGCTGACGATGTGGCCGCTATCGTTGCTGCGCCCACTGTAGATCAGCTGGAAGCCAAGCTCAACACCACGGCGACGCTACTGGCGGAATGGTTTGGGTTAAATGGGCTGGCTCTTAATTTGAGCAAAACCCATTTCATCCATTTCTTCTTGTCAGGTCGTGCACCTAGACCACTAACAGTTTTAGTCAATGGAAACAATATTGAGCAAGTCGATAACACTTCTTGGGCTTCCAGATAGACCGGGGTCTGCAGTGGGCAAGCCATATCCACAAGCTGTGTGGAAGGTTGGCGGGTGCATGTTATGCGCTCAGTCGGATGGCGTGTATTGTCTCCGCCGATGTGGCTCGTGCTTGTTTTTTTGCAACAGTCCAGTCGTTGCTTCAGTATGGCGCTGAGCTATGGGCGCGCGCGGCCGACTGGGAACGCGCGTTCCGGATGCAAAAAAGGGCCGTACGAGCAATTGTTAGGATTCCAAGCGACCACTCGGTGAGACCCCATTTTAAATCCCTTGGTATTCTTACATTGCCATGTTTGGTTATTTACCAGGTGGCAATGTACGCCCGACAGAACCATGGGACATACGCGACGCTCGGCAGCACTCACTCGTACGCCACGCGCGCCCGCGGCAGCCTTGCTGCTGTGACGCGCTCATTGACGAAGTCGTCCAAGCAGCTGACACACGTCATAGGTCCTGAGGTGTACAACAGACTTCCCAGTTCTGTTACAGGAACCCACAGTCTTCCTGCATTTAAAAGCAAACTTAAACGCTGGCTTATTGAGCGATCTTTTTATACCTACGATGAATTCGTAGCATATACAAATTAAGTGATCCAACATATGCACTTAGTATTGTTTATTGATTTTTAATTGATTTTAATTAGCTAGTGGCTAATTTATTTTTAATAGTAATTTTGCTTTTTTTTTTTTGAATGTATTATTTTATTAATTTTTAATCAATTTTAAAAATATAAAATGTATTTCAACACCTGATTTGTGTTTACCAATGTTGACTTATAATAATTATTATGAATAAATGACTATTATGACTATTATTATTATGACTATTACAGGCATTGTCCCTTGAGAATAACTTCGGAGATTATTTTGTGTTGTTTTCATCGTATATAATATCATTTTAAATACGATAATGAGATAGGTTAATACTATTATGCGAAAAAAAAATTAGAATTACAAAAACATGAATGCGCACTGTTTCGCACATCATTTGGTCGAGATCTCAGGAACCCTGCGGTCTATTGAAATGATTCATGTTTTGATTCGTAGGTTATTACTAATTATTTGGTTCCTTGAACCAGTTTCTTCATAAGTTCCAAAAGCTTATGCTCTGTCCCGCTTCTATGAACGCGAAATTCTATGCTTATACTTTTCACAAAATGACGCGCATGGCGCCCTCTTAAGGGTGTAAGCGGGTTAACTACGAACCTAATTTGTGTTGGAAGAACACCATCGTTTCATCCCTTAACGAGGGACTTCTTCAAGGTGGGTGCGTACTTCAGAGATTGTACGTTGGTGTTCTTCCAATACAAATAAGGTTCGTAGTTAACCCGCTTACATCCGTAATGGTAAAAAGTAATACATATCCTGATAAAATGTCTACTGTGTACTGTATTACGGGCTAAGGAAAGAACTGCCTTGAAAAAAGTTAGAGCAACAATTACAAAAAAAAATAACACGTTTTTTGTATGGGAATAATTTAATTATCAATTTTATTTATAAATAAAATTGATAATACAATAAACGTGTTTTATTCACAGAAAAACGGAAAACACTTTACAACTTCCTTTTATGATCTATGATCATGAGTTACAGTCCGCTGACAGACGGACAGACAGCGGAGGCTTAGTAATAGGGTTCCCGTTTTCACCCTTCGGGTACGGAACCCTAAAAAGGATGATGCAGCGCTTTTAAACGTCTTTCAATATTTTTCAATTGAATGAAAGAACACTTTACCGTATTTCTTATATCTCAATCTTTAATATAAATAATATCTACTTATTATCTACAATAGACGGCCTTATCGCTGAAAACGATTTCTCCCTGGCAACGTTGATTACATGTATAAAGTTGGTTTTCCCTTTTTTCCAGAGATCATTTCTTGGATTACGATCTAAGCCGCAGCAGCAGTATCACTAACTTGAGGGCATCGCATCTTTTCTTGCGCACAAAAATAATGTGTTCATGCAATGTTTGTATGGAAGAGTGGAGCGTTCGCGATCTAAAGTATGACCCAATGACAGACAGACAAACAGATTTGTACAGAAGATTTCAGTCTGTTAGAAATATTTTTGTTGATAAAGATGGTTTTCAGTTACTTTCTCGAGTATTAGACGCGTTTTCAGTTAAATCTAAGCAGTATCATGAGGCCTACCAAACACTGCAGCAATTTTTAACTTTATGTCAATGCAAACTGTCCGGGAACCGATGTTGTTCTTAGGAGTAGGTCTTTATCGCATGTTCACATGACATGACATGTTTCATGAGAGGGGACTCTTGTTGGTTTGATTATTCAAGTCACCACGCTTAGCTTGGCAGGCGTATTGATGACCGCAGTGCAGGTGTTAAAATACACAGAATGACGCTCTTTCACATCCACGAGCTGAGTTAGGTTCTTACACCGCGACTGCCTGTAGTATTATTTTAAATTTTAAGTACCGTGGGTAAAATGACGAAAGAATGGAAGTGCTGGAATGAAGTGGTAGGAATAGAATAATTATTGATAGGTACCTAAAATAATATTATTGTGTTCCCGTTCGTCCCACCCACAGAAATCTGAATAATAGTGCCTTATATTATTCACATTTCTGTGGTCCCACCAATATAGGTGGTGGGACAAATACAAGGACGCGTACCGAATAACTACCTACGGGGCAGGAGACATAAACTCTTTGGTTCACACACCTCCGAGCCGTACGGTTGTGCGCGCCCGCTCTCCCATAGGACCCTCGGGGGGTCCTAGGTACGGGAGAGCGGGCGAGCGAGCGGACGCGCGCGTAGTAGATGTTTAGGGTTGCGAGTCATAGCCCTGAACAAACCTCTGGAGGCCGCCGGACATCGATATATTCGTGGACGAATGGAGAACCCATGACGAATGTCTAACTTTATGTAAATGTGATTTTTTACTTTTTCTTTACATTATATTATTTTTGGTTTATTATTTAGTTAATTTAGTTTTGACATATTTTGACAAATTAAATCTTATACTAGAATATTTCATATAATAATTTAATTATGCTTGATCATTCACTATTATTTGACATAGATGTAAAATTATTTCTAACATTATGTATTACTAACTATACATATTTAATACACCTTCAGTAATTAATATAACTAGCCGTTCTAAATATACCTATCAATACTCTAATTTGTTTTTATTATTGAATTGTAATTTTCTTTGTCAATAAAGTTATTATATCAATAAATAAATTATAAAATCCATTAATGACTTCCGTTCGTCCCACTTGGGCAAAATTAGCGGGACTAACAGGATATTAGAAAATCTAACTGAAAGTGCCTAATTTCTCTATAAGTAGTTACAGATTTATTCGATAACTAAAGGGTCGTCAATTAATAACGTGATTTTTTTGCAGTTTTTTAACCCCCTACCCCCACACACACAATAGAACCCTTGAAATTTAAAAAATCAGCTACTACTTGGTGTCCGTGACGGTAGTGTACCCATAATCGAATTCACGTTTGTTGTTATGCCAAATTTTAGAGCATAATTAGTGAATAATTAGAGCATACCTAAAATAAATAGTGACTTTTTGGTTTAAGAAATAATGACCATTCTTAGTGGGTACGCTAGCGGAACGTTCCGCTGGCGTACACATGACCGTACACTCTCAGCTCGGGCGTTATTAAAACGCTAAATTTGTGTGTAAATTTCGTTGCTATAGTATAAGCCGTTTTCGTATATGGTCATGTGTACGCCAGCGGAACGTTCCGTTAGCGTACCCTCTAAGAATGGTCATTATTTCTTAAACCAAAAAGGCACTATTTATTTTAAATATGCTCTAATTATTCACTAATAATGCTCTTAAATTAGGCATAACTACAAACGTGAATTCCATTATGTACGCTACCGTCACGGACACACTACTTGTAAGATTGTTGGTCATAAAAGTTTACGTCACTAGGAATACGGTTTCCCAAATCTTGCGAGTTTAAATTAATTTCTTTATTCATTCTTCTTCTAGAATAGAAGACATGATAAAAAGATTTTAAAAATAAAAGTCTAAAGGTACAAGCAACAAGTCTGAAACAAAGCTTCATGTAAAACCTTGCTTTAAGATTTGTAGGTACCTACACCCTCCAAACTTTGGATTTCCCCGGGGCGTTTTTCATTATAATTTACAACAAAACCGGTGTTATGAACGAAAATACCCAGAACACTACAACACTGAAGAGCGAATTTAGATAAATAGGTATCACTCTTAACAGCAGTAGTCGAGGTTCTTACCGACGAGACGAGATAAGAAAATATTGCGATAAAGCTTCCTTCTATTTTCTGATTGGGCCTAAAAGGGGCTAAAAGGGCCTATCCTTTGGACCAAAAAATTAATACTGTACACCGTCATAAAATAGGTAAGGCATACTCTATTCAGCTGATATGCGTTGATTTTAGAATTTTTCTATAAAAATCGGTCATGAAAACAGTGTTTTGAATAATTATATTTCATTGGGTTTGGCATACATAGCTATGTCACAACTCACACTTACCTAGGCACACTACCTCGACCACCTTTACCAGGTGGACGTAGGCCTCCCTAATCATTAGGGGGTAATGGTATATATTACTATGGACCGTAGAATAGTTCTGTAACTTTTCTTTAGTCTGAAATAAATTAATTATTATTATTTATCAATATTCACATCCAAGTCGATCATGGTCTCAGAAAAACTTAACTTTAGTGAGTGGGCAACAGTAGGTATACATAAGAGTAGACAAACGTTGTATGAACTGTATAGTGAAAAACAATACAATTTTAGCCAGGAGTTCAAAGGTAAAGTAAAAAACTACTCAAAAATGTTTAGAAAAGTTTGTCAAATAGCAAAATCAAATTATATTAGCTCGAAAATTAGAAATAGTGAAAATGTAATAAAATCTACGTGGAAAATAATAAATAGTGAGACTGGAAAGGTCAGTACCTACGATAATGATTACAATTTAAAGATTAATCATTGCTCTATCAAAAATGACGTTGAAGTAGCCCAAGCATTTGAAAACTTTTTTACTGACGTTCCAATCTCTACTACAAAGTGTCTAAACTCTTCTCAAGTAATCGCTGAGTCATTACTTATAACAAATGTACCTAAATGCGAAAATAAACTTAAATTCAACCATGTCGATGAAACTGACATTAAAAAAGCCTTTAAACTTTTAAATATAAAGAAAACTGCAGATCTCTGGGGCATTTCCGTTAGAATTATTAAACCATTAATTGATACTATTGCACCAGATCTAGCTTTTATATTCAATGAATCTATTGATTGTGGCGTATTTCCTGATCTAATTAAATGTAGTAAAATAATACCATTGTTTAAATCGGGTAGTAGGTCTGACCCCACTAACTTTAGACCAATATCAGTACTGCCTACATTCAGCAAAGTTTTTGAAAAACTTATTCTGCATCAATTGCTTAGACATTTCAATGGCAATAACCTGCTACATAGTAAGCAATTCGGGTTTACTCGCGGTAGGTCAACTACTGATGCCGGTGTTGAGTTAGTATCGCATATTTTTGATGCTTGGGAGAAGTCGCAAGATGCTGTAGGTGTTTTTTGCGACTTGTCAAAAGCATTCGATTGCGTACACCATGAAACATTAATCAGGAAACTACATCACTATGGAATAAGAGACACCTCTTTGGATCTTCTTACATCTTACTTGACTGATAGGATACAAAGAGTTGACATTAATGGGAAACGGCCTTCGGGGTCTGTAGTTACAATGGGTGTACCACAGGGTTCTATCCTTGGTCCTTTCCTATTTTTAGTTTATATTAACGACCTGCCTCATCTTGTAAAGGATAACCACGAGATCGTATTGTTTGCTGATGATACTTCATTAATTTTTAAAATGAAACGACAAAGCACTAATTTCGACGATGTGAATAATGTAATCTCAAAAATAGTCCATTGGTTTAATGTCAATAACCTTTTGCTTAATGAAACCAAAACGAAATGCATTAGATTTATTCTACCTAATGTAAAACAAGTTAAGGCTGATGTAACCGTCAAAGGAGAAACGTTAGAAATTGTTAATAGTACCATATTCTTAGGAATAACCTTAGATAGTAAACTTCAATGGGGCCCACACATAGACAAGCTATCGAAGAGACTTAGTTCTGCAGCGTATGCAGTCAAAAAAATCCGTCACCTTACAGACGTTGATACTTCTAGACTAGTTTATTTCAGCTACTTCCATAGTGTTATGTCTTATGGCATACTGCTATGGGGGAACGCTGCAGATATTAACACCGTATTTGTGCTGCAGAAGAGGGCTGTTCGTGCAATCTATAATATGGGTCCCAGAGAAAGCCTACGTGAAATATTCAAGGAAATAAACATAATGTGTCCATGTCAATATATTTATGAAAACCTATTGTACACTCATAGAAATATCAATCGCTTCCCTAAAAATAGCGATGTACATAATTTGAATACAAGAAATAAACATAAACTCGCTGTGCCCACAACTAGACTACACAAAATCAATGTATCTTTTAAAGGGCAATGTATACGCTTCTGCAACAAAACTCCTAGTGAGTTGCAAAAATTATCAGTAAATAAATTCAAACAAATTGTCAAAACCTTCTTGTGTAAAAAGGCCTACTATAAAATATCAGATTATCTAGAGGATAAAAAAGCTTGGGACGGGATTTGCTCCAACTCGAAAAATAACAACTAACAGGCTAAAGGTTTCTTCGTCGCTTCTTTACTTTAGTCAACATACCGAAGCGACTGAAATCAAAAATATCACTTTATTTCCGTGTCAGTGTTTAATTATTAAGAATTTGACCTTTTCTAAGTGTACATTTATTGTATTTATGGAAATAAAGAGTTTTTGACTTTGACTTTGACTTTATCCCATAATCCCCACGCATGACGCATGGCATGCGGGTTGCAAATTGAAATTCAGTGGTGGATCTGTTCTGCGCGTCCCCACGTTCCCACCACAAGCGGCAAAGGCGGAAACACCCTGAGGGGTTTAGAGGTGTTGGATTCCCACATAACCGTACTGTCTCCCCGTGGCAGAACGATATACGTGCGCATTTCCCTCAAGATAATAAAAAAAAATGGGCTGTGCTGCCCGCCCCTGATAAATATTTCATACTGTTTTCGTTTACCCACCGCTGACTTACCGAAGTTGTCAAAATTGTACCTACAGCCAAAACACTCTAATGATATGGATCAGTTGAGCTACCTCTAGATTGTTTGCAACAGTCAACCGAAACAGTTAGCTCAACTGTTTCAATTGTAAATAGGTTCTAATTTGTTTATATTCTATAATTGTAATTTTATTTGTTAATAAGGATATTAAAGAATGCAAAGAATCAGTCAAAATAATTAGAAAACTATAATCGAGTTCGCATTCTGCTGTCATACCATGAAAAGTAGTTCCTCTCAGTATCCGGTAGGGGCGCTGCAAGGCGCTCAATGCATGGAAGGAAACGAAAATTTTCGTAAATTAACTATCCAAAAGTCATCAAAAAGCCTCAGGTTTCCCTACTGTTCATCATCATCATCATCAACCTATCTTAGTCCTCTGCTGGACATAGGCCTCCCCTAATGAGCGCCATAGCGCCCTGTCTTCAGCTTGCCGCATCCAGCATCTGCCTGCAGTCTTTCGCAGATCGTCATCCCACCTGGAGGGCGTCCTACACTACGTTTGCCGAGTCGCGGTCTCCACTCGATATCACGTTTACCCCAGCGGTTGTCGGTTCTTTGCGAGATTTGGCCGGCCCACTGCCACTTCAGCTTGCTTCTTTGAGCTATGTAGTATGTCGATAACTTTGGTTCTCTGTCGGTATGTATTCGTTACGAATCCTATCCTGCAGAGGAACTCCGAGCATAGCTCATTCCATAGCTCGCTGAGCGACCTTGAACTGGTGGACCAGCCCTACCGTGAGTCTCCACGTCTCAGCTCTGTATGTCATAACGGGTAGGACGCACTAGTGAAAAACTTTCGTTTTAGCTTTTTTACCCACATCTATTGTGTCACTTTAGATTATGCTTACCATCTTGATTGGCCATACGCTTCGTACGCAATTATTATTATGCTAATAATTACTATCAAGCTTTTAATTCCTGAAAGCGGAAATAGGTGCGCCGGAAATGAGTGACAGGACACGAAATGTTGAGTGAACATTTTCCGTGGCCACTTTAATACGTCTACAGTCTACGAATTTGATGGATCGCTAGCCTGCGAGGGCATTTTCTGGAAGTTGTTGCAGATTGAACTAACTAAACGTAACTTTAGTTTTTGAACAGGATTGGATAAAACTTTAATGTCCTGTCCGATGGAAGTCTCAGAGTTTTTCGACTCCTACGTCACTTGACCTAGTTGTGTAGTTGTTCCCGTACTGAGGGAAAGACGCGGGTTCAAGTCCCGTCGAAGTCTAAAAATTTTTGGGATATTATTTGATTTCTTATAAATACATCATCATTGGCAACATCCACGAAAGATGGTTCACGTCTAAGTTTTTTTTAAATATACCTACCTACAAAAAAATCGGTCACTGGATCACAAATTCAACCTCGGACGTCATTTTAGTATTCACAAGGTGTTTTAAATAGCCACAAGAAGATTCTGAGAGCCTGTTATCAAGATTCGTAATTAGCAGTGATCGGAATTAGGCGGGCTAAAATACCTAAAGTTCGAAAAATAACAGAGACCAAATGGAGACGCCTTAGGACTAAATATTTTTTCGCCCCAATTTTTCGTCCGTTTATTTTTTTGTCCCAGAAGTAACAAACATCCATCCAAACTTTCACATTTATAATATTAGTGTGACTAACAAAGTAGGTAAAGGTTAAAAAAACAATTTTATAGTTTTCACACCATTTATTCATGTTGTACAATCATTGGAATCAACGTAAAAATTATGAAAGTAACCAAATGTTAAGAGACACAGGAGAATATTATTTCAGTTGATGTAGAAATTAGTCAGTTAATCTGAATAGCTAAATGCTTCATCACCATCAGGAATGGAGTTTTCTTTGTCATCATCAGATGTATTTTCGTCTGAAGTATTAAAATAAATTACCATGAGTTTTTCCATATTTTCAATCTTTAAACGATTTCTTTTTGTACTTATGATCCATTTATAGGTAGAAAAGGACCTTTCAACATCAACTGAAGTTATAGGTACATACTTATAGTATGACAAAGATTCATTTTCATTACGAGACTGCTTCTAGCCATGTACCCCACCTTGTTATGACAGGTTCTGGTGGTAATGGCATGTTCGGAAACCTTTCCTTTAATATTTTTACTCTATTGGGAGCCTTTAAAAATATCTTTTTTACATTCACTTACCAAGTAGTTTGATTGCCAAGGCAAGTAGGTATCAGTGAAGGCTGTGATGTAGTTGCAGTAGCAGTAAATCGAAGTCTGTAAATTCAAGCCAAGGTAGTCATGTGAAGCAGATCCAATAAACGATAAAACAAACACTGGTCAAATAAAAGTTCACGAATCAGAGATGCGTACACAACGGGGGTAGCTACAGGAGTGAGTGAAGCACGCATGACGACTCTAGGAATGCGAAACACGCCCTCAACCCTATCCATCAACTTTTTTGTCATTGTTTATTGAAAGTAAATCGAAGTCTGTAAATTCAAGCCAAGGTAGTCATGTGAAGCAGATCCAATAAACGATAAAACAAACACTGGTCAAATAAAAGTTCACGAGTCAGAGATGCGTACACAACGGGGGTAGCTACAGGAGTGAGTGAAGCACGCATGACGACTCTAGGAATGCGAAACACGCCCTCAACCCTATCCATCAACTTTTTTGTGATTGTACTTACACTGCAAACCAGTGACAAACAAAAGATAGCAAAATCTAGAAAGAGACAACAAGCTTCGGCTATTCTGAGAAAAGAAAACAATGAGGTGAATCAGTTTTTTACCTGAGCTAATAACAATTAGAAATGTAAGTTATAAAATATTAAACTTGGTTAAAAAGATGGTTGGTTGGGTTGGATGGTTAAAAATGATTTGAATTAGTTCGTAATATTATAAAAACATTAATATTAGATATACATGCTAACTGCGACAAGTATTCCATTATCGTCCCAATTGGGTCCAATAAAATTATTGTAGTAAGGAAGTCTCCATTTTTTTTTGCCTCTGTTCTTTGAACTTTAGGTATTTTAGCCCACCTAATTCCGATCACTGGTAATTAGCGAGAGACTGCTACAGTCAAGCGGGATTATGTACATTGTAATGAGAGAGGACAGACTGCCAGACTGGCCGCAATCTACAACTTTTATAATTAAAAGCAAAAATTAACTAGTAGGTATTCCTCGAGACTTCGTCCTTATCCTGTGGGAATATTTTACAAACCCTTTCGTTACAGTGAGTTTGCAAATAGTTATTGTTCTACGTCACTTCGTGTTTCGGTGAAGTCCAATCAGAATACCTACCCTTCCCATAACTAAAGGTTACTTCTTACCTACTTCTTACCCGAAACTTCTTACTCTATATTTATTCTAGAATTTTTATTAGTGTATTTATTTATAAATAAAAACGGTTTTATTATAGGAAGAAAAAACGCTTTTAGGGTTCCGTACCCGAAGGGTGAAATTGAACCCTATTACTAAGCCTCCGCTGTCCGTCCGTCCGTTCGTTTGTCACAGGGCTCTAACTCATGAACCGTAAGAGGTAGATAGTTGAAATTTTCAGAGCATGTGTATTCCTCTTGCTGCTTTCACACCAAATAATAAAAATAAAATAAATATCCACATTAAAGGGGGCTTTCATACAAAAGACGTGTTTTTTCTTTGCTATTTTTGCTCTTTATTTGTTAAGGCCGTACCTCTTGTACCACAATAGGTAAACACATAAAATATCTATGAATAAGTAACGCTTTAACTGTAATAATAAAAACTACTAAAAATATAATAGTTATAAATTTAAAAAGGTCTCCAAACAAGTGAAAAATTGACGTTTGAAATTTTTTCCTGATTTTTACAGTACGGAAACCCTTCGTGTGCGAGTCAACTCGCACTTGGCGGTTTATTGCTTCTGTTCATGCAACAACTACTAGGTAGGTAGGTAAGTTACCTACCTGCCTAGTTAGTTGTTGCAGATCAGCAATCGCTGGATCAGTTTTGTAACCCATTGCCCTAGCCTTGGCCAGGGGCGGTACCACCTCACGTAGCTCCTGACTGCAGCGAAGCCTTTTAACTGCTTACTATTTTTATACCTGGCATTGTATAAAACTAGGTACCTACTACGACGCACGAGTTACCTAAGTTTTCCAAAAGTAGGTACCCTACATGTCTAGTTTTCGTTGAGACTGGCCGCCGCACCATAATAATATGTTATTTAGATCTAGAACTCTATTTACCAATGCTCTAAGATTTACCTACTAAGGTAACTATGCAAAATTTCTCGAATTAATTCAGTAAGGAGTTTTTACGTGATGGAGTTACTAACGTTCAAACTATCGCCTTAATAAAGTGTGGTTTTACAATGATTTGTCTCTGATTTACTAATTTGGGTTAGCTATTTTACTTTTTTTTTGTTTTATTTTTTGTTTTAACAAACAGTTTTACACATTTTATCAATAAACTTACATAATTAATAACTCATAACTATTTATGTGTCCTCGCATGTAGAACTATCCAATACGTTGAGTATAACCTTAACCCAATAGGGTTGGAAAAATCAAACGCCTTTGATTACAAATGCAATGCAGGTACCTATCTCACGTTTCAAAACTCCAATTAATCATGCAACTTCACGTTAGTGCAGGCACTCGAGCAATTCCCGGCTAGTGGGAAGTTGCCTGCAAACTTTGCGAGATAGTGTTGCCAGGCTAGAGGCAGGGGTGGTGTGCTTGGCTCCAGGTCAGAAGGGGCTTTTGATAGATGATGTAGATTCTCTCTACTAATGAATGAAATAATAACTACTAAATACCTACCTATTCTAATTTGTAATATATATGTATATAATTATCTTTTAATTAGAAATCATGACCTCAGATTTGTAACTCCATAATAGTAGGTATCGGTTTCGATTCGTCGCTCGTCGAGAACTCGAGACGTTCTAGTTTTGTATGGAGTATGGTACAGCGCCTCTACGGTGCGCAAATCGTAAGTAGTAGGTACTTATACAAAACGGAACGTCTCGACGACAACTCGATACTGTAGAGTTACCGAACACAGGGCTTCTGGTACAGGGTAATAGGCCTGGCTGTGTTACACTCACGGTTCCTCGCCAAGCATGCTAAGCAGTTGGTCCTACGCCTGACCTCTTCCTAGTCGTGTCGGTACTTCCGCCCCGGAATAGATAGTGCAACGCATACAAAGGGTTTGTTTACCATGATGGACACTACAAATTCAGACTAGTGTGATAGGTATACTGAAGGTTCGAAGTCTGAAGATCATTGATCAATTGATTGGTTCATTGATTTATTGCATCGTAGTATGGTGCATACATAGATAGTAACAACGCTGTTAGATGTTAGGAGGAAGTGGTCACCGCAAGGTAGATAAAGTTAGCAATATGCAGATTGTTGAGGCAATCATGAGTGGGCGAACTCACGCTCACTCAATTTGTAATTTAAACTTTGTTTATTGTGCTTGTTGAGTGCACAGATTTAGAACTAAAAATAATAAGGTGTTTATCACCACTGAACCTTGATAATCTAGGTACCTGAGGTAGGTACCTAGATTGTGATTAGTTTCAGGGGATTGCCAGAAATGATAACAGACTTGTACAATAAAATTAAAAATATGACCCTGATATGTACTTTGTTTTCCTGCTCACCACTGCCCCTCAGTAGGTAATTTAGCAATTCTGAATTAATTGTAAAAGGTTACTATATATACAGACTCAGTAAAATTGTAAACCTTGAAACAGAACTTACCAGCAGGAGTGAGGGGCCTGGCGCGAGAGACAGGAGTCTGCGGAGCGTTGTGGTTGTCATCTCGCGGGGGACTTGCCGTGGCCCCCTCGTTGTTGTTACTGGGGGGGCCGGGACCCTCGCCCGCTCCCGCCTCCAGCTGCAGCTGAAACAAAAGATACTGGTCATCAAATGGCAAAAGGGAGACGTGATTCAAAACTGTTTTCTTCCGTAAGGTTACGAAGCTCTACCATAAACCTACGTTTTAGCATAAAAAAAAAAAATTCAGTTTACTATGTTTACCTCTATAAGTTCAGGAACTCAGCAAGATCACAAATGCAGAGTTAAATTCACTACTGCGGTTGTTCATGAAATTTCTACAAGAAGTCGTAGCGATACTACGAAACTACGTAGCATCATAACGAAAGAACATAGCACCACGTAGCTGCTAATAATACGCGTAAAGGGGTACGCAATAAATTATAGTACACAACATATTTTTGGCCATTGCACCAGACACAAAAGTTCAGCCATTTTAAAAGATTCAGCGTCACTTTTCATCGCCATTGCATTAAAGCAAGTCGCATTATAATATAACCATTGTTTATTTTGTGGTAGATATTTTATTTTTATGGTAGCGGTGTGGTTGCGGTTTCATAAAAGCTTTTCTATTTTATTTTATGAAATAATTTAATTTTAAACGCTGGCGTGGTTGAACTTACTGGGACCGACTGGGACAGACGCGGATGTTACGGGAAAACGTTATACATTGCGCTGCAATTTTGTGGCGGTAAATTACAGCAATTTTTATTTTAACCGGGAGATCGTATGCGATTATGTACAGAGATGAGTGAGATGACCTGCGTTTATCTTTGACAAAACGCATACGAACCCGTGCGACTTTTACAACATAAAACCTTGAAAAAATCATTGGGCTCAATGAATCGAACCTCCAATAAAATAGTTTCTATTGGCAATGGGCGTACTCGGAGGGTATATCAGACTTTGCTGGCTGCTATGCCCCGCCAGATACTCATCAGCTCTCGGGTCACGCGTCGCTTCGACCAGACGCTCAGATAATTTTATAAAAACCCGAAGAAAGAAAAGATAAGATATGTAGATGTTTAATTTTTAATGGACAGCTCGTTAAAATTGAAACCTGCAAATTCCACTCAAACTTACACTATTAACCGAAAATAGTTTCTTCCATTTAACTCATCAGCAGCAAAGCGACTACAAACACATAAACTTATCGTCATGCTACTGAAAATACACGGTAACTACGCAATTTATGTCACTAAAGCAATGCCAGTTGGCATTGCTCGATGCGACCCGTAACTCGATCAGTTGCACTAATTGTTACACATAGTTACCTCTTCCTACCTATGTAGGTAATGCGAGGTAATATTTGAGACAAGATGCCTACCAATGCCAAACCTGTACCACAAATCTGCCTGTTACAATTTTTTTTTTTTTTTTTTAATCATTTATTTGGTGCATGAGGGTTTTGCCGAACATGGCATGTCACCCCCGTAATTCTAAATAATAATAGTGCTTAATCCAACAAAAATACATAATATGTAACAGAACAAAACAAACTTAACAAAAACTCTTCATACAAACCTATTACAATAATATTTTTATACCATTATATACAAGCAAACTTTTTAAATAAACCAACTGAAAACTAATCTATGAGATATCTACCACCTAAACATTTCATTGCCATGTAGGTACCTACCTCTGAGTAGGGTACTAGTCTACATTTGCGCACTGTTGACTACCTATCAAAAAGTTCAGTGTTACCTACCTAATTGGTATCCTCTAGGGAAGACATGTATATTCTAAGCAATTTCTTGGCTTTATCGGAGGTCGGTTCAGCCAGAAAACTGTTGCACATACCTACGCCTACGTTACAATCAAATAACATGCCACGCTGGACTGCGCCCCGGACACACTCCACCAACACGTGATATACCTACGTCTTCAACCTTATTGCAATCCGAGCAGTTCGGCGAGTCAGCCATTTTCATTAGATATTTAAATTTATTTGAGGGTATATGACCCGAGCGCTGTCTTAACAGATAAACGATATATTTCCTAATAATCGGCAAATCTTCAAACCATGGTTAACGAGGAAGTTCGCCCTGAATGGAATTATACCAGATCCCCTTTATTTTTAATCTCTCGTCAAAATGCTCCTTCCATTGTTCTCTACATATCTCTTTAACTGTATATAAAATTTCACTATGTACTGGCAAACAGCTATAAGGAATCCCGTCAGTGGTGGCTTGTCGAGCGGCCAAGTCGACGACCTCGTTGCCCATGATACCTATATGCGACGGTATCCACTGTAATGCTACTGAGTTGCTAGAGGACTTTAACCTACTGATGGATTTCAGAATATTGTAGGCAATCGGTAGTCCTCGAATATTCGAGGATATGCGAGCCAAGTGTGCAAGCGCACTCTTTGAGTCAGACAATATAACAAAATTGCTATGATCGACTGATAACGCGTAAGATAACGCCTCAGAGATTGCAATAAGTTCAGAGTGCATTGTCGAGATGTTTGCTTCAATTTGAAATTTTACTCGTAATTCTGTCTGAGGATCGTAAAATGCCGCTCCTGAACCTATCGATTCCTTTGAACCATCAGAGAAAATCTTATAACACATGCCATAGGTCTCATTTAAAACTAGATCACATTGATTTTTTACAGCTACCCTATTAAACATTCTTTTAGGTAACTCAACTCCTTCAATTTGTAAACATACATGTTCTGAAAGGTCATAATTAGTTAACCAAGTATCCATCGAATACATAAGTAGGTTTTTAGATGAATAAAAACTTAATTGTCTAAATTTTCTACACAAAGCTATTAAAATAGGTATTTCTTCGTAGCCCAATAAACATGTTCACATTTTGATTCAAGTTGTTCTAAAACATCTATCGTAACATTGTTCATAAAGGACTTTGCCCTTAGCCAGAATTTGCCAGCAAGTTAATATCTACGTATGTTTAAAGGTGGCAGACAAAGCTCACTTTCCATGACGTGTATTGGGGTAGATTTAATAAATCCGCTTATAACGCGCATTGCCTGATTTTGTACGATATCTAGTTTCTGCAGGTGACTTTTGACACTAGTATCATAAAGGAAACTACCATAGTCGAGTCTGCTGCGTATGATAGCTATATATAGTCGCCTCAAGTGCTTAGGATGAATACCCCAGTTACCCCCAGCCAGTACCTTAAAAACATTAATGAATTTTAATAATTTCTCGCGAGTTTCGTTTATATGCTTACCCCATTTTAAACTTCTATCTAAATACATTCCTAAATACCTAACGCTATCTACCAGCTGCAGACAATTGTCGTCTACTCTAATATTTACATGTGCATTACGTCTACCCCTGCTAAATACAATAATTTTAGATTTCCGATATGAAACACTAAGACCTAATTCTTTAATTAAGTTACAAAATATTAGGTCCTTACATATGAAATTGGCGTTTTGTATGGGAGGAACAAAAAGTCGAATATTTTTTAATATAATATATTTAATTAATCAAAGTATGAACCATTATTTTCTATGCACTTTTGCCATCTTATAGGTAGTTCATTGATCCCTTTACTAAAAAAACCAGTCGGACGGGAATCAATAAAATCTTTGAAGGCGATTTGGACTGCCCCATCGGAGTTGAATTTTTTCCCTTGCAAGAAGTTATCCAAATTTCGAAAAAAATGGTAATCTGTTGGAGCAAGGTCCGGAGAGTACGGAGGATGTCTTAGACTTTCCAATTGAAGCTCTTCTAATTTAGTAGCCGTCTGTTGCGCAGTGTGTGGTCTAGCGTTGTCGTGAAGCAGCAGTGGCGTGGAGCGATTGACCAGCCTAGGTTGTTTAGCCGCTAGCTTTTCCATCATGGTTTGCAATTGCTGACAATAGACATCAGCCGTAATAGTCTGGCCAGATTTGAGAAAACTGTAATGAACAATACCGGCACTAGTCCACCAAACGCTTACAAGTAACTTTTTTGGGGTTAATTTTCGCTTGGGGCAGGATTTGGCTGGCTGGGCAGGATCCAACCATTGCGCTGAGCGCTTCCGATTATCGTAAAGAACCCATTTTTCATCACAGGTAATGATTCGGTTTAAAATACCTTCATTATTGTGCCGGTTTAGTAATGTAACGCAGCACTCGACGCGCGTTTGCCGGTTTGCTTCAGTCAATTCGTGAGGTACCCACCTTTCAAGCTTTTTAATCTTCCCAATTTGCTTCAAGTGAATTAAAACAGTTTTATCACTAACATCGCAGCCTGCAGCTAACTCGGACGTGGTTTGCGATGGATCCGCTTCCACAATAGCCTTCAACTCTTCATTATCAACTTGAGTCTCAGGCCGTCCACGGGGCTTGTTCTGCAGGTCAAAATTTCCAGAACGAAAACGTTGGAACCAAAAACGAACTGTGTTTTCTTTTGCAACACGACCGCCATACACATCATTCACCCTTCGAGTTGTTTCCGCAGCACTAGTGCCACGGCGGAACTCGTACACGTAAATAATGCGATATTTTAAGTTTTCCATTTTGTAAAATGAGTGACGCAAACAGAAAAAAACAGAAGAAAACAAAACAAATGAATGACGATCATCGAAGCACAAATACATGAGTCTATAGCTGTACAAATTTGAATTTGGAATTCCTTACCAAAGAGGAGAAATTTGTGATTAAAGTGGCCAGTACGAAAAACGCCAATTTCATATGTAAGGACCTAATATATCTACAGAGCTTTGAACATCGCTGACTGCCTTGCTTAGAATTTTGTCAGAGCTGTAAATAACAAAATCGTCAGCGTATTGCGAAATAAACGCCCTCTTAATAGCATGACAAATTTTTATTGTTGAAATGTTAAATAAGGTCGGAGATAACGGGTCTCCTTGGGCTAAACCTACCCCTGTCGTACGGCTTATAATAGTATTATTCTCTAGGTCAATAGACAGATGTCTCTCGCGTAAAAATTCCCATAAATATTTACAGATGGTTTTATCCACTCCTATACTGTCCATTACTGATAACAGGCTAGTTACATTTACGTAATTATATGCTCCTTCTATATCAATAAAGCAACCTATGGTTGGAATTCCCTCCGTTAGACCTATTTGTATGCGTGAAACAATCCTAGATAAATTATCCAAACATGACCTAGACCTTCTAAAACCGATCGTTTCGTTAGACAGTAGATTATTTTTCTCAATGTACCACTCCAGCCTACGAGTTAAAATAGTATGAATAATTTTGCAAACGCATGAGATTAAAGCTATGGGCCTAAGACCTACCGATGAACCATTATTACTACCAGGTTTTGGTATGGGAATAATGCGCGTGTCTTTCCATTGTGTAGGCACAAAACTTAGTGATAAGAACCTGTTATAAAGCGATACAAGTACATGCTTCCCTACGTTTGGAAGATTATAAATCATTGAGTAAGGTATGTTATCAGAGCCTGGCGCAGTATCTGATCGCTTTAAGCAATTATTTAACTCCTGTATTATAATAGGGCAACTTAGTTGAACATTTTGCGTAATAAAAATAGGTTCATCTGGTGACACAAAGTCTGGCGCTAAGCTACATAATAAACTGTCTGCTTTTTCAAGGTCAATACTAGGTTTACTCACTTTATAGCCCTTTAGCCATCGCATACGTGTCCACATCTGGCTGGCTGAAGTAACACTGTCTATGCCAGAACAAAAACACTGCCACGACTTACGTTTACCATTATTAATAGCGGTCCGCGCCAATCTTAACTTATTTTGTAACACGCTGTAGTTTCCAGGGGTCGGATTTCTTCTGAACGTAGCTAAAGCTAGGCGACGTTCAGCTATGCACTTAGATATGTCCGCTAACCAGTAAGATTTAGGCACAAATTTCTCCGATCTAATAGGGCAATTAGGAATATTACTGGTAGGTATGCATTCGTCGGCTGCCTGATTTAAAATGTATATAAAACTATCGTAAGCTGTTTGCAGGTCCATCGAGTGATTGTAGCCCGATAATCGTTCTTCAATTTTCAACTTATAGGTGGTCCAGTCAGCTTTACTGTAAATTCTTCGTTTTCTATAATGAGTAGGGCGAGATATCTCTGTGCTAATTTTCAACATCAAATGGTCGCTCCCCAAGTTCTCATTTGTAATTTTGCAGTTATATCTAAGAGCTGTATTTGACGAACAAAATGTAATATCTGGTGCTGTTTTCTGAACTAAACCATTAACAAGTTTAATGCGGGTCGGGCTACCATCGTTCAAAGCCACGAAGTAGTTTTCAATTGCAGAGTCGAATATATTCCTACCTCTAGGATCGGTTTTTGTGGACCAGTTACTATGGTGCCCATTAAAATCTCCAGCGATGATCGAGTTCTGGCTAAGACGTGAAAAAATTATGTCCCAATCTGCTATAGAAGTCCGGACATCAGAAGGGCAGTATATAGATATAAGATTTTCTATGTGATGTGAATTTAATAATTTTATATGCAGAACTTGAATGCCGTTATTAGGATGTATGAATTCACACTCT
This sequence comes from Eupithecia inturbata, assembly GCA_963662085.1. Lineage (NCBI taxonomy): Eukaryota > Metazoa > Arthropoda > Insecta > Lepidoptera > Geometridae > Eupithecia > Eupithecia inturbata. The sequence continues at coordinate 1,642,778 of OY759180.1, read as the reverse complement.
TGTGCCTTGATTGAGCAATGAGTCATAATTGATATTCCGCCATATCCATCGCTGCGGTCTTTTCGGAACACGTTGTATCCACTTAAACGGAATTCCGATCCAGGGTCGAACCATGTCTCACTAATAATTGCAATATGGATCTTTTCTCTATTTAGTACTGTTTCAAACTCAAACTTTTTATTACGAATGCTTTGCGAATTCCATTGTATAATGTTTATTGCCTGTAATGGGACGTTAACATCCATATTGGGCCAGAAATGCGAGGGAAGGCAGATCTGACACGTACTGAACTATAAACGATAACACACTCTTCCAAACCATCCCCAGACAACTCTTTATCTTATCCTCCCATGACACTTCCGCTTCTCCAATCTTTTCTGTTAACTTCTGTACAAGGGTCATCCACGATACCTTCACCTTATTTGCTTTTTTCCCTTGTAAGGCACTATCTTCAGATGACTTACCATTTTCCTCACCCGTTACCCATTCCGTCCACGATTCTTCTGTCAAAATTTCTTGTCTATCTGAACTAGTCTTCTGGTTTTTACCTATCTTCTTCTTCTTCTTGGGCGGTAATTTGTTTTGTGATACAGTGTTAGCATATGTGTCTTTAGCTACCGGTGATTCTTCGTTGCATGAAGATTCATTCTCGGTGGCTGCCTTCCGTCGTAAATCAGGGAATTCCTCCAAGCGGGGAGGTGAGGGTGCTCGGGGAGATGGGGGGACATACAGCGTGAGCGCTCTCTTGTATGAACAATTAAGCTCACTTATCAAGTCTCGAACCCTCCTTTCTTTAAGGTACACAGGACACGTTTTTGACATCGCCATGTGCTTTCGTCCACGGTTATTGCACCTGAATCTGTTTGTCTCGCAGTTTTGATGATTATTTCCACATTTTGGGCAAACCGGTTTGATGGATGGACACATCCTGCTTACGTGCCCGAATCGCCAGCAGTGCGAGCATTATGTTACAGGGTATTTGTATGCATATATATTGGCTCTTATATCAAATAACATTACGTAGGCTGGCACAAAAGTTCCTTCAAAGGTGATTCTTATCGCTTCGCTGTCCTCCCACTTTCCATCGTAAGAATTTCTACGCTTTAGTCTTTTCACGCCTGTGATTTTAATGGTACTGCTTAGGCTTTGTAAGATGTCTTGGTCCGTAAATTCAAGATCAATATCTTTTATTACCCCATATGACTGGCTAATTTCGAAGGTTTTCTGGCACTTCACACCATTCTCATTAAACATTTTAGATGATAATAATGTATTCGCACTCTCTTTTTTACTGAATTGTAGTAAGACCTTATAAGCGTTTATGTATTTTACTCGCGTCACATCATATATATTTCCCTCTTTCAACGCTTTAGCTAGCTTAAATTGTTTAGGCAATTTTTCTGTCCCTGTAATGCTTACTTCAATTTTATCTTCTGAACTATTCTCTTGGCTTGTTATAATCTCTGTACTTCTCGATAAGAGGTTTCCCTTCTCTTTGGTTGAATCCACGGCTCCTCCTGCCTTCCATCATCTCTTTTGTCTATAGTTCTCTTGGTTAGTGTAAATCTCCTTGTCTTCTCCATGTTACAGTTGGTATCGCCTTCATTCTCGCTCATTTCTGTATCTACTAAGTTTTCTCTACTCCTAATCTTCTCATTCTGTTCATTTTTACTTTGAATCGTCACACTCTGTTCATTTATCACTCTGTTTAATTCCTCCGTCTCGTATTGTTCTATATCCGCCAATAATGCGTATCTATTCATGGTGGTGAAATACGCGCGCAAAGCGCGGCTAGTCGAAGCAACACTCGGCTTGCGATAAGGTCACTGCACGCGTACGACGATAACGAGCGCCCGCGCGCAACTGCTGTTACAATTTTAATACGATACAACTTAATTTGAGTCCATTCCCCAATGGACTTAAATTAAGTTGTGAGAAAAGTTTAGGGATATCAACCCTACATAAAGGTGTCTTTATCATCCTTCATAAAAGGGTTTAGTATGTGACCTATTAGGGACATTGGCAGAGCTGTATCAAATAGGCGTTAAATCCATAGTTAAAGAAAATAATGACTCCATTCTTTAGTCTGGATAAAATAGGATGGAGTTAGAGCTCTAAATCTGGCAATGAGAAGTTGAGTTGCTTGAAGAGCTGTTCAGATATATTTCTATCTGAACAGCTCTTTAGAAACCTCTAAGCGATATTTTGATCACACCCAGAGGATAATTATATATTGATAACTTCTATCATATTTAGGAAAACTCTACTCCTGAGTTTTCAGTTCCTAAGGAAGAAATTCTAAAAAAAAGCCGTCTAAATCTTACAACCGAAAAACCATTACCCGTTCTGGGTCAATCACGCAATAACAACCTATTACGCTGCCAAACAGACTAAACATCTATAAAGGGAATTTACGATGAATCGTGTTCTACCCTACAATATAATTAGGATGCCGTGTCGTAGAGGGCTGAACGGATGATCGAATGGATCTGAGTTTGAAGATATCCCAAAATAGAAATTAATGATTATATAAGAAGCGTTAGTCTGAAAAGAGTGTCTTACATAAAGTATTCTACAATGAAGTAAAATTTTTCGCTCATTTGACTAATTCATGTCTAAACACAACAATAACAAATTCTGGTTTAAAAATTGCTATGTTTAATGGCAACACACCTATGTTGCCATTGAACATAACACTTACTTCCGTACTTAAATACGGTCTAGAGTTGGAGGTAGAACGTAGAAATCACTCAATATAATTTCTCGCAAAAACACCCGATTGCTCTCAGTACTGCGCAGTGAAATAAAACAGAAAAGTTCATAGCTATATTTCCAATCCGAGGCGAGCCGTTGTGGAAAATGGCAGTTATTTCCCTGAAGCGCGCGCTGCGTTTCTTTACGTTATAAAATATAGACGCGGCGCGAAACGGGTTAATAGGGCCTTCTGTAACCTTTCTCGTGAAATGTCTCACAATATGTATCCACGTGCAACGCGTGTCAATGACATTTTAATTTCACATCGTCTGCAGCCTATACTGGTCCACAGCGGGATGCCTGGCATCGCGCTGATAAGCGCCTTATTGGCTTTTATCATATGGAGGGTAGTAGTAACCGCAAGCCCAGCGAAGGCCTTCATATGGAGGGAATATGAAGGCCCTCGCTGGGCATGCGGTTTAGGGATCGCGGATCGGTGTTAGAATTGTTCTGTAGGAGGCGCTACTGCCCACCCCCGGTGGATATCCCTTAGTCGCCTCTTACGACACCCGAGGGAAAAGTTTGGGTGGTGCAAATTCGAAGCTGGCACCACATGGCGTCTATGCCGGCTCCTGTCGACCACATTTTAATTTGATTATAAGCATTTGTTTTGAATAGTTAAGAAATAATTATTATTCTATTAATTTATTCTATTCAAAATATTATTTTAAAATAAATAAAGCTAGGTTGGTTTCTATCTTTTGTTCAATAAAAGTAATAGTACGAACGAATCAATTATTTGTGTTAGCTATCTAGCCTTGGTTCTCGTACTGTAATTCTCGCTTTTCCTTAGACCTTCTAACCCGCTGTCAAAGAACGAGTCTCGCTTGTATTCCACGAACAAAAAATTATACCATTTTTAGCGGGAGTCGAGGAAAGGGAATAATTTAAGGTGATACAGTACCATAATTTTATTACCTCATGATCTAATATGATAATTTACTCAAAGGCGTTTGAAATTTTTTGTATAGAGGGTGGCCCTAAAGATAGAAATAATATACAAGGTACCACGTTATTGGTGTACTAAGCCGAAACGGAGTTGTTATGCAACCTATACCCAAGTACCCAACTGATCCGTAAGGTTGATTTTCAGAAATACGTTGTTTTAAATTTTCATAGTAAAAAATAACTTTACGCAATTTTAGTGATATCTGCGCCAATTGTTACCTAATAGATTTTGATAATTCTTTCGTAGTTGTATAAAGATTCATTCTTGAGCTACTATGTGTGCTGTAAAACGTAGGTTTGTAAAACATCATCACAATATGATAATCTCACTATCACCTAATGGTTTCCATGGCAACGGGCGTCATCAGTTTCATCTATGTGTCATCGAACTAAATTAGACTTGAATTTTAACTGGATGTCGTCACTAGGGAAATTAGCAAGCGCTATCGAAGTGTAAACTCTATTTTTTGCGCGTGAACATAGATCTTCGATCAGGGAAAGTAAGGAAGGGGTGATTTCGTTCGTCCGGGACATAGATGAATAGAATTTACCGCAATTTGAAGTCGCCTTATAGTTTTTTAAAACATGCCAAATTATTAAACCGCTGGTTTTAGAATTCATTCAGGTCTTTTCTATACTTGCTCTCCTTTGTTATAAGAACATTTGGTTAGGTATATAGAAAAAATGCATGTTGGAATGTGTAATCGCGTTCATTGAAAAGATTCACCGCAACTCCCGCTATTGTGGTGTATCCCAAAAGTTGTTGAAGTTTTTGTTTTGTTTTAAAAGGTTATCTTGCCGTTATCTTGTTGTTTTCTCTTATGTATTATTATCAGTTTTTGTACGTTTTTATACATAAATATCTTTGTTCACAAAAAATATCTAGGATTCTAGAACCGAGTATAAAACGAGCAAAAGCGAACTGAAGTTAAGGCTTTACCTATCTATTCTTAAGATCTATAAATGTCTTAAACAAACCTTTTACGGGCATAAATATAGATCCATATTTTTGGCAAAGCATAAATATTAAACGAATTTCTTGAAACGTAATACTGTAATCTTCCGTGCCAATGTGAACTTACAAACGTTGGTTTGATATTTTTGGCCTAGTTACCAATCAATGTAATAGGTATTATCCACGTGCGTTGTTTAGATTTGGACGGAACCTTGTCACTTTTTTAGATTTTAGATTTTTATTTATTAACCATTTCGTTACATTGATAGTCATAATATTGGTAAGACATAATAACATTTTGATTACAGTATAGATAGTAAATTAATTTAGAATAATCACACGTCATTAAATACCTAAAATAAAAATTAGATTTGACATATTTTTAACATAATTATTGTTACTTTAGTTTGCATAAAGATAAGAAAATGAACATGACATAAATTCGCTAATTGGATTACATTCAAAAAAGTTTTTAAGTTTGTGTTTGAATTGACACAGGAGCTTTATCATTTCTAAAGGCAATTTGTTGTACATTCTGAGTTTTATGCTTATTCTTTGGTTTGTTGTTTTCGCAAGTCGTGCTTTAGGTATTTATAGTTTTTCTTTATTTCGCGTATTATAGTTGTGCATTTGCATTATTGTGGGTAAGCTGTCCTCCCATGTATTTCAAGAAGTGAGTTATATACATATGTATAGGGTAATAACTCTAGCTAAAGTTAACCTATGCAAGCCGTATATTATTCAAATAGACCTTTTTTGACAGATTAAAACCCTTTCGACTTGCGAGGCGTTTCCCCAGATTGTGATAGCATAGCTTATTAATGAATGGCAGTACGCATAATAGACAGAAGTCAGGGTTTTCTTATCTATTATAGGTTTAAGTTTAAACAAAACATATTTTGCACTTGTCAATCTCTTACATATTTATATATACCTCTATCATAGCAAAGAGTAGAATCTATTGTTCAGCCTAAGAAATTTACTTCTCTCTTTGTGTCATTTTTACATTTTCGTTTTGTAGAGTAGCTAAAAAAGATAGTTTTGTCGGCATTTTGGACAATTCCATTGGATTCAAACTATTTTTTTTAAAGTTTTACTATATTCCTTCGACTACTTTAACATCTTTATCTCGAATTCCTACGTGAGTGTCGTCTGCAAAAAGAGTTAGTAAAGCCCAATCTGGTCAACAGTTTGTCAAGTCATTTACATATATCAAAAAAAGTAAAGGGCTCAGGATCGAACCTTGTGGCACACCATGTTACTTATTACTAGATCTTATTTGATTTTATCAACGTTAACCACTTGACTTCTAGTCACATTAAGTATTCACATTTCTCAGAAAGAGCAGAAATCGCAACTATTGCGGCAACAGGCAACTCGCAACTAGCTGTAATATTAAAAAGTCGACAGTTTCTTCAACTAAGTTGCTCTGTCTGCATAGCGCCTAATCCACGGTTGTTAATTATGACGACAACGCTTGGATTCCCTCGTCTTTGACTGATTTAGTCATCGAGAATTGAGTTATGTTTTCCCATTTGTGACGTTTGCCCATTTGTGTTTGTACACCTCACAACTTATAGGTACCCATATTGTGAGGTGTTTGTAAGTTACATACTTGCTTTAATTTTCTTAGCTAAGACCAGACAGCTCTACCCGGTCGTTCTACCTAAAGAGCGAGCAAAACCGCGGGTAAAGCGAGTTATAGATAAATATCGTGTGGAACATTATTATAATTTCTCCAGGTCAGGCCATCGCGTGAGTGGAATCGCATGCAGTTCAAATAAAAGCGACATAATTTTGCATCTCCTTCCCTGTTCAAGGCGTCTCCTTCGTAAAATGATAACTATGATTTGGGAAGTTTGAACAAAGAAACGAATCGACATTAAAAGCCAAGTTGAAGGAACCACGGCTAGCTCTTCCCGGGATGCTGATATAAAAGTGGAGTATATGAAACAATAGCTATATTGTATAAAACTACGACTAATTACTGCTGCTGATGCACTGACCTCCGTAGGCGCCCGGTCCGCACTCGCGGCACGAGTAACCTACTTAGGTCAAACTGCTGATGCGAAATACCTACGTAATCGATGTATCGAACACAAGCGATACCGAATAGTAAACTCTACGAACGAATTGGAAATTGATATCTTGACAGCTCTGCCGTTTCGAATATAAACGTATTCGTTTTGTTGTTAATTGATAAAGCCTATTAAAATGTTAATGAATATCTGATGGATAAATTCTAGAATAACAATAATTCATTAATTATTAATTAATTTAGTTATTGACATTGTATTTATTTATATACATTTATAGTGAGTTTGCATGCTGTAAAGCTGATCATCGTCGTGATCATTCTATTTTAACCTAACATCCCTGTAACCCATGTTTCGCAAAATATATGAATTTGATTTGATTTGATTTGTGGATTAGTCCATAGCAGAAAAAGTGCATGGATTTAGCTAAAAACAGTATCCAAGAGCATAAAAATCAAAAAATAAAGCTTGAGTTCATGGAAGCAAAACAAGGCGTATGCGGCCAAATGAACGTTAGGGCCGCTTTGTTTAGAGGGCTTTAACGATTGTGAGTGCTCTTTGCTTGATTTAAATAAATATTTTTTCTAAAATCATTATAAAATTCCAAACTAAAAAAACCGAACAGGGCACTTAGAAACGTCAAATATTTGAGAAATTAATATACATTATTAGAGACTCCATGGACTGACGACGGTGGTGGCTGGTGGGGACTGATTGAAATAAGAAATAAGAAACGAGAAATTAGAACTCTTTTTAGGGTTAAGCCCGCCTTTGCCATTCCTTCTCTAGATTTCTGTTTTTTAATGTATGTTTTATTTAGTGCAATAAAGAATTATGAATTATGAAAACATGCTCTATGCCTAACGTCATCTTGGAGGAGCCCCTTCCGGGCTCTTCTGCGTGGGCTAGCTTAGGAGACGGACGTCTGGGTGTTAGGTCTTGAAGATACGGTCTCTGATTGTAATTCAGATAAGCGGTTAAGTAAGAATAAGTGCTGTCCAGTTGTGGTCTCCGTGTTTCATTTCTTGTGGTTAGGAGCAGGGTTAGGCCAGGCTAGAGTCATATTTTAACAGCATAATATTCACTCCCAACGCTTTTAAATTTATTTTTTTTGGTTTTTATTCGGCTATGACTAATATCGTAGCACCTACGTTCCGGATACACATCTATTTATACAGAGCGTAGCCTGCTAGAATCTTTGGGCATATATTTATATTTTTATTGATACTCAATTCTCTTTTGATAAAGTGAGAGATTAGGTTACTAGGCAAGGCTTTGAAAGCTTTTGTGCTTTGTCAGTATTTCATACATTCTTTAAAAAGCGTCCAAAACCCAACCAGGCCCCAAAAAGACTCAAACAAAATATTTCAGGTCACTGAACTAGCTCCTGAAAGTTACAGTCAATACAATTCAGGCTGGGGTAGAACTAAGCCGCTCACTATAATGGAATTACTAAAAAGTAAAATAGGCTTTGTTCTACATAGAATAACTACCATTTATAACTTTGCTTTTTATTTACTAAAATGCTCCTTTGCATAATGATAATTTTACCTTATCGTGCAAATTTTAATTTTGATATTATGATATTTTATTTCTTTTTAACGAAGCTAATGCTTAGAAATCAATAAATACTGGTCATTTTTCGAACAGAATCGTCAAGTTAGCATTTAAAACAGCAAAACTTATGTCATGGGAACATAAAAAACAGAAATTAGAAGATAAGCATTTTTCTTTCAACTTTATAACACCTTTCTCCCCGACTTGGGTGACGTGCATTTAACGTTAACAGAAAGCAATAATAGATTCTGGCAAGTACCTATAAGCTATCGTAAAAGAAGTTATTTAACGTATTGTGGAATATCGAGTTTCTATCTTTGGTCTCGTAGTTTATAAGAAGTGATCCAAATGCAATGTATGTACATATGTATAAGACGAGTGCGAGTACCAACACTAACCTATTGTGGTTGGGGAGGCCCATTGTGTGGGACGCTACATGCGTCGACACACTTGCGCCTTCCCATCTTCCGAGGACATCCGTAACGGCTGGTGCGGCGGCAGATTTGGCCGAGGATCTCAAGAGACGCAAATATGCAGGTCTCGACAGAGCCTACATATTTGCTACCTTTGGGGTCGAGACCCTAGGTCCGTGGGGTACCGAGGCTCTCCGGGTTTTTAAAAAGTTATCTGAGCGTCTGGTCGACGCGACGCGTGACCCGAGAGCTGGCGGATATCTGGCGCAGCGCATCAGCATTGCCATACAGCGGGGCAATGCAGCCAGCGTCTTGGGGACGCTTCCGACTGGTATTGATATGAATCAGTTGAGCTACCTGTAGATTGTTTGCAACAGTCTGCAGTTAGCTTAATTGTTTCAATTGTAAATACTAGTTATAATTTGATTGTAATTTTCTTTGTTAATAAAGGCCATTGCCCTTATATTGTGGTTTAATGGTGCAACATTGATAAACACATATGTATACTTTCTTATAAATAAATATTCTATTCTATTCTATTATATACGAGTTAAATACCTGATAGAATTGGTAGAACAATAAGTTATTTGTTTTATTGTTTATTAGTTCAGGGTCTCGCGGTGACAGTTGGTTACTATAATACCGTAGGTAGCTATTGCTTATTATTATGTACCAACTAAGCATTATATGCTTTTTAAAAGTGCCATGTTTAGTTAGTGTAGCGACCTCTAGTAGAAGACAGCTGAATTACAAAGCTAGGTCAATAGAGTCGTTCAAAGAAAAATAGCACTGGAAAACTGAAGCTAGCTAGCTACCTACCTAAGCGCTTCCATGAATCTCCGCTAGATGTCTAAAGATCTAACAAATTCTTGAGTGCAAAAAGTGCAGAAATCCTGGATCGCGCTAACGCATGTTTCAGTTACAACTGAACATATACGAGTACCCAACATCAACTGTCGGTCGAAAGACCCCGGGCAAGTGGACCAGTTGGGTCGGCCCGGTACAGAGGAGATCTCCCTCTGTCCCTATTTGGGGGAAATACCACCTTAGCCCCCAAAGTTAGTATAGTTAAACAACTTGGGTAAAATAAAATAATACAAAATGATATCAGTTGGCACAAGCACTAAAACCGTCCCTTTTGAATGTTGCCGACCCTATCTTTACGATCGAAATAAAAAGGACAACGTCATATTTAGTAGTCAAATGTACTGTGAATCCACTAAATATGATGTTGTCCTTTGTATTTCGTTTATGCATCAACGTATATTTCCCTGTTCTGAGTTACCAACCGAATTGACACTAATATCAGCGAAAAAACATAATTTGCTACTGAAAATAGTCAAGAAAGCTACTTTCGACCTCTCACCACACCACCAATGGCCATTCCCAGGTACTATAATAAGCGAGTGGTCGATTTTTTGCCCAAAACGTAAAAACTTTTTCGCAAAACCTTTTGTTATCAAAATGAGGATCGTACAGTTCTCGTAGCAATGCTACGAATGTGCTACGAATTCATTACGACCCGCTATGAACGTAGTAAATGTGCTACGGCGTAGCAGAATATTATACTGAAAACTTTTTACTGCTCTCAAAAAGTCCGTAGATACCTGCAGTTTTTTTAGTGCAATAAACAATACTGCAAAAAACTTTCAATAGCCAACAGAATGTGAGTATGAAAGGTCTATTTTGCTATATCGGTAATGTTAATTGAGCTATTATGTATAAGAAGGGACGTTGATACAGTCGACCGTGAATGTATCCCAATAAAATATGTGTCGAATATAGGCCAGGTGCGAGTACACAAGTAATGTCACAATTTATTACGAGCTGGTTTTGGTGGATGGCACACACTTCGGGAGGCCTATACCCAGCAGTGGGTAAAACAACTGCGGATAATGATGTTGGTCTTTGGGCCCGATGAAGGACACTATTATTAGTATATTATTATAAAATCAGTGCTATTATGTAGGTACTGTGTGTAAAAGAAAGACAAAACAAATAAAAACAGTTTAATAACTCGAATAGCCCTAACTAGATTACGGGAAGAGTAAATACCTACGTCCTAATCCAGGCAGACCGTATAGTCATTTCCCTTCTCTCTCAAAACAAACGCAAAGAAAAACCTTTTGTAGGCCCTATCAGTTTCTTCAGTATGTTTTGCTTTCTTCTATTCGAAAACAATAGAGTATTGGTTGAGTGGCTTCCCACTCGGGTTTCAAGATTGGACTGTACTTATGCGCGCACCGACGTATCACACGTGGCTTTGGCATAGACAACCCATGAGCGGGGCTTGCAAAACCATTCGTAAATTAATCCGATATTAAAACTGAAAAAACAATTGTATGTATGTTTATACCGCTTAGTTGCATATCGGTCAGTATTTAATCAAGTCTTTATATTTAAGCAAGTCATTGTCATACAACCCCCTATTTAAATGCTTCTTAGCTACCTGCAGATTATTTGCAACAGTCTGCAGTTAGCTCAATTGTTTCTATTCTATTATTGTAATTTTGATTGTCATTTGAGAAATGAACCTGTAAAATATCACTTTCAGACGCTGAAGTCCGACCAATTCGATCTTTTTATAGCAACACTTCAAGATTTATAGAAGCATATAAGTATTTGCCCACATCGCCATATGCAAGGCTTTCATAGCTTGACCTTCACCGTGAAGATGTTACTGCCATTTCATTTACTTTCATAGCTTGACCTTCACCGTGAAGATGTCACTGCCATTTCATTTACTTCTAGAATAGGTATATCTATTTCAAAACGTTATTTCATATCGAAATAGGCACTTACTGGTTTTTGTGATGTATTCCAGTGTATTATTGTTTATAAGCTTCAGCCGTATTATTATTTATGAGTTTACGTTACCAGCTTTCAGTAGCCTCATACAGCGATCATTTCTCATTCTCTTATAAGGTTAACTGTTTATTCTGTGGATAGTGGGAGTGTACGAGAATTTGGAATCTTGTCAGGTTCAATTGGAACAAAAACAACGCGAGTGGCGTGCAATCGTAGACTGAGAATAGATAACGAGCAAAAAATTCATTAAAATCTGTCAAAAATCCTTTCCGCTCCTGATAACGCAACCCATCAAATGAATATAAAACTATTAATAAGTATTCTAAAATGAAGTTGAAAGTATCGTGCTTAGGTACAAAAACACCGCACCCGTCAGTAGTGTGTGAACGCCACATAATCCGCGCGAGAGACCAATTTCTCGCTGATATTGCTTATTGATCATTTTCACCAACAAGCCGTGTTATTGAACGGTAATTTGGTGGAAAGGAACATTATTCATTGACACATGAAAAACTTTCAGGCTTTTCATTGAAATATTAACAAGGACGCATAATTTAGATTCATTGAAGTTAAATGTTATTATGACAACTCAATACTTAATCATTTATTGCATTATATACATAGTTGTACAGAGGTGTTTATAATCTAATTAAGTATCACTATAGACCCTGCAGTGCTTGGCACACTATATGTATGGAGAGAGGAGGACGTCATTTTTAACAGGTTAGGTATATTTTAGTCGTTTACATATTTATTATTTTTCGTTTAAATATTCGTCAATCGTGTAATATGCTTTTGTGATTAATGATTGCTGTAGTTGTTTTATAAAAAAAAAAACTATTTTCTCATTTTTCAACGCGTTAGGTATTTTATTATATAATTTAATTGTCATTACATAGGGGCTCGATGAGTGAAGTTTAAGTTTGGAATCTGGCCATATAAGCTGGCTTTTGTATCGTAAGGAGCGAGACGTGTAGGTTTCTGCTCGAGTTTTATAAAATTCTTTATGTTTTCTCACGAATTTACAGAGTTCAAGTATATACATACATGCAGGGCAAGGTTAGTATCTTAAAATTTTGGAAGTAGGTAAGGTTTACAGCTGTCTGTCTGATATATGTTTGCTAAGATACGTATAAGACTTTTTTGCTGCGTAAAGATAATTTTTGCGTTGGTACTGTTTCCCCATACGATGACGGAGTAAGTGGCTAGGCACTGGTGTCATAGATTGCAAGGGAACTTTTCAAGTCAGTTGTTTCCTTAACTTCGCGGAGGGCGTATGTCAAGCTGGCTAATTTTGATTTAATTTTTTGGGTATGAGGTACCCACTACCCAGCTTAGATGGGTGTCGATTGTTAGGCCTAGCAAGCTAAATTCATTTACAGTTTGTAGTGGTTTATTTTTATAAGAGTAGTTGATTTAAAAAAATATCTATCTATGTTATGTATTGTATTAAGTTTATCAGTCATCTAGTACCCATAACACAAGCTCTGCTTACTTTGGGGCTAGATGATGCTGTGTGGATTGTCAGCATTATTATTATTATTATTATTTTAATGCAGATTTTGGATAGAGGTGGAATGTCACTATTTTAGGTTTTAAGAAGTATATTTCTAGGTTATGCTTGTTCATCCACTCTGTGATATTATTTAGTATACCGTCAAGTTTATCGGATATATTTTCATCGAGATTAAACGTTGTTTATATATCGTCAGCCAATAGGACGCACGGCTCATCCATTATTTTTGGGTGGTCGTTTATATAGGTCAGAAATGGAAGGCATCCAATAACGCTGCCTGCAACTGTGTGGCGTAGTCTTATAGGAGCAATAAGAATAACTTGTTTTTTTTTTATAAAAACGAATAGCAGGCTTCGAATTACTGGTTATTTAGAATACTGTAACAAAACTTTTTACCTAAAAGAACCACATCGGGGTCAATCTCCCAATAATAATTATCAAAATCGGTTAATAGTTTAGTTTAGTTTTGTTTATTGATAACGTTTATATGTTACATGTCATGTTCTTAATTCTAATTAAACTAACAATAACGTTGTATAAATTGTACATAGGTATTGCTGAATTAATTAAATTGTAAATCTAATTAAATTGTAAATCTAATCTAATAATTAACGAATCCATATCGACGCGCAATTATCGTACCTACCTACAACTTACAAAAATAAATCTAAAAGTACAGGCTAATCGAGCATCTCCTCCTTTTTTAAAGTCAGTTGTAAAGATCTGAATGCTCATATTTTGTGATGTATTCACCAACACCCTTAGTTAGTTACTTTAACTCTAGCTCAAGCATAGAATTGAAATAATCTCCTTATTTCACTTCTATGCAGCAAAGACTATCTATGTATCACTGTATTTCCTATTTAGTTTTGCTAAAAGCTTGGCGTTTTGAAGTAGTTGTTATTGATTCTGATTAAGATTCTGTCATTGATACAACGTTTAGGTGGATGGCTTTAAAATAAAGATTACTCTGACTGCCATAAATAAAAGTTTTATGCAATTTTATTGATTTAGTGACTCGAAACAACGCATATAAACAGTATAGTACTAGACTTTATTTACTTCTTACTATTGATAACTAATTTATTGCCATCGATTAGCATGAGAATCGAAGCAGTTTATATACTATTTTATTTCGCCCAGAAACAATCCAATCTGATTCAAGTCTCGATGATAAACTTACCAACCATCAAAAATACTCGATACGGAACATATTGTCATGAGTAGTTATTAAATAAGACAATGCGTCAATTCTGAAATTTATCATTTACTGAAGTCCATCGCAACCCATCAAATCAATAAAACAGCTTTTATGTTCACTTATTATGCAAATGGCTACTAATTATACATGCAACCTAAACTAGGTAGCCTCACAGCACTGCATGTATGTAGGTACCTATAACTATACCCAGTTGGTAAGACTTTGTTTCTAGGCACATCCCATTGCATTAAATTACCGCTAACACCTACTGGTGTCCATTAAGGGCTATACATAAACGTCACTGGAGCTACATCTCCTGACTTACAGTAGGCCGCGTTGGCTGGCTGTCGACACCCATGCTTGTGGGCAGGAAGTTGTTACATGGTACACTGGTAATGTTTTTCAGGGTTGGTTTCAGGGTTTCAGGTCTTCAGCCTCGGGGCTGCAGCACGGATACGTCCATCGTCGCCGCGGCGGCAGGGTCGACTGGAGGGATGGGGTGTCGAGAGGTTGAAAGTTATCGATAATTTTGCATCGAATTTTTCATTGGTATGATAGTGTAAAACTGGCGTCGTCGGGTGTAGAGCTTGTGATACGCCGTGGCAGTTTAATAGTATACGTGTGTAGGTATTATTTAAAAAAAATCGGTAGTATTTTAGATTAATACAGTTTTTATTGGTTACAATTATGGCGAGAAACGAATAGTTTCATTTATCTATGCTGCAACACACAATGCAAAGGTACATCATTTAACAGACAGATTTACAGTAAGTATTGTTGGGTCTTACATTATTACAAACTAACCTAATATGCTTTATTAACATGTCGACGGTTTTAAATTAAGGGATTCGGAGGAATAAACTAGTGGTTATTTGACGTCGGGCGTCATAGGCTTGCGTAGAGCTTCTACGCTGTAGCAGTTTGATTGTGTTTTGCAAGTATTATGTACTTAGTGGATATTGATCAAAGTGACGATGATAAAACTTGATGGATGGTTAGGAGATGGATATTTGGACACTAAATTTTAAGATATATACATACCTCTAATAGGTTCAGGCGTTACTTTGCGGAAATCCATTGCAAATATAAGGACGAAAGATATTTAGTAACAATTCCGCGAAAAAAGTAGTAAGTAGTAGTTGTAGGTTGGTGCTCTCAATGTCAAAGTCGAGTATTGTGGTGTTCCGATGATGTCTCGTAGAGAGACGAAACTAGTTGACGACTTGCTTTGATAGATGTTATTTTGTTGTTGGTGTAGTCTTCTACACGGTCTACTTTTTGTTAGATCTTATCGAAGAAGGTTTTTTCGCGGAATTGTAACTAAATATCTTTCGTCCTTACTCAATTTTAATACAAAAGCAAAGTCATTCAGTTTAATTCAAGGCAAGGTTGTTGTATTGATAAAACTTTTCCGTGACAATTTCAATCTAAAATTGACTGAATTTTCAGATACCTGTATCACGATTGGAAAGGAGACCTATATTTGTATTTATTCATCTAACATGTACCTCTATTCTTACAAGCGTACCTTATGCAATAGAGAACCTAGTCATAAAATTATTAAAAATTATGTAATTAATATATACCTAAGTAATATATAATTTTTTTATAAACCAACATAACTGCAAAATGTGCAAACAAAAAAGTTCCATCGATACCGCTTTAATCCCAACACTACCTCTACCTCTTGATGCTGCGCGCGCCGCATCCCCATGGCCGGCCTCATATACCTTCATCTAACCATCACATTCAACATCCATCTCTCCTCCCTTACAACAAGGTTCACTTCACCTCCCACCTTAAATAACTCCAGCACCTCGTAACTTTGAAATAGCACCTTAATTTCTCGACTACATGGTTGCTTTCACAACGATTGGTAATGTCCTTCGGAGCCCAGTGCATGTGATTATGTTATGATAGACCGAGGTGTAATAGATGTCAAATGATGCGACACGCGTAATGACTCGACTGGAGAACTGAAGACTTCCAATTACGCGAAGACTTTTGACTTTGATTATTATTAATATGTAAATAATTGTTAAATTTGCTCCCTTTGGGGTCGAGACCCCAAAGTCCGTCCGTACCGTGGTCCGTGAGGTACCGAGCTCTCTGGGTTTTTAAAAAGTTATCTGATATTCTGGTCGACGCGACGCGTGACCCGAGAGCTGGCGGGTATCTAGCGCAGCGCATCAGCATTGCCATACAGCGGGGCAATGCAGCCAGCGCCTTGGGGACGCTTCCGACTGGTATTGGTATGGATCAGTAGATTGTAGATTAGTTGACAACAGACTGTTGCAAACAATCTACAGTAGACCTGTAGATTGTTTGCAACAGTCTGCAGATAGCTTAATTGTTTCAATTGTAAATACTAGTTCTAATTTGTTTTTATTATTGAATTGTTATTTTGTTTGTCAATAAAGACTGAGTTATAATGTTAAAGTTACCTAGGAATGTACATATATCGGTAATAAATCTTGGCGATAATATAAGGCAACTGTTACTTATTAAACCAACTTCAAAAGAAACAAGAAGTTCTATTTTTAGCTTTGTTTTTACTTTTTTTATGTACAGTCAGCTGCGCAGATATATACACTCCTAAGCTTTACAAAATAGAATTCGAAACTTTTATTTTACTCGGAACTTTGCAAATAAATATCCACGCACACATTTTTCATAGAAAGTAGTCATCGTATATATACATGTCAGAATGCGGTATATAAATTATCACAATTACTAAACACTTACTATTTAGTCAAATTGAAAACTTGGGAGCGTATACATGATTTCGCAGCTGACTGTATGTTCTTCGATTACTCCGGATGATTCTACTGCTATTGTATAAAATACCGAGATGGTCCCATAACTTTTTTATTCCTGATGTATTCGTCCCGCAAAACTTAAAAAACAGTGTGAAAGTATCAAGGGATTTGAAGACGAGTTTTTCAAAAAAATCACATTAAAGTTGATTATACATTATTTCTGGAAACCACTTTGTAGTCAAAGCTGGATTTAAACAGTCTTTTTTATCGGCGTCTTTTCACTGGAGCGTTCGGTAAAATAATAATCCATGGATCCAAAACAAATGGCACAAGACGTGAGGTGCTAAAGTCTAGCAAGTTAGGTGGTCCAGCAGCTAGATAGAAGAGTTCTGTCATAATGAACCTTGTCAATGTTCCTCTCATATTTTATTATTGGGGGGTGTAGGCTCTGTTTAGCAGCAAAATGACTCGACTTGACGCTGCTCAAATCGAGACACGGGTAACTGATCGTAATACTCGACGCAGCGCCGGGTGGAACGGGCTCGGGCGGGTGGCTCGTTGACCTATCTCAATGACCCTTCATACAACTTCGACTAATGTCACCAGTCATAAGGAAACTTCATGGTCAGATAGCAATCCTCCTGCAAACACTGGCTGGATATTTGCAAGGAAGGTTTTATATGTTTGAATAACGAAATAGAGTTCTATCGTTGAATAATTCGACGCGGTATCGGAGGCCTCCTGTTTTTGTTCTGCGGTAGGTACCTAAATAAAGTATGTTTTGTAATATTTTTTCGGCTTAGAAGTACCCATGTAAGATTATTTTTTAACTATTTTCAAAAGACGACGGACAAGAAACGCGTTTGTGGTAAGTGGAATATCAGCAAACTGATTTCAAATAATTATAGGTAATTGTTTTCAAAGGAATCTTGCTCTTTTGAGCAACCATAGATCCATATTAATAAATAGACCTGTAGTTAATTAAATAAATAAGATATTCATGTAAAAAAAATAGTAGCTGGGCTTTGCATGAAAAGCACCGTTACAACCACAGAAATCTAAATAATAAGGCAGTAGAAATGTTAAAAGTCGTAATTACCTACTTACGAAACGCTATAAAATTCTTAATAAGAATATCTCTAAAATGGTTCACTTTTGCATAATACAATATGGGAACCAAATAGTTGCAAATGGCCTCCCCCATAACCCCTTAAAGGATCCGGTCTAATTTTCAATAGCCCTGTACATCAGAGTCAATGTACAGTACTGTTATTTACTTTTAAAATGTATATTAATTATATTTTTAGGTACCAAACAATGAGCAGTATCCTGGTGAACATGCGGGCGGAGGTAGGTATTTTAATATATATTTCTGGACAATATCACATTTGTAGATGTTTTAAATGCTTTATTCTTTTTCAGCTGCGTGGAATATAATTATGTCTAACAAAATAATTATTAATTTTATTGATATTAATATAATTTTAACGATAATTGTTGTCGAAGCTAAAGTGTCCAGTCACATCCCTAGCTTACAACCACCACCCGCGGCCGTACCATGTTAGATTTGCGAATACGACGATATCGTTAGTTTCAGATTACATTGCTGCGTGCGCTTGTATCGCTCTGGATAATGAAGAACTAATACGGCAATAGTATGCAAAATTACAAAAAAACTATAATTCTCATAGTGAATAATTTGTCTCCGATTATTTTATTAAAAAACAGCCATAATATATACCTAATATAAAATAATAATACTCACCGATGAAATGTTATCCTCTTATTGGTATAGTTACAAGTTGTGGACAAGTTTCCGCAATTGAATATGCTGCTACACACCATTGTTATTGGTACTTTCACGTCCGCCGTCTCGAACAATACTAAACATTTACTCGCGCGCTGGTGGCTCAGTAAATCACCTGTGCGGTGACAAGGTCACGCGGGCACGCCCTTTCTAGTGCCGCCTTATTCAGATTTCTGTTATTACAACAAACCGCAGACACAAAAACAAACTAGTAAGGAGATAGCTAGAGGTATTCTGTGAACATAGGCGTGGGTGCCTCTAATCCCCTGAAATGCCAATGGATGCTGGAGTGGGCGGACGGATAATGGGGGTACATACCAATTTCAAAAATAATTAGGATATTCAATACAAAGTACCTTACTTTTGTTTAACTAAACTGTTAATCGGTTAAACTAAGGTATGAAGTTTGACCATAATTACTCATCAAACGTGCATCCGAAGAGATCTCCTAATTGAATATAGGTAATCACTCTTCAAAGTAGATATTAGGACTAATACAATAGGAAACTAATACAATTATAAAGATGATATAAAAAAATCAACGAAATAATACATTACGTCAATGGCTGGGTTGCTGGCCGCTGCTGAGGATGGCTGAAAGTGAAGCGTAGGTCCAGCCCATCACAGCGCGGTCAGCATTGCCGCTCTTGATGGCCAAGCTGAAATGAAGGCCGAGATCGAAGGTACAGGCCTTTATAGCGCGGACAGCAACAGCTGCAATGATGACCAAGCTTGAAGGCCGAGACTATAGCAAGCTTAGCTTGAGGCAAGCATATCGTGGCCAGCAGGGCAATCATTGCGGACCGAGGCTTGTATAGTGCTTTACTCAAACAATGCGAGTAATTTAAAAGTCATTGAATTGGAGAATTCGTCGCTTGAAGAGTTCATTTTCACAATGTATGCACGAAAATTGATTTAAACGTATCATGCAAAACTTTCACCGCGATGCCCTTTTGCCAGTTTCCCGCGTTTCCATTTTTAATCTAATCAGCCAGTGAAGCTCGTACTGCTCAGTATGCGTAAAACCTTTATGCACCTAACTATTATCAAAACAAAATAGAATTCGAAATTAGAAATACATTACGGAGCGCATAGAGCGGACAGTAATATTATTACTGTCCGCCTGTTCGGGTAGGCCCTCAAGCTGGCCCGAAAGGTCGACTTTGCTCAAAGAAGGTTGTCGAAATAATCAGCAGATTACATGCTACGAGTATGTCTGAGTAAAAACATCTAACATCACGTCATAGGTAGGTAGAGGCAAAGAAGTTTTATAGTTACTAACTGCGTCTGGTCGACGCGACGCGTGACCCGAGAGCGGGCGGGTACCTGGCGCAGCGCATCAGCATTGCCATACAGCGGGGCAATGCAGCCAGCGTCTTGGGGACGCTTCCGACTGGTATTGATCCATGATCTGCAGTTAGCTTAATTGTTTCAATTGTAAATACTAGTTATAATTTGATTGTAATTTTCGTTACTAACTTTAACAATTAATTTAATGTGACAGGTGTTCGGAAGCTTTTTTTATAATAGACCTTCGTTTGACTACAATCTAATTTAATGTTATGGGACGATGTGAACGATGATGAAGTATCATGAAGGTCTAAAAGACACCTGAGCCCTGAGCTTCAGTTCAAGAAAGCACCTAGAGTACCTACATTGTACAGAGTTACAAATAAAAGCTCTCTGATAATACCCATGTATAGACAGTGTCAAAGCCTTATGTAGAGGTATATGTATAGAAAAAAACAAGTCAACGTCCCCGACTCGGCACTTAATGAAATTGAACAGAGGTGGCGGCATCTAGACCGTTAGCAGCATTTCCCAAAGGACTTCGAGAGAGTTACGACCATTTTGACTAACTATTGAATACAAATGTATTATCTATTCTCTATTTTCTATACTTTAGTCGCACTATGTAATGAATTAAGCTTATGATGTAAACCACTGAGCTCCATACAAATACGCTGGAGAGAATATTCTATACGCAATGACAGTTGTTTAATATGCCGATTCAAAGCGCCCCTTTTGACCGTGTCCGGTATAAAAATTAATTGAGGCGTACCAAAACAAAACAACTACCATAATATTAGTTTCATGGACGGTCACGCCGCTCACGTTAGCCTTCAGCGCCAAAATGGCGAAAATCAAAAGGCATCAATCTGTCATCGATGATATGACCTCCAACGTATGTACTTGTTTAATAGAGCTCATTGGCTGTTGTACACACTTAAATTGAACTTTGAAGCTTCTAATTTCTAATAGTTATTAAATGCATTGTGTAAGCCCTATGCTAGTAGGTGAGTATCTATGCTAGTGTCGAAGTTACTTTTTGTAGAGCAGTAATTTTGTCCTGTATTTTACTTGTCTGAGAATTTTATTTTGTGTTCATAATTTGAATTATGTATGATCTACTATATAAAAATAAGTCGGGTTTTCCTTCCTGACGCTATAACTCCAGAACGCACGAACCGATTTCCACGGTTTTGCATTCGTTGGAAAGGTCTCGGGCTCCGTGAGGTTTATATAAAAGAAAATTCAGGAAAAAATTAAAAAGAAAAGCGGGAAAATCTTTTTTCACATAAAGCGCCATCTCTGATACGAAGCCATCTGGTGGCGAAACGGAGTTCGCCGGGTTTGCTAGTGTAACTATAATTTTGTGTATTTATTTTATTATTTATATTGCTTTGTTCCAAGTTTGTTGAGTCTGTATAATCTGTATTATGTTTTAGTTCCGTGTTGTTCTGTTGTAATGTATCGATATAATTATGTAGGTACCTACTCTATTTTTGTGATTTCCATTCAAGTACATAATGTAACGGCTAAGGGCACGTTCCCACTGTGTCGTGACGACAGAAAGTTTGAAGCATCGTGGATTGTATTTTTGAATGGAGGTTTTCACATATTTACAATAAACTATAATCTAATTGATTAGTTTACCGAGAGATTTTTTTGCTATCTGTTGTTTTTTTTTATTGTACATTATCACAGCAGGTAAATTCGGTGCGGTGTGGATACCTTACATTACGTGTTATAGATACTGGTGTTATTAGGTAGGTACCTAATTAACTACCTAACATACCAAAGCGATATCGTTTCACTTGAATACGAAGTTGTTTAACAATATTAGCTTATTGTACTTATACTTACATCGTATAAAAGCATGCTTGTTGACTGGATCAGGATCTCCTGTTGACTGTTCGCTCTTCTTAAAATACTTCAAGTTAGCACTTGGTCGTTGTCTTTTTTTTTTCGTTATGTCCCTTTGTCGACTACTATGTACTTTTTACAAACAAGTAATAACTTTGCAAATGTAGGCTAAGTTCTTTGTAACACAACTCAACAAAAACACTGGAAACACAACTGTTTTCACATAGCTATTCTATTGTTTTTATTAAATATTGGGAATAGTCGCACTAATATTCATTTGTTTTATATGATGATAGAATAGTAAACAGTTCAATTATTGTTATATTCAATCTTTTTTCGTTTCTCAGTAAAATGTTCGACGTGTTTTGTTGAGAAAGGCGCGCTTAGCACTGAGGGCTGCGCCCGCCCTGAAGCTAGGGCGGGGCGCTACGCAGACTTTAATTCAGTTAGCAAAAATTCCATTTTATTATTATTGTTTTATAACTTGTTGTAGGTACTTGTTGTTATGTTGTGTTGTTTGAGAAAACTTTGTTGTTAAAATTAAATGAAGTAAAATTAAATTAAATTAACACTTTTAAGGGTTTCAAAGTAAAAGATAAAATTAGGGGCTCTCATTATTTGTTTGTTTCAACTATGTTGCTACCTGCACTGAATTAGATAGGTGCCTAAGTATAGTTTCAAAGACGTCAAGCTTTTTTAATAGATTTTTTGCACGTGCCGACAGGCTTCTCGAGCGTAGCGAGTGGCTCTAAAGTAGACTGCCGAGCTAGCGAGGGATTTAAGGGTTTGTGTCCACGGATCCCGGGATCAGATTTAATTGGCCACTGATACCGCCAAGTTTTATCCACCGATACCGGGATCGGTTTCCAATAAAAAACGATTAAATATTTTTGTCCACTGATCCCGGTATCCGTGGCTACAAAAAATTACTTCAAATATTTTTGGAAACGGATCCCGCTTGTAGTGTTTAGAAGTTTAAATTAAAACAAATGTATATTATTGAATATGTTATATTGATCAACAGTAAATTATTTTAATAAAATCTATAATCACAGGAATCATCACATAATTATTACTCTTACTAATCGAGAATTGTTTTATTATAACTTTGTATAGCTAGCATAAATAATTATTTTCTCTAATAATTTAAAACTAAGACATTTATTTTTAATAAAATCTAAAATCACAGCAATCATCACATAATTATTACTCTTACTAATCGAGAATTGTTTTATTATACTTTGCATTGCTAGCATAAGTTTGTACAGCATTCTGTAATGAAATTACTTTTTTCAACAAGTTTAATAATATATTTTATTCCAGATGTAAGCAAATCCCGATTTTGCTTACTGCTTTTGAGCAGCAACTTCACCTTTTCAAGCGAGAGTGGTGAAAAAGATATTTTTAATTGGTTTATCATTAATTCATTAAAAAACATAAAGACAAAGTTAGTCAAATTTTTCATTGAAAAGGCTTTGCTTCAGACATTAAAGTTTTAAATATCAACGCTCTACGGGTCTAGGCCACATCGTACACCGATATAGTTCAAGCACCTAAAGGTCAAAGTGTACAATGTGTCCCACAGCCGTGGGACTTGGAGGGCAAATATCAGAAATATTGGAAATAGGAAATTCTCAGCATTCTGCATTATGATAGAGGAATCTCTCAGAATTGATTAGGAATGTTATTCGATTAAATGTTCATTGGCGATGTTCGATGATCTCGATAAATCGATTAATTAATTCCACTATGATTGTCCGAAATGGCGCCGTCAACGGAGTAAATTTTAATACAATCCAAACAAGTGTTCGTTTTAGCTGTAGACGTACTTTGTGTATGAGAGCAGATATAAGTAGGTATGTGTGTGTATGAAGCCTAAGATACTTTGCTGACGAAGTATTATCTGTTCTTGTGTTATTATTATACCAATAAGCAAAACTAATAGCAAATAAAAAGAGAATGGTGAAGATACGTAAAATTATTCTGCTGATGTTCAAGAAGTTTTCTTCTGTAGGTACTTAGTGTTTGTGTCTTACAACAAAGAGTTGTCTATCTATCTAGTTCGTGTATAAATGAAGACAGGCCGCTATAGAGAGGCTCATTATGAGAGGGTAGGCATACCTACACCACATCATCAGCCAGTGAAAGTCCACTTGTACTGAACGTATTCAGTAGGTACTAGTGGACTTTCACTGCCAGTAGGCACTACCTATTTTGTAGGTACCATATGACACGACGGGACAAACGCAGACAATGTTACACGCGCTTGTTTAGCTGACCCCTTAGAAATGAAACCTTTAAGGCACCTAATTGAAGGCAAAGCAAAGTGCAATTGTCTAAAAACAAATTATTTCACCGAAAGAAGTCTTATAATCTTTCTTTTACGTCTCCTCGTTTCGAATTACAAACGATATAATTTTCATTGGTTGTGAAATTGTTTGTACTTTTTGAAAGCCGAGCTTAAAGGTCAGCGTCCACCATATTGGAGCGGAGCAGAGATATGCTAAATCTTTACTTCGTAGGTAATATTTTTAAGACGAAAATTTGGTAGTCCATGGGGGCCATAGCCCAGGGTGTCAGGCTGAGAGGGGCGCCCCTCGCTGCTTGCCGCTCCGCTCGCTCTCTTCGCCTTCAACATTTTTGCCTGCCTCTAGTCCGGGATTCATCCCTGCAAAAAAAATCTAACAAAACCACAAAATTTTCGGGTTCGCTCCGCTTGCAAGAAATATCAGTACCTACTCCAGTGGCGACGTAAGGGCGCGCAAGGGCAGTCCGCCCGCCCTATGTATCAAGTACCGAGTGTGGTGGGGGGGATTTATAACGACAAATCACTCACACATCCAGAGCATACTTACAGAAGAACCACTTCACAAAAACATACCGACCACTATACCTGACATTTAATATTTGTGTTTTGGTCCCAGGGAATCCCTGCGTGATGAATTCAAAGAAATACCATGTCAATATATTTATGAAAACCTATTGTAGGTACACTCATAGAAATATCAATCGGTTCCCTAAAAATAGCGATGTACATAATTTGAATACAAGAAATAAACATAAACTCGCTGTGCCCACAACTAGACTACACAAAATTAATGTATCTTTTAAAGGGCAATGTATACGCTTCTGCAACAAAACTCCTAGTGAGTTGCAAAAATTATCAGTAAATAAATTCAAACAAATTGTCAAAACCTTCTTGTGTAAAAAGGCCTACTATAAAATATCTGATTATCTAGAGGATAAAAAAGCGTGGGACGGGATTTGCTCCGACTCGAAAAATAACAACTAACTAACAGGCTAAAGGTTTCTTCGTCGCTTCTTTACTTTAGTCTACATACCGAAGCGACTGAAATCAAAAATATCACTTTATTTCCGTGTCAGTGTTTAATTATTAAGAATTTGACCTTTTCTAAGTATACATTTATTGTATTTATGGAAATAAAGAGTTTTTGACTTTGACTTTGACTTCATGTGAAATATGCGCTGGCCCTAGAGTAGAGCGTGTGAAGCGGTCACTCGAAGTGCCGCCGGTGGCAAGGGGCGCTAATTAAGCGCCCCTTGCCACCGGCGGCACTTATAAGAGAGCTTGTCATTCCCGTCGCACCCATCTCGAACATATATAACATCGGCCTGCTCCGATTGCTGTTATTTCTTTAGTCATTCTCTTCTCAACTTTTTTACGAGCCTTGGGCCTAGGGCCATGGGGGCCATAGCCCAGGGCGTCAGGCTGAGAGAGGCGGCGCAAGCCGCCCCTTTGCCGCCGCGCTCGCTGTCTTCGTCAATAACATTTTGCCTGCCTGTCATTTGGTCTGCTTCATCCCTCGTTTGAAGTCAGTATTATGCAAAACAATGCAAAAAAAATCGAACAAAACCGCAGAATTTTGAGGGCTCGCTCCGCTCGCTGTTATTTATTTTTTTCATACTCCTCGTTACTTTTTTGTGACCACTTGAAAAAGTAAAATAAAAATAGGCAGCTAACTCCGCTTGCAGTTATTTCTTTATACGTGTTTTTGTTTGATATTTTGCCCATTTTGTACATGAACAGGCGAAAGCCATTGTACCCATATTGCCTTGTCTTACGTTTATTTTATTTCCTTTACTTTAGTTTAGTTTACGTCGTTACTGGTCCTTTTACGTGATTTTCTTGTATTCCAACTTTTTTCTTGTCGTTGTTGCTTACCCCACCATTTAAAATAAAGAAGAAGAAGTAAAACTATATCTGCCACAGCCGTCCATAAAATTTCCAGGGCTCGTCATTATTTATTTTGTCACAAAAAATCCGAAAAAGTCTCAAAAAAAAAAAGTATCTAACTAGGTACAGGTTAGTATGTTTGTTTCAGTTTTTTTGGGAAGTACTTGATAGAAAACCGCCCGGGGTACCATACCAATCCAAGCTGCGCCGCCGCCGCAACAGCACATGCAACCCTCAACACTTTGCTTGCCTACCACCAACCGTGACAGGTGAAAAGGAAAATACATTTATAGAACAAATTCCATTGAAAATAACTCAGGTAGGTAAATGAATTTACGAGGCGGCAAACCTTACAGGCCCAGGGCGCAGAATCTTAAAATACCCCACTCCCCGTGACAACGCTAAAACTGCTAACTAAATTTTACAAGCATGAATTTCTGGACCTGGATTAACCTAGAAACAATTTATATTCCGAAAATAAGCGTGCAAAACCGCGGGCAGGAGCTTCTCATCAATTTAAGCATTGTGTCATGCTGTAGTGTCATGTAGGGTCACATAAATAAAATAAATAATACTGGACAAATTTGACAATTCACACAGCATCATCAAGCTAGCCCTAAGCTAAGCAGACCTTTGTGTTATGGGTAGGTAATAAGTAGTTAACTGATATAATTAATAAAACACATTACATAAATCTAATATATTTTTTATTATACTAAAACACCCAGAACATCCGGAACAAACTTACAATAATAATATTCTAAGGGAACATATCATCGGCAGATATGTTCCCTTAGAATATTATTATTGTACAAACATTTAATTTTGTCTTGAGGCGAGAATTGAACCCGCAACCTCCTGCGTCGCAGGCGGACCATCGCCCGGTGCGCGCCTCTGACGCGACGTCGTCGTCGTCAATGCAAAATATGACCATCAATCACGACATGTTTTCGAAATTCTATTTGCTGTTTTAACACAGGGGATTTTTGCCCCAAACTTGACCATCTTTAGTTGTATGTCAGTCAGATTAACCGTAACCCCTAGGTAGTTACATACATATGTACATACAGCATTAAGGTGAGCTAGGTAGGGAAGTAGGTGAAGCTACAGTTCAGTTTAGATTCTGCAAAGGGTGTGCTCAATGTGCAAAGGCGACGACGGCAAGGCGCTGTTTTTAGTTCTGACCAAGTTTTTAAGCCATTTGTTAAAATTAAAATAAGGTACCTGCGGGTACCAAGGGCCGGCGGCTTACAGGGACCACTACTCCAAAAAAAGGACTTCCAACATTTTTATAAGACTAGTCACGCACACAAATTATAAAGGACAAATGGCCAAGGCTAATTCCGAAATCGCGTTACGCTCGGATCCGCCATATTGTCAGAAGCGACGAACAGTGTTGCCAACGACGCCGGGACTAATGTCGCCATTTTTCACATTTTAGGTAGCCTAATGTAGCCGAATTTTAGGTTCTGTAGCCTAAAAAGGAGCCGAAATGTAAAATAAAATGAATTTGAAGTTTAAATTTAATTTAAACTTTATTTAAACTCCTATAAACATATATTTAAACTATATTTAAATCTACTTTATAAAGATTCTGCTTCGTCTTCCAGCAACAAAAAAGCACCAACAAGACTTTCGGCGTCACCGTCATTAAAATTTGTGGAAGCTGATGTGCTAGTACTGGCGCAAGGTTCGCTGAGACTGCTGGTTTTGTTGGAGGCTGCGTACATTTTTCTACCAGCATGTAAATTGACCATGTGATTACTTGTTTGGAAGCTGTTACAGCAGAAACTTCTGACATTCATATGCGTTCTAATTCTTTGGATAGCGATCAGCATGGGTAGTTGCATTCTGTTCCTTAACTTTGTCTTCACCGTACCCATCACATACAGACCGTAGGGTAACTATGATTTTTATTAAAAGCAGTTCCTTTGCGATTCGGCTAATTTAAATGGCTTGTCCCTGAAGTAGCCTAAGAGGCGACCAGTCGCCTTTCTGATTTTTTCATCGCCGATTCTAGTCCTGAGTAGCCTAAATGGCGATAAATCGCCTACGTTGACAACACCACAGTAAAAAAGTCTTCACAAAACGGAACATTGCGTGTAAAATAGAATGTTGTTTACCGAATTTGCTATCGTTAAGGTAAAATGAATAAATTGTGTGGAATATTATAAGTTAATTTTATATTGAATCTTGTGGGATTGGGCTCAAGGCCCTTATAAAAATAAGTGCCACTTACATAGGTACGTGTATTAAGGGCCATGTAAAATTGGCTTTACACTAACTTTTGCCACTATAAATGTGCCTTTTGTTTTGTTTCTTTGAAATATGAGAAGTAAAAAAATTCTTTTATTCGAAGCTCATTGAAGAAAATTTCTTATGGCCACTATTTTTATGTAATAAAAGTTTTATTTTTGTATATAATTATTTTATAGTTATTTATTTATATATTTATTATACAAGTTTTTCTTTCGTTAATTTAATAAGGTTCAATGTTGTTTTTCTTTTGTATTAAGAGTTATTGAAAGCGCAATCGATTAGTGAGTCATAGTTAAAGTCAGTTGCTGTGTGGTGCCAGCTTAGAATTTGCATCACCCTAACTCATCCCGCGGGTGTTGTAAGAGGCGACTAAGGGATATCCACTGGAGGTGGGCAGCAGCGCCCCCTGCAGAACAATTCTACCACTGAACTGCGATCACCAACCCGCATGCCCAGGGTGGGGATTACCCAGTATTATGGGCATTACCCACCGTGAGATAAAAGCCAACAAGGCGCTTATCAGGGGAAGGCCTGGGTCCAGCAGTGGACCTATTTAGGCAGTGGAGGTGAAGATGGTAAAGAGTTAAAGTCTGAGGGAAATAAAAAACTTTGTGCTTAAATTCATTAAACGCAAAAATATTTAAGTTTAATGTGGCCCTCATTAGGTTTAATAAAGCCAAAACAAAGGTTTTCAAAAAGCTGGATAAATAATGAAAATTTTGTTAAAAATATTCAGAATACTTAGTAAATAAATAAACTTAAAATGTTGTACCTATGTGTTTTTAATTCATATTCTTAAGGTATTCAAAATAGGTGGCCCTTAATACCCGCAGGCACCTGAAATACAATAAGTAGGTACCTACCTAGTAAGAATAATGTTCAGGCGATGTTCACCGGTCTCGTGTCACCGAAGCCCACGCCACGCGATCGCTGCGCTGATCCAATTTATTTCGAAACGTGAGCGAAAGGATTACATTACGCAGTTGCCTTCCGAGATTTAACGGTCTATAGCACGCTTGATACACGTGCTTGTTTGCTTTGTTGCGGGTTTATTGGGACTGGATAGCTGGAAAATCTGACCTGCAGGGCTATTGAGACTCTTCGTTACCCAGTCATCGAGATGGAAACACATTCGCGCGAAATTCAAATATTTTAGCAGTTTTTAATATTTTCTGCGTTCTGCAAAAAGTTAAACTACCTACCAAAACCAGTTTTCCACAAATCGTAGACCATTGATGAACCCATGTTGCAATAAATTGTGATATAAAATGGAGCTTTTTGTAATAATATTAAGAAAATTATTACTAAAAATCAACATTATGTTAATTTTAGTAATAATTTTCTTATATTATTATTGCTCCAAAAGCAGCATTCAATCGAAATTTATTAAAACATAGGTTTATAGAAAATGTTTTAATACCTATGGAAAACTACTTTTCTGCTATTTATATTCCTTGTAACGCAGAACGCGGAAAATTTTATATACCGCTAAAATATGTAGGTAGTTGAATTTCGCGCGAATCTGTATCAGATTCCGTGTTGAAGGCTCGGTAACGAAGAGTCTAAATAGCTGTGCTGAATAGGTACCTAGGTGTAGCTAGCCTCTATAGGTAAATATCCTATACGTTATTGGATCTTGAATCGTGCTTGAATCAATGATTTTTATCATAACTCATAAGAGTTTTGAGAGGTAAGCTCACATAACCTAAATCCTTTTTGAAAAACCTCGTTTCTCATTCGTCTAAATTTAACTTCCGGTATATAGCAAAGTGTACGGTGCAGAAGCTTCTGACATCCCCGGCATTATTCTACACTTGAGAGCAATAAAATCGCACATTCATGATTTTTTGACATAACTAAAAAAAAAACAAAAAATATTATGTTTCTGTAATGCAGATTCATAGTCTATTTTAATACCTATCCAGTGGTATCTGATTTGTCTTTCAATCATTACATAAAAATGCTTTTGTGGATCAATAACAAAAATGCATGTTTAGTAAAAAATTCTTTATTCAAGTATTGGTGTCAAAGTTATGAAATTAAAAGATAAAATTAATTTAAAGTTTGTTATTAATACCGAGTGTTCCCTCCCCTAGCCTGAATCACTGACTCCATCCGTGTTTTCATTGATGTTACTAGACTTTTGATAAAGTCTTGAGGAATAGCCTCCCATTCCTCTGCGATCGCCTGTTGCAGCTCCTGTAGAGTCGATGGAGGAGCATCTCGGCCTCGAACTCTTCTTTTCAGCTCGTCCCATAGATGTTCGATGGGATTGAGGTCTGGGCTTCGAGCTGGCCACTCCATAACGGTCACATCCACCTCTTGAAGGTACTCGATCACTATGCCAGCAGTATGCGGTCTTGCATTATCTTGCATAAACAGAAAGTTTTCGCCGATAAACCCAGCAAAAGGTACGACGTGGCTCTCGAGTACTTCCTCAATGTATCGTATGGAAGTCAATCCTCTTGATTGGCGACCAGTATTCGGTCCGGTGATGAAGGCAAGCTCGGTTTTTGCTTCCATAGACATGCCTCCCCAAGACATGATTGATCCACCGCCATAGGCGACACGTTCTGTTATGCAGCATTGGGCAAATCGTTCTCCCGATCTTCTATACACCTTCCCCCGTCCGTCGTTGCCATGCAAGCACATCCTGCACTCATCAGAGAACAGGACTGCACCCCACTGCTCTTCGGTCCAATTCAAATGGTCTCGAGCGAACTGAAGGCGGGCTTCTCGGTGGGCTGGGGTCAATTTCGGCCCGTTTGCTGGCCTGTGTGCAGTCAGGCCACCTTCTCTCAATCGTCTTCTGACTGTCCACCGGCTAACTTCTACTTCACGAACTTCTTGAAGTCGTTGGCCCAGTTGAACTGCGTTCAAACGACGATTTCTTAAAGATGTCGTTATAAGAAAGCGGTTATCACGCTCTGTTGTAGCACGGGGACGGCCCGATCCTTGTTGCCGTTGGTAGCCACCAGTCTCTTGATACCTCTGGTATACACGCCAAATGGTAAATCGGCTCAAACTCAATTGTCGAGCCACTTGACTTTGCTTAAGCCCCGATTCAACAAGGGCAACCACTTGAGCGGCTACTTCTGGTGTAGTATCCATTTTCGTGTTCCGTTTGAAGCCAATATCAATAGAGAACCTTTCACACTGTACGTTGGTATGCAAATGATGACCATTCCCTCAATATGCACTCTTTTATATCTGCGATAAATCCCGCCGCCGGCCTTACCTAGATCGAGCGACATAAGGGGGTCTATTGTTTTGTTGCTAATGAGTTGTTTTTAAAGGTAAATGTCAACCCTTTATCAGTTCTGCGAATGCCTAGATTATGCACTTTAATTTAATTTGATTTTAATTTGCTGTAAGCTCCAAATAAAAAAAAAATTGAACTTTTAAGTAAAAATGTGCGGATGTGCGATTTTATTGCTCTCAAGTTTATTTTCACAAATAATATGTTTCGACTGACAACACTGTTAATAGTGTGTGAGAAACGTCAAAGTCAAACAAAAATCAAAACAAAATGTCAGTGTTGTTCGGGTTTGTAAACAAGGTGTTTCGAATATTGTTTTCAACGGAATCCTGTGAGAATAAAATCAATATTGACCTTCTATAACCCTGTAACCTATTAATAAATGACTCTCGGCCGTAAATACCAGCAATCTTCCGGGTAAATGGCTCCTCTCCTTGTGTGAAGGTTCTGCTAATTGATGCATGATGGGTTTCGAGATAATTTTACTTCAGTATTGATTTTTCCCTATTTATAGGAATGCTGGGGAGGTTCGTAAAGGGTATTCTAACCAGTCAAAGGTCGGGACTCTATCTGGCTGCTCGTCTTCTGTGAGTTTTGTCATAAAATATTACTAACAATTTGGTACCTATCTCTCTGCATGTACAGTTATTTGTCATTCATTAATATCCCTTCCATAATGGCCTTAGGGATTAGGGATGGGGATAAGGCCAATAAGGTGCTTTACAGGGGAAGGCCTGGGTCCAGCAGTAATATAGGCTGTGTAGGTGGAGGGAAGTGGAGTGGCCTTAGGCATGCATTGAATGTATCATCAACAAGTTACCTACCTACTCATGTAGCTAGCTAATTATGTCTGAGACAAAGGGAATTTATCCTGTTCATAGTGAGGAGAAATAACATGCCATTATAAAACTCATAAGTACTCATATTTTTTAATATAAATAACTAACAATTACTACTACCTTAGTTTAAAAAACTTACTTTATATATAAAACACCTCAGATTAATTTTTTTACTGATGAAACTAAACTGATAATACAATACCTATTTAGCTTTTTATGGTCTCGTCCTTCGTCCTTCGTCTGTCCTTTTTTCCATCTTGATTAACTCAGCAACCACCACAGCTATCAACTAGAAATTTAAAATGATAATACGTTTAGGTACCTGTTATGGACTTACTTGGTAAATCAGGACTAAAGATTGTAAGTAGTTGTCATCAGCATCTTTATCCAAGTACCCACATATATCTTGTTATTTAAATTTCAATCAACTACACTAATATGAGTACACGCACGCATAGGTATGTACACCACAGTACCCTATATGAAAATTTTCAGTACAAATTGTAGGTCTTTGGACCTTGTAGGCCACAAGGTCAACTGGGGTTTCAAATGAAAGGTATCAATTTGTACATATCAAAACAGTTTATAAATTGTTTGTAGGTTTCATACTTATTGAATTATTTGAAAAATTTACCATTTCCGAAGTTTGCAGAGCAATCCATCTGAAATGAATGTAGCGTTTGTAGAGGATCTACATTTAACAGGAAAAATATAGAGAAGTCTGTAAGTAGAACACTTTTTAAAAGTGGTCAAAAAGGGGGGGGGAATAATTTTCAAAAGGGGGGGGGGGCTATCTCACCGAGTGGGGTATCAAATGAAAGGTATCAGTTTGTACATTCCAAAACAGTTTTTGAAATTTCTGTAGATTTCATACTCATAATTCATAATTCATTTATTGTTTGTGATTCACAAACAATAATTTAATTATTTATTTATTATTATTATTAGCGGTAATTTTACAGTCGGTACATAAGACTTATTTTAGATCACTGAATTCTGCCGCTTAGGCGTACAAACATTTCATTACACATGTGAAAACTTACTAACAATCCAATACGTTTTTATTTGACTTAAAAGCATGCAATTTTATAATTTATTTCCAATATTATCACTTCTAATCAATGCTAAATTATGAAATTTAATTTAATTAAAAAAAAATAATACTTCTGAAGTATTTTGAAAAAATCTACCATCACCCCCCTAATCTCCGAAGTTTGCAGAGCGATCCATCTGAAATGTAGGTACCTACTGTTTTAAGTATTCATTAAATAGCGAAGTCCTTAAAAATATAATTTGTATAATTGACAAACGTTCGAAACCCTCGGCGCGAGTTACACTCGCACTTGACTTGATCTTGTTTGTGTAAAACACTGGCTTTTTTAACAGAACTTATATAACACTAAATCAATCTTTTCTATCAAGTAGGTACTATTGTATGTACGTTTGATTCCCCACAGCTATCTCTCTGCGACATGATAGAGCCTCCCGACTATGAGGAAGTGGCAGATCGGCTGATGGGCGAGAGAGACCCTCTCTCGTACCCATCAGCCGATATGGAGCTGGTCTGTGTGCCCAGGAGGATCAGGACTCTGACTCATGTGCTGCCTGATGAAGAGCTGTAAGTGATTTTAATTAAATTATAAGTACATACTTTAGATAAGACATCATTGAAAAGAAGTTATGTGTGGACACCACAACAATAAAATACAATTGAACATTATACAAAGAAATGGGTTTGTTCCAGGGCTCCTTTGGGAAAGTTCTTTTGTCTTGATTTTATTTACGCGTCTAGTTGAGCCTTGCGCAAGCAGATTAAGCTGCGCCGAAATACGCTGTCCTTAACGCGCCGTTTCGCACTTCGGATGAATAAAAACCTCTTGAGTATTTATTCCGTTCACTCTGAATTTCTCAACACATGCTCTAGGTATGAGATCTTAAAGCTGATCTCGTCCTCAACTTTAATCAGAAAGTTTCCCTTCTCAGTTCAAAGGCCCCGATGTTTGTGCGTGACTGCCTCCGCTGCTACACATCAGACTACACGGTGGTAGAACACAAGTACCGCGCGTACTCGGGCTCCACCCACGGGCGGGAGCGGCTGGGCGAGCGGCTAGAGAGGCTACATGCGGCGCCGAGGCACCAGTACGAGGTGGACGAGCCTTGTGCGGTGTCCACTGAGGAACTGTCTACAGGGCTGCAAGTAAGAAACAGCATCTACATATTACTATTATTATTATTTAACGGGTATTTCTCGCGTTATTTAGCTATTTATCGACGCGATAAATAACCGTTAAATAATACTAATAATGATGTGTTCAGATCGCTTAAGTTTAAAAATATTTATAGCATCAACATAGCTTACATACTTAGCTGTTTCTTGATTGGATATATAGCTGATGGATGACATTCCTTCTATTCTAAGCTTGGCTTCAGTGGGATTTTTTGATACTATCAAGTAAGCAAACAGGCGTTCAGGCCGCCTGGTGGAAAGCGATTAGCGCAATCCATGGACGCCTTCAACATCAGGACATTACACGCGCGTGGCTGATCCTTTAAATGTCTTAGAAGATCCTTTTTTAAAAAACCCCATGTTGTAGTCCTGAGGGAAAACCTCGGTAGGGAGATCATTCCACAACCATGCAACTTTTATGCAAAATCACATTAATTTGTTTTATTTATTTATTTATTTATTTAATTAGAACGGTCATACCACTTACATTAACTAATTAAAAATCAAATAATACAATAAAAATACAAATTACAAATTTAACATAAGAAGCAGTAATAAAATCTGGGTTAAATAAATCAATATCAACAACAAATTTCAATTAAAAATCAATAGAACTCGACTAAGACAACTAAGACGAATCTAAATTAATAGTAGATAAATTGCGCAATTGAACACTAGAAGGTATTCGTTAATAGGTACAATCCAGTATTTAAATAATTTTCTAGTTGTACTTAATAATAATGTCCCGTAATTATGTCCAAAAAACAACAGGCCCTGTAATCCAAATTTGCACGGCCTGTTTTGGACATAATTACTAAAAGAACTTAATCCGTTAAATTCTCGACCACAAAAAACTAGTGCATCAAATATCTAGTTCTCACAGTAAAAGTTTAGATAATATGTATCCAAATAATAATAATATGAATGAAAAAATATGGTTGTGGATATGTATCTAATGTAGGTTGATGATGATGTCATCATCAACCTACATTAGTCCACTGCTGGACATAGGCCTCCCTTATTGAGCGCCACAGCGCCCTGTCTTCAGCTTGCCGCATCCAGCATCTGCCTACAGTCTTTCACAGGTCGTCATCCCACCTAGCTGGAAGGCTTCCTACACTACGTTTGCCAATTCGCGGTCTCCACTCGAGAACACGTTTACCCCAGCGGTGGTCGG
Source organism: Eupithecia inturbata (assembly GCA_963662085.1). NCBI lineage: Eukaryota > Metazoa > Arthropoda > Insecta > Lepidoptera > Geometridae > Eupithecia > Eupithecia inturbata. The sequence goes on along the minus strand of OY759180.1, from coordinate 1,606,921 downwards.
TTCTTCACGAGATATGGCCGACTGACTGCCACTTCAGCTTGCTAATTCTTAGAGTTATGTCTATAACTTTGGTTCTCTATCGGATGTATTCGTTACGAAACCTATCCTTCAGAAAAACTGCGAGTATAGCTTTTTCCATAGCTCGCTGTGCGACTTTGAACTGGTGGACCAGCCCACCAGTACAAACAACACAGTAAACTTTGGATACATGATGAGTATGTTCCATTTCACCTTCCAGACTGAATCCCAGCCCTCCAGCGGCCGTCAATCAGTAGCCTCGATATCCTCTTCATCATCATGCAACGAGACGCTCACGGCGCGCGGCTCTTGGGCCAGCCTGGACCTGCGCAGCTCCTCCTCGGACCCCCTCATTCCTGACCTGTTCGAGAGGAAGCCACCTGACCAGGTGGATGCTGTTAATGAAGCCAGAAGGTAAGTGTAGCCTCTAAATGCATTGTTGCTAGATGAATTTATTTAGCTATAAGTAGTCCAATGAAAATCAGCAGAGAGCTTTTTGGCGCTAATGATGATAATGTTGATGACAAATGTTTAGATTTAAAAAATATATTAGACATACTTAATTATGTTGTATAGATGATGCATGTAGACTAGTTACATTATGTTCATATTGTCCTTCTTATTGTACTATTCCACTACCTTCCTGGTAAATACCTTTCTGGTATTTATTAATTTGTAACAAATTGCCTTTGGTTTTCCCTCAAATAAAATATAAATGCAGAGCGAAAATTCGGCATGTTTAGTGTGAGCATTGGTTTATGGTTGATGGTAGGCGGCTGTCATGGCTCAACACACATAATAGGTTGTGTCATTATGTTGTAAAATTCTTCATTTACATACAGTGGTGGACACATAATTAGAGACACCCCCTAATTGACTAGAATAAACATGATTTTGGCACTACCATTAGCCAAAGTAGGTATTAAATTTAATGTAATTGTTACTAAATCATACAAGACGTTGTATTCTTAAAAATGGGGGACAAAAAAGTTGTGTTGTTTGGTATTTTAGACACTGCTCACTATCCGAGTCTAATACAAACTTTTCTAACGTACCTGTAGCTGGCCAGCTAATTAAAGACAGTGAACGCTGTGTTGTGAATTAAAAAAAAAGAAAAAGAACTACATTCGGGTTTTCATTGTTTTGCCGCGTATTTGCATGAAACGTCGACATTAATTATAACATTTTACTTTTTGTATTCAAATTAATACGTTTTACACCAATCGATATGGGAAAAAACAAGAGTTGCGATTCGTCCACTAGAAAGATAATCTTGAACGTTCGTAGCAAAAGTTTGTCATACAGAAAAATCGCAAACCATTTGAGCTGTTCTTAGGACATGGTTATGAATGATATAAAGCATTTCAAGAAGTTCAATACGACCGAAATCCTACCCAGAAAACCGAGACCTAGAAAAACTACTCCGCGGGAAGACTAGGATTGTGTTGTTGGCAAAAAAGGAACCGTTCAAAGGATCAGAACTGATACGCTCGGAAATATATGGGGCAGGAGGGTCGACGGATGTGTCTCCAAGGACAATTAGACAGAGACTATGTGAGGCAAACTTTTATGGAAGAGTGTCTCGGAAGGTGCCACTTTTGAAAAAGCAAAATGTTAAGGCAAGGTTAGCGTTAGCTAAAAAATATGAACACTGGACTGAAAGAGAGTGGAAAAATGTGCTTTTTTCGGATGAAACAAAAATTAATATGATTAATTCTGACGGAAAACAATAATATGTAAGACGCCCCCCGAACAAAGAAATGGATCCGAAGTACACCAAGAAAGTAGTGAAGCATGGAGGGGGAAATATCAAAGTGTGGGGCAGTTTTTCAGGACTTGGTGTCGGACCTGTCAGGAAGATAGAAGGCAATATGGATAAATACCAGTACAAAAATATTTTAGAAGAAACCATGCTGCTCTATGCTGAGCATAATTTACCGGTCATTTGGACTTTTCAACAGAATAATGATCCGAAACTCACCGCAAAAGTAGTTAAAGATTTCTTATGGAACCAGTTTGTGACAGTTTTGGATTGGCCCCCGTACAGTCCGGATTTAAATCCAATCGAAAACTTGTGGTACCAGGTGAAGAAGGCAGTGGCGGCAAAGCGTACATCAAACGTCGATCAACTTTACACAGCTTTTACAGAAGCGTGGGAACAAATTCTGGTACAAGTTTGTGCAAAATTGATCGCTTCCATGGCTAAGAGATGTCGTGCTGTTATTGCTGCAAAAGGACATGCGACCAAGTGTTGATACACATCGGAATGCTCTATAAAAATGTGTTAGAAATCTTACGTACTAAGATAATTTCAATGATAACTCATTTTTTTTATTTCTTGTTACGAAATAAAGTGTCTTTAATTATATGGATGTTACTAATCTTATCTTTTATTTACACTGCTTACATTTAAGTTTTACCGAATAAAAGGCAAGTTTTGTTGTAAATGGTTCGTTTTAACAATACACAATAACAACACAAATAAAAATTAATTGTGCAGCAAGTTACAATGGCAGTCGGATAAAATATATACAAGAGAAATAGCTTAGTTATTTCAATATGCTTCCAGTGTCTTTAATTACATAATTAAAGACACTGGAAGCATATTGAAATACATATACAGTGGTGGTCACATGACCACCACTGTATATGTCGAAGGTGAGATCTATACAACACCACTACGGTGATCATGATCATCTTCTAAAATGGGAACAGCGAGCATTAATGTGGTTTTGTCAGGAAAGCACTCGAAGGTGTTATTGGGTACACCAATCTTTATTGTCTGATCCAATTCAGTGCTCGAAACATTCGCAGCATTGTACTCCACACGCGCCATATCGGTCATCAAATTGCATGTTTTTAGTTTTGCGTTTGAAAGCATAGTAAGCGCTTCCCTCTAGCGTGATTATACTCAGCTTACTCCTTAGTTCATAAATTCTCATTTTCATAAAATGGAAAAGTTTTCAAGTTTGCCTTGTGTCAAACAGTGGGTCAGGTTTTGAACGATGATGGACAAATAAAAATAAATGAATTTCACCTACACAACTGTTGCAGATTGGAGAACCGGCAATCCGACCTCCTCGGTCTCTACACCCCGTATCTGGACGACGACGAGGATGCAGTGGAGAGGCGAGTCGCGGCTGAAATACCGGCGGAGATACTGGGACATCGGATCATGGTCACATGTCATCAGCTCAAGTTAGTATTCATTTCATTATCACGATAAACGTAAAACAAAGCTATCGACATAGCTCAAAGAATCAGCAAGGTGGAGTCGCATTCAGCCAGCCGAATGTTTAGGGTTTCCAGATCGGTTTCGAAACCATTATGGTCTCGCTTTTTCTGTCTTTTTTCCGTCATTAATATCTCAAAAACAACACCAGCAATTGACTTGAAATTTAAAATAACAATATATTTCGTGTGACTCTACAGATTTAAAGAAAAATGAGAATGAAAATTTTCAGTACAAACTGTGATGTCTAAATTTTAAAAAAGACCTACAAGTTCAACTGGGGAATCAAATGAAAGGTATCAGTTTGTACATTTCAAAGAGACCTACATGTTCAACTGGGGAATCAAATGAAAGGTATCAGTTTGTACATTTCAAAGACACCTACATGTTCAACTGGGGAATCAAATGAAAGGTATCAGTTTGTACATTTCAAAGAGACCTACATGTTCAACTGGGGAATCAAATAAAAGGTATCAGTTTGTACATTTCAAAGAGACCTACATGTTCAACTGGGGAATCAAATGAAAGGTATCAGTTTGTACATTTCAAAGAGACCTACATGTTCAACTGGGGAATCAAATAAAAGGTATCAGTTTGTACATTTCAAAGAGACCTACATGTTCAACTGGGGAATCAAATGAAAGGTATCAGTTTGTACATTTCAAAGAGACCTACATGTTCAACTGGGGAATCAAATAAAAGGTATCAGTTTGTACATTTCAAAGAGACCTACATGTTCAACTGGGGAATCAAATAAAAGGTAACAGTTTGTACATTTCAAAGAGACCTACATGTTCAACTGGGGAATCAAATGAAAGGTAACAGTTTGTACATTTCAAAGAGACCTACATGTTCAACTGGGGAATCAAATGAAAGGTATCAGTTTGTACATTTCAAAGAGACCTACATGTTCAACTGGGGAATCAAATAAAAGGTATCAGTTTGTACATTTCAAAGAGACCTACATGTTCAACTGGGGAATCAAATGAAAGGTATCAGTTTGTACATTTCAAAGAGACCTACATGTTCAACTGGGGAATCAAATAAAAGGTATCAGTTTGTACATTTCAAAGAGACCTACATGTTCAACTGGGGAATCAAATGAAAGGTAACAGTTTGTACATTTCAAAGAGACCTACATGTTCAACTGGGGAATCAAATGAAAGGTATCAGTTTGTACATTTCAAAGAGACCTACAAGTTCAACTGGGGAATCAAATGAAAGGTATCAGTTTGTACATTTCAAAGAGACCTACATGTTCAACTGGGGAATCAAATGAAAGGTATCAGTTTGTACATTTCAAAGAGACCTACATGTTCAACTGGGGAATCAAATGAAAGGTATCAGTTTGTACATTTCAAAGAGACCTACAAGTTCAACTGGGGAATCAAATGAAAGGTATCAGTTTGTACATTTCAAAGACACCTACATGTTCAACTGGGGAATCAAATGAAAGGTATCAGTTTGTACATTTCAAAGACACCTACATGTTCAACTGGGGAATCAAATGAAAGGTATCAGTTTGTACATTTCAAAGAGACCTACAAGTTCAACTGGGGAATCAAATGAAAGGTATCAGTTTGTACATTTCAAAGAGACCTACAAGTTCAACTGGGGAATCAAATGAAAGGTATCAGTTTGTACATTTCAAAGAGACCTACATGTTCAACTGGGGAATCAAATGAAAGGTATCAGTTTGTACATTTCAAAGAGACCTACATGTTCAACTGGGGAATCAAATGAAAGGTATCAGTTTGTACATTTCAAAGAGACCTACAAGTTCAACTGGGGAATCAAATGAAAGGTATCAGTTTGTACATTTCAAAGACACCTACATGTTCAACTGGGGAATCAAATGAAAGGTATCAGTTTGTACATTTCAAAGACACCTACATGTTCAACTGGGGAATCAAATGAAAGGTATCAGTTTGTACATTTCAAAGAGACCTACATGTTCAACTGGGGAATCAAATGAAAGGTATCAGTTTGTACATTTCAAAGAGACCTACAAGTTCAACTGGGGAATCAAATGAAAGGTATCAGTTTGTACATTTCAAAGAGACCTACATGTTCAACTGGGGAATCAAATAAAAGGTATCAGTTTGTACATTTCAAAGAGACCTACAAGTTCAACTGGGGAATCAAATGAAAGGTATCAGTTTGTACATTTCAAAGAGACCTACATGTTCAACTGGGGAATCAAATGAAAGGTATCAGTTTGTACATTTCAAAGAGACCTACATGTTCAACTGGGGAATCAAATAAAAGGTATCAGTTTGTACATTTCAAAGAGACCTACATGTTCAACTGGGGAATCAAATGAAAGGTATCAGTTTGTACATTTCAAAGACACCTACATGTTCAACTGGGGAATCAAATGAAAGGTATCAGTTTGTACATTTCAAAGAGACCTACATGTTCAACTGGGGAATCAAATAAAAGGTATCAGTTTGTACATTTCAAAGAGACCTACATGTTCAACTGGGGAATCAAATAAAAGGTAACAGTTTGTACATTTCAAAGAGACCTACATGTTCAACTGGGGAATCAAATGAAAGGTATCAGTTTGTACATTTCAAAGAGACCTACATGTTCAACTGGGGAATCAAATAAAAGGTAACAGTTTGTACATTTCAAAGAGACCTACATGTTCAACTGGGGAATCAAATGAAAGGTATCAGTTTGTACATTTCAAAGAGACCTACATGTTCAACTGGGGAATCAAATGAAAGGTATCAGTTTGTACATTTCAAAGAGACCTACATGTTCAACTGGGGAATCAAATGAAAGGTATCAGTTTGTACATTTCAAAGAGACCTACATGTTCAACTGGGGAATCAAATGAAAGGTATCAGTTTGTACATTTCAAAACACTTTTTAAAATTTCTGTAGGTTTCATACTTTTTGAAATATTTTGAAAAAAGTGGAAAAATTACTCATTTCCGAAGTTTGCAAACCAATCCATCTGAAATGTAGGTAACTTACATATTTTGGCACTTATTAAATAGCAAAGTTGCTAACCGGTACAGATACATATCGGTATACTTGACAAACGTTCGTTCTTATTTATTATGTTTGATGTTTACAGTGCAGTTGTTAGGCTATTCCACAGGAATATTCTCTAAAACATATTTCTTGAGCATATCATAGTTGATGATAGTATTTGGCCTGTAATCATTAAACGTGGGCTGTGTTCACTGTTAATTAATAATTTATTTATTTTATTTATTATTTTACAAATGGACTAACAGTTAAAACCAAAACGTCCAAGAGTCAGGAAGTCGCACAAAAATAACAAATAGAAACATTTATACAATACATTGAGGCAATGGCCTTTATTAACAAAGAAAATTACAATCAAATTATAACTAGTATTTACAATTGAAACAATTAAGCTAACTGCAGACTGTTGCAAACAATCTACAGGTAGCTCAACTGATCCATATCAATACCAGTCGGAAGCGTCCCCAAGACACTGGCTGCATTGCCCCGCTGTATGGCAATGCTGATGCGCTGCGCCAGATATCCGCCAGCTCTCGGGTCACGCGTCGCGTGGACCAGACGCTCAGATAACTTTAAAAAACCCGGAGAGCCTCGGTACCCCACGGACCTAGGGTCTCGACCCCAAAGGGAGCAAATATGTAGGCTCTGTCGAGACCTGCATATTTGCGTCTCTTGAGATCCTCGGCCAAATCTGCCGCCGCACCAGCCCTTACGGATGTCCTCGGAAGATGGGAAGGCGCAAGTGTGTCGACGCATGCAGCGTCCCACACAATGGGCCTCCCCAACTCCCATGGGACTAGTGTCATGCCGTCAGGCCTCTTACCATCGTCACGCAACAGACCATTCGGTTCGAGAATAGCTGGTACGTTAGCGGTGACAAAGGCCCGCCGGATGACGTCGTTAAGGCTGGCATGACGAGATATCCGACCGGCGGCCCTAGTACACGATAATCCGTGATGACCAAGCTGTTCGACAGCAGTACCGCACTGGCATTGATGAGGCGCGCAACACATTGCACCCAACCGAAGACATGTTGCGATACGGAAAGTTACGGGATCCAATAAAGTGCCAGTGTTAAATGAAGGAAATGCTTGCAACCAATGTCCTGACTCCCATTTAGAAACGGCCAGGAGACGGGCACGATCCGCAGAGCTGGAGCACGTTTGTAACAAACTATTCCGTGTCAACTCACACAGAGGCCCGTCCCATTGCCGTTGAGACAAAAGAGATTTTGGGGGAGCAGCATTAGGGCAAGCATTATGCCAAGCCGTTCGAGCTTCGTCTAAAAATGAAATTTTGAATGAAATTCCAGGTGGGACCAAACAAGATGACTTTAAAATTTTGTCAACTAAAGAACTAGTGCTGTAGACGGAAGACAGGAACGCTGGAAGGGCTACACTTGAAATTTTGCGTATACCTAAGCCTCCCAATTTGACAGGCAGGGAGGCCTGCGACCATGCCTTGTCATCTAAATCGACATTCAAAACCGATGATAGAGTATTCTTTATTATGTTGTCTAAGCCTTCCAAGAGCTCACTGTGTTTCCACAGTTGACTACATCTCAAAGAATACGTAAATTTAGGTACAAAAAGACAAAACCGAATTATTGTAAAAGCCATATGGCTATTAATTTTGAGCAGTCTGTCCGAAGTTTTGTTGAAATTTTGAATTTTCTCGTCTACAAAGGACTGAAAAGACTCATCAAGAATTGGTGAACCAAGGAGGCGAAGTGAACATTTATCAACAACTGTTATGTTGGGGGCTAAACTATTGAATTTTCCAATGATATTGTTTTTGTCTACACAAGAGTCCGAAATAAAAAGCTCGCACTTTGAAAAATTTAATTCCAAACCTATTTTTCGAAATTCATCTGTGATGATTTTTAGATCATCAAAAACTGTGTTTAACTCTCCACCTAAAGTTCCGTCATCTAAATACCAAACATTGAGCTTGGATTGGAGACGTTGAATTATCGGTTGGATGGCAAGGCTAAATATGGCCGGACCGAGAGGGTCGCCCTGCTGACATCCAACAGCGGACAAAATGACTTTGTTCTTGTATATTAATTTTGACGGCGAACCGTAACATTGCCAGAGAAAAGGGTAAATTTCTGGAATTTTGTCTTTAATTTGCTTTAGCAAGGCGCCCCTGTCTACGGATTTGAAGGCGTTTTTGACGTCTACCTTCAGAATTACCTCCCCATAATTTTGGTCTAAAAATGTACGAAGGGAATGTACTGCGGCCTCACATCCGCCTCGCGAACCAAAGCCTAGCTGAATTGGTCGGAAATAGTCGCCTAAATAGTCGACTTCTTTCCGACAGCAGACTTTAGCCGCAAGGCGGCGGTATGTAGTGCCCACGGCTATGGGTCTTATACCGCCATCCTTCTTTTTTAAGGCACAAAGGTTCGCACCGTATAGGAGTTCTGTGATCTCGCTGTTAACTCGGCCTGACAACATCAGGTTGATTAAACCTGTCAAGTCTTCCAGAAGGACTTCACCTGCAGGGCCAGACCCGCCAGACAGAAGATCTTTTAGATGCTGTGGAGTCACAGCATCCAGGCCGCCGGCAGAGCCACTCTGAAAAGACATGACAGCTTTAAGCACGTCCTGGCTGGTCGTGCTTACAGCGACATCACTCGCTTCCGGTGGATCGGGGAGTTGTGTATTGGCCCCTGCTGGTGGATGCTTACTCTCAAGAGATATGAGAGTAGCATCGTCATTTGGCGCCATCGTGTCGTTTGAGAACATTATGCGTGAGGCACCTTTGATATCACCATCATTGAGTTTACTCTCTACAAGTCTGTAGACAGTAGACTCAGCCAATGGCTTATTAGAATTTGAATTTTGTGGTGTGGCCTGATCAACAATGGAAATAGGCTGCCCTTCGCGTGCAGTGTACCTAACACAATTTTGTTTAATCTTAACCGTGACTGATGATTTGTTGCCCAAATCTTTCTTTATATGCAGTACGCTGTAAGGAAAAACTAGTAAGTGCTCCCAAGCTCTCTTGGTGTTTTTTGAAACAGCATTCCTAATGGCTCCTGAGAGAGCGGAAGCGACAGAGATGCGGGCACCTCGAGGAATACGTTTAAAAATAGGGGTTGTAGCTTTGTACTCACTCAGAACTTTCCAAAAAAGGGGTGTATCAGCCGTATAGTTTGAATTTTGTGTCAAAACATCTACCGCTCCTGCAACCGGAGCAGACAGCGGGATACTGGGATCCTTATGGATTCTTGTTTGATGAATTTTGAGGCCTCTCTGTCCCTTAAAAAAGCGAGCCCGGGGACATTGTGTGCACTCTAAGAGAGGCGGCACAGACACGATGGGATGGTTTTCCGTCTCATTCCTTATTGCATTAATCGGTTGCGTGCATTGTATCATCACAATAAATGTAAACAAAATTCTTACAAATCTAAATAAACTAACGGGATGACAGCGGCTGGCGCACGCGTGGTAGCCCGGGCTCCACGGCAAACGCCCTCCTTACTGTAGAGAGAAAAATAACAAAGAATAATCTTCTGTCAAAACCAACGTAAACAAACTATAAAGAGAGAATCCACCTTTCAATTTATGTTGCGCTGAGGTTGTCCCCGGCCTGGAAAACAATACCTGATGCGGCCTAGGTGGTGGACCGCCGGCCCCAGAGCCCCAAGGCTCCCGAAAAGCCGTAAAAAATTCTTTCTGAAAAAATACAAGCAAAGATAAGTTAGTAAGTTGACAGTTTTTTTCAATACATTGATTAATATGTTGTTATAACACTAATTACTTGGACGACTATGAAGACGCAGTGAAGAGGCGCCTCGCGTCTGTCGATGCCTTCGAGGTCCTGAGACATCGGATCGTGGTCACATGTCATCAAATCAAAGTATATATTTATTTTTAATGTTTGGGAATTTTTATGAAACTTAAACGTATGTGCCCAAAGTAAGCAGGGATTTTGTGATGAGAACCAGATAACTGATAGAGGTAGTGGATACAAACATTTGTCTCGCGACGGGAATTGAACCCGCAAACTTCAGTGTCTCACCAGTAGACCAAGCACGGTGATTGCTCTCTGGGGTAGAATATACAAAATTGACATCGCATCGTCATACATTGCGTACATTATTGAAGTTGAAGGAAATAATTTCATATATTTTCCGCATTCGATGACAAAGTGACGTAATGTTTCTCTATTCTACCCTAGACAACAATCCCCGTGCTTGCCCTACAGAATTGGAATTGCCCTTTACTAAAACATCATTCCATTTCAGGTTAGAACTCGACGTGGAACCTCTTTTCGCGTCAATGGCGCTCTACGACGCAAAAGAAAAGAGGAAGCTCTCTGAAAACTTCTACTTCAACCTGAACTCTGAAAGCACGAAGCAAATGCTCTCAGGCCATATACCTCACGCTGATTTGTCTACTATGAGTCGCAGTGCAGTGTTCGATATCACCAATCCGTCGGCTGATGTGTTTCTGGTGGTCAAGATCGAGAAGGTTCTGCAGGGGGATGTGAACGAATGTGTAGAGCCTTATATTAAAGATGATAAGGTTGGTATTGGAATGGATACGATACTTTTATTATATTTAAGTACTTGGTTTTATTAGGATACGCAGATTAGAAAACTAAAAATCAAGTCTAGCACAGATCACTCTTTTAGTAATAGCCGAATAGTGTTTCCTTTAATTCGTAAGTGTATAACAAGATATTGTCATCGTAGAATCAGCAACGATAAGACTATTCTGAAATCACTGTAACATGGCAATGATCACTCACAATCAGCACAAACTCACCATATCATAGCGATTTTTAGTCTAGTCTAGAACAGAGAAAATGTTATACATTGCGTAAGTTACGCAAGTTAAAGGAATTAATTTCAAATATTTTACCGAATGGATGACGATTCAATGTCATTTTATTATATTCTACCTTAGACTAGACAACAATCACTGTGCTTGGTCTATTGATATAAAAAAAATAACAATTCTCGAAAAAACATACAATAAAAGTGGAACTTGACATACCTGATTAAAGGTTTCGTTTTTACAGATTGAGATACAATGGCCAAACAACTATCATAAGAAACCTTAATAAAACTCGCCGTTCAATTCCAGAACCGAGAAAAAGTCCGCCTTAGCGCAGCGGCGGCCTGCGAGCGCCTCGGCAAGTTCCGAATGCCTTTCGCCTGGAGCGGAGTCTCCCTAGTGCATCTACTGAGCGGATCCGCCAGTTTGGAGCGAGACGCGCCCGCCACGCCTGACCCCGCGAATGCTAGCAACACTAACAGCCTTGGTGAGTCTGTACTAAGATTGAGTTTACAGTAAATCGGTCTCCCTAGTCCATGCTCTGGATGGATCCGCCAGCTTGGAGCGAGACGCGTCATGTCTTGAGGAGACTGGTTTTATGGGATGGGATAACCACACCAGGATGATTGTGAGCTCTGTCGAACGCGACCTGCTTAAATCGATCAGTGTACTGCTGAGTAATAATTAAAAAACCACAACGTGCGAAATAGTAAATTTATTTGCGTACTTTACTACGTTACTGATTTTGAATTGAAGTCCTACTAACCATTTTAAAAAGGGTTATGGCTTTTCATAAAATATGGGTTTACTCTCACCAAAACTAAGTTGATAAAACAATAAGCACAAAGGGTGATGCTGACGCGCTTGTTGTCCACTTGTTATTTGTAATTTTTTTAATAAAATTATGGTTTCATTACAATTTGTAACATTTGTGGCTCCCAAGATATTTATAACTTATAGCTTCTCATCAATTCCAGATCGCAAAGCGTCATCCAGCAGCCTGGAACAACTCCGCCGTCGCGCTGGCGAAGTAGGAGGCTCTCTGACACGCCGCGGCTCCGTCGAGCGGCGCCGCACGCCGACCGATCTACAGAACGCACTCGTTAACTTCAAGCCCATAGTCATCACTGTCACAAGTCTCTTCAAACAGGTGTGTTACCTATGAGGCACTGTACCTGTCTTGGATAAGAGACTATCCCATCGAGCATCCTCTATATTGGTATACCCAATATAGAGGAAATGTAATTTATTTTGTTTAGACAACAATTCTGCCAAATCATTGCGGCGACCACTGCACTCCGATTGGCCGACTCAAAGTCAAGCATCACACTCGAGTTGGGCAAGCAAATATTTTTATCGATATTGATAGTCAATGTTTATAAACTATGAGTGTCGCGAAAATGATTTACGTCAATAATAGTGAATTTATGATTTTTTTAAAGTAAACATCAAATACGTTTATAACTACAAGTATACCATTGTTATATTAGATATAAAGAACAAATTAAAAGAAATAAGAATTATAAAAAAAGTTTTCTGAGGTCGACGCGACGCGTGACCCGAGAGCTGGCGGGTATCTAGCGCAGCGCATCAGCATTGCCATACAGCGGGGCAATGCAGCCAGCGTCTTGGGGACGTTTCCGACTGGTATTGATATGGATCAGTTGAGCTACCTGTAGATTGTTTGCAACAGTCTGCAATTAGATTAATTGTTTCAATTGTAAATACTAGTTCTAATTTGTTTTTATTATTGAATTGTGATTTTCTTTGTCAATAAAGACTTAAAAAAAAATAAGAATCGCGGCAGTACATTGGGCATCTTTATTATCGTTATGAGACTAGTTGGTCTTGTTGTCTTCTACAAAATCCATGGGCTGAGTGGCTTTTAATTCCCATGCAAAAGGAATTCTTTGTTTTTTTTTTTTAAATCATTCATCTCCCACAGGAAACAGACAAACTCCGCGACGAAGACCTATACAAGTTTCTAGCTGAGATCAAACGACCGAGCTCTGCGCCCAAGAAACTCAAATGCATCCCGGGAACGTTAAAAATTGAAGTGTCGCCCTGCCCCGAAGAGATTCGGAATGGATTGACTCCAGAACTGGCCAAGTTGAGCCCTTACGGAGGTGTGTAGCGGGAGAATTACATAAGACAACAATCTTATATTGTTATTGCTTTCGCCCGCGATCTCGCTCACGTGGTACCTCCAAATATGAAGTTGTTTTTAAAACAACATAATATTTACATAAAGATGTGAGATCAACATTATCCTATAGCACTCAGGGATAAGTAACGTGTCATTGGAATACATTTTAGATAACCTATAACAATAAAAATAATATAATGCTGGACAATTCACTCGGCATCATCTAGCCCCAAAGTAAGCAGTGCTTATCCTGCTAACCAATCGCTTTACTACGACAATGGTATCGTCATAAAATCGTTACGTAGAATCCTTAGATGTAAGAAGCTCTAGATAGTGCGTGCGGTGCTATTAGTACGAAAATATTTATATAATGGTTTCAACCTCGACGCGTTTAAGCTCCCTTTTTCTGTAGTTTCTTTCATCGAATGTCCCAAAATGTGTAATTCTGAAACAATATGATTGTCATAGTGAAGCGATTAGTTTAGCAGGATAGGGCCCCTGGTACTTAATACATTACATACATAGATTGATATTTTTTTACAATCTTACAAACGGCCTCTTTCTAGTATTAGTAAAGAATTATGTTGTAAGATGTTGCTCAACAAAAACTTCGGTGTGGATGCGCCACTGGAGCCAAGTTAGATTGCTGACTACATTTTTTTTGTATCTTACAGATGACAACATCCGTCCAACCAAAGAGATCCTTCCCTTCCCCTCCACCCCGCCGACCCCCGCGCCGGCCCCGCATCACCAGTACCGCAACCTACTGTACCTGACTGTCAGGGAGATCAACCTCAACGCTTACACCTCGCGCACTGGATCCGCCAGGAATATCACTGTAAGCGAAACTCAATACTCTCTATTCTAAATGTGAAAACATGTCCTGAGTGCGAGCGGGTACAGACATGGGCCCGTATTATAAATGCTTACTCAGTAATCGATCTATGCTTGTGTAACGATTTTCTATGGCAGAATCGTTACTCAAGCATAGATCGATGACTGAGCATAGTTTCATAATACGGAACTAAGTGCGCTTAAACTGTTATAACCTCCAACTCAGTGTTCAAAAGTCAATGTTTTTATAAAACATGTTAAAATTTGCCAAAACTAATAAATTACCAAATAAAGTTAAACAAAACTAATTAATTATTCTATATTTCAGGTTAAGATCCAGCTCATGTCCGGAGAGAAAGCCGGCTCCGCTCTGTCCGCTATATTCGGCCGCAGCTCGTGCCCTGAGTTTGCTACGGAGGCATACACAACCTGCATTTATCATAACAAGTTAGTGTGTCATCACTACATTTACATTACATTACATCATTGAAGTAAAGCTTATTTTACGGTGATGTTGGCCGTTACCAACTTCCGTTATTGTGTTATCTATGTTATTATGTTATCAACTTCCCTCAATATTTTATTTGATTCGTTCTCAGGAACCCATCCCTGTACGACGAGATAAAACTAAAGCTACCATGCGACTTGGGCGACCAGCACCATCTACTGTTCACATTCGTGCACGTCTCGTGTCAAAGGAAACCGGTCGCGCCCGAACAGGAGAAGAATGTCGAGACTGTTGTGGGGTATTCTGTAAGTAGTACCCACCAAAAACATTAACGAGAAATCTGGGCCAAGTGGCTTCCAGGTTGTCAGGCAGAGATCGTTCTCGAGCGTTAAGACCGCCAATGGTTACATATGTTATAATTGTTTCTTTGTTTTAAGTGTGCCTTAAAAGCATAATATTTTGTATCTATCTTCATCGATCAAAAAGCTGAAATCATATAGATAGGTGCTCGTTCCATTGCCGTTCCTAATCTTAATTTGTTACGTTCTTTCATATTTAATTTGTATCTTGGCAAATTGTTAGTATTGTTTAACTTGCCAAAATGAAGGTGGTGAATGCTGCGTAGGTAACCGGCGAAAGGGGGTTTAAATATTTTAGCCCTTTAGGTCACCTTTTATTATTTTTTTTAAATCCTCTTGATAGAACATACTAAAACAAATTAAATAATGTCCTAAAGCGTCTGGTTTCTGAGATATGATGAAAATAAATACATGTACATATATTTTATTCTTCATTCGGCGATTTCGAAAAATAAAACAAACGTTACCCTTCCATGTTAACCATCCATAAAAGATCCCCTGTGTCAAATGCAGCGGGCCAGCCAAGTGGTTTAATTTTACACATTCAACCGATTGGCTACGCAGCCTAGCTCTGGCGGTCAAACACTTTTAAATGTTCTACGTACTTGCTTCTACACTACGTCACAAGAGCTTACTTTGAAAAAGACATCGCAAAGACAATGGCGTCATTTCAGATGACTCCAAAACGAAACTAGAGGTAAAGTAATTTGACAGCACTAAAAATTAGGCCATCTTTTTTATTTCAATCGTTATGAAAGTTAAAAAAAAAGTCGTTATAAAGGATGTCATCATTTTTAGTGCTGTCGAATTAATTAGTTTTGGCGACATATAAATTGACACCAAAGATGGAAAGATGGAATTTTGGTGGAAATATGGAAACTTATATCTACAAATCATAAAATTAACACATTTCTACCTTTCCAGTGGCTCCCCCTATGCCGCAACGGCAAATTAACCTGCGGCGAATACAACCTGCCAGTCATGCAAGAGGAACCCCCTCCGAACTACTCCTACATCTTCCCTGATGTCTTACTGCCTGGGACCAGGTGGATCGACAACCATAAGCCAATCTTCAACATCAGCCTCGACGCCTTTACCACTGTGCATCCGTTGGTAAGGGATTTTGAACTTTATGTCATGGAAAAAAGAATAGAAACTACATTTATATGTTCCCCAATGGCCAATATGATAAGAACTTTATATCCTGTATTCGTATTTAGACTGAAATAATAAACCAGACCATTTTGAGTTTTATAGCTTCTTAGATAGAGTTTAAAATGTCGTAATGTTTCAGGATGGTTACATAGAACGTTTCGCTATGGCGTGCGAGGCAGTGCAAGAGGGTAACATTCCTACAAGGATCGGACTTACCAACATGGAAGCTGAATTGAGAGCTAGGTAAACATAAGCTAATGGATTATACAAAACGCATTTTGTTTGCATGCTCCATGATAAGGGAAAGCTGTGTGGCCTATTAAACATTGATGATACTAATGCTGGGTGCCGGAAGGCTTTCTCTTTTGCCAGCTCAGTCGCTCCTATGCAAACCTTATTCATTCTTCATAATGACAATTTATTTATTTATTCAAACATGACTTACAGAATTACAATGTATTCCAAAACGTCAAACACTATTACAACATCTAAGGTAGAATATTATTATATTACACATAACACAAAAACATAAATTAAAATATGGACATGTCAAAGAATTAAATTAACAATTATATCTACTCTAATACTTAGTCAATAATAACAAAAACAGGTAATGCGGCAAAACGTACAATTAAAAAATAAGAGCATCAACTGGTGTAATTTGGCGATGCTGTCAAAGAATACTTCGGCGTCAGTTAAAGAGATGAACTCGTTTGGAAGGGTAAGTACTCTAGGGGTGGGAGCGCTCTCCCCGGCACGCGTTCGGTATCCGGGTGGTAGCGCAAATAGCACAGGCCGACGCCGCGGGCCGACAGCTCCTACAGCTTCCAGCTCCTGGGCTCGACAGTGCCGTCTCGGGACCGCAAGGCCCATTTGCTGTAAAGCTACTGGGTTGTCAACTCTACCACGCAGCACCATGATATAATGCATAAGCAGGACGAGCTTCCGCCTTGAGTGTAGAGTGTCCAGACCGACCATACCAGAGACGAACAAGGATGGGTAGTGGTATGAATACATGCGTTTATACTAATAACGTGCAACAATAATATATGTAATTGGTTGTATTAGATGTGTTAATTTAATAAAAATAAATAAATATGTATAAATACGTACAGTTCCTTTAAAGCTTAAAATGTTAAATTATCATAATCCCAGCCACTTATTTACCTTTGGCAGGTTTTCAGCCAAATAAAAATTACAGACTATTTCTATTCAGTCATAGATTTGGTCAACCAACCATGATCACAAAAAGTATGAAATTCATGGTCATTTCAGGATTATTATTAATTTATTAATTAACGTTAATTTATTTGCATTTTTATTAATGTATCCCACCCACTGTTCCAGTATAACGGAGCTGCCTACCGCTAACGTGGAGACTCTCGCGAGGTATCTGCCGGTCATAGTGGATAAACTGCTGTATTTGCTAGTGGCGCCACCTAAGCTAGCGGGACAGACGCTGAATATAGCGCAGGACGCTTTCACGTGTCTGGCGCATGTGTTCACTGATATAACTGTAAGTTTTTACCTTTATATTTTCTTTAAGTGTTCAAGTGTTTGGTTGTAAATTACTTGCCAAAAATGCATGGAAAAAAGACATGGCTGCCCCATGGCTTCACTAAAATCCATTGTGTTGTACAATTTAAGATGAAACTTTAATATGTTTAGTCACCTGGTTCTCATAGTACAAGCTCGCTTACTTTGGGGCTAGAGGATGCCGTGAAAACATCCAACATTCAAAATACGGCATTATTTTATGCATTCAATTTTTATCAAGGCATAAGTGCCGATATTACAGAAGCCCGCTGACAGTTAATATTAATACTATTCCACAGAACATGAACGAAGGCGCAACATGCGATAGCCACGGTCGGAGCGGACTAATAACCACCTACCTTCAGCACCAAGCTACGATCCCCAGGCCTTCGCTCACCGACCGAGACGTCGGTCTACCGCTACCACCTACTGGTAAGATGAGACCAATAACAGGAGCCTTTTTCGATGGCCGAGATCTAGTTTGGGTCACTGCGCCACGCCGCGCCACCAGTAGCCTGTTGCCTATTAATAAATAATAATGCTGGACAATCCACACAGCATCATCTAGCCCCAAAGTAAGCAGAGCTTGTGTTATGGGTACTAGGTGACTGATAAACATAATACATAACATAGATAGATATTTTTTATCATATATAGAAAATACCCTATCGTTAGACATGTATTGTCGAAAACTAGTCTAGAGATTATGTCTGAGGTGCATCCAGTCACCTCACACACTCCAATGCGGATGGTTGAATAAACAATAAAATATCACCGGACTACCTCAACCTTCCGATTCTAACCTAGGGCTCACATTATAGTCACTAACAAACGTAACTTTTTCCTTGTTCCCAGTTATGACGGATGGGTCGTGCAAGATTCTACACGAGGAGGTGGCCTTGCAGTGGGTGGTGGCCAGCGGCCAGACCAGGGACCTCGCTATGCAGAACTCCTGGTGAGATACAGAATAGTAACCGTCTACTGTCCGATGTTACTGACGCTTTATCGACGCAATCTTTCAAGTTTCGACTCAGGAAATGGTTGGTAAAACAAAGTTTTTACACGTTATATGAATTGTTCGCACGTAAATGTACGTAACCATATTTGTTGATGTTATTTGTTATCAATTTAAACTATTTTCATTACTGACATTTTAATATGAATTTTTACAATTTTATTTTATTTGAGGCGAATGTTAACGCTAATTATTTTTATGAATATTTATTTTTAAATTGTATTTTACTTGTAAAATATTGATTTATATTATTGTTTTTTTGACATGTAACCCTATTTGTTACCAATAAAGAACTTGTAACTTAATAGTAATACCACAGTATAAATAAAACATACAGTAGGTGGAAGTCTTTGATCTCGCAGCAAATCTCGACAAGTGACGCGACGGCGTCTGTTGGCCAGGGTTGTCACGTGATAGTGTCAAATTAAAACTTATTGGTTTTAAGTGAACATCGATATCAACATGTTAATTATATCAGTGTTTGGCGAACTATTGTTCACCTTTGAGTTAGTCAATAACGACTGCCATTATGTTATTAGGTTTTGAAGAAACACCGCATTTTCGTAATCTACGCCCTCGAGTGAGTCGCTAACGATACCCATTAGTAAAATTTGAAATAAAAAAAACGCCGTCTTGGATATAAAAAACACCGCATATTCGTAATCGAGAATATGAAAGTCGATGCCTTTTCTATGACAATTTTCCCAAAATAATGGTCGACCTAAAAAACAAGCTATCCGTCAGCCCTGAAAAATATTTCCCAAGCTACTAAGACGGTGGATGTATGCAGTTCGGGAGCGTGGTACCCCCGTCTCGTCCCTTGCCCCCGCACGATTGCCTTCGTCGAACGACTGTGTATATACGTACTAGATTGTGGTAATACTCTGAACAGCTTGCCCGCACGGATTCCGCAGTGTCTGATCTAGCTCGTATACTGAGTATGAGTACTGGCAGTGCACAAATGGGTTAATAAGTGATAAATGCATTGTCGCAGGGCCCTTTTCGAGCTGATGATGAAGAGCATGGTGGAATACCTGTACTGGAGCGGCGCCTCGGAGGCTCCTCGCAAGGCGCGCTTCCCGGAACAGTTCACTGACGATCTAACCACGCTCGTCAACAATGTCACCTCCGAGATCATCTCACGGTTTGTAACATCCATCATTCATCCATGTCTACCCACTACCCACATGTCTGCTCACCTCCAATTTGTATCATCCATCATTCATCCATGTCTACCCACTACCCACATGTCTGCTCACCTCCAATTTGTATCATCCATCATTCATCCATGTCTACCCACTACCCACATGTCTGCTCACCTCCAATTTGTATCATCCATCATTCATCCATGGAGGTTGGAGGTGATCAGACATGTGGGTAGTTAACACTATAAAAACTAATTACACATGTTGTTAATTAAAATTGCATTGGGGGCTAGATAATTATGTATGAAAATGTCCAGCATTATCAATATTTTGTTGTCTTTTCAGCTACGGCAAGGACGGCCGCCTAACGCAAAGTCTGAACAACAGTCTCGCGTTCTTTCTCTTCGATCTATTCAGCGTGATGGACCGCGGGCTCGTGTTCAACTTCGTGCGAAATTACTACAAGCAGATGAGCGCCAAGATTGCCTCGCTGCCGGATGCTGTGCCGCTCGTTCATTACAAGGTATTATGTTAAACGTTGAAGAAGCAAGCTGAAGTGGCAGTGGGCCGGCCATATTTCGCGAAGAACCGACAACCGCTGGGGTAAACGTGTTCTTGAGTGCCGCCCTCCGGCCAGGTCAGATGATGATCTGCGAAAGACTGCAGGCAGATGCTCGATGCGGCAACCTGAAGACAGGGCCCTATGGCGCTCATTAGGAAAGGCCTGCAGTGGACTAATATAGGTTGATGATGATGAAGGGAATATCTTAGACGTTATCTTTCACCCGCAGCATCGCCCGCAGCTCGATTTTATCTACTCAAACATCAAAGTGTTTTATTTCCTTTAGACCTTCCAGGACTCTTGGACACGTCACAAAATTCCAGGTAAAGTAAAGAAGCGAACAATAAACCTTTTTTTTTATCGTCTAGTAGTCTAGATAAAGTGATATTTAGTAGTAAGCCTTTTTACAAAGGATATGTTTGAATTTGATTATTGATGATTGTCGCAACTCACTTGGAGTTTTGTTGTAGAAGCGTATACGTTGCCCTTTATAAGATACATGAATCTTGTGTAGCCTAGTTGTCACCAGCGAGTTTATTCTTATTTCTAGTATTTAAATTATGAATGTCGCTATTTTTAGGGAACCGATTGATATTTCTATGAGTACAAGTTTTTGTAAACATAATGACATGGTACTGTCATTACATAGGGATTCTCTGGGACCCATATTATATGTAGATTGCACGAACAGCCCTCTTCTGCAGCACAAATACGGTGTTATCTGCAGCGTTCCCCCACAGCAGTATGCCATAAGACATAACACTATGGAAGTAGCTGAAATTGTTAGATCCAAAAGTATCAACCTCTGTAAGATGACAGATTTTTTAGCTGGGTATAGGCCTCTGAAGTTTTCGTACCAAAGACGCTAGTACAAAGTTGTGTGGTAAAATTGGACGTAGTGTCAAAAAGCGATTAATAAAATGGACCGACTGACTTCAACAAAGGCTTGTGTATTTGTTTCAGCTGGCATTCCTCCGCATCGTGTGCTCGCACGAGCACTTCGTTCCCCTCAACCTGCCCGCGTGGGGGGCCCCCCCGGGGGGGCCGGGTGCCGTGTCCCCCGCGCCGTCATCTCACTCGTTGGCGTCACACAGCTCCACGCACCACCACCAGCTGGGACACGAGTTCAGATCCCGGCATTACTTGGCCGGGCTACTGCTGGCTGAGCTGACGAATGCTCTGGAGATGCAGTGAGTTTCTACACCCTTATAGCCTGCCCGCGTGGGGGGCCTCTCACACGGTTCTCACCAGTCTCCTCTCTCAAAAGTTATTTATTTTATAAACTGAAAATAACACTACCACACAAATTACACCAAATATCTTTTTACTATTCTGATCATAATACTCCGATTATTATTGTGCAATATACGAGTACATAATTATGTGTGCACATAAAAGCTTATAATCAAACGCTTTCTCCTTTCTCGACATTTTTCGAACTACCCTTATTTTGCCCCGCATTAATAACTCTTCTTCTTCCATAAAGCTTCCATTCTCATCTCCAGGAGTCCGATCCTGCAATGCGCAGCTGTTAACGCAGTGCTATCGCTCCTAACGGCGCACGACGCCGACCCCAGGCTCGCTGAACCGGAGCAAAAGGCCAGAGTGGCGGCTTTGTATCTACCACTTATTGGCATAGTGCTGGACGCTATGCCTCAGCTGTATAGAGGATTTAGCACTAATAAAGGTAGATATAGAGTTTATATTTCAATGTAGGTGAGACAAAATAGCTGTGGTATACGTGTACAGCTGCATAGAGGATACAATACCGTAAAACTTATGTTGAGTCCATATCCATTAAACTGTTTTTTTTTTAGATTTACTTGCAATGGACAGCGAAATGGGACACCTTGGCAGTTTCTACCAAGCATCATCGCCAGAAGGGGATTTTAAACCGGTAATAAACCCATAGCTTCCGTACGGTTTTTGGATCAAGGTCTCCGGTCAGAAAAACCTTTAAGAAATCAAATAAGTGCGCATTGAGTGTGGGGGCTTACGCACTATAATAACAAAAACCTTTATAATAGAGGCGACATCTGTCCATCCGTCACTTGAACTACCGAGACGGCATCGATAGTAACTATACTAGGGAAATTCAAAGAAAATTCGTAGTAAAGGTAGAAAAATACTTCAAATCCTAGATCACGCAAACACTTAATTACACAACAATTGAACTAATGCGATAACAGCTCGTCGGTCGAAAGACTTCGGGCAAGGGAATCAGATGTGTCGGCGAGACTTGAATGATCTTCTCTTTGCATTGTGCATATTCCACCTTTGCCCCCCAAAAGGAATGAAGCTTATTTCCTGGCCAGCATAAGTCGATGCCAGAGAATATGTAACAATACTAACGTATGGAATGGATACTCCTCGCCCAGACCAAGCTCCTTTACCTCGCCGGCTCGAGTGCGGTTTTCGTTCCAAATGCACGGGATGTACATACGGCGCACTCATAGACGCAATTTTGTTTTGAGTTTTGATTTCATCTTTTGTGAGAAGAAAATATAAATAAAATGTCCGAGTTTTTTTGCAACTATCTCACTCGCACAATATAGTCATGAAGTTACCCTAGACGTCACACAACAGTTGCACGTGTAGCGTAACACAGTTGCGCATGTATGTGCCGAGACGCGGCTTTTGTATGGAGAAATGGTTGGGGTGTGTGGGATGTGAAAAGACCATTGGACTATAAAATCTATCGTAGTCTAACACTTTCATGGCCCATGACGCACGTGGATGTATTCCTGCTCGTACAGCTGCACAGCAAAGGCTGAGCAGGAAACGCGTTAAAGAAATTAATTAGTACAAATCTCGAACGATTTTGTTTTGTTCCCAGAACGGCCGTCCACCATTCAACAGTGAAACAAGCCGCAACCTGCTGATGTGCCTGGTTTGGTTACTGAAGTGGGCGGACAGAGGCGCCCTCAGCGCCTGCGTCACTGAGCTGCCGGCGCCGGCGCTGCTGGCGCTGTTGGCGCTCATAGAGCTCTGCTTCAAGTGTCAGGAGTACAAGGTGAATACTTACAGTAAGGCCGACGTGACATGTGATGCGCTGGGTTGCCGGAGAGGACGGACAGGGGCGCCCTAGTCTCACCACTTCAAATTTTTATCAGAATGTGGACTTAAGGTGGCGTTTCGCACCGCGACAGAGACTGGAGACCGATTGACTTTGTGAGAGTCTTCCTCTTTAGTTTAACAACCTTCAAGTCAACTGTTCTCGGTCGCCTCGTTCGCTCTCCGGTCTCATTGGCGTCGCAAACCGCCATCTTTAAATGTGTAGAATACGTCCTCGAGTGCAACGACAGTTCAACTAGATATAACAGAGATTTGCCAGCCTTCCAGAAATGTTCAGGTCATAGAGTGTTCTGCATTAAAACCACTCAAGAAACGTAACTTTTTCAGGGTCAAAAGGAGATAATGAAGTGCACGCAACAGAACGTGCGCAAAACCACCGACATCAAGTCTAAACTGGAGGATGTGATACTGGGACAGGGCTCCGCTAGGTCCGACTTCATTATGCGACGTAAAGGTAAGGAATTTGAATAACTTTAATGATGAGTACAACGCTTTTTTAAGTTTTTCATTATCTTAGAAGTTAACACTTGTAGCAGTTAATGAACAGTGATCGAAACAGCCGTCACGCTCGTCACGTCACGCTCGGTTACTGTTGTTTGCCCTGCATGTGTTCGTTGCCTTTGAACCTAAGTTTTTCTGATCATTCCAGGCGGCGGCGGTAGCGGCGGCGTCGGCAACGGCGCCCGGCGCGAGCGGTGGCGCAAGGAGTGGGTGCGGGGCCCGGGGGGAGGTGCGGGGGGCCGTGGGGATGCGGGCCCCCCGGCCGGGCCCGCTGCCGCGCTCTCTGCAGCACTGGCGGCTGAGGTCTCCCTCACGCTGTTGCATGCGCTCGAGACTATAGTGCAGGTAATGCAACACCTTCAGTACGGGGCCAGGCCCCCCACCTAACGTGAGGGGAGTGCATGGCCCCGGACAGCACCTATAAAGAGGGGGCGGCGGTATCGTTAGGAGACAACCAAACTCTGGGAGTCTCTAAATATGTCCATGAAACAAATAAACTACACTGATCAAAAATATATTGTATTATTGATGACAATAATAATGCCAATATATTTTTGTGGAGCTCACCGCATATCTTTGCATACTGTGTTAATTAATACAAAATTATATTACTTTAATTAATCACAGCGGCAAAAACAGGCCGCGGCTGGTTCCGCTCGCTGTTAATAAATATTTTTGTGTCTTATATTTAGCGCTAAGCAACGCTGTTTTGAGTAGCTCTCTTCTCTGCAGTCCTTTTCTGCCGACCACCAGGCAAACAGCGACAGAAACTGACTTGGCTGGAAGCCCCTATATAAGAAATATAACAGACTTCCATTGCATGTACGAGTATATAAGAGATATTTTCTTGTTTGTGAAACAATATCCTCACTACTGAGACTCATGCAGATGTGATGAAGAGACACATGGGACATAAAGACAGGATCTATGTCATATGTCCCAAAATGCAGAGTAGAACTTGTCAAAAATAACCTAGCGTATTGCCTAATGGATGATATCATCAGGCAATACGCATTTATACTAAGTTACCCTGTTAATTTAAAGCTATGTCTAAAACTTAAAAAGTTTAAAAATTATCAGTAAATAAATTCAAACAAATTGTTAAAACCTTCTTGAGCAAAAAGGTTTACTATAAAATATCAGATTATCTAGAGGAGGTGGGTTGGGATCCAATCCCGTCCCAAGGTAAGCTTGGGTCGAGATTGGCGCCCAACTCGAAAAATAACAACTAAAGGTTAGGTTAGGTAGGTTTCTTCGTCGCTTCTTTACTTTAGTCTACATACCGAAGCGACTGAAATCAAAAATATCACTTTATTTCCGTGTCAGTATTTAATTGTTAAGAATTTGACCTTTTCTAAGTGTACATTTATTGTATTTATGGAAATAAAGAGTTTTTGACTTTGTCATCTAATTTATTTAAAATTAAACTAAAAATGTGGTTGATGGATAAATGTTTTTATGACATGTAAGAATATTTTAATTACAGGACGTTTTAAATAAGTCACACATTTTTGTCATTTTAGATTTTATTTTATCTGTTTTATTATTTATTATTAAATCTCTGATATTATTTTTAAGACTTTATTGACAAAGAAAATTACATTCTAAAATAAAAACAAATTAGAACTAGTATTTACAGTTGAAACAATTAAGCTAACTGCAGACTGTTGCAAACAATCTACAGGTAGCTCAACTGATCCATATCAATACCAGTCAGCATTGCCATACAGCGGGGCAATGCAGCCAGCGTCTTGGGGACGCTTCCGACTGGTATTGTTATGGATCATTTTTAAGACTAACATAATAATAATTAGTACTTATTTTGCGCGCCTTGACGAGGCAGAATGTATTGAAGCTATTACTTTCTCATTAAACCTATTGTACCGAAATTGCTGCAAATAAATGATTTGTGATTTGGCCCTTATGGGAAAGCTGGATGTGGCTGTATTCTCAGACATACGACACAAATATCTCACTTCAATGACGCAAGTTTGTGGATGAAAATAGAACATGTTTATTTACAGTCATGCAGCAACCTCGAATGCGGCGCCAGTGTTTGCAGCAGCGCGTTACAAGTATTGTTACACGCCTTGCAGCGCAACCAGAGTGTTACTGTGTTGCAACACATGTTCGCTACGCTCCGCGCTCTTATTGCTAAGGTAAGACGAATAATTATAAAAATATAGTACCTGTGGAATTTGTCGACTAGTATTGTAACAAAAAGAATCAGTTGCCTGTGCTTTACCATTTGCATTTAAAACAGAGCGATTATTCAAATTTCCGACCGATTTCGACTCTTTTTTAATGGGAAATGTATACGCTTCTACAACAAAATATCAAATGCGTTGAAAAAATTATCAATAAATAAATTCAAACAAATTGTCAAACATATCCTTTGTAAAAAGGCTTACTACAGAATATCAGATTATCTAGACGATAAAAAAACTTGCGGTTTGTATTGCTCCAACTTGAAAACTAACAACCTAACAAGATAAAGGTTTCTTGTTCGCTTCTTTACTTTACCTTAAAAATATTTAAGTGAGCAAAAATCAAAGTGATCACTTTATTTTCTAGTTTTACTTATGTAATTTAAATTTTGTGACGTGTCCAAGAGTCCTGTAAGGTCTAAAGTAAATAAAGCACTTTGAATTTTGATAGCTTTTTGTAGCAATAGCTAATCAACCGAAATCTACTAAATGTATTCGTCATTTAAAATGTTATTTTAACAGCTTGGTTGCGCTTGCTGCGGCGAAGAATCTCTAGTTTGCCGCGTATTACTCCGACACTGCGGGGCGCTAGCGCCGCATGCGCGCGCGCACGCCGCCGCGGCTTTGTACGCGCTGATGAGACAACACTTTCAGATTGGAAACGTACGTAATTATACATTACCATAACACAAGCTCTGCTTACTTTGGTCCAGGCGATGGTGTGTACAAATATTTATTAAATACTAGCTGTGCCCCGCGGCTTTACCCGCGTGGAAATTGATTGCACGCCCTCTAGGAGTAGTTTTGTAAAAATAAAAGATATGTGTATCTTTATTAACTTCATAGTTTATTTATGCAGAGTTTTGAGTGAATCGAACCAAGGAATAATAATATCCCATAGAAACTTTACCACCCTTGTTAAACCCCTCAGAGGTTAATTTTAGAAATTTAGATTAGCCTATGTGTTATTCTAGAACTTAAACTATCTCCAAATTTCATCTAAATAGGTCAAGTAGTTACGGAGATACGTGGTAACAAACATTCACACGAACTTTCGCATTTATAATATTAGTATGAAGAGGTGAACGACGTGGAAACGAAACGCATAGGGCGTTTCGTTTCCAAGTCGTTGTGTGCGACAAGCTGCTACATAATGAACACAGACAACTTTAGTAAGGACCCAAGCGAATAATCCGTAATTTAAATTTTTCACCTACAGAACTTCAGCCGAGTTAAAATGCAAGTGACAATGTCTCTATCAGCGCTCGTAGGCACCGCCGCCACCTTCAGCGAGGAGGCTCTGCGTCGCGCGCTCAAGACTATTCTGTTGTACGCAGAGAGGGACGCTGACCTGCTCAACACTACCTTCCCTGAACAGGTGAGACCCATCGCTCCTGCTGAATACCATCTTCCCTGAACAAGTGAATTCATTGTTACTACACTAATGACTAGAGACCGGATTATATGCAACATAAAAAGCTCGAAATATGCATGATAAATGCTTGAAATAAGCAAGAAAACTAATGAAAAGTGTCAAAATATGCATCATTAAATAACACAGAATAGTAGACTTTAATTCAAAATAACATTCAATACAGGACTTATCTAGCACAGAAAATTACAATACCAGAATACAACATACAATTAGTAAGATACAATTAGCAGTAAATTAAAAATTATTTAATCATCATCATCAGTTTGCGACTAATTTTTTGACTCTGGCTTTTAAATGCATCTTTACATTAAACCAAGGATCGAAGTTTTAGTGTCAAATTATATAATTTGACACTAAAATTGGTATGTATTCTTTCATCATTTCAAAATGAAAAGGCAATTCAACTTCGTCCGATCTATCTACAAATGTGCAGGTTTCCGACGTTTGTTTTGAGCCTGTATAATTCATAGCTTGATACTTTTAGCCGGTGAAAGACCTTAGCAACCTACATTTTGGTCCTCTCGATATGTAAAAGTTTGAACAAAATATGCAAAGCACGTGCGGATTGATTCCCTTATAATAACTATTGATGTTTTTGAGATCAGCGTCTTTTCCACAGGTGAAGGACCTAGTTTTCAATCTACACATGATTCTATCAGACACGGTGAAGATGAAGGAGTTCCAACAGGACCCGGAGATGCTCCTGGACCTGATGCACCGCATCGCGCGAGGGTACCAGCACAGCCCGGACCTCAGGCTCACCTGGCTCAACAATATGGCGCAGAAACACATGGAGGTACCATGATACATTCTATAGATAGAATATACTTTATTGCACACTTAAATCTAAAATGAACTATTTACAACAAGACAAATTACAAACTAAGCGACAATTGGCGGTCTTATCGCTCAACAGCGATCTCTACCAGACAACCATGGATGGATAGGATCATTGGACAGTACAAGGGGATCTGTGTGCTTTATGTAGGTTGTATAATATTATAAATAAAATATTGATAATACATAGATAATCATTATATTTATATACATTACACATTTACATATACTACTTATATACATAGGGACTCAGGTATGCGTTCAGTGACAACATGACAAATAGTGCTCTTTTACGAACGGAAACTTGTATTCTATACTCGGTTCTAGAATGCTAGATATTTTTCGTAAACAAAGGGGTTACAAAACCAATGAAATATTGGTGTAAAATATTTTACGACAATGGCATCACCGGAGCATATCGCAGAAAACTTTGGCTTCAAAACCAAGCTTTCATTCATCCATTTCATTTGCCTCTCGTCAGTTTCTCGAATTTGATTTTTTTTCGCTGCGCGTGTGGTATTGTGCGTTGATCGAGTTTATATTTTTGTTTTGAGTTCCGAACCTTGCTGTTATCTCGTTGTTTTCTGTTATTGTTATCAGTTTTAGTCAAGTTTTCGTTCGTAAATGTACACAGCATACAATGTACACAGCATATTCCCGTGAGTTCACACTTGACGCTAGGACGTGTTTTAACGGCTGAACTTATAAACTAAGATATTATTTTCCTGCAGAGATCCAACCACACGGAAGCAGGCATGTGCCTCATCCACGGAGCGGCTCTAGTGGCGGAACAAATAATGGCGGGCGGGAGGGGAGCAGCACTACTGCAGCACGTGACTCACAACGCGCTGGACGAGTCCTGCGCGGACGCTCTGCATCATCACCTCACCAGCCAGGAGTTGCAGGTAACGGGAGTCTCCTGCAGAACAGAACCTGGCGAGAGTAAGGAGCAGCACGTGACTCACAACCCGCTGGTTGAGTCCTGCGCGGACGCTCTGCATCATCAAGGCCAGGAGGGTAGATATTAATAGTAATATCAACGGAGCAAGCAGAGAGGCCACCTGAGTACCTGAGTTTTTTTGAGTCCTTAGTATGGGTTGTGTATTACTTTACTATAGTGAAAAAAGTTTTAGTTTCCTACCATACATTTGGCGTCTTGCAGCGCCTCTACCGGATAGTTTACGTAGATTGACAGCGATTGATGTTTCGTACGATCTCGATTATAATTTTGCGAATGGTTTTGAGAGATATTATGACAGATGCTATTTTTACGGAATATATTTATGTCTCATTCTTTTTTGTACTTCTAAGCGAGATAGAAGTTATAGTTTATCGAGCTCACGAAAACCTTTTACGTATTCGTATTTTGCAAATTCATACTAAGCAATAATAATAAATTGATCCTTAAGGATATCGTGTTGCGGTGCTGTTACTTCAAACTTGCGAAGATTAAGGCCCTGTTCAGATTCCAGATGTACGTGGTATTTGCTACCCAGAGCGGTAGTGGAAACTTCGCTTTGATAAATAAATAATAATAAATCTGTCTGAACAGGCCTTTAGTGATAGATAGAATAAAGTGAAATTAATTTTATTTAATGCATAAAAAACATAGACAAATAATTCCTAAAACAATAATGCTTCTAATTGTTACTGTTATTATTACTTACTTTAAATCTATGTACATGCGTTGATTGAATTGGTTAGGTTAGATAGATAGATTATCACTTTATTGCACCATCAATACACTTATAAAACAAGAACTTAATACTAATTATATATAATGTGGCACAATCGGCGGCCTTATCGCTAACAGCGATCTCTTCCAGGCAACCTTTGGATGGTTAGGTTAGGTTAGCTTAGATATATACGCTAGGCTTGAAAAGCCTGTGTTATAGACATCTATGCTATCCCTCATTGTCAATGAGGCATAGAATAGGATGCATAGTTTCCTTGAATATAGATTTAATTTATTTATTTAAACTTTAAACAACACGGACAAGTTCAATTAAAGTTATTTAAAGCTAAAAGATATATGTTAAAGCAAAAATTCAAAATTCAGAGTGCTTTATTTCCTGTAGACCTTACAGGACTCTTGGACACGTCACAAAATTCAAATTACATAGGTAAAACTAGAAAATAAAGTGATCACTTTGATTTTTGCTCACTTCAATATTTTTAAGGTAAAGTTAAGAAGCGAACAAGAAACCTTTACCTTGTTAGGTTGTTAATTTTCGAGTTGGAGCAAAACCTGTTCCAAGCTTTTTTATCCTCTAGATAATCTGACATTTTGTAGTAAGCCTTTTTACAAAGGATATGTTTGACAATTTGTTTGACTTTATTTATTGATAATTTTTTCAACTCATTTGGTATTTTGTTGTAGAAGCGTATACATTGCCCTTTAAAAGATACATTAATCTTGTGTAGCCTAGTTGTGGGCACAGCGAGTTTATTCTTATTTCTAGTATTTAAATTATGTATGTCACTATTTTTAGGGAACCGATTGATATACCCATGAGTGTACAACAAGTTTTCATAAATATATTGACAAGGTACTGTCATTATGTTTATTTCTTTGAATTTGTCACGTAGGCTTTCTCTGAGACCCATATTATAGATTGCACGAACAGCCCTCTTCTGCAGCAAAAATATCGAGCAGACTGAGAGAACAGAGTGTAGCTGGGAAACCATAGTGAACTTTAAAATGAATGTAACTTCCAGGCGTTGCTAGAACACGCGGCGAGTGAACTGATGACCGCCGGAATGTATGAAACCGTGAACGACGTGTACAAAGTGTTGATACCCATCGCCGAAGGACACAGGGACTACAAGAAACTCGCCAATATACACAGGTTAGTGGTCTTAATATGTACGTACATACATATATAAAACAACAAGCGATTCTCTGGTAACAACGCAACCGCTGAAGCTAGAAAGCTGCAATTTGAAAAGCAGGTATCTGTTACTACACAAGCTCCCGCTAAGGGTTTTTAGGAAATTCCAACCCTAAGGGGTTAAAAGGGGGTTAAAGTTTTATTGGTGTTTTTTCCCAATTAGCTTGAAACTTACAGATAATACTAAGGATACAAAACTATTGAACACAAGATTTTCCTGAAAACAGGGTCCATTGGGTTATTATAGTTTGTGATTCGTAATTTGGCTCCGTACAGAAATACATATTGCTATTGAAACAACCCCGAAATTCTGTATATATCATAATATTAATAAACTAAAACAAGTATTTCAGTAATTTTCAAAACAACCCTTAAAAAGGTGTAAAATGAGGGTTGAAGTTATTGAGGTTTTTTGTAACTCTTTATCCAGTGGCCCAATTAGCTTGAAACTTACAGAGAATACTAGGAATACAAAACTATTGAACACGTTTTTCAAAATTTTCCTTAAAATGTGCTAAAACGGGTTAATAAAGTTGGTGATTCGTAATAAACTACAAAGTAAATAATGATCGCGAGCTTTGAAAACAAATAGACTTCCAGCTTTCCTAATGGAGTCCGCACTGCCTGAGTCCACAACCATACGGCCTGGATGGTAAAGGATTTTTCATAAAACTTGCTGATCGCAGTGTAAGTGTTAGTACTCAGAGGGAAGCCGCTGCCCTTCCTCTTGTTAATTTCGCTTAGTCTGGTCTTATGACTTTTAGTAATGGAGATCACACTTATACTTTAAATGCGAACGTTTTGGATGGATAGATGGATGTTTGCTACTTCTACACGCCAACACTACTGAACAGATTGAGCTGAAATTTTGCATGGCTGTAGACCTGGAATCAAACATAGGCTACTTGTTATCCATCAATTAGCTCCTAATGTTCCCATGCATTTTCATAATAATAGCGCGTGCGAAGCCGCGGTCAGAAACAAGTAAAGTTTGACAAGTTTGACATGTTTCAAAACTCGCCGCTGCCCTGCCATACTTGTGTTATGGGTATCAGGCAACTAATTATCTGCTTCCAGTAAACTGAACGAAGCCTTCACGCGTATAGAGCAGCTTCACGGCAAGCGCGTGTTCGGCTCGTACTTCCGCGTGTCGTTCTACGGAGCGCGCTTCGGGGATCTCGATAATGAGGAGTTTATCTACAAGGAGCACGCGCTCACTAAGCTGCCGGAGATATTTAGCAGGCTGGAGGTAACTTAAACTCAGTACCACATCGATAGTCTGGTTCGAAGCGTTCTGTTTGACGACTTCTTTGCGCAGTGGGTGAAGGTCCACGTGAGACGCAGAATGATGCGAGAGCGGGAGTGTTTAATTAAATTAAAATGACACATAATTCAGATATAGCTCATAATTATTCATTACAGTCCATAAAAAAACAAACACGAGACATTGTAAAGCACAGTTATTTGCATGATATGGAAATATTTGCTACATATCTGAATATTGTATACAGGGTGTTAGTGTGAACACCGTTGTCATTTAAACCACGAATGCCTAACCCTAAAATGAAACGATACAAGTAATTATTAAAAATAAAAGTCAATTAGTTTCGATGGATTTTCATAATTCATTTCTCTGCTATCCTACTTTATGTCTGGACACCCTAGTCACATCAGCCGCGCCGTGGCCGCCCGCGTTCGCCTATCTGCGACCTGGCCGCGGCCGGTACGGTGTAGGTAGGTATCGAAATAATTCGAATCGTAAGTACCTACTTCATTGTGATGAAACATTCCCTTCATACTTTTCCTGGCTTAGGACAGGCAAAAATAGCTACATTACTAGGTACATTTGCCAGTAAGTACCTAGACTAAAGTAGGTATTTTTGGCGTATTTAAAAAGTTCATCACTAATAAAGTTTATGCACAATTCAATTAAAATTTACAGTTTTATGTACAGTTTGTTTAACTTACATTACACGTAAAATGTTTTCAAAATGGGCTCCGTTTACAGCTACGCAAGCCTCCGCACGTCTTCTCAAATTATCCCGCACTCGAGAAAGCACAAATGAGTCATTTTTCACCTCCCTAAACGCCTTACGAATACGACTTTTTAATTGTCTTGTGTTATGAAAACGAGTGGCGTAGACTCGGCGCTTAATGTCTCCCCATAAATAAAAATCCAAGGCCGTTAGGTCAGGTGAACGCGCTGGCCACGCGACTGGTCCTCCGCGACCAATCCATCGCCCAGGAAACTCCTCATCGAGCATACTTCTCACCTGCAATTGGAAATGTGCAGGGGCACCGTCGTGCTGGTACCACAAGTTCCTTAATGAACGAAGAGGCACATTCTCCAGCATCCGATGAAACACCCGTCGTAAAATGTTTTTGTAGGTCTCTCCATTTAAATGTCCGTCTATGAAATGTGGACCGAGGAGAACACCGTCCACAATTCCCGCCCATACGTTCACAGAAAACCTACGCTGGAATTGGTTTTCCCGTATTCTGTGTTCATTGTGCCTATTCCAATAATGTTCATTATGGACATTGTAAATGCCCGACCTTGTGAACATGGCTTCATCCGTGAACAGAATAGAAATGTTGTCCAGGTTATCCATAAGCCATTGTGAGAAAACCATACGCGGTAGGTAGTCGTGGTCTTCCAGTTCTTGAACCGGCTGAAAATGATAGGGGTGTTGGCCATCGATGTGGAGGATTTTCCAAACTGTCCAGTGCGAAACATTGAAGAGACGAGCTGCCCTTCTAGTACTCTCCTCTGGATTTTCCGCGAAGAAATTCAAGATTTCTTCTTGCAGGTTGACAGCCAACTGTTGGTTGCCACGGCCTTGTGCATGACTAGGCACTGTGAACTGGCCGTAGGTACGCAGCCGTTGTGTAGCCGCTAGAAACGTTTCCCGGCTGGGCACACGTTGTTCTGGGAACTGTTCTGCGTACATCATGCGAGCCACGCTTATGTTATCACCAGCGATTGCATAAAGCCGCACCATTTCAGTCCACTGTTCATTTGTGAACGACATCGTCTTACATAAAACCACAGATAAAACACTACGCGGACAAATCGCTAAAAATTTATTCGGTACGTGACGTGACACACCGCATATTCACTATCGAATATGCGGATTGCGACTGAACAGTGCGCGCGGGCCGCGCGCGGGGTCGGTGCTCTTTGAACGCGGCCGGTACCCTTTGAACGAGCCGCGCGCGGGTGGCGTAGGTACTTTCCTTTGAACGAGCCGCGCGCGGGTGGCGTAGGTACTTTCCTTTGAACGAGCCGCGCGCGGGTGGCGTAGGTACTTTGAAGCGCGGCGGTATTACTTTGCTCGTGCGAGCGAGACAAAGGATTATCGGTGACGCTTGCCGCGCTGCCGCGCCGCCCGCGCCGCCGCCGTGTGCACCGACTTATAGGGTGACATGCTTTTATGACGTTAGAGGATTTTTGTTTCAAAAATAAGTGAAAAATAAATTAATTTTTTTTCATCGGTATCGGACTCTGCTCGTGATTCTGAACCTCTGGTTTCAAGGATAAGACTGTTCACACTAACACCCTGTATACATAAGTTTGCATTTAACATTTTTTGTGTTTTTATGTTTAATAATAGCTTAGTCTGAAAATTATCAATATGAGCTTTGCGCAAAGATCTCTCTGTTTTGCGTCACGGAAATACACAGAATTTTAAATTAAAAAAATACTATGTATATTCTAGTATAGTCAGTCACCAAGTAAAGTTTTAACTGAACCATTCCACCCTCAGAATTTCTACGGGCAACGTTTCGGCACCGACAACGTAGTAATAATAAAGGACTCCAACATCGTCGACACAAGTACGCTAGACCCGGACAAGGGCTACATCCAGATCACATACGTGGAGCCCTACTTCGAGCCGCACGAGCTCCGGAAGCGGACCACGCATTACGAGAGGAACTACAACATCAGTGAGTGGCTTTATTTTATTCCACCTCCAACACAAGCGGAAGGAAATAATTGTTTCAGTTAGTGTCCTTATGTAAGCTATGAATAGGAACGGTGATGTTAGGGAACCTTGTGGGACACCGACATCATAATGAAAGGTGTTGCGGTACACACAAGTAGTCGGTCGGGCTGACGCAGGGGTGCCGAGTGCCGGTCGCCAGTAGATTCTCCCCGCTCGCTCTGACATGTATTGTTATCAGTTTAGCGGTGCAGTAGTTCAAAAACTTCAGCAAGATATAAACTGAATTCTAAGGCGTCTAAACTACTAGCCAAGGCTGCATCTAGCGCTAACTACGGCTTGCTTAGATACCTACTCAATTGTACACAAAATACTTCTATAACTAAACTTAAAACTAATACAAGCAAGGCGAGCTGAGCCCTAAAATAAGATATATTCCAGCGAACGTTCCTAGCAGAGAGCAGGGTTATAGAATAGACTGATGTATTTGGGATAAGTTTTAATCCAGGTACCACGTGTGCAAAACCGCGGGCTATAGCTAGTTAACAATCCTTTTTTCTCATATTTCAGAACGTTTTATGTACGCGACGCCATTCACGGCGGACGGGCGCGCGCACGGCGATATCGCCGAGCAGTGTAAGAGGAAGACCATACTCACTGTCGCGCATCACTTCCCTTATGTGAAGACTAGGATACAGGTACACCTTAGCAGCTCTGTACTCGGTTATAGAATCCTAGATGATCTTTGTAAACAAAGGGGTATCTAAACCTAATACCAACCACCTCATGCTGAGATGCTCTTTCCATAGGCAGGTTAGGTACGTTGTGTGCCCGGCAGGCGGCAGGGTCTGTACTGTGTATATACTTAATTAACTAGTCTTACGAAACCTATGCCAAAAGATCTAAATCAATGAACACGATCCTGCCAACAAAGCTTAAAACACCTTTTATTAAATGAATTTCACATTTACATCAACCAAACTAATTAGCGCCACTTTTACAAAGTATTCGAATCGAACTAAAAATAACTGAGCATTATGAATGACTGGTCCTAAAAAACGTCAGGAAGCCAATTCTCGCCAATAAAACACTCGATAATACCCAGTCGCAGAAGCCATCTGACAAGAAGAAGAAGAATTATCAGTCTAATTTGACAGATCTTTCATAAAAAAACTGTCAAAATTGACAGTTCTTTTGATATTTATCGAGTGATATATTGGCGAGAATTTGCCCCTAGAAGGCAATTCTCGCCATTTATTACTCGATAAATATCAAAAGCACTGTCTAATTTGACAGATCTTTCATATAAAACTGTCAAATTTGCCAGTTCTTTTGATAATTATTGAGTGACAAATTGCCTTCCTGTTCCGTCTGAATATCGCGAGCAAAGAGAAGTGAAAAAGAGCGCTGCATTTTTTTTTTTTTTCGAAAGGACTATAACGGACTATAACTATATATATAAGGTTGACCGCAGATGGCCATGACAGCGTTACCGGACTTTTGGCGGGCGCAGAAGGCGCCTCGCCGGTAAAGTTATGATGGGGCAACACGCACTAGGGCCACCACTTAGGTGCGAGCCTCGGCTTGGGCTGTCGCCAGATGCTACAAGAGGGAATGGAGGTTTCGCCAAGGTGCACGAATGCACCTATGGGCGGAAGCGAAAGAGCGCTGCATGCCGTGTGCGCATTTTTATATAGCGTGGGTAGGGTTGCCCGCTTGGCTTCGAAGTATTCCTAACACTAGATTACAAGCACCTCCGTACACCTATAGAATGCAATAAATGATCGAGTTTGCCTCGCCCATCATGCAGTCTTTCAACAGAGTCCTTACTCTTTAGACTTCATGGTTTGGGCGGGAGTCTGTTGAATTACTGCTGCAAATAATAATAGTTAAGTATAAATAAATATAAGTTTAATTTAGGGTCTTTTGCTTTCTTTTATTGTATTTTATTTTTGTAATTTTTATTTACGTAATAAATAAATAAATAATGCTGGACAATCCACACAGCATCATCTAGCCCAAGTAAGCAGAGCTTGTGTTATGGGTACTAGATGACTGATAAACTTAATACAATACATAACATATTCATCTTTTATTATATATAGAAAATACCCAGAACACCCGGAACAAATATTTGCAGATCGTACAAACATTTGTCCCAAGGCGGGAATCGAACCCGCAACCTTCTGCGTAGCAGGCGGACCTTCGCCACATCGGTCGTCAAACGTGTAATGTGGACAACTTAATATGTCTGAATAAAGAAACTTTTTATTTTATTTTTTTCTTATTTATTGAGACAGGCTCAACTGTTTTCTATATTATGATCTTCTTATTGTCTGAGTTACAAATATATGTACCTATGTTCTATGTTGAATAAATATTGATTTATTTAAAGCAGCCGTTCTGTAAAGATGAGGTTATCAAACTTGTTAAATTATTTGCAGGTGGTGCAGCGCACTCAAATCATTCTGTCGCCAATCGAAGTTGCTATTGAAGATATACAAAAGAAGGTAAACAGAAGGAGATTTTGTAATCCATTTTCAAATATTTGCGAGACTATCTTATCACCACCTTGGTGCATGCTGAAAATCAGCGTTGTGGGTTATTTACTCGCAACATTCAGCTGAGCATGGACCTCTCCTGATAGCGCAGTACACTTGGCACCGATCAAAACACATTTCCCTTATTTATATTTAAGAATGCATGATAGTTGTAAGCGGTCCTCGTGTTTTTGATTTCTGTTAGTTATCTGTATTATATTTATATCTAAGCTACCTGTTTTCATACTGTGTACTGTTGTATCAGAATAAACGTATTTCATTCATTATATAGTCTAGCCAATGTCGATGTTAAATGTTTGTAAGCAAACCGCCCATACTTTACCTGAAATTCATTTTGTTGTCGTGTATTTTTATACGCAATTTACATTCCTTGTCAATTTGAGATATTTACTTCAATAAACAATGCTAACAATTACATCTGAAAATCAACGCCAAGCATGTGAATTTTAAAAATATTTAACCTGGAGTATAAGTATGTAGCCTTCGTTTCTAATCTACACTACTAATGATTTTTTTTGTAAGACGGGGGAACTGGCAGCGGCGACAGGCCAGGAGCCAGCTGACCCCAAGATGTTACAAATGGTGGTGCAAGGCTGCATCGGCACCACCGTCAACCAGGGACCGCTGGAGCTGGCACAGGTGAGGATTGTCGGAGTACAGCCAAAAGGAATCTGGTAGTAATAGAGTATCACACTAATATTATAAATGCGAAAGTTCGTGTGAATGTTTGTTACCACGTATCTCCGTTACTACTTAACTTATTTAGATAAAATTTGGTAAGTTCCAGAATAACACATAGGCTAATATAATTTTCAAAAATTAACCTCTTAAGCTGGTTAAAAAGGGTGGTAAAGTTTCTATAGAAAACTGTTATTCCTTGGATCGATTCACTTAAAACTATATATTATATATAACTATATTATTAACAAATTATAAAGTAAATAATGATACACGTATTTTTTATTTGTACAAAACTACCCCTAGGGGTGCGCAATCAATGTCCACGCGGGCAAAGCCGCGGGGCGCAGCTAGTAACCTATATATTTTTTTAAAACCGTTGTAATCCGTGATTCCAGGTATTTTTGGCGCCAGTAGCAGACGGCACACAGCCGCCGACGCGGCTCACGAATAAACTACGATTGGCTTTCAAAGACTTCTCTAAAAAGTAAGTATTAAATCAGTTAAGTGCTGCGAGTGTTCTTGTTAAAGTTCTAATGTTGTTGAGCAAACGTTTACCTTTTACCATACAGGTTAAAATTTAGTAGGATGGTATAAATTATTTTTTTTCCTGTATTATGCTACTTACTGCCTTCACTAAATACCTATTCAAAATAATGTTGATCACTACAACATGCGGTGCAATGCTTGTAATAATAATAATAATTTTGGTTTCAAATAAAGCACAAAAAATTCAAACAATAGTTATATCTAACAAATAATTCATCATGTTAGATATTTTAGCTTGGCTTCTAGATCAATTAAGCACCTTACACCAAGTGGTTAGACTTGTCGTAGGTGCTGCATTCCCTTCGAGGTACAGAATAGATTAGCCACAAATCAAATCAATGGTAGGTAAAACCTTCTTGTGCAAAAAGGCCTACTATAAAATATCAGATTATCTCTAGAGGATAAAAAAGCTTGGGACGGGATTTGCTCCAACTCGAAAAATAACAACTAACTAACAGGCTAAAGGTTTTTTCGTCGCTTCTTTACTTTAGTCTACATACCGAAGCAAATGAAATCAAAAATATCACTTTATTTCCGTGTCAGTGTTTAATTATTAAGAATTTTATCTTTTCTAAGTGTACATTTATTGTATTTATGGAAATAAAGAGTTTTTGACTTTGTGCTATTAAAAGATATAAAAGTATCTAATATCCATCCTAGTTCCCAATCCACATGATTTGGTACACCAGATATCAGGCAAACCAGACTAACTTAAATTGCTTTAGAACTTTTTATTTTAAATTTTGTTGTAATTTAGATTTGATATTATAAGAATAGGTACCGGTTCTGTATTTATAATTCTATTCATTGTATTTGTTTTTTTTTATAAATTAGTACTAGTTCAGTTATTTGTACAGACTATGAGTGGAAACTGTCTTTAGTTTAATTTGCTCTAGTTTAAAAATCTATTATTATGTACTTAAAAAACTTATAAATAAATAAAATTAAAATTATGATTCACTAACTAGGTATACCTTCGTTTCCAGATGCCACGACGCTCTCCGGAAGAACAAGAACCTGATCGGCAGCGACCAGCGCGAGTACCAACGCGAGTTGGAGCGCAACTTCCAGCGCTTCACGGAGCGCCTCGCGCCGCTCATACAGGCCACGCCGGGGCATGTGGCGCAGCTCAGGTACTACTCTCACCTCTTTCCACTTCCCTTATACATATACCAGTCGAAAGCAGTTGCATGTAGAAACCTGTAAATGCTTAGTGGGTTATAAGCAAAGCCGGCTGTCCAGCAACTTTGCGTTTGGGTTCTAAGCAAAGCCGGCTGTCCAACAACTTTACGTTTGGCGTAGGTATAACCACCCGATGTCCTCCAGGAAAGCCAACAAACAAACCAAGTTGTGCCCTATTTCCGGAGAAGAGTTCCTACTAAAGTGAAAATCTGTCAACTAAGAGAACCTCTGATTATGCTGTCTGAACAGAGAAAATCTGTAATTTAAGATAGATCCCCCTGGTGTATGCCTCTACTCTGTTGATTTCAATTTCAGCTGGTAGCAAGTGTACCTTTGTGATAAAATGTAGGGAGATTTGTTCAACGTACGGCCGTCTTTGCCCTGCGTTTTTAAAGGTCTGCAGAAAGCATAATTCACTAGGTCAGCGTGAACTTAGCGCAACTATTATCTTTACATTGCTGTAGTTAACAATTTCAGTGGCTTCAGTAATTTGTTTTCTTTACAGTAATGGGTTGAGCAAACTCGACTACAAGTGTCAAGCGTGAGGCGAAGCGAGGCGATACAACGTGTAGTATCACCGTCTATTTACTATATATTATAACTATTTCATTCATTCATAATTCTTTATAGCATTAGATAAAACATATATATATAAAACATACAACTAGAGAAGGAATGGCAAAGGCGAGCTTAACCCTAAAAAGAGTACTCTTCAAGCAAACCTTATTGGGAGAGAGAGAGACAAGGTTATGTGGGTATCTACGTGAGCACAACTTTCATACAGAAAAAGATAGTGGTTTAATTCTTAACTACATTACAGACTACTAAATATTTTTACTACACTATCACTATGATACCTATTTCAATATATAAAATACAATACCTTTTGTTTCTAATATCATACAATAATTATATACATAATTATGTAATAATATAATAAATACATAAAATACAACAGTCATAAAGATAGGTAATGCTCTTTGACTTTACGCTTGAGGTGAAGAGTGATGGGCTAGCATGAATATAGTGTGGGAGAGAATTCCATAACCTAACCAAGTACCGACGGTAAAGGAGCCACCGTAACGGCTGGACGAGTGAGCAGGGAATATAAGAATAAGGGACAAAGATGTTCTGCGGGGTCTGACACGAGGGTAAAGGAACTCTAAACGCTCACGAAGGTAAGAAGGAGAGAGGGGATTGCTCAGAATTTAATAAAGAAGCGAGAGAACGTGCAGATCACGCCGGCGACGAATTGGAAGCCATTTTAACTGAGCTCTGAACATCGAGACGTGATCATATTTATAAATAAATAAGTACTTTTACCATGATTATTATTTATTTAGGAATAAGTTTTGCATTTATTTTGTAGCTTTCTTGATGGATAACTGCTCTATATTTTGTAACTCGGAAGAAAATTGTAGATGGATTTTCTTCTTGTAGATGCAATGCGAAATCCATAAAAGAATACACATGACACACTATCTCTAAATAGACCTTTGACCCAAAGAGTATTTCTTTCTATGTGAGTTTTATAAGTTCATACATTGGTAGTAATGTTATAAATACTATATTCAGTAGTATAAATGCTTGTTGCACTACTCTAGCTAGAATAAAATTTTCACATTTATTTTGTATTTATTAAATTTGTAATCTCACTTAAAATAATATTTATGAGGCAATAAAACAAATATTGTCTCTTACGGAAAGTTTTTATTTAATTTTAATTGTTTTTTATACAGACCTCCAGTGTTTATTTAGAAATTTCAGTTATGTTTAATTGCACGATAAATAACAATTTTAGTTATTTTGCAGTCAAAACATTTTAAACTGAGATATTTAGGAAAATATGAAGGGATGAAAAGATACTCAGGATTTTCAAATGCATTGCCGCTAAATACTAATAGTAACAACAATATAATTTACTAACATTATCACCAATTAACTTAAGGCATGTGTACAAAAGATAAATGGACAATTACATTTAAGGTTTCATAATAATTAATAACAGAAGTTATTATATATTATGTGTCAAATATCAAAGTCATATCATACATTACAGTGCAGGTAATCTTCTGCTAATCCGTAAGTATTTGATGATATAACTAGACCATAAAATCTAGACATGAACTCAAGATTGATAAAGATACACAAAAAAGAACAAATTAAAATAAATTTCACTAGCACATTTTCAAAATAAGCTGATAAAATGTTATTCCAAATAATTGATTAGAAATTCAAGGTTTTGAACGTATGGTTGTTAATTTTTGAAAATATTTTACCTAACTAACCTAGGAGAACAGCTGTCACGGAATATTTTAAGCAATCACATGCATCTTACTATGATTTATATTGTTGAAATTGTACATCAGAATTCTAAATTACAACTGTCCTGTCAGTCATATTGTAAAGAAAGAAACTCAGGGGAAACTGAGATTTTTGCCTATCCCATTCTTAACTTACTTACAATTTAAATCTTAGGTCAAATACCAATTATTCAGCAGCATCCGCCGGTGCATGCCATGTTAGTCTTTCTTCATAGAATGCAATAACCTGAAATATAATCATTTAAATACAACAGCAGTAGACAAGAGGCGAAATAGCATTCATGAAGTCATCACACTAATTGATGCTTCCATGACAATAATGGACAAAGAAAATGACAATCAAATAATAGAAACAAATTAGAACTAGTATTTATAAATGTGAAATGGATGTTTGTTACTTCTTCACACCAGAACTACTGACCAGACCAGAGCTGAAATTTTGCATAGATGTACATAGGTCTAGACCCGGAACCCAACCCCCACCCCCAAATCTGGAACACATAGGCTATTTTTATAGCTAAAATCCCATTTATAGGTACTTTTCCATAGAAACAACATGAGTGAAGCCGCGGGCAGAAACTATATTACAGCCAAATTTTATGCACAAAGTTTGTAAACAAACCGCCCATACTTAGCCTAAATTCACGCATCTTTTAAATGCAATTTACATTACATGTCATTGAGATCCTTCCCTCAATAAATATAGCTTACAATTCATCTAAAACTAGACGCCATGCGAGTGTTAGTTTTTTGGGGCAGTGAGGCTACCATTCCACCCTTTAAAAGTCAGCGCTGATACAGATAAATCTAAAAAATGGCAGCAAAACAATAACTCACCTGTTGAGGGCATTTTACATTAGCAACTTTAGCGGGCACCAACTCTGCTTCGTCAGAATCAGTCCATTTCACCAAGAACATGAGATC
This sequence comes from Eupithecia inturbata, assembly GCA_963662085.1. Classification (NCBI taxonomy): domain Eukaryota; kingdom Metazoa; phylum Arthropoda; class Insecta; order Lepidoptera; family Geometridae; genus Eupithecia; species Eupithecia inturbata. The sequence continues at coordinate 1,563,570 of OY759180.1, read as the reverse complement.
ACCAGTAGCATCTGATGCCCCTGTCACAAGAGAGACATATCCCATTTGAATTACTTTGATAATCTGGTTTCAAATTAGATCTTATTCATACATAAGTTAGTTCCAATCCAAAGTACCAAAAGGGTGTTATTCCAAGAAGGGGAATTGATCTTCATTGTCTTCATACATTAAAGTGTATTGTGCAGAAGTACAAAAAACTAAAAACACAAGTTACCAATAATCTTCTCAGCCTTCAGTCCCTTATCAAAGCCAGTTTTGGCTTTGTCCTCCTTTTTGTCTCGTTTGGATTCTTTAATGTCATCTGATGATACACTGGTGCCGCGACCTTTATGCCCAGACTCAATGCTTGATTCACGAACACGCTTCTTACCACGATCCTCTGGCTTTTTCTTCTGTGAGAGAAAAACATATTTTTTGTTGGTTATAATAATATAGTTATAGATAGTGAATGACTGCCAGCTAACTTAATCAGTCAGTAAAGAGTGCTGATGCAGAAAATAACAAAATATATAGCACTGAACTGATGATGAATCGATCAAAAACTTATTTTAATTGAACAAAACTCAGGAACCCACTTCTTTAGAATCTTTTTCCTTTTCTTTTTCTTTCTCTTTTCGGTTTTCTTCATAGGTTCGGATTAGTTCCTCACAGTCAAGATGGTCCACCGGCTCCCATGTACTCTCTTCTTCCTTGTAGCCTTTCCACTTCAGCAGGTATTGTACCTTCATAACAAACAGAAGTATTGAATGGTACCTACTGGAAGCCGGACTGAGATTATTCAATGAAGGTCCATCAGGACTGGCAGTAGAATCTTGAGGACTGAATGAGCAGTTTAATTATGATAAGTCCCATATTAGACCACGTATCTTATAAAATTATTGTGCTCATGAGATGAGACAGCGGCAGGGCGGCTGATGCCGCGCATTCTTACCTTTCCCTTTACGGTGCGTTTATCAAGAACCTTCTCGACTACATACTCTTCTTCGGCACTGGATGCATCGGAATTATCTCCTTTTTTATCTTTTTTGCCCATTTTCAAGTTACTTCACCACAAAAATTAAAATACGGTTTATAAAACGCGTCGCGTCGCTTCTTTCAATCACAAAATGACAATCAAAATCAATCAAATTAAAATGGCGCCAGTAATCAAGCCTTACAATCACGCACGAATCAAGCAAACCAAATTAATGTTACCAGCTTTGAAAAGAGAAGGCCGCGAACAATCTTACACAGTCAAGTCAAGCCTAACTCTGAAACTATTTTGCCAACGATTTATAAGTTACGCTACGGGTAAAGCTAGAAGATCGAATAGACCTAGGTTATCCCAGGTTTAATTAGTTTTACCCACGCTTTATGAGTAAAGTCCGAATATCAGTTGAATCAATTTTAATTCGAGATTTACCCACTCTCACCTTGTTTTACCAAACACTGGATGGGTAATGTTAGAATAAAATTTATTCATTATTTTATGAAATAAAAATCTATGTACAAGGGGACGGGCATTCGTTTATTTCTAAATCCACCACACAAACCTACTGTCACATATTAGCTAGAAGGAGAAAGCCGCGAAGCGGCTGTCTCTGGCTGGGTGGTTTCTAAATCAAACTAAACAAACTTTTTTTTGTTTTCGAAGGAAAAAATCTGCGAAAAGATACCGTAGAACGCAACTATACCATATTTATGGAAAAAAATCTCAATATTTGTCTTAATAACAGATGCATTACAATATTTGTTTTTGCATGACAAATAATAGAAATTTAGCTATTTAACATAATAAAGTCGATTCTGTTGTTTTAGAATTAGCTAAAATTAGGATTTAGGAATATCAAATAGACGAAAGCTATTCTATGTTTCAAAAATTTTACTGGCAGGTTTAAAATTAGGATGACAGATCTAAAAATACTCAACTTAGTTATAAATAGCTACAACCCTATTCTTTGCGTTACATTTTAGCTCTGATTAGAAACGTCTACCTCATTTTAGGAGGCATCTAATTTGGTCATGATTAAAATTTATAGGCAAAATGCAGGAAGGATAAAAACAGAGATAAAAACATTAGGGTACATAAAAGTTGTACGCACGTTTGACTGAATGACTGACTGATTAACAGACTGACAGACAGACGGATTGACAGACTGACAAACTGTTAGACGACAGAATGACAGTCAGTCAGAAGAGTTAGAATTATTAAACCAATTTGATACTATTGCACCAGATCTAGCCTTTATATTCAATAAATCTATTGATTGTATTTGTGCGTATTTCCTGATCTAATGAAATGTAGTAAACTAATCCCACAGTTTAAATCGGGTAGTAGGTCTGACCCCACTAACTTCAGACCGATATCAGTACTGCCTACATTCAGCAAAATTTTTGTAAAATTTATTTCATATCTATTGATTCGATATTTCAATGGCAATGACCTACATGGTAAGCAATTCGGGCTTACTCGCGGCAGGTCAACTAAAGGTGTACCACAGGGTTATATCCACGGTCCTTTCCTATTTTTAGTTTATATCCACTTGCCTCATCTTGTAAAGGATAACCACGAGATCGTATTGTTTGCGGATGATATTTCATTAATTTTTAAAATGAAACGACAAAACACAAATTTCGACAATGTGAATAATGCAATCTCAAAAGTAGTCCATTAGTTTAGTGCCAATAACCTTTTTCTTAAGGAAACCAAAACGAAATGTATAAGATTTATTCTACGTAACGTAAAGCAAGTTAAGGCTGATGTATACGTTAAAGGAGAAACGTTAGAAATTGTTAACAGTACCATATTCTTAGGAATAAACTTAATTAGTAAACTTCATTGGGGCCCACACATAGACTAGAGACTTAGTTCTGCAGCGTCGAAAAAATCCGTCATCTTACAATACTTCTAGACTAGTCTATTTCAGCTACTCCTATAGTGTAATGTCTTATGGCATACTGCTGTGGGGGAACGCTGCAGGTATTAACACCGTATTTGTGCTGCAGAAGAGGGCTGTTCGTGCAATCGATAATATGGGTCTCAGAGAAACCCTACGTAACAAATTCAAAGAAATAAACATAATGACAGTGCCATGTCAATATATTTATGAAAAGTTTTTGTACACTCATAAGAATATCAATCGGTTCCCTAAAATAACGACCTACATAATTTAAAAACTAGAAATAAGAATAAACTAGCTGTACCCACAATTGAGCTACACAAGATTAATGTTTCTTTTAAAGGGCAATGGATACGCTTCTACAACAAAATAACAAACATGTTGAAAAAATAATCAGTAAATAAATTCATACAAATTGTCAAACATATACTTTGAAAAAAATCAGGTTATACTGTTTATTAATATATTTATGCATACCATATTTCTATTATATATTTATAGCTATCAGCATTTGTTGACGTATGTTTAATCTAAATATTATTCTGTATAGCACGGCCACCCTTGTTCTATAACTTCCTGTCCATCCAAAGGTTGCCCGGAAGAGATCGCTCATAGCGATACGGCAATAAAGAGTATTTGTATTGTATTGTATTATCTAGAGGATAAAAAAGCTAGGGACAAGTTTTGCTCCAACTTGAAAACTAACAACCTAACAAGGTAAAGGTTTCTTGTTCGCTTCTTTACATTACCTTAAAAAGATTGAAGTGACCAATAAATCAAAGTGATCACTTTATTTCCTAGTTTTACTTTTCATTTGTATTTTGTGACGTGTCCAAGAGTCCTGTAAGGTCTAAAGGAAGTAAAGCACTTTGAATTTGAATCATCATGATAATAACACGTGTATAAATAAAGATCGTCAATGACTTAATAACATAGGATTACGTTCGTGAAAGTGAAGTGTATTCGAACGTGTATTTCCGCACTTGTGTATATCCGAACGCACAAAGTGACAACGTGCCGCACCGTCCCTTACCTAGAAGAAAAATTCATTATAGTTGAGTGAACTAGTGTCATTGGTTACTTATTTGAATTTGAAAAATGTCGAATCTGACGGACACTGATTTTTACTCAATCTACCTTTTTTAAAGTTAATTTGTTTGTTGTGTTTGATTTTAAATAAAATCATAATTTTTTTTTTTTTAGAATTGTCCAAATTTGTTATAAAATAAAAGAAGCGTAATTATCTTGATAATTGCGAACCCTGGTTGTGGTGATTTTTGGGTGGCCTTTCAGTCTCAGAATATTTAGCTAATGGGACCGCTATACAAATTTTGTACCGAACACCCCTCTCCGAACTTGTAGCGGGAGGGGAGGTAAACACCTACAGATCACAGAGGCGGTATTACGCTCACATTTTGAAAAAAAAACTTGTGTACCTACGAATCCACACTAAACCAATGTAGTAAGTACCTAACACAAACAAAAAACACGCACACGAACAAAGATTTTAAGCATCGTTTCGAACATCGTGTAATGTAAACGCAAGTTGCTAGACGTCAACAGACACAAAAACTGGTGCTGGGAAAGTATTCCTACGAAGTAAGACCGATCACCATCATCACCATTGATAAATAAATAATAATACTCACCATTGATAAAACGTGTTGATAATGTCGAAATAACCTTTCAAAATTCATTCCCAATTTGTTTACAAAAGGAGCTCATAAAAACTTATCGAGAATTCCAACGCGGCGCAAAAAACCATCCGTTGTCAAGTGGCTGTGATGACGAATGATGAGCTCTAGTAAGTTGGTTTTTATGTTTACATTCAGCTTTGGTGGTCGACTACTTCTAATAAAACATCAACAATGTATCATTGTTCATTGCAGAGTACGAAACAAAGAGACCGAGAGCAAAAACAGAATATGAATTTGGCGCGGTGCGGCACTTTTCATTAATTTGCTTCTACAACGAATATATTGTTTTTCGACTTAAATCTTTCTATTTTCACATAGTACGTAACATTTACTACGGAATACATAAATAAAACAATGTACTTGCCATCCAAGATCAAAAATAAAAGTTATTAATGTTTTGACCTAAGACTGGCAGCGCTCGACAGGGATGTTAGACGGCCACTTAGAAATCCTTGTACCAAGTTGGCTGAAAGCTGGTATTCGAGACGGGAAACTAGTACGCCTGTACTCCGCTCTGGCGCTGCCAAGAACTGCCAATTCTGAGAGACAAACTGTGTCAAAAATCGCATACAAGTAAAAAAAAAATGTATATTTCAATTTCGTATACCGTTAATAGAGGGCAGTAATTATCGAACACACGGAAAAAATATCACATTTAACATTTTTTTTATATTATATTGCATTTTGGATATAATATTATGTAATATATATTCCAAAAAATAAATAAATGATTTATAACGAAGATTTTTAATTATTAAAATATTTATTAAAAAAAAAAAAAAATGAAATAATTGATCATTTTTATTTGAAAATACTCGATTCTTCCATCAATTGAACAATATTAATCGTTCATAAGCACTAACAATGATTTGAAAGTTTACCCCCGTGAAAGTGAGCGCAACCCGCTACCAATATGCTATCTTACATTCTGAGTTTACATTGGTGGAAAATATGGTAACTGCTCATCGAGTCAGCTTGTTATAATAAAGTTTTATAACATTAGGGAAATCAGATTGGAATGTTTTTTTACATGCATCCCTGAATTTGTCGATTATTGAATGTTGTCCGTGTATTTTTGCCGGTCAACGTCCAATCTTGGTATTTTTGCATACAAGGACTAAGTAGTCTTGGTACATGGTATGTGACACTAAAAACTAGTATGTATAGCAAGAAGTTGGTACGTCTAACATCCTTGGCGCTCGAGTTTCAGTCGGCGCCGCCGCGGCGCCCGCCGGATCGACCGAGCTTTGTTCGCTTGCCAGACAAAGGTTTTCTAAACTTTTTTGGTTTTTATGTTGGTATGGCCTCTAGGTTGTCTATAATCTATGGTATCAGTTTCCAACCGATTGTTTCGTCCGTTTGGTTGATATATGTCGTTATTCCGGAGCAAAAAAATCTACCCGTAAATGGTCGCTTGCCAGTTGACTGACAAAATGACAATCGACCCGTAAATGGTCGCTTGCCCGCTGAGCGGAATCGCCATTGGAATATCTATCATTGCTAGCAGTTCTAAAAATATAAAAAATGTTACCAAAAACTACTATAAATATTCGCAAAGTTGCCTCATTCTACGGAACCATACTGAATGTGGGGTGCAGTATGGTATGAAACTGTTTTAAACAACCACGTCGCCACAGATTTGATGAAATCGTGTCGGCTTGATGGTGTGAACCAGTATTACACCTTTTTATTGTGCCAATGATACCCACATTTTAAAACAAATCCGAATCATTTAACTACAACTCTTTCTAATTTCAAACTACGGTATAATATTAATGCTGATCTAATTTTGGTATATTTTAATAGATCTGAATTGAACATAGCTTATAAAAAATAATCACAAATATTTCATACATCTTTCAAGCACTGTCTGTAAAATTCTAAAAACGTAGATTGTGTGACAGAGATAGTAGACTCAAGCAAATCCACACGAACTTCACGTTTATTTCATTCTTGTTGGCCTATCTGTGTTGCGTGCGTAGTATCAATCAACAAACAAAACATCGCAAGCAAATCGCAGCAGTTTCGTTTCAGCCATCCAAACAGCCTGTTGATTCTAATGCGGCGGCGCGTGTTGTTACGTTATCAACAGAAAGGAATTTACATGTGTTACACAATTTATATAAAAATCTGAGTGTTTACCAAAATTGTGCTATGTAAAATAAAGATTTGATAAAGATCCACGTGATTTTAGGACAAAAAGTGCGTTTTTGTTGTTATTTTGTGTTCATTCGAATGGTTGGGTGGATGAAATTGACTTTTGACGTCACGTAGATTCGACCAATCAGTTGGCGCGAAAGAAAAGTAAACCAATGTTTCAAACTGAAGAATCTCTGAAGTTCTTTTGTTTTGTTTACGGATTGTAGTAATTTACAATGTACTAAGAGAACCTTTATGGAAATACTATGCTTTTAAAATGTACTGTCGACGGGAGGGCGATCAAAGTGAACGGGGCACACGTCAGCCACGGGAATGGTGCGAGAGGTAAGCTCGGCAATTTGTAATTAAACCTAAACTACCTGCATAATTACCTTCCTTACTACTCACCTATGCCTGGTATAGTATAGGCAAGACCCTATACTATACCAGGCCAGCAAGAGCTGGCTCGTGGATCACAGAATCTCACCTTAGCTACTAAATCAACTCAATTATAAAGGCCTAGGTAGGTACCAAAGGACCGCCTGCAGGGCTATTCAGACTCAGCTACCTAAAGTAATCATCGACATGGAATCTTACACAAATTCGCGCGAAATTCAAATATTTTAGCGGTTTTTAATATTTTCTGCGTTCTGCAAGGAACTAAACTAATCTACCAGAAAAGTAGTTCATCCAATAATGGATTAGCAAAGTAGATCAGAGTGGAATAGGGCCAAATTTTAAATTTGCAACCATTTTCATTTGTCAGGAATAAACCTGAGGGCCGGGCCTACTCTGATGACTTTAATTCGTTCTCGCGCAAAATCTTACCTTTATTATATTATATGTTTTGTGCGAAAATGCATTCCTCTTATGTCACTCACTTATGATAATGTTTGCACGAAAACCAATCAGAAACTATGATTTTCGTTTTTATGAGTACATAATATGGGTTGGTTACTTAATATTTTTTCTAACTATCTCTACTATATTCCAATTTTCATTTGTAGTGCAACTTGCTATGTTCCCCTACCTATAGGTACCTATTCGGTTTGTAAAATAAGCCACAATACACGGTGGCTTTTTAGGGTTCCATACCTGAAGGGTGAAAACGGAACCCTGTTACTAAGCCTCTGCTGTCAGTCCGCCGTCACAGGTCTCTCTCTCGGTGTAGACCTGCGTCCAGCTGTGGACCAATATAGGCTGTTGAGGAGGAAGGGAGTATTCAAACCAAAATTTCATTTTCGTTAATTTTCAATAATGCATTCTTTGCATGATTGATCCTTTTCACTATCAGCAACCAAATCCATTGGTGTAAAAACACAATTTCCTGCAATAGTACTAAAATATTTAAAAAAACTAAACAAAGTGTTTGTATTCTTATAAATCGAAGTCATGACTCCTTTCATGACTTTTCTCTAACTCTCATGGTTTCGGAGATGGCCATCCACTCCCTTCTCAAAAAGTCACTCTGTATATCTACCACTGGCAAGGAATGACACAGAGTGTGTAAAGCATCTTTTCGATTGAAATATGTTACACCTACAAAAGTTGCAGAAATTTCATAATCTATAATTTTTGTACTGGCTATTTTTAACTTCGGTGGTGTTGGAGAAGATATATTTTCGAAAAACTGACTTGTAGGTACCAATACGGCGGCGCCAGCGGCGGTGGTTTAAAGTCGCAAATTCGGAATATTAAGTAGGACACCAAACCGTAACACTTTACCAAATTAGAACTCTCCCTGACCTTTTGTAAGTCAGTCAGAACCTACCCACTCAAACGTCACTGAAAATTCTGTCAAGAAGGAATCGAAAATAGTAATTCTGAAAAGCAGAGGACTGCGGTATCAGTCTTTCTTGCTGATAAATAAAGAAATAATGCTGGACAATTCACACAGACATTGGCGCGGAGAAAACTGACCGAATATATCATTCAAAGAGCCGAAAAATTAGTCAGCACTAATCTGCAAACAAACAAACTAATTATAAAACGGCTATAACTTAGAATATATCTGTTTATTCAGATTCCGCGCTCGATCAATATTATTTCTACGATCACATCAAACGGAATCAATTACGAGCTTGCGCTGGAAATCCAGATTTGACCGGCGAAACGTACAAATCATGCATTGCGTTGAAATGCCCAAGATAAAATAGATACCCAGATCTGTATTTTTATTGCTAACGTATCAATTTACGAACAAGTAAACAGTTCCTTGTATAGTTAGTGATAGGCATATTTGTTGTTTTGTTTTGCACACGCATCACAAAGAATATCAATGTGTTTGTACATTTAAGAACTAGATATCGCTAAAGAAACAAAATACATATACACTACCTACTTAAAATGTTACTCCTTACAGTTATAAAATTAGTAACGATTAACTACCCGTGAAGGCGTCACTGCAAATGTATGTATATTTAAACTGCAAAGTAAAAACTGTTGCAGAAGTGAGTAGTTATTAGACCCCCAGGAAAGATGTAAGCTTGTACCATCGAGAAAGAATTCTATCTCGACGGCTAGTACTTGAAGATTTCTTGTGAAAAGTGTATGTTTAATTAAGACGGTTGTCAGTGTAGCCCTCGAGTTATCAGCTCGCTATCTTGCTCGCTGTTATCAGGGGTCAGAAACGGCGCCCGCGCACTATGCTCTGTTAACTGAGACGAGATATGCGCAACGCAATGCGCACGCGACGAACATATGACCGGTGGACTAGTTTATACAAATATCAGCGAATATTTTGGCTTTCGATGATCATTCACATTTCAGAGAGTGTAAACTGAGCCTCAGCTGCTAGATGAAAATAAAAGATTGTAAAAAATTGATTTGAGCTTGAATGCGGCTCTCCCACCCATGACTGGACTAAATCTGGTTTACCTTATATGGCTTCTCTGAGAGAAAATCAGATGAAATCTATCGTTGTAGGGGGGGCATGGCAAGCGCCCTATAATTAAATGGTTGAAAAGGAAGCCAATGATAAGAAACGAAGTGCCGTTACCCGATGAATGGTTTTATAGGTTAGGTCAAAACAAAACATCAACAACATCATGAATTTACCATGATAAAGCGCAAGCGATAACATACATACTCTATTGATTTCGATGCATCGTTTGATGTTTGAATAAAAGAAGATGTACAAAATATACCTTTGAAAACTCGATATAAAATTTAAACGCTGAAGTTAAGAGTTACTTAACATGCATATGATAACTGTTTGACCAAACGAATGTGTTAACGGAAGCGTTTAATAGGTACTTGGCTTTGTCACGATTCGAATCGAGTTTAAAGATGATTCTAAATATCCGTTTCAATTCAAAAGTGTCCAAGTGCTCATTCATTGCTATATATAGATATAGAAAGGCAGTAAGAGATTGTCATACTTGCTTATTCCAGAAAAGCAATTTAGAAATTAGCAAAGTAGCTCGGCCCATAGGCAGTTACGATAATTACAATAAACTTCGCTGTGCTGTCGGTTGCCTTGTCACTGAGATGATGCATCACAGTATCGCTCATGTTCCGAGTCCGTTAATGACTTATTTTCAGCCACGGAATGCGGACATCTGAAGTTCTATGATAGATCTGTTCGGAGGTGGCTCTCATTGATAAAGTACTACGCTGCTACTGCCTAGATACAGTGTGATTCGAAAGAGACGACTAGTGTTTCCGCAACGTGTTCTACAACGGCGCGGTCTAATCAGCCTTGACCTTGTAGTGGATCAACCCATCGCACTCATAAAGAGTTTGTTTGCTGTGTTTACCTATAATGGTACATGGTAGGTACTTACCTACCTCTGACGAGCAAATTGATCAACACTCGAAACGTTCACAAGTTTTTGTGTATTGATCGACCGGACATAGTTACACAAATATTTTATAAATAGAACTAGTATTTCTGTGCAATGGATTCGAATATACACAACGCACCTGTTCAGTTACCTGTATGTATCACAGCACTGTCAAATCTCAAACATGTGGAATCAGTCCTCCAGCCAGACAGACTAAACTATTTCCTTATGTTTTTTCTATTATATCTGGATTCCTCTGTGTTACCGATTTCCAGTTTATTCTGCATTTATCCAATTTTCTGAAGCTGTCTAGCTTACGTCACGGTTGTATCAATATCACGTTGATAATCAGTAAAACACTTGAGGTACTTATTATCAACGGGTGCGAGTACAGAAATTCACAAATAGAATATTTCAACTGACAAATCATCTACAAGTTCTAAAATTATTTTTCATTTTACATATTAGAAGACAATCAAATAAATTAATATGTACCCACAAACCACTTAAAACCAAGCGTAGAGTTCATTGTATTACTTGTACCAATCTTATTAAATTATATAAACTTTAATTTAAGCATATTTAAGTACTATAAGTGAAAACTGTTAAGCTTTAGTTATTCTACCAATGTTTCTACTCATTGGTAGAATAAGATGTATAAGCTGTTTGTTTTCCATTTAAATTAAAAATAAAATAAATAAAATAAATTTACAATACTTATAAGTATATTAATTTATTTGATTAATTTAAACGTGTAAGTATCTCTACATTACTCTACAATAATTATATTTTTTTTAATCATAAGTAACTAATGTAATTGGTTTATATAAATCGTATTAGTTGCTCGATAAATAAATACAAATGAGCCCCAAAGTAAATGGGAGCCAGATAACTGATATTATTTAATTTACTGCCTAACCTTATATCACGCCTCAGTCGGACATATTAATTTATCGGCAGGATTCATTACATTCAATGCTACTCTATCAGCTCCCTCGACGCATTCGGCTCGCATAGATGAACGTTCAGCTTAGAAACCTTGAGCAAACTTGCAAGCTCACTTACCACCAGCGTTTTATAAGCGAAGATGATTAATGCACTAGAGCGATGTACCTTTACCTACCTATGCTATTAACACTCTTGGTGACGGTGATTGATGAGCACATTGAGCACGTTGCACGAAGTGCTACGCCAAGAAAATCCACTACTACTTTGTTACAAAAGAAGTGAACGTACCTTCCCTAGGTGCTGTAGGTACAGGTGCTGTAAAAAGGCAAGTGTGAATGAATTAGTAAAGGTTCATGAAATACTTATAAAGCTTTCACATTTCTAGGCAAAAGCATCCCAAATTTTTGACACTACCTGCCGGCTGCTGTCTTCCACCAGCTGCTATGGTCATGATCCAGTGGTAGCTATCAACCGTTACTCCACTGCTGGCGAAATAAAACATCAAACTTCAAATCATTTATTCGCTTAGAACATGGGTATGAGATAAATATACAGGTGGTCATAAGATACAATGTGTCACCATATTCTGCTTTTCGAGAATACGAATGTTAGTAGAATTAAACTAAATAAAAAATTACAAGCTATAAAAAAAAAATCGAGTCAAGTTTGTTTCGCAATGGCAGGCCTTCCACGTGGCCTGGCGCTGTTAATGAATTACCTAGGCAATTATTAAATAACATCGTGTGGTGCTTATTACTTATGCTAAGCCGTTGACTTATTTGCTATCGCTATCTGCTAGCACCTTACTTGCCGAAAATGAAATGTTTGATAAGATAACCAGGTTCTCTACCAAAATAGCTAAAGCCTTAAGTTATTTGCGAAGTATAGGTGTGTCTTTTCATTATTAAAAGAACAATGATGAAATTAATGAGGAAATAAGAACAAACAATCTCTATTTTCTGGATATATGTAGTGTCAAGGCGACGTCACAACTCACGCGAAAAGATATAGTAGAACCTAATTCTTTAGGTTCTACTATATTTTTTTTCCCTTAATTCTTTTTTTCAGCATTGAACGGCTCCAAACTGAATAGTAGTGAGTAGGTACCTACTACATGCATATTAAGTTGTAAGATAAATTGGTTTGGTATTTATCAAGCCAAGTTATCCGGATAACTTCATTAGAGATTGGCACTATCCACTATCACTTGTGTTCTGAATCATGGGCGTTGTTTACACTACTTGCCCATCTGTATTGTATTACGTGCATCCGCGCGATACGTAGGTGATAGTGACAGGTACTGAACAAACTGGTTCACGATAATATCTCGATACTTGCTTATGCCTTTTATGTTTACTTGTATCAAGAGGTTTGCCTTCAGAATCATAGAAGCGTGCTTTTATGGTTTACTATTTGTACCAAGACTGTCTTGTATTCCAACTTAACGTGCTTTATATGAAAAACTTCGGCATGTAGTGGCATGCATGGAATCTGTTAAGATGGTCAGCAGCACAATCGGTTCCTAATTTTTATTTACTGTGAGCTTTTGATCTAAGTTTTTCCTATGAATTCTGACAATGCTCTAGATTGTTATAACTTGTTGAATAGCTAAAGAAACGTACATATTTTTAAGTACATCTGCAACATAACAGTGTTACTTTTTTTTAATATATCTTAAACAAAAATATTATTTTGTACAAATTTATTTCTTTTTTCATCTATCAATCGTCTACTACGACCCAGTTTGTTTATTTACCTGCAACTTTGGTGTTGAAAATAAAAAAGGAACTCATCTAATACACAAAAATAGTAAAAAAAAAAAAACTGATGAATAGAACTCATGCACAATTTACAAAAAACGTAGTAAAATAGACAAAATAATGATCAACTTTTTTTTTAATCTTGACGTCTTAAATCTCGAAAACGGTTATGTTCGGGGTATGGTGTTTCGTAGTCAAATCTGTCAGTAATGGTGGAAACTACAACCCCCTCAATGATCTAGGTCGACTTAACCAGTAACCCTGTAGGTATACACAATGATGTTTGTCATCATGACGCCAACTTTCGTTACAATAACCTATTTTATTTCGTTTTACTTGGATTGGAATATCAAAAGATCTCACTGGACCTAGGCCCCCTCTTACAAATCATAAATTCTCCGAAGCTCCTTAAGTCGATTGAAGTCCCTTAAAGGTCTGCCCTGTAAGCCTGGATCACCGCAATTTCGAGAAAAAGCCATTAAGCTTTAGAAGGTTCCCTGTTGTAATTGCGAGGAAGCTAACGTTTCAAATTAAATTAGACATTTAATGCCTAAACATGAGCATCAAATTAATATTTGATATTCAATTGCATGACGTGAAGTCATACTATAACATCCCTATTAATGTTTTCAGTACTGATTACTTATTTTGTTTGTTTTCTTTCAGGTAATGTCTTCAAAGTTTCATCTACCTACCTACGAATAGATAATAGTAAGTTAATTAGTTCCTATAATATAACGGCACCAATCTACCTCTATATTAGTGCCTATATGTATATTATATCGAATGTGTTTGTTGACGGTGACTATGTTAGCATAACATAGTCACCGTCAACAAAGACATTCGATTTTTATAAAATCAAAATAATCCCTACAACTTTTATAGTTAAGAATAATTGGGGTATTAGGTTTTTTTTTTAATAATGCGGGACAATCCACACAGCGTCATCTAGTTCAAAGCTAAGCAGAGCTTGTGTTATGGGTACTAGATGACTGATATGCATAACGTAGATAGATATTTTTGTTATACATAGAAAATACCCAGAGCACCCGGAACAAATATTTGCAGATCGTACAAACATTTGTCCCAAGGCGGGAATCGAACCCGCAACCTCCTGCGTTGGAGGCGGACCTTCGCCCGCCGGGCCACATCGGTCGTCTATTAATTCGTTATATAAAATACTATCACACAGAAATTTTAGAGGTATTTTCTTAACCAAGTCTGGAGACCGAATGCCCTACCTCTCGTGTTTTTTACCTCCAAAACCGCTTTTGCTCATTATGACGTCGACGAACCACTGCTGCACTGATCAATTGAAAGACAAATCCAAAATAGACGAAAAGACGAGAAGTGTCTACAAATCGAATATATAATAATTAAGTAGATTTAAATTAGTATTAAATTACTCTAATGATTATTATTATTTTATCATAAATATAAGGCTAAAATGACCTACATTTACAATTTTATTCAAAACAAACGACGAAATCATTGTACTCGGCCATCCGTCATCATCATCCTGCTGTCTGCTGAAGCATGGACAATAAAATTAAACTTAATCAAATACAAATTAATCCTTTTTTAAAATGTGATCTTTATTGACTAAGAAAATTACAATTCAATAATAAAAACAAATTAGAACTATTATATACAATTGAAACAATTAAGCTAACTGCAGACTGTTGCAAACAATCTACAGGTAGCTCAACTGATCCATATCAATACCAGACGGAAGCGTGCCCAAGACGCTGGCTGCATTGCCCCGCTGTATGGCAATGCTGATGCGCTGCGCCAGATATCCTTATATCCTTATTTTAATCCTTACCTACGAGAAAACTATTTAGGTTACATATTTTTATGATTCACAAATGAACAGTAGCACATTAGTTACACATCTATACTGTATAATATAATAGTAATTTTATTAATCCTTTCCAATCTGGGTTCAGAAAAGGTCACAGCACCACTTCGGCACTTCTAAACGTCACGGAGGACATTCGGAAAAACATGGAGGACTCTCACGTCACACTACTTGTCTTAATTGATTTCAGCAGCGCGTTTGACTCTGTAGACCACGACCTTCTACTTTCACTTCTTCCCCGATTAAATTTTTCCCCTTCCGTGGTCTGCTGGTTTGCCTCATTTCTGACAAGCCGTCAACAAAGAATACGGAATGGCACTGATTTCTCTGCTTGGCTAGATATCGTAGCTGGTGTACCACAAGGCGGAATTCTCTCTCCACTTCTTTTCTCTCTCTTTATTAACCTCCTTTCTCACAACCTTCTTTGTCATTACCATATGTACGCCGATGATCTCCAGCTCTATCACCCCTCCTCTGTAGATAGTTTGGACGATGCCATTAAGCTCCTTAATGGTGAGCTTGTGAAACTCTCAACCTGGTCCACTCGTTTTGGCATCAAGGTTAACCCTAACAAATGCCAGGCCATTATAATCGGTAGTTCGCGTCAGCTGGATAAAATAGATGGTCGAAACCTACTCTCTCTACAATACGACGGGAATAATATTCCTCTCTCCCCCACTGTTAAAAATCTAGGTGTAATTTTTGATAGAAAGCTCAGTTGGATTCCCCACATAAAAGAGATCTCCAGAAAATTCTATTCCTCAATACACTCGCTTCTGCGTCTTAAAAACTTCCTCCCGATTCCTACTAAAATCACTCTTGTAAACTCTCTCCTCATTCCAATTATCGATTATGCTGACGTTGTCTTCCTCGATCTTAATGAGAATCTCCTTAATAAACTAGACCGTCTAATAAATACGTGTATCCGTTTCGTCTACAATCTCCGCAAATATGATCATGTAAGCAAATACCGCGCTATGCTAAAATGGTTACCTATTCGTGAACGAAGAAAACTCAGGATCCTTTGCCTACTGTTTTCAGTTATAAGAGACCCTTCGGGTCCTATTTACTTGAAGGAACGCTTTCATTTCCTGGCAGACGATCACAGTAGAAGTCTCCGCTCCTCCGATAATCTACTCCTATCTATACCAGTGCATAACACCTCCTTCTTTGGAAATTCTTTCTCTATAGAGGCAGTGCGGTTGTGGAATGACTTGCCTCTGGACATTAGAAAGGCAGATACACGAGATGCTTTTAAGCAAATGGTGCGCAGGCTTTTTCTTAAGAGGTTATACCAATAGTTAATTTACTTCAGAAAATGTTTTTGTTTATTGCTTCATATTTATGCTTTAAATAGGTATTTAGGTATAAGTACTTATATATAATATATATATATATTTATTAACTATTATTAGCACGCCAACCCCCTGTAAAAACCATATGGTTTTGGTCGGCAGGTAGAAAATGCCTCGGCATTAAGCCCACCCTTTGTACCTTAAAGTGCAATAAAGTGTTAAAATAAAAAATAAAAAAAATATTTGACCTGTGACCAATATGTTGTCATTCATTAGTCTATCTCGGAAAAGAGCGTGCAAAGCCGCGGGCAGCAGCTAGTCGTTACATAATTTTAAAAGTAAGTCATTATATCATTCTCTACATCTAGCTAGATCATTAAATCTGACACAAAAAAAAATCATAACACTCCGCTAATTCTAATTCTAAGTGGGGGAACTAAGATCTGCACTGCCATTTCGCATGGGATTGTATTGTGCATTGTCCCCCTGCCTAAACAGGCCCTAACCAGCCCAGCTGCTTGAATTACCGGAGCAGGACTTCTGGTGACTGACAGCTTCGTTTCAGCTTTTCTGCGGGTTTGGATGGGGTTGATGCCTCAATGAGACTCTTCAGCCCCGTCTTGTATCCTCTATGGCCGTGCAGTGTACCACAAAGTGATCCACAGTCTCTTCTTCTGTGGCTCCAGTCTTGAAAAGATGATGGTTCAAATGGTCTAATGCTTTCTCTGACACATATGGGTTGGAGTGCGGGGAAAGGCTTTTGTAAGCTCTCCCTCGCTCTTGTTTAGGCAGAGGGACAATGCACAATACAATCCCATGCGAAATGGCAGTGCAGATCTTAGTCCCCCCACTTACAATAGAATTAGCGGAGTGTTATGATTTTTTTTTGTGTTAGATTTAATGATCTAGCTAGATGTAGAGAATAGGGATGCAACGATACCGATGCCGATAATCGTAAACCGCAGGTTATCCTTATTTTTGACGATCATCGGTATCGTAAAAAGTATTACGATTCATAACGATTCTTGAAACTTTGGTTTGATATTATATTTTGCTTGAAAAGGAATGCAAGACAGTGAGAATAATGGGAACTCGCTATGGTGATATAGATCATTTGCTCTCTTTTACATGTTCAACATGTAAAAGAGAGATTGCATCAAGAAATAGAGTTGGATGCCTCTACCACATCATGCACAAAACAAATTCAAATAAATACTGGAACCTACTTATAACAAATAGAATGTTTGTCAACAGATAATATCAGACAAAGAGTTTGAAGAACCTCTATCAATCTTTTTAACAAGTGAGTTTTCTTTATGTGTTTAGAATTTCAGATACTACCTAATAAAACCTATACCTAATAAATAAGTAAAATCGGTAGGTACATAGAAAATAGATTTTTATAAACTGCAAAACTGCAATGCATCAAGCTGAGATGAAGATGACTAATACGTTAACAAAATATTGTTATCCACAGCTGGTTTAATCCACATGAATATAAAAAACAGACAGAAACCAGAAAAAAAATGTTTTTTTAATAACAATTTACCAGAAATTAATTATATACTATATGTCATTTAGCTAGATGGTAAATTTTCATTTTATTTTAAACTCTTTCTTTACCAAATTGTGCCTATTCTTTTAATTTATTTGTAATCTTTCTTAAGCGCAATGTAATGTGCTTATGAGAAAAAAAATGAATGAAACTGAAACACTCTTTTTTATTAAATGTAAAATAAATGAATCGTAATGCATTCGTAATCGTAATCGCTATTACGATGCATTCGTCATTCGTATCGGTATCGTAATAGAAATATCGTTGCATCCCTAGTAGAGAATGATTTAATGACTTAGACTTTAAAATTATGTAATGACTAACTGCTGCCCGCGGCTTCGCACGCTCTTTTCCGAGATAGACAGTTTAGCAGAATAGGGCCCCAGCTGAACGGAACCGTGGCACCGCGAAACTGAGCGATCATATTTTGTTGTGTAGGTGTTATGACACTTCTTGACACTGACTGAAGCCGAGTCGTAGCAAAAAGTCGTGTAGAAAAAGAATGGGATTAAGATCAGCATGCTATCCCGCGTAGACCCTACACGATTTATACACAATGTAGGTTCCTAAATACAGGTACCTACTTATATTAAAAGTGTAACGAGTCCAATTCTGCACATTTAAGTTTTTTTTTGCACTGCGTTTCTTTACATGAGAGAAACTGTGGTCAAATGTGAATACCTAATTAGTCGGCAGGTACGGCAATCGCGAACGAAGTCGCGGGTACAGCTAGTCAAATATAAGGCTAAAATGACCTACATTCACAATTTTATTCGAAACAAACCACGAAATCATTACACGATAAAGACTTCGTAAATATCTAGTATTCCTTTTTGCCTCATTGTTAAGTATTTCCTAGAATTGAACCCGCACCACTTGTGTCCGCAGAAGCGATTCCTTTCACACGACCTGAACTGAATAATATAATGTTTGTAAACACTCGCTCCATTCTTATTCCGCTACGTATAAATAATCAGAATCCAAAAATAACTCGATATATTGAATTGCTGAATCCGCTTAGCCTCGAATAAGAAACAGTTACGTTTACCCATGCATTGAAACGACAACGTTGAATTTAAAATGGTCTTTCTTTTGAATAAAACGACAAAAAAACAACATTATTTGATCTAGATTTCTTGCAGGATGATACTTCGCCTTCCATTTTGCAAAAAGGTTTACCGTAATTGTAACTACCTATTTATAGGTTCTCAGAGTTATTTTATTAGTACCTGCCTTGTTCTTATTAGTACCTGCCTTGTTCACCTGCCTTGTTCTTAAATTAGACGACTCCACGCCACGTAAGACTGCAAAAAAGTGAATGTTTGTGTTTTGAAAACGAGTTCTAACTACGTAGGTATGCCCGGATATACGCGGTTCGATGACCAGAAAGATGATTTCGTTAGTACGTAAACAACTAGCATTTAAAATATTCTTAGTGCGATCGCAACCGTCCTTGGGTGTATCGGAATATCGATCCACTCTCTTCCTCAGATTAGATTCTCGAGATGTTTTAAAGCACGTCCTAACATCGTGCTCGAATCCACGAGGCGAGGCACGAGCCAGGTCACAGAGCCGCACTAGTCAGTACTGCGTTATTGCATAATGTTATTAGCACGCCAGCCCTCGACTTGGTTCATACATATGTTTATCACTGAGTAGACAAGACAACGTGCTTGCCTAGTCAGTAAACAGACTTCGGGTCAGCTCGCGACTTTGCGACAGATTTTACTGAATTTGCACGAGGCCCGGTCAGATCGTGTCCATGGCGATATTGATTGTCCAACACTTATATTTTAATGGCGCTAGAGATTAGGACAGCAAAGTTAATCCCACAGACCGATTCGTTAAATCAAATTATAACATTTTCTAAGAAACTCTTTGGAGCCCCTGTTTTAAGAGCCTGTCTCACTGCAGGAATAAATTTAATTATAAAGAAATATAAACCGACTGCGTTGCTTTAATAGGTCGTAACTGTAAAAGAAAAAAACAAGCGTTCTTTACAATAAGTAAAATCGAAACTGCAAGAGCATCTAACTAAACATACTTTTTTGAAAATTTATGAGAGACAGGGCAATATTTATTTTAGACTACACATATTTCGTCTGCCATGCATTAATTTTATTTATTTTATACTTTCTAGTTGTTAATGTTATCATAGATACATTAATCGAAAGCGAATTAGAACAGATTTTTTTTAAGGTATCGGAAAACAATTGATTGTCCAGCGTTATTTATTTAATCATATTATAATAATAATAAATTTATTATTTCATACTAAAGAAAAGTTACAAATCTTATTTAACTTATTCTACGGTCCATAGTAATATATACCTTAAAACTAGCATAAATATAAAATATAAAAACTTGAGTAATATAGGACATATAATAATTATATGACACGGTGCACCCAGGGATCATAGTCACCCATCCAAGTACTGACCGCGTCCGACGTTGCTTAGTTTTGCTTCGTGATCGGACGAGAACTGCAAAACTTTTTAATTTTCCCTCTATTTTTCGAAACACATAAACCTCCTTTCTAAGTTATTATTATTTTAGTGCGTAAGCCTCACACTCGGGGTATTTATCAGAAATCAAATAATATCCCAAAAATGTTTAATGTGATTCGTAATAAACTATAAAGTAAATAATGATGCAGGTATTTTTTATTTTTACAAAAGTACCCCTAGAGGTGTGCAATCAATTTCCACGCTTGTGGAGCCGCGGGGCGCAGCTAGTCTTATTATGTGTGCAAAAAGCATTTTGAAGGCACTCATCCGAGCTGTAATTAGTAATTACTTACTAGCATAGATAGCGAAACAAGGATTCTCAAAGGTAATCTGTTCCTGCACATAAACAAACATGCGTGAAACCGTCTTATCAAATGCCAATATCCTATCAACGAACAGCTTCACAAAGCTTAAGTTTGGACTGGAAATAAAACTCCTTCCCGGAGGATAATCTATCCTTCCACTCACCAAGCAATATAGCCTGGCCGCATTACTCTAATTGAGATGAATAGCGAGTAGTCGTGAACACAGCACATTCCTTCTAGGTAAACGTCGTATCGCGTAACCATTAATGGTCACCCGACGTCACAGATGTGGTTTTCGCGTAATTATATTCAATTAAATATAATGTATCTAATGGTGTTTATATCGTCCCTTCGCTCACGGCGTCAGTCCGTGTTTACTCGCCGGCGACGAAGGATATCGGGTCTCGAAACCAGCCCTTGCGTGTTCTCGAAATTACTTTAGAATAGACTGTGGGTTATTGTGTTTGACGTTGATGGCTTCTTTCAGTTTAAGTACCCTCATTTTTATTTCCAATACCTAATGAAAACCCAGCAATCGTCTCAAGCTATAATTATGCTTTAATGAATTATGGTTTTGGTGGTTTTGATCGTGGACTTACACAATATGATCAAAGATCCTTTGTAATATTTAGTTTCCCTCGGAATAAATGTACTAAACTAGTATCTAGCATTGACGCAATAACAACCTCACAGCATGTGGCCGTGCCGTCCCAGTGAATTTGATATCATTAGGAAATAAGTTTCATACTTAAATTTACTCCTTAGCTCCAAACGGTATTTTAAGGAATTCGAGGTGTTGTGATTTTGAGCATTCAGGCGGATGGACACGGTCTACTGTTCTATGGTGTAGTTGTACTTCCATGTTTCCATGATCCAAGAAAACAAGGTCTGGCACTCCAGGAGTGACACATGCCAATGCCGTCAATGTCCAGTTGCCACTTATTTCAATAAAACAAGGAAGTTGGGAAACAAATAGTCAATTAAAAAACTACACAAAAAAAATTCAATCGTCAATTTTGTTTGTTACATCAGTCAAAACAGTTTTAGTTAAAAACGAATAATTGTGATAAATAATTGGTTAGTACAAACTCACATAGTTTTATCAGATTCGTAAAGGTCATTTATCCTCGGGGAGTAACGATATTACGCTATCTGTACACCAGTTAACAGATTAGTCTTCTCATTCGCCGATGGCGTCGCGCCGGTGACGTAGGGCTTGTGTCACCCACGTGACCGTGATATCTCGGAATGCCATACCTGGCGAAGTATATTATTATACCATGCATGTTTCTAGTGCTTATCCTTTTTTATATTATAACCTTTTTTAAATCGAGATTATAATAAAGCGTGTGAAAACGTATCCTCAAAGGACTAAAGTTAAAATACATAAACAGAACTGACAAGTTTGTTGACAAGACAAGAATGTGTTGCTGTCGTGGCTCGCGTGCAAGTGAAAAATGCAAGGTTTGCGTTGCTGGGGACAAACTAATCTACCTATTGTCATGTCATAGTAATAAAATAATACTTCATCGTACTTTGGAATTCCAAAGTATTACGTTCAGAATATATTCTTGCTATCGTAGCAAATATAGTAACTCAGCATAGAAACTATATAATACACTTAGCGCAGAGACATGCCATGTTTATTTACCATAGGTTTATGTTATCAAGATATCATTGACTGTAGCCATGTAAAGATAAGTTTAGATAACATACCACACTTCAATACAATTTCATTAAACGGCAGTCATTAACTGGTTTACTGAATTGTTACTAATGTTCTAATGAGTTAATGTTACCTTAGCCTGTCTACTTAGCTTAGCTCTGCATAATAATGGTAAAGTAAATAAAATTACACACAATACTTTTTACATTTTACGGTTTTCATCATAAAACCTATGCAACAAAATCGTAAAAAAGTTGCCCGAGGGGTTGAACTCAATTGAAAAAGAACTCTTCAAAAGGATATTTGTTTCGGTTATTGTTGTTTTGGAAAGAAAGAAAATATTTACTTGCGTTTCAAAATTAAATGACAATACAGTACCATACCTGTTTGAAACATAACATGTAGTATTCAGGAATAGAATATTGATTAACCATTATAAACAAGCAATTTTCTGTTACCACTTCATAGTATTAGATAGTATAGAAAGTTACATGCCTCGGGGTTTTGCATCTCAAGGGCAATTTAATACAGAAGTGTACCTAGGTAATTACTATTACTTACATAATATATGCATTACTCGCTGTGACGTCTCTGCTGTGTGATCGGATATGCATGTCATGCAAAGTAAATAGAGAGAATCTTTGAAATAACATAACGTGGATATGTCAAGCCGCCCCGCCGCCGCCGCGCCGCGCCGCGCCCCGCCCCCGTGTCTCGAGATAGGAAGCAATATTTATATAATTACTAGCTGGTGCCCGTGGCATCGGACGCTTTTTTCCGGAATAATAAGAAGCCAATGTCCGTCCCCTGGATACTATCTTCCTCTATGCCAAATTTCAGCCGTTTAGGCGTGAAAAGGTAACAGACAGGCAGAGTTATTTTCGAATTTATAATATTAGTTAAAATTAGTATTACGTAGGGGGAGGTACACGTTTACTTGTAAAGGACCGCACACGGTGGTATTTATCAGATGGTCTGTAAAATTTAGGGAAAACCAAAATGTAGATATTGTTTTAAAATAATAGATATCAAATCACCAATAAACAAATCCACATTTATTGCTCAGTTAAACAGCATACAACTCGCAGGGTGACGTCATCAGACATAGAATTTAAGAGATTTCATGTTTCATTACTAATTTTCTTTGAAGAGTTTGTTAAACTTCGTTTGCTACGGGAGACCTTCAGATGTAGCCATCGCAAAATGGTTTTAATTAACACAGATTATTATACAAGTTTACACGGAAATCGCGTGCGGTGATCAAAAACAACGGCCCATCTCATTGGTCAATGTTTGTGTGGCTACGAGATAAGCGATCCTGTATCAACTGATGAAAGCCCAGTGGGTACAGCCCAGTGGGTACAGCTACAGTACACTTATCTGAAAACTTATTTCATACTACTATTACTCCATATTACTCCTAGCTGCCCGCAGCTTCGCACGCGTTTGTCCGGGATAAAAATTAGCCTTAGGTATGTTAATCCAGATTGAAAACTACATGTAAGCAAAACATCAGCCCGATCTGCTGAGTAGTTCTGGCGTTAAAGGGGTATAAACATCCATCCACGTGTCCATCCATCCAACCTGTCTTATTACATACATCACACTAATACTATATATATAGGTATGTATGCGAAAGTGTATACCAAAGTTATCGACATAGCTCAGAGAATTAGCAAGCTGAAGTGGCAGTGGGCTGGCCATATCTCGCGAAGAACCAACAACTGCTGGGGTAAACGTGTTCAAGTGTAGACCGCGACTCGGGAAACGTAGTGCAGGGCGCCCTCCGGCCAGGTGAGATGACGATCTGCGAAAGACTGCAGGCAGATGCTGGATGCGGCAAGCTGAAGACAGGGCGCTAGGGCGCTCATTAGGGGAGGCCTATGTCCAGCTGTGGACTAAGATAGGTTGATTATGATGATGATGATGATGCGAAAGTGTGGGTGGATGTGTTTTATTTCTTCACGACCAAACAAATGAACGGATCGGGTTGACATTTTGCATAAAGGCCTCGAATTAAACAGGCTACTTCTTATTCCATAAATAAATTCTTATGGGATAGAACATAGCCTTAAAACGTTTCCATAGAAAAAACGTGTGCGAAACCGCGGGTAGAAAATAGTTTATTAAATAAGTGTGAGGCGCAACATTTTTAACCCGTCTACTATGCGGCAACCAAGCGGTATAAGGTTTTTTATAGTGCTTTATAGGAAAATTCTAAGTTTTATATCCCTAAATTCTAAATTTAAAAAATACCTTTATTCTGTTGATTTTGCTTGGCACGGATCAACAAAGGCCTAATTTCAATCAACAGTCTCAAAAATATTTTTAATTGCCTGCCTAATGACAAAACCGATTGAGGCCTTCTCAATATTACGAGTATCAGTCTGCTCCAAGATAAATAAACATTTGGTTGGGTTTAAAGACGGCGTGGTACAGATGCAGATTTTGCAGGCCAAATGTGAAGGTTATTTCATGAGAAAAATTAGGGTTCCCGCAAAAATACTCAAAACCGTGAAATTGTACTGCGCGGGCGAAGCCACGGACACAGCTAGTAAATAATAAAGCAAAACGTAGAATAGAATATCAATAATAAAGTACACAATTTAAATAAATGCACGTCCCACTTAATGAGGTAAGGTTCAACATTAATCAATTCATCTTGTAGGTACTAGCTGCTGCCCGCGGCTTGGCACGCTTTTTTTCAGGATAAAAACTAGCCTATGTCCGTCCCTGGGATACCATCTACCTTCCTCCAAAATTTCACTGAGATCCGTTCAGTCGTTCAGCCGTGAAAAGGTAACAGACAGACAAAGTTACTTTCGAATTTATAATATTAGTATGGATTTGTAATTCGCTAGTTCTAAAGACACGCCATTCAGGAAATAACAAACAACTGCATTGCAATTTATAAACCTAGCTTTGAGCCATAATAATGATGTTTAGTCATTCAACATGAATAGCAAATCCTGGAATATCGCTGGTTTTCGCAGTGCTTTGAAGTGTAGGATGGGGGTTACTTTTCGGCAGGGTGTCGCCATGAAGTGTTGTAACGTAAGGATTGTTTTGAAGGGAAACAAACTTATTTGTTCATGGTTGTATATTAAATGAAAAGGGTAAACTTCAAAATAAACTTAAACTACATGTACATACTCTGTAACAAAACACGAATAAAAAAGCCTACCTATCTTATTGTTATAATGTCTAATATTTATGTAATATACATATTGTACATATGTCTTCTATCATCATAATAAATACATAATTCTCCTACCCTAAAGCACAGATTATATATATACAGATTATTTGACACCTGGTAAACACGATAATTAACTGAAGATTTCCTGAAGCTCCCTGTGTCCCTTAAGGATGTTATCGATTGCTGGTGTAGCACCTATGTTATGATATCAGATACTCCTTACCTAATAATAATAAAGTAATAAGCTATGGATCGAGAAAGAAATTACAAATGGCTTAATCCAGTTTCCCCCCTATAGCTGAAACAGGATAAGGAACCTTGGAAAAAATACCTATATTCCAGTAGAAAATTTAGCAATTTCTAATATGTTAGTTTAGCCTAAAGTCTCAATATTAATTACGAAATGCTTTAAAAGTATGTATAATTGAATCTAATGCTTGTTTTATCTCTTTGCTACTTAGCCCTGAGTCAGAAACTTGGCAGTGTTACACCCGAGCCTCTGAAAGGACGTTAAGTTGGTCTTGCGTTGCGCCTGATTGCTCCCCATTCGTGTCGGTCTGCCGTCTCATCGAATGAGGAATGACAATGAGGGAAAAGAGTGTACCTGTGTTTGCGCACCCACTTGTGCATTATAGTTATGTCCTGCGCACATGGCTAGGGCACATCATAGATCCATAAGTGGATCTGCAAAGTGGATCAGAGTGGAATGGAGCTCATAGAAAATGGTTTACGATTTGTGGCAAATTTTCCGTTAGATTTATTCCTTGTAGAAATGAAAAAATAAAAGTAGAAAGAAATGAACATCAACAACGCAACGTGAATCAAGCGGCCTTAAGATTCAATAGTAAAATATTAAGGGCATTGTTTTTGTTCATGTGTCCATGTGGGGTTATACCGCTGTAATAGTTTTATTTTGTATAGTTTATGCAGTGATGCAAAGTTGCTCTTGGTGGCCACCAAACTCTGATTTCTCATCTCTGTCTAAACTATACAAAATAAAACAGAGGCATTAAAATAAAGCTTATGATAGGTATCACAAACTGCCCAAAGGATTTTAATGAGAGATGAAGATAAAATAGGTGGCGGCGCTACTGTGGGTCGGGGTAGCAGCGCCTTAAGACGATGACGTCACTTGGGCGGGCATAACACTTATTTTTAAATATGCGACTATTTGACTCAATGTAGCTACATAGAGTCGCGTTTTGTATACTGACTATTTTTTATTATTATTATGTAACGCACCCGTATACCTAACCTTATCTATACATTAAACTTATATGTTATGTAGTTATATTGTATTGACGTCATAAATAGAGCAATTTGCTCTATTTTTTCAATATCTGAATAGTGATTATGATGCGAAGCGACGCGATTTAACAGAGGATGTTTTACTATCGATTGAACGAATTCTTATGAATATTCATAATGAAGTTGCGATCGGAAGTAGTCTTTTCGCATCTTGCACAGCACAAGCAATGACGACAATGTTGAGCTCGTAAGGGATATATGAGCTCTTATCTTTCGATGAATATATATATATACCTATATATATCGTGATATTATATCAATGTATAATCCATTGATAATAATATCAGGATATATGTATAACCAAACGGACTCTGTAAAACATGTTTTATGAACGTAGGTATATAATTAAATCGCGATATTATTATCAATGGATAAGGCCATCTATTGATGAAAAATGTTTTACATAATTTAGAGTCCGTTTGGCGGCACTTATGTACTCGTACGTAGATGACTTATAAGATATATTACCATACGATATTCTGTACATGTGCATACATTTTAAAGATAAAAGTAACAGAGAGAGATATTAACATCGAGTAACTTTAGAGTAACATCTTCAAAATCGCTACAGCTTATGATACGTACGTATATAACAGAATAGAAATAATAATGTTGAGCATCAATCGCCCGCCTGATAGCCTCGCTACCCGCGTCATTAGACACAAATTACTACAATACCAACACCAACTCGGTTAATTAATCTAAAGAATCCAATAATCATCTCTCAAATTAAAATGAAACTTAAATTGTTTGCAGCACGGTCGTTTATTACTTGTGTAGTGATAGTTGCTTTGCGATAATGGTGGGTTTTCCTCGTCCTAGCGAAGGTGATCAAGCGTTGCACGTGCGTCATTGAACGAATGACCAACCCTTCTTTCCGTGGAAATGTCAAATTATGCAGAATTAAATGACGCAGGCCCTGAATCCGTGGGGAATGTGGAGTGGAGAGGCTATAGCTAGATAACTGAGCAGCTGTTATTAATCACCCTATCTTAATTTGATAAAACCCTACGCCCTGTGGATTTCCCAAAATACCGTGGTGCCCTGTCATTTACGTGACGTCACGTCACCTCTACGGCTCTATCTGAAATCGTCGCATTGCATGAACATGGAGTTTTCTCTTGGGTTGCATTGGGCAAAATTACCGAAACGCCAAAAGCACAACATGCTGCATTCGTTTGTTTCTGTAGATCTGTGTTTCAATTTCTTAGGTTTTTAGGAAGATTTTAAAGGCCTAAAATCTTTTAAAATCTCTACGGTTTGTACGGTAGGGTGTATGCAACCCGTCACTAGCATCAGTTCACATCTTTCTCGGTAGACATAGGCACGACCCCTTCGTACCTGACGCGGCCATAAAGCTTTCTCTGCATGTTTCTGACCGGCCGAAATCGATTCTGCGTCCACGAATGTGGTTAGACCGTAAACGATCCTTTTCCACGTCACGTTCAAAACACCACGGTAGCCTCATGCACGCCAAATTTTTACTCATTCATCGTGACTTTTATAGCCTGCGTATAATCTAAAAATATAATATGCCTAATACCCTAACCGTTTTTCCTTATTTTGATGTTACGGCGCCGAATTTATAAATAAACCTTAAAAAGAAACAAACGTGTTTCTTTTTATGGTAGGTTTTTAATCACACAGTTTATCTTACTATCGTTATGCAAATTTGCAGTCTATTTCAGTGCGCGAGGTGTTTGAGCTTCGTTCGTATTTTATCTATCATGTGTTAGTTCTACTCTTTGTTATACAAGTTTTATAAAAAAAACTTTAAAAAGCGTTGTGCTGTGCTAGTGCTAACGTAAGAAATATTTTTTGAGGCATGAAATAAAAACTTAATATCCTCCTCGACTTATGAAGCTTCAAATTTTTCAGTCGATTAAAATTAAACTTTTTACCTACCAAAATTATAGGGCTTATGCACATAGTTTTAAATCTCAAGAATTATTTCAAAATAGTTAGGCCTCGTTTAGTCAATGACTATACTAAATTGTCTATGTTGATTTTTGATTTACAAAAATACAAAGCCTTTCAAAACTGAAAGAATACCTACCTACCATAATACACCTCCAAGGATGCTTTAAACATCGCGAGAACCAAAACAATTACTCAAAAATAAAACAGCTACTATAAATTCTATAAATAAAACAAGAACGTAAAAGCAAAAAAAAACGGGTCTCTGCCTACTTAAGGCGATTAATATTCTTGATTGCAAAATAAAGGGGCAAAAAAGTTGCGGGGAATTCATATGACGCGAATGAAGTTAGAGGCAAGGTCCAGCACGGACGTCATTCGGATCAATACACTCAATTATTGATCACACATTCAATTAAGGTTTAAATTGAATGGGATGCCTCCGAGGAAAATACGCTCTCGCACTTACAGGCGATAACAGAATGCAACCGCCGAATGAAACTTTGACAAGGATGATCACTCGCATACAATACTTAGCGATACAGCGCGGGCCGTTCGCGAATGAAGTTAATTCATAGAGATGTCTATATACACTGGCCTACAAAACTAAGTATCACACTTTTAAAATTTAACTTTTAGCTAATCTGTAGAAGTTAGAGATTTAAAATAAAAAACGTTTTATAGCAAAATTTATCAGCTTTCTTTGAAACTATAATTAGTAACATTTTTAACTGAAAAAAAGATAAAACAATAAAATAGCCATTTTTAGCTTAGTGTCCAAAAACTCAATTAACATTTTATAAGAATGTTTTAAATGTCATTTAATTTTTATTAACTGGTATTGCCTCTTCGGGCTCTGATCACAGCTTCGAGCCGGTTCGGCACTGAACAAGAGGTTACGGAGCCGAGTTTGGGGAATATTCTCCCATTCTTCTTTATTCAAAATAATAATAAATCATTTTTATATACAATTCAAAGTTACAATCACCAGCATCATATACCCGGGCAATATTGGCGGACTTTTCCTTGTTCAAAGATGCGTTACTTTACTCTATTAGAAACCCTTAAGCATTGCCAAGAACCATTAGCAACGCCTCTCGGAACACGAAATGAAAACACGTAGATGTCGTATCCGGTAAAAGCGGTCTACATTCCACTAGGGACCGGATTCGCTGAGAAAACTCACTCGCCCGGTAGCAATCTAAGGTCTTTTGAAAATGTGACAACTTTTAACATCGAGGTTTTGTTCAAGGGCGGACCCGCTTTTAGCATTTTACTAAGCCAAACGTGTAAGAGCTATAAAATTACTTCCAATTCAATCCATGATTGAAATATGAAATCAAAATAATTTCTTAGTTATTCAACTTGAATTGATGTATTCTGATTAAAATACTTAGAATCTTGACCTCACCTCAAAGACATGTTGCGCTACCAATAACAAAAAGATGCTAAGAAATATGTAATCTATCCCAAAAAAATAGCTTGCATAAAAATAATATAAAAAATTGGCGAAATAAGTATATATTTTCCTTCCCAGGACATGAAAGTCATTTTCCTCCTTAAATAAAGATCAAAGTTTCCTTCTAAGAGCACAAAAAAAATCTGTCACGCTTACATTTGAAAAGAGAAGAGGTACTGAATAGGCTATTTTAACCTTTAATGTCCCCATCAAATATGAATAGCGAACAGAACAGATAAGAAGCCAAGGCAGAGAACTCAATTGAATAACATTTCTTAACATCTTTACTGATACTAAAGACGACAAAGTTCTCTTGGCAACAGGTGGCGAGGGTGGAGCCGAGTAAACACTTGTGGCACCCCCTCCCCTGACCCTGTTGCTATCGATATCGATGTTCAAGTGATGCTTGAAGCGTGTTAAAAGGCCTTGAAGGTGTAGAGCTGTTTGTGATCTAATGCCTACATTCATCTTCGCATACTTGTTTTTGACCGTAGTGTCGACGTCGATCTCACTTTCTGCCGTGTCAATTTGTTCTTGTTTATCTATCTATAACTTTTTTATTTTTACCACTATCAGCTGCAACTTTCTGCCTTAGTACTGAATTTAATTAATTAGAACTGTTCTGTGTGGAGCTTAGAATTTTCACCAAACCAACTCTTCTCGCGGGTGTCGTAAGAGGCGACTAAGAGATATCCACAGGGGATTTTACCACTGATCTGCGACTCCCAACCCGCATGCCCAGCGTGGGGATTATGGGTATTATCCCCATGAGATAAATGCCAATAAGGCGCTTATCAAGGGGAGGCCTGGGTCCAACAGTGGACCAATATAGGCTGTGGAGGTGAAGAACTGATTACACTTGTAGTACGATATACCTACATACCTGAGAAGAAATTTCCTGAGGTCAAACTTGGGATTTGTTTTTTTTTTGTGAGCTTTGTTGTCAAAAGTAAGTAACTAAACTTATTTTAAAAACAAACTACTTAAATCAAAAAGGCTTTGTAAGCAAAACTTCGTTTTTGTTTTAAAAATAAAGTTTAAACTAATAGTTAAGTATTAAATACATTGCTAATTCACGAATAATACTTTTCGCTGTTCTTAAAAACACTGATTTTCTACAATATCAATTGACTTAATTTCTGATTTTGAATTTCACAACATGTTATACAATTCTTATCTACAGCTACTAACTAATGCTGAATTAGAACTATCAAACTAATTTTCAAATTCCCCTATCAAGGTTGAATATAAAACTAAAATATTGTTTTGTTTTATTAATTTTCATAAATATTCATAGTTGTATCACCTTCTGCAAAAACTGTAGCTGTGTTATGGTAGGGTTCATCGGTTACGTTACGTATTATTCATTTTGTTGTGTAATTTTGCCAGATGTCGATAATCGCGTTGGCTGATGTTTTCTGATTAATTGTTTAAAAATGTTCTATAACGATATTCTGTTCTTTATCTTTTTATCCAGCAGCGTTGTGTTGTGGTCAACGAGTTACGCTAGCTAGTTAAATTTAATGCCCTTTATTATTCATTGTTTATTATTGATCGTTCGTTACATATTTCAACGTAAAGTTGGCCCGGATTAAGATAATATTGAGCTCGCCCCTTCTCGATCAATAAAAAACAATTCGTTTGCCAGCACAATTTGAAAACTCAAGCAAAGTGGTCAATACGCCTGAAATCCCTATCAAGTTGTCCAGCATCGATTGCAAAGGGCTCATGCTAGTAGTTACGCCTTGTTTTACGATGGTTCTCGCCTTGGCTAGTGATGTGCTGTGCAAGGTTGTCGATAAACTACCAAGCAATTTGATCACTGATCATAGTGTAGGGGAGAACAATGAAAAAAACACCTTGGTTTCATTTCTATTCTGATCAGGTTGTTGATGTTGATGAAAGTAGCGGTGAATGAATTATATCTATTTAACTATGCCCGCGGAGATAAACGTTTTATTTTGAATTAAGACTAGTGTCAGTCTGCTAGCAGTTTTGTAACCCGACCACTCAGAGCGAACATGGCTATTAATTCAGCCGAATTCTCCTTTCACCGCCCAGCCAGTTGCATTCGTATCTCGGCCATCGTTTTCCTATCAAGAACCTTAACGCTCTCTACCCACGAATTAAGCTTCATAATTCAAAGATAAATTTAATGCCCATTTTTCCAAGGTAAGCGTTAAAGATTGCGACAGGGAAATTAAAATTTTAATTTCTGGTTTTGTATTGTAAAGTGCCAAATCAGCGAAGGACAGATATTAAAATATGCTTAATATTCATGTAAAGTTAGGTAGGTAGGTACTTAAAGCGTTACGTCTGTGGTTCTGCTTTGAGAACTATTTAGTTGGTGAGTAATTCGCGGCTTGATTTGAATATGCCTACAACACTATTTTAAATTAGGTTGGTACTGGTAGAGTCAGTAGAGTCCCTTCAAATTTGATTACGTATGTACCTGCTTTTCAGATTTCGGTAAGCTTTGTTTGGCCTTATAAATTGAAATAAATTTGTCCAGCTGATAAATGTTATCTTAGTAAGAATTCATATCCCTTACCTACATTTATATACGTACATACAGCTCAATAACACACAGAATGATAAAAATTATTTCGACGAGCAGCGTTTAACTCGGCGTTCTTAAAAACTATGTATATACGTTTTATTTAGGACCCTGTGTAGAGCGCCAAATAATTTAGTCACTATCAAGTCACAATGCCATATCACTTTTATATCATGTGCAGATTTCTCGATAAAGTGACCAGTCCCATCCTTAGCCGCGCCCACTTGCACGGCGACAGTGGGGGGAGGTCGTCGTCGGTCTGGGGGGAGGGGCGTGCGTCACGAGACGTCGCGATCTGGGACGACTGCGCTGCAATTTGTCGTATGCGATTGTTGAACTCTGGACTTCTCGATATCTAGATTGAAGCCTAGATTAGATGGGAAAACTTTTACTTGTTGATCTCGGCTAGGGGCTTCTTTTTTCCTATAAAAACTTACTTGTCATGGATATGTCCAAGACAAGTAACATTTTAAGGAATAAAAGCTCTATCTACTTAATTTTCAGTTACGTATTAGTACCAATCTGATTTTATACAACTGAATCGGCCAAGGCAGGGCTTAATAAGGACTATAGTTATAAGCAAAACAGTTGAACTTTTTCCTGTTTTTTCTTTAGCTTTACCTGTGTGTAAAGACAATATAATAGAGGGTCTAGGCTTGTCCCCTGAGGGAGCTCTACATCAAACACAGGAATAACCCTGATTGAAGATGAGTTTAAGAACGTACATGCCTACCAAGTGAAAGAGTTGCTCGATAGAAAATACATGAAAATCGATGAATTGAAATTATAATATAAAACGAAAGGTTAGTTTCTGACTGTAAACTCTATTATAACTTATAAGAGTTATATTATAAGCCACAACAAGTCAAAACAATAGACTAATAAATAAAAGTACTGCTAGTTTTGTGTAATGTGGCTTTTCTTCTTCTTCTTCTTCTTGTCAGATGGCTTCATGCAATTAATGTCAACATGACGTTTCATTAGCTAAAATCAAAAGTAAACCAAATATGAGTTCAACGACACCTACGTGTTCTAGGTATTTAAGATACGTAACAATACGTAATGCAGTGCCGGTATCTCATTGTGTGTAATTTCCTTTGTTCGCGGTACGTTCTCGTTCATACGTTGACATAAACAATCAGCTGTTTATAGTAACTGTGTCTAGCTTATCTTTCTTTACGTTTTTGTACCATATACACGAGACTACAATAACAACAGAATTTTTGATTGATTGTGCTCATTAGCCGAAAAAAGTTTAGATCAGCTATTTCAGATTTTTAGGGTTTCGCAACCTGAGATCGGTTTCGAAAACATTATGGTTTCGCATTTTCTGTCCTTTTTTCCGTATTTAATATCTCAGTAACTAGCGCAGCTATTAACATGAATTTTAAAATAATAATTCATTTCGTGCGCCTGTACGGATTTAAAGAAAAAAAAACGAGCTGAGAGAAAAATATAGAGAACTTGTAATTAGCACCCTTTTTGAAAACTTTTTGAAAACAAAAGGGGGAATAATTTTCAAAAGGGCCCACACCGAGTGGGGTATCAAATGAAAGGTATCGGCTTGTACATCTCAAAACAGTTTTTGTAACTTCTGTAGGTTTCATACTCATTGAAATATTTTGAAAAAAGTCGAAAAATTTTCCATTACCCCCTATACTCCGAAGTTTGCAAACAGATCCATCTGAAATGTAGGTAGGTACCTACAAGTTTTAGGTATTCATTAAATAGCAAAGTCTCTAGCCGGTATTTGTATTCTTGCTTGACAAACGTTCGAAACCCTCGGTGCGCGAGTCACACTCGCACTTGACGGATCTTGTTTCGTATGTTTTTTACACAGGGAATTACAATCTAATATTTATCTAGTGACGGTGACATTTTGATAGAACGTTGGTCTTATAATTATAGTTTATCTCTATAAACTTGGAACGAGTAGATATTTATTAATGTAATTTATGTAGGTAGTACCAGCTTCTCCTCGCGGCCATATTTCATTAAGATCCGTTCAGCCGTTTAGGCGTGAAATGGTAACAGACAGACATACTTTCGAATTTATAATATTAGTGTGGATGTTAATAATTATTTCCGCACATACCGCACATACATACACATGCCGCACATACATACACATGCCGCACATACATACACATGCCGCACATACATACACATGCCGCACATACATACACATGCCGCACATACATACACATGCCGCACATACATACACATGCCGCACATACATACACATGCCGCACATACATACACATGCCGCACATACATAATGCCTTTGCTAGAATTATGGAAAGTATAATTTACCTATAAATATGTTGTTAACTTTATGTACCTAGGTATAGCCTATTATATTGAAAATCCCAGCTAAATGAGAACACAACGGGAATAAATGAATTATTTAAATTTGTTACTTGTAAATATCGTATACACAGAATGGGTACTTCTGAAACATCACTTCTGTTTGAGTTATGTTATTTCACACAATCAGTATTTAAATTCTGCATGGCTCAGAATCAAAAATATCAACGTGTTTTTGTGATATAACTTCAAAGATTTCATGTTTTGTTTGATATTATAAAAAGTAAAACTCTCGGCTCTAAACGTGAAATAAATTAGCGTTCTCTTTGTTAAAACTTTTGAAATTGATGGGCAAATAAGCAAATTTCGTCATTATAGAATCATCATCCAATGGCAGAAAGAATTACACCATAAAGACTGCCGTGTCAGCTTTATTACACTTTTACTGCGTTTTATACGCGCGGTAACATTCATTCGACTATTCGAGTATAAAAGTTCAACGTCTTATACAACTTGTACCTACTCTCCTCATTTAGAATAGAGTTACTACTTAAGAGAACTCTTCATTTTAATCACTCTTCGTCTATGATGACTATGTTTTTCGAAGACCTTATTTTGTTTAAACATGTTATCTTTATTTTTATGCCACTAGTTCGTGTTTCGAATTAATTGCTGATGTCCGTCCATGTCCGTGTTTTCATTTGGGTTTTCCTCTTAGACTTTGTACAAGAACGGAGTCTCGAAAAGATTACACCGCATACGTGTGACCCAATTCCTTACGTTGCCCGCCACCACTGATCATCCTGTACATTGTACGTACGCACATCAAGTCCGCAATATTCATTTACCTTCTGTCTGTCATGATGAGTTCTTATGTTTTGTGTTAGTGCTAAATTTAGCTTCGTTGCAGTTTACCTTAATCAATATTTAATTACAAACCTGTATTTACTTCATTGCTACTTTGCAAGAAAGGAAACGGAAGATGACATAGAAGAATAAAGCATAGCACCTTGGTTAAAAGTCTATAGAGAAATAATTAAATAAATGTCGTAGCACAAAGCACGTCCGCAGCGGCGATTATCGGTCAACTATTGATAAATTAATACAGTTTAATGCGCGTGTAACGAGTCACTAATAGCATAATTAACGACGGAGGGCAAGACAGCCCTACGGGCCTCCTTGCTAACCGCTTCAATACTACGGACATTCAAACTATTCGCTTATTGAGTTTTGGGTAGATCATCGTCATAGATTTAATGACGTTGCCCGGGAAATTTAATTAAGTAATCACCCATGATTTTTCAACTCAAAACAATACAAACGATCAAATGATGGTAAGTTATTTGAGTGTAATAACTTTGATGGTTACAAAAGTTTTAGCTCCGTCATCCACACTAATATTATAAATTCGAAAATAAATCTGTCTATCTGTCTGTCTGTCTGTTACCTCTTCACGCCTAAATGGCTATATGTATCTTAATGAAATTTGGCAGTGCGGTAAATGGGATGGCTACTTTAAAAGCGCTTGCAAGCCGCGGGCAGCTGCTGGTTTTCAATAAATTCAGTCGAGAAGAGATCTGAAATTCACATCGTTATTTGCGTCATTGATATCAACACACTGGCGGGAAGTGACTTGAATGTCCAATACCTGTATACATATATTTAATGCCGCTCTACATTAACTAAGTGCTTGAACTATTAAAGTTCCATAAGCTTGTAGCATTTTAGCTGCGGAACACGAGGCAACCGCGTGCACAAACAGACTTTGTATAGTTTGTATCAATTTGAGTAGAATAGAAACGTTCGGCTACGTCGCCGATATATTCAAATACAAATATTTATTTTGAGTCTTGTAATAAATATTTGAACACATTTATGTACTTAGTAGTACCTACTATAATGAAATAAGCACCTAGCTGTATTCTTTAATAAAATTTCTGATATAACTCTAGCTCTATAAATATAATTTTCAGTCTGTTAAAGTTAATTATACCCGCTGTAGTTCATACAATTGATAAACAGATAAAGATAATAAATAGTAATAAATGAATAATGTATTCCTCAGATCTGGGTCACGGAGAGAGCTAGGGCCTTGCTCGTCGCAGTCCTTATGCCGATGCGTTCTTCCCCTCCAATAGCAGCGCTGCTCTGTACGTAATCAAGATAACTTTGCATTTATTAGCATCATCATTTTCATCTTAATCGTACTTAGTAGCGATTATTATTAATATCTAAAGTGAAGGGCCTACGTTGCCCCAATTTATGGGGGCTATGAATGTTTAGTATAGAGGTACAAGCAAATATTGTAAGAAAGAAAGAAATGGTCTCACAACGTACAGCAAAAAAAGCTTTCAATAGCTAAATACACCGCACAAAAGTCAAAATAATAAATAAGCGTAGCGAAATAGCGAATAAGTAACGTATCGCAAAACCAATCAAATCTATTAAAAACTGTTATTTTTTGTGATGACGAAAATAGCTGTACCTGATCACAAAAATGATAAATGTTTAATTGCATGCTTTAGCGACCACAACAATACATTACTAATTCGCTACGTATGTATATATATTTAGAAGTGAATGTCAGCTGCAGTTAGAGACGTCCCGCCCTGAATATTCAGCTTCCATTTTATACAAACGCGTTGTTTTTATGTTTTTTGATTCAAGTCATAAGTAAAGTCATTTGTCAAAGTGACATGCACGTCGAAGAATATTAATTTACAAACCTTATCTATCGGCCAACATCTTCTGAACACTTTTCATTAAAATTATCTTGGGAAGGTAACGGTACACCAAACATAAACTTCTGTAAAAGATTTGTCGATATGTTCACGATAAGCGTTCCGTGCGTGATGGTGATGGATGGGGAAAGTCATGTATCTTGTCTGATTTTCGTTTGATCGTTGTGTCAAAACGATTTGTATGGATTTTATTCTGGTGACCTAGAAACTGAAACAAGGGCCCAGGAACACTCAAGCCTTAACTGAGTTTCCATTCCAGTAACTAACCATTAATTTGTTGATTACATAGAGGACTCGTAATCGAAGTAATAAACATCCAAGATCCAAAGTTATTTCAAATCAAAATAATAATAAATAATGCTGGACATGTCACACTGCATGACATCCAGCTCCAAGGTAAGCAGAACTTCTTATATTCAGTTAAATATTACCATCTCCATAATGCTCAATTAATGGGCGAGCGTGTTGTTTGGCACATGACATGTAATCTCCATTCTGTAAGTAGTTCACGTTACGACACTCTTGTTATCACATTATCATTTGTTTATTATGTTTTAGGCGGCATGGTCGCTGTTTATTATTTCATCGAACTCAATAATATTTTTGTAAGGACAAACATCCGCTGGTGTATTTATTTGCTTTGGAGCGAACGAACGGTCAGTAACCCAACACATCCACTTCTCTATAAATTACTTTGATAAACTGACGCTTCGTTATTGGAAACCGTTGGCACGACAAGCATACTGATACTTCAAATTTACATTTAGATTGATGTTTAAATTTTATTCGATG
The DNA here is from genome assembly GCA_963662085.1 of Eupithecia inturbata. Classification (NCBI taxonomy): domain Eukaryota; kingdom Metazoa; phylum Arthropoda; class Insecta; order Lepidoptera; family Geometridae; genus Eupithecia; species Eupithecia inturbata. The sequence continues at coordinate 1,524,893 of OY759180.1, read as the reverse complement.
TCCATTTGTAAGGCCCGCTCTGCTGACACAGCTTCAATGAAGAAGCAAATTAAAAAAGGATTAGGTACATACACCAGACTCGAAATTGAAAACATACAGTCCAAAACCACTTTTACTGGTGACATACTTTTGTAATATTTACAAATATGATTGTAAATAGTGGCCGTATATTAGTGAGAGATGTTGTTTGAAAACGATCATCATTCTTGCGAGCGATCGATTTTTGTATTATCCATAAATTTAAACATTATAATTAGGAAGGTAAAGTATCATAACTTGTTTATTAAAACTCGCATCGTAATCTACTTCCAACTCCTAAAATATGGAAACAAGTATTTTACGCAATCAATTTAAACTGTCTGCATTGCTTGCGAAATAACTATTAGTCTTATGTATGACATTGCGATTATGTAGTCAAAACATAAATATTAAAATAATGTAAGCTTCGTGGATTACTGGTAGGTTCTCGAAAACTTCTTTCCATAGTTTAATGTCAAATAGGAAGCAATAAGTTACATATTAGTAGACTACAAACAGCTGGTGGTGTAGCCCGGACTTTCACCGCAGCCACGAACAACACGTCGCTCGACCGATAACCGTCGATATCGCGGGTCGCGTCTCTGCATGCCGCAGGGTAACGAACTCGGTCCTCCACTATATATCTTTTCCACCTACGCGTGTGCACCCATTCTGTTATGCTACTTGATGGGCTGTCAATGCTATCGATCCGCCTCTGTCTAAGTTATTCCCATGAAAAAGGGTTTAGCGAATTGCTCGCTCATTGAAAAGTTCACTTCAAAAAGTAACTTACATACACAAGTAGTACTGTTATTGTTTGTTTTGTTATGCTACACAGTGTGTATTAAGAAAAATGCATCCAGTTTCAAAGCATAGATGGAGGTCAAGAATTTGCAAATTATATCTCGAATGACACTTACTGTATTATTGTCATGGCAACATAAATTATACAAGATCCTAACCAAAATTATATGATTAATAAAAATAATGCCTATCAATCAACGCAATTTAAATTTGAATTGCGTCATTATAAGAAAAATATACAAAAAAAATATTATAAAAGATAATACGACGAATGACGATGATACGAATAGCACCTTTACTGCTATATGATAATTCTCGCAGTGTTTTATTTTAATGTGGGTTCAAGTTATTATTAGCTTTTGTGAATGTTGTTGATGTTCGTTTTTAACCGGCTTTTAAAAGGAGGTTCTATTCTATGGTCGGTTGTATATGTATGTTTTTAAAACTTTTTTTTATAATGTTCGTCGTTTTCTCCGTCAATTATGTACCGATTTAAAAAATTCTTTCGCTATTGATAAAGAATGATCTCGAAGTGGTCCCATGAAATTTTTACGGCCCAGGGATTAGTATGAGTCTTGCAAAACTAAAAAAAAACAGTCTAAATTTTAAGGAATTAGAAGTCGGTTTAAAGTTCTTCAAACAATCAAATTATTGAAGTGTAACTTTATTGTTATGTTATATATAAGTGTTATAACTTTTGTTAGGTTACTTTTTTTAAATAGCTACATAACATATCCTCCTCACCAGCACACATAGGTACACACACTTTACGCCCGCCTACCTAACCTAATAATGAATTATATGTATAATATTATTTAATTGAAATATATGTATAATATAAATTAATTATACATATAATTAATTTCTCATAATTGTTACTAATTTACCGTTTTACTTTGAGGTCACATAATTATTGTTTCAATTCAATATGATCCAAAATGTCGCTACGGGCAAATCTACGGTTTCAGTTTATACCGCTTGAGTGGACCTTTCAATTTCTACTTACGACGTGACCTATTTAATCTCTAATAATAATAAAATTTATTCAAAGGAACGCATATAGACCATACATTAGTGCACTAAACGAATAAATATAGCTAAGTATAACAATTTAGAATTAACTAGGTAATCCTGTGTTTCAGGCGACAGTAGTGCTAATCTATACTTATAATTATTAAATCAAATAATCACTTACTATTACGATAAAGGCATTTAGTTTAACAATGTTGTTTATGTTACAAACCATTTGTTATTATACACAAATGGTTTGTTAGGTACTTAAATTGAGTAAAACTAGATTAATCACTATTTTACTAGGTTAACTTTATGTATAAAATACTATTTGCTTGATATGATAATGTCTAAAAGCTTCTCTGTATCATCTTAGGATGATAGACTTTGAAGTGTACATTTTACAGATTTTTTATATTTTTTATAGTACAGTTTTATAGTACTGTTGTATAGGAACGAGCGGACCTAGAAATAGATAAATGTTTGTATATGTACGTTGTTTTCGTGTTTGTCAAAGAGTTTGTTCACATGACTGTTGTACAGAACTTTTGCTAGTTTGTAATACTGATAGCGGAGATTCTGACACTAAAAGGTTTTACTAGGGTCTAAATTCAAAGGGACCTAAGATAAGTTACCTATTCTGAGATAGATTCACTCAAGTGCTACAATAGTGAGCGCTTACCTGCGAAGTGGCAAAAAATATATGGCCTTAACAAGAGGCATGCCATGCACGAAAGCAAAGACTAGCGGAAAGGCCACAAATGAGATGGAAGGATGACATTAAAAATAGTAATTGCGGGTACAATTGGCCCATAACTTGCAAGTCCAAGTATTCTTATTCTAAGTTGTTTGAAAGAAATGATTCATTATTATTATTATTTTGGGGTTTCAGATGTTTTTCTGCTCGACGTAGAGTCAGGAAATAACTAATACACACCGGCCTAAGCCAAGTGTGTATGAGTGGAGTTGTTTTGATTTCGTGCACTAGAGGTAAGGTGTTATTATTTGATTTTCAGTGGTAAAATGCTTTGTTTGCAAGAACTTTCGGACAATCCGACAAGTGTTTAGGTCAGCGGCTTTTTGAAGCAGTGTATAGGTATTTTTGGATAAATCTAATGACGTTAGTGATGTAAAAAGCTGTTTAAGGATTACTCCTGTAGAAGAAAGTACGATTGGGATGATGGAAACCTTCTCAGGTCTCCACATTCAAGTGTACAACATATTTGTAAATCTTCTCAGCTATTGTGTTTTGGAGGTAATGCGTGTTAGGGACGGCGATGTCTGTCAGTAGCGCAGATTTATTGTTTTATCAAGAAGTGTTATGGCAGGTCTATTGTAATGAGTTTTACTTTTATAATTATTATTATAACTGCCCACACGGAAAAAAAAGATGTCTCAGATTAAGACAATATCCACTTGGTCAAGACAAATGTAGTTTCATATATGGGGAAAACAATATTTACTTGAACTGAGTAAAAAAATGTCTCAGTTTTATTGTCTTCGTATAAGACAATTTGTTTTTGATACGAGACTTTCGGAGTTTTGTTTGAAGAACAATCGTTGTCTTATTTAACAAGAATAAATTTATCTTCCTAAAATATTATAAAAAATATCCATTATAATCTTAGATGAAGCTTCTAGTATTCTGGACTGAAGAATTGTTTATTTCGAGCCAAGACTCGTTTATGTTATACCAAAACGATATAATCTTAGGTGAAGCCTTTACTGTTCTTATCTGAATAATTATGAGTTTTGAGACAAGACTCGTGTGTTTTATACCAAAACAATGTAATCTTAGGTGAAGCCTTTACCGTTCTTAACTGAAGAATAATGAGTTTCGAGACAAGACTAGTGTGTTTTATACCAAAACAATATAATCTTTGGTGAAGCCTTTACCGTTCTTAACTGAAGAATAATGAGTTTCGAGACAAGACTCGTGTGTTTTATACCAAAACAATATAATCTTAGGTGAAGCCTTTACCGTTCTAACTGAAGAATAATGAGTTTCGAGACAAGACTCGTGTGTTTTATACCAAAACAATATAATCTTAGGTGAAGCCTTTACCGTTCTAACTGAAGAATAATGAGTTTCGAGACAAGACTCGTGTGTTTTATACCAAAAAAATATAATCTTAGGTGAAGCCTTTACCGTTCTAAACTGAAGAATAATGAGTTTCGAGACAAGACTCCTGTGTTTTATACCAAAAAAATATAATCTTAGGTGAAGCCTTTACCGTTCTTAACTGAAGAATTATGAGTTTCGAGACAAGACTCGTGTGTTTTATACCAAAACGATATAATCTTAGGTGAAGCCTTTACCGTTCTTAACTGAAGAATTATGAGTTTCGAGACAAGACTCGTGTGTTTTATACTAAAACAATATAATCTTAGGTGAAGCCTTTACCGTTCTAAACTGAAGAATAATGAGTTTCGAGACAAGACTCGTGTGTTTTATACTAAAACAATATAATCTTAGGTGAAGCCTCCACTGTTCTTAACTGAAGGAGTATTTGTTTCGAGACGAGACTTGCGTCTTTTATATCAAAACAATATAATCTTAGGTGAAGCCCCTACTATCCTTAACTGAAGAAGTATTTGTTTTGAGCGAAGACTCGTGTGTTTCATACTAAAACTATATAATCTTACGCGAATCTTACTATTCTCGACTAAAAAATAGATAAATATTATATTATAATATTTACTTATTTCTTAACCGAGCATTGTAAACTTCGTCTAAGATTATATACATAGTTTTAGTATAAAACAGTAGAGGATGTAGAGGTTATTATTATGAATTATAAATAACAACCTCTTAAAATGAGATCACTGAAAAGATAATTACAACATCTCACATTAGTGTAAAAATAACATAGTAACAGTATAAAAACATACCTAACTTATATTACATTCAACGATACGAAATTTATACGATAGGTAAAACACTCAACACAAGTCTTTTCTCAAATGATAAAGATCACCTCAATTATTTAACATAAGGGCCCTAGTTAAGTTACTTTGTTTGTACTTGTCTTGTGATGCCTGAAATAAATTATTATTATTAAATAAAACATTTTCTTGTACTAATTCGTTTTGTTTATTGTATATTGTATATGTATCGTAATAAACACAAATGGAACCAGTGTTATACCTACAGCTCTGGAATTACCTACGCAAAAACCACCCATTCTATATTGACATTTGAAAACCCTATGAATTTCAATTATAATATGGCAAAGGCCATTTTCAAAGCCCTTTATATGCCAATTATAGGATGGATGGTTTTTGCGTAATCGCACAGTGGGTGCCGTATCGTAATCTCCTTAGCGCGATTCTGTTTAGGCACCGCGACTGTGAACAGTATCCCGCTTCGATAAGGCGCGTGGTCGTGCGGCGTACAATGCCGCGCTTAAACACAATCGCGGTAAGAATATCACAGTGCGGCCCCTGTTAAAAACAATGTCACTAATCTAGAAATCAATAATACCAAAACTAGTCACAATTCCAGAAATCAATAATATAAAAATAATTGCACCCTTACAGAAATCAATCATATCAAAATGATGCCACAAATACAGATAACAAGCATTATAATAAAAGGACAATTTCAAAGACCTTAGTAGTTGTAGGTAGTTTGAATGGTCAACAATATGTCCTGACCGTAGACTAGTCGTGAAAATGTCCTATAAACATACCTTATGAACCATACAGTGAAGGCATTTTACTCATATAAAAAATAAAATACTATCCCAATCTTAACAAAAGGTAATAGCAGGAACTAACTGAACTTATTCGTTTAATCTGGCTCCTATTACAGACGAGGAAACAGAGCAAGGAGACAAACTGAAATATTCTAAAAAAGAGTTACATTATAAAATAAAAGTTAATAGATACTTGCGATGCATTTTTACTGGAACATTTTTAACTTTTTATATCTACATAAAACCATATAAATTCCTAATTAAAGTAGGTGACGTACAATCACAATCTTCCGAATTAATTAATCTTGTTTGTGTTGTACTTTCCACAACATAAGCCATATCATGTGAAGAGTAGTCTACTGTATGTAGCTCTGTACACAACAATGACACTGTACTGTGATCATTTTCCTTTATAAAAAGTTTATCTATTTTGCAAAATAATGGAAAGTGAATATCGTACTTGTACAATATGACATTTTTATCATTATATTTTAATTCAATTTTACAAACATAATTTTGGCTGATTACAAACATAATTTTCATTCTGAACAACATGATTGGGACATATATGTTTTTTCAGAGAAGATTTAGTGTCATAAACTCGATAACAGTTTTGATAAGGACACTTGAAACAGTTAGTTAAGTTGTGATAGTAATTTAAATGAATAAAATACGTTTTGAAATTATGGTAGGTATTCAATTTTACATAATTATGGAACATAGCATTATTATTTTTTAATATTATTATGTTAAAGTTTGCAAACAGATATATTCTTACATAATCATACCTAGCATTTAGCATCCAAAATTAAATCCAAGATGTAGGGTGGGATCACAGCGTATTTAGTGCTTATATCATATACACGTTTCTGGATTAGTAAATACAGGTGATTGTATTGCCTGATTTTGGATAAGACACATGGAGTGCGTGATAACACTTGCAAAGTGTGTCGAAGGCCTTATGAGCAGATTGAAAAACGAACCTGACCTTATCTATATGAGATAGAATTGTCCTCCGTTATCTTGGTGCAATGGATAATGTATGGTTGCACAGTCTTTCGTTTTTCTGACGCTTCAGCAGATATTTCATCGATTTTTTTTGTATGTCACCTAAAAGGTAAAGGCAAATAGTTAAAGAAATGGTACATGAAATAACTAAATTAGATCACACGAACACGGTAACTATTATAACATGGTAAATACCTTTTCATCGACAATGAAGCTTTCGAGACACTCGGTTATTGATTTTTGTCGTTTGTTCAGACGTCCTTTTGGAGGCACCAACTGGCAAAGCAACTTCACTTGTGACGGAAGCTTGTGATCTGTAAAAAAACGATGGGATACAGGTTAATATAAAATGCCCTCTATAAGTATTGTCATAATCCAAAGAGGCATTCCATACTTAAATAAGAAATAATTGTGACTTTGTTTCTAAATAATTATGCTAAAAAACCAACCGTCATCAGATAATCCATCCATATATTCACTAAAGCTGCTGCTTCTTTTGTACTTCTTTTTTTATAGCCTTAATATTAGAAATGTATTCATTCCAGTGCAGGTAAAACTTATTTGTTTTATCTGGGTGTACAAAATCGAAGGCCAACTGAATCTGAAAATACATACATAGCTATTTAAATGCAAGGTGTGTAAGTAATCAAGCAAGTAATTAAATGAACATGTCTTCAATGATTCCGGATCATTGTGAATCTGACCAAATGCAAACGAAATAGTGTTATTTACGCTGATTAGATACGGTTATTTACGCTAATAAGATAGAACAATGAGAATAAACGGTTACTGGTTAGACGTAACTCCAAAATTATATAACACAGCTCTTGTTATTTAATAAGCCCACACAATACACATATACATATGTATAACTTACCAAGACAGCTCCTCACGTCATTTAATATGGGCCAATTTTCTATGAAAGCCCCCACAGTATCGTAATCCACTTGGCGTAGTTCATAGGTAGCTTTCCACTTCCTGATAGCATCCTCCCATGGTTCTGTATTGGTTTTAAGCCAAACGAAGTCTTCTTTGTGCAATTCTAAAATAAGGTCAACGTATGGTAAGTTACGTAATTTATAAAATAAATTTAACTATGGCATACATACATACAGAGACTATAATAAATAGGTTGTTAGTCAAACTAGTGCACAATACTGAAGAAGGTAATTTACCTGCTACCACAGATTAATATTCAGTGAACAAACCAAGCCGCAAACAATTTTTGTTGCAGATTTATGTGGATATAGGGTGCACAACAACCCCCTTTCGGCTTAAAACACCAATGACGTGGCACCTTGTATACGTAGTAATAATAACTTAATGTTTGCGGCTTGTTTTGTTCGTAGCAGGTGAATGACTTCCTTCAGTATTGTGCACTAGTTTGACTAACCTGCGACTGTTGCCCTATGATAAACAGCCGGTACCTACGATTTACCATACAGCACAATTGAGTGCTACCGGGGGTTGGACAACATGTGTCATCCAAACCCTGGTAGCACACAATTGTTATATGCCACCCACAGCCACCCATCCAAGAATGAACAAGAACAGAGTTATTAGCCAAGTTAAATTATGACAGTGGGTTCAACTAACCTCTGCAGTTTAGGAAGCACATACTTACTGATTAACAGCAACTTACCTACAAAATTGTTGATTACTTCACTTGCAACTCCCCAACTATATAGCAAACCACATGCATCGGTATCTGTTTCCTCCGCCATTTATGTAGGTTTATGACAAAACCACAATTAAACGAAATACAAAATCACTTACAACCACTATCTGTTCCACGATTCTGAGATTAAAATTACCGTCTTAGTATTATTCGCTCCCGTTTGATCGATTCGATAAATTTCAAGCGGCGGTGGCCGGCCGGTGGCACTGTAAAGCAAAATATGCAATGCATGTATGAACTTTGAGCGCGTTGCCAGTGTTGCCCGATCTAGAATACGAAAAGCGATAGCATAGCAGTAGGTACTTTATATGCGGAGCTTATTTTTCGTTCACTGACTGATGTTTTTATGGTTGGGAGTCTATAAAGTACCTAATAATTGTAAATGTTTTACAGGTGTTTTGTTTATTTTTTGTGCTATAACACCCACCAGGCGAGCGAGTGATAAATTAGGTAGGTACCTACTTACATAGCTTAACAGTAGGTAAGCCATATTGAGGATGAGACATAAGTATCAAAGTACCTGGGTAGGTAAGCATTTGTTCAATTATCTAATCCGTTTAGACGTTTCAACGCTTTGAACAGACAAAGCGTCCCAGATAACCAACAAAGGACCTAGGTACATACATAGAAAAGCACGGACAACATAACCCTCCCTCATCGGGTAGTAATCAAATACCTAGCTATCAAAAGCATCGCGTACCTTCGTCCAGCTTAACCTGAACTACGAAGACATCGAAACTCTAATAAATAGGAGGTCACGTTACAATGGACGGATTCTTTAAGTTTACTATTCGTAATATTTAAGAAACTATACATCCCAGAACAAAAATAAACGCCCTTAGGAATGCACAAACAAAACCCTTCAAACGACACCCCATTCGATATAATTGTAAAACTTTTTATTTTTTTAAATTTAAGATCCAATATCTTTACAATCCCTTCACAGATTGATTGAGGTCATTATGCTTCCCAGCAAATCTTTATAACACAACCTATTAACCTACCAAATTTCATACAGATTGGATCGACGACGCGACGGTTCAATAGGTAGTTAAGCTGAGACAAATATATTTTATACACAAATATGCTCACATACAACGCCAAATCGCCTAGTTGCCAGTAAGATTTGCGCTCGCTCGATCCATAACTTTTAGATTTAATTAGGTAAAGTGCCAACTGCTTTAACGGTCAATGAAAGCATCGTGAAGAAAACCTGGTTGTCAGAGAAGGTGAACCCTTCGAAGATAGGTGAGGTCTCCTAAGCGCAATTTGCCCACCATGGCGGACTATAGTCTACACCGCTTGAGAAACCCGTGCACAGCAGTAGGACGCATAAGGGTTGAAACTTAGTTATTTTTTAGAAATATTTTTCCGAAAAGTTATTTTTTTTTACTCCTAGCAACATTGATCAAGGCTCAAGACATCCATATTTGGGCCAAGAATATTGCACTAATCTTATTCTTACATAAACTTTCAAAACTTGTAAAAGTCTTGTAATAAAATAATTTTAGCATATTCTCAAAACAGGAAGTACAAAGTAAATAAGTAATAAATAATTGTCGTTTAAGCTGGACTACTACACTTACTGACATAATTGTTATTGTTCTCCCAAATGGAGGAAAGGGGTGTATTGTTTTTTTTTTTTTGCGCAGCATCGGGAAAGGGGGTTGAGTTAAACTTTGAATTGAACCAGCATGGCGAGAGAAGCGAGCGCAGGGGGTCGCAAGTCGATAGCCTAGAGGCGCCGCGGCGGAACAAAACTTGATTTAGGGTTCTTTTTCAAATCCATGATGGCTGCAATTTTGTTTCCAAATATTCAACATGGTTATCGTTTCCCACTAAATCGAGAGCGCTGATTTTGACAATGAGGTTATTTATAAATTCCAAGGTGGCAGATATTTTTTACTAATTTTTAGGGTTTCGAGATCGGTTTCGAAACCCCATTATCTCAGCAACGACTGCTATTAACTTGGAAATTTAAAAAAAATATACATTTTTTGATCCGATTTAAACAAAAAGAATTATAATGAATATTTTCAGTAGGTACAAATTGTGATGTCGAAATTTTAAAAGAGATCTATAAGGTCAAATGGGGTATCAAATGAAAGTAATCTGTTGCACATTGTAATACAGTTTATGTAATTTCTATAGCTTTCATTCTATTTGAAATAATTTGAAAAAAGTCGAATAATTTCACATCCCCCCCTATCTCCGTAGTTTGCAGAGCCATCCATCTGAAATGTATGTAGCGTTTGTAGTTATACATATTATATTTTACAGGAAAAATATAGAAAAGAGTAGAACACTTTTTGAAAAATGGTTATAAAGGGGAGAAATATTTTTTAAAAGGGGTTACCACACCGGTATCAAATAAAAGGTATCGGTTTGTAATCTCAAAAGAGCTTATGAAGTTTCTGTAAGTTTTAACTTTTTAAAAAAAGGAGAAACATTTACTATTACCCCCTATACTCCGAAGTTTGCAAACCGATTCATCTGAATTGTCTTGAGGTTAGTTAGTTGGGTATGTTAAATAGCAAAATCTTTAACCGGTACCTATAATATGCAGTAGGTACGTATTTGTACCTATAGGTACTTGACAAAACGTTCGAAACCTTCGGCACGCGAGTCACACTCACACTTGGATCTTGTTTATATGTGTATCGTCTCCAACTTAATCGAGAATGCACGAATCTGAAGTAATTTTTAAAATACAAAATGTGTTGAATTTTTTTATAATTATAAAGCACAATTCGTTGCAGCTCACGATCGCTACGAAAAATATGTTACATACTATATGTAGATACAAAAAGTCACGCCTACTTCCTGTTGGGGCAAAAACTACATCATTTAATATAATAATAATAATATAACGCTGGACATTTCACACAGCATCATCTAGCCCCAAAGTAAGCTGAGGTTGTGTTATGGATATTACTTAAGCACACCTAGAACTTAAAACAAATATCTGCTGATCGTACAAATATTTGTCCCGGGCGGGAATCGAACCCGCAACCTTCTGCGACGCAGGCGGACCGGTTGTCAAAAAATAATAAAATAGGTACTCGACATATTTCGAATTAAGTAATGACTACTTGAAATAAGAAAGAAACATTTTAGTTTCAAGAAAACCCTTAGTTTTCAATTTAAATAAATTTATTCTTAAAATGTAATTGCCAAATTCTCACATCAAGAAGTAAAAATGTTGTAATAGGTAAGAATATATTATTATTATAATGAAAATTCTCGACATAATTTTGAATTAAGTAGACTTCTTACAATGAGAAAAAAAAATTTATTAATTCAAGAAAATCCTTACTTTCAATTAAAATAATGTATTCTTCAAATGTAATTGACATATTCTCAAATCAAAAATTAAAAGTGTTGTACGAAGAATATATTGTCTAATGATGAAAATAAGGGACATATTTTGAATTAAGTAAACAGACTTCATGCAATAAGAAAAAAATATTCCGAATTCAAGAAAATTCTTACTTTTTAACTTAAATAAATGTATTCTTGAAATGTGATTAGCATATTCTTAAATCGAGAAGTAAAATGTTGTACAAAGAAGATATTGTGTCTTATACTGAAAATAATGGACATATTTTGAATTATAAGTAAATTGACTTCATGCAATAAGAAATAAATATTTTTATTGCAAGAACATCCTTAGTTTTCAATTAAAACAAATTTATTTTTGATGTATAGTAAGCATAATTTGATATCAAGAAGCAAAAATCTTGAACAAAGAATAAAATGTGTCATGTGTTAACAATGAACACAGTGTTTTAAATAAAGTAAAACAACTTATTGGTTTGAGAAAAAAGTATTTGATCAAAGTAGTCTTAAATGCTTGAGATAAAACAAAAAAATATATATTCAAACAAAACTGCTACATTCTTGAAAATAAGAAAACGGTTTTAAATCAAATAAAAAAATATTCTTGTGGCAAAAAATATAAAGTTATTTTAAACGAAGTAAATTAATGTATCAGAAGAAGATACAATTGTCTTCAGTTAAAATGCTTACAAAGTGTTCAGTCAAAATATGTGATTATCTTTATTGAAATAATGATATTGATGAAATATTCTTGAACCAAAAATATTGTCTTATATCAAGAACTAAAAGGAAGAATAATGTATTCTTAATTTGAGAAAACACGTTTTTTTGAATTAAGATCATTGACTTAAGTAAAGATAAAATTTACTTGTATCGAAACAATTTTTCTGAGACAATTGATATTCTTGGTTGAAAATATCCTTTTTTTCCGTGCAACACCGTAAGAAATGGAAGAGTCCGACACATAGTTGTACGTTTTAGAAATAAATAAATAAACATGTTTAGGTACTGGTTGCCGAGGCTTAGAAGAGAAACTAACTCCCTTAGCCCGTTCTTACAAATTTAGTTGTTACTAACTCAGCTCCAGCAACAGCAGTTCATAACACATCAATGTTCTCTTACTCAAAGTTCCACATTTCAGTTGCGTAACAACCAATGTCCTTGTTGCTCTTGTGTTGTCACGTTACTACATAATCTTAAATAATACCAACACCTTTATGTGAGTTATATCAATTATTTTATCATTAACTATTTATTGCTGTGGAATTCAAATGGAACTGCTGAGTGTAATTTTTGTCAAAAATAAAGAACGTTACCGGTATACATTTGTAACGATTATTAAAGGTAGGTACTTGGTAGTTCCAATTCCAAGGTTAAGTTATCGCTACCTACAACTAAAGTTGATAGATTTCGTTTGAATTTTGTTAGATTGACTAAATTAGAAGTGATACATAACATACAGACAAACATACGATTACATTAAATAATATTGCATACTCAACTCGTAAACTCATTCAAACCAGAGCAGTAAATTCTAGAATTACTATTTGTTCATGCTTTGATTTAATGCGATGGATTTAAAATTAAGCACCAATCATGCCTGTTTGTTAAAGGCTTAGTTACTTCCATCTACTAAGGCTAACCTTAGTAGAGGGATAGGGAAGTGACTAAATCACAGCTATACCGAATGTAGTGTTTATCATCAAATCAAACACAGTTTACTGCCGGAATAAATTAATTTTATGTATCTTGGCAATAGGTAATGTTGTAACTGCTAACGATCGGTTTACACTTATAATAATTTCTCGTGTGGCGTCAATGGTTAGTGTTGGCGTTTCCTTGGTCAAAATTGCTTAGATTTTCTTGATTTATAAGGGTTGCTATATTGTGCATTGCCTTGTGTGTGTGTGTAACAACAGTTTTACCATTGTGTTCTACAAAGTAAGGATTGACCAATGATGTCTCAGTATTGATAGATGTTTTATCTCTAGGTTGGAGATGTTTTTAGGAAGAACCTCACGGACCTTATTTATTATCAGATAGAGGTACATTATCGTCATCGTTTGATGTTTAGTGCGGAGTTGGAGAGATATTCCGTCATTATCACCCTGTCTGGCGGCCTCCACATGTTCCATATGCACCATCGACTCGGCACACTGTTCAGATGATATCGCCCGTGTGTACCGATGTTCTTATTCAGTGTTTATGTATCACAGTCTCGTCTCGTTTTATGGCCTACGCGTTATGGCACTCGGCATATAAAACAGAGATTGCAATCTTTAACGTTGAGTCATGACCTTATGACAAGAAATTATTACGAGCATGAAGGCTTCCGTGCGGCTCGTAAATGGTGGATTACATAATGTGACGATAAGATTTAGAAATAGTTGGAGTAGATGCCCGTCTATTCCATAAAACGATATCGATGTATCGCTTAGCTTAGTCAAAGTTTTGATTAAAAAAAAGCAGCGAGATATCGTACAAAAGATACGATGACATTAATAATAATATTTGATAACTGGACAGCTCTTTTGTTTAAAGTAGAGTAGAGACGTTGTGTGGAGTAGACGCCCAGGACTAGGTATGACCTTCGGTGCGTGCTGTGTTGCTCTAGCGTGATAAGGCGTTGGTAACTGGTTTCAAGCAGATCTGCTCGCACATTAAATCAACATAGGAAGCAACTGAAGTAGGTTAGATACTACTACTAGGTTGAGGAGATTTTTTTCGATTAAGTACTTATTCAACCAGCGGGCAAATACAAAATATAAACAGGATAGTACCTACCTACATAATTATAAACAAAATTAAAACGAAAAACCATAGAAATATAAGTCGACGTTGCTAATAATTCTGTTTGTCGGCAGGCATGAAAATGACTATGTCCACGGCATCGACAATGAGTCCGCGCGTGCAAAGGAAAGTGATGCGCGCCCCGCATAAACGCGCGCACCCGGGCAAAATGGTGCACGCGGGTAAACTAGCGCATCCGGGTAAACTCGCGCATCCGGGGAAGCTCGCACATCCGGGGAAGTTCGCGCACCTGGGCAAGTTCGGTAAACTAGCTCACTATGCGCACACGCACTCGCTGCGGCCGCCCGCGCCGCCGGACCCCTGCGACAATAGTACCGACAGCGGACTCGGCCCGGACCCAGTCAACAGGTAATGCTTCATGAACCTTTTCTTTGTAGCTTGCACGTATAAGAACCTTTAAATGTCTAACGCGTGTCTATACGGGGGCTATATGCACCAGCTAAATCCAATAAACCATAATATGTAATTTTGGTTTTGCTTGGCTTTTGTGTTTATCTGATAAGTGATAAATTAGGAAATGTCTAACTTATCAAGTAACTTCAAAAATATGTTTTCTTGAACAACTTTTAATGTTCAATGCTATGGGCGAAGCGCTGCAATAGATCATTGTAATTAAATAGGTAGAGTAATGTTCTTAAACTGTGGTAAGAGGCTTGACATCAAGAAATATGACAAATAACTTTTTTATAACGGGTGGTGCAAAAGTAATGTCAATTCAATGTGCTTTAATTTTTGCAAATGGCGTCAAATGTCCCTGTGTTTTACATCTATGTTGTTGACAGATAGAGAATTGGTTATCAACAAGCTATGGAGCGATACACACCTGAAGAACCGCAAATTTCCATGCCATGTGATTGTCCGTTTTGGAGATTTGAAGTGGCCGTCCAGATCGCCAGATCTAACGGCGCCTAACTATTTCCTTAGGGCTTTTTGAAATCTCGGGTTTACCACAACAAAGCACCAACCTTGGGAGTCTTCAAAGCTAACATTGAAGAAGAAATCGCCAATTTGGAGCCAAATGACTTACAAAGTTAGTGGTTTGTTGTGGAAAACGCGACATGTCAAAAAACCCCAAAGGTCGTTTTTCAGATGTTTATCGCTCCATTGCTTGTTGACAACCAATTCTCTATCTGTCTACAACATAGATGTCAAAACACAGTGACATTTGACGCCATTTGCAAAAATTAAGGCACATTCACATTATGACATTACTTTTGTACCACCTTGTAATATGGAAATCAGCAGAATAACTTTAAAAAGGGTGCTAATTAAAGCTATTTCTATTTAATAGCATTATTCTCCTCTAAAAATCTACATTGTCCTCTGAATTACTAAGTCAGCCACCATCAATGCGCGTCTAAAAACTACTATCTTAGCCACTATATATCATCGATGTAAGCTACTGTAATACAACTTAGCTTGGCAGTTATTTTTAGCATCTACATACATTTGTAACATATATTTAAGATTTCAAGCAGTAAACTTCTAAAATATTTATATTTTAGAAGTTAATATTTATATGACACCAATAAAGTAATTGTATCGACATCTGGTTTTATAACTCAGTATGTTTAGAACGTTGTGAAACATGAATAATTAATACCTCGTCCTCGTCTTTGAACAACAAAATATACCTAAAATTATCATCTAGTACCTAGTAAATTATGGCAACTGAATGTTAGGAACCATTACGACCGATGTGGTGCAGCGGGCGAAAGTCCGCCTGCGACGCTAGAGGTTGTGGGTCCGATTCCCGCCTTGGGACAAGTATTTGTACGATCTGCAAATATTTAATCCGGGTGTTCTGGGTATTTCTATGTATAATAAATATATGTATCTATGTAATGTATTGTATCAAGTATATCAGTCATCTAGTACCCATAACACAAGCTCTGCTTAGCTTGGGGCCAGATGATGCGGTGTGGATTGTCCAGCATTATATATTTTTATTTATTTATTGGAACAAAATAAAAGACTGGTGAAAAGCCGGTGGCGGCGCCCGTTTTACTCGCGCCAAACAGATCGTGTAGTCCCTATTTTCATGATAAAAGAATACGATGTATTGTTTTACATGCTAAATTATAAGATATGATGCTTTCTAGTTGAAGCTTAAACTTATATTTTTTGTTTAAACGTAAAATGTTGGTTAGTTGTAAAATCCGTGGCTGAGTTAGCAAATTAGGTGATGATGTACACTTGAGAGCAAAAAAATCGCACATTCATGATTTTTTGACATAACTAAAAAAAAAACAAAAAATATTATGTTTCTGTAATGCAGATTCATAGTCTATTTTAATACCTATCCAGTGGTATCTGATTTGTCTTTCAATCATTACATAAAAATGCTTTTGTGGATCAATAACAAAAATGCATGTTTAGTAAAAAATTTTTTATTCAAGTATTGGTGTCAAAGTTATGAAATTAAAAGATAAAATTAATTTAAAGTTTGTTATTAATACCGAGTGTTCCCTCCCCTAGCCTGAATCACTGACTCCATCCGTGTTTTCATTGATGTTACTAGACTTTTGATAAAGTCTTGAGGAATAGCCTCCCATTCCTCTGCGATCGCCTGTTGCAGCTCCTGTAGAGTCGATGGAGGAGCATCTCGGCCTCGAACTCTTCTTTTCAGCTCGTCCCATAGATGTTCGATGGGATTGAGGTCTGGGCTTCGAGCTGGCCACTCCATAACGGTCACATCCACCTCTTGAAGGTACTCGATCACTATGCCAGCAGTATGCGGTCTTGCATTATCTTGCATAAACAGAAAGTTTTCGCCGATAAACCCAGCAAAAGGTACGACGTGGCTCTCGAGTACTTCCTCAATGTATCGTATGGAAGTCAATCCTCTTGATTGGCGACCAGTATTCGGTCCGGTGATGAAGGCAAGCTCGGTTTTTGCTTCCATAGACATGCCTCCCCAAAACATGATTGATCCACCGCCATAGGCGACACGTTCTGTTATGCAGCATTGGGCAAATCGTTCTCCCGATCTTCTATACACCTTCCCCCGTCCGTCGTTGCCATGCAAGCACATCCTGCACTCATCAGAGAACAGGACTGCACTCCACTGCTCTTCGGTCCAATTCAAATGGTCTCGAGCGAACTGAAGGCGGGCTTCTCGGTGGGCTGGGGTCAATTTCGGCCCGTTTGCTGGCCTGTGTGCAGTCAGGCCACCTTCTCTCAATCGTCTTCTGACTGTCCACCGGCTAACTTCTACTTCACGAACTTCTTGAAGTCGTTGGCCCAGTTGAACAGCGTTCAAACGACGATTTCTTAAAGATGTCGTTATAAGAAAGCGGTTATCACGCTCTGTTGTAGCACGGGGACGGCCCGATCCTTGTCGCCGTTGGTAGCCACCAGTCTCTTGATACCTCTGGTATACACGCCGAACGGTAAATCGGCTCAAACTCAATTGTCGAGCCACTTGACTTTGCTTAAGCCCCGATTCAACAAGGGCAACCACTTGAGCGGCTACTTCTGGTGTAGTATCCATTTTCGTGTTCCGTTTGAAGCCAATATCAATAGAGAACCTTTCACACTGTACGTTGGTATGCAAATGATGACCATTCCCTCAATATGCACTCTTTTATACCTGCGATAAATTCCGCCGCCGGCCTTACCTGGATCGAGCGACATAAGGGGGTCTATTGTTTTGTTGCTAATGAGTTGTTTTTAAAGGTAAATGTCAACCCTTTATCAGTTCTGCGAATGCCTAGATTATGCACTTTAATTTAATTTGATTTTAATTTGCTGTAAGCTCCAAATAAAAAAAAAATTGAACTTTTAAGTAAAAATGTGCGGATGTGCGATTTTATTGCTCTCAAGTGTATAAAGCGGTGAGACAAGTAAAAATAATTGTTGTTCTTTATTTGACGCTTACTTTGGAATATTCAGTTGGCATTTAAACAAGGCCAATTAGTTTATTAGAAGCCTTCTTATTGTCCCGCGGCTTAGATATAAAATAAGAGGTTGGTTTCCGTGGCCAAAAAAAATCTGCGTCCTGACTTATAACACAGGGGGAACCCTTTAAAAATAATAAACAAAACTTAATCTTTTCAAAATTTGTAAGACAAAATGTCAAAATGTACAATATTCATTCATTAATGTGCATGTTTTTTATAACTCGACATTCAGATTCAGCATCACTTTATAATATAAAAAGCTAAAATGGCGTATTATAATTAAAAAAAAAATGATGAGCAACAAGTCTTATATCTCAAATAGGCAGCAATCTTGCGACAATCAACTAAAGCTCAATGAATTAGCTTGCGTGACTAAAACTATAGATATATTATGTAAATTTAACATAGAGCCATATCGTTATTGCACGACAACTGGTTACACACCACTGCACTGCTTCTAATACGCTGTGTAAACATTTTGTCTAACTTATATGCTTTGTGATTTGTTTCACGCTTATTGGTATTCATGTATTGAGCAATACTTAAATCCTTCAGTTTTAAAGATGAAGTCAATATCACAATCAAATGTCCCCCTTTTCTTTCTCATACTCTGGCGGTCTTGTGGTACTTCTGTGCCGTGCTATGAAATTCAAACTATGTCCCTTACTCTTCCTCCGTTCTCATCTTTTTCTCACAAAAACAAAAATTAAATTGTTGCGGCTTTGTTATAAACAACGCATGTAGCGTACGGATCCACTTTATAAGAAACCGGAGATGTGCAATGCATAACAACAATTTGTATCACATTCACATTTCGTGAGTCAACTGCAATCTACACTATTGCCAGTCTCTACCTACGTAACAAACTACTTCAACTTATTATTAAATATTACTGTCCACATCTACAATCTAGAGTTATTCATGATAAACAAACTATGCATCACACACAGCTACGGGTTACGTTAGATAACTTGATTCGATGTTATTGTTTTACTTTCTTACGTATTAAACTATGCCTATTGGGGCATTCTTTAGTTTAAACTGTAAATATACCTGCAAGCATTATTATCGACAGAGCCTACACATTTGCTCCCTTTAGGGTCGAGACCCTAGGTCCGCGGGGTACCGAGGCTCTCCGGGTTTTTAAAAAGTTATCTGAGAGTCTGGTCGACACGACGCGTGACCCGAGAGCTGGCGGGTGTCTGGCGCAGCGCATCAGCATTGCCATACAGCGGGGCAATGCAGCCAACGTCTTGGGGACGCTTCCGACTAGTATTGATATGGATCAGTTGAGCTACCTGTAGATTGTTTGCAACAGTCTGCAGTTAGTTTAACTGCTTTAATTGTAAATACGAGTTCTAATTAGTTTTTATTATTGATTTGGAATTTTTTTTGTCAATAAATACAAAGAAAATTACAATTCAATAATAAAAACTAATTAGAACTAGTATTTACAATTGAAACAATTAAGCTAACTGCAGACTTGCAGACCCTTGTTATATTATAAAAGATAGTGTTCAAGTTTTAAAAAAGAAATACGTTAAAAAGTTCCTCTACCGACTGGCCAATGATTTAAAATTCACAGTCTCGCCCTACGTTCCGTTCAATCGGCTTTTCTATCTCAATTAGAATCTCAGGCATCCGACCTTGTATCTCCATTTATCGGCCAGTCAGCCAGCTTCACGAACAGATGCGCACGCCCTTAATCGCGGTCGCGGTACGCAGCCAGCTGGTATTGGTACGCACACTGTTATCTCTATCAACTTACTTATCTCAAGATAGGCTGTGGTAGGCTGATGAGTGATACTGATGATCTATGAATGATGGCGCGATAATACACTTCATACGTTTGTTACGGAGCACACACAGACAGAAACATTAAATAACCCAATCAAAAACTTAAGTATATGCTTTCGTATAGTAAGATATATGCTTTCTGATAGAGCTATCAATTCACCACTCTCGTGGACTTTGCAACTCTGCGATTGATTGATGTTATTCTACCTTTTCCGAATTGTGGTTGTAGAAAGTAATTTATCCTGGGAGAACCTGATACTCGGCCTTCATTACAGCTGTCCCGAATGTTCCAGAGAAAATAAATGATGTGGTTTCATTGAGAGGGCCCTCAGAATGGGGAAAATTATTCGGTTTCAGATATCGCGTTGTTTAATCGCGTAACGTTAGCCTCGTCGAATTCCCCGTTGCGTCAGTAGAGCAGGTATGTCGGCAAAAAGTCGCTTAAAACAGTAATTGTGGCAACCTGTTGTGCTTGTGCATAGTGTCCAATATGTTGTAGTCGAAGATCAAGGCTCAGTCAGTCCTTAATCAGGCTTGGAATTTACACGAAACTCAATGTCTTTGTCGAAATGAGCGAACGTGAAATACGTGAAATTGTTGAAATCAGTGCATTGGAACGGTCTGACAAGAATTTACATAAAGGTTCACCAAACGAAAGGTACGGTACATCATGAAAATTTTACATAGAGTTGTTTACAACTGACTTCAAGAAATTGTAGAGTTAATTTGTGTAAAGCAACTTTTTTACTAAGTAATTAACGTACAGTAGCGGCGTAATTTACGTCTGACAGAGCTAATAATCTCTCTTCGACTACAACACAACACAAATCATTTCCACAACCGATCCATGTATTTTCGGAACACTTTTCGTTGTTTAACTATTTCTGTACGACATAGATACATCGCTGAATGGAGTTATTTATAAATAAAGGTCAGTTATTACGATTCGTGAAAAAATTTACTTGGACGGTTCCCATCAGACGGACAGCCTCGCTCGCTGTGACGAATTATAAAATATCTCAGCTTTGATCTTGAATCATCTCGCGAGTATGTTAGCGGAAGATCAGTTTATGTACGGTAGAGTCCAAAACAATCTTAGATAACTATACACTAGCCAAACTCGATGTAGAATGTTTGTAAACATACTGCCCATACTTATAACCTATTTTCACTCTGTTGCCGCGTCTTTTTATATGCAATTTTCATTACTTGTCGATATGAGATCCTTCCTTCAATAAATATTGCTTAAAATTATATCTGAAACTCGACGATGAGCAAGTAAGTTTTAGTTATTTGTGTCGTGGTTTGTTTACAAACATTCTACATCGAGTTTGGCTGGTGTATTGTATAGTAGATAACATGGCGCATAATGAAAAGTAGGTACGTAAAGCAAGATTACCTTAACAAGACTGACAAAGGTCAGAACAAAAATAACTTATTTGAGTGAAACACATGTTGGGAAGTAGGTGTATTTGCCGGGTAGTTCAATTTCTACAAGGCCGAGTACTGCCCGTTACACGTGCCAAGCCAAGCCAAGTTCATTTTAACTTGGGTAGCTAATAGAAACCACCCACCTGTCATTTGTCCCTAATGGATAAAAATAATAGGACTTCTCTTCGGAAGTCCATTGTTTTGGATAGATGATAATGTGGTTTTTAAACTGTTGCCATACCTACTCTTTAGTCGCTTCACCGGCGCGGGCGGCACTCAGGGACTCGGGGTATCCTTCAACTATAAATGATTTATTGCTCAGCTTAACTTTTCTAATTAATGTATTGTGCTATTTCTATTTTATTACCTACCTAATTTATTCATCACATTATATGTATAAGCCAAAATTTAATTTTAAATTTGATTCTATTGTGGCATTTTTGTATATTTTATGGATGTATTATCTGAAATAAATGAGTTTATAATAAATAATAATAATAACCGCGCTTATGTGTTTTAATATAACAGAGACAAATAAAAGCTTATTATTATAAAAAAAAAAAAAAAAAATATTTGATTAGGATTTAGGATAGATAACCTAATTAAAAAAATTAAAAAAAAACTGTTTTTGACATAACTTTAGTTTTAAAGTAATGAGAATCCTGCACTAGTTCAAAACTGTGTTTCAGGAGCCAGTGGCTTCTTTAGCTTCTAATATTAGTAAGTTATGTCAAACCACATAAATAATAGCTAATCTTAATCAACAGAGAAAATTAAAAAAAAAAAAGAGAAAACATGCAACGCTAAAAGCTAGGGATTTCGAAAGGTTTTATTATGTACTATCCCGGGCGAATTAACCTGGCTCGGAACTCGATGCTTCCCCCGCTGCCGCCGTCGCCGTGCGAGGGCTGTAGCGATATCATCACAATTACCCTGGGTTTTATCTATATATATATATTTTTAATTAATTAATTCGCCTAGGTCTATAATACCTACTAGTAGTGTTGTAGTGAATAAATTCGGAAGACCGCCACTTTCCGAGATAAGAGCGGGATCGACAAACGTGTCTCAGAACAGAGCCACACTGATCTACTCTGATTAGTTCCGCTTGCCTGTGCACGCGCATGCGTCGCGTCGCCCGCTGAAGTCCACGCGTCGTCGCGCGACGCAGTACCATGTGCTAATTTTTATTTTTGTCACATTCTTTCCGTATCTTCCGACTAAATACGAATCATGCGCTAAATGTAATGTTATATAAACCTTACAAAACCTACCGCTTCTCTACATTTGTTTGTTTTGTTCCTAGTGCTCTCTAGCTCTAGGTATTACATTTTTATTCAACGCTATTTTTACACCGATTACAGATACCGCATTAGGCAAATGACAGTTATTATCATTATTAACTTCCATTGGCAGCCTTGCCTTCTTCCAATAGCTACCGTCTGCAGTTGGGTTTCAAAGTGCAGTTGCTGGTGTTGTGCTCGCAAAGGGTTCGGGAGAGTGTACCATTTTGCTAATGTAAAGTCCGGCGTGTGTACAGATTGTCCGAAAAGTTGGAGTCCGAGTGGGAGCACCCGGAAAGCAAAAGGCAGCGCCGCGAGACGGAGATGGCGGTAAAGTTAGAGTGTGACAACGCTAACGATGCGTACGCTTACACGCAAAACGCCGCCTCCGCGCCCGCGCCCCTGCCCGCGCTCCCGCCCGAAGCGCTGACGACGCTAGCGCCCCCGCCGGTATCAACTCTCCCCGTGTACGTTAACCTTATATTTTACCTTCAAAATTTTACTTCATTTACCTTCCTGCTTCATAGTGAATTCAACAATCTCGTAAATTAGTCTTCACTACAAAAACTCGACGACAGTCATTGAATATCAACGAAGTACGTCTTGTTTCTGAATTAACTCAATGAGCGAGCTCAATGTTTTATGAAGCCGTTATCATTTGCAGCATCATGATCATTAGTGCGCTGGGTTCGCATGTTCACTGCACGTAATTGTCTTTAACAATCTGCACCGCTTTATTATGAAGGTACACGTAGGTACCCATGATTTATCATCTTTATTGCGTATTTATCACACACTCTAGGTATTATCTGTACCCGATACAAACAAACAATGTCATTATTGTGGTTGAGTAGGTAGCGATGCCTACAAATCTTCGTGATTGTTGAACGTCAGTTAACTGCAGCTTTTGGTTAAACGGGTATTGGGTAGACCGCAAAACAACTTGCAATAAAACACACATCTAAGGGGACGCTTTACTTTGCTTATCAGGATTCGGCCGGGATGCAGTATACCCAACACAAATGGCAACGAGACGACGGGAAAGAGATTCCAGGACCCCTACAGATCGTGCGGCAAGCTCGGCAGTGGGGGCAAGCTGGCAAACAAATACACGAGTGCAGGGAAACTGGGCACAGGGGGCAAGTTAGGGGGTAAACTCAGTGGGAAGTATGGGGGGAAGCTGGCACAAGCGATGGTCAGACGAAGACAGCTCATGGCGTCGTCGGGCCCTCCGGGACTAGCGACGCCCTTCAGCTTCAGATCTAAAGACGGCACCGTGGAGCTACAGATCCTTTGCCAGCCGGAGACGCAACACAGAGCGAGGTTCGTCATCTCGCATTCATCGTTCTTACATCTCCTCAATAACTCCACCACATCATCTTGGCCTTATCCCACTCAAGGTGGGGTCGACATAGCATTGTATTTTTGTTCCACTATCCTATCAGCCCCTAGCAGCCACACAATCGAAACATATTTTCTTTGGTCTTCCTCTCCCCGTAAATCCCTCCACATGCATACCTAATACTCAACTAACCTCAATGACTCCAACTAAAAGTTAGTTTTCTTTCAGGTATCAGACTGAAGGAAGCCGCGGAGCTGTCAAAGATAATTCAGGGAACGGATTCCCAGTAGTCAAATTAGTTGGTTATGATAAACCAGCTGTATTACAGGTACGCCTATCACTTCTCTGCTCTGTCGTGCCCATCTGTGATCGTGTTTGTGTATATGTACGTTGATGTGTCTGTCTGTATATTGAAGCTTTCAAACAAATGAACCAAATGAATGAATTAGATTTAGTATTTATTCGCTTGTAAGATGATTTGATCGACAATATTGTTCTACGATGAAGAATCGGTGCTGCCGTTCTTTTACTTGGTCATCTCTGAGCTCTGAACCCAAGATTCAAACTAACATTGTCAGGGGCTTTCTAATCTTTGTAGAATGAGCTTGCAATCAAAATGTAAGAGTGCAACGAACTACACAATTGTTTAAACAGAAGCGTAGGTACAGTACCTACTATCTCGGATTTAAATCCAGAGTAAATAAAGTTCCTTCAAGGAAAGCGGCTAGGCCACATCTTCACTTCGAGAGATGGTGGCCAAGCACTTTTACCACACTCATCAGCACACATGCGTCTAATGCAGAACATGCCTCCCCAAACGAGGGTGGTGTAGCAATATTCACCACCCTTGGCAGGTGGATTGGTGATCAGTGGATGTGTTATTTTGTGACGTGTCCAAGAGTCCTGCAAGGTCTAAAGGAAATAAAGCACTTTGAATTTTGAATTTTTGAATTTTGAAATACACAGAAGGAAGCTGCTGCCGTTCCTCTGGTGGTTTCCTTAGTCTCTTACGACATCTACGAGCTGAATTGGTAACGCGGCGACCGCCGCAACTGACTTCTTATAGCGCCTCTCCATTACTGAAGGTCGGCGCTCATCCTTGAACTTTTCCTTATCCAGGGCTGGCCTATATGTACAGGGTGTTTGGTATTGCGACTGACATAATTTTTTGAGTAGTTGAAGGTGTCATTGGCTACATTTCTCCTGTAGACTCAATGTCCTAAGTGTCACGGTTGCTGAGATATGAAGTGATTAAGATTTTTTGAAAATCATCCAAAATCTCGCCTTTAAATCATCTTATCATTTTTGTTTGTGGTTGTAATGACACAAAATAACTTGTGCTTTATTTTTAAATATATACTTATTCTAAATAAATTAATACTTTTTTTATATTTTGAGGAAAAAATGATGTCGGTCGCAATAGCAAACACCCTGTGTAGGTCTCCTCATCGATTTCGATGACGGCGACCCCAGAGGTTATGTATTCCTCTGTCTATCATAAACCTTATATGGCTCGCTAGACCTAAAACACTGAACTTGGTCTAAATAATCTAGGCCACGACCGACACACATCGGCAAGAAAATCAAAATAAAGTTCATCACGCTCATTCCAGGTATTCATAGGTACAGACACAGGTCGCGTGGCTCCGCACATGTTCTACCAGGCGTGCCGAGTCGCCGGCAAGAACTCCACGCCTTGCAAGGAGCGCAAGGACGACGGGACAGTGGTCATCGAGATCGACCTCGAGCCCGGCAAGAACTGGCAGGTTACCTGCGACTGTGTTGGGATACTAAAGGTTCGAAACTTAATATAGATAGATACCTAAACAGGTTTACTGGTACTGCGTGAACTGATTCGGACGAGGGTTATAGGCTCGTGGTATGAAAACTTGCTGATTCATCTATGCTTGAGTAACGCTTTTCTATGGCATACGTCACTCAAGCATAGATCTAATAACTGAGCAAGCTTTCATAACACGGGTCTAAGTATTAAGACCTGGCGTCTTCACGAAAGTGTTCGTCGTGATGGGTAGTACCTGCAAAGCAGTGTCAGTGAATTACCAACAACACTGTATACAGGGTGGCTTTTTAGATTTGAGTGGATGGCCATATCAGAAATCATGAGAGAAGAAAGGAGTCATGACTTCGATTTATGAGAAAACAAAAACTGCATATCAAATCAAATCAAAATCATTTATTTGCTGAATACATTATTACAGGTACATGTCAGATCTTATAACTAGAGTGATGTCAAACGTATTCAACCCGCAAGCAGGTGTGCAAATTTTAAATATTGGCGATTTATATAAGTAGTTCAAATAATCAATAATAAAATAATCAATACAATAGAGAATAAATAATTAACAATCAGATAATAACTATAGTCTAAACATAATAAATTATTCTACTTAAAATTAATATATTCATTTACACTATAGAATTTTTTTTTTTTATATTCAGATTCTCATGGTTTCGGATTTGGCCTTCTACTCCCACCTTAAAAAGACACCCTGTTTATAAAAATATGTTTACTTTTTGTCTGTTTAGCTGCTGCCTGCGGCTTCTCGCGCATTTTCTCATGATAAAAAGTAGCCATGTTTTATTTAGGTAAAATTTCAGTCAGATCTGTCGGTAGTTTTGGGCAGTAACTAACATCCAGAAAATGACACAAGTGCATTAACAAGTGTAACTATTTAACTGGTTTACAATCTGTCGATGGACAGTTGATGAGATGAGTTATCGCAAGTTTTCTTATTATAAAAACAAAACAATATCGCAAATTAATCCATCATATTCTTAGACCATTTATAGTCATATCGTATGCGCCACTGTTAGATACAATATATAATCAGTTCTAGACATGAAACCTATAAACAAAGGAAAAGGGAAGCAAGCAAATGTTATTTGTAAATGTTTGCTGCGTTCTAAAATGTTGCCGAAACCGTAGTAAGCAATACAATCTGAGCTAGCAAAGCCACACATCAATCAAGCTCAAACACTGTCATTGTAAAATATTGCAAATTACCTAACAAATTGCGGTCGCGCATAGATAGGGGGTTACAGTACAGGACCTGAATAATGTCTGGAAATCACAGCTACGTACAACCTATAGGTATCTACTCCTACTTACAGTTACAATAGACAAATTTGAAATTTAGATATCTCTAGCTTAGACAAAACCTTGTGTGTTCATGCTAAGAGGGCATCAATGCGGTTTACAAGTAATACTCAGCAATGCACAGTACAGACCAGACTATCTACGTGACGCCATGTCAGTGCTCATCTAGCCCCAGAGCTTAAAATATCTCAACAATAGATAGATACATTATTACTTTATTGCACCATCAAAACATAAAACAATAAAACAAGAACTATACAACTATATCTAGTGTGGCACAATTGGCTTCCTTATCGCTAACAGCGATCTCTTCCAGGCAACAATCAACTCACTCATCAATAGGAAGACATGTGCGGTGTTAGTTTTTGTGTGCTTATTTCTAATTGAGCCATTATCTACCCTCAGGAACGCAACGTAGATGTGGAGCATCGTTTCGGCGAGGCGCTCGGCGGTAGCTCCAGCGGGCTGCACGTGTCGCGCGGCAAGAAGAAGTCCACGCGTTGCCGCATGGTGTTCCGCGCGGACATAGTCAACGCGGCCGGCGAGCCAGAGACCTTGCAAGTCTGTTCCACGCAGATTATATGCAGTGAGTGTTACAAACTAGATTAATTAGTTTGTAAATGTCAAGAAGTCGATGCCTGCCGCATGCTGTTCCGCAGCCCGCAGAACCAGATCAACACTTCGACAACGACTCCGATAGTCGTTAAACCCTACTACTACTACTCCTCAAATGTCAAAAAAACTTTTCAATTGTTGAGCGGTACCGAGAGTGAACAGACCGCAAGAATACTTCTGGACAAAACTGCTCAGGAATCAAGAATTTTTTGTAACTAACAAGGCGTCTATTTAAACCATTATTCTTGAATTCCAGCCCAACCGCCCGGTATCCCCGAAGTGTGCAGAAAGTCTCTCGTCTCCTGCCCAGCCACCGGCGGCTTGGAGCTGTATCTGCTGGGGAAGAACTTCCTCAAGGAAACCAGGGTCGTCTTCTGCCAGCGCATTGACGGTCGCAGCACCTGGGAGGACGAGGTCGTGCCCGACAAAGAGTTCTTGCAGCAGGTATGGCGATATTCAAAATATAAACTATATATTAATGAGGCGTTTCCTTTAAAGAAAGAAAAGTAAAAATCAGTTTGATTAGGCTGAAAAGAGGGCGTCTTTTACTTGAGGTTTCCGGCGGCTCAAATTAAATTGGCATAAACTTTGTTTATTTTGACATGACATTCCGTTGACATCCTCTCGTCTCCGCGCCATCTATTGAGATCTGAGGTAAACAATATTTTATTTAGAACGCCTTATTATAAGAATGATCGTCACCGATCTGTCGCGAGTCTCACCTTGACATAATTGACTATTAATTACAAGGTTTCTCCACAGCTTTATGCTAATTTCGTATAAGCTGTCAATGGCATTCCCCGAAATGATCAGCGATAGGTTCTCATAGCCCGGAGGAGCTCCCTGCGCGTGGACGACGAGCCAACCCTCAGGTGGTCACGCTTGGCTATCCAGAGGTTAGGGACAGTTTCTGATGTGACCTTAACCCGCAGACTCACCTAGTGTGTTGCGTGCCGGCTTACTGCCGCGTTGACATCACGGAAGCGGTTTGCGTGCAAGTGTTCGTCCGCTCTGGTGGCAAGGCGTCTGAACCGCACGCCTTTTACTACACACCAGCCGCAATGGAGGTCGGCCCCTTACACGCCACGCGGCACCTCGCACAAGGTAACTACGCCGCGCAGCACCCCTGCTTGTACCGCAACATTGCTATCTGTTGGGATGCTATGGGGTACTACGTTTTCGACGCCTTTTATCTTTGAATCTTACGACATAACGTACTAGCCAATTTTATCAATTGAACTTTTGAATTATCTATGTTTATTTTCGATTTCGTAATACGCTTATTTTACGTGATTACAGTATCTTATCGTGTTTAGACTGACGAAGATTATCAGAGTAATGGCATCAAAAACGTATTTACCTATCATGAGATACCACATATCATGTACCATTTCGTTTATAAGTAGCATGCCATACACTAACATAAAGATATGTGTCGCTTTTCTACAAAACTGTGGAAATTAATACAATTGCTGTTTATGGTTTCTCATGGACCATAAGGTTTATTTCTTGTTTTATTTTTTATCCCTCATTTGTAATTATGTTCGTCGAATTGTATATATCTTAAGATTATAACTCATCACATCACACAAATCTGCTTTGATGACTATTTAACATTGTATTGTGTTGTTCTCTTCACGTAACATCGCCTACTTAATCAACTAATATATGAACTTTGCTCTCACTTAATCAAATTTACTCCAGAAAACTAAAAATTTCGTAAATATTCACAAAATAGCGTAAAGATTCAGTTATATAAATCTTGATTTTTAGATTTCTGGACAACCATTGTCCGTGAATAGGCCTATATATGTGAATTTAATATGTATATAATGGAATTACTATAAGTACGTTGCTTATTAATTGTATTATGCTTAATATCACTAACTACAGCACTTTTACTTCCAAAAAAACGTCATTTTGCTAAAAAAAAAAAAATTATCAATAATTATTTGATGACGTAAATAAACACCGAAGTAAAGGTGCGCTTGCACGTATCCGACTTATATAAAGCAGTGTATGTTCCTAGATTTATTTAGATATATTTTGAAAGACAATTTTATTGTTTTTGGAAGAAATGACTGATGCGTAAACGGCGTCCTCTTTCTTTTTTCCCTTCTGTTCAAGCTAGATCTGTGTAGGTAGCGACTCGGCCGCCGACGCTGCCCACTGCTGACCTCTCCAGCACGGTACTTACACACATACACCCTTGCACACCTTCTTACACACCGTTACATACACACCGACCTTATCAACTATTCTTAAGCTATATAAATGTTCTTGCAAATTATTGTTCTTGTAAACGGTTAAAGTCATTACTAAATTGGAATTGTAAAAATGATTGTTTAAATATATTTTTAGTTTATTTGATTATTGCATTCTTTATTTGAAATCCGACAAATAGCTTAACATACACTAACTCAACACAACAGAAAAAAATAAACACTGCTCTTTTGATACATTACAGATGAACACAAAAAGTCTAAAATATAATTTTATATGAATAATGATTTTTTCAGAAAGGCGAATTGATCTCTGTTTTACATAATACAAAGCTGACTTTTCAGTAACACTTACACATGTTTTAGGTACAGACTCCACAAATCCCCTCCCTACATCACCTAGATAGTTATATCCGTGCCTTTTAAAGCCCTTAGTATTTGCCCGTAGATTTTAAGTAGAATTTCCACTTTGCTTGTCAAAATCTAAAACATATTTGGAACATTTAAAATTAAAAGCAATAAAGTTTAAGTAGCGCTGGTCGATAAAATGGTCAATAATGTAGAAAGCATTAATTCTTAATTAATTTTATTCGAGGAAAAAATCAATAAACATGGCGCTTCAGAAGATTATGAAGGTCTTAATCATGTTTATCGAATGATCATTTAAATATTTCATTGCCTTTGGTATAAGAGTTGGATTTTTTGGATGGGGCAGTAGGGAAGGTACCATAAGGTTGGCCTATGCCCCAACGGCCTTGAGAACACAAAATAATTATCTGTAGCCGTATAAATAATTTGTATTATTCGTGAAACGTACCATTTGTGTAAAATATTTTGACATACACTGCCGGCCAAAAGTTTGAGACCACCTAATCAAAGTAGGAAAATGAAATAAAACTCAAAATACAAAGCAAGAGGTTTAATTATGAATTAAAATACTTATTTCCTAATATACCTACATTATGAAGAAAACAAAAAAATCAAGAAAAATCAACCATTTACTTTAAAAATGTCGCTCATATTTTATACAGATTTTTCGTCGAAAAACCCTCCCTTGCATTTTATTACTACTTTCACTATTCTTGGCATACGAGCAATCAATTTGTCGATTGTATCTTGTGATATATTGTTCCAGCTTTCTTGTAAAGCCTTCCACATGTCTTCTTGCGAAGTGGGACAACAACTGCGCACATTTCTATCAAGCTCTTCCCACAAAAGCTCAATCGGGTGAGATCCGGACTCTGAGGGGACCACACCATGTTTTTTAAAACCCCTTCTGTTTCTTTGTGTTCTAAATAACCCCTGCATAATTTTGAACTATGTTTTGGGTCATTATCTTGTTGGAAAAAAAATCCATCTCCAATTATTCTTGAACCAGACGGAATGGCATTTTGCTGTAGTATTCGTTTATATTGCTCCTTTTTCATGATTCCTTCGACTCGTACCAAATCTCCGGTTCCATGGCCCGAGAAGCATCCCCAGACCATAATGGAACCACCACCATGCTTGACTGTTGGCACCACACAGTCTGGCATCATCTTTTCCTCGACGTTACGTCGAACAAAAATTCGTCGTTTTGAACCAAATATTTCAAATTTGGATTCATCTGACCAAAGAACTTGTTTAAAGTCTTCTTCAGTCCAGTCTCGATGGGTAAGGGCCCACTGCATCCGTTTCTTTTTGTTTTGTGGCCTTAGTAGTGGTTTTCGAACGGCGACGCGACCAAATAACTTAGCATCTCTCAAACGTCTTTTTACTGTCTTTACTTTTTTTGTCAATGATACAGGTTCTGATCGGGATTTGTTCACTTCTACGCGGATTTCTGGTGCTGTTAGGCGTCTATTCCGCTTGCTGGTAGTGACGATGAAGTGATCCTCGCGAGAAGTGGTAGTTCTCGGCCTTCCCGAACGCGAACGATCTTGATTACTGCCAGTCTCCTTGTATCGGGTTATTGTGTTATGAACACAAGTCTTCGACAACTTAAGTTGAGAGGCAATCGCACGTTCAGATTTGCCTTCGCCGTATAAAACAACTATGGCAGAGCGAGTTTCACTGCTAATTTCGCGAACTTTTCCCATTTTAAGATGTCTTCACTGTAACAACGACGAGCTCAGACTAATAAGGTAGAAAATAATTTACTCCATAAAAACTCAGGTACTAAATATGTTTTAGGAAGCTAACATAATCCCTGATATCGGTTAACGCGAAACAAACCCAAAACAATAAGTAATGAGCAGATCATAAAAATATTACAATGACTCTACCACCTGGTCCTTGCGCGGCGCTCATTGATGTTTTGAAACAATAGACCTTTTTAGGATGATAACTTAAACAACAACATAAATAATGACTCTTAGAAATTCTTTAATAATAATAGAATACGCAGGTGTTCAAATTAGCTCATTATCATATGTGTACTTTGAAATATTTTGTTGGTGACAAAGATTTTTACAGTGGTCTCAAACTTTTGGCCGGCAGTGTACATATATTTGAGTGAAAGAAAAATACTCAAACTCAATAGCGTTTAAAAGATATATCCAAATTCAGAATTTAAAAAAAAAATCGATTTTTGAAGCTTTCAGAGCGATCCATCTGAAATGTGTGGCATTTGTAGATATGGATCTATATTCTACAGGAAAAATATAGAGAAGTCTGTAAGTAGAACTTTTTGAAAAAATGACTAAAGGAGGGGATTCATTTTCAAAAGGGTGGGCTCCCTCACCGAGTGGGGTATCAAATAAAAGGCGTCGGTTTGCACATCTCAAAACAGTTTTTGAAATTCCTGTAGGTTACATACTTTTCGAAATATTTTGAAAAAACTCGAAAATATTACTATTACCCTCTATACTCCGAAGTTTGCAAACCTCTGAAGTACATCTGAAATGTTGGTACCTTTAATTTATATGTATTCATTAAATAGCAAAGTCTTTAACTGGTACCCATAGTACATATTGGTATACTTGACAAACGTACAATACCCTCGGCGCGCGAGTCACACTCGCACTTGACGGATATCGTTTTATCTTAGAATGACAATGCAAATTTCTTAAAAGAAAAATTGCGTAGTCTCCTAAGACCATTTTCCTGTAGCTACAACGGTTATGGTACCTCCCCTTACTGCCCCGTCAAACAATATGAACATACATACAAAATTAATTTATTATTGCTATTGAGCTACGTATAAACCAACACATATAAAGAAATAAATTGATGGTCTGGTCAACCTTATCAAAATTAAAAGCAACAGAGACAGCCAGCATCTAGCTCAGAGAATACTAAAGTTTTTGTCAATAAAAAAAGTTATAATATGTTTCCTTATTGATAAGCAGTAAAAACAGATAAAATACCAAAATCAGATCCTAGCTCAGACAATAGAGATTTCAAATCAATGAATGATTTGATGATGAATAAAATATGCATAATGATAAGTAAAAGTGGAGATTAGGGGGCAGGCACGTAGGTAGTCAGGTGCCGACTAGTGCCCGGCCGAGTCTGACCTGGTTCCTTGTGCAGGGGCCGAAGAGGCGCGACCCGTTATGCTGTGGGGAGGCATGATGCCGCCGCCGGCGCTGCCGCCGCGCCGCCCCTCGCTGATACTGCCCGACCATGAGCCGCTGGGACTTAAGAGCGAGGTAAGCATGAAACCGACGATTATTCCACAGAATAACCTGATCAATAAACGACAAATTTAAAAGAGTTACAGATAATGGCCTGTATTTGCAGGGAATAGCTTTATAAGATGTAAAATTATAATTAGGTTAAAGGCACTTGCTTTCCTTGGTTGCTGTTAAAATTAACCATGAAACAGATCTGAGCAAGAATAAATAAAAGTACGTTTGTAATATTGTTGGTCTCTCATCCAACTGGTTTGACCAGGCTTTACAAAAAATATGTCAATTACAGCAGGAGCACACCACAAAGTGGACCGACTAGTGAAGGTCACGGGAAACCTTGGCGCAGGAACGGCCATTGTGGTGACCTTTGTGGGAGGCCTAATGTTTGCCAGTTGACGTCTTTTCGTTAAGATCTTTCCAGACATTTGGCTGTAGCTACAACATTCTTGCAGGTGGACGAATCCAGCCAACACTCGCTAGTGGAGCACAGCGAGTGCAGCCGCGACGGAGCCTCGTCCCCGGGGCACTCGCTGCTGCCGGATGAACTGAAGGTCGTGGATCTGAGGCTCAAGTCAGAGTCGCTGTCTATGGACGGCTCCAGCCAGGTAATACTGCTGATAACTGAGGAACATGACAGTCAAATTTGTTAGAGTGGGTCAAACTTCCAAAAAGATTTTTCTATGAGATCGAGGCGCACCTATATGTCAGAAAGTTCAGCGATCAGCAATTTTTATCTTTCTCCATACATGGAAAAAATTATCACGACTCATGGTCCAAGATGCAAATGTCGGTCAGCGCCAGCACGTGGCGGCGGAGGCGGCGCGCTTGCGGGTCGCACTGCGGGTGGCTGGGCAGTGAATGCGTTAACAAACAGAGATAAAGTTGTTGGGATCGACTTGAGATCTATGTGTCGTGCACAAACTGTTGTTAACGTATGATTCGCATCTCCTTTTCCAGGTCAGTTACGGCGGCTACGACCCAATCAAACTGTCCCCACCCACGCAATCACAGAACGATGAACCGACCACACTCGCGTCCTTCACGCAACAACTGCAAGCCATCCAGAACCAGGCGCAAACGGACAAGATGGTGGAGTCAGTCACCGCCGCCATCTTCAACACGGACGAAAACGCCGGACCCATGTACCCCACCATCATGGAACCCATCAGACAACTCATATCTTCAAAAACTAACCAAATCTCGAGCGAGATGAAGGCAATAAACCCGGAACTGATGATCACGGACTCCAATATGCCACCCAGTTCAGACCGTCTCATGGGTTTCCAGCAGCAACAGGTCACGTTCAATCCTTTCGGAGCTATGACCAAACTAGAAATGGAGCATAACCAGCTGGAACGAAGATTAGCGAGACAGAGCGCGCACATGGAAGCTCTAGTCGAAGACGCTATGAAATCTGCCACTGTGATGCTACCCTCAGACGCGGCTAAACTAGACGAGCTCGTCAACTCTAGAGTGGAGGATCACTTATCGGGCGGGACTTCACCGTCGTCAACGTCTCACGCATCGGACGTGTTACTGTCCCCCAACGCCGCAGTCGCGGGACGGAACTCTGCGCCCGAGCGCCTCCCCCCTATGCCGGCCTCGGCGATCTCTCCCGACGTCATCCTAGACCCTCAAGTGTCACCGAGCATGCTCTGCGACTCGGGCCCTCGCATAGTGCTCCCGTCCGGACAGAGCTCGCAGCACGACGAGCTGATGATGATGACGGACCAGGTACAACTGACCTCGGTGAAGACTCCTCCTGCGGCGGTCAAGTCCATGATCCTGAACGCGGCAGCGGAGATTCTAACCTCTGATACGACGATGAACGCTCTGGTGACGTCGGCGATTAACACCGCGAATATTCTGACGACGGAGAGCGCCACTCAGAGTATGAATGGTATGGGCGGAGGCATGAACAGCGAGCAGAGCACGCCGCCCACCGAGCCGCAAGGAGAGACGCCGCTGGTAGCCATGTCGCAAGCGGTCTCGCAGGCCGTCACGCAGGCGGTCTCGCAGGCCGTGTCGCAGGCGGTCTCGCAGGCCGTGTCGCAGGAAATGACGGCGCCCGTGCAGGGTCTCACGGACGTGAGCGACCAGGACCTGCTGTCCTACATCAACCCGAGCACCTTCGACCAAGGTATGTACATGGACCTGTACTGATTCATTAACGGTTCTTATAATAACTGCCGGTTTGTGTCACGATGTGTGCCTAATGGTGTTTATGTTTCTTGCAGTGTAAGCCAAGCGCCGCGGCCGCCAAGGTCCTTCTCGATGCATTCTCGGTGACGCGCCGAGGGCTCAAATACACGCAGTTTTTATGTGAATTTTTAATGGATGTCAATATTTATAAGTAATCTAAACTTATACATAATCTCACGAGAGGCGCGGCGGTGTTCAAGGACAATGATTCTCATGATATTTATAGTGACGGAACGTGAATCGGTCAATTAATTCATCATAAGTCAGTATTACAGGGCAAATAATCAGGACATTTATATTATGTACAGTTAAAGTCGATAAGCCTGTAACCGATCGACTTGGCTTCGCAAATAAGCTCAAAAACTTTTACCAAGTCAAAAGTATAAAGTTCATAAACCAGACTCTACGTGTGGTTCAAACAACGATGTGTACATAATATAAAACGTGTGTAGTGTAAGAGCGATTAAAAATAAAAAACTATTTAATTTGTATGTTGGATCGACAATGTAAATATTAGCGTAGCTTGGTGAATGTTGTATGTAGTTGGAACAAGTCGTTGTAAAAGACATGATCCAATAGTTCAGAAAAACTGATGTTTTGAAATATACCTAAATGTCAAAAGTAGATTAAATTATATTAGTCAAGGTCGAAGGATCAGTTAGTTCAAAATTAATGGTTTGGCAAAAACAATCATATCATGAACAGAAAATTTTAGTTTTTATTTGATTTCAAAGAAATGTTAACCTGTAACCAGAGGCATTATTTATTATAGTTAAATATTAAGAGCTGTCAATGTGCAGATTGTCTTGGCTTTATGTTAAAGTTTTGAATGTACCATTAATTAGATAACATAGAATGTTGTGCGTTTTGTGGTTATTGATAGCAAAATTTATGAAATTTTTATTTTGACCAAAGTCTACAACGAATTACGAGACTTTTAAATATTAATATTACACATAACATTGTATATTATTTTAATTGTTGTATATGATTGTGATATATACCTGAAAATAAATATTGTTAATCATTATAGTACTTTATTTTATACTTTGTAAGGAAAACTGTACTGATGTGATGCTAGAGCAAAGAATATTTTAACAATGTTATGCACAATTATTATGTTATATGTTATTTTTTATTATGAATCGAATGCTACATATTTAATGTGCCATTTAATATAAAATGTAATCTTAGTGTAAGTATGTATACATATGTGATGCATATCGTTTCTAATTCAACGATTGTTTTGACCGACACAGTTAGACGCGTGCCTTGAAACATATACTATTTACAACCACCCTTTTATATACGAACATATATATTTGCTGTTGTTATATGTCAAAAATATGTATTGGAGAATAAATTATTTACTAATAGTTTCTTTAGTGAGTTAAGACGAGGCTTGTGTTTTAACGTAAAACAACAGCAACTACCATATTGTTTGACAAATATACACAATATCTTAACTAATTAGGGACCATAAATTATATAAAGTTATAAACAACATTTATAATATTGGTATATAAATATAACTGACCACATCCTTGCATTGTTGTCATATTTTTATACAAGATATATTATACTAAATCGGATACATGAGTATTTTATAATATAGTATTGGACCAGAGCCCTGAGTTCGGTTTTGTATGGGATTTACGTAGTTCCATGTCCGCACGGTAGAGGCGCTGTACCAAAGCCCACAGAAACATAAGATGTCACGATGTCTCGATACTACCCTCAAACCGAACTCAGTGGTAAGGTAGTACTATACGTAAAGTTGATCTGTTCTCAGAACTCTGGTCTTGTTAATGAGCAGAATCTCGAATGAGTCTTCAAATTTAGTGCTAGAATAACTGAAACTTTACTATTATATAGGTTCTGTTGAGCTGAATGTATCAGCGGCCAAATCCGTTGTTATGACGATATGATTTTATTCAATGTGATACATCACATATTAGTTTGGTTGTTTCATTTTTATTTAAGTCTTCCATTGGTATGTACCTAGTTATGGGGAAGTGTCTATGAGAATTGTTTTTTATAAAGCGCGAGAAGATTTTTTGTCCGTCCTAAAAGAGGAGACGGGAGTAGCCACTAGTTCTCGTTGGTTGGCGCAAATGTGGAGATGAATGAATTGGTTTGTTTTTAAATGGCGAAATGCTGGCAACTTTGCCCGTTTAATTGTAAAAAGAGCCAGCATTTTGGCCACTAGGTATTATGATCTCAATATCCCTAAGTTTTTTTTTATCTTTTCTACACTGTATGAACAGCTAGCAAATTGTACATAAATAAGTTGACTGCTTTTGAAATCACAAAAGGCTTCTTTTGTAAAAGGGTGCGTCCAGATGAATCAGATTTGCTAATCAATTGTTTGTTGATTTCAATGTTCATAGTAAGGATAGTAAGTACCGAGCGCTTATATTTCTATGGAGCGTTCCTGATTGGTGCGCTAAACGCGGCAGCGGCGCGGTTCAGATTCGGTACTGCGTACGTGACCAGTAGCCATCTGGCATTTAACCGAGCCGAACAAAACAAATGAAAGTATTTTTATCACTCGAACCTAATGCCCTTTTCACATGCATACGGCTACCGTCTAAATATCGAACCAAAATCGCCTCAAGTAATTAATACCCCCCTCATGTCAATAAAAGCTAGGTCAACCTAGAAGAAGCCTAAGCCAAGATCTTCAGAAGCAGCCACCATAACACCGTCTAGCAATTCCATAATTTGCGCCAAAATCCGTACTTCCATTTTATTTTGTAGTTAATCGTTTCGGTAGCCACTTCTCCCCTATACTGTATTATATGTACGTCCCCTAGAATAGTGCTCTAGTCGGTCTTATCAATGAATGCAACTTGCCGCAAGGTCACGGTGATCAGTATATGTATCTTATTTGTTTTGATGTAAGTAATTCATTAAATGTTATTGAAAATTATGATGTTTTTATTTATTTATACACATAAAGGTTGTTTGTAAGGAGTGATCTTAAAGACCAGGTCAGGGCCCGTACCTAGGTACTCAAAACGAAAATCGAAGATTCTGATTCGTTTTCGTACAAACGCGATCTTATGCAAGTTACATATGACTTCGTTTTGCACGAAAACGAATCAGAAACTGATTTTCGTTTTCCGAGTAGGCCTCCAGATTCATTACATTCTGCCAATAAAACAACTAAATGCCCCAGTAGTAAGTTGTGCGCTACCCCAGCGGCATGTCGACTCGGATCTACATAGATGAAAATTATAGAAAAATATATATGTAGTATAATTATAGAAAAATGTATGTATAGTATAATTATAGAAAAATGTATATATAGTATAATTATAGAAAAATGTATATATAGTATAATTATAGAAAAATGTATGTATAGTATAATTATAGAAAAATGTATGTATAGTATAATTATAGAAAAATGTATATATAGTATAATTATAGAAAAATGTATGTATAGTATAATTATAGAAAAATGTATGTATAGTATAATTATAGAAAAATGTATATATAGTATAATTATAGAAAAATGTATATATAGTATAATTATAGAAAAATGTATATATAGTATAATTATAGAAAAATGTATATATAGTATAATTATAGAAAAATGTATATATAGTATAATTATAGAAAAATGTATATATAGTATAATTATAGAAAAATGTATGTATAGTATAATTATAGAAAAATGTATACAGGGTTACAGGTTAAGTCGACCTAGATCCTGGAGGGGGTTGTAGTTTCCACCATTTCTGACTGATTTCACTATGAAACACCCTACCCCAAACTTAACCGTTTTTAAGTTATTGGACTATGAAGTTTTTTTTAAAAATTACCGACTTTTAGCCTATTGACCAATTTTTTTTTGGGTCTTTGTCTCTAATTTATTTGTGTTTACGATTTTTGTGTAGTAGATGAGTTGCTTTATTATTCTTAATACTAAAATTGCAGTTAACTAAACCAACTGGGTCGCAGCAGACGATTGATAGTAATACATTGAAATGAACTCATAAAAATATTTTTTAATTTCAGAAATATTTTAATAAATATCTATGACAGCCATGC
The DNA here is from genome assembly GCA_963662085.1 of Eupithecia inturbata. Lineage (NCBI taxonomy): Eukaryota > Metazoa > Arthropoda > Insecta > Lepidoptera > Geometridae > Eupithecia > Eupithecia inturbata. The sequence continues at coordinate 1,484,944 of OY759180.1, read as the reverse complement.
TGCAGATGTGCCTAATAATATCTACGTTTCATCAGCTATTCAACAAGATAAAACAAGCTAGGGTGTTATCAGAATTCTTAGAAAAAACTTCTTCTTCGTCTTAGAACTTGGACTATCGCAGTGGAAAGTGTGGTTTACGGTGAATACTGCCGGCCTCTACCCCTATCATTACACGCCGGTACAAGTTATTGAAGAAGGAGATCCTGTGAGGAGATTGGATTTCTGCAGATTCATGCTCAATGCAGATTTAGAGGACCCATCATTTCTGAGAAATATCTTGTGGACTGATGAGTCGAAATTTGATAAAGACGGCATAACGAATTACCACAACGCTCATTATTGGGCCCCGAAAGTACAAAGAAATCCCAATAAGAAGCGGACTAAGGGATCACAAAGACGATTCAGTTTGAATGTTTGGATGGGAATCATATCGAACCATTTGATTGGGCCTTACTTTCTTCCTGACAATTTAAATGGAGAACGTTATGAAAACTTTTTAATAGAAGATTTACCCGAGCTACTAGAAGATTTACCACTTAATCTCATACGCGACATGAGGTTTCAGCATGACGGTTGCCCTGCACACTACAGGAGAAGCGTCAGAGAATGGCTAGACACTAATTATCCTAATAAGTGGATCGGGAGAGGTGGACCCATACCGTGGCCAGCTAGAAGTCCAGACCTGACCCCGATGGATTTTTATGTGTGGGGACACATGAAGAGTTTAGTTTACAATGAACCGAATCCAATCACATCTGTTGATGTTTTGAGACAAAGAATAATCGATGCGGCGATTGAAATAAGAAGGGGATTAACAACTGGTGTAGTAAAAGTGGATTAAGACACAGAATGAGAGTTTGTGTACGAAACAGAGGCGGACACGTGGAACATGAATTGTAATTGTAGGCTTTTATGTAAAAATTGTAATAAAAGTCATTTTGTACCTATTTGGATTTTTTTATTTTGTTTTCTGAAGTGGGTACCATTATTTTTTACTACTACCTGAGACCCTTTCATCAAAGTTTTTTCTAAGAATTCTGATAACACCCTAGCTTGTTTTATCTTGTTAGATAGCTGATGAAACGTAGATATTTTTAGGCACATCTGCAGCATGGCTGTCATAGATATTTATTAAAATATTTCTGAAATTAAAAAATATTTTTATGAGTTCATTTCAATTTATTACTATCAATCGTCTGCTGCGACCCAGTTGGTTTAGTTAACTGCAATTTTAGTATTAAGAATAATAAAGCAACTCATCTACTACACAAAAATCGTAAACACAAATAAATTAGAGACAAAGACCCATAAAAAAAATTGGTCAATAGGCTAAAAGTCGGTAATTTTTTAAAAAAACTTCAAAGTCCAATAACTTAAAAACGGTTAAGTTTGGGGTAGGGTGTTTCATAGTGAAATCAGTCAGAAATGGTGGAAACTACAACCCCCTCCAGGATCTAGGTCGACTTAACCTGTAACCCTGTATATAGTATAATTATAGAAAAATGTATGTATAGTATAATTATAGAAAAATGTATATATAGTATAATTATAGAAAAATGTATGTATAGTATAATTATAGAAAAATGTATATATAGTATAATTATAGAAAAATGTATATATAGTATAATTATAGAAAAATATATATATATAGTATAATTATAGAAAAATGTATATATAGTATAATTATAGAAATATGTATATATAGTATAATTATAGAAAAAAATATATATATAGTATAATTATAGAAAAATGTATATATAGTATAATTATAGAAATATATATATATATAGTATAATTATAGAAAAATGTATATATAGTATAATTATAGAAAAATGTATATTAGGTTTCTTTCATGAAAGCTAAAACAAATCATTTAATGAGTACCTACCTGTAGGCTACCTACTTAATTTACACACAAAACACGTCGTCTAGACCCAGGTATTAGATAAAAGCTTTGCTGCACCGAGCAGGAAGCATGAATTCATACCTAGGTACCTACATAATATTTACTTTCAGACGTGACGATAATCATCCTTACTAAATACAGCCTAATTGAATTGAAATGATCGAAATGATGACACTTATGTATTAAAATAACTGAAATAGCTTTTCTCCACAACTGTACAAAAATAGGAAAATCTGTAAGATAAAATTAAGGTAAGGTAAATGTTCCTACCGGCCACTTTATAATGATCTTTCGTATTTGGTCGGTTACTAAGCCAAACTACACTACGCTGCACGCTGGGGTCACGCACGCGTAGTAAGGTGCAGTGCTGGCAGGGAGCGGTACGCGCGCGACTGAACCACATGTATCTCGTTAGGGGATGGAACGTTGGTGATCTTCCAACACAAACATGGTAGGTAATTAACCCGTTCACAATGCATTCGTCAATCTACGATAATAAATATATCTTACCTGGCCTACTATTAGACAGGTTTCAAATAGGAAAGAAACTAAATAGGTACCTACTTACTATATTATAAAAGCGTGAGCTAACATTGTTTTGGATTGGGGCGTAAAAAGAAAGACTAAAATCAACATTGCACTTCATATAATTCGAATTATTTATATTATACATACAATCAATATGTATATGAGCATATTATAACGTCTATTTGCCTAATTCATAATAATTATACTAACAGAACCCCGACGCTTATAGGAAAGTATTTAATAGTTTAATTGGATTTATAGGATAAATAAATTAAATGTCTAAATATGAACATAAGGTGAAGGTACAGAACAGTACGAAGATAATTAGTAGGATGGCAACCCAGGCGGGTAAGGTACCTGTGGACAAATAACAACTGTTAGTAAAATGTTTGCGGGCAGGTCTAGACGCGAGAACCGGCACTCATACTCACTTCTATGAGGCAGCGAGTGCACACAGAGACAGTTGTCGACGGAGATGGACAACAGCGCGGCCTCGGAGCGCGCACACACGGGCGGACCGAAGCCCCGGACGCCGAGGAACTCCAGACCCGTCACAAACATCATGTGAGCGTTGCGGACGTGGAGGACTCGCTGGAACCAAATAATTACTGATACATTACCGTACATTACATGATTACTGCAATGGCTCAATCACCCAAAGTGGATCTTGGCCTCCGACAACATTTCTCCAACTTCATAGAGCCTCAGTTCAAATGTGTTCCTCGCTAGATAATAGTGCTATTTATTCCATTGTCTGTCGTCGTATGATTCCCAGTGTCGTACGAGGCATTTCTGCTCGCCCAAGCGAGTGTTACTCAACTCAACAAACAAAAATTACCTGTAAACTGAACGCGACGTAAACATCAACGGACCCGCTGAACATAGTACCGACGCCCACGAATCTCCCGTCGTCCCGCACAGCCAACGCTGACAGCGACTCGTTGATGACAACCGTCCGCGTTAGCGAGCCGTTGGTGGGGTTCCATTGTTGGAGGAGGCCTTTCTGCTTGCCCGAGCGAGTCAGGGGATTGGCAATCGTGAACATTCGGCACGCGTTCGGCTTGTCCTCGATTGGGGCGAATCTGGAAAATAACACATAAGTTACAATAGGTCCTACACACAAGCAAATTCAGTCAGGTTATTATTTAATTAATATAAAAAGAACAATTAACAGGACAAACTAAATAAAACCATTTAAAACTATAGACAGGTGTTAATAGTTTTAATAATTAAAATTAACATCGATTTTAAATATCTAGGGCATTATATCACCGACGACCTTAAAGACAATGTTGACATTGAAAGGGAACGTAGGGCTCTAGCGGTGAGGGGTAACATGTTGATTCGTAGGTTTTCCCGGTGTTCAGAAGAAGTCAAAATAACGCTTTTTAAAGCCTATTGTCAGGGTTTCTACACCGGGAACCTATGGATCAGCTACAACAAACGGCCGCTGGAGACCCTACGCATCCAGTACAATAATATATTTAGGATGATGTTGGGACTGCCTCGATTTTGCAGTGCATCGGGGATGTTTGCGGAATACGAGACGGATGGCTTTGCTGCCATCCCCCGTAAAAAGACCGCATCCCTAATGCGCAGGGTACGTGACAGCCCCAACACCATCCTAAAAACCATAGCAGGTAGAATCACCTCCCCCCTGTGGAAATGTTTCATGGGGAGAGTGATTTCATTTAATTTAGTATGATTATTTTTTTTTTTTTTTTGTATGGCTAACCCTAATTATAAGTTCTAATAGTATGTACTAACAAATGATGAATCTTAGTTATTTGAATTAAAATATTTTTATTTTTATTTTATTTATTTATTGATGAGAATTTGTTTAAAAAAACGAAGTATTCTTAAGTTTTGCGGAGAAAAGCGTCTGAGAAATTTCAAAATAATTCCATAATGTAGCACTTTTGTGTTTTGAAGTTGACATGATTACTATTTATTTGACCCAAACGACTAGTTTTAAATGATATGCACACACAAACTAATTACTATTACGTAATTCTTAATTTTATTTGCATGGATAAAAAAGCACGACCACAGTCAACTTAGCGAAATGGGGGCGAGTGCGAGGCCAAAGTGGGCGGGCGAAACAAGACACTGAAGTTAGTTCGAATAGACGAGACAACACGCGCGTTTACATTACATTTTTAAACCGCGAAATTTTAAAAGAATCGTTGAATCGGCCATAAAAATATCGTCGATGCCGATATATCGGCAACAATATCGGTATCGGATGCATCCCTAGTATTGTTATATGTGCATAGTATATGCGCATAGCGCATTCAGAATCACAAATTTTAATAAACCGATTTACCCCATTTTCAGGAAAATTTAAAAATCCTGACATACGTGTTCAATAGTTTTGTATTCTCTGTAAGTTTCAAGCTAATTGGGCCACTGGTTAAAGAGCTACAAAAAAAACCTCAAACACTTCAACCCTCATTTTACCCTTTTTAAGGGTTTTTTTGAAAATTCCTGAAATACATGTTTTAATTTATTATTATATTGATATATACAGATAATTTCAGGTTAATAGCATTATGCATTACAAAGTTACAGACATTTCAGTACGGAGCCAAATTACGAATCATAAACTTTAAACACCCGATTTACCCCATTTTCAGGAAAATTTTTAAAAATCCTGGAACACGTATACAATTGTTTTGTATTCTTAGTACTCTGTGCAAGTTTCTAGCTAATTGTGCCACTGGTTAAAAAGCTGCAAAAGACAATTCCAAAAATCCCTTCTTAGCGGGAAGTTGTGTAGTAGAAATTTGAAAAGCAGGTACCTACCTGCTTTTCAAATTTCAGTTGATTCCCCTGTTGTTATCGTTATCTTTCAATACACAATTTAGTGCGCGCAGGTCCAACACAAGCAATCTTTTTGCTTTGTTAACTTTTTATTTTTACAACCCCCTGACTAGATTGGCCCGACAATGATTATAGCTAAGGACGACATTGTAATACATTTTTTTCCGAGATTGAGCCATATCACAACTCTAAAATCAATTCAATGAAGTCCCTGATTCTGTGCTTACATTATTGTGGAATTAGGTATGTGAGCGTAATAACTTTATTCCTTTGCTTTTGTTTTAAATATTTTTACGATTTACCTTTTTGCTCTACATGTTTTGCTTGTAATATGATTTTCAGTATGCACATAGGTTGTGTTACAATCAAGTTTCAGACCTACATTATTATTTCAAGATTGTAATTTTTTGTAGTTGTTATATGTTATGTGCGTCTTACATAATAAACAAAATAAAAAAGAACTGACTACTATAAAAAATGTTATGAGTGATATTCTTATCTCGCGTGTATGTATATACCGAATTTGTATCAATGTCTCCTGCGGTTTTTAGCACAATAGTTCTGTGGTTTTCACAGTGTTGTTGCTTCGTCAGAGCTTTACTTCAAAACTTTCATGGCCCAAGACGCACATGGTCCATCTGCAGCGCCCGCCTCTCCGGGTCGCACCGCCCCGCGCTGAGGCTTTACGATTCGCTGATGACGCTGAACCGGATGGTGGATGGCCTAGCCACAGCTTCGCGATGCATCGGTCTTGGCATGAATTTGGATAAAACCAAAGTCATGATCAATAGCCACATTGATCCAGGACCGGTCGTCGTACATCTCGAAATTGTTTTCGAGTACACTTACCTCGGGCAGATTCTGCAGTTAGGTAAGAACAATTTCGAGAAGGAGGCCAAGAGGAGGGTTTAGCTAGGCTGGGCAGCGTTCGGGAAACTACGTCGAGTCTTCTCGTCATCCATACCGCAATGCTTGAAAACGAAAGTTTTCAACCAGTGCGTCCTACCCGTTATGACCTATGGAGCTGAGATGTGGACACTCACGGTAGGGCTGGTCCACCAGTTCAAAGTCGCTCAGCGAGCTATGGAAAGAGCTATGCTCAAAGTTTCTCTGAAGGATAGGATTCGTAACGAATACATCCGACAGAGAACCAAAGTTACCGACATAGCTAAGAGAATTAGCAAGCTGAAGTGGCAATGGGCTGGCCATATCTCGCGAGTAACTGACAACCGTTGGGGTAAACGTGATTTCGAGTGGAGACCGCGACTCGACAAACGTAGTGTAGGACGCCCTCCGGCCAGGTGGGATCTGCGAAAGACGGCCTATGTCCAGCAGTGGACTAAGATATGTTGATGATGATGATGATGATTCTTTATTTTATTAAAATTAGAAATTTGTAATTGTGTATTTAAACGTAAATGTGTGTTAGTGTAATACCTGGATCAATTGTCTGATATAAATGATTTTTATTTATTTATTTATCATCATCATCAGCCCGTATACGTCTTAAGTAGAAAACCTATTGTAAAAGAGGAAATAAATGGAATTACCGTATTCGTTGAACAGAAGTTATTTTTCAATTAAATTACAACAAGACGCCCTCTGCGTCGCAGTGTTCGAAAAAGGCCCGCCTCACAGAAGGGTGCGAGTTCGATTCTCTGCTTAGCTTGGGGCTAGATGATGCTGTGTGAATTGTCCAGCAATATTAATTTATTGGTCGTGGGCCACAGTCAGAGCTTTAATAACATGAGAGTTATTGGTGCAGCGGAAGTGTCACGAGAACGCCCATTCCAATTAGGTAAAACCGTGTTCGGATTCTAGTAGCGACCAAATACTAGCATCTATCCCAAAAACTTACCTATGTAAGGACATAGGAACATTACAAGGAACACGAGCAACACGAACACCAAGCATTCACTGTATGACTCCGATCAAGGAGAAACTCGCTGTCATGTCGTATAAATAAGTAAAATACATTGCATTGAAGAGAGAAAAGTGGAGGAAATTGCATCATTACACCGACAAGAGCTAGGCTATTTCATCTACAGGGTGTTTGGCAGACCGTGTGCCATAATATGGCACACGGTCTGCCGAACATCATATTATGGTAACTGGGTGTAGGTGGAACCAAGTGCAATAGCTTGGTAGCTTTTTAACCGTGAAAAGCCTCTCGGCTATTTTTAAGATTTTGTTTATCCGAAATTTGAACTATCTAAATAGTTCAAATTTCGCACTAATGCTGAAACCTTTTTTGTATGAAATAACATGGCTTACAATTTTTTTTATAATGTATCTGGCATGTGAGCCCGTCGAACTATTAAAATGAATATTTAAATGAGATCTAGGTAAATCAACGAGGAAAGTTCAACATTTTATTGATTTTATCTATTTAAACTTATAATAAAACTGTAACAGGTCCAATTCTGCACATTGAAAATATTTTTCGGGCCATCTCTATCTATCTCACTCTAATAACAATACTGAAGCCAAATAGTAGATGGTGTCACAAGGAAACAAAATAATGTATTTAGTAGTGAGGGATTCTGCGTTAGCTGCGTAGCGTTGTGTATTTAAAGTACGTCGCTCGAGGTTAAATAATTTTGGTACCGTGTGGTACACTCTGCTTTTCATCCTAAACTATGAGAAACAATCATCATACGAGAAAAATAAATAAGAGATGATTTTAGTAGTGACCAATATTTATATTTAGGTAATAAATAACCAAATTACAAATTTATTTCTGGTTTTAATATTTCACTTTCACTGCTAGAACTTTATTCAATTTGTGTGAATCTATAATAATTTGATGAAAGTAATAACAAAACGCAAAAAGTTCCCGCGTATTCTTTCTTTTTCATTTGGACAGCCAAAGCCGCGTCGGCCCGTCACTTTTTTATTACCGGCCAGGACTTTATTGAAGCGAATTGCGTTCAAACTTTAATTAAATAGTGTTCCAAATTCAATAATAATTTCGTCACTGATATTAAGTGCGCTGGAAGAACCCACTTTGTTCGCACTTATCGAGAAACCCTTTACCTCTCTTCGAATAGATGAAATGAAAACTGTATTTTTTTCATTTTAGTCTGTTTGTCTATCTCGTGACCACGCATCACGCCGAAACTACTGAATGAACTCAAATGAAACTTGGCATGATTTGAGTTCATACTACGAGGAAGGACATATGATACTTTTTATCCCGGAATTCAGTACGGTTCCCTTGCGAGAGGGGATGAAAGGCAAATTTCTTGGCCGCGCATTAAGCCGACACTTCTGAATGATTTCAAATGAAACAAATGGCATGATTTGAGTTGTTAATACTACGAGAAAGGACATATGATAATTTTTATCCTGGAAACCAAGAACGGTTCCCTTGGGAGAGGGGATGAAAGTCAAAATGTGCTGCTGTATGAATTCAAATAAAACTCATAGGATATTTTTATTCCTGGAATTCACTACGGTTCTCTCGGGAAAGGGGCTGAAAGTCAAAATGTCTACTTAGTTGCGTAATTCACTATCGCGTTGTCCGATTTGATCGATTCTTTTTTTGTTCGAAACATAGTTCATAATCTATCAAATTTATTGCATGAATACATGTTATAAAAGTTGTTAATTATAACAAAAAACATTCCATTAGATTACTAATGGAATGTCACAAGGTATTCTGCCCTATTGGGCGTGCAACGTCTTAAAATGTACAATAACAACTAATACAATTCTAAAGAAAATATTACATAAAATTCACAGACACATAAAGAAGTAATAATACTACATACATTTAAAAAAAACAGTAGAATGTCAAGTAAAATGTACAAATACTCCATGAGATCTTCATGAACATGATGTTTGGTTATTTTCCTTGTCATCCACTTACGCCTTCAAAATTAGATGTTCATAAACCCCTTGCTTCTTGCCCGGGCAATCGCGAACAAAGTCACGGGTACAGCTAGTTTATAATAAGGACGTAACCTACTTATTATAGAACTTACTATGTGAAATGAGTGTCATGGGAAAGGCCCCTTATTAAAATCTATCTTCATCAATTTGACAATCAAATAACTCGCATAAGGCCCGCGCGGGCTCACTAGTGGTGGCTCACACGCGGCGGCGAGGTTCAGCTATTTAATTATGAAAATGTAACAGATAGATTCCGACATAGTTACTTTCGCTCTTATAATATAAGTTGTTAGTATGGCACAGATTCCTAAACTTACAGTCAGGTACAACATCCGCTGGCTTACTCATGTGCTTATGAAATATTCACAACCAGCGCTCGGTTGTGAAGTCACCTCATACAGGTTTCATCTGAAAGCCAGCGCGACCTTGCATTAATGTGATTAGGCTGAGTTGGAACCCTTTGACCTGCCCCGGCCCCGTTACAGCGCAGGGCAGAGCACACACTTGGTAGTACAGCGCAGGGCAGAGCACACACTTGGTAGATGACTCACCCACTACCTAGCTTATTTTTCAATTTTGTATTCAGTCTGTGAGTTAGGTAGGTATCTACTATTTTATATTTTGCTTTTCTTTGTTTTGTTCTGTGCTGTATCTTTGTTGTGTCAATAAATGTCTCTCTATCTCTATCTCTTGTAGCAAACTACGAACCTGCATCTCCTGAAAAGGTATTTAGTGCCGTTTGGCGGCTGGCAGGTGATCTTCAGGAGAGGCTCAGCCTTCTTGTTAGTAGCCCAGATGTTAGCAAGCCCGTCCTTACCAATGCTCACGAGTCGGCTGTCACATGGGCTGAAGTCTAGGTCGTCCAGCTGAAATCAAAGTTTTCAATTTTATTTCAACCCTTACTTTGCTAACTTCACATTTTGAATCATGGACCTACAAACTTCTGAATTTTTAAATTACTTCTTAACCCCCGAATACTCAAACGCAAGTTTAATTTAAGCAAGTCTTATACATATTCCATTCAATTATTTTCTTTTTGGTAGTTTGACTGACAATCAAATATGTAGTCATGTCCTAAAGCTTTACCAATTTGATTTTTTATGTCAATCGATTTTTGGTAATCGATTTTGTTATTGTTGCTTTTTTTGTTTGTTGATTTTTTATTATTTTACAGACTACAAAGGCATCTAAATAACTTTATTTTTTGAATCAGAATATTCAATAGAATAAAATAGTATTATTAATGTTGTTTTATTTGCTACGTGCCCGCGGCATTACTCGCGTTTTTCCGTGATAAAAAGTAAAGACAGATTGAGTTACTGTGAAAAACTATCTTTCATACGTCCCCATAGTGAAAGTCAAAGTCAAAAACTCTTTATTTCCATAAATACAATAAATGTACACTTAAAAAAGGTCAAATTCTTAATAATTAAACACTGACACGGAAATAAAGTGATATTTTTGATTTCAGTCGCTTCGGTATGTAGACTAAAGTAAAGAAGCGACGAAGAAACCTTTAGCCTGTTAGTTGTTATTTTTCGAGTTGGAGCAAATCCCGTTCCAAGCTCTTTTATCCTCTAGATAATCTGATATTTTATAGTAGGCCTTTTTACACAAGAAGGTTTTGAAATTTGTTTGAATTTATTTACTGATAATTTTTGCAACTCACTAGGAGTTTTTTATGTAGACAGATTCGCATCTCTATCTGTCAAAAGTAACTGTGCCTATGAAATACTTCATTATGGCATTCAGCCTTCATTCACTCACCTGTCAACAATTATTAACTTCATTGTCATGCATAAACCAAACAGAAAATAAATTCGTGGACAGGGTAGAAGTCGCGATTTTTTGACATAAATGAAAATCTGTCAAACATTTGTCTCTTCGGACATGTTTAATCTGAGTTGAGTATTCTAGGGTAAATATATTCTCACACTCTTCTACAGGTCCCCCTAGCATAAACACTATACCTAGACAAGCTTTTCTTTTGCAAGAATAGAAAATATTATCTCCACATTGGGTGGTCAGTTTAGCAGCACCCCATCCCACACGCAAAAAGGGCCTACCTGTGGCCTAGTTGGGGAAAATAGTCCAGCAACAATTAACAAGTATCTATCATTGCTTTTAAGGTGTATGAGGTAGCTTCAAGGATACAGTGTAAAGTTTTAATTTCATATTACTGAACTGGATCTTGGATTCATAATAAACAAGCATTGTTTTAATTTATTGCTTTAGGCATTTACTTGGTTACTTACTAAACTCTTTAATATTTCTATGAGTATATGTGCACCTGCAGGGCTGTTCAGATTCTTTGTTAACGTATCTGACAAAATTTAAATATTTAAGCATTTTTTAAAAAATTCTGCATTCTCTTGTATAAATTATTTCAATGTTCCATTTATACTATTCTCATCATAATAATCTTAATGTAGTTACTATTCTATAGACTATTTTAGGGCATCTTGATATCACCTCTTTAGTATGTCCCTCCAATTCAAACAAGAGCTCCATCTTAGGGAAGCTCCACATGCGGACCTTTGTGTCAATTCCACCTGTGGCCATCAGCTTGCAGCTGGGACTGACCCGCACCACTCGCTGAAGTGGATCATTACTGAAATACATCAAATTTAAAGTGGTGTGGAAAAAGCTGGTAATTAATTGGGCCCATCTAATTGTCAGTAGGTATGCTAATTTAAATGAGTTGAGAGATAACCTACTGACCTAATTTCTCAATAGATTTAATGTATTCAACTAAGAATATTGATTTTAACAGCTTATTACCCAAAATCAGTCTGCACGCTGTCACTAGGTCTGATTTCAAATGATATTCTCTTTTCTGTGGTGTTACAGTTGCTGTCTTTTTTAGATATGTTATCGTTCTCTGAAACGGTGCGCCGCCGTCTTCGTACTAAGCCATTCTCTGCACGAAAGCTGCCTCGTCTCATCTCCGCTGCATCCACCATCCGCATGTTCACTTTGTACAGCTGACAGTGGCTCTCCTGCCCCGCCGCCAGATACGTCCGGTTCTTCTGGCTCTTCACGGAGCAAGTCATCACCACGTTAGGACCTGTCTCATGCCGCATCACCTCCTCAGCCACAAATCTTGTCCCATTGTGCGATAATTCGAATATTTCCTACAACAACGCAACACAATTAAATTCTTCACGCTAGAATGCGTCAGATACATCGATATGCAGTCGACTTGCAATGAATTAACCAGCTGACACGTACTCTGATGCAACTTAAGAAAACTAGTTTCTTTGTGTACCATGAATGCAAATACTTACGAATCCATTAGCGACGCCTGTGTTCGATGCCCCTCCACCCCCAGCTACGAGAACATGCCGGTTCGTAAGGGTTTGAAGGGTGTAGAGTGGAAAATCCACCCTGGCCAGTAAACCATCGCATCTTTTTTTCGACATCTCGGATTAGAACATCAAATTCACTGACTCCACTGCGTCTATGCAACCTTTTGCTATCTGGGTGCTAGGGATAGCCACATTAGTCCACGTTTGTCAACAAATCAATAGAATAATGGCGAAATTTCATAGAATTCAACAAAAAGGGATCCAAAACTTCGGAAGATTTCCCTAAGTTCCAACATGACAAAAGTCATTTTTTTACTTTGACATTGATATTACAATTTTATTTACGAGTACAGCTTCACGTCGTGTTCTAATTTTATTGCAGAAAAGAGAATTTTTTTGAATTTCCAATCATGATGTTAAATCAAATAGTATTTTTCTTTCGTTTTACGACTATAAAATCAAGAAGGGAATATAGAAATAAGTTTAGAAACTAAAGCAATAATATGAACTGTCCTCGTAAACGATCCACTTTTTGATTTGACAGAAAGTTCGGCTCCTAAGTCCTAAGCCCAACCAAAGTTCCAAAGCAAAAATGTCAACAATGTCAAAATGAGATACGTGAACGATGTCGATACCTATTGAATTGAATTTATTTTGTGACTAATTTGCCTATTTAAAATATAAAATGAACCACGACGAGATCAAGGCTGTTGTACAGGAAAAGTTTCTATCCAGCGAACACGTCACAGCCTTCCTGAACGATGCCAAAGTGTTACATCCCGAGTGGGTGAAGAAGGATAGATTGCTGGCTATCGCCGAGTTCGGGGATGAGAAGGCCGTGTTCTGTTTGTGTACATCGAGCTGCCCACCGAAGTCCTTCACCGACCTATCCATAGAAATAGTGCTGCCGATCGATAATACGTTCAAATGTGAGATCGACAACAAGCCATCTGACCCCGAGGCAGTGTTGTACCTCAACCTGCAGTCGCGCGGCACTCAGTACAAGTTCGAGATACAGATGACCCCGCGCGTCGACAACTTTGTCGACGACCTCTTCCGAGGTATAGAAGCGGTCAACAAAATGTCTACTCAGCCAGAATTCGCGTGGACGAAAAAATACAACAGGAAGAGTGATGATGATGTCATTATCCAGAGCCTAGTTGTCCAGCGAAGCGGAGTGGCGAGCACGCATGGCTCCGCACCGCTCGCCATCCGGGAGAGTATTATAAAACACAAGATGTTTGATAGAGAACTTGACTATACTTACACTAAAAACTTGTCAATATTCTGTGGTACTTGGAATGTGAATGACAAGCCTCCAGTGATCCCTCTGAAGGGCTGGCTGAGCATCGACAAGGAACCTCCTGACATTTATGCTGTTGGGTTTCAGGAACTGGACCTGTCTAAGGAGACCTTTCTATTTGACCAAACACTGAGAGATGAGGAATGGTACTGCGCGGTTATAAACAATGTGGACTCCAGAGCTAAGTATGTTAAAGTTGAGAAAGTAAGGCTAATAGGAATGTTGCTTATTGTCCTCATAAAAGCCAAGTATATGCCTCATGTGAGAAATGTTGTTTGTGACACTGTTGGAACTGGAATCATGGGCAAGATGGGAAACAAAGGAGGTGTGTCAATAAGGTTTGATCTCCACAGTACCTCATTATGCTTTGTTAACTCACACTTGGCTGCACATGTTGAGGAGTATGAGAGAAGAAACCAGGACTTCAAAGATATCTGCAACAGGACAAGGTTTGCACAGCTTAACCAGCCTCCCAAAGCAATAAAGGACCATGACCACATCTACTGGCTAGGAGACCTCAACTACCGAATAACTGAACTAGACCCAACTACAGTCAAAAATATGGTCAATAAAGGCAATTTCGGACCCATCATAGAATGGGATCAGTTGAAGCAACAACACAAGCTAAACAATGTATTTGCAGGGTACATGGAGGGCCCTATCGGATTCAAACCCACCTATAAATATGACCCAGGCACCGACAACTGGGACTCAAGTGAGAAGAACAGAGCTCCAGCTTGGTGTGACCGAATATTCTGGAGAGGGGACAGCATTGCACAACTAGCTTACAGGAGCCACCCCTCCCTCAACATCAGTGATCACAAGCCTGTGTCAGCATTGTTCAGGTCATCCATCAAAGTGATTGATGAGGAAAAATACAGGAAGATTTATGAGGAAGTTATTAAACATTTAGACAAATTAGAGAATGAACAGATACCGCAAGTCAAGGTTGACATTACAGAAATAGACTTTGGAACTGTGAGATACCTAGAGCTTCAAGCCAGGACAATCACAGTTAAAAATATAGGAAAGCTACCTGTGGAATTTGAATTTATCAAGAAGTTAGATGAATCTAGCTTCTGCAAAGAATGGCTGATAGTGGAACCTTATAAAAAATGCATTTGTGCTGATGAGGAGTGCGAAATCCAACTCAAAGTACTAATAAATAAGACCTCAGCCTGTAAAATGAATGCTGGAGCTGACAAACTGTATGACATTCTTGTTCTCCACCTCTCTGGTGGTAAGGATATATTCATCACAATTAATGGAACATACCAGAGAAGCTGCTTTGGATGTTCAATTGAAGTACTGGTCAACTTGAACATGCCAGTCAAAGAAGTACCAGTTGGCAAGTTAATAGAATTGGAAAGCAAAAGAGACCAGTGCGTGTCCAACCAGTCAACTTACTCTATACCAAAAGAAATATGGTTTCTGGTAGATCATATATATCTGCATGGTTTAAAGCAGCCTAATCTTTTTGAGCAGCCTGGCTTTCACTCAGAAATACTGCAGATCAGAGACTGGTTGGACAATGGGTCTGTAGACCCCATCCCAGGGAGCATTCACTCTGTAGCAGAGGCCCTTCTGTTATTGTTGGAAAGTACAACGGACCCCATCATTCCTTACAATCTCCAGTCCGTATGTTTAAGGAATTCTGCCAACTATCTACAATGCAAGCAGATTGTTATGGAGCTACCTGAGTTCAGAAAGAATGTATTTCTATATTTATGTGAGTTTTTGCAGGAAGCCTTACAGCATAGTGCAGAGAATGGCCTAGATGCTAAAACATTATCAACATTATTTGGTGCAATATTTCTCAGAGACAATCCTAATGTCGTCCAAGAGCCCCAATCGCGCATAAACAAGCAGGTCATAGACAAGAAAAAGGCGCAATTCGTACACCATTTCTTAACAAATGATCACAGTGACCTAATATTTTCTAGATAATATTATAAAACATATTCATGTTCAGGAAAATTAATGAATGACAATGTAAATGCATATTTATAACAATGCCCCAATACTTTTGTTAATTTTCCTGATTGTGTATATAAATACTAATTTAAATGAATAATTAATTTATTGTAATACTCATTACATTTTCCATGTATGTTATGTTCTATGTTACTAGTGCTACATTCTGTGGCTGAACATTGCACTGCAGTAAATGTTAGAATATTATTTATTATAAATGAAATCACTTTACGCTTATTTTAACTATTTATGTGTATCCTTTAAAATTCTGTATATATTTTAAAGCATTATTCTATTTTATTAGATTGAACTTATTATTTAACTCTCTCTATTTGAACATTGACAAAATGAGTTCTCGATGCATTTCTTAAGAATATTTATGCTTAGGTGTATTTATATTGTTGCCTCACTACTGTGTTTGAATCTTGTTAAGGTTAATAATAATTTGTACTTAATCTGTTTTCAAGTCTAGATGATCCAAGTTTATTCATACGTTATTGTATCCTTATGGCTATAATGCTGACTCTGTTGTTATAAATTAAGTTTGAAGGTTCTAGAAATACTAGTGAATTAGTTTTAATCACAAAAAAATCTAATGTTTAATTCCAAGTGGCCAATATTATTTTAAGGTATTTCTTTTATGCTTTGCTTGTTTGGCTCTTGGCTCTGGCAACCTATAGGTAGTTAGACCAAGTTTGTGAAATTTAATATACAATGGCATAGGTACAAAGTAGAGTAGAATAGGTATTTCATATTGTCCTTGTAAGTACCTAAGCCACCTTTTATATAAAGTAGGATCCAAAGAAATTTATTCGAGGGAATTTTTGTAAGTGGCACCTACACAACCCTGATGGGTTTACCTACCAACCCATTTAACCGACTTTAAAAAAAGGATGAGGTTCTCTATTCGGCTGTATGTTTTTTACAAGAGTTTGTTATTATTCATTGTAAATATTGTAGATCTTATTAATTTATTATATCTACATTTGTCTATTTAATGTACCCATTATTAAAAGAAAATATGAACACAACGCAATTTTTTAAGTTTTTATTCTAAAAGGTATGGACTACGAATTATTACGAACCTATGTATGAAATAAGTAGGTACCTACCTACAGTTGGTAGTACGGTGGTAAGTACCTACCTACCGTTCAAAGAGCAGCGTATAATCAAAAATCCGCCTAAAAAGAAACAATAACGCCATCTCATGAGATGTTAGTAAATATGTGCTAATATGGCCAAATGAGCGTAAATATTGAGTTGTCAATCGCGTAAAATGAGTCGTATCAAAAATCCTGTTTGTGTCACACGACAGCAAGTAAGAGCGTGCGTACCTACGTGTGGACGACAAGACGGTAGCTTGCGCAGGCCCGGAAGTGTGGCAAGCCACACTTCCGGGCTTCAGTCTTATCTTCAGCATGTCAACCATTGCACAAGTGCAATGGTTGACATGCTGAAGATAAGACTGCACAAATTTAGTTTCCACGTGTTTAATTGAACGGGTTGGCGGACATTCAAGCCGCGCTTCAGTCCAAAATTATTAACTACTACGGTACATAATATAAATGTGAAAGTTTGGATAGATGTTTGTTACCTCTTCACGAAAACACAACTACTGAACGGATCGGGCTGAAATTTTGCGTAGATGTAGCTGTAAGCCTGTAATCAAACATTTTTTCATTTTTTGACTTCTCTTACTCAAAAAGTGTCTCATTATAGCATAGCTTAGCGGGATTATAATTCAAATTGTTAAGCCCTAAGGCTAAAAACTATATTCTCTATTAAATTTTTGTCTACCAGTACAAGACATTCGTCCTCTTACCTATAGACTCGACTTTTTGGTGTTCCGTCAACAAAAACCTACATATAATTTGTTTTTTTTAATGGTACTGAAACTTGTTGATTGTTGGATGTTTATGAAGGATGATTCTTTCTCCATGGTAGTGTCTGTAGGTACCTACTTTGTGTTTAGCGAAACAAAGACATTGAAAAAAGTTGGTTTTAGCGCGAAATCTCTTTTTGTTTCCTATAAATTATTGAAGGTGAAAGTATGTAGCTTAGTTTAATTAATTGAGAATGTCATCCATCAAGACTTAAGTACGACAAATTCGTAAAGTAGAGAAAGGAAAAACATGTAAATTATTTTCCACGTAAGTTTTGATTGTTTTATTTTGTTGCAATCGAAGTGAAAAGAGTGTTTAACTCGGGTCAAAACCATCAATTATAATATTACTCGGTATTGTCCATGGTCCAAGAAAATACGTGAAGTCTCGGAATGCCATATCTTGTATTATTATACCATGGTATTGTCATTCTCCCTAGCTGCGCTGATCGGGAGTTGTTATAACTTCGTATATAATGGGGTGGTTTAGTCCCTACTAAAACAATCTACTATTACCCCAAAAATCAGTTCCCATGGGATAGAAATAAGCTTTAATGTTTTCAAAGAAACACTGCGTGCTAAGCCACGGGCAGAAATAAGTTATTGGGTTGCGCAGTCCAGTTTGCACGAGCTTATATTTTCTACTTGCACGTATGGCTACAGTGCGGTGTTCCGTCTTTTTGTACAGTCATAACTGCACAAATTGGATTGCGTAGGCAAGACGAAGCGCGTGGCTGGGCTATAAACTAAAAGCTAGCTAGATTAAGGCTACAGGTACCTACGTAAAAATAAGTTAGATGTCACTTTACGGGAATACGACATACATAGAGCTCTGAAGGTGTGTTTGGAAAATATATACGAATATAGCTCCATGCAGAGAACAATGAGAAATTATTAATGTTGTACACCATTTATTTATTTATTTAATTCGGATTGCCATCAGCATAACTAATTACAATAAAAAACTAAAATAGACACAGATAGTAATAAGCATTCGCTAATTAGAGAAACTAAACCCATGGATAAGTAATCCATTGTTTTACACATTACATAGTATTATAAAATCTGTGACATGCACATTACGCACTGTTTTGGCCTACTACAATATTCAGAACGCAGCTTCATAGATCAATAAAAAAATCGAACTCAAATGCGGCAAATTTGAATTTGTCCAATCACACAACAGCATTTTGCCCTTTGACAAACTGAACAAACAACTAAAATTTTCTTGACAGTTCAATTCAAAACGTTGCTCGTTCGCTCATATCCTGTCATTGTACTTTGTTTGAAGAATTTCGAATTTACTACTTCAACGGAACAACCGAAGTTATTTAATTTTATGACGACGGCTTGTGTGTGGAACAATATCCGTCTGATCCGTGCTAAGCAGTTGTGCTCTTGCGCTCCTAAACCTGATACAGTGATTTCAAAGTCAGCAACAATCTTCGAACATTCCTGCCGAGGCAACAATGGAAGTTGAAAATAAATGTAAGTTTCTTACTTTGTTTGATTAATTACGTTGTTTGAATAATAACGGAGATACCTAAACAACAGCTCCATTCGTTTCGTAAGTGTGCAAGGTCACAACACTTTGGTAAGTAAACTAGGTATAAAATATATATAAATACATTACCAGTTACCTTCTTAGTCTTTCATAATGTGAACGAAAAATCTATAAAGCTGGATAAACCAACCTAGAGTAAATATATGTACCCTACAATCTACCCCAGTAGGTAAAGAAATAGATAAAAAAATTGTTGCCCCATAAATAAATATATATATTGCCCTTGCATTTACTAAAATTCTTGACTCTGATCTGTGGTGTGATACTACCCTTCCAATCCAAGTACCTAACAAGATAGAACTTAGATACAAAGTCAATAGTTACAAGACCTTTAAAGTTACATAGTTTAGTTAGAGTTACTGTGTTGGTAGGTCCTAAGTTCAAACTGATCTAAGTACTGCCATTACAAATACTATATAATTTGGTATAAAGTTCTTCCTATTATTTTGAATCAATCACAATAATATTATTAATGTGAAGGTAGAGAATAAATTAATGTGCTTCTATGAAAAGAGTCGTTAGTATTGTATCTAGCTAGGTACCCTCTAATCTAAAAAAAAACATCTTTATGCAGATCAGATATAGGTAGGTGTTCTGTTTTCTAAGAATAATAAAAATATTGATCTATCTTACACTCTTAATTTCTGAGAAATAGCCCATGGCATATAATATAGCTCTCTCTCTCTTTCTCTCAGTGATGTCTTGGAGTTCAGAAAATGGTTCAATAAAACTCTAAAATTTAAAGAAAATATATACGATTTTATACAAACTTTATTCTGTTAGTCACAAAATTTAGTAGAGTTTAATTTATTATTACACCATTTTGTTGGCTACTAGTGTAGGCTTGTCATGTTACTAGTAGTAGGTAAACTATCACATATAGTCTCAATTTCATATAAAAATCAATAACTGATGTTTCGGTAAATATGTAGTATTATTATCGATTCTGTAATAATTAGGGAATATACATATATTCCATTATCCAAGGTATTTGTTATTATAGTGCCTCAGACTCTATTAGTATACATATACTAATAGAGTCTGAGGCACTATAATAACAAATACCTTGGATATTAATAAATAAATAAATAATGCTGGACCATCCACACAACATCCATCCATCCATAGGTACTGTTCTTTCTACTTCATAATCACCCACAGAAACATTAGGTACAGACAGCCAGTCACCAACCAGTAAAAATGCTGAACATTGACACTATCAATTTTCAAAAATGGGTAAGTAAGCTTTTAATACTTACTTATACATAAGGTAGAACGCTAGAGGAAAGTTACATTCACACAGGATTTTTAGATAGATAGATACAGTTTATTGTCAAAGAGATTACATGTTTTTGGTTAGTAGTGTCTTAAATCCTATGTTAGGTTTATCTAGACACTATGGTTCTCTAAAAATAGCAATAAGTATAAATTTGTACACACGGTAGGCAAAAGAATGGGTGTTTATAAGAAGTTCTATATATTCTGCATTGTACAAGTTAAGAATAATCCCACCAAATTCGATGTGAAATGTTTGTAAACAAATGTCATTGTCAATATTAATTATCTTACATCAAAGTTTATCATAGCTTGGATACATAGATAATGTTTTTGAATAGGCTACTACGTAGGTATCTGCTATATTTATTACTAGCCGCTGCCCGCGGCTTCGCACGCTTTTTTCCGGGATAAAAAGTAGCCTATGTCTGTCCCCGGGATACCATCTACCTCCCTGTCAAATTTCATTGAGATCCGTTCAGCCGTTAGGAAAAGATTATAATCCCTAGACAGACAGAGATACTTTCGAATTTATAATATTAGTATGGATTTAGGCACTTGTAGAACGCAGAACCCAGATTTATTTACTCGTAAGCTCGTACGTAACTGTTATGTATCGCCGCTGTCGCGGAAACCTCTAAAGCAAGAGTGCTTCAGCAATAATTAAACCAATAACAAAAAAACATATCAATCATCATTCGATGGAGCAATTGGCTAATGAGCCATGTCAGGCTACCTAGTACCTACTCGCATTTGTTATTGCGGCCGCGGCGGTTGAGAATCCGTTGGGTTTGAATTTTGAGTCGTAAATAAGGTAGGTACAATAGCTGCGTGTGAGTTATGTTACTCGTCTTAACAACAACGGTCAGAAGAAACGGTTAAAGCTGGAAAATTAAGGTTTTATTTGAAAAGACATATGTAGGTATAAGTCATAAGTCATTGTAATTGTAGACTTACAAAACTTTACAGAAAATGTTCAGTGGTTCTGTTGTCTCCCTAGCATCCTAACGATCGTTATTATAAATTAAATAGGACCTACGACGTAGATGAAAACTACTGACGTCTTACATCGCGATCCCGAGCCCCTACCGAGGCTACAGAATAACTTCAACTCACTTTATTGAGCAGAACTACCCTCGAGCCTTCTCGAAAAAATGTATTATTGCTGAACGTCGAAGGAGGAAGTTCAGCATCAGATTGGCAATAGAAATTAGGCATTATATACGATGAATAATGGCATTGGCTGATGCGCAATCTTGTAGGTATGTATTAATAAACTGATAATGTGATTAATTCCCTATTTATCATTTGCGACGGTTAAACAAGTTCAAGAAAGTGTCGTTTTTGTGTGTCATCCACTGGCGCGGTAGTTGGCAAGGTCATAAGCAACCGTTGGATGATTCACTCCGAGTTTATTCCTTTTATTTCGAACGATGAAATGCCTCGCCTTATTGGACATCTTGTACTTGCTCGTTTTGTCTACGTCTTTTTTTTCTTTACTGGTTTTAATGGGTGGCTTTTTATGTAAATAGATATGCGTGTATCTGCTTAAGTAAAGTAGGTAGGTACTAAGTTAACGTCAATCTCACCCAGTCCTTTGAGTTCGTTTAATAGGCCGTAAAAATACATTATATTATGTTTTTCCTTCCGTTCCACAAGTCGTTTGTTTGCTATGACAGATAATTCATTAATATCCAGATAATTTATCCAAATTAAATGTACGAGTACCTTACCTATGTATAACTTCTTCCGAGCAGTCACAAATAATGTAAGCCCAATACATACGGATATGGTAATATGCATACAGAAACATCCCTTCATCTCCTCAAAATGATTCTGATCTAAACTGTAAGCTAAGGCCAGAGTAGAGGACCAATACTACCAATCCACCTATAGACATGTCTACATTAGTTGCGATTTTACCAAGTAAACGACAACCTACTTCTCATTTCATACAGCTGACTTGACTAAAGTCCAATCTGAAACTCCATTAGCAGAGGTGGCAGAGCGTCTACCGATAGCCTCCAATTAACTTTGAATTTGCCGTTTGATCTATAACGTTATTAAATTGACGCTAAGAGGTCCCCAGCTGGGGGCGTTGATTAAAAGCTTAGACAACTGGAAGAGCAATCGCCCTTAAGTGTTCCACGTAAAATCCAATACAATACCAAAGCCAGTGTAATTCCCGAACCAAGCCGCTTAATGGGCTGTAACGGAACGGAACTTTTAAATCGATTTGCTCGGCTACATTGTGTATCAGCACCAGCACAATGAAAAGTACCCACCCTGCGGTCAATATTGACATGTTCCATGTCGAGGCGTAAACAATGATATTGTTCGGCAAACACGGCTACGTAAATGAAGACGTGAAGGCCCCACGGAAATGTGTTTCGCTACAATTTTCAGGGGTTGACGTGTGTGGAATGATGGAACAATATTTTCTGATAGCTTTTACACAGAATATTGTGGGATTTGGTCCATCAATAAGCTTTTAGATAATAATCATGTATCGGTTTTTGTTTGCTTACAAATGACACGGTTCGTTGCTGTCAGTAACAATAACATCCATTGTATGGATTGCATGATAATATTAATTTCCTGTGGTTCTACTGGCGCATACATTGGCTCTGTTCTTGGAATACACCCTTGCACCAGGCACATACCTATCGATCTACACGAGGTCATAAACTAGCATGCATGTCTTGTCTACATAATACTCAGTGAACTAATAAATGCCTGCACATTTTTTATTTCGTCCGTTATCATATTTTCAGTATCTAGGGTAGAACATAATACGATTTGTTAAGTGTAAGATTCTAGAAAAAGATAAATCTAAATAAAAAATAGTATACCTACTTATTCCTTCACTTAATTCTCGTTTCGTTTGAATAGTTGCTATGTCTTTAACCAACCAAGTACATATATTTCTATTGAGCATAGCTTCTGTCTTCATGTTTCGTGAGAAATGCAGAGAAAATAATAGGCCGTCCTCCTACGCTGCTTTCTATCGTTCTATCCAGGTAACCAGGTTGTTGCTTATTACCAGTAATGAAAGCTGTCTTGTGCGTTGTCCAGAAAAGGCAATGACGATGTGGGTGTAGCAGGCGAAACATGAACGCCCACAGCCCAAAACGTCGGCCAAATTCGCAAACAGATGCATTTCATTGTCTGGAAAGTGTGAATAATGCCACTCAATTTATTTGCGTGGGCAATAACTTGAACGCAGTCGGTCAGGTCATCCAACTTGTACCTAGTTTAGCGGACGCGCTTCTCGGTTAGTTGAAATGCGACGCTGACACATGTTTGCTATAATTACAGAACGGGCGATGGCCTTCAGGAAGCGATGGGGCTAATAATATTAAGTTGGGGACGAAACTTTCTCTCCCCCTTTTAGTTTGCGTCTCGTAAACTTGATTACGAGACTTCCAAGTTTCCTCTTTCAGTGCTATAAAGAATTATAATTCGCTGAAGCAAGACGTAGTTTCAGGAGAAATTGGACAATCGCAATAGTTTCATGGATGAGTCACATATTTTTCACACATATGTACAGTTTTTTTTCCTGCTGTCGCACGCTGTCAAGCTTCTCAGTAGCTGTAGTCATTGAAGTACCCTCCCTTTTACACACCTCTAATAGGTCGAACGCCACATGCGCAAGAAGATAGACGTGGGCAAACACAAATAGGGTAATTATGACCCTTCCACAACCGCGACGCAGTACTTTTGTGCCATTTTTCAATTAAATATTTCATAGAATATTTTGTGATTTGAGGTTTTTTTAGTCAAAATTAACAACAAAGAGCGGCAGACTGAGGCTACGTTGGTTTTTGGCGTCAGGCAGAGAAAATAACTTTATGACAGATGGTAGCGAAAATGAAGATCATGTGTGTGAGCGCAGTTATGGTAGTGATACTGATCAAGATGCAAGTGATGTCAGTGGCAGTGAAGACAATACACTCCAAGAGTGCCCCTATGACAGATATCGTAAGACAGCTCATGTTTGCGATGGTTGTCATAAGTACATTTGTCATGAACACATACATATATCCTTTGGCTTATTCCAATAATCCACTGCCATAATCCCCTGCGCAGGGGATTTCTGGACTTTTTGTCCAGAAATTTTGTGTACTTTTTGTCAATTTTTTGTTGTGTTGTAGAAGTTGTTGTGAGAAGAGTTCCAGAAATCCCCTGATCCACTTATTTACACCGTAAGTAAGTAGATCGTTAATTTTTTTTAAATCATAGTCAATTAAATGTGGTTGCCTACCTAACCTTAAAAGCAGAACATAGAACATACTAAAATGTTAATAATGCAATAAAACCTAAGAAAATATTACAAATACAAAGGAAAAATTATATTTATTTTAATATTATTTATTTATTATAATTAAAAAGTCAAATACACATATACAAAGCTATAAAATTATCTAAACACCCTAAAATGACAGTTAACGACAAAAACGTCAGCTAATGTCAAAATTACAGATTCTAAAAATAACAGACGGCATAAAATACTGAATATTTAAATCAAATGCTAAAAACTAGATAATTATGTAGGTACCTGCCTACGTAACCCTCTGAGTTGAACATATCAAAATGTTAAGATTGCAACAAAACCTACGATTCAAAACATAAGTCATTTTAATAGACCACAGGGTTCCTGAAATCTGACCAAACGCTGGTAGCTAAAACTCACCAGTTTTCAAGTATGGTCGACTTTGCTCAAAGAAGGTTATCAAAACAATGAGCATTTTTTGAATTTTTGAGTAAATATGATAACTAACTAATATTCGTGTAATGTGCTTTTAGTTTCAAAAAGCAGGTATCGTTATGGTATTGCAAAAACGTGCTATGCTAAGCTCTTTACTAGATTTTATGTCAACCCATAGGAGTGGCCATGTACATATTACGCCCTCTGCAATTAAGGATCATTGAGATGCGACAAAATATTTTTTTTTAGGGTACCGTAACATATTTGGATGAGAGAATTAACAGTTTTTTTTTAAATATTTACCCTGGTTTAGGCGAAATGTAATTCCTTACCATGTTCAAAATTAGCCCGCGAAAGGTTGTTACTAATTAACCAATAACCCTGTATAAGTTCACTGCCTACAAAGGAAATATTCAGATGCCTGGGAGTTAATCTGATGCTCGTACTCTACAACCTGCCTGACGCAAAGCTCTTGAATTTCATGATTAATTTCAATTTTATTGTTGCTGTAGATCTCCGACTTTTAGCGCTTTTAGTAGCTTTTTATTGTCTGTAGACCTTCGCTTGTCTGACCTCGGGATTAATAAACCCCATTAGGTACCGTTGTACGTGGGTTCGCGTGTAAAAGTGTGCGCCTTTGTGAGTACAAAACAAACTAATCAATGCCTTAAATGTATCTGGAGAAGTCTCAATTTTGAATCAGGTGTATTCATGTTTAATTCCGTGATATTTTGTGATAAATGAAACTAATGTTTATAAAGTAACTAGCTACAAGGGTCCGAATAAAAAGCATAAGTTTCATTCTAGACTTATACTAGCCAAACTAGATGTAGAGCGTTTGTATACAAACCGCCCATACTTAAAATTCACTCACTTCACTCTTGTTGCCGAGTCTTTTTATACGTAATTTACATTACTTGTCAATTTGAGATCCTTCAATAAAGATTGCATACAACTACATCTGAAACTCGACGTCAAGCAAGTGCGTTTTAGTTATTTGGTAGGTCTATTTTTGGTATTGTTTTTTTATTTGTGGTTGTTTTAATTATTTTTTTCCTTATGTATACCTACCTAAATACTGTTTTTGTTGATTTGTTGTTTTCCTGTGCTGTTTGTGTGGGAATTTAATAAATCTTCTATTTGTGTCGTGGTTTGTATACAAACATTCTACATCGATTTTGGGTGTGGTATAGCTGCATCTGTGCAAAATTACAGTCTGATCCATTAGGTAATTACAGTCTGATCCATTAGGTAATTACAGTCTGATCCATTAGGTAATTACAGTCTGATCCATTAGGTAATTACAGTCTGATCCATTAGGTAATTACAGTCTGATCCATTAGGTAATTACAGTCTGATCCATTAGGTAATTACAGTCTGATCCATTAGGTAATTACAGTCTGATCCATTAGGTAATTACAGTCTGATCCATTAGGTAATTACAGTCTGATCCATTAGGTAATTACAGTCTGATCCATTAGGTAATTACAGTCTGATCCATTAGGTAATTACAGTCTGATCCATTAGGTAATTACAGTCTGATCCATTAGGTAATTTCCTCCTGAAGAGGTAACGGACATTCATCCTTCCATCAAAACTTTCGCATTTCATTTATTAGTAGGACTCGTGTAGATAGACTGGTGTGAAATATAATGAAAGTGTTCTAGCGTAATGGAACCTAATCCCCGATATCATAAGGTTCATTGCGCATGACCTAACTTGTGCTGGGGTGAACATTCTGTGCTCTGTACAACTTAGGAACAAAGCGGTAGACAACGATGCGAACGTAACGGTACTAGTTTCAATGGAACCAATCCGACAATCACTCAAAAAATTTAGCATCTACGGATAGATAGGCCACTCTGAATATTGTGCGATTAAACAGCCTAATATGGCCTTGGCTTTGAGGTAAAAATGGTACAATCCTCGAGTTGTGCCGGCTCCCGTTTCATATATCAGGTAGTCTTTGTTCTGATGATCTAGGTTTATCTTTAAGCCATCATTAGCTTTAAGGGCTTTAAGCCATTCATAGTCATCTGATGGATATGACTAATTTAAAAAATCGTTATCATGCTGGTATTTTGCAGACGTTTCAGGAATACATGTGACCTAAGTAGTTCTGACATTTCCGTGAGTGGCTGTAGAGCCCTATCCCATTTGTTTGTAGATACGTAACTTAACACTACAGCGCAGGCGCCCCTTTTTTTACATCTGTGCTACCTAGGTAGAAAAATAATATTGCAAATATTTTAAAAGTGAGTGGTTTTAAAATGATAAAACTGAATTATATTATTGATCTATTTATTAATCAACACAATAAAAACACAAATAAAAAAACTGAATTTTAATCGAAAGTTTTATTGTTAGGAATACTAAAAGAGATCAACGAAAAAAATCAACTATTAGGGTACGTATAAGATCAGCTCGAAAAAAATAAACTTCTAACTACCGATTAGCGTCTTATTGGTCACCCACCATCCTCACATTCAATGCAGACCACAATTTGGTGATCCGGACAAATCCACCTTCACATCGCTTACACCATTTCTTTGTGGATCGATTTCGAGCTCGAGAGCACAGGCATTATTTTTGCCTACTCGTCCCAATCTTTGAGGATTACTGCGAGGTACCTCATCTGTAGCACCAAAAGCTATTTTGTTTTATTTTTAGTTCTCGGGGGAGGTTATCCATTGTCAATCTTTGTGCCATGAGGGTTTTCACCAGCTCTTATGAGATTCCAAGTCTGGATCCTTTTTTCGACTGAAACAAAGTAATAACAGTTAGTAAATACACAAAAACACGCTAAACTGCAAATACTATTAATATTGATACCCTGTTAAAAACAAACATTAATATTTTATGCATTGTGAAGTAAAAAAGTAAAAACAAAATCAGTGTACTTACATCCAGTTCTATTATTAGTTTATTTAGTACTCGCGCGTGCTACAATGGTAGAAACTGATTTTTGAAGCCTAATTGCGGGAACATGCACTCGCACTGCAGGAGGGTGCCGCCGTACTAATTCGTTGCGTAATTTTGTCGCCGAGGCTTATCTAGGAGCCCAAAGAGTTAGGTATTAAAATCAATAGATAGCACTAAAATAAAAGAGTGCGATCTACTATAGTGGAGCGCGCGTGTGCTCTGGTGTTAATATTCGACTGACTGTAGTAACTATAATTGTTTTTTTTTATTGCACTAATTTAAAACATACACGATAGTATTAGACATAAACCTATTTAAATAAACAAGAAAAAATTAGGCAAAAGGAGTAAATTCCGCATTTTGCTGTAATGCATTAATATGCAAGTGAAATGAAATGAAAATGATTTATTTGACACGACACGACACATTACAATTACTAAACATTTATGGAAAAAACTATACTAGGTACAAATTTATCAGTATGACAATATATAGATTATCAGTAAGATATATAGTAGGTACCTACCTAGTAAGTTCCGCATCCTTCTTGGCAAACCACCGAGTGTCGAGTCAAAAAGGAATCAACTTAGCATGTTGCTGAGTAGGTAACTCAGCGCTGGTATTATGTTGACCCTTGAGTAGCGCTGGTTTTCACTTTACTCCTCTCGTATAACTGGTCACCGAAACGTTAAAGTGATAACAAAATTATATAACGACGTGCTCGATGTATATCGATAAATATAAAAAAAGACAATAATTGTGTAAACAGCCTATGGATTTAAGAAACGATAATATCTATGTATGTTTTTCAAATTAAACTATCAAAAAGCTTTAAGCTCCAGGAGGACTGTTATGTTGCTTTTGGAGTACTCTCCTCGACTTATAGACATTTTGGCACGGCCGCCAGCTAATTCAATTTGCAGATGCTCTTAATTCAAAACCGTTACGAATAAATTAGGATACTTGACGCGTTCTATTTCTTAAAATTTCCAGTCTGCTATAATTGGTTTTCGCAAACCCCATCTATAGAAGAAAATAACAAATGAAACGAACTTTCGAAAATGAAGACAATTTATGTGTATTTCTTGAATGAAGAGAATTAAACAGCACTTTATACAATTATTCAATAATGTATACTTTTATTTCCATTTGCGTGGACGTTTGTGAAAATGTAAGTACGTTTCTTCTGATTGTAACTTAGGTTCCTATCGCTCGCTAAATGGTTCATATTAAAACTCGGTTCTTACGAACAAAACGTTGTAGATTTGGAAACTGCTATAATATTCCAACTTTAAGCTTCCACCCATTTAAGTCAAGATAAAATTAAACATCAGAATTATTAGGTACCCGAGCGAGCCACTTCGATAAGCTTGGACCTTGCATTGCTACATTTGTGCCGTATTGTCGTATCGATTTTAGTATTAAGATTCCTGTCGTTGCTGCAAAACAAGTTCCATTCCGCATTTTGCGCCGGTTTTCCAGCTAGCCTAAGTTTTGTATCCACTTCTACGAAAACGTTTAAACGGCCCATTTCTCGCTTTCTTTAGCTGTACCCTAGAGGAAACCTCACTCACTTACGATTGTAGAATGAAATAGACGGTTGTTAAATTAGCTAATTATTTGCTATGAAAGATAAAGCTTTCTGTTAACAAAGAACAGAAGTAACCTATCACACAACAAAGGCTATCTGCCAGTCAGTATGTCTGCCGCATTATGTAATAAATTATGATAATGTTGTTTGTTTTTCTTTGACTAATACATTGTATATTAATGACGATCACAGTTCTTTGACCGATAAAGTTACGTTTAACTTTCAGTTGGATGAACATCCATCTCAGATGGTGACTCATGCCACAACTTGGCATGTGTATTAGCTTTATTATTTAGTTTAACATTGGTAATAAATGTTTCGGCATAAGTTCCCGTTACCTCGTTAGATTTTTTGCACTGCCTGATGAGTTTATTGACGAGGTTTTCATTATCATCACATCGCAGTTCGATGAGTCGCCCGCTGGGGCTGCCGGGTCTCCTATTTGTCAAGCGTTATTTTAAAGTCTAGCTAGAGAGAGGTTTCTAAAACGTTTTTGCAAAGTAATAATTTAGTAAATCCTACGTAATGCGCCTAATTCACGTTGAGCTCAAACTTATGTAATCGTCAAACTAGGCCAACCCTGTCATTAGACCAGAGAACCTCCTTTTTAATAATGAACAAAACCAACCATCTTCCTATCTCTACCATATTATGTTATGACTTCAAATAAGAAGGTGGTCATTCACCCCTGGTGGTTCACCTACCTAAATAATACCTACCTAATACATTATTTAATTTGGGAAGTAATCGTTATGAATATTAATCGATATCAGCGATAAGTACTCTACCATTCTATGATAGCCGGTCGTCCCGGGGGAGTTTCCTAATACGCTAGGTGTTACGTTAGGTACTGGTTTGGTCACTGTTATATTTTGATCCAAATCACAATCCAATACCGACAAAAAACGATGACAATGAAAATCCGTTTACAGCCTAGTGAAGTTTTATGTAGTGGCGAAGAGCATTCGATCCGCAATCAACCGCGAATCTAGTACGGCTTCAGATAGTGTTTCATCAGTTGGTTGACCCCAGTCATTGCGGTTTTTGGTTTCTTATCGGTGGCCAGCCGGCCACGCTCCCATTTACTGCTGGCCTCAATCTTCATTCCGTAGCTTACTTTGATTTCGATCCTTTGTGTTCCTTTGTCTTACTATACTGCTATAATTATCGATTCTGCCGCCCTTGAAATTCAGAGCGCTCAAGGTATTTCTAGTTCATGATTTTCGGTATTCGTGAATTAATCAAAATCTCTCGGATTTCTAAAAATACCATAGGTACTTAAAGATAAAGATAAAAATCATTTATTACAGCAAAACTAATAAGTAAATACACTTATTAACTTATAATTAGCACTTACATGGTGATGAGGTATTTCTAAGTACTTGTATTTGAAATTTAGTGTAATACATTGTGTTATTGCCGAGACGTACATATCTACAATGTTATGTAATTTCTGATGGCACCCTCACTAGGCTAGGCCTGTATCGAGGGAGCCTATACATGTACGACAATTCAAAGTTTAGTATTGTTCAGGTTACGGATATAACTGAATATAAAATACCTAAGGATGAATTATGTGATGTATGTAAGTTTAGAGGTAGAGGTAAATACCCACACAAACTAATTTTATTTATAAAACAAACATAAACGTAAATAAATTTACAGTGCAAACATTAAATATAAAGTAAAGAATTTATGTAAAAATGAGACGAAAGAAATAAAATAAAATAAAACCATTGAGTACCTACATCTAGGATAAAGCTTTAAGGAGTTCCTCTGTCTTGTCATATGACAAGGCAGCAAGCCACTTTTGTATGATATACTTTGCTTCAGCAATACTTTTACCCTTGATGTTACAGTTTTTAGCTACATTATTA
Source organism: Eupithecia inturbata (assembly GCA_963662085.1). NCBI lineage: Eukaryota > Metazoa > Arthropoda > Insecta > Lepidoptera > Geometridae > Eupithecia > Eupithecia inturbata. The sequence continues at coordinate 1,453,389 of OY759180.1, read as the reverse complement.
TATACTCGAACCTTCATAAAACTGCCTGTGCGTTGTGCAAAATTTGTTTTAGTAGAGGGGGTAATCAATCTATAAACTCTACGATTGGACACGAACTCAGTATCAGGTAGGGCTTTCGAATACCGGATTTTTTCAATACCGGTATTAATACCGAATCTTTTTTCTAAATACCGGGATTCCGGGATACCGGTATTGAAAAAAAAAAACCTTATGAGACTTTTAATTTTATTCTATTTTGGAAGTATACGTATTTAGAAGGTAAAATTAATAAACAAAGTTTTATTGTCAAATCATATATTATTTACATGTAGGTACAATTATCTTTTTATATTGGTTCACCAATTCTTGATGAGTCTTTTCAGTCCTTTGTAGACGAGAAAATTCAAAATTTCAACAAAACTTCGGACAGACTGCTCAAAATTAATAGGCTTTTACAATAATTCGGTTTTGTCTTTTTGTACCTAAATTTACGTATTCTTTGAGATGTAGTCAACTGTGGAAACACAGTGAGCTCTTGGAAGGCTTAGACAACATAATAAAGAGTATTCTATCATCGGTTTTGAATGTCGATTTAGATGACAAGGCATGGTCGCAGGCCTCCCTGCCTGTCAAATTGGGAGGCTTAGGTATATGCAAAATTTCAAGTGTAGCCCTTCCAGCGTTCCTGTCTTCCGTCTACAGCACTAGTTCTTTAGTTGAAAAAAATTTAAAGTCATCTTGTTTGGTCCCACCTGGAATTTCATTCAAAATTTCATTTTTAGACGAAGCTCGAACGGCTTGGCATAATGCTTGCCCTAATGCTGCTCCCCCAAAATCTCTTTTGTCTCAACGGCAATGGGACGGGCCTCTGTGTGAGTTGACACGGAATAGTTTGTTACAAACGTGCTCCAGCTCTGCGGATCGTGCCCGTCTCCTGGCCGTTTCTAAATGGGAGTCAGGACATTGGTTGCAAGCATTTCCTTCATTTAACACTGGCACTTTATTGGATCCCGTAACTTTCCGTATCGCAACATGTCTTCGGTTGGGTGCAATGTGTTGCGCGCCTCATCAATGCCAGTGCGGTACTGCTGTCGAACAGCTTGGTCATCACGGACTAGGGCCGCCGCCGGTCGGATATCTCGTCATGCCAGCCTTAACGACGTCATCCGGCGGGCCTTTGTCACCGCTAACGTACCAGCTATTCTCGAACCGAATGGTCTGTTGCGTGACGATGGTAAGAGCCCTGACGGCATGACACTAGTCCCATGGGAGTTGGGGAGGCCCATTGTGTGGGACACTACATGCGTCGACACACTTGCGCCTTCCCATCTTCCGAGGACATCCGTAAGGGCTGGTGTGGCGGCAGATTTGGCCGAGGATCTCAAAAGACGCAAATATGCAGGTCTCGACAGAGCCTACATATTTGCTCCCTTTGGGGTCGAGACCCTAGGTCCGTGGGGTACCGAGGCTCTCCGGGTTTTTAAAAAGTTATCTGAGCGTCTGGTCGACGCGACGCGTGACCCGAGAGCTGGCGGATATCTGGCGCAGCGCATCACCATTGCCATACAGTGGGGCAATGCAGCCAGCGTCTTGGGGACGCTTCCGACTGGTATTGATATGGATCAGTTGAGCTACCTGTAGATTGTTTGCAACAGTCTGCAGTTAGCTTAATTGTTTCAATTGTAAATACTAGTTCTAATTTGTTTTTATTATTGAATTGTAATTTTCTTTGTCAATAAAGACTTTTTATATGACAATAATAATAAGTGTCATTTAGATCAGTCTTTTTGTACGATAATTTGCGTTATAAAGGTTATGACTAATCACATTTATTATTATAGAATTTCACAAAACTTGTCTAACAACATTTTTTTAATTAATAAGTTTCTCAACGATATTTGGGTTTTAACATCTAAGATATAATAACAGTGTCTATAACAGCTTCGCGTTGCATGCACCTGAGGGGAGGCGGAGCGGCCGGGGCGTATAGGGAATTTCCCCTCACCCCTGGCGGGCGCCGCCGCCTTCCGCACTGTACTTCAAACGTAGAGCAACGCGGGACTCCCAGGAAGTCCGATTTAAAATATTCCAAAATAAATAAATGGATAAAAATGTCTATGTGCGGTAGTAATAGTTTATTATTTTGTGTTTTGTACTAAAACTAAAATAAAATCACTAATACCGGGATCCCGGTTATGAACATTTTAATACCGGTATTAAAAATCTCGAAAAAAAATCCGGGATCCCGGTATTGGCTGATACCGGGATCCCGGTATTGGAAGCCCTAGTATCAGGGGAGGAACTATGGGATTTATGTACTGAAAGAGCAGTTTTTAGTACATAGAGTTGGCGAACAGTAAGTACACCAGCTTCTTTATAGAGAGCCGAGGTAGGATATCTGAATGGTTTACGGAGCATCACTTTTAAAACAGAGCGCTGCGCTCTCTCTGCTTGGATGATGAATGATTTAGCTGCACTACCCCAGCAGGAAATACAATATGTTATAAGCGATTGACAAAGAGCGAAATATACCAACTTAAGGGTGTCGAAGCATGCTACATAACGAAGGTTTTTCATGATACCTATCACCTTTCTAATACGGGTTGTCAGGAAACTAATGTGAGATTTGAATGTGAGTTTTTGGTCGATATGAACTCCCAAATATTTTAGGTCTTGTGTACGGGTAAGAGTTTCACAGGTGCAGGGGTTCAAGCGTAAGCATTTATTTTCATGTACTTGAATTATTGCGCTTGGATCTGGAGCTGACACCGCACTTTTGTGGAAGCTCAGGAACGAGGTTTTTTTTAGTATTTAGGGTAAGGAGGTTTTCCTGAAGCCATTGACCTATGAGTTCCACACCACGCTCCACACGTGAATAAACAACGGGCCACGAAGGACCATCAAAGATTATTGCAGTGTCATCAGCGTAACACAAGATATCTGCATTTGGGATGGGAACGTCGTGGATGTCGTTTATATAAAGGAGAAATAGAGTAGGCCCAAGGATACTACCCTGCGGTACACCAAAGCGAATTAAATGAGGAACACTTGTGACCTGTCCAACCCTCAGACACTGTCTCCGATTCGTTAGATAGCTTTTGAACCAATCAAATGCGATGCCTCGAATTCCAAGGAGGTCCAGTTTACGAAGAAGTATCGGAACTGACACCGTGTCAAAGGCCTTGGTCAGGTCAAGAAAAACTCCAACACAGCAACTTCCGTTATCCAAGTGAGACGAAACCGCTGAAATTAGGTAAGAAACTGCATCATCTGTGCTTTTGCCTCTTCGAAACCCATATTGTTTTGGGGAAAGGATGTTATTGGCTTCTAGGAAGTTGACAAGGCGTCTGTTCACCAGCTTTTCAAGAAGTTTCGTAAGGTACCCAAGAGCGATATCGGTCTATAATTATCTACCGAGCTCTTTGTTCCACTCTTATGGATTGGAGTGATTAATGCCGTTTTCCAGTCGTCTGGGAATACACCAGTAGATATGCTAAGGTTTAGAATGTGCGTGAGCGGGACAATAATCCTCGGTCGGTAATCGGTCCTTTATGTGTTTGATGAGGGCATTGCCAATACCGTCCATCCCCTGGGCTTTATCAGTTTCTAGACCAGTAATCATATTGTTGATTTCATCAAAGTCTGTCGGATTCATAAAAATTGAGTGAGCGGGGGTGTTGTTTACTCGTACAGTCTTTCATATTGTTGATTTCATCAAAGTCTGTCGGATTCATAAAAATTGAGTGAGCGGGGGTGTTGTTTACTCGTACAGTCTTAGTAAGATCTTCCTCACACTTATGCAATCTAGAGAGGATGCAATCAGCAAGGCTCTGACCAACCTTAGAAAAGTGATCGTTTGCCATTTCAATAGATTAGTGTTGGTCCTTACATCCTGGTAATGTTAACAGTTCGGTAGGGATGTTGCTATGATTGGTCACATTACAAATATTCTTAATGGAACGCCATAGTTTTTTTGGATTATTTTGGTTAGCAATTAGTTCCTTAGTTTCGTATTCATTCTTTAGCCTTCGCAAAAGACTAACGAAGAAATTTTGATACAGCATGTACGTTATTTTATAGATGAGATTATTTGGTTCTTTTTTAGCTCGCAAATGTAGTCTGTCACGATTTCTCATGCATCTCATCAATCCTGGGGTAATCCAGGGCTTTAGGTGATACCGAGATCTACTTAGCTTGGCCTCCTTTGAGTGGGAATTTACAATAGTACTAAGGATAGCAGTGAAAACTCTGTTTGCTTCATTAACTTCGTTTATATCAGTGACCACAGACCAGTCTATAATTTTTAGAGCGTTATAGATAGCATTAAAATCTCTTTTTATGATAGTGCGATTTGGACGAATGACTGCTTTTTTACAGAGATTTATTCCGAGTAGAACTGGGTAATGATCAGTAATAGGTAGTTGACAAACTATCCCAATAGCCGCGTCCTTACTACTTAGATTTCTGGCAAAAATATGATCCAGGCAAGCAGACTCTCTGGTAGGTTCTGTGATAGCTGGGAGTAGACCATGCTCTGCCATGAAGCATTGATAGTCAAGGCTTTGCGAGTTCCCTGTCGTGTCCATTATATTAATGTTCATATCACCAGCAATAATAAGAGGCAGGGCGCTTCCTTTATTCAGAAACGTTTCTAGCGACATCAAAAATTTTTCTATATTTCTCACGGATGGCGAGCGGTAAATGCCAAGAATAGTCATAACCCTAGGAATATTGATGCTCAAGCTATCGGCGTCCTCTATGAGAGGCTCCGACATTAGAGCATTCCATTTGTGGGAGTCCCTCCCAGGAAGTCCGATTTAAAATATTCCAAAATAAATAAATGGATAAAAATGTCTATGTGCGGTAGTAATAGTTTATTATTTTGTGTTTTGTACTAAAACTAAAATAAAATCACTAATACCGGGATCCCGGTTATGAACATTTTAATACCGGTATTAAAAATCTCGAAAAAAAATCCGGGATCCCGGTATTGGCTGATACCGGGATCCCGGTATTGGAAGCCCTAGTATCAGGGGAGGAACTATGGGATTTATGTACTGAAAGAGCAGTTTTTAGTACATAGAGTTGGCGAACAGTAAGTACACCAGCTTCTTTATAGAGAGCCGAGGTAGGATATCTGAATGGTTTACGGAGCATCACTTTTAAAACAGAGCGCTGCGCTCTCTCTGCTTGGATGATGAATGATTTAGCTGCACTACCCCAGCAGGAAATACAATATGTTATAAGCGATTGACAAAGAGCGAAATATACCAACTTAAGGGTGTCGAAGCATGCTACATAACGAAGGTTTTTCATGATACCTATCACCTTTCTAATACGGGTTGTCAGGAAACTAATGTGAGATTTGAATGTGAGTTTTTGGTCGATATGAACTCCCAAATATTTTAGGTCTTGTGTACGGGTAAGAGTTTCACAGGTGCAGGGGTTCAAGCGTAAGCATTTATTTTCATGTACTTGAATTATTGCGCTTGGATCTGGAGCTGACACCGCACTTTTGTGGAAGCTCAGGAACGAGGTTTTTTTTAGTATTTAGGGTAAGGAGGTTTTCCTGAAGCCATTGACCTATGAGTTCCACACCACGCTCCACACGTGAATAAACAACGGGCCACGAAGGACCATCAAAGATTATTGCAGTGTCATCAGCGTAACACAAGATATCTGCATTTGGGATGGGAACGTCGTGGATGTCGTTTATATAAAGGAGAAATAGAGTAGGCCCAAGGATACTACCCTGCGGTACACCAAAGCGAATTAAATGAGGAACACTTGTGACCTGTCCAACCCTCAGACACTGTCTCCGATTCGTTAGATAGCTTTTGAACCAATCAAATGCGATGCCTCGAATTCCAAGGAGGTCCAGTTTACGAAGAAGTATCGGAACTGACACCGTGTCAAAGGCCTTGGTCAGGTCAAGAAAAACTCCAACACAGCAACTTCCGTTATCCAAGTGAGACGAAACCGCTGAAATTAGGTAAGAAACTGCATCATCTGTGCTTTTGCCTCTTCGAAACCCATATTGTTTTGGGGAAAGGATGTTATTGGCTTCTAGGAAGTTGACAAGGCGTCTGTTCACCAGCTTTTCAAGAAGTTTCGTAAGGTACCCAAGAGCGATATCGGTCTATAATTATCTACCGAGCTCTTTGTTCCACTCTTATGGATTGGAGTGATTAATGCCGTTTTCCAGTCGTCTGGGAATACACCAGTAGATATGCTAAGGTTTAGAATGTGCGTGAGCGGGACAATAATCCTCGGTCGGTAATCGGTCCTTTATGTGTTTGATGAGGGCATTGCCAATACCGTCCATCCCCTGGGCTTTATCAGTTTCTAGACCAGTAATCATATTGTTGATTTCATCAAAGTCTGTCGGATTCATAAAAATTGAGTGAGCGGGGGTGTTGTTTACTCGTACAGTCTTTCATATTGTTGATTTCATCAAAGTCTGTCGGATTCATAAAAATTGAGTGAGCGGGGGTGTTGTTTACTCGTACAGTCTTAGTAAGATCTTCCTCACACTTATGCAATCTAGAGAGGATGCAATCAGCAAGGCTCTGACCAACCTTAGAAAAGTGATCGTTTGCCATTTCAATAGATTAGTGTTGGTCCTTACATCCTGGTAATGTTAACAGTTCGGTAGGGATGTTGCTATGATTGGTCACATTACAAATATTCTTAATGGAACGCCATAGTTTTTTTGGATTATTTTGGTTAGCAATTAGTTCCTTAGTTTCGTATTCATTCTTTAGCCTTCGCAAAAGACTAACGAAGAAATTTTGATACAGCATGTACGTTATTTTATAGATGAGATTATTTGGTTCTTTTTTAGCTCGCAAATGTAGTCTGTCACGATTTCTCATGCATCTCATCAATCCTGGGGTAATCCAGGGCTTTAGGTGATACCGAGATCTACTTAGCTTGGCCTCCTTTGAGTGGGAATTTACAATAGTACTAAGGATAGCAGTGAAAACTCTGTTTGCTTCATTAACTTCGTTTATATCAGTGACCACAGACCAGTCTATAATTTTTAGAGCGTTATAGATAGCATTAAAATCTCTTTTTATGATAGTGCGATTTGGACGAATGACTGCTTTTTTACAGAGATTTATTCCGAGTAGAACTGGGTAATGATCAGTAATAGGTAGTTGACAAACTATCCCAATAGCCGCGTCCTTACTACTTAGATTTCTGGCAAAAATATGATCCAGGCAAGCAGACTCTCTGGTAGGTTCTGTGATAGCTGGGAGTAGACCATGCTCTGCCATGAAGCATTGATAGTCAAGGCTTTGCGAGTTCCCTGTCGTGTCCATTATATTAATGTTCATATCACCAGCAATAATAAGAGGCAGGGCGCTTCCTTTATTCAGAAACGTTTCTAGCGACATCAAAAATTTTTCTATATTTCTCACGGATGGCGAGCGGTAAATGCCAAGAATAGTCATAACCCTAGGAATATTGATGCTCAAGCTATCGGCGTCCTCTATGAGAGGCTCCGACATTAGAGCATTCCATTTGTCTTTAACATAAATTATAGTATCAGATAGCCAGCATTCCGTTAGAACTATTATGTCAATAGATACGTCTAGACGTTTTAAGGCTACTAGGAGAGAGTCGGAGTTTTTTATTATACTTCGAATATTTAAGGACATCAATTTAAAGTTGTGTTTACGTGAGAAAAAGTGTATACAATTTTGCGAGTCACTCGCAATTTCACAGTTAATTTTAAAAGAGTCTAAATCTGAACATAAAACATTATTGAACAACATTATTGCATAGTAATTTTATCTATAAGCCAGGTTATAGGGTAGGTAGCTACTCCAACTGTTAAATCTATAGTTTGGAACGTACCATAGAGAGTCCGATTTAGGGTGCTCATTTCGGTTAAATTATTAAATACGAAAAGTTCCCATTTTGACGTTGAAACTTGAGTTTCGGGGTTAATATAATATGAATTTATATATTTAAGTAAACGAAAGCATTTAAAAATTCCAAAATTGAGTTTGGAGTAAAGAATTAAAGGGCTATACCCAGCAGTGGACAAAAATGCGTTGCGGATGATGATGAATTCGAGTTCGTGTCTGACGGCAGTATATAGAGTGATAAAGTTGCATTGATTATAAAACAAACTTACGTTAGGAAAATTCGCGCAGTAATAGTTAATTACGGCTATAATTCTAATTCTAAAAAACAATTTGATCTTATATAATAGGGTTAGTTTTAACTTAAATCTATTTAATATGAAGCTGACGAGCGTCCAGCTAGCAAACTTATGAGCTACTTTACGGAGTGGGGACAGCAACCGATCCAGTTCGGTGAGTGACGGTATGGGAATAGCCGCTTTCCCATCACGCTGGCGAACGTAGATGACGCCCAGCAGAACGCGTATCCGTGTTCCTTCGCTCTAAGTCGAGTATCCCGAAACAAAACCCTATTTTCTTTTGTAAGTCGTTCATTGAAGAATACCTTTCGGGGTATACTACCCACTATATCCAAATCAGTGCTGGTAATATTTCTTCGTACCTTAGAAGCTTTGAGGAACTGATTACGCTTGGTGCGACGAAGAAAACGTGCAACTAATGGCCGTGGCATGCGGGTTCCATCTTCTGGTAGAGCAGTGGCCACCAGTGGCCTACGAGGTCCCACACGGGTGACCCAGTCCAGGTCCCCGTCCTCCAGCTCTACTCCAATCTTCTTGGCTGCCACCAGTACTATGTGATGCAAGTTTTCTGAAGTATTCTCCGGCACTCCAGCAATTTCAATTTCATTTTGAAGTTGAGCCTGAGCTTGCCCTTTAATTTCCCTTTGGAGTTGAAGCACGGTAGCCTGCAGAGATTCGACTTCTGTGTCTCTTTTTTCCAAGTACCTCAGTCTCTCATCGGCAGCGCTCATCTTCTGCATCACTTCGTTCATCTGGTCATTGGCAAATGAGAGCGACGTAGTGAGTTCCTCAAGCCTTGACTTTACAGATGAGAACTCTGTGGTTAGCTGCCGTAGTTGATCAGTAAGCTGGCCTGGAGTCAGATTTCTTACACATTGTAACATTATCAGAGTGATGGCTGCCCTGAACTGGGGTTAGCGAATTATCCCCGCCTCGCCTCTGGGCCGCCGTGCAGTCGGGACATTTCCAAAGTAGTTTTCGTTCCGCAGTGACAGAAGAAAAGTCTATGCATATTTTGCAGAAGGACTTGCTGCAGCTCTTAGAGGTACACTTAATAGTATTTCTCTCTGTTGTGGTACTTATGCACCCTGCGCATTTCATGGTGACAGTAGATTTATTTTCCGTTTTAAGTAAAGTCTTCCCTTGATTTCAACCAGAGAATTGTTCAGTGAATATTTGCTATTCGCAAAATTTAGGCGTTTATGGGCGACGGGTACTGATAGAATATCCTTCTCATTCGAAGCCAAGCCCCAGAACGATATGTCAAACGACTTCGGTTGTCAGCTGACAGATGTCACTGTCGCTCGCGTATTGTCAACAAGGCTTGCTTGTCAGCTGTTCGCAATGGTTGTGTTGAATTTGTTTGAGTGACTGATAACTTGTTGATTTTATTATTTTTATTGTCAAAACTCAAAATTCGGGATGCGCAGTGTGTGAGTGCGACAAGGTTCCAAATCTATGCTCTCAACGAGTTTTCCAAGTGTTTAGATGGCTGTAAAAAGATTGTTGAGCTCACCCAGGGTGTTCGAGTGTGTTCTGATGCTAGTTTGTATGCTCGTGCTTGAAATTCTTCACAGTAAGTTGCACAGAGACTGGTATTTCTAATTTTTATCAGTAAAAAAATCCGTACGGTTGTCTAAATCAGTTTTTACTTCGGCAGAGTTGCCAGATGACTTAGTTCCATTCCGAAGCAAACGAGTCTACAGGGAGACACGTGAAAAAACTTGTGCTTGCAAGACGTCTGGCCTTGATCGACCCTCCTGCGTGTGTCATTCTCGTCGTGCTTTGAGCCCATTTAATATCATGGAGGGTTGGATGGAAGTCCGTAGAATAGCTGCCGTTAGATAAAGGCTAAATCCAGGCTACTTTTCCGTATACACACACGTTAGGTTAGGTACACAAAACGTTCTATATTATGACTAATCTTTGTTTAATGAATGAAACGATATCAAAAAAAAAAAAAAAAATGTTTGTAATAGGTACTATATAAGATAGGAATTGAGATACTAACAAGTAAATTGAGTGAAAAATTAAGAGGGCTGTTCTGAATGGGCTGTAAATAAAGAAGTTTACAAGAGAAGGGTCATTATAATATCTACCCTCGAGATCAACCCTCGGTATTGAAACTCATGCTGAAGTGATGTTCCACAAACGGTTGACTAGTCAGGGAGGTTCACCCCTGTTTTATGGATGTTTTTGATGTTCTCTGTGTAAGCATTTGCCAAAATAGCTTTTGTAAAACTAGATCGTTAAAATGTACCCTTGCAGACAGACGACACCCACATTCGGACCCTCAATAGTCAAGACTCAAGTTATTATCAAAGCAATACAAAAACACCTTGCATAGGGTCTGTGGTGTTTACCCATGGGCATTTTCACCAAAAACTAGGCTAACTAGTTTGGGAAGTCTGTTTTATAATGTTTTTATTTATACAATAAAATGTCCCGAAAATTTTTAGGATATAGGAAAATTGCCTAACATTATTGTCGAGGTCGAAATCCTCGCAAGTTTCTTTCAGCACTCCATTTACGAGTACAATGCGGTTAGTAAGTTTGTAAGGGCATTGTGGCAACCTGCTACTTTTTCGTTCCTTCTTCCTCGCATTGATCGTGGACGGAACGTAGTAAAACTTTCATGTATTTATATTATCATACATAACTAAACATAACACACATCTGTGTAGCTCCTGTTACCCGGACTCTTAAGAGTTCGGTGTTCTCAGGAGCACAACTCACAAACACACGCACACACACAGTCATGGGGTCTCCTGTTGCCCAGACTCTTACCATTATCATACGCGGGGTGTGCCAAGGCTCTATTTTAGGTCCATTATTATTTTTATTAATGATCAACGATCTACCAACAGTCCTGCAGCAAGTGGAGTGTCCTCTCTATGCGGACGACCTAAAATTGTACACTGCTGTGGATTCAGAGGTCGATTGCTTGGCTCTACAGCAGGATATAGAGGCTGTATGTCGTTGGTGCGCGCAAAACAAAATGGAATTAAATCCTGCCAAGTGCTCAGTGATGACCTTCGTTCGAATGCGACACCCAATTCACTAAGACTACCGAATTCACGGTGAATTACTTGCCCGATCCACAGTCGTAAAAGACTTGGGAGTCACATTCGATCGTCAGCTTAATTTCCATGACCACATCATATTATGACTGCCGTTGCCAAGGTATCGTACAAAAGGCTGGGCTTTGTGCTAAGGAATGCTCGAGACTTCAAGAGCGACCAAGTCGTACGACTTTTGTATAGCGCTCAGGTCCGAAGCAAGCTAGAGTCCAGCTATTGCGTTTGGAATCCGCACGAGGTAACTTATGCTCTCCCATTAGAGAAGGTTCAAAAGGCTTTCCTAAGGTACCTCTACAAGAGAACGTTGGGATATTACCCATATATGTACCCTACGAAATTTTTGCTAGGGTGCCACAACTCCTTTATTACGCGGAGGACATATGATCAAATGATCACCTTCTGCAAGATTGCACGCTGCTCCATTGACGCAATTGACTTTCACAATGAGCTGCTTCAGTTCTACGTCCCGAATAATTACATTAGGGGCAGGAGCAACCGACTCCACACCCTCGTGCCGAACCGTCGCGCGTGTCAGCTCCCCGCTGCCTCGCACTCTGAACTCTCTCAACAAGCTAGTACCTACCTATCCACATGTTGACATATTTGATGATGAATTGTAAGACTTTATTAGTGAATGCATGAGATTTTGTGAGATTGATGGATGATATCTGGCTGTGTTATGATGACATTAACTTAGTGATTTTAAGCTAGATATAATAATATATAGATAAAAAAAAATACGTTATTGCACATATTATTGTTTTTAGAATTTGGAAATTTTGTTGATGCAATTTATTTTTATCTGATTTTTTATTGTAGGTAATATTTTAAACTGAATTCTGATTGTGACTGCTTAGATTTTTAAGAAATAGATATAAGTGTATATACTAATTGTAATAGTTTTGTTTTGTTATTGTTTTCTACATAAATAACAATGATAATTCTACCCCGTCAACTGGATTCTATTGACTTTTATTTGAAAATTGTTGTTTTTAATGATTTATTTAATTCAGATTTTATTACTACTTTTTATGTAAAATTTGTATTTTTATTGTATTATTTAATTTTAATTAGTTAGTGTAAGTGGTATGGTATGACCGTTCTAATTAAATAAATTGAATTGAAATTACGAGACTGGTGTCCTCAGGAGACCCATCACATAATGTACCTCTATGTTTGCAAACTATTGTTTTTATATAGGTATAGTTTAACGTTAGCTTGATATGTTTTATGTAAACAACCCATGGAAGGTAGGCCCCAAGATACAGGTGTATCCGAGTATAATAAAAATAGCAGCGAAATCTCTTGCCCCCGTGATATCCGCGATGTGCAATGCCTGCCTTAAGCAAGGCTTATTTCCTGCGATACTAAAAAAAGTTAAGATTTGTCCACTGTACAAGGGCAAGGGTAAAAAGTCAGATGCTAAATCATACCGCCCAATATCTCTTGTCCCGGCATTGGGCAGAATTCTAGAGGTTGGTCTGAACACAAGACTACTAGAGTTTGTGGCCAACCGCAACATCCTGTCGGATAGGCAGTACGCATACCGTACTGGCCGGGCCACTACAAACCTGGTACGGGAGGTGGTCTGGCGCGTGTTGAGCGCGCGCGAGGCTGGCCTGCGCGTGGCGGTGCTGTGCTCGACCTCTCCCGTGCGTTCGATACCGCCGACCATTCCCTTGTCGTTGATAAACTGCAGTTTTATGGTATCCGAGGCCCAGCGGTGTCTATTATGGCCTCGTTTCTAGCCAAGCGAACACAGGCGGTGGTCGGGGACGGGGGCAGGGTGATATCATCGGAACTAAAGAACACCATGGGAGTTCCGCAAGGATCGTGCCTGTCAAACACCCTGTTCAGTTTGCTCTTAAATGATCTGCCCAACACGGTCCTGGACGCGGACATCTATATGTACGCAGATGACGTTGCCGCAGTTGTCACCGCGCCCACGGACAGCAAGCTGGAGAGCGAGCTGAACTCGGTGGTTAATAAATTGGAAACGTGGTTCAAGTCGAACGGCCTCGCCTTAAACAAAGACAAGACTAGCTTTATCAACTTCAAGCTGAACGGGGGGAAACCGCCTGTTCTAAGGGTCTTTGCGGGGTCAACGGAGTTGGAACAGGTGCAAACTACAAAGCTGCTTGGTTTCCAGCTTGATAGTTCCCTCGTATGGGACGCCCACATAGAGAGTGTTTGCTCGAAACTCGGTCGGGCTTCTTTTGCATTGCGGAGGTTAGCGAGCACCGCCACCCGTGACGTCGTGCGTTCCTGTTACTACGCGACAGTTCACAATACCCTCACCTATGGTGTGGAGCTGTGGGCGCCAGCCAGCGACGTCGAGCGGGCCTTTGTAATGCAGAAGAAGGTGGTCCGAGCTATAGTGGGAGTTCCAGACGACGTGTCATGTAGAGGTTATTTTAAAGAGCCTGGGATCATGACCCTGCATTGTGAGTATATATACCAAGTAGCCCTGTTCACGCACCTACATTTGCACCTGTTCCAGCGCCGCGGCGCCGTGGGGTTAACGCAGATCGTGCTTTCCGCAGCAACAAGCACCAGCACAGGCTAGTCACTCCCAAACACAATTTAAACAAATCGAGCAGATCATTATATATCTCAGGCCCGGCAGTGTACAACAGACTACCTGACAAAATCCGGAATGCCACCTCCACCGCGGCGCACAGTGGATCGAAAAAGCCCTTCCTATAGACATAGAACTTTTTTTTCTAAACATGATTTTTCTTATTGGAAACCAAGACAGAATCTTATTAGAAGCCCAAACTATATCATATTTTATGAACCTAGGTGATAATGACGCAGAAAAGATTTTTTGAACTTTAATTTGTATGGAGAAAAACATGAAAATCGATATTTTTCGGCTCTCGTGCGAGTGCCCGTTATTTCCTCCGGCATAAATAATGTTCCTATTTTTTACTATCTTTTGACATATAGCACATATGGGGCACTCGATGGACTTCAGGTGAAAAAAAATTAAATATATTTTTAAATTTTCATTTTGCATTTTATTCATTATACAAGGTACATTACGACCTAAAAATAATATTTCAACTCACCTAATTATTGTCACAGTTTTAATGCAATATTTCACCAGCCATACTTTATAATTTTACCTGATAATTCCATATTATATGGTGGTTTTATGATATTTAGCCGTTAAAGACGATACCTATTGTATATTTTTTTGTTAAATTTACAAGGGGCCATTAAGTTAGGTACTCGACCTTATCATTGTTACAAAATTTACTGCAGAGGTTTACCTACTTATCTTAAACTACCTGCTAACCCGTCACTTATGATTGTATTATTATTCTAAGAATTCCTTAAGCCCCTTTGCTTTGTTATTAAAAATGGATGTTATTTTAGTAGGTACTTACCTAATTAACAATTTGTCATTGTCTAGTTTTTTCTAGTAGTCGTTAGCCGGTATGAAGTAAGTATAAATATGGAGGGTTCTGAATATTTTTTTAGTTATATTAAAACTTACTACGTAAAACATCTGTGAAATTTCGAGTTAAAAATGGAAAAGCATAGTGTGGTGACCAATCTGGATCTATTTGTGATTCTAAAACAGTCTGGCAAGCTTGGAAACTATTTAAAACTGTTAGAAAGTGTTAAATTTCAGTTGAATTTGAGTTTATCTGAAGAAGATACAGACACTCTCCAAGAATTCTGTCGAAGGTTTAGTCAGTCTGTGATAAAAAGAAGAAATCTGCAAAATGTAACACAGAAACTTTCAAAAAACACTATACAGATTGGTTGGAGCAGAATATCGAGTGGCCAACTTGTGTACGTGAAAATATACGACCACAACAGCTAAATACTGCAATTCAAGAAACAAGTGAAGCTGGCGAATTGTTTTTACCCTCTCCGAGTACATCAACTGTTGGAACATCAACGAAAACGGCTCCCAGTCCGCGCAAACCTTTCACAGAACTTGGAACAAAACAAAAGGTACGAAGGATTGAAAATTATAATTATAAAGGCCGAGAAAGTTCAGAATTGGCCTTTGCTTTAATTGCTAATATGAAAAATGAGGGTAAAGATATTTTGGCAGCAGCCATAGATCATATTCTAAAGAATCCAAAAGAGGCGGAAAAAATCGTGGAACAAGCAAATGAAAAAAATAGATGTGTTTTCACCCCTACCAAAGCGCTCGGCTTATTACAGTCACTTAAACTATCAAAGTGGCAGTATATAACGTTGAGAGAATCTGCCATTCAAGAAGGCATTACAAATTTGTATCCATCATATTACAAAGTGCAGCAAGCCAAGATGGATTGCTTTCCTCCGAAAGACGCAATCACTGTTACAGATACAATGGCCAAAGTAGCTCTTCAAGCACTCCTTGACATAACTGTTAAAAGAATAATAAAAAGTTTACCTGACGAGATTACAAACCAATCAATGATATTAATATCGGAATGGGGATTTGATGGTGCCTCAAGTCAGAGCACATTAATTCATTGATCCAGAAGACACAGATTCTGACACAGATGCTGATATGGATGTGTCTTTTAATATGTTCTAATTGTTTTACAGAAACGTTGTAACTTATATATAGGTACATAATACGTGTTTTTTAAATAATTATTGTGTATGATAACTTGTAATATAGAAAAATTTGCCTTGTGTCTAAAAAAATAGTAATATTTATTTCGTGTGAATTGTTTAATCGCCTTTGTAGTTTGTAATTATTATTCTTTTCTTTTTAAAAATAATGACTGTATTTGATAATTATGCTTTTACTTTAACTAAATATAAAAATTTTATATATTTTCATTATTATGATAGGTGAAATATTACATTAAAATTGTAACAATAATTAGGTGAGTTGAAATATTATTTATAGGTCGTAATGTACCTTGTATAATGAATAAAATGCAAAAAGAAAATTTAAAAATATATTTTATTTTTTTTCACCTGAAGTCCATCGAGTGCCCCATATGTGCTATATGTCAAAAGATAGTAAAAAATAGGAACATTATTTATGCCGGAGGAAATAACGGGCACTCGCACGAGAGCCGAAAAATATCGATTTTCATGTTTTTCTCCATACAAATTAAAGTTCAAAAAATCTTTTCTGCGTCATTATCACCTAGGTTCATAAAATATGATATAGTTTGGGCTTCTAATATGATTCTGTCTTGGTTTCCAATAAGAAAAAGCATGTTTAGAAAAAAAAAGTTCTATGTCTATAGGAAGGGCTTTTTCGATCCACTGTGCGGCGTTTAAAAGTAATTTGAAAAAGTGGTTGTTAAAAGTTTTTTACAATATGTGCGAATTCTTGGAATTGCCGGAATATTGATATATTTAATTATAATAACGTAATTAAGATATATGTATAAATTTAGGTACCTATTATTATATAAAAAGTGACTTATAAAACATTTTTATTAATAAATTCTTGTATTCCTAGTCAACCATTTAATAACGTTAAATCTTTTTCAATAAACGTGATTATTCATGGAGGAATAGGAGCTATAGGAAATGTATAGGAGTCGTGATATATGAAATATTTTTCAATATGATTTTTGCGTACTTGCTTCTGCGTATTTTAACACTCCTACTGCAATCACCGAGCCGCCTGCTAAGCGATTACGGCAAAAACCCCCTTGTTTGGGGAAGGCATGTTCAGCTGTGGAAGTGAGTGTGCTGATGAGGTTTGTTTCTGATGGTGAGCTTCTTAGATAGACCAAATGTTCGCGCACTAGTTGTTGGGGTTATATTAGATGAATTTTTGATATTATTTTTCCCAAAGCCACAGAGACTATTTAGACACGGAAGGAACCGAAAGGGACCTGGTAGTCGCCAATCTCCAGTTTCGTAGCGCTGCTTCTCGATATCACTCCCACACATACAAATTGATTTTATATATTGTTCCTGCGCAGGTTTGAACCCATTTATTGATTAATCGATTTTATATCCACATTTCACATGGAGACGTTCTAGCAAGGTTCGGCTAATTGCGCCATCTTACCGTTTAAAACACTTTTTTTTAAATAGTCTGTTGATGTTCATACAGGAGCTAAAAAAATATTCCATTGACTCAAGATTTTTGGAAAGTATGGTATTAATGATGTGAAGAACTTTCGAAGTCGACTGTCCTTCCCTACTCAAATAAGTATTTATTCATAGAAAGATATTTTCTCTCCTCGTCAATATTAATGACGAAACTTTTAATTTAAACGAACGTAAAAAAATCTTTATATTTTTTTACGTTCGTTTCTATTATTTTCGAATATTAATAATGTCTGACTGAAAATTGAAATGTCTGTTACGTCGCTGTTGCAGATCCTATTTACCTCCCAAATCTGTTTACGGTGTTTTTACCAGCATACAAAACGTCTCAAATTATTTGATTCACGTACACCCCGCGTACATTGCCTACACATTTCATTATTCTGCGCGTATATGAGGCACCAATCAAACTTCGCTTGACGGCTCGACATAAGGAAAATATCCTGCGGGACGTAATCTAGGCTTGTGGGAAAAGGTCTGGTTTAGCAATGCCTTATGCCTGGACCAAAATTAATACTGTCGGCTGACGGACGCGCGCTGCTGCTGCCTCCGAGTTAGTACCTATACTATAGGATCTAGAATACTAGATAAATTTGTAAACAAAGGGGTTACGAAACCTTAGAAATACTTATTTGAAGAAAATATTTTACCACACGGAGCATCATCTAAGCAAATCTCAGAAGTTCGAAACAAATTTGGTTCTGACAGCTTTCGTTCATCATTTCGTTCATCAGATCTCGTTCGTTTTCGAACTAGAATTTGCATCGATTTAGCTGCGCGTGTGCGTTGTTGTATGTAATACTATTTCTTTTTAATTTTAGTGGTAACCTTACTTTTACCATGTTATTTCCATACATAAAAGTCTTCGTTTACAAAAAGTATCTTGGATTCTAGAACCGGGTAGGTATAGTTCGCCTCCGTCCAGACTGATCCCGCACGTGACCCAACTTGTTGCCTTGAAGAGAGCTACCTACGTTATTGTTCACCGCAAACCGACCCGCAACCTGCCTTGCACAGGGTTACTCGTAGCGCAATAAATAAAACTAACTCCCTAGTAACGGTTATGTGACCAAAAAGGTCTCTTTATCATCTACTTTAACAAGGTTTCTTTGCGAATACGCATTGAATTTCAAGCGGTGCAAAAAAGCCCCACGTTGGTCGCCGTCTATCTATCTATTCAACATTTTGAATATTGTCCAAAATTCTGATTCCTTGATCATCTAAATCTCTCCTCTATTACTCCTAAATTAGTTAAAAGCTTTTCCAATTTACCTACGCTACGCCAATCTCATAAACATAAAACTAGGTACCGTTACATTATGTATGTAATCTGCGCAAATAAAGCGTAAGTGAGACTCAAAAAGTT
Source organism: Eupithecia inturbata (assembly GCA_963662085.1). Lineage (NCBI taxonomy): Eukaryota > Metazoa > Arthropoda > Insecta > Lepidoptera > Geometridae > Eupithecia > Eupithecia inturbata. The sequence goes on along the minus strand of OY759180.1, from coordinate 1,434,755 downwards.
TTAATGTGTTAGTGACAAGACCCGCCTACAAAGTTTTATTGACGAAACTAATTTATCACCGCGACGATTATGATCTATATTAGAGAGCGCACCGCATTCTGGGAGGGAGGGTAGCAATATCAAGCCAAGATTCATGGCTTTTTGATGGAGTGTTGCAAATTGACTGAAAATGTACAGTGTCGTTCCGTTCTCCGCCTACTCGATAAGGATGTTTTACAACTGTGGAAGGATTCGAGGTATACAGAGGGTTAAAAAAAAACAAGCTTCTGAGCTTTTTTATAACTTACTCATGTAAGATATCTGCTGCAATATCTTTGAGCATATAAATTGAATTATTTGCAGCTCGGGTTCTTTGTAAGGAGTTATGTATGGTGAACAGCTGACCGCGTACGCTAATGGGTGCATTAGCTATGCAACTGCAAAGTCAGCCAGGCGGACGCCTCGGCGCGCCCCCAATTCCGGTGGCGGTATTTCCAACGTTTAGACAGTCTTCCTAGTGCTTACACGATTTCCTCAACCGTGGACACACTCCTGGAAATCCCAGTTAGTACCGCAGGGGGGCGCAAAGCCTAGGGGTTGTTGGCCGGGATCGATCCGTCGCACCATGCCGGTACCGGCGCACGGGTTACGACAACACACCATCGCCTCACCACTGCGGTCTCGGTCGTTCATCTCTTTTCTTTTATTTCATGAGTTGTTCTCCAACCAGACACGTTCATTTCGACTCAAGTGACGCAACGGATCGTACGTAACATCGCCTTTTAAACTTGGGGTGAGGGAGAATATTACGAAAATTCTTCAGATTTCCATGGTTTCTGATAGCCAAGTGGTGTTATCAAATCCATGAACGATTATTTCGGGTACCGAAATCAATCGGAAGCTGTTTGAGTGGTGAAACAAATTTAGCGAGGCTTTGCCGGCCGTTAATTGGCTGCGGGTGGCGGCGCCGAAACGGCGGCGGAACCTCCGCATGGTGCCTCCATCCCCGCCCACCCCACGCCCCCGCCCGCCTCCACAACTCGGCGTTTTTATGAGCAAGAAGCCCGCCGAGACACGCACGAGTCTGCGAGGCTCTTAAATTAGTGCGTCCTCTCTGGCCTTAGTAACAGTGGTCGCTCCGAGGCTTGCTTCTCCGACACAAATGCCTACAAGATCAAAAGCCACAATATGTCTTTCAGAATTTTTTCCTGACCCGTCTTAGTTCTCGTTAGTCGTCTTAGTACTTTCCTGTATTTAATGTTGTTGTTGTCAATGTTAGAGGATTATTTGACTAATAAACTTAGGATAATTCGTCTTATGGAATCATAGCCTTTTCTTTCCCTCGCAAAGAATTTGACAGAAGGTAATTGATGGCGTAGGTGACATTATTATTCCATTTTGTAGGCTTATTTTCTCGTGTGGGTTATCAAGTTAGGGACGGTAGGTCTCGGGGTGGGTCCGCAGGGCGGGGGTGCGATGCGGGGCGCCGCTATCGACCCGGCGTCCTCCGCCCCCCGGCGCGGTTCAGTTTCCGGGCGAGAGTCGCGCAGTCCGCCGGCCGCGACGCGACTCAGACACTCGTTAGATAGTTTATACAAGTCATCACCATGCTGATAGGACTCGTGAGGGACTCTGTGATGCAGTGCTTCTGTCACTCTTGCAGAGCACCCGTGCTTCCAGCAGGTTGGGCAGCGCTAACGCGAAACGCCGGCTGCGACGCACTTCTGATAATGACCGGCGACGCAGCCGCTACATCCAACCAGGAGACGAACTACCAATATTCAAAAAACCTCTATGATTTTTTTCTTTTAGCTACTGTGTTTTCAATCATCAGACAGAATAGGGTGCAGCAAGCTTCAAGCAAGTTGTAATTTCCTTGCTATTCTACTGCGTAGTTTAGGTGACAGTTTAGTCCAATCTTATGTTGCTCTCAAATAGATAAATTGCATCTGACTGCTTAAAAACAGGCAGGATATCATGGAAGAAAATAATTCTGATGATTTTTTGCTTCCCGAATATGTCAATTTTCACGCCGGCCGGCGCAGCATTTGCAGCCGGTGCCGATGGCAACCAAACCATCTGACATTTCTGGCACGTGAATACTCCATTGCTGTTGCATCGTGTTCCTTGCTAGGATACTGAGCGATCGATGTACCCACAGAACTATATTGAGAAATAATTCTTTGGATGTACCGGACCTTTCTGCACCAGCTATTTGTGTGTGAATTTAATAAAAAATCTTCTATCTATCTATCTACCAGCTAACTGCGGCAAGGGTTTGATGCCCTACGATGTCTGACGTCACAATCCAGCTGTTTAATGTTTAAATCAAAATATTCAGTTTTTGGTGTTGTGGTGAGACCTGGTGGAGCTGGAAGGATAGAGGAATTGATTGTTATAGGTTTTTTAACGTGTAGGGGTTTCTTCTGTATGGAAATGAATGTGCGTCATCACATCACAATCACAAAACAAACCATCATGGCAAATATTTTCTTTCAGTCTGGCTTTTGTGACCACCATTTTGTTTGTGTGAAGTTTCAGTGAAGACTAAGACTAATCCATCGTCCACCATTTTGTTTAGGTTTGTTCTATCGTATTCAAAGTCAAAGTCAAAAACTCTATATTTCCATAAATACAATAAATGTACACTTAGAAAATGTCAAATTCTTAATAATTAAACACTGACACGGAAATAAAGTGGTATTTTTGATTTCAGTTGCTTCGGTATGTAGACTAAAGTAAAGAATCGACGAAGAAACCTTTAGCCTGTTAGTTAGTTGTTATTTTTCGAGTTGGAGCAAATCCCGTCCCAAGCTTTTTTATCCTTTAGATAATCTGATATTTTATAGTAGGCCTTTTTACACAAGAAGGTTTTGACAATTTGTTTGAATTTATTTACTGATAATTTTTGAAACTCACTAGGAGTTTTGTTGTAGATGCGTATACATTGCCCTTTAAAAGATACATTAATTTTGTGCAGTCTAGTTGTGGGCACACCGAGTTTATGTTTATTTCTTGTATTCAAATTATGTACATCGCTATTTTTAGGGAACCGATTGATATTTCTATGAGTCTACAATATAGGTTTTCATAAACATATTGACATGGTACTGTCATTATGTTCTTTGAATTTATTACGCAGGGATTCTCTGGGATCTACTATACTACTATACCTCTAGATAGCACGAACAGCCCTCTTCTGCAACACAAATACGGTGTTAATATCTGCAGCGTTCCCCCACAGTAGAATACCATAAGACATAATACTATGGAAGTAGCTGAAATAAACAAGTCTAGATGTATCCACGTCTGTAGGATGACGGATTTTTTTGACAGCATAATTATGCTGCAGAACTAAGTCTCTTCGATAGCATACCTATGTGTGGGCCCCATTGAAGTTTATTATATAAGGTGATTCCTAAGAAAACGGTACTTTTTACAATTTCTAACGTTTCTCCTTTTACATTTACATCAGCCTTAACTTGTTTAACATTAGGTAGAATAAATCTAATACATTTCGTTTTGGTTTCGTTAAGCAAAAGATTATTGACACTAAACCAATGGACTACTTTTGAGATTGCATTATTCACATCGTCGAAATTCGTGTCTTGTCGTTTCATTTTAAAAATTAATGAAGTATCATCAGCAAACAATACAATCTCGTGATTATTCTTAACAAAATGAGGCAGGTCGTTAATATAAATTAAAAATAGGAAAGGGCCGAGGATAGATCCCTGCGGTACACCCATTGTAACTACAGACCCCGATGACCGTTTCCCATTAATGTCAACTCTTTGTATCCTATTACTCAAATAAGATGTAAGAAGACCCAAAGAGGTGTTCCTTATTCCATAGTGATGTAGTTTCCTGATTAATGTTTCATGGTGTACGCAATCGAATGCTTTTGACAAGTCGCAAAAAATGCCTAATGCATCTTGCGACTTCTCCCCAGCATTAAAAATATGCATTACTAACTCTACACTGGCATCAGTTGTTGACCTGCCGCGAGTAAACCAGAATTGCTTACTTGTAACTAAGTACCCACCTACTGTACTTCCGTTCTCCTTTAAAAGTAAGTTCCAAAAATACATTTTGGCATTAGATCTTTACATTTATTGTAAAAAATAATATTGATTCCTTTTCTTCTTTCCTTCTAATTTTAGTATATTTTTCGCTAAGTAGGCGTAAAAATATATCCTACATTTTGGCATTAGATCTTTACATTTATTGTAAAAAATAATATTGATTCCTTTTCTTCTTTCCTTCTAATTTTAGTATATTTTTCGCTAAGTAGGCGTAAAAATATATCCTAACAGTTACATTTTATTACGGCTAAGACCGAGTAGATGTTATGGCTGAAGAACATAACGTTTTACCGCGGTTCTTGATATTAAAGTCGATGATCCTCCAAACGCAGATCGTAAAGTTCAGCCTTGGCAGACTCTGGTTCAACGCGTGTCTGCGAAATATCCAATATTTGTTCTTAAATTACTCATATTGTGTCGTCTATTTCTTCGGTATCGTAATGAATGAATTGATCTGCAGTGTCAGAGCATCAAATAAACCCCTGACAAGCTTATTAGCACCCGAGCTTCGGCTCGAAGGGCCAATTGTCTACTTATTTTCATGAATCATCTCATCGATCTTTTTGATTACTTTCAGTAGGTAAGGTCCAAACAAATTATAATTTAAATCCATTTCACGTTATTATGTCATTAAATGCCCATCATTTACGCTCACCGCGTTTCAAGTGATAGGAGGTGTTTTCGGATTAGCCGACAGCCGACACGCCATTTGTAAAGAGACATTGGGGAAATGGTTGAGATCATATAATTGTTTAGGGGTTTATTATGACACCGAACTTAATTGGCTCAACAAGTTTAAACCCCTATTCGGTAAAGGGAACATCCTATTAGCATTATCTTGGGTCAGAATGGGTTAAAGTCATTTAAACCGGGATATTTACCACGATTTATGATATTTTGATGACTTTAGTGTGATGATATTGTGATGAACCATGATGAATTCAAAAGATTTATCAGAATGGGTTATTTTATTAGTAATAGGTTATAACTAAATTTTCATCTGTTTTCAATTATAGTACAACGCCCTTTCTTGGAATAGTAGCTTTCAAAGGCCAGAACTATTCTAAGAGACTAGTTTCTACCTATCAAATGCCTCCTAAATTATTCAAAGAAGGGTTCTCCTCGCTAAGGGTTGAACAATGTTAGAGATAACAGTAGCTCGTGGACCGGATTTGTTCAAAAACTACCTTATGGGTATGTCACAATGATGCATTGCAGGTCCCAACAATGTTCGCGTGTACGTGCCTCTTCCGCTGACCGCGTTCAGTTAGTTACTTGGAAATCTGATACTTACCGTCGACGACGTTAGTAAACTTAGTCCCCTCATTATCAAGTTTTCCATATCCAACAAGAAGAGCACCAACGTTTTTAATAACGTTAAGTTCCACATCTGTGCGCAGTTTCAAAATGATATTTTTCCTTTGAATTAAAACGCTTGAAACGAGACTGCGCCCGCAATACATCACACCCATTTACTAATGAGGGTAGCTCGTAAAGCGGATGTATAAAGCGCCTCGTCTTCCCTCCGCTATTCTGGAATACGACGTTGCATTGAATGACTCCCTTGTGCAATTCTGCATGCATACCTTCGCAACCGCATTCGTCTAAAATAGTATTTCGTGTCAATGTTCGTATTCCCTGTGGTAGTAAATTCGTTTTCTGTGCTCCCCTCGCCGGTTCAAAGCCTTGCTGTTAATATTTTATTCGTTTTTCACGTTGTCGTGCGGCGCCGAGGGGGGACCGACCTTTTCGACGGAACTGCCCGTTCTGTGTTCGATTGCCTGTTATTATATTACTTGATTGAATTTATAATTCAACTTTCAAAAAGCTCGTTGCTTTTAATTTGTTACAGAAGGTTATGAAAAAAACTATTAACACTTCTTTTTTTCAAATCGTATTTTATAATACTACTTAAATCAAAGCTACCACGCTACTACTTCTCTTTATCAACAGTAATATAATAAGCACAACGCAATGCAAAGCAGTTCAGTATTTTCGAACGACGAGTTCAAAGTTTGCATTGAGCTTTCGGAAACATTTCGAGTGGAACCCTGCATTTCCTCGGGCATGTTTGCGGTTACGTAAACTGCTAAAAGTTGGTGTGCATTGTGCAATACGGGTTTACCGCAGCGATTTGCCTTTGCCTTGCAGCAAATTACCTACAATTTTGTTAAACACAAATTTGTCTATTCAGTCAACATAATTCAACAGATGGAAACGCCTTGATGGTGAATTATGGCTCGCACGGCCAAATTAATGTTGTTTGCCCTGACTAACGACCCAATCAGCGCGTGGTAATTCGCTGACAACACATATTTTGTGATCTAACTAAATATACGCTCATTTCGTTGTCATGTAACGAAGACAATGATGTCGTTTTGCTTAGGAATTTACAAGTTTATCGTACTAACTAAATGGTAGTACGATAAACTTGTAATTATTTATGTGACGAATGAAATATACGACAGCGACCAGTACCAGTTTCCATCCATTATATTCCCCTAAGCGATCATAAATTTAAATCGACAAGTCATAAAGCAGCTTAAGTTGTATTATAAAAAATTCTGCATAGAATTTATGTTTAAAAGTGTCAATATCGGCGGTCACTGCATCGGCCGTGTAAACCGGGCTCCGTGAGGGATCATCCGTATTTGCGGAGAATTTTCCCCCATTTCCCTGCGCGGCTTCACATTCCGCTCACGTACCGGCCTCTCATCTTGCGATGTCGTGCCGTCGCGTTATTACCTCTCAACTATTACCCCGAAGACGATCGTACACGACTCGAACTCGAAATATCTAATGACTATTGACGACTTTCTGCGCTTCTTCCATTAGTTGGCTCGGCAGTTGTTCCAACTTTGAAACAACGAATTGATTGATTGTTGTCTATTTGATAATCGAAGCATAAAATTTTTTGATGTTCACTTATAACAGTCCTCTATTTGAACGGTTTTTTATCGGATCGATGCTCTGTTTCAATATTATTTTGCTTTTGTATAGCTTCAGCACATGCACTACATCTATTAAAGTTCGATTGTTACCATTTAATTCAATAGTTAGCATTGCTATCTCGGTTGGAATGGAACATGGCAACTATCATTACCAGTTCCAATGTTTATTCTAGTCTGTCACAAATCGATAGGATCGAGCACGCGAGCGCTCGACGTGGATTCATTAAGGGGTCCAGCGGTCCCCCGAATACTCGGAATAGTCTTCGAATAAACATTAGTTTGGATGGATCTTCGATCAATTATATCAAGATGAAGGGTCACATACAAAATCAAAGCTAAAAGCTGTCCGCGTGAATATATACTTATACAGCTACATTTGTTTACTAACGAACTGAGACAAACGCTTTAAAACAGTTAAAGTTCAGCCTAATTCCAACCATGGCACCTAGTAATAAAGTCACAAATCTTCAAAATATGATCGCATACTTACGACCATTCATCACAAAAAGCGAGCAAAGCAATAAATTACTCATGTCACTTAGAAATGAAAAGACTTAGGTTAAATAACATCTTTTGTGAAATCAACCTTAAGACGCAACAAATAAAGTATATGTTCCCGTTATTGCCTTGCGAGCTTCATTGTTTTGTTTCGTTTCTTGTTTGCTTCCGAGAATTTTACTCTGAAGGTATGGAGTCGCTTTGAACGAAGCGTTGAACTCTAAAATAATTTATATTACGAACGTAAAAGTTTAGTTGTAAAACTTATTTATATTTTAGGCATCGTGTTTATTTGTATTATACATACCTATTTATTATTTTATAATGTTAATTTTTTACAGTTCAGTGCAATTCCTAAATCAAAAATCTAAACTTTATTAACAAAAATAAATACAATCGGATAATAGAAACAGATTAGATCTAGTATTTACAATTTAAACAATAGAGCTAACTGCAGACTGTTGCAAACAATCTACAGGTAGCTCAACTGATGGTTCATATTAATACCGGTGGGAAGCGTCCCCAAGACGCTGGCTAAAGTGCCCGGCTGTTATGGTAATGCTGATACGCAAATATAAAATAATAATAAATAAAAAATATTTACTAACGATTCCACATTTCCACAAGAAGATTTTTCCATTTTTTCCACACAATAAAGTATGATTTTATTTTATTTTATTTTATTTTTATTGTTTAACAAAATCAACAGCCCTTATATCTAAACAGTTCTAACCTTAATAACCTAACTTACGGCCAATGAGAGATTTACATTATATATTGATAGCCACTTTATATTATAAAGTGGTTTATATTTAAAATTTATTGACGTAAGATTACATTACATATTATGTAAAAAAGAAACAGGAGATATCACATTGGAGATTTTTCCATTCTGCGTAGGTACATACGGAAAGCTAAAATAAAAATAGGAACGTTAAATATCTAATGTAAATTCCACAAACAGATATAAATGTAACATTAACCAATTATAAAGTTCTTGTAACATATTATTTAAAATTATTACAATACAAATCTACTCCCTGCATCTGCTGTTCTGTAACACAAAATTGTACGCGTGTATTTCTGGCGTATTTTTTGCGTACTTTTTCCGTACCTTTGTAGCAGTGCGGTTGTTTATAAATCGGTAATTTTATTCAAAATTTGATATTACTAGTTAGTTTAAAGGTAAAATATAAGTTATTCTGCATGTACTTACCGAAAGTATGACACTCCGGCCATTAAATTGCATTTTCGGGTATTATTTTTACAACTTTTGAAAACATATTGCGGCATTGTGACACGTGTTTGCGTTGGCGCTGCTTCAATCGTACTAAACAAAACAAGAGCTCACGTATCAAGTGCGCTCTTATTTACTGAGACGTATTTGGTGCGCTGACCCTTCATCTGGATATAATTGATCGAAGGGTTGGATTGACCGCTGTAATCGCTTTACAATTGTCTGCGTGCGTTGGACCTTGGGGATTTGGATATTTTGTCCGATATCTGTTTCGGTTGAGACTTGGGGTCATTGTTTATTGGGTCGCTTGTTTTAATACTTTTTAAACTTTCTAGATTCGTTAACTGTTTATTGGTTTCGTTTGTTTTGTATTGCACATATTTGTAGCTGAACTGTTACTGCCGTTGACATAAAAGTCTTGCTTCGCTTAAGATGGCATTTGGAAAGGGATGCACCAAGTAGGTGTAGCGTACACTGCAGATTCTTGTACTGTTAATTTGAATTTTGTTGTTTTTATAAGCTCTATTCATCCAAAGCCTCTCCTCCACACAGCGATCTTAGGGCACCTCCACTCCACCCAAATACCTCAGTCGAATAAGAATACAAAACCTATTGCTTCATCTTTTGCGTATTGGTTAGTTTGTCTCCTGCGGCGTCGTGAGCCCGGGCTCCGCTGACGTCCTCGTTTGTTTCCAGCACATCGGCGGTCAGCACCCGTCAAGAAACCAGCCGGCAAGCCGCGAACGAAGCAGCCAAAGAAAGTCAAATTTATTAGTAAGTTACTAACATAATGGTTCTATCGTGATTCAGTTAGATGGATAACGGTATCGCGTCAATTCGTAAAGGAATTCGATGAATAACAACGGTATCGTATTGATTTCAACTCGCGACAGTCACAAGGAAAGTAACTTAACAAGGAATAAGTAATTTTACAAAAAGCTTTCTGCAATGTGAAAACACGTATGTAGAGTCCTCGATATCATCGCGGAAACTTTGAGACCGGTTTTTCTTTTAGTACCTATGAAAGCCGTGCTTTGTGGGGTCAAGTACTTTCACCCCTTATAAGTGAGTTATTGTTTCTTGTCGCCACGTATGCGGATCTAGTTGTGGAGCAAACGCCATTGTTTTGCGAAAGTACCCGTAGATCTTTTGTGAAACGCGCAGAGTCTATTTTATCCAGTGAACGTTGGGTAATTTTCTAGCGCAAGGAATGATTCTATGTTCTTTCCGTTTACTGATTTTATCTGATCCAATGTAAAACGTAGTTTAGGAGTAGCTGCGTCAACATGACGTCATAACATGATCAACATTTTTGAAACACCTGCACAGCCCCGTATAGGTGACGGTTTTTTCGTTAAAGTTTAGCCTTGATGCGGCTTTATTTAGCACAAATAAGAGCCAAGTTAACGTAGTTTATTAAAACTTCACAATAGGCTACCTAACCTATCGATCCACCACAAACTATTCTTAGAATCACAAATCCTCTAGTAGTTATCGCCTCAGCTGATCCTTTTGGCAAGTTGCCTATTTGCGGTTCGACTGGCATCGTTGCACCGCATGCATGTTCGCATGCGAACATGAGGATGGATTCCGTGAGTAGTCCACGTATATGAATACATGGGTGGTTCCATCCTCATAAATAAAAACTTAATTCATATAGACCCTGTCAACATACATACCAATTAGCCATGATTGGAATTGCAGAGTCGAGTTTCATTCAAAAGTAATTTGCAAATGGAAACTGATAATTGCTGGTGTATTACTCACCTGAACGTGTCTGTGGAGTGGCGACAGTCGCCGGAGAAAATGCATGTTATCGTGACTCACCCGGGGGGGTGGTTCGCCCAGGGGGTGCCGGCCACCCTCGTGCCCGTAGAATAATTACTCCCGAATTCTTTCGTCCTTTATAGAACAAGTTTAGCCGACCTTGAGCGCTACGCTAATTTACGCAAGCCATTCATCCTCATCGCCCCGTCGGGTTTTTTAAATTTCACCCCCTAATGAAGACCCCTGTAATTAAGTGAGTTTTGTAAGGGGTCCGCAGATTATTCTGGCGCTTAATTAGTGGATGTTGAATATTTAATGTATTTATAAAATACGGGGAGGGTTTTCTGCGTTAATAAGTGGACTTTTTGCTGCTAATGATACTTTCCGGGAAAAAGTGCGAATTAATTACAATGAGATGCGATTAACCTACTGCCGAGTGTACACAGCGCCCGGGTTAAGTGAGTTTGCTTTGTTTCAGCTGCTCTCCTCGCCGTCATATTTGAAGCTTGCTGAATTTCTAGGAATATTCCTAATTTGATTCCGAAATAAAATACGTTTGTAAACTCTGCATAGAACTGCCTTCATTACTCGTATTCCAAAGGAAAATCTAAGCTTAGATAGTTGTCTGGCTTTTCATTTTCGAAATAAAATAATCCGCTTTGCAGCGATTCGCTTGGCAGCGTAAATACCTCCTAATGTCATACTACAGGCATAAGTAACGAGTTAATAAGTGGTGAATACGGCAGCTTAACGTCTTGTCGTGTGCTTATTAGGGCGAAGCACTGATTATTACTGTTCCGGCTTGACTTAAGCCCATGCAAATAATGTTATCGTGCGTACACTGGGCGTAAGCCTCCGCGGACTGGGTTCCAAATGGGCGAAGACCACGAGAACGCCTAGGGGAAAATTGAAAAACTAACGAACTCTTATAACTAAAGAAAGGTCAGGTCTTTATTTAAAGCATTTAAAGCTGTATTAGTATTGTTAAAACACTTTTAAACGGCCACTTAGTTTTGATGCTATGAATCGCGTGACAAATAATCGTAGCTTAAAAAATAAACCGTAGGTAGGCCAGCCTAACAGATAATAATTTTATTGGTAAAATAAAACGTAGGTAGGCCAGCCTAATAGATAGTCATTTTATTAGTACAATAAAACGTAGGTAGGCCAGCCTAACAGATAGTAATTTTATTGGTAAAATAAAACGTAGGTAGGCCAGCCTAACAGATAATCATTTTATTGGTAAAATAAAACGTAGGTAGGCCAGCCTAATAGATAGTAATTTTATAGGTAAAATAAAACGTAGGTAGGCCAGCCTAACAGATAGTCATTTTATTGGTACAATAAAACGTAGGTAGGCCAGCCTAACAGATAATCATTTTATTGGTAAAATAAAACGTAGGTAGGCCAGCCTAACAGATAGTCATTTTATTGGTAAAATAAAACGTAGGTAGGCCAGCCTAACAGATAGCAATTTTATTGGTAAAATAAAACATAGGTAGGCCAGCCTAACAGATAGTCATTTTATTGGTAAAATCATGTTTACAAGTCAAATCTAATTGAAATTGGTACCTACTAACAAATTAAGTAACAATTTTAAATATTAAAATAATGATTAATTGTTAATGTACCTAATATAAAAATAAAATAAAATAAATTCCATAGTGAAATAATCAGTAATACAATAAGTAACTTAATAATTTAAATAACAAATTCACAGCCATATTTTAGTTTGTTTTTGTATGAATATAAGCTGGGTGCGGTGATAACATGCCCCGGTAGTCGGTTATAGACAGCAGGTCCCAGCACGTGAGTAATGATGATATTGTAAACCATCAAAACAACCTCTTATGAAAATTCAGATTACGTTTTCAATGATGTAATAAAATACCACCTGGGCTTCATATCGCACAGATTATAAGCGTCATAATGGTCATGCATGAAGAGTCTCATTGAGGCATCCACTCCCGGATACCGGCCTGAGATGCTGAAATTCAAATTTCGACTACCTTCAATGAATACCACAATCTCACCTGATTGAAAACAGCGATGTAGCCGACAATGTATCACCAAGGCTTAGAAGATATATCTATTCACCCTAGGCTTGAAAACTCCTACTTCAAGGAGTTAGGGAGAGGGGTACCTACGAATGCACAAATTTGCATTAAACCACTTTTATGCGAAATGTTCCTCCTTGTAAGTCACAAATAATTTTTACTAGCATCCTGTAGGTATAATTGCTGTAGTCTGATTTGTATGCGTGTATCTGAAGTCGTAAACAAAAACCTTTATCTATCTATCTATCTATCTAAATACAATGTCCTCCGTTTGTCCCCAGCCACTGAGATCCGCTGCCAGGAGATGTCGAAAGGTGGTCTGGCGTACGAGGTGATCCTAGCCGAGCCGGTCGGCGTGCCTGCCCCGCGCCGTGCCGACTCGCCCGAGAAGATTCCCTCCGTTGAGGAGATACAGGAGAAGCTGAAGGCAGCTGAAGAGAGGAGACGCGTATGTTTACATTTTTTTCTGAATTCCGTATTTACAGGACAAACCGAAGGCTGCTGGCTGTGGCAATGTTCACTTTCTTCTTCAGAATTACTACGTCTTCAACTTTCGACTGGATTCTGCCCGCGGCTTAGTTGACGTGGCAAATACCTATGATTTCCTAAGAAACTTGTGAATAGTTCCCTCATACAGTAGGTATAGGTATAGGTTGAACCTCTGATGCTATCAGTCGTATTACATTACATTAAATTACCTACTCAGTCCGTCAGTTCATGTTCGAATGGACGGAAAAAGGTCTCCACTACTCCTTGTAAAATCGGCAAACAAAAAAGTTGCTTATTTTCCAGCCCTTATTCCAAACCTTCCTTACAGAGTCTAGAACAAAGCAAGATGGCGGCGATCGCACAAAAGATGGCCAAGATCGAAGAAGCTTCTAAGTTCCGTAGCGAGCAAACCAACAGTTTCATCACTGCCACCAAGGAGGCCTTGGATGCCAAGATGGAGACGCATGAGGAGAAACGCGAGGCTTACATCAGCGAGCTGCGAGCGAGGCTCAAGGATCATCTCGAAGGGGTCGAGAAGACCAGGTATGGTTCTGCACTTAGATGAATACATTTAAGTACTTAAACTTTAAATTTGAAGCGACAAGGCAACAAAAACTCAGAAAGTTACCTTAACTAATTCTATCAATCTAGCCACATTAGTTAATAAGAAAAGGAATAAAGTTCTGAGCTAGTTTTATTATATTTCCCCATTTCTCATCTTAAGTAAATAGTTCACTATTATGAACTTATTATGAAAACACAATTGCAAAACTATAACATGGTTTTACAGAATTTACAGTTCATTTGTGACATAGACTGATACATTTAGATGAGTCACATTCCTAATTTGCCTGCGAGCGCGGGGTTATTGCACTGTAACGCAGATTGGACCAGCCTACTTCCACTGCGTAACTTAAGGTCAGAATACATCTTCAGCGCGTTTGTGCACTAACTGAGCCTGAACTGAAGTCTCGCTCAGTTTGCATAGTGTAGAAAGAGATGCATTCTATTTCAATGCAGAAAGACAGCTGTTAGCCATTTAGCGCTCTGACGGAGAAGTACAAGCTGAAATAAACTTTTTTGCATTGAAGATAGAATCTAAAATGTATTTTTTCCCGGCCCTGAAAGATAGACCAGAAATACTAATGTCAACGCAACAACACTCAACAGGCCATTAAGCTTATGCATTAACCGAGTGAGAACATAAACAAAGACTTTGTTGTGATGGGACACACTATTTTCAATCTATCTCTGATGAAGTGATTAATTTGATTATGAGCAGTTGAATTTTACATTTTGCCTATTATCATGTGACATTATAGTACCTAGTAAATAATTTTACAAAAGTAAGTAGATTGTCCTAATTGACGCAATAATTACTTACTTACTGTCGTGGTGCAGTGACTCGAAGTGGATGTGGCCTACACCAGAGATCGTCAGTTGTATATTTAGACAATACGACCAGAATGCATTTTTAGTTCACCGATTGTCTAGCATTGGGTCAATCAGCCTGCCGGTCCCTTGCCGTTTTAGTCCGTTGACGGCTTGGCACAAAGTTCTTGTAGGTCTTTCTCAACTTTATCGCTCCAGCGATACCTCGGACGATCAATAGGCCTTCAGCCACTCGGGCGTCCCATGTACGCGCTGCGGGGTGCCCTATCCTCCCCCATTCGAACCATTGGCATGCCCGAGCCATCAGTCTCGAGGATTTGTTTCCTCATATGATGTTCGGCTCGGACACTAGACCTAAATATTTTTAAACTTATGCGATCTGAACACATTATTATTAGTATTACTATTTAACGCGATAAATACCCGTTAAATAATACTAATAACAATGTGTTCACGGGATGACCCGTCATCCCGTGACCACGACAGTGTGTAAACCTGTTGAAACGTCTGGAAAAATAGGTAAATAAACGCGAGAAATACCCGTTAAATAATACTAGACCTTCTATTTCTTTATATTAGCAAAGTCTCCAGCTGCCATCTTCCCGCTGGGTGGGTCCCAGAATTTTTCGGTAGATTTTGCTGTCGGCACCAACAGTTTGTGCTCTTCTTTTTGTGTTAGCGTCCAGGCTTCGCATCCGTACATTGAGAAAGGTCTTAAGGTAATAATTAGGTAGCCAAAAGTATGAATAGACTGGATGGATACGCGGAGGAGGATGGCAAGGACTTTGGTTTGTATTATGCTTTGTCATTAACTCTGTTTTAGAACAGTAGGTAAGACACGTGACACTTAAGACACATTATAATAAGCTTAAGGGCTAGAAAAAAGTTTGACGTAAGTTTTGAACCGTTGAAGTTTTAAGAATACTTGAGGTAGTTAAGTTTGTTTCCTTTAGATTGACCCTGGAGCAGCAAACGGCCGAGGTGTACAAGGCGATTGAAGACAAGATGACGACCGCCGCGGACAAACGCGATGAGAACATCAAGAAGATGCTTGAACGTCTGCGCGAACATGTAAGTTAAACGTATAGTTACATTACATTCACACAGAGACTGCAAGAGAGAATAATTTACATCAGGGTTTACGCGCCAGGACGGGAGACTGATTTCTACTGAAATTAAATGAAAATATCTATTGAAAAATAAGTAAGTAGGGACACAATAACAATGTCCATAACAAACTGTCCTGGCGCATTAACCCTGAGGTAGCACTTCCTTGCCCTTCGACATAACAGGCCCCTACAGCCCCGACAATTCTGAATGTGACGTGTTTGTCGATCCTTCTCTACTTTTCTTTCACCTATATCAGGGACAGAAATGACGGGGCCATAAGTGGACAGCCGAACGCATGCTCCATCGACTTAGAGGTTAAATGTCGCTAATGAAGATCTAAGTCGGGCATATTGAAAGGCTTCAATATGCCCGGCGTCAATATGCCGAGGTGTGCCACCTCGGGCAGACAGACGCTAGCCTTGTGGCTTAGTCATGTGGCTAGATAGCACTCAGGGATAATGTAGACATCAGTACCTAAACAAAATAGGGGAGGCTTTTACCCAACCATGAGTAGGTAGCGTAGGTACTCATACTTACAACACGGTTAAGGAAGTCGTCCATGCAAAATACTTAGACCAACTTTGATGTCCGATTGATGCTATGGTAGTAAGTATACAATAAACTACCCTCTGCCTGAAACTCCTCTCCAAATTGCAATACCAGAGAAAGATTGCGTACCTACTGGGAACTGGCATTTATAAAAATTTGTCTGGTTTAGGAGGAGCAGGTCCGCAAGGTGCGCTCGGGCAACCAGGAGCGGTTCTCGCAGCTCGAGAACTCCATCCAGGACAAGCTGAGCCTGGCCGCGCAGCGCCGGCTGCAGATCGAGCAAGAGCAAATGGAGAAATTGCGCAACCATGTGAGTTATTTCGCACTGATGAGTATTTTAGTCGCTGGCGCGGTGGGTGATGGTGCCGCCTGCGACGAAGAAACTGCGCAAACCTAGTGAGTAAAACATAAGGTAGATCAACTATAGAACTCCATCCAGGATAAGCTGAGCCTGGCTGCGCAGCGCCCCGCCGGCTGCAGATCGAGCAGGAACAATGAAGAAACTGCGCAACCATGGATCAAGTGCTGTGCATTACATGATGTAAATCTATTATTAGCTAGATTAGTAGGTGCTTAATACGCTTGAGATGAAAAGGTTGATCGATGGTTTGATTCCCGCTGCCGGAGCAGGTATCCCGCGAGTGTTGCTTTGCTTCGGGTCAAATATTTGCTGCAGGTCCGGTCTGATTTTACTGTGGATTATAGGAACCCTGTAAATCACGGAACATCGTGATAAACTCGTATATAACTAATTTTAATGTTATCTACTACATTCAGCACTTTATATACAAATTCAAAGTGATTTATTTCCTTTAGACCTTACAGGACTCTTGGACACATCACAAAATTCAAATTACCTATGTAGTAAAACTAGAAAATAAAGTGATCACTGATTTTTTGCTACTTCAATCTTTTTAAGGTAATGTAAAGAAGCGAACAAGAATCCTTTACCTTGTTAGGTTGTTAGTTTTCGAGTTGGAGCAAAACTTGTCCTAAGCTTTTTATCCTCTAGATAATCTGATATTTTGTAGTAAGCCTTTTTACAAAGAATATGCTTGTTTGACAATTTGTTTGAATTTATTTATTGATAATTTTATCAACTCATTTAGTATTTTGTTGTAGAAGCGTATAAATTGCCCTTTAAAAGATACATTAATCTTGTGTAGCCTAGTTGTGGGCACAGCGAGTTTATTCTTATTTCTAGTATTTAAATTATGTATGTCGCTATTTTAGGGAACCGATTGATATTCCTATGAGTGTACAACAAGTTTTCATGTATATTGACATGGTACTGTCATTATGTTTATTTCTTTGATTTTTTCACGTAGGGTTTTATACATAATTAATCGTTTTAGTACCTACTTATTTATTCAATTAATCATAGTTTTTGATGTGATGACATTTAAGATTTTGTTAGCATCATCATACATTTTAAAATTATTTTACCTCATGCATCTGTTTTTTGTTTATTTGACCATCATTTTGTTGATCATTAGAGCAATAAGGTCGAGGAGGTCCGCTCTATAGCCACGGCCAAGATCGAGGAGATCTCCAAAGATATCGAGACTAAACTCAGCGCGGCAGAGATCAAGCGCGAGCAGGAGATACAGAAGAAATTAGACTTTGTTAAGAAGGAGGTACGTTTCATTTTATCATGCAGTTACTGTCATCCTTTTGTTTGTAATCATTGCTTGGTTTGATTTGTGTAATTTCTCAGTTTATCTGGTACTAAATGCCTTGGGTGCCTGTTTAACTAGACAATAGACATGTGCTGAGAAGCCTAGCAACGGAATACTTATGTCAAATTCAGACATTGAGACCGTACAAAGAAACATTGAACGAGCCTATTGGTTGCGCTTCTCTCATTCCTCCACTTAGCTACGTGGCACATTTTCAATAGAAAAGCACACTTTTCGATCCTAAACTTTGACTTTTGACCCAACGACAGACCCAGACCTAACATGGAACCTTCTCAAAATACAAAATTAACGTGTTTATTCCGTTGTAGGAGCGACGCGCAGAGCTAGTGCGACAGAACAAAAACGCCCGCGTCGAGAGCACCGCCGCCACCGCCGCCGCCAACTCGGGCTAGACGCGCCGCGCGCACCGCCCGCCGCCTGAAACTACCCGCATCCAACCACCGCACTTTGCAACACACTACAGAACCTTAGACTAGCTGAATATACTGTTTAGCCAAAAGAACCTAAGTGTAAAGACTAAAGCCTAGTTCGCACTTAGCAAGCATTTTTGCGAGTAACGAGTATCTAACTCACGTCACGATCCGCTGAAAATACGGTTTAGCCCTAGTGCACCTTTGGCGAGGGGCAAGTAAAATGGTCAAGGAAACTACCCACTGCCCCATTTTTATTGACTGGACCGCTAGTGACTAGGTACAAAGTTCAATGAATAAATGTCTTAACCCGCTTCTCGACTAATCCTTCTGCTAGCAAATTATTGACAAGTGCGAACTAGGCTTATAATTAAAAGGCCTATGAGCCAATCCAGAATTATAAAGAACAAATTCAGACGCTTCAATGCATTCGATTACGCACTGTGTTCTACTAACAAACGCTAGGTATTTCTAAGTCACACTGCTATAACTTTTGCATAAATGATGAAACGCCCTTACGCAGTGCGTAAACTAGGTTCGATTTGTCACTATTTGGTATACTGATAGGACTAAGTAAGAATCGTAAAACCCAGAAATAAAAGCGCTACAGTTATATGTTACGCGGTCAAAAGAATGGCTAGTCATCCAAATCCTATCGTATTATTGTCATATGAGTGTGCGAGTAGATTGCAAAGAAAATCATAGTGTATATGAGGTTTTCAGTCGTGTGCGGTGATGCCATGCTTCGACCACCTCTCCAAAAGATTAACAGTCTTGCGAGCAAGCTCGTAGGTTCAAAATTGAATGAAGGAATGGAGAGCTGACGACTCAGAGTGGTGACAAAACTGAGCTAACTGTTTTGGAAAGGAATTTATATTTGCTAGTCGCTCGCGTAATGTAAAGAATTCATAAAGCACTATAGTTACTGTTACTGAGTGATTATAGTGAGGTATGAAGCTAGGCATACGAATTTTGGCTGGTCCATTAAAACCTTCGTGGCGCCAACGACGTCGGTGTTGCCAACCCATTAGAACCTTCGTGGCGCCAACGACGTCGGTGCTACCAACTCAAATTATGTATTTGCGATGGGCTAATCCCATCTCTGCACCTACCCTCACAATAAAACTGTTGCACCCGACCGCGCTTGTCACAGCACTCTCCTTGTGATAATGCTTGCGTTTTGAAAAAAAAATCACTAAGGCAAAACGTTTAATGCCCTACTATCCTGTATTAAGTGGCCTATCTATCTAAATAATGTATTGTGATCTCAAAATAGGATCAACTTTCAGATTTTAAATCTTCTTTTTTAAATTTTAAAGTTGATAATAAATCCTTAGGTTTTAATGTCCAATTGCCCTTTGAATGAATTGTTCAGGCTAGCTCAAAAGTTTAGATTTTGCATATAGGGAACCATGGATAATGCTTTGGATTGTATCGGATTCAAGCGCGCTTACAGGACGCGGTGGCTCGAATAATATCCTTAATCGTTAGTTATAGACTTATATCATTATGTTAAATGTTTATCATATGCAACAGTATTTTTAGGATGATACATATAATCTAAATTTAAGTTTCCTCTCATGTTCGCATTTTATCATGAATCGTTTCGCTATTGACTGTACGATATCGATTAGATATACCTAGTCTGGCATTAATGATTTAATATCAGGATCATCCATTCATTTATCAAAGTCATTTATCACGAAGAAGGTGGCGCCCTCATTGTTATGCGCATTTTAGCCAAGCTGTATCCTTATCTATTAGGGTGTGTCGTGGGTTGTTGTATTTCGGAGTGGATCGCTTGCTCGGTGATAACATCCTCGTTAGATCCTACCTCGTCACAGTTTGGATTGTGGCAAATTAAAATGGCAGCTTATCAGACTACCCTCAAATGTCCACTAACCAAGTGACGCGGTATCTCGTCTACGCATATATTCGTTCATTCATTCTTCTTTTATGATCTCAAAAGTAGGAAAACTATCGTTTAACGGGAAGTGCCTCGATACTCATGGCTAATGAATGATATCAATAAAAAGTAACATATAAAACTGACTTTATAGATTTTTTTGAATAGTAGACTGCGAGCGCCGGGCTTCGGCCGCGCGAGTGTGGTGTGTGGGACACAGCCGCTTCTGTGATGTTGTAGTATCTAAATGTAATGAGTGTGACGGTGTCGAATGCGTCGATAGCACAATGTGGGGCGGAGAGCGACGTACGGTCGACGCCCTAAGACGCGGGACACGTCGCTCGAAGGGAAAGTTAGATAACCCGTATTTTATAGAATATTTTTGCCATTCATTGTCGGTCTGTTTTAACGTCGAAGATATGATAATAATTGTATATACTCGTAGTATTATGAGATGATGTATCGTTGCTCCGCGGCGGGGCGAGGAGCTTGCCTGCTTGTTACTAACGCTGCTAACTTAAGGACCTAGGCGTAAGTTACTAGCTTGATTCTATGTGAAGAAGTGAAAACCTCTGACCAATTTGCCTTGGGTATTGTGTAGCCTTTTAGATTCTCACATCGAGACAAATCATGTATAGCCATCGCTATAGACAAATTATAACATCTGAAAGCTAATAATGTTGCATCCAACATTAGTAGCTTTGATATTATATTTTTGTTTACTCTTTAACTTTTGCGTAATGTTAGTAATTTCTATCCTTTATGGTGTTATTATAGTTAATTATGTGATTTGATTATTATTATGATATGCTTCAGTTTGTGAAGTATAAAATGCTGTTTGAAGTGCAGGCAACTTTTGTAGTTTCATTGTCGTAATAAATAAAGTCATAAATAATATAAATGGTTTGTTTTATTTCTGGGTTCCCTGTGGTTAGTTTTCTTGTCAGGAAAAGCCTTCTTATGCTGGGGCCACACTACCGGGAAATGGCAATGCCCATAATCGCAATAATTCTCGCGGTAACTAACGCGGCAATTAACGCTATAGGTGGAGTGGCCACACTTGAACGGTCAACGTCAATTGGCAATAAAGTTGGCAATGTTCCTTCCTTGACTTTCGAGCAAGATGGACGTTGACGCTGTTACACTGTATTTCATGAGTGTAAATTTTTATTATATGAATACATTTTATCATTACCGAATGAAGAAAAAAATAACATAAACATAGCTCTGTTTGTGGAGTTTCAAGAAACACGAACACTTTTTCTTTTGTCCACTCCATGATAATAGTGTCTTCCATCATAAAAGCACACACGTGCGACCCTGTCGCGCTCACGATCCATACTGAACTGACACAAACATCAGTGTGGCCGCTTCAACGTAATAATTCTCGCGATGTCTCTATGTACCGCCACTTGAACTATCGCATAAGTCAAACGGGGCGATGTGAATGCCGTTGTAAAATTATCGCGAGAAGTGTGGCCACACTAACGTTCAACGTCCAACATCGCGATAATTAGCGGCATTTCCCTGTAGTGTGGCCCCAGCATTATGGTCAGCTCACACCGAGACATGACGCGACGACCACAGTGGATCGAAAAAGCCCTTCCTATAGACATAGAACTTTTTTTCTAAACATGCTTTTTCTTATTGGAAACCAAGACAGAATCTTATTAGAAGCCCAAACTATACACATATTATACATTTTATGAACATATTATACACATATTATATATTTTATGAACCTAGGTGATAATGACGCAGAAAAGATTTTTTGAACTTTAATTTGTATGGAGAAAAACATGAAAATCGATATTTTTCGGCTCTCGTGCGAGTGCCCGTTATTTCCTCCGGCATAAATAATGTTCCTATTTTTTACTATCTTTTGACATATAGCACATATGGGGCACTCGATGGATGGATGGTGAAAAAAAATTAAATATATTTTTAAATTTTCATTTTGCATTTTATTCATTATACAAGGTACATTACGACCTAAAAATAATATTTTAACTCACCTAATTATTGTTACAGTTTTAATGCAATATTTCACCAGCCATACTTTATAATTTTACCTGATAATTCCATATTATATGGTGGTTTTATGATATTTAGCCGTTAAAGACGATACCTATTGTATATTTTTTTGTTAAATGTACAAGGGGCCATTAAGTTAGGTACTCGACCTTATCATTGTTACAAAATTTACTGCAGAGGTTTACATACTTATCTTGAACTACCTGCTAACCCGTCACTTATGATTGTATTATTATTCTAAGAATTCCTTAGCCCCTTTGCTTTGTTATTAAAAATGAATGTTATTTAAGTAGGTAAGTACTTACCTAATTAACAATTTGTCATTGCCTAGTTTTTTCTAGTAGTCTTTAGCCGGTATGAAGTAAGTATAAATATGGAGGGTTCTGAATATTTTTTTAGTTATATTAAAACTTACTACGTAAAACATCTGTGAAATTTCGAGTTAAAAATGGAAAAGCATAGTGTGGTGACCAATCTGGATCTATTTGTGATTCTAAAACAGTCTGGCAAGCTTGGAAACTATTTAAAACTGTTAGAAAGTGTTAAATTTCAGTTGAATTTGAGTTTATCTGAAGAAGATACAGACACTCTCCAAGAATTCTGTCGAAGGTTTAGTCAGTCTGTGATAAAAAGATGGAAATCTGCAAAATGTAACACAGAAACTTTCAAAAAACACTATACAGATTGGTTGGAGCAGAATATCGAGTGGCCAACTTGTGTACGTGAAAATATACGACCACAACAGCTAAATACTGCAATTCAAGAAACAAGTGAAGCTGGCGAATTGTTTTTACCCTCTCCGAGTACATCAACTGCTGGAACATCAACGAAAACAGCTCCAAGTCCGCGCAAACCTTTCACAGAACTTGGAACAAAACAAAAGGTACGAAGGATTGAAAATTATAATTATAAAGGCCGAGAAAGTTCAGAATTGGCCTTTGCTTTAATTGCTAATATGAAAAATGAGGGTAAAGATATTTTGGCAGCAGCCATAGATCATATTCTAAAGAATCCAAAAGAGGCGGAAAAAATCGTGGAACAAGCAAATGAAAAAAATAAATGTGTTTTCACCCCTACCTAAGCGCTCGGCTTATTACTGTCACTTAAACTATCAAAGTGGCAGTATATAACGTTGAGAGAATCTGCCATTCAAGAAGGCATTACAAATTTGTATCCATCATATTACAAAGTGCAGCAAGCCAAGATGGATTGCTTTCCTCCGAAAGACGCAATCACTGTTACAGATACAATGGCCAAAGTAGCTCTTCAAGCACTCCTTGACATAACTGTTAAAAGAATAATAAAAAGTTTACCTGACGAGATTACAAACCAATCAATGATATTAATATCGAAATGGGGATTTGATGGTGCCTCAAGTCAGAGCACATACAAACAAGGTTTTGATGGAGATGGAAAAAGTGATGAATCAATTTTCATGACCACTTTGGTCCCGCTAAAACTCACTGCTGGAAATGAGGTCATATGGGAAAACAAAAAACCTTGTTCAGCGTTATATTGTCGTCCTGTGCAGTTTATCTTCATAAAAAAGTCGAAATTAGTCGTAAAAGAACAGCTGTCCGCAATGGAAGAAGAAATACGATCACTGAGTAGCACCGAATGCGATACAAACCGAATTACACACAATCTAATAATTACTATGATAGATGGGAAGGTATGCACCTATCTTTCAGAAGCAACCTCACCTGCAACGTGCTATTTGT
The DNA here is from genome assembly GCA_963662085.1 of Eupithecia inturbata. NCBI lineage: Eukaryota > Metazoa > Arthropoda > Insecta > Lepidoptera > Geometridae > Eupithecia > Eupithecia inturbata. The sequence goes on along the minus strand of OY759180.1, from coordinate 1,410,870 downwards.
GCTTGGCAAAACCTTCTGAAATGAATAATTTGGAAGCAGTTACGAAAAAAGAAGTTTCAACCGATCTATATAAATTTGGAATATCTTCACTGCACGCTCGCATAAACTGCATGGAATGTCTATTGCACATAGCATACAGGCAAGATTTAAAGACTTGGTCCGTAAGAGGAGAAGAAAATAAACGAATATTGGAAGAAAAGAAAAAAGAAATTCAAACTAAGTTCAGAAAAGAAACAGGTTTATTAATTGATGTAGGTAGTTAAGCAAGGATCGGGAACAACCAATGATGGGAATACGGCGAGAAAGTTTTTCGAGTTCCCTGAAAAAACGGCAGCTATAACTGGGCTTGATGAAGAGCTCATACGCAGATTTGCAGTAATACTGCAAGTCATTTCATCAGGTGAAACTATAAAAATAGAAAAATTTAAGGAATATACCCGAAAGACTGCAGAAAAGTACACAGAACTGTATAATTGGTACTATATGTCAGCAACCGTGCATAAAGTTCTTATACATGGTGCCGACATAGCCAATGTAGCGATTGTACCCATTGGTAAACTATCTGAAGAAGCCTCAGAGGCTAGAAATAAAGACTTTCGCAAGTACAGGGAGTCTCATGCTCGAAAGACTAGCAGGGTTAATAATAATCAGGATATTTTAAATATGCTGTTTCTTTCATCAGACCCTTACATTTCTTCCACAAGACCTGTACTCAATGCAGCACGGAGGAAAGAGTTAAGTTCCGAAGCTTTAGGTCTTATATCTATTAACACAGAACACCTTGAGACAGAATTTGTAGATGTAAGTAACATTGATCCAGAAGACACAGATTCTGACACAGATGCTGATATGGATGTGTCTTTTAATATGTTCTAATTGTTTTACAGAAACTTTGTAACTTATATGTAGGTACATAATACGTGTTTTTAAATAATTATTGTGTATGATAACTTGTAATATAGAAAAATTTGCCTTGTGTCTAAAAAAATAGTAATATTTATTTCGTGTGAATTGTTTAATCGCCTTTGTAGTTTATAATTATTATTCTTTTCTTTTTAAAAATAATGACTGTATTTGATAATTATGCTAATATATTTTCATTATTATGATAGGTGAAATATTACATTAAAATTGTAACAATAATAGGTGAGTTGAAATATTATTTATAGGTCGTAATGTACCTTGTATAATGAATAAAATGCAAAAAGAAAATTTAAAAATATATTTTATTTTTTTTCACCTGAAGTCCATCGAGTGCCCCATATGTGCTATATGTCAAAAGATAGTAAAAAATAGGAACATTATTTATGCCGGAGGAAATAACGGGCACTTGCACGAGAGCCGAAAAATATCGATTTTCATGTTTTTCTCCATACAAATTAAAGTTCAAAAAATCTTTTCTGCGTCATTATCACCTAGGTTCATAAAATATGATATAGTTTGGGCTTCTAATAAGATTCTGTCTTGGTTTCCAACAAGAAAAAGCATGTTTAGAAAAAAAAAGTTCTATGTCTAAGGGCTTTTTCGATCCACGACGCGACGACGACGTAGCGCGCACTTTCTAACATAGGTAGGTATAGGTACCTAGTGATTCAAAATATAACATTATGTACCTACTATATAAAGGATGGGTACACACTTTATTGAAATAATTCGAAAACGTCCCGCAGCGGCTCAGTATGTCTGTGAATATTTTCTCAATGAATATTATGTAATACTCATATTCCACCACTCATATACCGACGAACTGCCTGACATCAGTCAAGACGAGATCGTTTTAGCTCTGAGGCAGCTTAAAAATGGAAAAGCCCCGGTGAGGACGAAATTACATCATAGCTTCTGAAAGCCGGAGGAGGCGCTGTAATACAGGAGCTACAGAACCTCTTTAACACCATCCTTCACAGTGGGAGAACTCCTAAGGCGTGGAGCGGGAGTTTGGTGGTGCTTTTTTTAAGAAGGGAGATAAAACCCTCCTTAAAAACTACAGACCCATCACACTCCTGAGCCACGTCTATAAGCTGTTCTCGCGAGTGATCACGATCGTCTCGCCAGGAGACTTGATGAGTTCCAGCCACCGGAACAGGCCGGGTTCCAAGGACGATATGGCACCATAGACCACATTCACACAGTAAGGCAGATTAAACAGAAGTCCGAAGAGTATAACCAGCCCCACGCTTTTGTGGACTATGAGAAGGCCTTCGTTGCTGTTTTTAATCTTTTAACTTAGGCTCTGCATCATGGTTTGACACAATTCTGCCATTTGTTCACGAGAAAACTGACATTGGGAGAATTGTGTCAAACCATGATTTAGAGCCAAAATTAAAAGAAGAAGAAGATGTCTAAATAAAAATGGCTGTCGTTCGATTCGTGTGTTAGTAGTTTTGCGTTTGGTGCTGTTTTAGTGAGGCATTTTTCAAGATAAAAGAGATTTCCCTGTGCACTTTGTAATATTTACATTAACCGCTGCAGTAATCATCTTACCTTTGCTATGGAGCCTACCAAAGAAACTAAACGAAAAAAGGACAGGAACGATGATGACGACGAAAAACGCAATGAAAAGAAGTCAAGAGCCCGATCTAAATCTAGATCACCTCCAGAGCCCCGCGAGAAAGATTCCAAACGAAAACGCAAGCATTCCAGATCACAATCACCTGATAAATCAGTCAAGCAAGAAAAAGGGAATGATCGCTCCAAAAACGTTAAATCGGAACCCCCATCGAGAAAGGTCAAAGAAACTGACATGCTGAACACGCGGACTGGCGGCGCGTACATCCCGCCGGCACGCTTACGGATGATGCAAGCTCAAATCACTGACAAATCCTCCATCGCCTACCAGAGACTTGCCTGGGAAGCCCTGAAGAAGTCTATTCACGGACACATTAACAAAATCAACGTAGGCAACATCGGTATCATTATCAAAGAACTGTTGAAGGAAAACATAGTAAGAGGCAGAGGTTTGTTGTGTCGGTCCGTTATCCAAGCTCAAGCTGCCTCTCCTACTTTCACAAACGTCTATGCCGCGTTGGTAGCTGCAGTTAACTCTCGTTTTCCCAATATTGGAGAGCTACTGCTTAAAAGGCTTGTAATACAGTTCAAAAGAGGATTCAAGAGAAACGATAAAGCTGTATGCATATCAGCAGCCTCATTCATCGCTCATTTGGTAAACCAACGCGTCGCACATGAGATCTTAGCCCTAGAGCTCCTGACTTTACTAGTAGAGACTCCATCCGATGACTCTGTAGAAGTTGCAATAGCTTTCCTCAAAGAGTGCGGTCAGAAGCTTACAGAGGTGTCATCTAAAGGTGTAAATGCTATATTTGGGATGCTTAGGAACATTCTGCATGAGGGTCAACTGGATAAGAGGGTCCAGTACATGATTGAGGTGATGTTCCAAGTGTGGAAGGATGGATTCAAGGACCACCCTGCTTTGCTTGAGGAGTTGGAACTGGTGCCAGAGGAAGAGCAGTTCACACATCTGCTGATGTTGGATGATGCTACTGATGCACAGGATATCTTGAGTAAGTATTTTTACATTACCCAGCATTCATTAATTATTTATTTGTTATGTAGACCTTTGCCCAGCAGTGGGATGACCAAGGCTCATAATAATAGTCATAAGCTTTTGGGTTGTTCGCACCTTGCTAACTCTCAGTACTTGCACAGACTCAACCAAGTAGTCAAAATTATACACCAGCAACTTTATAGATAGGTTAGAACAGAGGGTGGTGCTCGCTGATGTCACCATACCACATGATGTTAACCTCGTTAAAACTGAGAAAGATAAACTTAGCAAATATCTTGACTTGGCCAATGAGGTCTCCAGCATGTGGGATGTTGATTCAATGATTGTGGCCCCGATAGTTGTTTTGGTCAACTGCATAATAGCGAGGTTACTCTATCAACATCTCAAGAGACTCTCTAGGAAGTTACTCAAAAGGCGGTACTCGTGGACTCAGCGCGCATCGTCAGGATGTTCCGCTCTCTGCATCCCTAGTCACCGGCCGCTTTAGGCTAGATTCGCAGCCGGTGATTCACCGATTTGATATATTTTTACTGTAGAATAGTTTTATAATATTTTATTTTCTATAGTAAAAAAATTATTTTATAACGAGATATTAAATAAAAGATGTGGATAATATAATAATTTCAGAAAAATGTAAATTGTATGTTTAGGAATGTAAATTGAGAATTTGAACCTACATATTTATTTTGCAAATTTTTTCATTATTTTAATTAAATTATTCTTTGTGAATAGCAATTAAAATACCGTAACAGTAATGTCAGCTTTTAAATGTCTCTACCAAGCTTTCCTGAGCGTGTAGCCAAGTATCAGACTTAAACTAAACATGTTAGTTATTGTTCTCAGATGTATTCAAACATGATGAAAAATATGAAGAGAACGAACAGAAATACAAAACCTTAAGCAAGGAGATTCTTGGCTCTGATGCAGACTCTGATGAAGGTTCCGGGGAAAGTGGATCTGAGGGATCTGATGATGAGGATGAGGAGGAAACAACAGAACAGAAAGAGATGACCATTATTGATAATACAGAGACCAACTTAGTTGCTCTACGTAGAACAATATACCTGACAATCAACTCTAGTTTGGACTTTGAAGAATGTGCTCATAAACTTATGAAGATGCAACTCAAACCTGGGCAGGAAGTGGAGCTCTGTCACATGTTTCTTGACTGCTGTGCAGAGCAGAGGACCTACGAGAAGTTCTATGGTTTGCTAGCACAGCGCTTCTGCAATCTCAACCGCATCTACATTGGACCGTTTGAAGATATCTTCAAGGATTCATACAGCACAGCTCACAGGCTCGACACAAACAGGTTGAGGAATGTCAGCAAGTTCTTTGCTCACCTGCTGTTCACTGACTCAATCAGCTGGGAGGTGCTGGAATGTGTGAAGCTAAATGAGGAAGACACAACCAGCTCCAGTCGAATCTACATTAAGATTCTCTTCCAAGAACTGGCTGAATACATGGGGCTGAAGAAGCTCAATGACAGGCTCAAAGACCCGTAAGTTACTATTGATCTTCCAAATCTGTAAAACTTTAAATGCTGGTAGAGTTAATTTATTGTTTTCTTTTTCAGGACTCTGCAAGGCGCCTTCCAAGGCGTGTTTCCTCGGGACAATCCAAAAAACACGAGGTTTTCCATCAACTTCTTCACAACTATCGGTCTTGGTGGTCTCACTGATGACTTGAGGGAGCATTTGAAACAAATGCCAAAGGTACATAGACTTATTTATTTGCTAGCTTCTTCTTAATGCTTGCGACTTCGCACGCTTTTTTCGGGATAACAAGTAGAAAAGCGTCTCTAGTTGCCTATATGTTAATGCAGGTCTAGATCTACATCTATGCAAAAGTTCAGCCCCGAGCCAGTGCTCCGTCACTAGTCATTAGCGCGGATAAGGCCAATAAAAAATAAAAAAAGTGTAAGCCTTTGGGAGTTGTGATTTTTTATATATTTGGAAAAGTTCTTCACATTTTTGTGCACAATTCAAGGAATAACTTTTGTTTTTGTTATGTAGTGTACAAGAGAATAGTAGTGCTCATAAAAACGCTTTCAAATGTTTTGATACCTACGTCCAGTAATTTGCTAGATATCTTCAAAGATGGACTTTAAATTTGGTATTTTATTTCTGTAAAGTTTGAGCATCTCTGGTGTAAAAAAAAGTATAAAAAACTCAGTGGCCAAGTACATTAAAAAAATACCCATTTCAAGAGGATTCTAAAATGCTATTGATAAACTTGGTTACTTTATACTACAAATTACTGAGATATGGCCATAAATGTATCAAAGGTACTATTTTTACTAAAAACAAAAATAAATCACACAATTAAACATATTTTTCACCACTCTAGCTCGAAAATCATTACTCTGATGATACAAAACCAATTATGTGGCAATTGTGTGGCAGAATCTTCTCCACGCATGTGTTGTTCTCTAGGATTTAGACATAGTTTGACTACTTAACCCGTTAGGTTCGTCCCGTAAGCCTTCCATTAATTATAACATACTTTCTAAGTTCAAAATTATTATTAGTATTTAAAATGTAAACTAATCTCAACAGTGCTAATATTGCACTGGCACACATAACCGCAAATGTTTACCCCATAGACTATGCTGTGGATCTGACATTTTTGTAGCCTTAACATTAAGTAGTTATTTATATATCCTAGTTTAAATGTAATAATAGTGTTAGTACTGTTTGCCGTCCCATAGTAAATAAATAATAATTCTAATATTTTTTGTGTATACTAAAATACTATCTATCTAAAGATAGATGTACTCGTACCTACATACCTAATTAATTTATTGAATTGCATAGGTAGGTAGCCTACAATAATTTCTAATAATTAGAATGTAATATTTATCTACATTGGTTTTTGTTCACTGACTTATTAAGTAGTAGGTATGTAGGTATTAGATTGCATGAGAGAGTTAAGTAGGTATGTATGATATCTGAACTTTGTCAACAGCTCTTGGCTCGCTACGAAATCGGTATGTGGTAAGTTACCGATTTCGTAGCGAGCCAAGAGCTAAGGGGACTGCAGAGGTAGGTGGGCGCGGGTAGCTTTGGCCAAGCCGCCTCGCTAACAGCGAGCAGAGCGTTAGGAATATTATTTCTACCTGTATAAGGCTCAAAGTTGATACGTGAAAACGAGTAAGGTATCTATTACGAAGTAACATTACCTAATCTGTGCAGGAGCGTTCAGTAGTTTCGGCGTGAAAATGTAACAAACATCAAAACCTTAGCTTTTATCATATTCTAATTAAAAATTATTATATTTACTACCTGTATTACAGAATGTTGCCCCGCCAACAGAGATCAACCTGGAAAGCGGGTCCAGCTCGGATTCTAGCTCCAGCAGCAGTTCTAGTGATTCTTCTGACTCTAGCAGCTCGGGTAAATATTTTTTACATTAAACTAAAATGATAACTGTTATTTGTAACCACCTCATAAAAATTAAAACATCTTATGGCCATAACAGACTTGTGTTATCTTATCTGTTGTTGTCCACAGATTCAGAGGATGACACCAGTAAAAAGAAAAAGAGGGACAAGAAGAAATCTAACAAAGAAAAGAAAGATAAAACACCGAAAACCACAGAGGAACCGGGGAAATCAAAAGAAAAAGAGAGGTGGGGACACGACGGCTTCTACGATAATTACGGCAAAGACGCGCGACGACACGAACAAACCCACGAACGGGATAAGGACAACTTCGTCATACCTGTAATGCCGAAGCGAAACGATAAGAGAAGCGATGACAGGCGTGATCAAAGGAATAATAACGAAGATAGACGCAATGATAGAGACAGGCGAAGCGATGATGAACGACCCAGAAGAGACAGAGATGACGAGAGAAATGATAGAAACCGCGAGAGAGATGATCGTAGCCATAATAACAAAAATGATGACAGGCGAGACATTGAAAGAAATCCCCGATTTGATCGGGAAGACAAAGGAGAGAATTCTAGAGATGAAAAGAAAGATAGAGAAAGGAATTCAAGAGGTGACAAAGAAAAGAGCTCCAAAGACGTGAGAGAAGACAGAGAAAGAAACTCAAGACCTGAAAGGAATGACAGAGAGAGGGTAACAAAAGAAGATAGAGAAAAGTATTCAAGAGATGATAAAGAGAATAGCTCCAGAGACTTAAGAGAAGAGAGAGGAAGAAATTCCAGAGCTGAAAAAGAAGGCAGGGAGAGGGACTCAAGAGGTAATAAAGAAAATAGCTCCAAAGATGTGAGAGAAGAAAAAGAAAGAAACTCTCGAGTTGAAAGGGAAGATAGAGAGAGGGATTCAAGAGTTCAAAAAGAAGAAAGAAACAAACGTTCCAGAAATGACAGTGAAAGAAATTCTAGAGCTGAAAATGAGGGCAGAGAGAGGGAGTCAAAAGTTGATAAAGAAAAGGGCTCCAGAGACGTTAGAGAAGAAAGAGATGAAAAGGAAGACAGAGAAAGACGCAAAAAGAGCAGTAGAGATGAAAGATGCGAAGAGAAACGCAATAAGAAAAGTAGGAGAAAAGATATAGAAGATAAAAGCGAGAAACATGACGACCGAAGAGACAAAGATCGCAGAACCGATAAAAGTAAATATAGAGAAGTGAACGACGATGGCGAAAAAGACCGATACACAGAAAGAGAGGAAATTCGCCGTATCGGAAACAAAGAGAACCGAATGGAAGGAACAACCAGAATAGAAATAAACGGCGAATACAAGAAAATCGAACGCGGCACCAATAAAGATCGTAATACAGAGAAAATCGAAGAAAAAGAAAGTGATTCCGACACCAGCGATTCTGATAGCAGTAGCAGCAGCAGTAGTGGAGAAGATGTTAAGAATCAAGATGATGGCTGGGACATTAGAGGAGCTAGTATCAGAAAGGAGATTGTAGGCCGTTACTGGGATTTGCCCAAGGATAGAAAACGCGAGACAGTTGAGAGGAGCCCGCCAAGGGAAAGTAGGAGGCATCGCTAGAATCTAGAATATTGTGATTTCAGAACAAAACGAACTGTTTATAATGGATTCGCAAGGATACTTTAAGTGTCTGGCATGCCTCCATAGAGGTAAAATTGTTCGGCATAGGAGCCGATAGAATTCGTAATTTTGAGAGATACCCACGGGTTTGTCGTATTTGCAGACAAATGATCAACTATTACTCTGTTTAAATGTAAATATGATGATTGTTGGTTACAAATAATGTTAATTAATTAAATGAGGTGAATTTTTAACCAAAACTATGGCGATTTTTATGTTTTCAAGCTGTGTGCACGCCCCAGGGACATGGCAAGTACTTAGGGCCGTAGACCGTACCTGCAAGTAGTTTTGGTGCGCGCCGAGTAGCTTTGACAGTGCAGACGCGTATAATCGCCAAAGAGATTTATAATACTTTACACCACAACTTTTTGGTCCACGCATATAAATACTCAGTCTATAGTATATTTTCTGCGGTTCGCGACAAATTTTTGAATAAAAATATGTACCTACCATAATAATATAAAACGAAATATGGCAACTAGCGAGAAGTAAATAAAACCGAAGGAAAAAATTATCACAATATAATAAACTCAATATCAAAGCATTATCAATTTTGGAGGCGAGTGTTAATATGTCGAGTAAAGATAAAATTACTAAGAGTGGGAGTAAAATAGCAATGGGTAAGAAGAGCAAAACGGGAATAACAAAGACGACAACGAGTCAAAGTGACATAATCAATGACTCGGACAGCCAACTGGGCGAGCATACGAGTCAGGAGCCACCTCGTCCATTCGTCAAGGCAGCTTCGGAGCAAATCCGTCCAGTGAATTCAGAAGAGGGCAAGCTGTCTGTGCAGACTTCAGCGCCTTCTTACTTCTTCTCTCTTAGTGTAAGTGATTTGCAACCATTTCATTTCTGATTCTTAGTAGGTTCTCTCATCTACCAGGGTTGTTGCTGATGCCGTTTTTAGACACATCAGCGGAGGCTAATGCTATTCTATTTGGCCAAGTGTCGGACTCGCAAACCGAGTGTTCTACAGAAGGTTCTTGCAATCGCAACAGTCTCGAAAACTTATGCACTTTTTTGTACCGTTGGCAACATTTGGGTACCACAGAACCCTCAGTAGGTACCCAAAGGTTGCCAACGGGTCCCCATTACTAAGCCTCCGCTGTCATAATTTGTTAAATGTATACAGTTGCAATTTACAGTGTGTGTTTGTTTTGCCGATATAAAAATAAATATTAAAATTAAAGGGGTCTCAACAAAAAACATGTTTATTTGGCCGTTTCTTGCGTCACCATAATGAACAATTGCGGTACCTGCTGAACCGTAAAAAGTAGACAGTTGAAATTTGCACAGAATGTGTATTTCTATTGCAACTCTATCAAAAAATAATAAAATAAAATTTTAATAAACAGACGGACAACGTCCATACCACGTTGATTTTCGATCACCGAAGTTAAGCAACGTCACGCGCAGTCAGTACTTTGATGGGTGACCCGCCTGAGTACACCGCGCGCGTCTTAAACGTTTTTCCTTTTTTGATTCATCAAAAAGTTTCTTTTTATAGAACAGACCGTGGATATCTTAGTTATGAGGCGACTAAGGGAAAGCACTTGAGGAAGGGCAGTAGCTTCCTTCTGTGTATAACAAAAAAATTAATATTTAAAACAGAATATTTTCTTGGTTTCTCTTTTATCTTTTGCGCAAGTAGAAAACGGAGAATAATTATCAAATGTTGTAAGATGGATCCTTCGTCTTATTTCAATAGGTACATTGAATAACAAATTATACATTTTCGTACGGTTTCCTTTTTGTGCTGTTTTTTAAGTGTAGATAAACGGGAAATACATTCGAAATTACTACCTATTTGATTGTCAGTCGAACTACCAATCAGCAAATTTTTATTTTTTTTGTTGTCTAGTACATAATCACATTTTAAATTAATGTTAAATACACTAGAGTATAATTACATTAAATACATAGAATCGGCTAATGGGTAATTTAGTTATAACTTATTTTTATAACAACATAATTACTAAGAACGTGCCCATTGGCACTTTTCTTATTGTCTCTATACTTAAGGTGAAGTACTTTGTTCTGGAATCATTATTTATTTATTTATTTCTAGGTTGTTATACGCAAAGGTCTAGGGACTAGATACCCACCTACCTCGCGAATAGAGCACGACAAACTTTTTAAATAGGCTCTAGGCAAATTCAGATTAATTTAATTGGTACAGGAAAATATAGGCACATGTTCATTTCAAGCAGAGAAAATAAAAAGTTTAAAAAAGTTAACAATAAAAACATTGTCAAAATAAAAAAAAAATATATTATTAAACTTACGCGATCTGAACACATTATTATAATACTTTTATAAAAAAAATATTTGATACACTGAAATATGTAATAAAAAAGCTAAATATTTAAATAGTCATACTTATAGTAGTGCAACAATTATTATATTGAGGTAGGGTGATAAACCTCTTCCACCACCGGCGGCAGGACGGTTAGTTCCCATCTGATCACGCTGGAACCGATCACGGCAAACTGCGCCAAACAGTTGCATCCGATCACGCCATACAAATAGTGCCTTACTTTTTTATGCATAAAAAATAGATTTTAACTAATAGATACTTACGAATGTTATTCGTAATGTAAGTCTATTATGATTTTTGAAAAATCGAAGTTTGGAAAAAGAAAAGGTGAGAAGACGAAAAAATAAACTTGCCTACCTGTTTGCCTTTAGGAAAACGAAGCGCCTCCATTCAAGAAGCCAGCACGTGAGGCAGTGCCCAAACTGCTTATCGGATCCATCATGAACGAGGAGGACGTCATCGTCATGATCGCGGCAGGCGACGAGGATAAAGAGAAAGGGCTCCAGAAGTTTATAGGTTTGTTGACGTCTTTGAACTCCCTGATGTCGTATTTTACTGTCTAGCCCTGGCGCTTCGCTTCGGCAAGGGAGCGCCCGCACCGGTGTTGCACACCCAACTCCTGAACGTTCCTCATCGGCACTCTATGTGATAAATATAGGTTGAAGGGACGAAGGACCTAGGTACTACCTACCTACATGTCAGATTAATCAATTTAGGTATTGGTAACAATATTACAGGTACGCAAATAATTATTATAACTTTAATAATAAAATTACTTACAATTTCATTAAAGCAAAATAATGCCAAATATAATAAATTAATAGTAAAATAATTATAATAAAAAAAATAACTACTTTTCGCACATATTCGTCAACATTGTAAAACGGCTTGTCGTATCCCGGTCCTTCCCCCTTCCAGCAAAGGTGGCCTACTGTATAGTTACCGGCTTAAAAACTGCCTGATGTCTCGCGATGGAAACGAACCAGCAGCTTCCTGCGTCTTAGCTGACTAACGAATGTCCTACGACCAAGGTATGCGGCAGCGCAGCGGCGCGTCATAAACACCCAAATCCCTCCCATCCCTAAGGATGGGAGGGATTTGGGTGGGAGGGATAGTACCTAAGTACTATCACCTTCTCAACAGGTAACTTCCTAGTCGAAAAGAAAATAATCGATAACTTCAAACTCTCCGAGAAGCGGTACCTCACAAGCCTGCTGAAGGAGACCCTCAGGTACGGGGCCCAGCGCGACTTCTCCGCGTTCAAGTTGTCCGTCATGATCACCATCTACCTGGCCTCGCATGTCTTCTACAAGAACTACTACTGGCTGGCGCCGGCCACGCTTTGGGACTATTTCAAGGAGCTGATGATACGGCATACTGTTGAGGTAAAATCGATGTACCTAAATATTAAGTAGGTACAGTGGTGGATCATCCATAAGGCAAACTAGGCAACTGCCTAGGGACGCGAGTTCACGAGGGGCGCGCGCGCGGAAAATGTTATACTAGGAAATAATTAATTATGGCCGCCTATAAATATATAATATATCCGCCATTGTCTAGCCGCTGAACGTGGTAGATTATCCCTAAGATAAACAAGGCCGCCTTTTTTTGAACAAGGGACTCAGCAAAAATCTGATATCATAATGCTATTGCCTGATGAGCGTCAGCGGCGACTTTACCGGGTGTGCAGGGTGTGCGGAGCACACGGGCGCAGGGTCATAGGGGCGCCAGGCTCCCCGACGGCGGCGCTGCCGACGAGGCCCACGTGGCCTAAAGGTAAATACGCCACTGCCCATGGTATAGAAATAACTACTATTATACGTTTCCATAGAAACAACGCGTGCGAAGCTGCGTACAGAAACTAGTTCGTTTGAAAATTAGGGGCCCCTTAATTTTTTCTACCATTTTATTCCCAATACAACGTGATTTTATCAACGTTTTAGTGGGAACCCTTCGTGTGCGAGTCCTATCGCACTTGGCCAGTTTTGTTATAATAAGTGTGATGTGATGAGCCATTATGTTTACATACTTCACTACTGTGCTTCTGCTATTTCCCAGGACTCGCCGGACGGCCAAGAAGTGTTTGATCCCGAAGAATGCTACGATATTTTGACTCACTTCCATACAATCTACTTCACGAACCTGCCGCTCGTGCATATTCTCACCTTCGGCGTCTACCGCTTCAAGCTGCTGTGGCCATTCAAGAAGAAGTAATGGATAGTTGAGGTGTCAACAAATGTTTTGTTATGAATTTTAAAATTGATGCTCCTCAGTTATGTTTAAATAAAGCTTAATTTTTTTTATTTTTCTTTAAGACTTTAATTTAACTTTACAATGGGGATTAGCCACTATCTGCACCCTGGATAGTGATATATATATATAGTGGTTTGGATAGTGTGTAGGTATTCTTATCCTATCTAGGACATACTCCTAATGTATGCCATTGATAGATAGTAAAATAAATACATGACATTTAACATCAATTTATACATTTTTACCAACAATGGATACCTTTAGTTGCTCTTTTAGATGTTGTGGCAATTTTTTCTTCCTCCTTTTCTTTACACTACCTTCACCTTTTGGTGGCTCTTTAGAAGGTGCATTTTGACCTGGTTTCTTTTTCTTCTTTTTGCAAGACAGTGGATTAGGGTTATGAATCTTTTTCTTTTTTATAGGTAGCTTCTTTTCTTCTGTAGGCTCTTCCACCCCTAAAGCTTTTTTCATGCTTTTTAGGGCTTCATTTTGAGTTTCACTGATGAATATGTGAGGGTCAGCTTCTAGAGTCTGTCCTGCTTTAGCATAACTAACTTGAGAAGGTTTCTCGAGAGTAGGTGACTTGTTGTGAAGATACAGAAGTGGAACACCTGCCTTTTCTCTTAATTTATCTTGTAAATCCCTGTCTTGTGACGCTAAGATGTAATGCTTTTCATTTCTTTTCCCAATCATAGACCTGATGCAATTTGATCCGGAGATTGCTTCCTTGTGTCCACATTCATGGATACCAAATTGTTTGAGGATAGTGAGTGCTCCATGGGTCTTTTTGGCAATTTTTTCAGTTTCTATGACTATGCAGCGGGTGGTCAATAACTTTGCTTGTCCATTGAGGTATTTAGGCAACTGTTCTCTTACATTTATCTGCTCCTGAAAGTAAATAGAGGAGAGCTTTGTTTCTTATCAATTATTGCTCAGGTGCAAGGCATAACCAAGAGGTTTACTTGGAACAACTGTATTTTGTTTCTATGTAACTAGCAACCAAGTTATTCAAACAGATTTTGGGATTACTCATCCCACAGCAAATTAAGGGCTGCTTATAGCCCAGTCCACTGCTGGACCTAGGCCTCCCCTAATAAGCTGTACTGGCACTTATTAGGGGGTAATGCCATAATCTAACAGTCTTTATGCCCGGCCCATCAAATCTGCTACCCATTGATTGCCAAGGGATTTGACTGTGTATGTACAGGCTGCACTATACCAATCAGCAGGTTGGTAGAGGGGGAGGAGGGAGTGATGAATACCTAGTTTAAATTACTGCTTGCGGGCTCAGGGAAGTTTTCCTGCCAGCGCATGCTCTGTTCCTTAAGCGTGAGGTGAGAGTCTACGCTGTCTGCCTCTGGATCCGGTAGTTCCTCCAGGGGTACCAGGATATCCTCGTGCGGCAGCTGCTCGGCCCGCCACTCATCGTCCACGATGTCGATCAGTCTGCCGTTACGACGGAACTTACTATCCATCCTGTTACTAAATAATGCTTGTAAGATCCGAAGTGATTGCCTCAACTATTTTCGATGAGCGCAAGCAGTAATCCAAACCAAGTCTTCGCCACCTTTTTCTGCGGGATAAAGGGAAATTAATGGTAAGACTTACTTTGAAAGCAGCAAAACAGAATGTGCCGTCAAGAAGGACTTGGTATGGTTCGTGAAAACCAAAATTGTTGTAATAAAACTTTAGATATTTTTGAACTTTCTTGTATCTAGTTATTTTCATCTTGTAAGATGTGGTACAAACCTAATTTTCAAAATATTTTGAAGATAAAATTCACAATTAATCACGTGTCCTCATTTGCTTGCTTTGACTTGAAAACAACATCCAGCACGCACAGAACTATTTCACTGTGGGTCGATATTTTTTTTTTTTTTTTTGCAGCTATTTTCACGTAGAATAGCAAATAGCAGCAATGATTACAAAACTGCTATAGACAATTTTTTACTTTATAAACGTGGTGACATCATAGTGACAGTTCTCATCTCATAGACAATTTTGACATTATTTCTTGATGAAATGAAACGTCTTCTCATCTCGTTCTCTCGCTCGCTTCCATGTTTGTTCGTGTGGTCATTTTGCATTTCTCTGCTAGATTTTCCAGTTTAGCAAATTATTACTGATTTCTAATCATCACAGAGTGTAATTAATGTTATATTCCGTGACACGGCGACCTCGTGAGGATTTGTCGCCCGAGAAAAAGTGTAAAACGAAGATCTAATAACAGGGAGGGTACGTCTTTCACATCCTTACAATCAAGTAAATGCGTCATTTTATCGAATATTGTCGGCATCATCCGCAAAACAAGATAGTTTAGCGTAGATGCAGGCTTAGTAGGTGGCTCTAGACGTAATACAAGTTGCGAATGTGCCCATTGTGTGGTTTTGTGACATCCAGCTGATTGGATTGAGGGCGTCAAACGGTGGGCCTCCTGTCGAGAGGCGAGATACGGCCAGATACGGTTAGTCATCACCCCAACAGACA
Organism: Eupithecia inturbata; assembly: GCA_963662085.1. Lineage (NCBI taxonomy): Eukaryota > Metazoa > Arthropoda > Insecta > Lepidoptera > Geometridae > Eupithecia > Eupithecia inturbata. The sequence goes on along the minus strand of OY759180.1, from coordinate 1,395,258 downwards.
CGTTTCGGTGTTCGCCCGATAAACTGATTAAATATAAAAATAAAATTTTAGGACTCCGAAGCTGCGTCGGAACTTTCGATAAGGTGTCGATGTGGATTCCTTTGTGGGCCGCTATGCAGTCGGTTAATAACGTTTATGTTTACCGTTTTTACTTCAGCTAATTGCTGTAGTCTTTGTCCATTCTCAAGGTGCAAGATAATCTGGCTGTGAGCAAGAGCTCAGTGTGTTGTGATCAGGTGTCCATGGTGTCTAATTGTGTTTTTGTGGGCCTTCTAGCAGGTGAGTTGCAAAATCTAGGAATGTGCATGCTAATTACTTGTTCTAAATTGCAAACTTGTGAAAGAGTGCATTTACAAATAAAATTGTAAACATACAAATGTGGTTGATAAAAATAATTTGATTTATTTTCATATTAGGTAGGTACACACACTTTACAATGTTGACAATCGAATGTGTCTAACCTTGAGGTGATTTTTAGTAAATTACTCTATTTTACTTTATTGCAACAGCACATATGAATGTGCTGTTGGTACTAGAGATAAAATTACAGAAAATTAACAAAGCTTATGTCTCTAACTATAATAAACTTTGATAGGTGTCACTTTCATTATCATCAGTTAATGTTTTGCAATTCTATAGGTATCTCGAATACATAGATAGCACAGTTATTTATCACTGATATGTAGCACTATTTCTTTCTGTCAGTGAAAAATATACAAAACACTAAGTTGGAGCTAGAAAATGTTTTGTATGTCTAGTTTGTTAGCTCCCTTGTGAATAGGACTTGACTTGTGGCTAAAACAGTAAGCTGATATTTCTATGCCAAAGTGTATGGTTTGAGTAACTTGTGAAGTTGTTAGGTACCTCATTCATTTATTTTGTAAATTACAAGAAGTAAAAGTACAGGACTTTATTTGGTTCATCTCTTGGTATAGTTTTTATCACATTAACAGTCCACGCTGGTCCGCATGTTATTCTTGTAATTTACAAAATAAATGAATAATATCTGGTCAGACAGTGGCCTCCCCTAATAAACACTGTATTGGCCCTTATCATTACAGAGGTAATGCCATAATCCTCATGAAGGGGATTTATAAAAACAAATTTTTTTTTAAATTGTTACTTTCTTTGTAAGCAATTATGTACATTATAGTTTGACAATGCCTATAAACAGCAGCATACTTTGACATACCTTTTAATACATTTATTTTAGTTGGACCTATTATTTTTATTTATTTTTTTAATTTAAAGGTCATGTCTGTCTGTTTTTTTTCTTTGATCAATCCCTTATGGTGTTTCCTATGTCAAAAGTTTGTGTCTGATTTTTATAATATAAATGTATAGAGTATAGCTACATCAAGTGTAACATGTGTACCTATGGTGGAATAAATAAATACAAATACAACTTTGCAAAAAAAAAAAAAAAAGAATACCCAGCTCTGCTGCTTAATGCTTATGTATGTATTTATAGTATAAGCATCATTGTCCATGCAATACATGTATTTAAGAGACATGTCTCTTGAAATATTTGTTTACATATTCTTATCAGAAATATTCTTTGTTTAAATGCTTGAAAGGTTTCTTAGAATTTCTTTGTTACTTTATATAATATATCTTTGTTAAGTACTGAACATTCTGAGTTAATCTAAATAAAGGATAATGTAAGTGTTACTGAAAAAATCTTCCTTAAAATGTTTTTAATAAATATTTTTAAACTTACGTGATCTGAACACATTATTAGTATTAGTCATCCCGTGACCACAACAGTGAGTAAACCTGTTAAAACGTCAGGAAAAAGAGGTAAGTAACTAACGCGATTACCCACGCGAAATACCCTTTAAATAATACTTATTATAAGTTTTGATTTATTATTTATTTATTTATTGATTGGCAGATAAAATGTATAATTGGTCATACAAAAATACAAATTGTTTTCCAAAGATTGGAATTAGTAAAACAACCAGGAAATTACAATCTTTAATGATTAAAGTATTTGTTTGAAATGCACCCAGCATTATCCTTTTTTCGAAAATAAATAATATTGTCAAAATATTTCATCATTATCATTTCATAATATCCACTGCTGGACATAGGGCTCCCCTAAAGACCACCACAATGACCGATTGTGCACTGCCGGCTTCTAGCAATTTTCCAAAAATTTGTTCAACAGAAAATAAATAAAATAAACGCCGTACTGTCAAAATCAGGCAACTTTTACAAAGAACATCAAATTTTAGCGACTGCTTTAAATTTTCAACTTTATTATATTTTTTGTATTTGTTGTTATTACAGTTGAAGTGTTACTTATTTATGTAAAGTTTCATGTATCTACCTATTGTGGTTCAAGAGAAACAGCCTTCACAAACAAAGATCAAAAATAGCAAAAAAAAATCACGTATTTTGTATGGAAGCCCCCTTTAATTTGAATATTTCTTTTGTTTTTATGATTTGTTGTTATAGCGGCAAGAGAAATACTCATTCTCTGAAAATTTCAACTATCTACCTCTTACGGTTCATGAGATAGAGCCCTGTGACAGACGGACGTACGGACAGCGGAGGCTTAGTAATAGGGTTCCGTTTTCACCCTTCGTGCGGAACCCTAAAAAATGTATCTCTTTATACCTAACAGGCAATACACAAAGCCAGGCACATGGTTTGCAAGCATTATCTTAGGTGCCCTTGAGTATTATGCAACTGGCAACTGCAACGTGCAGAAATTGCTTCAGTTTGCTTCTCTTCAAAACAAGGCCGAAATATGATTTCTCCTTTTTAGAGGACATTTTCATCTTAGTTGCAAAATAAATGATAATGAATGCTGGACATTTTCACACGGCATTTTCTAGCTCCAAAATAAGCAGAGTTTGTGTTAAGGGAACCAGAAGAATAAATAAACTACATCTTAAAAAGAACATTCAAAATGTTTTTATTAGGGGTCTTTAGGGTTCACTTATGCTGTCAAAATATATTTGAGACAGAATTTTCACAAGACATTTGAGAGCATAATAAAACGAACAAAACAACGCGAATTGACTTAAAGCCTAATTTTTATTTCTTTATAGTTCATAACGACATAATAAAAAAGCGATCCAGACATGGCCAACGATCGTCCTTCCAGAACGGATCAATGAAAGACGGGACTAACAAGTCTCATTGAAGTAACACTGCCGTCTACTCTGCACATATTGAGCTGAAACGCAACTGCCAAGCATTCAACCTACTCCATTACTTTAAAGAGTTATACTTAGGCCTGGTTAGATAATGCACAACTGCACAAAACACTCCCATGCGAAATGTCGGTGCAGATCGCCCACTTAGAATTAAAATTAAAACTAGCCCGTCCTTCCAGGCGATGGCGACAAACAGGAGCGGTACAGCTGCGCGGCCGAATGGCGCTCCTCAGACCAAGGTGTGCCAGTTCAAGCTGGTGCTCCTCGGGGAGTCCGCCGTGGGCAAGTCCTCGCTAGTGCTGCGCTTCGTCAAGGGGCAGTTCCACGAGTACCAGGAGAGCACCATCGGCGCGGCCTTTCTCACGCAGACCGTCTGCCTAGATGATACCACGGTGAAGTTCGAGATTTGGGACACTGCTGGGCAAGAGAGGTGAGCTTTTTAGTGTTTTTATTTTCATTATTCGGCTCATAAACTCGGTAGATTGAAGATAAGAAAATACGTCCAAAAAGGTCTTGCTATAAAAAAATATTTATTAAGTTTGCTGGAAGTTAAATGACCTGTCCCAAATGAAGGACCTTATCAAACTGTGCGATTTGCGAATTGCGAGCGACTTCAAGGCGAGTGCACAGCGAGCTCGCCGCGGTTAGCAATCGCGGCGAGCTTGCTATGCACTCGCCTCGCTTTGCAATCGTTCGCAAATCGCCAGTGTGATAATAATGCTCTAAAGATCATTTCACTCATAATAAGCTTTATGACGAGTACGCCCTCTGTTATCTAGATTCCAGAGGAAAAGCTTAGGACGAGTTTTGCTCCAACTCGAAAACTAACAAGGTAAAGGTTTCTTGTTCGCTTCTTTACTATCCTTTGAAAAAATCGAAGTGAACAACAAATCAAAGTGATCACTTTATTTCCTAGTTTTACTTTTTTAATTATATGATGTGTCCAAGAGTCTTGTTAGGTCTAAAGAAAATAAAGCACTTTGATATCTGATAGGTATTTGATATTTGGCTGACTAATAAAAGATGAATTAGATGGTATTTTGCTATTTCATGGACAGATAACGTATGAGAAAGAGAATATTTACACTGTTAGGACGAATAAAATATTTTCGTCAAAATATTTTTTCCTTTATTGTCTGGTGGAGAAAGTGCATGGAAGTATTTTGTAGGCAAGTTGCCAATTATCTGCGACATCCGTCAAGTCTTTTATCAATGTCAAGGGGACTCTATACTTTATTTTATTATACTTTTATCGGTATTTTATGACAGAAAGATATTTTGTAACGTCTTTTTTGAAATATACTCTGAACAGTGCATCGATAAGATAACAAAAAAAATCTGTATCGTTTAGTTAGGTCATCTTTTAATGGTTGAGTCTAGCGTACAAATAATATTCCAAATTTTTGATAAAAGCTTTAAAATCGTGTAACAAGTGCGGCAGATCGATCTGCTGTAAACCCTGCCAAAAATTGCGTTACGGTAGTGCGATTCTTGAGATAAAAATCTGAAATATGGTGCATGAGGCTTATGTTAACGTAAAAAACACCCCATTTCACCATAATGATATATTAACAAAGAAAATAATAATTTAAGAATAGTAAAAAATTAGAACTAAGGTTTTGTTATTAACGTGTGTTTAAGCCCTCACTCTGACGGCGCTAGAGTCCGAAGGAAGTCCCAAACTTTCCACTCTATGTCACTTGACCTGGTAGCATCTCGCTCTGAGGGAAAGTTTCGGGCTCAAGTCCCGTTGAAGACAAAAAAAAAATTGAGATATGATTTAATTCCTTACAAATTAAAACTAGTACCTACTTGTTGGCTGAGTCAGGACCTGTTAGACTCACACACACGAGCTCGTCTGCTTGCTGAGTGGACTCAAAATTCAAAAATTCAAAATTCAAAGTGCTTTATTTCCTTTAGACCTTACAGGACTCTTGGACACGTCACAAAATTCAAATTACATAAGTAAAACTAGAAAATAATGCTCACCTCAATATTTTTAAGGTAAAGTAAAGAAGCGAACAAGAAACCTTTACCTTGTTAGGTTGTTAGTTTTCGAGTTGGAGCCGAACTTGTCCAAAGCTTTTTTATCCTCTAGATATTCTGATATTTTGTAGTAAGCCATTTTACAAAGGATATGTTTGACAATTTGTTTGAATTTATTTATTGATAATTTTTAACTCATTTGGTATTTTGTTGTAGAAGCGTATACATTGCCCTTTAAAAGATGCATTAATCTTGTGTAGCCTAGTTGTGGACACAGCGAGTTTATTCTTATTTCTAGTATTTAAATTATGTATGTCGTTTTTTTTAGGGAACCGATTGATATTTCTATGAGTGTACAAGTTTTTATAAATATATTGACATGGTACTGTCATCATTATGTTTATTTCTTTGAATTTTCTCTACTTAGTACCAACCTTGTGCTACCCAAAACCAATGCCTGTGTTAGTATACTACATAATAATGTTCACCTGTGGTTTTGTCTGTCTGTTTGTTATCCAGTACTAAGTAGCATTTTATTTCTGTACCTAAGTTTGTTTGTAAAATAATAATAAAATAAATAAATAATAAATCAAATTTATTCAAAGAACGTAAATAGACAATACATTAGTGCACTAAACGAATATGTATAGCTAAGTATAACAATTTAGCCTGAACTAGGTAATCCTGTGTTTCAGGCGACAGTAGTGCTAATCTATACTTATAATTATTAAATAAAATAATCACTTACTATTACGATAAAGATTCTGTGTAGTGTCTAATACATAATTGTCTTTCTTTCTTCTTTCTTACTTACAATTCATTCAATTGAAACAGTTGAGATAACTGCAGACTGTTGTACACAATCTAGAGGTAGCTGAACTGATCCATATCAATCGGAAGCGTCCAAATGACGCTGGCTGCCTTGCCCCACTGTATGATATGATATTATCAGATTATTATCACAGTATCGGGCCATTTGCCTTTCAGTCCCCAAGTTGCACAAAAACCAGTGTTGTATATTGAAAACGTTTCCATGACTTAAGTACTTTGAAGTGACTTGCAGCATTGAATGGAGCTGCCTCTAAGCCTATTAGTTCTCTAAAGCTGGCGCCTACGTCACGAACCTGAATCATGTTGTATACTAATAAAGACACGATGACTTAGGGCTCTTCTAACAGTCTTTGTGTTATCTGACTGATACTGCGTACTTTGTTTCAAAGAACGCCTGTGGAATTTCCTCTGTTTATTTTATGTGTTAATTGTTGCTTTGGTAGGTACGGGTAGGTTCCCCGTCGTCGTGTTTATCCATACTAATATTATAAATTCTGAAGTAACTCTGTCTGTCTGTTACTTTTTCAAATTAATGGATCTTAGTGAAAGAGGCAGAGAGGTAGAGGGTATCCCAGGGACGGATATATGCTACTTTTTATGCCGGTGCGAGCGAAGCCACGGGCCGAAGCTAGTTATGTTTAAAATCAGAAAAAAATTCAGTATGACATAAAGAGGCAGTCCGTTTGTAATAATCTAGAATTGTTGGTAGATAATTATTTCGAGGCCACGTACCCGGTTCCTAGACGCATACCTAGGTTCATTGCTGAACGTGCCTCCCCAAACAAAGGGGGTTTCTTTTTAAGGCTGGTGTATGGCCCTACGGCCTTGATATCACAAAATAATTATCTGTAGCCGTATAAATAATTCGTTTTATTCGTGAAATGTACAATTTGTGTAAAATACTTTGGACAAATATTTGAGGGAGAGAATCAACAGCGTTTAGAAGAAATATCCAAATTTCGGTTTTATTCGATAAACTTAAACCTCTGCCGGCAGCGAGGTCAGAGCAACAGAGGCTGGTGGCAGAAGAAGCTTGTTATTGGACAAGAACTGCCGACCTGGTCCAGATAAATAATGTGACATGTTTATCTCTGGGACACTGCACTGCAAGCAAAAGTTTATGCTGATATTGATGGATGTCTTTATAAATTATACCACATAAATATAATAATATTTTCTTTTAATATTAATAAATTGTTTATTGACATAAAAGCTAGTGTAACAGGCAATATGGTTCAGGAGTGAACTAGTTAAAAACTGTGTTTCAGAAAATAAATATCGACAAAAAGGTACTAATGTAAGAAGTGTTGACCAATATCACTAATAGTATAATCAGACTAGCTTCTCCCCGCGGCTTCGCACGCATTCTTCCAAGATAAAAGTAGATCTGTGATAAATCAGATCGATCCGTTCAGAACTTTTGGCATGAAAATTTAATAAATATCTAAATATCCAAACATTCGCATTTATAATATTAGTGCATAGATATAAGGAAAATCTGTGGATATGGTACGTTCTCCCAGCGCTTACTCAACAACTGGCCTGTGTTACAACTACACGCAAACACTCTTACATTTCCAATCTTGTGCAATAATTATAATGAACAAACACGAGGGCGTTGCTGTAGTCTTTTAGTTAGTCAATAAATCACACTACGAGTAAAGTACGTCGTAGCAAGCATGCGTAACACTAACGCCCGGTCCGATTATGACTGAGGTGGGTGGACCTAATTGCACTTAATTTGAGGCTTCTACTTTCGAGAAGATATCTCATCTCCCCTTTTTTACTTATATCGATGTAAGTGTGTTTTTCTGAAACCGGTTCATATCATGCGTTCTATTTGGTGAAAAACAGGTTCTTGCAATTTTACAATTCTTGACTTTTTTTATACTACAAACCCGTATGATGTGTCAATTTATGCAGATTTTCTTTTCTAAGGCTATCCGCAAGACCGTCGTGCCAACATAATGATTTAAATAAATATGTATAGTTAGGGTTGTACATAATATGGAAGCGGAATCGGCATTGGCCGGTTAGAAATAAAATAACCGGTGTCTACGACACCCGGATGTAAAGCTGTCTTGTCGAATCGTCATTGCATGCACCTTTTATCATCGTCACAGGATCTAAGTCACTAACATTCTTAACAGCCATAGATATAAGAAAAATCTGTAGATATGGTACGTTCTCCCAGCGCTTACTCAACAACTGGCCTGTGTTACAATTACAAGCAAACACTCGCTTACAGTTAAATTTCCAATCTTGTGCAATAATTATAATGATCAAACACGAGGGCATTGCTGCAAGCACGCGAATCACGAACGCCGGCGCCCGCGCCGCTGGTCCGACTATAACTGAGGTGGGGGAACTTAATTGGACCTATGTTGAGCCTGCCAGTTTCGAGAAGCTAGTGCCTTATCTCCCCTTTTTTACTTTTATCGATGTTGACAGCCCTCATTTTCATGCTCTCGCACCCAAGTGTGCCCGTATCATGTCAGCCCGTTAGAACCCATTGCTGGGTAAAGGCCTCCCCTCTATTGCACCATTCTGTCCGGTCCGGTATACGTGTACGCGCATATGTCATTAATAGGTAACGGGGTATTTTCCATGATTTGTATTGTTTTGAGTTTCCCAATGCAAAACAGTTGCATGCGCCATGATCACAACAACACAAATCATGGTAAATATCGTAGTGTTAATGACTGTTGTGTAAATAACCATGATAGTTTTAAAAGTTCTATTTTACACTTTTGTCATAGAAATTAAGCTTTTTTCGGATTAGGATGGTTAGTGTTCCCCGAAAAAAAAATTGGTTGTTAATATTTTCTAGGTTCTACAAGTAATTTAGATAGCAGATGAGAAGTTTTGCGCACATTGTAAGCCATTTGGTATGAATCTTTGCTAAAATAAACTTTGAATCAATTGTAGTTTTTGAGTCTATCGACATAATGTTGATTTTAGAAATGAATCTCTTAATGTCAATAGACTTCAAACTACAATAGATTCATCAAGTTTATCTTAGCCGCGTATGATGAGACTCTCTGCCATAATCTAGTTTTCACATTAAAGTGCTTGATCGCAGTTACAAAAGGTACCAATGAATGCAGAATGTCGCTCCCGACGGGGCGGACTAAACGACTTAATTAGCGCCGTGGGTGGAACCTGGACCAGACTAGTACAGGCCTTGTTACGTATTCTGTGAATGGGTAGGATGCGAATACTCAACTCCTAAAGACAAGTAGACACGTCGAAATGTATTTAATGTGGAGTATAGATTCGCTTTGGATAGTCTTGTTCAATCAATCCGCCTGGCAAGCGTGTTGATTATGGTAAAACCGCCTTTTGCGGGGGCGGGGGACGTTCAGCAGTGAAGTAAGTGTGCTGAGAAGGAGTCTTGGTTCCTTATAATCATTCACAGCTTGACTTACACCTCCTGATTCAGGCCTCTACATACATTGCATTAAGATTGCTAAATCAATATTCTCAACTAAATCGATATTCTCAACCGGGTCGCCCTGTGACATTCGTGATATTGTCTGTCCTCCTCTCATCTTTCCGTTGGACTTTGTGAAAACTGTTAAAAATTTCAGCTTGCGTGTTGTTAAAATTCCATTTGCCATTGAATTCAAATGAAATATTGTGAATTTGATTAATGCCGATGGTAATCAAGTCAAACGAAAAAGAAAACCACCAAGACATGATACCATCTTCAGAAGTAGCGTTGGTTGTTAACACAAGTTACCATAATGTTAATTACTTATTCCACGCGATTTAGCCGCATGTAATCTTGTTATAAAATATAATTTTCTTAGACCACCTGACCGCGATGTTTTTACAGTGGCTTTATGGAATTAGGCCGTTAGAACAGCCAATGAGACGGAGTAGGCTACGAAAAATATCATAGGTAGGTACTTAATAATATTATAAATGCGAAAGTTCGTGTGAATATTAGGTACCACGTATCTCCGTAACTTATTTAAATGAAATGTATTCACTACCCAAACTCGATGTAGAATGTTTGTAAACAAACCGTCCATACTTGACCTAAAATTCACTCTGTTGCTGCGTCTTTTTATACGCAATATACACTACTTGTCGAAAGAAATATTGTTTAGAATTATATCTGAAACTCGACGCCAAGCAAGTGAGTTTTATTTGTGTTGTGGTTGTTTTATAAATATTTTACATCGAGTTTGGCTAATGTATAGATTTATGTTAATACAAAAAAAAAAAAATGAATGTATAGATTAATGTTTAGTTTAAGTTCTAGAATAAAACATAGGCTAATCTTATTTTCAAAAATTAACCTCTGAGGGGGTTAAAAAGGGTGGTAAAATTTCTATGGAAATTTATTATTAATTGGTTCGATTCACTCAAGACTGTATAAATAAACTATAAAGTAAATAACGATACACGTATTTTTTATTTTACAAAACTACCCCTAGGGGGTTCGAAATAAATTTCCACGCAGGCGAATCCGCGGGGCGCAGCTTGTTAAATTATAATTATGTCAAACTGTTATTATTGAAACGGAGTGGGGGATGGGCAGACCTCCCATCCGCTGGACCAACCTCCCACCCGCTGGACCGACGACCGACTAGCGCTCAAAGAATGTCGATGGCGGCTCACGAACCGCTACTCGTGTCATCGTTTGGAGCCCATGTCCGTCAATGCACGTTTACGGGCTAATGATGATGAATTATTATTCAAGCATCGGCTGGATTTCAAGTCTCTCCTTATTTACACTTGTGACTCGGCGACTGAAATGGATCTTGGCCTCTGACACAAGACTTCACCAGGAGTCGCCAGTTCGGAGCTCTCTCGCCAGCTATTAGCGTCGAGTTCGTAGACTCTCTCCTAATTTTCCTTTGCTTAAGTTTACAGAACAACTCATTTTAATTTATGAAGCTAAAGCCAGTTTCCAAATAACTGTACTAGTACTAATTAATAAAAAATATAAATAACTACAATACAATTAATAAAATTATTATATTAAATTATAAATACAGCGTGCCTTTAGGGAAGCCTATTCTTAAAAAATCTAATTTATTTTACAACAATAATCGTTTATCAAAAGTCTATTATGTCCACACCCATAGCACTCATTAGTGAGTAATGATTGTATTTGGTCCGCAGGTACCACAGCTTAGCGCCGATGTACTACAGAGGTGCGCAAGCGGCTATCGTGGTGTACGACATCACCAATCAGGTAAGCGCGTGTTCTTGTACGCTCCCGCGGTCAGAGCTGAGTCAGCGGCTGAGACAGGAACAAGGTAATAGATTCATGGAGATGGATCGGTGTGGATCTCATTGAAATACTAGCTTCAACCCGCGGAGTCGAACGCATAGAACTCACAATTTCAGGGGTTATATTTTATCAGTCCAGTCGTTTTGGAGATTCGCTGATCAGAGAAACCAACAGACAGACTGACAAAAATAAAATAAAATGGTGTTTTGTTATAAGTACCACGTATTGAGTAATAATATAAAGGTGTTATTTTGACTTAACCTACAAACAGACACTTAAATTTTATTAATTTGTATAGATTATTGGACTCGAGGAACTTACTAGTTATCCTTGAACTACTTACTCGACTGTACTTCTGGCTTTGAACTAGTGTTTACCTCTTAATAAATAATAGGTCTTCGGTCAAAAGCTATTGAATAACATGAAATTAGCATATCAGCATGCAAACGATACACTTTAAAACGGCAATTTTTTTATAGGTAAGTTTTTCGGGAAAGAAATCTTGGAAAAGTTGCATAAAAATAGCAAAATTCGGTAAACAGGAAAACGATTGTAGAGTAAATTAGTTACAAATAAAAATTAAATCGAGGGAAATACTAATAAACCGCCAACTGCGAGTCGACTCGCACACGAAGGGTTCTGTACCGTAAAAATCTGGCAACTTTTTCAAAGAACATCTCACTTGTTTGGAGACTCCTTTAAATTTCAACTTTATTTTATTTTTAGTACTTGTTATTATTACAGTTGAAGTGTTATTTAATTAATGAAAGTTTAATGTGTCTACCGTATCAGTTTCATGTGTACCTAAAGGTTCGTGTATGTAGTTCAAGAGATACAGCCAAGGCTGTAGCTCTTCTCTGTATTTTTTTGGCTATTTTTGATCTTAATTTGTCGAGACAAATTAAGATCAAAAATAGCCAAAAAAATCACGTTTGTTGTATGGGAGCCTCTTTTAATTTTGATATTTATTTTATTACTTTTTTTATTCAAATTTTTGTTGTTATAGCGGCAAGAGAACACGTTATTACATAAGAAGACACATTATTCGCAAATTTCAACTGTCTACCTCTTATGGTTCATGAGTTATAGCCACGTGACAGACGGACGGACGGACAGCGGAGGATTAGTAATAGGGTTCCGTTCTGACACTTCGGGTACAAAACCCTAAAAATGACATAGATGATAGATATGTAACATAATAGCCAGCCCAGTCTATCCGGCACGTACACATAAAACTCTGATTATACATACATATTCATGATAAAACATTTTTGTATTAATGAGAGTTACTTATCTACTTGCGTTATAAATATCAAGGTCGTTTTATTCTTGTACACTTCATTAATTCATAAGACACAGTAAATTAACTTAAAACTTTGTAAAAGTGAATATAAAGAGGCAAATCCAACACAAATACATTAACACAAATAAGAAATAAGATGCCAGTGATTTTGCCCTCTGCCACAAGAAAATATTTATTTAAACCTGATTTTCTAGTTGTGAAATACATTGAAATGCAATTAAAGTCCGGAACAGAATATATTTGGACAACTATTATGCGAAAGTAAATTTTAAAAATGTATTAAAATGTTTTTACCTAAGTTCGCTATGTAAATCACGTACAATACAAGATTACAAACTTGAAACTTGAAAGTACTTAAGTCTGTTTGTTATCGTACACAACTAAAGAGCTGAACGGAGCATGATGAAATTTAGCAAGCACATTTTATCCAGGATAGATCAAAAATAGATATAGAATAGAGAGAATAGAGTCTCAAAAATTATAACATAGAACAAATAGAACAAAAAGTAAACATGAGCAAAGTTTAGATTGAACTAATAATAATAAAAAAAAATGGATGATTCACACAGCATCACCTAGCCCAGTATCCAGATGCAGACCCAGATCGACAATGTTGTAAAGTTTTTCTCGCCCTCGCGTAAAGTCAATGCCAAAGTCGAAAACTCTTTATTTCCATAAATACAATAAATGTACACTTAGAAAAGGTCAAATTCTTAATAATTAAACACTGACACTGAAATAAAGTTATATTTTTGATTTCAGTCGCTTCGGTATGTAGACTAAAGTAAAGAAGTGACGAAGAAACCCCGCCTGTTAGTTGTTATTTTTCGAGTTGGAGCAAATACCGTCCCAAGCTTTTTTATTCTCTAGATAATCTGATATTTTATAGTAGGCCTTTTTACACAAGAAGGTTTTGACAATTTGTTTGAATTTATTTACTGATAATTTTTGCAACTCACTAGGAGTTTTGTTGTAGAAGCGTATACATTGCCCTTTAAAAGATACATTAATCTTGTGTAGCCTAGTTCTGGGCACAACGAGTTTATTCTTATTTCTAGTATTTAAAATATGTATGTCGCTATTTTTAGGGAACTGATTGATATTTCTATGAGTGTACAACAAGTTTTCATAAATATATTGACATGGTGCTGTCACCTTTCCTGACCATTTAGTACCTTATCAAATTAAATACATCCTAGAAACAAGTAAATTTGTAAGAAAGTATGACAGTATAATAATATAGTAAACATTTCTTTCAAAAAATAAATGAGCAACCGCCTTATCGAAGTAGGTACAAACATAATCTCGGGATACCTGCATCAACATTAAAAATACATTAATCTAGTCCACACTCAATGGCAGTAAAAATATATATTAAAATTCTAGACAAGATTAAAAGCCAAGGAATTAATAATATTTTCAAAATTAGATTATAAGAAATGCTCTTGGAAAATGCTACTACGAACGAACTAAATTATTTTTTAAGTGGTACTTTTGGTGACTTGTAATTGAAATCTTGCATTAATATTATTTGACATAACTTCCCTTTTATAGCATTTTATTAAATTAGTAATATATAACGTATCTGGCCGTCTCCCATTGCAACACCCTAAATGGGTACATTACGGTGGTCCCAATTTTTATTTTATTTTTCAAATCGGCCACCCCCTTTATTTCTAACGCGTACAAATAGTAATATTATAGTGAAATTTCAGAAGCCTAGCTTTAGCGTAACAGGTTTCTCAAACGAGTGTTGTTTTTGAAATCCTCGTAAAAAAAAACGCTTTATTTTTATTTTACTCTAGCTCCTCCCAGCGGCTAGGCTCACGTGATGCTTACATAAAACATAGCATTTATCACTCAAGAATAATGTAACTTGTGGTAGATACTTATTTATAATGTCTTTTAATACAACAAGAGGGCTCGTGACGAGAAAATCGTCATTGTTCAAATAATTTTCTAATGTTGTAGCCGATTCTCGTATAATATATGATACAAGAAACTTTGGTAAGCTATCAATTCAGGTAACATAAATAAACATTGTCTAGCAAAGAAAAATGCAAATACCTCTATTCTAGACTTCAAGGACTGCTTTTGAAGCTGGCCCCTAAAATTTTGGACGAAAACGTTAAAGGGAGAACTGCCCTATATAACTTACATGTAGTTAAAGGTGCAGAAACAGCTGTAAAATTATTATAAGATTTTAGTAAGACACCTACAAGGATGTAGAATACAAAAAATCAATATGTCATCATGATGAAAGAAAGCAGAAAAACATTTTCAACTGATTCGTCGAAATAAATGTTACCATGCCTAGTGTAAGTGATCAAAAAGAGACTGAACATTTTATAATTACTTTATTCTAAGTGGCTTTGTATGTGGTTTTATCTGTTTAATGACTATTTTTGGAACAAAATAAAATATATTTGAGATTTTAATTCGGAATAACTTAATATTTTGACTTGATCTTAAATATAGTTTTTTACAAAATTTTCGGCATTTCACAGTCATTGAGCACCCTCTTCTAATCAATATATTTATATTATATATATTTTGGCTGAAATTTTCACGAGATAATCACAGTAATATGTGTTACAAACAAAGCGGTGGCCGAATTCCTACGCAATATTTTATTTTTTCCATACAAACATGGACCACCCTAGGGTACATATTGTGTGTATTCCATAATACAGTCCTGACAAATGTATGGACCATAATAGTACGATGCAATAAATAAATAAATATGTCAATAAAATTCTAAGAATAACCACAGGAACATCGCCGATTGAATCAAAAGAAAGTAACGCTAGTACTTATAAGGTTGCGGCACAACACAGTCTCATTTGGCGAAGCCTGTGACATGTCGAATGATGAGCACGTAACCGCGTGCGTTAACAACCGTAGACGTAGGAGAGGCCACGTTTTCCTTGAGTGACGTAGATGGGTCAAGCTTGGCTGGTACATTTGTGACGTGAAATGAACCTAATGAGGTTGCGTTTGTAATGCCTGTTTATAGGTTTATTATCAATTAGTTTCTGACCGCGGCTTCGCGCGCGTTGTTTCTATGAAAACGTTTAAAAGTTATATCTATCCCATGGGAAATGTATATGTGATATGTGTATATGTGATGTGATATGTTTTATTGCAAATCTAGACCTGTGTTTTAACATTAAATCAAGGGCTACATGACATACCAATATTTGATGCACAGGTTTCAGCTACATGAATCTTCGAACATCAAGGACCGCGTCCGTTTTTCTAACGGGGAGGTGAGGTAAAGACGTATAGCATACAAAGGCCACAGAGTCGGGATTACGTCCACATGTATAGCACACCGGCAAACAAAGACGGGATCACAGTCACATTCGCAAAACAAATTGTGTTCCTACAGTTCACAGAAATGCGCAGAACGTTTGTTGTATGTATATTGGTGAGGGTGTGTAGAAGTTCCTTTCCCTTATGTTAGAAAACATAATCAAAATTCAAAGTGCTTTATTTCCCTTAGACCTTACAGGGCTCTTGGACACGTCACAAAATTCAATTTACATAAGTAAAACTAGAAAACAAAGTGATCACTTTGATTTTTGCTCACTTCAATATTTTTAAGGTAAAGCAAAGAAGCGAACAAGAAACCTTTACCTTGTTAGGTTGTTAGTTTTCGAGTTGGAGCAAATCTTGTCCCAAGCTTTTTTATCCTCTAGAATCTAGATAATCTGATATTTTGTAGTAAGCTTTTTACAAAGGATAAATATATGTAAATATTGAAACTTTTTGTTTTTCTTCTTATATTTATATTGATATACTCCCAGTTGGTGAAATTCTGTCTCATATTCGTCACTTAATACTTCTACAATTAACATAGTGGTTGGCTAATCAATCACTTTCTTTAATATCCATATAGATAGTACCTACCTACCGAGAATGTTTATTTACTCTCACCAAATGTTAAGCACATTTAAGTGCATTTGTTATTTATAACGGTATTTAGATTGGTACAAAAGGAAGTGATTCAACTGTTTACGTCTAGTCTGTGGTAACGGTAGGTGACCTCCGACCGAGGTCATAGTTTAGGCTAGGCGACATGGCCATTGGCCAGTGGCAGAAAGGACGCCAGTGTTTACACTGGCTAGTGCTAAATAACGCCACTCGACTGTTTCTCGGCTTCGTATCGCTTTTTTGCGGGTTTGTGTGATCGTAATCACTTTATAGTCACGATAGGTAAACACGGCATGGCTTAGGGCCTATACTCGGTTCTATAATCAAAGATATTTGTTGTAAACAAAGACATTTATGTATGAAAACTTGATAACAATACAAAACAACAATGTAATAGCAAGGTAACCACTAAAAACAAGAAAAAACACTTTAACAACGCATAATTGCACTCGAAGCGAAAAAGGCGGATATTAGATTTTGAAAAAGGCCGATCGTCTTATTAAATGATGAATGAAAGCTGTCAAAACCAAAAATTGTTCCAAACTTCTTACGATTTTGCTAGGATGATACACGGCGTCGTAATATATTTAAACCAATATTTATTTGGTTTGTTTACAGAAAATAAATTATGTAGAACAGAATATAAATTAATAATGATTTTATTGTAGTATAGTTTTAAATGCATAGCCTCTAAGCGTTTGGCGACCAGCTGAGTACAACGGAACAGGATCTATTGAGTGAATACAATAGCTTTGGTGAAACATTCTTTATGTGGAGTAGACATACTCACACAGCATCCTCTGGCACAATTTGGCCCACAGTAGGCACATACGAGAGGACGGACATAGCCTACTTGAAAAGCGCGTGCGAAGCCGCGGGCAGCAGCTAGTACATAATAATGTTGTACTTTAAAAAAGTTTCGGCCATGTTAGTGTAGGCCTGCCTTTTCATACCGTGTCAATTCTTGCACCTTGATGTTGATTCCATCCATTTGACACCAGCTGTTCTTTTACTGTCCAACCAATGCATTTGTGGCCCTGGGGGCGTTTCTGAATCAATTCGGCCAGCGCGCAGCGTTCTACAAAAACAAAGTAAATACAGTAGTTTCATTGACATAAAACAAATTAACGAAGCAGCAAGAGAGAGTTATCATATCAGTTATCAGCGAGCGACGCCCCCTCACCACCGTCTGCTGAATAACGCTTATCAGATAAACTTATTGTGATTAGTACGTTTGAGGATCTTGCGTTGCTCCTTATCGAGTGTTATTCACATCTCAGAACACAATAGGATCATCATCATCAGTCCGCACTCGACCTCTGCTGAACCTGGATATACAACACTTTCACTTTGCCTCATGGCGGGACTTCATTCAAGAACCCTGCAGTAGGATGACTTTTTTATTGGCTTTAGGTAGCTCTCGTGTCAGTGCGGACATGATTTTAATTTTAATTTAATTTTTAATTTTCTTTATTCAGGACAAAAAACAATTGTAATTGTTGTGGTAAGCTTAATTGTGATAGCCACTTGATATGTTCACCCCTGAAGTCAAAGTCAAAGTCAAAAACTCTTTATTTCCATAAATACAATAAATGTACACTTAGAAAAGGTCAAATTCTTAATAATTAAACACTGACACGGAAATAAAGTGATATTTTTGATTTCAGTCGCTTCGGTATGTAGGCTAAAGTAAAGAAGCGACGAAGAAACCTTTAGCCTGTTAGTTAGTTGTTATTTTTCGAGTTGGAGCAAATCCCGTCCCAAGCTTTTTTATCCTCTAGATACTCTGATATTTTATAGTAGGCCTTTTTACACAAGAAGGTTTTGACAATTTGTTTGAATTTATTTACTGATAATTTTTGCAACTCACTAGGAGTTTTGTTGTAGATGCGTATACATTGCCCTTTAATTTGAATTTTAAAAGATACATTTCTGAAGCCGCGGCGTGCCACAACCCTAGCAGCTGCTAGGACCTGTAGGATTTCTCTTAGCTCGTCCGGGTAATGCAGATGTATGCCCAGATGAATGCTACGTTTTTGCATCAGTGCTCCGCACTCTCCTAACATATGATAGTTCCTCCGCTTCATCACAGAATTGGGATGAAAAAATAAATCCTAGGCAATTATGATGATGCCAACTTTAAGAATTATTACTGTCTCTATTCTACCAGTTAGGTTATAAAATTGTAGCCTGCGTCGTTTTTGCGACTGCCAAAAATCGAAGAGATGGGCCACTTTGGAGAATTTTGATGAACTAATAATCTAACCATCTGCGAGATGGTTCACATCTCGCTTTATTTAAGCCTGTTAAAATATCTTCTATGGAAAAGAAAATCACGAAAACCAAGCGTCAGAAAGTATTTCTCTACATGTGTAGATAGATGCGTGACGCGAGGCGTTGGGTAGGCGCTGGCGGTACCGATGGGTCTTCGCTTCGAGTTCAAGGGCTCCAGACAGGCACAGATAACGCCATTATCTGCCTTGTACCGCGCTATGTACGTCTGTTATGTGTACGCGGCTCGGAGGAAATGCTGCGAATAGATACATTATCAAAGCTACTATTTGTGTTAACGGTTATTGCAATTTGATAAAACGTTTTGACGATTATTATTAATTAGTCAAGCTTGATATATTTCAGGTTTGGCTTTGATTTCGTTCTGTTCCGAGCCTTTGTGATGTCGATTGAATAAGTGTATTTGAGAGTTTCTTTCATTGTTAATCCTTCTCGTAAAATATCTATTTTATACATCGAGTACGTGCTCGATGATTTTATAAGACAAGAGGAATATAACATAACAAGTGACTTAGACTACGGACTTCTCTTAACTAAAACTCTAAAATTGAAACAGAATACTTGAATAATATTTGACTTGCCTGTGAGCTTATTTTGTAAGCCTAAAGAAATAAACGTTATTTATTTTTTTAATAGACTTGACCATAACATCAAGGGTTCGACAGTGAAAACTAGACGAAAGGGGGAAGGCCTTTGCAGTGCAGCAGGAATCGTAATGCCGCCTAAAAATAAATAAATTAACATTCTATGTACAGCATTTGTATCTTGACGCAGGCTCCCGGCATTATCCCATTCAATGGGTAATTCACCGGGACCGATGTGTCACAGGACATTCTAATAAATATCTGAAATAAAATCCATCGATCGTGGGTCGCTGGGTTTCCCCCTATCGTTCTATTATAGATTCCTCTTACTAAATAGTTTTGTATTCGTATGTGTCATGGCACATTACATGACACGTACGAACCCGAAACATGCAGATGATAAGTCTATGCCTTATCATCATCTGCCGGGTCAAAATGATAACAGTTTATGTCCCAGTTTGGAACAGATGTGAAGATGGTCCCAATGAGCCCAAGTCGGTTTCTAGTAAATGAAATTAACTTCGATCAACAATTATTGTCGATCGAAGGAAATCAAAGTTATATATTACTCTTTCACCACATTACTAAATAAACCAAACGATGTTATATTCAATATTAAAAATCTAGAACTAAAGATCCTCGATCCCCGACCCGAATGCCCAGCGTGGGGATTATGGCATTACCTACATCCTTAAAACAAGAGCCATTAAGACGCTTCTCTATAGTGTGTTTATCTATTTCCAGCATTGGACTAGCAGTATGTTGTAGGTAGATGATGATATACCCCACCCATAGTTTTGAACCTCACTAATCTGTCCCCTTTCTGTTCCAGGACACATTCGGTCGCGCCAAGAACTGGGTAAAAGAACTCCAGCGGCAAGCCTCCCCGTCGATAGTGATCGCTCTAGCGGGCAACAAGAGCGACCTGGCAGCCAAGCGCATGGTCGAGTTCGAGGAGGCGCAGGCCTACGCGGACGAGAACGGACTGCTGTTCATGGAGACCAGCGCCAAGACTGCTATGAACGTCAACGACATATTCTTAGCTATTGGTGAGCTATGCCATTTTACGCTAGCTACTGCCCGCTTTGACAGTAGCTCATGGGTAGCTGAAGAATCTTAAAGATAAATACATAAAGCTTTTCTTTGCTTCTGCAATACACGATACAAAAAAGTATTTCAAGAACTATTTAACCATTGTTTACAGGAAATATTTAAGGTCACATACTTACTAGGCTATTGTAGATTCAGTGCAATACTACCAATATTTTCGGACTTAAAATGTTTTGTGGGACCACCTCGGGATCATTCTCTATACAATAGTGAAAGAATCAGTAAAATCGGTTGCTCATAGGCGGAGATATCAAGTAACATACATACATAAAAATAAAAAAAACATACAGACGAACTGAGAACCTCCTTCTTTTTGAAGTTGGTTAAAAAATAGCATTAAACTAACGATTCGAGATGCAAATACACGGTGTAACTAGAGGGGTGGATCATCGCGTATCGGTGGCTGGGGGGTGGGGGACCTCAGAATTTTAGTCAAAATCAGATTTCATCCTAAACTTCGCAATTGCAGCAAAACTAAAGGTCCTGCCTTTTTTAAAAACAAGATCACCAGTGGGACTATTGTACCCTTATACCAATCAGAGTCTTTTGTCAGTCTCAGAGATTTATAAAAATCCAAATAAGAAAATGTCAAATATTTTTCTTAGTTAAGTTACATCGGGTTTTTACACCCTTTGCTAGCCGATATCTACCAAAGCACGGAGCAGCTACAGAGTCCATGTGCCAAAGCCACGATGACGCAAACTTTATAAACGGTTATCGTTCCTACCTGCGTGGGATTACGGGATACGCCGACAAAAGTCACAGCTTTATAAAATACCTCCCGTCGCAGGCTCTAAGGCTTTATGTTCCTTTGGTCTTAAGATATATACCATGCTACTTCCAATTATGATGTTTTCATATTTAGTACATAAAAAAAATTGCTGATTCCATTTTTTCTACATTAGTTGATTAATAGTTTTACTCGACTACCCGTTGCCCTCCGTTGGGTTATGAGGCTGGCACCCTAAGTACATACTTAGTATGCCATGTACGTACATACATATGTATGTATGTAGCCGATTTATGTGTTGGGAACATATAAATCGTAGCGCAGAAACGACTAGCCTGATTGCAATAAATGAGGTGTCACATGATTCGTTTCTATACCCTGAGGGTCAGGCTTTGTGACGTCAGATAAAACTGGGGGTCTAACGAGATAGCGGGGTCGAAGGGTTCGGCATTTATTTGCCACAACACACACTTAACATAAAGCGTACAAAGATAAGTTAATTAAAGTTAATTGTTATATAAATAAAAAAACGAACGTTTTATTTCAGCGAACAAGTTACCAAAGAGCGACGGCGGCGGCGCGACGGGCGGCGCGGGCGCGCGGCGCCTGGCCGACGCCGACCAGCCGCGCGCCTCCTCCTGCTGCAAGTGATGCACGGCGCACGTACAGGTGACCCTCATACTCTCTCTTTACATCAGCACACATACACTAGGATTAAAATAACTTGGCCGTAACCTGAAGTTGCGTCAGTGGCTGCGCTACTCGTTTATATGGACATAATGGTGGTGCGCATGTGAAAACCATGCTTATAGCTAACTTGACTCCGGCCAAGTTGTTTTAATCATATTGTACGTCGACTACAACAACCTACTCCAACCTAAACTTGCCATAATCCAGAGTACGAGTAAGAGTACTGTGGCAGAGTGCTTTTCATCTCCACTCTGGAAGTGCTTTGTGCAGAGGGTGATTAATCAATGAAGGAACCTATTTCCTTGATTGATTAAACTCGGCTTTTTGATCTTCTGTACACAGTGCCTATTAGTTGTTATATTATTTTCTTTTTTGTGTACATCTGTAGCTCGTAGATCTATGGACCCATGGTTGTCTGAAATAAAGCATATTTATAATCACCACGCTCTGGTAGGTTCTAGAGCTGGGCTACTTGTCGGTCCAATAGCCGGCTAAGGGAACCCACTACACTGGACCGTTGAGATGTGTAGTGTTTCGCTTAGTCGGCTGTTACGATATCCACTTATTTATATCTTCCAACAACTCTAGAACGGTGTCCTCAGGAGCACCACATACACACACATCTAAACTCACTCACATACACACGAATATATAAATATATACATATTTTAAATTTGTACGTACTTTTGAATATTTATAAGCATACATTATTAACATTAAACATAGACATATATCAATTAATTTAAAATTCCTAGGTACCTACCTAATAGTTTACTGTTATTTGTTATTAAAAATAATGTAGCGGAACACCCTGTCTGTGAGGAGGGCGATGGTGTCTGCGACACAGTTTTATTAATAACTACTGCGGGCATCATCGAATTCCAATAGTTACTGCAACCATGTAATTCGTTACAAAATAAATTACTTAATTACTTAATCCACGGGCTAACTTTGAGGGGCCGAATCTTACGCGCGCACGTATGCAGTACACGGTACAAAAAACTTCCTAGTGTAGACCCCTGAGCTACACCCGTACTATTTATAGTTGACAACTGACTTTTTTACACAATCATAATGGCTTGCATAAGGCTTCATTTAGTAATGTAAGCTATTATAGATTCTGACAGGGTTTAAAGAGAAAAGAGATTTGTAATCTAATTATTTCTATCAAAGATCGATGACCCACCATATTCCAAGCCTTAGAAGAATCCAGTAACCAGCTGTATACAATGTTTTGTTGGTGTTTCAGAATCAATCGATTGACGGTGATGGCGCGCGCGCAGGTTGAGGTATGTACTGTAGAATATCGGCATCGTCCCCGGCCGCGGCGCATAGCGGCTGCCCCGCGACACGGCACTGTGGACTTAGAAACAAGACACAAACAGCTCACAATCGAATATCCATGCAAACAGATTCATGCTGCATTAATATCGAGACTTTTAGCCCTGCCTTTGGCGACCTCTTCGTAAGTCCAAGGGACATCCTATGCATCTTACTTTCTTGAGTGTCCATTGATGCGAAGGATACCTCTTGAAGCTTAGAAGATTTTGACAAAAGCAGGAAAGTCAAGTTCCTTTTAGTATCCGGTTTATTCAGTGTCTTTATTACATGTTCTGGTAGTTATTGCAGAGTTCACGTTCAGTTCCACCTTGACTGTTTTAAAGATCTAGTGAGAGTTAAGCTTCCGCTTGTTCGATGTTTTTTGTTGGAATCTAATTCGAGCAATAAATAACTTATACCTGTGGGCCTGCAATTTAGCAAGTTAACAAATAGTAGTTTCATGTTATCTTTGTAATGTAGCATGCCAGTCCTATATCACTAAATCAAGTCCTCTCGTTTCTACGTCCACAACCGTCACCAATTACAATATAATTATTAAAAAAAGCTAATTATAAAATTGATAACTAGTTTTAAACTTATTTGTAATTGTAATAAAATATGTAAAAGATTATTATATAATTTGGTTTGAATCCTGTTATTAGGCAGTTGGCACCTTCCGTAGTTGACTACTACTTACGAGATTCTTGTTTATTTAGCAGTAACGTGTCGTTGCAAGCTTATGTTAATATATGAATACGCGATAGTTTGGGAATTCAAATATATAATAGATAGACATTAACACGAATAAATATAAAATCGGTTTTACAAAGTACGGCGCCTTAGGTACTCACGTAGATAGAACGCGGAATTCGTTACTTCAAAATTTTGGTGAAGGTGCATTTACAGATCATTTCGATAAATGTATTTAGTTTAGTCTAATCTGTTTCATTTGCGCAATCAATGGGGAGACGGAAAGATCTCTGTCGACATCATTGTTACCGTCACGGTCTTCATACATGTCACCTGGTTCTGCTCTAAATGCTTTCCATTACGACTACTTAGATAGTTTCGTTTATTTCAATGTCTCCCTGCTCATAAATCATTCATTGAATATCTCAGTACACGCTGCGTAAATACGTTTGTGGACACTATCGTTACAAACTCGCTTGATTTGTTTATGTGTATTGCTTTCATGAAATTTATATTTAATTGTAAATTTTATTTCACAAGCGCTGCAACCTAGCGTGTACTGTACAGCTGATATTTAGTTCAACATAATCTATAAACTTAGTTGTTAATAAGTTCACGTCTCATGTAATGTTAATTGCAATATAAGGACTCGTCCTGTATAAATAATTATGTATGTATATTATTTGTATGATAATTTTAGATGTCTTTAACTTGACTGTATCGTCACTTTTGAAAATGTATCGCATTCCATGGAGTTGTTAGGTGGAGTAAGACTAAAGTCTATCTCATTAGAATAGACAAGTTGCTAGTAAATCGTAAGTTTTCTATTCTTTGAGGTATTTGATGTTAACTTCACCAGCAGCTTCATAAAGGTAGCTGACTAGCCGCATTTAATTGAATTGCTTTGTGCATTTTATTAGATAAACGGTGGGCTAATAGAGACCTGTATTTTTCCGAAATGTGGCTGGTCAGTAACCATTGCCCTCGTAGCCACATCAGGTCCTCATTCAATTAACCGTTACATCAAAGCGAAGAATGTTAACAACCTACTTCACCGTAAATGAAAAAACCGCGATATGAAGAAATTTGTGAGGTGCTAGCTTTGGCGTTAGCCCCTGGCGAACCATACATGCAAGATTGTCTGTGTAATACGGACCTATCTACCTCTAGAATCTAGACTTATCTTTTTAGGTATCGGTACATATTCCGCTTTGATGTACAGCTAGTTGTGTGATAGCCACATTTCGCCAGGATTCGTTAATTAGTTTAATTTATAAAGCTTACATAATTTTTCCTTAGCTTAATTTTTATATATCGAGCGATATGAAACGTGGAACATCAGAATGAAATGGATTCAAGTTCTAGCTCGGCTTAAGCACGTATTTTACAAATCTTCGGGAATTTTCTTCGTATTGAAATTTCATATATTATTTTGTTATTGTATTGATAACAGGATTTACGTTATACCTTTGTTATAACTTTTTCTTTGTAAGTTATGAAATGAAATACCTGCGCATCGCTGCACCGCGCCGCGGCGCCGCGCGCCGTGCCGGTGCTTACTTTAGACCCTATTGTCCGCTTCCTTGACGAAATTTTGTTAGGTATTGTAAATTGTTTATTTGGTCTTCTTTTCTGTCGCCTCGACACGCTTGCGGAGACATTCGGCACAATCGTGACAAGAGAGAATTGTTCATAATAAGAATAATTACGCTCTTTTCAGGTTGTTTAGGCTTCGATTGCATAATAGCAGCCAATGCCTTGGCCTAAGCGTGTATAGGTGGCATTACATAGTCTACCAAATATTGCATTTTATATGTGAATAACAAATTGTAAATTATTTCTTTCTACTTCCCTAAAATGTAAACGAAGGGAGCGGATCCATGTTGTTTTGCAATAGTCTGTTAGAACTGTGTCACAGTACACGCTAGCGAAGGCCGAACAAGGTCATATTGTATGTTTTTGTATTGTGTAAATATTTTGGATTTATTAAGATTATTATATTGAATAAAAAAATATTGTAAATTTTCGTGACTTTAATTTTTTAACAATATCTTAGCTACTTTATAAGAAACCACATGATTCACAAGAAAATTGAGTGGTAGGGCTGTTTGGCTCTACTACGGAGTTCCCAACATCATCGGTCTTTCAGAGTATCAGCTAAGAACATTTTAGACTGGCCTAAACAAAAAAATAAACAAGTAAACTTATTCGACGCACAGCACTTAAAATGACGCATTCCTAAAAAAAACTCAAAAAAAAAAAAATTAAATTTAAATTAAATTAAATTTTACTTTTACCCTCTCTATACTCCGAAGATTGCAAACCGATACATTGTATCTGAAATGTAGGTACCTACCATTAATTTTAATGTATTCATTAAATAGCAAAGTCTAATCGGTACCTGTAGTACATAATTGGTATACTTGACAAACATTCGAAAGCGAAGGCGAAACACTCGCATTTGACGGAACTTGTTTTTATCGATTCCTGAAAAATGCTCTGCTACGCGAAGTTGGCAGAGCATAATTTCACTTCAATTTTTTTATGTAAAAGCGCCAGAACTATTTCTGAATAGTATTAGGAACTATAGAACTCACCTGCATGCGAACAGAACGCTAATTTATTTATTCTCTGCTAACTTCACAGACACCTTCGCTAGCTCGGGATTTAATATCGGCACATGCAACAAACAAACGTTTTGCTCACTTGTTTAACAAATAACTAATATTCTATTGAATATTCTGATTCTAAAAATAAAGTCATTTCGACGCCTGAGTATGTCTGTAAAATAATACAAAATGTACGCAAAATGTTGAGCAACTTCTTCATAAACAAAATCGTTTGTCATACAAAATAGAATTTGGGAAAATTAGGACATGACTATTTGATTGTCAGTCGAACTACCAAAAACAAATTACTTCTTGGAATAAGTATAGTGAAAATGTTGCAGTCCCTTTCATAACGATCAAAATAAAGATGTGTTCCCGTTGTCCCCATTAACGACCCATTAAAGACTACAGTATCTAAGGATCATATAAAGAAGCTTGCAAGCGCTACCGCACAGATTCACTCGAACAAAGACGCAAACAGTATGATGTCATATTACTTCAAGACATATTGTCTGGACGCTTAGACTGTCCTGAACTGTTGAGCTGTGTACCATTGCAGGTACCTGCCTTCCGAACACGACACACACCCCTCCTCCATGTTCCCCAGGTTAGTACAAACTACGCCCAAAACTCTGTTCTGGGCCGAGCAGCTCTATAACAGAGCGTACACCATGAAACATTAATCAGGAAACTAAATCACTATGGAATAAGGAACAGCTTTTTGGGTCTTCTTACATCTTATTTGAGTAATAGGATACAAAGAGTTGACATTAATGGGAAACGGTCTTCGGGGTCTGTAGTTACAATGGGTGTACCGCAGGGATCTATCCTCGGCCCTTTCCTATTTTTAATTTATATTAACGACCTGCCTCATCTTGTTAAGAATAATCACGAGATTGTATTGTTTGCTGATGACACTTCATTAATTTTTAAAATGAAACGACAAGACACGAATTTCGATGATGTGAATAATGCAATCTCAAAAGTAGTCCATTGGTTTAATGTCAATAATCTTTTGCTTAACGGAACCAAAACGAAATGTATTAGATTTATTCTACCTAATGTTAAACAAGTTCAGGCTGATGTAAATGTAAAAGGAGAAACGTTAAAAATTGTAGAAAGTACCGTTTTCTTAGGAATCACCTTAGATAATAAACTTCAATGGGGCGCACACATAGATAAGCTATCGAGAAGACTTAGTTCTGCAGCATATGCTGTCAAAAAAATCCGTCATCTTACAGACGTGGATACATCTAGACTTGTTTATTTCAGCTACTTCCATAGTATTATGTCTTATGGTATTCTACTGTGGGGGAACGCTGCAGATATTAACACCGTATTTGTGTTGCAGAAGAGGGCTGTTCGTGCTATCTATAGTATGGGTCCCAGAGAATCCCTGCGTGATAAATTCAAAGAAATAAACATAATGACAGTACCATGTTGTGTGTTTCATATTTATGAAAACCTATTGTACACTCATAGAAATATCAATCGGTTCCCTAAAAATAGCGATGTACATAATTTGAATACAAGGAATAAACATAAACTCGCTGTGCCCACAACTAGACTACGCAAAATTAATGTATCTTTTAAAGGGCAATGTATACGCTTCTACAACAAAACTCCTAGTGAGTTGCAAAAATTATTAGTAAATAAATTCAAACAAATTGTCAAAACCTTCCTGTGTAAAAAGGCCTACTATAAAATATCAGATTATCTAGAGGATAAAAAAGCGTGGGACGGAATTTGCTCCAACTCGAAAAATAACAACTAACAGGCTAAAGGTTTCTTCGTCGCTTCTTTACTTTAGTCTACGTACCGAAGCGACTGAAATCAAAAATATCACTTTATTTCCGTGTCAGTGTTTAATTATTAAGAATTTGACCTTTTCTAAGTATACATTTATTGTATTTATGGAAATAAAGAGTTTTTTGACTTTGACTTAGAGAACACTCGTCTTGATATTTTCCATCTGTCTAAAAATTCCCTGAAATGGGAGATCAAAAAACTACATCGCAATCAGTAACGCCCCCACCCCCCCTTCCCTCCCCCATTAGTACACACACACGCGCACAGTAATCTCACGTTACCTATACTCATAAGAGATTAGTGCCTCGGTGGAGTAGTTACACACACGGCAACACACAAACACATTCATTGCAGTGAATATCTTTGTACCTGTTCTCCTATATAATTGAAGTTTTATGAATTGTAAGTACCTACATATCGTCGGTGATAGTCCAATACCGCGTAACCAACAGTGGATGATACCGCGGAAGTACAAAAGTAGCAAATTTGAGATTTCGCGGTTTTGGACGAATTGCGCTGATTGGCGTATAACCACTCCAACAGCCGTTACATTAGCCAATCAGAATCCCTCAAAACTACAACATGTTAATTAAGACCGCGAGAACGGGTGTTGGCTATTTTGTTTTGCTAATACTGCGTAAGTCCCTAGTCGCGCCTGTGTCGTCCGGTCGTGGTTTGTTTGTGTCCCGGAAAATTGTTGTTGTTAACAATAATAGTGTTATAAACGGTAAGTAATTATTGTCATTTGATTGTTAGCTTTCCTAGTATTTTCACAACCCATAATTTTTATAGCATTATCTGGATAAACAAGTTAAATTACTTAAAACTTTAAGATTGTAGTTTCGCGGTTTTGAATCCTTATTACACTTTAGCACTTTATCTAACCTAAACCTAATAATTTAGCTATTAGGTGTAAATCTTTTTTGGCTTCATTTTAAGATTAATATGTATTACCATGTAGTGATAAGCTACGCTGTTGATTTACCAATAAACAAAATGACATGCGATTAGAACTCCGATAAAAGTTGCTCTACTGGTGTTTTAATCCTTACTATTTCGACAAAATATCCTATATTATGTCATTATTCTCAGTACGTTTTCAGGAAAACTTCAGGATCCCTGCTTATAAAATGTATAAAAATCATCCGAACCGATCTCTGTTTTTCTGAAACCTGATGCATGCGATTAGAACTCCGATAAAACTGGCTCTAGTGTTGTTTGAATCTTTACACTTTCGACGAAAATGTAATTTCTGTAATTTTTCTAAGTACGATTTCATGAAAACTTCAGGAATTTTACTTCTCATATGTATTAAAATCACAAGAACGAATATTTTTTCCTCTGAAACTAAGGTTTTGGATCGCTTGTATTATCAGTGATACAAGCGATTAGACCTCTGATAAAACTGGGTTTACTGGTGTTCTAAACTACACATATTCAACGACATGTCCCAGTTTTTGACATTTAAAACCCGTTGTTATGAAAGTTTCAAGAGTTCTGCTTCTTATATGTTAAAAAAACATAAGAACACAAGAACCTGTGTTTTCTGAAATCTAGATGCATGCATGTGTGTAGACTACCGTGAGCTCAATAGGAATACGGTTAGGGATCATTATCCGTTGCCGATCATAAGTATATGAAATGTGAAGTCTTCAACTACAAAACCACTATTAGAATAAATAAAAGTCAATTTACAATAAATTAATTTATTTTCGTCCAGTTTAGAATTGCATTTACATACTACTCTAATCTAATTAAACTTACATTTTGGTCTATAATAAATAAGTACAGACAGTTAAAATGCGACTTTATGGCACATCCAATAAGATTCAAGATCGCTCTAAGGCGTAGATCAGAATAAAATACCAAAATTAATTAATGCATTTTTATATAATATAAAATTTAAATATTTAATAAATACATTTCAGAAAAATTATTACAATTTGAATATCCACTCAGCCTTATCAAAGGCAAAATATATTTTCAATAATAACAGAGATTGTTGCCATATTTAAACAAGTTTGTAGGATGACTAGTACCTACAGTTTCTAGAATTGTGCTGACATGATAAAATACCGAGTCTGATCCTTTTAGGGACTAAAGCTCTGCGCACGTTCATCCAAAACCGCTACCACACAGCACAAAAATGTGCATTCAAATATGGACTTAAACTTGTTAACTTTAGATACATTTTACAGTGACAAAAAGACTTCACACAAGGGCCCGCGAGGTGTCTGGCATCTGATGTCGTCAATATAAAATGCATTAAAATATTATTAGTTAACTTTCATGGCCATTGACGCAGATGTCCTTCTCTCGCCCCGGCGGGCCCCGTCGCGCCCCGGCGGGTCGCACCGCTAAGACTGAGCAGTGAATGCGTTAAAGCCCATATGTGAATGCACATTTTTGTGCTGTGCAGCAGCGGTGCTTTCAAGGT
Organism: Eupithecia inturbata; assembly: GCA_963662085.1. NCBI lineage: Eukaryota > Metazoa > Arthropoda > Insecta > Lepidoptera > Geometridae > Eupithecia > Eupithecia inturbata. The sequence goes on along the minus strand of OY759180.1, from coordinate 1,364,516 downwards.
GTGCGACAAGCTCACCTCTACAAGCAAATGTATCGCTGGCGTCGTGCCGTTGCGTGTCTCCATATATGTCGCCTCGTAACTTTCTCCTGTGGATGTTGTCCAAAAATGATTTCTTCCACCATATTCCAATTTACAATCTACCTTATCAGTTCTTTTCTAGATCCTACCTACTTAAGTTATAGGTATTCGAGTAAAATTAGGCTCTTACGACGGAGTTCTACAAAGAAAGTAGCAGCCAACTTAGTACTTAAAGTATAGCGAAGTGGACATGGAAGACTTGAAACTTACATGTACGAAGCAAGGCGACACAGACTTGGGAGGGACTAATACATTATGTACAAATATAAAAAGCAAACAATCTAATTGTTAATAAAATTAAGGCTTTTGAATCGGCCGCGTTATTAAGATTTTAATCAGTGATGAATCTTTATTACTAACCCTGCCGCTTGTTTGAAAAATGAGTTGAGATGAACAAACATTTATTGGATTGAAATAATAAAGAAATGCACAGTCTGGCACTGTCAAATGTCACGTGCCTGGAGGCCATACGCAAGTCTACGGTCGTTGTAAAAATTTACCGGCACAAAACGATGACGTAACGGACGAGCCCAGTCGGGCCAAATGCGAATCTAAGAATTAAAAGTTCAAACAGAGGGCGTCAGATAACTAAAATAATACTCATCTCACACATAATAGAAAACTAAATAATAAACATGATATACTTCATATTCCTAAAAACAAAAGTAACTCGGAACCTTTGTTTGAATGAACCTGTAATGGTGGCGTGGCGGCTAGGGCTGCGCTGCGACTGCCTGAACACCGAGACTATGCTTGACATTTAGGCTATGGTTTGTGTCTCGACGCGAAACAGAAGCAGGTCTTCGCGTAGACCAGCCACCGGATGCGGGGACGTGGCTCGGTCTCCTGGGGGTGATGATGCTGAGCTTGCTGTACCTACAGCTCGTCATCGAAGTGTTGGCCCATCATATCGCTCCCGTAGTCGGTGGCCTCGCTGCCCACGAACACGGTGTGGTGGTCGAGGATCTCCGCAAAGGACAGCGTGTCGCTGTGGTCGTCGTCGGCGTGAGCGAACAGGTGGTCCACTTCTTCTTGCGCGATCTCGCTGTGGACAGAAACTTGTGGTTAATATTGGCCAGTGTTGGATTAAGGTCGCAGATCTGGACCGCACAGCACAAAAATGTGCATTCAAATGTGGGTTTTAACTTTTTAATTTTAATATATACCTCTAGACGCACTTTATTTTGATGGCATCAGATAACAGACTGCTCGCGGGCAACTCGCTTGAAGCTTGCGGTAAGCAAAGAAATATTGGCTTCAAACTTAACATGGGGGTTGCCTATCGATAGAGCTCTCTGTATCTACAACTTTTCATAATCTTAACAATCGTCTCCCCTACACCTTGTATAATAATTATTTTATAACAATGGATGCGGCTTGCGAAAGACTGGCGTAGTGGTTGGTACTTAAGAGACTGTGGCTAGGTGGATGGTACAGAGAGACTGTGGCGTGGTGGATATTACTCAAGATAGTCTGAGGCGTGGTGGATGGTACTGAAGAGAGACTGTGGCATGGTGGATGGTCCTCAAGAGAGATTGTGGCGCATGGCATGGTGGATGTTACTCTAAAGAGACTGCGGCGTGGTGGATATTACTCAATAGAGACTGTTGCGTGGTGGATGGTACTCAAGAGACTGTGGCATGGTGGATGGTACTCAAGAGAGACTGTGGCATGGTGGATGGTACTCAAGAGAGACTGTGGTGTGGTGGATGGTACTCAAGAGAGACTGTGGCATGGTGGACCGTACTCAAGAGGCCAGCAGTGGGTAAAATCCGGCTGATACTGATGATAATTTAAAACAAAAAATCTTATCAATCAGGCATGGCCTGAGTGTGATTGTAAGATATCAGCAAAAGGCAAGTAAACACGACGAGAATCATAAAAAGGTACACACGTCGGTACGTACCAACATAGAAACAGTCAAGTTTATAGGTACACACGTCGGTACGTACCAACATAGAAACAGTCAAGTTTATAGTATTCGTGAGCAATAAAGCTAATCGTTGCAGTAGGTTCCTATGCAACAGGCATGAAAATCAGCATTATTGCATGGTGCGTTGTACAGTCAGCTGCGAAAACATGTAGTTTTCAATTTAACTTAAAAGTAATTGTGATAATTTATATACCGCATTCTGACATGTAAGATGACTAATTTGTAAAAAAAACTGTGTGCGTGTACTTTTATTTGAAAAGTTCCGAGTAAAATAAAAGTGAAAATTTAAGTGTATAAATTTTTGAGCACCTGACTGTACATAATTTGTTTACTATTTTCATTTGGCACATTACATGGCCTGAAAACTTCAGTGATACCGGATAATACAATACTAATTTATCTTAAAGAGAAGTTTGCAAGCTTTTGCCAGCAGCATCACTCACAGGGTACATTATTATTTATTATTATTTTCAGCCTGTATTCTCCCACGGGCGCTTCCCCTTCCTTTCTTCCAGCTTCCACAGGGTGCAAAAACAAAGTAATTTTATACCTGGATAAAACCATATCTACTGAATTTTAGTATTGACTTCTCAGTTTATCATTATGGTATGGTCCTCTATCCAAAAATGATTTACAATATATATTATGATGTTACAATAACGGAATAAAACAATGTATTTACATTTATTTGTTAAAAATCTAAGCCGTCACCAGAAGGCAGTGTGCATTGAATGTTGGCAGCATTGCCACGTTGATTGGCAATGCCTGAATCGTTGACCGAAATAGAAGCCAGCATTCCGATCCCCTGTAGACTCTATGAGAAGTTTGGTAAGATCTTAATAAATGGTTTGTGCCCCAGGACCCCAATGGTTTCTACCCCAAACGACTCAAATAGGTAACCTCGGTCAAGATTAGCGTATTTTCGCCGATTGAGGGAGACTCCGCTGATGTTGATGCGGAGCCGGCCCTTACCGATGTCCCTGCAAGATGTGAAGGCGCTAGGGTATCTACACACGTGGCATACCAAACTAAACCCAACCTTTTACGCTTCCTGATCAGAAAGTCTAATTTTTAAGTTGCATAAGAAGTAAGCTGCCTAAATGTCATGTCTAAAAAGCAAAATGCCTAAGATTCAGGATACCTAAAACGGTAGTAAAGGTAGGGTAGTTTGCCTAAAATGCAAATTGTATAAAATGTGAAACTTGTGTGTGTGTTGTGTCTAAAATGCAATACACCTACATAGGAACATGACTAAATTTTGCGACGACGACGTAAAGAGTTTTTAATCTGATTGATACCGGCCACTTGAGTTTGACTCTTTTATTAATGTCATGAAAACAATGAAACGTAATGTCACTTGAACTAGGATTATTCTTGACATTCTGTGGCTGAATATACATAAGTTGTAATTACCTATTACAATACAATACAAATATTCTTTATTGCACACCAAATAATAACAAAAAAACACAGAACACAAAAACAAAAAAGATAATGTACAATGGGCGGCCTTATCGCTAAGAGCGATCTCTTCCAGGCAACCCTAGGATGGACAAGAAGTGACTGAAAAAGTATAGACGGTGGCGTGTAAACAGAAATAATGTTTAGGTAGTAGGAAGCAATATTATACTTACACATAATTATATTACTACTTATATACTTAAACATACATATACTATTACATAACATAAAATAAATATAGTAAACATACAAAATTACTTAGCAATTAGACGTTGAGGTGAGGAAATGTTCATAGACCATATTTTTGAATATAGGGAGAGACTTAGCATGTCTAATAGAAGTGGGTAGGGCATTCCACAGCTCTATGGCATGAACGGTAAAGGATGAGCTATAAGAATGGAAGGGGCGGAGAGTTTTCAGTTGAAGAGTGTGTGTTGAGCGGAGGAAGCGGCTATGGGTTTGATGGAGGTATTCAAATCGTTCCTTGAGGTAACGGGGTGTATTTGGGACGAAAAGGATAGAATATAGGAGTGAAAGGAAGTGTGCGTTCGGCGAAGACGGATGGGCAACCATTTAAGCTTTACCTATTTACAAAGTTTAGCGAAATGTCTGAACTGCAGTTTATAGAAACCAAAAAGGGGGCGAATCACTGTTGTGTAAAGGCTCGATATACTTTGAGCAAAAGCAATGCAGAAGGAACTAGTTTATGGCGTTGTTCTAATAGAAAAAACTGCAGCGCGTCACTGAAAATTGGCGAAAAAAGAGACAATTGTGCGTGAAAACACACATGTCTGTGCTTCAGATCCATCGCAAAATAAAGTGTCCATTTTATTGGAAGAATGCCAAAACAAGGTATACAAAAGTTTTGTCCTGGTGCAATAATTGCCAATAGTTTTTTGGTTTGCGAAGATGGGGCTGACGATAAAATTTTGGGGTTCTCGCTAAAATCATGATTTGTAATTTGGCTAATAAATCTCTTTACATAGACATGAACAGTGACGATGAGATAGTATTCTTTGAGCTAGGTAAGGAACATTTTGATATTGTGATTCATAAATATAGATGCGATTTTGAGCCGGCTCAGTATAAAGCCATCAAAATGATTTTCCCAAACGTATCAGTGGTGTTACTTCCACTTTAGGCATCCTGATCCTGATATGATAATTCTTTATTCTTCTTCTCGTTCGCATCGTATAGGCTACGTTTCACATATACCTAACCGTTTGAAAGCGATCTAAGCGGCATGAGAGATGCCGTCATCTCCATCAGAGGTACCACGTGACCGCAGCCGCGGACAGTTGCTAGTAGGTACAGTAAAAGCTCCTTATTCGCGGGTAAAAAAATTGCGACTAGTTTCCTGTATTCGCAGATAAATATTTCGCTATTCGCGGATCCAATCGATACATTAAATTGAAATCGCATTTTATTGAAGAAGAGCCTTCCACGAGCACTGAAAAGGCGTCATCAAACCTGAAAACCCTTAGTGAAGGTTTACGCATAGCAAATTAACTGTGTGATTTTTTCTTGTAAATTGACTCTATTGATCTATGGAGAGACGTCTTATTTTCAAAAGGAAAATTGCTAACGCCACTGCCGCATATCAATCCGAATTAAAGGAACTTTTAAAAGCGGCTAAACAAGAGAAAATTACTAAGTTTTTTTTAAACTGTTGTCTAAGCCACATAATAATTAGTAGGTATTGTTAAAAAAACGAGTTACGTTATGTGATTAAATTGATTTTTAATATGATTTTTTGTTTTATTTTGAGTTGTTGGAAGGTGTCCCCTACATTCCTATACAAATTACCGTTCCGTATCCACGGTTTCTGTATTCGCGGCATATTTACGGAACGTATAGGTACGGTACCCCGTGAATAAGGAGCTTTTACTTTATATATGTATAAGTGAACGTACTTGTTATCAGGCACGACCCAGGCCCTGACCTCGTCCTTGTCCAGGATGCCGTCCTGGTCAAGGTCGAACTCGTGGTCGAACCTCTCCTTCTCTGCGACCAGCCAGGCTTGGTCCTGTTGCACTCCTGAGAAAAGACAAAATTGGTATTGTAGGTACGTGTGTTTTTAACTGAGACAGTATGAGGGCACCTGTAGACGGGGCACACGTCCTGAATTAGAGACACGTGCCAGTGCATGGTGACCAAACTAATCATCGGTTTTACCACACTGGCAACGATGTGCAACTAGGCAAGGTGAACCTAAATGCAAAGAGGTGGCCACCCGAAAACAGTTTTTGTCTAAATGGCCCTTGCCGTTTTCGAGTTGGTCCTGATACCCCCTCGAAAATGGCGAGTAGACGAGCACGTTCTGAAGAGCTGGTAGACATATTAATAAGATTTTTGTCTGAGAAAGGACTTTGGGAGATTCGTGTCAGGACAGGCTATTTTCTATGAGTGTACATAAATCGTTTAAAAATTTTGTAAGCATTTAGTAAAAATATTGAATATTACTACACAGGCAATATAACGAATTCATTACAACCAAGTTTATTTCGTATGGTAGCGCACATCGGCCGCTCGATGCACCTGGCACGGACATCCCAACACAACCACTCTTGAATCCCGTTGTAAATAAATGACTTTAGTGAAAAAATATTTAAGTCTTATTCTTAAATTGAAGTAGAACCAGATAAAATCAATTCCGCACTATTTGGCGTGCCTAATCAACTTTTAATGCATTTTTGCCAACGAATCAACGATAAAGATTATTTGCGAACAACCTGTGTAAAGTAAGATGCAGAGGACAGAGTAGATGTTAAAGACAAACTTAGGTTTCGTTTGCCAACGTTTGTCAAAAACAAACCGCAATCGATGTCGCCACAATATCCAATCTGTCAATCTAAATGTAACATCAAGAGAGCTGACAACGTTCTCTTGATCTCCTGGCTTCTCTAATAAATGCGCATATTTAGTTAAAGATCACCGAGTTTATTCACTAAGTAACACCCTATTGCTTTTTATAGCAGTAGCCTATCTACAGCGTCCTGATTCCAAGTCCTATTCAAATTGCTTTAATTGATGCGTATTCACGTTTTACGACTTCTCTATAAAGATAAATGGACGTTAAATTAAACTATCCAAACATTATTTTTTTTTTAAACTCACTTCGGCCCGAGGATTTGCCGACATTTTACTTGGATAAAAATTATCTTTATGTTATTCCAGGACTAAATATTTAAGCTTGACCTATGCAGTAGTTTTGGCGTGAGGGAATAACAAAGATCCATCATATTACATCAATACTTATATACTAGTATTATAAAATCTGTGCTGCTACTATAAATGCGAATGTTAGGTACTCTGTCTGTCACGCACGGCTGAATAGACCTTAATAAAATTTGGTGGGAGATAGATTAAATATTCTTGCAAAGGATAATGTTACTTTATAGATATCCAGGATACCACGCATATGAATCAGCGAGCAGAGCACTTATAATGTTAGTGTGATGTGAAACAAAATTATACTTTCTCATTTATCTCTCGATTATTGCCCGCTCCCTCACGAAGTCCTCAAAGTTGACTCACGTTGTGGGTCCGGCAGTATACAACAAACTGCCAGACTCTGTCACAGCTGGATAGCAGACTAGCAGTCTAGCTAGCTTCAAGTTCCGTCTGAAACGTTGGCTTATCGAGCAGAATTTCTATTCTTTAGGTGGACTACTCGAGAAAAAGGAGACTAATGATAATTAATTTTGTATTGTTTTATGTACCTAGTTTGACTTTTATATAATTTATTAATGTTTATTTAATTGCAATTTCTGTATTATTTCTGTGTGTAATTCGAATTATTTAAGAACTCGTATACGATTTGTATACTTATAAATAGTTATTGACATGTAAATCGGCTTTATAAATAAAATGTATTTCTGTATTTCTATCGAATCCGCCTATTTTTAAACAATTTTTAAACATCACTGTTAAACACAGTTCGTATTACGTGTCGTGTTGAAGGAAAGCAAATGAGGCCCACCAGTAGGGCGTTACGCAGATTCTGTTATCTGTGAGCGCATGCACAGTGAATCAAGTCAAAATACGCACTCAAGTCGAGACTTTTTAAATGTTTTTGTTGTCAGAACGGAACTGGACGAAATACGCCCACTATTTCTGTTTGATTGTGGCTTCCCATACATTGAAATCAGTTTTATGCCTACTCCTGAACTCTAGGCCTAAAGTGCGCCTGTTCTATACAATTGATCCACTGTGGGGCGTGAGGATAAGCAATCTAAATAATTATAAAAACCTTTGACTCCCTGTACTTATGTTCAGCGATATTTTTTTTGTCTGGATATTTTTATTGTTTGCATTTTGTCCATGAGTTTTGACTAATCCCATAAAAGCAATAGTACAAACAACAAGAAACATGTTTCGTTTGAGAATGGTAAAAATATAAATTCATAGGTAGGTACTATTATTATAAATGCGAAAACTCTGTCAACAACTTACCCCTAAACGGCTAAGCGGAGTCTATCTTAATGAAAATGGGTAAGGATAAATGGTATCGTAGAGAAGGGCATATCGGATAAACGCGTGTGAAGCCGCGGGCAAGACCTAGTTAGTTATAAGATTAGTGTAATGCTTACCCCGATCGCCTACGAACTCTTTGAAGTCGATCTTGCCATCTCTGTTGGTGTCCTTCTCTCGCAGCGTCTGCTTCACCAGGAACGGATGCATATCGCTGTGCTCCTCGGGGTTCGTAAACACCTGCCAATTTACACAGCTGTTACATCAATTAAGTATACATCCATCATCAAACTTTACTTTAATTTGAATGATTGTTTGTTTCTCCGTCAGGTCAACATTTCTGTAATAAAAGCTGAAACTATGTGGATAACACAATGGCTGCCCTATATCGGCGAATTAGAGTTTAATATTGTATGCGAAGCCACGGTCAGAAGTTAGTTTTAGAACAAACTATGAACGAGAGCCAACGGTAAGCATATTTGAGTAAAACTTAATTTTTTACCGAAAACTCCTGAAAATCAAGTTTCCCATCTGCGTTCTGGTCGGCGGCCGCCCACATTTCTTTTTCCTCCTGCAACAGCTGAAAGAAAAACATTTCGCTCAATACAAGTTCAGAAAACCTAAGTATAACACTAAAGTGAATAGATAGAATAACAATATTTCGACGGTACGTGCAGAGCAGATAAATGCACACGATAAAGGGGTTTTATTAAGGCGAATATCTGTAAACTGTACAGAACACATACCTACCTACGTTAAGAAATCTATTCCAAGGAATGAGAGAAGTAAAAAGAAAAACACGGATTAAAAGTGTCCCTCTATCAAATAACTAGTACCTCAGAATCTGTTTTACTCGAAGAAATAAGACGCACATGTCCTTGGGCACCTTGTAGAAAGTCATAAAAGATTCTTTACTTTGTTACGCAGATCGCAGATGATCGGCGTTAGTCACGCGAGATGTTCTTATTTAAACAGGTTTATGTTTACATTGCAATCATACCTACCGTATTTATATGTAGGTATGTCTCTTCTCAACTGGCGCGGCGGGACCCGCGCGCGCGATTAACGAGAACTAAGATAATATGAGGGTAATAAAACGAATGGCATACTTTTACCCTTTGCTGAAAGTAATCATTTATTTTAACAAACATCTTGAAAACAATGAGGATAAAAGTTCAACAGGACTGAAAAGATAGCGCTTTTCGTTTGAAATGAAATGGCACAGACCCTGCACAGGTGGGCACACAGGGGCTACCACAACCATTATTCTTCCGCGAAAGATCCCTACCATTTAATGAGGTCTAGGTAAATAGGGTCATTTTTCTTTTTTAGAAAACGCCTCATTGAAAATGACCGCCTCTTTCATGCTGTCTCGCCTTAGATCATAATTATTATTGGATCTTAGAACAAAGCAGGACAGCATTAGAGAGATTGATAGTTTCAATCACAATATTTATCTACGCAACTTATAACGAATGCCACGTAGGTCTGAATACGACCTACGTGGCATTGCGTAGATAAATGTTGTGAAAAAAAAATCTATCTATGTTATGTATTGTATTAAGTTAATCAGTCATCATACCCATAACACAAGCTCTGCTTACTTTGGGGCTAGATGATGCTGTGTGGATTGTTTAGCATTATTTATTTATTTATTAGTATAATTATTAGCCTAAGACCGTTCTAATTACATCAATAAATAAATAAATAATCATCATCGACCTTAACATCCACTAAAGAGGATTTATGTGGCATCTGTTTGGTGGAGAACTATTCAGCCATACACGAAATTATGTGGCTGAAAATACCTATTCGGGAGAGGCAGCCTCGGCCGCATTTTGTGAAATCGAATCGCTTGATCTTTTCTCTGTAGGTCAAAAGATAACAAGTAAAGTAACTCACCAACCCCGAGTCGGCCTGCTCATCCGGCCCGATGTCGTCCTCGGAGTCGACTCCGAAGGCGTCCCGCACGTACTCCTTCCACGTGACGACAGCGTCGCGGTTGTCGTCAACCTCACTCATGCGTTCTTGAGCCTCTTCAAGTGACAGCCGACTAAAAACCATATTTTATTTTTACTCGCGCGGCGTGGGGTATCATGGCAGACACTCTTTACTACCTCCAAGCATCAAAAATGCCTGAGCGATTTTGATAAAACAGGTATCTAAATACTTTTAGTCACATTTCGTAGGCTTTCTCCCTCTCATTTGGCGAAAAAAAAGCGAGGACAGTCTAGTTTTTTTTCTGTAATACTGATGATTATTGCCACCTCCGAAATGGAAGGAAGGTTGAACCAGAACCATAATATGTATTGCTAGGTTTTGTCCAGCACTGCAGTGGCGGTGTAGCGTGGGGTGGTACCCAGAAAGACTGCGATGGTAGAGTAAAAGCAAATTATGATAATAAATAAAAGTGAGTGGAGCAACTCGCGGTAGTTTTGGAGTTTGGTAAGATCGGGTTAGCAACAATGCTAACCCGGCCAAAGCTAAGACGACGGCGAGCGGAAATAGCCTCAGCATTTCTGCGATTTACGAAAGAAGCAATTAAATAAACGAAGGGTTCCGTACCGTAAAAATCAGGCCACTTTTTCAAAGAACATCAAATTTTCACTTGTTCGGAGACTCCTTTAAATGTTAAATTTTATTATATTTTTAGTACTTATTTGTTGTTATAATTGTTGAAGTGTTAGGTACTTATTTATACAAAGTTTCATGAGTCTTATATATTGTGGTCCAAGAGATACAACCTTGACAAACGAAGAGCAAAAATACCCAAAATAATCACATTTTTGTATTTAATTTGGACATTTATTTATTTACGTAAATACTGTCTTTGTTCATATGTCATTTTTTCCTGTGTTGTGTGTGTGAACCTAATATAAATTTTTTATCTATCTATCTATTTTTATTATTTGTTATTATAGTGGTAAGAAGTATACATATTCTCTGAAAATTTCAGCTGTCTACCTCTTACGGTCATGAGATAGAGCCCTGTGACAGACAGACAGACGGCTAGCGAAGGCTTAGTAATAGGGTTCCGTTTTCACTCTTCAGGTACAGAACCCTAAAAGGTGAGAGGGAAACATAAAACGGCGAGCGGAGCGAGCTTGTTATTTTTCTGGTTGTCACAAACTGGTTAAAGAAAATACAAAATATATACCTATCGGCGAGAGGAGTGAGCCGCAGCCTTTTTTGAAATTGGTGAGGCATGCTTAGCAAGACAAGGAAGCTAAGTTAATGAGCTAAGAACAATTATAGTTTATTTTTAAACTTACGCGATCTGAACACACTATTATTAGCACTATTTAACCATCCCATTACGAGGTTATCCCGTGACCATGACAGCGTGTAAACTAAACCTGTTGAAACTTTGGTAATTAATGTGATAACTACCAGTTAAGAAAATGATCCCCCCTTACGCCGCCGCCGCTAGTGTTCAACATTTGACATATTTTGTCAGAGATGTTGATGATTCCACTCAGCACCAACCAACTTTTTTTTTTAAAGATTTGCTTTAGTGCTGTTTATTTAGCTGGCAGGCAGTTTGGTGGTCCACCAAAATTTTAGGGAAAATATATAATATCAATATCACAGGGAAGCTACTCATGTGTTCTTCCTAGCTAGAGGATCAATTTGCTTGCATATTCCTTAGTGGGATTCCTGTCATTATTTTATATTTAAGGATAAACATATTTTTATGAAAATGCTAAATTCTTGAAGGTTAAAACATAGCACTAATTTATATGCTCTGAATTCCTTGTAGAAGCAGGAGGATGCAGGAGTTAAAATTAGATTTAGATAAGAGATTGCCTTATCTTATTGCTTTTATCTATTTACACATCCCTGGATGCTGTTTGAATTGTCAAGTCTACCTACAGTCCTATTCAGTAGCATATTAAGAAAATCCTTTGTAGGCATCAAAAATTATGTTTTACTAAAGTGTCTTTATAAAACAGGTTTATGGTATAATGATAATTGCAATAAGAAAATGTTGTCTTTTAATTTTGTAACAAACTGTACGCTGGAGGTCAATAAAATAATTATTATCTTGCTTTGCAGATAAACTGACTTAGTTGCAATATTGAATTATGAGAGTCTTCGGGTTAATCAGAATACTCACCTAAATGAGTTCAAGATCCAGCGCTTGAGTTCCTCACGGTCAACCTCCCCGTCTCCGTTGAGGTCCATCTTGGGCAGCAGCAGCGCCAGCCGGTCCCTGGACTCCTCCGGAGACAGTTTATCGAACTCCTCGGCCTCCTTCACACTCCCTATAGTCATGTAATAGGTCACTATGATCACAAGCACGATACACGGCGAGAGAGTTATAAAAGCGCGCAGGAGCGACATAGCGCGCGGCTACAACGTTCCTTATCAACTAAGAACATTGCTAAACCGGCCAGTGTAATAACAAAGATAATAAAACAGCCGGTATCGGCGTTCGACACCTACCGAGGATAGCTTCGTGATCGAACTCGTAGTTATGTTCACCGTCGCCGCCGTAGTGGTCGCCGTCACGCAGCCGGTAGCTGCCGTCCAGCTCGCGCTCCTGCGTGTCCAAGCTGTGCATGTGAGCCGCCCCCAATGCACAAGATATTACGAAAGTGTAACTCACAAAAATCAATAGCAGATAACGTAAACCCATTTTATCAAACAACCAATTGACGGAACAATGCACAAACAGTTCTACCGGAATCACCGCACGATATTCTAAAGCAATAGAATTTTCTGAAATAAATAGCCACGAACAACCCTAAATTATGAAAACGAAAAGCGTAAGGTCACAAACAAAAATTACATGTACATTTTTACTTAATTTTTCATATCACGTCTGTCAGTCAGTCTGTCTGGCCGTGTGTGACAGAGACAGCAAGACAGACAGCACGGCATGACACTGACAGATAGGAAGAGGGGAAGAATCACTGAGCTCGGTAAATCGTTTCGTGTTAGCAGGCAGTGTAAGCGTAAGTTTTTTTTTTTTTTTGTATTATAAAATCTTTTCTGCGTTCTACAATGAATAAAACGGAAAAGTAATTTGTCGTAAATAGTAAACCATTTTGTATGAACCCATGATTAAACCAACTTCGATTCACTTGTAATTATTAGTTGAAATATGTTAAACCTCTACAAGTAGGTACTTGTAAGGGGCGTAAAAAGTGGATGCACCCTTAGTAACTTCTCGTAGGTAGAAAGGGGCATCTCAATGAAGTGGGCAAGTTATTAGTTGGTGACCCTTCACTTTTAGGGTTTCGAAACCGCTGTCCTTTTTTCCGTCTTTAATATCTCAGTCTCAGCAACTAGGTACAGCAGCAATTAACTTGAAATTTAAAATAATAATACATTTCGTGCGCCTGTACAGAATTAAAGCAAAAAAAAAATTAAAATGAAAATTTTCTGTACAAACTATTGTGCTGTCGAAATTTTAAGAGACTTACAAGGTCAGGTGGGGTATCAAATTAATGAAAGGTATCACTTTGTACATTTCAAAAAGTTTTTGAAATTTATGTAGGTTGCATACTTTTAGAAATATTTTAAAAAAGTCGAATAATTACCCATTCTCCCCCTATCTTCAAAGTTTGCAGAGCGATCCATCTAAAATATAGGTTGTATTGTAGGTAGGTAGGTACCTACCTTAAATTTTTAGGAATTCACTAAATAGCAAAGTCTCTGGTAGGTACTGGTTAGAGACTGCTATTTTAGTTATTTTTTTTTTATAGTAAGTACATAGGTATTGGTATATACCTACTTGACAAAAGTTCGAAACCCTCGCCTAGGCACGCGAGTCACACTCGCACTTAACGGATCTTGCTTGACACCGGATCAAACTGTTGAAAAAGCAAAACACATTTTTTTTGCTAATCGTTAAAAATAACTATTCCTTGGCACACAAATGACGGATAACATTTTTAACCCAAAAAACAGACTGACAATATTCCTTGATGTGTGACCTTGGCATCAAAAACAATGGAAAAAGGGAAAAAATTAAAAATTAGCTATCTTTCGAAAATGTCCAAACCGTGAGACATTTATCCTGTCTAAAGAGCTCAGTGGGAAGAATCCTCTTCCCAAAGTGTGTTCTCGTCGATTAAATTCTCGTATATAGCGGGGCTAGCACGGGGTTTCTTCTCTAGGGTAGAATATAGTTCAAAGCTTTCTTTGAAGGTTTTCCCATTACCGACGGTGACGGGTAGGTAGGTCATCGATCAGATTTTATTTAGATCTATGAGATGAGATACACTAAGATTAATACAACTTGGCCGCAACCTGCAGTTGCGTCAGTGGCACGTGAAAAAACTTCACTCCGGCCAAGTTGTTTTGAATCATAATGGAGAACTCTAAAGTGTTCCTGGATCTGGGGAAATCATTATTATTATTACTTAGCCTGTTGTGTCATTTAAGTAGGTATTTTAATTATAATATATGCAGGTAACTCATGATTTCTTGTTTCGCTTAGAGAAGTCCTTGACCTTAATGACCATGCACAAGTGATATTAGTCTAAGATTTTGCTGTTGAATTAAAACTACGGCTTTATAACCTACGAAACCATTTACTTTAGTAACTTGAGTAGGTAGGTAGGAACGTGTAGGTAAAAGAAAAACAATAAAACAAAATGAAACGTATCTATAAGAACTACTATTACTAGACCAAATATTATTAAAACTAGGCTAGTTCCTAGGTACAGCAAAGATAAACTAAGTAGAGTACTTCTTATAGGTAGTTAAGTAACATTGTGTAACCAGTCATTTGAGAAGCTTATCAGCAGTCACGATGATGAGCCTGACTCTCCGACTAGCTCCATGGGCGGGCCAGGCGGCCAAGAACGCCGACAGGTGCTTGCAGACCTCGCCCACCACCAGCGGCAGGTGTCGGCGGGTGTCTGGATGGCGAGAGTCCAGGTGGATGATGGCGTCTTCTAGGTATCTGTAGAAAAAGCTATTTTGTTAGGAGCGCTTGAAATAAATTATTTCAAAGAATGATTGCAGTGTGCCCATAGATCTAAGTAAAATCTGTAGTTACGGTAGGTACGTTATCCCAGCGCTTAGTCAACTGGCCTGTGTTACAACTACACGCATACACTCGACCACAGTTACATTTCCAATCTTGTGCAATAATTATAATCAATCAGTAGGTAATTAGTCTTATAATCAATAAATCACACTAAAGTATGTACATCGCGTCGTAGCAAGCACGCGTATCACGAATGACAGTTGGGTGGGTGGACCTAATTGCACCTAATTTGAGCTTTCCACTTTCGATAACGAAGTAGGTACCTCATCTCCCCTTATTTACTTAGATCGATGAGTGTGCCCTAACTTTTGATTGAACACATAACCCCGTATTTGCCGTAAGAGTGCCGTAAGTTGGTAAAGACCACAGATATCAGAACTGTGGTACAGGTACAGACAGACGCAGATTTTTTCTACTTAAGTAGGTATAGAATAAGGTCAATAAGGTGGCCAAAACTAGTGCATTAGGTAGGTAGGTAGGTACTATTACTTGGTCAGAAGTTGATTTGGGTTTTGCTTTGTTTTATAAACGCTCATGTAAGTGCCAAAAAAGATATAAAAAAAAACATTTGATTAATCTGAAAGGTGGATAATTTCCCTGTCCAATGCAGTTTTTTTACAGACTTTATAATGAGAATTTTGAAAAACCCAAATTTCATTAGTGGTTGAAAACGGAGCTAGGTAAGTAGGTAGGTAATCGTCTCTCGGACAACCAGAACAAAGCTTGGCTTGTAAAATTATACCTGCATTTCAGCTGAGTATCATGCACCATATCTGTGCTAAGCTGTTGCATCAGAGCCATCAACACGTCCTGGCGCAGCTGGCAACGCGGGAAGAAGGCTGAGCCCCATGCCGCCGCCGCCGCGCTCCGACACGCCGACATAACCAGAGACAGGTCTGACGCGCTCAGGGCTCGCTCAAAGGCAGCGTTTACCTCGCCGCGTTCGATTTGCCTGGATATCTCGACGGTCATCTGAGGGAAGAGGGGGAACCTATAGGACTTCTACAAAATAATTTTAAAAAAGCTGGACAAGTCATCACACGCACATCATCACCTAGCACCAAACGAATGGTCTGTGACATTAGTCTTTCTGGCTTTTCTCTCTGGGCCTAGAACAAATAAATTTTATTGCTAGCTTCAACGCAAAAAAGTTTATGTCAGCTTGTACTTCTCCGTCAGAGCGCTAAATGACTAACAGCCGTCTTTCTGCGTCGAAATAGACTTCTGTTTCTACACTATGGAAACTGAACGAGACTTCAGTTAGACCCAGTTAGTGCACTAACGCGCTAAACGTGTAAAACCACCCACTTAAAGCAGAACTTGGGTTAAGAGGGCCTCTCGCATGAGAGTGTAGGTACCTATACTGTAGATAAAGCAAAATCCGTAGATATGGTACGTTCTCCCAGCGCATACTCAACAACTAGCCCGTGTTACAATTACACGCAAACACTCGCTCACAGTTACATTTTCAATCTTGTGCAATACTAATTTTAATGAACAAACAAGAGGGCATTGCTGTAGTATTTTAGTCAATAAATCACACTAAAGTACCTATGTCGTAGCAAGCACGCGTAACACGAATGCCGGTCCGACTGAGACTGGGGTGGGCGGACCTAATTGCACCTAATTTGAGCCTTTCACTTTCGAGAGCCTAGTACTTCATCTCCCCTTTTTTACTTAGACCTAACCTAACCTATACCTATTGATGACCTATTGTGCCAATACCAACGAGCACTGATTGGCGAAATTGAAGAAAATGGCTCCGTCCCGTCTCCAATTATAGGGTATGTTAAGCTGTCAACTGATCAAGTACCTAGCTGATATCTGATCATCAGCATCACGTCCAAAGTTGAGCGCAGTTTCTCCTTCATTTACCTAAGGTACTATAACTTAGTATATTAGTAACTAGGTATAACTTGCTCTCGTGCTTTATGCAACTGTCCATGTGAAAGACTCTCTGTCTTAGTGTTTAGCCGTCGTCGCCGCGTCGTCGTTGCTAGTTAGAGGTTTGCTAGCTAGAGAGGAAACGAAACGAGCCTATCACCGGTTAATCAATAATATTCCTCACAGGATTAGCCGGCTGCGGTGTAGGTGGGATGACCAAGTTCGGAGACTCCGGTAGCTCTTGTTCGGGTTCCGCGGGAAACTTGAAGATGTCTAACACCTTCTGCTTCCATTGCTTCAGCTCTGTGCTCAGTAACCTAGAACAGGGATTCTGCTGAAACATTTAAAACCCTGGCTCCGACGCAAAGGGCAAGTGTGTCTGTTATAGCGTCTTAACTTCCAAACGGATTAACTAGGTAGGTAGTCGATGCTGACTAGGTACCTATGTAGTTTATGTGTTTGAGAGCACTGAATTATTATTACTAGCGTATATTTCTTACTCAATGTTTGAGAGGGGCTCTATCGAGAGTGTGTTATTAGAGTTTCAAAGTAAAACAACCATCAGGTTTTTTGAATTTAAGCTTGTATGACCCCTGTTAGCCTGCCCTGTAGCCGTGTTCAATTTTGAATTTTGAATTGAATAAAAAAAACGAAGTGTGCAAGAACTGTCAAATTTGACAGTTCTTCTATATAAAAACTGTCAGTATGGTACGTAGGTAGAAGTAAGTGCAATAGGTATATGGTGGCATTTTTAACCGACTTCAAAAAGGAGGAGGTTCGTCGTCTGTATGTTTTTTTTTCAATGTATGTTACTTGATCTCCGCCTATGGTTAACCGTTTTTACTGATTCTTTCACTATTGTACCTAATATAGAATGACCCCGAGGTGGTCCCATAAATAATACATTTTATTCCCGAGGGATTAGCATTTATCCCGTTAAACTTAAAAAGCATTATAATATTTTTGGAGAATTACGACTAGCTACAACAGATATAACTAAAAAAAAATTAACCAAGTCATTTCGTAGGTGCTAATAATGTTACACCATTAATACCCGAGACGCTTTGCAGGGTTAAAAAAGCCGCAAAGCTATTGCACTTGGTTCCACCTAGCTACCCTTAGTTTCCATGTGACAAACGTTGTGCCGAACACTCTGTATAAGTTTGTGTGAGTGACTTACTCTTCAACAGTGCACCTGAAAGTATTGATAAGGTTCTTCCGAGGGTCAGCAGCGGCTTCCAGCAGCGCCTTGTGCCGCTCTATGGCTTGGCTCAAGGATCTCGACACCTTGGACACCGACTTAGAAAGGCATCCCGTATATTCTTCCACTGGAAAAGATAAATATTTTTTTTTTGAAGATATAAAGATACTCTCTCGAAAATTTCTCTCAAAATGTCCAGTTTACCTTTAGATTAAGGGATTGTTCCAAATCCCGTACAAAAATTGAACGTTTCGAAGACGACGATGCGATACCTACTATCGCGTAACCAAACCGCTGGCGTTGATCAGTCAAATCAACGGGGGCCCGATTCTGCTAACCAATCGCTATACCTACTAGGTACCTACTAGGTGACAATCGTAGTATCGTCGCAGAATCGTCCTTAGATGAAAAAAAGTCTAGCTAGATAGACTTGACTATGTGCCTATTTTTATTAATTGATGTACCTAACGCTTAGACGTTTTAGTTTTAACTATTAGTCCACTTGTAAATAAAATAAACCGCCAAGTGCGAGTCGACTCGCACACGAAGGGTTCCGTATCGCAAAAATCAGGTTACTTTTTTAAAGAACATCAAATTTTCACTTGTTCGGAGACCCCTTTAAACTTTAAATTTTATTATATTTTTAGTATTTGTTGTTATTACTGTTGAAGTGTTACTTTTTTCGTGGAAAGTTTCATGTTCTACCTATTGTGGTTCAAGAGATACAGCCTTGACAAACGAAGATCAAAAATAGCCAAAAAAAACACGTTTTTAGTATGAGGCTTTCCTATGATTTGGATATTTATTTGTTATTTATTATAGCGGCAGGAGAAATAGACATTCTCTGAAAATGTCAAATGTCTACCTCTTACGGTTCATGAGATAGAGCCCTGTGACAAACGGACGGACAGCAGAGACTTAGTAATAGGGTTCCGTTTTCACCCTTCGGGTACGGAACCCTAAAAATTTATCTATCATCTAGGATAAAAGCTCGCTGGCTCACTGAACGAACATCATAACAATTCGGGCAAAAAAAAATATGGTCGTACACTCCTTATAAGCGTCTTCCACGGTCCTGGCGACATGCCGCAGCAGCCTGCGATGCGCGTGCTGCATGAGAGGCAGGTACAGCGTAGAGATGTCGTGCGAGAGACGGCTCTCGATCACATCCTGCACGGATGTGGCCGTGGCTTGCACCATGCGCTCTTTCAGATCCTGGAATAAAAGGTATCTTGTAAATGTGTCGCACGCAGTATGTTGCAGCGTTATCTTTCAACTAGATATATTAACAGGATAACGGAACGACGATGATCTAGAAACGACAGTGAGTTGGCAAGCGTAAGTATTGGGTTCCCTTATTTAGAGGTAAGTTATCTCAGCTACCGCCGCGCCGCCTTGCGTGAGGGGCCGGCGGATACCTAGGCCTACAAAACCTGGTTCACAAAGGGACCATCATCTTTTCACCAAAAAGACTTCCACGATTGGACAAAGGCCTCCCCCAAATATCGATCCTTTTTAGGGTTTCGAAGATCGGAGATCGGTTTCGAAACCCTTATGGTCTCGCTTTTTCTGTCCTTTTTTCTGTCTTCAATATCTCAGCAAACTACAGCAGCAAATAACGTCAAATTTGAAATAATAATACATTTCGTGCGCTTGTACAGATTAAAAGAAAAATAGTTAAATGAAAAATTAAAATGTAAATTTTCAGTACAAATTGTGATGTCGACATTTTAAAGAGACCTACAATGTCAAGTTTGGTATCAAATGAAAGGCATCAGTTTGTACATTCAGATTCACACAGTACAGACAGACATTCATCAAAACAGTTTTTGAAATTTCTGTAGGTTACATACTTTTTGAAATATCTTGAAAAAAAGACGAAAATTTTACTATTACCCTCTATACTCCGAAGTTTGCAAACCGATACATCTGAAATGTACCTACATTTCAGAAGTATCGGTTTTCAAACCTTTAATTTTTTGGTATTTATAAAATAGCAAAGTCTCTAACCAGTACCTAGTACTTATTGGTATTACTTGACAACCGTTCGAAAACCTCGGCGCGCGAGCCACACTCGCACTTGACGGATCTTGTTTTTTATATACGCGCTGCCGACCCTGTAAATGCTTTAGAATGCCTCAATACTCAATATGTTTATTGTTGTCATCACATTGGCTTAATTGGTAGGTATATATATAAATGCATGTAAGTATCACAATGTGAACCCTGTTGGGCGTGCACAACAAGTGCCATGTTTGAAATAACTCATACCATGCGGAAAACCTAGGCAGGGAGATCATTCCACAACCTTGAGTGTTCGCGGAATGAAGTTCCTCTTGAACCTTACGGTCCGCGAGCATTACGGCTATGCGACCAATCTCTGCCGATGGCGAGCGGTGCCATGGAACTAGGGGGCCGCGGGCACCAAGTCAAAAATTTCGTGAGAGCACCACCATTGTACATACAACACCTAGTACTAGTTAAAATCTAAGACTAGATTATTTTTTGTCAACAAATAGTATAAATGCAATGGGATACAAGACCCTGCCTACTGCGTCAGTTTGTAAACTACCACAGAAGGCAGAGCTGCTTAGAACCATGTTCCATACTTACCTGTTGTTCAAAAATATACATTTTCATTTTCAAATGGGGTCAAACAAGTTAAGAAAATTTTGATAAACTCTCAGACCGAAGAAATTGTTCACCTCACTCTGCAGGAAGCTGATGAGGACATCCCGTATCTCCCTGTCCACGGCACCCTTGCGACCCTCGATGGCTTCTAGCAGACACCTGGCGCGGCTGTTCTCTGTGGGCTCAGGAATTACCACGCTGAAATTAAACCTTTGCTGATGAGAGGTGTACCTAACCTAGGTCTACATAGGTACTACCGTACCAACAGCTTATAATGATGGTAGAGGGAGAGGATGATAGAGATCTTTGTGAGGAGGTGTAAGTATAAAGGTATTCGTTATAGGTACATAGGTAGGTAAAATTACAATCGAATAATAAAAACAAATTAGAACTAGTATTTACAATTAATAAATTGAAACAATTAAGCGAATAAATTGAATTGAAACAATTAAGCTATCTGCAGACTGTTGCAAACAATCTACAGGTAGCTCAACTTATCCATATCAAGTCGGAAGCGTCCCCAAGACGCTGGCTGCATTGCCCCGCTGTATGGCAATGCTGATGCGCTGCGCCAGATACCCACCAGCTCTCGGGTCACGCGTCGCGTAGACCAGACGCTCAGAAAACATTTTAATTGCAATTTATATTTTTGTTTTATGTTCGTCGTGCAAATAAGCAGGTATCTCTCTACCTCAGGTAGGTAACTAACTAGGTATTGCACCTCAATGCATTCTACGTCCGCACCGCAATGTGGTGTAGGTAGGTACCTATTACGTCGAATTGGATGGAGGAAGGTAGGTTAGTAGGTACACTACGTCCAAGATCTTTAATGGGTGGGTGCTGGCCGCGGCTAAAGATGGCTGAAAGCGAAGCGTAGCGCAGGTCCAGGCCATCACAGCGCGGTCATCATTGCAGCCCTTGATGGGCAAGCTGAAATGAGCCTTTATAGCGGACAGCAAGGGCTGTATTGATGACCAATCTTGAAGGCCGAGACCATAGCAATCTTAGCTTGAGGTCAGCTTATCGTGGCCAGCAGGGCAGTGTTGCGGACCGAGGCTTGTACGAGTATACCTAGTGTTTTACTCAAACAATGCGAGTAATTTAAAAGTCATTGGAGGATTCCTCGCTTGAAGAGTTCATTTTCACAATTTATTCACGAAAATGGATTATAGGTACCTCTGTGATTAGAACGTATCGTGCAAAAATATTCACCGCGATGCTCTTTTGTCAGTTTTGCACGTTTTCTTTTTTTATTCTAACCAGCCAGTGAAGCTTGTACTGCTCAGTATGCATAAAACCTTTATGCATCTAACTATTATCAAAACAAAATAGAATTCGAAGTTCGAAATACTTCACCGGACCAAGACCGGACCGCATAGAGCGGACATTAATAATGAAAATGAAATGAAATGAAATTTGTTTTATTCGTGTGTTGTGGTGGTTGATGAATGAAGGCAACACACATTCCAGTTCACAGGCAGGTTTATTTGAAGGCTACAGTTATAGATAGAAGGAGTGGAAGGCACAGTAGAATAGATTAGAGTTCACAGTAGAAGATAGATTAAAGATAGGAAGAAGTTATAGCGAGAGCGGTGCGAAACAATAGCTTTTACAAAACAACTTAATGCAAGGTAGTCCGCGCAGTCAACAGATTCCGTACGACTGGCTCGCGTGACAGGCGGAAAGAGGTACGAGGCGCGGGGGGTTCCCGCGCACTGGTACAATACCGGTCGGCGGCCTAATTAAGCGGCCGAATATCGAGAGCTTAGTGCTGTTATGAGATAGATAGGTAAATCGATTACAATTAAATCTGAATCTATTATTATTTAATAAACCAGGTAGCAAACCTTTGTGTAATGAATATAATTGAAGCAATAAAATAGCGTGTAGAAAATCATTGAGGGTAGTGAAAATAAATCGTACCTCCGCTCAAATAGTGTATTAACTCAAAAAATAATATTATGGAAATAGAAGTACCTGTAAAGTTAGGGTGTCCAAACATTTTTACATTTTGACTTATAACTCGAAAAGTGTTCAACCTACAAAAAAATGGTTTTAAGTAAGTTTGTAGGCCTTTTAAAGCTGGTTGCAGCAGTATACTTTATATATAAAAATAAGAAGAAAAAAAATTTAAATATGGAGTTATGACGGTTTATTGAATAAAAATACCTAAAATCAGTCCGAATTTTGTATTCATTATAGACACTTTTAGTAATTTTTCATTAAATAAACTACACTTTGGTTTATTTTAGGGTACAATTGTGTATTTCTGATGCACATTTACATCTTTTTTAAAAATATAATCAAATAAAAAGCCTTTTATCAAAAATTGCAACAAAACAAAAAATGCAACTATCAAAACTTTAAATTAATCAAAATCAAAACTGTAAAAACATGGACCTATAATCAATATAAACTTTAAATTTGTTTAAATAGGTGCCTATTCAAATACCACCATCTCAAACGAGTCCCGGGAACTATATCAATTCAAATGTAAAATCTCTTTGTAAACAAGGTAAGTAGTGAAATTATCGAAGAGATAGGTACTTTACTATCTAAAAGAGAGATAGTACTCTACCTATGTAGTTGCCACCTTGAGATTAAAACAAGAATAGGTACCCATCTAAACAAAGAACAAAATAATCTTAACATAGGAACTTCTCTAACCCTATTAATTATCAATTATAATTAATGATTATCATCACAGAGATCAACGTTACTACTTATAACTAAAATAAATCCAATTTACAAATTCTGATAGAAGTCAGAATAAAAACTTGTTATCCTTAATCTCAAGTTTCGACGCATATGCCCGTTTGATATCTGGAATTGTAAGATTCTTCTTTCGACCCAGCAAATTATACTCTGACCATTCCATATCCGAATACGAAGTTTTGTACTTCAAAATGTTTGGCTCTTCACTGTATATTGCCATCATTTTCACATCAGTAATTTTAACTTTGCCGAGGCTATTTATACCCATATCGCTTATCAAATCACTCAAGGACATGAAATCCTTATGCGTAAGCTCATTAACCCTGAACGGTTCTTTCGTCTTCTTAGCCTCTTTGATAATCTGCACGTATTGACTTGGGACGTAAATTGGACCAGACTTCAACGAACGCTTTATTTGTTTTTCTATTATGGAGTGAACGGAGTCGCCTTCGTTTTGAGTGTGACCAGTAATCAAAAATTTATGTGTAATAGAGTTAAGTTTAGGGTATTTTATAACTGCATACATGTACAATCCTACTATATATTTGTTCTTATTTTGACCACAGCAGTTATCTGAGAAAAAAATCATATCAATTGGATCGGCTCCTGTGTGGTTATTCAATTCCTTTTCAATAAATTTTAACAAACAACTCCCAATCTCATCCGCACCTCTCTTTCCTTCACCTTCGTGCCAAAAGTATCAATCTGTAGTGCTGTAATTTACAACGGAATCATTAGTGTCGTTATTGTCATTTGTATTTCTCTTTATCTTGTCTTTATTTTCTTCAGGTCGTAATTTGCTCACAGTGAAGTTGAAATTATTCAATTTACTTTTATAATAAAATACTGAAACATCACCACGAGGTAATTGTAATATAGCTTGCAGATCATACACAGCAACAATCAGATTTTTGTTCGTCTTCAAGTGCTCTTTATCTTTTCTTTTTTATTCCCTGGATAATTTCTTCTCTATTGGTGTACATCATACCTTTCCTGTAGTTTTAGTTTATCACTTACGTCAGAATTTTCGTAAGCAACACACAGTTCACAGCGGTCTTTCTTGGGCATAAAAAATGCTAAGTTGAACTCATGATTAAAAATACGAGAGTACATGACATAGTTTCCGTGATCTCGACCATCTTGTTTACATTGATCCACGTAGTCTCGGTGTAAGTCAGCAATCGTTTTGCCTCCATCAATGTACTCCCTACTAGTTTGCGCCCTCAAATAGTGGCTCTCAATTTTAGGTATTCCTTTTATATGATTCCTTATATCATTTTTAATACATTCGCTCACAGTAAAATGTTTTCCATGTTTTCCTCTTAAATCATCTTCCAGAAAACCATCATACGACTTTTCTGTTACGGTTCTTATTGTTCTGTCATTAATATCTAATGTTGCTTTAAACATGGTCTTGCAAACCCTTTTTAATGAGCCATGAACTTCAAAGTAGAAAGCAATATTGTTTTTTCTAGGATTCTGTGCATTAACGTACCGATACTTGACTTCAATTTTTCTGATATGTCTGTAAATGAATTGCCGTCGTTTTTCTAGATTTTTCAAAGCCCAAAAGGAATCAAATAAGGATTCTCTTTTTTGAGTTGACAAAAAAGTACTGCATTTCAATCTACAACGTTCTCTACAGCCATCTTTCATTGTCTTTGCAGGAATATGTCGCCCAGTTTTTGTTTTGTATGCTTGTCCTGATTTTCTTAGTGATTTAACTACATTTTGCTTCCATTGACTTTTAACACGTTGTTTTTTACGAGCAGGCTGTTTAACATGACTTTCTGAATGACTCCCACTTGCAATTGGTTCTTGTAGATTTTCTGTAATTTGGTTTTGGTTGTCATCGGGTGCTGGACTGGCCGAAGAGGAAGATGAACTGCTAGACGATGATGATGACGATGAGCTAGAGGAGCTTGATTGGCGCCGATCTGGATATACTTTACGTTTACGCTGTTTACGTGCAGTTTCAAAGTTAGGATCCTTAACTGAATCGTCCGTTTGCTCTCCATCAGTGACACACTCGTGGGTGGGTGCGCTTGTCACGATGCCTTCCGCATATCTTATAGGCGAGTTTGAAATGTGTGTCTGTTCAGATAAACAATCACTGCCAGAGACAATAACATTGCTTAAATTAGCACTTAAGTCGCCGCAATTTTCAGAATTATTTTCTTTCTGTACCTCCAATTGATAATGTTCCTTATCTTTACTTTCATTTAGCTCTTTCAGCAGTAATGACGGAAAACATTCATTTTCCTCTGTATGACGGTTAGAAGCATTTGGTTCTAAACATAGTGACAATATCTTTCTTGATCTGGACATCGTCGATCTGTAAAAATACGCAAAATAATATTTAGAATATCTGCATAATAAATAAATGAGTGACTTACACACAAATTTTAAGACAGTACCTAGGTAGGTACTCACAAAGTTTTAGTATTAAAGTAGGTAGGTACCTACTTTAATACTAAAACTTTGTGACTTTATAATATTAACCTACCTACCTACCTATGTATTTATTGAAATTTATGTCTGTTGCGCTCAGAATTCATGAATTATAAATAGGTATTTAAACAATTACGATTTTTCAGCAACGTAGTAAATCATGAACAACGACTACAAATTTACTAAAATAATGTATTAACTAGAAGAAACACAAAAAATATAGTTCCATTTATCATCTATACAGTCACGTCTTTTGTTCTTCCAAAATGTGTGCTAGAACTGTTTGTAATATTTTTGAATAAACCGCATGAACTAGATTTAATAAAGAATTAAGTTAAAAAATATTCTCATAGTATTCAAATATAGTGTCACATCTCTGTATGAAGCAGTTTTACTGAAAAAATTATGATGTATTTGCACTTACCTTAATCATGTATACTGTCGTAAATCGATTTACGCCGGTCTCCCAGAAACACACTACACGTCCGCCTTGCGCAAGCGGTGATATGTCACTGTCTGTGTGTCGGCGATGCCTGTGTGCTGCCACCATTAAAGTGACCCGAACGCCATCTCGCGAAAGTTCATAAAACTAATGAAACGACACTTTTTGAGAAGAAACTTGAAAAGATTTTGTGTAGAATTTTGTTAAAAAAGCGATTTAAAAAAAATGTTGAGTTATGACAGTATTTGAGCGGAGGTGCGAAATGTGAAGTAAACATGTAGGAGTAGAGAGTATGAACAGGGTGTATGAGTACGAACGTTAAGCAAGTATGAACGGGAGATTGTATGGACAGTGTATGAACATAGTATGAACAGTGTGTGAACGTGTAAATATGTAATGTAGATATTAAGTATATACTGAATAAATAAATAAATAATGTACTTAAATAAAACATTTAATCTGTAAATTATGGGGAGATCCCCACATCACTCCCTTCCGAAGACCGTCGCTACGGGCGATAGAAATCCGGGAATCGGACTCTTCTACCGGAACGTGTAGTGCGCTCGGCTGGGGAATGGTCGTTGTTCAGGAATCCAGTCGTCGGGTTTCGGCAAGAGTCGTCCGAGGTAGGTAGAGGACGGCTGGCACGTCGGGGTCACCAGTTTGGGGGCAAAGGTGGTATTTCCCCCAAATAGAGACAGAGGGAGACCTCCTCTGTACCGGGCCGACCCAACTGGTCCACTTGCCCGGGGTCAGAGGAGGTCTCCCTCTGTCTCTATTTGGGGGAAATACCACCTTTGCCCCCAAACGTGAAATGTTCAATATGTGTAAGTACTTAAAATACTTTGACAAATAGGTATTTGAGTGAAAGAAAAATACCTACTCAAAATAGTTTAGAAGAAATATCCGAATTGCGTTTTTTTTTTAATTCTAAATTTGGATATAGTATCTTGTAAACGCTTTTAAGTTTGAGTATTTTTCATTCACTATATGTCAAAGTAGGTATTTTACACAAATTGAACATTTCACGAACAAAACAAATAATTTATACGGCTACAGATAATTATTTTGTGTTCTCAAGGCCATAAACCAGCAGATGGTTTGGGGCATAGACCAGCTTTAAGTACCCATTATTCTTGTAAAGTTGTTAACAAACCTTTGTCCACTAGTTTTCTTGAGCAGTTCGCTAATGATCTCATTCTGTTCGAAATCAGTCTGGTTCACGAATGCACGAGATTTGCGTATTTCCTCCTTCATGGTGTTTAGGAGACGGCAGTGCTCCATGAACATATCTGAGTAAAATATTAGATAGGTACCGCACTGTACGTTGTTGTTGCTAATCATGGGTACCTAGATGCATTCAAAATTCTACCCGTTTTTACACATCTCGCTATGGAGGTAACCTTAGGTATGCTACCATGATCTTATGTTGTACAGTATCTACCCCTGCCCATTAGGTGCAGTTACTATGTGTGATCAACTCTGTGAGTATTTTTAGAAAGAGGCGCTATTTTCGAAATCTGTCCCTTCTGCTGGCAAAGGTCCGCCTGCGAGGCAGAAGGTTGCGTGTTCGATTCCCGCCGCGAGACAAGTGTTTGTACTTACAATCTACAGGTAGATATTGTTACGGGTCTGGACTTGTGATACTTACAAAAAAAAGACCTCTAGGATAAAGTATACAGGATGTTCGGCAGACCGTGTGCCATATGGTAACTGGGGGTAGGTGGAACCAACTGCAACAGCTTGGCGGCTTTTAAATCCTCGATAAAACTCACTTTGAATTGAATTAAAAAAAAACTAAATGTACCTCTGATCTTCCAATTCACTGGTAAATTCTCTTGTTCATAGCTATTTCAACGGTATGCCAAATATGTCAAAACTACATAAAATACATTAAAATATCAGTTTTTTTGAATGTATTTAAATTTATATAAAATAAAAGTTTAAATTTAAATTAAGTATTAATTTAAATTTCTTATAAAAAAAGTTACAACACTCATCTCACCATCTGTTGTGCTCGATGTCTGTTGCACTTGGTTCCCCCTATCCCCAGTTATTATTATTTATGGCAAACGGTCTGCCGAACACTCTGTATATTAAATACACAAAAATTATTGCGTGAGGGATAATTTTTCCCCGTGGCCAAACCAGCAGTTAGGTCTATAATTTGGCCACGACAAACACTCATACGAAGAGGCGATCAAAAATTAACAAGTAAATATATGGAAAGAAGCTGTAAGTGCTAAATTAACATTAAATGAGTGATCGCAAACACTCGGCTAGGTATTCCCAATGGAATAGCCGGCTTTTTGTGTTTCCTATAAGTAAAAAATATCTTCTGTGTTATGTAGAGTGGATCAGTTATCTTACCTACAACACAAGATCAGCTTACTTTGGGACTAGCTAGATGATGCTGTGTGGATTGGATGGTCCAGCATAACTTATTTATTTATGTAGCCTACCTACATATTAGATTTAGCGAGGAGTATCTACCTACCACTAAGTCGGTCGATCTTCTGCTGTATAACATCCAGCTCTCCATCCAGGGTCCTCTCGATGCAGCTGTCCTGTTTCCGCTCATCCGCCTCACAGACAGACACCGTTGTGGTCTCTGAAGAGTCGCTCAAGGTGCGGCTGCAAGCCAATAAATAAATAGGTAAGTACCATTGAATTATTATTACTACGTAGGGAACCGACATCCCGAACACAATGTTTGCGCCGTGAGTTGTTGCCGATCGGCAACAAATCATTTAGTCACTCGCAAACGCTCATCGCGACCGCATGCGACTAAACAAGAAATAAAATATGCCGTCTTGCGTGTTAAAATCGTATAAAAATCAATCAACTGCAAAGAAAAAAGATAGTGGCGTGACTTATAATAGGTAAGTAAACAGAAAATCAACTAAAACTAACCAAAATTGCTTTTTATACATATTTTTCTATTGCTTCTGACATTTTGTTTGAAATCATAGATTTTACAAAGTTAACCGTACAGGTGGGTTAAGTGATAGGTACCGCGAAGGGTTGGTGACAAAATCTATTTGATATTACTTTAACTCATATTACTCAGCCTTTGCCGTCTGTCTACCAGTAAACTGTTACTGGTATCCTTATAATGATATATTCCCAACCACCCCATTAACCTCCCCATCAATGGGGTCATCAAATATAGCTTCTTACTATACTTTATCCAAACTCAAGATGCAATATTTGTAAACAATGTTAATTATGTTGTAACATTGTTAAGCCATTAGTCTTATAACAAAAATCAGCTAAGCGCGTGTCGGACACGCACTTCGAGAATATTTAGAAATTATTCATGGAGAAAGAAGTCTTTACTTGTTTAATTCAACATGCATTTGATCAACTTCCACACGTAACCACATAATTCATCTAATTCGAGCCATAATAAATAATACACAGGTATTCATTTACCATCATGAAGCAAAAGTTACAAATAATTATTTGTCTGAGCATCAGAAACTTACTAAAATAATGAAGTTTATATCAAATGGCAATAATGGATTTTTATTTAACTTCGTTTATTTCTTTAACGCTATGGCAGAGTAAGATAAAGTGTCTGGTCTAATTAGTGCAAGCATGTATGTAGGTACAATGATTTTAAACGCATAACAATTTATTGTAATTTACTATTGTATTTTACCATTTTTCACTTATACGTTTTGAAATAGTAATACCAATGCATAGATATTTACTTCAATAAAAATTAAAATGTAGTTTTGTATGTACAAAAACTGTGTGAAGTGTCTCTTCTGCGTTGTAAAAACTTGAAGAGCGACACGTTGTTGCACTATGTTGAACGAAACGCGTAAGCGCCATGAATTTTTCGTGACGCTTACGACGTTTTGCCCGCGAGTAAACTGCGATCTAGCGTTGCATGTTTTGACAGTATGATTAAACGACATAATGTTTTAGCGCTGCAGAAAATCTTGTCAGTCCACGGCACGCTTGAGCCGCGCAGTCCCCCCCGCTATCATCAAGTTGCGACTCGTTTTTAGTTTGTTACTCTATAAGTAGTGTTTGCATAGACTAACAAACAAAACACAATTCTATGGTATTTGTAACTCAATGGTAAGTACTTATATTATAAACTAGCTGCAGCCCGCGGCTTCGCACGCTATTTTCCGGAATATAAGGTAGCCTATGTCCGGCCCCGGGATACCATCTACCTCGCTGCCAAATTTCACCGAGATCCGTTCAGCCGTTCTTGAGTTATAAATAGTGTAACTAACACGACTTTCATTTATATATATAATATACCTATATAAGATAAGATAACCACCATAAAAATGGAAATAAAAGAACATTTAAGTCTTAGTAGACCCATTTGTGGAACCGAGCGACGACGGCGGCGCGGCGGCGGCGTGGAGTGAGTCCGACTCTCAAATGTCAATTTTTTTTAAATTTGTTTTTTAGTGATATAGGTACCCATTATGCAGCTCTCTACTAGCTGTCTTTTCCAAGACTTCAGAGGCGAAAAGTAGCTGATATCCAGTGGGCTCCCAGGCTAAAATGATGATGATTTCATAATGACACACCATCTAGGCATCCGCCAGAGACGTCAACTGACACACCAACTAAAATAAAAGGCATTTACACTAGGAATTATACAACTTGGCCGCCACCTGTTGCGTCAGTGGCGCGCAGTAGGTACCTACTCGTTTCTAAGTAAAAATGGTGGTGCGCATATGAAAACTTTGCTTAAAGCTAACTTCCCTCCGGCCAAGTTGTTTTAATCTTATTGTAAACGATAACATTAATCCTAACGAAAAGAAAATTATCAGCGCATAACTTCAGATTTTTGGTTAGGGCTTACTTACCTGTATTGATAACCGTTTTCTTCACGCGCACTCACATCACAAAACACATCGTACAAATCACACAGTGATTTAGACCTCTTCATAATCCCTTGTCCGCCATTTACTTTGCAATTCATATTTTTGTTCAACCAAGCGACGCGCGGTGATGACATGACAATGGACTTTGGGTTTTCGTTTGAGGGTAGTTTGATATTGTTGCAATTTTCGTCAATGTTAAGAAAATAGTAGGCTTGCTTACAACTACCCTTGCTCTATTTGTTGATTTACCTTGGCCATGATATAGATTAACCACAATAACGTGAGGCGTTTAGGGAGGGGATCTCATCTAACCCCACGTGGGGGGAGAGGTAAATATCAGGTTTTATTTCCACTAATTTTAGGAGTTCCTACATAAGGTTGATCGTCACGGGTTGGCGCGAGGTTCAAGTTGTTTCGTTGTTTTTGATTTATTTCTGCGTTCTACAACGAATAAAACTACGGAAAAGTAATTTGCCGCAAATCGTAAACAAAAATTCTATGAACCCATGATAAAGCCAACTTCGATTCAATTGTATTTTGGGAGCATTTGGGAAAATGATGATTCTTAGCCCAACATTTCCTATTTTCCCAAATGCTCTAAAAACACTAGTGAACTGAAGTTAGGTTTTTCATAGGTTAATAAAAGATAGTGTACAATTTAATCCAAATTACTTTTCCGTTAGTTCAAAAAAATTAAAACCACTATCTTAGAATCTCGCGCCAACACGAAGCGATTGTTCGATTTTGTCACTGTGATTCTTAGAAGTCTAAATGCAATGCAATCAAGCACAGTAGGCCAAGCACAGGGATTATTCTCTAGGGTAGAATAGACAATAATGACATCGCATTCATTAATGAAGTTGAAGGAATGAATTTGAAATAATTTACGCATTCGATGACAAAGTGACGTAATTTTTCTCTATTCTACCCTAGACAACAATGCCCGTGCTAGGACTGGTATTTTTAAAGCATTTGAGAAAATAGGAAATTTTGGGCTAAAAATCAACAGTTTCCACAGTTTCGCGCGAGTTCGTCGGCGTACTCATTGCCGTTGGTACCGGTACCCATCTTAGGACGACTGTTGTTCGAGCCCAGCGCGTTTAGGCGTGACAGGCAGTCCTCCCCCATGCTAGCCATCGATCTAAGTAAAACAGGTTTTAGATCTATGATGCTAGCACGTTCAAAAATCAACCCTGCTGTATGTTGCTTCATAACATAACTGGCTAGAATACTGATTTTGAAGTGACTATGTATCCCGTTGTGTGGCGCGGACTCGCGGTGTCCGCACTAATTAGCTAATTAGCCGCAAAGCCACAGATGAGCTAATATTTAGTTAATTTAAAAGCTAGGTAGGGGTCAGTTTAATAAAACATGACATAGCAAATGAAAATACTATATTTTAAATATTTTCTTATGCACTTCTAGCGACATATTAAATAAACATGAAAAATTATAAATGTGGTCAAAAAATAAAATAGAAAGCAATCATGGAATGAGAAACTATTAAAGAACAAGGTGTTCATACACCTTGTTTTATAATAGTTCATAATATGAACATACAAAGTTTGTTGAATGAAATGACCTAAACTCGAACCAATCTCAAGAAATACTAGTTTGTAAGCAACTCGCAACACAAATTTCTCGTTTTAGCGTCGAGTTAGAAATATAATTGTCACCACATAACAATGTTAGGGGCTTGAGTTCAGCCGGAGTATGGTAAATAACGCATACAAATCAAAGATTTAAATCGTTAGCTATGCCCCGACTCCAATAACTGTGGCGTTTATTATAGTGTTGCGTAAAATGGCGATGCACTCACACTGATGTAATGGGTAGTTAAAATAAAAATAGTGTTTTTGCATCGATCTAGGTATCCATCCGCGCCCCCGCCGGGCGGCGGATACCTGACCGAAGTGTTTTTGCCATTTATTGTGGAATCATATTGCACGAACGTATGTGAAAAAATAAAGGTCCTGTTAAGCACTGAAATCGAAAATGTGACTATGTCTAGAAAGTGTACAATCTGTGCACTGCACGCACAACAAGCGTACCTACCGAGAAAATAGAGTCATCTCTTTTTCTCCCACATAAGTTGCAAACACTACTGTCTTTCGTGCACTCTCTATTTATATTTGTTATTTTTGACAGCGGGAGGAAAAATATTAGTTATTTATTT
Organism: Eupithecia inturbata; assembly: GCA_963662085.1. Lineage (NCBI taxonomy): Eukaryota > Metazoa > Arthropoda > Insecta > Lepidoptera > Geometridae > Eupithecia > Eupithecia inturbata. Next base: position 1,331,209 of record OY759180.1, on the reverse strand, counting down.
AAATAGCAATACTTTCCTATTACCTTTGGCTTTATTTGTATTTTTAGAATGGTTTTTGCACTTACGAAACGATTTAAATATTTGATACAAATGAAAACAATAAGTTTTAAAGACTGTATTAGATCTTATCTAAAAGTGTTACAATAGAATTCCTAATTTGCTTTACAATTTTACACATATTTACTTCTGTTAATTTGACATCGGTACAATATTCATCAATCATTTCCATTGAGGAAGGGTTATTTCTAAATATTTTAACTTTACATCACATATTAAACAGGAACATTACACAGTATTGTAGTAGGCACCTATTTTAGCATAATTAATCACAAGGCAAACTTGACGTATTAGCAGTGTCATAGCTACAAGTTGAAGATAGAACTAGCAAATGGTTTATTGTTATGATCTATGGCCATTAAAATAACTTAACTGGCAAATAATACAAAACTTGTTTGCGAAGAAAACAAACCCAATTCATAATGCTATCAGAAGGAACTTAATTCTTACAGCTTGAAAACTATGCCAGTTAACAATATTCAACCTCTGGCTGGGTATGTCTATCGGCAGTACTGTTTAGATATAAACTTGTTTCAAAAATGTGTTGAAGCTCTATTAAAGACAGCGAAGACGCATTTTGGGAATGGTTCTTTATAAGAATGGAGCACTAAATGTATCAATGAATGAGGCAGAGACACAGTTAGAGATACATTTAGTGTAGTACTATAACCAACCACGGTTTAGAGCATCTTCACGTTAGGCTTTTAAGCACGCTCTTTAGTAAAATCTGTTCAGATACATCCGTACACATCCAAACGCACTTTTAGATAGGTACGTATTATACGCGTTTGAATGTGTAGTACTAAAACCATCTGGTCCGATACATTCGTATTGTATGAATGTATCGCACCAGATGGTTTTTAAAACGCGCGTCGACAAAGCGCGTGCTTCAAACCGCGTTATGTGTAGGTACTTGATCATAGGATTGGATTCAGATCACAAGCAACTAATTTGGCTGAACTATAGTTACCAGAGAACATATTTTTTCGGATCGCCTGTTTGAAAATTGAGTATTATAGTTATAGGCCTACTTACAAGTATCCGATATAATGTACTTTATACATAAATACAAACATACTAACAAACAGTCTCTTTAAAACCCAGTATTGTTCTTGCAACAAATGGATTCAATCCCTCACATATTTTTAAACACCTCGTTAAGTACAAGTGGCGCCCCTCATCGAATATTGACTTGTGGGATATCAATGTAATATATATACATAATTAGAGCGTCACTTATGCATAAGGAATACTCAATTACATGGTATTTTGGTACTTTCATCAGCTCGTTTGTAAACACATTAATTAATTTTAGTTAGCTATTAAGAAATCAGAAAGTTTATTCTTTAGGCTTACAAAATAAGCTGATAAGTAAATTTTTTTATGGTTAATTATTTATCAAATGAATAGTAAAATTTTAAACAAAATTATTATCAAATAGGAAATAAAGTCTCAAATAGTCAACAATATAAAGTCAATATTTGTCCACAAGTGGAAGAAGAAGTGAAACTGTTTCTATGGTAGACAATCAACCTTATTGGACTTTTAACGACACGTCAAAATCCTATAACCTTGGCGTAGCGTTTTTGATAAGGGAGTATAAGTTGGTATAGTAAGCGTCAAACTTCTTGTCCTCTGGCGAACCACGTAACAAAGATGCGTAGAACGCAATTCATAGGCCAATTAAATTAAATTGGTGGGCGGTTACCTTTTGGTCGTCGATTATTCACTGTGTATTTTTGTTTCAAACAATGAATTATACGAAGCTTTGCCTATCTCTTTCGCCTGCTGCGTTTTCGGCGGCATATGAATTACTATATGCGATAGTGTACCTGCGCAAACTCTCGCTGCCCGTTACCGGACAAGTTGTTTGGCGACAACTATACTTATGCTCGCTTATCAAAAACGCGCCCATTTTAACACGACACGTCATTATTGTTAGGTACGTCAAAAAAAAACAGATACGCGCTGAGTGTATCTGTCTTTTTTAGCTTAAAAACTGTAAAGTTCCGACAAACAAACAACTATAATAGGTAATGAGTGATTACGACATGAGACAGAGACACTACCTTCATCACAAATCAGCTATGTAATAAACACTATTTTATGGTAATTTTAAAGATTATAGCAAAGACATACAATAGTAAAAAACTGTTTTAAAGATTGATTTAATCAGTTAATGTGTGAATTTAACCATACAAAGCCCGCAGGGGCGGCGGCGGTCCCACGCCTCACGGGAGGCGAGCCTGGGCAGTGAATGCTTTAATGTAGGTACAAGAAACTATTACAAAATCTTTAAAACAACCACTAAACACTATAATCACTGTCACACATCACTGTTGTCCCTCGAGTCTCTCCCATTAGACTGCCCCTTGAGGAGGCAGCCCATCAGACGGTCCCCTTGAGCAGCGAGTCTGCAGCCATGAGCAGCATGCGGAAGTGCCTTGCGCGCGCGTGCGTCGGTTGCGCGCTCAGGAAGGCCACGATCTGCTTCTGCAGCGCGCGCACCACGCCGGGCAGGTGTTCGCGGGTGACAGGGTTGGACGTGTCAAGATTCATTACTGCTTCTTCAAGGTATCTGTGGGTGGAATTGAATTTTAAAGCCTCCATAATTTTACTAGTGGGTATTTTGCCTATTGTTGTTAGCTATGAATGTGGACACATAGCAAGATTTCGAGACCGATAGAAAACATAACATAGTTTTTCGTGTTTTCCTTTCATAGTGTTCATTAAAGTGTTCATCTAGCTAGATATTTCACACCAGGCTTTATATATTTGTGCTAGGTCGGTTCCAGGGAGTTTATTGCTGGGCTTGCTTAGTGTGCCAAACTTAGGCCCGTATTATGAAAGCTTGCTCTCATCAATCTATGCTTGACTGACGCTTTCCTATGGAATAAACGTCACTCAAGCATTGATCTATGACTGAGCACGCTTTCTGTGCTAGTTGAATCTCTACCTGTGTTTAAGTTCAGTATCCCTCGTCATATCGGCCCCCAGCTGTTGCACCAGAGACAGCAGTACGTTCTGCTTCAGCTGGCACGGCGGGCCGAACACTTGCGACGGGTCGGCGGCGCGGCAGGCACACATAACGAGCGCTAGGTCGGACGCGTTCAGAGCTAATTGGAAGGCACCGTTAATGTCGCCGCCGCTTAGGAGCGACTGGATTTGGGCCGATTGGATCTGCGGGAGGAAAATTAAAGTGATGTAACTACCTATAGACATAGAGATACTAACCATATCTGTGGGCCAAGCGCAGGGATGCTTGTCTAGGATAGAATAGACAACAATTACATCGCATCGACATACATTGCCTAACTTATGGGATTTGAAGGAATGAAATTCAAATATTTTACGCTTTAGATGACGATGTGACGTCATTTGTCTCTATTCTACCCTAGACAACAATTCCTGCGCTTGGCCTACTGTACTGTATGACTTATGTAATACTTAGACTAGCTAGACTAATTTTTTACTTATAAGTGAAGTGAAACTATTTCCCCATATGCTAATAATAGAAATAATATAATTTTATGAATTCTTCTGGATTAGATTTATTTAATTCCTAGCTATGATGAGTCAATCTTCTTACAATGATTTGATTATATACAACAAACTTGACTCCAGTAAGTAGCGGGTAGGTACAACATTTCAATGAATCAAAATGTTTGTGATAAAACTGTTCCAAATGAACATTTGTAATTAACTTGGCAATGGATTCTTGTGAATAGTAGTGGTACATATAATAAGTTGTAAATATTTATACTTGTAGAAGGAAAGGCAAAGATTCTTGAACACAGTTCCTTGGTGAGATACGGTGGGGGTGGGGGTGGGGGTGGGCTCTCTGAAACGAAGCGGTATCATTCACTTGCGGTTCTAACTTCATCATGTGATGCAGAAGCTCGCTTTAACTGACTTCATAAAAAGGAGGAGTTTCTAAATTTACCGCTTATTTATACTTCGCTATCTTCGTCATATATTTTGCCAGAAAACCAGCGTTGCTCATCTATCTGTTGAGTAACATTAAGCTGAGGCAGGGCCTTTTTGGTTCACATAGCTTTATTTTTTATTTATATTATTGTGTACCTATTTGATGTGTGAGCCAATAAATTGATTTTCTTTCTTTCTATTTTAACTAGCTGTTGCCCACTGCATCGCACGCGCTTTTCAAGTAGCCTATGTCCGTCCCCAGGATATCATTTACCTTCCTGCCCAATTTCATTAAGATCCGTTCAGCCGTTAAGGCGTGAAAAGGTAACAGACAGACCGACAGACAGAGTTACATTCCAATTTATAATATTAGTATGGAAGTTGAAAGTCCATATTTGTCAGAACTGAGATTCGATGATGGAATCCAGATTTGAAGTCCGGTTTAATTTTTTTACTCAAAAGAAGTTATATAAACTTCTTCCACTCAATTCTACCTCGTGTGTTCATAAGTCTTGAGACACAGTAAAACTAAAATATTTTTGGAGCTAAGTTGAGTATTCATTTATTGGATATTAAAATTAAAACTACTGACATCTAGATCTGTATTTAAAAATAAATCATTCAAAATGGCCGCCTTTGCATTCAATGCAGGCCTTCAAACGCGTGCGCCATTCATCTATGGCGGCACGAATCTTTTCAATGGGAATCCGTTTCGATTCTTTAATAAGGGCTCGCTTGAGAGAATCCAGGTTTGGGTGAGACTTTCTGCATGCCCTCAGCTCCAATTCCGTCCATAAAGAATAATCCAAAGGATTCAAGTCAGGGCTTGACGAGGGCCAATGTTCGCTCCGAATGAAGCCTGGCAAATTGGCCTCCAACGTTGGGTAGTCTTAGCTTTATGGGAGGGAGCAGAGTCCTGTTGGAAAACCCAGTATTTTTCAGCGAATAGCGTATCATTTAATGGTTTAACCACCGCTTCCAATATGTCGGTTTGGTAATTTTGTGCCTTCACCTTGACGCCTTGCTGGCAAAAATGAAGCGAAGTGACCCCCTCGTAGGAAACACCCCACCAAACCATCACACTTGCTGGATGATGAGTGCGCTGGACATTGCGTACAGATGGCCGGACGTCCTTTGAGCTTCTGGCGTAAACCTTATTGTTCTGCCGGTTAAACTTTTCTTCCACCGTGAAGATCTTTTCATCGGTAATTCAGGATATTTTTTGGATCGTGTCTCCTCAATAGGTTCCGACATCGTTCCAGTCGCAATTTACGAAGACGCTCGTTTAAATAATGCACTTTCCTTCGACTGTAGGCCTTTAGTTTAAGATCATATTTAAGTATCCTGTTCACCGATATTCGCGAAATGTTGGTCTGCAGAGCTAATTTCTTTTAAGTCCGGCAAGAGTTGCAACGAATTCGCTCTCTGATTACTTTGATGTTGGCGGGCGTCCTTACAGACCGCGGGCGGCCACATCTTCCACGGTCTTCTAAAGAGCCGGTCTCCTTGTACCTCTTTATGGTATAATACAAAAAGTTTCGACTACATCCCAAACTTTAGATTTCACTAAAAACTTGCATTGGTTTTTTTCCTGCTTGAAACAGTGAAATTACAGTCGCACGCAAATCTTTTATTGGCCCAATTTTCACGGAGAATGAAACAAATATTCAAATGTATATTTTTTCTGATTCAAAACATTCGAAATTTAAAATTTTAAAAGTTTAAAAAAGGTTGCATGAATTACTTTCTTTTTAAATTAATTAAATAAGTTCGTCTCAAAACTTATGAACACACGAGGTAAAGTTAATTTTCACAAAATACACAATCCAAAGACTGCAAGTATGTATACCGGCATGGTTCAAACACAGTGCAATAGCACTGGACAATAGTTCAGGCTTCTTTACTTTAGTCTACATACCGAAGCGACAGAAATCAAAAATATCACTTTATTTCCGTGTCAGTGTTTAATTATTAAGATTTTGACCTTTCCTAAGTGTACATTTATTGTATTTATGGAAATAAAGAGCTTTTGATTTAATTTGAAAGAACAATATATCATACAGCAATCTGAGAATTGCATTTTTACCCAAGATTATCAAATAACGATCTAGCTAATATTACTATAAGTATATTTCCTGAATAAATAATGAATAGCGCTCACTGGCTAATGGCGCTCACCTCTGTAACTCTGTCAAAATGGAACGTAGCAACACGCCACGTCGCGTGAGGAGAGGGGGCCTCTAATAGACAGCTATGCAAACGGACAGTCAGCTCAGCTCGCGTCATGCGACCGTGGGGTTCGTTTCTTCGTTTGCGGCCGCGCTGATATAATTTTTGGTTAGGTCTTTTTTGTCGGCAAGTCCAAAACTTTAATAATTATAATAATTATTATAATTTTACTTTTCTGTCAGTAAAACTATTCTATTTTGTGACAATGCAATAAATTTTTAACAATTGTGTCTTGTTTTATTTTATTTCAAATTAATTACGAAACGACCGTTTGGTGACCTATTTTTTCATTGTTGTAGATATGCCAATAAATCGTCAAACGAACACCGCTTAAGCGGCTTGGACCAAAGAAGACCTTCAATCTGCTAAAACTGTGATTGAAGGAGGTTTGTCCAAAAGAAAAGCCGCAAAACAATATAACATACCATTTAGTACTTTAGAAGATGAAGAGCACCTTTGCGACGATGACAGTGATAACGAAATGAATGTGGATGATGAAAATTATAACAAATGTATTATTTGCGAAGAATTTGGAAAATAAACGACTAAATAACCACCAACCTGTCTATCCGCCACAGATGGCGTGGAGGGAGAATGCGCTCGAGACATCTGCATCGCTACCGAGCGTGCCTGCTCTCGCCACCACGTCATTTCTTTTTCTAGGACGCTGGAAACGAACATAATAACGATTAGGCTTATAAATGACATGGAATTCTTTCATTTATCTCAAATAATAAAACAACAGCGAAAAATTCCAGTCAAAAATTATACCAGTGTCGTAAAATATTTTCCACCACCTATTTGGTTTTGAAGCTCTTTTGTTTACAAAAAAATTCTAGGATTCTAGAACAAAGTATAGTTCCTTGTTACCTATGTGCGGCCTCCCTGAGCGATTGCGAGAGCGACTGTGTGAGCGACTGCGTGAGCTGGTGGTGCTGCGAGGCATGCGGCGCGGCGGCGGCGGCGGCGGCCAGCATCTCGGCGTGGCGGTCCAGTGCTGCGCGGAGCGAGCCTGCAGCCGCCGCGCCGCCGCGCTCCGCCGCCGCGCGCGCCGCCGTCTCTGTGTGCACTGCGACTGAAACAATAGGCCATAAACATTACTTTAGCTATGACAATAAGGTTTACATTGCCATGTGTCAGTCAATTTTAATTTACAGCATTACATCACGGGGCAGTTAACACATTATTACAAACGGTACACAGAGCAGTCTTGAGCCACAGTATTACCAAGTGTACAATAGAATCCACTGAAACTAGAAACCTTACAGTAATAGTACATTACTGATGAGGTCAGTAATAGGTGGGTTGCTGGCCGCGATGTAGATGGCCGAAAGCAGCTCTAGGCCCTCACAGCGCGGTCAACATTGCAACCCTTGATGGGCTAGCTGAAATGAAGGCCGTGACCTTAGGTCGAGGCCTTAATAGCGCGGACAGCAAGGGCTGCAATAATGACCATGCTGAAGGCCGAAACCGTAGTAAACTTAGCGTAAAGTAATCATAGCGTGGCCAGCAGGGCAGTCATTGCGGAGCGAGGCTTGTATAGTGCTTTACTCAAACAATGCGAGTAATTTAAAAGTCATTGAATTGGAGGATTCGTCACTTGAAGAGTTCATTTCTACAATTTATTCACGAAAATTGACTAGAACGTATCATGCAAACAATTTCACCGCGATGCTCTTTTGTCAGTTTCCCTTTTCAGTTCCTTTTTTCATTGTAACCAGCCTGTGAGCCTGTGCCAGTACTGCTCAGTGCATGCATAAAACCTGTATACTACACCTGCCCGGAAAGTGACTTATTCCTTTTCCAAACTTGAGCTAGAAAGTACGTCATACGTGCAGACGTGCAGACGTGCAGACGTACTAGAATGCGGGTCGAAAAACTATGGAATTTCATTTCTCACGCGTAGGCCGGGAGAGAATATTGTAAGGAAATCCATTTTAAACGTGTACTTTTTTTTAATTTTCTGAAATTTCAGCATTTAGCTATGGTTATTTTCGTTATAGGTTAAACTACAAACAATTTTTACTCAGAGTCCGCCATATAATATCGGCCTCTCAGAACAGTAATTCAAAAAAAGAACCAAGTGCCTGAGGCATTCGCGGGATTTTCTTAGGAATTTACATTTGAGTTAGGTAATTTTATTAATTCTACAGAATGTCGTCGAGTGATAGTGAAGATTTTATGACACCGCCAGTAATAAAAGAAACTGCTCAAGCAGTGACTGAGAGCCTATTACCCAAGAAATCCAGAAATAAATACAACAAGACTTATGAAGATTTCGTGTATTGCAAAAACGAAAAGAGTGCAACTTCTTTTTCGGAACATGTTTTATTTTCCTCGCAGGTGTAGTATGAAGCACTATGTATAACTTAGCCATCGGCTGCGCCTCGGGCCTCAAAAGACACACTTGATAGGAATCAGTCACTTTCGCACCTCGGTGAACAATGTACAATCATGCACCTAGCTATTATCAAAACAAAATAGAATTCGAAATACATTACGGACCGCATAGAGCGGATAGTAATAATATTACTGTCCGTCTGTTCGGGTAGGCCCGAAACGTAGGATATATTTGTTCTGTGGCCCGAAAGGTCAACTTTACTCAAAGAAGGTTGTCGAAATAATCAGCAGATTACATGCTATGTTTAAGTAAATTATAAATACATGTTATTTGGTTATACATACACTCTTTACATCCATTTTGGAAGGCGTGGTTGAGTTGCCGGAATATCTGGCCGTGTGACTTCTCCATCACGGGCATCACGGTGTCGAAGAGAGCCGCGCGGAAGGACTCCTTCACCATGTCCGATACCGAGGACGCTATGGCGGAGCTCAGGCGCTCTGTGATGGTCTGTAAGGAAGGAGGTTTGATAAGTGGTGATAAGGATGTGTCATCCAGTGTTAGTGTGGCGTCATCCCTCGGCCGGGGCGATTTCTATCCATCGCTCCTTGAACTACATCATCGGTAGTTCAAGGAGCGATGGATAAATATCGCTAGCATCGATTGCACATTCAATAACAACTTCAAAGAACATAATAATAATAATTCAGATACAACTACCTGTTATATATTATGGAATTTCAAATCCCGGATCGCGCAAATGCTTCATTTCACAAGATTGGACTTATAAGGAACTTTTCGACAACAACTGTTGGTTGAAAGACCAATCAGAAGTAAGCAATGAGAAGTCAGGAGGCTGGAGGCCTCGCGATGCGCTCAAATTCTGTCTACAGATTAACCGAGCCACGTCGCGCGTCGCTTGCGAGGTACTCGGTACGATTTCCATGTTGCTAGCAAGAAAATACGCAGTGGCTCATAAAAAGCGCTCTTGCACCCTACATTACCGACACCGCAAAGGATCGTGCTAAATACTTGTGGGCATGGGCCAAGCAGGCATATTCAAGACAGTCACAATTTTAACAAACCAAGATTTCTGCAGGTGTAGACACATTACCTTGCTATTAGCTAGTTTCTCTATATTGTCTCGCAGCAGATGGTCGGTGGCGGTGAGTTTGGTCGCTAGTTCGTGCTGTAAGGCGGCTGCCAGCGGTTCTAAGGCCCTCGCGGCGCCGACGCCGGCGGCCGAGGCGGCGCGCGCGCTCGCGGCTTCGCCTACTCGGCCGATGCGCTCCCAACTGTGGGTAGACAAGAAGGTATTTAGCTTAGAAAGTTCTTGGATCGGAGAAGTATCTACCTCACCCTCTTCAGCACCAGGGCTGATAAAATACAAAAATATTCATTTCTTTAACTTAATGTACGAGTATAACAGTGTTTAGTAAAGAAAATACCTTTGTTAGGGAATCCAGCTTTTCCAAAACAAATGATTTAAGTAGAGTAGATTAAGTAATTTTATAATATCTAGTATTGATACAGAAACTATGCTAAGTTAGAATAATAATTTATAATTAAAGTATATATGCACAAACTACTTTAAGCGCGCGCGTTTGTTTGTTTTTTTCGTAAGTGTAGTATGCATTTTTGGATTTGCCTATATCTTTGTATTAGTAAGTAAGCATTATAATCTTTCAATCTCTTTAAAAATGTACACTGCACTGCATTTAAAACTTTGTTAAGGCAACTAATTTTGGAAATAAAATCCACCTTTCATCTTTTTGCACTCATCCGACTATAAAATATATATAGATATATATGTAGATAAATGTAAAAGCTTTGGTGTTGTGAGGGTGGTGGCGACGCCCCGACGCCAGGCCGCCTATGCGTTTTTGGTCCTGTATTATTTTGTACATAGCTACGTGAAAGAAAAAAATTAAAAGCATGCCACACGTATGTAAATTGACTACTTTTATTGATCATTACAGTAAAAGCTCCTTATTTGTGATTCCGCTATTCGCGGGTAAAAAAAATTGCGACATGTTTCCTGTATTCGCGGATAAATATTTCGCGAAGAGGAAATTACTAAGTTTTTTAAACCTTTGTCTAAGCCTATAATAATTAGTAGGTATTGTTAAAAAAACGAGTTACGTTATGTGATTAAATTGATTTTTAGTATAATTTTTTGTTTTATTTTGAGTTGTTGGAAGGTATCCCCTACATTCCTATACAAATTACCGTTCCGTATCCACGGTTTCTGTATTCGCGGCATATTTACGGAACGTATAGGTACGGTACCCCGTGAATAAGGAGCTTTTACTGTATTATTTAGTAGGGTTATAATATATGTAAATGCAACGAAAGTTTGATTATCCTTGTATTTTTCGGTTCTTTTTAGTATAATCATTGCATAGAATAGAGGCGGTGTCAATATAGAACATTCTATAGAGTACTTCGGTCCGGTTCGGGTAGGTTTCGTTCGTTCAAGGTGACATAAATCTATCATAGCATCATCACCCTTTATTTTCGGTAGTCGTCTTGTCACACCCTGTATAAGATCTATTTGCGTAATGTGTTACCTGAAAGCGTTCGCGTTATATTAAGCGTCTATTGGATATCAGGTCGATGCACGAAGTACTAGCAGAAAGAGAAGACCAAGACCAAGATTGAAACATTTTCATTTGTGTTGGCTACATGTTCTGTTGAAATGTTTTTTTTTTCCTTATATGTAACTATGTCCATTTATTTCTTAGTTAAATTATAAAACAGCTATGACTTGCCGCAAACACAGAGGTTTAGTAACTTTTTTTCCACATCTTGCAGTAGGTATTGAAACTTTATGGAATTAATGTATGAAGGAAAATACAAAATATTCTGAAAATCAATAATAGGTACCTACCATGCAACCAGGGTAGCCGATATAGGTACATTGCGCGTGTGTGCACCGAAGCTTAATTTTAGCACTTCCTACAAATTTTTACCGCTTTCTCTTCTCATTGCAGTAAAAATATTTATTGATATAAAGCACATAATTTATTTACAAAAAAAATCATTTGATTTAAATAATCTCAACCCTGATCAGCACCCATACATCCACTGCTGAACACGCCTCTCCGATAAAGGGCAGGTTTGCCTCAACCACGCTTGCAGGCGGATTGGTGATCGCTGTGATACACAGGAGGAAGCTACGAGTACTTCCTCTGGTAGGTTCCCTTAGTCGGCTCTTAAGACAGCTACGGGCTGAGTTGAAGAGGTTGATTTTTATTATTAATAAGTTTTATTGGTCAAAGTACGCACCCCACTTGCAAGGCATTCTCGATGGCTTGCGTGGTGCTGAGCTGGTGTTGATGTAACGCTGAGTCTAGCATATCTCGTGGACTCTGTGTGGCTTCGCGGAGTAAGCGGAGCTCCATGCTTTGCTGCTCTAGAAGATCTGTAGACAAAAAACAATATTCTTTTCGTCAATCATTCTACAACAGTTTGGCTCCGCATTAGAGTTATTTTTTATATCTTCAATTTAAAGAGGAGCTTTGCTTCCAGTCTTCAGATGCTGTTTGTAACCAGTTTGGTTTTGGGAGAGATCGTTGCGAGGCTGTGGAAGTGTGAATGATCTGTTGTACTCACCCGTCAGTCTGTCAAGCTTGGATTCAAGCATGTCAAGCCTGGCGCGCTCTATCCGCGGCTCGTCGCTCGTCGCCCGCTCCAGCACAGGGCCGCTCAGCGCCGTGGCCGACGTGTTGAGAGTTTGACCGCTGGATTTGTCGCTCGAAGCTTTCCGTTGGTTCGCTTCCGTTATTTGTGCGATTGATATCGGCGGCCATGATGTTTCGCTTGCTGTAAACATAAATTGTCATGTGATACCCACAATACAAGCTTTGCTTTCTTTGGGGCTAGATCATACCGTGTGATATGTCCAGCATTCAATCCGTACTAATATTATAGAAGCGAGAGTAAATCTGTGTTAGTTTTTAGAAATACGTAAACCTATTGTAAGGTGTATACGTCATGTCTGTGTCATTGTTCATGTCTTTTACGACATTATGGGAATTGCTCTGACGATACTTGATAAAGGGATTGTGATCCCTTTGTTGACAAAAAAATATGTTGGATTCTAGATGCGAGTATAGATAGTTCTTGTACTACATACTGCTATGTGTGAGTTTGTGTGCTTTAACAGTGGTGTCCGCGAACAAGTCGTTCTGGAACAGTGGCTCGTTGCCGTTCGGTATCGCCGGCGGCACCGGCTTCGGTTCCAGCACCGGATCCTCGCATAGGATCGCTTCATCCTACAAACAGAAGACAATGATTTACGATACAATACTAAAACACTTTATTATACAATTTGTACACCAAACAAAAATAGTTTCCTTATAGGGTTTTTTATTATTATGGTGCGTAAGCCCTCACACTCGGGGTAATTTATAAGAAATCAAATAATATCCCAAAATTTTTTCGTTTTCGACGGGACTTGAACCCGCATCCATCCCTCAGTACGGGAATGTGCTAACCAACTACACCACGAGGTCAAGTGACGTAGGAGTCGAAAAACTTTTGGGACTTCCTTCGGAGTGAACAGGATTGGATAAACTTCAATGTTTCCCCTGCAGGTGGAGCTAACGGCGCTAGAGCTCGTATACAGGGTGGACTAGTGACGTTATAAAAAAAAATTAAAGCCTCACCCCCGGCGGTACCCGAAAATACCCCATATATGTTCCCCGATTTTTCGTCGTTTTCAGGTTATGATTTTTTAAAGTTTTGTTTAAGAATTTTCGGGCGGAACGGTTAAAACTGTTTTATAATTTTTTTGTGTGGAATTTTTGGGTTTTGGTTTTTGTAATATGAATCGTACTTTCTTGCATAAAATAATCGGCTTTCTAACTGTAATGCAAGTTACAAAATGTTTGATCGAAAGTGAAGAATTTACGTTTGAGCAAGACAAAGTTGAATGTTCAACATTAAATGATAAAAAAAACGATAACTATTTTATTTCGCACGGACAGCGGTGGTATTGGGGCTTACGGCGACCACGGGCTGAGTTGGCGCCGTCGATTCTGTCGCACGGCACGCCGCAGCCGGGTATGACTAGTACAGGCTGATGATGAGTAGTACGTACGATGTGGTCCGTGTAGAAGTCATCATCTTCGTTGTGCGACATGATCTCCTGCACCTCCCGGCTGGGGCTGGACCCGCCTGAAGTCAGCTTGCTGATGCCGTGACCCTCCGTACACACCGCTGTAACTAAATTGTCATTCATGTTATTTCAACTAAACTAAACTTGACTAATTTGACAGCACTAAAAATAAAACATCCTCCACCTCCACAGCCTATATTGGTCCACTGCTGGACCCAGGTCTCCCCCTGATAAGCGCCTTGTTGGCTTTTATCTCACGGAAGGTTATTGTCCATAATCCCCACGCTGGGCATGCGAGTTGGGGATCGCAGTTCGGTGGTAGAATTGTTCTGCAGGGGCGCTGCTCCCACTGCCGATGGACATCCCTTAGCCGCCTCTTACGACACCCGCAGGAAGAGTTAGAGTGGTGCAAATTCTAAGCCGGCGCCACACAGCAGGCAAAATAAAACATATACATTAATAAATAATGCTGGACAATCCAAACAGCATCATCTAGCCGCAAGCTAAGCAGAGCTTCTGTTATGGATACTAGATGACAAATGATGCCATTTTTTTTTATTTCGATCGATAAGAAACATTTTAGTCGTGCCAAATTAGTTTGGTTTAGTTTTGACCACATCTGAATTGGCCAATGTCTGTATTGGTAGTTTTAAGTTGAAAATAAATAAATCGCTTTTTAATTAATCAGCAAAAAAAACTAGAACTCCTATATAAATCAAAGCAGATTAAAAATGTTTTTTGTTGTAATTTATTGACATAATCTGCAGCGAACTTAAAGCTCGACCATGTCTTAAGTCCCATGGGATAGAAGTAAGCGTAAAAGATATCTATAGAACAGACAGAGGCAGACTTCTCAGTTGGCCGATTCTTAACCGAGAAGAAGGTTTCCAATTATGCAAGCACTTTAAAGCACTTTGAGTTTTTGTGTTTCTCACCTGACGTGGAGCTGCGCGATTTGACCGCGATGTCGGGCGTGACCGGCGCTAGCGGTAGCTCATCTTCTTCACGTTTGCCTGGAGAGCTGGGGGAGACGAAGAGTTCAGTCAGTTCAGTATCTAGACACTACTAGATTATTACTACTACTACTGATTATTACTAGATTATTGCATTCTATAGAATGCATTCTATAGAATGCAATAATCGTTTATTGCATTCTACGTTTTTACCAAGGTGTTTTAGAAGGTGGCTAATAATTTAAGAAATTAAATAATATTCCTATTTATTATTTTACTTTTTTAGAAATTTCCCTAATTGAGAGTAGTTATGCACTATTATAACAAAAAACCTTAGCTGGCCAATTTGTCATCACTTTAATCAGATCCTGTTGTTGGGCAGAACAATGCGTGCCTTTCAACGATTTTTTTGAGAGTACCTACATCGTTTTTCTCAAGGATGACGCCCTCCCCTTAGGATTTAAATTGACCCTTTCCTCCGCGGCCCATCGGTCCTCACGAGTCTCGACGGTAGACGACATGGAGGACCGATGAGACCGCTTGATCTCTTCAGGGTTAAATATTTATTATAATTTATATATTTGTCAATTGAGTTAAGCTTTTGTAATTAGTTAATGCTTTCATCATTTTAAAAATATTTTGTAGTTTTCTTATTTTTTACTTAGGCGGGCTATCTCTCTCTATCTCTACAGCCTAGTATATTGGTCCACTGCTGGACGCTGGCCTCCCCCTGATAAACGCCTTATTGGTTTTATAATCTCCACGCTGGGCATGCGGGTGGAAGATTACAGGTCGTTGGTAAAATAGTTCTGCAGGGGTCGCTGCTGCCCGCCCCTCGTTGGCTTGTGCAGCTCATAGTTGGAAACACTAATGTACAAAGTGACACAGTGACGGCTGTTATGCATTAGACGCCCAAGGTCCCTGGCATCAACCAGTCCACATACTACCACTACTAAACATAGACCTCCCAAAGCTTGCCACTAAGCTTGGTGGCCGCAGTGGAGGTGGTTGGTGATCGCACTGGAGGTGTTGGATAAAACACCGCCGCCGTTCCTCTGGTAGAGTGCTTTAGTCTGCTTTAACGACATCCACGGGCTGAGTTGGATGGATTCTTACGATGCGACCGCCGATCTAAACTACCTCTATGAAGTTTAATTAAAATATTTAATAAACTAGGTACCAGAAAACCTAAAATGCGAACCAAAACATAACATTTTTATGAACCAGTTATAAACAATATTATTACAAAAATGCTACTACTCAATCCAGGAATTCTTCTCCGATGATAGTTTAAAGCAAATAACTAAAAGTGTACAAGCTGACATACTAGACTAGCACCTACAGATTAAGTTAGCAAGTACATACCTGATCCCGACATATTGGAGCTGTTTATTTTATTTGAGTTTATCTGACGTTATATGGATGTCATTATCAATTGGTACACTAAGCATACCTATTTACTTTTTTATGACACCTTTTGTTACTTATTTAGACATTAAATTTTTTTTTTAAAACGGCAATGGCCTTTATTAACAAAGAAAATTACAATCAAATTATAACTAGTATTTACAATTGAAACAATTAAGCTAACTGCAGACTGTTGCAAACAATCTACATTTGGGGTCGAGACCCTAGGTCCGTGGGGTACCGAGGCTCTCCGGGTTTTTAAAAAGTTATCCGAGCGTCTGGTCGACGACATTAAATTGATATAATCTGACTATTCCTAATCTGACATTAATTTGCGATCGTTTTATTAGATTGAAAACTTAATGTAATCTTATTAAATTCAATTATTATTTATTCTTGCCTTATATAACCAATACTTATTTTTATCATGGCATTCCTAAATTAATAATTCTATAAATATGATATAACAAAGTCATCAATCTAACAAGAGCAACCCAAAGTAATTGTTGCGCCCTGACAGGGTTATTATGCATTGCGTACTCACTAAGTCTACACCTAAGTACAATATACATATGTATCCAAATCACAATAAATGATATGAATATGAGTATTTATTTACTAACCTAAACGCGTCTGGTGTCATGAGATTCAGTTGTGGCGCCCCCGGGGGAGATTCAGGCCGCGCTACCAATATACTGTTCGATGGAGGCTGTTGAAAAATAAACATTTATCATTGATTGATTATCACAAAAATAATATTTTAATTTTAAAGCAAACAGGCGCAGTTGGAGGCTCAGAGCATGGCCACAGATTTGAATTTAGCAGCGGTACAAATGTTTGCATGTTCCAATATTGAGTAGGACAAGGCTGGCAGTTGATGCCCATGTGCGCAGGACATTATTATAGTGCACAAGTGTGTACGCCAGCACAGGTGCATTCTTTATTCCCTCACTCTCATAATCCGATGGGACGGCAGACCGGCACCACGGGGAGCGTACGACAGGTGCGGTACCCACGGCTTGACGCGCGCACTGGTGCACAGGGGTGTAACACCGCCAACTTCCTGAGCCCGGGCTGGTACGGCTGCCAGCAACCACTATGACACAGAGGTCGTTGTTACCTGCGCTCGGAGCAACAAGCTCTTCAACTGCTCAGTCTGTTGCTGCAGTATGCTGGAGGCGAGCGCGGGAGATTCCTCCGCCGTATGAAGGTCTTCCAGTGTTGATTCTGACATTGCTGTAAGAAACCATACACGTTAGAACTGGTATACATTTTAAGGGACAAAACGGCTGAGTTTTATTACTGACTCTTTTATTGGTCTATCAGCCTAGTGCAGCAACCTTCCTAGATTAAAGATGTTTATTTTCCAGAATATATGTAACAATGTAGGTCTTAACATATATAGGTCCAGTTATATTCTACCTGACATACCTGTCATTACACAAATATTAATTTTTTCATTACTCAGTATTACAATTTCTATTTCTAAATTACAAATACAAAATGTCTCAATTTGTACATTTCAAAACCGTTTTTGAAATTTCTGTAGGTTTATAATAATAATTTTTGAAATATTTTGAAAAAACTCAAAAAATACCCATCCCCCCACATCTCCGAAGTTTGCAGAGCGATCCATCTGAAATGTATGTAGCGTTTGTAGATATGGATTTATATTTTACAGGAAAAATATAGAGAAGTCTGTAAGTAGACCACTTTTTGAAAAATTATCAAAATGGGGGGGGGGGGGATAATTTTCAAAAGACGGAATTACCTCACCGAGCGGGGTCTCAAATGAAAGGTCTCTTTTTGTACATTTCAATACCGTTTTTGAAATTTCTATAGGTTTATAATACTTTTTGAAATATTTTGAAAAAACTCCAAAAAATACAAAGATTTTCTCAGATTTTTCTCGAGCGGCAATCGCGCTACAAAACCAATCATCGCAAACCCCGAGCGGCAAATCGACCTGCAACATATGGCCGAGGCAGCCTTGCGAGGCTCTTTGCTCAATCAATACAAATCGACCTGCAACATATGGCCGAGGCAGCCTTGCGAGGCTCTTTGCTCAATCAATACAAATCGACCTGCAACATATGGCCGAGGCAGCCTTGCGAGGCTCTTTGCTCAATCAATACAAATCGACCTGCAACATATGGCCGAGGCAGCCTTGCGAGGCTCTTTGCTCAATCAATACAAATCGACCTGCAACATATGGCCGAGGCAGCCTTGCGAGGCTCTTTGCTCAATCAATACAAAATCACAAAATGCCGTTGAGGCCTCTAGAATGAACCCGTTCATTTACCATGCATAAGTCCCGGATGGTTGCTAGGCGGGGTGTAGACGAGCGAGCCCTCCTGCAGACTCTTAGGCTGGACTATGTACAGTCGCACGAACACGCGCCGCTCCGGTGCCTCTGAACATGACACGCCCGAACCGTTTTCCTGATGAACAAAACCTAGTGATATTATCCTGCTGATTGCCGAACCTTTAGGAACCTCCTACCGTGGCCGTGGACTGGCAAACAAGGGACCAGGACAGTAACCTCTGGTGTAGGGTGTATAAAGTATAAAGCTTATAAAGTAATAGCACGCAGGTCACACATAATATTCTTTTCAACACACTTGTCCATAAAGTGGCTCTAATTTCACCGCAATTAGGTACATAATGACACCTGTTATCTAACTGTGACTTTTTCATTGCTATTATTCACAAGTGAGTTAGAGTGTTTTATTTTATTGGTTGAGTTGCTTTGTTCTTAAAAAAGTTTCGATACAAAAAAGATCGTGTTCAATAGTACAAATAAATTAATGTTCCTATTGCTTGCTCATTTCATGCTACTTCGTATTTAAATAGATAATTTAAATTTATACGTGTTTAATAAATAAAATTTTCACTCAAATATAACTTTTGTTTCTTTTTGTAATAAAGAAAACTTGAAATTCCCCATTTTGTACGTGGCTAAAACACTATCCGCGAAAAGCCAAAAAAAAAAGAAACCTCATTCTTTTAGTCTATGGCCGATCGCCATCGTAAGATGCGCGCGCATAGGAAAACAGATTCATTTTTCGCGCCATTGCGAAAAATTTTTCACAACTCGTTTTTACTGTTGAAATTACAGTTATTTATTAATTAAAATGTCTACAAGTACTAATTATGAAGAAAATTATTTATGTTGTACACCGCCCGATATAAGATGTGAAGCCCTTAACGTTATGAAAGTTTTACTACCTGAAAACTCCCAAAGAAAAATATCTATTATCTACTGAATAGAATAGAGTGAGAAATAACACTGCTTAGCAACTGTTTTAAGTTAGCAGACCATTATGAATAAGAGGGTTTGCATTTTCTTTTCTCCCCTCACTATGTAGAGACAATCCTGGCGAACCCTGATCGCGAACTGAGCTCAAAGTCGTTTGGTAAAATCGAGTGAGTGTGGCATTGGATATTCTTCATCTGCACACACACATACATCCACTGAACTTGCCTGAGACGATTGAGGCGGGTCCAGGGGTCGATTCATACGTCGCGACCGCCACGGCGCGGCGGTTATATAACGCTTGATGATTACTTACATTGTGATGCATCTCAAAATCGTCCGGCAAGCCTCCCGCGTCGCCCGCCGACCCGTTGCGGTGGAAAGGGTCGTCGCACGATGACTCGCATTTTACTAACCGCTCCTCTGGAACAAACACATTTCATTACGAGTTATCGGAGGATAATTCTATAACATGCTAGTTAGATCAGATTATATTCAAATTTATATAAAATCAATACCGCGACTCGGCAAACGTAGTGTAGGACGCCCTCCAGCCAGGTGGGACGACGACCTACGAAAGACTGCAGGCAGATGCTGGATGCGGCAAGTTGAAGACAGGGCGCTATGGCGCTCATTCATTAGGGGAGCCTATGTCCAGCAGTGGACTAATATAGGTTGATGATGATGATGATATTCAAATTTAGTAACATCTGTACAAAGTTCTGACTCGAAATGTCATCATAGCATAAGTTGCTTTATAATATAAACTATTAAAACAAGAACCATTGAAATTGACATTCTCGCTGACGCTTCGTAGCAATTTGGTAGGTCTCATGGACGAAAGAGATATTGGTGTCGAGAACGAAACTTCACTAATTAGACATAGCCAAACATGTTGCCACTCTTTTCATTGAACTAAATAAAAACATCTACATTTTAATGCTGTCAAACTAAATCAGCGCTGTTAAAGTTACGGGCTTACTAAGATATTTATTATTAAATCAGCGCTGTTAAAGTTAAGGGCTTACTAAGATATTTATTACTAACACATCACTGTTAAAGTTAAGGGCTTACTAAGATATTTATTACTAAATCAGCTCTGTTAAAGTTACGGGCTTACTAAGATATTTATTATTAAATCAGCGCTGTTAAAGTTAAGGGCTTACTAAGATATTTATTACTAACACAGCACTGTTAAAGTTAAGGGCTTACTAAGATATTTATTACTAAATCAGCTCTGTTAAAGTTAAGGGCTTACTAAGATATTTATTACTAAAATCCACATTATGTTGATAACTTCAAAACTACAATTGATTTAAAGTTTCTTTTAGCAAAGATTCATAGCAAATGGATTACAATGTGCGCAAAACTTCTTATCTGCTATTTTGATTACTTGCAAAACATAGAAAATAATAAAAACAGCTTTTTTTCGCAGGTGGCCTTATACTTTGCCTTCTACACTTCTGTCAAACTAGATATTAAACATCAGTTAGATCCACGTACCCGCATCAACAATACAGAAGCTCAGCACCGGATAAGGCAGCAAAAACTCCGATATATTCTTACAATAGGCCAGCGTATCATCCGTATCACGAGCCATATTCAACACATACAGGCTCCGTGACTTAAAGTCACTTAGGAGTAGGTAGCTGGCGCTTCGGTCGAGCATGGCTTTCAGCCCTAGGCTTTCGGATCCAAGGTATGGAGTGAAGGTTATGGTCTGCATACATGTCCAGGACTTGCATGACCAGACTTTGATTGTTGTGTTGTTGTCTGCGCCAGTTACGGCGAATTTCCAGAATTGTACGCTGGAATAAAAGTTGGATTTAGTGATTGGTTTATATGTTTGACGTTTGGTAGTGTAATTAAAATTAATTTTATCGACATGATACAAGGAAACTATTGAAAAGACATAGGCGTATGCAGGTTGTACATCAGTAAACCAAATTTTTAAATGCTTATTACGGAGAGGCAAGTTTTTATCACAACGATAAAGATAAAAGATAAAGAATTTATTGCTGTAACGAAATAGGAAAATTGAGGTTTATTGAAAGCTTTTAGATACATTTTTACTAATAAAAAGTGCCACGCAGTTCTACGAAAAAACAAAAGCGTCTATTGATCGGTACTTACTCAGTGTTGTAATTATTGTGGTTGTCCAGGAAGAAGAGACAGGAGAGCGGCTTGCCGTCGTGCGGCTGCCACTTGTGCAGGCAGCGGGGGCTGCTGTCCGCACTCATGTATACCTGAGGAAAGAACAAGTATACTTATCATGCAATCTAATTATTTTTAGCTAACAGAATTCGTATTGCTCTGCAGGCAAGGCAAATGTCTATTACTTCTTCCTTCTTTAGCCCTTGATGTTATGGACAATTCTGGAAGGTTATACATAGTTAGGGCTTCCACGCGGACACCGTTCGTTTGGGTCTGAGACCCAATCAGTGTCCATTTTAGTCCAGAGGTCTAACCCTAGCTTATGTTATACCTGGAAGAACATGACATATCCGTCTGCTCCGGCGGTCGCCAGCGCCGTCCCGTCAGGCGAGAAGGCGGCCGCTACTACACGCGCCTCGTGCTCGGCCGCGACCCGCACGCCGCCGCCGCCCGCCAGCGCGCCCGCGCCGCCGATGCGCTCCGTCACGGACACGGAGGATACTATGATGCGCATGTTCCAGATGCGGGCTAGAAACCATCGTAATATTTATTTATTCATCATCAAATGTACTCTATCTTTACAGGCGCAGGCACCCAATGCAATAGATTACCTCCAGACTATTCTTTAACATTTAAACATACCTTACAAAAATAAAATACCATTAAAAAAATAATAATTACATGAAAGAAAAAATATTAATAATAATCATCATCATTCAGTAAAACAATAAAATATGATAGATAGCAGGCTGAGATACACACTTAAGGATAAGAAATCTTTATTTGTAGCATTAACAAATTAGTATTCGTAATGATAGAGTGTAACTTAAGATTGTCTGGGTATAGAAGACACTTGGCAAATTCTACAGAAGCAGCCAGATCATGAGCATTCACCATCAACAGAAAGAGCAGAAGTCCTGGTACTGAACCTTGGCTTACTCCAGAGGGCGTGTGATAGAGCCTAGTTTCGTAAATTCCAAGCCAAGTAATAACAACATGAATTAATGACATACTGCAATCAACAACAGCAATACTGTTGTCGATTGCAGTCACGGTTGACCCTATCAATTTCCGGCAGTCAAAGTACAGCACATCTACTTTTATCTTCCTGTCGAGATGTACTATTCGTAGATCTATGATATTTTACAGCAAAATTCAAGTGAAGACGCTAAGGGTAACAGTTTTTGAAATATGCCCAAATGGGGGAAACATCATCATCACTTTAAAATCTTACTTTGTTTCATAGTTGTTGTTTTTTTTAAATACTCAAATAAAATTACCGTTCGTTTGCAGTTTCTATTTTCAAAGTTTGGAAAGAATTTAAATTCAGATTCACGCTGTTAGTACAAATGTATCTAAGCTAATTTAATTGTTTACTATGTTTTTTTTTATGTTTATTTATTAAGTAGGTTTTGATCAGAGTGTCACCCTCATCGTTTAGGTAGTACACACAACGAGTGTACACTATGTTCAAATGCATTGAGATTAAGACAACACACCTATATTCCCATGTGTAGTCAACAGTAGCTTAGCTACATCTTCATCGGGCGTGTCGTCCTCTTCGTCCGGTATGTAGGGACACCACACCACGCGGTGCCCCACGCTCGCCAAGCCGGAGTCGTCTCGGATCTCCGCTAACAGAGTTGTCCTGATAATAATTGAAATAAATGTTTTTATTTACAAACTTTACTACTTATTAATAAAAAATGTTTAATGTTATGGCAATAACGTTATTGTTATTTCTATTTTGTTGAGTTTGTGATTATATTATAAAGAATTGATTTCTAACGGGAGTGGCATAGTCACTGTGACAAAACTCCATACTTAAAGATTTAAAAAAATCCAATACTTGGATGTTTTTGCGAAAAGGAACATCCAACTCCGAATTTCTTTATATTTGCACTGTTTTTTTAAGTTTTACAAGACAAACAGTAATCCCTCAGAAATAAAATTTATATAGGACTACCCTGAGATCATTTGATATACAGAACCAAAAGCCGGAGAAATCGGTGAACATAAATAAGAAAAAAAAAACAGCCAAACATTGTCCTCCTCATTATAGCGATAGCTAGGTATGTGTTAATAACACACAACTAATGTGCAGCATAACTTGTTCAAAGTTAGATTAACAGTTTAGTAAAATCAGGGTCCTGTTCTGTTCATAACATAAGCAACTTCATAAATTTTTCAATAATAGATTGCTACATTTGACCAGGTTCTTTAATCAAGCCATTCTCCAGAAATAGTAATGGTTGTAAACAAATCAATAATTCTCATTTTGGTGTCAACTTCGAAATATAAGGAAAAATCATTGTAGGAAAGAAATTGACACATAGTACAAATTCAGAATATCTAGATATCAAGAAAGTGATTTATAGGTTAAGTTTCAGCAATCTAGCAATGTTTGTAAACATTGTACCTTGAGTTTAGCCAGAGTATAGTTAGTCTAATAAAGTATCCTAAGTTTGTACCTTAATCCACTGTCAGTGACCTCAATCTCATGCACATAGAAGTTGCCCTGTTCATCAATAATAGCTAATATCACTTGGTTTTGTATGTGGGCGAATGCCAAGTCTTGTACCTGAAAAAGAAATAATTTTCATGGGAATGCTCAAGAGACAGTGTGGATTAGATAGATAGATAATACTTTATTCATCACCTTATAAAACAAATAGTACTTAATTAAACATATTATAGGGAACAGCAATGGAACTGGCAGCCTTATTGCTTAAAGCGATTTCTTCCAGGCAACCATTAATGTAAGTAAATTATTTTACTACTAATAAATAGCTAAAATAAATTACTTTGAAAAGCAAGTAACTAAATAATAATAGTCAATAAAATGAATAAAGCTTTGCCTTCTTTTTTGTAAGAACTTGCTCATAAGCATCTCATCTAATGGCTCGTACATCTATATATATAGTCAGTTTATGTAGTGTTTGTTTGATGGCACTTACATACAACAATGTCTACACAGTTCTTAAGATTCTGCAATATATATTATTAGCCCCCAAGTGATTTCCACATAGGACACCCTTTTTAATAAATAAATAAGTGGTTTGTAAGGCCTATACAGTAATGAAGTCTATGGCCACAATAACAGAAACAAAGCCATTATTTCTGTTATTGTGTGTGGTGTTTACACTTATACATATTATTAATGCAAAAGTTTGGATATTTAGTTGTATGTTACTTCTTCACCCCACAACCTTCACCCCACAACTATGACATTATACACAGATGTAGTTCTCAGATTCTGTCATTCCGAAGCGAAAGCTAGTAAACAATAAATCTCACCTCTCCTTTCATCCCCTTGATAAGTGCTCGGAGATTAGTTCCCTCCGTGGGTAAGTCAGGGTTGTGGACTACTCGCACCATGCCTGTCCAGGAGCCTGGGTTGGCTGCATTGGGAGCTGGAAAGAAAAATCAATTATGATGGCCATTTCATCTGGCATATTGAACTTAAAATCAGTTTTAGACTCTTTGAAGAGGCTAATAGGGTAGGATTACCTAGGCATAAAATCCAGGATGTGGAATCAATTGATATAGTGGATATCAAGGTGACCTTATTATTGCAGAAAAAAAATTCTTTGAAGTAACAAACCTTTGATACAATAAGCCAAATAGTTCCCGCTCAAATGAATAGCGAGCAGTTGTCCATGATAGAACTTTGGCTCCCAGTTGTAGTCAACTAGGTTAGTCAGCTTCACTTTAGAGCTACCATGGTCGTGGTTACCAGGATTCATGGTCACCACAACGTCAGTAGCTAATACCTTTGTGCTACACACTCCATCACCTTCAGAAAATGATCTGGAAGCAACAAATTTTATTATGAAGATAGTTTATTATCACCCTACAAAATAAAGAACCTCTGTTTATGAACTTGTGATACATTCAAGGAAGAGAGATAAAATATTGCTTGGTATGCTGAAATATTAACATGGTCAAAATTGTGATGTTACACGAATAAGGCAACAGGTCAAATCCTCAAACGATCCTCACACAAGATCCCTGAAACTAGAGATACGCTCGTATACCTGTCATTTACGGAATATTATTGTAAACCCTTTAGTAAATAATACAGTTTGAAATCTGAGAAACTATAAAATTCGAGATTGTCGCTACTTACATTGTTTGAGTGTCATCTGTTAGTTTTGGAAGCATTGTGGACGGTTGCATAACTTCTCAACCTTGCACTTTACACATGAATTTCAAAAGCAAGTGGCAAATAAACACTTTTGTTCTAATGCAATTGCAAAAAGAAACATGCAAAAACTACAATCGCGGCCCGCACAGATGCCGACCGACATTAGCAATGCGTTTCGTTCGTTTCATTTGAGATCAACTGTGTAAAATTGTATTTCTTTGAAATGGGTATCAAGACCATGCTAGTGTGAATATTATCCCCCAGCTACCACAAATTTCTAGATCAAAGTATTTAAAATGCCAAAAATACCTACGTTACTAGATTACATTTTGAAAAGTAAGCATTAAGTTCATAAAACGAACGGAACGCAATTTAAAGTTTGTTTTCATTTACACTTATTTTATTTATAATTAAGTCTAATTTTTTTTTAATTTCTATTCGTAAAGAAAATTACAATTCAATAATAAAAACCACTTAGTACTAATATTTACAATTGACGCAATTAAGCTAACTGCAGACTGTTGCAAACAATCTACAGGTAGCTCAACTGATTAAGTCTAATTAATATAAATCCAAACAAAATCTACAATGAGCTTGATCCAAATTTGTTGCTTAAAAACATAAGTATGCAGTATTGTTTTTGTGTAAATAGGAGGAGAAGTTTTGTGTTACATACACCTACAAAATAACTTGGGGATTTTAAGATGTCATTTTCACCATCATCGGTCATTTATTGTTTGTAATAAAGAACATGCCTTTGATTATTAGACTGACTGACAGCTGACAAAGCAAGTGGATTGATTTTTGCAAAAATGGTAAGGAATATTCGTAAATAGTAAAAATTCAGTACTGAAATTTACACAACACCTCCAGCTATCTACAATGGCCACAATTTCTTGCAGTCGTTTACAGATAAGTTTGCGATGCTCATGCAGCGGCCCGGCGGCGATAATGTCCAGAAAGATGACGTCCCTTGGTGGATGCGGTACGCTGGTCGGGGGCTGGGGACAGCTGGCAGTTTCAGTGAGTTTCTTTGTGCACTAATAATCGCTTTTGTTATTATTAGCCCAATGATAATCAATTTGCGCGACGATGGCTTGCCAACTCGTCGAAGTTGCTTAGCGACCTCCCTTTACGTAGGTAGGCAGGTACTTAGGGAGGTAGTAGGTAATTGCCTCCTTTAAATTCCTATTGGTATCTAGTTATTTTTAAATTCAGAGCGCAAATCGCTAACATGTACTTGTATGTTTTAATCACATCAAACACGTACCTACATACAGAATAAACCAGTATTATTATAGTTATCTCATGAAGCCCTATTCACCTCACATTCTGATGAGGATTAAAAGAGAAACAAACCTCAACCTATTTACTCTACCCTCTATTGCATTCTAATTCTCAAAATAACTAGCTTTAACCTAAGCCCGTTGCATGGGTAAAATTTTGCTGAAGTTGAAATGAGAGGGTGCGTGCCGTCATTATAATATGGTTTGAAATTGGAAGGTTATGTAAGTATAACACATAGAAGGTACTGTTGGCATGTTATAAAAATTAGTAGGATCATCAACCTATACACTAGCCAAACAATTTTGTACCTACATTATTTGTTATCCACCTTCATCTTCAAACAATACGCAATGTTGTTCCGGGTGTTCTGGGTATTTTCTATGTATAATGAAATAATATCTATTTATGTTATGTATTGTATTAAGTATATCAGTCATCTATTATCTACCCATAACACAAGCTCTGCTTAGCTTGGGGCTAGATGATGCTGTGTGGATTGTCCAGCATTATTTATTTATTTATTTATCTATGAGTTTTGAATTTATAGTATCAATGGTGGCCAGATTTTACACACCCCTATAATAGCTCCTGTAAGAAAACCCTTAAGATAATTAGTTTTTATATTACTCATCAGCCATCATCAGATATTTTTAATGATATGAAATTTATCCGAGTTGTAACAGTTAGACATGGACTGCGTTAGTAAACCCATCAAACAACTGATAACTTAGTTGTTTGTAGTATTAGTGACAAGATAAGAAAAGATAACATTGAGATTCCTAGTTTTCCTAGATAATTACTGTAAAAAGTATTGCTTTTGACTATTTGTGACCTTGTTACCTATTTAGTAGTGAGTTTTTGTTGCTTTATTTCATGGGCTATAAAAGGAAAATAATGATTTTTAACAATACACAGTGCAAGGTTACTTGAGTGAGGAAGCTATAATCCTATAAAAAGTATCTTATTCCTAAAAATTTATACAAGTGTGAATTTGTTATTTAAGTTGTGTGTTACATTTTAGTTTTTAGTAATTATGTCTTTATCTTAACTTACTTTAGGTACTTACGTTAGTAACCCAATGAACATATTGTAGTTCCCTATCCAGGTTTATGTTTGAAACTGTTTTTTATTAAAAGACTTACAAACAACATGGTAACAATAAGATTTATGATTTATAAAAGCACATACACCAGCGGTGGACTAGCATATTAGCCTATGTTAGTCCACAGCTGGACCCATGTGTACATGCTTTGATGATGATGACACAATAAATATTGAAAACTATGGGAAGGAACTTTAAGAAAAGCAAAGGCCTTTATAATGTGCTACCACTTGGTGTCACCACTATCCCAATTATTAGTTACTGCTTACAGCCAAAAGAGGTAAATATACATTATATAGGGTGTTCGGCACAATGTTTGTCATACGAAAACTGGGAGTAGTAGAGTTGAAATCAAGTGAAACTTGCATGGCGGCTTTTTTAACCCTGAAAAGATTTTATTTTCCGACTTTTTCGAAAATATTGCAAAAAGTATGAAACCCACAGAAATTTCAAAAACTGTTTTAAAATGTACAAACTGATACCATTCATTTGATACCCCACTTGACCTGTTTTAAAATTTCACAGAAAATTTCCATTTCAATTTTTTTTCTTCAAATCTTGTCAGACGCACGAAATGTGTTATTATTTTAAATTTCAAGATAATTGCTGCTGTAGTTGCTGAGGTATTGATGACGGAAAAAAGATGACCCCGAAATCCTAAGAAACGAAGTGAGTCTCTGATCTTTCAATTAATTGAACAAATTTCTAGTTAAGGTCATTCTAACGTATACCACAAAAACATCATAAAATAAGCGTTTATTAAAACAAACTGCCATTTTGAATACCCTAAAATAACTCGTAATCGTGTGTAATCGTGATATATACATGTACCGTAGTTTAGTTCAATAAAACTTATGCCAAAAGGTAAGTGGGGGCAGGTAGAACCAATTGCAAATAGTATGGTGGCCTTTTTAACCCTCTACAGCATCGCTTTATTTACTAACAGCATAACTTTATTTACGTAAATATTGATTTTATTAGTAAGGGCTAACACGCATGGTGTAATTTAAAAAAAGTAAGCTATTGTTTATTTCGTACAAGTAACACTTATCAGTTCAAATTTCGGAAAAAACGAAAAATCTTAAAAATATCCGATAATATTTCAGAGTAAAAAAGCCGCCAAGCTATTTATTGCACTTGATTCCACCTACCCCCAGTTTTCATATGACAAACGTTGCGCCGAACACCCTGAATAGGTAATTTGATTGTTTGAAAAATAAAACAAATAAAAACCAACTTCGAATCCCTTAGTTTTAAACAGTTGTTTATGTTAAGATATGTACGGCATAAATACTTATCCCTCGGGAATCATTTTGGGAGGGGACCACCTCGGGATCGTTCTCTAAACGTAGCGAAATTATTTTCAAAGTAGGTCAATAATTCACGGAGAAATCGACGAAAATACACAAATAAAAAACATACCTACAACCGAACATAGAATATCCTTCTATTTTTCCAATTCGGTTAAAAACATACCTACTTCTCATTTATCTACTTCTCGACCCATTATGAATGCATTAAACTTTATTGACTGTGGGAGTTGCTATAGTTATAATTTTATTGTCACTATTCTGGTACCAGTCTCAAATATTGATCCACCTACTTACTTGACCCAATAGGCTTGCGGCTCAAATATGTATTGAAATGAGTCGATTAATAATTTAGATGAAGTGGAATTTTAAAGCCAGCTCGATCGTTTTCATTTATGGCCCTAAATCATCATCATTTACAGATTTATTTATTTAAGATCCCAACGAAGGACTCGTGTGTCGTGTTTAGAAACATGTTGGTCTTAAAACGATGTTTTCCTCTAATTAAATGCTCTAATTTACAGCATTCACTCAAAATAAAAATGACTAAGTCATTCAGTTAATGATGATTTCAGATTTCAATAAGTTTATTTTTTTAGGCTTACAAAATAAGCACTTAATTTATAACATAAATTATTATCAAACAAGAAATAAGGTGTTATTGACTTTCTCTTCACTTCAATTTGTTGTCCACTAGTGGAAGAAGTGAAAAAGAAACCACTAATACGTTTATATAACACTTATTGTATATTACATGTTTATTTTGCCTATCAATATTAATATAAAGCTAAGCACAACATTAAGTTTCTTATATTGGTAGAATAGAATAGAAAAATCATTTATTTGGAAACAGGTACAAAAAAAAGTAAAAAATAAACAAACGGAAAACAAAAACAATATAACATGGAGGTAAGTAGGTATAGTAAGCTCTGCCTCCATATCGCTGCGCCGAAATACGTGTTGGCTGAGCGTGTGCTAAACATTTTATGCTCAGCGCTGTTTTTCAGCCAAAGACCTTAATACAGATTGACGTTACGGACGGCAATTTAGTAAAGGCATCCATACCTTTAACAAAGGCTAAATGTATGGATATTCTTGTGCCACTCGCCCTCCATACTACAGTACGAGTCTCATCCAGGTTCGCCTTGCTACGTTTGCGATATCTTCCGCCCAATAAGAGGTCGCTGAAAACTGAGTAGATCTATCTTTACTAGTGACCCGTTTACAGGAATCTTGATTCTAGAACGTTATTGAACAATATTAACATAATTTATGCATAAGTAAGTATTCAGCGAATATATTAATCAGTTCTGCCTATCAAATCTCGTTACTTACTTTAGTGACTGACTACATAATCGGAAATCGGTCCTAGATCGTAATTTACTTCGACCGATAACTTGACAGCGCCACTCTGTCAATAGCTCCCGTTCATATTTTACTGTCGTTTCTTCTTTAGTTTATTATAAGTCTTAAAATAAATTGATAAGGTTGAAGCACATTTATAAATAAATATAATTCAATTAAGTATTGTAATGATAATGACATAGTATCGTATCATAGCTACGCTTTGCGGCACGTCAATAGCCGGGTCCACACCGGACGATAAACGTTAGATCCCGCGATCCACGGTACCAAGCCTAGTACGATCCACGCTCCACGCATCGTGATGCGTGGAGCGTGGATCGTACTAGGCTGGTCCGGTTTGTTGAAACTGCGATCCAGAACTACGCTCCAAGCGATCCATAGGCGTTGAATCGCCCGGTGTGGATGCGGCTAGCACAGGATCGTGGTGTATTTACAGTGGTAAGGAGGCCAACTGTGAAAAACAGACGGCTGCAGATGATACTGAATGCTGATAATAATGCTTTAAACAAATTTCCTGTCTGTTTCCAGTCGCCATAATCCTCGGCCTCCTAAACTGCACGGGTATAATCGTGCTGAACATTGGCTGCCTCATCGCCGGCATCTGGCAGATGCTGGCCGGGTTCATAGTCATCGTCTGCGAGGCGCCTTGCTGCTGCTTCTTCATCGACTACGTGCAGACTCTCAGCGATAAGGTCGAGAGTCGCCCTTACTGGAACAAGGCGGCGCTGTACTGTGGGTGAGTTTATAGGGTTTGGTCTTAGTTCTTAGTACCAGGGGCACGGTTGCTGACTCGCTCTAATACTTCGACCGATCGATGTTTCTAGATTGCTATTGAGTTTCGTGTGAATTCTCAGCAACTTGTGACATCACTGCGAAAGCGTAGACGAAGTCACAACGCGCGATTCATAAACCGAGCTCCAGATTTCTGACTTAGATAAAGTCGTTTAGGCTGCATAGCATCGTGTAAAAGTCATTTATACTGAACAAAAATGTTTGTGGGGTTATCGATCTAAGTAATAAAGGTGAGATGAGGTACTAGCCTCTCGAAAGTGGAAGGCTCTAATTAGGTGCAATAGGTCCATCCACCTACTTCAGTCATAGTCGGACCGGCGCGTTCGTGTTACGCGTGTTTACTACCACGTACTTCTATTGACACG
This sequence comes from Eupithecia inturbata, assembly GCA_963662085.1. NCBI lineage: Eukaryota > Metazoa > Arthropoda > Insecta > Lepidoptera > Geometridae > Eupithecia > Eupithecia inturbata. The sequence continues at coordinate 1,299,395 of OY759180.1, read as the reverse complement.
TAGAGATCTATTGACTAAAAACTACAGCAATGCCCTCGTGTTTTGTTCATTATAATTATTGCACAAGATATTGGAAATGTAACTGTTTGCGTGTAGTTGTAACACAGGCCAGTTGTTTAGGTGCGCTACGGTTACTTATATCTATGATTGTGGGTGAAATATTGTGGGTAGGTATGGTAATTATCGTCATAATGCCAGTTAGGTACAGGCCGGCATCTTAGTATATCTGCGTACAGTAAATACATAACCATTGCACACTTAATTCTAATATGAACTATTTACCTACAACAAGACAACTTAAAAACTAAGCGACAATTGGCGGACAAGAGCGATCTCTACCAGACAACCATGGATGGATAGGATCATTGGACAGTACAAGGGAATCTGTGTGCTTTATGTAGGTTTTATAATATTATAAATAAAATATTTATATATAAAGAAAACACTATATTAATATAATAACACATAAACATATAGGTACTACATAAATATCATTATATTTATATATATTAACATTTTTGTTGCTATTATGATTAGTTTTTCTTTTGTTGTTCTCTCATTTATTATATTATTTCTTTGTATGTACTAAGTTGACTGTAATTTTGTAGGTGATCTGTTCACTTTGCTTGTTCACACTTTTTATGTATCTACTATTCTTCTTACTCGTGAAAACCTTTTAATAGCCCTCTGTTTTTATTTTCCTAATTCTAAACTTTTGTATGTGGTTATCCTTTAAATAATAAATAAATAAATTACATATTTACATATACTACTTATATACATAAGAGGATCTAGTTAATATCTAACAAAATAAAGAGCGATTTGAATACTGATATCCGTCTAATATTGTAAAGACGAATGTTTGTGCCAGTTGTGAAGATGTTTGCCCGAAGACAAGGACAAAACTTCTGAATGGGTTGGGCTGAAAGGGGTTTGAAGATTTTGGCCCTAACATCGATAACCAATTTAGTAATTTTTTTCAAAATCGCCGTGCACAATAAATTTATATATTGGATACAGGACACTAGAACAAATAAAGAATGTCTTACAAATGAATGTCCTACAAGCGTTTCTGAGATATTCACAGATGAAAATAACTATGTATATTTTTCTTCATATGTGAGTATCTCATAAACCTGACGCTTTAAGATATTACGTTATCCACCCTCCATACAAAAACCTTCAAACCCCTTTGCCCACAAAGATCTGGACCTGGAACGGATCGGGCTTATATTTTGAATTGCATAGATGCGACCTGGAATAAAACATAGGCTACTTTTTATCCCATAAATCAGTTTCGATGGGATAGAAATAACCTTTAAACGTTTCCATAGAAACAACGCGTGCTAGAGTGGATATGGTAGAATCTAGTTCTACATAATTTCCATGCAAGACTTCGTCCCAATCATCTCAGTGGTAGGTACAATTATGATCAAGTCTCGCTTCACGAATAATCTCTCCTTTCCAACAGCCACGTCGTCGTTGCGTCGATTCGCTTTGTTTTATGAATCGAAAAGCAGTGTCGAAACAATGCTTGATAATGAATGAGTCACCTAAACATGATCTCTTTTGGTTTCGTATTACATGTAATTTCACATTATTATAAGTATTATTTAACGGGTATTTATCGCGTTTATTGCCCTATTTTTCCCGACGTTTCAACAGGCTTACACACTGGCGTGGTCACGGGATGACTAACAACTTAATATAATATATCTATATATAAATAAATATGTACATATATGTAGTTTAAACATATATTTTTTTAAATGTGTAAATCTGCACCTTTCATTTGCTACGTCTCCTTGACTTTGTAGGTATCTTTTAAAATTTAACCCTTAAAATATATATCTATAATGTATTAAGTGCATCGTTTATCTAGTTTCCCTAACACAAGCTTTGCTTAGTTTGAGGCTAGAGATGTTGTGTGAATTGTCCAGCATTAGGCAGCATTATTTATTGATATTCATTATAATGAATATATTCCAGACTAGCGCTGCCTCCCTTCTTCCTGTGCTTCCTGAGCGTCAGCACTTGGTTCGGCAGCGGGTTGATCTTCGCGACCGGCGTCATCTACGGCATGATGGCTCTCGGCAAAAAGTCAGTACACACCGTCTCCTTGTCCCTCCTAGCATGTAGTCTCACCTCTATGTATCTATGGAAAATACTGCGCAGGATTTATAAAGAGTTGTCTGTTGAGGACTTTTGGTCGTGATTGTGTTTATGTTGTAAGCAGAAACGTATACTGAAACCTTCATCATTGAATTCTTCATTCATTGAATTACCATTTATTTAATAAGAAATGATTTCTAAATTGAATGATTACTAAATTAACGTTATTTTTAAGCTTCGATCAAATTATTTGATCGAACTTTTTAAGATATTAATTTTATGCCTTAGACATTAGTTAATAGGATGCTATAGAATACCTAAACATGAGCTCATACTTAATCTTAACCACCTTGTACCATGTTTTATGCAATTAAAATATCATTTATCATTCATCATCGGCGTTAAGCAGTCCACTGCTGGAGGCGTCCCCTGATAAGAGCCAATGTGGCGCTTATAAAGCATAAAGCATAAAAACCTTTTTTTGGTAGACAAACCTTATTAAAAATTTCGTTATGACAAAGAATTATGCATATAAAGTTCGTTTCCACACACAAGGAGCGGAATCAACCAATAAGGAACCAGCGGGATAAGAATATGTATAAATACAGATACGTATTATTATATTATATATTCAAATCGAACCAATGGGATTGGTCGATTCCTTTCCGCTTCAGTGGAGACGCTCCCATATGCTATAAAAACCAATGCATTTTAAAGAGTTGATTACCTTCCATCGTATCTTTACATATATCTGGTGAAGCTGACAGAATACTAGGATAATGGCAACATACTCGTAGGTACTACCTACTTATAATAGGTATGTAGATTACATGGGACCTACTAAACTCTGTTCTAGATTCCAAGATATTTTATGTCAACAAAGGCATTTACGAATGAAAACTAAAACAATAACATACAACTTGTTGTGTGTTATTGTTTTAGTTTTCATTCGTACCTAATCACTAAAAAAAAAACAAACTTCTACGACGCATAAATTGAGATAAAGAGTTCGACATCGGACGAGAGACGAATAAAAGCTTTCTAAACCAGAAATTGTATCGACCTTCTGCGATTTGCTACGAGTAGGTACTGTGATAGAGTAGTGTCATGAAATATTTACCACATATTTCTTCGGTTTTGTAATCCCTTTGTTTACAAAAAAATATCTACGATTCTAGAACCGATTGTACTTCTAATATCGTCGTATAATAGGTATATTTACATAATCATTCTACCTCTAGTAGGGTCATCTGTGTGAATGAACCCAATTGAAATGAGTTGGACACTAACGTTGTTAATCAGTCAGACTAATGCATTCTGACATTTTAACTACTCAGGGCGCGTTCCCACTGTGTCGTTACCGTAAATTATCGTTGGACGACTATCGTCTCTAGCTGTTCCCATTAAAACGACTGTTTATCGTCATTGTGTCGTCGCGTTTTTTATCGTTGAACGACTATCGTATCTAGTTGTTCCCATTGGATCGTGACGACATTTGTTTGACGGTTCACGGCAGTCGCCTTGTCGTTTACACATCTCAGCAACGATACAATATGAATCGTGACGTTTTTTATCGTTTTACGACTGTCGTGGTAGCTGTTCCCATTATAATGACAATCTATCGTCGCAACAAAAAAAGTCGTGTCGTCCTTATGTGAACACCTCTCTTTCTCCTCGACTTTCTGTCGTCACGACACAATGGGAACGTGCCCTTACCTTACTCGGTGTTATCAATGTAATTAACGAGGTATTAATGTGTTGGTGTGGGTAACTTACTAATGTGTTGTGTGTTTTATTCTAACAAGCGAGATCCGTTGGGTATTTGACTTTCTGATTATTGTAGGTAATTTTATTTCTAGTTGAAAACCAATATGAAAGGTTGACTTATGTTTAATTTGATGAAGTTGCTTGTATGAAGTAGCTAGTAGTGCACTATCACATAATTGACCGGTTGCTTTTATTTTTCTATTCCATAAAAATTTATGGGACAGTTCAAAGTCTTTACTTCAAACTGGCCAGTGACTGAAACATCCAGACCAGATTATTAGTTCTTTAGGTCAGCGACTAGAAATGAAATCTGTCTTGGCCTCCATTAGGAGACGTCAGGCATTTTAATACTAAGCAGGAATAAAGTGCTATTTGATTATCTTCACTTCATTAATTTTAAGAGTATAGAAGTTATAGAGAAACAATCTAGCTAATTAGAAGTCGCCATTTTGGTGACATAGTCGAGTTTGTCAAATACCCAACATGTGTATGTACCAATGGTCCAGGGGCTCTCGCGACGACATGGCTGCGATGGCTGGCGGGGCCGGCACGCCGCCCGGGGCGGGCGCGGGCGCTCCGCTGCAGTCCCAGGACCATAGCGTGACCCTCATGGAGGACCCTGACGTTTGGCGCCCCAACTAAGAGGCAATAACACTGTATGCTTGGCTTTACTCCGAGTTGACATTCGTATGGCTGCACTTTTGTTTTGAAGAGGTCAACGAAAGAAATCATAATAATTGAAAGCGGTGCCGTGCGGCATTTGTTGAACAATAAAACGGTCTTTTTGTCACCATCCTTCACTTCCAACATCATGTAAAAAATTTACAAATAATGTAACAGTAACAAAATAAACAAATGAGTTACTGACCTGGGGCCCAATTCTGCTAACCAATCGTTTTACTAAGACAATGGTATTGTCCATAGATGAAAGAAACTCTATACAGGCTGACTGGAACTCAACCCGCCATAGCGAATTCGCAAATAGAGGAGGTCATTTGCTAATTATTGGACCTTACTTTCCCTAACTAAAGTTGTAGGTATAGTTTTGGTGATAATGTAAATTTTTATACTTTATTGAGATTATTCCAAAATTTGACCTTCAATCATTCGTTACTTTATTTTTTTCATGAATTAAGTATTTCTTTATTATTTGTTGGTAGTCATAAACATTTGTGATTAAAATACGTCGGAACTTCCCTCAAACTAGGATTGAGAAATAAGACATTAGGTACGCTTTAAAAAAAAACGTTTTCAAAAAAAAACTTTACGATCATATGAGTAGAATAAGTTATTAAAACACCGTAGTTTTTTTATTATTGTAGGATAAATTTGATCGTAAAGTTTTTGTGGCACGTGTCGTGTCCCTCTAACTCGCATCTGTAGTCTTTTATCTAAGGTAAAATGTAAAAATGTGCCATTCTGAGACGATACCATTGTCAAAGTGAAGCAATTAGTTTAGTGGAATAAGGGCCCAGTTTATTGCCTAAAAATCAATTAGACCTTGCTGTTAAACAGCGTCTGGATCTAGCATCAACTCTCACCGACGAGGCAAGCCAAGTATAACGTTATACTATAACTGCATGGGTCAATTCGCATCAGGCTCGAAGGAGCAATTTAAATTTTGCACAGGTTTTAGTTTTTTTTGCACATTTATTTTTTCAGTTGCACAGACATCGCATGGCAGTACACGGAAGCAGTTGGCTAGATTTATTTTTAGGGTTTTGTTTAGTAATGTGGATGTGATGCTTATTATATTTATAGCAAATGAATGTAGGGTGCCTACTTAGTTTGTGTTTACGCTAAGTTGCAGTATTTATAGCATTGTGATGTTGAATTCAGAGCTCAATTCAAGCGTGAATACCTTTACTAAGAGTTTATTTTCTCTAAGTCTAGTCTAGACTTCCTGCTTTCACCATGGGTCAGATATCACGTCAACATTGACCAATGATGAAAGGACTGTCAAATTCAATTATCACGTTTGAATTTTGTTCTACCGCTTGCAAAACTTTGTATGTGTGTGTCGTTTCAGGGGTTCCGTAGAAGATATGCGGACGTCGGCCGCCAACCTCGAGGCGGGTCTCGGCCAGACGTCGGCGCCGCGCGCCAACCTGGTCTCGAACGAACAGCCTGTCAGCTTCACCGGTGCACCCTCCCGGCACTGACCTAAGGTCCACTTTACCCTGCCACTGTTCAGACGCAAGGTCTACCTCCTTCCCTTGCGATGGTTAAGGCGCGCTGTGCTCGGTTGACTAATATCAACGCCTCGTGGTATTATCAGACCTCGGTGACGATCATGAGGTCTCTTTTACCTTGCCAGCTATCATGTTTCGACTGCGTGGCAACCATTTCCTTCATAGTTATGAACGAGATTCTCCGTCTTGGTGTGAGTAGTATTTTCTTTTCAAAGGAGTGCATCTTAAAAGACGTAAGCGTTTATAGAATATATATAGAAATAGTTTAGAGCTGCCAAACCAGTGTCCTCTAAAACGAGTTTAAGTTTCTGCTAATTTTCAACTTTTAAGAGATTGAAGATATTTTTATTGTTGTTTACAACTTTCACCTAGTTAAGTATAGTTATGTATTCATAGCTGCACGTTCATAGAAAATAATAGATGCATGCATGTGTGTTATCAATCATAGATAATCCTCGACATCTGAGGCTATTTTCTAGCAACAATTTTTTTTATTCATTCGGAAGTCATTGTTCACTTTTTGAATGGACCAAACTTTTAAAATTACGAAATGTACCTTGTTTGTATTTATCGCAGCTGCTATTTTTTAAGAGAAATTGTATAGTTTATAACTTATTTGAAGGCTGTTATAGTTATTAGTGCATATTCCAATGGTAGGATCGCTTATTGATTGTCGATTCCACATATCTTTGTTCAACCGTAACAAAGTAAACAATGCGTTATTATATCCATCTAGAAAATGCTAGAAATTTGTTTTTGTATTCGTACAAATCCATGCATGTTCTACGTTGTTTGTGTTATTTCAATTATAATAGCTTTATTTATTTGTAATAATTTACTCTGATGTGATAAATGTTATTTGCTTGACTGTCCTGTATAATGTTTGCATTCCAAATTGTACTAAAATGGGTCTTTTCTTTAGTTTTTCCATTAAAAATAGAATTTCAACAGTGTCAATTCCTAGGAAATGGTATAATATATGAAATGTGTTTATAGTAGTTAATTTGTTGTAGTAAGTATCTATTGCTTGACTCATAGTTCCATTAATTATTACTAGTAAAATGTGTAATACACTTTCGTAACCTGTCTCTATTAGGTTCTATTTAATATATTGAAGCTTAAGAGCCTAATCACTCTGGCGATTAGCGAGCGATTTCAAAGCGAGGCGAGAGCGCAGCGAGCTTGCTGTGCACTCGTCTTGAAATCGCTCGCAAATCGCCAGTGTGATAAGGCTTGAACAGTAATTTAATAGCAAAATTGTCTTAGCGTAATAAAAATATCATTAAGATGTTGTTACATATTCATTGATGTTTAAAAACCACTGTTAAAGTAATTCCAAGATATATAATACTGCCTAATCAAAAAACACATTCAAGTTTCAATACAAATATGTGCGTTTGTACTGTATGAATGCTCGATCGTGTAATTTGGTCATGCAAGTAACCCGTCGGCAAAGTATTATCGTGTATAAGAAAGACCCTAGTCTTAGATAATGTTTGGTAGGTTAAAAGTTTGCTCACACAGCCAAGTTTTAGGCTTTAGCATAATCTATTTCGCTGCAGTTTTGAATTTATTTTAGACTGAAACAGTGAAGTTATGGGCTTCCTATTGTAGTCTCCTTTTTAGGTAATTTTACATTAATTTATTAATCATTTTTATTTTTAATTATTTTACTAAAAGTTGTAAATAACTTTATGGTAATAAATGATAATAATGTTTTTTTTTTGCCTATATTTAGTTTCTGTTTCGAAATTGTTTTATAATAATAATAATATTTATTTCAGATTGTAAAAGGAACCCATAGGTTATTTTTTTTAGTTTTGTGGCTGTCAACATGGGAATAGTGCAAATAATTCAAATGTTAATTTGAACTTGAGCTTGAATAATTTAAATGTTCCATTTATACATTGAGTATCTGACATTATTTATAATTTTTATTTTGGGTACATTGTCGCACTGCATGGCAAAGACCTCCTTCCAGTTCTTATGTCTCTCGATATGCGCCAACAGTCTGTACTGTGTGTGTTTTACATAAAAAAAAAATGTTTTGACTATTCCTCTGTTATTTATTCTGAAAACAAGTATGTAATCACGTAATACGTATCTGTATTTATAGATTAAGCAGTTGCAGTTGTTTCTTGTCAAGTTAATGTTACTGTTTAGGAATGCATATCTGTAATAAATGTGTGTATACTGAAATATTGACTATTATTTCTACAATAAGTATAACTATTTTTAAACTTACGTGATCTGAACACATTATTATCGATATTATTTTATGTTTAAATACCAATTTTTCGGGATGACTGGCCATCCTGTGACCACGACATTGTGTAAACCTGTTGAAACGTCGAGGAAAACGAGTAAATAAACGCGATAAATACCCGTTAAATAATACTAATAATTATACAATAGCCAAACTTGTTTGTAAACAAACCACGACACAAAAACAAACTCGCTTGGCGACGAGTTTCAGATATAATGGTAAGCAATATTTACTGAATGTAGGATCACAAATCGACAAGTAATGTAAATTCCGTATAAAAAGACGCGGCAACAGGATGAATTTTAGTTTAAGTATGGGCGGTTTGTTTACATTCCACATCGAGTTTGGCTGGTGTACCTACAGTTCCTATACTTACAATCGTAAAGTGTTTTGCTACTAAAAACAAATTACTGGACTGGATGCCATCTAGCGGATGTATACAAAAATATATTTTTTTGTAATAAATAGCTTAGGCCCTTTGCTCGTGTTCATGTAGTACCTGGATAAATTGCAACCTATGCCACTCGGGGGCTGGCATTGGGGTTTAGGTCTGGCATATTGTTTTTAAATCTGACAAGAAGTTCCGGAGAATAAAGCCGGAAACACTTGACACGACAGGCGACCCGACAAAACGCGATGTGTGTTGAGTTGGGTCAACAACGTACTAATTTTCTATGACTTATGAACGACGGCGACACGACGAAACGTCGGGTGTTAACAATGTGGTTTTAGTCATAGAAAATTGATACGATTAGATTCAACTCAAAACGCATCGCGTTTCGTTGGGTCGCGTGGCGTTTCACAGTGTGACACAGTGTGTTCAACTTTATTGTACTAGAAATTAACATAAATAAATTCATTATCACCCTTCTAGTAGACAACAGAACACCTGTATCTGCTGTGTTCTGTGATATGACCCAAGCGTTTGACTGCATAGACCACGATATCTTGATTAACAAATTAGAAGCGTATGGATTGAGAGGTAAAGTATTTCAACTTCTCTGCTCGTATCTTAAAGATCGTAGACAAATTACCGAGATCACAAAACTGGATATGAAGACCAAATGTGAAAAATCGTATCGTTCTTTAGAGCGCGTAATCCAGTTTGCCGTTCCACAGGGGAGTGTCTTGGGACCTTTGCTATTTATTATTTATATAAACGACCTACCTAGATCAGTCAATGAACCAATGACCTTATTTGCTGATGATAGTACACTAACAATAAAATGTGATGACATAAATACTTATAATTCTGACATTAATAATTCAATAACTAAATGGCTAGACAATAATAATCTAAAACAAACAAAAAGCATTTCAGTCAAAGAATTAAAAATTATCTTCAAATAGACCTACAGTTTAATGGTAGTAAAGTAGACGTGGTAGAATCAACAAGATTTCTAGGTATTCAAATTGACTGTAAATTAAATTGGAATGCCCATATAGAACATTTAAGTAAGCGAGTTAGTAGCTCTACCTACGCACTCTATATATTATCCTCCATTGTAAATGCAGAAACACTAGGTACTTACAGCTTATTATGGAACAGTAGAGTCTATCCTAAAGTTTGGTATAATTTTCAGGGCTAACTCTACCAATAAGGACTTCATATTTAAAAGACAAAAAAGATGTATTAGATCAATGTTTAACCTGCACGTTACCGATAGTTGCAGACCATTGTTCATTGAGCACAAGATACTAACGCTTCCGTCGTTATATATTAGAAATGGCACTATTTGTTAGAAAACATCCCCATCTTTTCCCACGCAAGTCTGTTTTCGTGGTGCGAAATAGACGTGATGGCAGTAAACTTCAAATGCCAAACAGTAAAACAGCTTTCCTACAAAAAAGTGTAGACTGCATGTTACGACTAATCTGTAATAAAATACCTAATTCATTAAAAGATCATGACGACAATTATTTAAGACTAAATTGAAACAATTATTAATTAACAAATGCTATTATAATATTAACGATTTTATGACAGATAAATTTTGACATTGTCGACAATTACAATAAACTCTTAGTAGAATACAACATTAATTTGAATTTACTGTAACATTTGCATACTAATCTTAGTAGAACATTATTGTAACTAAAATATTATTAACACCTGTGTAACCTACATTGTGTTCAAGCAAATAAACTATCTTTATCATTAAAATATTATATTAGGTATAATTTGACATTCGGGTTTATAGATAATATTCATCTAGATCTCGGACTAACGAAATCACCCCTCCCTTACTTTCCCTGACCGAAGAAGGTGCAAAAAATTTAGTTTATCGGCATCTAGTTATAATTCAAGTCTAATTTAGTTTGATGACACGGATGAAACTGTTAACGCCCTCCGTTTTATTCTCTTTGCCCGTTTCTATGGAAACCATTAATTAGGTGAATGAAATTATTATAATCTGAAGATATTTTACAAACCTACGTTTTACAGCACACAAAAATTCCTCGAGAATCAAACTTATAAGAGACCACCTACCACATCAAAATCAATTTATATAATATACAACAACGAAAGAATCATCAAAATCTATCTAAGGTAGGTACCTACTAGTAAGCACTGTGAGTTTTGTAACACGTAAAATGTTTCTAATGAAATAGTGGCAAAGTTAGAGTCATGTTGGCCGTAACAATTGGCGCAGATATCACCAAAAATGTTGTAGCTAGGTAGTCGTGATTATCCAAAAATATTATGTTGCTTTTTAAGTTTATCGGGATAAATACTAATCCCTTGGGAATAACATTTTTATGGGACCACCTCGGGATCATTCTCTATACAATAGTGAAAGAATTAGTAAAATCGGTTTCCCATAGACGGAGATATGAAGTAACATATATACAGAAAAATAAAAAATAAAAATAACATACAGACGAACTGAGAACCTCCTCCTTTTTAAAGTCGGTAGACCACTACCTCATTTTTAAAAATAAAATAACATTTTGTAATACATAAATTTATCATGAATAGACTTAACTTTTAAAATATTTACATAATGTTTAGATACACCATTAAACTAACATAGGCTTAGGTATAGACTTTTACAGTACGAGCCTTATTTATTATTACAGATATCTACACTGGCGATATGCGAGCGATTTCAAAGCGAGGCGAGTGCGCAGCGAGCACGCCGCAAGCTCGTCGCGATTAACAATCGCATCGACCTCGCTGAGCACTCGCCTTGTAATCGCTCGCAAATCACCAGTGTGATGATAAGGCTATAGGCTTACTCAGGTCTGTGGTTTCATTGGTCCGTGTTAAATACCTGTAACAAGGAAAAAGGCATTAGGAGTAAAAAGGGTATAGTACCTAATTCTATAGATCTGGTTTGTAATCTGATTGCATAGTTGTTGCTAGACTATCTGGCAGAGACTATCAAATGTTTTAAAATCCGTACACTAGATACAGGTAAACTGTCAGCCAGCCTGTTACCTTTTAAATTTACAGGGTTGAACAGTTCTCAGCAAAGTTTAACATTTTTAGGGTTCCGTAGCAAATAAGAAACCCTTATAATTTTTGCCATGTTCGGCTGTCCGTCCGCGGCTTAGCTCAGAGATACTAGAGTAATAGAAAGCTGTATGTGTGTTCGCACTCCGACCATTCCAGGATCCTCAACCCAATTAACTAAAAATATTACATTCTATGAATGTTTGCATGTTAGTTTTATTAGATTTTTTATTACATTTTTAAATGCATCTTTTTATCGAGTATAAAAAAATTTATATTTGAAATTTAAGGTACCTACCTATACCTGTTTGCACAACTTCTGGTGTTCTGAATCAATTCTCTCAAATTCGCTCATGGACCTCAAGATACAAGCATTTCTACTGAGTTTGAGTTGCGCTGGCAATGTACCTAAGTAGGTAACTACATTAAGTTATTATTATGCTTGTGTTTTTGGTAAATATTTTTTTCTTATAAGTACGTAGGTACTTTAAATGTAGGTACTTTGATAATGCTAAAATTTCGTCAAAATTCCATTGATAATTACTTACATGGAGTTGTTAGTTGTGCTATTAGGTAAATAAGTACTTATAATGTTAATGAACCATGCTTCTACGGAACCCTTTACTGCGCCTGAAACACGGTTTATTCGTTTAGATTCCTCAATCGTTTACTGAGTAGGAATTACCACAAGACTCTTTATGTGGGTCATTGCTATCAATAAACGAACAGATTTAGAGTAAAATTACAGGACATTAGATGAGTACTATTAGGTAAACATGTAGATTTTCAATGAATATAAATACAACTCATTTTGACGTGATGTATGTATGTAGGTAGGGTAGCATATAGTCTACAACTAGAACAAGGAAATAAACAGTGTGACAAATTAATAAATAGGTACGTTGAATAAAGACCTAGATAGAACACGGGAAACATACAGAAAGACACCTATTTATTTAGAAAAGCCAAAAAATATTTACTCATTACTGAAATGCAAAATGCTTTTAGTGGCTTGTTAAATGAATCGTTTGTAATATATTAGTTTTATAACAATATTTCCTTCCTACTAAGAAGGTTACTACTCACATATCAAGGGAGAAATACGAGGAAAATTGTCAATAAATATATATAGCGTGTCCCATGATGAATGGATAATCCCCCAGGCATCGCCCACAAGTAAATCAATAACTTCAGTTTTTTTATGAATGGATTTAAAGAATAGTAAGTAGTACGTACCTACTCATTATAGTAAGTAGATTGTTTAAATAGGGACCAAACCACCTCATTATACATATTATTATACGAGAATGTTAAACTCCCGAGCGTAGCGAGTGATGATAACAACACCGAGTTGTAATGGGTGGTATTGAAGCGAGTTAAACGCTCGCGCGTACTTTTCACTTTGATTAGGGAAAATAAAATAATCAAAACTTACCTTCAGGAACATAATGCACATGTATTCACTTCTCTGCTTTACGAATTTGTCGTTATTCTTTAAATATAATTTCATGTGATTTCGACCGCAACAGATTCATAATTAATTATTATTTCTTTGCCCGTATGTTCCATTTGCATATTATTGTCTTAATTTTCTTGATGACGACATTCTCAATTAATTTCGATACCTAAGCCACGTTCACCTTCAATTCACTTAAGACTTTTTTAATGTCTTTGTTACGCGCAACGCTAAGATGCATTCTACCATGGAAGAAAGAATCACCCTTCTTCAACTTCTTGTCTGAAATAAACATCCAACAATCAACAAGAAAGAACGCGCTTTCAGTTCCAGTTTTTAAATATATGCTCTTTGTTGATGAATACCAAGTCGCTGATGATTTCAGACGAAAATTAAAAAGATAAAATACTTTTTAGCCAGTAATTTGACCACTGATGATTTGATATATTTTTTAAAAGACAACATAATTAAAGTTAATTTTTGAACATTGTGTAGAAAGTTATTGTCTGTAACTATAAAAGCATTTGAGAATGTTTTAATGAGCACTACATATACCTACTAAAGTTATTGCTTCAATTGTGGGCATGATGCCTACAAATGTGTAAAGGTGCAAGATTTTTTCTAAATTTACAAATGTTAATTATTAACTTTTTTGAGGTTTTTGTTTTTTGCCTGCCTTTGCGCACACGCAGGATTATTTACTCATTATGGGACACCCTCCATAAGGCTGTAAAAACGTTACGATAAATAATAATGCCATAATAAATCTAAAACTAGGTAGGTCCATTCCTATTTGTATTGTGTTTACTTCCTAAGCAATAGGTACAAAAGAATATGAATTGTCCATTTTCAATAACAATTCTATTATTTTGCCTTGGTTGACAATATGCACACATATAATATTATTTATTAATCCACATTTTATTAAATCGAATGCCAACCAACTTTCAAAATATTCAATTTATTTTGAGAAATCTACAGTTATTAACATTATGGTACTGTTTTACGTTTTTAAATTAGTTTCAATAGTGTGTTTCGTGAGTGCTGTAATTGCGTGTAGAGGTGCGTATACTCAAATGAGGGGGTTGGTAACGCGTGTACAAAAAAATCGGGTTTAAACAACTTTCTAGGTACAAGTAATTAAGATAGCAGACATTGAGAAGTTTTGTGGGCATTTGCTATAAATCTTTACTAAAACAAATTTTGAGTCTGTTGTAGTTTTGGAGTCTATAGACATTTGGAGAACTGGTCGGTTGGGAATGTCACGCACAAAACGCAGTTCTATCCTTGAAACGTTTATTCACAGCACGATCGTAACGCAGTTACGAGAACACAATGGTAACATGTAAAGAAAACACTATATAAGACTGGCGCATCGAGGAATATCCAGGTCAACACGATTACATCAGGATATGCAAGCCACGAAAACCAAGAATGCTGAAGACGAGGATAATAATTTTTCTACCAATCTCGATTTTTGTATCACGCCCGTGTTTCTCCTTTTTTTACCTCTCTGGTTTTTTTCTTGCTGTCAAAAACCGGAAAAGGCCGGTGCGTTCGGATATGAACGCCACATCACCCCCCTACGCAGTAAAGAGAGCCATAAAATTGTGGCAATGATGATAACAATAAAAATAAAATAAGAAAATATTAATAGAGTAAATATTTATAGGTCAAAAGATCTGGCGAAGTGGACTTTACGGCCAGACCGTGTGGTATACTCCGGTTTGTTTTCCGATGGCTCAGTTACCGGATCCTTGTTCGGGAGCGGTTTGGTCCGAGGGGCTGACGACGGAGCTGTTTCTTTGGGTACGGAAGAAGTTGGGATTGTTAATAAATTTTCTGATGAGGTAACGTCTTTGTTCTCCATGTGGGCCGGTTTGATGCGGTCCAAGCTAACGACTACGTTGCTTCCCCTTATACTGAGCGTTATTGTCTTCTCTGTACGCTTAATGATCTCGTAAGGTCCGGTGGTTGCATGGGTCTGCGAACTGTGTTTTCGCGGAGAAAAACATGTGTAGTAACAGGCAGTTCTTTCGATCTTGGGTTGTGCATGGTGAGAACCGGGTGTAGGACGTAATTTTGACATTTTTCTACGCAATTGCTCAACAAAGTCTGCGATGTCTTCGGGACGTTTGGTTGAAGCCGGCGCAACAATTAGTTCTCCTGGCAGCCGTAAGGGTTCTCCATATAGTAATTCCGCTGAAGATGATTTTAAATATTCTTTCGAGAGCGGTTCGCATACCCAGGAGCACGATAGGCAATGCCCTGGTCCATGTGTTCGCGTGGCACATCAGGGCAGCTTTCAGTTGGGGGTGAAGCCTTTACACCATACCGTTAGCGCAGGGGTGGTAGCTTCTTGTTCTTATTCTTATAGTGGCACACTACTGTAGCAGTTTTTGAAAAAGATGCGATTCGAACTGTCACCCTTGATCTGTTGTTATGGCACTTGGTACCCCAAAACGTGAAATCCAGCCGTTGGTGAAGGTTTCAGCGACTTCTTTTGTCGTTATACCTGTCATAGGCCAGACTTCTGGCCACCTGGTGAATCTATCAATGGCCGTAAGACAGTATTGGAAACCATTGCTCGTCGGTAGAGGGCCAATTATGTCTATGTGAAGGTGTTTTAGGCGCCCAGTAGGGTTATTGAAATGTCCTAGTGGTGTGATTGTATGCCTTGTAATTTTGTTTTGTTGGCAGGGTATGCAGGTTTGGGCCCACAGTCGGCTCGGCAATCTTTTCTCATCCCCGGCCATACGAAACGGTCTGTTACGAGTTTCAGCGTGGTCTTGATACCAGGATGGCTGAGATTATGGAGCTGGTCAAAGGTCAGACGACGAAATGGAGGTGTTATATACGGTTGAGGTATTCCTGTCGACATGTCGCAGATTAGTAAAGTGTTTGTCCCTGGAATGACTTTCTGTAGACTTAATGAAATTGTATCTGAATGTAATAATTGGCGTAGTTCGTCATCCCTAGTTTGCGATGCGATTCAGCAAGGGGTGTGTAATCCGGTTGGATGGTGACAGATTCTATGCGGGACATGGTATCTGTTACGATGTTTTGTTCTCCTTTGATGTGCACGATGTCGGTTGTAAATTGTGAGATAAACGATAGCTGGTTTAGTTGAATCGGGGCAAGTATTTCGCGGCGCTGTTTGAAGGCGAATATTAACGGCTTGTGATCCGTGTAGATCGTTGTTGTTTGCCCCTCAAGTATGGGCCAGAAATGCTGGACACTTTCGTATACTGCCAGTAATTCGCGATGGTAAGCTGGCCATTGGCTTTGTTGAGCGTCCATTTTCTTGCTAAAAAACGCAATGGGCTGCCAATCCTGATATACTTGTTGTTGCAAACAAGAGCCGGTGTTTCTGCTTTTTTTACCCCTCTTTGTTTTTCTTCTAGCTTTCAAAAACCCGAAAAGGCCGGTGCGTTCGGATACCTCCTACGTTCGGATATGAACGCCACAGACATAATGTTGATTTTTTATTTTAGTAGGTAATAAATCTCTTAATGCCTGTACGTGCGGTAACCCTTAACCCTATAAAACGTAGTCCTTAGACCTAAAAAAAGAAAATTAAATGTTTTTTAATTGTTTCAGAAAATATAATGGAAATAAGAGTAACAAAAAACGCGCTAGCCACGCTCAAAGACGAACTCATAATAACATCAAAAGAAGTCGCTGTTCTAATAAAAGTTGACGCTGCGACCCCCGTCCATTCTCATGATTCAGTTACAATTGAAGCACTGACCTGCTGGGACGATAAGTGGAAACACCTTGTTATTAGCAATCAACATTTTTACCTACAAACTAAAGGTTCAACCGCCTATAGCACACTCTACAGTTTTATAGGCACTCAAAAATTAATAACGCCAAAAGTCACCAGTGCGCCGCCATGGCAATGGCTATGCGAACTGTCTGCGCATTGGGATGGATGTAAAAGTTATGTACTTCACAATTTTTCGGTAAAAGTTAATATTTATAATCAAAACGAAACGAATGATTCCACCCGTGAAAAAATACCGTTACATGAGTATCGAGGACCTGCACAACCAAAACAATTGACATGCGGGTCTACAGAAATTAAAGACCCATCAGACAGACCCAAAAGCGCTTTACATGAAGATAACGGTGTCAATTCGTCTAGCCAGCAGGCAAATTCAGCAAAAAACCATATTGAACCTACAGAAAAAAAAATTATGAACAGGAACCGTACAGAACCGAAGTATAGAAATCGGAATGATAAAAACCAGATGTCTACAGAAAAAATAGATGGAATGGACAGAGGGGTGGAACCTGCAATTAAAGACTATTCCTCCAGCGAGGTTGTATGTGGCGAGGCGACAACATCAACAACTTGGGTGATATTTTCGGTGGCGTCAGTGGTTATCTTCTTAGTAGGATTGGTAATTGGCGTCTTCTGCAGACGCCCTCGGGCACGCCAGCCGGAGCAGGAGCCTAAGCAAACAGATGAGCAGAAGGACGAGCATATTTATGATGAAGTAAGTTTTGAACGTGGTGTAGGTGTGATGCGGGTGCTTGGTGGCTCTCTTTTTAACTCTTAACTGGTCGCGTCTAAAAAGTTCCGTATATGATCGCGTGGGGCATGCAGCACCCCTAATAAGTAATACCCCTAATCAGATTTTTGGTTATGAGAACAATTTGCTGCTTTCATTGTTCATTGAACTCAAGTTCAAGGCACACTCTGACTGTCCAAAAACAAGCACCTCATGCGACTGTATTACGAACATTACATACATTTAGGAAGCTACCTGTAAGAACAGCGTGCTAAATTCAATTTTTAAAAGTGATGAGTCTGTAAACATGCCTTGGGGTTTCTGACACCCCACGCGACAAATTAAGGGTTAAGGAGTGAGATAAAATTTATCACTCATCTAGCTCCCAAGACGCAGCTCTGCTCACTTTGTTGCTAAATGAAGCTGTTTGAAAAGTATGAATAAAATTATTCAGTTTTGTATTTTTGTCTTAGGTTGACGCCAAATGCTCTCACACTCGCCCCCCTCTCCCCGCTCCGGAACAAGCCGTGTACATCTACAATAGTCCTTATGATCATACTTTTAGATATCAAAACAGATTGATTTGAATGCTGGATGGAAACAAGGAAGAAAATGCAAAAGATGAGTTTTGTATGTGATTTTTATAATATTAAGTTCTTAAGGTATAATAAACAATTAAAGAACAGAAACAAAAATTAGTATTTACAATAAACAGTTGAGCTAACTGCAGACTGTTGCAAATAATGTAGAAGTAGCTCCAGTGCCGGATTAAGACTACTTGAGCAATCCACGCCTGTGGCCCCCCCCTATTCAAAATTTATCTAAAAACGGTCTATAAAAAAATAAGTATTTCATACAACGAAATAGATCATTACGTACCTTAGAATATGTATGAAGGATAAAAGATATACATGGAGTAGGTATTACATACAACAAAACCAAAGATAGAATTTAATGAATACATATCGAACATGATGGTGTCACGCAAAGTGGGCCAGTCTGAAAACCAGCGCTGTTTTGTACCTATCCTGGTGCAGCGCAGGAACGGGTGAGTGTGTGAACTTAATAATAAATCTTATCTATCTATATATCATGATTATGATTACCAATGAGCCTGATTTTAAGTACATAATAGTAGGAGGATAATGCTGCTCTACTTGATGGTAACTTGGATGTACCAATTGTTGAAGCTTTGTCTGTTTTTTTATCTTTTAATTTCTTATCTCAATATAATAAAATACAAAACTTCTAAGGTTTACATTTAGATCTTGTTATTTCCAATATTGATTGTTTGGTTTCTCAAAAGTCTCAACATCTTGTACCCGAATATAAATATCACCCTGCATTAAATATTTATTTTGATAATATTTATTTAAATTACTTACGTCCCCCTAAAAGGATAATTAAATTATTTAAAATTGCAGATTATTCAGGTATCTGTACTGAGCTTGATTCAATGGACTGGCGTTCTATCTTAGATCTTTCAAACACTGAAAATTCGGTTCTTTATTTTTATACCACGGTAAATAAGTTAATAGACAAGCATGTACCTTGCAAGGATGTATATGAGCATGGTAGATACCCATTTTGGTTCAGTAAAAGTATGATTAAAATTGTTAAAGAGAAATTAAAATACCATAAAAAATCGAAAATATTTAAAAATCTAGATGGTTATGAAACTTTTTGTAAATTACGTGTTAGACAGAAAAGAGTTCAGTCTGTATGCCTCTCTTTAGAATATGCAGTCTAAAATACAAGAAAATAGTAAGTACTTCTGGAAATTTGTGAAATCCAAGCGCATCAACTTGGATTTTCCTGAATCAATGTGTCTTAGAAACATTTCATCATCAAAAGGTGATGAAATATGTGATCTATTTAATAGCCACTTTCATTCTGTATTCGAGCCTATCTCAGCTCTTCATTCGCCTAATTCAGCTCAACCTATCAACAATAACATTAACTTGCAGACCATTCAAGTTACAGTAGAACAAGTAATTAAATATCTAAAATCTTTAGACACCAGCAAAACTGCAGGTCCTGATGGAATACCGCCATTTTTTCTTAGTAAGTGCTCCGAGTCATTAGCAATGCCACTATCTATAATATTTAATCTTTCTCTGAAGTCGGGTCTTGTTCCTTTGGTGTGGAAAAAATCTTATGTTGTTCCCATGTTTAAATCGGGCGACAAACACGACATAAGCAACTACCGCCCCATTTCAAAACTAAGTACTATCCCTTAATTATTTGAGAAAATTGTTTATGATGCTAAGTATGTATCCAGTCATTAGACCCGTAATTAATAATACAGGAACAGCATGGTTTTGTAAATAGAAAATCCACTGAGTCAAACTTATGTGAGTTTGTAGACATCTTGTCACAGTGTATGGACTCAGGTTTTCGGGTAGACGCCGTCTACACTGACTACTCCAAAGCCTTTGATAATATATCTCATGATATTTTGATACCAAAACTGTTATCAACCGGAGTACACGGTGATTTGCTTTGATGGCTTGAATCATATTTACGTGATCGTAGTCAGGCTGTTGCAATCAAGGGATTATGTTCATTTGTTCCCGTTACTCCAGGCGTGCCTCAAGGATCCCGTCTGGGGCCGCTACTTTTTAATATTTTTATTAACGATAATAATACTTGTGAAGAAAAAGAAAAGATTTTTAAGGTAATAACGTTTTTAAAGGATTGCGATCTGCTTAGATTAACTACATACTGCAAAGATAATATCTTATTTCTGAATGTAAGCAAATGTAGCTGCATCACTTTTTCTCGCAAAAAATCAACAATTAATTTTAATTATCGCTTAAACGATGTTCCACTTGAGAGTAACGGAAGTTAAATCGCTAACTCATTGACAATAAGCTGACGTTTAAATCCCAGATTCAAAATATCGATACCTCTGGGCTCAAAAGGCGTAAAGGACAAAAGGCAACTATACAGGAGGCAAAAAAAAAAAGCTTTTTTGACAGTAGTTTTTTTTGTTTTTGGTGCTATTTAGACGAAACCTAGGAAGAAAGTACTTAGAATTTGTGGTTCTTTCTAAAGCTGTGTTGATAAACTGTCCTAGTGTTATATTTACTGAAATAAATTTCCTATACGACCATAAAATTACAAAAAAATTACGCCCCAAAAAATCAGTCTGTGCGAGCAATCTTACAGCGTAAAGCTACTTATTTAGGTCAAAACTATAAAAATCAAGGTCGTAATTGACAAATTTAATATTTTTAAGATCGTAAAGGATTGATTAGTAAGCCTAAATATTAATAAATAATTTTTTTTCTTCTATGTAGTTTTTTACGCAAACAGAACTCATTATAATAAATATTCACTGGTATTTTTGACATTTATTTACCAATTTCTCCCGACGGTTCAACAGATTTACACTGTCGTGGTCACGGGACGGTTAGAGTACTGGAGCTACCGGCTCTGCGAAGCAGGGGCAGCATTTTTGTGTTTTTTTTCACAAAAAATGCTCCCGGGTTGGTGCTCAGGGAGTTTGCCAGCTCCAGATGCAACACCCTCGTCGATAAGCAGGTGAAGAGTGCTCCCCAGCGCTTTTCTCGACGGCGCCCTATAGTTACCTGCATGGGACCAAAGTAGTCGATCCCGGTACAAGTAAAGGGTGGCTGATGGTGTGCCAGCCGTTCTGCTGGCAGGTCTCCTTGCGGCAGCGCCTCCGGCCTCGCCCGCCTCACGATGCACCACTGGCATTGGCGGACGGTTTTCCTTACCGCGTCTCTAAGGGACACAATCCAGAACTTCTGCCGCAGCTCGTTGACTACCGTCTCGCTGCTCCCGTGATGGAGCTTTCAATTGTCTATTAAGAGTGAGGCTAATCTATCTTTACCGCCAAGGACTGGTGATTTCCATTCTTCCCCGCTTAGCTTCTACGGTCTTACTGTTCTCGTCGAGATCCACTTCGATTTTCTTTAGGCGGCTTGACTTTTCTATTGGCCCCATGGTGATGTTGTTGTTGGTTTGTTGTATAGTTGGATATGTTGTTTAAAAATATTAAAGGTGTTGTAAAAACAATTTTTGATTCAGGGTTCCTTTTGCTAAATATTAGGTCCTTACATATGAAATTGGCGTTTTTCGTACTGGCCACTTTAATCACAAATTTCTCCTCTTTGGTAAGGAATTCCAAATTCAAATTTGTACAGCTATAGACTCATGTATTTGTGCTTCGATGATCGTCATTCATTTGTTTTTTTCTTCTGTTTTTTTCTGTTTGCGTCACTCATTTTACAAAATGGAAAACTTAAAATATCGCATTATTTACGAGTACGAGTTCCGCCGTGGCACTAGTGCTGCGGAAACAACTCGAAGGGTGAATGATGTGTATGGCGGTCGTGTTGCAAAAGAAAACACAGTTCGTTTTTAGTTCCAACGTTTTCGTTCTGGAAATTTTGACCTGCAGAACAAGCCCCGTGGACGGCCTGAGACTCAAGTTGATAATGAAGAGTTGAAGGCTATTGTGGAAGCGGATCCATCGCAAACCACGTCCGAGTTAGCTGCAGGCTGCGATGTTAGTGATAAAACTGTTTTAATTCACTTGAAGCAAATTGGGAAGATTAAAAAGCTTGAAAGGTGGGTACCTCACGAATTGACTGAAGCAAACCGGCAAACGCGCGTCGACTGCTGCGTTACATTACTAAACCGGCACAATAATGAAGGTATTTTAAACCGAATCATTACCTGTGATGAAAAATGGGTTCTTTACGATAATCGGAAGCGCTCAGCGCAATGGTTGGATCCTGGCCAGCCAGCCAAATCCTGCCCCAAGCGAAAATTAACCCCAAAAAAGTTACTTGTAAGCGTTTGGTGGACTAGTGCCGGTATTGTTCATTACAGTTTTCTCAAATCTGGTCAGACTATTACGGCTGATGTCTATTGTCAGCAATTGCAAACCATGATGGAAAAGCTAGCGGCTAAACAACCTAGGCTGGTCAATCGCTCCACGCCACTGCTGCTTCACGACAACGCTAGACCACACACTGCGCAACAGACGGCTACTAAATTAGAAGAGCTTCAATTGGAAAGTCTAAGACATCCTCCGTACTCCCCGGACCTTGCTCCAACAGATTACCATTTTTTTCGAAATTTGGATAACTTCTTGCAAGGGAAAAAATTCAACTCCGATGGGGCAGTCTAAATTGCCTTCAAAGATTTTATTGATTCCCGTCCGACTGGTTTTTTTAGTAAAGGGATCAATGAACTACCTATAAGATGGCAAAAGTGCATAGAAAATAATGGTTCATACTTTGATTAATTAAATATATTATATTAAAAAATATTCGACTTTTTGTTCCTCCCATACAAAACGCCAATTTCATATGTAAGGACCTAATATTACCTCGTGTGTTCATAAGTTTTGAGACGAACTTATTTAATTAATTTAAAAAGAAAGTAATTCATGCAACCTTTTTTAAACTTTTAAAATTTAAAATTTCGAATGTTTTGAATCAGAAAAAATATACATTTGAATATTTGTTTCATTCTCCGTGAAAATGGCGCCAACAAAAGATTTGCGTGCGACTGTAATTTCACTGTTTCAAGCAGGAAAAAAACCAATGCAAGTTTTTAGTGAAATCCAAAGTTTGGGATGTAGTCGGAACTTTGTGTATTATACCATAAAGAGGTACAAGGAGACCGGCTCTTTAGAAGACCGTGGAAGATGTGGCCGCCCGCGGTCTGTAAGGACGCCCGCCAACATCAAAGTAATCAGAGAGCGAATTCGTCGCAACCCTTGCCGGACTCAAAAGAAATTAGCTCTGCAGACCAACATTTCGCGAATATCGGTGAACAGGATACTTAAATATGATCTTAAACTAAAGGCCTACAGTCGAAGGAAAGTGCATTATTTAAACGAGCGTCTTCGTAAATTGCGACTGGAACGATGTCGGAACCTATTGAAGAGACACGATCCAAAAAATATCCTGTTTACCGATGAAAAGATCTTCACAGTGGAAGAAAAGTTTAACCGGCAGAACAATAAGGTGTACGCCAGAAGTTCAAAGGACGTCCAGCCATCTGTACGCAATGTCCAGCGCACTCATCATCCAGCAAGTGTGATGGTTTGGTGGGGTGTTTCCTACGAGGGGGTCACTTCGCTTCATTTTTGCCAGCAAGGCGTCAAGGTGAAGGCACAAAATTACCAAACCGACATATTCAAAGCGGTGGTTAAACCATTAAATGATACGCTATTCGCTGGAAAATACTGGGTTTTCCAACAGGACTCTGCTCCCTCCCATAAAGCTAAGACTACCCAACGTTGGCTGGAGGCCAATTTGCCAGGCTTCATTCGGAGCGAAGATTGGCCCTCGTCAAGCCCTGACTTGAATCCTTTGGATTATTCTTTATGGACGGAATTGGAGCTGAGGGCATGCAGAAAGTCTGACCCAAACCTGGATTCTCTTAAGTGAGCCCTTATTAAAGAATCGAAACGGATTCCCATTGAAAAGATTCGTGCCGCCATAGATGAATGGCGCACGCGTTTGAAGGCCTGCATTGAATGCAAAGGCGGCCATTTTGAATGATTTATTTTTAAATACAGATCTAGATGTCAGTAGTTTTAATTTTATTATCCAATAAATGAATACTCAACTTAGCTCCAAAAATATTTTAGTTTTTCTGTGTCTCAAGACTTATGAACACACAAGGTAATATTAGCTGTAATAAAATCATAGCTGTACCTTATTAGGTTAAAAGGAAAACTATCAGAGTTAGTATGCATTTACTTATTTATTTATTGAAGAAGATAGAAGTTTACAGCTTAGGAACCAAAGCACTCACTATCTTATGCTAATGACTATAAATCTAGGTTATAATTTAAATATACTAAAAGACTTTTAACTATCCCACTTAGCTTGTCGTGGAATATGTCGACATGCTGGAACTCGTGCACGAACTCGTTCAGTAGATGAAGTGCCCGAACCGTTGGTGCATTGTTTCCGTGCTTGGTTCGGAGGGTGATGCCACCGAACAAGCGATGCCGCCGACATCGTTGCTAGTTAACGAGTAGT
This sequence comes from Eupithecia inturbata, assembly GCA_963662085.1. Classification (NCBI taxonomy): domain Eukaryota; kingdom Metazoa; phylum Arthropoda; class Insecta; order Lepidoptera; family Geometridae; genus Eupithecia; species Eupithecia inturbata. Next base: position 1,274,594 of record OY759180.1, on the reverse strand, counting down.
TGATCAACTTATAAAATGTGCTTTGAAAGGTAAATAGGGCAATTTTATGTTGTTTGTTTCCATTTAAAATTGAGGTTGTTGTTTAAAACAGGTAAATAAGTATAAGTTAATAAATTAAGCAACTATGGAACCCTACATTGCGCGTGGCCCGACACGCACTTGGCAGATCTTAATTTCCAAGTTAACCACGTGCAGTACATAATGTAAGCACCTAGTTTATCAATATTGTTAGAAAGGAAATATCATCTTACTCGATTTCTCTTTGAATATAGCTCCAGTGATAGTTCCATGCCTCTGTATCAAACACTTCTTCTTCTCCGTTTCAAGGCACACGGTGGGCGGCTTCAGATTAGGCTGAAGCTTGCAAGCCTGCTCTGAAATCGCGACTATGATGCCCGCAGAGTCGACGTGCACAGATCCTTTGGAAGCCAGGCACAGGCCCTGATGATCAGCTACCAAGCATCCGTTAATGTTCGGCGTCGACATTATCTCTTCGATAACTTTGTCTAACTCTTTTTCCATGTTTACAAATTAATTTGCTGGTTCTTGAATTTTGCAAAGGAAAACAGAAAATTGAACAGAATTTGTTTTGTTTTTGTAGCTTGACACTTGACAGTAAAATGACAGACATGACATCTGGAGGATGGCAATTCCTCGTTTTCAAAAGAACTGTCATATTGCCAATTGTATAGATCCTACAAAGAAGTCAAGTCATAAGAACTGTCAAATTTGACAGTTCTTTTTTTTTCTTTGTTTTTTTTCTTTTGTTATGGATCAGTTGAGCTACGTGTAGATTTTTTGCAAGAGTCTGCAGTTAGCTTAATTGTTGCAATTGTAAATACTAGTTCTAATTTGTTTTTATTAAAGAATTGTAATTTTCTTTGTCATTAAAGGCTTCCGTTCTTTTGATAATTGTCGAGCTCGAGCATCGACTGGGGCAAATTCTCGCCAATTTATCACTCGATAGTTATATATCAAAAAAACTGTCTTATTTGACAGATCTTTCATATAAAAACTGTCAATTGTGACAGTTCTTTTAATAATTATCGAATGTTAAATTGGCGAGAATTGGCTTCAATTTTGATCCAGGAATATGGAGAACAATTTTCTTGTCAATCAGTGAGTCTGCGGTAATCTAGCTTTATAAATTATCGGGTGATAAATATTAGGGTTAACATATAAGTGCTTTACATTTAGATAATTATCATACCATGGTAGCAATGTAACGTAAAATTTTAATCGATTTTTACAGAGTTCATTATAATTAGTCTGGACTAATTATTTATTACATGTAATAAAATAAACCCATATCGATATTCTGATCACGACCCAGCCCGGAACGGCACATCACTACTTGCACGTGGCTTATCAGAGAAAAAAGGTAAGCAAATAATTGGTTATCAAAGAAAGGGATGCACAGCTGGTGACGTCGACCGGCCAACCAAATTAAGATTAACTCCGTCAAAACTAAAATGAATTAGCAAATTTTATTCTAGAAAGAAATCAGCTAATCTGTGAAAAGTTATTCCAGGAATCTGTTTTATAATTTGAGATCTTGCTCTTTTCCACACCGTTATATGCTACAAGGAGCCATTGCACCAAGGATATGTAGTAGTAAGCGAACGCAGAGATATTCACGGGTCGCTGATCTGGAAGGCAATTCTCGCTAATTTATCACTCGATAAATATGGCAAGAACTGTAAAATTTGACAGTTATTTTGATAATTATCGAGTGATATATTGGCGAGAATTGCCTTCCGGTCGTTACTGGCCGAACGTTAGAGGGCGTGGGTTTTTAAATGATCTATTTGCTTAATGTGTTAACTGAAAGCGTTCGCCTTTTAATAGGCGTCTATTGGGTAACAGGTCGGTGAGCTCGAGTGTTAGATTGGCGAGAATTGCCTTCCTGTCTGCCACCTAATTGAAGTTGAAGTTGACACAGTCAATTGACTTGATGTTTGATATACACACATACACGAAATGACACTGACAGCCTAGAATACGTGTGCCATAGAATAGGTAATACCTACACAATCGTAGATCTGTGCTGTGCATGCGCTACGTTACAGATGTAAAGCAGCGGGTAAACGCCGCCGGTGAAACGGTGTGTGAACCTACTGTACACCCGTAGCCACCGCTGAATACAATTTGGCTGCCAGTAAAAAGCGGTGGATGTTTGTTAAGTACTTCTTCGACTACGAAGTAACTAGGTTGCAGACTGTTGCATTGCAAACAATCTAGGGGTACCAAACTCAACTTAAATTTCTGAAATTCCGTTTCCGAGTCTTCGACACGGAACCTAACACACTCGCGCGAAATTCAAATATTTTAGGCCACGCCAGCCTTAACGACATCACCCGGCCGGGCCTTTATCATCGCTAGCGTACCCTTCGATCAATTAAGCGTACCAGCTATTCTCGAACACTATGGTCTGTTGCATGTATGACGATGGTAAGATGCCCGACGAGGGCTCCCATGGGAGTTGGGGAGGCCCATTGTGTGGGACGCTACATGCGTCGACACACTTGCGGCTTCGCATCTTCCGAGGACATCCGTAAGGGCTGGTGCGGGGGCAGATTTGGCCGAGAAGGCGCAAAAACACAGGTCTCGACAGAGCCTACACATTTGCTCCCCTTGAAGTCGAAACCCTAGGTCCGTGGGGTACCGAGGCAATCCAGGTTTTAAGAAAAATATCTGAGCGTCTGGTCGAAGCGACGCGTGATCCGAGAGCTGGTGAGTATCTGGCGCAGCGCAGCACACTGCCATTGCCATAAGCCATACAGCGGAGCAATGTAGGCCACCAGTCAGAAGCGTCTTGAGGACGCTTCTGACTGGTTTTGATATGGATCAGTTCTAATTTGTATCGATTACTTGATTGTAAATTACTTTGTTCAAAAAACTTTAAAAAAAAACGTGGTTTTTAATATTTTGTGCGTTCTACAAGGAATATAAATAGTACCCCAGGAGTTTAGGAATTAGGAGTCTGACATAATTTGCAAGTCCCCCTCGGACTCGTAAATATCCAAAAACGATTTCCACTGGGAAAAAACCTACCTTTTCTCGTCACCGTTACCAACCTTGTATAACAAAAACTAGTACATAGGTAGGTAGGTACCTACCTACCAACATCCTAACTCTAGGTAGTGCCTACATAAAAGCTGCTTATGTAGGTATACATAAGCAGCCAATTGCCATGCCATGTCATTCTGCAAAATAACTTGTTTATTTTTTGTAGCCTATATGGCCGTACGGATTGTCAGCCAACCAACATATAAATGTTATGGTTAGTCGGTATTCAGTCGTTGGCGCGGCGAGCGTGTGCGTCTGGCCTTCGTTATTTCCAACATGATCCAGCTCATTGTTTACAGTCTGCTGATATTCCTGACACTGCTGGCCGTCGCTGACATCATCAGCACTTGCTGGGAAGATGACAGAGTCAAGCGGAGATGCAGGTTTTTTTCTGGTGCGTAAATCTATCTACCTACCTATTCACTCCGGCCAAGTTGTTTTAATCATATGGTACCGTAAAAACTCGCTGCTGTCTTGTAGCTTCTAAGTGAGTGGCATTAAGAGTAGAATTTTTATAGTAGTTACCCAGGTACCTAGGTAGTTTTAGGCATAAAGTTTTTAGTATATTTTATTGTGGGATATTTTATTGCAGAAAGCAAATATTGTGCACTGATTAAGAACTGACAGTAACAATGTGCCAAGCCAGGCCAATACCGTTAAGATTAGGCAGTTATGTATCCCATCCGATGAATTAACAGAACCAAACCAGTTCCCAACAACGGGCTTTCACCACAGTAATAATGATATCTTTAGATAAGTAGATATCATTATCGTGCTTTCACAAAGAATGTAGTCTGTGATTATTTAAAACCAATTTAGTTTAAAACTTGCATGCAATTTGGAGACGTTTTAGATTATTTTTAAGCTCTTAATAATTTTGTAATATGTCTGGTAGGTTCCTCGAGGTACCTATCCGACATATTACCTTGATATGATAAATGCTCAGATAAATGCTTCAACATCTTTGTAGTGTCGAGGTCGACGCTCGGTTTTCCGAGAACCAATTGTAACAAACTCCGGATGTTAAAACCAAAGCACTTTGCAAATAACAATACCGATACCGACCGAGTACCGACAGTCCGGCCTGGCCGTAATGTTGACCCACTTTTATTACTACTCGATTATTAGAATTTTCGGAATTATTTACTAATGTGGAATGTAAGCGGGTTAACTAGTTATGAACCTAACTTGAGTTGGAAGAACTCACCCCGAAGAACTCCCTCGTTAAGGCTGGTGTATGGCCCTACGGTCTTGAGAACACAAAATAATTAGGTAGGTATCTGTATTTGGATATTTCTTCTAAACGCTATTGAGTTTGAGTATTTTTCTTTCACTCAAATATTTTTAAAGTATTTTACACAAACTGAACATTTCACGAATAAAACAAATTAAATAACTAGGTATTACGGCTACAGATAATTATTTTGTGTCCTCAAGGCCGTTGGACCATACACCAGCCATAAGGGATGAAACGTTGGTGTTCTTCCAACACACTAAGTTCGTAGTTAATTCGCAATTCATAATACCTAGGTACCTACCTAGGTAAGTTATTCTAACTACGATAGTTTTTTTAGTAAAATTTTCGGTTATTTGGTTGAAATCAAAGAGCTTGGTTAAAGCACGTTTACGGAACCACAACATACATTACCTACCCATATTGGTGGATTGTGTACCTATTTAATAAACCCACAATTTTTACACAATTTGACTGAACAAACATTATTTAAATATTCAGTTCATCACGTACCATGTAGGAAGTCGTTGGATGGGCTCAAGATTACCATAAAAAACCAGTTTGCAGCAGGTATGTACAGGTACCTAGCAGGTAGGTACCTCCGATATCGGATAGGTTGCTTCTACCAACGCGCAACGCTTTATTCACAACTCGACCATCATTTATGTCTACGCTGTATAAAAGTAAACATACGGTAGGTAGGTAGGTATTTGAATATTGAGTAATATTCAAATTCCACTTACTCTGAAACGTCGATGAGGGTCACCCTTTCTTTTAAGACACACCTAAAGCTGTGAGCAAGGTGATTATGATTATCTACTTAGAAGCCAAATAGTTGGTTGTACCTAAAAATTAAGAAGTAGGTACCTTACCAACTTATTAATAGGTATCCAACTCACCCATTGAGTTAAAAGTACTACAGTAATACTGCAGGTACTACACCTACAGTAATATTAACTCGAGGAAGGCAATTTTTGACAGTTTTTATATAGAAGGACTGTCAAATTTGACAGTTCTTTTGATATTTATCGAGTGATATTTTGGCGAGAATTGCCTTCCAGATCTACGACGACGCACCTAACCTAATGGGCTCATTCATGTTGAAGTTGAAGCTGTAACATAGGTACCTAACTTAAGGGACCTACTCTTGTACACCATGAACGCAATAAACAATCTTGAATCTAAGATTGAAAATTTTAAGAGGTCTGTGGAAAATTAAAACATTTACTTACCTAGTGGATAAGAAATTAACGTGAACCTAACCCAGGTTCACTGTTCACAGTAGCAGTAATTTTATTTTTTACAAAATTTATAGGTATTATGTGTTTTAGATTGTCCAACCACCTGCAAAATGTAATTAATACACTATACTTAGGTAACTACTTACACAGATTAAATAATATGCCTCCGCTAGCTATACCTAGAGCTAATTGAACCGTTCACGTAGAGTTCATGGTACCACTAGTCTTTGTAGGTATACCTACCATGATATCAAATACAACCTAGGTAGGATCTTAGCTACTAAACCTCATAGGGACATATTTATTAAAGTAATTAATTTTGATTGAAATACCGGTAAATAGACTGCGCGAGCCTGGCATGTAAATAAAATAAATAATAAAAAAATATAACCCGACTGCGTTGTATTAATAGATCGTGTAACTGAAAAGCAAAAAAAACATCCTTTCTATATTTTCCAGTTAAGTTGATCTTAACTGGAAAATATAGAAAGGATGTTATGATAAACAACGCAGTCGGAGTATGTTTTTTATAATGTAATTTATTTTATATTTTTCAGTTATCATTATCATAGATTTAATTGTCCGAAAGCCCAGAAGATAAAAAAGAACACTTATTCTTATGGAATCGAAAAAAAAAACAAATTAATGACACGGTGTATTCACAACACAACTGGTTGCAAAACTTAGTTGCCAAAGCGGCCGGAGCGGACCCAGGCGGTCAACCACCCAAGTACCTATTGACTGCGCCGGATATGGCGGCGTTGCTTATTTTCGTAATCGGACGAGAACTGTAAAACTGAAGAAATAAAATAAAAATACAACAAAATTTAGTTCGTTTTCCTAAACTATTTTTACCCTAGCCACTTCCACTTCATGACGATTCATATGACACCTCACATGTCGAAATCCGTTTACCTGTTTAGGCTGCAGGGCGTGACAAAGAAACCTCATAATATCTACATACCCTCGAAAAACATAACATAAACCTCCTTCTTGCACAGTCAGGTAAAAGAATGCCTGTAGGTATACTCATAGGCCTTTTTTTTATCAGTGGGTAAATTGATGTTAAATAGTTTGGATGATTGATCCGAGTCGCGTAGAACTAAGCTGGCATGTAAATAAGAAGGCCTATATCTGCCATCAATTCAATTCAATACGTTTATTTCAGCCATACATAGATTAATTAAAACAAAAGTTCCTAAGATAAAAACACCATAAAATAATGGAACACACAATCTGGGACACACAATCTTCAGGCACTATGTGTGCGCGTCCAGTGTATCATCAAAGCGCAGTGTCCGACCGTGTCCAGCCTTCCAGCTAAAAGTTTCAGATAGCTACCGCAACGGGCTGAGATCCGACGATTGAAGCACCTATTCTGAACCTACCGTAAAAGCTTATCATATCATGGGAATTCAGAATACCTATCTCGGAGAGGCTCTTTACTTGGATGGCTAGGTTTTGATGAATTTATTATATAAAAGCCTTGTTTTGTTCCAGCTCCATACTACTACGTGAAGAACCGACTTAAAGGCAGAGCGACTTTGAAAGAAGAGCCCACGCCACCACAGAAAGAAACCAAGCCTACCACTGTGTACGAAACCGTATGAGAGAGATGCACTCACTGAAATTGAAATAAAGGCTTTTATTAAAACTAGGAGTTAAGTTTGAGCTGTTTGAAAAACACATACAGTTAGTTTGTTTGGAGCTGGCCTTCAAAGTAACCTTGAAATTAAAGAAACGGTAAAACATAATCTGTTTTTTTAACCGACTTCAAAAAAGGAGGAGGTTTTTAATTCACCTGTCCGTCTTTTTTAAGGTTCCGTACCCGAAGGGTGAAAACGGCGGAACCCTATTACTAAGCCTCCGCTGTCCGTCCGTCCGACCGTCTGTCACAGGGCTCTATCTCATGAACCGTAAGAGGTAGACAGTTGATATTTTCAGCCAATGTGTATTTCTCTTGCGACTATAACAAGAAATAAAAATCAAATTAATAACAAAATTAAAGGGGGCTCACATACAAACAACGTGATTTTTTTGCCTTTTTGCTCCTAATTTGTCGAGGCTGTATATCTTGAACTACAATACATGAAACTTTCTATAAATAAGTAATACTTCAACTTTAATAACAACAAATACTAAAAATTAAATAAAGTTGAAAATTGAAAGGGGTCTCCCAACAAGTGCAAATTTGATGTTCTTTGAAAAAGTTGACTGATTGTTACGCACGGAATCCTTCGTGTGCTAGTCGACTCGCAGTTGGCGGTTTATTTTATGTATGTTTGTTACTTAATACCTGCGCCAATGGATAACCGATTTTGCTGATTCGCTCACTATTGTATAGAGAATGATCTCGAGGTGGTCCCATAAAAATATTAGGTATTCCCAAAGATTCTCACGATCTTTCTCTGCGCTCTTCTGAAACTCTTATGCTTCAAGTCCCTGTCCACTCTACTTCCTTCTACGACAACTCATTCACTGCGCGTGCTGTACAGCTTTGGAACACTAAGAGTCTCAGTAAGGCGTGCAAAGTCACTACCAATATTCAAGAATATGGTAAAGGAACACTATTTGTCCTGCTGTCACTGACTACACCCTAGTTTCCCTTTATACAATTAGAGTTATGTATAATTATTTAGCTATTTTTGTTGTATAATGATTTGAATTTTGTAATTTGTATTAGCTGCTTTACATAAAATGCATACAGATTCCCATGTTAAATCCAACGGTCCTACCCAACAAACATTTCATAAGTCGCCACAACGTGCCGATTCTAACTTTTGGTTTCAACTCTGGTAGTAAAGACGTCGCTATCACGTTAACAAAACCCAGAAAAGTCCCATTTTATACGAATTAGTGTCGTAATAGAGTCATGTAGCAGTCGTATTAATCACTAACATGGTCGTGTAGTGGCCGTATAGATGTCGAGTTATTCACTTTTAATCGAGTTATGATGTTTATTACCGCTGCTTTACGACATTTTGTCGATTATGTAGTGTTAATTACGGCTTTTTCACGGGATTTTATTCTGAAGTGATCTCAAAGATATCGTGTAAAACTAGTAGGTATATCAGACAGTTTATTTTTAATGTGATATCATTTTTATCTTGTAAGGTAAGTACAGCCATTTTATTTTATAATTATTACGTAAGTACATCATTGAAACTAATTTTCAAATAAATAATTCAATTGGGAAATTAATGTTATCGGGTAATATGCGCTAGAAATCTCTATATAATTGACGCGCCTTACAAATTATTTAATTTTTAGCAATTATTTTACTTTAATTTGACGAACGTCATAAAGGCTACCTTAATACGACTTAGAGTTTTAGACACGACCGTAATACATTTTCTTAACGACTTTCCACTATGTGCGCTTCTTTTGTTGTCTGCCATATTAACGAAATTAGGGTTCAGTCAAATAAATCCTATGAGAAAAACCATTTTAGTGTTTCTGAAACTAGGTATAATTATGGCAGGAAATATAAATAATTACCGGTAAGCTATTTTCGTAATTTGATCAGAGAATCTCAACTTTCTGTTAGGTACCTACATATTTATGTATGGTTTTTCATTTTTAGGAATAGCAAAATAGGTATGTTTCCTAAACTATAATCCCACAAACGGACACCCACCTAGTTTTTTGGTTACGAGAAGGTACCTTTGTTTTTACCGCTCCGAGAGTAAACAACTACGAAACCGATAATTCTAAAAACTTTTGCGCTTCGATAATCCTAAAACAATAGGCTCACTTTCATGGTCACTTTCATAGTCGGAGTTATCACTTAGACATAATTTATGAAATATTTCATCTACTTCATCTTCTTCTGTTATAGAACCACTGGAACTCATTTCTGTGCTTTGAACAACATCACAACTTTTAGACCCACTTTGCACCGAACTCAAATCTCCAGAGTTCAAAATTAAACTTGGTACGGAACCCATTGCAGTCTTTTTACAGTTCACTTGTCGTGTAGAAATATTCGGTGTAATAATGTTGGAACTAAGAAGCGCAATATAGTTTTTTTTTACTTTTCTTTTAAAAGCACCACTTTTTTTACCTTTGACCAGCTTTGTCTGTTCATTTTAATGACTTACAACTGTTTTTCTATATTACAAAGATATGGTAGTACATCTGGTCGTTAAATAGTAGGATAAAAGGGTTCAAATTTACTTAAATAGTATAAGAGTGAAAATTACCACTCTTTTATACAATCGTCACGTAAAAGTAGATCTTGCGACTCTAACACGATTAATGCCGATGTAAAAGTCGTATAGACGTTACTAATATTTCAGCAGTGGTTTTACTACTGAAAGTTGTATAATTGTCGTATAAACAGTCGTATAGAAGTTTATAATGATGTCTATATACGACTAGAAATTGTATAAAGATAAGAGGCATTAAGTGATATTACACGCAAAAATTACTTCAATGCAATGTTTATACCATTTTGAGTAGCGTAACTTGTACTTATATGACTGAAATGTTTGTTGGGTATCCATCCACGGTTGTCTGGTAGAGATCGCTCTTGAGCGATAAGACAGCCAATTTTTTTTTTTGTAATTAGTATTTGATTTGTTAATTGTTTCGTAAAGTGTGCAGTAAATATTTTTCTATATATCTGTCAATCTATTAACTCAGTAGATTATGGAGGCGCCTAAGAGTGCCGATTAACATAATATTTTTATTCGTAATGTTTTCCAGCCGTGTTTATTGACATACTTAGTAGGTACCCATGTAAACTAGTTTAGTGTAGTAAGCATAAGTTTTATTTAAAAAAAAAGTCTGCATGACCGTTTCATTTTATGTACCAACCTATGTGATTATTGTTCAATAGTTACGTTGTTAGCACTTTCCGCCTGAGACACAGGTTTAACCTAGTTCAGTCAGGCACAAGTTTATCCTTTAGAATACAAGTTATAATCTAATACTCTTTTGTCCTGAGATACTTTTGAATTCATTATTATTATATGCGCCAATTGTTAATAGATTTTGATGATTCTTTCGTTGTTTTTTTTGATAAATACCTCTTTATTGACAAAGAAAATTACAATTCAATAATAAAAACAAATTAAAACTAGTATTTACAATTGAAACAATTAAGCTAACTGCAGACTGTTGCAAACAATCTACAGGTAGCTCAACTGATCCATATCAATACCAGTCGGAAGCGTCCGCCCAAGACGCTGGCTGCATTGCCCCGCTGTATGGCAATGCTGATGCGTTGCGCCAGATATCCGCCAGCTCTCGGGCCACGCGTCGCGTCGACCAGACGCTCAGATAACTTTTTAAAAACCCGGAGAGCCTCGGTACCCCACGGACCTAGGGTCTCGACCCCAAAGGGAGCAAATATGTAGACTCTGTCGAGACCTGGATATTTGCGTCTCTTGAGATCCTCGGCCAAATCTGCCGCCGCACCAGCCCTTACGGATGTCCTCGGAAGATGGGAAGGCGCAAGTGTGTCGACGCATATAGACCGAATGTTCTGTTGCCATCGTCACGCAACAGACCATTCGGTTCGAGAATAGCTGGTACGTTAGCGGTGACAAAGGCCCGCCGGATGACGTCGTTAAGGCTGGCATGACGAGATATCTGACCGGCGCCCCTAGTACACGATAATCCGTGATGACCAAGCTGTTCGACAGCAGTACCGCACTGGCACTGATGAGGCGCGCAACACATTGCACCCAACCGAAGACATGTTGCGATACGGAAAGTTACGGGATCCAATAAAGTGCCAGTGTTAAATGAAGGAAATGCTTGCAACCAATGTCCTGACTCCCATTTAGAAACAGCCAGGAGACGGACACGATCCGCAGAGCTGAAGCAAGTTTGTAGCACACTATTCCGTGTCAACTCACACAGAGGCCCGTCTCATTGCCGTTGAGACAAAAGAGATTTTGGGGGAGCAGAATTAGGGCAAGCATTATGCCAAGCCGTTCGAGCTTCGTCTAAAAATGAAATTTTGAATAGAATTCCAGGTGGGACCAAACAAGATGGCTTTAAATTTTTTTCAACTAAAGAACTAGTGCTGTAGACGGAAGACAGGAACGCTGCAGCGCTGGAAGGGCTACACTTGAAATTTTGCGTATACCTAAGCCTCCCAATTTGACAGGCAGGGAGGCCTGCGACCATGCCTTGTCATCTAAATCGACATTCAAAACCGATTTCGTTGTTGTATAAATATTGATTTTAAAGTTTGGTTCTACAGAGATTGCTATGAGTTCCGTAAAACGTAGGTTTCTAAAACATCATCACATTATGATCATTTCACTGTTACCTAGCTATCACCTAATGGTTTCCATGGCAACGGGCGTTAACAGTTTCATCCAACTGTCATCTAACTAAATTAGACTTGAATTTTAACTAGGTAGATGTCGCTACTAGGGAAATTAGATCGCGCTATCGAAGTGTAAACTCTATTTTTTGCGCGGTAACATTTATCATCAACCAGGGAAAGCAAGGGAGAGGTGATTTCGTCCGAGACATAAATTAATACGTAGACTGAGAATAAATAAATATTTATTATTATGATTATTATGATTGCGATAAGGCCGCCTATTGTCTGATTATGATATACCTAAATGTAAATATAAGGTTTTTATCTTTTAGTGCAATAAAGTATTCATTCATTTTTATCTATTCTCTGTCAACGGATGAATACCCGTTATACAAAAGTACTTTGTGGACCAGACTATTTACCGGAATTTGAAGTCGGTTTATACTTTTCGGTTTTAGTCGGTTTTTTAAAACACACCAAATTATTGTTAAATTTGTTCACCCTCAGCCAGCTCTATTATAGTCTGAGCGCCTGATATAAATAATTAAGCAAAGTCAGACGGGTATTGCAACTTTACAAATTTACAAAAATTTGGATAGAGATTTATGCCAATAGTAGCCGCATGCCCAGTGTGGGGATTATGCGCGTTTGTCAGGGGAGGCCTGCGTCCAACAGTGGATCAAAATAGGCTGTTGAGGAGAGGATGTGTGGTGAGGATTATACCGGTGTCCCATAATCACTGTGTGTGGTAGCAAAGCAAAACAAAAACAAGATCCGTCAAGTGCGAGTGTGACTCGCGCGCCGAGGGTTCCGAACAGTTGTCAAGTATACCAATATGTACTATAGACACTGGTTAGGTTAGAGACTTTGCTATTTGATGAATAGTTACCAAAAAATTAAAGGTACCTACATTTCAGATTTATCGGTTTGCAAACTTCGGAATATCGGTATTCGGAGGTACCTATAGTAAAATTTTCGACGTTTTTCATAATATTTCAAAAAGTATGAAACCTACAGAAATTTTAAAAACTGTTTTGAAATGTAAAAATTGATACCTTTCATTTGATAACCTAGATATTGGAGGTCTCTTTTAAAATTACGACATCAGAATTTTTACTGAAAATTTTAATTTTCATATAAGGTATTTTTCTTTTTTTTTCTTTTAATCTGTACAGGCGCACGAAATAATAAAATAATAATAATAAATTGTTTATTGACATAAAAGCTAGAGTAACAGACACTATGAGTCCATAGGCTCCTGAACTAGTTACAAACTGTGTTTCAGGAGCCAGTGGCTTTTCCAACTAATATCAACAGATAATTATAATATCAGAGCAACATAACTCATAACTAATCTTAATTCAATAATAAAAACAAATTAGAACTAGTATTTACAATTGAAACAATTAAGCTAACTGCAGACTGTTGCAAACAATCTACAGGTAGCTCAACTGATCCATATCAATACCAGTCAGAAGCGTCCCCAAGACGCTGGCTGCATTGCCCCGCTGTATGGCAATGCTGATGCGCTGCGCCAGATACCCACCAGCTCTCGGGTCACGCGTCGCGTCGACCAGACGCTTAGATAACTTTTTTGTGTATCAAATGAATTGTGTATCAAAACATATAGAGCTAGTGATTTCGAGCTTGTGCGTTAAAAAGTACATTGTATAAGTCGATATACTGTTTAGGTACTTATATTATATTGTGTGTGCGTTTGGCTACGAATACGAGGCTAATTAGACATTCACACAGGGCTTTACATGTCTGTGTACTAGCTTTTTGTCAGCAACAGTCCGTAGATTCCTGAATATATAGATGAGTTTTCTGATTGTCAATGCAAGTGATGTAATATGGAGATGATCAAGTGAGATGATCATCAATTATTATGACTCCTAGGTATTTAATGGAGTTAACGCGAGATAGAGCAGCGCAGTCACATGAAGTCATACGGGAGAGGTTACAGGGAAAAGTGTGTATATAAACTCCTCTATCAACCTTAGGGTTGTTAGAGGAGTTTAGGTTTCCAACAGCCGTCTTGCTATGACACATATATTTTGTTTTACTGGTGTTTAATGTGAGCAGACTGTGTACCAACCATTTTGTCACCACAGAGATAACATCCTCAGCCAGCTTCACGACACCAGGCCATGTTTTTTCGTGTAGGAGAAGCTCTATGTGATCTGCAAACATTAGCAGATCAAGACCAGGGAGGGAAGTACTACAAAATGTATTATTATTTTAAATTTCACGTTATTTGCTGCTGTAGTTGCAGAGATATTAACCCGTCGTCATGGGGGCTGGGTCATAATGACCCGGGACTTTTTTGCTAGCTTGCAGATTGGTAACTATGCACGTGACGTTGCCGTTGTTCTCAGTAGCTGGAGTCAGCAAATCGCTCTGAGCATTGTTTATAAAGTATCAGTTGGACGGCGACCGTGCTTGGAGTTAAGAGCGCCCAAAGTTGAAAAAGGTAAGTTTGACCCAACCCTGTACTCGGTGTAACAATTTCGCGCCATTTTTCAATGTGTGGTTTTTACGTTTTGTCATTGCTTTTGGTGTTGTTGTTGTTGTTGTTTTATGGTTCAAATATGATGTTTTTGTTTATTTGTTTACTTTTTGTCAGTGAATAATAAAAAATGGTCAAGAGGAAAGAGAACGACGGCGTATCGTTTCAATTCTTGAAGAATCGGACTCGGATGTCATGTCATCTGATCAGGAGTCCGCTAATGAAGAGGACTGTGTTAGTATGCGAAGTCATCCCAGCGACACAGAGCAAGACATCTCGGAAGATGATGAGTACAATGACCCACTATCTGTTGTTCAAACCCAAGAACTGTCAGACAGTGATAATTTTTAAATTTTTTATGCCATTTTGAACATGTCTGCCGTTAACGGTCTCATTATACATAGAATCAATAATGAGTCGAACCAAAAACGACGTCATTATTTGAAGAAACTAGGCCTTGCCCTTGTGGGTGAACATTTGAAAGCTCGCCAGAATGTGACATGTTTGCCTCGCGAAATGCGAAAAAAAATTCACAAATTTGTTGGCGAAAGTTCAGAGGAGCCACCAGCTAAAAGAACCAGTACTCGTAAAAGATGTCAAGTATGTCCTGCGAAGAAAGACCGCAAAACAACCAACAAATATAACAATATATTTTGCAACAAATATATTTGCCCTGAACATGTTGTACCTTTCTGCGGTGATTGCATTTTCAACGATGATTTCAATTAGTTTTTAGTAATTTTTTCCAAAGATGTCTTAGATATGTTTATAAAAGTGCCATAAAAAGTTAAAGAATGTTCATTATTGATAAGAAAACTTAGATAATGCTAAGAAATGCCAATTTTGTTGATTTTTAACGTGTTTTTTTTTAAAGAGGTTTAAATAAACAATAAAATTATCTGGTAACACAAATTCTAGTTTAATTTACAAAACCATGAAATTATAAAGCTGTAATCTTAAAAAAAAAACATAATTTCTTTTTAAAATGTAGAAATATCGTAGGTCAAAGTATCGGGTCATGATGACCCACCCCCACGTCCGTGTGGTCATTTTCCACCCCCATGACGCCGGGTTAAAGACGGAAAAAATTACAGAAAAAGCGAGACCATATGGGTTTCTAACTGATCTCCTATCTTCGGAACCCTAAAAATTACCTACTGAATAAAAATATTATCTAATAGTATAATGAGAATAATTTGATAATCGCAAAACCTCTCGGTTTGCGATTTTCAAACACGTTCTAATTTAGCTATTTTTAGGATCTGTTTAAAAATACTGTAATTTTTAGGTCAACCTAACTTAGAAAATTTAGAATTTGTAAAATTTAAGTTAGGAATCCTAAAACCACAAAATCGACACCAGGCTCCTAATAGGAAAACGTGGTAAAGTAAAACGGCGCTATTCTAACTAAAAATAAAAGTATGCAAACACACCAATCAGAATACCGCTACAAAAATACGGCTGACATGAAAAAATTACAAATAATTAATTTAATCTTAATATAATGTATAAAAGAACAAGCGATTTTCAGTGGACAAGGTAGCCCAAACCGCTGAATATAGAAAGCTGAAATTTGAAAAGCAGGTACTTGTTACGCTACTACACAACCACCCGCTAAGAAGGGATTTTTGGAAATTCCACCCTAAGGGGGTGAAAAAGGGGGTTGTAACAAAACCCTTAGGTTTAAGAAATATTATACAAATTAAGCTAAAAGAATCTCACAGGTAGGTAAGTGTAGAGAACTATCACGTTATGTAGTAAATAAATAAATAAAATTATGTAGGCTGCGAACATACCTAATCATGACTTTTAAATTAAGTCTGACAATAAATAGAGGGCACCTACTAAATGTAAACATTGACGTACTTACTCGTATCTACTGATGTACCTACCAGTGAAGTTCAGATTGTTTATACAGTCACTAGTGATTGTGATTACGACTTGAATGTCGTCGGGCGGCCGGCCACCGACCACACCACTCACACAGTCACCCAGTCCACATTGTATCGTCATGCTAAAGCGACGCGTTCTGACTCCGTGAGCGTCAATCCAAAATCAAACACTTTTCTTAGTTTTCCTGATTTATAAAACAAGTTGTTAATCAAATACCTATCGTATCGTTGCCGATGATGGCTTGGTTGATAGTGATCGTGTTGGCAGTGGTTGGTGCTATTTTCCTGGCGTTTGGTCTCCTGGATTCCCTATGGAGTGTGCTGGAGATGTTGGTGTCATATCTGATGCCGTATTTCCTGCCCGCTGAGGATCAGCCTCTGACAAAGAAGTTTGGACCCTGGGCTGGTAAGAATAATAACTCTTTTGATTTATCAGTAGATTTGTTTTCTTTATTTATATTGAGCTGCACTCCATACTTTTATTAACATACAAGGCTCCTTATAAATGTAAACAAGTTAACCTTGGCACTAATTTAAATTTTAGTAAATTATTATTTACTCAGGTACCTAATATTTGTAAATTAACATATATACCTAGTTTTCGGCCACATTTATGTCTAGTCCTTGCCCAGCCCAGTAGGTCGATGAAAGAAGGTACCTACTACGGATTTAGTTTCATTGTTTACAAAAACTAAGAAAACCGTTTGATTATAAAATCGATCCCTAAATAAACAAAGAAAGCTTGGACAAATAAAATATTGACCAGAGTTGCATTTTGCTAAGTACAAACCGAAACGCTTATTGAATACGAATGGCTGGGTACACGTGTTTAAATACCTAGGTATTTAACACGTGATTATCTGAATGTAAATCAATATTTGAGCTGACAGGCAGGTTGAAGTTGTGTATTTTTACTTTTTTATTGCAAAACTTCAAGAGCACACTCTTGGCCGGCGCGCAGTACGTTACACGTTTAAATCTTTTGACTTTGCTATTATGTCCCTAGAAAATAAAGTACTTTTTCTGAAGCAAAACGATTGGTTTAACATTTCTTAATTCTATAAATTAATAATTTTTCAAAAGCCATAACCTAATTATTCTATCTAACGGTAAAATACAAAAAATCGAGGGGAGCGCGTTGAAGTCTTTTCTATGGGCAAATTTCGCCATACAAAAGACTCAAACGCGCTCTTTCTTGTGTTAAAATATTTCACGTTTTATTTATTTTTATCCGGTCATTTAAATGGGTTAAATTAAACCGGCACCAACACGGAATTAGGAACAATTTATTTGTAAGTAGAAGTAGCTACGTATGTACCTACTCTGTTTCTTATGATATGACCCATAACAAGGTCAATTTAACAATAAAAAGAAGTATTCCGCACTTTTTATTTATTCTATGTAAGTTCCGCTTCTTTTTTTTAGACTAGACTTCTCTAGATTTATTTTTCGTAGATGATTCGATACGTATGTATTATATTTTCAAAGATTAAAAGAGAAAGATATTTCAATGATGACGTTTTCAAAGATTGTCAAATGTCTGTTACGAATAAGTAGTACAAAAATGTCCATGAGCTTATTTTGTAAGCCTAAAGAACTAAACCTAATTGATCTCTAAAACAAAGAAACGTAAGAATATTCCGTACGGTATGTACAAATAGACCATAATTCACCATCTTGTAAGTATTACTAGAGTGGAAGTCGGAGCGAATGCGAGTTGGAGTGACTGCAAGCAAAGGTCTTCACAAAAATGCATGTTTTGTTTTTTAAACTTCAAATTACAAAACATTTTATTTTATTTTCAAATGTCACTGAGTTATATGGAATGTACATATATATCGATGTCAAAAGTACACATTCAAATAAGAACTTATCAATTATCATCTGTTATTATATTTCACTGTTCTATGAGAAGAGTGAGATTGTAGGTACAATGTAGGTGAGAGACAAGGACAGCATCATCCCATACATCAAATATTTATTTAATTCTAATTTTCAGGACAAAAAGCAATGCGAAAAGGGTTATTGGTACTCGTCATGCTACTATGACTTTAAAATTTAAATATTAGCAAATAACTTATGTTTTATTTATGTGCCTACTTAACCTTTTTTTTTTTTTTTTTTTTTTCGATGGGAAAATGCTGTTTACGCATTACCTCTAGCCTGAGGAGGGCTAGAGGGGTATGTTGGGCTCTCCACTAAGCTACTAACAGTGTTAGTAGTTAGTGATATACCAACTAAAATCCCATCGATACTTCCTCTCTCACCTTAGTGCCAGAGCGTCTTCAAACCACTCGTCACCAGACGATTCGTTTGACGGCACACTGGCACTTGACACGGTTGCGGGTTCCCGGTTGGATTCGACCGCTACCCTGTCGGTGATCGTCCGTCTTGGACGGATCCTTCTTGTTGGCCCTTGAAAGGGCGAGGCATGTCCTGGAGTATTTAGGGCGTCCCCCTCCGTTAGAGGCCTGTGCAATGCTGGGGTGGTTGTCCTCGTACCATCACCCAGCATTGAGTAAAACTAGATTAATCACTATTCTAACTAGGTTAACTTTATGTATAAAAATATAATTTACTTGATAATAAAAGCTCTAATAGCTTCTCTGTATCATCGTAGAATAGACTTTGAAGACATTTTATAGATTTTTTACAATTATTAAGCGCGTAAAAATTAGACATTGAATTTAGTCTGTTGTATAGGAACGGACCAAGAAATAGATAAAATTGGTTCGCAAAGACAAATTTTAGGGTTGTTGGTTGAGGGGAAACTTAAGCATTCCGTCTCTTAATAATAAATTCAGTGCTGTATGGAAGGGATGTGTGCTGTCTTAGTACTGTGTTCAATATAAATAACTGCCGGACTGTTATCAGGTTATCACATCACAGGAATCATATAAAACATTCGTGGCAAAGATGAAAGGACGAAAAGTCCACTTTAATTATTGCTTTTTGTGCTCTTTCTGCTTTTGTTAGTAACAATGTTTTTCCTACTCCACCCCATGTTTTTTTTTATACAACCTAGTTGGCAAACAAGTATGCGGTCCGCCTGATGGAAAGCGGTTACCGCAGCCTTTGGACGCCTGCAGCATCAGGACATTACACGCGCGTGGCTGATCCTTTAAATGTCTTAGAAGATCCTTTTTGAAGAACCCCATGTTTTAGTCCTGAGGGAAAACCTCTCAACAAGTTAAAGCAATAAGTTATAATTGATGGACACAGCGCAAAGTACACTTGTCTTATAATATTATGATCTGCAATATGGCGTAGCTTTTTAACCAACTTGAAAAAGGAGGTTCTCAGTTCGTCTGTGTTTTTTTATGTATGTATGTTACTTGATATCTCCGCCTATGGGTAACGGATTTTACCGATTCTTTTACTATTGTATAGAGAATGATCCCAAGGTGGTCCCTTAAAAAAATATTTCCAAGGTTATTTATCCCGTTAAACTTAAAAAGCAACAATATTTTTGGAGAATCACGACGACTAGTTACAACAGTTTTGGTGATATCTGCGCCAATTGTTAATAGATTTTGATGATTCTTTCGTTGTTGTATCAAAATCTATTTTAAGGTGGTCCACTTTAAGATTGATTCTCGAGGAATTGTTATGTGCGCTATAAAACGTAGATTTGTAAAAATTCATCAAAAATCAACAGCAACGGGCGTCAACAGTTTCATCCATGTGTCATCAAACTAAATTAGACTTGAATTATAACTAGATGTCCCCTGTGTAAATTCAAAGTCAAAGTCAAAGTCAAAAACTCTTTATTTCCATAAATACAATAAATGTATACTTAGAAAAGGTCAAATTCTTAATAATTAAACACTGATACGGAAATAAAGTGATATTTTTGATTTCAGTCGCTTCGGTACGTAGACTAAAGTAAAGAAGCGACGAAGAAACCTTTAGCCTGTTAGTTAGTTGTTATTTTTCGAGTTGGAGCAAATTCTGTCCCACGCTTTTTTATCCTCTCAATTTTTTGCACGTGAACATATTTCCTTCGATTGGGACCACTAGGTATTGGGACCGCGGTCCCAATCGATGATAACATTTTTGAATCTGTCGATTGGGACCGCGGTCCCAAACGATGGAAAACATTTTTGAATCCGTCGATCGATTGGGACTGCAAACCACGTGACGTAAATTTCAGTCGTCGTCAGATACAGATCCGAAATAAATACGGCAATGTTAGTTCATAATATTATGTAGGTATATAAAATATGGTTCCTGTCAATTTAAAAATGATTATTTTTCATGGGTAGGTATGTAAGAAACTTATGATTATAGAGGTTTTCCAAACACGCCAAATTAATAAATATTAACTTTCGCACTCTACCACATAAGGTTTACAATATTTTTATGTGGGGCTCAAACGAAAGATTATTATAAGCCCCTAGGTATTTTATTTTATTTGTGCTTTTAATTGCGGCACATACACATTGTGTGTTGTTTGAGCTACAGCAATGATGTGCGTATGCGGGTCGTCTCACGGCAAGACTTGGCAGCGTGTCCGTGCACTTGGCACTTGAAGCATCTGGTGACCAATGTGAAGTTCCTCACGGGACACGAGGACCAGTTAACAAAAAACCCTCTCTTTGGATATTAGAGCCTTACGAAAAACTGCAGGTACTTCTATCACATAGTTGCAGGTCTCAGCGTCCATCTTCACGGACTTATGGCTCCGTTTGGTCAGCGTCAGTTATTTTTCTAGTGTTAGGTCCAGCAGTGATTCGGCTATATTCCGTTTGTTCAAACAAGTAAAAAAGTCTTTTTCCTGCATAGATGATGGCTATATGCTGTAATACATACATTATGTATATGTATGTAAACAATAAGGCTTTCATCGTATCTTAAGAAATAGTTATTACTGTTATAACGATTGTACAGTGCAACACGCATTTCTGTGCAGGAGAACCAAATCAGGCATTTAGAAAAAAATCCTAGGTAATAGTTCTACCACACGGAAAAGAGGGTGCTCTAGCGTACTGATGATGTTATGTCAAACCTTCCTTGGCTTTCCCGATCGACAGTAGGTATCTAACTTATACATAGACAATCATTTATTTGCTGTTCAAACACCTCACACAGTAAGTACAAAACAGATATAATTATAAACTTTATTGACAAAGAAAATTACAATTCAATAATAAAAACAAATTAGAACTAGTATTTACAATTGAAACAATTAAGCTAACTGTAGACTGTTGCAAACAATCTACAGGTAGCTCAACTGATCCATATCAATACCAGTCGGAAGCGTCCCCAAGACGCTGGCTGCATTGCCCGCTGTATGGCAATGCTGATGCGCTGCGCCAGATATCCGCCAGCTCTCGGGTCACGCGTCGCGTCGACCAGACGCTCAAATAACTTTTTAAAAACCCGGAGAGCCTCGGTACCCCACGGACCTAGGGTCAAGATATTGCAAATTATCTCTAAATTATTCTCAATAAGTTCATGTCATTGAGTTCAAAGTTGGAGTTCTATGGAAGGTCACCCTGGTTCTTATTAGCTAAGGCCCCACAGCGAAATCTTACCGCTCGATTTATATTCTCGCGGTTTTGGTATTTTTTATTTATTTATTTAAAGGTTTACCAACCACATAACGAAATTAAATCGCCGTTCTATGATTAGCTTGTTCTAGTCCCGTTCCCGGGAAAACACGCACTGTTTAATCGCAGTACTGACCCTTACAAACTGATCTTCTTCTAAAAACGTTTTCTGTACAGATAAGTTCGGAGCACTAGTCGAAAGTTAGCTGTAAATCGTCGTAGAGTGGATCTCTACGCTTGCGTCACCCAATTGTAGCCGATTGCCAATGTGGTGCGGCACAGGGTTAGACATTGCGGGTTTTCCACATCTTTGAAGGTGCGATGATAGATAAGTAGAGATCAACCATTATAAAAATGCACGCCCCTCCACAAAACGTGATAATTTCAACGTGTGAGAGGAAATACTTATTGCATCACTATACTTGTGTGCGTGCTGCAACTTTACTAGAAACTCATCCGCGCGCTGAGAGGTCAACTAATAAAATTGTGCGATCAGTCCAGTGTAGGCATTGTATGGCGAGAACCGCGCTCTTTGTTTGGGCGACACGTGCGCTCTGTCGCGCGTTAGGCTCATTTATGCACTAGTTGGCCGACAGATCCAGCCGTTCTTAGTGGTACCGCTTGAGCCGGTGACTGAACAACCAATGACAAACGCCAGTTTATGTGTATTGTGTAAACCTTATTTGTATGTAAGTGTAACCGCGGTGGAGGGGCGTGCATTTTTAGAATGGTTTATCTCTACTTACTTATTTTGAAACTAGCTTCTACGTGGATTGTTCACGTGGGAACTGCATAAAACATCCTATTATATCTACCATTAACGGTTTTATATTGGAGTATGAGATCTGGAGTTTACTCAAACACATAGAAATAGATTAGCAGAGGTCCAGTTTATCTATGTTGCATATAATGAGATAAAAAACCTGGCAGCGCGCGCTGTAACCCGTTAACGTGAATGTTTCAATTAAAATAAATACAAATAAAAAATATGTTTACAAAGTAACTTTGTCGGTAGGGTAGCATATGACGGACTGACTTCTGCTTGGACTCTTTTAGGCATCCGCGCGCAGACTTTGATCTCACTCATCAAACTCATTTGCATTGTGCACAAACTTCGTATGTCACGTTCATTTAAAATCCTAAAACCATTGAACTGAGTGCGGGTTTACACAAGTTTACTTAAAACTTGAAGCGTTTGTCAAACATTTGTTTTTATACAAGTTATCGCTCCTCATACAATGTAACTTACCTACTTTGTAGGTTCTGTAAACAGGTAGGTACCTAACCATGCAATAATGTTGGGCAACCATCAAGTGATTTTATCGTCAAACCTTGAAAGGCTAGAACAGCTCATCATCATACCGCAGCATTACGGCACACCACAAACAAGAAGCCATTGGCTCACGAAACCGCTCATCATCGTTAGGAACTGCAGAAATGCAGTTATAGGTAGCTACTTATACATTTAGATTGTATTATAAGGATGACATTCGCTGGGATTCGCGTGTTCTTGAGTAGAGACTGCAGTCCTGCAGAGGCTGATGCTGTTGATGATGATCGAATGGTACATAATAGTAATAGTACATGGTATTCTTAGATTACCTAAGACACGATGAAAAGACGGCTCATCCACACGTAAACTCTTTATGACCAACCCATTGGTTATTGGTAATTTACTGACTGCGTGAACTGCAGGACCTGCCCACCATCATGTAAACGTTCGTGAAGACGCCATAATTCTTAAAATTGGTAGAAAACGAATGATATTAGTACGTACCTACCACAGGTACCTACCTACAAATGGAGGGGTCCATTCAATAATCGTTCCATATATGATGTCCTAGTGCGGTCCACCGACATCCATGTCGTAAGGGCCGACTAGGAGACCGACCTGAGGAGCTGTGGCCGTATGAATTACTGATGGTAGGTAAAAATTATAGATAGATAGATTGAAAATACTTTATTGCACACTTAAAACTAAGAAACAATTAACAAAAAGAAACAATTATAACAAAGTGACAATTGGCGGTCTTATCGCTCAAAAGCGATCTCTGCCAGACAACCTGGTATGGATAGGATCGTCGGAAATACATGGGGTAAGATCTGTGTGCATCTAATAAATATTGTACTACCCCCAACAAAATTGTAATGCCCTTCAACAAAACACACGAGTTTAGTGCCCAGCTTTGAGCGAAGTTGTAGTGTTGTAGATGTTGATGTGCAAGACAAGAACACAATACTTTTAAGCCTTCGGGTCTGATTCTGTGGCTTAGGTATTAGCTGACTGCACATCAAAAGTCGTAAGCCGATGTAAGCTTTGAGGAGAATCTGTATCCCTCTGTTTCACTTGCGCAGATTTAGAAGGTGCAAGCGTTGCTGTTTCGCAAGAGCTAAGATTTCACCAGCCTAGTGGGGTTAACCCGTGATGCAAAGTTCGTGAGCGTGAATTATTTAGTACCTACTTACGCAGAGAAAAGATTTTGATAAATTATGTATTCCACAAGGAACAAAAAGAGGGAAGTAGTTTTTAAAAAGTTATCTGAGCGTCTGGTCGACGCGACGCGTGACCCGAGAGCTGGTGGGTATCTGGCGCAGCGCATCAGCATACAGCGGGGCAATGCAGCCAGCGTCTTGGGGATGCTTCCGACTGGTATTGATATGGATCAGTTGAGCTACCTGTATATTGTCTGCAACAGTCTGCAGTTAGCTTAATTGTTTCAATTGTAAATACTATTTCTAATTTGTTTTTATTATTGAATTGTAATTTTCTTTGTCAATAAAGAATTAAAAAAAAAATGGAAGTAGTTGACCGACAATCGTAATTATTTTCTTTTGATGAACCTATGTATTTTAAAAGTTGGATTCAATGGCACTTTAGAGCAATAATAGATTCATGTGTTACTTTGCAGAAATCCATTCTAAAATATTAGGAATTATAGTTTTAATCCTTTGGAGCATTTGTACCCCAGAACTAAAAATATTATAAATCAACACGCGTTTCAAAAAAATTTAATCTTTTTTGGAAGCCTATGTCCAGGACTTGTCCCAGTTGTCGACGACATAACAACAACCTTTGAAATAATTTCCAGTGATTACCGGCGGCACGGACGGCATCGGCAAGCAGTACGCGTTGGAGCTGGCGCGCCGCGGCCTCAACATCGTCGTAATCAGCCGCAACCCCGACAAGCTGAGGACTACTGCTGCTGAAATAGGTGAGCACTTTGTTTTATTTACACTACAGGCATCCTTAACACCTTTCATTCTACTAATATTACGAAGGCCAAAGTTTGTGACGTTGTAATGATATTTGACCGAAGACAACTCCAGAACTACAAAATGGATCGGGCTGAAGTTTTGTACGTAAAGATCAGATCCTGGAGTAACTGAAAGGCTACTTTAACCTATAAAACGCGTGCGAAGCCGCGGGTAAAGACTAGTGATTAATAATTGATTGCGATGACCATTGGTTAATGGATCGCAATGTTCCACTGCCGCACTGTTTCATATTTCACCGCTGATAAAGATGCTCCGGAATCTAATAGAAAACTATGTTTTGAATTTTGAATAAAAAAATCTACTGAGCTACTGTTATCACGCGCAAATATAAAGTTATTATCGTAGAAACTGCATGAGTTCATCTTTTGACTTTTCAGAATTTGGATTGGAGTTCACTGAATTTTGGTTCTCCTGACTCTGTTTCGTGTTATTATTTAGATAGTTATTGTGCATATAATGCATATTGTTATTACCTGTCGATCAGTTCGATCAGACCATGTAATAACCTCGAAACCTATTTCGCCTATAACCACGGTAACTCCTGGGCTGTTGGTTATCCGAATCTCGATTTTGACCTCCACAGTTATGTCCTTGCGCTTGCGCCTGCATACTTCCGTATCCTCCTCGCTGTGAAAAATTACCTCGTTAGTTATTATATCTACCCCTATTTCCTGAATATCTGTGGTTATTAGCTCGTCCACGCAGTCCAAAGTACATGGATGATTCAGTACTCTGGCGGCTACACGAAGGCTCCTCATACTTTGCTGCTCGAATTGTGTCCTTGAGGGTGGAGTAATTCCTTGCTAACAAAATCGTGCTCAGCTGTTTATCCCGTTAACCATTCGTAAAACTTTTTATCGCATTCTTCCCATTAATGGGACGTAGTATTTAGTACGCATCCTGGTCACTTGTTTGCGAAATTGTCAAATCTACAAACGACTTCTCTAATTTAGCTCCAAACTGTTCTATGGTCGGTACTTGACTTTTGAGTCAGTAAATGAAAACGCATATCATCCATTAATGCCTCGCATAAGATTTAGACAAGCTCAACTTAGCACTTTCATTCAACCTTGTTCTAAACACAAAATTTATGACCATAGACTTACCTTCTGTTTTCAACGCAGAATTGTACAACTCAATACCATCGATGAGACTTTTGGTGACGTTCTCAATACCTGTCATCAGGCAGCAGCGAAGTCGCTGTTCTAAAATCAAACGACTCCATATTGGTGTTTCGGTTACTATCCTCACTACCTTGTGAATAAATTTTGGCACGAATTCCTCAATATCCTTTTAAAGTTTTTCAAACGAATCGCAATATGACTGAATATCTTCTAACACACCTCTTCTACTATCTGTTTTTTATATAGATAATTTGCATTAAACACTTTTCTTAACTCTACTGCTTCATTTAATTTCTTATTCAAAACCTTTCTGTTCTGTTACAGTAATTTAATTTTACACAATTTTCTTTTAAATTTTTAAGCCTATCATAAATGGTCTTTATTTCGCTTGCCTTTTACCATAGAAGGTAATGGACCTTTTATAAGTACATACAAGGTACAGGTATCCTAAAATACCTTAGTTTCGTAGTAGGTAAGCTAAGAAAAGTTCACAGTTCCATAAAATTGTTTGTACCTAAGTGGTGACTTAAACGCGTTATGAAAATTATGGTTTTGTAGCGAAATATGAATAGCTTGTCGGGGTCGCAAGTAGGTAATAAAATGAATTATTACTTACCTGGTATATCGGTTCGTGTTAAGCTTAAAATACTTTTGATGGAGCAACACACACACAAACAAATTATTTGTGTGCACATGAAACGAACAGCTGACGGTGCGTTCCCAGCGGAAGACGTTATGTTAGCGTTACGTAAGTCTGTTTGTGTCAAGAGGTGTTGCGACACCCTGCGGCAGACACTCACATATTTAGGACGGTTTGTGAGCGTAGGTACTTCGATATCACTACTAATGTTATAAATGCGAAAGTTTGTGTGAACGCTTGTTACCACGTATCTCCGTAACTACTTAACCTATTTAGATGATATTTGGTATGTAGATAGTTTAAATTTTATCCTCTGAGTGGGTTAAAAAGGGTGGTAAAGTTTATATGGAAAATTATTATTTATTGGTTCGATTCACTCAAAGCTCGGTTTATATAAACTAAAAAGTTAATAATGATACACGTATTTTTTATTTTTGTAAATTACCCCTAGGGGGTGTACAAACAATTTCCAAGCGGTCAAAGCCGCGGGGCGCAGCTAGTGCTAATTATTATATTGTAATCGTCAGCAGCGCTGCTGTTTCAGTTTATAGGTTACTAGTATCTGCCCACGTTTTCGCACGCGTTGTTTCTATGGAAACGTATAAGGGTTATTTCATGGGAACTGATTTATGGGATAAAAAGTAGCCAATATTTTATTCCAGGTCTAGAGCTACATCTATGCTAAATTTCAGCCCGATCGGTTCAGTAGTTTTGGCGTAAAGACAGGGAGGCCTTTGCTCTCATCATCATCTCAGCCGAAAGCCACATGACCCAGCGCTGCAGCGGGGTCCCGCGACATAAGGCAAGACTTCGGTCCACCTTGTGCTGTGAGGTCTGGTCTGCTCACTTTTCGTCATAAAAATATAGATATAACTAGATAGTAACGTACTTGCAGTGGCCAATTTTTTTTTAATTTACGCTTTCCCCCGATAATTATAAGGCGTTTATTTACCTATTTTCCCGACGTTTCAACAGGTTTACACACAGTCGTGGTCACGGCATGACTGTTGAAAAGTCGGGAAAAGTAGGTAAATAAACGCCTTATTATCATCCTTATTATAGGTTATACCCATTAAATAATACTCATAATAGTGGACAATAACGAAACAAATGGATCTAGCGAGATTCATCCACCAATTCCCATTTGTCACCAGTGGAACAACGTCAGGTGGTACGTACAACTAGGGTGGTATGCGTCAGAGTGACGCGCGGGATTTGCATACGTAGCGTAGGTACAAAATACCCATTTACAAAATAAAACAAAACATAAATTATATGCTATATAATTCATACCTACAATCTAAGTTCATATATGGTGTTTAGCAAATATGTATCCGTCTGCTTGCCTTATTAACTCTTTGTTAATCGTATTGACTCAGTAAATTTATTGTTTTCGCTCTGTGTACCTATTTGCTTATATCTTTTGTACCTATACGTAGACTTAAGAAAAGTCAATACTGTTTCTTGCTCCGAGGAAAATAAGTTTTATTTTTTTATTTTTAGGGTTACGTACTTCAAAAGAAAAAAGGAACCCTTATAGGATCACTTTGTTGTCCGTCTATCGGTCTGTCAACCCCCTTTTCTCAAGAACGCCTGGAGGTATTGAGTTGAAATTAAAATTAAATACTAAAGTCCGTAACCTCTTGGCGCCGTGATATAAATGAAACTTCTAAGTCAACGCAATCAAAAGTTGCAGCCGTTTATGCCTGAATATTTTGAAATTTCCAAGTGAATCTATCAATTAGCACATAAAACCTATACGGTAGGTACTTCCCGTAGACCTAGAATCATAAAATTTGGCAAAAAACGAGGTCCTATAACACAAATAAAGGAAACAATCAAATACCGTAAAATTGTAGTTTATTCACAATAAAAAAACATTTTATATTCTCGCCATGGACCTAAACTATAGGATACTTCGCGTTCACATAGAATCATAAAATTTGGCAAGAAGCAAGGACCAACAGCATAAATGAAGGGGAAAATCCGAACCGTAAATTAGCAGTTTATTAAAAAAATATTTTTATATAACAATGGATCCAAAATTACCAAAATGTTAGGGGCTTGCGGACCAAAACTAGTATCTTTTTTATAAACCTACTTAATATTGATTTTGTTATAATTTGCTTGAGTGAGACCCATGTCTCACTCAAGCAAATTATAAATTCCTTCTAAAAGCAATCTTTTAGAAGGAATTTATAATAGTGAAGTATTTGATGGTCGCGACAGTATCTACAGATGTGATCGAAATTATAAATCACGTGGTGGTACTCTGGGTGGCGGGGTTCTTGTTGCAGTTAGACGTGAGCTTCCTGTCACTACTGTCAGATGCATTCCTTTTGTTAGTGATTACGCGGAAGTTATAGAGTTATTGGTTAATCTTAATCATTCAATTAGTCTTAGAATTTATTGTTGTTATGTATCACATGGAGGTGCTCAACGTGATACATTAGTACAATTTTTTGATTTTGTTTCACAGTGTTCTATAGAACACTCTGATGATTCTGTTTTGGTGTTAGGAGATTTTAATATACATAAGTAATAGTCAGTGGAATTTTTCTGGTGATCTTGGTGAACTCGTGTCATGACCATCTTGCCTCTGAACTGGAAAAGTTTTGTCGTTTACAAGCTTTGTACAATTGAATTATGTTTTAAATGCTAACGACAGGCTTCTCGACCTGGTCATTGGCAAATAGTCAATGTAATTTAGTCAGATGTAAATCACCGTTACTGCCATAGTACCCTCACCATCCTACCCTAAAAATAGAGTCTCTAGCACTTGGCTTCAGGACTATTCGTCCGGCTGCACGAACCAAACGCCTTTTCCACGCAGCTGATGATCGTGAACTCATAGACAAGGCTCTATCAGATATCGATTGGGAGCTCTTGCGTTGATAATGCAGGGATGTAGAGATTGCAACAAACACTTTTTATTCTGTTGTAAATAATATTAGTGATAAATATGTGCATGAAAAAGTAATTAAATCTAATAATCGATATCCAGTTTGGTTTTCGAAGCCACTGGTTAAAATAATTAAAGTAAAACTTAAATATCGTAGGAAAAAATAAAAAATAACTTTATGGATTATGAAACTTTTAAATTATTAAGAAAAATACAAAAAATTAGTTGAAAGTCAATGCTACGCTTATTTTATCATTCATCCTCATTCATTAATTCTATGATTATTAAAGATAGTAAACATTTTTGGTCCTTTGTAAAGTCGAAGACAAAAGCAGACGATCTCCCTCATATAACCATTTTTAGTTTACTTGCCTATTGATGGGCACACCAATTCAATAAGTAGATATACTAAGGAAGTATAAAACATATCATGGTAAATAAATTTAACTGAATATCCTCTTTTTGCAGAGAAGGAGCACAACGTCAAGACAAAGACGGTGGTAGCCGACTTCAGCAAAGGGGCGGAGGTCTATGCACGGATAGAGCAGGAGATAGGGGACCTGCCTGTCGGGATATTGGGTAAGTAGTTGTGGGGGGCAGCAGCATCCGCCCTCACCGGCTCATCAGCAATCCGCCTGTCAAACATGGTGATTATGGCATAACCTCATATATTAGGTCCTTACATATGAAATTGGCGTTTTTCGTACTGGCCACTTTAATCACAAATTTCTCCTCTTTGGTAAGGAATTCCAAATTCAAATTTGTACAGCTATAGACTCATGTATTTGTGCTTCGATGATCGTCATTCATTTGTTTTTTTTCTTCTGTTTTTTTCTGTTTGCGTCACTCATTTTACAAAATGGAAAACTTAAAATATCGCATTATTTACGAGTACGAGTTCCGCCGTGGCACTAGTGCTGCGGAAACAACTCGAAGGGTGAATGATGTGTATGGCGGTCGTGTTGCAAAAGAAAACACAGTTCGTTTTTGGTTCCAACGTTTTCGTTCTGGAAATTTTGACCTGCAGAACAAGCCCCGTGGATGGCCTGAGACTCAAGTTGATAATGAAGAGTTGAAGGCTATTGTGGAAGCGGATCCATCGCAAACCACGTCCGAGTTAGCTGCAGGCTGCGATGTTAGTGATAAAACTGTTTTAATTCACTTGAAGCAAATTGGGAAGATTAAAAAGCTTGAAAGGTGGGTACCTCACGAATTGACTGAAGCAAACCGGCAAACGCGCGTCGACTGCTGCGTTACATTACTAAACCGGCACAATAATGAAGGTATTTTAAACCGAATCATTACCTGTGATGAAAAATGGGTTCTTTACGATAATCGGAAGCGCTCAGCGCAATGGTTGGATCCTGCCCAGCCAGCCAAATCCTGCCCCAAGCGAAAATTAACCCCAAAAAAGTTACTTGTAAGCGTTTGGTGGACTAGTGCCGGTATTGTTCATTACAGTTTTCTCAAATCTGGCCAGACTATTACGGCTGATGTCTATTGTCAGCAATTGCAAACCATGATGGAAAAGCTAGCGGCTAAACAACCTAGGCTGGTCAATCGCTCCACGCCACTGCTGCTTCACGACAACGCTAGACCACACACTGCGCAACAGACGGCTACTAAATTAGAAGAGCTTCAATTGGAAAGTCTAAGACATCCTTCGTACTCCCCGGACCTTGCTCCAACAGATTACCATTTTTTTCGAAATTTGGATAACTTCTTGCAAGGGAAAAAATTCAACTCCGATGGGGCAGTCCAAATCGCCTTCAAAGATTTTATTGATTCCCGTCCGACTGGTTTTTTTAGTAAAGGGATCAATGAACTACCTATAAGATGGCAAAAGTGCATAGAAAATAATGGTTCATACTTTGATTAATTAAATATATTATATTAAAAAATATTCGACTTTTTGTTCCTCCCATACAAAACGCCAATTTCATATGTAA
Source organism: Eupithecia inturbata (assembly GCA_963662085.1). Lineage (NCBI taxonomy): Eukaryota > Metazoa > Arthropoda > Insecta > Lepidoptera > Geometridae > Eupithecia > Eupithecia inturbata. The sequence continues at coordinate 1,242,923 of OY759180.1, read as the reverse complement.
GGACCTAATATATAAGTAAAATCTGTAGATATGGTACGTTCTCCCAGCGCTTACTCAACAACTGCCCTGTGACAACTACAAGCAAACACTCGCTGTGTTTGCTTATAGTTGTAACAGGCCATGAAAAATATGAAACATATGGTATTGATATGGATCAGTTGAGCTACCTGTAGACTGTTTGCAACAGTCTGCAGTTAGCTTAATTGTTTCAATTGTAAATACTACTTCTCATTTGTTTTATTATTAAATTGTAACTTTTTTTTTAATGTAATATGAAACATCTTTACAATGCCATCATCTTTCTTCCAGTGAACAACGTAGGCGTTCAATACGACTACCCGATGCCGTTAAACGAGCTTCCGCCCTCCAAGTCCTGGGAGATCATCAACGTGAACGTGGGCGCTGTCACCAGCATGAGCCGGATGCTGCTGCCTGGCATGGTGGCCAGGGGGAAGGGAGCTCTAGTCAACATGTCTTCGGGGTCGGAGTTGCAGCCGCTGCCGTTGATGACAGTTTATGCTGCTACTAAGGTATGCGAACTACCAGACTCATAGAAAACTACGGATTTTAACATAATTCCCACCACTCCACACGAATTTCTCATTTATTTATTTTAGCCGATAACTTTTACAACCAACAATAAATTGGAATTATGTTGCATCATGATGTAGAGCTGTCGCAGATAGATAAAGATAATTCTGATTAATTGAAAAACCTTTTATTTGAAACCAGTTTATAAAGTTGTAGGCAAAAACTTTTATAAACACACGAAAGAGCAAGGTCAACTTCAACGTGGCGGCGGCGGTCAATAATCCTATTGCAATACTGTCTAAAAACATGACAAGAAAGATAAGAGCTTACAAAGTAGGCTCAAAAAAAGACATCTACTGACAAAAATCGGAAACACTCGACTAGATCGTAGAGTAAACCGCCAAGTGCGAGTAGACTCGCACACGAAGGGTTCCATACCATAAAAATCAGGCAACTATTTCAAAGAACATCAAATTTTCATTTGTTCGGAGACCCCTTTAAATTTACAATAAAAAAATTGAAATTGAAAACGGTTGAAGTGTTACTTATTAATAGAAAGTTTCACGTGTTTACCTATTGTAGTTTAAGAGATGCAGCCGTGACAAACGAAGAGCAAAAATTGCCAAAAAATACACGTTAGTTGTATGGGTGCCTGTGACAGACGGACGGACGGACAGCGGAGGCTTAGTAATAGGGTTCCGTTTTTACCCTTCGGCTACGGAATCCTAAAAATGATATAGCAACATCATACATTACGTAAATTATTGAAGTTGAAGGAATAAATTTCAAATATTTTACGCATTCGATGAAGATGTGATGCAATTCTTCTCTATTCTACCGATATACCACATTCGCTGTGCTTGGCCTACAGAAATTATCAACTATGCAATCATTTGAATTGCCCAACTCTTCCAAAACGACCGAAGGAGGTCGTTCAAACCTTCTCGTCAGCGCGATCTAGAGCTCATACACTTTTACTAGCGGCATCTGGTTATGTATTCATGGAACTAATGCAACGATTGGTCCCTTTTATTGAATCCTGGGGTTCGTTTACACGGTCACTCACACATTTTTAACGATAATTCCCAAACGAATTATTATAAATTTATCAGTTTTTATGCCGAAGTTGTGATCTTCTATTTGATACTAAACTTGACTTTGTGGGTCGATTTTATTTTTCACGGCCCAACTTTTGTTGTGTGAGATGAGAAGGTATAAAATTTTCATGAATTATTTATTTTTATGTATTTTCCAGTTTTGGGTCATTATTATGCGTCCCCATGCGTGAAATTTTAAAATAATAGGTTTATAAATTATTAACCTATTATTTTTAAATTGGATTATAAATTATAATCCAATTAGATATTTACAAATACCCTCAAGGAAATCAATATCGGCACCGATATTGATACCTCAAAATATAAAATTTTGGTTTTCGATATTTCACTTCCGATGAAGTTTGATCATGAAGGTAGCTTCGTACCAAATTACTACTTCCTAGGATATAAAAGTGGTTTAGGTTTTTGATGAGTCAGGTATCCCAACTCTTTTCATGGTTTTCATAGTTTTTCATACAAAATTGCAACCTTGTAGATTTGATATTGTCTGAGATACACGTGGGACCAATAGCGTGCCCAATGGTTCGTGTACAGATACTGATACCTATCGCACCGCACGTTTCTTTCCGAACTGGGCTAGACACACTAGTGCGCGCCTTAACCTAACTGAATAACAATGTTCATATTGTACGTACATTTTATTTAATTACCTACGTATTATTTTTGCAGTTATAGTAAGCGATGTGATGCTTTCTATAAAGATATTATATTTCTATGGATCCTTTATATTATTTAGAAAAGGATCTCAACTACCTATATATGTTCATAGTGAATTTGCTAATGATTTATGTAAATTACTCGTAGTATATAACTTTGCCTCATGATTACTCCGTTTAAGCAACTGACTTCAACTGACTAAGAAACTAGAAAAACACAGAGGTTTGAGTCTATTTAATGTAGACGTTAGTAAAGAGACACGTGGTCGTGATTTCTCCTTGTTGTATGGGATTTACGTAGTTCCCTATCCGCACGACAGAGGCACTGTACCAAATTGTATGGAAAATGGAGACGATCGACGAGTCACGATCACGTCTCGTTACTAACGTTAAATAGATTTACCTCCAGACTTTCTAATTTCAAGTAAAAATAAAAGTAATCTAATTAATTTCATTGTTTGTATCTGTAATCTACTTTACATATTATTAAATACATGATTAGCTACCGTGGTCGATGTCTATTTTATTTTATTTATTTATTAGTTCACAAAACAGAGTAAAATGATTATAAAATACAGTAGGTACATTATAGTTACGAACTAGATTTTACCCAAATATGCAAACATAACAAGTGATGAAAAAATGTTGCAATCTAAATATAAAATTTACCAAAAATCTCGAGATATACTCGTACATTTTTCATAGTTATTAATTTTATTTTAGATTTTAAAATAAAATTAGTTACTAAGAAAAATTAACACAAATTAATTTAAAAAAGAAATAGTAACGAAACAAATAAGATAAACATTATTATCTACCGTAAATATTTGACATGGAAAGTCCTACTCGAATAAAAAAGAAACTCTACCTTCCAGGCCTATGTCCAAGCCTTCACGCTAGCAGTCCGCGAGGAGTACTCCTCTCAAGGCATCCACGTCCAGCACGTCGCGCCTCTGTTCGTCTCCACCAAGATGAACGCCTTCTCCAACAAGCTGTTGCAGGGAAACCTGCTGGTGCCTGACGCAGCGACCTATGCGACGTATGCTGTGAACATGCTGGGGAGGGTGACCAATACTTCTGGGTATTGGCTGCATGGGATCCAGGTATGATCCAAGTCGATTTGACTAAAATTCGAAAACCTTAACGATTTTAGTTTCATGGGTACAAAAATTGCATCATTGATCAAGTCACGCTCTCGCACGACAAGCGATATACTCAGCACCCCTCTGTTTGTATCGAGGGCTAACCATTCTAAAGGTGCTTGCATGCCTGTGATTCATGCCGAAGTAACTTTTAGTTGAGAAATATTTTCTAAAGGTAACTAAAGGTACCTTCACAGACAAAAGACATGTATGTGGGTAAAACTAAACTAAACTAATAGTGGTTTTACACTACAAGTTCGTCTGCTATCTATCTGGGTCTGAAGTCTCGCTCAGTTTGCATAGTGTAGAAAGAAATGCCCTCTACTTCATCGCAGAAAGACCGCTGTTAGACATTTCGCGTTCTGTCGGAGAAGTACAAGCTGAAATCAATTTTATTCCGCTGCTTTTAGAATCCAAAATGTATTTTTTCCAGGCTCAGATAGAAAGGCCAGAAAGCGTAATGTACTATATCGGCCTTAAATTCATAGCACTAAAAATAGTACCGTCCAAAATGAATAAAAAGGATGGCATAATTAAATAAATAAATAAAAAAAAATTGCTGTCATAGTGCTGTCAAATTAGTTTAGTTTAGTTTTGCGACATCCGAACTGACACCATTGTCTAGCTTAGGAGCAAGATGCCTGGAGAAATTGTGGTTTTGTGTAGTGACGCAGGATCAGATTCATTTTCGTGAAACAAGCAAGTAAGATACCTATTTAAGACTTTCTTGTTTCCAGACTTTCTTCGTGAAGTTGCCGCCGGTGTGGATCCGCACTAAGATCGGAGCTCACCTGAACCAGCAGTTTCGGGAGGAATACCTCGAGAACGCCAAGGTCAAGAGTCAATGATCTCAACACAACCTTCCATTTGAGAGATATCTTAAAACCAAAAGTCTTGTCAAAAGTTAAACTTTTTGTTTCAACAGTCTAAGCCGCGGACGTGAAAACTGGAACTTTATTTAGGAATGCCGAAATATCGAGAAACGAAATATCTACACATTCATGTAAAACACCTCTTTTAAGCTAAGTATTATATGTTGTGATTTGAGATACGTTATGGAGGTTTAATTATAATATTAGGTAGGTTGGCATGGTATGTGGATAGGTACGGAGGGCAGCATCATTTAGTAATGTGAACTTGTGATATTTTATTTAATAAGTTTTGTACAATATACTTGTGATAATAATTTTGTTTTGTTTTATTCATGCCTTAATTAGTTTTATAGTTGTAATTTCGTTATGACCGGATAAACTGAAAATATTGTAGGTACGAGTAGGTATATCATTTGGGCTGGATTAGATACGGGCCGTGCAGCAGGGCCGGCCAGTATGACGATATTTAGGGAAGACCTGTTCCAGCAGTGCATTTTTATGAGAGAATGGTTGCACACAATAACCTTCTTCCTAAGTAAGAGCAGACTTTTTTACAAACTGATAGAGGCACTTATGACGGAACTTTGATCCCAAGCGGAATATAATACCTCTTTGATCTATTTCTGACAGTTTACTTGCGAAACCTGTGTACCTCTAATAAACTTGTATTTATGTGATCAATGAATATTGCTTTCACTATGATATTTACTAGATTTTCTAAGTTATATTGTTGAATCGCAGTGTATCGCGGACGCTACTCCACCATCCTGGTTCTGAATAAAGTGCCTTCGTCTATCCATGAACCATGGAAGCGGGACCAAACATGGCGGACCTGATGCACCGCCGGCGCAGCAGCCGCATGAGCCAAGCGGACAAGTTCCGGAGGGAAAGGTTCAGCGAGTTGCACCAAGACGCCAGGGATATTGATTATGAGTACGGTGATGTGACGTTGGCAGAGGTAGGTTATCTAATCATACAGGGTGTCCCATAATGAGTGGATAACCTTGAAGGTGCTTTTGCAAGGGGGCAAGGTCAATCAGACAAAAACAAAAATTAAAAAAGTGGAAGCGTTTGGGAGTTATGTAATTTTTGAAAATTTAGAAAGTTTTGTGCCGCTGTTCACGTTTTGGGCATCATGCCCATAATTAAAGTTATAACTTCAGTTTTTTTTATTAAATGTATAAAATAATAGTATGTATTGCTCATAAAAACGCGTTCAAATGTTTTTATTTCCAGTAAATAACTAGATCTTCAAAGGCGAACTATAATTTTGAGATTTTTTTTCTGCATCTCTAGTGAAAAAAAAATTTATGAAAACCTCAGTGGCCAAGTACTTTAAAAAAGTATCCATTTCAAGGAGATTTTAAAATGCTAATTAACTTTGATATTTTATACTACAAATAACTGAGATTATGGGCATTAATGTATCGAAAGTGCTATTTTTACTAAAAACAAAGATAAACAAACACATCAATAAACATACTTTCTCACCACTCTAGCTCGAAAATAATTACGCTGATGTCCACCAAATTAAACTTCGGTGGCGAGCATGGCCTAGCCTTGCCCCCCGCACAAGCACCTTCAAGGTTATCCACTCATTATGGGACGCCCTGTATATGCGGGTAGTTGACTTCTTTGTTCATACGAGGGGAGATCCAAAAGTCCGCGAAACGGGGGGGGGGGGGGAGAGGATGCAGGTAGCTTGTTTAGTATGTCGCTAAAAAATTTGATACTCATTAACGGTTAATTTTTAATAAAATAATACGTGTTTATTTTTAGCCCTTTGACATCATTTCTTTACGAGATATCGCTCTGCAAACAAGTCAATCCGGAAAAAAAACTGCAACAATATAGCAAATTGAGTTTCGAGCTTAACAAGTTCCTTCTTACCATAATGAATAAGATGGGAGCCGTTGATGGAGATCAGTTCCTTGGTAAAACCACGATTTACAAGTGGCATGGTCTTTTCAAACAATCCAGAGAGTCGATTGAAGACGACTCCCATCAAGGACGGCCGGCTGAGGTCACCACACCATAGTTGAAAAATTGAAAAATGTATATCGGCATCTTGCTCGTCTGAAGAAGAAACAACTTTTTGCAATTTAAGGATTATCAGACACAACCATCTTGAGGATCCTACACGAATATCTTGGTATGTCAAAAGTCAGTGCAAGACAGCCAAGAATGCTCACGCCGCTTCACAAGCAATAATGAATCGAAGCGTCAAAGGGCTTTTTGGAGCTGTGTACCCCTATTTTGGAGCAGATTGTTACCGGAGATGAAACATGGGTTCATCACTTTGAACCTCAGTCCAAACAGGAGTCAATGCAGTGGCATAAAGAGGGCACACCACCCCCTAAGATGTTTAAGATGTCGGAGTCGGCTGGAAAGATTATGGCTACGATTTTTTGGGATTATGAAGAAATCCTGTTGAATGACTACCAAGAAAAGGGTGTCAACATTACCGGAGAATATTACGAAATATTATTAAAAATATTATAGAGAAAAAGTATTTTTTGATGGTATACATAAGCTAATTCCTAGATCTGAAAAATGTATTAAGCTCAAAGTTAAGGAAAAGGAAAAATTGAAAAGTTGAAAAGGAAAAATTGTTTCGTTGTTTTAATTTAATTACAACTCCTCTATACTGCGGACTTTTGGAACTCCCCTCGTAGCAAAATGCGTCTGGTTTGCACTTTGCTATGCGAGTGGAAAGAGCTATGCTCGGAGTTTCTCTGAAGGATAGGATTCGTAACGAATACATCCGCCAGAGAAAGAAAGTTATCGACATAGCTCAAAGAATTAGCAAGCTGAAGTGGCAGTGGCCATGTCTCGCGAAGAACCGATAACAGCTGGGCTAAACGTGTTCTAGAGTGGAGACCACGACTTTGCAACCGTAGTGTAGGATGCCCTCCGGCTAGGTGGGATGACGACCTGCAAAAGACTGCGGCAGAAGCTGAAGACAGGGCGCTATGGCGCTCATTAGGGGAGGCCTATGTCCAGCAGTGGACTAATATAGGTTGCATACATAACATACCAGTAGGCACCTTTTGTAGCGGTTTCGCACGCATAGATCTTTGACGCATATATATAAATAAACATGCTTAAGACTATATTTATTTGGTACTCTAAGTACAATTTGAAATATATATGTAATAATCAAGCAAGGCTGTGCTATCCGGATAGATTCTAATATCCTACGTCACTCAGTAGTATCAATTGCTACAAAAAATTGAAATCGGACTACCAATCGGTTTCGGAGAACAAATCCATGTATATATCACAAACAAAGGTTGTACAGTATGACTTGTCCACAGCGAGAGTACCCCATGTGGTGGTCTAGTAAGATGTTGATGGCCCACCTTCGCGTTCTCCCTGAAAACATCTTCTGGAACATCTTCATGTGCATGGCGGTGCAGGCAGCCCTCGTGTGGGCCATCATCGATTACTGGGACCTGCTGCTGGACATAGTCTACAACATCTTCTACGCCCTCCACGTCGTCGCTTTGTGCTACAACTATCTCAAGCAAGGAACTGATATTAACTTTTGGACTGCTGGTGGGTTGATATTTCGCTATCAAGAATTCTGTAGCAGTAAGAAGATAATATCATCACATCAGTATCTAATCACTGGGTCTCTCTTGAATTAGCAACCCTGACCTTATGTTTTGTTTAGTTCAAGAAGAAAATGCAAATCATTTTTCGTGGTCACCAAACATCTATTGAATTTTCCGCATAAACTAAACAAAACAAAGTTATTTTAGAAGCATTGCAAAACAGCTTATATCATATCTGAGACTGGCGAATAATGGATAATTCCTTTGTAGGTACTTATAATTATCGCAATAATAAGAAAAAATAGGAATAGCGCTAGTTTTGCTTGTACATACCAAGCTTATGGTACGGTTCCTTTGTCTTGAATAATTACAAAGGTGACTTTGCATTTGACAAATTCACAAACTTTCGTGCCAGAGATGCGTCCTTCAATTCGATTTGGCACCTACAATTTCCAAAGGCATCGCGTGAGGCACTTTGCGTGTAGATAGGTTTACTATAATATTACGTAGGTAGGTACCGTAAGCGTGAGGTTGTTGAAATAAACATGAAGCAAGTGCAGTATATTGTTAACTAGTGACCTGAAACTAGCTTATATTCATATTCAAATGATAAATGAATTTGATTGCTTTGTAATTAGGTGGTGGCCACATTACCACCGGGACATATTGGTCATATGTCATCTATAGTAGTTATCTCTAGTCTACCATGGTCAGGATTACAGCATAACATGCAAAATGAGAAATTAGCAATAATTAAGCTAAAGTCTTACAAATCTATAAAATAAAACTTTCAATGTTGGTAGAGTCAGTTAATAGCACAAAATTAATATACATATAAATGAGAATGACAATATCGTATTGTAATTAATGAATGACAACGATAGAATAATAATATTAAGTTGATGTCAAAAGTAAATAGAGAAATACAATTACAATTTATCAGTTAGAAATTCATCAACCGTATAATATACTTTTTCCTCCAATAATTTATTTAACTTATTTTTAAATGCAATCAAATTACCTTCGGAGCGTATTAACAAAGGGATTTTATTGTAGATTTTATTGCCATGCCAAACAGACTCTTCCTTAGTAAGGCGGTTTTACATGAGTGGGGGACGTGGAGCGCCCTCACGGCGAGTGCTGACCGGGTGCAGGTCAAATCGATCTAGATTTGTTCGAACAAAGTTTCCAATTTCGTATATGTACAGGGAAGCAAGAGTAAGAATTTTCCACTGTTTAAAAACACCATTGCACGTGTCGGTCTGGCCTAGGCCGAACATTGCTCTAATGCATCTCTTCAGAGCTATAAATTCAAATATATTTATTTTTCTCTTCTTTTCTAGCTTATTTATTAGTGGACTTGGTTTCGTTCGCGCACTTTGCCAACCCAACGAGCTCTTTCAGGCTGGTGTGCTACTATGTGCGACTCCATAGGCCTTTCAGATACCTCTGTAAGTGACATATCAAAATATTATTTTTATTATCAAACTTAAGGCTTAATATTTTATGGGCTATTCTCTTAGGTACTTTAATACTGTTTAATTCTAGCTCATGTTGGTCTTACAATGCAATAGTACATAGCAAACTGATTTTTGAGTAGGTATTCAATTTACGTCATAACAATGCTGCATAAATACAGGGTGCCACGTAGTGGGTGTACTAACCCGAAAGGCGGTGATTTTGGAGCCTGAGGGGATCGACTTTTGTTCCTAATTTTTTTAATTTTGTCTTATATTTGAATAATTATTGAGAGTTTTTTCTTTATATTCGTGTTTCTTACGTTGAACATTGTTATAAAGTATTGTTTTAAAATTTAAAAGGATTTACATATTTTTTTTGTAATAATTTTATGACAAATCACTTGTTTTGCTACAAACACTTGAAATATTTTATTATGTCAAATAATGCAAGAGTGCGTGTAAAAGAACACGTATAGCAAGAAAAAAATACGAATTTAATTAAATCGTTATTCACAAGTTTATCGGGGTCCAGAATCACCGCCTTTCGGCTTAGTACACCTATTACGTGGCACCCGGTATAGAAAACATACCAAGCACGTTACACTGACGACAAAGTAATGATAATTTCAGCCTCTCCTTCCTATAAGAACAAAGTAATGATAATTTCAGCCTCTCCTTCCTATAAGAACACAGTAATGATAATTTCAACCTCTCCTTCCTATAAGATCAAAGTAATGATAATTTCAACCTCTCCTTCCTATAAGATCAAAGTAATGATAATTTCAACCTCTCCTTCCTATAAGAACACAGTAATGATAATTTCAACCTCTCCTTCCTATAAGAACAAAGTAATGATAATTTCAACCTCTCCTTCCTATAAGAACACAGTAATGATAATTTCAACCTCTCCTTCCTATAAGAACACAGTAATGATAATTTCAACCTCTCCTTCCTATAAGAACACAGTAATGATAATTTCAACCTCTCCTTCCTATAAGAACACAGTAATGATAATTTCAACCTCTCCTTCCTATAAGATCAAAGTAATGATAATTTCAACCTCTCCTTCCTATAAGATCAAAGTAATGATAATTTCAACCTCTCCTTCCTATAAGAACACAGTAATGATAATTTCAACCTCTCCTTCCTATAAGAACACAGTAATGATAATTTCAACCTCTCCTTCCTATAAGATCAAAGTAATGATAATTTCAACCTCTCCTTCCTATAAGATCAAAGTAATGATAATTTCAACCTCTCCTTCCTATAAGATCAAAGTAATGATAATTTCAACCTCTCCTTCCTATAAGGACAAAGTAATGATAATTTCAACCTCTCCTTCCTATAAGAACACAGTAATGATAATTTCAACCTCTCCTTCCTATAAGATCAAAGTAATGATAATTTCAACCTCTCCTTCCTATAAGAACACAGTAATGATAATTTCAACCTCTCCTTCCTATAAGAACAAAGTAATGATAATTTCAACCTCTCCTTCCTATAAGAACGAAGTAATGATAATTTCAACCTCTCCTTCCTATAAAAACAAAGTAATGATAATTTCAACCTCTCCTTCCTATAAGAACACAGTAATGATAATTTCAACCTCTCCTTCCTATAAGAACACAGTAATGATAATTTCAACCTTTCCTTCCTATAGGAACACAGTAATGATAATTTCAACCTCTCCTTCCTATAAGAAAAAAGTAATGATAATTTCAGCCTCTCCTTCCTATAAGAACAAAGTAATGATAATTTCAGCCTCTCCTTCCTATAAGAACACAGTAATGATAATTTCAACCTCTCCTTCCTATAAGATCAAAGTAATGATAATTTCAACCTCTCCTTCCTATAAGATCAAAGTAATGATAATTTCAACCTCTCCTTCCTATAAGAACACAGTAATGATAATTTCAACCTCTCCTTCCTATAAGAACAAAGTAATGATAATTTCAACCTCTCCTTCCTATAAGAACGAAGTAATGATAATTTCAACCTCTCCTTCCTATAAGAACACAGTAATGATAATTTCAACCTCTCCTTCCTATAAGAACACAGTAATGATAATTTCAACCTCTCCTTCCTATAAGAACAAAGTAATGATAATTTCAACCCCTCCTTCCTATAAGAACGAAGTAATGATAATTTCAACCTCTCCTTCCTATAAGAACACAGTAATGATAATTTCAACCTCTCCTTCCTATAAAAACAAAGTAATGATAATTTCAACCTCTCCTTCCTATAAGAACACAGTAATGATAATTTCAACCTCTCCTTCCTATAAGAACAAAGTAATGATAATTTCAACCTCTCCTTCCTATAAGAACGAAGTAATGATAATTTCAACCTCTCCTTCCTATAAGAACAAAGTAATGATAATTTCAACCTCTCCTTCCTATAAGAACACAGTAATGATAATTTCAACCTCTCCTTCCTATAAGAACGAAGTAATGATAATTTCAACCTCTTCTTCCTATAAGAACGAAGTAATGATAATTTCAACCTCTCCTTCCTATAAGAACAAAGTAATGATAATTTCAACCTCTCCTTCCTATAAGAACGAAGTAATGATAATTTCAACCTCTCCTTCCTATAAGAACACAGTAATGATAATTTCAACCTCTCCTTCCTATAAAAACAAAGTAATGATAATTTCAACCTCTCCTTCCTATAAGAACACAGTAATGATAATTTCAACCTCTCCTTCCTATAAGAACGAAGTAATGATAATTTCAACCTCTCCTTCCTATAAGAACGAAGTAATGATAATTTCAACCTCTCCTTCCTATAAGAACAAAGTAATGATAATTTCAACCTCTCCTTCCTATAAGAACGAAGTAATGATAATTTCAACCTCTCCTTCCTATAAGAACACAGTAATGATAATTTCAACCTCTCCTTCCTATAAAAACAAAGTAATGATAATTTCAACCTCTCCTTCCTATAAGATCAAAGTAATGATAATTTCAACCTCTCCTTCCTATAAGAACACAGTAATGATAATTTCAACCTCTCCTTCCTATAAGAACACAGTAATGATAATTTCAACCTCTCCTTCCTATAAGATCAAAGTAATGATAATTTCAACCTCTCCTTCCTATAAGATCAAAGTAATGATAATTTCAACCTCTCCTTCCTATAAGAACACAGTAATGATAATTTCAACCTCTCCTTCCTATAAGAACAAAGTAATGATAATTTCAACCCCTCCTTCCTATAAGAACGAAGTAATGATAATTTCAACCTCTCCTTCCTATAAGAACACAGTAATGATAATTTCAACCTCTCCTTCCTATAAAAACAAAGTAATGATAATTTCAACCTCTCCTTCCTATAAGAACACAGTAATGATAATTTCAACCTCTCCTTCCTATAAGAACAAAGTAATGATAATTTCAACCTCTCCTTCCTATAAGAACGAAGTAATGATAATTTCAACCTCTCCTTCCTATAAGAACAAAGTAATGATAATTTCAACCTCTCCTTCCTATAAGAACACAGTAATGATAATTTCAACCTCTCCTTCCTATAAGAACGAAGTAATGATAATTTCAACCTCTTCTTCCTATAAGAACGAAGTAATGATAATTTCAACCTCTCCTTCCTATAAGAACAAAGTAATGATAATTTCAACCTCTCCTTCCTATAAGAACGAAGTAATGATAATTTCAACCTCTCCTTCCTATAAGAACACAGTAATGATAATTTCAACCTCTCCTTCCTATAAAAACAAAGTAATGATAATTTCAACCTCTCCTTCCTATAAGAACACAGTAATGATAATTTCAACCTCTCCTTCCTATAAGAACGAAGTAATGATAATTTCAACCTCTCCTTCCTATAAGAACGAAGTAATGATAATTTCAACCTCTCCTTCCTATAAGAACAAAGTAATGATAATTTCAACCTCTCCTTCCTATAAGAACGAAGTAATGATAATTTCAACCTCTCCTTCCTATAAGAACACAGTAATGATAATTTCAACCTCTCCTTCCTATAAAAACAAAGTAATGATAATTTCAACCTCTCCTTCCTATAAGAACAAAGTAATGATAATTTCAACCTCTCCTTCCTATAAAAACAAAGTAATGATAATTTCAACCTCTCCTTCCTATAAGAACAAAGTAATGATAATTTCAACCTCTCCTTCCTATAAGAACACAGTAATGATAATTTCAACCTCTCCTTCCTATAAAAACAAAGTAATGATAATTTCAACCTCTCCTTCCTATAAGATCAAAGTAATGATAATTTCAACCTCTCCTTCCTATAAGAACGAAGTAATGATAATTTCAACCTCTCCTTCCTATAAAAACAAAGTAATGATAATTTCAACCTCTCCTTCCTAAAAGAACAAAGTAATGTTAATTTCAACCTCTCCTTCCTATAAGAACACAGTAATGATAATTTCAACCTCTCCTTCCTATAAGAACACAGTAAAATTGTATAAAATAGAAAGACGACAGCTACAGGAAAAGCGCCAATCGCATATAATCTCATATGGGATATTTAATTTACTAATTACGTAATTTGAAATATATGACGTGTCAAAGAGTCTTGTAAGATATAAAAGAAATAAAGCACTATAAGTTTAAGTTAAGGCGACTGGAACAAAACGTTTGTTCCAGTCGCCGTGGCTGACTTCAACCTGAAAGGGAGCGTGTGGGGCACAACGGCCAAGTACAGCTACGTGTTCATAGTGCTGCGCATCACGTGGGCCTTCATCTGGCTGAACTTGGACGAGGTCTGCCTTTTCTCATGTTGTAACGTACTAGTTTCTGCCCTCTGCTTCGCACGCGTGGAACTTAAGCAAAAACTGTTTACGACTTTAATAATTATAAGCAACTTCAGAATGTGCAGCTTTAGGACTGATCCATGATCAAAGTGTCCCTCCCTTTCTTCTAGCTTTTCTTGTCCCTTTGCAGGGTAATTTTCTGCAGTGGGGGAAAATAATTATAGGTAAGGCTGAAATAGTGGCATTTTGCCTTTTTTCATCATTTTCTAGTGCTCTATTGCAACAAACATTCATCTGACTCAACGAATATCATGATCTATGATCGAAATACTACTACTTTAGCCAAACTTAAAAAATAATCCGTTTTTTTTGACGTTTCTCCCCCTTAGACTCTTTGGTGTGTAGAAATCGACAGAAATGTAAAACCCTTTTTTATTTGATCATCAAAAGTGTTTAATGGTGTTGAATTCAGTTGGAAAGTATAAACAAACGGGTAGAGAGAACCCTGCCCGAGCTGGAGCATAAGCTGAACCTGCGCGAGGGGGATGTGGAGAAAGGACGCGTGAGCTCGTTCCTCAGCGCGCTCTATCTCGTCAACAAGATGTTCATACCTATTGGGTTAGTCCTCTAAAGATTAAGCCAAGGCTAGAGTTTCGCTTGAAGGATCGAGGCGAAAAGACGTGTGGGCTTGTTCCTCAGCGCGCTCTATCTCGTATAGCTACAAATTTCCGCAAAGTACGCTTGATTTCTAATACTTTTTTACTTGTAAATAACCATGGAGTCAAAATAATATGTACTTAGTTAAAGTGTTCGACAATTAGTGGTTGTTTCTTACATATCCTTTCCAGTCTGCGCTGGCAAAACATACGTTTAGAGGTCTGTTTCAACTAGGTGTAGACTGCAAAAACTCCAAATTTAATATACATTCACCTTTATAGACCATCTGTAGCCCCGAGGAGTGACATCGAGCGCATCGCCTGCCTCATCATCATGCTGTCCGGCAGCCTGGCGGTGACGGGCATCGCCATCGCCTCGCTGTCTCTCGTCATAGCGCTGTACATGCGGCCCGAGGAAACTTTCCGCGCGCGGTACCAGCTCATAATCAAGGATATGGTAGGTGTCGTCAGTGGACATTGAGTGACATCGAGCGAATCGCCTGGCCTTACAGATTGACATCGAGCGCATCGCCTGACTCTATGGAGTGACAAAGATAGCATCGCCCAGGCCCCATAGTGACATTGAGCGTATCGCTTACACTGCAAGGCATAGGGCCTGGCCCCAAAGAGTGACATCAGCTTGGCTCTCGGAACAATATGATATGGGAGACTTGGTTGTGTCTCCCTTACCATATCGTTCGGGGAGCAGAGTAAGCTGTCATGTCATCTTCTCTACCCTTCACCAGAAAGTAAAAACTCTCAATAACTTGTGAATATTTTCTGTCAACAGGCACAGAACCACATCCCAGGTGTGAAGATCGAGAGAGTAAAGACGTTTTACCGAATGTTCTGGAAGAACCAGAGGGCGGTCTCGGCGACGGCGCTGCTTCCTACCTTCCCGCCGACGCTGCCCACCACAATCTACATGGACATTTTCTTCGAGGCCACGCAAAAGGTGCTTTTTCAGTAGAGATGCAAAGTCACTGAGGTAATGCCACATGAAATTTAGTACAGCATTCTGAATTCAAATTACTTTTTTCAACAAGTTGAATAATATTCTTTTCAACACACTTGCTCATAAAGTGGCTCTAATTTCACCGCAATTAGGTACATAATGACACCTGTTATCTAACTGTGACTTTTTCATTGCTATAACTCACTAGTGAGTGAGTTATAGATTTTTTTTTAATTGTATTGGTTGAGGTGCTTTGTTCTTAAACAAGTTTTTATTCAAAAAAAAGCTCGTGTTCAATAGAACAAATAAATTAATGTTCCTATTGCTTGCTCATTTCAAGCAACTTCTTATTTAAATAGATAATTTTAAATCGTACGTGTTTAATAAATAAAACTTTCACTCAGACATAACTTTTGTTTTCTCTCTAAGAAAAGAAAACTAAATTCCCCATTTTACGTGGTAGAATAGGCGCAAACCCTATGCGCGGAAAATAAAAAAAAATACACTCATCCCTTTATTTAGTCTGTGGCTGATCGCAATGAGCGCGCATAGGAAAACTGATTAATTTTGCGAAACATTTTTCACAACTAGTTTACACTGTTGAAATTATAGTTATTTATTAATTAAAATGGCTACAAGTACTAGTTACAAAGAAAATTATTTATGTTGTACACCGCCCGATATAAGATGCGAAGCCCTTAACGTTATGGAAAGTTTACTACCTGAAAACTCCCAAGAAAAAATATCTATTAACTACTAAATAAAATTAGTTTTTATTGTCATTTTATTCACAAGTGTGTTGAAAAACGTCGTATGATACACGTGTGTATTGATGATTACCGTCCTCGGCTCTCTTAAGACCCTCGCCTACGGCTCGGGTCTCAATGGCGCCTCAGCAGCGGTAATCACCAACATTACACACTTGTACCATAATGTACTATTATTCCACATGTGAACAAACCCCGATTTTGCTTACTGTTTTTGAGTAGCAGACACCATTTTCGAGCGAGAGTGGTGAAAATAACTATTTTCTATGCTACCAAAAATTTAAGCCTTTAGTGAATTTGATACTCTTAGTACCTACTTCGTTATCTTACTGGCTTGGAGATGGCAGAGATCATTGATCATTTATTTACTGCATCTTATTATTATGGTACATACAATTTGGAATTTGATCTTTGCGTACAAGTGCGAACAACGATGGCTACGCACCTCTTAGACATTTTCACCTCGCACGTGTTGACGGTTGACTTTTTTGGCGTATTATTAAAATTAATTTATTGCAATTGTAATGAACTAGTTTTCAAAAAATGTAATCCAAAATTTTATATTTCAGACAAAAATCCTCAAGGATTTGTCGTATCCTTTTCTGTCGGAGCTAGCGAAGAATATGGAGACAATTCACTACATTCCGGGAGACTCCATCATCAAGCGCGATTCCGAAAGGAACGCTGTTATTTACATCAACAATGGGGAGGTTGAAGTGAGACACGTCATCATACTTATTTACACAACACGTAGCCATTAGCTTTCTTGCCTCGCAGAAAACAGACATACCTAGATTCTGCCCTTGCTTTTTCAACAAGATTGCCAACATTTATAACGCGATGTCAATAATAGCTTATCTTATCAGCCCGCTGGATCTAACTGTTGTGCAAAGGCCTCCCTTCCATTGTCCCATACATTCCGCACCAGAACTTCAGTGGGCCAGTTCAAGCAGTAACATGATTAGGTACAATAATTGTCATATAAAAAAGGCTACCACACCGAATGGTAAGGGAGCAACCATTGATGCGCTGTGGCACTGCTCTGTAGAGCTTTACAATGGCCATGGCAGGCATGGCAGAGCAGCTTAGCTCATAATATACATATATAGATAGATAACTCTTTATACTCTATATATAATGGTAGAGTGCCCGTGACGCACAAAGTTGTACGCCGAAACTGTAGTTTCGCAGCATGTTATATTGCGATCTGGCTGCTTGGTTCGGTTGAGCAGTGAATGCTTGCTTTCCCCAGATGGTGACCCCTGAAGACGACCTGACAGGAATCTTGCGCTTCTCAAAAGGCACCGTACTAACCCCTTGCGGAGTGGCCACGGCCAGCGGGCTAGGGCGGGCGCATCTCGAAGTGAGGGCGGCCACGTTCTGCACCGCCCACGTCTTAAGATCCAGGGACCTCTGGAATATTGCCGTCAAGTATGGAAAGAA
This sequence comes from Eupithecia inturbata, assembly GCA_963662085.1. Taxonomy (NCBI): domain Eukaryota; kingdom Metazoa; phylum Arthropoda; class Insecta; order Lepidoptera; family Geometridae; genus Eupithecia; species Eupithecia inturbata. Next base: position 1,225,031 of record OY759180.1, on the reverse strand, counting down.
CGACGAGTCAACTGCCAAGATATTAGATGGTTTTTACGTAAGTGTACGAAATATGTTTTTATAAAAAGTTGTGAATTAAGATTGAATGGCCGCTCTTTTATTCTTGGGCTTTTAACAGGACCACATTGAAAAGGTGAAAGAAAACCATAATGCTAAGGAACGGGTTTCTCGGGAGAAAGCACCGTAAGTTTCTAAAGTTTATAAACAGCTTTTCTCTGAATATTTTCCTTAATGTGTATACCTAGTACCTAGCTAGACTTTACTTATTCGAAACTCTTATCTCTGGCTCAGGTACAAAAGCAGCATTCTACATTTGAAACGTTGTCTGGTCGCTCTGAAGGAGGCCAAGAACGTCGATGGAACAAAGATGATGCCCCGGACTGACCACTTTATGAACATAGCTGGCGCTTACGTATTGAGGAATGTAAGTCACTCAAGTATTAAACCATTACTTAACACTAAACATTTATTGATTGGAGTGAGCGAAGCGAACCAAGTTCTCAGTAACAGCTTGGATGATTTGGCTGTATGGTTAAGTAGTCGCTTCGAGCTTTACTTAGGTAACTGTCCAAAAGTTGATCCAATTAAAACTTACCGAGTCTTTTGATTCGTGTTTCGAGGCATTCGCTTGGTGCGCTATAATTCAGGACGCTTTTGGCGACAGAGAGATGCTCCTGAATCCAAAAAGTTGAATTTTGGAAAATCCTTTTTACTTTGCTACTTTTGTGTTGCAGTGCGCAGACGCGACTCTGACAGACGAGTCGGATGCTATCTGCCTCCGGTCGACGTTCCCTTGCATCCTGCGGCCCGCCTCTTCCTTGATATTCGCTTGGAACTTGATCGTTACTTTCATTGTTTTTATTGTTTGCTTGGTAAGATGAAGTTGTTGTTGTTATCAATATTATTCTCTGATTAAGTTAATAATAATTAGTAAGTGAATTGATGTTTTTGTGGAGAAAAGCAACAATAAAAAATTAGGCATCTCAAATTACACAGCTCAAAATGTTTAGAAAGTTACCTAGGTTGCAAAATGTTGCTCCACCTACAACTACAAAAGTACCTATATTACACAACTTCGGTGTGACGCAACTATATGCATGAAATCAAATTTGAAATCAAGTCGATTTGTTATTAAGCAACTGTGTGTGTCTTAAGAATTTTTTCACGACGTTATTGCAGATTTTCCCCTATTACTTCGTGTTCAAAAAATCGGTGCCTCTCGAGTTCCGGTTCTTCAACTACATGGTCACGTTTGTTTACTTCGTGGACCTGATCGTGCATCTGTCAACGGGGGAAAATGTGGAACAAGGTACTTTAACCCCGGGAACCTCGGTCCATCATCGCAATTAGCCTGTTTCCACCCACTACTGCTGTGCATCCATGACATTCGTCTCGGCGTATGGACACATACAACTGATTAGGCGTTGTCTATGTGCGATGTGCTATGCTCGCTAGATAAAAGTTTAATGCGACATGATAACGCGTAGGTAGCTAGACTTTCAAATAGCTTTGAACTTTCGGACTTAACTTGAATAAATTTTTTTTTGTTTCGTTAGATGCACAAACATATTACAACCACAATAGACCCTTAGAATGCTTTTTAATAAATAATAAATAAATAATAAATAATGCTGGACAATCCACACAGCATCATCTAGCCCCAAAGTAAGCAGAGCTTGTGTTATGGGTACTAGATGACTGATAAACTTAATACAATACATAACATAGATAGATATTTTTTATTATATATAGAAAATACCCAGAACACCCGGAACAAATATTTGCAGATCGTACAAACATTTGTCCCAAGGCGGGAATCGAACCCGCAACCTTCTGCGTCGCAGGCGGACCTTCGCCCGCCGCGCCACATCGGTCGTCAAAATTTTAATCCAAGCTAAGTTTGCGTTGCTGCTCAAATAAAGCCAGTAAGGTCGCAGATAACAATTAGACTCTTTAAGTTATTTACCTTAACTTATTTCCGGTGCAACTAATAAGTGGTGTGATCTCTCCCAGGGGTGGCGATTTCCTTCATCAACACGGCGACGCAGCAGATGATGGACAAGTGGTTCGTGATGGACGTGCTCGCCACTCTACCTATATTCCAGTTCATCGGGACCGGACACTTTAGCGGGATCAACAAGCTCTTGAAAGTGGCTAAGGTGAGGGGCTGTTGGCTTACTGGTTCTTAATTCACACCTAGTTTCTGCCCGCGGCTTGCACGCGTTTTTCCGGGATATAGCAGCCTATGCGTTATTCTACATAGGTCTAGACCTACATCCATGCAAAATTTCAGTCCGATCCGTTCAGTAGTTTTGATGTGAAGAAGTAACAAACATCAGACCCATCCATCAATAAATCCAAACTTTCGCATTTAGTAAATTTGTGTGACTATACTTTTAGTACATTTGTGTGACTATACATTTAGTACATTTGTGTGACTATACTTTTAGTACATTTGTGTGACTATACATTTAGTACATTTGTGTGACTATACTTTGTTGTCATTTATCAGCAATATTAGGTACTATGTTATTTTTATTTTGGCGTTGGGAGTTCACAATCGGTGACGATAATTTTTGAACTCAAGAGTGGACTGCTTCGCAGCAGTTTAGCAATAATCAGGCGGCCGAAGCCTCAGGAATATCCAACAGCTGTTAACTAAGTCTGATTCTGTTATCAAATACGCAACATGACATTTAGCATTTCAGCATCGACAATTTTTACTCTATATTTAATGTAAAGTTCTAAACTGTGGAGATCATATCTTGTTTGTTACTCTAAATCCAGGAGAGAAAAAAACAGCGATTTTTCATGACTTATTTTATTTTAAACTTATATTTATCATTAGAACGTACGGACTTTAAAATAGCTGGTTTCGTTCTAGCAAATCTGTTCTTTAATATCACCACTCTTTTCTTGAGGATCTTTGTAAAAATCAATTAGTCTGTGTTTAATTCCACTTTCCGTATGAAAATACTGCACAATTACATGAAACATTTTAACGTTACTTTTATTCGACGTATTTGTTGTGATTGAAAAAAACTACGCCAACTTAATCGCAGTTAAAAGTGTTTATTGAGCTGCTGGAGCGAACACACTTTATTGAGATCTTTTTTTAACAAAGAAAAATCTGGAAATAGAGAGCAATTTTTTTTTTGTACAATACAATTTGTTTCCGACTATTAAAACTGTGATGGTGTTTAACTCCACGATAAACCGACGTAAGTTCAATCAATGTTATGTTGTCCTCTTCTTTTGAAGACTTCTTCGTCACGAAGGATGGTTCTTGCTTTGAGAATGTACAGTTATTGCTCTAACGCCCTCGTACATAATATTAATTGTTTTTTCGACATAACTTACATTCTCCGGTAAGTTGTCTTTCTTCAAAAGCCAATCGTATTTAGTCGAATATTTGCAATACATATTTTGCCTTTTTTGTGGCAGAAAGTTTACTCGCAGTATCTGAATCTTTATCATCGGCAGACATTATTTTAATTTAGTCAAAATATTTACCTACACAAAGATTTAGACAGCTAGCAAATCATACTAATTTTAGGTACTATTTGAGAGAAGGAAGATAGCAAAACGTGAAACAGGCGGTCGCCGGCGCGGCGCGCTTAGGTGAACGAGCGACGGAGGAAGAGTGAAAGCGTTCGCGGACTTTGGGAAGCCAACAGCGGCATGAGTGTATTACCCGTGGAATTTTAAATTTACGCGGCCAGCGCGCGTAAATTTAAAATTCCAGGAGAATTTCGTTTATTTTAAATTCCTTCTGAGAGCCGGTTATTAAATTCGGAGATGTGGAAACCCTATCCACAGTGACCGCTTTTGCGGTGCCTGCATTCGAGGTTTCTCGCGACCAGGGTTGCCCGCCCCGGTCCACCCCGCTGCAGGTTTTCCCACAATCTTATTAAGTATTATCTTAATCAAAATAGACTAAACCAATTGTTATGTCTCCAGGCGTTCCGTGTCTTAAAAGAGTTGGAGAACGTGTTCGTGTATCGGAGCCACGTGATCCGGTTCCTGTCCTACACCTTCCTGCTGACGGTTGCTTGCTATTTCATCGCCTCGCTCCAGCAAGGGTTTATGTGCTTCCAGTTAGTTTTGAACGTCTTACTCGTCAATTATTCTTCAGCTACAACAGCCCACCACCCCCTTACCCACGCCCACCATTGCAACATCTTTAGATATATAAATTTTACCATGAACCTCCACTTCTAAAACTGTCATAAAATTTTAATTGGTAGTATGTTTGACGCACGTTAAATCGGGCTGATGCGTTAGTTTCAATCGCGTCGCCAATCTTTTCTCCCCACGTTGCTAAGTGCATCAACGCGACGCGACGACGAGACGTTCGGTTTTTGTGTCTCTATTGTGCGAACACGGAACTACTTGATACCTATGCTATACGAAAATGGACCATCTCGTCGTCAAGACAATACTATCGACTCACCGAACTCAGGGCCCTTATCACCCCCTAGACATAACCTGAAACGGTAGGTATGTTGTGACAGGTACGAGTACTGCATCGTGTCTAACTTTACGCACTCGCCGCACTGGGCGCACAAGCCGCTGGACGAGGAGACGGTGCAGCACAGGGTCACCTTCAGCCTCTACTGGGCCATGGCCATGATCATGTTCACATGTAAGGCTAAGCGTTTTTTACCCGTATGCACGTAGGTGCCTATGCGTTGTGGTCGAATAGCTTGTACGGTCGCGACCATACATGTAGAGCAGCGGGTAGACACCGGTATCCACCAAATATCCACCGGTATCCACCATTTGGCTGCCAGTAAAAAGCGGTAGTAACCCGACTGTGGAGCGAGGAACGGTGGGTTATGATATGATAATCGTTCTAGAATAGGTTTTTACGGATACTGGGTGATTATTTGTATTTAATTTTGATATTTTATGTAATTCAACAATGTCAATAAAATAAAATTCAATAAATTAATGACGATAAATTAAAATTAAAATAATATCCTCATACCTACTATTTTAGCCGCTTATTTTACGTTTTTAGGGTTTCGATATCCGATACGAAACCCGGTTTGTCTGTCGTTTTTTCCCTCTTGAATATCTCAGCAACTACCGCAGCTAATAACTTGAAAATTAAAATAATAATACATTTCGTGCGCGCCTGTACAGATTAAAAAAAAAATGGTAAGAATTGAAAAATTTTAATTCATATTTTTACTACAAATTGTGATGTAAAAATTTTGAAACAACTTTATAAACCCCAGTATCTACCGGGTTCTTTTATGTATCCACCGTTAACAGCAGGTGAATATCAATTGGTGGAAACCATTTTAAGCTAGCTTCGCATTTATATCATGTCATGACACTAATGTTACGACCTCTGTGGCGCAGTGGGCGAAGGTCCGCTTGCGACGCAGAAGGTTGCGGGTTCCATTCCCGCCTTGGGACAAATGTTTGTACGATCTGCAAATATTTGTTCCGGGTGTTCTGGGTATTTTCTATGTCTAATAAAAAATATATCTATCTATGTAATGTATTGTATAAGTTTATCATTCGTCTAGTACCCTTAACACCAGCTCTGCTTAGCTTGGGGCTAGATGATGCTGTGTGGATTGTCCAGCATTATTTATTATTTATTTATTAATAATTACGCTATGTGATCTTTCTGTGCCACAACGCGTCATAGGCCTTTTTGACGAATTTGATCCCTAAAAATTCGAAAAGCTTTGTTCAGTACTTAGATAAAATCAATGTAAAAATAGTGAAAATGATTCACAGGTGATAGCAACATAAGTTTTTATTTGACACAGAACAAAGGTATTATTGCAGCTCACAAAGAGACATGGAGCTCAGACAACTGGCAGAACGTGATCGCCACGATGATGATCCTGGAGGTCTGCATCGTTATCCGGGTGTTTATGGAGGCGGTCTACTCGGCCACCATCATGGTCACCACCTTCTTGAGGCAAGTCAAGTCCTCATCAGCTCCCACACGTCCCCCGTTGAACATGCCTTCCCAAACATTGGGGGCTCTTGGTCATAATCACCGCGCTTGGCAGGCGGATTGGTGATCGCAGTAGAGGTGCTAAGAAATACTGAAGGAAGCTGCTGCCCTTTCTTTGGTAGGTTTTGTTGATCGATTATATTTTTAAGTTTTGCGGGAGCTACCTACTAAAATGGACTATAATTTTCTTATTTGCATGTTTATAAATTTAAGACAGGTTGGTTTAGGGGTACAAAAGGCCGACTATTGATTTTGTTTAAAAAAAGGCAGGGTCGGAGAACTAATAGTTTAGCTGCAATTGCGAAGTTTAGGATGAAATCTGATTTTGACTAAAATTTTACCAAAGTTTAATAACTTTTGAGCTATTGAATATCGCAGAACATAAAGGGGGTTAAATCGATAGGTACTGAGGTCCCCCACCCCCCAGCCACCGATGGTCCACCTATCTATGTAGTTACATCGTTACATATTTACATATTTATTTGTATTAGCAGAAAAAATACTTACTTTTACTTGATGTGATAGCATCAGTAAGCAGAAAAACAAATTTCAAATACGGAAATAGCACAACAGTCTCCATAACAGCAAACTAAATGGGAATGGCGGGCGGGGGTGAAGGGACCACATGACGCCCGCATACCACGGAGCTGATACACCGCCTCCTCTCTGTATCTGCTCCGTGCTACATACCACGGAGCTGATACACCGCCTCCTCTCTGTACTGCTCCGTGCTACATACCACGGAGCTGATACACCGCCTCCTCTCTGTATCTGCTCCGTGCTACATACCACGGAGCTGATACACCGCCTCCTCTCTGTATCTGCTCCGTGCTACATACTGCCATTTGAACATGATGAAAATCTACTAAATTGCAGTTATTCTACCAAAGAAAATGCGTCAGTCGACTATTAGTGACGCACGTCATTAATAGCCTCGAATTTCTAGGACTTAACTTTGTTTGTGTATTTTCATAATTTAACGAGGAATTATCGTAAGATCTTTGTGAAATTAAAAGAAGTGTGGTTTCGGCAAGGCGCATTCATTTTAACTCCTAAATGTATTTTTGTAGCGATTATTAATCACAATGTGTACCTATGCTAAAGAAGGGACACAGATAATTTTTATGAAGACAAATTCTACACATATTTTGATTTGATAAAATATAATTGAAAATGTAACTGACATGATTTATTATTTCGTTATACGTTGTATTTAATACACGCAAATAGAGAGACAGTAAAAAAAATATAGCACGTGAATAGATATTTTGAAAAACAAGTACTTAGGTACTTAATCAAAGTAGTGAGAATGCGATACTTCTGAATACAAAATAAATCTGTATATTTTTTGAAAATGGCTGATTTAATAGAGATAAGAGTAAGGGCGCGCTCACTTTGAGCGCGGCTTTGTCAAGTTTTCGTCCGATTTTCATTTGCGCGGAAACGTATGAATACGCACGAATGATCCCGACCTTCCAAGTACTATGGGTGCGCGCAGACTGCGTGCGATAGTCGTACGTACCGTGTGTTTAGTTACGACGACGTCCGAAAACAATCCGAACTTGTTGGGATTTCACTGCATTCGTACGTTGAACACAAACAATGGATGTAGAAAAGTTAATCAACATGGTTTACGAACACACATTTTTGTGGGATCAAAGTTATTCTAAAAATGAAATCTGAAATCTTCCATAATATGATGAAATTCACCGAATTCATCTCTTTTTAAATATGTATTTCGCTCATACATTAGCTTCTACGATAACGACGACGCCGCCCCGTCACGTCGCCTCGCCGCCGCGCCGTCGCAATCTCCGGTGTAGAAGATAAACAAAGATGACTTCACGAACGTGATATCACCGGAATGGGATCACATAATCTCATCCGTCAAATAGGCAGTGTCCCGGTGATATCGCGAATCAAATTCGGACGAAAACTTGTCCAATGTGAGCGCGGCCTAAGAGAGAATACCGTGTAGGTGTACCTACCTATTGATAATACGTTTTGAAGGTTACTCTGTGCTATCTGAGATATTTCACAAAAATCTGAGCTTAGATCGCTTGCAAGTATTTTACTCTCAACCAGTGCAAAAAACACATTAAGTATTTAATTTATTGCCTCTTAATTGCACTGCCACCACAGAATAAATATAACTTAACTTTTATGCGTTCTTGAATGCTCTTGATACTTAGTGATTGATTGTGTTGCTAGCGCCGAAGTGACAGAGAAATCGGCAAATCCTTTTGCGTAAACAGTGCCATCTCTCGTCGAGTAGCTGAACCCTGTTTGATATAACGATTCTCTCTTTTGCCGTCAAATATGTTAAGAAAAAAGCTGCGAGTATTGTATATTTTTCAGGGATGATTTCGACAGCACCATAACGAACGTGAGAAGCTTCCTGGTAAGGAACCAGGTGGACCCCAAGTTGCAGCACAGGTTCATCACATACCTGCAGCTGTGCTGGTACACTGACAAGGTATTATTAAGTATACCCTGCGTGCCAATGGGATTGAGAATGACGTAATTTTATGCTGTCCTGATCAGTTCGAATTCGTCATCTCACATTGAGAATTTCTTAATCCCATTCTTTATGTACCTACGCAAGTTATACTCGTTATCCTATGACGGGTGCGGGTCCAACTCCCACGGGACAAATGTTCGGCTCTGGAGGTTTTACTGTGGGTGAGTATTTGTAGGTACCTGCTACGCGCTAAGTCGTACCAAAGACAAACAAAACAAGGTTTAATGTTGTAACTATTACAAAATAAACAAGATCCGTCAAGTGTGAGTGTGACTCGCGCGCCGAGGGTTTCGAACGGTTGTCACGTAGGTGCTACTTGACAACCGTTCGAAACCCTCGAAACTAGTACTACTACTCTAACTAGTAATTAGAGACTGCTATTTAATGAATAGGTACCTAAGAAAAAAAATATTTGATTACGAATAACAAGATCTATATTTAGTTAGTAAAACTATTATAGAACTAAAAGTCTTAAGTTAAGTTACGGTTAGTAACAACTACTACACACTAGTTATAAAAGAATCGTTTATTATATTAGGTATATAGTAGATAGGTAAAGGAGTGGCTTATTCCCAAAATACTCCAAGATTTTTTTCCCAAACTGCGCCACGCAAAAATATGCTATATATGGGCTTAAACTCGTTATCTTAGCAATTTCGTCACTGTAAAATGTATCTAACATTTTACAAAGACGAAATTGCTTCCCACAAGGTTCAAACGAGTGGTACGGAGCTGTCTGTCAACTGATGCCGGCAATATAAAATTAATCTAAATGTTATGAGTTAAAGCCCATATTTGAATGCACATTTTTGTGCTGTGCTGCAGCGGTGCTTTCCAGGTGCGCAACAAACTATAGCGTGAAGAGGTAACAAATAACGAAACATCCAATGAAACTTGCGCATTTATAATATTATTAATGTGATTTATAGGCCTACTCCATATCGAACAAAAAGAAGAGCATTTACTACGACCTGCCGAGCCACGTCTTCACAAACATCATGGTCACGAAGCGCAACAGATTCCTCTACCAAATACCGTTCTTTAAGGTGGTAGCCTTTTGGTTTTATTGTATGCTTATTTGCGAAGCCTTACCATAGTACCTACCCAAACTCGATGTAGAATATATGTAAACAAACCACGACACAAATAACTATAACAATTCATTTATTTAAGTTACAGACAGTTTAGACGTACATAAAGGGATAAGATTATGTAGTTTAATTACATGATTACACAGTACATTAATATGGTTTGCCTATAATATTTAAGACCTTTCAGTTGAATAATTGAAAAGTATTATAACACGTACTTAATTTTAGTTACTTATTTAAACATAGGTATGTACTTATGTAAGTTAACAATTATGGCTACAAACTTTACACTAGGATAATTCCTGTGTCGTAGTAGTAGTAAAGTTTTCATTCAGTTTTATTTCTACAAACTTTATAATTCTGGAAATTTAATAAAATATTAAAATAAGTAAGTACTTATTCTAGTTATAGGCTAAGTATGTTAATTTATATAAAAATCCTTCAGTCAGCATTCGACGTAGGACATCATAGCATTTACTATAACGTGCCTACGTGTAGGTATAATCTTCTATATATATAAAAGAAAGTCGTGTTAGTTACACTATTTATAACTCAAGAACGGCTGAACGGATCTCGGTGAAATTAGGCAGCGAGGTAGATGGTATCCCGGGGCCGGACATAGGCTACCTTTTATTCCGGAAAAAAGCGTGCGAAGCCGCGGGCAGCAGCTACTATATAATAATAATAGATAATTAATTTTTAAGTTGATATAAGGTTAGTTCTATAAACTTTACTCTAGGATAATTCCTGTGTCGTAAAGTTTAGTTTGTTTTAATTTAGCACATTATCTTAGGGGAATAATGTAGGTATATATGTATAAAGCTTTGAACGTAGATTAATAAATGAGTGTTGATTGGTCATAGGTAGAGGTAGGCAGATTGGCAAGTTACAGTAAGTTAATGGAGTTGATAAGTAGTTTAGTGAAAGTTAGGCTATGGGGACCCACAAGTAGGTTAGCTCGGTGGTTGTTCTATGTTACGGTTTTTGGTCAAAAACGAACACCTGCCTACTGAAATTAGGAGTGTGTATCCGTAGGTATATTCCTAAACAATAATAAAATAATAAATATTAATACTACAACAGTAGTAGTACCTATGTAAGTATTTTTATTGTACTATTCCGTGTATTTAAAATATAGTTTTTATAATTAGATCGCATTAAAAAGGATTGTGAAAATGAAGGGGGAGAAATAAATGTGTAGGTAAGAAGTAATTTTTTTATCAAGTGTTTGAAGCCATAGGTACGTTTTGTTTTTGCAGGGGTTTTAGTGCACTCAAACATACTCAGTTTGTTATCTACCTTTTGATGGTATGGGATATTAAAAGATATGTGGGCAAATTTGATTTTACCTGGGGAATATCCCATCTTCTTGTTCTGGCTGATCTTTGGGGTTTCCGCAGTGGGCCGATTGCTGTACGGTGAAACCTAATCACGGTGGTTTGTAAGAATATCTGTCTAACTCTAAGGAATTTAATTTCGATATAAAGAGAGTTCGCAGAGAATCTGAAGGGTTTTCGATATGCTATTTTTAATATAGCTCTCTATGCCCTTTCTAGGCTAATAAATAAGATAAGTTTTGGCTGCTGAGTCCCATGTCACGATTCCATACGATAGTATGGACTGACATAGGGCTGTGTAAATAGTCCTTAATGTTTGTGGATCATCTATTTCTCTCAGCTTCTTGAATATTCAAGAAGCATTAGTTTGCGAGTACTGTCTATTTCTTGTGTCCATTCTGGTTGTCAATAGTGTTCTCACATTCAAGAAACCAAAGATTTTTTTGGGGTTTTATGTAATTCGAGATTTTACCAGGTTTGGATCCCGTGAGTACTGAGATCTAGGCCTAATTTGATAACCAAACCATATGGTATGGCATGGGGTATGGGCTGTTTGTTAACAAACATTCTACATCGAGTTTGGCTAGTGTATAATTACTCTATCTAGCATAAACAAGTGATTCATTGAAAACTATCAAAAAACCCGACTCGGTCCTCGCTTTTAATTTTTTTCGCAAAATGAGGGTAAAGGCCTACCAAATGTAGCTAAGAACCATAATAGAAGATGAAGAAAAATATAATTGGAGACTATTTGACGAGTATTTTGATACCACATTTATCAACCACGCTTTAGCCGGTATTGATGCTTTAGGTACCTACATATATACCTACGCAAAGATTTGCATACAACGAACACTGAACGTTTCGATTTGAGACAGTGATAATTACATGCGAGTATGCTTATTCTATAACTGGAGCTGTAGTCCAGCTCCAATTATGTATTAAATGAACAAGTAATGTATCCTCAGTTCGTCTCCCAAGAAGACATGCAGGACCTAGCTGCGCACGCGCGCCTGTTTTACACCTCGCCCAACGAGATCCTGCAGAACACGGGGGACATCAGCAACGAGTTCTACATTGTCAAGCAAGGATATCTAGAGGTCAGGCATCATTGAAACCTTTACATTGAGTAGGTAGTTGGACCGTGACTCGGCGAACGTAGTGTAGGATGCCCTCCGACTATGCGCCGGCACCGGCCGGCATGACGACTTTCGAAAGACTGCAGGCAGCTGCTGGATGCGGCAAGCTGAAGTTAAGGCTATGGCGCTCGTTAGTAGAGGCATATTTCCAGCAGTGGACTAGTATAGGCTGATGATGATGATAAGTAGGTATTTAAAATTATTTACAATAAGCCTGGTGTGTCCCACAGCTGAGCTAAAACCACGCCCTGGTTGGACCTTCCACTTCACACACCTCGATCCTGAGCCTGGAGGGACTGGACCCACGCTCTATCATAGGTGTCCAATTCTTCACGTTATCGCTTCTTATAGGTCGAACTGGGGGCTTACTCGTGAAAACGAAAACGAAGTTTCTGATTGAAAACGGAGTTTTTGCGCAAATGCTATATGCAGATGATATAAGTAGGTTTTGTTTGAAAACGAATCAGAAACTTTGATTTTCGTTTTCGAGGAGACCACCTGACACCTGACCACAACGCCTTGCAATGAATGTAAACAAATTTATAATAACATTTGATACACATCGTTCCTCAACGATTGGTCGTTTTGTTTTCAGATGGTTTGTCCAGTCACAAAGAGCACTAAGATTATAACAGCCAAAGGGTGTTTTGGCGTTCTTATTTGTCTACTTCGTAAGTTGTTAAAGTAGTTTATTATCTACACAAGCATTATTCCGTGATATACATCAGTACTAAGTAGCCTATATCTTATCTATCTATGCCTGAATCACCAGCTCTCAAACTTCCACTGCTGGATCCCAAACAAAGGGGCTCTTATATCTATATCCGTGCAAAGTTTCAGCCCGTTTCGTGAAGGGGTGGACCTAACGGGTTGGTAGTTAAACTAGGCCTAGAACTCAGTACCTACTCACGGGATCCCCGTGGTAAAAACTCGAATGACAGAAAGTTCTTCATTAATTATTTGGTTCTTCAAAACAAAGTTGAGAAAAAAAAACACAGTAAAAATACATTAAAGTGCACTGTTTCACACATAATTTGGTGGAGATCTCTGGAACCCGGCGGTCTATTGAAATTACTTATATTTTGTTCCCCTAAGCCAGTTTCTTAATTAGTTGCGTAGTTTTCTTGTAATTATGCAATAACTTGATTTTTTTGCTTACGCCTTTCCAAAAACGTATGCTCTGTCCCGCTCCTATGAACGCGAAATCCAATGCCTAAGTTTTAACAAAATAACGCGCATGGTGCCCTCTGAAGTAATTCTGTCTTGAAGAACTTACAGACATGTATCCATACCCGTAGTATCAGCTAAAACTATACTTCCAAGGAGACAGTATGCCTGGCAATCATATTATATCTATAATTTACTAAATAAACATTTAGGAATATTTTCGATGACACTTTTTCAATGCAAGAAATCTTTTACTGAATGGCTAATGACACAAAACTATGATGAAGTAGAGACCATTGTACAAAGGATGGGGCTATAATGCTTAAAAAACTCACAACACATGCAAATCAACGGTGTCCTACTCTGGTACCCGACTCTTATGAGGCTGGTGATATTGGAGAAGGACAACCTTACTCATACTGCAAACAAATACCTACTACCTCACATATGTACATACTCTACACACAACATACATACAAATTGCTGAATGTTTGTTCATATGTTCATCTTATTTTATTGTTTTAATTTATAACTTTTTACTTAACTTCTTACTTACTTACTTTTTAAATATATTAGTTGTGCATCTAACTTATAAACAATTAATATTTCTGGTAAGAACGGGTCCTCTAATACAAGCAAATATTGTTTAAAGGGGGACTCCAAACCCTTTATGTTTAATTTTTATAAGTTATCGAAATAAACATTTATTATTTAGTGTAGGTATTTGCAATAGCATTTTGTCGTCCCCGTTCTCCGAGGAAGCCAAAATGCTAGTCAACCTGTATTTGCGAGTTATGTAAAAGAATTGATCTCTAACGGGAGTGGCATAGTCACTGTGTGACAAAATTCCATTATAAATAAAGTAATAAAAAAAATTATACATTTCGCATTTCTTTTATTAATGTTATGTGATGTGATTTATCTTTTTCAGGTATACCATCATTCTACACAGTGCGCGCCATCAGCCACGTCCAGTTGTTCGCCATTTCAAGGAAACATCTCTTGAAGGTCATTCAGAAACCGAACTTTATCGACACCATGGAATACATCAGAAAGCAGCCGGTAACTCTTCTTTGTTTGTAAATCTGCAGGCAGAACATATTTAGACGTTTTGGAATTATAGGACCCTGAATGCTACCAATGTCTCGAGCAATGGTTTTACCAAAACATGCGAACCACAGGGCTCCTACATTATCACCAGGTGGGCATCTACTGGTTCTGTGTACTAAACTAAATGGAGTAGGTTTTTATTAGGTATTATTATAAGCCTATACCTTCCCATAGCTGGGCAAAGGCCTGCCTTCCGTCCTTCCACACTATTTTGCTCCACTAAGGTCCAGTCTTCAAACAACGACCTCTAGGCAGACCAAAACGTCGATGTAAAGACAAACTAAACGCGCACTTAAATATACAGTATTTACATACTCCGTAAATACTATAATGCGAAATTTGGATGTATAGATTGATTGATGGATTGATGTGTGTATGGATGGATGTTTGTTACTCCTTTATATACTCAATGGATCGGATTTGTATAGATGTGGATTGTGGGTATACCTGGAATAACACATAGGCTACTTTTTATCCCATAAATTAGGTCCCATGGGATAAAAATAACTAACAACGCGTGCGAAGCCGCCGACAGAAACTAGTAAAAACTAATTAATTGTATAAAACTGTATCAGGAGTACCAACGGATGACGGCTCGCTACGCGCCGTTCACGAGCTACGAGCCGCCTCCGAAAGTGGACAACCTGATGCGGTTCAAGCTGCCGCGCAAGCACGAGCCCGACCACGTCTTCCTGCAGCCCTTCTTCCGACTCGGATTCTTCTCTGTCTTGCGGTTAGTTAACATTGTCCTTGGCGGTCGGGCCTAAGTAACCATCCCTCCAGTTCGTGGATGTCGTAAGAATCGACTGAGTCGGTTGCTGCCCTTTAGGAAGGGCAGCAGCTTCCTTCCATTGATAGATTAGATTGTGTTCTGGTTAGAGCGGAACTGAGCTGCGTGCGGCGAGCACTGGATGCACTAGCGGTGCCACTCAATGCACGCCGCTCACATCTCTTCGTCGCCGCTGCGTGACGTCGCGTCGGCAGCTTTCTTTGTTTTCTTTGCATACAAATATGATACATCTCCGCTCGGTGGTATACACTGAGCGGAGCCGAGATGTGTGAATAACGATGTTCAATTGGTTGCTTAGAACACATCTCTTATCCGCTCGTCTTGTCTCCGCTTTGATGGAGTCCAGCCCTTAAGGCTACATTTGACGCTGATGCGTTTCCATAGTTTCTTAAAGGCATCAAGATTTTCAGGTAATGCCGCCGTCAGATTCAGAGAATACTAACTTTGCTGCTTAGCTGCTTGATGAAAATCGCTGAAGTTAACACGTTACCTACGCTTGATGTCATTAAAGTTCTAATTTCACAGTATTGGTTACACACAAGTTCTTGAACGGGAAGCACCATAAGGGATTGTACCTACTCAGAAAAGAAACAAAGGCTTAGGATGGGTTATGGATTATTTTGAAAACTAACACCAAATTATACCGCTTAATTTTTCTGACAACCTCCAAGATATCTTCCGCTACCTTCCCGCCAGGTACGTGTTCCCTCGCTACACCATCCGCCCCGACGGCAGCTACATCGTGGTCTACGAGTGCATCCACGCCGTCTGCGCCTTCGTCATGGCCACGCTCAGCCCTTGCTACATATACATGTCGCTGCAGTTTCCTTCGCTCGTCTATCTGTCTTTACTCCTCGATTTCTTGTCGTACTTTGACATGTGAGTTTACTACACATTTTGAATTTCAGTCACATTAATATTGTTTCTGCCTATAACTAGTTTCTGCCTGCAGCTTCGCATGCGTTCTATGGAAACGTTTATAGGTTATTTTTATCCCATGGGAACTAATTTTTGGGATAAAAAGTAAGCTATGTTTGATTCCAGGTTTAGAGCTACACCTATGCAATTTCAGCTTAATCTGTTCAGTAGTTTCGGCGTGAAGTCACATTTTTATTTCTTTATTATTCTCAATTAAAAAAAAATATGGTCAAGTGGCTAAACGCCACCATCTTACTTATGAAAGTGAAGATGTGGAGCATGCTTTTCCAGAAGCAATTTATTCACGCTAGATGTGAAGACTCCAAGATTGTAGGTACTCTAACGGGAAGACAGACGCAGGAAGCTCATTTCACTCTTTGGCCGTGCTAATTATGAAAGTACATCCAAATAAAATAAACAAACAACCATCTATCAAAGTGTCCCATCATATGGGGTGGTTATGTGCAGCGCTCAGCGGATGCTGATCGGCTACTTCAACGAGCAAGGCCTGCTGATCTACCACCCTGCCAGCACCGCGGCGCACTACATGAAGGGAGCCTTCATCACGGACATGTTCGCGACCCTGCCGCTCGAGTACCTGGAGCCAGCTGTGAAGAACGGTAACGTTGCCGATGCATCCACACTAATATTACAACAGCGACAGTAATTCTGTCTGTTACCATTTCGCGGCTTAACAGCAGAACGGAACTTAAGGGAGGTAGACAGGGAGGTAGACGATATCCCGAGGACAGTAATAGGCTACTTTTTATCCCGGAAAAGAGCATGCGAAGCCGCGGGTGGGAGCGAATTAATCCATATTTTTGATACCTCATTGCATTCCACATCTCGTGGTCACCAGCTGCGACCCACCAGTCTTCCTAGAAGACATCGATAGCGTCACGCCAGCGTCGTTTCAGCCTGCCTCGGTGATGATGCACGTCGTTACAAGACCTCAGGCACCCACTGCATGACTATCGTTGGCCTTTCCCGGTTGCATCCTCCTCTCATGGTCCGCTCAATCCAATTTCAGCCTCACTATATTTTTGCTTATCCGGATAGTCGCCTCAGTGATGAAACGTGCCACAGTGCCAACAATCCTTTGCCATGTTCTCTATCACGATTATTTGTTTATTCGATTATTATTTTTTATTTGCGCAACGCATCAGCATTGCTATAATGCAGCCAGTGTCTTAGGTACGCTTCCGACTGGTATTGATATGGATCAGCAGAGCTACCTGTAATTGTTTCAGTTGTAAATACTACTTCTATGTTGTTTTTATTATTTGATTGTAATTTTCTTTGTTAATGAAGCTTTGTTTGTATCTTTATTTACTGCGACTTGATTGCGATTTTCGAATGTTAGATTTTTTGGTAGTGGGGCACGAATCTCAACTGGGGCATCAATCTGGACTTCACCCTATCGACAATGCCTTATTTGAATATATGTAATTAGTTTTTTTTATTTCAAAAGAAAGAACTTGATTCGATGCTTGATAAACTGATCTGATCCGTTTCTTTTCCATTGCTCGTGTTCCAGGCGATAAGTTCCGAGTGACGCGACTATCACAGATCCTGATCTGCAACCGTCTGGCACAGCTGTACCGTCTGCCGGGCGCCATGATGATCCTGGACCAGTACATCGAGCGGAAGGACGTGCTCATCGTGTACGCCACTTACTCATATGTCTCAGTGACTCAAAGTTGAACTTGGCCTCCGACACAACTTCCAGGCATCGATGCTTACCTAGTATGATATGAGTGCGCAAAATACGAATACAAAATAGTACTAAATACTAAGCACACATTTTGAGTTTCATCCCTTCTCAAAACACAAGGAACCGTAACTACTGAATTATGGGACAAAAAGTATCCTATCTCCTTCCTCTTGTATGAACCCAAATCATGGCAAGTATCATATTAAACAATTCAGTAGTTTCGGCGTGATGCGCGGCCAAATAATTTGAATTTCATCCCCTCTCCAGGGGCACCGCACTACTAAATTACGGGATAAAAAGTATCCTAAATGCCCTTCCTCGAAGTATGAGCTCAAATTGTGCAAAGTTTCATTTGAATTCATTCAGCTGTTTCAGCGTGATGCGCGGCCGAGATACAGACAGGAAGACAGACAGATAAAAATTAAAAAAAAATATATTTTCTTGGCTTCAGTATAGCTAAAAGAGTGCCCACCAAAAAAAATATCGAAATATCTTTAATGGACCTGTTACAGTTTTATTAAAAGTATAGATATATTCGTATATACGCTTGAATAGAAATATTGTATTTTCATAATAATGTTGCAGTTTGAAGGCTGTTCCTTTGTTCATGGTACTGATCAATGTGATGACCTGTTTAATGGTTCTTCGCTCCGTGGATATACTGTACAACAACCGAGGAGAGTGGTGGATAACACCGTTGAAAGACAAAGGCGGCTCCTGGGTAGAGCTTTTTCAGAATACCGGTTAGTTTCATTGCCATTATGAGTAGCCCGAGGACATACTTCTTTCTTAAAAAATTTCTAAGATTGACAACCTAAATCCCTTATCACAAGTACATATGTAAAATAGAATGGTGTATCATTTACCGAATTATCAGATTCCAATAAATGTTTTGCAAAGTTTGACGTTGACGGCTAATAGTTATTTGTTCAACAAGCGAGCTTTTCTTGTTGCACGTGCCGATATTAAATCCCGAGCTAGAGAGCAGTCTAGAGTGCTGCTGTGCTAGCTAAGGATTTGAAAGGCTCGTAACAAAAAAGATTTGCTCTCGAGTTCAACAAACAACTTTTCACCTCGACTAGCGAGAAAATATTTTTGATTTTTTAAAAGAGGTCGAATGTCAGGATCTCATTTTGGTCAACAACCATGGAGGGTACGAATGCAAATAAACCTCTTTCAAACCATGAACGAACGAAATTATCTGTTTCTGTGAAGGTTGAACGCTGTCTTCCCTACGATAAACTACAATGAGTGCAGCTCACAGAGGTGCAAGTCCCATATAAATCCATATAATCCGAACCTGTTGTTTGGTAGATTATTTAAAGATGACGCTGTCCGCCTAGAAGAATGGTCTTCACAAGTCATGTTGTCGAGATAAAAATGGCGATGCCTTCAGAGAGAAAGTTTACCTCCCCGTGTAGATCGCGTAGTTTATTCTTTTCTTCGGCGCCGACCATAGAGTATCAATAACATATTACAACATCGAAATTTAGTACAACATTCTGAATTCAACTTACTTATATAAACAACAGCCTGAAAACTACGACCCGTTTGACCTACATAAATACCATAGGTACATCCGTCACAAACCAACTTGTAAACGGCTGATTTTCTATTCTTATCTAACCTGTCTTTACAGTTACAAATCTGTTTTAATAAATTATTTGATTTGAACGCTACACGTACCTATTTTATTTTTAGTTTGTATTAGAAAAACACCAATGTTTCATCCTTAAACGAGGTACTTCATCAGGGTTAAGGAATGAGACGTTGGTGTTCTTCTGTTCTAAATTCATAGAGAAGTTGTTGAACTACGAAAGTGTTTGTACCTAGTTCATAGCTTAGCTTAGCATAAGGCCGGTCCGCGTAAAATTGTCCGATTCTGTCATGACCGTTATAAAGCTATCTCTTTAATGTAACAAATCACAAAACAAGACACAAGTAGATTATATTTCTTATTCCTGCCTGCAGTCCGCTTCAACATAACGAGTTCTCCGATGAACATTCAGCTGGCCACCTACTTCTGGGTGTCGTTCGAGGCCACCACCACCGGTTACAATACCTTCAACCCGAGCAACTTTGAAATCATGCGCATCTTACTCATAGGCTTGATCTGTGGTTTGTAAACTCCTTTAACTTTGTCATTTGTATTGTACCGTTTTAATGGGTCGTGGGGGCCGCGACGTTAATTTCGACCCCTCTAACTCAGAACGTGGAATGAATTAATTCTTTATATTTTATATTATATTTTGTTTATTGGTAAATCAACAGCGTTGCTTATAAATTTATGGTAATACATATTAATATTATAATAAAGCCAAAAAAGATTTACACCTATTAGGTAAATATTGGGTTTAGGTTAGATAAAGTATTACACGTGGTACCTACAATTAATAAAACTTCAACTAAATATATATATAGGTACAAAGATACTCACTGCAATGTATGTGTTTGTGTGTGTGTGTGACTGCTCCGACGAGGCACTAATCTTGAGTTTAGGCAACGTGATAGTGCTGTATGCGTGGGTGTGTAATAATGGGGGAGAGAATTTATTGCACTTAAAACATAACAAAAATAAAAATCTTATTATATGAATTTAAAACATAATCAGTACAATTGGCGGTCTTATCTTTAAGAGCGATTTCTCCCAGGCAACCTAGGGATGGAGAAAAAGATTCAGATTCAGTTTTATTTGGTGCATACATACACAATAATACATAGTTTTAGCTTGGTAAGTACATGTACCCTGTATGTAAGGGCGCAGCAATTTATTTAAATATTATTGTAATAGGTAGGTTCATAATCTATTTATAACTAGAAAAATAGTAGTCAGAAAATATAGGCAAAGTCAGCTACAAGAATCAAAACAATTGTAATAATAACTCGGTATGTCCGTCAATTCTTTACTCAGGCAGCCAAATAGTTATAGTTTAGAGTTATCATTTCAAAATTTGTCAACGGAGTAGTAACATTAGTTACATTAGTTAGTTAATATTCTAATCAGTTTTTTTTGTTTAATAAAGATAATTTTGTAGTCAACACTATTTCCTGACAGTACAATTTAATAATTAAACCAAGAAAAGGCATTAGCGTAATATTCAGATTGCGCTAATGCCTAAGGCAGTTTGATAATCAGTTTTAAAATACTAAGGGTGTAAGTAAAGCTTGCAAGTTTATTCTTTAGTGTGTCAATATAACTCTTCCAATTTAAATGGGTATCTAATATAACGCCTATTAATTTAAATTCGTGGCATTGTGTTATGTCTAAAATTCTAGTCAAATTACCTAGGTCCAAGGGGAATCTTTGTCTGATTCTGAATTACATAACTTTTGTCTTTTTAGGTTAATGTTTCAATAAATACAATACAATACAATACAATTTCCAAGTAAGTCATTGTTTGGTACTATTAAAGGTTTCTGTTATTAAATGTAAGTCAATATTTTGGCTACTTTTGAACAGCAGGGAAACGTTATCTGCAAATAGGAAGCGTTTAGTATTTATAGCTTTAGGCAAATTGTTGATATAGTCTAAAAAATCCGAGCACACTTCCTTGGGGCATACATGAATTTATTTTTATTATGTCAGATTTTAAATTCAGAAATTCGCCGATGTCTTTGTTGATATAAGACGAATAAGAGATGGTAGAACACAAACAGTAAAAGAAAGTTATCATTAAAATACTACATAAGTAGGTACATTATAAAACAATACAAAACTAAATTAGAAACTAACCTAGAAGCACATGACATACAAATAACTTAATATAATAGGTTATACATTTAAACAAAATCTGATCACTGATGGAGCTACAATCACATCTGAAGTTACAGGAGGAGAGAATGAAGGGCGTGGGAGTCGTAAGAGCTGACTAAGGGAATCTATCAGAGGGAGGCAGCAATCTTCTTCTGTGAATTTTTAACAAATTATCTGTCTGTCAGGCGTAGTGACGAATTTTTACACCTCTCTGTACGTCAGATGTCTTCTGGAGTAGAATGCAACTTAAATAAATCAATACTGTTCTTATGAAAAATTCGATATGTTGTTTGAGAACTAATGTACGGCTTATTTCATTTTTCGAAACCAGGACGCTGGAGTACTTTGAGAACAATTTTATATTATCTTATATGGAAGTCATTTTATAAGTACTGTTTTTCGTAGAGCAGTTTGGAAAATAATCTTGGAGTACTTTGGGAATAAGCCGGCTAAAGTATGGTTTTGGGGAGGCATGTTCTGCCGTGGCCGATAAGGGTTAGTCGCTGACTCTGGTACGTGCGCTTGAAGTACTACGGTATGTGAGTCATTGGCGGCCTCTACCTTACAGCCAATTACATTACAACTTGACTCTCTCTGAGACAGAAGTGAATAGGTGTCTTCTAGACCTTCGTAATACATCATCAGCCAGTTCATCACTCACCATTGTACCAATGAATAAAAGGAGTAAAACGGGTTTTACAATATACTAAACTAAACTAAGCTGTATTTACGAGTATGTAAGCTGCGGTTAGCAATGCCTACAGTTTTTCTCATGTTTTCAGGTACTATGATGATCACGTACTTCTCGGTGGTCATCATCAGCATCCGGTCGAACGTGAACCGGGCCCTGGCCGAATTCCAGGAGAACTTGCGGGATATCGTGGCTTACATGAAGCGGGAGAAGCTGGATCCTGAACTACAGTTGTAAGGAGTTCTAGTCTATCATCATCATCATCAGTCCGTATACGTTCACTACTGAAAATAGGCCTCCCACAAACGACCGACGCCACAAATAGCGGTCGTGAGCCGCCTCCATTCATCGACTTCCTGCGACCGTGACCTGAGTTTTTGTTCCATTGATTGAGGAGCACAGGCACACTGATACCTTTTATTGACGCCCCGCCCCATAGGTGGGTCAGAGTGGACAAAAAAGTGGAAACTGATCCATTAATGGATGTGTAAAGTGGATCAGAGTGGAATAGGGCCCCGTATTTGCAAAGACATCATGTAGGTAGGTATAGTGTTGATTGTTATTATTGTTACTTTGGACAGAACGGAGGTTTAGGCCGTTTAGACGTTTCGTTTATTTTATTCATCCCACAGCTGGGCAAAGGCCTTCTCGAAATTGGGCGTTTAGATGAACCGATTTTGAGTTGTTTTTATAAGAAAGCTAATATTTCTAGAAGTGTTTAATGAAAATCGGTAAAGCCGTTTACATAATTTCCAAATCTGGTGATTTCACAGAGGCGTTTTAACCCACTATGAGTACTCATGGGACAAGATGGGAGGTATCGACTACCGACAAATTTTCAAGTTCTGCGAACAAATCACGCTGCGGACGGACGTCATCCTCCGCATCTACGGACCCACGTTTGCTAACGTTAGTTACGTTGATCTACCAATCGCATCTCGTGAAATGAAATTATATGATATTATTGATTTTTTATATTATGAACAATAAAATATAAGGTCTTATGCCCGTATTATACATCGATCCATGCTTCAGTAACTATTTTCTATGGCAACAACGTCACTCAAGCATAGATCTATGACTGACCAAGCATTCATAATAACCTTCGATTTTCGTCGATAGATTGGTTGTGCTTAAACTAACAGAGGCTTCGGCAAGCGGCTTTGAACAGCTTTTGTGCTTTTTTTACTGTTGTTGGTGTTATTTAAGCTCTATGTTATATAAATCCTTTTTTTATTTATTATGCTTGTTTTGTGTTTTTATTTATTTATTTATTATGATATTTTGTGTGCATTCTAAACACAAAATATTTTTGTTAAAAAATTATATTTTAAATACCATAAATTAATAGAATAATAACTATTTCTTAAGTTTTCAAAACGAATGCTATGCGATAAACACCCGGAACAAGTATCTGCAAAACGAACAAAAAATTACCCGAGGCAGGAATCGAACCCGCAACTTCCTGCGTCGCAGGCAGACAAAGGTCTGCCTGCGCCACATCGGTCGTCTGTCGGTCATGGTCATCTTGTATCCAAGTCAAGTCCCAACAGCGTGAGGCGCCGCGGCAGATAAAGCTAGATACAGCTGGTCCAGGATCGAGACACAAATGGAAGATTTGTATGAAGATCAAAGGGGGCCACCACCAGCAGTGCAACAACCAGACTAATAATAATAATAATAAGCATGGGAGATTCTACAAGGTCCTCACAGGACCTGATGTAGATCTCCTAAGCTCCGTAAACTGGCTACGCTTCGGTGACCTCTTTGGGGAAACCGAAGGTTTTGTCGAATGTGGTGGTAAAGACGAACAATTACCGAAAGCATATAATGAAAGATGGCACGATCGATATTTCGCCGTTAACCGAAACGACTATCAAGACGACGGTCGCTGAATCAACATCCCACATGCTGACAACCTCGTTGGCCAAGTCAAGATAATTGCTAAGTTTATCTTTCTCAGCTTTAACGAGGTTAACATCATGTGGTATGGTGACATCAGCGAGCACCGCCCTCCGTTCTAACCGATCTATCAGTACAATATCAGGCTTATTCAAAGAATAGTCCTGTCTGTAATGATAGATCGGTCATATTATTATTATTATTATGATAAAATAGTCTTGGGGACGCTTCCGACTGGTACAGAAATGGATCAGTTGAGCTCTAAATTGTTTGCAACAGCCTCCAGCTAGCTCAACTGTTTCTTATGTAAATACTAGCTCTAATTTGTTTCTATTCTGTAATTGTAGTTTTTTTTTCATAATAAAGTAATATATTTATATGAAGAAAAAGATAATGCAACAGTGTGTGAACAGTGCCCGATCCTGCTTCAAAGCGACGCCTCCTTGCTCCGCACCCTGGGCCGTGCGGTCCACAGCGCCTACTTCGCGCGAGGTCAGGTTATCATCCTGGCGGATGACGTCATCGAAGACATGTACTTCGTCGACTACGGAGATGCCACCATCAGCGAGGAGAATGAAGAAAGAAGCACGACTCTGAAGTTGACTAGGGGCAGGTGAGCACTCAAATTGAGGTTATGGCTGATTGCAGAATGGAATAGACCAAATGGTCTAATACATTTTTTGATCAGCGTGAAGTCTCAAGTTAGAGTACCTACTTATTTGTTTAACCAGTTTCAGTTTCATTCATTTATTTCTCATAGGCACATTACATTGCACTTAAGAAAGTCTTACAAATAAATTAAAATATTAGGCATAGGTACATAGTATCAAGAGAGAAAAATAAAATATATATATAACAAAGTATTGCTGACTAATGCAATGTCGTTCCAAAAATTATGATCTGAGAGATAATCCTTTATGCCATAGTAGGCTCTCTCGGTGAGGTGCTGTTTGATGGTGGTCCTAAAGACCAATCTTGGAGAAAAGTCTCCAAGATTGGTAATAGTGGCTGGCAATACATTATAAAATCTAGCACTATTTACGACAAAAGATTTGCTAACTTTCGCTAGTCTCGTCTGAGGTAACACCAACTTAAGCTTTCCTTGCGTCTCATAATTATGAATATCACAATTTTTGGAATAACATTTTATATGTTTCCTCAAATATAATAGGTTAAGATAAATGAATAGTGATGGCATAGTCATAATATTAACTTTACCAAATACGTTTCGCAGGCTCTCTCTAGGTCCAAGTCTATAAATAGCTCTGACTGTTCTTTTTTGTAGAATGAAACCAAATAACAAAGTGCTTTATTTCCTATAGACCTTACCTACACGTCACAAAATTCATCGTGTGACAATACGAAGCGCTTAAAAACAACCTACACCTATGTCTTTTCTATCTTACTAAATTAAGTTAAGATGTGAATTGAGTCTATCATTTAGTTGCCACCACCAACTATGATTTCCACACCTCTCAATCGACCGCAGTAACAGTAATTAAATACTCAATATTTGCCAGCATTTTCGGCAACCTGGACGGGTTAG
Source organism: Eupithecia inturbata (assembly GCA_963662085.1). Taxonomy (NCBI): domain Eukaryota; kingdom Metazoa; phylum Arthropoda; class Insecta; order Lepidoptera; family Geometridae; genus Eupithecia; species Eupithecia inturbata. Next base: position 1,199,368 of record OY759180.1, on the reverse strand, counting down.
CCACCATCCGCTGTCCGCTGACGGTGACCGCCTCCAGCAAGATCCACCTCCTCATGCTCAACTCGAGTGCTTTCCACACCATCATCGCCGACTACCCAACGGTGGCTACGCTGATGCAACATCATCGTTCCACTCCGACCGCGGTTCGTTAGTTCTTTATACGTTACTAGCTTGTACCCGTCTCTTTGCTCGTGTTTTTCTGGGATAAACGGTAGCCTACAATAATTTTATTCCTGGTAAAGAACTATATCTTTGCAATGTTTTAGTCTTATCTAATTTTTACGTGGCCTTGATCCAATCATCTTCACAAACGTGCGCCCTTCTGATATTAGTATGATGTTGAGTACGTTACCAATCTTCTAGAGGTTTTATGTGCTCAGCTAATTCGTGTCTTTAAATTATGTTAACCCCAGAATTGAGTCATCATTTCTCTTACAGAACTTCATATTGGGCTTGTCCGCCGACCCTTTCAGGCGTAAGGAGCGCCAGAGCACCCCTATGCTCGTGACCAAGCGCCGGGGGCTGGTCAAGTACCTCTTCTTCCAAGACACATACGTCCAGAACTATTTCATAATAGTGTCACTAGCGTGCGTATACCTCGACATGTATAATGCAGGCTTTCAGAACAACACCTGGCCTATGGTGTTGGTTCTGTACGCGTTGGATCTAGGATTCGTCCTGAAGATAGTTCTGAAGCTTTCTCTGCCGCTGCTTGTGGGCTTGGATATGAAGAGCATGCTTGAAAATGTCAAGAGAGGGTAAGCAAGTAATTTGGTTGTACCTATTTGTTACATTGACCTACCAATAGTGAAAATAAATAATAACAAACAACTACCTATTATGTTTTTTTATTTTATAATCCTCGTTTTCGGAGCGCATTAGATATTGCTCGGCTAATACCTACGATATCTCTTCCCTTCTCTTGACAAAGAGATACAAGATCAAACAGCGTGGGTTTCTGACTTACATTATTTTTCATGTGATCGTTTCTTTATTTCAAGAAAATCAAGTCTTTTTTGCAGATATTTAAAGTTTGAGTTCCGGTTCGATCTGGCGTCGTGCGTGCCCATTGAAGTGCTGTGCTTCGTCAGCAAGCAGCACCGGTGGACCATCTTCTCCTGGCTCAGACTCAACAGGATGTTCCGAATTGCAAGTAGTCACGCTTTTCCTGATTCAGCCATATCACATTAGTTATCTTTGGTGTGCCTCAGGCTTGGCTGAGAATTCTAGCTTCAAATAAATTGTATCATAAAAACTTCAAATTTTCACACTAATATTAAAAACGGGCCAAGTGCGAGACGACTCGCACACGAAGGGTTTCGCTGTAGAAATTTTTTTCGCATAAGAAATTAAAAAAATATTTTTTTTGGATTGATCGAGAAAAAGCAAAAAGCCAACATGGCCGGTCACATCCAAGTACTGACCGCGCCCTCTGTTGGTTAACTTTGGTTATCGGTACTCAACGAGGACATTTCTTCTTAATGAATACATTTATTTTATTGTTATTATTGTGACAAGTAGTACACACCCTCATAAATAATAATAAATAAATAATGCTGGACAATCAACACAGCTCAGCATCATCTAGCCCCAAGCTAAGCAGAGCTTTTTAAAGTTTCGCGATCTGTTAACATATTAAAGATTATTTATCGGGTATTTATCGCGTACCTTTTGTTTTATTTTCCCCTACGTTTCCATCGCGTTGCAACGATCATGGTCACGGGGCGACTGACGTAGGGGAAAATAAAACAAAAGGTCCGCGATAAATACCCGATAAATAATCTTTAATAAGCAGAGCTTGTGTTATTAGTAAAATATGTGAAACTACTAGCCCGCGGTTTCGCCCACTTTTTAGGGTTCCGTACCCGAAGAGTGAAAACGGGACCCTATTAGTAATTACCAAGGCTCCGCTGTCCGTCTGTCCGTCCGTCCGTCTGTCAGCGGGCTGTATCTCATGAATCGTAAAAAGTAGACAGTTGAAATATTCACTAAAAATTTAATAAAAATTCAAATCAACTCCCATACAAAAAAAAAAGATATTTAGGCAATTTTTATGCTCTACTTTATGTACTATGGTACGGAACCCGGAGGGTGTGCGAGTCGACTCGAACTTGGCCAGTTTTTTTGTGATTGGTCACATCATGACATAGCTATATCTACTTTAATTGGTGTATACTTTATCCCTACTGTTCATTTTAAGGATACTGTGTACTGTTTGTGCCTTTATAAACAAAACATTCAAATTATAAAATAAAGACTGTGATTTAAAGATTACAATGTCATGCTGTCCTATCCCGCTTCGATTATTATTTGACAAATATGATCTTAGCGGTATATTTTCAATCCCAATCTTTATCTACATGACTTTACCGTACTCCATGGACATTAAAAATGTGTTTTCAGGCGACAGTGCACAAGTCCCTGTACCGGCACGAGGAGCGTATAACAGTGAACCTGACGCTCATGACCATCGTCTCCGTGTTCATCTGGTTCACTCTCTTTGTGCACGGAGTCTCTTGTCTGTGGTTCTTCATCGGCACTATGGAGGACTTTAAGCAACCTAATTCTTCTTGGATGTGGAAAGGTTTCACTCTTCTAGTCATTGTTTTTAAGTCCTCTCGCAGTCACAGTTAAGGATTTCGGGAGGCTTTTAGCCAGCTGATGATATACTTAAATCGCTTCTGCTAAGATAGTCTGTGGTTTTACTTATGTAATTTGAATTTTGTGACCTGTCCAAGAGTCCTGTAAGGTCTTAAGGAAATAAAGCACTTTTATATTTGATATTAGGATCTCATTATGGACTAGACTTTCATATAGATGCGGCCCTAGAAGTTTGACTATGATTGTAGATGACGGTTCGTCGTGGTGCACCAACAAGTACCTGTGCTCCATGTACTTCGTGCTCACCACGTTTACGCAGAATGGCGTAGGAGACATCATGCCGAAGAAACATTCTGAAGTGAGTTCTCGCTGTTGCCCCCCATTTGCCCGATCACATAAATTTCTCACTTAGTTATGTCAAAAAGTTACATGATGCTTATGTCAAAACAATATTAAATTTAAACAAAATAACACACAAAAAAGTAGGTACCTATTCAATTGATAAAATATTCAGCTGTAAAGCTACGTCATACAGGAATAGTGGAAACAAGGAACAAACAATAAAAATAAACTAAGTGATTACAAATTCAATAAGATTTAAATAATTATATAAGACAATCTAAAACGTCTAAAATAGGTTAAGGCTGTAAAGAAGGCAATGTAAAACATAATCAGTTGGTTAAAAAAAATTAAAAAAATGTTATTATAATACATACTAAAATAGACTAGTTGGAAACAATTTGACAGAAATTCATATCATTGAAAGCTTCGTTGAGTGGGTAGTAACTTTTAGTGAATATTCACTCAACCTTCGTTTTTAGTTACTATTTTGAACTTATATATTTTGGCCTTCATTCTCTATAATTATTATTGCTTGCTTCCTTTGTTATATGATTTTATTACATTTAGGTTTATGCATGCGTCGTCTTCTTCTAAAGTTTTTTCTATTTCTTCCATTGTCTGCTCCAGTATTCTTTTCTCTTTCTCATTTTAAATCATCATATAACTTTTTGACTTTTCTGTATATTATTTTATGTTTCATATTTATTTTATGTGTCATTCAGTATATTTATTTTATGTTTAATTTCAAGCATTGAGTTCTCTTGTGTTTTTACATTTGTTTCTGATAAGAGATTGTTGTAGGCTTTTTATTTTAATCTTTTGAGGTCTAAAATGTCCTCTGTTTTGTTGACTTCAACATTGGACATGTGCATTTTGTTGGTCTTGTGTAGGGTTTTCAATTCTGTTCTTTTCGATCTAAGTTAGTTAGGTTATCAATTTACCATACATAACTTTATTTTATTACAATAAAATGTCAGGGATTTTAAATGCAAGTACCTATAACGTGCGTGTTTAAAGAATGTGATTGAGAATAACGTCATCTTTCATGCTGTTCCGCTTAATTCGGATTCTAACTGAGCAGGACGCCAGGACAGCGTACGAGATGACGTCATTCTCCGTTCCATTCTATAAGTAGGCAGGTTACATCTAATACTTAAAAGGTTATTTGATGTGCGCTGTATCCCCAGGTGATGTGCCCTGTATCCCCAGGTGATGTTCGTGATCACGCTTGAGATAGTGTCGACGATGGTGTACATGATCTACGTGGGGGAGTTCTCCAACATCATCCAGTACCAGTCCTTCCGCTGCTTCAGCTTCTACACCAAGTATCTGGAGCTGCAGGTCAGTGACGATCTCAAATAATGTTGTGTATTTATGGTTAATTTGATTTAAGGGGGGAGGAAGATCAAACATTATCTGAAAGATGGCATGGGTTAGGAAGGTGCGAGCACGGAGATAATGGCTGTTGAGGAAGATTTATACATGTTTCCCGCCAACCTTAACAAGAATATGATAAAGACCAGAACACGACTGAAAAATCATCATCATCATTTACACCGTTGACATCCACTGATGGGTATAAGCCTCTTTATCCACAGTCACGATGTGAATTAGAAGTCAAATGTTCATTAATAATGAAAGCATGTTAACTACGAACGTATTTTGTGTTGGAAAACCCGCTTGAATTCATAATGAGTTCGTTTAACTACGAAAGTTTTAATAAAAAAAACTAAAATGTCAAATGTTGCAGGAATTCCTCCGCAACAACCGTGTGTCCAGAAACCTGGCGAGCCTCGTGAACCGCTACTGCTTGTACCTGTGGCGCGAGTCACGTGGCAAGCAGGCTCCCTTCTTCCTGCTCAACGCGCCGCACGCGATGCGGCTGCAGATCATGTCTGCTGCCTACCTGCATCATCTCACCAGGGTAGGCTTTGCGACCTTTGCTTACATTGACCTTTGCTTACGATCTCCATCGTGGCGGTCGTGGCAAAGGAATCGACCTCTCCAACCCAACTTGTTGATGTCATAAGATTCGACTAAGGGCGGACCCGAGGAAGAGCAGCTAGGGTTAGTTAGTATTCCACGTCCGAGGAGTGAGCTTGTTTGTCCCACCATCTCATCTATTTATTTACTAGCTACTGCCTGCAGCTAAGCACGTGCTTTTCAAGTAGCCTATGTCCGTCCCCAGGATTCCATTTACCTCCCTGCCAAATTTTATTAAGACCTGTTCTGCCGTTTAGGCTTGAAAAGGTAAAAGACAGACAGACAGAGTTACTTTCGAATTTATAATATTAGTATGTAGTGGATTTGGTTCCATAATAAACGATTTTATCTGCGTCTGGCAGTGTCGGTTCTATGAGATCTCCAGATGCAGTTGCCTTATCCGGGTTCGCCCTGCGAAGATTGCAATACTGTTTGATTTAAGTTGCAATAAAGTATGTTCCATCTTGTATTCAGTACCTATTCAATATTTTATTGCTTATAAATATTACGAGTTGTATAAGTGTTAAATATCTCAGGTTATCGTGGGTGAAGTGGACTCAAACTCAATTATTTTGTATAAACTGTCCCCCCAGCTCACCGCTGGTAGCATTTATTTACTGTTTCTATTTCAGCACCACGTCTTTGAACAATGTGAGCCGGCTTTTCTACGGCAACTTGCTGGCTGCCTAAAGTTGTACTCCTATAACGAAGGTTGAATAACTATTAGACTTGTGTAGTCCACTAAGATAAATCACATAGTGTTTGTTCATTAGTTAACTGCTTATGCAGCACATGCGCTCATTTTCACTTCTTAGTTATCCCACTTAAGTTTTACTTTCGCAAACCTGTGCACACCTGATCTTGTGAAACGTGCGGGTGGACATAACTAATGAGGTTATGTTTCCAGGCATGTACGTGGTGAAATCCAATGAGATCACCGATTCCATGTACCTCATCCACAAGGGGCGCGTTAGAGAGCTCCTCATGAGTGGCAACGAGATCAACCAGATCACCCGCGTATATCCAGCTGGCTCTTATTTTGGAGTTGTAAGTTATCTACACAGGGTTTCCCAGAAATGGTGGATAATCCTGCACGTGCGTGTGCAGGGGGGGGGGAGGGAGGGGAGGGCCCCACATCCCAAAAAAAAAAAACTATTACCAACAGACCGCGGTCTACGAATTTTTTAGTAAAATGTAAAATTTACTCTCTCTCACTTTCGTACCAATCACGACCTACACAGTCTTGGTATGAAAGTGAGCACTAAGAAAGGAATTTTGAATTTTCGCACTCTAAGAGGTTCAAAATATTCAAAATGTTCTGTATTTCAGCAACCGTTAGCAAGGTTCTAACTGACAAAAAAACAAAAATATGCAGAACAAAAAAGTTTTTTTTTTCTGTGTATACACAAACCTCAGCCTAAACCAAACTAGCCTTGAAACCTGTACTTAGAAAATAATTTGAATACTCGCACACTGAAATATTAAAAAAAGGGTGGTAAGTTTAACGAAATTCTATGCAGTATGTCACCTACTGTTACCGTTGTGGATATGAGATGTAGAGAAAATTTTTCCTCTTTTTGCAGATGCAAGGACTAACCCCCAACACGCCATACGCCCGCACCTACCAAACCGTCAGCAACGCGCAAGTGCTCACCCTCTGCCGCAACGACTGGCTGTACCTCACGTTACACTTCCCCAACAGCCGCGACGAGATCAACAAGCACATGCGCTCCGACATCAGCCGCGTGGGCAAGCGCAGCGTCGCGTCGGGCTCCAACGTCTGGCCGCTGCCGACCCACGCGGTCAAAACGCATATAACGGAGATCTCGGACAAGGCCTCGCAAGCCTTCCGCCCGCCGCCGGTCCCAGTCTCGCAAATCGACGCCCTTCTCCCGCGAGAGCGCGTCGCCTTCGTCCCGCAGGAGAAGACCGATGAACAGACGTTGGCGGAAAAAGGACAAAATTACCAATGGCCCACGATCCGCGAAGAAGAGGAGGAGGATGAAAAAACGGATGAACGAGGGCAAACATTCAAATGGTCCGCGCCACGCGAAGATAGCACGGACCTATTTCCCGATGAGTCATTGGAAAACGCCGCCAGTGATGTTAGCGCAGCCTCTGAAAAAGAAACGGTTTTCATGGATATATCAAAATCGAAGCTAAGTGAAGACGCTGAAAAAGAAATGGTTTCCGTGGATATATCAAAATCAAAAGCAAATGAAGACGTTGAAAAAGAAATAGAAACTACTGTTGTTGATCTTCAGACGAAAACAGAGCTGCCCGAAAGCGATATGACAGAGTCTGCTGTTCCAACAGAAAGGTTATCGGAGGAGACCCACGACCAGGGCACGTCCACCTCGAGAGTGCCCAGAAAGTCGGTCCGCCTTCGCTACGATGAGGGCAAGGATGTGGAAAACGAAGACGAAACTGAAGACAAAACAGATGACAAACCCAATGAAACATAAACAGACTGCTGCTCAAGAAGTGCGAGTCTTGTCCGCTTTGCTCTACCTACTACGTCTACTCGCATAATCTATATAAACTTTTGTCGTAGGTAATTAATTTTATTAAATATTTTTTTATAATTTTGTTGATGTTTGAAGGTAGAAGGGCCTACTAGAAACTTATTTACTAATATTTACTATTTCACACATATTTAGTTGTAGAAATATAGTTTTAGTCATATAAATTATGAAGTCATTTCATTTCTTTGGGCCCACTATAGGTTTAATTGAACGTGCTACCGAGGCATTTTCTAATTTATTTTCAAACTCTCGAAGGAACAACCAGCGTTTCGATTCGAATTCAAATAAGTAGAAATAGTAAAATAGTACATTGTACCTCTACATCAAGACGAGAAAGTGACCGATTCCTAACGCCGCGCCGCCGAGGGCATAATAGGTCAGCTAGGTGTCTTTCGGAAAGACGACATAAAGTATTAAGGACAGATTTTGTGGTGGCTACTAGGAACAAAAACATTCCCATTGCCACCAGTGGTGGCGACTGGGATTTTTTTTCTCGTTAGCCATCAGTGGTGCCGGCGATGGTGGTAGCTGGTGTTTATACACATGTCATGTACTATGTGTATAAACTATCACTCTGGTTTCGATAAATCGTGCTTTATACTACACCTACGAGGAAAATAATGTTTTTAGAATCTTCAAATTTACTCGACGATTTCTGACTAAGTATTTATAGTAGTAGAGGATCCGAATTATTATGAACGACCTTCACTCTTCTGTTTACTAGATGAAAAGTATTTTATATCAAATTTAGTACCTATGTTAAGAATGCGCGAGGATTTTGCGGCGTTTTGAGGCGTTGCGATATATTTCCGATCATACTAACTGATATAATATACTTTTCATCTATTAAACAGATGAGTAAAGGTCATGACCATAGATTCTAATTGTAAGCTCAGACAATAATTGTAAGATCAAATCATAACGTATTCTGTGGTAATACCCGCAAGCGCGATTATTCCGAAAACGTTAGAGCTTTAGTAACGCAGCTGCTAGCTCTGTATCTGAGCGTACGGAGCGTAAGGATTTGTTGCTTTGTATTGATTTCTATGGGACAGCGTCCACTGGATCGACATATCCGCCGATCCACAACGTCATCCGCAACAATATCCTCGTCAATACGAGGATATTTATTTATTTACCTATTTTCCCGACGTTTCAACAGGTTTACACTCTTTCGTAATTAATAGTGTAGTTAATAGCGGTTATGCGTAGGAGACCTTCCAAATGGGACAAATTTGATGTGAAATACCGAAAACTGTATTCACCGTGCGTGTAAGTCATCGAGCACATACCCACTAGGTACATATGTGGTCGATGGTGTAAGTTAAGATTCAGAATGCGGATTATAAACCGCCAGAAAAAATATCGCGCGAGGAGATTTCGCAGTGCGGGCTACGCCTAATTTTTTAATCAATTGTAGATTATGTACCTCGGACCAATAATCATACTGAACAGAGCCTTTTTGTTTTAGGCGTGTCCGTTTTTTGTTAGTGTGCACTTGCAGGTTTGTATTAGTGTGCGTGACTAGAGAAGTGACTTCGCTGTCGAGCCTATCGATAGAATAAAGGCGAAAGTAATAAAAAAAAATTTTTAATATTAATAATAATAATAATAAAGATATTTATTTACAAAATGGTACAGGTAGAATATACAAAGTACTATGGATACTTATAGACTATTTAATTAATAACGATTAGGTACAGATTTTTCGTACACACGTACTTGTAGAGAACCTATACGTGTAAGAGTTAGTGACACCTCGCTCTAACTAAGTTTACATTAAACTTGTATTTAGACACGAGGACTCAAACCTCCGGCTACTTTTAGGTTCATATTTGCTTTTACCGGGATTGTTACCGCAAGTAAGATTTATATTAAGTTTTAATTGTACAACCCTTACTATTAAACATAGCCAAAAATTTAAGATTGGTCTTAATCAACGCTTTATTATAACTTATACTTACTTTTTTATTTACAATAAATAATCATTTAATTAATATACTCTTATTTTACTTAATGGCCTTTAAATAATTTTAGTTTAGTATACATATTTCTGACGCTGCTTTCAGAGACCGCATTCTTCATTACAAAATGAATACGGAGCTGCAAGTACTTGTCACCTATCGATTTTATTAAAAGTAATTTATGATCTTCCATAAAGTTAAAATCTAACACATGTTCATTTAAACATCGGAAGATATTTTGATAATTTGCCAAATTCACAATCTGCAAGATCACATCTCTGATCATTTTATGTACATCTTTGCTATTGACTTTACTGTGGTGGGTAGTTATAAAATAATTGCGTAACACCTTTTCACACACTTTACAAATGTAATATACGTCATTGCTTGGGTAAAGTAACCCTCCTTTGTCTTTGATAGATGTTAATGAGTATCTTTTAGGACCTTCTAGCGCAGACAAACAATCTTCACAAACCAAAGTATTTTTGATGTTTTTAACTACGAATCCTGATATATAATAAATAACTTCAGCAACATATTCTGTAAGTCGACTCGGGTCATTGAGGTAACAGTAATCATCATTATTTATAGAATCTTTTCGAGTTGTTTCCTCCAACTCCTCTATTAACCTATATTTCGCTAGGGATTTATTTATATTATCTACAAAGTCAGTTTTTTTCGTGACATTCAAAATTGGTATGTCTTCTAAAGGTATACAATTTCCTTCTGCAGCTTTAAATTCTGCGTGTATAAGTAGTTTTTTATAAGCAGCTCTAAACTGCTTTGCAGAAGGATTATTGTTGAAGCCTCCCATTGATCGCACTGCACCAAAAAACAACTCCAAGTGATCTTGGGACAACTTGAATGTACATATAAAACTCATTTTCGGTGGGTCTCGTGTTAGTAAATCTTCGCAAAGATTTTTAAGCGACTGTAGACAAATAATAAATCCCAAGAATCCAACTTTTCTCTGCGAATCAATAACTAAGTCATTTGCGTTGAATTTAAGACTTTTTATGTATTCTGTACCGTCCTCTATAAGCTGATATGTTTTTCAATGTTTTATTGGCAGAATTGCTTGTTTGTATCCGTATGAATTAAGATTTCGGGAGTTTAATAAATCAAATAAATTATTGAACCTACAAATAAACTCACAAGTTGCATCACAATCTGCAAAATCTTCCAATTTGATGTCATTGCGACAAAACATTAGTGCATCCGACACCGATTGATTTAACATTTGCGCCGCCAACTTTACCTTCATTTTTTGTTTTATATAATCGATATGTGCTTTTCGCAATTTATTCGCTAAATGTTCTCCTCAGTTTGCAGTTTGTGAAGCAGCTCAAGGTATTTAAAAGATATTTCTTTTCCTTCTTTATTATACATCACCCTCTTATCTCCAAGTGTGTTACGAATGAGTTTCAGGCAGTGGCAAGGATTAAGAATTATCGAAATTTTAAAGCCATTATGTTCAAATTGTGTGTTCAAATTGTTTTTGCAATCAAGATTACAACCAAGATGCTTAGCCATTGCAAGATTATTTGGCGCACCGTCGAAAGTTAATGACACTATGTTAACACCAGACTCGGCTAACAAATCCAGGCAAGTACGTACAAGTTCAGCTTTTTGAGTACCTGATACACCGTTGATTAAAAAATATCCCACTGGTATTTTAAAAGAACCATTCAAAGCAGTCATCATAAAAGTAAGCGCTTCAGTAGCCACTGGGACACTTTCATCATCAACATTATTGCCCACATTCACGTAACCGTGAGAACGATAACCATCCCACTCTACACATTTCCTAATGGCCATTTCGCCCATGCATAAAGCACCAATTCCACCAATTGGTTGTTTCTGCGACTTTATTTTAAGTGCCTCAAATGACTCTTTGGTGAACCCTGGATCACAATCGACTGCCTGGTACCATTTGCTGATTGTCTTTGGATGGGGTAAGCAAGAATCAAAATGTTCACGCACATATTTGTAAGCCCGAGGTGAAAGAAAGTGTAACGTTAGGGCAAACTTACGCAGTTCAGGTGAATATTTTTTTGGAAGTGTTTCATTGCTACATTTCCGCTTTAATCTGACTAGCAGATCTTGATTTTTGCCACCTATGCTACTCAACAAATCTAAAGACTCTGTTTCAATAAGATTCTTGCTTTTTAGATCATTTATGACGTTTTGTAATGTTGTATTCTTTTTATCGAGTCTACGATTCTTTTCTCTTAATTTTTTAATGGTCCTTAGTCTCCTCAAAGCCACTGATCGAGATCTTGCTAGAGATTCTAAAACTCTTACTGCACGCCTGGGTGTTGTAGGAATGTCTTCCGTCTTCACACCACTCTCTTCCATCTTCCTCCGTTTTCTAGGAGTAATACATTGAATTTCATCTCTGTGCTGAGGTGGTTTTCTTTTCTTCACTACCTACAACATTAATTTTGAAAATCCATTAAGCTGACTAAACAATAACCTAAAATAACAAAAGTTCGCAAGCAGTGTATTTAACACTAGGAGAGTACCTATTATTGTTGCGGTTAAACCTCTCATTGATTCTAGGTGTAAGTAGTTACAAGAAAAACATACCGTTTGATAGTATACTGAATATCCTTCAAAAATCGTTGGTACTGCATCAGTTTTGAGTTTTTTGATTGATAAGCCAGGGATATAACAGGATTCATCGAAATGTCTCGAACAAAGCCTGGAATGTTTTGTAGGCTCCCAGTTATTACGTCTAACAGCTTTGATTCATTTACTTCTTATTTCTGGGCATTTAGGGAACCTAAAAATTATTGGTTAAATTTAAAAACATGACACTAAAATATTATCGATATCAACTAAACTTGATGGTAAGCGCCTCACTAGTACAGATGCTAAAATTGTCTTGTTACTTTTTATTGTTTTTAGATATAAATTTCATCTTATTCACATAGGAACATGAACTAGATTGTTGAAATGCTATTACTAAATGTTATTACTGGTTTTTCTAGTGATAAACCTCATTACTTTAGCATTAATATTCATGGAAAATGTTGATAAAAACTTACGTATGAAATGACAATTCCGGGTCTTTTACTCCACCTTTTGTGGTTCTTGATGAACAGGACACAGCTGCACAAGACATACTTTCAACATTTCAATGCAATGAAATGCTAGAATACGGGAATTTCTTTTAATTTCTAAAAGCTCTCTACGCTAACCACAATGTTTTGACCGACTAGTCGGTCTTAAACTGACACGACTCACACGGACAGTGCGGCGTTGCCAAACGTCCACCAGCATTCTCTTTTACTTGTAGCTAGGCTCCGTGGAATAGACAAAGATACATGATCACTATGGTGTTACACTGATATAAGAGCGACAACGTCTCATGGCTCTGTCCAGTATGATTATTGGTCCGAGTTATGTACACTATCAAAGGACCATGAATGACGTAAGATGTGCGACGATCAGTGACAAAAGGAAAATAAATTGTATTCTCTTTGGAAAATACGAGAAAAAAATACTTAAAATAAAGGATAATTAGTCAATAATTTTGATTGATTTAGTTATTTACTGACAAGAAGAAGAAGAAGAAGATTTAGTTATTTAAGCAGGGAAACGTGATATTGCCAAAACAATGAGGCGTATGAGTAGAATCAGCGATGTCGGAAAGTTCCGCAAAGAAGGATACATATTTAGCAACATCGCCCAGGACACCAGGGATATTGAGTTCGATTACGAGGAGGCACACATCGAGGTGGGCACAACATCACGCGCATTTTGTAGTTTGTCTGTAGAAAGCATAGGTGGTATATATATTTTTAAGCTTTAAAACCGGAACAGCACTGATTAGCAAAAGAAAAAGGCATCATTATGGGCATCGTTGAAGTTCTTCCCCCAGGCGACAAAAAGCTTGACATGAAGCTCATCAGCATCTTTGTTTTTTAAATAATAAATTTGCAAGCGGCTGAACGAAGTTGTGGACGACCAAAGTGCATTGTAAAAGGCACACGTGAACTCGAAAACTGTCCTTTTCGAGTTCACGTGTGCCTTTTACAGAGGAAACGGTCAATAATTAGAGGAGGCCTTTACCCAACAGTGACTAAAAGGACTGTGATGATGATGATTGATATTACCTCCAATGTACAAGACGTCATAGAAAACTCCCGATCAGCACACATTCGGCCTCCGGTGAACGTGCCTCCCCCAAAAAAGGGGAGTTTGCCATAATCATCACACTTGGCAGGCGATTGGTGATCGCAGTAGAGGTGTTAAAATACACAGAAGAAGGCTGCTGCCCTTCCTATGGTATATTTCCTTAGTCAGCTCTTACGACACCCACGGGCAGTTCTAGTGGCCGATATTCTTACGCTGCGACCCCAGGGCATAGGCAAGACGTATCAAATAAATTCCTTACAGAGGGAGTACCCTTTGTGGTGGTCGTTCGACATGCTCCGTCACAACCTGAGCATGCTCCCTGAGAACAAGTACTGGAACCTGCTGGTCTGTGCCTTCACGCTGTCCGGCATCGTGTGGGCCATCATCGAGCTCCAGAGTGTATGGGTGCTCGACATCGCTTACAATTTTGTTTACGGCCTCCACTCGGTTGCAGTCTGCTATAATGTCTTCACTCGACAGGACTCTTCGATCACTATTGGAAAAATACGTTAGCATTTTTGTACTATTACGTAGCTATTTTGCATACTGTACAGAAGTTAGGCAGACATTAAAAGAACTTATAAAACCCAGAAATTATCCTTCTTAGATCTTAGTATCAAGAAGTCTGGGTACTGATCTCAAGAAGTGTTCAAATTCAAATTTCTTTATTTGTAAACATGGGTCAGATAAAGATGGAAGAATGGTAATAGATAAACATCATACATGTTTTGCCTAAATCTAGGGTATGCAATTATACTAAGACGACAGTAGGATAGTCTAGTTACACATAAAGAAACAAATTAGGTTCAGAGGTCAGATCACTAACTTGTTTGTATTTACGTATTTTACACCCGTATGCTGAGTGTGAAACTTTGCAAAAATTTCGTTAACTCGACGATCGAGTTTATCGAGTATACGCCAAACGCGAAGTCAACGTAAAATGTGTGAGTGTGAACGCCATCATACTTTACCAAATAAAGTTAGGTTTACTCGAAACGTTTTCAAGTTATCTTTTTTAGATGTTGGCCTCCCTTCATATATGACGCGCCCAAATTGTAATGTAATATTTCGTGGTTACTACGTGGCATTAGGAAGGGACTTTTTAATTTAGTATACTTATAAGTTGTCTATTACATTTGTTTTTATCTCTTTCTAATGCTTACGCGAAAGAGAGAAAAAAGTAATTAGCGTTTGTTTGGCAAAAAGTAAACAAACACGACTTGATTTGGAGATAATTGAACTCGTAATTCTGATTTTGAGCGGTTTTGTTATGAATTGTGACGATACAATGAGAACAAGTGGGCCCCAATTTGAAATGATGGTCACATACATATATGGAACAGTAAGTACCTTGTACCTAAAGATACGATCAATTATGAGATTCCTTTTAGACTTGTTGCTCATATCACCATCACCACTATTTTAGGCATGGGGATCTCAACAAACCTACTGGCCACGCTAGAGGGAGAATCGAAGCCATTAACCGTTGGGAAGAGCTCACAACTCTTCTCAACAGTGATGCAAGCGGGGAAAAGAAGGATACTGAAAAATGGAAAAAGGTATTTATCATAGGTTACTTATTTTACTACACCTAAGTATATGCTTTGCATGTTGCACCTAGATACTTTGTTTTGTTGTATCTACTCACAAATAGATAGTATAGGCAATCCCATTAGGTTGAAACTTATGTCTCATTATGCCTTGTTTACTTACTTACCTACTTAGTTTTTGTGTGTTTGTTATAAAGTGTAGAGTGTTATAAAAAACAACACTAAAAAGAAAGCTGCTCGCATTAATGTGATCCCCATCAATCCATGGAAATTTTCCAAATCATATCATGATGTAGAACATTGTTAATCTATGTATACTTTTGGCAAAATGGACTATGAAGGTATCTATTTTATAATAATTTGGTACATGTGTAATTGATTGTTCATTTATTTTCAGTCCTAAATTGCTCCGCCTGCTTCACCAACACCAACCCAGACAGCACTAGTACCATCAACTTCTGGGCAAGTGATTCTGAGCAGTCAACATCCGCAGACACCTCAAAATACACCACGTCGACACCGCCACTCGACTCCTCGTAATTCCCCGCGTCGACGCCACGCGGCTCTTCACAATTCACCGCGTCGACGCACAAGACCAATGACAATAACAGACAGGGTGGCTTATGAGTTCCAGCAGTCTGACACTGAGTGGAGGAAATATTTAATGGATAAGGAAAAGAGGGAGGCAGAAAATCAGGCTGAGCAATTGCGATTGAGAGCAGTAGAATTGCGCTTGCGGGAGCAGTGGCAAGAGATAGTTAAAAGGGCACTGGAAATATTAGAAGAGAAATTAAAATAATCTGTTGCCACTACTCCTGGTAGGATATATTGTGGTATGGCGATAGATAGGACTTGATTAAATAAAATAATTATAATTAAGCTTAATTTTATTGTTCTCTCCTGTGATCTCAAATATAAAATTATGAACCTTTAAAAAACCCACTTTCTTATATCTTATGTAAGTAACCTTCTAATTAACGGTTCCCTCATTGCCCTTCCTCTAATCAAATCTGTGGTACCGCCTCAAGCATTCTAAGCGCAAAATAAAGACGGGAGTGTATGAAGAAATCCATTTTCAGCACAAAAATAAACTTATCTTATCACTTCGAGGAGGGTGTAAACAATCATCAAGGTTCCGTCTCACTTCGAAATATCAAGTGAATGACTTTACATAAAAAGTTAACTTATTTTAATTGCTCACCGTCAAAAGTTTACGAAATTTGCCGTTCACACTCGCATAACTGTCAAAAAATTAAGTAAACTATCAAATTCACGTTTTACGAAACTTTATAAGTAATGGTAAAGGATTCACACTCGCAAAAAAGTTTTCTAAACTTCCCGCTTGTAGCGCTGTTCATTTTTCCATAGAAAATATGGATAACGCAAACTTTGTAGTAAACAGTAAGGCAGTACACACTCAGCATACCGGTTGCTATAATCGCCCAAACTGTTTATACGATTTTGTTGATTGAAGAGTTGACTCTTCAATCAACAAATCGTTCATCTGTGCGTTACGGTTCAGGTGAAATTTACATTACAGCACAAGCTACATTCGTTTGTAAGAATAAAATAATGACGGCTCTTTATCTTTACTCGTACTTTTAGTGTTTCCAATAAATTCTTAACTACGACTTGTTTTGTAGTTGGAATGCTCGTGGACTTGGTGTCATTTGCTCATTTCGTAAACCCTAAATCAACATTCAAGATGTTCTGCTACTTCATCCGTCTCCATAGACCCTTTAGGTACCTTTGTGAGTACTACAACTCTTTTAAATTAATTATCGTGTTTTTGTAAATGTTTATAAACCTTCTGACTAATCTTATGTTTCCAGTCTCTGTGGATGACTTCAACATGAGCGGCAGCGTCTGGGGCACCACGGCTAAGTTCTATTACATCTTTATGGTGCTCCGGATCTGTTGGGCGTTCATTTGGATCAAAGTAAACAATGTAAGTTAGTAATACTATAGGTATACTCTTGTGGTTCAGCGACCAAAGTAGATCTTGACCTCAGGCATAATACAATACATCTACATACTCTCCATGCATCTTAGTCCTACCTACCTACCGCAGGTAATAGGACGGCCGACTGGTCGTTGCTGCCTAACATACAATTTTAGCAGAACTACTGTTCTGCTAAAATTTCATGATGTCTTCTGTAGGTACCTGGTATCAGAAATCATCCAGAAATAGTTATATGACATAAAACTTTTTAAACTTTCGCGATTATGTATTAGGTATTTAGAAAAAAAAAGTTTTTTTTAGTTAAAAGTCTCAATGTAAGTAACTAAACTGCCAAATGTGAGCCGACTCGCACGCGAAGGGTTCCGTACCGTAAAAATCAATCTATTTCTTGTAGTTCAAGAGATACAGCCTTGACAATTTAAGAGCAAAAATAGCCAATAAAATCACGTTTGTTGTATGGAAGCCCCCTTTAATTACTATGATATTTATTATATTTTTATTATTTATTGTTATAGCGGCAAGAGAAAAGCACATTATCCGAAAGTTTCAACTGTCTACCTCTTACAGTTCATGAGATATAGCTACGTGACCGACGGACGGACGGACGGACAGTGAAGGCTTAGTAATAGGGTTCCGTTTTCACCCTTCGGTTACGGAACCTTAAAGAGGGGAGATGAGGTACCAACCTCTCGAAAGTGGAAGGCTCGACTTAGGTGCAATTAGGTCCACCTACCTCAGTCATAGTCGGACCGGGGCCGCGCTGCCGGCGTTCGTGTTTCGCCCGCGTTTTGTTGTCTCGGTCGCACTTCGGTCTAGGTACGTCTTTCCATCTTTGTTGTTCATTATAATTATTGCACAAGATTGGAAATGTAACTGTGAGCGAGTGTTTGGGTGTAGTTGTAACACAGGCGGGATGTTGAGTAAGCGCTGGGAGAACGTACCATATTTACAGATTTTATTTATATCTATGGTTAAAAGTATTTTATTAATTGCATTCATACAATCAGAACTTTGTATTTTTGTATTTGTATTTATTAAAAACACTTACATCTATTCTTACAGGATATGACCTAATACCATAGTGTAGTCTACATTATATTATATTAACAGGCAAAATAATTCAATAAAAATATCAATAATCAAAAAAGCAACAATAGATACAATTCGCTGAAAATCGCATGAGTCATCTTCGGGTTTATTGCAAACAAACGCATCACATTTGCAATCTGCTAACTCTGCAAATTCTTTCTTCGTAAATGCAGGTAAGTGTTTGGCAGAACGAGCTCAAGGCCACTTACAAACACAAATATGCACAGCTTTCTCGGGCCACAATGTTCTAACATCCTTTGTATTACTAGAGACTGATGAAGCTGAGGTAGAAAGGGTAATTATGAGTTTAAAAGACGACTGTGCAGCCGGATGGGACAATATCACAACTAAAATACTAAAACAATTAAGACACATTTTAATCCCTCCATTTACACACATTTTCCCTGCATGTTTGAAAAAAGCCATAGTTGTTCCGGTATTCAAATCTGGCAGTAAGGACCAAGTCACAAATTATAGACCGATTTCTTTACTATCTTCTATATCTAAAATATTAGAAAAAATTATCAATACAAGGTTGGTGAATTACTTGGAGGATAAATTGATTTTATCTAAGACTCAATTTGGTTTTAGACCCAAAATTTCCACTGCCGATGCTGTTCATCACTTGACCAATTATCTCGTTCAAGAACTCGATAAAGGAAAACACACAGTAGGAATTTTCCTCGACCTTGCTAAAGCTTTTGACACAGTTTCTATACCTATTCTTTTGCGCAAGCTAGAACTTCTAGGAATCAGAGACACTCAGTTAAAGCTCTTTACAAGCTACCTGGAACACCGCACTCAATCCGTGAGAATTGGGAGTGTCCTGAGCGATGAACAGGAAAATTCGTCCTTCGGGGTTCCCCAGGGAAGTAAAAATAGGGCCCAACCCTATTTTTAATCTACATTAACGATCTGTGTAACTTAAAACTAGACCACGGCATAATTATATCATACGCTGATGACACTGCCCTCCTTTTTTCAGCTGATTCTGATAAGGAAGTCTTCGAGCTTGCGCAAAATGGATTTAATGTTGTTAACAAATGGCTACAGTACAACCTACTAACATTAAATGCTGAGAAGACCAATTATACTAAGTTTTCGATGCGCAAACAGACAACTATCTCTAATTCTAAAATATACGCACATCATTGCTATAGCTCAAACAACACACAATGCTTATGTCCCGTCATTAAAAGTATAAATCAAATAAAATACTTAGGTATCGTACTAGATGATAATCTTTCGTTTAAGCCCCACATAAAAACCCTATGTGGTAGAGTGCGAAAGTTAATATTTATCTTTAAAAAGCTACGCCATATTGCAGATCATTCTATAATTCGACAAGTTTACTTTGCCCTGTGCCAATCAATTTTAACTTATTGCATTACCACATGGGGTGGAGCGGGGAAAACATTGTTACTAACAGCAGAAAGAGCACAAAGAGCAATACTTAAAGTGGCAACTTTTCATCCTTTCATCTTTCCCACTAATCTTTTATATGAGTCCTGTGATGTGTTAACAGTCCGGCAGCTATTTATAATGAACACAGTACTAAGACAGCACGCAGCTCTTCCCTACATCACTGAATTTACTAATAACAAGAGACGGAATGCTAAAGTTTGCCCTCAACCAACAACCCTAAAATTTTCCTTTGCGAACAAATTTTATCTATTTCTTGGTCCGTTCCTATACAACAGATTAAATTCAATGTCTAATTTTTACGCGCTTAACTTTAATAATTGTAAAAAAACTATTAAATGTACACTTCAAAGTCTATCCTACGATGATACAGAGAAGCTATTAGAAATTATCAAGTGAATTATATTTTTATACGTAATGTTAACCTAGTTAGAATAGTGATTAATCTAGTTTTTACTCAATTTATGTACCTGCATACTATACAATTTGTGTATTATGCACAAATTGTTTGTAACATAAACAACATTGTTAAACTAAATGCCTTTATCTTAATAGTAAGTGATTATTTTATTTAATAATTATAAGTATAGATTAGCACTACTGTCGCCTGAAACTCAGGATTACCTAGTTCAGGCTAAATTGTTATACTTAGCTATACATATTCGTTTAGTGCACTAATGTATTGTCGATTTACGTTCTTTGAATAAATTTTATTTATTTATTTATTATTTATTAATTAGATACAATAAATGTCAATAAGCAAAATAAAATTAATTGATACACATGTCTTCTTGCAAAATAATTCAAGTATAAGTCAAAAATAATTCAAGTAGGTATAAGTTAAAAATTATAATTAAACTTTTAAAATTAAACTTAGTGATTAGGTGAGTATAAGATAAGATCACAGTATGTACCTACATATTTAGGGGGTTGCGATAGAAGACGGGCAGGTTTCGGGCCTTTCTACGATGAACTAACTTATTATTCGGTAACTACTAATAAATAATAAGTCAGTATAAGTATCTGCGGTTAAATAATACGGAGTCGGACTCGCGCACCGAGGGTTCCGTAAGACCTTGCTTCTTGCCAAATTTTATGATTCTAGGTCAACGAGAAATACCCTTTTTTGATCCACGGCGAGAAACAAAAAAAAATGTATTGTGAATAATTAAATTTGGAAATCAATTTGGCTTCAAATGGCTATTGCTTAACTTAGTTTTTGTCAAATCTGAAAAGTTCAACTAATTCAAGTTTGAATTTAATGTTTGGATGAATTGCATTAAGTTGTTAACGAACAGTTCTATTTGACGTAAAGTTCCGTCCAGCATATGATAATGTCATCTACATTACGATAACAATATAATTTCTTTGACTCACCTCTATTATTTTTGTTCTCAAAACTGTCTGCCATAAGTTATTGTCGTTAGACATTGTTCAACGACATTCAGAAAAGGAGGAGTTGATATCTTTGACTAGACTAGTATGTAACAAAATGAAATATGTAAAAATATTTATTTTGAAAAATAAAATTTCACAGGGAACTACCAAACATGGTGTAACTAAGAATAAGAAAACAGAATAACTTTGTCTTCCATACTAAAACATATATGTACCTAAAATAAACAAAATGTTAATCTAGTCTCTAAGGTAGATGTGGGGATGTGGTTTAAATAAACATAAATAAAAACACAATCATAAAACAAGCATGAAATATTAAAGACATTTACAACAATAAATATAACTTTCAATTTGGCAATCAGTATTAAGTTGGGTGTACAAAGAAATTTGGCAGGGAGGTAAACAGTATCCTGGGGACGGATATAGGTTACCTAAAAAGCACGTGCAAAGCCGCAGGTAGCAGCTAGTTCCTTGTAAACCTTTTCATTAAGTTTTCAGTCTCTGGGGATGACGTTTTGTAAAGTTATACGATAAATACTCGATTAATAATAATTAATTATTATGGGACGTGGTTTTTCAGGAAGAATTTTCTGTTAAGCTGCATCAGAATGATTCGGAGAGCTCCACCAATTTCCTGTTAGCTGCCTACATCGTTGACGAGATATTTATACTTATTGGGTTAGTGCTGCTGGCTCTCAGGGTTATAAAATATTTAAAATATATAAATATAAAATTTGTAAGAGTTCTTACTGATTCTAGGTCAAGAATATAGTGTCCCAGTTTCTGCCTGCGGCTTTGCACGCGTTGTTTCCATGGAAACGATTAAAGGTTATTCCTATCCAATTGGAACTGATGTAATGGATATAAAGTAGCAAAGTTTGAAACCTACGACATCTAGTTGTATCTATATCTATATCTACGAGTATATTGTGTAGGTACCTCATGAACCTCTTCTGTATACGTTTCAATCGGGTGGAGTATATGTCATAGCGGGGATTCCACACTTGGGACGCATATTCTAAATGGCTACGGACATAAGAACAGTACAAAATTTTTAAAGCTTTTATACTGTTAAGAAGACATTCGTAAAATAAACCCTAGTGCTTTTGACGCTTTGCTTACTATTTTAGTTATATGGTCATCAAATAAGAGCTTATAATCGAAATATACACCTAAATCTCTTTTTGTATCTACTCTAGTGAGCGGCATGTTATAGGTACAAAGTATAATTTAACTTGATGACAGACGGCTTGCGGATGTAGGAGCAAACGTAGCACTTGGAGACGTTCAGATCTAATTTATTTAAGTTACAGTAGTTCTCAAACCGAAATAGATCTTCCTGCAGATGAGAAGCATCACTAGTATTTTAATTTGGTGCAAGATTTTCATATCATCCGCGTATAGTCAAATTTTAGAATAAACAAAGCATGAAGAAATATCGTTGACAAATACTGTAAATAGCAAGGGTAAAAAACCAATAAACAATCAAAAACCAATAAACAATCAAATAAACAAATAATGATCCCAGGGGAACCCCTGATGGGATGTATAAGGTCGAAGATGAGTATCCGCTTAGCACAACAGTCTGGCAGCTATTATGAACGTAAGAGGTAAACCATCTAATGATTTCTAATGATGTTGTTTGCAGCGCGCGGGAGCACTCTAGAAGTGAGCTGGAGCGGCTGACGTACGTTGGGGTGATGCTGACGGGCATCCTGATGGTGGCTGGCGTAGCCGTGGCCTCCATGTCGCTGGTCATCAGCCTCTACATGCGCTCCGAGGAGGTGTTCCGCTCACGGTACCGGCTCATCATCAGGGAGATGGTAATGTGATAGGATTGATGGATTATTAATCGGTTCCCTAAAAATAGCGATGTACATAATTTGAATACAAGAAATAAACATAAACTCGCTGTGCCCACAACTAGACTACACAAAATTAATGTATCTTTTAAAGGGCAATGTATGTATACGTCTACAACAAAACTCCTAGTGAGTTGCAAAAGTTATCAGTAGGTAAATAAATTCAAACAAATTGTCAAAACCTTCTTGTGTAAAAAGGCCTACTATAAAATATCAGATTATCTAGAGGATAAAAAAGCGTGGGACGGGATTTGCTCCAACTCGAAAAGTAACAACTAACTAACAGGCTAAAGGTTTCTTCGTCGCTTCTTTACTTTAGTCTACATAACGAAGCGACTGAAATCAAAAATATCACTTTATTTCCGTGTCAGTGTTTAATTATTAAGAATTTGACCTTTTCTAAGTATACATTTATTGTATTTATGGAAATAAAGAGAAAGAGACTTTTTGATTCAAATTGTATGCCGAAAATTTAGTTAACCTGGAAAGTTTACGGTCGCCAACTCAATATTTCTTCCAAATCTTACAAAAGTTCTGCTAGAACAAGTTTCCTTTCAAAATGATCAAAAACTGGGAATAAAATAAGCTGCTGGAGCTTACCGAATTAAAAAAAAATGCGAAATAAAACTCCTCAGCAAACTTCGTTTAAATAACTATGAATCTCATCAAACTGTTCAAATGTTAACATGTCGAAATTTGTTTATTGGTTTTTTGCTATAATATACAGCTTGTAAAGGGTACCACGAAGCATGTGTACTAAGCCAGGAGTGATTGCTGGACCCAGAGCGGAACAACTTTTGTTGTAAGATTGTTTTTATTTCGATTATTTTGTTCTTTTTTGTTAAATCTGATTTTTTTTATATTGATGATCTTTTACGTTATATTATTATTATTTATATTCTTAAATTCTTATTTTTATTCTGTAATTTTAAAGGAACTACATAATTTTTTTGTAATAATTTGATGACAAAACAAAACACAGGTTTTGCAAAATAAACAAGCATACAACATTTGCTTCATATTTTATAACGTTAAATAAAAAAAAAAAAAAACCGAATTAAAAAAAATCGTATATCAGAAGTTGATAACTTCGGGCTCCAGATTCCAGAATCACCCCCTCTCGACTTAGCACACATGTTATGTGGAACCCAGTAAAGCTATAATTTAAGAAAATGAGAGGGTTAGGGTGTCGCAAAGAGGGTCCCACACGTAAAAAAATTTTCATTGATTTTGTATGGGGCTGGGACTTAGAAAAATTTTGATCGATTTTGTATGGAGATTGGACTTAGAAAATTTTCAAAGAAAATAATAAAAAAATGATTTATTTTCACTTTTTATTTCTTTAATTAATTAGGAAGGTAGTGTTTAACGGTTTCATAGGGGATCGAAAAAAATGTTATTTTTGCGCTCAGACGCACCGTTTTCGAGATATCACGAGAAAATGTTTTATATGAAGCTGGGACTTAAAAAAATTTTGATCGATTTTGTATGGAGCTTGGACTTGTAAAATTTTTAAAATTTCATTTATTGGGTGTCGGAAGAAGGGTCCCCACTTAGAAAATTTTCGACAATTTTCGACATGTATTTTTTTATACATATATAATATATATTTTTTCTTATGCCATCGTAAAGAGGGTCACTAGGGGTGCAACTTTGGTTCAGCTGATTGACCCCAAAGTTCAATGACCTCGGCGCTAGAGATCAAACTGTGTCCGATACAGATACTGATACCGATACAGAGCATTCCGGTAACAGTTGATTAGGTTCAATTTGAGTGGCGGATCCGACACAGAGTACCCCGACTCCACGTGGTCTTGTGCGTGGCGCCCCTAGAGTGTATATAATAAGCCGGAGGCGCGAAGGGAGTGCAGCCTCCGCCAGCTGTAACAAGGGACAGGCACCGCGCGAGCCGCAGCGGCTGAGGCTGGTCGCCGAAGGCGACCAAAAAGCCGAAGCTGCGGAGGTGAGCAGTGGTGCCTGTCCCTTGTTACGCAATGGCGGAGAGGCTGCACTTCCCGCAGCGCCGGAGCTATCGCAAACGAGTGCACAGAGTGCAGACGTGTTTCACGGAACACCGTAACGAAAATTTTACAAGTCCAAGCTCCATACAAAATCGATCAAAATTTTTAAAGTCCAAAATAAATATTTTTTTTTTGTTTTTCCTGAAAATTTCGGAAAAATAAAAAATCTCTTTTGTAACTACTACAATATTGCTAATTTTGAAAAAAAAAAAAAAAAAAAATGTATGGGACCCTCTTTGCGACACCCCGACCTGTTAATTTAATAAGTACTGTGCCGTCACTCCGTAAGGACCCCAACTGAAAACCAGCGCAGTATTGGGCAAATGCCTAATACTGCAAAATGCTGAGTTATGGACCCATTGTACCCTTCCTATTACTGTACCTATACACTTTTCTCCTCGTTATGTTCTTGTGTTTTTTGGGCAAATAAATGTATTTTATCTTTCATCTTTATCTACGCAGCGAACCAATAGGTCCCTCTCGTCACAGCATATTGTGACTAAAAGTTGAGCAACGCTGCTTTTCTGACAGGATTTTTGACGCGTGCCAATACTTATTAGGAATAACCATATAACGGAGGTTATGAGGTCTGACTTTTATAGCACAACAGCCACATCCCAGAGGTCCAGCGGCAAACTGTGGAGACGTTCTACCTTATGTACTGGAAGAAGCAAAAGGCAGTGTCAGCTTCCGAGCTGCTGCCCACCTTCCCGCCAACGCTGCTGGCTTCCATCTACATGGACATATATTTCGAGGCTACGCAGAAGGTAATTAATTATATATAAATAAATAAATAATGCTGGACAATTCACACAGCATCATCTAGCACCAATGTATACAGAGTGCCACAAAACATGTGTTACTAAGCCGAAAGGGGGTCACCTTTCGGCTTAGTACATGGTAGGATTTGTTTCTGGACCCAGAGGGGCGCAAATTTTGTTATAAGATTTTTTGATGATCGAATTTTTTCCTATTTAGAAAAAACATAGACCTTTTTTCTTCATATTCGTGTTATATGATCGTGTATTCATGCATTATTAATATGGTATTGAATATGTTTTAAAATTTCAAAGGCTTTACATATTTTTTTGTAATAATTTCATGAAAAAGCACCGGTTTTGCTGATCAAGCAGAATAATTTGTGCAATGTTTAATGTTAAATAATGCATGGGTGCGTGTAAAAGAACATAAATAGAAAGAAAAAATAATAAAAAATAATTTTATGAAAAACATATATAATACAGGGTATCCTAAATCATGGACATGGAGGGCAAGTACCAGAAATATGGGAGATAGGAAGTTTCACTGATAGGAAAAAAATTCTTAAAATTAAATTATTAATTAAATTATTTTTGTAAATTACTAATCTCGCTGTTAACATATTAAAGATTATTTCGGGTATTTCTCGAAAAAGGTACGCAATAGATTTATATTAATAGATTACTTTGTCTGGTACTCAAATCCACTAAAATCCAAAAAAATATCAGCCTGTATTTTTATGGCATTGATCGGTAGAGTCAATAAACATTTAATATTAAATAAGAGGATGAACATGAAATCTGCCAAGAACTGGGGAGACGAAGCCCTTTTGGCTCTCTTACGCCAGGTAGAGGTCAGGCGCTGATCTTGCGACCCCCTTTTGTTCGGACTCTCTTCGGACCCCGGTCGTGTCGGTCTGCTGTCCCATCTGATTATTAGAGGAGCGAATAGATTGTGCACTAGTGTTTGCGCACACACTTGTGCACTAAAATAGTGTTCTATGCTAGTCTCAATTGAATCTGGCCGCCGCCTGGTCCACGTTATTTTTAGTGACACGTTAGTTTCAATGACATTTGTCAAGCAGAGATACAGTATGGTAAATTAATTGCATTTGCAGACGATACAGTACTCTTGTTCCAGGACGTGAGTTGGGAGAAGGTTTATGCCAAGGCTTAACTGGGATTCAACCTTATATCCAAAGAGCTACAAAAATAGATTGACAAAATGAAATACATGACATTCTATTTAAAGAAAATTACCAAATCAGACTCTTTAATTCCTGCCTCCAACTCAGAGTTTATACTGCAAACTGCTTACAAAGAACCACACCAAACTGCATGGACTGTCTTATCCTCCAATGTTGCGACACCATTACGTATCTGGGCGTAACATTAGACTCAATGATGACGTATGTACCACATACTAACCTATTGACATCTCGAATTAGAAAATAATGGATGTGTTCAAAAATATCAAGCATGCCGCTAACCTACATATATACAATTTACTACGCGCTCTGCAAATCTTTGCTTACCTATTGTGCTGCAGTATGGGACGGCCAAAACCCATCTGCTCCCTCTAGACAGAGCGCAAAGGGCAGTACTCAAGCCTTCTCAGAACCATACATCTGTAAGGTGTAAGGTTCTAAGAAGACTCACTGACTGTACTGTACTGTGACTTTGTGTGACTGGTGACTGTAGAGTAACTACTCTACAGTCATCCTTTACGCAGGCTGTAAACTACTGTAAACAGCAATTCATATTGAGACAGCATCATAAAAGCCCAATGTTACATGAGACATCATTCAGTAAGAGGCGGAAGGACCTAATTATTTTGTAGTCTTAAACACAATATTATTGTATCAATCAAAATGATGTAATAAGTAAGAGCTGCAGAAATATACGATTTTATTATTTATATTATTATTACACGGCTTCGTCGCTGCGCACTCTTGCATAACCTTGAGGAAACGCAACCTAAATGTTGCTCAAATAAGCTGTTTTGAAAACCGTTTTTCCTCTATTTCAGTCCAAAGTGCTCAAGGATCTAAGCTCCCAGTTCCTGTCGGAGCTGGCCCGCAAAATGCAAACTATCCACTACATTCCAGGAGACGCCATCATCAAGCGTAACTCCAAGAAAAACGCAATGATCTACATCACGTACGGCGATGTAGAGGTAAGTTCAATAGTGAGTTCAATGACGTGTAGAGTAGAGGGTGACACAATTGGAACAGCACCGGAGTGAGCTTATTGGCACAGGTTATCGTTAACAGGATGATTATAAAGATACGAGTATATTGACTTAGTAAAAGGGTGGGTTTCCTTTGCATGGCTAATGAAGAAGATGGAAAGATTTTTAAAGTTGTGCGTCCACCGGATCGGAATCGCAGCGTACGCAGCGTAAGGATTTGTTTATTTATTTATTTATTGAAGAAGATAGAAGTTTACAGCTTAAGAACCAAAGCACTCACTATCTTGTTGCTTTGTATTGATTTATATGGTACAGCGTGAATTGGATTGTCATTACCGATGCCTAGCATATTGTAAATAACGACGTCGCATACGCTCCGATTCCGATCCGGTGGATGCATAGCTCTAGGATTCTTTTTTTATCTATTTAATACTATCATGGCGTTGCAATTTTTTGTTTCTCCGCCACATGCCCTTGAAAACGTTAAATGAAGTTAAATTTTGCACAGAATATGTGCTTTAGCTACATACACTGTCCTTAGTTGCTGACCCCTGAAGATGACATGACAGCCATCCTGCACCTGACGAAGGGCTCGGTCATCTCGCCCTGCGGGGTGGCTGCCCTGGACGGGCTCGGCTACGCGCACCTCGAGGTCAGGGCCGCCACTTACTGCACGGCGCATGTCTTGAGCGCCGAGAAATTGTGGGAGGTTGCCGTCAAGTATGGACGCCATACGGGGCAGACTTCCGCCATTTTGGATTATTTTTTTGTAAGTTTTTTCATGGCAATGGGAAAGTGCAGGCTCATAATCGTAATATTTCAGATTCTTTTGATTAATTTAACTTTCCATATACATATACAGCGTTCTGTAACTACACTAGTTAAGGTACCTCACCTTACTGACCCGTCCAATAAATGCACCCTGTATAGAATTAACATCATTTAGAATTAGAACTACATGTTTGGTTAAGATACATAATGAAGCGGATTACTTTACATGAAATCTTTCCTTTTCAGAGGCATATTGAAAGCGTTAAAAAACATCACACGGCAAAAACTCTTACTGCACCCGAGTTATCAAAGTAAGTGCCTTGATGAACCTATGGATAAGGGTTGACGCTCACACATCCACAAGCAATAAAATATGAGCTTAAACTCGGTAACGTTTACTTACATTTTACACGGAACCCTTTCTTCCATTTTTCCTGAGAACTAGAATCCTGAACAGCCTGTGTTAAGCTACTTGATGTTTCATCAGATGTTTTCGGTACAGATACAAGAGCAGCATCGTGAACTTGAAGCGAAGCCTGGTCGGTCTGAAGGAGGCAAAGAACCCGGACGGGACCTTGCTGATAGCGCGGACAGACTACTTGCTGCAGATCGCTGGCTGCTACGTTATGAGGAACGTCAGTATCACAGAGAATCATTGTCATGTCCCTGCCCTATCCTCACTCTGCGTGGTCAGCACAACATGTTTTTCAACCACGCTTACTTATGTTTGCGAATGGCTGGGAGATATTTGAAAGAGTATGTAGACGATTGATATTTAGTTAATCTAATATATCGAACGGTTTAGTTTGGGGTATGGTGTTTCATAGTCAAATCAATCAGTAATGATGGAAAGTATAACACCCTCAAGGATCTAGGTCGACTTAACCTGTAACCTTGTATACGAGGGTGTAGCTCAAATGGATAGGGAACAATAAGAAACCACAGACGGTTGGAGGTGTGACCATGACAGCATACCAGACCGAGGGGAAAACCAGCTCATAGAATGATTGACGGCATCCGACTACAGTAACACAGTAACAAAAGCTTTGGATCTAGAAGTGCTGTTGGCTATTTTATTATTTAAACTTTCGTAGTTTGACGAATTCGTTATGAATGTAAGCTCGTTAACTACGAACCTAGTGTGTGTTGGAAGAACACCAAATCATCCCGAGATTTCATCACATTAGAATTCAGCAGTTCTAATACTATGATACTTTTATTAATACTAAAATTGTTGGGGCTTTAACATTTTACGAAGGAGGGTTACTGATGATGTTGTGTGGATTGTCCAGCATTATATTATGATTATTATTTGTTTATTTATTTTTTTGTAGCGTGCGGACGCGTCTCTGACAGACGAGTCCGACGAGCTCTGTCTCCGACCGACGTTCCCTTGCATCCTGCAGCCGAATACCTCGCTCACCTTTGCTTGGAATCTCTTCATGTCTATTTTGGTCCTCATTATTATTTTTGTAAGTTGTTTCATAACTTCTGCTACTAGTCCGCGGCTTCGCATTTCCTGAATAAAAGTGGCCTTCTTTGGAAAACCATTTATCTTCCTCCTTGCCAAACATCAGAAAAAATAATGCTAAGTCAGACGTGTAATTATAAATTATTAGTAACTAGGTAAATGTTTAAATCGTATATCTGGAAAAATTTAGTCAAAGAGAAAAATTTGAGAAATCCCACTAATATTATAGAAGCGAAAATAATTCTGCCTGTGTGACTGTTACCATTTCACGCTTAAGCGGCTGAACGGATTTTAATGAAATGGCAGAGAGGTAAACCGTATCCCGAGGACGGACATAGGCTACTTGAAAAGCGCATGTGAAGCCGCAGGCAGTAGCTCGTTTCTCTAGAAAAGTATATTTATTTTTATGAAAATGCATTTATTTGTATCGTAACGAAAGCGACCTTTTTTAGGTTTACCCTTACTATATGGTGTTCACTCCGATGGTGCCTATTGGGTTCAGATCGTTCGACTTCATGACCTCCGCCATCTACATCTTGGATCTGATCGTGCATCTTTCTACGGGCGATAATGTGGAAGAAGGTATTGAACCGGTAGCTTGTAGAACGTGCATCGACGCTACGCCTGGCCTGCATTAAACAAGATCCGTCAAGTGCGAGTGTGACTCGCGTGCCGTGGGTTTCGAACGTTTGTCAAGTATACCAATATGTACTATAGGTACCGGTTAGAGACTTTGCTATTTCATTTCAGATGGATCGGTTTGCAAACTTCGGAGTATCGAGGGTACCTAATGGTAAAATATTCGACTTTTTTTTGTATATTTCTAAAGTAATTTCAAACCTACAGAAATTTTAACAACTGTTTTGAGTTGTAAAAATTGATACCTTCCATTTGATACCCCACTCAGTGAGGTAGCCCTCCTTTTTGAAAATGATTTCCCCCGTCTTTGACAATTTTTCAAAAAGTGTTCTACTTACAGACATTTCTATATTTTTCCTGTAAAATATAGATCCATATCCACAAATGCCTCAAATATTTCAGATGGATCGCTCTGCAAACTTCGGAGATAGGGGGGGAATGGGTAATATTTTGACTTTTTCAGAATTTTTCAAAAAGTATGGAACTTACAGAAATTCCAAAAACTGTTTTGAAATGTACAAACTAATTACTCCTCGCGCAAATGTCTTCGCATGCTTATGTCGTTTACGCATAAAAAAACTTTGTTTCTTGCTCAAACATCTTTCACGCAAGTGTTCTAAATATGTTAAAAATATTTGTTTTGTCAGAACCAACTGTAAATGGATACAAAATGTCGCGTCGGTAGCAGATCACGTGAATATGTAATTTTCCAGGCGTGGCAATATCTTTCGCCCAGACAGCCTCCCAGCAGATGCTGACCTCCTGGTTCGTAGTGGACGTGGTGGCCACTCTTCCGTTTTTTGCCTTCATTGGCACAGGACACTATACGGGTATCAATAAGATATTGAAGACTGGGAAGGTAAGGTTACTCACAGTTGCTTT
Source organism: Eupithecia inturbata (assembly GCA_963662085.1). Taxonomy (NCBI): domain Eukaryota; kingdom Metazoa; phylum Arthropoda; class Insecta; order Lepidoptera; family Geometridae; genus Eupithecia; species Eupithecia inturbata. The sequence continues at coordinate 1,167,793 of OY759180.1, read as the reverse complement.
AGGTACTTACATAAATATTACACATACATACATTACACAAACACTTATTTTAATATTAATTACATGCTTGCAGGCTTTTACCAGGATAAACAGGAGCGTATATAGTAGAGTGTCACAAGGGAACAAAGTAATGTATTTAGGGCGAGAGCGATTTTATGAATCCAGAGCGATGCGAAGGATTCTACAGTAATCCCGAGCGTAGCAAGTGATTCTAGAATAGAATCCTAAGCGTAGCGAAGGATTTAAAGTATGTCGCTCGAGGTTAAATAATTTAGGTACAGTGTGGCGCACTCTGCTTTAGGATTCTAAACGTTGGTTATACTATGTTTTCCTATACCTAGATGTTCCGTTTTCTTCGAGAGCTGGAGTTTTTATTCGTGTACAACAGCCACATCATCCGGTTCTGTTCCTACACGCTTCTGATCACCATAGCCTGTTATCTGACTGCAGCGCTGCACCAGGATTTTATGTGTAACTAGTAAGTTTCCTTTTAATTTTTACATTAGTACCTACTTATTTAAATTTTATGCAATTTTCATTTCTTGGCGATTTGCAATCTATACTTCAATTAATAAAGGTAACAATTATGCCCGAAACACAACCACACCACCTTGGCGCGGTGGTTTTTATTTTTGGCGTGGCTTGTTTGGTTGTAGGTTTCAATGGTTTTTGTCTTCGATTTTTTTTTGTCAATTCAATTTCGTCCTAGACTGAAGCAAGTTCCGTCAACACTTTATCAATATGTACTTAGCTGGTACTTAGGCCCGTATTAAGAAAGCTTGTCATCGATCTATGCTTGAGTAACGCTTTTCTAAGGCAAAAAGACACTCAAGCATAGTTCGATGACTAAGCAAGCTTTCATAATACGGGCCTAAGTGATTCTGCTTTATGTTTTCTGTGTTTCACGTCAATCCTATACATAAGCTTGATAAAGTCATTATATTTTTCCTTGTGTATAAATGTAAGTAGGTAGGTAGGTACTTAATGTTATTGCCAAACATAATAGCTCAATCGTTAGACTTATTTAAATTGGACCTAATATATTATATGCAAGTGGTATTTACCTATAAGCTGTTGCACATATCAATAATTCATAATTACTTAAAAATTTTCTTTATTATGTAACTCTACTTTTTCTCACATGTTGGTATTTTATAAGATATATATGTAGATGTAAGAACTCTATGTTATTTAATTGATTGAACCCCCTTCGGGTCCCCTTATCTTAAAACTCTTCGACGGATTCCATCTCACTAAGTTACCAGCAAATTTACAAGTATTAGCAGCACACATATGTATATCAAATTTCACGGAAATCGGATCAATAGTTGGACAGTTATGCTGGTAGTGACTATGTGACCATACAGCCAAAACACCCAAGCTGCCACTGAGATGTTCGCTCACTCCGATCTATAATTGTACTTTTGCCGTCATAAACACTTACTAATTAATACATTATTATTATTATTCTTCTAATAGTAAGTACCTACACCTATTCGACTAGACTGGGTTCACATAAGAAAAAGAGTTAGAAATTGTATTTATAGTTTCATCTCCCTAAAAGTGTTTAGAAAATGAAACATTCGTATATTCTATCGCTCACTAGGGCAACCCATGTCCAGCAGTGGACTAGCCATCGAGCGGTATGTGCTCAATGGGACTAGCATAAGCTGATGATGAAAATCTGTTCGCCATTTTGTAACCGTTTTTGTTGCCATTTTGTCCTTAGCTACTCGTCCTGCGTGGTGGCGAACCTGACTCACGGCACGCACTGGGAGCCGGGACCGGCGCGGGAGGACGCGGTGGAGTCAAACATCGTGTACAGTCTCTACTGGGCATTGTCCGTGATCATATTCTCAAGTTAGATATTATGAGGCAGTGATAGTGCCAAGCAACAAAGATACAGTCCTCACTGGCCGGACTCTATCGTTGTTGCTTGGTACTCTCAATGTTAAAGTCAAATATAGTAGTGTCCTGATAATGTCTCGTGAAGACACGAAACTATTTGACAACTTTGATACATCTTTTAAAGAAATCTTTTAAATCTATCACAGTTATTAACACATAAGTCATGGTAATGGCATATTTACCGTGATTTGAGTTTTGAGTTTTCCAATATTTCGGCACAGTTCGTTGCGCCATGACAGTAGTTTCGTGATCATGGCGCATGAAACTGTGCCGAAATATTGGAAAACTCAAAACTCAAACCATGGTAAATAGCCCGTTGTAAATGACTTTCATAGATTTTCTTATCAGAGACGGTTTTGCGCGGAATTGTTACTAAATATTTACTTACATCCTAATATTTTGCAATGGATATCCGCAGAGTAACGCCTGAATCTATTATTTTGCAATGGATATCCGCAGAGTAACGCCTGAATCTATTATTTTGCAATGGATATCCGCAGAGTAACGCCTGAATCTATTATTTTGCAATGGATATCCGCAGAGTAACGCCTGAATCTATTATTTTGCAATGGATATCCGCAGAGTAACGCCTGAATCTATTATTTTGCAATGGATATCCGCAGAGTAACGCCTGAATCTATTATTTTGCAATGGATATCTGCAGAGTAACGCCTGAATCTATTATTTTTCTCAAGTGAGGTTACACGACCATATTGCAATTTGCTCTTTTCAAAATGTCATAAACATAATGTCCTAAAGCATCAGCTTTCTGATATATTCACATATGAAAATAAATATTGCTCTAATGTTTTTTTTTTCATATGTGAATATCTCAGAAACCTGACGCTTTAGGACATTTTTTTTTTTTTTTATTTTTTTTTTTATTTTCTTTAGGTGGCTTTCGTGTCACTGCGGCCATGAAAGGCCTATTGTGATCGCCACTCAATTGTTCAGCCCTGAAGCTGCGACGTTCATAGTTCGCCACTAACCCTTGCAGCTGCTAGGAACTGCAGGATTTTCTTCGGGGTGATGGCTCGTAGCTCGTCTGGGCTGTGCAGGTGCTTGCCCAGATGGATGCTACGTTTTTGCATCAGTGCTCCGCACTCTCCTAGCAGGTGGAGAGGCGTTTCCTCCGCCTCTTCGCAAAATCTGCAGGATTGTGTGTCGCTTAGACCCAGTTTGAACATGTGCTTGTTAAGGCGACAGTGTCCAGTTAGGGCTCTTGTCATGATGCGAAGGTTGCTTCTGCTTAGCGCTAGGATTCGGTTGGTGAACCGTTTATCGAAGGCTTTTATTAATGACTTAGAGTGACTCATGCCCAAGGAATTCTTCCAAAGCTTGGAAGCTTCCTCGAAGCAGGAATCCAAGAGGGTTCTGTTAGCCAGGCTTTTAGGTATGCCACAGAACGGCTCGGGGCCCAGCTGAGTCCCCTTGGCCCCGGAACGAGCAAGTTCGTCGGCACACTCATTGCCGTTGATTCCTGCGTGTCCCGGTACCCATCTTAGGACGACTCTGTTATTCAAGCCGAGCGCGTTTAGACGTGACATACAGTCCTCGACTAATCTAGATGTAATGACCTTCGAGTCCAGTGCTAGGAGAGCCGCCTGGCTGTCAGAGTTGATAAAGATCGTTTGGTTGGAGTAGCGCTTTTCCAGATTTATATCGGCACATTCTAAGATGGCGAATACTTCTGCTTGGAAGATAGAGGCGTAATTACCTAGGTTTGTACTTTTGCCAAACCTAGGTCGCTCTCCATACACTCCACAGCCTACATCCAGTCCCATTTTGGAACCATCCGTGTACCAATTTAGGCACCCGTTCTTGCAGAGCACCTGGCTGTTTTGCCAGTCTTCTCTGCAAGGAAGTTCCACTGTGTAGTGTTTTTCAAACACATGTCGTGGGAGCCTGACATCAGTTGTCATGCCCAAAATTGGTGATTCCAGAGTAGAGTCTTGTAGAGATCTCAGTTTCTGGGAGAGCCAGTTCCTACCGCCCTGAGTACAGGCCCTATACATGCTGGTCTTTGCCTCCTTATGTATGTACATATGGAGCGGAGGCAGACCCAGCAGTGCATTTAGTGCCAGTCCAGGGGAGGTGGTCATGGCTCCCGTGGCCATAAGGCATGCAGTCCTTTGTAGGCTATTTAGTTTGTTGATTGCGGTTGACTGAAGGGCCTTGTCGTACCATACCATGGAGGCGTAAGTGAGTATCGGCCTCACAATGGCAGTGTACAGCCACAAGGCAATCCTGGGGTTGACGCCCCAGTTGTTGCCCATTAGCCTGCCGCTAGCTCCTAGAGCCATCTTAGCTTTTTTCAAGACGTTGGCTAGGTGAGTATTCCACGTCAGTTTTTGGTCGATGGTAACGCCCAAATATTTTTTTTTTTTTTTTTTAAATATTTGGGACTTTAGGACATTATGTTTATGACATTTTGAAAAGGGCAAATTGCAATATGGTCGTGTATTTAAGCCTCGACCATATTCCCCTCGACCTCATTATGTTTTATGTAATTTTTTATTTGTTTATGTGTCCTCTATCCATTTATTCATAACCATATTACTATATTATTTAATATTGTAAAACGTGTATTGTGCGCGGCGATTTTGAAAAAAAAATCTGTGTCGTAGCAACTGGAGATCATTAAAAAGGGGGTTTTGTAGATTTTGGCCCAAACATGCTACCATTTACCTCCCTGCCAAATCTCACTGAGATCCGTTCAGACGTTTAGGCGTGAAAAGATAACAGACAGACAGATAGACGGACAGAGTTACTTTCGAATTTATAATATTAGTATGGATTATATACCCTATTATTCTATATTGTATTTCATATACCTCGTGTGTTCATAAGTCTTGAGACACAGTAAAACTAAAATATTTTTGAAGCTAAGTTGAGTATTCATTTATTGGATATTAAAATTAAAACTACTGACATCTAGATCTGTATTTAAAAATAAATCATTCAAAATGGCCGCCTTTGCATTCAAGCAGGCCTTCAAACGCGTGCGCCATTCTTCTATGGCGGCACGAATCTTTTCAATGGGAATCCGTTTCGATTCTTTAATAAGGGCTCGCTTGAGAGAATCCAGGTTAGGGTGAGACTTTCTGCATGCCCTCAGCTCCAATTCCGTCCATAAAGAATAATCCAAAGGATTCAAGTCAGGGCTTGACGAGGGCCAATCTTCGCTCCGAATGAAGCCTGGCAAATTGGCCTCCAGCCAACGTTGGGTAGTCTTAGCTTTATGGGAGGGAGCAGAGTCCTGTTGGAAAACCCAGTATTTTCCAGCGAATAGTGTATCATTTAATGGTTTAACCACCGCTTCCAATATGTCGGTTTGGTAATTTTGTGCCTTCACCTTGACGCCTTGCTTGGCGATCCCCAATCCGCCTGCGAACCATAACCCTCCCATGTTTTGGAGAGGCATGTTCAGTAGTGGTACGTACACAACGAAAAAGGTGAAAAACTAGTTCGAAAACGGACGACAGACGAACGCAAGAAGACTTCATAACGGACGACAAACGAATGCAAGCAGACTTTAAAACGGACGACAGACGAATGCAAGAAGACTTCAAACAAACGACAGACGAAAATAAGAAGACTTTAAAACGGACGACAGCCGAATGCAAGAAGACTTCAAAACGGACGACAGACGAATGCAAGAAGACTTCAGTACAAAAAAAACAGCTTCTGCAATTCGCTCCGATAATTGGCGACCGATGTGGCGCTGCGGGCGAAAATCCGTTTGCGACGCAGGAGGTTGCGCGTTCGATTCCCGCCTTAGGGCAAATGTTTGCACGATCTACAAATATTTTTGCCGGGGGTTCTGGGTAGTTTCTATGTATAATAAAAATATAATCTATGTAATGTATTGTATTAAGTATATCAGTCATCTAGTAGATAGTACCCATAACACAAGCTGTGCTTAGCTTGGGGCTAGAAGACGTTGTGTGAATTGTCACGCAAAAAAAAATCTATTAGTCATAAAATAATTTCCATCAATATGTCTTTGAACCGAGTATAAGTTGGTACCTAACCGACTTACATGCATAAATGTGATAATGTATTTACATTATCAATAAATGTTATGGTTCCAGCCCACCGAGTGTCGGGCGATCTCGGCAGCTGGATGTACGTGATCTACTGCTTGATCGTCTTTGAGTTCTGCACGCTGCTCATAATCTTCATGACGGCTACCTACGCGGCGACCATCATGGTCACTTCCATGTTGAGGCAAGCTGTCTTATTGAAATGATTTCGGGCTTACCTCAACTTATTTGGTAGGCCGGGGCAGTGGGTGAAGATTAAGGACATACATTCAGCACCGCTATTTCACACCACAAAAATAACAACCATTTAAATATGGGCTCAAACTAGAAATAGTTAGATGTATTTTTACAGTGATAAAATAACTTACTGCCAGCTTCAAGCTATTCTAATAGCGTGCGCAAAATTCTTTTTAAAATCCGCCCCTGTTGCTCACGGAACGCACCGTAATCGCACATATCTTTGTGGTAGCAAATGCTTTGGCATTACCTAAGCTGAAATAAAAATTTGTGTTTTTTCGTTAACTTAGCCAGCAGTATGGTAGTTTTGCAACCATTGTAAGCCACTTTGAACCGACCTAAAATAAACTTTGAATCGATGGTGGTTCTGGAGTCTATCGACATTATGTTGGTTTTATTAATTGTCCCTTGTTAACTACTGTTGCAGGGATGATTACAGCGGCTGTATATCACTAGTGACCAACTTCCTGATTCGGAACCACGTGGATGCGAGCCTGCGCAAGAGATTCATTCAGTATTTACATCTGTGCTGGTACACTGACAAGGTCCGTTTTAGAGTTTTTATTTTATTTTAACTCTTTAGGAACGGAGAACGAAAAAGGGGCTTTGTTGTTTGAGCAAATCAATATTCTCAATTATCAATTATTATGAAACAAGATTGATTTTTATAAGGAAGATCGGATCGGAGTGAGCGCGAAAATTTTCTAGGATATTTTTTTTGTATATAAACTAGGTTTGTAGTTAACCCGGTTACATTCAAATAACATCTATATTTTTTGATAATACGAATAAACCGCAAGTGCGAGTTGATTCGCACACGAAGGGTTCCGTACCGTAAAAATCAGGCAACTTTTTCAAAGAACATCAAATTTTCACATTTTCTATTTTATTTTATTTTTAGTATTTGTTATAATTACAGTTGAAGTAAAACTTAATTATAGAAAGTTTCATGTATCTACCTATTGTAGTTCAAGAGATACAGCCTTGACAAATTAAGAGCAAAAATAGCCAAAAAAATCACGTTTGTTGTATGGGAGCCCCCTTTAGTTTTGATATTTATTTTATTTTTATTATTTGTTGTTATAGCGGCAAGGGAAATACACATTATCTGACAATTTTAACGTTTACGATTCATTAGATATAGCTACGTGACAGACGGACGGACAGCGGAGGCTTAGTAATAGGGTTCTGTCGTCACTTTTCGGGTACGGAACCCTAAAAATGAAAACCAGAACGTCTTTATTTGTAAGAGTATCCATGACTTCGTGCTGTGGCTAAGTTCCCATTTGTTTTATTTCGTACTGAAGTGCACTTGAGTACTCCGGACTAGGGTAGACTGTCTAGTCTACCCTAGTCCGGAGTAGTCAAGTGTTGGAGTTGTCGGAGTAGTCTAGAGTCTTCTAGACTTGAAACTAAAACGCTCACGACGATATTGTTAGGGTCTAACTAGTATGTATTATTGGTTCGGGTAAAATTTTCTTAGTTGTTTGATGAGAATCGATTTCATCGTAACATCCCTGATATCCTCAGGTTCAATGAAGGAAGCGTAGAGCTTTAAGTTTCTTAGTGTCGTTTCAGGCATACTCCATGACTCATGAGCAGAAAACAATCTTCTACGACCTCCCGCCGCATGTTTACCAAGACATTGTGACCAAGCAACGCAGCCGGTACATATTCACAGTGCCATTTTTAAAAGTAAGTCTTCTTTATCATCATTATGTTATCTAGCCACTGCTTGTAGTACCTAGACCCCTACCAATTACCGTTATTGAGCTAGGCTTATAGCGTAGATCTATCCTAGACTTTATTAGAACAAAAAACTACTTGCTGTCTTCCTTGCTTCTTGCCTCTTTGGTGGCTTAGCTGCGACTTGCCTCTTCGGTCGCAGTCCGACTAAGCCACCGAAGAGGCAAGAAGCAATAGGAAGACAGCAAGTAGTTGTAGGGAAACCTAGGAACAGCCGAAACCTGAAAAATTCAAGATCCTGTCTTTCATTTCAACGTCGAGGTCCCCCCATAGGAAGGAAGATCAGGTCGTCATAGCTTCATACGCATTCAGGGGTGCGTGGCGGCGTGCGTCTACCAGCTACGGAAGGAGAAAGGAACGCACGTCGAACTTAAGTTGGGATACTTTCCCAGGGCGAACTAGGTCATCCTGGTTACCGTCCACAACAATTGTATTTCCGAAATTAATAAAATTGTTGATACCTACCATTATTTTTAACCGTCTTCAAAAAGGAGGAGGTTCTTAATTCGTTTGTATGTTTTTTTATGTATGTATGTTACTTGATATCTCCGCCAATGGAAAACCGATTTTGCTGATTATTTACCTATTGTATAGAAAATGATCCCGAAGTGGTCCCATAATTTTTTTATTCCCGAGGGATTAGCATTTATCCCATAAAACTTACAAAAACAACATTATATTTAAAAGAAACACGACTAGCTCAACAATTTTGAAAATAACCGCCAATTTTTAATAGATTTTGATAATTTATCGTTGTTGTAGAAAGATTTATTTGAGGCGGGCCCCTATTATTATGTAGATATACCTCGTGTGTTCATAAGTTTTGAGACGAACTTATATAATTAATTTAAAAAGAAAGTAATTCATGCAACCTTTTTTAAACTTTTAAAATTTAAAATTTCGAATGTTTTGAATCAGAAAAAATATACATTTGAATATTTGTTTCATTCTCCGTGAAAATTGGGCCAACAAAAGATTTGCGTGCGACTGTAATTTCACTGTTTCAAGCAGGAAAAAAACCAATGCAAGTTTTTAGTGAAATCCAAAGTATGGGATGTAGTCGGAACTTTGTGTATTATACCATAAAGAGGTACAAGGAGACCGGCTCTTTAGAAGACCGTGGAAGATGTGGCCGCCCGCGGTCTGTAAGGACGCCCCCGCCAACATCAAAGTAATCAGAGAGCGAATTCGTCGCAACTCTTGCCGGACTTAAAAGAAATTAGCTCTGCAGACCAACATTTCGCGAATATCGGTGAACAGGATACTTAAATATGATCTTAAACTAAAGGCCTACAGTCGAAGGAAAGTGCATTATTTAAACGAGCGTCTTCGTAAATTACGACTGGAACGATGTCGGAACCTATTGAGGATACACGATCCAAAAAATATCCTGTTTACCGATGAAAAGATCTTCACGGTGGAAGAAAAGTTTAACCGGCAGAACAATAAGGTTTACGCCAGAAGTTCAAAGGACGTCCAGCCATCTGTACGCAATGTCCAGCGCACTCATCATCCAGCAAGTGTTATGGTTTGGTGGGGTGTTTCCTATGAGGGGGTCACTTCGCTTCATTTTTGCCAGCAAGGCGTCAAGGTGAAGGCACAAAATTACCAAACCGACATATTGGAAGCGGTGGTTAAACCATTAAATGATACGCTATTCGCTGGAAAATACTGGGTTTTCCAACAGGACTCTGCTCCCTCCCATAAAGCTAAGACTACCCAACGTTGGCTGGAGGCCAATTTGCCAGGCTTCATTCGGAGCGAAGATTGGCCCTCGTCAAGCCCTGACTTGAATCCTTTGGATTATTCTTTATGGACGGAATTGGAGCTGAGGGCATGCAGAAAGTCTCGCCCAAACCTGGATTCTCTCAAGCGAGCCCTTATTAAATAATCGAAACGGATTCCCATTGAAAAGATTCGTGCCGCCATAGATGAATGGCGCACGCGTTTGAAGGCCTGCATTGAATGCAAAGGCGGCCATTTTGAATGATTTATTTTTAAATACAGATCTAGATGTCAGTAGTTTTAATTTTAATATCCAATAAATGAATACTCAACTTAGCTCCAAAAATATTTTAGTTTTACTGTGTCTCAAGACTTATGAACACACGAGGTAGTTTGATTATCGAGGGAATGGTATGTGTGCGCTGACATTTATGATAATCTCACTATCACCTATTGGTTTCCGTGGCAACGGGCATCAACAGTTTCATCCATGTGTCATCAACGTAAATTGAATTATAACTAAATAGATGTCACCACTAGGGAATCAAAGTATAAACTCAATTTTTTGGACGTGAATATAGATCTTCGTCTTCGATCAGAAAAAGTACGGGAGAGGTTATTTCGTTCGTCCGAGACATAGATGAATAATATTTACCGGAATTTGAAGTAGTTTTACTGGAATTTGAAGTAGGTTTGGTATATGCACGACTATGAAGTTCCCTAATTGTTGACAAGTGAGTGAATGGAGACTGAATGACATAAGGATGTGTTTAATAGACACAGTTACTTTGATAACTAGATATGCGAATCTGTCGACGCGAGAAACGGGGACTTACGAAAGAATCTATTTTTATTAAGCCAACATGGTATGCAACGGAGGTTATTCTAGACGATTTTTCCATGAAAAAGTATTGAAAATAGTATAAAAATCATAGTTTACCACAGTAACTCAATCTCTCTTACTTTTTATCACGGAAAAACGCGCGTAATGCCTTGCAATAAAGTCCTGGCTGGTAATAAAAAAGTCAACCGCTGTGGCGCGGCGGGCGAAGGTCCACCTGCGACGCAGGAGGTTGTGGGTTAAATTCCCGCCCCGGGACAAAGGTTTGCACGATCTGCAGATATTTGTTCCGGGTGTTCTGGAAGTTTCTATGTATAATAAAAAATATCTATCTAGTATGTAGTGTATTTGTATTAAGTAGGTATATCATTTAATCTGGCAGAAGGCCACTTTCGTCCAAGTTCTTCGCGAGTCTGCGGAAAGACCGAATTGTGGTCAATGCACCGCACCCTTTCTTGGCGTGTAATTGTCGCGTTTTTGACCGGACAAAATTTTAGCTGCACTTCTTTAGCATATGAAAACCAGCCAGCCGCTTTCTCAATCTTTGACTTCGAGTAGCGATGTGTTCATATATAGAAACATGAAGTAATTATTGTTCGATAGGTTAGACTATTTCAAGCTGAATTCATTATGATACGATACTTTATAGTTACAGTAGTAAAATTTAACGTAATCATCAATCATAGACCACGCTGCGGTCACGCGCGGACCACCCGCGAAGAGCCCGCCCCATATCCGTCACTTTTTTTTTTGAGCTGCGCAGTTGGTAAATTATCAGTTATCTAGTAACCATAACACAAGCTCTCCTTAGGTTGGGGTTAGATGATGCTGTGTGGATTGTCCAGCGTTATTAATTAGTAGTAATTTAGTTATGTACCTAAATATAAATATTCGTCACTACTAAAAGCATCTCTTATTTATTTTTCTCGTTTGATGAACTTTTCTCATAGTTTTGGTTTAAAAGCAGAGTCAACACGGGACCAAAATTATTTAACCACAAGCGACGTACTTTGAATCTACTCTATAATCCTTCGCTTCGCTCTGGATTCGAAAAATCGCTCTCGCCTTAAATACATTATTTTGTTCCCTTGTGATACAATCTACTACCGATGATACCAGCTCATGTAAGCAAAACCCGATTTTGCTCACTGTTTTAGAGCAGCAAAGTCACCGTTTTCGAGCGAGAGTGGCGAAAATAAATTTAATTTATTTATTAGGGTGTACATAATGTTGTTTATACCGTATTTAGTACTTGCTGGAGGACGAGTTGAAGAAGGTATCGTCTTCCGCGCGTCTCTTCTACACCTCTCCGAACGAGATCCTGCTGAGCACAGGGGACCTCGTCAACGAGATCTACGTCATCAAGAAAGGATTTTGTGAGGTTTGACATATTATTTTGTAATTTTCAGATAGTCACAATAGATTTTCATTCACTCATCAGCCCTTGTCAACCCCAATCAATTAAGTTATATCGGGAACCAGTTACAGCCCGCGGTTTTGCCGCCAATTCTAAATAATTCGTCTTCCATGAATGTATTTGTTCACAGTACGACACACTGCACTGCCTGACTGCAGTGACTGGTATCTAATATCAAATATTAAAGTGCTTTATTTCCTTTAGACCTTACAGGACTCTTGGATAATCAATCAATCAATAAAATTTATTGCATGAAATACATGTTATAAAAGTATAATAGTGTTATAATCTAATGGAATGTCACAATGTATTCTGCCCAATGTCATGAAAGTCATAAAGAAATAATAATACTACAATCATTTAAAAAAAAAGTCAATGTACCCATATACTTCCAAATTATTGGTCATAAATTAATTAAAGGAGTTTTGAAAATGTTTGTCAATAAATCAGTCACCTTCCTCGGAAACAACGCACAAGGTAATTCTCTTAGAAACTCTGGCAGTTTATTATAGGCGAAGGTGCTGAGCGAGCTGAATATACCTTTACGTATTAAGGTCGTTTTGGAGTTGCGCATTAAGATGTTTGCCTCGCCTATTGCGAACCACGGCACGGCATCAGAGAGTTGTTTAATCATATCTGGGTTATTTTTAACAAACATCACCGTTTTAAATATACAGCGCAGGAATCGTCATAATATTATGCTGAGAGAAAAATGGTTTACGCGTGTCCGTTACTTTCAGACTAAACATGGCCCTTATATGCAATATGCATCGCTTTTGATTTTTGAATATTTTTTCAATATCAGTAGTTTCCGTATAAAAGTATACCAAAAAGAATATTAGATGCAATTAATCCATGGTACGCTGTTAACAGGGTTTCCACATTAACAATTTAGATATTTTAAATAGGACATAAGCTAAGCTATTATTTTTTTTACACAAATTTTCCAATTGATTTACGTTACAAAATTCAAATTACACAAGTAAAACTAGGAAATAACGTGATCACTTTGAATTTTTGTTCACTTCAATAAATAGATAGAATAATACTTGAATGCACCGTCAATACATAAAACAATAAAACAAGAAGTTAATGCTAACTATATCGAATGTGGCACAATCAGCGGCCTTATCGCTAACAGCGATCTCTTCCAGGCAACCTTTGGATGGATAGGATAAGTACGTATTGAAGCTGACGGTGGCGTAATTGATGAAGTAATGAAAATTAGGAAACAGAAGCTACAATAATTATTATTTACAAAAAGAGAGCAAAAAAACACAAAAAAACAGGAATTATAAACATAATAACAAAAAGAATATCAGGAAGACATATCAAGAGTGGAGATAGTGTTGATGAACCATACTTTTCAAGCTAAAGAAGCGAACAAGAAACCTTTACCTTGTTAGGTTGTTAGTTTTAGAGTTAGACCATAAACTCGTCCCAAGTTTTTTCCTCTAGCTAGACAATCTGATATTTTGGAGTAAGCCTATTTACAAAGGATTTATTTGCGTGCGTGTCATTCCCTTGAAAATTTCAAAACATTCGGCCATAAATGGCTGTTACTTTTGATAACGTTGACTTAAAAATTGTATTTATCTTTTGTTTTTCGTATACTGGAAGCCTACTTAATTACAATATTTTGTTTAGTTTCGTTCGATCGGTACGATAATCGAACAAAAACTAACATTTCGTACGCAGTTGAAGACTGTTTATTTAGGAATGATGAAAGTATATTTTTCATTTAACATGTTTGATACTGAAATTTCAATCCTATACGTGCTTACGTATAAACATTAATTAAAAAGAGTCATAAAATTGACCCGAAAACGGTCTTTTCTTAAGTACATAAGCGAGACTAGCGACACGCTGAGTGTTGCGGCCGTCCTTAGAACATTAGATAGATAGATATGGTTTTTATTTACGACTTCAGACACACACATACATATCAGACTACAGCAATTATGCAGGATGGTAGTAAAAAGAAACAATAATAAAAATACAGTTGACTGAGTAATGAAAACAAATAATAACATAATTAAAATCTAAGTAAAATGTCTGTATGTGCTGCAGTACGTCAAAAAGGCAATGGCTCAGCGGAATATTTTGCTCAAGAAGCAAAAACACTGATTTTCAGCCATAACCCATTGAGAGCAAGCAGAACGAGCTTCAAGTGTAATGTGTACTAAAATGTTTGTGTTTGTGTAGTAATAATGGAGTCCAATAGGGTGTAGCAATATTGGCGTTTCCTTGTAATGTACCTACGTGGCAACAGGGCGAAGCGATAACAGATGGTGGACATTTGGAACAATACCAGATTGATAACGAATACGAGAATACAAAATGTTAAATAATTGTGAATTTACCCTTGATATCTTACTAATAGCACAGCTAATAGTAAGTACTTATGTGATTTTAAATAAAAGTCCACTATTTATTATTATTTAATGTTGCATATTTAGTAGTTTAGACTTTCATTAGTTTTCAAGCATTTTTCATGCTTGTTAGCATGAATTTTTTGAGCTTTTTATATTGCATATAATCGGGTATCTACTTGTATTCTACACTACATCATTACTACATGCATACAATCAGACCCGGAATAAATATCTGTACTCAGATTATACAACCTTATGCCTGCAGATTCGTACAATTATTTTGGAGAATAACAGGTTAGCTGTCCGATGAGGCACATGTGCCTCATGGGTGATTGCACTGGTACGTCCATGAGGCATATGTGCCTCATGGCCAATGATGTAGATAATGCAATCGATCTATCGATAATTTTTTTTAATAATTATATTATTTGTAGCATTAGTAAATTATACTACAACCAAATTCTACCAATCAATTTATTATTGAACTTAAACAAAAAATAAATTTCACTTAAAAATTAACATTAACCTTATTCAAACACAAAATTATTCTTTCACCGATGTTACTATTATTGTGAGACCCTTTGAACTAGGGTTGCCAACAAAAATTAGGAAACTAGCCTATTATCATCAAAACGTACATTTTATCATTAAACGTAAATAATTAATTTCTTATCATACTCATCTAACATTAGCAATTATCGATATAATTAATTTCAATCACTAGGACACATAAAGTATCATAAAATACTTGAAGAGAATGACGTAACTTAATACGAAACTTCATGAGCGTTAGCTGTCATTATTTACTACGAGGACGTGTACAAAGAAGATCGAAACTTGCTTCGGGACAGCTAACCTGATAATTAGCCTATAATATGTTATTCCAGGTCCAGACCTTTATCTGTGCAAAATTTCAGCCTGATCCATTCAGTAGTGTTGTCGTTGTGTCCGACCAAACATCTTCACAGCGGCACAAACTATCGCCTTTATAATATTAGTAGGGTTATACAGTCATTAATCCCGCTCAAACCAGAAATCGCCAAGTTGTGCGTCGCAGGCGCACCTTCGTGGTGCAGGCGCAGCTCGGCATCATGCTTACACTTCAGCGCTACAGCATTAGATCTTACGGTTCTGTAGTAAATCAAGAAAGAAACCCTTGCTATTTGGTTTGGTTACTATTATATGGAAATCTATAATTTCTTTTTCAGATAATTGACCCAAAATCACGGCAAGTTGTGAACCTCATTGGCCCGAAAAATCAGTTTGGTATCCTAGTGTGTCTTCTCCGTAAGTTTTCTTAAATTGAAATAAGCTTTATAATTTTCATTTATAAATGATAAGTGAACCTGTCACCGAGAAAATACAACTCTTACGACGACAGGTCCAATTGATCCACCGTTTTGGCTATCCTCCCTCATGTACAGTTGAATTTTGGCGTATTTAGCTCCTCATTTCAACCAGAGTAGAAATTATAATTAGGAACGGCACATTGTATTCCTTCTGTGTTTTCCGCAGGTGTTCCGGCGTACTACACGGTGAGAGCGGCCACCCACGTGCAAGTGTTCTCCATATCCAGGAAATCCTTCAAAGATGCTATTAACAAACCGAATATTAATAAAACCTTGGAATACGTGAGAGAACAACCGGTGTGTTTTGATATGACTGGCTTCTGGCCGCAGCTTTGCACAAGCAGCAGGTATCGAGTTCGTTGGGGTCGGCCTCCACTTTGTCAATTTTGCGATACCATGGTTTGGAGCATTTTTATATGCCTTCTTGACAGCGCGATCCCCTTTCAATCTTTAGACGTGTCTGAGCCACTAGTTGGCGCGTCAATCAAGTACCAATTAAACTGGTTTTTGGCCAGAATTACCTCGTCTGAACAGGTTCAAAGAGCGTGCGCAGCAGCTCACGCCGACACATAGCTCAGAACCGAGATACCTTGAGTGTCTGTGGTTGTTATAGGTTCATTTAGGGTCGCATGAGTAGTATATGCATACTCACGTTTAAACGAAACGCGTACCTATAAAAACTGCAATATGTTCTATATCCCAGGAATTCAAGTCCATTTCGAAACGACTCCCGCCGTTTGCTAGCTACGAGCCGCCTCCGAAGCCCAACAACCTGATGCGGTTCAAGCTGCCGCGCAAGCACGAGCCCGATCACGCCTTCCTGCAGCCCTTCTTCCGACTCGGATTCTTCTCCATCTTACGGTAACTTACCACTCTGGCTTGGCTGAACTAGCTTGGTTTCCCCTCAACTTGGTTCAGCGCTTTATTTGGCTTTGGTAGTGTAGGACGCCCTCAGGCCAGATGGGATGATGACTACAGGCAATTACTAGACGCTATGGCACTGATTGGGGGGCCTTTGTCCAGCAGTTGACTTATATATAACGATAATAATGATGGTGAACTGTGCCCTGGCTCTGATGAGAGAATCTTCATTTCGGTCTGTCCTGTGTACATGCAGTTTACCGACAGATCTCCGCTTGGCGACTTACTCTCTCCTAAGTTCTTCACTGGGTTTCTGTTTTCAAACCATTGGCAGCTCCAGGCTGAAGCCACAACATAACTAGCGTTTAACTGTCTTTATAAAAGTAGTGGCGTCAAAAGAAACCCTTTTGACGCACAGTCGCCAAATCGTCAACTAGTTTCGTCTCTCCACGAGACACGAAAAACACGAAACGAGTATTATGGTGTCCTAATGATGTTGTGGGATCCCGAGGGCGTTGCGCGTGAATGTTTTTTGTTAAATCTCATCAGAGAAAGTTTTGTGTGGAATTGTTACTGAATATTTTAATCCTAATATTTTGCAATGGATTTCCGCAAAGTAATACCTGAATGTACTATTTATTTTATTTAAAAAATAGTTATGTTCAGAAATGGGTATTGTAAAAAGTAACCATTTCCAGAACTGGTAATTTTTCGTAATGATCATTTTTAATATTAGTAATTTCTTATTGTGATCCTAATTTGCCAAAAGGGTCCAAAGCGAGTCAATTTGGCTAACAATATTTAAAAGAATAGGTACGTGAGATTCAGAGTATCATTCCCTCAGGTACATCTTCCCACGCTACACGATTCGTCCGGACAGCACGTACCTCACCGTGTTCGAGTGTCTCCGGGTGGCATGCGCCTTCGGCATCGGCTTACTGTATCCCTGCTACGAGTACATGGTGTTGCAGTACCCGAGCCTGTTCTACTGGAGTCTAGCCATGGATTCTATCACGCATATGGACGTGTGAGACCATCATAATCATATCACCACTACCTTACCCTCTTTCTGCATTACTATAGTTATAGTTGCCGACAAACTTCTTATCCTCTGACGAACCACTTGACAAAGATGCGCAGAATGCAATTATTAGCCCAAATTGAAGGTTATATGCGTGAGAGTGTTCCTACGCAAACTTCCCATTCTCGATGCCCGTCACCGGCGGCGTATGTTGCGAAGATCATGGACTTGATGTCAGATGTGGGCATGTGAGATTCCACAATGAGTCATTATTATTTTAGCAATAATAAATATTCAATGCTGAGCATAAAAAAAATACTTATATGAATTGAAATCGAATAAGGCCTTCTCAAACGACGAAGCCACAAAAAGCGACCCCAAGCTACCTCCATCCATCGTTTTCCAGAGTCAGCTAGAATGCGACAAGGCAACATTCTTTTAAAGTCTTTAGTCTATCGAGACATCGGGTCTTTCAACACTGCATGTAGCATTTACTCGCAGTCGCCATCGGAGAACCTTAACATATCCCACGGGGATATGTTGTAGATTGTTGAACTTTTTAAACCTATATCTATAAAATTATGTTGTGTATCATCTTTCCCTCATCATATATTAGTGTAAACTATGGATCAATGGTCTGAAATAAATTATTTTAATTTTTTTATTTAAGTATTATTTTGACCACAGCATCCAGAGATTGCTGGTGGGCTACTTTAACGAGCAAGGGGTCCTTATCTACCACCCCGCGAGTACTGCAGCTCATTATATCAAGGGAGCCTTCATAGTGGATTTGTTCGCTATCCTGCCTCTGGAGGTCTTGGAGCCGCCTGAACAAGTCGGTAATGTTGCCCAACGTAGTAAATGAACACCTTCATTTTGATGTTCAAATGGCTTATCGTAATTTTAGACCGGGATTACCCACTGTTATTGAAAACCTTTAAATGCAATTTGACTTTGCAGTTCACGAACAAAATAGCGAGAAGAGACACCAAACATAAAATATTAATATGTGTGTTATAATAACCATCAAAATAACGAAATCTAATTCGGATGTAAAAACTATCTAGGAAATTTGATACCGATCAAAGCATTTTTCGCATTGCTGCAAACTATCAAACAAAATCAACCGCCACCTTTGTTCCTAAAATAAACTAAAATATAATATACCTATGTAAGTCTTCCTCCAGCGCCGTATAGCTGGGCAGTGAATGCGATATTACTAATCGGTCTAGTGGCTGTCAGAAAGACACACGAGTGATCCTGTAAGAGTTGCGTTTTCATTCGGGCGTACGGAAAAAATACCGATAAATCACTAATAAAAAATGTTTCCAAGTGCTCTTGATGAATGAGTTTGTTTTCAGGGAACTACATTGAATTGCTGAAGTTGCGAAACATTCTGGCGTTGAACCGGCTCATCCAGCTGTACCGGCTGCCGAGTGCTGCCCGTATCTTGAAACGCTACGTCCAGCGCCAGGACTGTATCGTAATGTATGTTAGTAGGCATCTTCTGTTTCCTGGTTATCGATATCATCAAAAGTAGGGGGGAAATGGTAATTTTTTTAAAATATTAAAAAAAATTAAAACCAGCAAGAAATCAACAACTATTTTGAAATGTACAAACTGATACCTTACATTTGATGACCCACTTGACCTTGACGTTTAAAATTTTGACATCACAATTTGTACTGAAAACTCTCATTTTCGTTTTGTTTTTCTTTAAATCTGTACAGGCGCACGAAATGTTTTATTATCACAATTTTAAGTTAATAGCTGCGGTAGTTGCTGAGATATTAAAGTGGGGAAAAGAACGGACAGAGCGAGACCATAACGGTTTCGAAACCGATCCGGAAACCCTTAAAACTTGAAACCCGACTGAGTAGAATTTACATGGATATTGAAAATTGCTTTCCAACCGCTATATTGTTTTTTTTTTGACATTTAGAATAGTTATTTTATGTCATCTAAGTATAGTATTGGGTATATATCTAGAGACGAGCACGTTTAAATGGCACTTATGTGACTAACACGAACATTATACCTCTACTAACGTAAGCATTATATACAGGATGTTCGTCACAACGTTTGTCATAAGGAAACTAAAAGGTAGGTGAAACCAAGTGCAATAGCTTGGTGGCTTTTTTAACCCTGAAAAGCCTCTCGGTGATTTTTGAGATTTTTTTAAAGATCATTTCTAATAATAATTTTGTTATGTACTTGAGTGCTAAAAAGCCACCATATTAAAAAAACATAAATATTATAATGTGGTTTTGTCACCATGTGGCATACCGTTACTAGACAAGTTTTCAGTGAATTGGAAAATCAAAGACACAATTAGTTTTTTTTAAATTTAATCAAAAGCTGACCAGAGACTAAAAAAAATAAAAATTAAAAACCGCTAAGCTTAAGGTTAAGCGCTAGGCCACTTGGTTCCTTTAGTTTCCATAATTATGACAAACGTTGTGCCAAACACCCTGTAAACGAGTATAATATCAGAAACGTAAGTTACTTGCCACTCTTGCTGAATTTGAAGAAGGGAGGTGGACGACAGATCCTAATGGAAACCTTTGCGCATAAGGGACATCAGGTATCTAAACAAAAAAATGTCAAGTGCGAATCGGACTGGTGCACCGAGGGTTCCGTATAAGTCATAAGACCTTGTTTCTTGCCAACTATCACGATTCCAGGTCAACGGGTAGCAAGTACCCTATACACTTCGAATAACATTCGTAAGCATTTAATAGTGAACATCGATTTATTATGCTTAAAAACGTAAATAAAAAAGTAAGGCACTGTTTGTATGGCGTGATCGGATGCAACTGTTTGGCGCCGTTTGCCGTGATCGGATGCAACGTGATCAGTTCCTGCGTGCTCAGATGGGAACTACCCTATAGGATTTGGTCTATCGAGAGAATAAAAATAAAATTTATGTGAAGTAACTATTAAGGGTTTCTGATTTTTTCCTTGTGATATAATATACCTTACTTCTTGCCTTAAGTTTTATGATTCTAGGTCCACGAGAAGTACCTTACAGGTTTTGTGTGCATGTGATTTCCATGGAAATTTAAAAAAAAATCAGCTGCTGTTTTGATTGCGTTGACTCAGGAATTAGATTAAGGCTCCAAGAGGTTACTGACAGTTTAATAATAATAATAATAATAGTTTATTGCAAAAAGAATCTTTACAAATAATTACATAGCAATTGGCTGACATTACTTATTACAAATAACTAATAACTATGTTAGCCTCAGTTGCCTAAACTAGACTAAAAAGTCTGTAATATAGGCAGCTGTGCTCCCCCTACAATGTCGCAACTATAAAATAATGCTGACGTCCTCAATGATAGAATACAACATTATTTAATTTTTATTTTTTTTTAAAGATTTGGGTTTAATATTTGACGTTAATTTCAACTCTATATTACTCGTGGAGGGAGGCTCCACGCGTTCCTGAAAAGATGGTCGACATACAGACAGACTGACAGCAAAATTTGCAAAAAAAAAGCCTTTTGCTATACGGAACCCTATAAAATCAATCACATACTTTATCTTTAAAACTAGACAGAACATTTGGAAATAAAAGGCTAGGTAGGTATTTTATTTTATTTCATCGTCACGGAGCCATGGAGGATTGTGTATGTAGTGTATGTCGGTCGGCACTTACGTACGTACGTCAGATGCGGCCGCAGTATAGACAAACGTGCTGGCATTCTTTTATTTATTTATTATGTTACTTGCAGCTTTACGGGGTTGCCTCTGTTCGTGGTGCTCGTGAATGCGGTGACCAGCTTTGTGGTCATCAGCTCCGTGGAGATCCTGTTCAACAAAGACGGGTACACCATCACACCGCTCAGAGACGAGGGGGGCTCCTGGATTGATCACTATCAGCCGGAATGTGAGTTTATAAGTAAAAACTTTTATTCAGAATAAAACTTTTTAGCTTAAAACTCTTGAATTCGTATATTTCAGTGTATTGTAGTTATTGCTATATCCACGTGTATTAAATTAATTAATACGTAAATAACAGAATAAAACAATTGAAACTAGTATATACTACACTTAATATCTATTTCTTAAAAATCTAAGCCGTCACCAGAAGGCAGAGTGCCCAGAATGCTGGCAGCATTGCCACGTTGAATGGCAATGCTAATTCGTTGACCGAAATAGAAGCCAGCATTCCGATCGATTTATTATTGCTAAGAGATTTAGGCATTTATTTGTTAAAATGGTGATAGTCGCATACAAATTACATTAAAATGCTTACTAGGTATCTAATAATTAAAACTTAGTACATTATACACATAAATAGTTATGAGTTATTATGTAAATTTATTTATAAAGTGTGTAGAACTGTTTGTATACAACAAAATTAAATTAAAATAATGGAATATTTAATAGAAGCAGTATACAGAATCATTGAACAGGTCTATGCTGGAACTCGACCAGAACCTATTTCAAGAGTTTAAGCGTGCGTAGTGTACGGTCATGGTTAGCATGCACCGTTCGCGGAGTGTGATAGCAGAAATATTACTAAAATTTGTTAATCAAGTACGCTTTATGATAGGATTTTTATAGGCATATTTTAGTCAAAAGGAGCCTATTACCAAGCGAATGCCACGCGCCGCCGCCGCCGCCGCCGCCACCCGCTGTCTCTTGACAGACGAACGAGTGATCCTATACGGCTTCCGTCATTTACATCGAAAAACTAATATATTGCTTATATAATTGTGGATTGTCCAGCATTATTATTATTATAATTAATAAATAAAATAAAAAGTTTATAGATTCTGTCTGGAGTTAGCATTTTTAACCTGTGTAACATTCTACAACGCATAACATTTGACGACCGGCGAAGGTCCTGCGACGCAGGTGGTAGTGGGTTCGATTCCTGTCTCCTGGGCACAAATATTTGTACGATCTGCATAATGTATTTGTTTTGGGTATTTTCTAGTTATAGTAAAAAATATTTACTTATGTATATGTAGGTATATCTTTCTATATCAGTTGTCTAGTACTCTTAACACAAGATCTGCTTACCTAGGCGCCTAATGATGCTGCGCGGATTGTCCAGCGTTATTTATTAATTTATTGTGCGCAGTCAACTTCAACATCACGGCCTGTTCGTTCAACCTGCACCTGGCCACGTACTACTGGATCGCGTACGAGATCACCAGCACCGGCTACAACACCATCGAGCCCAGCAACATTGAGATGATCGTCGTAATACTCATGGGGATGCTGAGTGGTATGATCACCATCATCTTTTTGCTCAGTTCCTACTTATCCTGGGTCGACACGTGTTTTCTTCTTCCATCCACCTAGTACCAGCCGTCATCTCAACGACTGACCTAAGGCTATTTTATTTTAATACCTTTCTTTATCATGTTATATTTCACGCAATCCCTCCATCTCTTCTTTGGTCTATGCCTATTGTAGTATTCTTACACCCATCCATCAGTATAACATGGTATTCATCTATTGTATAGATAAATATACGTTCCTATAGAAAATATTTTATTGCACAATTAGTAAAGAAATAGTTTACGCTGAAACAAACTTATAACAAGAAGTTAAAATGTTGATCTTATCGCTGAAGAGCGATCTCTACCACCCAAACTGGAATGGATAAGATTATTCGGTAATAATTGTATGCCTAGACTCGTCATCTTAGCCAAAATATCTATACTTATATCTATTGCTGGACATAAACCTCCTCCAAATATCTGCACTCTGTCTCCGTCATCGATCCGCCGAATGGTCTGAACACACTGCGCCGGCGCGCGGCGCGGCTTGCGATCTACACTCGAGATTCTCAGGGTCAAAGCACAACAACAAAATGTGTTCGGCAGCGTCTAGTTTTCGAAGTAGGTACGAGTAATAGCTGCTTTGACAGGGCACAAGACTGCTCGCCGCTGCCCTGCCGGCCGCCGGCATTTCTTGGTGTTTTCCGTCATCTGGCCCCATATGAACCATTGGCTCTGCGAGCTAAGATTCCTAGGCAGGACTCACAAGCTCATTGTTACACATCTTCACGCCAAAACTTCTACACAGATCGGGCTGATCTTTTACATAGGTTTAGTTCTAGGCCCATAATAAGATGTGGGCTACTTTTCATCGGGGTCCAACGTGTGCAAAGCCGCGGCCAGAAGGTAGTCAATTTCATTATCTTTGACTAGTTTCTGCCTGCGGCTTCGCACGCGTTTTTTCTACGGAAACGTTTTTTTTTTTAACCAATATGAACTGATATAGTATACGCTCAAAAGTAGCCTGTGTTATTTCACGTTTAAAACTACATCTATAGCAAAACTTTAGCCCGAATTGTTGAATACTTTTGGCGTGAAATTGTCATAAACATCCGTAATTCATTCCTCTAAACTTTCGCATTTATAATATTACTGTAATGCGGATGTTTCTAGGTGTGATGATGATAATGTACATCACGGTCAGCATCATCAGCGTGCGGGCGAACGTGAACAAGGCGCTGGCGGAGTTTCAGGAGAACATGAAGGATATGGTCGCCTACATGAAGAGGGAGAACCTGGACCCGGAACTTAGGAAGTAAGAAAATTTCAACCGTTAGGTTACTGGAATCAAAAATGGTAACGTTCTAAAAATATAAAATATTTAGACGTTACAAATTTTAATTGACTTTCTTGACAGTTTTTTCCTTAGTTTTATGTACGTCAAAGTTACAGATAAAAGTGCTGATCACTCGTTAAATTCTGTAATTCTTTATTGTACACAATAGTAATACATAAGCATGATTTAATTTAATAGGATATATACATAGGCGAGCTTATTAATTAATTAACTTATTAATTAACCTTAAAAATGAAACCATCTTTTATCGTTATCTTTGTTGGAACAGTCTGTTCCTACCTATCGTCGATTGAATGCGTGTTTGGTTTATCCACAGAGAAGTGCTAAGGCACTACGAGTACGCGTGGGACAAGATGGGCGGAGTCGACTACCGGCACGTGTTCAAGCTGTGCGCTCAGATCACGCTGCGTACCGATGCCATCCTTCACATTTATGGACCTACGTTTTCAAGAGTTAGTAACCATTTGTGTCCCTTTGTGGACCTACGTGTTCAAGAGTTAGTAACCATTTGTGTCCCTTTGTGGACCTACGTGTTCAAGAGTTAGTAACCATTTGTGTCCCTTTGTGGACCTACGTGTTCAAGAGTTAGTAACCATTTGTGTACCTTTGTGGACCTACGTGTTCAAGAGTTAGTAACCATTTGTGTCCCTTTGTGGACCTACGTGTTCAAGAGTTAGTAACCATTTGTGTCCCTTTGTGGACCTACGTGTTCAAGAGTTAGTAACCATTTGTGTACCTTTGTGGACCTACGTGTTCAAGAGTTAGTAACCATTTGTGTCCCTTTGTGGACCTACGTGTTCAAGAGTTAGTAACCATTTGTGTCCCATTGTGGACCTACGTGTTCAAGAGTTAGTAAACATTTGTGTCCCTTTGTGGACCTACGTGTTCAAGAGTTAGTAACCATTTGTGTCCCTTTGTGGACCTACGTGTTCAAGAGTTAGTAACCATTTTCTATAAGAACTATTACGTTGTTCAATGTTTACGCAATGTCCTTCAGAAGTCTTATTCAATATCTCCGTTCCTATAAAAGCAATCATTATGAAATTTTGCATAGCTCGGGCGTTATTAAAACGCTAAATTTGTGTGTAAATTTCGTTGCTATAGTATCCGCGTACGGTCGCGTACGCCAGCGGAACGTTCCGCTACCCACTAAGAATGGTCATTATTTCTTAAACCAAAAAGGCACTATTTCTTTTAATTATGTACTAATTATGCTCTAAAATTAGGCATAACAACAAACGTGAATTCGATTATGGGTGTACCTTTGTGGACCTACGTTTTCAAGATTTAGTAACCATTTGTGTCCCTTCGCAGGGCCCTTCTTGCCACCTTCTGTTAATCTCAATTATGAGCCAGCTTGGATTCAAAAACTTCCTTAGAATTAAATGTAGGTTGACGGGGAGTGTTTTAACGGAATACCTATTACCTATCCTGGAACAACCATCATAGGCAAGCATGATAGGAGATCTTGGGAGATGACAGGACAGGAGATGCCCTTTTATAACTTTGACTGCCACCAACGCACTCGGTGATATACGACAGACAGTGTTGCGCTGCATCGCGCCTGTTCAGGTTGCGATGCGAGCTTGGCTGTGAGCGCGCTAAACATCACCTGAAAAATATTTGACTTGTTTACATCCATGACCAACAAAAGGCTGATATATTTTATCTGTCGCCATTTTCTATAAAATTTTCTGCGCCACTACTAAATTTTCAGCGACCTCAGCTTACAGGTAAATAACTTGTACATATCCCAAATGCTAAAGGATTTCTGTCCTCCACCACTCTTGAGATATAACTAGGTATTTTATAAAATTGTAACCATCCCAAAAGCCACAAGATTTATTTGTGTTTAGTGCCCGATCCTGCTGCAAAGCGACGCCTCCTTACTGCGAAGTCTCGGCCGTGAGGTATACAGCCTGTACTTCACCCGCGGACAGACCATCATAGAGACCAACGACATCGTCAGGGCCATCTACTTCGTTGACTACGGAGACGTCAACCTCAGTGAGATCACTGAAGACGTTGTGAAGATCGCAAATCTGAAGCTCACGCGGGGCAGGTAAAGATTTGCTTGCTTTCTAGTTTGCTTACCTCTTTAAACTAATGCGAACAGAGGTGAGAGTAATAATATGATAATAAATTACCTACGAACTAGATATTTCTATTCGTACGCACTCGGTCAGTGGTAGGTATGTAGTATATGTATGTACCTACCTCCAGCAATCTCCTGCGCAGGGGATAATGGTAGGGGATTATTGGAATAAGCCAGTACATCTAATTACGTAATACTTCGGTTCTTAGCGAGTCAAAGTGGATCCTGACCTTCAACACCAGTCTCTTTGGATGCTCCACGTTCTGAGCTGTCTCTCGCCAGCGAGTAGCGACCTATGTTATAGGTACAATTTATTGTTTCAGTATATTCGGCAACTTGGACAACGTGCCCTGCATCAACTGTCCGATCCAAGTGGTGGCTGCGGGCAAGGTGCACATCCTCCAGATGGTAGCCACCAGCTTCCACGAAATCATCGATGAGTTCCCTACTGTCAAGCCGCTGATGCAGAAGTACCGCACCACAAAGGACGCGGTAAGTCGAAACGTCCAGTCTCCTTAGCATTAACGAACACCCCAGATGAGGTTTGGAGTTGACAAGACAAACTATGTATCTTTCTAACCAGCTGATAACATCCACTACTGAGTATAGGCATCTACCTTACCTTCGCCACTCCTGGCGGATCCACTGCTTCCCTATTGCCTTCACAATGTTGTCTGACCATCGGCATGTGGTCTGCCTAGAGGCCGCTGCATATCTCTGGGCAACCATTCGGTGACTACTGTGGTCCTCCGTAGGTGAGCTCTCCTTGCTAGGTGCCCAAAAGACAATTATTTATAGGGATGGACCTTATAAACTAATTGGATTGCTGGGCAGATGTCGCTCACAACAGTGTCTATAGTGTACGGGCAGTCCACCCTAGTGGCTATCATTGCCACGACGTTGTTGGAGCTAGCCCGCAACCTGCGCACCAGGGACGAGGCGCGCTTGCGCATGCTGGTATGGAAAATGTCCACTCGCGCCACTGCAAACATCCCTGACGCGCTGCGCTAGCAGGGCAGCCCCAAGACCGCTCTGAGCGCATTGTTTTACTGGACGCGGATGGCGCTGTACTTCGCGAGCGTACACTTCGCCCACTGTGGATGGTAGAAACTTCGAATAGCTTAATATAGCCAGCAATGGGTAATATCCAGCTGTGGACGATGATGCCGCTGAATGCGTTAATTATTAAAGTTGAAGGAATTAATTCAGAATATTTTATAGCGAGTCTATTTTTTGCCGGTTCGATACATTTTACAGCTTAGTTCTGCAAGCTTGGCTTGATCACCCTAGCTAGACAATGACTTACGTAGGTACTTGCGGTAGAGTAGGCTATTGTTGCGGCAGCGAACGTGTCGAACAGAACTTAGGCTCTGCTCTTCATCTTCTATTCTTCTAATACCTTTATAAGAAGTCATAACCCGATAGTCTGTTTGCGCGCACGCACTTGTGCACTATAATACTAGTCTCCGTTGAGACTGGCCGCCATGTCTGAAATTCGGCTAGGAATACATCATCATTATAAATTATCTAGTTACCAATGATATCACGTCTAGCGCGTTTCCTTCCAGTGCTTCATAATGAGTAACCAGAAGGACTACAACAAGCGGCGAATCGCGCCCATGGTGGTCCGCGGGAGAAAGGGCCTGCTGCGGGTCTACTTCAAGGACACATACGTCCAGATATTCCTTGTCCTGACCTCGTTGGTTTGCGTGTTCGCTGACACTTATAACGCAGGTAAATGTGGTTGGAACCGCGACAGAGAGGTAAGACCGTGACGGGAGACCGAGACAGAAGACTTTACTTTAGGGTTTTTTGTGTCAGTTCGCATGCGAGACCGTGCCCCGAGACATCTCAAGTGAGCTCTAGGTACTCTTGGTCACGTCAATTTACATGCTACTACCAATAAAAAGGCGAACATTTTATAAAGTAAAATGTCATAAGAAATAAATAAATAAATCATTTATTTACCAAGAACACATGCATTAATAATACAATTTAAATCCCTTAGTAATTATAAAAACTGCAGTTTGAATATAATATAAAGTAAATTTATTCAGTTCTATGGAAATCATTTCTAATGAGGTAGAATAGAATAGAATAAAATATTTTTATTAAATGCACACACAAACAGCACAGGGAAACAACAAATCAACAAAAACAGTATTTAGGTATACGTAAGGAAAAAAATAATTAAAACAACCAAAAATAAAAAAACAATACCAAAAATAGACCTACCTACCTACCGCCAGTGCACAAGCCCTAATCGTACCCTAATCCTAGCCCTAATCGAGGTATACGTATAACATGCAGTATTATGAACAAACTTTATTTAGAACTCATTCTGATAATAATAAATGACACAATAAAATTAAGAAACGAATAAAATGTAATTTGATTGGCTCAGATTTATACAAATCATATCTACTGAGGTAGCTACAGATATATCTTGACGTGTTGTTTTCTAAAAATTTCCAAGAAAGCTTAGCGAAGCTCATCAAAGTAGCGCGATCAAATCTATGGAAGGAATCCATAGCTTTGATCGATATAGCTGGGATGCCGTCTTGTTTCCGGCAATACAATAGAAATACTTGTGGCCAGTTCCTTTGCAGCGTAGACGGGCTGTGAGAAATAACTGCCGGTTTTCTTGAGATAGACCCTCGTTGCAATAGATAGCACGTTGAATGCCGGTTACCTCAGTGTCAGTACTGTTCAGGTTGCGATTGGTTCTAGCGACTTTTAGGAAGATGACGCGTTGATGACGACGCAGGAATCGCACGACTAACGGCCGTGGCTGGTCTGATGTACCATCGTCCGATGAGGAGGGCTTCTTGTTTCCACGGTAGGGCCCATTGCGAGTCACGTATTCTAAGGCCCATATTATGAAAGCTTGCTCAGTCATCGATCTATGCTTGAGTGATGTTTATGCCATAGAAAAGCGTTACTCAAGCATAGATCGATGTCTGATTAAGGTATCATAATACGGGCCTAAGTTTTTGTCGTCAAGAGGAAAGCCGATTTTCTGAGATATGATGACATAGTGCTATATGTATCGGATTTTCATTGCTATTCTCGTTGATACCTGAGATCTCGATTTAGTTTTTAAAGATGCTTGTGCCACAGATCGCTGCTATTCACGTAGGCTGTTCCGTGCTGTGGATCTATCTTCGAGAGAATGTAATCGGTCTTCCGTCGTAGTCAGCTTTTTCTCACACTCGTCGAGTCGGAAGCTACATTTAGTAATGTAGTCGGCTAGCGACGCCATTTGTGTTTATATTTCATAGACGTCTGCCCGAAGCAGTCTGATCTCTTGTGCCAGCGCGCGTTGAACGAGTCTGTTGTGTCTGTGGCGATCATGAGGGAGCTCTCGTTGACCTTTCGGGGCACGTCTCGCTGCGTAATGTTACTCGCACTATAGTCAGGGCGGGGGCAGACACCGCCGCCGCACACGTTGGACGTGTGTTTTTGCAATTTTGCTAGTCATGCTTTTTGTCCGAGCGTTAAAATGACACAAGTATTTTAACATCTCCTTACGTCAGTAACGTTAAGCGATCGAGAGCGTAGTTCCACGTCCGCATGATAGAGGCGCTGTACCAAGTTATATAAAAAAATTATAGACTCACCCCAGCACTAGAGACTGAGACGTATTTGGTCTCTTGTTTCTGTCTGCACTTTATGCGACGCAACATTATAATAAACTAATTATAAACGCTAAGGCATGTTTTCTTCAAATAGATACCTAATCGCGCGTTTATATTTTAATTATTATATTTTAAAATATAAACATATAAACTTCTGACTAAAGTCAGAAGTTTATTGTCCAATTATATTTTGTTGAGCAGCTGTTTATTTCCCTTGAAGTCAGTTACTTGAAAGTTTCCAACACAGGTTTCCAGGACAACCGGGCCGGGTTGGTCTTAATGCTATACCTGCTAGATGTAGCCTTCTGCATGAAGATGGTGATGCAGTTCTTCCTGCCCATGATGGTGGAGGAGGTGGTAAAGAATGTTCTCTTATCTCAGAGGAACGAGTGAGTGAGACTATCTAACTATTTACCTATTTAAGGCTGCAGTTTTTATTCGAGCAAATGTTCAGACAATCGGCTGAAAACATAGTCTAAGATTACTTAGGGTGGTGACCTCTGTGGCGCAGCAGACGAAGGTTTGCCTGCGATGCAGGTGGTTGCGAGTTTGATTCACGGCTGGGGACAATTTTTTGTAAAAATAATTGTTCCGAGTGTTCTGGGTGTTTTCTATGTACAATAAAAAATACTAAGTGATGTATTGTATTAAGTTTATCAGTTATGTAGTAACACAAGCTCTGCTTAGCTTAGGGCTAGATGATGCTGTGTGAATGGTCCAGCATTACTAATTTATTAGGTACCTCTATTATTTAGATTTCATCCTTTTTGCAATTAAAGATTAAAACTTGACGGTTGAGGTGCTTAATAAATGAATAACTCTTCAGCTATCTCCATCAAGAGTTCAAGATAGATATCATTTCGTGTCTGCCGTTTGAGCTGTTCTCCTTCATCAGTCAAAAGGACATGTGGCTATACTTCTCCTGGCTGAGGCTCAACAGATGTTTACGAATCGTAAGTCACGCTACGTTGTTATTACGTTGATATATGTTTGTACGCTCTGCAAATATTTGTTCCGAGAGTTTCTGGGTGAATTCTATGTATATTAAAAAAAACTATGCAACGTATTGTATTGTATTAAATATATCAATGAACACTAGATAACTGATATAGATAGATAGATAGACAATGCTTTATTCATCACCTTATAAAACAGATAGTACTTATTAAATATAATGTAGGGAACTGCAATGGAACTGGCGGCCTTATCGCTTAAAGCGATTTCTTCCAGGCAACCAAAACGATGGTGAGAAAAATAGAGGTTGGCGGGATGATATATGTATTAAATACAATTACGATGGGTGTTAACACATTACACAAGCTCTGCGTAGCTTGGGGCTAGATGATATTGCGTGAATTGTCCAGCAATGGTGATTATATTGAAGTTAATTTAATTTTTCAGTCAACAGTAGCAACATCAATCAAGCAATACGAAGAACACAAATCAGTGAACATGATCTACGCGACGATCTTGACAGCATGCGTCTGGTTCACTCTGTTCGTGCACTGCTCCGCTTGCCTTTGGTACTTCATCGGCTCTATGGAGGAACGCGCGGAGCCCGACACTTCTTGGCTCTATATCGCCAACAACACGCTCAAGCGCACTGTGCTTAGGGACGGAGCGAGTACGCACCGTAAATAAAACCTGGGGCCTAATTTTGCAACCCAATTGCTTTACTATGACAATAGTATCGTCGCAGAATCGTCCGCCACGTAGAAACCTTAGATAAAAGAAGCTCTAGACAGTAAGTGATGTGCTATTTACACGGATAAATTGATAGAATGGTTTCCACTGGATGCTTTTGACGTGCGATCTGTAGAATCTTGACCTTATCTTTTATCTAAGATATAATACAAAAACGTATCATTCTGTGACGATACCATTGACGTGGTAGTGAAGCGATTAGTTTAGCAGAATAGGGCTCCAAATTATCATCATCATTATCGTCAATCTTTGATAGTTAACCGCTGGATTCAGATACTGAATTCCGTCCATATATTCATTTCAATTCCAATTGTATGAGCCAGCCTTAAATCTATTTTTAGTTCTTATTGCAGATAACGAGAAACAAAGATGCAAATACATGTACATTTGCTCTGTATATTTCGTACTCATCACGTTGACGCAGAACGGCATTGATGATATCTTGCCGAGGAAACGTAGTGAAGTGAGTTCCTGCCACCACTAGGCACTCGTTAATTAGTATATACTAGCGGACCTTCGCCACAGAGGTCGTCGAATTATATAATGAACTTTTTATCCCTATTTTAATTTTATCTTGATGAGTTTCCTCCACAAAATGGAAACCTAAAGGTGATTAGAGACACTCGAAAAAAATTCGGGTTTTTTGTACTTTCTAGGTTCTACATGTAATTTAGATAGCAGATAAGAAATTCTGCGCACGTGGTAAGCCCTTTGCTAAAAAGCCGATTTTTTTTCGAGCTTTACTAACCACCTTAACGACCTCGCAGTAGATCAAAGCGTCCTCGAATTAGAGATGACAGACTTACAAGACTGTAGTCTTGTAAGTCTGTCATCTCTAATTCAGTGACGCAAAACAGAGAGTGAGGAGTGGGAAGAGAGAAATGAAGAGATTAGACCTTTGCCCTGCAGTAGGACAGTACAGGCACAAGCTACAGACTACAGGCTACAGGCTACAGGACTATAATAAAAATGAAATATGTACTTAAAAATCTCAAAACGTTGATTACGAACATTATTGTAACGATGCGAAAATTGTAACCCTCATTATCTCTCCGAAAATTCTTGAAGAACGATCAAATAATAACACTCGTTATTTTTGGGCCCTTGAGGTTTACAGTCCACCAGAATCCATGTTTTAATAGTAAGTTCGCTCGTACACCGGGCAGCCGATCATTGTACCCCGGTTGTCTTGCTTGGCTTCCAGATGCCATGCACAACTATTTATAACTAGGTACCTACATTCAGTTTCTGACCTGCGCTGCGGTGGGTGCATATTGTATTTATTAACCTACGATAAGTGTACGAGTTGTTGTATTCATTAGATACTATACTTACCATTGAGACTGAGGCTGACGGACAAACCGATCAACGGTTTATGTTAGCTGTAGCTTAAGTATGTAATTAATATTTAATATAAACAAATAAAAAATAAAAAAGGTTTATGGTTTAAGAACCTTCATTATCATAATAATTACATAGGTACCTAGAAATTGCTAGTTGCATGTTGTAATCAATGAAGGTATTATGTAAAGTAGGCTATACTACTTTGTATTGTCCAGGTGACCTACGTAATCCTGCTGCAAATATTGTCCTCCATCATGTTAATGATGTTTGTGGGAGAGCTCACCAATGTCCTGCACTACCACTCGTTTCGGTGCTTCAGCTTCTACGCCAAATATCTGGAGCTGCAGGTTTTTTTTTATTTGTAACAAAATATCTAGACTTTGTCGTTTAGTGACCACATCGCCCTATCGAGATAACAAACTTACGTATAAATTATACCTACTTATACAACAATTTACATAACAACAAAATGGCTAGAATTTGGTGAATAAGAGATAAATTAACAATATAAAATATTAGCTTCTTAATTTAAAACCACATTCAGCCAGGTCATACAGCTGTGCTGCTTTGTTCGACAGAGGTGACGCCAATATAGCGTTGCACTGATCGACATTGAGCACCTTGGAGGAATCAAACAATTGAATTCTTTCACTTGCGTTCGGATAACATTCTATCAACACGTGCTGTACATCTTCTATAGAACCATACATCACCATTGGGTGAACTAGCTTGACCAATAATTATGCGTGTTCAGACCAATTAGTCTCAACGTACAATTTAGCGTCTGTGACTAGAATTACGCTCTAAATAGTTTAGGTTTGACATTAGCTTTGTTTATGCCATCTATGGCAATAATTTTTGTTCTTAGCTATTTTTGTCTAATGGCAGGAATTTTGCTATTCCTGTTCAATGGCATTATCTAATACTCGACTTTTTATTTCGCACAATAGGCTTTCTTTTATTTAGCACATAGATTACAATGACAGAATAAAACAATTACAACTAGTATATATACTTAAATCTATTTCTTAAAAATCTAAGCCGTCACCAGAAGGCAGAGTACCCAGAATGCTGGCAGCATTGCCACGTTGAATGGCAATGCTAATTCGTTGACCGAAATAGAAGCCAGCATTCCACCTGTCGACTAAAAATAATTAACTAAAACCAAGTTTCCATTGCCCAGCAAAACAAAAATCCAAAACTGTGCTCTGAGGGGCGAACCCAACGGGCTTGGTTGTCGAACTCGGCCTAGATCTCACGGGACTCACGGAATCCCCGTGGTAAAAAACTCAAATTAGTTACATAAAATTCAAAAATTTTTCTTTGGTTCTTTTAAAATAAATGGTCAGGGGCGTACGCCCCTGACCATTTATTTCACGTTGAGCAAGTTTAGCGAGCGAAAAACGCCCGACTCTAATCAGCTGTTCTTTAAAAGACCGACATATTTACTGTTACAACTATAAGATATCAAGTTGTTAGTAAATAACCTTATATAGTATATAACCTTTGACGCTGTCTTCAGAAAAAGAATCAGCCTCCAAAGCAGGAAAGAATAAGCCTGACAATATCAAAAAAAAAAGCCGGTCATGCTGATCCGGTTCCCAATTTGTAATAATGTACTAGTTTGAAGATTTTGTCTTATTGTTTGATTGATGTAGTTACAAATAAATTTTATTTTTCTTTCTTTCTTGCCAACAAAACGTAGCTACATGTTCTAGCCTCTGATGGTGTTGCATTCCAGGACTATTTGTACAACAACCGCGTGTCAGTGAACCTGGTGGCGCAGGTGAACAGGTACTGCCAGCACCTGTGGCGCGAGTCGCGAGGCATGCAGCTGCCTAAGTTCCTAACGAAGGCCCCTAACGGACTGCGTCTGAAGGTTATGTCTGCGGCTTACGTGCACCACCTCACTAGGGTAATACTTCACAGAAATACTTTTTTAGGGTTCCGTACCTCAAAAGGAAAACAGGAGCCCTTGTAGGATCACTTTGTTGTCCGTCTGTCCGTCTATCAACACCCTTTTCTCAGGAACGCTGAAGGTATCGAGTTGAAACTAACATCAAATACTCAAATCCGTCCTCTCTTGGAGCTGCGGTATAAATAAAACTTCTAAGTCAACGCAATCGAAAGTTACAGCCGTTTATGCTCGAATGTTTTGAAATTTCCAAGGGGATCACATGCACACAAAACCTATAGGGTACTTCCCGTAGAATCATGAAATATGGCAAGAAGCAAGGTCATGTAGCACAAGTAAAGGTAAAACTCTGAAAACAGTAAATTTGCAGTTTATTCACAAAAAATATATGCTTTTGAGTCTCGCCATGGACCAAAACCTATAGGATTCTTCCCATAGACCTAGAATCTTAAAATTTAGCAAGAAGCAAGGTCTTTTAACAAAATAAAGGGAAAAATCCGAAAACAGTAAATTTGTAGTTAATTCACAAATAAATAAACTTCACCATGGACCAAAACCTATAGGCCTACTTCCCGTTGACCTAGTATCATATGATATTTGGCAAGAAACAAGATCTTACAATTAAAATACGGAACCCTTGGTGCGCGAATCCGACTCGCACATCAAGGGACATATCACTTGGAAGTACGTTGTGCATTATCATTTGGCATATCATGACCTTTATAATGTATCTCATCTTGTATTTATTTCTATACCAAACATGTTTTGGTTTATTTTCTTTTCAGCACCACGTCTTTGAGGACTGTGACCCGTCATTCTTACGTCAGCTTGCTGGCTGCTTGAAAGTGTTCACTTACAACGAAGGTTGGTTTGATTTTATTCTTACGCGCTCTCTTGTTCTAAAGTGAATCCACCTATCCTATTTTAATCGCCCCAAGTGCTGAGCAGAATTGCCTGCCGCTATGTAG
The DNA here is from genome assembly GCA_963662085.1 of Eupithecia inturbata. Taxonomy (NCBI): domain Eukaryota; kingdom Metazoa; phylum Arthropoda; class Insecta; order Lepidoptera; family Geometridae; genus Eupithecia; species Eupithecia inturbata. The sequence continues at coordinate 1,132,007 of OY759180.1, read as the reverse complement.
ATAGATACCAAAGGGGTCTTTCAGCAATGCGAACAAATGTCAGACGAATTAACATTTTGTTTCTTAAAAGAGCGCACACCAAAGTGCATAACCAATAGTAGTAGTAGTGTAGCATAACCAATATCTTGAAGGCAACCTTATGATAGAGTTCTTTGGGGATAAAACGCGTGGTTACTATGTCACGCAGTTGCGTAGCCGAAATCAGCTTGGACGACATCATCATCATTGCCATAGTATAGTTCTGGCTTGAGTCATACTCTGGATTGGATGTATCGTAGTCAATAAAATAATTTGAAATTATGCGTGAGGTCCAAATATAGTATTTATTTGAAGGTATGTACGTGGTAAAGTGCGGTGAGATCACGAATGCCATGTACCTGATGCACAAGGGCGATGTGCAGGAGCTGGACCACAGCATGCCGGAGGGCGAGCAGGTCACCAGGGTCTACCCCGCTGGTTCCTACTTCGGCGTTGTAAGTCTATTGGATAGATACAATTACATTTATTTCAACTTAGGCTAGTTCAGGACCCTACGGATTCAAAACTGTGTCAATGTACCTCAAATGTGCCAAAATAAATGATTAAAGTACGTAAGATGCACCGAGGGCACAAAGCAGCGCTGCAGCGTCTTGGATCGCGGGCGTCATTAAATCGCGAGCGCAACTCAGGACTGTAGAGTAACTCACGAGCGAAGCGTGTTCCTGGAATCCTAAGTGCGAGAGGCATTTAATCACGCCCAAGACGAAGACAGCTTTGTGCACGAGGAGAATACTCTACTTTTCACACTTTCTGCGAGTAAATAGTAAAAGTTCGGTTACGTGCTTCGTGGCATTCGATTATTATTCCGCATTCTGAAGTGACCTTTCTGTACGTTCGAATTTAGAAAATGATCTCATTGTGTGGATCTTCTTGGTAAAAAAATTTACACATTTTGGTAATCCCAAATTTAAACTCATTATTTCCTTGGGAGTACGGTCATGTTCATTATTCCCAAGGAAGTAATGCGTTTGAATTTGGAACCTATCAAAGACTCAAACTAAGAGATCTCATTCGATTTGTTTGAATTTGGTAAAACCTTCACCGTTTTCAGCTAAACTTACCGAAAGTAAGTGATTTCACTTACTTTCGGTAAGAGATACATGACATAAGAGATAGAGACATTATTTTCATAAAAAACTTAACTCCAACTTTTATAATCCGAGTTTATCTAATGTTAAGATGTCCCTTTGTAGATTTTACACAAGTTCTTTTCCGATTACAGCTACAAGGCTTGTTCCATAACGAGCCGTATACACGCACGTACCAAACAATAACGAACTCGACCGTGCTGACTCTCTTCCTCGACGACTGGCTGTATCTGCTGACGCACTACCACGAGAGCCGCGACGCTATCAACCAGCATATGCGCCGGGACGAAGGTCGCAAGATCAGCACCACCCGGTCCACCCGGTCTCTAGGAAAAAAGAAGTCTGGCAAGTTCGCGGACGCGACAGAACATGTTGCGGATGCTTCCACGTCGGCCGCGGCGCCTGAACCGACAATTCTGTCGCAAATTGGCGCTATGCTTTCCCAAAAATCTTCGTTTGCCCCACCGGAGGGTAAATTGACTAAAAAAACACCAGGAAAAACTAGGAACACGGAAGATGGATCCATATCGTTTTTAAGGCCTACAAATCGCCAAGACAGTGATGACGAATCCAAGCCAACCACCGAATCGTCTTTATGGCCCATAAAACAACAGGACAGTGACAATGAAGTTTTTGCTAAAAGCGACGACGTTAAGCAAACACAAGAAAAGAAAACCATGGCAACCACTGAACCGACCGTTACAGCACAGAAGTCGGAAGAAGCAGGTCCATCGTCCCTATGGCCTAAAAAACGGCTAGACAGCGATAACGAAATGCTTTATGCCCCTGTCTCAACTCAAAACCGCCCTTTAATGTTAGAGCACAAGGAAGGGACAGAAAATATCGAACTCATAGAGAAGGCCATCGCTCATGAGTCATTGGAACCAGTCACCAGTGAAGGCAGTTTAAGCCCTGCCTCCACTCAGACTCCGACAGAAAATATCGAATTCGTTGAGAAGGGTGTTGCGGAGCTGTCGTTGGACGATCCTAATAGCAAACTAATTATGTACCGCGACAAAGAAGAGGAACGGGAAATGGTTTCCATGGATATATCACAATCGAACCATGACTCAGAAGATGATAAAGAAGAAGAAACTAGTTTCATTGATGTTAAATTGCAAACAGACGAAACCGAGAGCAGGGCAATGTTGCCTTTATTAAATGAGACACAAACTGCAGAGAAGGTACAACCGGCAGACGAAGCACGTGAGGAGGCTATGTCCACAAGAATGCGCAGGAAGTCGGTTCGTCTGTTTTATGAAAAGGATGATGAGGAATCCGATGATGAGTTACCTCTAACAAAGTCTGGCACATTACATAGCCTCCCCGTGTCTGGAGCTGAACCAGATGCCAAAGACAAAAAACAACAGCAGGGGAAAAAAAGTTAAATGTTGCTGTACACAACGATCCAGCACTATTTATTTATATGACGGCGGTATTTATGTGAATTTCTATATTATACAATTACTTATAAATGCACAAATAGATTTGGATGTAGGGGGTACCGTAAGAACAGGAGGGTAACGTATTTTTTGCATTTGTTAAAATGGCTAGTGACTAAGTTATTTTAAACTCTAGATTTATTACTATATTTGTGTAGGTAACTTCGATAGTTTCTTTATTTTTAATATACTTAGATAATTAAAATTATTAACTATTTTCAAATTCATTTAGACTACAGAATAAGACACTAACGCCCTATTACTCAAACGCAACTTAGATTTAAACTCGTCTCATGTAACTAATTTTTTACAGATTTTCACTCAGATTTGAGCTGGACATCGCCATGCCATAAATAAACAAATAAGTTATTTGGGTAAATTGCTCATGCCGTCTGTATGTACTCGCATCCACTTAGCTAAGGGTATAATTTAACATAAAGTTATATTATGTTATACGCGGGTCTTTGACCGCGGCGCGCGGCGGCGGCATGCTCCAAAAATACCAGTGAATCAAAGTTTTTACATAAGTTAATAGGAAATGGTTTACGATTTGCGGCAAATTACTTTTCCACTAGCTTTGTTCCTTGTAGAAAGTAGAAAAAAATCATACAGGATGGACTAAACAGTGAAGTCACAAAAAAAAATTAATACCTCACCCCTCACCCCCGGGGGTGAGGTATTAATAAAAAAGACCCCTTGTATGTCCCCGATTTTTCGTAGTTTTCGAGTTATGATTTTTTTACGTTTACGTTTCACTGTTTAGTCCACCCTGTTAATAGTCCCCATCGATTCGGTCTGGCTCGCCAGACCGAACCGACCGAACTTAACCCTACGACACGCATGACAGTAGAGTTAGCCTACGGAGTTATGTGTAGCAGTATGTGCAGAAGCGCTTGGGCCTTTCTTTTCGTAATTGGCGTTTTACATCTAGCCTCTTGAGACCAACGACACCTAAATTCTATTGACATTGCTCCGGAGTGTTGGAAGGAGCTTGCATCACGAAGGTCATCATGGCGATTAAAACGTTTGAGGCCTAGCGTTTCGTTCCGCCCATTATTCTAGCCCATGATATGCGAAACTATATACTATATATGCGATATCATACAGCGATTGTTACTATATAGTTAGGTATATTTTAAGCTACGTTTCGCCCATTGAGAATTCGCTACAGCGTTCAACAATTCAATCAACCGTGACGAAGCTCAAAGCTTACGTTCCGTTAGCGCGAACTGTTTATCGATTACATTTTGATTTAATCGATTTCAATTCATTTCAATCAATTCGACAGCAATTTATGGAACAACTGTCATATTTACATCTTGGAAATTGGAATTTAGTAACAAATTTTACGTGGTCGGCGCTGTGGCCCCCTGCCAAATCAAAACATTATCGTAAACCAGTTTACTTTAGCTCCACACAATTATTGCAGTAACTACTCAACGCTCTGTCTTTATGGCCTATATTTCTCCTTTGATTGTGTTCGTTCCTATTTCAGGAACTTCTGTTTTGTTCATGGGCACTATATCAACAAAATTTCGTGCCAACGTTTTCATTATTTTGTTATTGTTACTTACAGTTTTGTAGGCATGCTGAACCATTTTATTCATGTTTATTCGCAAAGTTCATGGCGCTGTAGGTCCTCACACTCGGAAGGAACTATCTGTTAAAGAGCCATTAAAAATAGACGTATTTTACTAACGTATCAGCTACTAACCGAATGATTGATGAATTAAGACAAAATACATAGGTAGCGGCGCCAGTGTGAAGACCGCAGTCCTCACAGCATCAGCAGCGCCTTAAAAGGTAAATGGAAGAATATCGTAAAAACAACTCAGTATTCCATTAAGGGTGAATGCTTATTTTTGCCGTAGTCTGTAATTATTTATAGCCAATACCGACAATTGAAGAAATTAAAAAACTTATTGTCAAAAATATTTTGTTTAATTAAACTCTCAGCTCATAACAACAATTTATAACAAGACACCAAAAGTCAACAAATAAATTAGCTACAAGTATTATTTTCCATCTTTTACATGTTGTAAGGGAGTTGTCTTTCACTTATCATTTTACTTCACTTAAATTGGAATGCCCAGCAATGTCAAATGGTGTTCCCGATGGTGGTGTCATTGGTTGCGTAGATCTTCACTTCACCGTCCTATATTACTTAAATGCTTGGATGATAAACGTCATTGCTAAACTTATGATTACTTATGTACTAAAATTACGGTTCCTTAAGTTAATGTTTTTTTATGTTTAGCGGTCAACTATCCGCCATCTTTGATTGGTCTCAATGTAGGTTGCTTCATCTTGATTACAGCATCTGTAACAAGGGAAAGAATACAGTTAGTGAGAAAGACAAAATATTGCATTTTTTACCAATCTGGATGAAGATTATCTGGGGTTCTTTAAAAGGTAGAATTACAAATATTTCTAAAATTAGTTTTTTTTTAGCTTTATGTGGCCTTGGATGCAGTGGCGGGATGAGGTGGTGTGACGAGCTCGGCGCACATCTTCCATCGTTGCCTGTTGCAGCGTTAGATCGCGAGGAATGGAAGGAAAAAAGTGAGGCTTAAAAAAAAGAAAATTATGTTCGTGGCTTCTTACGTGGCTTTCCATAACTACTTACATCTACGCTACGGAGCGCGAACCTTTTGTCGTTGTTCGCGCACAAACAGCTACAAATTTTCTCTTGTAATTTAATATCAGCTATAAATAGTACCTAGTCTTTGCGGTCGGGTCGGATTTCTTCAAGACCCGCCGCAGAAATAAAACACAGAGACTCTCGGAACACACTCTGCAGTTAAAGGTAGAGAGGAGCGAAATGAGGCTGCGAAATACGGTGCGCTCAACAGAAAGATCTTGAAGTCTATGCGATACTATTTGCGCTCATACAATACCAATTGTATTAGCGCAATAGAGCGGAACAAGGGCTCTAAAGTGTTCACAAGAGATCTGTCGTTTGGGCAAAGCCAGCTGACCAAGCTGAAGACCGGCGACGGGCATCTATATAATACCAGAAATAGAAATAAACTCACCTGTAGGTATGAACTAGACTAAGAATTAATAAGTCATTTATAGGCCTAACCATCAAATTATATAACAAATTACCAAACTACATAATAAATCGTTCAGAAAATAAATTTTCAAAAAGTAGTATCAAACGTACTCTCTAAAACAGCTTACTATAGTGTTAAAGACTATTTGGATGACAAAAGTGCCTGAGAGCTCGGCACATGATATTAAAATAATTAATTGTATACTAATGTTTTCTTAATTTTGTTGAAATTTTCTTTGTTAACAAATTTCTAGTAGATATCACTTTATTCGGATAAGTTGTGTTTAATTTAATATAATATACCTAAAGACATTTTAAAAATGTGTGTTTACCTAAGTTCACTACCTATGTAAATCACTTAACTACAATAAAAGATTTGAAACTGAAACTGAACCGATAGCGGCAGTATCATTTCCTCCACGCCTGAGATCTTGAGAGAGCTTGAAAAGTTTTATGGACAGCTTTACACCTCATTGCAAAGCCCTGCTGATAACGTAATAACAACAGAACTTATGAATGGTGGGTGGAACACCGGTACTTACAAGCCCTTCAGAGGTTGTTCAACTCCGTTATTCTTGAGGGACAAACGCCAGAGGCGTGGCATAAGAGCGTGGTGGTACTGTTCCATAAGAAGGGTAACATGACCCTTCTTCTGAAGAACTATAGGCCCATCTCACTGCTAAGCCACGTCTATAAGCTGTTTTCGAGTGTAATCACTAACCGTCTCGCTCGAAGGTTTGACGACTTCCAGTCTCCCCAACAAGTGTGTTGAAGTATTTGTACAGCAAAGCCACTAATGTCTAATGTGTAATGTTTTCAGGACCAAAGCACGAATCCAATACCACTGCAAAAAGGGGTGAGGCAGGGACGTTATGACTCCAAAACTGTTCACCTCTGCATTGGAGGATATATTTAAGCTCTTGGACTGGGACGGGTATGGTATCAATATCAACGGCGATAACAGTGTAAGTGGTATGACCGTTCTAATTAAATAAATAAATAAATAAATAAATAAACATCACTCACCTTGGGTTTGCCGACGATATAGTCATTATGGCAAAATCGCTGGAAGACCTTAGCAACATGCTCAGAGACCTCAACACCGTTTCCCGACAGGTGGGTCTACAAATGAACATGGGTAAGACAAATATCATGTCTAATGCCCATGTCGCACCCTTACCCGTTACCGGTCTATGTTGGGAACGATGTTATCGAAGTTGTTGATCATTACGTCTACCTAGGCCAAGTGGTCCAACTAGGTAAACTTCCAACTTCGGTAATGAGGTCAGCCGTCGGTTCCAACTCGGATGGGCAGCGTTCGGGAAACTTCGCAATATCTTCTCATCGCAGATACCGCAGAGCCTCAAGAAGAAAAAACAATGTGTGTTACCAGTGATGATTTACGGATCCGAGACGTGGTCGCTGACTATAGGCCTCGTGCCTATGCACGAGGCTTAGAGAGCTATGCTTGGAGTTTCTCTACGCGATAGGATCCGGAATACGGAAATCTGTAGAAGAGCCAAAGAAACCGACGTAGCTCTCAGAGTTACCAGTGTGACGTGGCGATGGGCAGACCATAAAGCTCGCACAACCGATAAACGTTGGGGAGTAAAGGTCCTCGAGTGGCGACCGCGATGCAATGCGAAACGAAGTGTGCGAGGACCTTCCGATGGACCGACGACATTGTAGCGATCGTAGTGAGTCGATAGATAGAGGCGGCTCAGGACCGCTATTTGTGGCGTCGTTTGGGGGAGGCCTATGTTCAGCGGTGGACGTATACGGGCTGATGATGATGATGATAAATAGTACGTTATAAAAAGTGCACTCTGTTGCTGGGCGCCAGCCACCCGTGGAGCGGTCATCACAGATATTTCTAGCGTCTACGAGTATTTGCAGACTCGCACTCACAAATATAATAAAATGCTCAGATTTTTTACCGCTCTGACGTCAAACGTATTATTTATTTTAATGATAACTATAAAGAATTCAGAATAAAATTTTACGTGTGATTTAAACGTCGCAATAATCGGTTATTTATGAGCTGATTTCGGTTTCACCGCAACTATTTATACTAACTCTCGTAGATCTGCCAAACATGTTGAAATTATGACGAGCTCTGAAGTTTCAGGGCCGCGGCCTGTCCAGAATAAAAGCTTTTGATGTGAACAGTATTTTGCTGTTTGTTTTAATTAGTGTGTTTATCTAAGACGGGTTACTGCCTAAACACATTACATAAGACAATCAAACCAGCAGCTAGCTCGTATTCTAGCCGTGAGTAAAATAGGGCATCGAGTGATGATGATACTGAATAAATGACCAATGCAATAATTATGAGCGAATGGCATCGACAAATGTATAATAAAATGCACAAGTGATTGATTTGAGACTTGAGTTTACTTGGCTTGATTATCAATGACTTGACAGACTGGTCAACAAATCTTGGTTTAAAATCAATCAATTCAGAGTATTTATAAATATTTTAGTAAGAATAGGTTAGGTACCTATTCTTACTATTACCGCTATTTATATTGGGTGCGCTGTAAAAATCGATGTACATTTAATGAAAATATACAAAATACCACTGATTCCTAGTATCAATAGAGTAAAAATAAACTACCAAAGCAAATTACGTGAAATCTAAAGCTCTACCTACTTTCAAAGATTGAGATATACCTCTAATGAAGTACTTCAAATATTTTTTTTTTAATTGCATCTGGACCTTAGTGTTTTATAAATCTTCCCAATGTACTTTCGATTTTCACGTCCATTATTCGGTTTAAAGATGTTTATTCTCATAAATCATCATTAACTTTTATTGTCAGAGTACAATAAATTATTTTCGTTTTTGTATCTGTGTGATTCACTCGTCGATGCAGGGTGTCACCGTGTTTACGAGTTTGTCACCACGCTCGAATTAGTTCTCTTGTGATTGATGACTTGCATATTGAATTTCGTCAGTTTCTGGTTGGTTTGAGCTTTTATTATTAGCTCTTTTCGTTGTTAGTGTACGTTGTATACTATAGGTATATCTACTAGGCAGGTAGGGAAACTGCAGGTTTCCCTATCCGCCGTATATTTGCTGCTGTATAGTTTTTTAACTATACACTGATATTTAACGCGTTTACCTTTGTTTTTAGCGCCCAGCGTTCTGTGCAGGTTTCTACAGGGAGTTTGGTGTTGCGACCGACATATTTTTTTCGGGAGTTGAAGGGGTCATGGGCTACATTTATCCGGCAAACTCAATGTTCTAAGTGTCTCGGTTGCTGTGATGCGAATTTTTTCAGTTTTTTGAAAATCGCCACAAATATCGCCTTTAAATCGCCATATCTTCCTTGTTTGTGGTTGTAGTGCCACAAGATAACCTCGTGCTGTATTTTTCAATGAATACATATTCTAAATAAATTTTTATTTGGTACAATTTACTTCAAAAATTTAGGAGCATTCAAAGTCAAAAATCTGTGTAAAATTTTTAAATCGTGACATTTTCTAAATTCGTAAAAAAAAGGTCATATTGAATTAATCTTTCTTTTAAAAAGTAATTTTTTTTTTATTTTTCTGCTTAGCAAGATGATTTTGTGTGAATTGTCCAGCATTATTATTTATTTACCAAGGACAAGAGGAGGATTCAGCTAGGCTGGGCAGCGTTCGGGAAACTACGTCGAGTCTTCTCGTCATCCATACCGCAATGCTTGAAAACGAAAGTTTTTAACCAGTGCGTCCTACCCGTTACGATCTACGGAGCTGAGAAGTGGACACTCCACGGAAGGGCTGGTCCACCAGTTCAAAGTCGCTCAGTGAGCTATGGAAAGAGTTATGCTCGGAGTTTCTCTGAAGGATTGGATTCGTAACGATTACATCCGACAGAGAACCAAAGTTATCGACATAGTTCAAAGAATTAGCAAGCTGAAGTGGCAATGGGCTGGCCATATCTCGCGATGAACCGACAACCACTGGGATAAACGTGTTCTCGAGTGGAGACCGCGACTCGGCAAACGTAGTGTAGGCTGCCCTCAGGCCAGGTGGGATGACGATCTGTGAAAGACTGCAGGCAGATGCTGGATGCGGCAAGCTGAAGACAGGGGCTATGGCGCTCATTGGGGGAGGCCTATGTCCAGCAGTGGACTAAGATAGGTTGATGATGATGATGATTATTATTATTTATTTATTTATTTATGTTTATTTCCCTTTCCAACGATATGCTACATGATGTAAGAAATTATTTATTAGGTGGTAAAACTTCTTAGTTTGAACACCTAATAAAGAGATATATGTAGTTGTCTGCTAGCGTCATGATTAAGCAGACATTTTTTTATGTTTTTTTCTTCTGAATAAATTGAAATCACAAATTTTTTTCAAATTGGCTGCCTTCTCACTTTATGCAAACACATACCTTAAGGAATGTAATGATTCCCGTGCTATTTCTGCTGGCCACGAACGCAACGCGCGGTTCAGATCAACCTACATCTGGATTATGTTTATCTGCATTGCTTTTATTCACTTACATGTATGTTAAATAGTCCGTTGGAGCTTCGACAAACAAACTTACGGCCGGAAAATGATTCTCTACGAGGTTTTTTGTGGTACACCCAAAGAATTACCTATATAATTGATTATTGAGGTATGTATCTATTATAAAGCAGAACAGAAGCAGCAGTAAGAGCACTATTATTGGAAATGACCAGTGAGTTACATGTACTATGTACTATATCGATGGAAATGACATCTAACATTTCGCTTTATTGTAGTTTATGGTTGTTTGATACATGTACCTGCTATAACTGTGCGTATTATTAGCAAGAACTTTGCGAAGGGCCAAGCCCACCCATCCCAAATTAACTTTTGTAGTTTTGAGATATTTCATTATTCTAAAAAGCTTTGATAGAAAACTCACTAAAAAGGAAAAAAGCTCACTAGAGTTAGATCATGGGTACCTAATTCACTCACTTCGAAACACACGGATCTAGCTCGTGGAGGTGGTGTAGGATCGTGGTGATTATTCCACAACCATCCAGTTTTGAAGCTCACAATTTCTCAGAATACAAAGCTGATAATTTGAACTCTACATACAACAGAAGACCCGTTGGGACCGTTGAGGTTTAACTGTTGAGAAACTTAGGAGAACACTGTACAGAACTTGCCATTTAACATCCTAGAGGATAGTTGCGGGTGGCTGATAAAACACTATAGAGCTACCGCACCTTAGAACAATCCAGAGTAGACTAGCCACAGGCTAGCCAGCAGCAGGACAAGGATGAGGTAGGTGGCAGCGAGGCTGGTGGTCTCGTGGTTGGCCATGGTGACACCTGCACTGGACAAGCGGCTCCAAAGAACTGAGCCACACTGAACCAGTGCCGCGGTGCTCCCATCGCAAACGCTCAAAATATGAACATTTTATTGCCTCCAGTAATGCTTGAGACAGGTGTCTGTCTAATTTTACGCGTTTGCGGAATAAAACTATCGATCAGGGAGTCATTAGGCTGATGTATTTGTACGAGTCGTATGATGTATGATATTCTAAAATTATTATAAATTTGCTATTTTATAAATATGGTACAAAATGAACCATACTGAACCATACATGAACGTGACTGAACCATACATGAACGTGACTGAACCATACATGAACGTGACTGAACCATACATGAACGTGACTGAACCATACATGAACGTGACTGAACCATACATGAACGTGACTGAACCATACATGAACGTGACTGAACCATACATGAACGTGACTGAACCATACATGAACGTGACTGACATGACATTGAAATTGATAGTAGAAATGTATTTAATAGCTGATATGGTTTTTTGTTTGCTTCCAATGCGTCTGTGTTGTAACTTATAAGTTAAGCTAAGCGTTGGAACTACGAGGGCAGTTAAGTCCTAATAGACCCACTTGTGGAGACGAATCCAGTGTGGAACCCAACAGTTCTACAAACCTCTGTCTACGTGTCGGTTAGGCACACAGAGCATGTAAATAAATTAGAGATTGTTACTAAAAGCGAATTCAGATTCAAAGTGCTTTATTTCCTTTAGATCTTACAAGACTCTTGGACACGTCACAAAATTCAAAATACATAAGTAAAACTAGGAAATAAAGTGATCACTGATTTTTTGTTTACTTCAATCTTTTTAAGGTAAAGTAAAGAAGCGAACAAGAAACCTTTACCTTGTTAGGTTGTTAGTTTTCGAGTTTGGAGCAAAACTTGTCCCAAACTTTTTTATCCTCTAGATAATCTGATATTTTGTAGTAAGCCTTTTTACAAAGGATATGTTTGACAATTTGTCTTAATTTATTTAATGATAGTTTTTTCAACTCATTTGGCATTTTGTTCTAGAAGCGTACACTTTGCCCTTTAAAAGATACATTAATCTTGTGTAGCCTAGTTGTGGGCACAGCGAGTTTATTCTTATTTCTAGTATTTAAATTATGCATGTCGCTATTTTTTGGGAACCGATTGATATTCCTATAAGTGTATAACAAGTTTTCATAAATATATGGACATGGTACTGTCAATACGTTTACTTTTTTGAATTTTTACGTAGGGTTTCTCTGGGAGCCATATTATAGATGGGAACACCTGTAGCTTTGTTCTACCTTGTCTCAGTAGAGATTCGTTTTATTTATTTATTTTTATGATTGGGTTCGCGTTATAAGATTAAAGTCTCTTTAGTAGGATATTCGATTATTTTCATATGTGAACGTAATATTTTTATCAATATTTGACGAAACATCTATTAAACGGTTCATGAATTTACCTAATATAATAATTGTTTACACCCTGGTATCAGCATAGCACCCAACCACACTGAGCCGCGTTCAGTCTACGCGATCATCGGGTAGAGATCTAAACTACAAAAGTGAGGTTTTAGGGGTTGTTGATTTAGGGGATTTATGGGTTAATTATTTTAAGTTTTTAAAACTAACTTACGACCGGTACCTACCCCTTAACTTATCAGGGAGGTCCTGATAAGTTTGAAACCAATTCCTATTAATACAGAAATATTCTGAAACTAGAATGTTTCTGTAAAATAGAGATAGCAAGCTATTCTACCTATACAAAAACGACTAATTTAATATTAAAAAAGAAAGCTTTCAATTAGGAGACTTGAAACTTTTTCCTATCGATGCAGCTCACTGTACATAAACATTATCAGGACCTATGACTCACATTAAAACACAGTGGAGTAAAACAGCCAGAGAAAGAAGAGCAGGATCACGAGGATCATGTAGGTGGCCGCGAGGTTCACAGTCTCGGCGTTCATCGGCATGGTGGCTGGTGGTCGCTGAAGCACTGACGGGGCCAGCCGGCGAACCTTCCGGTGACGTCGGCCACAGGGGCTGACCAAGGGACTAGTGGTTGGGCCGTTGGGAAGAGAGTTTTTGGCAAAAGTATTGGTAGAAGTTGATGTATTTTAGTTGATTTGGTAGGTTAGGGATCGTCATTCGACAGTGTATTCATTTTTAAAAGATTGTAGGTAAGTACTTACATGAAAATGACGTCACAGACATTGCTAACTAAAGTTTATGTTCTGGAAAACATATTATTATTTGTTGCGCAAATCTATCAAGGTGCTTTACCTAACATGACGGAAAATGTCAACAATAGTAACGTAGGACAAACAACAAGATTAAAATCGAACAAAACGTAAAGTACGAACAAAAAACTTAATAAGAAGCCACATTCCAGACCACCCACTACGCTGTGAGTATAAAGAAATTAAAAATATCTCATGAATAACAAACAACTACCTTGTCGTGTGGCTACGCATAATTTATTTCTACTAATTGATCGCAGAATTAATGACATGTCTTTAAGAATTCTGGAAAAAACAATACTTAATAGAATCTGACATAGCACAAATTCAGTAGCGACAGGTGGCTATGCGAAATATTTCAAGAACGGGAAGAAGCTGACATTTGACTGACAGCGCTTATTGCGCCAAGTGTCAGGGCGGGTTATGTTATTTTTTGGGCGGGGATTGTAACGAGCGATAGTTTAATAGCCACTCGACTAATGGGGTGTAATTTTTATAATCTGATACTACTTGCTTGTTACTTTACGGGTGAAAAGTAAATTAAGAGTTCCTTGACCATTTGATCATGCTGAGACAGGGAGCGCTTGTAAATCATGCAAGTTTATTTTATGCGTGATCTCAAACTACATTATCTGGATTGAATTGCATGTAAACAATTCCTAGAATAGAATTTTAGAATTCTATTCATATTACTAGACTGAACTTTGGATGACTCGTAGGCGTTTCGTTTCGTTCCAGTGAGCTGAAATCTACAAGGGTTGGCAAGTAGTAGGTAGGTACTTACGGTTAGAATCTAAAAAGCGGAGTACAGCATCCACAAGGACACCAGCAGCAGCAGAAGAATGCAGTAAGTGGCCATTAGGTTCGTACCCTCAGTCATCTTGAAAGCTTGCTAATTCTTCTAGTTCCCAGTCGTTCCGAGATCTGCCGAGTTCTCTTGTGTTCTTCCGAAGGCGTGTCTCTGGCGACTGATCAGAAATCACACGAAAAGCTTGCTATATACCTTATTGTTTTAAAAAACATGACGAGTAAATCTATTTTTTGTTTTCGTCGAATACCTCTTGATTAATGGAATGCCGTGCCAAAAATGTCCCAGTTTTTATGCGTTTTCGGTTGTTGTTATTTTCTTTTACTGAGTCAGATAAAAAGCTGCGTTATTGTTGTGGTAAAAGTGATAATACTTACCGCTTTATTTGTAAATTAGTATATATTACTTTATTTGTACATAATTATATGGTAAATAAATTATCTTGGAATACTCCAGCTGGAGCCAGCCCTAGAATACGCCCCTGCCGGCTATTCACATTTCTGGAGTATGATTGTGTGCTATTTCTGCTCCGAATCAGTGTAATCTGTTTCTACATCGGAATCGAACGAAAACATCGCATCTTTGGATTCAATCCGAGCTATATCTACATTCAATAAAATGTGTAGGTATGTACCTACAAACTAATACTTCGACTAATATTTATACCTACTAATATTTCGACTTCCTTAACAGTATTTATATATGTATGTACATATATACATATCGTAGAACCCAACCACAGCTGTTTGTTAACGGTGTTATTGTTTTTGATCAACAAAAAAATACTGTTACTGCCAAAAAAATTTAAGGAAGTCGAAATATTGGGTGACTTCATAAAACATGAATTTCAATACATAGGTAGTTTTAGCTGTCATTATTATTATGGACTTAAACATTTTACGAATATAGATTTACAATGTAGCTTGTACTTGTAACAAATGCAAACCATTCTTAAATTAACGCATTCACTGCCTAACCTCGGCGGCTGGACCCGAAGGATCATGCCGCTGCCTGACGGAGCTGCAAATGGGCATGTGCGTCGTGGACCATTAAAGTGTTAGTTTAGTTATGGGAATGGTTTGCATTTGCATTATTCTAACAAAATCTCTTAGCAAGTTCTACAAAACGTAGCTTTGCTACGGCCCCGTAGCAAGGTCTACAAAACATCTTCCCGTAGCAGCTCTACGTCGTAGCTTAGGGTCTACGAAGTTTCTAACGAGTCATAGCATAATATACTGCCATTTCATTCCGAAAAAAACATGCCGGAGGTTGATGATCTCTCACGCGCATGTACAACGGGCGGCGCCAGTTCTTACTGACTTTTCAAATAACATTTCTGGTACCTCAGTGTGTAAGTACATAATGTGTACTATATGTATATCCAGCCTCTGACTGAAGTTAGTGGAAACGAATTTAAGTATATATTGAAAAGGATGTTTGAGTAATAAGGTTGAAATAACAACAAATACTAAAAATATAATAAAGCTGAAAATTTAAAAAAGTCTCCAAACAAAAGAAAATTTGAAATGAATGAAAAATAAGAAGGAAATATTAACGGAAAATCGGATTTCAGTTTCGAAACGCTTATGTTCTCGCTTTTTCTGTTCTTTTTTCCGTGTTTAATATCTCAACAACTACAGCAGCACATAACGTGACATTTAAAATGATAATACATTTCGGCCGCATGTACAGATTAAAACAAAAAAAAATAAAAATGAATGAAAAATTATATGAAAAGTTTCAGTACATATTGTGATGTTGAAATCTCAAAAGCGGCCTACGATGTCAAATGGAGTATCAAATAAAAGGTGTGAATTTGTAAATTTCAAGACAGTTTTTTAAATTTCTATAGGTTTCATACTTTTAAAAATATTTTGAAAAAGTCGAAAAAATACCCATAGATCCATATCTCAAATTAATTTTAATGTTTATTGTATAAACATTAAAAATAATCAAAATTAAAATACAAATGTGATTCAAATTAAAATTAAACCTAAATTACTAGCTAAAATTACAATATCTATGGGAGATATGGATCTATGGGTTATTTTTTCGACTTTTTCAAAATATTTCAAAAAGAATAAAACCTATAGAAATTTAATTTTAATGATTATTTTAATTTAATTTTAAATTTGCTAGTGATGCTATGGATTTTATTATCTGAATTAAATGACTACAATACAATATGTATGAATCTATATTTTACAGGAAAAATATTATAAAGAAGTCTGTAAGTAGGTGGTCTACTAAAACCATTTTTTTTAAACTGGTCAAAAAGGGGTGTCATCATTTTCGAAAAGGGGGCTATCTCACCGAGTAGGGTAGGTATCGGTTTGTATATCTCAAAACAGTTTTTGATACTTCTGTAGGTTTAATACTTTTTGAAATATTTTGAAAATACTCGAAAATTTTACTATTACCTTCTGTACTCCGATGTTAGCATACCGATAAATCTGAAATGTAGGTACTTACCTTTAATTTTTTGGTATTCATCAAATAGTCATAAACCAGTACCTATAGTACATATTGGTATACTTGACAACCGTTCGAAACCCTCGTGAAATTAAGAAAACAGAAGTGGTCGCAAAATACAGAAAACAATTGGTATAAAAAGCGCCTGATATATCAGACAAGTCCTTTGTATAAGATTTGCGTATTTTATGGCAGCTAATTTCATAAAACTATTATGAAACTAGCTGCCATAACATATTATTATTCTATTTGGATAGGCACATACATTACAGTTACCAGCATGTACCAAGAAAGGTAGGTACTCAAAAAAGCTAAGGATTTTTTAATATCTGGTTTATTATTTACTAGCAACTCGTTAGGAATATATTTCTCTGATATTTTTTTATTAGTCGTGTTATCTACCAAATTCCAGTGCCATTCAGATATATTTTTGTAAGTCTCTTCTTTTATTATTGACCATACTTCTTTTTTTTTTGTATTCTCTCACACTGCTCTACATAAGCTTTTTTACTTGCTAAAAGCGACGCGTTACGGTATTTAATTGTATCCTCTTTATGCGAATTTATACTCGTCATTTCTGGATATTGTCTATGTAATTGATACAAATCATTGATATTCTTTGAAAAAGTTGCCTGATTTTTACGGTACGGAACCCTTCGTGTACGAGTCGACTCGCACTTTAAAGTGTTTTCTCCAGTGACATAATAAAAAACTTGTGAAGATTTTTTGTTTAAATGTGATATGTTTCATTACTTATTTGTATTATTATTATTAAATGTGCTTTAGAGAAACTTTTGGGACGTTATTTCTTGCATGGCATCCTGGACACCTAAAGAGTAATTGTAGAATAGTAAGCGCATTCGATACAGCGTATAATTTCAAGTAGGTAAGAGGTAATTCATAATAACACATTTTCGACGTCTAAACCTACCTACCTTTTAACCGACCACTTAAGACTTAAGACTTAACTGACCTCTGTGGTGCGGCGGGCGAAAGCCCGCCTACAACGCAGGAGGCTGCGGTTTCGATTCCTGCCTCGGGACAAATGTTTGTACCTACGATCTGCAGATATTTGTTTCGGGTGTTCTGGATATTTTCTATGTATACCTCTAATATCTATTTATGTGGTGTATTGTATATAGTATATCAGTTGTCTAGTACTTACCCATTTAGCGTGGGGCTAGATAACGCTGTGTGAATTGTCCAGCATTATCACATTATTTATTATTTATTTATGTAAATAAATAAATAATAAATAATGTGTAAAGGCGCAGGAAGGCCTTTATCCGAGCTCGTCATTTGCGGGCGTGATCTTTTACTTATTGAAATTCGATATTTTGAATTCGATATTTTGAAATATCGAATTCTATATTTTCTGATAATATAAAACGAATGCGGTAATAATCACGGTTTATGTTTATTCATACTTAGTCCACCTAGTTTAACATTTTAACACAATCACAAGTAAAGTCACGTAGGGAAATAGCACAATGAAAATAAGAAAAGATGTAAGAGCAAGTTTCTGAAGATAAAATTAAATATCGTCCACAATTAGTGTCGACACCGTGTACAATCACAAAACACAAATAAACGCTAATAATTAATTAATAGAACACAAACACAAAGTTTTAACATGGAAAGCAATTCATAATTAGAAAAACACGTTCCGTCGCGTTTGACTGGTACGGCCCGCGTCCATTTTCTAACTCAACATGGCCGCCGCCGCTACCATGCCCCCCGACGTTACGTGAGAGTGAATTGGCCACGTCCATTTCAACCACAGTTCACCCTTTTTCTGCATAGATGGCGTACACAGCTTGTCTATGCGCCGTCATGTGTAATAAATAATGTGATTATCACATTATTTATTATTTATTTATGTAAATAAATAAATAATAAATAATGTGATAATCCTTATAACCGTCGCGCGTCGACGTCAATACCAATCGGAAGCATCCCCAAGACGCTTGCTGTATTGCCCCGCTCTAGTTGATAATGTGGTTATTGGGAATGGGGTACGCCCACGTCACCTATTAATAGAATATTCAGAGAACGGCGCGGCGTGTTAAACAACTTGGTGATAGTTCCCTTTCATCGTTATGATTTGCGGCGGGATGACAAATAACCACTAATTCTTAGAGGCGCCGTGAGACTGACTTTGTAATTATTCTGATAGATTTATTGGGTGCATAAAAAATATGGCTTCGATACTATTTTAGGAATTTCTTATTCTAATGTTGGTTACATTAGAATAAGAAATTCCCAGTATTGTTATTCCCCGATTTGAACCAACAAACGATTGTTCTGAAAAACATCGGGCTGTCGGCATTGCCGGCGATTTGTTTAGTGCGGATGACATCGTTTGCAAATGGTCGACAATCCGGTGGCCGCGGTCACATTGGACGCACCTACGTAGGGCTAACAGGGTAGAGCACCTTACCAACCCATTTACAGTTATTTTTAGATATATCTATGACACATACCTACCTTCCTTCGTAGCAGCCAGCACGTAACGTAAACAATCGTACAAACCTACCTAGGTATATAAGATACTTACTGCCTACCTAGTGTGTTTTGTCCGAAATTATTTTATTTTTGAGCTCTTGATTTTCCGACGGCACCGAGCTGCTGGAATTATTCCAAAGAATGCCGAGTTCAAAACACTTTATTTTAAAGCCCAGAGACTACAACTGTAATAAAATAGCGGATGCATTGACCGAAGTAAGTAGATACCTACCTACCTATAAACCACCAATTTAACGTTCTGATTTGATCTCCGTGGCGCGAAGATCATTTATTTTAGCTTCGGGGTCTAACTGTCATCATTCATTTTATAGTACGTAAGGCTTAGGTACACAAAAACGCCACTTCTTTTAATTTGATGTAGGTGCTTAACCCTAATTATTAATCATATTACTAATGATCGCTTGGGAGGCTACTTTTTAAATGAAACCCATTTAAACTATTAGTTATTTATAAAAATTTTATAAAGATAACATAAATGAATAGGCAAACCTCTACCTTTTCAAAAACGAAAACCAAAATTCTTCTTTAACATCAACATTAGTCATAAAATAAGACTTAAAATTTACAAATATGAATTTTTTTTCTTATAACATAACAGTCATTTATTAACAGTCTGGTAAAAAAAAATACTTCTATATTTTTGCTTTTTTGGCATCTATATATAAACCAATCCAATATATAAACTTTATAAAACACTAAATCAAACTTATAGTAACATCAACTTTTTGTCTACAAACTATTTTGAAGTCAGCCTTTCATTTTGCAGAGGGCAAAACAATAAGATTTTCCGCTGATTTCTTCTTGTGACGCAGTTTCTGAAACTGGTGAACCTGACGCATTACCCGTGGCTTGATGTGGTACTGAAATGTTCGGGGGTTCAGAGTCATCTACTACAATATTTTATAGGTCTTCCAGTCGGAATGGCACGAAAGAAGGATCTGCCGCGCTATCGTCAGAGTCATAAGGATCGACTTCCAGGTGGTCCTCAGTTTCGCTGTCGGAGTTCTCATTTAGTAAAGAATCGGCTAATGGTTCTTCGTTGATATTCATCTAAAAAAAAAACATTTGCTATGTTATAACATGGCTACATGCTAAAAAATTGCGCAAAACAAAACAAGTAATGAAAAATTAACTTACCGTTAATACTTATGATCGCCTCCCAGGCGATCCAGTAGCTTATATTTTGAAAACGGAGCGTCCGCGCCGGGCGCGCGTGCGCTCACGTCTGCTGAGCGGTGTAGTATACGGAATTGGCGCGAAAGCACAATTTGACTCGCGGGCGCGTTTTTGAAATAATCGGAAAAAACTGACCGCGCGCGGCCTGTCAGGTAGGTAGATAAATCATTGAAAAGGCGACCAGCAGATAACAAGGTAGGCATTTGAAGCTCCACGCTGCATAGGTACTACTTCAAATAATAAATAAGTACCTGCTTAAGTACTATCGTAGATATTTATGTCACTGTAAAATCAGGTAATTAAAACAGGTGGATCGTTTTGTGTTGGCGCGAGATTCAATTCTTTTTTGGTCTGTTGCGTGACGATGGTAAGAGGCCTGACGGCATGACACTAGTCCCATGGGAGTTGGGGAGGCCCATTGTGTGGGACGCTAATGCGTCGACACACTTGCGTCTTCCCATCTTCCGAGGACATCCGTAAGGGCTGGTGCGGCGGCAGATTTGGCCGAGGATCTCAAGAGACGCAAATATGCAGGTCTCGACAGAGCCTACATATTTGCTCCCTTTGGGGTCGAGACCCTAGGTCCGTGGGGTACCGAGGCTCTCCGGATTTTTAAAAAGTTATCTGAGCGTCTGGTCGACGCGACGCGTGACCCGAGAGCTGGCGGATATCTGGCGCAGCGCATCAGCATTGCCATACAGCGCGGCAATGCAGCCAGCGTCTTGGGGACGCTTCCGACTGGTATTGATATGGATCAGTTGAGCTACCTGTAGATTGTTTGCAACAGTCTGCAGTTAGCTTAATTGTTTCAATTGTAAATACCTACTAGTTCTAATTTGTTTTTATTATTGAATTGTAATTTTCTTTGTCAATAAAGTATTCTTTTGTGGTTTTCTGCATTCTAATAAAAAACTAACGGAAAAATATTTTCACAATTGACATTTGACGTTTTATGTTGCGTCCAAAAACACAATGAGTGTCATAGAATATCATAATGAGATTCGTTGCCTTACACTCAAAAACTTGATAAGTTTAATAAAGTACCTAAGCATTATGATAAAAACTTGAAAAGCCAAGTAAAGTATTTTCACGAACTTTATTATGCTCATAAAGTATAGAGTACATTAGCCCGAAATAGCGTACAAAAACCGAAAATAACGTTTATAAAGTACGGGTGGCAACTCAATTCCTGTTATAATAATAACGCAGAAAAAAATAAAAACCACAATAAATTGAATTCACGCCAACACGAAACGATCAACCAATACACAAACAAACACAATGATACAATAGTGCGGCTGGGTGGGTCTCACTGAGGAAAATCTTCCCTGCTCTTGATTTCTTTACATTTCGTATCTAAATTTGAAAAAGAAATACAGACAAATTTAATATTGATCTGACAGTTTAATAAACTTAGCACGATGGGCCACCGGCCAAGGAACATTATTAAGTACCTAGGTATGACTAACTAACACAATGGAGTAGTAGGTAGGTAGCTTTAAGGCGCGGGGCGCTGAATTATTATTGGTCCACTGAAAGAAAAGAAAGAAAGAAAAAGCTCACAAAAAAGTGTATGTCATAAATCATAATCTGTTTCCTTGTCAAACGGACATGAAACATTTTATTTGATAATTTGACAGTGACACTGACACATAAAATTCTACAAAGTATCACTCAAATCACCAGCTGGCCGTGGAATTGGAAGTCGAAAAAAGTGCAAAAACTGGAAAACTGTGTGGATTGGAGTGGATTTTGTTGCAACGATTAGTTCTTGCTTTATAGGATTATGAAAAATATCCGTGAGCAAAATCCTATTTGATGGGAGATCGGCAACAATCAGGGAGACTTGCAATCGAAGAGATGGCGAGCACGAGCACAGCCGTAGCGACCGTTACCCCACAAGCGCAGGAGGTAACTTAGCGGTGTTCTCTTGCATCTTATCTTTTTATTTGTTACTACAATACGTAGATACTAGGTACCTCGCTTACTGATAGGTCGTTCAACGAGTTTATTAGCTATCCGCGATGGTGTCCGTCGGTAGGTTTGCGCTTGTTCTTCGGTCGCAATTCAAAATACAGCGATGTTACTCCACCGAGGGTTTACTGAGCGATATCAGCGTGCTAGACTTGACGAGGGTGGTGGCCGGGCCCTTCTGCACCATGACCCTGGGCGACCTGGGCGCCAATGTGATCAAAGTGGAAAGCTTGGACGGCGACGAGGCGCGGAAATGGGGACCTCCGTTCATCAAAGGCAGCACTGATTCATATTACTTTCTTTCTGTCAATAGGAATAAGAAAAGTATCTGTGTGGACTTTAAGAGTCAACAAGGTAAGTTTTTCAAAATAAATGCATGTTTCCAAGTACTTCACTTAGTAATTTTGGTTTTCTTATCTTTGAGTTTACTTTATGGCTCATAGAGTACTTATCAATCAAGTATATAGCTGAAATTATTGCAGGAAAGCAAATAATATATGACTTGGCAAGAAAATGTGATGTCCTAGTGGAGAACTTTCTGCCCGGCAAGCTAGATCAGTTAGAAGTGGGCTATGACAGACTGAAGAAAATTAACCCAAAACTGGTATATTGTGCTATCACTGGCTTTGGACCTGTGGGACCTTATTCTAAAAAACCTGGGTAAGCAAAACCTAATAATAACTACTACATCATAAAATCTAAATCTACACTATCTCTTAATGTACATATTTGCTCACACTATCTGCTATTGTTACAGCTATGATGTAATAGCATCAGCAATGGGTGGCTTAGTAAACACCACAGGGGAAAAGGATGGTCGCCCTTGCAAACCTGGAGTAGCCCTCACAGACATCACAACCGGCCTCCATGCCTACGGAGCTATAATGACTGCCCTGCACTACCGACAGAAAACGGGCAAAGGACAAAAGATTGACTGCAACTTACTCTCAACTCAGATATCCAGCATGATCAACATTGCTAATATTTACCTCAACTGTGGAATTGAGGGCCAAAGATGGGGCACAGCTCATGCCAATCTCGTGCCCTACCAATCCTTCAAAACTAAAGATGGAGAAATGGTCATCGGCACGGGATCTAACCCACAATTTGCAGATTTCTGCAAGTTGATTGATAAAGAAGAACTCATAACCGACAAACGCTTTGCAAACAACTCCGCAAGAGTACAAAACAGAGAGGCATTAATTTTCATTATCAGCGGTGTGATAAAAACTAAACAAAACAAAGAATGGATGGGTATTTTCAAGAATGCTACATTTCCAAATGGGCCTATAAATAAAATGAAGGATGTTTTTGAGGATGAGCATGTGAAAGCAATAGAGTTGGTCAAAGAGTTGCCACATCCCAATGCTGGGGCCCTGAAGGTGGTAGGACCTCCAACAGTGTACAGTGAAGGGGGGAACAAAGCTAGGTTTGCCCCTCCTATTTTGGGTCAACACTCCAAAGAAATTTTGTCTAATTTCCTTGGATACCATGAAAGTAAAATTGATAGCCTTTTTAAAAACAAAGTTGTGAGATAAATGTTCAAAAATTGTTTTAATTTAACACTAGGAAACCTATGTATTATATAAGAGCATTGGTAGGGTTCCTCTGTTAAATTATTATCATGCAATTTAGTACTATCTTTTATTCTCTGTTTACACAAGCTTAAATAAAGTATTTACAATGATTTGTCAGTTAAAAATAATTCAAATACATTTTTAAACCCTTTAAAGTGGTTTGTGTTTTTATATTGTTATGTTATGAAATATGACCCAGGAACCTTTTCCCCTTAATCCGGTGGATTTATTTCAAAATCATTCAAAGTGACCCAGTCAGTGGCAAGACGTGTAGTTTCAAATATTTAAAAGCATAGACTTTTGCTTCATATCCTTTAGATTAAACCTTACAGGAGATGAATTAACTTGCAATACTAACACACATGACACCTAAATGTTAACAGGAGGTGGAGCGCGTAGCAGTGATAACTTTGCGTCCGTCAGCGACCACCAAGACTGAGACACGCAAGAAGGTCGTTTGGACCGAAGACACCATCGACAATGAAAACATGAACAAGAAGAAATCAAAGTGTGAGTTTACGTTTAGTACTATGTCATAAGCAGATAGAACGTTGGTCAATGTGATCAAAGCGACGTACGCCCGGATTCCACCAAAGCGGAGATGTCCGAAGCGGAGCCGAGAAGTTTTTCAGCTAGGGTGTATCCACCGAAGCAGTGCGGAGATGCGTACTGGCTAGACTGGAGCGGAGATGTATGCTGGCTAAAGCGGAACTGAGCTGCGTGCGGCGAGCGTTATAAGTTTGTTGAGAGCGGCGCCGCTCACATCTCTTCTCCGCTGCGTGCCGTCGCCAGCTTGCGAGGCACTGCTCACATCTCGGCTTCGATTGCGCGCAATACAAATATGATACATCTCCGCTCGGTGGTATCCACTACCGAGCGGAGACGAGATGTGTGAATAACGACGTTCTATTGGTTGTTTAGAACTCGTCTCCGCGTTCGTGGAGTCTTGCCCTTACTACGTCATCATAGATGAATTTTGTACCTCCACTCAAGTTGCTAGCTGTGATCCTACCGGGGTGGTTTGGCGCTTAAAAGAGGCCTACCTAACCCATCAGTGGGCGTCCACCAAAAAGGTGATAATGGATGTAGCACCAAGGTTATAACAGTATTACACTGGTGTTAATTCAGATTTCGCCAAAATTCAACTAATTTGACAGGACTTAAAATATTGTCGCCCCTTTCTTATCGATCGAAATTTAAAGGATGGCTTAATTTTTAGTGCTGTAAAATTAAGTAGTTTAGTTTTGGCGACATCTGAACAATTGACACCACTGTATAACAAGGTAAATACATAAATTATAAAAAAACTTAAAAAACTTAGGTAGTTTCTGGAAGTTTGCGTAAATCTTGTAAAGTTGAATGATGAACTCTTCAGGTTGCTGTATATACGAGAAGCCGCGTCGTTTCGACGAGAGCGACTCGGAGACGAGCGACGACGAGTGCGAGCACTGCTTCGGACACGTCGAGAAGAAGCATCATCATCATCATCACCAGGCCGGCACGCAGGAGCATCCGCTCACTATTGTTGAGACTGATGTATGTACTAGCTTAACTGGTCCACTAATGACCTAGACCGAAATGTATGGAGACTAGGTAAGTAATCCAATCCCGCATCAAAATCTTTTCCTCAGATAAAAAAGTTACAGTAAACCATTATTTTAATTCTATTTGCAATACTTTTTCATGGAAACATCTAGTAGAATAATCTTACGTAATCTGTCGGCTCGATATATATCGAACCTCTCGTAGTCCCATTATTTCTCCAGTCGACGGATTCGCATCTCATCACACTAATATTATAAATATCGAACCTCTCGTAGTCCCAATATTTCTAATAAAACTTTGATATAATCCGGTCGGAAAGCTTTGAAGCTTTTTGGCGCTGGCATAAGGGTTGGCTATAGCTGAACTTTGATTTCATTAACACAAATCTCATCCGAGGGTTAAACTACTCCATTCTATCAATTAATATAGGTACATAAGTTTTTATACTAATGTATTTTGTAAATTGTTGTCACAGGAGACAGAACCAGTCCCTTCCCAGGCCAAAGAGCCGACAGCCAGTCTCACGCTGCAGCAGCCTGCGCCGACGCCGACGCCGCCTGACCAAGATACCCCTAGCTAAGCTATAAACTACTCTTACTATTTAATTAAACTATTATAAGTTGCATTACTTTGGAATTGATTCATTGAATGTAAAAGGGGACGAATAACATAGGGACAAACAAAATGGGAAGTGTAGCAACCTGCAGCAAGCATGACCTGATCACCCTAGACAGCGGTATGTCTCGGGTAGAGTTGACAAAAATGGCCTTCCATTAATTTTTAAATTTACGCATTTGGGACATTTTTCTCTATTCTAGCCTAGACATGAAAAATACTTGTTAAAGCTTGTCACACACCTGGAACGCAATTCTCGCCAATTTATCACTCGATAAATGTCAAAAGAACTGTCAAATTTGACAGTCCTTTTCATATTTATCGAGTGATAAATTGGCGAGAATTGGCTTCCTTATAGGCAATTCTTGAGAACTGTTAAATCTGACAGTTCTTCTATATAAAAACTGTCAACTTTGACAGTTCTTTTCATATTTATCGAATGATATATTAGCGAGAATTGGCTTCCTGGAAAGCACCGCAGCAGAGCACAAAAATGTGCATTCAAATATGGGCTTTAAATATGCTCGTAACATTTAGATGATTTTTTTATTGACGGCATCAGATGACAGACAGCTCGCGGGCGTCGTCGTTTGAAGCTTGTGGGAAGCCATTTTGTCACTGAAAAATGTATCGAGTTGGGCCCAAATTTGAATGCACGTTTTTGTGCTGTGGTAGCGGTATTGGATTAATGAGCGCAGAGCTTTAGATAGTTCATGTCATGCTGCTGGTGCAGAAGCAAAGCTTTAGAGAGTTCATGTCATGCTGCCGGTGCATAAGTAAAGCTTTAGAGAGTTCATGTCATGCTGCCGGTGCATAAGTAAAGCTTTAGAGAGTTCATGTCATGCTGCTGGTGCAGAAGTAAAGCTTTAGAGAGTTCATATCATGCTGCCGGTGCATAAGTAAAGCTTTAGAGAGTTCATGTCATGCTGCCGGCGCAGAAGTAAAGCTTTAGAGAGTTCATGTCATGCTGCCGGTGCATAAGTAAAGCTTTAGAGAGTTCATGTCATGCTGCCGGTGCATAAGTAAAGCTTTAGAGAGTTCATGTCATGCTGCTGGTGCAGAAGTAAAGCTTTAGAAAATTCATGTCATGCTGCTGGTGCAGAAGTAAAGCTTTAGAAAATTCATGTCATGCTGCTGGTGCAAAAGTAAAGCTGTAGAAAATTCATGTCATGCTGCTGGTGCAGAAGTAAAGCTTTAGAAAATTCATGTCATGCTGCTGGTGCATAAGTAAAGCTTTAAAGAGTTCATGTCATGCTAGCTGCCGGTGCAGAAGTAAAATACTTAGTTGTTACGTTCTGACTGTGTCGCAGATGGCAACTCCCAGTGTGGCTAAATGATCAGATGGTCCTCACATAACTCCATTTATTTATTTATTTATTGTAATGTAACGTTCAATAACGTTTTGTTAATGTGGTATGGACAGAGACTTTATTAGGCAAAGACTAGAAGTAGATTAGAAATATACCTACGTAATAAATTTATAAAATTGGAACATTTACTATGCAACGCACTTATTGGCACAACATTATCTAAAATATTATGATGTACCTATTATGTATACAAGATATGGGAGGTACATTAACCATAGTTACAGGAAAGGATCCATAATTTTTTGAGAAATCTGCATCCCTGTCATATCAGTTTTTCTTTTATTTTTTTTTAATGTGTTTTTAGTATTTTAGGTTTATAAGGTTTTCGAAGCTGCGATGATTTCCTACAAAATGTATGGGAAAAGATTTTTTGCGATTTCTGACCTTTTTGTATTCCAACCTCAGTTGGACCGATAGAAGTTTTCTATCAGAAACAGGATTGATGGTATCAAAAAAAGATTTCATGTATAGTGCCCGTTTTTTTGGTAACTGTAAATTTTTTTAAATATCTGAAAATGGGGATGAAAATTTCTCTAAAAAATATGGATAGTCTCCTAAGACCATTTTCCTGTAGCTACATCGGCTAAGGTCCTCCCCTTACTGCCCCATCCTAAGAATCCGCCTGTATACTTGGCCCAGTTTCATAAAGCTAGAATACTATTCTGTTACTTGAAATTGAACTGACTTCCTATAAAATAAGCTGTTTTTCCACAATTTATGTAGATAATAATATAACCATATGTTATTGTAATTAAATTATTATAACTTGATAAAATGAAAAACAAAGTATTTAATTCATGTGTATTTGCATACAACATACATCATTTTACTCTTCTAAAATGGAGTCTGTCAATAAATATAATCTGTGGAGGGTTTGCGACAAGACGTGAATACATTTTGTAAGAACTCGCCGTTTATGAAAGCTCGATCAGTCATCGATCTATGCTTATGTGATGCTTATGTCTAGTTTTAAGAAAATACTGATTTTAAAACAATGCTTGGGAACTCGTGTACTCAAGTAGTCTTCAAGAGCGTGATTTCCTCCGTCTACGCCTTCAAGTAAGTGTACCTACCTATATGCGTATTAATGAACGGTTTCCAAGCATTGCACGATTTTCAACTGTCAAAGCTCTGCTTGGTGACTCTTTGAACTCTGAATAATCAAGGTATGCCGCTTGGTCAGAGATTTTTACAATTTCTGACCGGTTATTATCTACTACCTATAAATTATGATGATGATGATTTGAGATTGTAGATAAATATTACGATACTAATATGTAATAAAATATTACGATTATTTAAATTTAACGAAACCATTTTATTTCAGTAAAAGTCAAAGGCCGCAAAATCACCGCCTGCGATGTTAAATAACAAATAAATAAAAAAATAAACTTTATTTCGGCTTAATTTTATACAGGCTTCCCGTGTACATATTTTGGCAGCAGGCTTTGAAAAGAGTTACCTTTACTTGCTCCGTACACCGGGAAAACCTGCGGGCCAGCATGTTACCTGTAACGGCAGCATCTTTGAGAGCATCTTTTCTTTCTTAATAATATGTCCATGAATTTGAATTGATTGACTCTTTATGCTCATTCCATTAAGGGTAATAAATAAAGGTATTTTTATCTGAACCCTTGCCTTGGCAGACTCAAAGACCATGTATTCTGTTTTTTTGTCATTGTATGTCAGCCCATTGTCAACAGCGTATTGCTCACAGACTCCCAGCAGTTCCTATAGGCCGCCCGCCGTGGGGCTGAGCAGCACCATGTCATCTGCGTAGCTAATATTATTTATCCTTACTCCGTCTATCCGACATCCGACGCGCATGCTGCGCAGCCTCACGATGAGATCATCAACGTATATGTTGAAGAGCAGGGTTGACGTCAGCCCGCCCTGTCTTATCCCGCACTCCAACACACGCTTCAGACAGTGAGTCCGCCCACTTGACAAAGTTAGTTTGGTGTACATACCAATACTTGAGCATGTTCAGTAATTCCGCCGGCCACCCGTGTCTCTTAACTTTCTCCAAAGAACGTCATATGACACACAAGTCAAACGCTTTAGATAAGTCAAGGAAACAGGTGTGTACCGATGTCTTACGATCAGTATAGTACTGGACAGTAAGACTTACTATTGCACTTTCTGTGGACAGTCCGGATCTAAATCCGAACTGCGCGTCGTGTAGATACGTAAATTCTTCTAAGCAAGTGTTAAGCACACTGTCCAGGACTTTCGCTATGGTAGGTAGTCGCCAACGAGATAGGGTGGTAATTCCTCTTATCCGAGATATCTCCAGTCTGTCCTTCACAATGGGCACTACCAAAGTTTTCATTAAATCATGAGGTAAATAAGAATGGCATACACATTGTGAAGAACAAGACTCTCGGAAGGTGAACGCCCGCATGTCTCAGATGCACCACACTGATGCCATCATGCCCGGGAGATTTTCCGCCACTCATCTTTAATACTTTTCGTACCTGTTTTGCGGTAACGCAAATCAATGGCGTCTCTCCCGGGCATGCTGGCTCAGCCGAGGCGGGGGGTGCAGACGATGGACCTAGTGAAGACTGTACCGTAAAATGGTCTTTAAATAAGTTGGTGATCTGGTCCGGCTCGCTCTTTCCCCCCACACTCACTGGTAGACCAGGCTTAACATCAAACTTCCCCGTCGTCTTCCAAAACATGCCCAATGTTTTCTCTATGTTTTGCTAAAATGCCCATTTTGAGTTGTTTTTGATTGTTTTGGCACCATTTTAAACGGCTTTTGTTAAATATACTTACGCGTTTCAGCCATTTCTTCAAAAATTTTACCAGTTGTTGGCATAATGTGCAAAACCCAAATTTTAAAGTCAAGCCTGGCAGACCTATGAGCATCAGAGACCCACAAAGATTCAACCCACAGAGATGCCTGCCATTACTATGCCTAGGGCGCTCACAACTCTTAGTTGCTGCTCCCTATAGGACGCTCACTATGTTGGTGTAGAGCGATTCGAGCACCAATTTATGCTCGGCCAAGCTGCATGATCCGTTACCGCATTCTATGAACTTGGGCAGAAAATCTATTTTTCGTAGCCGTTCGTGACATAGTATAAGGTACTTAGCTGTTTGACTTTCATCTCTTTCCCCCCCATATAACCTTGTTCTGTTGTCGGTCTCTGACCATGCACTTTGGCCTTACAAAACTTAAGTTACACCTGATAACTAGCGGCAGATGATCGGAGACAAAAACATCCTCTAAGACATTTACCCCCCCCCCCCCCGCCAATGTCTGCCTGGCCCGACTTAGACAGACACTACACAGTGATGATGACTCATTGGTAATAGCATCTTTGGCAGGGCTCTAATCGATATGAAATGGACCTTTCGTCTACTTCAATGCCAAAAAATTTTGCCTTTCATACCTTTATTATTATTACAGTCAATGCTAATCAAACAGCGAAAACGCTAAATAAAACTGAAATTTAACATACTTAGGTATCAATTTCAGGCCAATAGTACATAGCTGTAAACATAATGTTTCAGGCATCAGTTGACCAGCTGAAACGTAAGTATTACTACGTTTTAACAAACAAGACCATAGACAAGAGACCCTATTTACTCAAGCAGACATTTTGCGAGTGCAACCAGAAAGGAGTCAGAGTTACGTTCTAATTTTACTGTTTTATAATTATTATTTATAAAACTTCCTTCCAGAGAAGACTGGCAAAACAGCCAGGTACTCTGCAAGAACGGGTGCCTAAATTGGTACACGGATGGTTCCAAAATGGGACTGGATGTAGGCTGTGGAGTGTATGGAGAGCGACCTAGGTTTGGCAAAAGTACAAACCTAGGTAATTCTAATTAGGTACGCCTCTATCTTCCAAGCTGAAGTATTCGCCGTTTTAGAATGTGCCGATATAAATCTGGAAAAGCGCTACTCCAACCAAACGATCTTTATCAACTCTGACAGCCAGGCGGCTCTCCTAGCACTGGACTCGAAGGTCATCACATCTAGGTTAGTCGAGGACTGTATGTCACGCCTAAACGCGCTTGGCTTAAATAACAGTCGTCCTAAGATGGGTATCGGGACACGCAGGAATCAACGGCAATGAGTGTGCCCACGAACTTGCTCGTTCCGGGGCCAAGGGGACTCAGCTGGGCCCCGAGCCGTTCTGTGGCATACCTAAAAGCCTGGCTAACAGAACCCTCTTGGATTCCTGCTTCGAGGAAGCTTCCAAGCTTTAGAAGAATTCCTTGGGCATGATTCACTCTAAGTCATTAATAAAAGCCTTCGATAAACGCTTCACCAACCGAATCCTAGCGCTAAGCAGAAGCAACCTTCGCATTATGACGAGCCCTAACTGGACACTGTCGCCTTAACAAGCATAATGTTCAAACTGGGTCTTAGCGACACAAATCCTGCAGATTCTGTGAAGAGGCGGTGGAAACCCCTCTTCATCTGCTAGGAGAGTGCGGAGCACTGATGCAAAAACGTAGCATCCATCTGGGCAAGCACCTGCACAGCCCAGACGAGCTACGAGCCATCACCCCGAAGAAAATCCTGCAGTTCCTAGCAGCTGCAAGGGTTAGTGGCGAACTATGAACATCGCAGCTTCAGGGCTGAACACTCGAGTGGCGATCACAATAGGCCTATCATGGCCGTAGTGACACGAAAGCCACCTAAAGTATTATATAAAAATAAAATAAAAAATTATAATATTAGGTCCTTACATATGAAATTGGCGTTTTTCGTACTGGCCACTTTAATCACAAATTTCTCCTCTTTGGTAAGGAATTCCAAATTCAAATTTGTACAGCTATAGACTCATGTATTTGTGCTTCGATGATCGTCATTCATTTGTTTTTTTTCTTCTGTTTTTTTCTGTTTGCGTCACTCATTTTACAAAATGGAAAACTTAAAATATCGCATTATTTACGAGTACGAGTTCCGCCGTGGCACTAGTGCTGCGGAAACAACTCGAAGGGTGAGTGATGTGTATGGCGGTCGTGTTGCAAAAGAAAACACAGTTCGTTTTTGGTTCCAACGTTTTCGTTCTGGAAATTTTGACCTGCAGAACAAGCCCCGTGGACGGCCTGAGACACAAGTTGATAATGAAGAGTTGAAGGCTATTGTGGAAGCGGATCCATCGCAAACCACGTCCGAGTTAGCTGCAGGCTGCGATGTTAGTGATAAAACTGTTTTAATTCACTTGAAGCAAATTGGGAAGATTAAAAAGCTTGAAAGGTGGGTACCTCACGAATTGACTGAAGCAAACCGGCAAACGCGCGTCGACTGCTGCGTTACATTACTAAACCGGCACAATAATGAAGGTATTTTAAACCGAATCATTACCTGTGATGAAAAATGGGTTCTTTACGATAATCGGAAGCGCTCAGCGCAATGGTTGGATCCTGGCCAGCCAGCCAAATCCTGCCCCAAGCGAAAATTAACCCCAAAAAAGTTACTTGTAAGCGTTTGGTGGACTAGTGCCGGTATTGTTCATTACAGTTTTCTCAAATCTGGCCAGACTATTACGGCTGATGTCTATTGTCAGCAATTGCAAACCATGATGGAAAAGCTAGCGGCTAAACAACCTAGGCTGGTCAATCGCTCCACGCCACTGCTGCTTCACGACAACGCTAGACCACACACTGCGCAACAGACGGCTACTAAATTAGAAGAGCTTCAATTGGAAAGTCTAAGACATCCTCCGTACTCCCCGGACCTTGCTCCAACAGATTACCATTTTTTTCGAAATTTGGATAACTTCTTGCAAGGGAAAAAATTCAACTCCGATGGGGCAGTCCAAATCGCCTTCAAAGATTTTATTGATTCCCGTCCGACTGGTTTTTTTAGTAAAGGGATCAATGAACTACCTATAAGATGGCAAAAGTGCATAGAAAATAATGGTTCATACTTTGATTAATTAAATATATTATATTAAAAAATATTCGACTTTTTGTTCCTCCCATACAAAACGCCAATTTCATATGTAAGGACCTAATATTTATAGATTTACTTGAGCAGATTCTACACTAGAGTAGAGCTTACGTAATGACTGCTTATTATGCTTGAGCAAGCTTTCATAATACGGGCCTAATCTCCGAATACTCAAACGCAACTCAGATTTGAGCACGTCTCAAGTCGCGTTTTCTTTGAGTTTTCAATGAAAATCTGTCAGAAATTCGTTACTTGAGACGCGCTTAAAAATGAGTTGCGTTTGAGTAGTCGGGCGTTAATGTATAAAACCGATACGCTTCTGAAGCGCGACAGCACACCGCACAACAGTGGTTTAGCTTGAGATGCTCGTTCGCGAGACTTGGCGCAGCCTCGCGAGACTGCTCGAGACTGCGTTTCCTAGGGCCGCCCGCGCCGCCCCGCCACCGGCTCTAACCAAACCGGAGCGGCGGGGCGGCGACAAGTATAACCACAACATTGTATTATAATTAATAACTAAGCATCAGGGGAAAAATAACGTCGCATGATCACCGCAATATATTAGGGATTCCATCGCTCTATTGTTTTGACACATGGTAGGGATTCATGCTTATGGGCATTACCCCCCGTGAGATAAAAGACAATAAGGCCCTTATCAGGGGGGAGACTGCTGGACCCTGTCTAGCAGTGGACCAATATAGGCTGTGGAGGAGGAGGGGTTCGCTCTCCGCTTTGGTAGAGACCGGCTAGCGGCTCTCAAACCAGATGTAAATAAAACAACAAAAAGTCCAAATCGATCAATAGAGTTTCACTGCCTTTATTCATTTATCTATACAAAATATTAAATCAGAGAGCTTGGAACTGGATAAAAATTATGTAAATCCCTACTAGATTACTAATTTCATACACGATGTACCTAAATGGTTTTTGAACAAATAAAATAAACTTAACTATAGCCTAAAACAATTAATAAATGAATAATACAATTAATAAGTAACTTCGTTCATTCTTCATGTAAACCGCGCCGCCATATTAAGGCATGTAATATTATTCAACATTCTGAAAAAATATAATCGCTTGTGGCTTACGTTTTCCACTGAATATTAATCTGTGGTAGCAGGTGAATGACCTTCAGTATTGTGCGCTAATTTGACTATCACTGTATTAAGTTTTGTAACCATTTTACTCCGAAATTATTAACATAAAACTCAGGCAAATACATATACACAATATTGGGAACATCACATAGGGAACTGACGGACTGGTGGATGAAGTGCATGCGAAGCCGCGGGCAGAGGCTAGCGTCAGAGAAAGCTTCCCGCGCACATTACCTCGTGTGTTCATAAGTTTTGAGACGAACTTATTTAATTAATTTAAAAAGAAAGTAATTCATGCAACCTTTTTTAAACTTTTAAAATTTTTAATTTCGAATGTTTTGAATCAGAAAAAATATACATTTGAATATTTGTTTCATTTTCCGTGAAAATTGGGCCAACAAAAGATTTGCGTGCGACTGTAATTTCACTGTTTCAAGCAGGAAAAAAACCAATGCAAGTTTTTAGTGAAATCCAAAGTTTGGGATGTAGTCGGAACTTTGTGTATTATACCATAAAGAGGTACAAGGAGACCGGCTCTTTAGAAGACCGTGGAAGATGTGGCCGCCCGCGGTCTGTAAGGACGCCCGCCAACATCAAAGTAATCAGAGAGCGAATTCGTCGCAACCCTTGCCGGACTCAAAAGAAATTAGCTCTGCAGACCAACATTTCGCGAATATCGGTGAACAGGATACTTAAATATGATCTTAAACTAAAGGCCTACAGTCGAAGGAAAGTGCATTATTTAAAAGAGCGTCTTCGTAAATTGCGACTGGAACGATGTCGGAACCTATTGAGGAGACACGATCCAAAAAATATCCTGTTTACCGATGAAAAGATCTTCACGGTGGAAGAAAAGTTTAACCGGCAGAACAATAAGGTTTACGCCAGAAGTTTAAAGGACGTCCAGCCATCTGTACGCAATGTCCAGCGCACTCATCATCCAGCAAGTGTGATGGTTTGGTGGGGTGTTTCCTACGAGGGGGTCACTTCGCTTCATTTTTGCCAGCAAGGCGTCAAGGTGCAAGGCACAAAATTACCAAACCGGAAGCGGTGGTTAAACCATTAAATGATACGCTATTCGCTGGAAAATACTGGGTTTTCCAACAGGACTCTGCTCCCTCCCATAAAGCTAAGACTACCCAAAGTTGGCTGGAGGCCAATTTGCCAGGCTTCATTCGGAGCGAAGATTGGCCCTCGTCAAGCCCTGACTTGAATCCTTTGGATTATTCTTTATGGACGGAATTGGAGCTGAGGGCATGCAGAAAGTCTCACCCAAACCTGGATTCTCTCAAGCGAGCCCTTATTAAAGAATCGAAACGGATTCCCATTGAAAAGATTCGTGCCGCCATAGATGAATGGCGCACGCGTTTGAAGGCCTGCATTGAATGCAAAGGCGGCCATTTTGAATGATTTATTTTTAAATACAGATCTAGATGTCAGTAGTTTTAATTTTAATATCCAATAAATGAATACTCAACTTAGCTCCAAAAATATTTTAGTTTTACTGTGTCTCAAGATTTATGAACACACGAGGTATACATTCAGTCATACCATAACAATATGTTTATACTTGATACTAGAATCCAAGAGATTTTTTTGTAAACAAACGACATTAATTTATGAAAATTTGCAAAAACTAATAACACTAACACGGTAACAGCAAGGTAACCACTGAAAACAAAAACATTAAACACGCGGAGCGAAAAAGCGTCAATTCGAGTGCGAAAACGGACGAGAGACTTGAGTTTGCTCCTAATCCTATAAATCAGTGTAAATATATTTGACACAAGGGTTGGTTCAGATTATTCCAGTAGTATTCCAGTCCAGCGATCGAATCCAGCGCAAGACTGCTACTGGAATAATGAGAACCCTCACTGCACAGTATTGTAATAAGACTCACTGAAATGGGCACATTCCATTGACTGTTATATAAAATACTTTGCAGTATATTTTGATTCGCTGGATTACTGGACTGAAATAACGTAAACTGACCTTCATTTCTTCGGTTTTCTAATGCCTTTATTTACAAAAAATATCTAGGATTCTAGAACCGAGTACAGATTGTGGTTTGATAATATCAAATCAAATGATATATTTTTTCCTTTACATTTAAGGACTACATTGATAAACACATTTTAAAAATAAAAAAAATTAATTCAGCCTTAAAAAATGCAAATTTTACCGCAATGCTGTATGCGGCACACAATAACTACTATCCGGATTGATAACAATACAGTATGCGGCACACAATAACCATTACCCGGCTTAATAGCAATACAATAACGTTCAAACTATGAACAGCAACAATCAAGCAGATTACATTTTGGTACTAAGGTACTGGTACTCGCCAGCCGTGCGAATCGCGACCTTATGTCCACTTCAATTATCGACATTCTAAGATCAAAAATTCACCTTCGCAGTTTCCTGAAACAAACGTAAATTTATTGAATTAGCATTTAAGCCTTGGTATCTTGCTTGATCATTATGCAGTACGCTGCATTATGCGGTGCCGGACACAATCGTATGAAAAACGTCTATACTCTGTTCACGGAGACAAGCTAATATAGCGCGCGCTCTCTTGCGCAATAAAATTGTACGAAAGTGAAAAGGACGGGACTACTAGCGTGAGAGACTAAGATTGGTCAGTGGGAGTGACCATTATTTTAAAATGTAAAGCTATGTTTAGATTGCTCACTTCAAACTATTACTTACATTATTCACTAGCTTTTGGCCCGGGGTTTTGTGGATGAGTGGGTTATTGATAATTGACCTACTTATTATGATACTGTGAACCTAAAAATATATATTTTGTTTAATTTGGGTAGTGTACAAAAAATAAAACATCAGAAATTTTCTTACAAATTTATTCACTTTCTGATTCATTTGAATCTGAATCATACTCCAAGCTTATAATAAAACGTTCTGCCATATTTTCTACGTTCCTATCCATAACATCCATACCAGGCTTTACTACATCACGTCCGCACAAGAGACAGATAAGACTAACTTTTGGCCACACAGCGTGCACAGTGTGCACGTGCCCTATGTTCGTTATCTGCGACCAATAACGTGCAGTCTATGATTTCCCTATTAGCTTGTTTCGGCGAACAGAGTATAGAGTGGTATTTCGTTCCGTCGAAGTCTGCGTCAGCGGTAAGGGGCAGTACGCAGTGTACTGCGTGCAGTGATCAAGAGAGCAAGGCTTTGTGCGGTGTGACGCTTAGATTTTACACCACCAAGATTATGGCAACTGGGCAAAATCAACAAATATCTGCAGATCGTACAAACATTTGTTCCGAGGCGGGAAAAGCCCTCAACCTCCTGCGTCGCAGGCAGACCTGCGCCCGATGCGCCACCAGCAGGGCTAAGGTGTTTCTTCTCGATAACTCGAGAAAAATGGCGGCATCTCGATTTATCGACCGATGCTAGCATGCAGCACAAAATGTCATCACGTCTCGTCACGTGAACGTTTTTAGTGAATGTATTTCTTATCTGTGGTAACCTTTCTCGTCAAACGCTAAGATGCGCACCAAATTTTCTCAACTTTTGACAGTTTAGCGCGGGATAACTATCGTTTTTCAATTTGAGCACGAGAATTCTCGAGAACTTTTTCTTGATTATTTTCTTCGAATTTTCTTGGTTTTAGTGGTCCCGTATCAATATTATTTATTGGTGGTGTATATTAATAGAGACATGAAAGATTATGTAGAAGAATCTGATTTAATTACCAGTAGGTACCTACCAAGTATTTATGTACCTACTTATTGTAGGTACTTACTCAAGGTGAAGCTTGGGAACGGTCCCTGTATGATGATAATTAAAGGGTTACGTATTATTGTAAAATATCTCCAAAAGCTATGTAGTTCTACTTTAAGCGCTAAGGGTGAAGCACATCATGTACTTGCTCACATTTTTCTTGACCTTGTTATAAGATAGGTCATGAGTCAGGCATGTGCATAATAGAAAACATACTTAATACATACATAGTGTAGCTACTAAACTGAAGCGGAGATTTACGCCCGCCAATGTTGAAAGAGCTTCTTCTTCTTTTTTTTTTGTTTGGTTGTGTTTCGACTGTTTACCACCATTCTACCAGTGAAAATGATCAAACTACCAATAAGAAGGTTCGTTTATTTCTTCCCTGCAGTTCACAAAAACCATATACAATTGAATGAACTAAACGGGTGTTCGTCTGGGTGGCTGTCTCTACGCGAGGAATACTCGACAACGAGTATTATATCTTTCGTGGTGCGCATGTTAGAGTAAATGAGAAAACAACTGACGACGACAAAAATAGACTTAACGCGCGCGACGTCGTTCGTGGCGCGCATCTTAGCCCTGCAGGTCGTAAATGTTGAATATATTACCTGTTGAGAGGCTTCTCTTGGTAGGAGACCACCTTGTTCCTGGCGCGGCGGCTGCGCGCCGGCCCCGCGGCCCCCGCACCGCCGGCCTCGCTGCCGCTGTCGCTGTCCCGGCTCTCACTGCTGCCCACGCGACTGACAACGTACAAAACAACGTTTACTTACTCGTTTGTTACGGCTAGCAAAGCCGGTACTGACTGGTGTTAGGGCCAAACTCCACCAAAGCGGAGAGGAGATGTGGTTTAAACAACCGTCGTTATTCACACATCTCGTCTCCGTTCAGCTTCAGTGGATTTCACCGAGCGGAGATAGATCATATTTGTGTAGCGCAACCGAAGCGGAGATGAGGCGACCGCCGGCACGAAGCGTAGCGTGATCGATGTTAGAGGCGCCGCTAGTGCATTCATCTCAACAATCATCAAACGCTCGCCGCACGCAGCTCAGTTCCGCTCCAGCCAGCACACATCCCCGCTCCAGTCTAGCCTGTACGCATCTCCGCACAGCTTCAGTGGATACACCCTAGCTGAAAAACTTCTCGTCTCCGCTTCGGACATCACCGATTTGGTGCTTGCGCAACGTACATAATAAGTTACGCCGTGTGCTAAAATCAGTCTCGTTGCTCGTTGCGAGCGCCTTCTCTCCCTGTACTGACTGCACGAACGCTAGCTGTGTAACACGTTACAATACCCGGCTTTAAACTCTGTACAGAGGCGTTCACCGATAGGTTACTCGACAGGCTCCAATTCTCTTAACATCATCAGTTTTAGATTGTATATTACATTTGTTGTGTTGTATATTACATTTGTGGTATTGTATATTGCATTTGTTTTTGGTTAGATAGAACCGACATCACCTGTCGGCCGCAAGACGCCGGGCATGTGGACCGGATGGGTCGGCCCGGTGCAGGGAACCTCCCTCTTTGCGCATTCCACCTTCAGCCCCCAAAATCAAGACTTTTGCATGCACGCGAAATCCAAAAATTAAATAATGAAGAAATCAATCTTTAATGGAGTCTATGGTCAAAGTAAATTTAGAAATTTATTCTATGTAAGGATATATCAGACTCGCCTGCGCATATCCTGCCTTCGATTCCGACTTTCCCGACTCTCCCTCTCCTGCTTAACCCTTGTCTCTTCCTCCTCACTTTCATCCATACGGCTGTCTCTCTCCTGACTGGAGCGGTCAGACCGCCGCTCGCGGCAGGGCCGTGGGTCGTGCGGGGGTCGCCTGTGGTCGGTGGGCCGCCAGAGGTCGTGGCTGGGGCGGCGCGCGCGGCGAGAACTGTGCACCGGCTCTCCTGATCCTCCAGGGTCTTGGATTGTTTCTCTGTTGGGAAGGACGTGCGTATATATAATTGTACATATAAATGTAATGGCTGTAAACGTGTATTTCATAAGATAAACACTTTTTCGCAGAGGTAACACAGCCTGAATTATCAAGATATCAAGATACGTATGCATATTAATCTAACGCCGCTACCGCACAGCACAAAAATGTGCATTTAAATATGGGCTTTAACTCTACATGATACATTTACAGAGACAAAATGACTTGCCACAAGCTTCAAACGAGGTCCACGAGCGGTCTGTCATCTGATGCCGTCAATATGAAATGCATCTAAATGTTACGAATTAAAGACCATATTTGAATGCACATTTTTGTGCGGTAGCGGTGCGCCCCTAATCTGCGACAACCTTGAGGCTCAATTCACATTGGGATGGCAGCGGTGGGCAGAGGCGCGGCGAGCACTTTCAGTGTCAAATAATTTTTAACTTTATCTACACGATTGAAAGACAAGTATCGATTAAAAAGGTCAAAAAAGGTGGCTGCCTGCTGCGTGAGCAAGCTCCCCGCCATGCGCATCCTGCCAGCGGTCCAGCCCGCGTCGCTGTGCGGCGAGAATTGAACAACATGAAGCACATTAATGGGAATACATCATTTTCACATCAGATGCAAGAACCTACTGTCAGGTCGTGTACAGTTGGCTCCTGATTGAAATCTAATAACTTTTAAACATCAAAAAGTCATGAACTTGTGAACGTTGGCAGCAATACAGTACTCACGAGACTATAACCCCTGGGACGGTGGCTCCGTTAGGGCTGGGCGCGTCCAGCAGCTCGCGGTCCAGGCTCAAATCTGAGGCGCGGCGCTTGGGCGCGGGGGAGGGGGAGGGCGGCGAGGAGGGACCACCGGGGGAGAGCGCCTCCAGCCGCATCTTGGCTACCATGACCTTGAGGACGCGCCCGTTGTTGCTGTGGACATGGCACACGTTGTAGATGTAGCAGGTGTACGCGTGTATAGGGATGATTATCCTACAAATGCAATCCGGTAATGAACGACCGTGAAATCTAGTAGTGATAATTTCATGGTCTTGATATTTTATGGCACATTGGCGCCGCTTAGGCAGCGAACTCTAAACCTTAGCAAAGTATAGGGGAACTGCTTGTTGAGAATAGATGGAATGCTACTAGATAATGTTCTATGTCCTGCCATCAGTAGCCCTGTTTAACACGTTCCCTGTGTATGACCCATCGGTGGTGCATTTTGAAGTTCTGATCGTACGTGCATGACACACATATGGGGCATGAGCCCTTGCAAGTTTAACGGCTCGTAAAATAATACACGTATGAGTTTATCCACTTTTATCGGCATACACGTGTAGCCAATGAACTAAAATTCAAATTGACAAGAAAAGCGGAGGACTTTTCATTTAGGGTTGCCAGTATCCTACCATCAAAAGTAAAAGTATTTTAGGTAAAAATAAAATAAAATTGTTATGTATTGTAAGCATTATTTTTAATGAACACTGTTATAACAATTAAGACAAAAAGCTTTTCGGCAGTTCAAGCACTTCATATCCGTTCTTTTGGACTTGCTTCCACTGCTGTTTGGCCTTCTTCTGCCAAAATTTTATAGCAGCCGATGCAACGTTTTCTTCTAATTTTTTTTTGGTTCGCTCCTCAGGATTTTCTCAGGAAAGCAGCTCGTTTAGGCTGGATCTAGAAGAACGTGATGTATGCAGTCCTCCAGAAGGCACAGGAACTTGAAATTTCAGGAGATTTGGTGCTCTCGGTCGATTCATGATGCAAAATATCAGCAGTATCGTTTTGAGTAGGTCCTATCGTCTAGCAGTAACGCGAGACAAGCGGAAAATGGTCGTTTGTGATGACTTGACCGTCACCTTGACATTAGTAATTTGACACTGACATTGAAAAGCAAAGTAGACACTGGCAGTAGACAGATTCAACATTTTTTTTTCCTGACGAACGTGTATAACATTTATGTGGGTCACGGTAACAAGAGCTCATAAGTGCATGACCCACAGATGAATCATAGAGTAAAGAGCTCAAACGTGCATGACTCACGGATGGCTCATTTACAAATATTTTTTTTGTTAATAAAGGGGGGCAAAAAAAT
This sequence comes from Eupithecia inturbata, assembly GCA_963662085.1. Classification (NCBI taxonomy): domain Eukaryota; kingdom Metazoa; phylum Arthropoda; class Insecta; order Lepidoptera; family Geometridae; genus Eupithecia; species Eupithecia inturbata. The sequence goes on along the minus strand of OY759180.1, from coordinate 1,089,983 downwards.
AAATAATAATGTTTCGCCACAGTCAGTCAGTTTATATGCTACCCCAATATAATATCCACATTAAGCGTTTGCACGTAGATGGTAGACTCCATAATCTTGGCTGCACAGGGAACGCCATGCCCTGCCATGCCCTCTTCTCGTCCTGGAGTGGAGGGAGATGATGAAACGAGGTCTGGAAGATCGAGAGTCACGCTACCTCGCAGCAGTTTTCTAAAGTGATCTAAGTCTCTGCAAGACATTTGTTGGGCCCATGATGAATACCAACCTGTTCCGTCTGTGTTGAGGTCTGGGAGAGAAGTGTTCTCTCCGCGGCGTGACGACCGGCGGCGAGGACGTGCGCTTGCGGCGCCGGACTGTGGGGGAGAACTCTTGGGTCTGCCGGCCTGCCACGCGGGGGACACTCTGCAACGGATTCAAATACATATACAATATGATGAAAGGTTCAGAATAATCCGACTAGATTAGGCTAAGGACTAGTTAGCACAAAATGGAGCCGAAGCTGCCGTCCTAGAGAAGTAACACGACACAGTGTTCAGCTGACAACATCCCTATCGGTGGTCCCAAGTCTCAACAAGTTAAATTACCTTATGTAGATGTCAATACGCCTATTGTTATGAATACTGGAAGGTGTAGGAAAGTGCATGTTATAATGCGCCCCTTGACTCAACGGACTTTTTGAACACTGTATCAAATTGGTTCAATGACCTGTCAAATGAACCAAAAGTATGACCAAAACTAATACCTCGACATCCTTGAGAGCATGATATAGAGACATACTGAACATTGTATTCTGTATTTTTTGCAGTCATACACTCAAGCTGTCACTAGGCGAGTTTAAACTGGTCATGGTCACACACAGTATGTCACAGAACCTACCCATTTAGGTTGTTGTAAAGGAATACTGGCGAGGTACAATGCCTTTCTACATGAAATGCACTTACCCAATATTTACTACACTAAATTACAAATCGCTGAAAGTATAGTTGAAACGTCGTAGAGTCGTAACAGTCAATAAGTTCTGTAGCACAATACACAACATAATATGACGCTATAAATCCACACTAAAATTATAAATTCGAAAGTAACCCTGTGTGTATATTACCTTTTCACACCTAAACAGCTGAATGGATCTCAATGAAATTTGGCAGGGAGGTAAATGTTATCCTGAGGACGGACATAGGCTACTTAAAAAGCGCGTGCGAAGCTGCGGGCAGCAGCTAGTATATAATAAATGGAGCATTTTGTATGAGCATCTATTGATCTGTAAGCATATGTACCTCAGGTGGGTCGTCACTCCTGGCCGCAGTCACCGGGGTGGTTCTAATCTCCTCCACCTCGGTTGTGGAGTCCGGCTCCAAGCGACCACCAGTTTTAGGCGGGGCACTCTGAAAACCAGAATTTAATACAATATGAACGGAAGACACCGATGATGACAGAACGGGCAAATTTGCCATATTTTTTCAGGAATACAAAAGCGAACAAGCCTTTAAGTGTTCTAAATATTCCTCCATATTTATATTAATCAAAATACATACGAGTAAATATTAGGCATGTGAAAGTAACCAGACATAGCACAGGCTTGCCTCGTGCGGGTACCCGTACCTCCCACCCACCGGACTTGTATGTCTATACTCAGAGCTACAATCTAAATCAACAAGGTAGCCACTAAGAACAAAAACTTCAATATAATTAGGTACACACGCGCAGCAAAAAAGGGACAAAAACGAAAACGGACGAGAGGCGAATGAATAAAAGCTGCCAAAGCGTGATTAGCTCCGATTATACCAGTGTCGTAAAATAATTTACTCTCAGTTTGTAAAAAAAATATCTAAGGTTCTAAAACCGAGTTATAAGTGTAGGAATCGCGGCTAGCTCTTCCCGGGATGCTGATATAAAAGTCGAGTATATGTAACAATAGCTGTATTGTATAAAACTACGACTAATATGGATGTTAATGAGTGCGATTGAAATGGCTGCTGCTGATGCACTGACCTCCGTAGGCGCCCGGTCCGCGCTCGCGGCACGGGTAACCTACTTAGGTCAAACTGCTGATGATGCTAAATACATACCTACGTGATCGATGTATCGAACATACTCCCGAGGGCGAGGTACGAGATGAGATTGGGATGAGGCGCTACAATTGAGGGATTAGTATTACAGAGATGATCAATGTTGTGCTTAGGCTAAGTGAATGTTAGGACAATGCTTTAATGTTTCATAATCTAAGTGATTGCTGATGGCTTGATTACAAAACTAATCCCAATTCAATCGTAAAAACTGATTGTCTGTTGGACCACCGCACAGTCCCACTGGCACCATGCCCTAGCTCGGGCACGGGTTGCCTACGCGCACTAACACTAGCTCTGCTGGAGGACGCCTCCTTCGGCGGGAAAGGCGCGGGTGGCGGCGGGGGCGCGGGCTCGCGGTTCCACGGCGCGCGCGAAGGACGCGCTGACAGCTCGTCTGCTTCGCCTCCACAGGAACGCCAGGAACGCTGCGACGCCTGCTGCTAATACGCTGTACGATATTGCGTATTGGTGAATATCGTGAGTTGTTAGTGTCACCTCCTGTTGAGCTGCTTCCTTCATCGCGCTGATTTGGTCGCCGAGCTGCTGTAGCGAGGAGTGGAGGTGATGATCTTGTCTTGGTTCGATGAATTGTAAGCCGTTTGTCCTACGGCTGCTGCTGGACTCTGCGTGGGTTGCTCCCCACCGCAGTTCTGGCTGAAGATGCTGAGGGCGCGAGCCGGGCGGCTCGCTGCTGCTGGTGCGTCGCGGGTGCGGTTCGCTCCGCACGACTGCTCTGTGCTGGTACTGAGGGCGCGAGCGGTTCGCTCACTGCTACTGCTGGCTTGACTGGGTAGCTCCCCACGTCAGGTGCCGATGATAGCTTTCCAATAAGCTCACTGGTAAAGCTAAGATCACTGCAATCCAATGGCAGCTGGTACGTTCGAAGCACTCACGGTACGACTGTTTACGACCGCGCTATGAATCCTCGAACGATATCTCGAAGGACCATGTAGGAATCGCGGCTAGCTCTTCCCGGGATGCTGATATAAAAGTCGAGCATATGTAACAATAGCTATATTGTATAAAACTACGACTAATATGGATGTTAATGAGTGCGATTGAAATGGCTGCTGCTGATGCACTGACCTCCGTAGGCGCCCGGTCCGCGCTCGCGGCACGAGTAACCTACTTAGGTCAAACTGCTGATGATGCTAAATACATACCTACGTGATCGATGTATCGAACAATAAGTTTCTTCAACAAATAAATAATTTTGTATTTGATGTAACTCTGTCTGTTAACTTTTTCTAAAACCTGCGCAAATTTTTATGAACTCTCGGAAGTACGCGCGAGTGCCTGCGCATAGCTTATTTTAAGGTGTCAGAGGGACGCGGAAATGCGCCCGCTCGCACCGCGCCGCACACCCGCTCGCGCCCTGCAAGCGCCGCCGCCCTGTGAGTTAGAGTGAGTGCTACGTTCCTACACGAAACACAATGCGCGTTGCCGTTTGAAAGTACAGTCGAGTCGAGTATCATTTTATATTGTTGTTATTTTGTTAAGTGCTGTTATTGTTATTCTTCTTTTTTCGTGTTAATTTACACGCGTTATTTACATTATAAATTATTTCACAAATGTTTTTTTGCTTGTTTTTCTGGAAAAAGAAAAACCTGCTTCTGCTGGCAGAAGCAGGTTTTGTCATGAAATTATAACAAAAAAAACCCCTGTAATTTCAAAAAAATAATATTAAATAATGTAAGAATACACGTAAAAAAACACGAATATGAAAAAAAAACAGTAATTTCAAAAAATCTCAGAAAAAAATTTGATCCCTCTGGGTTCAAAATGAATACCCTTTACGCTACTAAGCCTAAAAGCACGCCACGAAAGACCCTGTATTAGTATACTAGAGCCCGCGGCTTCGCACGCGTTTTTCCGGTATCAAAATTACCGATTATTTATGCCAGGTCTACAACTACATCAATGCAATTTCAGCACGATCGGATCGGTTCAGTAACATTGCCGTAAAATTTAACAAGCATCCAAAAACCTTCACAAAATTCCGTCTTTATTATTTGATATTAGTTTGTGTGTTTGTGTTATTTTATTATTAAAGCTTTTTAAAACCACTCCCTGGGTAGGTATGTAGGTCCTATAAAAAATTTAATCTCTTACAGTAATGATTATGCACTCAACTGTACCATGCGCAGTTTCGCATTCGAGGCTATGTTCTCAGAGTTCATACAAATTTACTCTGCCTATCATCATCATCATCATCAACAACCTATCTTAGTCCACTGCTGGACATAGAGCTACCGTGAAATGATACTCCAACGATGATAATTCGCAACTGGTTTATTTGTTAGATATAAGTTAACATGAAGACATTATGCGGAAGATAAGAAATCACGTTGATACATAACCTTACGTAGATATTGCTAAGCTATAATAACTAGGAAGTTAGGTAACCTTGATATCACACGCATAGACTGAATAACACATTGTACCTTGTACATCTTGGCCACTAGAAAAAGGGAAAACAATGTAATGTGTAAGAACTGTGTAACACAAGAATCCAGACACAACTAGGATTCTTCCCTGATAATGTCACTACATTGTACCTCGTACATCCTGGCCACTCGCAAAAGGAAACATGTATTTATTAAAACAAGACAACAAACAAAGTATTCAAGTAAAAGTGTAAAAAACTATTGTAAATGAAAAAGTAAATAAATGTAAACTATAAAATGTATGAGACATTGAGATCTGAATGTACCTACTTATGTTTTCAATTGTCACTTTCTAAAGTGGGAATATTTAACCCTAAGCTAAATCGCGAAACACTGCGCTGCTTCGTTGCGTGTTTCTACTGTCGGGATATTCAACCCTGAGCTCCTTCGCGAAACACTCAGCGCTGCTTCATTCTACGCTGCTTAATGCTGTGCTGCCTTAGGGCCTTCCACAAGGGCCGCCGAGTTGATCGTCGCTGTCGGATTAGGTCCTGCGTCGGTTCGCTGCGCCCTTCTCCGTCGTTGTGTACGAGAAGAACATTGGCTTAGGCTTTTATGACTTCTATTTTTTCCAAGGGATTCGGTTTGTAACTGATGCACGCTGTGGCGAATCTCTTCTATCTGCTGCGTCATAGCCTTAAATCGAATGTTCATAGTATCCTCGATCGTTTTCATAACTTCGTATCCGATATGTTCGCCATTCCTGATAGTCGGCTGCACATGAGAATTCTCGGATGGTCCAGGTTTCCAAAATGCGTCATGCAATAAAGAATTGTGTCGACCTTGGCAAACTCTACATGAGCGCCTTGAACGGCACTGACCTACCTCATGCTGAAGTAGGCAATTTTCACAAATGCATCGTTGCATTTAACTTGTCTTTGGCATTTAGTTCTATAAAATCATCACATTTGTATATTGCGTGATTGTGGCTACAATAAGGACAGGTCAGTAATGTGCAAGCTGTTGAAATAAATCCAAGGTCGCCTGACTTACTGTAGCTTGATTGTTGCTGATTATTTAGCTTGCTGCATGGTCCCTTTGACTGGCTGAAGGGTTTCTTTGCTTGAAAGGGATTTGATCTCAAGGGATGCCGCACTAAAGTATCCATATCCTTCTTCATCGTGAGTGAACTGGATTTCGGGGGCTTCAGCACTGTTGTATCCTTTCCCCTTTTCATGAATGGTGCTAGATTGCTGATCTTATTTTCCATGAAGTCCAGAAGCTTACCTAGTCTGTCTATACTTGTCAGAAGATGCTTATGAGTCTTCTGACTAGCTGGATCCTTGAGGAAGTTGGTCCTGATGTGTAACATAGCTTCAAGAATCTCCTCAAGGTTCTCCTTCAAGTTATCCGTGATTAGAAGGAAAACAAGACCTCTTTGATACAGGATACTTGTCCAAGAGCTGCTCTGAGATGTGGGTTCCGACGGGCAATGTAGGGAACACAATCATTTCACGGTACCTCTAACATACTTCGAACCGGATTCACAGTCTAAATCCGCGGTCGCGCTCACCACTGTCTCTAGAAGGACAACGTGATAACATACGTTACTAAAACGTTATCATAAGGCTACTACGTTGCATACACACGTAGTATTGTGCGAATTGTGTTCCCTACTTTGCCCGTCGGAACCTACATCGCAGAGGAGCTCTTGGGATGCGAATTGTGTTCCCTACATTGCCCGTCGGAACCCACGTCTCAGAGCAGCTCTTGGACAAGTATCCTGTATCAAAGAGGTCTTGAGAACAAAGAGGTTTACCTTCTAATCATGGATAACTTGTAGGAGAACCTTGAGGAGATTCTTGAAGCTATGTTACACATCAGGACCAACTTCCTCAAGGATCCAGCTAGTCAGAAAACTCATAAGCATCTTCTGACAAGTATAGACAAACTAGATAAGCTTCTGGACTTCATGGAAAATAAGTTTAGCAATCTAGCACCATTAATGAAAAGGGAAAAGGATACAACAGTGCTGAAGCCCTCGAAATCCAGTTCACTCACAATGAAGAAGGATGTGGATACTTTAGTGCGGCAGCCCCTGAGATCAAATCCCTCTCAAGCAAAGAAACCCTTCAGCCAGTCAAAGGGACCATGCAGCAAGCTAAATAATCAAGAACAATCAAGCTACAGTAAGTCAGGCGACCTTGGATTTATTTCAACAGCTTGCACATTATTGACCTGTCCTTATTGTAGCCACCATCACGCAATATACAAATGTGATGATTTCATAGAACTAAATGCCAAAGACAAGTTAAATGCAACGACGCAGTTAGCCATTTGTGAAAATTGCCTACTTCAGCATGAGGTACACTGCCGGCCAAAAGTTTGAGACCACCTACATCAAAGTAGGAAAATGAAATAAAACTCAAAATACAAAGCAAGAGGTTTAATTATGACTTAAAATACTTATTTCCTAATACACATACATTATGAAGAAAACAAAAAAATCAAGAAAAATCAACCATTTACTTTAAAAATGTCGCTCATATTTTATACAGATTTTTCGTCGAAAAACCCTCCCTTGCATTTTATTACTACATTCACTATTCTTGGCATACGAGCAATCAATTTGTCGATTGTATCTTGTGATATATTGTTCCAGCTTTCTTGTAAAGCCTTCCACATGTCTTCTTGCGAAGTGGGACAACAACTGCGCACATTTCTATCAAGCTCTTCCCACAAAAGCTCAATCGGGTTGAGATCTGGACTCTGAGGGGGCCACACCATGTTTTTTAAAACCCCTTCTGTTTCTTTGTGTTCTAAATAACCCCTGCATAATTTTGAACTATGTTTTGGGTCATTATCTTGTTGGAAAAAAAAATCCATCTCCAATTATTCTTGAACCAGACGGAATGGCATTTTGCTGTAGTATTCGTTTATATTGCTCCTTTTTCATGATTCCTTCGACTCGTACCAAATCTCCGGTTCCATGGCCCGAGAAGCATCCCCAGACCATAATGGAACCACCACCATGCTTGACTGTTGGCACCACACAGTCTGGCATCATCTTTTCCTCGACGTTACGTCGAACAAAAATTCGTCGTTTTGAACCAAATATTTCAAATTTGGATTCATCTGACCAAAGAAGTTGTTTAATGTCTTCTTCAGTCCAGTCTCGATGGGTAAGGGCCCACTGCATCCGTTTCTTTTTGTTTTGTGGCCTTAGTAGTGGTTTTCGAACGGCGACGCGACCAAATAACTTAGCATCTCTCAAACGTCTTTTTACTGTAGTCAATGATACAGGTTCTGATCGGGATTTGTTCACTTCTACGCGGATTTCTGGTGCTGTTAGGCGTCTATTCCGCTTGCTGGTAGTGACGATGAAGTGATCCTCGCGAGAAGTGGTAGTTCTCGGCCTTCCCGAACGCGAACGATCTTGATTACTGCCAGTCTCCTTGTATCGGGTTATTGTGTTATGAACACAAGTCTTCGACAACTTAAGTTGAGAGGCAACCGCACGTTCAGATTTGCCTTCGCCGTATAAAACAACTATGGCAGAGCGAGTTTCACTGCTAATTTCGCGAACTTTTCCCATTTTAAGATGTCTTCACTGTAACAACGACGAGCTCAGACTAATAAGGTAGAAAATAATTTACTCCATAAAAACTCAGGTACTAAATATGTTTTAGGAAGCTAACATAATCCCTGATATCGGTTAACGCGAAACAAACCCAAAACAATAAGTAATGAGCAGATCATAAAAATATTACAATGACTCTACCACCTGGTCCTTGCGCGGCGCTCATTGATGTTTTGAAACAATAGACCTTTTTAGGATGATAACTTAAACAACAACATAAATAATGACTCTTAGAAATTCTTTAATAATAATAGAATACGCAGGTGTTCAAATTAGCTCATTATCATATGTGTACTTTGAAATATTTTGTTGGTGACAAAGATTTTTACAGTGGTCTCAAACTTTTGGCCGGCAGTGTAGGTCAGTGCCGTTCAAGGCGCTCATGTAGTTTGCCAAGGTCGACACAATTCTTTATTGCATGACGCATTTTGGAAACCTTCTGGACCATCCAAGAATTCTCTTGTGCAGCCGACTATCAGGAATGGCGAACATAACGGGTACGAAGTTATGAAAACGATCGAGGATACTATGAACATTCGATTTAAGGCTAAGACGCAGCAGATAGAAGAGATTCGCCACAGCGTGCACCAGTTACAAACCGAATCCCTGGGAAAAAATAGAAGTCATAAAAACCTAAGCCAATGTTCTTCTCGTACACAACGACGGAGAAGGGCGCAGCGAACCGACGCGCGACGCAGGACCTCATCCGACAGCGACGGTCAACTCGGCGGCCCTTGTGGAAGGCCCAAAGGCAGCACAGCATCAAGCAGCGTGGAATGAAGCAGCGCTGAGTGTTTCGCGAAGGAGCTCAGGGTTGAATATCCCGACAGTAGAAACACGCAACGAAGCAGCGCAGAGTGTTTCGCGATTTAGCTTAGGGTTAAATATTCCCACTTTAGAAAGTGACAATTGAAAACATAAGTAGGTACATTCAGATCTCAATGTCTCATACATTTTATAGTTTACATTTATTTACTTTTTCATTTACAATAGTTTTTTTACACTTTTACTTGAATACTTTGTTTGTTGTCATGTTTTAATAAATACTTGTTTCCTTTTGCGAGTGGCCAGGATGTACGAGGTACAATGTAGTGACATTATCAGGGAAGAATCCTAGTTGTGTCTGGATTCTTGTGTTGCACAGTTCTTACACATTACATTGTTTTCCCTTTTTCTAGTGGCCAAGATGTACAAGGTACAATGTGTTATTCAGTCTATGCGTGTGATATCAAGGTTACCTAACTTCCTAGTTATTATAGCTTAGCAATATCTACGTGAGGTTATGTATCAACGTGATTTCTTATCTTCCGCATAATGTCTTCATGTTAACTTAAATCTAACAAATAAACCAGTTGCGAACTATCAACGTTGGAGTTATTATTTCAAGGTAGCTCTAACATCCCCTAATGAGCGCCATAGCGCCTCGTCTTGAGCTTGCCGCATCCAGTATCTGCCTGCAGTTTTTCGCAGATCGTCATCCCACCTGGCCGGAGGGCGTCCTACACTACGTTTACCGAGTCGCGGTCTCCACTCGAGAACACGTTTATCCCAGCGGTTGTCGGTTCTTTGCGAGATATGGCCAGCCCACTGCCACTTCAGCTTGCTAATTCTTTGAACTATGTCGATAACTTTGGTTCTCTGTCGGATGTATTCGTTAAGAATCCTATCCTTCAGAGAAACTCCGAGCATAGCTCTTTCCATAGCTCGCTGAGCGACTTTGAACTGGTGGACCAACCCTGTCGTGAGTGTGCACGTCTCAGCTCTGTAGTCATAACGGGTAGCTACGGGCGCGCAGTAACGGGTACGCTGCCTATACCAGATGCTTAATAGAAAGTTTTTTTTCTAAGTTTTATCACAGTTTATTTACCTGTCTACTGTTGGTGCTGGGTGCATCTAACAACCAGCTAGGGCCTTCTAGAGGATTTTCTCTTCTGCTATTACTGTAAAAATACACACACACATTTTATTAAATAAATAAATAATGATGGACAATCCACACAGCATCATCTAGCCCCAAGCTAAGCTTGTGTTATTGTAAATGGCAACATTATAAGATGTGGATAAACATCAGTATTTAATAAGCACTGACCTTTGATGCGTTCCCACTTCCTCTTCAGGCTCCAGATCTTCAGCCACAGCATCCAGCCTTCTGCTACAATAAAATAAATTTAAGATGATATCTTTAAAATACTAATACAGAGACTGTAGGTATCGAAAGTCTACTAACGATGAATTGTAGTCATCATCTGACATTCTCTGTGATTCTTCCAAGTCACTCCTATCGCCACTATCTGAAAATATAAAGGTTTATATTTGCGAGTGGGCAAACTACGGGTTCAGTAGAAGCCCTTGAAGCCTAAATATTAGGTAAAACTTGTAATTATGTTTTGTAACTAGTAATCTCTAGATAAAGATATTTTTCAAAGAAACTAATAAATTACTCTTATTATTTGTACTACACAGGCAGTTCTTAAGCTGATGCATGTATATCTTATTCATTCATCTTATAATAGTCATTGTACTGATATATTTCATTAACAGCAACCCTGAGTACAAAAGGCTTATGCAGGTTGGTACGTAACAGCATATCATATCCTAGTCATTAATGTATTCATGGGGTTCTCACTTTCAAGCCCTAATTCCTCAGCGCTGTGAGCAGAGTTGTCAGCCTCCTCTGTGTCCATATAGTTGGGTATCTCTGCATCAATCCTGGTGAGAGGGATATATGCATCTTGTAGCATGTGCATTGGCAGAGCTCTCTGCGTCACATTCCTGTTTGCATCCGCTACTGCAGGACCTAGAAGTCCATAGAAAGATCATATAATAGTACATTATGGTACAAGTGTGTAATGTTGGTGATTACCGCTGAGGCGCCATTGAGACCCTCGCCTATGGCTCGGGTCTTAAGAGAGCCGAGGACGGTAATCTTCAATACACACGTGTATCATACGACGTTTTTCAACACACTTGTGAATAAAATAACAATAAAAACTCATTTTATTTAGTAGATAATAGATATTTTTCCTTGGAGTTTTCAGGTAGTAAACTTTCCATAACGTTAAGGGCTTCACATCTTATATCGGGCGGTGTACAACATAAATCATTTTCTTCGTAACTAGTACCTACTTGTAGACATTTTAATTAATAAATAACTATAATTTCAACAGTGAAAACGAGTTGTGAAAAATGTTTCGCTATGGCGGGAAAAATTCATCAGTTTTCCTATGTGCGCGCATTGCGATCAGCCACAGACTAAAGGGAAGAGTTTTTTTTTTTTTTCCGCGCATAGGGTTTGCGCCTATTCTGCCACGTACAAAATGAGGAATTTAGTTGTCTTTTATTACAGAGAAAACAAAAGTTATATCGGAGTGAAAGTTTTATTTATTAAACAGGTACGAGTTAAAATTATCTATATAAATAAGAAGTTGCATGAAATGAGCAAGCAATAGGAACATCAATTTATTTGTTCTATTGAACACGATCTTTTTTTTTGAATAAAAACTTGTTTAAGAACAAAGCACCTCAACAAATAAAATTTCAAAAAAAATCTATAACTCACTAGTGAGTTATAGCAATGAAAAAGTCACAGTTAGATAACAGGTGTCATTATGTACCTACCTAATTACGGTGAAATTAGAGCCACTTTATGAGAAGTTTGTTGAAAATTGTTTTTATTTGGTCTTTAGACCTTCTTTTGACCACAATCTTACCTGATGGAAAGTGACAATGCATGATGATATATCATAAAGGTCTTGAAGAGACCCAGGTTGAAATTTGATAAAATCATATTATAGTAATAAAATCATAGGTATAACAAATTAATTTTATTGAATAGAATCCTGAGGATAAGTGGGAGTAAACTGGGAGTTGGTATCAAAAAAAATCAAAATCAAAATCAAAATATTTTATTTCTTTAACTTAATCTATATAGGTACATCTTTAATTACTTTGGAAACCTCCTTTTAAGTATAGAGATACCTGTGTTAGGAGGTTTCGCTCCTGCCTTATGGAAAATCACTCCAACAGATTAAGTTAATTTAATGTAGGTATTATACATAACTTATGCTCTATAAAAACTAAAACTAAAATCCAATTACCTAATGTTGCCGTTTATTTCATTGTCTTGTGTACGTGGGTGTAGTGTGTGGAGGTGGGTCAATTTGTGTGCACTATCACAAAACTATCTCCAGTAGGTTTTCCGTGTCCTGGTATGTAAGGGTCAGTAGCCAGTCTGTTAGTAGTTTTTTAGAAGAATGTGTTGTTAGTGGATAAATATTTATAATCTTATTAATTTTATTATACAAATGATTCGATTGTTTGACGTATTGACGCATTGCAAATTTTGAACGAACCACTTCTTTAGGCATTATCTCATCCTTTCTTCTTTTAGTTAGTTTTGTTGGGTCATATGTTAGTGTTTTATGAAGTTTTAGTACAGCATGTAAAATGTAGAGCTTCCTCACCGTCAAAATATTAGAATTTATATATAAATTTTCTGTCGGATATCGATAAGGCCTAAAGAACATTACCTTTAAGAGGGACCTTTGAGCTCTTTCTAATTGCAGGAATTTAGTTTTTGCTGCTCCGCCCCAGACTGGTATGCAATAATTTAAAATGGATTGTGTCAGACTATTGTATACTTGATATAGTAAATCTTTGTTAGCTACATGGCGTAGTGTTTTAAAAATCCAGATTAGTTTTCTTGTCCTGTTCATTAGCAGTTCAAGGTGAGCATGCCAGGAGAGCCGCTGGTCGATCATAATGCCCAGGTATTTAGCATTGGTATGTCATGGAATATTAGTATTGGGTCATTTCATTGTGACTTTTTGCTCAAACTTCAAGTAATTTCTCTAAAACTACCAATGCTATCAGTTTTAAAATAATGTCGTTATAAAACCAGCAGCATGTTGCCTCATACAGTTTGTGACGGGTGGGACAGCGTTTTGCGAGTAACAAATGTGTGCAATTATTACAAGTCTAAAACATAAATTTCACGAATAAAACACACAACTGTACACAAGTACTATGCACGGTGTAACATGAAGGGTGGGTCAACGGTAGCAGGGCTATGGGTGACCTCAATGGCTATCGCATTTAACCCCCCTGTATGTACCGCGATTTTCAGTCGTTCAAAAGTTACTCAGATTTTTATGAAATTTTGGTCAAAATCCGATTTTAGACTTCATGTCCCATGTGTAGCCAAAATGTTAGGTCTACGACCGTAAGTTTTTTTAGGTTGTAGCTCAATTAGTTGATCTTTTGTCCTACAATATCATTTTGAGTTGTTATCTGATTAAATTCCAAATAAAAAATAATCTTTACAAAAATAAACTGCAAACTTAATTTTTCAACAAACTTTGAAGGGTCCCAGAGAAAAAAATATATTGTTAGTATTTGTTATATTTTTTTTTCTACAACCTACCTTAAAAACCATTCATGGAGAAGTAACCCTGAAATTTTCATTTGGCTAGTATCATGGCATCATGTTAAAAAGTGGACTTGAAAATTGTACAAGTGCTAAAATCGATATTTTTTCTGTCCTTCAAAGGATTGTGAGTAATTTATTTATTTTTTATAGTTCCAAAATGTGTGAATGCAGTTCAGAATATCTCAAAAAGCTATGGATGGTCTCCTAGGTTCGTTTTCCTGTAACTATAACGGTTAAGGTACCTGCCCTTACTATCCCGTCTCAAAAATTCACTCTGTATATATATAATTTTATTAAATACTTGTGAGAGTTTTACGTAAGTAATTGCTAGAACTTAATTAGAATTATTTAGATCTTATTCTTTTAATGCAACTTCCATTTTCGTTACGTCAAAACATAAAATACTCGCATGGAGTTGGTATTTCAGTAGTTAATATAGCCATGGACGTAGCTTTCATAATTTGATTGTGTTGTGAAGAGTCAATTTATCTCACTGTGTGAACAGTAATTAGCGTAACGTAACATACCTACAACAAAAAAAAACTAACATTGTAGATCTCATATTTCTTAGACATTTTATTGTGTAGGTATATCAACGCGGCTTCATAGTAATTTCAGTCTTTCTTTTCCATAAATTGTGTTGTAACTGTTTTATCTTCCGTGACGTCACCAAACGGCCCTGTCGAAAGATCAGCGTTGGTTGCAAACGCGACTAACTTATACTGAGACAGGGACCATTTTGTGACAAGTTGTTTATTTTTGTCTTTTTTTTACTATGTAGTATGTTTATACTTGTTCGAAAGACAAATAACAATTTTCTAGTCTATTCTAGTTAATTATACATCTAAAGGATATACTCTAACAAAATGAATAAAAATTAAAATAGACCAATTGTAAACAGTTTGACTATAATAGAAAACAAATATTTTGTAGTCGCGTTTATAGTATTATTTCGATGTGAACTGACCACATCGAAATAATACTATAAACGAGAATTTCTCACGTTTATTTATATATTTTCCCGACGTTTCAGCTAGTTTAGTAATTCCGTGATCACATCTGTGTAAATTTTCTGAAGCATCGGGATAAAACAAATAAGTACCTAAATATTATATATTTTTATGTAAATATTCTCATATGTAATAATAACTTGCCGCTGTTTTAAACACATTGAATTGTATTTCCATTAACAATTATTGTTATATTAGGTCCTTACATATGAAATTGGCGTTTTTCGTACTGGCCACTTTAATCATAAATTTCTCCTCTTTGGTAAGGAATTCCAAATTCAAATTTGTACAGCTATAGACTCATGTATTTGTGCTTCGATGATCGTCATTCATTTGTTTTTTTTCTTCTGTTTTTTTCTGTTTGCGTCACTCATTTTACAAAATGGAAAACTTAAAATATCGCATTATTTACGAGTACGAGTTCCGCCGTGGCACTAGTGCTGCGGAAACAACTCGAAGGGTGAATGATGTGTATGGCGGTCGTGTTGCAAAAGAAAACACAGTTCGTTTTTGGTTCCAACGTTTTCGTTCTGGAAATTTTGACCTGCAGAACAAGCCCCGTGGACGGCCTGAGACTCAAGTTGATAATGAAGAGTTGAAGGCTATTGTGGAAGCGGATCCATCGCAAACCACGTCCGAGTTAGCTGCAGGCTGCGATGTTAGTGATAAAACTGTTTTAATTCACTTGAAGCAAATTGGGAAGATTAAAAAGCTTGAAAGGTGGGTACCTCACGAATTGACTGAAGCAAACCGGCAAACGCGCGTCGACTGCTGCGTTACATTACTAAACCGGCACAATAATGAAGGTATTTTAAACCGAATCATTACCTGTCATGAAAAATGGGTTCTTTACGATAATCGGAAGCGCTCAGCGCAATGGTTGGATCCTGGCCAGCCAGCCAAATCCTGCCCCAAGCGAAAATTAACCCCAAAAAAGTTACTTGTAAGCGTTTGGTGGACTAGTGCCGGTATTGTTCATTACAGTTTTCTCAAATCTGGCCAGACTATTACGGCTGATGTCTATTGTCAGCAATTGCAAACCATGATGGAAAAGCTAGCGGCTAAACAACCTAGGCTGGTCAATCGCTCCACGCCACTGCTGCTTCACGACAACGCTAGACCACACACTGCGCAACAGACGGCTACTAAATTAGAAGAGCTTCAATTGGAAAGTCTAAGACATCCTCCGTACTCCCCGGACCTTGCTCCAACAGATTACCATTTTTTTCGAAATTTGGATAACTTCTTGCAAGGGAAAAAATTCAACTCCGATGGGGCAGTCCAAATCGCCTTCAAAGATTTTATTGATTCCCGTCCGACTGGTTTTTTTAGTAAAGGGATCAATGAACTACCTATAAGATGGCAAAAGTGCATAGAAAATAATGGTTCATACTTTGATTAATTAAATATATTATATTAAAAAATATTCGACTTTTTGTTCCTCCCATACAAAACGCCAATTTCATATGTAAGGACCTAATATATTTGACAGTTGAGGGTGGATTTATACAAAGTAACCTATTATGAAGGTAGTTGATTAAAAGCCAGTTTTGGTAATGAACTCAATCATGGTGTTATCTTTAGTGGCGACTTCGGAAAATAAGTGCTAAAAGGGCAAGAATGGCATTCAATATGACGAATATTGTGTTGCCGGGGCCGTATAACCCAAAAACTGATGTGTGGTGTGACTACAAAGAACAATTATTGTGTGCTTTGGACGCGGCGGGTCTGTCGCGAGACTCGAGATCGAGACAAGACGAAGATAAATCGCGCTCTTTGTTCTTGTCACAGTGCGCAAAAGACACTTACGCATTAATTGCTTCGTTGTTAGTGCCGTTACGCCCATGTGAAGTAGAGTTTGGCGCTATCTTGCGTCTTTTGGACAAGTTCTATGAGTCAGAAGTAAATGAGATTTTACAAGCGGGAAAGTTTCATATACGTGCCCAACTATACAAGGAAAGCGTGCAGGACTTTGTGGCAGCAATAAATGCACTAGCGGCTAAGTGCAACTTCACGGACTTGGAGCGCCAAATACGAGACAGGATCGTGCTGGGAGTGCGAGATGAGCGTCTGCGCCGGGAGCTCCTGAAGACCAAAGGATTGACTTGCAGAACAGCGATACAGATGTGTCTCAATCACCAAGCTACTTTTGAAGACATGTATCCGGGCCAGAGTTCAGAAGCTCAACCTAGTTCTCCCCAGTCAGCAGCTGAGTCGATGGATATTGGCAAAATCAAGTCTAATGAGTGTAAACATTGTACAAGAATACACAAGGCTGGAGAAAAGTGTACATTTGTGAAGTCTAAGTGTTTTAAAAGTCATAAGTATGGACACATAGCAAGAGCTTGTGACAGGAAAACAAAAGTACATCATAAGTGGAAGATAACGAGCAATCTGATGTTAAACATAAGTCATCAGAAACTGAAGACATGATGGGTGTTTATGTGTGTGTAGACAGTTATCAACCTCCAATAAAAGCAAATGTGGTCATCGATGGAGCTAGTTTGATGATGGAAATTGATGGTGGAGGGACCCAGCTCGTACAGGGTTAGAACGGAAGATGGAGAGCTACATCGTAGACATTCAGATCAGATACTGGCGAGAACAGTTACAGCAGAAGCTAGATTAATTGACAATGAAAACAGAGATACAACTGCTTGGGACTCTCAGGCAACTGCTGAGCCCGACATTGAAGTACCACCCTCAGTGAGGTGGCCAGACATTATTGGTGTACCTACCGATTAGTTATGATTATACTGTGTTCCTAACTTGATTGTTGAGTAAGCTTTTTTTTTGATTTATATAATTGTGTAAATTTGAAAGGTACCAATTTAAAGAAGGGAGGTATGTTATATATTTGACAGTTGAGGGTGGATTTATATAAAGTAACCTATTATGAAGGTAGTTGATTAAAAGCCAGTTCTGGTAATGAACTCAATCATGGTGTTATCTTTTAATTATTATTATACATTAGTAGCCAAAGTATTACGAACTTGAATAAAAAATATGGTACCATAGGCAATGACGCTACAGCGATGTTCAAGATCAATAAAAATTACGAAAGTCATAAAAATATTAAAAAAGTTGGTTGATTCCTATTGAATCAATTCATTAGCTTTGCTGTAATGACAGGCTTAAGTACAAATTATTTAGTTTATTTATTAGACTTGGGGTGTCATCTTTGCTGGAATGGCCCTATTTTCCTATTTTTCTAATGCTTAGATTTAAAACTTACGTGGATTACTAATATTCATTTGATACATTATATCATTTCTTCTCAGAGACACCACAGGCTGTATGGACTGCCCGCCGTACACCATTGGCGGCACTCTGTGGACCTTCTCCACCTTCGGAGTCCCCCCAATAGAGCTCCATCGCGGTGACAGAACTTCAGTCTCTTTACGTTCTCTCATGTATGTTTTTGCCAAGTCCATGGACCTTGCTATCTCTCCAGAGGCTTTCACAAGGTGGGCAAGAGCCTTCTCACTTGCCGATTGTAAGGCAGACTCTAATTTTGAAGCTTGCATATTGCCGTTACTTCTAAGTCTCTGAAAATATCGAAAATAACTGATTGATACTGTTATATATTTGACAGTTGAGGGTGGATTTATATAAAGTAACAAATTATGAAGGTAGTTGATTAAAAGCCAGTTTTGGTAATGAACTCAATCATGGTGTTATCTTTTAGTGGCGACTTCGGAAAATAAGTGCTAAAAGGGCAAGAATATGGCATTCAATATGACGAATATTGTGTTGCCGGGGCCGTATAACCCTAATACTGATGTGTGGTGTGACTATAAAGAACAATTATTGTGCTTTGGACGCAGCGGGTCTGTCGCGAGACTCGAGACAAGACGAAGATAAATCGCGCTCTTTGTTCTTGTCACAGTGCGCAAAAGACACTTACGCATTAATTGCTTCGTTGTTAGTGCCGTTACGCCCATGTGAAGTAGAGTTTGGCGCTATCTTGCGTCTTTTGGACAAGTTCTATGAGCCAGAAGTAAATGAGATTCTACAAGCGGGAAAGTTTCATATACGTGCCCAACTATACAAGAAAAGCGTGCAGGACTTTGTGGCAGCAATAAATGCACTAGCGGCTAAGTGCAACTTCACGGACTTGGAGCGCCAAATACGGGACAGACTCGTGCTGGGAGTGCGAGATCAGCGTCTGCGCCGGGATCTCCTGAAGACCAAAGGATTGACTTGCAGAACAGCGATACAGATGTGTCTCAATCACCAAGCTACTTTTGAAGACATATATCCGGGCCAGAGTTCAGAAGCTCAACCTAGTTCTTCTCAGTCAGCAGCTGAGTCGATGGATATTGGCAAAATCAAGTCTAATGAGTGTAAACATTGTACAAGAATACACAAGGCTGGAGAGAAGTGTACATTTGTGAAGGCGAAGTGTTATAAATGCCATAAGTATGGACACATAGCGAAAGCTTGTGACAGGAAAACAAAAGTACATCAAGTGGAAGATAACAAGCAATCTGATGTGAAACAGAAGTCATCAGAAACTGAAGACATGATGGGTGTTTATGTGTGTGTAGACAGTTATCAACCTCCAATAAAAGCAAATGTGGTCATCGATGGAGCTAGTTTGATGATGGAAATAGACTCGGGTGCATCTCGCAGCATTGTGTCAGAAAAGACTTTCAAGAAGTTGTGGTCTTCACCGCCTGCACTACAGAGTACTAATGTGAAACTAGTCACATGGACCAGAGACTCTTTGAAGGTAGTAGGACGGGCGAACGTTCGTGTTGTTCTTGGCGGGAAGGAGGCGCAGTGTGAACTAATTGTGGTCTCCGGTGATGGACCCAGCCTGTTGGGCCGCAACTGGTTTCAGTTGTTGGGACTACAAGTGACTGGACTGTACTGGGCTGACGAAGATTTGGTGCCATTTAAAAATGAATTTCCTGAGCTATTCAAGGAGGATCTAGGAACATACAAAGGTCCAGAAGTTTTACTCCATTTGCGCCCTGATGCAGTATCGCGATTTCTAAAAGCTCGCGCGGTACCATTCCCTATGAAGCAACAGGTTGAAGAGGAACTAAACCGGATGGTCGAAACAGGTGTGCTGACCCCGGTGAGATACTCAGAGTGGGCTACTCCATTGAGAATAGTGAAGAAAGAGGATGGATCGTTGAGAATCTGCGGAGATTACCGATCTACTGTGAATGCGTCGATTCAAGTAGACAGGTATCCTCTCCCTACGTCAGTGGGGGCATTTGAGGAGCTCAGTGGAGGCCGAGTTTTCAGTAAACTGGACTTGAAACATGCCTATACACAAATGAAGGTTGATGACGAGACGGCTAAACTTTTAACGCTGATTACGCCCATTGGTCTGATGAAAGTAAACCGCTTGGCATTTGGTGTGAGGGCGGCGCCATGTATTTTCCAGCGAGTGATGTCTTCTACGCTGGCGGGCATGGAGAGCGTGGCCTGTTTGCTGGACGATGTGGCGGTGGCGGGTGCGACGCTAGAACAGCGCAACCAAAGGCTGCATAAGGTGATGGAGAAGCTTAGTGAAGTGGGCTTTCGACTGAATAGCAACAAAAGTGTATTTGCTGCCAATAACAATAGCATCAATATGTAATAGCATCACATTTTTAGGTCACATGATTGATAGCGAAGGACTTCATCCAGCACCTGCCAAAATTAAAGAAATTAAAGAAAAACCAGCACCTACAAATAAAGAAACTTTAAGAGCTTTTCTGGGTTTGTACAATTTTTACCAGAAGTTTTTACCTGACCGAGCCACTTTATTGGAGCCTTTATATCGGCTGCTTGAATCTAAAACGGCTTGGAGGTGGGATGAAAAGGAGCAAAGAGCGTTCGATAAAGCTAAGCTCTTATTATCGTCGGACCTGACATTAGTGGGATATGACTTAAAGAATTACTGCTCATATGTGACTCATCTGAATACGGAGTGGGCGCTATCATAGCACATGTGATGGAAGATGGATCGGAAAGACCAATCATGATGGCGTCGCGCACCCTGCAAGCTCATGAAAGGAAGTATGGGCAGATTGACAAGGAAGCTGTAGCAATTATGTTTGGATTACTAAAATTCCATGAATTTTTGTTAGGCCGCAAGTTTTGCATAATAACAGACCACAAGCCATTGGTGGGCTTGATTAATCCAGGTAAACCAATCCCTGACCAGATTTCACCTAGGATGCTACGTTGGTCTTTAAAGTTGGCTTGTTACGAGTACACCATTAAGCACAGACCAGGGAAATCGATTGGCAATGCGGATGCATTAAAGTAGATGGACTGAACCAACTACAGGGACATTGACTGAAGAGGACCTGAAAGAAGTATTGTTGTTAGAAGAACAACCTAGAGGCTGGAACATGAGCGCTGAAAGTATTGCTGCGGAGACCAGAAAAGATACTTTGCTCCAGAAGGTATCATTTCATGTACTGCATGGTTGGCCAAATAAGAAAACTGATTCTGAATTGCAGCCATTTTGGACGAGAAGGGAGGCTCTTTCACACACTAAAGACTGTTTATTGTGGAGTAACAGAGTCATAGTACCAGCTAAGTTACATGAACAGGTACTAAAAATATTACATACCCCGCATGCAGGTATAGTTCAAACAAAGGCATATGCTAGAGGCTATGTATGGTGGCCTCAGATGGATAATCAGATTGAGCAGATTGTGGCCAGCTGTGAGCAATACCAGCTAGTAAGGAACAGTCCACCGAGAGATCCACAGACATGGGTTATGTCTGAAAAGCCATGGCAGAGGGTGCACATAGACTTTGCTGGACCATTTCTAGGAAAGACTTTCTTTGTCATGATTGATAGTCATAGTAAATGGATGGAAGCAGAGATTGTAAACTCTATGAGTAGCGGAGCAGTTATCACAGTGATGAGAAGAATTTTTGCATCACAAGGCTTACCAGATGTGGTGGTATCTGATAATGGCAGAGCATTCACTTCGGATGAGTTTAGTAGATTTTTACAGAAAAATGGAATTAGACACCTGCTCTCCCCACCTTACCACCCAGCGACAAACGGACAGATAGAGAGAGCTATTCAAACATTTAAAAATAAAATAAGGAAAATGCAGCATTTAGACATGCCATGGAGTGAAACGTTAAGCAAAGTGCTTTTCCACATGAGAACAGTGCCTAATAGCGTAACAAACAAAACTCCAGCTGAGATGCTCAACGGCCGCAAGTACAGGACGGCTATTTCGTCTCTCCACACTGACTCCAGGCAGAGCCAAGGCGAGGAACATCTGGAGGCGGCGGCGCAGCGCGCACCCGCACGGGCCTTTGTGATGGATCAACCCGTGCTGATCCACATGTATGGAGCCGGACAGAAGTGGCAGAGGGCTATTGTAGAGATGGTGGAGGGACCCAGCTTGTACAGGGTTAGAACGGAAGATGGAGAGCTACATCGTAGACATTCAGATCAGATACTGGCGAGAACAGTTACAGCAGAAGCTAGATTAATTGACAATGAAAACAGAGATACAACTGCTTCGAACTCTCAGGCAACTGCTGAGCCCGACATTGAAGTACCACCCTCAGAGAGGTGGCCAGACATTATTGGTGTACCTACCGATTAGTTATGATTATACTGTGTTCCTAATTTGATTGTTGAGTAAGCTGTTTTGATTTATATAATTGTGTAAATTTAAAGGTACCAATTTGAAGAAGGGAGGTATGTTATATATTTGACAGTTGAGGGTGGATTTATATAAAGTAACCAATTATGAAGGTAGTTGATTAAAAGCCAGTTTTGGTAATGAACTCAATCATGGTGTTATCTTTTAGATACCTAATTTGTAGCTAATTGTAACACACAAGGCTTACAGAATCAAATTCCACTTACAGCTAGTTTTAAGCGCATGTCGTTCAACTCCTTCATCAGGTCCAACTTCTCGTTCTCCCGCTGAGCAGCCAGCATCTTCCAATGTTGAACTTTCTGCACAAGTTCACTGTTTTTCTCTCTCATTACTATGAGTTCTTCTTCGGCAGTCGCCATCTCGAATTACCAACTTTATTTTTACCGGAACAGACTTTACTGAATGTTTGCAGTGGTGCAGGGAGTCGCCGAATTAGGGTTTAAAGCAATTTAGAAGCGAGAAATAAATTTTTCGTTCCTATTTCAAAATGATGTATTGACTTGACATTTTGTTGTATTTTTTTTTTTTTTTATTTGTCACACACACCGCGCGACCGCACAGATGTTCATTCTACCATCTCATCATGTTGGTCGTAGTTCTAAGTGAAACGTGTTGGTCGTTTCAGTCTGGCCGAACGAATCGTCGAAAAAGAATTTTTGCTGTACCTGCACTTTGTAGTTTTGTTTTGTTGTAGTGATTGACTGACTGTCATCTTTCAAAGTTACTCATGTCAAATTTACTGTCAAAAAATAAAAAACAAGCGTGCGGCTGCGAATATCGCACGCTTTGTGAGGTTATTTTTCTGTAAACTAATCAAATCTTTGTAAATAATGTCTTTCCGCGGTAGAGGAGGCGGTGGTGGCGGCGGCCGGGGCTTTGGAGGTCGAGGGGGCGGTGGCGGCGGTGGTCGCGGCCGGGGAGGGTTCGGCGGAGGACGCGGTCGAGGCGGCGGCGGCGGCGGAGGCTTCAGGCGGGATCAGGACATGGGCCCGCCTGAGGCCGTCGTGCCGTTCGGCCACTACGGCTGGGTGGTGCAGGACGACCTCGTGTGCAAGGTGGACATCGAGGACGTGCCGTACTTCAACGCGCCGCTGTTCCTCGAGAGCAAGGAGCAGATCGGCAAGGTGGACGAGATCTTTGGCAACCTCAGAGATTACTACGTGTCCGTGAAGATTGGGGAGAACATCAAAGCCAAGAGTTTCAAAGACGGGCAGCAGTTCTTTATCGATCCAGCAAAATTGCTGCCACTAAAGAGATTTCTGCCTCAGCCACCTGGTTCGAGAGGGGGCGGCGGGCGTGGCGGGAGGGGAGGCAGAGGTGGTCGCGGTGGCGGCGGGGGATTCGGGGGCGGTAGAGGTGGCAGTGGCGGGTTCGGGCGTGGCGGCGGCGGCGGTCGAGGCGGGTTCGGCGGCCGAGGCGGTGGCGGTGGTGGTTTCAACCGCGGAGGTGGCGGCTTCGGCGGAGGTGGCGGCTTCGGCGGAGGTGGTGGCTTCGGCAGAGGAGGTGGTGGTCGCGGTGGCGGCTTCAGAGGAGGCCGACGGTAGTAAACAGCTCTAAGTGACTATGAGACTCCTTGTGTTTGACAGTGCTAGTGCTAAGTTACAGGCCCTCACTTTTCAGATTGATACAAGCATGTTCATGTGTACCATATCAACAACATTTTCCGCAACTACTCATAGTTTCAGGCTGGATTTGGTACCCAGTTATCACCTTGTGCACTACAAATAACCACATGAATTTTTTACTAAGTACAAAGATACTATGATGGTATAATAATGCTGACCAATTGTTGTTAAACTGTGACTTGTTATTTCATAAGATATTAGAATGTAAGCTATGTTATAAGAATTACTGATATAAATCCAGATTATATTGTGAATAAATCTGTTTTATCAACCAACTGTTTGATTCACCTGTGTCCTGAGGGCCTTAGAATAATAAGAAATAAAAGTGACTTGTATTTATATATATATTAAATTTGTATTTATTTCATTTACACTATTTCCACTGAACATAAAACAGTCAAAACCGTATTTAACAACATTGAAGGGAACATTTATCTTCGGAGGTTATTTATAACTGATAGTTGTTATAGGTAAGCAATATACACAAGTAATGTACCTATGTGTCAAATTTTTACGTATGTAGTATAGGGCTGGGTCTAAAAATTTCCTGCGAAGGGGATTCTTGGGTATAGGTTACACTTATGAACTTTTTCAAATTGTGGAAAAATTAAATAAAAAAGCTTATTCTGAAAAACTTGCAGTAGGTACCTACCAACAATACAGCTTATAGACTACAATCAGTTTTTAAAGTAATAGTTAATTCCGGGTTCCGATGGGGTGGGAGAAAGTGCGTAGGTTAAACATTCCTTCATAGCTTAAAATAAATTTGAAAATTGTATTCTTTTATTTTGCTGGTACAAGCACAACGGTTGGTTGTTATAGCTGATGAATACCGATAAAGTTTAGTTATTCTAAGCGATATGTCGCTGGCTGTATCCGATGTTGTTATATAACAAACCATATTCTTATTGATAGGCTAATAAATAATGTTTTATCATCCCGAAAACATGCACACAAACCTAGTTATTTAGTACCTAATTTACTCTAAATGTTCCAACTCTGATTTCCCTGTACTTGGCACATAGTTGTAAGCCAAGGCCTTTCCTCGGTGACTGAACATGTAGAAAGATGTTAGGTTTCTCTGTGTCTCCCATTTGACAGCATTCAACTCCGCAGCTGCTGGGATCTCTCTGAGATTACCAGCAACATTCAGCACTCCCCATATTACTGCAAACATGCTTACTACCGCTTGAATAACAATCTGAAAATAGAAATATGATCATGCCATTATGGATAGCAAAAAGGTAAAGGTAGGGTACTACCTACACAAAACTAGGTAGGTAGTACAAAATGTTTTGACTTACGTCGAGGGGTAGGGTAGTGAATTCTTGTGATGTGATGCGTAGGTATGATCGATCTGAAAGTAAATGAGTACTTTATGATTAAACATAATGGCCTGCATAGAATAATGGTGCTGAAAATAGTAATAAAGTACTTACGTTGGGCAGCTGAAAATGCTGTGTGGAACAACGACAAAAAACCGACTGTGACTATTAATTTATCGAATGAAGAACTCATGATTTCAAGCTTTAGCGCACAGTATGTTGTATTGAATTGTCTTTTGGTCAAAGGAAGCCCTATTTACGAAGGAAAATGCGATATTTTTTCCTCTATTTTGCAGGAAAATCTGACTGGACTAGTATTGTGTTTAGTACTCTGTCACAGAACAATAATATCCTACGGTACTCTGTAGGACACGAGCAGTGTGGGATTCGGACAGATTAAAAAATATCGTACGTTTCGTTCAAAAATATCGTATAAAAAAGAAAAAGATCGTACGTAGTATCGATCTTGGAAAAACAGAGTTTAGAACGATATTTTCTTCAAATACAAATATAACCTATACATTACCTTGTAGTATTGAAAGGAAAAAGGAAAAAAAAACAACTTGGAATTATTAACCTCTCAATGGCTGGCGCTCGCGCGACGTTTTTACTTAAGGTGGCTAACCGCGTACGCTTGGTTGCCGCGCGCTTGCAGCTTGCTTGCAGCTTCCGCATTTTCTTGATCTTTTTGTAGGAATACCTAGTAATATCTATAAATATCTAGATTCTCCATGAAATTTCCTACAAATTAGCATGTAAATATGCTGTAGTTGAATAAAAACATATAAATGAGAACCACGTAATGTAAGAGGATTTGTAAAATCGCGGCGAAAGTTAGTAAAGTAGGTATAATTTTTATTTTTTCCAAGTTTGAAGTACTAAATGTGTTTTAATCGCAAGTTAGATAGTCTATTGTTACATTACAAGCAAAAACCAGCACGTGCCCATACAATTTGTTTACACAAAGAGCTCGTAAAACCACTCGTAAAATTTCGACGCGGCGGGAAAAAAACCGCCTCGTGCCAAAAGGGATTTATGACGAATTCTTAGCATTAGGATGGTGATCTTTGTGTTAGTAATCAGCTTGGGTGGTTGGCTACCTGTATTAAATCTTTTGACAGTGTATCTTTTTTCGTTTCCGAGTAACAACCAAAGAGGCCCATAGCAAAAACGAAGTTTGAATTTGCCGCCCTCGCGGCACTTTTCATTAATTTGCTTTTTCAACGAATATTTCGACGGTTTTCGACTTAAATCTATCTATTTTCACGTAGTACGTACATTTTACCATAGATTACATACATAAAACAATCTACTTGTCATCCAAGATCAATTAGAAAAAAACGGTTTATCCATAGATTGACAGACATCGAAATTTGGTCGCCGCCGACCGTCTTTCGGACGCTTGCCAGTCAAAAGATTTTTTCTACACTTTTGTTGATTTTAGGCTTGTTATGACCTCTATTTGGTCTAGAATCGATGGTATCGGTTTCCAACCGATCGTGCCGACCGTTTAGACGCATTTTTCATTCAAAAAAAGAGCGATCAAGCGACCCGCCACGGGTCGCTTACCACGACCGCCATCTTTATGAGCGACCCCAAATTTATAATAGGATTGTAGACCGAGATTTTTGTTTTAGCATAAAGACAGAGTGTAATTTAATTCAATGGCATCCTTCTAAACCAAGACACCGCTAATGAGTCTAATGATACCTACCTAACGCATAAGAGCTAATATTACGCAAATAAAAAATATAATCTAAGTATGGAAACGCAAAAAAATAAAGTTACAAATAATATAGCTAAAGGCAAATAAACACAAAAGAATAATAAAAACGAAATAATAAAAAACATCGATATTTTTTAAACTAGGTACTTAAATCATTATCAAATTAATGCACGCTGTATGGCGGCCGCGCGAAACACAAAATACTTTCATGCTTCGACTACATCAATAACTTATAGTTTGTAGGTCGCCGACCGCACATGACCTTCGCGGTGCGTAAGTACAAATAAATGCACCGCCTACTCTATTCCCGGCACCCGTACCCGGAAGCTCCCCCGAAACTAATATCTCTCGTTGACCTTGTCAGTATCGTATTAGTTGCGTGAGTACTCTCACGCATTAACACTTTATTACGACATGCTAATTACTCCGTAATTGTTGCACGCGACCCCTTTCTCGCTATCCTTTGGATTTCAGTGCCTGTGGAAATTTGAGTGTGTGTGAAAATTTTGGTGACACAACGCCTCAACTGCGTAGAGTGCAAGCTAGGTACACAAATGCCCGATACGATAAATAGATATATACACAAATGCCCGATAGATGGTTGTACTGTACGGTCGCAACACTAATTCAGTGCAAAGGCGGGAGTTGCTCCATTGCCGCTACCCAAGTGACCATATACCTTCACGGGACCTCATAATACGAACCACGCAGTAGCGCAGTAGCACAGTAGGTATCGTCTAAACATTTCATTTTATACTCGGACGTGTTCATTTACCTATGAAGGTCACGCGGCGTCTGTCTATCTACGGCGCGGCCGGCGCGTACTGGGTGGTGTGATAGCGCGCGATCACAACTACTTATTACTTGCGTTTTATTTTGCGTTTTCCATACTTACATAAGTTATATTTTTTATTTGCGTAATATTAGCTCCAGTGCGTTAGGTGTCATTAGTGGTGATTTGGTTTAGAAGGATGCGATCGAAGTAAAAATCAACCTGTTTATGTGCTAAATACTTAAAAAGGTATATGCGTAACTTTTACTGATTTGTCTGTATTGCCATCTTATACTACTTGTTTACAACTTGATAGATCGAAGCGATAACGAGTGAGCGACAGAATGGGCATTCTAAAATGACCCATAATGCAAGGGACGAGAATCGCTACCACACGCCGTAACACAGAGTTACGCTAGCGCGGGTGGTAATGACTCTTTAACCTGTATGCTTAAAAATCTAACCTGCCGCAAAATTACGTATAGGTAGGTACAACAAATTGAAAAAACCTTTTTGTAAAAGTTTTGTTTTTTGTTGTATTTCTAAATAATGAAAAAGCCGGCACACTAGATGAGATTAAAGCCTATCTCTTTTCTTCTCAGGCTGTAAGCATTAGTTGTTCTCTCAAAGTCAGTCTATTAAATTTACTTTATGCTAACATTAAAAACTATGAAAATATATACCTATATAATATTAGTTTAAAAAGATGTAATACTTACCATATGCGTTCACTGTTTCAGAGATACTGAAGAGACAGAAAACTCCTTTATCGTAGAGAATGAACCCAAAGAAGATAAATTTCAACCTGTTTCGGGACGGCGAACATTTGTTGATATCAATTACATTTTACAGGAGTTACAAGAAAAAGCTTGTCATAACGGTATATTTAACTGCACATTAGGTAACTTCCGTTTGATTAGTGAAAAACGACGAGGACTTTTATCAGTATTTCGTTTTGAATGCAATATGTGCAAACAAGTTTGCTCTATTCACTCTGAAGACCAAAACGATAGAGAACAAGTGAATCTAAATATAGCCGCCACAACAGGAATTGTGGCTTCCGGTATCGGCTTTTCTCAATTTGAGGAATTATGTTCTGCGATGGATGTTCCGGTATTCAGTTCAAAATACTATTCGAAATTAGAGGATGAAGTATTTGAAAAATGGAAAAAGACGGCAAATGCTTCCATGGAAGTTGCAGCTCAAATGGAGAAGGATATCGCTATCGCAGAAGGTAGAACTAAGAACGGCTACCCTATGATTGATGTTTACGTTGACGGTTCATGGTGCGCTAGATCTTACGGCACCAACTATAAAGCGTCATCTGGCACAGCAGCCATAATCGGCAGAAGAACAGGTCAAGTCCTTTACATTGGAATAAAAATTAATATTGCATGGTATGCGCACGAGCAGAGCACAAAAATATTTCACCAAAGCAACACAAATGCTTTAAAAATTATGAAGGCTCTTCAAGCGCCATGGAAACGGAAATAATTGTAGAAGGTTTCAAGGCGTCAATCGCAATGTATGGCATCATATATGAGCGAATGATAGGAGACGGAGATGCTTCTACTTACGCTGCAATCCTCAAAACCAGACCGTATGAGACCGAAAATTTGACCGTCGAAAAAATGGAATGTCGGAATCATATACTGCGTAACTTTTGCAAAAAACTTCGAAGTCTGACAACAGAAACAAAATATGTTCTAGCTCACCGAAAAATGCTTACTAATGTGAAAATTATGACGATGCGGAAATCAATTGTACAATGTATAAAACATCACAAAGCCTTTGAAAGTTCTCGTCATGTAGCAATATCAAGTCTTCACAATGATATTATTAACTGTGTAGCACATGCTTTCGGTGATCATAGAATGTGCCAAGAATATTATTGTAGCAAAGATAGAAATGACAACGGAGAGCTAAAAAAGGTCCAGAATTCGACATTCATGTTCAGGATAAACGCGATTGTTTCCAACGTTGCTGCAAAATCGCGCAGCTTAGTCGAAGACGTTAACACAAACACTGTCGAGTGTTTTATTAGTGTCATCGCCAAATTCATTGGTGGGAAACGAACAAATTTTGCACTGAAAGGAGGATACCAAGGGAGGTGCTCAGCAGCTGTTGTTTCATTCAATTGCAAATCCGCACTTTCATCCATCCAAAAAGCTTTTTTAAATAAAAGTCCTAAAGGCAGGGTTAAGATAATTGAAAAAGGAGAGCACAAAAACGAAAGTTAAACTTAGAGCATCCGGTAAAAAAAATACGGAAATTACAACAAGTTAATCAGAAGCAACATGACTATGGTCCAGCAAGCTTATCACCAGATATGTGTCCACATGAATTAATGAAAGCAGGAGAAGAGTTTTTAATTAATTTAAAAATGCTTACTTCTGATAGGCATGCTATCGAGAGAGCTACGGTTTTGCAACGAGATACCAGTGAATGGTTGGAGATACGGAAAAACCTAATTACCGCATCTAATTTTGGGCAAATATGTAAAAGAAAAGTTAGTCTAAATACTGCTCCTTTGGTGAAAAACATACTATATCAAAAAAATTTGACATGCTTAGCTGCTGTTTCACACGAAAGAGAGCACGAAAGGCAAGCACTTCAACAGCTACAAAAACAAGAAAATATAAATATTATGCCTTGCGGTTTGTTCATCGACAAAACTTATCCATTTATTGGAGCAACTCCTGACGGGTTAATATAAATTTTGTGAAATTCGATCTGGCAACACTAGAATTTACGCCGTTTGCCGTTGAGAAATTATCGCCGAGTGTAGCCGTCCTTCCTTGTGTCTGTCAGTGAGGTTTGTTTTAAAAAGCGGTAGTGGTTTTTCTCTTTGAAGAGGGTGTCGTTTGTTTTTTACTTTTTATTTACGTGATAGTGTTTTTCTTAGAAAGTTTGTAATAAAACTAAAAAATGATAAGAAATCCAAGGATAGAGGAATTTGAAATCGATACAAAACCGAGACGGCCCTCCAAACAAACTTTCGGCAATTTTTTGTACAATGAGGATACAGGGGCGTATTTGGGGCGCACTCCTTCAAGTTGGGGTGAGTCAACGGTTTCTAATATTTTTCATTAATATTTATACCCTTGTATATCGGCGGCAAATAAATCAGTATTATCATTGAAAACTGAATACAAAGACGCGGCTCTCAGGGCGTGGCTTTAGAGGCGTCTGATGCATGTAAACAAAACTTTCAACTCCTGCTTGAACTTTCGTTAAAGTTTCTATGGATACAAGATCTTTCTATAGCATTCATCAGACAATGTCACGTAGTGTTAGATTTATGTACCTACTTAGGTATAATAATCTATTATCAGTTCAATCTCACCTGTTTGATCTTGAAACTATATATACACATATATAACTCCCAAATTGATTTAGGTGTTAACCTGCTTCATTTACTGCATACTTTGATTAGGTACCTTTATAGCTCCATAATATCTCTGTATGTCCACAGCTAAAATCCTCATCTTCTACTCAATCTTCTACGCGGCACTGATTGCTCTCTTTGCGATCTGCATGGTGACATTTCTCCAGCAGTTCATCAACCCCCGCGTGCCGCGCCTGCAGCAGGAGTACAGTGTGATCGGCACCAGCCCCGGGCTTGGTTTCCGGCCGCTGCCTCCGGACGTGAGGAGCACCCTCATCTGGTACAAGGGCACAGGATATGACAGTTACAAGTACTGGGAGGATCAATTGAAAGATTTCCTTTCTGGTAAGATGTGTCTTTTATTCTAGTTTATCATGATTTTTTTGTATTATAGATAGATAATTATATAGATAGATAATTCTTTATTCACAGAAACTTATACATAAAACAGTATGGTACAGAAGATAACAGATTATAATGTCAATAATAATCCTAATCATTATAAAAAGTAGGTACCTAATGGGTTGAATTATGTCCAGCCCATCCCAAGGTTGCCTGGAAGAGATAGCTCAAAGTGATATACCTTTTGTACTTCCTTGATTATCAGTATTTTCTTCTGTATTATATTTTGTGTTTGTGTGGTACAATAAAGAGTTATCTATCTATCTATCTTTAACACCTACACAGTTTAGATTCATTTAACTTGGTGATACCTACACTGCTTTAGCAGCATTTTATGCCTAGGAAAATTTTTGATAAACTCCAGACCTACAACTATTGACAAAATCAACCCAACTTTTAACCTAATGTAAATATATCCATAAAAATTTACTACTTTTCTACATACAAACTACCAACAACTTGTAGGTTGGTCAAGGGCACAGTATGCATCCACCCTACAACTTTTAAGCTGCTCGCAGGACTAGCTCTATGCACCTTACAGCATTGTATCATCCTTAACAAATTCCCAGTATACAAACGCAAGGGCCAGACGGCTGGGGCCGGTCAGAATATCTACAACTGCGGCTTCGGGCGGCCGCCGCCGCCGCCGGGACGCGTCTGCGACGTCGAAGTGAGGGAGTTAGAGCCCTGTATTGAAGAGAACCACTTTTCCTTCCATAAGTCATCACCTTGCATCTTCCTGAAGTTGAACAAGTAGGTTTTAAGTTTAAAAGGGTTCAGATAAGAGGCAATTAAATGACTTCAGTTCTTAGGGTCACACCCACACTGAGAAAAAACCTTGCCTTTTTATTCAAATTTAAAATAGGCAAAAATTCTTTGTTTCGGAAATCGCGCGAAGAGATATCTCCGCGCATTTTTGCAATGCGGGCTGTAATTTACTAATTACAAATTAATGTTAGACCCTGCATTATTATGTTGTTAAACATATTTGTGTTCCTTCTTTACTATCTAGTTATGGTTACTCGGTTGGGTAACCATAAATAGATAGTAGAACGCAAAGCAATCTCAAGTGCGTTACACAAACTAAGTTATTTATAATTTCTTGTGGGTTGGGCTATTCATTGCATTTATCAATTAACGATTTAGTCCCTACCTAACCCACAAAATTATAGGTAGTAAAGCAAGTTTGCTTCACTCTTCATGCTGTCTTTCAACGTGGTAGATTCTTGATGCGATGAGTCCAGGCTGGGATTAAGTTGGATGCTCAATTCTGATTGTTGTTATGTCAGTGTGTTTTATAATATTACTGACTGCTGCCCGCAACTTCGCACACGCTTTTTAAGAAGACTGGCCACCCCTGGGGTACCATTGCCAAATTTAATTGTGTCCATATAGTCGTTTAGGCGTGAAAAAGTAACAGACAGACAAACAGAGTTACTTTCGAATTTATAATATTAGCATGGATTCAAACGTAAAAGTATTATAACTATTAATTTGTTTTGCAGGATTTACGGCTGGCGACCGGAGTTCTACAATGAGACAGCTTACATGCCTCCCGACATGCCGTGGGAGCTCGTACAGCACATCGCGAACAACAGCCTCGTCAACCGCGACTATGTGAGTTGTACACTGTGTTATCTAAGAATTTACAACAGACCAACCATGTACCGGTCTTACTTGCGAGCATGCCTGTACAAACCAGTTTGCGCAGGTAAGAAACTGCATTAGACGGCACAAGCGCGGCTTGTGCCGTCAAGCCGCGCTTGTGCCAAGACGGAGCGTGTGGACTGGCTACTGAATAAACGGACTATCAGTTGAACCTTGACTTTGGTTGAAGTTTTTGTCATATGCCTACTCAAACGATACTAGATAAATATGTCGTATTTTTTATGAGATTTTCATCTGAATGAAAACAAGTAATTAGCCGCAAATTAAACCATTTCCTATGCACTCATAATAAAACTATTTTAATTCCTTGTAGAACGTACAAAATATTAGAACATGCCATAAAACTAAATCTCGCGCCAACGATCGAGGTGCGCCATAAGAACGTTGTGGTGATCCTTGGGGAATAGGCAACATCATAATCTGATGCAAGTCTGATTATTCTTTTCATTTTGCACCAGTAAAATATTGCCGCCTAAATACTGGTCCAACTAATGTGTTATAAACTACCTTCCTCAGGCCAACATGGTGTGGGTATCCTGCCAAGGCGAGACGCCTGCCGACAAAGAAAACATAGGGCCCATCGAGTATCTACCCTACCCAGGCTTCCCTGGATACTTCTACCCCTATGAGAACGCAGAGGGATATCTCAGCCCGCTGGTGGCGATACACCTGAAGAGGCCTAAGAGTAAGAATTACCGTCCCTATTAACGCTTTGGCAAGCTATGTATCGCAGTGGGCGAAGGTCCTAGAAAGTTGCGACTACGATTCTCGCTACGGGGCGGAAAAACTGATTTATTTGAGCTATTTGCTAACCGACTTAAAAAGGAGGTTCTATGTTCGGCTGTATGTATGTTTTTAGGGTTTCGAAGATCGGTTTCCCCCTAGGGCAGCGCTTTATCTGTCCTTTTTACCGTCTTTAATATCTCAGCAACTACAGCAGCAAATAACGTGAAATTTTAATAAATAATACATTTCGTGCGCCAGTACAGATTAAAAGAAAAATAAATCAAAATAAATGAATTTTCAGTACAAATTGTGATGTCGAAATTTTAAAAGAGACCTACAATGTTAAGTGGGGTATCAAATGGAAGGTATCAGTTTGTACATTTCAAAACCGTTTTTGAAATTTATGTAGGTTTCATACTTTTTGACATATTTTGAAAAAGGTCAAAAAAATACCCACCCCCCCCCCTATCTACATACATCTGAAATGTATGTAGATGGATGTGGGAGGTACCTTTAATTTTTTGGTATTCATCAAATAGCAAAGTCTCTAACCCAGTACCCAGTACATATTGGTATACTTGACAACCGTTCGAAACCCTCGGCGCGCGAGTCACACTCGCACTTGGCGGATCTTGTTTTAATGTATGTTCGTCGATTTCTCCTTCAGTTATAAACTATTTTGAAAATTATTTTGCTATTACATATAGAGAGAATGATCCCGAGGTGGTCCCATAAATGTTATTTCCGTGGGATTAGTATTTATCCCGCAAAACTTTAAAACAGGGTAAAATTCAGGGAATTGAAGTAATTTTAATTAGGTATTATTAATTAGTCGTTTTTATTTTTTTCATAACAATAAAATAATTTGATTATAGGATGGTGTGTGATATAAACCTTTGTCCAGTTTATTTAGTCATTGTGATAAACCTAAAAATAATTAGAAGAGTACGTACACGGCCTCGCACGCGTTGCTTCTATGGCAATGTTTCTATCCCATGGGGACTGATTACTTTTATCCTGATGCGATAAAAAGTAGCCTATGTTTTATTCCAGGCTTAGAAGTACCTGTTTGCCAAATGTCAGCTCGTTCCATTTAGTAGTTTCGTCGTGAAAAGGTAGAAACATCCATAGATCCAAACATATTTTAGTGTAATGTGATGATCTTTCCAGCGGGTATCCTGATCAACGTGGAGTGTCGAGCCTGGGCGCGCAACATCAAGTACGACAGGAGGGAGCGGCTCGGCGTCGTGCATTTCGAGGTTATGATTGAGTAGTACTCTGAAATAGAGGTATGTTTCATTCACTAAAAGATTCGACGCCTCTTCTCTTCTAAAACAGGACCTTTTGATTTTACTGATGGTTACATAAATGAAGCAGAACTAAAGCTTAAAAGCTATATGAGTTGGTCACCAGACTCATGGTGGTGTTCTCTGAAAGATAATTGGGCGTTCAGCAGCGTACATTCGTTTTGATGTCTGCAAACTTCTGTCATAAACATCAATTAAAATGTAATCATTAACATTTAGAAGAACACTAACCTGTGTTAACATTACAAAAATAAATAAATGCAAGCCAAAACATATTGCCACATAACAGAGAACAATGTGTTAAGCGATAGTTAGCTTTGGCTTGGTTTCGTACGCAAACATTCGTATAAGATCAAGGCCCTATAGCGCTAGGCGCTACCAAAAAGAAACTGCTTAACTTATAAGTTCTAGACACATTCCATGTTACATTAAAACTGCGGTTTCAAAATGAAAGTACGAACATTTTTTCATTAAGTCTCAAGACACGAGAAAGCATTTACAAAAACAAAATGGCTGCCCTGTGCTTTGCTTTTAAGCTAGTGTTATTTTAAACCAATTACCAAATGCTAGGATTTGTAAGTGATTTGGTAAGTCTGGTTGCAATACATAATTATAGTTAATAGTTTTAGTCAATAAGTAAAAGTAACGATAAATATCAACTTACTCCGTCCAAGATAATGAATTTTTCTAGAATACAACTACTTATTATAATTTATTTTTCTTGCCGTGTGTGGCATCTAGTTTACAATAATCTCTAAAAACTACTTGATCGACTAGAAATAAAATGAATTAAAACTATTTCAACATCGCCGAGTGACTACCAAGATCTAAAATAAAATAAGTAAACAACGCTGTTTTTGTGTTACGGCGATTAATCTGCTTTTCTACAAAGAAAATGGAACAAGGCCTAAGTTAATAATTATTCATACGGAATAATGCTCTTAGATTAGCCATATTTAAATGAATTTATGAATAACTACAGTTACAAAATCTTTAAAACAACTTGTATGATTATTTTACGTAGGATTGATCGATGTTAAGAATCGCATTTAGTCTTCTATTGTATATCTTTGTAATCTATTATGGTTACATAATAATCCGTCCATGTAAATAGGTACTTAAATATATCACTACGTATTTCAGTGCCTATGTAAATATTGCATTTACAATATGAGCTTTAGAATGTAAGTAACCCACCGTAGGTAGGTAGTAATTTTTTTCGGAAGTTCACTTATGTTGTTTATTAAACACTGCCCTTTTCAATCTGTAGCTGAAAAATAAGAGGCATGAATCTGACTTAGGAAAGAGTTTTTTAAAGGTTATTTTGTAATAATTGAATACTTATTATTATTACTAATCGATTTTAGTTTATAAGACTGAGTATAAATCTAGAATCTCCAATTAATACAAAGGATTACAGCTGCTTGATATGTTTCAATTAGTTTGTTGAGGTATATACAATTAGTTTGTTTATTATTATACACTGATTTTATCTTATGACTTTTTATTATGACATTTTTTAATGTATTTTATTATTGTTTTGATGTATGATTTTTGATATTTTTTATTTAAATAACTCTACACAATTCTACATATTGAATGAATTACTAAAATAATAAATAAATTGCGTGCCTTTTAGAAATAAATGTTTAAATACAAACTTCTTTTTTATTTTTAATTTATTCTTACCATAAAGTATGGACTGAAAACGCAAAAAAGGGTTATAGATAGCTGGATACCTAGTAGATTATGTAGCCGCCGGATCGTTAAATCAGCCCGTTTGTAAAAGGGCGTTTTGTCGTGTGCCGTGTTTGTGCCGTGTGCCAATCTCTACAGTCTTGTGCTTGTCTCATCCAGGTCCGTTCCGCAACGGATGCTATATTGTCTAACGCGCCGCTGGACGAGCGATTCAATTTCCAATTTCAATTTAAGCATGTATTTTTTTATGCCTGAAATGAAACACGTGACATGTTTGGCACACGCGCTTCATCGTGTATCTGAGCAAATAAGATTAGAATATAACAATGTCGATATTTTGATAGCAAATGTAAAAAAAATAATTTTGAAAGCCCCGAGCAGAGTTACAATATTAAAATAAAAATTTCCTAACTTGCCGCTGCCTCTACCACCAGTCGTTACCAGATGGGGCACTTGGTTAGGGGCAGCATCTTACTACGCTCAACGCTTTGAGAAAATAATAGACGTGATTTATTTATTTATTTAATTCATTAACACGGTTTTATTTACAAATTACATTAATTAGGAGAAATAATATTACATCATATATGACATACAATAGTCATCACATAAAGGATTAGAATGTCAGTAAAATTCATAAACATACAAAAATTAAATTAATTATGACATTCACCTAGTAAAATACACTCTCAATAATTTAGTCCACTTATCAGCGAACAAGTCAACATCGAGGCTGTCGTCCAGGAGAGCGTTGAGTACTCGAGGGATGGGTGACATGGACCGCGCCGCCTTACGGGGCTGCGGCACGGCCTATGTTTCCGACCCCGGCAGTAATTATTCGGGACGTAGAGTCGACACAGCTCGTCACTCAGATCCTAAGCGTCAATTTTTCCGCACAGGATCATGCAGATTGTGATCAATTGATCATAAGCACGCCTCACCTCTAACGAGTTATAGCCTGAGC
The DNA here is from genome assembly GCA_963662085.1 of Eupithecia inturbata. Classification (NCBI taxonomy): domain Eukaryota; kingdom Metazoa; phylum Arthropoda; class Insecta; order Lepidoptera; family Geometridae; genus Eupithecia; species Eupithecia inturbata. Next base: position 1,052,205 of record OY759180.1, on the reverse strand, counting down.
ATCCCAACAAGAACTTTGTGGGGTATAGGTAAGGGTAGTAGCCAAAGCATCGCTTTTGCTCCTAACAAGTGCCGAAAAAACAAGGCGAATAACACGATCGCTCTAGAAGTCTCGGGCATTTCTGTGGACGAACCCATGACGACGCCTGAACGACTCCTTGGTCAAGGAACGAATATGGTCATGGAATATGAACTTTCGGTCGAATGTGACACCCAAATCTCTCACGGTGATGGTTCTGTTTATTGATTCGTTGTTCATTTTATAATCAAAGTGAATTGGGTGCAACATTCGGCCGAAAGTCATGACGTAGCATTTACTCGGATTGAATGCCATTCTGTTAACAACGCTCCACTCGAAGATGGCGTCGACATCGTGTTGTAGGGCCTGACAGTCTGCTCAGATTTAATCTCTAAGTAGAGTTTTAAGTCATCCGCATACATCAGGCTTTTAGCACACGATGCTACAGCTGGGAGGTCGTTATCCATTCTATGGAAGAGTAAAGGGCCAAGTATAGATCCCTGGCTGACCCCGGAACGCGTGTGATAAGGCTGATACGCGTAAGGACCAAGTTTAACAAACAGCTGATGATCTCAGAGGTAATTCGCGAGAAGCTGGAGAAGATTCGGGGCGAAGCCTATAGCACCTAATTTCGTCAGCAGAATGACATTGTTGAGGATACCAAACGTCTTCCGGAATTCAAAATGCAATGAGTACGTCACAAATTTGCACAAAGCAACATAACAAAGCTACAAATCAAATGGATTAATTTTATGGAATTTTTTGGTACCTACAAGGTATATTCCTACCTATGATGCTATGATCGACAAAAGATCTACCTATCCAGTTTGAAAATATTTTGCTTTGCGTTAGTTTTCGGTAACAAGTCAAGTCATGCCTTTTTTTTTGTTGTATTGTTTTCACAAAGTGCTTGGATATCGGAACAAAAGTCCAGGTCGCACTTGTTGACCAGATGTGGAACTCTGCGCGGTTCAAATCTTTGCGAGACCCGCATAAATTCTTTGCGGGGTCGATGCGCAAGTACTTGCGTCCAGGTACAAGTAGGTAGGTACCTACTTGTCCGCATAGCAAGCGCATGATTTGATGTGTATAATATATATATATGTATATATATTATATAATAGCAATAATATATATACAGGGTGGTTTTTTGAGAAGGGCGGTGATGGCCAACTCTGAAACCACGAGAGTTAGGGAAAAGTCGTGAAAGGAGTCATGCCCTCGATTTATAAGAAAACAATAACTGCATATTTATTTTTTTCAAAAATCTTACTTTTGACCTTTTTACCTGTACTTTTAATAATTCTATAAGTTGTATTTTGTTTATGTTAGACTGTCGGTATTTTGTAAGTTTATTTTGTATAATGTAAATCTCTCATTGGCCGTAAGTTAGGTTATTAAGGTTAGAACTGTTTAGATATAAGGGCCGTTGATTTTGTTAAACAATAAAAATAAAATAAAAATAAAATTGACGGAAATGGACCCGAGTGATTTAAAAAAAAAAAATTACACCCTGTATTATTAAACTAATCGATTCTGTTGCTGATAAGGATCAATCTTTGCAAATAAATGTTGTACTAAAAATGAATGGAAATAGCAAATTTTCACTTTTTTATTTTTACACGGAAGAAAACTCACCTCCTATTTAAATTTTTTGGTCGTTATGTGAGAAGATTTGATGGAGGCCTATTTTTTTAAATTTGATTGGGGAGGGCGCCACTGCGTCCTAGTTTGCATCGGCTCCATAAATTTTTATTACGAAAAATATAAATAAAGCTAATTCAGTCAGGAAAAGATAGTTAATCGGTGTGACAAACTGTGAATATAAGGTACAAACGTTATCTCGGCGATCTATTGAGAACTGTGATCAAAAATCGAAAGTGAATATTACACTAGTGTCTGGTGAAATCAGTGAGAAAATCGGAGATTGGCTAATGAATGTGAGTAGTAGACTATAACAATACACTACACTTCATACAACTCCCCTACACTCATCTCCAGAAGATATTACGACCTGACATCTTCGTAATAAGTTAACAAAACAAACAAAATCCGTTGCCTATCACAGTGACTCATAGCTACACTTCAAATCAAACTCACCAACAAGTAAACATCAGCTGACCAATCAGCTGGCTTACTGCGGCTACTCTGTAACGCTATCTAGTGAAAACGACGCGACCTAACACGGCAAACAGCTAGACAACATTGACCGACGCTCAACGCAACTCACTGGCGGCGCCAGCGCCGAGCTAGATAGAACCCAAGATGTCAAAGAGCTCTGCTAAAGCTGCCACGAGTGACCGAAAGATGGCAGCGCTTGTCACTTGTCATAAATGTAAAAAAATTGTCAATGCAAAAAGTACGATTCACTGCTCTGAATGCGAGAATAAATTTGAATTTGAATGCGGTGGATTACCAGAAAAAGTATATCGATTAATGGAACTTGACTCGAAGAGGAAGTGGAGATGTAAGTTTTGTATACAAAAATCGAAAGATCCTAGAAGAGATGCCAGTAACATTACGATGAGAAAAAAACTTACCTATCCCAAACTGGACGAAAGCATTGAGTCAATTCGTTTTTCTACTCCTGCAAGCGAAATTTCTCAGATGGATGACTCACACATTCTGACGGTATTAAATACGTCTTGTGATTCACCGCTGCCTCTCTCTAGAAGTGTTGACTTAACTCTCTCTGGTAACAATTCTGTGCATGAAATGAAGGAGACTATCTCTATGCTAACCTCGCAGCTGGCTAGCACACAAGTAGAGCTGGAGAACACAATACTGGAAAATAATGACTTACATAGACAAATGAATAAACTGACCAAAGACAACGAATTTTTGAAGACATTATGTCAAAGACCACTACCGGAAATAAAAACGTACATGAATACAACAAAGAAAAATAGAAGATGCTCAGCACAGTTTCCAGACATCAAAAGAGCTTTGTTTTCTTCCCCTAGACCTCAGTCTTTGACAAAAACTTACCCGAAACCAGAAGAACATGCGGTATTCCATTCTCTTCATTCAAGAATAACTGAATTACGTCAAAAACTCCAGAAAGCGGAAGAAGAAATATCTCATCTGACGATTAAATTGAGTTCACCACTGTCTGACCAGCCTAAACCGGGGGTCAGTAGGCAAACCTGGGGACCCGATCTACAGAACCAGACTTCCAAAATACTCATTCTTGGTACTCAACAAAGCGTTAATCTATCATCGGCCCTCATACGCTCAAGATATTTTACCAAATATAATAAGTACCAAATTCAGTCCCAAATAAAACCACATGCGTTATGTAGTGAAGTTCTGAAAAACTATGAAAACATTAATCTGGAAAAAAATGATAAACTAGTGATTTGCGTCGGTGAAAATGATTACGACTTAAACATTCTCTCCTCGCACTTGCGTAAACTTAGTAACAAGTTTATCAATAACAGTATATTAGTACTTAACATTTTCAGAAGTCATTACATAAATGTGGACGATTTAAATAATAATATACAAAACATTTGTAATGAATATAAAAACTGTCATTATGTTGAAAGTAACTCTAATAAGTTGTTTGATATGTGTAAATCACTAAACTTCAAAATCGATTGTATTGATTATGACAGTAAATACCTAGATATTAAGGAACTAAAGAAATTGATACTTCATAAAAAACCAATTTACGAACCGAAATCACAAGGCAAGGGCATGCTAAAGACCAGGGGAACGATTCCATATTATTTCAAATGTTGTCAGAAAAATTGCTCTACCGTAGCGGGTAACACTTCAATGAATATTTCTAAAGCAGATGACCATAACCAGTTTTTTCGTTACAAACAACAATCCTAAATCAAGTAATAAGCTACAAACATTGCATTTTAAAGTGTTACATCAAAACATTGCCAGTGTTTTGTCCAAACAAGCGCTTTTAGAACTTACACTAGATGAGCTTATAGAAAATAATAATCAGCCAGATGTAATTTGTTTATCGGAAACGTTTTTAAAAATGGGATGTAGTGGATATCTTAAAATAACGGGATATGATTTAGCTTCAGCTTTTTGTAGGGAGAAACAGAGAGGAGGTACATGTATTTTAGTAAAACAAGGTATTGCTTTTAAAGAGTTAGCATTTCTTAACGATTATGCTTCTCAAAAAACATTCGAAACATGCGGTATTGAGATCCCATCGCATAAGCTACTTGTTTTTTGTTTATACAGAATACCTTCATCTGACCCAAACATTTTTTTGGAAAAATTAAACCGTGTTTTATACGAAACGCGGAAAAAATATAAAAAGATGACAAAAATAATTTTAGCAGGTGACTTTAACATAAATACACTGAAAAAAAGTAAAATTACTAACTATTTAGAAGATTTATGCTACAGTAATGATCTTAAAATCCATATTAATGAACCTACACGAAAAGACTCTTGCATAGACCATTTATTAAGTAATATTAAGGACGCAACCGCTTCCGTGCTGCCGCTATACCTATCGGACCATGATACGGCACAGATTCTATCATATCCAGTTAATTTTAAGAAAAAGTTTGCAGCATCGTATTTTATTTATAGAACGGACTTTAGTCACGAACATTTACACAAATTTAAAGAATGCCTCACGAAGCTCTCTTGGCTTCAGATCTATGCGGAGACAAATCTAAACAAAGCATTCAACGACTTTCATGAACTTTACTGTTTATTTTACAAGTTGTGTTTTCCTAAAATTAGAGTAAAAATACGGAATGATACTCAGCTCAAAAAAAATTGGATTAGTCCTGGATTAAGACAGAGCTGCAAATCACAACGCAGGTTGCGTCATTTATACTATAAGGAAAAAACAGTTATAAATAAGCGCAAATACCGGTCATACTCTCGCATACTAAAAAAATGTATCTACAGATCGAAAAGGATATCAAATATAAAATACATAATAAATAGTAAGAATAAATGTAGGGCGACATGGACTGTGATAAAAAGAGAAATACCAAATAATAATAAACTTGACGATAATATTGACAAAATTTTAATTAATAGCCAAATAATTTCTGAACCTATTGACATTGCCAATAGTTTTAATAAATATTATATTAATTTGACAAATAACTTGTCATCTACTCAATCACAGACATTTTCTAATAGTCTTACGAAATTAAATTCAATGTTTTTATTACCTATGACTGAAAATGAAGTAAAAAAGGAAATTTTGGCTTTAAAAACCAGTAAGTGTGAAGGCTATGATGGAATCAACACGAATATTATAAAAGAAAGCATTACTGAGATAGTAGCTGTATTGACGTATCTTATTAACCTGTCCTTCTCAACAGCTACTTTTCCCGACGCACTAAAAAAGTCAATGGTCAAACCTCTATTTAAAAAAGGCGAAAGGACAGAGATAAATAACTATCGTCCAATAACGCTAATACCAATTTTCTCAAAAATATTTGAAAAATCTATGTATCTAAGACTTAAAAACTATTGTGACAAACAAAATATAATTACAAAAGAACAATTTGGTTTTCAGAAAGGAAAGTCGACATCTCTTGCCATTTTTACCCTAGTAGAAACGGTGTTAAATAGTCTAAACACTGGTGACTTAACGACAGGACTGTTCTATGACTTATCTAAAGCATTTGACTACGTTTCGCATGATCTACTTTTTAAAAAACTAGATAACATCGGTGTCAGAGGCCAAACTCTACAATGGTTCTCTTCTTACTTGGAGGACCGTAAGCAATGCGTTGTTATTGAGAAACTAACTAATAACAACGAACTAATTACATTTACATCAGACTATGAAATCAACAAATCGGGCGTGCCACAGGGCAGCATTTTAGGGCCCATATTGTTTCTACTCTATATAAATGACATAGTTACCGTGACAAACCATAGGTGCATTTTATATGCTGATGACATTTGTGTAGTTGTGACATCTGATAAAAAATTATATAATAAAACTGACCATGAATCTGACATTAATAACACAATTGATAAAATTATTGAATGGCTTGACATTAACAATCTTAAAATTAATCTTGACAAATCCAAATATATTCAATTCAATAAATCTAAACATATAAAATATAATTTTAATCTAAATATAGCGAAAATAGAACAAGTTCCGCAAATTAAGTTTCTAGGCGTAATAATTGACGAAAATCTGGACTGGAAGGCACATATAGACATGGTAAATAAAAAATTAAACAAATTCGTGTACGCTCTAAGTCAAATTAAAAATGTCACAAATGTGAAAACTGCAATAACGTCCTTTCATGCCCATATTGAATCTGCTCTTCGCTATGGGCTTGTAATGTGGGGCAACAGCACTGATAAAAACAGAGCATTTATAGCACAAAAGAAATGCATCAGAGCGATCTGTGGAATCCCCCCGGATGAGTCATGCAAACCCTTGTTTAAGGAGCTTGGTTTATTACCTCTACCGTCGCTTTATATTTATGAAGTATCAAATTTTGTTAGAAATAATTTAAACTTATTTATAAAAGCATGTGACAAACACCCTAGACTATGTAGAGATCCGAATAGACTTATTCTAAAAGATACCCCGCGTTCAGCCAAGTTTTCAAAAAGTTGTTTGACTCTATGCGTAAACATATACAATAAGTTACCAAATGAAATCAAATTATTAAATAATTATTTATACAAAATCAAATTGCTTAGATGGCTGAATGAAATGAATTTTTATGACATCAATGAGTTTTTAAATGTAAGATAATAAATAATAATATCCAATTTAATTTGCCACCATAATTATTGCATGCTAGAATATAGTGAGACATGAGTGCATTACTTAGAACTAAACCACCTTTATACCATGTTTGACGCAATAAATATATTTTGAATTTGAATTTGAATTTGAATTTGAATTTGATATGTATTTCCAGTAAGACGGGGACCCCAGCTCACAACAGCCGTGTGGTTAGAGATATGCTGAATGAACATTTTGGGGATAGATGGATTGGCACTCATGGTCAGGTGAGATGGCCGGGAAGATCACCCGATCTCACACCGTTTGATTATTTCCTATGGGGTTACGTCAAGAACGAACTTTACAAAGCTCGTTACGATACAGTTGAGAGCTTACAAATCTCATTGCTTGATACTTTATCGAGGATAAATCCTGTCATGATATCAAATGCAGTTAAGTCTCTAGAGAGACGTATAAACTTATGCATTAGAGTCAATGGAAACCATTTTGAGCAACTTATTAGTTAGGTGAAATTGAGATACTAAAAGTAAAATGTAAAAATTTGCTATTTCCTTTCATTTTTAGTAAAACATTTATTTGCAAAGATTAATCCTTATCAGCAACAGAATCTATTAGTTTAATAATACAGGGTGATTTTTTTTTCAAAAATCACTCTGGTCCATTTCCGTCTAAAGTAAAAGATTTTTGAAAAAAAGAAATATGCAGTTATTGTTTTCTTATAAATCGAGGGCACGACGATCCTTTCACGACTCCTTTCACGACTTTTCCCTAACTCTCGCGGTTTCAGAGTTGACCATCACCGCCCTTCTCAAAAAACCACCCTGTATATATAATATATATATATTATATAATTAAAAAAAAACATTTAATGTTGACATCGGAGATGCGGAGCAAAATTTCCAAATGAAGTTGAATAAGCTGCATATTAATAGTCTTCTTAACGCATTCACTGCCCAGCCTTGGGCCGCGCTACCCGTCGTCAAAGAGAATATACCTCGTGTGTTCATAAGTTTTGAGACGAACTTATTTAATTAATTTAAAAAGAAAGTAATTCATGCAACCTTTTTTAAACTTTTAAAATTTTTAATTTCGAATGTTTTGAATCAGAAAAAATATACATTTGAATATTTGTTTCATTCTCCGTGAAAATGGCGCCAACAAAAGATTTGCGTGCGACTGTAATTTCACTGTTTCAAGCAGGAAAAAAACCAATGCAAGTTTTTAGTGAAATCCAAAGTTTGGGATGTAGTCGGAACTTTGTGTATTATACCATAAAGAGGTACAAGGAGACCGGCTCTTTAGAAGACCGTGGAAGATGTGGCCGCCCGCGGTCTGTAAGGACGCCCGCCAACATCAAAGTAATCAGAGAGCGAATTCGTCGCAACCCTTGCCGGACTCAAAAGAAATTAGCTCTGCAGACCAACATTTCGCGAATATCGGTGAACAGGATACTTAAATATGATCTTAAACTAAAGGCCTACAGTCGAAGAGTCGAAGGAAAGTGCATTATTTAAACGAGCGTGTTCGTAAATTGCGACTGGAACGATGTCGGAACCTATTGAAGAGACACGATCCAAAAAATATCCTGTTTACCGATGAAAAGATCTTCACGGTGGAAGAAAAGTTTAACCGGCAGAACAATAAGGTTTACGCCAGAAGTTCAAAGGACGTCCAGCCATCTGTACGCAATGTCCAGCGCACTCATCATCCAGCAAGTGTGATGGTTTGGTAAGGTGTTTCCTACGAGGGGGTCACTTCGCTTCATTTTTGCCAGCAAGGCGTCAAGGTGAAGGCACAAAATTACCAAACCGACATATTGGAAGCGGTGGTTAAACCATTAAATGATACGCTATTCGCTGGAAAATACTGGGTTTTCCAACAGGACTCTGCTCCCTCCCATAAAGCTAAGACTACCCAACGTTGGCTGGAGGCCAATTTGCCAGGCTTCATTCGGAGCGAAGATTGGCCCTCGTCAAGCCCTGACTTGAATCCTTTGGATTATTCTTTATGGACGGAATTGGAGCTGAGGGCATGCAGAAAGTCTCACCCAAACCTGGATTCTCTCAAGCGAGCCCTTATTAAAGAATCGAAACGGATTCCCATTGAAAAGATTCGTGCCGCCATAGATGAATGGCGCACGCGTTTGAAGGCCTGCATTGAATGCCAAGGCGGCCATTTTGAATGATTTATTTTTAAATACAGATCTAGATGTCAGTAGTTTTAATTTTAATATCCAATAAATGAATACTCAACTTAGCTCCAAAAATATTTTAGTTTTACTGTGTCTCAAGACTTATGAACACACGAGGTAATAGTAGGTACACGTCGTCGTCGCCGCCAATAGTTGTCTTCAGAATGATGAATCGAATTTCACAAAAAGTAATATAAAGCCTGATCAATTCAGTTTCGAAGCTGGCTTTACAGCAAGTGACTTTATTTGGAAGCTCTTATACCTGCGAGCAGTATTTTCACGCATGACACCATTGATATATGTCATTGCATGAAACACGTATAATCGAAGACCAGATCATCTTTGACAGACAACCACCGAACGGCCTTCTCCACGACATCCAAATGTAAGCTGACCCACTGTGCAGACAAGAACGAGGTCAACTAGCGCACTAAGTTACCTACTAAGGTACCTATGTACAAATAAAATGTAATTTGTGATTTACTTACTTTTGTTTTGTAATTACAATAACACACAGAAAACTAGTATATTAATTAATTTAGTACCTACTGTAACCTGCTTTGGCCCACGATGTTTAAAAATAGTAAACTGGCCCATCACTGAATTATCTTTGACACCCCTGGCTCTAGACTAGAGGATAAAAAGCTTGGGACGAGTTTTGCTCCAACTCTAAAACTAAAACCTAACAAGGTAAAGGTTTCTTGTTCGCTTTACTTTTATGTCATGTCCAAGAGTCCTGTAAGGTCTAAAAGAAATAAAGCTCTTTGATATTATTTGATAATTGATAAAGAAAAGGCAAACCTTAAACTCGCCGGGTCATATAAATTTCAGTTCTCTGCTTCGCGACTGCAGCGCTAGCTTGATCCTATCAATATAATGGTGTCAACTGTTGACATCATTGCTAACTTAGCACGATTCTTGACCATTTTTAACACTTTTATGGCCCACAACTCACATGTGGATTTTGCAGTCCCACTACCTACATATTTCCAAGCCACCTGCTAAATTTAGTTTTAGGAGACAAATAGTAATAGTTTAGTTTGTTAGGAAAGTGCAAAGTAACACTTAGAGTTCAGACTTAAAGATCCATATGTGCGTCGTGGTCTCGTGGGCATTTCATGACCCACGAGACCACGACGCACATTACGTATATGGATCTTGCAGTCCTACTAGCTGCGGGTCGCGCCACAGTGGTTAGGCAGTGAAAGCGTTAACCGACTTCGAAAAATTGAGAAGGATTTGGCTGTACCTTATATAGGTACAGCTTTTTTGTTATTAGGGTTCCGTACCCGAAGGGTGAAAACGGAACCCTATTACTATGCCTCCGCTGTCCGGCCGCCCGTCCGTCTGTCACAGGGTTCTATCTCATGAACCGTAAGAGGTAGGCAGTTGAAATTTTCAAAGAATGTGTATTTCTCTTACTGCTATAACAACAAATAATAAAAATAAAATAAATATCCAAATGGGGCTTCCATACAAAAAAACGTGATTTTTTTGGCTATTTTTGCTCTTCGTTTGTCAAGGCTGTATATCTTGAACCACAATAGCTAAGACACACGAAACTTTCTTTAAATAACAAAAACTTCAACTGTAGTAACAACAAATACTAAAAATATAATAAAGTTGAAAATTTAATGTTCTTTGAAATAGTTGTCAGAATTCTACGGTACGGAACACTTCGTGTGCGAGTTGACTCACACTTGCCGGTTTACTTATTCTATGTATGTTCGCCGATTTCTCCGTCAATTGTGGACCGAACTAGGAGGTAGGTGGTTCTTTTGCTATTGTATCGATAGAGGACACTACCGCCGAGTTAAAAGATATTTAATTTGTCAGAACATAGAGACAAACATATGGTCCCATTAATTTTATTACCAGAGTAAGGGCCGCTTAACTAAAAAAAACCGTGTCAAATCAGGGAATTCGAAGTCTGTTTTTAGTTATGTCAAAACAAGATAGAACTAAACAAGAGAACCGAGCCCAATACGTAAATTTACCTATGTCTGGGTATTAGTGCTAAATTTAGGTACGGTCAGGACGATACGTCAGCTTTGGTCGGTGAACTTATTATTTGGTTAGCAGGACTACAACCTCTCTAAGGTAAACATATGTTGTCTCTGCTTGTATGGCTAAGGGTCCAGCTGAGGCGAAACTTATTCAAGTTTACAATTTTATTAAAATGCTTATCAGACTGTCAAATCACAACAAATGCGAATGTTCGTATGGATGGATGGATGTTTATTCCTTCTTCACGCCAAAACTACTGAACGAATCGGGCTGAAATTTTGCATAGATGTACCTACTTGACTTTTTATGATTTGGTGTAGTAATGGTGCATTATAAACTGCCCCTCTTACCTACCTCTCTGCAATAGCTATCTATAACTAAGTTTCGTTAGTGTTCTTGTATTGTGTTGTGTATACACACACACAACACAATACAAGAACACTAACCATAGTCATAAGTTCATAACACATGACTATGACATAAACCAGAATGAATAAACACTGCTTAGCCTTTGTATCTAAAGGGGTGTAGGTATTTCAGAAACGAGTCACAAATTTCTAGCTTCACTTCTGTATGTGACCGAAACAAAAATAAAATTGTGGTGTATTTACACAAGGTCACGAGATCTGCGCTAAGGGATCGTTCACATATGTGCATGTGCCCCGTAGCTCCTATTTCCACTGCACGTGTGTGCTGCAGCCAGATGTCAACGCAGACACTTACAATAAATACTCGGATAGTTTATAAAATTACCAAAAATATGTTTAAACCACCATAGTCACGTATATAGAAACCGATGTAAACATCGGATGTCTATCTATGTACTATGTTATTATTTAGATTTATGTTAGTCGATGTCTGACATCCACTAACATAAATCTAAATAATAAGGCACTATTATTTAGATTTCTGTGCATTCACGGTTTATTAAGTAAGCAAACCACCTGTTGTTTTATACATTATAATATATTATATATTTTTGTATAAAATATATAGTTAAGTCATTATCTAAGACCTAGATTAAGATATATTTCGATACCCTATCTGACAGGGAGCTTGCTTACAAAGTTCTGTACTTAATTTTTGTCATGCAATAAAAAAACTGAATACAATGTTTAGGTAGGTACCGTTTACCTTAATAAACCGATTTAAAGAGCAATCACACACTAGGTACGAAACTACCTTAAATATTGAAACAACGCGTGACAATTTTTGGGGTGAGGGGGTGTTAGATCTCGCCCACTTTTTTATTATCGATCTACCGGTCAATAGCAAAACTGCTCGACTCATTCTGTGTCGATGGTACTACGTAGTTTAGCTACCTCACACTAGACGTCACTAAGTGTAGGGTGTAACAGGGACGTACTTAGAATTTTCAAGGGCAGTAAACAAGTAATACCCCTCTAAATCAAATGTCGCATGTCGCCTTTTTTGTCACTATGAAGCCTTCATCATTAAAATGGCAAGAAAAAAATTGTTCTTGCCATTTTATTGATAAAGGCTTCACAAAATATACAAAAATTCAATCCTTGTATATTTTGTCGGGAGTCCTGTCCTGCCTTGTCTATTAATTTTTGTGATCCATTGCTGTATAAGATTATCTTCGGATGAAAATCTACATAATTTAAAATTTAATAAATTTTAAATTAACTAAACAAACCGTTATAAATGTTACAATGTTTGTCTCACGGAGGGAAAGTACTTTCAATAATGTAGATAGAATACTTAATTTAAAGGAGACTCTTTCATAATTCTTTATTGCAATAAAAAACAAAAAAAAAATAATACATGTAAAACTTAAATCTAGAGAGGTTATGGCAAAGGCGAGCTTAACCTTAAAAAGAGTTCTCTTCCAGTAAACTTTATTGGGAGAGAGAGACAAATTTGTCATAGTGGGTTCGTGTGCAAATACAGAAAGAAGATTGAATTATTAGCCTACAGATAATAAACTACTACATATGTATAATAATATATTACACTACCTATAAAAATATATAACATACAATATAATAACAATATTCTTTATCTACATACGCATTTATAATAAGTACATAAACAACTTATCTACATCAAAGTCATGAAGATAGGTAATGCTCTTTGACTTTACGCTTAAAGATGAAGAGTGAGGGGCTGGCGCAAATATCATGAGGGAGAGCATTCCATAGCCTGACCGATTCGACGGTGAAGGAGCCACCATAGCGGCTGGAAGAATGCACCTTTATCTCTTTTATTTTATTTCTTGCGTATTTCATATGTTTTTAAGATACATACTTTCCATTGATTAATCATAACCGTGGGACAATCGGTAAAATAATTGGATTTTTATTTAGGCCCTGTCTTTTTGTTATATTCATGTTGTTGCCCCGTTGACAAAGCTGTGCACAGGACGAACGCCGACGGTACACTGACTAAGGCCACGCCTACTGTGATGACGTCAGGACCTAGTTGAGAATCACAGTGCACAGTTGCTTAGGCCGCCTCCTCTCTGTACCTGCTCCATGTTTGCCACTCAGGGATTTTCTCGACCGCCTAGATTCGCATCGGCCTGCGACTGCGACATACTACGTACGACTACGACGCACGCAAGCGCAGTCGCGACTTAACCGCAGCCAGCGTCGCACGCGCATGCCGGAGTTCAGTTACATTCGAAATATATCGCGACTTATTTTAAATTAATAAAACATGGCGGGTAAAGCGAACGGCGCGCATAACATGGAGACGGATTGGGCTAGGGCTCCGCCACCTCCCGGAACTGCTTGGGAGAGGATTTGCAAGGCGTTGTATGATCCTGCGGAAAAGAGCTTTCTTGGAAGAACTCCGAAGCGATGGGGTACGTTAACATTTCCTAGTAATATTCCTATACCTACCTAACACTTGTGTTGAATAGGTTTCTTATTATCTCGTAAGAGTAGGGTTCTAAATTTTCGAAAAGGTGTGTTGTGAATCTGTGCAATCTAAGCATCATAAGCAATCACTGTTTGAAAAGTTGCTGACGTCTATCCCACTGTAAATAATCTTACAAGTCAATCTTTTCAATCGGTCGTATCCCAATCTATTACGGTAGCACCTTCTAGAGTTAGGTGTTAAGCCATTATTCGTCCAGTCAGTAGAATTAAAATTAGATCACGAAAATAGTCTAAAGTAAAGAGCAGAACGAGTTTATGTCCGTCTGAATGGTTTCTCTGCAGTCTGCGTTGTTTACATGTTCAATGAATGATTTCTATCTCCCGTCATGTGTCGATCTGTGATTGTGCCCTTCTACATTGCACGGTTTATACGCACAGACGACGCAAAAAATTGTGAAGATAACAATTTTATAAAATTGTTAAACATAACCTTCGCTTAGAAAACCTGAAACGAACTTCAGCGATTTTTATTTGTTGACAGATATACAGATAAACATTTTATTTATAAATTGTCAAATTATACGTCACAATTTGTTTTCACATAACTAAATAAAATAATAATAAAATTGTTGAATATTATTGAATATTTTAAAATTCGTCGTAGGTATAAAAAGTCTTCTCTACAAGCATTATTATTATAACAACAAATAATAAAAATAAAATAAATATCATAATTAAAGGGGGCTTCCATACAAAAAACGTGTTTTTTTTTGATATTTTTGCTGCTCGTTTGTCAAGGCTGTATCCCTTGAACCACAATAGTTAGACATATGAAACTTTTTATAAATAAGTAACACTTTAACTGTAATAAGAACAAATACTAAAAATATAATAAAGTTAAAAATGTAAAGGGGTAAAAACCTAACTTAACAAAGTGAAAATTTGATGTTCTTTGAAAAAGTTACTTACCTGATTTTTACGGTACGGAACCCTTCGTGTGCCACTGCGAGTCAAGTCGCACATGGCGCTTTATTAGCTGATTCATAAAAGAGACAAAAATCGTAACACCGAGTAAATCTACCAAAAATAATACATTCTTAAAGCATTTAATTTTTCGTTTACAACAAATACTATAAAAACATTATTGTATACACACATGTTTCTCTAATTCCAAAACGTATTTATGAAATTTCTGAAATTTTTTTGAAGATGGCTGGCATATTCACTATTAAACCCATGGAAATAACTCTGCTTAGCTTTACTTTTGATCCAGCAGCGGTTAAAACTCTTGAAAGAAATGGTCTAAAATCGCAGTTGAGTGAAAGCGAGCGCGTTAAGAACCTTCAAATGCTTTTATAATGATATAGGTACGGTTGGTTACATAACACCGCCCGGGTCGGCCCGCAAGGCTGCCCACATGCCTGTCTCATACATGCCCTTTGATTATTATAATCAGATATTCATTACCATTCGATGTTATCACGGTCGCTTTCACAACGCTTTGACCACACCATTACCTGTGTGTTCTATAAAGTTCCACTCCCAAATAGCAGATGAAGAGGCGGAGGAAACGCCTCTTCATCTGCTAGGAGAGTGCGGAGCACTGATGCAAAAACGTAGCATCCATCTGGGCAAGCACCTGCACAGCCCAGACGAGCTACGAGCCATCACCCCGAAGAAAATCCTGCAGTTCCTAGCAGCTGCAAGGGTTAGTGGCAAACTATGAACGTCGCAGCTTCAGGGCTGAACACTCGAGTGGCGATCACAATAGGCCTATCATGGCCGTAGTGACACGAAAGCCACATAAAGCAAATAAAAAATCCCGAATACGCGACAGTAGGTGGTAGGTACGGTGGTAGGTAGGAACCTACATTCAGCGTAAGATATTTAAAAAAATACTAGATGCATTTTTGCGGTTGACCCTGCGGTAGATACTAGGTACCTACCTACCGTTCTAAAGAACTTCTAAAGCAAAATATTTGTGGATAAATTCCTAAGCACCATGGCTCATTGCATTTGGGTTCTAGTCCGGTTTAGTTTTTGTGACTGAGACGTCGCACATTGGGTATTTGGTTGAATTAGCCGGTCAAATGTTTTTGAATTTATGTTTCTTTCTTAACTACTCCCTGGTTAACTTTAGGCTAGTTTTAGTCATCATTTAATAATAATAATAAGAATGGCTTACATTATTGGAAAAAAAACAATAAAATTATATATTTTCGTGATTTAACTTTGTTATTTATTATTTTCTTGATAAAACGTTATAAAATTTATATTATTAAGATGATGATGAGTGTCATGGTTCTTAATCATCCTGGTCACTTTCTCTATCTCCAGGAGATAAGCCTCCAAAGCAGAATCCGTGTCACTTTTAGAGTCGGGGCAGCAGGAATGTGCCTTGGTCTGCCGCCCCTAGCTAAAAAAAGGGCGGTTATGGATGGCTGATTCAGTGATCGGAATTAGGCGGGCTAAAATACCTAAAGGTCGAAAAATAACAGAGACCAAATGGAGACGCCTTAGGACTAGGTAAATATTTTTTCGTCCCAATTTTTCGTCCGTTTATTTTTTCGTCCCAGAAGTAACAAACCTCCATCCAAACTTTCACATTTATAATATTAGTGTGACTAACAAAGTAGGTAAAGGTTAAAAAAACAATTTTATAGTTTTCACACCATTTATTCATGTTGTACAATCATTGGAATCAACGTAAAAATTATGAAAGTAACCAAACGTTAAGAGACACAAGAGAATATTATTTCAGTTGATGTAGAAATTAGTCGGTTAATCTGAATAGCTAAATGTTTCATCACCATCAGGAATGGAGTTTTCTTTGTCATCATCAGATGTATTTTCGTCTGAAGTATTAAAATAAATTATCATGAGTTATTCCATATTTTCAATCTTTAAACGATTTCTTTTTGTACTTAAGATACATTTATAGGTAGAAAAGGACCTTTCAACATCAACTGAAGTTATAGGTACATATTTATAGTATGACAAAGATTAATTTTCATTCTCCGATTCTTTTTCTAAATTCTCACAAATATCACTTAATGCATCTAGATCGGGATTTCTGTCCATAACGTTTTCTAGTTTTATTTTGACTCTTTCAGATGAACACCAGCTTAAAATTATTCTGGTTTCGTCAAATATCTGGAAAGATTCTGTTAACAATAAATTAGACTTTTGTAATCGTTTTAATGAAATTTGAATGATTTTAAAATATTCGTCAATATAATCTAAATCGGTTTTTAAAGTTTCTTTTTCCTGATGGATAAAGCTTCAGAGCTTCTAAGAAGTCTTACAATCGTTTTAATTTGTTCGTAATATTTGGCATAATACGAGACTGCTTCTAGACATGTACCCATGCCATGCCTTGCCTTGTAATGCCTTGTAATGACAGGTTCTGGTGGTAATGGCATGTTCGAAAACCTTTCCTTTAATATTTTTACTCTATTGGGAGCCTTTAAAAATATCTTTTTTTCAATTGAAATTAACCTATCAACATCCACATATTCTGCCCTTATCTGTTCTGCAACGAGATTAAGAGCGTGTGCTAAACAGGTTACATGCATCATATTCGGCAAATAGTTTTTTAAAATTCTTTCTGCTTTTAACATATATGCTACGCTATCAGAACATAATACTAAAACATCTACTTTGGCTTCATAGGAGTCTCCCCACATATTTTCTAAACATCCAATCACAAATTGAGCTACTGTCTCTCCATTCACCTTTTCTAACATTTTGCAAGCTATTAAAAATGGTTTGTTTATTACCACATTTAAAGGTTTTACTAGAAAATTTACAATATAACGACCTAAATAATCGGTAGTTTCATCTAGAGAAATCTAAAGTTTTTGAAAACAATGTCTAAGTAAACTTTTCTCAATAACGTTTCATCGGGAATCGTTTTAACTTTTGTACATTTACAACCCATATATTTAAGTAAAAAAGTTTTAAACTCTAGTCGATTTACTCGTGATCAGGGTATGTTACACAATATAAGAAACTGTATTAAATCAAGATAAAACAATTGATTTCGGCGGCCAGCAGTACCTTGGTGTTTCGGCCCGTCAATAGATAGATAGATAGATTATCACTTATTTTGTCAATATGCCTCTTGATATTACTTTTCTTGCATAGAATAGTATTCTCACATTTAGAACAATATATCGTACTGCTAGCGGGGTCGTAGTACAATTCAGGGTGATCTTTAATCCACGACAGTACAATCCCTTCGGTAGGTTTGGTCGCCATTTGATTGCACAATTACTGTAAATAACGAGAAAAAATATACGGTAAGTACCTTTATTACGGGGTGTCTTCTTCGCGTAAAAAAATGGTTTAATGATAGGTACAATTGCGAGTAAGTAGGTATAAAATTTGTGCACGGACTAAAACATAAAGCAATTGTTTAAAATATGATCCATAAGTTGTTGAATAAAATTGTTTGAATTTGGTTAATGTATCGAAAATAGTTTAATCGTTAGAATGTATTAAAATTTGAGTTAAAATCAAAGACTTACCAAGTAGTTTGATTGCCAAAGCAAGTAGGTATCAGTGAAGTGATGTAGTTGCAGTAGCAGTAAATCGAAGTCCGTAAATTCAAGCTAAGGTAGTCATGTGAAGCAGATCCAATAAACGATAAAACAAACACTGGTTAAAGTTCACGAGTCAGAGATGCGTACACAACGGGGGTAGCTACAGGAGTGAGTGGAGCACGCATGACGACTCTAGGAATGCGAAACACGCCCTCAACCCTATCTATCAACCTTTTTGTCATTGTTTATTGAATAGGTACTTACACTGCAAACCAGTGACAAACAAAAGATAGCAAAATCTAGAAAGAGACAACACGCTTCGGCTATTCTGGGAAAAGAAAACAATGAGGTGAATCAGTTTTTTACCTGAGCTAATAACAATTAGAAATGTAAGTTATAAAATATTAAACTTCTTGCAGTTGGTTAAAAAGAAGGGTTGGATGGTTAAAAATGATTTGAATTAGTTCGTAATATTATAAAAACATTAATATTAAATATACATGCTAACTGCGACAACTATTCCATTTTCGTCCCAATTGGGTCCAATAAAATTATTGTAGTAAGGAAGTCTCAATTTTTTTTGCCTCTGTTCTTTGAACTTTAGGTATTTTAGCCCACCTAATTCCGATCGATTAGACCATAATGATTTTGTGTAAACCATAGCCTGTCTCTACCAATAAACATAATAACCGGGAAGAAACCGGAAATACAACAAAAACATTTTCAAACATTAAATTAGGTTCGAAATTTCAGGAATTTTGAACCCATTTTTCTAACGTCACAAAACAATATCCTATCGATAAAAAATACAGCGTAATTTTTTTAAAATATGTGTTTTTACCTCCTTGATACATCCATATACTAACATAACAATGTATTGAATGAAGTCGTGGTCGCGAATATGTGTAACTTTTAGTCAGTTACTATCACATTAGGAAACGCGTATGATACGTGCAGCTAAAGCGTCGATAAATTTCCGACTAAAACAATTGCAAATTGCAGGCAATAAGAAACTGGGACGGGTTGCCTTTTGTTCTCTAGTAATATGACAACTAAAATAACCAGTTTTTTATTACCTGTGCCAACTTCTAAGAAATTGAGTTTTGACCGGCTAGATCAGCAAAATACCCCTATGTGCGTCGTTTAGTTTTACCAATTCGTTATTTCCTCATCAAACTGGTTGGCCCTTTCTCGGGCCCTTCGCATTTTTTAAGCCTGTTTGGTAGATGCTGGTCAATAAAGACATTTTGAAATAAAAAAGAAATGTTATCCACGGCTTCTATTTCTATTTTGTTGTAACTACCTACAGACGACGAAAATCGCCTAAAAGGGAACCTATAAAAAAACATACCGTGAATCGTAGGTACCTATACTTAATGAGCTATTGAAAAATGTACAATTTCCAGCATTGCCTGCATAATTATAATCATTTAAGATAATAAAAAATATGGATCTGTTACGTCGTCCCTTTGATTAAGTACATAATAATTATAAGCGTGGCCTTCTAGAATTTTAGATGCTTTATCTCCTTTCTCTAGGTCAGTTCAAGATGGCAGTGATTCATTGAACCTACGTCTCCATATCTGCAAAGATTAATGAAGCCATTGAACAAAAACAAATTCATTTGATGTAACGTACTCGTATTAACTTTTCTCTTGGTAAAGATAACAGAGTAACTAACTACTATTTAATATTAAAACTGTCTAACTTTCACGCTTTTAATATTGATATTTTCTTAGGTAAGTGCTTAATATAAACTAGCTTCAGCCCGCGATTTCGTACGCGTTTTTTTAGCATTAAACGTAGTCTAAATGTTATTTCAGGTCTAGATGTTTATGTGTGCAAAATTTCAGCTCAATCTATTCAGTACATAATTTTGGCGTTGTCTTCGGTCAAACATATTTACAACGTCACAAAATATCGCCTTTACAATATTAGTAACATCACGCGGAAGTCACCACACCAGCACCCACCAAATTATATTAAACTAGCTTCGGCCCGCGGCTTCGCACGCGCTTTTCAAGTAGCCTATCCCAAGCCCAAGTAGCAAAAACTAAGAACGTTTTGTAAATCACTGGTATTTGTGTTATAAAACAACTAGGAGAGTACATTTTTTCAAAAGTGGCTCATTAATATCTCTGTTCAGTACTAAAACGAACGAATAGCAGCGTTACACACGACAAGTCAGTCCTATACACGCTAGGGAACAGTGACTCGGGACACAAAATAACTAACTAATGGATATTAAAGGACTTTTTCATAGTATACTAGAGTTTATGTCTCCTTTACCTCACAGTATTCATTCACCATTCATTATTTTATAATTCGTACTGTGCAGAGTGTAACAATCAGAAATAAAAAAAATCAAAAGGATTCAAGCAATTTTTAGCTAATTAAAAGCTTATTTTGTTATTATAATATTTGTCTTTGTAGTGTAGAAATAGCGTGCGAACGCAATTTTACTGATAAAATATGATTGGGTTAACAGTAAATTCTAAGTGACCCCCTCGAATTATTGAGCTTTTATTATAATAATGTAAAAAAAAAAACACGCTGGATAGAAAATGTCTGAATATTGTTGTAAAAGTGAGATAAGAAATCTATTTCAGGATATAATTGCCATTTAACAGCAATATTTATCTACTTTTACGTGTCGTTTTTGTATCATTAAAGAAATCGGTACACTGTCATATCATAATACTATCAAGTATTACTATAGGAGCTAAAAAGTCATTACACAACGATTCTGCTTTAAAACAGTATTTGTGTGGTATGCTTATCTGTAAAACTATAAAAGGCATATAAAACCAATATAGCACCTACAGTTACTGGAATCAGGAACTAAAATACATCACAAAATTACTCTATTAAGAGTTCTATGTGACTACTAACGTACTGAGTACTACGTAGCAACGATTTGAATATCCATAATCCGACAAAGTCGCGTTATACAGGGTGGACCAAAAGTCCGTTTATATTTGAAATGATGATAAAAAAAAAACTAATTACAGTAGATTAAAATTGTTTATTCTTTTCAATAGTAAACAAAAGGGGAATTTATTTCTTAAAAATCACATCATCCATATGCAATCCTTCATTATTCTGGCATTGCTGCAATCTAGAGCGGAAATTTTCGATAACAGCTTTACATGTTGAGATGTTTTGGATTTCTGTGCGAATACGATCCTTTAATTCGTCAAGAGTTATTGGGTTGGTGTCGTAAACTTTAGCCTTAAGATATCCCCAAAGAAAAAAATCCATTGGGGATAGATCCGGGCTACGAGGCGGCCAGTTAATGTCCCCTCTTTTCGATATCACTTTTGGGCCAAAAATGACTCATTACATGTATGACAAGTGGCTCCATCTTGCTGAAACCATGAGCGTTGATTAAAACCAACAAAATCCTGCAGTGCTGGAGCGAAAAAGTTGCGGTTTAATGATGTTCTTGGCACGTTAAGGACAGCAGCCCGTTTTCGAGTTGAAAGTCCAGGTTGGTCACGAACAGACGATTTTACTCGCTCCACGTTTTCGGGGTCCCTCGACGTTCTAGGCCGGCCAGATCGAGGTAAATCCATTGTTGAACCCGTCTTCTCAAACTTGAGCACCCATTTTTTAATTAACACACCTGATGGAGCTTGATTTTTGTGTCGTATCTTGTAATGACTGCAAAACTTTCGTTGAGCTAAGGTCGAAGAATCATTGTTTTGATAGTACTCGCGTACACAAAACGCACGTTGACTACCGCTGAACGACGCCATCGTACTAAATTCCCATAGGCCGCTCTTGCAATGCGTAACCCCTCCACCCCCCTCCGCTGCCGCTGCTAGACGCGGCAACCGATTCAAATGTTAACAGACTTTTGGTCCACCCTGTAGTTGAATGCGCATCACTGCTTAACCAAAAGGAATATAGTAGCTCGTTGTAACACTTATTTATTACGCAAACAAGATGAATAAAGGCATTTGTTAAAACTTTTATAGAGCAGTATTTTTCTGAAATAATTATATTAGCGCTACGCTGCTCTTGCTATAGCACCTAACTATACCGGTTGTTTACAATGCTGTAGTAAATGTTTACATCATTTATTTACAGGTCATTTTTGTTCTTTAAGCTTAAAGAGCAAAAGTGTGTTGTCGAACACTTTTATACAACACGACGTCACTGCCAATACCTTAATAACCCGTTTACACATTTTGTTAGTGATATAATATAAGCTTAGATCACTGGACTACTTTGTTAGTTTGGATGTTGGCACCCGGGATATTGTTGTCCTCTCTGCCATATTAATTATCATCCGTTCAGCCGTTTAGGCGTGAAAAGGTAACAGACAGAGTTACTTGCTTTTAAAAATATAAGTATGGATGGAACTGCAAGAATGCAATAAGGTAAGGATAAATTGTTAAAACTACTCATAAAAGGTCTTAAGTAGGTACACACTCACCTGAAAATCTTTTATGCAACACTTATCAATAAATTATTATCAAATTATAATCTAGCTAGACTACTAATTACAAATTAAATGATTTGCACTGGTCTTCCATCACTATTTATGCTAAATAGTATAAACCGCCTATTGCTAAGTAGTAAAGTTCACATAAGCATGTGCCTAAGTCGGACTAATTTATGTTATTTATACTTATATTATGTAATTTATACATAATTATACTTGACGAGAAACTGATTACACCTATCTTTACCTTAACATAGAGTTAACCATTGTTATTGTGTAACTTTATCAATAAATATTTTCATTTCATTTCATTATTGTTTATACATGCAGTTGGGGCCTAGATAGTAACTCCCTACCTACCTCATACCCAGGCAGAAGGTCCCACATTCCTATCTCGCCTATGCGAGGATCTATCTAATGATATCCTGAAGGTACTTCATGTACCTATCTATGTGTGTAAGCCACAATGCTTTTATGTACATATCTACCTAACTAGATTCGATAGGTACATATTCGGTTATGGCATTCGCTGACGTTCCTAGTGTCTTTTCTACTTCGAAAGTTCATATTATTTTTATTTAACACATAGATTACAATAACAGAATAAAACAATTACAACTAGTACATACACTTAATATCTATTTCTTAAAAATCTAAGCCGTCACCAGAAGGCAGAGTGCCCAGAATGCTGGCAGCATTTCCACGTTGAATGGCAATGCTAATTCGTTGACCGAAATAGAAGCCAGCATTCCGATCACCTGTCGACTCTACAAGAAGTTTGGTAATATCTTTATAGATGGCGTGTGCTCCAGGTCCCCAAGGACCAAGGGTTTCAACCCCAAACGGCTCAAATAGGTAACCTCGGTCAAGATTAGCGTATTTTCGCCGTTTGAGGGACTCCGCTGATGTTGCTGCGGAGCCAGCCCTTACCGATGTCCCTGCAAGATGTGAAGGCGCTAGGGTATCTACACACGTGGCATCCCAAACTAAAGGCCGACCCATCTTCCAGGGAATCAGAGTCATACCGTCAGGTCTTTTACCATCATCTCGCATAAGGCCACGTGGTTCGAGGGTAGCTGCCACACTGACGCTGATAAAAGCCCGACGGATGATGTCATTAATATAATTAGATAGATAGATTCTTTTTTATTTATTTATGTACATAAGATAAGATATAGACATTCAATTCAATTCGTTATTTAACCTGACATAACATTAAAGAGTACTTCAATGCGTTACATCTAGGATCGCCATCTACTTGCTAATGCAAATTTAAATATTTTATATACTACACCTGCTCGGAAAGTGACTTATTCCTTTTCCAAACTTGAGCTAGAAAGTACGTCATTGCAGACGTACTAGAATGCGGGTCGAAAAACTATGGAATTTAATTTCTCACGCGTTGGCCGGGAGAGAATAATGTATGGAATCCATTTCTAACGCGTTATTTTAATTTTATATTCTGAAATTTCAGTCTTTAGCTATGGTTATTTTCATTATAGGTTAAACTACAAAAAGTTAACTCCGAGTCCGCCATATGATATCGGTTTCTTCTTTCAGTAATTCAAAAAAAGAACCTGAGGCGTTCGCGAGAATTTCTTCGAAATTTACATTTGAGTTAGGTAATTTTATTAATTCTACAGAATGGCGTCGAGTGATAGTGAAGATTTTATGACACCGTCAGTAATAAAAGAAACTGCTCAATCAGTGATTGAGAACCTATTACCCGAGAAATCCAGAACAACAAGACTTATGAAGATTTCTATAATAAATCACACTGTAAAGCTGACAGAATTTTCTAAGATATTTTCTAGTTGACTGTACCTATTTAAAATAATTTGAAAGTCTTAGAAAACAGGTATCGTTTACAGTATTAACGAATAAATTTGGTAGCCGCTTACAGCGGGTACAGATCTTCGGGCATGGATTACGGTCTCCTACGATTTCGTGTATTGGAAAAACGAGAAGAGTGCAACTTCTTTTTCGGAAAATGATTTATTTTCCTCGTAGGTGTAGTAAGTATAAAGCACTATGTATCCCTCAGGAGAGAGTGCGATTCCTACTTCGTGTGTTTTAAGACCCTCTGCGGCACCTCGGGCCTCAAAAATGACACACTCGATAGGAATCAGTCACCTTCTCACCTCGGTGAACAATGTACTATTATCTAATTTAAACTAAGAAAACTGTGTACAAAATAAGACACGCCTAAACTTTGAAAAAAAAAACGTTAAAACAACAGTGAAAATAAATAATTTGATATACATAGGTACACAACAACATCAGTTTAGATACACAGTAAAAATAAAAATAAGAAACAAAAAATACAACCAAGTATTAAATATTCTCTATTGTGAGACCCTTTCATTAGAAAAACACATGACTCAAGACCACTTTATTCTGTTATCTCGCATGATAAGCGTTTTTTTTGTTGGGTGCAGTCCCTAATAAATACTATTATCATATTTTATTTTAGTTACTGCTCACATCATACAGTTAGAACAGACATAACTTGTCAGAATATCAGACATTTTATTAAAAAAAACTTTGGTAGTTTGACGAATTCATTACGGATGTAAGCGGGTTAACTACGAACCTTATTCGTGTTGGAAGAACACCACCACCGTTACCGCACCGTTTGGTGTTCTTCCAACACAAATAAGGTTCGTAGTCAACCCGCTTACATCCGTAATGAATATCAGACATGTTCAGAATTTTCGTTCCGGAATCGTGGGTCCATTGAAAGGTCCATTGGGATTTGGGACCCGACGACGACGAAAATAACGTTAAATTTTTTAACGCCCTTGTGCTTTGTGAGATATCACCAAATTGACCCAGGATTCCAGTTCAGCATCATCATCAGCTTTTATTAGTCCGTTGCTGGACATAGATCGTCATCCCACCTGGCCGGAGGGCGTCGTACACTACTACGTTTGCCGAGTCGCGGTCTCCACTCAAGAACATGTTTACCCCAGCGGTTGTCGGTTCTTCGTGAGATATGGCCGGCACACTGTCACTTCAGCTTGCTAATTATTTGAGCTATGTTGATAACTTTGGTTCTCTGTTGGATGTATTCGTTACAAATCCTATCCTTCAGAGAAACTAAGAGCATAGCTCTTTCCATAGCTCGCTGAGCGACTTTGAACTGATGGACCAGCCCTACCGTGAGTTTCTGTCCACGTCTCAGCTCCGTTGGTCAGGCCGGATAGGACGCACTGATTGAAAGCTTAAACTATTTGCAGTCTCGTTGGTCAAAATAGGCAAGTGATACCTACCGTACCTATAGGTATGAAGGAGATGATGGAGACGTACTACACACACAGCTCAACCTCATCTCTAATGACTTCAGTAACACAACACGAGATCTCAGTCTCTAGGTAAGTACCTAACATAGAAATAAGAGGATCGCATAACGTAAAGTCGACACGGGTAGGTAGTTACATAATAATCATTGCTTGGCAATGTGCCTAAATATTCGTGACTTGACTTCTTCTTTTATGTTTCAACTTCAACTTCTTTTTATTTTGGCGCCGCTTGCTTTTCGCTACGACTCTGCCAGTGTCTGTGTTTGGCTTTGCATCATGGTTTGAAACAATCTGCCAATGTCATTTTCCAATATCTTTGTTGATGGCAACATGTGTCTGGTTTGCCACTTATCTGTCAGTGTCCGGTTAACATGCACTGTGGCGTTTATTGATAGGTTGTCCCCTGACCTTAATAGTAATTACATCAGTTTTGCATAAGTTATATTATAATAAATAAATGTTTTTTTTTTGTTATTTAAAACCGCTTGCTATTTTCATTACACTGAAATATATTAAAGTATAAAGATATTTCTGTACTCATTCAAATTAACTACAAACTTAACAGATATAACAGTTAGACAACTTTGTATCCAACAAATATCATTAAAATAACACAGTTATAACTCCAACCAAAACTCACAAATAAAAACCAAACGACTACAAAACCGAATATATAAAATAGCTAGTTGTAATTCGTCGATTGCACATAGACATCTTCCTTTTTTAGGTCCATACATGTATAACAATATCAGCAAATATATAATAGATATAAAAGATTTAAATTACAGACAATGCAAAAATAAGATAAAATCATATTTACTAACCCTTGACTATGATAAAACGGAAAGCCTATTAAAAACAGTTACTTAGTCCACAGTCAACTCCACTCTCTCACACACACTCACACACATACACACACTTTTACACTCACACCGTACTTTACTTTTGGTTTTATTTTAATGTAATGTATTATTAAATATGGATAAGTTTATAGTAGTTTTTTAAGTATAGTACAGTTTTCTTAACGTTTTTATATACATTATGCAAGTCATTTAGTGTAAACCTACTAACTTACCGAGGTAGAGAACCCTCGCGTCTTTATCACAAGTCTTGAACTTAGTTAGAGCGAGGTGTCGAAACTAAGAAGTGAAATAGGTCTATAATACACATAACTTTGTTTTGTTTATTTTTCCTTTATCTGAATAAAAACAAATAAACTTCACTGTATGTATTTTTAGATATTAAACCCATTAATCTATGTGTGTAATGAATGATGGAGTAGATTCTAAATTGTAACATCATAAATAAAACGCGCTTAGTGTAGTGCGTGTCGAGAAATGAAATGATTACGCGGAATCGTTAGAACGTAGGCGTGAAATGGAACAAATAAATAAGAATCTGCATAGCAAGTTGGTAGTGTAATGCCTAGCAGATGATCCCACGCGTATTGTACTGTCGCGGGATCATATGTCGAACTGTAGGCTCTTATAAATTGGGGACTAGTAATGTTTCAGGACATCAAAACCATACATTCATGTCAATCATTTTAATGGGTACAATTTTACATATTACGTATTCGCAATTTTATAGCAAGGTAAGTATTAAAATTTTCCATTGACCCAGGTTTTTGGATAATTATCTAGCTTTTGTCTACGCCGTAGATACGTAGCGCGTAGAGGGCCTACGGGCTATGTCGTAGCCCTACGTAGAGGGCGGGGCAAGTTTTAGCAATTTTAGCAAAACCGCAATCACACCTGATAGAAAGTGACGTTATGGCTGGTGATGTATTACAAAGGCCTAGATTAGAAGATACCTATTCACTCCAAGACCCAAGCGCGTACTTGCGTATTATTTAGAGTTACTAGTAAACAAACCTCGTAAAATGTTCGTCCATAAAGAAGAATTCGCCTGATCGAACAATATCGCCGGCACCTTGAAGTGTTTGTGCCGTGATCATACGACCGCAAATTGATCAATATCAATAATAATAACCGCTTCAATCGAGACGTTTGTATGTTGTTATTCTTACAGAACAAATAATACAATGGACGGTGTTACATTATTTCCCTTCATTATATTTAATGAGTACTATCTGTTTTATAAGGTGATGAATAAAGCATTGTCTATCTATCTACAATACAAAGTTGCTGGATACCTAGTGCACAGTAGGCATGTTTGTATTCAGTGATGTTATCATATCAACTAGGTATTCACTCGGTTACGTGTAGGTACATACTCGTTGTTCTAATCTAAAGTAGCCCACGCGACGGTTTCACGGCATCCAGGTTCACCTGAGGGTACACCTGACAAATCGAAGTTATCTGTGGGATGCGTAATTTATTACTGGAAGGTTCTTCTACTAAAAGAAAGTTACAACTAATTTAATTAGTATTTATTTATTAGGAGTAGCAACAAGAGATAACACAAAGAAATTAAATAACATTGATAGGGTTCTTAGGGCTTGTGCTCTCTAATTTATAGGCGGTTTTTTTTTAATCTCTAATTTTTTACTAATATTGCTGGGTTTAGGTAGTTTGTAAATCTGGTAAATGTACCGTTAGCACCTATCCATTCATAATAATATTATAAATTTGAAAGTAAGTCTGCCTATCTGTTACCTTTTCATTTCACGCCTAAACGGCTGATTGGATCTTAATGAAATTTGGTATGGAGGTAGTGGTATCCCGGGGACGGACATAGGCCACCTTTATTGGAAAAGAGCGTGCGAAGCCGCAGGCAGCGCCTAGTATACCATAAATTCAAAAAAATCATGATTGAATAAGAACGCAATACAAACTCTGTGAACTACAGAGCACTTCGCGGCTTATCCTTATTCAACGTGTATAAAACGGTTCAGTCACCATCATTTGCATATGTTTTGTGTTCCATACAAATCGGTCAAGTTCCCATCTATTCATCGAAACCAGTCGCTGGGGGTCTGCTTACTATACATTCGTACAACTCTTTGTACGAATGAATAGTCTCTTCTATAGGGTATGGAATAGGGGTCCGGTAGTGTGGCTTTTGAAGGCCAAGTGGGCTGGAATTTTGGCGTAGAAATAAGAATAATTTGTAGCAATACATATTAATATCGATATATATTTTTATAAAATCTGATGTACAAATCAAGTAGCTAGTCACTGTAGTTCTAGCGGACATCGGGTGGTTAGATTAGTAGCCCCCCACCCGACACGCAAAAAGGGCCCACCTGTGGCCTAGTTGACGACCGATGTGGCGCGGCGGGCGAAGGTCCGCCTGCGACGCAGAAGGTTGCGGGTTCGATTCCCGCCTTGGGACAAATGTTTGTACGATCTGCAAATATTTGTTCCGGGTGTTCTGGGTATTTTCTATATATAATAAAAAATATCTATCTATGTTATGTATTGTATTAAGTTTATCAGTCATCTAGTACCCATAACACAAGCTCTGCTTACTTTGGGGCTAGATAATGCTGTGTGGATTGTCCAGCATTATTTATTATTTATTAGTTGCGGCAACCAGTCCAGAAACAAGTAACAATTAACACTGTAGTTCTAAATTTACCTCAATTATTACAAAAACCCAGGAAGGTAATTCTCACCAATTTATCACTCGATGGTATCAAAAGAAATTTGACAGTTCTTTTGATAAATAATGAGTGATAAATTGGCGAGAATGGCCTTACTGGTAGGTAACTTACCTGTCTAATTAAAATGTACCCAAAATAACGAATCTTATTTTCCTTCACGATTAGATACAAGACGCCAAATAGGTATAGGACACGGAAAAGGCGTAGCATTAATTTAGTTCGGTACTAATGGTTGCTGTCCTAGCAACGCCACAAGGCCACAACGCCACAATTCTAGTATTCCACTGCAGGTTCTACTGCACCTAACTTTTATTTATTTTATTTTTTACAATTAGGTTAGCCTACGGCGAGTACACCATAACATTCAAGGTAGGTACATCATTTTTAAATTAGTGATTCTAAGTGCACCAATCTCTTATAGACCGACACAGCATGCATAATACTAACTATAAACACTTTAATACAAAGCAAGGAGATTGTCGATAACAATAGGAATCAAACAATAAAATATACTTAAATACTAATGTAAACAGATAGATAGAACTTAATATTTAACAAAGTAGAAAGTAACAAGGCATTAAGGCTAATTAACAAGCTCAGAGTAGTTAGCTGCAACTCCATTAATGTGGAGGCAACTCCATTTTCCGTAAATGTTTTAAGGACGAAACGGCTGATCAAATACTATAAGTTTTTGGCAAAAAGATAAGTTAAAAAAAGAAAGAAATCATTCTCCAAGTGAACCTAGCAAGTGACGGCGGAGGCTGACAAGACTGTCATAGTGGATGTCCAACAGATCACATTTATTAACAAGCTTACAGAGGCGGGCGATGGAAGGGTTAGCACCCAACACAGTTCTTCTCTTCTTTTATTTCATACCTATTCTATTATTTTCGTACATTTGCTTCAGTATTTCCAAGTTTCATAAGATTCCGTTCACTGTAGTACCAATAGTCATCTATGCATTGCATTGCACCTGTACTTACGGTAGTATCAGATGAAGGTAATCAGTGTGATCACTGATCAATGTAATAAAAACGTTCAAATTGTTACTATACATAATAGCACGACCTACCTAGCTCATCTGTTATCAGCTCAGGAACTCCCCAAACCTTGAGCCTGAATGGATCAATGGAGCCGACCTTGACTCATTGATCCGTGCCCACTAGAGCGAGGAGTCGACGACGAATACATTGGCAGAATGAAAGCAATTAGCAGATTATAGTCTAATCTGCTGCCGCCCACGAGGATGACACTGGTGGTTCTCATTGCGTGGTGGGGCTTGTTACTGACCGCGACCAGTCGCGACTTTGCTTAGGGTCATTGTCATTACCAATATCCAATCTATCCATCCTTTGACTACGAGGTTGCGGGTTCGAATCCCGCAAACTTCGGCGACCTTATCACCGAAGTTCAACCGAAGTGTTATGGTAAATTTTTCGATTTTCAATGTGTTTATATCAAAAAGGATGAACATAGAAACATTTTAAAAACTGTTTTGAAATGTACAAAATGATATCTTTTTATTGATAACCTACCTGACCTTGTAGGCTCCTTTTAAAATTTCGACATCTCAATTGTACTGAAATAGTACCTTTAGGTAATTGTTTTTTTTAATAAATCTGTAGGTGTCTTTTACTCCCGCGAGCTCTCTCACGCTACGTCAGCATCATAGACTAACAAATGGTCATCTAATTACCGTTATTAGGCAGATCCTTGTTCGACGCATGTCTCAATCATAACGTTTTGTTTTATTAAGTACTAGCTGCAGCCCGCGGCTTCACACGCTTTTTTCCGGAATAAAAGCCTGTGTCCGGCCCCGGGATACCATCTACCTCGCCTCCAAATTTCACCGAGATCCGTTCAGCCGTTCTTGAGTTATAAAAAGTGTAACTAACACGACTTTCTTTTATACATATAGATATAAGATATCATGGGCGAAACCATACATAGAATATTGAGAACCGGCCCGAGTCGTCATCTAGGTTTACTACATCTAGCTAGCTAGACTATTGTATCCTTTTAAACTGTAACCTCGAAAATAAAACACTAACTTGGATGTTAGAGCTATTATAACAGATCCCCCTTTGAATCGAGGGAAGTCGTTATTCCAAGGGGAACTGGGGACCTACTACTAATAGGGATGCACGGGTCTGAGACGTCGAGGAAGGAAGCTTGCAAACGCAGGGCGTCGCGTCCGCATCGCTTGTGAATGAGATAAATACCTACCGAAAAAATTTGAAAAATTTGCTTATGATTAATATGATTATTCAGGTCTTTCTTTTCAATGAACAATATTATCAGATCCACAGGACAGAATCGCGTCACCTTGCCAGTTTTGTATGAATTTAATAATACAAGACTTTGACGAAGTCAGCAAAAAACAAATAAATGAATAATAAATTGTAGCAGACTGATAGTTTACCCTTACCTAGTTAGACTTAACTCTTCTGCGAGCAATTCTTCCCCATTTTCTGACGTGCCGATATGATGAAGACTCATACCCAACACCATAAAAGATCGAGATGTTGTCATGCAGTAAACAACTGATGCACATACAGCAGAGTCGGTACTTAGTACCCACTCTGCTGATGACACCATAATACGAAAGCTTGATTATGAATGAATATTTAATGCAGCCGATAAGTCAAGCGTTGTGTTCTGACGTCTTCGGTAGACTTATGGGAATCTATTTCTGATTTCCTCTTACGTAATAAACGCGGTTTGCTTCACGGCAGACCAAATCACACGATTTGAACATTATTGCCGCTAACAGTTTACTTTTTAAACAAACGTGCCGTCTTTCTATCAACTGTATTAATAATTATAATTCATAATTTTTTTGTGGAAACTTATAATTTGCCGTAAGTAAAACAAACACAATTTTTGATACACAGTAGTTACATAACTGTCAGTATTCCCAAAACTAAAAATAAATATTTACTTAGGTATTTATTACGTAAATAAATAATCTCAATGCATTGTTGACGTAAAAGTCCATCAAAAGGTAACACTTTTGGTTTCGTTGATTTGAGGTTAAAACTCCGAACAAAGATCCGTAAAATTCAAATGTTCGTTCGGAGCTTCGTGAACTAGAGTAGGTTTAGAAAATTTAAATGTCAAACAATTTTCGTTCGAACGAAGTTTCGTAACGAAATGAAACCGGAGTAGGAATTACGCAAACTTTCGATCGAATTTTCGTTTTTCTTTGAAAAAGAGTAGACGCCCAGTACCTAGGCCTAAAACGAAATAGAAATTTGTTTTGTTAAATGTCACGCAATGTAATCAAAACAAAAAAAAAGCGATCAGCGTAACTCATCAGTCAGCGCTGATGCTGCTCAGCGCTGAGCAATCGCGGAAGGTGTATACCTAATGGAATGACCGTGCTATACATAGCATAGCTAGGCAAGGTTATGTGGGGGACTGATGGGACTGGCAGTCTTGTCTAATGGTATGTAGGTAGGTAGGTTTACATACCTACATACTCAAAATCAGCCATCATACTCAACGTGGGTTTCATTTATTAGATATTCATTTGATAGATATTTATTAGATAGATATAAGATTCCTCAAAAGGCTGATTCTTCTTGTAAATCCTGAGTCATCAAATAAATTTCTCAATTTTTCCCATCCTTCGATGTACTGACGTTCTTTATGTGAACGTATAGGGACGGATCTATTGTTAAAATCAATTTGGCTTTTGTTTTCGCATCTTCTGCAGCTTCTGGTAACGTGTTAGGTTCTGGTTTTATGCACTTAACCATTCCCTCCAATATCAGAAAATTCTCTGCGGCGAAACACCACTCGTTGTAGTTCTCGCGACCCTTTAACTTGGGTACGCTAACTAAATAGCTCGAGTTAGACGCCATGATGCTTTGTCCAAACAATGTCCAGATTACGAGTTTATTTTCACCACGCACTATTTAGTCTAATCACACTGTCTATTGTCCACCTCACTGGTAATTCTGACAATAAACGCGATAAATAGTTTTTCACTGTGATTGTATGAGTCTGGGCCCATAACCTAAAATAAAACGACTCGTTTCGAGAACAGATTGAAGCAACTCGTTTATTCATAGACTGAAAAACCTTATCCTCTGAATGAACTACTTTAATGTAGGTGGCGCTAGTAGTCATATATTTTGACATTTATAACAATTTAGACATTTATTTATTAAACCTCAATAGAAGCTCACAGTGTACATCAAAATGCTTACCTACTCCCCTCGTACCCTAGACATACGAATTCAAACTAAGGTACAATCTAAGATACAAAAATAGAAGGTATGCTGTCATTAAACAGGTCTATATGTTGGAGCTCCAGCAGAAATTTGTTTAAGAGTTTAAGCGCGCGTCGTGTAGGAGCATGGTTAGCATGCTGCGTTCGCGAAGGCAAACAGTCAGTGGCGGCTACGGCCGCATCTCGTATAGTTATTCGGGACGTATAAAGTAATAGTTTCTAGTATGGTGGGATTGTTCACTTTTCTCCGCATCATTAGGCAGTAGTGTAGAGCAAACTGCAAACTGCAAACTGCGCTTCAGTTCCAGTGAATCTATTTATAACCAATTGACTATAATTTTAACGATTAATTTTATCGGTTTTTTAATGTTCTAAAATGTGTCGGATTGTCACAGCACTACCTGTTGGTAGAAGGACTGCCAGACAATAATCTCTATCTGACGAATAATACTAGATCCACATAAATAGTGGGTGGTCCAAGGATACCAAAAATCCAAAACCAATCCATCCATCCATCCTTCAAAGCTGGATGTTATGAGACATACCTACAAATCTCAATAGGTCCATCATCGATCTAATCTAAAGCGAGTCCTCATTCTATTCATTAATTTGTATTTAAATAGGTACCTACATAATTGGTATGATTTTTTTCATAGACATACATACATATGTAGAGTGTTAATTATAACAAATAGTTCAAGATAAATCCCGATACAATCTAAATATTGTTTGCAAATAAGTAAATTAAATGAAAATGAACGAGTACCAATAGAGTTCAGAGTCCTTTTGCCTCAGAGACGCGACATAAATGTGCCGCAGCCAGTGAACGAAAAATACATGGAAGCATTCCTTCAACGAAAATATTATGCGCGCAACTTTACACACAAAATTACTAACACACTTAAATGTCAAATATCCTTCGCTGATTTGTTTAACCAACAATTTGATATCACTCGGGACGCTCAGTTCAAAGCTGACTTTATTCCCTCGATATTTGAGATTAAATGGTCGTTTAGCGTGTAATTCGCAAGTACGTCATTTTCTACAACGCCCTGCAGTTGCTACCGCGCCAGTCGCCTTGCGGATTAAACTCGTTCGCAGCATGATTTACAAGCGCCGCCGCGCCGCCTACCACAGCGTACTTTGCTTTTGGGTGATTTTCTAGCGCAAGGAATGCTTCTATGTTTTTTCAGTTCACTGGTTGCAGTACATTATTTCGAGCTTCGCACAGTATGCGTCCGCAGTTTATTTCAGTCTGCACTCACTATACCGTAATCTGTACTATCCAAATACAGCACAACATAACTGCTCTAGTTTCTGCCTACAGAAATCTCACTCAAGAAATTGGTAAACTGACTTTGCTTAGGGCTCTTGTACACACACGTTATTTTCGCCGCAAAAATCTACTGTTCATTCGCCGTGTGTAGGCACGGTCATCAGTGTTATATGAATCACTATGGAAGCTTGTTGACGGTGGCGCCGTGCCCGAAACACACAGCGAATTAATCGTAGATTTTCACGGCGAAAAAAACGTGTGCACAAAGGTCGTCGTTTGTAGCATCATAGAATCATTTATTCACAGAAGACAATATCAAAGTGTCGTTTTGCAGTCATGTTCGGTCATTTGAGGCTTCTAAAGGTACGGGGTAGGTAAAGAGGACAGAGAACATTTATTAACAAAGAAAATTACAATCTAATAATAAAAACAAATTCGAACTAGTATTTACAATTGAAAATTAAGCTAACTGTATACTGTTGCAATCCATCTACAGGTAGCTCAACTGATCCAAATCAATACCAGTCGGAAGCGTCCCCAAACGCTGGCTGCATTGCCCCGCTGTATGGCAATGCTGATGCGCTGCGCCAGATACCCACCAGGTCTCGGGTCACGCGTCGCTTCGACCAGATGCTCAGATAACTTTTAAAAACCCGGAAAGCTCGGTTCCTCACGGACCTAGGGTCTCGACTCCAAAGGGAGCAAATGTGTAGGCTCTGTCGAGACTGCATGTTTAAGCCTCTTGAGATCCTCGGCCAAATCTACCAGCCAAGAACATGTTCCTGTAATAGATACTATTATTTGCAAACCTGATTCACCCACCTTCAAAATCCAAATGCAACGTTTATCTTGAGTGAGCTTTCTGAGTTGCCTAAAACCACAGCTGTATTGTGAACAGCAAGCGTGCCTTTCGTAGCATTCGAATTCGTAGACAGCATTAAGCTTTATTGCATTGAGCTGTGGGTTGGAATTGCAGTGGATGCCAAATAGGTTACTAGGAAGCAAGGTGTTTGATTTGGATGTAGGTTGGTAATGTAAATATAGCGAGGGTTTTGTCCTACTACATTGTAATTTGCTTATGATTTGCTACTACAGAGACGTAGAGCGAATCGAGGTACTTAGTTTTCGTATATTTTTTCATGAAACTATAAAGATTCCTTCCTAATTAGTAAGACAGGGTATTACAAAATCAAGGTACCTAGAATCTACCAATTAACATTCCACCGTTCGCATCAGCAACTTTTTAGGGTTCCGTACCTGAAAGGTGAAAAGGGGACACTAGTACTGAGCCTCCGCCGTCCGTCCGTCTGTCCGTCTGTCCGACTGTCAGCGGGCTGTATCGCATGAACCGTAAAAGGTAGACAGTTGAAGTTTTTACAGTGTGTAGGTATTTCTCTTGCCGCACAGAGGTCTAGATTAGTCTAGTTTAATCTTTAGTTGTTTTGATATCTGTGTCTTGCCAACTATACAACTAATAATAAAAATAAAATAAGCATTAAAATTAAAATTAAAGTGGGCTACCATAAAAAAAACGAGAGAGTTAATTTTTCCTCTATTTTTGTCTAGGCGTACCGTAGGTATTAGTTAGACAGATAAAATTTTGACAGGGTGTGTATTGTGGTATTTATATTGCTGCTATAACAACAAATAATAAAAGGCAATTATTTAACGTCCATGCCACGTTGAGTACCGACATCGAGCACGACGTGCTCGATGAGTACCGATCACCGAAGTAAAGCAACGTCGGGCGCGGATGGGTGGCCGCGTCATCTTGACGATTTTTTTTGCAATATAATTTTGTAAGATGGTACGGAACCCTCCGTGTGCGCGTCGACTCGCACTTGGCCAGTTTTATTAAGTCGTACCTACTTGGAGTAGCTCTATAACATAGATCAAAACTTAACAAATATAAACACTTTTTTTTACGGACCGAATCTGTGAGAAAAGAGTCACTCAGGTGACTCCAGACTCTACAAAACCTACGCACTATGTCCCGAACACTCTCCCCCTTCTGGGGCATGCCACATCACATCACAGACTTCATTGC
Source organism: Eupithecia inturbata (assembly GCA_963662085.1). NCBI lineage: Eukaryota > Metazoa > Arthropoda > Insecta > Lepidoptera > Geometridae > Eupithecia > Eupithecia inturbata. The sequence continues at coordinate 1,015,001 of OY759180.1, read as the reverse complement.
CGGGCTGCTCCACCCCAGCTCGGTGCTGCTCTGTGCCCCCCCCATCCCTTGTCGAAAGTGTGCCCTCCTCAGCGCGCCGCGATCTATGCCACTTATTCGCAAAAGCTTTAAGCTGCCTATAGTTGTGCGCCGATGCTACAAGATCTTGGTAATATATGGGTCCCTGATGCTCCCGCTCTATGCTATTAAGTAGTACAATTCTATTTTCCAAATAATTTGGGCAGTCCCATAAAATGTGGTCCCTGGTCTCCTCATGTTCGCCGCAACCACACGCCGCTGTGTCGCTCAGTCCCAGATCACTCAGACGTTTTCTAAAACAACCATGGCCCGTCAGGAGCTGCGACACCTCGTGATCAGGCTCCACCCAGTGCGCTCTCATGCGCTCTCCCACGTCTGGGAAGAACCTAAACAAGTCACGGCCCTTTTCGTCCGACTCCCAACGAGCCTGCCAAGTGGCAATGGTCTCCCTATCAACCTCCCCCCTAAGCCGCCCATGCACCTCTCCAGGCTCACCCTCGGTAACCGCTAGTCTACGACCAGCACGGGCAAGCAGCAAATCGGCCGGCAGAACCCCCGCCAGAACCGGCAGCGCAGCGGTGCTACACGACCTGTAGGCCTTCGTTAGCAAAACCAGCGAGGGCCTCTGGGTCCTAAGTAGCACACTGCGAACCACGTGGACGGAGGACCTGTGATGCCATATACTAGCCGCGTAGGTAACCGTCGCCTCGTACGTCCCCCTATAAAGCACCTTGAGTGCCCTGTACCGAACTCCCCATTTGTTCGCTGTGATACGCGACATCTTCCCGAAGGACCTACTTGCTCGTTCGCCTATTGATGCCGCATGGGGCGCGAAAGATTGGGTGGGGTCAATAATGACCCCCAACACCTTGGCCTCAGTGACTGAGCGGATCGACGTGCCAGACGCGTTGGTCTTGAGCAGAGGTGGCCGTTGTAATCTCCCTTTCAGGGTCATGGTCTGGGACTTAGCGGCGGCGAATGTGAGCCTGTTTCTCGCTCCCCATTCTTCCACCAGTCCCAAGACGGCCGCTCCTTTCACCTCCAACTCTCTGCGAGCATCCCCCGCTACCAACACCGTCACGTCGTCCGCGTATGCCATAAATTGCACCCCAGCCGGCACCGGCAGGCGAAGCAAGTCATCCAGGAGAATGTTCCACAGCGTGGGGCCTAACACAGAGCCCTGAGGGCACCCCATAGTGGAAGCCTTCCACACCGCCCGACTGCCCGCAACCATGGCCACCCTGCGATTGGTGAAGTAGCTCGCCAACATCCGATAGATGTTTGGCGGGCAACTTCCCCGCTTCGCCTTAACCATGATCATGGGCCACCATGCGTTGTCGAAGGCCCCGGATATGTCGAGGAAGACGGCTTGTAGATATTTGGCCTCACAGTTCCTCGCTGCATCCATGATTGTGCCTAGGGCGGTAGTCGTCGACCGACCCGCCACAAACCCGTGCTGGCTCGGAGAGATTCCACGGGTGAGCTGGGGAACACTCCACAGCATCACTCTCTCCAGGACTTTACCGAGCACGGGCAGGAGGGTAATAGGGCGGTAGGCCTTAGGGTCCGTTAACGGTTTGCCATTGCCCTTGGGGAGGACCAGCAAACGCCCGTCTTTCCAAACCGAGGGAAAGACACCTTCCGATACGCACCGGTTAAGCACGTGGGTGAATTCGGCCTTTGCAGCCCACCACACGTGCTTCAGCATCTTCCCCTCAATCCCATCCATCCCTGGAGCCGTGTTGCGGAGCGAGAACCCCGACTATTAAAACAGCAGTTTGTAAGTTCTTCTGTTTTGTCCTCAGCGATCGTGCTGGCGTTCTACGCGATCTTCTACGCCGTGCTGGCGGCCATGTTCGCGGCCTGCATGGCGGGGCTCTTCTACAACCTGGACGCGGACAGACCTCACTACACGCTGAAGAGCTCTCTCATTGGTAAGACATCTTTACTATCCTTCCTCTTAAGCACACATACGATCACTGATGAAAGTGTCTCCACCACGCTTGGCTGGCGGATCGGTGAAGGAAGCTGCTGCCTTCCTCCCGCAGGTTCTCTTAGTAGACTCTTACGACAATCACGGGCCGAGTTGAAGAGGTCGGTGCTAACGCCAGACCACCACGGTAATACGACACAACACATTACGGTTTGATAAGTACCTATCGTAAAGATGTTGCATTGCTTACTTACTACTTTTATTCTGTAAACCTATTGTTTTTATTTATTTTTAGAAACCAATGTATACTCATTCTATGTGGACTTGTCTGCCCTTTTTGACAATGAAATAAAGATCTCTAAACCGAACTTAGTGCACTTATGACTCCCGGTAGGGCTGGTTCACTAATTATTCGCTCAGCGAGCTATAGAAAGAGCTACGCTCGGAGTTTCTCTGAAGGATTGGATTCGTAACGAATACATCCGACAGAGAACCAAAGCTATCGACATAGCTCAAAGAATTAGCAAGCTGAAGCAGGCCGGCCATGTCTCGTGATGAATCCAAAACCGCTGGGGTAAAACGTGTTCTTTAGTGGAAACCGTGACTCGGCAAACGTGGCGTAGGACGCCCTCCAGCCAGGTGGGATGACGACCTGCGATGGACTGCTGGCAGATTCTTTAAGCGGCGAGCTGAAAACAGGGCATTTTGATGAGTATTTCATAGTCATCACTGGACATTTAGATCATTAGGTAGAGTTATTATCTATTATTATTCTGTAAATACGTTCGTGTTCTGTAGGAAAGTCATGATTATACCTATGCTAGTTCACTGGTGGACCGGTGGACCTGGATCCAAACAATTTAATTGTTATCCACGTGAAAGGGTGATTGATTATGTAAATGTTAATATTCGAACTAATTTCTTGTAGTTTTGCTAACAGATAACACAAATACCCTAACCACAATGCCCTTTAGAAACATTAACGAAATAAACGGTGTTTATGATACATAAAATACAAGCTATTAGCTGGTATCCATTGCTTCAATGGAGGAAGCCAGTCATAAAAACAATATGACATTGCAATTACTAACCTACTCGATGTATCCTGTGAATTCCTGTGCGATGAGGTGCAAAACCAATTAACTAAGCCAGGTTTAGCATCCATGACATCCATATTTATAATATTCTATTTAAAATTTGAAAGTAACTCTAACTCTAGGTAGGTAGGTTAGGTATTTATTCAGTAAGGATTATGTAGTATAGTAGGTACTTTTGTGTTATTATAGCAAACCTAGGATTATCGATCGCAATAGCAGTTTATTGGGACCGGTCTTATTGAAAGGGAAGGATATAGTCTCACGAAAATAATAAGGTGCCTGCGGAGCATACAAACATTTGCCCGCGGCGGGAATAGAACCCGCACCCTCCTGCGTCGCAGGTGGGCCTTCGCCCGCTGCGCAACCTGAGGTCCTCATTCACAGTCGATCGAGAGAATCTTTCTGATACAACTATTCCGTTCCTTCCAGGAGAGAACCCTGGCATCTCGTACCGTCCTTTACCAGAGAACGCCAATGTGTTCGTCCTCAAGTACAGTGCCAGCAACCTCACACAGCCGCATCCCATCCTCACGCAGCTCGATGACTTCTTTCAGGGTAAGTTGGAGCAAAGCTTAAAATTAACTATTTTGTAATATTATTATTAAAGTATTAGATGTAGAGTGAATAATATTAAAAAAAGAGACGGGCTCTCGTCCAACTCAAAATAAACAACTAACAACCTAGAGGTTTATTTTTGGTGAAGCGTAAAAAATTAGAGTGAACTTACAGAAAGAGTAGGCATTTTTTGTCTTTGTCTTTTATTAGTAGGGTTTCCTCCACTGGAAAAAACATTAGTAAAGTTCTCTGCTGCTGAACCCATTCTACCCATATCGGTACTAATATTATACATTGAATAATAACCTTTTCACGCCTAATCCGCTGAACGGATCTTAATGAAATTTGGTATGGAATAGATGATATCCCGAAGACGGAAATAGGCTACTTTCTATTTCGGAAAAGAGCGTGCGAAGCCGCGGGCGGTAGCTAGTAGACGAATAAATCGATTATGAAGTCATAATGACGTAGGTACGACATTTAGGCCCGTATTTATAAATCGCTCTTAATACCGATCTCAATAGCGCTCTCAGCTGATACGCTCTCAAGTTGGGGGCAGCAACTTAAGATATACGTTAATTAATAGTCCGATATTGAGAGCGTATCAGCCGAGAGCGAACTTAAGATGACGATCTCAAGTTGCATATCTTGAGATCGTCATCTTAAGATCGCTGTCGCATATTGAACGAACTATTGACCGAATGGGTTTGCGTTCCATTTTTCGTTTTACATTGAAAGACAATGTGAAATATTTTGTGTATGCAAATGGCCTCAAAATATTTACAGATTTAACGAAAAATAAGTGAAATATGTTTTATAACTATAACTTTAATGTTTTTTAATAAATTATCATCAAATATGATATTTAAAACATAATGGTTAATAAACGTGAATATTGTTAATTTACGAAACGGAACGTAAAGCGGGCATAGAAAACATTTCAGGTAGCTTTTGACGAGATCCGTCCGGCTGGCAAGGGCTGGCAGCACTGGGTAGACAACGAAAACAATGTTTCGGCGCGGCGTGTTTACATCACTGTTGATTTCTTCCTGGTTGATTCCCTTTATTTGCCCTCTAATGGCATCCAAAAAACATATTTTTAGCCCCGTAGAAAAGAAGGTTTTTACGGACATTATAAAATCGTATGCAAATGTTGTTGAAAATAAAAATACTGACAGTGCAAGTTTGCGAGACAAGAATCAGGCATGGGATAATATATCAAGGGAGTACAACGCAAGTCCTCATGTAACATCCGAGGTAAATATTTCATGTCAATTTCATTTTTAATTAATTTAGCCTTCTTACTTTTACTTCAGTTGAATAAATTAACTTATTATTATTTAATTTCAGGTTTCAAATAAACAACTAAGGCGATTGTGGATGAACCTAAAGCAGCGCCAACGAGAAGCCCTAACAAAAGAACGGCAACATCGTATGGCCACTGGTGGAGGGCCTTCAACCAGTGGTGCAGATATTGACCCGGACGTAGCCCTAATAGCTCCAGCGTTAATGGTTGAAATTCCTGATGCAATTGATTCGGATGACATCTTCCAAGGTATATATTTTATTATTATCCTACTTATTATGTGGATTAATTTTATTTACTTGTGTTTTATGTCAGTTCATCTATTATAAAATTAAATAAGTATAAGCGTTCCTGGCCATTTAACACAAATACATATAGGTAATTTAACTAATAAATATTACTACAATATTCAATAACTTGTAATTTTATTTTATTTCTGTTATAATATTATTTATTTTGATAAAATGAAATTATTTTATATTGTAGGGACACTGAAAAGCACACTGGTTTAATATTGTATTTTTTTTCCAGAGTCTATAACTGCATCAAAAGATATGGACAATACCCAGCCCTTGGATATCCAACGACCATCAAATAATAGTGTGCCTGATCTGTCTCCCGTACCCTCACCTACTACAACTCCTCAGCCTCCTCCTCTGATTGTGACACTACCACCTCCTCCTCCACCACTGCATACTATTACAACACAACCTCCTTGCATGACAACAACTCCTCCGCCTCCGTCCAATGTGTCTACTCCTCTGCCACCACCGTCAACTTCTACATCCTCCCAACTGCGCAGGCAAAACATTTTGGAAAAGGAGTATGCGGACAGATTTAATCGGGCTACTGAAATCCATGCCTTGGAGAAGGAATTGCTCGCATACAAGATACGGGAGGCAAAAGCCAAAGCTGAATTAGCCGAATTAATATTACAAAGAGAATGCTTACAAAGAGAAGGTAAATACCTAAAAATATATATATTGCAATCATTAACTCTTTTACAATTTACATGACTGTTCTTCTGGTTATTATTTGGGTCTAGGGTTGGTTGTTTACAATTTTAAAATAAAATAAATTAAGGATTTTTCAAAAATCTTTTAGTGCAACCTAGTTTCTGTCACGTGACCTTTTACCATCATTATTTGAATAAATTGGTTTGAAGATTAATATTATCAATGTTTCTTTTCCAGGTACTGAATGAAGTAGTAGGCTAGGCACAATTCATTTATAGTTTACTTTAAATAAAAACACATGTTAAATTTATGTGATAGTTTTATTTTCTGTCTTTAAAATCATTATTGCCCTTGTATTTGGGATTATACAGATGATGCTGGTAACTTAAAGATCTGAATAGGTAGTAAACTTCTTATTGGTAATAGTTTTCTATTAATGTATTCCTAAGTAGAAAGCCTGCTCTAGTACTTGGTACTTCACTGTCTCTGTTGTGTGTCTCTTGAAATTCCTCTTCGGAAAAAGTCATGACATCATTAAAAATTAATGATATATTGTGCAAAACTGCACAAGCCACAATAATATGAGATACTGTAGCTAAATTATTTCCTAGGCCTCTTGATAAACATGGAAACCTGCGTTTCCAAATGCCGAAGGTTCTTTCAACAATGTTTCTCGTTTTTATTTGTGCTCTATTGTATCTAATGGAAGGTGGATCTTCTGGAGGTGGTCTAATAGGAGTCAAGACGAATGGCAATGTTGGGTATCCATTGTCACCTACTAGCCTACCAGTTAATATGCCCCGTGTGTATTTCATGAAGACTGATGAGACTTGCAAAATTCGGGAATCATGCATGCTGCCAGCCCATTTAGCTACAATGTCTAAAATTTCAGTCCTAGGTCCAACTGTAACCTGGACATTGATGGAAAAGTCAGATTTTCTGTTACGATAGACTTCATGATGTTGGCAACCTGGGGTTGAGACTATTTTAACATGAGTACAATCAATGGCTCCATCAATGCCTGGTAGTCCAGGCCAATGCCCACATGTTCCCAATTCCTTGAAGAGCTGCCTGTTAACTGAAGCCTCTTGTCCTGTGGGGAACTTGATAAAAAGTTTATGTAGCTGGGCCAATAATTTTGAAACTTTTCTTATTATTTTGGAGGCTGTAGGTTGAGAAATTTCATACAGATCTCCACAAACCACCTGCAAAAAAATACAATAAACCACTAGCAATAATGTAAAATAAATTATAGGAACCTTTACTTTGTGTAGGTACTAACATAAGTTTGGTAAAATAAACTCACCTGAAATGATGCTGTTGCATAAAATCTTAATGTTAGTAGAACCGCTGCTTCAGGAGCAATTGGAAGACCCCTGTTGTCCTTTTTTTCCAGGTCACTTTTAATCAAGGATGTTATATACAGTACGGAATCCTGTTGAAATCTGTATCTTTTTTTAAACTTCACTGTGTCCATTTCAAAAGGATTTTTCACATCCCTTATGTATGTTTTCGTTAACCGATAGTTCCGATCCGGCCAAAATATATCTTCATAGTGATCTAGCACGTCGTAGTGATTAATTTCATCTAAAATAGATTCAAAATCCATTTTGATTCACCAAAACAACACATAAATGCATGCGAATGTCGCGCCTAAACCGTAGGTAGGTAGGTATCTCAAGTCAAGGTTTGACCGCACTTGGAAAATAGGCACTTGAGATGCATCTTGGAAATGCTCTTGAGTGCCGAGTTTGATTTATTAATACGCGCGTACTCAGTTGAGACACTGAACTCAAAACTCTACTTAAGTGTGGTTTATTAATTAGAACAGCATCTTAAGTTTGCACTCAAGATCGAACTCAGAGGTAAGAGCGATTTATAAATACGGGCCTTAATGTACGACGGAGCCTCCCAGATCCGCACATTAGCTGCTGTTAGGTATTCGCGGAGTAAGTGCTGTCGGTGTAGGTGCCCGCGGCACTCCCGGGGCGCGGCCCATCAGCTGATCAATTACACTACGCATACCTATCTACGGGACTATAGGTAGGTAGGTGGTGGCACGCAAATTAAAATGGATGTACTTACCGGCCTACTGCGATGTTTGTTTATGTAGGTATGAATACAAAATAAAGGTTTAGGGAAATTGGTGTTTGAGCTATGTGTGGTCGTTTGATAAATTGGTGTTTGAGCTATGTGTGGTCGTTCGATAAATTGGTGTTTGAGCTATGTGTGGTCGTTCGATAAATTGGAGTTTGAGCTATGTGTGGTCGTTCGATAAATTGGAGTTTGAGCTATGTGTGGTCGTTTGATAATCTGTTACTATTAATATTTGTTTGCATTCGGCAATTCCGTAACACAATTTAATGATCTATCTATCTATCAACAAATACGTACGTTCTTCCTGAATATCAAGGCAATGATTTTATACAATTAAAATAAAATAAAATAATAAGAGCTTTATTACATAGCACACAAATAAAAAAATTATACTTTATCCAGTTACCTTATTGAATAAGGCATTTTTTTAAACGTCTTAAAGTATAACAAGTTGAAATAAGTGCTTACTTGATTTGACGGTATACTAAAATATGGACAAAGAACATATGAAGACTGTAGTAAACAAAAATTAATATTATAAATTTAATTTAATTTGCAGCGTTCAAGAACCCCTCCCTAGCTGCCAAGACAGAGTGCACTGGTGCTGACAACTACGGCTTTCCGCTGACTCCGTGCTTCTTCATCAAAGTGAACCGAGTCAGTTGTGCTATACCTACCTAACAAATAATCACCATTTAGTTTCATTGTTCTATGCTACCTATTTATACTTATAATACCCACTTGTTGCTTTGGGTACAATACAAATTAATAAATAAAGCATTTATTCGTCTCTCACAATACTACTGTTCTCAGAACAGTTTACTAAAATTACTCATAACGGGATAATTACCATGATGTGTGTTGTTTTGTGCTTATTGGAAATGGAAAGCTCAACATTTCGGCACAGTTACATGCGCCACTGAGCCCACTGAAGTCATTATTTTATGTGAAATTAATATTCATAACAATGATAGTTACAAAAGTTTTACAATATTGTCCCTCTGAGGAAGCAAAATAAAAGCAATAAGTAGAATATTTTTTTCTAAGCGAAGAAAATCTGCAAATTAATTAATAGCGTACGTCTTTCCCAGATTTGGGATTGGATCCCCGAAGTGTACGAAGCCTCTGCCCTTCCCGAAGAAATGCCTGCGGAATTAAAAACATACATTGGGGAACTACCTGCTGCTGAGGTAAAGTTCCATATGATTCCCTGACAAAAAGTACTCAAGTTGCCTGACTAAAAAACAAAAGCAAACACGAAACAATCGATTATGTAAAAGTAAAAAAATGGCCCTAAAACTGTAACTGTAGTTTTAGGCTATAAAAATCGAAAATGGTAGTCTCTGATAAAGTCTCTGAAAATTATACTGGCATAAAAGAAAAGAAACGAGAGTTTTATTGCATCAGCTGCCAGTATTATTTTATCATCATGTATGAAACCTTCATGGACGCAAACGCAAAGATACAACCAACAAAAACCTTTTTGGACCATAACAAATGTTGTAAACTGCTCTTTTTATAAATTAAACTACCTACTAACAAGAAAGTTCATAGCGGCGGCAATTATGCAGCATAATTTCCATTAGAATCACGATTATTTCATTCGTCTTACAAAATATTTTAATCAATAAATCGTTTTGTATTCCAGCAAAAGCAAGTGTGGATTCACTGCTGGGACGAGGTTCTTAACAGCACCACAACGTTCGAGTACCCCTGGGGCCAGGGCATACCCGAGGCTGCTTTTCCTTACAACAAAGCCAAAGGGGGAACTCCTGTGGTCGCTGTTAGGATTACTCCTGAAGGTAACTAAACTTTATTATAATGATTATATTTATCGGGTCTCATTAATTATGTTAACTAATCGAGAATGCTTAAAGTTTTACGTCCTTATGCATAATGATTTAGCGGACCACTAGCGGCTCATTGCTCATCAGCATTGTTAACAAAAAACTTCATATATAATGCAAACGCTTGCGGCGAGTTAGCAGCTGGTTAGCAAATCTAGACTATATCACTGCGTGAGCTAGAGCGAGCTTAGCGACCGCTAAAATTGCCGACTTCAAACACCTGTAAATGTTGTTGTGTTGTTTTGTACCTTTGAGTATCACTGAATATAAAGTTTCCTACTAGAATATAAGATATTATTTCATTTATTCAATACTAGCTCCTGCCCGAGGCTTCGCACGCGCCTCGCGATCTTTACGCGTGCTAAATTTCCGGCCGATCCATTCATTAATTCTGGCGTTGTCCTTGGCCGAACAGTTTCAGAACGACACAAACTTTCGCCTTTTATTAGTAGGATTAAATTATTTATTTTTATGTTTCCGTACCCGAAGGGTAAAACGGGACTCTATTACTAAGCCTCCGCTGTCTGTCTGTCCATCCGTCTGTCTGTCCGCGGGTTTTTTATGGCAATTTTATTTTTCTTTCTTTTGGTTTTTGGGGAAACTTTTGCCAGCATCACGTGCTAGCTCACGGATCCAGTTATTATAATAAAAAAACAAAAATAAGACTAACTCGTCAGGGTTTTATCAGTAGGCAGGTATAATATTACAAATGTACATATCTAAGACGACTACCTATACAAAAATGTACAAAACAAAGAAATAAATACAATATTGTTTGAATATTAAGCACAACATTACACGCTACAGCTTTACCATCATGTCAGTCATCTCGGGATAGTAGAAGCGGGCTGTATCTGATTTCATGTTGGGTCAATTTTTAGAATGCTTATTAATAGGCTTTAAAATATGGGGCTAAGGTAAAGTACGCCAGGTAGTAACGCAAGCAGTAGGTGGTGGTGGCGCGGTAGGTGGTGTACGCTAAGGTAGTAAGGTAGTGCTAAGTAAGGTAGTCTTCTAGAAAGATTGTAATTACTCATGGTTTGGAAACTCCAAGATTGTATTATATTTGGTTGTATCTCATGAACCGTAAAAGGTAGGATTGTGTATTTCTCTTACCGCTATGATAGAACAAAAGAAAAAAAATGTGGTCCAACGACCATTCCATGTTGAACACCGATCACCGAATATAAACAACTTTGAACGCGGTCAGGACTTCGTTTTGACTGGGCGTCATTTTGGCTTTTTGCTTTTATTGTAACTATCAAAAAATTCAAGATTTAGGGTTTATCTTGTTCCTTCTTTTAAGTTTTGTACGATGTTACGGGACCCTTTGTCTTTCATTAAAATCTCTGATCCTGCCAAACATGACAAAAGAAAGGAGACTCCATAGACAAAACTGCTAAATTTTATATATGTTCTGTCTGTGTGTAATTCGATGTTTTTTCCCATTTGTAAGTCAATAACTATTGCCGTGTGTCCTTGTCTTATCATCATTTTCTCTCATTCTTCTTACTTGGCGGTAAATTGGACTGGACATAAAAATAAACAGCTGATGTTGGCCATTTTTTCTCGCTCTAGGACACGTAAAGTAGGTGTCTGGGTTTGCTAAAGTTATTGAGCTGCTAACTGGCCGCAAACAATGCACAAGTGAGCCTCTAGTGGTTCACGAACTCATTCTGAATGAGGTCGTTGAATTGAAAAAGTTAGCAATCGTTGTTGGCTTATCTTAGCGAACATTTTTATGTCAAAGCTTAACCTGCGATAGCTATTCAATATGCATAAGGCCGTTAAATTTGACTACTTAGGTACTTAGATTTTTTGGCTCACTTCTGTAACATTCATAATCTAGATACTTTTCAAATGACAATATGACAAAAAATTTACGATTGAAAAGGTTTACCATTTTGTAAATCATACTTTTAGCCCTAAAGTAAGCAGAGCTAAACATAAATAAATTAGTGGCTGCTATCACAGATTTAAAATATATATTATGTGTTGATTTCAGCGAGAAAGCCTGTCACTGTACGGTGCCGAGGTTGGGCGAAGAACATCGGGTATAATAAGAGCATCAAGGAGCCTCGGGGATACGCCAGAATACAGTTCGAAGATCTAGATGCGGAGGTCAAATCGTAAACCACAAAAGGCTAGCAAAATGGAACGTTAAAATAAGATAAATACTTAGCATAAACGTATTTCTCGTTCCAAGATAATCAAAACGGAACGTCAATTTAAAAACAAACGCTATGAACGTTCCTATTTCATGAATCAAATACGTAGAAAAATACGTGGGTTCCTTTGATAAGTTGCAGCTAATGAGGTTGTGTGCTTTATAAAATTTTGCTGTATTTTTAAACCATATTGTTCAGTCTAAAATGGAAACAATGTTTATAAAGGACACAAGTAGGCTATTATGTACAATTCGACCTACTAATAATAAAATGGGTGCTGCCACCCCACCTATTTGGATATAGTTTTGTCTGTCGTTGAAAGATAAGCTCTGCGCTCATTAATCCAATACCGCTACCTCACAGTACAAAAACGTGCATTAAAATATGGGCTACATTAATTTACAGTGACAAAATTACTTCCCACAAGGTTCAAAGGAGTGGCCGCGAGCTGTTTGTCATGTGATGTCGTCAATATAAAATTCATCTTTATGTTACGAGTTAAAGCCCATAGTTGAATGGACATTTTTGTGGTGTTGCAGCGGTACTTTCCAGGTGTGCGGCAAGCTTTATATTATTGGCTTCTAGCCCACTAATATCCTAAAGTCTGTGAACTTTATTTTGTTACATAGGATAGATAGATAAAGGTTTGTTTTAGACAGATAAAGATTTTTTTTTATACAGGATCTCCAAAAATACTGAACAGATCAAGATGAAATTTGAAGTACGTTTAGAACATAGCCTAACTTAGATAGTAGGCTACTTATTATACCGAAAATACGCGAGCGAAGCCGCGGGCAAAAGTTAGTAGTTTTATAAGATTAATTTCTTTATAATATTGGTGATGTGAGAACTACTTAATAACGTATTTAATTGTAAATAGTGGTGTGTAGAAAATAAGACAAATTAACTCATCACTGCCCGTCATAATTGTGTCAGATAATAGAATTTTGTCATATCCCTGAAACTGTTCTTGAGCGCGTTGGAAGATATTTTTAAGACGCTGGACTGGAAAAGGAAGGGCATTAACAAAACGGCGATTACATCTCGCACCTACGATTCGCTATGACATAGTCATATTGGCGGAGTCGCTAGAGTAGCTAAACCGGATGCTGGATGGCCTAGCCACAGCCACGCGATGCATCGATCTTGGCATGAATTTGGATAAAACCAAAGTCATGATCAATGGCCACATTCTGGGGTCACAGGACCGGTCGTTGTACATGGCCACCTTCTCGAAATTGTTTCCGAGTACACTTACCTCGGGCAGATTCTGCAGTTAGGTAAGAACAATTTCGAGAAGGAGGCCATGAGGCGGATTCAGCTAGGCTGGGCAGCGTTCGGGAAACTACGTCGAGTCTTCTCGTCATCCATACTGCAATGCTTGAAAACGAAAGTTTTCAATCAGTGCGTCCTACCCGTTATGACCTATGGAGCTGAGACGTGGACACTCACGGTAGGGCTGGTCCACCAGTTCAAAATCGCTCAGCGAGCTATGGAAAGAGCTATGCTCGGAGTTTCTCTGAAGAGTAGGATTCGTAACGAATACATCCGACAGAGAACCAAAGTTTTCGACATAGCCCAGAGAATTAGCAAGCTGAAGTGGCAGTGGGCTGGCCATATCTCGCGAAGAACCGACAACCGCTGGGGTAAACGTGTTCTCGAGTGGAGACCGTGACTCGGCAAACGTAGTGTAGGACGCCCTCCGGCCAGATGGGATGACGATCTGCGAAAGACTGCAGTCAGATGCTGGATGCGGCAAGCTGAAGACAGGGGCTATGGCGCTCATTAGGGGAGGCCTATGTCCAGCAGTGGACTAAGATAGGTTAATGATGATGACGATAGAATTTTGAGTTGAATTTAGTTTTCTTTCTTGAAATGAACATGTTGAATATTCAAATAAGAATTATATGTAAATACATTTTTTAACAAAGAACATTAAAAACAAATTAGAACTAGTATTTACATTGAACTAACTGCAGACTGTTGCAAACAATCTACAGGTAGCTCAAATGATAAATGGTCAAGTCCTTTTATCTTATTTGTGCAAGTTTATAAAAGGATTTTGTAAAAGCCTGAGATGAGTACAAAAACGAACACAATTTTAGCTTGCAGGTGTAGATGTCAATTATTAATTATTATGTTAGTAGTTAATTCCGTGTTGCTTGATTCCTGTAACGAGTTGAATAAAATAAAAAACCAGATATTTATACGTTTTTTGCATATTCCATTGTGTTTTCTGCCCCATATACAGGATTATTGGTAATTCTGAGTGACACTGCGCGAGCTGCAGGTTCTGCCCATCATCAGATCACAAACACGTTCAAAAAAGTTCACATTCGTAAAGACCAGATCTTAATACTTAAAATTGGTAGCAATGGAATAATAATAGAAGGTACTTACCCTCTTCCATTCAACAATCGTTCAATGCAGGGGCTTTATGTGAAACTTCATTTCAAAACGGCTCAGCTTTTAATTACGAGTGGGTGTGTGTATGTGTGCTCGGCTGACTCCCAGCCAGACTGATGCCATAAATTATCTTTCATAGATGTTAAATATGCCAATGATGATGAAGATTTATATGGGAGTGAGAGATAGGTCTTCAGTGATTCATGGGTTTTGAACATTATTTTGTAAAGGCGGTGATTTACATAAAATTTTAAGAATTAGGCCTTGTCGTCTTCACATACGTGATCGTGATGATGGGCGGAACCTGCAGTTCACGCAGTGACAGTGAATTAACCAATAACCCTGTAGATCTCATAAAGACAAAAAGTATTTGGGAAAAACCGTTTCTTAGAACATATTATTACCTCTACATAATTCTATATAATTTTCTACATAATTATCATTTATCAGTCTGTCTCAGAAGACAGGTCAGTATGGTTTAGATTTTGTTGACGAACTCCAAATAAACTAGGCACCTCATTTCTCGACCACAATCTCAAAAGATTTTTATCATAATCATCAAAAAGTTATTAACAGGTTTTTAAACTAGTTGACCGGTGTGTACTTGGTAGGAATAGCTGACGTGGTCAGGGCGCGTGGAGGCCGCTGGGCGGGCGGCGAGCGGTTGAGGGCAGATTTGGGCGGATAGACGCCGTGACCAAAGAAGTCAGCAGACGTAGATAAGGCACTGGAGGACTCGTGGTGCAATTATATCTATAGATAATCTAGAAATGCAACTATACTTTGTACTAGATACACTTACATATGACGACCTCAAAGATGTAGCGGACGAAGGACCACCTGCGTCGCAGGAGGTTGCAGGTTCGATTCCCGCCTCGTGACGATCTTCAGCTATTAGTTTCAAATGGTTTGAATGCTTTAAAAGTATATAAAAAAAAATATCTATGTTATCTCTATTTAGTACTCATAACACAAGTTCTGCTTAGAGTGGGGCAGGACGATGCTGTGTGGATTGTCCAGCATTTTTTATTTATTTATCGGTCTTGCCTACCAGAACCTAATAATAAGCGAAAAATTCCTGTGTAATAGCGAAAAATTCGTCATATTTAAATATTAGATTCAGGCGTTACTTTGCAGAAATCCATTGCAAAATATGTTTATGGATGAAATTATTTAGTAACAATATTTACTGAATAGTTATGATTACCTACTAAATAATTTCATACAAGAGTGCAAGGGATTTAAGTCTCAATTCTTTAGTTAGGATCCTGTAATTAGGTAGGTTCCTGCCTCATGCATGACAGTCATGACATAGAAATGGATTTACTATACACCAAGAAATGGATTTACCTAAAAGCAAAGCAAGAAATGGAGCCCGGAATCTTAAAAACCGCGTTTAGATCGGGCGTTATTAAATCTACAACCGCTTCAGCGAGGCACACGCTTTCCTCACGTGCCTTGCCTTCCCCATCTTAGCTACTCTTTGCCACAGCTTTCAGTCATGCGTTAGCAGTTAGCATCTACAGCACTCGGTTCAGTCTGACTCCGACTGCGGCTGACGATGGGCGCAGAGAAGCCAAACGGGGTGATCCCAGGGTACAACCGCCGCCCGCCCGATCGGCCCTTCCTCCAGAAGATACAGTACGCGGTCTGGGACCCTGATGAAGGAAAGTTTTTAGGCCGTACGCCGCATAGATGGGGTAAGTTTTTGAGTTTTCCTCCAAAATAAATAAATCATTCATTTATTTCAGACCACTTAGAACAGTTATACTTAACTTATTCTACCTACACCTGTCAAATGCCTGAATTCAATGTGCAGTTCCGGGAAGTGTGATTTTTTTCTAATTTTTTGGCTGCATTTTAGGAACACATAATGTCAAGTCCTTTACATAATAATACGTTTGCCAAAGGTAGACTCTAAGTATTCAAAAATCTAAAGGTACAAGGAAGCGTTTGTACGAGGCGTGCGCGTCGAACTCTTTTGTACGGGGACTGGGAAGAACATTCGTAGCATAAACTTTTATTCTGTAGTATGTTTGCTTGAATCTGAAATTTGACTATAGGTTGTTCTTGTAGTTACAAGATAAAATCAAAGATTCGGTGGTTGAATGGGGTCGGCGAGTGTGTGAATGGTGGGCTCGCCGGCTATGTATGGGAGGAACAGGGGACGCCAGTCGGGCCGCGGTAGGTTTAAATGTTCCCGTGGTTCGGCGGAAATGGCGAGAGAGGGGTCACCGGAGAGGTTTTATTGGGTATTACGTGCTTATCAGGACGTCGAGTCCCACATCATTCTGGTCCCCCCCCAGACCAGTCTATTCGTAAACGAATTTCCTAATACGAGAAAAAAAAGAGGTTTGCATTTGTATAGAGTAGGAACTCTACTGCATTACCTTTAGGTATGCTGGGTTTGATTCCCGTTAAAATAAAAAATATTCTAATCAGTAAACTATTAAAATAGGTCACTCAATATCACGTTCACGTTCTACGGAACTCCCGAAATTAGGTGAGTCCATAAACATTGCTCGAGTAATTCCATGATTCATGACTTTAATACGGTTTATTTTGAACTCCGTAATAACTCCGTAAATTTCGGTAAATCGCCTTCGATTGATGGCTTTACGAGAGCTGAATTTATCTACTTCCACAAAAATACTTTGAACCGTTGATGGCTCTGCGAGAGCTGTATATATCTACTTCCACAAAAATTCATTAAACTATTGATGACTTTACGAGAGCTGAATTCATCTACTTCCACAAAAATACTTTGAACCGTTGATGGCTCTGCGAGAGCTGTATATATCTACTTCCACAAAAATTCATTAAACTATTGATGACTTTACGAGAGCTGAATTCATCTACTTCCACAAAAATACTTTAAACCGTTGATGGCTCTGCGAGAGCTGTATGTATATATCTATATCCACAAAAATTCATTATACTATTGATGGCTCTGCGAAAGCTGAATATATCTACTTCCACAAAAATAAATAAAAAAATTTGCAAGATTTCAAAACTTAATACAATCATCATTCCAGCCCACATACCTAACTCTTCTGTTGAGCACAGGCTTCCACCAAATGACGACGCCACAAATAACTACCCTGATGCAATACATGAGCCCCTCAAGACAAATAATTAAAAAAAAAGAGAAAAGCTAATAACAGTATCAGTCAGTATTTAGTCATATAACTACTCATTAAGTTAGCTATTAATTTCCTGAATATTGTTAAAATAATAACTGAACCCACATTTTGGCAAACTGCGTGTAGAAATTTAGTAGGTGGTATCAATTCATTTTACGCATTCTATTTAGTTTATTAGACAAATAAACAAAGTAGAATGCGTAAAATGAATTGATACAATTGATATACGACTATCCCGCAACACGGTGTACCGAGTAGATTTCCACATAGCTAATTAATTAGTACATATCGTAGTAGAATCAAGAATCAAAAACATAAATACAATAAATGTTCACTTAGAAATGTTTTTTTTTGTTTAAATTAATTACTAACCCGGAAATAAAATGATATTTTTAATTTCTGGCACTTCGGTATACGTAGACTAAAGTAAAGAAGCGACGATGAAACCTTTAGCCTGTTAGTTATTATTTATCGAGTTGGAGCAAAACCAGTCCAATGCTTTTATCTTCTAGATAATCTGATATTTTATAGTAAGCCTTTTTGCACAAAAATGTTTTTTCAACAATTTGTTTGAAATTATTTACTAACAGTTATTGCAACTCACTAGGATTTTGGTTTTATAAGCGTTATACATTGCCCTATAACAGATACATTAATTTTGTGTAATCTAGTTGTGGGCACAGCGAGCTTATGTTTATTTCTAGTATTTACATTATGTATGTCGCTATTTTCAGTGAACCTATTGATATTTCTATGAGTGTATGTACAACAACTTTTTATAAATATATTGACACTAGCTGCTGCTTGCGGTTTCGCACGCGCTTTTCAAGTAGCCTATGTCCGTCTCCGGGGGTTTGCGTCCACGTATACCAGGATCAGAATGAATTAGCCACTGATCCCGCCGAGTCGTATCCACTGATACCGGGATCGGTTTCCAACGAAAAACAAATAAATATATTTACCCGCTAATCCCGGTATCCGTAGCGACAAGAAATTAAATAAAATTGTTTTAGAAACGGATCCCGATTGCAGTGTTTAGAAGTTTAAATATAAAAAATATGTTTAATATTGAGTCTTGATATTAATCAACAATAAATTATTTTAATTAAATCTAAAATCACACGAATTATCACATAATTATTGCTCTTATTAATCCACAACTGTTTTATTATAACTATTATAATTTGTATTTATATATTAAATTATTATGTTTTAAGATGTATCTAGTTCTACACAAACACTATTTACTTTTAATACTTATTTGGTAAAATATGGGCTAGGTCCACCCACAGGTGGTTTCAATTATGAATTCTCAGATTTCAGCAGATTGTTGCAAACAATCTAGAAGTAGCTGGTTTCAATAATTAATTCTCAGATATCAGCAGACTGTTGCAAAAAATTTTGAGGTAGCTGGTTTCCATAAATGATTCTCAGATATCAGCAGACTGTTGTAAACAATCTAGAGGTAGCTGGTTTCAATAATTGATCCTCAGATTTCAGATTAAAAGGACAGACAGACAGCTATTATAAGTCTTCTAATGAGCTCTCCCAATAAGTATCATAAATACCCATCAACTGCTGGTAGTTTAAGTAAGATTCGCAAATCGAGACGTTAATACCCAACATTTTTCTTCACGAATTCAGATTATTTTTAAAACATAAAGGTATAAAATATAATCTAATAAAAAAGACTCTGCTCGGAAATTATGAATGGTTCATCCGAACCGCTAAAATGGATTTCACGATCTACGTCACGCTATTAAATTTACTTAAATGAACAGAAATAGCATTGCAGTAGAATAGAACATACTTTACTCCTTACTCGAAGTAGTAACGACGTAGTCAGTGGTAACTAGTTAGGACTACACACTCATGACACGTAGCCTAAACTCGTGCCTACATTGCGCGAGGCTTTGCCGTTTCTTTCCGTCCTCTGACAGATTTACTATATTTGACTAAACGTAATTTTCAAACGTCTGCCCCAGTCTTATCGACCAAAATCTACACAAAAATTTACTTGAAAACTTTTCAGGTTGTTGTCAAGGCGCAAAGTCAATACGAAATAAGTAGGTATTTTTGCGAATTACCTACAACTAGAAAAATATTTAAAAAGTGTTTGTAAGTTTAAAAGTATCTTTTATTAGTACCCCTTGGAGTCGAGACTATAGGTCCGTGGGAAACCAAGACTCTCCGGGTTTTAAAAAAAAATTCAGAGCGTCTGGTCGAAGCGACGCGTGACCCCAGAGCTGGTGGGTATCTGGCGCAGCGCATCAGCATTGCCATACAGCGGGGCAATGCAGCCAGCATCTTAGGGAGCTACCTGTAGATTGTTTGAAACAGCCTGCAGTTACCTCAATTGTTTCAATTGGAAATACTAGTTCTAATTTGTTTTTTTTTGTTTGATTGTAATTTTCTTTGTTATGGAAGTGCTAGTATCTTCTTTTTATTTCGTTTTGTCCGAAACATCAGTTGCCTGAAACATTAGTCGGCATCGGACATTAGTTATCATTTACGTGCGATACCTACGTTATATAGATCAACTAAACCATTTACCTCTACTTTACAAGATGGTCTGACGACTCTTGTTTGTACCAACTTTGCTTGTATTTTGTGACACAAAATAAATACTCGTTACTTTTTACTTTACTACACTTACTAACAAAGATCGTAGCATCCTACGTTCCATAGAATGCTACGTAGGATGGATATACGTACGATTGTGTTTATAGACATGATCTGACATGTGTCAAGGTAATGGTCGTCGAAGGGGTTAGCAATGGGAACCGGTTTCAATCACTATTTACTGACTTCTACCCTTGATTAAAATGTTATAATGCGCTTTGCAAATTATCCTGTCCTTATTTCTTTCAATAAACATTTATTCAGACCTACAAACGAGCTATCTAAAAAAAATATATTCATATAAAGATTTGAGAACTTCGGTTCTTTATTTCAGAATACTAATTTAATTTATCTATCACGATACTCGTCTACAATGCCTATACGAATATGTCCCAAACTTCAACCTAATCGATTTAGTAGGCTCGGAGCAAATCGGTGACAGATATACCTACCACTACTTACATTACACACAGACACTCGAGCGATCCTATAACATAAAGGTTCCTTCGCTTTTTTCGCGGTACGAGACCGTAAGGAACCAACAAACAGAACTAGGCACATATTAGTTCGCGTGCTATAAGCTACTGTCCAATAATTGCAAATAAACATTGCTTCCAATTAAAGGGCGATATTCCCCCTAATGAAACCTATGGCGGTTTCCACAGGCTTATGGATCGTATAGCAACGTAGGTAGGTGTAGTTTGTTGACGTCACTCGTGGATAAACAGTCCGTGACCGCCTTGCATCGCTATTTCAGTTTCGCAGAAATAAGTGTTACCATAGTGGTGGAGCTACTGTGGTGTACCTATACACTAGCCAAACTCGATGTAGAATGTTTGTTAACAAACCACGACACAAATAACTAAAACTCATTAACTCGGCGTCGAGTTTCAGATTATAATCGTAAGCAATATTTATTGAATGAAGGATCTGAAATCGTAAAGGAATATACGTATAAAAAGACGCAACAACAGAGTAAATTTTTGAGTTTCGTATGGGCGGTTGGTTACAAACATTCTACATCGAATTTGGCTAGTGTATAGGTAGGTAGAGTGCTTTCAGTCTAAACTAGCTCGGGCTTCAAGTTGCTTACGCGCTTAGATTTCATTTTACAAGGAAGTAAAAAAAAAAAAGTAGTAGATTTTATAGTTTTCTTCGTAAATCTTTTCGAAAAACAGCATAAGTTCGATCTAGCGCCCTATACGAGCAGGAATCCGTAATCTGTAGGATCGCTGTCATCGACATCGATGTGGAGGCCTGTCCTGTACCAGAGTACCAAGTGCGGGTTGTAACGCGTTCGACCGCGAGCAAGTAAACGCGAATTTGTATGAAGAAAATGACAGTCCCCCTAGTGGCGAGTTAAAGAATCACCATTTCTTCAAACAAATTCACGTTTACTTGCTCGCGGTCGAACGCGTAAAAAACTCGCACTTGGCACTCTGATGGCTTTTTGAGATGGAAGTGGATGGCCAAATCCTACACCATGAGAATTAGGGATAGAAAAATCGGTGAAAGAGCCATGAGCTCGATTTATGAAAAAACTCAAACTGCATACTTAGATTTTTTTAAATCTTTTATTTTAGCAGGAAATCGAAACGTTTTATTTAAAAAAAAATATGATTGCCGTATTTTTGCACCAACGGATTTGGTAGCTGATAAGGATCATCTTTGCAAAAAAATCATAATTAAAAATTAAAAGAAATGGCAATTTTTTACAGTATTACTTTGAGTACTACTAAGCAGCAATGTGAGAATTCTAAATAATCTTTTCGAACAACTGGTGTGCTTGCCGCTAGCTTAGCCTGTATTTTAATGGGGCTAAAAACTATAAAACATTTACTTATTCGTAATGAATTTTGTATATTTTTATGAAATGTTCCGTTTTTTTAAAGAATATGCAGTTTTTTTTTTTCATAATTTGAGATCCATGACTCCTTTCACGACTTTTCTCTAACTCTCATGGTTTCGGATTTCGCCATCCACTCCCATCTCAGAAAGACACTCTGTTTAATGTGTGTGGTACATGGTACCATGGAGATTTTAGTGTCAGTCGGGAAGTCTTAAAAAAATAGTATTATCAAAACCAAAAAATTTAGATATCGCGTACTGAAAACAGCTGATTTTGCGAATAAGGTGGCTCTTTACTTGTGCGTTGTACTTGTTCTTTTATCCTTCAATCAGCAAAGAATACAAGAATGATTTCAATGTTGCCATTATCAGGAACACAACGTCGTGTCCATCGATAATATGAAGTGGAAACAGCGGAGTGTATTAGTGAGGAGCTGACAATTAGGAAATGAATAGGTGCTAAGTGGTATTCATGACAAAGATTGTTACCTATTTGAGTACTTATAGACCCTTCGTAGTCAAACATCGTATTTGTTAGATCATAGAATTACAGTTACCTATGATGATAAAGCGGAAAGCGTGTAACAGATCGGTTACGTTTTGTAGTTTTTTTAGGGATTTTGTCGTGGTCTTTTGGAATTCTTGCTACCTATTTTGTGTATCGTTTGAAAACGATGCTGCTGCAACGTACCAAATCATAATCATTATCGCAGTCCCTGAATACCCCTACGTGACTCCACCTCCGTATGTGCTGTGCCTAACAAATATCGTGCAACAATAAAGCAAATTTTCACTCGTTTTGCCTATTAAAAACCGTTCATATACAAGTTTCAATCGTAAAGTTATGGAATCTGGCACTCTTGAATGTTGTGCTTCGTCCTCTGGTACCGGTTCAGGTTGTATGCTTGTATTATAAACTAGCTGATCCGACATACGTTGTCCTGTCTTAACTATGTATGTATATTGAATTCGAATTGGTATTATGGTCGTCAAGATTCCTAATTACCTAATTTTCCGCGCTTTCTTAAGAACCTTCTCCTGACAAACACAATAAAATAGAATCAGTGAAATCGGTTCAGCCGTTCACGCATGATGCCGTGACCAAGGGAAATAGCGATTCATTTTTATATATTTAGATTAATTCAGGAAGATATTGCCTCTAAACTTGTTTTAAATGTGTCCTCAGGTAACTTTTATATTCAGTTCTGTCCGTAATTCGAACATTAACAATCTTAGAATGTACGTAGGTACAAAGGCTCCCTCTTTACAGGCCTAGCCTAGTGAGGGAACCATCAGAACTTACATAACACTACAGATAAGTACGTCTCGGCAACAACAGAATGTAGCCACTTGCACTTGCATTACGATTAATATCTAGTAGGTTACGTAGTACTTATAAATAAGATTACCTCCTCACCATGGTACTAGTACAGTTCATAATTTAGTTTTATTAACAAAGAAAATTACAATCAAACAAAAGAAACATATTAGAATTAGTATTTACAGAGAGCTAACTGCAGACTGTTGCATACAATCTACAGGTAGCTCATCTGATCAATACCAGTCGGAACCGTCCCCAAGACGCTGGCTGCATTGTCCCGCATCAATTTAATTTTTAATTTAGTGTCATGTTTTATTTAGAGTATATTTATTCGTTTTTGCTGTAATAAATGATTTTTATCTTATCTTACCACCGACTCTGGCACACTATTATCGGTGGGATCGAGTTTACCATGAATAAGCACTCTTCACCTGGTGAGTTTGAATTTCTCAAGAATAAGCACTCTTCATCTCGCGGGATTGAATTCCCCAAGAATAAACACACTTCACTTGGTGAGATTAAATTCCCCAAAAATAAGTACCTACGCTGCTCAGCGAAGCGAATCCATAAATCTTTCAATTTTGGTTTGCCCTACTCATTTTCCTGATCTATTTAGTAAACTTTGAACTTTAGTATAAGTATTTATAGCGTTTACTTTCCTATTCCAGGCGTGATCGGGTTAATCTACCTTGTTATGTACATCTGCATCATAATCTTCTTTTCGATCTGCATGTGCGGCCTGCTGTCCGCCATGGACGAAAGGATACCGTACTTCACGCTGGCTGACTCCATCATCGGTGAGTCATCAGTGAAACTTGGGTATTTGAGACATTTGTTACAGTTTTCAGGCCAAGTTTGAGACAAGATGATTGAGCATTCATTATCTGCTGAGACAAATCCTGTCCTGCCCAAACAAGTATGAAAAGCCTCGAACGCCAATAAAATAAGGCAACAGCAAGGTTGTGAGAATATTCAAGGGCTTCTAGATTAGATACTCCTCAAAGGTATACAATATATTCAGAACAAAACAAGGAGCTTATACCTGGCTATAGTATAAAAGGAACAAAACAAAACGAGCTAAACGCCCAACCTGCCGATCAAGGACCTGCAGATAGACCATGTGACTCATGGGCTATGAAAGTGTTAATCAAAATCCCAATATTCGTAGGGTTTACTTTTGTCTACTGCTCTCTGAATGCAATTCGCTTCTTGGTTCAATATATTTTACGACGTCTCGATACATTCGATACCGTTTTGTGTTCATTAAGGTTATGACCCAAGTCTTCCATCGACTGCCTACCCGTCTTTTCTAGGCTAGAAACAGGAGATTTGATTGACGTGTTTATATTGCAATGGTTTGGTTAACTTTTTCAGAGCAACGCTCGAAATAGAAGAGTAAATATAAACCTAACTCTAGAAGGTCGTGTTCACGTCGTATAGGTACTGCCATAATCTACGCGTTTCGTATTTTACGATAATGTTTCCACTGAAAGCTAAATCTGATTTATTTCTGTTGAAAGATCTTATATTTGTAAGGTGCCTGTAACCATGAATATTTGCTCTGGCTTCTAAGTTCCTAATAGATAATTTTTTAATAAAATTGGACCCTCTCAAGAGTTTAGGGTAAGTAAAGTTTTCAGTACAAGTGTGCAACAAGGAGAGATAATGTGTTAAATCAGCCAATAACATGGTGTTATAGATTTTATAGATAAAACGATAAACCGACTTCAAATTCCTTAATATTTACACTGTTTTTAAGTTTTGCGGCAAACACTAAGCACATAGGTAATCCTCCTACTTCCTACTAATATTATAAACGCGAAAGTTCGCGTGAATGTTTGTTACCACGTATCTCCCTTTTCTAGAATAACACATGGTATAATCTAATTTTCAAAAATTTACATCTGAGGGGGTGGTAAAGTTTCTATGGAAAATTATTATTTCTTGGTTCGATTCACTTAAAACTCGGTATAAATAAAGTATAAAGTAAATAATGATACCTACAAGTATTTTTTATTTTTATAAAACTACCCCTAGGGTGTGTGCAATACATTTTCACGAGGGCGAAGCCGAAGGGCGCAGCTAGTACTTACATACAAAAACCTCCATACAGGCGAACATAGAACTTCCTCCTTTTTTTGAATTCGGTTAAAAACAGCTAACTTGTCCTGTAGGTTTTAAAACTTGATTATATTGGTTGCCTTTATCTCCTCGTTGGCCATAAGACTTCCACTCATCAGAGCCTTATTTCCCAGGAAACAACCCAGGTATGGGCCACCGCCCCCTGGTGTATGAGGAGGGAGCCCTCATCGCGTACAACGCAGACAACGCTTCGCACGTCCAGAAGTGGGTCGACAATATTGAAGAGTTCCTTGCACGTGAGTTTATAACTAAAACCTTAGAACTTGATAAAATTAGTCTTCAAATAGTGAAGGGCTCTACAACCACCAACATACTACTACCAACTACCAACATACTTTTTCTACCTTCCGTACGAAATCGACGTATTAATTTTAATTTCTCCCAAGAAAATATACCTACCTACAAAATCTTTGCCTTTGAGCATCGATGACAGAAATAAATAAACAATTTTGGCATTTCACACACCTCTACATATTCTCGAAATAAATATATCTTTTGTTCCTACCTATAGGTACCAGATCTTAAGAAGACAAACCGAACCTTTTACTTTCCAGCATACAAAGACAAGAACAAGCTAATAACCAACGGCACCAACCAGCTGGAGTGCGGAGACGTGAAGCCTCCCCGCAACCAGGTGTGCGCCTTCTCCACGGACCAGCTCGGGCCCTGTTCCGTAGAGAACCACTACGGGTATGGGAACAAGACACCGTGTCTTATCGTCAAGCTGAATCGGGTGAGTGCACTGGAAATGGAAAATCGTGCCTACTGTGAAAAATAAAGATAAAATCACTTTATTTATATTTACTGAAAACTTCTCTAGTTTATGGCCATTCAAACGTTATGTTCCATGTGTCAAAACTACAAAATACAAAATACTAACCAAAATAAGCGTTTATTAAAAAAACTGTCAATTTCAATACCCTGAAACTTAGTAACTTTTGTCTCCTAATCGTGTTGTAAGCTTGTTTAATTAGGTGATTTTTTTACCCTCAACAAAATATTTTTTTTTAAAGATTTTTAGTGTGGTGGGTTTGAAGTACGTTTTCTCGATGTTGGCACTCCTACTTTAAATTATTCACTTGTGGGTTTTTAACCAAGTACGTTTTCTCAATGTTGGCACTCTTACTTTAAATTTTTCACTTTTGAACACTTTGCATGCCCATATGATAACTTCTTTATTTACCTAGATGTCACATAAATATTGATTTTATTAAATTTTATTTAATAAAATCAATATAATATAGTGGAGCGGCTTTTAGACATAATTATATTTATTTGCCAGAAACATGCGGTACAAAATAAGGGTCTTAATCTACATATTTACAGGTTCATTAAGTTTTACCATTTTAATGTTGGCATGCAATGATTTTAATTAAACACAGGACATCATCATCATCATCTCCGGGTTCTAAATTAAAACATGTATACATTAAAAAAGACAAAAACGAGCTAGACAATTTCTATTATTAAAGGTTAATATCATGTCATTTCCAAACAGGTTCATAATTAGGGTAAGTTTTTTTGCAGTGGTCTAAATATTCACTAAGTGAGCAAAAGCAGCGTTCCAGTACCTAACCATCTATGCAACTTTTTAGAGTTAAAAAAGCTGCCAAGCAATAGCTTGGCGGCTCTCTAAACGTCTATCTATATACATATATATAAAAGAAAGTCGTGTTAGTAACACTATTTATAACTCAAGAACGGCTGAACGGATCTCGGTGAAATTTGGCAGCGAGGTAGATGGTATCCCGGGGCCGGACATAGGCTACCTTTTATTCCGGAAAAAAGCGTGCGAAGCCGAGGGCTGCAGCTAGTTTGTTATAATAATAACCAAGTGCTATCGCACTTGGTTCCAAATGACAAACGTTGAGCCAAACTAGATACAGGGATTGTACGTAATAATATTTGTTACCTACACAGTTTCAACAATAAAATATATTTAATTTAATTTTATTTAATTTTATTTCAACAAAGGGCAGATTCCCATTGAAAACTGTACCATTCCTGCTTCCACTGTATACCTACTGAGCCTGCATTCTCATCTCATCAGAACACGTCTTGTCTGTTCCAGCTGTACGACTGGGAGCCGGTGTTCTACGACGATCCGGATCAGCTGCCGAATGATATGCCGCCGGACCTGAAGGACCATATCCGCAATGCTACGGCACAGGAGGTAGCTACATCTCGCCTTCGATACATATAAAATACTTTATTGCACACTTAAAGTAGAAATCATTTATCATCGATGATCTACTTCTTTCTACATTTAATTTTAACAATTTATCAGTATAGGTATGAGTTTATTATTCTATTCAAAGATTAATATCGTACGTATATCTTTGATTCTACGGTGAAATAGCCACCTGTCGTATGTATTGTTGTGGTGTTGTAAACTATTTTTTTGCAAGTATATATGTAACTTAATTTTGCACGCCTTGACGAGGCAGAGTGTATAGAATCAGCTTTAATAATTATGAATCGATATTAGGTATAAGTACAGTTTCAAAAAACACCAAACCACAAAGCACAGTTTCTTTCTTTTTCTTTCTTTTCTTTTCTTTCTTTCTTACACTATCTT
Organism: Eupithecia inturbata; assembly: GCA_963662085.1. Classification (NCBI taxonomy): domain Eukaryota; kingdom Metazoa; phylum Arthropoda; class Insecta; order Lepidoptera; family Geometridae; genus Eupithecia; species Eupithecia inturbata. The sequence goes on along the minus strand of OY759180.1, from coordinate 986,964 downwards.
TCTTTCTTTCTTCTTTTTTTTTTATCTTGTCAAAATCATAAGGCGAGAAAATTTTACAAGTTTAATGACACAAATATAGGTACCTATACCAAATACCTATGTTAGGCAAATGTAAAACACTAACTTAGTGCTAGATAATTTTGTGTAAATGTGGTGATGATAATGATTATGTCCCTCTAGCCGAATTTTCGGCCACGGCGGCGCCAGCGGCGGCGGCGCGGCGGCCAGTCTCAACGGAGACAAGCCATGTGCGCAGGAAATATAATATAGTGCACAAGTGTGTGTGTGCGCGCTAACACATTTGCTCTCTCTTTTCCATAACTCTCATAATCCGATGAGACAGGTGTAAATACCTAATAGCCTAATACGGCTCCTAATTCCTTTATGTGAAATTTTTAAGATCTCTCGCATTGTATTAGGATTGCAAAATAAATAAATGTATGGTCACAAAAGTGTATTCCACATAGCCCTGCTCTTTCTCTTGCAGCGTCGTAAGGTGTGGGTGTCTTGCAAGGGCGAGCGGCCGGCCGACAACGAAGCCCTGGGCCCCCTGCGGTACTACCCCTACCCGGGACTCAAATACACTTTCTTCCCGTATGACAACACTCCGGGGTATCTGAGTCCGTTGGTCGCTGTGCAGCTGCTTCAACCTAAAAGTAAGTTTAATTTTTAGGTACTAAAATAATTATCTACACGTAGAGATAGGCACTACACTACACATCCAGCCAGCTCCGTAATGCGCAGGTGAAATGGACCTGCATAAGTGATGCCATTTTGGGGTGTCGAAATGGGCTATCCTACTATATAATAATTATCCAGCTCTTCCACAGGTACAGCTCTAACTTAACCTACTTAAGTTTTATTATAAATATTATATGTGTGACCCTAAGGCAAACACAAAAATAACAGTATGAATATAGATAAGTCCTACAAAACAAAACAGTAGATATTACAGACGCTGCTTTCTTTTAACCGACTTCGAAAAAAGGAAGAGATTCTATGTTCGGTTGTACGAGGTATTATAATTTTGCATAATCATATAACTGCATATTTGTTGTTACTCCACACTCCACAGTGCACCAGATCATCAACATCCGCTGCCGCGCCTGGGCACGCAACATCCAGTACACGGAGTCGCTGAAGGAACGCCTCGGATCCACGCACCTCGAGGTCATGGTCGACTGAACTCGGAACCAATAGGAAGAAGCCTAGTTCTAAGAAGTTCTAGTTCTAATTTTAAGTAGCTATTTTGAACTTGTGCCTTATTGAAGCGAATGGTTTTGCTATCCTCTTCTGGTGTACAATAAGTTAAACGAAAACACCTTTTATGAATAGATAATGCAATATCTAAATCACGACCCTCAGACTTTCGTGAGACGTTAAGAATAACTCATATTTTTTTATGTGAATAATAATTATGGGCTGTAATTCCTGGAACATGTCACGACAAAGTCAGTCGTAGAGCCCTACGACTGACTTTGTCGTGACATGTTATGCTAGTTCGTCTCTTCTTGTTATCTATAAGTTTCATTATGGCGTTAGTTATTAATTTTGTAATAACTAACGATAATTTTTTTTGTAAGTCGAAATAATTCTCGGTTAAGATTAACAGAGATCATCTATCTAAGAGATTGATGATCATCTATCTCTTAGATAGACTCACTCTCTCTCACTAGTCAATGAACAAAATCTAAAATGCCTTTATAAGTTTCACTTAGCTTTTATTAAATTGAATCATATTACTTCACACACAAAAGTTATTTATTGAGAGCACTAAATAATATATTAGGTATCTACCTAACTACCCTACCTACTCGTACCATTGTTAAAAAAATAAAAATATGTAGGGTTTTGAAAATACATTTAATCAAATAAATTAAATTTATTGTCTCACTCAAATACACAACACAGGCAGTTTGGTGTTAAAAGACTTACATAAGTTATTTGGCAATCAAAAATAATATAAATAATGATACTGTCACACTCGTGCTAACCCCTTCTACTAATCTTCTGCCGTCTACTTTGAAAAAAGCCCTCAAAAGTCTAGCAGAATTATACTACCTCACACCTTTTATTATACTACCTACAGTAAATTTTTACTTTCGTCTTCTTCTGCGGTTGACATTAACGACACCCGCCAGAAGGCCAGACAATCCAAGCTACCACAATTGGTTAAGGTAGTAATCTATTTTCATTCATACTATTCAACCCAATTCCTAACACTCTCAAGCGACTTTCTCCCCGGTCTTCTGGATCCCACAAAAAACCCTTTCCCCTCTCTTTCTGTTCTTCTGGTCTGCTGACTGGCGGCCTACTCGACCATGATCTCGATGTGCACGCTGCCCATGCCTTCGTGTCGGTCGTACACGATGTTGTTGGCCCACGCGCGGCACTCGATGTTGATCAGCATGCCAGCTGAAACATTTAATATACAGCTCTCAAGGTCTGCAGATTGGTAGTTTAACTCAACTGTGTAGATATATTAGGCACCCTGTGTGAATGAACTAGTGACAAAGCATTGACAGAGTGAAAAGCCGTAACTTGTTTCATGGTCAAAGTCCATCATAGGTCATTCAGATTTATATTTTAAGTAAATGGGTCTGTGTGGAACTCTTTCTGGTAAATGAGCTAACAAATCAACTCTACAAAACTCTACAAGATTTGCACACAGACTTACTGGGGCAGGTTTGGTTCTCAGGTGTGGCTATAATACTGCCGTGGCCACCGATTTTAAAATTACAACGATTTGTTTAGCTGCCAGCTGCTTAAAAAAAATAACTTACTCTTAGGCCTCTGCAGGTGCACGGCCACCAGTGGGCTGAGGTAGCCGTCCTGGTTGGTGTAGGGGAAGTAGTAGCCAGGCATGCCTCGGTACTTGGGGAAGTACTGGACGGGTCCTATGTTCTCCCGGTCGGCCGGGTTCTCGCCGTGGCAGGATACCCACACCATGTTTAGCTGAAAATTATAGTTTTTTATGAGTGGAATTCGGTAATGAACTACTATAAGCATAATTTGCTGTGCGGTGTGTGTGGGCTTAGAATTTACACCACCCCAACTCTTCCCGAGGGTGCCGTAAGAGGCGACTAAGGGATATTCACCGGGAGTGGGCAGTAGCGCCCCCGGCAGAACAATTCTACCACTGAATTGCAATACCCAACCCGCATTCCCAGCGTGGGGATTATGGACATTAACCCCCATGAGATAAAAGGTAATAAGGCGCTTGTCAAGGGGAGGCCTACGTCCAGCAGTGGACCAATATAGGCTGTTGAGGATGCTGCATCATTTAAACAGTTCGACTCCCTCGGGGCCTCCTAGCTACTCTTATCCCTATACGAATACGATGGACTTTCTAAAGTTATAATTATTTATTAATTTTGAGGACAAAAAAAATTAAATCATTACGGTTTTAGATACGTTCTGGAATAGCATCACAAAAGATTAGGAGATCAGAGACACCTTACGAGAAGCCTCTACAAACCAAAACGCTGCAAACAAACAAAAAATTGGTTAAAAAATTGGGCTCGTCCGGGATTTGAACCCGGGACCTCTCGCACCCTAAGCGAAAATCATACCCCTAGACCAACGAGCCGGCTGACAACTTAGCCGAAATATTTATACAAATCGTTTGAGACGCCTTTCACTTTGTCAAACGTGTCGTTGCGTCACACCACTGCACCGGCCGCGCGGCCCGCAGGTATGTAACTTTATCGCGCAGGTTGTAAATTATGATTAATTATGTATCAAACTGGTTGTAAAAGAGTTAACGCGGCGGTTTCAGAACTGGATCACCAATAGAATTTAGGTAATTAAGCAAGTACCTATATCATACTACTGTCTAGTTGTTCGTGACAGAGTGGATAGTCCTGAGATATTGGCTGCAGTTACCCTTTACGTCCCAAACAATTACATTAGAACGGGACGCAGGTTCCATCGGCTCTTTGCTCTACAAGCAGCGCGTACGCAACACGCCGGAAACGCTCCTACAGTCAGAGCACTCGCACTACTCAACGATTTTCTACAACAGTTCCAACATGTAGACATATTTAATGATAGTTTAAGCCTCATATACCTAAGCTTAAGATCGTACCTTACTTTTAAATAAATTTTCTCTTTATGTATGTAGGTATGTCTCCCTATTTGTAATCTTCTTTTTTATTTATTATTATTATTCGATTTTGTATTGTGTTTGTAATTGTATTCTGTTCTTTTTTATGTCTAGTAGTTAGTGTTTTGGTGTTACACTATAAGCTAACTGCTGTATTTTATATAAATAAATAAATAAAAATAAATAAATCACATAACATAAGGGGTAAAGGAAAACTGTCTTCATATCGCAATTTCGCAAGCATACTTTCTGGATAAAAGTAGCCTTCCTCTTTCCCCAGAGTTCAATGTCCTTGCCAAAAAGCAGCTAAGTAGGTAGCTGAGCTGCCGTTCAGTCTTCGATCAATATTTGATCGAAGCGTTCAGTCAAGAAACGAACATAATACAGACAGATGAACAGGTACCCTTAGCGAAAGAGATATTTTGCTATCTTAAGGGGCGAACCTAACAGGTTTGGTTGTTAAACTAGGCCTAGTTCTCAGCTCAGTACTCACGGGATCCCCGCCCGTGGTACAAAACTCGAATAACATAAAATTCAAAATGTTTTCTTGGTTCTTTGAACGTCAAATCACGATTGAGAAAAAAATTACTTACAATAAAAACAATCATGAAAGTGCACTGTTTTGCACATAATTTGGTCGAGATCTCGGAAAACCTGTGGTCTATTGAAATTACTTATGTTTTGATTCCTAGGTTATTATTAATTATTTGGTTCCTTGAACCAGTTTTTTCACAAGTTGCTTAGTTTTCTTGTTCTTGTAAATAAACAATAACTTGATTTGTGCGCTTACGTTGCGCAGTTTCAAAAACGTATGCTTTGTCCAGTTCCTATGAACGCAAAATCCTATGCCTATCCTTTTTTCAAAATTGCGTGCATTGTGCCCTCTTTAGGCTAAATATCTGTTTTTCTACTCACATAATTCTTATCATAAGCCGTGATATTCTTGATATGCTCCTTCAGGTCCATGTCCATGTCCTTCGGGAGATGATCCGTGCTGTTATAGAAGCTTGGCTGCCAGGCAAAGATCTTGTTCAGCTTGAGGAATATACAGGGTGTGGACTTGTGGTAGGCGAAGTGGTTGTCTTCGACGCAGGGTCCCCAGGCGCTGATGTCGACGTCGCAGACCTTGCCGGCGGGAGGGGGGAGGTTGAAGTTGCAGTTGAAGGTGTTTTGGCTGCCGCTGGTCTTGCCGTCACGTTTGTACACTGTGGAGAAGGTGGAGGTATGTTTAATTGGTGGCTTCATTATGCTATTCTACAGATCTTCCCGTCACTCATTTGAGCGCGAATTTATCTTTTTTAAGTTTATTTTTATGTTTACACTGAAAGAACTAATAATTAGCTCCGGAACTAATAAACTCATGTTTACTAAAAAAAAACGGATTAAAAATATCAGTGCGATTAAATGTCCGACGCACCAGCTGTGTAAACTAAAATATCTTAAATTTATTCAAATGCAAGTAATAGCAAGCAGCTCCACCAACATCTAACTAATGGACAGACCTCTGAGTTGTGACACAGATTAAATATGTTAGTGATGCGTCGTTGTGATGTACATTTTCTACAAGCATACCTGTCAAGCATACCTGTCAAAAAATTGGACACCTCCTTGACCCAGAAGTTGTAGCTCCCCGGATCGTTCCCCTTGTACCAGATGACGCTGCTGGCGACCTCGGGCGGCATGGGCCGGAAGCCCAGCCCAGGGTTGGTGCCTATGATGCTGCTGTCGAGCTGCCACTTGGGTTGTTGCTCGTCCAGCAGCTGGAGGAACGTCCACATGCAGATGGCGACCAGGATTGCGAGGGCCAGGTAGAAGAGGAAGTAGAAGAGGCAGATTTTGGCTGGAGATAACAAATTTAATGTATCATTATCATCGATCAAGGTATTCGCGGAGGAGGCAGCGAATACCTTGATCAGTGATGATGCTATATATATTTTACACAGCATCTTGCTCCATTTGATAATGATGACGATGTTTTTACAAAACTGCGATTTTTTTAATATTATATATATAAAATGCCAAATGGCCTTTATTAACAAAGAAAATTACAATCAAATAATAAAAACAAATTAGATCTAGTATTTACAATTGAAACAATTGAGCTAACTGCAGACTGCATAAAAATTTGATTGTAAACTGATTTGTAAACGTAGCTCCATTCCACTCTGACCCACTGAGCTAATCCATTAATGGAGTTGTTTCCACTTTTTTTTCCACTTTAGTCCATCGTTGGATTAGTTTCGACATCATCTTTCCCTTATCCACCGATGGATTGTTTTACAATAAATAAATAAACGAAAACAAAGAGGTATAGAAGCTCCTAAAAAGCACATAAATACCTAGGATCATTTATTTCTTTCGTTTCTCTGGCAAATAAATGTTTTTTTTTATCGAAACACAGAAAGCTATTTTGTGAACTTAGGAATCGAACCTGCAACCTCTAGTCAGCGGGTCTTATACCTAAAGACGACGTCCATCGTCAAATGAATGAAAACACAACTTGAACGTAAAACTAGGAACGCCTGCTATTCTGAAATTCGCAACAAACGCTTCGCATAGTTAGTAAGTTGTTTCTTTCACAGATTTGGCTTCGTTGAACTCATTTATAAAATATCTCCAGCACTTTACTAATTAGATGGAGTGGTACTGTCTTGTCCGGTTGTAACTAGGCACGGGCGGTACAGTCGCGCGCAGGATGTGGCCCATGATCTCATTGTGGCAATTGTAGCGGTTGCGACTTCCGGCCGCGATTGTACACTCCTTGGCTGATGTGGAACCAAGGTTCCGTCGGCGTACACGGGAGCGCCGCCGATTGGATGGAAGATTCCCATGGATTTCTGTTTACTGCTTTGGGTTTGAGAGATAGATCTTTCCTCCTAATTTTCATGAACCACATTTAGGTACATAGGCACAACTTCAGAATATTTACAAGCTAATTCGTAGGATATTTGATGCAGAATCCAAATATATATAGATGTTAGTACTATATATTACTAGAAAATAAGCAAGAAACCTGCGAAATAATGTAACATATTCCATTTACGCGCGGGGCGCGCACAAGCCGCGCCACACAATGGAAAAACAGCCCGGGCTGAGAAGAGGCAGCTGAGAAGTATCGGCAGAGTTGATCAATACGCGCTACAGTAGTTCAAAATTCAGAGGTACCATTAATGGCAATGGCCTTTATTAACAAAAAAAATTACAATAAAATAATAAAATAAATTAGAACTAGTATAATTTACAATTGAAACAAATAGGCTAACTGCAGACTGTTGCAAACAATCTACAGGTAGATCAACTGATTCATTCTTGATATGAAGAAGCTGGCTGTATTGCCCTGCTGTATGGCATGTATGGCATACGCTGCGCCAGATACCCACTAGCTCTCGGGTCACGCGTCGCTTTGACCCGACGCTCAGAAAACTTTTTAAAATCTCGGAGAGCCTCGGTACCCCACGGACCGGTCCAAAGGAAGCAAATGTGTAGGTTCTGTCTGTGTGTCTCTTATTCTCGGCCAAATCTGCCACCACACCATTAATACAATTTAATGACAAAGATTATTTCCTCACACTCCGGACTTGCGTGAAATCAAAAGAACTTTAATTAAATAAGAGTGGGGTTTAATGAGATTTCAATGGGGGTTACATGATCAACCTTGCGACTCCGTCTCACCATTCCTACAAAGGACCATACAGAGAGCTGGGTGGTAAACTTTTGAAACCAAACGGTTATTTTCACTAAAATGTATAAGTAGTCTTAGTGCTTGGTAAGGTAGGCTAACTCACACCAGCTGGCTGTGGTCCGTCCGCAGATCTGCCTAGTCTTGGGGTTCCACAGGAACTTCTTGACCTTCTCAATGCCGGTTACATTGGGTTCGTTCTCCTTGTAGTAGAGGTTGAACCTCTCTAAAGAGGTCAGGTCCGACATGCGCTTTGACATCTTCTTCACCGTCATCCTGGCTGCTTCTACTCCTGGAAAACACTTAACTTTTAATTTTAAGGGAACTTTTAATTTTTAATTTTTTACCAAGTAGTTCTAATTTCTAGCATTTCAGAAATTAGAACTACTTGGTGAAAACTTATCTTAAACTGAGTTCAAGTCAAAACACCCACGTATAAACAAGATACACCTAAGCTGAAAGGTGCAAAAGCAAACTAATAAACTCACACAAAGAAGGGTCATTATTGGGCAAAGAAGTATTATAGTTGCTTATAGGGCTAACCCTCGAAACGAACTCCTCAATACTCAAAAGCAACTCAGATGAAAGCATGTCTCCCACGATTTTTTTTATGAAAATCTGTCAAACTTCGTCGAATTTCTCTAAGATGCCCACCATGAAAACACTCTAGGTCATCGTCATCATCGCCATTATACTGTATCTGTATCCGTTTAGTACCCACAGCTGGGCATAGCTGGGCATAGCTTTCTCAAAGCTTACAAAAAGCTTCGGTCGTGCGCCAGTCTGGGTCGCCTCACGTAGGTGCGTGAACGTCACGTTTATAGGATGTCCACTACCCATCGCACATCAAGCCAGAGATAATGTAATGTTGTAGGAAATTAAAAAACCCTAGGTTACTTTGGAGAAAGAAAGAGAAGAGTCAAGGGTTATTTAATACATTTTAGAGAAGGTGAAAGAGATGCACTCACCTGCCTGTACTCAAGTCCTGGGGCCGCGCGGCTGGAGCACGCGAGCGAATGCGCGACTGCGCCCGCGCCGTCGCCGCACACGCGAGCGCTGGGCTAATGGGACGGTGGCAACCATGAACGAACCAATCACCATGTGCCGACTACTTGGGCTGGACAGAGCAGCTGTCCTTGCCTATAGTTTAGCTACTTACTGGGCAAAGAACCCAACAAACAATTCCTCACCTAGCAAGATTGGTGAGACACACCAAAAACCTTACGATACACCAAAAACAAGACTTTTTTTTGGTGTCAAAAGCCGATTTAAAATGATCTCTATTTAGATCACAGAATTGTTTACATGCAACCCAGGCATTAAACCACTTGTGTTGTTTCTGTCACACACATCTCATAGAATATGGAATATTATTGTTTTACGGCTTCAAAGTCCTCTCCACTGGCATGGCCCGCGCGGGCTATTCCCCACTTCTGGCGAGTGCCACTCGTGTCATGCGGCGTGCGCCTGTGCATGCAGCATTCTTTACCGATTTCTTGATTTTTTTGTAGGAGTACCTCGTAATATTATATTATGTATAATTATAGATCCGGGTATAACAAAAAGGATGAATAACTGTGTATAGCAAAAAGGATATGATGGAAGTGCGCAAGGGCGGAAAATAATATGCATAGAGTTGGTTGTTTTTGTATTAAACTATCCAGCCGCCCCCTCACAAGCAGTCTTCGATTCACCTCGGCACAATCAGCCTTATGTAATCATCTAATCTGGACCTTTACCTTGCCAGATGGAGTAAATCTCTGGTCAGTTTCCTAATGAACCTTTGTCGTCCAACAGTAGGGCTCATAGTTGAATGCGGATTTTTTTTACACAGAATCGTTTGGCCCCGTAGAAAGTAGAGTACACATAAAAACGGGACAAATATTTGGAGATCATACAAGCATAACATTTGTCCCCCGTCGGGAACCAAACCCTCAACCCCTTTGCATCTCAATAAAGCAAACTATAGATAGATAGATAACTCTTTATTGTACCACACAAACACAAAATATAATACAGAAGAAAATCCTGAGAAACAAGGAAGTACAAAGGGCGGCCTTATCGCTTTGAGCGATCTCTTCCAGGCAACCTTGGGATGGACTGGACTTATGAGAACAATATAGACGGTGGTGTTTGAAAAACTTAAGGAAATTAAAACAATTACATATACCTACACTACGTACCTACCTCCCATGTCGTACGTATACCTATCATGTCTTAAACTACCTACTTTATAATAATAAACTTACATAGACATAAAAATAAAATTATTAAAACTATGTTAGTGGTTGCCGTTATCAATATATTTTAATTTAATAATGAATGATACACTTTTATCATCAGACAAGTTCTGTGTAGTCTGAACCAGTTGAGTGAGTGCACGACCACATTATTCATAATTATCCAGTCATTTTAGCCTTCAAATAGGGTCAACCTCGGGGTTCCGAGACACCCAGCTGGAAACTTGTATACGCCTTCATTTTGGCGATATAAACGTTGTCTTAAAAGTCAAAATAAATATCGTGTTGAATTGGTAGGTTCTTCAAAGTCAAGTTATAAAAATCGCTTTTCTCAATTATCTACACAAGTTTCTATAGCTTCAATGATGCTGAATTTTAGTAGAAACTTGTTTAGAACATAAAATGTGCTACAAAATTGGTTCCTAACTTTTTGCTACCTTTTTTGATATAGAGGACGGAAAGCTCGCTGCGGTCAGCCATACATAATAATAGCTTAAATAATCTTCATAGAAAAATAATAAAATTATGGTGTCTAAGACAGTTTCAATGTATCTCTTCTGTATCGTTCGGTTTTCTCCATATCTTCATAATATATTACTTAAATAAATTTTTAAAATTATTTTTTTTTACGCGCTCAGATTTTTTTCATTAAGTAGAATGAGATGATCCTTATACGAAATTGAGTCGATATTCAAAGAAATTATTGACTAACATGAGTATAATTTTTAGGCGCTACTAACGCTTGATCAAAAATTTGATGTATGCCATTATGGTTTTCTTCAAAAAAGAGCGGATGTTTCAAAAGAAACTCCACCTGCACCATTAACCCTCTGGTGATGGGTGCCCCCATACTGTCCCAGTTCAAATATACCTAGGCAAGGCTGAGCGCAACACGCTTTATTTCAAAAACATTTAAGCCCATGAAAAAAAGTTACATACAAAATTTGTAGCAAACTGCTCTACAAGTATAGAATAGATGTCAAGATTATTGGAGCCAAAGAAACCTAGATAATTGAGAAAAAACAATTTTTGTGAATTTTTGACCTTGAATAACTCACGAATCATATACGGTATTTATTTGACTTTTGAGACAACGTTTCTATCGCCGAAACGAAGGCGTATACGAACGTTTCTATCGCCGCGCGCCGAAACGAAGGCGTATACGAGTTTTCAGCTGATTATGTCGGAATTCCAAGGAAAAACCCTTATACGACTGGACTGTAAGGTTGGTTTGACATTTACGCACAATATATTAAATCTTAAGGGATCATTTGTCTTATTTTAAGTTTTCCAATATTTCGGCACAGTTGCATGCGCCATGATCACAGAATTACTGAACTCTACTAACTATGAGTGAGCTTTTATTACTTTTATTTATATAAATCTACCCTCATCCTTTGTCTTTTGCTACAAAAATAACCACTACTTCGGGTTTCGTTATCGAACGCAACTCGATCACGATGGTATTACAGACGTTATTGTGCACAATATTTTTTTCGAGGCAAAAGGAAGATTGGTGTCAAGTAAATATGTAGTTAAGGAATAGGTTAGTCAAGTTAAGGTTAAGTAATAGCATAATAATAATAGCATCTGCAGTTAGCTTAATTGTTTCAATTGTAAATACTAATTCTAATTTGTTTTTATTATTTGATTGTAATTTTCTTTGTCAATAAAGTTTTAAGGTATTCATTAAGAAAAAAAGTAATAGTAAGGAAGTTAAGATTTTTGATGTAAGTAACTGTCATGGAATTCATGATGTCCAAGAATCCTGTACCCCTAAAAAGAAGCGAAGCAACAGACAGACGCTTGTTATACATGTACCTAGTATCAAGTGGATAGGTACATACATCTCTACGTGACGTGACGTGTCGGCGAGCGGACGCAGTCCATTGCCAGCGCTTCCCGGCGACCTCCAGTTGTCTAGCCGCTCGTTTATGGGACAAGAACTAACCGCGATGGGGTTTCTTGGCTTCTTTATGGAGAGCAGAGCAAACAGTTGGGCGGGTATACACAATGAAAGAAAAAAGAAGGTTTTAGTGACGAGCAGATTTAGAGGAAAGAAAGTAGAAAATAATTTTTGATCCTAAAATACAATTTATATGTATTTAAAAGTGGACTAAGGAGAAAAGTAGACATCCTAATTCTAGATTTAAGGTATTGGACAAAATGGCCAAGCAACAGTTTAGCGGTTTCCATAAAACATGTTCTGTTATTGTTTTTTTTAATTGCAATGGCCTTTAATAACAATGGAAATTGCAATCAAATAATAAAACCAAATTAGAAATAGTATTAAAAATTGAAATAATTAAGCTAACTGCAGACTGTTGCAAACAATCTACCGGTAGTTCAACTGATCCATATCAATACCAGTCGGAAGCGTCCCCAAGACGCTGGCTGCTCTACTTCTGTTATTGCTGTACCAATTGACATTGCAATCATTAGAGCTCCTTCCGTGCTAGACATTGAGTCACTGTAGATATACACGCAGGTTGGTTCCCTCACAGAATGTAATCCCTAATAGACGCGGTACTGATAGGTTATGCAGACACGACTCAAAAACCACTATGATAAGAAAGAGTGTAGTTTGCATGGCACCCATAATTTATAATATAACTTGGCGTGTTTTAAAAAACAATAAACCGACTTCAAATTCCGGTTTATAATATTCATATATATCTCAGACGAACGAAATCACCCCTCCCTTACATTCCCTGACCGAAGGTCTTGTTCACGTGCAAAAAATTGAGTTTACCCTGGCGACATCTAGTTATAATTCAAGTCTAATTTAGTTTGATGACACATGGATGAAACTGTTGAGGCCTTTGCCATAGAAACCTTTAATTAGATTATAATATTCTGAAGAATTTTTACAAACCTACGTTTTATGGCGCACATAGCAATTCCTCGTGAATCAAAGTTATAGGGGACCACCTAAAAACAATTTTTGTACAACGACGAAACAATCATAAAAATCTATAAACAATTTGCGCAGATATCACCAAAACTGTTGTAGCTAGTCGTGATTCTCCAAAAATATTATGTTGCTTTCTCAGACCAAAATTTATAAGTTTAACGGGATAAATACTAATAATACTCAATATGTTTATTGTTGTCATCACATTGGCTTAATTGGTAGGTATATATATAAGCATGTAAGTATCACACACAATGTGAACTCTGTTGGGCGTAGGTACACAACAAGTGGAAGGCAGACCGAGGTTGGTTTTCATAAAAATATGTAGGTACTAAGGTGAGTAGGTGTAGATCCCAACTAGTTGTCTAGCCTACGCTAGTAAAAAATTATAAATTAAATTTTTAATTTTTATTATGTCAGTTGTTTATTTTGTCATTTAAAAATTCATTTACGTCATAGTAGCATTTGTCAATTAATAATTGTTTTAATGTATTAAGGAATCGGATTGAAGGTTGGATGCTTGTTGTACAAGGGCCGGTACTGTGCATACACAGGTTTGATGATGGTTGTATGATTTTGTTTCTGCCTGGTCTAAGTGGATATTTTCTGGGGAGTTCGTCGAAGGTTGTGTAGAAGTTAGGGTGTTTTCGAACAAATTTACATAGTTCTAATATGTAAATAGATGGTAATGTTAACATTTTAAAGTTCTTAACAAAAGGTTTGCAGCTGTCCGTTCTTTTTATATTTGCTAGGATACGCACACATAATCCCTCGGGAATACAATTTTTATGGGATCATTTATTAAACAATAAAGTCAAGAAAGAATCAGTAAAATCGGTTGCACATAGGCGGAGATATCAAGCAACATAAAAATAAAAAAAATAAAAAAACATACAGACGAACTGAGAACAACAATCAACGTTTAAAAATACAAAAGAGCTACAAAGAATTAAATGCAAACTTATTTAGGACTAAATTTAAAAAACTTTTGTGTGACAAATGTTATTATCATATTGACGAATTTCTAAATGATGGATTTTAATATAATTTTATACTATGTACAAAAACAATAATAATAATCAAATGAAGTGTATAATTATCATTACTGTTATAATGTTTACTTTCTCTGTGATATAATGTAAGGTGTGGCATTAAATCTGCATGAATGTTTACCTAACTCATGAGTTGATAAGTTTAGATCTGCATGCCATACATATTTTTCTCTTTACATATTTTTTGCATACTGATATAAATTGGTCAAACATGTTGTGTCATAAATTATTTACCATCTTTGTTAACACGTGTTTTTGCAAATAAAGTATATTTATCTTTTATAGGACTTCACAACAGATGCGGTGATGAATCAGACAGGATTTCGTCTACATCATCACCATCTCAACCGAAAGACGTCCATTGCTGGATATAGGCCAGTTCTCGCTAGAGGCCCTGCTCTACCCAAAACTAGTGTTTTCCGCAAACTTGTCTACAGTTTGTTTACTCAATACTCAATCATTTATTGCAATCTGATGGGTGTGCAGAGGTATTTATAATCTAATTAAGTATCACTATAGACTATGGCTATGGACACACACACTAGTATGGAGAGAGGAGGACGTCATTTTTAAATGTTATGTATCTATAATTTACTCGTTTGCATATTTCTTATTTTTCGTTTAAATTTCGATATGCTTTTGTGATTAATATAATTGTAATTGTTGTAACTGTAATTGTTTTATAAAAAAAAATAGTTTTTCTAATTTTTTAACGCGTCAGGTAGTTTTTTATATAATTGAATTGTCATTACATTATTCACTGGAAGCCTAATAAGGTAACTTCCTACTACTACTAATAAGATTAAGGGTTAAGATAAAAAAAGGTTATGTACTTAAAGGTATTCTGTGGCATCGATAATTAGTTCGACTTCCTCATATTACAAGAAGCATAATTTCCTCGAAGGTTCAACAAAGGGGTCACAGTTATAATTCGCGTATTGTCAGATTGGCTGAGCGATGACGGCCGCCGATAATTTGTTGAAAAACGAGGAGAGGAACACCTTGTGTGCTGCAGCGTCAATCTTAATCGGTACAGACATCGGAGGGCTGTGAACATTGTGGTTAATTTTAATATAGATAGTCGATGATTAACTAAATTAACTGTTTTCAACAGTCTGCAGTTAGCTCAATTGTTTCAATTGTAAATACTAGTTATAATTTGTTTCTATTATTTGATTGGAATTTTCTTTGTTGATTAAGACTAAATTAACTACATAACTAGAAAATTGAGGATGATAATTGAGCACATTTTATTAAGCTCTTTCATATACTTACGTATCGCGTCACTAGAGTATCGATAGTTATCTAACCGATGACCTCAGTGGCGCAGTGGACGAAGGTCCGCCTGGGACGTAGGAGGGTGCAAATTCGGTTCCCGCCTCAGACAACTGATTGTGTGATTTGCAGGTACTTATTTTTTTTAATTGTTACTGATTTGGTATTTATGAATATTATGATCCTATATCAGTCAAATGGTATAATATATTATAAAACATTAGCTCTGCTTACTTTGGGGCCCGATGATAATTTGTAAAAATATCTGGTTTTATTAGATAGGTACTTAATTGATGCACAAGGAACTAAAGACAAAAACTCAACTAAGAAATCTAACTGTAAAAGATGAGATGATGCTGTGTGAATTGTCCAGCATTATTTATTTATTTATTTAAACTGGTTATTGGGAGTTGCATTTTTTTCTCTACTTTCTAATCGAGCTAAAGCGAGTAGTGAAGAGTACGAATTTTCCCATGGGAAAGGTACGGTACTGTATATTCTAGTCTAGAAGACTGCTTGATCTAGAAGACTACCGAAACATCGATAAAAATCCAGCGCACAGAGACAGCACATCACTATAGCTTGCAATTATAGCGGTACCTGACTCGGACCAATGATGTACCTGAGCAAGGGGTGCGATAACTCGCGCGCCGCTCTTCGATCACAGCCGATATGCGATTCAATAGGGCTGTCATTCTGAATTTATTTTATTTCTTCATTTAATATCCGATACCTAGTAACATTTAAATGATTTATTTGGAATACTTACTGAATGTTAATCTGGGAGTTTTCATCCTATGGCAATAGATCTACCTGATGGGAATGTTAAAGAAGGGTTCTGCTAGAATTACATTCAATACGAGAAATCGAGAGTACTAAGATATTAATATTATAAATTCAAAAGTAACTCTGTCTGTCTATCTATCTGTGAAACGGATCTTAATGAAATTTGGCCGGGGACAGACATATGGTACTTGTAAGGCGCGTGCGAAGCCGCGGGCAGCAGCTAGACTTGTATAGTTATGTGTAGGTTCACTACCGAAACAAAAAATAATTTTGATTAGACTAATATTTCATCATAATCGTCATCTAATTTTATAGAACTTAGCCACTTTATTAATATTACCACCTTTAAGCCGGGTTTCCACCGTGAAAGGGTAATGACCGGGAGGTGGTAGGCGGAACGGACTTTTAAGTGAAATAGGTTTACATTTCCACCAACAAAGAGTTATGTCAGTTGATTTCCACCGCAAAAGTAAAATGACAAAGATGAGTGAGTGGAGTTCATTTCAACGCTTTCTGCTCGCTCAGTCCTTTCCACTCGACTATTTGTTGGTGGAAATAAAAGTATGCAGTTTACTCTTGCGAGTTTAACGGAGTCCTTAATGGGTCCGTTCCGCTCGCGGTTGAAAAGTGACTTATTATATGTATATGAAATGTATGTAAAGAAAAAAAATCATAGCAACAAGACCAAATGTTATAAAATTCATACCGTTTGAAAGCCCTAACCAAAAATTAAATTCGGAGGCTGTGTTCGCGCCAGTAAATAATAATTAGCAGTGCGAACCAGTGCGTTCGCAATGCATATAAAAGTGTGTCCTTGAGACGGTGCCCCAATCGTCAGCGGGACTCCAACGGTGCACCATGGCGGGATATCCAGGGGCTGTCATTATTGTGAGTTAAATTTCGAACTCGTGTGCAAATGCCAAAAATTCAAATCAAAAAATAGAAATGAAAAATTAATATTTTTCATATCTCAGAAACAAAAAAGTGATTTTGTAGCATTCAAAATAAGATTTTTGAATAAAAAAATCAAGACTCTTGATCAGGTAAGAAACCGTATAAATAATTCTTACCTCATCAAGACCTCAACCTTCTTACTACAAAACGTTATAGAATTGCAAAAAATATTATAACTTCTTGTTTTCCTTTAGGTGTTGATTATCACCGTTCTCCAAACACCTCTCACCTCCGCAATTAAGCCGCTTAACATCCCTGAAAAAATCATCGGAGGGGTCATCGACATCGTCCAGAACCACAAAAACAAGCCCACCACCCAGGCAACCTTCCAGCAGAACAGCCAGCAGTCCGTCTCCGGACAGTGGAACGGGGGTAGCAACCAGCAAGGATGGAATGCAGGTGCACAGAACGGCTTTCAAGCGCAGATCCAAGGTCAAGCTCAGTATACCAACACCCTTGGCAGCTATGGTAGTAGTGGCTCGGTGGCAGCTGGTGTTGGTGTCTCCGGTGGAAGCCATATGGGAACAAACTCTCAGTCAAGCCAAGGATCATACCCAGCCAACGGTGGAACAGGACAGTACCAAAACCCTCAGCAACCGTACCAGCCTTACCCGAACCAACTGTTCCAGAATCAAAACCAACAACAGAACCAACTGCAGTACGGGAATCAGAATCAACAAGGGCAATATCAGAACCAGAACCAGCAGCAAGGGAACTTTGAACAAAACCAGAATCAATTTCAAGGACAATCTCAATCGAACCAACAGCAATCAGGGAACTATGGATCTGGAAACTACCAACAAGGACAGCATGGTCAGAATAGCGGTGGTAACTACCAAGGTTCCACGGGCCAATATCAAGGAGTGACTCAAGGCAACTTCCAAACTGGTCAGAATGGTAATTACCAAGGTGGACAAGCTAGTCATCAACAAGGAAGTCACGGTGGTAACTACCAAAATGCACAATCTGGTAATTTCCAAACTGGTCAGAGTGGCAACTATAATGGTGGTCAGAGCGGTAATTACCAAGGAAGTCAAAATGGTAATTACCTAGTTGGGCAATCCGGTAATTACCACGGTGGTCAAAGTAGTGGTAATTACCAAAATGGTCAAAACGGTAACTACCAGAATGGACACACCGGCAACTATCAAGGTGGTCAAAGTGGAAACTACCAAGGGGGACAATCCGGTAACTATCAAGGTGGACAGTCTGGTAACTATCAAGGACAAACTGGCCAGAATAATAACCACCAAGGAAGTCAAAGCTCTTCCCATGGAAACTATCAAGGAAGCCAGACCGGTAGTTCTAATCTAGGAAACTATCACCAAATCCAGTCATCTTCCGCCAGTTCAGGTCATTATGGTAGCCAGAGTACCGGTCATTTTCAGGGAAGTTTCCAGAATGGAAATCACAGCTCTGGTTTCCAGTCATCTAGCCATCAGTCGGGCACTGCTGGTCCCACGTGTGTCTGCCATTCATGGACCAAACCGCTAGAGAAGCCAGTATTGAGTGATGTACCCTTGATGACTACACCATTAAATGACATTCTACTAAGCGATCCAACGCCAGGCAAAGTAGAAAAGGAACCCGTTGACAAAATAGACCCGAAATATCTGTTCTTATAATAGCAGACGAGTTTGGCTGCTATGATATTTAATACAGGCGCTATAGTTTAAAATTGATCTCTATTTTATGAACATTTTGTACCTAGCTCACATGTATAAACATGATAATATTAGACATAATAATATTAGACTTTTTTTTGTTTAATACTTATATTAAAGAGGAGAAAATATATGATTACTGCCATATATTTTTTTATTATCGATAAAAGTTTTTATTGGTGGAGTGATTCATACAATATGAATAGGTAATCAATTTGCTTTAAATATATGTATTAGAAAGCGTCTTAAACAATTATAATATGAACGACATGAACTGAAATAAATTATTATACTTAACAGATAGGTTTTTACTTTTCTTATTCCTCCCAAGCCTGATGGTACCTATAGGTACAATCTGGCATACTACCTACTAGGGTTGTATACTAAAGCATTTGATAATTATTAAATGTAAGATTTGTCGTCAATCATCCATTTATATGGTGAACAGAGCTTTATTCTTGGCATGCCCTGATTTGAAAAGCTCATAGCGATAAACTGCTTACAAAGATAGCAGAAGTCTAGATTGCGCCGACGACGACTGACAGTCTAAAATCAATTTTATACAGTCCAACAACCCTAGTAAACTGTAATAAGGCAAAACGATTTTTGAGCTCTTTATCATAGGGTCGGTTTTTAGTCACAACTGATTATTTTGCAGCCCTATTTCCCGGCCAGTTCCAAAAGAGCTCCTTTATTTGTTGCGGATGAAGGCTACTAGGGGTCATGTAAATTTGGCCGGTGGTGGTGCGAAGTGGCAGTATGCGCGCGCCGGTTGCGTAATCGTTATGTAAGGGGGGTAGCAGGGGTTTGCGGGGGCGCGGGGAGCGGGGTCGTTGGGGCGAAGCCACCGGCAATCGATTCCCAGCCGCAGTCCAATCTAGCTCTCGGCGATGGCGGACAAGAACAAAGTTGTAGAGCAGTACTACACTCCACCCCCAGACCTGGGGGCTTGGGAGTCCTTTAGGATATTCTGCTGGAACACCGAAACTGGGCAGTTCCTGGGCCGCACGGGATCAAGCTGGGGTAAGTCTAAGAACTTGAAACAAAGGAGCTGTTTTGGAGGGAAATCGATATGGGTTTTCCGATCACCTGAATAGCTAATTAACCACTGTAATTTCAAAAGTTTAAAGTGAACATTTGTTGGGTTTTTTATGTTAGGTTTTTTCTTTGAAAGTAGGGCACGAAGTTTTGGTTATGTAACTTGTCTTCATGAGTGAAATCTTGGAGAGAAATGTTTTTTTTACATGAACCTCATAATCCACGAGAAGGCTCTTGACTCTTGCACCCCCAAAATAAATCGAATTGATATTTTGTTCTGACATCACGTAAGATTACATTGGTAGCTATGCTGACTCTGATCGCATTAAAATTATATCAGAATCGAGTCATCGACTTTTTATCTCGCTTATAAATAAAAATAAACTTGAAACAGGAAACGAATTCGCTGATTTTGCAACCAACATGGCGGCCCAACCGCCAAACGCCTCCCAGAAGAAAAGATTTCATAGCTGCTTATTTCAGGACGTCTGAAGGTTTATTTGACACCTCAGCTAATAACCTATTGAAATCTTTGTAATAATACATAATGTATTTTTGATCTAAATTGAGGGTATTTCGAAAGGTGAGGGCGGGCTGCGTGCGCACCGTCCTTGCCAGATCGATCCAAGGACGGCCGTTGCCGGAATTGCCCGAGATCCCGATTGACGAAGATATTTTCGGAAGACACGATCTGTAGATAGATAGATATATAGATAATACTTTATTGTACCACACAAAGACAGAAAACAATACAGAAATAGATGCTAAGAGTAGACGAAGTACAAAGGCGGCCTTATCGCTATGAGCGATCTCTTCCAGGCAACCTTGGGATGAACTGACATGTAAGAACAAAAGAGACGGTGGCACTCGAAGAATAAAAGAAAACAATAATAGTTAAACTACATACTATAATAGGTCTATCTACATCTATCTTCGGAAATTAATCTTCACATTGGTTCTGGACTCAATTGAAACTGGTGGATGAGAGAGTAAAGCTCAGTTTGTAGCTACATAATACTAAAGAGTTATTCTGTGCTTCAACTTCATGATTTGGCTCTGTGACCTTATTGGCCTTCTGTTTGGCAAATGCTATGAGAACGGACGGCTTTTGATCTGTCAAAAGAAAACATCTGAGATTTCACGTTTTTCTGTCAAGGTTTTTGATGATGCGGTTGAATTGGGTTGAACGCCTGTAATTATTTTACGTTCCAATTTTGATGAAAGCCGTTTTCATAGTGGTACCGACTTCCAACTAATTAAGCAATGAGCCAATTAGGATCGCTGAAAGATTTCCCCAAATATAGGTTCATTAATATGAAACAAGCTTGTTAAAGCTTGTTTCACTTGCTCTACATTCGGAACATTGCTGCCAAGAAGGCTCAATCCTAATATATGTACTTAGTTCTACATTTTCATAGATCTATAAACCTCCTCGACAAGAACACGAAGTACAAGAAACCAGTATCACAACAAATCGGATTATGTACTATGTAAATGTAACGAATGGAATAAAGAATAGAGTCTTTGCACAGTCAACTAAGTCAAACACTAAGTACATCGTATAACACATACTTAGAATGTATAGGTCCCTCAATGATTATTTGAGATTAATAGTAGATAGTAATAGGTACCTTAAGATTAGGTTTATAAGTCACGTACAATACCTATGATTGGGATTGAAAATGACAGCCTCTCATCGATCATATTTAACTAATATGATTTACGTGTTCTTAAAGTCCGCGGCGTCGTAAGAGGCGACTAAGGGATGTCTACCGGGAGCGGGCAGCAACACCCCCTGTAGAACAGTTCTACCACCGAACTGCGATCCCCAACCCACAAGATTATGGGCATTACCCCCCGTGAGATAAAAGCCGACAAGGTGCTTATCAGGGGGAGGTTGGGTCCAGCAGTGGACCAATATAGGCTGTGGAGGTGGAAGAGCAGGTTCTTAATGTCCTAAGAACCGAATAAGATAAAAGGGCCAAAAATATCATCGAATGGTATCCTAGAGAAGGAAAAAGAGCAAAGAACGATGGGAGGATGACATCACATCCACAGCGGGCACACATTGGAGGAGGAAAACACATGACCGACTGCTATGGAAGAATCTGGGGAAGGTCTATGCTGAAAGGCAAAACAATCAAGATACTGACACAGATTATCTAACATTTCTACACCGATGTCATATACCTACTAAAATAAAAATGTATAATGTAACCAAATAAGATTTTATTTAAGGTTGTTAAGTTTATTTAAATTTGAATTGAATTTGAATTGAAGTGTACTTAAAAAATTTAAAACAGGCAAGACTTGTTTTATAAACTATTCAACAAACTATTAGTAACCAAAAATTAGCAAATAATTTTTTTGCGCAAAATATAATAACACAAACATACAAAAAATACTTAGCAATTACATTAATGCAGTAATTTCTGCACCTGCGATGTAACATAAAGTAATGGGGTCACAGGTTCACGCTACCCCTGCTTATGGGAGCACCGCGCATGCTCGAGAGCGCCTGTTGCAGCAAATGTTACTACTTGCCCTAGGGCACTTCGCATACACTCCTTACACACGTAATCCAGCAGTCCATGTATAGGTATACATGGACTGCTGGATTGCGAACACAGACATGTAGAAGTCCTTCTGACTATACTTAGATGTAATCTAAAATGTTGGCAGGGTAGGGAACTAGTATTTACGATTGAAACAATTAAGCTAACTGCAGACTGTTGCAAACAATCTATAGGTAGCTCAACTGATCCATCTCAATTCCAGTAGGAAGCGTCACCAAGACGCTGCGCTCGCTGCATTGCCCCGCTGCGCTGTATGGTAATGCTAATGTGCTGCGCCAGATACTCACCAGCTCAGATAATTTTTTAATAACTCCCGAGGCTCTCCTCGGCACCCACAACCAAGAACCCCAAAGGTAGCAAATGTGTAGGCTCTGTCGAGACCTGAGTATTTGCACCTCTTGAGATCCGCGGCCAAATCTGCCGCCGCACCAGCCCTTACGGACGTCCTCGGAAGATGGGAAGGCGCAAGTGTGTCGACGCATGTAACGCACCACACAATGGGCCTCTCCAACTCCCATGGGACTAGTGTCATGCCGCCGGGCCTCTTACCACCGTCACGCAATAGACCAATCAATTGAAACTCTTGGGGTCTAGTTGGCACAAAAAAAATTGACAACATACGAATTAAAAAGACGGTGCCTGTCTCACAAAATCCCAACTTGCCTTTTCGAGGACAATAGACAAAACATCTTTTGACAAATAAAATATCCTGCACTCGCCGCCCCATATTCCAAGCCGCTAAATATTTTAATTCCCGTTTCCATTAATCATAAGCGGAAGACCAGCGCTACGGCAGGTTCTCCCTTCAATAGCATTCTCTGAGTGTTGGCCATTTTTGTTGTTATCGTAATTGATTGTTTCCTACTACTGTCTGAATTGTGCAACAAAATAAACACATTTTTACTTTTACATAAGCATTTCCCTATCGATTTCCCTTTAGAGTCCACATGGCAATCAGGGTATTTCCGGAGCCACGCCCTGCTGCATCGACCGCATGTCCTAGGTCATGGAGTGTGCGCTATAGCCCTAGCTTTAGGCATGCGCACTGACACCTTTGAGATTGATCTTTCTATTTATGCTTTATCAAATCGGAAATAAATAAATAATGCTGGACAATCCACACAGCATCATCTAGCCCCAAGATAAGCAGAGCTTGTGTTATGGGTACTAGGTGACTGATATAGGTATATAATACAATATAACAACATAGATATAGATATTTTTTATTATACATTATGTAGAATACTCAAAACACCCGGAACCAATATTTGCAGATTGTACAAACAGTTGTCCCAAAGTGGGATTCGAACCCGCAGGAGGTTGATTTTGCGTCGCAGGCGGACCTTCACCCACCGCGCCACATCGGTCGTCAAATCTTTGCCGCTTGTAAAAAACAACACTGTTTTCCGCTCATTCTAATGTACCTAGGTAGAAACCAAAGAAGGTTGAAGTACGCGGGCACTTCGCGTAAGGTAGAAAGCAAGCAATCTGTTTTTTGGGCAGAGTTCATTTTATTATTTCATTTATAAAAATATGACACTGCAAGGTCTTGTTCTGAAACTGTGTCTAAGTGGCATCACCTCGATAATTCAACGTAACGCTGGAGCACTAATTGTTACACAAATTGTTCTGACGTGAAGATACGACATCTCATACGTTGTGCCTAACTGAATGAGCACCTAGCATTCATTCGAATTACCTTCTTACTGGTGTACCTTCTCGTTCTCCGGACTCCGTTTGTTTCCGTTGATATATTGGGATATTCATATTTATAATAGCTCTAAACGGAGGCACCGTGGATTGACTCAATCCAATCAATCGTACCAAAATACTATCTAACCAGATCTTTTCCTTTCACTTAATCTATTACCTAACACTTTCCTGCTTATCCACACTTATATTATAAATTTTAAAGTAACTCTGTCTGTCTATCTGCCTGACTGTCTGTTACCTTTTCACGCCTAAACGCCTCGGCAGGGAGATAAACGGTATCTCGGGAACGGACATAGGCTACTTGAAAAGAGCGCGCTAAGCCGCAAGCAGCAGCTAGTTTGATAATAATTTATGGTTTAAAATTTGACTTGTCTATGAGCTTATTTCTTAAGCCTAAAGAAATAAACGTTATTGTTTTCTGATCAACGTTACAGATTTTAGAGAGTAGCGTTAACCCCTAACCATTTCGCGAAGAACTCGTGAAGTCGGTCAGAGGTCAGCGCTCCACGACTCTGTAGGATACACCTATTGCCGGCCACTTGCCTGCCTGTAATTATGCGATCGATTCCACATCCGTTGGACTGTTTAGGACTCTGTTCGAGGCATTTAAGTCTAGGTAGCTTTCTGCACCCAGTTTTCAGTACACTTGAAAATAATGTTCATTTTTGTTCACAGCAAAAATCTTGCTTTTCTACTTGATCTTCTATGCCATCCTCGTGGGATTCTTCGCAGCCATGCTGGCCATCTTCTACCAGACCTTGGACGTTAAGATGCCCAAGTGGCAGCAGGAGGCCTCCTTGATCGGGAACAACCCTGGTACGTTTGTAGATCTTAGCGTAGCAACAGAAGGTATATATAAAATAGAAACCTCTGCTTCAAATGCAATTATTTTGGTTCTCTGGTCAGAGAAGACAGTTCAATTATCAACCGTACTCCTTTAACGTCTGGTTGTGTTCCCCTGCAGGCATGGGCTTCAGGCCGCTGCCGGAGTCAGCCAACGTGGAGAGCACCCTGATCTACTACCGCGCTAACGACAAGGGTTCCGTGCTGAAGTGGGCCACCATCATCGATGAGTTCCTCGACCGTACGTCCGACCATACTTCTACATTTTCTATCCAGCCAAATATAGATAGATATATCAAGCTGTCATTTGTTTTCTCGTAGAAGAATGATATATTTTTAAAAGCTGGCGAAGCCAGCCCAGTAATCCGCCAAGTGCGAGTCGACTCGCACACGTAGGGTTCCGTACAGTAAAAATCAGGCAACTTTTTCAAAGAACATCAAATTTTCACTTGTTTGGGGACCCCTTTAAATTTTCAATTTTATTTTATTTTTAGGATTTTTTATTATTGCATTTGAAATTTTACTTAATTATAGAAAGTTTCATGAGTCTACCTATAGTAGTTCAAGAGATACAACCTTGATAAATTAAGAGCAAAAATAGCCAAAAAAATCACGTTTGTTGTATGGGAGCCCTCTTTCATTTTGATATTTATTTTATTTTTATTATTAGTTGTTACGGCGGCAAGAGAAATAAAACTTATCTAAAAAATTCAACTGTCTATCTCTTACGGTTTATGAGATATAGCCACGTGACAGACGGACGGACGGACGCACGGACGCACGATCCTTAGTAATAGGGTTCCGTTTTCACCCTTCGGGTACGGAACCCTAAAAACAAAAGTTAATCGCGACAGCTATTAAAAATTTGTATAAATTACGTCAAAAGTCTGCCGGCACAGTTTAATAAAAATTAAAGATGTTGTACAAACTCTGGTTACGCTATCTATAGTGAAATTCTTTTTTTTTTCATCATTTATTTGATGCATGAGAGTTTTTTCTGCATATCACCCCTGTAATTTTAAATTACAAGAGTGCTTAATCCAACAAAATATACTTTCTACGTAACAAAACAAAATGAATTTAAAATATTTTCGTCGACGTCTATCTTATGTATTGAAATCTGAGAATGCATGCAGTAACTATTATAAACTTCATAGTCTCTGGAACGTCGTTAATGGTTGACGGACAGTTTCTCAAGAAACCTTTTCCCATCGTCCTAGTAGACATAATCTGTAATAATCCTACTTAGTGTGGTGTTCACCAAATCCGATTATGTTTTCGAATAATACGTGCTTTCAAAGAACAAATGACTGTCCAACTCCAGCCAAACTCAAGATACAATGTTCGTAAACAGTACCCACATACTTAACCTAAAATCACTTTCGTGTTGTTAGTTTTTGTCAGATTTTGCAATACTAATCGTTTTGAGCTCTTTTCTACAATATTTAATGGAGACAATTATTTTTCAAACTCGACGCCAAGAAGATAATTTTGGATTTTGGTGTAGCGCAACTCGCTACACCAAAATCCAAAATTATTTTAACAAACTGTTTACCTTGAGAATGGCGTGAGTATAGCTTTGTTAACTCAGACTGATCATTACCAAACACACTGTTTTCAGAATACCGCAAGAAGGGCACAGGCCAGAGCGAGACAGTTGGTGCAGAGAACCGCGTCCCCTGCTCGCCCAACAACGGACAGAACCAGCTGGGCGAGAAGCAAGTCTGTGACGTTCCTGTCGACGACTTCAACCCTTGCACCCCCGCCAATCAGTACAACTATGAAGCTGGAGGTCCTTGCGTGTTCTTGAAACTCAATAAGGTGAGAACTCATGATTGCTCTTGCTCTATGAATTGACCAATTGGTTAAAAATAAACATCTCGACATCTCTGTGGTTTCTGATTGGTCGATACTCCGTGTCAGTAGAAACGGACAGCAGGTAAGCTACCGACCAGTCTTTACATGCCTCTTAATGACTTACCAGAATAGAAGTCAAAATTAAAGTGTTATGTTTGTAATGTTCCAGATTTTCAACTGGACACCATTGCCTTACAACAACACGGAGGGTCTGCCCGAGAAGATGCCTGAGGACCTGAAGCAGCACATCAAGATGGTGGTAAGTTTTGCTGCTTAGTTACCCGATAATTGCATATTGTAGCGATTACCATAAATTTACCTTTTGGTTGGTTGCACTCAAATGGTAAATGTTCAACAAAAGAATATTGCTGCTTCCTAGTTTAATTAAAAAGAGACTAAGAGGAATCGTGTGAAAAACACCATCTCAATTATCAGGATCTTTTATATAAAATCAAAATAAAATACCACTTTGCTCTGCCTCTAGCTTTAACGCTCCATTGTAGACCAGCACTACATTCATTGCATCCATAATCCTGGCCACTCGACCCCGAAGTGGGTCTTGCTTTCCGATACTATAGATCACCACCAGCGTTGTCCTGATAATTTGACATACAGGTATAAATTCCATTCTAGTCCGGAAAGCCCGACGCCAACACCGTGTGGGTCTCCTGCGAGGGTGAGAACCCTGCTGATGTGGAGAACATCGGGCCCGTGCAGTACATTCCCCGGCGAGGCTTCCCTGCCTACTACTACCCTTTCACCAATAAGGAGGGGTATCTCAGCCCTCTGGTCGCTGTGCTTTTTGAGAAGCCGAGGAGTAAGTACCAAACATCTATCTACATCAAGAACACATCGGATCCTATGGCTGGCTAAGGTGTTACGTTACGTTTTGGCAAAAATATATACATAGAAAATGCTTGTATGTGAAAAGGAAAGCTTTTTTTGTCATTGACAAAATTAGTTATACTTAGTTGTTTTGTATGACAACATGTCAAAAGAAATCTATCCACTTTTTTGGGTAAATTTTGTTGGGCGCTTGAGCTAGAAAGGGACTACTTATGAAGTCTTGAGTATCTTATTAAAGAATTGTAATTGTTTTACAGCTGGCGTCCTGATCAACATCGAGTGCAAAGCGTGGGCGAAGAACATCCAGTATGACCGCTACGAGCGGCGCGGCTCGGTGCACTTCGAGCTGATGGTAGACCGCAACTAAGCCGAGGGCTCGGCCGGCCCAGCAGCCGCGGCTCTCCTGGCGCCGGCCGCCGCAACACTCGAGGTCACTCACCAGCATACTGCCAAATAGTCTAGATCTCATCTCTGTTGATTGGTGGTCACCGGTTGAGGGTTATCCGCTTTGAATGAGTGTGTTGGAGTGAATGAGTAGGTAATTTTAATCCATTGTTCTCATAAAGTGTATAAAGGGAGAGGAGGTAGGATGAGAGTGTCAGCTAGTCGCAGTGGCCGGACGGTGGCGTCGCCGGCAGCCGTTTTAGCAATAGCCACTTAGTCGGCGTTTATTTTTATTCGTTTTAGAATAAGCCTCACAGGGCGAATTAAGTTATTGCTCGCTTCAAAGTTATGAAATTTTAAATTATTGATGTTAACTACAATATTATCTAATGTTTTCTGGACGAGATGTCAATAAACACGCAATAGTTGGTTCAACTTTAGGATATCCTGTGTTTTATTTGATCCCTTGATCCACTCCGCATTTAACTTCTTCATGTGGATATAAAGGAAGGTAGGTCGGTAGTTACTTACTTTAAACTTGCTATGATCAGCAATAGTATCACAATTTAAACATTAGTACCTAAGTACGGTACCTAGCAACACAGCTTGCGAGGCCCACTTAAGATTACGGGGTCGGCAGCGCGCGAGTCACGTCTCGACTCGGTATTATAGGCTGCGGTAGCCGTTTCCCATCAGGCAGGCCGCAAGCTTGAAGTTGTGTTCTATATTTTAGAACTACAAACCTAACAAATACCTCTAGATAAATAAAAATAAATAAATAAATAATGCTGGACAATTAACACAGCATCATCTAGCCCCAAAGTAAGCAGAGCTTGTGTTATAGGTATAGATGACTGATAAACTTAATACAATACATAACATAGATAGATATTTTTTATTATGTATAGGAAATACCCAGAACACCCGGAACAAATTTTTGCAGATCGTAAAAACATTTGTCCCAAGGCGGGAATCGAACCCGCAACCTTCTGCGTCGCAGGCGGACCTTCGCCCGCCGCGCCACATCGGTCTTCCACAGATAGGTAGTTATGAGCCTTTGCATGACTCTATCGATCTGCTATGACACAGCAGCGTGTTTTTCTTGCATAATATAGGTATCCCTGATCTAGCTGATATGCCCTTAATCCACAACTACTAAACAATTAAATAATAGAAGAGCCATCTGGTTTCTAACAAACTAGTTAAACTAGGATATTAAGATGAACGACCTCGAGAGCAAAGACTCGTTGAGTCTACGCTTTGACAAAAGATGTCGCTGTAGCATAGTCACTATTGGCTTGTTTGCAAAATGGACGACATAAAACTCAAATCGATTTTTGGCTTGGTCTAATAATCCCCTTAATGATTTCCCCTTAAGGGGATTATTAGACAAAAAAGTCTAATTATCCCCTTAGCATCTCATTTCAGTGGTGTAAGGGGATAATTAGATAAAAAAAGTCTAAAAATCCCCTTAACCATGTAATAAAATTCAACTTAGCCATAACTAGCCTATAATTTAACATGTCATCCGACCCACACGGTAGCGCTCACTTGTGAAATGCCCACTCACAGTCACCCATCCAAGGCCTGGCCGGGCCGAACTTTGCTTAACATTGCTGATCGCTCAGAAACACCTAAGCCAGTAATAATACTGAACAGTTATAACTATGTAATCAAAATATCACATATAATCCTAAATAATATTGAACAATTATTTATAAATAACTGTTCAATATTATTTAGGATTACAGAACTTATTTCTAGGCAAATTACTGTAAAAATCTTGATTGTCTGAGATATTTTGATTACTTAGTTATAACGGTTCAATATTATTTAAGATCATGGAAATTATTTCTAGGCACATTACCATTACTGTAAAAATCTTGATTTTCTGTGATATTTGATAACAGTAATTTGCCTAGAAATAAGTTCTGTAATCTTAAATAATCTTAAATTTTTTTGTCTAATAATCTTAAATTTTTTTGTCTAATTATCCCCTTAAGGGGAACTTCATTAAGGGGATTATTAGACCAACCTGATTTTTGAGTTATAAATCTACTTTTATAAAACTTTGCCATAAATATTGTCATACAAATTTGCATAATTTTTAAGGAAAACATCGTATACGAAATTTGTTGATAGGTACATTTCAATAAATAGTGAATCAGGTAGTATTTTTTTATAACTAAGTTTCTTTCGAAAAGCTATGATTAGAAAAATATGATTTTTAAATCGCCTGTGAAATCTTTTTTTTTAAATTTATTTTTTAATATTTATTTATAATAAATAAACATTAGTTACATACATTTTCGCCGCTCATATGTCTTATTTTTTTGTCTTTCATTTGTAATAAAAAAACATCTAATGAGTGGTGAAAATAGTATGAGTGATATCGTCACGAATGCATCGAGATTGAGGACTGTATAGAACGGCCAGGTGGGATGACGATCTGCGTAAGACTGCAGGCAGATGCTGGATGCGGCAAGCTGAAGACAAGGCGCTATGGCGCTCATTAGGGGAGGCCTATGTCCAGCAGTGGACTAAGATAGGTTGATGGTGATGATGAGCTGTGAACCAACTGACTTTTGGTGACTTTGACTGCAAGAGGACCAGGTCCAAGATGATAAATGAATGTGGTTTTAGCATAAGGCTTGCTAATGCCCAGTTTGGTAGCATCAGGGATCGTACCGACGTGGCGTGGCGGGCGTATGTCGGCCTCTGACGCAGTAGGTTGCGGGATCGATTCCCGCCTCGGGTAAAATGTTTCTACGATCTGCAGATATTGGTTCCGGGTGTTCTGAGTGTAATATAAATAAATGTTTCTATTTATTTGTGTCATGTATTATGTCGTACCCATAACACAAGCTCTTCTTACTTTGGGGCCAGATGATGTTACGTGACACAAAAAATTCAAGTATTAGCATTTTAATTTTAATGCTAACTAATGCTAAAAATATTAATTAAAAATGTGCAGAGGGCTCTACCTTAGCTACCGTACAGCACGTACTACCTTTACTATTCTAGCGTCATTGTTTTAGTATATAATGGTCTACCTACAATTTTATTTTCTGCGAGGATGTGAGATGAAGTACCTAGGTAATTATCCAAAGCAGGGAAAATATTTCAGAATACTTACTTTAGTTAACAATATAACTTAATCTAGATACCACTCTAGTGGTGTTAGTATTATTACAATATTCTCTGACTCTAGCAGAGCTCACCGGTGCGGTGCGTTCAGCGGTGGGCCAATAGAATCACCTCTAGTTTAGGGTCTTTGAGTACTTGCTTTGGCTCTGGCTGATATTCCAATATACTAGTGATACTGAACTCTGCATAGATCAAGGTATTCGCTTCGTCAGATAATATTGTGCCCCTACTTCTCTCTTTGGCACTCCGACTATGTAGGTTTTGCAAATACTTATATTTTGCAAAGTTCATTAGACATAAAGTTCATATAATAAAGGACAAGGAACTGCAAATAGGTCATTGATGGCACAGAGGGGGTGAAATGGAACTGTTGTTAATCCGTGGCGCGACAGAGCGGCGCCGGGGGTTGCGAATATTGCACGAATTGGGGATGGAGGGATGTTTTGGTTCTGTGATGTAGGTAATCGCATTGACAGGGTATTGGGTACTCTAAGCTACATTTTTTAAAAGCTTCTCTTTCAGCTATACCTTAGCAGAAAGACGCAGATCAACTCTCAGTCACTTTTTCAGATCAATTAGGGACCTACTGATCCAACATCTTACTAATAATTAAAATGCGAAAGTAACTCTGTCTGTCTGTTACCTTTCACCACTAATCGGATTGAATAGCAGGGAGAACGATAGTGTCCCCGGGAAGGACATTGGGAACTTTTTATCCCAGTAAAGCGCGTGCGATGCGAAGCTGCGGGCAGAAGCTACCTGCCAAAATGAAAACCAGGGGCCTGCTGACTATCGTTGCCATTCATTTTAAAGCTGAACCATCGATACAACGTCGGCCAGATCGTGTTCTTCCATCAGGTAAGATCGTGCTCAAACGAAGGTCAATACAAATAAAACTTTTTCGTTTAAACCAGCCTCCTCAATATTTAATTATCTTATCTTGAGATTTGGCTCCGACGGAACTTGAATCTGCACCCTTCTGCAACTGGCACACTTGACTGCCAATCCATGAAAGTCAAGTACCTACTAAGTAATTTGATAAGCAAATAATAAGCAGTATCTCCACATTTGTACGATGTATCACCAGCACTGCAACAATCCGTCGTGATCTGCCCCCCTGTGGCGGCGCCGCGACGTCGCGCCAGCAGGGTAGGTACTTTCACTCTCACCCCACACAGTGACCCAGAGTGAGTGTGAGTGCAAAGCTCTTTGTTTGGGGAACAGGCCTTCGGCTATTTGATAGCTTTGGTTTTTGCATAATTAAGTGCGATCAGCAATCACCGTTAATTGTTCATTGAAGATAGTTAACCTGGTCGAAATCTGTTCTATAAAATTTAAATTTCAGGGGCACAAACAGCAATATACCGATCCATCTCTGATATTTTACAGAAATTATCTATTTCAAACTCGCTTCAGCGTAAACAAAAGACTCAGCCGGATGTTTGAATGCTGATTAATTAATCATTGTTCAAATCTCTTTTTAAAATAGTCCTTTATCTTGCCTAATAGTAATTGACGTTAGATTTGATCATTGATTAGCTGATCATGAGGTGTTAAGCGTACCAACGTACCCACAATCGCAGTCTATGGCTTTATACATTCCAGCTAGCAATCAACATCCAATCGTGAGATTGCAAGGAAAAGATATTACAAATATATTGTCCCTGTATTTGGATTATGGGCGTCCCTGTAGATTAGACACTTGTGGACAGCTTAATTACCTAGTATTTCTTTTTACATTTTAAGTAAATAAACAGCTTTAGTAGGTCGTACCGCAGAAAGCTCAACATTGGATACAACGCCTGCAACCGCTCGTCCGCTATAAAAGGGCGACTGCGTCACCACCTGCAACCTTTGTTTACCTTACCCTATAAAGCCTATCACAGCAATACTGATATATTAGAATTAGCCCGATAAGAGTATGACATCAGCCAAGTCGTGAGAGGCTGCGCGGCGCCGCTGAGACGCCTGGGCGGGCGCCAGGCGAGGTGACGCCAGCATGGGCGACGGTGTACATTGCTGGTTGGACTCTGGGTCCATCTATGTAGCACGACTACCGCGCTTTTATTGTACCGTTTCTGTGTCGCAAGATTTTACTAGAACTTGATAGACGGCAACGGCAATCATTGAAAAAAATGCGAAATGCATGATTCGCATTTTTTTTGCGCCTTATGCGGTGGCAGCGGCGGCAGAGGTGCAGTCTTACAAGGCTTGTATATTTTTATAACAGCCTAGTGCACAAATGAAAATGCACTCTTAGCAGCTTTATTAGAGGTATATCTGACTAAAGTAACTGTAAACACTGTGATACCTATTACTTGTTATTTATTTAGAATTAATTATGAAAGAAAATACCATTTTACAGCAGCACCATAAATTTATAATTATTATTTTTACATGACATTAAAGATGCCCATTTACAGCTGATCTATTTATTATTTTACCTATTTTTGTACCCTAATTCCTAAGTTCCCCGATTATTTTTCTATCTTGTCTGTTTTATGGCTATGAATTACTAATTTAAGCAACATTTACTGTAACCTATAATGTAATTTGACGTCTCCAAGTGTGCCTAGTACTCCTACGACGAACAAATGAGTATCAGTATGAATCTTTTAGAACTAGAGCATGCCATCGTATGGAATTAAACAGCCAGCGGACGCTTCCGATTGGAATTGATAATATGGATCAGTTGAGCTACCTGTAGATTGTTTGCAACAGTCTGCAGTTAGTTCAACTGTTTCAGTTGTAAATACTAGTTGTAATTTGTTTCTATTCTTTAATTGTAATTTTCCTAGTTAGTAATAAATAAACATCTTTATTGACAAAGAAAATTACAATTCAATAATAAAAACAAATTAGAACTAGTATTTACAATTGAAACAATTAAGCTAACTGCAGACTGTTGCAAACAATCTACAGGTAGCTCAACTGATCCATATAAATACCAGTCGGAAGCGTCCCCAAGACGCTGGCTGCATTGCCCCGCTGTATGGCAATGCTGATGCGCTGCGCCAGATATCCGCCAGCTCTCGGGTCACGCGTCGCGTCGACCAGACGCTCAGATAACTTTTTAAAAACCCGGAGAGCCTCGGTACCCCACGGACCTAGGGTCTCGACCCCAAAGGGAGCAAATATGTAGGCTCTGTCGAGACCTGCATATTTGCGTCTCTTGAGATCCTCGGCCAAATCTGCCGCCGCACCAGCCCTTACGGATGTCCTCGGAAGATGGGAAGGTGCAAGTGTGGCGACGCATGTAGCGTCCCACACAATGGGCCTCCCCAACTCCCATGGGACTAGTGTCATGCCGTCAGGCCTCTTAACATCGTCACGCAACAGACCATTCGGTTCGATAATAGCTGGTACGTTAGCGGTGACAAAGGCCCGCCGGATGACGTCGTTAAGGCTGGCCTGACGAGATATCCGACCGGCGGCCTTAGTACACGATAATCCGTGATGAAATAAAAAATCCGTAATAAATTAATTTTAATATGCCTTTGCCCAACAGTGCAGTGGGATGAACCAGGCTGATGGAAATGGATCATTTTAATTAAAGACTAGTGATAAAATGCTGTGATAACGAATATCAGAGTAGTTTCTTCCCGTGGTGTGGCAAGAGTTATTCCGAGAGAAAACGTAGCTAATCCATGTCTAGAACTACATTTGTGCAAAATTTCAGTCCGATCCTCAATCAAAACAATTTTGAAAACCAGCAATGTACCCTTACATCGTAAACGCTACCCTATCCTCCCCTTCTTGCCTGTACGCTGCGTTACTCCCGATCCTCCTCTCTCGCAGTACGGACGTTAAACTAACAAACAACTGAGTAATTATAAAATCTTATTTTGGAAGTCGGTTATATAAATACACAGGCTATTAATAAACCATGGGTGTTGATAAAAGGACGGTGAAGATCATAGCTATTGTGGTGGTCGTGCTCCTCGTTATAGGTAAGATATTTATGGATTATTCAAAATAATGATTGCGGAGATGTTATCGAAAATAACATTATTTATTTATTATATATTTGATATATCGTAACAAGTTATAATTGAAATAAAAAAAAATAAGGCGGTCTCACTTTATGTCAATAAAATTTATTGTCGGTGTATAATGTCCATACTTCATTGCCCGTGTCCATTGGGATGATGTAATAGTACATTACGTCCAAGGTCTGTAATGAATGGGTTGCTGGCCGCGGCTGAAGGTGGCTGAAAGCGAAGCGTAGCGCAGGTCCAGGCCATCACAGCGCGGTCAGCATTGCAGCCCTTGATGGGCAAGCTGAAATGAAGGCCAAGACCGAAGGTCGAGGCCTTTATAGCGCGAATAGCAAGGGCTGCAATGATGACTAAGCTTGAAGGCGGAGACCATAGCAAGCTTGGCTTGTGGCCAGCTTATCGTGGCCAGCAGGGCAGTCATTGCGGACTGATGCTTGTACGGTGCTTCACTCAAACAATGTGAGTAATTTAAAAGTCATTGAATTAGACGATTCGTCGCTTGAAGAGTACATTTTCACAATTTATTATACATTTATACCTACTAAAATTGTTTCGAACCTTTGATATTAGAACGTATCATTCTAAAATTTTCACCGCGATGCTCTTTTGTCAGTTTCCCGCGTTTTCTTTTTTTATTCTAACCAGCCAGTGAAGCTTGTACTGCTCAGTATGCATACAACTTTAATACACCTATTATCAAAATAAAATAGAATTCGAAATACATTACGGACCGCAGAGAGCGGACAGTAACAGTATTACTGTCCGCCTGTTCGTGTAGGCCCGAAAGGCCGACTTTGCTCGTTGTCGAAATAATCAGCGGTCTTTACTCAAAGATTACATGCTATGTTGAGTAAAGACTAACATACCCTGTGCATTCAAATCTCAATCAGTTTAAAGTTATGTTGGATTAAAGAAACTCATACATACATTTTTTGTGCAGTTGTGTAAAATTAAATAAGTGATTTTCAGGTTCATTCAATAAATAACTGTATTTGGATAAAACTTTTGCAAAGTCGAAGCTACGAAAAATTTTTGCTGCGTAGAGCCTGCGTAGCAATTGCGACGTAGCGCCGCCGTAGACCTTCGTAGCATTCCTGCGCAGCGCGTAGAGCCTCTACGAGAAATAATAGACTCAATGTGCGAAGCTCAATTCACATTGACCCAACGCGAGACCCAATTGTTATTGGAGATTTAGTTATTTCTGCGATCTACAAGGAACTAAGCTAGCGGAAAAGTAATTTTCCGCTAGCTTTTGCCATCAATCGTAAACCATTTTCTATAAACCCATGATAAAACTAACTTCGATTTAATGGTATATTTGGAGCAATTTTTAATTGTAGAATAAATAAAATCAAAAATTCTTTATTCCCTTAAATATAATAAATGTACAGTTAGAAAAGTTCAAATTCTAAAAATTAAAACAGACGATAGAATACTTACTTAATTAAAATTAGCATAAAAATTAATCTCGCTCGGAAAAT
Organism: Eupithecia inturbata; assembly: GCA_963662085.1. Lineage (NCBI taxonomy): Eukaryota > Metazoa > Arthropoda > Insecta > Lepidoptera > Geometridae > Eupithecia > Eupithecia inturbata. The sequence continues at coordinate 950,412 of OY759180.1, read as the reverse complement.
GAATCGAGCCACCTTAACAGCAAGCATTATGATTGCAGAACTGCACTTACAATTTCTGTAAGTGCATTTTTACTGCAGGTACTGTCAACAACAAAGATACCAAACAAACGACAAAAATGAGAGCTAACATGCTCAATTTTATAACAAATTTCAAGCACTTTAGGTGTATACTATTACGAGGCGTCTATGTAAATTGACTTTCGTAGTGTTTGCCGTTGACTGTACGTTTACATACATATTTCATGCCTGCACTATAAACACGAACGAACATAATATATGTATGTTATCTATTAAACTTAACAGTAAGCTTTTGTTAGCAAACGTGACATTTATAAGGTTTCATAGAAAGGCTTTATGCCGACCTACTTCCTGGTACACCGTGGAACAGGACAATGCTCTGGATATCCGTTAGTAAACAACAGGTACCTAGATTAGATGGGTAGGTTGTATAACTATCATACTCATATGCCTTTAGAAAACATATACTGAAGGAAAACCTAGAAAATGGAAGCTTTAGAAATGTAAAAATAGGGATAAACTAATTAAACCCTGCGGACAAACCAAATTAATTTGAAGTGATTCGACCTTTAGCAAAAATGATGATTTCTTCAACTGGACCGTAGGTACTTTTATTTGATTTTGTTTGATCTTTATTTTGACAGGTGGCATCATCGGCCTGGTGCTCGGACTTGTGCTGACTCGAGCCTACGTCGGTAAGTGACTGAAATCTAGTTTGTCATATTTCTCTGCAGAAGTCTGTCAGTTTTGTTTTGTTCTATATCACTTACAATACCTACCTTATTTCACAAAGTTTTCCATAAAACGTAAAGGCGCATTTTTCCAAGCAAAACGTGCCGATGTGCGAGAGAGCCAAACGAATCGATTCTTAGAATGGTGGGTTTCTAAAATAATTTAAACCCTCGTCAAAGATAATTTGATTGAATTCGATTCCTTCAGCGTATTTCTTATCAAACAATACCTACATAATTGTGCTTGGGCAGCTGTTAATCTAGATTAAACCTACGGTTTGGAGAGACGCGCGTTTCATTTTATGAATGTGTCGTGTCATCAGAGTTGGAAGTGTGGCCCCGTTCGGAGGAGTTCAACTACAACCAGCCCGTGATCCAGTTCCGGCACGAGGACGCCGGCAGCTGGCACACCTGGTACAAGCGCATTAATGACTTCCTTAGAGGTAAATGTCTACCTCAGAACAGGAGAAAAAAGTGCCAAAAGACATGTTCGTGTTTTTATAAAAAAATATTTAAAGCTAAATTACCTATTAGCCAAGTCTATGGCTAGAATATAATAATACTTTTGTGTATTTAACATTCAATTAAAATGTGTATCCTACTAGTTATTAACATAAAATAAACCGCCAAGTGCGAGTCGACTCGCACACGAAGAGTTCCGTACCGTAAAAATCAGGCAACTTTTTCAAAGTACGTAAAATTTTCACTTGTTCGGAGACCCCTTTAAATTTTAAAATTTAAACTGTCTACTACCTCTTACGGTTCATGAGATAGAGCCCTGTGACAGACGGACGGACGGACAGCGGAGGCTTAGTAACAGATGAAATTAAAGGAAATTTATTGTGGAAACTGTGTACTTAAAAGATCCTAAAAACTAGATGGAACAACAGTTTATCCATTAATATGGACGTAAAATATTTAACTTAGGTTTTTATTATTATAGTGCGTAAGCCTCACACTGGGTTAATTTTTAAGAAATCAAATAAAATCCCAAAAATTTTAAGGATATTATTTCATTTTTTAAATATTTAACTTATACTAGGTAATTTATTGATTATAAAATTCTTTATTGTCATAAAAACATTTTTCTAAGAGCTACCTACGGAGTTTTGTCTTAAATTTACTACTACCTAGTACCGTTCTCTTATGTCTCTAGGAATTTTGTTATATAGAGGTACTTTTACAGTCATGGTAGAGCAATTTTTCCCACTCAGTGCAGTTTTGTGTGGGGGCCTAGTGGGATCTCTATTTTTTATAGCTGAGTAATTTTTATATTTTTACTGGTTAACTAATGCAGCACGTTCATTGCCCTTAAGGTACGGAACCTATAAAGAACAGGAAAATAGGTATACCTACCTAAAAGTGTCCACAAAAAGATCGAACGCCCGTAGCGGCTCGAACGGTAAAAAACAAAAGTCACGCGTCCAGATGCGTCACTTTACGTTGATCAACAGCCTATCTGCAATAATTATACCTACAAATACCTTCAAAGATAGCCGGATCCATATCCCATATTCGGTACATGCCTTTTTACTAACATCCATTGCATTTTTCCTGGGACAAAAATCGATTCGTTTTGGTCTTGTGAATGGTATCGGTTTTATATCTAGGTATTTGATCTCATTAAGATTGTTTCTCATGCAGACTACGAGACGTCAGTCCCGGAGGACCCGCCCCGCGCACCTTGCTCCACTCACAACTTCCGCGACCAGGTGATGCGCTCCGACGCGTGCGCGATGGCGATGCGCATGTGGGGGCCCTGCACCGCCGACAACTACTACGGCTACGTGGACGGAGCGCCTTGCGTCTTCCTCAGGCTGTCGCATGTAAGACTACCGTTCATTCATTCCACAGAACAATACAATATATATTCTAACGGAATTCATTCATTCAAACTAGCCCACACATTTCTGTAAAATCGAACGGCGAAAGCCAAAAAGCATGGGCTGAGGCCCATGTACTTTGGCTTCCGCCATGTTCGAAACTCTACTCTGTGCATCTGTATTCCCTGTTGCTAGGTGTTCTGCATCCTTTCCAAGCTGACTGACACTTGGTGTTCGACTCATGTACCTGGCCAATATTTATAATTATTTTTAAATCCTGCACTACGCAGATTTCGACACAAATAGGCATGATAGTAACTTTGATTTCTCTTCAGATCCACTACTGGGTGCCCGAGCCCTACAACATGACGTCTCCACTGCCCTTGCCAAACGACATGCCGGAACAAATGAAGAGTCTCATGGTAAGAATAGAGAACTTCTAGAAACGACCATTAAGACATCAAGACAACATCATCATCGTACGTCTTGGGTTTCCAGCTGCAGCGTCCAGCGCACCAATACGGCGACTACATCTGGGTGTCCTGCGAAGGCGAGTACAACGCTGACAAGGAAAACATTGGGCCCATCAACTTCATCCCATACCCCGGGTTCCCTGCCAGCCGCCTGCACACAGCGGACCGGATCCCCTACTCCTCCAGGAACATGCCGGATCAGGTGCACGGCCCAGTGATCGCGGTGCACTTCGAGAATCCACGCCGTAAGTGTAGCCCTGCTGATTGCATCGACGGCGAGGGTATCTCTGCTAGACGGAGAATCTTGAGCTTTAATCACCCTGAAATCAGTTGAATACCTACCCACTTAAATTACCAACTATAATTCCAGCAGTCAAAATGCAGTGTAAAATGATTCCATGTTTCACCTTGCTTTGTTTTTGCAGGTGGGATGTTGATCAGCGTGGAGTGTCGCATCTGGACGCGCGACATTCTCTATGACCGGTCGAGCCGCTATGGCCGCGCGCGCTTCGAACTCTTCGTAGAATAGAACTAAAAAAAAGCATAATAAAGTGTTTGTTGTTCTGTCATTGTGTCTGGTAAATGTTTAGGACTACGTGCTACGTGCTCTGACTGGTCTACCCTGCGTAGTTTACAGTGTGCTGCCTACGTACCACCGACTCTAGTTTAGTTATGAGCTCAGTGCTCAATAAGCTATGTACGTACTTAAGTAAAAAAAAAAAAAAAAAACTGCCAAATATTTTTTTCAATAAGTAGGTCAGTTAGTTGCTCTGCATTTGGGCTTCCACTCCTCCGAGGACACACCAATCTACGTATCAGAGCAATTAACAGCCAAAGGTTCCCGCTTATATTTCTTAGCTAGAGATCTGGCTAAATCAAAACAATATAAGTTCTGTTGGACAGCCTATGGAAAGGTCTATATCCGAAAAACTGAAAACTCAGCAATCATTGTTATACGATCGGAGGCCCATGTCCAGCAACTTATGCAGAAGGAATGACTATGCCTTACAAAGTGTCTTGCCATTTTTACTTGTTGTTTTCTTAAAATGGTCTTAATTGTCTTATTAGGATTAGTTTTCTGTGCTATTTGGCCACAAATAATCATTATTTTTTTATTATTAAGTTTGCATAATCACACTCACACAATTCACACACACCACTCATACTTTCCTGAAATACTTATACAAAAACTCAGTAGCTACCTCAACCTCATTCATATGTTACTTCTACACATAAATTATATTACATATACGTTTATTTATTATATTAACATAATTAAGCCAAATAACTTAGACTATTGTCTAGCAAACCACGGAACCATTTTTAAAGAATATTGCTATGGATAGTTCCCTTCTACATTTGAAAGAAATAGATGAAATTGATATGGCTTTCGCTGTGCAATGTGATATTGATGATCTTTCACAAAATTTATCAATAAAAGATGGGGATCTTACCATCATATCTCAAAATATTAGGAGTGTATATACAAATATAAATGACTTAGTTATAAACCTTACCTCGTTAAGTTTTGATCGTGATATAATAATTTTGACCGAATGCCGACTAAATTCTAACAAACTGATTCCTACTCTTTCCAACTACTCTTCACATGCAACACTGCGTCAATTAAATCAGAATGATGGTGTTGTGACATATGTAAGAAATGGAATAACTGTTAAAAGTGTTCGAGAGGTGACTCTCGAGCATTCATCTTGTTTACAAATTGAAACTCAAAATTGCATTATACTTGGTATCTATAGGTCACCTTCTAATATCAACATAGATATATTTATACAATCTCTCAACTGCTACCTGGAAACGTTAAAATCTCATAAAAACCTAATACTTACGGGAGACATAAATATAAATATTATACAAAAAGAAAATGAACTGAATTATGAGCGAAATAATAGATTAAATTACTTAAATATGCTAGCTATGCATAGCTTGTTGCCGGGACATACATTTCCAACCAGAACAAGTTCTGGTACGTGTCTTGATCACTTTATGATCAAGATTAATAAAGGAAATGTATCAGCTGGAATTGCTGTTCTTAACACTACTATCACTGACCACTCAATGATATTTTTGAGCTTATCATCTTAACATAGTCAAAACACTAAATACAAAAGTAAAACAGTTACAGATTTCGATAAAGCTCTACTTGACTTGGCTGAGAATAACTTATCTGAACTTTTAGTTTTCACTGACCCTAACGCTATAGTAAATGTACTTATAAATAGAATAATCGAATCCCTACAAGCTAATACTAAAGTTGTACTCATTCCAAGCAGTAAAAGAATCATCAAGCCATGGATAACTGCGGGTGTATTGAATTGCATCAGAAATAGGAATAAAATGCAAAATAAAGCAAAACTAGATCCACACAACAAGATTTTGAAATTAACATATGTCAGATACCGTAACTTCTGCAATAATCTTATAAAGAAAAATAAACTTAACTATGAAAGAGAACAATTACATAGAAGCACATCTAATTCTAAAAAACTATGGCAACACATAAAATCAATTGCGCATCTAAATCAAAATAAATCAGACAACACAAAATTATTAAATATGAAGAATACACCTATTGAGTCAGTAAATTATGTCAATTCTTTTTTTGCCAGCATTGGAAAAAATTTAGCTAATGACATTTTATTACATCTGATCTTCAAAATCCTAGAACACTAGAATCTACCCTTACTAATTATTTTGTACTGCTTGAAACAGATTGTGATGAAGTTCAAGATGTTCTCATTAACCTTAAATCAGATAGCGCTCCTGGCTGGGACAATATTCCAACCAGTTTTCTAAAACTTGCTAAACAGCTAATTGTGCCTATTATTTGTCATTTGGCCAACCTATGTTTTAAAGAGGGAATCTTCCCTGCTGTATTAAAAAGGTTTATTATTACCCCTGTATACAAGAGTGGAGACAAGGAAGATGTTAATAATTACAGACCCATTTCAGTGCTGCCAGCAATATCCAAAATATTAGAAAAATTGTTAAACTCGAGGCTGATTAAATATCTAAATAAATACGAATTGTTATCAAACTCACAATATGGATTCAGAAGTGGTAAATCGACGGAAGATGGTGTAGTTGATTTAAGTTCCTATATTGTTGACAACGTTGACCGGGGTAAGAAATGCCTAGCTATTTATCTTGACCTCAAAAAGGCGTTTGATACAGTTTGTGCATCAATCCTTATGAGAAATCTAGAAAGTATTGGTATCAGAGGTACATCATATAAACTCTTTAAAAATTACTTGAGTAACCGTACTCAAAGTGTCAAAATGGGTGATTACGTCAGTGATGATGAGAATGTCTCTTTTGGTGTCCCGCAAGGGAGTGTATTGGGTCCCACATTATTTCTTATTTATATCAACAATCTTACCAATCTCAAGCTAGACAATGGGAAATTTTTTTCCTATGCTGACGACACCGCTGTTGTCTTTGCAAATGACACATGGAATAATGTACATACTGACGCTGAAAAGGGAATGGCCCAAGTAGCTTGCTGGCTTAGGGATAACCTATTAACTCTTAACATTCAAAAAACAAAATATATGTGCTATACAATTTACAACTCAACTCAACCTGACAAAGATTTTGGAATAAAAATACACAAAACAACAGATTTAGGAAACCACATTAACTGTACGTGTTCTATCATAGATAAAGTGTCAACATATAATTATCTCGGAGTTATGATTGACCAGAAACTAACTTGGTATTCGCATATAGAAGCACTTGCTGCAAGAATTAGGAAACTTATATACATATATATATTTAAAACTCTTAGACATGTAGCTCAAACAAAATTACTCAATAGAATTTATAACTCATTAGCTGAATCTATTATAAGGTATCGGGCCCCCGTATGGGGAGCAGCAGCTAAAACAACATTTTTAGAAGTAGAACGAGCGCAGCGATCGTTGCTTAAAGTTATGTACTTCAAACCATATACATTCTCAACTGAAACATTATATTTAACCAGCGGAATGTTAACCGTAAGGCAGATTTATATATTACACACTATTTTGAGAAAACATAAAACACTAACTTATAACTCTGCTATTTTACAAAAAAGAAGAAAGCATAAAGTTGCTGAAGCCCCAAACACTAAAACTAAATTTGCGAGTAACCAATATGCAAAACAATCAGGTCATTTATATAATGTTATTAACAAACACCTTAATATCTATCCAAATATATATCATGAGGTTAAGAATAGCTTGCAAAAATGGTTACTTACAAAAAACTACAGTGAGACCGAAGCTCTATTTCTGTACATTTCATAGTAATATAGTTACTAAGAATTAAAATTAACACAAACACTTATTCATTAATTTATAGATACCTATGTTAATTATCATTATAAAGGCACGTTCGTGCTCTTGTTGCCCGGACTCTCTTGAGACCGGTGTCCTCAGGAGTACCAAACCTAACGCATACACGCACGCTACACAAACACTACTACACACAAACACACACTCACTAAGTTTGGTAGCTCCTGTTGCCCGGTCTCTTAAGAGACCGGTGTTCTCGGGACTACCAAACGCAACACATACTACGCTCACACGCTACCAACACGCACACACATGTGCGTGCTCACTTTTGTTTGGTAACTCCTGTTGCCCGGACTCATGTGAGACCGGTGTCCTCAGGTCTACCAAACAGAAAACACATAATTTTTTTTCTTTTGTACAGACTTAAACTTCGATCAATTATAATTGATCGAAGGACTTAAATTTGTTATTTTTTGTATTTATTTTAAATAATTTCTGTATTTATCAAACGAACACGATAAGAGCGGGGTACTCTAACACAAGCATATTTTGCTTAAAAGAGAACCCCAACCCATGATAATGAATAAATATTTTTCATTTTCATTTTCATTTTCAGTTAGGCACCTAACCTACCTGACCACAGAAATCTAAATAATATTATTATTTAGATTTCTGTGTACCTGACGTACCTACCTATGTATGTAGTTAAAAAGCTTTTATACCTATACAGTAGGTATCTACTTTTGATTCTAAATTAATGTACCTATCTATTTCTTCTTCTTCTTCTTGTCAGATGGCTTCTGCGACTACCTATCTATTTATCACATTTCACACTATTTCACTTCACACTGTCACACTACACTTCACAACACACTTTTTTAAAATTATGCGAGTTTGTTTGTTTGTTTGGATGTATGGATGTGTGTTTGTTACTTCTTCGCGCCAAACTACTTACTGAAAAGATCGGGCTGAAATTGTGCATTGATGTTGGACCACACCTGGAACAACACTTATAAATGCAAATTTGTATACGTATTACTTACCACAAATCAGTTCACATGAGATATATAATAATCTCTATACGTTTCCATAGATTTCCGTTCAATTACGGATGCGAGCGGGTAAACTGCGAACCTTTTTGTATTGCTACTTCCGTAATTAATTTGTCAAACTACGATTGGTAGTTTTTATATTAAAAAGATTTCATAGAAGCCAGCGAAGCCGCGGGCAGAATCTAGCATTATAAATGCGAGAGTTTGGTTTGGATGGATGGATGCATAGAGTAAAAACTCGCAGCTGTCTAATTCTATGGATGGATGGGTGTAGCATGTTTGTTAGGTTAGGTTAGGTTCTTTACGCCAAAACAACTAATTGGATTGGAATGAATTGGTCAAAACAAAAATTGCATAGTTGTAGGCTACCCACCAATGCAATAATTCTCAAAAATTTCGTGGCTCTCTACGCTCGCCGCCATTGTCTTTTTCTTTTGGTTTTATTGCCCACTGCCGGAAAAATATCACTAAAATCGCGGCACGCTCCGCTCGCCGTTATCTGTCCATCCTTGCTTTGTTGGCTGACCCCGCCAAACCAATATGGTCAACTCTTTTGGCTAGCAACCACCTCATTGGTTGAGGTGGTTGCTATCAGGATCAACAAATTATCATCCAATTTGGTGGTAATGGTTTGGTAGGCGAGGACAATCCACCGGCTGGTCGACGCGACGCGAGACCCGAGAGCTGGTGGGTATCTGGCGCAGCGCATCAGCATTGCCATACAGCGGGGCAATGCAGCCAGCGTCTTGGGGACGCTTCCGACTGGTATTGTTATGGATCAGTTGAGCTACCAGTAGATTGATTGCAACAGTCCGCAGTTAGCTTAATTGTTTCAATTGTAAATATTTGTTCTAATTTGTTTTTATTATTGAATTGTAATTACTTTGTCAATATTGTTTATTCCAATCTTAGGATAACTTTTTATTGTGAAAACATCGATCTAAGTAAAAAAGAGAGATTTTACTTCGATCTAGCTTGCATATTTTGGAAATTGCACTATTTTTAAAGAGCAATTCCAATATATTTCCACGTATGTGTGACAATGTAAACCGTAATAGACGCGATAATGATAGATTATGCAGATACGACTCAAAACCATTAGATAAGAAAGAGTGTAGTGTGCATGGCACCCATAATTTATAATAAAATACCAGAGTTAAATCAAAACTTCTTTAGTACTAAATTTAAAAAACTTTTATGTGAAAAATGTTATCATCATATTGACGAATTTCTAAAGGATGTTTGTTAATTTAATTTTATACTACAAAAACAATAATAATAATCAAATGAAGTGTATAATTATCATTGTCTACTCTTAAAATGTTAACTTTCTCTGTAATATTGTATTAAATCTGCATGAATGTTTACCTAAATCATTAGTTGATAAGTTTAGATCTGCATACCATACTCTCGACATATTTTTTGCATACTGATACAAATTGGTCAAACATGTTGTGGCACAAATTATTTACCATCTTTGTTAAAGTTTTTTTGCAAATAAAGTATCTTTATCTTTATTATTATAAATTCGAAAGTAAAAAAAAATCTAATTCGAATTCAAATGTATACAAATTATTTCTTTATTTTTATTAGGTATATAATCAAATCAATATTCCAGCATTAACTTTTTTCGATTCCAAAGATTTTGTGCCTCATTTATTAGCATATCATTATGAACGCCCGACGTATTACGTATTTATATTAAGTGATCATAATATGACTTTTCCATAAATTATATGGAAAAGTCAGCGATCCCCCAATTCTGCTAACAATCGCTTCACTATGACAATAGTAGGTATCGTCGCAGAACCATTATCAACCAACAATAATTTTATTCAAGACGTAGGTGACTTTACAAGTCACCTACGTCTTGAATAAAATTATTGTTCTACCTTAGGTGTATAGTATTACAAAATCTGTGCATAAGTATAGTTTTAAAGTACCTTCACCACCTTCCGTCATCATAATAATGAAGAAAAGAAGCAGAAAACGCATAAAAAACACTTCGAGTTATTTGGTAGAATTTGAACTCTTATGCTTGCATCCCCAACAGCTGTGATGTCCATGTCATGTCATGTCCATGTCACTTTCACAAACTCACTCGCGTTCATTTCTTACCGCTCGCTCGCCTGCTCTGTTCCACCGTTGAGGCGTTCATCGAACGTTTTGCTTTTCTGTTGCCGTCAGATATTCCTCGAGCACTGAACATCGCGTTAAATTTTCTAATTTGTAGGACATTTCGCGGTTATTAACAGATAAATAATAGTGCTAAAATATGCAGATCAGGGTGTGTTTGCTACTGGCAGCGCTCTGCGCTTGCTTTGGCCTCGGTAAGCAAAAAGATTACTGCTCTTAGTCTCGATGATTCGTTCTTTGTTGGTTTTATCAAGCCAGCGGGGAGCGCTCGGCCCCCTCTTTGTTGCTGCGTCCGATGTTTGCGCAATTTGCGCACAAAAAGAATAACTTCATTGCGAATAATTATCGTCATCTGTGTTTCATTGCCTGCTTGATGCAAATTGTACTGTACCGACTGATCTAACAATGATATTCCAGAAATATCTACCCTACCCTCATCCAAGGTTCATCTAAAAAGTATTTTAAGGATTCCCAGGCACACTTGCGGCATTAGTGGGCTTATTTCAATAAAGTTATGTACCATTAATAGTTTTCCAATTAGGTAAAGCTATAGTTAGCCAAGTAGTTGGCCCACAAAAATCATAACATTACCTTCTACATATGTGGCTGTATTGCTCACAACAAGCATTTACAAACTAATGATTGTATTATATTCCAGGTCTAAGCGCCGATTCACCCACAATAGAAAAAACAAAGATCATACCAATAGTGAAGGACACTCTTAAAGCAGCCACGGATGCTCCCAGCACTAACGTAATGCTCATCTCTCCAGTGACCGAGCCTAGTTCACAGCCTGAAACGCCAGCAACCGAGGCGATCACGGAGCCACTCACAGAGCCTACTATTGAGCCACCAACCACTCCGCCCACTCCTCCCCCCACTCCCCCGCCCACTCCCCCGCCGGCGCCGACCCCCGCCCCTCCCGCGCCCATCCCTGGCCCCCCAGAGCAAGGCCTGTGGTCCTACACCAACAAGACAGACAATGTTACCTGCGTGCTGGTCCAGTTTGCTGCCCAGCTGCAGGTCGTCTATGGCCTGGCTAACAGTAAGTTACATAGTCAACACACAAGTTCATTGGATTTAGCATTAATAGAATGCTAAATCCAGTGGAAGCTGCATACTTTATTCCTGTGATCTGTTGGTCTGAGAACTTCTGAAAGAAACAGGTGAGCAGTATCTAAACACAAACCATTGGGCATGCGTTTGGTTCCTTCTCTATGTCAGACATTATCAAACCTACCGGTTTGCAATTTTGCATGTTTAGTAAGATCTATGAATAGGGTAGGAATACCAAATTATATAAATAGATTATATAGCTGCAACACGGGCCAAGTATTTACCAGCAAACCCAGAGAGCACATACTGAAAACTTGGAACCAGTTATTAGAATCAATGCCCCCTCAGTGAACTGTTTTGTAAAATAGACTGGACTCAGATCATACATCAGCTTAGAAACTGCCTGTGTGTCACAAATAATAATATAAGGTTCTTGAGTTTGCTGGTTATTCTTTAAATGCGGTAAGTATAAACTTGGCAATTTTATACCGACCTGTGAGCCAGACACAAACTAATTAATGAAAGAACATAACAAATTTAGATTATGAACCTTGGCACCTATCTATATGATCTCAGCTCTTTTATGGGTGAAGCCACTATCTGAATGAACTAGGCTAGTTTTTATGTTTTTGGTTAAATTATATTTATCTTATTTTCGATTATTCGGAGAACAAACAGTTGTACACACTTTATAAATAAACTTACATAATAACTCATAACCATTTATGTGTCCTCGCATGTAGAAGCTAAAAGACTGCTTGCTTGCGGAGGAGAAATGGCAAAACAGTTCTGTCTTTTTAACAACTAGGTGCAATGATGTAAACAAAGTGTAATTAACAATTAACAAAACTTATAAAAATACTTACAATAATTAACAAGAAATTATACAAGACAGGAACTGATTGATAAGGAAAAAAAATTTAATATACAAAAAAGAGATACAAATAATATTCACTGGTAATAATAGATTTGTGTTAAGTTGCTAACGCATCAAACCAGCGCTCTATATTAATTATATACTCAAATCATAATCCATTATTACTACACTTATATCCTAAAAAGCTATTGCATCATAATTATGCTATATGTTACCTTTTCACGTCTGCATCTATAAACGGATTTTAATGAAATTTTGATAGATATTATCCTGGGGATGGAAATAGGCTACTTTCTATCTCGAAAAAGAGCATGCGAAGCCGCGGCCAGCAGCTAGTTTTAAATATATATTTTTGACTATAAAAAGACAAATAATCATAATTTCATAATAACTTGTATGGATTTTAGCCTCAGGTCAAGGGTCAAGGTCAGCCTTGTTTTGTTTTGGCACAGCCAGCTTCACCATTGCCAAAAGGAGAGAGATAAGTCTAACAACTTTTTTTAAAATCAATATTTCCGATGCCTATAATAAAGTTACATTTTTACTTACTTAAGGACTTAACACTATAGGTACAATCTGGTGATTATAGATGTCATTGAGTCGTTGTTGCATGCAACGCCCCTCTGCGTGATGTTCTCGTTGATGAAAGTAGTTGAGAGAATTCAATCAAATACAAGTCTGCAATTTACATATCCTATTTAAAATGATTTTGGCCTTCCCGTTGTGACTTAACGTGTTTACAGATCTGAAAACGGATGTCTAGGAAACAAGGAATGTTCTGATTTCTTAGAAACTCTTTGAAAATGTTCAGTTGTGGGGAATTTTATGGGAACTATACATCGGGTCCACTAACTCTAAAATCTAGGTTTAAAATTAACTCTACGCTAAAAATTTAAATATAATCTCTGACTAACTCTACCGACGCCGAACAAACCGTTAATCCCGAGTGCCTACACATCTAATCATCTTTGATCTTTATACGTAAAATTATATATGTAGTTAAGTACTTAGCACCTACCTACTTTTGTAAAGTAAATACACGTCATACTTATCAGTGGAATCGGTTAGTATTAGTTAGTGGAACGTGACATTCCATTATGTACGTACGTGTCTGCTTACCTATTACCTACATAGCAGCTAGCTGCCTGAAGACATCTTGCATACCTACAATGCACCCACTCGATGGCCCGTGGACAGACTATAGCGGTCGCAGGGAGTCGGTGGATTGAAACGGCTCAAGGCCCGTACCTACTCTTAAAAACGAAAATTGACATTTCTGATTCGTTTTCTTTCTGTAGGTGACATAAGTTTTGCACGAAAACGAATCAGAAAATTCGGTTTTCGTTCTCCCAGGACCGCTATTATGGCGTCCTATGGGGGAACGCCGCGAACGCCTGTGTAGCAAGCATCCACTGCTTGCTACACTGTAAATACATTTTAAAACAACCGTGGTCTGCCTGAAACAGGACGTGCGTCAAGTTATACCTACCTACTTATTTACTGCACTATTTATCTCTTCCCAACCAGAGTATGTACAGTTGGCTAAATAAACTGCAATTTAGTACCATGTCGTACCGAAAAAGAGCTTATTAGCAGGCTGCACGCTGTCTTTCAATAAGTCAACTTTAAAGCGATGGTATGTACTATAATTACCTGAATCATAGGTAAACCTTAGGCGCTAAAACCAGTTGTAATCTAAGTAGTTTAGCAGGTTATAATGTAATTCTCTGAAATGGTAGGTATCAGGCCGCAAATTGGATTAGAATTCAGTTACCAGCCTGGCTTACCATCTCATGTCGCAGATTTAAGGCATGCCCCTAGAGATCAGATGTAGCCTTCGGAATATTGATCTAACTTACTGGTTAAGCAAGTATACTCAACATTTATTGAACTATTTGAATAATGCAGAAGCCTGGGAGCCATACACTGTGGCACAAATGTCTGTTCTATTATGAGATAAAAATAACAACTGGAGAAATATTAAATGCTGATGCCTAAAGATTACGAGTTTCGCTCTGTGTATAGACACCGAACTTGATTTATTGATCTTTCTATGTTTGGGTTCACATCACTAACGTAACGAAACCTATATGAAAATAATACCTCTTCTCTAAGTATTGTAATTACGTGGCCAAGAAATATTGCGATGGTCAAAAAAGTTGCAGCGTGTATGCAACTGGGATATTGATATTGGTTTAGTGTTGGTACGCATCAAAGCAAACTCCTCACAATTCCCGCACATTCCAGAACGTGCAAGGATGTGATGATGCGGTAGAACCGAACCAGACATAGATAGATAGAAAATATTTTATTGCACACTTAGAAACAATTACATAACGTGAAAATAAGTGGCAATTGGCAGTCGTATCATACATTTCATAGATCCTAAACATCGGTGGAGGGGCAGCTTTATGTTTTACTCACAGAGACATACGTGATACGTATGTCTCTGTGAGTAAAACATAAAGCTAGAAGTAAAACATAAAGCTAAAAATAGGTATTCGTATGTAGCTCAAAACACCCAATATAATCTTTGGTGCTGAGGGTTCAGTAAACTTGAATGCTACTGATAAACAAGATTGTAAATATTGTTCCAAGTTGAATATTTACGGGCGGGTCTGGCGGCTGAGTCTCTTCTTATTTGCATTTTTGTAAAAACCTGTATTTTCTTTGTCATCCAACTGACATATCAACACTTGTATATTTAAATTGATTAAAATATGATGGCATCATATACATACCAGGCAAAATTAGAGCTTTGTCTCGTCGTACGTTGATCTGATATAATCCTTACTAATATTATAAATTGGAAAGTGACTCTGTCTGTCTGTTACCTTTTCACGCCTAAACGGCTGAACGGATCTCAGTATAATTTGGCAGGGAGGTAGATGGTACCCCGGGGACGGACATAGGCTACTTTTTATCCCGGAAAAAAGTAGCATAATTTTGTACATTAGTATGACTAACGACAACATAAAATTAATTAACATTTGTACAGAGTTGTATTTTAGGAATAACAGAGCTACTAAAATAGTGTTTGCGAACCCACGGACAGAAACTAAAAGATAAACTATGATGTTGCTTATTAATATTATGTATATAAAATGTTTTCTACCAGCTATCGATAACCGAGTAGGTATCCATTTTGTCAACGTGAGTCACTAAAACAAAGTTATTTCGTAGGTACTTTTAACATGATAAAATAAAACTGTTCATGTAAAATATAATTCTCATTACGCTGACAACACTATAGTGAAAATGTATTCACATTTTCAAGTCTAGCGGCCGAAAGAATCTGTCTATCCAGGAATAAACGCGAGAATCCACACAGGCACAAGGTAAAATCAATACTGAAATAGGCTTCGAAAAATAAAACATGGTGGCTTGCCAATTAGGTATTCGAATGGTATGCAAAAACATCGACAAACTGTGAAATCGAAGTAATTTTAAACACAGTTGAAAGTATGCCATTGCATGACCTAGCAATATAGTTCTTGTCTCGTCGAAACGGCTCTCAAACTTAACAATAACTTATGTAAGTACAGCTAGCTACTGCAACTGAAACCTTTCACCTCACTCGCCGGTTTCAGGGACATGAAAGCAAGCAACCAAAATATATGAAAAGAACAAAAGCGTCGAATCTAGAACGTTTTAACAGTTTTACATTTAATGTATTTGGTGCCTGGCTCTGTCGATAGTTATTAGTTATTTATCTGATTATATTTATTAGAAACTATTTTCTGCCTGCGGTTTCGCACGCGTTCTTTCTATAGCAATGTTTATATGTTATTTGTATCCCATGGGAACTGATTAATAGGATAAAAAGTAGCCTATGTTAGACCCCAGACTTAGAGCTACACCTTTACAATTCAGCTCAATCTGTTCAGTAGTTTCGGTGTGAAGAACTAACAAATATACTTTTATCAATGCATCAATCCGTTCAAACTTCTGCATTTATAGTAGGGTACATATTAGTGTGACGCTGACGCTTCCACGGTTCCACACTGAAGGTACTTCTTTCGCATCATTATGCAATCTGTGGAGCAACATTTTGAACGATACTCAACAAAAAGTAACTTTATCGTGGATGCACCATTAGAAAGTACATTTTTTTTTAAATCTGCGATGATTTTGTCGTGCCTTGTCGTTTTTAGATAGAGCTTGTAGATACCTACTTTCCTACATCGTATTGCACACGTAAGCCGAATAACAGGATTCCATGGACATGACTTGTGGTCATGATTCACCAGAGACCCACTGGAGTTGGCTTCAACAATATCCGAGAAAGAAAGCCGACACAAACTCATAATAACATGATGATTCATTTTGAAATGTAAATAATGTAAGTCGTTCGTCGACGCACAGTTAATTTACCTGATAATATCTAGGATTAGAGCATTGATTTGAGGCCTATGTCCAGCAGTGGACTGATATAGGCTGATAATGATGATGATTTTTATTTCATATAGTTTATTATCTAATATTAGTTTATTTTTATTATATTACTAGCTGCAGCCCGTGGCTTCGCACGCTTTTTTCCGGAATAAAAGGTAGCCTATGTCCGGCCCCAGGATACCATCTACCTCGCTGCCAAATTTCACCGAGATCCGTTCAGCCGTTCTTGAGTTATAAATAGTGTAACTAACACGACGTTCTTTTATATATATTTTTATTTTTGTGTAGTTTATTCATACGAGTATACAAGTAGATTTGTGGAGGTCATTCCTACAAATGTCGTGTTTAGGTACCTGTTAGTAACATGATTATCAGAACATGACCTAATATTAAGTTTGTTTTAAATTATTGAAATGAGATTGGTAAAACTTAATAAATAAATGATGAGCATTGAGCATAATATGAAAGACAATTATTGTCTTTCTATCTATGGACGTGAAGATTTCCTACACGCGCTGAAGGTTCAACTTCCTTGCTTATTACTTGAACTTACACAATGGTTTAAGTTATGTCATGTGACGTACCTCCGTTTCCTCATGCTTAGGTTCAGCGATAGTATGTAAATGAACATCCCTGCCTAAACTTTATGAACTAGAAACTAGAAGCACAAGACGCCTTCACAGACAAGAATAAAATCAAGCTATTGTTATCACATGATAACATTTGTTACATGACAATAAATAATAAAATAGGGTACACACACATCTCTATAACAGTATGTACTGTCTTACCTACACAGTCGTTTTGATAGATAATTATTTTGTTGATAATCCCAACACATTGATAGAATATTGCTCGACTCTTTAATTAATATCACAATATTCATAATCAGTGCCTTAGAACAGACAAAGGAGATGTTAAGGCTTTTCTCGACGCTTCGGTACGTTTCAGGCTCTATTGTAACTCGGAGAAATTATGTCGGATTAAGAGTACCGACATAATGGCAGCTCTTAATTATTTGGATGAGATTTTATGATTGGTATAGCTTTCTCTACCTACAACACAACTTGCCTGTTTCGGTCGGGCTGCAGCATACTTATACAATACGAATATTAAGTGTATGCATGCCCAACATGCCTTTACTGCATGCCTCAGGTTGATAATGCTGTGCGTCGTAGAGCGTGTTCCTGGCGTGTGTGTCCCCTGAAATATAGACCTGTTATAGGCGAGAGCTATACTTAGCACCCATTCTTTAAGTACTTACATGTATAGAATGTGATTGACAATGACGTCCCATCCACCAGTGATGGATGGGTCGATCACCCATCAATTCCATTCTTTATGTACGCAGGATACCACGTTATACCACGAACACTAAATAACCATACTTCGTGGATGTAGAGGCGATGAGATGAGATTATGATACAATCATAATGTCATTGCTTCTACATCCACGAAGTACATATGTATGTTGTGTTGTGTATTACACAAAAATTATAACTTCTACTTCCTCAACCTCAGGCGGTGTCTTCAAATCAAATGGAATCATTTATTTGCAAACAACGGGCTTTTGAGGTTTTTATCTTTTTACATTATGCTTTCACTACAAACCTTCGATACGAACTGTACCACTTGTTCCAGCCACCAACCTGACCGCCTCCGTAACCCTGAACGTCCCCGCCAACGCGACCGTCGTCAACGGCTCTTGCGCCGGCGAAAACCAGTTCATCCAGCTGAGCTGGCCCGTCAAGAACAGCACAGTCGGCAACACCATGGCTCTGTACTACCACCGGAACCAGACCACCAAGATGTATGCGCTGGAGAGTCTGGAGTTCGCCCTGTCGCCTGATCAGTTCGTCAATGCCTGTAAGTTTCGTATCATTTGGAACAGTAACAATGGCTAAATGATTTCATGAAACTGATAACAAGAACATGCAGTTTGCTTAGGACTATTTCTACCAGCTTACTCTTTCGGAAGTCTAATTCAGCACTATACAGTATCCAATGCCACATCGAAACCACAGTTTCTTACTAAGAATATTTGCCCTTTTTAAAAAGTAACCGTAAACAACACTAAGAACACGGACGACCAAAACCGAACCGAGCATTGCTCACTTGAAATTAAAGATTTGCTACGTAACAATGTTATGTTTCGTTAAATTCAAAGATATCACTTCATTTTTACTCACAAGGATCTTTGATAGGTGGACGCATTCAATGCTGAGGTAAATGTAATATCTCAGGCTTATTCTGAAATAGAGTATAATGCCGCATTGTATTACACAGCCACCAACAATGTGATGGTGCTGCGGCACGCGGGCTGCGAGTGGCAGGTCCCCCTCACCAGCTCGTACCGCTGCGCGCCCGCCAGCCGCCTCAACCTAACGGCGGCCGAGGGCGCCGTGGGCGCACTCAGCATCTCGCGGCTGCAGGAGGAGGCCTACAGGACCGCCGCCAACACCAACTTCAGCGCAGGTCAGTGATAGTGTGCTGAGTGAGGCTTACAGGACTACCGCCAGTTCTAAATTCAACGCCGCTTCTGTTCGTACCAGTCATAGTGCATTGCATAGTCAACTCGAGGCACGGTGCGACTCTCGCGCGAATCAAAAAGGATAACACTAGCTGCAACACAGCTGTGAACGAGCAGGGCGTAACAGTTAATTGTTGGACCATGCTTGCATGAAGTCTTTGGTCTGCACCCGCAACCCAATCCGAGTGTTCTCGTCTGTGTGTATCATTGTAGCTGTCAACCGGTTGGGTGATTTCAATTATTTTCAAAGAAAGCTAATATATCTGGGAATTGGGAGTGTTTATGAAAATAAATAAATAATGCTCTACAATCCACACAGCATCATCTAGCCCCAAGCTAAGCAGAGCTTGTGTTATGGGTACTAGATAACTATAAAAAAAAATTATGCAGGTTGTTCAATGTCCATGTTAGGATGGCATTCATCAGCTATAACAGGGCGCTATATCTAACAATGTATGCAGGTTATCCAATGTCCATGTTACGATGGCATTCATCAGCTATAGCAGGGCGCTATATCTAACAATGTATGCAGGTTGTCCAATGTCCATGTTACGATGGCATTCATCAGATATAGCAGGGCGCTATATCTAACAATGGTCGGAGGGAAAGTAGTTGTTCGTGTTCATAATGTGAACATGTGATTCCTGCAAGCGAGTGTCATTCGGGCGCGCACGCCCCGTTATCGCACGTCTGGCGCGCTATCGTGCTGCTTTGTAAATTCTGCTTTATCTGCGCCAACGTGCGACATGTTGGAAATATATGTGCCTACTACTACGTTGCTCACTCAATGCCTACAATATTTTATTTATGTACAAGTCGTCGTTAGTTTTATGTTGGAAATAATTAGGAAATATTCTTTGCCTACGAAATCAGAAAGTAATAATGTGATAATTAATTCAATCGTTTCGTTATCGGTATAACTTTGTTGATAATTTTCCTCTAGATAAGTATTTTGAAATTCGATACTAGTTGATTATTAACTGACTTTGAAAGGAGGAAATTCTACGAGTATGTTTGGCTGTATGTATTATGTTCTCCGATTTCTCCGTAAACTGTGGACTGATTTGGATGGTTGTTTTGCTTTTGTATCGAGAATGATCTCGGGAGTGGTTCTATAAATATTTTATTCCCGAGGGAACACTAATTGTCCAACAAAACTGTTTAAATGTAAACTATTTTGAAGTCTGCTTTTAATTAGTTAGTTGTGTAAAAAACATAAAATTATGTCGAAAACGTTTAAATTAAAATTTGGTATTATATTTTGTGGACCGGAGAAAAGATGAGATAAAGTAGGTATGAGTACAACCACTAAACAGTTTGTTAAGAGCAGACATGACACCGTATGTCGAGACACCTCAGGTCGGTGTTATGCTGGCAGCAGACAGCGCCAGCATGTTGATCTGTATCATAATAAGAACAAGCGATGTTCTGGTAACAACGCCCAGCCCACACCGCTAAAGCTAGAAAGCTGAAATTTGAAAATAGTGTTATTGTAGTGTAAATAGTGTTATACCTTTTACTACACGACCTCCCGCTAAGAAGGGATTTTTCGAAATTCTACCCCTAAGGGGGTGAAAAACGGGGTTGAAGTTTATTTGGGGTTTTTTGTAACTCTTTAACCAGTGGCCCAATTAGCTTGAAACTTACAGAGAATACTAAGAATATAAAACTATTGAACACGTGTTGCAGGATTTTTAAAAACATTCCTGAAAATGGGGTAAATCGGGTTAATTAAGTTTGTGATCCGTAATATACTATAAATAATGAAACACGTATTTTTTATTTTTACTAAACTACCCCAAGGGGGTGTGCAAACGATTAC
Organism: Eupithecia inturbata; assembly: GCA_963662085.1. NCBI lineage: Eukaryota > Metazoa > Arthropoda > Insecta > Lepidoptera > Geometridae > Eupithecia > Eupithecia inturbata. The sequence continues at coordinate 929,204 of OY759180.1, read as the reverse complement.
CACGCGGGCGAAGCCGCGGGGCGCAGCTAGTTTCATTATATTTGAATAGGACATCATTGACATCAACAACACGGGAGAGTGCAGCGCTGTGTGACGCGTTGGCTCGATGCAATCTCAGGGGGTGAGCTGAGCTTCCAACATTTAGTGGTACCTCGTCAAATAAGTCTTAAGGAGGTAGTCGTTCCTCCTAAGACAATCTTAGAAGGAACGACTAAAGCGTCGAACTGTACGTTTCTCCCAATCAAGCGACGACGTTCGTGCAGAACACGCGACGTTCGGTGAACAAACGATTGAACCAACCACGCCAAGCACGGTCGGACCGTTGCTGCATGATCGATAATGTTGCGGAGCGTACCTTCATCTCGATACAAATATCTGCAAATGCATTCAGCTTCGACGCAATCTAACCCGTATGTTATCTTCCAGGACGCGACTGTGGCAGTAGCGACGTGCCCGACGCGGTGCCGATCGCGGTGGGCTGCGCGCTCGGAGGGCTGGTGCTGGTGGTTCTGATCGCGTACCTGGTCGCGCGGCGTCGTAGCTACACCCAGGGATATCTCTCCATGTAAACGGTGAGTATTGTCCTCTCTAGGAGAAGCTAACTCGCGGGCGGAAGCTCGTAGTACCTACTCCAAACGCTAAATACACTTCGGCAACAACTCGACGATCGTACTGGTCTGAGTCCTGAGTTCGAATCAGTTATGGAATTTAGTACAGCCTCTAGCGTTCGGAAATGGAATTACGCAAATCCAATACAACAGTTAGAACGTCTCGATACCGAGTAACCGAACTCAGGGAATGTCAGTGAACGACGAGGTGAGGTGAGGAGAGGTGTCTTCACGAAGGTGTTCGTTATGACGGGCGATCCTGCAGTTCACGCATGTCAGTGAAGTACCAATAACCCTGTATATTGATTTTTAGTAATACGTTTCTTATATAATTAATTCCTACAATAATGGCACTAGTTATTTTTTTTAAATGGTGTGATGGAATATGTTTTACGGTTTACGAGAAATTACTGTTCCCCTGTATATTCCTTGTAAAGCGCAGAACATATAAAAAAAAACAACTAAAATATCAGAATGTCGCGCGAATCTGTGTCAGATTCCGTGTTGAAGACTCGGAAACAAAGTTTCTGAATACCCCTGCTGGTCATGGTTCTTTTGGTGGCGAATATAGCGGTGCGGCGCAGGGATAGCTCTTCTGGTACAATTATGGGCGGCGAGTGGATCCAGCAACAGGCCAGGGTGGTACCTAGGTAATGGAGAGGCCCATACATAACACCATCCTCAGTCAGTATCAGGCGCAGCTAAACATTCTGCTTGTTGTCTTGTTGTTCCGTTCTGATGTCGTTTTACACCGGTTTTCCTATATTCTGCGTGAAGCTAATAATATTGCCCAGACGCCCAATTAAAACACAAATCAGCGTCATGCGACTTGGAAGGCTTATGTGACTCGAAGTCGTGATAATAATAAGCAATTTAAAATAGGATATTTTCTGTATATTTAACGAAAGTCTTTCTTTATTTTCAGGTACCACCACGACACGTGAAGGTCCTCATAACACGTAGACGAATAAAAACAGGTTAAAATTATTCCTTCATCACCATCAGTCATTGGATCATCGTAGATCATCGGTATAACATTTACATGAATCATTAGAGTATGTCTCATATTCCCAGCATGTCATAACATAATGGAAGGTTTCTGAGGGTAGGTAGGGAAAAATAATTGCTCAAGGCTATTGAACGTTGGTAACACCATGACGTAAAGAATCTGAGAGATGACGCAGTGTTTTGGTTTAATTAAATTAAAAGAGTCCATTTATCTTATCAGAATTGTTGCCAGATCTAAAAAAATGGGAGGTTTAATATTGCCGGTCTTATAATCATTATGTTAATTTCTGCCATAATAATATAAAATTAGGCAAGTGGTTAAATAATTTGTAATTATATCAGAAATTATTTTTATTTGTATCGTTTTATTCAATACTTTGTTTGTTTCTGATTATATTTGTATTGATTATTGTGATTCTTATTATCCAAAGATATTATTCTTCTTAGTTTTATAATACATAACCGATTCGAGTACCATTATAGTTAACTAATGAGGCGCGGGTGTAGGTTCATATGTATGAGGCGTCCTCTGCCTTTCCTAACAAAAACAACCTTGTATAGACTACATAAGGTTGATTTTGTTTCGTCACGTGAAGTCATCGTTTAGTGTCTTGAAATAGGGACGACAAACTATAATAAGTGAAACAGTTGCTTGCTGGACGATTTCATTATTATTTAACTAAATATAGATATACTTATTCCTCCATGTTTCATTATCCCGTAGTTCACGTAGAAAATGGCAACATTATTAACATTTCATACTAAAGTTGCCAGTGTCAATGTAAAAAATATAGCAATGAGCGAGCCAGCGTTGGAACAAGGATTATCTTGCGTTTAAGTAAATAATATTCGAGCAGTTGACAATCACAGAAACATGCTCTTCGAAATAATAACGAAACGTACGTAGGGCTACGATAGGAGCTCAAATTGGGACCCTATTCTATTCTCGACTGGAGTTCACTAACAGGTTCTATTTCAGAACGAAATTCCGTTTCATGAAGCCTACCAAGTATATAAAACTGTAGGTGAAGTGATTCCAGCCAGTCGAGTAAAGGAGTAAGTTCCTCTGTTACAAAATCGATTTTGCGATACTATGCGCGTAGTATTCTCGCTAGGTGCCGCGCTGAAGCGAACACACTGTCGCGTAGTATTCTCGCTAGGTGCCGCGCTGAAGCGAACACACTGTCGCGTAGTATTACATGTTGATTTTGAGGTGAGAAGTAAGAAAATAAATGTTTTTTATTGCCTTATTATTGTTTAATTTCTCCTTAAAAAAGCGTTAAATAAATACGTACATTATTTATTTACAACTAGATGTATGTACAGATAATTCTACTGAACACAATTCATAATAAAGTTGTAAATGTTGTGACGGTCGAAATGCAATTTTCTGACTTAAAGCTGTAGACATGTTCTTATTTACAATTGTAAAATTTTAACAAACTTAAACCTAGGTACATACTACGACAGAATTTTATGTTGTAATTTCATAAGTGCACTTCAGTTACTAATTGAAAACAAATACATCTTAATTGGAACGTAAGACCGTTAGTAAAAACTTAATGCTAACCTGTGGCATTTATTTACAATGGCTGATTTAGGTAAAACTAGAACAAATACAAATACTGGTGAAAATTAAGTACCTACTTATTTACAGTGAGTATTGAGTATTAATTAATTTCTTATCATTATGTGATGGTAGAACACTAGAACGAAGTATTTACATAGCCTCCGCCTCTAAACGAGACTTGGAAGAAAACATGCAGTGTGGGATACTTAGCTAATGGATAAAGAACCTAAGTTTAAGTAAATTTTGGTGTAGTTTAAAGTGAATATTTACAATTAGGATTGGCAATGCCACAACAAGTCTACTGGCCTACTGTCTTCAGGTAGGCAAGTGTTCGGCAAGTATTAAACATAGATGTATCTAACCACTTTGTAATTGTTAGAGTATTCTACTTAGAATATAAACTGCATGGCACTGTTTCGGTAAAATCTTACTCTTTATATAAGGCACATTGCGGACAATTTTCTTTAATCTGTTGTATTTCCACTTTCAGTTTGTTTCCCACTCGCCGGAATCTCAGCGTTATCTCCATGGAATAAAGTTCAATCTACTGCGCTATAGGGCAGGAGTCCATGAGCACGTTGTGCAAAGACTCCATGTCGGCCCAGTCCTTGGTCTGTGTGCCGATGGTGACGTCACGGATGCAGCCTTTGAAGTTCTCTTTGCCTCCTTCTGTTGTGTCCGTGATACCCTCTGGAAAGTGGGAGAATCTTGATGAAATATTAAGCTTCAGAATTGAAAAAAGTAGAGAGGGTTTTTTCTACTTAATGTGTAAATTTGTCTGTCTCCTTAATAAGGCTGCCTCGCACTGCAACAGGCTAGCGCATTGTCTAGCTACTTTTACTTAGTGCCTACTGCATAGTTATGGTAGATGGTGGCCGCTCTGAAGGCGTCTGAAGGCTTGCTCCGGCAGCCCGCCGTCGAGCGTCAGAGTCATCCTGGCAGCGTGCTCCCTCGCTCCTAGATACACTCACCTGGCAGGCCTCCCAGATACAGCGGTTCATGCGAGACAGGAGCATCAGACTCGTCCAGCAAGGCGGAATGAGGCGCGGCTTGCACCGGCAGCCCGCCGTCGAGCGACAGAGATAGTCTGGCAGCGTGCACCCTCGCTCGCACTGCGCGCCATGTCCCGTCGCAGACGGTCGCGTCGCCGCCGACGACGGTCGAGACGCGCGACCACTCCGTGCCCGGGGACTGCTGCCGGCTTAGCACCACCTGGGGTTATGATGGGATGGTTAAAAGGTACGTGGTAACGTAACATGGCATAACATGGCAAGGTAACATGGCCGTTCCCTAGCAGAATCAAATAACCAGTGTTCATGTCAAACTAGCTCTGGTTTTGTCAATTGGTATTTACATTTCGTTCATAAATATCTGTCTCCCAGGCACACAGGCACGGGGTAGGTTAGAAAGTGTGTAGAGATGCTGAGTTGTGAATCTAGTAGCATCATGGTGCCGAAGACACACGTGAGCAGGCTAAACGAGGACTCCATCCACGTTTAGCCCTTGCGGGTCGCACCGCTGACGAATAGCAGTGAAAGTCTTCACTAGAGATCTATCAGAGATACTCCACTTACAGCCCCATGCTTGAGTTCCAGCACCAGCCCCGTGGCGGCCAGCAGCACGCCTCCCGGCTCCGTGGTCCGGAACTGCAGGGACAGCTCGAGCGCAGAGTCGGAGCTGCCGCCAGATGACCACGTGCTCGACCATGTGGCATGTGCGTCACCTGCAAGAGGTGAGTGGACAATTTAGAACTTTGAAATGAGATTCGGAACAGTGACGTGATAACAAACGTTAACCGCGAAATTTGATTTGTTTCCGTATCAGATCCGGGAAAGGGATCGGCTAATGCGACGCGACGGTGAGATATCTCACAGTCGCGTCGCGTCTTCAAGGCAGAGTGAACCAAACAAGAGTCTGGCGGGGCGATGTCGTTAGGTACAATGATGTTTATTCTACCTTAGACAACTCGTTCATCGTTGTCTAGGGTGACCATGCTAAGCCTGCTGAGTAGTGTGCGTTGTAAAAGGAAATTTCATATCCAAATAATACCTCTAGTTCACGCGGTGCAATACTTTTTGAGGATGTGTACAAAACACCTCGACAATGTGCATAAAGAGAAGTTCAGCGCTCGGAGGGAGAGGAAACAGAGTCTTGTCTACGCGCGGAATCTAAATGTGAACTGACCGCCGAAGTAAGCTCCTCGCTCGATGGTCGGGAAGCACTGGCCCACGCCGTGGTGCGCCTGCGCGTCACGCACCAGGTCCTCCGCCCGCCCGTTGACGGACACGCGACGCACGCAGCCGCGGAAACCGCCGAGACGTATTATCTGCGAGGGGAAATGGTACCTATCATAATTATCTGCAAGGGGTTGGAAGGACGAAGTAAAATCGAAAATGGGACTTGGGTACGAGCTGGACGGACTGTACTTCATTCATCATCACCATCCGCAACCCGACTTCACTCACTGCTGGCTAAAGGCCTCCGAGTTCTTGCGTCCTAAATTTATTACCTAACGAAAAAAGGGGAAATTCAACCGTTTTCCAGAAGGTCTGTTGAAACTTAAAAAACTAGTTTCCAATGGTGACGCAGACAAGCCCGTACCCACGACGACGCACAGCTGGAATGGCTCCCGTGCGCATGTTCGGACCCTTCTGTAGCGCTGCGGGGGCCGGCTGCGAGTCTTACTTCAGAGGTTAAAAAGTTCGTTGTGAAAGCTGTTCACCGGATCACGCACCGTGGGAGCTTTTGCAGTTGACCTTTACAATGAACAAAACATACTTCGGTTTTTCGCAAGAGCCTTAGATCTTAAATGCTAGTGACGATGTACTCACAGAGTTGGGTATGTTGGGTAGCGTGGGCGGCGGCGGAATGCCTCCCACGTAGAGCCGCTGCGCGCGCGCCGCCACCGTCGCGTGCGCCGCGCGCGCCTCGCCGCCCTGCGACAGCGTGCAGCGCGCTCGTGACACGCGGATTGATACCTGGAACGTAACAGAGAACGATCATTTTAATTGAGAATCAAGCCACAACTTTTTGTCTATCTAGAATCGGACTAGTAGCAGAACTACTAGTCCGATTCTAGATAGACATTATAAAGTGGTTCACGGGCGCGCGCGTGCAGCCCTAATGGTAAGCTAAAAGGTTACCGTAGAGACCGACAGTTGTAGTGTTGTTTAGGGAGGTCGTTGACTAGTGGCCCAAGTAAGTATAATCATTGTCCTACACCAGAACATTAAGAACTTGAATCTAAACACAAGAGTCTTACAAATTGTCTACAGTCCCGTAAAAAGTTTGCCAATAAACATAACAGTTTTGATGAGAACCTCCCTATCTCCCAATTATCAAAAAGGACGTCAATGCTCACACAATCAAAGCTTTTCTAAAGCTAAAATAAAACACGACTCAGTAATTGCTAAACAGAATCTACGAGCGTGAGTAAATTGGTAGTTACTGAACACTTCTTTTTGTTTTTATTTTCAGTAAATATATATGTATATAACTTAGAAGACTTTAGTAATTATAAGAAAATAATCACTTACAGATTTCCACTCTCCCGTAGTGACGTTGGAGGCAAGCGCTATCTCTTTCCTCTTCCGACCGCGCACGATGAGCCGCAGCCGTCCCTCTCGCACCACCAGCGCCGTGTAATGCTTTGGTTTGTTCTTTGACCCCTAGAATAGATGTCAGAAATGTATTTGTCCTCGTCAAGTTGAGTTTGAATGTAAGCCATTTGCCTTTTTAGAAAGTTTTCGGTCAATAGGTCCAAAGGTCCCTCTAATCTAAAAGAAGCTGATAAAGAGTGATAAAGAGGTAATCCAGACAACTCCTTGACCAGAGATTACTCATAATGGCATACAAAAAGTGCCCGATTAACTATTGCTAAAAGAGAGTTTCATTGGTGTGCTCTTATGATTGAGACGCGCGCTAGAGAGTCCAGCTAAGTTCGGAATATATAAAAAAATATTATTATTTAATACATGAGTAGGAATGCCTACTACATTTTATATATAAATAATACAAGGTTCTTGAGTTTTTGAGTTCTGAAAAGTGTAATTTTTAACAACTGACTCATCAAAACCATAAAACCTAAATGTGAAAACTAGCCAAGTTCATTCAAATAGTGGCTTCACCCATAAAAGAGCTGAAATCGTATACTCGAGCTGAATCGTAATTCTGAAAAACTACCATGCGGATCAGTTGGGTATAGGGTGCACAACAACCCAGTTTCGGCTTGGTACATGAATAACGTGGCACCTTGTAGATAGGTGCCAAGTTTCATAGCAGTTCCTTATCTTAATTTTTACATTCTATCATTATTTAATTTGTGTCTTGGCAAGACCAACATTAAAATAATGCGGGCCAAGACACAAATTTAATAATGAAAAAACGTACAAATTAATATTAGGTCCTTACATATGAAATTAGCGTTTTTCGTACTGGCCACTTTAATTACAAATTTCTCCTCTTTGGTAAGGAATTCCAAATTCAAATTTGTACAGCTATAGACTCATGTATTTGTGCTTCGATGATCGTCATTCATTTGTTTTTTTTCTTCTGTTTTTTTCTGTTTGCGTCACTCATTTTACAAAATGGAAAACTTAAAATATCGCATTATTTACGAGTACGAGTTCCGCCGTGGCACTAGTGCTGCGGAAACAACTCGAAGGGTGAATGATGTGTATTGCGGTCGTGTTGCAAAAGAAAACACAGTTCGTTTTTGGTTCCAACGTTTTCGTTCTGGAAATTTTGACCTGCAGAACAAGCCCCGTGGACGGCCTGAGACTCAAGTTGATAATGAAGAGTTGAAGGCTATTGTGGAAGCGGATCCATCGCAAACCACGTCCGAGTTAGCTGCAGGCTGCGATGTTAGTGATAAAACTGTTTTAATTCACTTGAAGCAAATTGGGAAGATTAAAAAGCTTGAAAGGTGGGTACCTCACGAATTGACTGAAGCAAACCGGCAAACGCGCGTCGACTGCTGCGTTACATTACTAAACCGGCACAATAATGAAGGTATTTTAAACCGAATCATTACCTGTGATGAAAAATGGGTTCTTTACGATAATCGGAAGCGCTCAGCGCAATGGTTGGATCCTGGCCAGCCAGCCAAATCCTGCCCCAAGCGAAAATTAACCCCAAAAAAGTTACTTGTAAGCGTTTGGTGGACTAGTGCCGGTATTGTTCATTACAGTTTTCTCAAATCTGGCCAGACTATTACGGCTGATGTCTATTGTCAGCAATTGCAAACCATGATGGAAAAGCTAGCGGCTAAACAACCTAGGCTGGTCAATCGCTCCACGCCACTGCTGCTTCACGACAACGCTAGACCACACACTGCGCAACAGACGGCTACTAAATTAGAAGAGCTTCAATTGGAAAGTCTAAGACATCCTCCGTACTCCCCGGACCTTGCTCCAACAGATTACCATTTTTTTCGAAATTTGGATAACTTCTTGCAAGGGAAAAAATTCAACTCCGATGGGGCAGTCCAAATCGCCTTCAAAGATTTTATTGATTCCCGTCCGACTGGTTTTTTTAGTAAAGGGATCAATGAACTACCTATAAGATGGCAAAAGTGCATAGAAAATAATGGTTCATACTTTGATTAATTAAATATATTATATTAAAAAATATTCGACTTTTTGTTCCTCCCATACAAAACGCCAATTTCATATGTAAGGACCTAATATTATGAACTGCTATGAAATTTGGCACCTATCTATATGATCTCAGTTCTTTTATCGGTGAAGCCACTATCTGACCGAACTTGGCTAGTTTTCACATTTATGTTTTTGATTAGATTAAACTTACCGGTACTAATAACAACAGTCCATTATCAGCATACGTCCGTATCTGCATAGTGACGGAGAGCACGGCAGCGCGCTTGGGCGTGCGTAAAGTTGCGTGCGACCCGCGCGCGTCGCCGAACTTTACCGCGCCCGCTTCTACCGTGTATGAGGAAGTCTAGGGACAAAGGTCGCACAATATTTCATCTAATTAGGCTCTTTGCGGGGGCAAAGTCTTCTTTGTTGATGGTGACACCAATATCTAAAGATCGCTCCAAAACTAAAATGTTCTACTACAACCTGCATTGCAGCTTTGAAAATATACCTACTAAATCAACTGTTTCTATGAAGTTCCTTTGAATTAGATCGATCGTAGAAAAAGTCCTTTGCTGGTTAGCTACGGTTTTCTCTTTGTGGTTTTGAAAAAACCTAGTAAATAACTATACCTTGGTGCAAGACGAGTTATCATTCCGGGCGTGCAAGGCGCGAGGCTCCGTTCGGGGCGGCGCGCGCGGGCTCTCCTCGCCGCGGCCCAATTGCGCTTTACTCCATTTAATGGCGGTTTCTAGGCCTATCAGTCTGCAAATTATGAACAAAGATTGCAAATTATGGCCGTAATCTTAAAAAATTGGAAACACTGTATTAAACGTTGTGACTGTATATATACACAACATACGTACTTACTTGTTACGAGAGTGCTGGTGTTGTGTTCACTGATTGAGAAATGAGGGGTTGCGGGTTTAAAGGAGACTGCGAGTACAAAGAATGCGGATTTGTGATTGAGGCAAGAGAACTATGGTAATGTTGGGCTTATTTCACAAGTGCAGAACCAGTCTTTGAAATCCAGTTTGAAATTACAGATCAAAATATTTAAGATTTCGGTCTCGATTCTTGATGTTACTTACTCTGAATCCACAATTAAGTCAGCAATTGTCCCCTTGAACGCGCCATCCGGTATACGTTTCTCCCTGGCCGCCATGCCCACTGCACCTCCGAGAAAGAGGCCTCCTGATCTCGCCGGGTAGGCGTTCCCAGGAAGCACACCATTGGCTACTTCTTCATCGTCCACCCATAGCTCTATCTGAAATATACCAACGACCGACTTAATCGTTTATAACTAGCCCAGGATTTATCTGCAGTATACACATTACAGGCCTTGTCTTTGCCCGGTTTTTGAGAGTTGAAATGGTTTGATGTTGTTGTGTATTATGTAACGACGTATCTACCTGTTTATGAGCTCGCACTATCCGTATAGTGTGGAGTCTTTTGTCATTGACTTTGGTACCGTTGCTTCTCAATCGGACCTCGCCCTTGCCAGCTGCTGCAATTACTTCTAGCTCACCTGCACATAAAAGAAAACTGTTGTGATGTTATGGTTCCACCAGATGTGCGAGGTGTCAAAAGGTGGAATGTGTCAAACTTTATCTATAGAATTGCTTAACAAATGATTGTTGCCGGATTTGATACAGTAGCTGTAACGAGCACCTTTCCGAAAAGACCTGCTAAGAATTAAAATTTCGAAACTTACCATTCACCATAAACAAAGCCAGATAATGCTTATCATCTCCATCATCATCGTCCACTTCGTTATCTGTTAGATTAGCCGGCGCCCGGTACAGCAGCAGCCCATCAGGAGCCTCCGTTCGGAAGGACAGGCCCAGGGCGGCCTTGCGGCGGAAAACGGGGGACGGAAGCTCGATGTAGCCTGAGCCTTCTAAAATCGCTGACCGGAACGTCTGGAAATGGCAGTGAATAGTTTAAATAATGGTACAGCCATCTGCTGGGATGGAAATCATGTTAAAGGTATTCAAGAAATACAAACTATATTGCGTTAAGAGAGAGCGCATCTTGCGCACGTGATTTTCCGCATATAAATACGAAAGTCTGGTTACTGAATGTATCAGACAAAATTGTTAGCATCGATGCAGTTTTAGGCCTGGAAAAACCAATGAGTTACTTTTCGTTCAAGAGAAATGCGTGCTAAGCCACAGGCAGATGCTAGTCTAGTCCATAAATAAGGTGAAGAGAAGAGCGTCCTTACCCTGCCACCACACCTGGGTTCAATCCCATGCCTGGTCGGAGTATCCAGCAGATCGTACCCCTCCCGGTCTACCGTGAGCGCGCCGAGACAGCCGAGCAGAGGGGGCGGCTGGGCCCCCCGCGGCGCGCTGCCCACCCAGTAGGGGGCACCTCCCACCCAGTACGTCGCGTCCGATAGGTCGGGGAGGGAGGCTGCTGATTGTACGGGGGGTGAGGGGGATCCCAGCGTCTCCTGGCCGTTCACGCGCAGGCTGCCTGGGGACAGGGCCGTGTTCAATCAAAAAATAAAATAAAAAATCACACATTTGTTTCAGACATAGCAGTTGACATACTACACAGTCCATATAAAGACAATAATTTTACATAACTACCAGCTACCAGCCTTCTGAAGGCACTGATCGATGGGCACAGCAGCACCATATCATCAGCTTGGCTGATATTGTTCACGTTGACGCCGTCAATCGTCCGACCCGGGTGCCGCTGCGCGGTGGCGGGCGGGGGTGTTAGATTGGAACTGTTTATATTAGTATTTTAGTTAGCAGGCTGTTTACTACTGCGTTGTCTATCATCATCATCATCTCGGCCTAAAGAACAAGTCCACTGAACATAGGTCGACATGGGCCGACATCGACAATACAAAACATTATTGACGACCTCTGAGGCATAGAAGACGTACTGAATTCCCGCTACTGGAAAATTATTTGCACGGGGAAAATCAATTTTGGGCTTGATCATCATTAATTAATTATGCTTGATATTTCAAACGGCATCCCGCATAATGAATTTTAGTTCGACATTTAAAAACAATGCGCTGAAGCATCACAACTTCACAAGACTTTCTCTTACCTGAGCAGTGTTACAGTACCTTTCTCCAGTTTATTGGTAGCGAACACCCGTATGGCTTGCACGTGCTTGGGTCTATTGTCACAGTGGGCGCCGCCGGCCGCGATCCGCAGGCTCGAGCCCGAGTACTGCACTATGAACTCTACGCGGCATGACCGAAGGATCACTGACACTGAGCGGTTCTGGAAGAAGAGGGATGAATTTTATTGATATGGTCTGAAGCAACCAAAATCATATACTTAAATAATAAATAATTCAGAAAGTCACCGATCTGTGGAACTTGAATAGAATGCTACGACGACGATGAGTCATAAAACGAGCGCCCTGTCTTATCATGTGTCTTCAACGCTAGTCTTCCGGCAGAGCCAGCAGGGCAGGTGACTTCACGGATGACAAGACAACCTAGCTACAACAACTTACATTGGCGACATCAACAGCCGAGAACAAGAGTGCGTTCTCATCCCTCGTCCGGAAGGTAAAGGCGACGCTGAACTGTCTGCGGTCGGCGGGGCGCAGGCGCGAGCGGCGGAGCTCTGCGTAGCCGCGCCCGTTCAACCACACCATTGTGGGCTCTCCGCCGCGACTCACGCCGTACCATCTGGGAACAAATATACAGGTGAACAGGTGGAATAAAGCGACGACTCGTGCCCAAGGATGGGCTAAAAAGCGTCGTGAGGTTCGACGACACTACGGGGCATTAATGGCTGCGGCTAGTGCAAGATCGTGGTGGATGGCATAAGCTTCCAGAGGCCAGCAGAGACCTTTTTATCTAGTAGGTACATCATCTGATGCAGCTTTCTATTTGAAAATTGAAGCGCGAGATTGGTTAACTAATGCTGGACTTGGGAATACGGAATCGCTAGATTGCTCTCTAAATATCATCCAAAATAGTCTAAAGCACGACAGGTTCAAAACTGACCATCATCTGCACTTACCGCTGCGTACACCCCGTACACTTCGCCTCCTTCGGCTGCACGTTAAAGTTCCACAGCCCCACAGTGGTATCATCCGCATACAAGGCGTGCACGCAGCCCGGGAGCCCTGCGCCCGTTGGAGCGCCCAGCCACAGCTGAGAGCTGCGGAGGACCACGGCGGAGGGTGCGGAAGTGTTGGAGGCGGTGATGGCGTTGCCGCCTGCGCGTTCTACTTTGAGGTGGACTGTGCTCCATATTCTGGAATAGTTGGTGAGATGAAATTGTTGTGTACCAGTTATTACCTATTACCCACATGGAGTTACTTAAGGTTCGCAAACCCTTTTAACCCCGTTTTTAGGGTTTTGAACCCGAAGGGTGAAAACGGAACCCTATTACTAAGTCTCCGCTGTTCGTCCGTCCGTCTGTCACAGGGGACCTCATGAACCGTAAGAGGTAGACAGTTGAAATTTTCACAGAATGTGTATTTCTATAACAACAAATAATAATAAAATAAATATTCAAATTTAAGGGGGCTTCCAAAAAAAAAACGTGATCTTTTGGCTATTTTTGCTCCTAAAAATATAGGTAATGAAGTTGGAAATTTAAAGGGGTCTCCGAACAAGTGAAAATTTGTTGTTTTTTAAAAAAGTTACAAAAGTTACGGTACGGTACCCTTCGTGTGCGTGTCGATTGCATTTGGCGCTTTATCTATTGTGTATTTGATGTGGGAGCGAATAAATTTAGTTCTCATCCCTCGGCCGGAAGGTAAAGGCGATGCTGAACTGTCAAAGGGCGGCGGGGCGCAGGCGCAGGCGCGAGCGGCGGAGCTTTTTTCATTTTCAATAAATTTATTTTCATTCTTTCTTTTCTTCCCAAACACTAGCTTCTGATGGCGGCTTCGCATGCGCTATGTCTAGATAAACTTTTGTCCCTCCCTGTTTCATCCTTTTATGATTAATTTTGATTTCTTCTATCTTTCAAGATAATCCAGAACCCAACCTCCCTGACAAAGTTTATATAGCCGTTCAGCCGTTTAGTTGTTAAAAGATAAAAGACACTTTTGATTTTTGGATTGGTTTTAAAATACTACGGCCACAGATTGTATAATACTATACTATGTAGTACTACGGCTAAGAATTCCACTGCTCAGAGGCATGCCGTTCTTCAAGGAGTGAATGTTGCTTGCAGCAGCATGAAGTATACCTTTCAATGTCTATCCTATAAGAAGTATGGTCGGCATCATCGTGGGTCGGCTGCAAGTCCTCGGGATGGAGTATAACCCCCTCTCCCGCGCCAAGGTCCCACGCCAACCGGAGCCTCTTGCTCTCTACGGTCAGTTTCATGTAGCGCTCTTTATCCTGAGAACAAAATCGATGTTAGAGGAATAATAATAATAATTTATTCAAAATAACTTAGGACTAAAGGATAACAAAAATCTGTCTATTTTGTGGCCAGAGATAGAAAATCATATCCAGCTGCGCCAGACATCTGAATTAATGCTGAACATTGTCACACAGCATCATCTAGCCTTGAGCTTGTAATAAGGGTACCAGATGACGCCATTGCGACAACCAACATTGGCGCGTGTTGATTATGGCAAAACCCCCCTTGTTTGGGGGAGGCCCGTTCAGCAGTGGACGTAACGTGTGCCGATGAGGTATACAAACATTTATCCCACAGCGAACCTACAACCCAGTGCATCTCTGGCATACCTTTGCTCCCGGCATTACAGAGGTTGACAAATGAATAGTTAACTCACATGTGTATCATCTATCATGGAAAGCAGCGGTCCGTCCCGCACGTAGTTCTCGAAGGAGACCGCGAGCGCTATCTTACTGACTGCGCCGGACGCGATGGAGATGGAGTAGGCACGGGAGCAGCCGGCTGCGCCGAACACTGACGTCACTGATACCGATATCTGGAATATGATGATGGATTTATTTTGTTAGATCTTTCCATAACAATAAGGCAAAAGCTTTTAACTAGCAGGTTGCATCAGTCAGATGAATTGTAAATGTTGAATCTAGTTCGCAAAAAGTCTTATTTAGAGGGTATCTGTTAGGGAAAGAAGTAATAGTTCTTTGCCCGAAACCGAAGATCTTTCGCGAAGACCTTTGCCTTAGCAAAGACCGAGTAACTGGGTGGAGAGACTTGGCTTGAATCTTGAATTAAAAGCAAAATTGCTATTTTAAAATAGAAACAGATCAGCACAGGTCAACAAGGGATGATAATGATGATGCAAATATAAGCGAGCTTGCATGCACTTCAAAAGACGATTAAAGTAAGATGATCTCACCGACTCCGCGGCATGCTTGGCCCGCATCACTTTGTCCGCCAGCGCCCTCAGCGCCGGTGACAGCGTGCTGGCGGCCGCCGAGTGCTGGCGCGCGCGGGCACCGGCCGCCGTCGCCAGCGCCGCCGCCGTCTCCGCGCCGCGCACCGTGTAGCCGCGGATCTGCGACACTGATCAATGTGGTCATTTGTTAACATCACCATCTCGATACACGGAACAGAGGCTCAAGTCAATAGCCATTGGAAACGTATGATCGCGAAAATTTAATAAAAATATATTGGAAAGCGGGACCACACTGACATGTGGATTTGAAAGAGTTGAATGATGTCGAAATAATATTACTGAATAGACTTTGTCGTTCAAAGTTAAAAGCTGGAATTGAAAGTGAATTTGAGCGAAACCTACCATGCTCTTGTGCCGCCCCTAGTGCCGTGTCTCCATGTTTCTGCAGCTCAGCCAGTTGTCTTCTCAGGGAATATCTGTCAACAAACAAAATTGCAAGGTCAGTTTCTATTCCCTACTGGCAGATGATAACTTTTTATTATTTTATTTACCGGCCGATGCTGCATGCGGCATGCTGATGACTGTGTCAGTAATTTGGCGCTCATTTGGGGAAGCTTAGTGGACATAATGCCTAGCCACTGACATACACAGACACACTGACCACTGACACAGTCCACTGACTAGCAAAAGCTGATGATGATATTAACTTTTCTACTCTAGTTGTAGTTACATACCTGACTTTCCTCCTCAGTTCGCTCGCCTCGTCATACAGCGCCCTGGTGGTCGCATACACTCTGTCTGCCTGCTCGTCCGCCGCCGCCAGCGTCTCAGCCACCCTGGCCACCGGCCTGGCCCCCAGCTCCCTCTCCTGCCAGCCCACTCCCCGCAGCACTACGCTGACGAGGTCGGCGCCGCGACGGAGGTGCTCCAGCTGGGTGCGAAGCTCTGGACGATAGCATGGTTTTGAAAAGAAATTGGAAAAATGGGTACATACATATTATAGCATTAATTTAATAAAATCATGTTGTACCTGGATGTTTACATTGATATTTAAAGTTTTCATATTACGCACGGACCTAGGTTTACCTAAATTACGACGCAAGAAATAACTGAAGTCTCTTGCACGTAGGATAACTCTTGCCACCAGAAATTAGGGTATACCTACTCTCGATTCTTACATCTACTGCTATGCTGCAGGTCTATCAGATCGCTCGAGAATGATATAAAAAATGAAACAGCCCAAGAGATGACGCTGTGTGAATTGTTCAGCGTTATCCTACTAATATTACGACGGCTAAAGTTAGTGCCGTTGTGAAGATGTTTGGCCACAGACAACGCCAAAACTATTAAATGGATCTGTCTGAAAACTTGCACACATACAGATGTGAACCTGGAAAAACATATAGGCTATTTTTTATTCACTTCAGTCGACGCACTTACCTTCAGCTTTAGCCAAGACCTCCTCCCCCCGCCTCCTCAGACTCTCCGACGCCACCTTCCCCTTAGCAGCCTCCCTGCCCATAGGCGTGTGTCCCCTGGCCAGCGCGGCCGCCGCGGCTGCGTTCCTGGTGGCCTCATCCGCCTGGGCTTGAGCGTCGCGGACGCCCGCGGCTACCTTGGCCCAGGCTTGCGCGGCTGTTACGCCGAGGGAGGCTGCGGCGCGAGTTCCGGCGAAAACACTGAAAATACACATGTGCTATGATCAGTTCTGCTAGGTACCTATTTAACCCCTATACTCAAACGCAACTCAGATTTAAGCGCTTGCCTCACATCGCGCCCTTATGATAGTTTTTAGTTGCGTTTGAGTATTCGGGGGTTACTTAAAGATTAAAAAGCTAGCGCGATGTGTTTTGTTTTTTCATACATTTATCCATGCTGACGCCACAGATCCAGGGCTCCAGTATACGAAAAACGAAAGGGGATCGCGCCAGCTTTTATAAATTTACGTTACTTATTGGTCTGTCCGCATGCTGGCCGAATCATTGCAAACGTTTTGTTCTTTGCGACGACAGATTGGCCAACCTTTACAAGCATAAAATGGCCCGCCTCGGACAACATGTGAAAGAACCATGATGTATTTAGGAAAGCCGCACAGCGAATGCTTTTATGGGTTTTGGGGTTTTGTGATTGATACCTTTTGTACTTAGCAGCTTTAGCAGATAACTCCTCAACATGCTTCTCAACTTTTTCCAAGTATTTCTCCTTGTAAGTCGGCGTCAGGTTGTAGAGGATGCCTTCCTTCTCTTCAGCGGCCAGCATCAGCACCTCCAGCTCCGCAGCGAGAGTCGGGAAGCGAATGGAGAGGGTCTGGGCTCGGAGCAAGGCGGCTCGTATCTCGTTGGTTAGGTTGTGGGAGGAAAGAGTGGTTACGTCCTGTAGACAGAATTTATTATTAAACATTTGTAGAAATATTCAAGATCAAAACAATAACTCTAATAATTTCTAAAAGAAATTGTATATCCAAGGCAAATAACTCAATGTTTGTGCCCAATCTGAGTCGATGATTTAATCTCCGAAGCACAGCAATAATCGCAAGATCAAAAATCGACCAAGGGCTTTGATAAATGCTTATAGATGAAATTTAAATATCTTACCTCCAAGACCAGTCGGCACCTCAACCCGATATCCCTAACCGCAGCTAACTTAGGTTTGACCCTCCCTTGCAGTTCCGTCACCACATCATCAGCGTTCCACACCGTTTGTGCCAGTTGGGGCAAGTCTGCTGCTTTCTTCTCCCATTCGTCTAGCGCTGAGACCAGCTTGTGCAGTCTTTGGTTCGTGTGTTCGATGCGGTAGTCGTATTCTTGGACCGCTGTTGATTGAACATGCGCCTGGAAAGAGATTAAACTTCGGAAGGAGGACCTAACCTATATCTACTATAATCTTTTCATTCTATGCTGGCCAGAGCTTTGAGTTCGGTGATTCGATAGTATCGTCTTGAGGACGAGACGTTTCAGTTTTGTACGGGGTCCCTATTTGTTTCATGTTCGCACGATAGAGCCGCTGTACCACTACCGACTCACCAAACTCAGGGCCCTGTTCAAAATGTCTAAAAAAACATGTTTTGTTTTTGTGTTAGCAGAGCCAAGCTACTTACTGAATCAAAGACATCATTAGCTCCCGTAACATAATCAGACACCTTCAACTCTTTGATGTGCTTCAACAGATGTCTTGCTTCCTTCAACGCTCGATGCGCGCTCAAATGCCTCTCTCCTCTCGCGAAGTCATCCAACGCTTCTACTTGTTCCCCCAACTTTCTCCTCTGTTTGAGGACATCGTCTAATGCACTCATGCTTTCTAAACTCAAGTATTCTGCCTCCTTGTCTCTTTGTGTAGCTTCTTCTTTTAGATTGTTGGCGTCTGTGAACATTTTATGCTCGATTGTTTCGAGTCGACTGATAGAAGGTTCTAGTTTCTTAGTATGTGCTTGATCGCTCTTCACTTGGCGTAACTCTGTGCGTAGTACTGAACTGTTGTGTGCGAATTCGCGGACGGCTGGGAATGGCTTTGGTATTCGGCTAAGTTCTTCTGGATTAGCTTTACTTCGGAGGTGGGAGGTGAGTTGTTCTATTGAATCTAGTAGAGTTTGGGTGCAATTGTCACACGCTGAAAAAGAATAACAGAAATCACTAACAAGGTTGAAATGGAAAATTTGAATCGACATCCACAGTCCTGGTTTTTAGGGTTTCGAAGATCGGAGATTCGGTTTCAAAACCCTATATGGTCCTACCCTATATAGCCCTGTACCAGTGTAACACGTAAAATCTTATTGAAGACAAGTTTAAAGAAGTATTACATATCGCTGTGTCCATAATAGTTGAGTTCCAGCCTCCGGAACAGGCCGGGTTCCGAGGAGGATATGGCAGCATACACCACATTCACACATAGACAAGCTATCGAAGAGACTTAGTTCTGCAGCGTATGCAGTAAAAAAATCCGTCATCTTACAGACGTTGATACTTCTAGACTAGTTTATTTCAGCTACTTCCATATTGTTATGTCTTATGGCATACTGCTGTGGGGGAACGCTGCAGATATTAACACCATATTTGTGTTGCAGAAGAGGGCAGCAATCTATAATATGGGTCCCAGAGAAAGCCTACGTGAAAAAATCAAGGAAATAAACATAATGACAATACCATGTCAATATATTTATGAAAACTTGTTGTACACTCATAGGAATATCAATCGGTTCCCTAAAAATAGCGACATAGGTACATAATTTAAATACTAGAAATAAGAATAAACTCGCTGTGCCCACAACTAGGCTACACAAGATTAATGTATCTTTTAAAGGGCAATGTATACGCTTCTACAACAAAACTCCTAGTGAGTTACAAAAATTATCAGTAAATAAATTCAAACAAATTGTCAAAACCTTCTTGTGTAAAAAGGCTTACTATAAAATATCAGATTATCTAGAGGATAAAAAAGCTTGGGACGGGATTTGCTCCAACTCGAAAAATAACAACTAACAACTAATTAAGAATTTGACCTTTTCTAAGTGTACATTTATTGTATTTATGGAAATAAAGAGTTTTTGACTTTGAGTTAATAACATTAATATAAACTACATCCTGGCAAGATTTCATTAAGTCCCGCTCAGCCGTTTAGGCGTGAAAGGGTAACAAACAGGCAGAGATTATTATAAATTATTATAATTATATCAAAGTATTTTATTTTGCATTTGATATATTAGTATGGAAATGTATTACGTAGGTAAGTGTAAAGGTAAGCATCACTTGAGCTAGAACACGTGATTAGTAATTAGTTTAAGTAGTTAGGCACATTTAACATTTTAAGTCTATTGTGTCCACGAGAGCTATTGCTGGCAAACTGTTGTACAGTTTGGCAGAAGCTTTATAATGTAATGTAATTTAATTTGGAAAAAAATAATAGCTCGTCTCTTATGTATGAATTTGTAAGTTACATTGGTAGGTACAAATAGGATAATTAGTCATGGTCCTGGGTTGTGGATTAAAAATTAACTAAGTATATTTAAACTGATCAAAAAGTAATAGATCTAATCAAAAACATAAATGTGAAAACTAGCCAAGTTCGTTTAGATAGTGGTTTCACCGATAAAAGAGCTTAGACCATATATCGATATGGATTTAGGATTATGTATTAAGATTATGAACTGCTACGAAACTTTGCACCTATCTATAATGATCTCAGATCTTTTAACAGTGAAGTTACTGTCTGAACGAACTTGGCTAATTTTCACATTTATGTTTTTGATTAGATTTTATTTACAGCAAAAAAATCGCATTACAGCAAATTAGGCACTTAATAGATAGAGGTAAGTATCATTACATGGCCATTTTAAGATAATATACTATTTGGTCATATTGCACAATGCACACACATCTTGTTTTTTTTTATCAAGCAAGTAGTTTTGTACTCACGTCTACACCCATCATCGTCGAGATACGTCCGCCTGGCGGCGCACGTGTCGCACTTGTCCCCCGCGGCGTGCGCGCGACAGAGACAGCGTCCCCTGGCGTCGCAGCGCGCGGAGGCGGCGCCGCGCGGGTCGCAAGCGCACGCCACGCAGCCGCTCCCCAGGCGGTAGTAGCCGGCGGAGCACGACTCGCATTCTACGCCGGTGTAGCCTGTCGGGAGGAGACTTAGTTCAGGGATTTGTAAGGCTGGCTGACTAGTCTTTCTCGTTTTGGCTGGAGCCAGGTTATTTTATAGAACACATTGACGCATGACGTGGAGCGAGTTTGTAAAAAGAGATGCGAAGCGACGACGAGCAGAACTTTGTTGCGGACATGTGCCGAGCTGATTTGTTGCGGACATGTCCCGAGCTGATTTGACCAGTTAATTGCTACAAGACTCCTTGCCGTTTCGATAGTCCCTGCATATAGATGAACCCTCGGGGCTGTCCAACAGTCATCGTCCATCTATGTTCTAGTTGGTTTGAGGCTAGATGATGCTGTGCGGATTGTCCAGTATTATTTATTTATGTTTGTTCCGTAACCTAGGTCGCAGCCAACTCACCAGGTTTGCACAGACACTTCAGCCGCCCAGACGGCGTCATGGCGCAAGCGTCCGCAAAGTTGGCAGCTCGGGAGGGACACGGACAGGCCTGGCAGCCGCCGCGGGACTCCGGGGACCCGTAGTGTCCCGCTGCGCAGGTTTCGCAGCGTGGGCCGCCCGTGCCGCCCGTGCAGTTCTAAAAATGGACATAGATGAGTCAACAATAAAATTCAATTGTTGATTTCTGTGGATGGAATCCCTATTCCATCCACCGAAACCAACAATAGAATAAAACAAGAGAAGTTAACAATAGAATTGGAAAACACGAAAGAGAGACATTGGGTAGAAGTAACTGTTCAAAGGCAGGAGTAAACCATTGTCTGCGCCACTGTCAAAGTCAGAAGTTTTCTGCCAAGAAAAACTGTAAAGACATTAATCTCCTGTGTATTCAGTAATCTGTAGGTGAGGTGATCTGAGGCGTGTTTAGCTGGTTCACGTCATAGAAATAATTAAACTTCAGAAATCACCATCAAACTCACCAGACAGTCTCCAGAAAAAGGATCGCACTGCGTCGCTCTCCCGTTACAAAGGCACGGCCTCGCCTCCCCTTGCATCTGTATCACAATAGTTCCCTGGACCGAGGTCACGTGCGCCGTCTGCGTCGACATCCAGAAGCCGAGGGCCGGCTCCTGACAGGAGGAGGCCGCGTAGCCACGCGGACAGTCACAGAGCTCCACGCCCAGCGCTGGGATGGTGCGACTGAGGCCGGGGATTGCTGTGTCTAGGGATACGTTCAGGAGTCTGGAAAAAAGAGGTATTATATTAGTATTTAGTTATGCCAATCTTTTTTTTTAGTTATGCCAATCTGGACTTATGGAATACAGCTTTGGGGCTGAACAAAATGGACAAATGTAGCAATCATACAAAGATTCCAGAATAAAGTAGGTACTAAGGTCAATTGTTAATGCTCCTTGGTACGTAAGAAATGACGATATTCATCGGGACCTAAATATTGAATTTGTCGACACAGTCATACAAAAATACGCAGAGGCTCACGAACAGAGGCACATCATCATCATGTGAACGTCGAAGCAATCCAGCTCCTCGACAACACGGACATCGTGAGAAGGCTCAAAAGAACAAAACCTTTAGAGTTAGTGTAGTGATAATTATAGTGTATGTGCATAAGTGCTATCTTAAAGAACACATGAACAAAGTGTCTTCACCTTAAGTATAGAGACAATAAGAAAAGTGCCAATGGACACGTTCTTAGTAATATATGTTGTTATAAAAATAAGTTAAAACTAAATTACCCATTAGCCAATTCTATGGCTAGATTGTAACTATACTCTATTGTATTTAACATTAATTTAAAATGTGATTACTAGACAATAATAAAGAAAAAAATTTTTTTTTACTTTTATCAGTTTATAGTGACATAGTATTCAGATCCACAAACGAAAAATCTGAAAAAAAGATATCTTGGTATACTTTTCTGATGATAAGTACTCACAAGGCATGCACAGGGTCTTCATAAGTAGGCGCCCTGGTGGTGGCTCGTAGCAGTATCCGCTCCACCCTGAGGAGCCCCAGCATGAGAGCGCCTCGGGACGCTAAGTGTCTGCCCCTTACTGTCCATAGTGACTCGTGGAATCGTACTGAGTTGGTGCCGTTGACATGAGGCACGTGCTGCAAGGAAAATCAAAATAGCTTCCAAAATAGTAAGAAAAGCCAGCTTTATAAACTCATCTCTAACCAGGTGTTATCTTACCTCATGATAATCCAGAACAATATCTCTGGAATACACCCTCACCAGCGGGAACCTTGCCAACGTTTCCTTAGACAACTCCGTTCCTCCTTCCTCCTCCACTCTGAAGCGCAGCAACCCTCCGTATGATGTCACGCGGTCCCCTAGGAACCGCTTGTCTAGCTCCATATACACGGGGACTGGTGGCCAGGGGAGCGTGATGGTGGAGTCTGACGCGTGGGTGTGAATGGCGATCAGAGAATCTTGGTCCACCTGTGGAAGTGGATATAGTTGGTTTTACAACTAGCTTTAACTGCTATGCTCAGTTGGTAATCTGGTAATTTCCTAGGGAACAATAAGTTCTTATTAGGTCGTTATATTGCGCTTCTGGGTACCATATCCTACAATGTGATTGAGAATTGTTAACTGGAGGTTAATTATCCATAGCACACCTGGCTCTACTTACATTGTCGATAGCATCCGCCCCCGCAGCCCGCATCAGCGTGATATGCGCGGGCGCCGCTGCGTGCAGCGCCGCGCGCGTTAGCGAGGCCTGCGTGCATTGCGATACGCGGCCGAAGCAGAAGCACGCCGTGCAGCCGGAGGGGTTGTCAGATGAGAGACCGAACGTACCCTCCAAGCATTCGTCGCACTTGTCGCCTACTACGTTCTCCTGGAAATATAATATTAAGGTATGTTTTAATTAATTTGAGGACCAAGAGATGAAGGATGAATAATTAATCCAGGGCTCATAGGACTCTTTCGAACTTACTACTCCCTACGGTCTAGTCTCGATCCAACAGGTTTATCTTACGACGCTTGCGATACTGTTCTCCTATCTTGCTAAATCACAGCCACAGCTCGTACTTTTGAAACCCTTGGTCCCGGCTATGGAACAGTGGAAGGGCATACATCCCTCCCCATACTGCCCCGACCCCCAAGACTAACAACTTGTGTAACCAGTCCATAACCTACCTTGCAAGGGCACCGTCCCCACTGATCACAGCCACATCTCGTACTATTGCAACCCCTGGTCCCGGCTATGGAGCAGTGGCAGGGCTTGCATCGCTCTCCGTAGTGTCCTGGTGCGCAGGAGTTGCAGTCCGCGCCGGTCCAGCCCGCCTTGCATTTGCACTGCCCTGTTCTCGAGTCGCACACATCTGGAAGTTAAATATGGGATTTAGTGTATGACAAATTTGAATTGATGGTGTATCCATGAAATGGCGTGGAAGGATATAATGTCGCCAGGCAAGCCCGACACAATTCTGGCAATTTCTAACGTTCCCAAGAGTCCTGTAAGGTCTTCGGAAGTTGAGTTAATAAGAAGATCAAGTAAAACCTTTGGCAGGTTTTACTTCTTTATCTTCTTTTTGACTCAACTTCAGGCCCTCTTGGGCACGTCAGAGATTGCCAGAATTGTGTCTGACTTGCCAACCTGGCTACATCCACATTTTGGAGATCACTCACCAGACTGCGCTCCCCGTCCGCAGGCACATGCCCTACAGCCGACGCCGTGGAGCCAGTATCCCCGCGCGCACTGTCTGCAGTCGGCCCCCAAGGACCCGCCGGGGCAGACGCAGCGCCCCGTCACAGCGGAGCACACCTTTCCGTCGCTACATAGAGGACATTCTGAAAAAAACAGCAACGGTTAGTTTGGTTCCTTCAATCGTAGTTAGTTTCCTATTGTATTTATAACCTAGAGGCTATGATAAGATAATCTAGCATATTTTTTGATTCGGATTGCAAACTTAATCATCGTCACCATTTCAGTTAGAATACGGTGGAAATAGGCCTCCACTAATGATAGCCACAATGACCGGTACTGCGCTGCCCGCAACGGTTTTCCGCAATTCTCACCACTGTTATCTTGGAATCAAAGTTAAAATGCTTGAGTAACTTACGCAGACACCCGGTAGAACTGAACCCGTAGTAGCCAGTTAGACAGCGGTCACACTGCGGCCCGCCCACACCCACCGCGCACGCGCAGACGCCGGCGACCGGGTCGCAAGCTGCGGTCCCGGCGGCACAGTTGCATCTCTTGCAGCCACCGCGCTGCAAGCCGTAGTAGCCTTCCTGTGAGAAAAGGACAAGTCTGAGGATTATAATATATATAAAATTGAGGCAACAACTCCATCTACAACAATTGAGATACTGAAACCCACCTGTCAAGCACCAGAAGTACCTACTTTATGGTTACATTATATTTAGACACTTCAGACACACATATACATATTAAGTAGAACATGCTTAGTAGGCTGCTAATTTTATTTTATTGATAGGTTTTTGTATCGTATTTGCTGCGCAGTAGTTCTTCTTCTCTAGTAAACCAAAACTCTACCTTCTAGTAAATAAATAAAAATAAAAAAGCCTTTATTATTCCTTTAAGTTAATAACATTCGAAAAAAATATTTGCTTAAAAAATAATACTTCTTATTTGTTAAGGACCTCTCTGCGGGTATTAGGCCTCTTCTTCTGCTTTCCCCGTCCATGTTTTCCCCCTATTTCTACTATCTCGTCTTGCCATCTTTCTTGTGGCCTTCTTTTATTCTCTTTCCATACGGGCCTTCCCAGATAGTGGTCTTCTTTGTGCATCTCTAATCCTTTTAGCGGATTAAATTTAAGAGCTTGTGCGTGTTGGGGAGCTTCTAGTACTTTATTTTTTTCTCTAAGAACAGAGTTCTTTTGTTTGCGTCTTATTTATACAAGATGCCACGTTATTTATGTACCAAGCAGAAACTGGGTTGTTGTGCACCCTATACCCAACTGATCCGCATGGTTTATTTTCAGAAATACGTTGTTTTAAATTTTCATAGTTAAAAATAACTTTACGCATACGAAAAACCGACAAAATTTTAGGGTTCCCTTTTCATGTACAAATAAATAACACATTCATTCATGCTAAAAATAAAACTAGGCACGAAAGTAGCACTTTTTTAAAATTTCGCGATTTTTTTAACATACCTACCTAATGAAGATTATTTATCGGGTATTTATCGCGTAACTTTTATTAAAATATCGATAAACAGTCTTTATTAGGTACCTACGTAGACTTACCTACCATGAAACAAACGTATCCACCTACAGACATTGTAAGTTAAAATAATAGTTTAGAAGACAAATGTACGGAACCAACGTAAAATTGACGGCATTGGCTAAACAAAAGCGATTGAAAGGTCAAGCACCTTACTGATGAACAGCTGATGTTAGGGTTGTTACATGGGCTAGTTGCGATGAAAGTTTTGAGGCCTTTTTTTCAATAAAAAACCTTGAAACCCGGAAAGTGCTAGAACAAAAAAAATTTCGTGGGAGGGGGTAAACCCCCCCCTCCCTTAGTACGCCAATTACGTGGCACCGTGTATATTAAGTAGGCTCCGTTCCATTGATGATATTGTTTTTTGTTTTACTCTTGAAAATCCATGTTTGGCATGCATATGTGAGGTACGGTAGTAAGCATGAGTTCATCACTTTTGCCTTTAGTTTTGTTGTACCTTCTGGTACCTATAGTACAAACAAATCTAATCCAGAAATCTGATAGTATCCGTAGGCGTGACCGATCGACACAAGTCTTGTAAGTTCAATTAGTGCGTCTGAGAAACCCATCAACATCATCTCTCTAACGAATGTGCCATTCAGTTGATGAATAGAGCCAATATTGGCATGCTGGCAATTGCTTTTGATCTAAACTGAGGCCACGAAACTTTAGTTAGCGGAAGCATAGAATCTTTACATCTTTCATTTGACCTTGCTGAAAGCTCACCGGAAAATAAAAATAAATACAATTAGCATTGTCTGTCTCAAATAAAAGGCTACCCGTCGGTCCCTCTGCAAATAAAAGGCTACCCGTCGGTCCCTCTGCAAATAAAAGGCTACCCGTCGGTCCCTCTGCAAATAAAACGCTACCCGTCGGTCCCTCTGCAAATCGATCCTGCGGGTCAGCTAGATCCACGTGTTATAAAAAGCAACAGCTATTTAACGCCCAGTAAGTCAAGATTCTTCTCCGAAATCGAGTGATTCCATGTCATAATCATCAAGCTAAGCGAGTAGCTCGGTCGCAATCCTAGGGTCCTCAAACTTTATTTTCGTCCAACAACCCTAGAGTTTCATTTTAATACCATAGAGTTCATCCCCGAATTTCACTCTAAAACTCTAAGGCTATGGCCCTAAAATCCTAATGATTGGCCCTTAAATCCTAGAGTTTTGCCCTAAAACTCTAAAGTTTAGTTTAAAAATCCTAGAGCTTCAAATCGCTACAAGCCAATGTAACTAAAGCAGATTACCTCGTGGCCACATCATATCTCGCAATATTCCGCGGCTGGCCTACATCGCAAATCAAAGTGCCCGAATGACATTTAATTGAATAAACGACGCGTCGCCATTCCGACCCTAATGGCCAATTATTGGCGTTATTATAGCAATGAACTGAACGGACTCTGGGCTTATGCGAGGGGATTAAATATCAAAATATTGTAGGTAGGTATTCACAAATCCATCTTTCGTGGAAGTGCCTAGCGGCCATATGAAATGGTTGGAAGGTAATGCCATTTGAAGTTAGGGACGAAAATATCAGCAGAGTGCTACCTCTTGATGTGAAGTACCAACCTAGGTACTATCAGAATGTACATTTGAACCGGAATGACGACTTACTAGATACTATGCTTAGTAATTAAACCTACTCTACATTGGCTCTAGCTACAACTGTTGACTATTTGGCAAGAAACACACTTTGTTGCGGTCACTGATAGGTAAGGCTTTTTTTTTTCTTTAGTGATTGCTCATCCTATCGTCGGCGAAATTGCCCACTTTTCTCATCTGTTTTTGATTTTTCGCTCAATCGATAGTCCTGTCACTGGATACTGGATATCCTAGATGCAGCTCTGCCGTGCGATATGATCCGCGCCGTCAGCCGCGACCGCTATCCGCCACTTTACGATATTCCGGATAACGTCAACAAAACATTTCTACAAATGTTATTTGCGTCGTAAACGGTGCGCGTTATGCTGCCTTGTTTTTGGGTTATTACTACGATTTCCGTCTCATTGTTGCGAAAATGTTGGTGATGAAATTTGTTTTTCATAATGCAAACATGTTAAGACTTAGGTACCTGATTTATCTTCAATTTGTGGAAAATGCTTTTCCACTTATCTGAGTGAGAACTAAAACCTCTTCGGTGTCGTCTCAATTGCTCCAGCCAGTAAGTTGTAGGTATTTAAAAATCCCAGATCATAGAGAAAATTACATTTGTAGAACCTTCGCGAAAGTTTGCTATTTCTAATCTGACCGAAAAGTTGCCTACATCAAGCTTCACTTTGCTGTGCTAAGATCACGGTGGATCTTGTTGAACGATAAAATCTTTTTGGTACGGACAATAAATACTTGGTCTCATAGGTATGAGAGGTCAACGTGGCTTGTACTATCTTAACTCTATGGGTCAACGTCACTAGCCATAGAGTGAGGATGCTTCCTCCAAGGTAGGTACTGACGCTCACAATCATCATCATCAATATCATCTCACCTCACAAGTGTCGCAGGCTCTGCCCGTGACGTGCGGGCGGCACCGGCACTGTCCTGTCCGTATATCACACACGTTGCTTTCAGAACCCACGGCAGAGCAGTTACAACCTGCAACAATAGGTACATAAATATATAAGTAGGTGTACTTTAAACAATGTTGGACACACAGCCCAGCCACGGTAATGATAGTGGCCCAGCACAGCCAGCATTTTTTAAATAAAGTTGTATTCGGTTGGGCCTGTTACTCTATTCATAAGCTTTTTCTACCTATAGTTCTTCGTGCTTGGCACTGCACTGTATTTCCAATCACATTTAGACGAAACTGTGTTCAAAATTCAAAAAGTACCTACAAGAAGATCGTACAAGCAATTTCTTTCAATATTTTTTTATCTTCACTTCGAGCCTAAATCCGCCAGAAAAGCCGCAAGCAAATGAACCCTTCATTTGCGAAACATCTATAATTTGCAAGTTAAAAAGGTACTACTTTGGGCTACTCAGGTACTTTGTACAAAGTAGCTAAACTACTTAAAAGCGAAGATATTTGTGATCCACTTAGCTTCATCGCATATCTGTTGCATAATTCTGCATTAATCTGTTGAATGCTGTTAGAGGCGATTATTGCTTGTTCATACATTTACACACAGAATATAATTTGTTGATTAAACAGTAATCAACCGATTAATAAATCAGTTACTGATTAAGAAACTGGATCGTAAAGTAACAACAAGCTATTTAACGTAGTGTTTGCAAATAAAAATTTGTAATGAATAAATCCAAGAAAAAATAATTAAAAATTATAGTTTCACGAATCCAGTGTATTCGCGGGTCCCTCACCCGAGAATTCAATTGTGGGTGGGATATTAACAAATCTTATTTGTGTTGGAAGAACTCCAACGTGTCATCCTTTATCGAAGGGCATGCGGCTCGGTTTGTGGTAGACCCGCTCATATTCATAAACAATCAATCCAACCTAATCAAATAACTAGCTAAGCAATTAATCGATTCGCAAATAATAAAATAACTGGAATGCACATTCTGCATTTCCATTGAACAGCTCGGCACCATTGTAACACGACCCGCGCCAGAACAATGGCCCAAGTGAAAACATAGCGCAGGTGTGCAAAAAGCTCTGGATGGATGGGGTCTAGTGGATTGTGGGCTTTATTTTCTTCGAGTTGTGATCGTTATTCTAATGATACTTGATGCAGGGTTAGATTTATACTGAGTAATGATTACCTACCTACTCTACTGTTTAGTATTTATAATAGAATTTATCGTAAGTAAATTAATTATGGAAGTGAATTACTCATTACGTCCAAAGTCGTAAAATAAGCAATATTCCTAAGCACACTCAAAGAGATTGATCGGTGCTTGTATGAGAATGAAATACCTCTCTGGTAAGATAAAGCACAGGTAGCACCAGTCCTCAGTTTGCGTAGGTACCAGGTAATTACATATCAACCTATAGCACGCTTGAATAGCTTCCTAGAAGTTAAATAGGTTTTTTAATCGGTCCAATAGCTCTGGAGAAAGGAACAAACACATTTTTAATCTAGAGGTATAGTATTTCCATAAAGGAACAAACACATTTTTAATCTATAGTATTTCTATAAATTTACGAAATCAATTTGAATGCGTTCTAAAATGAATAAGCACTGAGCGGTTATAGGCACCTACCGTTTGCTCCACATCGAACCATCATCCACATCGAAACGAATAAAGTCCAGATGATAGGTTGGCATCTCTCAATATCGTAACATAACGGAGAACACAATCAATTTGTACGATGATCTAAGCGCATTCTCGCCATCATTGTATTTCTATTTACAAGAGATAAAATAACCTTCAAATAATCGTATAAAATTTACGACTACGAAGTCTCTTCAAACATAACGGCATTCGATCTCTTATGGCTGTATTAAAATAAATTAAAATTATTTGTTATTTTATTGATATTGCTGAAGTGGAAACATTTTAGAACTGCATTTTCCCTACCGTATTCTTGTGAAGTAGGAATAACATTTATGAATGAACACAAATAGGGCAAAGACATTTTTAAAAGAAAGGTTAGATTTATGAGATTTTATGCACAAAATATCAAAAAACAAGTAGGTACTTATACTTATCACTAACACATTAATATTACAAATGCGAAGGTTTGAATGTATGGTTGGATGTTAGTTACTTCTTTACACCAAAAATACTTAACGTATCGGGCTGAAATTTTGCATAGGTACGAGTAGATGTAGTTCTAGGCCTAGATGATGGTACATAGATGTAGTATTAAAACATCTACTTTTTATCCTATAAATCAGTTCCTATGTGATAGAAATAACCTCTAAACGTTTTCATACAAACAACGCGTGGAAAGCCTCGGCCAGCAACTGGTAATCAATAATTCCGCATAATTTAATCAGCATCATCTAGCCCTAAACAAAACTGAGCTTGTGTTAGGGTACAAGTTGTCCTTATAGAAATGTGTCTCTCTAAAGTGAGCTCTACTGCCTTTCTTTTACTATACTGTAACTTCTTCCTAAGAGCTTTTGCCAAGAGCTTATTGAAGTAGTTATGCACCTACTTAAATAGCTCATCGCAAGAGCTTAGTTTATTCCTAGACCATTAAATGTTTTCGGTAGGTATAAGTTTTATTCGATTAGAAAAAACAAAAACAAGTGTCTAGCTAGAGGGGTTTAATATTATTATCTTCGCAAACGTGCCTAAGGCATAGAATAGCAAGATTTAATAATAAAGGATCACAGAGAATGCCACGTATGCGATAATTGCCTAGCGATGTCATCTATGCAAGCTATGCCGTCTATGCAAGCTATGCAAGCCCGGCCTAAGCTGTGGGAAAGCTTGCGCCGAATTAAAATACCTTCCGTTCATTTTGTCGTTAAATAGTCGTAAAATTCATATAAAGAGCGCATATTATTATTGTGTATTCGTTAGATTTATTAGCATAGGTAGTAAAATTGAAGATGGTTGGTATGTTCCTTCGGTTTGTTCTCATAAAACTGAATGTTGTTCAGTTGATAAATTTTAACTTTATAACTGCTTCTTAGGTCTTAGCATACTCTTCATTTTGATAAGTACCTACCTAACTGTATGTACTTATATTACAGTGGGACAGTGAAATAAAGACAGTGGGACAAAAATAAGTAAGTACGTAAATTTATTTTGGTAACTCTTATTTCTCCTTTCTTGTTTTCTTCCTCGTGTAGACTCTACTAAGCTATTAATTAATATATAGGTATATCGCCTTGAATTAATAAAGGGTTCAAACGAATTCCCCAGTCGCTGACTCACCTAACACCTAAGTACCAACTAGGTACATAGCATAGTGCTTAGAACAAGTCTAGCTTTTAGCTGTCCCTTGTTAATTATTCCGACACAGGCCCGCTCACTTTCTACTAAACCCTTGGATATTCTACGTAAATAAAGTGAACACCCGCGTTGAAGTGCTGCAGTTACGTTATGAGGTGTCTAAGACGCGTTAAATGTCGAGATGTCAATGCCGTATTATGTATGAGCCTTGGGAAAAGCATCTATCGATTTGAATTCAATTTAAGAATGCTTTCACATACACCAAACATAAACTGAAGATCACTTGTACCTAAGATATGGAATCGTTTGGTGGGTGACATCAGACGGCACGGAGGACATGACTGGATGAGACGGGCCCCAAGGTCGACAGGAGTGGTTTCTCTTGGATATACCTCTATATCCAGACGAGGCCACCATGATGATGGTGAAGATAATGGGCTTAATATAATATTTGAAGATAAAAAACTTATGCGACTTTTTTTCTGCTAAAGTATTATCTTACGGTAAGTACCTACCTAACTCTCACTAGGTTTGTCTACTGTTGTTTCTGGGCTTGGCAGGGGTGATAGCCCCGAGTCATTCCTTTTGTTAGTGAAAACAATCGGTTGTATGTATTAACGTACAAAACAGTTTCTTTTATTCTGCAAAGGGAAACCTGCCAGTGCTGTCCACTAAAAAAAACACCCATTATTGGTGGAGTCAGACTGCGAATAATGATCACAATATCAATTAAATCTTGACTTGACTTCTTTGAACGTCAAGCTCTACTGAGCTTGACGTTTGCTGTCATTTTTAAAGTAAGTAATTTTACGGGCAAGTACCTAAACATAGTTTGCACTAGACGCAGAAAACGTTTTGCGGAAATAATGTCCAGTCCAAGCTCTGCATGAAATAAATTAGCATTATATTATAAATCATTGGCAAGATCGCTCTACATAGATCAACTCGACACACTCGAAAGGCATTTCGAACTGATAAAATCTGCCCTTTCGTACAACAGCTTTATTCAGCGGGACCGTAAGTCAAGCGTTATTTATTTAGTTGTAACTGGAATGCGGTAAATGCTAAATGGTAGTAAATAGAGCTGGAGCTAGGCGATGAGCTACGCTTTCAAGTCCTGCTTTGAATCAAGTGATAGAATTGTAATGATGCTACTACTGGCACTATGTGTATAATCAATAAAATCTGGTGCAAGTTTTCGCAAAATATTTTCGTAATTTTAATATTCAAAAGGTCTTACACCATATTATTTTTTTATTTTTACGTATCTATTTGGCTGGTGCTAGATCATCGCAAAATGTTCGGTAAATATTTTAATGTTTTTAGCATTTGACGAATTAACTAAGATAAAGCAAAATAATCTCCAAAACTTTAGAGCACGTTGTATCCGGCTTGCAGTTTCCCGATAAGCAAACACAGTCTCAGGGTTTCTAATAAGGCTTTATCTGCGGGCCACTTTACTGAGATTAGTGCGGTCCGCACGGATTTCTCGCGTAATTCGCTAAGTGGCCGGGACACGCCTTTGGATAAACGAACAGCCCGGAGAACGTTTAAGATCTATGAAAGTCTTACTATAAAAAAACATGGTTAAATCTTGATTCAATGTTCACAGAAAATACGATTAACTTAAGTAAGTTAAGTTTATTATTGATTGATCCTCTGAATGATGAAGCGCGGCGGCATGCAGCTTAAGACTCGAGACTGCGTAATAGGAGAAATTCAATATCTTTCATAAATGCAATGGGTAGGAAATTTAAATTAATCAAAAGGTCTGAAAAAAAATGTAATCTGCAACTTTAACTATATATGGTATAAGTGCTTACTAAGATTTATATTGTAGAGGTCGTTAACATTTATCAAAAGTAGAGTAGACCCTTTTGTCGTCAGTACCTACAGTCATAATCTGACGACAGCATGGTACCTTACCTTTTCTCCTTCGTCCCATGGCTAAAGCTCCTAGCTCATAAGTATACAGCAGGCGCGACGCGGCATGCGGCAAGAGTCGTGACTGCGGGGCGGAAGTGGCGCAGTACATCGCCGCTGCATACTATTTACACTTCAAATTGTAGCTGAGTGTACACCGGTACTTGTGTGTGCTAGGAGCTAATGAGTCTATCAGTGGAAGTTGTGTCTCGTTAGGTTGGTACTAATCAGTACGGTTGTTTTATGTTTAACAGGCGAAGCAGTATACAGGGCAATTACAGGGTTATTAGTAATTCACTGACACTGTGTGAGCTGCAGGGTTCTACCTATCACCACGAACACGTTCGTGAAGATCGCGGTCCTAATGCACAAATGAAAAACACGATTGTCCGACACCCAATGAAGTATGTACTAAGAACCGATCACACTCCCACAGCCATTGTTAATTCAGAGCAGGGCCGGTAATACAGCCTGTACAAAGAACGATTATTGAATAAAGGCGGTAACTACTACTAATACCAATTTGAAGAATGAAGACCTGGCGTGGTCACAACCGTGTTCCTGATGATGGGCAGAACCTGCAGTTCACGCAGTGTCAGTGAATTAACAATAATCCTGTATAAGCTCTACATTATAGGTCGTTGTTGTCAGAGCACCAATTAATAAATACAATATCATCGTAAATGCTCCTTCCCAAAGGATTTAGGATTTAGTCGATCATCTATGTGTTTACCGTTCATACTCTAAGAGATCTATTTCTGATCTTTTCGAAGATGGTTGTGTATTAAGCTCCGCTCACGAATTAGAATTATAGAAGACTATCTGCTTTCCGCGGCTTCGCACGCTCTTTTTTGAGATAGAAAGTAGCCTATGTCTGTTCCCGGGATACCATCTGTCTCCATGCCAAATTTCATTAAGATCCGTACAGCCGTTTAGGCGTGAAAAAGTAACAGACAGAGTTACTTTAGAATTTATATTATTAGTGTGCATATGGATAGTGCTCGCCTAGCTCCCAAACTGACGCTATCTACTTGAAGCATCTTTCGTGAATCATGATAAATAAAGATGGCAGCCACGACGCCAAATCTATAAGGAACTGTTTAGCAGGCCGCCTCCTGCTCTATATTGTAAGCAGGCGCAGTATACACTTCCTCAGTTTAGTTCAGATTTGCATCGCGAGTTCCGGAACGCGTAACGGTCGTGATCGACCTCTATGAAGGAGTGCCGATCCCGTCACCAAACTGTTATGTACTATTGTTACTAAATAAATATACTCTAGAGTCTAGAATGAGTTCTCGGGCTCCCTAGGCACCCTAGGGCATCTTCGGCCAAAAACTTCAAATTTAAAAAAAAACAAGCTGTGCATTATTTAAGATATTATTGCCTCAGCCCGAGTCATTAATGTATTCTCCCTGGATCTACATCCATGTTATAAATTCAAAAGTAACTCTGTCTTTCTGTACACTTTTCCTCGCCTTAACGGCTGCTTATGAAATTTAGCAGGGAGTTAATTGGTATCCCGGGGACGGATATAGGCTACGTGAAAAACGCGTGCGAAGCCGCGGGCATCTGCTAATAATTAAAAAATATATAATAAGCTTAGTTTAAATTATATCACAGCATATTTACAGCCAGCCACCACATGGCTGTCACAATTATGATAAAAATAGATACACCAAGTGACTCGTGTTAACTCAATCGTTAATATCTTACCATTAACAACATCACAATGAATCTAATGATGCGTAGGTATTGGCCTCAGATTATGTTCACAAAAACAGCCTGAAAAACTAGCAGCTCAAGTTCGCACTAAATGTGGAATGATGATGTCAACCTTCACCGGCGTCAGCAATAGCTGGTCTGTGCTTAGCTGTTTATGAAGTTAATCTTCAATTTATGATGTGGGCGTGGTAGTGGTTATTGACGATCGGTACAGCGCAATCGATCGATTGAAACTTTAGTAAATAGGAACAAAATAAGTTTAAAACCTGATCAATAAAACGGGTGTGACTCTGTGAGCGAATCGCCAAAGATCGAGATAAGTTCTCGTGACTTTGAATCCAAAGAAAGATCGTGAATTTGAAACCTACTGTGGATCTGTCGGAGAAGTAACTTCTACCGCCTAATGGGCATGGTTGCTTAGCAGCGGAAAGGTAAGTTTTTGTACCTACCTATTCTGTTTGTACCTACAAGCGCGGTGCGTATTTATCTCTTAGAACAGATAAACTTTTCCATAAATGGAACCCTGCTCGCGAGAGAACTCTATCGTCTGTAGGTATTTTTTGCTACGAGCTACGTTTTGACAGTTAAAACAAATTGAGGCGTAATAACTCGGTAAAACCGAAGGTATGTGCATTAGTAAAAAAAATTGGCAAAAAAATATGCCAAGTATTTTTTGCACAAGCTCCATTGAGTTCAGTAGATTTAATATTTGAACACCAGAATGTCAAAAAGCGTTTAGCACTTGCGCCACTACTTGTGCAGTTGTGCACTTGTGCCACTACTTGTGCAGTTGTGCTACATTATATTACTAATCTAGAAGACAAATATTCAATCTTGTATCTTCAAGATCAAAACCTTTACTGACAAAGAAAATTACAATTCAATAATAAAAACAAATTAGAACTAGTATTTACAATTGAAACAATTAAGCTAACTGCAGACTGTTGCAAACAATCTACAGGTAGCTCAATTGATCCATATCAATACCAGTCGGAAGCGTCCCCAAGACGCTGGCTGCATTGCCCCGCTGTATGGCAATGCTGATGCGCTGCGCCAGATATCCGCCAGCTCTCGGGTCACGCGTCGCGTCGACCAGACGCTCAGATAACTTTTCAAAAACCCGGAGAGCCTCGGTACCCCACGGACCTAGGGTCTCGACCCCAAAGGGAGCAAATATGTAGGCTCTGTCGAGACCTGCATATTTGCGTCTCTTGAGATCCTCGGCCAAATCTGCCGCCGCACCAGCCCTTACGGATGTCCTCGGAAGATTGGGAAGGCGCAAGTGTGTCGACGCATGTAGCGTCCCACACAATGGGCCTCCCCAACTCCCATGGGACTAGTGTCATGCCGTCAGGCCTCTTACCATCGTCACGCAACAGACGTTTCGGTTCGAGAATAAAGATGACAATGACAATATTTTTTAGACAATGTTTTTCAAGGACCCAGGCTCAGTTTGTGTGAGAGTTTTAATATCAAAATATAATTAAATTAAAATTAATTAAATAAAACTAATATTTTTTTCAAATCTAAAAATAATTTAATATTTTGCTGCTTA
The DNA here is from genome assembly GCA_963662085.1 of Eupithecia inturbata. Taxonomy (NCBI): domain Eukaryota; kingdom Metazoa; phylum Arthropoda; class Insecta; order Lepidoptera; family Geometridae; genus Eupithecia; species Eupithecia inturbata. Next base: position 892,375 of record OY759180.1, on the reverse strand, counting down.
AATAAATTATCATTATGAAAAAACAAATAAAATTGATTGACAGCCATTTTAATATCAATTAGCCGATCGCGATTCGTCTTTATGTAACCAAGCACCTGCGCTCCCGCGTCCATACGCCGCATGCCGTACTCTGCCGTTGCGTGGGCGCATCCCATCCCACGCATGACGCAGGGTCTAGGTTATCCGCGGATAAGTGCAGATATGCTACTCCACTGCCATTCACAGGAACGTTGCTAGGGATGGGATAGAATGGGGAATGAGCTGTTGGTGTCCTGAGTTTTGGGGGATTTCTTGAAGAAAACCTAGTTTAATCCTATTTTATTCTAGAGTGGAGACAAATCTTTGCTGCTAACGAGTCATATTTGGAGCGTTCCGACGACGTGAAATGGTACCTATGACGTTATGGGTGGTCTAAAGTAATTTTTCATATCTTTATCCGTATCCTCGGCTTATTGGCCGTTATAAAATAGGAGAACTCCTACCAAATAACCTGCCAACCTAATTGGTCATGAATTATCCAGTCTCGTTTAGAACAATTTACAACCAGATCCTGTTTCATGTTTCCCGTTAATTCCGTGTTATCATCCGTTTAAAAAAACCTGTGGTAAACTGGGTCTGACGTAGTTGACTATGTCAGACCCAGTCTACCACAGTTTTTTTTTTAGGTTTGTAAGTATCTACTTACAAAGTAAGATAGGGATTAGGATATGGAGTAAGATTACTCCATATCCTACATCCCTACCTTCACCTCCATAAAACCTCCGTTCATTAGATAAGCTTCAAACTTGCTCCTAGTTACTACAAGACGAGCCCCGACTGCGACAAACAACTTTTGGATATCCCGATGAATCTCAACCCTAAATTAGTAGAGATTATCATTACGAATATTGGAAACACGTAGTGGAGAATCGGGGCCCTATGGCCGGGGGCGTCAGACTTGCAGTCTAGCTCGTGGGCCGGGCACGGTCTAGGTTATCCAACTTCTACCCACACGTTAAATACACTTAATAGGTTACCACTAGTATTCATTCAGAATTTCTGATCAGAGATGATCCTAATCGCTGTCGATTTTGTGAGTCGAATCTATTGATTCACTCAAACCTCTCTGAAAACCAAAAAACCTCTCTGGTTCATTTTGCTCAATACAGCAAAACGAACCAGAGTCGTCTGAAAACTGCTAAAGTGGAAATTGAATAAAAACAAAAGTGACCCGTGGTGATCCGTGATGATACCTAACTAGGAACAACTCCCTAGGCTGATAACATAAAACCAATCATTAAGGAGACTGTATCAAATTTTCAAAAGATGTCGATTAGAAAACTTTAATTGCTAGTTTGGTAGGTACCTTGTGCATTTCATAGAAAACGGGTGTTGAGCTATGAGATTTCATTAGCTCCGCTTTCTTTAATTACCTAAGTAAAGAACCACCTAGCAAATGCCATCAGGCCACACACAAACTGAAGACGGATCACTGATCCACATCTCTGTCATCACATCAGACCAGGCTTATAAATAACTGGAACAGTAATGGTGCTTCTAACACCATACTCTGATGGTATCTTGCGACTATCACCGTGGCCGATAGGCATCGGACGGTATCGGCCAACGGGGCGGTGACAAAACGTGCGTTTGGTGCGGACGCTGTCACGACAGGGTTTCAACAAAGGCTGGGAGGTGACAAAGGACTTTTTGGTAGGTTTGCCGTAACTCGTGCTGATAGCAGTTTGGCCGAAGTCATGAATTTTCGCTTCTCTTCATTAGACTTTATTCACTTTTTAGTATTTCTTTTGAATTCATGACAATCTCCTACGTCATCTATGACGGACGACTTACAATAGGACATTTGGTTGTAACAGCCTGATATCGCGTAATAAAGCAGACCTTATTTGAACTACGGGTTAAGAGAAACTTGAAAGTTTCAGAACACTTTAGATAAGCAAATGTCTGTGATAGCGTAATAGTTTCGAACCCAGGAGGTCCTATACTAGACCTCAGGTTATCTCTAGACAAAGTCTTAGTGAGAATGTTAGATTTCGCAATTCCTATGAACCTAATGGTGCTGTTATGGGTACATGTTGGTCGAGTCGTCAATAACGACGATTGGTATGACAATATTGACAGCCGTACAAGGCCGTCACGATTCGGACAAGATGTGGGACATGTGGGTGGACAGTGGACACGAGTAATGCCAAGAAAGTTTAAAGAAATTGTACTCAGAATTTGTTGATCCCAATATTGAGTCTCGTGAACCATTAAGTGGCCAAGCACGCCGTAGGCCTCGCCCGTGACGCACCGTTACGTGTAAATATAAATATTTCTGTCCGTCTGATTGCCGGCATCAATCAAGAACTTGAGAATCAACAGCAGTGATATAAATAAAAACGTGTCAAGGGTGATTTGATTTGTTGGAGTTAGGTGGGTTCCGTCATGGGACGGTCATGCAAAAGGAATAAGATGGGCCATTTGAGAACTATTTCTTTCTGACAGAATTATAATAGCTCGACACAAAAAATAAATAGGTATGTCAAATCATAACTATGAATAACTAGGTAATTTACAGCTTTCAACAAACATGTTAACACACAACGTGAAGACTTGACCAATTTGAAATAATACAAAAGTACAGAGGTCTCCGATTATTAGACCTCCACTTGTTCTAATCAGCACCTTTTAGGTATGATTGATTTCATCGTTTCAAATCATCAACAAAAGAACCCTAACTTACTAACGTTTCGGTACAAAATTTAGATCAAATTAGTTTTTTACGTGTTCTTAATAGCCACTGCTTATTTGTTGCCGCGCTCCCGACTTTTGTATCGTTATTTAATGAGCCAAAAGTTGGCTACCTCTGTAATTAGGGGGTTTGATAGAGGGGTTTTAGAAGCGATCAGACAATCATAGAGAAGATTAAAACAGGGTAATCATTGTAAATCATTTGATTTAAGTTTGGAATAGGATAGTGTTCGCTTACCCATGTACATAGGAGTTGACGTTTTTTGTTAAATTATGTCATATTTTGGTCTGTTATCCATATCATAATATGTAGAAGTGCCAAGGTGGGAGCGAGTCAACAGAACATTATTGTAACTATATTTTATTGATGCTAATCAGAATTTAGTCAAGCGAGGTCTAAGTGTCTTTCGCATTCCATAGCCCCACCCACTCTTACTAAGTAATCATTGAAAACGTATTTAAATGTTTCATTTATAAGAAAGCAAATGAAAATCTATTTCCATAAATGTCCCAGATAAAGTTATAGTCTATATGACAGTAGAGCTATTTGATAACCTAAATAAAAACAAATACATTACCTACTATCTTTACATTACAGCTGCTTCATTGATAAAAAAAATTAATCAGAGTTAATTAGAACTTGGTGATGTTATCGTAAAGTTCAAGATCGTCAAATTAGAACATTCGGATAAAGAAACATAAGGTAACCGAAACCAAAAGGGCAGAAGTAATTTGAGACAACAATCCTTACTGATTTTGGTTACATTTTGCTATAATCTTAGGAACTTCTCCGTCCCTGGAAGAACGGACTTCAAGATAAAACTCAACAGACAAAACATGGCTTGCTCTGTCGATGCATTATATATGTAGATAAACCTGCAATAAATGTCACTGCGAAATCCAGTAAAACTTCTGTAATCGAATGAATCAACCTGTGACCCAATAGTTTTTTCATCCGCATCTATTTGCGTTATCCATCTGGTCAATGTAACTAGTTTTCAATTTAACCCGTCCAACGGCCGGTAGTCACAGAAACTGATTTATACCGCTGTAAATAATACCTGTCTAAGTTATTGCAACCAAACAGCTTTTAAATGTGGGTTAAACGGCGTTAACTTTTTTGTTTAGTTGTAAAAGTTATGACACGTTATTTACATTCAAAACACCTGCGACTGCGACCGAGTGTAAGTTTCTAAGAAAGTACCAATCTACAAGCTGCTCCTCAGGACTTGTTGTCATGGTCATGATTGATGGTACAACTATACAAGTATTCAATGTATGGCTAGATGATATTGTTCGAATCGCCCAGCACTTTTTATCCGCAAGTTTTCTTGGTATTTTCTTCCCTAAATACGAAAAGTAAAATGTATAATATGGTAAAACTTTTAAATTTTATATGGCATAAGAACTGCACCATAAAAAGTGTTAAAAATCCACAATCCCCGCGCGCCCATAGCATTTTTTGTCTCAGAGACTATTATGGTTAATCAGCGATTGGTTTCGGCTCTTCTACCATCATCATTACATTTAATAACCAGGTTCTTTTCTCAAAAATTGAAAATTTAAATAGCGGCGCGAACCCTATCAAATATAAATTATTATTAGCTCTATCGGCGGCACCCTAAGTACAGGGTAAGGGTATATCTGACCCTATACTCTGACCCCAGGTCACGGTGTGAGCCTACGCCTGCCTACGTCCTAACGGACTGGTAATGGCATGGCATTATTGTGTTCTCGCTTGCAAGCCCTAATTTCTAGTTTATTTGGACTAAAAGCTCCTTTCTCTCATTAGCGTAGGAGTTGATGGATCCTCCCACTGTTTGCGCTTGAGCAACTATACTGATTATATTCTCAAAAGCTAAAGCCATAACATCGTGTTACTTTAGATAACGGAAAGTGTTATCATCATCATCATTATTATCATTCCCATGCTAGATAAACCAGCTTTAATACTTGCTAGACAATGGAAAACAGGTGAAATTGAAAACATAGAAACGAAGGTAATTTTGTTTATGAAAATGATGAATTTCATATTGCGTGGAAAAGTAGGTGTTTACAATGTGCATGATTTAAGCCCTCTTGCTCCGAATTTATAAAAATGACTTATACGGCAGGTAACAGGGAATAACGGTTAGGTAGCCTTCTGGAAGTCCGTTGGTTCCTCGAAGCGCCTGCATCTCATTTACTTGCTGTTACTGGATGCAGGACCAAACCTATCAAAACCATCTTATAAACTTACTTAATCAAATGGTATTCGTTGAAACCGATATTTGATGTGGTCTGATAAAAAATCAAAAAATGTTGTTATGAACCTTAATATTTTTTTTTACTTTTGACAAAAGGAAGATAAAGTAAAAGTATATTTATTGCAATTACATGTGGAAAAGATGGTACATATAAAATGCGTAACAATAAAGGAAAATGGAAAGAGGACATTTAAATTAAAAGACCTCAGACTTAACAAACCTAAGCCTAACGGTTTTGCATATAGTTCAGTGGTTATCACAACCCATTCTAGTGGCCTCCTCAAAGCTGAGACAGCGCGGTTTTGATTTATAGCTCGTCAGTGCTGGCGGGTGGTGCTGCGAGTGGACAGTAATGTATGGAATCAGACCAGCAGACATATTGACAGCAACAACTCACAATATACTGTTCTTACCAGCATTATTGATCGAAGATTGACAGGGCGTGTACAAGATGCAAATGTATCAGTTAAATTTGGGGCAATCGATGATAGAAATAATACCTTTTTATATTAAAATAGGTAGCCCTATTTAAATGAAGCTCAACTACGTAGATCATTGAAGATATATGTATATGTATAGCAAGTAATCCTACCATGCGATGTTTTTTGAAGGTAAATAAAGGACATAGGGAAATAGAAAAGCATGAAAACTCCTTTGCAGAAACTAGCTTTGAGACAAAAAAGCACATCTAAGTGTAAGTAACTAAGTGGTAAGTTTAGTATTTTCAGTAGGTGTCTTAGGAAACGTCTAAGCACTAATGCTTGGCTAATCCCAAGGCTATGTGCAATATACGGGCATTCATCAAATGCAATGCATCTCTTTCATCATCGAAATGTTTAGTTAATTCTTGAGCATTCGCTTAGAGCCTTTGACTTGCCTTTGAACTATCTGAAGTCATGAATGTCAAAACTAATGTGTAAAATGTGTAATTATTTTGACATGAGACTATTTACAATAGAAACAGGAAAGCTCAGAGCCTCAAATGAGAAAGTCAATCATCTAGAATTGGCCATTATGCTTTATGTGGACAAAAGAGACACGATTAGCAATGCTTCTTACTAAACTGTATTGTATATCAGCACAATAGTGTCACCTATTTCACTAGTGGAAGATTTACCGTTATAAAGAAATAGTATCTTAAGTTGTTGGTGAAATCTCTCTTTGTTTCTTCACAACACTGCATTATTCTTCAAATGCTATCCACCATTGTCTTCGCGTCCAGCCTTATTGGTGTCATCCATCTATCCGCGACTTGTCACGTGCGTACGCGAGATGAGTGTGATTATGATTACCGTTAAATCCACGGGATTTTGAACCTTGTGTTTTTCCGGAACAGGTTATGATCCAGCCATTCAAGAATAAGTTCATTGAAAAGATTTCAAATGTCCGGATTTTCTTGTTCAGGCTGGTGTGCTCCGAAATAAATATGTTTTTTTCTTTACAGGACAGGAAAAAATAGCGACTTCTCTTAACGGAAGCTAAGTAATTAAAGTATTTTTTTAAGTCACACTTCGGGTCGCTGAGCCGTAGGAGTAAGTAAACGAGTACTTTTTCTTCGATGATGATGATGATCCAATTGTTTTGTGTAAATCGTTGCATTTTAGGGGCTCCTCCTCTCTTTTGTTTCAAGTAAACTCAAAATCATCTCGACCGGGAGATTTATATTATTTATGACATCAGAAAAAGTAAGCAATTGCTATGTATGTACATAGGTGTTATGCTGCAGAATAGAAATCAGGCACCTCTTGTTTAATTTTCACTTCATTTAAAGCTGTTCTCAAGGCATTGTATTAATCCTTTTGGGCGTTCTTTTGGCTGGAACCTTAGCTAGAGCTTGAACCTATGTCCTGTAGATAATATCCTACGACCGCTATGGTTGATTTTGTCCGGCTATCTAATCTCATCGGCGCGGCGGCCGGGGGGTGCGGGGGCCCTACCTCACGCAATGTTCGACAAGTATGGGCAACAATGAAGCGCTAAGTTATTGGGCAACTCTGACCAACAGATACGAGACAAATTCGACATGTCGTAACTACACGCAGTATCCAGCTTGTTTAGCGAGTTAGATTTGTACGAGCTTTGATATGCATCAGTAACACTGACTAATCATGACAATTTTTAACACAACATTGTTGGTTCATTGATGGACCAGAACTGACAAATGGTTCACCTGATCTATAAATATCATCGAGCATGGGGTCGTAAAGATTTTGGTGGTAGATTAGAAGTCCAGATTGGTGTTGGTTGAAACAAGTAAATTAAAGAGCTTTATCCAGTGTCTCAACTTCAGCGAATGATAAATTAGCCAATTTGCCTAGATAGGTAACTACGGTTGGTAATTTAATTAATGTTGTAGCATTAAATGCTACATTGATTTTGAAACACCAGCTATGTAATTTGCAAATTGAGCCCTTAAATCTATATTGGTTGATAAATTAACAAATTAACCTCACAATTATTGAGAACTGCGTAATTGTAAAGATTATTCCAAAAAACAAATTGTTGTCATATATTCAATACCAAGTTACCAGACCCAAATGAAATAAGGTGTAATTACAGACTTCACGCTGTGACGCGTAATGAGACAATGTACAAAAAACGGGCAACGATTTAATAACTTTATAATATTTGATTCTAATTCAATTTGCAGATACACTCCCCGGCGAGCCTCAAGTTCACGAAATTACATCATCACATAACCTGCCTGTAGTAGATCTAGCAAGGCCTGTGTCCTCCGGTCGACGACCCCGCAAGAGGTGGTCCTGTCAAAATGGATTATTTTTTTCCCGCTTATCTTGACGATCACGCTTTGTTGTATAATTAGTAGAGAAATTACCGGAGAATCCCGTGACCCGGGGTCGCGGTTCACCGGGCAGCCTCAGAGGCTGCGTTGATTCGATTGCGGCGCGATTGAGCTATCACGCCACAACGACGCTTTGTCCTAGCCGGGGTTATGAGTGACCGTGACATGCTCGGCGCATCACGAGCTTCGCTATCGTATCACGAGCTTCGCTATCGCAGCTCGCAGTTCACTCGCAGCTCGGAAGAACAATGATGAATGGGGAGCGCGGGCCCTCTGGCGCAATGACCATCCACCGTCGTCGACATGAATGAATCGGCGTGCCGCGTGATTTATCGACGCGCGCGCCGCACTAGCGACTGCGATTGAGACAATGCATCAATAGTGATATGCTTCATCGATAAATGGGTCCCGTTGAGTAATTCCGCCGGGTTCGAGTCCGCGATCACCGGTCGCACTGGTTCTGCTCCGTAAATATAGGTGGTGTGATAAATGTGTGCGGTTGATTGAGACTTTAATTCCAAAGCTATTATTACGGTGTTATCGAGTTGCGGCGATGATGACAATATTATGCACGCGTCATTAGTGCTGCTAGATTATCGTTAGAAATTGAAACGCCCTGTGAGGTTAATTGCATCTTTTGCCGTAACAGTAACTTTACGGCGCTCCTCTGTTTCATTAATGCTACTCGTAGCTCCGACTTGGCGCGCTGAGGTGTTGTTAACACAAATTACCGATTTTATCTTAGTTTGTTTTTAACTTCCGACAATCTTCGTTTCATCTTTGATTGCTTTTAATTAATGTTCGATTTTCTAAACGAAACCTACTACTTATTAACCGATAGATAGCTAATGTCTCAGCGCATTATTTGTTTTATCTCAAGTAAACATGATGTAGAGACGGTTTGCTCACGTTCCAGCGATGTGGGTCGCATTGTCCGGATTCGCACCGATCTCGCGTGGAGATTGCTGGTGCCATCCGAGTGATCGATCGAGTTATTGACTCGCATCGATCCAATCGAATATAGATCAAGAGCCAAGAACTACCATAGAGCTTACCAACGTTAGATTGTAGTTGAAACTTGACCCAAAGATATTGTAAGATGCCTATTGTACACATATTACATTGTGTAAATGTATACATGACATGTCTGGGCTCACTTTAATTTAGTAGGTAATTAACTAATTAATTATTATTATTAATTTAAAATTAGTAATTAATTAATTAATTACTAATTTTCTTTCAATTGTAAATACTAGTTCTAATTTGTTTTTATTATTGAATTGTAATTGTCTTTGTCAAAATGCATTAAAAAAAAATCTAATTAGTTATGAGTAAAGTTATTAAAAGAAAAACCTCGCCATCTTCGAAGCTAAACAACGTCAATTGTAATGGGTTAATAACAAACGTCAAAACAGAATGGGCACTAGAATGTTTGTTTAACATTCCTAAGTAGGTATAGCATAAAACTTTTGCGCTTCACTAAATATAGATTTTGAAATACAGGGAATCTGAGCCATCTTAAGGCAAGAAGGAATCTAAAGACAATGAGCACCATTGAAAAATGAAATGAAATGAAATGAAATTTATTGTAAAAACTGTGTACAAACGCGATCTTAAAAGCTAGGTGGAATCAACAGTTTATCCATTAATTATGGACGTACAATATTTACTTATATACTAATTTATAACTAGGTAATTTATTGATTATTGAATTCTTTCATGTCATAAAAACATTTTTCTAAGAGCCACCTACGGAGTTTTGTCTTAAATTTACTAGTAGGCAGTTCTCTTATGTCTCTAGGAATTTTGTTATAAATTTTAATTGTCATGATAGAGCAATTTTTCCCACTTAATGCTGTTTTGTGTGCGGGTATAATAAGTCCAGTGGGATCTCTATTTTTTATAACGGAGTTATTTTTGTCTCTATACATGTTAAAGAATGAAGCATGCTCTTTTACGAAACAGCCAATTTGGTAGATATATAAACTAGTTAGCGTTAGGAGTTCATGTTTCTTAAAGAGAGGCTTGCATGACTCTAATGGGCCTATCCCAAAGACGGCTCTTCACGCACTTTTTTTGAATAATTTTTTTGAAAAGCAAAAGACCATACCCTAGTACTGAGGTGACGTAGCCAAAATATGCGGTTAATGCAGTTTGTTGGCTAAGATCTAAGAATAGATAATTCGAAAGAGCCTTAGCTGCTTTAGAAGCATTAAGTTTAGAAGTTCTTCAGTCAACGAGACCTACTTTCAATCGAGCCTGACGCATCACTGTCTAAAGCTTATCTACAAATCCGCTCTGCTGACCCAAAAACGCAGGAAGTCAGTCAAGCAAGCTGTTATCGTCACAATTCGGCAATAAGGCCGCGGTTCGATGACAGGGCTGATAACTTGCGTTGCGGGGCAAGAATCGTGAATGAAATTTTCCTAATCTGACCGAGACTCGTAAATTATGTCAGTTTGACAGCCCTGATAACGTATGCTGATTCAAAATGTTTGAGTTCGCGGACGCGATATCGGCTGTGGATTCAAATTGGTGCTGGTAACCTACCTATGTAGTAATATTATTTAAAATTTAGAACTGGCAAAGATCAAACATGGATAAGAAGTAGATAGAGTTAGGACATTGATTTTAGACTTTTTTTATACCGTGAGATGTTTGCTGGCAATAGTTTAGCGTTGTCTAAATCAATGTCCTAGCTCTCAAATAATATTAATAATTATTTATTGCTTATTATGGTCTTATCCATTCATGGTTCCTGTCCATTCACGCTTGAGCGATATGAATAAGACCACCAATTGTCACTTAGTTTTAAGTTGTTTTGTTGTAAATTTTTTTCTATTTGAAGTGTACAATAAAATGTTTTCTATATAATTATAAGCTTTAATGACATGCAGTAGCAGGATCTAAACAGATCATTCCATTCCTAACATGTGCCTAAAACATACCTACATTCCAAAGCGTGTCAGACTGATGTCACAAAACGAGAACCATTATTCTTCTTCAAACTAAACAAAACGTTCACAAGTTACCACCATAACAGAATTTACTGACAAGATATAAATCTGAGCCACGGCGCGTCACGTGGGTAACCCAATCCTGTCCAGGGGAACCCGACACCAGAATGGTAGGTACTAAATATCTGGTAAAAGGAAGGCGGAAGTGACGACCTGGTTGCTAAAGGTCACGATCTGAAATTTGACCAAGACCAGACTTGCGGTTCAGAAATTTACATTTCGCAATAAAATTAAGTTTTGGTCAATTGAGGCAAACGGTAATGTCCGACACGAAAATACTTAAGATAATGTCCATTATTATAAAATGTTTAAACATATTCTCCGGGCGTATATAATAAACATTATGGAAATAAAAATAATGTCGTAAGTATCTTTATAAATGAGCGCAAATTCATTAAAACATTTTATGAATTTGTTTCACTCGTATTTTGTTTCTTTTATTTCACATTCGATTCTTTTTTATTGGTTCCCATTATCACGTACCGTATTTCAGCCCGAGCCAAGTTTTGTGAAAAGGCTGGTACCGCCTGGTGGTCTGGGGCTGGTGCCTCCGTGGGGTGGCGCAGGCCGGGGCGCAGCAGAGGAAGTAGTACCGTTTGTCCCGGACCTTCTCCGCAGCTTTCAGCCTCTCGCGCGCAAGCCGGCCCGAGCAGCGCCGGGGGCTGGATGCTGTGGATACCATCGCCACCACTGCCAGGACTGCTACAAGGCTCCAACGCATTGCGGATGCTGTTCATCTGGTATCCATTATCACTTCGTCTTCAACTTCTTGTATTTGACTATCAGCTGATAATTTTAACCACGTTTATCGACATGTTTATTTAGCTAATCACAACGTATGTGTCATATCTAGCACAACTTTTAAACTGGCTCGAACTTCGAATTAATTAACACTAACAAAACTTTTCGTGTTCACAAACTTCAATTTGAATTATAAAATTGTACCCAATTTTCCAGAATCACAAAACCACTAAATTCTTTGTCAAAACCAACCAATAATTCTATTGATCTCCTTACATTTCTAATCAACTTTGTTCTTACATCCAAACTCTTTCTACAAAAATCATATGTTGCCGTGATCGCGAAGTCGTGTCGAGCCTCGAGCCTTCAAGACGTGTGGGCACGCCGGGACAGCCGCGCTGACTGCCGCGTCCGTCCCGAGTCGAGTCCCGTCCGTCCAGTCCGGACACGACACCACACCACACCACCACCGGCTAACCGGAATACCGTTGCAGCTTAGCGTTTAACACCACGCTCAGAGATAGGTACTAAAGTATTTCGGAGATTGTCGGAAAAGTCCTCACGATCCACGTGTCTCTAGCTTTATGGCCCTTTGTACTGTAAACTTTGCTTTGGTAAGCCTTTGGCCTGCTAAAAAAATTATTTGGTTATATCCAGCGATATTTTGTTTTACTCCACGGGCTATAACGAATTCAATAACATCATTCTGAGTTTATAGGATCGAAAATTAGTTATAGGACGTTCGAAAAATTGATAACATTAAATAGAGATCACGACACTGAGTCAACATGATAACATCGTCAAATGCTTATCTCAGCAGCATTCTTGTGACTAGCACGGGTCCAGTCCCTAATTAGGGCAGATCTGAGATGTCTCGATAAGGCGATAACGCGCGGGTGGTCGGTGGTCCCCGCGCCTGCGTCTAGCCGTCCGCCGTCGTCGCATCCATCACTCCGCTACAGCTTGGAATACATTTGCAATTACTATGCTGTTTCCGTTGTAGTCCGGTGTTTTGAGCTATGTATGTAGATTAAAAATGGTCTAGCGTGAGCTCCAATTAGAGAGTCATCTATTTTAATGTTTATTGTTGAATTGCTTTTCAGCAATACATTAATGCGCTATAGATTTCCGCTGTTGGATAAATAGTATAAAACTATTCAATAGGTAGTTTAATTACGTCATAAAATTTAAAATCTAGAGCACCTGCAAGTCGTAAAATTCGTAAAATATTGATCATATAACTCAATGCGTCTAAAACTTAACGCAATGTTTCAATCCTACTTACATTGTGGCTTTAAAATCGACTCAACGCACAACACTCCCAATAAAATTGGTCAGATTATGTAGGTTTTGAATTTTCCTCCTTTAAAGATAGAATATTACGATCTAACTCCATAGTTATTACCATGTTATGAGTACTAGGATAAATTTACACTTCGCAGGCTTTTGCGCCATCTGTGTTGATATTTAATGCATATTTAACATTTTCACGTCCACATTTACAATTTATTTCCTCTTCATTAGCAGTTAGCTTCATTATCACTACCTATCTAATCTCCGTTTATATTAACTTGTTTATCAAAATTTCTGCAATATTACACATTTATGGTTAAGTGTTTTACAACAGTATACAGTTTCATTACCAATTATATTTCCATTTGCATTCCGGTATTTACTAGTTTGTAAGTTCATTTTTAATGGCAATCTTGGGTGTTCTAAGTATCTAATGTAACTATTGTTATGATGTTACACAAACTAATCTAATAAATATTAAGTATTTTTTGTTTAGTTCATAATTTAATAACTGTATGTTTCCCAAATAAGTAAACATAAAACAAAATGGTTGTTTCTTTCCCAAATTGTCGACAGTAATATTTCTACCTCAGGTTTGTAAGTACATACGCGTTTCGTTAGTATGTGCTCTATTATTCTTTACATTGAATCCTCATTGACAGGAATCTGTCGTGGGGACCTCAACTCTACAGCCGTAGGATGCTTGCTTCAGCTGGTTCCCTTCGAAGACTACGGAACTTTCTCCCTATCGCTACTAAAGTTTCTCTTGCACAATCTCTTCTCCGTTCAGTTCTTGATTACGCTGATTCTTCTTTTCTTGATCTTACTGAGCAACAACTTGATAAACTTGAGCGCCTGCGGAATGTCGGGATAAGGTTCATATTTGGTTGACGCAAGTATGACCATGTCTCAGAATTTCGTAAGAAGCTCAAGTAGTTACCTATACGGCTTCGCCGTAATAGTCATAACCTATCTCTTCTTTATAATATCTTATTTCTCTCTTCTGCACCCCCTTATCTCAAGGAACGTTTCAATTTCTTCATCATTCTCACGATCTTTCTCTGCGCTCTTCTGATACTCTTATGCTTCAAGTCCCTGTCCACTCTACTTCCTTGTACGACAACTCATTCACTGCGCGTGCTGTACAGCTTTGGAACACTAAGAGTCTCAGTAAGGCGTGCAAAGTCACTACCAATATTCAAGAATATGGTAAAGGAACACTATTTGTCCTGCTGTCACTGACTACACCCTTTATACAATTAGAGATATGTATGTGTGTATATAAATAAGTATGTATAAGTATTTAGCTATTTTTGTAATTAAATGATTTGAATTTTGTAAATTGTCTTAGCTACATAATAATCCATACAGATTCCCATGTTAAATCCAAAGTTCCTATCCATCCACGGTTGTCTGGTAGAAATGGCTCTTGAGCGATAAGACCGCCAATTGTCACATTTTGTGTAATTTTTTATTTTATTTGTTAATTTTTTCGTAAAGTGTGCAATAAACAATGTTCTATCTATCTGTCTATTTATCTCTGCAACGTTAACAACTCTTTCATTTGTTTCGATTTACGTATATACACAAAGCCATTTACAGAAAACTGTATCTACTCTAGGCTACAAAAAAGCTCAACTTCAATCCTTTAGCCGTAAGGTTTATATCAGTTTGTAGTTTAACTAGATAAAGTGGCCCAGTGATTTCATCTGGCGAACATTAATGCTTTAGTAAGAGATAGATAAAAGCTTTCTTGGAACGGTCTGATTAACAAGATTGGAATCATGCAAATAGGTTAGAGCGGCTCTATCTTGCTGATGATAGTTTTGTTGTTAATGGTTTTATTTAGATTATTTACTTCGTTCTCGTTTTAAACTTTGAAGAGTGTTGTTTATTTAGATGGACGATGACTGCTGGTTTCATAGCAATCACTCATTTCTCTTTTTTTTTGTAAATGCAAACGTCGGTATGTTTCTATTTTTATTATGTATGTATGTTACTTGATATCTCCGCGTATAGGTAACCCATTTTTACTGATTCTTTTACTATTGTATAGAGAATGATCTCGAGGTGGTCCCATAAACATGTTATTCACGAGGGATTAGTAAGTATATATCCCGTTAAACTTAAAAAACAATTTAATATTTTTGGAGAATCGCGACTAGCTACAACAGTTTTGGTGATATCTGCGCCAATTGTGAATAGATTTTGATGATTCATTCGTTGTTGTATAAAAATTTATTTTGAGGTGGTTCCCTATAAGTTTGATTCTCTAGGAATTGCGCCGTAAAACGTATGTTTGTAAATATTCTTCAGATTAAGATAATTTAATTATCACCTAATTAATGGTTTCCACGGCAACCGGCGTCAACAGCTTCATCCATGTGTCATCAAACTAAATTAGATTTGAATTTTAACTAGATGCCGCTAGTGTAAATTTTTTGACATAGTTTAATATTATCTAAAAACCGGAATATGAAGTCGGTTTATCGTTTTTTAAAACACGCCAAATTATTTGTTTCTGTTGCTCTGTCATCCATCAGCTAATTTTTGTATTTATTTTTAATGAACCAAACTAATGCAACGTAAGTATTCTTCCATAGCTGTCAACTAGCTAATGCTGAAGAAACCTTTTAGACACCTACAACCATAATTAAAAAGTAATTGATATGATCCTTATATACCACTTATGTAAAATTTTACTAAATCGAGGCTAATACGCACCACATAAGGCATACAATAATCACAGAAGACCAACACTACACTCCATTTTTATGATTTAACTAGCAATTACATCTCGCAATCGCTCACCATGTTTCGTCCATTGAACACTCGATAATGAAGAATGATGTTAATTCCCGATAATTCATCAAATTACGCCGTAACGATCGCCTCTGAATGTTAACTGCCCTGATTTCTGATTTTCAACGTGTTATTTTTGAAATTCCGAAAGTAGTTGAACTTAGCGGTATTCCAAGAACAGTGTACTTACATTTTATAAGTTGGTACTTATCTGTGTTCTAAGGGTCCGTTTTATTAAGCAGCGGGTGTTGAAGCGATTTATTGCAGGTTTTCAATTTAATTGAACTCGCGAGTTACTCTGAAAACTGCTAAAATTAGCTTTCGCTCCCATTGCCTAACTAAAACAGTCTTATCGTCACTATCTTAAGATGTAGGTAGGTAGTAAAATGTCATTCCTTTAAAGCTGTTTAAAGCTGAACATCTGTAAGAACTTATCGCAGCGAATTGATTTCGGAGTTTTCTGGAAATTGACCATTCTGCAAATTTTAATCTGAAACACCTAAGGAGACTACCTACATCTGAAACGATTACAAGCATAGAGCTCAATCAATTGGTTGAGTTGTGGATTAGTCCCCAGCAGTAATTTCAATGAGCATTAGACAAACCGACACAAACGAACAGTTGCTAAACACTGTCACAGTTTATTTGGCGTGTATTCTGGAAGGAAGGAGACCGCTCTCGACAAAAAGGCGTGTGCAGCTGTGCTATTTATTAACTAGAGGGACAGACGGCATGACGCGGCGCGGGCGGGCACACCAGACGGTACGGATTTAAATGCAGATAGTTTTGAATAGTGTCATACATAACCTAACCTATTTAGTTTTGATATTTTAGTACAGTAGAAACTTGTAAGGAGTAGCCTAGTTACGAGATCTAAGTCTGACGGAGTAGGTAGCTACCTACTCTGCCTAGCTAGGCAGGTACCTACCCTCCAACGAGTACGTAGACTCTTCATCACGTAGTCCATATGCCATAATGAGAAGAGTCCATAATGCCCGTAAGTAACATTATGAACTTATTTAATTTGAACGGATAATTATATAAAACAAATTAATTTAATTTACTTTCGTACAAATACACAATTAAAATTATTAAACTGATCTTCGTAAAATAAAACAGTTAAAATTATAGAATTATTATGCTACGCCCTTAAAATTTAAAACGTATAATATATTATAATTTTCCATAAATAACTGGGAACATTATGTATACAGGGTGTTTGGAAGCTCGCTGCAAAGCCTTAAGGGGGTAGTAGTATAGACCATCTAGAACATTTTGAGCCACATTTATCTTAACCAAAGTCTAATTGTTTTTTTTTAGGGACCTCTTACGATTTTTAACCAAAATCCCAAAAAATTCTAATTAAGTGCTGATAATGCAAAGTTTAAGTGGAAATGTCTATTTATTTTGTATGTTTTTATTAGCCTAATGTGTGTTTAATGATATTAAATCATTATAAAGCACAGTTTATGCTAAAAAAATGACTTTCAGACTATTTAAACTTTACAGAAAAAAAGAAAATGAAAAAAAAATGTTTTTTAATGACATTTAAAAAAATAAATAAAATAGCTGCAGATGTTCAGATTATTTTAAAAACACGCTGAGTTATTGCTCTTTCTTTTAAGGTATCATTTACTTAGATATCTATACAATTTTCGAAAATACGGTGCCTAAACCAGTTAAAGTCCGTAAATACTGATTTAAAGGAGATAAGAAAAAAACGTTTTTGATGATTATTTTTTTAATTCTGCTGCTCAAAATGGCTTCCACCATTGCGTATACATTTACGACAACGATTTCTAACTTCCGTTTTAAAATACTTATATTGCGAGATCATATATCTTATTATTAGGTACACAGTAATTTTCTTACCCTTAACTGGTTTAGGCACCGTATTTTCAAAAATTGTATAGATATCTAAGTAAATGATACCTTAAAAGAAAGAGCAATAACTCAGCGTGTTTTTAAAATAATCTGAACATCTGCAGCTATTTTATTTATTTTTTTAAATGTCATTAAAAAACTTTTTTTTTTTCTTTTTCTTTTTTTCTCCTAAGACCCAGGATATTATTTTTTTTGTAGTAATAAATACCCAAAGTGTAATTAATTGTACAAATAAAAAATTCCTTGTCAGACCCAGAGGTAAACATACTAATTTTATACGTCTAACCAGTTGTTAGCGTCAAAGTGGTATTTTTGCTGGTTTACTATGAATGTAAGGAACCTTCTTACTTAAAAAAAAAATGATTTTATTTTGTACCAAAAAATGAACATTAGGTCTTTATACCTACTTGAGGTTTGGTTCAGTAAATTAAAAAACTGATTTTATTCTGTGAAATACGTTTATTTTAAATTATTAACATTAGGAACTATTTAACTAAAACACTACCAGTCTCATTAAGTGAGTGAATCAGACTTATCCAAATAAAAAAATAAAATTGCACTTCTCATTGCTAAAAAGTAATTGAGGCATAATCGTATTTCTAAAATACTTATATTGCGAGATCATATATCTTATTATCTTTTATTTTAATTTTCACCTTCATGAAAAGCCTTATAACAATTGCGCGAAGATGTAAAGCAAAGGACAACATTGCATGTCGTGCATTTAACTGTAGATCTATCGCAGCCTTTTCTGCGGCATCTATTGGCTGCACCTCCAATATCAGGCATATGAGATGCTTTACGAAGCCTACTCTTCTTATTCGGTATCGGCACAACAGCTGGCCTCCCTCTTTTGCGGCTTTCTGGCTCACTATCTTCAGCCGAAGAAGATTCTTCTGTCTCGTCCATGGTTTCTTCCATCAAGGTTTCCGCCAGGGCGAACTTCCATTGCCTCAAAGACGGTATGTTTTTGAGAGGCCTGCCTTTCTTCAATTCTGTACTGCGGAACTCTATCCAGGCATTTGATGAGGATAGGTCGATCATGTGTGATATAAACCTTATCGTCCATTTCTTGGTCCTAGCTCTCGACGGACACACTGCCAGCATTCGATCAGCTATATCTACCCCGCCCATTTTAGAGTTATACATCTTTATAACGCTTGGGCGTTGTATTGTGATGTATTGTCTTGTCGTTTTACACCACCGACGGCAGTCATCTTGTGGCTCACTGCCATAGATTGTCGACAGTAAAATGACAGGTTTGTTGTCGTACCATTTAGTACAAGCAATGCTGTTATTAGCGTCAACAAGTACAGAGCTTGCTCCTCTTCCTCGCCGTTTCAGTTCTGCATCGTCAGGTAAAGCATCACGTAGAGCAGCTGGAATTCGATTTTTCATGATTGTTCCCGCACATTTCATGCCCCTCCTATTCAGTTCAGTAGCTAATTTAATAGTCGTAAAATATCTGTCGAAATAAATTATATGTCCGGAAACAAGGGAACGTGTCAGATTTAATACTGCACTTTCTCCTAGTCCAAACCCTGCAGCGTTTTCTTCGGGATAGGTAGTACTCCCCTGATAAACAGTAAAGTCACATACAGTTCCATCTGGGTTTGCCAGCACAAACGCTTTCAAACCTACCGGATTGGGTTTGTTTGGGCAGTATTGTTTTATCCCACATGTTCCCGAAAACGGAACTATCATTTCATCGATACAAATATGCTGATCTCTTACTTGTTTATGGCATCCTATTAATATCCTATCGATTATCGGCCTCACCTTCCACAATTTATCTTGGGCTCTTTTTTCTTGGGACACATCATTGTCAAAGACCACCTTTAGGGATGTTCGGATTAGAAAAAATATATTTCTTGGCATGGCTTTTGCAATCATAGGTACTTGCCATCGCCGTTCCCAATACATTCTTATGTATGGAAAATTTAGGCAAGACATTGCCATGGTAATTGCTATAAATTATTTGCATTCTTTTCCTGTAAGATTGAGTGATCTTCCTGTTTTTGAAATTGCTGTTTGATTAGTCTTCTCAACTATCAGTTTGATAAGGTTGTCGTCAATGTACTGGTTAAAATAATCAGAACTGTTGTAATTGTCTGTGTCTATAATTGGGTAAGATGGTTCTGCAAGATTCGTAGCTGGTGGGGCGAATTCTTTTGATTGCTATTCTTCATTGACTGGCTGAGCAACGGCGTTTGAACGGCGATTGCCACTAGCACGAACTCTACTTCTGCTACCTCGTCTCAGCCCCCTGTGACTGCCCCTGCCGCGGGCTGTAACTGGAGGAGAAAGAGGAAGTTCATCATCCTCAGTATCAGTACTACTATCTTCATTGATGGCGGGCGGGTTGTATTCATCGTCCGTCCCATTATCTTCAAATTCATCCCCCTCATAATCGGACTCATTGAGAAGATGGGTTATATCTCTATCAACAAGATCTGCGAAAAAAATTCATAAATAAATTTACATAAAAAATAAATGTTTTCGTCTTGAGAACCCATGTACAAAAATTTGCACATAATAAATGAACAAGGATTTGACATTGAGAACCAAAGTACAAAAAATTGCACATAAATAGGCAATACGTTATAATCGGCTAATTCGAAAAGGGATCCTCAAAATAATAAGTGCCTCGTAAAGTTTATTGTTTTCTCAGAATAACATGCTAATCATTTTACAAAAGCAATGGTGATTTTCAAGATAAATCGAGATTCAAAACTTACGTGAACGAACGGGAGGCGCCATCTTTACGGAAAAGAACTTTTTCTTTTAAATAGTCAATTGACTTCCGGTCGGAAGTAGTACGTACCACAGAGCAAATGAACGAACAAACTTGTCGACCTGTTTCATTCGCACCCGCGAAAATTTTAAAAGAGCAAGAGACCTTTGAATATTTTGTACAATTTATTGTACTATAGGCCTTTATTACTACGATGTATGTAAGATGCTGGAACTGACTGAAGTGTTTGTTTACGTACAAGTAATTGCACGCGGGGTCTTAGAAATAGTCTGAAAGTCATTTTTTTAGCATAAACTGTGCTTTATAATGATTTAATATCATTAAACACACATTAGGCTAATAAAAACATACAAAATAAATAGACATTTCCACTTAAACTTTGCATTATCAGCACTTAATTAGAATTTTTTGGGATTTTGGTTAAAAATCGTAAAAGGTCCCTAAAAAAAAAACAATTAGACTTTGGTTAAGACAAATGTGGCTCAAAATGTTCTAGATGGTCTATACTACTACCCCCTTAAGGCTTTGCACCGAGCTTCCAAACACCCTGTATATCATGGGAGAAGCCACTCACTCTAGAAATTCAGTTTATACTAGTTCAAGTCTACGGATTCATTTCGATTTATTGTATGTTTATTTTGTAATTAAAATAAGTTACATAAGTGTATTTCTACCAAAATTACACGAGATGTAACATCCGAATAGATTTAAAAATACCGCGTAGTCCGTTTTACATCGTAGTACATCGTCCCACTGTATAAAGCACTATTTTGTAGGCAATAAGTATGAAATATGAGAATAACATAACTACCTAGCATAGGTAGTTATGTTATTCATTATGTTACCATTGACATACGTAATTATAATTTAATACTTAATAAAATGTAGCATCAAAGCAGTGGTATATTTTTTTAAAGTAAAGTAAAGTAAAGTATCGTTTATTGCTTGAAATACATGTAGGTACAGGTGTTTTTATGTCTATGTGAGTCAATGTATTCCTACCTTCACGGTGTGCAATGTCTGTGTACAAATAATAACAATCTAATTAATTAAGCTTACAATAAAATAAAATAAAACTGAACTTGAAACTAATGTTGGATAAAAACAACTTAAAAATAAAGAATGTCATCATGAAGCAGAAAAATCTTTGTCAGTTAAAAATTCATTTATAGCATAATAACATTTATTTGAAAGAATAGTTTTTAACTTTCTCTGAAACTCCATATTCGGCAGTAGTCTTATAGACTGTGGTAATTTATAGTAGGTAGGTATATATAATCAAAATTTGTCAAGCAGAAAATCATTAACGCTATAATAACATTTCTCTATGAGTACATTCTTGAGTCTATTTTTAAATACATTTGAAGTGTCAGAGTAATTGTTGTTTAAACATTTTACAGCATGATTATATATTTTGGGTGCCATACCTAAAACACTTTTACGTATTAGGGCAGTTTGTGAAGGGTGCGCACAAAGTCTATTATTGTTATTGTTACGTCGGTTACGTATTACAACTTCGGAGAAACTTTTAAATAAATGTAGGTTATTTTTCACAAACATAGCTACATTTAGAATATATAGAGCTGGTAGAGTAAGAATTTTGTACTTGACAAAATATGGCTTACAACTATCAACAGTAACTAAGTTAAACATTGCTCTCAGGCAACGTTTTTGTGTTTTGAAGGCCTGGTTGTATTCGGTGCTGTTCCCCCAAAAAATAATCCCGTAACAGAGCAAAGATTCAGCTAATCCATAATAGGCGGCTAGAAGCCCATCAGTGTTGATAGTGGAGCTTAGTTTATGTAGAGCATAAGCTGCACTACTCATTCTTTTGCATAAGCTTTCAATGTGACTTTTCCAATTGAGTCTTTTGTCAATTATTAGTCCTAGAAACTTAGCCGTCTCTACTTCGGCTACGGAATTACTATTAAAATGTATGTCTATTTCTGATAAATTATTAGGTCTTTGACTAAAATGCATAATGTTCGTTTTCTTGAGATTAATTTTTAAATTATTATTACTAAGCCATGAAATAATAGATGTCAAAGATTTATTAATGTCATTTTCATATGATGCATGGTCTCTACAAGCTACAGTTAAGGTACTGTCGTCCGCAAATAGGGTCATTGGTTGGCATGTCACTCTAGGCAAGTCATTAATGTAGATTAAAAATAACAGCGGACTTAATACACTACCCTGTGGTACTCCATAGACTAGACTACGTTCTGAGGATGCATGCGTTTCTTGACATTTTGTATCGAAATTAATTTTACTTATTTTGGTAACCTGTTTTCTATCTGTGAGGTAACATTGAAGTAGAGACAGTACATTTTTTACTTTACTTTATTACTTTACTTTACTTTACTTTACTTTATTTTTTGTCAACTAAATAATTTTGATGGTTGGTTGGTAAGAGAAATACTAAACTTTTTGACAGAATAGTTCGAAAGGCGGCTAGTTATAAATTCATGTCGGCCAGTATTAAGGTACTCCTCTCCTACTCTTGTAACCAGGGACACGGTAAGTATAAGTACTTACCTACGTACAACGGCCGTAAGCCGTACCTTATACAAGTTCTTTGCTTGTAACAGCGGTTCCAGTAGTAGAGTTTTAAAAGCGTTTTTAAAATAGAACCAACCTTTCCAATATATCATTCGAGTTGAGACCTAAACATTGTATTGGAATTATTATCAAAGGTACATAACGAATATTTTCCCCTAGATACATTATGTCGAAAAGATTGGTAGGTAATTCTTCTTTGTACAAGACAACTGAACTCAATCGTATCGTTTTTTAAACAATATACATAAAACAAGCGATTATTTGCATTATTTCATTATTTCCTTTTTAATTGACAAAATTAAGAAGGAATCAATTTGTGATTTCGTCAAGATTTTTATACATTTAAAGAACTACCTAACTAGTAATTTTCGTGATATTAACTTTAATATTAATACTTTAACTTAAATAATTTTCGTAATATTAGTTAAAACCGACGAATTGGTCATCAGCGCGAAAAATCCTGTCGACAAGGGGACTTCTCAAGCAATCAGTCGATAGAGCATACAAACATTGCATACAAGTGTAATGGACGTGTCCGTGTTCACGGCGCACAGCACGCACAGCATGCACCACGCTTCCACCATCGACATTATTAAAAGAATTTAAAGCAGGAAACTCTGTCTTTTTTCTAATCTTTACAATGAGCCTTTACTTTACACGCCTTGAAGACACGTCCTTTGCTGATGCAGTATTATCTATAATTACTATAAAACTATTAAAAGGTACAGGTTATTGAATTATTTTTCATTTTAATTAACTATGGATGCTACCTAGTTATATGATGTTAAGAAGGTTACCCATAAAAGTCTATTAATTTATTTTCATTCTAAACATCGTGGTAATTTTAAATCTAGAAGATATTACATCGCAGTGTAATTTGTGGTTAAAATAACCCACCTAAGTGTATTTCTACCAAAATTACACGAGATATTACATCCGAATAGATTTAACTCCCGCCCGCCCTAGGACAACGATCCTGCGTGCGTTGTGCCAGACCCACCAGTTGCAGAATGCTGCTCTTGATGAACGTGCTCTGAAATGCATGACACCAGTGCCGCCGCGGCGCGGCCGGTAGGTCGGAAAATAAGCCTAGAAAATAGTGCTTTATACAGTGGGACGATGTATTACGATGGAAAATGGACTACGTGGTATTTTAAATGTAGAGGATGTAACATCGCAGTGTAACTAATTGTGTGTTGTGTCAAATAAATGATTTTAACTTTTTGTCAAGTCAACGGTAAACTTTTGTGTTTACACCAAGTTATGGTTATCGTAAAACAGAATTAGGTCTAGCACCATATTTATATGCATGCTATGATGCTGTGGTAATAACATAATCATGGAAAATGTTTCACTCTAGCTAGCGAGACAATCACTTTCTAAAACCAAATATAAATATTATAAAGAAAGTTAAGTAGGTAAATTGCAGGCGCAGTTCGCAGGTGCTGTCCCGAAGTCCAGAACCCACCTAATGTTAAGCCCTATGTATAGCCAAATAGCGCATGCACTGTCTCTGTAACGACACCTGCAGCTGCGTGGCCATAACTCCACGCGCGGAATTAGGTGCTCGGTACACTGCGGGACCTTTGAAGTGCCACCACGGGCGTCACTTGCGCTTGCGCATTACCCGATCAAAATACTTCTGCTTATTTACAGTTGTAAACACGCAGAAGTTTATATATTATAGTTTGATCGGGTATACGAACCATATTTTATGTAACTAGGTACATAAAAAATGGTTCGTATTACAAAATAAATATGCGAGACCACAACAGCCGAAAATTTCGGCAATTTAGGAACTCGCTATATATTTTGAAGAAAAAATGTCAAGATTTGAAGCTATACTTTTTTGATCAAAGGTGTCCGATTTTTTGAGCGCTTAAGCGCAGGACTATACCGAGCTTTGTTTGAGTAAAGTAAAGTTGGTTGTAAACGTTGTACCTATGATATATTATGCTTGTTTTATTGCGAAGAAGACCACTCTTTATTTTTAATTTTACTACAGTTTTGATAAGGAAGATTGTGTTTTAACTTGTTTCTCCTTCTTTTTGTCCGCAAGTGTACAATATATTTATAGAAAACGATGCATCTTTCGCTACAGTTCGTGGTATGTTCATTGGTGCACCGACACCCGGTGGTTAGCGGTGGCGCGGCATACACTTTGTGCACTCACAAAAGGAAGCTTTTAAATTAGCAGCGGACTTCCAGAGCCTCATCTATGAGTGGCGATGACGTCATCGCTTTGAAAATAGTAACATCTAAATTCAAATTGGATGATTCAAATTAATATATACCTAGTTATTTGGATAAAGAGGTTGGTAGCACTACAACGAACGCATCCCTAAAATGTAGTGCCAACTCACTACGTTTTAGGGATGCGCCCGTAGAGTGAGTAATGCAAAATAAATTTTTGTCGATTGCATTTGAAAGTAAAAACATTTGCAATCGTGATAAGATGATTTTTATTTGACAAGTACTTTTTCAATGCTATTAAAATAGGTCCTAAGTCTTAAGTTATGTTATCATATCACACTTACAAGTATCGTTAATTCCTATGTCCATATTATCGACACCTAAGTTTTTAGTTTCACTAGTAG
Source organism: Eupithecia inturbata (assembly GCA_963662085.1). NCBI lineage: Eukaryota > Metazoa > Arthropoda > Insecta > Lepidoptera > Geometridae > Eupithecia > Eupithecia inturbata. The sequence goes on along the minus strand of OY759180.1, from coordinate 866,942 downwards.
ACGATCGACAAGTTCTCGTAATTTTTTTGTGATAAAAAGTTAATTCTCTGGTTCGGTTTGTTGAAACAGTATCCCACTAAAAGTTAAGTTCAGTATAAGACAGATTAGGAAAGGTAAAGTACCGACAGTACGTGCACATAATGTGTATCGCTGAATTGAGCGGCGCACGCGTTACCGCTAGGGGCGCCGCGCCGCGCCGCGCGGAGGGTCGCGCAGGGCTCGCACACAGCTACTATTATTATTGACAGAGCATGAATGTCGGGTGAACCACGGAAATTACCTATCGTAATAGGCTTATTCATCATAATAAAATGTGTTTTAAACATCATGCCCTTCGTTCTACAATTTTATAATCAGGTAGGTACCTACTGCACTTTTTCACGTCTTAAATTTAAAAGAGTTTAAATTAAACTTGAATTTATAAAGCTTTATCGAATGTTCATAGGGTTGGAACATTGGCCTATAGACAAACCCATTCCGTGTAACCTTATCCTATTTACCCGACTGCGCAAGGAGGGTTATTTACACTCATGGACTTATTCAGAGGAACGGTTCATCAATCGAAAAAAAATACTGAAATATGTACTAAAGGTTCTTAGTACTGTAGTGACACAGTTTAGCATAAAGTACGCGGCGCAACCGCGTTTCGTGAAGTTAGCTTTTTCAGTAGCTAAGTCGAGTTTAACCAGTCACTCCTCAACCCTCTGCTGTATCATACATATTCTAAAGTCACTTCAGCAACCTCCAATTGTTAGCACACATCCTAAAAAAGGATTAAAGATATCGTAAACGTTAATTTTATATGATGTTATTTATAGTGAAACAAACTCTCTTTTATTACAACCAACCCACAATAGCATAAAGACAGTATTATATAGTAAATACAAAAGTACAAACTGGCCACATATAATTTAACTAACATTTAATTTAAAACAAGATACGTTAAGTGCGAGTGTGACTTGCGCGCCGAGGGTTTCGAACGGTTGTCAAGTATGTGCTATAGGTACTGGTTAGAGACTTTGATATACCAAAAAATTAAAGGATACATCTGAAATGTAGATATACATTTCATATGTATCGGTTTGCAAACATCGAAGTAGGTATAGTAAAATAGTAAAATTTTCGTCAAATTTCAAAAGGTATGAAACCTACAGAAATTTCAAAAAATGTTTTGAGTTGTACAAACCGTTATCTTTCATTTGATACCCTACTCTATGAGGTAGCCCCCCCTTTTGAAACTTACGCCCCCTCCCCTTTTTGACCATTTTTTAAAAAGTGGTATACTTCTCTATATTTTCCCTGTAAAATATAGTTCCATATCTACAAACGCTACATACATTTCAGATGGATCGCACTGCAAACTTCGAAGATAGGGGGGGGATGGGTAATTTTTCGACTTTTTTCAAAATATTTCAAAAAGTATGAAACCTACAGAAATTTCACAAACTGTTTTGAGATGTACCATCCAATACCTTTTATTTGATACCCCACTCGGTGAGGTAGCCCCCCTTTTCAAAATTAACCCCCCCCTTTTTTGACCATTTTTCAAAAAGTGTTCTACTTACAGATTTCTTTATATTTTTCCTATAAAATATAGATCCATATCTACCTCTACAAACGCTACAAACATTTCAGATGGGTCGCTCAGCAAACTTCGGAGATAGGGGGGGGAATGGGTATTTTTTTGACCTTTTTCAAAATATTTTAAAAAGTTCATACTTTTTGAAATATTTTGAAAAAGGTACAGAAATTTCAAAAACTGTTTTGAAATGTAGAAACCTTTCATTTTATACCTCACTTGACATTGTAGGTCTCTTTTAAAATTTCGACGTCACAATTTGTACTGAAAATTTATATTTTCTTTTATCATTTATTTTTCTTTTAATCTGTACAGGCGCACGAAATGTATTATTATTTAAAATTTCACGTTATTTGCTGCTGTTGTTGCTGAGATATTAAAGACGGAAAAAAAGACAGAAAAAGCGATGCCCTACGGGTTTCGAAACCGATCTCCGATCTTCGAAACCCTAAAAAGAATTACTTCAATAGTCTTTTGTTTCAGGCTCTTTTGTTTTTTCGTTTGTTTTTCTCGTTTATTTGCTATTTTCACTAGTCTATTGGAATAATTTTGCTGACGTGTGCTTCAAAGAGAATATAATAACTACGAGAGCGTATTCATTTCATAAAATTCCGTCTTTTTTACATTTTTCTTTACAAAAACGTACCGCAATAGTGTTGTTCACACATCAACGAATACCTAAAGGGAAAATGCCGTATCTTAGCGTAGCTCAGATTTCCAAAGCTGTTACTTTAATTGAAAAAGGTCACAGTTTTAAAGAAGTGGCGCAGACATTACGAGTTTCCAAATCCGTCATCTTTCGAATTGTTAGACGTTATCAGCAGACTGGTGAGTACACGAGACGTGCAGTGACCTTGCACTGCACGTCGCAAGAGAGTCACTTCAGCGAGAGACGATCGATTTATGGTGAGCAGTGTTCTGAGAAATCGCTCTTTTACTTCTTCTGAGGTCAGATCTATGCTCCAGGACGTTCGAAAGGTGACAGTCAGCAATAAAACAGTAGGAAGAAGAGTAAAACCAGAGCCAGAGGACCCTTACTAACCACAGACCATCGAGTAGCTCGGGCTAACTATGCTCGCTCATACCAAAACTGGAATGATGATGACTGGGGGAAAATATTGTTCACTGACGAGTCTAGGTTTTGTCTACAGCCAGATGATAGAAGGGTTAAAGTTTGGAGACGACTCGGAGAAAGATAAGCTCAGTAACATTGTTCGAAGAGAGTCATATGGTGGAGGATCGGTAATGGTATGGAGCGGTATTTGCAGGACACGTACGGAGTTGCACATCGTAGAAAATGTATCCCTGACTGCGGGTCGGTGCGTGAATGACATCTTAGAACCAAATGTCATGCCCTTTGCTTCATACATCGGTGATAATTTTCAATATATGTAGGAGGAGGGGAGGGCGGGAGGTTGTACACCAAATACTGAATGTGCCTAAACACTCGACAAAAAAACCCCGTGATGGCAACACACTGTGATGATTGAAGGGTTAATTCTTCAAAACCTAATTTTTGAGATTTCTGTTGATTAGTCTTGTGTTATTTATTGAAATTAACTTTATTTTCATTAAAAATGTTAAAATGAATAAAGTGCTTATTATAACTTTTTTACTTACATACAAAAAAAATATTTTAACTTCCGATCTGTCTCTTTTTTGTACCGTTCCGCTAATTAACTCCATGAGTGTATTTGATTAGAGCATCTTTGAACAAAGTTGTTCGATGCTAAAGTATCTTAAGTTGTGGCATCCCTGATTTATTTACGTCGCAGTTTTCGAATTAAGGCTCGTCATACATTACGCAAATTGCGGAGTGGTACAAGTTTGTAGCTCGCCTTAGGTGAGTGCGCTGTGTAAACAGAGCTTTATAAATTGCGGGAGTTCAATGTTGAGTCATCGCTTTGGTTTCCTGTTTCAAGTTTATTGTTTTGGACTCTTTTTAAATCAACATTTTTTTCCTACCTTTACGTTGATACTATAATGAAAAACTCACGTTATGATGATTGATAGGTAGTAGGTACCTACCTAATACCTTGGTCACTTTCTTTGTATCGCTTTCCATTTACTCAAGAGGTTCCATTCCTGTGCCCTATTATTATCAGGGCGCATGCTTGATGGGCAGATACCATTCTATTAATGAGATATTCGTGCAGCGCCTCGCACTTAGTAGGTAGGTTACATTACTTATGAATTTATGCCCTAAATAAATTATCCGTTATATTATTATTTTCCCGCTTGTTATTTTGTGCAAGATCACTCGAAAATTATATTGCACGCATGCTATGTCTTCCGATGCCACTGCAACTTCTGCAATGATACTAGATCACTGATTGCAGAAAAGTACAGCGCCATCTGCACTCGACCTGATGAAGTACGTAGTACACTTACCCTTGCAGCCCGTAGCGTCGACGCCGTACCACTCCTCCATGCAGGTGTCGCAGTGCGGCGGCAGCGCACCCGCCGCGCACGCGCACTGCCCGCTGTCTGCCGCGCACAGCGGGGAGAGGGCGCCACAGCCGCAGCGGCAGGCGGGGCAGCCAGCGGAGATACCTGGGGTGGGACCAGTTGTTAGATTACTGCTGCTTCAACCTCAAAAGAAAAAGAGAGAAAGAGAAAGTGCTTTTCTTTCAAGAGACGATATGGCGGGGTTTGACACATTTACATTATCTGGTCAAAAGTAAACTTCAGCACTGATTTCAAACAAAAGCTTGGAGCAAAAATTTTTAAAATTACCAATCGGTGTGGAGTCAGAGTAGCGTCACATGGCTATTATGTGAATATCAGATACTGTTTTAGACTGATTCCTTAGGTTTAACACCTTCCTTTAAAATCGATAGCCCTGGCGGGTTTTCAATGAGTTTACTCTACTGACCTCCATATCCCGGCGCGCAGGTGTCGCAGGCACGTCCTGTCCAGCCCTCCCGGCACGCGCAGTGCCCGGCCAGCGCGTCGCAAGCGCTCGACAGCGCGCCCGCGCCGCATGCGCACGCCTCGCAGCCCGCGCCCGTCCAACCGGCTAGGCCGAACCAGTAGCCTTCCTGAACACAAACAAACCATTGAAACAAACTGCCAGTTGTGGTTTGTTTCCACGTAACCGTGTAAAACTCTGTGAAACACAACGGTGGGCGAACTCTGTCTATGGACACTATTTCACAACCTAATTTTGTTTTGCAATTTTTGTCTCCGTGCTTGCCCAATTCTATTAGTAATGTTATGCAATTTCCAAAGTCTTTTACATTTCTCACCCTTCTTTCGATCTCATTTAGCTAACCTCTTTAAGCTCAGGGACAAGGAACATATTTTACGTAAACCCAGCGCAGGTACCTTGCACAGTTCGCAGCGCGCGCCCTCCGTGTTGGCGGGGCAGGTGAGACAGACCCCCGTGGTGGGGTGGCACGGCGAGCCCGCGCACTCGCACGGCTGGCACGAGCTGCCCAGCGTGGTGGGGGAGCCCCAGTAGCCGAAGTCACAGCTGCAAAAGGCATAATATCAGGTAGGTAGAGTTTTTGTTGCATGTCAAAAATTACGATAGAGGATTACAAAATAATCAAATCGCAACTTGAAGGCGGAACAAGAATTAGTTAGGCTCACCCGATGGATGCTGAATTGCATGCAACCATTACAAGTACAGTGTACTTGGTACGTCTATGACTAGCAACTAGAATCAACATTCGAAGGTACCTATACACCATCAGACTCTAAACTATACACTCTTTCACAACACAGCTACAGTCAGGTTTGTCCCCGAGTAATCTCAACACTCACTTCTCGCAGTGATCTCCAGTGTATCCATCCGGACACTGCGTGCAGACGTAGTCATCGCCCTCTGCGGAGGCTAGCACGCAGTTGGGACTAAAGTTGTTGGTCGGCTCGAATAGAGGACACGCGCAAGGCTTGCAGGATCCCTGGGGGAGAGAAAAAAAGACAGTGAAGGTTTAGCAGGTCCTAGACACGGACAAGAAAGTCATAGTTTGACGGCGCAATAAAGCAATTACCTATCTAAAATTTTATATTAACTTCTTCGAATGAGGGCTTCAATAATTATTATAATTATTATTATTTACACCACAACTTTAATTATGTTAGTTGTTAACCAATATCCATAGTTCCTTGTAGTTACCAATCCGTATCATTTGGAACTGACATCAGGCAAACCAGACTAAATTTAAACTTTTTATTTTCATTGTAATTTAGAAAAATTATGCATGTTGATTGATATTTTAAGAATAGGTACTACCTCTGTTGAGGCACGCTGTAGGTATCTTTTATACATTGTATTATTATTTATAATTTTGTTTGTTTTATCTATTAGTACTAGTTCAGTTATTTATACATATTATGAGTGGAAACTGTCTTTAGCTTCATTTGCTCTAGATTAAGATTCAATTGTTACCTAAACATAAGCTTTTTGTTTCTCAAATAAATAAATAAAATAAATAAATAAAGTAAGTGATCGAGATTAGAGTAAAGTCTGCGATCCCTTAATTCTACTAACAATCGATTTACTACAACAAAAGTATTATCGCAGAATCGCTACGTAGAATCCTTAGATGAAAGAAACTCCAGACGTGCGTCCAGTGCTATTTTCACGGATAGATTGATATGATTTCTATTTTGGTTTCAACCAAACCGTGCGTCTCTCCATCTGTAGTTTCTTTCTTAGAAGGTTATTCCACCAAAACTTATCTACGGTGGCGATTTTGCAATGACACCATTGTCATAGAGTAGCGATCAGTTTAGCAGAATAGGGCCTCTACGACTTATTGTATAGTAAGTCATCTTACTTGAACAGGATTGCCGTAGTGTCCAGGAAGACATCGTTCGCAGTTAGAACCGGTAGTGTTATGCTGGCACGGCCCACACGGTCCGTCCACTGAAAACAACAGGTATGTTAAGTTCTGTACAACACAGTTTCCTAGAACACAAAGCGCACAGTAAGCTTTGCTATTTTGTAATGAGAGGGTTATTAATCTAGCTACCTGTTTCGCAGTGCGCATGTCCGTTACAGGAGCAGGGCACGCACTCGACGCGCGGCGCGTGCGGCGCGTGCGGCACGCGCACGTGTGCCCACGCGCAGCGCGCGCACTGCGGCCCGCCGTAGCCGCGCGGACACACGCATTGTTCTGATACGGGGGAGATTGGACCGCGGATCTCTACGTTTTCGAGGTGCACCTGAGGGTAGAAGATATTAAACTAGGTACTTATTTATGTTTGGCTAATCTTTCGTCATCATCGTAACAGCTCTTAATCATCCATTGCAGAGTACCTATACCCTTGCCTTCCTGTAAGATAGCATGCCATAATTATTTTCAGTCTCTGTCCTGTGATTGTAGCATTCAGTTGTGCCCAGCGACGTTTACAATGTCTTCGAGCTTACTATAAACGCTAAGTTTATCATAATGAAGCGGTTGCAATTTGAGTTTGGGATCCTTTGAGTCATCCCCAATGACTTTTGTGTTCAGATGTTCACCTCATCCTGGTCAAAGTGGTAATGCGCACGCAGCATGATACTGCTAACGTCAGCTAGCACATCCATGAGCTGCGTCCGCGAGACGAGCTCGGGCTCAGCGCCGAGCGTGAACCAGTGACCCTCGAGGATGGAGACCGATATCTTCAGCTGTCCTGGGGTTTGGTGGGTGGAGTTGGCGCAGGCTATTTTGGTTCCATCTGAAAAGGAGTTATGATCCTATTTTAGTGTTTTTGACGATTCAGGACAGCGCAAATTCTACGCGCAACTACGTTAACGTGGATACTGGATATACTAGTTACTTAATTACAATCATCGTCTCAACCAAAAGACGTCCGCTGTTAAACATAGGCCACCCCAACATATTGTCACAAAGAACCGACCTGCATCCAGCGATTTCCCTCACCAGTCAGTAATGCCACTTACCAGCTCCAACAATAACAACATCAGGTCCATGCGTGGGGTTCCCGCCGGTGTCCCCTCGCACGATTCCCCAGAACATGGCCACGTGTATCTCAGCTCCGTACGATTGGAACTGCTCCCCGCTGAACGAGGAGCTCAGCCAGTAGTAGTGCTCCCAGCCTTCTACCTGAACGGGGAGGATGGTTACAGTACATTTACGACGTGGTGGGTGTGCTTAAAAAGGTAAAAGTATTTAGAAAAAGGTTTATAAAACCAGTAAACATAAATAGAAAAACGAAAGAATCCCTATGCCAGTTCAACATTACCTCAAAACTGATGACGAATGGTTTTCCTTGGTTGTCCACTGAAGCTTCAAAATTTTCGTTACCGAACTCCTTAGTCACCAGCCAGGAATCACTAAGAGGAAGAATGATCTGGAACATTTGAAAATTATCACCATGTTGGTAATTTTTTGTTCAGTTGTGTCACATCACCTTTAACCCAGTAGATGGAACGAACTGCTTCGATCAGTTACAAAGCCTTTAAAGCCCAAAAAAAGTGTAGGTATGCGTGCGGTTTGCGGAGCCTGGTTTCTTGATCGCTGTACAGCACTATTTAAAAAAAAACTAAGGTTCTTCCCTGCCATGTATGTACCTACATTAGAGAAATCTGCATATTCCTAAGACAATACCCATATTTTTTCAAACTAAGGAAGAAGTTTTATCTAGGCATACCGGACATAAAAATAAGATTTTTGTGCCAAATCAATCAATAAATGGTTAGTGACTCATTGTTTTTGGAATATTTTAATTTTAAACAGACAAGACATTTTTAATATAATTCTTAATCATTATTATTACGTAAGTAGGTAGGTTTATTAATATTCACACCAGTTCATAACTACTGGTATTACATTGATACCACAGATACAACAACAGCATTATAATATTTGACATGTTTTCTGTGAATAAATAATACTATTCTATTCTATTCTACTGCTGCTAAATCATAGAAGCAGGTGCGTTTTCAGCTTTTAGACAATCTAAAAATCTTGATTGTTATTGAGCGGCGATAACGGCAGCGGATTTTCGACAAATACAAATACAAATACAAAAATCTTTATTAAGAACGAACTTAATGTTTAGGGTACAATTGTGGGCTGACTACCGCAAAAGTTAAAAACTGTGTAGCAGAGTCAGCGCCCTCCTCCGCTAGCAAATTAATTATGTTCATTTAAAGACAAAAAATATCTAAAAAATAACTAATCTAGAATCTTAACGAGGTTACGTGCGTGTGTGGTGTGTGTATGTGTAGTGTGTGTGTGCGGTGTGTGAGCGTAGTGTACCTGTGTGAGAGAGTATGTGTGAGTGGTGCATGTAGGTTTGTGAGAGTGTGGTGCTCCTGAGGACACCGGTCTCATAAGAGTCCAGGCAACAGGAGTTGCCACTCTACGTGCGCGTGTAGGTATGTGAGAGTGTGTGGGTCAACGTGTGGGGAACAGTTTTCAATGAAACTTTTAACACCAGATGCTTTGAAAAATCCATTTCTGTTTTCGATCAGAAATGTCTTTGAGTAAACTTACATCTCTCGGTTCATGTTCGGTGAGCAGACTGCAGGAGTCAGTGATGTGCGAGCAGTAGCAGGGCTTGCAGCCCGACGGCAGGTCCACGCTGAGGTCGTAGTGGCCGGGCGCGCAGGCGTCGCAGCGGTCACCCACCACGTTCACCTGGAAAGTGTACATTGCACAAATTAGTTGTTTGTTTTCGAAACCAACGATATTTTAAATGAAACAAACAATCCAATTTCAATGGTCGTTCCAATGTAATATTCCTTTGATTATTTATATGTCAATCAAAGGGTACATATTAGAATATCTAAAATTAAAATATCTACATATACAATGCCAATGCTCAAAATCCCTAACATCACAATAACTAATGGTTAGTTGATCTAAATTAAAAATAGTGAAAGTTCTAAATGTCGATGAGTATTATATCGAAGTTCATCAAATTTATTTGAAATTTTAGATAAAACACACATGTTTTATCTAAAAATCTAAATAGGTACCTAATTATGCAGGCGTCGTAATGCTCATTAATAGGTATGAAAAAGGTTTTAACCATACCTACTCTACAAAATATTCTATATTAAAGGTAATAAAAAAAAACTATCTATGTATTGTATTAAGTTTATTAGTCATCTAGTACCCTTAACACAAGCTCTGCTTAGCTTGGGGCTAGATGATTCTGTGCGGATTGTCCAGCATTATACTATATTATATTATACAAAAGTTTTACAGTCAAGTTTTAAGTTTTAAAGTATGTATTTATGTTTTATGTAGGTATTTTAACTTTATATGTTGTAAACCACGACATTGTATACTTTTATATTAAGATTATATATATTTTTAACCATTACATAAATCTGGATGTTAGGTATTGCAAACTTAGGTGTTTTATATGTCAGTGTTACATCATTACGTTAATGTATTTGAAGTAATATGTATTGTAATTTTAGGGGTTTTGAACATCGGCATTTTAACTGTAGATATATTAATTTTAGATGTTATAATACGCACCCCAATCAAATCCATCCTATAATATAATAAAAACGAAAGCAATTATGTCTGTCTGTTAAATTTTCACGCCTAAACGGCTGAACGGATCTTAATTAAAATTTGCAGGGAGTTAAATAGTATCCCGGGGCTACTTGAAAAGCGCGTGCGAAGCCGCGGGCAGCAGCTAGTCTTCTATCTATTGAAATTCAAAGGTGTCAAATGATAAGTTTTACATTCGTAAAGAATTGTGCTACGTTGAACGGACTCCAAGAGTGTGTGCCATGCTCTGTTAAACAAAGGCAATGATATATTGGTAGATACCACGTCAGGTCAGAGGATTCATCTGTTTGTTCCGTCAAAAATGGTGCGTAGGTACTACCTAAAAGTTGTCGCAGATCAGAAGCGCACTGCTACCACGCAGCACAAAAATGTACATTAAAACATGGGCTTTAACTCGTAACATTTAGATTAATTTCATATTGACGGCATCATATGACAGACAGCTCGCAGGTCACTCGTTTGAAGCTTGTAGGAAGTTATTTTGTCACTATAAAATGTATCTTAAGATACTAAGTTTAAGCCAATATTTAAATGCAACCACGTTGGGTTATTGTGTGCAGAGCTTAATTTGACATTGAGTACTGCCAAATTAGGTCAAAACTAGATAGTGCAGCTGATTTACCTTACACTCGCACTCTTCATCACACACCCGGCTAACGTCCACAACGCCACGTGGATCGCATTTACACGCCGGCGTGGTGGGCTTCTGGCAGAGAGGAAACAATGCTGCGGGGTCCTCGCAAGCATCGCACGAAGGGCCTGTGAAGCCGGGGTAACAGGTGCAGGAGATGTGGTGGCTCTTTTTGTCCCATTTGCACGACCCTGAAATTATGAAAACATGAATTTAGTTAGCGAAAATTTAGACAAAAATAATACTGATATAAGTGAGTTACACTTAGCATGACGAAGGGAAGGAGGTTAATCAGCGTTCAACCTACCCAAGTAACTAAATATTTTACTTTTATTTTAACCATATTTAGCCTTGCCCTCCAACCGATAATTGAACGTCTCCGAACCAAGCTCAATGTCTGGTATTTGGATGACGGAACATAAAGTGGAGAGGTAAACGCAGTTTTTGATGAATCATCACAAATGAACTATGAAATAGGTTTTGAATTAAATTTTTCAAAGTGCGAGCTTTTTGTTTCGGACTCTTGTGTAGACAAAAATAATATCATTGGAAAATTCAATAGTTTGGCCCCCAACATTACAGTTGTAGATAAATGTTCACTTCGCCTCCTTGGTTCACTAATTCTTGATGAGTCTTTTCAGTCCTTTGTAGATGAGAAAATTCAAAATTTCACAAAACTTCGGACAGACTGCTCAAAATAATAGCCTTTACAATAATTAGATTTTGTCTTTTTGTACCTAAATTTACGTATTCTTTGAGATGTAGTCAACTGTGGAAACACAGCGAGCTCTTGGAAGGCTTAGACAACATATTATTAAAAAATACTCTATACATCATCGGTTTTGAATGTTGATTTAGATGGCATGGTCGCAGGTCTCCCTGTCGTTGATGGTGATTAAGTAATTATGATTACCATCAGACCCTTCAGGGTCACAGTCGCATGGAAGGCAGGGTCGATCAGACACCGTGTTGTAGAATCCCAATAAACAGCGGTCACATAAAGGCCCGGCACGGTTTTCCTGAAATTGAGAAAATATAATTTAGTCTGAAGACCTTTCACCAGTCTACGCTATAGAGCATTTACGCTATAATTTCCTGTTGATAAATGTGATATCTCAGGTTTAAGAAATTAAATGACTGATAAGCAAAGACTGGCATCATTTTCCAGGTAGCCCTACTTTTTAAACCGCTTTATGTTGTTTGTCATTAATGATGTACCAACCGTACAGTTGACACAGAGCTCGATTCCCGCGTCGTCGTAGTGGCACTCCCCCCGCTCTCCGCAGGTGCAGCCGCCCCCGCAGGCGCGGTGCGGCGCCCAGGGCGCGCCCGAGCAGCAGCGGTGGCAGTGTCCACCGCAGGTTCCGTGCTGGCACTCGCATTTCGCACCCTGGAAAGAAGTCGTTTCAGAGTTTTCCACATGATGTGTAACTTCGCCGCCTGTTCGTAGAATCAGCCCATTTGTAGAATAGGTAAACTGTTTACAAAACGGCGCCATTCAATTAAATGTCTAGGCCGATCGTTGAACGAACGCCGAAATCCACGTTCAACAATATGACTGAACGAGGACGTTTAGCCGTCGTCGTCACTAGTAGGTAATACTTAGTGGTGTCTCGTCGAATAAGTGATAGATATTATAACCCCATTCTACACGAATTTATTATAGAGGTATAAATAAAATTATAATTGCCATTAGATAATAATGCTAGGCTTTAACAATAGCGCCATGTTACTACCTACCTGCGGCATACATGACGATAGGTATCCTTACTTGAGCATCCACAGTGCAGCTGGTTGCATGTCCGTGACACAGACACCTGGCGGCCAGCGTCAGAGCGCGCACGGAGTAGTACTGCTGTTGGGGCGCGGACGGGTGCGCGGCGCGGAGAGAGATGCGCACGCGCCGCGCGGTCACTCCCTCGCCGATCGCCACGTGCATCTGGAACAGGCATTTGACCGGTGACGACTATAGTGGAACAGTGGGCATGGACTGCCTAAAGGTGATCGCCGAACGTTGCGGATCAGCAAAATAGTTTTAAGCTTGTCGCACACCTGGAAAGCACCGCTGCAGCACAGCACAAAAATGTGCATTCAAATATGGGCTTTAACTCTTAACATTTAGATTAATTTCATATTGACGGCATCAGATGACAGAAAGCTCGCGGGCCTCTAGTTTGGAGCTTGTGGGAAGCCATTTTGTCACTGTTTTTTATGTATCTAAAGAAAACAAATTTAAGCCCATATTTGAATGCACGGTTTTGTGCTGTATGGTAGCGGTATTGGATTAAAGCTTTAGTTGTCACTTATATAAACATCATTTTGTATTGTCATTTGTTTGTAGCATGTTGCGTTTGTTCGCATAATAGAGTAACTTAGGTTCTTTTATACTATTTGGCTCAATATCGAGAGTTGGCTATCTATTTGAAAATCGATAATGCAATTTTCAAACACGAACGATAACCCAAATGGAAAGGAGATTTATTCAACGTTTTTGTCTCAATTAAAACAAATCAGACTCTTACAGGAGTTCCTCTTTATCTACTGTTTCTGTTATTAAGTAGGTACACATTATTGGTTCTTCCTGAGAAGTCTCTAAAACGACAAAACATAATTTTCATCACAAACCTCTCCATTCTCAAGAGGTCTTGGACTAGTGAACTGCGTAGAGCAGGCCATCTTCTCCGCTCGACTCTTCCTGAGCCCTCTAGCTTTCCGTCTCCTCCTCTCCGGTCGCAGGTCCCACAGCCGTCTGCAGTGGTCTCTGTCTCCGAAGGCGCGCACCAGCCGCCAATCGTCGCCACTATCGCTGGTGGAGACTTCGAGAGACCAGGCGAGAGGACGTGGAGAGGGTCCAGACTTTATTATCACGTGGAGGAGCTCCATTTTCTGCAACAAGAGTAGTACGTATTTGATTTCTTAAAAGAGAGATGCAAGTTTGCCTATGATTTGCAATTTTTATGAGTACAAATTTTATGGGCATTCATCTTTTTAGAACACCACATACTGAATCATCTGACACCACACGAATTGAGTTTAAGTAAGCCCTATCCAAACACAAACATTTCCAAAGTAGTAAGTATCTCTGCAATTCTAGATCTTGCCAGAATTTGATAAAATTCTGGCACAATTTTATCTCTCTATCTTATCTCCCTTCTAAACAAAACTGCGGACAAATAGTCAAATATTTTAAAATAGCCATCTTCGTGACGTGTGTGTTAAAACGGAGGACGTGGCAAAGGCTTCTTGCCTTCCGTCATGTCATCATCATCATCGTCAAGTACACTGCTGGGCAAGGGTCTATCTGCTAAACTTGTCCCATCCAGCTTGCTGCCCTCCGCCATAGAAGTGGCTACATTGCATATTTGCTGGCCTATCGTAGTCAAAATACTTAAATATTTTTATCGCAGGAGAAATAACGATGGTTAAATAATATTGACTAATAAATTAAACAAAACACAATACCAATTTGTTATACAAAAAACCCGAGGTATTTTGTAAAATAAATTGATAAATTGATGTCATTCATCTCTCTGAAGCAAGTTCCCCGCTGCTACCAACTTTGTAGAAATGAACACAAACGCAACGCAATAAGTAGGTATCTCAAAGTCTAGCAACAGATTGATACGTCCATGTTTTCTAAACGCCATAAACCATCCAATCAGGAAAGGAAAGGCAGGCTTTCCAGTCAATTACTGAGGAGTTACGACTGCGTATTGTCTCATCCAATGCATTATGCAGGGAGTTCGTTTCATCAAAGGGACAGTGAAAGTTTTTTTAGGGTTACGAAGATCGGAGATCGGTTTCGAAACCCTCATAGTCTCGTTTTTTCTGTCCTGTTTTCCGTCTTTAATAACTCAGCAACTACACCAGCAAATAACTCAGCAAATAACTAATAAATTGTGATGTCGACATTTTAGAAGAGACCTATAAGGTCAATTGTTATTAAACGAAAGGTATCAGTTTGTACGTTTCAGATTTTATACTTCTCTAGTCTAGTCGAAAAATTACCCATTTCCCCTTCCCCCTCCGAAGTTTGCAGAGCATCTGAAATGTATTTGGCATTTGTAGTTATAGATAATAAATTTACAGAAAAAATATAGAGAAGTCTGTAAGTAGAATACACAAAAAATTTGAATTGACAAAAAGAAGCGGGAATTTTTGAAAAGGCGGGGCTACCTCACTGGGTGGGGTATCAAATAAAAGGTATTAGTTTGCACATCTCAAATCAGTTTTTTCTAAATTCTGTACGTTACATACTTTTCTAAATATTTTGAAAAACGTCGAAAATTTTACTATTACCCTCTATACTCCGAAGTTTGCAAACCGATCCATCTCAAATGTATCTTAAATTTTTAGGTATTCATTAAATATCGAAGTTTCTAACCGATATCTATAGTACATAATATTGGTATACTTGACAAACGTTCGAAACTCTCGGCGCGCGAGTCACACTCGCACTTGACGGATCTTGTTTTTTCTTTATCCCCGTCATGTGTAAGACAGACAAAATTACAAAGTTTTGTTTGCTAGTAATAGTTTCAATAACTTGTATAAAGTCACATTTCAAGTTGCACCGGGTGAGTAGGTAGGTGGTACCTAAGTGCTATCACCGTATTAAAATAATCGTAACAATTAATACGATTGGAATTTGCGGAAAAACTTAGGTTCGGCAGGTTATATAGAAATGACATGCAGATAATCAGAAAAAATCAGGTTCCAATAATTCCTACTTGAGTTTCCCACTGAAATATCCCTTTAATAATTTTGGACTGGTCGTAAAAATTCAGCAACAGCTGTCGGAATGTCGGAAAGTAAATCCGTTAGTCGAGTTGCAGAAACCTCTGGAGAACTGGGAGCTAACACGCGCAAGGGAACAAAAAACACCAAAAGCTGCGCCGCCGGCGCGGCTCATTAGTGACGCCTTACAAGGTTAGCTCGGCTCGTTAAAGCTCATTACATAAAAATGTGAGGGGTATGAGCGGGCATAAAGCCGTGACAATGTTTCGGCTGATTGATTGTTAAATGATTGGTGTTGGGGTTCAACGAAAGTGGAACACGTAAGCGGGTAACTTCCTACTTATTTTGATCTACTAAGTTTCTATTAGATATTCCTTGTGGTTTTGTTACCCAAAACGGACACAATCCGTCTCCAGGCATCTCTTTCAGCACGTCTTTAGCCATTCATAGTTAGAATATTTTAATTTTTAACGTCAAAGGAACAATATAGGGAAAATTGGAGCTGGATCCAGTATCGCCCAGGATCTCAAACCCAACAATGTAAGATAATGCCGACATAAACCGAATGATCGCCACCATAAGAGTTCCGTTTGTTCAGAATCTGACGGTAGACTAATCAGCCCTAATCAGCAAACACGCTAAAACTACTTGACAATAAAAACAATTGATACGCACCTGCCTGCGTCCTATCCTATCAGATATCTTATCGCCCGATAACGACTTGCACAGTTCAGTTATCCGTTCTCCTCTATGATGTGAAGTTGTGAAGAAGTGAATATGTCTAGAGAACCGCGGCTTGAAGAAGTGAGAGTGGAAGGTAGACGGGAGAAGCGTCAGACTAGAAACGAAGAGTTTTCGTATGTGAACAGAGCCTTCGTAGGCAGTGTAAACAGTTTGAACGTTGCTAATGGTGTCAGTGCCAGTGCAGAGAGGACGCCGCCGGTTGGGCCGCCGACTACTGAGTCAGTTTATTTTATCTTTGTTTTTCATTGTGATTGTGTCGATAGAAGGTTGATAGGTTCTGAAATAAAGTTGGTCAGCTGGTGGGTATCTCATAGACAGGCTGGATACTCAAATACAAATATTTATTCGGTAATAAAGTAATTAATTCTTTATTGACAAAGAAAATTACAATTCAATAATAAAAACAAATTAGAACTAGTATTTACAATTGAAACAATTAAGCTAACTGCAGACTGTTGCAAATAATCTACAGGTAGCTCAACTGATCAAAGTAATAAAAGATACAATAGTTTTAACTATATATATATATATATGTTCAAAACACCTTTTAAGTATAATGAAATACTTGTGTTAGGTGTTTACGCACTTATATACTCGTACGCGTATACTCACCATCAACATCATCACTAATAGCTTGATTAATAATTTGGTGTGTTTTAAAAAACTGTACACCGACATCAAATTCCGGTACCTAGATAATATTTATCTATGTCTCGGACGAATTAAATCACGCCTCCCTTACTTTCCCTGACCGAAGGCCTATGTTCTCGTGCAAAAAATTGAGTTTACACTGGCGACATCTAGTTATAATTTAAGTCTAATTTAGTTTGATGACACATGGATGAAACTGGTGACGCCCGTTGGCATGGATGGAAACCATTAATTAGGTGATAATGAAATTATCACATTCTGAAGAACTTTACAGACCTACTTTTTACGGTGCACAAAGTAATTCCTCGAGAATCAAACATATTGGGGACCACCTAAAATCAATTTTTATACAACAACGAAAGAATCATCAAATTCTAGTAACAATTGGAGCAGATAATATCACCAAAACTGTTGTAGTTAGTCGTGATTCTCCAAAAATATTATGTTGCTTTTTAAGTTTAACGGGATAAATACTAATCCCTCGGGATCATTCTCTATACAATAGTGAAAGAATCAGTAAAATCGGTTAACCATCGGCGGAGATATCTATGAGCATCACTTTAATGAGACCCTGGTCTCTCAGGGGAAAAGTGGAATGTGAAAAAATCTGAAGGGGATTTCAATAATTTTTTTACACAATAGTCCAGTTGTTCCCTTTAGAGGGGTTTTGAAGGGGGATGACTAGAATAAGCCGATTATACGAATAACAAATAAATTTGACAATTTTATCAATGCATGTGTATGTATTTACTAAGTTGTAAATTAGGAACATGACTCATATTATGCTCTCAATACTTTGTGTGGATGAAGCATTGCTATTGTAGGCACTTATACCGATCAACGTAACTAATTATACCTTCTGATCTAGGTAGATTACAGGATAACAATATATTCTGACTCACCGATTATGAGTCACCTAGGGACAATTTTATCTAAGGTCTAAAGGAGTCTACACACCAAGGGGCCGCCGACAAGTTGACAAAACTTTGTCGGCTGTCTACAAATTTCATACCCTGAAATGTTGCAACAACCCGAAGGGCTGTGTCGCCGAGGTGTGTGTGTACACCATTAATCTCTATCTGCCTAGAGATAGGTATTCTTATAATAATAGAGCCCACGATGTGTTGTAAGATCACGTTCTCTCTTTTATCGTTCCTACATACTAAGGATCGTAAGCCCTTGCAGGAGCTTTCTATATAGAATGCTTTTCTCCATGTAGGTACCACTTTATTGGACAACATTTTTTTTTTAATTTAATTCGCTCTCTCTTTTTCCAGGGTATACCGCGAGCAGTACTGTGTGTGTTCCCGCTGGCCGTACACGCAGCGGGTCCTGGCTATCGCTGTGGGGGTCCTGCTGGGGGCCCTCATAGGCCTCATGCTCTCCATCATCATTAAAGACGACGACAGCGTCAACCTACCCATCTTCAACACTCGAAGCTCGGCCAAATAGCCGAAGCTAGCCGCGGCAATGTTGGGGTGAACTCTGGATATAATGAAGTGGAGAAATGCATTATCATTAGCTTAGTAAAATAAAATAAATAAATAATGCTGGACGATTCACACAGCATCATCTAGCCCCAAGCTAAGCAGAGCTAATGATCATGACCACCTAGTTATCACCTATAGACACCAAGAGGTCGGTCTATCAGTCAATAGTGTTTTGCAGAAGTGAGATGCTATACCATTGTAGCATTACGTTACCGTGCGTGGAATCGTTGTAGGCCATGCTGCCTTTATGATGTGACTTTTGATCGAACGGAAATGTGCGTGAAAAATAAAACGAAAGTAGTTTAAAGATATGAGTGATAAGAAGTGTAAGCTAAACAATTAGTAAAACTATGTGTACAATAAATATAAAGGAATATCCCAGAAACCTGACGCTTTAGGACATTTTAATAGTATAATACAGTTGACTAATAAAAACAAACAATAACATAATTAAAATAAATAATGCTGGACTATCCACACAGCATCATCTAGTCCCAAGCTTTGTGTTATGGGTACTAGAGGACTGATATAAAATATAATAAAGAGCATTTTATTATTTGTTTTGGTCTCCTTTATCAATATAACTATTAATGTGCGAAGGGCACCTTCCAATCAAAAATCACAATATAAGTTACCCATTTGGATAGAAGACACTAAAATAAAAAAAAATGTAGGTACTATAACATAATGTCCTAAAGCTTCAGGTAACTGAGATATTCACATATGAAGAAAAATATAGTTTTTTTCATCTGTGAATATCTCAGAAACCTGAAGCTTTAGGACATTATTTTATTTGACGTTTTTTATTTGCTTTAGTGTCTTCTACAGGTATTTTAGAACAAACGTGATCCGTCAAGTGCGAGCACGCCGAGGTTTTCGAACGTTTGTCAATTATACAAATATGTACTTTGGTTAAGAAAGAAAGAAAGAAAGAAAGAAAAAACGAAAATTATGTATTACACACTACCCACAAACAAACTTAGGTACAGAAATAAAAGGAATAAAAGACTACTTAGTGCTAAATAACAAACAGACAGACAAAAGGACAGGTGAACTAGGTAGTATACTAATACAATCATTGGGTTCGTACTAAGTAGGTACTGGTGAGAGACTTCGCTATTTAATGAATACCTAACAATAGTAGGTAGGTCCCTGCCTTCATTTCAGATGGATTGCATTGCATTGCAAACATCAGGGGGTACTGGTAAATTTTTCGACATTTTCAAAATATTTTAAAAATTATGAAAAACATTGTAATGTATGTGTTTACCTGAGTTCACTACCTATGTAAATCACTTACTTACAAGTTACAATAAACGATTTGAAACTTGAAAAGGTGTCTTTTCAAGTTTCATTGGAAAGAGAAAAGTGGAGGAAATTGCATCATCGAGCTAGGCTCTATCATAATAATAATGTTGCTCTTTTGTTTGTCGACGGTTCTCCATTTGTAAGACGCGATCAGAATCATTTTACCTCTGTGCTTTTCACAGAATTTGTAAACAAGTTGATTGGTTTTGTATATGGATTAGGGCACCAAATACACGGGTATGAGGTGCATCCATCCCACAACCCACTGCGCTCCCACGACCGCGCAGTAATTGAACCATTAAACCAGCTCGTATTACCGCGGGGTTGTAAACTTCGTGTGATAACGCCCATACGTTATCTGCTGCATCTGATAAGGTAGAAATCGGTAAGCTGTGGGTATGCACATCAACTGTAAAACTGATATATTCCAGATCGAGATTAAATAATTTTGAATGTGGAGACCGACTGCGTGTCAGGGATGAGAGAATGCTAAGAAAAGTGCTGGTCGCAGGTGCATTGAGTGATTAATTTACCTTTTTTGCAAACGCAATTTTTTTTTTGCTTTGCAAACGTTCCCAGATAAACCTGGTCCTATGTTTTCCTCTGTTGAATCCGCATGCTGTAAGAGATGTGGTTTAGTCGCAGCTTCAATATAAACACAACGTAATTTCTCAGCATTTCGATTTATGAACCAAATCGTGTAGTGCCTATTAATTATCTGTTGTTAGGTAATATTTATTTGATTTTTATTTATTCACTGTCTCACTCACATACCTAAAATTTAAAAATTTCACCCAAAAGTAAAGTGCTCTTACGTGCGTATACCAGCTTCACACGCGCCTAACCCAGATAGCTTCACAGCAATCGAGATAAAGAATTCTCACTTGCCCAATTAAAGTACCTACCAATTTAAATCTCCCATTACACTTGGCACTCGATATTTCACATTTAATTGCTTTCGAAGGGATCAAGCGAGGTATGTTCATTAATCAATGATAATATCCCGAAACTTGACCTCTAGCCGACCTTATTGTAGCTCTGCTGCTCGGTTCGTGGTAAACGATTTGCATTACAGGGGGATGGGTCGATCAGGTAATGGTCAGATTATTAAAGTGTCTGTTTTCGATGTAAAAAGCTACAAAATGTTGGATGCATGATATTCCTGATTCAAACGAAATTAGTTATAACATAGTTGGCCAAATGTAAGGTAGGTAAATCCAACTTCGATAAAGAGGTCAGCCGACGACGAATCCAACTCGGATGGGCAGCGTTCGGGAAACTTCGCAATATCTTCTCATCGCAGATACCGCAGAGCCTCAAGACGAAACTCTTTAACCAATGTGTGTTACCAGTGATGACTTACGGATCTGATACGTGGTCTCTGACTATAGGCCTCGTGCATAAGCTCAAAGTCGCACAGCGAGCTATGGAGAGAGCTATGCTCGGAGTTTCTCTACGCGATAAGATCCGGAATACAGAAATCCGTAGAAGAAGCAAAGTAACCGACATAGCTCTCAGATTTAGCTGAAGTGGCGATGTGCAGGCCATATAGCTCGCAGAACCGATAACCGTTGGGGAGTAAGGTTCTCGCGTGGCGACCGCGATGCAATGCGAAACGGAGTGTGGGAAGACCTTCCACTCGATGGACTGACGACATTGTAGCGGTTGCAAGGAGTCGATGGATGGAGGCTGCTCGGGACCGCTATTTGTGGCGTCGTTTGCGGAAGGCCTATGTTCAGCAGTGAACTTATACGGGCTGATGATAACCTACCACCTTTTTCAAGCTGAAAATGTACAAAAGAGCCATCCTTGATGTGGGAACGGTTCATAAAACGAAAACCTTAACGCATAGATCTAAGTAATTTTACTTAGACCTTTTCAGCCGTTGGGTTTCAGTGGAATCTTTGGCTCGGATAGGTCTCGAATGCGACGGGCCGAGCTCGCGGTGGTTGATAGGTCTCGAATGCGACGGGCCGAGCTCGCGGTGGTTGATAGGTCTCGAATGCGACGGACCGAGCTCGCGGTGGTTGATAGGTCTCGAATGCGACGGGCCGAGCTCGCGGTGGTTGATAGGTCTCGAATGCGACGGGCCGAGCTCGCGGTGGTTGATAGGTCTCGAATGCGACGGGCCGAGCTCGCGGTGGTTGATAGGTCTCGAATGCGACGGGCCGAGCTCGCGGTGGTTGATAGGTCTCGAATGCGACGGGCCGAGCTCGCGGTGGTTGATAGGTCTCGAATGCGACGGGCCGAGCTCGCGGTGGTTGATAGGTCTCGAATGCGACGGGCCGAGCTCGCGGTGGTTGATAGGTCTCGAATGCGACGGGCCGAGCTCGCGGTGGTTGATAGCCAGTCCTTTGAGATACAAGTTTGTGAGTGAAATACAAATATTATACTAGCGTTTATAATATTTGGTTTATAATAGTTGGTTCTTCCGCAATCATCAAAATGAAATATCGGCGCTCCTGTCAGAGATTGATGGCGAGTCTCTCGTTATCGTCAATAAGTGTCAATTAAAGCGCCATATCCTAAAGTTACCGTCATTTTCCAACTGTACATTAATTATTACATAACATTTCACACGTAGTAACTTATCGCTTTTATATCTAGGGCAGTAAGGATGAGAATACACTCTGCAATTAACTGCGCGTACGCATCGTGCCCCGGTTTCGCGGAGTTTGATAAGGATCTTGGCAGCTTCGTGATTTGAGGTTTCGAATGTCGATATCGATAAAAATAATTGATAATCGATTTATAAGGATAAAGAAATGAATTTGAAGATGAGAAAAGTAAAAAAAAAAGATATTCTAATGTGTGATAATTATAAAGGATACTATAGAAAATCACAATAACAGAATAAAACAATTACAACTAGTATATACACTTACATCTATTTCTTAAAAATCTAAGCCGTCACCAGAAGGCAGAGTGCCCAGAATGCTGGCAGCATTGCCACGTTGAATGGCAATGCTAATTCGTTGACCGAAATAGAAGCCAGCATTCCGATCACCTGTCGACTCTATGAGAAGTTTGGAAAGATCTTTATGTTATAAAATATCTTTTAATGTTTTAAAATAAACAAAATAAATTGTTAGTATTTATGTAACATTGACTTTTTTTTAAATAATAGTAGTATTTTTATTTCTTTATGTGTCTGTGAATTTGATGTATTATTTTTTAAGAATTGTATTAGTTATTATTGTACATTTTAAGACATTGCAGGCCTAATAGGGCAGAATACGTTCCGACATTCTATTAAATTATAACAACTTTTATAACATGTATTTCATGCAATAAATTTGATTGACAAGCGACAAACAGACAAACAAGGCGATACGTGACGAACCTTCCTTGATTATATTTTTGACAAAGCTACCTTTACCTACTCAACATATATACGTAAGCTTTTAGATGTTGTTGTCATGTTTTTCAACAACGATTGTTTCGGCAACAAAGATTTTTATCTTTTTTTGAAGTTATTTATCGACAATTTGAGGACCACGGTCATCCCTACGTGATACATTTGTAAAGCTCGGGATCGAAATACTTAAACATTCTCGCTCCGAGGGGGTCGGCCATTACCGAGTGCTTTGCTTAAACTTGACTTTATTTCACTTTAATAACGGGGACTGGGTAAATTATAACTTTAAGTTTGTTTTAAGTTTCCACAAAACGTTTAAAATTAAGCGAAAAGTTGTTGAAGTCAATTTGTTGTGTTTATAACGAGTTGAGTGCTAAATAAGACCACACACGATTAAACCATTGAGTTTAATCGTGTTTGGTCTTATTTAGCACTCAACAGAATAGATAAATAAATAATGCTGCACATTTCACTTAGGTACATAACCTAAATAATGAAAATAGAATATCTAACAGTACAACATCATTTACATATTTATGTCAAAAAAATTATTTATCGCTACTTTTCTGACCATCAGAGTATCCCTATCGGTTTGTTCTGCGACATTTCTTAACTTATTATAATTTTATTGACACTTATGATCCCAATCAATTTATTTTATTGCCCTCTTCAAGCTCACATTCCATTCAAAATGCCAGTCTCAATATTTCGTGCATTCCTTATGGTCACTTTCTGGTGATTTACTGGTCTTCTGGACCAATTACTGCCTCAGATCCTTATCTAAATGGCCTCCAGAGGTCATGGTGGAGTAACGACTTTATTGTTTGGTATTATGCTCTAGATACGATGTTTGGGGTACATTATTGGTGTCGTTTATAATGATATAATATTTTTGATAATGTAACGTTGCTATTGCTACTAAAGTAGGTTTTTGGACCCAGGTAGAGAGCAATGAATTAACTGAGCTTTTCATCCAAAAAATCTGTTAATTCGAGTCGTCGAATGAAGACATGACTCGAAAATAAAAACTAGGACAAAAAATACTCAAGCGCATTTAAAATAAAAAGAAATGAGATGATGATGATGTATTTGTGATAGAAAATACATGAAATGGACCATAACAATTCGTCAGGGTGACGTCTAAACAGCTGCAAGCTTTTAGGCACGGTAAGGTCAGAATTATTCTTGTCGTACACCTATTGTCGGAGGTATTTTCCAGAGGTGGGTACAGACAGGTAAACTATAATATATTAAAGGATTAAATAAAACGGAAAACACCCTTTAAGAAATGGCTAAAATCTCGCTGTCACTGCACCTATTCAACACGCTGTGATATTAAATAGACTTTAGCAGTTGCAGCGTTTTAAAGGTTACAACTTTTGAAAGTATCACAAGGTTTATATTTAGGCCTCGCCAGGATCACAATAGGTGATCAATAAGGGCGATACCGCACCGGGAGCTATTAGGAGATAGCGGATGAAAAGGTGCGCGTCCACTGAACCTATTGAAGGTTTATCTGGAGCGATAAATCCTGCGCCCGCGCCGCCGCCGCCGCCGCCGCCGCCGGTGACTATGATATCGGGAGAATGCGGATAAAATTAAAACTAGACAACGGTATTGAAACAGAGTGTTTTCTCTATAGTTGGCTAAAATTAGCTTTAATTCCTTATTTATCGTTAGTTATCAAAAAGTCAATTGTGCTTCCTTATGAGTAGGGAAAGGTAACGAAAAAAATAAAACTTCAATTAATGGAAAACTGCAGGCTGTTGCAAACAATCTACAGGTAGCTCCACTGATCCACATCAATACCAGTCGGAAACGAAACCAAGACGCTGGCTGCAATGCCCCCTGTATGGCAATGCTGATGCACTGCGCCAGATACCCGCCCGCTCTCGAGTCACGCGTCGCTTCGACCAGACGCTCAGATAAAAGTCTATGAACAGGATTCAATATTCCAAAAGTGTTAGAGGCGATGTTGATTACTTTTTTACGTGTGAGGTATAGAAAACGGTATA
Source organism: Eupithecia inturbata (assembly GCA_963662085.1). Taxonomy (NCBI): domain Eukaryota; kingdom Metazoa; phylum Arthropoda; class Insecta; order Lepidoptera; family Geometridae; genus Eupithecia; species Eupithecia inturbata. The sequence continues at coordinate 841,940 of OY759180.1, read as the reverse complement.
TTTTCAACAATTGTTGTCGTCTACTGTACCTATTTATTAAGTAAGTAACAGACTAAGTACCCAATCAACTCCCCATTAGAGTAGACGCACGAGGTGCCCAATTATAGAGATTATAAATCCATAGCGCTGTAATCAAAATGTCTGGTTTACGTTGCTTAAAGTCGCATAAATTGTGAAATAACTACAGGGCTTGGGAGCAGGCACCGTGAACATATGAGAAGATTACCTTTAAAGTTGTGCAACTCATAAGTATTAAGTATTTCTTGTTATGGCTTACAGTATTCATTTCTTAAATTATGTGACTTCTTGACTATTTTGATACAACATAGTCTGCCGCACCCTCACATATATCATAAGGTGGAGCCATGCCCTATCGAAAGCCTAACAATGACAAGAAATGGTTAGCTGAATGAGTGTAACACCGCCAACTTCCTCCGGGCTGCTACGATACATTTTTCTGCTTGCCAGAAAAATGCACATTACCATGTTCGTTGAATACTATTCCCGTATATATTCTATTTTATCTATTCCCACAATAACCAGTGTCTCATTATGACGGATCCAGCGTACCTACCGGAGCATTCCTACCGGAGCGTACCTACCGGAGCGTACCTACCGTAGCGTACCATACCCTCAAATGTCTTCATAAGTTCTAGGGTAGCTATCTAGCTATCGTAGATCTTTTCGTTTTACCAACAAATTGCAATATTTCTATAATCTACGCCTTATCCTTATCAGTGACAAAATAAAGGTTGGAGATTGATAAGCTATCAGGACGTTGGTTTTAGTCTAATCAATGCCAATGATTATACGGATCAATATACCTGATAATCGAAGCACAGAGGTATGGCTTATAATCATAACTAATTGGGTACGATAAGTTTCCAAAATCAGAAAACAATTACATGAAGTTGTTATTCATGAAGTAGGTAGCAGGTGTTAGTAGCCACTCCGTATTCGTATAAAACTCTGAACACCTCTTCCTTCCATGAATTTCTGTGTTTATTATGCTGAAACTAATAGATTATTTTTGAAATTAAATATAAACTTTACAACAAAAGACAAGTTTATGTAAATAAAGTGGTTTATGTATAATTTTACGCTCTGCCATTTATAACAGCCTAGTTTTTGCCCATGGCGTTGTGCGCGTTGTTTCTACGGTAACGTCTAAGGGTTATTTCTACCCCATAGGATCTAGTGTATGGGTACAAAGTAGCCTATGTTTTATTCAAGGTCTACACCTACATATACCTGTGTATGCACAACTTTAGCCCAAACCGTTCAGAAATTATGGCGTGAAAAAGTTACTAACATCCATCCATCCATACAAACTTTCGTAAGAACCTTAGAAGTCAGAAGTCAATAACTTTATTTATTTAAAAAATACGCACTTGTAAAATTTTATATTTCAAATTATTATCGAATAAGAAAAAGGGTGTTATTGATTTTCTATTCACTTCACTAAAGGAAGAAGTAAAAAAGAGAGTAGTAATTAAAATTGAGCATTTGATCATCATTTAGTTTTTTATAATATTAATTTTAGTGCGTTTATGCAGTGAAGGCACTCGCAAGTAAGAGTGGAGAAACCCTGGCAAGCGAAGCCTCAGACAGAAGCAAGTATAAGCTCATAAATCTCGGTAGCGCAATCAGTCACTAACGAGGTTTCCAGGAGCCGTCCGACCAGCTTTGAAATTACAAATAACGCTGGAAAGGAACGTGCTACCATTTTGGGTGTGAGTGGGTTGAAGCCACAGACCTCTAGCTGTGTGCAAGCAGGAATCATTATTGGCTATCGTAAGGTTACTCTTGCAAGACAGGGCTTTATTGCATGGAATTTTGCATTTTTAGGGTTTCGAAGATCGGAGATCGGTTTCGAAACCTTTATGTCCCGTATGGTCTCGGTTTTTCTATCCGTTTTTATGTCCTTTTTCCGTTTTTAATATCTCAGCAACTACAGCAGCAAATAACGTGAAATTTAAAATAATTATACAATACGTGCGCTTGTACAGATTAAAAGAAAGAAACAACAAAAAATTAATATAAACATTTTCAGTACAAATTGGTATGTCGAAATTTTCAAAGAGACCTACAATATCAAGTGGGGTATCCAATGAAAGTTATCAAATTGTACATTTCAAAACAGTTTTTGAAATTTCTGTTGGTTGCTCTTTTTGAAATATTTTGAAAAAAGTCGAAAAAATACTCATTCCATCTCCGAAGTTTGCAAAGCGATCCATATAAAATGTATGTAGCGTTTGTACCTCTAGATATGGATCGAAAAATATAGAGAAATCTGTAAGTAGACCACTTTTTGAAAAATGGTCAAAAAGGGGGGATAATTTTCAAAAGGGGAACTACCTCACCGAGTGGGGTTTCAAATATTATATAAGGTAAGTATCGGTTTGTACATCTCAGGTTACAACTTTTCGAAATATTTTGAAAAAACTCGAAAATTTTACTATTACCCTCTGTACTCCTAAGTTTGCTAACCCATACATCTGAAATGTTGGTACCTCATTTTTTGGTATTCATCAATTAGCAAAGTCTCTAACCAGTACCTATAAGAACATATTGGTATACTTGACAACCGTTCGAAACCCTCGGCGCGAGATACACTCGCACTTGACGAATCTTGTTTTAATTCTTGTGTTAAAAACTCTGCCTTTACAGTAGTGCCATATTTATAAAATACACATAATTTTTATATCAGTAGGTACATAGGTACCTACTGATATAAAAATTAAGCCATATTTTTATTGACCAATCGGCTACACGCCCATATTCAAGATGAGAATTACCTGAAAAAAATCTGGTAGATGCCATAGATAAATTAGTTACTTATTTAAATTTAGCGCCTGGTGCTTTGATATTTACATCTCTATCTGCGTTTTGGTTACAGTTTACTGCCTGCCTACAACTACTCAGTCCTCATGGCAGACTCGCCCACGCACCGTCTCACTGCTCCCATCATCGGCTCGTGTTCGTGTTTACTTTACGGTTACGGTACCGTGCTGAGAGCCTGTCACTATCGGCTTGCTATTACATTTTGATAGGTTCTTTAACACGTGGACTTACAAACTTAATATTCTGCTCTAAGATAGTTGTTGTTGAATTTATTGTGCAGTTTGACTTGTAGTTTTTAGTGCAGCCGGGTTACGAACAGTCACTAAAACTGTGAAAAGAGAGTATGTTAATATGCTGTAAGAAATAATACCCCATAGGATAATTACGATCATACTTAAAGCACATTGGGACAAAATACGATCAAGGAAAAATGCGACTGGAAAATTAAGCAGCCAATGAAAAATGAATTAAGGTACGTGTTGTACTAACAAACTAGTAATAAATGCTTTTTTTTTGTAATTTTCTTTAAGTATTACTTACTGGCAAACTAGTTAAACTGTCACAACACTATGTAGAGTATGTTCTGTCATCAATACTAAGTTATTAGTTTCGTTGTTTTTTGTAGACTTTGTATAAAACAACAACGAATTAATAACTTTATGATGATGATGATGACGTCCTCCTAGGCGATTTTCGGCCATGGCGGCCAGTCTCCACGGAGACTAGCCGTGCAGCAGGATACGTGTAGCGCACAGTGTGCGCAAACACAGGTGCACTCTACATACTCTCACTCTTATAATTGAAATTACTTCGTATTGATGTTTATAACCCTACACATCAAATTGAAGGAATAGCCACAGCAGAAGGACTGCATTTACGCGAGAGAGAAGACATTTGTGCGAGTAGACACTTTCGCGAAAACATCACAAAACTCGTGAACACACTCCAGACAAGCTGCAGAGCTGCGCTCGCAGTTCTGCATTATACCAACAGGTAGATTCGACTCGAGTTCTTCTAAACTTTAATACAGCTTGTATTCTTTCCCTTACTGAATAGTAAGAGAAAGAATACAAATACCTTTATCCTCCTTAGAGTTAAAAACATACGTATTATAATGTAGAACTTTTGAGCCTTTTTAATTCCTCACAGCTCTGAGAGTAGAAGACGCACTTGGTTGCGGTTTTTACTATTAACATAAAGTGTTATTTTTCGTTACTTTCAATTCAATCATCTTGATTTACCATACCCTCCCCCTACATTCCCAATAAAAATAAAAAATCATTATTTTGTCGTTAAACTGCGTAGCCAAAAAAAGATTTCAATGCGCACCTACACCATAAGCCGACTGATGCTGGTTGAAGAATACATCAGGTATCGGGTGTACTCACGTCAGGTAGTACAGTTATCAGCTCCACATGCTGGAACTCCGTACCGGCCGCCAGCGAGGGGCTCTGCCACCAGGTGGCAGGGTCACCGTCCGTGGCGTGCGGGGGAGGGTGCCTGCGGGAGGGGGAGCCATCGAGACCGTCGCACACGTCGCAGACCACGCCGCGTCTGTGAAGTAACGAGGGTTTTTGTTAATTTTCTGCTTTATTAAACAAGTCCTTGGGTCCATAGTTCTGCAGATATAACCCTCATCCATTTTCTTTAATTTGACTCAAAATATAAGGACGCAAGAAGCGTTCAAGCGGGTCCATAATATTATGACCGATTCATGGCGAGCGTCCACTCGCTTGCATGTCAGGCTGTCAAAATCAAACTTGACTTTTTAGATGGTCTTACTTAAAACTGAGTCAACATTGTCTGGGCGAACCATTCGTTTTCTGCATTCAGTCTCCATAGGTTTCTAGAACCTTCCACTAGATAGATGTAGGTACTTACTTCCCAGGAGTATCCCTACAGAACCTTTTACTCCCGAGCTCCGCACAGCTCCGCGTTGGCAGTGAAGATGGAGGGCGCGACATTAAGCGGCGCGGACAGGAGACTCTCGGCGATCTGTATTCATTTTAGAACCATTCAGAACAATGGTGCACTTACTTCCCAGGAGTATCCCTACAAAACTCTTCACTCCCCAGGTCTCCGCAGCTCGCGTTGGCTGTGACAAAGGAGTAAGGGGCGACATCTAGCGGCGCAGGCTGGAGACTCTCGGCGTTCTCACTGGCTACCGATACCTCACTGATCGTTGTGCTGGTCAACCGGTCGAATACTGCTCGACCTGTGGATAAGAAACAAAACTTTTAGTTGGTGCAGAAAGTTTGCAGAAAACCTTCAAATGACCGGGTCGTTTCTGTAAATTTTCTAGTATTTTTATTGATTTTACTTGATTTAGTGACATATTTCTCTTTATTTGTATTCACATAACCAACAGTCCTCTAATTCCTCGGAAGACACCTGTGATATAATTCCTGGCCTCCTACAAGTGTGGACTCGATATTTTCAGTCGTTTGTTTTGGCGGCATCTTAGCGTCTGTTTTCATCGGCTTGGAGTGATTCCGAAAAGCGAAAAAACACCCTGCTCGCTGATTCCATCGTAGAAAACGATCACAAGCAGTAACAATGGCTCCAAGCCCTGCGATTTGCAACAAGTGCATAAAAAGTAATGAGTTCGTAAAATGTTGTGAATGTTCTCGAATTTACGACATTTCATGTGCAAATATCTCCAATGCTCGCACGCTTCTATAACACAGAAATGAAGCGGCAGAACTCCTGGAAATGCCCAAATGGATGTCCAGCAGCCGCCCCTGTTTCAGCCAAAGGATGCCCGGCTGATAAACAACTGGCCAACACTAATTCCCATTCATTCAAGGGACTTGTCAAGAACAACACACCATGTACCTCACCGGTGATCGGCGTCGCGAAGGTACCAAAACCTTAACCTAGAAAAAAAAAGCCTTGTCATTTATTAGCAATCACTTTGATCACATGAAAAAAAAACTTCATGATAAAAATACAGTCATTGAGACCTTGGATAAGAAGAATACTGCTCTGGAAGCCACTATGTTGGACCTATCATGTAGACTGACACTTGCTAAACAACAACTTAGAGACAGTAACATTGAAATAAATGGGTTACCCGAACATCGCACAAAACTGTTCTTAAACTGGCTCGTACTGGAAAATGAGACCTGAGAGACAATGAAGTCCTGTATGCTACCCGTGTAGCCAAAATTAACAAAGACAATAGTACCTAGTCCCAGATCAGCCGTAGTGAAACTTCCCAGCCCTAGGATGAGAAATACCTTGCTTGCAGTTGTCACCAGATTCAACAAGAACAATCCCAAAGACAAGCTGAGCTCTGATCACATCGGCACTGGAGGCCCACGTGTACCAGTCTTCGTTGCAGAGCACCTCACACCTTCCAACAAGTTTCTTCATGCTGCAACGCGCAAAAGAGCAAAGGAGTTAGGTTACAAATTTGTTGGGGTACGCAGCGGGCGCATTCAGATTAGGATAAATGAGACATGCCTGCAATCCTCGTCCGTAGCTTGGACTATTTGAAAAATCTAAAATAGAACTTAAGTTTAAGTAATCTTAGTTTTTAAGTTATATTCTATAGTGTTGCTAAGCTTGTCTTATCTGTTATGAATAATTTAGAAATATTTTACCAAAATTCTCGAGGCTTAAAATCTAAAACTGACTCATTTTACAGAAGTATTTTAAAAAATAATTATGATGTTATAGTTTTGACTAAAACTTAGCTCAAGCCTGATATTTTAAGTAGTGAATTGTTTGACTCACGGTATATTGTTTACCGCAGAGACCGAGTAACCTCTAAAAATCCCAAGCTTGATGATACTGGAGGATACTGATGTAGAAGCCACCTTAGATATAATTATTAACAAATGTCCGAAAAAACTAGCTTTATGTGCTGTATACCTCCCGCTACCATGTAGATTTGAATCTCATAATACATTTTTAGACAATTCCACAAATGTACTTGACCATTATGATGAAATAATGATCATAGGTGACTGACTTCAATTTGCGCTTCATCCAATGGACACAAGAGACTGCCTCCACCCAGATGACTCCAAATAACTTCAATTGTGTACTGGAGTACTCCTTTGTTGATTTTCTTTCAGTAAATACTTTAGGTCAATTTAACAATTTATACAAACCTGACAATGTTCTTTGAGATCTCGTTATCTCAAGTATTAACAATACAAGTGTAACCTCCACTAAGCAAATTGGATTCTAAGCATCCAACTATGTTAATTAATGTTCCCCTCACTAGTTTGAAAAGTCTTCAGCCAAATTGTAGGGTTGACTACAAGTACTTCAAGGCCGATTATAGTAATATTATTAGTACACGTAGTGAGACTGATTGGTTAGATATTTTAAAAATTGATTCTATGTTAAGTGTCGATGAAATGGTCACAGCATTTTACAACATTCTTTATGATGTCATTGAAAAATTTGTTCCAAAGCGCAAACTTAAACATTCTCATTACCCACCTTGGTTTAACCAAAGACTTATAAAAATGCTTAAAGAAAAAGAAAAATTTGAAAAAAGTACAAAAAATATAATAACCCCCGTGATAAACTTGAATTTGAACTATTAAGGCGACGCTACGACTCCTTTTTGGACGAATGTTATCGTCAATACAAAGAAAACGTTGAGAAAAACATACACAAATATCCGAGGTCATTCTGGACTTATATAAAAAACAAACGTAACATTATCTTAACCTTCCTTCCAACATGTTCTCCCTAACTTCAACCGCCAGTTTTGTTTCGGACTGAAATTGCTAATCTTTTTGCCAAACATTTTTCTTCAGTTTACTATGCTCTAAATTCAGTCACATCACCCAATTTAAATTCAGCAACTTCTGCACTTAATCAAAATGTTTCTCAATCCAACTGCTTAGGCATTCTACATTTCACTATAGAAGAAGTGTTACGTCAACTCAAAAAACTCGATCCTTGTAACCACTTAACAGTGAGACTAAATTTTGCGCCAGTCTTCAAAAAAGGAGAACGCAGTAGAGTTTTAAACTATCGGCCTATCTCTGTTCTATCTCTGTGTGTTTTTCTCTAAGGTGTTTGAATCTTTGCTTACCCCAACAGTTACTAGACATGTAAACTCATCATTGTCTGACTCACAACATGGATTTAGACGTGGCCACTCTATAGAAACGAACCTCACAACTTTTGTATCGGATTTGACGTTAGGTTCAGACAAGGGCGTAGAAATTGATTCCATCTATACAGATTTCAGCAGCGTCTTTGACAAAGTCAACCATATTGTACTTCTCAACAAGCTGTTTTTTCGGGGTATCTTTGGTTCATTATTGAATGGTTTACGTTGTACTAAAATAACAGACCCCAAGTAGTATCAGTTAAAGGTTATGGTAAGTATAAGGTTTACTCCATGGTTTATTATGCTTAATTCGGCGTTCCGCCGGGCTCCCATCTGGGACCTTTACTATTCCTCATATTCATCGATGACTTATCACAGCACATAAAACATTGTAAATTGTCAATGTATGCAGATGACTTGAAATTTTATAGACAGATTAGTTCCAACTTTTATGTAAAATTAATGCAAAATGACATCAATCAGTTGTAAATTGGTTCAAAATTAACGGTATGGTACTAAACTCCTCAAAGTGTTACCATATTAAGTTTTTTAAGAAAAAGCTGCTGCTGGAATCTACATACTTCAACAATAATAGCACAATTGCAAAAGTAAAAGAAATTAAAGACCTAGGCGTCACCCTAGACTACCAACTCAATTATATTTCGCATTAAACCAACATTTTACAAAAATCTACTCAACAATAGGATTTATAAAACGTAACGCTAAATATTTCAAAAAACCTAAAACCAAAGTTCTCCTTTTTAATACTCTTGTTAGTAGCATTCTAGAATTTGCCTGCACCATTTGGAACCCAATATACAGCGTTCACTTCCAAAGGATTGAAAGTGTACGACGCTCTTTCACAAGACATCTCGCTTCTCGCATTTATTTCTGCCGGAATATCCCATAGATCTCTATACCCCGATAGACACTTTGAAACACTTTTAAATAGATTCCCTTTACTGCCGCCGTAATAAACTCGAACTATCAAGTTATAAACAGTACAATTGACTGTTCCTCATTAACCATGCGCATCGGGTTAGCCGTTCCCACTAGAATTCCTAGACGCCCTATTTCAAAAATTCTAAGCACTCCTTCGGAGCCTGCAGGCCAGTATTAGTATGACAGAAATGTCATACTAATACTGGCCTGCAGGCTCCGACTGTGAGATTGTGTAGCCAATACAACTTCATGAACACAAAGATAGACATAGACATTCTCAATGATAGTGCTCCAAAATTTAAAAAGGAAACTGCTGGTCCATTTTCGATATCCTCTAGCTAGAGGACCCGCCTTATTAAATATAGTTAGTCTTAATGTTGATAACAATGTTATTTCGTATATTTCTTTTTTTAAGTATATTCCTTAAAAAAAATTCAGTGTATATAATATATAGTAGATTTGTGAAGATCATTCCTACAAATGTCATGTTTACCTGTTAGTACCTGCTTATCAGAACCGGACCTAATTTTAAGTTTGTTTTAAATTATTGTTAAGTATGTGGTTGGTAAACCTTTTTAATAAATAAATAAATAAAAAAATGTAAACATCAGAAGTGCCTAGAAGCGGAAGAGAATACAGGTTTTTATTTTTAACTTAAGACAGTTTTCAATGGAATGTTAGTTACCACCGCGCCATATTTAATCGGATCCAGCTCCTGCTCCACTTCTACCGAAAATGTACCGTCACCCTGAATTTTTAAATTTGTAATAGACGGTGATGGACGGAAAGCCATCTTGACATATCATATCTTGACGCCAAAATAGTGATCATTTTGCTTCACTTATTTACGCATAGCGCTTTCAGAATGAATCTCGCGTATATTATTTGTTGCACCTTGGTAACTTATTTTGACATTGACGCGTTATTGCATGCCCTGTAGCCTCAAGTTGTACGCAAATGTGTGGATATAACTTTGTAGGTGTTTATGATTACATTACCCCGTCGGAGCGCATCGTGAACGTTGGACTGCTGGACTCCACACGTCTATGACTCGGTTATGTAGAGGTAGAACCGATGTGCTTTATTTATTACTTGTATGTCAAGTACCTACGTAACGACTTATTATGAAATTATTAACTTGGATTTTTTGTTCATGGATTATTTAATTTACTTATTTATTTATTCCGATGACTACTCTGTTGTATTAGGTCTGACCTGTAATGATAGACGTAATGTTTCAATAAATACAAAAATATAAAATGTTTTTTAAATGCTGCGAAAATGGGATTACTGATATCATATTTATTGAAATCGAATGTTCTTCGTATAATGTCTACTATTCACACTTACCATTAATATCATAATGAAGATATCAGGATCTAACGGCTAAGGTTAGACAATTTTCTTATTAGGTGATCGATCAGCCACTAAAAGAAATAATATATTCGGAAATATTTATGATAATTCAGTAATAAAAGTTGATGTTTTGCAGTTATTTTGTCTGCAGAATAAGTCTCATGTGGGTAGGTAGATATTATGCTCAAATGGATGGTCATAACATAACTCGGTCATAAATTCGCTTGCTTAAAGCTTGAGTGAATGAGAAGTTATTATGGAAACTAGACACGGCTTTCTATGAACATACATGAAACGTGATTATTCAATGAACTTTATCACGGTAATCCTTATCGTGACTTTATGTACCTACTTAGAGGAAGAATTGTGCATATTCCGTATCTTTGGCCCTTGTACCGGTACCTATCTGCTTAGAATCTTATCGGTGCGGATAATTATAGAAAATGAAAGAGTTATTTCTCAAATTTACCATTCGCAGAAATCTCTTCGAGCCGACACGAGTGAGTTTGACGGGTTAACCTCTGATAGGTTAAAAGGTGGTAGATATCTTTAACCTATCAGAAGAAAATGTCTCCGTGTATGCGCCGTGAATGACCATGACTTATCAGGCTCTTAAAAGAGAAAATAAATCTAGTTTTTGATGATCGAAGTCGGAACCAACGTCAGCTGTCTTTAACTTCGATAGCCCGCAGACTCCTCTTAGCTCTTATCTTCTCCATGAACCTAGAGTGGAAGTGGTGGTGGAATTTGCTGTAAAGTGGTATAGCTTGTGAGATAGCTCCATTTCACTATGAACCACTTTGCTAATCCATTAATGAATCAGTTTCCACTTTTTTCCCATTTTGATCCACCGATGGATTAGTTTCGACTTCAAGTTCCACTCTGATCAGCCGATGATAGCCTAGCTAGGTGATCCTAGGATTTCAATAATGAAAATGTATTTATATGATTAATTTCAGCGGCCCGTTGACTTTGGTTCGTAGAAGCGCGCGGTTTTATTGGTATTTTCAATAGGCACCTAATACAATGAACGAATCTTTATCTTTTTTTTGATTACATGTTAGGACAATCACTACAAACAGCCTCAAAGTATCCGTTATTCATCTTAACGATACCCTTTTCACCCAATACCGCTCTACATTAATTAAGCCGTGGAGGGCGGCGCCCGAGGGCTCCCGAGCCGTACGCACTGTTATTATGGAGACCAAAGACCACCTGGCGGGTAGACCTACTTTAGATTACACACGTTTCGGAGCATCAGAGCAACTGCTGGAAGTTCTTACTTCCTGTCGGAGGACTTTCAAATCGATTGCGATCATTCAGAATGGATCAAAAGAATAGTAATTTGATTATTTTGAAAAAACTAAAACTGATTTTGAATTCCTTAGTTTTAAACGGTTTTTATAGTTTTGCGAGGTAAATACTAATCCCTCGGAAATAAAAAAATATGGTACTACTTCAAAATCATCTTCTACACAACTTCAAAAGATTCAACCAAATCGGCCCATAAATGACGGAGATATCGGCGGACATACATAAAAAATAACATAGTTACATATAGCCGAACATATAACCTCCTCTTTTTTTCGAAGTCGGTTAAAAATGCAAAAAAAAATATAGTCTTTGTTTTTATGGTAACATAATTATTGATACAATAATTAGTGTTTGAAAAAAATATCCACTAATGATGTTCTCACGCTTAGAAGAAGTCACAGTAAACAAACACAGTGTACTTAACTAATTAAAGTGAACGTTTCCTTATTCTGAAAGAATAGAAACAAAGATGAAACTAATGACAATTTTTTTTTTATTCAAATTTTTTTACCTTATTACTAAATAGAGTGGATTGATTGGAGATTGGAAACTCTTCCATCTGATTTGAATTATGTTTTATGTTTATTTGTTTTTTGAATGTAAATAGATGCTTTTTGTTATTTCCTAACTTTCGTATCTATTTAGTGTGATGTGATGTTATTACAAATACAAATACTTACAAAAATGCTTTATTGTACACCAAAAAGACAACATTACATAAGATAAGTACAATGGGCGGTCTTATCGCTTAGAAGCGATCTCTAACATGCATCCCATGGTTAAAGTGCTTTATTAGTGCTTTACGATGTGATAGTTTGACTGCCAGAAAAAAAAATTAGTAGAGGAATCTGTTTATAGGAAAAAATATCTATATATTGTTTTATGTCTTGTCTTGGTGAAATATTCGTATTAAAATAAACAAAACATTTACCAACAAATAGACGAACAGCCATCTATCGAAAGCGATCGCTTTATGGTGACGATGCACTGACAGCCCTCGGCCTCTCTGCCCCACTCAACATCTCATCTGTGCTTCATATGTTACCATACAGGCGAGTGTGGCCATCAATTGCACTTCTGTAATCTGTGGTGTGAGAGAAGTGTGGGACCGACAACATGAAATGTAGGAGATAAAATAGTTATGAGATAGACGGCTCCATTGCTTTGTGGTGTTTTAAACGGTACGGGTATCGGTCATCGGTGTTCGATTATGTATAAAAGTATAGAACATGGTGGTTCAGGGTAGTAACCGAAGGATAAACAAAGACCTTATTATTTATTAGATTGCATCTAACGATACACTTCCTATTTTTCTGCAGCTCCGGGAATTTTCTCTCTTTCTGTCGCCTTTTGACCAGCATCACTAACTAAGCTGTCGGTCTATTGCTCAAATTCTTGTAATCTCACTCTGACCAGTACAACAACTGTGGAAAAGTTAGGAAACTTTTTGTAGTTGCAATAACTGCACTATCTTATACGAAGTGTTCACAGTCATCAACGACGTAGATAAGTCGGTAACTCAGGAGGACACTTCCTTGAAGAAGTTGTTTAAAATATCGCGGAACAACTCTAACTGTTGATTGGCCGGGGCCACACCAGACGATCCATGGTGGATCGTCTGGTGTGGACCAGCCTTTTGATAACTCTATTACTGACTGCAAACCATGTCCTGTTATGTCTGACCACAGTGACCACTAGTCACGTCGATCATTCGAGTAGGTACTGTACGAGGTAGGTAGGTAGGTAGGTGTAGTTCTCGGTGGTCGCATATTGGTTGGATCATATTGACGCACTAACCAATGACCTTAGCTAGGTATATTTTTGGCGGTATATTTTGGTTCTTTTTCAAAGTATACTTACGAGACAATAACATCGAGACCGCTGGTAAATTTTATGAGGAAGCTGAAGAAGCCCTTTCTCTTCGAGGTTCTTTTGAGTTTTTTGTATGTAGGTACTGTCCTAAGGACATTAAGATTAGGGGAGATGCCCCCTAATCGTAATGTCCTTAGGGTATAAATTACGTGAGATTTTGCAGATTGCGTGCTTGATAGATTGCGTTTAAGAAATTTCTATCATCACAGAATCATAGTGAAGAAATCGAACTATAAAAATCTTATGATTGTTCGTTTCGTGTTTGCGCGAGATTGAATTTTTTTTGTGGTTTCTAATTTTTACTACTATATGAAAGGAATTAAATTAACGTAAACGATTTTCTATTACAAGTTTGAAAGCGCCAACACGAAACAAATTAAGTAGGAACGTGCAAAAAAAATTCCATGATATTTAGAGACCATTATATACATCTACGAAGTTGCAGTTTTTGTTAAAAATAACCCCGACCTGTTTCAAGAATGTGCAATTGGAAGCCGTTCTGAGGGCAGACTACGCAATGTGCCATGCAGAGCAAAGTTGTTGCGTTCAAGTGTGTTTTGTATGGCACCAAAAATCTTTAACAAAATCCCAAAAGTTATTCGTGATTTGTCCTGCAACCAATTTAGTGCAAAACTTAATAATCTTCTAATTGATAAAGCTTATTATACAGTGAATGATTTTTTAAATGACCGTATTGTTTGAAATTTTCATATTTAAATGACTTGAACTTGTTATGACATGATCATTACTTTATTTATTTTTAAACTAAAACATTTTTATCCAAATTATGAAATTTAGTGACTGTACTATTGTTTGACATTGTTTATTTAAATTGACTATCATACATTTTTATTTTATTTTTTGACATGTTCATTTTCAGCTGACATTAATTAATTAACTATTTTATTTTAAATTAAATTTCATAATTTGGCATTGATTAGAAGTGATAATATTGGAAATAAATTATAAAATTGCATGTTTTTAAGTCAAATAAAAACGTATTGGATTGTTAGTAAGTTTTCACATGTGTAATGAAATGTTTGTACGCCTAAGCGGCAGAATTCAGTGATCTAAAATAAGTCTTATGTACCGACTGTACAATTACCTGATTCACAAACAATAAATGAATTATGAATTATGAATTAGACCCCTCTCTCCCCCACGCGAGATTAGGTGATCCCCCCTAACCTGCTCAACCAGAACTCTAATTTTTTTACGAGAGTTTATAAAACATAATATTCTCTATCAACAACACTGCTTCTTCAATAATTTGTGAGACAAACTCGTTTAGTTTGTTAATAATCTCTGCTTCAGGTTATATGTTCTACAATATTCAGTGCGTAGGCCTGGCTTCAATATGAACGCACCATAATGAGAGTCCTGTCTGTAATCACATCACAGCCGGCGCGGAGAGCGGACCACATGGGAGGCTGATAATAGCGGAGAAGCAGTCTCTAGACGCTGATTGCAGCTCCGAACAAGCAGGCTCTCATTACTGCGTTTTTGTTTGTCATTGTTGGCTTGTTTGAGCAGTGACAGGCTTGACGAATGTCTAATAGACGGGACGATAAGCAGAGGACTTGAACTCCTCCTACAAATAAGAGTAGGTGTGTTCTTAGATGGCAGTTCTTGATGTTAGGTCATGGGATGAATATCAGGCATGAAAGGGTGCAATCAGACAGGTACCTACGTTACAGCAGCTTAAAGTGACCTAAGCGAGTAAGCTGTACAAACATAACCAGGGAAACCATACCTTTTTATGTTCCCGAAGGGATTCCTTCATAAGTTTCTTGGCTTTAACTCTCTCCATGATCAGCTGAAAACAATCTGCAGTGTTTCGAGGTACTATAGACGCGCCTGATTTGATGAATGAGTCACTTCGACTCTATTTACCCAATAACTACTTAAGGGGCAGGACACAGACTCTTTGCTCCACCCCCGAGCAGCACGGTTGCGCGCGCCCGCTCTCCTATACCTAGAGCCCTCGCAGCCCTAAAAAAACTACTGGAGGCCCTCCCGGACACCGATACAGTCGCGGACGAGTGGAGAACTCTTATGCTTGCGTGTCTAACTTTTTGTGAATGAGATTTTTGACAAATGTTTTACTTTATTTTTAATGTTTGCCCTATTTATACATATATTTAATTCCTAAATTTATATTACTTTAATCTAAACTAGAATATTTCTTAGGATAATTTAATTAAGCTTGATCATTGTTTATTATTTGACATAGGTATGCACCATTTCTAGCATTATGTACTTAATGTAACTATATTTAATATTAAAACCTAATTAGTATAACCTTGTAATTATTATAATTGGCCTAAGACTGTTCAAATTACATAAATAAATGAGTCTGCCATTCTCGGCCAACATCATAATAAAGATGTCTGAATCATAAAAGGCAGAATCTGATACTAACAATAACGAAAGTCCTGTAGAAATAGCCTTGATCAACAGCAGAGAGCTATAAAACACATGTTTATTGATTCATGCAAAGTACCTCCTTGATAAACACATACACACTCAGTACAAATAGACAGTTCACAGTTCAAGCTTACGGCCAGCCGTCTCGGCTTTCAGCACTCGGCTACAGCTTTAATGAGCACGGGTGCACTGTTGCATCCTACCCTTGAACACTCCTGATATAAATTAACTTTCAACTTTATTCAGTCTTCGTGAAAGTACACTTTTCTTCGCCGTAGCGTAGATGCAGTTGGTCAAATTATAAACTGATTCAAACATTCTTCGGAAAAGTAAACACTAAAGACAGAAATTCAAATGGTGCCTTAACCATTTGTATTTGTGTCTTTAGTGTTTACTTGTAAAGTTTAATTTCCCTTGTTAATTAATTTCACGGTGTGTGTGCAGTCAAACAGTAGTATAAATAACAAGGTGTAACTACACAGGAAGCGGTCACGGCGATGTAAACATAAGTAGATTCATTTGTTGTAAGGAAGTGGGCGCATAACTAAGTGCTACCTAAAAGGGGGGAGGGTGTTTGTGCTTACTTACATAAGTACCTACTTGGTCAAAGATCTGAGGAACGAACCAGACCGAATGAAACAGGATCAGAGATAAAGCGGAAGAATTGAATGAAGAATCGGTACTTACTAGAACTGTCTAATAAGAAACTTATTCCAAGAGAGCAAAATATTACCCAAATGCCTCGGAAAACTGAAAAACACACAAAGTACGACTTTGTATGTATCCTATAGAACCCCAAAAAGCACGATTGTCACTATACTCCAGTCGAATTCGATGACAGAATAACTAAAATTCACGAGCTTGGTGTCGAGTTTCTGGTAAAATTTTGTTAGTAATTTTTATAGAAAGATCTCAAATCGATAAGGAAAGTAAATTGCGTATTAAAAAAAACGGCAACATTATATTTCAACTTAAAATTTAAAAAAAATTAGCTTTAATATGGGCTGTGTGTTTACAAACATTGCACATTAAAATTGCCTGGAGTTTATTAAAATACGCTGACGCTGTTCTGAGAGTGTGCCCAACTATTCAAAACTAAATCAAACATAAATGAAATCAGAATCATAACATTTCTATTTCACACTCCACATCCAAGAGTTGCATTACCATACTCAAAGGCCTGCGACTAGCGTCTCATCAAAGCGATTGCATCTATGCAAATCGTCGGCGCTTGCGCAGGTGTCGGCGGGTGGTCCGGCCCTTGACCGCAGGCTGACATGTGACATGCCCTCGTGGGGTCCTTGACCCGAGGTTCACCATTCCTGAGATTTATAACAATGGAAAGTGCCCCTATGTATGTTCAATGCCCATCTGAGAACAGTAATAACATTCTTCTGTTGGATAGGAATACATTCTAAAACATGGTTCCTACAAACTTTTAGGTGAACTCATGTTTATACGAACCGAACGCTCCGGGGCCAAAGGAATCGAATTGAAACAAATTAATTCTGACCATCTATGGCGTGTTTGTTAAAATTCGGCGGTACTCTACTCTGGCCAAACTGTACTGCACATACAATGTTTGATAACATTGCCCGTAGATACCTAAAAGTCTCTTTCTTGTTGATCATTTGACAGAATGTGCACTAGTTGTTGAATTGATTTGGTGCTGACAATTATATTTCAACTAGCTGCTCCCCGCGGCTTCTCGCGTATTTTCGGTTTAATAATTATAATCTAAGTTAGGCTATGTTCTAAAGGTACGCTAAATGTCTTCTTGATCTGTTCAGTAGTTTTTGAAGATCCTAGGTAATAAAATAAAATTCACATACTTTCGGCTTTATAAAATAAGTAGGAAGTAGACGCTAAAACGAGAAGTTTGGATTTTTATTTTTGTGTGCGTCCAAATATTATTTCTTGAGAAAAGCTTGCGTTTGGAAAATTCTACGTTCCCTACGAATAGGAACTGCCCCTATTGTGTGAAACAATCACAAATTCTTCAGATGATTTGCTGTTGGTATACCTTCTTGGTGAAGAGACTATTATGCTGTTGTCAAGGCAGCAAAATACACCTGCCTGGTACTGGCTATTGCAGGGTTTAATGCTCTAAGATTTCAGATGACACAACCGACAAATCGCGACTTCACGTATCTCCTGGCTCCAGCTGAATGGTTGCTGTTTGGGAGTCACACACAACACAACACTCAATGGCACAGGGAGAGGTTTACAGTTTGTTGACAGAATGTTTATCTTGACAACTTAACAAGGTTAATACCGAAAGGACAGAACGTGTCCTCTCCACTCCTCGGCGCAAAGTGGTTGTGTTCGAGCCATTCGTAGTTTTCCTGAAGACTCGGCAGTGTAAAACTACCCTCAAATTATCAGCAGAGTCGAACACTAAAAGAAAACTACATTTTAAGCAAAACAGTTTATATAACAGTGGACATAGTTCTCCAGAACACTATTGTTGCCTACTCGTTCTATTTCTAATGACAATAGACACAGTTCTCCAGAACACTATGGTTGCCTACTCGTTCTATTTCATATGACAGTGGACACAGTTCTCCAGAACACTATTGTTGCCTACTCGTTCTATTTCATATGACAGTGGACACAGTTCTCCAGAACACTATTGTTGCCTACTCGTTCTATTTCTAATGACAGTAGACACAGTTCTCCAGAACACTATGGTTGCCTACTCGTTCTATTTCATATGACAGTGGACACAGTTCTCCAAAACACTATTGTTGCCTACTCGTTCTATTTCATATGACAGTGGACACAGTTCTCCAGAACACTATTGTTGCCTACTCGTTCTATTTCATATGACAGTGACACAGTTCTCCAGAACACTGTTGTTGCCTACTCGTTTTATTTCATATGACAGTGGACATAGTTCTCCAGAACACTATTGTTGCCTACTCGTTCTATTTCATATGACAGTGGACACAGTTCTCCAGAACACTATTGTTGCCTACTCGTTCTATTTCATATGACAGTGACACAGTTCTCCAGAACACTGTTGTTGCCTACTCGTTCTATTTCATATGACAGTGGACACAGTTCTCCAGAACACTATTGTTGCCTACTCGTTCTATTTCTGATAGGCTCGTTAGACTGTTTCATTACGTGATCGTTGTTACGATTGCATACAAATTGTCCGCTCCTCGTTTAGCTGCTCTCGACCATTTATCCAGCATCACCCGTGCAGGCGTCTGTTACACCATCCCACTTGATGTGTGTCGTTTCGAGAACATAGTTCACTTAATCTCCCTAGAAAATGATCTTTCTGGTATCGATCGACACCATCTCGATTGTTGAATTTGATTTAAATGTTGTCATTAATTTCTTACAATTTTTTTAATTTTATTTTGAATTTAGGTACGTTTAGTCTAATTTGATCGGTCTGTCAAAACATAACCCTCTACTTTCTTCGGTTTCTTTATATTGTTCTGCTTTTACACAAACCCTTTATTTGCATTGTTCGTATATATAAAATCAGACTTTCCTTTAACACCAATAACTCTACATACTTCAGGTATGACTACTCTCATTATCAGTAAGACACCGTGTATGCCCTACCGCAGGTCCATAATTTCCAGCCAACAAATTGGCTGGTGTACCTCAAGCTTTACGAGTAAGGCGAGTGAGTGATGGCATCTATGCAGAGTGACGCACGCGCTTCGACCGACACGTCACAGCGATCCTCATCTCGACACAAATTGGATTTTGTTGGCTTTTAACTGCATTTAAATGTTTTATGTTAGTACAGAATGTAGAAAATGGCGCCTGAATGATCAGCCAGGTCAGATAATGTGTTTTGCTTGAGCGATGTTTGCTAAGCCATATAGATGTGGACTCACCTAACACAAGGAAAAACAAACGCTTCAATACCAGTTCTCCCTTAACAGGTGCCCTTTTAAAAATCTAAGCGCTACCTTCATTATTCCTACGTCCAGGAATAGCCGGGGCCCTCAAATATGGACTCAGGGTAAAAACGAAGTACGTGGGAACGCGGCCTCCGCATACGAAGGCCATTAGGCTCATTAGGGCCGCCAAATATGGCTCGGGTGGTTTTTGTCTCACGATGCTTTGTAGTGATGCCTGATTCGGCTTGCTTTCGGCCACAGTATATATACTGTCTCATCGTGCCCTAATTCCATGGTGTCTTTTTGTGTAGGTATAGTACGTGACATTGCAGATTTTATGGTTTGAAAATTACGATTTTACAGCAAGATTTTAATCAGTCAGCCAATGCAAATGATTGAAATCTTGCTGTAAATGCTTGGAATTTTGGTTTATTGATAGAAACAAATTCTCTAAGCTTTTTTCTAAGTACATAATCGGTCATGGTAAGTTTTTATTCCAATTGTGACCAACTTGCGAGTGAAAATTAAGAACCTTACATTTTATTTACTTTTTTTTACTCTTTTCTATATTTTAACCCTTTTGAAATATTCTGAAAGTTTTCTTATATTGATTCTGCACGGTCGTTGTCGTCGTCGTCGCTTTCGGCCCCTATTCTCCGCAATAGCACAGCACTAGTCGGCAATACCTCGCATTATGCATCGTTCAAATCAATCGGGATCGTTCGATATGACGTTTTTCTTAGCGACTATACCAACTAATTGATTAGAGCTTGAGAAATAGTTTTCTAGAAGCCCTCGGCAAGAAATTCATATTGTAAAGCACTATAGCACTCATCTACAACATCGCATGAGATTATTTCAATTGTTTTTTTTTAGCCAAGCTTGAATTGAAATCAGTAACGCAATAAGATGCGTAGCTGTAATGGGTTTTTTTAAACCTAAGAATGTGAGTAACGTTTGAGTATGAGTTATCTCTCAATCTGTGAAGTAGAGAATAGAGATAATATGGTATTTGCTGAAGTCAATTAAATAAATTGTAATTATCAGTGCAATACTTGACGACAGCCCTTTCTGTGTAATACCATACCCTATCCCTATTATAAGTTTTAGACATAGGCACCTAAATGGTGGGACCATTCTGATCTATCTCACGTAAATATAAAAAGCTTTTTATCAATATTACGTCGCTATAAACACTTCAACAGTCAGTTCCAACCTTATCTGATACTATCCAATCCATACATCTGCCGTCAGCGGAGCCGCTAGCCGGCCCGTTCTCCTGCATCGGATCTGATTCCATACTTGAGCATAGAGTGCTTGTACGTGGAGGGACAATAGCTTACAGAGGTTTGTGGTAGAACCGGTAGTACACGTTGCGTTTTACATCCTGAAAAATATGAACTACCTACGTTCTTCAACAAAATACCAAATGAGTTGAAAAAATGATCAATAAATAAATTCAAACAAAACATGACCTTTGTAAAAAGGCTTACTACAAAATATCAGATTATTTATAGCTTGGGACAACTTTTGCCCCAACTCGAAAACTAACAACCTAACAAGGTAAAGGTTTCTTGTTCGCTTCTTTACTTAACATTAAAAAGATTGAAGTGATCACTTTATTTCCTAGTTTAATGTAATTTGAATTCTGTGATGTGTCCAAGAGCTGGATGGACAATAGCCTGTAAGGTCTAAAGGAAATAAAGCTCTAAATTTGAATTCGTATGAGGCATCCATTGCCCGTGGTCCACCTATTTAGTACACCTTGGTGGACCACGTGTAAGAATTATTTCTCGTGGTCCACTAGCATCTCCAAATGTTGACAGCATGACCAAAGAAAATAATATTTCCAATAATTTTATAGAGATGTGAAAATGTTAGAACTGGCCATACAGATAAATACAGGCCATATTTTTGAGTTGGAATTAGACATCCATCCACCCCTTACGGTTCTTGAGATAGAGCCCTGTGACAGACGGACGGACAGCGGAGGTTTAGTAATAGGGTTCCGTTTTCACCCTTCGGGTACGGCTGCATACTCTATTAAATAAAGTCACTCAGCCCGAAAATTTAACTGTAGGCAATAATGGTAATAATGTTTTAACGCATTTTTTAGGGATTTAGTTGATACATAATTGTTTTTAGTGCCACGTTCGTATACTGATTGCTTATAGAGTTCCACAGGCGCGCTCAACAATCTTTCTCCTCCATCTCATCTCATTCCTCCATCAATGGTAAACCATTCGAGGCACAAATGGAAAGCGATGGCAAGGAACCAGTTCACTGATGGATCACAATTGTTATGGCGCTTCCGGGGTCGCTTCTCGGAGTCTTTCTTATGGTGGTTCAGGGTGTGTAGGTATTTGTTATCAAGGCTGCGCCATATGTTTGTCATGCCAGAGAATCGGCTGCGCCGATTCTCTAGCATGACAAACATCTTTTGTATCTTGCAATACTTTACAAGATACAAAAAGTGCTTAAAACACACAATAATATCGCTTTAACTGGTTGGCATAGTCATGGTGATCTCAGACTCGTTTAGGTTGTTAGGTAAAGTAGGTAGGTACAGCTATCAATTCAAACAAAACTTAATGACTTGGTCAACTTGTGAACGGACCACATCTGTATTTTTTGGATATCAAAAACACAGAAACATTAATATTAAATCAGTCTACCCATAACAAAGATAACAATGTAAACGTTCTTCTCCATGATGCGAGGCAACCGTCTCAAGCGCCTGCGCACACGCATTGTGCGACGCCGCAGGCGCCGGCGCCGCACAAGGGTAGCCATTGTTATGCAAGGGATGCTGCTATTGTGCAGGGTTGTCCATGACCATTGGTGGATTAAATGGAATTCAATTAAGATACGTCATACATAAAGCACTGGAATGTTATATGAATTGTTTAAAGGCTGTTGTTGCGGTTGTCCATCTTCTAGTTATGCAAGAGTCGTAAAAGCAAAAAGTAGTTTGAGGAAACTGTCTCAGAAGGAGTAAACTTTATTTTAAAGATTTTATTTGCAACTGTGCACATTTAAGGGTTTATATTATTCTAAATTAAATTATTTAATTATGTCTACTACATTCGCTATAGTTACCTACTTACAGGCGACGTCCTGACTAGATTTAATTTGATTTTGAAGTAATTGTATACATCCACAAACCAAAGCGTGCATAAAAGTAATCAATTCGAATCGTCTCACCATACACAATTTTCGGCTTTCCAAATACCGGCAGTTTGCTACACACCCGCACAACATTAGGTACATTGTGCTAACACGTCTACCTGCAGCTTCACGCGGCGCTCGCGCAGTCGCGGCCATAACATTCATTTCATTAACAATTTATGGCTGTCCCTTTGGCGGTGACCTTACCTCCAGCGTGACAAATGCCCGCTAAAATGCCTCAAACTGCTCGAGGGCCGAGGGCTTTTCAAAACGATTTGTAGTATGAAAGAGCTTGTTCTTGGGTGTTTTGAGTTTAATAGCTCTTGTGGATG
The DNA here is from genome assembly GCA_963662085.1 of Eupithecia inturbata. Lineage (NCBI taxonomy): Eukaryota > Metazoa > Arthropoda > Insecta > Lepidoptera > Geometridae > Eupithecia > Eupithecia inturbata. The sequence continues at coordinate 818,736 of OY759180.1, read as the reverse complement.
GCCATTATTCATTTAACAGGGCTTAGCTATGCAATTTTCTATGAGGATTAGTAATTTATTTTTATAATATCATACGTCTATGTATAATAATAATAATGCCTGGGAACTGATTGGTGGTCGAAGATAGGCAATAGAAGCGTCGCATTCAGTTTGGTGAGGAGTGCACGTTGCACGACGTAGTAGGTTTACCACAGATTAGGTAATGTTACTTCGTGCCTGTACACGTTGCGATGAGTCAATGGGGGATGGCACAGGCAGACTTCCGGAGGCCTAGTTCACTAGCAGTGGGTGAAATCTGGCTGTAGATGCTGATGATGTAAGAAGAACCTAGTTACCGGAGGAAAATTATTAGTTGAAGTGGAAGCCTGCAACTTCCGAACCCTTATATCACTTGGAAAACGTGCACGATTTGTTCAGCAAGAAGAGAACCAAAGTAAAGTCCCCTTGCTGTCAGATTGTCTGGGAATATCTATCTGAACATGCCTATAACATTAATACTACGTACGGACGCATCAATTATCGAAATAATTATCGAATGGCGTTCCCAGATCGTTCCCACGCTGCGCCCGCGCCGGCCGCAGCGCAGACGTAAGCATTCTCTCTAACAACTTAATTGAGGAGAATCGTTTGTTGGCGACACATAGTGCTGAGAAAGGAGCTAGTTTGAAACATAATAAAATGTATAGGGACACGAGAAGTTTTGTCAGAGGGGGCGAGATCAGAATAAATTTTAATTATTTTGATAACTGGACATAAGTAATTGACTTTACGCGTCAATGTAGAGGTGATTTTTGTCGCAGCATTGAATATTCTGCAATCAATTTATCTGTAAGTACTTACTATGGGTAATGAAGAAGAGGAATCTAGATCTAAACCTACCTATCATATCTTAATCTAAGGATATGTAGCTAAAACTTATTTATTTCATTCAATTGATCTAAGTACTAGGTGCAAACTAGGTGCCCTAAAAAAATACGTCCCATCAAAATTCACGCCACCCACAACTCTACAATTTAAAGACCTCATAAACTACAAGACTTATTCATTGCATTCGACGGAACCCTCCATGAATGAATAAAACAAGGTCAGGCCATCTCTCCTCTTCCCGGAAAGAGCGCGCATTCAAAACACTCGTAAAATCCGTCATAGAGGTATCTTCAGCATTAGGCTCGTAAACTGGCGGGCTTATTGCATAGTGTCTCAGAGTAACTTTTGTGAGACTCCTCGTTACAACTTGAGTGGTCTTTTGAATAAACTGTTGTGATTTTCCGCTTCTACGAGTATGTCAAAACGGCAATTAATTTTGTAAACACATGGAAGATATACGAAGACTCAGAAGTTTCCTGCACGACGCACCTGCTTTGGAAGGTGGTGTTTTGATTTAAAATGACTTTTCTAAAACTACGTGGAATCACTAATAAATGAACACTACAACGAAATACAAAATAATATGTGGTCGCTAAGAACATGCGTGCGTGTCATATTTAGATTAAACATTATTTTACCGAAATTGAATGGAATCATTTCATTTTAAATGTCAATGTCAATGTATGGCAACAGCAAATATTTAAATGGAACCTTGGATTGGTTTCGTTCCGTTCCAACCAGTCGGCTACTCCTGAGTTATCCGGGGGCCACACACACATCAATGCGCAACTCTTTTATTGTGGACCACAGCTGCATAAACATCATTTGGTAAGTTTGATGACAGATAAATTCAATTTTATGGTTATTAAGTGAAAAAATGCATAAAAAGATCGAACACTTAATGTATTATGTGGTATTTTTATGAGCTTGTAGAGTTTGGATAACCCTACTGAGCTAAATTAATCTACAAGTTATTACTAAACTGTTCCAATTATGGTTAATTATGGTTACCCTCAATGAGCCCGCGGCTTCCTAACGCAATCAAACTAGACCATTAATTACACAAACAAGAATCGAACCCACTGACCGTGGACAATGGCAGAATCATCCGAAATAATGATCGCATTGTGGCCACTCATTAGGCTGTTTTTGTGCGCGCGCGCAGCCGCTTTATAAGGCCCGGTGAGTAAGGCTTTGACATGAAAATGTTCGAATTCAGTCCAGTCGATCGATCCTTTATTGGATTAGGAGGGCCCGGATAAAACATGGCCTTTCATAAGATTATAGAAATCAGTGCGACGATTTGTTTTTTCTTTCTCATGAATCTTATTTATGGTGTTTTTTTGATATTTTATGGATAAACACTTTGATAGAGCGTGGCCAATAGGCTTGGCTTTGATCTTACAATGGAGAACAGCAGATCGCGTTTTGTTCAGCAGGGACAATCATAATTGAACATGCTTCAGACTAGCTGAAGTGTAATTTCACGAGCAAACTGGCATCACTACTATCACTCGCCGCTCGAATACCGCTGGGGATGACTAGCTCTCGCGCGAGGATAAGCTAAGCAAAGCATATCAAAGATACTTCCATACAAGCCTCTGCTTGCAACACAAGGGTGTCCGATCGAGGCAGCCCCAGGCGCAGATGGTCCAATAGTGAGACATAGGTTGCGGCGTGCGATCCCATCCCGTCCACACATGGTCGGCTCGTTACTCCCGCCATATTAGGCGCCGCCGGCAGGGCTGCTGCCTCCAAACCTAATGAGAACATCGTTATAGCCGATACGTTGTTTATTCTTTGGTACATTTCAGGCATTTAGCTTCATTAGTTTTGGAGTGCAAATAATTTCCTTCACAGTGTCAAATGACCGTAAATATTTATTTCAATGGTTTTTGTCAGATTTTACTTACCTACATCGATGGTAGTTGTGTGAAAAAGTGCGTTTTTGTAGACCAGCGGGAGAGGACGCGACAGCGCATATCTAGGTACGTGCTATACCTATCTACCAACATCTATATTTTTCAACGGAAACTGCCTGGATTTCCTGTTCTATTTCACTTCCGCTTTCACTGCTTACCAAAAACACACTCCTTTAGGATATTTACTTACAATTTTATGTCTATGTTGTTTCTCATCATATATTACGAGAAAGTTAGAAACCTCGAATAACATTGTAAATGTGAAGTTATTTACTTTATCAACACTGCAATTTATTTTGCATAATGTTAAATAAAAGGTGAGTGTTATTGGGTGTCAGGTAATAACAATAACGCGTGAGAGAATCCAAAACGTTTATTTTATAAGAGCATTACTTTAGAGGTATCTTTTATCATTGACATTGTGGATCTTTGCAAGCGCCGAGCATCCTGGGTAGAAGTGTCTGATTACATGATATTTGTTTATTTACAGGGGCAATAAACTTTCAGATAACACTGCAGCCACAGGATACTCAACTAAACTGAGCGTATTTTAATAATTTATCGTAATTGTGACTCAGAAAGCCTGGGGTGGAGACCATGCAAACTGAACCCATGTTCGTTGTTCCTGTTGATTGTGAACAAATCTAACATCTTCGTTCACATTTCAAAACTGTCGTTCACCTTCCCTTCTGAAATTGCCACATTCTTTCTCAAACAAGGCATGTCCCAGAACTTCTGATCCCTCGCCAACTTCTCAGCTTCATCAAAGGTATCTGGCATATCCCTCTTCGCTGTCTCCGCCAGGAACAAGGCGATGATTGCTCCTGATCCCGCTATAACTCCGATAATCACCATGGGAAGCCAATCGGCGTATATCTGAAGATAGACTATGTATGGCGATAAAACTGTAGCAATGTATCCGCAAACATGTACTATAGATGCACCGGAGCCTCGCACGGGTGTAGGCATGAGCTCAGCGGCCCACTGCATGGTGGCGGAGTAGGACATGTTCACAGCGAACCTAGCGACGACGGCGCATCCCAAGGATTGTAAGCCGGTACTCATGAACACGGTCAGCACGCTAAACACGCAGCTCACAGCCATCACAATCACGGTCAGCCACCTGCGCCCGAGCCAGTCCAGGATGAAAGCCAGAAGGAACATCGACGGGAATTCCGTGAAAGATATCACAGAGAATGACAAGAAGAAGTCAAAATCTAACTGCCCAATGCTTCGCACCAAGGCGTCGAAGACTATTGTGCAGCACATGAATTCTAAACTGGCTAAAATCAGCATTCGTCTTAATAGAGGTCTCTTCAATATTTCTAAGCAACTTATTTTTTGTGGTGGCTCTTGATTTGATATCATATCCTTAAATTGCTCTATTAGTTTGTTTGGCACGTGTTTCTTATTAATCCGGCCAATCACAAGCACTTTTTGTATTGCTTCATCAACGCGGCCCTTTGAGAGTAGCCATCTTGGACTCTCGGGAATAAATATAGGAGCGAAGATGGCGAGGCCTAGCGGAAGACTCGTGACTAGAGTAATTGCTTTCCAGTGTCCGCAAGCAAGCACTATCCACGGCAACACTGTTGCAAAGAAGCAGTAGAAGATACTGAAAGCCATGTTGGAAAATAGTGATCTGTACTTTGGGGCAACATACTCAAGGACTATAAGGTAAGCCATCAGCATACAATTATCGTACGCCATTCCCATGATAAATCTACATATTGAGAACTGAACAATGTTTGCGGCGAATGCGCTAGCTAGTCCACCTATGCAGCCCGCTACGTTGCTGGCGACGGCGGCTGGCAGTCTTCCGAACCGGTCAGCCACCCATCCGAATATGACGCCGCCGAGTATAGATCCCACGAAGAAGATTGCTTGAGCTGTGGCTTGGTAACTGTTTCTATCACAGACCCAATCCATATCAGTGGATATAGTTGAATATGGGATCTCACTTTTGTCAAACTCCCAGCCATTTTGACAAGGAGCTGTTGCCCATGTTTCGTCCAGTTTCTGCCCAGTAGCGAGGACCTCTGTCCAGTTCGCTACGTACACTCGGCACTGAGAGTATCCATATTTAGAGTTAACATCTGCAGGTATGGAAAGGCTGATTCTTTCGGTTTCATTCAAGTCTGCTAGCTCTGGGACCAAACACCAGTGGTTCGCGGGAGCTTCCGTGATGAACATCTGTGAGAAGTAAACGAAGACTCCGAACAAGTAGAATGGAAAGGTGGAGAAGAAAAGCAGACACTGATATCGTCCGAGTTCTCCGGCTGAAGAGAGCAGATCGTCGAAGTCCACTTGATTCCTTTCTTTGTTTTCTTTAATTGCCTCTAGTTTGAGTGAGACGTCGTGTATTACGTCGATAGCCATTTTTATATCTTCTTCAATTATTTCTAACTTGAAGTAGTTTTTTCTTAGATTTTTATTTGTTGTTTCTATAACTTTTGTAATCAAACTAACTCCGTTGCGATGATTCTTCAGATTATATACAGAAGAAAATACCCATTTGGCGACATGAGGCTCTAATTATACAACTGGGGCTTAAATTTATTTACTTGATATGACGATCTGAAGCGTTTTGTAAACAAACCTCAGCCGCAATAATGTTACAGATAATAAATTTTCCGTAAATAACTAACTAAATATAACTAGGCTTTTCATAATCATTACTATGGTATGTCTTAAATATTTTTGACTGGTTGAATACACCATCCATCACGCAATTTTCCTAAAATTGCCAACTCAAACGGCATCAGGCTTTTAGATTACTTGTTGAATTAGACTGTAAGCAGCAAACACACAAAACACTTGTAGGTATCTTCAAGTGTTTTGTGCGTTTGATGCTTTATTAAAGATGATTTCGTAAGAATATTCTTGCAAAACCATCTAAAATCAATTCTCCTTCAATTTACCCTAACTAAGTAAAAGAAAAACTCTAGATCGTGCTGAACATTTAGAAGGGAACTGTACATTGCGTTGCGTATCAGAAATCGGGAGGTGCCGGAAGCTACTTTCACGACTTCTAATACTTCTGACACCATCCGATGGTATCAGGATCAGGCACAGATATCAGAAGGTCTCACGGGCCCCGGGCCCCGGGCCGCGGTGGGTTCCCAAATTGCGAGGTTGGAAGCAAATATTGTAGTGATCTACACGTATACACAACTTAGGGTTTTTATTTCAATGTATGTTATTACCACTTAATTATGAGACTTATATTATTTTAGAGTGTTTGGAAGAACTATTTTTGGCTGAGTAATTTACCGGATGTTCAATTTAATTATTTACAACTTGCAAGGTAAACCAGACAGGTCTCTACATTATGGGTAAGTTCCTGGTTAAATAAAATATGAAGAGAAAGATAGATAGTTATCTTAGCCTAATAATTAACAGTGTCTATAAGCCATATGAATTAGTAAGATTTCATTGCTAAGATATTGATGTGATACAGACTAGAAGATTGTTTAGGTAGGTGCTTATAATCTTTAGATTAAATTCTAACTTATACTTAGTTCTTTATTGACAAAGAAAATTACAATTCAATAATAAAAACAAATTAGATTTAGTATTTACAATTGAAACAATTAAGATAACTGCAGACTGTTGCAAACAATTTACAGGTAGCTCAACTGATCCATATCAATACCAGTTAGAAGCGTCCCCAAGACGCTGGCTGCATTGCCCAGCTGTATGGCAATGCTGATGCGCTGCGCCAGATACCCGCCAGCTCTCGGGTCACGCGTCGCGTCGACCAGACGCTCAGATAACTTTTTAAAAACCCGGAGAGCCTCGGTACCCCACGGACGTAGGGTCTCGACCCCAAAGAGAGCAAATGTGTAGGCTCTGTCGAGACCTGCATATTTGCGTCTCCTGAGATCCTCGGCCAAATCTGCCGCCACACCAGCCTTCACGGATGTCCTCGGAAGATGGGAAGGCGCAAGTGTGTCGACGCATGTAGCGTCCCACCCACACAATGGGCCTCCCCAACTCCCATGGGACTAGTGTCATGCCGTCGGGCCTCTTACCATCGTCACGCAACAGACCATTCGGTTCGAGAATAGCTGGTACGTTAGCGGTGACATATAAATAGGAATTTAATACATTTAGATAACAAATTTAAAAAAAAAATTGAATGAAGTGCTATGGACTGACAGTGGTTTGACTTGGGTTGCCTACCTGCCGAACTACTGTAGTTGAGCACTGTGTCTCACTCAGCAGGTAGTGTACTCCTCCTCGCTCCTCGTCATACTCGTAGTTCAAGTTTTGACTTAGTTTTGTTTAGTTTAATTTGTTTAAGAATTTTAAAGTAAGATATTAACATAAATTGAATATTTATTAGAAAAAAATACTACTTATTAGTAAGTGTGTATCTTGTGTTTATGTACTTCACATTCTGGTAGACATGTAGGTAGATCTAGTTTTTATAAGGTATGACGAATTTTACTTATTATTAAGACTAAGTACACTATTGTATTGCCCCTGCAAAAATAGTTGTATGTTTTAGAAATAAATAAATAATTTAAAATTTATTTAATTTAACAGCCGAACTTAGTATAGATATTGGTTCTTAGGTAGCTATCGTTTAAGGTTTTGTTTGTGATTAGCATCACCATTATTATATTATATATATTTAGGTAGATTAGAATGAGATTGCTAGGAAGTAGACAGAGCTAAAATAATGAAACGAATAGCACTTGAACCTTATTTCACTGTGATATGATAACAGTTGTTCTGTCTTCATAACTTAATTTCTAAATTAAGGTAACAGTTTTCATACAATTAAAATTAAAAAAAATAATTGCGTTGCTTTTATAATATGAAATCATCCTGAAAATTATGTCGTATAAATTAATTTAAAATGTTCAAAATGTTTTGGAAACCTACAACATGTTGCGGTTGGAAACCTACCTACAACGTATTTTATCATTTAGATACGCACCTAGATCTTGAAATGTCTAAAATAAAACTTATTAACTCATTTACTGACACGAGAGAAACGAAAATATTTATTACAACACTAAGATAAAACTCTTTACAATAATAAATCGAAATGCAATCGTCTCGTTTTATCTAAAGTTACATGCTTAGCTTTACACACAGCTTCACTTATGTACATTAGACATATACAATCAGTCGTTTCAAAATTCGGGTCATTCCCATTTATGCTAATGTTTTTCTCAGTCGAAGCGTGTCCCATCCTACTCGTGGGTACAGAGATCTTTTAGACTTCAAATCGATAAATTTTTATTTCTAGTAAGTATCGTTACAGGACCCAGTAGAGCTCTGCGTCCACCGGATCAGAATCGGAGCGTACGCGGCGTCGGTATTTACAATATGCCTGGCATCGGTATCGGCAGATATAATAATAATCATAAATTCATTTATTCTAGACTATAGAAAAGTTACAGATCCTATTTAACTTATTCTAAGGTCCATAGTAATATATACCTTAAAACTAGCATAAATATAAAATATAAGAACTTGACTAATAGACACACTATTTGTGATTACGTCACATCAATGTTATGTTATCAATGTTATGTTATGTTATGTCAATCCAGTGCACGCTGCACCATATAAATCAATGCAAAGCAACAAATCCTTACGCTGCGTACGCTTCGCTCCGATCCGCTGGACGCACAGCTAAACATCTACATGCACTAAGTACAGCCACAGATACAGTGTACCATATTAAAAAAACCCTAAAATGAAACAAATGTCGAAAACGTAAAAGCCTACTGGAACAAACAGACTTTGCCTCATATTTATATTAGTAGATAGTAGAGTAGACATTCCCGTACTTTATATTTCCTATTCAAGCGAGAGTATTTATGTGTCTGGATTATTATGTTTTACCATAATTGTGTGAGGAATGAATGGCTTGTATGGGAGAGGAAGCCATTAGTCGACCCTTCTGTCCGCGGGATAAAAAGACTATTATAAAGTGTTCAAAAGAATAATTCTTTCGGCTGTGGACCTTATTGCTTGTTTTGAAGTGTTTTAAGATGGAAGTAGCTTTGGGCTGTTATGAAAATTGGATTGGGTTTATTTTAGATGATCACAATTCTGTCCAATTAAGATTCTTTCGATTATGCGGATGCATGTTATTTGGACCTTACAGAGGAACAGCTCAATAAACTAGAGCCCCTCAAATGGCTTCCTATTCACCAGCGCCGTAACCGACTGCTCAAGCTGTCAGACTTTGGAACGATTTGCCAGTGGATATTAAGAAGGCCACATCACATCAAAAAGAAAGTCTATAATTACTTTTTAAATGTCACGTCACACTAGAATATTTAGCATGTCCCTTAGAGTTACTAAGTATTATTATTTTGCTAATGTATTAGTGTATTATTTTAGTAAATAGGTATAATGTGTATTAGTTAGTATAAATAGTTTGAATTTTTGTTGTAAAGCACCGCCATCCTTTATTTTTCTCACCATTGTTTTGGTTGCCTGGAAGAAATCGCTTTAAGCGATAAGGCCGCCAGTTCCATTGCTGTTCTCTTTAATATGTTTAATAAGTACTATCTCTTTTATAAGGTGATGAATAAAAGTATTATCTATCTATCTTAAATATCAAAAAAATGCTGGACCTTCTCAAACCGCATTATCTAAGCTCCCAAAGATACCAGGGATTTTTTTAATTAAACTCTTTAATTACAGCTGTTCATCTGGAAAGGTAGACAAGGAGCCGGAAGTCTGAAGTGGTTTTTCATTCAATATTTTTAATCTGTAATTTTCTGCTGTATATTAGGACTGATAATAATACCTGTTCCTAACGGCAATGGCCTTTATTAACAAAGAAAATTACAATCAAATAATAATGTCAGTACTTTGTTAACCTTTCCTGAAATAAAAACTTTTATTATTATTATAATAACAAGATCCGTCAAGTGCGAGTGTGACTCGCGCGACGAGGGTTTAGAACGTTTGTCAAGTATACCAATATAAAAGTACCGGTTAGAGACTTTGCTATTTAATGAATACCTACAAATTAAAGGTTGATTCATTGATGTTGAGGTCATTTCAGATATATCGGTTTGCAAACTTTGGAGTACAGAGGGAAATAGTAAAATTGTCTCGTTTTTTCTAAATATTTCAAAAAGTATTAAGCCTACAGAAATTTCAAAAATTGTTTGAAATGTACAAACTGATACCTTTCATTTGACGCCACGTGGATACCACACTTGATCTTGTAGGTCTCTTTTAAAATTCCGACATCACAATTTGTACTGAAAATTTTCATTTTAATTTTTCATGTTTTTTTTTCTTCTTTTAATCTGTACAAGCGCACAAAATGTATTATTATTTTAATTTCAAGTTATTTCCTGCTGTAGTTGCTTCGAAACTCTAAAAACAAATTAGATCTACTATTTACAATTGAAACAATTAAGCTAACTGCAGACTGTTGCAAACAATCTACAGGTAGCTCAACTGATCCATACAATACCAGTCGGAAGCGTCCCGAAGACGCTGGCTACATTGCACTGATACCCGCTCTCGGGTGGGTATATATCGTTAATTATACCTACTTTTTAAACATCCTTGTAAAGATTTCGAAGTTTGTTTGAAATGTATCTTTTACTCTTAGATACCACCTTTTATTTCAATTAAAAGGTACTTTCCTACATTTTCCTTCATTAAGTAGTTGCAGAGTCATAAATTGCTTCCAATTAGATGCTGACAAGGACCTGTAAAAGCTAATCCACCAAACTACGAAAATAAACTCTATTTTATCGTAGTAAGGGTGATTTATGGTTATTTTTCATTACTCGAAGCAATCACAGTTTCAAAATAAAATGCATCTGCTATGTCTCGTACATGTTTGTGTGTTTATTATAATAGGTAAATTGTACAGTTGTAGATATTTGTTATATCTTTTGTTATGTAACAAGGCCAAGGACGACGGTGTAAATGTACGTATACCATAGCTAAGCCACATTCGCAGTGTTTGTCTTCTCTTCAGTGTTTTAGTGATAGGCCTGATTTGGGGCAAACTCCAAATTGGCCAATAAAATATTTATATTTGAAGAGCGGATTGGTGTATGTTGTCTCCTGATGTCACAAACCTATCATACAATTTCATACATCTCATCATCATAGATAATTATAATCTGAGCCGGCGCTCGAGGGGTGTGGAATTTTAATCAAATCACAGCTTAAGCGGAACGCTCACCATTTCGAAAAGAACGAGTCGAAGGAATTGCATTCAAGATTTCGTTGTACATTTGAAAACGAATGGTTCCTGCGTATTCGGTTTAGTGCATCGCAATGTGTTCAGGTTTGGGCATGTGATGGTGGTAGCCGGTAGGTACCTAATTACAAGTAACAGAGTTAGGTAATGTTGTCGATCAGTATTTCCTTGTCCGTTTTTACGATTTCATTTACGATTCCATTAGCTCCGAGCCCGACGCAGGTTTGTGCATCAATCAATGTGCTTTTTAAATCATTTAACAGATTAGTCGATGGTTTATGTGGAAGCTTTTTTATGACGGAATTACGATGAGGATAAATCTAATGACTGCGTTTTGAGATTTTATTCTTTTTGGGACGAAAGAACCTGAATTTAATAGGTGTATTTTTATGGGTGTCGTTGATAATGAGAACGACGCCGTGAAGTGACCTTTTGTATTTCGAAATATGTCACAGTCGGGTTGCGCTAACTACAGTTTCAATATTTTTTTGGTCCTGATGCTTAAGGATGAGTTTTCCATCATGGTTTACGAAAACTATAAATGTTTTCGTTTCCTTACATACTTTTACCGGATACTGACAGGAACTACTTTTCATAGTATGACATTACGCGATCCATTAGTTTTATTCCAACAAAATTATAGTTTTCGAATGATTTGAGTGATTTGTTGGATTTTTAGCAGTACAACTTTGACAAGTCAGCAGCTAAACGAAAAGTTTTTCAGTTTCGGCACTGTACAAACTCATCTAGCCACGACCAGTCCTAACTAATACTGTGAGATTGTAGGTATAATCAGAATTAACTTCAAGCGAATGCAACCGTAAAGTTGCATCAGGTGATTGTAAATATTTATGTACAACATCATCAATGCGTTTTCCGCGTTTTATTTACTTTTATTAGTTTTATCGCCGTATTGCACACTCTGCACGACACAGATTATGAAGGCAGAAGCGACAGTTTACATTTCGAGATGATTAACGCACGCAGCGGGGCTGGGCATAAATTAAAAACCGTTTTGTTTGAGGCAAATGTACAAGAATGCTTTGAATTACAGTAATTTATGGTCTGAGCTGCATTTGATATGCGGTGGTGCATGCTGCTGTGATACATTTTTATTTGTGTTATCTTTTTTCTTTTAATTTTTTCTATGTTTATGTGTACGTTGCGCAGCGACTCACGAGCTTCATTCTGGCCTCCACGGAAGACCAGCGCTATTGCAAGTTACATCCTGCCATACCTTAGTATCTGCTGAGTGATAGCCATTTTTGATACCATATTTGTTACTTTTATCTTTAGGTTTATCTTTTGTATGTGTTATATATACATTATATTGGTTAACAAAATAAATGCATTTTACTTTTACTTATTCTACTTTTGTTTGTTTCAGTGCGATATTAATCTATGTTTTGCTTTAAGTTAAGGCTCTAAGGTAGGGTTTTCGTTTTAATTTTCTTGCTCTTTTGACGAGTACTTATACACTTGTATCCTCCCTCCTCCCTCCTCCCTCCTCCCTCCTCCCTCCTGCGGTATGCAAGCATAGGTACCTTAGCCTCAGAAGTTGTCAGTAGTTACTATTTTCACGCGCACCTCCTCTCACATAATACATATATTATACTAAGCATAGCATCATTAGCCTTTCTGCGACCAAGTATACTTTGAATCGAGCTTAAGTTGTTTTCTGTTGCCTATGAAACTTCTGTTACAAAACATTTATGGGGTAGGTACATAATAATTCCCTCAAAGAGGCTTTCTTTCCCCAGGCATTATCTAATTAACGAGTTAATGAGTTATCTTGTATCTGTGTAAACAGGTTGCAACCGAAGCCGGGCGCGATAGCGATCCGCCGGCGACGCGACGCCCGCTGCTAAATTATGCATTACCTACCATTACATAGCCGTGTCGTGTAGCTGTAATCGATGGTTTACTTCAGAAGGGAAATTATGGATTGGCTAACGATCAAAGATTGGTGATAGAGCAAAGATAAAAATACATTGCAGATACTTAACCAGTTATTCCGTCAATGCGTCAATCTCTTATATAACAGAACGGACACCCCGACTAAGTTTTACTAAAAATATTGTTTATTCTTCCCAGGTTGGATGCTGTGTGCTGATGAGGATGAGGTGTATCTAATATATCGGCTATTCGCAAAAATGGAGAAGAATGTGCGTATGACATACGGTACACCGATTGTTTCTAGAATGCGACCCGAACTCGCTCGTAAAGAGGCGTCGCGTCGTCACACGTCGTATTCCCATAGACCTCGAGCCGCACCATTAGAAAACTGATTGCGGACATTCCAGCGGGTATTGTCCAGACAAAGGAAAGCAGGTGTCAAATAATAAAACAAGGAATCCTAGCGGTAGATATAATTAGCGACGGGGAAGTGCAGGCTGCGCGGGCGCGGGAGGCGATGCGCTGGTGCTTAGTGCAAGAGTGATGAATAGAGATGATAAATAATGATTTGGTAATTTTAGGAAGACCATCGACAAAACGTTTTGGAAGTAATTTACTACTTCAGACTACTATTCAGATATTCTTTGCAATTTCTCACTTTTGCAAGTACCTACCTAACTTGTCCTGACTTAACTTGTCTTGTGTGTGTACATATTCGTAATCGTCATCATTATGAGCCTATATACATTTTAAAATAAATGCGTGAGTAATGAACAAGGCATCATCGTACAGTACCTACACTCCTAGCGAGCCCAGTGTGGTTAACATCGATTAAGCAATGTGCATCTTTCTAACACTTAGAATGTCACCGACGCACACGGACACCTTATTGCACAGCGATGCGCGCCGCGCCTGGGTCGTCGTATCGCTGAAGCTTCGTAGTGAACGCGTTACCAAGTTATCGTTAGTAAACTTCTTTGTTCTTGCTGTGGCTGTGCAGCCCTATGCGCGAACGCACCGAACGACGGTAAATTGTACAGGTGTACGTAGTGATGTTCGCCGGATTTGAGTTCATCGCATGCCATCGTGCTCTTTTATCAGCAAGAGAAACAAACCATTTTCGATCATGATGTTCGAAACCCTCGCGTAGGCATTTTCGCCACACTGGTCTGTGCTGTGCAAAATCTGTCCAGTCTGACAAAGTAATATAGTGTAGTGCTGCAATGTCCCGCTTTGCGCAATCTTTGTATCAAAGCATAGGTCTCCCAACGCCTCGTTTAGCATTCGCAATTTCACTTAGCAAAATTTGTCTTGGTAGGCGCGATTCATCCATGCGGTGTATATGCCCCAGCCATCGCAGGCGTCTCTGCTTATGTGTGCCGGTAAAACTGGGCAATTGGGCGATATCAAGGACCATTTCATTGGTCACTCTATCCTACCAGGTGATGTGAAGAATACTCCGAAGGCTCATGTGAAAAGAGTTGAAGCGGCCTTCCTGCTTCGCATACGAGGTCCACGTTTCCGCCCCGTACAGAAGTATGCTGAAAATGCAAGCTTGATAATCAAACCTTTTGTTATAAATAAATCCCTGAAGTATAAAAGGAACAGAACTTCCTTGGCTCCGTTATCCGAGCACTGCAAGGTGCTCTGCAGTGGTGGTTCTGTAGCCGTGGTCTGGCACATCCCGACTGGCACAGATACTGTTACAGTTAGGTAATCAATAAACTGTGCTCTGTTGAGCTAAAGAAGGCTAGTTTAGTAAAATAGTAAGGTCAGGGTCAAAAATCACTTTACTTGGATTAAATGTCAGACTTCTTCAGAAGGGTTATATTAGAATACTCACGACTCTCAACCTAAATTTTAATCCCATTTCGAGCATTTTTGTTTTCTATCGAAAGATAATAAAATCTTTGTTGGAATTGGGATTCACAACATCATCGGCGAGACGAAGGTGACTTCTCATATCGGAGGTTTAGTATCTTTTTCATGACCAAGACGAGACTCTATGCCGTCTTTCGTTTTTATCACCAGAGTATAGAATAAAATAGAATATAACTTTATTGCACCATCAACACATTTATAAAACAAGAACTTAATACTAATGGGGAGAGAACTTTATTGGAAAATAAATTACAATTCAAAAATAAAAACAAATTAGAACTAGTATTTACAATTGAAACAATTAAGCTAACTGCAGACTGTTGCAAACAATCTACAGGTAGCTCAACTGATCCATATCAATACCAGTCGGAAGCGTCCCCAAGACGCTGGCTGCATTGCCCCGCTGTATGGCAATGCTGATGCGCTGCGCCAGATATAATATATAATAATGTATATAATATAATTATATCAAATGTGGCACAATCGGCAACTTATCGCTAACAGCGATCTCTTCCAGGCAACCTTTGGATGTATCATCATTCACATTTACATATACAGGGTTCAGGGTAGTTACATTTATATTACCTACAAATTAAGCTTATGTGATGACAACAATATATATATATTGAGTATCATCATCATCATCGATGATGATACCTGATATCATGATATTGCCGCTAAGTACACCCACGAAAGCTGTTTGATGTAGTGTTCGTTTTTTGGCACTTACGTAGATGAATATTATAGCATGTATAGGCCTCGTATGTGTGGGATTATACGGGAACGACACGTGCGGCCGCAGTATTGGTATTGATTGGTGGCGCACCACGGCAGAATGGAGGCAAATAAAATGCTCTTATCAGCTTAATATATTCCACAGTGCTACCATTGAAAATCTCATGCATAATGGACTAATTTTAAGTCCAAATGTGGTGAAGAGATTCCCAAAAACCAAAACCAGTAAAAAATTTGAAACAAAACCAACAGAGAGTCACGTAGTCACATCAGAATAACGTGTGAATACAACAAGCCCACCTGACCACACGCGCATCAATTAGAATGCGCAGGCGTCGATGCGGGCTGCGGACTCCATTACATCTCTGTTTGCTCCCAAACACTTGAGCTAGGCAATAGCTTACAAGGCAGAAGCATTAGCGGGGACAAAATTTTACAGGGTAGCAGTATTTATACCCTGACATTTGTTCATTTGATGATGGCAGGAGAAC
The DNA here is from genome assembly GCA_963662085.1 of Eupithecia inturbata. Lineage (NCBI taxonomy): Eukaryota > Metazoa > Arthropoda > Insecta > Lepidoptera > Geometridae > Eupithecia > Eupithecia inturbata. The sequence goes on along the minus strand of OY759180.1, from coordinate 802,738 downwards.
GAAGGCTTTGACCGAGTAGTAGCGAGCGAATAAAATAAACGCTGGCACAGGAGAAGGAGGGACTGTATCAGAGTAGGAAAAAATATCAGGAAGTATAGATAGATATAATTTTATTGAGATCACACACAAACAACACAGAAAACAAGATCCGTCAAGAGCGAGTGTGACTCGCGCGCCGAGGATTTCGAACGTTGTCAAGTATACCAATATGTACTAGGTACTGGTTAGAGACTTTGCTATTTAAATAATAATAAATAATGTTTTTTTCAAAATATTTCAAAAAGTATGAAACCTACAGAAATTTCAAATACCGTTTTGAGATGTACAAACTGATACCTTTCATTTGATACCCCACTCGGTGAGGTAGCCCCCCCTTTAGAAAAATATCCCTCCCCCTCCTTTTTGACCATTTTTAAAAAAGTGGTCTACTTAAAGACTTCTCTATATTTTTCCTGTAAAATATAGATCCATATTTACAAACGCTACATACATTTTAGATGGATCGCTCTGCAAACTTCGGAGATAGGGGGGGGGAATGGGTATTTTTTTGACCTCTTTCAAAATATTTCAAAAAGTATGAAACTTACAGATATTTCAAGAACTATTTTGAAATGTACAATCTGATACCTTTCATTTGATACCCCACTTGACATTGTAGGTGTCTTTTAAAATTTCGACATCACAATTTGTACTGAAAATTTACATCTTCATTTTTCATTTATTTTTATTTATTTTTCTTTTAATCTATACAAGCGCACAAAATGTATTATTGTTTCAAATTTCACGTTATTTGCTGCTGTAGTTGCTGAGATATTAAAGACGGAAAAAAGGACAGAAAAAGCGATGCCTTAAGGGTTTCGAAACCGATCTCCGATCTTCGAAACCCTAAAAAGAACAGATGCAGTATTTAAGGTACGCATTAAGGAAGAAAGGAAGGAGGTAAGTACATACAATTATTACAATTGTCAAAACCTTCCTTTGTAAAAAGGCCTACTATAAAATATCAGATTATCTAGCTAGAGGATAAAAAAGCGTGGGACGGAATTTGCTCCAACTCGAAAATCAACAACTTACTGACAGGCTAAAGGTTTCTTCGTCGCTTCTTTACTTTAGTCTACATACCGAAGCGACTGAAATCAAAAATATCACTTTATTTCCGTGTCAGTGTTTAATTATTAAGAATTTGACCTTTTCTAAGTGTACATTTATTGTATTTATGGAAATAAAGAGTTTTTGACTTTGACACAAGGCTGGAAAATACATGCTTTTCATATGAGATGATCGAAATAAGATAATCCAGACGATGGCCAACCTATGATTATTGCCCGTTAACAATCATAGGTTGCCCGTCATCTGGATTATCTCAACCATTTAAATTACCACTGGCCTCACATGTAGGGTAAGCCGATAGTGCCTTGCACCACAAAAGCTCTGGTATGCAACCTGGCCAAACGTATGTGCTTTCCTGAAGATAATCTGACAGGGCTGTGGGAACTAGGCTGCTAACCATATTCAGCCGATTGTGGATCTGGGGCAATGGCACTTTGTTTTAGATAAGCCTATTTTTGGTAGAAAGTAAGGCTTGGTACTGGACTTAAAAATGTTTGCAGCGAAGTAATTAAGTACCTACAGACAGATACAGCATCTTTTCCCAATCACAATACAGTTAAAGATAACACAAGCTCTGCTAAGTTTGGGGCTAGATGATGCTGTGTGGATTGTCCAGCATTATTTATTTATTGTCTATGTCTTATGGAACGGTTTATACTAAACTAGCTTTTGCTCATGTCTTTTATGTATTTTTGGGTCCCTACTCACAACTTGACTACTCTGATCTATGCAATGTATTGCCATTTCGGCATGAAGAAGTAACAAACATCCGACCAGTTTTTTACATGACATTGAAATAATTGTAATGCTGTGATCGATCGGTAAAGTACCTAACTCAACGTGCTTTGATTCGAAAGCGTTTGACATCCCAACCATTACTGGTTCCAGGTTATTCTCAAACACTTCCTAAGTTCAGTACATATTTGCTGAGGGAATTCCACGCAACGTGAGCTACCTTTTGACAAATGTGAGTGCTCACGCAAAGGGAACAGTAGACATGACTGCCCAATTAGACGGGCACATAATTGGAGCGAACCGGTTTCACTCGCACTTGACGCCCTCATGGCGGCGGCTCTTAGCTTAGGAACTGAGCAAACGCACGAAGGGAAGCTCTTAGAATTTGGACGATTTTAGAGCGATGTTCTACCAAACAATTTTTGAAGTGATGGTAACCGCAAGGTTTTAGAGCGGTTGACCACGTTTCAGTGTGCCAACCCCAGCTCAATACAATCGCCGTAATGTTGAGGTCTATTTGAAAGACAAGAAATTATGGTCAGGATCACCTGAGCACGCTGTTCTATACGATTTTATATTAAAACTTTACGTTACAACTAGTAATTCCAAATATTGATTCCTTTTCCTTTGGTGCGTTCTGCTCAAATCCACCTGATCTATTTATTAATTTACCTATTTTTGTACCCTTAATCCTAAGCTCCTCGATTATTTTTCTATCTTGTCAGTTTTATCACTTTGAATTACTAATTTAAGCACCATTTACTGTGTACCTATAATGTAAATTGACGTCTCCAAGTGTGCCTTGAGCTCCTACGGCGAATAAATGAATATGCACACAAATATTAAGATGACGTTCGAAAAAACAATTGGGTTTTGCTATTTTCTAGGTTCTACAAGTAATTTAGATAGCAGATAAGAAGTTTACTTTAACAAAGAAACTGACAATCAAAGAATACTAAAGAAATTAGGAAAAAATGTGATCATTATCATTAACTGGTAGTAGAACACTTTAATCCTAGTCAAATCCGCAGCCGCGTGAATCACGGTGCTCCCGATCCGCGCAAGTATTTATATCTCAGTTGTCATCACGACAATAGGACAGCTCAGATTATACTTGTACGCTTGCTGTGTTATATTGTATCTACGACACGACAGATGACTATTACAAGGATGCAGTATCTTTCCCAATACCTATGTGTACCCGAGCTGTCTATGCAGTATAAGTAGGTAATGTAATGATATAAAGTACATAAAGACGATGCTATCGAGAGACGTCAACGCTAAATAGAGATCCCATTGTTAGCCTTTTAAGAAATGACCCTGTTTGATAACACATTATCCTCCTTCATAGCAGTGGGTAGGTTTCTGCCCCGAGTCCTGTTCCTCGATCTATCCAGATTCTTGTCTCGGTGGACATGGTGAAGCCACATCTAAGATTTTATTTTATTTTATTGATTTTACAAAATCCACAGCTCTCTTAAATAAAAGTAACTAAACCTAAAAATATCACTTACAATAACAGGATTTATAATTTATAAAATTTGAAAAATTATAGACATTTCCATGATTTGCAGCGAAGGAAAATGTATCCGTTTGCATAAATTATCTTCATTGCCCGACAAATCGACATCAAAGCACCGTTCAATAAATCAGCTCCTATCGCGCGACAAATAAAAATATATTACCCGAGGGTAAGGACCGGTGACTCACTTACCCCGCTATCCCTGAATCCAGCCTTCACTTAAAACAACACTGTATAATAATTACCATAAAGCTTCATCTTCGTTGACAAGAGTCTGTAGTTGTGATATTTTCGCGCGAAAGGTGGAAGCTATATCGGTAGCGTCGTGGACTATTTATTCCTACTTTTAGCGGTTCATTGAGGCGGGGAAATCATAATTCTACTTGTACTGTACAATCTGTACACAGTCACAGTCGGGCATGTCTGCGCTCCTTCCGGGTTTCTGTTTAAACGTCGGATGTGAGGTGTAAACACCAAGGGATAGCGCGGGATAAAAATAAGGTGTAAAAGGAAATAACCAGAGTTTCCATAGCGAAGTATATATTATATATACATTCAGGTAGGTTTATCCTTTCTGTCAATCATCAGAGCCCATGGTTGACTTGTTTTCTGTCTAAAGCCATGTTATAAACCTGAACAGTTGCCGTCGAGTGTACGAGTGGTATGAGAGACGAAACAAAATAATGACGAGCTTAGTTTCATAAGGTGGGTCCGCGCCATCTTTTATAATATACCCTCCCTTGTTAATTTTCCTTTACTTCAATCATAATACAAAACTTATATCTAAACAACACTAGCGTAAAAAGGTAACAAATTACAACTACACAGCCAAATAATTGAAATACAGAAATACAGAAATACAATTTATTTATAAAGCCGATTTATATGTCAATAACTATTTATAAGTATACAAATTGTATACAAGTTCTTAAATAATTCGAAATTACACACAAAAATAATACAGAAATTGCAATTAAATAAACATTAATAAATTCTTAAAAAGAATGAATGAATGTTCCTCAAGTGCGAAACCCAAACATGATAAGGGGCCGATGACTCGACAGAACCCCGTGCTCTGCCACCCTTTGTTAGGGCTCAGGTAGGGCCTTCCGCGAAGGTAGGCTTTGTTTCTCTATCGGGTAATCAACTGACAGCAACAGGTCGTATTGTCAGTAGTTTGGGTGGTTGTTGGGTATTTTGTTCGTTGTCATGCAATGCTCATTAGTTTTCTGTTTTGGATGTTTTGTTTCGATATTTGTGACACAAATTCTGTTATCTGATTGCACTTTTCTAACCTAACTGAGGTAAGTGCGATAGAAAAATAATGCATCGACGGATCATGTTATTCGCTTTTTGAATGACTTTAGGGTTTTTGGGAAATAAATCACTTAAGTATGACTTAGATTGTAAGTTGTTTTCTCTAACTTTCAATGGAGAGTTTCCTGAGAATTGGTTAGGGACCAACAATAAGCCATACAACCCACTGAACCAGTTCCTTAATTCGACTAGGCCTTGTTAAACATTGCATAATTATTCCAATAACATCGATTCTGGAGAGCAGCAATCGCTCATTGTCGTTTGTCCCGCTATCTCCCGCTAGCACTATAAATAGGCGCGCGCGCAGCTGCGGACCGGCTATTTGCGATCTAATTAATTTACCTTTTGGGGGTTTGGCCCGATGCACTGCGAAGGGGTGCAACCTCACTATTGTAAGTAGTCTGATGATCTTTCTTCATGTTGGTAGAGTCATCGAAACGTCATTGGTTTTGTTTGATTTGACAGTCAGTCTGTACATACAAGCATATGCGAGTCAACGCTTACCATGACGAGGCTGACGTGTAGATGCGTTATGTTATGAGAAATACAGCTGATAAGTACCATTTGAACTCTAATCAACCGGTAGCTCTTGCTGAATTTAAGTAGTTACTACGAGATCTTGGATGCATTTAATAAGTTTTAGGAAAAATGTTAAAAGGACTTTACCTTCTACCAAAGCTGTAAAGTTCAAGATAAATCGTCTAATTACGCTAATTTAAAACCTCTCACCGAGCTAATTCAGACTTTAGAAGAGATTTTTTAAAAACGGCAATGGCCTTTATTAACAAAGAAAATTACAATCAAATTATAACTAGTATTTACAATTGAAACAATTAAGCTAACTGCAGACTGTTGCAAACAATCTACAGGTAGCTCAACTGATCCATATCAATACCAGTCGGAAGCGTCCCCAAGACGCTGGCTGCATTGCCCCGCTGTATGGCAATGCTGATGCGCTGCGCCAGATATCCGCCAGCTCTCGGGTCACGCGTCGCGTCGACCAGACGCTCAGATAACTTTTTAAAAACCCGGAGAGCCTCGGTACCCCACGGACCTAGGGTCTCGACCCCAACAGGGAGCAAATGAAGAGATGGCAGATACAACACTTCTGCGAACACTAAACATTATGATTATCATTATGTTAATCTTCAAGTGACCAGCTCGTATTGACAACGTAAGAGCTACCAGCTGTAAAGCTTCGGGAGCAAATGAGCCACTATCAAGCTTCTGTTTTTAGCAAAGAAAAGTGACGAAAGGCTTTGCATGTTCGTGGCCAGAAGCAGATACAGAAATAAGTGGTATTTTTGTCGTCACCGCTGCCCTCGAAGTAGCCATCTCCAGTGGTTCGTTTGCTGCGAGCCTTAGTAATTTGGCGCCAACAGCCCATTTCCACGCAGATTCACGATACGACAATGTAACTGCATCGTAAAGCTTGGCATCCACTGAAGCAGACAGAATTCAAAATGCGTGAAACATAGACCATTTAAAAAAGTCTTGTTTAAGGCGTGTAAGTATACCACAAGAATATCGTAATAAAGAAAAATAATAAGCTTTATATGCTTTAAAACTCAATACTCAATACATTGTCACTTGTCTCACAACTACCTGGAAAGGATTATTAGAATGTATTTTTAAGTTCGCTTTGGTGCATCCCAGCTTTACCCCGGTATGCGGATTGCCGAGGAGAAGTGGTAGGTGCCGGCGCTAGGAATGACCCCTCAGGGACGCTACCGACGGTAATGGTGGCCAGGAATAGTTGTAATGAGCGCACGATGAGATGAACTGTCAACGGGATTCGTTACAGGACATCAGAGGGGATGCGCTTGAGGGTAAAGACTGCTTTAAGTTGAAAATTCGGCTGCAAGTTTCAAGTTTCGAAATGCATAAAATTGAGATACCAAACGCAAATGGTTCTTTGCGTAAAATGTAGTTATGCGAGCGGTAAAAGCGGAAATATGGTGAAAAGTAGTGGCATGCACTCTCGAATACATAAATTTAGTTTTTTGTAAGCGGTCAGTATATTTTTTACGCTCGCTCCCCTCGCTGCTTGTATACCGCAATAGATGGCCGGCTCAAGTAATCAGTATACTTCACAATAGACAAGGTACGTGCACATAGGTACAATGGAGGTGCATATCTCACCCGACTAGGTACGAGCACATAGGTACAATGGAGGTGCATATCTCACCCGACTAGGTACGAGCACGTGAATCTAATGAATACTACAAAACTACAAAGTTATTCAGATGTGAGCGCTTTGATTGCGCGATGCCAAAGCTGAAAGATTGTATCATGAGGAACTTTGAGCAGTTGATTAGATTTTAAAAACTCGGAGCAAAATTCACCTACCTACCATGACGATGATCTCGTAGCTGAGTTTCGGCCACGGCGGTCAGTCTCAACGGAGACTAGCCCTCTGCGCAGGACATATTTTAGTGTACAAGAGTGTGCGCAAACACTGGTGCAATCTCTCTTCCCTCACTCTCGTATTCCGATGGGACGGCAGAGCGATACGCCCTGGGAGAGGTCAGGCGCAGGACCAACGGATTAACGTGCTTTCCGAAGCACGGGGGTGCAACACTGCCAACTACCTAGTACCTACCATACCTTTTCTCCGAAAGAAAGGTTCAATTTTCTACCACCGCCACCAACTCAAGATGCATCAGTAATTTTAAACCGTTGTTGGTTGTTTGTATATCAATTCTCTATTCAAACGGAAACACAATACCTCAAAGAACTTCTACAAGACAGTCGGACAAACAATCCATTACAATGCCAGCTTACCTTACACTGAAACGTACACCTAGCATTAATTAACTGTACTTTTTGAGCAGGCGATCCCGCTAATGAATCGAAGGGCCAGGGTTGCCAGACAAGCGTCTGGACTCAGTTGAAGGTATGGAAACTCCAGAGGAGAATCTAATATTTCCATTACTTGACAAACGACGCATATGATGAAAGATTTGACAGTAGGTACTGTTTGACAGACTACAGCAAGCCAAGGCTCGTCATACTCAACGCAGGAGGTTGCGGGTTCGATTGTGGCCTCGAGACAAATGTTTGTATCTGCAGATTTTTGTCCAGAGTGTTCTGGGTACTTTCTATGTATAATAAAAAAAAACTATGTAGTTATAATGTATTAAGAATAGCTATCTTAACTTGGAAGCTTATAAAATTCAAAAAGGCACTAAAACATTCCTCATAAAATCAAGCTTCTTACTCTGCAGGACTTCTTTGATCAATAGTTTTATGTTATAGACCCAACATATGTATTTTATAAGAAAGTAGTTTTAGTAAATTTTTGTTCATAAGAGCAATAATTATGATGTATTTTGCAGTGGGTCTAGGACCCGGGCTCATGTTGGTAGCTGTAATTGTACAACATGAAAACAATAAACACTTGCAAACTGGGATGATGCTGTGTGACTTGTCCAGGATTATTTTTATTTATTTATTTATAATTTATAAATTCAGCCAACATGTAGGTACCTAACTGATCCATTAGGTTCGATTCTTACTAAATGGTTTAATCCCATTGCTGGAAGACTGCTGAGAGCTTCGCTTGCGAGACATCAGAATACGGTTGGTTTACACAACAGTTTCCCATCATCACCAGCCACTAGCATCCCTGGACAAGGTGTCCGGTATCCGCGTCACGATCTCCACATTCCGCTTCCCAGGGCCTTGGATAAACATCTCGATACTGGTCACTGACTCGCCCTGCCCTTTGCAGATTAAGATCCTAGCCGATAGGACCTTTAGAAGGTCAGGTCAGGACTAAGGACCCTATAGTCGGCATTCTTAAGAAGGTACCTACTCCTTTAAAAGGTTGGGTCTTGAGACTCGACAAGAGATACATTTAGAAGGGCGAGACTTAGGACACTATTAGGAGCGAACTATAGGACCAAGGGATTTGCTACTAGTTTTCCACACGACCCCCGACTGGTGTACTGCAATGTTTGCTAAATGCGACCCCTTCTTTATAATAATAATAATAGTTTATTGCAAAAAGAATCATTACAAATAACTACATAACAATTTGGCTAACTTTACGAAATATTACACTAGTGAGAATTCTTGTTTAAATAATTATGTATTAGCCTCAGCCTAAGCTAGGTTAAAAAGTCTATAATATAAGCAGCTGTGCTCCCCCTACAACGTTACAATAATAAAATAATGTTGAGGTCTTCAATAATAGAATAAAACAAAATTGTTAAACGATTTGGTTACATAAAGATTGCCATGATTCTAATCTTATTACAAACATTTTAAAATTTACATAAGATGATTCAGGAAGTGCTACAATCCTGAATAATCCTTTGTGCGTTTGCTTGGTTATTGTTATTTAAAACACAGCAATTATTACTTTACGGAATAAATTCACTTGACTCCTAACCTACCTAAACATATTCTACACTATTATAGTTTATCTATGAGTTTGCGTGTAATCTAGGTCTGAGAGACCGACAGGTAATTTTTTTTTCTGGTAGGTATCGCAAGCTGGTTCTAGATAAAAGGACTTTTTCGATTCAGCAATTTCTCGCTTTCTTATTGCTGAGATTACCTCTATGTAGATTTAGTACTAGAGTCAAGTCTGGATGAAATACTAAAATCTGTTTTCCACCATATTATTCCCACTATCCTCACTTTATTGATATTGTCCCAGGCGGTCTAGGAATGGAACCCGAATGAAATACACTAGATGACAAGCAGCATCGAGACCACATGGGAATAGAATGCACTCCTGATGACAAGCAGCATCGAGACCACATGGGAACAGAATGCATTCCTGATGACAAGCAGCATCGAGACCACATCGGAATAGAATGCACTCCTGATGACAAGCAGCATCGAGACCATATGGGAATAAAATGCACTCCTGATGACAAGCAGCATCGAGACCACATGGGAACAGAATGCACTCCTGATGACAAGCAGCATCGAGACCACATCGGAATAGAATGCACTCCTGATGACAAGCAGCATCGAGACCATATGGGAATAGAATGCACTCCTGATGACAAGCAGCATCGAGACCATATGGGAATAGAATGCACTCCTGATGACAAGCAGCATCGAGACCATATGGGAATAGAATGCACTCCTGATGACAAGCAGCATCGAGATCACATCGGAATAGAATGCACTCCTGATGACAAGCAGCATCGAGACCATATGGGAATAGAATGCACTCCTGATGACAAGCAGCATCGAGACCATATGGGAATAGAATGCACTCCTGATGACAAGCAGCATCGAGACCACATCGGAATAGAATGCACTCCTGATGACAAGCAGCATCGAGACCATATGGGAATAGAATGCACTCCTGATGACAAGCAGCATCGAGACCATATGGGAATAGAATGCACTCCTGATGACAAGCAGCATCGAGACCATATGGGAATAGAATGCACTCCTGATGACAAGCAGCATCGAGACCATATGGGAATAGAATACACTCCTGATGACAAGCAGCATCGAGACCATATGGGAATAGAATGCACTCCTGATGACAAGCAGCATCGAGACCATATGGGAATAGAATGCACTCCTGATGACAAACAGCATCGAGACCATATGGGAATAGAATGCACTCCTGATGACAAGCAGCATCGAGACCATATGGGAATAGAATGCACTCCTGATGACAAGCAGCATCGAGACCATATGGGAATAGAATGCACTCCTGATGACAAGCAGCATCGAGACCATATGGGAAAAGAATGCACTCCTGATGACAAGCAGCATCGAGACCATATGGGAATAGAATGCACTCCTGATGACAAGCAGCATCGAGACCATATGGGAATAGAATGCACTCCTGATGACAAGCAGCATCGAGACCATATGGGAATAGAATGCACTCCTGATGACAAGCAGCATCGAGACCATATGGGAATAGAATGCACTCCTGATGACAAGCAGCATCGAGACCATATGGGAATAGAATGCACTCCTGATGACAAACAGCATCGAGACCATATGGGAATAGAATGCACTCCTGATGACAAGCAGCATCGAGACCATATGGGAATAGAATGCACTCCTGATGACAAGCAGCATCGAGACCATATGGGAATAGAATGCACTCCTGATGACAAGCAGCATCGAGACCATATGGGAAAAGAATGCACTCCTGATGACAAGCAGCATCGAGATCACGTGGGAATAGGATAGGTGTGAAAACTACGCATTATTGGGAATAGACTGCAAAGGGATACCGCGACTTATTTTAACGACAGCCCTGATTTCGTGAGAGTAAGTAGGTGTTTTTCAGAGAATTTCGACATATTTTATAGAGAAAGTGGTCTATCTAAGTAGGTACGTAGGGAGGCACCTAAGTCCCTAAGGGTTCTAATACATTACACCCTCTGAAAATTCTACACGCAGAGAATTCGAGAAGGTACTGAAGCTTTCATAAAATATCTCGGACCTTACTTCATTTTCGGATTTAATTGGAAAGATAGCATTGACTTTGATTGATTAGTATTATCCCTTTATGTAGGTGGGTAGGTAGGTACATGCCTACTCTCTTCATAATTAGTTTTTTCTCTCATTTTTAATTTTTCTAATTTTTTATTGTATGTTTCAGTTATTGTTTGTAAGTTATGTACTATTTCTGTTCTGTGCTGTATCAGGGTTGTGTTCGTTAATAAATGTTTCTCTATCTCTATCTATCTATCTCTATCTAATATTATAAATTGGGAAGTAACTCTTTCTGTCTGTCTGTTACCTTTTTACGCCTGAACGTCTGAACGGATCTTAATGAAATTTGTCATGGAGAATATGGAGATAGAGGGTAACCCGGGGATGGACATTCATAGGCTACTTTCTATCTCGGAAAAGAGCGTGCGAAGCCGCAAGTAGCAGCTAGTTAGATATAAATATAATGCGTAATGTAGATGGAAACTGGACCTTGATAGGTAAGTAGATTCACTCCCATTTTGTTAGGTATCTAATAGTCTCATAAGCTGGACGAAAATGAGTGTCCATGTCACTCACCAGGTTTGTTATGTCGATGTTTCTTGCCCTTCCCGGCGACTGCCACCACGACAGCCACCACCACGGCCAGCCGCAGCCAGCGAGTCATTCTTCGGCTTCACGACATCACTTCGGTACACCAACACATACTGCCACTCACAACTTTACAACTTACTATTTTAAATGTTCACTTTAACTAAACTAAGTACTTGTACGAGAGTTGTCAAGGGCTAAGCTATCATTTAATTATAATTTCGCTATATCTCCTCAAGTTTACGCCGAAAAGTTTTCTTAGTCGAGACTAAAATTCTTAATAAAATTCTCAAAAATTTGTTTCGCACCTCAACTTTGAAATGTATTCACTATAAATGCAAAGTTTACACTCCACGCCGCTAGTACGCAAACTGTCCCGTAGGTTCATGAATGACTGAAACTAAATGAACTTTAAAATTACGCACGAACGGTACGCTCCGAAAGCTCTGTCAAGCACACGCAACGCACTAGGACGTAAACAAACGACTGAGACGTGACAGGCTTGAACACTTTGAACTTGCGGTCTCGCAACCTGAGACCGGTCACCGGCCGGCGAGGAGCGTAAACAAAAAATAAAACATTCCAATTTCAAAATGTTTATAAAAGCTCGTCATTGTTTTACGGAACGATATGCTTTTATTTTTAATTTTAAAATTCGATGATTTTGATTACACGCTTGACTGATTTTACTCAATAGCTGGTAATTTTAAAATCATGTTGAAGTTTTGATTTGTAATAATTACCGCTACACCTGCTTGCTAGTGGTTCAAAGAAAGCTCCAAGTTCGTGGATCTTGCTTAAAGAGCACGAATGTAGAGCTCGCCAGTTTAAATTGTAGTTTAGCTACCCGACGGTAGATGGCGTTGCTAAATAATGATTGTGTTTATGTGTAGATGGCGTTAGTAGGCTTAGGATTTTTTCACTGAACAATTTTATGTCGTATCTTGCTAATTTAAGGTATTCTACTTACTGCGGGTTTTCTAAGAGGTATGTCATGAAATAGTTTCTTACCTTATTTCCAGATTGATCATTGTCCAGCACCTCCTGATCGTATAACCCGTAGCCGATTTACATGACATTCTTTTCAGTGTTTTAGTATATAATATTAAGTAGTAAAATAAAAGAAAAAGTTTTTATTTTGTCTTACAACAACAAACAGCCGGGTAATAAACAATTTAGTATTCATTTCGTTACACTGTATGTTTGCATTTAAGTACTTACCTATCCATTCATTATTATTAACCTACCTTAGGATACCTGAAAGCTTTCAGCTTTTACGTATGTAAGTACCTACCTTGGTGAACGCTGAAAGTACTATGATTAGAACAGTAAAAGCCAGGGTATTTTTATTGAGCACTTTTGTCTAAAGTTTAGGTCAAGCTGTATAATTCAATAATAAAAACAAATTAGAACTAGTATTTACAATTGAAAAAATTAAGCTAACTGCAGACTGTTGCAAACAATCTACAGGTAGCTCAACTGATCCATATTAATACCAGTCGGAGGCGTCCCCAAGAAGCTGGCTGCATCGCCCCGCTGTAGCATATAATTAATTACTTATTATAATTAAGTACAACTCTAATTATCCTGTAAACACTTAAAATCTCTATTTCAGGTTCCTATTTTTTGTAAATTTGTTGTTCACAGAATAGGGGTTGTCTCGGACCGCAAGTGGTGCTTATTAAATGCACTGGCTTCCTATTTGTTTTGTTTCGTAATAGGCTTTTTAATTAAAACAATGTTCCACAAAATCTGATTATTGCGTACCTACCTATAACTCTCTATCCACATGACCATGTTCCATTGTTATTCCAAAACCAAATCATGGTACAGGATCGGATCCTCCGGTCACGTCGCATGTTCCCAGTAGGTAAGGGGCAGTTAGTTAAGGGTAACAAGGTACAGGATCGGATCCTCCGGTCACGTCGCATGTTCCCAGTAGGTAAGGGGCAGTTAGTTAAGGGTAACAAGGTACAGGATCGGATCCTCCGGTCACGTCGCATGTTCCCAGTAGGTAAGGGGCAGTTAGTTAAGGGTAACAAGGTACAGGATCGGATCCTCCGGTCACGTCGCATGTTCCCAGTAGGTAAGGGGCAGTTAGTTAAGGGTAACAAGGTACAGGATCGGATCCTCCGGTCACGTCGCATGTTCCCAGTAGGTAAGGGGCAGTTAGTTAAGGGTAACAAGGTACAGGATCGGATCCTCCGGTCACGTCGCATGTTCCCAGTAGGTAAGGGGCAGTTAGTTAAGGGTAACAAGGTACAGGATCGGATCCTCCGGTCACGTCGCATGTTCCCAGTAGGTAAGGGGCAGTTAGTTAAGGGTAACAAGGTACAGGATCGGATCCTCCGGTCACGTCGCATGTTCCCAGTAGGTAAGGGGCAGTTAGTTAAGGGTAACAAGGAATACTCATATTTCCTGAATAAGTAGAGCCTTAACGCCGCTGCTCCCTTATTCAACTTTATTGGGTTTTTGTTTAGCGAAACTAGTTTCACACTTTCTAATGGTCTTAATTGCATTTTCAGGTTGTTTTAGTAAAGATATTATTTATTTCGTAATGTTATTTTCGACTGAGTTTCTTTTGCCGTAGGTATCGGGAGTGGGATACCGGAGGAGTAGGAAGGATTCGACTTCAAATGAAATCAATAACATACAAACAATAAGCCAAAACTGTTTAATTGTTATATCGATACATGTACATTGCGTTTATCGTTACATTAACACCAAAAACTGGACACCCACGAGACGCGTTTGACGGCGCGTCTTCCACTAAACGAGTAAAAATTCACCTAAAAAAATGGTCGCTAAATCAGGTAGGACATACATAGATAGTGTCGGATAGAGCCGGTCGGGCCGGCTCGTGGCGGTGTCGGGGGCCGGTACGCGCCCCCCCCTGCGGGCCCGCCGGGCGCCTGGGGGCACTAGACGAACCACTCGTCCTTGTGCGGGGCGGCGCTCAGCGCTGGCCCCGCGCCCTCAGGCGGCCCGGGCGCGCCGCCGTGTACCCGCGCGGGCCCGCAGGGAGCGCCCAGTTTCCCGGCAGCGCCGTCGTCACCACGTCCAGTCCCTCCGCTCCTCTCCCACCTCCTCCTCCGCCCTCCTCCGCGCCGTTACCGCGCGCCATCTGCTGCACTGCAACACCCACGCACACCCGCGCCCCCACATTACTCACGACGCTCCGCTACCACTGTCGTCCGTTAGTTTCCGGAGTACATATAGCTAGAGGAGAGGTACTGCAACATAACAAGCTGTGCATGGTGATGGTTCAAGCTCCGCATAGCAAAACGTGAAGCCTCCGCCGCGCCGCGCGCCGGCCGGCTCCAGCGCTACTGCAGGCCGGCCGCGGCCATGCTCCGCGAGGCAGGGCGAGGCGTGTGCTGGTGGTGCTTCATGTTGAGCTATGCTGTGGTGTAGACTAATGCAAGATCACAAGACTCGCTAACTAGGTACCGTACAGAGTGATCCATAGGCAAGCGTCACTAGATAAGCGCCGCCGGCTATTTATAAGAAATTGTCACACTACTGTTTACAGCAAACCAACCAACCAATCAAACCTACCAGTAGATGACTCTCTAGCTTACTAACAATACTGGTCTTACTACTAATCTGTACTAAGTGTCACCTACCCTACCACAGTAAAAGGAAAAGATCAAATCTTGATTTGCCAATAAGTATACATTTCAAGAAGTTTTACCTTTTAAGATCTACATAAACCTTCCTGTTCAAAATGAATACAAAAGTAATGACACTAATTACGTTAGTCTATTAAGAAAGACAGATATTAACTAAGACAAAGATTGGTTCAGTCCTGGTCTTTTGTTACAGATAAGAGCACAGCTGCCAGTTTAGAGCAGATTTAATTGTTGGGGAATATAATAAATAAATAAGGGATATATATGTAATTAAATAAATAAAACACCATGATTATTTGTCAGAGTAATTGTTGGTTACAGTAGATTATCATATTACCTCTATAATAAGTAGGTACCATGAGATTAAAATGTACCTACGCTACGTATCATAGTTAAACATTGTTGAATGATTTAAAAGAATAACTAGAGAGATTTATATTAGATAAATTTTAATTTGGCTTGAGTGGAGCAGTCGGCGAAGTCTCGCCTGAGTCGCAGAATTTTTCGGGGACTATGCCACCCTCGGGGCATATATTTTTATTATCTGCAAAGTTTTTCATTATGTATTTATTTAAATACAAATATGACAGGGTTTTGAAATAATATCTGATCTGGGTGTTTTCTATAAAATGTGATTATGTACTAATGTAGAAGTATTAGCACAGTTCATTAATTACACGGTACCATAAACACAACCTCTGTTTTTTTGTGTGGCTTTATACTAGATTGAGGCCATTTAAGGCTGTGTAAAAGGTCCGGCACTATTTTTTTAACTGTTAATATTAGATACAGCCAGCATAGGTTTCTGATCCACCAGCAATGGTATGCCAGAGTCCGTTTTGAGTCAGACCGAATTGTTGGATTTATACCATAGTTTTGGAAAATATCTGGTCTTACCTTCCTTAGTGTTTTAGAACAGATACCTGCCGGCTGCCTGGCTAGAGAGTGAACACTTTAGTTAGGGAATACGTGCTTACTTGTAAATATCAGCACTAATCTACGAATGCAATCTAAAAGCCAAAATTATAAATGATAAAACAACACAACAAAATAATAAAAAGCTTTATTCACGCAAACCATACTGTATTCGTACCTACCAGGCAAACTAAATAATACCTCAACTAAACAATTTCGCACTTGCGGTGTCATTTTGGTTGTCTATTTAAAGTGGTCGTGTGAGACCTAGTCACCTCCTGTGGTATGCGAGCGGTGATGATCATATAACGTTGACGCATTTACTGCGACCCGCAGGGGCGCGTCGTCGCCACCGTCTGGAGGACCATCAGGGCTTACAAAGTGCCTTGTGAGCTATGAAAATGTTAAGCATATTTTCAAAGATTTTTATGATGCGGGCCCTCACACCACACGCACACTGAAGGGTGCACGAAAAAAAAACTCTTAATAAAAACAAAAAGTTCCTGAATTAAACATTTTAGTAACACTACGAACATACGAGGTACGTACTTGTTTATTTATTTTTATCTTATATGTTTATATGGATTTTAGCCAGTACTAGCTTAAAGGCCTGTACTTAGGAATATAGTTGCACAACCACCCCCGCTCGCCGACCATACCTTTTAATGTACAGGAGGGACTAGCTTTCGCATGAAGACTATAGTAAAATAACACCCTTTATATTATTTTATATACACCAATCTTTATACAAGTGTATGTAAATAGTTGGACCCTGTAATCCATGACCATGACTCGACACCACTGCAAAGTAGACAGGCATGAACACTACAACTTAATGAATTTACTTTTTATTGCTCTTGTAGTATTTTACGATAGGTGGGCGTCCCTGAGTCATTGTTATCTATTTCTGTATTAAGGTTAACCCTCTCTGGAGTATAATTATCTTTTCTTTGTTCAATGTTAACCTTCTCAGTATTGGTTATACATATTACTGTTAACCCATTACTTTGCTATGGTTTCAAACCGAAAACTTTGTATAATATTACCGCTCATACTTCCCACGCATACCGTTGTCGTACACATTCTACTCGACACCCGATCGACATCGCCTCGCTGAGGCAGGAGAAAAAGAATAGGTACCTACTGAAATGCAGGCTTATTCAGGAAGGATTGTTTGTCGCTATTGCTGTCGCTTAAACGTAGTTTTTTATTTTTAACCGACTTCAAAAAAGGAGGAGGTTTTCAATTTGTCTGTATGTTTTTTAATGATTTGTCCTACCTGCCATTACTATAATAGAAATCTGTTTTGTCGAAAATGTACTGACGTACAGACAGAAATCACGACAGCAATTTTGACAATGTGCACGACAACCAACATAGACCAATTTTGCGTCTAAGCTATCAGACTTGTCTTAACTCGGTACTAACAGTTGAGATGCGTCCGCTGGCTGGTGGCGCGGCGGCGGCAGTAGCAGCAGGCGGCGATGCTGACAACGGTGGCCGACAGCAGTGCTGCGCCGGCCATCACCGTCGTCGTCGCCGCGCTGCCCGTGCTGCCCGTGCCATCTGAGGATGATGAAGAGGATAACCTCTTTAACTTTAGCAATAAATTGGAGTGTTCTAGAGGTACTGCTGATGCAATAATAATAATATATAATAATAATAATATAATAATAATAATAATAATTTTTATTCAGATAAAGGTCTTATAAACAAAACAAAGTTATTTGTATTATAGACCTATTTCACTTCTTAGTTTCGACTCCTCGCTCTAACTAAGTTCAAGACTTGTGATAAAGACGCGAGGGTTCTCTACCTCGGTAAGTTAGTAGGTTAGTAGGATGTATCTAATATTACTTAAAATCTTACTTCCAAAGCTACCTTGGAAACTATACAACTTGATATTTTAAGTAATATTGAGTTTACCCCACAACGCATCGAGGAAAAAATGTATTAGAGTGTTACAGAAGAATAAAACGAAGAACCAAAGGCATCAAGTAAATTATGTAAAGTACGTTAGGACTGGGGCGAGCGATGGACCCGGCGGCGCGGGCGGAGTTCAGTAGTAAACGTTTAAGAAATATCATATTTAGAATTGTGAATATGTAATTTAATTAGGAAGAAAGTAAACAAGACATAGTCAATGAAAGTTTTAAATAAATAGACCAAGTTAGCACAGGTAACGAAGTTGTGCTTTTGGTCTGTTGCACACGTTTTCGTCTTTGGTAATAATTGTTTATAATGTCCTCCTGGCAAAATTTCGAGAAATTTCGAGATCTTAACGAGAACAAGCCATGACTTAGTTAACGACTGTAAGGTCATACTTCATAGGTCAATAAAACCAAGATAAAAAAGAAAAACCAAAATAAAGAAACAAACAAAAGATAAAGACAAAAGAGAGAAATACTAAAATAAGATAAAGATATTACCCGGGCACGCGGACGCGACGTCCTCGTCAGACCCATCGGCGCAGTGGTCCACTCCGTCGCACAGCAGCTCGGCGTGCACGCAGAACTCACGCTGCTTGCACCTGAAGTCCTTACACCCGTGTTCTGGAACAGTGGGCGAGAGGAAAACAAAAATAACAACGTTGTGATTGATGGCTATGGACAATAATAAAGGTAAGTTGATGGTGGTGTAGTGTTTAGTGATACTAGGACGAATAGGTACTCTATTAATATATACATATGTATACTCTTTTGTTAGGGATTTTATGACAACTCAAATCTATACTTAGATAATATTAGGTCCTTACATATGAAATTGGCGTTTTGTATGGGAGGAACAAAAAGTCGAATATTTTTTAATATAATATATTTAATTAATCAAAGTATGAACCATTATTTTCTATGCACTTTTGCCATCTTATAGGTAGTTCATTGATCCCTTTACTAAAAAAACCAGTCGGACGGGAATCAATAAAATCTTTGAAGGCGATTTGGACTGCCCCATCGGAGTTGAATTTTTTCCCTTGCAAGAAGTTATCCAAATTTCGAAAAAAATGGTAATCTGTTGGAGCAAGGTCCGGGGAGTACGGAGGATGTCTTAGACTTTCCAATTGAAGCTCTTCTAATTTAGTAGCCGTCTGTTGCGCAGTGTGTGGTCTAGCGTTGTCGTGAAGCAGCAGTGGCGTGGAGCGATTCACCAGCCTAGGTTGTTTAGCCGCTAGCTTTTCCATCATGGTTTGCAATTGCTGACAATAGACATCAGCCGTAATAGTCTGGCCAGATTTGAGAAAACTGTAATGAACAATACCGGCACTAGTCCACCAAACGCTTACAAGTAACTTTTTTGGGGTTAATTTTCGCTTGGGGCAGGATTTGGCTGGCTGGCCAGGATCCAACCATTGCGCTGAGCGCTTCCGATTATCGTAAAGAACCCATTTTTCATCACAGGTAATGATTCGGTTTAAAATACCTTCATTATTGTGCCGGTTTAGTAATGTAACGCAGCAGTCGACGCGCGTTTGCCGGTTTGCTTCAGTCAATTCGTGAGGTACCCACCTTTCAAGCTTTTTAATCTTCCCAATTTGCTTCAAGTGAATTAAAACAGTTTTATCACTAACATCGCAGCCTGCAGCTAACTCGGACGTGGTTTGCGATGGATCCGCTTCCACAATAGCCTTCAACTCTTCATTATCAACTTGAGTCTCAGGCCGTCCACGGGGCTTGTTCTGCAGGTCAAAATTTCCAGAACGAAAACGTTGGAACCAAAAACGAACTGTGTTTTCTTTTGCAACACGACCGCCATACACATCATTCACCCTTCGAGTTGTTTCCGCAGCACTAGTGCCACGGCGGAACTCGTACTCGTAAATAATGCGATATTTTAAGTTTTCCATTTTGTAAAATGAGTGACGCAAACAGAAAAAAACAGAAGAAAAAAACAAATGAATGACGATCATCGAAGCACAAATACATGAGTCTATAGCTGTACAAATTTGAATTTGGAATTCCTTACCAAAGAGGAGAAATTTGTGATTAAAGTGGCCAGTACGAAAAACGCCAATTTCATATGTAAGGACCTAATAATAAAACAAGAAAGACAGAAAGGTTAGTTTACTGCCCGATACTTCTTCGATAGAATATACCTAATTAACTATTAAAAATGACAAGACAACCCAAGACTTTAAAGATTAAATACATGAAAGAAAAAGAGTAGGTTTGCTGTCTACAGCCACGATAATAACGGACGAAGCAAATATGACAGGAAACCCTTTGAAAGCTTGTGTCGACAAGCTTTCAAACTCGTTACGGTTAACCCAATAACGGGAGTTTATTGAATAAAAATTCTAAAACTCATAAAATGTTATCCGAAAATGCATACAATGAAATTGCTGACGCGGCACTGACAGTAATTGGGCATTCAACTCGATGGAAAACGCAAACAATGGAACAGGGAACCATTGATCCGACTCCAGTCAACGCCGGGTGAAAACCCTAGTTTAATTGCAAAGCTGAAATCGTTTTTAATGATCAGGTACAGGAAGGAGAAAAGTGTCAGAGACCGCCCTCAACCAAATGAATTGCTGGTTTTATTTGACCACAGCAAATCGGGTTAACATTTTCTATCAATATTTAATCATTCCTCCGAATGTGGTATTTTGTTGGCCCATTAATTTAATTAACGTCCGTTTTACTTGGTGTTACGTTAAAATCGTATAGAAATGTAAATAAAATGGTCAAGCAGAATCCAAAATATTATGCCTCGAAAGTAGACGGCAGTGAACTACAAAACCATACAAACTTGAAGCTAAGGAAGCAAGAAGCCGCAGACAGCTTTGATCTTTACAGTGGCTGAGGAGAACTTCTCTCGGCAGCGCATACATTGACGCGCAGGTAGTCTCTATTCTATCCTTACAGGCAGACCGAGGGGAGTAGTGTATTGTTACAATTTTTATTCCGTCGAGGGTGTCGCGTCGCCTGTTTTGTTGCATAATTCAATGGCATGCGAGCTAAACATTTGTTCTTTGTGCGCAAATTCTCTTTCGATGAAAAGGGATTTTTGAAATATGCTACGTAACTTGCGGTTTCAAACTTTATACCTACAAGAGACATTGAAGCTTTGCGCTGGAAACATTATGCTGAATACTCGTGCTCATGTGGTATGAAAACAAAGTCTTTGGTACGTAAATTTTTTATTATTGTTATATATATTTTGTAAATGTCCCAAATTTTAGAACTAAATAATCTAGAAAACTTTCAAAAGCAAAACTTTATAAATGAATTTAAATAGCGAGGCAAAATAACTAGATAGGAGTGTCCGTGAAAGACTTGGTTAAAGCAACTCAGAAGTTGTGAGATAAGCGATTCACTAAAAAGTGAACTCAGCAACAATCTTCGTAAAGTATGCATGGCGAGTGCCTGGCGAGGAGTTCCCGTGGGGTCGCTTAGTGAAGTATGTCTTAATGGGACAACTCTGGCCAAGTTTGAGTTGAGTTCCATTATCGGCCGGCCGCAGCACGCTCTGCGACTTGCATTATTAGCGGCGGTTCTGATGGTTTAATAGCTAAAGGGGATCACAATGTACTTCAAAACTAGTTCTGCTCACAAACTAAATACTGACAATGATTATATTTGAGTGACATAGACGTTCGTAACGATAGCACAGAGAAAAGCAGTCACAAAAAAAAATCAAAAAATTATAATGTTCTTGAGGTATTATTTATTTCAACGAAATATGTAGTTCATAAAGGATTGTAATTTCATGACAACATTA
Organism: Eupithecia inturbata; assembly: GCA_963662085.1. Classification (NCBI taxonomy): domain Eukaryota; kingdom Metazoa; phylum Arthropoda; class Insecta; order Lepidoptera; family Geometridae; genus Eupithecia; species Eupithecia inturbata. The sequence goes on along the minus strand of OY759180.1, from coordinate 780,772 downwards.
AATATTATGACGTCTTCTCCAGTAGAAAGTATCTAATGCATCCATTTTACTATGTACGATAAATACCTCTCAGAAGAACATTAACTATATATTTTATAGAGGATATCAAATGTGAAACATTTTGTTTCCCTTGTGTTCGATCTTACGAAGGCAATGTACGAGTATGATCGGCTATTTGACACGAACCTACTGGTGGAAGAGTTTTTGCTTGTTAGGGTTCTGTACCCGAAGGGTTAAAACGGAACCCTATTACTAAGCCTCCGCTGTCCGTCAGTCTGTCACGTGGCATGAGATATACTCATAAACCGTAAGAGTTAGACAGTTGAAATTTTCAGATAATGTGTATTTCTCTTGCCGCTGTAATAACAAATAATAGAAATAAAATAAATATTAAAATTAAAGGGGGCTCCCATACAACAAACGTGATTTTTTTGGCAATTTTTGGTCTTAATTTGTCAAGGCTGTATCTCTTGAACTACAATAAGTATAATTAAGTAACACTTCAACTGTAATAATAACAAATACTGAAAATAAAATAGAGTTGAAAACTGAAAAGGGTATCCAAGCATGTGAAAAGTTGATGTTCTATGAAAAAGCGCCCTGATTTTGACGGTACGGAACCCTTCGTGTGCGAGTCGACTCGCAGTTTTCGGGTTATTTATTATTTGGTTTTTAATTAATTATTTGTGTAGAAATGCTTTTATAAAGCTGTCGGTTAAGTGAAATTATATAATTATTGTGTTTAATGCCTACATACCTCAGGGGTTTGTTTTAAACCAGAAAATGGTTAACGTAAATCTAAAAATAAGTAAATAAAAGTAACAACGTTTGGGTGCCTGTTAGTTAAAACGTTGAAAACAAACAATAAAATCCTTTAAACATACTTTTCCACACAGTTGAGTGAATAATCTAACTGGTGTTAGACACTCACATAAAGACGAAAGCCGTTCAAGTATGTTATGTGCGAAACAAAGGCCCAGAGGAATGTTTTGAGACAAATTAATTGCTTCCTTTGTGCTTACATCTCATCATATGCCATATTCGTTATTTCAGCGTCTATTTTTGCATGCTAAGGGGGCGGGAGGGGGAGTAACAAAGCAGTTCAATTAATGAGTTTATCGCTATTCTAACTTTTACGGCATAAATAAAACAAATAATTTACATATAAATATTTTAAACTTACGCGATCTAAACAAATTATTGATAGTACTGGTAGGTAGTAGGATTAATGTCTATAATAGTAGTAGTTGTGGGGTATTTACCGCGTTTACTTACGAAGGTACGAGATGACTCAGTCATCCCGTGACCACGACAGTGTGTAAACCTGTTGAATCGTCGGGGAAAAATCTCCGATAATATAGTAGTAATCATAAAATATATTTTACACGTAAAAACTTCGCTAATAGATGTATTATGTACGACCCTAGGGACTGAATAAGTTACCGCGAAAAATTATGAAGCAATACTGAAGTCGTAAAAAAAGATAACGTATCACAACAACATAAAGAAACCCCAAGTGAAATAAAACACAAAAGTCACACGAAGTCGCAACAGGTTCTCACGTCGCGAACGTCAACGGAGGCCAAACGGAATCCGGTGAGAACGCAATAAAAAAATATAATAAAAGGGGTGGAATGTGTAAAGGAACTGCCCTGTCGGCTGTTAGTACAAATAAATAACATTCGGCCAAATTAAAGAGGGTACAATACGGTCGGACATTTGCCAATTTTTTTTCAAACCAAATTGTATTTACCAGCGATGCCTTCAGTGTTATTAGTTCATTTCGAACCGACCACTATTATTACTTTTTGAGATAATGATTCTGACAATTGAAACGATCAGTTGTAACAGTGACGGGCTTATATTGCTTCTCAGATATTCTGAAGTGCACCATCTGCTCGCTTGTTTCAACTGCTTTAGCGTTAATCTTCTTACAAAGTACCTTGCTACTGCTTTATTCACTGCCAGGAGGTACTTCCATTGTTTACGTGCCAATTAACTGTGAGCATCGCAGCACGGAGCGGAACGCAGAAGACATCTCATTTCAAGTGTATTCATCTTACGAAAGTTGTGCCTTGCTTTCTAAATAGTGTAGCATTACTGAGCTTTGCTCGTTCCGTTGGTTCACGTCAAAGCGAGCTCATTTCCTGCTGTCTACTTTATGTAAATCCGACGGTATTGCCACAATGGATGTCTACGCTTGTAACGCTGAATTTAAAGTTAAAGTTCTGAGATTATTAAATGAGACGCTCATTAACCAGGCCCAGGTCATATCGCAGGCTCTGTGCCTGCGTTGACGAGCTTCTAAAACAAATAACATAACGCCAATATTGCCAACAGTATAGTTGAAGAAACTTGATTGAATTCTCTCGAGAGTGGTAATATCGCAACATTTGCTCTCGCCGACGAAGATTGCGCTGCTCTCTAGTACTTGGAGTGCTTTGTGATTTCAGGTCAAAGGTTCAGTTACAAATCAAAGGTAGCATTAATAATATTTTACAAAGTTGGATATTTCAAGTGCTTGTTAAATGAGAAAAATAGGTTTACTGTGTAGGAGAGATCAAATATGAATGCATTTACAATCATCATCATTACTTTTTACTTTCGTGAGTGATAAACAATGTATATTTGTAAATAATTAGGCAATGAGCCAATACACTAACGGCAAAACCCAATAGACTGTCACTACATTCGAATTATAGTAAAAAATTGCCTTACTTCCAAATTCCGATGGGTAAACTAACTACTGAAGACTGAAATGCAACTTTGTCGATAAAACCTGAAGCCGTTGCATGAATAATAAGTATCTCATAAAGCTACCTGAGCCCCAATAAAAGCTTAGGGTCATAAAACAACGAAGTACCAACAATAGGAACATCAGATGCAACTTACATAATATTTGCGGTACGGCGGCATCGGCAGTTCGAATGGCCTTTTTATGCCTTAACTTAGGCGCGGGAGTTTGGGAAACTTTGGCCTCTTGGGCGAGTAATCTTGTTTCTCTTGCTGATATTCAAAGAAACTTCCTTATAAAAATAAGATATGTTCATTGAATATCCGGCGAAAACTAAGCATTCACAGACTTATTTATAGCTTTGTCAATGAGCTTCCAAACATCTCAACTGTATCACTCTCTCAATAGTCAACAAAGAAACAAAATAGCTGAACATTTTCATCTTCAAAAACTCGCTAATTTTTCCTAGTATTCTTATACATAAAAATTATTTGGAAGATGAAAAGCACTCAGCGATTGTTGTTAACAAAGGTAATTATTTGACGTGTAGTAGTATACTCTAGTATGTACAGTGTACAGTCAGCAACGAAAATCACTGAACACGAATACCTGAACGGCATTACACTCCATAAATAACTGACGCCACAAAAGTCCACAATATTCTAAACAAGATTAAATTACAATATAAGTCAATCACTACTTTTCCATAAATTGCTGAATAAGCTAAGTTGTACTGGAAATTTGGATTCTTTAATTTGATTTTATTTACACACACAAACACACACATGCACACACATGCACTCGTAGGTTCCCCATACATCACTCTCTATCGCACAATTAACAAAAATTCATTCATCAGTCAACACCATTATTTTATAATTTTAGAGTAAATTATATTATTACCAATGACAAAAATGCTTAAGCTGAGTAAAACTTTAGATTTATACTTTGTTTAGCAACTTTAGGATTATTGGTGTTCATTAAATTTTGTAACCATAGAGCAACAAGATTATTTCGTTATTTATGACTTCTAGAACAGTTTACTGTTAAGCTATTTTGTAAATTTGTACGTGTTCATGGACTTTCGTTGCTGACTGTACCTGCTTAACATACATGTTAACGTATAATGACATTTAGATGTACATATGTGAACTGAATGAAGCGAGAGTCCTTGCAGTAGTTGTGGTTGTTTGGTTCCAAGATGATGACAATGTAAATATAGATGTGTGTGAAGTGAACCGGAGGACCAGTTAGTCTGCAGCAGTAGTAATACTTACTGGGGTCTTTGACGGCAGTGACGATGAGTTTGAACCCGTTGGCGTCCGTGCCCCAGTTGTCGGTGACGTACTTGAGGGTCACGAAGTTGCTGCGCGTGAAGAGAGCACCGACCTGCTGCTTGGTGTTCCGGCAGGACAGGTCCACCTGGACGACCACAAGGATACATTGAGCAAGGTTACGTGACGCATGTTTTACAGGTCGAAGATCGTGAACTCACGGGGTTATTTAGGATGATGATGATGATAAACTTTTTTAAAATGTTTTAAATATGTTCATCATCATCAGCCTGCACTAGTCCACTGCTGGACAGTCTATGTCTCGCCTAATGAGCGCCTTAGCTTAGCGCCCTCAGCCATGTGTACAGCTAGCCGCATCCAGCATTTCCCTGCTCTTTTGCTTTTGTGTCCGCCTGCCCGGAGGGCGTCCTTTACTACGTTTGCAGAGTCGCGGTCTCCAGTCAAGGAAACCTAGCAGGCTGTGGGTTATTTGCGAGATATGACCAGCCCACCGTGACTTCAGCTACATTGAGTTATGTCGATACCTTTGGTGTATTTTTGGGTACAGCTTATGGGTTGATAAAAATCTTGGGGGAAAGAGGCGACGTTTGAAGGAGTAGATTTGTGATTAGGTAGTTACTTACTCGTAGTTAAAACTTGGTGTAGGTCAAAATATGTAAATATCGTGCCCTCTTTGTACAAAATACAATGTGGATACGTAATTGCGCTGGAGGCATTTCAAAACTCGCGCAGCTTCATCCCGCTAAAAGTATTATTACATATTTTTCGATGGTTATTCCGTCATACATTCCAAACTCATATTTACTTTACAGTAACCCAAAAAGAATGTACAAGTACAAGTACATGTAAATAAAATTACCGGATATAGAACCGCCTAAATTAATGAAGCCCTGAAGGTCAGCTCCATTTGGTTGATAACAGATGTATTTCCTGATAGCCCGTGGCTCCGTATGTGTACAGTCCGTGCTCGTATCAATGTTGTCGTGCTCACTTGTATCTACCAAACGATCTACATTATAAATTTATAATATATGATGGATGGGTTTAATATTTCTGTTGGATGTCTTTAGTATGTTCGGGATGCTTAGTGTGCACAATATGAATACGAAGAAAGTTTTCGTGAGCTCGAAGACTGTAACTTCAAGCACATAATTATTTTATATTAGTACCTATTATTTGAGTTATTTTTATAGCATATTTTGTAAAAAAAATATGTGTGTTGTATTGTACCCATTGTAGCCTATTATAAGATTACTGTTAATGGAAATAAATCTAGTCTTATTTACTATACAGGGTGTTTGGTATTAAGAACGGCACAATTTTTTGGAGAGTTGGGGGGGTCATGGGCTACTAACATTTCTCCGGTAGACTCAATGTCTTAAGAAAAGCGGTTGTGACCCAAAAAATGCTTGTAACTTTTTTTTTAAGTGAATTGTTTCAAGTGTTAATTTATTTAGAATGTATACGTTAAAGAATACAGCAAAAGTTATTTTGTGGTATTATAGCCGCAAAAAAAAGATAGAGCGATTTAAAGGCGAAATTTCTGGTAATTTAAAAAAAAAAATTAAAAAAATCATATCTCAGCAACCGTGGTACTTACCATACCATCTAGGACATAGAGTGTGCCGGCAAAAACCACTCCACACCTCCACATCCATTGGTCCACTGCTGGACCCAGGCCTCCCCTGATAAGCGCCTTATTGGCTTTTATCTCACCGGGCCCATAATCCCCACGCTGGCCATGCGGCAAAACCCATGACCCTCAAAAAGTTATGTCGGTCTCAATACCAAACATCCTGTATAAACACAACCTAACTCATATCTCGCTTATACGTACAGAAAATAATGAGACAAATATATTCCCAAATTCTATTATCTCTCTCAAAATCTGTCTTGATATACTGTTTCAATCATAATTTAATTATTGTAATCAGTTTATGTTGATCAGATAATGGCCACTTATCGTGTTTTCTGCTATCTCGGATTTACTTACACGTATCATCCAATAATTTAGCTTCTTTACAATTTTGCACCAGTTGGCTTGGTTCCTTGCACAGCCGACCTCAACTCTTCAAATCGGTTGTGCGAAACTCTCATTATCTCTATACAGTTCACCTATAACAAAATGCTCCGAATCTCTGTAAATAGCTATTAAATTGCTTCCAATGTTACAATGTTGCATCACAGCGAGTCTATTTGAAACAAATGACCATCGTCGCCACATTTGGTCCCTGCTTCAGCTTCGTACAACCACGCTAACGGGTTTGGTGTCATACTAGGCCTAGATCTCAGTACTCACGGGAGAGCCGCGGTACAAAACCCGAATGACATGAAATTTTCTTTATTTCTTTGGTTCCTTAAAGAAGAAAACACGATTGAGCAAAAAAATACGATAAAAAAATAACCATGAAATTTCGCACATAATTTGGTCGAGATCTCAGGAACCCTGCAGTCAATTGAATTATGTTTTGATTCGTAGGTGAAACTAATGATTTGGTTCCTTGAACCTTGAAGAAACTGTTCTTCATAAGTTGTGTAGTTTTCTAGTAAATACGCAAAAACTTGAATTTTGCTCTTACGCCGTTCCAAATATGTATGCTCTGTCCCACTCCTATGAACGCAAAATCCTATGCCTATCCTTTTCACAAAATGGCATGCATTGCGTCCTCTTAACTTCGTGCATCCAACGACAGCTTGCAAATAGTCTAGACATACTAGAAACGGTTCTATTTGAACTTCCGCAAAATAACCGTGTTCAAAAACATTCCGACCATGCATAGCTTATTTGGAATAGGTATTTTCTTTAAAATTTAACTTTGAACATAGTTTATAGGGCTTTAAATGAATGACTCCTTGACTAAGTCCCACGTAGGTATATACTTTGATTCTGTCTGTGCTTTAATTAAATAAATAAGATCGAGAGAGATGTGTCATTCTGTCCGGTAATGGTTTGAATATATCAAAAAATCTACAGCTCATTGTTACTTGCAAATCAACACTGTAGAAGTATACCCTGTATACATCAAGATCAGATGAACAAGCCTCAGTTTTTAAACGTCATATTTCTTCTAAAAGGCCGGAGAGCCTTCGTCAGCTTGAGCCGTCAGGCGCGCGCCATATATCCGTCATCGAAGGCAGAAGGCAGAGCTTAGTGAACGATGTCCTTTATACCCTGTCATATTTTAGAGCTATGGCCGCGACGTGCCTCCGGTGGTTATATTACTAAAATGAAGTGCAAGCTAAGTTTGATAAAGCTAGACTGAGCGCCGAGACGTGGTCGAGTTACAGCGACCATACTTGTACTGCACTTTGAGATAGATTGAGCTGGAACGAATGACTATGAAATAATCTCGAGAAATATGGCTTCATATTTCAAAGAAAGAAATCAAATTACTCCTACACTGACTAAGCGAAACCAATTCATAAATCTTACAAAATTATGTAGGTACAGAAAAGGTTATTTTGATGAAAAGGAAAAACCCTCTACCACGCTGGTAGCAAAGGTAATCTTAGTGAGGTTCAGGTTATTTCAATGCAACCCAAAATACCCTACACTACGTAAGCAGTAAACACGTAAACTAAAGTCAGGCTTACACTTATCAAGACAAACTACAACGACACAAATGCATTAAACTCTCACAGCCATCACTGTTACATTAGCGAGCTTTTAGGCTTCGTAAATCGCTCTCAGAGAGCCCATATCTTGAAACCGGAGCCGTCTCCGTCCGCCCAGCGCCGCCCTACCCCCGGCCCTGGGCGAGGCTTCGCAATACAAAGGCGTTATGCCACTGGACGCAGTCTTATTCGCCTCCTTTATATACTCCACTTTAATAAAGATCCAAGCGGGATATTAAAAATTCTTTCTGTGTAAAATTCGCAGATTACGGTCGCGACGAGCGGAATGAATTAAGGGCGGGTCCAGTAGTACAAACTGCGATTCGGTATGGCGGCAGCTCGTTGTAGTAATGGCATCGCCTTAAAATATTTGAATTAATCCGGGATTAAATCTGAGTAAAGTGTTTTTGCTGAAACAGCTTCGACGACACGCGATTATGTCAACACGCCGGTACAGCTGAGTGCTTTTGTGTAACCTCTTGTTTGTGGCTAGAAAATCCTCTCGGAGCGATATTATTCAGTTTTGTAAAGGTCTTTGTGCGCCCCCAGGTCCCGCGTAACGAGCGTGTGCCCCAGGTCCCGCGTAACGAGCTGTCAGAGCCAAGCTCCGATATCACGCTCCCAACGATCATTAGACGGTATGTTTAAGACATGTTTGCGTTACTTTTCTGCTTGACCCTTGTTAGGATAAATATTACGAAAAATACTTATATCTTATTGAATCGAGCCGGTTATAAATTCACACAGAAGTTCATTGAATCTGGAATGCGACTCGCAGTCGCAGTCATTTCATAACTTCCCTCGACACTGAACTATTTCAGTGTCTTGAGAGGACCTACTTTCTATTCAAGATGCATTTCTGGTAATAGCTTCATGTTCTGTCTCAGTTCGACTTACTCCTAATGCTGTGCATTACGCGGATTCTAGAGCATTTGTTGAATTTAGGGTGTTCTAAATATCACTAATTTAATTTTATACAACTTTTTGGCTAATGGCTAATGTAAATGAGTTTTGGTCAACAATGTCATATGTAACTACAGTTTTAGTTTTAATGTTACCATAGGAGTTTTCCACACATCAGCGAGATCACAGGACCTCTAATCCAAACAGAGGGTCCAAAGTAAAATAAAATAACAGCGAGTGAGACCCGACCTGGCGAAACAATGTCCTACAAAGGAAACTTGTACACCTGTGAGCCCTGTGGTCCACGGCGAGGGTCAGGACATTAACTAGAAACAATGTATGTATGCGGAGCAACTTTCAAAGTTTAAGTTTTTGATGTGGAGGATGCTGAGGTATTTTCGGCTTCGTTTATAGTTCATCGGTTCCCTCTGATGTTCTGATATTAATGGAAGGAATTATTCGCGTCTATGGAGTTCCGAACTACACTGGCTATAATTAACTACTGGGGTCTTAATTTGTGGAATTGAAATTGATAGGTGGTATTGTAGACTTTTGGTTTTCTTTTCTTCATGACCTCGTTACTAATTTATTGAGCGTTTGTTATAAAGCATATTCGTTCGTGTTTATCCAATCGTTTTTCTATCAATACCTCTTAGAAGAGCCTTCACAAGCCATCACCAGCTTCTGTGAGAAACTTTATTGATCGTCACAGTGTAGGTAGACGTTCCTCAGTAAAATCACAATGGCCCGTCTGCTGGAGCAATCTGTATGAAGCGGCGAGATTATCCCGATAGTGCATCTAAAGTGCATCGGACGGTAAAAGGAAGCGTGCGGTGGCGCGCAGGGTGCATTAACTAATATCGAGGCTTTTATGGTTCTATTTTGGAATTCCAACAGGTTTCGATCGAGCCTTAGATTTTATTAAGTCTTGGCAACCGAGTAACCTGGCTAAGAATGGTTATGAAAAGTAATTTTGCGTTGAACGAGTTTTTGACGTTGCTGCCATTATGTTTCTCGGGTTAATTATTGCCAAGACAAAAAACTGCGTTAATTTACAAACGTAACTAAATGTTAACGTAGCTTTGTTGGTAATAGTCAGTAAAGTGCACTATATATCACACCCAGCAATTTCCTCATTAGCAGGGCGATCTCGGTAAAATATGTTCACGGCCTGTTTTAATAAACATTCTAGCTAATTCCCGTGAAATTCTGCGTCCAAATTAAAACAATACCTATCCAGTTTAAATAAAGACCATTCTTTCTCTTATTATGAACAATAAAATGCCAGCAAAGAAAACAAAACAGGAAAGTCTTGTCTACAAAAGGACTCTTACAAAGGACTACGAAGTGATGTCTTTGTTCGAAGTTCTGAATTAGAATTTAAATTCCTAAAGTTTCCTTCAGTGTCGTGTTAATAATTTGGGAGACACCTGGCTCGCCTGGCTTGGACGCAGACTTGCCTAATTTATTCCGATCGAGGTGTGAAGCCGTCTTATTTTCAACTTCCAAAAGTTTTAACTTTCAAAATACTAATCTTTGAAAACATTTCATGAAAATTCAGTAGATAACCTGAGTTGCTCAAAAGTTCCTAAAAATTTACCAAAGATCATGATACCATTTAAATGTTGGAAACGTCAAAATGGCTGCCGGCAGATTTGAACTCAATAAAAATCAATATGAAATAAATGATCCCTTCATTCACAGCGCACAGTGATGATATAAAAGCAATGGACACTCTGCCGATCGTCGAGAACCTAATAAATCAATGCAAAACTCGCAAGTCCCATCAATCAGAGTCTGCAGTCGAAAACTCCAAACTTTTCCCGTCCAAATTCCCTCTCAATTCTAAGCGGATTTCTACGTAAGCGGATCTTTCTCTCAGGCCTAATTCTAAGTCTGCGATTAAACAATGAAGTGAAATAAATCGCGAGCAAGCAGTCGTCGGCAATGGCGCGCTCATTAGCGAGGCATCTTTAATAAATTGGAGCTGGCGGGACCAGGCTAGCAAGGTGCAGTTGGATTAGTGATACGGGAGACCTGATAAAGGCCATATTTCACGCACAAAGCAGAAAAATAAAATGGCATAAATTATCTGGAATACGAATTCTAAATAGTCTTGTCTTGCCTGTGCGTGACCTCAAAAATGTCAAACTTCCAATCAACATTAAGCACCTTTTCTCCAATCAAGCGCGAACGTGACCCCAGCGTCTAAAGAGACAATACGATCACGTGCCAAGTGTACGCACTATGAGTGACTCAGCTGTTCCACCTCGCCTGCAGACACCGGCACGATCGAATAAATGGGAATAATCGGAATGGGGATAATTGCCGGGAGGCAGGAATGTCGCCAATTGGACATGATATCGCCGCCATTCAGGATAATGAGACGGTAGGGGAGATGCCGTTATGATTGGCTGAAGGGCTTTGTTTGCTGATAGCTGAGCTGCGACTGTTGGCTGGATTCAGGAGATAAACAGGTGCTACTTTTATTAATGGGATTATCATTTTTAATGGTGAGAAGATGTAGAAGTTGTATTTGACAACATAGCAAACATATCTGCAAACATAGTTATGTATGCAGATTAAATTAAAAAAAAAAGACTTTGAATTTCAAGTAAAAGAATGATTTAAGTTGTGGAAGGGCCTAAATCTTCGAAAATTCGGCTTTAGATTATAAGGCCTGCGACACAGACACCATTTCAAAAAAAGGCTTAGGCACCTTGGCTCTTTGGACTAGTCCTCGAGACTCATTTTTTAGCCAGGTTGCTAAATAAAAGATAATCATTTCAGCTACAAAATGTAGAACTCATGGAAATTTCTCCTTCCTTAGGGGGAGCGGTAAAATAGGCTTCATCGTACACAATAAAAAAAAAAGGTGCAAACTGTTGAACATCTGGAAATTTCCCTTACCTTAGGCGGCGCCGTGGGATACGTTCTATCATACACGTAAACCTCCAAACAATTCAACAGCTGAAAACCTTGACTTACCTTAGGCGGTGCCGTGGGATGCGCTCCATCATACACGTAGAGATGATCATTGCAGTCAAGCTGCAGCATGTCGAAATGCAGCATGAACCGCTGCAGAATGCTGTGCGTCTGGAAGGTGACCGTGCAGTCCAGGTTGCGTTCGTTGCGCGACCAGAGCACGCCGCCTTCCACCTTGCGGTACTGCCGCTGGAGGAAGTGGTCTTTGCATATCGAGTCCATGTAATCTGTGGACAAGGAAACAGCTATTAGAATATTAGTTTGTGGGAACAGCTCTATCTTATAGATAAGGGTAGCAGAAATATTGTTACGTGGGCTTTTGAATCCTGTAAATACAGACAGACGTTGCCAGCAGCATAGTGCTAACGAGGTGCTAATATGGGATTATCATGATAAGATTTAATGCAGTTATTTCTAAAATTCAAATACCTTGTCTTCTTAATTTTGTCTTTCAAAGGACATTTTTTAACATTTATTAACATTTATTGAACAAATAATCTAGCTCTAGGTATTAATATTATTGTGGGATACAATTGTAGTTGGAGGATAATTTAAGTATAGGTATTTGTAACTTATTTTGATCTAGGCGTTGTTACTCGTGGTTGAGTGATGGTGCTCGTGGTTGAGTGATGGTGCTCGTGGTTGAGTGATGGTGCTCGTGGTTGAGTGATGGTGCTCGTGGTTGAGTGATGGTGCTCGTGGTTGAGTGATGGTGCTCGTGGTTGAGTGATGGTGCTCGTGGTTGAGTGATGGTGCTCGTGGTTGAGTGATGGTGCTCGTGGTTGAGTGATGGTGCTCGTGGTTGAGTGATGGTGCTCGTGGTTGAGTGATGGTGCTCGTGGTTGAGTGATGGTGCTCGTGGTTGAGTGATGGTGCTCGTGGTTGAGTGATGGTGCTCCGTAATAGTTAATTACTGTATTACGGTGAGATTACGGTAAGAAGTTTTGCTCTCGTCGTAAAAAATATGGTTTCAGAACATAAAGCGACTAAATTATCAACATAAGTAAGAATGAAAAAATAATGGTAAGAAAGATACTAATAAATAATAAGGCATAAAAATCGCTTTTATGAAATCGCCTTATGAAAATATTTTTGTTTTCTGATCATCTTCCTCGGCAGCCGAGATGCCTGCCTGATAACGAGGCGCCCCCACCCGCGCCCTTTCCAAAACAATATTACCTCGACGTTATCAGCGTTCCCAATTTCTACGGCACGCGGCACCTCGTAAAACATCCAACAGCGTCTCATAAAAATAAAATAGAGGAAATTACAACACAGATCACATTCTTATTTACCGCTTATCGCATTCCCAGAGATTCCGAACCCCTTTCACAGATAGGACTATCGGTATTCGGGAGTTTCGACTCTCCGTTCTCAATTTTAGAGCATGTTTCTTATTGATAAGAGTTTTATCTGTTATCGTGAGATGAGAGATAATCTCCGCGTCTGTGTGTCAGTCGATGTGCGTGTTTGGATCGGGAAACTCAGTTATGTGCTGAAAGAAATTGTTTTGTGTAAGACGCTTACTTAGTTGCTAGAGACGCCCATTTTAGATTGGATACTTTTAGGATTATTACGATGTAAGTTATAGAATGGCAACAGAACATGAAAATTTACACGGCTGCAACTTTTTAGTGCTTTATTTCTTTCCAGGGCTATTGGAACCCTCCTCATCTTGATCGTACTCCTAACCAGCGCGTCACCAGCTCCAATTAAAGCATCAAGCAAGTCATCAGCCCCAGAACCTCGGAACCTGTCTCCTCGTACCCTGAACACCATGGTGTCAGGTGTCACAACTGGTATCGAGGTGCCCAGTGATCTGGTAGCGGGCACGGGGGTGGGCACGGGAGCAATTCAACTAGTCATTAACGTACATACGGACAGTCATGGCAACATCGAGGTTTATACAAACTAGATCAAAGGTAAATAATAATCATTGACTCTAGTAAAACTAAAGTGAAATTTAGTGAAGCTAGAGAGACTGACCAAAGAGAAACTTATAAATGAAAGGTAAAAGTGAACAGTTTATGTGAGAAGTTTTAAACAGTGAAATTAAAAAGTGCTCATTCATTTACCAACTTTCAGTTTTGAAAGTCGTATTTAATGGAAGATTAATTAAAGTGAAGAGTGAACTTTGTTGGCTTTGATATATTAAAGTGGAATCAAAAGTTCAGCTGAAAGAACAATAATACGTTATATATTTCAAGAACACGTGTGACATAATGATGCCCTTATTAAATACAAGAAACCTCAAAACGGACAAAAAGAAGGCAATCAATATTACCTATCTGTATGATATCTACGAGTTCTGAGGAACTAAGCAAAATTAATACTCTTAATCCGGAGATAAGAATAGCAGATTTAATGTATTTTCTGCAACTTCGGCTATATCAACATCCGACTCTATCAAATGGATCATGGAGCATCAAATGGAGCATCAAATGGATCACCTACCCATAGCCTAGGTGGATCCTCACCGAAGTTAAGTCTGGAGTCATGGTGAGGTGGTAGTACAGTCTAGACTCTACTTATGCTTGAACAGGCTGTCAAAAGGTTATCTATCTTTTTTTATCAACAACAACTCGACCAACATCTAAGTACACAATGTAAGTAAGTATCTTGTAAAATTGCAAACTCCTTGCTCAACTTTGTGCAGTAAAAAATAAACTAAAGTCTGGATGCACCATACATGATCTTCGAGGTCTTCGAGGTCAAAAGGAATCCACAGCACAAACAAAACATTATGATGATGTTCCCATATTATAATACTGTGGGTGACCACGTGGTGTCACAGTGGTAATCACTAGCCATAACGCTCACCACCTCGCTCGCTTATTATACCCCTATCACAAAAGATATACAAAACATTCCGTAGGCCACCTGTAGTAACTTATCCGCCGATATCGTAAGGCTCAAGGCAGTTTTTGCTGACGCTACCTCCTAAAGTAGTTGGGGTTAACTTCGGTGAGAAAGGTGGAATTCGAGTGCTTCGAACGGGTTTCGGCTCACGTTATAAATAGCAGCCTCTTGGGAAGGAATATTCTAAATTTCAAACCTTCTATATTGGCTTTTTGAATACCAAAATGAAAGCAACTGATGATCAAAGCGGTTTTACGCATGATATAGGGATAATCCGGAGAATATTTATTATCCCTATAACAACATATATAAGTATAATCACGATCATTTTTAACTACATTCGTAAGGCCCGCGCGGGCTTGCTAGTGTACACAATTGATGAGTCATGGTGGCCAACAAGTACGAGTACCTACTATGATTTTTTTTAATAGTTTTTTTAAGGAGTTTATTCGCTTAGCGAATATGCCGGTCCGGTTATACAAACACAAACTTGACAACTAATTGGAACAAATGACAATTAGTAGGAGCTAACTGCAGACTCTTGCAAACAATCTAGAGGTGGCTTAACTGATCAAATTAATACCACTCGAAAGCGATCCCAAGACGCTGGTTGCATTACATAATTAAATATATTGTAAGCATATTGTAAGTTTTCTATTATAATATTTTTATTAAAAACATACCTACATATATTTTTTGTTTTATTAAATAGACGTTGATATCGGAAAACACATAATCTACCTACCTACTGATACTGATCGCAGTCGTAGTCATCCTACATAATCGTACATAATGATTATACAAGATAATAACTTAATTATGTAATGACTTATGGTAGATTATGTTATTATTATTATGCCCACTCCTTTTTTCATGTGTCTACATTGTCCCTGCCTCACGAAAAAAATGCGTCAGTTACAGCCGACTCTGATCATTTTATAGAGCTGCAAAGTGTCTAGAATTGGCAGCTGTAAGAATCAACTGTTGTGGCTTATAACAGGCTAAAATAGAGGAGATACAGCATATAGAACAGGCTCGGATAACACTCGAGCTGAAATTGAAAACTCGCAGTAAACTTTACGAGGAGTTTTTATTGACCGTAAATATACAAATTGTTGCGGACTCTTTACATCACACTTTATAATACCTACATAAACCTTGTGCATACCCATGTACCCATGTGGGCCTCGGTTGTTATGTCACTCATTGGTTGAATGTCTGGATCAAAATCAACCCCTAGAATTGAAACCAGTGGCTATTTATCCCGCAAGGTCCAGGATGAGATGAGATGGAAACACCAGTTTGACTCCCACCTACCATCGTAAGTACCAACCCTAGAATATCAGTTATAAAGTACCATATTATAAGCTCTGCTTTGTTTTTAACGTTGGCAATGGCCTTTATTAACAAAGCTCTGCATAGTTGGATAATGATGTGTTAATTTTCTAGCATTATTTTATATTTGTTGTTTCCTGATACTACGTTTAATCACGAGGAGCGGAAGGTGAAAAAGGCAGTTGCCCAGAAGTGGGACAGCAGCGGTTGAAAATAGTAATAACCTTATCGGTCAATAGCACTCCACTCAAGCCCTTACTTTTAATGGAGCACTCACACTGCGTTATTATTTGAGAACAGTCGCAAATGTGTGCGATTTGGCAAACTGAACGCATTGGAGGTAATAATGCCGCGACCGAGGCTTACAGTAATCACAATTTCGTGCCGGGCCTCAGAAAATACAAATATGAACCTAATATTGAAACCGCTAAATTAGGCACGTTGGTAGGTATTGCAAGAAACTTGGGTATTGTATTGATCTGTATGTTGTAATGCTGAATCGGTATCACGAAATTTCTGTCTGTATTCCATTTTAACCCGCACTATCACTAAAATGTTTTTTGTACTGACACATGTAGACACCTGTGCCTCAATCAGTCCTTATACGATCCTGCGGGTTTATGCCGAGATACCTGTCCATAATTGATTTTTTTTAATCTTGAAAATAAATCTACAAGAAATAATGTAAAGTAGCATTCATTCGCTACTCTACCAGACAGTCTGTCAACTGAATGCCTCATCCACAAACCTTTTATCCGAGCATAGTTTAATGCGTAATGAACGGGCTCTCGTCCTAAACGGAGCGAGTAACGTACACCGTGTCTTAGCGAAGGAGGACGGAGGGGGGAGGCTATCGACCTGCGCCGTTATACCACTCACAACCTACCCGCGGACTTAATCCTCCAGAAGGCTCACTTCACGAGCGGGGAAAAATGCCTCGAGTTCTCTCCCTCAATCGAGCTTCAGCCTGGTTAAGCCCGAGTCAAACCGCGAGGGAGATAGATAGACCTTTCGTTCTTTCCTCTGAGTGAAGCTTCTGGTAAGGTTTATACTGTGCTGATAGGTCGTTCACCCCGCTACGCCGTAAGCCCGCTACGCCGTAGGCCCGCTACGCCGCCTTGTAGCGTCTACCCAAAATACGAAGGAATTATGTTTTACCCAATATTAGCCTTGCATTCTTCTTATTTGCTTTAGAACAGTAGTTATTAGATCCGAGCAATTTATGGAGCCTCTTTATTAGCAAGTTTCTGTATTGGGTTTTTTATCTGGCTATTACAGTTTGGCTCTCATTCAATTTTTATGAACGAAACTCATATTACGTTATAAAATCCAATCTAGATTTTTCTGGTCAGTTTTCACGAGGCTGTAATGAATGCTGCTTCCGAGAACATCTACTTCCACAGTGTAATGTCTTATGGCATACTGCTGTGGGGGAACGCTGCAGATATTAACACCGTATTTGGGCTGCAGAAGAGGGCTGTTCGTGCAATCTATAATATAGGTCCCAGAGAAACTCTACGTTATAAACTCAAAGAAATAAAGATAATGACAGTACCATGTCAATAAATTTATGAAAAGAATTTGTACATTCATAGGAATATCAATCGGTTTCCTGAAAATAGTGACATACATAATTTAAATACTATAAATAAGAATAAACTCGCTGTGCCCACAACTAGGCTACAAAAGATTAATGTATCTTTTAAAGGGCAAAACAAAACACCAAATGAGTTGAAAACATTATCAATAAATAAATTCAAGCAAATTGTCGAACATAGTCATAACATTAAAATGTCATAATAATTTTTGTATTTTATTGGTTGAGTAGCCTCGATTAATGCGCATGCTGCGGCCACCTATAAATTAGAGAGCACTAGACCTAAGAACTATATCAATGTTATTTAATTTATTTTTGTGTTATCTCTAGTTGGTAGTCCTAATAAATAAATAAATATCCTTTGTAAAGGGTTTACTACAAAATATCAAATTATCTATAGGATAAAAAAGCTTGGGACGAGTTTTGCTCCAACTCGAAAACTAAAAGATTTACCTATCAAGGTAAATCTTTTAAGAAAATCTACTTTTTTTTTCTTTTAAGTGAACAAAAGTTCAAGTGGTCACTTTATTTCCTAGTTTTACTTATGTAATTTGAATTTTGTGACGTGTCCAAGAGTCCTGTAAGGTCTAAAGGAAATAAAGCACTTTGATATTTGTAACCAATGCACATCAACAAAGGCCATCAGTATTATTTTAAAATTGTTTATTAAAGTCAGTTTTATATTGAGTTAAAGTTATGTTATTTAAATAAACCGCCAAGTGCGAGTCGACACGTACACGAAGGGTTCCGTACCGTAAAAATCAGGCAACTTTTTCTAAGAACTTTAAATTTTCACTTGTTCGGAGACCCCATTAAATTTTCAACTTTACGAGTATTTTATTTTTAGTATTTGTTGTTATTAGAGTTGAAGTGTTACTTAAAGAAAGTTTAATGTGCCTACCTATTGTAGTTCAAGAGATACAGCCGTGACAAATAAAGACAAAAATGGTCAAAAAAAAAACACGTTTTTTGTATGCAAGCCCTGTTTAATTTGGATATTTATTTTATTTTTATTATTTGTTGTTATAGCGGCAAGAGAAATACACATTCTCCAAAAATTTCAACTATCTACCTCTTACGGTTCATGAGATACAGCCCTGTGACAGACGGAAGGACGGACGGACAGCGGAGGCTTAGTAATAGGGTTCCGTACCCGAAGGATGAAAACGGAACCCTAAAGAAGCAGTTCTTTTGTGTTTTTGTTTTTACAAATTAATAAGCTAGCAGTTATGTAGTTTTGCGCACCTTGTCAGCCATTTGTTATGAATTCACGCAAAAAACAATCTTTACAACAATTGTCGTTCTGCAGTCTATGCTTAAAATATCATTATGCCAATAGACTCCAAAACTACAAATGATTCAATGTTTGTTTCAACAAGATTTCCAAATGGCACACAATGTCCGCAAAACTTCTTCACGCGTTACCTTAAGTCTTTTTCGCAATTTGTTGACATTCTACCTAATATCTAAGCTAAATAATAAACTCTTATAACCAAACGCTTGTTACGTTTGGTTATAGCCAACATCTTATGGACATATTGTGAAGACTTGACAAGCACACTCGTATCGTACACATCATAATATTTTCTCGAAAGCCCCGCGGTGTCGAGACCCCTTGATATTACTGATCAATAATGAAACTCGACTCTCGAGTAGTTAGGAGTGGGTAACTCCTAACTACTTTCATACTCCTAACCACTATCATATCCCTATTTCCCACACACAACACCACATCTACTATGAATACAGTGCGTTTATTCATTACTTAGTATGGCGGAACAAGGACCTTTCTGGCCTTGAATCGCATCATACAAGTTTGGGTATTAGATTACTTCACGCCAAAACTACTGAACGGATTGGGCATACATTTTGCATAGATGTAGTTCTATTCTGAAGCTAGTAAGTAACATGTAGGTAGGTACTTACGAAAACGTTTTTCGTATGACAGCACAACCGAGGTGCTCTAGAAAGCGATTTGCTTTAACTGTAGTACTTGTTATAAAACAGGCACAAACCACGAGCTGAACGCACGTCTAAAAACGAAGAGGTAGCCTCATCCGGCGCGGATGTGTGCGAGGTTCATTCGGTTTCATTCAACGAAATCTAAAATTCGATTTCTTCTGTTTCCTGGCTAGGAAATGATATTGCATACTCATTTAGGAAAGGTGAGCGTTTTGAATGACCTGAATTGCTTCTAAGAAAGTATTTTCAGAGTTTTTATTCGCTTTGCTCTCTCTCAGAGTGTTATGAATATTATTAAGTTCATATTCTTACCACCACCTAAGGCGTACATCTAAGTCACGACCCGTAACCCGTTAATACGTCACGCGCGAGGTTAACCGGCGCTATCGTAAGCCCCCGACTTCGCTCGCTGCTCACGTACCGCCTCAATACTTCCATTAGATTACAACTAATTCCTTGTAAATAGACACGAGCTTATTGCTCAAAATTGAGGATAATGGATGCGTTATGGCTGGAATACAAATAAGTAAATGAATGCTGCCTGGATTTTGTTTTAAAAGTACCTACTAAATGTGTGTCAAGGATTATTGAGGTAAATTCTAGATTAAATAATTGCGAACAGTCATACTTGACAGGGAAAAAAAAACAAGGAAACCCTTTGGCGTAGCTGGTGAGGCAAGAGGTAAAAAAGCCGAAATATACCCAGCTTGTAGGTATTTAATAATTTTACCTACCTATGTCGAAACTTACTATTGCAAAAATTTAAAAAGCGTCTCCTTGTCTTGTACATAAAAATTAAATAAAGTAAAAACTTTCACCAACAAAAAAGGGCCTTATCCTATCCCAGAGGCTGGTGTTGGTCCTGGGCGCAGGGCGGGTAGGGCGCAGGGCGGGCGTGCTATTGACAGGGTGAAGCCTTCAACAGCATTTTTCCATCCCGTGATTAATTAACCCGCCGAAAAGGTGATTAATGCCCTACAAGGGAAATTGCAGAGGAATCAATGGGCTTTTTTCATGCTTTTCATGTTTGCGAGACGAAATTGGGGATGGTAAAGTTTTTGAAATGATGTAGGTAGTTCGATTTTTTTTTGAAAACGTGTGACGTTGACGTAATCTTATTTGTGTTCTATTTAATTTTAAGGTTTGTAATCTGATTATCTTACTTATGTGCTTTATAATTTAGTTTTGTAAATATTTGTTATAAATCTTATCAGGAGCTGATGGAAAATTTGAAACCGGTTGTTTTTCATATATTTTCATAATTTTAAAACTCAAGTTTTAGTAAATAAAAGTATTTTTATGAGAAAGAACAAACATGCATACTTACAGCATTTTCTTCATATATTCAACTCCATTTACTACTAGGAATAAAACAAAAAGAATGTGTCGGTGTGTCCGTCCATATACATAAATGACTGACGTCCACAAGGTCATTTATTACAATAAAAAATTAGGTACTTATTCGGCAGAATAAGCAGAACGCACACCTATCCGAGCCGAAAGTGACGAAATTGCCTTTTTGAATTTGTGAAGGTACTTATGAAATCGTAAAACACCGCACACTTTTCCGGGCCGAGCCGAACCTTCAAAAGTTGTTCGTTTCAATTAGTTTCCTTTGGCTGCATTGAGACGTTGTATTAATAACTGTTAAGGATTCTATTTTATCCATTATATTAGTTTAAACATATTGAAGTAAGCAGAAGCAAATTGCACTTTTGTCTTAGAAATATCTAAATATTTGAATAGAAATATAAGATCTTTTGTAAGTGGTAGAGGTACCGGGAAATGATAACTCCAACGCTGATAATTCGCAACTGGATTATTTATTAGATTTAATAAGTGATGTAGGCATTTTTCACAAATGCCTAAATGCGTCATTGCATTTAACTTGCCTTTGGCATTCAGTTTTATGAAATCATCACATATGTATATTGCGTGATTGTGGCTACAATAAGGACATGTCAATAATGCTGTTGAAATAAATCCAAGGTCGCCTGACTTACTGTAGCTTGATTGTTCTTGATTATTTAGCTTGTTGCATGGTCCCTTTGACTGGCTGAAGGGTTTCTTTGCTTAAGAGGGATTTGGTCTCAGGGGCTGCCGTACTAAAGTATCCTTGAACTTATTTTCCTTGAAGTCCAGAAGCTTATCTGTCTGTCTATACTTGTCACAAGGTGCTCATGAGTCTTCTGACTGGCTGGATTCTTGAGGAAGTTGGTTCTGATGTGTAACATAGCTTCAAGAATCACCTCAAGGTTCTCCTTCATGTTATCCATGATTAGTAGGTAAAACAAGACCTCTTTGAAATAGGATACTTGTCTAAGAGCTGCTCTGAGATGTGGGTTCCGACGGGCAATGTAGGGAACATAATTCGCATCCCAAGAGCTCCTCTGCGATGTGGGTTCCGACGGGCAATGTAGGGAACACATTCGCACAATACTACGTGTGTATGCGACGTAGTAGCCGTAGTTAACGTTTTAGTAACGTACGTTATCACGTTGTCCTTCGAGAGACAGTGGTGAGCGCGACCGCGGATTTAGACTGTGAATCCGGCTCGAAGAATATTAGAGGTACCGGGAAATGATAACTTCAACGCTGATAATTCGCAACTGGTTTATTTATTAGATATAAGTTACATGAAGGTTCAATGCGGAACAACAAAGATCACGTATTGCAAGTAGACATTGTAATGTAGGACTTTAGGTGAACTAGATTCTCGGCCTGACCTGACACATTGTACTTTGTACAGTAAGCGTCCTGTGCGTTCTGATAGCAAAAATATTATTCTGATTCTGTTCAGATAGCTGTGCGTCAATCTCGCTCGCCAGACCTCGCTCGTACAGTCGCTGACCCCCGCGGCCGCGCATTATCACCGATTATACGCGCGTTTGATAACTGATACCGTCATAAGTCGCGAGACAGCAGGCAGCAGCCGCAGAGCGCACGCGTCAGCGAACAAAGTTAGACATCATGAAAGCAGTGAGGGTGGTAGTTCTTACTGTAGGCTCGATTGCCATCCTGGGCGTCGTGGCAGGTAACGTTTTGCGATTGATCTATCCGTACAATTTATATCACCTTGTGAAAACCATTGTATTTGTATGCAAGATAGTGTTATCCTTGATATTTGTTATTCTGAATTGTGGACATTGCAAATACTACCATGACATCAAAATATTGCAGAGGATTAAATTTAATTTTCAATAAGACTGGATGTTTTTTTTTTAAATAATTTTTACATTTTACTTTCTTTTCAAATTTTTATCATTCCTCTATGATTTATTTTATTCCTGCACTTTTTGAAAACCCATCTATATTTCCCCCTTCGGGACGAAACAAGACTTTCATAAATCAACAAACTCCACAGGTTTCATAACGTGGGCAGTACTATCAAACCAGCAGCCTGAGGATCAAGCAACAACAACGCCTGCGCCAGCAACGGAGCAGGACTGGTGGGAGCATTGCGTACTTTACCAGATTTATCCCAGGTCCTTTAAGGATAGTGATGCGGACGGCATCGGGGATTTACGAGGTAAGTGTTCGAATTATAAACATGCAAGCCACGTATACATGATAGTCGTCTTGTTCTTGTAGGTACATCATGGAGGGTGCTGTGGCGCGCATTAGAGCTCTTTGAATAGCAGGATTCAAGTGGACCAGTATAGGCTGATGATGATCTGGGAATTGGTTGCAGGCAGAGAATTCAGCCGAATCCGTTCACCTAAGTATCCCCCGCTTTTAGCTCTATCCACTGTTTCCAGAGGAAGGACCAGGTCGTTAATTCTGGAGATGGCTTAGTTTCGAGTGTGGTCGTGCGTTTCTTTACAATCCATTATGATCCCTAGTAGTTGTTAAAAATATAAATAATACCTTTTGGCCGTACATCTTTTTATTATCAGTATGTACGCAAAGGTTTTTATTTTGTTCCACAATGTTTTTCTGCAGTTTAATGACAACTTGCCGAGCCCGGCATGAAATCTATATAACACCGGAAGTCATTAGAATAAAAATCTGCGCACAAACGATTACATCGTTAGGCCTTAATAATAGCATTTGAACCATACACATATTGTGTCACCTCTTCCGCCAAAGTTTCCTCATTTGGACATGTGATTTTGACGACCTACAAGGCGCAGGCGCAGTGAGCGAAGGTTCGTCTGAGACGCAGGTTTCTTCTTTGATTCCCAATAGGGAATCAAAGAAGAAACCTGCAGATCACCCTTATGGCTAATAACCCATAAGGGTGATTTGTATGATCAGCAAATTAATATTTGTCACCTGAGTCTGATGTCCAGCAGTTAACTAGAATAGATTGATAATGTCAAGAGTCGAATTTTTTTACTAATACCTTTTATATACGTAAATAATAATAATAATAATTAAATATGGCCTTAGTCCGAGTGTTGGTGTGTGTGCCGTAGGGACAAGTTTTAAGTATTATTGTATTTTGTTTGTTATTTCTTGGGTTAAATTAAGTTTGTTTCCATAAATAAATACTGTACGTTAAGCATTTGTGCCTGTATTTTCGCTATTCCAGGCATAATCAGCGAGTTGGAGCACTTCGTAGAGGCGGGCGTGGACGCAATATGGATGTCACCGATCTTTGAGTCGCCGATGATCGACTTCGGCTACGACATCAGCAACTTCTACGAGATCCACCACGAGTACGGCACCATGGAGGATTTTGAGGAACTTCTGGAGAGGGCACATGAGCTTGGTAAGTAGCTACACTCAAGTACAGTGTACTATTATAGTAATTCTATTCTTACAGTCCTGGATGTAGTACTGTTATAGTAATTCTGGGCTACAGTCCTGGATGTAAAAAATATGTTATCGCTTTTATTGAATACTAGCTGTACCCGCGACTTCGTTCGCGATTGCCATGCATTTGACCAGTTTCTCTCATATTAAGTAACGCTGTGCAAATCGTGTGTAATCTAGCTCAACTATCGAATACGCAAGTAAGAATATACTGTGTCTTCTCTCTTTAGTAATTTCATTGTATAGAGACTATCTTATATAATAGAGTGCTATCTAATTACGTAGCATTAAGATTCACTTTCGTGCGTTTTCCGTTTTTTGTTTAATTTAACGTACGTAGTAGGTACTTACCAATTTTTGTTTTGTGATATATTTTATAGCTATACCTTCTTACTTCCGTAACTTCCATTGCGTGGGTCAGTTCAGTATTTTATTTGTTTTTGCGATCAATGTGCGTGACTTCGATAATCGATAAGACCTACTTACCTAAACTGTTTCGACTTTTTATCAACATTGTGTGAGTAAAGTTGTGTGTTGGTCTACCTACCTAGGTAATTAGCAGGTAGATAGTTTATTATTAAATACTTACACCATTAGGAGTATATGTGTGCCTTGTTAATCTCCTTTACAAAACAGTCATTGCTTTGTAATATAAGCTTATGAGCGTTGTTTATTTTAGCGGCGTAAAGCGCGCGCGGCACGGTAAAGTAAGAACAATCAACAGGCCATAATATCTGATGATTTAGGCGCGCGCAAGATAAAGCGCACGGTTAGATGCATTACAACGAAATACGCATTTTGAATTTCATCCCCTCTCCCAGGGGAACCGTTATGAAGTCCGGGATAAAAAGTATTTTATATCCTTCCTCGTAGTATGTACTCAAATCATGGCAAGTTTCGTTTGAGTTCATTCAGTAGTTTCGGAGTTATGCGCGGCCAAGGTACAGACAGACAGACAGACATGAATGAAAAAATTACAGTTTTGGCTTCAGTATCGATAATAGATTACCCTCCAAAAAAATTTTCAATATATCTTCAATGGAATTTGACCTGTTACAGTTTTATTATAAGTATAGATTTCTCTTTCTAGCCAGTAAGTACTTAGATACTGCGGGAGATTTTTAGATTTTTTTGTATGTAAATAACACGACAAAACCCTTTCATTTTTTGCGAACCCTTTGCTAGAGATGTTTCTTATAAATTCTATTACAATTATTTTCCACTGCACGGTTTTGTCTTACTAAAATTGTCCTATCGGAAAACCTTTTAAATTCATAAGATATCGTTATAAACAAATTGTATTACGACTGGTTAAGCTAATTATAATAATATTATCAATCAGCTACTGATAAGCGTAAGCCGGTCTTCGCCCTACCCCACTGATAGCCAAATCCACCAAGGACTCGATGATAGGTAACCAAGAATCGCTATTGGACTTGATACAGACAGCTGAGTATACCTCAGCTCCTTTTCAAGAACTATCCACTCCTATTCAAATTCAAATTCAAAGTGCTTTATTTCCTTTAGACCTTACAGGACTCTACGACACGTCACAAAATTCAAATTACATAAGTAAAACTAGGTAATAAAGTGATTACTTTGATTTTTGTTTACGTCAATCTTTTAAGGTAAAGTAAAAAAGCGAACAAGAAACCTTTACCTTGTTAGGTTGTTAGTTTTCGAATTGGAGCAAAACTTGTCCCAACTTTTTTGGTATGGTCTTATCTCGTGTCTAAAGATTTTGGAGTAAACAACTAGATTACTCCCCTCCCATCTCGTGTCCAATTTCAAGTGACGAAAAAAATACCTACTCTATAGTTTCATTTCGTGTCCTTTTGAATAAATTTTATCCTCTAGATAATCTGATATTTTGTAGTAAGCCTTTTTACAAAGGATATGTTTGACAATTTGTATGAATTTATTTATTGATAACTTTTTCAACTCATTTGGTATTCATTTGGTATTTTTTTGTAGAAGCGTATACATTGCCCTTCAAAAGATACATTAATCTTGTGTAGCCTAGTTGTGGGCACAGCGAGTTTATTCTTATTTCTAGTATTTAAATTATGTATGTCGCTTAACATCTACATACATAAATTTGGCAAGGATATGAATGCCGGGAGGAGCCTGGGCTGGGCTGGAACACGCGTTCGAAGCCATCGGCAGAAGCTTGTTATGGCTAAAGGTTCTCGAATACCTACTCCTCATTATAAAGACATAGATTACGAACATTGCAGATCTGAATTGTCTACGCGAATTTAACTAAACTCAAGCTATCAATCGAGTCCGAAAATTAATAAGGTACCTAATTAATATGGCTTCAACGAGGTTGGCACTGTTGGCAGGCGGCTAATTTAACTGTCTTTAAACGGATACAATGCATAGAAAATAATTTATTATCCATACCTACCCTAATGCGATCCGCTTCAGGATAATCTAATAACGCCCTTGTGGGATGAACGTCATACAACTAAAATAACCTACTAGAGGTATAATAAAACGTCTGGAAATTATTTCGTCATATGGGTATTAAGTCTACTAAGGGTTCCGTACCTACCGTAAAAATTAGGCAACTTTTTCAAAAAACATCAAATTTTCACTTGTTCGGAGACTCCTTTCAATTTTAAACTTTTAAATTTTAAACGCATTCTCTGAAAATTTCAACTGTCTACCTCTTACGGTTCATGAGGTGAGCCCTGTGACAGACGGACGGACAGCCGAGACTTAGTAATAGGGTTCCGGTTATATCCTTCTGGTACGGAACCTCAAAAATGACTACTTTGCTGTATGTCTATGACATAGCGTACATTAAAGTGCAATCATAATTCAAAGTTTGATATGAATCTAGGTGGGTAAGTAGGTAGGTATTCAAAATAAAAACTTCTTTAGTACTAGCCATTTTTAAAAACCGTTTATGACAATCATATCAAATTTCAACATTAGGATCGTGAAGTTACCACTAGTTACTAGTAGTTATCAGAAGTTGAGAAATTGCAGAAAAAAAAAAACACGATTAACTCGGTGGATTTTTTTTGCCATTTAATAATTTCTTCTGCACAACTATTGTCAAACTAGTGGCAACCAATACTGTGATCGATCGCCAACCTACCCAAGCGCCAAGCGTGGTAAATATGTCAACCCGATTGTCCCTTTTTGGCTGAGGGTGAGACTCATGGATGATTTAATCGGTTTGCGGCCAGCATTTTTAATTGCAATAGTGCATGTGTGGTGTGGGTGACTTCTTCTCTTGTCTTGGTAGACTTCGAATTAATATGATATTTGCTGAATAAGAGGATGCTGAAAATAAATTAAAAATGTATATTCAGTTTTTTAAATTTCCAGGTCTCAAGGTCCTACTAGACTTCGTGCCGAACCACGCCAGCACTGAATCGGAGTACTTCATAGAGTCGGAGAAACGAAACCCACTGTACGAAGACCACTTCGTATGGGCTGACCCCTTGTGGGTGGACCCTGATAATGAGACCAATAGACAACCACCTTCTAACTGGGTAAATAGACACGTTGTAACCTTTTAGTCTACGAGGTTTCATCACTATACTAATTGGCCTTTCATAATGCAGTGTCTGGACGTAGACCTTAAACACCTTAAGGTCAGGAACAGGACATGGTCTTCACGGTCTTCCCTCTAGCATTCATAATAATGCCAGTCCCACTTTCTGTAGCTTCGAGCCATGTTGCATATTAAACGTTATTTTATATCCAGGTGAGTCAGTTTGGAGGCTCAGCGTGGGAATGGAGTGAGATTCGACAGCAGTACTACCTTCACCAGTTTGCGATCCAACAAGCAGACTTCAACTTCAGGAACGATGTCGTCAAACAAGAAATGTTTAACATCCTCACCTTCTGGCTGGACAAGGGAGCTGACGGCTTCAGGCTTGATGCTCTGCCTTACATGATGGAGGCAAATCCTGATAATCATGAGGGGAGGTACCCTGATGATCCGCTTAGTGGATTAGCGCAGTTCGATTCGCACCAGCTTGGGTATACGATACCTGTGTACACGAAGGATCTAATCGAATTGTACGACATTGTATATGAGTGGAGGACTTTTATTGACGAATACAATGATGATCATGATGGCGACACCAGGTATGTTACCACATTGGTTCGTGATCTTGTATTATGATAACTGTCCCTGATATAATCTTGACAATTGCTTTAGTTTTTCCGTTGGCTGATTTGATACCTATACATACATTTCCATACTTCCAGGGTTATTTTTGGAGAAGCCTATGCCAACGTTTCCATGACCATGCTTTACTACGGCAACGAAGATGGTGAGATCGGAGCCCATTTCCCTTTCAACTTCGACTTCATCACGGATCTGTCTACCGCGTCCACCGCGAGGGACTTCGTGTACATCATCCTGAGGTGGCTCACCTACATGCCTCAAGGGGGTGTAGCTAACTGGGTGGTAAGAAACTGAAGTTTTTTTTTAATTAAAATTGAACTTTCTTGTCCCACTGTCCACCTATCGGTCTGTTGACGTTATAATACAAATAAAACACTACAACTTCTTTGCCTATAGTACCTATTATAAAATATGTGCCCATGGTTTTCTCAAAATGTTATATTCTTGCAGTTCGGAAACCACGACAACAACAGAATGCCGACCAGATTCCGTCAAAACATGGTAGACGGCCTGACTTCCCTCAACATGCTGCTGCCAGGAGTGGCAGTCACCTACCAAGGAGAAGAAATCGGCATGAGGGACGGATACGTGTCCTGGGAAGACACGGTCGACGTGGAAGCCTGTAACCGAGGGGACAATGAGACCTATCATCTCTACTCCCGGGACCCTGCGAGAACTCCCTACCACTGGGATAATACGACCAGTGCGGGGTTCTCGACCAACGATGTCACATGGCTTCCGGTGGCTGATGATTTCTTGGAAATCAATCTTGCGAAGCAGAAGGAAGATGAAAGAAGTCATTTTAAGGTAAGAACACTTAAAACCGTAACGTTTTTTGGGATTAAGTATGCTCGCAAGTGTTTAATCATCAAAAGGGAGATAACCTGAAAACCAATTTGGTTTAATCCCTTGTTTGAAAGCGGAAATATTAAAATGTTTTTTCAATTATTGAATATTTTCATTGGAGCTGGTAGAACTTCGAGCTGGAAGGTTTCCTATCAAAAACATCGACTTAGAATTCAGCTTGTTTTATGCATTTGTCTATTTTGGTTCCATAATTATTTATGTTATACCAGAACTACCAAGCACTAACAGCCCTCCGCAACGAGACCACTTTCGTGCACGGGGACTACGATGTGCGCGCGCTCTCAGCCAGCGTCTTCTACGTGGTGCGGAGCCTGCGGAGCCACGAGACCTTCGCGCTGGTGTTCAACGTAGGAGAGGGGGCGGATGCGGTGGATCTCAACAGGGTGCAGTATCTGCAGCTGCCGGCGCTCGTGGAAGTCGCCAGTGTACACTCCTCGAGGAGTCAAGGGTATGATTGATTTACTATGAGTGGAAACTGTTTTAAGCTGCATTTGCTCTAGTTTAGGAATCTATTGTTATATAATTACCTCCATATTGTTATTTTATGGTTTCCCAAATAAACTAAAATTGTATACTAAAGAGAAAACGCCATCGTCGTCAAAATAGGACCATGTAGCCGCAAAGAAACGCGAATATAAAATTGACATTTACTGCCACTAAATGTATGGACGAAAGGGAAAGTGTGCCCAACTGTGGGATCCAGTTGTTCTATTTATTAAGTAATAATTATTTGCTCTATTTCAGATCCATCATCGACAGCGCGACTCTAACACTACAGGCAGGAGAAGCTTTAGTTTTAAGAGCAGAGCCCATATAGAGCAGCCTATCTGTAAAAATAACGAATAGCATAACGGCACGTGACCATCACATGTTGTTGAATTCGAGATCCTATTAGTTCTTTTTACATTGTCTCATATTCCTTCCGCTTTGATGGAATCCAGCGTAATAATGAACTGAATCATGAGAGTTGTAAATATTTTTAGTGTTATTATTTTAGTATTAAAAGTAAATAAATTATTTTGTTAAATCTTATCGCTTTTTCAAACAGTTTCGATTCTATTAGTAACCTCTATCGTATTTAAACTAACACACATTTTCATTGCTCACGACGCACACGTGGTTCTAGCAGACGCAGACTGGGCAGTGAATGTTCTAACTAAAAGGTATATAGATCATTCAGATTATAGTGAATAACAATTTAGAGCTAGCTGCAACGGGTGACTCTATGACAGGTCATGGAACCAATAGGACAAAACTATTTGCATATTTACGATTTTTCAATCTGGATTCCATTTCAATATTGAAATTGAACTTCCGAATAGAGATTAAAATATTTGGAACTGCATGCTATTTTGTTTTCAAATATTCAAATTCTTGATCCCAAAAAATGCCAAACAACCTTTCTGCTACAGGGAACAAAGAATATGGGTCACTGCTTGGAAGAATTATAATACTTGTCATATTACTTTGGGGGTCACTGATAATGATGATGTCTTCGGTATAATATCCTTCACCTTTACTTTGATGAAAGAATCCTATTTAAAAACGCTGTTCAAATATCAATTTCATCTCGAAGCGCTGAATACCGCCTCGTAGGAAGCACCGTTTGAAGTGTGCATTATTAAACCTAATGAAATGGTTAACTCATATGCGAGAATTTTCACAATAAGGGGCTGAGACGCGCTTACGTGGAAACCAGGTTGAGCAGAGTGTACCTGCAGCTTAGATTATCAGGAGGCAATGCTTAAAAAATTGGTATTTTAAAAATAACTCCATGTGCGGTAGAACAACTTTTGATAGAAGCACAGGTGTATTGGGGATTAAACAACAGCTTGTGACAGAAGCGCAGCTGTAACCCGTTACAGCTGCGGTTAAACAACACTTGCACTCGTTATGTTCAGAAACGCTGGCATGTTTTACTGTGTTCTACAAGTACTACGTGTAAAGAGTTTTTAATGGCTATGGATTACGTTACGACGACCTTCATAGTCATGAAAGGCATAGACAATCATCTGGACACATACGACGTCATTGATAGCCTTTGATAGAAGCATAGTTATGACAATCGATCTAAGTAGAAAAGGGGAGATGAGGTACCTACTAGCTTCTCAAAAGTTTAAGGCTCAAATTAGGTGCAATAAGGTCCACCCACCTTAGTCATAGTCGGACCGGCGCGTTCGTGCTGCGTACGCGTGCTTGCTACGCCGTACTTTAGTTTGATTTATTGACTAAAAGACTACAGCAATGCCCCCGTGCTTGTTCATTATAATTATTGCACAAGATTGGAAATGTAACTGTGAGCGAGTGTTTGCGTGTAGTTGTAACAAAGGCCAGTTGTTGAGTAAGCGTTGGGAGAACGTACCATATCTACAGATTATAATTAGATCTACGGTTATGACGATCTTAGTTTTGGATGATTCTCCTGATTTTCTTTTCTTTGATAGGTACTGAAGATGAGAGTATTTTTTTAGATTTTCAGATGTAATATTGTCAGCAGATAAAACGTCAAAAACGTGCAACGTCATTTCACCACCCAATAACAATGTCGGCTGTTAGTCCAGGTTTGTTAATAAACACATCATTCTTGATTTTTATGTAGGTATCATTTAAATCGTATACCACATGCTGACCGGAGGATCACGAGACAGGGAATGTTGACGCCGGCCGCCCGCCCCTGCCCGCTTCTAGCGTGAGGGGCATCAGAGGTGAATGGAGATCCATCCAGCATACTGATGGAATGCAGATGGGATCCAATTGTGTATTCCATGCACAATAGATCTGCAATACTTATAACGTAAGACTTCGTCTCTTTTATTAACATCCTGTTACTCGGTGTAGGAAGTGATATTGACATAATGGTTATCAGATAATACAAACTTTTATATGAATAAAGCAGGAATAAGGGAAATACAAATTTTTTGATTGATACCTACATATGTTTTAGATACAAATTAATTAAACAATATAAGTTATATTAGATCATAGATGAAGATAAAGATTTCGTCTAGAGCGACTGCAAGATCGGACAGGCATTTCGTCTAGAGCGACTGCAAGATCGGACAGGCATTTCGTCTAGAGCAACTGCAAGATCGGACAGGCATTTCGTCTAGAGCGACTGGAAGATCGGACAGGCATTTCGTCTAGAGCGACTGGAAGTTCAGACAGGCATTTCGTCTAGAGCGACTGCAAGATCGGACAGGCATTTCGTCTAGAGCGACTGCAAGATCGGACAGGCATTTCGTCTAGAGCGACTGCAAGATCGGACAGGCATTTCGTCTAGAGCGACTGGAAGATCGGACAGGCATTTCGTCTAGGGCGACTGGAAGATCGGACAGGCATTTCGTCTAGAGCGACTGGAAGATCGGACAGGCATTTCGTCTAGAGCGACTGCAAGATCGGACAGGCATTTCGTCTAGAGCGACTGGAAGATCGGACAGGCATTTCGTCTAGAGCGACTGGAAGAGCGGACAGGCATTTCGTCTAGAGCGACTGGAAGAGCGGACAGGCATTTCGTCTAGAGCGACTGGAAGATCGGACAGGCATTTCGTCTAGAGTGACTGCAAGATCGGACAGGCATTTCGTCTAGAGCGACTGGAAGATCGGACAGGCATTTCGTCTAGAGCGACTGCAAGATGGGACAGGCATTTCGTCTAGAGCGACTGGAAGAGCGGACAGGCATTTCGTCTAGAGCGACTGGAAGAGCGGACAGGCATTTCGTCTAGAGCGACTGCAAGATCGGACAGGCATTTCGTCTAGACCGACTGCAAGATCGGACAGGCATTTCGTCTAGAGCGACTGGAAGATCGGACAGGCATTTCGTCTAGAGCGACTGGAAGATCGGACAGGCATTTCGTCTAGAGCGACTGCAAGATCGGACAGGCATTTCGTCTAGAGCGACTGGAAGAGCGGACAGGCATTTCGTCTAGAGCGACTGGAAGAGCGGACAGGCATTTCGTCTAGAGCGACTGCAAGATCGGACAGCCATTTCGTCTAGAGCGACTGCAAGATCGGACAGGCATTTCGTCTAGAGCGACTGCAAGATCGGACAGGCATTTCGTCTAGAACGACTGCAAGATCGGACAGGCATTTCGTCTAGAGCGACTGGAAGATCGGACAGGCATTTCGTCTAGAGCGACTGCAAGATCGGACAGGCATTTCGTCTAGAGCGACTGGAAGAGCGGACAGGCATTTCGTCTAGAGCGACTGCAAGATCGGACAGGCATTTCGTCTAGAGCGACTGCAAGATCGGAAAGGCATTTCGTCTAGAGCGACTGCAAGATCGGACAGGCATTTCATCTAGAGCGACTGGAAGAGCGGACAGGCATTTCATCTAGAGCGACTGCAAGATTGGACAGGCATTTCGTCTAGAGCGACTGCAAGATCGGACAGGCATTTCGTCTAGAGCGACTGGAAGAGCGGACAGGCATTTCGTCTAGAGCAACTGGAAGATCGGACAGGCATTTCGTCTAGAGCGACTGCAAGATCAGACAGGCATTTCGTCTAGAGCGACTGCAAGATCGGACAGGCATTTCGTCTAGAGCGACTGCAAGATCGGACAGGCATTTCGTCTAGAGCGACTGGAAGATCGGACAGGCATTTCGTCTAGAGCGACTGGAAGATCGGACAGGCATTTCGTCTAGAGCGACTGCAAGATCGGACAGGCATTTCGTCTAGAGCGACTGGAAGAGCGGACAGGCATTTCGTCTAGAACGACTGGAAGAGCGGACAGGCATTTCGTCTAGAGCGACTGCAAGATCGGACAGGCATTTCGTCTAGAGCGACTGCAAGATCGGACAGGCAGTTTCACTCAAAGTACCTACATAAAACCTATATTGTTATTCTGAGATGAAACTCAATCAATACTGTAATTATTATTTTTTATATGGTAGGTACCTACATTTGGTGAGCTGACAACCTCAGCATTAAGTCCGCCCATTGCATGCAATGATAAAGGCAATGCTGGTAAAGAATGTGCGATTATCATTATTTATGATCCATTAAGATTATGTATTAATATTAAATGTGAATTGAATTGTTAGGAAGGTTTCAGACTGGATACATTTTACGGAATAACTGCACCAATAAGTTATTCTGTGACCTACCCACCGGCGGTTTTTTATTGCAGCAAGCATAGTGATCAAGTAGTGCCGGCCTCGTTGCGGGTTTGATTCCCACCATGATAAATGTCTGCCTGCAGAATCGATTTGCTCTAGGTATGTGTGGTTTACATGTAAAATAAGTGAATGTAAAACAAACACCACTTAAATTAGGGCAAAGTTTATAAAGCTGTGCGAAATCTCCAGTAATTATTGGATTTAAGTGTCATTAGGCACCAGTGCAGAAACAATTATCGGTTCTAGACATGAACAAGGCCCTTATTTGAGTAGGTACTACCTAGCTAATGTAAAAGTGCTCTTGTAGTTTGCTCTATAATCTTATTTTTTTTTTTGGCAGGACAGCGGCAAAAAAACACGTCGTCGGTGATTTATACTCTTGGTTCATAGTTGCTGTCAGGGATGAATCAAGTTGAGACATTTTTTGATACATCGTTGGAAAAACTTCAATCATTGTTTGGTGCACTATGGTCTAAAACAACTTCTGTTTTCGAAAACGTCCTCAAAGCATTAAAGAAAAAAATCGTTGTTTTCGTCTTGTCTAAAATATATCCTGACAGTTTTCTGTTGAATGGGTAAGTAGAATCTTCATCATCTATTGAATATTTAATGAATCTTCATCATCTAATGAATATTTAATGCATTGGTCATAACGGCTTGTTAAATATACTCTATGGTCGTGATAATCGCCTTATATTCCGCAGGGTAAAGCGTCTCTACGGTGTAGATAAGTGACTCGCTAAAGTTTATTGTATCGATAACACGATAAGCAGTTTAAATGGATACCCCACTCGTCGAAATTCCATCCGTGAGAATGAACTCGAGACTGAAGGTGGTGGGCGTCGTGGTGGGGGTTATTTTGGTAGTAGGAGTCGTCGTGGGGAGCATCACCTGGGCAGTCCTGGCATCGAGCAGGTCGGCGCCAGCGAAGCCGACGCCAGCGGAGCCAAAGCCAGTGGTGCCACCGGTGCTTCGCGCGCTAGAGTGGTGGGAGCACACCGTCATCTACCAAATATATCCCAGGGCCTTCAAGGATAGCGATGGAGACGGCATCGGAGATTTGAAAGGTATATAACAACGAAAACAACCCTAACAACAAGACCACCTTGTCCCCTTTGAGGATCATTGCGACTTTTATGTTACCTTATCAGTTAAGACATGATCAAAGGTCAGTCATAGGTTAGATCAAAGGATTCAATAATAAATTGTGAAAGAGATTCTTAAATTGATAATAGCAACTTGTATTGTCTTCAGGGATCACCAGCGAGCTGGAGCATTTCGTGGACGCAGGAGTAGGCGCGATATGGATGTCGCCGATCTTCAGCTCTCCGATGGTGGACTTTGGGTACGACATCAGCGACTTCTACGACATTCATCACGAGTACGGCGACATGACTGATTTCGAGGAGCTCGTGGAGAAGGCACATCAGCTAGGTCCTCCATTATTATACCTCTATAAGTTAAGCTTTTGGCAATAGTTGAGGGCATTTATTTATTTGAAAAAAAAAAACAAATCGAGATTAAGCCGTTACTCAAACTATTCCCTATACCAGGAATCAAAGTTCTTCTGGACTACGTGCCGAACCACGCTAGCACGGAATCTGATTACTTCATCCAGTCGGAGAGGAGAAACCCGGAGTTCGAGAACTACTTCATCTGGGATGATGGCAAGCCAGATCCCAATAACGCATCGAATCGGCTTGTTCCTTCCAATTGGGTAAGCACTTATAATCGATACATTTAAGCCTTATGAAAATAGTCTTATTTTTTTATCGGAACAGGTTTTTTCTAAAGAATACGACCAGGCTCAACCAAATTCTGTTTTAGATCAGTCAATTTGGTGGTACCGTCTGGGAGTGGAGTGAACTCCGTCAGCAGTTCTACCTACACCAGTTCGCCATCGAACAAGCCGACTTCAACTTCCGCGAACCAGCTGTAAGACAAGAAATGCTCAACATCATGAAGTTTTGGATCGACCAGGGTGCTGATGGCTTCAGACTTGACGCCATTCCTCATCTTTTCGAAGCCAACCCTGATGACCATAATGGAGAGTATCCTGATGAGCCACTGTCAGGGAACATGTTCCTAACACCTGACCAGCCAGGATATACCACGCAGATTCACGTGAGGGACTTGATAGAGCTGTACGATGTCGTTTATGAGTGGAGGGAAGAAGCTGATATGTGGCAGCGGGAGAGTGGGAGCGAGACCAAGTGAGTTTTACAAATCTCCTGAATATCAGACAAAAGATTTCAGGCAGTATTCGCTAGTAACACTCCTGTGGTTGCAGGGTTCTCCTGGCAGAAGCGTATGCTAACATCACCATGACGATGCTGTATTACGGCAACGAGCATGACAGGATCGGAGCCCACTTTCCTTTCAATTTCGACTTCATCACCAGCCTTTCGAAGTCATCTAATGCACGAGACTTCGTGTACGTCATTTTGAGGTGGCTGACTTACATGCCTCATGGACAAGTTGCCAATTGGGTGGTATGTTAATTATAGTTTGATCTAAAAACTTTAATTCTGGATTTTTAACTAAGGTCTTCATCATCAGTTCATCACTAAACCAATTTTTTTGGCAGTTCGGCAACCACGACAACAACAGAATGCCTTCTCGCTTTCGCCCCAATATGGTTGATGGCCTGAACGCTCTAAACATGATGCTCCCAGGAGTAGCAGTCACGTACCAAGGCGAAGAGATCGGCATGAACGATGGCTACGTCTCTTGGGAAGACACGGTGGACGTGGCCGCTTGCAACCAAGGTACCCCAGATAACTACCTGGACTACTCCAGGGATCCTGCCAGAACCCCGTACCATTGGGACAGCTCACCCAATGCTGGTTTCTCCACTAATTCTTCTACTTGGCTGCCGGTTGGGCTGGACTATTTGGAGATTAATTTGCAAGCGCAGAAAGAAGCTCCAAGAAGTACTTTTAAGGTAAGAATAAGACCCTTACTTACTGGTCTGTGAGTTAGACAATTCCTTTTGCTTGGTTTTTTTTTATGTTCTTGACTGTTTTATCCAGATTTCTTAAATTCAAATTCGCAAATTATCTATGCAGGTCTACCAATCCCTAACAAGCCTCCGCAAGGAACCGGCTCTCTCGCACGGAGAGCACCACCTCCAGGCGCTGTCAGAACACACGTTCATCCTGGTCCGGTACCTGGTGACCCACGACACGTACTCCCTTCTCTTCAATGTGGGAGAGGTGGCTGATGAAGTGGATCTGGCGAGGGTCGCGTGGCTACAGGAGCCCATGTCTGTTTATACGTCCAGTGTCCATTCTGCGAGGCTGGCAGGGTAAGATTTGCTCTATTATAAGAGTAATACCTACGTTCAAAACAAGGCTAATAACTATTTTTTTCCTGTGTTACCCATTTTTTTATCACTTCATTGCTCTTGCTCATAAAATGTATCATAATCATAAATCATCTTTATTTTGGGTATCATTTAAACGGTCAGCAAATTAAAGAGGTGTTGCTCAGCCGAAAAATGAATTTTATGCTGTTACTAAAACCAAAAGGTTTCTACTAAATAAGTAGATGTTCTGCCTTATAAGTCATTCTACTTAAAAAATAACACCTCGAATCCCATGGTAATTACGTACCTGCCTACATGGTGTCCTTAAATTTTAATCCTTATTTAGTACGCCTAAATCTCTCTCTATCGAAACAAAATCGTTGATGACTCATGATGACAAAGTGGTGGTGATTATTCTGAAAAATATTCCAAGAGTTGGAAATCTTTTTTTATTTCATGATAACCGTGTTGGCTAAGTTTTGCATCAAAACAACTGTTATAGCTTTGATAACATTTACAACGTGCTATTATTGGTTATTTTATGGTCAAATTACTTTGATAACAATAATATCGGTCTTTATGCTTTCTTTCAGAAGCGCGATAAGCCTCGGGAACATCTCTCTGCAGCCTGGTGAGGCCCTGGTTATTATCTCGCCTTCCACATAGCACCTGTTCCTGTTTGTATTGAAGTCCATCCATTAAACTTAATGTTGAATTAATGTTTGTGCATTATTTGTATATTCCTAGTATTAGCTTCTGCCCCTGGCTTCGCATGCGTTTTACCTGGTTAGCGTAGGTCCTTCCAGGATCAATATATTCCGAACCTTCTAGAATCCTTGCCTAATTTTATTAAGATCAGTTTAGCCGTTTTAGTCGTGAAAAGGTATAAGTGATACAAAAGAGTTACTTTTCTTTTGCATTTCAAAAATAGTTCAGATATCAGTATATCAACCTGTATCAATGGGTGAAAATGCGTAGTATTCCGAACATTGCATTCTCATTGGTATTTGTTCCACATTCGCTTGTTTTACATTCAGTCGTTAACAGTTTACCCCCCAAGTTCCGAGCTGCCGATCAATTCCCCATGTATCCCAATTGCAAGGCAAACAATAAACAAGCCACAAATCACAGCTAAACATTCAAACTGAAATGCAATAGTCGAGCTATAAATTATAGGTCACGACTGCGTGCCCATTACAGCCGAGACTGTAATTTGCTGACATGGAGGCCTAATGACGGGAGGTATATCCGGCCAGTGACGGATTTGCTTGCAATCAACGGGACAGAGGAATGAAATTGGCTGTTTTTCTTTGTTTGAGGCTGAGGGAAATAAACATTAGGAATTGGCTACATGTTTGATACACTTGTAGCTATTTGCTAAGCTTAGGCTTTTTGGTGAAATCGCTATAAAATTCACTTGTTCGACAGACGCGTTCGACAGATAGATTCTACCTGCCAATAAAGCCTTAATGCACTATACTTAGTGCTAATCTTCGTAAAGCCGACTGTAGCCGCGTATCTACCTTAAATCTTAACGATATCAGCGACATAAACTTTCTTAAAGAATTGAATCTTGCGCCTCATTAAACCAATCTTACTAGGTAGGTACATACCCCCTCCACGTCGAATCACAAACGACGCAATCCTATTTCTGTTTTCGCGATATTTTCAGCTAATTATCAAGTCGGGATTACAATCTCGGGCAAACTTTTAACAAGTTTGCAAACGATTATCGTTGCCAAGTTGCCCTGTCTAAAACAATAAGCGGAACTATTCAAGTTATCCAATAAGCCGAAACATAAATCTACCCTGGCTGCCTCACCAGGCTACTAGGCAGGTGATTCAAATTGTTGAAACAGTTCCGCCAGGCCGTAAACTAAACTATATATGATCGCCGGCTGATTTGCAGGGGTTACGGGTTACGGAAATTTCATGGAGAACTCTTGTGAATTACGACGACTCTGACAAAGCTTGGGTGGGCAAGCAACGGCACCGCATCTGTAGGATAGTTAAGGATCGCTCAATCCTGCAGAATTGCAAAAAATTTAGTTAATGTTATGTTTACCTTTATGATTTCCTAATGTTTGCGAAATTGAACGAAGTCTA
Source organism: Eupithecia inturbata (assembly GCA_963662085.1). Taxonomy (NCBI): domain Eukaryota; kingdom Metazoa; phylum Arthropoda; class Insecta; order Lepidoptera; family Geometridae; genus Eupithecia; species Eupithecia inturbata. The sequence goes on along the minus strand of OY759180.1, from coordinate 741,182 downwards.
ATTGAGTTTATTTCAACTACAAAATTTGGGCATTCAAATCATTTCAATATGAATATTTTCACACATACAGTTCCGAACATGACCCAACAAAATTTGGAAAGCATTCACGTAATAAACCGTCTAAATCCGCACCACACTGATCACCGACTCGCAAGGTCAGAGTATCACATTCAGTCAGCCTCAGCCATGTGGAAGGCGCTGGTCATGCTGGGTGTGCTCCGAAGCCTGGTGGGGGCTGCAGTGGAGCCTCCTTGGTGGGGCAATGCGGTGTATTACAGGATCCTAGTGGAGTCCTTCAAGGATACTGATGGCGATGGCTTGGGGGACTTGAGTGGTAAGTTCAAGTTTTTCTTGAGTATATATAATATAATACAAATGTATAGTTGAAGAGATAACTAAGGTTACTCTTAGTAAGTAAACATTAGAAGATATAATCTTTTTGTACGTTGTTGTGTTATGTTAACGTGTATGTGTGTATGTGTTAAAGAACATTACAAAATGTTCTTTAACATAAAATAAAAATTCGGAGCAATCGTACTTGTATATTGAAATCGATAGGTATTCTACAGCGAAAGGTTAAGAGAAGGCGCTTGATATAACAAATCTCCAATAGCTGATTACCATAGCCAAAAACATGAATCTTAGTAACCACACGAACCATTTACTTTATACGTCATTGTGCTACACATGCAAATCACACTCGAGACCGGCCAAGGGAGTAATATAGTCCTTTTTGAGCCAACATATTGAGCTTGTTGCTATTGTGACACTTGTACCGCAAGAACCGACTTGTTTTGTTACAACCACATTGTCTGCGACATTGTAGGATGTGCTGCTCAAGGTAGACAATATTTGTGCGCTGTACAATACACGTCAAATATGTAGCATATCATTGGAGAAATCGCTCGGAAAATGTTAGCAGGAGCTGTTATGCAGGAGCTCTTCTACAAGCAATTGCTAGAATATGCATCAAAATAAAGTAAATGCTTAGTATTTTTCTCAAAGAATAGAAATAATAAATTTTGTAGGTTTTTTATGACAGGGTAGGGAAAACAGACATAATTAGGCATTAAAGCCTATTAGAGAAGTTCACGTAAGTGGGATCACTATCATATTCGAAGTGAAGTTTCATATTTGAAGTGAGCATACTAAAAGTGTTCAGCTCGTTCAGCATTCTTTTGAATAAATCCTATTTTCTCTCCAGGAGTAACCAAGTTGTTGAGCTACGTCCGAGCCATTGGAGCTGATGCCATCATCCTATCTCCGATATCCTCAAGAAGTACAGACTGCGAGAAGCCAGGAGTAGTGGATTTAAATGAAATTGATCAGCGCTATGGGACCATTCAAGGTTTCGGCAATATTTTAGAAAAGGCGAGGAAGCTTGGTAAGGCCATTTCGTTCATCAATCATCATCTTATATCTTCCAATAGCGTTTGTTTCGAGACCTTTGACTTATTTCTTGTGATTGGCAGATTTAAAAGTGGTTATAACATTGCCCTTGCAAACCGTTAGCACCGCATCGGAATGGTTCACATCAAGTGCTGACAAAGTCAACGGATTTGAAGATAGGATATTTTGGCAAGCTGGAAGTTCTGATGAACCACCAATGGTAAGATAATCCTCTATAATGTCCTAATTAGCCCTTCCATAAAGTCTTATTGACGTTTCAATATTTTACAGGTTGTCAATGGAATAGCCTGGACGTTCCATGAAGCTCGAAGCTCCTACTACGCCACCTCAAACAGAGAACCACTTCTGAACCTCTGCTCAGAGTCAACTACCGCAGCTTTATCTGAATCTCAATGTGCCTGGCTGCGGCGAGGAGTTTCTGGGGTACTGTTGAATCCTGATTTCCTGCCTGATCAAGCTTGTGGAGAGAAGCTGTTAAAGAAATTGGCAGCTGATGCTATGGCTTGCGTACGATCTTCCAGCTTGGAGACACCGTAAGTTTCATCATCTAAGAAATATTATGTGCTTCTGCAAGTTTTTATGCATGACATTCTATCGCAAAGTTAAAGTGAAAGGGAGCAGGTGGTATTTATGAATTAATTTCTGGGATTTAAGGGTAATCTTGGTAGAGTCAGCACTGGCACCAGAATCAGCAGCCAAATACTACGGTGACGGAGGCGTAGGTGCCAACAGTGTGCTGAGTTCAGCACTAGCGACTCCGATGAGGAGTTCTGCAGCTGGAGTGGGAATCGCCTTCCAGAGTGCCTTGCTCACCACACCTGATGATGGAATTCCTACTTGGATTGTAAGTACTGCAACGCAGTTTGATAAAACGATGCCCAAGTCCAAGCGGGCGCGGCGTATGGTCAGAACAAATATGTATTTTAGTTCTATTTACAAAACTGCACTAAATATTAAAATGTACGATTAAAATCATTTAGAGCCAAGGTCTGCCTGACATTTATTATTGAATTGTAATTTTCTTTGCCTGACTTTATATTTAGTTTCGTTAAATATGGTTTTTATGGCCAATCTAACACTTTAGTTATTTATTTACTATCAAAACTAACGTAGTAAGACGAATTAAATACGGCTGTTGGTGTTCTTCCAACACAAATAATATATATTTGATAATAATTTTTTGTTTAAAATTGGACTTGTCTATGAGCTTATTTTGTAGGCAGAAAAAATGTATAGTTATTGATTTCTGATTTGTACATGTTGGCTAAGACTATCGATTTGACAGAATGTGAAGCGTAAGCGAGTCAAGGCTTGCCAGGACTTCGTCAACATGCAGACGCCATAAAATGCTCTATTGCATGTTCCAGACGAGTTCCTCTAACGGCAGCCGCACCGCGTCCCGCTACGGCAACGAGCTGGTGGACAGCATCAACCTCCTTGCCCTGATCCTCCCCGGTGCCATCGTCATCCAGCAAGGAGACGAGCTCGGCTCCGCTGACACACTCCTCGAGTGGAGCACATCCACAAAATGCTGGCCTAACGCCCCAGCCCCATCATCAGCCCCCATGTCCTGGGATGATACGAACAATGCGGGGTTCAGTTCTGGAGAACCCTGGCTGCCCGTGTCTCCTAACTACAGATATGCGAATGCAAAGACGGAGTATGCCAATGAGATGAGCCATCAAGGTGTGGTGAGGCTGACAGCGGCGATGAGGAAGTCTCCCGCCATTGGACCTCATGTGGAGGTTTTTATTTTCAGTACTATTTTATTACATTACAATTTTTGCTGCTAAAAACTTGCAGACAACAAATACAGAAAAAAAGACATCCAAAATAATTAATCAAAATTAAAGCAGAAAGACCGAACGGAAATAAACAATGATAACTTGATAACCTAGTCGACCCCACGACATTTTTATGCTTTTATTTTAATTTTTGATTTATATAACTTTAAGATCCGGATCAACGATGAGCACTTTTACGCTGTTGTGTGTGTGTGTATGTCTGTGTGTGTTTCCTTAATGTTGGTTCAAAATAGCGCAGTATGATTTTTTGCAGATTATTTTTTTTTATGTAAATATAAAGAGCAGAAAATGAACGCTAAAGGTGTGTCCAAACACGGCGTGCATGGTGCGCGGCAGCTACGCGCGGCATTCGCGGGACACAAATTTGCAGCGCGACTAGTTTAAACCTTCTGCGCGCCTGCTGTGCTTTTTCCTTTCGCGCGGCAGCCGCGCTCGAATGCCGCTTTATGTTTGGACACACCCTAACGTACAAAGTCGCTTATTTCTGTTTATTTGTATCTCCTTGGGTTTGTTAGGAAAGCCTATTATCCCTATAAAGGTACGGTAGGGTGTACTGTACCACCTTGTAAAGTAATTAGGAACGTTGCGGTCGCCCGGCTTTGTGAATTTGCGTCAAGAAATACAAATTGGTAGTCTGATCCCAAGTAGGCGAGTCCCTAAAGTATAAAGTCCTTTAAATATTAACCGCAAAAGTCCATTGGGTAAATTAGGGACAGTATCATTTCTTAGAAGCTTTTAGGCTTGTCTTCTGACAAGTATTTAATTAATAAAGTGATTATGTATGATCATTTTACATCAAAATTAATATCTCACGCGTATATCTTTCGTTTGTTGATAAGATCGCATAAGTTTTAAAAACATGGTAGAAAAAAAATTACTTAACACATGGAATTGCTTGACAAAATTCTGTCTTCTTGTTATTCAAGACCCATGTGGGGAGGTTCGAGCTTCATTTCTGTAATATTGGGGATGATGGGGTGTTGGAGAACGATTATGAGGATAAACAGAGGGTCGCAGACGAAGGGTTGCTTTGATTCTACATGGATTTATACATATCGGTACATAAGTAAGTAATTTTTGAAAATCTTCTTTTCAAAAAAGAAAGTTTCCTAGAGTAGGTATCACTTGGTGTTTTGAAAACTTTGCTAAGTCTGTGCTGTGGTGTAGTTATGGCGTCCCAAAAAATATTGGAACGTCTAAAAAAATAAAGTCAAGGTTTTCTTCAAAAGAGAACATTTACTTTTGGGTCTTCTGTCCGATATTTAGAAATAAATAAAATAGTTATAATTACGAGCATCACCATTGTGGCCGGATGTAATTTGAATCGCGAACAAAGAGCAGACGGAAGGGAAAATAGACCTTTGTCCAACAGTGACATAGTAATAAAAATATTAATATTAATAATGTATTCAACAGATCAAACGTCTCGGCGGGGCCCTCGCCGTGCTGCGATGGGGCGGCCCGGGGTCCCTCCTCGTGGTCTCCAACCTTGCACGAGAAACCACCGACGTCCAACTGTCAAAAATCGCCGGCCTGCCCTCCGAAATTACCGTTGCCATGAGCTCAGCTGGCTCTGGGCTATCCACCGGGGCCCATGTGGTGGTGGATAAGACCTTGAGGTTGTCGCCAGGAGAAACCCTGCTGTTGGCCGGTGGACCCCGCCACTGTGGGGGGCCCGGCCCCGTGGATAAGATTGCTAGCAAGCTGTCAGAGGGCTGGCAGAAACTCAACAAGTATTTTAACAGTATGTAATATATTGCCGTAGCCGTCTATCTTTTCAGGATGGGTACTTGAGTGTAAATTGTGTTTTTTTAAAAGTTTTTTGCACGATAAAAATTAAAACATTTCATACGTCCTTGTTTTGTTGTATTGTACCACCCCGTATATTATTTATTGCATCTATTATGTACGATGAATGAATATCAGAAATAAAATGTTTCGTGGAATGTTCCTTTGTACTTTCCTAATCAAAATTCTTTCAAACTAATGAAAGCTCAGATTTCGTGCGATAAGCCAATATCAAATAACCGGCGCAGGCAATATAGTGTTAATAATAAAGGGCGGTGCGTCGTCGATTTAAAACCCATCATAGATCGTTTACTACAACCCACCATTACATAGACACTCACTAAACGATGTCCCAATAACCACAACTTATTCTACACAAGTCGATATGCAGGGTGTACTTATAAGGAGGTAGGCTCATACAAGGTGGTAGAGTTAGGGTTACGCACCTAAAAATGAATAAGGCCGCAACGGGCCCACACGCCCCGCGCGCACGGTACGCTCACTATTAGAAGGTATTGTCTCTGTGACCTATTTCCGAAGCACGAGTGAGCTTCCGTACACCTATAGAAGCCGAAGCCGGTGGCTCAGCCGCGCGCCGGCTAATAATTATCACTGAAAAAGTTCTGCTAATCGTATAAAACTCCGAAATAACAAATCAAATACTGAAAAGCTTTTAAAAGTAAAAAGTTCGGGGAAAATTTCGAAGATCTTCAAGAAATGAACCGCCATTACCAAAGCGCGCGCGAACTCGGAGCTTCCTCTGTCTGTGCCTCTGGAGGTCTAAAAATAGGGGGAAAATATGAAATTTGAGAGAGTACTTACAGAATTTACTCTTCTCAGCTTCGCTGGTCTGGGCAGAGGCTGCGATAGCGACGAGCAGGGTTATCAGCGCGCGCGCCATCATGGCGGCGCGGCGCGGGCTGCTGGGGCCCGGCGCGGCTTGCACTGGCCGCTCCGACGCGCGGCGCCTATCGACCCGACCGGCGCGCCTGCGCCCCAACACACCACGCGAGACGGGGGGTTGCTACAATCAAAATATTGGTGAATCATCCGCGAGGGATAAAGTTACGAACGCCTGTTGGCAAGCGCGCGGCAAACGCTGCGATGCATGTTTTCATTCCGATACAGGCGCGGCGACAAGCTAAAGCGTTATGGACACATAGACATAGCCTAATAGGAACCTTCTCACATGATTGAGAATGGTCACGCACGCATCTACATTACAACTCATTCACTCACCAACCAACAATTGGTAGAGTCACGCGCGCACTTACGAGTACGTGTTGACAAACGAATTTGTTCAGGTGCTAAACAAAACATAATTAATTTGTCCCACTAACATGTCGTAAACATAACTTGACAAATTACAACAAGAACCAAAATAAAACACACGGACACAAAGATAGGCCTAAATACCAATAAGAAGATGCTTTTACTCGTTGCACTGAAAAAACTCCTTGGAGTTTTATCTATCATCTACTAGCAACCTTAAACTCCTCATGATGGCGCCCAGCAGTCTCCGATCCCCTCGTGAATGGACTCTCATACAACAAGTCACGAGAGTAGACTACCTGTCGCCACAGCAGTCTCCTCATGAATGGACTCTCATACAACTGCCAGCGCAGACTGCCCGGCGCCACAAGTCTAGACGACCTCTGTTGGCACGACACTTCAATGATAACAGTCTCAGTTCAGGCGCCAAAACTAAAGACCTTCTGAATGTTATCTAGCCAATTAGTCGAGAAAGCGCTTTTTGTAGACTTTTTCATTAGATCAATAAGATTGATCTTGAAGAGATGAAGAGGTTAATTTGGCTTCTCAGTCAGTTCTCATCGTAATAAGAACTTGTAGAAAACTGATTCTTGCGGAGAATTATTTCAAATCATTAAATGATCGCCGCTATAAATTGTAGCTCTACATTAAACGCGAGCTTGTTTAAATTTTTGATAAAAGGCCTAATTGTTATTCCAGGTCTAGACCTACATCTATGCAAAATTTCAGCTCGATCCTTATTGTAGTTTTTGCGTTAAGAAGTAACATACATCCATCCATCCATCCATCCAAACTTTCACGTATTACGTAATATATAGGGTAATGTGATATAGTGTGATATATGTTAGTGTTCATGGAACTGTTGGTCCAACCCGTTTTCCAGGTGTTCGTTCTTGACTGGTCTGTCTACAGTAGACCAGAGTAATTATTACCAGAGTTCAATGAATGAGTTCTCATTAAACTCGTAAACAAGATAGCTTATTTTTCTTGTCATCAAGATTTGATCCAGTTATTCGGCAGCTGTAGGATTTTTTAACGGAAACAGCAGAGCATACACTTAAAAACTTCATCTTTCAATGGTCTAAAACGAAAAAAAGCAAAAATTCGAATACGAGATAAGACAAACAAGGTCTTCTAAAGTCGGTATCAGTCTCGAACCGTGGTTCAGTTAGGTCTGCCGGACCAACACCGACTTCTCAAGTTGTCGTAAGGAAGCTAGCCTAGCTGAGTGGTGCCCCCCTCGCCCCTCGTTCACCCCCCCTGTGCTTCAGGCAAGTGCCACTTCACTACATAAGGGCCCTTACCACATAAAGGTATCTTTTTGACAAGTTACAAGTGGAAAGGGTGCTAAGATTAGCGACGGATGGTTTCGGCGGAATCTTTGATGAACTTTTGAACGTGACGTGATGAGGTACGGCGGTGGAGGTGGAGGGAGACTTTTGTGAAGACTGCGGATCGCGCTCTTATATATTGGGAAGATATACCTATGCCATTGATCTATGTACTTACTTTTACGCGTGTTAGAGCTATGATTATCATCAGTAAAGGAATTAGGCGGCCGACCGAGACGGGGCGCGGCGGGGCGGCGCGGCGACGGCGCCGGCGGTCGGTGTGCTTAGAGTTGAACGTGGTTGAACTAATTCTTTCCACTCATAAGTATCAAATGATGCTAGGCCACATTGATTGAAGGCCCCTCGGTCTACATTTGCATGTATCACTTCGTTATCATTCACTACTAATATTTTCTTGGATATGTCCTTTGAAACTTTCATCGACCGTAACCTCCAAATATCGGTCAACGATCGAATAATTGCATTAATCTGTCACGATTAGGATCCAAAAAAAAATAGAGATAAAAAAATTGAAGGTCCAGGATCAGCAGAGGTCTCGAATACCATTCAGCCCGGCAAAGGTTCTAGAGGCTGCTCCCAGGTACCCCAGACCAACGCTGACGATTCTTCATCGCCGAAAATGCGAACTATTTCGGCCTATCGCGATTGTTTCGAGGTGATACTGCTTATCGCGATAATTTACTCGTATCTAGTGATAGGGATTTAATTGTTATTTAATTTTGTGGCAGCTGGTAGTTCATATCAGGCGGGCTTCGAGTGTGCAGGTGTAAGGTGACAATTCCTTGAATGATATTGTGAAATAGAATTACTGACGCAGATCGCGAACTAACTTTACTTTGGTAAGCAGATTTGGACATAAGTAATTAATAATTTGATGATCCTCTCGAGATTAAATGATAATTGTTTCGATGATAATTCTATTTCTCATCTACGTCAATGACCTGGCTAAAATAATAGATGACCACTGCACTCTTTTTACAGATGACATATCAAACGGGTACTGATCTCTATGAACACCATATGACTCTGCAAAAGATAGTGGACTGGCTCGAAGATCATAGACTTCAACTTAACTTCCATAAAACAAGGCTCATACAATTCCACCCCTACCAAATAAATAACCTTACAATTATTAATTACTCTTTTCATAACACATACTTAGAATCTATTAAGGCATACCGTCTTCTAGGAATAAATATGGACACAAACTTAAATTGGAAAACGCATATTAATAAAATAGTAACAAAACTTCCTAGATTCACTTACGCTCTCAATGAATTAAAAAAATCGACAACAAGTGCTTATCATCACGCTTATGACCACGCCTGGCTACAATATGGCATAATTCTATGGGGAAATAGTGCTGACGCGCAAAAACTCTTTATTCTCCAAAACGATGTATTAGAATCATTCATAACTTAGATACAATGGAAAGCTGCAAACCCAATTTTATTAAAGCAAATATCCTAACACTCCTTGGTATTTATATATTAGAAATATGCATATTTGTCAGGAAGAATACTCTCGTCCTCAAAATCTTTGCTCTTATAAAAAATTAGCCACCCCGCCCCCTTATTTAAACTTACAATTAGCCGCCCCGCCCCCTTATCTAAACTTACAATTTTTCATTCCGGAACACATTCTATGTAATCAAAATGTACAACGACATTCCCCAAGATATAAAGATGAATCAAAATGTACAACAACATTCCCCAAGATATAAAGATGAATCAAAATGTACAACAACATTCCCCAAGATATAAAGATGAATCAAAATGTACAACAACATTCCCCAAGATATAAAGATGAATCAAAATGTACAACAACATTCCCCAAGATATAAAGATGAATCAAAATGTACAACAACATTCCCCAAGATATAAAGATGAATCAAAATGTACAACAACATTCCCCAAGATATAAAGATGAATCAAAATGTACAACAACATTCCCCAAGATATAAAGATGAATCAAAATGTACAACAACATTCCCCAAGATATAAAGATGAATCAAAATGTACAACAACATTCCCCAAGATATAAAGATGAATCAAAATGTACAACAACATTCCCCAAGATATAAAGATGAATCAAAATGTACAACAACATTCCCCAAGATATAAAGATGAATCAAACTTTTAAAGATTCAAAAACATTTTAAAGTCTTTCCTGATTAAAAAGTTTCTATGCCTTAGGAATATTTTGAAAATCAGAATTAAGTTAGGTAAGTTAGAAGTTAATACATTATTTGAAATATTTGAATCTATGGTATTTATTCATATTAATCAATTCCAAAACAATGATAGTAACAACAACTACACAAGTTATTTAACTAACTCCAGTTAGGTACCCGTTACTCTCCTTTGTACAAAAAGGTCCATATTTATTGCTTCATGAATACCTACCTTCCAACTAACCCTTGCAAGTTCAGGACGAAACAACCCTCTTGTTCAGACATTAAAAGCATTGGGTCCTTCATAGAAACCTGTTGAAGAAACCTCCTTATATATATACATATATATATATATATAATACTTTTATAAGCCATAATACCGAAAAGACTAAAAAAACATACAGCAACAATTACGAAAAACTTTAGAAGAATGCAACATATCTACGAGAGAGTTGAATTAGCGACTATTTCAATTGTCGTTGTTGTGTTAAAACAAGACAAGTAGTCCAGTAAAAACTTGAAATAATAGTCGCCACAAATGTCTACGGAAATAGGAAAGTGCACTACATCTATGTAGTGCACTTTCCTATTTCTAACTAGGTATTCCTATCTAGGATCTATCCTAGATAGATAACTAGATAGGAATACCATCCCGTTAACTAGGTAGGTACCAAAAATTAATTAACCCTTACAAACATTTGATAACAACTTAAAATTACTTTATACAAAAACGTAAAGCTCAATAAAACCTAAATCATCTAATAACAATAGTACAAATTATTGTTTATTAAAAGCAAACAGTAACAACGTAAACCTATTAACAATTTATGATAAAAATCATTTTATTGGAATTAGTGTTTGTGCACCCTGTACCGGGGCGAAGTCGGGTGCATTCCGCAGTGTTCGGGGAGCTTCGGGAAGCTCGGCCACCCGAGGAATCTCCAACATTGCATAGATAATCTGCATACTTCGGGTCGCTATTAGCACCTACCTACCTCACTTTTTATCTTGTTAGATTTAAGTAGACTGACAATAAACGCCACTCTGGAACAATGCCATTGTATATCCATAAGTATAATTTAAAGTAGGTAATGCCTAATAATTACCTTAAAACATTGTGTGTTGCTTGTGTACGTACTTACCCATATTATTTTTTATAAAATAAGTGTAATAGTTAGAAGGCACATACATTATCGCACGTGCGTAAGTACACTTCATAATTGTATCTAGCCCGAGGAATGTAACATTCTGCACAAATCCTGAAGGGTTTAAAGAATGTTAAAATATAAAATAAGAATAAATTTTTAAAATAATAAATACAAAAAACTGCCCGCAAAACTTCCGCGTCTTTAGGGTTTACAATCTTTACATGATGGTACCCACTGCGGCTCGATTGCACTAAATCGATGGATCCATCCACAGATGGGTAATATTTAATTTCTATGAAATCGCAATACAATAGATAAACAATGGATGATTGTCAGTCCCTAGCCTGAAACCCATAAATGAACGAAATGAGTAACATTGAAAATGTAAGCTCTCGAATACAACGTGACAGTCGATTAGTTTCAATTTTATAGACATTTAAAAGGAACAGTGCCAGGCTGCTAGGAAGTTCAACATAGAGATGTTGAACTTCCTAGCAGCCTGGCAGGTCAAGGCAGAATGGCAGCGACCGGCAGGCTCGGCAGCTCATCCTACAGGATGTTTCATTTCCCTCCGTGTGTATTCCACCGCTGTTCCGTAATTGGTTTTTGGGCTGCGGTTGTCGTAATTGGAGCGAATATTGTGCCTCCATTTAAGTGTTTCTGATTATTGTAGCTGGATTATGGCAGATATTGTGGCGGTGAATGTGTATTTCATTTACAATTAAACATTGGTAGATTCTTTTTTTGCTCATTTTGACAATTCTTATTCATACTGAACTGTGTAATAAAATAACAGATCATGTCCGCATGTTACTTGGGTTATCTATCGTCATTTGTTATCATATGTAACTTTTATAACTCGAGACTGAAGACTGGTCACTTGTGATGGTGCCCAATCAATTTGTTCATAGGTAGATAAACAATTTTTATGCAACACGCAAATACAGACAATTAAATGGGTATAAATAGCTTACTTTCATCGCCTTAAAAACAGGTTATATTGCACTACAGATAACAAATATTGAGGAGAAATGCCGAGAGCAGTACAAAAGGTGTGTTTATCGTTGTGAGAACTAACATAATCAGCAGATAATTTTCTAAATGTTGGCAATATAGCCGAGCATGCGTGACTGTTTAGCAATGATCACGAGTACATAATTATTATCGAGCACTATTATAGAAATCGCACCGCCACGAGCGAGCGAGCACACGCGCAAAACAAATAGGTGTAGGTTCATACTGTCGCGGTACAGGGTGTCACGTAAATATTATGGATTTACATGAAACTTAATTAGCTCACAGAATTTTAAAGCACTAAGTTATCGCAGGAGTATAGAGAAAGTGTAGAGGCTGTTTTGATTAGATAAGTAATTTTAAAGATTGTTACCTGCAGCTATCGCTGATGATGAGATTGTTACCTGCAGCGTGGGATAGCTGATGATGAGATTGTTACCTGCAGCGTGGGATAGCTGATGATGAGATTGTTACCTGCAGCAGCGTGGGATAGCTGATGATGAGATTGTTACCTGCAGCGTGGGATAGCTGATGATGAGATTGTTACCTACAGCAGCGTGGGATAGCTGACGATGAGATTGTTACCTGCAGCGTGGGATAGCTGATGATGAGATTGTTACCTGCAGCAGCGTGGGATAGCTGATGATGAGATTGTTACCTGCAGCGTGGGATAGCTGATGATGAGATTGTTACCTGCAGCAGCGTGGGATAGCTGACGATGAGATTGTTACCTGCAGCGTGGGATAGCTGATGATGAGATTGTTACCTGCAGCGTGGGATAGCTGATGATGAGATTGTTACCTGCAGCAGCGTGGGATAGCTGATGATGAGATTGTTACCTACAGCAGCGTGGGATAGCTGACGATGAGATTGTTACCTGCAGCGTGGGATAGCTGACGATGAGATTGTTACCTGCAGCGTGGGATAGCTGACGATGAGATTATTACCTGCAGCGTGGGATAGCTGACGATGAGATTGTTACCTACAGCGTGGGATAGCTGATGATGAGATTGTTACCTGCAGCGTGGGATAGCTGACGATGAGATTGTTACCTGCAGCGTGGGATAGCTGATGATGAGATTGTTACCTGCAGCAGCGTGGGATAGCTGACGATGAGATTGTTACCTGCAGCGTGGGATAGCTGATGATGAGATTGTTACCTGCAGCGTGGGATAGCTGATGATGAGATTGTTACCTGCAGCGTGGGATAGCTGACGATGAGATTGTTACCTACAGCGTGGGATAGCTGATCATGAGATTGTTACCTGCAGCGTGGGATAGCTGACGATGAGATTGTTACCTACAGCGTGGGATAGCTGATCATGAGATTGTTACCTGTAGCGTGGGATAGCTGACGATGAGATTGTTACCTACAGCGTGGGATAGCTGATGATGAGATTGTTACCTGCAGCGTGGGATAGCTGACGATGAGATTGTTACCTGCAGCGTGGGATAGCTGACGATGAGATTGTTACCTGCAGCGTGGGATAGCTGATCATGAGATTGTTACCTGCAGCGTGGGATAGCTGACGATGAGATTGTTACCTACAGCGTGGGATAGCTGATGATGAGATTGTTACCTGCAGCGTGGGATAGCTGACGATGAGATTGTTACCTGCAGCGTGGGATAGCTGACGATGAGATTGTTACCTGCAGCGTGGGATAGCTGACGATGAGATTGTTACCTGCAGCGTGGGATAGCTGATGATGAGATTGTTACCTGCAGCGTGGGATAGATAGATAGAAGATTTTTTATTAAATTCACACACAAACAGCACAGGAAAACAACAAATCAACAAAAACAGTATTTAGGTATACATAAGGAAAAAAAAAATTAAAACAACCACAAATAAAAAAACAATACCTAAAATAGACCTACCTACTACGCCCAGGGTGGGCGGCAGTCACCGCCCACCCTGGGCGGAGGCTACTCACCCGTTCCTGCGCTGCCCGCAGTGAACCCAAAAGGGTCAGTCTCAGCTTTATGCTGTTCTGCACCAGGATAGGTACAGAACAGCGCTGGTTTTCAGACTGGCCCACTTTGCGTAACACCAGGAGCCGAGACGAGGGGTATAACCATAAATATAAGTTTACATATGTAATGCTTACATATGTAGGTACCTACTGCTTACAAAAAGTAGGCAGAAAGTAGTGGGATAGCTGACGATGAGATTGTTACCTGCAGCGTGGGATAGCTGATGATGAGATTATTACCTACAGCGTGTGCTAGCTGATGATGAGATTGTTACCTGCAGCGTGGGATAGCTGACGATGAGATTGTTACCTACAGCGTGGGATAGCTGATGATGAGATTGTTACCTGCAGCGTGGGATAGCTGACGATGAGATGGTTACCTACAGCGTGGGATAGCTGATCATGAGATTGTTACCTGCAGCGTGGGATAGCTGACGATGAGATTGTTACCTACAGCGTGGGATAGCTGATCATGAGATTGTTACCTGCAGCGTGGGATAGCTGATGATGAGATTGTTACCTGCAGCGTGGGATAGCTGATGATGAGATTGTTACCTGCAGCAGCGTGGGATAGCTGATGATGAGATTGTTACCTACAGCAGCGTGGGATAGCTGACGATGAGATTGTTACCTGCAGCGTGGGATAGCTGACGATGAGATTGTTACCTGCAGCGTGGGATAGCTGACGATGAGATTATTACCTGCAGCGTGGGATAGCTGACGATGAGATTGTTACCTACAGCGTGGGATAGCTGATGATGAGATTGTTACCTGCAGCGTGGGATAGCTGACGATGAGATTGTTACCTGCAGCGTGGGATAGCTGACGATGAGATGGTTACCTACAGCGTGGGATAGCTGATGATGAGATTGTTACCTGCAGCGTGGGATAGCTGATGATGAGATTGTTACCTGCAGCGTGGGATAGCTGATGATGAGATTGTTACCTGCAGCGTGGGATAGCTGACGATGAGATTGTTACCTACAGCGTGGGATAGCTGATCATGAGATTGTTACCTGCAGCGTGGGATAGCTGACGATGAGATTGTTACCTACAGCGTGGGATAGCTGATCATGAGATTGTTACCTGTAGCGTGGGATAGCTGACGATGAGATTGTTACCTACAGCGTGGGATAGCTGATGATGAGATTGTTACCTGCAGCGTGGGATAGCTGACGATGAGATTGTTACCTGCAGCGTGGGATAGCTGACGATGAGATTGTTACCTGCAGCGTGGGATAGCTGATCATGAGATTGTTACCTGCAGCGTGGGATAGCTGACGATGAGATTGTTACCTACAGCGTGGGATAGCTGATGATGAGATTGTTACCTGCAGCGTGGGATAGCTGACGATGAGATTGTTACCTGCAGCGTGGGATAGCTGACGATGAGATTGTTACCTGCAGCGTGGGATAGCTGACGATGAGATTGTTACCTGCAGCGTGGGATAGCTGATGATGAGATTGTTACCTGCAGCGTGGGATAGATAGATAGAAGATTTTTTATTAAATTCACACACAAACAGCACAGGAAAACAACAAATCAACAAAAACAGTATTTAGGTATACATAAGGAAAAAAAAAATTAAAACAACCACAAATAAAAAAACAATACCTAAAATAGACCTACCTACTACGCCCAGGGTGGGCGGCAGTCACCGCCCACCCTGGGCGGAGGCTACTCACCCGTTCCTGCGCTGCCCGCAGTGAACCCAAAAGGGTCAGTCTCAGCTTTATGCTGTTCTGCACCAGGATAGGTACAGAACAGCGCTGGTTTTCAGACTGGCCCACTTTGCGTAACACCAGGAGCCGAGACGAGGGGTATAACCATAAATATAAGTTTACATATGTAATGCTTACATATGTAGGTACCTACTGCTTACAAAAAGTAGGCAGAAAGTAGTGGGATAGCTGACGATGAGATTGTTACCTGCAGCGTGGGATAGCTGATGATGAGATTATTACCTACAGCGTGTGCTAGCTGATGATGAGATTGTTACCTGCAGCGTGGGATAGCTGACGATGAGATTGTTACCTACAGCGTGGGATAGCTGATGATGAGATTGTTACCTGCAGCGTGGGATAGCTGACGATGAGATGGTTACCTACAGCGTGGGATAGCTGATCATGAGATTGTTACCTGCAGCGTGGGATAGCTGACGATGAGATTGTTACCTACAGCGTGGGATAGCTGATCATGAGATTGTTACCTGCAGCGTGGGATAGCTGACGATGAGATTGTTACCTACAGCGTGGGATAGCTGATCATGAGATTGTTACCTGCAGCGTGGGATAGCTGACGATGAGATTGTTACCTACAGCGTGGGATAGCTGATCATGAGATTGTTACCTACAGCGTGGGATAGCTGATCATGAGATTGTTACCTGCAGCGTGGGATAGCTGACGATGAGATTGTTACCTGCAGCGTGGGATAGCTGATGATGAGATTGTTACCTGCAGCGTGGGATAGCTGACGATGAGATTGTTACCTACAGCGTGGGATAGCTGATCATGAGATTGTTACCTGCAGCGTGGGATAGCTGACGATGAGATTGTTACCTACAGCGTGGGATAGCTGTTGATGAGATTATTACCTGCAGCGTGGGATAATGAGAATACTATCCTGGGTTCTTGATTCTTCTATTTACAATTTGATTGCTGTATAAATTATTATGGTTTAAATATCAGCCCTAACTCAACGCCAAAAAGCGTTCAATAACTTATAGTAAAGTCGCAACCTTATAATTATAACAAACGTTGCCTTTATTACTGCCTCAGCACGCGTATGGGAGGACCCTGTACTATCGCACGTATAAATTGTACCATAATAGCGTTATGCCGTTAAACACTCGAATTATGTAGCTAGTATTGATTGCGGTGGACCAGAGATGGGACCGAGTCGATGAAATATCATCGCGTAGGGATGGGTGTTCGTTCATTATAAATATCGACAAAGTTCGTCCAATCTAAAGCTGTTTGTACCACACTAGCTTTCGCCGCGGCTTTGCTCGCGTTTTTCCAGGGTATATGCCTATAATAATTCCAGCCCTAGAACTAGGTACCTAATTATATTTTACTATAAAAACTATCGTAGTTTGAAGAATTCATTGCGGATGTAAGCGGGTTAACTACGAACCTTATTTGTGTTGGAAGAACACTAACTTTTCATCCCTTAACGAGGGACTTCATAAGAGTTCATACCTAATTATATGAACATTTCAGTCCGATTAGTTTTGTGTGAATAAATAATATACGTCTATCAATTCTTACTTCCGTATTTATAATGGTGTGATGACAGTGTGATGTGATTCATTATTAATGAGATTAATTCAAGCAGGTATATTAGCACAATATCGATATCTGTAACTCGATATCAGTTTAGCCGAGCAATGGTCAGAGTGGTGCTAAGTGGGTGTTGCACCGGTGCGGTGTTGCAGCACTGTACTGTACATGTTGTCTATGCATGTCTCATTCAACACAATCATAGAGAAATGAGTTATATGTAAGTAGAACCTACTTTTGATTTGAAACGATTAACGTCTATCAGCTTGAAAAACGACAGTGAAATATTTCTGTACGATACTCGGACCAATAATCGTTTGGTCCGAGGTACGATATGTAAAGTTTATTACACTCCGTACTGACACTGGCAGAGTCATAGCGAAAATCAAGCGGCGCAATTAAGAAAGAAGTTGAAGGTATTCAGTAATATTTATTCACACAAGACATGGTAGGTACATAAATACATTTGTGGAAAAGAATGGTAGAGCTGCATATCGTTTGAGCGATGCGATGTTTCTACCGCGCTGCGCCGCGCCCCGCCGCGCCGCCGCCGCTAGAAACTCTAGAAAGGCGGCGGAAACGTTTTCACTTCAGATCCGACATTTGTTGCTCAAGACTCTGGTTATTTATTGCAGTAGTTTAAAGCATGGATGAGATTCTACACGCTTTTTCTGTTTTAGGGTTTCGAGATCGGTTTCGAAATCCTTAATTGGTCTCGCCCTGTCTTTTCTTTTTTCCCTCGTTAATAGCAACTACCGCAGCTAATAAATACAAATACAAATTTCGATGTCGAAATTTTAAAAGAGATATACAAGGGGTATCAAATAAAAGGTATCGGTTTGTTCATTTCAAAATAGTTTTAGAAATGTTTGTAAGTATGTTTTATACTTTACGAAAGTTTTTGAAAAAAGTCGAAATATTTACCATTCCCCCTTTTATTTATCCAAACATTATTTAAACTTGTCACGCTCTGTGGTGCAAGCGTTAAATGGACACTTTTATGTCTGTACTTGTATGTACTGTACATCGACGTTTTTGCGCCTCAAAACTGATATAACATATTATTCTTCAGGTCGAGTCTAAGCGGGCCGAGTGGGCGCGAACCCTATTTTCGAAGGTTGCAGAGCGATCCATCTAAAATATATGTGGCGTTTGTAGATATAGATCTATATTTTACAGGAAAATATAGAGAAGTCTGTAAGCAGAACACTTTTTGAAAAATGGTTAAAAATAGGGGGAAATATTTTCAAAAAGGGGATACCTCACCGAGTGGGGTATCAAATGATAGGTATCGGTTTGACATTAGAAAACAATTTTTTAATCTTCTGTAGGTTTCATAGTTTTTTTTTTAACATTGTCGAAAAGATACTCATCCCCCCTGTCTCCGAAGTTTGCAGAGCGATTCATCTGAAATACTCGTATATGTAGCGTTTGTAAATATAGATCTACCATGCTGAAAATAAAATAGGCAAATAGTGCATCAAGTATTACATGAACGGGTCTATTTTAGCGGCAATATTATTAATAGGTCGGAATGTACCTACGCAGTGATTGAGCAGGGCGTTTCAAATTGGATTACACCGTGCAGGCAGCGAGTCGGGCTGTAGTGCGAGCGCCGCCGCCGTACGCTATAATTGCCAATAGCGCGTTAGAACTCGCATTAATGATACACTACTAACACTAGAACAGTAATATCGAGTCGTAAGTCCCAGCGCGGTAAGAGCCAGTATCGCTCGCGTCGTCGTGCAGACACGGTGTCGTTCCGGAGAAGTGAAACGTTAGTGAATACTTGAATAGTGAGTGACCGCAAGGCAGCGAGTGCGCGCGCGCCGCCGCAGCGCGACATGGGGTCCGAGGCACCGCGCGCCGCGCTCATAGAGATCTTGGAGCCCGACTCCGAGGATTGTCCCTCCTTAAACTTACCCCCTGAAGGAAACGTGAAATTACGCAACTATCGGTTGCTCACTGAGAATTTACGAGCCTACACGCCGACCGGAGATGTCCACACTTCCCCCAGCAAAGGGAAGTTGGTGGCTAAGTTCGACTCGTTCGCGAGTATCTCCCCCCCGCGCGCGCGCATCCTGGAGCTGGTGGGCGAGGAGGACGAGGGTCGCGACGCGCTGCGCGCCATCGTGCGGCCCGCGCCGCGCCGCCTGCAGCGCCCGCTGGACGACGACGCCAGGAGGTTCCTTCAACGCGCGCTGCATTCCCCAAGCCCTTGTCTCTCGCCCGCCGCTTCTCCGGAACCTCGTGACAGACATCCCGAATCCTCTTCTTCGGAGCCCTCGCCACCCCTATCCCCCGCTCTGGTTAAGGAGACGAAGCGTTTATCGAAGCGCTCGCTATCTCTAGCTGATGAGTTGAGAGAGGCGGAGGAGGATTCGTATAGCGGGGAATCGCGGGAGAGTTTCCCGGAGTTTCATCCAGGAAGAGAAGCGTACGAGCGAGAGCGGATGGGTCGGCTGGCGTTAGCGGTAGCGGTGGAGGAGGACGAGGGAACGGCGGGGGGGCTGGCTTTCTGCGCGCGACGGCTGGACGCGCTGTTGGCGGAGTCGCGCGCGCTGCACGACGAGCTCGCGGGCATCCAACAGGACCTGCAGGTGCTGGTGGCCCGCCTGCGCCGCCAACCCTGACGCGTTGGTACCAACACACCTCGACCTGCACCAACGCGTTGGCTTGGCTGCACCGGTGATGGCTTTCCTTAATATTAGTTAGTTGCGGGTCTGGTGGTAGTTTAACTTCATGGTCCTTCCACATGTTGGCCGAATCATGACGAGCTTAGGCTAGATACAGGCTGTCTAATGAAGTGAATCATGGCGAGCTTTGGCTAGATACAGGCTGTCTAATGAAGTGAATCGTGGCGAGCTTCGGCTAGATACAGGCTGGCTAATGAAGTGAATTTTGGCGAGCTTAGGCTAGATACAGGCTGCCTAATGAAGTGAATCATGGCGAGCTTAGGCTAGATACAGGCTATCTAATGAAGTGAATCATGGCGAGCTTAGGCTAAATACAGGCTGCCTAATGAAGTGAATCATGGCGAGCTTATACTTGTACAGGCTGTCTAATCTGTCATCCATCACAAAGGACTTCCGATGACTATGATGTGGACAGACTATTAAGTTGCTTTTACGTGGGCAATGGTCTTTATTAACAAAGAAAATTACAATCAAATTATAACTAGTATTTTCAATTGCAACAATTAAGCTAACTGCAGACTGTTGCAAATAATCTACAGGTAGCTCAACTGATCCATATCAATACCAGTCGGAAGCGTCCCCAAGACGCTGGCTGCATTGCCCCGCTGTATGGCAATGCTGATGCGCTGCGCCAGGTACCCGCCCGCTCTCGGGTCACGCGTCGCGTCGACCAGACGCTCAGATAACTTTTTGAAAACCCGGAGAGCCTCGGTACCCCACGGACCAAGGGTCTCGACCCCAAAGGGAGCAAATGTGTAGGCTCTGTCGAGACCTGCATATTTTCGTCTCTTGAGATCGTCTCTTAAGTTGCTTAACAAATACCGAGAAGAAATTGTTTATCTACCTACTGGATGGCATCTAGGCAACGCAATACTTCCAACAATGCTTAATTAGTAGAGCTGTGTCAACACATGACAGCAGTTTTTACACACCCCACACAACTAAATTAGTAGAGCTGTGTCAACACAGCAGTTTTTACACACCCCACACAACTTTTTAGTTACATTTTTCGACGTAGTCACGCGAATGTTCGGTACCTACGCTATCGGACATAACATTATTGTGTCAACATAGACGCGCGAATGTTCGGCACCTTTATTTTTTTCTTTATTTTCTTCTTTTGTTTCTTGAAACCATCAAACCCTTCTTGTGTAAAAAGGCCTACTATAAAATATCAGATTATCTAGAGGATAAAAAAGCTTGGGACGCGATTTGCTCCAACTCGAAAAATAACAACTAACTAACAGGCTAAAGGTTTCTTCGTCGCTTCTTTACTTTAGTCTATATGCCGAAGCGACTGAAATCAAAAATATCACTTTATTTCCGTGTCAGTGTTTAATTATTAAGAATTTGACCTTTTCTTAGTGTACATTTATTGTATTTATGGAAATAAAGAGATTTTGACTTTTGACTTTTGACTTGGCCGAGGAAATTTTACGAATAGACTGGGTGGGGTTTAGGGACCAGAATTATGTGGGACTCGACGTCCTGATAGGGACGTAATACCCACTAAAACCTCTCCGGTGACCCCTCTCTCGCCATTTTCGCCGAACCACGGGAACATTTAAACCTACCGCGGCCCGACTGGCGTCCCCTCTTCCTCCCATACATAGCCGGCGTGCCCACCATTCCACACGCTCGCCTACCCTATTCATCCCTCACGTCTCCTACCCCCGATTGGGGCACAGTTAGGACAGACACAGTTGAAACCGCGAATGTCGACCTCTGTGCCCAGATGGTCATTTCTGCCCCATACTACCAGGTGTGGGTCTCGCATACACACACACAAATACTCGCACTCTCACTCAAACTTGTTCTAACATACCTACGCTATCGTCCATAACATTATTGTTTGGACACAGTCACGCGAATGTTCGGTACCTACGCTATCGTCCATAACATTATTGTTTGGACATAGTCACGCGAATGTTCGGTACCTACGCTATCGTCCATAACATTATTGTTTGGACATAGTCACGCGAATGTTCGGTACCTACGCGAATGTTCGGTACCTACGCTATCGTCCATAACATTATTGTTTGGACATAGTCACGCGAATGTTCGGTACCTACGCTATCGTCCATAACATTATTGTTTGGACACAGTCACGCGAATGTTCGGTACCTACGCTATCGTCCATAACATTATTGTTTGGACATAGTCACGCGAATGTTCGGTACCTACGCTATCGTCCATAACATTATTGTTTGGACACAGTCACGCGAATGTTCGGTACCTACGCTATCGTCCATAACATTATTGTTTGGACATAGTCACGCGAATGTTCGGTACCTACGCTATCGTCCATAACATTATTGTTTGGACATAGTCACGCGAATGTTCGGTACCTACGCTATCGTCCATAACATTATTGTTTGGACATAGTCACGCGAATGTTCGGTACCTACGCTATCGTCCATAACATTATTGTTTGGACATAGTCACGCGAATGTTCGGTACCTACGCTATCGTCCATAACATTATTGTTTGGACATAGTCACGCGAATGTTCGGTACCTACGCTATCGTCCATAACATTATTGTTTGGACATAGTCACGCGAATGTTCGGTACCTACGCTATCGTCCATAACATTATTGTTTGGACATAGTCACGCGAATGTTCGGTACCTACGCTATCGTACATAACATTATTGTTTGGACATAGTCACGCGAATGTTCGGTACCTACGCTATCGTCCATAACATTATTGTTTGGACATAGTCACGCGAATGTTCGGTACCTACGCTATCGTCCATAACATTATTGTTTGGACATAGTCACGCGAATGTTCGGTACCTACGCTATCGTCCATAACATTATTGTTTGGACATAGTCACGCGAATGTTCGGTACCTACGCTATCGTACATAACATTATTGTTTATTACAGTTCATTGAAGTCTTCGTATGCTTTCGATAGGACATTCGACCTTTTTATCATTAAGTCGAATTTAGCAAAACGGATGCACACATCACAACACCCACTTAGGTAATTATCGAACGAATACCTACGATAATGAGTTCAATGCCCATAAACAAAGTACGTAATTGTTTGACTGTCCGATATCATTGGATAATATTTCACTCGTTATTACACTTTCACTGATTATTTATTAGTTTCTAGGAATGTGGTTTTATATTCTTATTCGGAATGTTCACTGCAGTAAGTAAGTAGAAGCAACGTTACAACTGTTCTGATAAACGGACTTTTAATTTCATGCATCATTCATCGGAACCGGTTTATTTTTCATAAGTTACATTATATTCCATAATTAGGTTTTATTTCACCAGCAGGGCTAAGATGCGCGCCACGAAAGACGTCACGTGATTATTTTTGTGGTCGTCAGTTGTTTTCTCGTTTACTCTAACATGCGCACCGAAATATTTAATACTCGTTGTCAAGTAGTCCGACTCGCGTAGACATAGCCACCCAGACGAACACCCGTTTAGTTTGGATGGTTTTTGTGGCTGCATGGAAGAAATAAACTAGTTTTCTTAGTTTTCACCTTCTTATTTGTAGTTTGATCATTTTTACTGGTAGAATGGTAAACAGTCGAAAAAGCCACGATACAAAAAAAGAAGGAGAAGCTATTTCAACATTTGCGCGCGAAAATCTCCGCCTCAACTTCTTATTTAGTACCGATTGCAAGATGGCATCGCCCAAAACGGTAGTAAAAATAAAATAATCGTTCAGTTTAGTAGCTACAATAAGTATTAGGTATCTAGGTATGTTTCTATTATGCTCTTGCCTGACCCATGACCTATCTGATAACAAGGCCAAGAAAAATGTGAAAAGTACATGATGTGCTTCACCCTTAGCGCTCATAGTAGAACTAAAACATAGTTCTTGGAGATATTTTACAATAATACGTAACCTAGGGACCTACACGTTATCGTAATGCAGGCACCGTTCGCATCGCAAGCTTCATCTTGTGTAAAACACCTACACACTTAATATTAGAACTTGAATACCAAAAGTGAATTTATTAAGTACATAAAATATATACGGTATTAAAACGTCAAAAAAACTGCGCCTAGACACCAATTAGTTTGCCTTCCGAAGCAGTTTGTCATCATGTTACACAACTACTTGCAATGCTTTGTAGTTAGGTACGAAATCAACGTAGACTATGAGGCTATATTTAGATGAATAAAATAAAGCTTTTGTAGAGAATGGGACCAACATTTTCGACCATTAATCTTCCAACAGAGATTGTCCATGGACATTTCAAAGTTTGTTTCTAGTCAACAAATCAAGTTCGCGTGTGTCGACCTAATTATAATAAACTCTTTCTACGGTAATGGAAAATCCAATACTCAGTTTTTTGCGGGACGATGTCTGTCCGCATTTAGTTGATAATGTTTTTATAACCCTGGTAGGTAATTTTGCTTCTTTAGTATCCTGTTTATACGACTTATGTGCCATTTGTGGTTTGACCAGGACATTTTTTTAGTAGTTCCTGTGTGTTTAGGTATAGTCTGTTGATTCCTTAGTAGTAGGTATTTTAAGTATATACTGATATCCGGCCAGGTGATATCGACCATGGCTGGTTGATCGTCATGGAAGAGGCTTCATCAAACGGCGTTCAATGATTTCTTAGCCAGTGGCTGGACAACACAAGTATTGGACGAAGATGGAACTGCTTTGGATCACGCCATAGGACGACAAATGCCCCTAAATTCTGAAGATTATTTAATAATAATAATAAATAACGCTGGACAATCCACACAGCATCATCTAGCCCCAAAGTAAGCAGAGCTTGTGTTATGGGTACTAGATGACTGATAAACTTAATACAATACATAACATAGATAGATATTTTTTATTATATATAGAAAATACCCAGAACACCCGGAGCAAATATTTGCAGATCGTACAAACATTTGTTCCAAGGCGGGAATCGAACCCGCAACCTTCTGCGTTTTAAGCTATTATTATGTATGGCTTGACCGCAAAGATGGCCTTACAATGAAATGGAACTATTAATCGAACCTAAGAAAGAGTGGAACTTTCGGAGCGCCGACTTCCTTAACTCGACCTGGCTATCGAAATCTTCTACAACAAGATGAATGAATGCTTAGACGAGGGTGTGCCCGCCAGGCGCCACGCGGAACTCGAATACCGCCTCGGATGTATACGGAAGTATACACGCGAAATTATAGGAATTATTAAAAATAAGTACTTTCACTTTAATATATTCAAGAAATTAGGAAAACTATTTAATCAAGAGGTATACAAGTACTACAGACAGTTAGTTACAATTTAATAGATATGGCTTTTAAAAACTGCTTATCGCAGACACATACTAATATCATACGCGATCTTTTCAAATTCATAATAACTTTTAACTTTTTCTTCGTTAATATTGCAGACTTTAACTTAGCTTTTTCTCTAAACTGTATGAATGCATAGCGTATATAATATTCACACTGTCATTTAGCCGCGAAGGCCATTTATTAGCTTTATTGTTGCCAGGTTCTTATTACTTTTTTTTTGGTGTTTATATAAGCTGTAGGCCTTCCTTAAATTAAATAAATAAATAAATAAATTCTGACAGTACCTCAAAGATAAGCGCTAAGACAGACCAACACTCGAAGAATTTAAGATAGAAAGAAACAAACAAATCTTTATTTATAGCACATACAATGTAAATAGTAACTTAAGATTAACCAACACCGTAAAAACTACATAATAACAATCTCCTCTCCTCCGCGCTCCGTCTCCTGACCGCCGATGACCTTCAACTTTATATGGTTTTTGAAACGGACGACTGCTTGGCACACCAGCGCGATATTGATCTTGTCGCTGACTGGAGTGAAGTCAATCATCTCTCTTTTAATGC
The DNA here is from genome assembly GCA_963662085.1 of Eupithecia inturbata. Classification (NCBI taxonomy): domain Eukaryota; kingdom Metazoa; phylum Arthropoda; class Insecta; order Lepidoptera; family Geometridae; genus Eupithecia; species Eupithecia inturbata. The sequence continues at coordinate 715,426 of OY759180.1, read as the reverse complement.
CTCCAACTGTAAGGCCTTTACATGTCGACGCTATCCCATTGTGAACAGCTACTCTTTGTCTGGGGCTCCTCTTGAGCGTGTTCAGAACATACGGGACCTTGGACTGGTGATGGATCCGAAGCTCAACTTCAATGCTCATACAGGGTATATGTAAGCGAGCGTGCAAAATCTTAGGATTTGTAACGCGTATAACCAGGGACTTTCCCGACTTACGAGCGGCGATGATGTTGTGCTATGCCTATGTACGTAGTCATTTGGAGTTTGGAGCGATTATTATTAGTATTATTTAAGGTTTACACACTGTCGTGATCAACCCGTGACCACGACAGTGTTTAAACCTGTTGAAACGTCGGGAAAAATAGGTAGGTAAATAAACGCGATACATACCCGTTAAATAATGCTAATAATAATGTGTTCAGATCGCGTATAAGTTTAAAAATATTTGGAGCGATTGTTTGGGATCCTCACGAGGACAAGTACAGCATGTTGGTCGAGAGGGTACAGAGGAAGTTTGCACGTTATTCGTATAAACGCTTCTACGGGTATTATCCATACCTCTACCCATCCTTGTTCGTCTCTGGTGCGGTCGGTCTGGACACTCAACACTCGAGGCGGAAGCTCCTCCTGCTTATGCATTATATCATGGTGCTGCGTGGTAGAGTTGACAAGCTTAACAGCAAATGGGCCTTGTGGTCCCGAGATGGCACATGCCGCACTTGGTAGGCGCAGTAGGAGCTGTCGGCCCGCGGCGTCGGCCTGTGCTATTTGCGCTACCACCCGGATATCGAACGCGTGCTGGGGAGAGCGCTCCCACCCCTAGAGTACTTATATACCCTCCTAAACGAGTTCAGCTCTTCAACTGACGCCGACGTATTCTTTGACAGCATCACCAAATTACACGATTTGATGCTCTAATTTTTTTAACTGACTTCAAAAAGGAGGAGGTTCTCAGTTCGTCTGTATGTTTTTACTTTTATGTATGTATGTTACTTGATATCTCCGCCTATGGGTAACCGATTTTACTGATTCTTTCACTTTTGTACAGAGAATGATCCCGAGGTGGTCCCATAAACCTTTTTTTCGCGAGGGATTAGTATTTATCCCGTTAAACTTAAAGAGCAACATAATATTTTTGGTGAATCACGACTATACTAAATGCCAAATAAGGTGGCAATACCGGTCGTTCACGTCCTCCTCCACAGTAGAAGTAAAATTATCGCTATTATGTCGCTTTCCATACAAACTTAGAGCGATACCGGTGTCGCTAGACTATTGTAGTACAAGCATACTAGGAAGCAACAAACAAACAACACAACCCAAAAAAGTTCGAAATCGGGAATTAACTACTGACTTTTTACGTTTTCAATGAATTCACGTATTTTAATATTCTAAAATACCAGAGTAAATTATTATACCAGAGTAAATAATTAATGAATAATATTATGGTTTATATATTTTTTTAGTCATGTTAATGTATAACATGACTAAAAAAATATATGAATTGTGTGTAACATAACAATTGAAGTATCGAAAACGTTTATAAATTCAAACTAACATAGGTCTATAATTTTATGCATATTAATAATAAGTTTCCAAAGACTTGTATAAACCTAAAAAATTCTAAATTTTAGGTTGTGCCCTTTTGGAGATAGGTGAATGCCCTCTATTGCCACGTTATTTGGCACCGAGTATAGCTACTACAGTTTTGGTGATACCTGCGCCCATCGTTATACATCTTGATCATTCTTTTGTTGTTGTATTAAAATTGATTTAAAAGTGTTCCCCTATAAGTTTGATTCTCGTGGAATTGCTATGTGAGCTATAAAACGTAGGTGTGTAAAAATTAATCACAATAATGATCATTTTACTATCACCTAATGGTTTCCATAGCAACGGGCGTCAACAGTTTCACCCATGTGTCATCAAACTAAATTAGACTTGAATTATAACTAGATGTCGTCAGTGTAAACTCAATTTTTTGCACGTGAACATAGACCTTCAGGGCAAGTAAGGGAGGGGTGATTTCGTTTGTCCGAGACATTGATGAATGTTATCTAAAGGAATTTGAAGTCGGTTTATCGTTTTTAAAACAGGCCAAATTATTTGTATTTTTTGACCTGTAATTGCTATTATTGCCTATTTATTTTTTACGGGTTTGTATTTTATACTTTCCAATAAATTGACCTGCTACTATAATCTGTCCATGACTAATGATTTGTTTTACATCAACTCGTTATTTATTTTTAATTGTTAGCTAATGTTTTATGTTATGCGTAATAATATTTTAAATATAATTTTAGTTTGATGTTTTGGAATGTATGTAATTCTGTAAGTCAAAATTTAATAAATAAATAAAGCGCTCTCCGCCCTTTATCCCAAAAACGGTAGAGCGTATGAACAAATGTTACGAAAATTTGTAACAAATTTAGTGTTCTACAAGATTATAATAGAAGTCACGTCATTGGAGCTATAGAAACATAGATAATTGCGAAAACCGAAAAACCTTTGACCTTGAATTAAGTACTTACGAATTCAATACGATATTTTATTTGATATCTGAGACAACATTTATAACGCCAAAATGAAGGTGAAACGTTTTTTGTGATGTCTGACTTTTTTAGTACTTCAACCTCCGTTGGTCCGATATAAGTTTTTGATATATAAATTATAGTTTAAGAAACAGGATCGATTGGCGTCAAAAAAAGCTAAACGTCTCAGACAGATTACGAATAGTTTTAGCAGCACTGTTGAATACTTGTATGCCTATTCCTTTGCCCTGCTTGCCGTAGCCGTATAAAATCAGTGATTTAGAACAGAGTTAAAAGGTTGTAGCATACCTGGGCTGGCTTTAGAACAGAGTTAAAAGGTTGTAGCATACCTGGGCTGGCTTTAGAACAGAGTTAAAAGGTTGTAGCATACCTGGGCTGGCTTTAGAACAGAGTTAAAAGGTTGTAGCATACCTGGGCTGGCTTTAGAACAGAGTTAAAAGGTTGTAGCATACCTGGGCTGGCTTTAGAACAGAGTTAAAAGGTTGTAGCATAGCTGGGCTGGCTTTAGAACAGAGTTAAAAGTTTGTAGCATACCTGGGCTGGCTTTAGAACAGTACAACAGCCTTCTGCTAACTGTCGCCGCGTGGACAGAGTGCGGTCATCCAAATTTGAGGCCGGTGTTCAATAGATGTGATTTGTCCTTGTAGGTTGTCGCAGATCAGGGGCGCACCGCTACCGCACAGCACAAAAATGTGCTTTCAAATGGGCTTTAACTCTTAACATTTAGATTTCATATTGACAGCAACGGATGACAGACAGCGCGCGGGGCACTCGTTTGAAGCTTGTGGCGAATACTATATACTTATTCTGTGCTTGTGGGAAGCCATTTTTAACCTTCTTTTAAGTTCTTTTTTTTATTTCGTTCAAAGTTGAGCTTCAAATTCAATTTTGCTTTTTTAAAAACTTTGCGAGACGATTAAAAAAAAAACTAGTTATTGTTAGCGAGTAATTTTGGCATCGATAGAATTGTGCAAAAATACAAATTAAAACAAAATACAAATTTGGAGGCTACGCCGCATATTTTTTTTTAAATATAAGTTTGAATGCAAACTTTTGTAAATTTCGAATAAAAATTTAAAAAATTGACAAAATCTTTCGTGGGGCCAGGAATTTTTTTAGGGGGTTGAGAAGGTAGTAAAAACCACCCTTCACCCCCAATTTCAATTTGGCAAACTATGTACCAAACACCCTGTATTATGTCATTGTAAAATGTATCAAAGGATAACAAGTTTAAGTCCATATATAAATGCGCGTTGTTGTGCTGTGCGGTAGCGGCGTTGTATTAATGTACGCAGAGCTTTAAACGCCCTCATTGTATGCAATGACAGATTGAGATCTTTCCAAGTCAAACACCCTCAAGGAGCCATAAGACCATTCTTTCTTTTTTCTTGACAAGGTTCAGCTTTTGAATGCAACCAAATACATGGAGAATAAAGCGTATACTAAATTTGTTCCAGGCACAATGTTTGCGCGCATGTCGGTGCGAGGCGGCGGCGCGCGCGCTACGCTCCGAGACGCGCGCGCTACGCTACCTCGACGACGTGGTGGCGCTGCTGCGCGGCGACGTCGCGGCGGCGGAGTGCGCGCGTGCCTGGCCCTTCGCAATCGGACGGCGCCAGCCCGGGAGGAACTACGTCGTGTGAGTGTGAGGTGAGGGACTCGAGGCTTTTACAGCTTACTTACTGGCAGTGATTTGAAGTGGATATCGGTATCCGACAACAGAGATCGCCACTTGTCCCGGTCGCTGGCCGTTTCAGCCCAGTCGACGGTAGCAATAACACGATATCAACACCTGTATCGAAAGTATTTGGCATGGTAGCAGGTCGTTGTAACCCTTTTATTATAAGACATTGCAGACAGGCACGACTTCACGTAGAATCTGGTAAAAATAATACTGGTAGTAGCCAGTATTTTTTACAATCAGAACAATAGAAGATGATTTCTATTAGTTTTAAAGTAAATGAAAGAGCTGGCATGTAAACTTCCCCACCATTTAACCTGCTAACCTACCAAACCAGTTAACCTTTGGCATGCTAAACGTCTTACTAACTATACACCTTGAGACTAATTATACCGAGCCCACGGAGCCGGCTCGGAGGCGGCACGGGTCTAATCCGTTACAGAATACCTATTTCCTTACCTAAACTACCTTCAGCTTGTCAGGGCTACGCGGAAAGCAGGGAGGTTTGATTCCACCTTTTGCATAGGAGTGTGTGCCCCTTTCCATAGCTCAGCAACTGGCTATGACATTGGAAGAAATTCGAACACAAATGATATCTTGTCTTGTCTCTTTGTAACTCTCTTAGTTCGTTCCAACCTCCTCTGCGGTAACGTCTTTTCGATAAAGTTTAGTAGATTACTTTAAATGTGGTCTTTGTATTTTTTTAAATTCAACAACCACTAAGGACCCACAATTTATTTATTAGAACTCTACCTCGCTCCCCAACCACCTTCATCAAGTATTGTGCAATTCTGGTTACATCAACCTGTTTTCTATACCAAGTTTCCACATCTAATTCCTCCTTAGTTGCTTAAGCTTTGTGCCCACAACCCTCGGTACATCGGCCTCTAACCGCAACTCTATGTAAAGATACCTAATTCAGATTTGCAGGAAAATGTGAAGCTTGCAAGTTGTTAAACCTATTTTAGAATGTGCATAGCATTGATTTATAATTTATTTGTTAAATCAGTGTACCTCCTTTAATTAATTAATTATTCCATCAATGCCGTGAAATCTCTAAAATTTTACTCCAAATTATCGAAGAGGCGGAACTGATCGTGATCGGGTTTTTATGATGCAATGAGTTCCCAGGTAGTAGCAGTAGGTACTATAGTAGTAATACAATATACCTCTATATAATAGGGCGTCCTATTGCATACGTGGTAGGACAAAAAAACATTGTGTGGCATTGTTCTAGAATTTGAGATATTTCGTATTTTAATTATTCAAATATTAATCCACAAGGTCCACACCAACGAGCTAGTGGCCCGCGATTTAAATTTTCGCCGCAACCATTATAGTTTAGTGGAAACATTCGTAGAGTTTAATATTGATGTTAATTATTTGCAACCCTAGGAAGACTGAACACGCACAAGAGAGTGACCAGCTTCAAGAGGCTACAAGTATGTAGTTGTAAATTAATTAGTCCGCCATGAAGTCACCGTTCAGGTTGATTAGACCCATATTATATTTTTCTTCCTCACTCTTTAATTTTGTTCTCAAACTGCTCAACAAAAACCCTAAAAAGTCTAATTAAAGACCCATTAGAACTTGTTAAGTTTTTGTTTATTATTTAGAACAAATTAACTTATGCACGAACCCGGAACAATATGTACCTAATATGTTGCGTAATATAAGGTAAACTTATATTACGCAACATTATAATAACTTATTATACCTTTCTGAGAATGTTTTGTAAGAAAAGTTCCGTTCCAGGTAATTTCGTTTCCTTACCGTTTTCAATTTTTAATAATTTAATGTAATCTCTTGTTGATTATCCTATTATTATATTTAAACTTAATTAAATAGGTACGAATATTTATTTAAAACTTACACAAACATTACAATAACAGGATAAAACAATTGCAACTAGTAATTAAATTACACATATCTAATTTCTAAAAATGTTTGACGTCACCAGAAGGCAGGGTGCCCGGAATGCTGGCAGCCTTGCCACGTTGAATGGCATGACCGATATGGAAGCCAGCCTTCCGATCACCTGTCACTGTCCTATTAAATGAAATAACAATAAATAAAACGCAGCCGTAACTTTTAATGATCAAAATAGCTTGCCTACCGCAACTAGCATGCTACTTGACCGACGAAAATATTCCCAAACCTTTCTTTTCCGTTGTAATCTGCTCCATAATCCAATTTATGATATATTTTGGAGACGATGTACGTCCCGATATTACCATCGCATTTTACATTTTAAATTGAATTTTGGCAATAAATAACACCGAAATCTATTCATGGCGTGAATGGGTGCTTAATATGCATTGAAAATGGTCAACAACTAAGTTACTGTTCGATAATAAAGTTACCGAATTTATCGATGAATTGCATTCCCATTCCACTGTATTAACGAGCAAACATACATACATAATGAACGGTCCGACTGTCCGTCCAGTGAGTCGGTGAAGTCTGCAATTAGAGGGGAACCGAATGTAAACAAAGTAAACAGTCATTATGAGCGACTGTATAATTATGAGGCAAATATAGAAAACTCTGCTGGTTTTATGAGGAGTTGTTTTCTTTTGTTGTTTTACTCGTATCTATGATGAATAATACATCTGAGGCCCAGTCCTTTACTAGAGTTACGTTAAGATATTTGTGAGGCTACCAAGAATATATATTCTTGGTTACCTATTACCGACTGTCCGTTGTTATTGATTACTGATATGTATATGAACGAATAGTCTCTCGATACATCTATTGGGAAAAGGTATAATGAGTGGTCTTATTGCTACAAGCAATCTCTTCCAAACAACCTTACGAGAGCTTCACAATAATAATTATATATAATAATAATAATAAATAATTTATTGTTCTCTTCACACAATGAGCTTACATTTACAACTAAAATAGTAGCTTTAACTATAAAAGCAACATTGCGCGAGACTGGTGCCTGCGTTAGGTTTCTAAAAAACCTGTGTTACAGGTCACCAGGCTCCCACTCCGCGGCAGAAGTGCAGTTACTACATGTCAAATTATAGCTCCGTTAACAACATTATGCCAAGTGTACAACTTAAAATAAAAAAAAATAATTACTGAAAAAATAAAAGCAAAATTTAATACTTAATTAAAGATACGCAAAATAACATAGGAGAAACTTTATAAAGTTAAGGTTTTAATTAATTAGTAAAACAGCATTCCTTGTGGTGCAGGGCCGTGAGTGTGTGTGTGTGTCTGGGTGTCTGGGTGTGAGAGTGCGTGGATTTGATGTGTGTTTGGATAAGGTCTTCTGAGGACACCAGTCTCGAAAGAGTTTGGGCAACAAGAGATCCCTATCCGCATGGCAAATGAGAAGATGATAAGTAGACACAATTCGGGTAACAAGATGGCAAAGATATAAATAATAACATAAAATATATTTCACTAGTTTCTAAGATTATCCACCGTATGAGCCAGGACATAACAGACATTCTGTTAGATCGTAATTAAGGCTCTTTAGGTATTTAGTTACCGTATGTTTGCAACTATATTTGTGCAGGGGATAGATATTAAGGGACTTATTCAATTTATTATAGAGAAAGTTCCCTTTAGGACATCCCAGTGCCTAAATATCTCTACTGTAGGATGACGAAACGGGAGAATTACAAACATGATTATCAATTCTAAAGCGTAAACTTACTAAACATTGTATCTTACGGTCTCGTAAATTACAAACTAATTGGAGATATGATTTATTTGTTTACAGAGAGCCGAGCTCTACCAAAGGACCAGGAGGCCACACAGTATCTACTCGCTAGTCTTATCTTCTCTGTGGTAATTTGTAGTCATTATTTCTAAGATCTCAAATCTTGCCTAGAATAATCGAACATGCTTCTGTAGCCTAGATCTTTTCAATGTTTTATCCCTTACTAATTAAGTAGGTATCTAGTCTTCATCTCACTAAAGAGGAGAGAAGCGGAAATGTAAAAAAATAACCAATAGCACTACTACAAATAGCTCCACTTGAACATAACGAATCCACGACATTCCATTTATTGGTAGGTTTAATACATCTCCGCTTCGCTTCGCTTCGCTCTGCTTTGGTGTCGAAATATCAGTTATGTGTAAAATAACCTAACAACCTTAATGTCTCAAAACCATAAGTATCAGTTATCATTACGATTGTAGAGCAGTCAAAGTTTATCTCTTCTTCTATGGTGAACCATTTTAAAAAAACGAAAGCTCTGTTTATGAAAATGAATAATACCTAAGATATTATGTTCTCATAAGTAGGACCTACACGTTTATAGTTGTAATAGATACCTACTCAGCTGAGACTGAATGAACGTCGGTTAGTGATCGTTGTAAGATGTAAGTAACAAATAAACTAATTACGAAATTATGTATGGAAATAAAGTTATTTCACTTGTTTAATGTATTTAACACTTTTTTAACAAATCAATTTAACACTCCCACTTTCATTAGTCGGTGTTGTAAGTGAGGAAATAATAAAAAATAAAAAATTTACAATTAGAGGTTTTCTAAATAAATTAGAAGTAGGAAACAGCAAACAATATGTGCCTATGTTTACCAACTTAAATTTTATAAAAGCGGGATCAGTTGACTAAACAAATGTAATAAAATTAATAATTTAGACAACTCGTCCCGTGGGATGACTTTAGAGCGGGATCAGTTGACTAAAGAGCCAAAAAAACAGCATTAGTTAATTATTTATGTAAATTTAGCTTTATCTCGGTAAACAAAGTCAGTTAGATATCAGTGTGTCTGACTGTCCTTGACCTGTGATGATAACCCAACCACCTAGGTGTTACGTGTGGTATGCAGTGGGTGCGGTGTGTTGAACCTTCGGTAACACAACACTAGGTACCTACCGCTTGTTGGTTCACCTACCATTTAGGTCATTCTGTTTATTTTGTAAATGGTTTGATTTTGGTTTCTATGTTTAATTAGATTGACTGATTGTGTTGGCCTGGTGATAGGTAAATCGATTCTCGGCCCGAAGATATTGAATCTGATATTGTTTATTGTTAATTTTTAATGACGAAGATAAAATAATGTTTTTTTTTGCGTTGCTTTATTTTGTTGTAGATTTTTCTTCTAGGAGTGAGTAGGTATTACCTTGATCTCTATCAGAGAGTTTGACGCTAACTGGCGATGGAGTAAGACTCATGGATAAAATACTAAATTTCAACTGTCTGCAATTCAAGGAACAAAATCCATGCTCTTGTGCTGTTATTTTATGAATCCAGATAACGTCGTACTCTACATACATACAAACATACTCGCGTATATACCCGCATAATAAAACGGTTGTCTGGTGATACACTCGCGTGCAATGAATGCTCGCGTTGTTTATCGCTCACTCTGTCCCGCAGTTTAGCTCGACTTACATCCGCGGTATTGTGAGCATAAATCCCCATAAGGCGTGGTTAGGCAATAGGTACTGCACGTCTTGGAGCATTGTGTGAGCTGGAGGTTTTGAATGGTGCCGGCAAGGACCTGCGAGTAGGTACAAGTATGTATCCGAAAACAATTTCAATCTGTGACCTGTTTCAGTGCTTATAAAGGTACCTACCGGATTCTTTTACAACTTCTAACCTATTACATCATCGTTTAAAGTAATTACAATTTGTGTTAAGGTACCAGATGACTGATAATTATAACATTTATAACTTAGTAGTTGTTTTTTATAAATACCTGTACTAAATGACAGGTAGAAGGTTCAATAAACAACACTGTGATTGTGTATGGTAAAAATATTTTTTTTGCGAACCATAACTTTACCCCTATCAGCTAGTCTAGCCAAGTTGCAAATCTATGAACGCTAACGCTATAGAAAACTTAAATAATGTATGGGAATCACATTTATATAACGCAAAGTCACGTGGTCAGAACAAACGAATCGAGAAACCGTAGCCAAGTTTACAAGATAGCGTTTCGTCAGCACGAATAGAATAGAATGTTGTTTATTCTAATACGGTGATCGCTATACCCCATACAAAATGGTAGACCAGTCGCACTTTTGACAATCGCTAACGAAACGAATTCTAAGTTTGTGATCGCAAGGCCAGCGATCGCTGAGACCCAGTAGAAAACGATACAAAATGGCGCATTTGGCATCAGCTGTTCTAAACGAATAATTTTTGTGATGAAGAAGTGTAAAATAAAAATTATTTTTTGGACTACATTAATACAAATTTGCCCTTTAGCATTCCTTATTTTATTGTGGTGTGCCCATAATGAAGAAGTGTGGTTAAATCGCCGAACGGACCCGTATATCGTGCCTGTGCTTAGAAACTATTACAAGAAATGTAGCACACTTTATTTATGCAGCGATTTCGTCTAAATAAACTTACTTTCATGACTTTCGAAAGTAGTGTAGTGGCTACGGTTTCTCGATTCGTTTGTTCTGACCACGTAACTTTGCGTTGTAGAAATGTGATTCCCATACATTATTTAAGTTTTCTATAGCGTTAGCGTTCATAGATTTGCAACTTGGCTAGACTAGCAGAACCCGAAACGCTTCGATAGCGCGATCTAGAGCTCCGTCAAAGTTAGCAGTGACATCTAGTTTTGCGCGCCTCGAAATAGTTTACAATGTTTGCCAGACATACCAAGACAAAATGCGTATATTTGCAGATTATTCCAACATTTGTTCCGTGGCGAAAATCGAACTTGCAAGTTCCTGTATCTCAGGCGGATCCACTGCGTCACAGATCCTATAAATTAATCTTTGATGGTTTCAAATAATTTAAACATTAGACACATAAAGACAACAACTTAAAAATAATTTACAAAATGGCGTTTACTGACCCTCATCAGGGATTGTTTTGTCAGTTATAAACCGATTCGAAAATAGGCACGTCATCTTCACATGGCTAATTATGAGCCTCCGGCCCTGCTTACCGTACGCTCGACAACAAAAAAGCTTAGTTGCAGAATACCGAAACCGAAAACTTAGAAACTACATTCGAGCCGTTCTCAAGAAGTAATGTTTGTCAACTACTTACTCATTGTTTGCAACATGATTGTCAGCACTAAGCATTGTAGGAAAGACCTAAAATAAGAAGTCGTGCAAATTCTGCAAAAAAATTAAGAACAAGAATGTGATTTTCATGTTAAGTACGGGACTATGTTTATGAATATTGTGTTGAGTTTTGCCACAGAAAAGGTTAGGTTTAGTAAATACCTAAACACGAAAACATCCAGTGGTTTTATTTATTTAGTCAGAGTTGCTGCAAAACAGAAAAACCAAAGAAATAAACAACAATGAAAATACTTTTTAAAAGTTTGAAGCAAACATTTCCTCCGTCTCTATAATGACCATGTCAGAGTTTCATTTTAACAACGCCCTCGCCTGCACTTTGCATGCAATCTATCATCATAAACCTTGTGCCAGCGAGTCTTAACTCACTTTTCCTTCCGTCTGTACAAACCACGAACTAGCAGCTAGAGAATTTTGAGCTCTAGCATCATTAGCTACAGTTTGAATTAGTGTGTAATGTGGGGCCGTCTCGTCGCCCTGTCACTGGCAGAGATTAGAACCCTCGACCCTCGAGGAGACAGTCCCCCCCCCCCCCCCCCCCCCGCGCCGTGAGCCCCTCCGTCTCCTTTCTGCTGACCGAGTGGCTGCAAACTTACGCGAAAGTACGAGTGTGGATGCATCGTTATGAGCCGTGTAGAGCTACACTTTTACATATTTAACAAGTCTATGGCCTTGTCGCATTCTAAACAAGTCTAAGTGGGCACTAAACTGCCGTCTTATGATTTTAGACTGTCTTTTATGAGCTTAGTTCCAGGGGTTGTCGGCAGTACAACCTGACCACTGATGTATGGAATCTCAAAATTGTTTTTTGTAGGGTCAAGTGTACGACCTGCCGAGACAAGCCGTTGGATTATTGAAATTGGAATGGCAACGGATTGGGTTTTCTTTTAAACGACAATTCATACCGCGTCATCTAGCCCCAAAGTGAACAGAGCTTGTGTTACGGGTAGGTACTATAACGGATATAGTTAATAAGTACACTTAATATTTTTTATTAGAGAACACCCGAAAAAAATATCCTGCATCCTGCATGGTCCTGCATGTTCATCGAAATGTACAGTAAGGACACAATAGGTTGTGCCCTACTCTGTCACTTATCGGTGCAAGTAGACAATAGGCATTTAGACACAGTTTGAAGATAGGCAACAGAGGCGCGCACACACACACACAAAAGACTGTAGTGTGTATATGTGTGTTTAAACACTGTGGTCATCCATTATTGATCGGAGTGAGCGAATATCTCGGTGGCAGCTTGGGTGATTTGGTTGCATGGTGAAATAGTCACTTCCAGCATAATAATAATAATAATTTGATAGGTGTACTGAAAATACTTTTGAAACTTGGTGGTAACTTGGTGAAGCCAAATCCTTCGAGGGATTTTGAGATAAGGGGGTCCAGAGGGGGGTTATATCAATCGATAAAATCAGATGGCGTGTCATAAGAAAGGTATACTTGAGTCATCAAGCACATACCCAATAGAGAGGAAATAATGGTCTTTCGAATTTCGAAACTGATCAGTGTTTTTTTACTAATAAATGTCAACTCTCGCTCGCTGTACTAGTGTTGTACCGATAAATCCGACCGATAAATAATTAAATAAAATAATGTATCGATACGCGCGATATAACAAGAAGTAATTAAAATGTATCAATTTGATTAAGTTACTTGATCAGTGTTACTTTTAATATTAAAATAATAAAGATGCCCTATGTACTCCCGCGATTCTTATGAATGGTAACTTCCTTTATAATTCGTTCTTTCTATCTAATATAACAATAATAATAAATAACGTTTATTGAAAAAGATTTAAGACTTAAAATTATTACATCGTTGATCCCCAAACTAGGATACACCTGTATCTTGGGGACCACCTTCCATGGGTTCCATGGGGACATTATGTGATGGGTCTCCTGAGGACACCAGTCTCGTAAGAGTCTGGGCAACAGGAGACCCCATGAGTGTGTGCGTGTGTGTTATGTGTAGTGTGTGCGTGTGTTTGTGTTTGTGATTGGCGCTCCTGAGGACAACGGTCTCTTAAGAGTCTGCGCAACAGGAGACACCATTCGTGTGTATGTGTGTAGTGTATTTAAGGGTTGTGTTTGTGAGTATACAACCATCTGATAGTCTACACTTAACCCTACGTAGTACGTATCTGGTGAACGCACGGGTGTGTGATGATCGGGCGGTGGTACAGACACTAAACTCCTACTGTAGGAGAACCCAGTGCTTGGTACTTTACCCTACGTGTGGGCGTTGAATGTAGGTACACACGGGTGTACACAAGCACAAGGCGATCCTACTCACTATTACCTAATCTACGTAGCCTACTCTACGTAGCCTAACACTAGAGCATAACCCCTACCTATGGCACCTACATATATTCGGACCCTAACCACGTATTTTAGTCTATCACCCCTAACAATGTAGCCCTATTCATGTGTATGTGTCCCTATAACCCTATCCCTTACCATATAAGTGTACTGAATAAATATATAGATAAAACGGGATATCTGTTACCAGGAGACCTAAGGTAACAGACGGAAGGTGGGAAGGAGCAAAGGGCGTGTACGGCGTGCAATGTACACAGGAATGATTTTCTCAATGCCGGTCAAGCAGACTCACAAGACCGATCAGATACTAATGGCTAAGGGTGTCTTGGCCACAGTGAGAGGATGCTGGAAGCATGAAAGTGTAGCTCCTCCAGCGGGTGCTGGGAACTTCTGGGCAGCTCGTCAGCGGATTGCTGGAACCTCTGGGCGGCTCCTCCAGCGGGTGCTGGGAACTTCTGGGCAGCTCGTCAGCGGATTGCTGGAACCTCTGGGCGGCTCCTCCAGCGGGTGCTGGGAACTTCTGGGCAGCTCGTCAGCGGATTGCTGGAACCTCTGGGCGGCTCCTCCAGCGGGTGCTGGGAACTTCTGGGCAGCTCGTCAGCGGATTGCTGGAACCTCTGGGCGGCTCCTCCAGCGGGTGCTGGGAACTTCTGGGCAGCTCGTCAGCGGATTGCTGGAACCTCTGGGCGGCTCCTCCAGCGGGTGCTGGGAACTTCTGGGCAGCTCGTCAGCGGATTGCTGGGACCTCTAGGCGGCTCTTCCAGCGGGTGCTGGGAACTTCTGGTCAGCTCATCAGCGGGTGCTGGTACTTCAGAACTGCTCATCAGCGGGTGCTGGTACTTCAGGGTCCGTAGGGTCTTCGTAGAGGGGGAGGAGTAATACTCGACTCAGTGTTTCATTCCAAGTGATTTATTTAAAAAAAATGTACAGTTTATATACTTAATATCTAGGTAACACGTGCAGTCGGTGTAGCGTCGACGCAGCAGTACCTGCTGAGTCGACGCTCTATTGATTTTTGGACTTGGTATGGTAGTAGGCTAAAAGATGCTGTAACTGCGTAATGCAGTTACGCTTACATTAGTTTCGCCGTTGACTTGGCTCGTTTTAATTAAGTTATTATACATGTATTTTGTTATTATCTAAGTATTATATAATATTAATTTAGTTATAATAAAACATGTTCAATGGTTTGAACAGTGAGTATTAGAGCAAATTAGATAGCTTCTCCTTTTAGGGGGTAGATTTTTGTCGTAAGGTGTTATTTTGTGTTTTTTTTAATATTACATGTAGTATGGATATCTGTCTAACGGTAAGTAGTTTACATTCAAAATATAGTAGTCTAGATGGGTAAGGCTTGAATAACATGACCTTTAAAACGCATCTTTGTGTCATATAACAGTGGCACACTCAATACATCCGTGTATTGAGTGTGAGTGTTTGATTTCTTTTTTTTCCATAAATCATTAATTCAGTATTATTGAAATAAATTATTTTCGCGACGCTCATAGTTTATCAATATTGACTATCGATATCGATAAAAATATTTGCTTGCCCAACTCGAGTGTGATGCTTGACTTTGACTTTGAATCGGAGTGCAGTGGTCGCCGGAGTGATTTGGCGGAATTGTTGTCTAAACAAAATAAATGACATTTCCTCTCTACTGGATATGTGCTCGTCGATGACTTCAGTATATTTCAATACTATTGAAATTATTTTTCTAATATGCTATCTGTAGATTATATGCAACAGTCTGCAGTTTTGAACTTAATCGTTTCAATTGTAAATACTATTTCTAATTTGTTTTTATTATTTGATTGTAATTTTCTTTGTCAATAAAGTAACCATAATTTTTTCTAATGTGTAGTTTTTTAAATAATTACGAACCATCTCACGAGGGCTCTCATGAGGCAGAGACTCTGAGTTCGTAGTTCATTTTTCAATGGGATCAGATTTTTTTCTTTTAGTGATTGTAATACCTGCTCTTATTTGTTTTGTTCTGAATACGAAATTGTATATACCTTATATATATAAATTAGATTTTAAAAATTAACTACCTACTTATTTTTCTTTGATATTTTTGTGTCATACGTAACGCATAAATTATATACACTATTTATACATTTCATAAAATTCTAAAAGTTATCTTGCCCCAAAAAAGTTTTTATGTATATAGCTAGTTAAAAACAAAGTTTTAATTTTTTTTCGAAATTCGTGTGTTCTTCTAATGGTTTTCAAACATGTTTTCCTTTAGTTGACCTTACCTTGAACATTGTCATTGATTTCCTAAGATATTGAGGATAAACTAGAGGGACCTCACGACGTCATTGTCAGGGCTAAGGGCTAAGTACTAGCTTATGAAACCAGGCAGGAAATAAAGTTGGTAACTATTCAGGGACCAAACTAAAAATAACGGAACCTCAGGGCGCGCGTAATTGGCAGCCCCTTACTCCTGCCGCGCCGCGCCGCGCCGGGGCGCTGCCAATGAATAGCGGCAATTTGGCGAACATTACGGCATGGTCGGCGGTTTACTTTATAATAATCGCTTTGGCCAACCAATAATAAAATATCACACGTTAATCATCTACAAAATCAAAGTATTTTTACCGGAGAATATTCCACATTCCGAACCCATGAGTTACTTATAGTCCTACATAGTCCAACTATACACCTACGTATACTTGGAATTACTTTATCTATGGCCGTAAGTATAACATTCAGTAAGTATAACATTCAGTAAGTATGACATTCAGTAAGTATGACATTCAGTAAGCAATCGAATATCCGTAGCAGTTCGTAGCATGTGCTACGAAACGGTAGAGATCGTCTAGAAATAATAAAACGTAAAACACATAAGGCGAATCAATAAGTTTATTCGTCTGTAAAAAATTGCCAGCTGTAAGCAATAAAATACTGGTTTCTGCCAGCGAATTCACACGTTCTATCGAAATACTAGAATGCGAAAGCCACTCTTGTCTGTTTGGTATTTTTTATCGCCTAAACGGTTGCGTGGACCGAAAAGATATTTAACAAGGTCAGCTGCGTCCTGAAGAAGGACAGAAGTTCCGTAGGTTTCTTTTCATCTGGGAAACACACGTATGAAGACGCGGCCTGAACTACTTAATAAATAGAAGCCTTCGAAGGTCCCTACTGTATTGGTTCGTAGTTTCATAGTTCTAAGCTATGTTAGAGTATGTACGCCTAATGATTTGTCAAAGCAAGCCTCGGGCGGTGCATTAATCACGGCGCTATACGGGCGGGCCACTATGCACAGTGGGCCGGCTCGGGCGCGTCCACAGTGAGCCGTAATGAACTATTGTCGCTATCAATAACTGCCATGCCGCCTTAGGTTAGGGTGTTGGGGTGTTGCAGGGACAGGAACGGGATAGTCACGACTATGGATAAGTTTAGAGAGTATGAGTTATTCTGAAAACTTGCAGATGGATGAATATTTTCATGCGAACTTTGTAGAGGCACAGTGAGAACACTTTTTCCAGAAGCTAATATTGTTTCAAGGGGTATATTCTTTATTTTTACAATTTAAATTATTTACAGAACATACAATAATGCATATGAAAAAGTTCACCTACCTTCATAAAAGTTTAGATTTCACAATACGCAGAGCTCAATAGACTCGACCACTACAAACGAGACACAATTTTTTATTATTTTTTTATTATGTCTTGAGAACTAACACAACAGTTTTGCGAGATCATGTGCGACGAGGCCAAAATCGATGATCAGCGAGATCAAGCACAAACTTTCCACAGTGATCATTGCATCCGCTCCCTACTTTAAATGTAACATCCCGTTTCGATCTAAAAGGGTTGCGCAGTACAGGACGAGCACAAGCACGCTGAGGTAAGCTATTTCCAGCGCTTCAGTCAGGCGACAGCTATTCACGTGCCACATTGCAGGGGAAGATGAAACGGAAATCGAACAAATAAATACCTAGTGTTGGACATTTTGACGCAGCCTGGTCCACACGTGGTAGCTGATGACTGATCAAATTTTTTGTATAAATGTATAACGTACATTATTATGAATAGTAAACATCCAGACCCGGAACAAATAGCGGAAGATGGTCTAATTGTTTGTCCTGCAGCGGGAATCAAACCCAAAACATCTGCGTCTCGGGCGGACTTTAAAATGTGCTACTGAAGTCGTCTTTAATATTAATTTCAATTAATTTTACCCTAAAAAGCCTTCATAAAGAAAATGTCCCCTATTTCCATACGACTGATTATATGAATCTTCCAACGGGTAGTTTGATTCTATGGATGGACATATTGAGGGCATAGAGACATGAATAATTAAAGAGGCACTTGCATCGAGCACATACCCATGGTATGTCCTCGATGGGCACTTGCGATATGAAATACACTTCCTGAATGTAAATAAATCAGAACCAGACAAATGACTTCCAATCCAATCACAATAGGGCTGTAGAATGATTATTCCATCTTTACTGTAAAATCCTTGAACTATGTGTGCCACATATGTACGCACACAGTAAGGGTCCAGTCGTCGGTGTGAGTGCTTTGATAGCTGTATTTAGAGTGGGCAAGCGACGGTCGACGGCGGCGGATGTGTTGACGGGCCATCGGCTGTTGTGTCCCGGACGCAGGCTGTGGCTGGGCATGTACCTACTAACTGTACCCAACGGATCTGTGGGCTAGGCCGTATTTGCACAAATCAAATGTGGGTGTCGTTACTAGCATCTACTTCACGACACGCCCTCTTACAGTGACATGAATACGAATTTTATAATAACAGTATTTCTAGAACGGCGTCATTTATTTATTTATTATTTATTTAATTAACACGGTTATTAAAACTAATTACATTAATTAAAAGAAAACAAAATTACGTCATTAGTTACATACAATAGTCATCGGACAAAGAATTAGAATGCCAGTAAAATTCATAGTGATTGTAGGTCGTGTTTAGTTTATGCATCGACGGATCAAGTCGGGCTGAACTCCGTTATGCAACCCTTATATAATTGGGCGCGCTTAGACTTAAGCAAACCCGACAAGGGTAAAGATTAAATACTTACAGTAGAACCTCGGAGGTTTAGTCAACCGCCACTAGAGCGAGAGGCATTTGACCGTTCCATAAGTTCATAAGTAAATAAATCATATTAGGTTATCGATCTACAATTCGTATGTAAATAAATTCGTTATGAGGTCGTAAACCGCGGACTAGGTACCCCTACCAGCCCCGTGGGACTAGGCACCGCGCACCGGGCTTCATCCTTTAATAATTAAACGCGGCTTCCCACTCATGTCGCCGATGAAAAGATTTGAAATCACACGTAGGGTTGCTACAAAGGACGCGTTGTTTAATTGTTGGTAGAGACTTACCTCCTCTTAATCTTAATCTTTAGTTATTGTCCGAAAATCTTACTACAAGTTCGCAACAAGTTTATTGCTAAAAGAAACAAGGTTCCATTATTTTTTTTAAGGAGAACATTTTTTTAAATCCTGCCAGAGTTTAAACTGTTGTAAACCAGAAATATCATCACCAAAACAAAGCCTGATCCGTCGATGCATGCACTCCCCGCTTGCACAAGGATTTTAAAAACCTCGACGAATTAATGTTATTACAAACATCATCATGCCAAATTGTAATTCTAAGCGGTCCCCATAATTCAGGAATCAGTTAAAACTGTAATAAATTCCGTAATATCGCGGGGGCGCATCGCGTGCCGTCCGAGGCACTGGCCTGTTTCACTCCCTTGTAATCCTTTACTATAGCGTGCCGTCCGAGGCACTGGCCTGTTTCACTCCCTTGTAATCCTTTACTATAGCGCTTCTATAAGCTTCTAGTAGCTAACAGAATTAAATAGTTTAAACCTGTAAATAATACACACGAATACACCGTTTGTTTCTGGTGGCATCTTTTTGGTTTTGAAAGTCAGCCGCACACTTTCGTGTTGATTATCAACCAAACTCATGCCACCTAAATCATTTTCCGTACCTCTAGATGTAAACAGGCCGATGTTGGTAATGCCTAGTTTATGTCTTGGAGAGTTTTGTTTTGTTTTGTTTTATTTGGGAAATATACAGTACATAATACCTAAAATTAGAAACATAATATTATTAGCCAAAGGAATTTCCACTGAGAGTGTCTCTTATCATATACCTATACCTCTATACCTTAGTCTCGTTTTATTTTTTCGTTCTGAAACCAATCATAGCACAAACTAGTTAAGTTTCACTATGACACTAATCCCATGGCAGTTGGGGTGGCCCATTGTTTGGGACGCTACATGCGTCGACACACTTGCGCCATCCCATCTTCCGAGGACATCCGTGAGGGCTTGTGCGGCGGCAGATTCGGCCAAGGATCTCAAGACTCAAATATGCAGGTCTCGACAGAGCCTACACATTTGCTCCCTTTGGGGTCGAGACTTTAGGTCCATGGGGTACAGAGGCTCTCCGGGTTTTTAAAAAGTTATCTGGTCGAAGCGACGCGTGACCCGAGAGCTGGTGGGTATCTGGCGCAGCGCATCAGCATTGCCATACAGCGCAGCGGGCCAATGCAGCCAGCGTCTTGGGGACGCTTCCGACTGGTACTGATATGAATCAGTTGAGCTACCTGAAGATTGTTTGCAGTTAGCTTAATTGTTTCAATCGTAAATACTAGATCTAATTTTTTTTTTATTACTTGATTGTAATTTTCTTTGTTAATAAAGATGTATTTATATATAAGTTGACTTTCATAGTCCGTTTTACACCATAGTTTGGCAACTTGTCGCCACAGTTTCTGATATTATTTTGTTAATTAAGTACAATTTACACTGTCAATTTACAACTTTATTGATGCTTACCGGCGTCGTACAGCTTGCTGACTGTTTTTGGAATGTCTTCCACCTAGGTACATTATAATGTGTGCATAGATAGAAAACCTCACCTGTTGAATGTATTCTCCAACTATTGCAATATCCGGTGTTGCCACCCCATGGTAAATAATTGCCTGGATATTTACACTTGTCTGCTCTTTATCTAAGCTCGTTGCTGTCACTTATCCTCCCGGTTTTGACTAAAACCAGTAGGAGTAGCGCCCTTTTACAATTGCGCTTTGAGTTAGAGCAAGAGAAGCTGCTTAGTTCCCACTGTTTACATGGGTTTTTTGTTGTTTAGTCAGTAGACCGTACTTAAGAAGTCTATCTGTGTAATCTACCAGGTATGTATATATATATCTATGTAGTATATTGTATTAAGTACATCAGTCATCTAATTCCCATAACACAAACTCTGTTTAGCTTGGGGCTAGATGATGCTGTGTGGATTGTCCAGCATTATTTATTATTTATAATTATATTGTTTGTAAGCTTAGTTATGGTATAGACACCTAACTTTATAAGTGTACTTTGTATTGTTTTAAACTACTTAATTTCATTTATTTTTATATTTTTTTAGTTATCAATTTTGAGAAGGACTTCTTTGAACGTACCTAAATAAATTAGATTTTCCCGCCCAATGAATGTATTGTCTAAAAACTCAGTGAAAACCTCGCTAAGTTTAAAACAAGTGACGCTTGTGCTACAAGTGACGCTTGTGCTACAAGTGACGCTTGTGCTACAAGTGACGCTTGTGCTACAAGTGACGCTTGTGCTACAAGTGACGCTTGTGCTACAAGTGACGCTTGTGCTACAAGTGACGCTTGTGCTACAAGTGACGCTTGTGCTACAAGTGACGCTTGTGCTACAAGTGACGCTTGTGCTACAAGTGACGCTTGTGCTACAAGTGACGCTTGTGCTACAAGTGACGCTTGTGCTACAAGTGACGCTTGTGCTACAAGTGACGCTTGTGCTACAAGTGACGCTTGTGCTACAAGTGACGCTTGTGCTACAAGTGACGCTTGTGCTACAAGTGACGCTTGTGCTACAAGTTCGCATCTGATTGAATAATAAATAAACCGCGGGAACCTCATCTGAGACTTCCAATTGCAATACATACCACAGAACACAGGAGTGCTCGTGTATCGTGTCGGAGTGAAACTTGTACAATTGCAATACATACCCCAGAATACAGAGTGCTCGTGTATCGTGTCGAGTGAAACTTGTACAATTGCAATACATACCACAGAATACAGAATGCTCGTGTATCGTGTCGGAGTGAAATTTGTACAATTGCAATACATACCACAGAATACAGAGTGCTCGTGTATCGTGTCGAGTGAAACTTGTACAATTGCAATACATACCACAGAATACAGAGCGCTCGTGTATCGTGTCGGAGTGAAACTTGTACAATTGCAATACATACCACAGAATACAGAATACTCGTGTATCGCGTCGGAGTGAAACTTGTACAATTGCAATACATACCACAGAATACAGAGTGCTCGTGTATCGTGTCGGAGTGAAACTTGTACAATTGCAATACATACCACAGAATACAGAGTGCTCGTGTATCGTGTCGAGTGAAACTTGTACAATTGCAATACATACCACAGAATACAGAGTGCTCGTGTATCGTGTCGGAGTGAAACTTGTACAATTGCAATACATACCACAGAATACAGAGTGCTCGTGTATCGTGTCGGAGTGAAACTTGTACAATTGCAATACATACTACAGAATACAGAGTACTCGTGTATCGTGTCGGAGTGAAACTTGTACAATTGCAATACATACCACAGAATACAGAGTACTCGTGTATCGTGTCGGAGTGAAACTTGTACTACCTGTGCTGTTTCATAAAGCACTGCGGTTTAATTGGCGGAGGGCGCAGTCTTCAGCGCGACACCGCGGAGTCCAAACCTCACCGCAACCACCACGCGTGGGCTCTTCGAGACGGCAACAGATTGTCGAGAGATCTTTGAACAGTGTGGTTAGAACTTTATAAACTTTGAGAATATTCCTTTCAAGCCTTCTGGGAAGAGTATAGATTGAGAAGTTGTGGAAACAAGAGTTTCTCAAAGAGAAACTTGACTGAACAGTTCTGAGTGAAAGTGACTTGAAATGAATAATCAATATTGACATAATATCTGAGGATGAGGCTCTCGCGTCAGTGAAGTAGAATTATTTGCACATGAAATTCAGTATTTGCTCTCATTCCGGAGGGGATGTCCAGGGGTGTATTTAGGACTGACTTCACACCAACGCCGCCGCCGCTAGAATCCCCCATTTCACTTGCCTACTCAACTCGCTCTGGCAGGTAGTGTTTTCATTTCACTTGCCTACTCAACTCGCTCTGGCAGGTAGTGTTTTCATTTCACTTGCCTACTCAACTCGCTCTGGCAGGTAGTGTTTTCATTTCACTTGCCTACTCAACTCGCTGTGGCAGGTAGTGTTTTCATTTCACTTGCCTACTCAACTCGCTCTGGCAGGTAGTGTTTTCATTTCACTTGCCTACTCAACTCGCTCTGGCAGGTAGTGTTTTCATTTCACTTGCCTACTTAACTCGCTCTGGCAGGTAGTGTTTCATTTCACTTGCCTACTCAACACGCTCTGGCAGGTAGTGTTTTCATTTCACTTGCCTACTCAACTCGCTCTGGCAGGTAGTGTTTTCATTTCACTTGCCTACTCAACTCGCTCTGGCAGGTAGTGTTTTCATTTCACTTGCCTACTCAACTCGCTCTGGCAGGTAGTGTTTTCATTTCACTTGCCTACTCAACTCGCTCTGGCAGGTAGTGTTTTGCTCACTTCATAGAGACTTGCTCCATATGCTATAACCTACTTTCAGCACAATCATTCTTAATTACACCTTTCAATCACCCCCTTAATGCGCGTCTGGTCCCTCGTGTGATGGAGTAGGTACTCGGAGAAAATTAATTGGATGTGCAGAGGGATTCCCTTTGACGATCGCCAGTTACTTTTGTTGTGAGTAGGTATGGCAAGTTTTAGCTAACGTGAATGAAATCCCTCATGATTTTAAATACATAAGTAGGTATTTCATGTAAAGTAGTTAGTAGTTCTGCTATGTTACTCAAACATATTGAATAGAATAGAACAGAATATTTTATTTTATTTGCAACTCAAATAAACAAAACAAAATACGATTAAAAAATAAAATAAAAACAAAGCTTAGGTACTAGTTTTTGCATTGAGTCACAAAGCGGTCTCTGTCTCAGCATGAGCTAGCTGTAAAAACATTACAACCAACGCTGGTCTTCCGACAGAGCCGTTTGGTGACGACACGGAAGATAACACATAATATGAAAACACGAAACATTCACAGATATAACATTAAAGAAACATAATTTACTATTAGAGTTTAATGTACTCATAATTAGTAGGTATTCATAGCTAATATTAAAATGGTGAAACTATGAGCCGCTGTGAAGATGTTTGACCACAGACAACGACAAAACTATTACCTGAATGGATTGGACTGAAATATTGCACAGATGAAGATCTGAAAGTGGAATAACTTAAAAGCTAATTTGGATTTAAAAAAAACCGTGCCTAGCCGCGGGCCAAAGCTGGTTCGTCAATACAAAAAAGTAATAACAGAAGAACATCCTAAGCACCTACATAAAACATTCAAATAAATACTAATTTAAGAAACCAACGAAAAGCCACATTAAAAAGAAGAAAAATATAGTCCAGCTGGATTCAGAAACGGAAAAAGTTGTAGGAATAATTCAAAGCAGGTTTAAAACGAACTCCCCCGGGCGTGTTTAGGGAGGCCCGGCCATAGTGCGGAGGTGAGCGCAGCGGGAGCCCACGCTCCCACTCCCTCATACCTGCATGGACGTTATTTTGGTCACGAAATAAATGAAACAAGAGAAAGAAAATCTTAGCTTGGGGCAAACATGGTAACATGCTATTGTACTTACATATAACAAAAAGTCTTACGAAAAAAAAGTCGAAAGTTTAAATTTTTTGAATATTACATTCTTGAAGAGGAATGGTAGAACAAAACACATGCGAGTGCCGGATCAGGAAGGAAGAAATACAAAACGCTACAGCTTGTCGCCCTCTCATCAGCTCTACCAGAGGGGTATAGCCATGGGGCCGGCGGCGGGGCCCTAACCTAATGCGAGTTTTAATTATGTACGCGCCGGACGAACATCCCGTGAATTAATATGAAAATATGCTATATACATACGCACTCTAGAGGTACACTCTGTGGTTTCACTTTTTTGTTCCCTTCAAAGGTTATTTATAAAAGCATAATTTTTATCATTACACGAGCTTCCGCGTTTGTTTTTGGATGGACTTACCCGATACACGCGGCAGGCGGGGCGGGCGGGGTGGTGGGGTGCCCCGCTACAGCCATCATCCATTATTAATATTAAATTGAGTCTGCTACAGTTTATTGCAACTCTCTCTGCACGAGGATCTCATTTAATGCGGTTTCGTCCGCGAGGATTTACTGAGCTTAGAATTAAAATGAAACTGTCTAACAACTAGAGTGTTTTATTTAGTTTTTGTAGGTAGAGTAGGACGTTGTACGTACTAGCAGTGTCTAGACGTAGAACATGTAATAGGTCATAATGGTAATTAACATGTTGCCTTCTTCGTATTAACAAAAAATATCAACCGCAATGCAAAAATTAGATTGTTCTGAATAAACTAAATACCAACTTCGAATCCCTTCATTTTTAATTCTCACAAGGTTTGTGGGACAAATACTAATCGATCGGGAATTAAAATTTCCACGGACCACCTCGGGATCATTCTGTATACAAAAGCGCAATCATTTTCGAAATTGTTCTATAATTGTCGGAGAAATCGACGAACATACATGCATAAAAAAAATATACATACACCTCATCCTTTTTTCAAAGTCAGTTAATAAATAAAGAAAATTTCAATCAGATGTTCGTGCAACAACTCCTAGCTTATTCTTGTTGCTAGCTTCGTAAAAGTTGCATCAAGTACTTACACGGTACAGCAACAGGTTTCTCATAACATACGATAATCATACACAGCACAAAAGTAGTGTTTATATATTAGGTCCTTACATATGAAATTGGCGTTTTTCGTACTGGCCACTTTAATCACAAATTTCTCCTCTTTGGTAAAGAATTCCAAATTCAAATTTGTACAGCTATAGACTCATGTATTTGTGCTTCGATGATCGTCATTCATTTGTTTTGTTTTCTTCTGTTTTTTTCTGTTTGCGTCACTCATTTTACAAAATGGAAAACTTAAAATATCGCATTATTTACGAGTACGAGTTCCGCCGTGGCACTAGTGCTGCGGAAACAACTCGAAGGGTGAATGATGTGTATGGCGGTCGTGTTGCAAAAGAAAACACAGTTCGTTTTTGGTTCCAACGTTTTCGTTCTGGAAATTTTGACCTGCAGAACAAGCCCCGTGGACGGCCTGAGACTCAAGTTGATAATGAAGAGTTGAAGGCTATTGTGGAAGCGGATCCATCGCAAACCACGTCCGAGTTAGCTGCAGGCTGCGATGTTAGTGATAAAACTGTTTTAATTCACTTGAAGCAAATTGGGAAGATTAAAAAGCTTGAAAGGTGGGTACCTCACGAATTGACTGAAGCAAACCGGCAAACGCGCGTCGACTGCTGCGTTACATTACTAAACCGGCACAATAATGAAGGTATTTTAAACCGAATCATTACCTGTGATGAAAAATGGGTTCTTTACGATAATCGGAAGCGCTCAGCGCAATGGTTGGATCCTGCCCAGCCAGCCAAATCCTGCCCCAAGCGAAAATTAACCCCAAAAAAGTTACTTGTAAGCGTTTGGTGGACTAGTGCCGGTATTGTTCATTACAGTTTTCTCAAATCTGGCCAGACTATTACGGCTGATGTCTATTGTCAGCAATTGCAAACCATTATGGAAAAGCTAGCGGCTAAACAACCTAGGCTGGTCAATCGCTCCACGCCACTGCTGCTTCACGACAACGCTAGACCACACACTGCGCAACAGACGGCTACTAAATTAGAAGAGCTTCAATTGGAAAGTCTAAGACATCCTCCGTACTCCCCGGACCTTGCTCCAACAGATTACCATTTTTTTCGAAATTTGGATAACTTCTTGCAAGGGAAAAAATTCAACTCCGATGGGGCAGTCCAAATCGCCTTCAAAGATTTTATTGATTCCCGTCCGACTGGTTTTTTTAGTAAAGGGATCAATGAACTACCTATAAGATGGCAAAAGTGCATAGAAAATAATGGTTCATACTTTGATTAATTAAATATATTATATTAAAAAATATTCGACTTTTTGTTCCTCCCATACAAAACGCCAATTTCATATGTAAGGACCTAATATTTAATGTCAGCTCGTGCCTTTCTAGAGCAAGGTAAGTAGTAGGAGTAGTGATGGCTACAATTTATTATCAACGAACCCGATAGCTGGTACCTGCACAATAGAAGTCGCGTGTTTGCGGACGATATTGGTAAAAAACAAAGGATATAAATACAATTAGATGCGTTTGTAACAGTATTGAGGTTACTAAAGGTCGTTATCCTATTTTCAGGATAATAAACAAAATACGTTGTGGGGCTTTCGTAGCCGTAGGACGTCTACGGAGCTACGGCGTAGCATGCCGTAGGACGTCTACGGAACTACGGCGTAGCATGCCGTAGGACGTCTACGGAGCTACGGCGTAGCATGCCGTAGGACGAAGTAGGCTCTACGAGATTTTGCATCCATTGAAAACATCGATTTTTCATAATTATTATTATGTCCTAGCCGAATGTCGGCCACGGGCGGCGCCAGTCTCAACGGAGGCGACCCATGTGTGCAAGCCATATAATAGTGCACAAGTGTGTGCGCAAACAAAGTTTTATAATGGCGGTTGTAATAACATTATGCTAGCACAGAAAAAAATATACCAACACTAGCTTCTATCCGCGGCTTCACACCAGATTTTCCGGGATAAAAGGTAGCCTAAGTATTAGGTTATTCCAGGTAATTATGTTCACAAAATTTCAGCCCTATTCGTTCAGTAGTTTTCGCGTCCATCTATTAATCTTTCCACCTATCCGTTCAAACTTTCGAGTTTATAAATATTACTTAGTGTGACGTTAGTATGCGCTTGTTTTAATATGCTGTATGTAATGATAATGCAGTATTTCGTACAGTATTCAACAGTAAAGATACAAGCAAACAAGTACAGTGAAACGGCTTACAAATAGAACATATTAAGTTATATTATAATAGACATAAGTCATACATTTATAGTACGAGTAGATATACCGTTAAATCTGCTCATTGTTCGTTCCTACAAGTAACTATAGTAAAATAAAATCTGTGCCTGCATTAAACAGTATTCTAGTAGAACTCTGTCAAAGCGACAAATAAAAGTAAATACCAGGAACACAGCGCATTTTGTAAACGGCCCGTTAGCACAGAAGTTACGACAAAGAAGATAGGTAATTTACGAGTTTTGTAATAGGAAGCCTGTCTCCTCCGACATGCGATCCTTACATTTCGCCTCAATATTCGAGCTATTCTTACTTTATCCTCATTCTAACTTGGTGAAACCTGTTAACGATGCAACTTTGTGTACAGTCAGGTTCAGGTAGCAGGTAGTACCTACAGCTGCGACTTTGTACAACAATCATCTTTTTACGAGGTATAAAAACTATCTTAGTTTCACGAACTCATTACGGATGTTAGCGCACTCACTCTGAAATGAAACGTTGGTATTCTTCCCACATAAAAAGGTTCGTAGTACGCTTACATCCGTAATAAACAATATTCTTCTCACATTCTTCGCCTTAAAACAACGTACGTAGGTACCTAAGTACTGCATGTGCATACGTTACTCGAAGCTCCTCTGATCTTTGGGCAAAACTAATATTTGTTGACCCCGCAGACCCCTTCCTCATTTGACCCATAGAAGGATCATTGTCGTACAGCTAGCATCGCTGTTTCTCGGAATCTTGAGCGCCTAGTACCGCCATCTAGTGAGGAATAGTAACTACTCGCGTTGAGCCGCCATCTGCTGGTAGGTAGTTTGAACGTAGAGTCATCTAGCATCAGGTTGCATTACTTTACTTTTCATAGCCTCATGTTAGAGGGCGCTGTATTTTGTGTTTGAAGAATTTATAGACGGCGTGCTCAGCGGTGTGTCGAGCTTCTAGAGAGGTGTGTTGAATAAAAAGCTTTGCGTTTCTTCATAATTTGAACTGAAAACGATAGATGGCGCTGTTGAATATGCTTAAATTCGTAACACCTTTTATAGGGGCATTTAGGGGTTTCATATGGGTTTACTTGATCAATGGCAAACCAACTTTAGAAACTTCTGTACGGATGGTGTCAATTTTGATATAATTAACATCATAGACTTACCAACCTTTGCAAAATTGGCATTTTACACTGTTGAGATTTACAGTTGCGTAGAAACTCTTATACGAATCAGAATTCCTTGCGTTCCTTCCACTGTAATGCCTACATTATTCAGTCAACACCGGCAGCACAGGGAGGCACTAATCATATTCAGTCAACACCGGCAGCACAGGGAGGCACTAATCATATTCAGTCAACACCGGCAGCACAGGGAGGCACTAATCATATTCAGTCAACACCGGCAGCACAGGGAGGCACTAATCATATTCAGTCAACACCGGCAGCACAGGGAGGCACTAATCATATTCAGTCAACACCGGCAGCACAGGGAGGCACTAATCATATTCAGTCAACACCGGCAGCACAGGGAGGCACTAATCATATTCAGTCAACACCGGCAGCACAGGGAGGCACTAATCATATTCAGGCAGTTTCCTGTCGCATTACTCATAAACGGATGTGGTTCTCGCACGCCACTCCACTATAGAAGCCGTATAAGATGCTTTCATGGTCGCTACTTACCTCCACACATGGTGTCGGGGCCACTCGTCGCTATGGCGTTCGCGAGCACAGTCGCCCAAGAAGATCCAAGTAACATCA
Source organism: Eupithecia inturbata (assembly GCA_963662085.1). Lineage (NCBI taxonomy): Eukaryota > Metazoa > Arthropoda > Insecta > Lepidoptera > Geometridae > Eupithecia > Eupithecia inturbata. The sequence goes on along the minus strand of OY759180.1, from coordinate 686,002 downwards.
TTATTCCACATCCCACACTAATCCTGCGCTAACTCGAGTATTTCTCACAGATCTTTTCCTTCATCCAATCGAATATGGTGCAATTTCAGCTAGTCGCATGTCGCACACTCATTTTCTTGTCAGCAAAATATTTCTTCGCGATCCTATGCAATGCAATTAAGATAATTCTTGATCAGCTTTGCATGTCACTCATCCATCAACTTCCACATCGCTGCACATGTTACCTCGCTTGTTTTGTTGCCCGTGGTTGAGTGGGTTTCGGTTCTAGTTATGGCGAAGGGTTCAGAGTTACAGAGTGCCTACAACCCACCTTCCTCAGCTAATAAAATCTTTTCATTTATCTGCACTTATGAAGAATGTTAGTTTGACCGTCTGTTTCACGAGCTTACATGTTCACACATAGAAACCAAGCTTTATCATTCTTTCGTAAGAATGGTACGGGTGTAAATGAGCAAGTCATCTTTTCGCTACTAAGAACCATGCACCGTCATTCTGGCTTCGAAGGTAACTTTGAAATAAGGTACAGTAGGTGATTAACGCCCCCCTAAGTTTAATTTGAATTAGCTTTGGTATTACATGTAATTTTCATTTACATGAAAATTATTAAAACAAGGTTCTTAACAATAATAGTATTATTTTATGAATAAAAAAATAACACTTTCAGATTAATTTTACTAATAATTTCTATGTATTTCAAGCTTTTTAAAAAAAACCCTATTTTGGGAGTTGTTAAAAATTATGTATCTAATAACGCCCGTTTCGAAAACTAGGCTTTTAATGCTAAAATAAACTTACTAGAAAAAAAGGTATTCGTACAACCAAAATCTAACCTTGCGTTATCTTCATAACACTAAAAATAAACAAATAAAATCAACATTTAAGATAAATTTGGTCTAATTAAACAATACACCCAACATCACAGGCTATTTGTGTTTGGTCATAATAATGGAATTTTTTGAGTATTTGCATATAACATGATTAAGTACTTTGCGTATTAACTGTTTTTAAGACTGAATTAAGATAATCGTTGAATGTTCGTTGGACGCAATTAAACGAATAGCGGGTTATAACACCCGAAGATATTAAGTTATAACATAAAAAAATTATTTCTACTAACACAATTTGACAATTCTTTAAAATTGCCCATCTTCTTTATTGCTCGTGTTCGTCGCGAATTTTTATACTTGAGAGTTATGGGCTCACTGACTTCATTTACCTTTTCGCAGTCTTCTTCTCTCTTTTTACGAGGAGACATTTTGATGTACCTTAAATAATATGATGTTAACAAATAGAGGTACAATACATAATTACTAAAAACTAAAAATAATTACGTTAAAAATGCCTTTTGACATTAACGCCCATGTAGGCTATTAGCGCCCAACGGTTATTTTACTGTACTTTATTACCCAGGAGAGCGTTATTAATCCAAATGACACATTTTTGGAAAATAATAGCAGAAATCGACAAAAAATATTTAAGCAATAGTATAATAAGTTCATCTTAAAGTGAATCAAATGTAACAAAAAAGTATTTACAAAAAGAAAAAAACCAGCAAAACTTACGATTTCTTCGCAGCAGTTATTATAACAGCGTGGTACTTGACCGACCCTGCCGGAACGCGGCGCCTCCCTCACTGCTACAATAGTAGCGCGAGCGAGCCGCCACTCGCCACGCGCGTTTTTATTGCTTATTCTATGTGTGCATGGAGTTTTTACTAAATAACACCATATCTAGTGTGTTTTCGGTTACCAGGGCGTTATTATACAAAGGGCGTTAATCACCCACCCTACCTTAGGTAATCTTTAAACATTTTGTTACTCAAGAGAAGGAGAGAAAATCTCGAAAATCTCGAATATCACATGTGCGTGATGCCCACAAATAGTCATTTAGTAATATGATGCAATTTTGACTATCCTTGGCTCTTTTTACACATCACCGCTCTGCTAAAAACTGGGCTTAACTTGCACAGGAACACTTTTAAGTGTTCCCAAATCTAAGTGCTTACATAAATTGAAGACGTGGAATTAAAGTGGTGGAGAGTAAACACCTACCACAAGTATTTCAACTTAAAAGGTGTTTTCAAGTATAGTTAAAACTATTTGAATCTTTTATTACCGAATAAACATTTGTATTATTGTAGAACTAAGTGTTCCCAAATCTGTGCAAGATATTTAAATCGTCAAAAACCATTGAACCAAACATTAAATTCCTTCCAAGCCAAAGGAAAATCTATGCAATATAACCTCCCTTGTAGACCGCATAAACCCTTGACGAGTATTTCGCGTGTCATAACAGCATCGTTTATATTCACACACCCACACATGGCACTTCCACTGCCTGACACCTTCGCACCTGCCTCGCGCTGGCACGACCATCCATCACTCGCGGGCATGGCGTTGACGAGCGCGCTCGCCTACGCCCACGCGAGGCTCTCCGCGGACATTAACGGTATCATCATCCGACAGCATCCATGCACTTACACCATCATTGAGGTACGCGAAAGTTATTCTGAGTTTTTTATGCACGGTAGATGACAGGATCCTTACACAATAAACCATCACCTCAACATCATCATTGAGGTACGCGAAATTGCATCCGTGTTTGTAAGTATAACCTAAATCAAAATTATGTAGAGAGATAATTTCATTTTGGCATGGTTGATAAACGAGGTGTTAATCTAATCAAATTTTGTCGTTTCAATTAAGTATAAAAAGAATGAATTTATTTTGTTTTATTATATTATTTCGGATTAGTGCTTTTAACTGCAAATATGAATGAATGGCGTGTCTGCTTAGAGGCACGTAGAATAGTTAGTATTCGTACAGCCAGTTCGTTCACATTAGGTCGGATCGACCGACAGTTTCACTGGAACGATGAAGGTGTCGAATGCATATTGGCGTAGGTGTTTTAATGGCGCTGTTCACATTAGGGCGACACAATACAGTTTTATTAAAATAAATAAATAAATAATGCTGGACAATCCACACAGCATCATCTAGCCCCAAAGTAAGCACAGCTTTTGTTATGGGTACTAGATAACTAAAAAACTTAATACAATACATAACATAGATATATATTTTTTATTATATATAGAAAATACCTAGAACACCCGGAACAAATATTTGCAGATCGTACAAACATTTGTCCCAAGGCGGAAATCGAACCCGCAACCTTCTGCGTCGCAGGCGGACCTTCGCCCGCCGCGCCACATCGGTCGTCAATGTGTAGTTTATGTGAACAATATGCCGACACCTTTAACGTTCTTGATAAACTGTCGGTCCTGGGTAGACTGGGTAGAGCCCTGTTAGCGCCATGCATCTTGGGTGGTAGCTAAGCTAATCACATAAATAAGTACCACACAAGTTCACCTAATTTATATAAGTATTGCACAGAGTTAATTATCTAAAATCTAGGTTGACCTACGTTAAGTTTATATTAATCTAATGTATCAGCCAGATTCTTTAATTGAGTAGGTACCTACGTAATAAGTATAACGAGTAGGTTTATTTGTTTGTTTTTAAATGTAATGTATTTTTCAGATTGCTTTATTATTAATGGGATTTTATTGTAGATTGTAATTAAACGATAATAAAGACTTTCTGTAGGTATATTTCTAGTATGGGTTCTGGCAGAATGAATATGGCTTTACTCGCCGCGGCCGGGAGCTTTTGTTGAATTGTTTATTAAGATAGATGTTTGCGGACAAAGAGTTGTATTTCTAAGATGTATAAGCATATTTTTTTGTAGTATAAAATATGTCAGGTACATCCTGTATTATGACCCCATAGTATTATACAATATATTTAATCCACGCGTGGGCATATGCACAGCAAGCTGACAAGACACATTCTGGATGTATTTTGTTCTTTGCCTTTTAAATCTGTCGCTAGCTCAGCAGTCTAGTTTACAGCCACTTGCTACGCTCATCATTCTATTCCAGACAGGTTCGCGAGCTCGGGATGTAACATCAGCACGCACGTTCGCAAAAAGCCGTTTTGCTCTCTTCTTGAAACGAACAAAAACTTGTTTATACCAAAACTAATTAACCATTTCAATTCAATTTATTTTATTTCGGTTGTTCACTATAATTGTAACCATAATTATTCACCAAACTACGTTACGTTAAACTACGGTATGTTAGTAATAACATACCGTATAAAACAGAAAATAAAACAGATTTCAAATATCCATGTAACACGAACTTCAGAAATTATTAATTTATTGTTGCAAAATTAACTTCACATAATATACCTACATACGGCCATGTTTAGGAAGTACTTAGGTTCTTGTTTGATACTTCAGAGAACATACCTAAACAAGTTGTAGATAAGTTAAATAAAAATTAGGTAGATCAAATAAATTCACCGTACGCTAATAAGTACCTACACCAATGCAAGTACTGCCTGACTTTGATACGTAACGATGATCATACTCTACAAAACATCTAGCTAACCCCGGGCTAGACCCCGAGCTAGACCCCGGGCTAGACCCGACTAAACAAGCTAGTATGTTTGGGGGTACCTCCCACATTTCATCTTGCCTCATGCCCACGCACGCACCCTGCCTCGCTTGGCATCACACACGCATCACTCGCTGCCATGGCTCTGACGAGTGCGGTCGCCTCCGCTGCCGCTACCACCACCACCGGCGCAGGCAAAAAGGCCGCGCAGGTGCAATTGCAGGCCGAGCTCAATACTGATGATGAGTGGAAGAAGTTCCTACTGAGAGATGGACTTTTGGGTGAGTAATTTCATCTAAGAAAGTAGAATGTATATATTTGTAAAACGATTTTCTGGCATACTGATTACAATGGACAATTAATTTGGATTCTAGTGGTAGACGTGTATTCAGAATGGTGTGGCCCGTGCATCGGAATGGTGGGAAACCTCAAAAAAATCAAGGTGGAAATCGGAGGAGACAACCTGCATCTTGCGGTGGTAAAACCTCATCTCTACTGTCTTAGACTCTGATATAGTCTCATAAATAATTGAATGATCTTTTTCCAGGCAAAATCGGACACCATAACCGACCTGGCGAGATTCAGGAAACGCAGCGAGCCCACGTGGATGTTCATAGCGGTAGGTATCTACACTTCGCCACTGACACATTTATATCGAACCGACTCGGGAACTTCGATGAATAAGTTCCACGAACTGAGTAAAAAGGGGCACAAACTCCGTGCACTATTGTTTGAAACATACGACGTTTTAGCTGTGGGTTGTAGAGGCTTACTACTCATATGTACCGGAGGGTGATTTGTGGCTTTTGTGCGATGGCACCGCCGCTCTATCGAACCAACGTTGCAAAAAACCGTATGTTTATACCTACAAAGACCTCCAAACTTAAAGAATGTCAGAGACTTTTCAACACTTGACATTCTTTGTAAAGTCATAAAAAATTCAGTGTTAGCGCATAGTTTTAGAAGCCTAGGTCGTGGGCTTTAAAATGGGGATTTTTGTATCACGATTTTCTCTGCACGATAGGTATATATCTAATAACAAATAGTAAAAGCATTCGCCAAAAAAATATACGTTTTAGTACCTACCTCACTAGGTAAGTAATGTCAGAATTTGCTTTACAGGCCGGGCAGCTTCTCAATGTGGTATTCGGCGCCGACGCTCCCCGCCTCACGAGAACCATAGAGCAAGAGTTAAAGAATGAAGAACTGGCCAAGAAGGGGGAGATGGAGCGACCGACGCGTGCGCCGCATGAACTGACGCCGCCAGAACAGGTGGGGTCATCTTGTGAAATGATCAGAACATGCAAAAAGCACCATCGATTTACATAATGTATATTAGCCTTCACATTCCTTTCGTAATACTTTCATTGCCCATGACGCACACGGATGTCTCGCCCCTGCTGCATGCCACTTTGGCTCTACAAAAATAAAAAATCCGAAAAGATAGATAGATAATTTTTAATTCAAAAACCTTACTTATTTCTAATATTTATTGAATTATGAAGCATCCAATAAACGGCAGAAAGACTTACTAAAAAGGAAACTGTTATCTATGTCTGCTAAAGAGCTTTCAAATGAGTTTCCTACCATTTACCTTCCAGGAGGTAGCATTAGCAGCCCAGAAGCTGTTCGACGAGAGACGCGCGAAGGAAGCAGCAGCCGTGGAGGCGGCGCGGCTCGCTCGCCGGGAGCTAAGGGCTAAGAAAATAGAGGCGCACTTCGCGGACATCTGTCCGGGGCTCATGATGCCACATGCGCAGAAAAATCTCAGGAAGATATCTGATGTTTTGGACCCACAAGGTAATAGCTAACTAACGACCTAATAGCCATAGATGTAGGCAAGGATGTAGTCAATCACTAAGAATGACGGTTGAGCAGAACTGTATAATGATGTACCCGATGGGCCCGAAGGTTTCGCGAACACCGTGGGTGAATCCCGGGCAGGAAGAATAGCGTTGCATGGGAATCGGGTTTCGTCACGAAATTCTAACTATTTTCTTTTCGTCGCTTTTTCAGGTGTCATAGTAGCAGACAAATGTCCTCTGCTCCTTGGCAAGGACGGCGCCAAGGTCCTGGCCGTGGAAGACCCGGAGATGGGAGAGGAGCAGACTGCCGCCATCATCATCGAGAGACCCTCGCTAGCGCTGCTGCTGAAGAAACAGCCGGATAAAGAAGGATGTGTTATTGGTAACTAGTCTTTATGTTTGTGGTTTTTAAACCCCTCGGTTTATCATGTCAGTGTGTCGGTCTATTATGGCATCGTAAAGCCGCTATGTTTGATGAATATCGGTGCAGCCGTTCATTTGCCGGGGTTGTTAAATTTTAGTAAAATTTGCTTGCAGGCTATTTTTTTAATGTAGGTATATTATGTGTGTGTGAATGTTCCAGAAATATGCCGCCGAGTGCTCTTCGGAGACGGAATACCAGAAGAGGAACGCCCCAAGAAGATGCCAGCAGATGATCTAAGAGCGGATAACATACCTGGAATCTATATCCCTTCTGATCGGCACCAGAGAGCCGCCATTTTGGATCTTCTCTACCCTAAGGTTCCTAAGCCCTTCCATAGGTTCTATGGGCGGGGTTAGGGGCCGTAGAGTACGAGGTAGACGAGCTAACTGAGACTGAAAGCTACATTACGAACTTACCCTTAACCATAAGACTTTTTCTTGCTTCATTGGGTCTTCGGGCTCTTCAGGTCTTGGCTTGTCTCTCCATCTGGGTCCATGTTCTGCTTGGCTGCTTCTGTCACATTCGACATTTAAGTACACATGCTCTTTCCTAAAGATCTTTTTGTCTCTACTCTACTGTCTAACTCTTGTAGTCAGAGTCCAGTTTACTTTTACGCTCCTACCTATTAAGAACTTCGCCGGTAGTTGATTCGTTTAACACCCGCGCGGGCACATTTTTGCATGCAACGATGAGTCATGCCTAGAGAATACAATCCCGGGATCCCAAATCTCGGGATCCCGGGATCCCGACCGTTTTCTGGCCTCGAAAATCCCGGGACTGTACTTGGCTAATCTCGGGATTTTCGGGATTGCCACAAACAAGTCTAGTTTGTATTCCGTAGTCCGTTGCGTCTTGAAAATAACCTTGCCTAGATTATTTTAATACATTACGACAAAAAGCAACTCGTACAATACGTAGGTACCCACTATTTACTACACAGGTACAGTCCTAATAATATGTTTGTCGTAGAACTTAGAAGGGACTTCCCCACTCGGAATACTTTAATACAATACTCTTAAGGTAATTCCCCAACGGACCAACAGGGGAATCACCCGATCATCTCATATCATAATATTGTTGCGGGTATTTCCCGTCGGGGATTCCCTGTACGAAAGTATAAATATGCAAATCAGGTTTTATTTTTTTCATTTATTGTTCTGTCAGTGACGGGTTACGTAGGCTACGCCATTAAAATTTAAAAGTCAATTATCTGAAATTAAGTATTTCAAATGGCGGGAGACTTTGTTAAACATAAAAAAGACAGTGATACGACGTCAGTGTGGAGTTATTATTTAGTTGCGAAGGACGGGAATAGTGCTAAATGTAAGCGATGCCCAGCCATCCTCAAGACTTTGGGTGGATCAACTAAGGGATTACATACACATTTGTTATCAAAACATAATATCAAGGTTATATCAGCTTCAACAAGTCAAGATTCTGAAAATCTGAACACAGCACCGCCGCCAGCCAAGCGAAAGTTAGATGATTATTTTACTAAAAGTGCCGACGATAGCCTGGATGATATCTTGGCAAGAATGATTGCATTAGATGGATTTCCATTCAGTGTATTCATAACCTCAGATGATTTGAGAAAATTGCTCTTAGCAAAATACACGGATTTACCAAAGTCAGCCGTCACTGTTCGAAAACGTGTTATGAATTACAGTGAAAAAATCAGAAAGCAAGTAACTGCAGAATTACAACATTTGAAAAGTGCAGGTGAAAGATTTAGTCTTTCTTTCGACGAGTGGACTTCAACTTCCAATAAACGATACATGGCGGTCAACGTTCATTCATATAAAAAATTTTGGAACTTAGGACTTGTTCCTATTTACGGAAGTATGACAGCTGAAAATTGTCTTCGTATATTGCAAGAGCGTCTAAGTAAATTTGACATTTCCCTAGAAACTGACATCGTGGCTATTGTAACCGATGGACCGAATGTTATGATAAAGGTGGGGCGGCTTGTTTGCACTGAACAACAACTGTGTCTCGCACATGGTATCAATTTGGCGGTCTGTGATGTGCTTTATGAAAAACATAATAATTTGCAAGATAGCCCTACCTCAGATGATAGTATAAATGAACCAGCTGTGAATGTTGATTATATGGACGACAGCGATGATGAACACCATTTAGAAGACTTAGACTGTACAGAATCAGGTTTAATCGTAATGTCACAAAATGATCTTGCGCCAGAACACGTACCAGAGTTAACACAATATGAAAATATTAATGAGCTGATAAAGAAAATCCGCAAAGTTGTAGTGTATTTCAAAAGATCTCCGTTGAAAAATGAAACAGTACTTCAAAAATATGTGAAAATTGAACATGGAAAAGAGCTGTCACTTCTTTTGGACTGTAAAACCAGGTGGAATAGTCTTTTAACAATGCTGGAGCGATTTTATCTTTTAAAAGCATGCATTCAAAAAGCTCTTATAGATCTCAATCATCCAATTCGTTTAGAAGATGTTGATTTTGAATTGGTAAATAAAATTGTTGATGTGCTGACCCCAATTAAATTGACAGTAGAAGCAATCTGTCGGCGAGATGCTAATTTATGCACAGCTGATGCCGCTCTGAAATTTCTTATAAAACAACTGTCTAGCAAAAACTCAGAACTTGCCAAAAAAATTAAAACATCCTTAGTGGAACGTATAAAGCAACGACGAAGTGATGATTTAACTGGCGTGTTAAATTATTTACAAAATCCACGAATGGATGATGAAAATCAGTTATTATCGGATTTGGAATGGCACGACTTATTTCCAGTTCCGACACAGGCTTTAGTGAGGAAGCAAATAAAGAGTATTGTAAAAAGACTTAATAGTCGAGATAACACGGAAGAAGAAGCAAGGTCAGGATCACAAACAGATGATGAGCTAAGGTCAGAAACCTCCCAACCCCAATTGACATTAAAGGAAAAGTTACAGCTGGAAATTAACAAGAGTATGAAATCCCCAGATCCTGAAGTACAAGTACAAAATGAATTGGGGTTGGCAAATAGTATTAGACGTGAAATGAGCCTGTTCGAAAATGGAGGAGTTCGTGGATATCACTTAGAAACAGCATATAAGTATCTATTGTCTATTCCTCCAACCAGCGTAGAACCTGAACGAGCGTTTTCAGCTGCTGCTTATGTTGGCAATAAACTACGAAGCAGGCTCGGAAGTCAAACATTGGATGCTTTGATATTTCTGCGACTATATTTTCGAAATTCTAAATAGTTATTTTGTGCTGTTTTTTAATTTCTTGCAAAAGTATTGTATTTTTTGGTTTGTGTTTTTTCTTTTCTTATTATTGTTCTGATTTGTGTTGTGCAAAGACATTAAAGACATTTTTTTTTATTACTCGTTTTTTTAAATTTTAGCTCAATTAGAAACCACATAGTCTAATCCCGGGATAGGCCCGGGATCCCGGGAAAAGGCTTCAAAAATCCCGTAAGCCCGGGATTGAAAAACATGCTCGGGATTGTATTCTCTAGTCATGCCATACGTGTCTTCATAATTTTATTCTTCTACCTCGGCGAATACTCCGTTCTAATTAAATTAATAAAATATAATTGATGTTCTATTTTATTAATTTAATTAGAACGGACAATTACACAACCACGTAACACTAATTAATTATTCTAAGAAGTAATCCTTGATTGATGTTCTGACATTCAGAAACAAAATACATTCAAATCTTTCTTTATTTTAACGAGCCAAAAAAGGTAAATAAATTATAATATAAAGTGTTTCTAAGACGGCACTTAATACATTCCTTTGACTTACCTACCTCTTCATCTACTTATAGTCTTGGAATCCACCCAGCAGTTCCCCTCCCTCCAGATGGTGCAGGCGCTGGTCCCGGCCCCGCCGCCCCCGGAAGCCCCGCACATCCTCATGATGTTCGGGGCGTGGCAGCGGCGCGCGGTGCTGGTGGCGGCGGCCGCGCCGGAGATAGCCTCGCGGCTGCTGCGGTATGGCTTGTATGCGGACGCTAATATTGAGGAGCCGAAGCTGCTGTGCAAGACTGCGGACCAGTATGAACTGAGGCCGGAGAAGGATTAGTGAGTTGTACCAAATGTTATAGCATATCGCAGCCAAGTTACAGATCAACTACACTACACTCTATTCTGATTTGCGAACCTCATAGACAATCTCTCAATCCTGTCAGTCCTTGTCGGCGACGCAATCCGTTTCCAAATTGATGTCTGCGACACCGCTAAAACTGTCCAGATATAGATTAACTACTGTAATACATTAAACCCAATTATAGATTAACTACTGTAATACATTGAACCCTATCTACAGCGTGAAATTTAATTCGAAGGCATCCTTCTAAACCAAAACACCACTAATGACACCTAACGCAATGGAGCTAATATAACGCAAATAAATAATATAATTTATGTAAGTATGAAAACGCAAAAAAAAACGCAAGTATTAAGTAGTTGTTGTCGCGCTACACCCACCTAGCCTATGCCGGCCGCGCCGGTTAGTGGTGTATTGGTTTAGAAGGATGCCATCAAATTAAAATTCACCCTGTATAGATTAGGTACTGTAATACATTAAACCCTATCTCCCAGCAACGACCACGAGAGAGACAACGTACGCACATCGCGTATCTATGCACAGAGACAGACCAAATATTCACGTTGTTCTCCCCAGCAACGAGACCATAGTCCTCTGCATAGCAGTGGGCGCCGCGGACCCCGTCATGGCCGAGCCAGAGACCATTCCCCCATCCACTCCCCCCCGGGAACTGCTCCAGTTAGGAGCATTACATGTCTGCGGGGACGCGGTGGAGGGGGCGGAGGAAGGCTTGCGGTTCTTCCCGCCCGGGTATAGCGCGCCCGAGAAGAAACCAAAGCCGAAATCGAAGAAGAAGAAAAAGGTGAGAGACTCTCTGATTAATGTGCTCATTCTGTGTGATTGGGACAATTTAATCACTCGACAACATTCAACTTTAATTAATGTTTTTTAAGGTGGAACTGTCCGGAGTGCGAGCAGACGTGCAAGGACCGTTTCCATCACTTTCATTCGTATCAACAATAAACCACTCAACCAAGACCGATTGTTTTCGATCGAGCTCTGATCATGCCACCGTGAATAGAAAATTGTATTGTAAAATCAATCAAAGACATTGCCCAAAAACCATCCACCATAGGTTGCTTCGCGCAAACTCTCGGCGCCAAAATGGCGAAAATCAAATGGAATTAATCTATCATCGATAATATCCTCCAGCTTAGCTACTTGTTTGTGGGAGCTCAGTGTATAGAGCTTATCTTGCTCTCAAAATTATTAAATTCTTAATAAATTCTTCTATCCCCAGGGCAAGAAATCTAAAGAAGACGACACGCAAGACTCGATCCCCGAACAGCAGAGCACGGAAGCAGAAGAGAACGGAGAGGGAGAGACCAACGGGGAAGAGAACGGAGACGAGGAGGCGGAGGAGGGCAGCGAGGGGGAGAACGGGGAGGGGGAGGACGCAGGGGGTATTGACAAGGCTACGTCACCACCACCGCAGTAAACGGATACTTGTACGACGGCCTCCCCTAATGAGTGCCATAGCGGCGCATCCAGCATCTGCCTGCAGTCTTTGTAAATCGGTATCGCACCAAGTCCATACCAAGTCACATAGCCAAACCGCGCAACCATTGAGAATTTAACTTCGAGACGTTGACCCCACGGTGGTCGATTCTTCGAGAGATACGGCCGGCCCGCTGCCACTTCGTTTGCCAATATGTACCTTACTTCTACAACAGCTGCTACTTTACTCGGAAGGCGAATGGATAAGGCTACGTCACCGAACTTACAGGATTACATATACATGTAGGTACCTGTACAGACAAGTGTCACGCACGCACGACTCATCAAAAATACTTTTTTTCGTAAATACAGTACCTAGAACTCTCGAGGAAAAAGTTAAATTCTTAAAAGTAAGTAGACATGGAATCAAAGTGAGATATTAGCGAGAATAAAATTGTCGCACACCTGGAAAGCACCGCTGTCGCACAGCACAAAAATTTGTATGCAAATATGGGCTTTAACTCGTAACATTTAAATGCATTTCATATTGACGGCATTAAATGACAGACAGCTCGCGGGCCACTCGTTTGAAGCTTGTGGGAAGCCATTTTGTCACTGTAAAATGTCCAGAATAGCAGAATAACTAATACATTGTCGACACTGTGACGCCGTGACGCACACCGCATCGTTGTGAAGAACACGACGCCGCGTTGTGCAGAGTACCCGCTCCCCACTTCACCGCGCTTGCCCTTCACCGCTGACGCAGACTTCGGCGGAACAGAAGACCACTCTAGACGTTTTCATACGATTATGTGTCCGGTGTCCGGCACCGCACAGCGCAGCGTCGTGATCAAGAGACAAGGCTCTATGCGGAACGAAGTTTGCCGGTAGTCAACAACGCATTTAGTCAAATTATGTTTTTGATTTTTTTTAGCACTGTGATATCAAGAAGGATATTTGCACGATAAGTTGAGAAACTATAGGTATTGTAAATGTTACTACCTAATAAAACTAATAAATAATAATTCTAAAGTTTGTATTTTCATTAATTATAAATAGTCATTTAATATAGCTTTTTAACAATAAAATAAAGTAAATTGAGTAACGACTTAACACGATACGAATAGAGTGGCAATTTATACAGGCAGGAGGCGGATCAGACCACGGAGTCTTTGCGGTTCCTGAAACAGACAGCCACAGTGAGTACCTCGGCAAACAAGCTAAATAACACGAATTGATTGAACTGACTTCTTGTCATTTTTGTATAAATAAATAAAACAATAAATCAAATAATTACTGTTTAATTATTTGATTTGTTGTTTTGTTTATACTGATCAGATTTTCTTCCCATTACCCAAATCAGCCTATCAGGAGAACAATATCATCCTAAACCAATACACGTCGACTACTGCTTGGACACCACACAAACCCAAATATCGCTTCAATCACCTGTCCGAGAATGTTTGTGTACGTACTCGAAGCTAAACCAAAGCGGTACGATCGCATCGCCACAACATAATAAATAAATAATAAATAAATTAAAATAAAAAGTTTCTTTATTCAGACATATTTGTCCACACTTACCTAAATAAAAATTACAAAAATAAAATACAATAAAAGAAAGAAAGCAAAAGACCTTAAATTAAACTTATATTTATTTATAACTATTACTATTACTTGTAGCAGTCATTCAACAGACTCCCACCCAACCCACAAATCTAAAGAGTGAGGACTCTGTTGAAGGACTGCATGATGGGCGAGGCAAACTTGCTGCCTACAACCTGCAGGATGGTGTTAGTACTACCCCAAGTTCTGTGCAGCAGCGAGGCGGTTTTCTTCCGGATGATGGCGTGAAAGTCATCCACGTGGGCTTCAGCAAACATGAAGGATGCGCTGCAGAAGCGGGGCAATCCCAACAACATCCTGAAGGCGTTATTGTATTGTACACGCAGAGCGCTAAGCGTTCTTTTAGTAAAGCTAGCCCAAAGGCTGCCCGTATAGAACGATTGGCAGTAGGCTTTGAATAGCGTGTTTTTCACTTGCCTACTGCAACGAGCGAACCTTCGTGCCAGCATATTACTGCGGACCGCCAACGCCCTGCGCTCACGTTCTATGTCTACCTGATCGTCAAGGTCGTCAGTAAGGAAATGTCCCTGTACGAGCACGCACATTGTGCATTGCCCTAATTAATGCCAACCGCGCATTTACGCCAGTCATCAATTTTAGCAATACTTTTTATTATATTCAGTTCGCGATCACCTGTCAATCGACACCCGCGTCTCACTTCATTTCATTAGTAACTACAGTTTATCTTTAAATATATCAGTTAAAATTTTAAAAAAATGATGTACGGTCCGTACACCACATATAGTAACTAAGCTGGATATATCAGTAAAACCAAGAGATAAATTTTAACTGATATATTTAAAGATAAACTGTAGTTACTAATGAAATGAAGTGAGACGCGGGTGTCGATTGACAGGTGATCGCGAACTGAATATAATAAAAAGTATTGCTAAAATTGATGACTGGCGTAAATGCGCGGTTGGCATTAATTAGGGCAATGCACAATGTGCGTGCTCGTACAGTCCCAGATACTTGAACTCGTATACTCTATTTAGCTCAAGACCGTTGAGTAATGCTGTCCTCTTTTACTTCTCGGAAAGAAGATGCCACTCTGTTTTGGACTGTATTTAGCTATGGTTAGCTGGTTCGCTTAGATTAGTGTCATCGAGGCGATGCGCTGCCTGGATTCAGCAAAACAGAATCCTACAGGAGTACAATATATCAAAGACACGTTGATGGCGGGTGTTCGTTCTATACATCGAGAAAAATATCTAGTCTATAGAGGAGACGTGATGCGGGTGATGCCATACACACAACATGTACTAGTCTATAGAGGAGACGTGATGCGGGTGATGCCATACACACAACATGTACTAGATTGACATTGTATAAGCGTAACCAATATTTGACGTAAATTTGCTAGTGATTTAGTCATTGTAGGTATTTGAATTTTATCGATACCTAAATTTAATTATACTTTTCCAACAAATGACATGTGTTTTTATAACACCCATCACTATGAAGGACTATGAGTTAATTACAGATAAAATATATCAAAAACATTATATTTTTTAATTAACTACCTTTAATTGTCTTGTGACACAATTTGATTTTAGTTTGAAGCTTAACTACTCGTAGGAATTTACTATTAAAACGACCACGTGGGTAAAGCCGCGTAAATTCAGATAGTATAATAAGTATTTTACTCAAACATAGCATGTAATCTGCTGATTATTTCGACACCTTCTTTGAGCAAAGTTAGGGCCTACCCGGACAGGCGGACCGTAATATTATTACTGTCCGCTCTATGTATATTGCCGTGACGGGCGCGACGCAGGAATCGATCCCTCCAACTCAGTCAGAGGATGTCATAAGAGCCGACTAAGAGAACCTACCAGAGGAAAGGCAGCAGCTTCTACTGCGTTTCCAGCACCTCCACAGCGATCACCAACCCGCCTGCCCAGCGTCTGATGAGGAGGTACTCACCAGATATAGTGGTTGTCGTGATGCGGCGCCCGCATAACCCCGACGCCGCCGCCGAGCCGCCGGTAGTTCATGGCTCCGCAGAGACGCCATTGATTTGACTCGGGGTCGAAAACCTGCACAGACACAACGTAGCTAAAGAAATTGGTACGGGAGTAATAATAATAATTATTTATTTATTTCCGACTATAGAAAAATTACAGATCTTATTTAACTTATTCTACGGTCCATAGTACCTTAGAACTACTAGCATAAATATAAAATATATGATTACGGCGACGTGTAGATGACGCAATCAGGTGTCAGCTGACGCCGCGCGCCGGTGCACGGCGGTGTACCCTTGCGTAATAAGTATACACTTTAAATGTTAGAGGTAGTGGGGGCTTATCGAGAGGTCAACACCCGGATCATCGGGAAGTGACGATAGGCGACACACTTGCCGAGAACGGAATTGAAACAGTTTCTAGCATGCTTCCCCCCATCTTAATCATAATATTTCACACACATACATTCTGTAACCGCTTTCGCGGCCCCCTGGCTCACTGTAGACTTAGTTAGTAGCTGCCCGCCCTGTCATCGTATGTACTGTACCTAAGGGTAATTCTGACCCTACAAGACACAGCCCCCCCCCTCCCCCCTTTTTTAAGTGTTTAAAGTCAAGGGATGGGGCTTTGTCTCGATTAGCACATTACCCTTACATTATTATACCACTGCTCTGGCTTATTCCATCCCCCCCCCCAAAATTCTTCCAACCCTCTTTTGAAAGGTCCCAGGCCAAAGAGAGGAGGCTTGTCTGGGTTAGTACGTTACCTCTATAGACTTGAGATATGCGGTGCCGTCGAAACCCCCGACGGCGTACAGCTGTCCGTTGACGACGGCGAGCCCCACGCCCGACCGCCGTGACGTCATCGCCACCACGGGGGACCACGTGTCAGTGCTGGGCTCGTATCTGGAAGGTAAACCAGTCTTGGTGACATCTGATAATTATAAAAGGAGTCCGGGGCATAATTTAGATTTCAAATTTAAATATTTATTTATTTAATTATAGATTATTGAACAACCGTTGCGCACATGAGCTGAAATGGTAAGAAGCGGCATGCATGCGGATAGTTCCCACAGGATGTCACTTTGACCTTTCAGCGGAGGAGAGCTCAGTACAGTCGTCGCGGCCGCCGACCGCGTAGATCTGGTTGTCGACCACGGCACAGCCGAGGTGCTTGTCATACCTTTCTGCGGAGGAGAGCTCAGTACAGTCGTCGCGGCCGCCGACCGCGTAGATCTGGTTGTCGACCACGGCACAGCCGAGGTGCTTGTCATACCTTTCTGCGGAGGAGAGCTCTGTACAGTCGTCGCGGCCGCCGACCGATTAGATCTGGTTGTCGACCACGGCACAGCCGAGGTGCTTGTCATACCTTTCAGCGGAGGAGAGCTCTGTACAGTCGTCGCGGCCGCCGACCGCGTAGATCTGGTTGTCGACCACGGCACAGCCGAGGTGCTTGTCATACCTTTCAGCGGAGGAGAGCTCAGTACAGTCGTCGCGGCCGCCGACCGCGTAGATCTGGTTGTCGACCACGGCACAGCCGAGGTGCTTGTCATACCTTTCAGCGGAGGAGAGCTCTGTACAGTCGTCGCGGCCGCCGACCGATTAGATCTGGTTGTCGACCACGGCACAGCCGAGGTGCTTGTCATACCTTTCTGCGGAGGAGAGCTCTGTACAGTCGTCGCGGCCGCCGACCGATTAGATCTGGTTGTCGACCACGGCACAGCCGAGGTGCTTGTCATACCTTTCAGCGGAGGAGAGCTCTGTGCAGTCGTCGCGGCCGCCGACCGCGTAGATCTGGTTGTCGACCACGGCACAGCCGAGGTGCTTGTCATACCTTTCAGCGGAGGAGAGCTCAGTACAGTCGTCGCGGCCGCCGACCGCGTAGATCTGGTTGTCGACCACGGCACAGCCGAGGTGCTTGTCATACCTTTCAGCGGAGGAGAGCTCTGTGCAGTCGTCGCGGCCGCCGACCGCGTAGATCTGGTTGTCGACCACGGCACAGCCGAGGTGCTTGTCATACCTTTCAGCGGAGGAGAGCTCAGTACAGTCGTCGCGGCCGCCGACCGCGTAGATCTGGTTGTCGACCACGGCACAGCCGAGGTGCTTGTCATACCTTTCAGCGGAGGAGAGCTCTGTACAGTCGTCGCGGCCGCCGACCGCGTAGATCTGGTTGTCGACCACGGCACAGCCGAGGTGCTTGTCATACCTTTCTGCGGAGGAGAGCTCAGTACAGTCGTCGCGGCCGCCGACCGCGTAGATCTGGTTGTCGACCACGGCACAGCCGAGGTGCTTGTCATACCTTTCAGCGGAGGAGAGCTCTGTGCAGTCGTCGCGGCCGCCGACCGCGTAGATCTGGTTGTCGACCACGGCACAGCCGAGGTGCTTGTCATACCTTTCAGCGGAGGAGAGCTCTGTGCAGTCGTCGCGGCCGCCGACCGCGTAGATCTGGTTGTCGACCACGGCACAGCCGAGGTGCTTGTCATACCTTTCAGCGGAGGAGAGCTCTGTGCAGTCGTCGCGGCCGCCGACCGCGTAGATCTGGTTGTCGACCACGGCACAGCCGAGGTGCTTGTCATACCTTTCAGCGGAGGAGAGCTCTGTGCAGTCGTCGCGGCCGCCGACCGCGTAGATCTGGTTGTCGACCACGGCACAGCCGAGGTGCTTGTCATACCTTTCAGCGGAGGAGAGCTCTGTGCAGTCGTCGCGGCCGCCGACCGCGTAGATCTGGTTGTCGACCACGGCGCAGCCGAGGTGCTTGTCATACCTTTCAGCGGAGGAGAGCTCTGTACAGTCGTCGCGGCCGCCGACCGCGTAGATCTGGTTGTCGACCACGGCACAGCCGAGGTGCTTGTCATACCTTTCAGCGGAGGAGAGCTCTGGGCAGTCGTCGCGGCCGCCGACCGCGTAGATCTGGTTGTCGACCACGGCGCAGCCGAGGTGCTTGTCATACCTTTCAGCGGAGGAGAGCTCTGGGCAGTCGTCGCGGCCGCCGACCGCGTAGATCTGGTTGTCGACCACGGCGCAGCCGAGGTGCTTGTCATACCTTTCAGCGGAGGAGAGCTCTGTACAGTCGTCGCGGCCGCCGACCGCGTAGATCTGGTTGTCGACCACGGCACAGCCGAGGTGCTTGTCATATCTTTCAGCGGAGGAGAGCTCTGTGCAGTCGTCGCGGCCGCCGACCGCGTAGATCTGGTTGTCGACCACGGCACAGCCGAGGTGCTTGTCATACCTTTCAGCGGAGGAGAGCTCTGTACAGTCGTCGCGGCCGCCGACCGCGTAGATCTGGTTGTCGACCACGGCACAGCCGAGGTGCTTGTCATATCTTTCAGCGGAGGAGAGCTCTGTGCAGTCGTCGCGGCCGCCGACCGCGTAGATCTGGTTGTCGACCACGGCACAGCCGAGGTGCTTGTCATACCTTTCAGCGGAGGAGAGCTCTGTACAGTCGTCGCGGCCGCCGACCGCGTAGATCTGGTTGTCGAACACGGCGCAGCCGAGGTGCTTGCGCCGCGTCGACATCGCCGCTACCTGTCGTGCATAATGCAGGATATTAGTACCGTAGACCAAACAGTATTTACATTTTAGAGCAAAAATGGCGTCTGGCATAAAGTAAAAGTAAAAAAATATTTATTTTTTCAGAATATATGTTTCTTTTGCACACAACATGTACTAAAATTATAAAAAATTCTGCACCTCACCTACATAAAAAAAAATTAGTAGTGCAATGTAGTAGTGCAGTGCAGTATTCAATAATAAATAATAAACATTTTAATCTTTCTTTCAATCTGACCTACTTGTTGTATTTTAATATTTTCTCATAGCCCAGCTGGTGGTCGCAGGACCTTGTGGGCACACAACATAAGCCCAGCAGCGTCACAGTCACGGTATAGCACGTACCTGTGTCCACTTGTTAGCTCGGGGGTCGTATCTCTCCACGGTGTTGAGGGGCGCCTGTCCGTCGGAGCCTCCCACGGCGTACAGCATGCCGCCCAGCACCGCCACCGCCACGCCGAGCCGCCGCGTCGTCATGGGCGCGACCTGAACGTGCAAAGACACTGTGTTACTAGTAACTAGTTATAATTATAAGTAGAGGGCGCTGTGAATTCTAAACATAACGAAACATTGCTTTCAATTTTTATTTTAAGTTTATAATTTGAATCTACTCAGAACATTTCCGAGCGATTTTAATGATTCTAAAAAGGGTTTTTATGATGAATATAAAGGATTATTTTTGTCATAGGTTTAGTATAAAGCACTAAGTATAATTCGGGAGATAATGCGATTGTTAACTCGTGCGTTGGGTCAGGCGCGAGGCGCACACCCTCGCCTCGTTAGTAATCGGTCTATCCTCGGTGTACAATGCACCATCACAGTGTATTATGGGGAGGAAGTGGATCAGTACCTTGGTCCAGCGGTTGTCCTTGGGCTCGTATCTCTCCACGTGGTTGAGGCACTGCACGCCGTCCTGCCCGCCCACCGCGTACAGCGCGCCCTCCAGCACCGCCACGCCCACGCTGGTGCGGCACGAGGACGTCGGCGCCACCGCGCCGCACCACTGCAATGTACAACGTTAAACATAATTATGAGCTATAGCGGTAGCGGTCAACTTCACTCGGATATCGCAGTGTCGCGCGGTACTCGCGTGAAATTTATCACTCCCGCTCTGGGTAGCGAATACCGCGTAGGTTTGTTTTGAACTGGCTTTAATACGCTCGGTTTCCACCGTGTCGATTGAATACACGCCGTGACGGTCATAGGACGCAGTTTTGACACCATGCTGCTAACGAACCTGATTAGTCTGCGGATCATATCTCTCGATGCTGTTGAGATAGCTCTGTCCGTCATGTCCCCCCACGGCGTACAACAGATCATGTAGCACAGCCACGCCGACGCCGCACCGCCGCTTGGACATGGGCGCCACCA
Organism: Eupithecia inturbata; assembly: GCA_963662085.1. Classification (NCBI taxonomy): domain Eukaryota; kingdom Metazoa; phylum Arthropoda; class Insecta; order Lepidoptera; family Geometridae; genus Eupithecia; species Eupithecia inturbata. Next base: position 665,286 of record OY759180.1, on the reverse strand, counting down.
TCTTCCACTCGCCACTCGCCGGCTCGAAGCGTTCCACGGAGGCGATGGCGTCGCCCGAACACCAGCCGCCGACGGCGAACAGGACCTCGCCTGGAAATAAACACGCCTTTTATAATAGACAGTATTAAAGAAACATAATAATAATAAGACACAGCACGCGACAGTGTGTCTATGTGCTTAGTACCTACTGTTTAACTGTGTTTATTTATTTTATTTATTTATTTTTATTTATTTGAGACCGTACTCAACTAGTATCTCTGTGTTATCTACCTATTGTATGTTTTGTTGTACATTAAAGTTATAGTTTTTGTACGTACCTAGCTTAATGTGTGTACCTGCCTTTTTAAACTTTTGCGATCTGTTAACGTATTAAAGATTATTTATCGGGTATTTATCGCGTATATTAACTTATTTACCCCTACATTGCCATCGCGTATATTAACTTATTTACCCCTACATTGCCATCGCGTATATTAACTTATTTACCCCTACATTGCCATCGCGTATATTAACTTATTTACCCCTACATTGCCATCGCGTATATTAACTTATTTACCCCTACATTGCCATCGCGTATATTAACTTATTTACCCGATAAACCTATCTTCTATTGTCTAATAAAGTATTTCATTTCATTAATTTCATTTATGTTGTTTGACGACGAAACCGTGGAGGTGCAAACGGGGCCAGACAGAAGACGGGATTGAAGAGTCTCACTGAAGCAACATCTCGCGTGGGAATCCACTACAGAATATACACAAAGAAACAATTTCACGGTAGACTAAAACGTGAATGGAGCCGCACGAGACGCGAAGGTGGAAGACTGGAACTCAGCGTAAAGTAGAGGGGAGGGCAGGCCTTCTCCTTACTGATGGCAGGGCATATAGCTCGCCAGACCGATGGCCGTTGAAGCCATTAGCTCTCAAGTGGCGACCACGTACCGGCGCGGCGCGCAGCGAAGTTGGACCGCGCTCTAGGTGGACCGTTGTGCAGGATGGCTCATTGGCGATCTTTGTGAGTGACGTCCAGCAGAGGACGTCTGTTAGTTACCTCGTCGCGTGGGCTTCCTGGGCCTTGTCCTAGGCCCCTGCATGAGCGGGCGCTCCTGCGGCAGCAGCAGGTAGTTCTTGGCCTCGTCCAGCAGGTCTCGGCAGGCGTCGTCCGACCGGATCAACAGCTCCGAGGAGACGGTGCCCACCAGGAACTTGGGGCTGAGGAGCGGCAGGCGCACGTGTTGCAGGACCTATGGACACCGGAGATCATATTTTAGAACAGAAAAACGACGTTTTTGGATCGCCAACTATGGAGTCAGCGAAATCGGAAAGATGCCTAATCTCATTACGGTTTTGCCAGCCTCTTCTGTACACTTCTCGCATCTATAAATTATACGCCCTGCGAATTGGCATCATCGGCATATGTCCTCAACGCATCTTGGAAGAGGAAAACCAGCTTTTTTTGTCATCATTGCATAAGACTTCATCCTTTTTCATGCCATTTCAAATACCAACAAAAATCAACTTACCATTTTGTATAGAAATAACATTGATGCTGCATATTAATATGTACCTGCGCTAAGTGCTGCCGTCTCTCTGCCACGTTGTATTTGACCCAGGACATGACGGCCTGGAAGGTCTGCTCCTCGGAGCGCACGTTCAGCTCGTCTGAAGACACGATGTCGATCAGCTGAGCCGCTGGGAGTAGCAGAAATTCTTCGCTTTCCATCACCTGGAAGAGAGAAGTATTGGAGATGGTATAAAAATGTGACTAAGTACGGTACACGTAGTGAAAGACGCGATGTGGCCAGGTGCGATAAACTGTAAGCAGATACTGGAAGTGGCTAGCTGCAGAAAGGGCGCTACGGCGGCGCTTATTAGGAGACCATTTCAGAAACTGGAAGTGGCTAGCTGCAGAAAGGGCGCTACGGCGGCGCTTATTAGGAGACCATTTCAAATACTGGAAGTGGCTAGCTGCAGAAAGGGCGCTACGGCGGCGCTTATTAGGAGACCATTTCAGATACTGGAAGTGGCTAGCTGCAGAAAGGGCGCTACGGCGGCGCTTATTAGGAGACCATTTCAGATACTGGAAGTGGCTAGCTGCAGAAAGGGCGCTACGGCGCCCATTAGGAGACCGTTTCAGGCTGTGGACTAGCATAGGTAGATGATGTTACTCGGTTAAAAGTCGCAAATACGTAAAGTGACTGAGATGGTCGAGATCATCGAGGTGACCGACGTAAGTGCTCTACAACTTAGCAGTTTTGAGGCCTACAAACAAAGCTAACTCCAAAACTGCAGAGTAGTGCCAGAAACACCATGTCTAGATATTAACTTTGTATCATTGGGTTACCTCTGTGTGAGTAGGTTACCTCCGGGAAGTTCTGCTGAGTGAACTTGTCGGCGATCCTTAGCAGCTCGCGGCAGGAGTGCGTGTCAGCGAAGGCGCGGATACCGAGGCAGTTGGAGCAGTCCAGCTGGCGCTTCAGGAACTCGCAGCACACCTCCTGGATCTCCGCCAGCTGCAGCAGGCACGCGGCTGGCAGGAGCGCCTGCGAAGATCAACAACATTACATGTTGTCTGAGACTAGCGTGCAAGAATGCGCTCAGACTAGAGCACCACTATTACCAGCGCTAGGTAGCAACATCGGTATGACCAATGGCTAACACGGCAACTAAAGCTAAATGTCCCCACCAGGATACGCAGGTCCATCCTGGACCTGCGTATCCTGGTGGGGACACTCCTATGACACACTGCCCACTGTACATACATTACAGAACATTTCCTGTAGGGTGGAATGGACAGACCGTTACTTCGATATTGAACAGGTGTTTCCGTATTTGTACAATGGGCAGTTGTAGATGTCGCCAGCGGCAAGAATCAAGTGGTCAGGATTTTCTATTCACATACTATTTAATTGCCGATTACGTGATAGGTCAGGGGTTCTAGGTAGGCCTAGATCCCATGTCATATGTACCTAACCCGGTGGCAAGTGGTACCTGCACGTTGGTCTCCTCGACGACAATATGCGCGGTGTAGCAAAACTCGACCAACTGCTCCATGGCGAGCTCGTCCACGTCGCGGATGGTGACCTCGGTGGCGCGCGACTCGGCCAACTCGCCGGTGAACATGGCGCGGAAGTATGGACTGCATGCTGATAGGATCACTCTGGAATGGATTATTACTAGAGTTAAACAGACAAAAGACAGATTAAGACCCGAGTTCACCAACACATGGTTAAATCAGTTGTTGACAGTTGTTTTGATGTTTTTGACACAAGTTTTCATGCATTAAACGTCACATGTAAGTGTGTTACTGATGGGAGCGAGTTTAGTTACCTGTGTGCAAACAGCTTCCTGTTAGCTACATTGAGCACGACGTCGCACAGCTCGCGATGCCGGCGCAGGGCTGACAGCTCGGCGAGGATGGAGCGCGGGTGCTTTTCCGACGTGTGGGAGAGCCGCGCGCCACTGCCACCGCCATTGCCACCCACGACGACGGCGCCGCCGGGAGACCCGCCTTCGCCCATCCTGGAGCAACATGCCTCAATGTTACAATGAGCCTCACCAACACACATGCACCTCCACTGTTGAACTGAACGTGCCTCCCTCAAACAAGAGACCATACAACAAAACCACTCCTTTATAGTGTACTGCTGCTGTGTGAAAGAGTAACAGACAGACATACAGAGTTACTTTCGAATTTATAATACTAGTATGGATTATTTTAGGGATATTTTTTTTTATTATTTGTATATTCTTTTTAGCATAGTTTGCCATGTTTTTAGGGTTCCTTACCCAAAGGGTGCCAACGGGTTCTTATTACTGAGCCTCCGCTGTCTGTCTGTCCGTCCGTCCATCTGTCAGTGAGCTGTATCTCATGAACCATAAAAGGTAGAGGGATGAAATTTTCAGTGTATATTTTTCTTGCCGCTATAACAACACATAATATAAATAAAAAATATTTTAAAATTAAAGTGGGCTCTAATACGAAAAGCTATTGATTTTTTCAACTATTTTCGCTCTATGTTTGTCAAGGCTGTAATAGGTAGATAGTTTTGACAGGGTGTGTGTACGACTATTAAAGAGGTACATATAAGTAAATACTAAAAATGAAACAAATAATTAAGAAAGCCAATGTCCATACCACGTTGCGTACTGATCACCCCAAAGTTAAGCAACATCGGGCGCGGTCAGTAGATGGGTGACCGCGTCATGGCTTTTTGCTATTTTTCGATGTATCAAATAATATGTTTTATTGGTTTTCATTTGTTGCTTTTTGTTAGTTACTTTTATTTGAGAGAGCTGTGGATTTTGTGTAATTAATAAAATAAAAAAAGACTTCTTGAACTTCTGATGCTGCTGGATATCAATGGATATCAATGTGATGATGTGTTAAATGTTCTGTATTATTATTATCACTTTTATCACTTTATCACTTATGTCTGTTTAGTTAACCCTCTACCACCTACCACCTAATCTTGTCACACAACTACCTACCATACGTCTCACAGACGGATGAATGAAAAGACTTTCGTATGTAAAATCTAAGGGTGAAAGGTTTGTTTTTGAAGTAAAATCAATTAAAATACATTTCAGAGTATTTATTAAAGCAAACAAGGCACATAAAAATCAACAAGTTTTCTTAAAATCTTAATTTGTTTGAAACAACTCTTAATTCTAGCATAAAAATTTTCTTAATCAAAAAATGAGACATATAAAAATAATCACATGACTTAGGAACTTCTTTGTTTCGGTTTATAAAAATATAGTACAAGTAATATTAAATCAAAACTTTCTCATTATAATCATATCTTCGACAAAATTGCAGGGCATCGATCTTACAGATTATCGCGACAGTGAATGCACATTTTGTGGGAGCATACAAATCGGCTTTTTACACTCAAAACACATGAATGTGTCCTGCGTGTCCTTCAGACGAAAATTCTTGCTTTGCAGGTAAAACCGGAGGTTGAGATACAATAATGTCATGATTCTCCTCAGTATTTAATCCTTCGCCTTCAGGATTCGATTCGCAGCTATCCTCCAATGCGTACTGTACGCCAATATCCAAATCGACATCGCTGCCTTCATCATTTGGTAGGTTTTCGTCGTCAGATGGATCTTGTTCTGACCAACGCTCAATAACACCATCATTAGAAGCCATTTTAAACTAAAACACAAAAAAACACGATTTCAAAAAAGTCACGCAACCACCTCTTCTTCGTCTTACAGACGGACAACGACGGTTTTTTACTTACCAGTGACAAACGCGTGCCCCTCCGACCACGACGAGCGCTTGCGCGGCACTGAGGGACGCGGCGGGAAGGTACAGGGACGTACAAGTGGATACGTGTTTTGCGCGCCGAAATATTAACGTTTTTAATTTCCTTGCGTCTGTGAGACGTATGTCAGGTGGTTAAGGGTTAAAGGCTAAAAACTTGCTATACAGTTCAGAACAGAAAAATGAGATTTCTACAAATAGAATACAATTATATTACATATAAGAGTAATTTCACACTTGAGTTATAATTATGAATTCTGAACATGATAACTAACTTTCATGGAACAATGATCATGATCTCATTCACACATTGGGCATACCTGCCTTGAAGTGGAATCAAGGGTAAAGCCTTTTACATTCTAATAGCTGAGGTTTTAACATACTGATCACTCTTATAACACCTTTCATCACAAACTACCAACAATTAGATCTAGTATTGTAGAAATTCACCACGATTTTAGGGAAAATACTGCAGATTTTTTATTTAGCCTGTATTGCTGTTTATTTCTTGCTTTATTTAATCAAATGACTATTTATGTGTATGCAACTGGGCAAAGTAGCTTGGATCCTCAGGATGATATTCTGTGACCATGATACCAGCAAATTCAAAATCCTGATACTACATGTTTGGTTAGGTATCTCATCGCTGGACGTTCAATGCTAAGTGGCTGACAGAGCTAATATCTTTCTACACAGATGCGATGGAGGTCAGAATAATAAGTGAAGGTATACTTACTTGCTCATAAATATTTCATGGTTCTGTCAGCCCTACATATTATTAATATTGATAATTTGATAGATATCATTTATGTTACTTTAGTAAAAAAATATTATGAATAGATTTCCTGATACAAGGAAAGGTTTTAGAATCTTGTGCATGATTATTTTTGATTTGTTAATGAATTCACTCACAGTATTCATTTAAGTGTAACTAATGAGCTGTACCTAATTAGGTCAGGCATCAGTAGAATATCAATGAGTACCTAGGTACTTAGATTAATTAAAGTGTTTGTGTAAGTGTGTAAATATTTATCAAACAATCAAAACCTAAAGCAGATGAATAGGTAGCAAATGGAATTATTATAAAAAGTCAGTAGCTACAATAATCAATGAATAGGTGGGAGAAGACAAGCTGTTATGCTGTCATACTCAGGCGTACTCAGCTGTTGGATATTTACAAAACAATATCCTTTAATCTCGTAAGCCCCATGACATCAATCAGTTGACAGACATAACACTGATTTGTTTTTCGAAATCCGTGCCAAGTATTGAGCACTCCTGCTGGTGAGGTAGGAAGGTTCACTCACCTCTTGTGGCCGCGTGCGTTTCCCAGCTGCAGGCGCAGCGGGGGCGAAGCCCAACCCCACACGGAGTCAATCTGCGAACCAAACCACCCCAGCTGTACTTTCCACACAAAAACCAATCCAGTTACCCATTACAACATAATTTATGCAATGTCAAGCGAGCCCTCACCTTTGAAGATTGGCTAACAACACACAAATGAAAAACTGGTGGGGACGGAGCGTACAGCTCTCATGTAACGTCCCAAGGAATGTAAAACAGCTAACGACACATCGATTTTCCAATTTCACAAGTATTTATGTTTACTAAACGTAAAGTGAAGCATCTCTTGTCCACAGCAATTTTTAGAGGCACGTTCCAAAACTTTATAGAACTAATACAAAGGAAAAATTCTTATTAGATTTGCAAAATAACTTTATTGCATTATTCCGTCCACTTAATTTTTCGAAGTTAGAGTCGTTTCTTCGATGTGATTGACATTAGTACCTCTTTCTGGCCTATCTTTCTGGGGCGGGAAAAACACATTTAAGATTAGAGCGAACGCAAAAAAGCTCATGTATCTCTCCATCAGAGCGCTAATAATTGGTTAACAGCTGTATTTCTGCGTCGAAATAGAAGGTATCTCTTTCTACGCTGTGCAAACTGAGCGACTCTTTATACCCAGTTCGTGCACTAACGCTTTATTTATAGTAATGTAACGTTTTATATTATTATGTAGTAATGTACAAGCACAGAGAGGTATGACTAAAATAGATTTTGAACGCCTCCACAAATGCCTCGATCGTCATGTCAAGTCATGTCATGTCAAAATGAGGGCTGCCAGTAACAACAGCTAAATTTTATTTTTCTTTCGTGGAGATATCTTTTTGTGATCTTTTCTGTAATATTTAGAGTACTCACTAAAATTATCAATTTTTTAAATTTTTTATCTTATCTGCATCGTGCAAGAGTTTGAGAAAAAAAGAAATTTGCCATTCCATTCCCAAATTCAAGACTTTTTATTTTATGGCAAATTTTTAAAACGTCATTTATATGCTGTTGTCACTGACAAACAAAACAGATGATTTTGGCGTTACACTGCCTGCGTGTGTGTTTGTAAATATTATTTTATGAGGAGTTTTGTTTTGCTTGTTATTTAAACAAATTTGTTAAAACAATTTACACCATGTCTCTGAGCCTGTTGCTTGAAAAATACGACGTTTCTACAGAAGAAGGATTGCAAAAGGCGCTCAGTGTCATCGAAAAAGAAGAGGTAATCTACTTCTATTCATTAATAAACTGTCCATGGTTTCTTCTCTGTGATGCACAAAGAACTTGTAGGTATTTACGGCCTACGGCCGTACAACTAGAATGCGCACTTGCGGCAAAAACGGTTCAAGCGATAAAGCAAGTACGCAGGTAGGTAATGCATTCTACTTAGATAGGGTGGCAACAGGTTTGATGAAAAATATGAATTTTTACTTGACTGCTCACAAAAGCAGTGTTATGTTTTCAGCATTCATGTGAGTTTCTTAATTCCACCAATACTTTTAAATGCCAGAACAAAGGTAGGTATATGTAATGATGATTATGTACCTTTGTATAGTTAGGGGGAGGCCCGGGTCTAGCATTGGACCAATAAGTATAGGCTGTGGAGGCGGTGGAGGTATAGTTAGAATCCTTACACCATCCTGACTGAAACTAGCTTAGGGCTAGAGGGCTGTTTTAATAATTTGTTTTTAAAACAGCCCTCTTTATTTAATATTACTTATCTTGTTATTATGAAATGTCAATAATAGGATGACAACACAAATGTGTTGTGTTTTCTTGTGTCGCAAATTAGTTCAACAGGCTATTAAAGATGACGGGGAAAAGCATTAGGTAGTTTTTATTATTTTTGATAATACACCATCCCCATTATTAGGTACCTACTAAAAGAAAAAAAGAAGTAGAATTTTTTTATTATGGAAAAGATTATTTATCTAAATATAAAATGTAAATACCTAACCTAGATCTTACTCAAGAAATAAATAGTTAGGATTATGGTTACGCTTATTCTTATTACCTATGTACTTAATTACTCTGGATATTCTATCCAATTCAATTCAGGAAATCTGAAATTAGCAAAAGTCTTCCTGTAGTTAGCAGTCCACTAAACTGTCCAATAACCTGAATTCATTGTCACCCTTGCGGTAAAATTGAAAACAAATTCAAATTCAAAGTGCTTTATTTCCTATAGACCTTACGTCCTGTAAGGTGTTGGATACGACACAAAATTCAAATTACTTACATAAGTAAAACTAGGAAATAAAGTGATCACTTTGATTTTTGTGCACTTCAATCTTTTTAAGGTAAAGTAAAGAAGCAAACAAGAAACCTTTACCTTGTTAGGTTGTTAGTTTTCGAGTTGGACCAAAACTTGTCCCTAGCTTTTTTATCCTCTAGATAATCTGTTAGTTTGTAGTAAGCCTTTATAAAGGATATGTTTGACAATTTGTTTGAATTTATTTTGTCAATCTTTTTTTTAACTCTTTTGGTATTTTGTTGTAGAAGCATAATACATTGCCCTTTAAAAGATACATTAATCTTGTGTAGCCTAGTCGTGGGCACAGAGAGTTTATTTTTATTTCTAGTATTTAAATTATGTTTGTCGCTATGTTTAGGGAACCAATTGATATTCCTAAGAGTGTACAACAAGTTTTCATAAATATTAGGTCCTTACATATGAAATTGGCGTTTTTCGTACTGGCCACTTTAATCACAAATTTCTCCTCTTTGGTAAGGAATTCCAAATTCAAATTTGTACAGCTATAGACTCATGTATTTGTGCTTCGATGATCGTCATTCATTTGTTTTTTTTCTTCTGTTTTTTTCTGTTTGCGTCACTCATTTTACAAAATGGAAAACTTAAAATATCGCATTATTTACGAGTACGAGTTCCGCCGTGGCACTAGTGCTGCGGAAACAACTCGAAGGGTGAATGATGTGTATGGCGGTCGTGTTGCAAAAGAAAACACAGTTCGTTTTTGGTTCCAACGTTTTCGTTCTGGAAATTTTGACCTGCAGAACAAGCCCCGTGGACGGCCTGAGACTCAAGTTGATAATGAAGAGTTGAAGGCTATTGTGGAAGCGGATCCATCGCAAACCACGTCCGAGTTAGCTGCAGGCTGCGATGTTAGTGATAAAACTGTTTTAATTCACTTGAAGCAAATTGGGAAGATTAAAAAGCTTGAAAGGTGGGTACCTCACGAATTGACTGAAGCAAACCGGCAAACGCGCGTCGACTGCTGCGTTACATTACTAAACCGGCACAATAATGAAGGTATTTTAAACCAAATCATTACCTGTGATGAAAAATGGGTTCTTTACGATAATCGGAAGCGCTCAGCGCAATGGTTGGATCCTGGCCAGCCAGCCAAATCCTGCCCCAAGCGAAAATTAACCCCAAAAAAGTTACTTGTAAGCGTTTGGTGGACTACTGCCGGTATTGTTCATTACAGTTTTCTCAAATCTGACCAGACTATTACGGCTGATGTCTATTGTCAGCAATTGCAAACCATGATGGAAAAGCTAGCGGCTAAACAACCTAGGCTGGTCAATCGCTCCACGCCACTGCTGCTTCACGACAACGCTAGACCACACACTGCGCAACAGACGGCTACTAAATTAGAAGAGCTTCAATTGGAAAGTCTAAGACATCCTCCGTACTCCCCGGACCTTGCTCCAACAGATTACCATTTTTTTCGAAATTTGGATAACTTCTTGCAAGGGAAAAAATTCAACTCCGATGGGGCAGTCCAAATCGCCTTCAAAGATTTTATTGATTCCCGTCCGACTGGTTTTTTTAGTAAAGGGATGAACTACCTATAAGATGGCAAAAGTGCATAGAAAATAATGGTTCATACTTTGATTAATTAAATATATTATATTAAAAAATATTCGACTTTTTGTTCCTCCCATACAAAACGCCAATTTCATATGTAAGGACCTAATATATTGACATGGTACTGTCATTATGTTTATTTCTTTGGATTTTTCACGTAGGCTTTCTCTGGGACCCATATTATAGATTGCACGAACAGCCCTCTTCTGCAGCACAAATACGGTTTTAATATCTGCAGCATTCCCCCACAGCAGTATGCCATAAGACATAACACTATGAAAGTAGCTGAAATAGACTAGTCTAGAAGTATCAACGTCTGTAAGATGACGGATTTTTTTAACTGCATAGGCCGCAGAACTAAGTCTCTTTGATAGCTTGTCTATGTGTGTGCCCCATTGAAGTTTACTATCTAGGGTTATTTCTAAGAATACAGTAATGTTAACAATTTGTAACGTTTCTCCTTTGACGTTTAGAGGTACATCTGCCTTAACTTGTTTTACATTAGGTAGTGGAATCTTATAAATTTCGTTTCGGTTTCATTATGCATAAGGTTATTGATACTAAACCAATGGACTACTTGAGATTGCATTATTCACATCATCGAAATTTGTTTTTTGTCATTTTTATTTTAAAAATTAATGAGATTCATCAGCAAATAATACGATCTCGTGATTATCCTCTACAAGATCTCTCTTTGCAGTCTGAAGTAGACGAGGCCCTGTCTGGGATCCTGTCAAAAGCATGCACACTGGAGGGGCGGCTGAGGACGGCCAGCCAGGCCTACACGAAGCTCGGAGGAGTCAAGTCAGACGCGCTAGCTGCTGCCGACATGGTGGAAAAAACCGCCGGATTGGCCAGGGATGTCAGCGCTAAAGTACGACAACTGGACCTCGCGAGGGTAATATGAGACTAGTCTTTCTTATCACGTCAAACTAGTTTAAAAGGAATACTGATAAAACAGGCCTAAATAAATGTTCAAAAAAATTGTGTGATTTAATCACGAAGTATGGTTTCCAACAGTCACGAGTGGCGGAGTGCCAGCGTCGAGTGCACGATCTCATTGACCTGCAGCTGTGCAGCGCTGGAGTTGAAGCTGCCATCAAAGCACATGATTATGAGACAGGTATGCTATCACTGCCTTGCACTGTTCGCTACCTAGGTATTAACCTCGTGCTGGTATGGCTGTCTCCTTGTTAAAACTCTGAACTGGTCCATTATTTAATTATTTTGTAAAGGAAAACGCAGCTTATAGGCATACTTGTAGTATTGTGCTAGCATAGCCAACTCTGTCCAGAAGCACAGAACCTTCCTGGAATTACAAGTCAGAAGTTAATAACTTTATTTCTTTAGGATACAAATAAGCAAAAATAAACGCACACGAAGGGCTCCGTAGGTACCGTAAAAATCAGATCAAATCAATCAAGAAACATCAAATTTTCAGTTGTTCGGAGACCCCTTTAAATATTTAACTTTATTTTATTTTTAGTATTTGTATCCCTTCGGTTACGGAACCCTAACAAAGCAATCTTTACCCATAGGCCCAGTAATCATTGGCTTCATTTTGTATTTCAGGAGCTGCCCATGTATCTAGGTTCCTCAGCATGGACCCAGGGTCTGTGGCAGCAGCACAGGCTCGCGGGGCTGGTGACCCTCGGGATGCTATGATGAAAGCAGCTAATACACTAAGAGAGCATATTGTGCGAAAGTTAGTGTCTTTCCCCTTTATGTTACTTGATGATTTTATAGAATTACTTCCGCATTCCTTTTGATTTTGTTGGAGGTAAATGGAATGGAATGGTTGTAGGTTTGAAGAAGCAGCTCGCAAAGAGGACGAAGCCAGCATCGAGCGGCTGTTCAAACTGTTCCCTCAGATCGGAAGGGCTGAGGAGGGAGTGGACCTGCTTGCCAAGTATCTGGCTGGACAAGTGAGCTCAAAAATTGAAGAGACTTTATCAATTACTTAGTATTTTATTGTAGCCTAAGCTCACACACTAGTTGATGATTCGTTGTGTTGACTGTGTAGCGCCTGTAGAGCGTCATTGAATATCCATGTAAAGCTAGAACGGTCTCGTCTGATAAAGTCTACTCTACGCCTAAATTCTGTCCAAATACTATATCCCGAGAGCTTTCAGTTGGAGCTATAGAACCGCCTCGCGGAATGTGCAACAGTGAGTCTAAAAATGAACATAGGTCAGACAAATATCATGTCTAATGCCCATGTCGCACCCTTACCCGTTACCGGTCTATGTTGGCAACGATGTTATCGAAGTTGTTGATAATTACGTCTACCGTCTTCGATCAACAATACACAAGTTGTATTGTTGATCGAAGTCTACCGTCGACAAATTCGATAAAGATGTCAGCCGACTCGGATGGCAGCGTTCGGGAAACTTCGCGATATCTTCTCGTCGCAGGTACCGCAGAGCCACAAGTCGAAACTCTTTATCCAATATGTGTTACCGACCACTCCTACCAGAGATGACTTACGGATCCGTGACTTGGTCGCTGACTATAGGCCTCGTGCATAAGCTCAAAGTCGCTCACCGAGCTATGGAGAGAGCTATGCTCGGAGTTTATCTATATCTACGCGAATACCTACTGAAATCTGTAGAAGAACCAAAGTAACCGACATAGCTCTCACATTTAGCTGAAGTAGCGATGGGCAGGCCATATAGCTCGCAGAACCGATAACCATTGGGGAGTAGGTACAGGTTCTCGAGTGGCGCGATGCCATGCGAAACGGAGTGTGGGAAGACCTCCCATTCGATGGACCGACGACATTGTAGGGGTGCAGGGAGTCGATGGATGGATGCGGCTCGGGACTGCTATTTGTGGCATCTCGTTTTGGGGAGGCCTATGTACAGCAGTGGATGGCCTATGTACAGTGTTGATGATGACTGTGTAGTGTTTTACAGCTTCGTTTTTGTTGTATTTGCAGGCCGACGTCAACATCCGTCGAGCCTGCGTGGTCCCTGAAGTGAACTCGGAAGCAGCCGTGTTCGCAGACGCCATCACGCGCGTCGTGGAGGCCGGCGGCGCTGCCGTCGAGCGCGCCAGGCTCGCGGCCAAGATGGCACCGGGGCTTCTGCCTAGGGCTATCGCTGTTATACAGCCGCAGGTAGTTACTGACAGACTGATGATGTTTCTTTGTTAGAGGATGAAAGCAGAAACATGGTTAGAATACTCTTGAAGCACCAAACATTATCGCGACAAAGACACTGGAAAGGTAGACCAGATGAGACGATGGAGCAAAGAATGAGCCTCCTTGCGTTGTGGCTGATAGAAACTGGAAGCCTGTACCCAGCTGTAGATGAGCCCCGTTCTAGAAAAATATAGATGATGGTAGTAGGTAGCAACCATCGGGGTAGACAAGTTCTTGGGTGGAGACCGCGACCCGGCAAACGTAGATGAAATGACGATCTGCGAAAGACGATTGTTTAACTTTAATTTTTCTTCTCTTAACAATTTGAAAACTGTATGATTGCATAGCGTATTTAATATTCACACTGTCACTTAGCCGTGAAGACCATTTATTAGCTTTCTTGTTTTGTATTTATAACCATTCACACGTCCGAGCCTCGCGCCGACAAACCACTGCGCCGCGAGCCACTGCGCGCGTCCCATTTTAAACATAAAAGGTTAAATCTCTATAAACTACTAAACTAGCTACGCTCAAAGATAATATAACATAAAAAGCTAAAACTGTACGAAATCACTAAATCACTTAATTCTTAGAAATAATTGTATGGTCTCAAATAAATGCTAATAAATGCTTTTTCTTTGCTTTCATAGGTTAATATTATGTAGTTCTACCTAATCTTGCATATACAGGGTGGATTGTTGAGACGGGACAGTAAGGGCAGGTACCTTAAGCGTTATAGTTAAAGGAAAATGAACCTAGAGACCATCCATAACTTTTTGAGATATTCTGAACTGCATTCACAGATTTTGGAAAAAATGTACAGTCAGCAAGAAAATGGTAATTTTACACAAAAACTTTTGGGTGCCAATCGATCTTGTTTCTAATAAGGATCAAGTCTGTACTGAACCGACTGAGGTTTGAGTACTAGAAATGCCCGAATTCGCGGAAGGCGCCATACATTTTGTACGGAAAAACGATTTACCAACTCGAAATATTCTTTGTTGCCAAACAATCCTATGCAGGGAGCATAAGATAAATTTACAGTTTTTGTTAAGTTGGCCTCGCAGATTAGGTACTGTACCTAGAAGCAAAAGTGCCTACCTAAATCATAGTTTCATCGATAATCTTCTACAACAATTAGAACTACAACAAATAAAAATAAAATAAAATAAAATCATTTTAACAGTATTTTTAAACTTCCATTTTATATTTGAAGACATTTTTATCAAGAAGTTCATAAATTGCATCTAACAATCTAGAATTTTCTCAGCGCAAACATAAGCATAAACATAAATGAACGGAGCCGGAGGGAACACAATCTGCCATCACACCATCCAGTGCAAAATTGGATACTTCAAATAAATCCCTAACAAGCACCAACCCCAACCCCGCAGCGGTTACCACCCTGGCAGCAACTGAAGAAGCCGAGGAGTCTGATAACCAGCACAAATGGACTGAGGTTAAGAAAAGCCGGCGACCGCCTTCTCTATGCGGTACCGCAGGACCAACCGTTACCACCCTGAAAGCTGTTGAGCCGCGTAGATACATACATCTATGGAACATGGCGTCCAGTGCCGACGAAATAAGTGCGTACCTTCGACAAATTTGCCCCAATGGCTCCTGTAGCATCGCTGAGCTGGCTGCTAAAGGTGACTACAGGTCCTATAAGAATGGCGTGCCAGTAGCTTACTACGAAACCTGTATGTCGATTGACGTGTGGCCGGTGAATGCTACAATCAAAGAATGGATTGTGTACAATCAAAGACCTTTGGCGACCACCAACAACGCAAGTAAGGCCCCGCAGCCCTTTCGTGGCGCAACGACCTCACAATAAGCAGAGTGTACTAAGAGCTTTTTACCAGAACGTTTGTGGCCTGAAAACGAAATTAACGAGATGGCGGAATAATCTAGGATTAACTGAGCATGACATGGTTGCTATAACTAAAAGTTTCCTCGACTCTTCTGTTTTGGACCAAGAACTAACTTGTGCAGGTTGGTCCATTATACGCCGAGACAGAAAGACACCTTGCGGTGGTGTTCTCCTTGCTGCTCGAACTCCTATCGTACTAAATAGGAGAAGGGAGTTGGAAACCGAAGATGGGGAAGACCTCTGGGCAAGTTTCTCCTGGCATGGACGCCCGTTTCTGGTGTGCGTGGTATATATGAAACCAAGTGCAAGTGACAGTGCCTATCTGTCCTGGTTCAATAAGGTAGAAGGTTTTGTCTTGTCCACTAAAGCAGAAGTTGTTATTCTTGGTGACTTAAATCTAAATAGCGCATCCGTGAATGTAAATAATTATTACAGTTTCTTCTTATCTTTCAGTAATTTGAATGAGCACAATGTTATTAAAAACTATCATAAAGGCATATTGGACGTGGTGCTTGTTCAGGAGAGCGATGTGGTGCGTGAAGTTTCTGTCGCGGAGACTGTGGGATTGGTTTCTCCCGATGCATACCACCCTCCGTTGGATATCGACATTAAGATCGACACAGCCCGTGGCTCTGATCAAATCTTACCCAGTAATATCGACCCAGCTAAAGATTGGAACTTTAAAAAGTGTAACTACGATTTGTTATTTTCCTTACTATCTGCCAATTCATGGGATGAGGTTATGCAGTCTGATGATGCGCTTAGCGCCTGTCAATGCTTCTACGACATCATTTATGACATCTTTGACACCTGCATGCCTAGGAAGTGTCGTAAAGGTAGGGCCCCTAGACGTTACCCTGTTTGGTTTACCAGCGATATAATAACAGATATCCAACGCAAGTCAAAACTCCATGCTGCCTGGAAACGTTCAGGATGTACGGAAGCTTACCGATTATTCTCCACCCTGCGTGCAGACCTCAAATCCCGAGTGGCGTCGTCGTATGTCAAGCACACGAGGAACATTGAAAACAGCATCAAGAGCGACCCTCGGAGATTCTGGCAGCATGTAAGTAATTTAAGGTCGAAGGGTGGGTTTGAGCCGAATGTCACCTACAAAGGCTCAACTTTCTCTGGACCTGATGCTGCAGAAGCCTTTGCGAGTTACTTCGCCAGTGTTTTCTTGTCAGAAATTCCCATGCTCGATGCTGCCAGTGCCACCGTTTATGATAAAAATGCTAATAGCAATGACATCAATGTAATGAGCTTCACTCATGGCGACGTCATCTCGGGTATTAAGAGACTTAAGATTAGTAGCGCGGTTGGTCCAGATAACTTGCCCTCTGCTATAGTTAAGGGTGCGGTGGAGGTGTTAAGTTTTCCGCTTTGCCATATCTTCAACCTGGGTCTAAGGTCTGGAGTCTACCCACCACAATGGAAAGTCTCCAGGGTAACTCCAATCCCTAAAAGCTCGAATAAGACCCTAGTTGAGGAATACCGCCCTATAGCAGTTCTTTCTACCGCGGCAAAGGTTTTCGAGAATGTCTTGCATAAATACATTTATGCACAAGTTGATAAGTACTTGTGCATCAACCAACACGGCTTCAGAAGGCAGCGATCCGTGAACACAAATTTGTTGACCCTCGTGAACTACCTCTACATTTCCACCAGCATGGATCGTGGCTTCCAGGTTGATGTTCTGTACTTTGATTTTCGAAAGTTTTTATAGGGTTAACAACGACATTCTGCTGACCAAACTATCTGCAATAGGCTTCGCCCCGGGTCTCCTCCGGCTTCTAGCGGATTACCTCCGTGACCGTCAGCAGTTTGTCAAACTTGGCCCTTATCAGTCCCAGCCATATCACACGCGTTCTGGGGTCAGCCAGGGATCAATTCTTGGTCCTTTACTGTTCCTCATAATGGTTGATGACCTCCCTGGTGTAACGTCGCGTGCTAGGAGCTTGCTTTATGCAGATGACCTAAAACTCTACCTAGAGGTTAGGTCTGAAGCAGACTGCCGAGCTCTACAACACGACGTCGATGCTATATTTCACTGGAGTGTTGTTAACAAAATGGAATTTAATTCCAGTAAATGTTACGTGATGACTTTCGGCCGAATGTTACATCCAATTTACTTCGACTATAAAATTAACGGAGAGCCAATCAACAGGACCGTCACAATGAAAGACTTGGGTGTCACATTCGACCGAAAGTTAAATTTCCATTACCACATTCGTTCCTTGGCTAAGGAGTCGTTTCAGCGTCTCGGGTTCGTCCTTAGAAACGCCCGTGATTTCGAGAGCGAACACGTCATTCGCCTTATCTTTTCGGCACTTGTTAGGGGCAAGTTGGAGAGCAGCGCTTGTGTATGGAACCCGCATGAGGTTACTTACACCCTCATGCTTGAGAAGGTACAGAAGAGATTCTTGCGGTTCCTCTACAAGCGCTGCTACGGCTACTACCCCTATCTTTATCCCACTAAGTTCCTATTAGGATGTCTGGGTTATAACTCGCTGGAGGTGCGGCGCGCCTACGACCAAATGATTACGGTGTGTAAAATCCTCCACGGCAGAATTGACGCCTCGGGCTTAAGTGACGAGTTGTGTCGACTTTATGTCCCGAACAATTACTGCCGGGCTCGGAAACATAGACTGCTTGCTGGCCCACAGTCCCGTACGGCAGCTCACTCTGAGTCGCCCATCCCCCGAGTACTCGCTGCCATCAACGCTCTCCTGGACGACAGCCCCGAAGTTGATCTGTTTGCCGACAGCTGGACCAATTTAATGAGACAGTGTCTTAATTTTTGTGAACGTAAATATTAATTCTCTGACATTCTTTAATTTTATTGTTTCTTGTTGTATATTATGTGTTAATTTCTGTAATCATATTTAATTAATGTAATTGGTTGTGTATACCGTGTTAATTAAATTAAAATAAAATAAATAAATAAAATAAATAAATAAGAATGACCTGAAGATATTCCAATCGAATACTAAGTTTGAAACTTAAATTTTTTTTTACCTACCTACAGGCGAGTTTTCAGCGAGTTTTCTTTATAGCGGATCTACCCAGAACAAAAAGATTGGGCAATGAAGAAGACTGACTCTCTTACCGAAATGTATGAAAAAAGTATTTCGGGATTACTGACATTTCTAGTACTCACACGTCAGTCGGTCCAGTAGACTTTTGATCCATAATAGAAACAGGATCGATTGTCATCAAAAATGTTTTTGCGTAAAATTACTTAAATTATCTTGCTGGCAGTTTTTTTTCCAAAAACTGTGAATGCAGTTCAGAATATCTCAAAAAGTTATGGATGGTCTCCTAGGTTCGTTTTCCTGTAACTATAACGGTTAAGGTACCTGCCCTTACTGTCCCGTCTCAAAATTCCACCCTGTATATTCATAAACTAGATGATACACGCTATTTTTTGATACCAATCAATCACTACCTTCTTTTCTAAGAGACATCCACCGGTCTAAAACTGCTCGAATAACAAATCCATTCCAATAGAGTGAAGTTAGCCAGAAAACCAATTTTGCTCCGCGCGGAGAAATTTGCATCAAATGTTGCTGGGACGTTCAACCGGAAATTTTATTTCGCATCAAATGATGCTGGGACGTGGAGAGTAGATATGCTGCAGGCCTGAAAAATGAAGACAGAGTGCCAGCCTAGGATAGCTCCCTAATGAGCGCCATAGCTTATTAGGGAGCTATCCTAGGCTGGTGATAATATTATTATGTATTGGGCAGGTGTGCAGCGGCGTGCGTCGCGTGTTCGTAGAGTTGGTGTCGGGCCGGCGCCTGCGCAGCGCGCTGGGCCCGCAGGGCGCGCGCCAGGCCGAGCCCGTGCTGGCGGAGCTGGCGCTAGCGCACTCGCGGCTCCGGCTCTACTTCAACTTCCTGAGAAGGAAGACTGAGGTACATTATCCTTGAAGCCAAGATCCAAAGAGCACTGTTTCCAAATCACCCATGCGAGACTTGCGGGTCCGATACGAGATGCACTCCTGGCGTGCATTCCAAAACGCACCTTGTCTCCTTGTACGGACTTCCCCTACGCGACCTCTTGAAGGCACCCTTCATCTGCTCTTTGACCTTAGATAGCGGCCGAAGCGGGTCTTCCCTAAGGATAAGCTCCCACACTTCGTCGACGAGGGCCTCGAAAGAGGGATGCCCGTCGACGTTGTGGAGAGTAATTGAATTAAAATAATCTGAAAGAATTCAAATGGTATGAAAGAGAATAAATTGAATTCAAAGGCAGGTGGGAGGTGAAGCCTCGTCGTCCCGTACCCGTTGGTTTGTCTTTCTTTCAGCAATATGTCCGCCAACACTGTGCACACAAAGCACTTGCGAGAGCAGGAGGGTCCGATACGAGGCGGAGGTGAGGCCCCCGCACCGTCTTGCATCCCTTTTCAAAAGAAATATGGCCGCGGCATTCATAAAAGAAACATCCTTGCTAGAGCAAGAGGGACCGATAAATCACTCGCGGCCGCGGGATAAATAAATCAGAGCGACACTGAGCCAAAACACGTCCGTCCCCGGCCCGAGGCAGCAACGAAATCCGTACTTGCGATGTTTCCTATCTTGTTTTGTCCACAGGTCCACTAACGGCCTAGCTATGTGGAAGAGGGAAGGAAGGCCTTTGTCTTGGAGTAGATTAGATCTGATGGTGGGGACCTGCCTCGTCTTCTCATGTCTGTCAATGGACTGTTCTTTTTCTTACCCAAACTATCCGCCATAGTAGGTTTAGGTACATTTTGTCTTCACCCGTTCTGTGAAACTTTTCGTTAAGACCAAATCGTCTAAAAATCTCGGTTACATTTTAGTGAACTCGTGTTTTATTGCTTCAATTGAAACTTGATACACGGATCCATTTCAGGCAGACGCATCCACCCTAGACGAAGCCAAGCAGAAGGCTTGCAGCGACGCCGTGGAGAAGATCATAAACGACTGCGACCTCAACAGGACGGCCCAGGACTTGCTGGGACACTATCTGGAATTAGAAAGGTGTCTACCTCGTTTACCAACACCAAAAGAGTCAACGTGCCTTCCATCAGAAAGCTGCATCGTCACATCTCTGGTAGAAAAGCCTGCTAAGGCTATTTCAAATAGATTTCTTCTGTTTCAGGTTCTTCTTGGAGGAGAGTGTGAATAAAGCTCTGAAACTGGCAACTCCTCAAGTCGGGGTCACCACCTCCAGTTTGGTTGATGATGTCTTTTTCATTGCTAGAAAAGTTATCAGGTACCTATGTGTGATTCTAGATTTAGGCAAGTTATAAGCTTTTGTCGTACTCCATATGGATTAGCGAGCGCGGTAGTCGTCTGTTGCACAACACAGGGTGTGCATGTTATAACAACAACAGGTGCCTACTTACTTCTTTTTTATGTTGTATGTACTTTTCTTTAATATTAGTCTAATGTTTGTTCCTTAACTTTTTCATTTTTTTTATATAGAGGTAGGTACATATGTATATAGTACATATGTACCTAAATTATTAAAACGCACTATATTTTTAAGTTTACACTGTACCTAATATTAACGCCTATCATTTGGGGGTGAGCAAGACTTCCTACCGTAATTCAGGTTTAACTAGTACGGAGGACAGTCTCTCGACCACGGGTAACAACAAATTCAAAAACGCATAGGTATATTTTATAATTAATTAATTGTAACCCTTAACTTTTAATAGTGCCATTTTATTTTTGAAATAAATGTTTACTTTACTTTACTTTACTTTACTTTACTTTACAACGACGAAAACAATAAGCAATAGAAGACTGGCTCCCTCCGACACTAGGGGCCAAGACTGAAGCCTGCCCGCGCCTACAGCTTCAAGGATAGGATAATGATGTAAGCTAGGAATCAGAACTTCAAGAAAGTCCTACTTCCTATTTTGACTTGTAACTTGGCGTTATTAATAAAGAATTGTATTGTATTGTATTGTATGTATCGTTCTGAGGCAGTGATGTCGCCACATGGATGATGATTGCAGGCGCAGCGTAGCGTGCGGCAGCGTGGACGGCGCGTGCGCAGTGCTGAACGACGTCGGCGGCGTGCTGGAGCGCACCGTGTGCCCCGCCCTGCGCGCCCGACTGCGCGCGCCGCCCCCCGACCCGCTGCCCCTCGCGCCGCCCCCGCACCCCGCCCCCGCCGCCGGCCCCGTCACCCCGCCCGCACTGGCGCTGAGGATCACGCGAGACGCGGAGGCGCAGAGGCAGTTGTATTTGGTCAGTGTTCGTAGCGACATAGGTGTACACTACACCCTTCTTCAACTTCTTGATCAAACAATCAACATGAAGGCGCTTTCCTTTTCAAAATAAATTCAAATAAAATATATGTTCTTTGTTGATGGAACACCAAATAGTCGATCTATATGGAAGGGGACGAATATCTTGTACTGGCTGATGATTTCAGACAAAAGTTAAAAAGATAAAATATTATTCAGCCCTAGGGCTTATTATAAATTGTTACAAGTCGAATTTTACTCCCGCTACGCTACGCTATACCTAATCATGACACACATTTTGAGCAAGAGAAGTAAAAATAAAATGTTTCATATCCGCTGCAATTTCAGCGAATAGATAAATAAATATCAACGTTGACTATCCAGGCGCACATGAACGAGGCGGAGGCGGGCGCGGAGTGGGCGGAGCGGCTCGCCACCGAGGCGTGCGCCAGCGCCGGCGGTCTGTGCCGGAGCCAGACGGAGCTGGACAAGCTGGCCTCGTGCGCGGCCGGGCTGGGCGCCGCCGCCGCCGCCTTCCGCCTGGCGCGGGACACCGCCTGCGCCGCCTTGCGCGCCGCGCTGCAGCACAGCCTGCACGCCTGGGCGCACCATATCGTCACACCGCACCCACACCCAGGTACGGACTGGGCGCTGCCGTTGGGGTCACACTCGGGTCAGAGTGGACCCAGTGTTGTAAATATAAAAGTAAACAACCTACTAGTGTGCGGCCTACGAAGGCATACATAGCTTTTCTTTGAACAGAATTAGAAGCAAGCTATGCCGTTATGGACCGTTTGCCGTTTGGTGCCGAACGACGACTAAGTCAGTTTTACACTTTGCAGATGAGATGGAGGACGACGCGGACGCCCTGCCGGCCGCGTTCGACCAGTGGACGGAGAGCAGCCGACAGCTGATCTCGCCCGCCACGGCCGACGCTATCTTGACTTCCGCGCTCACCGACATCGCCACCAGAGCGCACAAGCTGATGCTGCAGTATCATTATACGAGAGTAAGATGATCACACTAGTTTGCAAAGGTTGTTTTTGAAGCGTGACAGAATGATGGGTGTCGACGCCATGTTGGATTTGGCTGCCGTTTTGAATTTAGAACACTGTCAGCTAGCTTTGATGCGACTCGACCCGGCCTTATGCTGGGGCTACACTACCGGGAAATGCCGTTTATTATCGCGATGTTGGACGTGGAACGTTGGTGTACGGTGCAGCGCAACCGTGCATTTAGGTATAAGCTAGCTAATTATTGTCAAATCATCGATATTATTAAGGTCAATTGTTACACGCGCCTTCCACTTACTTTATTGCATCAGTTCACGTTTTCACCCCATCATGGTAGGCGCGTGCTCAAATATCAATTAATTTATAATATCAATATAAGAGTTTTTATCATATACTCTTCTTATCATTTCTATCATATAAAGGTGTCCTGTACAGTTGGTGTGGCCACGACTTCTCGCGATAATTTTACAACGGCATTCACATTGCCGTTTGACGTTAGGCGATAGATCGAGTGGCGGTACATCAAAGAGACATCGCGAGAATTATTGCGTTGAGGCGGCCACACCACACTACGTAAGTGTGCATCGTGAGCGCAACAGGATCGCACGTGCGTGTTTTTATGATGGAAGACAATAATATCATGGAGTGGACAAACGAACAAGTTATTGTATTTCTTGAAGCTCTGCATGTTTAGGTATGTTATTTTTTTCTTCATTCGGTAATGATAAAATACATTTATATACCTAATAAAAATGTACACTCATAAAATACAGTGTAGCAGCGTCAACAATTGACTTTCGAGCAAGATGGATATATCTTGCTCGAAAGTCAAGGAAGGAACATTGCCAACTTTATTGCCGTTGACGTTGACCGTTCAAGTGTGGCCACTCCACCTATAGCGTTAATTGCCGCGTTAGTTATACCGCGAGATTTATTGCGCTGATGGGCATTGCCATTTCCCGGTAGTGTGGCCCCAGCATTAGAAGATGTAGTGTAGTGTCACAGAACAGATAAAAGTGTGTTTATGAGCGGTTTCGTGTCTGATACAAACGTTATCCCCAGGAGAGCGGTGTGGTGGTGGAGCGGCGCGCACGCAGACTGCAGGCGTGGGCGGGGGGCGCCGTCGCGGGGGGCAGGGAGCGGGTCGCGAAGCTGGCGGGGGCCGCGGCTTTACTAGCGCTGGAGCAGCCGGCGCACGCGGCCGACGTGCTGCGACCCGCCGCCAGGCTGAACCATACTGACGCGAGGGATCTACTCGCTAGGAGGTAATGTGCGGGTCGTGGCGTGGTGTTACTAGCGCTGGTCCACATACCCGGGGACCTTCGATCGACAGCTATTGTCGTGGGTGGTGTTGTGTGCCTGTCAGCCAGTTCAGGTCTAATATTTCGCTTGTTTGATGTCGTTGAATGTTGTTCGCGAAATAATAAAATACTAATGCATGTACCAAAGTAATACAAACGTTTCTTTGCTTGCAGGGTCGACTTCAAAATAGATGACATCAAGCGCCTGAAACTTTAATTCGTTAAGCCTTTGATAGAATACCTTTTGAATTAATATATTAGAGGTATGTATTCATTGCTGCATTTAAGAATATTAATATGTATTTAGTATTACCTCAATAAAAACATATATTTATAAACGTTATCTTGTGCGTTTGTCATGCGTAATGAGCAGGGGTAGATGAAATACGGTTATTGATTTTAATATTTATTTGATAAAATTATTAACAAACAATAATAATACAGAATGAGTAACGTAACATCGTAAAAGCATTTTTAGTTTGCATATTGTAAAATTATCTATAACAGTTTTCAAAACACCAACAAGTATGATTACACAACAAGCGTAGGTACCTATGTATGTGATGCAGGGGAATTAAACAAATTAATAATTTGAAACAAAATACTAATGTCATAGGACTGTCTTTTAAATGCATGAAAAGTCTTACAGAATGATTTGCATAATTATAATAATGAGTAGAACATGGAAATGGTGGCATGGAATAGATTTAAATGTAAAAATCAATAGGGCAAATATCATATCTGCCAAACGTAAAACAAAGTATGTTAAACAACTATTTGCGATTTAAGTGCCATTTGTTTAAAATACATTCCTACTTAATTCTAAAAGGCACCAATTAGTGTATAGGCTCTAAAATATTCTAATCATGGATGTCTCATTGTCCTAAGTATATGTACAGGTACCAAAATATCCGTTTTTGTAAGTGAAAGTAGCAAAATACATTTATATTGTTGTGCCAGTGCTTACATTAGATATAACACCGATAAACTCTTAAATTGATTAAAATACTTACAAATACATAAAAACCTATCAAATCTTTAGAACGTCATATTAAATTCGTCAGATCTTGTTGGGTAAATAAATTGAGCCAAAAACATATTTAAATAAAAGGATTGTTTCAAAAAATTAATGTGATGAGATATTACACTAACTCGAGTATAGTAATAACTTTCTAAAGAAGAAAGGAAACTGCTGTTCTCTTCTTTACTTATTCAGTTATCTAAGGTTACATTTATGAAAACACTCCTTTCTTCAACAAAATTCACGCCAATATTTTATCCATCTACCAGGAGTGGAATGTCACTATAATAGTGCCTATAATAGTGAATAAGGAACACTTCTAATTTTTGTAGTTTGGCGCGAATTTTGTAAGCAAAATCTTTGGTTAGACCACTTCAAACTTATCGAATAAGTTAGGAACACACAATAACAAATTCGTGCGTTACCGCGACCAAAGAAATGGGAAAATAAACCCTGTAGGGGAAACTGTTCATTAACATCTCAAGTTAAGAAACTACTGGTATTGTGGTAATATTCCATTTCTTTAGTCAAAAAATATAAATAAAGATTAACATGTTAAGTACATAGTAAACTAAGTACATTTTGATCAATCCTAAATTGCGATTTAATTAATACGATTCCTAATAATTAAATGAAAACAAAAATTATGAAACTTAAGTCGATTTTATAACTTAGCCTATGATTAGATTAAAAGCATCGTGTAATTAGCATGGACTATAAATAGAAAAGCTTCTATTGAAAATAAACACTTAAACTAATGACCACTTATTTACATATACATAGCACATTTAATTGTCGGATCAATTTGGGATTTATAAATTGTGTCATTAATAATAGACAATAATAATAGACTATGTGACAATAATAATAGACTATATCATCAGGCACCAAATGTATAACCTATGTCATAATTGGTCAACTGTATGAGACACAACAGTTTTATTTGTTGAAGATCTGTTTCGCAGCCAGACAACAGTTTTATTTATGGTTACACATCAAGCACCTAACCCGCTAAGTAACAGCGTATGGGGCAATTATGACAATGGTGGTTTGATTCAAAAAGCGTGTTAGATCCATGAATCCGTTTAGCTGCGCCAGACAACTTACTCTTCCAAGCTGCTCTATCGGTGGGTGTGTATGTGTAGCTAGTACCCCTGGGGCCGCGGCGAGCCGGCCTCCACCGTGGCCGAGGTGGTCTGCCTCGAGACTACGCGGGAGCCCTGCGCCAGCGCCCCTTCGCGCGCGCCGCGCCACTTCAAGAAGCAATCGGCTGCGTACGCAATCGTTGCGCACGTACCGAAGAACTGGGGAGGTCAAAAGTTCTCATCAGCACATAAAAAAACTAAGTGATTTTGGTTTTAGGTTTCTTTTATAAAGTTCTTCAGTTAATAACCTTTCCAACTATGTATGTACATGTGTATATGCTACATGAGATAAATAAATATTTATTAGGTGGTCAAACTAAGAGACATCACTTGATTGCTAGGGTCATGCATGATTAAGCAGACACTTTTTATATTTTGTTCTTCTGAATTAATTTAAACCACAAAATTTGCTCAAATTGGCAGCCTTCTCACATAATGCATGCAAAAAAGTCAGAAATGTAGCCCATGACACCCCTCAACTCCTCAAAAAATTATGTCAGTCGCAATACCAAACACCCTGTATTATACACAATACATATGTATTTGTAAATGTAAAACTTACAAAATGTTGTCAAACTTAACAAGAGAGGGTGGGGGGGGGGCTATCAACCACTCCCCTTGACACTGCTAGGTATGGGCCTCTCTTGTACAAGTTATGTTTTGATCGGTCCTGTGCAAATGAACGTTAATTAATTCGTAAAGTAGATATAACAACTCACGCAAGCAGCAGAATGCGCGTTGTCCCCCACCGTCCCCGCCATAATGGTAGCTATCAAGTACAACAGCGTCCAAGCCGCGCAGAACACGAACTCGATCTTCATCCAGGGGATCCTGTAGAACTTCTCCACCAGATGGAACAGGTACAAGGCTAGCAGGATGCCGCTGAACCAGAAGGCGATCATGGCGATCCAGCTGAAGTAGGCGCCCTTGCTGGCGCTGCTCAGGTACGAGATTTGGATGCAGATGAACCCGATCAGACTGCATGCCTGGGGAGTTCAATCATTAATCAATTAATTTACACTTTATTTATTGAACACTAGCTGCTGCCCGCGGCTACGCACGCTCTTTTCCGAGATAGACAGTAGCCAATGTCCGTCCCCGGGATACCATCTATCTCCATGCCTAATTCCATTAAGATCCGTTCAGCCGTTGAGGCGTGAAGACGTAACAGACAGACAGTTACTTTCTAATTTATAATATTAGTATGTATTCGAAAGTAACTCTGTCAGTCAGTCATTCAGGACAAAGCATTTTATATGTATAGATAGATAAGACACCTAACAATAATTTGACTGTTTTAAAAAAGCTTTTTTTTGAATTAAGTTTTGCGGGATAAATACTAATCCCTGGGGAATATTTTTTTTATGGGACCACCTCGGGATCATACTCTATACAACTGCACAAGAATCATCCAAATCGGTCCTTATATGACGAAGACATCAACGGACACACCTACAAAGAAACAAAGATAAGAGCCGAACAAAGAACCTCCTCCTTTTTTCGAAATCGGTTTAAAATAACATATGTACATACCTACAAATATTATAATATATAAAAGCTAATAAAATATAAAAGCTAAAGTAACTCGTAAAAAAAAGTAACACTAGTCTATTTGATACCTTTTCACGCCTAAACGGCTGAACCGATCTTAATGAAATTTGGCTCTTTGTAAACAATATCCTGTGGACGAATTTCTCTATGATCATGGTTATTAGCACCAAAGTCATGAAAACAAATCAAATCATGGTAAATATTCCGCTGTAAATATTCTTTCTATTATTTTTTAAATCTAAATTAAACAGTACAATTAGGCAGCCTTATGCTGAAAGCACTACGCCATGGGAAATATGGACATAAGAGTGTTTGGCACAACGATAAACGTTCCATAATGACAAACTTTGTCATATGGAAACTGGGGGTAGGTGAAATCGAGAGCAATAGCTTGGCAGCGTTTTTAACCCTGAAAAGCCTCTCTGCTATTTTTAAAAATTTTATTAAGATTATTGTATTTTTTTATAAAACTAGTTAGTTCTGTAACTTTATTTATACAAAATAAGTTAGGTACAGCACTAAATAAGTAGTTCTAATTTCAGAAAAAAAACACGGAAAATCTTTAAATAGCTGGGAGGCTTTTCAGTGTTAAGAAAGCCACCAAGCTATTGCACTTGGTTTCCGTTAGGATAATTATATTTGTTCTGTGGTTCCACCAGTGACCTACCCCCAGTTTCCAAAAGACGAATGTTGTGCCGAGCACCTTGTATGTTTGGATAGAGCACATAATTAAATATCCAAATAAAAAATGTCCAATATCATAATTTCCTAAAGCATTAGGTTCTTGAGATATTCACAGATGAAAATAATTATTGCTCTAATTTTTTTTTTTTGATATGTGATTTTCACATGAACCTGACATTTTACACTTTAGGACATTATGTTATTGGATTTTTTTTATTGTATAAGTGTCCTCTATCTAAATATATAATTTTCATTAAGCGCCGCCATTTTGAAAACAATAAACAGTTTGGTACCCAATGTTAGGCGCAAAATCCCGAAAATCCTATGCATAAGTATTTTTGGACACAAGGTAGAAATTATGTCATTATTTCTGAAAAACGCATATATTTTGTACTAGCTTCTCCCCGCGGGTTAGCACGCACTTCACCGGGATAAAAACTAGCCTATGTCCGCCCCGGGATAACGTCCACCTCCCTACCAAATTTCATTAAGATCTGTTCAGCGGTTTAGGCGCGAAACTGTTAAAGACAGACAAGAGTTATTTTCGAATTTATATTATTATATGGATTATAAAATTAAACAATGTAAATTACATGTTAGTTCTCAATGTGAACAAATGAACCATTGTTTAACATGTTTTGATGCTAAAGATTATTCTGGTTTGATACTTTGGAGAGGGATGTAATATGTTCGTCCTAGGTCCTATTAAAAATACCTTGAACAATTGTGACCGCTAATATCAATAAACAGAAATGGTGGCTATGTGGACACATGGCTTGTAGTAGACCTATACATTTTGGCACACCCTGTATTTGGATGGTATTAAACACCTATTAGGCGTAAAATTAACACGCCTCCACATAACGCTGTCATGCTATACATTATTGGATATGGTGATACTTGATGATAAGTAATAGCCAAATTAGTTTACTACACTTTATGAATGTGTGTAATTGGAAGTATTTGGACCTTTTCCTTGCGGATATAGAGGTATAAAACTTATATAATACTGTCAATAAATTGCAAGGTGTTTTATTATAATAAGTTTTTTTTAGAGGTAGTACAACCAATTCTAGAAGACGCCTCTAATTAACAAATAAACAATAAAATGTACAATGCCTTGTTGTTACTACCTGCCAAAGTAAACATTCAGCAGTCATCTACAGTTACGAGTATAAACCGAAGAAGAACCAGCCTTTAATATTAAGGTAAAGGTACTTACCACCTGCACACATTTCAGTATTCCAGGGATAGTCCTCACATAGAGCGGGTCGAAGCGTATGTTGGTTTGTACCGTGGTGCTGGATGTCACTGTGGTGGTGGTGGTGTGCTGCCCGGGGAACCCTGCTTCTGCCATGACTGCGGTTTATCTGTAGGGTTGAGATCATTGTTTATAATACTTATATCAACAGCTTCTGGAACTGATACTGGTTTAATGTAGTATTTATATTATACCTAATAGGTAAGCACATTACTCTTAAACCATAGATAAACTAAAATAACTAAGTATTAATAATTAATTTATATAGGTGGGTGGTATGGAATGTTCTTGGTCCTATTATGTAGATACCTACTACATTTTGTATAAGGTTAATAATGTTCAATAGATTATAATGATTAATCACCAAATAGAACACACACTCAGCTCAATAACAGGTGTGAAGTAGGTTGATAACGGCAAATCATAGTTCCATTTCAATAGAACTGATAACTTATCAGCATTTTTGGTTTTGGTGTGGTTAAAATCAGGTTTATGTTGCAGCAGGGAAAATTAATAGTTTCTATTTAGCTTACATTCCGTACCATTAACCCTGAGATTAATACTAAGTGCATTAATTTTTTTATTAGAACTGTAGATATTATGATATCCCATCGACATGATTGTTAAGGTGATAGATGAAAAAAATTAATACCTACCTACCTAATTCTTAACATTCTTGACTAGACAACTCAATTTTATTGTTCGTCTAATGTTTACATCGTAATGTTTACAGGAATCAATAATAACATCATTAAGGAACTACAATGTGTCTACGGCTCCGTCAGCACCGAAAATAGCGATTATTGAGCAATAGGTAGTTGCTGGAAACGGGGCTGTGAGCATAAAACGAGCGCAATATTCACTTTTTATCTAACTCACCGGGTATTCAGTAGCACAAACCAACTTACTGACTTTTTAGATTTGTACTTATAATTATGCACAAATGTCAAGTCCAGAAATTTGTGAAAATAGGTATCAATAAAATGTAGGTAATCAGCTGACAAAATCATCAAACTCTTTTGGAATTCGTACTCACAATTTACTTGTTTGCTCGCTCGCTCTCTTAACGCCTGAGTGCTGCCAACTTCGAACCGGTGAAAGTTGCCAAAATATTCCTTTATTGACAGGCCCGTATCACGATCGATAACTACCGCCGCGCCGACATGCATGCCATGCCATGCATGCAGATGTGCATAGACTTCTATGGTGTGCCCATAGAAGTATATGCACAGATTAGGTAATTAATTTTATTTCGTAACAGTTACATTACTTACTCGATTTCACCAATCAACTTTGAGCTATACCTATACCTACATGTGGAAATAGTGTTTTAAATAAAGGTCTTATCACACTGGCAATTTGCGAGCGAGTACAATGCGATAACGCAGCGAAGACACCGCAGGCGCGCAGGGAAAAAACTCTTCCCGTGTTTCCTTCCAAATCGCGGCGAGCTCACTGTATGTCCGCGGCGGCTTCGAGGCATGTTCGCCGCGCGCTCTCTTCGAAC
The DNA here is from genome assembly GCA_963662085.1 of Eupithecia inturbata. Taxonomy (NCBI): domain Eukaryota; kingdom Metazoa; phylum Arthropoda; class Insecta; order Lepidoptera; family Geometridae; genus Eupithecia; species Eupithecia inturbata. Next base: position 634,130 of record OY759180.1, on the reverse strand, counting down.
TCGCGTCGGTCGAGCTCGCTACGCACTCGTCTCGCTTTGGACTCGCTTGCAAATCGCCATGCCGCGCCGCGCCCGCCCCTTGTCGAGTTCGATTTGCATTCCATATGCACGGGACGCGATGTACCTACGGCGCACTCACGGACGCAGATGGCAATCACATCTCACTCGCACAATATGTTCACGAAGTGACCCTGGACTTCGTGAACATATTGTGCGAGACACACACACAATTGCACGTTGCGCATGTACTATGTCTTGCTTGGCACATAGTAAGCGGCTTTTGTATGGCGAAATGGTCGAGTGTCCGGGGTGTACATATACCTACCTACTTTGATCACTCCGAGTACGCGACAGCGGCAGGGTGGCGGGCGGCTTTCGGATTAAAAAATATGAATTTAAAAAACCTATACGGTTAATAAGACCAAAATACATAAAATGATATGCAAATCCCATTAAAACAACCATTTTATCTTGCAGGCTCAGGGGAAAATAAAACGCAAATGTTAAGTTTCAAGCGATGGCTTCAAACAACGATCAGTGTGATGATGTCAGTGAAAAATTCACGTTAAAAAGACAAAAAAACTTTAAGGTCTGTCCACGGCTTCGCAGTCGTATTTTCTATGGAAACGTTTTAAGGTTATTTCCATCCCATGAGAACTGATTTATGGCATAAAAAGTAGCCTATGTTTTATTCCAATAATTTAGCAATTAAAACAATTTAATGTAAGTGTAATGTTGTAATGTAGCTAGCAGCACCAACAACAAACACAAATTAAGCAAAAATAAGTTGAAAAAATATGTAAGGATTAACAATTTTATAAAAAAAACAAAAACATTATTAAAAAATCAAAAACATGTTGTTGCTAAGCTTAAATGTAAAAGAAAATTTTTAAATAAACTAGAGATCTGTACAGCACAACTTAATTATAATCAGACCCAGTATGAGGCTGACATACAGGAGCTGAGATGCAAACTTGGCCAGGCGGAGCACTTACATCAGCCTTTATGAGCAAACTACAGAACAGACAAGGGAACTCAATCTGGCCATGGATGCGCTTCTCAGTAGCCAGGTGAGTCTTGAGGGCAGGATTCTGGAGGGCTGCGGCTGCAGTGGTACTGTCTCAGCCGCATCCCACATGGATCTCAACGCTTCATGCTCAAACAAAAAAACCATAATGTACTGCGATGAAATTGGAAAAAATATGGGCCAGTTCTTGAATTTGAATATGGAGCATTCAGTAAATAATTGCTTACCTTTTTGCAATCTGCATGACATTATGCACAAAATTGATAATGAAAGATTTCAAAATAACTCCAACTTAATAATATTACTTGGAAATAGAGATAATGTGAACAAATCAGACCTCATAAAGTATATGGACAAATTATCTTTACTAAAATTCAATCAAATTGTAATGTTTACATTCTCCTACAGCGACAGCTTGCCAAAAATAGAAAATAACATTAGATATAAGTTAAACATGGCATTGCATACTATTTCATGCCATAACAATGTACATGTGATTGATATTAACAGTATTGTTAGTAAGAAATATTACTTGACTGAAAAAGGTAATTATTACCTTTCAAATTATTGCAAAAGACAGATAGCTGTTTCGCTATCCTATTATTTTAATATTACAGCCAAAAATTTGGCTATACAAGATGCTTCTTTTGAGCATTGTAATAAACTTACAAACAGGACCTTGGAAGTTCTTCCAAACCCTTTAAATTAGATAAAACGACAACAGAGGAAGTCTCTAGCCCTAAACAGTCAAATAATATTGGTCACATAAAGAATCTAAGAAACCAAACCTGTAAAATAAATGCAAAGTTTACTAACTTGGTGCATCAAAATATTCAAGGATTAAAAAGTAAATTACTAGAGTTGGAGTTGTACATGAACTCTTTTAATATTGACATCATCTGCTTAACAGAACATTGGCTGAAAAGCTATGAGCTCATGTTTAATTTCAGTAACCACTAGGTTGGTAGCTCTTTTTGCAGATCACATGCTATTCGTGGAGGCTCATTAATATTACTTAACAAATTCATGAAATTTAAAGACCGTAAGGACATAATATGCTTAACCGTTGAAAGCCACATCGAAGTAGCATGTGTAGAGTTGGAGCAAATTATTGTAGTAAGCGTATACAGCCCACCATCAGCTTCTTTTGAAATATTTGAAAGTGTTATGGAGGATATTTTATTTAAACTCTCAAAATCAAATAAAACTATCATGGTTTGTGGAGACTTTAATATTGACCTTTTAGAAGTTTACTCCCTTAGTACTAGATTGACTAATTTATTTAATTCTTATAATCTAAGGCCATTATTTATGGAACCTACAAGAATAACTGAAACCTCAGCAAAATGTATAGATAATGTATTTGTTTGCCAAAATGAAAAAATTGTTAGTAAAAATATAATAAGCAATTTAAAATCAGACCACTTAGGTCAACTAATACAATTAGAAATTCAAGTAAAAAATAATAATTGTAAAAAGAAAATAAAATACATACCTGTGACCACAAGTCGATTTGAACGGTTTAAATTGGATTGGGAGTCTACACCATCACCTTATCACTCACATAACAACCCAAATGAGTTGTATTGCAGTTTTTTTAACAAATTCACCAGTGTGTTCAATTCAATATTCACACCCAAGTCGATCATGGTCTCAGAAAAACTTAACTTTAGTGAGTGGGCAACAGTGGGTAATAAGAGTAGACAAAAGTTGTATGAACTGTATAGTGAAAAACAATACAATTTTAGTCAGGAGTTCAAAGTAAAAGTAAAAAATTACTCAAAAATGTTTAGAAAAGATTGTCATATAGCAAAATCAAATTATATTAGCTCAAAAATAAGAAATAGTGAAAATGTAATTAAGTCAACTTGGAAAATAATAAATAGTGAGACTGGAAAAGTCAGCACCTACATCAATGATTACTCAATCAAAAATGATGTTAACGTAGCCCAAGCATTTGAAAACTTTTTTACTGACATTCCAATCTCTACTACAAAGTGTCTAAACTCTTCTCAAGTAATCGCAGAGTCATTACTTATAGGAAATGTACCTAAATGCAAAAATACATTTAATTTTAATCATGTTGATGAAAGAGATATTAAAAAAACCTTTAAACTATTAAATATAAAGAAAACTGCAGATCTCTGGGGAATTTCCGTTAGAATTATTAAACCATTGATTGATATCATTGCACCAGATCTAGCTTTTATATTTAATGAGTCTATTGATTGTGGCGTATTTCCTGATCTAATGAAATGTAGTAAAATAATCCCACTGTTTAAATCGGGTAGTAGGTCTGACCCAACTAACTTTAGACCAATATCAGTACTGCCTACATTCAGCAAAGTTTTTGAAAAACTTATTTTACATCAATTGCTTAGGCATTTCAATGGAAATGACCTGCTACATAGTAAGCAATTCGGGTTTACTCGCGGCAGGTCAACTACTGATGCCGGTGTAGAGTTAGTAACGCATATTTTTGATGCTTGGGAGGAGTTGCAAGATGCATTAGACATTTTTTGCGACTTGTCAAAAGCATTCGATTGCGTACACCATGAAACATTAATCAGAAAACTAAATCACTATGGAATAAGGAACAGCTCTTTGGGTCTTCTTACATCTTATTTGAGTAATAGGATACAAAGAGTTGACATTAATGGGAAACGGTCTTCGGGGTCTGTAGTTACAATGGGTGTACCGCAGGGATCTATCCTCGGCCCTTTCCTATTTTTAATTTATATGAACGACCTGCCTCATCTTGTTAAGAATAATCACGAGATTGTATTGTTTGCTGATGACACTTCATTAATTTTTAAAATGAAACGACAAGACACGAATTTCGATGATGTGAATAATGCAATCTCAAAAGTAGTCCATTGGTTTAATGTCAATAATCTTTTGCTTAACGAAACCAAAACGAAATGTATTAGATTTATTCTACCTAATGTTAAACAAGTTCAGGCTGAAGTAAATGTAAAAGGAGAAACGTTAAAAATTGTAGAAAGTACCGTTTTCTTAGGAACCTTAGATAATAAACTTCAATGGGGCGCACACATAGATAAGCTATCGAAGAGACTTAGTTCTGCAGCATATGCTGTCAAAAAAATCCGTCATCTTACAGACGTGGATACATCTAAGACTTGTTTATTTCAGCTACTTCCATAGTATTATGTCTTATGGTATTCTACTGTGGGGGAACGCTGCAGATATTAACACCGTATTTGTGTTGCAGAAGAGGGCTGTTCGTGCTATCTATAGTATGGGTCCCAGAGAATCCCTGCGTGATAAATTCAAAGAAATAGACATAATGACAGTACCATGTCAATATATTTATGAAAACCTATTGTACACTCATAGAAATATCAATCGGTTCCCTAAAAATAGCGATGTACATAATTTGAATACAAGGAATAAACATAAACTCGCTGTGCCCACAACTAGACTACACAAAATTAATGTATCTTTTAAAGGGCAATGTATACGCTTCTACAACAAAACTCCTAGTGAGTTGCAAAAATTATCAGTAAATAAATTCAAACAAATTGTCAAAACCTTCCTGTGTAAAAAGGCCTACTATACAATATCAGATTATCTAGAGGATAAAAAAGCGTGGGACGGAATTTGCTCCAACTCGAAAAATAACAACTAACAGGCTAAAGGTTTCTTCGTCGCTTCTTTACTTTAGTCTACGTACCGAAGCGACTGAAATCAAAAATATCACCTTATTTCCGTGTCAGTGTTTAATTATTAAGAATTTGACCTTTTCTAAGTATACATTTGTTGTATTTATGGAAATAAAGAGTTTTTGACTTTGACTTTGATTTGTCGCCGATAGTGGCCATCTATTAAATTCAACATTTTATTGCAGTGGTAAAACATATTACAGGGGTTGTGAGTATTAATGTACCCTGTAGGACAGGGTATGCAAAAGATCTTAGGCTAGGACTTAAGTTGTGCGTTTCGTGTAAGCACAAGATTAAATTTTTGTTTGTGTTTTTTTATATTTTCTGCGTAACTGCGTTCTACAAAGAACTTTTTTTATTAACTTATGAAAAAACTAACTTCGATTCGCATGTATTGTTGGAGTAGGTATTCGGGTAATATATAGGTCTAGGGCTAAAAATCAACAAATTCCCAAATGCTCCAAAAGTTGGTTTCATCATGGGTGGGTTCATAGAAAATATTTTACCATTTGCGGCAAATTACTTTTCCGTAAATTTTATTACTTGTAACCACAAAGTTTGAATCTCAATTTTTGTGGTTACAAGAAATAAAATGAATGCCAACACGGATCTAGAACCGGGTGGCCAACATTATACGCGACGATGCGACGACCTCGGTTGTTCGTCGTCGGGTAGAAGTAAATTTTACATGGCGGTTTATTTACGAAGGTCATAATGATGTGATGCCTAACATGTTTACTTCTTGGTTTTTGGTAATAGGCCCCGAACAAGCCAAAATAAAAAAATATATATTTTTCGTGAAATTTGTATACCATGTTTTAGTTAGATTTGTGGGATTTTTTTATTTTCAAATTACATAATAATCAAACGCCTCATAATTGCTTTGGCCTGACCAACGACCAGCGCGACGCCGACGACGTACCGCCACCGTATTGTCGGATAAAGACTACCATCCCATTCTAGATAGCCACTATTAGCGACAAATTACTCAAGCAGGCATCACATAAAACGTCGCATTGACATGAAACGTCGCATAGGATTGTTTGTGACATATTTGTGACGGTGATTAATTTTAGTTTTTTGGGTACCGATACCAAATCTAACGAATGAAAACCAAGGAATCAAATAAACCTCAAATAAATTAACACAAATCATGCAAATCATGCATGCCTTTGCTATGTATGAATTAGAAGAGAAAGAAAGGATTAAGGATAAGTAGGTAGGTATAGGTAAGTGTGTGTGCTAAAAATATTTATTATACATCAGTAGGGTGTGTAGGTACCTACATATTAATTGCGACGGAACTCTTCCCCGTACGTTTTCACCACGCCCTTGACCACAAAGTTTTAAAATCTAGAATAGAGTCGAGTACGAGTGGTCGTTAACAGAATTTCCATTATTTTCACGAAAGTATCTAATGGGCAACGATCGTTAAATAGCTATCTAATTGTTAAAAACCGTACTAACTAGGACAATGAGAATTTCACGACAGACACGTAGCTCACGCTCAACGCGTAAATGTTGACGTAAAGCTAACGTTAAAAACTAGGTACTTATCTACTAAAAAACGAGTTTATTTCGAGCATGGTGAAAATCTTCCCTTCATACTAGGTACATCGATGCTTCATACTATTTCCGGCCTTAGGACACCATAGCTTGAAATGAAAACAATTATAAGGTAAGTCAGAAAATAAACCCCTCACTCCATATATCCGTATCCAGGAGAGATTGGCCCATCGTGTGGCATTGGCCGGAAAGAAATTCAGTAGTTGCGATCGGTAGGAAAAATAGATAGTACCTACCGTAAAACGGGGTGACATTGATTAATTTTGAAATGAAAATGTATGCTACATCTTTATTTTCAATCGAAAAAAAATTATAGAAATTGAAGAATGACATAGATACTAAATACTTTATTATAAAAAGAACAAAAAAAAAGTTCTTTCAATTTTTTACATAAAAAAAATGTTGGGGACATCCAAGAAAAGAGTTTAATTTACAATGCACACGATTTATTATAACACATAAAATACTTTATTATTAATTGATGGGAAAGACGTGTTAATGAGCCGCCCGCAATGTTATTGTGGATTGGCGCGCGGCACCACATGTCGCGCCTCGATCGGTCCCACAGTCGGTGCTACACGTGAATGCTGAGTTGCATTTCCATAGGTACTTATTGTACGAACCGTACAAAAATAAAAACCACGTAATCAAAATTATACCTAATGCATTTGGGGTTACTTTGATACCACCTGCTTTTTCAACTAATATTGATAGACACCCCGAATAGGAACAAAAACCAATAAAAAGAATTAAATTGTGTTTTCGAAGTACGATTATTTAAATATTTTAGGGGCTGCTTTGATCCAAGGGGTGAAATTGATAATATGTAAAAATCATTTAATTAAATTAAAAAAGGCATAGGTATCATAAACTTTTTTATTAAAGAAAAATACCACACGCATTTATTGTCATTTCATCGTTGGTTATTTTCTCAATAGCTTCCTCTAAAGTTTCTTCTGAATAATTTTTGTAGTTGCAGATACCCTGCAGTCTTTTTATGAGTCCGAACTATGATGAAACTAGAAACAAATAAAATTTTCGTTAAAAAAATGGTTTAATTATGCACGCACACAAGTAATAAAGTTTTAGGGGCGAGAATAAATACTACTATTTAGGTAAATAAAACATTTTAAAAATACTGGGGCGAGATTGATGGCTATCAATGTCGCCTCGTGGACCCTATCAATGTAGCCCCGGTTTACAAAAGTACTCATTAAAATCAAAATGGCGACCGCAACTAGATCACGTCAAAATATTTACACTCACAAAGAAACAAACAATTACGTTATGCATTTGCTATTAATCAAATTTAAATATTTACGGTTGTGCATTGGAAGTTTTGCATGTCGAAATTTGTTGCGTATTTCACCACTAACAGTAAATTATTATTTTCTCCATACACAGGTACCTTTTAGCCTTTAGCACAGACACTTTGAGAAATGATCGCTAGAATGTCAGTCTTGTCAACACAAAAAAAACAATATTCATTGCGTTTTACGGAAAAAATTATAAAATAGCATAGGTACATTTTGAGTAATCATCAAAGTCACCCCGGTTCTCAATCTCAAAGACACCCCGTTTTACGCTACCTATTCTAATAATTTTTTTATTTTCTTTACCAATGGTTGCGTAAACACTTCCCCTCTACCCCCTCAGCGTTCGTTTTACGTGACGCGACCTGTACATCTATCTAACCTATAAAAATACCAGCATGTAAGAAAAAGTAGAGTTACAGATTATATACATATTTAACTACCTACCTATCAATTATTGATATGTGCACAAACATCGACCTGATACCCATTAGACGCTTATAGACCTGCTTATTTGCTATGCAAAACATGGCTGAATGATAGGAATTTTATGACATAAAAGAATTTTAAAACCTTAGATTAGGTAGGTATAATTTTATTGTATTATTGCATGCTAAGACTAAATATACCAAATAAATATTTTAATTTTGATTTTTTTTTTAAACTAGTCTGTCAACCAACTGAGGTGTGCGGGCACGTTGAAATAAGTGCTAATTGTTCCTTTCAAGGTTACGACAAATCATAAACATTATTAGGGATAAGGTACATAGTTTCTATGAAAACAATAATCGATACTTGTAACAAGGTATATTTACAAATAATATTATAAATGCTAAAGTTTGCATGTTTAGATGTATGGATGGATCCTTATAGATGTTTTTTACCTTTTTTCTTCAAAAAACATACCACCAAGGATAACTATTTCTTATGTCAAACAGTGAGTCAGTGGTAATCTAGCTTTATATTTACCTATCGGGTGATAAATTTTAGGGTTAACATGGTATCTACCATGGTAGCAATTTAGGTTTAAAGAATATTTATTTTCTCATAACATAACAAATACATTTCACTTATCTGACATCTTAAAGATATGTATATTAAATAAAGCTTCGAGGAGCCGAACAATGTTTGTTACCTACATATTTATGTAGGTTACAGTTAAAAAGTGTGTAACAAAACAAAACACAAAAGTTTTACAAACACATCATAAGATAAAGAACAGAAAGAATTCATAGTGAAATGTTAAAATTCCATCTGTTTTAAAATTTGAGGTCTCGCTCTCTTTTCCGCACCATTTTATGCTACAAGGAGCCATTACAACAAGGATATGGATTATGTAAAGCGAGCGCAGAGATATTCACGGGTCACTGATCTGGTCGTTACTGGCCGAATTTTTTTTTTTCCGAAAGGACTACAATGCTGTTGACCGCAGATGGCCATGACAGCGTTACCGGACTTTTGGCGGGCGCAGAAGGCGCCTCGCCGGTAAAGTTATGATGGGGCAACGCGCACAAGGGCCACCACTTAGGTGCGAGCCTCGGCTTGGGCTGTCGCCAGATGCTACAAGAGGGAATGGAGGTTTCGCCAAGGTGCACGAATGCACCTATGGGCGGAAGCGGGGAATTCTTCGGCCCCGCATCCGGCGGGGTCGGTTTTTGGTCGGGTGTGTAGTGTGCGGAAGCGAATCGGTATCTGTTGCCGTCACCTCCGGGTTAGCGGCGGTGATTGGGTCAACGGGGTCACCGAGAACGTGTCTCGGTCTACGGAGGAGAGGTTACTGGCCGAATTGTTAGGAGGCGCGGATTTATATAAGATCTATTTGCCTAATGTGTTACCTGAAAGCGTTCGCCCTATATTAGCGTATAGCGTCTATTGGGTATCAGGTCGATGTGCACAAACCACTTACATTAAAGGTAAAGACCACTGATATTATAATAAAATATTCTGGTAGGTAGTAGGTCCAATTTAAATAAGTCTAATGATTTGATTGAGCTATTAATTTTGGCAATAACAATATGTAGAGGTACTACCTACCTATTTACTTACATTTTACACGCAAGGAAAAAGTAACTTTATCATTATTAAATCACGGCTGAACGTTATTTTAACGGAATTCCAATAACAGTTATTTATCTATAGTGAAATTACGCCACACTCCCGTCACTCCTAAAGTCAAACAAAGAAACTACTAAAAGTAGCAAAGCAAAACGTTTACATGTTGTGTTTTCTCATTTCGTCGGTCGTAGTCGTTGCGTTGTGTTTTGATATATTTTAATCCAGTATTTAGGTAATTAGTTCGTGTTGTGTTTCTGTGGTTCTTATTAAATTTTGTCCGTTATTCTGTCAATCGTTTTTTTTTTTCGTGAGTGTAATTAATAACCTATCGATCGATCGATTGGGCAAAACATCAGTGTTCATTAATCACCAATCAGGCACTACAATAGGTTTAGGTTGGTAAAATGAATTTAATACTCTTGTTTAATAATAAGGTAGGTACTTACTTGTAGGTACCTATATTAAGTATGGTCAGGTCAGCCTCCTATGTCAGCCCTACATAATTTGTATATACATAATGTGTAAGATTTGTGTTTTTGCAAATACCTCTTTACCCTACCGATTATAGGATTTTATAGCATGGATGAAATAGCTTCATTAATCTATGTATGTTTAGAGCTTGCCTGTTCTCTGACTCATAGCGCAAATCATAACAAATGCTAATTAAAACGTGATAAATAATTGTGTCACGGATAACACTATTTCAGGCTTAGTGCATTGTGCTGAGCTCTACTTTAGATACTCTGAGCTCTACCATGTTATATTTATGTGCATTAACAGCTAGTCCTAGCAATTTTAAGAACCAAAATGCAATTCACTTACTCTGAATTGCATTAGGGCTGAGTGGCCACATGTGTCATAGGTACATGTGTCAATACAAAAAAGGTCATTCCGTGGGTTAATAAATATTTTAAAAAGTAAAAGATATTCACTTAAGTATCTACTTTTATTAATTAATTGCCCCAAAATGGTCACCAGCAACCTCTGTTTTCCTTAACGGATTATTCTAAGTAAGCGAAACATTTCAGAGTTAACATATTGAAAACAATGGCATATCCACACCTTCCCCCGGCCCCACCACCTCCAGTGCCTGAGAATGTCAGCTCTACCAATGTGGCATTCAACACGAGCCTGAGGATGGACCTGTCCTACCTCACCACACCCATCGGCATCCTAAGGGCTGTCATTGCTGTAAGTCATCAACACCTTTGAGTAGAGATTAGTAGGGCTGAGTTGGTGGGGCTTACAGTAGGGTTTCCTCGTATGGGAGATTTTAAGGAGGGACTTGTGGTATACTTGAGCCATTTTATCTCCTGTAATTTTGTGCAAGGTTTTCCTGCTATTTTAATGAATTAACTTTGTATTTAAAACCAAGCAATAATGGCTCGTAAGATCTTCAAGTTTTAAATTCCTTGGGTAGGTAATTTAAAACTTGACAATCGGTAGGTAGGTAAGTGCCTACTGTTAGTTTCGTTATTCGGAATGTGATAGTACCTACCTAGTGCGTAAATTCCGTGAAGCGCACAAGTTTACAGTAGAATAATCCTACTTGGGTGGGACAATAATTGAACACTGTTTTAGCTTGCTATCCCTATTAGTGTTAATGAAATCAGATGTAAGTAGACAGGTATTACATCCCACTAATTCATTACGGATGTAAGCGGGTTAACTACAAACCTTATTGCCTTACCTTATCATGTTTCACTGCTGTAACTAAATTCCTATTATATTTGTGAACCTTTAAGAAGCCAGAGCCCTCATGTCTAAATACAAGTTAGCAAACTTAGAGCAAAGTGTCATTATCTTTGTCCCTGATAGGTTTATTAATAGTGAAAGAAGAAAATAGCGTAACTACACTTATGAAATAGATTATAAGTTCCTAGGTACTTTGTAAACGCATCTCTGTAAATAAATATTTATTATTAATATTGTTATTTGTGTTGTAAGAACACCAACGTCTCATCCCAAACCGAGCGACTTCTTTAGGGCGAGTGCTCTTCTAGACGCGCGCATCTCTCCAAGGACTGAGGTTATTCTAGTCCAGATTTTTTGTTTATATAGGTACCATTGTTTTCAGCTCTTCAACGTAATCGGCGCCATCTGCATCGGCTGCTCGTCGTTCAGCAGCAACAGGCGCGGAGTGTTCTTCACCGTGGTAGCCGTGACTGGGCTACTGTACACCCTGCTCGTGTCCTACGCCTACACCTGCCACGCCGTCGAGAAGTACCACAGCTGGCGGTGGCTGAAGATGGAAGTGGGCGTCGCGGTGGCCTATGTGTTCCTGAACATGATCGCCTCGACTATCGCTGTGGCGTTTGGGTTGGCCTCTTATTCCGCTGCTGGGGTGAGTCAATAGTCCATTGCATTAGGAATTTACCGGAATATTTTTTAAATCAAGATAAGTACCTATCTAATACCACAGACCACTTACCTTATATAGGCCTCCCTCCCTCCCTCACTTACAATAGACCAGTCCCTCTCTTACAATAGTCCTCAGTTTATCATCATCATTTCAGCCAGTTTGAACCCACTATTTGGTATTCATCCACTGCGAAACATAGGCCTCCCCCAAAAGACGACGCCAAAAATAGCGGTCCCGAGCCGCTTCCACCCATCGACTTCCTGCGACCGCTACAATGTCCATCGAGTGGGAGGTCTTCCCACACTCTGTTTTGCATTACATCGCGGTCGCCACTCCAGAACCTGTACTCTTATTCCGGATCCTATCGCACTCTTTGGTATCAGACCTCTTTAATGCGCCCTTTTGTCCGACCGAGTCGTACTTATGCTCGATATTACTAGTTACTCATTTATTTCAAGAATTGCAGTCCTCTGTGAAATTTATAACTCAGCTTTCCAAGTTCTCCTCGGTTATCCCAAGGCCTATACCAATTACCTACCAAACCGCACATACCTATTGATTTTGCTAGTCTACCTAATATACCAAATTACCAGCATATAATTTAATTTCCAGTTCTTCGGCTACCTCTGCATGGTCTCTTACGGCGCAGACGCGTTCCTCTGCGCGCGCTCCCTGCGCGGCGGCCGGCCGGCGCAGGGCCAGCTCGTCACCAGCAAGATAACGACCGCCCAACAACCGTAGGCTTACACTTTCCGCGATAGACCATTCTATTACAATGATATGGTAATTGTAAGTCTGGGTTAAGATACCATACAACCTGCATACTATTTATTGAATGGGATTGAGAATGACGGCATCTCTCATGTTGTCCTGCTCAGTTGGAACCGATCTGAGCGGGACAGCATGAGAGATGTCGTCATTCTCAATCGCATTCTTTAAATAGGTACACAGGGCCTAACTAGTCACAACGGCCGTTCTTACAGAAAACTCTTTTTCGACTTGCTATGTATGGAGCGCTTCGTCGTATTCTGTCAAAAGAAAACAAAAGAAAACAAGCGCACTTTACCACTTGCATGCAGTTCAGAGAGGTTTTTAGGTAAGATGGCAAAGATGTCTTATTAGACGCTAGAGTTCAGTGTCTGAATGGGTTTCATTTGGATGGTAGTAGCTGCAACTAAGTGTCTTGTCTACTGTGCAGTGCAACAAATTAAGGCTTAATCTTAGCACAACATTTACTATGGAGCGTTGCCAGTGACGGGGCCGGAGACGTGTGAGAATCAATAAATCTCGATGCGAGACAAGATGTTCTTAAGTACTGTCATTTCAACCAATGTTAATTGGTCAATTCTACATTTCCTAACATCTTCACTTCAGTGGAACGCACCCTCGAGAAGCAATCGTCAATTTGTGATGGCTATTGACTCGACCATCGTGATGAACTGATGATACTTGAATAGGTAGAAGCGGTACACCTCGGTAGTATCCCCACAACTGGGCAGTGGGGGCCGAGTCACAAAGATTAATGTTATGTTATTTATAGACTGACCTTGAGGCTTGTTAACCGGCAAGCAAGGTAAGAATTCGATGAACGCATTTACACCAAGTATCTAATCTATGGTAAGGTTAGGTAGGTGCCGCTCTGAACGAAAATAAGAAAAAACTTAAAATAGCAATGTCATCGCGAGATAAAATAAAGTAAGTCCTAAGTATTTTGTTAGCTATACTATACTTTAGCGAGGTGCCTCACGTGCAACACAACTGTTGGAAATGTTGAGTAAAACCGATAGGATTTTTATTTCGTTACGGCCGATTAGCACACGTAAATAAACTTTTGCTCTTGTCATTGTTTGACCTGTGTATTTTACAAATGTATGTACCTACTTTTCAAAATAGCCTATCTGTTCGCACTGTATCACTCGGCAATGTACCTCGAATATTGCACCTACTTAACATTACTTACTTTAAGCTTGTTAATTAGTAATTTATTACAACTTAGATTAAGGTTTCCCTTGTGATAATATCGTAACTACTACGTGATAATATACTTAATATTTTTTGTACCTAAGTAGGTATAAGCTCAGTGTTCTTTCTTCGTCTTCTAAATGAGAAATCCCGTATTTGTTTTTATAATGCTCAAAAAGAGCTTTTTTTAACAACCGCCTAATAAAGTTAACTAGTTAGGTAAATACATCAAGCAATCAAAATATGGGGAGTTGAGATTCTTAGGCCTTTAATTTTAAATCAACTTAATGTGTTGTCTGTCCAACAACACAATCATTTGCTCACTTTTGTGTCAAATATTCACTAAGTTTAAGTGCACATGCACTAAGTACACTGTATTGATATAATCATGTTTATGAAGTGTTTGTTTTATAATCAGTTCTACTTTTACCTTTGCCTGACTTCTGTATAATGTACTTATACCTCCACTCTCTCAGCATTTTATTGTAATTAATATCAAAAACAACAGTAGGATTGTCTCATTACATTATTGTTGTTAATTATTTGATAATGTTTATATATTTCTGTCTTTATTAGACATTTGATTGTATTATTATTGGGTGTCAACCTTTTGAACCAGTTCAACTGGATATGTGCTTGCAGTGTCTATTTAATAAAAGAGAGCTTTAAATGTGAATAATGTTTATTATTTTAAACTTAAAACTGCAATATTTATAAATTGTGATTAGTAAGAAATTCTATGACTTTGGTCCCAGTTTATTTATATATTTAAAATATTGTACTGCTATCATAAAAAGCTCATCGAATTTAGTACTCAAATAGCAATACAACAAGATCGTTAGCTTCACACACATCCTTACCTTAGTAACTGTCTACTCAAATATGATCTTGCTTACTTTACTTCAAAGATAGATAAGATTATACATATAATAGCTAAATCTCTAATCTAATCTGTGTTTGCCAGATAAATGTACATGATTATCAACAAATAGTTAGGTAAGTAAGTACATAGTACCTATAACTAATTTATGCAACAATAAAAAAATCAGGATTTACACTTACACATTAGGCAACTTGCAAAAAAGAACAACCATTTGGGGTAGGTATTTATCTCAAACAATACTATAATATGCTGAGAATCTTATGGCCTTAATTTCCAACACATAATAAAAGAGTTAAATCAGATAATAAAACCAATAACAACTAAATGCCGCTGAGATAATAAATTAACCTGGTCAATTATCTAACACCCACCACATAGCATAAAGACAAGGATAACTTACAAACAAATTATAAACCTATGACCAATGCTTGCTTGAGAATTATACAATATTGCATAATTATAATGCTTAAAGACTTGAATTGCTTTTTCAATTAACTTGTCAAAATATGACCTTTATAACCACACTAGTAGCTGATTGAACAACAAAACTGAGCAAGCTTGTTACTGAATAACCATTGAATAACACTTAAATTTAAAAAATACCTACTTCCAGTCAGTTTATATTTTGTTTTTATATCAAAAAGGCACCTTAACAGGCTAACATGATCAATGCTCTCTGATCAGACAATATCAATACTTGTACAAAATACTTATATTATTATTATAACTTTTTTTTAAAATAAATTCTTAGTTAAATTTAATTTATAGTAGACTTACTAGAAAAACTTGATTTACTATTCTGAATTGTATTACAATAAATGTTTTGTTACATAAAGCTGTATACACTTGTGCATAGTAAGTACATTATATACATGTATTCAACTTCTAGGTGGTATATTTTGACTTGCAATGTCTTTGTTATGCTTAAAGCTAAAGTTAGTAAGAAAGTTCTTCAAAAATTATTGGGGTGGAAGCCCCCTTCTGTAGGCCTTGAATTTGAGGAACCCATCCATTCCATATGCTATGATTGCACATAAGCCAAAGAACTAAAACAAAAAGATAATTTTGATTAATTCTGCCTGTGCAAATGTGCATCAAAATCAAAATACTTAATATTTGTTTTTTATTTTTTTTCAGCTAACTTTCAAAAATTAATCAACTCTGTTTCATTAAAAATCTGAATTGGGTTTTAGGTGAACTTACTCCTACAGCATATCCAACGCTTTCCCCAATGGTGGTTGCGATGATGGAGCACACAATATATGTCAGCACCATAATAGCACAGTAGAAGAACTGAAACTTCAGCCACGGCATCTTGTCAAATTTCTCCACAAAGTGGAACAAATACATGAGGAACAGAAGTAGTGTGACAATGTTTCCAATCCAATACAGCAGGTTGTAGAATATAGATGATATCCATGTGTTTGTCACCTTTATACAGATGAATCCTACTACATTGCACAGCTGAAACAAACGTGTTAGGTATTCATAATATTAGGATAGGGATTTAAACATTTTATTCAGACCAGCTTTGCCTGTGGCTTCTCTCACATTATGTAACCTACTTATTAGAAGAAAACATACCAAATACTTAGCTACGTTATCTGTGAGTAATGCAGCAATACATAATTTATTGGTAATACCGTATTTACATGTCATTCACATGAATATAAAATTATAATAATGACAAATAAAAAAAATATTTCATGATAATATAAGCTACCAAAGCCTGGACATAAGCTAGGTGGGTATTCAATAACTTTATATGTTTATAATAGAGGAGGAAAGGTATTTCTTCTTACTGTTGACAATATAAGAAATCACACTAATATTAAGATTCGGAAGTTTGGATGTTTGCTACCCCTTGACTCCAAAACTACTGAACACATTGGGCTGAAATTTTGCATAGATGTTGTTCTAGACCAATCCAATTAAAACAAAGACTACTTTTATTCCATAAATCAGTTACCATGGGATATAAATAGCATTTGAATGTTTTCATAGAAGCTATGTGTGCGAAGCTGAAACAGTGCGGCAGAAACTTGTTGGAAATAAAGGTAGATTAGTAGTCCTGTAACTTGGTGTGTAGAGTATTTATTTAATTGTAGAGGAAAATAGACCTTATAATATTAGAATTATGCTTGAATTGAATGATGTCATGGGTCTCACTCAATTGATGACCTACCTAATCATTTACACATTATGTATATGACCTTGGGAACAATTAAGTAGTTTTCTTTCATAATCACCTCAGCCTGATGACTGATGACAGACACCCACTGCTGGGCAGATTCTTATATGTAGATCAAAATAATTTAGTATGGTAGGTACTAGGTTTTTAGTTCACTTGCTGCTTGATCAGAAGCATTAAGTTATGATAAGATTCTACGTAGGTATATAGCTTACAATTTGTATAAGCTGGAGGATTCCTGGAGTAGTTTGAACGTAGCCCTTGTCGAATCTGACCACTTTCGTAGGCGTAGGCGGTGGCTGGGGCTGCGGCGGCGCCTGATTATTCGCGTAGTTATCAAACATTGCTGTTGTTTCTTAACGAATTCAGTTTGAATTAGTAGTATGAACCGATTACAAACGTGTATTTCATAAGCTTTGTCCGGCCTAGCCCTGAAATTTCGGTATTTTTGTACAAAAAAAATAGTAAAAGTGGACGTGTAAACAAAATAAACTTTCTGGCTTGACAGTTGACACTGACTGAGCCATCTGACACTTGCATAACTGACGTTAACTAGAGTCAACATCAAGAGACTAGTTTGTTTTTTTGTCGAATTTTGACCCAGGGAAATTGTCGATTGACAGCGGAACAGCCGGACATCCCTCGATCTCCGTGGTTTTTTAAGTTTCGAAAATTCAATAAAACTACCAACTCGACTACTTGCAGGCTAAGGCTAGGTCATTCTTGCACTCCTGTCTTCCTTGCGAGACTTCGGATCAGGGACCATTCCATATGTGAGTGTGGCATAGATGAAGTTCACGTGGACCACATTTTTTTCAGCTGGCCTATTGTTTTTCTTTCTTTATACGATTCCCTTTCCCTTCCAACTTCTATGAAATGTATTTTATCTCTATGCTTTTCCCCTAAAATTAACTATGTTATTTGTAAATTTGTATAGAATAATGATATAAAGTTGTAATTAGTAGTTGTAGCTCCTTTGTGTTTATTTATTGTAAATTTAATTATTATGCAGTTTTGAGTTATTGTACCACTGCTTCCTTTTGTTCTGTTTTGTAGTTTTTAGGTGTTTTTTTTGTTCGAAATGAATGTTTTTCTTTTTTAAATACTAATAAGTTCTTAAAGTAGGTATAATAATGCGCAATCCATAAAGCTTGTGATGCTGTCATGAGACGGACATTGGCGAAATTGCGACAACCCAGTCGCAGAAGCCATCTGACAAGAAGAAGAAGAAGACAGCGGAACAAGGAACTTTTATTAGACTATGTAGGTAGTAGTATAAAAGTTCCTTGCAGCGGAACAAGCGAACAGAAAAAATTGCGTGATTTTTCAGTTTTTAGTTATTTACAAAGAAAATTCATTTGGTTCAGTTAGAATTAACTTACCTATTTATTTTCCAAATTTTTATTTTTTTTTATTGTAGTAGGTACCTAGGTAGGTACTATTTGAATGTATATATTTTATCCCGTGAACGCTCGTGTCCGTATCTGTCATGGACATGGAGTAGTCCCGTCCCTCACATCCCCCCGGAACCCCCTGATCCTAGGTATTCAAAAGGGGCCAAGAGAAGGATTGAGGCTGACTCCTGCAGGTCGATGGCTGATAGCCAGGCCGCCACGCCGTCCCAGCGAAAAAATCTACCGCTAACCTTAAGTACGGTACCGTCTTTACAGACAGTATACACTCACTCATCCATTATGGTGGGTGTTATTAATCTTTCCTATTCCGAATTTGATAAAGGTCCATTTATCGTGAATGTTTCCCATGTGGAGCTGGAGCCTGCTGCGGGCCACCATTAGGGCCATACAATTTGGTAAGTTTTTAGCAAATAATGAAGGAAGGGTTTAGGCACAGACGGTGTGAAGCAGGTAGTCGCAACAAAATATCAGTGCAATTTAAAACCTTTGAGGCTGCTAACAGCTTCATTGATTTCTCAATTCTCTCTATGTCAATAATGGTTGCATCGGTCCCGACCCACAACATAACACGCATGGGAATGGTTCGCCAGGTCCCAGGTCAGGTCAGGTCAGGTTTGTAGTGGACACGGTTGTTGCCGCCGGATGCGGAATAATATTAAAAGCCCGACGCTTAAATAGAAAAGTTTTGTATGACGGTAAATTATTGTGTATTTTAAAAATGTTATTTTATGAGTAATGTAATGTACGTAGTACATGAATTAAACAATTTTTATTTATTCAAAGCTTCATGGGCTCCAACACAAACAGTTGTTATAACATTAAGGTCAGTCCGTACCACCTAGAATATTCCTATATTATAACTCCGTGCCAGTGGAATTATACACCTACCCCACGATCCAGTGTCACTCATGCTGCACGTAGGGTCACACGAAAATGCAATGCAGATCACGTCCACGGTGTTTCAGGTGTTCTAAAGAACACCCTGGAGATAGCTGCGTTATTCCTGAGGTGGAAGCTTTCTGTCTGCACTGTTCAGAGCGGCATTTTGCCCAGCAAAGTTTGGCGGAGCAAGTGAGGTAACGTTCCATATCAAGGCTGTTCTGGCGCAAAATTGTATTTCTTATGAGGAGGCTTCTACCCAATTCCCAAGAGTTTCACGCCCTATACCGAAGTTGCTCAAGAATTATTCTCCCAAGACCTTTTCTCCCAATCTCCCCCACAACCCTCTCGAAGACCCTGTCCCACAATCTACTCGAACGTACGTTAAAACTGTTTACGCCTCCCCAAAACCTTCATTCGCACCAATAGGACCTACGAACAGGTCACCCATAGAGATATTGTTTCTACGCCAACCTCTTTGGAGCATAATGGTTGTGCACTCAACCAACCTTACCAAAATAATAACATGTAAGCTTTATGGATTGCGCATTAATAAACATAATATGTACCTATTAGTATTTACAATAAAGAAAAACAATCATTCCAAACAAAAAAAAACGCCTCACTACAACAAAACAGAACAAAACGAAGCAGTGCTACAATAACTCAAAACTGCAGAATAATTCAATATTTTACAATAAATACCGGGTTTCTTTACCTGGAATTCCAGAATGATCTGGAACCCAGGCAAGAACTATATCAATGCAGAGATTATTGCACTCGTAAAGTTACGATGCTGGCATGTCGAGACGGACATTGGCGGCTTTGCGACAATCCTGTCGCAGAAGCCATCTGACAAGAAGAAGAGGAAGAGTTTGACCGAAGCGACACGACATTTGTCTGATTCTAACAACGTCATTATGTAGGTAGGTAATAACCTCTGAGTACATAAAACATTATTATTTTATTCCAATGTCACTTTGACATTGACATATAAATATCGCATGTATACTTCGAAGTGTTTCTACCTTTAGGGATTTCGCCCTTTCCTAGGCGAAACTACATATAGAATTTACGACTGGGGGCTTTTTTTTATTGTGACAGGGATTTAGGTAATTTTAGGGAAAAAATAACTTGATGTTATACATAACCCTATATTTTATTCTCTGCTATACATTAGAAATTAGTAACGGGATATTTATTTTCGTTTGTTATTTTTGATAGTGGTCTCTGTTCGCCGAAACAAGCTAATAGGGAAATGATAGACTGCACTTTATTGGTCACAGATAACGAACATAGGGCACGTGCACACTGTGCATGTTGGACTGATTCTTATTTTATTGTTGACCTGGCTTGCTCATCGGACTGTCTCCTATTAAGTTTGCGATGTTATGGATAGGAACGTAGAATATATGGCAGAATCTTTTATTATAAGCTTGGAGTATGATTCAGATTCAAGTGAATCAGAAAAAATAAATTTGTGAGAAAATTTCTGATGTTTTATTTTTTGTACACTACACAACCCGGCGGTACTCGCTAGGTGTTTACATGCACGAATACTCGCTACCGGGTAAAAAATACCACATAATTTAAATGACATTATCTTGGAAAATAAGTTTGCATTACAGACTTAATGGTGTATTTAGTTTATCAATACTTACAAAAGAACAAATAAAAGAAAATTAAAAGTTTCAATTATTATTTATTTCATATTATAGCTTATCCTAAAAAAATACAAAAATTCTTCAGTCTTAGAAAAATCAACAAAATATATTTTTTTTCTTAGGTAACACGTAAAATTGAGATCAAAAATTATAAATCGACCGTATACTCTACCAAAACAACAAAAAATAAAACAGTTACTGTTGATATTAAATGAACATCGAGTAAATAATCGTCAAACATTATGTTTCAAAAAACTTGTACCTAATCTAACTATTTTGCTTTGACATAACAATCGCCACAAATCGCCTCAAGTAGTTCACGGTACATCCTCTAAATATTCTTCATCTTCAGTATCCTCAATATGTAAATTCGAAGGAAAACTCTCTTCCGACACTGAAGACCCATCTGAATCACTTGCTTCTTGCTCTGTTCCGCTTTCATGATCACTAGGGAACTCATCATGAACAAGCTCTAAAATAAAATAAAATTGGTTATTTTATTTAGTTAACATAAAAAAAAATGTAACAAGAACCGTCGCTACCGGGTATTTTTCACCCATACTCACTTTACACGTCCGTTGTCGCCAAGCGCCGTGCGCGAACTGGCCGCCCGGTGTCGCACACGCGTGTTAACTATTGGCCAGAAGGTACTTAAAGTCGTGAGTTGCCACAATGTTTAGTAATAAAAATATCACGTGATTTAGGTACTCTGTGGTATTTTTTACCCAGTAGCGAGTGCCGCCGGGTTAAACAAAATATATATATTTAGGTTCTCAGTATTATAATAAGTAGGTCAATTATCAATAACCCACTCATCCACCAAACCCCGGGTGAAAAGCTAGTGATTAATGTAAGTAATAGTTTGAAGTGAGCAATCTAAACATAGCTTTACAAATAATGGTCACTCCCACTGACCAATCTTAGTCTCTCATGCTAGTAGTCCCGTCCTTTTCACTTTCGTACAGTTGTGCAAGAGAGCGCGCGCTATATTAGCTTGTCTCCGTGAACAGACTATAGATACCTAGGTACTCATTTTATTACTATTACGTATGATTGATTGTTTTAATATTTAAAATGTATGACTTTTTATACGAAAACCTCGAAGTGGTAGTGTAACTATTACTAGGGGGTTCATCTTCAAGCACTTGAAGACACAGAAACAGAAAGATTGTTCAGTGTCCTGAAAGATGTAGAAACTGACGACAACTACTCAGTTTTGGAGCCAAGTAATGCTTCGGCTTCTGACTCTTGCAATTAATTATGTTAAATTTTGTTTTCAAATATGCAAAAAAGATGTGTTTCTTTTTATAATAAATACCTATAATATGCGCCCTAAATTAGGTTATTAAAAATGACCTAAGGGATTTTCAGGAATAATTTCCAAAGAATTTAAGCCAAAACGAATATTTGACGTGGAAACACGACACACACTGATACTTCGTGTTCGTTCGTAGAAGTTGAAGTTTCGGTTTGTTGTACATGGGGTTTGTCCTTCGTTGTTATGTTGCGAATTTGCAAATTTTGCAAATATCGCGAATGATCACGGAAAGAAAGGCAAGCAACAAATAAATATTTGTTACTTTCCTTGCGAAATTCATTCCATTAGTTTCGCCGTAATTCTAATTACTTTAAGTGTGAATTGGTGTTTCTGTATTTTATCTGAGTGGCTCCTTCCACCGACCGGTTCCCCATCGAATTCAAACTGACAGTATTCCTGTGGAATGGGAGATAGTGACTGGAGACCGTTCATCTACGGCGGGCTGGCGTCAATAGTGGCGGAGTTCGGTAAGCTCTGGTATATTAAATACCTAATACTTAACCCAACCTACAGCATTCTAACCTACATGATCTGCTACATGCACCTGTGCATATAAATAGTAAACTGATGACTGTAGTGATTTGCTTCCTGTCATATATTTGTAGACTTTTACTATAGCAAGGTGATTAAACTCTCAATCATGACTTCATGGGGCTCTATTCTAAATGCTTGTGATTATTCAATTCAAATTCAAATATTTATTTGCTTCAAACATGGTATACAGGTGGTACAAATACAAATAGTGCTCCTGTCTCGCCAATAGTATATTTTAGCATGCAATAAGTAATACAATAAAATTATAATCTAATATTTTAAAATTCAATTCAATTCAATTACAATTTAAGATTTAAAAATTCATTTATGTCAAAAAAAGTTCCTATCATTCAGCCATTTAAACAACTTGATTAAAAATAAATTATTATTTGTAGGATTATTATTACCATAAGAATTAAGGTTGTTGTAGATCCGGACCGCACCACTGTCATACTGCACAAAATGTTTATGTGCTTTAAATCGTAATATTTAGATGCATTTTATATTGACGGCATTATACATATTATAACAGACAGCTGCATGACAAATGTACCTAAAAGTGTATGAGTACCCACATTTTAATTCTTATTGTTCTTCTGTGCAGTAGGGGTGCAGGATGCAAGTGCTAAGTCCTTTCTGCTGTTAATTTTGTTTTAGGTACTTTTCCCATTGATACCACCAAGACCCGTCTGCAGATCCAAGGCCAGAAGATAGACCCTCGCCATGTGGAACTCAGGTACACTGGCATGGTTGACTGCTTCGTCAAGACTTCTCAGCAGGAGGGAGTCAAAGCGCTGTATTGTGGGTAAGGTTTGAATAGTTTTAAATTTAATAACTAAGAGACCGGATGATATGCAATTGCATATTTGCATATGCATTTGTATATTTAGCCAATTTCTATAGGCTAAATTCGCAAATGCATTCCATTATGTAATTATACTTAATTTACCAAAAATTTTGTGAAGATACATATTTTATTTTCTCTATTTTTGCAGTTGTTCTGGGTAGGATAGTCATTGATATGATAATGAAATGAACAGATGAAATCTTACGTTGTATAGCCGTTACTAAAAGTTAGCGCGATCGTCCTTTCTTTTTCTTATACCGGAGGCCTATATCATTACAAAATTTCGTTTCTTTCGATTTGGTACCTACTCTAAAAATGTAATGAAAACGAAAATTTCGTACGAAGTCTTTTCATTTTGTAATGATAACAGTATATTTTTCACTATTTTTGAAACTGAAATTTCGATCCTTGGTTTATAATGTAAAAACATATTAAAAACTCAGTTATAAAATTCGTCCGAAAGCGGCCTTTTTTATAAGTAAGCGAGAGTAGCTACTTACTAAGTTTTGCAGCCGTACTTGGAATATTTGGAAATTGTGTTTGTGTCGACATATCATACTAATTTAATGTAATTTTGAGTTAAAATCATTTAATTCAGTTATTTAATGTTGCATATTTTGACAATTTTCATTAGTTATCATTTCATGCATATTTCAAGCATTTTTCGTGCATATTTGCATGCATCTGGCTTTTGAAGTTGCATAATATGCAACTTCACCAGATTATATTATAATCTGGTCTATACCTCTATTAATACCTAACTGTTAAATTTTTGAGAACAATAACAATAATGTTTGCATAGGAATTTTTTATTTTTTTTTATTTGTTATGAAAGATTGTTAACGTAAATACTATTATGAGATTTGAATGGAAGATAATTCTGTTGTTTAAATGCGCATATGTAAAGCGCGCTCTACACTCACCCGCGATACGCGCCGAGAACTTCGCGTTTAATCGTGTCCCTCCACATTCGCAAAGCGTCGCAGTCTCGTCCGTCCGCGCCCTCAAAGAGAGTGGACGACTACGTTACTGCTGCTGCTGTGACACTACATTATGTGCTTTAGCGTATTACAATTAAACGGCTACGTAATTTCACACCCCGGACACTCGCCCAATACTCTTTACGAATGTCGCGTCTCGAAACATACAAATGTGTGTATGACGTCTAGGGTCGATTCATCAATATTATCATACGAGTAACTGAACTCGAGACAGTTGCGAAGACATTTTATTATTTATTTTCCTCACAAATACAAACCTCAAAATAGAAGAAATTTCGTATGTCGTTCGTAGGTCGGTCAAACAAACAAATCTTCGAACACCATCGGCGTCGTCTGTCTAAATTAAATGGTTACCTATGCCATCTGCCCTTTGCGTGCGCCGTACATCCCTTGCATTACACGGGGGTCACGAAACGACCACGCTAGGACGCCGCGGCGGAGGGGTGAGGAAGCTCGGTCAGGTTCCCACCTGACCGAGCTTCCTCAAAAAATAAAATAGTGACCATTCTATACGTTCGTATTATTTTATACAGGGTGTCCCACGACCATGGGACATAGAGGGAAAGTGCCAGAAATATTGAAGATAGGAAGTCTAACTGAAAGAAAACACTCCTTTATTTTAAAAATAAGTAAAACTGCTTTCACAGGGTTTGGAAAATTACATCCTTTTTCCATTTGTCTTCCGCCTTCCGTCACTGCATTGGGCTCGTAGTAGAGTTATGATTATGAAGCTTTTCCCCGGACCAGACTCAATCATTCGTGTTGTTCATTTAAAAACTGCTAAAGGAAACTTTGTAAGATCTGTAGCTAAATTTGTTCATTTGCCTAATAATCAAGATTAAGTTTTATTAAATTGTTAGTTCGTAGGTATCTAGATAGTCATAGTAAGTAATTATTATTTTGTTATTTTTAATTTCCAGTCCAACATCATTATAGCGTATTATCTGAGCGTAATGCAGTTTACTTATTATTAATTGTCTTAATTTGTAGCAACCTAACATAAGTTTTGTTTCTACAAAGGGCAAAACCTTATTACACGTACCTTACATCAGTGCGTCCATCCATGCGTCGGGCATGTTTGCTGCGACACTAAATTCGTAATTTATCCGCATATATATTTCTGTGTTTATCCGCTACAAGAACAGAAATATGCTTACAACCATCTTACAATTTATGAATCGTCGCGATCTATTCCTATGTCAACCAAAGATAGGTTAGCCCTATTTTCTGACATCTATGGGATTATCGCATGTTTCTGTGAGGCTTGTATTATCTCTTTTAAGCTTCCAGCACTTCAGAGTCAATCTTCCAAAGGTAGTTTTAAACACACATAAATTATTTATTAATTTATATTATTACGCGTTATTTATTTATATTTACATATAAATAAATAACGCGTTTTTGAAAACGGACAGCGTTAATCAATGTTGTCGTTGATTCTACCTAACTCTAAAACGTAGACATGACGTGTAAAAAAATGACAAATCAATGTTAAGTTGTTGTTCTCTCGTTATTATCGATGGTATAGCGTGTGCAAATCGCGTGCAGATAAAACATGTTTGTTATCTTTATCGAATTGAACTAAACGTTTGTTTTGATTGCATGGTTGTGGGCTGGTCCTCTTCTTCTCGATGTAGGTATTCTTCTAGATTTCGTTACTCTGATCAGCAATTTTGATTGTCAAAATTAAAATTGATACCTATTTATGCCACCGAAGATGGGCTCTTAGTCAGGGCCTTGGATTTTACGTATACCATCATTTTTATTATATACGTTAAATAGGTATTTGCGTTTCAATTGCTTAATGTCTATTCTATATAATATATATACCTACATAGATCTAAGTAAAAACTTATATCTATAATTCTATATTAATATTTAGGCATAGCCTTGGAAACTTTCAAGTAGCTTAAATCGGTCATCTTACATCTTGGTGGTCTAGATAGACTAGTCTATTTCAGCTACTTTCATAGTTTTACTATAAAAACTATCGTAGTTTGACGAATTCATTACGGATGTAAGCGGGTTAACTACGAACCTTTTTTGTGTTGGAAGAACACCAACGTTTCATCCCTTAACGAGGGACTTCTTGGGGTGAGTGCGGTTCGCGACGCGCCTGTATCGCTGCCGTGCGCTCACTGAACGTTGGTGTTCTTCCAACACAAATAAGGTTCGTAGTTAACCCGCTTACATCCGTACTTTCGTAGTGTTATGTCATACTGCTGTGGGGGAACGCTGCAGATGTTAACACCGTATTTGTGCTGTAGAAGATGTCCCAGAGAAACCCTTCGTGATAAATTCAAAGAACTAACATAATGACAACCAGTACCATACCATGCAAATATATGTCTGAAAACGTGTTCTACACTCATACAAATATCAATCGGTTCCCTAAAAATAGCGACATACATAATTTAAATACTAGAAATAAGAATAAACTCGCTGTGCCCACAACTAGGCTACACAAGATTAATGTATCTTTTAAAGGGCAATTTAATCTACAAGAAAATACCAAATGAGTAGAAACAATTATCAATAACTAAATTCAAACAAATTGTCGAACATTTAATTTATCATTTATTTATCATTTAACATATCATTCGTAAAAACGAACAACTTACTACAAAACATCAGATTATCTAGACTCTAGAGGATAAAAAACCTTGGGATGAGTTTTGCTACAACTCGAAAACTAACAACCTAACAAGGTAAAGGTTTCTTGTTCGCTTCTTTACTTTACCTTAAAAAGATCAAAGTGATCACTCTATGTCCTAGTTTACATAAAGCACTTTGATATTGATATTTGACATAACGAAGCCTACCTTTGAACATTCCAAGAGACTGTTTACGTAAAATCCAAGGCCCAGACTAATAGGAACAGATTCGGTGTCGTCGTTCCGAGTGGTTTATTTCATATATAGAACCTACGTAGTATGTTTACATAAAATCAATTATAGAGAGAGCATTGCTTGCTGCAAGCAATATCTGCTAAATATTACGCAGACTGCATACAAGGAATCAACAACCGAATGAGTCAACAACACCTACTTCTTTGTTATTGAATTGTGAAGTAAACAAAACAGATAACAATACATTACCGTGACGTGACAGTACATTGCAAGATGAGTTTAGATGACGAGAGAAAATGGTTCTCCCAACAATAACATTGAAAGAGACGTGAACTGTTCACGACCTTTGATCTTGGAGAGGGTACAGAGAGGGGATGTTGTAATTAGATTTCCGTGAAAAACGCGCGCGTGACTATTTGCGGGGTGAGGGGGTGTTAGATCCCGCCCACTTTTTTATTTTCCATCTACCGGTCAATAGCAAAACTGCTAGATTAATTCTGTGTCGATGGTACTACGTAGTTTAACTACCTCACACTAGATGTCACTAAGTGTAGGGTGTAACAGGGACGTACTCAGAATTTTTGTACCAGGGAGTATACAAGTAATACCCGCCTAAATCAAAAGTAGCATGACACCTTTTTTTGTCACTATGAAGCACATTGTAATGGACCCGCCTTGATGGATGTATTAACACCAGATTTTACTTACTAATATCATCTACAGTTCATCTGTTTGTTGAGACCTTAGAAATATGTGACCTTATTGAGTAATGCAGTTTATGGATTGATACCGCATAGAGCAGTGCGTTTTAAGTTATAAGATCGAGTTCTTACCCTTGTGGAAGCCTCCAGTCAGTTAAGCCGGGCCTCAAGTAGATTAATGACCTGTGGTCTGTATTTAAGACCTATTGATTTGTTCTTAATCGTTCAGACCCCTGTGTCTCTCGGTTTCTGGGCTTTACCAAGGGCAGTCTTACGTGATATGTGTATTTATATTTTTAATACGTGGGGACCCCACAAACTGCTACATATGCACCTCTATGTGGGCTACATATGTGTTAGGTCCTACTAGAAATAGACCACATCAATTTCAATATAGATAATGCTCATGATAGGATAGTCAATAATATCTTAAAGTAAAGTATCAATCCATCTCTGTGACTGAATGACTTTATTTAGCTGAGAGTAAAACTTATTATTTACTGGTGATCTGTTCTTTGAGTAAGACTTTTGGATAGCCTAGACTTTTGTTGATAGCGTAAGCGTCTTGAAATCTCAAATTTGTAGGGCAAATTAATATAAAATGTAAACAAACTGGGCAGGAATTTAGTATTGTTTAATACTTGTAACACACACACAAATACAATAAAATACAGTAAATAGGCAGAAAAACAGTCAAGTCTTATTTCTACGATGTACAAAGAAATATTTAAAATAAAACGGTCAAACAATTATAGATTTGGATTGATTCCGCCTCCCTGTGCAGGTAACAGAGAACTTTGCTAGGTCTGTTTAAAACCTTAACAAGGCTTTCGGTTAAAAATGCCCCATTCTGTTAATACAGCGCCTCCAAGGCTGTCAAGAACAGAAGGTTTTCGCCAGACTTGTACTCGGAAATCAATCCGATAAATATATTGCGAAACACAGTCGCTGTATAACTCAGTAGAGTTTTACGGGAATGGCCTCAAAATGGGCGGGATTTTCCTAAAAATAACACAATAATAAACAATAATTCATACGATTGATTCTAGCTACAGTAGGGGTTGATTATGCAAATGAAATGGGTCTCTCGGACTCGCAGTATGCTAGATATTGTAGAATCGCCAATATCAATCGTATGCGTACAATAATAATACAATAGACTTAGCTTTATACTCCAGCCAGGTACACGTTCTAAACTTATAACTGTCTTTACATAAAATGACTCTTTAAATCAACACTGACGCTAACTCTCTAGCTAGAGTATCAAAAATTATTTCGCAAATTATCACTTCGATTTAATGACCACTGTACTTTGCTAGATCATCGAGACCTCCATATCTAAGGTATCGAGCCGTATTTCTCTCTCTCTATCTGTGTCTGATGTCTCCTCTCCTCCGTGCAAACCTATTTACGTATCCCCTACTACCTTATCCCTTCTGCGTAGACGCATTCTGGTATTTCCGAGAAAGACGCTCTCGCGTTGTGTCACTATTGGCCTATCCTTCGCCTTCAGGACCTTAGGGGCGTAATTGTCACCTCCCTTTAGTTGATTCAGCGTCCCTTCACGAGATGTCGCTAGGCGACGCCAACGCCGCTTCACTTAAAAATAATGAAAATAATGTAGACATATATAGTTATAACTTATCTAATCACAGCATAGAGGGCCTTTGACCTTTCGTGATAATTAACCTTAAATCTTGCCAATTGTATGGCATATGAATTCACAAATACATATGATAGATCTATTCATTTTCGCTGTGACGTCTCCAACGAGAAGGAATAGCGTTTCATGCACTTCTAAGTTAAGCCTTAATACGAAGCATTTCAGTTAAATTATCATTCACTAGAGCTATGATTTAAATTTCTTATCGTCGTCGATAAGTACCTATTAAAAACGTGCATAGCGAGACCTGGGAATTCTGACCTGAAAGACTTCCAAGAAACGGTTAGACAATTCACACAAAAGATATTCTTTATTGATATTCGTCAAAAGTTCAATAGGCGTCCTTCGACGGTTGCTTTTGACTGCACATATGGAGTTATCGAATTTCTGCTATTTAAGAAACAAATCTCTGAAAAATGGTTTTGTAGAGAGATTTAATAGGTTTTAAGTGTTTTACGTATTTTGGGTCAGCGTGGGATAAATTTTAACTCTTAACAGATATAGAAAACGCTTTCAAAACCCAAAAAAAATTGGGTTGCCTTTTAGCATTCATTTTATGGGCTGCGTAGATAAATCAAAGATAACTTGTAGAACAATTTATGTGGCAATGGAAGGGTACCACTGCAATATGTGATGTGATGATATTATGTATGATGGGACGGATACAATTTTTGTGATCCACTGCTTTTGAAGCTTATCATCGGATGGAAATCTAGAACATACATAACTTAAAATTTGATTAATGGGTGAGCTTCACTTACTTCAAATTAACT
This sequence comes from Eupithecia inturbata, assembly GCA_963662085.1. Lineage (NCBI taxonomy): Eukaryota > Metazoa > Arthropoda > Insecta > Lepidoptera > Geometridae > Eupithecia > Eupithecia inturbata. The sequence continues at coordinate 603,444 of OY759180.1, read as the reverse complement.
AAACAACAACTGTTATAAATGTTATAATAGTTGTCTCACGGAGTGACAGTACTTTCAATAATGTAGATAGAATTTAAATGAGGCTTTATTTTATTTCCTGCGTATTTCATATTTTTTTTATGTTACTTTCCATTGATGAATCATAGCCGTGGGACAATCGGTAAAATAATTGGATTCTAATTACGGCCCTGTCTTTTTGTTATATTCATGTTGTTGCCCCGTTGACAAAGCTGTGCACAAGACGAACGCCGACGGTACACAGACTAAGGCCACGGCTACTGTGATGACGTCAGGACCTAGTTGAGAATCACAGTGCACAGTTGCTTAGGCCCCCTCTTCACTGTACCTGCTCCATGCCTTTGATACTGGTTTTGAAATCCTAGCAGTAAACATTAAAAGAAAATACTAAACGTAGGGTTTATCAGTCTCGCGTCGTTGATCCAAGGGAACCAAATTAGAACAAGCGCAAACAAACGCTATATTTGTATTAATCGCGAAGCTTACGCGACATCCGTCTGGTAAACAATCAAGTCTTATAATTATGAAGTTATGACGGTTTCAAGGAATTCTTTTGTAACCTTTGCGAGCTGTTCTTGATAAGTGAGCATGTACCTATCTAATCAAATCTAGAGCGGCCGGAGACAGATCTAAGTCAGGTCTACGGAATTTGTCTAATGCTGTTGTGATTGTGAACCAATTCTGATCAAACAAATTAGACCATCGATTCTGAAACTGTCGCCATACAGCCTTTATCTCTTTCCATCTTCCTCGATCTCCAGCAAATCTTCTTCATGTTTTTCCTGCAATGTTCAGGATGTCATCGTTTCATTGCTCATTACTAATATTCTCAACCGTGTTGTCCCCAGCATATGGCCAGCAGTGCTCCGACAAGCCACGTACGGCACGATAAAGTTCGGCACGTACTACTCTCTGAAGGAGATCATAGCGCAGCACCGACCGGACCGAGGCACGAGGGAGCACGTGCCAACGAATGCAGTGTGCGCGGCCTTCGCGGGAGGACTGTCCAGCGCCATCGCCAACCCCACGGATGTGCTCAAAGTTAGGATGCAAGTGAGTGCCGCTGCCGGGGTGAATTGTAGGAGGATCTTATTTTATTTCAGTGGAACTATTTGTACGCCTCGGTGAGCGTCTCCCTCCGGAACCGGTAACCAAAAATAGTAGCAATATGTATACTACAAACATGGACAAAAGTAATTTACATTTGATATGTCCATGCCTACAAAGATTCCGATGGAGTCGCTCCGCGAAAGCAGCTCTAGCTTTGCAGATTTCGTTGGTTTACTACGAATACGTAAATACCAAGGGTTAATCTGAGGTCTGTTTTCAAGCGAAGTGTTTCTATTGGTTGGGTTCCACATTCCGTACCGCTTAGCTACGTGGTTCCTGGTGGAGTAGCAATCTACTTACCTGACCTAGATCGTTGATTTACGTTGCAGGTAGGCGAGGAGAAGCGCGGCCTGGTCCTCTGTTTCCTCGAGATCCACCGGCTGGAGGGGTGGCGCGGGCTGTGGCGCGGCGTGGAGGCGACCAGCCAGCGCGCGGCGCTGATCGCGGCCGTGGAACTGCCCGTGTACGACGGCTGCAAGCGCAGGCTGGCGCCGGCGCTAGGGGACTCGCCCCTCAACCACCTCGCCTCCAGCGCGCTCGCCAGTCTCGGCAGCGCCGTCGCCAGCACGCCGCTAGACGTCGTCAGAGTACGTGCTAGGGGTTAACAGATCAGTGTTTGTCTTGGTGGGACTCGCGGCGAACTTTAATATTGGCGCGAAAGAACGCTCCACAATCTGCAGATTTCGCTTGCGCACTACATAAATATTGTCAAACGACCCGTAAATTTTCATTTGAGCTGATCTCAAGTAACCCTTGTTAACGAAAGTCTGTCAAAAAATGAAGACTTGGCATTAATTCAAATCTGATTTGCGTTTGAGTATTCTGGGGAGTGTCTGGGCTTGTCTGCTTAGTGGTGGTCCCAACAGACTGTTGAATTAATTAGGTACTGTTTAGTTTAGAAGCTCCTAGTTAATAGTTCACTTATTGTTTGCAGACGAGACTCATGAACCAAAGAAAAATAAAGGGCCAAGCCGCGAACCCGAACGTGAAGATATACAAGGGAACGATCGACTGCTTCATGCAGGTTGGTTATAAATATTAGGTCCTTACATATGAAATTGGCGTTTTTCGTACTGGCCACTTTAATCACAAATTTCTCCTCTTTGGTAAGGAATTCCAAATTCAAATTTGTACAGCTATAGACTCATGTATTTGTGCTTCGATGATCGTCATTCATTTGTTTTGTTTTCTTCTGTTTTTTTCTGTTTGCGTCACTCATTTTACAAAATGGAAAACTTAAAATATCGCATTATTTACGTGTACGAGTTCCGCCGTGGCACTAGTGCTGCGGAAACAACTCGAAGGGTGAATGATGTGTATGGCGGTCGTGTTGCAAAAGAAAACACAGTTCGTTTTTGGTTCCAACGTTTTCGTTCTGGAAATTTTGACCTGCAGAACAAGCCCCGTGGACGGCCTGAGACTCAAGTTGATAATGAAGAGTTGAAGGCTATTGTGGAAGCGGATCCATCGCAAACCACGTCCGAGTTAGCTGCAGGCTGCGATGTTAGTGATAAAACTGTTTTAATTCACTTGAAGCAAATTGGGAAGATTAAAAAGCTTGAAAGGTGGGTACCTCACGAATTGACTGAAGCAAACCGGCAAACGCGCGTCGACTGCTGCGTTACATTACTAAACCGGCACAATAATGAAGGTATTTTAAACCGAATCATTACCTGTGATGAAAAATGGGTTCTTTACGATAATCGGAAGCGCTCAGCGCAATGGTTGGATCCTGCCCAGCCAGCCAAATCCTGCCCCAAGCGAAAATTAACCCCAAAAAAGTTACTTGTAAGCGTTTGGTGGACTAGTGCCGGTATTGTTCATTACAGTTTTCTCAAATCTGGCCAGACTATTACGGCTGATGTCTATTGTCAGCAATTGCAAACCATGATGGAAAAGCTAGCGGCTAAACAACCTAGGCTGGTCAATCGCTCCACGCCACTGCTGCTTCACGACAACGCTAGACCACACACTGCGCAACAGACGGCTACTAAATTAGAAGAGCTTCAATTGGAAAGTCTAAGACATCCTCCGTACTCCCCGGACCTTGCTCCAACAGATTACCATTTTTTTCGAAATTTGGATAACTTCTTGCAAGGGAAAAAATTCAACTCCGATGGGGCAGTCCAAATCGCCTTCAAAGATTTTATTGATTCCCGTCCGACTGGTTTTTTTAGTAAAGGGATCAATGAACTACCTATAAGATGGCAAAAGTGCATAGAAAATAATGGTTCATACTTTGATTAATTAAATATATTATATTAAAAAATATTCGACTTTTTGTTCCTCCCATACAAAACGCCAATTTCATATGTAAGGACCTAATATATTCCTGACCTACTCTCTTAATCACACTATTATTAAAAATGCGAAAGCTTAGATCTCCTCTTCACGCCAAAACTACCGAACGGATAAAACGAATGAAATTTTGCATAGATTTAGCTCTAAACCTGAAATAAATGCAATCCCGCGAAAATGCGTGCGAAACCGCGGGCATAAGCTGGTAGTGCGCAGTGTTAGACCATCACAGTGCTTTAGCTGAGTGAGTGTGCGCGGCGCTGTACCTGCGGGACTAGAATAAATGAGAAATGCATGTTGGAACAAGTCTGAGGACGTGACGGGTGAATGGGGTCGGCGAGTGTGTGGAATGGTGGGCTCGCCGGCTATGTATGGGAGGAAGAGGGGACGCCAGTCGGGCCGCGGTTTAAATGTTCTCGTGGTTCGGCGAAAAATGGCGAGAGAGGGGTCACCGGAGAGGTTTTAGTGGGTATTACGTCCTTATCAGGACGACCACATAAATCTGGCCTCCCTCAGACCAGTCTATTCGTAAACGAATTTCCTCGGCCGAGAAAAAGACAAATAAAAAAAATACCATCACATTGCGGTCGTGTTGTGTTCCCCTCCTCCCCCAGACCCCCTCTATTAAGATATGCAAATTAGGGTCGAGGACTACGAATCATCTATAAAACAAAAGTCCTGTGTATGTACCGAGTTATTTTAACTACGCTACAGATTTTGATACGGAGATGTTGATGTGCCCTGCCGTCTGTTGACTAGGAAGCCCGTGATCTTGCGAGACCTATAATCTTAGTATGCTATGTCCCGTTGTAGACGTTCCGCAGCGAAGGTCCCCTGGCGCTGTACAAAGGCTTCATCCCCACCTGGCTGCGCATGGGGCCCTGGAACATCATCTTCTTCCTCACATACGAACAACTCAAGCTGGTCTACTAGCGCGCGCACCCGACGTCAGTTGCAGGGGACAGTGGACATGGTTGCTGCCAGAGCTGTCGAGCAGGAGTGTCGCGGTGTGCTGCTAATGAGGGAAGGACCGAATGAGGTGAGGTTTTAGAACTATTCTAAAGGTTGACAAACAACTCAAGCTGGTCTACTAGTGCTAGTGTACCTGGCGTCCGCGGCAGACGTGTAGCTGTAATGTGGTGTGAGTGAATTTAAATTCAATCTATTCGATAAGGAAGCGGGTTGTTTATTTAGTCCGTGTTCTATCTACCTGTTGTGCAAATTTAAAAGTAATTGAAATGTCTGCCTGCCCTTGCCAGCTTCTACAACAGCTGTGCGATCTCCATGTGCGTCGTGGGCACAGATATTGTTCATTAGGACTATTTTATTTCTCGAAAAGCTTGAATTTTTAACCGACTTCAAACAGGAGGAGGTTCTCAGTTCGTCTGTATGTTTTAATTTTTTTTTATTTTTATGTATGTATGTTACTTGAACCGATTTTACGGATTCTTTCACTAGTGTACAGAGAATGATCCTGAGGTATAAAAATTTATTCCCAAGGGATATTTATCCCGCTAAACTTAAAAAGCAACATAATATTTTTGGAGAAGCACGACTAGCTACAACAGTTTATGTGATATCTGCGCCAATTGTTAATAGATTTTGATGATTCTTTCGTTGTTGTATAAAAATTGATTTTGAGGTGGTCCCCTATAAGTTTGATTCTCGAGGAATGGCAACGGGCGTCAACAGTTTCATCCATGTGTCATCACACTAAATTAACTCACTAAATTAGATTTGAATTATAACTAGATGCCGCCAGAGTAAACGCAATTTTTTGCACGTGAACCTTCGCTTAGAGAAAGTAAAGGAGGGGTGATTTCGTTCGTCCGAGACATACATAAATATTATCTATGTACAGACAATTTGAAGTCGGTTTATCGTTTTTTTAACAACTCCTCCAATAAATCAACAATAATAATTCGCAAACGCAGGGTGCGTTTGCGAATTATTATTGTTGACCATTGAATGTTGACACAGGTTCACATAAGGTTCTACTATTGCAATACATTGGGCAAATTAGTAAATAATCTTGAAAATTAAATTTAACTCTTCACATTCGTTTCGTTGAATTTGTTTCCGTTTTGTTTCAGATTATGGGACGAGACTCGTAGAATGCGAGAATGCGGTTGCACAAGTATGTTTCCTATTTATTTACTGAACATTTACTACTAATACCAAATAAGGTTCAAAACGTGGTAAGCAAGCGTCGAATACAATACATTGTAACAATATTTTCTGCTGTCTTCATAAAAATGAAATCAGTACCTATGTAAATACTTATTTTTACTACAATAGTAGAAAGACAAGGAAAGTTTGTTTTTTGGTTGTATGTATGTATCTTTAGTTTTATTTTATATCACAATTCATTTATGTAACGCATTTTGGACAAAGTCTGATATTCTCTCATGTAACTTTTGCGTGTGACGTAAATACCTTAATTTGTAGCGGTATGGCCTAAAGGCGAGTTTATTTGTTTACAATAAAACATAGTTCCTTTTACTATCACTTTAGAAGTGCTTTTACTCCGATGGTTCAAATATCTGCATCTAATGATACCGTTATGCCAAATTGACTAACGATAGTGTGTTAGCTTTTTGTATACCATTGTTAATTAGGGAGCATTTCCATGGGTGTTGCATTCCGCCATGGAGGTGGTCCTTTAGTCTGCCTAAAGCAGAGTTAGCCAGATTACCTTCAGATGTGTGCAAATAATAGATTGATAATTCCAGTTTTGCTTTAGTTACTAACATCCTTATTAATAAATGTCCAATATCTGATCTTAGGCTAAGTAAAGATTTAGTAAATATTTATTTGTTAGCTCGCGTGTTGTTTTTGAGTATTTTCTAGTGAGATGTTATTGTTGTGAAGCGATGGTAGACGCGGGCGTCTCGCGCACTGAGGCTGGTGTAATATATAATATGTTGAGTCGAATTGTGTAATATAATAACAGTGTTATTATAATATATCGATGGTCGAATACAATTCGACAGAAAATATTATTTTTGACGTGTATTTGAACGGTTTTCACGTACACTATAAAATTAGAACTTTATAATCAGTTTCGGATTATCTCTTAGCTAGATTGTTTAATCTAGCTCCAACGACACCCTGTATACAATTTCGTAGAAGTAAATGTCATCATCAGCACTGTGTGTGTTAAAAGTTGTAGAACGCACAAATCTGTACCAAAATGTATAGCAACTTATCGAGAGAAGAGAAATATATGTAGCCAAAATATTTGTATAATTAAAAAATATACACTTGAACCCTGGAACAAGTTATTTTATTGTAATCTCGACCCCCGCGGCCTATCTAAGGTCCAATTTCACCGTTCGCTGCCAAAACTAAACTTCATTTAACAGAACTAAGTTCAGCTTAATCGAGTTCAAATGTTGATTTTCATAACAATAATAATAAATCATTTATTTCAGACAACTTAGAACAGTTATAGATCTTAATTAACTTATTCTACGATCATTAGATATGTACCTTAAAACTAATATATTTAAAATATAAAAAAAATATTTTGCTAGATTTTGATCTCGGTTTAGGTACTTCACACCGATTTCACCCCATATTTTGTTCTCGTTTACGAAAACAAAGTTTACTTCCGACATTGAATGGATGAATGTCAGTCTGTCCGCTGTTTGTCGTCGTGTTTGACCTTGTGTGACATGACAGGTTTCTGAACTTGGCGAGAGTCGGGCGTTCAGAAGTTAAACTAAGTTCAGTTTGATCCGGATCAACTTTATGTCGGTGAAATGAGCTGAACACGTTTAACGCGCTAAACTGAGTTTATCTAACAATAACGCGTTTTATTGCAACGGTGAAATTGGTGGAATTATTTCTGTGCGATTAAAGGCTTGCTGTGCGATTACCCAAAAACCACCCATCCTATAATCCTCATTTGAAAGTCATTGCATGGCCTTCGTAATTTGCAATTGTATCGATGGAGGAAGCGAAGGCCATGAAATGGCTTTCAAATGTCAGTTATAGGATCGTTGATTTTTGAGTAATCGCACAGCTGAGCACAATGTGCTGTGTAATGTATTACATGGGTACATCCAACACCGGCACCGCACAACAAAAAAATAAACATAATATTTATCATCTATCTACATACCTAGGTAGGTACATACATTTGCGTTGTGCTGACTGGACTAGATGACTCCATTCATTAACTCCGCCTTAAATTCTATGCCAAGTGCAGTCTTTCTAATCTAAGCACATCAAGGGCAGTAAATCACCTTTGCCCATTTAAATATTGCCCATCAGTGAGCCGCTAAAGCACTTTCTTCTTCTATAATAGGTACCTATGTACAACCACGTACACAACTATCCTTACTCTGTTCCAGTCCAAACAGCAGGACTCCATAGCCGGGTACCTGCGCAATGAGGCTCCTTGTTCTAAACCTTCGATGATAGAGAAGTTCTTTGTTGCCTTCATAAACTCTTTTGGCCAAACAGCTGCTTTGACAACTATTTGGCAGAAGTCTGTCAAAAATCATCAAAAACCTGTACGACAGGGGGTAGTGAGTTAGTTTTATTTTAGTGCAATGTTAGTGATAAGATTGCACCAGACCTTCATCATAACAAATTGAAGCGTAGGTTGGTCAGGGGAGGATGAACGTCGTGTCGTGTTCGCGGGACGGCGAGGACGGCGGCGCGCCCACGCTGGCCGTGCTGCGCGACGTGCAGCGCGCGTACGAGGCGCAGATGGAGATGCTCGAGAGAATACCGGAGGAGAAACGGTTACAGGCGAGTGCTTCGTCTATTTAGACCAAGAAATAATAAACCGTACCGTACGGAAGCTTTGTGGAGTTTTTGAAACGCTGCTGGGCCGGGCGTAGGGCGCAGATATCTCTAGCGCAATTTTGATGTCCTATCCAGTTGTAATATATAATTGGTCCTATGGCTTTCCTTTTTTGTTGACCTTTCATTTAAAGCTCCTGTACCTACCTGCTGCTGTAGGTGTTCTACGTAAGTCTAGTTTAGACGTGAGAGTGAGCGAGTCGGTAAGTCGATGCCTTCAGGGTGTTGGAGGCCACAATAATGATAACGTACGCTGCTACGGTCTTTGATTTAATACAACACCTACCTACTATGGACCTAAACTTTATTTTTGTGCTTTCTCAAATAGTTAATATACATTATCTAGGTATTTATTAATTCTGTAAGTAGGTACCTATGTGGAACTGCGATCTGCACTGAAATCTCTTACATTATCCGCCCTAACCCTTAGTTTGTTGCGGAGTTCGCGAATCTGGGCCCACCCAGGAAGCGGTGCTTGACAGCTCTGTTTTAGTATCCTAGAAGGTGTAATATTGATGATGGTTGTCGTCAGGCCCAGGTGAAGGTGCTGCGGTCGTGGGTGGGCGACCTGGTGGGGCAGAACTCTCTGCTGGCGCGCGCAGTGGAGGAGCTGGAGGCGGAGGCGACTGCACAGCTGACCAGGGAGAGACGGAAACATGCCGAGGTGGGGGTAGAGCTAGATAGATTGCCTTACCTGCGATACGTTTAGACTGATTTTATCATTACAAAATCGCTGCTGAGAAAGGTCAACTTCAACAACGCTTAATTAAAGTAGGTCTATAGATAACACCGATTTACGCCACGTTTACATATGTACGTCACCCACAGGTTACGGCACGTTTACATACGTCACCCACAGGTTACGGTTACTGCGCCTTTACACGGAAGATGACATCGAGGTCATTAGGTCAACTGTTGACTCTACATCTTGTACGAACAAATACTACCTACATTATATTCAGTGGCCCGACGGAGTCCATGCAGCTATTTAGATATCTGCTCGCTGATGTATCGGTTTCGGCTCGGATTGGGATTTATCCACTTAGTACGAATAATTCACAAAGTCTGGGAGTCTGGAACGGACGGTCCGTCCCGGGTACCAAGCTCCGAGGGGTGCCGTCTTGGCCTTGGGGTAACAACGACAACTCACACGCACAGCCAGATCATAAAAATGTTCGCTCCGCTCGCCGTTACTTATACAGAGTTACTGGTTAAGTAGGCCTAATCTTTGAGGGGGTTGTAGTTTCCATCATTACTACCTAACTAATTTGACTTATCCATACCCCAAACTTAAAACCGTTTTCGAGATATTGGCCATAAAAGTAAAAAAAAAATGATTCTTTGGCCTATTTTACAACTTTTATTGTAATTCGTGTATCTAGTTTTATTTTTGAACGATTTTTGTGTAGTAGATAACTTGCTTTATTATTTTCAACACCAAAATTGCATAATTGGTATAAACAAACTGGGTCGTAGTAGACGATTGATGGTTCAAATAAAAATCTATAGCAGTTATTTTGCAGATGTAGGTACGTAAAAATATCTACGTTTCCTCAGTTATCCAAGAACTTATAACAGTCTAGAGTATTGTCAGAACTCATAGGAAAAACTTATATCAAAAAGACACAGGTAGAGTAGTTAAAAATAACGGTGCCTTAACGTCTTTGTCACCTGGCCCTTTAAAGCAAAATTAAACAATGCAAATAATACATAGATTATTCTTTTGAAACTATATAGTGGTGCAGTGATGGACTTTGTGTTATTAGATTTTTGAGTACGGAATGGACCACAGAGGTATATTCTGATATCTGTGGAAAGGACATACGAAATGATTTCTGTTTCGAAGAATAAGGAAGATTAAAACTCAAAGTAGGTACTTTGAGTTTTTCGCAACTGTCTCATTTGAACAATACATTAATGAAGTGACCCTAGACGACACACACACAGTCGAGCGTGCAGTGCAGCCCCACTCGTTAGGTACGCGCTGACGCTGCCAGACGCGGCTTTGGTAGGAGAGTTGGTTTCGTGTCGGGGTGCGCCGTGCTGACGGTGGCGAGTGTGTGTGGCAGATAGCGTCGGAGCTGCGCGCCGAGCTGCGCGCGGCGCGGCGGCGGCTGGCGCGCAAGGACGCGGACCTGCGCGGACTGCTGGAGGTGCTGCGCAGGCTGCGCGAGTTCGACTCCTGCACGCTGCAGGGGATACACTTCTACGAGCTCACAGAGTCAGATATCTTCGGGAGTATGGAGATGTGAGTGGAGTTTCCCTCTTTTGTTTATTTCCTCGTAGGTTGACCAATGCCACTTGAAGTCAAGCTCACTTTTTTATACACCATTTTAATAAATGTTCAATGTGATCGAGTAGGCAGGTAGACTACTTGCATCAGGGAAGCAGCCGCAGTGTACCTACGTAAAACACTTTGAGCGCGCTAGAGAGCAGCACGCAGACACCGCATGTGAATGAATACGCATAGGGCGGCTCGCTTCTCTAGGCACACTGAGCTAGTGTGGGCTTACGACTCACCTCACTCGCCGCACAGCACTGGGATAATCGTGAGCTCTGTCAAAAGCGACCACTCCCACTCGAATCGATCAATGTACTCGTACCTACGAGTAGGTACTACTGACTACCTACCATATTATTGAAAAATAATAAACGACGAAAAAAAGGGGGAGAAGTTATCCCTAAAAGCTGTGAACGTATACCTGCACCTTGTTGTCCAGGTCCTATCCTATACCGACCGGAGCCCTTTACATCCATACGTCTGCATGCAATAATTGTGTGTTCTTTGCAGGATAAAGAAACTAGAGCAAGGAGATTCCCAGCTAAACTTCAGAGCCAAAACAGACACAAATAACATCAGACACCGCCGCAAATATACATAAATATTTTTTGCCTATTCGCATTTATATATTTTTTGTTTTGGGATTATATTTATTTTTCTTTACTTGATGTTTTTCATTTAAGTCAAGTAGACCCTAACATATTGCAGGCAGTGTCATTGTGACGATCTTTTGGGAGGCCTAGCCTATGTCCAGCTGTGGACGCCCAGCTCAGATGATGAGTCAGGTAGGCATCAGTTTGAAAGACCCCTCTATTTTGTCCTTCAGGCAGATTACAAATAGCTGCAGTAAACATGTAAATTTTCCTAGTTTTTAATAAAAGCTTTGTTTTTGTAGCGGGATAAGAAAAGCTTGGGCGGCAATATATGCGATCTGAGGGTGATCAACGAATCATTGTACAAGGAGAACAATGCTAAAGAAAGGTAATTATTAACGATATATGCAAGAAATTATACTTTTTGAGGTAAAAAGTAGATAAGAATTTTTATAATTTACCATAAAACAACACCAGGTTTTTTACTAATAATAATATTTCATATTTTTTTAATATGGGAGAGAATAAGTGGATTCAATCTATCTCGTCCATGGTACCATGACGTTTAGTGCCGTGGTGGGCACAGCATGCCGAGCTACCAGCTGCAGCGCATCCATTGAAGCAAACGTACCGCCCGCGCCCGCGCCACGTGCGAGTCCACTAGCGCACCAAGGACTTCGTATCGTACCGTACAAAACAAGGCAACTTTTTCAAAGAACATCAAATTTTCACTTGTTCAGAGATCTCTTTAAATTTTCAACTTTATTATATTTTTAGTATTTGTTGTTATTACAGCTGAAGTGTAACTTATTTATAGAAAGTTTAATGTGCCTTCCTATTGTGGTTCAAGAGAGCCTTGACAAACGTATATAGAGCAAAAGTCACGTTTTTTGTGTGGAAGCCACCTTTAATTTGGATATTTATTGTATTTTTATTATTTGTTGTTATAGCGGCAAGAGAAATACACATTCTCTGAAAATTTAAACTACCTCTGACGGTTTATGAGATATAGCCACGTGACAGACGGACGGACGGATGGACGGACAGTTTAGGCTTATTAAATAGGGTTCCGTTTTCATTCTTCGGGTATGGAACCCTAATCCCTAATCTTTTCATCTTTGTTGTTCGTTATAATTATTGCACAAGATTGGAAATGTAACTGTGAGCGAGTGTTTGCGTGTAGTTGTAACACAGGGCTGATGTTGAGTAAGCGCTGGGAGAACGTACCAATATCTACAGATTTTACATAAGTATTTAAGTAAGTAGTAAGTACTTATAAGTCTCAATTTATAACCTGGTTATAGTTTTGATGAATAAACTCTTTTTTTATCTATGCTTACGACTAAAGGTTTTATTGTTAAGATGTTTGTTACCTCTACGACAAAAATACTGAACGGACTTGGCTAGCTATAGGCTATTTTTATTATGGAAAAATGCGTGCGAAGACGCGGGTGGAAGCTAAGTTTTATCAATGTTTGTTACTTGTTTACTATTATATAGTACGCCAAAGATTGTGGATGGACTGACCGAAAATGATGTAGGTAGTTCTTGACGTTGAATAAATTTTGTTATTATGTTGTTGTGCAGAGAAATAAGGAAGCTGAACAAGGACGCGCAACAGTACGAGCAGACCATACTGAGCCTCAGGAACGAGATGTCCATGAATTACCACACCACGTGAGAACATTCTATTGTTCTAAAGAAGGCCCTAAAACATATTCAACCAATAAGTACATTACGTGATTCTCTAAAGATGGAGAGAAGACGTGGCTAAAGATACACAGAATTAAACTGCTGCCCTTTCTCTGGTACATAGAATCCCTTTGTCGGCTCTTACGACACGTATGGGCATTGTGCTGAGTAGGAGGGGTCGATTCTTACGCCACGCTGCGACCGCTCGGCTCCAGTCATAACGGTCGCGACGTCTCACTTAGATTGGTAAAAGAAAATATAAAACAATACCCGCACAGACAGTTGCTGACATTATTATTAGTTATTAAATTTTAAGGGCTGGGTTCCACCGAAGTAGAACAGGAAAAGTTATGTTTTTTGTTCTGCTTCGGTGTATAACATATTCAAAGGTTGCAAGGAGCTGTGGAGGACCGAAGAGTGCCATTTGTATCAACTGACTCATCAACACCCTAAACCACTTCTAGATATCCTAGGAAGTTAAAATTTGGTATGAAGGTCTTGGTATCAAACTTTATCGGAGGAAAAAATCTGAAAACAAAAATTTTTATATTTTGGTGTATTAATATCGGTGCCGATATTGATTTTCTTAAGGTTATTTGTGAATATCTCAACGGATTAGACCTATTGTTTTAAAAAGTCACACGAAGACCCAAAATGGGAAAATATTTAAAAATAAATAATTCATGAAAAATAAGATACCCTCTCATACAACAAAAGATGAGGCGGGAAAAATAAAATTGGCCCAAAAAGTTCAGTTTAGTGTTAAATAAAAGAACACAACGTCGTCGGCATAAAAACTGCCAAATCATATTAATTTATAATTATCAGTTTCGGAATTATAGTTAAAAATGTGTGAGCGATGTGTAAACGAACCCCGGGTTTTAATAGAAGGGACCAATCGTTGCATTAGTTCCATAAATGTATAACTAGATGTCGCTAGTAAAAGTGTACGGGCTCTAGATCGCGCTGACGAGAAGGCACAGGTTTGAACGACCTCCATCGGTCGGTTTGGAAGGGTTTGCAGTGGCGGATCATCTCTAAGGCAAACTAGGCAACTGCCAGGGGGCGAGGCTAAGAGGGGCGCGCGCGCGGAAAATTTTACACTAGGAAATATTTCATTATGGCCGCTTATATAATTATATAAAATATCCGCCACTGTCTAGCTGCTAGACAGTGGCGGATTATTCCTAAGGTAAACAAGGCCGCCTTTTTTTGAGGTTTTTCCAATTACGCAAGGAACTCAGGAAAAATTAGATATCATGATGCTATTGGTTGATGAGTGACAGAAGCGGCTTTAGCGGGTGTGCAGGGTGTGCGGAGCTCACGGGCGGGCGCAGCGCTGCGGCGGCGATAGCGAGGCATCTGTTTTGATTTGTTTTAAGAGACGCCAACAATCATGTGGATTAGGCTGTATTAGAAACAGGGGTGGCTTTAGCTGGTGTGCGGTGTAAAGGTAGGTACCCACTGTGACGATCCGGAGCTTGCCGCTCCTTAAAGGTGTGCGTTACCCCAGCAGCAAGTAGTCTCGGATCAAGATGAAAGTTATAGAAAAAATAGAGCACGACGTCCTGTAAATGTGCCCAAAAAAAAAAATTAGTGCCTATCAAGGTTTCGGAGTAATTCGCGAAACTAAGATGCCGCTGCAGTAACGTCTGAAAACGTTACTGCAGCGGCATGATTCTTACCTATTAGCCTCAGCCAAATTTAAAATAGCTTAAAAGGTAGCTTATATTTGTGCACTTCCAAGGCCGAGCAGCGGCATTTGTGCCCCCTGTGGTTTTTGAGTAATTGCATTTGCCGTAAGCGTTACCCCAGCGGCATGTCGACTTGGATCTAGTTGAAAGTTATAGAAAAAATAGAGCACTACGTCCTGTAAATGTGCCCCAAAAATAAAATTTGTGCCTATCAAGGTTTCGGAGTCATTCACGAAACTAAGATGCCGCTGCAGTAACGTCTATTACGTCTTAGCCAAATTTAAAGTAGCTTAAAAGGTAGCTTATTGTTGTGCACTTCCAAGGTCGAGTAGCGGCATTTGTGCCCCCTGTGGTTTTTGAGTAATTGCATTTGCCGCTGCAGTAACGTTTGGCAGGTTTCCATATCTTCGGAACGGCTGGACGAACAAGTATGATTTTTTTGTGAGCAGGTGCGGTGTGATCAAAGTAAATTTGTGCCATAGTCGTTTTTTCAAAAAAATGCATGGTGTAATGAATTAGACGAGTTTTTCAGAAAATCAAAAATAGCCTCTAGCTCTTGAACTACATAAGGAAGGCGCTTTGTGATAGCATTGGCTGATGCCTATTAAGAATATGTATCTTCTGACAAAATTGTGGAAACCTACAACTCATTTTCGACGAAATAAATCAATTTTAGAACTGAAAGTTGTGTACTTATTTCGAACCTCAAATAAGGGAGTTCTAACAAGATGTCAACTTTAATGGTTTGCCAACAGTTAGAGCGCATATACAAATAAACGCACACTGAATTTCAGCTTTCTACACCTTATAATTGACCGTCAATCAGAAAAACATCGAAACGAGAAATTTTCGATAGTTAACCGACCAAATACGAAAGATCATTAAAAAGCGGCCGTTCAGTACTTCAAGCCAACATCTTTAAATCGGTAGCTTTGTCATGTTTATCTTTAGGTACAGTTACGTAGACAAGGTTTAGTGTGGGAGGCACCTTTAACATTAGTGCTGGACAACATTTATTTCAGCCAATAACATGTTACAAGTAGCCTAACCTTCCTTTTTACCTTCTTGTGTAAAAAAGCCTACTATAAAATATCAGATTATCTAGAGGATAAAAAAGCTTGGGACGTTATTTGCTCCAACTCGAAAAATAACAACTAACTAGCAGGCTAAAGGTTTCTTCGCCGCTTCTTTACTTTAGTCTACATACCGAAGCGACTGAAATCAATGTAGTAGTTGTAGGTTTCCACAATTTTGTCAGAAGATACATATTCCTAATAGGCATCAGCCAATGCTATCACAAAGCGCCTTCCTTATGTAGTTCAAGAGCTAGAGGCTATTTTTGATTTTCTGAAAAACTCGTCTAATTCATTACACCATGCATTTTTTTGAAAAAACGACTATGGCACAAATTTACTTTGATCACACCGCACCTGCTCACAAAAAAATCATACTTGTTCGTCCAGCCGTTCCGAAGATATGGAAACCTGCCAAACGTTACTGCAGCGGCAAATGCAATTACTCAAAAACCACAGGGGGCACAAATGCCGCTACTCGACCTTGGAAGTGCACAACAATAAGCTACCTTTTAAGCTACTTTAAATTTGGCTAAGACGTAATAGACGTTACTGCAGCGGCATCTTAGTTTCGTGAATGACTCCGAAACCTTGATAGGCACAAATTTTATTTTTGGGGCACATTTACAGGACGTAGTGCTCTATTTTTTCTATAACTTTCAACTAGATCCAAGTCGACATGCCGCTGGGGTAACGCTTACGGCAAATGCAATTACTCAAAAACCACAGGGGGCACAAATGCCGCTGCTCGGCCTTGGAAGTGCACAAATATAAGCTACCTTTTAAGCTATTTTAAATTTGGCTGAGGCTAATAGGTAAGAATCATGCCGCTGCAGTAACGTTTTCAGACGTTACTGCAGCGGCATCTTAGTTTCGCGAATTACTCCGAAACCTTGATAGGCACAAATTTTTTTTTTGGGGCACATTTACAGGACGTAGTGCTCTATTTTTTCTATAACTTTCATCTTGATCCGAGACTACTTGCCGCTGGGGTAACGCACACCCTTAAAGCCCCCGGCGCTCTCATAGACGGCCGCTGCCGGTGGCGAATGCATGGCATCTTTTTTGATAAGTTTAAAATGACGCCAATAATAATTTTGCATTGGGACGTGTGTTTTAAAATTTACATTGCCAGGGTCACGAGCTTTCAAAGACGTTTACGTGTACGAATGCCGCATCTTGTGTTTTAGCGCCGGTCCTAGGGTAAAGCGACCGGAGCGGTTGCTAGGTGCTAGATGGTACCTAACGGCGCTCGTTATAACGCGAATTTCTGATTCGAACAATCTATTTAGACAGAAAAGTACTTAATAGTTTGATGGGTCCCTGTAGTGACTTCTGAGAGACGCGGGCTGCGTAACTGTAGTGACTTCTGAGAGACGCGGGCTGCGTAACTGTAGTGACTTCTGAGAGACGCGGGTTGCGTAACTGTAGTGACTTCTGAGAGACGCGGGCTGCGTAACTGTAGTGACTTCTGAGAGACGCGGGCTGCGTAACTGTAGTGACTTCTGAGAGACGCGGGCTGTGTAACTGTAGTGACTTCTGAGAGACGCGGGCTGCGTAACTGGGCGTAGTAGGCGACGATAGTGCATACACGACCGATCTCCACAGTCTCAAAAATTTTGCAGTTCGCTCCGGTCGCCGTTGTTAGTTTAGTTGTTTTTGAATTCGTAAAATTTTCCATCGAACCGCCGAAAAGTCTCAAAACTTTTGCTAGTTCACATCGTTGTTCCCGTAATCTCTTGGCGTTACTTCTCTGGTCGTAATTTGTTTACCAACAAATGCAATCGTTTTCAAAAATTCCGTGGCTCTTTACGCTCGCCGCCATTATCTTTTTCTTTTGGTTTTATTGCCCACTGCCGGAAAATTTACCAAAATTCGAGGCATGCTCCGCTCGCCGTTATCTTTCCTTCCTTGCCTTTATGGCTGATCACGCCAAACCAATATCAACTCTGACAACCAACTCAACCATGCTAACCAGACGTATGAATATTTTCGCGGCTATCTTAGCTCGCCGTAATTTTTCTAATGTCACTGTATTTTGGTTTGTATCGCTAAACTGTATCACGATCAGCGCTCATCTGGCTGGGTAGAGCGAGTGTAGGTTGCACAACTAGGCGTGGTAGGCGAGGACAAACCACCGATAGCCACGACGTCTCAAAAGTTTTCGCGGCTCGCTCCACTCGCTGTTATTTTATTTGCATTTGCCTTCGTATTTTTTTGCACTCCACTGGAGAGTCTCAAAATAATTCGCTCGCTCGCTCACAGGCTCTAGTGCGAGTGGAATAGTCGCTCTAGGCGCCAGGTGGCAAGGGGTGCCAAAACAAAGTTTGAAGGCACCTTTTCAACGAGGTTAACTACGCAACGCTACCTTTTTTGGATTTGCTATGACTGCCCTACCTATTTCGATAATAACGGCGGCTCGCTACGCTCGTTGTTATTTCTTAATAAACATTCTTAACTTTCACAAATTGTCAGGGCTCACACGACTCGCCGTTATTTATTTTGTCTTAAATTTTTAACACAACTTACTTGAGAAAACAGACTGTTCTAACAAAGAAAAACTTGAATTATGAAATAGCGCATCCCTCTCCCCCTCACACAATTTGCTATAAAGATAACGATTTTAGTGCAAATACCGTGAGTTTTATGAGTACTTGTTAAAACGTAATCGATGTTTCTGATTCGTTATGCAAGTAGGTACGTAGATTTAACAAAACGAATCAGAAACTACGATTTAGTTTCCGAGTCCCCTGGACAGTTTTAACGTTTGTTATAGTGACGTCTCCAAGAAGGACGTGTCCGTGATGGTCGGCATGGGCTGCTCCGGGGCCGAGGTAGGTACCTGCTTACTACCACTCGGACGAACTACATTTAAGTCCGGGTAAGCTGTTGGTCCAAACACTTTGCAACAATTTACTTGCCTACGATATAAACAGAGCTTACATTCCTAATCTTGTTTGTTATGTGGACAAATGTACCTACATTTGTATCTTACCTTTGTATTGTTTTGTGGTGTGTATGTATTTTAGTGCGGAGACTTCGAGCCGGTGAAAGACCACGGCTCGATGCGGGAGGATATCGTGGGCTACCAGGAGCGCATACAGAAGATGGAGGCGAACCTCAAGGTATCCCATCTACCTACTTTCTTAGCGGGTCACAGCATCTATGTAGGCTACGATATAGCTTTAGGTCTGCGCTACAAAATGTAGGCCGTAGTAATATAAAGATACGTTGGCTTCGTCGTAGCACAATGGGTCTACAAAACAGCTACGACGTCGTAGCACAATGGGACTACGAAACAGCTACGACGTAGCACAAAACAGCTTTTTCGTAGTACAATATTGATCTACAAAGCACCTAAGTCGTAGCACAATGAGTCTACAAAACAGCTACGACGTCGTAGCACAATGGGACTATAAAAACAACTACGACGTAGCACAAAACAGCTTTGTCGTAGTACAATATTGATCTACCTACAAAGCGTCTACGTCGTAGCACAATGGGACTACGAAACGGTAACGTAAGCTACGCTACGCCGCCGAAGCGCTAGATTTATTTGTTCTGTGTATGGGCGGGAACTGCGCCTGGAGCGATGAATGGCAGGTCCTCGTTAACCTTAACAGGAACGCACAGAATCTTGCTCTGCCCAGCGCTTCACAACTGATTCTACTCAGGCATTCCCCAAAAAAACACCGGTGAGCGCCTGAGTAAGATTATAGGTGACGTCTCCCTTCTTATTCCCCAGTTAGGTTTTGGAGTTTGGCAAAATCGATCGAATATATCAAACTCGGAGCCGATTAATGTTTACTTCCCTCCTGATGTTAGTGAGTTCCTAAGAAGAACTCCGACGTGATACGAACTTGGTTTCCACGTGTGCCAAGCAGCGCGGTCTCCATCCTGACTCATCATACCATGGGTAGGATACTGGCTGTGTGTCTTGAAACCATGGAGATCTAGCTGTAACGTTATCGTATATCCTCACAAGGGCTCCGACGTGGTCCGCTCGCTGCGCCGCGCTAACGTGGCCCTGCACGAGGAGGTGCACGCGCTCCGAGGACAGTGCGCGGCGCTGGCGCACGTGTGCCGCGAGCGCGAGCAGAGGGACTTGTTCAAGGACGATATCATCCGAGAGATGAGGAGGCAGCTCAAACATGTTAAGCAGCAGGTATATTAGATAAATAGTTTGTTGAGGCCTGTATTCTACATCTCTACATAGTATTAAGAAAGTCATACAAATAAATTAAAATAAGGGGTATAGGTACATATAATCAAAGAGAAAAAATAAAATAAACCGCCAAGTGCGAGTCGGCTCGCACACGAAGGGTTCCGTATCGCAAAAATCAGGCAACTTTTTCAAAGAACATCAAATTTTCATTTGTCCGGATGGCATTCTGGATACCCCTTTAAGGGGTATCCAAAATGCCATGCATACATTTCCGACATGGCCGTCCTTAAGATTTTTCGAAAGCGCACCTAATCTAAGTGATGAAAAATATCACATTATTTAAAAAAATAACTGTACTTCAACAGTTTATCATTCCTTTTAAAATATTTTGTGTAGTTTTATAAAATCACCGAAGAAAATCACTTTAAAAAATCACGGGTTTTGACTCTCGCAGAAAATATAATACCTCCAAAGGAATTAAAACAAATACTTCAACATTTTATCTTTCCGTTAATCAATCGTATTTTTTATAGGATTCAATACAATAATAATAAATCCCAAAAAACACATTTTAGTAAGGCGTTTTGCGAAGTAATTGCAACAACGATAATATGTTGCCAAAAGAATTTCAACCTTATTATGCAGACATCCTTTTCAATATATGCTCAAAATCGTTTCCACTAACTTCAGTCGGAGGATGGATGCCTTCTCGGACAGACGTGAGGGCTTGTCACTTTTTTGTATTTTGACAGCTGGTGACGTCATACGAATTACGATGTTTGACAAGTTTTGTTTTCCAGTTTCTATCCCCCTCTCTATATCATTGGACTAGAGTTACTATTGATATGCACGAGCGGGAAACTGTATTTGTTTTGCAAATGTTCTAAACGTAGAGTTACACATAAAAGTAATAAACTTTTCTGATCAGAAGTTACCTACCTACTCGTATAGTCAAGCTTAGAGTTAGCTGCAACGAGTTCAATATTTATTGAAGAAAGGATCTGAAATCGAGAAGTTTTATATTAGTGTTTAAAATCAACACAAGGAAGTTCTTATTTTCGTTTAAGTACATAATGAATAATACTTAATTATAAAAGTAAATCGCTGAATGCTGCTGAGCGCAAAACACGAGAACGGCTGGCCCAAATTTAGCTTGTGTTTTTTTTTATATTTCTTGAAGTCTGTGGAAGGTTTTTATGATAATGTAAAATTTACAACTTGGGTAAAACTGCGGGGCGCAGCTAGTATGTGTATAATAATAATGAAGCTGGACTATGCACACCGCATCATATAGGCCCAAGCTTAGCGGATATCAGGACACTTTCGCGAAGGACATTTGCGCGAATGGACACTTGCGCGAAAAATCACAAAACTCACTATCTCTCAAAATAGATGTCGCAGAACGTTGCGGATTGCACCATTGTGCAGATAATTTTGTTCTCTTTGTCTTTGTTTTTCTGTAATATAACTCACTTTCCCCTACCCTTCCCACTTCCTTCCCTATAAAGAGAAACATACTTTAACGTAGACCATCGTAGCACGTGCTACGATACTACGAAGGACTGGCGTAACATACAAAAAACTTCAACGCGCACGCACTTTCTTACTACACTAAATAATATATTATGTGGTTTCGAGGACCTTCATACACGTGCTACTCATTCTGCGTGAGTCAGATGGCTTGGTACCAATGAGTATAAATAGTGAAAACGTTCTTGAAAAACTTTCTAACTAATAGGATAAACCCTTAGTTCTCCATGAAGTCTACTCTTTTTTCTACTTTTATATTTTGTTTATTGATATAATAACGTTGTGATATTATTGACAATAATGTAAAAATTACTACCACATACCTTCTCACAAGCACATTTATAATATCAAACAACACTATATACTAGGTCTTCATTTATTATTTACTATCTACCATTTTAGGGTTCCGTATCCGAAGGGTAAAAAGGGGACCCTATTACTAAGCCTCCGCTGCCTGTCCGTCCGTCTGTCAGCGCTCTGTATCTCATGAACCGTAAAAGGTAGGTAGA
Source organism: Eupithecia inturbata (assembly GCA_963662085.1). NCBI lineage: Eukaryota > Metazoa > Arthropoda > Insecta > Lepidoptera > Geometridae > Eupithecia > Eupithecia inturbata. Next base: position 581,666 of record OY759180.1, on the reverse strand, counting down.
CAGTTGTAGTTTACACAGAATGTGTATTTCTCTTGCGGCTACACAAACTATTAATAAAAACTTAAATAATTATTAAAAGTAAAGGGGGCTCCCATACTTCCTATATTGCTCCCTGTATCGATGTTTTTGTCTATTTGGCTCTACTTGTGTCAAGGCTGTATCACTTGAACCGTACTAGGTAGACAGCTGAAATTTTGACAGGGTGTGTATAAGTATTGCCGCTATCAAATAATAAAATAAATAAAATTGAATAATTAAAGGGTCTGACGGCCATACCAAGGAGACCAATCACTGATGTTAAGCAACGTTTATGTTTCAATTTATGTTTTTTGATCAGGTTGTTTTTACCCAACTGCAGAATCTGCCCAAGGTAAGTGTACTCGGAAACAGTTTCGAGAAGGTGGCCATGTACAACCACTGGTGTACTAATTAATTATCATACTAATAGTATACATTCGAAAGTAACTCAAGTTACATTCGAAAGTAACTCAAGTTACATTCGAAAGTAACTCTGTTTGTCAAAAACATTTGTAAAAAAAACCTGCTTCTCGCCACATTTCATGATTCTAGGTCAACGGAAAGTACCATAAAGGTTTTGGTCCGTGGCGAGAATAAAAAATGTGTTGTTTCTGTGATTAATTACATAAATACGGATTTCGGATTTTTTGGTTTACTTGTGTTATAAAACTTAGCTTCTTGCCAAATTCCATGGATCTAGGTTAGGTTAGGTAATTTCAAAATATGCAGCCTAAACGGCTGTTTTTTTCGATTGCCTTAGATTGTTGACTTAGTTTTTTTTATATCATGGCTCCAATAGGTTACGAACTTGATTATTTCATGTTAATTTCAACTCTATAGGTACCTCCACGCGTTCCCGAGAAATGGGGGTTGACAGACAGACGGACAACAAAGTAATCCTAAAAGGGTTCCTTTCTTCCTTGTGAGGTACGGAACTCAATGACAAAACTCTAAAAAGGTATGTATTGAACAAAATCTGTGCGTGACGGACGGTCGGACAGGATTAGGCATCTCGTGTGTTCTTTATATTATTCTGCCATGATTTTTAAACGCCTATTGACAATTTAAATGATGTTTTACCAACATTTTTTTATACTATTGAAATCGTATAAAAATAATCAAAGCGATCATTGTAAGAAGACTCAAATACTACTGAATATCAGATACCTAGTATTAAATATATTTTGTAGGTGATCTGTTCACTTTGCTTGTTCACACTTTTTATGTATCTACTATTCTTCTTACTCGTGAAAACCTTTTAATAGGCCTCTGTTTTTATTTTCCTAATTCTAAACTTTTGAATGTGCTGCTGGTTTTCCTTTAAGTAATAAATAAATTTATAAATAAATAAAGAAGGTAGTCGCTTCATAAAGTAGTAAATTTGCATAGGTCTATGGAAAATTCTAGCGCCCTCTGACGTCTAAATTTGTAAAAATTTGCATGCCGTCTGTCTGAGCATCTGAGCGCACCATGGTAGGCCCTTAAATTTTAAACTTTATTTTATTTTTAGTATTTGTTATTATTACAGTTGAAGTGTTACTTATTAAAGAAAGTTTCATGTGTCTACCTATTGTAGTTCAAGAGATACAGCCTTGACAAATGAAGAGCAAAAATAGCCAAAAAATTTAATGTTATGGGAGCCCCCATTGATTTTAATATTTATTTTATTTTTATTATTTGTTGTTATAGCGCCAAGAGAAATACACATTCTCTGAAAATTTCAACTGTCTACCTCTTACGGTTCATGAGATATATTTGGCTATCCGTCCGTCTGTCTGTCACGTGGCTACGTGACAGACAGACGGACGGATAGCGGAGGCTGTGTAATAGGAATCCGTTTTCACCCTTCGGGCACGGAACCTTAAAAAGTATTGGTCAGCATCACTTTTATGCAATGTCGTTCCAAAAATTGTGATCTGAGAGATAATCCTTTATGTCATAGTAGGCTCTCTCGGTAAGGTGCTGTTTGATGGTGGTCCTAAAGGGCTTTTCGCCAAGATTGGAAAGTTAACTGGCAAAAAAAATATATCTAAAAAAACAATTAAAAAAAAGAATAATAATAATAAACAAAATCTAGCACTATTCACGACAAAAGATTTATTACCTTCCGCTAGTTTCGTCTGAGGTAAAACCAACTTAAGCTTTCATCGCGTCCCATAATTCATAATTATGATTCTCACAATTTTTGGAATAACGTTTTATAAGTTTCCTCAAATATTATAGGTTAAGATAAAAAATAGCCATGATTAACTTTACAAAATACGTTTCGCAGGCTCTCTCTAGGTCCAAGTTTCTTTCAAAACAGCTCTTAGAAGATGTATCTACTACATTTGAGACTCTCTCTACTTCGCAGTTATGTTCAGGTCAGCCCAAGCTACTCTTTACCGGCTTTATTAAGGCCTATCGGGCGGGTGGTCTCCAAATGACCTTCCTACTGTCGTCTATCTTCGTTTATTTGTTACAATAGAATGCCCTTGTTCCTCGGCAGTCCAAGGAGGTGGCCGACCTGCTGAGCACGCGCATCACCCTCAGCGTAGAGTCGCACGAGTCCCGCGAGTCGCGCGACATATCGCCCGCGCCGCACCGCGTGCGCGACCAACCCCGCCGCTCCGACCACCGGTAATTACTACCTGATCCTCTCATTTCCATCCATCCGTGGAATACCAGGATTGTTCCAGCTATAGGTAACACCCGCTGAGTGTTTGCTACAAACTCCTAAGTTCATTTGTTTTGGGTTCCTCGGAACTAGTAGGTAGGTATTACCCCTATTCTAAAAATTATTTATAATTCTCCTACTTCTTCATGTAGAGATTTGCCTAAGACTTTAATCTTGTAAGCTATTCATAGTGCACTATCTCCTCCTTAGGCACAGAGAGGTGGAGCCCAGCGAGCTGGCGCGGTCCATGTCCGACGAGTGCCGCAGCCCGCGCCTGCAGCTCTCCGCGGAAGACCTGCTCTCCATCATGCCACCGGACTGACCACTGGACTCTATAGACTAAGCCTTTTATGGCCGAAATTCGATTTTAACATTAAGAACTTTAAAGTTGTTTTATTAACTGCTTCTTCATAATCAGTGCTTAATTCCGCGGGAAAACAAGCGTTGCTCGGAGTAATAATTGATGTAGGGTTAATTAGGTGAGTGATGTGAGTAAACCATGGTTCAAACATAAAAAAATTATGAACGGATTCTATAAGTACATTGCATGTGTCTATTCAACGTTGCATAAGGAAGCTTAACGTTTGATTTTAAATGCATTTGGTCAGGTAAGTACCTACCTATGTAGTTAGTTAATTCATCCGTTTGGCCTATGAAGCCGATGGAACGCCATTCATCCGTTTGGCCTATGAAGCCGATGCTACGCCATTTATCCGTTTGGCCTATGAAACCGATGCAACGCCATTCATCCGTTTGGCCTATGAAGCCGATGCAACGCCATTCATCCGTTTGGCCTATGAAGCCGATGCAACGCCATTCATCCATTTGGCCTATGAAGCCGATGCAACGCCATTCATCCGTTTGGCCTAAGAAGCCGATGCAACGCCATTCATCCGTTTGGCCTATGAAGCCGATGCAACGCCATTCATCCGTTTGGCCTATGAAGCCGATGCAACGCCATTCATCCGTTTGGCCTATGAAGCCGATGCAACGCCATTCGGTAGGTTGTTGGTTTAAACTTAAATTAAACTTAGGAATCTGCTGTTCCCATCTTTCGCTGTAAATATTTTTGAGTTCTTTACATACCTTAGAACTCAACTATTATGTAGTTTAGGTATTAAGTAGTTGTGTCGTTGTGTTTGGACCAATCTTAAAGGCGCCCTAATAACGCGAGTGTCGGTGGCAGGAGGCAGCAGTTGGACAGCAGACGCTGGCGCAGCCGCGGGTGGGGGCGCAGACCTCGACGCCTAACCTCAGCCGACTGGTGCTCCTCACGGATGCGAGCCAGAGCCCTGACGAATCGAGGATATCGGATGGACAGGTAAATTCAAATAATTCAAAACAAATTGATAAACATAAATAAACCTCGTTGTTAAAGAAGCCCAACAGAGGTCAACAGAATTATGATTTTTCAATCTACTTACGTAATTAATGGCTTCGCTTATGTATTTATTATAAAACCTATGTCAAGCACGCACGGGTACGGGGATAGGCTGATGGTGATCTTTAATGATTATGTTACTGCTGTAAAATGTTGAAAAGTGGTCAGACACAGGTGACAGGCGTGAGACAAACGGCGCATAGAACCGAAAGGCCACAAGCGAAAAGAAGGTATCTACCCAATCCATTTTCATATTAGTCTTCAGAATATTCAGATTTCCATTCATTGATGACCAAACGAAGAGAGTTGTTTGGGGGTTCCAATCTGCACCGATTGGACCCTCGTAGAGACTGCTTTGTAAATATGCTCCCCTACTCACTCTCCAGGCTCGCAGCCCACATGCGCCACCAGTGGCCCCGAGATATGCGCTCGATGTCACGTACACCAAGAGAGACAGCAGCCCTGGACAATGCTGTAAGAAGTGCGTCACGATACATGCTCCGGAGAAGGGAGCCGAGGGTCTGACATTGAGGGAGAGTCCTGGGGCTTCTGAGTATGGGTAAGCCTTCCTTGTGATCACTACGGTTTAAAAACACCAATTAAATGCTGTTTCTTAAGTGTATAAGAATATAATATATTTTATTTGTATACTAAGGCTTACACAGAAATACATAATGAACTTAGAATAAGAGAAAACAGATTTGAAGTTACGAAGTGTAAGTCCGATGCTGCTCACGATACCTATTATACCTATACAGAAAAACAATAAACAGAAAACATAGAATTAGTTCTGCAAGATAGGTAGGTACTCTTTGTTGACGAACGGAAGTTTTTATAGCGTAAATTAACAGAAAAACAAGATCCGTCAAGTGCGAGTGTGACTCGCGCGCCAAGCGTTTCGAACGTTTGTCAAGTATACAAATTAAGTACCGGTAAGAGACTTTGCTATTTAATGAATACTTATAAATAATAGGTGCCAACATACATTTCAGATGGATCGCTTTGCAAACTTCGGAGATTAGGGGGTAATGGTAAATTTTTCGACTTTTTTCTAAATATTTCGAGAAGTATGTAACCTACAGAAATTTAAAAAAACCGTTTTGGGGTGTACAAACCGATATCTTTCATTTGACACTCCAATTAAAGAAACGACGCCAATTTCCCAAAAAAAAACTGATTTTCAATTCAATTCAATTTATTTATTAAGACAATTTTACAGTCCAATTGGGTTAGTCGGCTTATAACTATGGGTTAGTACTTAAAATTGATTAATGATTTTGTCCTTTGTACCAATTTATACATTATAGGACAGTCAAATTTTGCAGCTATCGCGTTTAGGATGCTGTTGCTGCTCCCGCGGGTTCTGCTGAGCAGTGAGGCCGACTTTTTCCGCCAGATTGCATCGAAAGTGTCTGTGCGTGCCTGGGCGAACATGGCCGAGGCACTGCAGAATCGCGGTAGTCGCAACAGCAACCTAAACGCGTTGTTATATTGGACCCGCAAAGCATTGTAAGCTTTTTGGGTATAGCTGACCCACAGACTCGCTGAGTAAAATGATGTACAGTATGCTCTGAATAAGGTAACCTTCACCGCATCTGTACATCGTGCGAATCTGCGGGCCAGCATATTCGCCCTGACTGACAATGCTCTGCGTTCCCTCTCCATATCCTCGTCATCCTTTAGGTCTTCAGTCACCAAGTGTCCTAAGTATTTAAAGTTAAACACTCTCCTGAGAGGCACGCCATTTAGTGTTACCGGTGGAACAAATAAGGGACACTTGGTACCGGCTTTGAACGTACAAATCTATCTAATGTCACATAAGATGTGACTAGTTCGAAGTTAGACCCGGAGTAGTGCGGGCAGGGCTGCGCTGTCTGTCGCAATCTCGCGAATCAATTTCCGTAGTTGGTCAGTTGGTCGGCACTATTGGGGTTAAACCGATAGGTATAACACCCCACTTGACCTTGTAGGTGTCTTAAAATTTCAACATCACAATTTGTACTGAAAATTTTAATTGAAATTTTTAAACCGACTTCATAAAAGGTGGAGGTTCTCAATCCGTCTGTATGAATATTTAATTTAATTTATGTATGTACCTTGATATCTCCGCCTATGGTTAACTGATTTTACTATTTCTTTCACTATTGTATATAGAATGATCCCGAGGTGGTCTCATAAATAATAAATTTTATTCTCGAGGGATTTGTACTATTTATCCCGTTAAACTTAAAAAACAGCATATTTTTGGAGAATCACGACTACCACAGCTTTGGTTATATCTGCGCCAGTTGTTAATAGATTAAAACCAGTGTAAACTCAATTATTTGCACGTGAACATAGACCTTCGGTCAGGGAAAGTAAGGTTGGGGTGATTTGCGATGAATACTATTTACCGGAATTTGAAATAGGTTTATAGTTTTTTAAAACACGCTAAATTATTTTTTTCTTTTAAATCTGTAGGTACAGGCGCACGAAATGTTTAGTATTTTAAATTTCAAGTTAATAGCTGCGGTAGTTGCTGAGATATTAAACACGGAAAAAGGACAGAGCGAGACCGATCTCGAAACCCTAAAAACAATGGATCGTAGCAAACTCTAACCCAAATCGCAGTTAGACGAAACAATAAGTTCTGTCGCCCTGTTCCAAAATACCAAACATTTTCATCAGCTGCATTTTAACTCTTAAGCTGTTATAATTATGTCTTTGATGTAAACCGGCACAGATTCGCTCGGGTGAAGGACCTCGTCAAACTTTACGACATGTTTTGTCCCCATTCGTTAAACTGAAAAGCTGATAGGTACTAGAGTTTGAAATGGGCGGCGGTGGGAGCCGGCGCGGCGGCGTCGGGTCCGTTCGGCTAGTTTAGCATGAAACTATTTATTTGAGGAAACTTATAAAACGTTATTCTAAAAATTGTGATATTCATAATTATGAGACGCGAGGAAAGCTTAAGTTGGTGTTACCTCAGACGAGACTAGCGAAAGTTAGCAAATCTTTTGTCGTAAATAGTGTTAAGTTTTATAATGTATTGCCAGCCAATATTACCAATCTTGGCGAAAAGGCCTTTAGGACCACCATCAAAAAGCACCTCACCGAGAGAGCCTACTATGGCATAAAGGATTATCTCTCAGATCATAATATTTGGAACGACATTGCATAAGTCAGCAATACTTTGTTATATTATTTTTTATTTTTTTATTTTTCTCTCTTGATACCATGTATCTATACCTAATATATTAATTTATTTGTAAGACTTTCTTAAGTGCAATGTAATGTGCCTATGAGAAATAAATGAATGAAACTGAAACACATGAAATAATTTGACATTTACTGAAAGATTAGAGTTAGTAGGTAATCATGGAGCCCATAAACGACGAAACACCCTGGTGGGATTCTTTATACTTAACTAATATTGCATCGTTATTATTAAAAAGGCGCGATATGGCTTAATCCGTACAATGGATACTAAATTAACCCGTTTTGTTAAAGAACTGTCAAATCCCAGCCCCTGCCCGGGGCACTGCAAGGAGAACACGTGAGTCACTTCCGTTTCCTAAATTAGGCGCCGTTGTAGATTTATCTCCAGTCGAAAGTAGAGCAGCTACCTTAAGAACCATTAGTCACCTAGACTAGACCGAAGAAAATTATTGGTTGATGTTTTGTTTTGCTACGAGTGTCTCAGTCATAAGTTGATCTTTGTAGAACTTTGAATTATGATCTCTCTTTGATCGTGAACATTCAAATTGTTATAATGTTTAGATTGTTCCTACAAGCACAAGCTACGTGTCATTTGTTGCTTGTTCGGATGGTCTTTTGGTTCAAGGGACTTCATAAAGTAACTTTAATTTGTCAGAATTTACAGGCTCGTCGATGATCGCAAAAGTAACAAAAGCCGAAGCCAAATTTTTCTCTGCAGCCTTTAAAAAAGTACTTCCGAGAACATTAACTGTATCCCTATAGACGTGTTGTCTTGTGGACATTGTGGCGTCCAAGGGGCGCATTTCACGATGTTACAAGTTATTTATGTCCCATGCTATGAGTAGTAAAGTGAATCTATGGCGATGGTAATGGTGTGTTGAAACGAGCGGACGTCGCGTCGGAAACTATCGCCTTTTTTACTAATGATGACAGACATAAGAGTCCCAAGATCCTGTTGAATTTCTTATTATTTTTCTTTTCTATCCAATTTGGCATTCCTGTGTAGTGAAAACGCTTGAAACGATTTTTCTGAAAATTGTAGTATTTGATGTCGTATTTTTTCGCTATCCTTTGAACAGTTTTCTGGATTCTTGATAAATTATAAACAGGTACCTTTTACTATTAATTTGAATACATTAGTCGTCAGGAAGAAGATTCTCTATAGTTTTATTGTCTACTAGCTGTTGCCCGCGGCTTCGCTCGCTCTTTTCCGGGATAAAAAGTAGCCTATATCCGTCCCCGAGATACCACCTTCCTCCGTGCCAAAATTTATTAAGATCCGTTCAGCCGTTTAAAAGGTAACAGACAGAGTTACTTTAGAATTCATAACATTAGTATGGATCTTCTGTTCAACAACCCATAACCACATATTGTTGAACATAATTCGGGTTCAGTTATTTGGCGCACCTCGTTCGTTTACGACAAGATCAAACAAACCACTTGTGTTCATTGGTATCAATAAAACTAGCATCAAAGCCTTCTCTAGTTATTGCTCATTGAACTATCCATTCATTAGTCCGAAAATACACACCATGCATCGACTGAATTTAGGGAAGAAGCAGGTGGCTGGTGGCACCGGCGCGCTTACATTTACGCGTAACTAGTAGGTACCCAAACACAAAGCGTGTCTTTATTCAGCTTTCGTAATACAAATCAGCTATCAAATTCTACTAAACCGAGACTAAAACATTGTTGCTCGTTGTTTTGTGGTCGTCCTTATCGGCCATCAGCTTTCTTGTCCACATATTCTACAAAATTCGAATCATATTTACTTTTTATAAACCGTGCTCCTACGGAAATTGTTACAACCGCAACCCCAAGCCGCAATTGTTTTTGTGACCAGTTTTTTAGCACGCGATGGAAGGGACGCCACGCCATGGCAAGTGGGCCACCTTCCTGCTCCAGTGTATTTCCAAACGTCTATTTCGGTCTCGGATGCACCACTTTCGGTGCACACCTCCGCGGACACACGCGTCGCGCCCGCGCTGCGCCTCGTACACTCGTAAACACGCTACTACGTAGTGTACGTTTGTAATAAACGTAGTTTGTAGTGTAAATAATGATGTTCAACGGCTTGTTGATGTGTACCGACTCGGACAGTGATTTTAAGGTGAGAGAGGTTTACTTTGCGGTATTGTTGGGTTTGTAGCCTTTATTCAGCCCATTATGTTTCATTTAATTTCGTTCTATTTATATGAAATAATCAATCAACTCATAGAACCATCAGACATATTCGATCATTCATCATCATCATTGATTTAGTGTTCGGTGTTCCACAGGAGAGCGTGTGCAGATCCAGCGAGTTCGAGAGCCCAAGCAGCTCCTGCGCGTCGGCTCGAGCGCAGTATTATCATAACAAACTGCTGGCTACACTTCAAATTGTAAGTTACGTCTTAGAAGGCTATATTCTAGGTAAGAATCTTAAAGTTTTTGAAACGGTGTAATGTCTAGCTGCAGAACAAGGAAGAAACAGTGAAGGTGCAAACAGAGAGCCTTGCCGTGGCCGAGGCGAGGATCGCTTCTCTGACGGCGCGCAGTAACGAGCTGAAGAGGGAGCTTGCGCGGAGGGGACGGGACGTGAGTGGGCTTTATGATCCAGTAAACACTCGCATTTTTGATATGAAATGAGTACGTAGGTAGGTTTCTAATTTGTTTTTTTTTGTTATTTTATTTGTTGATGATAGTCAAAAGTTGGTTATGGACAAAGTTTTGGGACAGGGCAGGGTATCTTAAGGGTCAACGCTAAGCTTAAATTATTTTTCATAAATTTTTATCTCAATAACTGAAATTAGACAAACTTTCGCAGCTGAAAGCTCTTCGGGAGACAGTACAACAGAGCACAGTAGAAAAGACAGATGTCTCAGTTACAGCCAAAGTGAGTATGCGTTCTGATGATTAGATAAGTAGGTACGAGTATGTACATAGATATCATTTTTTACTTTGGACAACAACCAATTAAAATCTTTGTGTTACCAACGCTAAATAAATATTATTTACACAACGTCGTTTTAGGATTTAGACAATCAGAATATAGTGACCGTTCTGCAAAACAACTTGAGTGTTATAGAGGAACTCTATCGGGAATGCTTCTACGAGGTAAGAATACTACGAGTATCAACGAATCTTATTTGTTGTTAATCTTTTTGATAATATTAAGAACGTGAGTTTTAATGATGTTACAGACAGCTAAGCAAGAGGGATTGATAGAAATGCTTCGGAAATCGTACCTCGATGTACGGTTAATGGATAAAGACAAATCTGACCAGATAAGTAGACTGCACAATGTGATCAACACGCAGAAGTGGTCGTTGGATAAATTTCAGGTAAATTGAGAGAAACTCAAGCAAGAAGTTATCACAAAGCCAAAAAAATAGAGAAATATATAATGCACATTTTTTTTCAGGATATAGCGTCAGACGTGGACAATTTGAAGGTGGAAGTATCAAACTTCTTAAATAATTCCAACAACGATTCGGTATTAGTAATATTCTGTGAAATAACATGTTAATGAATAAAGTTGCTTTATGTATTGACGCTGGTTTCACTTGACAGGGGATGTGGGAGGAGTCGTTAGCAGGAAACTTCACTGAAAACTTGCAGGATATAGCAGGGCAACTGCTCAGGCTACGGGAATTACTCACTGTACGTTTGTTTGACGGCTTGCATGGCTTTGTGTGCGATGCGCTTTGCAAATTCAAAGTAATTACAGTTAAACTTAGGAGTGGTCTAGCTTTGAAAGTATTAGAGGACAAAGGAGGCATTAGAGTTATTACTTCTTTTGTTTTAAGGGCGACTGCATCTGTGGCTTGCAAGAAGAGAATCGGAGATTGCGTCACAGCAACGAAGAATATGCGGTAGATATATAGATAGTTACAAAAAGAGTTAAAAGAGGAACTATATAATGAAATTACTCACAATCATATATTTTCAACAGATTCAAATAAATGAGCTTAATCAGAAAATAGCTGATCTGGAAAACACAATCGCGAATAAGAACTACTCAGACAAAGAGCTTCAAGATCTCATCGAGAGGAAGGAAACTGAGGTACTTCCTACAACCGAAACTAACAATGACAAATTATGATTCAAGGGAACCAAGGTCAAAGTTCAAGGTACAATCAGTTTCCTCATGAGCATGTATTTTCAGTTACATTCAATAAGAGAGCAGTTGGCAGCAGTGGCGGTTGAAGGGCAGACCTGTGAAAGTATGAAGGTACAGCTGCACCACGCGCAGGGTGAGTGGAATTACTAGTTCTTGAAGTAGGTACCTACGAACGACAAGCCTGTGCATAAAGTTATATCAGAATAATTTTCACATGCTACTTATACCACACATAACTAGTTTCCTTTAGTCCAATATTCACCAATAGAGTTCCAAGACACCGACAAACATTATAGGGTAGCTGATTGATCACATTATACAACCATTGACAGATAATATTACTGACTGACACAGTCACTTCCCTCCTTTCCTACAGAGTTGCTGAACGAGACAACGTCAAAGCTGATGGTGCGTGAGGCGCAGTGCAAGCACCAGGAGCGGACGGTGCGGACACTAAGAGAACAACTCGACCAGACCGAGGACGTCAGCAAAGAGGTAAGAATGCAGTCCATGACATGGGGTGTGTACCCCAAAACACTAATGTGCACAGCATCCCTTTCGTCAGGTACTTGCTCATCAAGCCTGGCTAGATTGTGAAGCAGTAATGCTGGTGCCTCAGCTTCTGCAAGCGCATTGATTAGCTCAGGCGGTGCTATAGGCGGCGGCGGCGTAGCAAGCGTCTGAATGAGTCAAACCAATGGGTTCACTCGACCCTATTGGCTGTTTGACACATTCCAGTTAGCTCTGCTGGAAAAGGGTTCCTTATGGTCTCCTGCATGTTTCCCTTAACTTACCACAATAATCGACGCGGAATCGGCTTGTGCGCGTCAGTTAGTTGTGAAACTCTTGAGCCCGTATTATGAAAGCTCAGACATCTATCTATGCTTGAGTAACGATTTTCTATGGCATAAACGTCACTTAAGCGTAGATCTATGACTGAGCAAACTTTCATAATACGGCCCTTTGACAAATGTTAGTTAACGTTACGTTGCAGTACTGCTCACTCCGTGGGTCGACAAGCGCGGCGCAGCAACAAGTGAGGTCGCTACGATCGGAGCTCAAGATGGCGCTGCGGCACTGCGCGCAACAGGACGACTACCACAGGTGTGTTCACACAAGGGTTACATGCACACACACACATAGGACATAGGGTTCAAAGGTAGAAGCGGATTGAATAAAAATATACCTACCTGGTCAACTTGAGGCAGAAGGTCATAAATAAGTAGGTACAGACAGAGCTCATTAAATCTATCATAGTGGAGTGTTCCAAATGTCGAAAGTTCGATATTTCTTAGTTTATGATAAAATAGACTTTAAAAAGTCAACATGCATAAGTGAAATTGTCGTTCTAAATGTCGCCTGGGAGTAAATAGAGTTAAATACGATTCACAGAGCGGAGGTAAAGTCCCTAGAGACGGCCCTGAGAGAAGCGCACTCCCGCGGCGCGGCGCTGTGCGCGGAGGCGCGTCGGGCCATGCACGGCGTGCGCACCTGGACGCAGCGCCGGAGGCAGATGCAGGAGTAAGATATATGCGCTCTATAATGTTTATAGATGTGTTCCTAGCCGAAGACAACTCTTAGACAAAGGCCTACCCCTGCCTGACCTCTGCATGAATCCAGAACCAGAGCCAGTCGGATCCACGGAGGTTCCAATTTAAAATATTTCTAAAGACTGTCCGAACGACTGACTTCAGACTCTGACTAATCTAATTAGACATTTACAAAATCGTGGCTAATTTTGTTACAGGGGACTAGAAGAACAAATAAAGCAGAAGGAATGCCAGATCAAAAACTTTAAGCATTTGCTAGAAAGAGAACGGAACAACGCTACTCTAACGAGAGAGAGCGAATGTCTCATAGAGGTCGATAATAGAAGCACGCAGTGCGATTGTGTAAAGTCATCTAGTTACAGAGAACTAGAAGAACAAATAAAACATCAGGAATCAGAAATTAAACTATTAAAACAGAGACTTGAAAAACAGAATACGTTTAACTTAATGACAGAGAGCGAGAGACTCACAGAGCTAGAAAATAGAAGCACAGATTGCGATTGTGAAAAGACTGAAATGTTAATAAGTTACAGGGATTTAGAAAAACAAATGAAACAGAAAGAATCCCAAATCAAGCAAACACTGGGAACAGAAGAGAACAATTCTACCTTGACAAGAGAAACCGAGCGAGTTATAGAGGTCAAAAATAGATGCACACAATGCGACTGTGGGAAATCATTATTTGGGGATGATTCTTGTAATAGAAATAGAAGTGAGGAGACGTCCGGCTATAAGCATCAGACTACCCTCAGTTTCAACTCGCCGAAGGACAGAAAGAGAGAGGAGATTCCGTTTGAGGAGAGTGGAACCGGGATGGCAAGCTCGACGCCTCTCCCCGCCTGCCCGAATGCGACACAAAGGTCGCAGACTTTTATGAAGAGGTTCTTTGGTGATCGTTGGGTAAGTGCCCTTTGCTTTCAAGTCAATTTGATCAGTAGGTTTGTAATATTTTGGAACCTCCAGCGTATTTTCTCTTGTTCAGTTCTGCTCACCTAGCTACCACGACGCGATCGTACAAAACCCCCTACGATGCGACGCGACGACTTGCTCCAGCGATCTTGAAGAGCCTTCCTGCCCTAACCGTCAAACTACCCTCGGTTTTATATCGGGAAATAGACAGAGACGGGAGCAACCGTGTGAGGCGAGTACAAGCGGGATAGATAGTTCCACGCTGCGTCTCGCCTCCCCGCCTGCGTCCAGAGTGCAGTTTGTGAAAAAACTCTACAGCGAAAATAGGGTAACTTGTCCTTTACTTGTTATAGTAGGGTTATATATATCAAACTATAGTAGGGCCAAATCAGACACGCACGGCTGAATCTCCAGAGTGGTTCCAATCTGCGGTGTATCACACACGCGGTTTAGTCGGTACTAGGTAGGTTCCGACGTGCTTTACGATCCGATACTGTTATGTGGCTGCGTCCACGCGCTACTGATAAGTATTAAACCAGTGTAACTCAAGCTACCGAGCCTTTCACTCGTCTCCCGTACACAACATTGGCGCAGGCGAGCTACCCGCCACTCGGGGAAAAAAATTATGGCTCATTTTGGAATTTTGTCCAGTTTTGACCATAATGTACAAAATTGGAGTACATTCAATAGCCGGTTGACGCAATGGTTTATTGCGAATGATGTAACTGGAATTACGGATGGGATCCGAGTGAAGAAACGAGCAATATTACTGAGCACACTCTGCGACAGCACCTACAAACTCGTGGCCGATTTGTTGCTGCCAAAAAATGTTCAAGACGTGCCCTACGAGACGATCATCGAAGCCCTCGATAATCACTTCACACCGAAACGCTGTGGATTCACCGAGCGTTACAACTTTTATTCAGCTGTGCAGCTGGCGGGTGAGACACATCACCAGTGGGCCGCGAGGTTACGCGGGCTCACTGCGCACTGCGGATTCAAGGACGTCGAGGAAGCATTACGAGATCGATTTGTGATGGGAATAGCATCCGGCCCAGAAAGGGAAAAGCTTTTCGCTCAAAATTTGACGGAGCTGACGTTGGCGAAAGCGGTCGAGTTAGCTGAGAGCGTGCGATGCGCGCGCGCTTCAAGCGCCGTTCCAGCGGCGTCCGCTGCTATCGCCGGCGTGGCTACCCAAGATCAATTGTTCCAGATGAAGAAAGGTTTCGCGAAAGGTCCAAACGCCGCGGCCGCGAAGAAAGAAAAGTGTTGTGTGTGCGGTCGTACAAATCACAAATCCTCAGAGTGCAAGTTCGCAAATTTCACGTGTAATAAGTGTAATACCAAAGGGCATTTACGCAGGATGTGTAATAAAGTGTTATACTTAACAGGCACGGATGTGGGTGAGGATGATGAAGATGATGATGGTAAGAGTCTGAATAATATTCGAACCAAGCGCGGAGAACCTATGACAGAGACAGTAACGTTGAACGGGGTCAAACTGTGTTTCGAGGTTGATAGTGGAGCCCCTGTCACTGTAATTTCAGAAGCCACTTATAAAAAATATTTTAGCAGTGTGCAGCTTACCGCCATGAAAAGTCCGTTATATACCTATGTAGGTAATAGTATGGAATGCCTCGGAATAGCAAGAATGCCGTTATCTTACATGCAGCAAACTCATGTAGTTAAAGTGCACGTCATACGACATGGTGGGCCACCGCTTTTAGGGCGAGATTTTTTATGTTTGTTCAATTTACAGCTCACTCCGTGTAATTTTGTCACTGAAAATGGGCATAGCATAGCGTTACAGCTGCAACAACAGTACCCCGAAGTGTTTTCGGACAAGTTAGGTACATTTAACAAGTACACAGTCAAATTACAGTTAAAAGATAACTCGAAACCGGTATTTTTCAAAGCGAGACCCATGGCATTTGCATTACGACCCAAAGTAGATAAGGAGATCGATAGGTTGGTTGATCTAGGCATACTAAAACCGGTCAAGCATTCTGATTACGCATCACCTATTGTTCCCGTGCTCAAACGAGATGGTTCCGTAAGAATATGTGCAGATTACTCAGTATCAATTAATAAACAGCTGGTTATCGAACAGTACCCACTGCCCACAGTACGGGAATTGTTTTCAAAACTTCATGGAGGTCAGCAATTTTCGAAACTAGATCTGTCCATGGCATATTGTCAGTTAGTTCTAGATGAAGATTCACAACAATATGTATGTGTAAATACCCATCGCGGTTTATATACCTACTCGCGCTTAAATTTTGGAATATCTAACGGGCCTTCGATTTTTCAACGCACCATGGAAAACTTGTTAGCAGGTATGGATGGGGTTCTATGCCTAATTGATGATGTGCTGATTACCGCACCCAACACTTCCCTACACATGGAGCGCCTACAAGCCGTCTTGAAACGCCTACAAGATGCAGGTTTAACTCTAAAAAAAGACAAATGCGAATTTTTCAAAGATGAGATAAATTATTTAGGGTACGTGATAGATAGAAATGGTCTTAGGAAAACTACTGATAAAGTTAAAGCTATGGTCGAGGCACCAGTACCTACAGACATAGGTAAATTACAATCGCTTTTGGGTCTTGTAAATTATTATAGGAACTTTGTTCCCAACGCGTCTAGTATTTTAAGCCCATTATATGATTTATTAAAAAAAGGTACCAAATGGAATTGGGGTTCCGAACAAAACAGAGCATTTACAGAAATTAAAAATATTATAGTATCCGATCAAGTTCTAGCACATTTTAACCCAAATGCGAAGCTTATTTTGACAGTTGACGCATCACCTAATGGATTAGGAGCGATATTATCACAGGTTGATTCTGACGGCCTAGATCGCCCAATATCATTCGCTTCACGAACTTTGAACTCTGCCGAAGAGCGGTACTCGCAGATCCAAAAAGAGGCTACAGCGATTATTTTTGGAGTTCGTCGTTTCCATCAGTACCTTTATGAATTGACGGTTCCATTTCTATTGAGGACTATTCATAAGCCTCTCATTTTAATTTTTGGACCCCATAAGGGCATTTCTGAGGTATCTGCTAACAGGTTACAGAGATATGCAATATTTTTAGATGCTTATAATTATGTAATTGAGTTTGTAAAGAGTGCAGATAATAGCGCAGATTTCTTATCGCGCGCCAGCCTTCCTACGGAAACTGAATGCGGGGAGGGCGCGGGCGCGGGGTTTGCGCGCGCTGTGAGCGGCGGCGGCAGCAGACCCATCATTAACTATGATGCAGTTCCCGTAGATAAAGCCACCTACGTAAATTTCGTGGTAGAAGGTAATTTACCGGTAACCTTAAGCGTTTTGAAAAAAGAAATTCATCAGGATGTAACCTTATGTAGGGTTATAGATTATATTATGAAAGGTTGGCCGAAAAATGTAACTGACTTAAGTTTGAGACCGTATTATTTATGCCGAACTCAGTTATCGTATGAAAACGGATGTCTAATGAGAGGGCATAAAGTAATCATACCGGAAAGTTTGCAATCACTTATACAGGGTGTTTGGAAGCTCGGTGCAAAGCCTTAAGGGGGTAGTAGTATAGACCATCTAGAACATTTTGAGCCACATTTGTCTTAACCAAAGTCTAATTGTTTTTTTTTAGGGACCTTTTACGATTTTTAACCAAAATCCCAAAAAATTCTAATTAAGTGCTGATAATGCAAAGTTTAAGTGGAAATGTCTATTTATTTTGTATGTTTTTATTAGCCTAATGTGTGTTTAATGATATTAAATCATTATAAAGCACAGTTTATGCTAAAAAAATGACTTTCAGACTATTTAAACTTTACAGAAAAAAGAAAAAGAAAAAAAAATGTTTTTTAATGACATTTAAAAAAATAAATAAAATAGCTGCAGATGTTCAGATTATTTTAAAAACACGCTGAGTTATTGCTCTTTCTTTTAAGGTATCATTTACTTAGATATCTATACAATTTTTGAAAATACGGTGCCTAAACCAGTTAAAGTCCGTAAATACTGATTTAAAGGAGATAAGAAAAAAACGTTTTTGATGATTATTTTTTTAATTCTGATGCTCAGAATGGCTTCCACCATTGCGTATACATTTACGACTACGATTTCTAACTTCCGTCGTCGTGACTTTCAGCTGCATTTCCTGTTTCATAGTTGTGAAAGCTGTTTCAATCCTTTGAAGTAATTCTTCCCTCGTGGATATTTCGGTAGTGTATACGAGATCCTTTGCCCGTCCCCACACAAAAAAATCTACTGGGGTCAGGTCGGGCGATCGTGCGGGCCAAGGGATGGGCCCATCTCTGCCTATCCAGCTGTCTGGAAAACAGTTGTTAAGGTGTTCCCTGACACTTAACGTCCAATGTGCTGGGCATCCATCTTGTTGAAAGATGATTGGCCTGTCCGTATTTAGTATGGGTACTTCGGCTTCATACAGGAGTTCTGGTAAATCATTTTGCAGAAAATGCAGATAATTCTCACCGTTTAAATTATCTGGTAAAACGTGTGGCCCAATCAATGTTCGTCCGATTATTCCAGCCCATACATTTATTGAAAATTTGGCTTGGAAAGACTCCTAAAACAAAAATGCATTCTAATTAAAGTATTCTGTTAAAGATGTGTTGAACGACTGGAATTAATTTAATAAACATTTGTGTACCTGTTTTTTCCAATGCGGATTGCTGTCCTTGTCAGCCCATTCATGTAAATTATGAAAATTCGTGATGCCTTCTCTTGTAAATTTGGACTCATCAGTCCAAAGGATCGATTTTAAGAACCATCCGTCATCAATATCACTGTTGAGCATAAATCGGCAGAACCGCATCCTTCTCTCAGGATCGGTTTCTACCAAGCCTTGCACGCCTGTACCGTGAAACGGATACTTTTTTTCCCGGTGCATGGTACTCCAAACTTTCCATATTGAAAGGTTCAAGTCTCTAGCTACAGTTCTGACACTCGTTGTAGGATCCGCTTCAAAGGCTGCAATTATTTCCTCTTCAACGGCGGGGATATGTCTTCCCGGATTCACTCCGGGTCCTGCGTGATGGATGCCAAATTCAGAAAGCCTGCGAAACGTGTTGTAGAAAACACGGACATTAGGTATCCTGAAATGGAATTACTTATTTATTGACCACGTCTGTTACAAATCAAAATGGCAATTGAACTAATGCTAGAATTAAATGTTACTTTACCTGCGGGTCGGGTAACGTTCTTGGTACAAACGTCGTGCCAAAGCTCCGTTACCATCAGCTCTGCCATACATAAAAACGATATCCGCTTGTTCCTGGTTTGTAAATGCAGCCATGGCCGTAAGTACACACACACAAAATTCTAAAGTCAAACTCTTCAATAGTCTAAAATCAACACGTGCAGGAGCGTAGAGCTACAACTGAACACGGTGAATCACAAACACAACACAGATCTCAATTCAAACACGTCTACTCGCAACGCACGAAAGCAGAGCAGTGACTAGACGAGATGAGATGACTTTAAAAAAACAATGGGTCCATGACTATTCAACCCACCTCAGGTACTTACGAATTTATAAACTTAAAAAGAAGCTTTGCTGCCTCGGCAATGAGATCAAAGTTGTCTTTATCTAAACCAAAGAATCAAGGTTAAGCTCTTTGTTATTGTACACCGCCAGCCGGCACAGCGGCCTTTGTTTAGTTGTCTAAGGTCCCTCTCTACATTGTTGTTCAGGTAAGTTTATTATTAGGTACACAGTAATTTTCTTACCCTTAACTGGTTTAGGCACCGTATTTTCGAAAATTGTATAGATATCTAAGTAAATGATACCTTAAAAGAAAGAGCAATAACTCAGCGTGTTTTTAAAATAATCTGAACATCTGCAGCTATTTTATTTATTTTTTTAAATGTCATTAAAAAACATTTTTTTTTTCATTTTCTTTTTTTCTGTAAAGTTTAAATAGTCTGAAAGTAATTTTTTTAGCATAAACTGTGCTTTATAATGATTTAATATCATTAAACACACATTAGGCTAATAAAAACATACAAAATAAATAGACATTTCCACTTAAACTTTGCATTATCAGCACTTAATTAGAATTTTTTGGGATTTTGGTTAAAAATCGTAAAAGGTCCCTAAAAAAAAAACAATTAGACTTTGGTTAAGATAAATGTGGCTCAAAATGTTCTAGATGGTCTATACTACTACCCCCTTAAGGCTTTGCACCGAGCTTCCAAACACCCTGTATTATTTGAATTGCACACCTCGCACTTAGGTATTGTGAAAAGTAAGGCGGAAGCACGATCTCGGTTCTGGTTTCCGGGAGTGGACGAGGCGCTCGAGGCACTAATTAGCGCATGCGACGTGTGCATGCAGGTGCGCCCCGCACCCCCGCGCGCCCCGCTGCGACCCTGGCCTTACCCCCCCAAATCATTTTATAGGATTCATATCGATTTTCTAGGGCCTATAAATGGAGGAATGTATTTGGTCGTCGTAGATGCATATTCGAAATGGGTAGAAGTGTACGAAATGACGAATAACACTACGTCGAGTGCTGTTGTTGAAAAGCTGTACGGGTACATGTCTATTTTTGGTTTACCACATACAATAGTGAGTGATAACGGCTCAGCATTCACTTCTTATGAGTTTAGGCAATTTTGTTCACTTAATGGGATATCGCATTTAACGTCGGCCGCTTATAATGCTGCAAGTAACGGACAGGCGGAGAGTTACGTTAAAATTGTAAAAAAAGGCATAAAAACAAGCAACAACTTGTCTTCGGACACAAACTGCGATCACGTCTCGATTTGTTACAACCAAAGGAATCATCATCATCATCAACCGCACCCACGTCCCTGTTAACTAATGTGAAACATAATCAGTGCTTGCAGAGTAAATCCTATGGTGGTAAAAATATACAAACGTTTATTGCTGGAGATAAAGTACTCTATAAAAAATACAGAAACAAGGACAATTTTAATTGGTGTCGGGGAACTATTATTAGGAAGCTAGGGAAAGTTTTATACCTAATAAATGATGGTTTGACTTCTGAAGTTATAAAGAAACACAAAAATCAAGTGATCTTGTATAAAGGCAATAATGATGCAGTACTAAGTCCTCTTCTGGACTTTGAGCTGGAGTCTAGCGCTCCAGGCTCACCGCCGCAGCGCAGTGGGGGGAGGAGAGTATCAGTGGCGTCACCGCATACCGACGACGCACCGACGCATTCGCCGGCGCTATCGCCGTCGCCGGCGCTACCGCAGCTGTCTTCTAGATCTACCACTCGATTATTGCGAAATATACCTAGGGTTAATTATAAACTATAAACTTCTTATCTGTTATTCTAATGTAAGGGTGATTTTGTCAAATGGGGAAGGAATGTTATGTGGCTGCGTCCACGCGCTACTGATAAGTATTAAACCAGTGTAACTCAAGCTACCGAGCCTTTCACTCGTCTCCCGTACACAACAGATACAATCTAGACGACTAGTTAATAACATCCCCGCGGATTTCGCCGCGTCTGATCTTGCCTCACAACATGGCTAGCTATCGGTAGGTACGAGTATACTTGCGATTACTAGGCATTTTTTAAACTCCTTAGCTCCTAAGACCAATTTCCTGTTACCAATTTACTGCCCAGTCCAAAACAAATTCAGCCTGTATTGTTCAAATCAATCACTTCATATTTATCACGAATGCTTTCCCCTTGTCCAGCTATCCATACAAGACCCCCGAATCGATGCGCCTCACAGCGAGCGCGCCTACCGCGCGGCTCACGCTACAGTGGACGCTGTGCCGCCGGTCTTGCGGCCCAGTCGCAGCCGCGCGCGGGGCCGCCCTCATGTGAGGATCTAAGCACCATGTTTAGACGCCGTGTGGATAGTCCGGCATTATTTATTTATTTATTTGTATGTTTCCAGAGAGAGTACGGGTCGATGGAAGACGTCTTAAAACGCGTGGAGAGCGCGGGTGCAGCGCTGCAAGATTCGCTCAAACGGTGGAACAGACGCGCCTCACAGCATCACATATAACACACACTACGAGTCTGTGGAATGGCGGTGCTTTTTGAAAGATAGATTATTTGACACCTGTGAATCATGAATAATGTGAAGGTAGGACCGTACCGAGCGGTACCTTCATGCTGCTTCTCCATTATTTAATTTTGTTTCTGGTTTTTGGTTTGATTAAGAAGAGTGACTTACCGTAGTGAGCGTGTCGGTATGTTAAACACACAATTGCTCACACACTCACTTATACATACGTTTTCCCACACTGTCACTCGAGTGACGGACGCGAGTGTCTGTCTGCGTAGAGGTAGAAGCTTGGTCTACGTACAGACAATACCGCAGTCGCATCGGACTGCAGCATTTCTACGTAGTATTTACTTTCCTATTTTAGTAAAAGTATTGTTTGCTAGTCTTCTTTATGTACCTATCTATTTTATTTCTAGAATAATTTATTACTTCTTTAGAAATTAAATATTGTTATGTTTTCATAATTATGTCGTTTTATTGAAACATGTTTTATAAAAATCGTTTATTTGTAAAAACAACTCAATATAAAAGTAATATTTGCTAATTTATCGAGATAGCGTGTGGATACCGATATCATATCCCCGGTAATACTTCGTCTTAGGTTTAAGTGAACTGTAAGCAAAGCAGGCTAGATTATAAAACCTACAACTGTTTTCTACACAAGTAGGTAGGCATTAAGTAGGTTATAAATCGTCGCCGTTCTCTACATATAGTTAATCTACGGAATGACCGACAAAATTAAACCTTATTATATTACAGAACACATGTTGAACGTGCACGACATAGTACAGGGTGGGAAAATTCGGATTTGAAATTTGAATATTCCAAAAACTGTTGTTGTTGTGGAAAGAGATATCAAATCGTATAAAAATGTGATAGTTTACAGACAATGCTGCCGGTATTGCAGACTCGAGAGACAAAACCCGCGGTTAAAGCACTGTACGACTCCACAGTCAGCGTTGGGGCGGCGCGGCGGCGCGGCGGCGCGGCGACGCGGGCGCTCCAAAGATTTCGGAATAATCTGAACTGACCATTTTTTCGGAAATTCAGCAAACGAAACTATCGATAGTGATTAACTGATTATTAACGTCGCATTATAAGTCAATATTGTATGCCGAGGTTTAGAAAGGATTGATGGAACTCTTCGCACACGGGGTTCCAGCAAGATAGCGCCACACCTTTTTCGGCGAGAGCCAACTCCGTGAACACAAAACCCACAAAACTATTGATGGAACTCTTCGCACACGGGGTTCCAGCAAGATAGCGCCACACCTTTTTCGGCGAGAGCCAACTCCGTGAACACAAAACCCACAAAACTGACGAGTCCATGGCCACCAGATCGCAGGATCTCACCCCCCCGGGTATTTCTCTGTAGGGATGTAATAAAGCAAAAGGATACGATAACAATCCAACGAAAATAACAGAACAAAACATTAATTAAACGAGAGGTGCACAATTTGCAGCAAAACTTACTTGCTTTGCGTCACTCATAATTATCAAAAGTTCCGTGAATGTGTGCGCCGCGATGGAAAACATTTAGACGGAATAACTTTTAAAAACCAAATCCACATGTATTATTTTTGATTTGGTATTTAATACTTACTTACAGTCTTAATGTAACATGTATTTTTTTCATTTACAAATCCGAATTTTCCCACCCGACATCCTGTATAAGAACTTAACGAAACCGTACATCATGTTAAGTTTACTAATACAGCCATATTAGAGTTTCACCCAGCAAGTCCGAGACAACCAGCTGAAAACTCGTATACGCCTTAATGTTGGCCTTATAAACGTTGTCTTAAAAGTCGAATAAAATATCGTGTCTAATTCGTAAGTTATTCAAGGTCAAATGTCATAAAAATCGGTTTTTGCTATTATCTGTGTGTTTATGACTCCAATGATGTTGACATATATAAGTATTATAAAATTTAAAGCAATAAAATTTGCAACGAATTTTGTTCCCAAAAACTTTTCATACGCGCAATCATTTTTGAGCTATAGGTCCGCCCTATAGCTCAAAAACGATTGCGGTGGTGCAAGTTCTAAGCACGAGTGTTCCGCCCCAACTCTTCCCGCACGTGTCGTAGAGGCGACTAAGGGATATCCACCGGGATGTGGGCAGCAGCGCATCCTGCAGAACAATTATTCTACGACCGAACTGCGTGGGAATCGCAGTTCGGTCGGACCCGCATGCCCAGCGTGGGGATTATGTGCATTATCCCCCATGAGATAAAAGCCATTATGGCGTTTATTAGAGGGAGGCCTGCGTCCAGCAGTGGACCAATATAGTCTGTGTATGAAGGCATATACGAGCTTCCAGTTAGTTGTCTCAGAATTGCGAGATTGTCCCTATTTTTTGGCTTTGATGACTGGACTATTACCCGTATTCAAGAACAATACTAATGTACGGTAGCAAGCCAACTACACATTCTAGACAGCTTTCCCATACAAAAGTTGTCAATTTAGCGACCCCATGCGTTCGTGAGCCCTGTGAGACCTCATGGTATTGTTCTTGAATACGGCGGTTAGTGACTACGAGATTAAAACTGTTACAAAACAGCCAATCCTTAAAAGTTAGTATGTACATCATTATGGCGTGTTTTAACGTATGATAGTCGCGAATCAAACTTGTGGTGATCAACATCTGGAATTAAATGGATGGAAATTGTGAGCCTGTGATTTGACCGCCAACTACCCTTAAGATAACAATGCTGTTTGGTTGAACACGTTTGATTGCGGCACGCACTATCGATCCCCAACCCGCATGCCCAGCGTAGAGATTATGGCATTACCCTCTATAGAGCCGATAAGGCGCTTATTGGAGAGGCCTAGGTCCAGCAGTGGACTGTTATAGACTGGTGTTGTTGAGGCAGAACACTGATCCAATAATTGTTTATAGTCTCAATCCGTCTATCCGCATTTGAATGTGTTAGATAATACATTCAAATGCGGGATAATTCAACTAGCTTCACACCGGCCTTGCTGTTAGAAGAGTCAAAGTAAAAGACTGAGTGCACGTATCACTTGGTCCACCCGCGCCACATGTTGGCGAGCGAGGCGGCGGCTGACGTCACGAGCGAGGGGGCCGGCGCGGCGAGGGGGGGCGCCGCCGGGGGGGTGCCGCCCAGGGCGGGCTCCGACATCTGGAAGGGCAAGTTCAATAAACAGGGTGTTTCCAAATTAGTGCACAATACT
This sequence comes from Eupithecia inturbata, assembly GCA_963662085.1. Classification (NCBI taxonomy): domain Eukaryota; kingdom Metazoa; phylum Arthropoda; class Insecta; order Lepidoptera; family Geometridae; genus Eupithecia; species Eupithecia inturbata. The sequence goes on along the minus strand of OY759180.1, from coordinate 556,646 downwards.
GAAGGAGGTTATTCACCTACTACCACAGATTAATATTCAGTGTATACGAGATATTGATTTTAGATAATGTCCTTGATGATACTTCCTTAGCGGAAGAATCTACTACGAAAAAATAAATCAAGCACTTTTGGTTCTTTAGGCTTACAAAATAAGCTCTTAGACAAGTCAAACTTTAAACAATAAATTATTATCAAATAGAAATAGTGTTAATTGATGTTCTCTTCGCTTTAATTTTTTGTCCATTAGTGGAAGAAGTGAAAAAGAAACCGCTAGCTCTGAGATTAGGAACCTACCCCCTACTACTATTTGGATCAGTGAAATGAATTCGTTTCGAACCTTGCACCAAGGCAGTCACTGAATGTACCTACGCGGTAGGTGGGGCTCCCTGCCCCGCGCGAAGTTTCTGGCCTTATACGGTAATCAAACCTACGTAAACCTAAAAAATAACTCCGTGTATTGTTATGACACCGATCGGCAGAGTCAATCATACGAGTTAACTCTGCCCAATAATCATGGCTTATTAAAAACTATATAATAACGTTAGTTTGTAGAGCCCCGCCCGGAGCGCAGTGTTACCTCCTCCGCATCAGGCCAGTGCAGATACTCGGGCTCCGCGTCCTCCAGATCGGACGGGGGTGCCGCCCACGCCGCGCACCACGCCGCCGCCGCGTGCTCCATGCTCCACTCCACCCTGGAATGTCACACTAAGTTAGCGATCGCTAGGTGACGAAGGAGTGCTTGCGCCTGCCCTTGAGGAAAGGGGGCAGTCACAAGTAACGAAGTAAAGCACACGAGGGCCCAGGTAGGAATCGCACCCTTATCCCGAGTGATGGTTAATGCTTAACGCTGCACCTACGAGGAATATTATCGTTTTACAATATTTATAAAAATAAATAAAATAAAATTTGTTTATTTCAGATAACATCATGATCCATAATTTGTTAGTAGCAGAAATCTCTTAAATGAAATGTTAGTATCCTTAGGGCCACTTGCGTAAGGATATTTAAATAGGCGCTGAATGAATTTCATGATTTAAGTACGATTCCTGTCTTGCACAACAAAAATTAGGCTCCTAATCATAATTAGCAATCTGTCAAAGTTAAATGCCCAGAAATGGCCATTTAACTATGCTAATCGTATTTAGCACCATGTTTGTTAAACAGCTGTCTGGTTTGTCATCATTGTCAGAGGTCATAACAAATTCATGTAAATATTTGATTATTTACAAAGTTTTCTCAATAATTTTGATTTGTTTGCGTGTCTGCTACTGTTGGGTTGAACTAGGAATGGATTTATGGGACTTATCAGATGACGATGAAGAGATCATCGAGTATTTGACCAGGAGGTCAAATACCATAGCAAGGCTAGTTTTTCTATGAAACTTATTTTAGGTGACAGTGGCTATGCACAAACCAAATATATGATGATGACACCACTAGTAGATGGCAGTGCAGCAACAAGGGCGGAATCTCTATACCAAGAGTCACAAATTAAGACGAGGAATGTTATAGAAAGGGCTTTTGGTGTATGGAAGAGAAGGTTCCCTATCTTACCCAGGGTCATTTACATCTGCATAAGGTGCCCGGAATTATTGTAGCTACAGCTGTTTTGCACAATATAGCTATAATGCAAAATGAAAGTGAGCCAGAAGAGGATTCTGACTATCCACTTCTCGAAGATAGTATTAGTAACAATATCAATGCTGTACAACAGAGGGGCAATCGTAACCTCGAAAGGACAATGCTGATTGAGAGTTATTTTGCATCATTGTAAACCTGTGTATATAGGTACAACTGTCAATATAATTCTAGTTACTGTACATAACCTGAATCTGCACAATATGTATCGTTTAGGATTCATTATCAAACAACGTAAATACAGTAAACATTTATATTATTCACATTAAATAAAATTTTACATAAAAAAGTACTTTTTTATTCCTTGTAATATACATTCACATTGTTTTTCTTAATTTTTGTAGGAAGTATGTATTTCTCGGGAATAACATTTTTATGGGACCATTCCGGGGTTATTGTCTATACAATAGCACAAGAATCATTAAAATCGGTCCACAATTGACAGAGAAACTGGCAAACAGACATAAAAAACACAAAGCCTTCTATGTTCGGCTCCTAATTTTTTTAATGTTGGTTAAAAATATAAATTTTTGAAAGTTATTAGGTAGTAATGCAAGCTAGCTAATATTGCGTTTCGGTAACACCCTATAAAATTCTCAGCGGCCCAAGCCTTTGTTTTTCACATTTTCACTTTGTTTTTTTCCGTTTAGGATCGGTTTTCTTGCACTCAATAATTTTCGAGTGACCTTCTATATCTGTAAATAATAATAATAATATAATAATATTTTATTCAAAATAACTTACGACTAAAAGATAACAAAGTTCATCTAAAATTCTAATGGTATTAAATAATGTGTGTGCCTGAACTAGGTAAAAACCTGTTATTCAGGCAAAAAGAGTTCTTACATCACATAAAATAATCAAATAGAACTTATTAACTATACAAGGCGAAGGTGCATGCTTTAAAATAATTACTTATGCTAACTACACTAAACTAGTTTTAATAACAAAAGTTGATTGCAAAAATTTATTGGCCTACTTTAAAACACTCAATAAATTTTCTGTGTCATCATATGACATACATTGCAATGTATCCATAAGTTTTTTCGTACAACTATTATAATTTAAGGGATAAATATTGGCTATTCTATTATATAATAAAGGACCTAGGATACTGTAAAATTTATTTGAAAAAGTATGTCTCCGGCCCAGTAGTTTAGGGCAAACGTTATTGTTCCTCCTTTTGTCAGCACATTCAGTGACATATGGAAGGGCTGCGTGTTGTTTAAGTACTATGTTCATTATGAATAACTGTCGAACTGATAAAACTCCACATGATTTAAATAGGAGGTTAGTAGAAAAAATAAAAGGATGGAAAGTTGATACTTTAAGTATCGCTCTTTGTGCTCATTCGACAGTTAGTAATAATGTTTTACCCACCCCACCCCATGATGTAATGCAGTAGGTCAAAATGGATTCGCATAGGGCACGATAAACTTGTATAATAAGTTTTCGATCTGCAATATGACGTAGATTTTTAGAGACAAAAATTAACTTGCGTACTCTACTTACTAAAGCTTCTAAATGAGTTTTAACTGAAAGTGATTCATCCAATATAATGCCAAGGTATGTAATTTTATTTGTATTATTTATTGTAGGGCACTTACATACTTTATTAGCACCTCCGCAATAATGCGCATACAATTTGGGGATAATCTCGGTTGACGGCAGTTTGCGCATCGAAAACCTAATATACTTTGTCTTATCTGCATTAAGAGTTAGTAAGTTGTGCTCAAGCCATTTATTTACAATATTGAATCCACATTGCGCGAACTTATACAGTTCTTCTACAGAGTCAGCTGAAAAAAGGAGGGCAGTGTCGTCAGCATATGATATGATTTTGCCATGATCTAATTTTAAATTGCAAAGATCATTGATGTAGATTAAAAACAAAGTAGGTCCTAAAACACTGCCCTGGGGAACACCAAACTCAGTGTTTTTCTGATCATTGCTGAGGACATCACCTATCCTGACGCACTGTGTACGTTCTTCGAGATAGCTCGTGAAAAGTTTCAGCTGAGTGTCTCTGATACCGAGTGTTTCAAGCTTGTGCAATAGTATGGGTACGGAAACGGTGTCAAAGGCTTTAGCTAGGTCTAAAAATATTCCAAGTGTGTGGTTACCCTGATCCAGTTCTTGTTCAAGATGGTGAGTAAGGTGATGAACTGCATCTGCAGTAGATACCTTAGCTCTGAACCCGAATTGCGTTGTTGATAGAACAGACTTTTCCTCTAGATACTTGACTAACCGTTTATTTATAACTTTTTCTAATATTTTGGAAAACGCAGGAAGAAGGGATATCGGTCTGTAATTGGTGATTTGATCTTTAGGGCCAGATTTGTAGACCGGTACAACCACAGCTTTTTTAAGGCATTTGGGGAAATGCCCTTGGCTCAGGCATTTATTAAAAATATGTGCCAGTGGTGGGGTAAGAATGTGTCTGTTTTGCTTTATCAATTTGGTAGATATATTGTCCCAACCTACTGCGCATTCGTCCTTAAGGCTCATTATTATACCATGTATTTCAGTCTCATCAGTGTTAAGCAGAGCAAATGCTGTGTGGAATAACACGAAAAATGTGTGCTAGGAAGTTGCGGGTGACCTTTATCCGCCAAACACTTACCTACGTTAATGAAAAAATTATTTGCCATGTTAGCAGATTCAAGCAGTGTAGAGCCAGCTTGCAATAAACATGAAGGTGACTCACGTTGCTTCGAGGTATGAGTTACATTTTTAATACAGTTCCAGATCTTTTTGCTATTTTTCCCAGCATTTTCTAGTGTTGTTTTATCGTAGCTAATCTTTACTTTCTTTAGAATGTTATTACAGAAATTACGGTATCGCTTGTACGATAACTGGAGAACAGAATTAGTGGGATTTGATTTGGCTTTCATATGCAACTTGTCTCTGTGCTTCATACACCGAATGAGACCAGGTGTTATCCAAGGTTTTATGTTAAAGTTCTTTTTACTCAATCGAATATTACTCGTATTTTTTGTTAATGCCTACATTTTCTACGACATATGACATAGCGAACTGCGGATCAGCGGAATCGTAAACTGGGGCAAAGTCTATGTTACGTAAGTCCGCTTCAAATTTATTCCAGTTTACCTTAGAACAAGTACGAATTTTATTTAGTTTAGGCACTTTACAATTTAAGGTTAGTAGGGCAGCATTGTGATCGGTTATAGACGAATTTATAATAAGCGAAAGTGAGGTAAAATTTGTTTTCAGTATGATGTGATCTAAACAAGACCCCGCTTGATGAGTTGGAAGTGTATGTGCGGGAAGCATGCCATGGAAGGCACATAGATTTAGATAGTCCTGTGCGGCAGGATCGTTACTTTCAGGGAGAATGTTGATGTTAATATCCCCAATAATAATTATATTTTTGAATGAAGATAGATTTTGCAAAGTGTTATTTAGAGAATCATTAAATTTGCTTATATTTCTAAATGAAGGAGGTCTATACAAAGCAAGTATTGCAAAATCTGACCCAATTTTAACCAGTAGCCTGTTGCAGTCCTGAAAATTCGGTTCTTCAACAGATACGTTGAGATGGTCCCTTGCGTAAACTATTATCCCATCGTTTTGGTTGTAATTTTTGGTGCATGGTGTATCCCGGCATTAGTGGTACTTTATATTGTTTGGCAAGCCAGCATTCTGTTAGTACAATGATGTCACAGTTGATGTTTAATCTATTTTGAAAGACAATAAAGATGTCAAAATTTTAGAACACACTGCGAATGTTTTGTGTTAGTATAGTTAATGGATTACTAAAAGAGGATATATAACGCTTGCAATTTTTTACTTCAGCAAATTTAGACTCTGATATGGAAAAATTATCTAAATCATGAATTACACTACTTATCATTATTTTATTTATAAAGTAAAAAGATGAATTAAAGGAAAGGTCAGAAAAGTAATAAATTAACGGCGCTCTTAGGCGCCTCCATAGTCTATAGAATTAATGTACCTTTTCTCGGCCGCTATTTTTGCGGGGCAGTCGGTGGAGCCGGTGGCATGGTGGTCTGGTTTCTTATAGTGTAAACAGGTTGCACATTTCGGCCTTCTTTGTGCACTCTTTGACGGTGTGACCTTGGCCGCCACAGTGACCGCAGGTATGAGCTGCCTTGCGACATGACTTCGCCGCGTGTCCATACTGTTGGCACTTGTAGCAGCGAGTGACAAGAGTGAAATCTCGCACTGGACACGAGGACCAGTTAACGAAGATACGGTCCTTGGTAATAAATAAGTGCTTTTCGTATGGCGGCTGGGACCTCAATAACAAAATTACAGTGCTCCGCGTTCTTCCTGCCCGACTTGTGGCTTAGGCGTATGGAGGTCAGAAACTTTTCCAGGTCACAGTTCTTGAAAGTGTCAGCTAGGTTTTGGTGGTCGATGCAGGAGAAAACTTCTGTATCGGGCATCGAAGTTGGCACTCCGATGACAACGACTCTCGGCTTTCGCTTAGGCGGCTCGTCAATTGTAAGACCCGAGTTAGTAATCTGGACAGTATTTTTTAGCTTTTCAATATCGTCCTTGGTATCGGTGCTGATGATGACACCACCGTTCTTGGTTTTACGAAGCCCTCTCACATGCAACTTCATATCCTCGGGGCATAACAGTAGGCTTTGTTCCTCTTTTGTGAAATTAGGTGCCCGTTTCATATGGGAATTCATTATTTCAGACGTTTTTGTTAAATTTACTGTTACTAGTTACATAATTGTGGTATTTATTTAAATTCAACTTTGTTTTCATAAACCAACTTGACACTGGTCTGCCAGTGACATGTCATATGTTCCATTCTACGCAAGAACTGTTCCGTTTTATGTCAGTTGAATCATGGCTTGAACGTGCTTGATGGCCAATCCGTAACGGCACGCATGACGATCCAAGACTAGCGCGCTTAGCTAAATGACCGCTGCGAAGGCCTCGCGCAAGACAATTCTAATTATGATTAAGCTAATTGTGTTTAAGTCGGTAAATGTATTTAATTAATTATGATTTAAATAAGATCCTTACGCAAGCCGCCCTTAGTGTTACCTACAACAAAGTTAATAAAATTATATATACAAGTTAAATTAAATCAAATCCATTAAATGAAATGAAATGAAATGAAATTATATAAAATTAAATTAAAACAAATTACTTATTATAAAAATTAATCAAATTACTTAAAGGAAATCAAATACAATTAAATTAAAGCATAAAATTAATATTAATTTATGTTTGAATATTTTGGCTCTAACATCGGCTACAACTTAGTTTTTTTTAATGCGCGTTTTTTTTAATTTAGGACATTGTTTTTTGTAATTTTTTATTTGTATAGATGTCCTCGATCCAGCGATATAACAAATTGGTGGCCGACGTTAGGGCCACCCTCCATACAATAATCTCCAAACCCTTTCCATGAAACGCTGGCTACCTACTTGGATCTCCTTCTTCATCTTTGCCCTTTTCAAACTGAAATTCAAAATTGGAAGCAATATCATCAGGTGCCTATTCTATAGCAATATCCGCAGGCACGTTGGTACTTACTTTTTTTTTATTATTGTTCCGAAAACGAAAGAGATCGATATTTATTTATTTATTTAATTCGGATTGCCATCAGCTTAACTAATTACAATAAAAAATTAAAATAGACACAGAAAGCTAATAATAAGCATTCGCTAATAGAATCATAACAAACTACCTAAGTGTGAACACTAAAAAAAAAAATATTTCGTCGACAATTGCGCACTTAATAAAACAATAAAATTATATTAATTTGACTTAAAAAAGAAACAAAAGGTAAATAAGAATTAAGGGCATAACTACATCATGTGCAAAAGAAGTAGAGAGTCATGCATCGCCTTGCCCTGTGAAAGCTGCTATTAAAAGGGTCAATGTTCAACATCCTGCTGAAATCATTGACAGTTCTACTCGCTCGCACTATAAATGAATTTTGTCTATAATTAGTGTTAATTTTTAGCGGACTTGGAGTTAAAACTTTTTGTTGTTTGACCTCTAATGAAAGTTGCCATGGAAACAGGCTCATATTCCACAAAAAGAAATCTACGTTAGAAATTAGGTAAGCCTAGATTCTCGGTCTATGTTAGAAATGGAATTGCATAGAGTTTTCCTTCCCGCATTTTTGTACGACAGCAATAATGTAGGCTGTATGCTTCATGTTTGGAAAAGGAATAAGCCACTTCCCGAAGGTGTAGTAAAATCTGAAGAAAAGGAATTACTGTGTGGATTGTCCAGCAAATTATAATGATTATTCACATTATTATTCACTAACATTTATTTCTACTAAATAAGCTCTTGGACACGTAAAATTTTCAACTATTAATGAAGTACTTATAGTCACAAATAAAGTGTTAATTGATTTTATCTTCCCTTTTTCTTCAAAAGCTACTTCAGAGCTCAGTTAACAGTTACTCCACTCCGCGTCAGTACAGACTGACGCGGAGTGGAACGAACACGTGTAGGAATTGATCAATCAGGAATAAGCTGGAGAGAAGATGCAAGTTTACGACAGCGGAGCGGAACAAAGGTACTAGCGTAGTATGCACTGCCTCGCACACCCGACAGAGGTAATGTAGTCTCACCTGCCCAGCGCCGGGTCGTCCGTCGCGGCGGCTATCGTGAGCTCGTGCAGCGCCTCCAGCGGGTGTGGCCCCCGCCGGCCCTCCTCCTCTTCCGCCTCTGCCGCGTGCGCGTGCTCCTCCCCCCGCGCGCCCGCGCCCGCGGCCAGCGCGGCGGCGGCGGCACACACGCGGCGCGCGCGCGCCCACGCGCCCGCGCTCGAAACGCGCCAGTTGCTGTACTCGCTGAAAATGTAAAATACAACCTGTTCAATCATCATTTGTGTTACTAACTTGTAGATTATATAATATAACAACTGCTCAGATAGATAGATAGATAGATACTAACTGGGTCCCAATCAAGCACAGTAACTGATGTTCACTTTTTCGAGCTTGTTTCCACCTGTTCAACCACTTACGAAATGAACGTAAAGTTTTACGTCAATGTTTCTTAGGACGAATGATCTGACCAGAAGTCAAAATGCCCCTAATTATCTACCCTTTATGGTAGAATAACTATTCCTCAATATTTCTAATTCAAAACCAGGCAGCAAGCAGGTTAGTTAGTGTGAGTGTGATCGAACAGAACTGCCGTACAACTACTCTTCAATCACACTTGCATACCATACAGTACAGCGCTGCATGTTCCCGCTGGTCAGCACTGTACGTTACCACTTGCATACCATACAGTACAGCGCTGCATGTTCCCGCTGGTCAGCACTGTACGTTACCACTTGCATACCATACAGTACAGCGCTGCATGTTCCCGCTGGTCAGCACTGTACGTTACCACTTGCATACCATACAGTACAGCGCTGCATGTTCCCGCTGGTCAGCACTGTACGTTACCACTTGCATACCATACAGTACAGCGCTGCATGTTCCCGCTGGTCAGCACTGTACGTTACCACTTGCATACCATACAGTACAGCGCTGCATGTTCCCGCTGGTCAGCACTGTACGTTTCCACTTATTTGTAAGGCTAATTTGTACCAGTCGCAAACCACTGTCCTCTGGGCGACACGTCACGGCGTACATCCGCGACTATTAACATAGCTTTAAACTTACGTACAATTAAACAATGAAACTTAAAAATAACAAAAATGTAGGGCGTGTAGTGTGCCCCCCCACAATCCTGTAAGTTGTTGGTAGAATTTGTAAGTTACAAGAGTTTGTTAAGTTTCACGGTTTAATCGTACGTAACTTACGTAAAGTAAGTGGATGGTCGCGAGTGTACGCCTTGACGTGACGTGTTGTCCAAAGGATAGTAGCGTGCGACTGGCTTTAAAACATACAACGTAAAGTGCTGACCCGCGGGAACCAGTAACGCTGTATAGTAGGTATCAATGCAAACCACACAAAAAGCTTCTAGGAACCTCGAATAATTTCGTAATTTCGTCTACGCAAGCTTCATGATTAACTGGTAAATATGCCTTTCCCAACAAGAGGGGTTTTGTCATAGTTACCATGCTTGGCAGGCAGTTTAGTGAGTGCAGTATGGGTGTTAAAAATACACAGGAGGCTGCCCTTTTTCTGGTCGGTTCCCTTAGTCGACTTGTATGACATTCACGGGCTGAAAGAGGAGTCAAATCGTACGCCGCGTCCACCACAGCGTAATTAACCGTTACTCATGCAAATTTCAATAACCTTACTTGATAGACAGCGTATGCGGCAGTCTGGTATCCAGCACCCAAGACAGCAGCGTCAGCAGCTGTGCCGCAAGCGCCAGACCCGCGCTGTTGCGCCTCCACTTGGCGCAGGCCGGGGCCGGGCTGCCGGAGCCCGCGACCTCCTTGCTCCACGCCTGCAGGTGCCCATCGGAGTCCGTGTTGATCCACGGAGCCACGATGTGCAGCTGCGGCCGCTTCGGAGGCTCTTCGTCTATGTCGGACCCTATGAACTCCATGTCTTCTATGCTGTCACTGGAATTGGAAAATTGGAGGACTGTTAATACCCTGGTATATTTTAACGACAACACTGTTGCTGAACAAATTATGCATAGTTAAAGACATGCATTTTATTTGCTTCTTCACAGTAATGTATGATAAAAACAGACAGAAAAATAAGTTATTTATTCCAGGTCTGTGTGCTCTGCTATGTGCCATGTCAAAAACCTATTGAAATAGTAGGTACCTATTTCAATCATCTCGCATGGCACCCATGACAAGCTCTGCTTGGTTTGGGGCTAGAGGATGCTGTGTGAAAATGTCCAGCCTTATCACTGACATAAACTTATTACTATTGCAACTTGGGGTTATAAATAAAGAATTGTATAGTAATTACTGTACTTGTAACTCAATGAGCCTTATTGATTTTACATAAAAAAAAGTGGATGATGAAACATTAGCATGAATGTCATATCATACCTAGTATCATAGGTCATGTAAACCGGGAAGATGTACTTTGTAAGATGCCTTATCCGCGATCTTCGTAATGCTGCCAGCTTCTCTGTCTGTTCATGGTACGAGCTTACTTTATTCTGCAGCTCTATACTCTGGTTCTGCACATGTTTGCTGAGAGTAGACACACGTTTCTGGTACCGAGGGAGTTTCTGCTTCAAATCATTGTTATGGTTTGCCAAATCTGTCAGTTCCTTTTGCTTTTCTTCTATGTTACTTCTACGCTGTTCTATAGCTAGCCGTAGTAGATCTAGTCTGTCTTGTGACTGCTTGGCTTCTGTGATCAATGTGTCTTTCTTCAGTTTAGGCAGTAACAGTTTCTCACATCTGTCGAGTATGTATTTCCGATTTGCTTTGAGTCTAAGTAGCTTAGCCTGCTTCTCTGAGTATCTGAAATTACAAAATAAACATCTTTAACAATGGACATGTCTGCAATTTAGCTAGCTTTCACTGCATATTATATCAAGGTTATGTAAGGTTACACACTAGACTTGTTTGTGAAGTAGCATTCTACCTATCTAACCTGATAGATCAAGAAATATTGATTCTAACAAATCATACAACATGTTAGGCAGGTACTTGCAGCTAGATAATGTCTAATTTAACATTCTAAATTCACATTTTACTAGGCACATCTGCTAATGAATTCTAAAGGCAATTTCCTGAAAGCTATAAACAGGATTCCAATGAACTTCTTGTTTGTGGTAATGATTATTGATAACTTAAGTTTGAATGATCACCTGGATAGTATAGTCAAAAAGTCTGCTCAAATGGTTGGTTTTATCAAGCGCAATGCTAAGGGATTCAAGCACACCCATACACAATCACACTCTTTAATGCCCTAGTCATCTAGAGTCGGCTAGTGTCTTTCCGAAACCGTTCTATGCTGTCCACTCTCAAAGATTCCACATCTTGCATTTCCCTCCAGGTGTATTCCACAAATCACCATGCACCCAACGTATTAACCACTTTATAATAACTTCACTTATGAATCGCCGTACATTGAATGATCAGATTTTTCTCAATAAATTTATTAACGGGAAATGTAAACAATAGCTTGATTAGTCGAATTTTTCTTACAGTTCCGTCTATTTATCCTAGAAAGCCAATATCTAAAATGTTCAGTATCCCCTTCATTAGAACAAATCTTGGTCATATCTAAATAAACAAATAAATGATTCATCATTAACGAGGGTTGCGAGACGCATAGAAGATGCACGTCAGGTATTGTATAATTATCGCACCTGTCCGAGTAGGGCATGGAAGATTGCACAAAGTTTCCCGTCCGTATACATTCCGAGCAGTAGAAGTTCCTTTTGACAGTGTAACACAAAAGGCACTTCGTGTAATGGCCGTCGCTCTCTGTGGACGACACGCGGAAGTCCCGCGGAGCCTCGCTTTCAGTAAAATAACTTGAAGCCATACTTTTCCTTTATGTTTTTGCAAGTTTTGCGTTGTTTCTTTCTTGTTTGCGAAAATGAGAAATTGGGAATTTGAAGTTTTTTCGAAGTCAAATTTAAGCCACTGTCAATGTCATTGCATCAGCTGTTTATATCCACAGACTGCAAAAATATAAACGTTCCGACTTACGCATGATTGAAACTTATTTTTTTTCTTTACGATTGATTCGTGTTGGCGCGAGATTCAGGTACAGATACAGATACAGATCATTTATTTGCACACATGGGTCACAATGGTCTTGGTTATAGAATAGGCAGGTACCGTACATGTATTACCTTATTCTAGGCATGCAAATTAGTTTTTCTAGGGTCACTAGGTATACATTTTCACTTAATAAAATAGTAGATTTTTAGATTAAAAAAAAACATACTAATAATCATAAAAAATAATGAAATAAACATCATGTCAGCATAATCTAATCATACTTATATTACATAATACAAACATTTGAAACTTTAAAAGTGGCCACGAGAGAGAAAAAAATATTATATTAATAAAAAATAATTTCCTTATCTAATAAAAATTCGTTTAAATGATAATAGCATTTTGCCGTTCAAAATTTATAAAGTTTGTTTTAAACACGGCCAATGGTAGTAACTTTACATCGTTAGGCAATTTATTAAAGATTTTTGGCGCCATTCCACAAAAACATTTTTGAGCAATGCTATAATACTCGTAGCTGTAACAGAACATATTCGATGCTGGTCACGTCTACTAAGTGTGTTGAGTGGCTTGTCGAATAGATTACTGTTTAAAGTGTTTAATTTAACAAAAATCGCCATCTCGTAAATGTAGAGAGCCGGCAGTGTTAATATATTTGAACACAAAAAATAGGGCTTGCAACTATCGGTGGTCTTCAGGCCATACATGGCTCATATACATCTTTATTGCGACTTAAAGATTCTTCCCCTTTCAGCGAAGTTTACCCAAAACATAATGCCGTAGCGCAATTTAGAGGAGACGCAGCTGAGATAGACCATTTTTAGTGTATCTTCACACTAAAAACGGTCTATCTCTATCAGTGTGTCCACTTTTCGAAGTTTGTATAGAATGTATGTTTGGGGGCAAAGGTGGTATTTCCCCCAAATAGAGACAGAGAAAAATTTAATCTCTCGCCAACACGAAACAAACAACTGTTTCGTGTTGGCGAGAGATTCAATTTTTTCTCGGCGTATGCGTAATCTCTCGCCAACACGAAACAAACAACCTCGGAGTATGCGTAATAGATGTAACTATAAGATTTTGTATTTTTAATAGATCTTTCGTTTTTCATGTAGGCGCTCATTGGGGGAAGCCTATGTGCATCAGTGGACTAAGATAGGTTGATGATGATTATTAGGGTAGGTACCTCCCTACTTAAATATTTTTCTTTGAGCGTACCTAATGTGAATGTGATAGAAAGGTAAGTAAGCTCCCCACTTCTCCACTCTTATACTACCTAACTAAAAGCCTACACAGCACCTAGTAGGTAGGTTCTGTTCCTACCTTTAGTAGGTACCTACCTACTACCGTACCGACCGACGACCCCGTACCGAAGCACGACCGTCCAATATCTTGAATTGCCCCTTGGAGTAATTACTTCGCCTTCAAGCTCTCCTCATCCCTAATGGCCGCTGATAAATGGAGAAGCGGCAACATTGTGGCTGGACATGACTGAACTAAACGCGTGGTAGGGAGGAATACTAGACATTTCAAGGATATGACCAATAAATAAATAAATAAACAAAACAATTGTCCAGCATTATGCTGGACCATTCATACAGCCACATCTAGCCACAACGTAAGCAGCGAGTTGTGGGTAGGTACCTACGTAACTAGTAACTAGTAAGTTCGTTCAGATAGTGGCTTCACTGATACAAGTTCGTTCAGATAGTGGCTTCACTGGTACACGAGCTGAGATCATTAGTTAGCTGCCAAGTTTCATAGCAGTTCATAATTATCGGCACCGAATTTGATACCTCAAAATGTTTTTTACATTTTGATTCGGATTTTTCCTCCGATAAAGTTTGATCACCTACCTTCATACTAAATTTCAACTTCCAACCTAGGAAGTTGTTTAGGTTTTTGATGAGTCTGTTGTTAAAATGGCATTTTTCAAACCTCAATAACTCAAGAACCTATAGGTAATTTATTTGTAAAATTTAGTATTCCTACTTTATTTATGGATCTTACTAAACATGCAAAATTGCAAGCCTCAAGGTTTGATAACGTCTGAGATATAGACGGGACCAAAAGCGTGTCCAATGTTTCGTGTAAAGATACTGCTATTGCGTCGCACGTTTCTTCCTGAACTTGGCTGGACGCTCTAGCGCGCGCCTCAGTACCTTGGCTGGACGCTCTAGCGCGCGCCTCAGTACCTTGGCTGGACGCTCTAGCGCGCGCCTCAGTACCTTGGCTGGACGCTCTAGCGCGCGCCTCAGTACCTTGGCTGGACGCTCTAGCGCGCGCCTCAGTACCTTGGCTGGACGCTCTAGCGCGCGCCTCAGTATCTTGGCTGGACGCTCTAGCGCGCGCCCCAGTACCTTGGCCGGACGATCTAGCGCGCGCCTCAGTATCTTGGCTGGACGCTCTAGCGCGCGCCTCAGTACGTAGGTACGTCCTACATATACTGTAGGTACTAGGTATTAGATTTATCTACGTAGGAAACATCCACACTCGGAACGAATATCTGCAGATAAACATTTGTCTCGCGGCGAGAACCGAACTCGCAACCTTCTATGTTACAGGCGGACCTTCGCCGCTTTGCCACTGAGGTCGTCTAGTGTGGGTACACGTACCTATATGAAAACCGGTCATTAATATTAGAAAATGTTCTACGATCTGCGAAAGACTGTCGGCTGATGACGATGACGATGATGATGACGTACCTTCCGTAGTACTTATCTAATTAATTTGAAACGTAGGTATTTATATATTAGTATTATGTAAGTATTTATATCTTTATTCTATTTCTATGTACAGAACTTACATTTGGCAAGCAAGCAAGCTTCCCTCGGGAAATCAGGCATCGAGCAGGGTGTCCTATCTTTTTACGGAACCAGTAATTACCCCCTGTGGTCAGCAGAGGGAGCTTTGGAGAGGAGAATTGCTTTTAATTTTAAATACCTACCTAATTGAAGTTTAGCGTAGCAACGCGTAGCTGTCCTTCGCGTCGTTAGCCATTTTCGTAGAAGCATTTTCACGGAGGCACAGACACCTACTTATATTTTAAGTACTCAGCTCTACCTAACGTTTCGTGGCTAAGCGTAGCTTTCCGTGGCGGGTCGTAGCAGTTCGTAGTATCCCCCATCCAAGTGAAGTTCACCTTCTCCGAATTGTCACTCTTGCTACGTAGCATTTTGTAGCAACGCGTAGCTGTTCACCTACTCCGAGGGTATTGTCACTCTTACTAGTAGCATTTTGTAACGTGTTGCTGTTCGTAGCATCTCGTACCAAATTTCGTAGCAATTTGAAACACGAAAACGTGGCCATTTACATTTGGCTCGTGAAAACATTTTCACTGGCAGTAAAAAGAAACGAGTGTTTTACCAATTAAAATATGAAAACCGCGGCAGAGGTAAAAACGGGTACAGCGTGTGTACATAATGTAATTCGTCTGGTTCGTTAGCTGTGATTGCCGAGAGCAGCCCAGGTGATGGGATTACTCATTTGAACGCAGGTTTGAAAGGGTCAGTCAGTGAAAAAGTTAGATAAATCTAATGGCACCGCGACAGGCGGAAAATGCTTTTTTTGAGAAATTATCTTTACAATTCGACTTCAATGTATCAACAGCTTTAGCTAATGTTACGTAAGCGAATAGTACCAAAGAAAAACAATAATTGTTTTATCATGTGTTTTATTTGTTATCACCTTCTCCTTTCCTAAATCAAAGATGTGAAAAAATGTCTTTATTATATCAAAGATAAAATCTATGAAATACTCGTACCTTGCTCCTTGGGTTCTCGAACGTTGAACTCCAAATAAAAGGTCAGTTCGAGATAGGCTTTCGTAACATATGTACCGAATATTTTTTCATTTCGCTCGACGTGATTCGCGTGTGAATTCGCCACATTCCTAGTTTGTCACGTGGTCGTGGTACAAAGTCCGTCGGGTGTCGATCAAGCCGCCCCTGGGGAAGGCCCCGTAGCCTCCGGCCGAATAAATTATAAAACCTCTCCGGACTTACGGAATCATCGGAAAAATAACGTCAAAATGTAATCCGGGAAGTTTAGAAAGTGCTCAATCTCGTTTATTGATTAGCGCCCGGATCCAGGATAACTCGCTGAGGTTATTTTAATTTAGCTCTCCGTTCGGAAAGTTTGTTTTAAACTCTTACGAGGGTTGGCAGCCCACATAGGAGTTTAAACTCTTACGAGGGTTGGCAGCCCACATAGGAGTTTATACTCTTACGAGGATTGGCAGCCCACATAGGAGTTTAAATTCTTACGAGGGTTGGCAGCTCACATAGGAGTTTAAACTCTTACGAGGGTTGGCAGCCCCCATAGGAGTTTAAACTCTTACGAGGGTTGGCAGCCCCCATAGGAGTTTAAACTCTTACGAGGGTTGGCAGCCCACATAGGAGTTTGAAATAAACTAGTCGAAAACATTGTTGAGCATACCCATTGAGACTATTTTAATAATAGAAAACCGGTAGTTCTTCCCTTCGCTCAGATAGGTACCAGGTGTCTAGTTAAATCGAACAGGCTTTAAGGCACTTGTAACCAGAATGTTGTTGTTGTTTTTAACCTGATTAAATAATTATATCTATCCATCTCCGAACGTACGCTTCTTCAGGTTTAGCTATATATTTTGCAAAGCAATTGTCACAGACTTGCTTGCTTAGTTGGATTCTTTAAGTTCTTAGTATTATTTCTGTGTACTATAGGAGTACGTTCATCCTACGCCTACGACACAGCTACGCAAAGCACGCAAGTCGCAAGGGTCATGAAACACGCAATATTCAAGACACGCGGGGGGCGGTAGGGGTGGGGCGATGAAAAAGCTCATCACGCGGGTTCAGAATGATGCCACAATCAGCGACGACGATTTCGCTGCAAATCATCGCCGCCAACACAAGTGGGAACACAGCTGTAGCTCGGTACGGCTTATCGAGAAAGGTGCTGTTACGGTCCTGGCGACCCGTAAGTAGATGTGACTATCTGGCAGCGTGTAAGTATATGCATTCCTTTGTATGCCTATCTAGCAGCGTATGTAGCAGCTAACGAAAATCTAGAGGTCGCCATAAGCTTCTGATTATAACGATTCATAAGTAGGTACTTACTTAATAGAGTAGGAAAGTTACTTACATTCAATCTGCCGTTTTGTGATTTTAACAGTGAACTGTGTTTTGTAAAACTAGCTGATGTCAACAGCGAAATGCCGAATAGGCTAAATTATTATTCTCAAAGCATTTGCTGGAGTAAGTATGGTGTAGGTATATTAGTTCCCTAAAAAAAGCGATATACGTAATTTGAATACTAGAAATAAGAATAAACTCGCTGTGGCCACAACTAGGCTACACAAGATTAATGTATCGTTTAACGGCAATGTATACGCTTGTACAACTAGGCTACACAAGATTAATGTATCGTTTAAAGGACAATGTATACTCTTCTACAACTAGGCTACAAAAGATTAATGTATCGTTTAACGGCAATGTATATGCTTCTTCAACTAGGCTACAAAAGATTAATGTATCGTTTAACGGCAATGTATACGCTTCTACAACAAAACAACTAGAAAATTATCAATATATTATATAAATTCAAACAAATTGTCAAACATATACTTTGTAAAGGGCTTGCTAGAAAATATCAGAGAATCTAGAGAATAAAAAATGCTTGGGACGAAATTTGCTCAACTCGAAAACTACCAACCTAAGTAGGTAAAGGTTTCTTGTTCGCTTCTTTACCTCAACAAGATTGAAGTGAACAAAAATCAAAGTGATCACTTTATTTCCTAGTTTTACTTACCTACGTAATTTGAATTTTGTGACGTGTCCAAGAGTCCTGTAAGGTCTAAAGGAAATAAAGCACTTTGATCTTTGAAAACGTGTAATAAAAAATGTGAATTTTCAGATATTATTGTCGTTGACTTCACTCATACGAATCTAGACCTATGGCGCTGAACATGTGCCATTATTCGTGTAAGTAAACCATGATTCTTTTGTTTGGCATTGATTTAGAAAAAACTAAATTCTCCATCACTCACCTATGTCGCTAGGATCAACACGGGCCCTTAAGGTGCGCCACGCACTTTTGCCATAAACTGAGATTTTTCAATGAGAAGAATATAAAGGTCGTATCTCACTCTTGCAGACACAGGGACAATGCCGTCGCACACCTCTACAAAAGGTTCTTTAATTCATTCTGAACAAATAATGTGTATTTTTTCGGGACAGATACCATTGCACAGTGTCTCTTTCACAATTAAGAGATGGATTAGGTATTAACCAGCTCGTAATCCACTCGGCTAATAAAAGTCATAAGTACTTTTAGGTAGGCATCGACAGTAAGGAAACTCGGCAGGTAGGTAGGTATATCTGAAGTTTTATCATGGCTTAATTATGGACACTGTTAGATCACGTGACATTCTGAGAACTAATTCTCGACCTTAATCTTATGAGCTCTACCAACTAAACTGGAATATGAACATATCATTCACAAACTTTTGGAAAGTTGACCCTGTTCTGATTTTTTTTCGATGACCTACATAGCGAAATTTTAAATAACGAGCATTTATTTAGAAGTTGTCATACTGCGGCTGCAGGTGGCTCAAGCCCAGCCTGTGCCCTGCGTGTGCGTAACACATCCGTCGGAAGGAACACACATCCCGCGTTTCCCGAACACAATGTACGTACCTACGCATTCTCACACACGATCCTCCCACGACTCACCTATATCCTAATACGACGTCGTAGAGTCGCACTTCCTTTGTTTGAAGGTGGTCGTAAGTTGGCGGGTGATTTCCTTGCGTCGTCGCCGCGCCGCGCCGTGCCGTCTTCTTTATGTCGCCGTTTCCAGTTACTTTATTGGAGCGCCTAATGCCTCTCGGAGCTGAAATATGACTTTTATTCTACGAATAACCTTTATTCCAAGATTTTCAGTTCAAAGTGATGCATGATTGCCCAATTTGATCGCGTGCCACAGAAAATAAGCCCCATATTTTCACTCACTTCGACGTTGATATTTAAGAAATTTTACTACGTCCTCAAATATTATTTTATATCATTGAATTAGTAAGTAGCACAGGGTTGTTTTACAGACATGTATGATGGTGAGAATTCCGTTTCAAAATCAGTTTACTAACGGATGGCATCGGAATGGAAACGAATTGATGAATGTTGACAATGTTCAATAGCAGTCAGTTTACAAACGGACGGCATCGGAATGGAAACGAATTGATGAATGTTGACAATGTTCAATAGCAGTCAGTTTACAAACGGACGGCATCGGAATGGAAACGAATTGATGAATGTTGACAATGTTCAATAGCAGTCAGTTTACAAACGGACGGCATCGGAATGGAAACGAATTGATGAATGTTGACAATGTTCAATAGCAGTCAGTTTACAAACGGATGGCATCGGAATGGAAACGAATTGATGAATGTTGACAATGTTCAATAGCAGTCAGTTTACAAACGGATGGCATCGGAATGGAAACGAATTGATGAATGTTGACAATGTTCAATAGCAGTCAGTTTACAAACGGATGGCATCGGAATGGAAACGAATTGATGAATGTTGAAAATGTTCAATAGCAGTCAGTTTACAAACGGATGGCATCGGAATGGAAACGAATTGATGAATGTTGACAATGTTCAATAGCAGTCAGTTTACAAACGGATGGCATCGGAATGGAAACGAATTGATGAATGTTGACAATGTTCAATAGCAGTCAGTTTACCCGGTGAAGTGTTACGTTACGACGGACGCTTCTGTCTCTCAGCGATAATATTTCATTGAAACAGTCGCGTCGGTTCCGCTCCATGCCAGGGATGGTTCAGTGCCTCCGATACCTACCTATCAGCAGATACGTTTATTGCTCTCGTTGAAAATAATTTATCACTTTATCTCCTTTATTCTCTGGTAGATAATAAAAATAAATAAATAAAATGTCTTAACGCAGACGGTAAAATAAAATGCCCCGTTTAAAAATGTCAAACACGAGGTAATACCTAGATAGAGTCGAATCAAATAGAAATCCACGTCGCTAGTTTTATGGAGCACATCCAGAACGTGCCAAGAAAGTAAAGGATTGGCTTTTTCAGAGGTTCACTTTATAAAAGCTGCGGCGATGTAGTTAGGGATATGGGCTGGCAATCTGTCTCATGAGGTCCTCGCCCCACTTTCTGAATAAGGTGGCGTATAGTTCCAATAGAACATTGCTGAACTTGTTTTCTGTCAAGAACATCTGCATCAAATATTGAGTTTCTCTTGTACTTGTAGACCTACAATGTAGAGTAGGTGGGTTCTCTACGCAGATCTAAGCAGCAGATAACAAAGTGCCCAAGGAGCCAAAGGCCACTTCAAAGCCCCTGCCTCGTTGCAAAATCAGGTGTCTATGTAAACTCCTATAAATCAGGAGATTTCCCGCGAGCCCTTTCCGCTTAGAAATAACATCTTAAGGCACTTCACGTCGAAAGCTTTGCGCCATTTCGTCGCAATTAGATTTTTACTGCGACTTCGACCGCCATTTTAAAGCATTATTGAGTGCTCCGTAATGGGGATAACGGATAATCCACCGAGACGAGGGCTTTGCCACACATTATCGTTAGATCATTTTTCGTCAACTCACTGTTTTACCCGGCTTCCCTCGCTCGCATCGCTCATCACGGAGGCACTTACAAGCCAAAAATAACGTTGCGTATACCAGCTAACTCGTAAATTGGGTCTTATATTTACGGCGGGCATTTTAATCTAACTTTGGCAACCGCACAGAAAGCTACTCTCTCGGTGTTGCCAGGTACGGACTTATTCAAAGCAGGAAGTGGTTTATTGGAAAAATATGGGTCAAACGAGGAAGGGGTCAATTACCGCGGGTCAGTTGGAAAGTGGTCAATCATGGAGATAATTCGTAATTACATTACCGTGCCGCGGCGCAGCGCTGATTGCTAATCTGCTTAAGCCAGCTACGGACTCGCCTCGTTGGACCTCGTTGGACCCGGGCTCTCCGGTACAACTAATGCCTATTAACGATATCAATGACAACATTGAAAGCATTCGAGATATATTATAAGAGCATTGAGCATCTGAAAATCTTGAACCCTACGGTTCAAAGATTTTTAGATGTTCAAAGCTTCATACTTTTTCGCAAAAGAAAGAGTCAACAAGCAAGAAATTATTCTACCTATTCAATGAACATAATTTTAACATGCAAAAATGTAAAGGCAAAACCTGGGTTTAATTTGTTTGTAGAGCTCTTTGAGGTAACAAATAAAAGTGCTCTTGCTTTAATTTTTTCGGCATAATAACAACAGTAATCTGAGAGCCAAAATCTCGTGTTCAAATGAAAAAATCCCCACAATCTGCATTGCCGGGGTTTGTAGTACCCGCGGGTTCGGGAGGGCCCGCGGCTCGTAAAGTGTGAATTTCACGAATTATCGCCGTCGCGAGGCGTTAGCCGTGAATACAGACGTGCAGGTCTCACGAACAGCCGGACAATCTAGTAGTATGCCTAGTAGAGGAATACGTATTCCACTTTAAATGCAGGACGACACAAACTATCAATTCTTATTGTAGGAGAGAGAGAGTGAAAACTTTTCTAAAAGATACTGAAACATGTAAACGAAGCGCTCGCTGTGTGTAGCCTTCACCTTTAGATTTACTCACAAAATAGGGCCTTTGTGCTGCTGGCTTCGGCACTAACCACGGCCTCCAAAGGACCGGGTCGCCATACGGCCCGAGAAACAGGTGCCGGCCGGTACAGTACCTACAATCGACGTACAATAAACATTGTAGTACCGACGTACGTCAAACCGAACCCTGTCTGGAGCTCCGGCTTTAGCATGACTCCAGGTATTCCCATCTCTAGTAGCACCTACCTGCAATAACACTGAATGTGTGAACGGTTGAAACTCCGGCGCGTGAAGTGCGGTGCTTAATTCTTTATTCACGGTAGGTTGTTCGGTTCTGCAACCTGTCATCAGGTTTAGTGTCAATAATCTTTTGCTTAACGAAACCAAAACGAAATGTATTAGATTTATTCTACCTAATGTTAAACAAGTTCAGGCTGAAGTAAATGTTTCAAAAATTGTAGAAAGTACCGTTTTCTTAGGAATCACCTTAGATAATAAACTTCAATGGGGCGCACACATATGTAGATAAGCTATCGAAGAGACTTAGTTCTGCAGCATATGCTGTCAAAAAAATCCGTCATCTTACAGACGTGGATACATCTAGACTTGTTTATTTCAGCTACTTCCATAGTATTATGTCTTATAGTATACTACTGTGGGGGAACGCTGCAGATATTAACACCGTATTTGTGTTGCAGAAGAGGGCTGTTCGTGCTATCTATAGTATGGGTCCCAGAGAATCCCTGCGTGATAAATTCAAAGAAATAAACATAATGACAGTACCATGTCAATATATTTATGAAAACCTATTGTACACTCATAGAAATATCAATCGGTTCCCTAAAAATAGCGATGTACATAATTTTAATACATGAAATAAACATAAACTCGCTGTGCCCACAACTAGACTACACAAAATTAATGTATCTTTTAAAGGGCAATGTATACGCTTCTACAACAAAACTCCTGGTGAGTTGCAAAAATTATCAGTAAATAAATTCAAACAAATTGTCAAAACCTTCCTGTGTAAAAAGGCCTACTATAAAATATCAGATTATCTAGAGGATAAAAAAGCGTGGGACGGAATTTGCTCCAACTCGAAAAATAACAACTAACTAACTGGCTAAAGGTTTCTTCGTCGCTTCTTTACTTTAGTCTACATACCGAAGCGACTGAAATCAAAAATATCACTTTAGTGTTTAATTATTAAGAATTTGACCTTTTCTAAGTATACATTTGTTGTATTTATGAAAATAAAGAGTTTTTGACTATGACTTTTACATCGCGGTGATGGAGGGCTTGTAATGTGGGTGTTTATTGTAAGTAATCTGTGAAGGGATTGTCAGCTCATTATGTTTTGTTTTTATGTTTTGTTGGATGGTATAATTCGTTTTTCATCAGAATACGTATAAAGAGTTTTGTATATTTATAATTTTAAAGTTTATTTTTTATAATTCAATATGTTTACAGCGTTACATACAATACTGTTGAGGCTGTCACTAACATAACAGGACAATCATAAGTCGCACAAAATATGGTTGACAAAAATATTGACAGCGCCACTAAATTGTAAACCAAGAGAGATGAAATACACAGAGACATGAAAAATACTAACCAAAAGTACCTGAGTTTATTTCTAGAGCTAGGGTATAATATAACGTCTTTGTATTGTAAACGACGTTGCTCGTGTTCCGTTATCAGATTACTATCGGGTCCATTGTGTTGCAGTATTGAGTCCGAGCAACCAGCGGCGACGCGAATCATAACGAGCGGGAATAGAACCTGCGACCCACGAGCCCAGAAATACAGATAAGGTATTTGAGATGCTTTCAAAGGAAACGTTGGCTACTTTAATTAAAACATTGGTGTTATACTGATACCTATTCAAATATGATTGGAAGCATTAAAAGTCTATTAAGTACCTTGCGACTTCGTCGATCGTTCGATATTGTACGATACTACGTAGCATCTCGTAGCTGAACCGACATTGTAGATTGTATATCTCCCGTGCTAGGTCATCGCGCTGTAGGTACCTAAGTAACTACTATGAAGTGGTTCAAAGCTAAACTCAAAAGTATTCAAAGTATTTATGCGGCAATCCTATTACGATCAATCAGTCAATTCGTTTTAATCAAATCGTTAAATCAAATCGTTTATATGCGAAAGTATGGTAGCACAATGTAGATCTTAAAATTATGAAGTTCTCATACTTTTACTTATGTCATGCATGCATGTATTTAGCATGCATGTATTGTATTTAGCATGCATGTATTTTTTTAAAATTTAATGCATACGAGAAGCAAAAACAATATTCAATATAAATTATTTGAAATTAAATTAACAAAATCAAATCAATAATGAAATTAATAAAATAAATAAAATTCGAGTAGAGTAGCTAAATATGTCACACATAATAAAAAAAAAGTCCTTTTTTGTACTCCATTAATAAATCCTTAATTCTACAGAATGTCGTCGAGTGATATTGAAGATTTTATGACACCGCCAGTAATTAAAGAAACAGCTCAAGCAGTGATTGAGAACCTATAACCCGGGAAATCCAGAAATAAATACAACAATACTTATGAGGACTTTGTGTATCGGAAAAACGAGAAAAGTGCAACTTCTTTTTCGGAAAATGTTTTATTTTACTCGTAGGTGTTGTATAAAGCACTATGTATCACTCAGGAGAAAGTGCGATTCCTTCCTCGTGTGTTTTAAGGCCAAATGACACACTCGATAGGAATCAGTCACTTTCTCACCTCGGTGAACAATGTACTATTCAATTTAAATAAGTGTAACGTTATCATATCGTCGGGAATTTTATTATATGTAGTATGCTGTCATTAAATTTTCGTTATTTCTTATTGACTTCATGCTGTTTGGTAAATTGAGTTTTTTATTAATTTAAGGTCTCTTAGTAGTCGACTTCGAAATACTTGTCGTCTAACATAGAGGTGATTAATCAGGGTATAAAGTGACGCACACAGTTCTCTAGCAGATTTTTCTACATCCTTATATCGCATCTGGTTGGCCAAGTCTTGATTTGCATTTACTCATCGATATGATATGTACTACGCACATTTACTCGTTTAGGCTGTCAAATCATGACTTTGGCTGAGTCATGATTTGGCAGCCTTAACGGGCGGACCGTTAGAGTGGAACATACCACATCCTAGTTGAGAGCTAGATAATTCGTCTAGTATTTCTTCGACGCCACATCCATTGTAGCGAGCGCAGACTCCACCGTGTAGTGTAGTGCCCCTGATTGCTAAGACGACGCTCAGCAAATTGTGCGCTGTAATTGGAAACGCCGCCGCGATGGGCTCTTAATGCACATGTCCGCTGGCGGCACACGAGGCCAATATCAGAGCTATATTTTATTATTATTTTAACTTTTATAATCTTACAGGGATATTCTCCTTGGTCGGACAAATCATCGGGTGTGGCTTGAATGGAAGACTGCAGACTGTGTCTGTGTGGTTGATTAAGTTGGCGTGTAAAAGAGTGTCACTTCGGCCCGGCCGATGAGTGGGTGACGTGTGGGTGTCTACGGACTGTACGATGATGATGATTTTTCTTTTGTGTTTTAGGCGGCGCAGGGCATGTCAGTGACGATTTGTATTGTGTCGGAGGCCAAGACTGATTGATTATGGTGTTGCACTAGAAAAGTGTGTAGTATTTTTATGGGTGAAAACTATGAACGTACATTGTTAACGTGTACCTAACTATGAACGTACATTGTTAACGTGTAGGTGTAGGTGTACATAACTACTACTACTGTTAGGTAATATATTACCTAATAGTAGTGATATATTACCTAGTAGTAAGAGATGAGGCAGATCTGGACAAAATATTAAGAGTCATTAACTTAAACACGGGAAAGATCTTTAAAAAATAAAAATGACCAGATGGTGTAATCTGGGAGCGCAGAATAATCTCCTGTCCGCTACAAATGGTGGCACCGTACAAAAATTTAACGAAATCTCTCTATTTACAGCTGCAAATTACATTCAGGCGCAGACGCGTTGCACTACGGTTTGAATTTACTTTAATTATTGCCAACTTTGTGAAGCTAAGGGAAACATAGTTACCAAGTCCACGAAGATGAGTCGAGGATAAAGCTTTTATTTAAGTTAACTTCCATTAGTCAGGGTAAACAAAGCTCCATAGCTGGCCCAGCTGTGCGATTACGCAAAACCACCCATCCTATATTGACATTTGAAAGCCCTTTGAATGGCCTTTGAATGGCCTTCGTAATTTGCTATTGTATGGATATGACCATCGAAATGACTTTCAAGGCCATTCAAAGGGCTTTCAAATTTCTATTATAGGATGGGTAATAATTGCGTAATTGCACAGCAGCTTGATGTAAAACTTATCTTACGTTTCTTTCTGGTCCCCGTTTATTTCCTAAGATACGAAAAAGAAAGGACCACCGAAATAAGTGAAATGGACGGTAGACGAGTGGTGGTGGACCTGCGTGTTCTGTTGGGCGCTGTGTCTATAGCTTTACTTTTCGTTGCTTGTTTGTAGATACTTTACAAAGAAAATTACATTATAACAATAGAAACAAATTCGATTTAGTATACATATACAAAACAGTTGAACTAGCTGCAGACTGTTGTAAACAATCTAGGGGTTGCTTATTTGTTGAGTTACCGTTTGAAAGCTACAGGACAAGGAACAAAACTCTTATTAGATTTGCGTACCCAAAACGTGAAAGCGGGACCCTATTACTAAGCCAATGAAATCAATTTGTTAATTATTTGTATAATTGACAAAGGTCCGAAACCCTCGGGCTCGGCACGCACTTGACGGATCTTGTTTTTGGATACATATGTACAAAAAACTGTTTTTTAGGGTTTCTTTTGTGAAATAGTTTTGTAAGATGGAACGGAATCCACCAGGTGCGAGTCGACTCGCACTTGACCGGTTTTATTACAGGAACTTTACTATTAAGTGCTACTTTGTTCGACCTCTGTTCAACAGAAAAACTGTTCAAAAGGAAGACATTAAAAACTTTTATTACAAAATTTCATTTTTACGTCTGCACTTGCAAAATATTTTAGGACTAATAAATCCTGAGCATACTCGGGGATTTTGTTTAAATTAGCCATAAAACGCGCGAATGTCAATTCTGGAAGGTGTAAAACTCCTGTAAAAGATCAAGAAGAATTTCTACACAACATTTTAAATGAATTATTATTATTTCTCGTTACAATCTTGGAATAAATTAATCTTTAAATAGTGACGAGATCTTTAAAGCACCATTTGGCAAGTTGAATAGTAGACGTTCTTCAGAAACCAATAAATTTAAATTGTCAACAATAGAGTGCACTGCAGTATTTGAAGTTCGTTAAAAGACGGACGAAAGGCAGGAATAAGGTCTAATTGGGGCTCCATCGAAGACTAATTGTGCCGCCCGGCGCCCTCCGTTAATTGGCTTACGCAGACTTACTACGACGTCGCGTTGTTGTCTGTTGTGCTCGATATGTCGTCGGGACGTGTTCTTCCGATCCGTCCGATACTATCACAGACATCTCTCGGAGGCTGTTTCTTACAGAGACAATTACATAGGTTATCCTTTTCCTGTTTACTTTGGTATCATTGTAATTGAGTTCTATGAGGGTTATGGTTACAATAATTGACTAGGATAACGAGAAATATTGGTAAGTATTATATTTCTTTACTTCTGTTTGGTATCAGTATCTCAGGCATACAAGTATTTTATTTAATGGGTACTAACTAGATACAAGATCTCTTTGATAAATGTTCTAAATTTAATTTAATTTAATTTCAAATGAAACTTATACTACTAAGCTCCCGGCGCTGACTGTGTCGGCGCGGCGTCGGACAAACTCCTACATTAGTTCGTGTCGTTATCCTGGCGGTGCCGTCTTCCATTGTCGCAGCTCAATGTAACAGTTTACTCACGCTGCTCTTATTGTTCGACATTCAACGTGAAAATTAAAGAACAAAGAATTCGCTACTTAAGTATTTAAGTATTCGAACATTGCACACAGTCCGTGCAGTCCAATCTAATAGAAACAGCTAGAGTTACAGCAAAATCAATATCCGAACATACAAACATTTGCGTTTAGTGCTAGTATAAAAAGCAGTGCCGTTTATTTGCGCTCTCGTATGGAAAACCAATAAGCTGGTCATGTGTACACAGCACACACAGCCGGCTGCGCCACGGGCGGCGCCCGGCGGGACACGTGCTCCGTGTCGTGCGCTGAATACTCGCACTTGACACTTTACTCTGCAAGCGAGGCAGGCTTTTTTTTAAATAATAATTGAAAGATGCAGTGTCGCGGTGTCCACACTGCATTGGATTGAAGAGAAAAAAGTTCTAAACCTGGCCACAGTTTTTATAATACTATACTAGTAGCCTGGGTATTTATGGAGGCACATTCTTTTGATTCATTTGGCGAAAACCATGGGTTTGATTATCGTATGTTATTTTTACACAAAACACTACTTTACAAACATAAAACAATAGTTAACAATCGTGGTAGAGCTATTTTCGTAGCACCTATTTCGTAGCGTTTTCGTTTTCGTAGCACTGAAGGCATTGCAGGGGTTAGCCTAAAAGTTTCTTGAATCCAGAGAAAGCTGTACGTACTTACATATAAAATAAAATCTGCTGCAATCAGACCCAAAATAAACCTCTCCCCAAACTTAAAAGGTTTTCCACGTAGAGCATATAACAATTTAAAGGCTCTTACCGGGACATAAAGTAGTTGCTATTTACAGGCTTCCCTCATTAAAAGCGCGCCATAGATCTCGCGTAAACGCTGACGCGCAGATTTACGGCCGCGGGCAGACGCTGGCGTTTTAATGCCTTTCCTGTCCAAGAACTAATACACACGTTCATTTCATTCATGAATCGTTCGAGTTGTAGAGCACGATTCTACGATAGAACATTTCGTGGAAAATATTTTTAATAAATATTCTTAGAAGTATGGTTGTTTTAATTAAATGCTGTTATATTGTAACATAATTCCAGTTTCGCGTAAATAACTTTATATTTGCGATATTTGAGCCGGGTGCCCTCTGAGTTTGAAATAATTTGAGAATCGGTTCAGTTGCTACGTAATGTAATGTGAATACCGGGTAATATACCTACATTGCTGCATTGGTTTCTGTTTAGAACTATGTAGATTATTGATTACTAGTTTCTGGCCGCGAGTTCGCTCCGGCGCGGCGTTTCTATGGAAACTTTTATAGGTTATTTCTATCACATGGGATCTGATTTATGCGGTAAAGAGCCTAAGTTAGATTCCAGGCTTAGGTGGATCAGAGCTTTCAAACAGCACAAAAATGTGCATTCAAATATTAGGGACTTTAACTGAAATATGTATTTGGATGCATTTCATATTGACTGCATCAGATGACAGACAGCTCGCGGGACACTCGGCTTCAAACGTTTGAAGGAGGTTTGTCACTGTAATATGTATCTAAAGATAACGATAAGTTAAAGCCCATAATTGAATGCACATTTTTGTTCTACGTGGTACCGGCGTTGGATGAATGTGTGCAGAGTTAGAGCTCTCTATGCAAAGTTTCCGCCCGACCCGTTCGATAGTTGTGGCGTGAAGATGTAACGTACATCCGAGCATCCATCCCAGCTTTGCTTTACTTGAGGCTTCTTTGTTTACGAGATGGTCTAAGACTGCGGCCTAAACAAAATAACGAGCCTTCGCCCTGCAGTGTCATGTCATTAACTGAAATAAAAATAACTATCATACCTAGGTACCTATACATAAGAGAAAGCGTTTAATTGTAAAGCCTGTTCCAGCAGCGTCATTGCGCGACGGAAGCAGCTCAGTCCGCCGCGGCCGACGGCGGCGCGCTCGTTTGCATTAATGGTCCCGTCTTTGAATCAGATTACGGCATGCGCCAGACAAAGTTGCTTTTAAATCCTCATTCTTCTTCGGAACATCTCCATTAAAATGTAATTATAAAGAAACGTGTCGATAAGACTAGCCTGGGTTTACAAACTGATTCTAATAATTATTATCATTTCTATATTTTGGATACGGCAATATAAACGCAAGCGAAAACATGTATGAGTAAAATATCTTAACTGATGATACCTCACACTTGAACCGTTGCGGTGGTGCAGCCATGTCGAGGGTTTAAGAGATAAACGCGCGCACTCCAAAAGGGTTTTTGAA
The DNA here is from genome assembly GCA_963662085.1 of Eupithecia inturbata. Taxonomy (NCBI): domain Eukaryota; kingdom Metazoa; phylum Arthropoda; class Insecta; order Lepidoptera; family Geometridae; genus Eupithecia; species Eupithecia inturbata. The sequence goes on along the minus strand of OY759180.1, from coordinate 526,620 downwards.
TCCCATAGGATCACGCCAACTTCCGGGTGTTCGCTACGTAATAAAACGAAGAAGATGTAGGCAAATAAATCTCTACGTGACTGACAAGCGCGCACTTCAAAACGCGGGGTCTACCCTGGTCTAGTAAACTGGACTACCCAAATTTAATCCTAATCTAAACTGTAGTTCACACATTTTCATTTCTTCTATAGAATTTTATCCAAGTTTCGAATACCGCACGAAACCAACAATGGGCCACTTCCCAAGTAGGTACTATTAAGTTTTTGGGGTCGGAAGTAGGTTAGCTGATCTATGAGAGTTGAAAGTACAAAGCGTTATGATTCGTAAAAGGTCGGGAGATCTGTAATAGACTCGGGCCGACTCCACCAACGTAATAGACTCGGGCCGACTCCATCAACGCAATGAAACCTGAGAATGAAACGAACACTTACCCACCGTACGCCGTAGGTACATAAGTTATTTGTAGAAAAGCAAACAAGAGATTTGACTTTGACTACGACCTTGTTGGTTGATATTATCAGATTGTTGTGATAATATCGACGAACAAGGTTGTACTCAAACATTATGATGACAGGAACAAAAATAATCAGCTCCAACCCAAGTGCTGATTTGTTGATCTTTATCAGCGCAAGTAATATAAGATCGCTTCAATAATGCCAAAGATTCCAGCAACGATTACCTACTACTTACATATATCAAAACAATCGAAGACAACTCGTAGTATAAAAGCGGCGCGTCGCGTCGTACGATAAAAAGCATTAGAACCGTAATGACACGTTTCTAAAATAACGCGGGAGTCGAAGTGGTTATGGTTATAGCAATTTTGGCATTCAGTCAGGCACTAGAGCGTGTCAGGCACTGAAGCCGAGGAGGGGTAACCATGCACAGGGCCCTAGTGATACTACGGTGCGATAGGTGATCATACTCGTATGGGTATTGCTATAGGTAGTTACTGAATATGTTGTGAAAAGTGACAAGAGATTTTACCAGGAGATATGCAGCTTGAACCTCCAGTGTACATAATACCTCCTCCGATGCGAAAACGACTAATACCAATTCACCTAGTATGATATCATTTAGATAGATGGTAGAGACCTGCTCAAGACGACTGGGACGTAGAATGTTCTCTCTCCAAGGAAAATAGGTTCAGAGAAGGGCACATTGAAGGCACAAAGGGTCGTTTACATGAGGTATGGGCGCGGTAATGCTCCTTGCGCCTCAAGTGCCGTAAAATGTTATGTATTGCGCGGTAAATTTGACTCGCCCTCATAAAAGCGCGGCACTTCATTAGTCCGATTATAAGACAATCCGCAGCTGGATTACAGACTGTTTAAACTCATAATGACTGACCAAAATTACCGGGAATCACGTCCCAGCTACCCGGGGATTTAAGATATCTTGTTCACTAGTAGATGAAATGAAACTGAATCATTATAAATTCCATCTACCGAAATCTTAGAAACGAACCTTTCCAACTTAGAAAGTTTCGATGTTGTACGAGTGTGGTGGAATAAATGGAAACGAACATTTGACCAGACATTGCATTTGGCACTGAATCGTTCCAGAATTTGGTTTCCAACTGAAATCTGAAATGGTCGCTAAATTCCCGTCCACACTAAAACAGATTGTGGTATTCGGATTTCACTATTGGTTTTAGCGCTTCAAACAAATACACTTAGCTCGAACTATCGGAAACCAATAACTCAACTTTACCTCTACTCATTGTACAGAAGGATTACTTCCTCTTGTTTGTCGGGAGGTGGGGCCGTAAGCAAATCCTGCCAATAACAGCTAAAATAGCCCGAATATGGACCTAAGAATTACTTCGACCTTTCTCTAATATTGTCTCAGTAAGCGGATTTTCCTTATGAAGAAGTTTCTCTGTAAATATGCTGGGGGCCATAGATAACGGCGGCGCGCTGTTTACCGCCATTATGTGGAGCAGCCTACGTTTTGCAGGCGCTGGGAGCTACGCTTGCTGATATCGGGGTATATATTTACTTATGATTAATTCAATGCCCTCCAGTGCAGAGACATGTAATGCGGTTATTAAAATATATAATATATAATAGGTATAATTTTCTTATAAAAAGACCGACCGAGCTGTTTAAGCAGAGCTTTAATTATGAAACTGTAAAGTAAAAAGAAAATCCAATTTAATCCATTGCTAAAATTGATATGTTGAAGAATTTATCTTATGAATCGTGATACTCTGTTCGTAGGCTCGGTTATGGTTATGTGCCAGTAAACATGTCCCGCTGCCTCATGGCCTTATGGACCAACTTAAACACTTCCGCCAAAGTTACGGCAATGTGCGGTTTCCTCTGCCGTTAATTTCGGAAGTACTATAACCGGAAGTCCATTGGGATAAATAACACAGTCAAATGACTAATGGTATTATTTTATGACTTTGTTTTACTGGCCTCGCTTATGGTTATTTGATGAAATTGACCAATTTAGACATGTTCTGTTATGTTACGTACTATGTGTCATGTAAACCCTGGGTGACGCTACAAGTTCTAAAGTACCTGATATCTATTAAAAAGAAAAGAGTGACGCTGCATTAACCCGAGCAGAATTTAAAAAGGCAAGGTGATACTTTTTAATTGAACTTTCTAGGGTGGCGTCTTTAATTAAAGTTAGTCTTGGAAGTATCGAGAGCGACGTTATATAATAAAAAATATACCTTAAATTTATAGTTGTAACAAAACAAAACCCAACTTAATATGTGCATGGATTTTTTGTTATTCATAAAAATACTCAGCGTTCGTTTGTCCACCATCTTTAAATGGAATTAACCATCCCGATTGCCATCATTAATTTTTTGGCAATAGGTTCAATCTTAAAATCGAGCAAATTCAAAGCTATCGAAAAGAAACTTACAAAAATAGCATTGGTCCTAAATCACCCAATAACTCTATTTTCCACTGCTGAGCATATTTTTGGAAAAATATTTTAGAAAAAATATCATCACCATATTTTTTTCTTTATTCTCTCTAAGTAAGAATTCCAATTTAAAAATATTTTTCATCAAAGCTTGAGATCTTCGCTCGTTTTAATCTAATAGAAGTCGGACTCGGAGCAGTTGACAAGAGTGAGTCGACTTTTGAGGTTTTTGTTTAAGTTATTTTATGTGAAAACGTTTTTTAAGTTAGGTTAGACTTTAGCGGGTACACCAAAACTTGCAAGGTACAAGTCGGTTATATAATCTGATACACAATCTTCAGTCCGATATTTTTAAAATCACCACAAATCATAAAAACAAAACTTAATTCGCTATTTATTGTGATGGTGTGAACACCCGCGAATACATCATCATAGTTATAAAATATATAGGCCTCGGTAGGTTTCCTATGTTATTGCAGCTAGATAGTCTCGCCTTATCTCGCCTCTTCGCCTGAGTCGTTTAGATTTTATTGAATAAAAAAAAAATGTTGAGTTCACATAAAGATCATCATGTTGCAGAAGTACCTATGTACGAGCATCTTTCTAACTTAGCTCAGAGTTTATCCAGCTAAAAAGCTTTTAGCAGTTACCACGGAGTCTTGATGTTCAGATAGAAAACGTTAAACTAATTTCTCTTCTTAGACGATTTCTACGGATCCCTGAAAAAGTAAAAAAGAGTTTGCAAAAGAGGGTAGTTATAAGAAATCTATTTCACGTTTGGTCGATTCCGAAGGCGATAGCCGCCACCGCCGCCACCGCCGCCGCCGCCGCCGTCGCCGTAAATGTCTTGGCTGACAAAGGGGTGAGGTTTCGTTTCTATTACTTTACGAGGAGTAGGTATAGATAGTGAAGTATCAACTCTTATGTACTGCTGGCGACGAATGGCCGTTAATGATGTGTGCTAATATGAATAATTGAGTATGAGTATTTTAATGAAAGTGGATAAACAGGACAACGCAGACCGAAGTGCCGCGATAGCACTGTCGCGAGCCGATATCACGTAGAGCTCGGTTAGCTTGGGACTTTGTAGAGCTGTGCACAAAACAGATTTATTAAACTGACTGTGTATTTTTTGCGTGAGTTAATATTTTCTCTATGCTCGCGCTGATGTAACGTAAAAGCATCCAGCCCCGGGCCATTATTCATTTGTTCGGAAAACAATGCCGTTTGCAGAACGAAATGTGATCATTACAGACATAACTTTTTGTAGGTCCGTGAGGCAGAGTAGGTACATTCTCAGCGCTTTCCATTACGAAGTAATGCCCGAAAGCATTTGTTTTGTAGGTCCGTGAGGCAGAGTAGGTACATTCTCAGCGCTTTCCATTACGAAGTAATGCCCGAAAGCATTTGTTTTGTAGATCCGTGAGGCAGAGTAGGTACATTGTCAGCGCTTTCCATTACGAAGTAATGCCCGAAAGCATTTGTTTTGTAGGTCCGTGAGGCAGAGTAGGTACATTCTCAGCGCTTTCCATTACGAAGTAATGCCCGAAAGCATTTGTTTTGTAGATCCGTGAGGCAGAGTAGGTACATTGTCAGCGCTTTCCATTACGAAGTAATGCCCGAAAGCATTTGTTTTGTAGGTCCGTGAGGCAGAGTAGGTACATTCTCAGCGCTTTCCATTACGAAGTAATGCCCGAAAGCATTTGTTTTGTAGATCCGTTAGGCAGAGTAGGTACATTGTCAGCGCTTTCCATTACGAAGTAATGCCCGAAAGCATTTGTTTTGTAGGTCCGTGAGGCAGAGTAGGTACATTCTCAGCGCTTTCCATTACGAAGTAATGCCCGAAAGCATTTGTTTTGTAGGTCCGTGAGGCAGAGTAGGTACATTCTCAGCGCTTTCCATTACGAAGTAATGCCCGAAAGCATTTGTTTTGTAGATCCGTGAGGCAGAGTAGGTACATTGTCAGCGCTTTCCATTACGAAGTAATGCCCGAAAGCATTTGTTTTGTAGGTCCGTGAGGCAGAGTAGGTACATTCTCAGCGCTTTCCATTACGAAGTAATGCCCGAAAGCATTTGTTTTGTAGGTCCGTGAGGCAGAGTAGGTACATTCTCAGCGCTTTCCATTACGAAGTAATGCCCGAAAGCATTTGTTTTGAGCGTTTACAAAACATAATATCTCAAACTAAGCGCGGCAGCCGAACGGAATATTTCTAGGGCCATTAGGCTTCGGAGGACATGTTATTAAATTCTGTGGAGAGCGGGCGTTCTCAGATGGTTTTTAAGATTTAAGGGGCTGGTTATTAAATTGGAGACGGCGTTGAGTGGAAATCATTTAAGAGCCAAAAATACGACACTGTGGGCGCCCGGTTCCTAGGAAGATGGAAGACTTCTGCGTTACTAATTATGTATCTTGTAAATTATTTCGAAAAATCTCGTTACTATTTTGTCGTCAAACAGCATAGTTGATTTTCAACTGAAATAAATAAATTGCGCTATGTGCATACATCGCCATTTATTTATTATATACAGCAAATATGTTTCTGCATAGCTAGAGTTATTATTTTGAGCGACCAGATGATAAATTGATATCTTCTAAAAGTTAAAATGCCTTGACTCCAAGTTTATTTATTCGTTTCCAGTTTATTTAAGCGAAGAAAAAATCACCCCCTTTCTGAATAACGCCATCCACTCAACAGCGCGTTAATGAAACCATTGTAATTTAAACTCTATTTACCGGATGATAAAGCTTGGTGTCAAGGAGCACGATGCAGTGTCAAATCACCGCCGCGTCATAAATCCACAACGACACTTTGTTACGCGATGTAGGCGATCCATCATTCACGAATACTGCGGAATTCTTAGCGCTCGAGCCAACTTTATATCGCCATTATTTTACAACCGTTTATAACTTTTGTTTTATCCAGTTTTACGATGATAGAGATGAAAATGTTTGATGTTCTATTTTAACGGCGTAACAAAATGTGCATTTATTGGCGCATTTCATGACGGCAAATGTATATTTTTATGTGAATTATGTAAATTGATTTGTCCCTGTTATGAATTTAGACTAACAAAAATTTATTTGCGATAAAAACCACGGGTAAATCTGAAAGAAATTAATCGAAAATTAAAAAGAAATTAAGGAAAAATAAGTGCCTTGACTGTAGGATTGCTCGAGCTACATCGGATTATCCGTTAATTCAATCTTTTTCAATAAACCCGCCATTGTGCCGGTGACGACCCAATGAATATTGAATATGGCGCAAATAACTTCCTTTGTGAGCCCAATATAATTTTATTTAATCTAAAAACTATTTGACCGTAAAGTGGTTTATAAAAATGCATGAGAGAGCTCAGCACGAGCCCACGGATGAAATAATCTCATCGCCACGAGAATTAGATTAAAAGTTCGCGAGGGTAATGAATTTCACGTGGGTCTGTAAAATCACAAAATTGTGCCAAATTAACTTATTGGCTGCGGTGTTTTTGTATAAAGTTATTGGTTGTATTTCATTTAAATTTTATGACGTAAATGTTGGAAGTTGTTTCCTAAATTACACGATACAGTCAACCAACGTATTTTTTTATTGTGTAGAAGCTTTTATACCACCCAATACTATTAAGAAGATAAAACAAATGAGAATATAAAATAAAACATGTCTATCTTCGCCGTCGACATGTTTGTAACACGGAACAAGTTGTCCTTGCTTCCTTGCTCAACCTACTTTTCGATATTCAATCTAGTTATCTCAACTCTCCCCATAACCCTCTATTTTTGCTTCGACCTACAGAAAGGCACTTAATCCTCAACTCTTAATCTAAAATTCAAACAAATAATACAGGGTCATAATAGCTAAATCAGCAAGTTTTGTATGAACAACTACAGCAAGTTTGAAAATCCCTCTCATGATTAGTATGATGGTGTCCGTAAGGATAGTGTGGGGACCTGTCAGTGACGTCATCGCAGTGATTTATCAACTGGCCGGCACCCGAGGCCCGCTACATCACTCAGCATGCCGGGTGTTGCTTTTTATTACGTCACCAGTCCAGTCAGTGTTGAGCTTTATTTACATGGAATAACATAAATTTTTGGTTTAGTTCTTTGGATCAATTTACATAAGATAGATTTTAACGGTGTACGTGGCAATCTAGTGCGTTGGTTTTCATCATATATTCAAAATAGTTCACAAAAAGTAGTTGTCAATGGACATCAATCTGGCAGCATAAGGGTAACATCTGGGGTTCCTCAAGGCTCTATCGCTCTCCCCTATTGTAGTAGTAGTAGTGTGTAGTTGGCCCTTCCCTACTTATTATATTTTTAAATGACATTGGGCACTGTTTTAAAAATTCTAACTTCTTGCTATACGCAGATGACCTTAAGCCTTATAGAATTATTTCAAATATCAACGAGTGCATTGCTCTTCAACAGGATCTCGATCTCGCTTACGTGTTACTGTACTCACAACAGAATTCAATGAAGTTTCCCCTAGCTAGTGCAACTACGTCAACTTGGCAAAATATACAAATATTGTAACAAATTCGACTGCATTGAACCAGTGCAGAGTATTTGTTACGCTGTCCCTAGAACATTACATACCAGAAAAGAGCGTGCCGGTCGCTTATTTGCACTCAATACGTGCCGCACTAACTCAGGAGTGTGTACACCAATTAGAAGGATGGTAGAGTCGTATAACAAATATTTCCTAGACATTCATTGATATGTTTTTGTGCAGTGAGAGTAAATTTAAAAAGCTTATCTTACACAAACTATAGTGTAGCAGTTTAAATTTGATTTAATTGTTTATTTGTTTTTTTTTCCATGTAAGTAATTTATTTTTCAACTTCCTCATAAAGCAATCTGTGAATTGCGTCGTGGGCTGCATTATCATATTATTTTGTATACTGTCCCGGTGAGAGAGATCGGTTCAGTGACTTCCCGGTTTTAGTAACACGGGGGAACCTTGTTCGTGATTGTTCAAATAAAGACACGTTTTAAATAAATTACAATTTTAATTATTTATATCAATTAGTGAGCCCGAGGGGCTATGAAGTAAATGACTAAAATAAACTAACTTTGCCAGGCTAGAACGTGGGTATGTTAAATCCTACAGAAGGCTGATTCTACCGGGTTAAGTCTTCTCCTTGTTTTTCCTCTTCCACAGTACTCTCCTTTTAGTGCGCCGCAGGTGTAGTTGCAACCCGACGGCGAAAGGTCCAAGTGCTGGCAGTGCAAATGCAAAAGAGGACAGCTCGTGAGAAGTCCGGCCGGAGAGGAAGACTGCCCTAGGGTGGACTTTGAACCCTGGAATGCGCATAAAAGCTAGGCATTACAGCCAGGTCTTTGTAGGGTGATGCGCTCCCACGGCAGCACAAAAGCAAAACCACTAGATATTTAAGATGCCGTGGAAGTCACAATCAGAACGGGAGATGGATTTAAGAAAACGTGAAAAGATGAGTTTACTAAGAAATTCTTAGAGTATTCTTAGTAAGAATACAGAATGAAATGAAAAGAAATGAAACTACATAGAATATTTGCAAATGTTGGTAATGAAAACCCTAGCCGTGAACAGTATTGAGAGATGACATGGCGAGATGAAAGCAAGCCCATGTCATTATTTGAGCATTGGAGTGAGTGTTTACAGCCTACATTACAAATCAGTGCAAGACTTACCCAACAAGGGCTTATAACATTTCACAGGTTTTTATTAGAATATTGTCTAATCCTAAGATTGCAGTAAAAAACGAGGAAACACAGAGATCGATAGCCAGAGTATATAATGGCGTCCCTGTCCGTCTCCTGCGCATTGAGAAAGTGACACGTCCAAATCCAAGGCCATAGACAATTCTCGGAAGTGTCGCGAAACTAGCAGCGTGTTGACGAAATGATCTATGGTCCGTCATTCTAGACTAACAATTAGTAGATTAACTAATTATTTGAATGAAATAAAATAAAATTTGCAATCGATAAAATATGTACGTTACGTTACAAGTTACGTTACAGCCTAATCTAGTTGTAGAACTATACATTTAGTAGCCGCTAGCTTTTCCTGAATAAATAAAATATCTGCTCTTGCAAGTAAAATGATTTGACAGTAATTGTACTTAGTTAAACGTTACACGTGTCTGAAGAGAGTTTTTGACTGATCGCAACCTTATTAAAGCGCATTCTAGAACGGAACCGAGTTGAGCCTCGGTCTCTTGATCACACACAATGCACAACGCGGACACATGGATGCGGCGCCGCGCCGGACACATGTCATAATCGTATGAAAAACGTCTAGAGTGGTATTTTGTTCCGTCGAAGTCTGCGTCAGCGGTGAGGGGCAAGCGCGGTGAAGTGGGGAGCAGGTAATCCGCACTATGCGGCGTCGTGCTCTTCACAACGCTGCGGTGTGCTTCGCGGCGTCAACAATGGATTTGTTTGTGCCGCATACCGCTGCGTGAAATGACCGTTTCTCCGCACAGACAGGTAACGTTGCGTCATGATGCTACGTTGTGCCGCATACCGCAGCGTTGTGCGTCGCGAACAAGAGACCAAAGCTTTAGTTTACTCTAGAACCTATTCGCCACCGTCTTTTGTTTATTAGTAAGGTCAGTGCCTTATCACCAACATATGGTGACGGATTAGAAGAGAACCTTCCTAACTGAAGCAAATAGACCCTTTTGAAATGTTGCTCTTTGTAATTCTGATTCCAACTTGGAAATAACAAACTCCATGAAAGTGGCCCCTAAGTCAATAAATGTTTGTACAAAGCGCTTTATCATCACTTTATTGATTGTTGGTCATTGTTGCCGGCGACTGAATGTGTACCTACACCACTCCACTCCACTACGATACGAACCGCAAAGCCAAACGATACAATTAACAACAACACAGCGGTGGGCGTTCATTAGCGGGGCGTCCCGGTCATAATTCTAGGGAATCGAACCCACACTGCACGCACGACTCACTCATTCAAACAAACAGCCGTTTTCGACCCACTGGAGCTGTAAAGCCCCGTATTTACTCAATTGTAAAAGGTTTTAATCAGTGTTGGTTGTCTTTAGGGCCTGTTCAGAAAAGACGCGTCGCGCTCGTGCGCTGTTCTTACAGAGTGAGTTACAGCGATGTTTAAATATAAGTAACCTTTAAATCCGTCCGCATTTTGCCCATATCATGGCAAACATTCTTTGTGATGACAATTTGACAGCCTTGACAGCTTTGACAGCATACAGTATTCGTGTGTACGGTACACGCCTAGGCGTAAGGTAGGTACATTTCCTTGCCGGTAGCCGCATATCCTCGATGCTTATAAAGTCAGTAACAGTGGACCGACCAAAACACACGAATATGGCGCCAATTATTCAATTCAATTAGTTTATTTAAAACCAGACATAACATCACAGAGAACTCCAATGCGTTACATCTAAGATCCACACCTACTTGCGTTACATCTAGAATCCACACCTACTTGCGTTACATCTAGGATCCACACCTACTTGCGTTACATCTAGGATCCACACCTACTTGCGTTACATCTAGGATCCACACCTACTTGCGTTACATCTAGGATCCAGACCTACTTGCGTTACATCTAGGATCCACACCTACTTGCGTTACATCTAGGATCCACACCTACTTGCGTTACATCTAGGATCCACACCTACTTGCGTTACATCTAGGATCCACACCTACTTGCGTTACATCTAGGATCCACACCTACTGGCGTTACATCTGTGATCCACACCTACTTGCTAGGTCCGTAAAATAGAAATACCTTATCGAATATAAACAAAGAAAACTATGTTAACAACATGACACGCCTACAATTCGGAAAGCATACCAATCTGAGCCGGCCCTTATTTTGAATCAACTGAGCGTTAATTTCGCAAATTAACTGATTCATTTTAAATCAAAACGTCGATATTGTCAACAAGTTTCAGATTTGAAAAGCAATCAAATTAATTGGGTTTCTGAAGGACTCGCCTGAGCTTTGAAACTTAATTAGTCATAAATAGGCACTCGTTTAGTTACATTTGTATTTAGCCTTTTTGGCTTAGCAATTATCCAATCCAGAGGTTATCATTGATAATTTCTGAATAAATTGTGAAGTCAACTACTCAAATAGTAAAGGGAGAAATGAAAGAAGGCCTAAGGCCTTCTGCACTTACCCGGAAGTAAGTGTCTTAAGAGATGTAAATAGATGACATGGATCAGTTGAGCTACCTCTGGATTGTTTGCAACAGTCTCCAGTGGGCTCAATTGTTTCAATTGTAAATACTAGTATTTACAATTAATTAGTTTTTATTATTTGACTGTACTTTTCTTTGTTACAGTAGATGACTCAAATAGTAGGTAAGATAGTTTGATTATGATTCTGTGTGTCAGAAATCAGAATGCAATGTAACCTGTCAAGAACGCGCCAGCTTTGGTTGAAGGACCTTTAACCGAATATTCAGATATCTGCTACACGAGTGTTATTTTGCAGTTTGCTGCCTTTTTGTCTGTTGATCTACAAAACTTGTACACTTACGGAAGTGTTTTGCATCAGTCATTCGGTCACGTCTTAAAACTTCCAAACTTTGGACTCAGAACCCATTAAAAAGTTTAACAATACCTCTACAATCCAGTTTATTCCAGAGCCCTGAAATTGAGGCCAGCGCACGTACGGCACTGCACGGCGAGCTGCAAGAGGCAGGAATATTACGTGGGGTTCCGGACGTTGCGAACTCTTGAGACAGGGCTGATCATTTTTTTTAATTAGGAATCATGACTGCATTGGTACATACCGTAGAAGGTATGTACCTTAGTGCTTTTTCATCAAAAACAGCAAGATTAAACTATAAACTACCTAGCAAAACGTTGCTATACCTGCCAGCACTTAAGCAAATATTGTAAATTTAAAATATGCAAGTCTCTCAGGTAAGTTGAACCCAAATGCGCACGCCCGCGGCCGGACCCAGGCGCCTGACCGCACTCCCCCGCCGACGCGCGCCCCGTGCGGCGAGGCGGGGGAGGCTATGTCGAATGCACCATATTAAATTTTTAAATTTAATGAAATTGAAAAGGCGCCCTGCGTTCGCATATGAACGCCAGAACCAAAGATTTATATCGATAGATATGTCCACGAAAAACGTAACACGAAAACACGAAAAACTGTGGCATTGTCTTTGAATGTGTGCTTTAACAGAATGCCGACGCACGCACACTAATGAGTAGTTAATAATATGTCTAAATGGTGTGCAATCTGTGCACAACAAGCGTACCGAGAAAATAGTGTCATCTCTTTTTCTCCCAAATTGTTTGCAAACACTACTTTCTCTTTCGTGCACTCGCTATTTAAATTTGTTATTTTTGAGAGCGCGGGGAAAAATAATAGTCATATAATTAAATCGCTATACTTACGTGGGAAATGTTACACCTCTAGCTTTATTTGTGTTTTAATAATGGTTGTTACACTTGCGAAATGCACACGATGGAATTGTGACACTTTTCAACAAAAATTGGCAAATTTACAACACGCCGGGCTAACACTGAGTTTAGATGTAAACTGATTTCAAATGAGCGAGCTATCTCATTTCGCGTGAAAACAACAAACACCGCGCGGTCTCACTACGGTAAGTGCCTATCTAACGATTTAAATCTTTGGCCAGAACTCTGATAAAAACTTGTTAGGGCTTCATCGTAACGAGGTGCAACGAAAGAGAAATCGTATTTGACGCGAAGATCAAATGTTTGGCTTCATCAGATGCGGAGCGGAACAGGTACTTCGGATCGGTGTAACGTTCGAGTTACGGTGGTAAGTAGTATGAGCTGTGATCCCATGACGAATTATGCTATGCTAGCGGCGAGGGCTTATTCCCATTACATCCAAACCCATTGTTCTCGGAAAAGAAAACTTTCATATATTAGTTCCTAACCACATCCAACGAGCATCTTAATAATAATTTTTAAAATATTTTCTTTCATACATTTGTTCCCACTCACATCCACGCATAAGTTGAGGTACAGTCAGCACGGGAATCTTCTGACAGTTTATGGGCTCAAGTAGGTATTAATGTACGAAGACTAGAAATATGTTCTAAGGAGTTAAGAGGTTTGTCTTTGCATGATATATTGATATACTTAAAATATAATATAAAGAAAAACAGTTAGGAAATCACAGATAATCAACATTGGTAATATAAAATCTAAAACTAAAATATACTTAAAACTAAATAATTATTGATTATCACAGTTTCAATCAACCTTATAATAAAGAATTTTAAAACAAAAATAATCAACCTTATTAATTTTAAATCTAGAAAAGCAATATAAGTACTTACTTTGCTTTGCCCGCCTCGCCAATACTGCTTCTCAATAATTGTAATTGCTTCTATTTTTATATCTTCTAACACATTCGTTTAAATTCACTATTTTTATCTATACGTACTTACTTTGTTAATGAACGCGTTTATTAGAATGATGTATTTAGTTAATCTGTATCTGTTATGTTTCTCACACGTCTTAGCGTCACTATTTTTGTACTATTTTTTTAAAGGTGGAAACACTCATTGGTTTGTGTATTAATTTTAAGTCTCAATTTAAGTTAATATTATAACTGTTTGTTTCCCTAATAAATAAAAATAAAAGTAAAATAAAACTAACAGATTATTTATTATCACAGTTTCAATCAACCTTATATTAAATAATTTAAAAGCAAATAATCAAACTTATTAATATAAATTCTTCAATAACAATATAGGTAGTACTTACTTAAAACTAACGGATAATTTATTATAACTGTTTCAATCAGCCTTATTTGTATAAAAATAATTTAAAAACACATTTAACCAACATTATTCTGTTTTAATACAAATTAACCTAGGCGTTCAAATTCAATCAAGGCATTGAAATGAGACGCGGTTTCTTTTTTAATTCTCTGTTGAGTGTCTTATGCCATGCCTCTACCAGATCGGTGGTGGTGCGATGTCGTTCACCCTTTTTGTAATTTTTTCAAAAACTGTTCTGCTTACAGACTTCTCTATATTTTTCCTGTAAAATAGAGATCCATATCTACGAGCACTACATACATTTCAGATGAATCGCTCTGCAAACTTCGGAGATAGCGGGGAATGGGTAATTTTTCAACTTTTTTCAAAATATTTCAAAAAGTATGAAACTTACAGAAATTTCAAAAACTGTTTTAAAATGTACAACCTTTCATTTGATACCCTGACCTTGTAGGTCTCTTTTAAAATTTCGACATCACAATTTGTACAAAAAAATTTCCTTTTTTATTTGTTTTTGCTTTTAATCTATATAGGCGCACGGAATGTATTATTATTTTAAATTTCAAGTTATTTTCTGTTGTAGTTGCTGACATAATAAAGACGGAAAACAGGACAGAAAAAGCGAGACCATTATGGGTCTCGAAGACCGGAGATCGGTTTCGGATCGGATCGATTCTAAAAATCACTATTTTATTTGCAATGTTATATGAATAGTATGAATAGTACCTACTTAGCGACTAGCAGTTTTTTTATTGATTTGCGTCGAATGTCTTGCTTTTTTTCTATAAATATAGAGGTAGGTAATCATAAAAGATAGTAATAATTAAATCCTTAAAGAAGGTATGTGTATGGTGTATTCAAGTTCAAATGTACTTATTTACAATGATACTCAAAATTGTGGAAGAGCCAAGCATTATTTTAGACTCGCAACATAAAGAAGAGAGAACATCGTCGTCATGATACAAATAAATAAAACCCAGAAACCTTGCTTATGTTGACTGTACTAAAATTATGTGGATGAAAGTGGGAATATTTTTTTTATTTAATAAATGCTGTTAGTTTTGTTTGGGAATCTTTTTTGGATGTGATGGGAATAAGCCGAGTCGAGTTTACAATCTCTCACTATTGCATGAGTCATGATCGCGGAAAACTACATATACATTTAAATGTCGGAACAGTTTCTGATATCTGTAGCCGGAACCCCCAAAAGTCATCTAACATGATGCCTACCTAACCCAATCCTCGTATCTAATTCATAACTCAACATTCCGTTCTAACCTGAAAAAAAACACTTATATGTAGAGTTTCAAACATGAAAGTTTCGGCAGGGCTCTGCGTTCCTATGATATTTCCATTTTGGCCCACCTCGCGCCCACTTCGCGCCCACTTCGCGCCCACCTCGCGCCCACCTCGCGCCCTCTTCGCACTGCCTCGTGCTATAACGGCACAGGTGCAGCTAACGCAATTATGCAATATCCCATATTGCTTTACCATTGCAGCCTGCATAAATAAATACCTACTGCGCTTGATTTGTGTGGTTGGTAAACTCACTCGGAAAAAGTAAGATTTATAAACATAGTTTGACCATGGCCAAGGCCAAGTTATCTAGCTTATCTCCCTCGACTTAAACTGAAAATATTTCACGGGGAAGCTAGCTATAAATAGGTTTGAAATGTTAAATTCACTAAATTAAATTTCTCTGAACGATCCATTTTCATTAATACCAAGAACAAACATATAAGCATGTCGTAATAAAATAACTGTCGCGTTCATGTCAGATGCGGAGTGAGGGGTTGTGAAGGGTTCGTTACAGCATTACAGCATCACGTCAAAGGAGGCTGCCATGCCGCGGTGATTGAGAGCCCTACACACGAGGCCCTAGGACTCTCTGTCTAGGGAATCAAGGGCATGCCGGCCGCGCGAGATCTAGGATTGCTAAGTCTTGGTCTGTGGGTCTGCTCTATGTCTATGTTGGTCGAGATAATACAGTTCAATGTTTATATTTAAAAATTGAACTCGGAACAATTAGGAGTACAATAATAAAACGTAATTCACATGGACCCCAAGGAGGTCAAACGTGGGTCGAACGAAGCTTTGATCAACGCACCTACGCAGAACTAGAGAACAAACAAACATAAGCCTCAATTAGTAGCGAGCTGTCCAATTCGCAGTGTAACAAGACGTTGTCGTTGTCTCGGCTAGATTACGTGTCTAACTGAGCTCGTACGTAAAATCAACAAGGTGACTCCGTCCGGACACCCGTCCACTTGTGTCGTATGACATCACGCTTGATGTACTGTCGAACCTGTGTGGTAACGCAACTTTAGGCATATCAGAATCAATAATATCTTTAATCTAGCAAATGATCGGTGCCTATGTATGTAGGTACTTACGTATGTTTTCTAGGATTTACTAAAAATAAGTAACGAGTGAAATCTCACACAGATTTTACTCGTTGGTTATGTTATGGTATAAGTAACGAAAATATTGATGGTGAAACATAACGAAAGAATGCATTCTACGGGACGTAGGATCGTTCATAGATTTGGTTTTTCGGGGCCCACGAACCGTGGGTAGGTATTTATCGCGTACCTTTTGTGTTCGTTTAACCTATGTTTCGATCGCGTTGCAGCGAACGTGGTCACGGGGCGACTCAATCCGCGAAAGTTTAAAAAGTTTTCGTAAGCTGCCACATTTTGTATACCGCACGCCCCTCTTCCGGTCGCATACCGCAGGAGCTGACCAGCTGAAGCGCGAGCTCGTGATCCACGTCGTGGAAGTTGTATTACTATCTAGCAGGGTGTACTACATGAGCAGACACTTCAAAGCAATCTCTCGCTAGGGCGCGTCGCGGATGGTCGATTACCTTTCTTCGGGGACGTGCGTCTGTGACGGAGGGTCTGCGTGTCATCGGTCTACTGGACCGAGACCCATGTTTGTTTCATGAACCTTCCGCGAAAACCGGCGGGGAAGTTTTAAGCTGCCAGAATTTTGTGTACATTCCAGAATCAAGGCAAGTGGGAATTTCCCAGGCTCATGTTTGTTGTTTTGAAATTAATCTACAGAGGGTTGAGTCTATTTGACGTTAGTAACGAGACGTGATCGTGACGTCTCCTTTTTCTATACAACTTGGTACAGCGCAGTGCCTCTATCGTGCGGACAGGGAACTACGCAAATCCCCAAACAAAAAGGAGGTATGTAGGTATTGTTGTACTGGTTGTTATTAAATCAACATTATTAAAAACAACTGCATTTTTCAATAACCTATCTTACTTGATAAAATTCATGTAAATATTATGTAGTATTCAAAAACCTATATGAGGATTCCTCTCGATATTTTCTTAGTTTAGTAAGTTTAACCTTCGAATATTATTTCAAGAGCAAACGGTTGATTTGTTTATCGTATCGGACTATCAACCTCCATTAGTGACCAAATAGAACAAAACAGTCTAGCAATTGTCTTAGATATGTACTTACTTGCAAATGAGACGTTCCAGACTAATGGGTCGTCGGGGACTCAGCCCAGACTTGACGTCTCCCGGGCTCATGTGTCTTGATCAGTTGATCTGCATACTCGGCATCGAAGGTATATTGGACAAGTTTGCTCATTGAAAGACATTCCCGACGGGAGGTGGATTGCAGGGAACTGTAACTATTCTCACCTAAGTTGGGTATGAAGTTCAAATCTTATGGTTTCATGTAACTTTCGTTTCGTTGAAGCCGTTGCATGCAGGCGTGGAGTTGCAACGACTTAGGACAAATGTTCTCGACATAAGTATTATAGTATGCACTCAAAGATGTTACTTATGTCATGTGAATTTAACCATCGCTCTTTGCAATAATGCGACCAAACATAATTTCTAAACAATTGTTACTCTATCAATGCCTATACAAGATGAGTGCTTTGTTCACCACCCTCGTGTCCACGGTCTAGTCGTTCCAGCGAGTCGTTCAGTCCATGTACAGCCGTGAGTGTATGCTGTCATTATAACAGAAGAGACGGTAGGCGTCCTGTGGACGTCTCTATCATTGCCCGAGATCAGCCGTCATTGCCGCAAGTGGTAGCCGATGTGTCAACCTGATGGATTAAGGCGATACTAATACACATTCCACTTCTAAAAATATCTGGACAGCTCATAAATAAAATAAAATAAAAACTTTCTTTATCCATATACAATAACATTATATCCATGAAACACAAAACAGTAAGTATACAAAATTACCGAAAGCAAAAATATAAGCTCAGTTTAGTCTCGCAGTCATACAACAGAGTCCCAGCCTGAGGAGTCTAAAGAGATAGGACCCGCTTTCCATAGCGTCGGTATGTGTTCGAATTAAGTATACAAAACAACCGGTGTATTTTAAACTTGGACCAACTGGAACAACAAACAAGTGCGGCTAGGTAAAGGACGCCTTGTTAGCAAGCCGTGCACGTAGGAGGCAGGTACCCAATCATAAATTATTGCTTTCAATAAAACTTAGCAAACTAATCTCTATTGCAAACTCATTTTGATTGAATACACCAAAGTCAAAGGTTATTTAATTTTATTTCGCACCGCAATAATACTTTGAATGAAATTCATTTAAAAAGTTGCGAATCACGTGCTCTGGCTAAACAAAAACAGAGCGCAGAACTTTTCTCTCGCACGCTGCAGCGCTGGGAGCTCAGCTCATCTGTATTCTGAGTACAAAGACCTGCCTTTTCATCTTCATAAATTACGTGAAAAAGTTTATGCAAAATTTAATTATCTCGTTAACACTTTAAAGTGGAGAACTACTATCATAGCCCTGAAAAATTGAACGAGGGTGTCTGACTTTTTGCTATTTAAAAGTTTTTGTGCACCGTCGCCTTAAGAACGTCTTGAAGCGTGTTGTTTATCTTTCCCCCTCCTTCAGCTTTCCCGTTCTTGCGGGAGGGGAGTGGGGGAAAGGGGGACAAAGACAACTATTGTGATAGAACAGAAGCGGCCACAATGAAAACAGTGCCAATGTACTTGCACTCTATGTTAATTGGGTTTAAGCTGAATTTACTGGCGCGCTCATGTAGCTTCGAAGTTGCAAGTTTCTTATGAATTCTTTGGAAGGTGTTTTTGTTGTGTTGCACCTGTTTACTTTACAGACTAATAATAGGTAACTTAGAACGTCTTTTGTAAAGTTCAACACAGTGCTGTCTACTAATATTTTGTAGAACTAGAGAAGATTGTAGATAGGTACCTACAGAGATTCTGCCTGCGTTCAGTAGGTAGGTAATTCGTTATCTACCTTACGAGCAAGCAGTTCTTACCTATCTACAACCCTTATATATTTTGACTAGTTTTCCATCGGCCTCTACGCAAAGTTTCGAAACTGTATATGAGACAGGACCAGTTTAGGTTTAGAAGATGTGAGACAAACGCGTTAGAATCAGTGCAGACGAGACAAGTGACCGCGGGTAATGCGGCCCCATTGCCGAGCCGCCGCATCCAGGGCTGCTGCCGAGTCTTAGCACCACCATTGTAATTATCAAGTCGCTGATCCCCCATACCACTAGAAGGGAAAGCGTTGCTAGCTATTACCTGTAGAGGAAATTGGGCAATCGGCAGAAACTTCGGCTCATAACTTGTTCGAATGATTGCGCAAATAAGAATCTACAATATTGTAAGTTGTTTCTGTTATCAACATAAAGTTATTGTGGAGGCACTGGGTATGTAAGGTTATCTTTACTATTCTTAACATTATTGTTATATTTTCCCGGTTTATTGTACCGTATATGAAATGGCAGTATTTTGTTACGCTGTAAACTTAGGCCCCGTCGTTACATGTTCACTCTACTCTATAAAAGCTAAACTACAAACATAAATTAACCCTAAAAATATAAATATTAGGTCCTTACATATGAAATTGGCGTTTTGTATGGGAGGAACAAAAAGTCGAATATTTTTTAATATAATATATTTAATTAATCAAAGTATGAACCATTATTTTCTATGCACTTTTGCCATCTTATAGGTAGTTCATTGATCCCTTTACTAAAAAACCAGTCGGACGGGAATCAATAAAATCTTTGAAGGCGATTTGGACTGCCCCATCGGAGTTGAATTTTTTACCTTGCAAGAAGTTATCCAAATTTCGAAAAAAATGGTAATCTGTTGGAGCAAGGTCCGGGGAGTACGGAGGATGTCTTAGACTTTCCAATTGAAGCTCTTCTAATTTAGTAGCCGTCTGTTGCGCAGTGTGTGGTCTAGCGATGTCGTGAAGCAGCAGTGGCGTGGAGCGATTGACCAGCCTAGGTTGTTTAGCCGCTAGCTTTTCCATCATGGTTTGCAATTGCTGACAATAGACATCAGCCGTAATAGTCTGGCCAGATTTGAGAAAACTGTAATGAACAATACCGGCACTAGTCCACCAAACGCTTACAAGTAACTTTTTTGGGGTTAATTTTCGCTTGGGGCAGGATTTGGCTGGCTGGCCAGGATCCAACCATTGCGCTGAACGCTTCCGATTATCGTAAAGAACCCATTTTTCATCACAGGTAATGATTCGGTTTAAAATACATTCATTATTGTGCCGGTTTAGTAATGTAACGCAGCAGTCGACGCGCGTTTGCCGGTTTGCTTCAGTCAATTCGTGAGGTACCCACCTTTCAAGCTTTTTAATCTTCCCAATTTGCTTCAAGTGAATTAAAACAGTTTTATCACTAACATCGCAGCCTGCAGCTAACTCGGACGTGGTTTGCGATGGATCCGCTTCCACAATAGCCTTCAACTCTTCATTATCAACTTGAGTCTCAGGCCGTCCACGGGGCTTGTTCTGCAGGTCAAAATTTCCAGAACGAAAACGTTGGAACCAAAAACGAACTGTGTTTTCTTTTGCAACACGACCGCCATACACATCATTCACCCTTCGAGTTGTTTCCGCAGCACTAGTGCCACGGCGGAACTCGTACTCGTAAATAATGCGATATTTTAAGTCTTCCATTTTGTAAAATGAGTGACGCAAACAGAAAAAAACAGAAGAAAAAAAACAAATGAATGACGATCATCGAAGCACAAATACATGAGTCTATAGCTGTACAAATTTGAATTTGGAATTCCTTACCAAAGAGGAGAAATTTGTGATTAAAGTGGCCAGTACGAAAAACGCCAATTTCATATGTAAGGACCTAATATTATATTTTTGTCGAAAAGGGACGGCGCTACCGCCCCGGTTACCTTTATAAATGGCTGGAAAGTATTCTTCGTCGACATGAGGGACTTTCACAATTTCAGAGTGTGCAGGTTTTGGCGAGTCACAGACAAATAAAAACTATTCTGTATGGGTTGGTGTGGAACGTTTGATGTGACCAATTGAGATTGATGAGACTTGGGATGGTGACGTTTTAGGTAAGTTGGTGATAGAATCGCACATTCCTGTAAATAGGTAAGAATACATATTTATTTTATTATCTCGAATCTGGCACCCCTGTCCTCGTCCGATACCTATTGATTATCCAGCGGAGCTAGTCGCGACACGTCGAGAGCCTGCCACTATATTCTACGTGACATCGCATAGTTGCCCGTATTTCATTCCACACTTTCAGCATATTCTAAATTCCCTTAGTTGCCAAAACTCGCCAAAATTTTGCATAAATAGAATGGTTGTTTCAGAATTTTGTAGCTGGAAATGTTAGTGGAAATAAGAAGAAAACGTGCAAAGATTTTAGCTGTTTTAGTGTTGCGCGGTGCAGGTCCACCACGCTCTGTGCCATTCCGCACATTCACAAACTAGGCGCGATCCGAAGATTATCACCACAAAAGTTGTCACTTTTCCTTTTATTTCGAAGTCCCCGCTACAGGACCTTTTGGAAAGCTGCCGAAAGCTGTTCTCAAATTGGAAATTACAAGTTACACCGAGAAGTTTTCGTATTATCTGGTATTGTTTTCACGCCGCCGGTGGCGTCGAATCGTCGCACCTTCCTAACTTTTAAATTAGAATTGCTTCTCTTATTGCTCTATTATGCCTAACTTTAAACTCTGCGACATTTTCTTTTTCGTTTACTGTGTTTAGATTTACCTAACAGTATTAAAGCAATACCATCTTAAAAATACGTCGAATTCAAAGGCGCTCTGTAGAAATGTTCTCAGAAAGCATTCCTTTGAAGCAATCGGAGCGCTATCAGAATGTCTTTATGTCGGGAGGCGAAGGGCCCGGACTCGCGTGAACGCGATCCGATTCCATCAAATGAAACCACACTGCCACCTCCCTCGCAATTCGTCATATTATTATGATTTATTACAAGAATTGTAAAGAATATTGCTTATAAAATGTTGTTTTATTAATAACGGCAGGAAGAATAATTAAAACGAAATGTTATTTTTTCACGAAAAGAACCAAACCCACGCCGCTGTTACTCAACTGGTACCCGTTCGGCTA
This sequence comes from Eupithecia inturbata, assembly GCA_963662085.1. Lineage (NCBI taxonomy): Eukaryota > Metazoa > Arthropoda > Insecta > Lepidoptera > Geometridae > Eupithecia > Eupithecia inturbata. The sequence goes on along the minus strand of OY759180.1, from coordinate 504,591 downwards.
AATAATTCCTAGAAACACGTTTAAAACTTCCACTGAATTTTAAGATAAATGTTTTCTTAGCATAATATCTGGATATTTTAATCTGCTGCATGATGGCGGCATGGTTAACGGCCGCTAGCTTGCTAAATGTGCAGCCGCAGTGCGCTCCTGGGAATCGAACTGGCTACGGAACAATAAATACTAACGCATGAGCTATGGATGCTGCCTTGTCTTAGAGCTACAATGGGCACAGCGGGTCGTTTATGCAAAGAGCTTGTATTTTGTACATTGTTTGATCTAATTTATGTTTATCGTTGTATTCAATCAGGATTTTATAATTCTTCTAGTCTCCTCTGATCTCATATAGCTCTGAACTCATATCAGCTGTTTGGTTGCCGATGCACTAAAATAAATGTTGGACACAGCATCAATATCTACAACCCCAAAGTTAGTAGAACTTGGTGTTATGGGTACTAGATAACTTATGTGCTTAAATACAAACATAGATAGATATTTTGAATCATACAGAAAACACAAGCGAGTGAGAACATAATTGGAACAGAAATCTGCAGTAGGCGTACAAAAACTTAGATCAATAGCATCCGCCGTCTAACATATCTGATAGTGCCAACATAATATCCTATCTCTACGTAACTGAATCAAACATATTTAAAGAACTTAACCAGCTACATCCGTGTAAAGGCCCCGGAACAGACCTCATACCCCCAGTTTCTTAAAAAAAAAACAGATTTAATAAGTAAACCGCTACACATCTTATATAATAAGTGCTTATCAGAAGGATTATTTAACGAGGTCTAGAAACAAGCTAATACATATAACTCCGGTATACAAAAATGGTTCTAAGCAAAACATTGAGCACTAATCGCCCTACATCCATTCTTCCCACCCTGTCAAAGCTTTTTGAGCGTCTGATACATAATGAGGTTTACTGTATTATCTTATTTGAGTGCAACGTAGTGAAAGAAAGAAAGAAAGATATACTTTATTTGTAGCTTAGAATTAAAACATGTACAGAAACTAATTAAATTACCAAACCCATATAAACTATTTTATACTATTACATACTTAATACCTTAAAGCTACAAAATGGCGTTCGACTCAGCATATGCTGAGTCGAACGCCATTTTGTAGCTTTAAAAACTAAATTTATTATGTAACTCTTATACCTATGTTTAAAATATAGTTGTTTGTTGTGCCTGTATTTAATAAATAAATAAATTAAATGTTATCGTCTAAAAAACATCCAAGTTGTACTCAAAATTCCGTCCATCGTTTTCCGTCTCAATTTTAAACAAGTGTGATCTTCGTTTTCTTCTAACTTATTGTTAGAGGTCTACGTATAAGTAAGAGGGCAGGTTGACGGCACGGTATTGCATCGTTTTGACGCGTGACATGGGAGGTGATGCCTCTTTAACGCATTCACTGCCCGCCCGCAGGAATTGCGATGATCGAATGGACATGTGCGTCATAGGACATGAAAGTGAGAAATCTCTATTATTTAGAGCAAAAGGTAGGCGTATTTTCTCACTAGTCTAACTGCCCGTATGTGTATTTGCCCGCGTGTTTGTCCGCGTTGTTTGCGCTGCATTTAGCCGGGATTAAGCCGCGCACGTCTTGTTTGATCTGATATCCAGATCGCGATGAGTGCCGCCCCATAACAGCGCTCCATGTAACTAAATATACGATGTTGATCGACTACAAATACATTAGCTTGATTGTTTGTGCTTGCAGGGAGCGGATCCCCAGGCTGGGACAAATACTTACCTGCGACTCAGCGATCAGTAGTGTGTCTTGGCCTCCGATTAGAGAAGTCTCCACACATTTTAGTCTGTCCTGTGCGGTATTCCACTGAGACACCATCACAATAATTATTATAGATGCAAAGTTTGTCTGGTTGGATAGATAGATGGATTTATGTGTATTACTTCTTCACGCCAAAACTACTTAACGGATCGGGAAAACATTTTGCATAATTGTAGGTACCTGTAAATCAGTTTCCATGGTTTCCATAGAAACAAGGCGTGTGAAGCCACGGGCAGAAACTAGTGGTTACATAAAACTAAGATCTTGTAGGTACGAGTACCTTGAAGACAATCGTTTAGAGTGAACTTAATATAATGCCTAGTACCCCACAAGTCTTAGGTTCGTAACCTAAAGTCTGTGCCAATCCGGTGCATAACAATAAATAAATTGCTAAACTTTACTCGGCAATAGAAAATCTTTATTTGTTCAACATTATTTAAAATGACATACGTGACCGGCTCAGCTCAGCTTAATGCTGCTATGTATGGCACTTGTGCCATAGCAGCGCTGGTTTTCAGCGGTGCCAGGGTGCCAGGGCGCTAAGTGCAGCGCCACTCGCTACCTAAAGGTAGCTTTATACAAAATAATAAACAAAGCATAAATAGCTAACTCTAATTAAATTTAAGCAAAAGATAAAGAAGAATTACGCATTTATTCAAATATAGCCAAAATAGTTAGTAAAATAAATAGATAAATAGCCTATACAAATTGAATATATATCAGAGTAAGGTGTTAGTTGTAAGGGTGTGAGGGTGTGTGTGAGTGTGTGTGCGCGCGCGCGCGTGTGTGTGTCGAGTACATCAGAGGACACTGATCTCATAAGAGTCCGGGCAACAGGAGCAACCAACAACATAAGTGTGTGTGTGTGTTTGAAATAAATAGATACGAGCAAGAACGACAAAGTATCAGTGTGGTTTTGAAGAATTAACAAGTGTTTCCTTAGTGAGTGTCTAAAAGTGTACAAACTATTACAATTTCTAATGGGCGGCGGGAGATTGTTCCAACATTTCGTGGCAGCGTGCACTCGCGTACGATAATGCACTTGCGTACGATAATGAACTTGCGTACGATAATGCACTTGCGTACGATAATGCACTCGCGTACGATAATGCACTCGCGTACGATAATGCACTCGCGTACGATAATGCACTTGCGTACGATAATGCACTTGCGTACGATAATGCACTCGCGTACATTATCGTACGCAAGTTTCACTAACTGTAAGGAAACTAATACATCTATAATGGTTTAGAGAAGAACATGGAAAATAAATGGTGTAGGATATGGAAGTAGGATAGTTTTGTCACGTCACGAGGATAGCCTCGTATGACAATAAAAATGAAACATTTTGGGTAAAGTAAAGTGACACTACGAAGTAGCTACGACAACACGCTCCTGTGACTTATCAACAGAAACTAGCAGGTAGTAACCTGCTTAGGTAAGTAAGCAGTGGCAGTATTAGATTCATTCATTTCAGGTTGGTTTACCTACGATGATACAGGTTCAAGGGTTGTCATATTTTCACCACAAATCAGAGCCAGAGAGGACAGAAGATGTGAACAAAAAAGATATGAAAACCTGTCTGAGTTTAAAACAAAACAGTTTCTTTTCTTTTGTTGACATAATAAAGAATAATAAAAAAAAGTGCTCGTTATCCGCCACGAGACTTGGAAGGAGGGCAAGCGTCAAAACTAATGATGACGATCAAGCTGCAAACAAAATGCAGACGGTCCTCAATTAGGTACGGCTTTGGAAGTTCAAGGGAGCATTTCCTTTGCAATAAAGCGAAGTGTGCTGCAATCCGTGTCTGTAGTCTGCAGGGGGCGCGGAGGTGCAGATACGTTAGTGGGGAATGTCACCGGGAAGGAACCTTAACATGTTTTGAGAGAAACAGAAATAAGAAGCGTTTTTTGTCCCCTGTCTGCGAAACGAGTGCGAATTAAATTATACTTGGTTCTTGTCGGTAAATTACGAAAATTTTGTATCTACGCTATATTATGTGTTCAGCGTCCGTCCAGATTATGTAACAGAACATGTTATAAAACACAGTTATTTAACAAGTTTTATCAGTGTGGACGATTTATATTCCAAAATTCAAAAAAAATCTAAATTCAAAGTGCTTTATTTCCTTTCGACCTAACAGGACTCTTGGACAAGTCACAAAATTCAAATTACATAGTAAAAAGAGGATAATAAAGCTTGGGACAAATTTTGCTCCAACTCGAAAACTAACAACCTAACAAAGTAAAGGTTTCTTGTTCGCTTCTTTACTTTACCTTAAAAATATTGAAGTGAACAAAAATCAAAGTGTTCACTTTATTTCCTAGTTTGATTTAGGTAATTTGAATTTTGTGACGTGTCCAAGAGTCCTGTAGTAAGGTCTAAAGGAAATAAAGCACTTTGAATTTGAATTTGATAAAGTATTCTTTATTAGTTGTTTAAGCCTTCTAAGAGCTCACTGTGCTTCCACAGTTGACTGCATTTCAAAGATTAAGTAAGTTTAGGTACAAATAGACAAAACCGAATAATTGTATAAGCGATAAGGATATTAATTTACAGCAGTCTGTCCGTTTTGTTGAAATTACAAATGACTGAAGAATTGGTGAACCAAGGAGGCGAAGTGAACATTTATCTACAACTGTAATGTTGGGGGCCAAACTATAGAATTTTACGAAATAAAAAGCTCGCACTTTGAAAAATTTAATTTCATACCTATATGTAAAATTCATCTGTGATGATTTTTACATCATCAAAAACTATGTTCACTTAGTGACGTGTTTACATAATCTTGACGCACCTTTAGAAGCAAGTACGAGTAAAAATGGCTCAAAGCTTCCGGCTCAAATCCAAAACGAATACGAATGGTACAAATAAACTTATTATTGCAAATATGCGATGATAAGTTTATTTGTATATGTAGTATAATTATGTAGTATATGTAGGTAAAACACGAAACGAAAAGACTGACAGTAGTGGGACGATGAGCGGCCTTATAGCTAGGAGCCTTATAAATAACATTCTCAAATAAAATTGCATTTATCAAATCCTATATTACTGCCTAAATAATATAGCTTGTTTTTTCTATAGATAGCTATACACTCTACCAGAGTGCTCTACTGGTCTCCGGCGACTCACCACAAGTTCGCAGTAGGACATCGCGGCAGCGTCAATATGTAGGTACTCGTACGGTGCGGAGGCTGAACCGGTAACGAACGAGCTCGCAGCACGGCGCTGAGAAATGCTGCGCCAACTGAAATTAATGAGCTAACGATAATATGCAGAGTGCCGGCGGATTTACAGTGCATTATGCAAAGATGACTACTTGTAGGTACAGCATCTTGTTATGGTAATAATGTGAACTGAGAATTTGCTGGTTTAGTTGGGAGAACAGAACCCGCAACTTGCCCACAACCATGAAAGTTAGCGACCTTCTTTACACCTGTTATATTACGTACCTGTACGTACCTCTATAATTATATTGAAGCTCATTTAAGATTTATAAGATAGGTCAGATTTCACATGCACACAAACCATTTAATTAAATTATATTGTATCGTACAGCCATCATCTTAATGTAAAAACAAGTTTTACGTTAAGGTAACGATAATTTATGTGAGACAACAAAGAACCATAAGACAAAACATACGACGTCCTTCCAAAAAGGTGTTATTTCTCCGCCAGCCTTCCATCACGCAGAATGGCAGCTCGACGCACGTCTCGCAAATACCATCTAAATCTCTCTCGTTTATATGAACCCTTCATATCCTTCCAAATGGCTGCGAATGTCACAACTACCGCCTAAAGAACGCAGCAGATTTCATTTGCGGGGTTCGAGCCCTTGGCCCCAACCCACAGTGGGGACAGTTCACACAGGCTTATGTTTTACTATGCAAATACAGATTATTTATTCTACCTCAATGTAAGGTTCAGGCGCTTTTACTATCCATTGTTTTAGGCTAGTTGGATGGAAAAACTTATCTGTATGTAAGCGTACTCTCCTTTCAAATGGTATCTTTGTTATGTTAATTATTGTCAGCCGAATTTATTAATTGAACCAATATTTTGTAAAGCATCACATTTAAAGCGTACAACGATGTACAAATGAAACTTATTTATTTGATCCTAGTGTTGTTAAAATACGTAGTAGGTGCCTAAGTCAACAAATCCCAAGACACGGAACTCCACAAATAACTTTTCGGGACCTCTGGGCATTGTACCTTTTTAGTAGAAAGTGTGTGAGAAAACTGCCCATTGCAGTGAACGAAGGTAGTATATTATTCCGAGGATGGCCCCGCCTTCCTTCGCTCCGGTCCCGTTGTGAGTGAACATCTCACCGGGGAGGTACCTATAATGTCTTCCTTGTCTCCCAAGTGGCGAATGCAATCAATTCTCCGCTGAGATTGAGGCTACGAAGAATGCGTTGGAAAAAAGCTTCCATTTCCATTTCTTTTACGTACTTTTCTGTAGGAGGGGATTAGGTACTACATAGATACATAATGTCGAGTACGAAAATATAATTCTCCGAATATGTATCCCGAATATTGGGTTGAGCTCTGAAATAAATCAAGGCTATTTTTATCTCGGTTCTTAGTAAATGTCAGTCCGTTGGTTTGTTTAAATTGAGATGCATTGTGATGCATGTGAGGCGCCCGCACCCGCGGCATGCAGGTCGCGCTGCCGCATGACACATCGCACCATTGTGCGCGCAGTTATGAAATCACAGTGATGTACGAGAACGCTGGGCTCACGTGACGCTCTTTGTCCCAATCTGTTCTGATTCTGTTTATTTCAAAAGCTTCGCTAGAAGTAAAAACCATGTGGATTTTTTTGCAAAACTAAGGGATTGCCTTTTCCCTGTGGATAATTTGGAACGAGATGTTTATAAAAGCAAGCTCGCGACACGCGCGCAGTTTGATTACGATACTGCTGAGTCGATTGTGCCGGAGGTGTCGGCGAGTCGGGGCTGTCTAGGAAAGCTAAATGATTTGGTTTTGTTTCACAATGCGGAGTGTTGCCATCAGCGCCATCACCGGATACCCGTCATTTAGCGCGCGACAAATAGCGACAGTTGTCCAGTTTACTCGCCGAGGGACGATACAATGCCGGCTTTTTTGCTTACATTGCAACATTTTGAAAATTAATTGTGATTATTAAAACGCTGTGGTAAAATATTGTGGTTATGTGTATCAACCACATTTAACACTGTATTGTTACCTCAGTCAACATTTGGATAATGCAAATGGAGGTACCTGTTTGATCGACTTACCTAAGTACTCTTATTTTGAACACGCCTTAGATAAAAGTTAATTTTCAAATGAACGTTTCCATCACGGGGCAGAACCTATTTACACCGAGAATATCCGGCATATTTATAAGGTGTCCGGACTTCTTACAGTAAAGTAGTATTCTTGACTCGGGTGTCCCTTGCGGGGCGGGCGGGGGCGGGCGGAGGCGAGGCAATATTTGTACAGTTCTGTCAGGGTCGTAGACTAACATAAATAAGGTTTAGACTTTATGATATTTTTCTTCGACATGTTTTAAGACAACTCTTATTCTTATATTTTAAGTTCCACCAACGCATAATCGATACCTATCGATTTATGAAACACGACACGATTTACAAGCAGAGCTTCAAATAAATTAGTTGTGAACCGCACATGCACCGCTCGCTGAGTAGCGTGCATCAGGTTCAAGCTCTCAGCCGCCCCGGAGCCGACTTGCCTCCACTTCGAAGGTTCTTAATCCGCATATTCAGGTTAAGTTTTAAAGTGAGCGCTAACTCCTGAGTATCGGTTAACTTGTTAAGTCTCGAGGCGTTGTAACTTGTAAATAAATAACAGAGCTTGGAACTTAACTTCATGTATCGTGCTGTCGTGAAATATTTAGAATGTGCCCCAGACCTGAAATAAGAACTGGGTCGCAAAATAGCATTGTGACTGGCTGGCTACCCACTGCTACTCTTTTACTACCGCGGAATATGTGCTGCCTATCTCTTTTCTTCATTATTTATTTCGGATCTTTTTATTTTTGTTTACAGATTTTAAACTTTATGGCATAGAAAATAGTAGTTCAGACGTGAACATGTTTAGTGGTTCCGAGATTTCGTGACTGATGATCAAGTGAACTACTAGGAACGAGTTTAGCTAAACAGTTCTTACTCGTTCACTTGTGGGAACTAGCTCATTTCAGTACATCGTTCCTGAACTACGCAGACTACTGAACATAAGTTAATTTAGTATCTGTATAGACTGAGGACTCTGCACACTAAACTCACCAACGAATTTTAGAGAACGATGTCGGCTAATTGCCACCCGGGACTTATAGCACTTGGAATTTCGGTTTTGAATATTGCAGGTCGCGGACAGTGTTTCATTAACTTGGAAGCCGCTGATATGAAGTCATCGGGCTGTGTCGTCGGGCTGTGTCGCCGGGCTGTGTCAGCAACCCAGCAAGTTTGATGTAGAGATAGTAGACTCTGTTAAGAATGTTAAAAGATGTTCATAACATCTCGTTAAAAGTGATCAAACCAGCAAGACATTTTCAAAAGTGTTGTTAGCTTAGCCAGGTCTATAATTTTAATTATAAATTTTCTGTAAGAGTTCATCAAAGCACTTCATAATCTGTGGGATACCGCATAAAATCACACGCAAATCGACCTGTACGATAAACCTCCACAAACGAGCTTTCACAGTCGATGCTTATCCAATAACTCTGTTAGTGCAGGGAGAAGGGGGGGGAGGAGGGGGCGGATCTGCCAAAGTGCATGCTTGGGGATCATCACTAGCTTCTAATAACGCATTAGAGGCTTCTCTAAGTACGGGAATGTCTCAAATCCGCATGCAAGAGCGAGCGTGCAGGCGGCACAGTGGAGCGGACTCAGAACGATTATAAAACGTGCAAATTCGTTGATTCCCAGCAGAAAAACTCCTTCGTAGAGTGAGTACATAAATAATATACGTAAAATTAATTGGGGCATTTTATCAGAAGAGCCCGTTCTGATAAAATAACCACTTATAATAAAAGTATTTTATTTTCCACGTATTTTTCGAATATCTGTCTCCAAAAATGTTAGCCATAGACATAAGTACGTTAGTTAGAGGTAACTGACGCACAAACCTGTGGCGCCCTCAAACAGTCAGTACACCTACTTATATGTATGTATAATCGTGTGAAGTACCTTTTGTTAGGTGTCGGTTGATGCTTGCTGCACCACAAACATTCAGAGGAGTAAGTTGCGTCCCTGCGTGCGCCCCCTACGCCTGGGCCGGACTCAGGCCAGTAATCAGATTGTGCTCGCGGCCGGTAGCGCACACTCGCACACTCGGTTACTCCGAGCGGACTCGCTCTCAGCCCCTACCGGCTGCCAGAATATCAGATAAATTGATTATGATTGACGTTCCACAACACGAGTGATGTAATGCTTACGTTATAGGAAACGAGATCATCTAACTAACCGATACTAGCTTTGTTCAGGAAGGTTCACCGTGAATGTTTTAATGGTAACAGACAGACAGAGCAACAGAGAGTATGACATACAGACAGACACAGCTACTTCAGGTCCGTAACGTAACATACGTATGTAAGTGTTTCTGAAGTTGTACAGTCAGCTGCATTCATTGAACGGTTCATAAAAAGAGATGTACATTGACGTGAATAATAAATAACACATTCACCTAAAACAAAATCATCTTTACGCGAGAAATTATAATACGGTCGAACGCCGCTTACGGCCGTATTTACGTCATTTTTGACCGTAAATAAAGCAGGCAAATGACCGTCCTTGGTTCCGGTTTACGAGCATTGCGAATTAGCTGGCGTTAGATTATTTATGGCTTAATGAGCTTATAGTCGGGAGAGAGCCATTACTATGGTAAGGTGGTTATGGCTCTTTCATACATTATCCTAACTTAATAGGTAGAAAACAAAATAATGAAAATGTATGTACGATAGATACAGGTATTCTGTATTTCGCGCTATTCATTCATACATAATGAACACTATTCCGGAACTTAAGAGGGAATACACAATGACAAAGGGTGGGGTAATAATAAGTATCGCATTATATTTCGTAGCGCCGCCGTAGCTCTCCGTTGTATAGCCCGTAGCTCGTAGCACCGTATCTCGTAGCACCGTAGCTCGTAACACCGTAGCTCGTAGCACTGTGGCTCGTAGCACCGTGGCTCGTAGCACCATGGCTCGTAGCACCGTGGCTCGTAGCACCGTGGCTCGTAGCACCGTCACTCATAGTACTGTAGCTCGTAGCACCATAGCTCGTAGCGGGTTTACGGTGCTACGCCGAGCATTAAAGTTTTTATGAGCGAATAAATTATCCGCCGTACTCAATAATAACCGGAATGCTGTTTAACTGCGCTCGGTAAATTATTATTATTCCTCCGATAGTTCGGACAAATCGCTACGAACTTCGCAAAAATATTATTAAGCCGGGTTCATTGTGTCTTCTTTATATGGATCTGATGCATCTGGTTTCACTTTTCTTTTGAAAAGGTTATTGTGACGAGTGGACTGATAATATTACTAAATAGGATCAGGCATCGTTAGTGGCACATTTCGTTGTATGTCCTACTTTGGAAAGTACCTAATCTTTATATAGTTCAGGAGTGTACGAGTATTAATATCTATGTAGATTACAATTTGTAACGAATGTAAAACTATGACAGTCGTGTTCTATTTTTACATTTCTAATTGTAGCGATATTTTATATATTTAACTGATTTTGATTATATGATTATTTTATTTTATTTAATTTGTAAATTGTAAATATTCCGATACAAATGCATTTGTATGAGAATAAATGAACTGAACTGAATACGAGATAAGTAAAACATTATTTGAAACGTACCATGAGTCCCGAGTGCATGCTCTCAAGAGGCTCTTTTCGCACAAAAATACCTACATATATCATATATTATTCGAAGGTAAAGTTGCCCTTTGTTGCTGACGGGCCCACAAAAGCGAAGCGATGGAGCGTGTAAAGGATGACGTACGGTATCCGGGTGTCTTTGTTCTATCATACAAATAAATCTTTTTCTTGTAAAATAGAATGCGAAGTTTTTTCGATATGATTTCGTGAGCGTCGTCGTCATCGGAAAGAAGCAGCTGGTCAATGTATTTGTGAGTGTATCACTCATACTATTTTCGTCGCTCATTGGCTGCTTTTTCATCCATATCCAAACTAATATTATAAAAGCGAAAGTAACTCTGTCAGTTTGTTACCTCTTCACGCCTAAGCAGCTGAACATATCTTAATGAAATTTGATAGAGAAGTAAACAACAACTCGGGGACGGATATAGGCTACTTGAAAAGCACGTGCAAAGCCGCGGACAGAAGCTTGTAATGATCACAAGATTTTGACCTCCTCTATTAGTCCGTACTTTTTGTAGATGTTATATTTTGCAGCGCACAACGTAGCGAATGCAAACACTTCAGGCGCGTGTAGTCCGCGATAGTTAATCATAAACAGCAATAAATTCATTTGATTTATCCCTCGGCTAGTTAGATTAAAGCGCTGAGTAATTTATAAGTCCTTTGTACAAATTCAATTTAGTCCAAACGCAAAATTGTTCGGATATTTTGCTAATCTCTGAAGGATTAGTTTGGTTTGGTTATTTAATATTTGAATATCGGAATTTATATGGCTTATGACCTTCGCATATCCAGTAAGGGAACTATTCGCTTATAAAGGCTAGCGTCGACAGACTGGCAACGGACGCTCTGCGCTAATCGCCCCAGACCGATATTTTGAGCGCAATGTCGGGTGGCCCATCCACTGTAACCGAAGCAACCGGTTTGCCGACGTGACCACCACTTGAAATACGAATAAGCGACTTGGATGAATTTTGTACGAATGAGAATGACGGCCCGGAGGCGCGGAGCGCGGGAGTGGAGGAAAGACGATCGGAGCGGGCGGATTTGCCGATAGTCCGATGCGTCCTGTCTGTGCGAGCGGCTCAGTGAACGAACTTCTATGGCAAACCATACAAAGAATATTAAAATCCGATGCTTTCACTACGGAGCGTCCGATGCGGCCTGTCGACGCTAGCCTTAAGGCTAACATGGCTCTTGGGCGATCTCTTGTTTTTTATAAAACAATGTCCAACAAAACTTGGCAATGTAAAACAACTGTGTATTATGCACAAGATTAATAGTCCATGCCTTTTAAATTGAGAATAAAGATTGTTGACCTTCTGCGGTTCAGTCAGAGGTGACAAACATTTGAAACCTAATTTAGTACATTATTTTTGTTCTATATTTGGTAGGTAACGTAAATAAAAATCAAAATCCGTGTATGACTTTTTATTTAATTTCATAAAATGTACAGATACACAATACTTTTAAGTGGCATAAAGAAGAAGATACAGAAACTTTAATTGACGTCGTCATTTGAAGTTTCTCTATCTTCTTGTTCGTTAGATTCGGACGAGCTGGGCGTGACATTAATATCTGTCGACAGTTTCGTATATATATGTAAATCTATCGACTTATAAATCTGTCACCAGATTCGTTTAAAGAATCCATAGCGTAACCAATTTCCTTCCTTCCCTTTTTCACCAATAATCACAAATCAATAACAAAAAAATAACAGATATAACAACAAAAACTCAACGAAAATGTAACAGATCTAACAACAAAAATTATAACAAGTTTTACGAAATACTTGAGGACGTACTCGTACACACACGCAAGCGCTATCGGAACACGAATAATTGAACAAGCGACAAAATAGCGGTCCAAAGATGGCGAGGCCCTGGTGTGTGACGTCACCGTGAACTCAGGAAGAAAGTAGGTGTAATCAAGTTTTGGTTATTTTTACGAAGTAAATTTGAAAGTGTGAAAGAAATTGGTAGTTGTGACTCCACAGCATCTAAAAGATCTTCTGTCTGGCGAGTCTGGCCATGCAGGTGGAGTCCTTCTGGAGGACTTGACAGGTCTAATCAACCTGATGTAAAATATTTTTGTGTACCTAATTGTTTTTGTCGTAATATAAGTTAACTATTTTTCAAAATGTATTTTTATATCTGTTTTGTACTTATTGTGTGAGGTGTTTGAGCAGCAAATAAATGATTGTCTATGTCTATGTCTATGATGTTGTCAGGCCGAGTTAACAGCGAGATCACAGAACTCCTATACGGTACGGGTACTTTTGTGCCCTAAAAAAGAAGGATCGCGGTATAAGACCCATAGCCGTGGGCACCACATACCGCCGCCTCGCGGCTAAAGTCTGCTGTCGGAAAGAAGCCGACCATTTAGGCGACTATTTCCGACCAATTAAGCTAGGCTTTGGTTCGCGAGGTGGCCGCAGTACATTCCCTTCGTACATTTTTAGACCAAAATTATGGGAAATTCTGAAGGTAGATGTCAAAAACGCCTTCAATTCCGTAGACAGGGGCGCCCGGGCGCCTTGCTAAAAGAAATTAAAGCAAGCATATCCTTCATTTAACACTGGCACTTTATTGGATCCCGTAACTTTCCGTCTGTGTCTTCGGTTGGGTGCAATGTGTTGCGCGCCTCATCAATGCCAGTGCGGTACTGCTGTCACACTGTGTGAACAGCTTGGTCATCACGGATTATCGTGTGCCGGTCGGATATCTCGTAATGCCAGCCTTAACGATGTCATCCGGTGGGCCTTTGTCACCGCTAATGTACCAGCTATTCTCGAACCGAATGGTCTGTTGCGTGACGATGGTAAGAAGCCCGACGGCATGTCACTAGTCCCATGGGAGTTGGGGAGGCCCATTGTGTGTGATGCTACATGCGTCAACACACTTGCGCCTTCCCATCTTCCGAGGACATCCGTGAGGGCTGGTGCGGCGGCAGATTTGGCCGAGGATCTCAAGAGACGCAAATATGCAGGTCTCTACAGAGCCTACACATTTGCTTCCTTTGGGGTCGAGACCCTAGGTCCGTGGGGTACCGAGGCTCTCCGGGTTTTCAAAAAGTTATCTGAGCGTCTAGTCGACGCGACGCGTGACCCGAGAGCTGGTGGGTATCTGGCGCAGCGCATCAGCATTGCCATACAGTGGGGCAATGCAGCCAGCGTCTTGGGGACGCTTCCGACTGGTATTGATATGGATCAGTTACCTGTAGATTGTTTGCAACAGTCTGCAGTTAGCTTAATTGTTTTAATTGTAAATACTAGTTCTAATTGGTTTTTAATACTGAATTGTAATTTTCTTTGTCAATAAATAAAGTGGTATGATATGTTTTAAGCACATCTATTTGAAATAGCACTAGTCACACAAGTCTCAAAATTGATAAAAAATAACACATAAGAATTGCTCTTTAATGTGCATTTAACACAGTTTGTACCTTTAGAAAAATTAGAAAATTAAAAATCTAAGCATACTTAATCTCTTTATGAAATAAAACACAATTGAAATACATCTAAATTTATTAATTTTTTCCTCAAAATTGATAATTTGTGAGTTCCACCTCTTTTTTTTGTAGAATTAAATGGAGGTCAACAAACTTTATTCTTAATTTAAATGGCGCGGAATATAAAACTTCATTTATATATAAATAAAAATGTAATCTATTTTTAAAGATTACATAAACCCTAGAGTAGTATGTGAGTAATAGATAGCCTACAATTTTTAATAATGATTAATTTTTGTTTATTTTCAGATTACAAAAGATCCACAAGTTAGTAAACTCTTAGCCTATGTTAGTTTTAACTACCTATTTAGTTCATACGGAGATGGAGTGACTGTACATCACTCCATCTAATTTATCAGCTATTGCTGACAGGATGGTGTTGGTACTCCCGCGTATTCTACTAAGCAGCGAGGCTGCCTTCTTCCTCACACAGGCGGCGAAACCGGCATGTTTGCGGAGGCCCGCGTAGAGGACGCAGGCCTCTGCAAACACGCCGGAGGCGCTGCAGAACCGCGGGAGCCCCAACAGCATCCTGAAAGCGTTTTCAATACGTGGTACTTGCTCAAACGCTTTAAAAAGCTTATAAAACGTTGTATAAATGTTTTTAAGTAAGTGTAAATGTTTCTGCATAGAAAACCACTAGCACGTAGCATTACTACGTGCAAGTGGTTTTTTTTCACTATACAAAAAATTTAAGTGAAGTGGACACAATTAACACCATTTTTCTTAAAAAAAAATATGTATTATTTGATAATAATTGCGTTGAAAATTTGGCTCATATATGAGCTTATTTTGTAAGCCTAAAGAAATGAACGTTATTGATATAGTGGCATTATATTTAGCTACAATGCACAAACGTAACGGCCGGCCATGAGAAACCTCGCAGCAATAGTCAGTTAAAAGTTACACAATAATATAAGTTCCCGATCGAACTTGCTCCAGTGGTTTCTGGACTCTTGGCGTTTTATTGCAAAACTTACAAACTTGTTGATTTGCTGTTTATATTTATAGTAGCGAGTTACTGCGAAGCGATCAGGGCGGGGCCGCTACATTGGAGATGTGAACTTTTAATTGCCGAGATCGTTAGCTGCGAGCTCATTTATTAAACTGTTGAGTAATTCATCAAGCGAAATGCAAGAAAAATACGTCGCAGCGACGGAGTTTCAGTTTATTCTGAATGAGGTCACAGACAAAAGACTCATTTGCACTCGGCGTTAGTTCTTTATCGTTTGTATACCTACCTACTGACGAGATCTCACCAACTAGGGATACTATTACATCTAAGATCTTTGAAAACCATTGTAGTAAGTACAGGGTGGCGCAAAAATAATCTCATGATGTGAATGTGCTTTAATTTTTACGAATGGCGTCAAATTTCACTGTTCATTGACATTGTTGTTGTAGATAGATCAAAGATCGTAGCAGCCTACGTTCCGATGGAACACACACCTCAAGAACCCACAATTTCACAAGAGACATCAATGATCAGTCCTCCTATTTTGGAGAATTGAACTGGCCAGATCTAACGGTGCCAAACTTTAGGGATTTTTAAAATGTCGCGTATACCACAACAAACCACGAACCTTACAAGTCTTGAGAGCTAACATTGGAGAAGAAATTGCCAATTTGGAGCCAGATGACAGTAAACGCGATATTTCAAAAATCCCCAAAGGAAAAAGTCTGGCGTTTTTGATCTGGCCATCTGAATGGCCAGTTAAATTTTCATATATATTAAAATAGACATGTACATGATCTTTAAATAGCTATGTATTAAATAAAAATATCCTACAAGCTTAAAAACTACCACGATATGTGAGGCTTCTCGCTTAAATATAAATACACTGCACTGCAAGAAAACACATGAAAGAAATAGCTCTTTCAGACGTAGGAGACGGTCGCAAGATGGCGCGCAATCTTCCATATTGTTGCGCATCGCTCAGAAAATAACACTACGAGTATTTCTACAAATTTCCCACATTTCACAGAATTGCTGCTATCTTGTCATCTGTGACAAACTTTAATTTAGAACGAAAACAAAATTAGCTTCAAAAAGCGAATACGGAGTTTTTCCGCTTTTCATGAGCACTGACGATAAAGTTTATTGAGTTTAGTGTTCAAAGGAATTCGGATGCACTGTACCTGTATTAAGTGCTCTAATGAAAGGGTGCTTTATCCTCTGCGTCTCGCAACAAAACGTAAGCTGAGAACGGTATAGTTTAGTCGAATTCTATTCCCAATAGTAGGTATGCAGTGTACATTCTGTTTGAAGCGATGCCAAGTCTCAATTTTTCAATGATATTGGTCCATCCCGCCCCGGCCGTGCCGCGGCGCGGATGACTCCAATACGAAAGAATAAAGAGTTCCCAATTCAGACCCTTCGGAATATCGGAACTATTTTGAAAGCTTTTTCAATTTGCATGAAACAGTGAAGAATTGGCATTTCATTTCCAAATGGTCCTTGTATAATCGAGAAAATTAAATGTGCTGTGGTTATTGGAAAAATCCAAGTTCTGTTTGCGTTCAGGACTGTTTTATGAAAGTTAAATTAACCTGGACTTGTACCCACTGGCTAACCATACCGCAACTGCCCGACACAACCCTTGGCCTCAGCAAATGAACCAGCTTGTTGTAATAACACGTGTTACATGACATTCCGCCTAAATGGCACCCCCAAGCCACTGTTTACAGTGACTGCCGGAAACACCGCCCTACAGATGGTTGAATCCGTAAAGTTGCTGGGTTTCCAAATCGATAGCGGTCTCACCTGGGAGAACCATATAGAAGAGCTCTGCTCGAGACTAGGCCGCACATGCTTCGCACTGCGCCGCTTCGCCATGACTGCCACCCGCAGCGTGGTGCTGGCGTGCTACCACGCGACGGTGCACAGCACTATCGCGTACGGTGTGGAGCTTTGGGCGCGCGCTGCTGACGTTGACCGTGTCTTCGTCACGCAGAAGCGCGCAGTGCGCGCCATCGTCGGTGTGCCAGACGACGTGTCTGAACTTAGAATATTGACGCTCGCCTGCGAACTAATCTACCAGGTAGCGACGTTCACCCACAAAAACATAGATAGCTTTAAACGTAGAAGCTTAAACACCTCTCGGGCTCTCCGAAGCAATAAGCTAGCCCACCTCTTAGTCGCACCCACTCATAAGCTGTGCAAATCGGAGAGGTCATGGGTCCCTCTGTATATAACAGGCTGCCTGACACAATCCGAGGGGATGCAACCTCCACAACGGCCTTCAGATTGAGGCTACGCAAGTGGCTTCTCGAAAATTCGTTCTACTCTGTAAAAGAGTTTTATGAACTGCCAATTCTTTAGTACCTAATGGTAATGCTTATAGCTAAATCAATAAGTGTGTATCAATAATTAATATGTTTTTATTTTGAATGTATTATAATTATAATATAGATAGTTATTTAAGAAATATGTACCTACATTGGTACCTACTTTGACTTATAACATGGTGTTGTCAATAAAGATATTGTATTGTATTGTAATACCCGACGCCTTACAAAGGTTTGATTTCCGATCGGACTTACAATAAAACATGCGCCATAAATCAGGCGGTATTCGGCGTGAAGCCATCAATCGGCAGTAACGAGACACCTAACCTCCACTCTCGTATCACGGCCGGGGTCTGTGCGACCCCTCCCGAGGTCCCACAGACCCACAGTTAAATTATTGACCCCGTAATTGCCGAGACCGCCATCATTCAGTGCAGGACACTTTAATTAAATGGCACGTATCTCAGACAGCTGTCTTTGGGTCCGATTTAAAGTACCCAGTTATTGGGACTATTTACAACTTAGTTACGAACTTGCTGAAGGTTATCGAACATTCTAGACGGTAATGGAATCAACTTGAATGAATTACTTGTCAAATTGTCTGTAAAGGTTGCGTAGTCTGTATCTAAACGTACGAATTTACTAAATCTGATTTATTAATCGAATTTACGAATTATAGTATAGAATCTTATATTTAATAATAATATTATTTTCAGAAGTATACAGTACACTTGTAGAGGTATACTTCTGAAA
Source organism: Eupithecia inturbata (assembly GCA_963662085.1). Lineage (NCBI taxonomy): Eukaryota > Metazoa > Arthropoda > Insecta > Lepidoptera > Geometridae > Eupithecia > Eupithecia inturbata. The sequence continues at coordinate 486,353 of OY759180.1, read as the reverse complement.
AAAATATTAGATTCTTTGCATTTGCGTATCGTATCACTTGTACAGAACTAATGTTTTTTTGCATGCGAAACCAAAGTGGTTCACTGATCCGTGTTTGCAGTGAGATCGCGCGCCGAGATGCGCGCTGGGGACTCGCCCACGAGTGGGGACACCGAGCCCGATTGGGACTCTCTAACAATATCAAACCTTTTACAAATTTATTAGGAACTAGAAAGTATTATGCTGAAACTAGTATGAGACATGCAGTGACGTCGATATTGTAGTTTTAAGAATAAAGCGATAGTATCGATAGGCTAAAGATCAGCATTGCATAGTGAAGTATAACTTTATATTCAGTTTTATGAACTCCAATAAAACTAGGTCACTTTCTCAGTTCTCTCTCATGCAGGTTCAAAAGCACATTAAAGCCATTCCTCTCCTCGGTAAGAGTCTCTTTAGATCTAAAATAAATCTAGCTGATTTCGTAATTATCGGGGCCCGCGCGTGACTCGAATAGCAACGCACTGTTTTCTCCCTCAAGCACAAAATCTGCCTAATTAAGTTTTGAGTAAGTTTAAAGGTTGCGTGTTCAAATCCGAGCGAAATGTTCAAGTTGGATCGTTTCAGTTGTGACTTTATGAAGTTATTTATCCGAAGCACATTGAAAGAATGTTAATGTTGGTCGTGTTGGCTAATCTGCGACCGTGGTGGGGCGGATTATAATCATCGGCTTGGCTTCTTGTTTGGCTTTCGCGAAAATTGCCTCTGGAGCTCCCTGAGGGCAGAGTGCTTATTCCACTTTCACGGAGCTGCTGCTGTAACGCGAAAGTGAATCAAAATGATACGGGCGCTTGTCTCGCGGGAGATATGAATTTAAACTTTATTCGTTCTTAGCCAAGTTTTTAAATGGAATGGTTCAACCATTGTTTCTTTATTTATGAAACAGCACAGACGTCGCTCACAGGGTGACATTTATTTGCGGGAGTAATGTCTTGCCAAGACGCCGCACGTGACGCCGTTATATCTACCCGCACCGTTATTAGATAGTAATAAACCCACTCGTGATATCTAAATACCATTATCTACGAGTATTGTGATTCCTCACGCACGTGTCATATCTCCGTGTTCCAGGAGCGCTCACGTCCCGGGGCTCATGCCGTCGCTGCGGGCTCCGGTAATCAGACATGAGACCCGGGTCTGGATGCGGACTAATTATGACGGTTTGCTTGCTTCTGATTTGATAGCAGAGCCCGATTCAGGGGCTTTGTAATGGACCGCCTTTTAACTGGATGGCTTGTAAAACAAGATCCTCTTAATTAAATTCATTATCTTCCACAGCAGTCGGCTTAGATTATGTTTATTTTGCGGAGCGTTAGGTAAGACTTATTTATATTTTTCTTGTCTGACAAAATTACGGAATATGTATTTATTTATTTAAATACTTTATTGCACACATTTAACAAAAGTATACAAAAGGTGGGCTTAATGCCGATGGCATTATCTACCTGCCAACCACACAAAAATAAAACAAAAAGGCGTACTATAATTAAACTAAGCTAGATAATAAGTCTAATTACAGAGAAAAAACTACAGCAATATGTAATCATACACTAAATTACATACTTACCTATGTATTACATTAACCAGTTTTCCTAAACACAGATTCGTACATTATTTATGTAGCTAGTGAACATTTTTTAGTAATTTTCATTAATCATTACCCTTCAAGGTTTTTTTAAACCGCTTGAGCTCCAATAGGTAGACACCTAAGTATTTGAAAGATTGAAGTTAAATGATAAAATGACTTTGTAAGCTTGTTCTATTTACCAATAAACTGGCTTAAGCCCACACCCGAGGCAATCCAGTAGGCGGGTACAAACCTTGTACTCATGTTACAAGCGGAAATACAAATATACATTATTTGTATTCAGTACCTACCCGCTGACGATGTTGTTACGTTGAGTGATGATCGTCGAATGTTTGACAAAACAAAAGGTTTTTACAATAAATAGGCTCATCTCGCGAAGAGGCTTATAAATTAGCCGCAATAATAAGTAATCAGTGCGAGTAGGTAGTGTACCTAGCTGTAATGGACGCCATTCATAGACGTCCTCCCATCCGCTACAGGCAGGCTCAATGCAGTAGCACTCCTCGTGAGCGTGCTACGTTAATGCGTCGTCAACTAATATGAAGCTTCAAATAGTTTCTACTTTGCACCTGTTCGTTTTGTGAAAGCATAAACTTTTTCGCGTAGGACCTATACAACTAGGTACAACTACACCCGTAAAACAAGTTCAAATGTACGTAGCTATTCGTCTCTTTGATTGCATTGCAGCGACGTGTAGGTATCGCTTACGACTTTATAACTGTAACTTATACGCGTGCTTTGTGATGGGTCTTATAGACTATCTATACAAAATAAAGTAGAATCATCACAGCAAGTTCCCAAACCAGCAGAACTTCTCAAAATGCGGCCGAGGCAGCCACTCCCAAAACATACTTTCTACTCAGGCACGAAAGTGCTGGTTTGACTTCTCCAACCCATCTGATGCCACCTACATCATGTGTCGGTTTTAACAAAGCCAATTTTGTAAAAGGTTCTATAATGTATTCTTAGAGCACTGCGATCGACCAAGCTGTGTAAGATTGTGTGTCCTGACGGGTGGCGGGGGGAAGACGCGGGCTGCGGGGCCGGCTGTCTATCATAATACGTTATTATCGTGTGAGGTAGGCAGATGGCGTGGCGGGGCCGCGGCCGGCCCAGCTGATAGGGCGCTAGTTATTGGATCCCACATTAGCTAATAGCTCCGCGCACTTCAGGTAGGTACACTTTTAGATACAGGAAGGATGAGCGTTGGAATTAGTTGTTTGGGTAAAATTAATCATGTTTGTTTTGTTTAAAGTTATCTTAGTGCTAGGTGCTGTTTATGTTAATCTTATGTTCTAATCCATACCGATGCAATAAAATAAAAACCAAAAACTATTACCTTTAATGAGACTCTTAATAAGAGAGCACAGATTTAGTTCACCAGCGCAGCGTGAGGAGCAGGACGTGACATAAGTACAGTGTTTTTGTTGAAATGTAGTCTTCCACTGTTTTTTTTAGCATATTTCCTGTTTTTTTGTTTAGCTATTTGTACAATAAGCTCTATTACGCGGAATGTTTACGTGATCTTAGGTATTTTCAACTGAAAGGAATTTTTTCTAAGTATGACAGTACTGAAGACTTGCTGATTGTTATGAAGTAATAAAATATATTTCGCTTCTCTGTCTTAATAAATTCTCGCATCATAATTCTGAACTGTTATAATGACAATTTTAAGAAATTCCTAAGTTTTATCTTAATGAATAGAATAGAATATAATAGGCTGTTTATGTAGGTATAATATACGTATGTGTGATGGGTGGACACACCAGTGTCTATCGGAATTCGTTTTGTGTAGTAGTTTTTAAGGCAAATACAAATACTATTTTCTTTACTACTCTTTCTTTTATAATTGTTTCAACTACGCAGAATCTTTCGTACCTCCTTAAAGAAATATTTATAGAAAGATTAGAATCATGGCAATTTTAACTTAATTTCATAATTGTACGTGTCTAGGTGAATGCTCTCCTATAAGTATGTACAATGTGTGTTCCCGACCTAGTTTGTACATACAAATAAATTATTATCTTTAATAAACAAATAGGAAGTAGCTATGTGAGTACTAAAGTACTAAAGTAGGTACCTAGCCTACATGTGTTAAGTTATTAATCATCATTTCGAAGTATTTTAGTACATACATGCCGGAAGCGCGGCCTGTATATACCTATGACACTTCTCAGTCTAGTTTAGGAAACTGAGGCTACATAACAGATTGGACAAGAATTTCACTATCATGTACTAAACTTATTTCATAATGTCAGATTAATTATGTTATGTTTTGTAACGATTCTTTTTGCAATAAGTTTATTTTATTTTAAAACCTAAAGCCATTCCGCTACCGAGTCCTCAGCTTAATGCGCCATCTTGTAAGTCGCGCACGTAAGTGATCGTATCGTGAATAAGACTCTTTATTTGTCTTGGAAAGCTACAAGTTGTTTCAGTACAATAGTAACCCGATCAAACAAACTTTTAATTGATTCGGTTCATTGGTTTCCGGAATAATTAGACTGGAAGTTTCCCCGGTGATTGTGTAACGTGCTTTGTATCGCCGCCGTCACCGGGAGGAAAAAATATCAGGTTATCTAGAGGATAAAAAAGCTTGGGACGGGATTATTCCAACTCTGAAAATAACAACTAAATAACAGGCTAAAGGTTTCTTCGTCGCTTCTTTACTTTAGTCTACATACCGAAGCGACTGAAATCAAAAATATCACTTTATTTCCATGTCAGTGTTCAAATGTAAATACTAGTTATAATTTGATTGTAATTTTCTTTGTTAATAAAGGCCATTGCTGTCAGTGTTTAATTATTAAGAATTTGACCTTTTCTAAGTGTATATTTATTGTATTTATGGAAATACAGATTTTTTGACTTTGAATATGTCTTACGTATCTACGACTTATTGGATGGTATCATAATTATGTTTACATTGAGGTTGCGTTACGTTTGAATGTTTACATTGAGGTTGCGTTACGTTTGAATGTTTACATTGAGGTTGCGTTACGTTTGAATGTTTACATTGAGGTTGCGTTACGTTTGAATGTTTACATTGAGGTTGCGTTACGTTTGAATGTTTACATTGAGGTTGCGTTACGTTTGAATGTTTACATTGAGGTTGCGTTACGTTTGAATGTTTACATTGAGGTTGCGTTACGTTTGAATGTTTTAAGGTACTCTTAACATAAGTATAATTTTAAATCGATAGCTTATTTTGTTCTCTTTAACAAGTATTAATTCAGGCCAATTTTTTGAAAGCGCTCCGACAGCTTTTATAGCCTCACTCAAATTACATTTAAATTTAATCAAATCTTATCAAATACATAGGTAGGTACCTATTACTTATAGTGAATATGTAGTTTAGACATTCACGACAGCTTTTAATTTTATATTTTTGGTGTTTCCTTTGCTAAAAATTTGTGTGAGATTGTTACAATATAAGTTATTTAAAAAGTGTAACGACATCAAGTGTAACATGTACCTACGGTGGAATAAATAAATAAATATATTTGCTCGTTAAAGGTGATGAACGATGGTCTTATTCCAACTTTTGTAGCGTCCATGGTATTACGTATGCACTTCCTTCACAAAAGTGGATACAACCATAAACTGCGGTTGTTCATCGATAATAGCTAATTGGGCAATTCGTGCTCCTTCCGGTACATTTTCATTGTGAATCAGGGCTACTGCGGCCGTAACGGGCTCAATGCAGTTAGGGCTGATTAGAGACGCCGCCGCACTCCACTCTGGGCTGCCTTTTCATGGCTCCTTTCTCTCTCTCTATTACCGGGAATGAATTGATTTCAGCTTTCCAGTGGTCTATTCAGCTAGCTAGAAAAAAAGGAACGTTTGCGTCTGCCCGCCGCAATGTTTTCTTTGATGGCAGTTATAAAAGCGCTCCCACTGGAAATGCACCTCGCTAACTCGCTAACAGTTCAAAAGTTAGCATTAGTAATGTTTGTAAATATAAAGCTTAAAACGTGAATTAAGGGGTATCCAGAATGCCATGCATACATTCCCAACATTGCCATCCTCAAGATTTCTCGAAAGCGCATCTAATCACTTAGATTGGATGTAAAATATCACATTATTTAAAAAAAATACTGTTCTTCTAATTTATCCTTCCTTTTGAAATATTTTGTGTAGTTTTATAATAAATTACCGGAGAAAAACACTTTAAAAAATCACGGGTTTTAACTCTCACAGAAAATATAAAAACTCCAAATGAATTAAACATTTGTTTCCGTAAATCAATCGTATTTTTTATAGGATTCAATACAATATAAATAAATCCCAAAAACACATTTTAGTAAGGTGTTTCTGAAGTTATTGCAACAACGATAATATTTTGCCAAAATAATTTCAACCAATCACGTGTCGGGTTATGGTATATATATATATATGTAATATTCAATCACTTTACGCCATTTGAGAGAAGCAATAATAGAAAAAAAGACGAGGAAAGCTTGACCAAAAAGGTTCTGCTACTACACGACAACGCACCTTGCTTGCGGTTGCTGACAATAATGAGTTCAAGTCCGTTGTAAATGAGCATTTTCCAGGCCAAGAAGAAAATTATCTTTTCAAGGGAATAGAAAAACTTATTTTACGATCAAATAAATGTATTGATATCATGGGAGACTATTGAAATGTAATTTTTATTTAACCTTTTCCGTATTGTATTTTATGTTACGTATAGCATTAATTCAAACTAAAATAATATTACAATAAGTGGAAAATATATATTTCTACTATTTTATTATTTATAGTGAAATACCGAAACAATACCGGGATCCCGGTTTTATTAATATTGAAACCGGCAAAATACCGGTATTGTCAATAAGGCCAATACCGCCATGCCCAAATCAATAGTGAAAACGTTCTTGAAAAACTGTCAAACTAATAGGATAAACCCTTAGTTCTCCACGAAGTCTACTCTTTTTTCTACTTTTATATTTTGTTTATTGATATAATAACGTTGTGATATTATTGACAATAATGTAAAAATTACTACCACATACCTTCTCACAAGCACATTTATAATATCAAACAACACTACCCTACACTAGGTCTTCATTTATTATTTACTATATACCATTTTAGGGTTCCGTATCCGAAGGGTAAAAAGGGGACCCTATTACTAAGCCTCCGCTGCCTGTCCGTCCGTCTGTCAGCGCTCTGTATCTCATGAACCGTAAAAGGTAGGTAGACAGTTGTAGTTTACACAGAATGTGTATTTCTCTTGCGGCTACACAAACTATTAATAAAAAATTAAATAATTATTAAAAGTAAAGGGGGCTCCCATACTTCCTATATTGCTCCCTGTATCGATGTTTTTGTCTATTTGGCTCTACTTGTGTCAAGGCTGTATCACTTGAACCGTAATAGGAAGACAGCTGAAATTTTGACAGGGTGTGTATAAGTATTGCCGCTAACAAATAATAAAATAAATAAAATTGAATAATTAAAGGGTCTGACGGCCATACCAAGGAGACCAATCACTGATGTTAAGCAACGTTTATGTTTCAATTTATGTTTTTTGATCAGGTTGTTTTTACCCAACTGCAGAATCTGCCCAAGGTAAGTGTACTCGGAAACAGTTTCGAGAAGGTGGCCATGTACAACCACTGGTGTACTAATTAATTATCATACTAATAGTATACATTCGAAAGTAACTCAAGTTACATTCGAAAGTAACTAAGTTTGTCAAAAACGTCTGAAAAAAAAACCTTGCTTCTTGCCAAATTTCATGATTCTAGGTCAACGGAAAGTACCATAATGATTTGGTCCATGGTGAGAATAAAAAATATTTACGGATTTCAGATTTTTTTGTTTACTTGTGATGTAAAACTTTGCTTCTTGCCAAATTTCATGGATCTAGGTTAGGTTAGGTAGGTTTTGTGTGCATGTGATTTTCTTGGTAATTGCAAAATATGCAGGCACAAAACGGCTGTTTTTTTCAATCTAAGGTAAGATTGTTGACTTAGAAGTTTTATTTTTATCATGACTCCAATAGGTTATGGACTTGATTATTTGATGTTAATTTCAACTCTACGCTATACCTCCACGCGTTCCCGAGAAATGGGGTTTGACAGACAAATGGACAGACGGACAACAAAGTAATCCCAAAAGGGTTCCTTTCTTTCTTGTGAGGTACGGAACTCAATGACGGAACCCTAAAAAACCCTTTCTCAGTACATACCGTACTGAGAAAATCTGAGTGTGACGGACGGTCGGACAGGATCAGGCATCTTGTGTGTTCTTTTTATTATTCTGCCATGGTTTTTAAACGCCGATTGATAATTTAAATGTTTTATTCTAACATTTTTTTATATTATTGAAATCGTATAAAAATAATAAAAGTGATCTTTGTAAGAAGACTCAAATACTCCTGAATATCAGATAGTATTAAGGTAGCCGCTTCAAAAAGTAGTAAATTTGCATAGATCTACGGAAAATTTTTGCGCTCTTCGATGTCAAAATTTGTACATCTGAGCATCTGAGCGCACCATGGTAGGCCCTTAAACTTTGTTGGCTTTAAGAAACCTCTGAATTTGTAAGTTAGCAAAAAAGTTTAAAAACGGAACTAAAATTAAATAAAACTCCATTCAAATTATATCTTTTTTGGCCTCTGCCCAGCACTGAGGGGAGGGACACACCAGGCTTATTGTAATGTAATGTAATCTCAATTTTCCTTCAGGATTGTTTTTTTTATCTCTTAGGGATAACTAACAATCACACTGAAATATTAACTGCATATAGGAAATCTTAAATAAATAAACTAAATAGTAAAAGTGTGACCAGCTCCGTTATCCACAAGTGAACTTATAATACATAGGTAGTGAACTTGAACTGAGTTAGTGAACTTATAATGCATAGGTAGTGAACTTGAACTGAGTTAGTGAACTTTTAATACATAGGTAGTGAACTTGAACTGAGTTAGTGAACTTATAGTAATATTAAAAACTATTTCAGGTTGCCACTAAACAAGCTTTCATAGCATAACTATTGAGAATTGGTAAAAATCTTGTGAGCATGTGAACAAACTACTAAGTTATTGACCAACATTGCATAAATCTTCAAGAAAGCATCAAGGAAGTGGAAGCCACGCGGCGGACACGGCGTCCGAAGATAATATGTCACGTGCACATGCCTGTTTGATTTTCTATTTTGTATGATGGATGATTATCATGGTAACATAAATGTTTTTGGTTGACTGTTGAACATTTTCCCCGTGATGTTTTTTATTTATACTTATGTAGTACTTATGAGGCGTTTTCCAAATAAGGAAAAAATCCTTTTTACCTTAGAACACATTACATGGCGCGGATCTTTCGTTGAAGAATAAAGGTTGTGGTAGTGTGCCATGTCAACCTATGCAGGATCTAAGCCATATAATTTCAAACGAAAAGCGCCATCTTTTCAGTCTTGTATAACACTTTTTGACATTACAAAAACGCTTAATTAATTTTTTTAGTACAAGTATCACGAAATCGTAAAATTACGGGTGGCCATTATAACTCGATGATAGTGGCGCTTCCATTATTTTTTGATGAATTATACCGCCTCAAATCGCGTCGTCGCAAATCATGAATCCATTGTATTTCGAACAACATCCGACACTTATTGACTCGCTCATCGCTCGCGGCGTTGTTGTCTCCGCACATCATTAATCACAATTAGTGCCCGACGTGGCAGCGGCGTGGCGGTGGCGCGACGGCGGCGGCCCGGCAGCGTGTTTACCACGTGTTGCGCCGACTAATTACGACATCCATCAAAATGTTTCAACGCAAGATTGATATTACGATGTTGACTGACGACACTGATATCCGAGCTCGCTTGTTTTTGTTTGATATCCACCTTGTGCAGAATCTGTACCTGAATCTGTAGGCGCAGATTGATGAAAGGTATCACCGAGATGTGTTTAAATTGCTTTTGGCTCTCCGCATCGATCAACAGAAACCGATTGTATAATCATAATCATTTCAGTGCATGACATTCGTAACTCTGATTCGTTTTAAGAAGCTTTTAGTTCACTTCGTTACTTCCCCAATAAGATTTAAGTGAAGAAAAAATGTAATCTCAATTGTAATCTCTATTGTTAAATATGTGATTAGAATTTTCCTACGTGCCCCGTGACCCCGTAAGGTCTAAATAAAATAAAGCATTTTGTATTTAGTTTATCTTTCGTAGCATCATTACTTGACCTGACCATTATTCTTCTGTATACTTAACGTTATTTTTCAAGTTTTTGAAAACGGTTAAAAATATACCAACAAAATGTTGAAACTACTTGCCTACCGAACTGAAATTATTAATTCCAGGTATCGATATGATATTCACCCTGAAACTGGGATTAATGCCCGCGGCGATAATAAATAATTCAGCAGGCGTCAAAGTTTCCGAATCTCCCCGTAATCCGACCGAAGTCGCGGGATAAAGTTAGCACGTCTCCTTTTTGTTTCAAGACCTCGCCTGAACTCTCCAAGTTTAACTACGTTTGTGAAACTAGTGTACCTGACTGTAGGGCTTTTAATGTTCAAGGCTGTTGTTGGTAGAGACACGTTGTTTTGAAAGGTAGTAAACTTATGAATAGCTGAAATTAAGGGCACGTCAGATTAGATGCCCTTTTTAATGCATGGCGGGTTAGTATTTGGTAAAAAATTAAAAAGAAGTAGTAATGTTTGTCTCACAATGGTCTAACTAAAGATAAGAAGCAAGCACCTTTCTTCGCGCCTCAAGCTAGTGAAAACAAGACGGTTAACAATATAGTATATGATAAAAAATCGTCCTTAAACTAATTCCTTAATTTTTCTAAGATATATGCGTTTACAAGCTTAAACCTAGAAAGCAAGTTTGTGAAAACATGAGTCACAAAATAATTGTCAGTTATTATCTACAAAGTACATTTTAATAAAATTGTAATAATAAAAAATCTAATTGACCTATGTATATTCATACTCGTAATATTGGTTTTATAAAAATAAGACTGAGTTTGAAAACAGAGATACCTAATAAAAGACTGATCAGATCATATACCTACCATAATGTTTATTTTTTCTCCTTCTCACATTTTCTATTTTCAAACTACTGAATCATAATAAACATGCACTACGAATAACATTCGTAAGTATTTAACACTGAAAATCTATTTAATATGCTTACAAACGTAAATAAAAAAGTAAGGCACTATTTGTACGGCGTGATCGGATGCAACTGTTTGGCGCCGTTTGCCGTGATCGGATGCAACGTGAACGGTTCCAGCGTGATCAGATGGGAACTACCCGTTATGCCAACCAGACTGGGTAGGTTAGAAACTTGCAATGTATTCCAATCCATAAATTGATAAACCTGTTGTTCTATCCCCTGCAAACAGAACATGTTATTGGTTTCATACCTGAGCCGTTGTTCGCGACAACCAATCGATTTCGGCCGACGCACGCCGACATCCAGCTCGACGCTGTATTGCGTCTGTATCCAGCCAAGTTGTTACATAGTCTGCTATAAATTACCTCCACACGAAGCAATTTGTCAAAAACTGATACATGACATTGTTTTGTGGGAACAGGGGTTGTTTGGTTAAGGTAAACAATACTGCCGGTGAGTTTTTGTAGGTTTGCGAAATAAAAGGTAGGAAAATAAAATTAAGGATAAATACACGAAAGTACGGATCAAGTACTTTTGACCAGGGTGGATTTCACGGATAAAATGAAGGAGTTACAGAGTTGAGATGGTTCATAAGGCCCCATTAGGTCTGGCATCTTGTTTGGTTTATTGTGTTGCGGAGCCCGCATCGTAACTAAATCTGTTTACGATTTAACCGCGCCGGCGCCGGCGGGGGCCGAGGGCGCCCACTCGTAGCCGCCTTGCGCCACGATCACCGAATCACCATTCAGCGGGTTTTATTAAGACGAGTGGTAGAAGGGACACGGAAATGAAGTCATTTTGGAGGTCTTAAATTAAAGTAAACCTCTTCTAACCCAAAGTAAACAGAGAGACGATTCTCTGAGCCTATCATATTATCTTTATCTTTCCCATTTTCTACTTTCTGAAAGTTTATCGGAACATTACATACAATCTATCGAAGTTCATCAGTTGCAGGCAGTTTTATCGCTCGATTGGATTTGACAGCGACATCTCTGGCCGAGATTAGCCCAGATTGCGGAGCCGAGCCGGAATGCTCCCATTCCGTTTTATATGATGCTGCCATGACCGAATGCAGTTCGAGATGGCTCATGAAATTCGATTTAACTGAGTACAATACGAATGCGAAGAAGTTGCAGTTTTATTAAATCTGCGATATTTAAAGTTTTGGACTCCGCTCAAATCTCGCTCGCTATGGGTTTGCGAAACATAGTTTCAGCCAAACTTATGTCATCTAAATTGCTTTAAATTGTTGGCTGAATCTATGGTAACTTTAAACTTTTGCCAATCGTTTGTTACCATCATCATGATCATCATTAGCCCACTTCTAGGTATGAGGACCTCGTCTTTTGATTCTTGCTAGTCTCCTCTGTCTTGTGTTTTTTTGTGTTTAAGTACAACATGGATCAAGGTGTTGGAGGCGGAATACCTTGATCGATGGTTTACAATTATGTAAGTAAAAAGCACATTCTAAATAAATGCGCTCTTTCATCGTTCATCGATATGGAATAAATTAGACTCACAAAAAGGTTCAAGGGGAGTGACTTATTTTTTTTCTTAGAAAGATTATAATGAAAGTATTTTCCAAAGTAGCTTGATTTACAAGTAACACAATATTGATGTTTTCCACCCACATAATACCTAAAATGTAAAAAAGAATCTCTTTAGCATAAAAGCTTCAGCGAATCTAAATAATCCTCGCACGTTAAGTTATAAATGAAAATATGTTCCATCCCACGCTATTATAGCTGTTACTTATAATGGAACTAATTGGTTCGTCCGGCAGAGTGTAGGTAGAGTGTACAGAGTGTAGGTAGTGTGTACAGAGTGTAGGTAGAGTGTACAGAGTGTAGGTAGAGTGTACAGAGTGTAGGTAGAGTGTACAGAGTGTAAGTAGAGTGTACAGAGTGTAGGTAGTGTGTACAGAGTGTAGGTAGAGTGTACAGAGTGTAGGTAGAGTGTACAGAGTATAGGTAGAGTGTACAGAGTGTAGGTAGAGTGTACAGAGTGTAGGTAGTGTGTACAGAGTGTAGGTAGAGTGTACCGAGTGTAGGTAGATAGTACAGAGTGTAGGTAGAGTGTACAGAATGTAGGTACAGAGTGTAGAGAGGTGGCGAACTTTTAAGTGATTGTTGACGAGTTGTAAATCTGAGTTAGAGGCCGACTCTAACTCGGAAATAGGCGAGTTTCCTTTGTCCGGGAACTCACGCGGGGGAGGGGAAGGGGTTCACTAGCACGAGTTAGAGGCCACACAAACAAAGATCGAAAGATCTCGTATACTAGATTTATTTATTGATAAAATGTTTATTTTGAAGTAGCCCTCCATAACGGCTTTACATACGTTGTTTCGCGAGAAAAAGTGGCATATATGTTATTCCAGATGTAGAATTGCATCTATGTACTCGTATATATATAGCAACCTGATCTTGGGCGTCACTTCCTCACAAATATAAATCTTCACATACTTCTACCTCTGCAATATTAGTAAGCTGATTCTTTAGCGTCCTGTATAGTAGGTACCTGAACATGTGTCCTCCACACATGTAAAATATCTCGTATCATACATAAACGTGCCTTTGTCTCGTGAATTTTCTCTGTTCGCTCATATATAATATTTTAGCGGAGTAATTTTAGCTGAAAGTTCTAAGAAAGTATCCCACATAAACGGCATGCGACCAAAACATTCCTTTGATGAGGAATAATTCGAATCTCTTTGTAAGAAACCAAACACGCGCGGATTCTTACAGCGAAAGGAAAAGACGGCTTTTCCGGAATATAATGTGCGGCTTTGACTCACTTAGTGGCTGTTACAGCGCTCATTACTGTTCAAACAGCGCTTCAACTTATTTACTTGGATATGAATGGATCTAAGTATGTATGTATGTTCGAGCACTAGGTCAATGTTTGCTTCCTGCTAAGGTTTAGGGCTCAAGGATATTTTGCGAATTAAATTGCCTATTCAAATGAAAAATATATCCAAAAGTACAGGAACACTGCAGTTAGATGTGCATTAAAATGATCGGTAAACACGAGCGTTACGTCAATATGAGTTGAGTTAAGCGTTACGTCACTATGAGTTGAGTTGAGCGTTACGTCACTATGAGTTGAGCGTTACGTCACTATGAGTTTAGTTCAGTTGCAAATACCTTATATTTCTCCAACCGAAGCTTGAGTTTGAAGGTGTATAATGTTTACCCACAGGCACGAATCGGCCGCAAAAGTATTATAATATATCATACACCTAAAAAAACTTGAATTTAGGTAAAAAAACTTATTCTTTTATAAAGTTTCACTTCCTGTAGATGTGCTTTTGAAATCCTGTAATATTCATATAATATGCATATGTTAAATAAATAGCATTCCAGGTCATACAAGGCGCGCATTGAATATTATCGTGGCTTCCAGGCGTTCGTAGAAAACTACGAAAAGCGCTTGTTAGTGCTACGCCGTAGAGGGGCTACGGCGTAGAGGTGCTACGGTGTACGCTCGAAGCTATGAAGGTGCAAAAGCTTATAAGTTTGTTAGAAGCTTAGGCTTTTGTGCTCTGAATACTATCCTGCTCGCATTTTGTAACTGACTATACAAATCTATGTTCGTAAAGTGAGTAGGTAAGATAATCGTAATGATTATCTTTCTACAGCCTAATCCTTTCGCTACTATTGACATTCACGTTGTGCTGCCACAATGTACTAGGCTGAAAATAAAAACAGCCACTTTGAAATGCTGAATAAGTTTAAGATAATTATTACGCTATCTTATCTAAATATTTCATTTATCTTAACTATACAAACTCTTTGCACTATCAAAATAAAGGTCCTGTTACCTTTGCTCGCAGTCTTTTATAAAGATATGTAAATACTCGGCGCCAGCTTAGCCCCGTTGCGTTGGAAAGCAGAGACGCGGTGCTTCCCGCCATTACGAGAACTATTGTCGGGCGCTCACCTGCCGCCCTCTAACGATGTGGGGCGGAGGCACACAGAGAGATAAGGTTAGAAGAAACTTATCAAAATTATAATTTTTTTATGCATTCAGTCATGTGGTTTAAACTGCTTTCTTTCTCCATAGATAGCAGAATGGCCGACCGAAAACAAGCTCTTACGATGTTAAGCCATGTTTGCCAGCACTGACATGACGACTGATGGAAGCGAATTTCCCACCTGAAGCGGAAAAAGGGCAAGAGAATGATCATCCATAAAGATAACAAGTGTCACATTGTGTGCAATGTTGCAACCACACTACCATCTTTATTTTTAACTGACTTCGAAATAAGGAAGAGGTTCTATGTTCGGCTGTATGCACATAAAGTTTGTTAAACATACATACATACATACATACATACACTCACATAGAACCATTTCGATTTCTCCGTCAATTAACGGTCGATTTTGATACTTAATTTGGTTTTGAATAGAAAATAATCCATATCAAAAGTCGTATGAATTTAATTCCTAAGGGATTACTATTAATCCCGCAGAACTTAAAAACTACAGAAAAAATATTTAATTATTAAATAATTATATGGTTCGAATTTCATACACGAAGTTACAATCTTAGTCTGTGGTCGTTTCTCTCCTTGTTATTGCACTTGGTACCCCGCCACCTGGTGAGAACTAAATTAAAGCAGTATAATGAATGTAAACCTACCTCGGGGCTATCTCCATCGGGCTGATAGTTACACACCTATTAACGGAACAACGATACACAGCATTACGGGGAATTACGTGCGTTTACGTGATACCGCGCAGCACGGCAGGCACGCGCACGTAGTATATGAATGAGAGGAATTAACTGGCGATGGGTTGTTATCTGTTACAATAAATACAATTTCAGTCCAACAACTATGCAAGCCAAGGATGAAAATTTAAAATCAACTGCAACTGATTTTAACGAGATTTGGACTCAAAGCCGGACTATCTATTTTATACCATCTGTTCAGCTTGTACGCACCCTGTCACTCCCGGGTATAATTAGCAGAAATTCCTTAGTATAAATAAAAAAAAATGGTAACATATTTTTACCAACGCTCTTATACTCTTGCTCTTTAGAACATATGTACGTAAAGGTGTAGTATAATATAACCTAGGCTCAGTTATCCAAAGTGGGTGGGAAAGCTAAAGCTTTCGACACAAGACTTCCAAGCACCTCGGTAAAGAGCTGTTCTTCGTCAGCAGGTCCAGTTACTTGGTGTGTTGAGGCTATAAAAATAAGCTTCGTCCAGGGATTGTTCCTCCGCGGACTAGTTCGACAGTTATTGCTAATGTAGTATTTGATAAGGCTGGGACAGTGATTGCTGCAAACTGGTTCGTTCTACCTATACCTCTACTAGTGGGTTATATTGCTCGCTATTCATCAGTTATTGTATCAAACTGTTTGATGCTGGATTTCATTGAGAATGTCACCATAGTTTGGAAATAATATTTTGTATCAGATTCGTCAAAACTGACACAATATTTATGGTTTGTAAATAAATAAATGAAAATGAAATCTTACAACAGTTGGTGAATCATAGATTCTAGTTGTACTAACTGAAAGACTAATGAATAATTTCTACTGAGGTTGGTCTCTAAGGAATTCATCGTGGCATGCGCAAGTTGGTTGGCACCTCTCATATCATAATTAAATAACTTTGCAACCCTCGACGTGAAAGTTACCTTCATAGCCGACACACAGATCGCTTGTTATTTTCAATGGATATCAAAATATTTCAAAGTGCTTTATTTCCTTCAGACCTTACAGGACTCTTGGACACGTCACAAAATTCAAATTACATATGTGAAACTAGGAAATAAAGTGATCACTTAGATTTTTTGTTTACTTCAATATTTTTAAGGTAAATTAAAGAAGGGGAAAAGAATCTTTACCTTGTTAGGTTGTTAGTTTTCGAGTTTGAGCAAAACTCGTCCCAAGTTTTTTTTAATGTAGTAAGCCTTATTACAAAGAATATGTTTGAATTTATATATTGATAATTTTTGCAACTCACTTGGAGTTTTGCTGATACATTAATCTTGTGTAGCCTAGTTGTGGGCACAGCGAGTTTATTCTTATTTCTATTATTTCATCGATGTATGTTGCTTTTTTAGGTTACCGATTGATATTTCTATGAGTGTACAACAAGTTTTCATAAATATATTGACATGGTACTGTCATTATGTTTATTTTTTTAAATTTATCACATAGGGATTCTCTGGGACCCATATTATAGATTGCACGAACAGCCCTCTTCGGCAACTCAAATACGGTGTTAATATCTGCAGCGTTCCCCACAGCAGTATGCCATAAGACATAACACTATGAAAGTAGCTGAAATAGACTAGTCGAACGAAAGAAATAGAAGTCTGTAAGATTACAGATTAAAGACTTTTTCTTTAAAGAGTTCTTCGCAATTAAAGCTGCGTTGTTACTATTCGACGCACCATCACTCCTTCGCAGCTCTTTCTGTAGAAGGCGGGTTCGTACTATCTCACTGGTGAGATAACTGGTTAAACATACTGTCTTCAGATTAGAGACCAAGTATTCAAATTCCTGAGCTAGACCACTCAACAAAACCTGTGCG
This sequence comes from Eupithecia inturbata, assembly GCA_963662085.1. Taxonomy (NCBI): domain Eukaryota; kingdom Metazoa; phylum Arthropoda; class Insecta; order Lepidoptera; family Geometridae; genus Eupithecia; species Eupithecia inturbata. Next base: position 469,035 of record OY759180.1, on the reverse strand, counting down.
ACTTCTGCATCATCTGTCTTGCGGACAATATCCATGAGCTGCTGCACAAGGGTCATTACACCTGCATGTATTCAGACATACTTGGAAACTGTGTATAATAAATTCTGTGTAGTTGTCTCAAAAGCAGCACACGCCGTAATAAGCTCTTATTTTCAAAAATATCAGCCAAGCTTTTCCTTGCTTCTTATGCCGTTGATATAGCGCCGCGCCGGCTTGATGCATAAAGCTATTCGCGCCAAAGCACGCTGATCTATCACAGGATCAGTCTACTCTATAATAACAAGTTGTGGACCCAGAAGATTTTATAAGGAGAGTAGTTTACATGTGCTGAATATAACCTAGAAACGAACCTCAATCGGTTTGCTACGTGGTGTGTTGGTGGTACGCACTTCATTATGGCTTCATCTAGCAGGCAAGAACCGAGCAATGGAAATGCTTCTTTGCAAGGTAACAATGGCTTGGCATCGTCAATAGAAAAATTGGAAGAAGTATCCAATTTTTTGAATTGGAGATTTGCAATAAAGATGCTGCTTACCATGGATGGCTCGTAGAACACAATTGACGCTGCCTTCAATTGTGTTCCACAAAGCCATATCTATCTAAACAGTATCTAGTGTCTAAACAGCGCATTTAAGCCGTGATCGTACTGATTTGATTGATATGGGGCTACGTGGGATAGGTGACTATCTGCGATACTCACATTAGTGAAATAAAACAGCAACTGTACTTGTAACTGTTCTTGTATTCACTTGCATCATCAATAATAGGTATATGCATCGTCACCGATGTTCTATAAACATCAGCCTTAACTTGTATGTATGGATCTGTGGACTTAGAGCGCTGCGACGCGCGTGAATGATGGCTGACGCTGGGCAGCGAATGCCTTTTACTGAAAGACGTTCACTGCCCAGCCACTACGCTGCTGCATCCAGCGCTTAACTGGACGAAGTGCGTCATTGGCACTGAAAGTGTTAACAAGTTATGCATAACTCACTAAAGACCAAAGTATAAACAGTAATGTAATGTATGAGTATACACGAGGTGTACATCTCTAGTGTCAACGATAAACAAAGTAAAAACAGTAATGTAATGTATGAGTATACCTACTCTAGGTATACGTCTCTAGTGTCAACGATAAACAAATTCTAGAGCAATTTATTAAAGCTAATTTCTATTAGGCAGCCAAGAATGGTACGATAAATTATGAACTTAATATTTTCCGGAGCAGCGCCTCAAAACCTCATATTGCTGGTAAAGCCACTAGAGGTCACCCGCTGCGGAACGAGTGAAAAGCAAACTTGTAGCTTATTAGTTGACGAGCACTAATTAAATTGCAGCTGCTTGTTTACAACCTTCTGGGAACTAATTTTCTAGTTTATTGAACCTTTGGTGTAGAATATTTTTCTTCGTCTCAAATTCAAGATCTTCATTTCCATAAATCCGTAGGTCACACAAGACATTTTTAATTTATCTTTGTCTTTTGTCTGATTATTTATCGACACGTATACTTAGAGAAACTACTAGAAGAAGAGATATAGTGAAGGAATTTACACCTCGGCTTAATATTCAAAGCACAGTGTACAGCACTAGGCTCTACAGCTGTACAAAGCACAGTGTACGGCACCAGGCTCTAAAGCTGTACAAAGCACAGTGTACGGCACCAGGCTCTAAAGCTGTACAAAGCACAGTGTACGGCACTAGGCTCTAAAGCTGTACAAAGCACAGTGTACGGCACCAGGCTCTTAAGCTCTACAAAGCACAGTGTACGGCACCAGGCTCTAAAGCTCTACAAAGCACAGTGTACGGCACCAGGCTCTAAAGCTCTATAAAGCACAGTGTACGGCACCAGGTCTAAAGCTCTACAAAGCACAGTGTACGGCACCAGGCTCTAAAGCTGTACAAAGCACAGTGTACGGCACCAGGCTCTAAAGCTGTACAAAGCACAGTGTACGGCACCAGGCTCTAAAGCTGTACAAAAAATTACCTTTATCTTGTAAAAGTATATATAACGCGGCATTTTTAAATACATATAAACTGAAAGAATTACTACTATGTAGAGGAATTCTGCCCTGACAAATTATCTGACCCTGAGAATCTGTGATAGTTATGATTTTGACATTCAACATTATATTACTTTTACTTTTGACATTTTACATAAAGTACAGTAATTTATTTTCATGTTTTTCATTCGATAATATTGTTTTTTTTTGTATACAATTCATTTAACATTAAACTATTTAAATGTTTTTATTTTATATAAATAAATAAATAAATAAATAACTAATGCTGGACAATCATATATAGATATTGTTTGCGAATAAATAAATGAAATGAAATATAAGCATACAGTGTGCGTTTGTCAACATTGTCCGAGGCAGTACTCGCAGCGAGGACCTCGCATACAACTTTACAATTACATTAGTAGCGCGGCTCCGAGGAGGGAATCTGATTAGAGCGCGCTGCTATTCAAAAATGCAATTTAGCCGACATGCAATAGTGTGCAATACAACACAGTGGGAGGCGGCGCTGTCGACGACGCGACGCGACGTCGAAACTAACGAATTGCTCGTTTTACTGCGCCTTTAATATGCTCGTCTGACAGCCACTGTGTCTGTACCTCCACTTGTATTCAGTCTTCTCTGACTTTGAAGCAGCAATCTTGCCGCAAACAAACATTATTATTGTGTCCTTGCTGAGGACTGTGGCAGGGATGCCTACCTTCCATGACATGCTTTTTAAGCCTTTTGATGCGTTGTTCATGCAATTTTTGTTACACGCGCTTTTATAGCAGCATTTGTTATTCCACGTCCATCACATCATAGTACATCAATGCATACTGTCTTATACAATATTCAGTTGATTCGGCAGTAACAAACATTACAGTCATCCAAACTTTTGCATACAAAACATTAGCATGTGGTTTGGTTGTGCCGAACTATAGAGGTTGACTTAGCGTTTGTACATTTAGAGTAAGTATTATATAATATAATGCGGCAAAACAAATACCTACAAATACAAGGGCGGTGGTACCCGTGTCCGGTCCGGGCACAGCCACTTGGGCAGCGATGTCGGGGCAGGCAGCGCGCGTTGGACACTCTCATCCACTTGTCAACACATTGATGCAGTGCGGGACTTGCAGAAGGAAATCTTATCTCTAGCATCTTTGACATCAATCCAAACAGCAAAGAAACACAAATGCAAAAGATCTCAGTGCAACATTCCATAATTTCTACAAATAGCTACTCTATATCAAACCTAATCATTTTTAGAATTTCCCGAATCTGGACGGTGGCATAAGTATAGGGTTTATCTTTTTACTTTCTTTGACAATAAGTAATTCATTGTTCATGTACATATGTCACAAAGAGAGAGATATAGTCTAAAATTTAACGTGATGTATGGTACTAACTATGTCACTCTATGTCACTTGACCATTGCCAATGATTACCCAAGATTAGTGTTACTGCAGCGGAGGTCACTGTGCGCGGCCTCAGCTGTGATCTGTCAGCGAAGAGCCCTCAATCGCCTGCCCGGGGCGCGGCCCACAACCTACGTCTCATTGTGACCTCCTTACTATGTCATCTCTACCGAGCTTAGAGCTGGTTTAATGCTCTAAGACTACGTATTACCTAGTTATACACCACGGATCAATCCACTTGTTACATTATTTTTTTGCCTGCTTATTCAGTTTTTAATTTCAAATTCACGTAGGTATTCAATAGGCATTCTATAGTGCACTTAGAATAGTATAAATAAGGTAACAATATAATTGCATTGCTAAAAAGCAGTATTCCAAACATTTATATCTGAGAGAAAATCTTAGGTGGAGTACAGGTACCTAATAGCAATAAGCCTTCTCTTGTAGTGTTTTTAGACAGATTTTAAATAATCTTCATTAAGTTTGTGTGCTAGACATAAAGTATCGTGTTGCAGTATCTACCAATAATACTACGTTGTCCACCGAGGTAAGAAAGTGAGTGATTCCTATCGTGTGGTCTTTATGGCAAATGCAACACACGAGGTTGGTATCAAACTTTCTCCCGATTGATACATAGTGCTTTATACCTACGAGGAAAACAAAAAAATTTCCGAAACAAAAAGTTGCACTCTTCTCGTTTTACTAATCCACGAAATCTTCATATCACTTCTTATGCCGTTGATATAGCGCCGCGCCGGCTTGATGCATAAAGCTATTCGCGCCAAAGCACGCTGATCTATCACAGGATCAGTCTACTCTATAATAACAAGTTGTGGACCCAGAAGATTTTATAAGGAGAGTAGTTTACATGTGCTGAATATAACCTAGAAACGAACCTCAATCGGTTTGCTACGTGGTGTGTTGGTGGTACGCACTTCATTATGGCTTCATCTAGCAGGCAAGAACCGAGCAATGGAAATGCTTCTTTGCAAGGTAACAATGGCTTGGCATCGTCAATAGAAAAATTGGAAGAAGTATCCAATTTTTTGAATTGGAGATTTGCAATAAAGATGCTGCTTACCATGGATGGCTCGTAGAACACAATTGACGCTGCCTTCAATTGTGTTCCACAAAGCCATATCTATCTAAACAGTATCTAGTGTCTAAACAGCGCATTTAAGCCGTGATCGTACTGATTTGATTGATATGGGGCTACGTGGGATAGGTGACTATCTGCGATACTCACATTAGTGAAATAAAACAGCAACTGTACTTGTAACTGTTCTTGTATTCACTTGCATCATCAATAATAGGTATATGCATCGTCACCGATGTTCTATAAACATCAGCCTTAACTTGTATGTATGGATCTGTGGACTTAGAGCGCTGCGACGCGCGTGAATGATGGCTGACGCTGGGCAGCGAATGCCTTTTACTGAAAGACGTTCACTGCCCAGCCACTACGCTGCTGCATCCAGCGCTTAACTGGACGAAGTGCGTCATTGGCACTGAAAGTGTTAACAAGTTATGCATAACTCACTAAAGACCAAAGTATAAACAGTAATGTAATGTATGAGTATACACGAGGTGTACATCTCTAGTGTCAACGATAAACAAAGTAAAAACAGTAATGTAATGTATGAGTATACCTACTCTAGGTATACGTCTCTAGTGTCAACGATAAACAAATTCTAGAGCAATTTATTAAAGCTAATTTCTATTAGGCAGCCAAGAATGGTACGATAAATTATGAACTTAATATTTTCCGGAGCAGCGCCTCAAAACCTCATATTGCTGGTAAAGCCACTAGAGGTCACCCGCTGCGGAACGAGTGAAAAGCAAACTTGTAGCTTATTAGTTGACGAGCACTAATTAAATTGCAGCTGCTTGTTTACAACCTTCTGGGAACTAATTTTCTAGTTTATTGAACCTTTGGTGTAGAATATTTTTCTTCGTCTCAAATTCAAGATCTTCATTTCCATAAATCCGTAGGTCACACAAGACATTTTTAATTTATCTTTGTCTTTTGTCTGATTATTTATCGACACGTATACTTAGAGAAACTACTAGAAGAAGAGATATAGTGAAGGAATTTACACCTCGGCTTAATATTCAAAGCACAGTGTACAGCACTAGGCTCTACAGCTGTACAAAGCACAGTGTACGGCACCAGGCTCTAAAGCTGTACAAAGCACAGTGTACGGCACCAGGCTCTAAAGCTGTACAAAGCACAGTGTACGGCACTAGGCTCTAAAGCTGTACAAAGCACAGTGTACGGCACCAGGCTCTTAAGCTCTACAAAGCACAGTGTACGGCACCAGGCTCTAAAGCTCTACAAAGCACAGTGTACGGCACCAGGCTCTAAAGCTCTATAAAGCACAGTGTACGGCACCAGGTCTAAAGCTCTACAAAGCACAGTGTACGGCACCAGGCTCTAAAGCTGTACAAAGCACAGTGTACGGCACCAGGCTCTAAAGCTGTACAAAGCACAGTGTACGGCACCAGGCTCTAAAGCTGTACAAAAAATTACCTTTATCTTGTAAAAGTATATATAACGCGGCATTTTTAAATACATATAAACTGAAAGAATTACTACTATGTAGAGGAATTCTGCCCTGACAAATTATCTGACCCTGAGAATCTGTGATAGTTATGATTTTGACATTCAACATTATATTACTTTTACTTTTGACATTTTACATAAAGTACAGTAATTTATTTTCATGTTTTTCATTCGATAATATTGTTTTTTTTTGTATACAATTCATTTAACATTAAACTATTTAAATGTTTTTATTTTATATAAATAAATAAATAAATAAATAACTAATGCTGGACAATCATATATAGATATTGTTTGCGAATAAATAAATGAAATGAAATATAAGCATACAGTGTGCGTTTGTCAACATTGTCCGAGGCAGTACTCGCAGCGAGGACCTCGCATACAACTTTACAATTACATTAGTAGCGCGGCTCCGAGGAGGGAATCTGATTAGAGCGCGCTGCTATTCAAAAATGCAATTTAGCCGACATGCAATAGTGTGCAATACAACACAGTGGGAGGCGGCGCTGTCGACGACGCGACGCGACGTCGAAACTAACGAATTGCTCGTTTTACTGCGCCTTTAATATGCTCGTCTGACAGCCACTGTGTCTGTACCTCCACTTGTATTCAGTCTTCTCTGACTTTGAAGCAGCAATCTTGCCGCAAACAAACATTATTATTGTGTCCTTGCTGAGGACTGTGGCAGGGATGCCTACCTTCCATGACATGCTTTTTAAGCCTTTTGATGCGTTGTTCATGCAATTTTTGTTACACGCGCTTTTATAGCAGCATTTGTTATTCCACGTCCATCACATCATAGTACATCAATGCATACTGTCTTATACAATATTCAGTTGATTCGGCAGTAACAAACATTACAGTCATCCAAACTTTTGCATACAAAACATTAGCATGTGGTTTGGTTGTGCCGAACTATAGAGGTTGACTTAGCGTTTGTACATTTAGAGTAAGTATTATATAATATAATGCGGCAAAACAAATACCTACAAATACAAGGGCGGTGGTACCCGTGTCCGGTCCGGGCACAGCCACTTGGGCAGCGATGTCGGGGCAGGCAGCGCGCGTTGGACACTCTCATCCACTTGTCAACACATTGATGCAGTGCGGGACTTGCAGAAGGAAATCTTATCTCTAGCATCTTTGACATCAATCCAAACAGCAAAGAAACACAAATGCAAAAGATCTCAGTGCAACATTCCATAATTTCTACAAATAGCTACTCTATATCAAACCTAATCATTTTTAGAATTTCCCGAATCTGGACGGTGGCATAAGTATAGGGTTTATCTTTTTACTTTCTTTGACAATAAGTAATTCATTGTTCATGTACATATGTCACAAAGAGAGAGATATAGTCTAAAATTTAACGTGATGTATGGTACTAACTATGTCACTCTATGTCACTTGACCATTGCCAATGATTACCCAAGATTAGTGTTACTGCAGCGGAGGTCACTGTGCGCGGCCTCAGCTGTGATCTGTCAGCGAAGAGCCCTCAATCGCCTGCCCGGGGCGCGGCCCACAACCTACGTCTCATTGTGACCTCCTTACTATGTCATCTCTACCGAGCTTAGAGCTGGTTTAATGCTCTAAGACTACGTATTACCTAGTTATACACCACGGATCAATCCACTTGTTACATTATTTTTTTGCCTGCTTATTCAGTTTTTAATTTCAAATTCACGTAGGTATTCAATAGGCATTCTATAGTGCACTTAGAATAGTATAAATAAGGTAACAATATAATTGCATTGCTAAAAAGCAGTATTCCAAACATTTATATCTGAGAGAAAATCTTAGGTGGAGTACAGGTACCTAATAGCAATAAGCCTTCTCTTGTAGTGTTTTTAGACAGATTTTAAATAATCTTCATTAAGTTTGTGTGCTAGACATAAAGTATCGTGTTGCAGTATCTACCAATAATACTACGTTGTCCACCGAGGTAAGAAAGTGAGTGATTCCTATCGTGTGGTCTTTATGGCAAATGCAACACACGAGGTTGGTATCAAACTTTCTCCCGATTGATACATAGTGCTTTATACCTACGAGGAAAACAAAAAAATTTCCGAAACAAAAAGTTGCACTCTTCTCGTTTTACTAATCCACGAAATCTTCATAAGTCTTGTTGTATTTATTTCTGGATTTCTCGGGTAATAGGTTTTCGATCACTGCTTGAGCTGTTTATTTTATTACTGACGGCGGTGTCATAAAATCTTTACTATTAGTCGACGACATTCTGTAGAATTAATAAAATTACCTAACTCAAATGTAAATTTTAAAGAAATTCCCGTGAATGCCTCGGGCACTTAGTTCTTTTTAGGGTTCTGTAACCGAATGGTATAAAAGGGAACCCTATTACTAAGCCTCCGCTGTCCGTCCATCCGTCCGTCTGACACGGGGCTCTATCTCATGAACCGTAAGAGGTATATAGTTGAAAATTTCAGAGAATGTGTATTTCTCTTGCCGCTATAACAATAACTAATAAAAATAAAATATATATCCAAAATAATGGGGGCTTCTATACACAGACGTGATTTTTTGGCTTTTATTGCTCTTTATAATATAATAGCTGCAGCCCGCGGCTTCGCACGCTTTTTTCTGGAATAAAAGATAGCCTATGTCCGGCCCCGGGATACCATCTACCTCGCTGCCAAATTTCACCGAGATCCGTTCAGCCGTTCTTGCGTTATAAATAGTGTAACTAACACGACTTTCTTTTATATATATAAATAGATATCAAGCCTGTATAATCTCTTGAACCACAATTGTTAGACACATTAAACTTTCTATAAATAAGTAACATTTCAACTGTAATAACGAAAAATACTAAATAAGTGCGAGTCGACTCGCACTTGGCGGTTTATTTCAATTACTGTTTCAAGAACGGAAGAGGCCAATATCATTATGGCGAACTCGGAATAAAAACTTTTTGTAGTTAACCTATGTATAATGAAAATAACCATAGCTAAAGGCTGAAATTCCAATAAAATTTGAAAAGAAATAACACTAGAACACTAGTAGAAATGGATTTCCATACTTTATCACACGCCGGCAAACGCGTGAGGAATGAAATTCCATAGTTTTTCGACCCGCATACGCCTGCAATGACGTACTTTCTAGCGATTTGATCGAAGTTTCTTGCTCAATTTTGGAAAAGGAATAAGTCACTTTCCGAGCAGGTGCAGTATATATGTATATCTAGTTTCTATTCATCACTAGCTGCAGCCCGCGGCTTCGCACGCTTTTTTTCGGAATAAAAGGTAGCCTATGTCCAGCCCCGGGATACCATCTACCTCGCTGCCAAATTTCACCGAGATCCGTTCAGCCGTTCTTGAGTTATAAATAGTGTAACTAACACGACATTCTTTTATATACATATATAATAGATATATAGAAGATTATGGGGTTCCTTTATTACCTGAAATAAATTATTTTTGTTTTTATTTTATTATTTATTAAGTACTACTCCGCGGAGTTAATCACATCACGTAATACTCCTAGCAAAATAAGACTGACTGACGGTAATGTTCGAACAGTACACGCGGAGCTTAGCTTCAGGTTAGCCCAGGCACTTCAGGACGTTGGAAATTAAGTTAAAGTTCGGTGAGATGGTGTCGCGAATTTGGAGCTTAAAGGATGATAAGTACGCTGAAACTTGGAGCAGCTTTGTAACCTTCATCTTTGAAACACGAAGCTGATAAAACTTTAACGGAACGTCTCTTCGCGAAACTGTTTTCATCTGTATGTTACTTAACGTAAGTAAGCGCTTATATTATGTAAGTGTACGTCAATCCAAATGATTATAATCAGGTTAAATTTGTAGGTTTGTAATAATCTCCGAATATATTGGGCCGATTTTCGAAACTTTATCAATTATCACTTATGGCAGCTAATTTATTTTAAGTGTCATATGTAGGTACTCTATCTATGTATAGTCCAAATGCCACGATAGTGATGCCGTAAGCAAATGCTAGTTAATAATAATCGAACACATACATGTATGCGAGAAAATTAAAATAGGTAACCTCATGAGATTTAGCACTAGTTTCTAAGCAGGATCTATTTTAATCCCATTTGCATACAAGCTGTAGGCACTAAGCTCAATATCGTATGCGGCAACATCTCCATAACCTGCCCGTCGTTAACTGGGGCGAGGCGAGGATAGTATCTAGTCAGGAGCAAACAGGCGTTAGGTACTACGGAAGCGCTAAGAGACTTGCTACAAAAATCTGTAGCTTGAGTGCTACGGAACTTGTTAGGTTGAAGCATGAGTACTACGGAACTGGTTAGGTTGTAGCGTGAGTGTTACGGAACTGGTTAGGTGGTAGCGTGAGTGTTACGGAACTGGTTAGGTTGAAGCGTGAGTGCTACGAAACTGGTTAGGTTGAAGCGTGAGTTTTACGAAACTGGCTAGGTGGTAGCGTGAGTGCTCAAGAACTGGTTAGGTTGAAGCGTGAGTGCTACGAAATTGGTTAGGTTGAAGTGTGAGTTTTAGGAAACTGGTTAGGTTGTAGCGTGAGTGTTACGGAACTGGTCAGGTGGTAGTCTGAGTGTTACGGAACTGGTTAGGTGGTAGCGTGAGTGTTACGGAACTGGTCAGGTTGAAGCGTGAGTGCTACGAAACTGGTTAGGTTGAAGCGTGAGTTTTAGGAATCTGGTTAGGTTTTAGCGTGATAGTTTCGGAACTGATCAGGTGGTAGCGTGAGTGTTGCGGAACTGGTTAGGTGGTAGCGTGAGTGTTACGGAACTGGTCAGGTTGAAGCGTGAGTGATACGAAACTGGTTAGGTTGAAGCGTGAGTTTTAGGAATCTGGTTAGGTTGTAGCGTGAGTGTTACGGAACTGATTAGGTGGTAGCGTGAGTGTTGCGGAACTGATTAGGTGGTAGCGTGAGTGTTGCGGAACTGGTTAGGTGGTAGCGTGAGTGTTACGGAACTGGTTAGGTGGTAGCGTGAGTGTTACGGAACTGGTTAGTTGGTACTCGTGAGTGCTACGGAGCTGGTTAGGTTGAAGCGTGAGTGTTACGGAACTGGTCAAGTTGAAGCGTGAGTGCTACGAAAGTGGTTAGGTTGAAGCGTGAGTTTTAGGAATCTGGTTAGGTTTTAGCGTGAGTGTTACGGAACTGATTAGGTGGTAGCGTGAGTGTTGCGGAACTGGTTAGGTGGTAGTGTGAGTGTTACGGAACTGGTTAGGTGGTAGCGTGAGTGTTACGGAACTGGTTAGTTGGTACTCGTGAGTGCTACGGAACTGGTTAGGTTGAAGCGTGAGTGCTACGAAACTGGTTAGGTTGAAGCGTGAGTGCTACAGAACGGGTAAAGTTGTAGGTAGCGTGAGTGTCTCTTGACTAGAACGTTAGGGGGGTACGGAAATCCGTACCCCTACAAAACTTGATACATAAATGCTACACAATAACACAACCGCGTGAAAAATAATGCGCTCTGTTAAAGAGGACAAACAAATGTAATTCCTTTAAATTAAATCAGAGCAAAGCAGCGTCCGGCGGGGAGGGAGGGGGGGGGGCGTAGGCAGTGGCACGCGGGTAAGTAATAAAACAGTAACAAACAATAGAATTAGAAAGCGACGTTCGGGAGCTTTCAAAGAACATCTCGAACGGTCTCATTACGCTCACGAGTTCATTCAACAATTCCGCAAGTTTCACGAGGGGGTTCCGTAGGTATGTGATTAAACTTTTCCTTTAATAAAACATGTTAGGAGGGTTGTCAGGTAGAACTTCCAGTTAAGTAAGTTATTGTTCTTACTGTGCTGTCTCAAATTAAATAAGCCATACTTTGCTGTGAGATGGCTCGAGGAATATGGGAAGTGAAAGGTAAGCCCAGCGACGCGTAAAGAAATTATTGAAACAGAAGTTTGAGTTTCTAATAAATAACGTTACCTACGACGTATGTACCGATCTAAGTACATCAGAAGCGTATTTTTAGATTTTTGACGTTTGTGATATCAGTAGTTTTTTTTTTTATATTCTTTATTATTTAGGGGACTTTGAGTCATTGGTTTGGTGCCATGTTGACTGAAGATTACAATATCTTTAGTGGAGTCTGTACTAATATTATTACCTACAGTAGGTAGGTGTTGTACTTACAGTGTTATTTATAGCCTAAATAATATTGAACGTATCGGACACTATGTGAATATAATATTATTGAACGTATCGGATACTATGTGAATATAATCTAACACAGAACTACTAACAACGCTCTGTTAGTAGGTGTGCGTAATACATACCCAACTAGATACCCACGTATGCATGTCTACCTACCTCCGCCTCCGCCTCCGCCTCCGCCTCCGCCTTCATCAACAGTATTGTTCAGTCGAATGGCAACGTGTTTGGTTGTAAACAAAGTAGATCTCGACCGGCATAGTCGGTTGCAGTAAGATGTACACGTAGGTACGTAGGTATGTACGTACATTAGTAGGTACGTAAAGTGTTTGAGATGTTATTACATGCATTAGTTAATACTCGTAGGTAGGTACTATCTAGGTTTTGTGGAATTAGCATAAAGTCGGGATCTGACAAGAGTATTTAATAATTCAGGTCTAAAGTGCCCAAAGTTGAATTTCATTAAGTTGGTCGCAGCTCTAAGCCAGGCCATTAGGCAAATAAACAGCGAATAACATAGACTGGGGGCTCAGGACCTTATGAGACAAGTTACCAACACAAACGCGTGGGAGCCTTGCTGTTGTCGCTTTAGGCTACGTAGTAAGTGGTGGCTATTCTGTGGTAGGGGAGAGCGCAGTGCGCGTGCACTGCGCTCTGGCTCTACGACCGAACACAAAAAAAGTGGTCTGTGGGATTACTAAATTAACAATTCACCACTAATAACGTAATGGCGAAATTAAATGACATAGCTGAGAATCGTTTTCTTGTCGGTTCGAAAAGGCTTGTCCATGTCCACTAAGCCCGAGTGTATGTTGTACCTTCAAAGAGGTGCACGTAACTAGGTACCTCGCCGGCTATTCCCTGAGTAATGGTGGGCTTACGCGTAGACTAGGTTCCAACGCGCCCTTATTGCGCCCGCCGCGCCCAGTCGGCCCTGGCAATGACGGATAAATTATATGCGGCTAGACATTTTATTATGTACCTACTCGTACATAATGTAGGTTGAACAGAACTTTGCTTTGACCAAACGAGTTTTATTTAATCTGTAACTACAAATAAAATAATCCTTCAGAAGCCAAGTCAAAATAAATTAGTGGTTAGATTTACGGTAGGCCCAAAATCTAGTGGGCCCAATCGACGGAAGCCTCATTAACGCAATAGATCCGTGCGTCTTACCTACTTATATGTAAATGCATACTGCCATAGATTAACAAAACACATTGTGTTTTGACTAATACTTACTAGACAATGGTTTTTGCCAGATACCTAAATGAATGAGGTAAGTTATCCTTTTTTTTTCTGCCCGCATTGTAGCTTTTTGTATTTAATTTAGTTATGTCACACTCACACACAGTGTTAACAGTGGAATGTATAACTGCACAAAGCAGAAAATGCAAATATTACGATTCAGCAACCGTTGTATTTTAGCTCTTCTGGCGTCGTAATACCGTTGTTTTATCGCAAGCATGTTGCATAAACAGCGCATTAAACCGCACACACGCGGTGGAAAATTTCAGATCAACAAATTGAGGACTAAACGACAACATTATTTATCTCATAAACCCCTGTCACCGCTGGCGTGTAGGATGTGCGTATTGGGCAGGGCCGGGTGCAAGGGCTTGTGGAGGTTACACGCTTACGGGTTAATCCGTTCGCTGTCATCACACCACCACGGCACAGCCGGTGACTGCCCTCTGAGAACAATTAGGTAGGTACCTACTTGTACTTATGTAATAGGTACTTACTTCCGATGTCATGATTCCTGCATAACTACTCGTACATACATAATAGTCAGTTGCTAATTCAAACATAAAGGAAGTTGGTCGGTAGGTATTAAGGTAACTATTTACGCACAAGATAAACCAATAATTAACCTAATGAGCAAATTAAATCGATGGTTCGACTAAGTACTTAGATACTCGGTGGAGCTTAAATAGTACGAGTATATTGGATTGCTATTACAATGTATTCAACGATGCTTAAGCTATGTAAGCTCTAATGAATGCATTGTAATCTAGCCACTATAATGGCGGATTCAATGAAATAAGCTAGCTAGGTAATTATTCCGCCATTAGGTCGAAGCTGGGTATTTCCCACAATTGTTTTGCCCGTTCATGCGACTAAGTACTGACCTTCCTCTTATAACACCTAAGTTCATCTTAGTGCAGTGTTAAAAGAGGTGAAAGCAAACATTTAAGTCTGGCCCTGCTCCATCTCTTGAGATGCGTCCATGCGGGTCCCTGGTAGTAGCCGTAGGTAGATTAGATAGGCAAGCCCCGACCCCGGATACTGCTGCTTATTCCGTGTCGATACGCTAATCGCTCCCCGGGGCCCGTCGGTCGTCGTCGCCGCGGACTCGCATTTTGCCGTAATGGCCGCCGATAAACGGTAACTTTTGGCTTTCCGCAAGCTTGTTTGCGATTCAATCGAATAAAATCAAATGCTTTGTACACGTCCGAATTTAATTCTTGTTATATTTTAGCAGGTAGGCACCTACCTCGAGCTTTCATTGAATCAATCACGGTAATATTATTAAAGTGCTCTTATTATTTTCTGTCTTTGTAAGTAGGCAGGCACTTACTTCGCAGGTGGATAACGAATCTAATGCAAATCTAAAAGCCCTCCATCTAAATCCAATTTTGCGAGTGTGCCTTAAAAATGTTTTCAAAATACGTAGGTAGCTACATTTCCCAATTCGAGCATTCAATACGCAAAATAATCACGTTCCTTCCCTGCTCGTCCGATTCAGGCGCTCGCCCCCGCCCGCGCCCGTAACCCGCACGCTCGCTCGATGGATTTCATTCACTCGTTTATTCGCTCAATCATTCGCCCGCTCGTGAGAGTGGATGCATGGCTTTATGCAGAATTATTGAATTTTCAAATGTTATCGTCAGAGCCCAGCCGCGCGCGTTAGATGGAAATCTGTTATTGAAATATTCTAGGGTAGCATATGCATGTAGGTAAAGTAGATTCGTAGGTAGGAAGGGAAAAGTAGTACGAGATGGTCCCCCTAAAGGAGAATGGTTGTGACATCTAAAATAATTATTGAAATCTATTTTAAAGATCTATTCCCGAGACAAAAATGTATCTGGCTAGCTTGCTGCATACTCAGAATGCTGAATACATTTATCTTGTAAAACGGAAAAGTTTTTTTTTTATACCATGCAAAGTACCTTAATCAGCTTGTACACCGGGGTATCCAAGATGATCCCTGGGGGGTAGACAAGATGACCCTAGGTATCATCCTGCCCCACTGGGCCTAATTTAGGGTTCCGTCAATGATTGAATCAATTGGCAGTTGTTTTTGCATGCCTAGGTACCTTTATTTTTTAAAAGTAATGTTTATATACCTACCTAGGTATACAAAGTTTTTATTACAGAATAATACAAAAGTTGTTTACAACAAAAAACTTTACAAAGCAAACTCTATGGGCTCGTCGAAGGTGTAAGACTTCAAATAGGGCTGGTCGGGAAGGATGTCAGTAAGAACACGTAAAGTCGGTTTATTAAACCTTATACACACAACTAGGTATGTATATAACACAAAAGTCACTGCACTGCACTTTACAATTCACTTTCTTAATTTTCCTTTAACTTGTTTACTGTTTTAATACCGTTCAGAACTGAACTGACAAACGGCCGAAAAGCTCAGCTTTTATACCTAAGTCTGTCCTTGAAAACCTACTAGAAAATTCTCCTAACATGTAGTGAGATAGCGCTGTCTCGCTTATTTACCCTACGTATTGTCAGCCGTCCGCATCGACCTGATACCCAATAGACGCTAAAACAGGGCGAACGCTTTCAGGCAACACATTAGGCAAATAGATCTTATATAAATCCACGCCCTCTAACGTTCGGCCAGTAACGACCAGGGGGCAATTTCTCGCCATTTTCAGTATCACGTAATATTTTGATATTTTATCAAGTGATACGCTGTATCACGGGATAAAATATCAAGTAATAAATATTGAGCCCCGCCAAAAACCACACTCTCGTGCACTCTTCGATATTTCTATCATAGACAATTTGTTTTCAATGTTGCTGTTGCATAGTCCTTGAAAATTGAGAAAAGCAATTGACATCCAAGATTATCTTCAATAGAAGACTGTGATTGATTATTTAATACAAATAGTAATAATTGAAAAACTATACTCATAATAGCTGCGCCCAACGGCTTCGCCCGCGTGGAAATAGCACACCCCATAGGGGCCCTATGGGGTTTTGTAAAAATAATAATACGTGTATCATCATTATTTACTTTATAGTTTATTACGAATCACAAACGCTAATAATCCGATTTATCCAATTTTCAGAAAAAATTAGAAAAATCCTGAAACACTTGTTCAATAGTTTTATTCTTTATTACAGGTTTCTAAAGCATTCACTGCCCAGCCTCAGCGGTGCGACCCGCAGGGGGCACATTTTCCAAACCTATTGTGTAGCTGGCAAGGGAATGGCATCTTAACTATAAGGGTTCCTTGTTGACTACGGTACCCCAAAAATATTGTTATTATATCACAATAACATAAAGTTAGAGGTTTTCAAATATAATATAAAGTTCAATTATAATTGTGCTTTATTGATAAAAGGTCATCCCTAAAGAAAGCAGAGAGATTTTCTGAATTTTTAGGCATAAATCAGTAGTGTTCAAATAATTAAAAAAACAAATAGATCTACTATTAAATCAGTAGATCTGGCCACACTGAGTGAGAGACGAGCAATGTTATTCCTTCTCATTCTTCGATAAATGCGAACGAGTGCCCGCGACTACTTGTTGGCGGCGTATCGAGCAACTTATCGGAAAAGCCTTTGATAAATATCGAATTGCAGATGGTGAGAATACGCTTGTTTGATTCGCAGCAATCACTCGATATTTTGACAGTTCTTTTGATATTTATCGAGTGATAAATTGGCGAGAATTGCCTTCCAGGAAGTCAATTCTCGCCAACATATCACATGATAAATATCAAAAGAACTGTCCAATTTGACAGATCTTTCATATAAAAACTGTCAAATATGACAGTTCTTCTGATATTTATCGAGTGATTAATTGGCAAGAATTGGCTACCAGGAAGGCTATTCTCGCCAATATAACACCCGATAATTATCAAAAGAACCGTCAAATTTGACAGTTCTTTTGATATTTATTGAGTGATAAATTGGCGAGAATTTGCACCCATGAAGTCAATTCTCGCCAATATATCACTCGATAATTATCAAAAGAACTGTCAAGTTTGACAGTTTTTATATGAAAGATCTGCCAAATTTGACAGTTCTTTTGATATTTATCGAGTGATAAATTAGCGAGAATTGCCTTCCGGATCAGTGACCCGTGAATATCTCTGCGCTCGCTTCTACATAATGCATATTTATTTATTTACAAAATTTTGCCAAAACTTACAGCTAGGTAGGTATACAATTAATTACAGTATATCCTTGTTGTAATGGCTCCTTGTAGCATAAAATGGTGTGGAAACGAGAGCAAGACCTCTTTTAAAACAGACGAAATAACATTTCACAGGTAAGCTGATTTCTTTTATAATAGAATAAAATTTGCTAATTTATTTTAGTTTTGACGGAGTTCAACTTAATTTGGTTGGCCGATCGACGTCACCAACAGTGCATCCCTTTCTTTGATAACCAATTTTATATTTCCTTTCATTTTTCTTTGATAAGGCGCGTGTAAGTAGTGATGTGCTGTTCCGGGCCGGGTCGTGATTGTTCGAGGATATATTTAATGCATCAATTTTACTCAGAAGAAACTAATCATGTTGTTGAGCTGTCAATGAGTGTGATGCAGAAATACATATCAACAAGATTTGCATTTTTAATAAAGTCGTAAACCTACAGTCAGACGAATTTTTATAAAGCTGATTCTAAAAATTTGAGATTGATTGTATAAAAACATAATTGGTACGTAGAGTTTATTTTATTTGCACTCAGCTATAATACTGACTGATATCAGATTGAAGTAAAAGAGTTACGAAATCTAAGATTAGGTATATACTGTATACAGGTATGAATGGGTAGAGGGCGATGGGAAGTTTTAAAGTTGTATGGGCGGTACGGAGATTAAAGGAACAGGGAGAGGTTGTATCAAGCAAACGTTTGATTCCAGGATTAAAATTACCTGTAGGCATAATTTCAGCCCGATCCGTTTAGAGAAAAAAGGTAAAAAACATTCTGCGGTTACATCCTGCATAATAAATACAATTTGAACCTTATCTAATCCGCATGAAGTCGTCGTCACCCCCCTGGGGATCGTCTTGCCCAAATCACAATTTTTCGAATTTTACTAGAAAGTAAACAACTGATTTAATTTTTACCTCCCATAAATCTAACTTGACCTTGTACCTATTGTTTTCAAATACGTTCACCAAAACGTGACGTCATTAGGGTGGCGTGGACTCCTACCTACTTAACTTCCTGGCCAGTACCAGTTTCAAGGTAAGCAGCAGTAGGACTAACACGATTATAGAAAATAGACTAGGTACCTAGTAAAAGTTTCTAATATTTTTATTACCTATCTCTTTGATTCTTTATTGACAAAGAACATTACAATTATATAATAAAAACAAATTAGAACTAGTAAGTATTTACAATTGAAACAATTAAGCTGACTGCAGACTGTTGCAAACAATCTACAGGTAAGTAGCTCAACTGATTCATATCAATACCAGTCGGAGCTTCGGAAGCGTCCCCAAGACGCTGGCTGCATGACTAAAAGTTACCAACCTACTCTACTATTCATTGTTGACTATTTATTTTGTAGGTAGGTACATGAAAAAAAAAAAGAAAAAAAAAATCCCCGTGGAAAAATATAGGTAGGTACCTACTATGAAATAAATCACTGTTTCGCACATAATTTGGTCGACACCTCAGGAACCCTGTGCTCTGTTGAAATTACTTATGTTTTGATTCGTAGGTTATTTTATTTCTAATTATGTAAACCAGTTTTTTTATTAAGTTGTTAGTTCTTGTCAATAACTACAATCTTGATTTATGCGCTTACGCCGCGCGCGCCGTTCCAAAACGTAGCCTCTGTCCCGCTCCTTTATACGCGTAATCCTATGCCTATCTTTTTCACAAAATGGACAAAACTTTTACAAATCATTCCACTGTGTGGCGCGGCGGCGCAATAACAATAACTGTAAAAACTCAAAATTTAACATTATTAGCAAGCAACAATACAAAAAAAAATTATTGCTTTTCATCGTCTACAACAAAAATAACCAAGGCGCAAAGTCAGGCTTCACATTATCATCATACCCACACAATTTTTATTTTCACTCATTGCACCGCCGCGCCCGCCGCCGCCGCCCCGTTATGTTATAACTGGCACGCGGGGTGTGGGGTTCTACGTTTTACTGAAGTAAGTTACTAGATGGCGTTAATAGTTTTGCCACAATTGTGTGGGATCATCTTACCTCGAAGAATCAACTCGTATCAACTTCCCCAACCCATAGTATGAATAAGAGCATTTTAATTGAATAGTACCAAAAAAATCAACATGTCATTCATGACTTCATGACAATATGTGATCATCAGTGTCATCTCTGAGATCGTAAGCTGTGGTGCTGGAGGAGCTCCATGGTAGGATGTAATGTAGAGCTAGGGACTATTTATGGACCGACCTACCAACCAGACCAACAACGGAACACAACATGGAGCTTCAAATCTTTGTATCGACATGCCATTAATGTATAAATTTCGACCTTCGATCAGGGAAAGGAATATTCTACGGGGAAAGGGAGGGTGATTTTCTTCGTCCGAGCGTTCGACATAAACGTTACTGTTATTGTCAAATGTCAAACAACAGTCAATCACAGCCAGCAGTCTTCTTTCTGTTTTCTGTCTCATCTATCTGTCACCGCGAGCGAGGATGTGTGTGTGTGGGGTTTAATAACGTCGCGCGCGGCCTGTACTATTTTACGAAAATATAATTAATGTTGATGTATTGTTACAGTAATTGTGATTTTTATTCAGTGTTTTAGTGCGTGTTAATAATGTTGGTGCTGTTCGAGACCCCGGCGGGGTACGCAATCTTCAAGGTAAACACCACACGTGTGTAATTATAACCTCAAAGAAACTTAGTGCTATGGCGATTTCTCGCCTTATTTAAAAGTAACGAACCTTGAAAATTGTCCAAAAAACTAATTTTTCATCTTTAGTCCACGTACCGTGCTCTCAGTAAGTAAAAAGTTGCTAAAGTTTCACTGAACTTGGTCAAAAAACCTTCTCATAAGTATTCCTTCATGATGCACAGCTATCACTTTCTGTAGATATTATTAATTTTTTATGATTATTTGTCTCTTGGAGCAGAATGAACTAGAACTGGTCAAATATTTACCAAAACCTAATGCAACTTCCAGGTTATATTGTTTTGTTTATTTGACCTACTTTTGCTGTTTGTGTGGATAGTCCATTTATATTCACCCAGTGGCTGGTGTAGTGGTTTCTAAGTAGTAACATTTTGTTGTAGTTGCTGGACGAGTCCAAGTTGTCCCAGATTGATGACTTGCACCAAGAGTTTAACTCCCCGGAGGGAGCATCTGCTGTGTGAGTACAATTGACTACTATTCTTACGGATAACTTGAGATTTAGTATTAGTAACTAAAATGTTTTTATTGACAGGCTATTTTCCATGGTTTGTGTTGTATTTCTCCAAGATTATTGCAGTGGACTCACCTCCACAGCCTATATTGGTCCACAGCTGGACCCAAGCCTCCCCTGATAGTGCCTTATTGGGTTTTATCTCACGGGGGTAATGCCCATAATCCCCACGCTAGGCCATGCGGGTTGGGGATCGCAGTTCGGTGGTAGAATTGTTTTGCAGGGTGCGCTGTTGCCCACTCCCGGTGGATATACCTTAGTCACCTCTTTCAAAAACCGCGGGAAGAGTTAAAGTAGTGCAAATTCTAAGCCAGCACCACACAGCTGGACACACACCTAGCTATTAATACAGTATGTTCAAAAATAATAATTAAATCATCATTAATTGTGTTGCATTATTTGTTTATGAATGTTACATGTTCCACATAAAGCTAAATATAGTCTCATGATGGACAGGGCCAGTTTTAGGGGAGGGCATCCGGGGCAACAACTTTTCCTTTGATATTTTTTTCACTGTTCTACCTTTACCAATAGTACTTTGTACAAACATGATTTATATATTTTTTTTTTATTTTATTTTGAAAATAAATTGGGGCCTCTACACCTTTGTTGCCCCAAGGCCTCCAGACCTCTAAATCCGGCGCTGATGATGGAGTACATACATAACATGTTCACTTGATAGCTATTTTGGAAGAGATATGGCGTCTACCCTTTCTTTCCCTGTATGTATCCAACCTTATTTGTTTTGGGTATGGTTGGAAATCAGGAGGGATAACGGAGCTGGCACTGTATATGGTTAGGGTGTTCTGGGGGATTATATCCACCCAACCATATTGGACATGATGAAGCTGTGCGTACTGGCCAATTCCCTGGGGCGCAGGCGGCCGCCTCTGTTCGCAGTGTCTCGCGGCCTAACCTGCTGAACAAGGCACCACTGATGCGCACAGCTAAAACGCTAAATCTGGTAGCGGGGACCATTGACATATTCCACTGTTCACTGAATGTGTTTGCAAGGGCTAAATAAACTATTGTGCTATTGTAAATTATAATTTTTTGTAAGCAATTAATTATATATCAATTAAATTTATTTTGTTCATGGATCTACAGAATTATTTTGCTTGAGGACATTTGCATCAAACTATGTATGTGTGTATGTTTTTTGACAATTCAAAAAGAGGCAAAGGATAAGTGCGAACAAAATGGGTCACTCCAGCGCACTTAATAACAGTGACGAAATGACTTGAATTTGGAACACTAAAAGTTTGAACGCAATTCGCTTCAATAAAGTCCTGGCCGGTAATAAAAAAGACGACCGCTGTGGCGCGGCGGGCGAAGGTCCGCCTGCGACGCAGGAGGTTGCGGGTTCGATACCCGCCTCGGATGTTTGTACGATCTGCAGATATTTGTTCCGAGTGTTCTGGATGTTTTTAAGTATAATAAAAAATATCTATCTATGTAGTGTATTTGTATTAAGTATATCAGTTATCTAGTACCCATAACACAAGCTCTGCTTAGCTTGGAGCTAGATGAAGCTGTGTGGATTGTCCAGCATTATTAAATAGTAGTAATTTGGTTATGTACCTAAATATGAATATTCGTCACTACTTAAAGCATCTCTTATTTATTTTTTTCGTGTGATGAATTTTTCTCATAGTTTAGGGTGAAAAGCAGAGTGTGCCACACGGGACCAAAATTGTTTAACCTCGAGAGACGTATTTTGAATCCCTCGCTACAGTCGCTACGCTTAGGATTCAAAAAATCGCTCTCGCCTTACATATTTTGTTTTATTATTGTACTGTGTCTCTGTGTACATTTACGATAGTCTATAATCCTTATATGTACACATTTACATTTACGATAGTCTATAATCCTTATATGTATGATCACGGCGGCGGCATGCGACACCGACGGCAGGGGGTTGAGGAGTAACTGGTTAAACTCGGCTTAGCTACTGAAAAAGCTGAGTTGCCGAAACGCTTTTGCGTCGCGTACTTTAAGCTAAACTGTGTCACTACAAATACATTATTTTGTTCCCTTGTGATAAAATTTACTAATTTTTGCTCATTGACATTCAGATTTAATTATTTAGCTAATTGTTTTTATTGAATTATTTTGTATGTGATTTATTATGTTGATTACTCTATTGTATTAGGTCATACCTGTAAGAATATATGTAATGTTTTTAATTAATACAAATACAAATGTTTTTAAGAATGAATATTCTTTTATTTCAAACTACTTAAAATCACACACACACACACACACATTTTACTTAAAGAATTATTAAAATGAAACACAGAGAACAACAGAATACAAGAATAAATAACAAATGGCTATAAACATCTAATAAAATCAGACTTTATATTAAATTCAAATTTGAACTTTTTTACAGAGTCAAACTAAAGAACTTTGTCAAGTTCGAAGACACCACAGAAGCTCTGGCTGCCACCACAGCAGCTATTGAGGGCAAAATCTCCAAGCCTCTGAAGAAAGCTCTCAAGAAATATGTCAGCAAAGAGATCCAGGACCAACTTCTTGTGGGAGATGCAAAGCTCGGCAGCGCCATCCGGGAGAAGTTTGACCTGCAGTGTGTGTCCAACAATAACGTGCAGGAGCTGCTGCGGTGCATCCGCTCCCAGATGGACAGCCTGCTGGCCGGCCTGCCCAAGAAGGAGATGACGGCTATGGCCCTCGGCCTCGCGCACTCCCTGTCCCGGTACAAGCTCAAGTTCTCACCCGACAAGATCGACACAATGATCGTACAAGCACAATGCCTGCTGGACGATCTCGACAAGGAGCTCAACAACTACGTGATGAGATGCAGGGAGTGGTACGGCTGGCACTTTCCCGAGCTCGGCAAGATCATCACCGACAACACGCTGTTTGTCAAGATTGTGAAACTTATCGGAACTCGAGACAATGCAGCTAACACAGACCTGTCGGACATCCTTCCTGAGGATCTGGAGGAAAAAGTGAAGGAGGCAGCTGAAATCTCAATGGGCACGGAGATCTCTGATGATGACATCATGAATATTCAGAACCTGTGCGATGAAATCATAGCAATCACAGACTACAGGACACACTTGACAGACTACCTAAAAGCTAGGATGATGGCGATGGCACCCAACCTGACCGTCCTGATCGGTGAGCACATCGGAGCGAGACTTATTGCTCATGCTGGCTCACTCATGAACTTGGCAAAGCACCCAGCTTCGACTATCCAGATTTTCGGCGCCGAAAAGGCCTTATTCAGAGCGCTTAAGACTAAGAAAGACACACCTAAGTACGGTTTGATCTACCACGCTCAGTTGGTGGGCCAGTGCAGCACTAAGAACAAGGGCAAGATGTCCCGCATGCTGGCTGCCAAGGCCGCGCTGGCGACCCGGCTGGACGCTTTCGGGGAGGAGGTCTCCTTCGAGATGGGAGCCGAGCACAAGGTGAAGCTGGAGGCCAAGTTGAGGCTGCTGGAAGAGGGGAATCTGAGGAAGATCAGTGGAACTGGCAAGGCGAAGGCCAAGTTTGAGAAATATCACAGCAAGAGGTGAGTTGGGTTTCGAATGTTTTCTTATGATCTATTGTCTCTATTGCTGAAGAGTAACAATTTAGCTTCAGCTATCCTTTCATAAACTTGTAGGTTACTGACTGAATGTTAAGTTATGTCTCTTGAAATAACACATGCATAAAATTTGTTGACTCAACTATTTCAAATGTAAATACTACTTCTAATTTGTTTTGGTAATTTTCTTTGTTAATAAACATAAAATTTGCCAATTTTTTACTAATTTGACTAAGTAGCTCCTGAATAATGTATGCCAAATTTCTTCGTACTCTACACAGAAATTTAAGTTACTAATAATTTGCGCAAAACTTATTGGGGTTATTGATCGTAAGCCCGAATGCAAAAGTGCTGTCAGAATAGTAGTATAATGATGAATCTGTTTCTCCAGCGAGGTGCACAGCTACCAGGTGGCTGGCGACAGCACGCTCGGCCAGCGCGCGGCCAAGCGCGAGCACTCGCCCGACGCCGAGGAACACAAACACAAGAGGACCAAGCTGGAGGACGGACCCAGCACCAGTGCCGTAAGGATTACTCTTATCACATCACTAACGTTACAAATGCGAAGGTTTGATCTTTGTTAAACGAGTGAAGGGATCGAGCTAAATTTTAGTTTAATTTGATACTTTTACCCCGGAAACATGTGCTGTGTGCATCATTCATTATGCGCATTATCATTCAGGGCCCCTGAATGATTACGCTCGTAATGCACATGTGGCACAGAGCCACACGTTCACACTCGAGCGATATTACTACTCCTAAGAATCGCTCTCCGCCGCCGCAGAGTGGCTTACACGCTCGGTTAGTAGATAGCTGTTTTACTGCTTGCTGAATTCATTGGTCAATTTAGGTTTAAAATCCGTATTTTCTATTTGGTAGGCCAGTCCCAAGAAGAAGGTCAAGTCAGAATCCGACGAGACGGAAGTGAAAGAAGAGCCCACCGAGCCCACCTCAGAGAAAAAGAAGAAGAAAAAAAAGAGGGTACCTACACTACGTTTCTCCAGCATTACTTTGAATTATTATGGTTTGGTTCTCCTTAGCCAATTTAACAGCTCTAACTACTGTCCAGGAACAAACAGAAATAAATCAATCAATAAGTTCAAATTGAGTTAAATTTATCTAAACTTCTCTTTCATCATCATCAGCCCTTTAGTCCACTGCTGGACATATGTAGTAGGTGTCTCCTATTAAGTTAGTTACAAATGACATGTAAGCCTTGACACATATAAAATTTAGTTTCTTTTGTTCTTGACCATGTAACATGAACGTGTTCTGTTGTTTTTGTTCAGGAATCTGAAGCCGCCAACGCATCAATAGTCAAAGAAGAGGCCGAAGAGCCCAAGAGCGAGAAAAAGAAGAAAAAGAAGCAAGTGGAAGAACCCGCAGAAGAAGTGGAGCAACCCAAGAGTGAGAAGAAGAAAAAGAAGAAGCGGCAGTCGCAGGCCGACGAATGAGCTCGAAAGTACTAGAACTACCTCCGTTTGTAACGACTTCTAGTCTGTAAGGACACGGGAGTATTACTACTGGACTCCGAAATGGGCTTTGTACCATAAAATGAAAGGTATTTTTATTTTATGAGCTTTGTGAGACTGCCTCAAAAAGCTCCGAAAGATAATTAATAATTCACAGCTTCCAAAGGCAGTAAGAAGAAGATAATAGTCATACATTCTAGAGGTATGTATGTAAGTTTCAGTGTGTAAAATCGTAAAAGATTTTATTTGCAAGATAGAAATAATTATTTTTAATTTAGTAATGAGCAAGAGTCCAGATTAGATAGGTCTTCGTTGGAGAATGTGTACTTGAGCGTATGCAAGTGATTTTATAACTGTGCTTATAATAAAGATATATTTTTAAGTTTAACTTGGATTTTATTCCTGTTCATTATAGACTGCTATTTTAGTTAAAAGTGAGATTGAACTGAATTTTAGGAATTTGGATGGTAAAAAGGGTCCAGGGCCTGATCAATTACCTCCATCTTTTATTAAATCTTGTGGCAAGGAGCTCTCTATTCCTCTTTGTATAATATTTAATAAGTCCCTCAAATTAGGTACTTTTCCAAGTCAGTGGAAAACTGCGCACATAGTTCCAATTTTAGTGTTTTATCGTGTTTTACAAAACTATTCGAATAATTAATCTACGTTCACCTTTACAGCCACATAAAACCAATTCTTTCTGATAAACAGCATAGCTTTGTTAAGAATCGATCTACGATAACTAACCTACTGGAGTATAAATATTACCTTTGCCGAGCTTTTGCTACTGGAAGTCAGGTTGACTCTATCTATACGGACTTATCTAAGGCTTTTGACAAAGTTAATCATCGACTACTTTGTCGTAAGCTTTTTACTTATGGTATACACAGAAATTTGTTTCTCTGGATTTCGTCGTACCTTGATAATATAAGTCTGTTGGTGGCATTAAAAGGTTTTGTTTCCTCTCCAGTGGTGGTGTATTCAGGTGTTCCTCAAGGCTCCCATTTAGAACCTCTACTTTTTGTTATTTTTGTTAGTGATTTAATTACGCGTTTATCTTCTAATTGTCTTTTGTATGCAGATGATTTAAAAATCTATAACGTTATTTCTAAGCCATCTGATTGCTTAGTTTTACAGGACGATTTGGATACTGTATCTATGTGGTGTGAGACTAATAAGATGTGTTTAAACGTAGACAAATGTTTCGTAATCTCTTTCTCCAATAAGCAAAAATAAATTAATTACACCTTTAATATACATGGAAATTTACTAAATCGTCCTGACACTGCTAAGGATTTAGGTTATTATGTTTGATAGTAAACTCTCTTTTAGACCTCACTATCATCAAATCATATCAAAGGCTAATCAACTTCTTGGTTTCGTCTTAAGGACGACAAAGGGTTTTATAAAACCTGGCAGTGTTTTATACCTCTTCTTTGCCTTGGTCAGAAGTGGTTTGGAATAGTCCGAGATAGTCCCCAAATTACAAAGTAGTACATATCAATGCTATTGAACGAGTGCAAAGAAAATGCTTAAAATTATTAATTTATCGTCAACAACCCGGGCGCTCTACTTTGAGCTATGAAGATAGGTTATGCAGATTTAATGTTCAGTCCTTGGAGACGCGTCGATTATAGAGGTACTTTGATTTATTTTACCTGTACAAAATCATGCATTCTATTATTGTTTCTCCCGAATTGCTGTCGCATATTTCTCTGAATACTAAATTTAGCGCCCGTAGAGCAATTCATTCTAATTTATTTTCATTACTTACTTATAAAAATAACATTTCTTTCTACAGCCCACTATCGAGAATGTGTCGCCAGTATAATGAGCTATCAAAGTCGCATATAGTGATGGACATATTTTGTCCTAGATTGCTAGTTTTGTTAAAACTGCTAAGAACATCCTCCATTCGAACTGCAAGGGAAATGATGCTTGTGAGAGCAACATAGCCACTGTATCCTAATGTCACCATTAAATACATAGATATTGCTGTTTTGTTTTATTTTAGATTTCTTGTCTTTTTTTTGTATTACCACACGTTTTTAAATCAATCTAAGCTTTTGTTTACATGTCTATTCAATATACTTAATTATTTGTTGAGTGCACATAATGTTACGTGTCAAGCCAGTTCATATTTTCTTAGATTTTTGTGTTCTATTATTGTTATTGCTTGTTATGTGTTTTGTGTACCTAATAAAATAAATAAATAAAAGGTAGGCAGAATGAAGTCGTATTTCACCACCTCGTATAAAGGTAGAACAGAAGTTAAATAAGTAGATATTCATTATCATTACACATTGACCATCAGTCCATCAAGCAACACAAACAAATGCATTTATTCGTAAAGTATTTTCTTATTAGACATTACCCTGAATCCCTCGGGCCAGCAGTTCCAAGTTTGTTTATAATCAACAACTGTCTCGGTTCTCGATGACTCTCGAGGATTTACACAATCAAAAGTTGAAGCGGATCATAAATAGTTGAACTCACTCTACTTCTAGCACATAAATTACATTTAGTAAATTATAAGTTGGATTCCGGGACCATTTATCTAGAACGACCCGGCGCGGCGGCGGCAGAAAGGAATAACTTTTAATAGGTACTGTTTAATGTTAATTCCTTTTTCTACAGAGTTATAATAATCCTGAAAATCTAGGAAAAGGTATAAACTTTCTTAAGTGCCAGAGTAACGAGCGTCAGGTAATCTAAGTTCAGCGAGTTGATAGAGTAGGTAGGTTCTTAGAGGAACCTAGGTAGGCGTCAGGAAAGAGCGTTCCATCGGTCTTCTAGTCTAGATGGATGCGTCGCGGCTCTACTCGACTGATCGATCGTGTGTCGCAACTTCGCTCATTAGGGGCGCCCCGCCGCGCCGCGCCGCGCTGGGCGGGTCGCGTCGCGCTGCGGTCCACTGATAATTCGTGTGCAGGTGCCTTTTTCTTTGCAAGCAAAGAAGTTAAATAGTTACTTACTACAAATTGCAAGTGTCATACTTAAGTTCTGAGATAAATAAGGCCGCCGATTGTGCCACATTATATATAATTAGTATTAAGTTCTTGTTTTATAAGTGTATTGATGGTGCAATAAAGTGATAATCTATCTATCTATCTAAATTGATAATAATAAAAAGAGTGGAATGAAAGACATTGAACACTAATTTAATTTAGGTATTAGTTCGAGTAAGATTGGCGTTGCCCAGGGGCCACGTGGAGTCTCCACGTGGCCCCTGGGCAAGGCCGCGGAATGTTATTTGTTATTCGTCTGCATTTTAGCTATCAGTACTAGGATCACACATGTTCCAAATTTAGTTATAAAAAAAATCAATAGTAGGTACCGAGTTGGCATATTTTAATTACAGATGAACAAGCTAATCCTAAGCTATTTGTATATTCATGCATTATATTAAAATACCGATAACTCAATTAAATATCGAATTTTTAAACAATTTCAGTAAAATTTTTACTTTCGCGTCAAGGTACTTTTTAACCGACTTCAAAAAAGAGGAGGTTCTCAGTTCGTCTGTATGTATGTGTGTGCACAGAAATACAAATAAGTTCAAATAAATAAATTAATTCTGCTGATAAATTTGAGGGTAGTTTCACACTGCCGAGCTCTCGGGAAACTATGAATTGCTCGAATAACCGCTTTGCGAGAATTGTCTAGATAGACGTTCTATCAACAAACTGTGAACTTCTGCTAGTGCCCTTGAGTGTTGTTTGTGCTGTTTGAACTCTGTTAGTGTCTTTGAGTGTTGTGTGTGATGTGAACTTCTTCGAGTTGCCCTTGGCAACTTGAAGAAGTTAGCCTAGGTGTGTGAGTGTGCAACGAGGTTGTGACACACTCACACACCTCGTTGTGTGTGTGAGTGTGTCATTCCTGTTGTCGCTCTCGTTTCTTTTCCTATGCTATCACCGAGTTACGTGAACGAAGCGCGCTATATTCAAGCTCTAGGAGCGCGCGCCGACTCTCCAACCGTTCGTGGGACCGAGCCGACCGAGCCTCGCATCACGACTCGAACCTGCGACCAAGCCGATCCGGTTCACCCCGAGCCATCGAGTCGAGCGAAGCACGAGAACACTTCACTTTGCTCCTGACCGCCGAACAGTGAACTACAACTAAGTACCTATACCTACCTACTCCCGGGTTTATCCGCCATTACTGGGTATACAGTGAAGTATACATACTCGTAAATGACCCTAATGCTTTATAATTTAATGTGAATACTTACCTATGTTTTAAGAGATTATAAAATTCATTGTCTAACCATCGTGTATCTTTATTCCGGCACAACCAACCATCCAGCTGGATCCAGGAGATACCTAGCTGATGTCCCGATTGTCAGTCGTGTCATGCAATAGTCAGTATTGTTGGCTTCCTCGTCATCAGCAGAAGAGTTCTACCTCTCTGCACCGTTAGTAGGTACCTACCTATCTTTGCTTTCTTTTAATTTCTCCTAAAACAAGAACCGAAAAACCGTGAATTTTTCAGCATTAGGTAGGTATCTACTAACTTAAAGGTTCCTACCGCCAGCAAATTAATATCGCACACAATAATGAGTTTTATTATACTACCTACCTATCGTATGAGAACTTTTGAACTCGTTTAATGTGATCAAGATCGTATTTCGGTGTTTAGTGAAGTCAGATAGTTTACATATACATAGCTACATAGGTATAGTTATAGCTGAGAGTTGGTAACGGTGAGCATAACGATCGAGGTTATTGAATAATCATCTCGTACAATAGTTTCATCAAATGCAGAAAATGTTTCGCAGAAGATAATGATTACTGTTTTTACTAATGTTAGCTCTTACAAAAGTTTTATCTTGGAAAGTGTGACGCGGAATGAAAAGTCGGCTCGGGGCCCATTAGGTTAGAAGCAGTAGGCGCGGCTCAGCGGCATCTGTCCTTAACTTTAATAAAGTCTTTACAAAGTTAGTCGCCTCAACTTATTCTTTGCGCCTCACTCAAACTGCTCAAGCCAGGTTCAACCAGAGGTCAAGCGGGCTGTCCTAGTGACAATATAAAAGTTGGAGATATAAGGACTGGGCCTGGGGCCACGGGGTAGTGTACGTCCGATGCCCAGCCACAGCGGCCAAGGTGGTGGTTGAGAAAGGCCGACTTCTAGTTGGGTGGAGCTCTGCACGGGTTTCTACTCTTAAATCACGCCCAATGCGCTGCTACCGATGCATGGGTATTGGCCATACACGGCAGCTCTGTCCTTCTGAAAAAGATCGCGGTACATTATGCTTCCGATGCGGGAAGGTAGGCCACATGGCCGCGGCATGTAAGGCATTAGAACCTCATTGCGCCGTATGCGTCGACTTACAGCGTCCAGCTTGCCACAGGATGGGAAGCACGCAATGCAACCCTCCTGCTGTCAGGGGTAAATCCATTCCAGTACCTCGATCTACCCCCGCTGCAGAGGCTGCGGAGGAGTTTGTAATGTCGGACTAGTATGTCTAGGTCCCAACATTACAACGTACTTCAGACGAACTTAATCCATTGTGCTGCTGCGCAAAGCCTATTTGCTCAAGTAATAGCGGAGTGGTCGATTAATGTTGCCGTAGCTGCCGAGCCATACACTGTTCCAGACAGTCCTAATTGGGTCGGTGACACTGATGGGTTAGTGGCTATTTATGCGCCTTCGTCGTCTTGTTTGCTTTCAGCTCGGGAGAGAGGGCCAGGTTATATTGCTGTGACGTGGGGAGAACTGACACTCATTGGGACATATTTCTCCCCGAACAAAAGTCTGTCAGAACTCGAAACCTACCTGCAGGTGCTCAGCGGTGTAGTTGGCAGAATGTCTCCATCACAAGTCATTGTCATGGGAGACCTAAATGCCAAGGCAGTGGCCTGGGGATGCCCCTCTACCACCATCCGGGGAGCAGCGGTAGCGAGCTGGGCTACAGCTGCTGGCCTTGTCCTTTTGAATCGAGGTTCAGTGAGCACATGTGTGAGGTGGCAGGGAGAATCGATAGTCGATGTCACCTTTGCTACCCCTGCTGTCGCAGCACGCACCCTTAACTGGCGGGTGCTTGAAAAAGAGGAGACCTTGTCGGACCACCGGTACATCAGGTTCGAAATCTGCTCCAACCCAGGTCTTCGAGAAGTATCTATATCAGCTGTACGCTCAAATGCTTTTCCGCGGTGGTCCTTGAAACGCTTTAGCACAGAGCAGGCTGAGGAAGCGGCTATTGTGCAGAGCTGGTGCCCAGTCCCAACGTCGCTCCATGGAGTAGATATGCTGGCAGAGCATCTCCGCAAGACTCTTACTGCAGTATGTGACGCAGCTATGCCACGTGTACAAAAGCTGCCAGTGAGAAAACAGGTGTACTGGTGGTCAGACGACGTTGCCTCTCTCCGTTCCACCTGCAATACCTCACGTCGAGCATACGCGCGATGTCGCAGAAGGCGACATTCTGAAGATGAGGCGAGCGAACTCTATGAGGATTACCGCCAAGCAAAAAAAAATCTACAGATCTTCAGAGCTAAAAAAGAATCCTGGCGGCAGTTTCTGGAGGAACTCGATAGAGACCCATGGGGGCGCCCATATCGCACTGTAAGAAAAAAGCTGTGCAACCGGGCACCTCCTACTGAATCGTTTGAGCCCCAACTGCTCGCTCACATAGTAACGGGCCTATTTCCTGAGTGTCCGCCGTACGAACCTCCCTGTATGGCGATATCCTATGCCTACGGAGCGCACTGACATGGAAATCCCCCCTATCACAGAGGGGGAGTTTGGTGGTGCAATCCTACATCTACGGGCAAAAAAAACTGCCCCGGGACCGGACGGTGTTCCACAGGGGTCAGTAATGGGACCCTTACTCTGGAACATCGGTTACGATTGGGTCCTTCGCGGTTCCTTGCTTCCCCGAACACATGTTATCTGCTTTGCTGATGATACCCTGTTCATCGCCCGGGGACGTAGTTATGAGGAAGTTGCGCACCTGGCCTCAGTGGGCTCAACTCTCCTGGTTGGCCGCATTCAACTCTTGGGGCTAAAGGTGGCTTTACAAAAAACAGAGGCTCTCCTCTTCTATGGTAGAGGTGGTAAGCCACCAACTGGTGCCTATATTGTGGTGGATGGCGTGCGGATCATGCTAACGACCTGCATGAGATTCCTGGGGCTTACGCTGGATAGAGCTTGGAAATTTACTGAGCACTTCCAGCTGCTGACCCCCAAGATACAAAGTGCAGCGGGATCTCTCGCTCGTCTCTTACCTAATCTAGGTGGACCTAGAGTATCCTGCCGCCGTCTATTTACAGGGGTTATCCGCTCCATGGCCCTGTATGGAGCGCCAGTGTGGGCGGACGCTCTAACAGCGAAAAACAGGGCTCTTCTGCGAAAACCGCAGAGATTAATGGCGATTAGAGCAATACGCGGCTACCGCACTGTGTCGTATGGGGCTGCCTGTACACTCGCGGGATTTCTTCCATGGGATCTAGAAGGAAGGGTGCTTGCAAAGTTGCACGAGCACAAAAAGGAGGAACAGGCGCAAGGGCACCGACTGGCTTCTCAGGAGATCCAGTATGAGCGGGAACAAGCGAGGGAGACCGCTATCCAAGAGTGGGTCGAAGAACTGGAGTCCGCTCGCTATGGCCGGTGGACTATTGACGCCTTACGTCCTGTCTTGGGAGAGTGGGTGCACCGGAAATATGGTGCTCTTACGTTCCGACTGGTGCAAGTACAGACTGGACATGGTTGTTTTGGGCAGTACCTACACCGCGTGGCTAAAAGAGAGGCAACTCCTACCTGTCATCATTGCAGCGCCCTCGAGGATACAGCACAACATACCCTTGAGGAGTGTAGTGCTTGGTCGTCGCAGCGTGAGGCGCTGGAAAGAGTAGTTGGTCAGGACCTCTCGCTGCCAAGCTTAGTGAATGCCATGCTTGACAGCGAAAGAGCCTGGGAAGCCATGGTTTCCTTCTGCGAAGATGTCGTTTCTCAGAAGGAAGCAGCGGAGCGAATCAGGGAGTAAAACCCTCAAGCTGAGCCGCTCCGCCGGCCGGAGGACCGGAAGAAGGCGACGGCAATTCCATCGCCTTCTTCCGCTCGATGGAGACCAGCTGGGTGATGGTACGAGGACAACCACCCCAGCATTGCACAGGCCTCTAACGGAGGGGGACGCCCTAAATACTCCAGGACATGCCTCGCCCTTTCAAGGGCCAACAAGAAGGATCCGTCCAAGACGGACGATCACCGACAGGGTAGCGGTCGAATCCAACCGGGAACCCGCAACCGTGTCAAGTGCCAGTGTGCCGTCAAACGAATCGTCTGGTGACGAGTGGTTTGACGACGCTCTGGCATTAAGGTGAGAGAGGAAGTATCGATGGGTTTTTAGTTGGTATGTCACTAACTACTAACACTGTTAGTAGCTTGGTGGAGAGCCCAACATACCCCTCTAGCCCTCCTCAGGCTAGAGGTAATGCGTAAACAGCATTTTCCCATCAAAAAAAAAAAAAAAGGTTTAGGTATAGGTAGGTACCTACACCTACTTGGAGCTCACAACACAAACTTGCTAGGTATCTACTTACAACATAACAGGAACAGCTCAGGGAAGAGCCGCAATCCTTTTACCATTTCCGAACGCATTTTCAGCGTTTTAGTAGGTACCTGCGGGCGGGGGCGGTTTTTATCTAGTTGGCAGAAATTACAGAAAAAGCAGTGCTTTTAGAAAGCATCTTCTAAACTAGAAACTTCTTTACCCACATAGGACGAGGGATTTTTAGGGTTTTAAAAGATGTTGGATTTGGAGACAAATCAGGTGAATTTATGCTATCACCGCCAGTAGCTTAACATCTACGTGTACCGCTGGACATGGTGCTCCTTCACATGACGACGACGCCACAAATAGCGGCCCTGAGCCGCCGCGCTGTTAAATAATGTACACCCAGGTATAAATTCTTACCGGTTTTCTATAAAACCCCAAAAGGCTTGTTCTACGAGTCTTACAAGCGCTTACTACATATTTCGCCTGTAATTCCGGCCGCTCTGGCGCTGTATACCTATCTAAATAGCGGCGGTGGTGTACGGAACCCGCAACCGCTTTATATCCGGCCGGTGATGGCCCGCAGATTCCGAATTCGCCAGCGCTGAGTGCTACTTGGTAACACCACCAAGGGATCGGGTTTAGATATACCTAATCCTTTGCTGTTTTATTGTATCTACTAATAGGTACCTTCACTGCAAGCATTAGTCTATAATGTAACATTCCAGGATTCATTTGCGAGCATTACGTTACATTAGCATTTTGAACCCAGACAACAAAGACTGTTTGTGTGTAGGTACCCAATTTCCACGTAGAATACATCGGCCGGCACACACCTCTAACCCGCATTTTGCACACGCTCAGCTTGATTGCAGGGAAATAGATCTGTTTCAGGTCTCTCTGAACCATCGAGAACGTACCCTACCCAACCATGCTCGATGCTCTGAACGAACTCCGTACGTAAGGCTACATTGTTTGTTTTGTGTTATTTGTAATGAATGTGTTGTGTATGTAGAGGTAGTGTAGGTAGGTACATAACAATAAATTGTGATGTTGCTTATAATTTATTTTAATTGACTTAGCTATTGAACTACGATATTCCTGAAATGATAGTTGAAAATACTAAATAGCACTCCATCGTGATAAGCATTCGCCTGTAAGTAACAATCCAACAAGAATCGATTTTGAACATTCTGCTGTAGTTGATTCAGTTGTTTTTACAATGTCAGACGAGTCGGCTATTATTAGAGGATGCGCACTGTACGTAATGCTGGGTAATCCTCACTGGATATACCTAATGTGTAAATCTGAAATTATATTACAGGCGAATATTCGCGGTGCGCTAGGTCCTTTATAACGATTTGTATTAGGATCTACCAAATTTGCCGATAGCCTGTAGCCTGTAGGATGGTGGTGTGGTTGCCTGTAGGTACTAGGTACTACTATAATTAATACTGATAGGTATAAGATTATGGGAAATCAAAATTAATTACATAAATCAATAAATATTTCAAACATCTGAAGTACATAAATATCAATTCTGATATTTTTGGGATATAATAATCCTTAGATTTTTCATAAGTATGTGTAAGTACCTACTTAAGTAAGCTCCTTAGAGCACACGTTCTGCCGCACACCTTGATGAGCCTGTGTACAACGCTATATCCGTCACAAGGAGACAGCCCTAGCGTTTACAACGCTATATCCGTCACAAAGAGACAGACCTAGCGTTTACAACGCTATATCTGTCACAAGGAGACAGCCCTAGTGTTTACAAAGCTAAATCCGTCACTAGGAGACAGCCCTAGCGGTTATAACGCTATATCCGTCACAAGGAGTCAGCCCTAGAGTTTACAACGCTATATCTGTCACAAGGAGACAGCACTAGCGTTTACAACGCTATATCCGTCACAAGGAGACAGCCCTAGCATTTACAACGCTATATCCGTCACAAGGAGACAGCCCTAGCGTTTACAACGATATATCCGTCACAAGGAGACAGCCCTAGCGTTAACAACGCTATATCTGTCACAAGGAAACAGCCCTATAGTTTACAACGCTATATCCGTCACAAGGAGACAGCCCTAGCGTTTACAACGTTATATCCGTCACAAGGAGACAGCCCTAGCGTTTACAACGCTATATCCGTCACAAGGAGACAGCCCTAGCGTTTACAAAGCTATATCCGTCACAAGGAGACAGCCCTAGCGTTTACAACGCTATATCCGTCACAAGGAGACAGACCTAGCGTTTACAACGCTATATCTGTCACAAGGAGACAGCCCTAGCGTTTACAACGCCAAATCCGTCACAAGGAGACAGCCCTAGCGTTTACAACGCTATATCCGTCACAAGGAGACAGCCCTAGCGTTTACAACGCTATATCCGTCACAAGGAGACAGCCCTAGCGTTTACAAAGCTATATCCGTCACAAGGAGACAGCCCTAGCGTTTACAACGCTATATCCGTCACAAGGAGACAGCCCTAGCGTTTACAAAGCTATATCCGTCACAAGGAGACAGCCCTAGCGTTTACAACGCTATATCTGTCACGATAAAATGTTCACCAAAAAGTTCATTGGTTTTTAAAATCAGGTTGTATCAAAACATCGAGCGTCATGTTCGAAGTGTCTTTCGAGTAAATTTGAAAACAGGTAATGCTCGATGTTCTGTTACAAGTAAATGCTATAGTCCATACACACCTTAAAAGGAAACCAAACAGCTAGCACACTAAATTGACTTCAAGGATAGTTAAATGTCGCACAAGTAAGTAGGTAGAATAAATGAGCTGTGCTCCATACTCAATGAAACATTTCCGTGTAGGTTATTTAATTTATGTGGATTAGTACCTGCCTACTGTAGGACAGTAATAGGATATGAGCGGCGCTGATAGCTACCTACTGTAGGACAGTAATAGGATATGAGCGGCGCTGATAGCTACCTACTGTAGGACAGTAATAGGATATGAGCGGCGCTGATAGCTACCTACTGTAGGACAGTAATAGGATATGAGCGGCGCTGATAGCTACCTACTGTAGGACAGTAATAGGATATGAGCGGCGCTGATAGCTACCTACTGTAGGACAGTAATAGGATATGAGCGGCGCTGATAGCTACCTACTGTAGGACAGTAATAGGATATGAGCGGCGCTGATAGCTACCTACTGTAGGACAGTAATAGGATATGAGCGGCGCTGATAGCTACCTACTGTAGGACAGTAATAGGATATGAGCGGCGCTGATAGCTACCTACTGTAGGACAGTAATAGGATATGAGCGGCGCTGATAGCTACCTACTGTAGGACAGTAATAGGATATGAGTGGCGCTGATAGCTCTTAGTAAAACACGTTGACTTTCGTAACTGTATTAATCATTTTATTTTTTAGTACTACAGACGCCGTGTTAGAGGGCGCCACATACACTATACATTTTGATATTGTTGCCATATAAAATAACAATAGCAAGGGCAGGTACTGTAGCTAGCAGCTGCGCACGCACTCGGCACCTCTCCCGGGGAAATGGATGGAAAGGAAGTTTGTAGTTCTGTTGTGAGGTCGCAGGTCGGCTGGCGCGCGGTAGGTACCTATGTAGGACAGTAATAGGATATGAGCGGCGCTGATAGCACGGGCAGGTACTGGAGCTAGCAGCTGCGCACGCACTCGGCACCTCTCCCGGGGAAATGGATGGAAAGGAAGTTTGTAGTTCTGTTGTGAGGTCGCAGGTCGGCTGGCGCGCGGTAGGTACCTATGTAGGACAGTAATAGGATATGAGCGGCGCTGATAGCACGGGCAGGTACTGGAGCTAGCAGCTGCGCACGCACTCGGCACCTCTCCCGGGGAAATGGATGGAAAGGAAGTTTGTAGTTCTGTTGTGAGGTCGCAGGTCGGCTGGCGCGCGGTAGGTACCTATGTAGGACAGTAATAGGATATGAGCGGCGCTGATAGCACGGGCAGGTACTGGAGCTAGCAGCTGCGCACGCACTCGGCACCTCTCCCGGGGAAATGGATGGAAAGGAAGTTTGTAGTTCTGTTGTGAGGTCGCAGGTCAGCTGGCGCGCGGTAGGTACCTACTGCCCACCTGTCACAAATATCTACCTACCACCGTCGATATATTTTGACAAATTCAAATTCAAAGTGCTTTATTTCCTTTAGACCTTACAGGACTCTTGGACACGTCACAAAATTGAAATTACATAATCTAAAACTAGGAAATAAAGTATCACCTTCTTTGATTTTTTGTTCACTTCAATATTTTTAAGGTAAAGTAAAGAAGCGAACAAGAAACCTTTACCTTGTTAGGTTGTTAGTTTTCGAGTTGGAGCAAAACTAGTTTCTTATTCTCTAGACTAAAATAATCTGATGTATTGTAGTACCTAAGCCTTTTTACAAAGGCTATGTTTGACAATTTGTTTGAACTTATTTATTGACTAGCTGTACCCGTGACTTCGTTCGTGATTGCCATAGGTACCAAGATACAGACAGACAGACAGACAAAAATGAAAACAATTACAGTTTTGGCTTCAGTATCGATAAAAGAGAGTCAAAACAAATTTTCAATATATCTTCAATGTACAGAATTGGACCTGTTACAGTTTTGGTATAAGTATAGATATTTTTTTCCACTCATTTGGTAGTTTGTTGTAGGAGCGTATAGACCAGGTACATGTATAGAAAACATTTGGTAGTTTGTTGTAGGAGCGTATAGACCAGGTACATGTATAGAAAACATTTGGTAGTTTGTTGTAGGAGCGTATAGACCAGGTACATGTATAGAAAACATTTGGTAGTTTGTTGTAGGAGCGTATAGACCAGGTACATGTATAGAAAACATTTGGTAGTTTGTTGTAGGAGCGTATAGACCAGGTACATGTATAGAAAACATTTGGTAGTTTGTTGTAGGAGCGTACAGACCAGGTACATGTATAGAAAACATTTGGTAGTTTGTTGTAGGAGCGTACAGACCAGGTACATGTATAGAAAACATTTGGTAGTTTGTTGTAGGAGCGTATAGACCAGGTACATGTATAGAAAACATTTGGTAGTTTGTTGTAGGAGCGTATAGACCAGGTACATGTATAGAAAACATTTGGTAGTTTGTTGTAGGAGCGTATAGACCAGGTACATGTATAGAAAACATTTGGTAGTTTGTTGTAGGAGCGTATAGACCAGGTACATGTATAGAAAACATTTGGTAGTTTGTTGTAGGAGCGTATAGACCAGGTACATGTATAGAAAACATTTGGTAGTTTGTTGTAGGAGCGTATAGACCAGGTACATGTATAGAAAACATTTGGTAGTTTGTTGTAGGAGCGTATAGACCAGGTACATGTATAGAAAACATTTGGTAGTTTGTTGTAGGAGCGTATAGACCAGGTACATGTATAGAAAACATTTGGTAGTTTGTTGTAGAAGCGTATAGACCAGGTACATGTATAGAAAACATTTGGCTCGGGAAATGTCGAACGTAGATAAAAATATCTATCGCAATAATGGCTGAGGTTACCGGGAAAAAATTGCGTGTGTCTCAGCCTTTCTCGTTTTATGTCTTCTTCCTAAAATGTTGTTACATATGTATAGGTAGGTAGGTAGGCTGTTACTCACCTGATACTTACAAGTCAAAATGAGACATGGGTGTCTCATAAAAACGAAAATACCTCTATGTATATTTATTTGCTTCTTAACGTTATGTTATTGCGGTTAATATGGGCCTTACGTTGTAAAATAATCTTTAACCTGTAAGTATAATGTATTTCACAGTAAGTAGTCTTGTCCTGTAACACGCACTTTAAGGAGAACGTTGCACCCCTCTCTCCTCTACCCCGCACCTGTCGTGCAAGAGGAAGTTTCCCGGTGATTTATCACCCCCGCGACACAACAATGAACTCTTTATTTTTACGCGTTTTTACGAAAGGAAGAAATTAAATTATGATGTAACTTTACAAATTATCTTTTAAGGATAAAGATAAAGATCATTTATTTGCATAAACATGTATAAACATAAACATATATAACATGTATATTATAAGATTTTACAAATCTTATAATAACATTTTTCAATTAACAATTTTTTAAGTTTATTTTTAAATTCACAATTATTAAGCTGCCGGTAGCTTTGGTATTTTGTTGTACATTTTCGGTGCCATTGACACTATGCTCTTATGTAGTAACGCAGTTTTGGATGGAAATAAACAAAGCCTATCTTCACGTCTGTTTCTTGGAGTTTCGTCTGACTTGCGTGGAAATAGGTGGGGGTTATTTCTCACAAACAGAACCACTTCGATGAGGTATATAGCGACGGAAGTGTTAGTATTTTGTGCTTTGTGAATAGAGGTCTACAGCTATCAGTCACGTGTATTCTAAACATGGCTCGCATACAACGTTTTTGCGCTTTAAACATAATGTCTTTATACGTAGAATGTACCAAAAAATATATTCCGAATCTCAGTATCGATTCAACTAAGCCGTAATATGCTACAATGAGCGTGTCAATATAAGGTATATAGGGTAAAAGGATAATCTAAATAACGCGTATGGCGAACTAAGGGGTTAGAGTATGAAATTGCCGATTTGTACTGAAAAATTGAAATTAGTTTATCTTTTTAATTTAACATATTTATTTAATCAAAATAATTACCATTATTATCTTTACATTGCTGCCATCTAATAGGAAGGTCATTTATGCCTTTGCGATAGAACTATGGTGATTTAGATTCGACAAACTGTGTGAAAGCATTTTGTACTGCCTCCTGGGAAGAAAACTTTTTATCACGTAGAAATTTGACCAAATCACGAAAAAAATGGTTGTCCGTTGGAGCAACGTCTGGCGAATGGTTTCTAATTGCAGCTCCTGTAGAGTTAAAACGGTTTCTCGTGCTGTATGAGGTCTCGCGTTATCATGGAGCAGTAATGGTTAAGATCGATTCATGAGTCGGGGCTGTTTCACTGCTGGTTTTGCTATCATTGTTCGGAGTTCGGCACAGTAGACATCTGCCTTTTTTGCTTGACCAGATCTGAGAAAGCTATAGTGAATAACACCATGCTGAGACCACCAAACAGTTACCATTACCTTTTTATTGGTAAGCTTTGCTTTAGGACACAGTTGCGGCGTTTGACCTGGGGTCAGCCATTGCATTTTTCGCTTACGGTTATCGTAAAGAATCCACTTTTCATCACATGTCACAATTCGATCCAATATTCCTTCATTTCTGTATCGATTCAACAAGGCAACACAAGTTTCAACGCGCGTTTCTTTCTGCAGATCAGTCAAATCATGAGACACCCATTTATATTTTTTTTTATTTGACGCAAATGAGTCAGTATTGTTGGTAAGGTAACGTTAAACCATGCTGCTAATTCCTGGGTAGTTGGGCTCGGGTCAGCTTACACTATCTTTTTTAATTCATTGTTATTCACCTGTGTGGGCGGTCTTCCACGTGGTTCGTTCTGTAAATCAAAGTTTCCATCACGAAAGCGTTTAAACCAAAATAGCACGGTGCGATCATTAGCAGTCCCCTCTCTAAACGCAACATTGATATTGCTAGCTGTTTCTGCCGCGTTAGTTCCGCGTCGGACTTGTATCCAAAAAACACTCGAATTTTCGAAGTATCCTTGTCTAAGCTGAATAAAAAAAACAACTGAAAGTCGATAATCGACTGTTGCACATTTTTTAAAAAAAGAACCTCATAGGTACCAAATAAAAAAGTTTCGCTCAAAAATCTCAAACCATGAAGGTTCTGTGTCAAAGTACCTGTTAAAATAAAACGGCAATCTCATACTTTAACCCC
This sequence comes from Eupithecia inturbata, assembly GCA_963662085.1. Taxonomy (NCBI): domain Eukaryota; kingdom Metazoa; phylum Arthropoda; class Insecta; order Lepidoptera; family Geometridae; genus Eupithecia; species Eupithecia inturbata. The sequence continues at coordinate 427,014 of OY759180.1, read as the reverse complement.
TATTACTAATCATATTATCGCATGTTTTACTAACTTAATGAAGATAAAAGTGAACAAGTTTAGTTTTGTAAAATCATATTCAGTAGCAGCCCAAGACATAATTTCAAAAACCGAGGATAATTCGAGCCAAATTCATAAAAGAGCTATGATAAAAGATAAAAAAATATAAAATACATGTTATTTACCCAAAAAAACACAAGAACATAACAAAAAAAGTGTATAGGTACATCAATAGGAAGGGTAAAAAGGAGGCCCTAACTCAGCATTGTGCAGTATTAGGCATTTGCCCAACACTGCGCTGGTTCTCAGTTAGGCCCTTACGGAGTGACGGCTCAGTAGTACTTATTAATTAACATTATTGTTGTTACATTATTATATTATTAACTTAAGCGATATATAAATAAATACAACGAGGATGGTACAATACATGATTTACAGAACATTGAACAGAATATAATACAGTAAAAAGATTACAGATACCTAAACATAAAAAAAATAAAGCTACATTTAAACTCAGAATTATGTTCACTACACCAACTGACTTGACTGCTTCTATGAGATATTTCGCTGGCAAAGAGACGCGCTCGGCGTGGTCGGGGCGTGGTCTGACCGGCGCGGCGGCGGCGCGGCGTCGCCGTGCGTACACGCGAGGCGGGTGTTAGAGGCTAGTGTGGGCTAGTTAGCAACGTAGCATTTCCACTGCTACGGCGTAGAGCCTCGTAGAGCCTCTACAAGCTCGTAGTAACTACGAAATGTTTGATCTGAAAAATGTTTTCAGTTTGTACATGTCGCGATTTACAAAGAAACCTTCCGCCCCGCAGCGCTCCCTTGGGGACGCGTCTTTCATCAAAATACTCGTAGCTCTACATTATTCTACAAAAATTCCGCAACTCTATTATACGCGTAATATAATGAAAAATTTGAACGTCGAATTCCCGGCTATTACATTGTTCGTGGTTGTCACGTTTGTTGCCCCGGCGGCACTCCGGGATTAAATAATGTCAATAACGACAATAGGAGTAAAAACAGAGCTGTCTCCTGTTCTTAGGACGGCTTTATTCGGGACGGGAAACGGGGAGACGCCGCTTACCGGCATTACTGGATGCGCGCCATCTTCACTTCGACTCGGTGAGGGAATCAATTGATTTTAATGGTGGGAGGACTTTGTAGGCGATAAATTTATTTATGGCACCGTTGGAAGCTCTGCGTCATATTTATCTATTATTTTGGCTTCGAACCTCGTCGAATAGGTACATACGTTTGTATTGCAACAACAAAGCTACCTAACTCACATATCTCGCTCGTGAGGTATGCGCCTCGCCTTTACTTTTACCGGCAGCCGTAGAAACCTTTCAAACCGAAACCCAGCGATGCCCGATGCCAGTTCAAAATAAAAGGCATTCTTTCCCCTCGACAGCGAACTTCGCAAGAGAATAACATTTAACAGTCGAGCAAACAGCGGCACGGCTGAGGCCGCCTCTGTTGTGTTTACATGGAGATACTTCTCGGAGTTGCGCTTCGGATGCCGGAGACGGAGCAGCTTCTGGACGCAGGCTAGCATTACAAATCGTGAACTTGGATTTAAACTGCGATATGGTTTATCTCTACGTTTATCCCGAGACACGACTGCTTGTTACTTCAATAGCCATTTACTACTGATTTTCTTTGCCTTTGTACCAGTAGGGCCATAGGAAAGTTTTTCTTTCTCGTGACAACCAATTTTACCTTTCAATTAATTTCAAATGTTGTCTTATGTTGGGGCCACACTACCGGGAAAGGGCAATGCTCATCATCGCAATAAATCTCGCGGTAACTAACGCGATAATTAATGCTATAGTGTGGCCACCTCAACGCAATGATTCTCGCGATGTCTCTTTGATGTACCGCCACTCGAACTAACGTCGTCTAACGTCAAACGGCAATGTGAATGCCGTTGTAAAATTATTGCGAGAAGACGTGGCCACACCAACGTTCAACGTCCAACATCGCGATAATTAACGGCATTTCCCGGTAGTGTGGCCCCAGCATTATAGGTTATTGCCATGGTTAATGTAAATAGATTACACTTTAGTTGGACAGTATCCCAAATATACTTACGAGAATTACCATTATAGTAATTTTCAGAAATAATTTTGTTTATTTCTGAAAATATGTAACCATTGAATTTACTCATTGATGTACCTACATCTTTTGGAGGATGTTTTCATAGTCCAATTAGAACCTATACATTTGAAACCGGCACATAATGTAAGAATGTTTTCTTTTAAAAATTTACAAGGTAGCCTTTTAAGGCTTAACTTTAGTTAATTATAGCTATTTATGTTTATACCACTCAACAAATTCACTTTGAAGATAACTTAGTACAAACACATTATAAAGGTATACATTCATATGGGCTAAGACTAACTACTTCAAGGCTTCTATGAGTTGCATGTCTCGTTCCTTCCGTGCTAGTTATAAAACTGTATTACGGCAAGGTAGAGCTCAATACCTCACAAACGCTTGGGTTAGGTTATTAAGATAATAATTTATAGGACGTGTCATTAGTACAAATTAATAAATTTAGTAAAAACAAGAGGTAATCAGAAAAATAAACAAAATATTAGCAGACAACAATGTAAACTTATTCGCTGTGCTTATAATTAATAATGTAGGTACAAACTAACTATCGAATACTTAAAGCAGGAACTTATAAGCGAGTAACTACAAGTAGGTAGGCTCAGTGTCCTCATAGTTAAGTGGTTAGTTGCATAAGTGGATGCAGTAGTTTGCTAGAGACAAATCTTGTTTTTACAATTAAATTTACCTTGGTAACCTTTATTTATTTATTGATAATTTTTTCAACTCATTTGGTATTTTGTTGTAGAAGCGTATACATTGCCCTTTGAAAGATACATTAATCTTGTGTAGCCTAGTTGTGGGTCCAGCGAGTTTATTCTTATTTCTAGTATTTAAATTATGTATGACGCTATTTTTAGGGAACCAATTGATATTCCTATGAGTGTACAAGTTTTCATAAATATATTGACATGGTATTGTCATTATGTTTATTTCTTTGAATTTTGCACGTAGGCTTTCTCTGGGACCCATAGTATAGATTGCACGAACAGCCCTCTACTGCAGCACAAATACGGTTTTAATATCTGCAGTGTTCCCCAACAGCTGTTTGCCATAAGACACTATGGAAGTAGCTGCAATAAACTAGTCTAGAAGTATCAACGTCTGTAAGATGACGGATTTTTATGACTGCATACGCTGCAGATCTAAGTCTCTTCGATAGCTTGTCTATGTGTGGGACCCATTGAAGTTTACTATCTAAGGTTATTCCTAAATGTTACTGTTAACAATTTCTAACGTTTCCTCTTTGACGGTTACATCAGCCTTAACTTGTTTTACATTAGGAAGAATAAATCTAATACATTTCGTTTTGGTTTCATTAAGCAAAAAGTTATTGACACCAAACCAATGGACTACTTTTGAGATTGCATTATTCACATCGTCGAATTTTGTGTTTTGTTATGGTGTACGCAATCGAATGCTTTTGACTAGTCGCAAAAAACACCTACAGCATCTTGCGACTTCTCCCAAGCATCAAAAATATGCGATACTAACTCAACACCGGCATCAGTAGTTGACCTACCGCGAGTAAACCCGAATTGCTTACAATGTAGTTTAGACAACCTATATGTGTGAAACTGAGTTTCACTCATTGCAGGTACTCTAAACACCTCATGAGACCTTCTTGAACAGCGATTGTCCATTCGATGCGGTGCAGAGTGTTTTCTTAATAAAAGGCTTTCAATGTACAGTTGCCTGACATCAAATGATATCCCAAAAATATTTCGACTTCGACGGGCCTTAAACCCGCATCTTTCCCGCAGTACGTGAATGTGCTTGAATTACACCGAGTGTGAGGGTTCACGCACTATAATAATAAAAAACCTTAGATGCCTGACAGTAGCACCCCAGCATCTCTGTAAAGATCTACTCGGACTGTTGGGTGCCAGCGCAGGTAGATAGAAGGTTATTGTAAGGATTGGAGTAAAAGGTATTGATTGCTAGAAGCTGTCGTCCATAGCTGTAAGTCCTCGGCGGAGACGGCGGCCCGTCGACCAGACGCAGCGAGTTTGTTCTCAATAATGGACCGGCTTCGCTCCCACCATCGGGTCGATCGCATGCCTAGCAGTCTCCTCTCACAGGCGAGGTACTATTGATTTAATTTTTTTTTAACTCTGAAATTTGTTGAATTAGACGCTCGGGTGACGTGCCTGCGGTGGACAAGCGGCCATAGTAAATGCACGTAAATGTATTTATCGCGACTTCGTTGCCGTCATCTTGTTATCGGTGACGTTTCGTTAACAGCGGCGGTGTACAAACGGCGCGGCGTTCGGGTGAATTTTCGTATCAGGATAGCAGATTTTTGACAGCTTCGTTTTCTAACATTGGTCGATGTTCGATCCTTCAAACGTTTATTATGAAACACGGACGCTTGATATTACTTTTATTTTAAGCTAGTAATAAAAGCAATATCATGATCATGAGTCATTCATAAGACAACTTGCCGTTTGGCACTCGAGACCGAAGTGACTGTTCTGATAGCGATTTTACATCGTATGGTCCTCCTGGCGTGCATTTAACTTTTACTTACATTTGTAATAAATAATTTCCTATCTATTAAATACTAATGTGATAGAATTTCCATTTAGTTCTAAAATAAACCTTAAATAAAAGGCAATTAATCACTTGTCCTTGAACGATGGACAACAATGATATAAAATCTTTCCAATTTAGGAATCTTTATTAGAAAAAGCGGATAGTGTTGATTACTTTAAATATCAACCTTTAAAAGATAAAAATAAAATATTTCGATTTTATCTACCTGTTATTTAGGTAACTATTTTCTATCTCGCTAGAATTTAGATTCTGGAATATTCAATCATCACGACATTCGGTTCAATTAAAGTAGGCACTTTTTGTAGGTACTATTTTGGCTGGCTAACTCTGAGTTCGAGTTTAAATAAAGCTTCAGAAAATACTCAACCTGTAGACATTAGGCATTCTATGACCTTTTTCAGTATTGAGTATATTTGCTCACACAAGATGGCCTCTATACCTAGGTGCAGTACAGTGGTAAGTAAGGTGGCAGAGCTGCGTGTCTCGTCCGAGTGCAGCCACGTGAGTAATATAAATAAGGTGGCAGAGCTGCGTGTCTCGCCCGAGTGCAGCCACGTGAGTAATATAAATAAGGTGGCAGAGCTGCGTGTCTCGCCCGAGTGCAGCCACGTGAGTAATATAAATAAGGTGGCAGAGCTGCGTGTCTCGCCCGAGTGCAGCCACGTGAGTAATATAAATAAGGTGGCAGAGCTGCGTGTCTCGCCCGAGTGCAGCCACGTGAGTAATATAAATAAGGTGGCAGAGCTGCGTGTCTCGCCCGAGTGCAGCCACGTGAGTAATATAAATAAGGTGGCAGAGCTGCGTGTCTCGCCCGAGTGCAGCCACGTGAGTAATATAAATAAGGTGGCAGAGCTGCGTGTCTCGCCCGAGTGCAGCCACGTGAGTAATATAAATAAGGTGGCAGAGCTGCGTGTCTCGCCCGAGTGCAGCCAGGTGAGTAATATATATACTATAAAGGTAATACTATATATACTTTTATAGGCAAATATTGTCCACTGATAGCATAATAATAAAGTACCTCCCGGCAGAAATAGTAAAACTTAAAATCATTAAAATTGGTTTCGATGGATGGTATTGTAATAATTGAAAAATAACTGAAATCTTAACAGATTTTCAGTTGAATATTATAATTTCGCAGCAATAAAAACTAGAAAGCGTTCTCTAGAATGTAAGCCCTGTGCCGAATTCAAAGCAGATTTGTTAACTATGGCATGTATATAACAATTGAGTCTGTCCTCAACACTGCCTTGGCCGCTATTCAAAGAAGCCAACTTTTCCTAAAAGAACATACCTACTTATAGTCGTAAACTTTGGTTCTTGTTACCAGGGTCGAACTCTGAGATCACGTTATTCGTGAAATTGCCACTTAAATGATGAGTTCCTGATTAGCCTGTCTCGCTGATAGAATAATTAGCTTTCAGTACCTCGTCTGCTGCAACCTCCTTTTGCCTTGTCGTGTCAGAACTCCCTTCCTCCATCCTGCGCAGGCTCCACAAACCGCTGGGTCCGGTCTTTTTTGTCGAATTTGTCGCCTCTAGGACATGAAAACCTTCACCATTGTTGTTCATTACCTCGGAAGAACAGTAATAAAACTGTGCAGTAATGCACCTGTGTATCTGACTGCACCTGTGTACCTGACTGCACCTGTGTACCTGACTGCACCTGTGTACCTGACTGCACCTGTGTACCTGACTGCACCTGTGTACCTGACTGCAACTAACTGTACTCAACATTGAATAATAAAAAGGCAATAGTATGCGACTGTAAATTATTGCACGTAACTAATTATTTGAAAATTACAATCAAATAATAAAAACAAATTGGAACTAGTATTAACAATTGAAACAATTAAGCTAACTGCAGACTGTTGCAAACAATATACAGGTAGCTCAACTGATCCATATCAATAATAATCAGAAGCGTCCCCAAGACGCTGGCTGCATTGCCCCGCTGCTGTATGGCAATGCTGATGCGCTGCGCCAGGCTCTCAGGTCATGCGTCTCATCGACCAGATGCTCAGATAACTTTTTAAAAACCGGAGAGCCTCGGTACCTCGGTAACAAATGTGATAATGATCAATTAATTAAATACCTACATAAAAAATGTAAATCGTCAAAACAGTGTTAGTTAAACACGAGTTCATGTTATAAATAATTGGTAAATACAAAACCACATAGTTTTATAAGATTCGTACAGATAATGTAATGTGAGGAGCTGAGGGAATTACGATTTTACTGTATTAATACATATTATCTTTTATAGAGAGAAACAAGGCAATTCAATGATAACAGGACAAATAGTGTTCCTTTACAATTTTTTTGAATATTGGTAGCGAGTTGTAGTAGAATGAAGTAGAGTCGACACGGCAGGTGCTCGGAGCATCAGTATGCCAGTGTCAGTGGAGCGAGCGGAGGGAACAAGAGTGAGAAAGATGAACAAAAGTGAAATGTGCTTTGTGATAAAATGGTGCAGAAGATAGAAATAAAATATTATAAAGAACAGTTAAAATGTGAGTATTTCGATGAAACCTTATAGGTAGCCGCTCGCGCTTCCTGCGGAACTCCGAGACATACATCATACTTGCGCAATCCAAACCAAATGTAAACCTTATCCCGACACTCTGCAGGCGCTCAAGTTTGTCTAGCTGTTGCTAGATTAAATGTAGAAAGGAAAAGTCAACGTAATCAAGGATTGGAAGAAGAAGAGATTGTGCAAGTGAAATTTTAGTAGCATTAGGCAGAAAGTTGCGCGTTTGCGAAATCTGCGAAGAGAACCAGCTGAAGGAAACACTTTAAGGCTGATTTCAGAGAGCTGAGGTTCCCACGAGTTATATGAAATACATATTGCTGTCTTGCTTGTGTAAAAGTGCCCCGTGTAGGATTCTATCTCGATGCCCGTGATAGCCAAACTTTTGTTGCCGCGACACAATAAACTCGTGTATATTTGATTTGATACACGTTGTGTAATAAAATGGTCGGTTACTCTATTCGGAAATGTAAAGAGTACAAGTGTGCCAGGCGGTACATGTAAGAGTACAAGTGTGACAGGCGGTACATGTAAGAGTACAAGTGTGACAGGCGGTACATGTAGGAGTACAAGTGTGACAGGCGGTACATGTAAGAGTACAAGTGTGACAAGCGGTACATGTAAGAGTACAAGTGTGACAGGCGGTACATGTAAGAGTACAAGTGTGACAGGCGGTACATGTAAGAGTACAAGTGTGACAGGCGGTACATGTAAGAGTACAAGTGTGCCAGGCGGTACATGTAAGAGTACAAGTGTGCCAGGTGGTACATGTAAGAGTACAAGTGTGACAGGCGGTACATGTAAGAGTACAAGTGTGACAGGCGGTACATGTAAGAGTACAAGTGTGCCAGGCGGTACATGTAAGAGTACAAGTGTGACAGGCGGTACATGTAAGAGTACAAGTGTGACAGGCGGTACATGTAAGAGTACAAGTGTGCCAGGCGGTACATGTAAGAGTACAAGTGTGACAGGCGGTACATGTAAGAGTACAAGTGTGACAGGCGGTACATGTAAGAGTACAAGTGTGACAGGCGGTACATGTAAGAGTACAAGTGTGACAGGCGGTACATGTAAGAGTACAAGTGTGACAGGCGGTACATGTGAGAGTACAAGTGTGCCAGGCGGTACATGTAAGAGTACAAGTGTGACAGGCGGTACATGTAAGAGTACAAGTGTGACAGGCGGTACATGTAAGAGTACTAGTGTGACAGGCGGTACATGTAAGAGTACAAGTGTGCCAGGCGGTACATGTAAGAGTACAAGTGTGCCAGGCGGTACATGTAAGAGTACAAGTGTGACAGGCGGTACATGTAAGAGTACAAGTGTGACAGGCGGTACATGTAAGAGTACTAGTGTGACAGGCGGTACATGTAAGGTTTTGTACATTCTGGAAATTGCGCTATTTGTTAGGAACAATCCCAATCTGTTTCCCCGAACGTGTGACATTGTAATTAGGAATAGAAGGGATAACAATAGATTAGCCAGACACGAATCAAAAACTACTATGTTGAGAAAGAGTGTAGTGTGCATGGCACCTGTAATCTATTATAAACTACCTAAGAGCTACACAGACTTAAATGTAAACCTATTTAAGAGTAAATTTAAAAAACTTTTATGTGATAAATGCTACTATAATATTGACGAATTCCTAAATGATGTAATCTAATTTTATGCTATGATAAATTAATAATCTTATAAATCTGTTATTGTTATGTACAATTAAATTTAGACCTGCATGCCATACTCTCTAATTACTTTGCACACCAATGTATATTGGTCAAACATGTTGACTCAAAAAAACTATTTGTCATCTTTTTTTACACGTGTTTTTGCAATTCTACTTTTACTTTTACTTTACTTTACTTTTTCATTAGCAATAAAAGAATATGTAGCCGAATAATGGCGTTATATGTATAGGTACTACCTCAAAAACAAAACATGCAAAATACTTATTCGCTTTTATCTTTGGATAATTAAAAGCTTCGAAAATCAACTTGTTTTATTGAACCATGTACCCTACTCGTAGGTATGCGAGTTGGAAAAGGTAGGAACCTATCGTATTAGTAACCTTTAGTAGCTAGATTTAGTTATTATATTTAGGTATTATATTTGTTATGATATTGAGTAACAGGACGAGCAAGACATGCGCCTGATAGTAAGCATCAAGCTGGCCCGTAACTGACACAGTGCCAGGTTTTGAAACTCAAAAGGCTGCGTGGCAATACATATAATTACATTAAAGTTAAAATTACCTACCTAAACCTATACACTAGCCAAACTCGATGTAGAATGTTTGTAAACAAACCGCCCATACTTAACCAAAAAAATCACTCTGTTGCCGCGTCTTTATATACGCAATTTACATTACTTGCCGATGTGAGATCCTTCCTTCAATAAATATTGCTACCAATTATATCTGAGACTCGACGAGTGTGTCTAGTTAGATTTGTGTCATGGTTTGTCAAAACTTAGCACTACTTTTTCCCCAAACTAAAAATTTTAAGAACTGCCATATCCGTCGATGACGTAGATAAAGTGACAGTAGCGTGACCGTAATGTCTCGGAGTGCCAGGATCGGAACATATTGTTGAAGGTACCGCATTCAATTCAATTCAAATGTATCTAGGCAATCTGCCAGGAACTTTTTCAGTATTTTACTTAAATACTTACATTGATTAGCAGTAGGTACCACCTAAATTATAAGACAACTTGTCAGTTTGGCGTTCGGGTGCGAAGTGAATGCTTTCAGATAGCGATTTTACATCGTGATTATTAATTTTCTACCAGATACCAAGAACCACGACACGTTCTATTCCAAACTGACAGTACTCCCCAAAGCTTGCGCTGCTTCCCCCCTCCCCCTCCCTTCACTTTAAAACCCAACGCTTTGTGCTCCAGTTACAAGTAATCAAACAACATTATAAATTTCCGAGAACCCAATCATATTGTTTCGAGTTATTTACTCATAAAATATGGTGTTGATTCGAGTTGTATCCCCGAAGTTTCCGCCCGCCCGAGTTGCAGATCTAAGGGCTCCCCGGTGCAAATTTACAGCTCCGCAAGGTTCCTAAACTTTTTCACTTCGGCACAGATAAAAACTTTTAGAATCTTATCTGTTGGGATACTTTCTCTTTAGTGATTTTTGGGTTAGAATTGCGGAGTTTGATTTACTTTGTGTTTTGGGAACTCTGTTAATCGGATTTTGCAGAATATTTATAATGTTTTAGAAGAAAAGAATGTAAACGAAATGTATATTCATGACATTTTAAGATGAATGATTGACAGCATTTTATTACTTAGCTAAGTATGAGTTTTGTGACATGTAATGACGGTTATGAATAAATAATCAGAAACAACACATTTTGTGCTTTGTTGTGTTTCCTTTAAGTTTAATTTACTCGCTCAGTGCGACACGTGACACGTGTCCTTGGTGGGGTTAATAATTAATGCATGTCAACCATTTGGTACCTAGTTTGTTATTGAGGGTCACACCTCAAAGGCAGGTAGGGCTAGGGTTAAACATACTTCAAATGGAACAACGCTCCAACAACAACTTAGCACATCCAAACGTGACAATCGCTGTTCCAGAGTTAAATTGCTGGGAAAGGGCAGGTGCGAGCGGACAAACTACTTCAAACGGAGGGCAAGGCCGGGCAGTTCTGCGAGAACCAAATAAAATGAGATACAAAAGGCATGAATCGGAAGCGAGATTATTCCTAGTAGCGAATATCTTACCACAGGCTTTTATCTCCATAATTACAAGCTGCCTTGGACACCCAGACTAAAATTAAGGGCTTTGGTTATGCCTCGCACGTAACAATAGAATATCAGTTATTGTCTTGGAATTGAGATACTTATTTACTAAGAAATTACTGAATCTTTATGCCTCTTTAGTAATAAGTACTAGTAACTTACAAAGATTGCAAAGGAGTACCTAAGTACCTACATAAATGCCTATTGTCTTGCAAAAACTAAACGTACAATCTAATCTAACAATGTCACGCCTCACTTGCGACTAGGACAATACTAAAAACACGAGAGTTATCTAGCGAGGCGCTATCCCCGCACACTGCTCCGTCGTGCCGCGCCGCGCCGCCGCCGCGCCGCTCGGGAGCCGCGCGATTAACGTCCGCACGAGCGGGCGCAGAGTCCGGTGAGAACACTAGACACGGAGTGGAGTAGCAGTCAGTATATTTTACGACTAACGGTATAATTGCCGATGATCGTCCATCGTAGCTCCTAGCAAGCCAGAGGTCACATTCAGGCCTGATTAACGGAGCACATCGCAAGGCGCATACGAACTTAAGGATGCGCTAACCCGCGCCCGTTAACCTGAAACATAGCTGTCGATCCTCGAGTGCCTAGTCTCATAAATAAGTATCACCAGCACCACCGACAAGAACTACCGGAACACAATAATGCTGGTTGGCTACAGCGACAGGCGGCGCCCGGGCCCTGGCACAAGGCGCCTTCTACTTAGATACTGTTATCTGCCGCTACTAATCTTTCATATTCATATTACATTTATTGCATCCATAATTATAGATAAGTACATCAATATTTTACTATTCTAACTCTTAGTTGGTATCTTATAATTATGTACACAGTCAGGGTTTAGCAAATTGAGAAGATGGGTACTAGAGTTAGTTTAATTTATTTACTCTCTAAGTATTATCAGCAAAAAATTAATCAGTGAAGAATAACATTTTATAATTAGCATACTAATACATAAAATAATATTGTAGATTGCCCCGACGACGCGACCCAAACAATGCTTTTCAAATATTTTATGACCAATTTATACTTTTTTTATAGTTTATGCTTTCCATACTACAGGATTAAAATTAATGCATATAAAAAACCTAAAAGGATTTCGAACGGAATAAAAAAATGTAGCAAAATAAAAAGAGCTCTACTATGGCGATACAGGCATACAAAAAGTGTAAAATGCCAGAATAAGTTCCAAAATTATTCTCAGCGATTTAAATAACTTATAAAATTAACTCAAAAAGCACAGAACGACTACCTTATATAAAATTTGACAATAAAACTAAATCTACATGGAGTATTATAAATAAACTTAATTATAATGCGCCTAAAGCATCGCTATCGCAAAACTATCGCAAAACTTGTAGTAAACAATGAGACAATCTCTGACACCAGTAAACTTGTGAATATTTTTAATGAATATTTTATTAACATAGCGGTTAACATAGCGGGCGGGAAGTAGTACTAAAACTAACATAAGATATTATATTATAGTAACGCTAGCATTGACATTGCAAATAATAATAATAAAACTAACATTGGGAATATTAATAATGACATGAATAGTATGGACAATGGTAATAATAATAATAAAACTAACATTGGGAATATTAATAATGACATGAATAGTATGGACAATGGTAATAATAATAATAAAACTAACATTGGGAATATTAATAATGACATGAATAGTATGGACAATGGTAATAATAATAATAAAACTAACATTGGGAATATTAATAATGACATGAATAGTATGGACAATGGTAATAATAATAATAAAACTAACATTGGGAATATTAATAATGACATGAATAGTATGGACAATGGTAATAATAATAATAAAACTAACATTGGGAATATTAATAATGACATGAATAGTATGGACAATGGTAATAATAATAATAAAACTAACATTGGGAATATTAATAATGACATGAATAGTATGGACAATGGTAATAATAATAATAAAACTAACATTGGGAATATTAATAATGACATGAATAGTATGGACAATGGTAATAATAATAATAAAACTAACATTGGGAATATTAATAATGACATGAATAGTATGGACAATGGTAATAATAATAATAAAACTAACATTGGGAATATTAATAATGACATGAATAGTATGGACAATGGTAATAATAATAATAAAACTAACATTGGGAATATTAATAATGACATGAATAGTATGGACAATGGTAATAATAATAATAAAACTAACATTGGGAATATTAATAATGACATGAATAGTATGGACAATGGTAATAATAATAATAAAACTAACATTGGGAATATTAATAATGACATGAATAGTATGGACAATGGTAATAATAATAATAAAACTAACATTGGGAATATTAATAATGACATGAATAGTATGGACAATGGTAATAATAATAATAAAACTAACATTGGGAATATTAATAATGACATGAATAGTATGGACAATGGTTATAATAATAATAAAACTAACATTGGGAATATTAATAATGACATGAATAGTATGGACAATGGTTATAATAACTATGACATTGGTGGTAATTGTAATGGTGGTAAACACTTTAATAGGGACATAAAAATATCCTCTAATACATTATTTCTGAAGCCTATTACCCCATTTGACACTCTCAAGACTATTATCTCTAAAAAACACAAATAGTGTAGGCTATGACGGGATATCCACTAAAATACGCAAAGAGGTTACGGTGGCTCCTGTTCTGACCCTTGTCATAAACATATGTATGGAAAAGGATGTATTCCCGGAGATACTGAAACTATCTATGATAAAGCCTCTACACAAAAAAGGGAACACAGATGACATTAACAATTATCGACCGGTAGCGCTGATACCAATTATCTCAAAAGTGATTGAGAAAGTTATTTACAGCAAAGTAAATTATTACTTCGAGCAAAACAATCTATTTACTGAGCGTCAATATGGATTTAGGAAAAATAAAACTATAAATATGCCTGTTTACGATTTCCTAAATAGAGTAGCAACAGCCGTAAATAGCAGACAAACTGCCATTGGTCTAAATATGGATATGACAAAAGCATTTGACCATGTTAACCATAATTTACTCCTTGATAAACTTGAGAGATACGGCCTACGATGTTAAAGATCTCATTATATCATACTTGACTAACAGACAACCAGTAACTCAAATATCCAAAGTATGTCCATCAACACTTTCTGAAACTACACACACGTCTGAGTTGAGAACAGTAAGTCATGGAGTCTCTCAAGGAAGTGTGCTAGGAACTCTACTTTTTATTATATATTAATGACCTGCCCATGATTACTAACAATTACATGACATTATTCGTTGATGATAGCACAATAATATTTACTAATGATTGACTAACGAATATAGAATCTGACATTAATAATACATAGACATTGATAATCAATTGGCTTGAATATAATAATTTACGCATTAATTTGACTAAAACTTATCTTATGGACTTTAAAATAAATTTTACTGAATCAACGAGATTCTTAGGCTTACAGATAGATAACAGATATCAATAAATTAAATTGGAAAAAACACACGGACACACGCTACACCAATACTCTTATGCGTTGTACACACTGAACAAGATAGCAACCACCTCAGCATTACTTGCCGCCTACTACGGGCACACTGCAGCGCTATTACGGTTTGGAGTTTTATTTTGGTGTAACTCCACTAATAAAGAAAAAGTTTTCGTTTCACAGAAACGTTGCATTAAAGCAATGTTTGGTCTAAGTCAGAACGACACGTGCAAGGGTGTTTTTAAGCAATGGAAAATACTTACTCTTCCTTCTCTGTATATATATGAAGTGGCTTATTTTGTTAGGACTAGGTACGATTTGACGCGTACCCAGCTGCTGGCACTCGGCGCGGGGGTGCACTACACCGCCACCCATGCAAAACCACCTTACATAGGAAGAGTGTGTATTGCATGACTCCAATCATTTATAATAAGATCCCTTTGTCTATACGTTTCTAAAGTAATTTGAACGGATTTAAAAACAAATTATATAAACTTCTCGAAGAAAAGGCTTATCTTACACGGTTGACAGTTTCTTATATTACTACGATAAATTTTGGTTCTTTAAAGTTGGAAATTTATAATTCATAATTAAACTTTTTGTAACATTTTTAACTTATAATAATTTTATATTCTTTTATCTAAATATATTTATAATTTTGCATGTAACAGGTACCAATGCTGTAAGTCTAACCGGCAGACTAGAGATACATAGAGATATATTTGACATAAGACCTAATGTAATATAATATAATAATGTAATGTTAACACCTAGTTTTACAGCAATAAATTCTTTATCTTTTATCCATAACATATCCTTTAATAATTTATTAAAATTAATGTCGGATGTATTTTTTAAATCGTCAGATATCTATTTGTTAATCTTTGCTGCCATTTTATTTGGGCCTGTGTTATGAAGTTTTGAGTCAGGTATTATATTAGGTCCTTACATATGAAATTGGCGTTTTGTATGGGAGGAACAAAAAGTCGAATATTTTTTAATATAATATATTTAATTAATCAAAGTATGAACCATTATTTTCTATGCACTTTTGCCATCTTATAGGTAGTTCATTGATCCCTTTACTAAAAAAACCAGTCGGACGGGAATCAATAAAATCTTTGAAGGCGATTTGGACTGCCCCATCGGAGTTGAATTTTTTCCCTTGCAAGAAGTTATCCAAATTTCGAAAAAAATGGTAATCTGTTGGAGCAAGGTCCGGGGAGTACGGAGGATGTCTTAGACTTTCCAATTGAAGCTCTTCTAATTTAGTAGCCGTCTGTTGCGCAGTGTGTGGTCTAGCGTTGTCGTGAAGCAGCAGTGGCGTGGAGCGATTGACCAGCCTAGGTTGTTTAGCCGCTAGCTTTTCCATCATGGTTTGCAATTGCTGACAATAGACATCAGCCGTAATAGTCTGGCCAGATTTGAGAAAACTGTAATGAACAATACCGGCACTAGTCCACCAAACGCTTACAAGTAACTTTTTTGGGGTTAATTTTCGCTTGGGGCAGGACTTGGCTGGCTGGCCAGGATCCAACCATTGCGCTGAGCGCTTCCGATTATCGTAAAGAACCCATTTTTCATCACAGGTAATGATTCGGTTTAAAATACCTTCATTATTGTGCCGGTTTAGTAATGTAACGCAGCAGTCGACGCGCGTTTGCCGGTTTGCTTCAGTCAATTCGTGAGGTACCCACCTTTCAAGCTTTTTAATCTTCCCAATTTGCTTCAAGTGAATTAAAACAGTTTTATCACTAACATCGCAGCCTGCAGCTAACTCGGACGTGGTTTGCGATGGATCCGCTTTCACAATAGCCTTCAACTCTTCATTATCAACTTGAGTCTCAGGCCGTCCACGGGGCTTGTTCTGCAGGTCAAAATTTCCAGAACGAAAACGTTGGAACCAAAAACGAACTGTGTTTTCTTTTGCAACACGACCGCCATACACATCATTCACCCTTCGAGTTGTTTCCGCAGCACTAGTGCCACGGCGGAACTCGTACTCGTAAATAATGCGATATTTTAAGTTTTCCATTTTGTAAAATGAGTGACGCAAACAGAAAAAAACAGAAGAAAAAAAACAAATGAATGACGATCATCGAAGCACAAATACATGAGTCTATAGCTGTACAAATTTGAATTTGGAATTCCTTACCAAAGAGGAGAAATTTGTGATTAAAGTGGCCAGTACGAAAAACGCCAATTTCATATGTACATATGAAATTGGCGTTTTTCGATGAGTGATGAGATGGGTTCTTTACGATAATCGGAAGCGCTCAGCGCAATGGTTGGATCCTGGCCAGCCAGCCAAATCCTGCCCCAAGCGAAAATTAACCCCAAAAAAGTTACTTGTAAGCGTTTGGTGGACTAGTGCCGGTATTGTTCATTACAGTTTTCTCAAATCTGGCCAGACTATTACGGCTGATGTCTATTGTCAGCAATTGCAAACCATGATGGAAAAGCTAGCGGCTAAACAACCTAGGCTGGTCAATCGCTCCACGCCACTGCTGCTTCACGACAACGCTAGACCACACACTGCGCAACAGACGGCTACTAAATTAGAAGAGCTTCAATTGGAAAGTCTAAGACATCCTCCGTACTCCCCGAACCTTGCTCCAACAGATTACCATTTTTTTCGAAATTTGGATAACTTCTTGCAAGGGAAAAAATTCAACTCCGATGGGGCAGTCCAAATCGCCTTCAAAGATTTTATTGATTCCCGTCCGACTGGTTTTTTTAGTAAAGGGATCAATGAACTACCTATAAGATGGCAAAAGTGCATAGAAAATAATGGTTCATACTTTGATTAATTAAATAAATTATTAAAAAATATTCGACTTTTTGTTCCTCCCATACAAAACGCCAATTTCATATGTAAGGACCTAATATAAGCTTATTATGATAATGTCTGTTCGCGTATCGTCTAGGTACCTATATCAATTTTCTTAATAAAATATTCCGGGTATTTTCTTATGTATTTACAAGCTTTTAAAATATATACGGATGTTAATGTGAGCATTTTAAGTTCAAAACATAGTGGCCTACTGCTTTCTGGTTCTTCGTCACACGGTTCTTTTATGTTTGCTATAATACGTAATACGGTAGTAGGTTGGTAGGTAAACACATCACATCGATAGCGTCTGTGCTGTTCCCCCAAAGCAGAATTGCGTAATTTAAGTGTGAGAATACAAATACGTAATAGCTTGCCAAGGCTGTTTTAACTTTTTTTTCTTTTAGCGCGTAGAGGAAGCTTGATACGAGTAGCTTGCTCGTTATCTTTTTTACGTGACCTTTTCAATTTATATGTGATCTATGCAAAATAGTGCAAAATAGTAGTGTAACATTATTTACGCATTCTAGATAAACGTTATATTTTAATAAAATAATAAAATGTGTTTAATGTTGTTTATTATTTTTTAACACCTAACAAATATTTTTCACTGATGATTCAACAACATTCAATTCAATTCAAATGAAATCAAAAACTCTTTCTTTAAATGTACACTTAGAAAAGGTAAAATTCTTATAAATGAAACACTGACACATTTTTAACAGATTACAACGTCCTTGTCACGGTATCCAGTCAAAAACTATTTTATTTGTTAGCTCCTCTATCTCATCGCAACATCACTGTACCGAGCAGTCGGTGCAGCGGGCAGAGAACTCGTTTGGGACGGCGCCGGCGTGCGGCGCGGTTGGATGCGGCCTCCGCTGGCCTCCATTCAGCACAAACAGGCCACTGTGCGGTGATTAGGCTTAGTTTCACAAAGTCCGCGTCTCGGCCAACGCTCCGCTTAATGCCGCCTTTCAAAGCGTTTACAAATATAACTCTAAAGCCACTTTGAATAATTTACAACAATATTTGCTTTTGGAGGAGATTGGATTTCGGATTGTAGAGTTAGTCCTACTCAAAAACAAAAACCAATTAAAAATCGTAACGTAAATGTAACCGCGTTCTAACAGAAGTGGCCGAAATCCGAATCACTATAGCGAAACAAATATAGAGATAATTGTTGAGTCACGAACCGAGATGATCCTCATTCCAATTATGATTGTCTGATGGCCGACGGTGCGTGTAATGCTCAAGACACACAGGCGGTTACTTTGTGGCCCGAGTACGTACGCCTCGGGACACTAAAGAATAGCGCCCACTGACTGGTACCTTTCGCGTTGAAATAGTTTTAGAATAATTTAATTTAAGTCAATTAAATTACATAAAAAATATATTAAAATAAGAACAGACATAATAATGGAATTATAACATTAACGATATTTATTATATATTTTTATATTTTACAGCGGGGCAATGCAGCCAGAGTCTTGGGGACGCTTCCGACTGGTATTTATATGGATCAGCTGAGCTTCTTGTAGATTGTTTGCAACAGTCTGCAGTTAGCTTAATTGTTTCAATTGTAAATACTAGCTCTAATTTGTTTTTATTATTGAATTGTAATTTTCTTTGTCAATAAAGACTATTAATAACGATATTTATTGCATTTTATTTTAAATTTACCAATTCAATGGGATTTACAGGGCAAGTGTCTATTGATTACAGATTATGTGAAGGTAGGAATACCGACCAATTTAAGCCTCGTCTAGTTCAAAGTTGATCTTAGTAGAGGACTTAGATCAAATTACGAAAATTTAAATGTGCACGATCGCGCTAGTGAACGCCTACCTTTACAGAACTTACAACCGAGCAACTGCCATTAATTTGTTATAAGTTTATTGAAGCTCTTGTATCTATGGACTCAAAGCCTTGAGAAGTAATCACAAATAGAATGGGACACTAACTATTAGCTACAGGACGAAAAGTTTTGTGTCTACTAGGTATTACTTAATAATATAAGAAACCTACGTTACTGTAAATACCACTGTGTTAGGCAACCTGTCCTCAGAGAGGAGAGGAGTGGAATATTGTGCAATATTAACCAATGGAATTGCATAAAATCTCCGCCTCACTTCAGTGGACAGGGATTTGCGAACTAGTTTATAAATTCATACAAAACCAAGAAGCGCAGCGAGGAAGCAGAGTGGGGAAATGGACCAAAAAGATCCGCACCAGCAACACTGGAAGTGATCTCCCGCCGCCGCCCGCCCGCTCTAATTACTCGTCGCGTGAACTCGGCCTAGCTCTGCATAGTCCGCAACTCCGCTAAGCATCAATGGACAGACACAATCCACAAGTTCGCTCCGCGTTACTCCCTCACTCTGCTCCGCTGCCTCGCTCCGTGTCAATGGGCAGGCATCCCTATCTATACGGCATAAGCAAAAACATCAATCCAAAGATTCTTGCATGAATCGGATCAACAAAGGCTCTAAGAGCTCGCCAACGTTGCTTACAAGTCGCAACGCACCAACCACTTGGCTCTCCCAGGGAGGTCACACCCACGTCCTACATTTTTATACTATTTAGAACTAAGTCGGTTTCATACGCTCCGTCGTTTTGTGCTCGGAGAATTGAGTTAGCTTATTATGAGCAAAGCTGGAGGTTGCAATTTCTACGTCTAAGCTTATTGGCAGTTTGTTTGTTTTGCTCTGCTCAAAGAATAGCAAATAGAGACTTGTTTGTTGCGCTCTAAGAAATACGTAGTGAAGTAAATAACGATCTTGCATTTCTATGTTTACCACGAAGTATTTTCTAATCTGAGTTGTTTGTATGTGTGCAAATAAAGCTGCAAAACCTCGATGAAAGCATCAAGTTTAAGCGACTTTATGTTCTTCATTTGTTTTACTATTTAAAAGGCAGTACAGAACGTCATCTTTGTTGGCTACCGAGGGCTACTTAAGAGGACGTCGGGCCAAAACTACGTAGTTTCTAAAGCTTTTCTTTGATTGAGGGCACGTAGCCAGCGTAAGGTTATTTATTCCAGCCCCGTACACAAATATGGCAGGAATAATGTTAATTATCCTCCCTTCAGTCGTAATGGATCGGGCGCTGCATGAATATTTATCGTCTTGGGTCCGCGGCCGAGACGAGGCCGTTACGTTACGTTAGCTAGTGCGGGAGTTGCTTGTCCTTGGCATTACCTGCTTGTACTATGTATAATTGCTTGAGATCACGGAGTCGTTGATTGCACTCGTATCAAATTCTAGAGACGGGGCAGAAGCAAATAAGATGCCAGTACTCGTTCATAAAGGCACCTAACTAGTTTTTTGTAACAGCCATTTTCTCTAAAATGTATTTTATGTGTTTGTATTTATTTATTTACCATTTATAACATAGGTCGTTATACAAGCCAAGTCACAAATTGTACAATTTGAAAAGACAAAAATCACTTCACTAGAATAAATCATTTAAAACAAATCTAAAAAAACAAAATTTATGTTAATTCCAGATCATAAACTTGAATCTCATCTTTTATTATTTTTTAATCATATTAATATGGCGCGCATCGCCTCAGGAAGTTCCTCTCTCTGCAGCCCTAGTCCCCGGCCGTTTGAGGCTAGCTTCGTGGCCGGTGATTCACCGTTATAATAATTATATTTTTTTCTGCAGAATTGTTTTATAATATTTTGTTTTCTAAAGTAAAAAAAGTATTTTATAACGAGATTTTACAAGATGAAGTGAATTACATTAATAATAAATAAAAAAAAATATTAAGATCCATATCTTGTTAGTAAAAACAGGTTAGTAACAACTACGCACACACGCTAATTATAACAGACACTCATCTTCGCTACAACGGGAGAACCTACGAATCAACATTATGTCCTCGAACCGACAGAGCCCTGCGCTCCCTCTTTATGTCCACATTGTGTTTAAGGTCTTCGGCGACATGATGTCCCAAACAATAATGTTTGATTATTTTCAATTACAAAGATCCATAAGTTAGTAAATTCTTAGAGTATGTTAGTTTTAACTAATGCCCATAATCCCCACATTGATGGGGATCGCAGTTCAGTGGTAAAATTGTTCTGCAGGAGGCGTTGCTGCCCAATCCCGGTGGATATCCCTTAGTCGATTCTCACGACACCCGCGGGAAGAGTTGGTTTGGTACAAATTCTAAGCCAGCACCACACCTTTTTTTTCCCACTTCCCTATATCTATTTCGAGTTTAAGTTTTGCTTAATCTTGATAAAGTAAGAAATGGAAGGAGTTACAGCGCTAATGGCGTGGTGTAACATATTTTTTTCCTTTTTATTAATTAGAATTAGTAGATATATTAGGTATAGCTTAAATGTTTCACAATGTTTTTTTGCCTTTATTTCATTGAAAAATGTTGAGTTCTGTAAGTTTCCGATGCTCACCTCCGTGTCTACCCTACTGTAAAGTCACTCCTTGCCACTCGCAGCCGCTTCGGCCGCTGGTCAAAGTCAGTATCAATGTAAATCCGTTCGTTCTGGCTGCAGGCTACGCGGACACTTTTTACAACGGCTATATATACATATAGCAGCATACTCCTTTTACAACAGTGTTATAGCAGTGGCCTCCTCGTGAATCTGTTTGAAAATCTGGTGAATCTCACTGAAACACCTCGTGAATCTGACTACGTAACCTGGTGATTCCCTCCGCAGTACAATGTATGGTGACATCTATGCGACTCTTCATCAGACCGCAGAGATACTTGCATTGCGGACTGATTGAGTGCCGCAAATTGAAGGAAACTGGATCAATTAGCCCGCCCACCAGTTTCAGATGAAACGAGACGAAAGATTGAATACAGATTTGACAGCCTGTTGAAGCCTGGGCTCGCTGTGACTCACCCATGAGCTAGTAGCACTTTATGGCCTGTCCACATGAAGAGAACCCAGTGCTTAGACAAACCTAACATAGGCTTTATGGCATTGCTAACCAATTTATGAAATGAATTTTTTAATGATTAAATGTTTCTATCTGTCTATCTATCTATGGTCGAAAATAACCAACACTTAATTACGTTTTCGCTTGCGTTTAAAAATGCATCCAGCTAAAAGGCAACATATCATCAAATATTTTTAAACTTACGCGGACTGGACACATTATTATTGGTATTATTTAACGGGTATTTATCGCGTTTATTTACCTACCTTTCTCGACGTTTCTACAGGTTTACACACTGTCGTGATCACGGGATGACTGGAGTACTGCCTATGCGAAGCGGCGCAGCATTTTTTCTCTCGGACTCGTCATGTGAGTGTGCAGATGGACTAGTTACGAAAACCAAGTGAGGGTAGTTTCAAAAAATGCTGTCGACGCTTCGCAGAGGCGGTAGCTCCAGTACTCCAGTCATCCCGTGACCACGACAGTGTGTAAACCTGTTGAAACGTCGAGAAAATTATGTAAATAAACGCGATGAATACCCGTTAAATAATACCAATAATAACATATCATTATGATCTATTTGAAACATAGTTCTGAAATATCTTGCTGTACATTGTACGTACTTTGTTGAATGCTATGGTTTTGTTTGTTTAACTATTGTTTACGACACGGTTCGTAACCCTCCACCTAATAATATTATTAGAGAGACACAAATTGTTAACTGGCAGCTCCCCACATAGTCCTCAAGCCCGCGCGTCGGGTCTGTCCTCACATAGTCTTCAAGCCGCGCCCGGGCCTGTCCTCGGCTCCTGCAGACATCTACAGCAGGCGCACTCCTGACTAATGCCCTCCGAATCGTGGATTTATGGAGCCACCATCGCCATTATAAACGCTTAATATTCCCAAATATCCGCCTGCGAGCCATTGTTCCGGCCTCCGCAGAATTTAATACGGCATTCACGTTCATGCCTAATATGACGCATTGCCGATCGAGATCAAAGATACTGTTAGAGCTCGATGGGCAATTAATAGGAAACTAATTGTTGTACCTACCTAACTCAATTTAAAATTTTGTGTTTATTTTCCCGTACAATATTTCCCTAGCGGAAAATAAAGTTTTTTTTATCAAAAACAAATGAATTTTTGAACGAGTTCAAATGGCCAGTAACAGTTGGGATTAAAATTGATTTTCATGAAGACGTGTATCAACTCCATTTAAAATTTAGTTAATTTTTCCAATTTGAAATGATGAATCGAACCACTCGACGACTAGATACATGAGATCAGTAATAATTGATGCATTGGATGGAGGCGATTAACTCACTCGGTAACGAGCTCGGGGCCACGTTCATCGTAAATTGTTTAATTTGTTTCCATTATTAACATTGTTGTAGGAAACCATTACCATACAACAACATAATAAATAGTTTCCAACTAATTTACGCCACGTTTATTTAGTTGCGTTGCGAATTAATATAGTTAGTACCTAAACTATAGAGGTACTAGTGAAGAGCATGGTTCAGGACTCGTTCATTATTTGATTTTGTTAAGTATAATGAGATATAATTGTTTATTTTTATTATAGTTAGAATTGGAATCTCTGTTGATGTTATCCTGGAGAATTCTATAATTAGCTATGGACGTAAAACAAGTTAGATTCGCACAAATTGTTTTCTTCTCTAAAACACACAGTCTGAAACCGGAAAACTCTATCCTTCCTACTAAATTTATTACTGTGATTTGTATTCTAGAAAAAGAGCATCAAATTTCCGTGTTTTTGTACACGACAGGCAAAAAGCCAAAAACCTGGCAAAGGAAAACGAATCGGCGTGCACTTAGTCCCCGCGGGGGTGGAGCGCGGGGTGCGGGAAGCACTCAATATTCATAACCCTCTGAAACACGCCAGATGACCACTTCCGAAGCAAAGGACAACGCTTTTAAATCTTTCTAACCTGGCGAATTCGTATATTTGAATATTTTTATCCGAGCCATGAAAAACATCAAATACACTGAAATCCAAATTATTTTATGAAAAACATTATAACAATAATTTGATTGTTTTGAAAAAACTAAAAACCGACTTCTAATGCCACTGTTTATTAAGTTTTGTGGGACGAATACTAATTCCTATACCTACTCTTTATTGCAAAACAAAATAAACTAAATGAAATGATAAGACCCCAGCTCGGTGCCCGCGCGTGTTGCTGCACACCGAGCTGTAGTCCATGCGCACGCGCAAGCGGCGCCGCCTCTGCAAGTGCTAATCCTAACAGCACTTATTAGTCAATTATTTATTACGTTCTATAATGTTACTAAGGTGCTCTTATCTTGCTTATTTAAGACCGCTATAGACCCTCCTGCCGCTGGCCACAACAATGATGTATGAAGAGAAAGAGAGAGAGGAGAACGTCCTATTCAATGTACGAGTGCCTACCAACTGTATTTTATTATATTCGCGTAATATTTCTTATTTGTCATACATAAGTGTATAAAAATTTTAGTAAGTAATAAATTCTTTATTTTTTTATATTTTTTACGTTTTCGGTAGTTTCTTAATATAAATTTAAGTGCCTGTTTGTAATGTCAAATTAACAGCTTTAATAAATGCCTAATTAAATTAGAGTCTCGGTACAGAGCGTTGATAGTGAAAAAGCGCTAAGTAATTTCGGACACGTAAAATGTCTACTAACACCATGCAAATATTTCCAGTCTCAACATTTTTCATAGATAGCCAGACTCTATAGATAGTAGGAGGTCCTTAACTTCATTAGATTTTTTATTACACACTCCCAAATATCCCTCACTATATCCATAGAGTTAGGATAGTACAGCTCAACAGTCTCCTTGGTGCACTGGGGAAAATTCTGCGACAGGAGTATTTATGGCCCTTGGAAAAATATATGGATATTATAGGCAATATTTAGTTCTATGACATTATAATTTGGCGTGTTTTAAAAAACGATAAACGGAGTTCAAATTGTCTGTACCTAGATAATATTCATCTATGTCTCGGACGAACGAAATCACCCCTTCTTTACTTTTCCTGATCGAAAGTCTATGTTCACGTGCAAAAAATTGAGTTTACTTTGGCGACATCTTGTTATTATTTTAGTCTAATTTAGTTTGATGGCACATGGATGAAACTATTGACACCCTTTGCCACGGAAACCATTAGGTGATATTGAAATTATCATATTCTGAAGAATTTTACAAATCTACGTTTTACGGCGCACATTCCTCGAGAATCAAACTAATTGAAGACAACCTCAAAATTAATTATTATACAACAACGAAAGAATTATCAAAATCTATTAACAATTGGCGCAGATATCACCTAAACTGTTGTAGCTAGTCGTGATTCTCCAAAACTATTATGTTGCTTTTTACGAGTAAGTTTAACGGGATAAATACTAATCCATCGGGAATAAACATTTTATGGGACCACCTCGAGATCATTTTGTATACAATAGTGAAAGAATCAGTAAAATCGGTTACCCATAGGACCCATAAGTAAAATACATACATAAAAAAAAAAAAAAAAAACTTACCGACGAACTGAGAATCTCCTCCTGTATGAAGTCGGTTAAAAACAAAAGCTAAACTGCATTTTCCATTACACACCCTGAAACAAATCTTAATACTATCCTTCTTTTACAGAAAGATATATTTAGCTTTATCAAGCAGTTAATATGTAGGTAATCGTTTCTAAGGAAGACGATACTCCTTGTCTGGTGAACCCCGCTCCATGTGCTGTCCGCTTTCGAAGGAAGCAGAGCATAAAAGCGCACAGTGCGCGCCATTTTATAAAAAGGATAGGCATAGGATTTCGCGTTCATAGGAGCGATGGACAGAGCATATGTTTTTGGAACAGCGCGGCGTATAAGCGCAAAAATCAAGTTTTTTCTTATTTACAAGAAAAATATACAACTTATGAAGAAACTGGTTCAAGAAACCAAATAATTAGTAATAACCTAAGAACTAAAACACAAGTAATTTCAATAGACCGCAAGGTTCCTGAGATCTCGAAACAGTGCACTATCATGATTTTTTATCGTTTTTTTTTCTTAATCGTGTTTTCAAATTCAAGAAACCAATTTTTTTTAATAATATGAATTTGAAATATGGATTATAAGTAATTTGAGTTTTTTACCAAGGGGATCCCGTGAGTACTGAGATCTGGGCCTAGCTTGACAATCAAACCAGCTAGGTTCGCCCCTTAAATGAGTTATATCGGTCAATAAACGTTAAGGTTTTCGCGTTAGCCGACATTTCCCGCAGAAAGGCGGTACATTCGTTAAGTTCACCTCGCGATTGGATTGCTGCCAGCCCCTCGCAGCTCCAAACCAAACCAATAAAACCTTTCAAACTGAGCGTAAGCTTTTATTTAAATCGTTGTCGTTACTGCGCGTTCTTCAATTGATAAAAGGCTGTGCTCTCGGTAAAGGCTTACGGGGGCTTAAATAGGCTGTGCATTAATGTACGATGTTGTGTCTGTCAAATAATATTTTCCATTTGCGAAGGTTTGTACACTTCTAGTGTTTCATATAACAAACTAAAGCTTCAAAAAAAAAGCAAAGTAAGTTAAGTTCTGTAAGCCTGCACGCGGGTGCGGTTCGGTTAAAGTAAAGTTTTATCAAAGCTTCTCAAGCAGGAAGGCAAAGACGAGTCGAGAGTGAAGTTCTTCAAAGCCGTGGTCCGAAGCTGCAATAAACGCAGCCGCGTGTTCTGATCTTGTTCTGATCTTTGTTCTGATCTTGCTGAAGCGTCTGCGGTTTATCTAGAGCGCGAATGTGCTGAAGATAAATAATTGTGTGATAAAGATAAATACTAATGTTGAAACTTGAAAAAAAAAATTGAATAAATCCAGTCAAATAAACCGAACCGTAAGGACTCCAAACTTTCTACAACACAGAAACTAAAAGCTGAAATATTTGTCTTAATTTATACTTTTCCACCAGTACAAAGAAAAGGTAAAAATAGTTGGAAACTACGAAGATAGATTAAACAAGTCGGAGAGGTTGTTCGAGTAATCAAATTGTTTGTTTGTTACATCTACTGGTACTCGGCAGGATGATTAGATAGATAGATAGATAGATAGATATAGTTTATTGTCAAAGAGATTACATGTTTTTGGTTAGTAGTGTCTTAAATCCTATGTTAGGTTTATCTAGACACTATGGTTCTCTAAAAATATCAATATGTATAAATTTGTACACACGGTAGGCAGTTACGCACACAACAATCACAGCGTTGTCACCGTCCGTCCTGTCCGAGTGTAGCTGTAAGGCGCGGTGCGAAGTTGTACCCACGCATGTACATGTACATGGAATGCTACATGGGATTGCCACATGGAATCGAACACTCGGCAGGATGATTGCTACATGGAATCGAAAACTCGGCAGGATGATTGCTACATGGAATCGAAAACTCGGCAGGATGATTGCTAAATGGAATCGAACACTCGGTAGGATGATTGCTACATGGAATCGAAAACTCGGCAGGATGATTGCTACATGGAATCGAAAACTCGGCAGGATGATTGCTACATGGAATCGAAAACTCGGCAGGATGATTGCTACATGGAATCTAACACTCGGTAGTTGTTAACTAGGGGCGCTCATTACGTAGCACTGCGAAACATTTTACTGACATTAATTACTTGACTGCACAGTGAATTAATGTTATTTATTTTATATTAGATTAATACAAAGAAAAAATGTTGACGTTGAATATATTTAAGTAATTAGTACTGACGTAGAACAGAAGTTGATAATTATCTCAGAAACAAGGGCTTTTTTAGGGCTACCAACGTTATTTTCATGGTTATGAAAATAACGTTGGTAGCCCTCGCTTTAACGAGGAAGAAAAATCAACAATGGGAGCATTGCATCGCCTACCAAGTGGACAGCGCTTACATAATTGTGGGTGACGCCTTATTTCAAGTCATTTCGACGCACCGAATAGTCCGCGACACGTAGCCTGAAACATGATGTATTTGAGTGCTTCTACTTGCTACAAATATGATGCACCTCTACAAGATAATAACCGTTTGCGAAGCTTGCACCGAAGCAACCCATTACGGAGACATTATCCAGCAGTACCGATAAACGGGCGCATAAGAGCTGTAAGCGGTGTAACATTGAAAACAATGACTCCGCGTCGGACGACATGTACCATAAAGTTTCACAGTTTGGACGGACAGCGGATTAAGACTCTTACACTTTGAATTTATAGAGTACCATGTACACTTCATGTTATTCAGGTACCATAGTTGTAAATCTGTGATTATTGTATATTATGTGAGTTTTCTCTCGCAGTCAGTCGTAGGCGTAGAAGCTCTACGACGTAGGCCCTCTACGCCGTAGACATTCTACAATGCAACACGAGAAAACAAACGAGTAGAGATTCGCAAATATTCCACCGATTCCCATTATTTTCCCTCGTCAATGGCAATTTCATTTTCCGGTACCTAAATTTTGTTCGATGGCTTTCGCTCCTTTTATAAAAAGCCAGGCAACTTCCACTACGGCCGTATAGAGGCAGTGTACACTCATCTACATAAATACACAATGGCGGAGATTGTTCGCAAGTCACGTCCACGCTGAGCGGTGTTTATCGCGCCTGCGCCAATTACCACTTGACTGTTGACTGACTATAACTGCTCCCATACAATATTGACTCGCGATGGTTCCTCTTCATAAACAGATTTCACGAGAGTCCACAAACACCCACTACACTCAGCACGCACGTTCATAAATGGAAATGACAAGTCATACATACAAATGGAACGAGTTTAATATAAAACCCGTTTAATAGGTACGTGGCTCTCTTACTATTTTAGATGCGTGATCTGAATAAAACATTATCTGAATAGATATTTCTTCAAGAGATTTGCTTAGAAATAAGTTTGTTTAGTTACAACATGGTTGTTGGAACTGGAGGAGAGGGAAGTGAGTGTACATATTATTTCTGTGAATATTATGTATTGCATAATTGTTTAAATTGCGGAGTTGAACAGGGGTCGTCGGTAGACACAGCTTGTTGTTGCTGACAGTTACAACAATCTGCCTCGATTCGCTGCGTAACCAAATATTAGTTTCAATTTCTCATCAGCAAATTAATTTAGTTGTTCGCGAGTCAAAGCGGTAGAATTTTCTGTGATTTAAATTTCTGAGTTTTTTGTGATTTTGGAGCTGAATTATTTTTTATTTCTGCATGTGGTTGCAATGTTTGCATGGAGGAGGATTTTATTTTTATTGAACTAGCCGTATAAGCTTCATACTCGTAACTCAATACGAAAGTATAGTTTGTTGCCGACCCGGTCTAGCGTGAGTCGGCACGGGACCGGCTCGGTGACCGTGCTACGGCTGACACTCGGCTCGGACCCGACTCGGTCTAGCGTGAGTCGGCACGGGACCGGCTCGGTGACCGTGCTACGGCTGACACTCGGGTCGGACCCGACTCGGTCCAGCGTGAGTCGGCACGGGACTGGCTCGATGACCGTGCTACAGCTGACACTCGGCTCGGACCCAACTCGGTCTAGCTTGAGTCGGCACTGGACCGGCTCGGTGACCGTGCTACGGCTGACACTCGGCTCGGACCCGACTCGGTCTAGCGTGAGTCGGCACGGGACTGGCTCGGTGACCGTGCTTCAGCTGACACTCGGCTCGGACCCAACTCGGTCTAGCGTGGGTCATCCTTTATACGACCATAA
This sequence comes from Eupithecia inturbata, assembly GCA_963662085.1. Classification (NCBI taxonomy): domain Eukaryota; kingdom Metazoa; phylum Arthropoda; class Insecta; order Lepidoptera; family Geometridae; genus Eupithecia; species Eupithecia inturbata. Next base: position 397,044 of record OY759180.1, on the reverse strand, counting down.
TTAATTTACTTGGTGATCCTTATTAAGTACTCACTCTATTAATAAGCATAAATCTTTTGGAGCTATTAATGTAATAATTTTCGTGAATTTGTAGCGTTAATAGAAAAGGCTTTCTTGTTGCGATAAAATGGAGCATAATTATAAGTTACCAACCGAACTAAGTAAATTACTTGAGCCTCTGAGAAACTCGAAATAAGGTGCTAAAATGAAAACAGAGTTATGAAGGCGGCGCACAAAGCCTTGCTCGCAGCGAGTACAGAGCCCTAGTCATTATGAAAACTCCTACAAATGTTTTACAGATCTCCGTTTTAATGAGTTTCAGCTATTTTTGTCTTCAAACTGTGAGTATTCGGAGTAATAAGAGACAGGATTCAACAAACTCATTTATATTTGAAACAATCGGTGTGCAACTCACTCGTTTGTAGCGTTAGTGTTATACACCAGCGTCGGTCAACGTTGGTTGGTGTGGTTGTGGCGTTTGGAAAGAAACAAACATAGAGTATACAATCTAAAGCGTGCTTACTCTTACTTTAGTCGACAAAAGAGTGGCCATAGTCGTTAGATGGTCGTGCTCGCCCCGAGTTCTAGAGCCGTTTAGTTAAAAGAGTTACTTCATTAATAGCCACTTCCCGGGGGCAAGTGGGGGCAGGCGAGAGGGACAGAAGACCAATTACATTTTTGTGCGGCGTCGCTTGCGGTGGATTAGGAAAAACGGCGAAAACGACTCCAAATTAAAATGGAAATATGTTAAACGGGCGCGTTTGGGAGGCCGAAAATAAACTGTACGGCCGATTTTAACTTACCTTGCTATGACTTGCTTTCATTCAATTCACCAAGAAGAGAATTGTCTACAGGTAATCACAATTTATTACATAAAAGACCAAGCGATTTCCTGGAGACAACGCCGTGTCCACACCGCTGAAGCTAGAAAGCTGAAATTTGAAAACAGGTACATGTTACTACACAACCTCCCGAAAAGAAGGGATTTTTGGAAATGCCACCCCTAAGGGGGTGAAAAGGAGGGTTGAACTTTTTTATGGTGTTTTTTGTAACTTGTTTCTTAGGTGTTTAACCAGTAGTAGCCCAATTGGCTTGAAACTTACGGAGAATACTAAAAATACAAAACTATTGAACATGTGTTTCAGGATTTTTCATAATTTTCCTGAAAATGGGGTAAATCGGGTTATTAAAGTTTGAGTTTGGTTGTGATTCGTAATTTGGTTCCGTACTGAAAATTGGTTGTTTGTAACCTCTTCACGCCACAACTACTGAACGGATCGGGCTGAAACTTTGCATAGTTGGCCAGGAATCAAACACAGGCTTACTTTATCCTATAAATTATTTCCGGGATAGAAATAACCTTCGTACACACAGCATCATCATCTAGCCCCAAGCTAAGCAGAGCTTGTGTTTTGGGTACTAAATGACTGATATACATAATACAATACATTACATAGATAGATAGTTTTATAATGCATAGAAAATACGTTTCCATAAAAACCACGCGTGCGAAGCCGCGGGCAGAAACTCGTTTCAGATCAATTCTAAAGATGGAAAGAATATGCAGTAACTAAACAAAAAGACGCGGGGCGGTACCTACTTACATACAACTTTTTCATCACACGTTTAAAGTTAACGCATAGTAATAAGTCACTATCCTTTTCATAGTCACCAAAAACACTTTCCGTCACCTCTAGTATTCAGTAAAAAGCATTTAGTAACGATTTACATATAATTCCTGGCATCAGGTCCAGGACGGCCCTCTCCCTTTAGCTTCATCCTCATCACCATTATAAAATAAGTTTTGCGAGTTATTTTGTAATAACGCGATCAAGCCGTAAGGGTTGCCAGGTCCTAGCACCCACGTGGAAATACCTCCACGCTGGGAAACGGATTATGAAACTTCAACTTCCCACGTTACTCTTGAGTAGTCTTGAGAATTGAGTGCTCACAGCAAATTAAATTATCAGAAAGTACTGGGAGTTTCAATGTACACTTGAATCAGTTTCATTAGTTTTTAAAATAATATCGTGATTTTTTTTTTATCGAAGAGTCTCACAAAAAACACGGCTAAATTAAGTTTTTTTAGAAACGCTATCCGATGCCTGTTGTTTATTCCGAGCCCTCGGAAATGGAATTGTTATTTTTGTGTGACATGTAGTTTTAGGCACATTGTATTGTAGGGGCATGTTGTAGTGAGTTGAGGCACCTAGCAGGGCGCAGAGCACACCCGTCGTTGGCTGGCGGCCAGGCCCGCACAGCCGGACATGACGCATGTTGTTGCAAATTAAACTCCGCTTCCACACAGATGGACTCGCTAATTGCTCGCTTCCAAGAAAATAAACAAGTTATTTTTTGCTTCTGCGCCGGACAGATTTTGTTAGATTGTCTGGAAAATTAAATTCTTGGAATGTACACATCGATCTAAGTAAAAAAAGGGAGATGAGCTAGCTTCTCGAAAGTGGAAGGCTCAAATTAGGCGCATGGCGTTCGTGTTACGCGTGCTTGCTACGACGTAGGGTACTTTAGTGTAATTTATTGAGTAAAAGACTACAGCAATGCCCTCGTGTTTGGAAATGTAACTGTGAGCGAGTATTTGCGTGTAGTTGTAATACAGGCCAGTTGTTGAGTAAGCGGTGGGAGAACGTACCATATCTACAGATTTTACTTATATCTATGAATGTAAGCAAGTTTTTCTGAAAAAAGTCATCCAGATTTCCACTTGGTTCGTAACTATGTGTGTTTTAACTATTCACGCTCAAGTATTTTTCCTTTTATTAACCCTTAATTGGTCGCGTGGGATCGCAGACACCTCAAGGTTTGATTCCAGACCTTGGTATTTGCAGACATTGGTATTTAGAACGCTGTTCTTTCAGGTAGCTTCCTAAATGTATGTAAAATTCATAATTCAGTCGCATGAGGCGCTTGGTTTTGGACGGCTAGGCTTGGAGAGCGTGTTTGAGTGCTCCGTGTTCGACTCCCAAGAAATGCCATGAACATGTGTGTATTGAACTTATAATATAGTCTGCTAAAATTGAAACGAAGAAATCGAGTGCTTATATATTCTATTATTATTCAATTATAGGATATTCGTAAAAAGAAAAAAAAAAAATATGGTGGTCTTTATTCAATAGAATTTACAAATTAAGGCTCCCAAAACAGGTCTCCGAGAGTTTTTGTCTAAACATGCATCGGGAGAATGATTATAACTAGAAAACGAACTATTATTGTTATTTCAAGCAACAAACGAAAATCATACAAATTGAATGATGAAACCGTGCAATTTCTCGTTTTATTTGTAATAGCCCTCTTAAATGAATAAACTAATTAGGGGTGTTGCATCGTTGCACGCCCCACGCGACCATATTATATATATACACACGTAACTTTTTAGACGCGCTCAATTAAGGGTTAATGTAATTTGTGTATGATCTGTTGTATTCAGGTTCGCAGTAAGCCGCTCACATTCATAATAAATTCATCAAACTACGATAGTTTTTATAAGAGGTAGTAGAACAGAAACAGCACTAACTGGAAATATGGATAATATCCTGTTTTCGGAAAACATCAGCGCCTCGGGCTTTTGTAGATCCGCGACACAGCGTGAGCGGTTCTGTTTTCACAAAATATTTCAAAAACCAATTCCATCAAAACATTTGAAAACCACTGGATAAAGATAAACCTGCAAATGAAAATGTGAAGATCAACAAAGTGGAGTTGTGCTAACAAATTGCAGCATTCCCCGAGTTCGCAAGTTTGTTCGCAAGTAATTGCGGTCCGACAAATATTAGTGGCGCAGTTATGAATAAAACCGCCGGACGGTTTAATCTCGCCGAGACACGATGCTCAACAATAAAGGTACACTGGATTTCATTTCTGTCTAAGAGGATTAGTACTTGAGAATTTAAAAAGATCTTTGTGTACTAATATTTCTTTTAAGGATTGAAAGGGTTTTTCTTTACTAATAATGAATTTATTATTTCGTTAGAAAGGTAGGTAGACGCTTGGAGGCCAACTGTGGGTGAAGTGAAGTCAGGCTGCACATGATGATGAGATAGAAGGCGTGCGGTTGGTGGTCACCTAACCTCCCTTTTATTATTTTATGTATTGATAAATGATGTGAATATAATAATAATAATAACCTTATCTATCTAACTCCCATACATTTAGCTGAAACAACGTTGGCTGCTTGTGGCGTTTGCAAGTGCAAGATTGCGTGAGAATGACGTAATAATCGATGCATTGTGTGCTAGCAACATGCCCTGGCTTACACTCCCCTCACAGCTTACAGCTCCCAGCTTGTGATACCTACGATACAGTCATTCTCTCCACCCATGTATTGGGAATGGGTTCTGGGAAACCATTTAAATAAATAACCAAACATAATTTTTTATGTTTTTGCATATTTCGTGTAGTAGATAAGATACAAAAGAATGTTTACATAAACTTCAATTCCGTACATATATGTACTACATACACATACACATACATACCTTAAACAAATAATATACAATAAGCTTTTTTGAAAATCCCTGAAATGGAGTCCATTTTATCATCCGACAGTTTGCGTTTGTCACTCAGTGATACATGGCGTAACTTTATCTGAAAGGAGGTTAAGTAGTGATAGAAGTAGATATCTCGAGACGTAGACATTTTGCGATCAGTACCCAACTGCGCAAGAAAGAGGGTTATTTTCAATTGTGGTCCTGAACCGCTGCGCCGGAACCGTTATTCCGAGGGAGTAGCAAACAAATGAAGTCCAAGTTATTAGTGAGGTTTGCAATGTGTGTGACAGCGTCGCCGGCTGCTGGGGTGCGGGGGTGCTAGGGGTGCAGGAGGGGAGGGGGTGTTCACAAAAAGCCAGTGTGAATGTATTTAAAGTGAGTCGCGATTGTTTATTCAGCGCGCGACGCCGCGTCTTAATTAAGCAGCACACGTGAGATGTTTTAATCAGACGCGCGACACAGCGCCCGTTCACCAGAACAACTGGACTGGACGACGTGACCTTGTGGTAGGAACTGTAGGCACTCATGTAGGTAACCAGTTCTGTCGGCCACTTCGGTGTTTTATGGGAAACTAAAGCCTAGTAGAGGGAACCGCACCTTTGGTGGTACACATAACATGCTGGCCGAGTCAAGGCGAGCCTAAGCTTTGTGCAACGCGAGGCTCGTCATGACTCTGCTGTCAAATCTTTTAGCAAAAAGGACTTTCGCTATTATTTTTGGTCAAGATGTAAAGGGACGATACCTACCTTTTACGTGGTAGTGTATCGAGGAAAACGAGGTTTGTCCTGACGTCTGCAGACTTGCCCTTTGCTGTTTATACCAGGTTCGACCTACTGAGCCCTTTGGCTTACTCTGTGGCGGGGCATGGAGAGTGCTCGGGGTAAACGCGCCGTAAGCAAAGATTAGATCGCCGGTGAAAGCGGCCTTCCCTCCTCGCGGGCTAACAAGATGCCGAGTCACATCCACCGGGTGTCGACGAACATTTTTAATGTTCATATTGTCGGAGATAAAACGTTGAGCAGCTAAACGGATTTTTGAAGGAGATTAGCGGCTTTTAGCGCCTTGGGAATAAAGCAAGACAACTTTTGTACAGTTACTAACAATATGTAGTTTTAATCAACTTCGGAAACAGGAGCAAGTTCTATGTTTGGTTTCATGTATGTTTTTTATGGATGTTCACCGATTTATCTGTCTATTGGAGACTGATTTAGACGAATCTTTTTTTTTTATTTTGTGTAGAAAATTACGCGAAGGTGGTTTCTTTAAAGAATATTCGATGAATTACGACATTATTATGATCAAAATATTATTGCTATTACGTAAAGGCGACTTAGCGGTGTTTTGTACCTGTGTGGCTGCATCTCTGGCGGCCGCCGCCGCGCCGCACGCCTGCCCGATCACCACTATAATGGAGTAGTTTAGAATGGATTTATACTCATATGACATGACTCGCGTGCGGCCCGCGCGGGCTGTGGCGCGGGGGTGCGCGGCGGAGGGGTTAAGTTACTCGACTTGGATATATTTTTCTATGCTCGTCTTCACATACAACAATAGAAAATACATGTTTTGTGTCTTGATCTCCACTTAGGTTATTAAACTCCGTTTTAGAACGCGAGGCTACGGGTACGTGGTTTCCTGCTACAAGCCCTGTATGTATGTATACATGTATGTATGTATGTATGTATGTATGTATGTAACCTCCGTAATGCAAGTATTTGGACCGTCAGCAAGCACTTGGCTGAGGTTCCTCATTTGTATGCAAAGTCTGCGAGCATCGCCCGGTATCAGGTATTCAATAGCGAGACTATTGCCCATGCCCATAGCTTTGTCCATACCCATAGCCATAGCCACTGCGGCCGATTGATTCCCGCAAACGCACAGAGACACAGGAAGCCTTACTATTCATTCAGCTGACTCCATTCACTTTAGGGATGTTATTAGGATACTGAATCATATTAATACCTTTGTGAGTAAGAGTTTTGACTGAAATTTTGTACGACGTAGATTAGGTAGTTACAATATATTAGCCTACTTTTTATCGAAAATTGTGTAGGAAGTCGCGCCGCGGCTGAAGCTCCCGAAGACAGTCTATAGCGGCTGGTGGACCAGGTGGGGCCAGGTTGGGCACGTTGGGCCAGGTAGGGCACAGATGGATACCAATAATTCCTTAAAGTCATTTGGACTACGCCCAACGCAATAAGCTCGACCAGATCGGTTATTCAAAGCGCAGTTATAAACTAGTATAAATCTAAATATGTCGTTGGTGTATGTATGTACCTGCGAGTTGTAAAACAGTAGAGAATAAATAAACTTGCACCTCGGAAGTACCTTCTTCCCACATCTACATACAAGTCAGAACGAGCTCCACCAAAAAGTCAGGGCAATAATGCACCGAGGCTTTGCGAAACGAAATTAACTTGCCTGGCAGGGTGCGCTGGAATATGGACGCTATGCTATTGAAATAGAGTGAGTAGCGTGCGGTCGATTGCGCTACATGTAGCGTAGGTCAGTGTGCGGACGCTGTATCACGGGAGCAGCGTGGATGCACGGCGCCGGCGGCGGCGGGCACAGTATGGGTGCGCCTTTTGAGTACAGTGCGGCATGTCACACATAAACATCGCGTATTGAGTTCTTTTTAACATGTGTGAGATAAGTATTTAATCATATTGTAGGCTTCTCCTACATACCTACTTGCATAACACAAATAAATATAATTAATTGGCACCTTCTAAAATAATCATCCACTCATGTTTCATTCGTACTTACATATTTTTATAAATTATACTTATCAGCTATCTTACAATAATAATACATTATCTACAACTTTATTTAACTATTTACACAAGCGCTTAGTCATACGTAAATATAAATCATAGACTAGTTAACCACTTTTCTTACAAATTAACGTGAGCCCGCTGGCCGTCCGATAATTTTGAATCCCGCACGAACGTATGGAAACAAACCTTGACCAATAACTTTCCTGACGAGTGCACACGCACCGCAGCCGCGGCCGGCGGCGCGAGGCAGCCATATTCAATCGCCATCGCCGAGCCAGTCCGAACAAGTCTAGACGAAACGCACGCCGACCGCAGGCTTGTCGTTGCGTACGCGCGGAGGTACTTACCTACACAGTATTGAAATTATATAGACTGTGTTATTTGTAGTGCCGTTGAACTGGATACCCATTGTATTGGAATTTAGGAGTTTCGGAATTACAGCGTTGCAAGTGAGTCGACTTTTTCATTCAACCCACATAACTCCCGAAACTACCTAAACTGGTGATCCTTAATAACACGAAAATGTCCAGTAACGAAGAAGCGCTCAAGCGGCGACAACAACCTTAATGAAGGCACAAATGTAACCCAGCGTACACCGATAAACCGGCGAGGATGATGAGGATGACTCGATCTTGGCATGCGAGTAATTTAGTGCGGATGGTCGATAAACATTTTTGTTGCTATTATAATTAGTTTTTCTTTTGTTGTTCTCTCATTGATTATATTATTTCTTTGTATGTACTAAGTTGATTGTAATTTTGTAGGTGATCTGTTTACTTTGCTTGTTCACACTTTTTTATGTATCTACTATTCTTCTTACTCGTGAAAACCTTTTAATAGCCCTCTGTTTTTATTTTCCTAATTCTAAACTTTTGTATGTGCTGCTGGTTTTCCTTTAAATAATAAATAAATAAATAAAAATAAATATGCGCAAGTCCATTGACACCGAACCCGAGAAAATGTCGTTCGATATTTCGAAGAACAACGTGAAGGCGCCATTATGTTCTCCGGACGACACCGAAATCTGGTTCGCGGTGCTGGAAGGCCAATTCGCCAGTCACGGCCTAACGGACGACGCCGTCAAATTTAATAACGTCATAACAAAGCTCGAGATGGTTCACGCGAAGTCCATAAAAGACATCATCATCACCCGCCCACCAAGAACCGTTACGAGAAAATAAAAACCGAGCTGACCAATGTCTCAATGCCTCTCTAGAAAAAAAGGTCTGGCTGTTATTGACCCACGAAGAAATCGGGGATAGAATCGCGTCTCAATTAATTCGACACCTACAAGATTTGGCAGGGCTGAGCATCCCGGATGATTTTCTAAGAATAATATGGAGCAATCGCCTACCAAGTCACATCCAGATAGTATTGGCATCTCAACCATCCCAAGACCTGGAACAACTGGCAGACCTCGCAGACCGCATCCAAGAAATCACCGCTCCTTGTGGTAACGTTGCCGCTGCTGCTAAGCCTAGTACCTCAGCTGAAGGCGCCAACAGCACCTTCAGCGAGATTACGGAGCTCAAGAAGATGGTCGATGAAGCTCGACCAACATACTCCCGCCCGCAGCGTCGTGGGAACTTCAACCAACAGCATCGCCGTTCAAAGATGTTTGATGTAGCGGCCTCTAGTAGAAGACAGCTGAACTACAAGGCTAACGTCAATAGAGTCGCTCAAGAAAAAAAAGCACTGGAAAACCTGAAGCAGCCTACCTAAGCGCTTCAATGAATCTCCGCTAGATGTCGCTAAGACAAGTGCAAAAACTGTGACATATTCCTAGATCGCGCAAACGCATGTTTCAGTTACAAAATAGCATACCTATTTATAGACCATGTATATAGTACCCAACATCTACTGTTGGTTGAAAGACCCCGGGCAAGTAGACCAGCTGGGTCGGCCCGGTACAGAGTAGATCTCCCTTTGTCCTTATTTGGGAGAAACTACCTTTACCCCCGAAATATTATGAACAATATCAATTTTATTAAAAAGTTCTGATCTTTCAAAGAATGCAAACCTTGAAAAGCGATAGGAGTCTATATTACTTACGTACACTACCCAGCAGCATTGCTTAGTACAATTGGTGGTTGTGTTCAATAATTATACAATAAAGTCATAAATCTTTATTTATTTATTTTATTTTAATAGGTATACAAAACACACGACAAGAAATAATAATAATAGAAAAAAATATAATAATATGATCTCTCTGCTTTTCATTAAGACATTTTTTTATTAGAACTTAATAGAAGCTAACAGTTTACACCAAAATGCTTACTATCTAGTCTCGGGAACAAACTAAGATACAATCTAAGATACATATAAATAGAAGGTATGCTGTCATTACACATGTCTACATGTTGGAACTCCAGTAGAAACTTATTTAAGAGTGTAAGTGCGCGTCGTGTAGGAGCATGGTTAGCATGCTGCGTTCGCGGAGTGTGGTAGTGAAACACTCGGTGGCGTCTACACACGCATCTCGTATAGTTATTCGAGACGTATAAAGAAATTTTATGGGGCAATGGTCTTTATTAACAATGAAAATTACAATCAAAGTTAAAGTCAAAATAACAATTAAGCTAACTGCAGACTGTTGCAAATAATCTAAAGGTAGCTCAACCTCATCAATGCCAGTGCGGTACTCCTGTTGAACAGCTTGGTCATCACGGATTATCGTGTACTAGGGCCGCCGGTCGGATGTCTCGTCATGCCCTTAACGACGTCATCCGGCGGGCCTTTGTCACCGCTAACGTACCAGCTATTCTCGAACCGAATGGTCTGTTGCGTGACCATGGTAAGAGGCCCGACGGCATGACACTAGTCCCATGGGAGTTGGGGAGGCCCATTGTGTGGGACGCTACATGCATCGACACACTTGCGCCTTCCCATCTTCCGAGGACATCCGTGAGGGCTAGTGCGGCGGCAGATTTGGCCAAGGATCTCAAGAGACGCAAATATGCAGGTCTCGACAGAGCCTACACATTTGCTCCCTTTGGGGTCGAGACCCTGGGTCCCTGGGGTACCGAGGCTCTCCGGGTTTTCAAAAAAGTTATCTGAGCATCTGGTCGACGCGACGCGTGACCCGACAGCGGGCAGGTACCTGGCGCAGCGCATCAGCATTGCCATACAGCGGGGCAATGCAGCCAGCGTCTTGGGGACGCTTCCGTATAAAGTAATAGTTTCTAGGATTATTTACTTTACTCCGCATAATTAGGCAGTAGTGTATAGCTAACTGCAGTTTGCGGCTCAGTTCCAGTGAATCTAATCCGACCATATAGCACCAGTTACAAAGTGTGAAGGGAACAGATACGGATAGTATCCATATAAATATCTGGCAAACTTTCTTTGCCAGATAATTATATAATAATTCGAAGTTACTTCGACATCAATTAGCAAAAACATAATTGAATTTGTAAAACTTAATTCAGAAATCACTGGTTTACTAAAAGCACGTCTGCTGCACTGTGATGTGATGTGACTGACCGAGTAAATTCCACCGATTCACATTCCTGCGTCCCGCGGCGCGGCGCCCCCCGCCCTCCCCAGCCCGCCGCGCTGCGCGCGTCCACCCACTGCGGGGCTTGTAGCTATACGCTGTGGCCGGTGCGAGCGCCGCTTTATCTCACAATTAAGCAAATCAACGCGAATTTCGAGCTTTTTCAACATTCATTTTGTGAGAGTCCCTCAACCTCGGCCTCATCTCGGGGTCACCCAGCCGGTCCTATCTTTGGTGGCGACGTTTCTTTCTGCTAGAAGTAGAAGTTATTATATGCACAAATACTCTTTCACACTGTCTCTACTGACATCTCCCGCGAGATATCAGTGCAGATCAATTTAATTTTTAATGTTATAGGAAACTAGTTAATGCCTGCGGCTTCTGCGGCACGCGTTGTTCTTTGGAAACGTTTAATAGATTATTATATCCCATGGGAACGGCTTTATGGGATAAAATGTAACCTATGTTTTATGCGAGGCTCAGACAGAACTACCTGTATCTATGCAAAATTACAGCCCGATCCGTTCAGTACTTTTGGCGCAAAGAGGTAACAAACATCCATCCATGCATACAAACTTTCGCATTTATAATAGTAGTAAAAAAAACACAAACTGATTATTAGTAATTAAAATTCTGATTGTGTGGTAGGGACCACAGCCCCTACTTAGAATCAGAATTTTAGGTACGTTTAAAATGTTATTTTCAGCAGAATTCACATCACAGGTAGAATGAGTATAATCTAGTTTCCCCTACGTACGAGGCTGTAGGTAATCAACTAATGAAACCGGGCGGAATCTTGCTATCGCTGATTACCTAGCGAGCGTTTCGTTTCGGATTTGGAGCAATTGGAATAGTAAGTTAGGTACCTACGTACTTAATTTTCATGTAGAAGTAGAAAAGAATACCAAATGAAATTCATTCGTAAGGTAAATTGAATGCGAGAAAACACAAGTACCAAATACAAAATACAAGCCTTTACAAACCCTCTAAACGGAATTAATTACCTACTTATTTCGTCTTAAATTGTTTGTTCCCCAATACACAGAGAGGGCTTTGACTAATTCACGCGAATACTTCATCATTACACTCTATTGACCCCAAATTGTAAATCAATAGCAACAAATAAGGGGTCTATTTAAGGATCCTTCGCCACAAACGGAACGGCTCGGGAGATCTGCCGCAATCAGACAATATGCCAGGCGGCTCCGCCGGAGTGGACGCGCGTCCGCGTCGCCGCGCACAATACATTGTCTCATTGATTTGGGTTTCAGGTAGATACGTCTAATTGTGTGATGGAGGAGTTTCACTTCACCCTCATTATTAGAAGCTTTTGTCAGCGAGGAAGTAAAGGAATCTGAACATAAACGCCTTTTTAAATGACTGCAGAGAAACAAAACGTAATTCTGGGCTTTGCATATTAGAATCCTATTTAAAGCTCTGAGCACGTTTAATGTTATGTTATGTTATGTTATGATTATGAGCGATACTTTCTCAAATAGCTTTAGTTTGTAGTTTGAGTAGAAAAAGTTATATGTCTGAATAACTTTATAACTTTACTTATTGCATAAAAAGCGACCGCACTGTTACGACTTACATACCAACACTCTGCGCCAAATAGTTGCAATAGTTGCAAATGGATGTCAGGTGGAACGGTGTTCAGTGGGTGATGTCGAGGGACGCTGTCCCATCTACTTATACGATGGAACTATGACATACTCGTTATATTAACAAACCATGCTACCAGGAGACTACCTAGTGCTAATCTCTGATGTTACTCAATAACCAGAGAATAGATAGAGGTATATTGCGATAACCAGAGAATAGACAGGGTTATATTGCAAATACTGAGCAATAAAACAGGTCGTTTTGCGTATAATAGCGAATCGGCCGCGCCGCCAGCGGCGCGTTGTTTTACTTCAAATGTACCAATTTGCGAATCAATTACCTCCTCCGATCGCTGAGACTGTGGACAGCTGATCAAACCAAGAAGCTGGAACACTAATCTATTGATTTTTATTAAAATAAGAAATGTTCAATTAGTTTGTGAGTGCGGGGGGAGGGCGTCTTACGTTAACGCAGAGAGAGAGATCATTATTATCTAAATCAATAAATTAATTGAATTATCCATAACTTTTAGATCACAGTGCGTCGCGAATTTAAATTTTTTTGCGATAATAAATACGGTTTATGAAAAATATATGCAAAACTAATAGACAACACGCAGTGTTCCAGCCACATGCCCTCGGATGTTGCTGTGTTCCAGCCACATGCCCTCGGATGTTGTTGTGTTTGCTCTCAATTAGAGATAACAAGTAACAGTGTGTAAATATTGAACACCCTGTACCGTCCGGGGCCGTGAGTCAGTGAGTCGATGAGTCGTGGGTTGGTGAGCCGTGAGTCGTGAGCAAACCGCTAATTGTGCTTCATTTCGAGGGAAGTCCTTCCGGCCAGCTATTTCAACGTTATAATAATTGCTCTCTGAATTTACATCTTTGGTATTTTAAATCCACGCTTCTACAAATATTGGTTGTGGCACGTCTGAGAATTATAGGTTCTATATGTTATATGTGTTGTGCATCTGCTAGACATTTATATGTGTTGTGCATCTGCTAGACATTTATGTGTTGTGCATCTGCTAGACATTTTTTCGTAAAATCATAAAAAACGTAAAAAGTTTTGTTTTGGTTGTTTCATTGGGTACGGGGTGTGGTACAGTGATAACAAGAATGCGAGCTCGTTGTCACTGTACCACAGATTATATAATACCTGTACCTACCTATCTAGAATGTTTTGTTTTAGTTATGTGTTAATTAAGTAGTTACCTATGTTAAGTAGATACCTACCTTAGTAGATATGAATCTTAGTCATTTCTATTTAAAATGTTCGTTCTGTATACCTACGCTTTAATTATTTAAATTATCAGCTGTAGAAGTTTCTGTTGTTCTTCTCTTGCTTTACCTCGGTACATCATTTCTTGTACTGACCTATGTATACTATCTAGATAAATGTCTGTGTTGTAGCTGGCAAGCTAAATAAATGTACTCTTTAACTAAAAAACGGCAGCAGTTCGTCCAAAACGCGATTTGTCCTTATCGCGTTTTGGGTCCTGTGTGGTATTATTGAATATAGAACTTTGACATTGGGACGGTGTGCTCGCTAAGCGACAAAGTCCTTCTTTAAAACTTTGACATAGTTTGTTCCATTTTTCAGCAGAATAACCTAGAAAAAGTCAGTTAGTAACTGACTTTTTCTAACTTTTTGTGTATTTGATATTTTTTATTTTCTATGAAACGATACAATGTAAGTACCTATGCGAAAACCACGAACTTGTAAAGCTAAATATTATTAATATATATTAGCTAATTATTCAAAATCAAAAACTCTTTATTTCCATAAATACAATAAATGTACACTTAGAAAAGGTCAAATTCTTAATAATTAAACACTAACACGGAAATAAAGTGATATTTTTGATTTCAGTCGCTTCGGTATGTAGACTAAAGTAAAGAAGGGACGAAGAAACCTTTAGCCTGTTAGTTAGTTGTTATTTTTCGAGTTGGAGCAAATCCCGTCCCAAGCTTTTTTATCCTCTAGATAATCTGACAATTTGTTTGAATTTATTTACTGATAATTTTTGCAACTCACTTTCTCTGAGACCCATATTATAGATTGCACGAACAGCCCTCTTCTGCAGCAAAAATACGGTGTTAATATCTGCAGCGTTCCCCCACAGCAGTATGCCATAAGACATAACACTATGGAAGTAGCTGAAATAAACTAGTCTAGAAGTATCAACGTCTGTAAGGTGACGGATTTTTTTGACTGCATACGCTGCAGAACTAAGTCGCTTCGATAGCTTGTCTATGTGTGGGCCCTATCGAAGTTTACTATCTAAGGTTATTCCTAAGAATATTTATGGTACTGTTAACAATTTCTAACGTTTCTCCTTTGACGTTTACTTCAGCCTTAACTTGTTTTACATTAGGTAGAATAAATGTAATACATTTCGTTTTGTATTCATTAAGTAAAAGGTTATTGACACTAAACCAATGGACTACTTTTGAAATTGCATTATTCACATCGTCGAAATTAGTATTTTGTCGTTTGATTTTAAAAATTAATGATGTGTCATCAGCAAACAATATGATCTCGTGATTATCCTTTACAAGATGAGGCAGGTCGTTAATATAAACTAAAAATAGGAAAGGACCGAGGATAGAACCCTGTGGTACAACCATTGTAACTACAGACCCCGCAGAGCGTTTCCCATTAATGTCAACTCTTTGTATCCTATCACTCAAGTAAAATGTAAGAAGATCCAAAGAGGTGTCTCTTATTCCATAGTGATGTAGTTTCCTGATTAATGTTTCATGGTGTACGCAATCGAATGCTTTTGACTAGTCGCAAAAAACACCTACAGCATCTTGCGACTTCTCCCGAGCATTAAAAATATGCGATACTAACTCAACACCGGCATCAGTAGTAGACCTGCCGCGAGTAAACCCAAATTGCTTACTATGTAGGAGGTCAATGCCATTGAAATGTCTAAGCAATTGATGTAAAATAAGTTTTTTGTAAACATCGCTGAATGTAGGCAGTACGTATATTGGTCTAAAGCTAGTGGGGTCAGACCTACTACTAATTTAAACAATGGTATTATTTTACTACATTTCATTAGATCAGGAAATACGCCACAATCAATAGATTCATTGAATATAAAAGCTAGATCTGGTGCAATAGTATCAATTAATGGTTTAATAATTCTAACTGAAATGCCCCAGAGATCTGCAGTTTTCTTTATATTTAAAAGTTTAAAGGCTTTTTAGGGTCAGTTTCATCGACATGGTTGAATTTAAGTTTATTTTCGCATATAGGTACATGTCATGACTCAGCGATTACTTGAGAAGAGTTTAGACACTTTGTAGTAGATATTGGAATGTCAGTAAAAAAGTTTTGAAATGCTTCGGCTACTTCAACGTCATTTTTGACTGAGCAATCATTGATCTTGAAATTGTAATCATTATCGTAGGTACTGACCTTTCCAGTCTCACTATTTATAATTTTCCACGTAGATTTTATTATTTTTTCACTATCTCAAATTTTGTAGCTAATATAATTTAATTTTGCTATTTGACAAACTTTTCTAAACAATTTTGAGTAGTTTTTACTTTTTTTTTGACCTCCTGGCTAAAATTGTATTGTTTTTCACGATACAATTTACAACAACAATACTGCAATTTACCTACTGTTGCCCACTCACTAAAGTTAAGTTTTTCTGAGGCCATGATCGATTTGGATGTGAATATTGAATTGAACGCATTGGTGAATTTATTAAAAAAAACTACAATACGACACATTTTTCAGGTTTAGAATTCCAATCTAATTTCAACCGTTCAAATCGACTTGTGGTCACAGTTATGTATTTTATTTTTTTGGTATAATTATTATTTTGTACTTGGATTTCTAATTTAATAAGTTGACCTAAGTGGTCCATTTTAAATTACCTATTATTTTTTTACTAACAAATTTTTCAATTTTTTGAGTATTATCTTCCGTGACGTCACCAAACGGCTCTGTCGGAAGACCAGCGTTGGTTGTAATGTTTTTACAGCATGCTGAGACAGAGACCGCTTTGTGACTCTATGGAAAAACTAGTACCTAAGCTTTGTTTTTATTTTTAATCACATGCAGGCCAGTGTGACTGTTGTAGGCAAAGTCATATTTGTGTACAACGCTCGTTTTCCGTCGCATGTGCTTCATAAGTTCACTTGAACCGCGGCGAGTAGTCCGCCAGGCACGACATCTACCCGCTGGATTTACATTATTTATATGTTTCTATTATTTACTGCCAAGAGCTCAAGTTGCATGCATTGCGGGAATTAACGACACGAATGTTCGGTGTAGCGACACGAATGTACGGTGTAGCGACACGAATGTACGGTGTAGCGACATGTGGACATATGACGAGCTGATTATAATTATGTGTAATCCAAAGTCCACGCTTTGGTATAATTACGTTTTAAACACGCTAGCTCACTTATTGTTCCCATTGTGGACTTCTTGGTTTCTAAAACAACAAGGGCAAGTTTCCTCTACAGGCAATGTTTTGCTAAACTGTACGCGACTATCAACTATTCACCAATAAATGTAAAGCCATCAACTTTTCACGTACCCACCTCCATCTTCCAGTTGTGTACGAATATAGAATATATATGAAGGTACTCGTAACGGTACAATTCTTCCGCCATTACTTTTTTCTCTGTACCAACGCAGAGTCATTTGTAAACGATTTGCTGGTTCGTGAACCTAAACGTGAACCTAAACTACAGAATATTGATTGGAAGCGTGTCTAATGTCCGTTGCGACGTTCCTAGAGGCATGCCTAGTCGGTACTCCAGTCTAGTGGAACCTTTATGTCTACATGCGTTCATCTCTAGCCAGGTCGTGGATGAACAGTTTAAAGTAGGTATTTTATTACGTAGAAAGAACCAACCTGAAACCGATTTTAGTAAATTCATGATGTGTATCAACAACGTCTCTTATAGAAAACTCTAATTATCATAACAGCCTATTTATGACTAATTCATCATATAGCCCTTCTTCTTGATTTATGAAAATGATCCGTACAATGAATTGCTCCAGTAGAACGTTGACACCTACAAATAATGTGACGAGTCCAACAGTCCTGTAAGGTCTAAAGAAAATAAAGCACTATGAATTTGAATACCTACCTCTTCGATACCTAAAAACATAACTCAAGCGCTCCGCTTTAGAGACGCCATCGGTGCGAGTTAAATGTTCGTGAACAGCGCTGTGAACAACACACTTGTACCCACTGTGTGCTAAAGTACACAACACTATACTGCAGTAAAGCACACCGTTTGTGCGAGCTGCGTCACAATGTGAGCTGAGGCCGAGGACCCGGTGTATTGCGACTCTTTGAACGCGGTTCTTAAAGCTGGTTTACATTGAACAGTTGTTGTAGAACTTAGAGGTAGATTAAATGAGTAATGCTGAATTGCTGCTTTTGGAGTGGTGACGATTACGCCAACTTAAAGCACACAAAACACACACTGTGATATGATAAGTCTTTTATGCATCTAATTTAGCTATCGCGTACAAAATTAGAATGTTAATTCCCGAACGAGACCTATCACAATCAACTCTACTACTTTTTGCCGCCCACATGCACTTTTAGTTGCCCAATGTAAGCCAGCTTTTATGTAACTAACAGCTATGTTGAGTTGCAAAACGTCGTTTGCATTATTTTGTAACACAGAATGTTGCAAAATAATGTTATGCTGCGCTGAAAAATGCACACTTGCTACGAACTGCTACGGCGTAGCACTTCGTAGCACGTAGCGGGTGCTACGAGCGTTGTGGCTACGAAAAGCAAGGTAAATGGACGGTTAAACCGGTCAAGGTAAATTTATTTTCACATAATAAATCTATCATATTATATTTGAACATTACATTCATAATAAAGTCTTAATCTAAATAAAAGTTGAATTAAGCTATGCCATGTTTGGTTGGTTTGCAAAATTTTAAAAGAAAACAACACATCAGGTAAGAAAATGACATGTATTGGGTAAGATGTAGTGCTTCAAGTGATACAACATGTTGTATCCTTGATAAATAATACGACTCGCTGATGTAATTCATACAAAAACGCGAATTAAACCTATTCTCATAAATATTTTTCTATGTATTTACCTGTATTTTGCAAGTTAAAAGTATATCTTTTCACGGAGATCCGTCCCCCGCTCCCCTCCCGGGGGATATCCTGAGCTAAGGAGTTATTTAGACTGCAAAGTGCATTTTGTAGCGAGTGCGATGTTGGCTTTGCTTTTAGCACAGGAATAAGCACGATGCCTGGTTTTTGAGTAAATCTCCGATTTACTCAAAAACCAATGTAAACTGTTGACACAATGTGACTGTTAGCTGTTATTCTACAAAGGGAGCTTGTTTTGGTAGGTTCCTTTTGCAACTATAGCGGTCGTATACAAGATGGCCGAGGCTCACAGAGCCATCTCTTGCTAAATCAATCAGTTGTCAAAATACTTGTGTTATCAAATAGTACTGGCCGCCTAAGCAGGCCGCGTCTACCTGGAGAACCAGTGACCGAAAAAAACATGGAAGCCTTCCTTCAAGAAAAATATGCGCACAACTTGCCACAAAATTGCAAACAAACTTGCATGTCAAATATCGTTCGCTGATTAGCCAACAATTTGTTAAAACTCGATCAGTTGAGCTACCTGTAGATTGTTTGCAACAGTCTGCAGTTAGCTTAATTGTTTCAATTGTAAATACTAGTTCTAATTTGTTTTTATTATAGAATTGTAATGTTCTTTGTCAATAAAGATATAATATAAAAAAATTAAAAAAATAGCTCGGGACGCTCAGTTCAAAGACGACTTTATTATCTCGAAATTTGAGATTAAATTGTCGCGTACCCCATTTTCTACAACGCCCTCAACTTCCTACCGTCAGTCGCCTTTCGAATGGAACTCGTTCGCAGCATAGTTTACAAGCGCCGCCTACCTCAGCATACTTTGTTTTTCGGTAATTTTCTAGTGCAAGGAATGCTTCTATGTTTTTCCCATTCACTGGGTCTCCCCAGTGAACCTGAGAGGCTGTCAAATCAGACAAAATCAACGTCTTTTCGATACCACGAATAAAATATACCTAACATGTTAAAAATGACGTCCTGCTCTCTCCAAACTTTCTAAACTTTTGTATGTGTTGCTGATTTTCCTTTAATTAATAAATAAATAAATACATATTGTGTGCCCAGCACTGCACTGCAGGGTCATATAGTGATACATAATTAGATTATAAACACCTCTGCACGTACCCCTATAGAATGCAATAAATGATTGAGTATTGAGTATCGCACACCCACAAGGGGGACTGAACATGTTACTTCCCGTGGGTCGCACGCGAGGAGCGGATCATACTCCAGGTCTAGAAATACAACAATGCAAAATGTCAGCCAACTTTATGCATTACATTTGGTTTTTGTCATCGCCCAAATATCTCAGAAGTCTAAATTTCTCATCCCAAGCATTAGCACCTTGCTAATGCTTATCAAATTGTGTTCAAGTATCAGAGATCAAAATCCGCGCCGCTGTCCGCCCCCGGCTGGCACCTGCACCCTCCAGTTGATGACGACTCCGATATCAGCTTACAATTAATTCTGATATCATCCCTCAAATCCAACCCTTTTCTGGCAAATTACATTAAGCACACACACACACACAGGCGCAGGCGAGCCTCCGCCACCTACTAGCCGCACTTTTACATTAATCCGTGGTTTTACCAAAATAGCACGATCATCGTACACACTACACATTTGCTACTATATCTCTACGGTTTAAGGTCCACAGTCCCCTGGCAAAAGGGCGCAGAAAGGAGAAAATTCCCAAAATGAGTTGAGTGGGCACGTTACGGGATCAAATTAAAATTTACGCTTCTCATGTGTGCGGTGTTTTATCTATTTCATAAAATGTTCGGAATGCTTGAATGAAGAGAATTTTTGTTATTTTTATGAAATTACGACGTTAAATCCGCGTCGGGACAAGCAGGTAAACATTTTACAGCTATTCAAAATTTGCACGTTCATTAAAGGTAAATTATCGTTAATGTGTCGGCCGACAGAAGAGCCACTTCACGGAGGCAGCTACTTGTATTCTGTATCTGTGTTAAAATTCAGAGGAGCCTGGAATACATCTACTAATTTAGGATTATAAATCTGCATCATGGCCGCCAACAAAAAATAATCCCAATAGAATAATAGTCAAAAGTCAAATAAGTAAAAGTTCGAAAGCAATGGAAAGTTCTATGTTTGAAAACAAGTGGCAAGACCAGCCGCCGGCGTCGATTAGAGAGCCCTGCGGGGTGCGCGCAGAGCGGGGACTGTCGATAGGAGAGTCCTGCGGGGCGCGCGCAGAGCGGGGACTGTCGATAAGAGAGTCCTGCGGGGCGCGCGCTGAGCGGGGACTGTCGATAGGAGAGTCCTGCGGGCGCGCGCTTAGCGGGGACTGTCAATAGGAGAGTCCTGCGGGGCGCGCGCAGAGCGGGGACTGTCGAGGTTCTGCTGTGCACCAATTGAAAATCAATTGAAAACATGTAGCGACACTGCGCTCATGCACTAGAAACACTCCCAAACGAATGTAGAGTCTACTCTAGTTTTATTGTAAATGACGGAAACAGTTTTTTTACGCTTGTTTTGTGCGCCAACTTTATTGGCAGATTGGAGCAGTTTACCGAACTAAAAATAAAAAAGTTTAAAATCGGTCCGAAAGAAGAAGACCTTGTATTAAATGCCGCGCCCCACGCTTTATTCCGATACTTCCTACAAACCTGTGTCGTGTGTTTCCTTAAGTTTCCGTCGCATCATGTTCTAGGTACTACAGCATAGTCTGAAAGCAGCTTTCTGACTACACCGTTGAATAAATCATCAGAAATGGATGCAAACTGCAGTTGTTGGTATGATCCCCGGCGTCTCGGGTGCGGAGCCCGCAGCGTCTTGTAAAAGCAATCCGCTTATCGCGCGATGTATGCAAACGCGTTGCTCTCCACTTAGCGATAGGAAAGAAGGAGCACCGGGCCGCGCCCGGCCCAACACCGTAGTCACTACCTTATTTTATTCTTCTTTCCTCAACATCTCTTCACAGAGATGTTGAGGAAAGACTTTGTTTCTAACTTCCTAGCCAGGAAAATAAACATTGATATAACCGTTTTTCTCTGTGGGTAAATTGTATTAATGTTTTTAATTTCACGCGCTGCTTGATGACTTTTTGCTTTGTGTCATAGCTTTTGTACTGAAATGTTCGACGTACCTACGAGCTAAACTAACCTATCCAAAATAACAAAATGAATACAAAATGCTCGTAATACCTTGTGCTCATCGCTATAGTGTAGTAGAGTATAGTTAGTTAGAGACCACGGCATCACCCCGTGTGACTGGCTCCTGCTAAACAGCCCATTTTTCTCGTCTATCGCCGACGCCCGGCTGTTCTTTTGGCGCAGTTCTGCTCTGCGGCGTTCAGCTCTGCGGCGCTCGACGGATAACAACTGAAGAGTTACCACCGTTTCACCTTGCTTACGTGACTAGCAATGACATCATAGATGTATTGTAGGTACTTGAATCTGATACCGGCCAATATTGTCTTGTTGAGAAAAGAAATCTACTCATTTATTTGAGTTTCAATTGCAAAAGCTGTTCCAGTTTTGCGACGCAGTGTGCCTCGTGTGCGAATGGCGTTGCGTTCGTGACGAGCCTTTTCCATAAAACAATAAATGATTCCATTATTCTCGTAGATAAATTACAGCTGTTACGAACGCGGCTTGCCACTGTCGCGATAAAAGTGAATAGTGAGTCTTCCGAACGAAAAACTTATTTCCGTTCCCTCAATTCTCTGCACTCCTGACAAACTCAGTGCCTTGCCTTTGCGCACCTTGCTATCTGAAATGTATCAATACTCTATGTGATAAATAAACTTGCGATGCAGAACACAATAGCCCCTTTATCCAATCCGGTTTAGAATTAGTCGTTATTCGGGTTATCCGATCTAGTTGGAGCTCTGGTTGCTCTGCAGTGGCCCCGTATTCAAATGAGAGCGATGTGACTCTGCCTTCGATATTCGAGAGCCGAGTACACCCGAGTGCACCCGAGTGCACCCGAACGCGGGCCGATTACAGGCCGACTGCCGACGATGATAGCGATTAAGAAAATGCAAGCAAGCATAAAAATAACTAGCTTAGGAAAACGGATGCCGTGCACAGTTAAAGTGCTTCCTTATTTTACCATAAAAATTATCGTAGTGAAATATAAACTATCGTAAACTATCCGTGCGTGCACTACAGCGATACAGCGGTACAGCGGTACAGCGGTACAGGCGCGTCGCAAAACGCGCTCACCCTAATGAAACTTTGGTGTTCTTCCAACACAAATATTGCTCATAGTTAACCCGCTTACATACTTAATGCTTCGTTATTATTATAAGCCTTGCTGCTTGTAAAATTTCGGAAAATTATCAGAATGTTGCAAAATGTTGGTAGTTCATGTTGATGAAGATTAGGGTGGGCAATGTTTGTATGGAAAAAATAAAACATTGCATATTGTAGACATTCGGCCACCCCCTTGATTTGCAACACATATTACTGAGATCATCTAGTGAACGTTTCAACCTCCTATGTTGATGAGAAGGGGGTGCTCAACGATTGTAAAATATCGAAGTTTTGGGAAAAAACAAAATATATGAGCGAGTCAAAATATTAAGTTATTTCGAATTATAATCTCAAATATGTTTTATTTTATACCAAATAGTCATTGAACAAATAAAACCACTTATTAAGCCATTTACAAAAGTAATTATAAAATATTCAGTATCTTTTTGATCACTTACACTAGGCTTGATAACATTTATTTCGACTAATCAGTTGAAAATATTTTTCTATTTTCTTTCATGACATATTGTGATTTTTTTGTGTTCTTCATCCTCGTAGGTATCTTTTTAAAATATTATAATGATTTAACATCTGTGTCTGCATATGTAACTACATACATTAACTACATGTAAGTCATAGGAGTTCTCCCTTTTTACATTTTCGTCCAAAATTTTAGGGGCCAGCTTCAAAAGCAGTCCTTGATGTCTAGAAAGAGTTATTTGCATTTTTCTCTGCTAGACAATATTTCTTTATGTTACTTCAATTGATAGCTTACCAAAGTTTCCCGTATCATACGAGAATCGGCTACAACATTAGTAATTCTATGAACAATGGCCATTCTCTCGTCACGAGGTATCTTCGTAATAAAAGACATTATAAATAAGTATCTAGCACAAGTAATGTTCTAAGAGGCTTCTTGCTGCCCTGTTTCATACTCGGGATCAATCGTATGATTGTAAACTCTTCCATAGCCGTTGCAACAATACGCCGCTGCTGCTGTCGAAGGCGCTTCAATGCAGCATTTGTTGTAGTCTACGAATAAGTAATATCAGGAAAGTAACTGCCCAAACAAAAGTCGTGTGCAAATAGGCGGGGCTTAAAAGTCGTATTCAGTGCGTCATCAGCCGGACATTGTTCTTGTTAGCGAGCACACTGCACACGTCAAATCTTCGCAAACATTTTCGAATTTATCATTGTGACTAGCTGTAAATCATTATGCCAGCATGTGTTGTGAAGTGGCGCAGGAGCCAAACAAGATTTATATGTCCAGGGTTCACTTTTCACTAGTAAGTAGTAGCAAAATTATAATTTTATTCAAAGATAAAAGGTTTATTAAAAGGTAAATACGTTTTTGAACCGAGATGGTCAATACTATGCAATATGAAGTCAGTTAATTTTTGACTGACTTATTTTTTTTATTATATTTGTATTTTTTTCTTCTTGATGAAATATTGAAATCTAAATCTATAAGTTTAGATATTTATAAAACTAACATTATATGAATATTGCTTATTTGGTTTTCTTTTAGTTTCCCTGCAGATCCTGTTCGGCAAAATAAGTGGATAGCTGCAGTTAAGCTAATACAAGAGGATAACTGGATGTATGTGAAAACCGGCAGAGTATGCTTCATTCATTTTGAGGAAAATGATTTTTATAAATCTTTAAAAGGATATACCATGTTGCACAGAAATAAAATTAATTATGTTATGTTTATTATGATATCAAATCTTAAATTAAGCAGTTTTTTATACAGATGATTCGTCTCGAAGTAACATCAACATCTACCTCTATAAGTGATACTACAGAAAATTAAACAATAAACAATAATGAACGATTACAGTTGGTATGAAGTAGGTTTGAATTTTGTAAACTGTTCAAGAGTCCTGTAATATCTAAAGGAAATAAATCACTTTCATATTTGATATTATTTGATCGAATTGTAAAAAGTAGCAAAAAAATATATAATAAAAACATTGTACAATAATATTGTTCTGTTATTGACTTGGTCCGCACTACTTATTGCATACATGCTCCACGCCGCTATGACTCAGCTGTCATGGCAGACATTACACCACGCGCGCGAACCAATCCCTGCATTCGTTCTGAATTTTAACCAATCACGAAGATTGTCTATTTCTAACTTTGAAAGTGATTCGTGTTTTATATCATACGTCGTCGTTTTGGTTTGAAGTAGGGCCACTTTTGGTTTGGAATTAGTTTTATATTACTTATTCCTGATATTACTTATTCGTAGGTTGTAGTATACCAAAATGGCAAATCTCTTTGATATTTGCTCTTTTGGTTTCCTTGATATCAGATCTTATACTTATATTAATAAAAGTTAAAGGTTGTATGTCTATTTGGCCTTGGCCTCCGGAACTACCAACCTAAAACCCCTAAAGAAAACCTTTATCTTATAAACGTGTGGAGTAACCCACATAATGCACTGTTATTAATGGATTTACTGTCTTGTTATAAACTGTATAGTTGGATTATCTATAAAACACAAATTAAACTACATTTTCTACCATTAAAAATCACATAAAGGTACCAAATTCTCATGACATGTGCCAATCTACACTAATAATGAGAAGTTAAAAGCTTGTTTGGATGCTAAGGGCAATCTTTGAATATTATAGTCTAATTACAAAAATGACTTGACTATAGTTAGTTACATTATTCCTGAGTGGTGAATGCTGTTTTATGTAACCATCACGTGAGCCTAGCCGCTGGGAGGAGCTAGGGTCAAAATAAAAATAAAGGGCTTTTTACGAGAATATAGTATATAAACAGCTTTCGTTTGAGCACCCTGTTACGCTAAAGCTATATAGGCTTCTGGAATTTCACTATGTTATTACTATAGGTACGTGTTATAAATTATGGGGGTGGCCGATTAGAAAAACAAAAAAACATTTTGGATAACCCTAATGAAATTCAAAATCTTTTTATGAACTTTAACAGAAACATGTTATTCAGTAAGCACCCTATTAGTTGGGTAACAATAACAGCAATAACAAATGATGAGCTTCGTATCCATATTTTACGAGGTCAAGGCTCATAAAGTCAAGTCCAACAGGACCAGGCGCGTGATGAAACAGAACATGAAACTACAAATTAGTTTCGCCGGCGCCTTTAGTGTTACAGTTATTGGCCGTTACTTACAAATCAATTTGTCGTCGACCCGGCGCGGCGCGGTGGCGGCGCTACAGCGCGGGACGTGTATTCCCGCGCGCGCACAATGGCCACCGCGTCGCGGCCGAGGGCCCAGACCCTTGGCTAGAGATTTACGACACACTACAAGCTCTACCTACCTACTTGCCCCGGAAGAAAACATCTTACAGAACTGTTATAACTTTAGTTTATTCCAAGAAAAGTTTTATTTCGTTTACATAAGGCTTACATTAGGGATGTAAAAGCGATGCGTATTGAAGCGTGGTTAAAGCTGCTTTCGCGAATGGAACCTATCCACAAGGCTTTACGAGTTGTCAGGAATAAAGTCCAGTTTATGATGGCTTTTATGACGTCACGAGTTGCAGGACATCAGGAGCGCTGGTTTATGAGGTGAAGGGTTCACAGGCCCAGCGGGGCGGCGCGAGGCGGAACGGGGCGGCACGCTGGGCAAGGTTTACATTACCTATGTCGCGGGAAATAAAAGTTAATAAAGAGAAATAGAGTTTATTCTCGTTAAAAGTCTAAGATTAATGCTGATGATGTGTACATCAGCAGGTCACCTGGCAAAACATTTCGTACGAGGTGGCCTGACATTTAAATATCGCGTATTAGCAAGGTACGTATGTACTTGAACTTGTAATTATTTGTTGAACTGTTTCGATGGCGAGGGAGATCCAAGGTTAGTAGTTTACAAGACAAACGCACCCTCGTCACGTGTTAATAAACACACGCCGACTTAGCTCCTATAATCAGACACTCGCGCAGCGAATAAGGAATCTGATAACCATATTGCCTATGTATCACGTTCACAGGAAACTCGATAAAACGAAAAATAGCAAACATAATAAAACTATTCCACTTTTGCAAAACATAAAATAGTTTTAATATTAATTGAAAATACCTACATAATACCTTTCGTTTCTGGCACTGGCACTGGCCGGCCGCCTGTCGCGGCTCTTCAAATTCAAATCAAACCATTCTCGTCGCTATACTTCTTGCAACCTACGGGTAGGTATAGGTAAGTGTATCACTGTTTGAAATGCAGTCCAGCAGAACGAACTGCTACTTACTGAAAAGAATCTCCCGCTTACGTTTAGCACGTGTAACAATACAGATAGTTAAGGAGAGGCGTGCGACGACGGCGTGCTTTATGTGACGCCACGGACGGACGCCCGGACCTAAGGATTGGCTTTATAGTCGGACAAATTAGAGCGAGAGCGGCGAGAATAAACACACGCAAGTATAATTTTAATCATTTAACAGTCTGCGGTTAGCTCAATTGTTTCAATTGTAAATACTAGTTCTAATTTGTTTTTATTATTGAATTGTAATTTTCATTGTCAATAAAGAAAAAATAAACATTTAATACGTTCTTATGACTAGAATGTGTAAGTTTGACTACAATCTCACCTAATGGTAAGTGACAATACGGAGGAATCACGAAGATACAGCAACTACCGAATGTAGGAACTCATTTCTTCGACTGCTGTTGTATTGCATAGCTGCAAGCGTAGCTTGTACTGCGGCACGTCACACACGAGACAACAGCGCACTCTGTATGCCTACTCGGAAAACCGCACTGTTACAAAAAAGCATGTCCGTATGGCACCTCACATTTATAATAATATACCGAAGTCATTTTTAAATCTTAATGAGATTATGTATATAGCTAAATTAAAATAATTATAATTAAGTGCTACAACAATATTAATGATTTTTTAGGTGACGATTTATAACTTTGACCGTTTAATATTGTGAACAACTTTTGAAATACAAATATAATTTTAAATATTTGCATGTCTAATTTTAAAGTAGAACATAGTTGAAATATTTAATATATTTCAGAGCTACAACTATAACCTCGTTTATAGTTTAGTTTTAATGAATCCTTATTTTTATACTTATATTTACTAATCAGCCGGTAGGATGTTGATGTTGATGTTGATGTTGGCGTTCAGAGACGAAATAGATTTTAATTCTTATGTATCCAACAAGCCTCTGCAAGCAATAACTACAAATAGTCATCAGTACCTATACACATGAGAGGACCTCGAATAACGTTGCTGGAAAAATTCAACGTTGATTTAAAAAGTAGGGCGCATTCAGATCGGTCAGTCACGGAACCAAACACGGCATTTTTTTTTTAAATATTATTCAGGTATTCAGGCCAGGAATGGCGGCAGGCTACAGCTTCTGAAATCTGCTTTGAAATTAGTTTAGTAAATTGAACAACTAACGCGGCTGTTCAAAAGCAGCCCAAGTTCCGTCGTAAGCTAGCCGGCGGCGCCTGCACTGTTCTTGCACCTCATTCATAATGGCACAACTTAGTTCCGCTGCCCTGCGTTGAATAGTTCATGTAATGCCCAAACAAACAGATAACTGGCCTGATGGATGTGCCAGAGGGGGGGGGGGGGCGGCGGGGGTTCAGCCCAAAGGCTGCGGTTCCTTCCGGCCGTAAAGTGTTCCGCCGCCGCACCGCGGAACATTACGGGAAAACTAATAGGTAAAGGTTATTATTGGACGGGTATTTTTAGAAGATCTTTTGTTTTGTGATGACCTGTGAAAATGGCTCGTAGCAGACAGTCGTGAACAATTGTCATTGTTCTGCGTCAGCGGACGCGTGAACAATATTACTCGGGCAACCGGACACTCAATGAAATAATTCTCCACATTTCCGAAGTAGCAATAAACACGTGACGCGCCACAAAATGTTGAAGAATTCCACGCAGAGCCACGCGGGATATTTTTATCCCAATTTTTCAGTCTGCATTCAATTTTATTTGCTCCGCGTATCGCGCTAAGCTTAAAATTTAACAGCTATTGTTATAAGGGTCGTTCATCCAATCTGTGTCGTTAACTTTGCCCCAGGGAGGGGCGGGGAGGGGCGCAGGGTCTAGGTAATCGCGGTTTCCACGGAATGTTAGAAACCAGTTGGAAGGTGAAAAGAACATGAACAACAAAGTTTAACTCGGATTTAGGCGTGATTTATCGGGTTTACTTGTGATTGGAGTGAGTTTTACCATTATTACGTTAGAGGTGGAAATTAGAAATCTACTTTAGTATTATTTTAATCCGTTTCTTTTAAACATTATGTGTGAATTTGATTCTATCTGCGATGGTTACAAAAATCTATAGAACTAACTAACTTTTTTATTGAACCTGCTGGAGTAATGCAAGATTACCCAAAAAAATGAACAACAATTGTGTAATTCAGAGCATATTCCTTAAAAGAACCTATTTTAGTAGATTTCTCTCACAAAACCCTATTGGAGCCGATCGGGGCGATGGATCGTAAAAAGGCGGTCAGTCCGATCGAGTCATCGAATATAGCTTTATACCTACTAGTACCTCTCTATATGTACTTGACACTGGTACTGTCACAAGCAAAAGGATCGACTAAAACAACTCTTTTTACCCGCGAGGGTCGGGTTGTGTTTTCGAGCATTTCTATGTATTTGGCGGACACTCTTAATAACCTCCAAGTATCAAAATGGCTAAAGTGATTTTGATAAATGAGGTGTCAAAACACTCGTCTGGTCTCTTTTATGATTTTTAGCTAAATTGTAGACCTTTAGCTTGTCATTTAGCGAAGAAAACCTTAAAAAGCGAGGCCCGAATATTTGTTTTATTATAGTATTCTACTATTATACTTGTTAGCAAAACTTCAACACAAGAATTTATTAATAAAAATAATATTTTACATGATGTAACGGTACGTACTCCATGATGTAACGGTACCTATTCCATGATGTAACGGTACCTACACACCAGTGAAACAAGTTTGCTGTTTACTGTAACAGACACGCTATATTCGATTCATAAAATTTGCATTCACAACATTTGAACAAAAATGCTTAAGTTTTGGGAATTTATGTTTAACTTAGAAGGCAATCAAATTAATACAAATTCTCTGAAAATTAAAATTGCCTTGTCTTTAGCCAGAATCAAACCTACGATCTTCGTTTAGGTAGGCAGTTGGGGCTTCTTCTAGAGGCTTCTTGTTCTGCCACTGACTGTACGGAGTAGTCGCGCACTCTTCAATTCCCTGAGTGGGGCGTGGATGTTTTACGGCGCTTATTTGATGTTTTTTGCCAGCGTGGCGGTACCTACGTACTTTATTCGATTCCGCGGAAAAGCCAACTCTACAGTTTATGCGTCTATATTTTTAGGGAACCGAATGGAGAAAAGCCAAAGAAGTGGGTAATGTTGTCTACCCGATCTGACGGAGACCATCCGTGGCCTCATAACCATAACACTCCTCGAGCTACAAGCTCGAAGCTACAAGTTTGTAACATATGTCGTCAGTATAAACCTTATTATGCAAAAGTGTATCTTGAGTACGAGATCAATACAGAAACCTATGTCTATATCCATCTCACCTTGTACTGCTCTCATAACAACATAGAATATGTCCTAATCACGTGCCTATGAGCCACATAAAAGAGATAATTGCTTAAAGAAGAAAGGAAACACCAAAAGAAAGAACCCCCAAGTATTATACCGTTTTTAACTCGTGCCTGGTGAAAAGTCAGCCTTTATCTCGGCTAGAGCCCGCTGAAGGCCCCTTCAATCACAACATTTGCCGAACAAACAGCGCCGCTGGTGGCTGCGCACACACCCAACTGTTTCTGCAGAAATCACGCTCTTGTTCCGATTGCGACTCGCGAGTTGTGAGAGGTTTCGCTTGTTTACCTCATGCAGTCTTGCCGGGGCTACTGGATTTAAATTGTCTCAATACAGGGCTAGTTTGGGGGCCGTGGCCTGTGTACCCTGCGATCAAAATTGAACTCAACCAGTGGCAGTAACTCTAATTGGAACCAACTACGTTTTCGAAAACCAAAAACCAAATGCCTTATTGTGTATGCTTAACAAAACAAAGTTAATAAATACAGCAGGTAACATCTCAAAGTGTCGCGGACACAAACGTGCGAGGGTCGCACAGTGCAAGGGCACAGTATCGCATCCGGACGTGGCACAGTGTGGCGGGCGCACTTATACGTGTCTAATAGAAAACACGTTGTTTCAAACTTCACACGACCACCGCCGAGGGTGGAGACCCACCGAGAGCACAAATTAAGTTCTTTTGGTGAAAATCAAAAATAAGAGACGGAAGCACTCTTAAAGTTTGAAAGGTACTTACTATTGAACATGTTCCGAAAGTAATTTTGAATGGTTTTGGACTTTCCTGCTAAGTGAACTAGCCTGCAGCGCTGCACGGAGTGCACTCGGTGTCCACGCGGCTGTACCCGCGCCGGATATTTCACAACGTTCGGACACAAAAAGCTTTTGCGCGGATTTATCCACATACAAGTTTAACTACGCCCTGTTTAATCTAGATTTTCGCAATTCCATGAATACGTTACATTGTAACTGAATGTTTGTCGGCAAACGAAATGGACGGTTAAAAATTCAAATGGAAGTTTCACTCGCGAGATACCATTGTGCAGGGAATAATGTTTTCATTGTGATCTGGCATTGTTCTCGGCGGGAGAAATGAGCGGCCGTTTCGCGGGAAATTCCAATCGTTATTAAAACAATGACTATAAAAATACCAATATCTAGGAAGAAAGTAATTTCTGTAGCTCAAGGGACTTGTGCTCATTGTGACAGGCACTTCCTCAAGTGCTAACGCTCATGCAAAACAATATTTTTAAAACGCCATTGAACTGACAAACTGATGGAAACTGTTCAGAACGCGACCTTCACAAGACTCGTTAAAGAGTAGAAGAGTGCTCATTCCAGCTCGCCGGCAGTGGTCCTTTTAACAAGCAACTTTCAGCGAAACAAAGTCGAACATGTTCCCGGAAGCCGCGTCATCTAAATTACAGGAAAATGTCGGTAAATTATACAAATTTTACGTAAAACAAATGCACGCTTGCAATGCGTCGTATCATGCCGCTGTAATGAGGAGGTATGTATATCGCCTGTAATGCTACTTTTGAACTGGATTTTAACGACTGATGCTATATCGAGCTCTTGGTCGACAAATGGGGTTCAATCTGTTGTGAATGTATGATTTAGTTAAAGTTTTATTATTGTAGAGAAAATTACAATTCAAAAATAAAAACAAATTAGAACTAGTATTTACAATTGAAACAATTAAGCTAACTGCAGACTGTTGCAAACAATCAACAGGTAGCACAACTGATCCATATCAATACCAGTCGGAAGCGTCCCCAAGACGCTGGCTGCATTGTCCCGCTGTATGGCAATGCTGCTGCGCTGCGCCAGATACCCACCAGCTCTCGGGTCACGCGTCGCGTCGACCAGATGCTCAGATAACTTTTTAAAACCCGGAGAGCCTCGGTACCCCACGGACCTAGGGTCTCGACCCCAAAGGGAGCAAATGTGTAGGCTCTATCGGGACCTGCATATTTGCGTCTCTTGAGATCCTCGGCCAAATCTGCCGCCGCACCAGCCCTTACGGATGTCCTCGGAAGATGGGAAGGCGCAAGTGTGTCGACGCATGTAGCACAATGGGCCTCCCAACTCCCATGGGACTAGTGTCATGCCGTCGGGCCTCTTACCATCGTCACGCAACAGACCATTCGGTTCAAGAATAGCTGGTACGTTAGCGGTGACAAAGGCCCGCCGAATGACGTCGTTAAGGCTGGCATGACGAGATATCCGACCGGCAGCCCTAGTACACGATAATCCGTGATGACCAAGCTGTTCGACAGCAGTACCGCACTGGCATTGATGAGGCGCGCAACACATTGCACCCAACCGAAGACATATTGCGATACGGAAAGTTACGGGATCCAATAAAGTGCCAGTGTTAAATGAAGGAAATGCTTGCAACCAATGTCCTGACTCCCATTTAGAAACGGCCAGGAGACGGGCACGATCCGCAGAGCTGGAGCACGTTTGTAACAAACAATTTCGTGTTAACTCACACAGAGGCCCGTCCCATTGCCGTTGGGACAAAAGAGATTTTGGGGGAGCAGCATTGGGGCAAGCACTATACCAAGCCATTCGAGCTTCGTCTAAAAATGAAAATTTGAATGAAATTCCAGGTGGGACCAAAAAAGATATTTTTAATATTTTTAACTAAAGAACTAGTGCTTTAGACGGAAGACAGGAACGCTGGAAGGGCTACACTTGAAATTTTGCGTATACCTAAGCCTCCCAATTTGACAGGCAGGGAGGCCTGCGACCAAGCCTCGTCATCTAAATCGACATTCAAAACCGATGATAGAGTATTCTTTATTATGTTGTCTAAGCCTTCCAAGAGCTCGCTGTGTTTCCACAGTTGACTACATCTCAAAGAATACGTAAATTTAGGTACAAAAAGACAAAGCCGAACTATTGTAAAAGCCATAGGGCTATTAATTTTGAGCAGTCTGTCCGAAGTTTTGTTGAAATTTTGAATTTTCTCATCTACAAAGAACTGAAAAGACTCATCAAGAATTGGCGAACCAAGGAGGTGAAGTGAACATATATCTACAACTGTTATGTTGGGGGCCAACCTATAGAATTTTCCAATGATATTGTTTTTGTCTACACAAAAGTACGAAATAAAAAGACCGCACTTTGAAAAATTTAATTCCAAACCTATTTTTCGAAATTCATCTGTGATGATTTTTAGATCATTAAAAACTGTGTTTACCTCTCCACCTAATGTTCTGTCATCCAAATACCAACACACAGACAGCAGACTTTAGCCGCAAGGTGGCGGTATGTGGTGCCCACGGCTATCGGTCTTATACCGTCATCCTTCTTTTTTAGGGCGAAAAGTTTCGCACCGTATAGGAGTTCTATGATCTAGTTAAAGTTTAGTTTTTTTAAGTTAGTTCTTAGTTAAAGTATAAACTGTCTGTGGCGGCTTCAGTTTGCGTGCTGGGGTTCTATCTATAAGTAGGCGAGTGCTACGTCAACCATTGTATCCATTGTAACTACCCTCGCATCTAATGGCGTGCGTGCGTCGTCAGCAGATCATCGGCCATATCAGCTGTACGCCACGCATTACTCGGTGATATCTCTACGATTCCAGTCAACTTGAATTAACACATAATTTGTTCATGTTTCGGAAAAGCGTTCCTGGTCTGCCTTAAAAGTGGGTTGAAATCAAATTGTAAAATAGAAAAGTTATATATGGTCAGAGTTTCTGAATGTATTCACAGCGAATTCAATATGAATGTATGTACATATTGCAAAGCACGCACACGTGAATAAAATAACTCCTTATAACCCTTCTACCTCACCGACTTCTCTAATAACCGGTTTTTCCGCAATCCGCGGATAATCATACCTCGGCCCAATAACACAAAGAGGACTGTAAAAGGATTGTATTGTTCAGTAGCAGAATGTTTAATTAACTTTCGAAATGCATTAAATTTATTCATACATAATCAGAACTCGCATAAATCCAGTTATTATAAAGCGATTGTGCACAAATTGGCGACTGCATCGGCAGATACGAGCCGTAAATCAATCGAGACGTACACGTGAGTGGGTAGCGTACAGGGCGCCCCGCCCGCCCCAGCCCGCCCCAGCCCGCCGCCGAGGTAACTTTATATTGTGAAGCGATTGTGTACAAATTGGCGGGCTGCAGCTCCAGACGGGTCATAAATCAACCGGAGATATTCTATTCGGGACAGGGTGCTCTGCTCCTCCCTAAGATTAGATATCCAATATCGGCGCGTATCTTAGAGCGCGCATAAAGTGAATTTGAACCTTATCCCGAGACCAAATATCTAGACTGGCAGTTTAAAATTTTAAATGGATGAGAGTAGAATTCAATTCTAGGTTGATTCTTATTATGCCTTCGAGTCATCTGCACAACGTTATCTCTAAACATTGGACTTATTCATTACAACTTAAATAAATCAATGTCGATGTTCTTCAATGTTCTTTATGCTTATAAATAGTCTCATGAATAAGCTCATGTCAGTATTTAAAAATGAATCAAACGACATTTGCACGTTTTTACATTGTTTTTAGAACGTTTGCCCTCGTGAAAGGAATCACACTGTAAGTAGCCCTGCTTCACTGTAAATACTGCCGCCGGTGTATCACCTGCTTTATTAAACACTGGATCCCGATGATTAATGCGTCCGGACTTGTTATTCACTATCCAGCTCATTGTTAAATCTATTCAGTATTACGTATTTCTGGAAAGGAGCTGCTGAGGAGCGGATTGTATACAATAAATTACATCTCTGAGTACCACAATCTGCAGAAGCTCAGGCTTTTACGGATGGTATTTAAAATTAAAAATTCAGGCTCTTTATAGCAGCCCCTTGGTGCGACGCCGCGTCGTAGAATTTCAGAATTCAAGAATTTCATCTCGCTGCAGTCTGGGTACAATAGCGGCCACAAATTAGTTTTATAATCTACGTGCCTGAATATTCTGACCATAAAAACTATTTTATTTACAGCGGCCTTCGGCTACTTTTATCAAATTGTTGTCAGCGTGCGGTTCACTCAAAGCAATGTTTTTGTAATATTATCCGAGCGCAGCAGTGGACGGAGCCGGCGCCGTTGTCGGTTTTTTTTTTTTTTGCCAAGTGTTTTTTGATTTTGTAAAAATTGTAAAAATACTTAAGTAGGTAGCGATTATGTAAAGTTGTGTTAGAGTTACCAGCGCGGGCAGTTTTTACTTGGGAAAATTAATAAGATGATTTGGTCTCTATTAGAGCTCAAAAATCTGCAGGTAGGTATTGAAATATTCCCTCAGCTCAGTAAATGTGCTAAATATATCCGTGGAAGCCCCGTTCTGTGATCGTTCCTCAAATAGCGGAGCAAGGCAATCAAATCGCACGGCCGATAGATCAGTCTCGTACCTATTAATAAATCCCCGGAACAGCTCCTCTCCAGCCAGGATCTAGATCACACGCTGCAGGAGGCACCTACAGTATGACACCGCCAACTACAAATTCAGATTAATTTATTCATTGCAGATATGTATGTACATACATAGGTAGCTTAAGTTGTAATTATATCTGAAGTGAGTACATACGAGTACACCCCGTTGGGTAGTAGTTTATTATTTTGTCACAGATTACAACTATTAGTATTTTCCTTTTGTCATTCACTTTTCATTATAATCATTTAGTTAGTTTGAATTGCAAATACTAGTTCTAATTTGTTACTATTCTTTGTCTGTAATTTATTTATTTAATAAACGTTATAAGTTCTGGGTGAAAGCCTGAGACGCAGGAGGTTCGATTCTTCCCGCTATAATTGTTTGTGTAATCTACAAATCCCACCAAAAACATAAATGTGAAAACTAGCCAAGTTCGTTCAGATAGTGGCTGCACCGTTAAAAGAGCTGAGATCGATTGATCGAAGTTTTCTGTCCATCGAAGTTCGTATTGTTTACTTAATAAGTATGTGTTTTATTAAGCTCATGTCTTGTTCCAGGCACCGACCTTCATCTGTGCAAGAACCCTCGTCCGTTGGTGACCGGGTCAACATTCAGCCTGACTCGTTCAATAGTTTTGGTGCGAAGAAGTTATATACATCATTCAAACATTCACTTTTATAATGTTACAGGTAGAAAGGATTTTAGACCTTTGAAATCAATTCATGACACACTGGTTAGTAGAAGTAATCAGAAGTTCAGCAGTAGGTATGCCACTGGTAGCCCCCGGCTCGTTGATCCGGACGCCTCGGCGCGACGCGGCGCGAGATCTTATGCAATAGGTTACCAACAAATTGATTAGTTTGCTTAGATATGTCCAGACAATCCGGAAAAACTTTAACATTAAATTAAATAGTAACAAGATAAAAAAAAATACTTTCTTTCTTTTTAAGGTTGGATATTATGTTGATACTCATAATTCAAAATGTTATAGTCTTCTATGTTAAAGAGTTAAATATAAAATAACAATAAACAAAAGCTTGAATAAATCTCTCAGTAGCAAAGCGCTGTAAACAATAAGCAAACACCCCTTCCCTTGCATTTAACGGGAACAAAGCAAATTAATTATGCAGCTAAAATTAGAGCCCCTATTTAAGTTGGAGGTTATAACTCAAAGTTGAAAAGTTATCAGATAGCCCTGACTCCGAGTGGGGCAGGAATCAAAGGAATTTATTGCGGCGCCGCTAACGGCTGGTTCATTTCGCGGTGGAGCTGCCCTCACCGGTTATAGATGATCTGAATTAAACAAACCCATGTAAACTCTCTCATCTTACATAATTACAAATTAAAATGAAGAATAAGACTATTTTGCGTCCGAAATAGAAATTTCCGTAAAGCTGTCGCTTAACGCTATTGCCACTTCTTGGTGAATGGCTCTGCGTCTAGTTCGACACATTGAGCTGGTATTTCTGAGGGAAGCAGAAGAAAGTTTCAGTAGATCTCTTCAGTAGTCTGTTGATATGAGCTGTCATTTTGAATAACGGTTTTTTCCTCCATGAGGGTCCGTTCCCATAGTTGATTTTTCTGTATGAATAGTCGAATTACAAGAATATTCCTCGCGGTGCACGGGACCGATTAGATATAGCCTGTGTTTGATTGGATAGACATAAATATATAACATATAAACATTATATATAAATTGCAGAACAATATAAATAACCCTAGATCTAAGTAAAATTCAGCTGCTAACTCAACAAACGGCTGGTGTTATGTTACAACTGAACGCAAAAACACGCTATTTCCAATCTTTTGCAATATACCTAACTAATGAACAACAAAGACGGAAAGACGTATCTAGACCGAAGTGCGACCGAGACAACAATACGCACGCGAAACACAAACGCCGGCGGCGCCGGTTCGACTCTGACTGAGGTGGTCGGACCTAATTGCAGCTAGTTTGAGCCTTCCACTTTCGAGAAGCTAGTATCCAATCTCCCGAATTTTACTTAGATCAATGCAAATAACTA
Organism: Eupithecia inturbata; assembly: GCA_963662085.1. Taxonomy (NCBI): domain Eukaryota; kingdom Metazoa; phylum Arthropoda; class Insecta; order Lepidoptera; family Geometridae; genus Eupithecia; species Eupithecia inturbata. The sequence goes on along the minus strand of OY759180.1, from coordinate 359,308 downwards.
AATAAATAACGCTGAACAATTCACACAGACACCCCAAACGAAGCAGAGCTTGCGTGATGTCCCAGAACACACGGAACAATCATTATTATACTGATTAAGTGATTACCTATAAGTATTCCTCGATAGTGTGCAATTACAATAAATTTTTCATGAAATCGCGATTCAAAGAGTACTTATAGTTTCCGAAAGCAGCACATCACCAGTTAATGCATTCGCGGCCGGTGAACGGCACTAGATCAGGAGCCTCGCGGTTGTTGTAATTTGGGTTATACCTACAACGCTTAGTGATTCCGCTAGTTTATGCGGCTGGTATGGTTTGTTCCAAATAATCTTAATGTTTTATCATGTATCGGCTCTCGTATGTCATTCATTATTGATGAGGTGGCGTGCTATTGCGCAGTTAAATATGTTAAACAATAATAAACAGAATAGTCTTATAAAAAATACAGCTGTTTGTTTAAAACGAGCGATATCTCCGTCTGCCACGTTACGAAATATTTAAGATATTGGAGCAGTAGCTCTCTGCATAACGTTATCCATGCTAATGTAACAGACGACAGGCAAGCGCCTGACGTCCTGGCGGCTCAAAAGCGCCTGACGTCCCTCGGCGACGATAGTCTGCCAACAAGCAGGCGATGCACCCACTGGTGATACATGTTACAGACATCTCGGCGTCGAGGTGAACGATTCAGCGTCTGTGATTGTAATCTACGAGTATTATAAGTTCCTACACGACTGATGTCAAAGAACTTAAACTCTGTTCAACTAAGGTCGTTTTTCTTCACCGTCATCCCATTTTTCTCAAGTGGAAAGTCCTAGTACCTACGTAAGTAGGTAGGTACTTAAACCCAGGGCAAAGTGCATCCATAAAAATATTCCCCAGCGCTTGCAGCAAGATATCCGACAGTAATGCAACCGCCGCCGCCACCGGGAGCACATTTGCCTCTACGTCTAAGGTCGAGTCCGGCTGCTACCAAGATATTTCCCCGCGGACTCGCCTAACTTCCCACTATCGCACTGCTCCTATCGTCCCTGAGTCTGTCCGTTGTGAGGACCAGACCACTTCACACTACTTACTTGCGCTTCTTGGACTGGTAATACCTTTAATACTTATAAGATGACAGCACAGTGTGGGTAGAATACAGAGCAGGATAATTGTTAGGTAGGGGCTCAGATTTGGCGGAGGATCTCAAGAGGCGCAAATATGCAGGTCTCGACCCCTACACACGCGCTAGGGCTGCCCGCCTGCAGTATTTTAATTTCATCTACCTACTTAATTTTCTTTCTAGTTTTGAGATTGTATATTTTATTATAATGTAAAGGCAGAATAATCTACCTTTAATGTTATGAGACTTCACAAATATCAATGTCAGAGAGGGAATGTGTGCATGCAGGAGAAAAGACTTACAATGCCAATCTGCGTTGTGAAAATATCAAAGAAGTAAAGAATTAGAATTATTTACGGAATTATTCATAAAAAAAAGGTGTTTGAGAAACTTAATTGTCGTTTTTTTGTCCTACAGGTGTGTTTTAAGTATAAGTTAGTGTTGATTTGATTTGTTCACAATCGAAGTGCAGAACATAAATTACAATAATAAAATCTATGTTTTACAGAGCAACTGCTTTGTTTGATCAAAATACCCAAATTTAAGGCTAACCAGTATAAAGGACAATTAAGTTTGTCTAACACCCTTTTCTTATGAATAATTCCATGAATAATTCTAATTCTTGAGTTCTTTGACATTTTCACAACGTAGATTGGCATTGTCAGTCTTTTCTTCTGCGATGACACATTCCCTCTCTGACATTGACATTTGTGAAGTCCCACAACATTAAAGGTAGATTATTCTGCCTCTTAGAGCATTCAACCAGAACGGAGAAGACACGCGCAACAATACATACCCAAAAAATTCTGCCGCTTTCAGCGGGGGGTGAGGTAACACACATAGACTTTTCAATCACGTCGCTATAAACGCACACAACATTATTATCGCACACAATCTTAAACTACACGCACACAATCGCATACTCACACAGTCGCACACGTAATGATGTCTGTCAGTATACAACACAATTGCAGCAATAATTAAATATGCTAGTGCTTGACATTATCGATATTCGACTATGAATACCGACTGAATATGAATATCGACTATGATGAATTCTAAAGTTCCTAAGTACCAGGAACACTTGATTATTTTTACCCAATTGCCGAAAGAGCGGAGGGTAATAATTTCTGAATGTGTTTATGTATCATTCATTGGTTTCACCTGTAGTCTTAACGGCTGGACAGACTTTAAATATAAGGAATCATTGGATTTCTCTTTATCTGTAGAGTCTCGAAAGCCATAATATTTTACTAACATATGTACCTCTATAGTAGAATTTAATTTCGTCATAAACAACCCATCAAGTAGGGTGTCAGAATAAAGGGTTTTAATAACAAATACACTACATGTATGTTTAAACGTAATTTTAAAAAGACAAATTGCAAAGTAAAATTCTAGTACAGTTAGGTTTTCGTTTTCCTAAAGTACATTGTTATTTGACAGGGGCTAATTAACTACGATGCCTATTTTAGAAAAAAACCTGAATATTGAGAAATCCTGTAAAAATACAGTGTCAGACAATCAGACACTACTGGATGCAGCAGCGTTATACACATAAAGGACAACATGCTTTTATTTGGTATTTTGTGGTCGAATAAAGTTTACCTTAATAGCTATTTATTTGTTCTCCTCGTTTTATAAAGCTTGCTAAGCTATTCTAAGATAACCTCTCATTACCTATTAAAATTAAAATTAATTAATATTAAAAGTAATTATATATGTATTATATTAGTTATTAGTATTATTTAGTATTAGCTATTAAAAGATTGTTAGAAATGCAAAGCAAACATAGAAACATAGATATATGGTTTAACAATTTTATTTTTGTTAATTCCTACAGTCCTTACATTTTATGTAAAATGTAAGGACTGTAGGATTGAACAACCACCGTAAGAATAAGACTTTATGTCTACTTTTTGGCTTAAGATAAGTTTTTTTTTCCATTTTGAACATAATTTACAACACATGTCAATGTCATAGACAAAAATTAAACTATCCTCATTTATATCACAATTTCTTGAGCCACAAGGAATGATTTAGCATAAAAAAAAGCTTTAACCCACACAGATCGAATCCCAATATCCTTTGGAAATCTGTAAGAAAAAGAAGAACGAAATTTTATAAGTGATTGATATTTTGTGGGATGATTGTACAAAACTGAACTACTTTGTCTAAAAGACATAGGTCATCATTTGATAATATAGGTGATAGTGTTTAGATCTCTCCTACCCTTACAAAACTAATTTATCTATGGTACCTATGTCCAAAAATATTTCTCATATTTCATAAAATATTTGTCTTATATCAACCTAAATTTCTTGGGGGAAGTTTCAATTTCATGGATAGATTCATTTCTCAAATTATCATCCACTAATAAAAATCACCCTGTATAAGAAAATGATATCGATATTCGTGCTTGTGCTGTCCCAGCACTTATTTTCGGTTTAATACTTTTTTACATATATAAAAAATTATAAATTAAAACAAAAAGAATATCGATATTTCTGATTGTGCAGTCCCATCACAAAATTTGTTGAGGTGCTGCCAGATTCTTTAAGTTGAAACTGATATTTTTTGATAAAATGTCGACTGAAAATATAATTCAACTAGAAAGTGTAATAATAATCTAAAACATGCATAATAAATTAACTAATAAAAGTATTTTCTAAAAATCTTTGCTATTTTGAAATGTACCCATATAAATGCGGTGATATTGCAGTATTTCCCTAAAAATCACACGAATCTTTAATAATCATTATTGGTTCATTACAATAGGAAAATTTTAATAATGATTGTTAAATAAAATATTCAGTTTTAGTGTTAACCCAACTACGAAACTTGCTCTAGAATATTACACTGTATAACTTACTGGCAACACCTTAGTACAGATGAATATTTTTCTATTTTTGCTAAATAAGTGCATTATATAATAGTATTTGGACAAAATAATACTTACAGATGAAATGTAATATTATCCTTTTGAAGGTTTGAAGTTTCTGACCTATTTTTGCACCAAAAAACACAGCAATTCGGCATTTTCACCGGAGCTTATTCTGCGCGCATTGCAATCCGACAACTGGCGACCGACGCGCGGCAACTAGTTTTATATAACGGGTATGACCGCCGCTCTTGTTGTACCTTTGGCAGAGAGGGTACGCCTATGAGTGTCACCTCCGTTCTGGTTTAATGCTCTAAGTTCTGCCTGTACATATATAAAAAAAAACAATTCGTTGTGAATGAAATAGGAAGTGTTCAATAAAAACACATGTGGGTTTTTTATTAGTAGACTTATAAAAAAAAACAGCCTTATGATACAGAAAAATATAACATAGAATAGTGCTAGATTTTATAATGTATTGCCAGCCAACATTACCAATCTTGGCGAAAAGCCCTTTAGGACCACCATCAAACAGCACCTCACCGTAAGAGCCTACTATGGCATAAAGGATTATCTCTCAGATCACAATTTTTAGAATGACATTGCATGAGTCAGCAATACTTTTTTATTTTTTTCTTTATATACCATGTACCTATACCTATTATTTCAATTTATTTGTAATACTTTCTTAAGTGCAATGTAATGTGCCTATGAGAAATAAATGAATGAAACTGAAACTGGTATTTTACCCGGTGGAAAAAGCAAAATACGTACCTGTTAAAAAATCAAACAAATTACGTAATTATGAACAATATTTTATAGTTCTTACCTTTTTTCGGAGTTTTCAGGTAATTTAAAATAGTTATCTCTGGTTGCGTTATCGAGGAATTCAAACAACCAAAAACAGCACAACGTAGTCTATACTTGCTCTTTGCCATATTAAGTTAGTACTTTTACTTATTTCAATAAAATATTCGCAAATCGCACACTTACCGCTTACAAAAAAAAACACGCCGTTCGTTCGTTTGTCACTGCGGCGCATTCGCGACTGGTTGCGTACCGAGAGGGTACCGAACACGAGGCGCGTAGGTATGACTCACGTTCCGGCCGTTTGTATGAAGATAGAATACTGTGTAGATATCGTTACCGTGGCGGTGCTGAAAGCAAACAGAACTTTTACTAGCTATAAATTGAATGCAAAGTCGCTGATAGCTAATCCGGCGCGGCGCACAGTGGATCGAAAAAGCCCTTCCTATAGACATAGAACTTTTTTTTTCTAAACATGCTTTTTCTTATTGGAAACCAAGACAGAATCTTATTAGAAGCCCAAACTATATCATATTTTATGAACCTAGGTGATAATGACGCAGAAAAGATTTTTTGAACTTTAATTTGTATGGAGAAAAACATGAAAATCGATATTTTTCGGCTCTCGTGCGAGTGCCCGTTATTTCCTCCGGCATAAATAATGTTCCTATTTTTTACTATCTTTTGACATATAGCACGTATGGGGCACTCGATGGACTTCAGGTGAAAAAAAATAAAATATATTTTTAAATTTTCTTTTTGCATTTTTTTCATTATACAAGGTACATTACGACCTAAAAATAATATTTTAACTCACCTAATTATTGTTACAGTTTTAATGCAGTATTTCACCAGCCATACTTTATAATTTTACCTGATAATTCCATATTATATGGTGGTTTTATGATATTTAGCCGTTAAAGACGATACCTATTGTATATTTTTTTGTTAAATGTACAAGGGGCCATTAAGTTAGGTACTCGACCTTATCATTGTTACAAAATTTACTGCAGAGGTTTACATACTTATCTTGAACTACCTGCTAACCCGTCACTTATGATTGTATTATTATTCTAAGAATTCCTTAAGCCCCTTTGCTTTGTTATTAAAAATGGATGTTATTTAAGTAGGTACTTACCTAATTAACAATTTGTCATTGCCTAGTTTTTTCTAGTAGTCGTTAGCCGGTATGAAGTAAGTATAAATATGGAGGGTTCTGAATATTTTTTTAGTTATATTAAAACTTACTACGTAAAACATCTGTGAAATTTCGAGTTAAAAATGGAAAAGCATAGTGTGGTGACCAATCTGGATCTATTTGTGATTCTAAAACAGTCTGGCAAGCTTGGAAACTATTTAAAACTGTTAGAAAGTGTTAAATTTCAGTTGAATTTGAGTTTATCTGAAGAAGATACAGACACTCTCCAAGAATTCTGTCGAAGGTTTAGTCAGTCTGTGATAAAAAGATGGAAATCTGCAAAATGTAACACAGAAACTTTCAAAAAACACTATACAGATTGGTTGGAGCAGAATATCGAGTGGCCAACTTGTGTACGTGAAAATATACGACCACAACAGCTAAATACTGCAATTCAAGAAACAAGTGAAGCTGGCGAATTGTTTTTACCCTCTCCGAGTACATCAACTGCTGGAACATCAACGAAAACGGCTCCAAGTCCGCGCAAACCTTTCAAAGAACTTGGAACAAAACAAAAGGTACGAAGGATTGAAAATTATAATTATAAAGGCCGAGAAAGTTCAGAATTGGCCTTTGCTTTAATTACTAATATGAAAAATGAGGGTAAAGATATTTTGGCAGCAGCCATAGATCATATTCTAAAGAATCCTAAAGAGGCGGAAAAAATCGTGGAACAAGCAAATGAAAAAAATAAATGTGTTTTCACCCCTACCAAAGCGCTCGGCTTATTACTGTCACTTAAACTATCAAAGTGGCAGTATATAACGTTGAGAGAATCTGCCATTCAAGAAGGCATTACAAATTTGTATCCATCATATTACAAAGTGCAGCAAGCCAAGATGGATTGCTTTCCTCCGAAAGACGCAATCACTGTTACAGATACAATGGCCAAAGTAGCTCTTCAAGCACTCCTTGACATAACTGTTAAAAGAATTATAAAAAGTTTACCTGACGAGATTACAAACCAATCAATGATATTAATATCGAAATGGGGATTTGATGGTGCCTCAAGTCAGAGCACATACAAACAAGGTTTTGATGGAGATGGAAAAAGTGATGAATCAATTTTCATGACCACTTTGGTCCCGCTAAAACTCACTGCTGGAAATGAGGTCATATGGGAAAACAAAAAACCTTGTTCAGCGTTATATTGTCGTCCTGTGCAGTTTATCTTCATAAAAGAGTCGAAATTAGTCGTAAAAGAACAGCTGTCCGCAATGGAAGAAGAAATACGATCACTGAGTAGCACCGAATGCGATACAAACCGAATTACACACAATCTAATAATGACTATGATAGATGGGAAGGTATGCACCTATCTTTCAGAAGCAACCTCACCTGCAACGTGCTATTTGTGCTTGGCAAAACCTTCTGAAATGAATAATTTGGAAGCAGTTACGAAAAAAGAAGTTTCAACCGATCTATATAAATTTGGAATATCTTCACTGCACGCTCGCATAAACTGCATGGAATGTCTATTGCACATAGCATACAGGCAAGATTTAAAGACTTGGTCCGTAAGAGGAGAAGAAAATAAACTAATATTGGAAGAAAAGAAAAAAGAAATTCAAACTAAGTTCAGAAAAGAAACAGGTTTATTAATTGATGTAGTTAAGCAAGGATTGGGAACAACCAATGATGGGAATACGGCGAGAAAGTTTTTCGAGTTCCCTGAAAAAACGGCAGCTATAACTGGGCTTGATGAAGAGCTCATACGCAGATTTGCAGTAATACTGCAAGTCATTTCATCAGGTGAAACTATAAAAATAGAAAAATTTAAGGAATATACCCGAAAGACTGCAGAAAAGTACACAGAACTGTATAATTGGTACTATATGTCAGCAACCGTGCATAAAGTTCTTATACATGGTGCCGACATAGCCAATGTAGCGATTGTACCCATTGGTAAACTATCTGAAGAAGCCTCAGAGGCTAGAAATAAAGACTTTCGCAAGTACAGGGAGTCTCATGCTCGAAAGACTAGCAGGGTTAATAATAATCAGGATATTTTAAATATGCTGCTTCTTTCATCAGACCCTTACATTTCTTCCACAAGACCTGTACTCAATGCAGCACGGAGGAAAGAGTTAAGTTCCGAAGCTTTAGGTCTTATATCTATTAACACAGAACACCTTGAGACAGAATTTGTAGATGTAAGTAACATTGATCCAGAAGACACAGATTCTGACACAGATGCTGATATGGATGTGTCTTTTAATATGTTCTAATTGTTTTACAGAAACTTTGTAACTTATATGTATGTTAGGTACATAATACGTGTTTTTAAATAATTATTGTGTATGATAACTTGTAATATAGAAAAATTTGCCTTGTGTCTAAAAAAATAGTAATATTTATTTCGTGTGAATTGTTTGTTTAATCGCCTTTGTAGTTTATAATTATTATTCTTTTCTTTTTAAAAATAATGACTGTATTTGATAATTATGCTTTTACTTTAACTAAATATAAAAATGTAATATATTTTCATTATTATGATAGGTGAAATATTACATTAAAATTGTAACAATAATAGGTGAGTTGAAATATTATTTATAGGTCGTAATGTACCTTGTTTAATGAATAAAATGCATAAAGAAAATTTAAAAATATATTTTATTTTTTTTCACCTGAAGTCCATCGAGTGCCCCATATGTGCTATATGTCAAAAGATAGTAAAAAATAGGAACATTATTTATGCCGGAGGAAATAACGGGCACTCGCACGAGAGCCGAAAAATATCGATTTTCATGTTTTTCTCCATACAAATTAAAGTTCAAAAAATCTTTTCTGCGTCATTATCACCTAGGTTCATAAAATATGATATAGTTTGGGCTTCTAATAAGATTCTGTCTTGGTTTCCAACAAGAAAAAGCATGTTTAGAAAAAAAAAGTTCTATGTCTATAGGAAGGGCTTTTTCGATCCACTGTGCGGCGGTGGCCGCTCGCTGTTCCATCCCAACAATAACTTATGACTCTAACATTGATTTATTGCAACAGAAATGGCTATTGCCGACGCTACAGTATTGTTGTAAGCTGTTTCAGCTTGAGGCAAGGCATACGGTTTCCGCTGAAATGTCAGACACACTGCGTTGGCTAGGCCCTGTTATGCCCGTTGGCTACTTTTAATATTCCCGGGTGGGCCTGCCGTACAAAAAAAAACTCTATATTTTCATAATATCAGGTACAAACCAATGTTTTTACATTGCATAGCTATATATCACGGGTACGGTTGCGCGTGATGGCAGCAGCAATAAGTTTCCCGCGCGGCGTGCGTCGACGCGACCCTCGGCCTCCCCGGGCCCGTCAGGGTTCCACTCTATAGTTTTATAGTAAAAATATTAGAGTAGAAAACACTGCCTATGCTCGGAGCCGAATCAGATCCAGTACTCGTATCTGTGAAATAAAACATTAACGTCAAATAGGTTTTTCTTGCACGAATAACTTACAAGGTTGTCTGGAAGAGATCGCTCTTAGCGATAAGGCATTCTGCAACTCTGTTATATATCTCTTTTCTTGTATTTTTTTTTTCGTATTTTATTGGTGTGCAATAAAGTGTATTGTATTGGATAACTGGGGAAAATTGTATAATCATGTAAGAGCATTGTAATAAGCCTAGGCTGACAAAATGATAGATATGTAAGTGGCCAAGGTGAGCCTGTCCCGGACAACACAGGCCCCAGGGTGCGCCCCTGGGGCCTGCACCTGCCGACATTGTGTAAATCATCTCCACAGCTGTGCTACAGCTGTAAATAAGGTCAGCCTGACAATTGAACCGTTTAACAACAGGTCCTTCCCCTTCAGCAATCGTCGCTCGATCTTGGAGCTCGTCGACAACCCATCGACGAACTTAAACAATCACGTTATCAACTCAAACTTAGCTCAATATCAGCTATATTTTCAATATCTGGATCAGCAGAGGATTTGAACGGTTGAAATTGGATTAGGATTCTAAACCATCACCTAATTACCTATACTCACATAAGATAGATAGATAGATAGACAATGCTTTATTCATCACCTTATAAAACAGATAGTACTCATTAAATACCTCTATATACTTACATAACAACCCAAACGAAAATGAGTCGTATCGTTGTTTTTTTAATAAATTCACCAATGCGTTCAATTCAATATTCACATCCAAATCGATCATGGTCTCAGAAAAACTTAACTTTAGTGAGTGGGCAACAGTAGGTATACATAAGAGTAGACAAAAACTGTATGAACTGTATAGTGAAAAACAATACAACTTTAGCCAGTAGTTCAAAGCAAACGTAAAAATTGCTCAAAAATGTTTAGAAATTAAGTTAAAAACTAAAATGTTTAGAATTATCAAATGGCAAAATCAAATAATATTAGCTCAAAAATTAGATATTGTGAAATTGTAATAAAATCCACGAAGAAAATCAAAACTAGCGAGACTGGAAATTTATTAGTTTATTTGTTTTGATGATGATATGATTGCAATTTGACTTGACTTCTTTGTTTTTGGCAATATGTGACTGATTTGTCACTTTTCTGATTGCAATTTAAAGATAAATATATATATATATATATATATAGATAGATAAGATGATTGCTCAATCAAAAATGACATTGAAGTAGCCCAAGCATTTAAAAACTTTTTTACTGAAATTCCAATCTCTACTTCAAAGTGTCTAAACTCTTCTCAAGTAATCGCTGATTCATGCAAGAAAATGTACATAAATACGAAAATAAATATAAATTCAACGATGTCAATAAAAGAAAAGATATCAAAAAAGCCTTTAAACTTTTAAATATAAAGTAAACTGCAGAACTCTGGGGCATTTCCGCTATAATCATTAAACCATTAATTGATACCATTGCACCGTGCAATGGTATCAATTAATGGTTTAATGATTCGCTAGATCTGGTGCAATTTGCACCAGATCTAGCTTTAACTTATTTTAAATCAATTGCTTAGGCATTTCAATGGCAATGACCTGCTACATAGTAAGCAATTTGGGTTTACTCGCGGCAGGTCAACTACTGATGCCGGTGTTGAGTTAGTATCGCATATTTTTGATGCCGAAGAGAAGTCGCAAGATGCTGTAGGTGTTTTTTGCGACTAGTCAAAAGCATTCGATTGCGTACACCATGAAACATCAATCAGGAAACTACATCACTATGGAATAAGAGACACCTCTTTGGATCTTCTTACATCTTACTTGAGTGATAGGATATAAAGAGTTGACATTAATGGGAAACGGTCTGCGGGGTCTATAGTTACAATGTCCAAAAAACAAAAAAATCCGTCATCTTACAGACGTTGATACTTCTAGACTTGCTACTCACACGTCCAGCCGGATCGCCTGCACTAGCCTCACACGTCCGAGCTTCGCGCCGAAAAATCACGGCACCGCGGGGGCGCGGGGGCGCGGGGGCGCGTCCCATTTTAAACATAAACCTCTATATAATAATAAATCTCTATAAACTACTACAGCTACGCTCAAAAAAAATATACCCACAACAAGCTAAAACTATACGGAATCACTAAATGTATACATAGATCTAATTCTTAGAAATAATCGTATGGTCTCAAATAAATGCCTAAACTTGACAAAGTAGGTATAAATTTATATTTTTTTTCTTTCTTCCTTGTTTTTATACTTTTGTTTGCAGTTATACCTAATCTGCGCTATATACTATAAAACTAGATGACACAAGCTATTTTTGATACCAATCAATCACTACCTTTTCTTCCAATAATTACCAGAATAAACAAAACAAAGCACCTCTTCACATTCATGCTCGTTACAATGAGGACTCCGAAATGATTTTTATTTTGTTTTAAATTCGTCTTTGGTAATTTTTGTATTTGCACCTTGGCTTTTTACCATTCTACAAACGGAACAGGTATCAGAGCAACATATCATGACTCGAGAACCATTCCATTAGAGTGAAATTAGCCACAACACCAATTTTGCTCCGCGCAGAGAAATTTGCATCAAATGTGGCTCAGACGTTCAACCGATTTTTTTTTTTGCAACAAATGATGCTGGGACGTGTGAGTGGCTACTCTATTTCAGCTACTTCCATAGTGTTATGTCTTATGTTATGGCATACTGCTGTGGGGAATGCTGCAGATATAACAACGTATTTGTGCTGCAGAAGAGGGCTGTTCATGCATACCCTACGTGAAAAATTCAAAGAAATAAACATAATGACAGTTCACACAGTGGTACTATGGATACAATGTCAATATATTTATGAAAACTTTATGTACACTCATAGAAATATCAATCGGTTCCCTAAAAATAGCGACATATACATACTTAACATATAATTTAAATATTAGAAATAAGAATAAACTCGCTGTGCCCACAACTAGGCAACACAAGATTAATCAAGATTAATTGTATATTTTAAAGGGCAATTGTATTCGCTTCCACAACAAAACTCCAAGTGAGTTGCTAAAATTGTCAATAAATAAATTCAAACAAATTGTCAATTGTTCTTTGTAATAAGGTTTACTACAAAATATCAGATTATCTAGCTAGTGGATAAAAAATCTTGGGACGAGTTTTGCTCCAACTCGAAAACTAACAACCTAACAAGGTAAAGGTTTATTGTTCACTTCTTTACTTAACCTTAAAAATATTGAAGTGAACAAAAAATCTAAGTGATCACTTTATTTCCTAGTAATAGTTTGTAATTTGAATTTTGTGACGTCTCCAAGAGTACAGTAAGGTCTAAAGGAAATAAAGCACTTTTTAATAATAAAGCACAAAATTAAATATTTTATATTAGACGAGGGTCAACGCTCAATTTTGCTGGTCTGCAATCTGCTGCCTAGATACGAGTAGATAAATGTTTATTTATCCGCAAACTTCGTTTGGAGTTTTTTTGACCAGTTTTGAATTTGTGTGTACACTGCTATCATTATCATTATTAGAATTTGAACTTTCCAATTGTTTGAGTTCTAGCAAAGTAATTATATACATTTTGATATTATGTTTAAATTGTATTATACGACAGTATTCCTCCTCATCAAGCTGATACAAACTCCGTTAAAGTTGGAGGGACGTTAATCCTTTTACAGCTGTTATAAACTACCACAGCGGTACTATTCGTACATAGTTCTTTACTTTTTTTCTATCTCTCCGCTAGGCTAGTGTCACGTTGTAGTGGGTTGTGAACCCTAAAAGCGGTGTCCATTCCGCGCAGGTGGTGCCACTGGCAGCCTGCGGACGAAATAATCACAAATCTGCGCAGCGGGACTACGCTCTGTTATACTGTTGCATATTTATTGTCGGCTCTGCTCTTCCATGCACATTTTTGTTAAAAAAGGTAGCATTTTAAAAGATATGTTTAACTTGCGATACAATTTACGTGTGCGTTTTATGAGGAGAATTTAGAGCGCGCGGTCGGTGAAGTGGTCGCTTTATAGACATAAAGCGACTCTCAAGCTGCTCTTTAGCATATAGTAGGAAACCGCAAGCCAAAGATAGTTTGTGTGCTTTATGTTTAGCACACTCAAAATCTATTCCTTTGAGGATAGCTAGCTAATAAGTTTACCTACCCAAGCTATCTAATTAATAAGTTTACCTACCCAAGCTAGCTTGTTCATAAGTTTACTTAACCAAGCTACCTAACTAATAAGTTTACCTACCCAAGCTACCTAATTAATAAGTTTACAATCCCAAGCTTCCTAATTAATAAGTTTACCTACCCAAGCTACCTAATTAGTAAGTTTACAATCCCAAGCTTCCTAATTAATAAGTTTACCTACCCAAGCTAGCTTATTCATAAGTTTACTTAACCAAGCTACCTAACTAATAAGTTTACCTACCCAAGCTACCTAATTAATAAGTTTACAATCCCAAGCTTCCTAATTAATAAGTTTACCTACCCAAGCTAGCTTATTCATAAGTTTACTTAACCAGGCTACCTAATTAATATGTTTACCTACCCAAGCTACCTAATTAATAAGTTTACAATCCCAAGCTTCCTAATTAATAAGTTTACCTACCCAAGCTACCTAATTAATAAGTTTACCTACCCAAGCTACCTAATTAATAAGTTTACCTACCCAAGCTACCTAATTAATAAGTTTACTTACCCAAGCTTCCTAATTAATAAGTTTACCTACCCAAGCTACCTAATTAATAAGTTTACCTACCCAAGCTACCTAATTAATAAGTTTACCTACCCAAGCTACCTAATTAATAAGTTTACCTACCCAAGCTACCTAATTAATAAGTTTACCTACCCAAGCTACCTAATTAATAAGGTTACTTACCCAAGCTTCCTAATTAATAAGCTTATCTACCCAAGCTACCTAATTAATAAAATTACCTACCTAAGCTAAGTTTACCTACTCAAGCTACCTAATTAATGTTTACCTACCCAAGCAACCTAATCAATAACTTTAACCAACCCAAGCTACCTAATTAATGTTTACCTACCCAAGCAACCTAATCAATAACTTTAACCAACCCAAGCTATTAGGTAGCTTGGGTAGGTAATTTTATTAATTAGGTAGCTTGGGTTGGTTAAAGTTATTGATTAGGTTGCTTGGGTTGAAAACTTATTAATTATTAATAAGTTTACCTACCCAAGCTACCTAATTAATCTTCAAAAATCCATTCCAAGCTGGGTGTTTGGTGAAACTCGCGCGCGGCGGGAAAACCTTCCATTGAAGCTTGTCAAGAATACGCTCCCGCTCCCTAAGCTATCCACAGAGAACGCAGTCTTGGCGAGTTAATATCGAATAATGTAGATTGTCGTCAACCTTATGCAGAAGGCAATTTAGTCTGTCAATCGATACAAGCTCACGCGGAACTAAAGGTGCTAGCTAGGCTAGGCTAGGCTAGCTATCGACGAGAACCTGCCGTGCGTCCCGTCCCGTCCCGTCCCGGCGGCGCGCGGCGCGACTTAAGCTCGCGTCAAATGAGGCAACTTCTCGGTAGTTGAACTCCAACATAAGTTATTATAATGCTTCGGGAAACAAAGGTAACCATCAAATTCAAAGACGCCTTCATTATGCCGTTTAGGGTGGATAGTAGGGATAAGACGAATACTCGCATTCGCACTCGCGAATATTCGCAGAATTTTCATAATTCGCATTCGCAAGAATTCATGTGAATGTTTTGCGAATGTATAAGGCCAAAGAAATATCATCTACAGTAACTTAATTGAATTACGTTGGAAAAGATGAAAGGTATTTTATAGAAAACCACACACGACTTAAATTCCGGAAGTGAAAAGAAAAAAGAAAGAAAGAAAATATTTTATTTACCCTTAACCTTAAATCTACTACACAGCACACTAACATAAGATACTCATCAACCCTATGTAGCCTAATAAGCCTCTATGTAGGTGAGTTATTTGGAATGCTAATCAAAATACAGCACACTCTTTGAGTTTACAATTCGTGTTGGTGCAACCCATATTATAATTGTTTTAATAACATAAATCGTAATAGTTTAAAGGGTTGTTCCCAAAACACTCCATTCTATTGTTCTAAAAAGATAAGAATCATGTGCATTAATTCTCAAATTACTCCAAAGAATTAAATATTATAAATTTCAGTTTAAAAATATTGGCTTTAAGATTCATCCTACTCCATGAAACCTCTTCAACATAATTTCATGGAATTAATTTAATGTTCATTTATAATTATATACAATATTGTGACTGACTACAGTCATTATCATTAAACTTAGCATTGTAATTAAAATAATGTTTACTCAAATTTCCTTTAAACTGTATGTATATAAAAAAGTGTGAAAGAGACAGCGGCGTATCTGTTGTCGCGCTTATATTTACGACATGTTCTCAAAATGCAAGTTTTTTTTATGAGGTATGCAAAGCTGCTCAGACCAATGATCGCAATGGCTCATCTTCCAATTGAGTTTGTTGAAGATGGCTGGTAATAATGGAAGAAGCACCAAAAACCGAAAGTGTCATTAAATTTAATGATTATTTTGTTACCACTTGGCTTGAGAGTGCGTCCTTTCCAATACATTTTTGGAATTGCGAAGGACAACTTCACAGAACCACCAATTTGGTTGAATCGTGGCACAAGAGATTTAATAACCTGTCTAGTAAAAAACCACGCCTGCTTAAGTTTTTACAAACTATGAAAGATGAAGCTGTTCACTTTGAAAGATATCGTTGCACTCCTACTGTGAATAGAAGCCGACAGTCGTGATACAGGGACCATATACTAACTTTGATTATGAGCGAGTATAGAGAAAAAGAAGTAACAGTGTCACAAGCATTACAGAAAATAAGCAAATTATTTATTTTTGATTCTAACCTGAGACAGGATTAAAAAAGACTGATTTTTTATATTCAATTGTACTTTTAAATGATAACTTTTGCGTTAGTGAAGGCCTTATATGATTTTATTTTGTTTTAGCTAGGTATCATGTTTAATTGTATTCTCGTCGTTTATAATAAGTTGATTCAAACGCATCACTGTATTTGAATTACGTAAGTTCATACATCGCATTTTTTTGTATGTTTTGCTTAATTATTTTATTGTTTAGTAAATCTTTAAATCCATGTTTACATCCTTTTTAGATGATTATTTCGTTGTTGTATCTGATTTTAGGGTGGTCCCTATAAATTTGATTCTTGAGAAATTGCTATGTGCGCCATAAAACGTAGGTTTGTAAAAATTCATCACAATATGATCATTTTACTATCACCTAATGGTTTCCATGGCAACGGGCGTCAACAGTTTCATCCATGTGTCATCAAACTAAATTAGACTTGAACTATAACTAGATGCCGCCAGTGTAAACTTAATTTATTGCACGTGAACATAGACCTTCGGTCAGGGAAATTAAGGGAGGGGTGATTTCGTTCGTCCGAGACATAGATGCCGGAATTTTAAATCAGCTTATAGTTTTTAAAGCATGCATAATTATTAAGCTACCTACTTCAAATGCTACATGCATTTGAATAAAAAATTACAAATTAGTTACTGTGTTGTATTTCAGTTTTAGGTACCTCATAGTTAAACATATTTTATGACTAGAATTTTTGTACCTCACTGTACGTCAGCTATCGGAGTAGGATGCAACATAATTATTCTCTTGGAGTAAAATGAAACTCATTTTTATAGCATTTTTTTGCGTGGAGCAGTTTGAGAAAAAATATTGGAGTATTTTGGGAATAAGCCGTTCAAAAGATGGCGTCTGATTACCAATGCCCAATTGAAGGAAAACAAACCTGAAATATCAAGTTATGCATTTCGATTTTGCTCACTGTTTTTGAGCAGCAAAGTCACCGTTTTCGAGCGAGAGTGGTAAAAAAAAATTTGAATGTTGTTCGAGTTTTGAAAAAGTAAAACTAAAATGTCTTTATTTAGGAGTATAAAATACAAGGGTAGGAACAGAAGAGGGAAGCGAAGTGACCTGCAGAAGTCATAAATAAACTGTGCAGAGTTACAGAAAATAAACCGCCAAGTGCGAGTCGACTCGCACACGAAGGGTTCCGTACCGTAAAAATCAGGCAACTTTTTCAAAGAGCATCAAATTTTCATTTAATAATTAATAATAATAATAATAAATCGTTTATTTACTAAAAACACATGCAATAAGTAGAGTGCCAGTGGAACTCAAACTAATTTGTTCGGAGATACTTTAAATTTTCAGATTTAATTTAATTTCAATATTTATTATTATTACAGTTGAAGAGTTACTTAATTATAAATAATAAATAAATAAATAATGCTGGACAATCCACACAGCATCATCTAGCCCCAAAGTAAGCAGAGCTTGTGTTATGGGTACTAGATGAATGATAAACTTAATACAATATATAACATAGATAGATATTTTTTATTAAATATATAAAGTACCCAGAACACCC
This sequence comes from Eupithecia inturbata, assembly GCA_963662085.1. Classification (NCBI taxonomy): domain Eukaryota; kingdom Metazoa; phylum Arthropoda; class Insecta; order Lepidoptera; family Geometridae; genus Eupithecia; species Eupithecia inturbata. Next base: position 341,469 of record OY759180.1, on the reverse strand, counting down.
GGAACAAATATTTGCAGATCGTACAAACATTTGTCCCAAGGCGGGAATCGAACCCTCAACCTTCTGCGTCGCAGGCGGACCTTCGCCCGCCGCGCCATATCGGTCGTCTATTAGTGAATTATAGAAAGTTTCATAAGTCTTACAGAGATACAGCCTTGACAAATTAAGAGCAAAAATAGCCAAAAAAATCACATTTGTTGTATGGGAACTCCCTTTAATTTTGATATTCATTTTATTTTTATTATTTTTTGCTATACCAACAAGTGAAATACACATTATCTGAACATTTCAACTGTCTACCTCTTACGGTTCATGAGATATAGCCACGTGACAGACGGACAGACGGACAGCGGAGACTTAGTAATAGGGTTCAGTTTTCACCCTTTGGGTACGGAACCCTAAAAAAGCTTAGGCCACGGAACAGGGCTTATTTGATGCGCGTGTCGCTGTTTCAAAAAGTACATTAAAACAATCCAGAGTGAGAGTGACAAAAGTTTGATTATGGAGGCCATACCATCAGACGATAATCGGCACCAATATTCCATGACTTATATAAGATGTTAGAGAAAGCTTACGCTTGTCTAGCGGTGAGTGTCAAAGACTTGGCATCTCTTGCACTCAGGATTCTAGTAATTCACTCAACTCATATTACGTGGGTACTAAATCATAAAACGAAATTTCAAATCAGTTTGCGTTATTTAAATTCAAGATGCTTCCAAAATTAAGTTCCTACAAAATTCCTATTTAGAGTAAAGTCTTTGTGAAGTTGTTCATTGCTAAGGCAGCTCAGTGGTTTACAGCACAAGTACCTCTAGTGCAGTAGGAGTGCTCCGGCAAACCTTTCACGAATACCCCGGCGAGTCCCGGCTCGGCTCGGCGAGGCCCGCCTTGCTGGGCTGTAGCCTCCTCGTGCCTCGAGCCCGCTCTCGAGCGCCGACCTGTACAGTCAGCGCTGCATTTACACGGGCCACTCAGGATAATCTAATCGCCTTAAGACTTACTATCGGAACCATTTCCATCTTCAAGATTGCCCTGATGATGTAAGAACGTACATTTAGGAAAAATATCATAAACTTCTTCAAACAAACTTCATCAAACAAAGAAACATACAATCACAGTTAGAAAAAAATTAGAACTAGTATTTACAATTGAGCTAACTGCAGACTGTTGCAAAAAATCTACAGGTAGCTCAACTGATCCGTATCAATACTAGTTGAAAGTGTCCCCAAGACGCTGGCTACATTGCCCCGCTCTATGGCAATGCTGATGCTATAATATACAACTTTTTGATCTTATTAGGATTCCGTTCCTCAAAAAGAAAAAAGGAACCCTTATACGATCACTTATTGTTGTCCGTCTGTCAACCCCCTCCTCTCAGAAGCGCGTGTAGCCCACACTGTAGGTATCGAGTTGTAATTACCATCAAATACGAGTAGGTATTCAAGTCCGCGACCTCTCGGAGCCGTGATATTAATGAAACTTGTAAGTCAACGCAATCAAAAGTTACAGTCGTTTATGTCCGAATATTTAATAGGGCACTTGCCGTAGACCTAGAGTCATAAAGTTTGGCAAGAAGCAACGCCTTGTAGCACGAGTAAATGGAAAAATCTAAAATTGAAATTAGTTAAATATACTTTAAAAAAAATTTGATTCTGGCACGATCAAAACCTACTTCCCGTTAACCTAGAATCATGTTATTTGGCAAGAAACAAGGTCTTATAATTATACGAAACCTTCCGTGCGCAAGCACGACCAGCACATAACCTTTTTTTTTTAAATTTATTTTTAATCCGTTCACATTTAAACATTTTCCCACGTTTCATACGGAGAGCACTTGTATTTGAATGCAACTATGTCTGCTGCCATGTAGGTATGCAATCAGAAGGGAGTGCGCCCCCCCCCCCCCCCCGCGACCCCGCGTCCCCCACGCCTTGCGCCCCGGTCCCGGTGTTGCGGCGCTAAGGCGCTCATTCCGGTTTCTTTCATCGCCCATTCAGGAATTAATGAATAACGCGAGTTTGGGCGCTGCTGGGGCGGATTTAACAGAGCCGGTGTAATTACACCCGGATACCGGATTCATTAACGGTATTTAATGAGCTTTTAAGGAAGGACAGGTACCTACCCGTAGTGTGGGAGAAATTACTATAACGAAAATTTCAGAGAAACTGGAGTCTGATGAATAAGTAATGCTTGAAAATAAAAATTTTTAGAAGCACCCAGTGGACACAATAGTTTTGTCACGTTAAAAGTTTATTTAATTACAGTTAAGAAAACAGACAGCCACTAATGACTAATTAATAATAATAATAATAAACATGACCATTAGTCAACAGGTCAAACGTGGCAGAGGGAACTTGTCGGCTGCATGGATAGACTATAAGAAGGCTTATGATTCGGTGCCTCATACTTGGCTTGAGAGGGTCTTAGAGTTGTATAAAGTAGATACTACTCTAAGATCATTCTTGGGATCATGTATGAGGCAGTGGACCACTGTTCTTCGTCATCCAGGGAGCCGATTGGATCCAACAACCACCAATGATCTGATAAGAATAAAGAGGGGTATATTCCAGGGCGACAGTCTGAGTCCCTTGTGGTTTTGCCTAGCTCTGAATCCACTCAGTACTCTACTGAAAGATTCAGGAATAGGCTATCACCTTCGGAGAGATGGTGAGGTCATTTCTCACTTGTTGTATATGGATGACCTCAAACTATTTGCGTCGAATAAAACACAGTTAATGGCGCTTCTGAATATCACACAGATATTCAGTAGTGCTATTAACATGGAGTTCGGCGTTGATAAATGTGCGGTCATACAAATACAGCGAGGGAAAGTTGTGAATTCTAATAATTTACAACTTTCAGAGAGAATGTCCCTCAAATATCTCTCAGAGGGTGAAACCTACAAATATCTTGGTATGCCAGAAGCGTTGGGTATAGTAGACGGGGACATAAAGCAGTCGGTGAAGGAGCGCTTCTTTTGTCGCCTCACAAAAGTGCTAAATAGCCTTTTGTCAGGTGGCAACAAGGTGCGTGCCTTCAACGGCTGGGTAATGCCATTACTCATTTATACCTTTGGCATACTAAGATGGACTCAGACTGAACTAGACGCCTTGGACTGTAAGGTTCGTCAATTTTTAACCACTCATCGCATGCGACACCCCCGAGCTTCGGTAATGAGATTGTATATCCCGCGGAAATGTGGTGGTCGAGGCTTTTTAAACGCCAAAACCCTACACAACCGTGAGGTATGCAATCTCAGAAATCATTTTCATCAAGCCGAATACCAGATACATCGTGATGTGGTTGCAGTTGATAAGAACCTTACTCCTCTCTCCTTAGCTAACGAGAACTGGCGCAAACTTAAGGTGATGAGCATTCAGGACAGGAAGGCTATATGGGAGAGCAAAGAGCTGCATGGGAGATTCTACAAGGTCCTCACAGGACCTGATGTAGATCTCCTAAGCTCCGTAAACTGGCTACGCTTCGGTGACCTCTTTGGGGAAACCGAAGGTTTTGTCTGTGCAATTATGGATGAGGTGGTAAAGACGAACAATTACCGAAAGTATATAATGAAAGATGGCACGATCGATATTTGTCGAGCGTGTCATCTTCCTGGGGAGACCCTTCGTCATATACTTTCGGGTTGTTCGCACCTTGCTAACTCTCAGTACTTGCACAGACACAACCAAGTAGCCAAAATTATACACCAGCAACTTGCTCTCCGATATGGCCTTACTGGCCCTGAAGTTCCGTACTATAAGTACACACCGGCGCCAGTTCTCGAAAATGGCCGTGCCACGCTCTATTGGGACCGATCTATCATTACAGACAGGACTATTCTTGCGAATAAGCCTGATATTGTACTGATAGATCGGTTAGAACGGAGGGCGGTGCTCGCTGATGTCACCATACCACATGATGTTAACCTCGTTAAAGCTGAGAAAGATAAACTTAGCAAATATCTTGACTTGGCCAACGAGGTTGTCAGAATGTGGGATGTTGATTCAGCGACCGTCGTCCCGATAGTCGTTTCAGTTAACGGCGTAATAGCGAAGAGCCTCGATCAACATCTCAAGAGACTCTCGCTAGGAAGTTGGATCAAGGGTCAGATTCAAAAGGCGGTACTCCTGGACTCGGCGCGCATCGTCAGGAAGTTCCTCTCTCTGCAGCCCTAGTCACCGGCCGCTTAAGGCTAGCTTCGCGGCCGGTGATTCACCGTTTTGATATATTTTTTACTGTAGAATAGTTTTATAATATTTTATTTTCTATAGTAAAAAATGTATTTAATAACGAGATTTAAAATAAATGAAGTGAATAATAATAATAATAATAATAATCGCTGGACAATCCACACAGCATCATCTAGCCCCAAAGTAAGCAGAGCTTGTGTTATGGGTACTAGATGACTGATAAACTTAATACAATACATAACATAGATAGATATTTTTTATTTTATATAGAAAATACCCAGAACACCCGGAACAAATATTTGCAGATCGTACAAATATTTGTCCCAAGGCGGGAATCGAACCCGCAACCTTCTGCGTCGCAGGCGGACCTTCGCCCGCCGCGCCATATCGGTCGTCAATCGTAATTCATCCTCAGATGATTAATTGTCTAGAACTGTCGATCGGTTTTGAGCCGCACTTAAAAGAGTATTAGACACAAACTTTGACAAATCTAATACATCATCTAGCTTAATAAATCAATTGCATAGAGGCACGTTCGAGTGTATGAAGGGCAATCATGTCGCCGCCGCCGCCGCTGAAAGCACAATGCAGAAAAGTGATGCTCGTCAATAATTCAACAGAGTAGGCGTTACAATACGAAGCCGCCGAGCTAGCGCGCGCCCGCGACCCGGGCCAGTCTCCGTTACAATACGGGGCCGCCGAGCTAGCGCGCGCCCGCGACCCGGGCCAGTCTCCGTTACAATACGGGGCCGCCGAGCTAGCGCGCGCCCGCGACCCGGGCCAGTCTCCGTTACAATACGGGGCCGCCGAGCTAGCGCGCACCCGCGACCCGGGCCAGTCTCCGTTACAATACGAAGCCGCCGAGCTAGCGCGCGCCCGCGACCCGGGCCAGTCTCCGTTGCAATACGGGACCGCCGAGCTAGCGCGCGCCCGCGACCCGGGCCAGTCTCCGTTACAATACGGGGCCGCCGAGCTAGCGCGCGCCCGCGACCCGGGCCAGTCTCCGTTACAATACGGGGCCGCCGAGCTAGCGCGCGCCCGCGACCCGGGCCAGTCTCCGTTACAATACGGGGCCGCCGAGCTAGCGCGCGCCCGCGACCCGGGCCAGTCTCCGTTACAATACGGGGCCGCCGAGCTAGCGCGCGCCCGCGACCCGGGCCAGTCTCCGTTACAATACGAAGCCGCCGAGCTAGCGCGCGCCCGCGACCCGGGCCAGTCTCCGTTACAATACGGGGCCGCCGAGCTAGCGCGCGCCCGCGACCCGGGCCAGTCTCCGTTGCAATACGGGGCCGCCGAGCTAGCGCGCGCCCGCGACCCGGGCCAGTCTCCGTTACAATACGAAGCCGCCGAGCTAGCGCGCGCCCGCGACCCGGGCCAGTCTCCGTTGCAATACGGGGCCGCCGAGCTAGCGCGCGCCCGCGACCCGGGCCAGTCTCCGTTACAATACGGGGCCGCCGAGCTAGCGCGCGCCCGCGACCCGGGCCAGTCTCCGTTACAATACGGGGCCACCGAGCAAGCGCGCGCCCGCGACCCGGGCCCGTCACCGCGTCGTCGCCACGCCGCCGCCGCGCCGTGGAGCTCGTGCTACCACGCGCTTGGCACTTATCGTCTGTACACATGTACATATTGTACATACATATAATGTGGAATTAGTTTGTTAGTCAATTTGTTTCAGTAACAGGCTGTTGACTTGGACCACCAAGTAATCACTTTTTTCCAATTTCAAACCTTATCACACGGTAAAAATATTATAATCTCTGTGGGTTATAGTTTAGGTTTGTGAAGATTATGTTTGTTGGTGATGAGTGCCAGGTGAGACCACAGAGTGCAGCAAACACTGCTTTGAAAGCCCCAGTAACAATTTTCAATACAAATGCTACAAAAACGAAATGTAAAATTAATAATGCAACAAAATTGGTAACAAGTTCGCGTTTTGTTGTTCAATAGAATGTGGCCGGAACCAGGTAGGAGCTACGCTGAATTATATGAATGAATGAATAATTAAAATCATCACAGGTGTTGTTTACAGATTTAACTGCAAATTTTGCCAATAACTTGTTTTTGTGAGAATCATTTTACAAGTTATTCGGTTCTACTTTATAAACTAAACTCTTATTTATACGACCCTAAGATCTTCAGGCTTTAGTTCTCTTCGATAGCTGCCATAAATCCGCAAACCTCTGACGGGCCCGAATTGATTTCAAATTTATCTGCGCGACTCCTCGTACGTCACGGCTCCGTGCTCTAACGCACGCCACACGTTCCGTAGGTACATAACCTACTAACACTAGTACATTATCTCCTCCGGTTTTCCCGATATACAGTTTTACACAGGTACCTTCTTGTTTAACAGGAGGTTGTTAGTTACATAGCTAGAGTTGTGACCCGCACACGTAGATACGCGCTACTGACCGGGCTAGGCTACCAGCCGGACCCAACCGCTGCAGCCATGGACGAAGGGTTCTTGATGGGAACCATTCGTCCATGGAAGCGGTTGGGCGTAGCGAGACGTTACGTAGTTTTAAAATAGTTAGATCTACTGTTATACGATGAACATTTTTATGATTAACCCCGTTGCGTAGCGAATCGCTGAAGTAGGTAGGTACAGTCAACATGGAATAGAAATGTTGCCTTAAAGTGCGCATCAGGCCCGCCAAGGCCCCATGAAGGTCGACTTTGAATCTTATAAAGACTTAAGACTTCGTCTTAAGACTGAAGTTGGATTTATTTTTCTATTAGATAATGTGTTTTTAACCGAACGACGAAGACTACTGTGCGTTCCCACTAGAAGGGCCTGTATGAATGAGCGGGTGCACACTTGCTATTGCTGGATTGGAGAACTCCGTTGATGGGAAGATGACGTAGAATTGAAAGACTGTTCTGTGAGAAGAGCTTCTATATTTCCTTGCTGCAGTACTATCCAGTACTGTGCTATTAATAGTGGTTCACGGTAACAATTCACTATTACTAGTGGTTCACAATAACTATTCACTATTACTAGTGGTTCAAGGTAACTATTCACTACTACTAGTGGTTCACGATAACTATTCACTGTTAACTTCTTCGCATCCAACAACTGAAAATGTCTGAACGGCCGACAAGCTCGTCTTTTATACCTATGTCGGTCTTTGAAAACTTACTAGATAATTCTCATAACTTCTAGAGAACTAGTTCTGTCTCGCTCATTTATCTTATATATTGTCAGCCACCCCGTCACACATTTCCACGGTTTTCGGGAACCTAGAGGTATATGTATGTACCAAATAGGTACATACATAACAGAAGATTTTCAAATAGTTATTTTGATTCTTGTTTACATATTTTATACATTATGGCATAGAAAATAGTGATTCAGACGTGTGATGTTCTTTAGTGGTGTGCGGGCTTTTGTATTATTACTGTTTGTTCTCTAACTATTTGTGGGTTGGTTGAAATAAAAGAGTTATTCGATACACTGAGTGTATTCACTACACAGAGACACGAGCACAAGACATTTACGTTTACGATAGTCTATAATCCTTAGTTTAGGATATGTATGAACTCGGCGGCATGCGACGCCGACGGCAGGGGGTTGAGGAGTAACTGGTTAAACTCGGCTTAGCTACTGAAAAAGCTGAGTTGCCGAAACGCGTTTGCGCCGCGTACTTTAAGCTAAACTGTGTCACTACAGGGCCTACCCGCAAATTATTTAATTACATACTTACACACGTAGACCAGCTAGGTAAATAATAACTTTGTACTAAGCTGTGTGCGCCATAAGCGTTAGTAATAAAAAAGTAAATGATCAGCATTTTTATGTACCAACATATCAATAAATTCAGTCTGCAAGCAACCTCCGTGTCGGTCGGTCATTTTAACTCTCATCTTAAGTTTATCTGTATCAACCCCTAACAACAATATCAAAGTACAGGGTAGCATAGGCCTGTACAAGTGGTTCCGAGACTTCGTGACCGATGAGCAAGTGAACTACTAGGAACGAGTGTAGCTGAACACTTCTTACTCGTTCACTTGTGGGAACTAGTTCATTTTAGTAGGTACATCGTTCCTGAACTACACAAGACTATGAAAACATTTGTACACTCATAAAAATATCAATCGGTTCCCTAAAAGTTGCTATATACTCGTACCTACCTACATAATTTAAAAACTAGAAATAAGAATAAACTCGCTGTGCCAACTTCCAAAAGCTTCCAAAAACACTGACATGGACATTTTCGATCCCACATTTATAAATTTAAACAATGCGTAATCAAGTTGCTATATGGTGTTCAACAACAATGTTAAATAATGTTTATCTTATTTGTTTAATTTCAATTTGTTTTTTTTTTTTAACTAATTTGTGTTAATTTTTCTTAGATACAAATTTCGTTATGTAAAAATCTTGAGCTTTTATGGTAAATTTTAAATTTTATCTTGCAATATTTTTTTAATTTCTTGTTATTTTTGCATATTTAGGTAAAATCTACTACTTCGTAACAACAATGTACCTACTGTATTTTTATAGTATATATAATTAAATAAATAAATAATCTCTTGTGTAGCTCAAGATTAATGTATTGCAAAGAGAAACGTATTGCACTTCTACTAGAAAACTTCAAGTGAAATGCAAAAATTATCGGTAGGTAAATAAATTCTAACGAGTTGTCAAAACCTTTCTTTGGTTACTACAAAATATCAGATTATTTAGAGGATAAAAAAGCTTAGTACGGGTTTTGCTCCAGGTTGAAAAATAACAACTAACCAGCTAAAGGTTTCTTCGTCGCTTCTTTATACATCCGAAACACATACTACATACGGAAACGTCAGAAATTATAAATATCACTTTATTTCTTTTCAAGTGTTGGTACAGTGATTGTATTTAAGTGTTGGTACAGTGATTGTATTTAAGTGTTGGTACAGTGATTGTATTTAAGTGTTGGTACAGTGATTGTATTTAAGTGTTGGTACAGTGATTGTATTTACGGAAATAAAGAATTTTTTATTTGATTAAATGTGTCAAATAATCATTGCGTGTTAGGTTATAGGAACACCATGAAATCTGCCTAAAATTGGGACGAGATGGAGCTTAAGATCTCGTCTTTGTGGACCAACGATATCTGTGCCTGATTGCCACCATTCAATGAGGGAGGTAGTTCTTATAAAACGTCATGTTTCAGTGCACGAATACTTTATTATATTGCTGTAGATTAATATCAATCCCAATGATGCTGGTGGTAACGTTCTGCGGGCGCTTCACGAACCGGCACCGGTTCACGAACCAGCACCGGTTCACGAACCGGCACCGCTCCCGCACCGGGCGCCGCTTCCACCCAGGGCATCGCTCCCACGTTAAGAGGCATCGCTCCAGGAGGTCTGATAGGTACCCCCCCTTTGGGACGCATCGATCCACCAGCAGGCAAAGCTCCACCAATCAGCGGCAATATATCCTTTTCAGAATCTGAAATTATAATAAATTGACCGTGTGCCGTATGGTAACTGGGGGTAGGTGGAATCAAGTGCAATAGCTTGGTTATTTAACCCTGAAAATCCACTCGGTTTTTTTAAGAGTTTTATAAGATACCAGCTGCGTCCCGCAGCTGCGCCCGCGTGGAAATTGATTGCAAACTCCCAAGGGGTAGTTTTGTAAAAAAAAAATACGTGTATCATTATTTACTATATAGTTTATTACGAATCACAAACTTTAATAACCCGATTTACCCCATTTTCAGGAAAATTTTGAGAATTCCTCTAACACGTGTTTAATAGTTTTGTATTCTGAGTATTCTCTGTAACTTTATGGTTAACTTTATGGTCAACTAGCTACTGCCCGCGGCTTCGTACGCACTTTACAGGGATAAAATGTCTGTCGTTGGGATACCGTCTACCTCCCTGCCAAATTTCATTAAGATTCGTTTAACCGTTTAGGCTTAAAAAAGTAGCAGTAGACAGAGTTACTTTCGAATTTATAATAATGATTTGGATAAAATGAGTATCCTAAAAAAAAAATTTGGATTTGCGGTTAAAATTTTCAACAAAAGCTCGGTCTGCTTGAAACCCGCGGGCGTCCTTCCCTTAGGCATGAAGCCCGTGAGCCGTGGCATGCTTACGTGCTATGTTCGACTCAGAGAACAACGTGCAGTATTCGGTAGCGTAGACAGTCGCCGGCGACGTGCTGTACACCTGGGCTACGTCCAGGCTGAGCACCTGCAGCGAGGGTGGCGCGTCAACCGCGCACGCTGATACGTACAGCCCCTGCTTCCTGGTTTGACAAAACTGTCGACAACGAAGCACGTTCGCTTCAGTATACTATACACTAAACATATGCACACACACCCTACACAATTTAATATTAATTTTTAGACAATGTTTACAGTGCAGCATGCCTAAGCAGGGATCGCTCATCATGTTAAAACGGTAGATTCAATCATTTTCAACACACTTGCTCATAAAGTGGCTCTAATTTCACTGTTATCTAACTGTGACTTTTTCATTGCTATAACTCACTAGTAAGTTATAGATTTTTATTCAAAAAAAAGATCGTGTTCAATAGAACAAATAAATTAATGTTCCTATTGCTTGCTGATTTCATGCAACTTCTTATTTAAATAGATAATTTTAACTCGTACGTGTTTAATAAACAAAACTTTCACTCAGATATAACTTTTATTTTCTCTGTAATAAAAGAAAACTAAATTCCCCATTTTGTACGTGGTAGAATAGGCACAAACCCTATGCGCGGAAAATAAAAAAAAACCTCATCCCTTTAGTCTGTGGCTGATCGCAATGAGCACGCATAGGAAAACTGATTAATATTGCGAAACATTTTTCACAACTCGTTTTCACTGTTCAAATTATAGTTATTTATAATTAAAATGGCTACCAGTACTAGTTACAAAGAAAATGATTTATGTTGTACACTGCCCGATATAAGATGTGAAGCCCTTAACGTTATGGAAACTTTACTACCTGGAAACTCCAAGGAAAAATATCTATTATCTACTAAATAAAATGAGTTTTTATTGTTATTTTATTTACAAGTGTGTTGAAAAAGGTCGTATGATACACGTGTGTATTGATGATTACCGTCTTCGGATCCCTTAAGACCCTCGCCTACGGCTCGGGTCTCAATGGCGCCTCAGCGGTAATCACCAACATTACACACTTGTACCATAATGTACTATTATTTGCAAGAGTACATAATTCTCTTTTTGGCGGCATGATTTACAAATAAATGTTAGCTTTATGCACTAGAAAAGTGGTCTAGGTGATATATAATGTTTCGTAACGCTTACTACGTATTGGTCGCGAATAAACTATAATCTATAAGCGATCTAGCGCTGCATGTTTTGATAGTATGATTAGAGGACATCTAATTTTAAAGCGCTGCAGCAAATACTTGCCAGTCCACGGCACGCTTGCCCCGCGCAGTCCTCCCCGCTTTCATCAAGTTGCGACTGGTTTTTCGTTTGGTAAAGCTTCTTTATACGTAGTATTTGTAACACAATGGCTATAACTATAATTTTAACCCACAATGCCATTTTACTTTTTATCAGCCTAATTTTATTATAAATTCTATGGCTATTCGAATTTAAATAAAATAATACAAAATGCTAACCAAAAATTACAACTTATTCAAAAACAAAATCGAAGCCACGTTTACATCCCAGCCGCCAGATCGCGCCGCTACGCACGCCGCCTGGAAGGCGCCGGCGCGGGCGTGCACCGATACGAAGCCAGAGCGGACTCCTAGTAGGAAATAAATTCAATCTAAAATAATTAAGATATAATATTCATAATTTGAGCGAACTTACGTTATTGAAAATAATGCCTGTAGGTGTTTTAGCATTTACAGATATTGCTTCATAATTCAATGCATATCCATAAAGATTACCTGAAAAACAAAACGGAACATTTGCAAGCCATCCAAATGTGAAAGAGCCCTATTAAGTACTTACTTGTAGTTGTGGGTGTTTAATTCAATTCGCATAATGTAGGTACAACTAAATTGCCCGAAGCAAGAAAGCGATTTACTATAAAAAAAAACTATCGTAGTTTGACTAATTCATTACGAATAATATATAATAATAAATAATAATAATAAATAATATATACATACATATACATATATATATAATGTAAGCTTGCATCCGTAATTAATAAAGTGAATAAATGTGAGAGCTACTAATGCGTCCAAGCTCCTATTAAAGTAGTTTAAGGAGCTCCTCCAGCTGTGGAAACAATGCAAGGTATGTACACTCACCAATACTGGCGTTGGAGCAGTAGTCGGCGGTGGCGGAGGCGGCCAGCAGCGACAGACTGATCAGCAAGGCGGAGGCAGGCATGGTGGCGAGTGACTCCCTCGGCGCACGCGCCTCTATTTGTATGGCTCAGCTAATGTACCGTGCCCGAGCGACACTCGATAACATTAAGCATAACAAAACCATACAAATAAATAACATTTAATTGAGCTGTTGGTTCTCGAGATATAATATAATATATCAGCTATTTACATAATGCCTGCGAAAGTATATTCTGTATAATTAATAAATAACACACATGTTTTAAAAATTTCAGTCTCGCTGTTTGTTTCGGCAATTCCTGAAACTGTTGGACCGATGTTGTCGAAACTGATGTTATAGCGGGTAAATTAGGCTACTTATATTTTTGACTATTGTAGACTGTAAAATTCGTAACGCGCAAAAAAAAAAACTTGAAAGTGTTGCGTTTTAATGTAGGTATGTATGTAGAAGGTACTTCCACCACGGAAAGTACGAAATAACAACTACTAATGGATTTGGTATGCAGTGCCATTAAAAATAAATAAATTTGAAGTACTACCAAAGCTATGGATAATCGTTAGATTAGGTCATTCAGCACGGTGCCTCGTTACCAGCGCTTACGTCACGTTACCAGCGCTCACGTCACGTTACCAGCGCTAACGTCACGTTGCCAGCGCTTACGTCACGTTACCAGCGCTCACGTCACGTTACCAGCGCTCACGTCACGTTAACAGCGCTCACGTCACGTTACCAGCGCTCACGTCACGTTACGAGCGCTCAAGTTATGTTACCAGCGCTCACATCACGTCAGTACAATGTCTATACCTACCTAAAGTACCTATAGATCACGCAAATCTTTATGAATTAAGCACAATAAATTTATTTTTAATATTATGACATTTGACATTTTTTTAATATTCTTTGTTTTGTTTAAATCAATTTGTATTTTAAGCTTTAAGTTAATTCATATATAATACTGCAGTTTTTATGACATTTCTTGACTTGTAGTAGGTAATATCTCAATTTTATTTATAATTTCGGACATAAACAGCTAACTTAATGAGTAGTTATATAACTAAATACTGATGGCTATTTAAACATTTCCATAAAAATCGACTGAAAATACATAATACATAATTTATAATACTAAACAAAGTTACAGGGCGACTACTAATGGCTAAATTATTATTAAATAAAAGTTTGTTCACAGATAGGTAAGAAATTTCTAAACATTTTGGTTTATTAAGTGCCAAAAGAAAACTAATCAAGAAGACCAAAAATTCTACCACTCACTATAATTTTTAGTTTAGTGGGAGGATCTCTGGAAAGAACGTTAAAACATTTGCATGATCTTATCAAAAATGTGTTCTGTAGTTGGTTTTACACGTTGGAATATGAAAAGTCTTTGGGTACCTGTGAGTTCTAAAGTTTGTGTTAAGTCCGAGCTGTTGCAGCAGCTCTGCGCAGTCTACTTTGCTATTAACAATGCCAGACAGATAACTTAGATCCGCTATGGCTCTTCGTTCCTGAAGAGTAAGAAAATGAAATTTGCGACATCTCGTATAATAATCAGGCAAAACATTTTTTGCCCGAAACTGCACATATCGTAGGAATCTTTTCTCTATGCCTTCCAAGCGAGAGATTTATATATCATAGCTAGGGTTCCATACCTGCGAACCATATTCCAAGTGGCTACGCACATAAAAACATGTATCTTAAAAGTTTTTACACTAAAGATATCGCGGCATATTCTAAGACATTTAACTCATTTAGCTAGGTCAGTCTAACAGCTTGGTCACCACGGATTATCGTGTACTAGGGCAAACAGTCGGATGTCTCGTCATGCCAGCCTTAACGACGTCATCCGGCGGGCCTTTGTCACCGCTAACGTACCAGCTATTCTCGAACCGAATGTTCTGTTGCGTGACGATGGTAAGAGGCCCGACGGCATGTCGCTAGTCCCATGGGAGTTGGGGAGGCCCATTGTGTGGGACGCTACATGCGTCGACACACTAGCGCCTTCCCATCTTCCGAGGACATCCGTAAGGGCTGGTACGGCGGCAGATTTGGCCGAGGATCTCAAGAGACGCAAATATGCGGGTCTCGACAGAGCCTACACATTTGCTCCCTTTGGGGTCGAGACTCTGGGTCCCTGGGGTACCGAGGCTCTCCGGGTTTTCAAAAGTTATCTGAGCGTCTGGTCGACGCGACGCGTGACCCGAGAGCGGGCAGGTACCTGGCGCAGCGCATCAGCATTGCCATACAGCGGGGCAATGCGTCTTGGGGACGCATCCGACTGGTTATGGCTCAGCTGAGCTACCTGTAGATTGTCTGCAGTTAGCTTAATTGTTTCAATTGTAAATACTAGTTCTAATTTGTTTTTATTTTTGAATTGTAATTTTCTTTGTCAATAAAGATTTAAAAAAATAAAAAAAAAAATTAGCTAGATACTCTTAATTTTATTTTATTTCTGATATATTTTATTTTTATTTAAATATGCTATATTACTAGCTGTACTCGCGACTTCGTTCGCGATTGCCATACCTGCCGACTAATTAGGTATTCACATTTGACCACAGCTTCTCTCATTATTATTAGTATTATTTAACGGGTATCTAACGCGTTTATTTACCTATTTTTCCCGACGTTTCAACAGCTTTACACACTGTCGTGGTCACGAGATGACTGGAGGACTGGAACTACCGCCTCTGCGAAGCGTTAGGAACAGAACTAGTAATGTCCACCTGCACACTCGGTCGACACACAACACCAGCTGTGTCCGCGACACACTGAGAAGCCGGTCTACGACGAGTACACTTGGCTATAACTGGATTCCACGAGGCAGAGAGTTTGTAACCGTCGTCACGATTGAAATTAGGATATTTATTAATTTCAATCGGTTCCCGAACCATTCTCTCGTAGTAATGCCTTTCATTACAGATGACTTGCGGTTTGTGTAATTCAATCCAGTGATTGGGTCCTGAGTCTATTACGTGCTCAGCTATTGCCGACTTATTTATTTGTCGATGTTTGATCGCTGCTATGTGTTCCTTGACACGCTCCGCGACCGTGCGTTTAGTCTGGCCTATGTAGGAACGCCTGCAGCTGCAATCGATCTTGTAGACTCCAGGAACTTGCAAGGCCACTACGTCTTTTGGTGTTCGAAGTCGCTTCGCCATCTTAGTGAGTGGAGTGTAGATCGTCTTGATCGAAAACTTCCTAAGAATGTTTCCAATTTCGTCCGTCACTCCTTCACATAAGGCAGAAACGCCGGCTCTCTTGCCACTTCAACATGTTTTTCTTTGCGCCTCCGATTGGGTTGCCATCTGATACTAGTCTTGTAGCCATTTCGTTTCAGAACCTGAACATGTTCTAGCTCACTGCTTAGGTGTTCAGGGTCACAGAGAGCTCTGTTTACTAGAGAAGATACTACTGAAGTTGAAGTTGACTCCAGATGTGACGGATGGTGGTGTGACGCAGCGTTGAGATATCTGTACGTGTGTGCCGGTTTTCTGTATACCGTATGTGCTAAGGTCCCGTCAGATTTTACCATCACGTTTAAATCAATGAAAGCCAACGATCTAATCTTCTCCATTTCGTGCGTACACCTGATTTTAGGGTGTATGAAGTTCAGATGCACCGTCAGCTGATTCACCACCTGGTTACTTCCGTTGATTATACAAAACACATCGTCGATATATCTCCTCCACAATTATATACTTTTTATTATTGGGGACCTTAACTTGAATAGCGCTTCACAGAATATTACCCATTACTATTGCTACTTTTTATCGTTCTGTAATTTAGTGGATAAAAACACCGTACTCAATATAAACAGCCGCGTGTTAGATGTAGTTTTAGTCCAGGAGAACGACGGGGTGCGTGAGGTAGCCGTCACCAGCACGGATTGCCTCGTGCCGATGGACCGCATCATCCATCTCTTGACATTGAGTTCGTGATAGACTCGACTCGTTGTTCGGACCGATTGGAACCCAGTAACGTTAACCCCGATAAAGATCGGAAGTTCAATAAATGCAATTATGTGCAGTTATTCTTCTCATTAGCAGCGGTTTCGTGGGATAACGTTTTAAATTGTGATGATATCCCAAATACAACATCTCTACTAATAACATTTATAGCATTTTAATAATTGCATAGGTAGTACCTAAGAAATGCCGTAAGAAGTCCCTTACTCCGAGATATCCTGTCTGGTTTACGCCGGACATAATTCGTGATACGAAATAATAAACCAAACTACACTCTACCTGGAGGCACACAAAATTGGAGCAGGACTACAGGGTATTCTCGGAGCTCAGGGCTTCACTGAAGTTTCGTGTAGCGTCCGCTTATGCCATACATATGAGGCAGATTGAAGACAAAATCTCAATAAATCCACGTATGTTTTGGAACCATATTTCTAGTCTACGAAACAAGCTTATGTTACGTACAAGGGTGTTGCATGTTCGGGAGTTACTCCAGCAAAAGCTTTTGCAGGCTTCTTTGCAAGCGTACTTCAACCTGATATACCAGTCCTCAATGCTCAAACTGCTAACAGTAATACTATCAAACAAGATAGTAATTATATAAATATATTTGAATTTGCAACTAAGGATGTAATCCAAGGTATAAATAAATTAAAGCCCAGTAGCTCTATTGGACCCGATGGTATTCCTCCAGTTATCTTTAAACAAGCGAAAGCGCATTTTGTGAGTCCTTTAAGACACATTTTCAATTTGGCCCTGAGAACTGGAGTTTATCCTGCGCTATGGAAAGTATCTAAAGTGACCCCAATACCCAAGACCTCGAACAAGCTCCCAGTTGAAGAATACAGACCTATTACGATCCTGTCCGTCACCTGCTAAAATCTTTGAAAACATACTCCACAATCTTATCTACTCACAAGTAGAAAAATATCTATGTAACGCGCAGCATGGCTTCAGGGCAAAGAGGTCAGTTAATACTAATTTACTGACTATAGTAAACTACATCTCTACGCAACTAGACAGAGCGCGTCAGGTGGATGTACTCTATTATGACTTTCGAAAAGCATTTGATACGGTAAACAATGACTTACTGCTGGCGAAGCTAAGCTCCATAGGCTTTGCTCCCAACCTCTTACAGCTCATTGCCGACTATCTGCGTAATCGGCAGCAGTATGTCAGATTCGGCATGTACGAATCATTGCCCTATAAAACGCGATCCGGCGTAAGTCAAGGGTCGGTTTTAGGACCACTCCTGTTTTTGACAATGGTCAATGACTTACCAACCGTTCTGCGATACTCAAAGTGCCTTTTAAATGCCGATGACCTAAAGCTCTACGCGACCATCAGCACTCTCGCCGACTGCTTAGCTCTACAACGCGATATTGATGCGGTCTATCAATGGAGCGTCAAAAATAAAATGAAGTTCAACCCATCTAAGTGCTCTATCTTGACTTTTGGTCGCATGTGGCACCCTTAGCGTGATACTATTAATATTATTAAGAAACTAAATATTTATAACCACTACCTGTATGTCCTATAACAAATTTAATCTTTTACAGTAATGATTAAGCATATTTTTTTTTGGGCGCTAGGCGCTAAGAATTAAGCACTGATTGTTTATGCCATATATTTTATGATATAAAATAAAAATAGTTACAGATTTAATATTTACACTATATATAATCTAAACTTACTATTTGGTGCACAAATAGTTAGACTATTGTTTCTCACCAAATGACACCAATTAAATAATGAAAGGACGTAACAAACTCAGATTAGGATCAGGATTTAATTCTGAGCTATGAAACTTGGCATTTGTCTAAAGTTTCAGCTCTTTTATCGGTGAAGCCACTATGAACGAAGTTGGCTAGTTTTCACATTTATGTTTTTGATTAGATTGAAGTCTACAAACTAGTGACCTGTTTCACGTATTGTATGTAGATACAACACGGACGGGCGACGGCGACGGCACAGCTGAGGGGCCCGACGTTACGTCCTTTAATGGTACTTACTTACCTACTATTGCAGCTCTTAGTGTTACTGTAAAATAATCCCAGCGAAACAATAAGTGAACCCGTTCAGACATCGATCCCACTGCTGTGTGCGCATACGCATACGCACGGTGTCTCCCAGCTGCAGGGGCAGGAGCGCGGGCCGGGCCGCGGGCTGGCGCGCGCGACTCATCAGTAATGTTATTCAGCAGACAATGTGCTGGGATCTTGACGGGATCTCGGCGAAATTGTGTATGAATGTAATGCGATACATTTGATGCTTGTTACGCAGCAGTGGAGTGCAGGAAGGAGGTATCAGTGAACAGAGGTAAACAGTTCGTGCGGTACCTAGCTACTGTCAAATGAACGTGCGGAACCTAGCTACTGTCAAATTTTGTTTCAAGTAGATTAAAATTATTAGACATACTATTAGTTTAGTGGAAACATTTAGGTAATGCAACTGCCTAGTGTGTCGAATCTACCTAGATCAATTTGAAGGTTGCGGGATACAGGGGGTGCAGTGGGGTGCGGTGGGGTGCAGTGGGGTGCGGTGGGGTGCAGTGGGGTGCACCCGGTGGTTAATGTAACGGGGGTATTAGTTCGCGAGTTAACGAGGGTATTGAACCTCGGATGCCGGGTTATTAGACAATTTACAAATTGGAGAAGCCGATATTTTGAGATAATCCGGTTTATTCCCTGAATAAGAGTTTAGAATATCGGAGATCGGTTGTTGCGGTCGCCATCGCAGGTTAGTTATGAAGAAGTTGTAATTAGCACTCATCGATAAAGACTTAAGTCAACATATGATAGCACTTGTTATTTTCTGAATTTAGACAAGTATTAGTTAAATAATTGCTGTTCTTGTATCTTACGAGTGTTGTATTATATTATTTATCTACAAGTACTTACCACTCGCCTGTTGCCTGGTTGTAGCAAACCTCCTTGTAATTAATCATTATTTTTTAGTAATTATTGTATTGTGCTATCTTTTGTAGGTATTATCTAATTTATTCATCACATTATTTAAGCTAAAATTTTATTTGAATTTTGATTTTATTGTGACTTTTTTGTATATTTTATGGATGTATTATCTGAAATATAATTATAAATTAATAATAATAAATAATACGTTGTAGTTAGCGAGCCAGGGCAGGCGGTCTAACAAGTCGGTAGGCGACGCGGACGTCTGCCGGCGCAACACCTGCAGGCACCTGCAGAACTGCTTCCTGGCTGCGGCGAGTCGACACTACACGCATCAACGGACCATTTCATTATAAAATAGGTGTTAGAACTAGCTCCTAGGATATTATATAGATTGGATAAGTTTTACGTAGAAGCACCATTACTTTTGACTGCTACCTTGAGTGTTAGATCTCACTCGATCGGAAACGGCTTTCGGCGGTTGGGGTATGGCTTCATCTCTCTCTCTCATCTTTAGTTTATTATCATTACTGACTGATTTGACTAATCAGTCAGTAATGATAATAAACTAAACTCCCTCAAGGATCTAGTTCGACATAACCAGTAACCCGGTAGATATTTTTTATATTTAGAGGTATGTATAGAAATATTCAGAACACCCGGATCAAATACTTGCAGATCGTACACACATTTGTTCAAAGGCGGGAATCGAACCCGCAATCTTCTGCGTGACAGACGGACCTTCGGCCGCCGCGCCACCTCGGTCGTCAATTAATTTTTTGATTATATCTAATGTTATATTAGTTTAGTTAGACAAGGGCTTACACGAAGCTCGAATTAACTACCTACTTTATTAACTACCTACTTTATTTGCAATCTAGATATTGATTTCATATGTAGGTATACAAGGTTTTGGAAATTGGTAATGCTTATCTAATTGTGTCCTTGACTGTACTTACATAATCGACTCGTTCAAATTTCGTAATGGTTACAGCACTGTGAAGTGTTTAATTTGTCACGTTTGTTTTCCTGAAACGCTTATGATCCTTATCGTCAAGTTTAAATGGGAAGCAGCTACCTGTCAGCATAGCCAGGTGACTCCTGTACCCACCACACACCACACACCACACCCACCTCCAAGTTTATATTATTTGCTTTGTATGTGTATAATCTTAGATGAACAAGAAGAACAAGTAGAAAGCGTTACAATTAACTCCGCCCGCCCACTCATCTCTCATTTCCCGCTCATTACCCTATCGCGGTGGAAACCCGGCTTAAGAGGGTGGGGGGACCGCGATCAACACTGGATTCTCACATGTGAGGGTTTGTCTCACCCCCCCCACAGAACTAAGTTGGGGAGCTGCGATCTGCACTGACTTGTCACAAGTGAGGTTGTGTCTCACCCCCCACCGAACCAGGCTCCTTGCGATGGTTCCCAGACTGCTGCTAGTAGCAATGTTGTCTCAAATATCGATTGAGTCAAAGCTTCAGCTGTATTTGGAAGCCATGGGCTACATCAAGGCCGCTGCTACAGGTGCCCCGGTCATGCAAACGGCCCCGGAACACGCCGGAATCTTTACAATCGTTACATCCGCTCGAGCCGGCTAAATAACCTATAACCGCTACGATGCGACGTCGTTATTATTTGCAAACGGCCCACGCCGGGCCGGGAATGGATTTTGGTAGGAGACTTTCAGGAAAATGTATTTGAAACCAAACTATGTTTGGCAATAAGCTATGGAAATGCTAGGCATTTTCCTTTACTTCTTCACATCACACTAATTACATTTTAAATGCGACAGTCTCGATCCATGCATGTTTGTCTTGTTCACTTTAAAACTATTGGTTTCGACTGAAACTTTGTAGAGATGTAGTTCGAGACCGGCCATAACTTATAGAGTGCTTTTTATTATTTATTTTTCGGATAATCGACTGAAGCTACGGGCACTAGCTAGTATTAAAAAGTGGTTTTATTAGACCTTTTCCAATTTAGAATTTAAATCATAAAATTTTCATTTAATTGGTACGCTAGATTAAGCTTCCAATTATCTTCATAATTATTTATAACATTTGTGAACAATATCCCCCTCTTCCCCTGAACACATTCCTGCGGCTCCCTATCCGGCCTCGATATCGCCTTCGCCCCGCTCCCCCCGTCCTTACAGCAGCGCATCAAATAACCGATATAACATAAAAGCCATTAAAGATTCTGTATCATTAATCATTTCCTTCCAATCGCTACTCTATCCACTTCATACAATCTCACCATGCTAACGAGCCGTTTTGAACCTTATTACAAGGCATCAAGTACCAAAATGTTATTTGATGGTGAGGCAAGCAGTAGTTTGGAGGACTTTCAGTTATACTGTGGGGGTGGTAAGGATGAGTTTGGAGCGCATGGAGGTGTGTAGTAATTAATGTCGAGGCAGTTGATGAATTCAGGAAGTTGCTTGTTGGAGCCGAGCCGAGCCGAGCAGAGCCGAGCCGAGCCGAGCCGAGCGCGCCCACAGTGTGCAATCGGACCACCGATGTATTGCATTCAATTACCTATCACAGCGGTTCTCAAACTTTTTTAGCGACGGATACAGAACTCGGTAGAAGGGCTTTTTAAAAAATTTGCTGTTTTTTTGTTTGAAGGGTTCCGCAACTACACATTCAAAATATTGATTAAGTAGTTGTTATTCAAAATAACTGTTCACGTCTTCGATAAAAGTAAAAAAAGGAGAGATGAGGCACTAGCTTCTTGAAGGTGGAAGGCTCAAATAAGGTGCAATTACGAGTAGGTCCACCCACCGCAGTCATAGTCGGACCGGGGGGCGGTGCGGCAGCGTTTGTGTTACACGAGCTTGCTACGACGAAGTAGTGTGATTTATTGACTAAAAGAGTACAGCAATCCTCTCGTGTTTGTTCATCATGATGACTCTTGTAATGATTGGATTCACTGGATAAATATCGAGCTCTATAAGCTGGCACAACATTCACCTGAAATGACTATTATTGACATCAATCTATTTAAAAATAGATTTTTAGCATCTAAGCTCCTAATTACAAAGACATTTTGTAAGTACTTAAGCAAAATTATTGTGCATAATCCATCTTTTGAATTCACACATACATATGATAATTTAATTGTTGTAAAAGATTGTGTAATGTCATACTCTACTAAAAATAATACTTCAAAAGTCGTTTCCAGGAGTTTTGAGGCTACTTCTTTTTTAGACAACCCTCAGAGGGAGCTGGTTGTGACCTAAACAAATTTAAAAAATGCACCAAAACTGTTGTAGCATAGGAAATAAGATAATACTATTGGAAGGACTTGTAGAGACGTACTTGCCTCATGCTCTAATATTAACTGAAACGTGGCTATCCCCGGATACTGTACTAAATTTAGTAATTAATGGCTATACCCATGCCAATTTCTATGTAAGAAAAAGTCGTATTCATGGAGGAGTTTCAATTTTAATTAGAAATAATTTGAAATGTAAACGTATCCCCAGTATTGATACGTTAACTCTAGAGTATGAATGTGAATTGACTTCTTCAGAGATTTGCACTCCTTAAGATTCAATATGGATTATAGGTATTTACAGAACACGGTTAGGTGACTTAGCAAACACGATCGAGGTGCTTACAAAACTCTTTGATGTACTATGTAGCTGGTCGAAAACAAAAATTATCATTATGGGGGATTGGAATGTAGACTTTCTACTTAACACACCAAATAAAAAAGTTTTAATTGATTTAATCTTAACTAACGGTTTCAGAAATGTAGTAAATTTTGCCACTAGAATTAAGAATGATTCTGCTACCTCTATTGACTGTGTAGTGACAAATATCCAACGTCATGCCATTCATGTAACGCCCTTGGCTACAGCTTTGTCAGATCATGACGCCCAACTGGCTAGAGTAGAGCTCTTAAGTCAAAGAACAGAAAAGTATAGATATGTTGAAGCACGTTCTTTCAATATCCAAAAAATAGAAGAAGGAGGAATCAAATTTTCATAACTATGATAGTAATAGTTTTACAAAATTTATGAACAAGATGCTATGGAATTTAAATATTTTTTTTCCAGGTAAATTAAAACGAGTTAAAAATGAACAAAAATGCCCTTGGATAACTGATATAATAATTAGATTACAAAATGACATTAATCACTTATTTTTAATTCACAGACAGTACCGAGTGTTAATTACTAAAAAAGGCATTATCAGTACAAAAATTCAAAATCGAAATGATCTCATTAAAAATGAAAAAATTATCTATGTAGAGCGCCGCATTATGAATTCAAAAAACCCTAAAAAGAAGTGTGGAACATTGTAAAACAAGAAACAAATAAAGCTATAAAAGAGTGGGAGTGGGGTCTTGGAGATTTTCTGATTTTCTGATTTAATTTGTGTAACATAACAAATACACAAATTAAATCAGAAAATATTGCAGATTATATTAATGACTATTTTATTTCGATTGGTAGCGGACTTCAAGAATCAAATAAACCTAATAAATTAAATGCAATTTTATTTTTAAGAAAATACACTATACATCAATATAATTTATCCTTTAATTGTTTAGACCATGATGCATTGATGAAACTGGCAAAGAAAAAGATTGACAAATCCAACACGAAAGATCTGTATGATCTGTCGGGTACCTTTCTGTATCAAATTATGTCCTATTTAAGTGAACACATACTTTTCCTAATAAATAGCATTCTTACATCGAATTATTACCCAGAATCGCTCAAAAAAGTAAGAATAACACCCTTGTGTAAAGGAAAAGGAGAAATATCAAACGTAAAGAACTATAGACCTATTACAATAGTCCCTAGTATATCGAAACTCGTAGAATCAGTTCTGTCTGACTCCATTATAAAGCACTTCATAGACAACAAAATTTTGTCACATAGTCAACACGCTTACAGAGCTGGTAGATCAACAATATCGGCTACACATTGCTTGATAGAAAAAGTCATGAATCATCTTGAATTAAAGAAAAAAGTAGCAGGAGTTTTCTTGGACTTATCAAAAGCCTTCGATTCTGTAGATCATGAACTACTGTTAGAAAAACTAAAGGTTTTTAAAAGCTAAAGGCTTGGTAGGAGACAGTTTAGACCTTATTAAATCTTTCTTAACAAATACACAACAAATAGTAGAAATAAAAGTAAAAGGAAACCAGCTTCGATCAGCTCCCAAATGCTCTACCATAGGCGTTCCTCAGGGATCCTCGTTGGGAAATACCCTGTTCTTGGCATTTTTAAATGACATAGTCCACCTTGATCTCAAAGGTGACATTATTCAATATGCGGATTACACAACTGTAATTTTAGCAGCAGAAAGTAGAGACGATCTAATAAGTCAAATAGGGGACACGATAGCTAAACTGGGTAATTGGTTTGAAATGAATGGCTTAAAGCTAAATGAAGATAAAACTGACATAATATTTTTACTACGATGGCAAAAACGGTGGATGGAGTACCAGTAAATATTATAAACGGGAATAACATAGTAAGTTCTAATTTAGTAACAATGTTAGGTTTTGAGTTAGACCCAATACTGTCTTGGAAACAACATATTGACACAACATGCAAAAAAATGGCTAGAGGAGTTTATGCATTAAAACAACTGAGACTTATTACGTCAGAAAAATCCCTTAAAGAGATAGGTATTATGCCTATATACACTCTATAATGTCATACGGCATTATATTATTCGGTAGCTCCACAGACTATGAAAGAGTTCTGAAATTGCAGAAGCGTGCCATAAGAGTATTAATAAAAGCTAAATTCAGGGAATCATGCCGAGAACATTTTAAAAACCTTCGCATACCAACATCAGTAGCAGTCTACATAATGGAGGTAATTAAGTTTGTCAGGATACATTTAAGTGATTACACTATAAGAGTGGATAGTAGTAAACGCACCGCGCGAAACAAAATGATGCTAGAGCCGATCACGCACCGACTAAGTATTCAAACAAGACTCCCTAAAATAATGAGTCAAAAACTCTATAATAAGCTTCCCTTAGGTTTGAAGCTAATTAAAAATGAAAATAGATTTAATTTAGAATTAAGAAAACTTTTAATTGACAAAACGCTATATAGTATCAAAGAGTTTTTAGAAAACGATTACAGTCATCTGGACATCAATTATACTGCGAATTTACCTGACACTCTCGTAAATTCATCTAACCTAGACTCAAATATTATTTAAGGACCATATTATTTAAGTTTATCTCCCGACTATTGCCTCTTTACAGCAAAATTGTATTAAACATTAATGACAAGTCATAGCCTATACATATAATTAAGTATATTTTGTATATTTGTTATTTGTGTACCTATTGACAATAAATGATCTTTATCTTATCTTATCTTTATCTTATTATAGCACAAGATTGGAAATGTAACTGTGAGCGAGTGTTTGCGTGCAGTTGTAACACAGGCCAGTTGTTGAGTAAGCGCTGGGAGATACGTTCTCCCAGCGCTCCCTTATCTACAGATTTTACTTATATCGATGGTTCAAGTGCTATATTTTTTTACTGTTTATCTTTTGGCGTGTATTAAACACAACATAAATTGAAATAATATAATGATTTAAGGTACATTTTCAATAAACTTAAAACAGATGAACAGAACGCAAAATAGATGGCGCAATAGAACGTGCATATTTAAAAAATTATTAAAAAATTAACACAAAAGGTAAAGTTAAAATAAAAGTGAGGAATTTTAAAGTAATAAATAAATAAAATAAAATAAAATTTGTTTATTTCAGATAACATCATGATCCATAATTTGTTAGTAGCAGAAATCTCTTAAATTAAATGTTAGTACTCTTAGTGTTACCTACAACAAAGTTAATAAAATGAAATATACAAGTTGAAATTAAATTAAATTATATAAAATTAAATTAAAAACAAATTACTTATTATAAAAATTAATCAAATTACTTAAAGGAAATCAAATACAATTAAATTAAAGCATAAAATTAATATTAATCAGAATAATGTATCACAAATAAATAAACGAATTGAATTGAATTGAATAATTGTTTAACAAATGAAATTGATTATGTACATATTTATTTATATAACTGTTCGCACAAAGTGCTGCCATATCGGCGAGGCAATTCTGCCGGCTACAGTTTGTAGGATGCTGTTGGGGCTATCCCGCACTCTGCGCATCAGGGATGCCGTCTTTTTCCGGAGGATGGCAGCAAACCCATCCGTCTCATACTCAGCAAACATCCCTGATGCACTGCAGAAACGAGGCAGTCCCAACATCATCCTAAAGATATTATTATATTGCACACGCAGGGCCTCCAGCGGTCGTTTGGTGTAGCTTACCCATAGGCTCCCGGTGTAGAAGCTTTGACAGTACGCTTTAAACAGCGTTAGTTTTACTTCTTCTGTACACCGGGAAAACCTACGTATCAGCATATTACCTCTTACCGCTAGAGCCCTACGCTCTCTTTCTATGTCAGCATTGTCCCTAAGGTCGTCGGTAATAAAATGTCCGAGATATTTGAACGAAGTTACTTTTCTAATGCTCATGCCGTTTAGGGTTACTTCTGGAAATTCTTTTAGGTTATTACCGGCGGCCTTAAAAACAATGTATTCACACTTTTTAGTGTTGTAGCAGAGGCCGTGTGATGCAGCGTAGCCAGCACAGACCCTCAGCATCTCTTCGACAGATCTCGCTGTCGGGCCCAGCAGCACCATGTCGTCCGCGTAGCTGATGTTGTTAATACAAACACCATCCACACGACAGCCGACACGCATGCCGCTGAGCTCAACAATCAGATCATTTACATACAGGTTGAAGAGCGAGGGAGAGCTAACCCCCCCCTGTCTTACCCCGCACTCCAACCTATATGCATCCGAGAGAGCATTGGACCACCTGATGACGTTGCTCTGGTGTCCGTACCAAAAACGAAACACATTCAACAGGTCCGGCGGTACACCCCTGTCCCTCAACTTTCTCCACAGCACATCATAGGAGACGAGATCAAATGCCTTGGAGAGGTCGAGGAAACAGGCGTACACCGGCGTCCTGCGACTTGTGTAGTATTGGACAGTATGCTTGAGTGCTAATATTGCGCTTTCGGTGGATAGTCCGGGTCTAAACCCGAACTGTGCGTCATGTAACTCTACGTAGTTTTGTAAAATAGAATCAAGCATACTGTCCAACACCTTGGCTATTGTAGTGGCTAGAGAAATTGGCCGGTAGTTCCTTTTGTCAGATATGTCTCCTGTTCTGTTCTTCACAATGGGCACCACTATCGTTTTCATGAGGTCAGCAGGCAGGTACGCATGACTAAGACACATTGTGAAGAACATGGAGAGGAGACCGGGCAAGTGATTACCCGCGTGTTTGAGATGCTCGATGCTGAGCCCATCGTGTCCAGGAGACTTACCTCGCGTCATACCTTTAATTGTAGCGCGGACCTGGTCCGCCGACACAAGCAAAAGAGGTTCGTCACCCCGAACGTAGAGATCAGCATCGATCATCTCCGAGGAAGGGCCGAGGGGGGAGTGAACTTTAAAATGCTCGCTAAACAATTGCGCTATTTCCCTTCGGTCACTCTTGCCCTCCACACTCACAGGGGGGCCAGGCCTAATGTTAAGCTTACTAGTAGACTTCCAAAAGGTTTTAAAGTCTTTTGCTGCACGCTCTTTAGCTATTTTGTCCATAATAAGCTGGTCCTGGTTTCTCTGACACCACTTCAGGCGGCTTTTAAAGATTTTGCGAGTATCGCACATTTGCTCATAAATCTCGCCTGAAGTAGGTCTGTTACTCAGCAACCAGCTATTGAATTTAAGCCTGGCCTCCCCATGCGCGCTACGTACATATTTGTTCCAGCCACACAAGCTTTTACCCTTCCTAGTTCTCGCGCCACCACTCTGCCTCGTCTGCACAGACGCCTCAGACATAGTATTCACTATAATACTATATATCTTATCTAAAACAGATCTATGCTCATCCAGACCACATGTCCCATGTCCGCACTCCACGAACTCTTGGGGAAAGCTAATGTCACGAAAGGCGTTATTACATATTTCACGGTAGCTGTTTATCTGTTCCTGACTTCTCTCTCCCCATAGAACAGCACTAGGAGTCGACTCAGGAGCCACCTGCCGTGGTCTGATTGCACACAGATCACATTCTACGTAAATAGGAAGATGGTCGGACGTGTAAACATCCTCATAAATACCTACTTTGCTAACTGCATGCCAAGCAGAGAGGGAAACAATACAGTGGTCCAACCATCTTCTACTACCGGATTTTTGACATATGAATGTATACGCATTAGAAGAACAACCCAATTTCTCCACATCCGCACAGAGCCAAGACTGATCCGCGCAGAAGTTAGACAACTCTCTGTAAAAAGTTTCCTGCGGATGTGCATTGAAATCCCCTAGAATGAAAATTGATTCAACACTGCTGCTTTCTACTATGGCACTAATCTCACTTAAGACCTCGGTAAAAATAGGTAGATTATCTTTCTTACAAGTAGGCATGTACACTGAAAAGATTAGTGCAGAACGACCACTAGAGGTAGTCTTAATTGCGGATAACCTAGGGCTATTACAGTCCAGGACGGTGACTGACTCAAAAATACCCTTCCTCCAGAGAATGGCTACTCCCCCGTACGGTCTTCCCACCAGTAGGCCCGCGGAGGTGTCCACCGCTGACTTGCCTGTGTATTCAAAATTTTTGCTAACCGTGCCTAATAATGGAATATCCTGAGGAAGCAACCACGTCTCCTGAAGGGCAACTACGTCCGAACGCTTACATAGTGTCCTTACACAGTTCATAGATGTAGGCAGGTACTTACAGTTAAAACTAACCAACTTACAACGCATAAGATTGTGTCCAATCATAAAGTGGGTGTATTATCCAACTTTAACGTATTTGCAGTATTAGTTCTGTACATAAAGTGCACAAAACGCCTAAAAGTTATTCCATTTGGCCAGAATTGGTCATTTAAAAACAGGTCCACCTTATTTTTAGACACATAAAGCTTATACGCATTATAGTTTTTCGCGCGCGTCATATTAATCCTTTTTAGGGACACTATATCATTTGTTTTTTCTTTGATGTAATCTACAATATCGCATTCCAAAGTTTCCGTGCTTACATTTGAAATAAACAGAGGCACTTTACTGTCTGCAGCCTTAAATTTACCGTTTAGTGTGACAGACGCACAACCCTTTTGAGAAATAACCCTACATTGTTTTGGTGTTTTT
The DNA here is from genome assembly GCA_963662085.1 of Eupithecia inturbata. NCBI lineage: Eukaryota > Metazoa > Arthropoda > Insecta > Lepidoptera > Geometridae > Eupithecia > Eupithecia inturbata. Next base: position 311,884 of record OY759180.1, on the reverse strand, counting down.
CGCTGAACAACTTGCCATTCCGCGTTCGATAACAAATAAGAGGCGCGTGCGCTGCGCTCGGCATCATCTGACTGCACTGGTTTGGTAGGAGGACGGGCACTGGTAGGCGCCACGCACTGTGCCGTCATCTCGGTCGCATACGTTGTGGGACTGCATGCTTGCGTCTCGTTCTTACTCGTTCGGGTATCAGGAGGCGGAGAGTAACGCAAAGCAGGCATCTGACGCTGCACCGATGTCTTGCTTGCACCTGCGTTATCAGTGCATAGGCGCGTCTTGCTCCCGCTCACAAACTGCGACTTTGCGGTATAGGCTTCATTGCAATTTACTGCTGTCTGACCGGTGACTCATCGTTGAAGTTTTTTACAATGGCCTCTAAAACATTGAAGTGTGCTAATTGCAACATTGTTATCAACGAATTGCTCGCGTTCTTGCAAAGTGTGCTAGACAGTATGGACGAGGAGAGTCTGCACCAGCTGTGCACGGAAACGTTTTCAGCTGAAGATATAGTGACGGCCAAAACGTTAATATTTGAATCTATGCCTAACTCCAAGAAAATGCCGCTACGACGTAAAGGAGGTAAGAAGAAGCTGTCGCGAGACCTGGATGATATTATATGTCTCATGAAAGGCACAAGAAATACAGATCTCTTTCCTGTTTTTGTTGCAAAAGACCTGCATAAACTCCCGCCCGTCACATTTGAGCATATTGACGTCACCAGGCTTATGAGGGATATACTATCGGTAAAAAGGCAAATCACTGCCTTGGAGGAGAGAACTGTGAACACAGAATCTTTTGAAATGCTTAAGCAAGAAGTCCAAAATATGAAGCATGCATCCCTTCTTCATAATAACTACTCCCAATTCTCACCAAACATAAGAATAAACAAAAAGAGGGGTGCATGTTTACAAGAAAGCTTTACGTTAGACAGCGGGCCGATAGGCCTACAATATATAGCTATGAACCCCATGGTATCATCAGCTGATGAGGCCAACGACCGCTCAACGACTTTATTACATTCAAATTGTGCAAATGAAGATGATATTGTCTCTCTCCCACCGGAGCAAGCTAAAGAATCAGACAAAGCCAGCACTGTGTCTCCTCTGAGTGTGAGCAAGCGCAGTGAGAAGGCGATGACGTCTGAATGCCCGAAAAGTGGTAGTGCAAGCATTGTAAAAAACTTCAACGATGAGTCACCGGTCAGAGACAAGACGCGCGTCCGTGCGGTGTCGCATTCGGCAGAAGACTGAATACCTGAATTTTATTATTATTATTATTAGTGTAATTATAGACGAGCAGCTGAGAGCTGATATGTCTATATCCAGTGCTTTTAACGCTTTTCACTACGTTAGTTTGTCCTTTATAGTGTTCAGATTGTGCGTTCGTAACCAGTGGTCGAGTCTGTTTTTGAAGCTGTTCACAGAGGGAGCAGTTACAACGTCTTCAGGAAGCCGGTTCCAACTGTGCACCACTCTGTTACTCAGGAAGTGATGAGCAATATTAGTGTTAGAAGATGTACGAGTTACTCTGAGACTATGGCCTCTAGCTGACCTTAGTGGCTCCTTCAGGGTATACATTTTGTGTATACCCTGAAGGCAGGTTGTAGGTGTGCGATAGAATTTTGAAGGTTTCAATTAGATCACCACGGAGGCGTCTATCCTCCAGAGTAGTAAGGCGTAGGGCGGCTAGTCTCTCTGGGTAAGACATTCGGCGAAGGCCTACAGGAATTTTTGTGGCTTTCGTTTGTACACTCTCTAGTAGGTTTATGTCCTTTTGAAAGTAGGTGCACCATATTTGATAACCATATTCCAACAGAGGTCTAATATATGACTTATATATCTTTAGGAATACTTCCACCGTCATTGCTTGGAAAGCTCTTCTTATAACATAGATAAAGGAATTAGCTTTCTTCACTATTCCTGTGATGTGTTCTTCCCATTTGAAGTTAGTAGTAATTGTAATGCCCAGGTCTTTTTGTTGGTTTACTGAAGGGATAGGGATGTTCAACTTGTATGTATTCTTGGGGTTTGTTTGGCCCAGTTGTAGAACACTACATTTGGATACATTAAGTTTGATAATCCAGTCGTTAGTCCACGCCTGAATGCGGTCCAAGTCATCCTGTAATTGTCCTGAGTCAGTAATAGGGTTGGCAAAGAATTTCCCATCATCAGCAAAGAAGACCGATTCAGATTCCAGACACTCAACAAGATCAGTAATGTATATCCCAAACAGGTGAGCTGAGAGGACCGCACCTTGCGGTACACCACTCAGAACCAGTTTTTGCTTTGATAGGGTGTTTCCTACTCTTACTTGAAAAGTCCTGTCACTGAGGTAGTTTGCATCCACTGGAGAAGTTTCCCACGGATCGCAATCTGGTTCAGTTTTAATAGTAGCCGTTTGTGCTGGACTTTGTCGAAGGCGCGTTCAAAGTCTAGGTAGATGACATCCACTGGCGTTCGATTGTCTAGGTCTTTGGTCCAAGAGTGCACACATGAGATAAGGTTAGTGATGGTTGATCTCTTCTCAACAAAACCATGCTGTCTGTGGGATATTATGCATTGTCTATTGAGGTATGTGGTCAGATTTTTGCCAATAATTTTCTCCATGATTTTTACAGTTGTGTTGGTGAGACTGATTGGCCTAAAATTGCTGGGGTCCATCTTATCACCTTTTTTGAAAACTGGTGTTACTACTGCATGCTTCCAGTCTTGGGGTATGTAGCCTGAGTCAAATGATTTTTGCATAAGTACTGCAAGGGGGGAGGAGAGTGTTTTAGCACAGTTTTTCTGGATGCAGTCCGGACCCGGGGAGGATTGATTTTTCAAGCTGGTGATAACTTTTCCACTTTTTCTTCCGTGAAACCGTTCCATTTCGTGTGTTTGGTGATTTTATTTTTTTTAAATAATATCATCTAAATGATGACCCTCTCTACGACGCGCGACGGCACTCCTCTAACCGCAAACGGAACATCTGCTTCACAACCGCCGGTGTCATTTGATGTGTGACGGGTAGTTCCGTCTTGTTGAAACCGAGTCCTAGAATTCGCTATTCTTGAATTTTCAAGTTCTGGAGCCAAAAAACCTTCCAACATCGCAACATAGCGTTCTGTATTAACAGTGACGTTATGCCTCCGCGCATTTTCAAAGAAAAAAGGTGTCTCGTAAAACGCGCGCACGCAAAATGCGCGACGCTTCCCAACGAAGTGACTCATAGTGAGTAGAACTCCATGTGCCCGCCCGCGCCGGCTCAATCTACCCAACGATGTAGGCTCAACCCGCCCGCGCGCTTTCTACCTCGCAAAAAAAGACGATGCAATATGCACGTTCTATTGGGTCACCCTGTATAACATATTGTGTAAAAAAAATTTGGTATTGACTGACGCATTTTCGTTGGTAGAATAACTGCAGGTTAGTAGCTTTTCATTTTATTCAAATGGCAGTATGTAGGCGTCATGTGGTCCTTCCTTCACCGCCGCGGCGACGGTGGCGCCGCCCGCCATTCCCTATTAGTTTGCTGTTATGGACACTTTGTTACTGTGTATGTGCACCTACTGACGCTATCACGCCGCGCCGAGTAAAACTAATAATTACATAGATAGAACTGCGATCTGATCTAGAGAACTGCATTCACAGATTTTGGAAAAATGTACAGTCAGCAAGAAAATGGTAATTTTACACAAAAACTTTTTTAGATACCTATCGATCCGTTCGTTCGTTTTCCTGTAACTACAACGGATAAGGTACCTGCCCTTACTTTCCCGTCTCAAAAATCCACCCTGTATAAACCTACATAAAAAAAGTCCTACGGATTATCAGTAATGCAAGTATGTGTGTGCTGCAGCCGAAGTTATTTTTCTTTACTACCTTTTTTTTATTATGACCATCATTTTCGCGTTGCCCCTAAATAGACTTCTTGGAACCCCAGGGCTCCGCGGAGCTCACTTTGAGTATGGCTGCCCCAAAGATCGTATGACTACGTCCGGGCTGCCCTGTATCACTCAGGTAGCTGTTACAAACACAACCTACCTTTATGTACTTGTACTGAATGAATCAACTTTGAACAGAACTAGTTGACAATATCGTAATGCTACTGTAGAAAGTTTACAATAAGGCGACATACACACGAACAGCATCACTTGAAGGTTGGGGCGGTAGAGCACTCTAAGCACACAGAGTGGGGGGTTTGTGCGGAGTGACGTGATGAATAGCGTCAGATCGGAGCTTTCTCCAAAAGCGCACAGCCCGCGGAGGGCGCGGCGCGGCACGTCACTAACGTTCATTTAAACACGAAGCGCGTTATTGTGCACGTGTTTGCATTAGCAGCGCTGTGAGTTGTTCCAGTGATCTCATAAATAAACTCGCTCTTTGACTCTCCGAGCAAAAACAAAACAACATTCAGTTACTTTATTCTTTGCTTGCATTATTCATTTTTATCAGAAAACGGTCGCATTGCTTTTATAGAAGGCGGCGGGGACGGGGGCGGGGGCGCGGGGGATTGTGCGTGGTACTCGGAGAGTTTGGGAGAAATCTTCTCAGTTGTGAGATAGAACCCAAGTGGAATAAAACCACTGAGTAACCTGCTAGAGCTACACACCACACACATGCGCTTGATAGATTATTTAAACATATGATATAAACATAATGGCTTATTCCCAGAGGTCCACGACTCTAACATAATGTATAGGCTGTGTGTGTGTGTCCTGAACAAAATAAAGTAATAATAATAATACTGTAAAACATTAACCTATTTTGATTGTATTCTTTAGTTTTATAATTTAACCTTATTTTGCAAATAAAACTGTATTTTGTACGCTGTTTTGACTGCAAAATAATGAATTAATTCGAAGTTAATATTATTTATACTATTTTTAGTGAAATTATAAGCAAAAAAACAACTTTTTTTGTCAAATAACCTGTAAACTGGTAGTTGTTTACTTGCTGATATAAAAGGCTGTCGCGTGGTCGGCAGTGGCACTTCTTGAGCAGGCGTCGAACAGAGCGGAGCTCCCCCTCTTTGCAAGTTGATAAAGATAAGTAATTTAATTACTGTTTTACTAAAAAAATTACAAATTTATATTTTATAGAAATTATATTTTTGAAATATTTTATGAGGTTAATTGTATTAATTTTAAAAATCTATACTGTACAGTTTACGAGAAAATAAATTATGTAAATCTCACTCTTTAGTATTTAATGATGATTACAATTTTATGATCATTAATAAACAATTTTCAATATCAATACATTTATTTTAATTATCTATTTCTCTTACGCTCGTCTGCTTGCTGAGTGGACCACTCGGTACCAACCCAATGCTTGCTGAGTGGATATCCGGTGCCAACCCAATGCTTGTGTTAGTAGGTTAGGTATACTACTTGACTAATGTTTACTTGTGGTTTGTCTGTTGGCTACTAGTAATCTAGTACTAAGTAGTCTTTATTTATTTACCTAAGTTTGCTAGTGTGTAGCGTATTATATATAAATTTATTTCCTTAAAAAAAATAGGTACTTACGAAACCAATCTAAAACAGCAAAAGTTCTAAGGTTGGTATTTCGTCCACCTCCTGTACAATAATTTGATAAATATTTGCTGCAGTGACACAGGTTGGCAATGCGTCGTACGCTCCGCTTGGTCAGCTCTCCTTCTAATTAACGTGAACACTCCATTGCCCCGCACCCGCACCCGCACCCGCACCCGCACCCGCACCCGCACCTCGCTCGCCAAAAACAACTGTCACCAGATGAATGCTACACATTTTGGCCGGACTACCCCCTCCCTCCGTCTCGTTATTACAGCAACATTTCATAAAGCTAAATTATTAATAAATTGAACCGCCTTTCAATAAAAACATACAATTTGTTGCCTTCTCCACTTCTTGGTGCTAACGAGCAGCGGGTTGGTTATGTAGGAGCCTATTTATCCTACTTAATATTATAAATGCGAAAGTTCGTGTGAATGTTTGCTACCACGTACCTTCGTTACTACTTAACCTATTTAGATTAAATTTTGAATGTAGATTGTTTCAGTTCTCGAATAGCACATAAGCTAATCTAATTTTAAAAAATTACCTCTAGAGGGGTTGAAAAGGGTTATAAAGTTTCTATGGAAAAGTATTATTCCTTGGTTCGAATCATTCAAAACTCGGTATAAAAAAACTATAAAGTGAATAATCATACACATATTTTAAATTTTTATATTCACCCCTAGGGGTGTGCAATACATTTCTGAAATTAGTATGAAAGAAAACAAACCCGCGTATACTGTCGCAATCCAAAACGTGCCCCCCCCCCCCCCCCCCCACTAAACTAATCACATCACTATGACTATGGTATCGTCGCAGAATCGCCACCATAGACGCGGTTGGATAATCTTCCTTAGATGGAAGAAACACAGATGGAGGAACAAAGTTCAGAAGTGAGACGACACTCTCGGCAATGTGCAGGTAGCAGCGCACCACAGAAATGTATTTCTGTGGTGCACACCGCACACACTATCTGGAGCTTTGCATGTAAGGATTGTTAGACGTGGAGGATCTGCGATACCATTGTCATAATAAAGCGATGTGAAGCGCATGAACAATACTGTAATATTGGTAATCGTTTACCGCTTGTCTGGGGACTACATGAAGCCGAGGGGTCAGGCGGGGGCGGGCGGATTAAAAGTGTAATTTATGTCCGTTGTCAGCCAATCTCAATGTAAACGAAATGCCCCGCCAAAGGCCTCTCGATCAGGGCAAGCGCTCGGAAAATGGACGCCAATGAGATCCGGCCAAATAAAGAAATCGACATAAATCAGTGCGGGTTGCTCAAAGCTCACAGCTCAGGGGACTCCGTTATCGTTTTGCTCTCGGGTTATGAATAATCGAGAATCAAACTGTTGAGGCTCCCTTTTATTCATTGTTTCAACAAATCCTTTCAATTTATGGCCATTTTAGATTGAAGAATTATTTGTATGGAGCTCAGAAAGTATCATTGTATATCAAACGAAAACGTATACTAAGACGGTGTTTAATTGCTTCATGAACATGATCAATAGAATAATTGTGTTCAAACCGACATGTCCGACAAATACGCCATCATCGGAGTCCGCCGGAGCCTTCAAACTCACATTCCTCGACTCTCCATCTCCTCCGCCTCCGCCTCCGCTTCACATTTAGTTGCACCTCACTCTCGTCACTACTCCCTTCTTACGAACCCATCTTCTCTACTACACAACAAAGCCACTACAGACTGAAGAGGCACTTCGCACGTGACTTGTCGCAACGCCGCCGATGTACTTCCTAAACCTAGAAGGATAGACTCTTGTCGAAACTCCAATGAAATGTTCGTAAATCACACTAATATTAAAAATGTGAAAGTTTGGAAGGCTGTTTGTTACCTCTTCACACCATAACGACTGAACGGACCATAACGGCTGAAATTTTGCACAGGTAACTTTTTATCTCATAAAACTGTTCCCACGGGATATAAAGAACCTTAAAACGAAACAACGCGTGTGGAACCGCGGGCAGATACAAGTCTCCCATAACTTAATGCTGACCTAAAGCAGTATATTTCTTGTCCTCAGTTTGCATACTTGTGGTGCTGACACACATGCATTTCCTCTGTTTCTTGCGTAAGCAAAGTCTGCAGTCAAGATATTTATTATCCCTGGCCCACGTCAAAGTTTTTATTTATAATCCATGGCTTACCTCAACTTTTTTATTATTATTGAATAGTGCTGCCGCAGCTGTACACGGAGCTGTAAATTAAATAAAATGAACCTAAATCTTGAGTAAAGTACGTTTTGTGTAAAGTAGGAGAGCAGTCTTATCCGACGTCTTAAGTGGGATCTATAAAACGCGTCTTCCTCCATAAAGCTAACTCGCTGCGTCGAGTCGTCTCAGATAGATAGCCTGATGAAGCGATCAGGACGCCGCGAGATAATGACACACATACATGTCTGTATACTCCCCGCGTGCACGTGCCCTGGGGGCGCGCTTCCCCCCCTCCGGTGCACATTAGCCCACTGCCGGCGATATTCAGGGCAATGCCATGCCATGCAGTGGTCGGGTCACTGAGAACACAAAACATTATGTTCCTCCTAACAAATGAGTTAGGGGGAGAACACACCGGGCGTTTTGTGCGGATTAAGATGAGTGATGGAGCTGTTGTTTCTTGTGAAGTTACTAAAATGTGGAACATACCGGACATACTCGCGAGGAATGTGAAGGCTAGAGAAATGTGTTAATCTTATAAAATATGGCTCCAAACACCGGGCTTTATAGTAAGCACATAAAAGTAGGTGTACCTACCTGAAAGGAAAACCACAATAAAGTTGCAAACTGCTGCAAGTTCGGGCGAGCGCCAAGCACTGGGAAACCAACACACACTTCATCGATATCCAAAAACGGATCGTTGTGCGGCTTAACGCCGTGTCAGGTGTAGTCCAAACTGCCGTACCACGGCCACATTCAGAAAATAAACCTTTCTACGCGCGGGGCGGCGAACCACTTACTTGTTAGATTGCAAAGCTCGGTATGCCTCTGGCGCGGTGCCAGCGGCGCTTTATTGTCGTTCTTAAGCCGCGAAACCGAGGGTCCAATATCGCTCGACAAGTTTTTAGTCAATATCTCCGGTCTCGTCCACATAATGCGCGAATTACACAAGTCGATTATCTGAGCCATTTCCGTCCGCATAGCAAAACTCCTCCGCTAACTAAATGAAAACTTGCTATTGACGCGGTCGACTTTAATTGTTCTAGCAATCTATGAAATAGAGTTGTGTAACCACGCGCGTGAGGCGCTGCGCTCGCATATAGTCAACAACAGGCTCCACGTGTTAAAATAATTTAAAATTTGGGACTACTCAGAGAACATACAAGTAAACCGTGTGTAAAAACGTACCAGGCACCAGTGAAAACGTTATCTCGACGAAATATAATATAATAAACGAAAAAGAAAACAGTGAATTTAAAAACAGCTAAGACCGTATCCTACAAACAGAGCTAAATCTTGGCACATTTGTTTAGCCTCCACGTTCACATCCTCACTGTGCTCGTCTTTTTTTTTTGTTTTAAAGTAATTAAGTAAAATGGATGCGCTAATAAAGGCTCCTCAAAAATGTATGTATTGGATGGAAAAAACTTCAACCACAACTCGACGTTTTAAAGATAAACCAGTAGAGACAAGAGGAACGATTACACCATCTCCAAAAAGAAGTAAGGATTCGAATCTTAGTGATTTTCGGTGTGCCGGCTGAAAAAATCTACATAGAATTGAAAAAATCTAAAAGAAACTAAATATTTTGAACAAAGATGTGTGTTTTGAACTAAATATTTTGTACAAAGACACACTGCCTCAACTGAAACACAACATGTACGGTAGCATCGAAAAAAGGAGAAAAGCTGAGCTCGAACCCATAAACGTAAGTATTACAATTTTACCAGAGAAAATGTTGATGTTGAAGTAGTAAGCATAAACTTAATGAAACTGGAAACTTGTACATAAAAGATTTCTCAAAGAAAATCTTGCAAAACCAAGAACAGCTTCAGGAGAGGCTGAAGTACGAAACAGAAAAAGAAAACCGAGTGCTTATTAGGTACAATAAACTGATTGTCCGGGGACCAAGCTCTCCACTGGGAAAATGCCCCTTATGGAAATCAATTGTTGGAAGAGGACGCTTCCTTGTGGAAATCCAAAGTCCAAAGAGTCTGCTATTACAGCTTACTAGCGGCTATGGAAACTATTCTCTGCTACGAAATGGGAATATGTGTTAACTTAGAATAGGTTTTATACTGCACCTGCTCGGAAAGTGACGCATTCCTTTTCCAAACTTGAGCTAGAAAGTAAAAAGTAAAAGCGTGGAAATTAATGACTTATTGCAGGCGTAGTAGAATGCGCTCCAACAACCCAATAAAATTTCATTTCTCACGCTTTTGCCGGCGGGAGATAATGTATGGAAATCCATTTCTAACGTTTTTCAATTTTCTGAAATTTCAGTCTTTAGCTACGGTTATTTTCATTATGGTTATTTTTGTATAATTATATTATTATACTTAAAGTTTTTAATCAGAGTCCGCCATATTGTGATATCGGCCTCTTCCGTTCTAGGAACAGTAACTCAAAAAAAAGACCAAAGAGAGAAGAATTTCTTCGAAATTTACCTTTGAGTTTGGTAATTTTGTTAATTCTACAGTAGTTCTACAGAATGTCATCGAGTGATAGTGAAGAATTTATGACACCGCCAGTAATAACAGAAACTGCTCAAGCAGTGATTGAGAACCTCCCTAAAACACCTAACCTAAACCTAGAGGTAGACCTCTAGGGATAAATATCAAGAAATATATACAACAAGACTTATGAAGATTTCGCGTATTGCAAAAACGAGAAGAGTGCAACTTCTTTTTAGTAAAATGTTTTATTTTCCTTGTAGGTGCAGTAAAAAGCAATATGTTTCACTCAGGAGAAACTGCAATTCCTATCAAGTGTGTTTTAAGGACACACTTGATAGGAATCAGTCACTTTCTCACCTCGGTGAACAATTTACTATTCGAAATGCAGCTATTTTTGGGTTGAAAATTACATATTCTTGGAGGCCATACTTTATTAGACAATATAAGACCTTAACGTTGACTAGCTCATACATACTCTATATAAGCGTGTTTGTTTTTAAGAATAAAGACATATTTGAATCGGCAAATCCAATGTGTCCGATTAAGATATAAAAATGCCTATAGTGAATGGGGGGGGTTAAAGGCTTTTTTTTATTTTATTTTATAACAAAGATCCTATCGCTTTTTTTTTTAACCCCGCGCAGGGTCCACAGTCCCCTGGCGGCGACCCAGCGGGTGCGAAGGGTGGAAAGCGGTGGCGTTCGGAAACTCAGCCGATTATCTGCGCTGTGGGCTAATGGAAGTTTATTATCACCCTAAAACAATACAGGTTCAAAAACAGACGCGCTGCGATGCCATCATGTTTCATTATTTCAAACCTCCAGGGCTCGTCCCCAGAGGGAGAGCCAATCGCCAAGAGCAGCCTTGAAGATACTTACTGTAATGTTTTTAAATGCAGTGAAATGGAAATGTTGCAAATTTTCATATAATACTTCTCGGTCTATACATTTGACATTTTATGTCTAGCGATCTAGAAGGGCACACCCTCGGGCTGCAGGGGCCGGAGCACCTGACCCGCACCCGGCACAGCCCGCGACAGGTGATGGAGGGACGATGGGCCCATTGCGTTACGTCTCGGAGATACTTCCTCCTCGCAGCTTCGAGGTGAAGTTGGAAACAGCACGCGTTTATTTGCTATAATTTAAAAATAAACTCCCTCATCAGCACACATACGGCCACTGCTGAACAAGCCTACCCCGCACAGGGGAGCCATGAGCCCCTGTGCGGGGCAGACGGAGCCATGAGCCTCTGTGCGGGGCAGGCGGAGCCATGAGCCTCTGTGCGGGGCAGGCGGAGCCATGATTGCAGTGGAGGTATACTAACCACACAGAGAGACGCTCCTGCCCTTCGGCTAGTCAGTAGGTGTCGACGACGACGACGTTATTCATGGGCTGAGATGGAGGGGTCGATTCTTACGCCACCACCACCACGGGAAAAATAAACTATTACAAGCCGAAATAACAAACCGTTCGTTACGGATGAAATATTTGAATGCACAGAACATGTAAAAGTGTTGTCGAGAGTAATCAAAAACATTATTTCCATTAATTGCGGAACAATCGTTCGTTATCATAATTAACCGCAACATTTCCACAATAATTGCTGCACTGAAATTTATCATCACAATTTGTTTATCCCAAAACAAGCCAGACGTGCATTCCCCGGGGACTCGGTAACGGGTTTACCCCTGGGGTAAATATTGATCATTTCCCAAAAAATGTATGCAGCTTCCCGCCTTTCGGAAACCTACGGCCGTTTTCTGATTAGTCGGTAAGCTTTCGGTACGACATCAGCGCGGATGTCGGAAGCTTACCGCGCCACCTACACATTCGCACTTGTCTGCTGAAAATGATGCAGAGCCACTTTGTAACGTGGGGAAATAATGTCATCTTCGGCCCTTTTCACATGCACACGGCATGTGCGACCGTGCCGCGACCGTGTGTCGCCCGTCCTTGTCGTCTTTACAGTGGAACACGGTTTCAACTCGGCAACCTTCTTTACAGTTGTGTAGTGACTTGTATTATACTTAGACTAGCTAGACTCGTGCACATGAACACGAGCGCAGCACGGCACGGCCAGCGCGGGGAATGCCATTCCTATAGGGAAAAGGCTATATAAGTATACTTTATATTAAAAGTATATTTATTTTTCTTAGCAATAGGAGTAAAGCTATATACTTTTTTCGTTCCATTTAAAAAAAAAAAGGTTAAGTCAAAGTCAAAGTCAAAAACTCTTTATTTCCATAAATACAATAAATGTTCACTTCTTAATAATTCAAATTCTTAATAATTAAACACTGACACGGAAATAAAGTGATATTTTTGATTTCAGTCGCTTCGGTATGTAGACTAAAGTAAAGAAGCGACGAAGAAACCTTTAGCCTGTTAGTTGTTATTTTTCGAGTTGGAGCAAATCCCGTCCCAAGCTTTTTTATCCTCTAGATAATCTGATATTTTATAGTAGGCCTTTTTACACAAGAAGGTTTTGACAATTTGTTTGAATTTATTTACTGATAATTTTTGCAACTCACTAGGAGCTTTGTTGTAGAAGCGTATACATTGCCCTATAAAAGATACATTGATTTTGTGTAGTCTAGTTGTGGGCACAGCGAGTTTATGTTTATTTCTTGTATTCAAATTATGTACATCGCTATTTTTAGGGAAGCGATAGATATTTCTATGAGTGTACAATAGGTTTTCATAAATACGAGTATATTGACATGGTACTGTGATTATGTTTATTTCCTTGAATTTTTCACGTAGGCTTTATCTGGGACCCATATTATAGATTGCACGAACAGCCCTCGTCTGCAGCACAAATACGGTGTTAATATCTGCAGCGTTCCCCCACAGCAGTATGCCATAAGACATAACACTATGGAAGTAGCTGAAATAAACTAGTCTAGAAGTATCAACGTCTGTAAGATGACGGATTTTTTGACTGCATACGCTGCAGAACTAAGTCTCTTCGATAGCTTGTCTATAAATGGGCCCCATTGAAGTTTACTATCTAAGGTTATTCCTAAGAATATGGTACTATTAACAATTTCTAACGTTTCTTTTTTGACGGTTACATCAGCCTTAACTGGTTTTACATTAGGTAGAATAAATCTAATGCATTTCGTTTTGGTTTCATTTGGTTAAGTCGTTTAAGTCGGTTTAGACAATCACTTTAAGTTTCAAAGAAAGTTTTAATTAGTTCTCTTCACTAGAATCTACTTACGTTAATATTGAAGACTTTAACTTAGCTTTTTCTTTTCTAAACTGTATGAATGCATAGCGTATATTCACACTGTCATTTAGCCGCGAAGGCTATTTATTAGCTTTATTGTTGCCAGGTTCTTGTTACTTTTTTTTCGGTGTTTATATAAGCTGTAGGCCTTCCTTAAATTAAATAAATATATAAAACGACCGACATGACGTCTTCAGTCTGGTAGGTACCTCGATAATACTGCGACCGCCGCCGCCGCGCCCCCGCCCCGCCGTCGCCGGGCGACCGTGCGTAAACAGTGTAGGTACATGTGAAAGCGCTTGCATCGCGCGCGCCGCCGTTAAGACGGCAACCGTATGCATGTGAAAAGGGCCTTAGGTTCATCATCATCATCATCAACCTATCTTAGTCCACTGCTGGACATAGGCCTCGTTCAATGAGCGCCATAGCGCCCTGTCAAAGTCAAAAACTCTTTATTTCCATAAATACAATAAATGTACACTTAGAAAAGGTCAAATTCTTAATAATTAAACACTGACACGGAAATAAAGTGATATTTTTGATTTCAGTCGCTTCGGTATGTAGACTGTCTTCAGCTTGCCGCATCCTTAGGTTCGGGTGATGAAAATAGTTTGATTTGTTTCGTCCGGCTCGGAGAAATGCCAGACAGCTACTGGATGATGCATGCAGTATCGAATCTGTACCGCACTTACCGCCCTAACCAGGAACGCACCACACAGATACAGATACAGGCGCGAGGTAAGCTTTCGGTACCGCGTATACCGAGCGTTGTAGTGTCGTATCGAAAGCTTACCGACTCATCAGAAAACTTCCTAAGTTGCATGCCTCTGTGACTTTAATCAGTTTTGGTGCCTTGGGGCGCCGCGGACAACCATTGTGGAAAGTCGTCCATTTGTGACACCAATACCTTCTGGAGAAAAAGAATATCGCAAGCGCGTGATTATACGCGCTAACAATATTTTTGGAAATCTACTGCAAAAATGCCTGAGAGTAGAATTTTGACCATAGATATTACCCTAACGACGCGAAAATGAATGAATAATTTATAAATGAGTTTATGTGTAACCTTTGAAATGAAATGAAATAGTATTTATCTGCTTAAATATAGGTACGTTAAATGGTTTTATAATAGATTAAGTATCACTATATACATATTTGACTACATAGTCGTGCAAATGTTTAATCCTAGCAATTTAGATACATTTTAGTTAGTTTTGGTTTGCTATTACAATATTAAAAAATAAAAATATTTAGAGACCACAATATGCATAAAACAGTCAAAAATAAAAAAATAGAGAATAATCGATAAAATAATATTAAGTACATGTCAAAAATTAAAATTCTGTGAATTTAAATTTCGAATATTCATCTATACTATAAAAACAATATTGACAGAGTCAATTATATAATTTATGATTAAATTCATTATTTGTCAGTTTTCTCATGTCACTTGAAAGTTTATTATAAGTATAGCCGTGTGGGCATTGCGTAGCACTTCTCTTCACATACCTAGTTCTAAAATAAAGTTTATTATACATACATATGTATAGCCGTGTAAGCATTGCTTAGCACTTCTCTTCACATACCTAGTTCTAAAATAAAGTTTATTATACATACATATGTATAGTCGTGTGGGCATTGCGTAGCACTTCTCGTCACATACCTAGTTCTAAAATAAAGTTTGTTATACATACATATGTATAGCCGTGTAAGCATTGCTTAGCACTTCTCTTCACATACCTAGTTCTAAAATAAAGTTTATTATACATACATATGTATAGCCGTGTAAGCATTGCTTAGCACTTCTCTTCACATACCTAGTTCTAAAATAAAGTTTATTATACATACATATGTATAGTCGTGTGGGCATTGCGTAGCACTTCTCGTCACATACCTAGTTCTAAAATAAAGTTTATTATACATACATATGTATAGTCGTGTGGGCATTGCGTAGCACTTCTCGTCACATACCTAGTTCTAAAATAAAGTTTATTATACATACATATGTATAGTCGTGTGGGCATTGCGTAGCACTTCTCGTCACATACCTAGTTCTAAAATAAAGTTTATTATACATACATATGTATAGTCGTGTGGGCATTGCGTAGCACTTCTCGTCACATACCTAGTTCTAAAATAAATTGAGGCACCATAAGTGGTTTTTGTACAATTTCTCTTTTGTGTATCGACTTTTCATCAGTCTCAAACAATGACTAGTTGTTCCTAACAAACTTCAACATCTCGAAAATATACAGAGTGATGGAAATGTTAAAAGTTTATTCGTTACAAATATAGGCCTACACGAATGTCTCCGCTTTATACCAAATATGGCGCGAATACACTTTTTTAGGGCTACGAAATCTCTATGTGCATCCGTAGTGTTACCCCAGATTATAAAGCCATATCTTAAAAACAGAGCAAACATGGCTGTGTTATTGTAATTAATGTAAATTATGCTTATTGTTATTATGTTACTGGTCTCATGAATTTAGTTTTAGTTGTGTTAATTTTCAAACTATTGCTGTTAAGCAATCCAACTATTTCGTTTAGGGCTTTGTTCCCCATACTCACAGCATTATCAATTGATTGTTCTTTTGTCAAAGTTGTTGTATCATCCGCAAACATGATTGCTGTACATAATATAATAACAACAAAACAAAAAGCTAACACCTATCGGTTATTTATCGCGGAGTTTTCTGTTTATATCCCAACAGGAATGTACAACAATTCAACATAACATTGTGCACGTTTGAGAAATGTGATATTATAGTGCATGCCGTGGGCAATAAGATTTTTATCTATATTTCGGACAAAGTGTCCGAAGATATAGTGTCCGAAATGTCAGCAAGCTTATATACCTCTAAATATTCAATTATATCCAATGTAAATAATCAGCGCTGAGTTAGGTTTTGCTATACACTGCTGTTTTTGCAATGCTATTAAAATGGTTTTACAATAACACGAACCTAAACATTATAATAAACCCAACATGTTGCAAAAACTAGCGCAGGAATTGGCGATTGAAATTCCATTATTTAGGAACACGAGCAATCCGGTGTGACCCGCGGGTGGGCGCCCCCTGGGCGGATGTGCCCGGTGGGCGGGTGTACACAAAATCTCGCTCGTGCGTGTTTCTGATAACCCTTTATCGCTTAATCAGTGGATGACTCCGAAACATGCTTTATCGCAAGAAACAGTGGGTCGGCGGCCTGGGGGAGCACAACTCAAACATATTACAATTTTAGGGGAAGAACGGTAGAGGTAGAAGTAGAGGTAGAGGTAGAGGTAGAGGTAGGTACTTGGCCTGAACGTGTGAAGGTACAAACAAGCAATCTTTCAGTAAAAGTGCATTCCTAAGTTACTCATGACGACAATATGTTACTGCTTTTAGAGTTTCGAAATCGGTTTCGAAACCGTTATGTTTTCACTTTGTCTGTCTTTTTTAGGGTTTCGAAGATCGGAAATCGGTTTCGAAACCCTTAAGGCATCGCTTTTTTTTGCCACTTTTTCCGTCTTTAATATCTTAGCAACCATAGCAGCAAATAACGTGAAATTTAAAATAATAATATATTTCGTGCGCCTATACAGATTAAAAGAAAAAAAAACGAAAAATAAATATATAAAATTTCAGTACAAATTGTGGTGTCGAAATTTTAAAAGAGACCTCCAGGGTCAGATACAATGTTCAAATGAAAGGTATCAATTTGTACATTTCAAAACAGTATTTAAAATTTCTGTAGGTTTCATACTTTTTGAATTATTTTGAAAAAAGTCGAAAAAATACCCTCCTGAAATTTATGAAGTGTTTGTAGTAAAGGATCTATATTTTACAGGAAAAATATAGAGGCAACTTTGTAAGTAGACAACTTTTAGAAAAATGGCGGGGATAATTTTCAAAAGGGGGGTGTACGATTTATTTATAAACCGCACATTTGCACTTTTGCAAGCGGTGCATTTTTACTTACCTAAGCTAAAGCATTTCAGTACGCGTTCGACCGCAGTCCCGCGTATTCATATCATTAGCAATTAGCAATAAATCAAGTTATCAGTTTAATCTCTCTATCACTTATCATCTCCTATCAATATCATCTAAAGGTGTACGGCGGAAACCTTACAGGTGGGTACCTCACCCATTGGGGTATCAAATAAAAACTATCAGTTTTTACATCTAAAACCAGTTTTTAAAATATCTGTAGATTTTATACTTGTTGAAATATTAGGAAAAAAGTCGAAAGAATACCCATTCCCGCCCCGCTATCCCCGAAGTTTACAAGCGATCCATCTGAAATGTTACATACATTTCAGTACATGCGTTTGTAGATATGGATCTTACAGCATACTTTTTGAATATTTTAAAAAAGTCGAAAAACTTTTCAAATGATTGCTCCACAAAACTTTGATGTGAAAGCGCATGTCTATTGATAGCCGCGTAACATTCAGCCACCGCATTTAGAGCTCAATACCGAACAAGAAAAAGTGGACTCCGTACGGAGCGGAGTTATGTTATGAAGTAACACAGCGAGGTCTCACGCGGCCGCGGCCAGTCGACTGGAACCTCTCAACTCGCGGGGAATAACAAATGCACGTGCTGGCCCGGACCGCGGCGCGGGCGAAGTCACGGCGAACTGCATTTGCTGGCCCGGGCCGAGGCGCGGGCGAAGTCACGGCGAACTGCACATGCTGGCCCGAGCCGCGGCGCGGGCGAAGTCACGGTGAACTGCACATGCTGGCCCGAGCCGCGGCGCGGGCGAAGTCACGGTGAACTGCACATGCTGGCCCGAGCCGCGGCGCGGGCGAAGTCACGGTGAACTGCACATGCTGGCCCGAGCCGCGGCGCGGGCGAAGTCACGGTGAACTGCACATGCTGGCCCGAGCCGCGGCGCGGGCGAAGTCACGGTGAACTGCACATGCTGGCCCCAGCCGCGGCGCGGACGAAGTCGCGGCGAACTGCACATGCTGGCCCGAGCCGCGGCGCGGGCGAAGTCACGGCGAACTTTCATTCATGATGGAAACAGACTAATAAGTAATGTACCTTGATATGACTTCTTAATTACTTTTGTCGGTAAACTTTACAAGCTACTAGTTGATAAAATTAAAACAACGATTATTTGTGAAAGCTGTTTTTCCCGTTATAGTTTGTGGTATTTTCACAGATCTCAGTTCATCATCTGAGTCGTATACGAAGTCCACTGCTGGGCCGCCTACCCGTCCCAAAGATCTACACAATGACCGACGACGGCGACCGCACCGTCACCAAGACCTCACTAATTGTTGAAATAAAATTAATACAGAAGGATGGTTTTCACATTCAACTCAAGCTCCTGCGTTTGATTTGCGTAAACTAATATTTTACCTAGTCGTTTGTCCGCGAAACAGATGTCACATCTCGCTGGCGCCTCAATAATAAGGGTAGGTGGAGAAGAGCCGCATAATTTAGTCTTTTTATAAGTTTACTTCGAGAACTTGGGAATAGGGGAAATATGACAGTGGGGCAGAATAGAGAACAGAAAGGATATTAACAGATTATAGGAATACCTACAACGTTGTTTCGGTAGTTAGGTACCAATCATCGGCATACAACCTCATCCAGGTTCTTTCACGGTACTCATAAATGTTGTCCTCCTCCAAAGTGCGCCTGTTATTTCTTTGAAGTCCTCCTTCCATCTTAGAAATGGATTTGTCTTGGTTTTTTCCTAATCTGCGGTCATAAACTATAAAAATTAGTTTCTGACCATGGTGTATGTGAATTGTATAAAATAGTAAATTGTGATGTTATAATAAATTTTAATAGATTTAACTTTTTATTGAATTAGGATTTTCTTGTAATGATAGTTGTAAGTTGAAAATAAATACCTACTAAATTCTTAAATCTTTGGCCTATTTGACATGTTGATCCACCCGCGACGTGACCGCCCCGCTCTCGCTCCCCAGTACCAACACTACAGGTGTTTGAAAACTCAAACGTGTGCCGCGCAATATTCAGTCACATCTTCACAAATGGGTAAATTGTATAATAATTTGTTTCCTTTATTTTCTGTAATTGTTCGTGTAAACACCGACTTGTTCCCGGCAAGGTTGCCCCCCGGCAAAGTTGCCCCCCGGCAGCCGACGCCTGCATTTATCTTTATTGTTTTATAATGAAAGCGCTCACCACCGCCGCCTGTTTGTGCCGGCGAATAAACTAACAAAAAACTCATCCATCAATTTAGTGAGCGTCTAGTAATTAAGGGGAATCCCGCGTAATCCTACTGAGTCCCGCACGCCCGGATCCCGGCCAGCACGAATTTACTTACAAATTATATTTTTAAACAAGAATTTTATTAATATAATCAGCCAAATCCGGTAACCGGAACGGACGGAAAAAATGCTATATTTTTATTTTTTGAAGACATTTCGGAAGAACTCCCGGCTTACTCGCTAACGGTGTACATCTTACAAATAATAATTCAGAGAGTTTACGTTTGTTTTCAAATTCTAATTTGAAAAGTTTATTAAAAAGAATTAAAAAAAAAATCTTGTTAGAACATTTAAATAAGATGTAAATGTCGCTCTCAAAAAGTGCGTGAATTTCTGGAAATCTATTTTCATTTTCACTGTAGTACGTCCCCGAGCTTCCGGGAAAGCGACCTCGATATTTTTGTAGAATATTCAAGAAAATATTGAGCACACTGTGTTTAAAATATTTAGTCACAGTGTTTCCAAAAGGGTGTCACACACACTCGCACTGTCCCGCCACGCCACGCCGCCGGGCCGCCGCGCCGCCGCCGGCCGCTGAGCGACCAAACTGTATAATGTCGGGTGTCGCCAAAGGAGCCCCGGGATAATGAAACTTTGTCGTTGAAAGGTGACTTTACGTGCGTTGTTGTAGCGAACACAGCGCGCTCGGCTTGCGCAAATAATCTTGGATAATTCAAGTTTATGATTGTAGAGACGTTAAATTCAAGCTGGCATACAATGTCATATAACAATGTGTCTCTTTATGATGCTTCCCACGTCGTAACATAACTCACGATATTATTGTGTTGTGAAATTAAAGCAGATTTATTCAACGACAAAGGCTCAACCAAGTAAATCTTCCAAAAGCTATAAGTTCGATAAGAACTAAAGAAAACTCTTGGGAAACTCTTGGAAACTCTTTATTCAAACCGAAAAAGTAGTAAAACTAAATTGAAAGTTCAGCTCGCTCATAAATAACTTTCTGTCCCCGCAGAGATATTCCTGATAAACGTCAGCTTCAAATCTCCTATCAGAAGAGCTGCGCTTCGCAAGTGCTGCACAATAAAACAAATTGGTTATCCCGCAAAGCCTTCCATTTCAGAATATCGGAGTGCATATCTGTTGCAACGCGGCGCGGCCACTTCCACATTCTAAACGTCACTCGCAAGTCAAGTATACTGTACCGAACCTGCAGCACAGACATGAGGCATGTGGCTACCCGTTAATAGAACCAATTACCAAGCGTCTTATGTTTCAGGAAAATATAAATAATTAGTTTGTTTATTTATTTAACTTGTACTCGTAGGCTAGGCACTAAGACTTTACCCTTAATGTTAAGAGCCAATCAGATGCGGTACATGTCCAGCAGTGGACTATTTATTCCGGGTTTTGTATGTGATCGATCCTATACCTAGCCCTCCTGCTCCTCCGGTACGTGAGCCAGCCGGTAGATACCTACATGCTATTCAGTATATGTCATGTGATTGAGTAGGATTTCATTGGATAAGCCATTTGCATAATAAAGTTTCTGTCTTTTTCTATATCAACAATTCCTACTCGTACTATAAATAATTTGTACGTTCTGGTGAAAAGAAACAAATTGAATGACCTAAGTTGTATTAGTTTAACAAATAAAATAGATATACTGTTCGGTGTCCGTGTAACAGCTCGGACCGGCGCGCCGCGCCCGCGCCCGCCGGCTGCGCCCGCGCCCGCGCCCGTCGGCTGCGCTCGCGATCTACCCATCCGTTACTAAGTATAGATTAATTATAAGTATAGATTAGCACTACTGTCGCCTGAAACACAGGATTACCTAGTTCAGGCTAAATGGTTATACTTAGCTATACATATTCGTTTAGTGCACTAATATATTGTCTATTTTACGTTCTTTGAATAAATTTTATTATTTATTATAATTATTACTCATGGTTTAAACGCAGATAGTAGGTGTAGTTTGTACTGGTTCAGTCGTAGAATAAACTTCAGTTAGTACGACGCGACGTAGCCACAGTAGATCAGGTACGTGTCGGAGGCAGATGGGGCCGGATCGCACACTGATTGCGGCACTTTGTGCCGATCCGTTTTGCTCGTTTTGTGCGGATCGCGTGTTTTGTTAGGTTTGTCGTAAGTGGATGCCGAATGCCCTCGTTTTTGCGCTTCAGCAGTAATTCCCGAGAAATGTCGTTCGAGCACAGATAGGATTGTTGTGGGTCCACTTCGGGGAGCGATTCACGGTGGTTGGTTTTTGCCTGAAAATAACGGAAAATAGTTAACGCCAAACTGTGTTTGTATCTATTAAGATGCCGATAAACTGAACATAAACTTCGTTCGTGTTATTAGCACGCCGACACCGTGTTACTCTGCGGCGGAAGCGTGTCTAATGGCGCGCGCCGGCGGCGCGAGGCAAGTGACAACAAACAAATGGACAAGTGAGTGTGTTCCTGCTCTGGTAGCTATCTCATAAGTCAACATTGTCACGTCGTAGCTCCGCAAGAAATATCGCCGGCATTTTTTCGCCGCTCCGGCACACATAGTGGCGACGCTACGGACGTCGAAAAACGCTCGTAAATCGCAGCCGACAATGGAGGCCGTCGAGCGTGGCTGACTAGCGACTAGGGCTACCAGCGAGAGCCGGAACATAGATTTTGGTTATTTTCAGAGAGTCGGGAATACCGATGGTATCATTTTTATATAAACAATTTGGTAGAGTCTTGGTAACTGCGACACTCTTCTGCAATCCGTTACACCGGGAATCAGGACGACACTTTGATTAGAATGTTACTAATAAATAACTAAACAAACTGATATTTTTTCAGCACTTAACTGTTATAAAGAAAACTTTTATTCAGAAAAGGTAACCTGAACGCTGAAGCACCAAGGCTATTCGCTTTTCATGATTGTCGTTCCAATTAGCATCTCGAACGGGAATTAAACCGACCTATCTAAGCGCGCATAGTTTGAAACAAGCAGCGTAAGTTAATAAATCGTGACAACAATCCCAGGGAGACAGCTGCAGACCGCGAGCGCATTGTTCCCGCAGGGTGCAGCTCGAGCTCGGCGGGCGGGCGGCGCCTTGCCCCAGGTCAGCGCAGCCCTGGACTGGCGCGCTGCCAGCCGCCCCTGCCAGGGACTTCCTTTAATTAAATCTACTCCATTCATACGAGATTGTTTAATGGCGGCCTCTAAAGTTGCCTCTCGGTGCCAGCCGCGCCCTCCCCCGCCGCGCCGTGGGCGAAACACTTTTTGCTTCACATCCCGTCACTTGAACCCGGATTGAAGATGGCGACTAATTTAATGCTCAATAGAATGCTGACGGAGCTTTTAATTGTCGTTCGGAATCTTCACCAAATATAAATAATTACATTTTAATTGTGGCATTTTATGAATTTTTGAACATTTCATGAAATCATTTAACTCTAGATTCTCTTCAGCATTGGTCTGATCACAACTGTGTAATTTTATGGAAACGACACGATGTCATTGAGTAAGTACTATGGTACTACCTACCACGAGTATCACTCCATATTCTCTACATTATTGAGTAAGTACTATGGTACTACCTACCACGAGTATCACTCCATATTCTCTACATTATTGAGTAAGTACTATGGTACTACCTACCACGAGTATCACTCCATATTCTCTACATTATTGAGTAAGTACTATGGTACTACCTACCACGAGTATCACTCCATATTCTCTACATTATTGAGTAAGTACTATGGTACTACCTACCACGAGTATCACTCCATATTCTCTACATTATTGAGTAAGTACTATGGTACTACCTACCACGAGTATCACTCCATATTCTCTACATTATTGAGTAAGTACTATGGTACTACCTACCACAAGTATCACTCCATAATTCTCTACGTTATTGGTTAAATTTCTCGTTAATCATAAAACTATACCTGGATACTAAGACAGCCTTAACCTTTTCTACTGAAACTAACTTTGTCTCTGGTACATTTTCACGCCTAGCCCTGGGCTGAACGTATCTTAAAGAAGATGGTATCCCGGAGAAGGACATAGGGGGTAGGGGGAGGGTTATGGCAGGGTGCGAAATCGCGAGGAGAAACTAGTATGCAATAATATAAATACCTCTATAATCATTTACCTCTAGAATGTGTTATCGGGTTAATGCTGTGGGCGCCTGACATGGTAGGTACCTACGTAATCCGCTATGTACTCGTACCTACTGGCGCGCGATCTTATCGCCTTCTTACAGATTAATAAAATCTTTAAATAGCATAGAACACCTTATAATATAAGTATAAGTAAATTGCGTGTAACATATGTATACGCTTTAGTTTAGTTTAGAACGCAGGGATCCTACCGGGAGCACACATGTGTGTCTCTGCGTACCTACCCCTTGCCTACCTACCTAGTACTTACCTACCCCTTGCCTACCTACATAGTACTTACCTATAATAACTTTTACCCTGTTCTGTCTGTATCTATACAAGAGGATATCGGTGCTGATTGCACTTAGAGAACAACACTTAGAGAACAAGACTTAGAATAAGTATCTATTTAATTAGGCCAAGAGTGTAATTGTTTGTTACCCCGAATAAATAACAAACTGTAAAACATGGAATCACTCCTAAGAAGAATCATCAAAATTGATTCTGGCCTAAGCCTAAAAAAGGCAGGTTCCTACAGTGGTGTTTATTAATTATAATGGTGGGAGCTCAGTAATAGAAACTTCGAGTCAACGAACCAACTGTTTATTTCCCTACCTTCAAATACACATTTAAACAGGTAGGACACCACACGTCCCCCCTAGAAAAAAAAAATAACAAGGAAAATCTTATATACCTACTTACTTAAAATCATTATTAGGTACATAGGTAGGTAAATTATCTAAAATTTATAATTCTTATCTTTATACAGGGTTACAGGTTAAGTCGACCTAGATCTTGGAGGGGGTTGTAGTTTCCACCATTTCTGACTGATTTCACTATGAAACACCCTACCCCAAACTTAACCGTTTTTAAGTTATTGGACTTTGAAGTTTTTTTTAAAAATTACCGACTTTTAGCCTATTGACCAATTTTTTTTTGGGTCTTTGTCTCTAATTTATTTGTGTTTACGATTTTTGTGTAGTAGATGAGTTGCTTTATTATTCTTAATACTAAAATTGCAGTTAACTAAACCAACTGGGTCGCAGCAGACGATTGATAGTAATAAATTGAAATGAACTCATAAAAATATTTTTTAATTTCAGAAATATTTTAATAAATATCTATGACAGCCATGCTGCAGATGTGCCTAAAAATATCTACGTTTCATCAGCTATTCAACAAGATAAAACAAGCTAGGGTGTTATCAGAATTCTTAGAAAATACTTCGATGAAAGGATCCAAGGTAGTAGTAAAAATAACAGTACATACCTATTTCGTTGAGTTACTTGCTGCGCCTATCGTCCTTCATGGAATTGCGGTGCGTGCAAGTGGGATACCATACGATGTAAGCAGGAGTGAGCGAGAAAAAAAACCCCGGCCAATTAGTTGTTTGGTTAGTCTGCTTACGCGATTCGTCCGTGATAGATGCGATACTTGTGCTCTTCATTTCTCACTCGACTTGGCTTGATTTCTGAACTGTTTCTTTCATTTCGTGACCGTGCTTGCAAACTGGACTCTGATTGTACTTCTGATTTGGAACTGTTGAATATGACGACCTTCACGAACGATGAATATGCGGATATTTTGATTTGTTACGGGTACTGCAATTGTGTATCTAGCCGAGCTCGTGATGAATACATATCACGTTATCCAGGCCGCCGAATACCGGATGTTAGTGTCTTTGACGGAGTTTACCGACGACTTAGAGAGACTGGCTCTGTTTCGAGGAGACGAACAGACCTGAGTAGACCACGTGTTAATGATGATGAAGAGCAAGACAATGAAATAGTTCAACGGTTTAGATTAGATCCAACTACTTCGACTAATATTGTTGCCCGAGAACTTGGACTATCGCAGTGGAAAGTGTGGTTTACGGTGAATACTGCCGGCCTCTACCCCTATCATTACACGCCGGTACAAGTTATTGAAGAAGGAGATCCTGTGAGGAGATTGGATTTCTGCAGATTCATGCTCAATGCAGATTTAGAGGACCCATCATTTCTGAGAAATATCTTGTGGACTGATGAGTCGAAATTTGATAAAGACGGCATAACGAATTACCACAACGCTCATTATTGGGCCCCGAAAGTACAAAGAAATCCCAATAAGAAGCGGACTAAGGGATCACAAAGACGATTCAGTTTGAATGTTTGGATGGGAATCATATCGAACCATTTGATTGGGCCTTACTTTCTTCCTGACAATTTAAATGGAGAACGTTATGAAAACTTTTTAATAGAAGATTTACCCGAGCTACTAGAAGATTTACCACTTAATCTCATACGCGACATGAGGTTTCAGCATGACGGTTGCCCTGCACACTACAGGAGAAGCGTCAGAGAATGGCTAGACACTAATTATCCTAATAAGTGGATCGGGAGAGGTGGACCCATACCGTGGCCAGCTAGAAGTCCAGACCTGACCCCGATGGATTTTTATGTGTGGGGACACATGAAGAGTTTAGTTTACAATGAACCGAATCCAATCACATCTGTTGATGTTTTGAGACAAAGAATAATCGATGCGGCGATTGAAATAAGAAGGGGATTAACAACTGGTGTAGTAAAAAGTGGATTAAGACACAGAATGAGAGTTTGTGTACGAAACAGAGGCGGACACGTGGAACATGAATTGTAATTGTAGGCTTTTATGTAAAAATTGTAATAAAAGTCATTTTGTACCTATTTGGATTTTTTTATTTTGTTTTCTGAAGTGGGTACCATTATTTTTTACTACTACCTGAGACCCTTTCATCAAAGTTTTTTCTAAGAATTCTGATAACACCCTAGCTTGTTTTATCTTGTTGAATAGCTGATGAAACGTAGATATTTTTAGGCACATCTGCAGCATGGCTGTCATAGATATTTATTAAAATATTTCTGAAATTAAAAAATATTTTTATGAGTTCATTTCAATTTATTACTATCAATCGTCTGCTGCGACCCAGTTGGTTTAGTTAACTGCAATTTTAGTATTAAGAATAATAAAGCAACTCATCTACTACACAAAAATCGTAAACACAAATAAATTAGAGACAAAGACCCAAAAAAAAATTGGTCAATAGGCTAAAAGTCGGTAATTTTTAAAAAAAACTTCAAAGTCCAATAACTTAAAAACGGTTAAGTTTGGGGTAGGGTGTTTCATAGTGAAATCAGTCAGAAATGGTGGAAACTACAACCCCCTCCAGGATCTAGGTCGACTTAACCTGTAACCCTGTATGTACAGGTGCGCTTAAGACGTTCTTTTACCAACGGGGTTTGAACTGGTTCTGGTACAATTTCGCTAATTGGGACCGTAGGTGCGTCAGAGGTGTCTTTAGGACTTGGAGACTTAAAAATTTCAATCTCATCTGTAATCGCGTCATCAAACTTATCACCATCGTCAACGGTCACCTTACGATCTGGACTAACGGGTACGATGGTGGAACGACGTACATGAGGTTTACCTACGGGTAGTAATTGATCAATGTGCCTTTTCCACTCGCGTCCGTCATCGGTACGTACACGATATGTCAGTGGGGCGTCCCGTGCCGTGACCACAGCCGGCGCCCACTTCTCTTTGGAAGCGCGGTAGTCCCGCGCCAGCACGTTCTCACCTAAGTGGGCGCTGCGCTCCACACAGGGTGCTGCACGCGCTGCACGACCAGCCGCCACCTCGCTGGCGCGCTCGGCGCTGGGCCTCAGCACGTCCAGCCGCCCGCGCAGGCGTCTGCCGAACATTGCAACCGCCGGCGCCACGCCCGTTGTGCAATGTTCGCAGTTTCTGTACTGAAATAGAAATATGCTGACCGCGGTATCAATGTCGACGCCTTCGTGTGTTGCCTTTTTCATAGCGCGCTTCGCCAATTTTACTGCGTTCTCCGCCGCACCGTTTCCTGCCGGTCTGTAGGGGCTTGTAATTGTATGAGTGATGAAGTTTTTTTTCATAAAGTTTCCGAACTCTGAAGACCCGAAAGGAGGGCCGCCGTCGCTTACGATTTGCGAGGGAAGACCGAACCGTGCGAATAATTCCCTTAATTTATTAATAGTCGCCGTGGCGTTCGTGCTCGACATCTTCTGTACTTCGATCCACTTGCTGTGTGCATCCACAGACACCAGATAGTGTTTACCCATAAACTCGCCGAAGTCGATGTGCACTCGCTGCCAGGGGCGCGCGGGGAACTCCCAGGGGTGCAGCATGGAACGCGGGGGCGCGTCGCTCTGCTGCCGGCACGCACTGCATTTCTTCGCGATACCTTCAAGTTCGCCGTCCAAAGTAGGCCAGTACACGTAGCTACGAGCTAAATTTTTCATTTTAACTACGCCTAAATGACCCTCGTGCAGCTCAGCTAAAACCTGTTTCCTTAAGGAATCGGGCACAATAACGCGATGATTGTATAAAATGCACCCATTATCCATTACTAAACTATCTTTCCTATGAAAATAGGATTTTTCCAGTTCAGACGTAATTTTAGTTGGCCACCCATTCATTAGATACCCTTTGATTTTATTTAACACCTGGTCTTTCTGCGTCCATGTAGACACCTCCTTAGCGCTGATAGGAAAAGATTCCTCGACGTAATTGACATAGGAAACCGAAACCAGTTCATTACATTGTTTGCGTTGGTTTGGCAGCGGCAGTCGAGATAACGCATCAGCATTACTGTTATCACTAGATTTGACAAATTCAATCTCGAAATCATAAGCAGCCAATTTGGTGGCGTATCTTTGCAACCTACTAGCCACCGTAACGGGTAAACCACACTTTGGACCAAAGATGAACGTAAGCGGCTTATGATCGGTTTTAATGATAAACTTACGCCCGAAAACATATTGATGATGTTTGTTAACACCAGCAATGATCGCGAGTGCCTCCTTATCTAGCTGGCTATAGTTTCTCTCAGCTGCGTTCAAAGTGCGGGAAGCGAAACAAATAGGACGTTCATCCCCGTTCGGGTACCGATGTGATAGCACACTGCCGATGCCATAAGAGCTACTATCAACTGCTAGCACTAACGGTAGTTCTTGGTTATAGTGAACCAAAACTTTGCTGCTTAGAATCACACTTTTTATATCAACAAATGCTTGTGCGCAGTCTGCAGACCAAAACCATTCAGTTTCTTTGCGTAACATATTATGCAGCGGGTGTAAGATGGTACTCAGCCGGGGTATGAACTTAGAATAATAGTTTATCAAACCAAGAAAAGATCTCAGCTGAGTCACATCCTCCGGCGCAGGTGCATCTACAATAGCCTTTAGCTTGTTAGGGTCTTGGTGCAAACCGTGCTTATCAATAATAAAGCCTAAATAGGTAATACTATTTTGCATAAAACTACATTTTTCCATTTTTATTCTCAAACCGACCTTACGTAAACGAGATAAGACGGCTTTTAAATTCTCAATATGTTCCGCTCTAGTTGAACCTGTGACCGCTATATCATCTAAAAACACAGCCGTGCCCTTTAACCCTCGAAGCGTCTCTTCCATAAACTTTTGGAATTTCTCTGGAATGCATGACAAACCAAACGGGGTGCGATTGTAAACAAATGTACCGATGTGTGTCGTGATGGCGCTGTAAGCTCGCGAACCTTCATCCAAAAATAACTGCTGATATGCGTTTGTAAGGTCGATTTTAGAATACTGTTCACCACCACTCAACATAGCAAACAACTCCTCGATTCGTGGCATGGGGTACGGGTCGCGTATCAATTTAGGGTTAACGGTTACTTTGTAATCACCACATATACGAATTTCACCTGATTTCTTAATAACTGGTACAATCGTTGTACCAAAATCCGAATATTCTACTTTGGTGATTGTACCCTCTGCCTCGAGTCGCTGCAATTCTGATTCTACTGGCTTACGTAATGCTAACGGTAACTGCCTAGCTTTCATAAAAATAGGTGTTTTATCACTTAATCTCATAGACAACTGTTTAGTACACGTGCCCAATCCTGAAGCGAACACGGTTGGAAACTCTTGGCGCAAACTTTCCACAAAGTAATCATCGGATAAGTTAAAAATCATTTTATTAATTTTAATTTTATCGATATTTAATCGACCTAACCAAGCTCTGCCCAACAAAGGCGGGCCCCCATTTTTGATAACAAACAGCTTGAGATCCTTCGCCGTGTGCGTCCCTATCACAACATTGACAACAATAAATCCCGCTACTTCGATCTTAGTTCCGTTATACGAATGTAAACAAACATCATGAGAAATCAGCGGCGTCTGCTTGAAGAGTTCATCATAACAATGGGTATTAATTGTGGATAACTTACTGCCAGTGTCCAGTTCGAACATGATCACCTTACCGTTCACCGTCGCTTGCACATGAAAAGGCCGATCACTATTATTACACACATTAATGTTATTCAGATCGCACTCCGAATCGCTAGCACTATCGATATAGTTTTGCCCTAGCCCTGAAGGACGACCTTCCCCCTGGCGAGCAGTGCGTTTGCACATCACTTTTAGATGGCCCTTCTGGCCACACGCATCACAAGCGTAATTTTTAAAACGGCAAAAATTGGCGCGGTGCCCCTTTCCACATCGCCAACATGCCGCCTGATGCGCGCTCGGCCCGTCCTTCGCCGCTGGTTGGCTCGCGGCGCGGCCCGCCGCCGTGCCAGCGCCACCGCCGCCGCCGCTGCCGCCTGCTGGCGGAGGGCGCGCGCGTTGTCCCGTGCCCAACCGATGCACAGCCTCGCCCGTCGCTATCGCGGCCGCCGCCGCCGCCGTGCTGCCCGCCCCGGCACCGCTACTGATCTGCGCGTGCCGGTCAGCTGCCTCGAGCGCCAAGGCTAACTCGACTGCTTTCCTGTACGTCAGGCCCGGTTCGGCGAAAAGCCGTGATCTCATGTCGTCACTCAGCAGCCCCGACACAAATTGGTCCCTTAAATTCTCTTCGAGATTCGTTTTGAAGTCCCATCCTCGTCCATCCATCCCATCCTCGTCGCCAGTGGTGTTTATTAATTATAATGGTGGGAGCTCAGTAATAGAAACTTCGAGTCAACGAACCAACTGTTTATTTCCCTACCTTCAAATACACATTTAAACAGGTAGGACACCACACCTACCACATATGGTCACACTGCTAAAAAGGTTGTTCCAGGTTGAGCTAAAGGTTAGTAGCAAGGTAAAACATTTAGCTCTTTGGTAGAGTTGATTTCGTGGGGTAGTGGGGTAGTGCATAGTGAACTGCTTTTTTTTAATGCAAATCGTAAATAAACCTAGCCTTATTTTCCGCCAAATACCTAGAGTTTGTTACATCTAAGCCCGTAGCCCTCAGTAAACGACTGGGTCGGTAAGTCAATGTTCGTGTTGCTGTGCGGCGCGGCGCTGCGGTACGTCGCGGATGCATGGCGCATGTTGTATTCATGGGCTGCTCCGTGCAGTTTGCACAACATACAATCTTAAGGTATAGTCTCGCTTCGGGGAAGCGCAATCATAAATGGTTACAGGAGTGTACAATTTGAAATTTTGAACGAATTTCAGGCTAAAGTTATTTGCTGTTAGAGATTTCGTGAAAATGTAGAGTCCTAGAACACTGTTGGCTATCGTTAGTTAAATTCTTAGTTTGTACGGTCGTAACATGAAGGAGACCGCTTCTTGCAAACTATTCTTTATCAGGCTGCCTAAACTGCTGCTACGTGTTCCAGAACTGGTGTTTTGATGGAGAAGTTACACGTGAAGAAGTTTTGCAGAAAAGTTCGCGTCTCAAGGCGCGCTGCATGTAGCTCGGCAAGCGGCTGCTTCCGTAGCAATACTTACTTACTTACTTAGCTTGATGAACAAGAGCGAGTAACAAAAGTGCGTATGTATAAGATATGTAACAAATAGAGCATTCTTTGTGGGAAAATCATTCATTATTTGCTAATAGGCTAATTAGGCTTATTTGCAATTGAAATTAATTGAACTGAAAATTTAATAAAATAATCAAATTAGATAGATATAGCTGTGGGTCGCTTAGATCTTATAGGCGGACTTGTGTGTTTTCTACAGACCAGTAAATGCAGTCGCATTTACTGGTCTGTAGAAAACGCGTAGGACAGTCGTCCTACGCGTTGAACTCGGTAAGCGCATTACGCGCGACGGGCGGAGTTCTCGCGGGAGGCTCTACCATTAATAGCAAATTGCAAAGCAGTAGCATTATGTCGAGATTTAAACCTCCAAATTAAGTATACTTTGAAACTTACCCGATGCTACCCTTGAATTAAAAAATATTGGCCACTCATGATCATCATGGTCAGGAACAAAACACAATTTTATTTTGGAAGTATTTATCATATTCCGTTACGGAACACGCATTATCTTGAACTCATACAACTTTTTCTTTATTCGCTATTATCATTATTATTTTTGGATTTAGTACCAAATTATGCAAAATTTTAACGTCTAATGGCAGATTAAAGTGCTCTTAATTTTATTTGTGAACATCCCTGTAATTCCGAAGCACACAAATGAATAAATTAACTTATAAACTGTGTAGAGATTTTTTCTAAACATCGCCTGAAACTTGCTTTGCTAAAAGTTGTTTCAAAAAGGCGAACAAGTTTGATATCTTAATAAGTTGAGTTGTTGACCAACACTTCGTACCTACGATGAAACGATCTCTTAATCTTAGTTAAGGACTAAATCCCAGGCTGAGCAAGAAACATTCTAGAAATATGCAGAACAAGGTTCCTTGTGGTCGCAGTGGGCCGTGACGCTTGGGTCCCAACCGATGGTTTTCGGACACGCCCCGAGGGGGCCGCGGCCGTTATTCGGACCCTACAGCGCCGCCGATTGCCTGCTTTTCACCATGTTACACGTTCTGCTACACAAGATGAATACTCGTACCTGTCCAGAGTACACAGGGTGGATTTTTTTGACAGGCAGTAAGGGGGTTCATCCCCATTCCAGATTTTAAAAAAATGTACAAATAGCAAGAAAATTGGTATATTACACAAAATCTTTTTTTATAGCGATCGATCCGATTTCTTATAATGATCAAAAACTTCTATCGGTCCAACTGAGGTAGAGTACTAATAAAAAGCCATACATTTTGTAGGAAACCATCGCAGCTTCGAAAACCTTGTGAAACTAAAAACATAAAAAACAATAGACAAACTAATCAGTTTGTCTGCTGTTTACGTAGGTATGTAATTGTAAACAAATCAAAAATATCTAGTTATCGATATAAATTTTGATTACATAAGGTATGTTCGGTCTTTGCTCAAATAAACATAGGGTAGTTTAATGTAGTAAGGCTATGAGCCGACTTCTTCCTACCCTCTGTTAGGAAATCGGCGACTGATATATGACGTGCCATCTTCTGCAAATGAACGAGTGAAAAATGAACCCTCACCTCTGCCTGTTCGAAAAACCGCCTTACAAGTTGGACATGTTCACGTTTAACTTTGGAAAGCTGAATACCAAATTACAATAAACTGTTATTTGTATTGCCGTGCAATTACTCACTAAAGAACTGTATTAAACACTCGCGAGTGAATGTCTAGTGCTGTGTTCTGGAAGCTGCATCCTTGCGAGTGAATGTCTAGTGCTGTGTTCTGGAAGCTGCATCCTTGCTAGTAAATGTCTAGTGCTGTGTTCTGGAAGCTGCATCCTTGCATGGTTTGGAGAATTCAGGTCAGTGGTCAAGCTATTTTATCTACCCTGTGTAACGAGCAAATATCAGTGCATATCCTTAGGTATTTTCGTTAGGTTAGGTTACCTACCGCATTAGATATTTCACTTCAAAATCTTCGGTCCTTCGATTTATATTTACTACCAGCCCCTATTGTTCAGACTCCACAAGGTATATATATTTTAAAAAGTTTGTTTGTTTTTTTATTTTTGAGTTTGAAATTCGTTTTTTTTTTTCAATTAAGATTTTATGAAAAGTTTTGTTGAGTAAAAAACTAAAATTACTCATGGACACCTTATAAAATACATAGGAAAAGTTTTTAGCTATTTCAGACTTTTATAGTAGGTACTTACTCACTACTGAAGTACCACTGAACAACTGTAAACTCGGTTGAACATTTCTCTACATAATTTGGCCTGTTTTAAGAAACGGTAAACCGACTTCAAATTCCGGTACCAAGTTAGTATTCATCTATGTCTTGGACGAACGAAATCACCCCTCCCTTACTTTCCCCGAGCGAAGGTCTATGTTCACGTGCAAAAAATTGAGTTTACACTGGCGATTTCTAGCTATAATTCAAAGTCAAATTTCGTTTGATGACAAATGGATGAAGCTGTTGACGCCCGTTGCCATGGAAACCATTTATTAGGTGATAATGAAATTACCATATTCAGAAGAATTTTTACAAACCTACGTTTTACGGCGCACATAGAAATTCCTCGAGAATCAAACTTATATGAGACTACCTCCAAATAAATTTTTATCAACGAAATAATCATCAAAATCTATTAACAATTGGCGCAGAAAACTGTTGTCGTGATTCTCCAAAAATATTGTTGCTTTTTAAGTTTAACGGGATAAACACTAATCCCTCGGGAATAATGTTTTGATAGGACAACCTCGGGATCATTCTCTATACAATAGTGAAAGAATCAGTAAAATCGGTTAACCATAGCCTGGCTCCTGAAACACAGTTTTAACTAGTTCAGGAGCATATGGACACATATTGTCTGTTATAGCTTTTATGTCAATAAACATTTTGTTAATATTATTATTCACATCATTATTTTTAAAATGTTGTTATAAAATACATTTTTTACTATAGAAAATCAAATAGGTATTATAAAACTATTCTACAGTAAAAAATTATATCAAAACGGTGAATCACCGGCCGCGAAGCTAGCCTCAAGCGGCCGGTGACTAGGACTGCAGAGAGAACTTCTTGACGATGCGCGCCGAGTCCAGAAGTACCGCCTTTTGGATCTGACCCTTGATCAACTTCCTAGCGAGAGTCTCTTGAGATGTTGATCGAGGCTCTTCGCTATTACGCCGTTAACCGAAACGACTTTCGGGACGACGGTCGCTGAATCAACCTTCCACATGCTGACAACCTCGCTAGCCAAGTCAAGATATTTGCTAAGTTTATCTTTCTCAGCTTTAGCGAGGTTAACATCATGCATGTGGTATGGTGACATCAGCGAGCATCGCCCTCCATTCTAACCGATCTATCAGTACAATATCAGGCGTATTCGCAAGAATAGTCCTGTCTGTAATGATAGATCGGTCCCAATAGAGCGTGGCACGGCCTTTTTCGAGAACTGGCGCCGGTGTGTACTTATAGTACGGAACTTTAGGGCCAGTAAGGCCATATCGGAGAGCAAGTTGCTGGTGTATAATTTTGGCTAATTGGTTGTGTCTGTGTAAGTACTGAAAGTTAGCAAGGTGTAACAACCCGAAAGTATATGACGGAGGGTCTCCCCAGGGAGATGTCACGCTCGACAAATATCGATCGTACCATCTTTCATTATATACTTTCGGTAATTGTTACCACCATTTGTACCACCTCGTCCATAATTGCATAGACAAAACCTTCGGTTTCCCCAAAGAGGTCACCGAAGCGTAGCCAGTTTACGGAGCTTAAAAGATCTACATCAGGTTCTGTGAGGACCTTGTAGAATCTCTCATGCTGCTCTTTGCTCTCTTTCCTGTCTTGAATGCTCATCACCGTAGGTTTGCGGCAGTTCTCGTTACCTAAGGAGAAAGGAGTAAGGTTCTTATCACCTGCAACCACATCACGATGTATCTGGTATTCGGCTTGATTGAAATTATTTCTGAGATTGCATACCTCACGGTTGTGTAGGGTCTTGGCGTTTAAAAAGCCTCGACCACCACATTTCTGCGGGATATACAATCTCATTACCGAAGCTCGGGGATGTCGCATGCGATGAGTGGTTAAAAATTGACGAACATTACAGCCTAAGGCGTCTAGTTCTGTCTAAGTCCATCTTAGTATGCCAAAGGTATAAACTAGCAGTGGCATAACCCAGCCGTTGAAGGCACGCACCTTGTTGCCACCCGACAAAAGGCTATTTAGCACTTTCGTTAGGCGACAAAAGAAGCGCTCCTTCACCGACTGCTTTAATAAAGCAGTCGGTGAAGGAGCGCTTTATGTCCCCGTCTACTATTCTTAACGCTTATGGCATACCAAGATATTTGTAAATTTCACTCTCTGAGAGATATTTGAGGGACAATCTGAAATCTGAAAGTTGTAAATTATTAGAATTCACAACTTTCCCTCGTTGTATTTGTATGACCGCACACTTATCAAAGCCGAAATCGATGTTAATAGCACTAATGAATTTTTGTGTGATATTCAGAAGTGCCATTAACTGTGTTTTATTCGACGCAAATAGTTTGATATCATCCATTTATAACAAGTGAGAAATTACCTCACCATCTCTCCGAAGGCGATACCTATTCTTGAATCTTTCAGTAGAGTACTGAGTGGATTCAAAGCTAGGCAAAACCAACATAAAGGACTCAGACTGTCGTCCTGAAATATACCCCTCTCTACTTTTATCAGATAATTGGTGGCAGGTGGATCCATTCGGCTCCCTGGATGACGAAGAACAGTGGTCCATTGCCTCATCCATGATCCCAAGAATGATCTCAGAGTAGTATCTACTTTATACAACTCTAAGACCCTCTCAAGCCAAGTATAAGGCACCGAATCATAAGCCTTTTTATAGTCATGTTGTTCAATTGCTTCTTGGCCAGGATTGAGTGTGAGCATCGAGACCATTTCAGCCAAAAGTTATGCAATCCGTCCGGGCCTACCTACCTACCTACCTACCTAAGACTTTTCCAGTTTTGGCCCGAGCGGATTGCAATACTTACATCTAATGGAGAGATAGTGATAGCGTCCATAGTTTCGATGTTCTCACACTCAGCACTTACCGCATTCATCCAGTTCGCTTCCGTGTGTTCGACCGGCATAGACCAGATGCCTCGTCAAAAATTATTTCCGGTTTTAGCATCCGGTAGGTACCTGACCGTCGCACACACGTAGATAGGGTTTCTCCCAGTCGCGATACATTTTTCTTTGGTCACTTTGAAAGATGCGATTCTGCCAAAATCTGACAACTCGCTTTTTATACTTT
Organism: Eupithecia inturbata; assembly: GCA_963662085.1. Lineage (NCBI taxonomy): Eukaryota > Metazoa > Arthropoda > Insecta > Lepidoptera > Geometridae > Eupithecia > Eupithecia inturbata. Next base: position 275,115 of record OY759180.1, on the reverse strand, counting down.
CTTATTCGACTTGCCCACGCAAAGATTGTTTGCTTTAGGTAGTCAATGCGCTCTCTGACAGTCCCGAGTTTGAATTTTAGTAGCCCGTGTCACAAAGCGCATAATCCAAGGTCTATGGTTGCTCTCCCTGAAGCAAATTAGCTTAGCTATGAGGGTCCTGAACCTACCGATACGCTTCTCTATTCTCTGCTGCCAAGTAGGGGTACCTACTGCTAGCCTAGCGCGGTCACAGTCAGGAAACTTTACCCGCGCAACGCGGCAAGCCGCAATAGCCCCACAGTAGAGAATATAGTGCGTATCAGTAAGATCACTACTAGTCAGTAGATATGGGACTAGTAGTGGGTTCAAGGCCCCCACTATAGCCAAAGCACGTCTACGGGTGGGGAAGCGAGGCAGACATGGCTTTACATTCGAATTTCTATAATGTAGAATCGTATCTTCCAAAGCCCTCCTCAATTGCTCATAATTTTGGGTACTTACCGCAATGTTTTCGTGACTGACTTGTTCCACAGCGTAATCAGGCTGGTATATCACTGATGTTGATGTGATGTGTCGCGGTGGCGACGTAACAGCCTGGTTACTCTGCGGATGGTCCACCTGTTAGAGGTACCGTTAAATGATACTCCAACGATGATAATTCGCAACTGGTTTATTTGTTAGATATAGAGGTAAGTTAACATGAAGACATTATGCGGAAGATAAGAAATACCCAAATACCTACTTGTTGTACATTCAGATCTCATGTTTTCAATTGTCACTTTCTAAAGTGGGAATATTTAACCCTAAGCTAAATCGCGATACACTCTGCGCTGCTTCGTTGCGAGTTTCTACTGTCGGGATATTCAACCCTGAGCTCCATCGCAAAACACTCAGCGCTGCTTCATTCCACGCTGCTTGATGCTGTGCTGCCTTAGGGCCTTCCACAAGGGCCGCCGAGTTGACCGTCGCTGTCGGATGAGGTCCTGCGTCGGTTCGCTGCGCCCTTCTCCGTCGTTGTGTACGAGAAGAACATTGGCTTAGGCTTTTATGACTTTTATTTTTTCCAAGGGATTCAGTTTGTAACTGATGCACGCTGTGGCGAATCTCTTCTATCTGCTGCGTCATAGCCTTAAATCGAATGTTCATAATATCCTCGATCGTTTTCATAACTTCGTATCCTATATGTTCGCCATTCCTGATAGTCGGCTGCACATGAGAATTCTCGGATGGTCAAGGTTTCCAAAATGCGTCATGCAATAAAGAATTGTGTCGACCTTGGCAAACTCTACATGAGCGCCTTGAACGGCACTGACCTACCTCATGCTGAAGTAGGCAATTTTCACAAATGCCTAACTGCGTTGTTGCATTTAACTTGTTTTTGGCAATTAGTTCTATAAAATCATCACATTAGTATATTGCGTGATTGTGGCTACAATAAGGACAGGTCAGTAATGTGCAAGCTGTTGAAATAAATCCAAGGTCGCCTGACTTACTGTAGCTTGATTGTTGTTGATTATTTAGCTTGCTGCATGGTCCCTTTGACTGGCTGAAGGGTTTCTTTGCTTGAAAGGGATTTGATCTCAAGGGATGCCGCACTAAAGTATCCATATCCTTCTTCATTGTGAGTGAACTGGATTTCGGGGGCTTCAGCACTGTTGTATCCTTTCCCCTTTTCATGAATGGTGCTAGATTGCTGAACTTATTTTCCATGAAGTCCAGAAGCTTATCTAGTCTGTCTATACTTGTCAGAAGGTGCTTATGAGTCTTCTGACTAGCTGGATCCTTGAGGAAGTTGGTCCTGATGTGTAACATAGCTTCAAGAATCTCCTCAAGGTTCTCCTTCAAGTTATCCGTGATTAGAAGGTAAAACAAGACCTCTTTGATACAGGATACTTGTCCAAGAGCTGCTCTGAGATGTGGGTTCCGACGGGCAATGTAGGGAACACAATTCGCATCCCAAGAGCTCTTCTGCGATGTAGGTTCCGACGGGCAATGTAGGGAACACAATTCGCACAATACTACGTGTGTATGCGACGTAGTAGCCTTATGATAACGTTTTAATAACGTACGTTATCACGATGTCCTTCGAGAGACAGTGGTGAGCGCGACCGCGGATTTAGACTGTGAATCCGGCTTGAAGAATGTTAGAAGTACCGTGAAATGATAACTCCCAACTGTGATAATTCGCAACTGGTTTATTGTTAGATATAAGTTAACACATTATGCGGAAGATAAGAAATCACGTTGATACATAACCTCACGTAGATATTGCTAAGCTATAATAACTAGGAAGTTAGGTAACCTTGATATCACACGCATAGACTGAATAACACATTGTACCTTGTACAACACCATTTGAGCACTAAGGATCTCACGTCGGAGTTGATCAAGTACAGTGTCATCCAACAGTTTTGAGCGTTGGATAACCTGTACTGAGCAGATAGTCAGGTAGTATGGTTTTTCAGATAGTCTCTGCACGTTAGCGTCGACTGTCGGTTCAAGGGTCTGTAACAAAGGCATCATCCTTGAACGGTACGCGGTCAAGATAGTTCCTCCCTCTGTAGCCCTACAATATGCGCGCATGACATTTTTGTTTATTTGTCAGTCCATTTGCGCCGCACTCTTCCGTCAGAGGCGGGGGCCGGGCGCGGGGCTGTGCGCCTTGCAGGCCCCAAGCCAGCTGACAGCGGGGTTCGACCTCGCTGCACAAGTGTTCGTGGCGGTCGAGGCGACGGCGGCAGCTCGTCTTCGCTGTTCAACACATCACTTGTCTCAGGCGGTGTTCGAAATTCCTCTTCATCTGAGGACGAGGTTGTGGAGCTAGCAGAGGCGGGCTGCGGTGATGTTCTTCGGAGTGCTTCTGTTGCCGCCCTTGCTCGTGCTCTTGTTATCATTTTATATAGGTAGCATTTTATATAGCAGTAGGTTTTTTTCATGTAATGTAAATAAAATTTACACTAAAAATACGTTTGTCATGGGCGGTGACATCTTTTTTTATTATTTTTATTTTTTATCATTATTATTATATGCGGAGATATCTAGTAACGTAAATAGATAAAAAAACATACAGACGAACTGAGAACCTCCTCCTTTTTGTAGTTGAAATATACATAGATAGTCTTCATTTTCCTGTAGCTACACCGGTTAAGGTACCTCCCCTTACTGCACCGTCGAAGATATACTCTCTGTATAGTGAGGTGTTAACTGCATTATTCTTACAGAGTAAATACCTTACCTACCTGAATAACCTTGTTGTGTTGAATGCCGCGTTCCGATATCCTGACGGGACCAATAAGTAGATACCTTGTAGATAATACCGAGGTCACATATTTTATAATACGACCCGAGGTGTAACGAGCTGTAATGTAATGTGTGCGTAGCGTATACATTTAGACGATTAGTCGATAAGTCTTCTCCTTGACCTTTGCAATGAAAAGGTTTTGACTTCCGTTATCTGTTTGTTTTCTTAGTGACACTTTAACGTCCGATAACTTCTTGAAATAATATTATTATATTCTATGCGATTAAAAGATGGTCGGTTCATTCTTGTGGCTTTCTTATGCACCGAACCTAACACAGAACAGAACCACGCACGACTGAAGTTAACAAAAATATGATTAGTTCAAGATCAGGCATTCTCGATTCATCGCTTTAGTGACGTGCGAGACGTGCCGGTACGGGAACCAGTCGATTAGGTATCTGCGCTGGTATTTTAAAAGGTATTTCTATTAAGACAATGTTCGGTGCTTTGAAGTGTCCTTGTATGGATCACTCGCCGCGTATTTATCTTATGGTACATTATTATCGTTTGTTGTGGAAACACTAGCGTCCAGAGCGGCCATGTCCGGAGCAGCAACGTCCTCGCGAGTGTGTGTGGTGACGGGCGCCAACAAGGGCATCGGGCTCGCCGTAGTGCGGTGCCTGCTGCGGCGGCGCTGCGGGCCCGTGTATCTGACGGCGCGGGATGAGGCGCGGGGTGCGGCGGCGCGGGACCTGTTGCGGCAGGAGGGGCTGCGGCCCGAGTACCACCAGCTCGACGTCACCGACAGGGACAGCATCTGCCGGTTCAAGGAGCACGTTGTCGGTAAGCACGGCGGCATTGACGTCCTCATCAATAACGCCGGCGTGGCCGCTGGCGTGGAGGAGAATGCAGCCTACGAAGAGGCCAAGTACATCGTCGATGTCAACTACTACTCATACCTGGCTCTCGAGGAGCTGCTGTATGAGGCAGTACGCGCCGGCGGGCGGATCGTCAACGTGGCCAGCGACTGCGGACACCTCTCCAACGTGAGGAGCGTGCGCTGGATCCGGACGCTGTCCAACCCGGGCATCTCACGTGAGGACATTGACCTATTCGTGCAGTGGTTCCTTGCCTCCGTGAGAGACGGCACGTTCGAACGGGATGACTTTGCGGACGGAGGGACGCTGCCTGCCTACCGCGTGTCTAAGGTGGCTCTCTGCGCGCTCACGAGGGTGCAGCAGAGGGAGCTGGCAGCACGAAACATTTCTGTGAACGCCATGCACCCGGGGCTGGTGCAGACGGACATGACGCGGCACGTGGGCTTCCTGACCCCGGCGCAGGCAGCGGAGACACCTGCCTGGCTCGCGCTGGATGCGCCTGCCAGCCTGCGCGGACAGTACGTCTGGTACGACAGGTCGGTCCTCGACTGGTTCGACCACAAGGCTGATTACTTTTTTAAGTCGCAAAGGTTATTTGAATGAAACTTTTTCTCTAATAAAAGCGTGTTTTCTTTCATCTTATCTCTCGGAAACGTTGCAGGGAACCTTGCTTGTATCGGGGTCGGAGCGACGTCTCCGGACGCTCCCCCACAGCTCATCAGCTGCTGCGGTCCATTAGCGACGGATCACGGTGATCCATCGCAGATGAATTATTCATGCAGCTTCCATTACGTGGAAGAGCTCCGTTTGTTTTCTATTTAGACTTACTGTAACATGACATTATTGTTATATTGTTTTGTGCGCAATTTTCCTTCTTCGGATTCTTCATTTAACTTGTAAAGCGCTTTGGCCTTCAAACGAGGACATCCCTGGAAATGTAATTTTTTTCATGAGAGACTGTACATTTTCAGTTTCGTTGAACAATCTCATTTTCTTGCAAGATGGGCTGTTGAAAAGACTTAGTGAATCTGATTTCATGCATAATCATCGAAAGATCATGGCCACGGCCTCTTAATATTGACCTTGACTGGCACACAGATGAATATGAATCTCTCTAACGTATCACCTACACAGAGACACTTTTTCCCTTCTAGTCGATTGCAAAGCCGTTGGGAAACCGATTACCCGATCGATAGTTAAAATCAAAGTCAGAGTGGTTTATCTTCAAAGCGGTCATAAAGCGGGCTCGGAATGCAGGATACAAACTGAATTGCAAGGCGCGAGCTCGGTGTGAGATGCGTCTGAAATGTACCTAATGGCTGGAGTAAATACTAAATAGGTCCGCGCTGCATTTTTGATGTCAGCGTCGCGTCGGCGCGCCCCAGCTTGTGCGCGAGTTAGTACTGCACGTGACTGTCTTTTTTACCTTTCCTTATCTCTGCGTCGTCAGTCTCCGTCGCGCCACGCAACGGACACATTCGGCAACTGTTGTCGGCCACCAATGCATAGTGACTGTGTATGGGTAGATAACTACCTACTGAATTAATTGATACACAGATTCTTTACAAAAGTGGAATCGTAAAGTGTAATAAATAATTGTTTCGGTCGACAATTTTTGATGAATTAAAGAAAGATAGATGGAAAAAATATATTTTTTTACCCTATACCTTAAATCACACAGCACACTAACTTATGACACTAACTAATCCTATGTACTCACCTACATAGAGGTGTTTATTTTTGTGCGCAGCAGGGCTTAGGATAATGGCCACCACTCAGCATTGCCTCCACTCAGCATGGCCTCCACTCAAAAGCAAAATAAAAAAAAAACAATACAAAAGCAAAGTTACATATTCATGGGACACAAATAAACAATACTGTGCAAATCATAATTAAAGTAACACATTAAATAAAATATTAATCTAAAAAAAAAGAGAGCCAAAATACAGCTCAGGCTGCCACATTGTCGTCCGGTCGGGTTAAGGGTGCGGTTAGTTAGTCATTCAGTTTATTAATTAATTGCTAAAATATAACTACGTACATATTTTTGAGCATTCATTTCCGCATCATTTAACAGACCTGTCGTTATTTTTAAGGTTATCATCCTCTTTCCAGGCGTTTAAAAGGAACCTTTTTAATTTGAATTTAAACGTGTTAAAGTTTTTCATGCCCCTAATGGGAGGAGGAATATTATTCCAGCATTTTGTTGCTGCATAACGGAAACTACCCCTAAGAGCTGCGGCCGAACTTTGAGGCGTTGCTAGAACAGAACAACACCTTTTCCTCGTTCCTTTCTTCTTTGGCCAAATCAGTAAAATATTAATTGAATTAAATTAAATCAACTCGATATCTCTTAAACTAACTACCTCTATTATACAGAGTTATTGGTAATTCACTGACACTAACGTCCCTCGTCACGAAAACGTCGGGTAGACGCCAGATCTTAAAAATCAAAAGAGATGCCTCAAAAATGATGAATGAATGAATTAAATGTCATAAAGATATATGTACATATATACAAGAAATGTTTATAATATGTGCATTACTATTTAAAATAAATTACCAGAAGACTTAAAGAAACTTAATAATTTAGGAAAAAGTTAATTGGATGGTTGCTTGAAATATGTTTCTATAATGTAAACGAATATTTAGAATATGATTTGTAACATAAATGACTAGTACTTTTAATAATAATATGACTCACACAATATTAGCACGCCTGCATGCAGGCTGAATACTAATATAGTTAGAAGACCTGACATTGTAAAACAATTATGTATTCTTGCAAATAAATGATTGATTGATTGATTGATTCATCTTACATTCTTAAACGTCGGGAAGCCGACAGGTCTTACACATTCTTAAACTTGGTATTGGTAGGTAGTAGGTACCCCGCTTCATTCAAATATCGTTCATTAGAGGGGCTTTATTTGAAACTAGACCTTAAAACGGCTCTTCCCAGAATTAACAGTAGGTGTGGGAGTGGAAGATCGATCTTTAGTAATATATTGGGTTCCGGACCAATATTTTGATATTTATTTTGTATGGGAGGTAACTACATAATTTTTTTAAATTAAGACCTGGCATCTTTACGTCTGGTTCGTGGTAATGAGCAGAACCTGCAGTTTACACAGTGTCAGTGAATTATCAGTAACCCTGTATAGTTAAGTTAAATTGAATCTATAAGGAGAGAGAAAAAGACCCAAGCAAAAGCACCCAGACACGAAATGTGTAAGTAAACTATTTAGATCGTCTGTGTACGGAAGCCTCGTCTCAACGCAACTCTGATTTATGTGTAACAGAAAGGACTATTTCAATAAACATTAACATAAACTTTGGGTCCCATTAATATGATGCGGTTCGGTCGCGTGCAGCCCAGACCGGCTTGAATACGATTAAATTTACGAAGCCAACTATCCTCCGTCGCCAGCCAATAGCGCCGGATTCACAGGCGATCCTAACGGAGTCTACACACCAAATTGACAACGCCGCCAACACAACCAATCAAACAACTATCCACCAATGAAATATCCACATCCCGGCGCGCGGCGCGCGGCGTGGCGGAGGCGCGGCGGGTTGATGTCGGCAACATTCATTAATGACATGTCCGCAACAAAGTCGGTGGCACGTCCACATAGACACACGGCGACTTGTCAAAAGTTACGGATTTCGTGCCGCCGAATATTTAGCGACCCGGCGGCTTTGGTGTAAAGCCGCCGACATGCCGCAAACATCCAAAACGGTTGGTGTGTAGAGTCCTTAACGAACGAGCATAGCCGCGCCGCCTCACGCGAGCGAGCCGTTATGATGAGCAGATTTATCACTAAGCACCTGACGGAGACGGCTCCATAATGACTCACTTTTTGAAATGTAATGAAGTTACTAAGGGATCGGCTCAATATTTAGGATTGATGTAAATATTGCGACTGAGAGCCTGGAAACTAGGCAGGTATTATTCGCGGTGTAAGAGCCATATGAACGTAACTAACCAAAAACGTGGTAACGTTTTTTTTTATAAATAGTTCCTTAGTGTGGTCCTTTACCTACGTTCTGCCAAAAGGACGTAGTTGTATACAGTCAATATTTCGCTAGACCAATTATAACACAAAACCAAAAAAAAATTATTGAACTAGAAGAACGTAACTTGAATTATCTTCATGAATTGTCTTCATGTTCCAGGTGCAAGTGACGCCGGTACTGTTACTGTGGAAGTTATATTTTTGTAGTGATTTGCAATACCCATTGGTTTATGTGGTACTTACTTTAAAATGGCGCTCCAAAGTTGAGGTAGGCGATTGCTACAGTTATTGACCACTTGAGACAAAATCATTCGAAATAAGATAATGGTAGATCGCACGTGAATGAAAGAAACAAAAACTATACCTTTATTCATTCTTCTTTCGTATTAGTTCATAATATTTGATCTAGATGGCGTTATTTTTTACTGGTGAGGTCAGTTCAAAAAAGTTGTGATAAGTGCAAGTGTTCGTTACGAAAAAAATAAGGTAAGTGTTTTATAAATCCATGATTTTTTATGTCACTTGTTGATTAAGCTTGTTTGATATCTGTTGGTAATCGAATAGTAGTTAATTTAGTGTGATTTCAAAGTTCGTAAAGTAATTCTAACCTCCCAAAAAAATCCGGTCAATTACTAAATCTTATTTGTATGAAATTCAGCTATTAACCACCCCCGGTCAATAGCTGAATTTCCGAAATAGGTATTTTGAATGCATTTTCTGCTTTATTGTGGTATTAATAAGGTCTTCTCAAAATCTCAGCATTGTAACTGCATCGGTTCAGTTATTGTACGGGGGTTGGCTAATTAATAAATCTCAGGTGGTCAATAACTATATCACTCTGTTTATTTTCTTTCAGACTGATTCAACATGCCCAAAGTACCGCAATATACCAAAGGACAATTGGAAAAGGCTCTAGAAGACGTAAGCCTAGGTCTTTCTGTTCGGGCAGTAGCCAAAAAATATAGCATACCTAGAGCGACATTACATTTTAAGAAAAAAAACCCGAACAACAAAAGCGACTTTGGACCATTACCTTTTCTGACTACAGAAGAAGAAAAACTCATAGAAGAATGGATATTTGGTATGGGTAGGAGAGGATTTCCAAGAAATGCAGAAGATATATTAGATTCTGTACAAACCTTTCTCAATGAACATCCCAGAGAGACTCCATTCCATGAAAACAGACCAGGAAAAGGATGGTTAAAAGGTTTCCTGAAACGACATCCTAATATAACTAAAAGGACTGGTGAGGCAGTTACACAGGCCAGTGCTTGTGTATCAGAATCAGACATACGAAATTGGTTTACTCTAGTAATGACTGAGTTAATCAGTTGTGATCTATTGGACATATTAGATGATCCTGCCAGGATCTATAACGCTGATGAGAGTGGGTTTCAGACCTGTCCATCCTCCGGAAAAGTTTTTGCTGAAAAAGGAGAGAATAATGTTTACATAATTGATAAAGGAAAAGCCAAAGAAAGTATGACAGTGCTTTTTACAATTTCAGCTGATGGGCAAATGGTATTGCCTACGATTGTATACCCTTATCAACGTTTACCTGAGAGAATTCGACAAACTGTTCCTGAAGAGTGAGGTATAGCTATTATAGCTACTAGCAGTTCAGGGTGGATGACTGCAGACACATTTCAATACATACTCCAGCATGTTTTTCATCCATTTTTGGTGAGAAATAACATCCAGCTCCCAGTTTTGTTGTTTGTAGATGGTCATAGATCGCATTTAACCTACGAACTAAGTATGCTAGCTCGCTCTCTTCAAATATAATTATTCGCTCTGTACCCAAAGTCTACAAGAATCCTGCAACCGGCAGATGTGTCACTTTCTAGACCTGTAAAGCTGTTTTGGCGAAAGGCTGTTCGAGAATGGCAGCTAGAGAACGTGGGTGAAATTGTGTCAAAACAAAATTTTGCATTGGTTTTGAAAAAAGTTACAGAGAAAATTAGTTCTGCCTGCATAATCAGTGGCTTTCGAGCTTGTGGTCTCTACCCATTTGATCCAGATGCAGTGGATTATTCTAAATGCATAGCCAAACCAGCTTCTGCAACAGACAACAATGAAGAAAGTATTTCAAACAATGAACCCGAAAAAGCTCTGCCATATTCAAAATTTACATAGATTGTCGGTTCAGAGATGATCACAAAGTTTAGAGATATTCAAAATATTATCCAGGATGTAGAGAACAATGAGTCATTTTTTATTCTCTGTCGGATGTGGGAATTTTATAACTCAAAAATTAACATTGATAGAGACACTACAACTACTGGAAGTAAGGAAGGTGAAAACATTGAATCCGAACCGGAAATGGCTTTATCTACGGATTTAGAGAGAGAAGAAAACCTTAACTTTGACGGATACACTACAGCTACTGGAAGTAAGGAAGGTGAAAATATTGAATACGAACCGGAAATGACAGTATCTACGAATTTAGAGAGAGAAGAAAACATGAATACAACAATAATGCATGAATTATCTGGAGATGAATGCCGAAATATATTCATAGCCGACATTCTAGAATACGACAAAGAACAAGAGAAGAACCTGGAACAAGAAACTATGGATGAACAATTCGATAACATTAATAAACACCAAACCTGTGGAAACCAGAAACTTAACAATTCATCTAACAATGACAGATCGCAAAGCTCTTCGATTCATGAACATAATAAAACTGTTGCTGCTGTGTGTGCTGAGGAACTTATCACTTTAGAAGACCTAGGAGTACCAGACACACGTGACTGTAGCTTAATTATCACTTTAGACGACCCAGGAGTACCAGACACACGTGACTGTAGCTTAAACCAACCATCATGTTCAGCTGCTAATATAAAAGATTTTTTGAAAATACCACCAATACCAACTAGAAAAGGAAAACGAAACATTGAAAGGCTATCTTATCATATTTCCGGACGTGAGTATCAAAAGATTCTAGAAAACAAAAACAAAGAAAAACAGAGACTAGAAGAAGGAGAAAGACAGAAAAAAATGGAAAGAGAACGTAAAAAGGAAGACAAGAAGAGGAAACTTGAAGAAATGAAGTCTAATAAGTTAGAAAATAAAAAGAAAATTTAAACTCCTAGTTCTACCTGTGGTACGTGCAAAGGAGTGGTTAAAATTATTAAATTACGATGTTGCGAATGTGGAAAAGCTTTTCATAGGTCATGCATTCCGAAATCACATCTTGTACATATACCTCAAGGAGAAGGAGATAATTTTCTATGCCACCAATGTTTTCTTATGGAAAATGATGACGATGATTCTGACAACGAAGACAGTGACGAAAAAAATGAAGATTTTTTGAATTTAATAAAATCAAGAGAGGAAGAATTAGGTGTGAACTATCTAAAATTTTGATTCAATTAAAAATACTTTTTTTTTTGTTATGAACCTATTTTATTAGTTTCATTTAAATTCTACCCGAATGGAAGAGTAGGAGGAGGCGGGTGGCGCTGCTATCTAAGTAAACATGAAAATTTCGGTATGGAGCCGCATACCGAAATTTTCAAAAAAATAATTAGAGTGAAGTTTTAGCGTCTCTGAGTTACTTAATGCGATAAGTGTTGTCCAAATATCGCTATAAACTGTTTTCAACCCAAACACTTGATTTACCGAGGAGAAATCAAAGCAGAAAAAAAGTGACAAATATTGTGCCAAAGAAAGGATATTCCAGGAAAATATTTATACACCACAACAGTAAAAGGTCTCAAGAATATAAACTCAACCAAGAAATACAGATATTAGTACAAAAAGTGAGTAAATTTTCAAATATTCTTAAGATGTCAACCGTTGCAACAACAAACAATGATTCTTTGTTTGCTTCACGACTAAATTGACCTTTGGACCCGAGTGCATTGAACTGTCTTCGTCGCTTACTAACTGATATAGTTACCTCCAAAGCTACAACACATCTGATCGCAAATTTTCGTTGTCCTAGTAGAAGTCGCATTGGTGTAACGGACTACATGCCCGACTTAATCATCAAAGGACGTGAGTTCGTAGGTTCGAATCTGCAGAAGCTGATTTCTTTTTGTTCATAAATTTATTTGAATACACAGTACCGCCAAAATAGATCGTTTGGTCGGTACCCGCGCCGCTAGAGGGAGCTGAAATAATAATGGACCCTACCGATAATGTTACGCTCAGACGTGCTCGCACACAACTGGTTCTAGAAACCACCTCCAAGCTCAATGAATCAGACACTAGCATAGATGGCAGCACTAGTAGCTTGCCTGACATATCTCATGACTTAAGCGAACAAGCCCAAAATCTTGTGCAAAAAATTGATCAACTACAGATCCAATTAACCAGTGCTCACGATGAAATAGAACGTCTTTCAATGGAAAACAGAGAGTTAAAAAATAAAAACGTGGAATTGGCTAAAAAGAACGTAATTTATAGGAAGCTTGGGATTAGCCCCGCGAAGACCATATCTCCAACGTCAACAGCTAAAAGCAAAAACATAAAAGCACAACAGAACATAAAATTGGACAAACATACACAAACAAAAAATGTGTTACCTACAGATTTAAATCGCAAAGCTAAAAATACTACAAAACAGCAACAAACAGAATCAATAGAGCCCCCTCAACAACATCTGAGATTAATAAAATCACATAAAGAATGCAAAACTTCTTCCATAAATAAAGAGCATAAACAAATACAAACAGAGGTGATAGAGCAGGGAAAGAAAGTCGAGAACATTCACAAAGAAATACAAACATGCACCACATCCATGCCTATTATTTCAAAATCTGACGCATTCACACAAACAATAACTCTACCTGAATCAGAACAACAATTTATTCACAAAAAGGCTTACATATCTCCGGGAAAAGAAATAAACCAGCTACTACAAAATCAAGCTTCGAGTTGCACAAATTCTGTAATCAAAAAGCGCCCCAAAATATGTTTACTAAGTACCAATAAGGAAAACAAAGTGCTATCCATTGCTGAGAAAAACCTCACTGAATTTGATCTATGTCACTATCTCAAACCAAACTGCAAGACAAGTGAACTTATAAAAGATATTGATACGAAACTAGTAAATTACACAAGGGACGACTTTTGTGTAATATTTATCGGAGAAGAAGACTTCGTTAAAACACAAAATTATTTTTATTTAATTTCAAACATTCGTGAAACTCTGCAGTTAATTAAACACACCAACATCATCATATGCCTACCAACATACATATATAAACAAGACATGAATATGTATAACTGGAGGGTAGAAAACTTCAACAATCTTCTCTATCTGGATATTTCCACACACGAACACGCCTATATTTTGGACTCAAATAAGGAACTCAAGTATGATTTCTCCATGTTTAGCAGTTACTCTGGCAAAATAAGAAATAATGGCTATGTCAACGTGTTCTCAAACCTCAGAATGTACATAGACACTATAAGGTACGGACGTATATGTAACCAACATTGTACAGATAGCCCAGCAAATCAATCGGAGGAGGATAGTTTAATGTTTTTTCGAGACTAAGTATCTAAATATCATGCACCAAAACATAACCGGACTATTAAATAAAGCTGATGCCCTTCAAGTAAATCTAAATGATCTCAGAGAAAGAAACATGGATATTGACGTGCTTTGTATCACAGAGCACAATATGATGATGGGAAACGAACAAAACTTGAACCTGGATAACTACATTTTAGCATCAAGTTTCAGTCGGAGTAATAAAAATAAAGGTGGCGCATGTATCCTAGTACTGAAAAACCACGAATGGAGAGAAATACCTGAAATTAAAAATATGTCTTTATCTGGAATAATTGAATGTTGTGCTGTTGAATTAGTGACATATAAAATAATCGTTATTTGTTTATATAGAATACCTAAACTTACAAATGATTACTATAACATTTTTTTTAATAAATTAGATAAAATTTTGAAATATACTGGAAAGCTGAATGTTAAGAATACTATTTTATTAGGAGATTTTAATATTGACATGATGAAAACTAATAATGTGACAAGTGATTTTGAATGTAGTCTAATGCACTACAACTTAAAACTAACCCTAAAACAACCCACTCGTCTGATATCAAATTCATGCATTGATAATATTGCTCATAATTTTAAAAAACACTGTAAAACTGAAGTCTTGGAATTTGCGCTCTCTGACCATACGGCTCAGATTATAAAAATGCCGGTGCGTACTCTTAAACTTAAGTCATGGCATAGAGAAGTGCGCGACTTATGTAACGAAAATATAGAAAAATTTAAAATGTGCATTACAAGCTTAACCTTCTCTGACATGTACAATACTTATGACCCTAACTTAGCCTATAGGTATTTTATTGATAACTTTACCCTTTTTTATGATCTATGCTTCCCAAAAAAAAATCTTTTTATTAGAACCGTAAGTAAACCAAAATGGATTTCTCGAGGGATAAAACTATGTAGCCAAAGAAAACGTAATTTATATTGGAAATTCATATCTAAACCCACTAAAACTAATAAACATATCTACAAATTATTTTCGAAACGACTGAAAAAAGTTATTACGCAAACAAAAAGATCACAAAATATGTATAAAATAATGACATCTCAAAATAAATCTAAGGCGACCTGGGATGTAATTAATAAAACTAGGATTTGTACTCCTAGGGAATCCATAGTAAAAATTAAATGTAATAATAATAAATATTTATTGAATCCTACTGACATTGCCAATCAATTTAATGATTATTTCATCAATAAAATAGAATCCATTCCCGATCGTGGAATAAACGTTACAGAAAAAATTGGTCATCATGCTAAATCAATGTTCTTGGCACCATCCGTTCCACAACAAATACATAACATTATTAAAAATTTAAAAAACTCAAACAGCACTGGTATAGACCAAATCTCTACAAAAATCATAAAAGCGGTTAATGAAACAATAAGCCCTCATCTCAGTTTCTTGATAAACTTAACAATCTCAACCGGTACGTTTCCGAAAGATCTTAAACTTGCGATTGTTAAACCGCTGTTTAAAAAAGGTAACAAAGAGTTAACTAATAGTTACAGACCAATAGCTCTACTATCAGTCTTCTCGAAAATCTTCGAGAAGTACATATATGAAGAAATATATTCTTATTTGGAAAAGCATAAATTACTATGCAATGAACAAAAAGGGTTTCGACGTAACAAATCGATAAACTTAGCAATTTATGAATTCATTGAACATATTGTCCTGTCAGTAGACAACAGAACACCTGTATCTGCTGTGTTCTGTGATATGACCCAGGCGTTTGACTGCGTAGATCACGACATCTTGATTAATAAATTAGAAGCGTATGGACTCAGAGGAAAAGTATCTCAACTACTCTGCTCATATCTTAAAAACCGTAGACAAATTACTGAGATTACAAAAATGGATATCAAGACAAAATGTGAAAAGTCATATCGTTCTTTAGAGCGTCCAGTCCAGTTTGGCGTTCCCCAGGGAAGTGTCCTAGGACCTTTACTGTTTATTATTTATATCAATGACCTGCCTAGATCAGTCAATCAACCAATGACCTTATTCGCTGACGATAGTACAATAACTATAAAATGTGATGACATTAATACATATAATTCTGACTTTAATAATTCAATAAATTCAATAATTAAATGGCTTGACAATAATAATCTGAAAATAAATATAAATAAAACAAACATTATGCATTTTAGTCAAAGAATTAAAAATTATCCTCAAATAGACTTACAGTTTAATGGTAATAAAGTAAACGTGGTAGAATCAACCAGATGTCTAGGTATTCAAATTGACTCTAAATTAAATTGGAAAATCCATATTGAACTCTTAAGTAAGCGAGTAAGTAGCTCTACCTATGCACTCTACAAACTATCCTCAACTGTTAATACAGAAACACTACTTACAGCATACTATGGAACAGTAGAGTCTATCCTAAGGTTTGGAATAATTTTTTGGGCTAACTCTACCAATACAGACTTCATATTTAAAAGACAAAAAAGGTGTATTAGATCAATGTTTAACCTGCACGTTACCGACAGTTGTAGACCTTTGTTCATTGAGCACAAGATTCTAACGCTTCCGTCATTATATATATTTGAAATGGCAATATTTGTTAGAAAACATCCCCATCTTTTCCCACGTAAGTCTGACTTCGTAGTGCGAAATAGACGTGATAGCAGTAAACTTCAAATGCCTAACATTAAAACAGCTTTCCTACAAAAAAGTGTAGTATGTATGTCACGTAAAATCTATGATAAAATACCTAAATCATTGAAAGATCTTGACGACAATATATTCAGGACTAAATTGAAACAATTATTAATTAACAAATGCTATTACAATATTAAAGATTTTATGACCGATAAATTTTGACATCACCTGTACGCCTGTTCCTATTATAACTCTTTAATTATTTGACATTGTCTAAAATAGCATAGTTTCATTATTAACTTACTGTAACATTTGCATGCTAATCTTAGTAGAACATAATTGAAACTTAAAATTATTAACATCTGTGTAAATTACATTGTGTTCAAGCAAATAAAATATCTTTATCTTTATCTTTATCTTTATCTTTAATGTTTTCTACGTGCTTTAATCTATGTTTAGTGAAAATCGGTTCAGCCGTTTTGGTGTTATGATCGTTTTTTAATTTTATATTATGCTTGGTCAATAACTGTATCTCAGTATGATAATTACTGCGTTTTCATGGCTGATTACTGAATTCTTTGCCTAATATGATATAAATAATGTTTTTTAACAATAAATATCTGATTTTAAAACATTTGTTTTAATTTTCTATTGCTCAGATATATAACAATTTGATTGGTATGTCATAGGAACCTGTATCTCTATTCAACTTTTTTTTATAGAGCTTAGAAAATATTATTTTCCTTAAGTAGTCAATAACTGTAGCAATCACCGAGGCGGCTCGGTGCAAATGTTTTAGGTTTGAAAGTAATACCTTACTAGTTTTTAAGGTTCCGTAGTGAACTGGGAGCGCCCGTCTGTCAGTCTGTTACCATTTATCTGTCAGTCTGTTACCATTTATCTGTCAGTCTGTTACCATTTATCTGTCAGTCTGTTACCATTTATCTGTCAGTCTGTTACCATTTATCTGTCAGTCTGTTACCATTTATCTGTCAGTCTGTTACCATTTTACCAAACTGTTTTATTTACAAGTTCTCTGAATAAAGCTATATCTATCTATCTATCTATCTGCCATCCGCTGCTTAGCTCAGGGACTATTAGTAACTACATACTAGAAAACAGGAATTGGCATGAATATACATATGAGTACAATATCAACCACGTCGCCAAAGTAGATGTTTTACTTCTCTAGATTGTTTACAACAGTCTGCAGGTAGCTCAATTATTAAAATTTTAAATAATTGTTCTAACTTCTTTTTTATTAAGTCTCGTTTCTCTGTTATTTTTAACCGACTTCTGCGCGTGGCCCGACTCGTGCTTGTCGGTTTTTTTCAATATTCATTAAGATTTCAATTTTGTTCTATTTTGCTCAGGGCTATATAAATAGCCCTGATAATCATTTTATTATTTTTATGTGTTCTTTGAATGTGAGAATTTCTGTGTACTTATTTTCGTACAATGTACCATTATTCCTTTAAATGCACTTCAAAGGGAGGGGGGGGATGGTTCCTGAATACAACGGACCTTTCTTCATTAACTTGCCACATTTCGCATGTATCTTCTAGGTTTGTTTCTAGAGGTAACTTAATTTTCTTTTGTTACGTTTTGTGTAAATATTTTACACAGATTTTTACTGAAAATGGAGTAGGTAGGTACTGCCGCTTCACTCCACCTACATCACGAGTCAGGGTAGCAGGGGACGAGACGTCCCGCGCCCGCGTCGACGAAACAAATCAAATACAACAATCAAACATCCATTCTAACTCCAAGTATAATAACAATATTCCAACTTTTCCCTCTTCCTAAACAATTTGCAAATTCACATATCTTCAAAAACTTTCCTGCAAACAAACATGAACTGTATTTTACGGGATTTTAGAGCTCTAATTATTTTGTGGGTAAATCAAATGATGATGAAATAAACGTAACCTCTCTAATGTAATGCATATAGAGTTGAAGGGATTTGTTTGGGGCCGGCGCGACGATGATATTCAAGTGAATATTAACGCGGGAATAATGGAGTAATGCCACTTTCGTATGAATAATGCACGTATCGAATTAGAGCGGAGTTGTTAACGTTTGAATTAAAAGTTCCGCGTGTGGCTCCCGCCCGGCTCCGGCCTGTGGCTCCAGCCAGAGGCTCCAGCCTGTGGCTCCAGCCAGAGGCTCCGGCCTGGCTCCGGCCTGTGGTTCCCGCAGTGTTCTGGCCTGTGGCTCCCGCTCAGCTCCGGCCTGAGACTCCTGCCCTGCTCCGGCCTGTGGCTCCAGCCAGTGGCTCCGGCCTAGCTCCGACCTGTGGTTCCCGCCGGGTTCTGGCCTGTGGCTCCCGCTCGGCTCCGGCCTGAGACTCCTGCCCTGCTCCGGCCTGTGGCTCTGTTTTATTTGAATAAGGATTTCATTGGTGGGCGAATGATAAGGTTATTATGTATGCCAGGTAATTATTACATTGACGGTAGTTTAAACTTGACCATAGCTTGCTCATAAGCAGTGTAGCTGTTCCAAGTGCTGACTAACGAATGTCGTTATGATGGCGCGTCTCCCAGAGAAGTCTCAGCTAGTGAGGTGAGGTCGGTCGGCCGTCGTTACCACTGTCCGTGTGGTTAGTTACAGGAAACAGTATACTAGTTCCTTCTGACTGCAAACTTAAGACACCACCTGCCATCTACCTACCTGTCACGACTCCTAATTCTGCCTCGGGCTCCATCGATCTTAGAAAGTTACAATTTGAATGAAGGATGGCACTAATTTCGAGAAGTAATTTTGAAATAAATTTGACAATTCCATGAGGCATATGTGTAAATGTGTTTCCATACATTATTTTTGACCATATGTAAATTTCCGGCACGAAAATGTATCTAGCTAGCATTAAACCAAATTACCAAGATCAAATGACCCGAACTGGCCTTAAGCTTGTAGGAAGATATGTACCTACATACTCTGGTTATCTCAACACATGTAAGAGGCTGGAATGTTATGTACGCAGTGGCTGAGAGCGAGGACTAGCCGATAGACGTAACATCAATCGGTGGCAGGCATAGTTAGAGTGTAGCATAGGAGTGAGTAAGGTGCAGTGGTAGTACCTGCACGTGGTGGGATGTCACGGGACATGTAGCGCGCCCGCACCGCACCTCGACGGTAATGTAGGTCTTGTGGACTACACGTACAGCTGTCACTAGCTGCCTAATATAACGTTCCTATCAATTCCAAATGTTAACGAAGACTCTTGATCAGAAAGTTAAACCGCATCTTCATCCTTCTTTCAACCTACTTTCATGCTCCGATAGACGTAGATTTTTTGTAAAAGTTTCATACTCTTAAAACAAAAAGGCGAATTTGATGAACTTGTGCAAAGGATTGTTAACATATTTCTTTTCTGATCCTCCGTAACAAAGCCACTCTGCGACACAAAGCGAGGCATTAGCATTTCATAACAAGTTCCACCCGCGACGCGAGGCGACGACGCCGACGACGGTTACATTTTTGCCAAGTTGAGCAACTCTTAAACCGAGCCGCTGCCCCCCCACGCGCCCCCGACACGACGCCAGGCGCACGACGACGATCCGACTGAAGCAAACCTATGATTTGGTTTTATGATGCCATGAAATTATTTCTGAAAAGGAGATACCGACCCAAGCACTCACCTTCAGTTGGGATTCTTCCAAATCCTTATGTTTAGCTAGTCGTAAGTTCAGATAGGTACCTTGGAGTTCGTTCAAAGTTTTAAATAAAAGCGAAGGATCGAAGCGATTTCAAGTTTTCAATCCGAGTGTAGATATACCTCTAGAAAGTCTGTGAATACATGCACAGCAAACAGAAGTTAAAGCCACAACTCGAGCTACTGCCGCGATAGTACCTCCCTCAGTGGAGACGCTCGCCGCAGGGTTGGAGTCTCCGTCTCAGCGCGGAGTCGAATGCGCCACATTGTTGCAAACAGCGTTAACGACCGCACACGGGACATATTCCCGAACTACAATAATAGTTTCAGTTTCCAACTCTCGTCGCTACCGGTACGTAACTAACCATGTCGACGTCGACGTCGGCGTCAACGTCTGCCTGCGATTAGTCATCATTACTGAGCTCTACCGTTGCGTTGCGTGAACTGG
The DNA here is from genome assembly GCA_963662085.1 of Eupithecia inturbata. Lineage (NCBI taxonomy): Eukaryota > Metazoa > Arthropoda > Insecta > Lepidoptera > Geometridae > Eupithecia > Eupithecia inturbata. Next base: position 254,751 of record OY759180.1, on the reverse strand, counting down.
CCTTACTACAATTTGATTGAAGACTTAACGTCAGTTAGGGCATATTTTAATAACGTCTAGAATACTTACAGTTCTAATAATTTATCTCTATTTATTATAAACTTTCTTAAAGAGGTGCTCTCAAACTAAATCAGATTTCCTTGAAAATGCGAATCCATAGCTACAATACCCAAAACAAAAGGAAGTTAAATATTAGGTCCTTACATATGAAATTGGCGTTTTGTATGGGAGGAACAAAAAGTCGAATATTTTTTAATATAATATATTTAATTAATCAAAGTATGAACCATTATTTTCTATGCACTTTTGCCATCTTATAGGTAGTTCATTGATCCCTTTACTAAAAAAACCAGTCGGACGGGAATCAATAAAATCTTTGAAGGCGATTTGGACTGCCCCATCGGAGTTGAATTTTTTCCCTTGCAAGAAGTTATCCAAATTTCGAAAAAAATGGTAATCTGTTGGAGCAAGGTCCGGGGAGTACGGAGGATGTCTTAGACTTTCCAATTGAAGCTCTTCTAATTTAGTAGCCGTCTGTTGCGCAGTGTGTGGTCTAGCGTTGTCGTGAAGCAGCAGTGGCGTGGAGCGATTGACCAGCCTAGGTTGTTTAGCCGCTAGCTTTTCCATCATGGTTTGCAATTGCTGACAATAGACATCAGCCGTAATAGTCTGGCCAGATTTGAGAAAACTGTAATGAACAATACCGGCACTAGTCCACCAAACGCTTACAAGTAACTTTTTTGGGGTTAATTTTCGCTTGGGGCAGGATTTGGCTGGCTGGCCAGGATCCAACCATTGCGCTGAGCGCTTCCGATTATCGTAAAGAACCCATTTTTCATCACAGGTAATGATTCGGTTTAAAATACCTTCATTATTGTGCCGGTTTAGTAATGTAACGCAGCAGTCGACGCGCGTTTGCCGGTTTGCTTCAGTCAATTCGTGAGGTACCCACCTTTCAAGCTTTTTAATCTTCCCAATTTGCTTCAAGTGAATTAAAACAGTTTTATCACTAACATCGCAGCCTGCAGCTAACTCGGACGTGGTTTGCGATGGATCCGCTTCCACAATAGCCTTCAACTCTTCATTATCAACTTGAGTCTCAGGCCGTCCACGGGGCTTGTTCTGCAGGTCAAAATTTCCAGAACGAAAACGTTGGAACCAAAAACGAACTGTGTTTTCTTTTGCAACACGACCGCCATACACATCATTCACCCTTCGAGTTGTTTCCGCAGCACTAGTGCCACGGCGGAACTCGTACTCGTAAATAATGCGATATTTTAAGTTTTCCATTTTGTAAAATGAGTGATGCAAACAGAAAAAAACAGAAGAAAAAAAAAACAAATGAATGACGATCATCGAAGCACAAATACATGAGTCTATAGCTGTACAAATTTGAATTTGGAATTCCTTACCAAAGAGGAGAAATTTGTGATTAAAGTGGCCAGTACGAAAAACGCCAATTTCATATGTAAGGACCTAATATAAATAATAGATATAGTCAGAAGTTAAATGTACCCAGGACTAGACTACTTATACAAACAGGGACAATGCGAATTTGACGACCGATGTGGCGCGGCGGGCGAAGGTCCGCCTCCGACGCAGAAGGTTGCGGGTTCGATTCCCGCCTTGGGGCAAATGTTTGTACGATCTGCAAGTATTTGTTCCGGGTGTTCTGGGTATTTTCTATATATAATAAAAAATATCTATCTATGTTATGTATTGTATTAAGTTTATCAGTCATCTAGTACCCATAACACAAGCTCAGCTTAGCTTGGGGCTAGATGATGCTGTGTGGATTGTCCAGCATTATTTATTATTTATTTATTTTTATTATTAATGCATTAAACTAGCCGCCATGTTGGTACAATAAATTACCTCGAGAAATAACGGAACAAATAACCTCTATGCTTATTAAGAAGTAGGTTAAAATAATAATTCAAATGGCATCCATTTTATAACATAGCTTATGGTATGAATGGATAGTTCATTTAGCGATTTGCAGCAGGGCCGTGTGTTCTGCAGTGTCAGGTGCTATGTTGTCAACTTGTTTGCAGCACTAGCTATGCACGTGGGCTGCTTCATCTTAAACCTATACTAATCCGTTGTGACATAAATATGAATCAACTTCTTTTATTCATTGTAATCTATTCAAATCGACTGCCTCGTAGGTCTGGCAGACGCGTGTTCAACCGTTGAAAATGAGGACCCGGGTTCAAATCCCGGGACGGCTTAAAGTTGTTAGTGGGGTTTTTCTAACAAGAAAAATTGACAGTAACAGCCCAGAATCAGGAAGTTGTCTGTGTACACCCCCGTGCATCGGAAAGCACGTTAGGCCGTTGGTACTGCGCCTGACGTCTGCCCGGTTGTATCGGTATGCCGTCCCGTTGGATTATGAGAGGGAGAGTTCACCTGTGTTTGTACTCTATAATACACTGAATTATATATATATATATATATATATATATATATATATATATATTATATTTATTTATTGTTATTATACATTACATATTATTATTATAATTACGTATATTTTTTTACAAAACTTCCTCTAGGGGGTGTTCAATCAATTTCCACGCGGGCGAAGCTGCGGGGCGCAGCTAGTAAATGTATAATTAAGCTTTACTAATAGAAATCAACATATTACCAATAACATTACATTACATTACATTACAATACATTACATTACATTACATTACATTACAATAGATACAATCATTGTATCGTACTTTATTGTAACATGGGTTTATAGAAATTGGTTTACAATTTGTAGAAAACTACTTTTCTTGTAGTTTAGTTCCTGTGGCTCATTCCCAGAGCTCCACGGCACCATTGTTCTCAAAAAATTAAGTTTCATACATTGATTCCCAATAGCTCCACGACACTTTAAAATTAATAATAATTCTATTCCCAAGAGCTCCATGTTTAGCAGAATGCAGAATATATTAAAAATCGCTAAAATATTGGTTTTCGCGCGAATCTGTGTCAGATTCTGACTCGTTAACGGAGAGTCTGAATAGCCCTGCTGGGGACGGGGCAGTGACGATGGCGGCGGCGTCGCGGCGGCGGCGCGGCGGGGCGGTGGCGGCGGCGGTGCGGCGGCAGCGGACAACCTAACGAGTTTGGTTGTCGATCTACGCCTATTTATCAGTACTCACGTGATCCAGGTGGCATAAAATACGAATTACATAAAATTCTACATTCTTTGTTTGGTTCCTTGAATGTGAAAACACGACAAAGAAAAAAAATACAAAAAAAAATCATGAAAGTGCACTGTTTCGCACATAATTTGGTCGAGATCTCAGGAACCCTGCGGTCTAGTGAAATGACTTATATTTTAAGTTCAAGATCATAAAGTTCAATGTCATGTTTTCACATTATGTAAAGAAAGGGATTGCAATAGATTAGTACTCATAAATTCACTGATGCTGTAGAATGCATAGCTTTCAAAGAAATGCTTGATTATGTTTTTAAAATGTTCAAAGTTGTCAATGTTCGTAATGTTAATTGGTAGTTTATTATATACTTGTATTTTAATATATTCTCCCTGCTTTTGTACCTTTGCAAGGCGTACGATTGGTTTGACTAGTTTTTCCTTATTTCCTAAATTATAGTTATGAGTATATTTTTTTTGTAGATAGTTTTCTTTGTTACTATGTATTTCTAAGAGACTTTTATAAATATAGAGTGATATCAAAGTCATTATTTTATATTTCTCAAAATATTTCTTAGCTGACGTTCTTCTATGTAATCCGCAAATTATTCTTATGGCCCGTTTTTGACAAATCAAGACCTTGTTTACAACAGCACTGTTTCCCCATACTGTTATGGCATAGCTTATTATGGAATGGACATAAGCGTAATACACTGTGACCAATGTCCTTTCACAAAATGGCGCGCAACGCGCGAGTGGTCCGGATACTAGTTATTGATCAGTATATGAAACGCGCGAGTGGTCCGGATACTAGTTATTGATCAGTATATGAAACGCGCGAGTGGTCCGGATACTAGTTATTGATCAGTATATGAAACGCGCGAGTGGTCCGGATACTAGTTATTGATCAGTATATGAAACGCGCGAGTGGTCCGGATACTAGTTATTGATCAGTATATGAAACGCGCGAGTGGTCCGGATACTAGTTATTGATCAGTATATGAAACGCGCGAGTGGTCCGGATACTAGTTATTGATCAGTATATGAAACGCGCGAGTGGTCCGATACTAGTTATTGATCAGTATATGAAACGCGCGAGTGGTCCGATACTAGTTATTGATCAGTATATGAAGCAGGATCGATTGCCATCAAAAAAGTTTTCGTGTAAAATGCCCATTATTTTGCTAACTGTACTTTTTTAAAATCTTAGAATAAGAATGAAACTTTTTCGGAAAATAATGGATAGTCCTAAGAGCATTTTCCTGTAGCTGCACCGGTCAAGGTACCTCTCCTGACTGCCCCGACCAACAACCTCCACTCTGTACTGTAACTATACCGTAACTGTACCGTGTACCGTGTACTGTAACTATACTGTGTAGGTATGTACAAAATATACGTTCTAAACATCCATCCGAACTTTCCTTCATAATAATGAGTGTTTACACAGCAATAAAATCAATCAGGTCATTCCCAAAAACCAATTATAATACAATGTAGAAACTACTCGGACTACGTTATAAGTTCATTCGTTAGACGAATATTTAATCGATAAAATTCAATTACAAATCCAGAAACTAGCAAAACAATTTAAATTCAATTGGAAACAGCAGCAGCTGAGGTGAGAGCTGTTCCTGGCACAAGTCAAAGAGCAACTCGCCGCTGTTTGCAAGCTCCGGGACCAACTTTATCCTAAGTAAGTAGTCGGTGACACACGCTGTGCTTTATCACGGCTTTCGGCCGCGCACTAACACTAAATACAAACCTCTTGCTAGATGCTGCTACAAAAAGAGTAGGTATGTCATTACGGAACTGAACAGTTACGAGATATCTACCTATCCCGAGCAAGGAGAACGAATTATCTGCTATTTTGATAGCAGATAATTCGAAGTTTTTCGAGGATCCGGTTATCCTCTAGGTATCTAATAGAGCACAATAAATACAAAGTGGTCTCGAGAACGAAAGAGACTCGGTCGGCAGTAAAACGCAAGCTGTTCAAACAATAATATTTAACTTTTAATAGGAAATGGAAAGCAGATGAAACATTTAAATGAGTTGTGAACTCGATTCGGCGACATTCCGCCAATGATCCGCGGCTAGGCGGGAATTCACATTACGAGTTTGACAAGTTTGACAAACACTTTGGCGAGCAAATATGGCGGGAACGGAGAAGCAGCGAGAGCGTAGGTGATTTTATAAAATAACAAGCCTTAAAATCAAAATAATATTATATATCTTGAGGGTAGGTTCGACATCAAAACTTTGACTACCTTTAAGGTTTTACATTTTCGTAATCCAGATTTTGTAACCTTTAACAATATAACATAACCTAACTGCGCGCGTAGGTTAACGGTCAGGCTAAACTTACAAGTAGGCTCGTACCGTAAGTAACAAGTAGGCTCGTACTGTAAGTTTATGGTCAATACATATGTACATAATAATTTTATCTAATATATCATAATATATCAACGGTTAAATATAAAGCTGCAAAAAAATTTGGAGATTGTTACTTTCGACCCCATGGTCAGGACGAAAGTAGCAAGGCGTGGGTCGAAAGTAACATCCTATAAGTTCTGCCCAAATTAATAAACCCAATGAAAAAGACGTCAAATTGAATTAAATAATTTATTTCAAAGCTATAGTACAAAAATAATTACGTTCTTATTGAGTTTAACATAAGATTCATGTTTTTCGAATTTGCTTCATGATGATTAATCAATATCTTCTTGCTAAAACAATAAATAACTTCATAATAATCAACAAAACCCACAAAACACGACTTCTCAAGTAAATTCTCACAACAAAATAAATTTCATTATGATGTCAACATTTGGATGAAATTAGCATGGTACTTTTGTCCTGCCATGAAATGTTACTTTTGTACCCAACCCCGTTATTGTTACTTTATGTAACCTAACCTTAAAATAGAACGTGTTAAACGAAAACAAGTTATACCATGCTAAACACAATCTTAACGTTGATCAACGAGTTACTAGTCACATTATTAACATCATCTTAATTCTCCGTAAACACTAAATGAATGAACAACAAAAAACTTAATTTCGGTGTCAAAAACCACAATTCGTCCACTAACCTAACCCTGCAGCTGTGCGGTGGCGCGGAAACCCAACTCAAGCGCGGGGGGCGTTGCAAGCTAACAACCAAAGGTCCTTCGAATCGTTTCGGCCATTAGACAAGGCTACAGAGCGTTTGTTACTTTCGACCCGCCGTTACTTTTGTCCTCGGTCTCCGAGAGTGTTTAACAACCAAACAGAACAGTTTCGCAATTGTTCCAGTTCGTGTGCCGTCGCGCATCGCGAAGTGGCTGCGGACGGACCACGCCACGGGCAAGCCCGATGAACATTGTCAGCCGCACCAACACTATGTATACATAGACAATTTATATGCAAATGTTTATGGTTACCTATATTATTTGCTCGCTGCTGCAGACCGTGCCGAAATTTAAATTATTTGTTATACAAAAGCCTTGTAGCAGCATAATGCTGAGACAGGGACCTTTTTGGCCTCTTAAGTAACACTGTATAAATTATATCGGTTTTTTTTGTTTTTTATCTATAATCCTATGTGTTTTTTGTACCTGCCTATTATTGTAATGTGTGATATGTACCTCTATTATGGTCCAAATAAAATTTATTTTCTTTCTTTCTTCTTTCAACATACAAAATTTGTGGCAAACGGGCATCAAATTCTCAAAGTTTCGTCCTTTCCAAGAGACTTTTTGAAATGTATCGCGGCTGTCGTATATTTCAATGTAATTCATGCTCCACGTCCTCATCCCGTCTCCGAATGTGTCACCAGCCCATTCATAATGCGAATGGATTCCGCGTTATTATGTAAATTTGTTGCCAGTAAAAAATACATAACACGAAGCCTTGAGTGGGGCCCAAATTGATGAGACGCGCTGAAATGCTTTTAATAACGGAGCTGCCACACGTGCCGGAGATTGTTAGATGAGAGGCTTTCCTTGGCTTAAGGTTACGCTGGATCTTACCAACATAAATGTCGCATAGCGTAAGGAATCACGCTAAGCGACGTGTATGTTGGCCAACGCAGTTGAATGCCGCAACGTGTAGGAGCATTCGAGATAAGCTCAGTAACACTGACAGCGACGATGAGAGCGCGCGAACGGACGATGGAGCCTCGACCGGAACCAGCCATTTCACCACAAGGCCGCTCCCACGTGGTAAAGGCAGGTGCTGGTTACACTGAGCGATTGTAAAACTATAAAACGGTTGTTCGGAACTTCTTATTTTAATCGGGAAGATGAGCTCAACGCTTGGTTATACATCCGGAATTTAAATTTGAAGATTATATTTTTACTTTCTGCTTCCGCTTTTCATTTTTGTTTGTTCAAAGGATTTCTTATCTTTATTGTATACCTAGGCATAAAATATTAAATTCCTGTCATGTCCAGCTGAGTAGCTGTGGGTAGGTTTATCTCGAGCTCCGACGCTGAATCGGACCAATTAAAAATTGATCTATAGAATGTTCAAACTTCTAAACTGTCCGTCAATCTTACAAACTTCCCCGAAATTGGCTTCCAAGCCTTTACTAAACTCCTACTTTTTAAAGAAGGAGCTGCCACTTTCAAACTACAAGAATTAATTAAGATTTATCTCTAGGTTTTGTGGAAGATAATGAGAGAGCAATGGCGTTCTGATCTTTAAATTATTGTGCGGAGTTCGCGTTAGGACTGGCTCTATGTATACATAGGTAAACCTATGTATACAGTTTACAAAATGTTTATACAATCCACGTTCACCCGGTAAGTAAAAGTGTTTCACAGTGAGTTCGCACACGTTGTATTGTTTGAACATAATAATATGTAATCGATAATTATGTTATACAAGTTAATTTGGTGTGGTCCAATCGCCTGCGCTGTCGATGGCCGCTAATCTCCGCGGAGCAGCCGCAGATTACGAAGGGCTGTACTAATGTCCGCCGGTAGTATTACTGCTAATCCGGCTGAAGCCCCGCTGATACATGTCAGCATCAGTACAGCCGGTACCTACTGTATCTAGCCGAGTGCTGTACTACACGGTAATTGGACAAAGTAGTCTTCGGAAAACATGCGGCTAATTATTTTGAGACAAGTCCCTTGAAGACAACTTTTTGAAGTACATTGGATTTTGTTTGTTTTCTGATGACAGATTTTAAAAGGATAGTTTCTGCCTGTGGCTTGGGTTGCCTTGTTTCCGGGCCTATAAAATAGATAAGTAAGATACCAATTACAAGTCAACAAAAGTCAAGTCAAAAAAAGAGTTATATATATAGTATTATAAATAAAGTATTTCTGAGATAATATGCAGGTCCCGACAGAGCCTACACAATCGCTTCCTTTGGGGGAGACCCGAGACCCTAGATCCGTGGGGTACCGAGACTCTCCGGGTTTTTAAAAAGTTATGTGAGCGTCTGGTCGACGCGACGCGTGACCCGAGAGCGGGCGGGTACCTGGCGCAGCGCATCAGCATTGCCGTACAGCGGGGCGATGCAGCCAGCGTCTTGGGGACGCTTCCGACTATATCAATAATATGGATAAGTTGAGCTACCTATAGAAAGTTTGCAACAGTCTGCAGTTAGCTTAATTGTTTCAATAGTAAATACTAGCTCTAATTTCTTTTTATTATTGAATTGTAATTTTCTTTGTCAATAAAGAATTATGTTCTGAGATATTTACATAAGAAAAATTTTCTTTTGTAAATACCTCAGATATCTGACGCTTTAGGACATTATTTTATAAGACATTTTTATTTGTTCTAGTGTCTACTATCTAAATATATAACGTTTATTGTGCGCGACGACTTTGAAAAAAAAAACAAATGTTAGGGCCACCCTCAATACAAAAATCTTTAAACCCCTTTGGTATTCCTACTCTATTTAAGGATCAAACATGCAAAATTTCAAGCCTGTATGTTTGATAACGTCTGGGATAGGGAACAAAAGCGTGCCCAATGTTTCGTGTAAGGTACTCTCTGCTATTGCGTCGCCCGGTTCTTTCCGAAATTGGCTGACGCTCTAGCGCGCGCTTCAATATCAAATGCCAATAAAACACGGATCACACAGATCATCAGAGACGTCACGCCCCGCCCGCTCGCTCAACCTGCCTTGGACGGTTGACGAAACAAATGCCGTGATTCATTTAACATTTGGAATGATATACTGCTTAATTATACACTTTAGAACTAAATCTAAGATTTGCAAAGAGCTTTTCTTTAATACATATATTCGTTACCTTGTAACGTTACAGAGGATGTCCCCATCAAGGTCGGGTACCAAAGTATCATACGCGTTGCAGCGCGCAACAACGCGGCGTGGCGCGGCACGGGCCGGGTCGCAGGCTCCATTTCTCATTTTCGCGTGAGCGGGTAAGCCCGTGGCCTCTGAACGTATATGTTCTCAAACTTCATTGCTTACTTCTTAAAATAATATTGGAAAAGCTATTTTAATTTCCAGACTTTTGTGAATAATGATAGAACTTTATTTTTAGACGTAGATTCTCGTTATTTTTATAATGTTCACGAGTTATTATTCCATTATTAATTATTATTAGTGACCGCCGCGGCGCGGGCGGGGGCTGGGCGAGGACGGGACCGCCGCCGCCGGGACTCATTGACCATTTCATGAAGTCCTCGCGAACTTCACAACTTTGCCACTTGTGCAGGGGCTCAATATAGCTATCTACTGTTAATGGTTGTGAAAATTTGATGAAGATTATGTTATGTTTATGGCATGAAATTAGGTAAAAATTAGAACCATTATTGAAATGATCGCCTGCGTGCGTATACATTGCCTGCGTACTACTTACTTATTCGTGTTACTTGTTCTTCTCATCCGGAATTTTAAAGGAAACAACACATTTTCAGGAAAAAGTGGTCTTTTATTAAAACCTTTCATAGGATGACGTCATCAAAGTTCACAGATAATATATTCACGACAATTTCTAATATTTACAAGTTTAGGAGACTATTGGTAGTTCGTTCTATGTACACAAGTGAACGGCGATACTCACAGCCCTTACTCTAAGATATAAGTTACTAAAAGGGATATATACTGTTTCATTGTACTGAGTAAAGATAGTTTGTGTAAAGGTATATCGTTGTACAATGAAGATAGTTCATTTATATTAAAACTTCGACTTCAGAGGTACAAGTTTGCTTTAAAACTTTACGTGATGTTTACGCACCAGGTGGTATGTCATAGTTCATTATTTAATAAATAGATAGATACACAACACAACCTGTAAACTGGAGGTTTCTAATATATCTTCTAAAAGAAATCCAATAACCACGAAGATTTCAGCGTTATTAAACATTTGAGAACTTGATACTTCCATGAAACTTAAGTCCAACAACAATTTTTAGAAACTCCAATAAGATTTTAGAAACCTATTACAACAGCTGACTCAAAGTGAGCGTAAACAAACACAACCATACACGAGGTGCCCACGCGCATGCGCACGCGGTGACACGAGCCGCAGAAATACTTCAACACTGAATAACGTAAGCAGATCCTGAGCTCCAGTGACGTGAGACGTGCTAATGAAGTAACAACTCCACTACTTGCAGGAGAAACAATATCTGGACTAGACTAATAAAAACAATCAACAAACTATCATTAATCAAGCTGCTCAATATCCGCCGTCTTGATTTATGTCTGCAGCAATAACAAGAGCAGAGGTCGATACTATTGGTCGGAGGGAAATACTAATCCGTCGGTAGTTTAAGTATTTACAACGCAGTAGTGAACGAAGGAACCGCGGCGCGGCGCGGCGGGGCGGCGCGCTCCGATACAGTGACGGAGACAAGCTACTTTAAAATTGATTAAGTATTAAACTTCGAAGCTAAGTTGATATACTTCAGAGGCTACAACAATATTAGCGCTCGTCTAAGTGCCACGTATAAAATTAATTGATGCGAATATTCCGCTCAAACAAATGGTTGAAACAATAACCGTGATTATGGCTTTGTATATGATCGTTTGTGAGCGAACAAGTGACAGCTCAACGAGCAATATCGAAATGCTTAAATGATGGCGTGTTCCCGGTCAGTGCACTCCATATCACCGGCGCGACGCGGCGGGGCGGGGCGCGGCACGACGTGGCCATGTCGCCCTAATCGCATCTCTCACATGCTGCATATGCGCCATCTTGGACGCTTCACCAAGCTTCTGATGAGCTTCTATGAACGAACTGTGTGCACTGCGCTGTTGTCAAATATTGTAGGATATATTCTCGAAATAACTTTAGAGTTTCGTATATCGGGACGGCGCAGCGCGCTTTACTACATTGAAACAGAAGATATAATAATATTATATCTTCTGTTTCAATGTAGTATGTAGGATATATTATATCCTCGCACGTTAAACAGATTTACGAAATACACTTTGTCTCATAATGAAGAATATAGACAGGCGACGAATCAGAAAATATTCAGAAAATTGCATTTTTAGAATAGAGGATAGGTAGGATAGGTAGGAGGTAGGGTTCACGTCACGTAAGTACAATAGAATGTCCACAAGTGCGCGGTGGCTCGCTCACGTCTCCTCGCCTCGCCCCGGTCTCGGTAATCCAATCACTGTCCACTTCTCAACACTTCACTCGCGCAATAAAATTCACTTAAACTCACGGCACTTTGTTCCGCTAAACCGTTACGTGCTGATCAAGAGTTCGTGATAGCTGTCTGTCTTACACTTTTAAATAGGTAGAGTGAGATGATCCCGCTTGAAGTAGTGAAGTTCCTGGCGCGAGTGTGCGTGAGGAGTGCAGGTTCAGGCGAGGATGGACAAGTGGTCGTCTACACCGAGATCTCCTGGATCTGCACGCGCTTCTTGGGCGCCCCGCCTCCCACCCCGACGCCCACCCCGCTGCCCGCTCCGCCACCGCTCCCGCTCCCCATCCTCTCTTTTAGCTCTGATTCGCAACTGCGCTGTGGAAATCCAAAGATATATTAATTTGTGAATGTGTATAGGTAAGTTACACAAAAAGGAATGAAAGAACATGCCCATTTCAGGATGAACTCTACGTTTATTTAGGATTCCACACACAATATAGCGGTATCTTTTGTGTGCCGGTTGAAGCATATTAATGAATATGAACATTTTCAATGAATAATTAGTAAACGAGAGGCCACCCGCCCGCGGCTCGTTGTCGGGCCCGCCCGCGCTGCCTCGTGTCCCGCCGCACAGTGGATCGAAAAAGCCCTTCCTATAGACATAGAACTTTTATTTTCTAAACATGCTTTTTCTTATTGGAAACCAAGACAGAATCTTATTAGAAGCCCAAACTATATCATATTTTATGAATTTAGGTGATAATGACGCAGAAAAGATTTTTTGAACTTTAATTTGTATGGAGAAAAACATGAAAATCGATATTTTTCGGCTCTCGTGCGAGTGCCCGTTATTTCCTCCGGCATAAATAATGTTCCTATTTTTTACTATCTTTTGACATATAGCACATATGGGGCACTCGATGGACTTCAGGTGAAAAAAAATAAAATATATTTTTAAATTTTCTTTTTGCATTTTATTCATTATACAAGGTACATTACGACCTATAAATAATATTTCAACTCAGCTAATTATTGTTACAATTTTAATGTAATATTTCACCTATCATAATAATGAAAATAAATAAAAATTTTATATTTAGTTAAAGTAAAAGCATAATTATCAAATACAGTCATTATTTTTAAAAAGAAAAGAATAATAATTACAAACTACAAAGGCGATTAAACAATTCACACGAAATAAATATTACTATTTTTTTAGACACAAGGCAAATTTTTCTATATTACAAGTTATCATACACAATAATTATTTAAAAAACACGTATTATGTACCTCCATATAAGTTACAAAGTTTCTGTAAAACAATTAGAACATATTAAAAGACCATATCCATATCAGCATCTGTGTCAGAATCTGTGTCTTCTGGATCAATGTTACTTACATCTACAAATTCTGTCTCAAGGTGTTCTGTGTTAATAGATATAAGACCTAAAGCTTCGGAACTTAACTCTTTCCTCCGTGCTGCATTGAGTACAGGTCTTGTGGAAGAAATGTAAGGGTCTGATGAAAGAAGCAGCATATTTAAAATATCCTGATTAGTATTAACCCTGCTAGTCTTTCGAGCATGAGACTCCCTGTACTTGCGAAAGTCTTTATTTCTAGCCTCTGAGGCTTCTTCAGATAGTTTACCAATGGGTACAATCGCTACATTGGCTATGTCGGCACCATGTATAAGAACTTTATGCACGGTTGCTGACATATAGTACCAATTATACAGTTCTGTGTACTTTTCTGCAGTCTTTCGGATATATTCCTTAAATTTTTCTATTTTTATAGTTTCAACTGATGAAATGACTTGCAGTATTACTGCAAATCTGCGTATGAGCTCTTCATCAAGCCCAGTTATAGCTGCCGTTTTTTCAGGGAACTCGAAAAACTTTCTCGCCGTATTCCCACCATTGGTTGTTCCCGATCCTTGCTTAACTACATCAATTAATAAACCTGTTTCTTTTCTGAACTTAGTTTGAATTTCTTTTTTCTTTTCTTCCAATATTCGTTTATTTTCTTCTCCTCTTACGGACCAAGTCTTTAAATCTTGCCTGTATGCTATGTGCAATAGACATTCCATGCAGTTTATGCGAGCGTGCAGTGAAGATATTCCAAATTTATATAGATCGGTTGAAACTTCTTTTTTCGTAACTGCTTCCAAATTATTCATTTCAGAAGGTTTTGCCAAGCACAAATAGTACGTTGCAGGTGAGGTTGCTTCTGAAAGATAGGTGCATACCTTCCCATCTATCATAGTCATTATAAGATTGTGTGTAATTCGGTTTGTATCGCATTCGGTGCTACTCAGTGATCGTATTTCTTCTTCCATTGCGGACAGCTGTTCTTTTACGACTAATTTCGACTCTTTTATGAAGATAAACTGCACAGGACGACAATATAACGCTGAACAAGGTTTTTTGTTTTCCCATATGACCTCATTTCCAGCGGTGAGTTTTAGCGGGACCAAAGTGGTCATGAAAATTGATTCATCACTTTTTCCATCTCCATCAAAACCTTGTTTGTATGTGCTCTGACTTGAGGCACCATCAAATCCCCATTTCGATATTAATATCATTGATTGGTTTGTAATCTCGTCAGGTAAACTTTTTATTATTCTTTTACAGTTATGTCAAGGAGTGCTTGAAGAGCTACTTTGGCCATTGTATCTGTAACAGTGATTGCGTCTTTCGGAGGAAAGCAATCCATCTTGGCTTGCTGCACTTTGTAATATGATGGATACAAATTTGTAATGCCTTCTTGAATGGCAGATTCTCTCAACGTTATATACTGCCACTTTGATAGTTTAAGTGACAGTAATAAGCCGAGCGCTTTGGTAGGGGTGAAAACACATTTTTTTCATTTGCTTGTTCCACGATTTTTTCCGCCTCTTTTGGATACTTTAGAATATGATCTATGGCTGCTGCCAAAATATCTTTACCCTCATTTTTCATATTAGCAATTAAAGCAAAGGCCAATTCTGAACTTTCTCGTCCTTTATAATTATAATTTTCAATCCTTCGTACCTTTTGTTTTGTTCCAAGTTCTGTGAAAGGTTTGCGCGGACTTGGAGCCGTTTTCGTTGATGTTCCAACAGTTGATGTACTCGGAGAGGGTAAAAACAATTCGCCAGCTTCACTTGTTTCTTGAATTGCAGTATTTAGCTGTTGTGGTCGTATATTTTCACGTACTCAAGTTGGCCACTCGATATTCTGCTCCAACCAATCTGTATAGTGTTTTTTGAAAGTTTCTGTGTTACATTTTGCAGATTTCCATCTTTTTATCACAGACTGACTAAACCTTCGACAGAATTCTTGGAGAGTGTCTGTATCTTCTTCAGATAAACTCAAATTCAACTGAAATTTAACACTTTCTAACAGTTTTAAATAGTTTCCAAGCTTGCCAGACTGTTTTAGAATCTCAAATAGATCCAGATTGGTCACCACACTATGCTTTTCCATTTTTAACTCGAAATTTCACAGATGTTTTACGTAGTAAGTTTTAATATAACTAAAAAAATATTCAGAACCCTTCTTATTTATACTTACTTCATACCGGCTAACGACTACTAGAAAAAACTAGACAATGACAAATTGTTAATTAGGTAAGTACCTACTTAAATAACATCCATTTTTAATAACAAAGCAAAGGGGCTTAAGGAATTCTTAGAATAATAATACAATCATAAGTGACGGGTTAGCAGGTAGTTCAAGATAAGTAGGTAAACCTCTGCAGTAAATTTTGTAACAATGATAAGGTCGAGTACCTAACTTAATGGCCCCTTGTACATTTAACAAAAAAATATACAATAGGTATCGTCTTTAACGGCTAAATATCATAAAACCACCATATAATATGGAATTATCAGGTAAAATTATAAAGTATGGCTGGTGAAATATTGCATTTAAACTGTAACAATAATTAGGTGAGTTGAAATATTATTTTTAGGTCGTAATGTACCTTGTATAATGAATAAAATGCAAAATGAAAATTTAAAAATATATTTAATTTTTTTTCACCTGAAGTCCATCGAGTGCCCCATATGTGCTATATGTCAAAAGTTAGTAAAAAATAGGAACATTATTTATGCCGGAGGAAATAACGGGCACTCGCACGAGAGCCGAAAAATATCGATTTTCATGTTTTTCTCCATACAAATTAAAGTTCAAAAAATCTTTTCTGCGTCATTATCACCTAGGTTCATAAAATGTGATATAATTTGGGCTTCTACTAAGATTCTGTCTTGGTTTCCAATAAGAAAAAGCATGTTTAGAAAAAAAAGTTCTATGTCTATAGGAAGGGCTTTTTCGATCCACTGTGCGCCGGCGCGGCCGCTCCGCACAAACTCGCACGAGCCCCACTAGCCGTGCGAGTTCACTCGCCGAGTACTATACTAATTCACTTTTAGGCATCGAGGTGAACGGTTAGGTATTTATGCATTGTTCTGGATGAATACGGAGCCGGCCTCGTTATAAGCTGTTGTTCACACGATCGCTGACGGCAGTTCGTATTAACGGCGATACAAGCTTTATTAAAGTTATAAGTACTGCGCACTAACGTTTTGGTGTGTTTTGTAAATATTATGGAGTTTAGTTCACTTTAGCAGGGTTTAGGTAGTTCTATTTTGTTTGGGCTAAAAATTAACTAGAAAAAACATTATGAAGTTTGCATTGCCAGTTCAAGTTTCGGCTTTAATGCGGGAACGACCGAATACTTAATAATGTTCTAGAACTGTCTAGCTTAAGGTTTCCATCTAAATTTATATGATGGAAAATCAATTAACACCTTATTTATTTAATTTAATAATAATTTAAAATTTAAGTTGTCTAAGAGCTTATTTTGTAAGCCTAAAGAAATAAAAGTGATTGATTTCTGATATTATTCGAGCTTAATAGTGTTTTGCCTGCAGAGAGCGATAGTGTTACCTTGAGGGTGCTCTTCCTGGGCGAGGGCGCAGCACCCGCGGGCCCCGCACCCTCGGCCGGGGCGCCGGCACCAGTGAGCTCGGCTGGGGCGCCGGTCGCGCAGCCTCCGCCCCCGCCCCCGCCGCGACTGAAGCTGCCTGCAACAACAAATGCATTACAAAACTACCATGTACCTACAATGGAATACTAGTTTGGTTTGGAAGTGTTTCTACGCCAGAAACCTTCACAAACATGCTAGATAACAACACCATCATTTCTAACAAAGCTGTATACCTAATAAGAGTGAATATAGACGGAACTAAATCAGGGGCTATTAAATCGGGAGTCCTTCAAGGGTCGATTCGAAGACCCTTCTTATTTCTCCAGTATGTGAATGACTTGGCATTTATGATTCAAAATAATCATCCAAAGAAATAGTTATGTATGCGGAGGATTTGTTATTGGTATTTAATAATAATAATAAAGCGTTATTGCAGGAAAGATTGCATTAGAGTACCCCGAAGAAGCGCGCACGTAATTAGTATTAACGGTAATTTAGAATTGCTACAAAATTGATTTTCCGCTAATAACTTAAATCTTAACCCTATAAAAACCAAATGCATGAAGTTTTCTGCACTAAATGTTAAACCAGATTGTACCACTCTTAAAATTAGTAATAATATAATATAATTATCGCATACTACCATATTTATAGGTCTTAATATAGACGCAATAAATAAATTCAAACAAATTGTCAAACATATCCTTTGTAAAAAGGCTTACTAAAAAATATCAGATTATCTAGAGGATAAAAAAGCTTGGGACAAGTTTTTCTCCAACTCTAAAACTAACACCCTAACAAGGTAAAGATTTCTTGTTCGCTTCTTTGCTTTAACTTAAACATATTGAAGTGAGCAAAAACAAAGTGATCACTTTATTTTCTAGTTTTACTTAGCTCTGTGAACCTGGCAACCGACCATGAGATATTCATGCATTTTTGGTCTTGTTTGATTGTACCGGGTTTGTACCCGATTGTACCGACAAACCTTTCGTTTGTACCCCTAGGGGGTAAAAGTAACGGGGATGGGGAGGTTTTTCAATACTCGATTTTGACCTAAGTGAGTAAAATAAATAATTAGATCTCTGAATATAATATTTCGCAGTACTAATTCACAATCATCGTTTGGCCTTGAAATTGCCAACATACTAAATGTATAATCACACGTTTTCAGGAGGAAAAAAACGACAAAAATTAATGTGAAACTGAAACTTTGGCAAAATTATACCATGGTTTGTAAATTGACTAAATTTCTTCAGAAAAACATAGGTGAGGTTCTTGATAGGCACTGATTATGAGAGACCTTGAGTTAACTAACATTTTTGAAGTCAAATCTCAAAGATACAAACGAATAACATTGACTTGAATCTTTAAAATTGTTCAAAAAATGCCGTTTTAGGATAATTGACAAAGTTTCTTCAGAAAATCAAAAGTGAGGTTCTTGATAGGTAATGATTATGATAGACCTTGAGTTTACTAACATAATTAATGCCTAATCTCGAAGGTACAAACGGGTACAAACGAAAAACATTGACTTGAATCTTTGAAATTGTTCAAAAAATGCCGTTTTAGGATAATTGACAAAGTTTCTTCAGAAAATCAACAGTGAGGTTCTTGACAGGTACCTAATGATTATGATAGACCTTAAGTAAACTAACATAATTAAAGCCTAATCTCGAAGGTACAAACGGGTTCAAACGAAAATAATTACTTAAATCTTCAAAATTGTTCAAAAGTTGCCCTTTTTCGGAAAATTACAAGTTTTCCTTGGAAAATAATATTTGAGATTCTAGACCGGTACATATAATGATAGGACTTGAGTCAATTGATACGATTTCAGTAAAATCTCGTAGGTACAAACGGGTACAAACGAAAAAACATTACATGAATCAGCGAAACTGTTGGAAAAATGCCGTTTTAGGTTAATAGACAAAGTTTCTTGAGAAAACCAAAAGTGAGGTTCTTTCTTGATAGGCACTGGTTATGATAGAGCTTGAAATAACTTACATAATTAAAGCCTATTTTCGAAGTTACAAACGGGTAAAAACGAAGAACATTGACTTGAATCTTTAAAATTGTACGAAAAATGCCGTTTTAGGATAATTGACAAAGTTTCTTCAGAAAATCAACATTGAGGTTCTTGATAGGTAATTATTATGATAGACCTTGAGTAAACTAACATAATTAAAGCCTAATCTCGTAGGTACAAATGGGTACAAACGAAAAATAATTACTTGAATCTTCAAAATTGTTCAAAAGTTGCCCATTTTCGGAAAATTACAAGTTTTCCTTGGAAAATAATAGCTGAGATTCTAGACAGGTACAGATAATGATAGGTCTTGCGTCAATTGATAAGATTTCAGTAAAATCTTGTAGGTACAAACGGGTACAAACGAAAAAACATTACATGAATCAGCGAAACTGTTGGAAAAATGCCGTTTTAGGTTAATAGACAAAGTTTCTTGAGAAAACCAAAAGTGAGGTTCTTGATAGGCACTGGTTATGATAGAGCTTGAAATAACTTACATAATTAAAGCCTATTTTCGAAGTTACAAACGGGTAAAAACGAAGAACATTGACTTGAATCTTTAAAATTGTACGAAAAATGCCGTTTTAGGATAATTGACAAAGTTTCTTCAGAACATCAACAGTGAGGTTCTCAGATTCATGTAATTTTTTTTCGTTTGTACCCGTTTGTACCTACGAGATTTTACTGAAATCGTATCAATTGACTCAAGTCCTATCATTATATGTACCGGTCTAGAATCTCAAATATTATTTTCCAAGGAAAACTTGTAATTTTCCGAAAAAGGGCAACTTTTGAACAATTTTGAAGATTCAAGTAATTTTTTTCGTTTGAACCCGTTTGTACCTTCGAGATTAGGCTTTAATTATGTATGTTAGTTTACTTAAGGTCTATCATAATCATTACCTGTCAAGAACCTCACTGTTGATTTTCTGAAGAAACTTTGTCAATTATCCTAAAACGGCATTTTTTGAACAATTTCAAAGATTCAAGTCAATGTTATTCGTTTGTACCCGTTTGTACCTTCGAGATTAGGCTTTAATTATGTTAGTAAACTCAAGGTCTATCATAATCATTACCTATCAAGAACCTCACTTTTGATTTTCTGAAGAAACTTTGTCAATTATCCTAAAACGGCATTTTTTGAACAATTTTAAAGATTCAAGTCAATGTTATTCGTTTGTACCTTCAAGATTAAGCTTTAATTATGTTAGTTAACTCAAGGTCCCTCATAATCAGTGCCTATCAAGAACCTCACTTATGTTTTTCTGAAGAAATTTAGTTTATTTACAAACCATGGTATAATTTTGCCAAAGTTTCAGTTTCACATTAGTTTTGTCGTTTTTTTCCTCCTGAAAACGTGTGATTATACATTTAGTATGTTGGCAATTTCAAGGCCAAACGATGATTGTGAATAAGTACTGCGAAATATTAAATTCAGAGATCAAATTATTTATTTTACTCACTTAGGTCAAAATCGAGTATTGAAAAACCTCCCCCTCCCCGTAACTTTTACTCCCTAGGGGTACAAACGAAAATTTTGTCGGTACAATCGGGTACAAACCCGGTACAATCAAATAAGACCAAAAAAACATGAATATCTCAAGGTCGGTTGCCAGGTTCACAGAGCTGTTTTACTTAGGTATGTAATTTGAATTTTGTGACGTGTCCAAGAGTTCTGTAAGGTGTAAAGGAAACAAGGCAATATGAATGTTGAATTTTGACTCCAAAATGCGGTAGGGTCCTCATATTAGTTGATTAGGATACTAAGTTCCGCAGTGTATGCTATTAGACAAATAAGACAATCAACTGATGTACTATGTAACGTAAAATGTTACATTTATTTTCCATAAGGGTTTTCAGTGGTTAGTTTTACGCCAAGGAACTCTAAAACAAGTCTTACTCTGAACATAACCATATAAGGACATCGGCGTGCCTGCCTCGCCGCTATTGGTCCGCGTGCAAAGCGCGCGATGCATACGTGACCCGATACTAGGCTAACAAGTTCCTTTGTCTTGGCGCGCACTTAAATAGCCGCCGAACGATGCCCCGGCGTTCATTCCTCACTCTGCATTTCAAGAAACACACGTTCTAGTACAGATATTTACCTACCTATCTAGGTAACCTAAAAGTATCGTGAAGTGGTCTTAAACCATAATTATAAATCACAATTGTACTACAAGTGTAGTAATTCCCCCAAATTGGGTAAGTGTGCACAATATCGCTGTTAGGATGTAAATACCTACTTACCTATTGTATTTCTTGTTTGTGTATTGCATCATCTAGGTTTCATTTCATGCCTGTGCTTCCTCTTCGCAAAAACCTAGCTTAACTATGCTATCGCGCTAGTTACTTAAAGTAATACCTACCCAGGTACATGTTTTACCTGCGGCTTGGCTTGTATAAGAATCTTACCCAAATACTACCTATCTTTTCATGTGCTAGTATTCTGTGTACATTAATGTTTCTACTTTCAATATTACCTATGTAAACTCCGCTCTGCTTGTTCTCATGGCCACCACCACATTATACTCATGCGGCTTCCCTAGAAGTAGCTTCGTTTCGCTGTCGCCTTCGGACTCTCGCCGTGGTGGTCATGGAGAAGAACTCATGTAGCTCAACAAATAATATAACATGGACATTGATTCCAGGGTTCCAAGTTTGGCTTAAAGAAGTCGGAATGGCGCACCAGCTCCATCGGCGGACGTGGGGACGTTTATTTCCCACCCGCCGACTTGCGGACGTCTGGTCGCGCCACGTCGGGTTCCAAGCTTGGGCTTAATGAAGTCTTGAGGCGCACCAGCTCCATCGGCGGACGTGGGGACGTTTATTTCCCATCCGCCGACTTGCGGACGTCTGGTCGCGCCACGTCGACAAGATACAAGTTTTGGATTAAAAAGGCTGGAATAAGGCACTTCGTCTCACTCGGCGGACGTGGGACCTTCACTCCCCTTCACCGACTTTGAAGACGAACGCCTAAGACAACCTCCTGGAACCACACCCCTTTATCGGCGCTCACCCTGGACCCGGACCTACGGCCCTACGTTCCTCTAGAAGCCTCCGCTACAGGGAAGTGCCGTAGATAAATGTTGTGCGAAAGTTAGGCGGGCCATAGAACCTACGACCTACCTTCATTATAAAAGGTTTAATAAAAATTTTCATGTTAACGTTCCTACGTCTGTGTTCTTATTTTATCCAAACCCACGTAGGACGCTAAATACGTTACAACTACTAAATGCTAAATTGACCTATTACTCATACTTCCACAGCAGTGTTATGGTGTATTACTGTGGGGAGCCGCAACAAATTTATTCACATACTATTTTCGTTCTCTAAAAACGTGCGGTAGAGCTATAGATAATTTACAGCCGAGAACTTCACTTAGAACTTTATTTAGTCAAATAAATATCATGAGATTACCTTCACTTTATACGAATGCATTGTTCAGTTTATGAATGCATTGTGTATATCTATGCATAGTCTATTATTATAAAATCAGTGACGGCGCGGGTGCGGGCGGCGCAGGTGCGGGCGCACAATATTTTTGTGTATATAAATCTAAGACACTAAAACAAAAAAAATATGTTCTGTAACATAATGTCCTAAAGCGTCAGGTATCAAAGATATTCACTTAAGAATATCTGTGAATATCTCAGATCCAAAACATACAAAAATACAATAAAGTACAAAAATTACAATACTCCATACTAAAATCTTCAAAAACCTTTGAAATGTTTAACTGTCCGATGGGGGAAAGTAATGTAGGCTAACACGCTGGGCTAGTAATGTCGGCTAACTCGCTGGGCTAGTAATGTCGGCTAACACGCTGGGCTAGTAATGCCGGCTAACACGCTGGGCTAGTAATGTCGGCTAACTCGCTGGGCTAGTAATGTCGGCTAACACGCTGGGCTAGTAATGCCGGCTAACACGCTGGGCTAGTAATGTCGGCTAACACGCTGGGCTAGTAATGTCGGCTAACACGCTGGGCTAGTAATGTCGGCTAACACGCTGGGCTAGTAATAGCTAAGTTTAGATATTATAGGTTAGGTAGGTAATGTTGGTTGTTTGTTGCATTCACTGATGTGGGTTTCATTTTGTCCCGAACAATGATAAATTAATGCTTGTTGTCTGATGATAACGAAGAGATCATCGATACATTACTTCGGGCTTTTATTATAAAACTAGCTGCACCCCTTGGCTTCGCCCGCGTGGAAATTGATTGCACACCCCTAGGGGTAGTTTTGTGAAAATAAAAATACGTGTATCATTATTTACTTTATTACGAATCGCAAACTTTTATAACCTGATTTACGCCATTTTCAGAAAAATTTTACATAATCGTGAAAGACTTAGTATTCTCTGTAAGTTTTAAGATAATTGGGTTACTGGTTCAAGAGATACAAATAAAACCTCAATAAATTTAACCCTCATTTTACCCTTTTTTAAGGGTTGTTTTGAAAATTCCTGAAATACGTGTTTTAATTTATTATCATTTTGATATATGTATACAGAAATTTAAGATCGATAGCATTATGCATTAAAAAGTTACAGATATTTCAGTAAGGAGCCAAATTACGAATCACAAACTTTATTAAACCGATTCACCTCATTTTCAATAAAAATTTGAAAAATCCTGAAACACCTGTTTAATAATTTGGTATTGATAGTATTCTCTATAAGTTTCAAGCTAATTGGGCCACTGGTTAAAGAGTTACAAAAACACCAAAAAAACTTCAAACCCCCCTTTTCGCCCCCTTAGGGGTGGAATTTCCAAAAATCCCTTCTTAGCGGGAGGTTGTGTAGTAACAGGTACCTGCTTTTCAAGTTTCAGCTTTCTATCTCTAGCGGTGTGGGCTGGGCGTTGTGCCCAGAAAATCGCTTGTTCTTTTATATTTTAAGATAAGGGCAGAACGGTCCGATAATTTTTCTCACAAAGAGACAAAGATGTTCATACATTTCGTGTAAAATAGAAACTTCTCTTTTTAAACTTTCGCGATCTTTTAATATATTAAAGATTATTTGTCGGGTATTTATAGCGTACCTTTTGTTTTATTTTACCTTTTTCACGGGTACCCGTGACCACGATCGCTGCTACGCGATGGAAACGTAGGGGAAAATAAAACAAAAGGTATGCGATAAATACGCGACAAATAATCTTTTATATAGAAACATCTCTTTTTATTAGATAAAAACGAAAATAGATTGCAATACTAACTATTACTTATTTTTTATTCGCATGTTTACCTACCAGTACCTTCATACGTCCTAATCACACTAATGTCACCTAATCACACTAATGTCACCTAATCACACTAATGTCACCTAATCACACTAATGTCACCTAATCACACTATTGTCACCTAATCATACTAATGTCACCTAATCACACTAATGTCACCTAATCACACTAATGTCACCTAATCACACTAATGTCACCAAATCACACTAATGTCACCTAATCACACTAATGTCACCTATAAACTTTAGATGGATGTGTAGATTTATCTGTTTACTACCTCCTCACGCCACAACGTCTGAACGGATCAGGATGAAGTTTTACATAGATGTAGTAGAGCTACACCTCTGCTACCTTCAATCAAACATAAGTTTGACATAGATGTAGTAGAGCTACACCTCTGCTACCTTCAATCAAACATACGCTTTTTATCCCATTAATCAGATCCCATGGGATAGAAATACCCTTTAAACGTTTCTATATTTGTATTCGTTGTTTGCAACGCGAGCGAAGCCGCGGGCAGAAAATATTTAAAAATAACAGTCAATACACAAGAACCACGTGTCGTATCAAATCTGACATCACGGAATAGACTTATTCAAAGTATACTGTGGGGGCGAGAGAGAGCAGTACTCTTAAATAATTCTGCATTCGTCCTACTCGGTCCTACTATATTTACATTCGTCCTACTCGGTCCTACTATATTTGCATTCGTCCTACTCGGTCCTACTATATTTGCATTCGTCCTACTCGGTCCTACTATATTTGCATTCGTCCTACTCGGTCCTACTATATTTGCATTCGTCCTACTCGGTCCTACTATATTTGCATTCGTCCTACTCGGTCCTACTATATTTGCATTCGTCCTACTCGGTCCTACTATATTTGCATTCGTCCTACTCGGTCCTACTATATTTGCATTCGTCCTACTCGGTCCTACTATATTTGCATTCGTCCTACTCGGTCCTACTATATTTGCATTCGTCCTACTCGGTCCTAATATATTTGCATTCGTCCTACTCGGTCCTACTATATTTGCATTCGTCCTACTCGGTCCTACTATATTTGCATTCGTCCTACTCGGTCCTACTATATTTGCATTCGTCCTACTCGGTCCTAATATATTTGCATTCGTCCTACTCGGTCCTACTATATTTGCATTCGTCCTACTCGGTCCTACTATATTTGCATTCGTCCTACTCGGTCCTACTATATTTGCATTCGTCCTACTCGGTCCTACTATATTTGCATTCGTCCTACTCTTTAATAGATTTTTTTTGTGAGTCGTCAGTTTAGCGTGAAACTTGTCACAACGACAAGAAAGACATTTGAAGTGGCTCAATTGCTTAAGAGATTATAAAAACCAATTTTTTATTATACAAGTGTAAATAACGGTAGATCTGTCAACGAACAGAAATAAATTGATGTATTGATACTTCGGTTCGAAGTAAAATTACACTCAAATACGAGCCCTCTCATTTACGATCATTTCTGAAAGTAGTGCACCTTTCTACGTGATGCAGAACTCACTCCAGGTCGGGATTAAGGTCTACTAGGTCACGTTCTCGTATTTTATCAAACCTCTCATTTATTTTTATAGGCTCAGTGCGCAATGCTCGGCAAATATTTTGTCTTCGTACCCACATTATGCATTAGAAGCTGCTTTTCAGTAACTCATTTTATTAGTCTTGGTACTTGATTTTAGAAACTCACAAGCACAGCTCGTAGGAGAAGATTCATCTGGCGAAGCGCCTGTTCGTTGAAGAACAGCATAGTTGTATTGTTTATCGATCAGGTTGAAGATATCTCTCACCGCCCCTGACAGAGCTGCCGCAGCGTTGTAACCAGTTAGCAGCTCTGCGCGCTACGCTAGTAAATGTTCCGATTATTCAGTCAATTCTACCCGAAGAAATACATTCGGAAATTTGGTGGAGAACTGTGGCAAATAGAGGTCGAGTTATGAAACGTTACAAGCAAATAGCGGGTAACAGCTTGGTTTATAGTTATAGCAGTGTTCTGCCGGCGTCAGTTCCAGCCGGATCGTGCCGCCGCGGCGCCACCACACTCAGCGGCGCGGCGCGAGGTACACGAGCTCGCGACGCGCCTGCGAGACGCCTGCGCCACGCACTCCAATAATTCGTCTTGTGCTAGCCGCTGTTGGATAACTACTAGCACATTTCATGTAAACAAGTTTTTGACAACCATTCAGTGAACTTTCTTTCTATATTAAGTTTCGGATAAGCTTGAAATTTGAAATTGACCTAATTCAAACTATGAAAAACAATCGTTAATGTTAAAATAACAGCGTATGAAAGTATACACAGTAGGTACTTACAAAAACCCATTTTAAAATGTTTGTCAGTCTGTAGAAATCTCCGAAATGGCTGGATTTATTTTGACGGTAATATCACTGGCTGGCACTAGAAAGCTGATTTTATAGTGGGTAGCTTTGGCTAGGTACTTTTATTTGAGAAAAAATTGTACGCTGGCCAATCCGCGGGCACGGGATACTTAATAACAAATGACATGAGTTCTGTGAAGACAGATTAGACAAGTTGTACTAGTGTAAGCAACAAACCATCTCTGCGCGGGCGGCGCCCTGCCCGGGTGCTGCGCGGCGGGCGGCGGCGCGCGCGCTGCAGGTAGATACCGGCGAACACCAGGATGTTGAGCGCCAGCAGGAAGCAGCCCGCACCCACCGTCACGCCCAGCGCCACCGTGTAGCTGCACACACACACACAAACTATACTATATTATATATCTCGACCACTCAAAATTCAAAATTCAAAGTGCTATAATTCCTTTACACCTTACAGGACTCTTGCACACGTCACAAAATTTAAATTAAATAAGTAAAACTAGAAAATAAAGTGATCACTTTGATTTTTGTTCACTTCAATATTTTTAAGGTAAAGTAAAGAAGCGAATAAGAAACCTTAACCTTGTTATGTTGTTAGTTTTCGAGTTGGAGCAAAACTTGTCCCAAGCTTTTTTATCCTCTAGATAATCTGTTATTTTGTAGTAAGCCTTTTTACAAAGGATATGTTTGACAATTTGTTTGAATTTATTTATTGATAATTTTTTCAACTCATTTGGTATTTTGTTGTAGAAGCGTTTGCCCTTTGAAAGATACATTAAAAATACAAAAAAAATACAAAATACAAAATATTTATTCAGAAACTTAAATTACATTATATAACAGTGTTTGAGAACCCCTTTTAGGTAAAGTATTTTACCTGTGGTAGGGGAATCTCGCTCTGCCGCAAACAATAGAATTTGGAACGTACTTTAAGTTAAGCTAGTAGTTATTATACATATAAGGCTACTTAAATTATAGAGCTTATTATTTAAAAATAAAGTTGATATTTATTTATTTTAGCTATTTGGAAAGTGAGCGCGCATGTAATTCTATAGGTGTGCGTGTATGAGTGTGAGGGTGTGTGTGTATGTGTGAGGGTGTGTGCGTGTGATTGAGATTGGTGCTACTGAGGACACCGGTCTCTTAAGACTCCGGGCAACAAAAGGCAACCATTTGTGTGTGTGTATGTGTGTGTTTTTGGTTAATGAGTGTGTGTGTGGGGGGGGGGGGGTGTTGTGTGTAACGTTGTATGATAAAGGTGTGTTTGTTAGTATATGTGAACTTGTAAAATTTAAATATTAAATAGTAAAGTATGTAGAGATACATGAAAATCATAGGAGAGAAGACAGAGGAAAACCTAACATAACCTATCAAACAGTGCTTCCGTTTCGTCATAGCTTAAGTAGAGTAGCCATTTGGTTAGTTTCTTTTTCAATTCACACAACTTAAGCCATAAATATTCAGTTTTTTGTTAATTAAGTTATATATGTGGGCGGATTGGGATACATATTGTCGTGCAGCAAAATTAGATCCTACAGTTACTTTATTAATAATGTATTTATTTCTTCGCTGTGTTGTTTGACTAGTTATGAATTTTAAATGTTTATAGATTTTTAGGACTATGTTTAAGGCATATAATTTTCTAATCGTAAGCAATTCTGATTCCGTATAAAGTAGATAAGTTTGATATCTGTATGGTCTAGAGTTCATTACTTTAATAAGAGACCTTTGCGCTCTTTCTACTTCTATAAATTTACTCTTTATGGCTCCCCCCCAAACGGTTATACAGTAGCTTATGACTGATTCTGCTAAGGAAGTGTAAATTTGGTTTAGTAAAGGTTTGGAAGCGGAATTTCTTAGACCCTTAAATATCCAAATATGTTTCCTTACTCTACCCGCCAGCAGTTCTATTTGTGCATGCCATGACAATCGCTGATCAATCATTATCTCCAAGTACTTGGTTGTCTTAACTTTAATGATTTCAGGACAGGGGCACACCAGATTGTTACGATTGCAGGAGTGAATTTTTATACTGTAATCAGTGGGGGGCTGCGTGTTATTACAGAGGTACATTGAAAAAGTCATAAAGTTGGTTATGGTAACATTAAAGGTGAGAGCATTGTGCTTGAGCCATTCAGATACCAATGAGAGTCCAGCTTCAGCCTTCTGTTTAACATCATCCCATGATTTGCCGGTGAAAACTATGGCAGTATCATCTGCATAAGAGAAGATTTTGGCGTCACTGAGTTCAAGGCTGCAGAGGTCGTCAATATAGACGAGAAACAGTGTCGGTCCGAGTACGCTGCCTTGTGGAACCCCATAGCAAATGTCCTCGTCTTCACTGACAACCCCAACAATCCTAACTCTTTGTTTTCGCTCTTGGAGATAGTCAGACAACAAATCTAGGGGCTTACCACGAATACCCTTATTTTCTAGTTTATTGATAAGAGCGGGAATATATACGGTGTCGAACGCTTTCTTCAAATCTAGGAAGACTGCTAGGCAGTTCTGTTTGCGATCTACTTGATCAAGGATGTGATTGGTTAAAGCAGCGATAGCGTCTTCTGTTGAACGGCCATTCCTAAAACCGTATTGTGAGTTGGAGAATAAATTAAATTTTTCAAAGTAGGAATGTAATCTAATAACATTAGATTACGAGACAAGTTTCTCCAGTATTTTAGAAATTGAGGAAAGAACTGAAATCGGCCTATAATTATTGAGTTCATCTCTATTCCCATTTTTAAAAACCGGTGTTATTATAGCCTTTTTGAGTTGTCTTGGGAATACACCTTTATCAAAACAGACATTTACTAGATGGTATAAAATTGGTGTAAGAATATCTTTAGCAAGCTTCAGCAAACTCGTAGGGATGTTGTCAAGACCAGGCGCACTATCAGATTTCAGATTCATTATGACCTTATTTATCCCAATTGGATCTGTTTCTAGTAAGACAAACGAAGAAACCTGTTTAAGTGTTACAAATGGAGAGATAGATAGAGCTAGATCTTTACCAATATTAGCGAAAAACTTGTTTACAAAATTAACTGACTCATTAGGCGATGGTTTTATATCAAGGAGTTGGATATTAGGTGTTTTTGTAGGTTTGTAATGAGTAATAGCGTTTATGGTTTTCCAAAGATTTTTACATTAATCTTGTGTAGCCTAGTTACGGGCACAGCGAGTTTATTCTTATTTCTAGTATTTAAATTATGTATGTCGCTATTTTTAGGGAACCGATTGATATTCCTTGAGTGTACAACAAGTTTTCATATACAGGGTTATTGGTTAATGACGAACAACCTTTCGCGGGCTAATTTTGAACATGGTAACGAATTACATTTCGCCTAAACCAGGGCAAATATCTCAAAAAAAAAACTGTTAAAACTCTCATCCAAATATGGTACGGTACCCTAAAAAAAAGATTTTGTCGCATCACAAGGATCCCTAATTGCAGAGGGCGTAATAACATGCCATGGCCACGCCTATGGGTTGATATAAAATCTAGTAAAGGGCTTAGCACGTTTTTGCAATACCATAACGATACCTGCTTTTTGAAACTAAAAGAACATTACAGGAATATTAGTTAGATAACATATTTACTCAAAAATTCAATAAATACTCATTATTTTGACAACCTTCTTTGAGCAAAGGGGACCTTTCCGGCTTACTTGAAAAGGTTTTATTATCTTTATTCTCATCTTTTCTCTATTATTGCCTAATAATGGAAGTGGGAATTTTTCAATTCAGTTTTTGCAGATTTGTGAGTTTTGTGAGGCCCGTCGTACGATGACCTACCAATTTTCCAATGTCGAGTACACTGAAATGGTTCGGGTGCTCGCCAGGTGCAATGACAATGTAACGGATGCGTGCCCAGAATACGCACGTTTGTTCCCAAACGTGCGAACACCATGTCGCAGAACCATGCTGGCTGCTACGCAGCGGTTACGCGAATATGGTCAGTTTCAGCCGCAGTCCACTGACCGTGGTCGTCCACCCACGCAAACTGCCCGCGCGGAAGGGCAGATTCTACAGTTTTATGAGGATCATCCTTCTGCGAGCACTAACGATGCAGCACGACAATTTAACGTGAGCCAATGGTTCGCGTGGACTGTCGTGCACAATGACGATAAGCATCCCTATCATCTGCAGCGAGTACAAGAGCTCACCGAGGCCGACAAACCGGCGCGAGTTGGCTTTTGTAATTGGGTCCTGGCTGAAAGGCCCTCAATATTGTGGACTGATGAGGCAACATTTGGACGTTTAGGACTATTCAACACAAGAAATGAACATTTGTGGTGTCAAGAGAATCCTCATGAAGTTAGGCCGCATAACTTTCAACACAGATTTTCTGTAAATGTGTGGGCGGGAATCGTTAATGATACTTTAATTGGCCAAGTGTTTTTAGAAAGACTGAATGGAGAAACGTACCTGAACTTTTTGTCAGAAACTCTACCAGTGTTGTTGGAGGACGTACCGCTTGCTTCCCTGCGTGGCATGTACTTGCAGCAGGACGGGGCGCCAGCCCACTACGCTCACTCAGTCAGAGACTATTTAGACCGGGAGTATCCCGGACACTGGATCGGGCGGGGAGGTCCGATCGCATGGCCTGCTAGGTCACCGGACATAGACTTTTATTTGTGGGGCCACGTCAAGGCAATGGTTTACAGTGGTGGTGCATTAGCGAGCCGGGATATTTTGGTAACGAAAATTACCCGGGCATTTGAACTGATAAAAATGAACCCTCAAGTGTTATCACGTGTGAAAGAACAGACCATTTTTAGGTGCGGCATGTGTATTGGGTGTGACGGTGACTATTTTGAACGTTTTGTGCGTGATACTCACCGTCATCCTCGGGACTTAAGTCTCAGGGGTGATCTATTGTAAATAAGGCATTTGCTGTACCTACATAACTTTCATGAAGGTACATTTGTGTTTATTTATGAAAATTTGTTGTAAATTTTATGTAGATATTTAAATGTACATAGATACGGAGAGCAGCATCATTTGGTAACCCCTATAACGTTTACACTTCTACCGCTAGAAGGCTACCAGTTGATGATGCTGTCTGTTTCATGCTGTCTTATCCGTACATACCTGTGTGTTAATTTGTAAAAATTTGCTGTACATTTTATGTACATTATCTTTACATTTATGTAATTTACGTAAATTTGCTGTACACTTTAGGTACGTACATAATCTGTACATGTTCATGTTAATAATATGAACATAAAATTTTATGTTCATATTGTTAATATGTACCTACATTTTGTTATTTCAGGGACGATTGCTGTACATTTTATGTACATTTATATTTTGTACATATTTAGTATTTTCATTTTGTGTACACTTTTGTGCATTTCGTGGATAAAATTGTACATTTTGTGTGCTTTTATGTTAATTGTTGTAAACGCCACTTTTAAATAGGTACGCCTACATTGTTAAATATTTGCCTGCTTACCTAATCCTGTTCCCCTTTTTTGTGGCGGCCTGAGACATCTTCTTTCTAGTGCGACAAAATGTGCTATAATCTATTCAACCGATCATTTTAGCATATTTCCTGTATTCGCAGATAAATATTTCGCGAAGAGAAAATTACTAAGTTTTTTAAACCTAACCGAATAATAATTAGTAGGTATTGTTAAGAAATCGAAATTCGTTATGTAATTAAATAGATTTTTAGTATGTTTTTTTTTGAGTTCGTGGAACGTATCCCCTACGTTCCTATACAAATTACCGTTCCGTATCCACGGTTTCTGTATTCTCGGCATATTTACGGAACGTATACCCCGCGAATAAGGAGCTTTTACTGTATTATTTAGTAGAGTTATGAGAATAATGTGGAACCAAAATTTATATATCTCAAACTATAAATAATTTACTAAAATAATTTACTATTTGTTTAAAGTAAAGTAAAGTAAAGTAAAGTATCGTTTATTGCTTGAAATACATGTAGGTTTTTTACAGGTGTTTTTATGTCTATGTGAGTCAATGTATTCCTACCTTTACGGTGTGCAATGTCTGTGTACAAATAATAACAATCTAATTAATTAAGCTTACAATAAAACAAAATAAAACTGAACTTGAAACTAATGTTGGATAAAAACAACTTAAAAATAAAGAATGTCATCATGAAGCAGAAAAATCTTTGTCAGTTAAAAATTCATTTATAGCATAATAACATTTATTTGAAAGAATAGTTTTTAACTTTCTCTGAAACTCCATATTCGGCAGTAGTCTTATAGACTGTGGTAATATATTATATATGGAGGGTGCCATAGCAAAGATACTCTTGCCCATCATTGTGGTTTTCCTATTTATTTGACAGACTTTATTGTTGTCACGCCTATTGCGGACCACGAAATCCGAAGGTCGACCGAAGAGATCTTGATTATTCTTGACAAACATAGCCGTCTCCAAAATATACAGTGATGGTAGCGTCAACAGTTTATACTTAAGGAAAAAGGGTTTACAAGAGTCGGTTACTTTGAGGTGAAACATGGTTCTTAAGCAGCGCTTCTGATATTTAAAAACTTTTAAAACATCTGTCGAATTCCCCCAAAACATTATCGCATATCTAATATTAGAGGCAATTATACCATGATACGTTATAAGCAAGGTATCTATGTCCACTATTGGAGCTAATTTGTATAGGACATATGCTGAGCTGTTAATTTTCTTACAGAGAGCTTCTATGTGTGATTTCCAATTCAGTTTGTTGTCAATATTTACCCCCAGAAATTTTGTGCTTTCCACTTCTTCGATTTCGCTATTGTTGTAATAAATGTCCATAATTTTTTGAGCTGCATTATCGCGTTGTCTAAAATGTATGATATTTGTCTTGTTTATGTTAATTTTAAGATTATTATTATTTAGCCAGTCTATAATTGATGTCAAAGCTATATTAATGTCATTTTTATAAGTGTCAGTATTCTTACAAGCTACAGTAACTGTGCTATCATCAGCGAATAGTGATATTGGATGAGTAGTTGCTTTTGGTAGGTCATTTATATAAATAATAAACAGCAGAGGGCCAAGCACACTCCCCTGGGGAACGCCATACTTTACAATCCGTTCTCGTGAGAGAAAGCTTTCTTCAGTTTTAGTTTTATAATTAATATTGGTAATCTTAGTACACTGTTTTCTATTCTCTAGGTACGACTTAATCAATTGTAGAGTATTTCCTCTTACACCGTACACTTCAAGTTTGCACAATAAAATGTCATGTCTAACATAATCAAAAGCTTGTGTCATGTCACAAAAGATTGAACAGACGGGGGTTTTGTTATCAACATTTTTTGTGACAAGTTGAAGAAAAACGTAAATAGCCATGTTAATTGTTTTATTTTTTCTGAATCCTTTCTGTTCACTACATAAAACTTGATTTGATTCTAAGTAGTTATAAATAGATTTATATATATGCTTTTCAAATATCTTAGAAATCACTGGTATCAGAGATATGGGCCTATAGTTATCCATGCATTCTTTGTTTTGTTTTTTATGTACGGGTTTAATAATGGAGATTTTTAATGCGTCTGGAAATACACCAGCGCTAATGCTTAAATTAATAATATGGCTAATTGGCTTGAGTTCCAGCTACTGATTTTAGAACCTGCGTGGATATATCGTCATACCCAACACTGTTTTTATTATTAAGGGACAATATTAATTTAAGAACATCAGTTGGTATGCAAGGCTGCAGGTACATAGAGTCTCTTTGGCTAGTTAGTCTTGAAGTTACGTTTATGCCTGATGATTCGATTGGCACTATTTTATCTATAAAGAAGTCATTAAATGCATTTGCAATGTCAGTAGGTTTATGTAATAATATAAAGTCATTTAAACATATTTTTCGTATTATACCTGGGGGGGATATTACGTTTTGCATTATTTATTATTCGCCATGTAGTTTTTGATTGGTTTATAGATGTCCTTATTTTATGTTTATTCTGTGCTTTTTGCGTAAGTTTTACAATTTTATTTAGGATTTTGGTGTATTTTTTATATTCATCTCTAGTTTTTTCCGTAGGTTTTTTCCTGTGTTCCCATAGAAGTTTTCTCTTTTTTTTACAGCACAACTTAATGCCGCGAGATATCCAGCACACTCGCTTAGTGGTCTTAATAGTCACGATTTTAAAAGGAAAACATAAGTCATAGAGCAGTTTAAAAATGTCAAAAAATATATTATACGATAGGTTAGGATCATTTTCACTGTATACTTCGGAAAAAGATATGCCTGCAAGAACATTCGAAAATTTATTAATATTTTCAATAGAGTAACCTCGCTTTTTTACCCGCCAATATTTAAGTAGGGCAAAGTTTTTGATAGGAAGTTTAATCAGTTGGGCCGTGTGGTCAGATAATGCGAATTCTATGACTTCAGTTGCACACGGTTTTTTGAAGTTATGGGCAAAATTATCAATGCACGTTTGACTCTTCAGCCGTGTTGGCTGTTTCAGAGCCAGTTTGAGATTAAAATTTAAAAGAAGGCATTGAAAATCAAGAGATACATTTGTTTTCTTTAAAATATCAATATTGAAGTCCCCTGCTACAATAATATTATCATAAGATTTTTTAGAAATTTCATGTAAAGCCTGTTGAAATTTAGTCATAAAAATGTCGAGATTAGTAGCTTTAGGTACTCTATACACACATAAGATAGCAATGTTATGTTGGCTTAATTCTACAGCACAACATTCGAACAATCCCTTCACAGATAGTGCTGTTACTTTCTTGAGGTCTACCCATTTGTGCTCACTGCGGATCAGAATGCAAGCTCCTCCTCTCTTGCTATCACTCCTACAGAAGCATGAGGCCAGCGTGTAGTTAGGGATCATCACATGTTGCTCACAGCCCTGCATCATAAAGTGTTCCGTAATGCATATCACGTCAATTTCATTATTCTTTTCCTTAAGGTCATTTAGACATTTATATAGAGTAGATCCGATTTATTTAAGAGACCGGCAATGTTTTGGTGTAAAATAATTAGCTGGTTTTTATACAAGAAAAAGCTGATTTTCCACCGTATTTTGCATACATTCTTCATTAATTAGCTCCACTCCATATGAGTATCTTTGTGTTGTTTGCTTCTTAACGGTTTCAATGCAGAACATAAGGTCCCTAAATATCGTACTTAATCCATAGTTATTTATTCTTCCTGACGCTCTATAAAACATGCTGTGATCATAATTAAGGTTGCTATTTGAGTCAACTAGGAAGGCGTATTTGTGTTTATTTATGTCTTGTAGCAGCAGGTTGTTGAAGTTCTGTATTCTTTTGTTTATATAATCTTTGCTCAATTGATAGGTTGGTGTACACAATATAACATTAGTGTGCGTTATTTCTTGAAGAATTCCTCTGACGTAGTTTATTAGTTCCAAATTGTTATTTGATTGTTGATAGTTTAGGTCACCTATTAGTACAATGCAGTAGTCGTCCATTGTGTAGTTCTGAATTTTATTTTTCAGTTCTTTCAGAAGTTGTTTAGTTGAACCATTTGGAGTCAGGTAGTGGCAGACTTCGAAACTGTTTCTTGTCGTATCTTGAGCAATTGATAGGACCTTATTGCTTTTGTTGTCACTAATTATACATAGTTTTGGTTTAATACTAATGGCTTTAGCCTGTGTTAAGGTTTGGTGAGTTTTCGCCAAGCTGGAAATTGACTTCATATGTTGCATTTTCTCTTTTGTTCGGTAAATATTCGTTTGTGTTTCTTTGTCTATTGTTTGAGTACATGTTTTAATGATTTTAGTTGTTTGCGTTTCTCTGTTTGTTTTTCCATGTATTTTTTCCTGTATTTCATTAGTTTGTGTTTCATTGTTGTAGGAATCGCGGCTAGCTCTTCCCGGGATGCTGATATAAAAGTCGAGCATATGTAACAATAGCTATATTGTATAAAACTACGACTAATATTGATGTTAATGAGTGCGATTGAAATGGCTGCTGCTGATGCACTGACCTCCGTAGGCGCCCGGTCCGCGCTCGCGGCACGAGTAACCTACTTAGGTCAAACTGCTGATGATGCTAAATACATACCTACGTGATCGATGTATCGAACATACTCCCGAGGGCGAGGTACGGGATGAGAATGGGATGAGGCGCTACAATTGAGGGATTAGTATTACAGAGATGATCAATGTTGTGCTTAGGCTAAGTGAATGTTAGGACAATGCTTTAATGTTTCATAATCTAAGTGATTGCTGATGGCTTGATTACAAAACTAATCCCTATTCTATAGTAAAAACTGATTGTCTGTTGGATTGCGGCTTGCTGCTGGGCAAAGTTATCGTGTCTATATCACGTAGACTGGACCACCGCACGTGGTGCCAGTGGAACACTGGCACCATGCCCAAGCTCGGGCACGGATTGCCTACGCGCACTAACACTAGCTCTGCTGGAGGACGCCTCCCTCGGCGGGAGAGGCACGGGTGGCGGCGGGGGCGCGGGCTCGGGGTTCCACGGCGCGCGCGAAGGACGCGCTGACAGCTCGTCTGCTTCGCCTCCACAGGAACGCCAGGAACGCTGCGACACCTGCTGCTAATACGCTGTACGATATTGCGTATTGGTGAATATCGTGAGTTGTTAGTGTCACCTCCTGTTGTGCTGCTTCCTTCATCGCGCTGATTTGGTCGCCGAGCTGCTGTAGCGAGGAGTTGAGGTGATGATCTTGGCTTGGATCGATGAATTGTAAGCCGTTTGTCCTACGGCTGCTGCTGAACTCTGCGTGGGTTGCTCCCCACCGCAGTTCTGGCTGAAGATGCTGAGGGCGCGAGCCGGGCGGCTCGCTGCTGCTGGTGCGTCGCGGGTGCGGTTCGCTCCGCACGACTGCTCTGTGCTGGTACAGAGGGCGCGAGCGGTTCGCTCACTGCTGCTGCTGGCTTGACTGGGTAGCTCCCCACGTCAGTTGTCGATGATAGCTTTCCAATAAACTCACTGGTATAGCTAAGATCACTGCAATCCAATGGCTGCTGGTACGTTCGAAGCACTCACGGTACGACTGTTTACGATCGCGCTATGAATCCTCGAACGATATCTCGAAGGACCATGTAGGAATCGCGGCTAGCTCTTCCCGGGATGCTGATATAAAAGTCGAGCATATGTAACAATAGCTATATTGTATAAAACTACGACTAATATAGATGTTAATGAGTGCGATTGAAATGGCTGCTGCTGATGCACTGACCTCCGTAGGCGCCCGGTCCGCGCTCGCGGCACGAGTAACTTACTTAGGTCAAACTGCTGATGATGCTAAATACATACCTACGTGATCGATGTATCGAACAATTGTTTATGGTTTGAGTAAAAGTTTTAATGATTTTAGTAGATGTTTGCGTTTCTCTGTTTGTTTTTTCAGGTATTTTCCCCTGTATTGCATTAGTTTGTGTATGTTTGTGTAATCGTAATTTAGGTTTAGATTCAACCTTTGCATTTTTTGGCGTAGATATTTTCGGCGATAAAAACTTAGAAGGGCTGTTTCCAATTCGTTTGTATATAACATTCTTTTTGGTCAACTCTAGATTATTTTTTGATAGTTGTCGGTTTTCAAGAGTCAATCGCTCTATTTCTGCGTGGGCGCTATTAAGCTGTATTTGCAATTCTTCAATTTTTCCAAGGAGAATATTTACTCGTTCGAAGTCTCGAAGTGGATGCAACGAAAGTAAATACAAGGATAATCTACCTTGTATTTTTAGGTTCTTTTTAGTTCCAGTCGTGGGTTTCGTTCGTCCAATGAGACTTGAAAGTTTGTTCTGTAAAGAACCTTTTTTATGGTTTGTTTACGTTATTTCTTTTGCTCGGGTAAATTTTACATATTTTTTACTTTATGGCCAGATGACAGAAAGACAGAGACAGAGACGGCGAAATCGGAGCGGATGCAATTCTCACGAATTAACCGCTCGCATACAATTGACATTGGGGTTGTACCGTACTAAACTTTCACACTACCTAGAATGACATAGATCATACGGCGGTTTACGGATTCCGCCGTTTCTGACTGAAGTCTGAACGTACGCTAGCTTTGATTAGGTATGTAGATAATTTATTTTTATGTCGCCAGTCCCAAGCCTGGAATACTGAGCTACTCCACTTTAAAGCACTAATTCTTTTTTGCTGTATTATACTTGAAGCAGACTCTCCGCTTGGATCCTTTTCTAGGGATTTTGCTTCAAATGGCACTCTACAGATACTATTTTCACAGTTTACTAAACTAAAGCCACGGCTTCTAGTGCAGCAACAATTTGTGACTGTAAAATTTTAGGAATCCTAAAAACGAAGCCTATACCTCTATAATAATAAAAATATTGACATGGTACTGTCATTATTTTTATTTCTTTGAGTTTTTCACGTAGGCTTTCTCTGGGACCCATATTATAGATTGCACGAACAGCCCTCTTCTGCAGCACAAATACGGTGTTAATATCTGCAGCGTTCCCCCACAGCAGTATGCCATAAGACATAACACTACGGAAGTAGCTGAAATAAACTAGTCTTGAAGTATCAAAGTCTGGAAGATGAAGGATTTTTTTGACTGCATACGTTGCAGAACTAAGTCTCTTCGATAGCTTGTCTGTGTGGGCCCCTTTGAAGTTGACTATCTAAGGTTATTCCTAAGAAAACGGTACTATTAACAATTTCTAACGTTTCTCCTTTGACGGTTACATCAGTTTTAACTTGTTTTACATTAGGTAGAATAAATCTTATACATTTCGTTTTGGTTTCATTAAGTAAAAGGTTATTGACACTAAACCCATGGACTACTTTTGAGATTGCATTATTCACATCGTAGAAATTTGTGTTTTGTCGTTTCATTTTAAAAATTAAGGAAGTATCATCAGCAAACAATAAGATTTCGTGGTTATCCTTTACAAGATGAGGCAGGTCGTTAATATAAACTAAAAATAGGACCGAGGGTAGAACTATACGCAGATACATCTTTTAAACTTTTTGAATGCGATCGCAGAAGGCTCATGGTCGTAACACACGTGTAATAGTTGAGAGTTTGTTGTTTACAGCAGGAACGAACGAGGGCATGAGACGCCAACTCCGCGATAAGCTTATTAAAGTAATGCAGTCACGGGCGCGACGGAGCGCCCGCGCGCGACCCTAACGAGTCCATACGTTCCGGGTACCGCGACTGCTCACCTGAAATATGGCCTTCATTAGTTGTAGTCCGAAAGTTTTCTTTATTTTTCACAAATTTGACGCCATCTATGACGATTGCGGTTATCAGAAAAAAACGCCAATTAAGGCCCTCGCTAAGGTGATTATTAAACAAAGACTCCAACAAAAAGCGCTACGTATTCAGTAACAGTGATATTTATAGCAGCCGGTGCCCCGTCTATAGGTGTAGTAGTTCGCGTGCCGGCGCCGGCCACGTTGGAGGCATTAAGACGAACAAAAAAGTCCCGCGAGTAATGGACGCACATTAAGGCATTATTCGGAGACAAAGGCGGTATCGGAGGCGAGCAGGTAAACACATTAGTGAGATTATTCCACTCGGCGCGATCTGTCTTGCCGAGCGCCGCCGCCGCCGGCACCTGCGCCGAGATGGTTCTTATTTATGAGCTCCCGTGAAAAATACCCCACCTTTCGTTACCTACACAAGTGTAACAACACTTTGTAACAAAATAAAACATCGAGTTTGTTTCGTTCATGATTCAGTACGACGGAGGTGCTGAAGGAGGAAGCCGAAGTATTCAAAGAATAAAGAGACCTAAAATAACTGGAACAGCGCTCGAAGTTCAGTGACAAGGCACCTGAAGGCACGTACAACGCAATAATACAAACTGAATTCATGAAGTGCCCGATGTGAGTTACAAAATAAGAGCGAGCGTAACGGCATTCGGCAGTGTGGGTTCATAGCCCGGGGCGCTGCGATATGAGCTTATTGGGGAATGAACTCTCTAAGAATGCACGAAACGTGAACTACAAGCGAAACACGTCCGGATAATATTCAATAAAAACTCCAATATTTGTTCAGTTCGTTCTCTATTTCGGAAAACCATTGCGATTCCCTAATCACAATGTTTTTCTGAAATAGAGAACGAAGTCTTCTCTATTCTGTACGTTCGGGTGAACCGATCACGCAGTAGACACGTGTCTCAGCTGCGGAATGCGTATTTGCTCGCGATTACCTATACTAACTCAGTCCGCGATCGGCCGCCATCGTGCATCGCCGCGGATTCAAACCTCTCTATTACCATTTCAACCATTTTGTTTACCATTTTACCATTTAAACCGTAAGTTGGCGGCAGTAGTTTAATTAACCAAGAAAATTACAATCAAATAATAAAAACTAATTAGAACTATTATTTAACTGCAGACTTCTGCAAACAATCTACAGGTAGCTCAACTGATCCATATCAATACCAGTCGGAAGCGTCCCTATGACGCTGGCTGCATTGCCCCGGCTGTATGGCAATGCTGATGCGCTGCACCAGATACCCACCAGCTCTCGGGTCGCTTCGACCAGACGCTCAGATAACTTTATAAAAACCCAGAAAGCCTCGGTACCCCACGGACCTAGGGTCTCGACCCCAAAGGAAGCAAATGTCTATAGGCTCTGTCAAGACCTGCATATTTTTTTAATTTATTATCCATAAATAACGTGTGTCTTGTGATTATAGTCCGTACCATACCACGCCGTGACTCTCCTTGACCACCGACCAAACACCACACCAAATAAAAATCTCAGAGAGCAGTTTGAGGATCGACCAGCACCATCTCCTACAATCACCACCCTTTTCACTGTACGAGTGATTCTTGAGCGTGTTTCAACGTGCTTGCTGTTACAACCGCCTCACGAAGCATGTGCGGTAGAGCTTGGAATAGTTGAATCGATGCGCGAGGTTGAACATTCTCTTCCCAAGACACACACAAAGACAACTCTGTCTCTCCGCCACCTTTGAGCTGCAGCGAGCGCTTCACTAAATACTTTACTCAAATTGTACGTCATTAAAATTTTATTCACAAGTGCAGACGTCTCAAGAAATGTCAATTTACGAAGCCAAAGTCCAGTGCAGGTGACGTCCAAACAATGAGACTAGTAGCGGAGCTGCCGCAGAGTTGAATTTGCATCTCCGACAAATGCAATCACTAACAGGAACAAAATAATTGGACTGAACATTTGCTCAACAACATTCACTCAACTAATTTGAAAGAAGTTAAAGCTGACGGGAAGTTTAATCGGTCGTACACCGCGCGAGCGTTCCAACTCGAGCGAGCCCACTAGCGAGCCCGACTTGGACGAGTCCACTAGCGAAGCCGGGCGCCGCGTGCTGGGCCGCTGAGGGAGTCTCTGAGCGTGGCGACAGGGACTGGAGCGGGGGCGCCATTCATTGTATTATGAGGACACCGAGACTCCTTTATTCATTTGAACATCAAACGTTTTAAGGAAATCCAGTTTGTATAAAACGATTATTACTCTAAGCCGAGAGAAGAAGGCACTTTCGTGAAATAGTGTTTTGTTCTAAAATATATGTAGAATAAATTATTATTTGAATAATCTTTGTTAACAAAGAAAACTACAATCAAATGATACAAACAAATTAGAACAAGTATTTACAGTTGTTACAATTTAGACTGCAGCAACTGCAAACTGTTGCAAACAATCTACAGGTAGCTCAACTAATCCATATCAAAACATTTATTTTTATGACATTGGCCTTTATTGACGTAGAGAATTATAGTCAAATAATAGAAATAAATTAGAATTTAATGTGTTTTTATTATTTGAATAATCTCAATTATAAAAACCAGCACCAGAGAAGCAAATCAAATATCGTTTGTTCAAATCAAGAAATAACCGTTGGCGCTTACGAGCAATGTCTAGGTGTTAATTAACGCTCAATGCTAAGGGGGCTCTTTTCGATGCTCATTACGGGGAGACGGGGTCCGCCGGGCCGTGTCCGTGATCAGCCGGGCGCGTGTACGTACGAGTACGGACGAGATTGTCCGCCGAGTAGCAAATAGGTACTATTTGTTACCAGTTGGACTTATCTCGCCGAGCCCGAGGTTTTCTTTCTGCCTTTTGCACTCTAGATTCATTAATTAGGGTTTTGTGTAAATCACAGAAGAGGAAAATAGTTTATTTCCGGAAAGCTGAGCAACTTTACGAAAACCGATTAATGGCGACAGATAAAACAGAATAGAGACTGCAAATAGCAGCCAAGTTGTATGATGAGTAAAGTTCTTATGCGTTTTATGCTTAGACAAAGAATTCGCAAAGCGTGTGTGTGAAAGTAGATGAGCTACGGCGAAGAAGCGTAGCACATGTAGTAGCACAACGTAGCACCAGCTACGAGCTGCTACGACACGTGCTACATGCATAGTTTACGGTAGCAACACGGTAGCAGGTAACCATGGCATGGCAGTGAGTTTTGATGTGAGCGTTCTACTGAAACACTATGAACATGGCACTATGAAGGGGACCGGCTCGGCGGGTGCCGTGGCCCCTCCATGACGTCACATCGAGGTCGATTACAGAGCACACATTCTTTTTTCCCGTACATTTTATCTCGGAAACTGTATTTCTTTCGGTCTCGAATTCCGCTCGTTTTTTACCTTTCCCCCGAGGCCCGCGGGCCAGGCCGGGAATTGATGCCAAATTATTTATAACATTTTCTCCGCTGGACGTTTTATTTTCGACGTTAAATGTAATACTAAGATCATGTTGTATCCATCAATCTTTTTCATTCAGCCTTCATCTAAACGTCAAATGGAATTCATGAATAGAGGTGAATTGTTTATATCGTGTTTTAGGCTTTATTTTATTCGGAGCGAGGCGGTTGCGGGAAATGCGATTAGGAATGCGAGGTTCGCCTGTTACGACGAAGTGGATCTCGGTCTGAGGGGGGGGGGGGGGACATAATGTGATCGAGCGAATCGAACAATGATGTAACCATTCAACAAACGCATTCATTTATATTTCAAAATGCTGATAGTCTTTAAGTTAAGCCTCACGGCAACGACACAAACACATTCGCTAGCACTTCGGAACTGCGGTAGACAAGTTACAAGGATCGAACACAACGGAATAGGCAAATAAGTTTGTTTCATTTCTTTGGTTTAAACTTTCAGAGATAAAAACGGATTTGCTAATTATTAAAAGGCAGTAGTTGAATGAACTTATACACGGACATCACTATGTATGTACTATTAACATAAAATAAGCTTATTATCTTGAAAACATTCTAATACTGTTAGTATCTATCGGTTCGACGTCAAGTACCTACGTCCCAGTGCTATCGACATCAAGTACCTACGTCCCAGTGCTATCGACGTCAAGTACCTACGTCCCAGTGCTGTCGACGTCAAGTATTTACGTCCCAGTGCTATCCCGCGGCGGTCTCGCGTCGCTGCCGCTGTGTTGGCGCAGTATAGGCGGAGGGAGGTACACTAAAAACACGCACATGATTGAGGTGA
This sequence comes from Eupithecia inturbata, assembly GCA_963662085.1. Classification (NCBI taxonomy): domain Eukaryota; kingdom Metazoa; phylum Arthropoda; class Insecta; order Lepidoptera; family Geometridae; genus Eupithecia; species Eupithecia inturbata. The sequence goes on along the minus strand of OY759180.1, from coordinate 211,026 downwards.
CTTAGTAAGGCTACCAACGTGTAATCACAAAAGCGTTCAGTGGAGGATCCGTGATTATTTTATGGTATAGTACAATACCTGTAGTACTGCGAGTCAAGAGTGAGCTGGGACTCGTTGGGCGTGGGCGGCGGGGCGGGCGGCAGCGCGACGAGGGCAGGGCGCGCGGGGGGCGCCCCTTCGCACTCCGCGCCCGCCGGCGCCTCCTCCACTGCTTCCCCCTCCCCCTCCGCCTCCGGCTCCGCGTCCAGCGCTGCGCCCGCGCTGTACAGCTCAGGGAAGATCTCACCTGAACAAAAACACAAAAAGATACCTTGTTCAAGATTTTTCCCATGGTTCAGTAGAAGTGATTTCGGTTTAAAATAAAAAAAAATAAAAAAGATTTTATTTCAGACAACAATAGTCCATAACTTTACGACAAAAGAACACATTAATATACAACCAAAAGAAAAATAATAATAATAATAAAAAAGAACAAAGTAATAAATAAGAACAACTGTGCCAGATGACGTAACGATAATCAATGAAGGAAATATCTTCCTTCATTGATCACCCTCACCACAAAGTATCTCCAGAGTGGAGAAGATAGCCCCTCTGCCACAGTCCGCAGGATGCTGTTGCGACTGTCCCTTATTCTGCGCATTAGGGACGCAGTTCTCTTGCGCACGATGGCATGAAAACCATCAGTGTGATACTGCGCAAACATTCCCGACGCACTGCAGAATCGGGGCAGTCGCAGCATCATCCGAAATATATTATTATATTGGACTCGTAGGGCATCCATCGATCTTTTGGCATGCCGGACCCACAGACTTCCCGTGTACAAACTCTGACAGTAAGCTTTGAAGAGTGTGATTTTAACTTGTTCAGTACAACGGGAAAACCTGAGAGCCAGCATGTTACCGCGAACCGATAGATCCCTACGTACCCTTTCAATATCTTCATCATCTTTAAGGTCGTCGGTAACTATATGTCCCAGATATTTAAACCTAAACACGCGATTAATATCTAGGCCATTCAGGGTAATCTTAAGTTTATTATCGGGTCATTTACCGGCGGCCTTAAATACCATGTATTCAGTTTTATTAACATTATATGAGAGCCCATGCTTAACAGCGTAGACTTCACATACTTTTAAAAGCTCTCTAGTCCCACCTACCGTCGGGCTCAGCAGCACCATATCATCTGCATGATGCACCATATCAATGCGTTTAAAGATTTCTCATAAAACAACAAAATGTTCACTTGTAATGGGATACAAAAAGTTCTTAAAAATAATGTATAAGCTAAGTACGCTATACCCCCGGGGCCGGTCGGCAGTAAGTACACTATACATAATTCATAATTCATAATTCATTTATTGCTTGTGAATCAGGTAATTTTACAGTCGGTACATAAGACTTATTTTAGATCACTGAATTCTGCCGCTTAGGCGTACAAACATTTCATTACACATGTGAAAACTTACTAACAATCCAATACGTTTTTATTTGACTTAAAAGCATGCAATTTTATAATTTATTTCCAATATTATCACTTCTAATCAATGCTAAATTATGAAATTTAATTTAAAATAAAATAGTTAATTAATTAATGTCAGCTGAAGATGAACATGTCAAAAAATAAAATAAAAATGTATGATAGTCAATTTAAATAAACAATGTCAAACAATAGTACAGTCACTAAATTTCATAATTTGGATAAAAATATTTTAGTTTAAAAATAAATAAAGTAATGATCATGTCATAACAAGTTCAAGTCATTTAAATATGAAAATTTCAAACAATACGGTCATTTAAAAAATCATTCACTGTATAATAAGCTTTATCAATTAGAAGATTATTAAGTTTTGCACTAAATTGGTTGCAGGACAAATCACGAATAACTTTTGGGATTTTGTTAAAGATTTTTGGTGCCATACAAAACACACTTGAACGCAACAACTTTGTTCTGCATGGCACATTGCGTAGTCTGCCTCAGAACGGCTTCCAATTGCAAATTCTTGAAACAGGTCGGGGTTATTTTTAACAAAAACTGCAACTTCGTAGATGTATAGACACGGAAATGTTAGTAGTTTTTGTACGATAAAGTGACTTTTACAGGAGTCGCGTCTCCGTAAACCACGAATAGCCCTTAAGCAACGCTTTTGGGCTTTGAATGCTCTAAGGCTGTCAGTCGAGTTACCCCAGAACATGATGCCATATCTTAAAATTGAAGACACGTTTTCGTGATAAACAGTGAGTAGGGTTGATAGATTAGATACTTGACTTAGTTTAAAAAGAGCATAAGAGAATTGTTTTAACCTTTTACAGATAATGTCAATATGATGTTTCCAATTTAATTTACTGTCGATGTTAAGCCCTAGAAACTTGGTAGAGTCCACTTCAGCCACTTTGGTGCCGAAGTAGTCAATGCCAACGTCAAGACTGGAATTATTTCTTACTTTGAAATTAATTAGGTAAGTTTTTGTCAAATTTATCTTTAAATTGTTTGAGGATAGCCAATTTATAATTGATGTCAAAGTAGATTTAATGTCAAGTTCAAAATTATGCGTTTTATCATTAACAAATAATACAGTGCTATCATCCGCAAATAACGTTGTAGGATGCATAGTCACTTCGGGTAATTCATTAATATAGATCAGAAATAGGAGTGGTCCTAGAACACTCCCCTGGGGCACCCCGCGTGACACAACTCTGGCGCATGATTCGTAAGTGATGTCAGTTTGTGATTCCAGGCATATTTTATTAACTTGGGTCACATTTTAAAAACATAATCAAGCATTTCTTTGAAAGCCATGCATTCTACAGCATCAGTGAATTTATGAGTACCAATCTATTGCAATCCCTTTCTTTACATAATGTGAAAACATGACATTGAACTTTATGATCTGGAATGAAATGACATGTGTATTTTATCTTTTCAAATTGTACAATTTGTGACTTGCCTTGTATAACGACCTATGTTATAAATGGTAAATAAATAAATAAATGAAAATAAATACCTGACTTCTATTACTAAGGTATGACCTTATGAGATCATTTGCTGTACCTCTGACACCGTAAACATCTAGCTTATGTAATAGTCTACCCCCAGGGCCGGTCGGCGGTGAGTACGCTATACCCCGGGGCCAGTCGGCGGTGAGTACTGTAACAGCACAGATCTCAATCTGGCTGTTATTTGCAAATATAAAATTAATCAGATAGTCATAAACTTTATAGGGTGAAGGATTGGAGATAGAGTTGACAGATTCGGTCCCTTAATAGGGCTAGTTAGGTATCAGTCAACAATTTAAATTTGGCATTCGCAGGATGGAAGCAATTCGTCTACGTTAGAAAAAAACTACCGAAGACTTGAAAAAATTGCTACATATTTGAAGCAGATCTTTTCCCCATAATAAAATGACTGGATTTATGACATTTTTTTACAGTCATAGGAATTCAACACTAAAAGTTTTTGCTATCAATAATATGAGAGGTTGGTAATAGATTAGTCGAGACGCCTTCATAGAAACACTCGTCTAATAAGCAGGGGTATTAAATATTTCACCAGAACGTGAGATTGAAGCGAGCGTTATCTTGAAACTGAGTCAGTTCATGGAAGAATTATCGATGTTTGAACAAGTTCTAGAGGTTTGCCGTAATAAATAATCTAATTTATGAGAGAAGGTTTTTTACAGCCATTGAAATACAGCACAAAAATTGGGTTGTTGGACACTCGAAATATTAATCTATGTGTTGAAGACGTGAGTGACGAGTTTCTTGGTTTAACTCGAGTGGGACTCCAGTCCATGGCGCCGGTCGGAGGGTTTTTTGCTTTAGAAGACTGTCGCGCCAACCGTGTGAACGATTTCATGCCAGGATTTGGTGCTAATTTGAACCTTAAAAGATTGGTTAGGCGTCATTGAGAGGATCTTGGTGAGGGCGGTATATATAGTTGTTGGGGGAGGCTGGGGGACAGACGGCGGTTGACTGCGAAAGAATAACGTGCTCTAACGAAATTCAGAGTCCCGACGCGAAAGTTCGTGACTGGCTACGGAGAGGGAGCGTCCTCTAATTAACGTCAGAACGCGACGCGAGCTTTAGCGGAGATTAATAATTAAAATCTATTGTTGAAGTATGTGTTAATAATGAAGAAATTGAATATCATTAGTAAGATCAGTGTAGAAAATTAACGTAAAGATTAAATAACGTGTTAGTCATAAAATTGCTTATCTAAATAGATTCAGTGTTGCGGTCCATGGCACTAGCCCGTGGAGCCTACATAGTGTACAATTAAAGTCAGTGTACAGAGTACGAGTAGCCGCCGAGTTCCAGTCTCCATACAAGCTAAGTTGCATGTTTTTATTATGCTTACTTACTGAGTATCGTTCATGTACTGAATTTCATTGTGTCGAATCCCTAGGAAACCTTCATCGGTCCGCTCCAGAGTCAGGAGACTAATTAATCCATATAATATTGATGTACTATATTGTGTTTGCTTTATACTGATTGTCGTAATACCTCCTAGAAATAGAGCTGTGCGAAACTGTATCTCACTGTGTTTTCCCTTAAAATTATAGGAAAATTTCCATTACAGAGTCTAAGGATTGACTAATTTACCAAAGGTTGTAAAAAGCCTAATTGAATAATTACTAAAGCCGTTTGAAGCTCGCATAGTGGGTTATTTTGGTTTCAGGTATCATTATGATCTAATGTTTACAGTGCTTATTTAACTGTATTCTTGGTTCTCCAGTAGAGAGATTAATTATATTCTGATAAATCTAACAATAGCTTGGTGCGAATGTCACCCTGGATATACCTCTGGTAATGAGAGAATCCTTTGTGAGCTATGAGAAGTAATCTCGGTTGGATAAATCATTATATCTCATTATCATAAACTTATGTTTTACAAACTAATCTGAATATTGGAAATACCCTACTATTAAAAGCTCTTGAATTCTTAAATTTAAACTCCCACGAGAGGAGGCGTTTATTACTATGAAAAGCTGAAGTCTTTTCGGGCAAAACTCTTAATAAGAGGCCTAATAAATTATATCTAACTATAGCTTGGTGCGAATGCCACCCTGGATATGCCTCTGGTAATGAGAGAGTCCTTTATAAGCTATGAGAAGTAATCTCGGATGAATGAATTATTATATCTCATTATCATGAGATTGTGTTTTACAGATTAATCTGAAAATTGGAAGTTGTTGAATTCTTAAGTTTAAACTCCCATGAGAGGAGGTGTTTATTACTATGAAAGGCTGTGGTCTTTTCGGGCAAAACTCTTAATACAGAGGCCCAGTAATTTATAGGAAATAATTCCTATAGGACTTAAGTCCATTATCAATTCTATAACGAATTGGGGCACTAGTCTTGAAATAGCCGATAGATAGGCTGTGGATAGAACTTTTGTATGCACTCCGAGTGCGCAAATTAGGGACCCTTCGGTACTAAGCGGGGGTTGCTTAGTAGAGTTGGGTTCCGCAGAGAACTAGATGACTGATTACTTAATGTGAAAGATGATGGAATGATTGTTTTGAATTAAATGTCACAAAGTAATATTGCCCATGAATGCTATTAAATTTCAACTGACTATGACTGGACTTAGGAATTTTGATAAAAGATAATGTCCTCTTGTCCCTAACTGACGGCCTGACCTGACGACTATGACTATTTGTGACATGTCCCCTTGTCTCATATTGGTAGATTAGCCTATCAATATGTGGACCTTACGAGGCAGGTTATCCCGTCAGGGTCGAGAACCACCGGCAACAGCGGAGGTGGGGCTGTTGCCCTATGTCGTATTAAATTCAGTAAATCAGAACGAAGAATGCTTATCTCGCTATCTACAAAACTATTAAGATACTAATATCCTAGACTCCGAAATTAAAGAAAACTACCTGTCTGAACATCACAGTTATTCCATGTTTATCGTATAATCTTAGTACATAAATACTTCAAACCAGCGAAACTTTAGGTATGATAATAAATTAATAGGTACTATAAATGTAAGGGATTAAGTTATCGGTTAGATTAGTTCGTTTGTCCTTATCACCTAAAAGAATCGAGTTACTACTATAACACAACGTATGAGCCCTACCACTACCTAGACGATCAGTTGGCCAAACTTATCATTAAAATTACGTTAGGAATTAAGAATGAATGCATCACTCACGCATAAATAGGCAGGCGGGAAAAAAGATATGAGGGGGAGGGTTTACGAGGGGGGGCGTTACAGTACGCTATACTCCCGGGGCCAGTGGGCGGTCAGTTTTATAGTATATATGCAGGTATAACCTAATATTCCTAATTTCTAGGAAACGGTTTCATTCCTTCGAAAACATACAGCGTACAGCTGCAACTACCTACACCAGATTTGTGGGTTCCTACCAACAACATTTCCTACCGGACTACATAGGTTGAATGTGTAGTGCAGTGCGGGCGCTCCGGCTAGAGATGAATGTGTAGTGCAGTGCGGGCGCTCGGCTCGAGATGAATGTGTAGTGCAGTGCGGGCGCTCGGCTCGAGATGAATGTGTAGTGCAGTGCGGGCGCTCGGCTCGAGATGAATGTGTAGTGCAGTGCGGGCGCTCGGCTCGAGATGAATGTGTAGTGCAGTGCCGGCGCTCGGCTCGAGATGCCTGGCAGCCAACGTGCTGGTCCGGATCATGGTGGTTCTTGGATTTCAGAAGTTCAGCTATCGCCATCAGCACTGGCTAACAAATACTATTTATGTCCGTGATGTGTGGGTCTGGTGTGTTAGAAAGTGATACTTAACACAACACACATTACTTTATAATTATTATAACATTTATAACAATTTCGTTGGCCTGTAATAACAGCGCAGCGTATTCAACCTTTGATCCAATTACATTACATGACGCGTTCATATGTAATTAACCGTGCGACATAAATTAGACGCGTCCATTATTTACGTGAATACACTCGGAGTATATTTAATTAATTGGGTACGTAAGTCACACTCGTGAGTTACCTTCCTATGATACGCATTAACTCCGCCGAGAGCAGCCGGGAATATTATACGCACAATCACGGAAATACACGGTCAAAAGCTGAACAAAATGTGCAGCAAAATGTGTATTTGAGTACAATAGAGGACTATTACAATCTCACAATAAGCTTACTTTGTAAATAATTATCTGTTTGTATTTGCCGCGTTAGACTACTAGATTTTGCGCCACTTTATAAGTGTCAAACCAGACGTCGCGTCTTAGCGATCAAGAAGTTGAAGCAGACAATCCAGTTGCAGAAGCCATGTGACAAGATGTTGAAGTTATTTATTACGCATAAAACATTTTTACATAAAATATAAATTAGATGAACTAAAGGCTTTTAATGCTGTTTCTTCTGTTTCACAGCTCGGTGCCTGTACCCAGTACCTTTGTTACTAGTTATAATGCTATATGCCTAGGCTAAATGTAAATAAATTTTCTGTTTTACAGATGCAACACAAAATGTGTCTTGTTCCACATCGCAGTAACTGAAGAGATTATTATATTTATAATCGCGATGGGGTTTCTTTGTATCGGATCGTGTTTAGAGTGGGTGCAATTGGGAGCTCGGCTCGAAGGCAAGGTGTTGAATGGAGCCCTACAAAGAGCAACGTCAAACAAAGTTGGTCGGACGCGACAAAGGGCCTCTCGCGTCCTCCGCAAACAAAGAGCAGCGTCTTAATTGCGGGACTTTTACTGAACTACTCGTAACTAACCCTTCCGCGGGTCGCACCCCGTGCCCACACGCGGGCGCGCGTCGGCCTCGCAGTGCTCCTGATACACCTGATACCTGATACTGAACTACATGTTTGCTTCGACATGTGTGTGGTTGTGCATTTATCATCATTATGTTATCTTATTTGCGTTAGTTAGGTGTGTTTACCACAGGCTTACCTAACTGTTAAAACAAATAAATCTAATGATACGCTGTCATTAGTAGCTTGAACGAGCAGCTCGAATGATCGGTCGAATATATACCTCTATAGCGCCGACCGTGCAGTTAGTATACTATTGTAAAATCTGTGGTATTATTGAAATAATGATGTATTTGATTGCGGCGAGCGCTCCCGCGCCGCTCCTGCTTCGCCTGTTTGTGTTGTTATTAAGCTTTCCATTATTATCTCATTAGTTACGGATAAACTCATTCCTACTTACTAATGGATACCGCGTAGGTAATCCGAACACAGCCGTAAGTTATATCTATGGTAAAAGCCACGACTATTCAATCTCCAGTAGGACGTGAAGGGGTGTAGCTGTTGTTATCAATCTCAATTCGGAGTGACCGTTAAACGGGCCATCAATCTTACGGCCAACAAAAACACAACAAGCTGCCGAAGTGACCGTGAAGTTCGCGTAAGAAAGGACCGTTAGTGTCATTAGTTCCTTGAAGTCGCCGCAAACAGGGCTCGAGGGCTCTCGGGCGGCGCGGCGGCGGCCGCCCGTGCGGCCGCGGGGCCCGCCCACAGCTGGGACGTTATTTATCGTGTGCTTCTAGCGGCCGCTACTGGCGAGCAGAAGTGCGTGCTGCTTGTGATGTGTACTCGGCGTGCGGCACAGCGCCGCCGTCGAACATCGCTTACTATTCCAGCATTCAACATATAAAATCAGTTAAACTCGACTTCTTCTTAAGGAAAATTAAAACCAGGCTTTGAATAGTTAGATAATCCGCGACTGAGCCAATGAGGCAATGAAAACGTTTAAAATCCTCCCTTCAAATATATATTAAAATCTGGAAGCTATAATAATTTCGAGAAATGAATCACAATAATTGCTTTCCTGCGGCGGCCGTTTGCGGAATCGATCGCAGACGCGTGCCCATTCCTAACGTTCCCGAATCTGAGAGCGACGATTAATTACAGCGACCCTGCCTTCCGGCGCCCCGGGCTGCGGGCTGCGACCAGTTTTTGTCCATCTCAGGCCATATTGCACCGAAAGCGGGCGACTAACATGAACAAGACCAACTTCAGAATTAAATTTTCATTCATACTTCGAACTAAACTGCTCTACAAGCTTCAATCGGCGACTTCTTTCAGTATTCTGGCACCTGCTACAGAAGCACCGGCGCGGGCGGTCCGCATCAGGTGTGAATGTCGCCTTTTGTTGGTGTCATTATAATTGTTTTCGGCCCATTCGCTTTTTGCAGAGAGCTTTTATGGTCATTAGTTTTTACGGCGACGGCGCGGCGAGGTTCACGGGATTACAGGGAGGACAATTGAAAAATTGATAGGCAAAAGAAATGTTTAAGACATTCATCGAATCGGTTTGACCCATCGACGTTCTATTAGTCTTGAGTAAAGACTAATAGAACGTCGATGGGTCAAACCGACGACGTTTCCCGTAACGAACAAGTACCAGATGTTTTATTTTTTTGCAGCAAGCTCTCGTGATTTCTGTGACGATTTCATCATTAGATGCCCTAACCACGGCGGTTACATTACAGGCAATGTGGAGCGTTTAACTTGGTTTTATGCTGGCCACGAGCCACGACGCGACGCCTGGCATCAGTAACCCGCACCGGCGCGCGGCGGAGCGAGACATCCTGCGCGCTGAATGCACGTGGTCTCTCTCTAGCGGCAGCCGTGTTGTGTGTACTGCTTGTCTGCAGGCATACTTCATAGTTCATTAGTTCATAGTTTTTTATTCATAACAAAAAAAATATTAAATGACAACAAAGTATCTAAGCATGATATACAATTCTATAATTGTACCTACTAAAACAGAAAAAGTAAAATAAATAACTAATATAAGAATTAATAATAAAACTATCATTTTGAGCTTATAAACTCATCATAACTATAAAATGGTTGTTCGATAAGCCAACTTTTTAGGCGATGTTTAAAAATAGCATTGCCTGTAACCCGCTTAGTCGAGTCTGGTACCCTGTTGTACACTTGCGGACCCATAACATGAGTTAGCTTCGACGACTGAGTCAGGGACCGCGCTAGGGACACCAATCTGTGCTGGTTACGAGTGCGGTATGCGAAGTCGCCGTGCGTCGCGTAGGAGCCGAGGTTGCTCTTCACATACAGCGCTACCTGCGAGATGGCTATGCAGGGCAGTGTAAGGATGCCTAGGCTCTTAAAGTGCGGCCTGGCCGAGACATCGCTGCGTATCCATACGACCGCTCGTGGGCCATACGAGCGGTCGTACGGATACGCAGCGATGTCTCGGCCAGGCCGCACTTTTTTGCATGCGGAACGCGCGCTCCTAGTCGGCAGCGCGCGACCACAGCTCGGCGCCATACTGGAGCTGCGGGTGCTGTGGCAAATTAGCACGCTCGGGCCACGTCCGCAGACACCACCCAGCTCACCCGGCTCAGCGCGTAGCACGCGCTGCCCAGCCGTCCGCACAGCACATCGATGTGTTTTGCCCACATCAGTCCCCTATCGATCTGGAATCCTAAGAACCCTGTGCACTCAACCTGATCAATAGCCTTGCTGTCTATGGTCACAGCCAGCGCCCTGACGGGTGCACCCGAGAACCGGAAGTGAATAAAATGGGTCTTTTTCAAGTTAAGAGCGATCCGTTTACTCTAAACCACTCAGCTAGCCGTGCCACCAGGGCATTCAGTTGGATATCCAGAGCGTCGATTGAAGGGGCGGAAACAACCGTGGCCACGTCGTCCGCGTACATGAAGATCTCGGCCTCAGGGACTGCCTCCGGTAAGTCATTCAATAGGATTGAGAATAAGATGTTCGAGACCGAGGATCCCTGCGCTACGCCCATGTACGACTGCTGTGGTTCCGACATGATGCCGCCTCCCTTCGCCACCTGCGACCTGTCTCGCATGAGGTCTTTCAGCAGTGCATACGCTGGCCCATCGATGCCATAGTGCCTCAGCTTGACTGCGAGGATAGTATGGTCAGCAACATCAAACGCTTTGGACAGGTCGCAGCACACAACTGCGACCTGTTGCTTCCTCTCACGCGCGGCGACCACAAGGCTAACGACATTCCGTGTCATCGACGTTGTAGACCGACCCTCGCGGTACGCGTATTGAATAAAAAAAGAGCATGTCGCTCTTTTTTCCTTTGCCTTTGAACAAAGGAGAGACTTTGCCCTGTTTTAAGGACGGCCCTGCCGAATGCAGATGTTGAAACAACAGATGTTGAGGCAGCCGTGTTGTGTGTACTGCTTGCCTGCAGGCAGTCGGACTGACTGCATTCACAATGGAAACTATCACACTACAGCGGCGCTAGCTTTCGTCTCCTGCCGACATTCCCCAGAGCAATCAATTTGTGATTAATTGTTATCCTTAACTTTAAGGTTTTTATTATTATAGTGCGTAAGCCTCACACTGGGTTAATTTATAAGAAATCAAATAAACAAGACAATATTAATATCAAGACGCGGTTTCAAGTTCCGTCAAGGTCGAAAAATTTTTTGGGATATTTGATTTCTTATCCTTAACTTTTTTATAAATTTCATCAAAATTGAAGAGACCAGACCCGAACAAACAAACATACAAGAGTACATGCAGCGCCGGATCGGGATCGGACAAATTGCCAATGAGATCTTCGCTCGCTTCGCTTGCGAAATCCATTATTGCCTAGGTGTAATACAATAAGTAGATAGGTATTCATTTAGCCTTGAGCCAAATCAAAAAATATTTTTTATCCAATTTGTGTAAATGTGCCCTTGATGCTAGATTGGTTCTGTGTTCCTGACATGATTGCGAGAAATAAGCTACATATTCGTCCATAAACTTGTTCATATAGAATGGAGTTAATTCATTATCTATGTTAGTCGACCTAATTCATCGATATACATACACTTGAAATTATTGTCGTTAGGTAGGTAATGGAATTTTTGTAGCGGGCCGCAGCTTCCTAGTAGGTACTGCATTCTCAGCGAGCGGGCCGCAGTCATACTCACGGGAAGTGGTTAATGAGGCCGCCGCGCGGAAATCACCCTAATGACCCAGACAATAAGACTCCCTCACCTGCCCGGTGCCTCCAATGGGGAGCGCGTGATTGCAGCTGAACTATTTAAAAGCGAGGTTATAAAATCAGTTAACAAGCTCGAATTAAAACCTCCTTAGGTTTTAATTGCGGGTGAAGTCTTTATAGCCGAGTGTTAGCCGCAGTTGGTTTAACTGGGTTTATGGTTATGCCGCAACCAATTGACTTTTGGATTGTACCTAGAGGTAGACTAGTGCTCGCACGTGAGCTAGTCACTCCTGCTGCTTGCGGTACCTAGTGCTCGCACGTGAGCTAGTCACTCCTGCTGCTTGCGGTACCTAGTGCTCGCACGTGAGCTAGTCACTCCTGCTGCTTGCGGTACCTAGTGCTCGCACGTGAGCTAGTCACTCCTGCTGCTTGCGGTACCTAGTGCTCGCACGTGAGCTAGTCACTCCTGCTGCTTGCGGTACCTAGTGCTCGCACGTGAGCTAGTCACTCCTGCTGCTTGCGGTACCTAGTGCTCGCACGTGAGCTAGTCACTCCTGCTGCTTGCGGTACCTAGTGCTCGCACGTGAGCTAGTCACTCCTGCTGCTTGCGGTACCTAGTGCTCGCACGTGAGCTAGTCACTCCTGCTGCTTGCGGTACCTAGTGCTCGCACGTGAGCTAGTCACTCCTGCTGCTTGCGGTACCTAGTGCTCGCACGTGAGCTAGTCACTCCTGCTGCTTGCGGTACCTAGTGCTCGCACGTGAGCTAGTCACTCCTGCTGCTTGCGCCCGGCGCGGCGCGCGGCGCGCAGCGTGAAGTTAAACGATTGCCGGAGACGGAAGGAAGTCAAATAAATACTGCTTTAATTGTATGTCAGTTCTTCTCCCCTCTACCAACGATTAAAATAAACTGACTATTTCATTGACACACGATGATTCGATATTTCATTGACACATGACACACGTTCAGTTCAGCGAATCCTATTGAGTGTTACGGTCGAGTTTGGTCGAGTTACAAAATAACTAATTTCATTTCTATAACGTTCATAATGTTATAACCACGTTCCTTACTCGTATAATGTAAAGTTGATACTATGATTTCAGAATGTATATTAAATAACTCAGTTAAAATTTGATTTTATACTTACTTAACTTTTATATTACACAGGGTGCTCGACAAACCGTGTGCTATATGGTATCTGGGGTAGGTGGAACCAAGTGCAATAGCTTGGTGGCTTTTTTAACCCTGAAAAGCCCCCTGGCAATTTTTAAGATTTTATTAAAAGTTTTTTAGGTATATTTTCCATGTTAGCCCGTACTGTTAAAATATTTACCACCAAATATTTTATCAATATGTACGTAAAATCTATTAGAAGGTAAATAACCAACAATGGGCTGCAAAGGGTTGAAAAGTAAGAGTCCAATTTTGGATTAAATTAAAAAAAACTAAGCGTGTAATGGATCTAAGTGTTCAATGTGACAGAAGATCAGGTCTTTCACCACAATAAAAACTTCTCTAGTTCATAGCCCATATATATTCCAACAGTATGCCACATGTGTCAAAACTACAATAAATACTACACGAATGAGGGACGAGCATGGGAGGAGACGTTTTTGTGAAAAACTAATCACGCGCTACGTCTTGAGTTGAGATAGGTAGAGCTTGCTTTATAAATAACTATTCGTGGTTCAGTTTTTGACCTTCTACGTACTCGTATATATTTGTGAATTTTTATTAACATTATTTAGTTAATGTACCTATTTAGTTTTGGTATCTGAGTAACTTAATGTAATTATTTAGTTTATTTTGAACTTTAAATCTATCTAGCCTTCTAAAAGGCTCGCGCGCCCGTCGATCGCTCGCTCAGGTTTCGTCCGTTCACGACCGACGAGATTTATAAAATCATTACCACAGGTGTAGCACGGAAACTCACAAAGGACATATATGGTACCTCGATCGACTTACTGAACACTGTGGCAGCTCAAATGTCCTATATTTTGTCAGTGTTATTTAACGTTTGTATCCGTGAGTGTGACTATCCCCATCTATCGAGTGTCTCCTTTGTTTAAGGGCAAGGGAAAGAGAGAAGACGTTAACAACTATCGTCCGGTCTCCATAATCCCGGGAGTTGCTAAAATCTTGGAAAATGGTCTCAGTACGCGGCTCACAGAGCACCTGTCTAACACCGGAGCCTTGTCCGACAGGCAGTACGCCTACCGGGCGGCAGGTCGACGACGGATGTCGCAAGAGCAGTTGTGCGCCGCGTGTTAGAAGCTCGTGAGAGCAGTTTGCAGGTGGCTGTCGTGTTCTGCGACTTGTCGAAAGCCTTCGACGTCGCAGATCATGACGTCATCGCAGCGAAACTAGAACACTACGGGATAAGCGGCCCCCAACTGCAGGTATTGAAAACATTCATCACCTCGAGATCCCAGACGGTGACAGGGAAAGGTGGGACTATCAGGTCACATCCGATGTCAACAAATATAGGTGTTCCACAGGGGTCGTCGTTGTCTAACATAATATTTTCCCTCCTGTTAAACGATTTACCGAGCTGTATACTGGACGCACACATTTACATATATGTATGCCGATGATGTCGCAGCTGTCGTAGAGGCAACAACAAAGAACGAACTAGAGGTAAAGTTGAACGCTGTGGCAGGTGATTTACAGAGATGGTTCTGTCAGAACGGTCTTATTCTTAATGCTAAAAAGACAAACTATATGCTCTTTCACCTGGCAGGGTATTCAACGATACCAATGGTGATAAGGCTTGGGACAGTTGGACAAGTCGACAACACTTCCTTTTTAGGATTTGTTATAGACAAGTGTCTTACATGGAAATATCATATTGATAGTCTATGTAAGAAGATTGGCAAGGCTTGCTTTGCTCTGTGGCGCCTCTCGTCAACACTGAATGCAGATATGGTGAGGAATCTTTACTTTGCGACGGTGCAACCACGACTGCAATATGGAGTGGAATTTTGGGGTTGTGCAGCTGACTGGGAGCGCGCTTTCAGACTACAGAAGAGAGCTGTGCGAGCGATAGTAAGGGTATCGCAAGACACCTCAGCCCGTCCGCTGTTTGTAGCTCTCCCTGTCATGGTTCTGTTACAGGCCGCTTTATACGCAAGAAGCCACCTGGAAGAGTACGAGGAGCGCGGGGATGGTCATAACTATGCACCGAGACATTCGAAGAGGCTGAAGGCGCTTCCCAGGCGGCTGGAGCGGACTTCTAAGATTGTGCACGTCATGGGGCCAAAAGTGTACATCCGTCTACCGTACGATGTCACTGACGCGGTATCGACGCAATCCTTTAAGTTTAGACTTAAGAAATGGTTAAATGAACAATGTTTTTATACGTTAGATGAATTTTTGGCACGTAAATGTACGTAAATTTATATAATTTGTTTGACTGATTTTATTTTCTTTCAATTATGTTCATTTGATACATTTTTATTTTCCATTTTAAATTGACAATTTATTTTATTTTATTTGGTTTTAAGTGATTTTTATCTTCTATATTTTTGATTAGTTTGTAAGCAATTTATACTTACATCTTATAATAACTATCTTTTTAGGTCGTGTGTCGTGTTTGTTTATCTAGCTAGATACTCGACTCGCAGGACCATAAAGATGTAAGGATTCCGCCCTACACCTTTAGATGATAAGTGATAGAGATTAAACTGATAACTTGATTTATTAATAATGATATGAATACACGGGACCGCGCCTGACTGCGGTCGAACGCGTACTGAATGCTTTAGCTTAGGTAAGTAAATATGCACCGCTTGCAAAAGTGCAAATGTGCGGTTTATACATAAATCGTACAGCTTACCTTTATATTTTCTTATACCTGTACCTATCAGAATAAATATATTTAAATTTCATTTCGTTTCCTATACATAACAAAATAAGTGTTTTATAAAATAATCTGCCATTTTGAATACCCTGAATATTTCTAAATTTTTTCTCTTATTCGTGTTGTAACATGTCATTGTATAGTTCGGTAAGACTCGTGCCGAACGGTAAGTTCATAGGGGGTCAAGGGGGTAGGTAAGACTTGTGCCGAACGGTAAGTTCATAGGGTGTCAAGGGGGTAGGTAAGACTTGTGCCGAACGGTAAGTTCATAGGGGGTCAAGGGGGTAGGTAAGACTTGTGCCGAACGGTAAGTTCATAGGGGGTCAAGGGGGTAGGTAAGACTTGTGCCGAACGGTAAGTTCATAGGGGGTCAAGGGGGTAGGTAAGACTTGTGCCGAACGGTAAGTTCATAGGGGGTCAAGGGGGTAGGTAAGACTTGTGCCGAACGGTAAGTTCATAGGGGGTCAAGGGGGTAGGTAAGACTTGTGCCGAACGGTAAGTTCATAGGGGGTCAAGGGGGTAGGTAAGACTCGTGCCGAACGGTAAGTTCATAGGGGGTCAAGGGGGTAGGTAAGACTTGTGCCGAACGGTAAGTTCATAGGGGGTCAAGGGGGTAGGTAAGACTCGTGCCGAACGGTAAGTTCATAGGGGGTCAAGGGGGTAGGTAAGACTCGTGCCGAACGGTAAGTTCATAGGGGGTCAAGGGGGTAGGTAAGACTTGTGCCGAACGGTAAGTTCATAGGGGGTCAAGGGGGTAGGTAAGACTTGTGCCGAACGGTAAGTTCATAGGGTGTCAAGGGGGTAGGTAAGACTTGTGCCGAACGGTAAGTTCATAGGGGGTCAAGGGGGTAGGTAAGACTTGTGCCGAACGGTAAGTTCATAGGGGGTCAAGGGGGTAGGTAAGACTTGTGCCGAACGGTAAGTTCATAGGGGGTCAAGGGGGTAGGTAAGACTTGTGCCGAACGGTAAGTTCATAGGGGGTCAAGGGGGTAGGTAAGACTTGTGCCGAACGGTAAGTTCATAGGGGGTCAAGGGGGTAGGTAAGACTTGTGCCGATCGGTAAGTTCATAGGGCGTCAAGGGGGTAGGTAAGACTTGTGCCGATCGGTAAGTTCATAGGGGGTCAAGGGGGTAGGTAAAACCAAGTGCAATAGTGTGGTAGTCTTTTTAACCCTCAACAGAATAACTTTTTTAAGATTTGTAAGTAAGTACCTATGAGTTTTTTAACCCTGAAGTAGTTCGATGCTATCCCGATTTTTGAATTATTCGTGTAATTTTTTGCCGGAAAGCCGGCCTGACTTTTCCCAAAGAAGGTTTTCTAAATAATGAACAGATTAGAAGCGTCTTTGAATAAAATCATTTAGCATAACAAAAAATTAAGCTGCATTCCAATAGATATGACTCCATAGTTAATATTCACCATCGCTACGATCATTTTGTCTCCACCCGCGCGCGCGGCGCAAATTTGTTAAACAGTGGACCGATGGCCATCACCTCTATAAACGAGAGCCCGCCGCCGCCGCCGCCGCCACCACAGCCACTGCTCCCGCGGTCATTGTCCCCGCCGCCGGTCATTGCACCCTCTTTGACACGACCGTGCTCAGAGCGCTCTCGTGACGACTCGACTAGCTTCGGCGCTAGCGCCATAGCGCGCGACATAGTAGCTACACCTATCCGCAAAAGCGCGCGGCCGCTTGTCAGTCACGTAAGTCCGAACTGCGCTGCCATCGTCGACGTCGCCACTACGGAAGATGCTGTGCATGAGTCAACTTCGTCGCAGTCAGGGCTCGCGTTACCGAGAGGTGCACAATGTACAAAGGAAACAAATTTAAATATGAAAATGAATGGCAAAGCGATAAACGAGATTTCTGCTAAAAATAAATCTTCTTTTGCGGATATAGGAAGAGTAAGAGGTTTATGGCACATACCGGAAAGGGACGAAGAATGGAAATTAGTGCAGAGAAAGCGCCTGAGAAATAAATTTACTACGAGTAAGGGAAAGGCCAGTTTGGAGCAAAATAGCAAATTTAAAGCCGCTGATACGAAAATTCCGCTCTTTATTACCAATGTACACAAAGATGTCTCGGAGGCTGATATTGTGGAATACGTCTTGACAAAAACACAAGAGAAAGTTTCTCCTATCAAAATAAAAATGGCTAAAGAGCGAAATTACAATGCCTACAAGTTTTTTGTTAGCAAACATAACATGCAAACATTTCTCGATGGTAGTTTTTGGCCCAAAGGAATTTCGTTCAGGCGTTTTGTAAACCTGACGAATGAGTACCGCCAGCAGCCCCAGCAGGTGACTGCTGGAGAGAGGCAATCTCAAAGCGCTCATAATGGATAGCACGCCTTACAGTCTCATTTCTCTCATTTAACAGTAAATCGCTCAAGCGATCCATTAGATGGTGTTCGGAGTCTCTTTATGCAGGCGGACGTTATCGCACTGCAGGAGACTTGGTTGCTGCCGCATGATTTATCTACCCTGACAACTATAGCGGACGAGTTCGGGGGCACCGGGACTTCTGCGGTGGACACGTCTGCAGGTCTACTACGAGGGCGGCCCCACGGCTGGGTCGCTTTACTGTGGAGAAAAAGTGTCTTTCGGTCAGTAAGTGTACTGTAGTGCGATGATGTGCGTTTGACAGCAATAAGAGTCAAATTATGTGATAGATCCTTGATGATATTTAGTGTTTACATGCCTACTGACTGCTACGAGAACTTGCCGGACTTTACGCAATGTATAGGTAAAATAAGTTCAATCATTGAGGATGCTAGAGACACGGATGCTATCTATATATTGGGTGATTTTAATGCACACCCAAAATAACTATTTTGCAATGAGTTACTAGACTTTTGTACAGAGCAAAAATGGACGTGTGCAGACATGAACATGTTAGGCTCTGAATCTGATACCTATACTTTTGTCAGTGAGGCTCACGGGTGTGCGAGCTGGTTAGTTACATTACACTGCGTCGTTACTGGTGCTGCGCTGCCTTCTGTCCGTCGCGTATGGGCAGACCATTTCCCGCTTGTTGTGGAATGTAATGTAGGTAAGCTGAATGCTAAATTAGACGTAAACATGACATCATTTGTAAATCAAATTGTATGGGGAGAGCGTAACAATAATCAAATTGATTGTTACCATCAGTTATGTAACTCACGACTGAAAGAAATCGACTTTCCAGCACAGCTTTCCCATTGTTGTGATGGAATTTGTAATGACTTGGAGCAAAGAATTATATTGGATAATATGTATTTTAAAATAGTTAATATCCTGAAAGAAGCCGCAGCATCTTCTTATGAGCGAGGGAGAACGCGGAGGAGAGGTGGTTATGTCGCGGGATGGAACAAACATGTGGCGGGTTTCCACAGAGAGGCCAGGTTGAAGTTTTTGGTCTGGACTGAAGTTGGTAAGCCAAAAAGTGGTAGAGTTTATAACGATATGTGTGAGAGCAGAAAGTCCTTTAAAAAACAACTTAAGTGGTGTCAAGACAGACAAGAACAGATTAAGATGGACAGTCTTGCTTCTCATCATACGGCCAAAGACTTCAAGCATTTTTGGAAACAAACCAACAAAATTAATGTAAAGTCTGGCCTCCCTGTGAGTGTGAATGATGTTAGCGATCATGACATGATCGCTAACCTCTTTAAAGATCACTTTAGAGTGAATCCTGCGTCGGACTCTACCGTGTCTGAGTCGATCGATGGTGGGACTGTCATGCACGAAAGAACTACAAGTTTTAAAGCCAAGGAAGTGCAAAAAACTATAATATCAATGCAACGCGGCAAATCTCCTGGGCATGACAGTCTCAGCATTGAGCATCTGAGATATGCGGGTGTTCATCTGCCGCACGTGCTCTCCATGTTTTATAATCTGTGTTTATGTCATGGATACTTACCCGAAGAGCTGACTAAAACTATTGTGGTACCGATTGTAAAATGCAAAACGGGAGATGCGTCAGACAAAAACAATTATCGGCCCATCTCACTAGCGACCATAGCAGCTAAGATCCTTGACAGCTTGCTTAATGACGTAATGCTGCGACACGTCCACCTAAACGATGCCCAGTTTGGTTTTAGGGCTGGGCTCTCGACGGAGAGCGCGATCTTATGTCATAAGCAGGCTGTCAGATACTACACGGAGAGGAAGACGCCGGTGTACGCCTGTTTCCTCGACCTGTCTAAGGCTTTTGATACGGTTCGGTATGATAAGCTTTGTTGCAGGTTGGGGGCGACGGATGTCCCAGCTGATGTCGTCTCCGTACTGAAAAACTGGTATCACGGCCAGCGAAACCAGGTGAGATGGGCGGGTGCGTTGTCTGATGCATACGGCTTGGAGTGCGGTGTGCGGCAAGGTGGGATAACATCTCCTCTGCTGTTGTCCTGAACCTGTATGTTGATGATCTCATTGGCGAGCTCAGCAGCACCCACACAGGTTGTTTCGTAGACGGAGTCGCGGTAAACAATGTAAGTTACGCCGATGACATGGTGCTGCTGGGGCCTTCGGTGGGATATGTTCGCCATCTGGTGAAAATCTGTGAGGCGTATGCGGCTGAACATGGATTGAGGTATAACTCTAAAAAGAGCGAAGTCCTCGTCTTTAAGAGTGGTAGAGTTCGACCAGTACATGTTCCGCCTATTATGCTCAATGGTGCGGCTTTACGAGTAGTTAGGAGTTTTAAATATCTTGGGCACATTGTCACGGAATATTTAAGAGATGACGAGGATGTTGAAAGGGAGCGCAGAGCGCTGGCAGTCCGGGGTAACATGATAGCACGGAGGTTCGCTCGCTGCTTGAGAGAAGTGAAAATCACTCTGTTTAAGGCTTACTGCCAGTCCTTCTACTCGAGCAGCCTCTGGATAAACCACACCCGGCGGGCTGCCAGCTCTCTGCGAGTTCAGTACAACAATGTCTTCAGGATGCTGATGCGGCTGCCTCGCTTTTGCAGCGCATCAGGGATGTTCGAGGAGGCGCGCACGGACGGCGTTCATGCGATTATTCGCAAGAAAGTTGCCTCCCTTTTCCAGCGTGCGCGAGCAACGGCAGCAGCAACGGCATCCTGAAAATGATTGTAGGCCGGACAGACTGCCCCATTCAAAACAGGTGGATGCAGATACTTATGGGCACCATCTGATCTTTATGTAAATTGACAAATTCTAATTCCATTGGGTTTTTTTTTTTGTTGACATTTTATTTAATTATTTTTATAATGTTATGTATAGTTTTAAGTTTGTTTTTAATAATAACATATTGTATGGATAAATTTAATCTGAAATAAATGAATAATAATAATAACGTCTATTTGATCGAA
This sequence comes from Eupithecia inturbata, assembly GCA_963662085.1. Taxonomy (NCBI): domain Eukaryota; kingdom Metazoa; phylum Arthropoda; class Insecta; order Lepidoptera; family Geometridae; genus Eupithecia; species Eupithecia inturbata. Next base: position 189,972 of record OY759180.1, on the reverse strand, counting down.
AAACCGCCAAGTGCGAGTCGACTCGCACACGAAGGATTCCGTACCGTAAAAATCAGGCAACTTTTTCAAAGCATATCAAATTTTCACTTGTTCGGAGGCTCCTTGAAATTTTTAATTTTATGTTATTTTTAGTATTTTTTGTTATTACAGTTGCAGTGCTACTTATTTATAGCAAGTTTCATGAGCCTACCTATTGTAGTTCAAGAAATACAGCTTTGACAAATTAAGAGCAAAAAAGGCAAAAAAATCACGTTTTTTGTATGGGAGCCCCCTTTTATTTAAATATATATATATTATTTTTATTATTTGTTGCTCGAGCAGTAAGGGCGCAACACATTCTCTGAAAATTTCAACTGCCTACCTCTTACGGTTCATGAGGTAGAGCCCTGTGACAGACGGACGGACGGACGGACAGCGAGACGAACAGCAGAGGCTTGGTAATAGGGTCCCATTTACACGCTTCGGGTACGGAACCCTAAACACTAAAATTACGGAAAGGAACAGGGTGGTGCCTGGGTGCGGCGCTGGGCCGGTGCTGCTACAGGATGAGGTGCAGCCATAGCGCCATCTTGTGTCGGTGGTAGAAGGTGGGTGCTAGTGTCGTACCTGCGAACATATCGCTGGAGTGTGCGCGGAACTGGTGGTGCCTGGGCGCGGCGCCGGGCCGGTGCAGCTGCGGGATGAGGTGCAGCCACAGCGCCATCTTGTGCCCGCGGTAGTGGCTCTTCACACGCAACTTCGTACCTGCACAACACTCAGCACTGTAGGTACACACGGTATCCGAACTCCGTCTAGTTTCCATTACTATAAATAGACTGACTTCGCATTTACTAAGTTACGACAGGCTCAAAAACGGAGCCACCAAACTTTTATCGGTACCACTGTTACCTGCTCATTCTCCACTGAGTTACATTTTAAATTTAGTTGTACAACTCTGTGTTACAATGGATAAAGATTATGAACTCACCAATGCTGAGATACTGCTGCGTGTTGAGTTCGTACCGCGGCCAGGCGGAGTCATGGTGGCGGTCTGCGGGGGCGGGGGCGGGGGCGGGGGCGCCGGTCTTTGCGAAGGACGCCAGCAGGCTCACGGCGGACTCCGCAACCGCCACGTCACCACGCGAGTAGTTGTGCGGTGCCCAGGTGGGCCCGCCCACCAGCGGAAGGCCCAGGAAGTAGGGCAGCGTCTCGCTCGTAGTACTGCCCAGGCGCTGGGCGAATGAGAACATTTGTTAGTTAGAAGCTCAGCTGTTGTCCCGTAAATGATCATGATCGTTGCGGATTAAAGAGCAGACTTTGTGGTGATTCAAGCCGATGCGAGGCCACGTCACCGTTACGAGTATCTGCTACGGTGACGTTGTAGTCGAAGGTACCTGAGGGTAGTCGGAGTCCTTGGTCTGATGCGCGAAGTGCGCGAGGTAGGTGGGCGCGCCGCGACGCGCGTGCAGCTGGGCGAGGCGCAGCGCGGGCGCAGCGGCGGCGGCGTCGCCCAGCGCCTCGAGCGTGGCGTCGCGGATGTTGATGGGGTGCTGGATGGGCCGCTCCCAGTCCGTGTACTCGTTGCGCACCGCCGCGAAGATCTCGTTCCGGTGGAAGCGGTACACGTTGCGGACGTACGTGCGCAGGATACGGTTCCTTCAGGGCAGGCGACTATACTTACCAAAAATGGTATACACACCAGTTTTTTTTTGCTTTCAAAGTTTTTGACAATTTATTTTACTCCTTTGGTTTTCTAATAAATATAAAAAGAGGCTGCATTCTAAAGGACCAACTAGAGTGTAAACATAAGTTACCTGTGCTCCTCCTCGAACCCGTGCCGGATATCCTCTTCGCTGAAAAACTGGTAGCTCTCCGTGGTTGCAACGACTATGGCGAGCGCGCAATCCAAGAACACGTCACTGGCGTGCAGCGCACGCACCGGTGCGCCCGCGCCTCCCGCGCCCCCCGCCTCCGGCACCGAGGGCGCCCAGCCCGCCAGGAAGCGCGCGCGGGGCGCCTCCACCGCCAGTAGCGCAGCCAGTGGCCGCGCGCGGATACACTCCACAAACCTAGATAATTCAACCAATTCAGACTTGATTAGTTCCAAAATGTAACCTGAGGCAGAAAGCTAGATGGTGGAATAAGAGTTGTTACCAGTTGTCGTCATGTTCAGGTTCGGGCACGCAGCGCAGCGCCTGCGCCGCGTGTTGCCGCGCCAGTGCCGCGTCGGGCGCCAGTGCCGCCGGGGCCAGCGCCGAGCCGCTCAGCAGCAGCACGCGGGATATCAGACCTGGGGGACCACTCAACTGGTTTTATCTAAAAATAAAGTAGACTTTTATTTTAGTTCCAAGCACAAAGGTTGGGTAGTTACTTAAACCATATCCAATGCGTGAGGTGTGCAAGCAGCAGAAGGGGCAACACTCTCACCGCCTGCATGTTGCTGAGGGTAACCCACGTTGGCGCGCATCCAGCGGAGCACCGCCACTACGTTACCTTTAGTGTCAGGCAGCATGAGCAGCGCGTTGGCGAGCGCGGCGCCGGCGGCGTGGCCCGCCAGCGTAATGCGCGCCGGGTCGCCGCCGAAGGCCGCCACGTTGGCGCGCGTCCAGCGCAGTGCCGCCGCCACGTCCAGCAGCGCCGCGCCACCGGCGCGCGTCACCGCGTCCGCACCAGAAGACGTCGTTAGATAACCTACGGGAAGGACAGTTGTACTCATTTTCCTTGGATTCGTGTTGTATGTATATGCCGGTGCCTTGAAATTATCAACGTCAAAAGGAAGAGCTGCAGATGTCAAACAACCCGAAGAGGGATGAAAGTTGACGGAGCCACCGTAGAGGTAAGTAACCAAGAATATTTGTGATGGCTCACCTAGTAGTCCTAGCCTGTAGTTGAGCGTGAGCACCAGCAGACTGGTGCGCGCGGCCAGCACGGCGGCGTCCAGCGCGTTGCCGGAGCCCCACTCGTGGGCCGCGCCCGCCCACACCACCACAGCGTACGGCGCCTCCACGCCACGCGCACCTGGACAGGGGGCAGGATATCATGATCCTCACATGCTCACACGCACAACCATCCATGGCGTCATGATTTTTGTCACCAACGAAACTGATGTAGAACGATGTAGGGGCAAAGTCACAGTCGACGATTGTCACATCGCGACGGTTTAGAAGACATCGTACCACTCACCTGAAGGAGACAGGACGTACTTTATGCATGAAGCACGAGGTCGACAGCAAGTTCCAAACCTAGCGGGCGGTGACAATAAACGGTAGAGTATATTTAGCCAACCGAGCATAGTCGCAGCAGGTTGTATAAGTATGTATATGTATAACTTACTACAAGTATCGTCTCTGGAGGAGGGCTACGCAGCTACGGTCCGAGCTCAAAGGAACGCAAATATGTACTCAATCGATTGTCAAGTTACGGTTACGAGCCGTCTCTTGGGAAGGTTAATAGCCAATTAGACTCGCTTCAGATTCACCTTTATCAAGATTTGTGTGATTGAATTATACCCGATAAGTTATCTCTGATTCCGAGGGCGTGACTCACCGCTACCGGGCACGTAGATGTTGAGGTACAGGCAGTCCTCGCTCTGATTGCCCAGCAGGGGGACGGCGGCCCGCAGCTCCTTGTACACGCCCAGCGGCATCTTGGACAGCGCTGCGCTCCTGGGCACAAAGTACAGGTCACAGGACACAAGAACAGACTTTCGTCTCCCTTCATCGAACCGAAGCACTTTGTATCTCAAGATGTGTACGGCAGACATGTTGAGTATCTTACTTGTTGGATATATCTGGGTATCGTTGTGGACAGACTGGCGCGAAGGCATCGGCCAAGCGCGTGCCGGGCCAGGGCCGCGGCGGCGGCGGGGGGCCCAGCCGCTTCGGGGGCCCGGCGTACGGGACCCCCAGGAACACCTCCACCGGCTCCAGGCGACGGGACGCCGGCTCCACTATGATGCCTCTTATCGCTCCTGCATACAAACCATACACCTTTTTAAAACATTTTATATGTTTTTTTTTTATTATATTTATAATCTTTATTAACAAAGAAAATTACAATGAAATAATAAAACAAATTAGAACTAGTATTTACAATTGAAACAATTAAGCTAACTGCAGACTGTTGCAAACAATCTACAAGTAGCTCAACTGATCAATATCAATACCAGTCGAAAGCGTCCCCAAGACGCTGGCTGCATTGCCCCGCTCTGTATGGCAATGCTGATTCGCTGCGCCAGATACCCACCAGCTCTCGGAGCCTCGGTATCCCACGCACCTAAGGTCTCAACCCCAAAGGGAGCGAATGTGTATGCTCTGTCGAGACTTGCATTTAAAAATTATTTTTTGAATGAAGTTCCATGGACTAAACTAGATGGCTTTAAAATTGTTTTAACTAAAGAACTAGTTCTGTAGACGGAAGACAGGAACGCTAGAAGGGGTATACGCAAAATTTCAAATGTAGCCCACACTTGAAATTTTGCGTATACCTCAGCATTTTTTTTTATTAAATCCGAAATTTAATTTGAAGCTGCCATCTTTGCCTGTTATGCTCTAACCCGCTGCGCTTCTGGAACCTGATAGTCAGATAGTAATTTTTTTGGTAGAATCATAATTTATTAGTCAAATCGAAGTAAAATAGTTACCTACTTACTAACAAATTAAATAAAATGTCCTGTCACATCGGCTTGGAAGGGTTTAAAAACTAGAGATAAATTGGTTTCGTCAAATTCTTCCTTTCTATTCAAATACGACACCCGGATCTGATAAGCTTTTATTAGATTCATTGGACCAAACGAAAATTGTTGCTGAATTTTCCGGAAGTTTTATGAAGTTAGCACGGTTCAGCTGGTTGATACAGATGCGCGAGTCATTGCCACATCAGTCCCTCGTTCGCCCCCGCGGCCGGCAGATGGCTCCGCGGGGCGCGGGGGTGCCAGCGGGGGGCGCAGGGAATCAGATAAATTGGCCGCGTCATGCGCCCTATCATTTGGGAAGGCACCGCTTACCCCCATTCGGAAAGGTTTCGGGCTCGAGACCTTCCAAACAATAATTAATTTGATCTCGAGTCGTGTACAAACGTAACGACGTCGTTTGGTGGCGATGTCAGGAGCCCGCTTGATTGGATTGTCCGGGATCGCGGCATTAGAGGGATCCGCCGGGAGGGTCTCGGCTCGGGCGCGCCTATCATTTCAGGACTAAACTATGTATTTATTCAATTAAGGAACGCCTCAAGCGAGGGCGCCGCGACGGTCGAATTACTTGTAAACGATCCTCTATGATGAATGTGATGCCTGGAGTTGATCGACAAGTGGGCGAAGTTGCGGTGTTGGGTTTATCGAGTCGGCGGCGCCGTGTCTCGTGTCGAGTGGTCGTGTTTGCAGCGCCAATGCAATCAATGCCGTTACGTACCGATACAGTACCTAACTTACGAGTCCTGAAGACAGTTAGACGTAGGGTTTGTGAGAAAGGATGAGTACTGGCGTGTGTAACAAACATGGATAGGGTGTGTGTGTGTGTGTGTACCTGCGTGCGTGTGCACAATGCGCGAGCTGTAGCGCGGGCCGGCGGCGCACAGCGACGCGAGCGCCAGCGCCGCCCAGCACCACGCCCGCCGCCAGCGATCCATGCGCCATCACGCGACGATTATCTGCAAATAAACAAACACACCGTCACACATTGTCCCCACAAAAATTTACGAAAAGACATATATATTACTATGTAAGGTTATAAGATCACATAGGCCTCATAACTCATAACCCGTGTTGGTTTCCACTCTCGCGTCCCGCGGGAAACCCCGAGATGATAGCCGCGAGATCCGCGAGAGACGCGCATCGAGCCAACATGGCCGCTTTCCTAACAAGCTCGTTTTACACCGACGCCATTACAATTTATTGCGTTACATCACCTTCATCAAATCCGACGGTTAAAACGTGTTGACATAATTTATTATAGTAGTCGTCCAAGGCTGGCGTTTCGGTGGGAGCGGCAGCGGAATCCGCCACGAATTCTTCATTTGTTTCGCTGCCTCGCGCGAAATTTCCTTTAAAAGTTTTCTATATTTTACCGTTCTCCCCTCCCGCTGTCCACCGAAAACGCAGCTTTACTGATTGGAACATTTCGTCAATGATAGCTCATTTAACTTTGAAAAAAACTTCATATTACCTAGTATTCAAAGCACTGCTTTCATAATCACAGTGATTGGTTCGCTGACTGGGTAAGGACCTGCTCGTAGCAGGGGCAGCTAATCAAACGTGTTTAATTCTGTTAAGAGAACAAGAGGAGTGTGAATCTACCCTCGCGTAATGTTATCACCCGAGAGTTCGAATGTCACTGCTCACCTCCGTGTAATAGCCACGCGCCTCTCTGTCACCACACACCCCGCACCTATGCACCTACCTACCTACTTTAATGCAGGTACAGATCATTAGTAGCTGAGCAACTATGCTGGCCAAATTCATCCCACGATCTTACTGCCAAAAGTCACATTTACTGTTATTATTGTTACACAACAACAATGCGTGACGTTTATCAATCATGGTTCTTGAAGCAATCATTTGGAACCAATTTTTTTAATAACTACCTCTACATAGTATTTGGGCACGTAAACAGTTTACCTTATTTTGATCAAAAATTGGATGTAAACGTGTAAGCCACAGAAATCTGAATCATTAGGTTCGCGACGCGCCTGTACCGCTGCCGTGCGCTCATTCCGAGTGAGCGCACGGCAGCGGTACAGGGTTTTCCCAGCAGAAAAAGTGAATTGAGCTGCATCTAGTACCATTTAATGAAGCAGCAAGTAATGTGACATTGGGTGCAGCAATATATTAACGAAGCAGCAAGTTATGTGACATTGGGTGCAGCAATATATTAACGAAGCAGCAAGTAATGTGACATTGGGTGCAGCAATATATTAACGAAGCAGCAAGTAATGTGACATTGGGTGCAGCAATATATTAACGAAGCAGCAAGTAATGTGACATTGGGTGCAGCAATATATTAATGAAGCAGCAAGTAATGTGACATTGGGTGCAGCAATATATTAACGAAGCAGCAAGTAATGTGACATTGGGTGCAGCAATATATTAATGAAGCAGCAAGTAATGTGACATTGGGTGCAGCAATATATTAACGAAGCAGCAAGTAATGTGATATTGGGTGCAGCAATATATTAACGAAGCAGCAAGTAATGTGACATTGGGTGCAGCAATATATTAATGAAGCAGCAAGTAATGTGACATTGGGTGCAGCAATATATTAACGAAGCAGCAAGTAATGTGACATTGGGTGCAGCAATATATTAACGAAGCAGCAAGTAATGTGACATTGGGTGCAGCAATATATTAATGAAGCAGCAAGTAATGTGACATTGGGTGCAGCAATATATTAATGAAGCAGCAAGTAATGTGACATTGGGTGCAGCAATATATTAACGAAGCAGCAAATAATGTGACATTGGGTGCAGCAATATATTAACGAAGCAGCAAGTAATGTGACATTGGGTGCAGCAATATATTAACGAAGCAGCAAGTAATGTGACATTGGGTGCAGCAATATATTAACGAAGCAGCAAGTAATGTGACATTGGGTGCAGCAATATATTAATGAAGCAGCAAGTAATGTGACATTGGGTGCAGCAATATATTAATGAAGCAGCAGCAGATCGTGTAGTTCGGACTGTAAAATATTTGACAGCGTGTTATAAAATAATGTTGATTTGCCCACTACGTCGGTATAAGAATAAGAATCATTTATTCGCAAAACATGAGTATTAACATGGAGTAGCAGCGATTATGTTAAAAGATTTGTCAATTGTGTGATATGTCTTTTCTAAATAAAGTACAACCATATTCAAAAATGATCAGATAAACTTAAAAATAATTATACATTCTAATTGGTAGGTATATAAAATCAAAATTTGTCAGGCAGAAAATCATTAACGCTATAATAACATTTCTCTATGAGTATATTTTTAAATTCATTTGAAGTATTATAGTAAGTTGTTTAAACATATTACAGCATGATTATATACATACCTCTATATTGGGTGCCATACTTAGAACACTTTTTCGTATTAAGGCAGTTTGTGGAGGATGCATACAAAGTGTATTATTGTTATTGCTACGTCGTCGGTTACGTACCACAACGTCGGAGAAACTTTTAAATAAATGTAGGTTATTTTTCACAAAAATAGCTAGGTACATTTAGAATGTATAGAGCTGGTAGAGTAAAAATTTTGTACTTGACAAAATATGGCTTACAACTATCAACAGTAACTAAGTTTAACATTGCTCTCAGGCAACGTTTTTGTGTTTTGGAGGCATGGTTGTGTTCGGTGTTGTTCCCCCAAAAAATAATTCCGTAACAGAGCAAAGATTCAGCTAATCCATAATACCTAGGCGGCTAGAAGACCATCATTGTTGATAGTGGAGCTTAGTTTATGTACAGCATAAGCTGCACTACTCATTCTTCTGCATATCAATGTGACTTTTCCAATTGAGTCTTTTGTCAATTATTAGTCCCAGAAACTTAGCCGTCTCTACTTCGGCTACGGAATTACCACTAAAATGTATGTCCGTTACTGATAAATTACTACATCTTTGATTAAAATGCATAATGTTCGTTTTCTTGAGATTAATTTTTAAATTATTATTACTAAGCCATGAAATAATCATGTATACCATAATCCTCTTACCTACTAAGTAAGGCACCTCCTTAACGGCTGGAACAAACTTGATAACAGTGTGTATGTTTAAGTTGGTCACGCTCACGTCTCTTTACTAAAGTCAGGCGGGACTCGGGGCTCTGGTAGTTACCCACTCAGTTACAGAACTGACTGACATCATTGTATGGAAAAAGGAGCCGTCGCGTCACGCTCACGTCTCTTTACTAAAGTCAGGCGGGACTCGGGGCTCTGGTAGTTACCCACTCAGTTACAGAACTGACTGACATCATTGTATGGAAAAAGGAGCCGTCGCGTCACGCTCACGTCTCTTTACTAAAGTCAGGCGGGACTCGGGGCTCTGGTAGTTACCCACTCAGTTACAGAACTGACTGACATCATTGTATGGAAAAAGGAGCCGTCACGTCACGCTCACGTCTCTTTACTAAAGTCAGGCGGGACTCGGGGCTCTGGTAGTTACCCACTCAGTTACAGAACTGACTGACATCATTGTTCTGAAAATCAGACATTCAACCCAACTTATAGATATGAAACCAGCTGAAACTAAGTCACTTTGTTTTTTTCAAACAGCTATTTATTTACTGATAAAAATAGTTTCAGACCAAGTATTGCTGATTATTTTATTTATTTTTGTTGACACGTCGTCGCTTCGTCGCCGCCAACATGTATAACGTGTACAAATTTATTTAGTAAAATAAGTTTTTATTTTTCTATGTATGTTAGATTTAAGGTATATATTTATCCATATAAATATATACCTTAAATACCGTAGAATAAGTTAATAAGATCTATAATAGTTTTTCTAATGTAGTCTGAAATAAATGTTTTATTATTAGTTATTATTTTTTTACAGCCGACCAAAATTTATTATGCTGTTCAAATAGTTTTTTAGCTGATTTTTCCAGCTGACCGAATAATTAAAATAAATACGAATGAATTTACTTCCCTTTAAAAATAACGTTAGGGACATCAAACCTAACACTTTGATGTCCCTAACAATAATATTGACCTGCAAAAAGCAGTTTAATTGAGATAGTACAAGTAGGTCTCGCGGCGACAGGTTGGACACATCCACAAGTAGGTCTCGCGGCGACAGGTTGGACACATCCACAAGTAGGTCTCGCGGCGACAGGTTGGACACATCCGCAAGCAGGTCTCGCGGCGACAGGCTGGACACATCCACAAGTACCTAGCTATTGCGGCGACAGGTTGGACACATCCACAAGTACCTAGCTCTTGCGGCGACAGGTTGGACACATCCACAAGTACCTAGCTCTTGCAGCGACAGGTTGGACACATCCACAAGTACCTAGCTATTGCGGCGACAGGTTGGACACATCCACAAGTACCTAGCTATTGTGGCGACAGGTTGGACACATCCACAAGTACCTAGCTTTTGCGGCGACAGGTTGGACACATCCACAAGTACCTAGCTATTGCGGCGACAGGTTGGACACATCCCAAGTACCTAGCTCTTGCGGCGACAGGTTGGACACATCCACAAGGACCTAGCTCTTGCGGCGACAGGTTGGACACATCCACAAGTACCTAGCTATTGCGGCGACAGGTTGGACACATCCACAAGTACCTAGCTCTTGCGGCGACAGGTTGGACACATCCACAAGTACCTAGCTCTTGCGGCGACAGGTTGGACACATCCATAAGTACCTAGCTCTTGCGGCGACAGGTTGGACACATCCACAAGTACCTAGCTCTTGCGGCGACAGGTTGGACACATCCACAAGTACCTAGCTCTTGCGGCGACAGGTTGGACACATGCACAAGTACCTAGCTCTTGCGGCGACAGGTTGGACACATCCACAAGGACCTAGCTCTTGCGGCGACAGGTTGGACACATCCACAAGGACCTAGCTCTTGCAGCGACAGGTTGGACACATCCACAAGGACCTAGCTCTTGCGGCGACAGGTTGGACACATCCACAAGGACCTAGCTCTTGCGGCGACAGGTTGGACACATCCACAAGTACCTAGCTCTTGCGGCGACAGGTTGGACACATCCACAAGGACCTGGTATTTATTAGCTGGGTATATATACACTACGTAGCAACTAGACATTTTGTCAAGCATGGTCGATAAACTGACAAGTTCCTGATTCTGAAGACGAATTGAGCGTAGTCGTGGATACTGCCGTCAATTCTTGGCTGTAACTCCAAGAACATCCAGTCGCCTCGTGACCACGATCGCTGCAACGCGATGGAAACGTCGGGGAAAATAAAACAAAAGGTACGCGATAAATAACCGATAAATAATCTTTAATAAACTGACAAGTAATAAAGCGCCTGGTTTCTATATGAGAGGAGCGTGTGGTTAGAGCGATACATACAAGGCGCCGCCACCGCCGCGCCGCCGCGCCGCCACCGCCGCGCCGCGCCGGTTCAATTGGGTGGAGGGATAATTGAAAAACTTGGCCGGGGTGGAGCCGCCGGCCGTCCGTGTCCGCTCGTTACACATACCTACTGTAACTGTACAGTTTAAGATGGACAAGACACAACAAACCAAGCTCACCACACACAAGCTCACCACACACATTGATTTCAAACTTTTGTTATAAAATGATGTAAGTAGGTACTTTCCAGCGGATGATGATATTTTAAAGGGTTCTACGGACAATGGGAAAGTTTTTCAGGTTCCTTTGAAACTTCCCCATATTATGAGACAGCATAATGAGTTCTGGTCGGCTGTAAAATATAAATAAGTAGCAATACTTGGTCAGCAACTAAATTATTTTTGATCAGTAAATAAATAGATAGGTAGTGGTTTACTTGGTTCACACATAGACAGCGCGAAACAAAATCAAACATAGACAATAAAGTAGACCAGGTAGGTATCGGTAAGAATGCATTACTTAGGGTATATTTAGGTAGTACACAGAAACACTGTAAATTAAAAACAAATATTACAAAAGTACAGTGCTACAGCTGTAAGTAATTGATCTCTTTGATCTGCAAAATTGAGCAATGTTTTGGTCAACAGAATTAATAACCTTGTCTGAAGAAATGAACGTTATTGATTTCTGATGAAATCTATTGTGTAACTGGCCATAATCATAGAAACCTCAAGTTACACAACTGGCCATAATCATAGAAACCTCCAGCTACACAACTGGCCATAATCATAGAAACCTCCAGTTACACAACTGGCCATAATCATAGAAACCTCCAGCTACACAACTGGCCATAATCATAGAAACCTCCAATTACACAACTGGCCATAATCATAGAAACCTCCAGTTACACAACTGGCCATAATCATAGAAACCTCCAGTTACACAACTGGCCATAATCATAGAAACCTGGTAGAAAAATTGATTAATAAAATTTAAGATAGCAGTTCATTGGCAGAACAAAGCTTCCCGTAGTTGCGAGAAAGCACTCCTCTCTTATTCGGATGAAGTTTGCGCCGGTTTGCACAAAGTACGGCTATTCACAGCGACATCTCCCACTTGGCAGCTCGCTACATCTCGCCGACACAAAAGAAAATAACTCAAAGTTGTCGCCATTAACCTACATATCGGCAATATGATCTGAGCATCTCTATATGTCGCACACTGCCATGCAATGTTTGTTGTTCCCGAAGATTCGTTCGCGCGTGATAAGCTCCGGGAGCTTCGAGAGTAGACTTCGAGATCGCGAGTAGATCAGTAGGCTAGGCAGGCATGTACGCACGCGTGTAGACAAACAATCACAGCGCTGAGCTCCGTGAGGATCAAGGCTCTCTCGTCTAAAGTAAAGCAACAACCGAGAGCGAGACGATCATTCATCTTAATTATTTGTTCACGTGAAGTTGCTCAGTTACAGACATGTTTGGGTAATTACGAGCAGTTCGGTTGCATGGCCGGTTTCTGTGAGTGCGTACGTACATATTAGTATAACTTGGTATTTGTACGAGTCGTTCCTATGCCTAGTCTAGTAGGCCGAACAATAATACTTATCGCTAACTATAGGGACCTACCTACTATTATTTACGAATGCTTTTCCATCCCGAGTGGCAGCGGTGCGCAGAGCTCGACAGATTGTTTGTGTTCCTTCTATTAAGGTTCCCCCAGTGGAGAGGTACCTATAGGTAGATATGTTGTAGGTTGTATGAGATATTTCCGTGGAAATGTGTGCGCAGTAAATCTGCGGGCTGTGCGTAATCCACCCGACCTGTAATAGAATGGTATTCCATCAATGTGGACCGAGTAGATGTGTCGAGGGCTCGCGTCCCCCCGCCTCGCCGCGCCGCGCGCCCGTAATGCGATCCCAGTCACAATATTCTAGTGGTTAGCTATACTAGCCGTTACCCGCTACTTCGTTAGCATGGCAGGTAGGTAGAGGTGGCTAGGTAACTTAAAGACGACCACCCTAACCAACGAACCTAATCAACCCGACACCTTTTCACTTATCAAACAGCAGCTAGGACAGGTCAGTTTGAAAATAGATCCGTCAAGTGCGAGTGTGACTCGCGCGCTGAGGGTTTCGAACGTTTGTCAAGTATACCAATATGTACTATAAGTATGGTAAGAGATTTTGCAATTTAATGAATACCTAAAAATAAAAGGTACCTACATTTCAGATAGATCGCTCTGCAAACTTCGTAGATAAAGAGAAAATACTGAGACTCAGAAAACTACTTATGGGAGGGGGTAATTTTTCGACTTTTTTCAAAATATTACAAAAAGTATGAAACCTGCAGAAATTTCAAAAACTTATTTGAGATGTATAAATTAATACCTTTCATATGATACCCCACTTGAGGTTGTTGGTCTCTTTTAGAATTTAGACATTACAATTTGTATCTTTTTTTGATAAAGCAACACTTTTTTTCATAAACTGTAAATGCAGTTTTACTTATATAAAAAAAAATAAAGGAATGTTTCCTTTCAGTAATATTTCCTATCTCCAATATTTCTGGTACTTACCCTCAATGCCCCATGGCTGCGGGCCACACGTATACTTACTCACCAGGGCTACGATCATGCCTACATTACTGACACTTGGGTTCAGCCTCAAAACATCTGTCTTTACTAATATAGACTCCTGTCACCCATAGGAGAGACTTGAAACCTGCAGGGTGTCTTGGTACGAAAGTGAGCACTAAGAAAGGAATTTTGTAAATTCACACTCTAAGAGTTTTAAAATAGGGGTTGAAAGTTTAAACGAAAAGGATCTGTATTTGAGAGCAACCATTATTTTAATGTGTTTATTTAAGACGCACAAAACTTATTACAACCGTACAAACAAATACCAATCTTTGAATACAGTACATCTAAACCTTGATGGTAACACAACCAATTTGCATATGTGCATAAAAGCAGTAGTACATTAGCAGAAGAACTACCAAATGTTACATGTAGATTCCCCCTTACAAAACAAAACCAAAACACATTTGATTCATCTTCTTACAAAACAAAACCAAAACACATTTGATTCATCTTCTTACAAAACAAAACCAAAACACATTTGATTCATCTTCTTACAAAACACAACCAAAACACGTTTGATTCATCTTCTTACAAAACAAAACCAAAACACATTTGATTCATCTTCTTACAAAACACAACCAAAACACATTTGATTCATCTTCTTACAAAACACAACCAAAACACATTTGATTCATCTTCTTACAAAACAAAACCAAAACACATTTGATTCATCTTCTTACAAAACACAACCAAAACATATTTGATTCATCTTCTTACAAAACACAACCAAAACACATTTGATTCATCTTCTTACAAAACACAACCAAAACACTTTTGATTCATCTTCTTACAAAACACAACCAAAACACATTTGATTCATCTTCTTACAAAACAAAACCAAAACACATTTGATTCATCTTTTCCTGAAATTCTGACGATGTGTTCATATCTTTAAAATGAAACGAAAAGACTAAAGATTAAACGAAAATGCTCTGAATCTCAGCAACCATTAACAATAGAATTACAAAATGTTACGCGAAGATTCCTCTTCTAAAACGTATTTGATTCATAGTTTTCTGATATTTTGACGGTGTTTCTCTATCTCTAAGCTTATACGAAAAAACGAAAATGCCAGCAAGCGTATCAATGTACTACCAAAATTCAAAATATACACAAAATATTTATAATGAGGTGACAGAATGGTTGGTAGGTTTAATAATGCAGAGAGCAGTGAGCCTGAAACCAAAAACAGAACAAAACGTTTCCCTATAAATGTGCAAATTATCAAAAGTATGAAATTATGAAATCAAATCCCACGTGGACGAAGTCACGGGTAACAGCTAGTTTGTTACTAAAGTCTATCTTTAAGAAACTCTAGCAAAAATACAATATTCCATTCCTAACTAAAGTACAAGAATTATCAAATCGAGTGAATAAAGTTGGTACCTACGAGTTTATACTGTTGCGTTAGGTTAGACAAGTTAGGTACCTACTCGTATGTTTTCACATGACATACCTTTATGATTATCTGGGTTCAATAGAATTTGAGTAGACGCCTGCCGATTCAGCGGAGCAGAAATGTGACGCTGATAATACGTATCAAGATCGACGCCATTTGCCGCAGTCTATTGAGCACGGCACGTCATATAGATTGCAGGTTCGGTGTCGGACGCGGCCTTCAGGGCTCCGGGACAATAACTCAGCTCCTCTCAGGGTCGCGGGTTCGGTGCCGCCCGTCATTACGGCGCGCGGCGGCGCGGGAGGCCGCGGCCGACTGGGCTACCTACGGAGCGCCCGGGACACGGTACACGAGGTGGCTGACTCACTACGTACCTAACTATTGAGGTTGTATCTACAACAAGAAGTCGCTCAGGTGTAGCCTTAACGAGCTTGTGCTCATTAAGGCTATGTGTTTGTACACATACATAGCCCTAACGGTGTGTGAGCTAATCTCTAGTCCCCTTTTTCATAATAGTCTGCTAACTTAGAGCATTGCTATCTCTCACCCTGTCTTCTTCTATTGACATACGTCAGAGTGAGAAATAACGCTGCTTAGCAACTGCTTAAAGTTAGCGGAGCATTATGAATAAGGGGCTAGAAGTCTAGCTAGACGGTCTAAGTGTACCGCCTAGAGGTGCACCGACGCATTAACATGCCACCTGAACGGAGTGCGCCAGCAGTGCGGCGCGCGGCCCTCATCTGCATGCGAATGTGGGTTCGGAACGGCCGCCGCGATGGGCTCCAGATGAAACGCAAAGAAATACGTGGTTGCCTCTAAAACGATTCTTTTCGAACATAAGACCCGGCGAGATGGGGACATTACTCGGGTTGCTAGGGCGATGCACCTTTGGGTTCGATCTAAAAGTTTTTATGTGAATAGGTAGGTAAGTTTACCTACGTATAGCACATCTGTGTTTGCTTCAACGGAAATGAATCAATATGGAATAGAACCTCCGAATAGAACCTGCGTTCTATTCGGAGAAGTTTGGATTCAGCTTGATTTAATTCGGCTTTTATTTTAGAACTGAAAGGAATAAGGAGCTTGCTCTCGAGCCTCGGATCCGTCACCAGCCCTCGGTTATAAAAGCAATCCGAGCTGGCGCCGAACAAATTGATGGAATGGAGGGTCCTCGGATGAGGAGAGGAGACAATTAATTCAATCGCATTATCTCGAAAGTAACCTTGATCGTCGCCACTCTGAATAATCACCTTTGTTTGTCTGCTTCGGCCGGCGGCAGGCGGTGCGGACCATGCAATAGGTAATAGTAGCCAAAGATACAATTTGCCTAAAAATATTGTGAAGGATAAGTTCATTATCACAAAAATAGCGGCCGATTTTATATGTAGTTATGAATGGTTGGCTTCCAGGTTTTCAGCTCTACCATTATAAACGTTTCTACCTTTACCGATTGCCTCAAAACACAATTAAATACAAATCGTTTATGGGTACCACGTACATATTTAAAACTAAAACATAATGCAACGATACTGACGCTGCGCTGCAAGTATAAACATAATGCAACGATACTGACGCTGCGCTGTAAGTATAAACATAATGCAACGATACTGACGCTGCGCTGCAAGTATAAACATAATGCAACGATACTGACGCTGCGCTGTAAGTATAAACATAATGCAACGATACTGACGCTGCGCTGCAAGTATAAACATAATGCAACGATACTGACGCTGCGCTGTAAGTATAAACATAATGCAACGATACTGACGCTGCGCTGCAAGTATAAACATAATGCAACGATACTGACGCTGCGCTGTAAGTATAAACATAATGCAACGATACTGACGCTGCGCTGTAAGTATAAACATAATGCAACGATACTGACGCTGCGCTGCAAGTATAAACATAATGCAACGATACTGACGCTGCGCTGTAAGTATAAACATAATGCAACGATACTGACGCTGCGCTGTAAGTATAAACATAATGCAACGATACTGACGCTGCGCTGTAAGTATAAACATAATGCAACGATACTGACGCTGCGCTGTAAGTATAAACATAATGCAACGATACTGACGCTGCGCTGCAAGTATAAACATAATGCAACGATACTGACGCTGCGCTGCAAGTATAAACATAATGCAACGATACTGACGCTGCGCTGTAAGTATAAACATAATGCAACGATACTGACGCTGCGCTGCAAGTATAAACATAATGCAACGATACTGACGCTGCGCTGTAAGTATAAACATAATGCAACGATACTGACGCTGCGCTGTAAGTATAAACATAATGCAACGATACTGACGCTGCGCTGCAAGTATAAACATAATGCAACGATACTGACGCTGCGCTGTAAGTATAAACATAATGCAACGATACTGACGCTGCGCTGCAAGTATAAACATAATGCAACGATACTGACGCTGCGCTGTAAGTATAAACATAATGCAACGATACTGACGCTGCGCTGTAAGTATAAACATAATGCAACGATACTGACGCTGCGCTGCAAGTATAAACATAATGCAACGATACTGACGCTGCGCTGTAAGTATAAACATAATGCAACGATACTGACGCTGCGCTGCAAGTATAAACATAATGCAACGATACTGACGCTGCGCTGTAAGTATAAACATAATGCAACGATACTGACGCTGCGCTGTAAGTATAAACATAATGCAACGATACTGACGCTGCGCTGCAAGTATAAACATAATGCAACGATACTGACGCTGCGCTGTAAGTATAAACATAATGCAACGATACTGACGCTGCGCTGCAAGCATAAACATAATGCAACGATACTGACGCTGCGCTGTAAGTATAAACATAATGCAACGATACTGACGCTGCGCTGTAAGTATAAACATAATGCAACGATACTGACGCTGCGCTGTAAGTATAAACATAATGCAACGATACTGACGCTGCGCTGTAAGTATAAACATAATGCAACGATACTGACGCTGCGCTGTAAGTATAAACATAATGCAACGATACTGACGCTGCGCTGTAAGTATAAACATAATGCAACGATACTGACGCTGCGCTGTAAGTATAAACATAATGCAACGATACTGACGCTGCGCTGTAAGTATAAACATAATGCAACGATACTGACGCTGCGCTGTAAGTATAAACATAATGCAACGATACTGACGCTGCGCTGTAAGTATAAACATAATGCAACGATACTGACGCTGCGCTGCAAGTATAAACATAATGCAACGATACTGACGCTGCGCTGCAAGTATAAACATAATGCAACGATACTGACGCTGCGCTGCAAGTATAAACATAATGCAACGATACTGACGCTGCGCTGCAAGTATAAACATAATGCAACGATACTGACGCTGCGCTGTAAGTATAAACATAATGCAACGATACTGACGCTGCGCTGCAAGTATAAACATAACACAACGATAATGACGCTGCGCTGTAAGTATAAAACTGTGTCGCGTTCAGTGTCGCCCTCCTCAGGATCGGATGAAAAAGATAACAATTATTTACTAAAAGTATTTAGCCTACGTTTTATCCTTAATAAATATTATAATTAGGTAGTTCATATACATACTCAAATTTAAAACCACATAAGACTAATATTATGCAACTCTGCTGTGACAGTACCTAGTGGTGAAAATAAATATAAAAGTGAGAATTTAAGTAGGTATTTCGAGGACACCTGTCTCAAGAGAGTCAGGGCAACGATTATGTACCAGTCGATGAGAGTTTAATTTATTTTAGCTAGGTATAAGAAGTTTTGTATCATCATCATAAAAAAGGAAAAAAAGCCAGGCAGATAATATAAATTTACAATTTCGCAATGATAATGGATTTATATTAAGTTTTTTATTAATTGTATTATAAAGCATCAAGCTGATGTGGGGATACTGTCGACTGGCTGTAGCAGTCCTGTGTGAAGCTATTTCACAGACTCTGTGGAAACGTCGTTTAGTCCTGCTTGGTATAGGGTCGTACGGCACTTGGGCATGTTTACGTAAGAGGGTATTGAGAATGAACTGTTGCCGGACAGTGTGGACTTGACAGAGTGAGTATAGGTTAAAGTAGGAAACAGTCTAGGCTTGCAAGTATGTACCTTTAGAACTGCTCTTTGAACTCTTTCCAATAGTTGAAGGCGCGTCTTAACAGCTCTACCCCAAGATGTTATACAATACGATATTATTCACTGTCCACGGGCGAGAAAAACCATTTTGAGACATTGAAACTGCAGTCGAGTAAGTCTCTCCCAGGTGTCCCCCCGGATGAGTAAAGCATACATATATGGGCCTATAATAAGATGTATTGTTTCTATCTCCAGACTTGTTGAAAATATGAACCAGGATTGGTATCAGATCATGACGGGCAGATTTAATAACAGTATTTGGGATACCATCCTAGCCGAGACGGCGCGGTTTTATTTATGACATAAGAAACAGTGTTCCATAGTTTTGTTTATTCTCTGTAAGTTTCAAGCTAATTGGACTACTGGTTAAAGAGTTAGAAAAAACACCAAAAAAAACTTCAAATCCCCCTTTTTACCCCCTTAGGGGTGGAATTTCCAAAAATCCCTTCTTAGCGGGAGGTTGTGTAGTAACAGGTACCTGCTTTTCAAATTTTAGCTTTCTAGCTTCAGCGGTTTTGGCTGGGCGTTGTCCCCAGAAAATCGCTTGTTCTTTTATAAGTGAATAAATAAATAAAAATAAATAAGATTAGTGAGTCGTTCTAGTTGTAAGTTTTCAACATTGAGCAGAGCCATAACAGGTACTAGGCGTTGAGAAAAAGAAAAATTGTTAACAGCTGAAGCACGTTCGTGAAAATCTGATTAAAGAATATCATCTGCAAGGGATTTGCCAACAGGTACTTTCAAAATATTTATTAACAATATGCACAGAATCAGAAGGTCAGAAGGTGAGACGGCCAGTTGTAAAAGCTCTGTCTTGGATGTTTGCTTGTTTGGAATATAGTTTTTTTTTATGTTTTTCCAAGTGGCTTTCGGATCTTTTTTTGCTAAATGCAACTCTTGGCGCTCGTACTCCATTTTAAGATTTTTTATTAAATTATTGAAAACATTTCTGTAGTGTGTAAATGTGACATTAAGTATTTCATTATTTGGTTCTTTTTTGTGTTTGCGATATAAGTTGTCTTTATGACGAATGCAACTCAAGATGCCTGGAGTGATCCAGGGCTTATCAATTATTTTACGACTGGAAACTACTCTAGTATGCAGCAATGTCAAGATCTGAGGATGAGAAACATCTGTGAAATCAGCTTTTTCTTAGGCTGAAACTATAGCTGGCCGGTCAATTAGGTTAACAGATCGTTTACCATCTATCAAAACCTCTTTGATGACATAAGTTATACGTTGGGCATAAGTTGGGCATGATCTGTAATACAAGGATCAAGGACTAAGGTATTGGCTTTGTTTGGCGCTCGAAGCATGTACGTACAAGGTACCATGTGTTACTCATGCGCTACGCCTGTGATATCAAGGTTACCTAACTTCCTATGTTATTTATTATAGCTTAGTAATATCTACGTGAGCTTATGTATCATTGTGATTTCTTATCTTCCACATAACGTATTCATGTTAACTTACATCTTATAAATATATAAATTGCGAACTATCAACGTTGGAGTTATCATTTCCCGGTACCGTTAACATTCTTCGAGTCGGGTTCTCAGTCTAAATCCGCGGTTGCGCTCGCCACTGTCTCTCGAAGGGCAAAGTGATAACGTTCGTTACTAAAACGTTATCATTACTGCTACTACGTCGCATACGCACGTAGTATTGTGCGAATTGTATTCCCTACATTTCCCGTTGGAACCTACATCGCAGAGCAGCTCTCGGGAAGCGAATTGTATTCCCGTCATTTCCCGTCAAAACCTACATCACAGAGCAGCTCTTAGACTATATCAAAGACGTCTTGTTACCTACTAATCATGGATAACTTGCAAGAGAACCTTAAAAAGATTATTGAAGCTATGTTACACATCAGGACCAACTTCCTCAAGGATCCAGCCAGTCAGAAGATTCATAAGCACATTGTGACATGTATAGACAGACTAGATAAGCTTCTGGACTACATGGAAAGTAAGTTATGTAATCAATAGATTACTTCACTTGGGCTTCAGCACTGATGTGTCCTTTGGTACTAACTAAAGGATACATCAGTGCTGAAGCCCCCGAAATCCAGTTCACTTACAATCAAGAAGGACATGGCCGCACCAAGCAGCCTCCAAAACCAAATTCTTTTCAGTAAAAGAAACCCGTCAGCCAGTCAAAGGGACCATGCAACAAGCTAATAAACAATCAAGCTACAGTAAGACACATTATATACCTGTCCTTATTGTAGCAAAAATCACGCAATATACCGATTTGATGATTTCAAGAAAATCAATGCCAAAGATAAATTAAATGCAACGATGCAGTAAGGCATTTGTCAAAATTGCCTACTTCAGCACAAGGTAGGTCAGTGCCGTACAATTATTTATTGCATGACGCATTTTGGTAACATTCTATATCATCAACGAATTCTTATGTGCAGCCGACTGCAACTAGCATTGAAAAGATCGCACAGAGCAAGGATCCACCAGTCACTCAGGAATAACGAACATAACGGATTTCAATATAGCGGATATGAAGTGAAAATGTTCGTGGAGATTATGAATATTCGATTTACGACGCAGCAGATAGAAGTGATTCGCCACAGCGTGCATCAGTTATAAACTGAATCTCTCGGAAAAAATGTAAGTGGTAAAAGCCTAAACTAATGTTCTTTTCGTACACGATGACGAAGAATGGGGCAGGGAGCTGACGCAGGGCCTCATCTGACAGTTACGGTCCACCCGGCGGCCCTTGGGAAGTCCCCAAGGCAGCACAGCATCAAGCAGCGTGGGACGAGCAGTGCGCGCTGAGTGTTTCGCGATGGAGCTCAGGGTTGGATACCCCCACGATAGAAGCACGGAATGAAGCAGCGCCGAGTTTTTCGCCATGGAGCTCAGGGTTGGATACCCCTACGATAGAAGCACGGAATGAAGCAGCGCTGACTGTTTCTATAGTTTGCATTCATTTATTTTTTCACTTACAACCGTAGACTTTTACTTGAATACTATGTTTTTTGTCATATTTTAATAAATACTTGTTTCCTTTTGCGAGTGTCCAGGATGTACGAAGTACAATGTAGTGTTAATTTCAGGGAAGAATCCGAGATGTGTCTGGATTCTTGTACTTACACATTACATTGTTTTTCCTTTTTCTAGTGGCCAAGATGTACAAGGTACAATGTGTTATTCAGTCTACGCGTGTGACATCAAGGTTACCTAGCTTCCTATGTTATTATAGCTTAGCGTGAGGTTATGTATCAACGTGATTCCTTATCTATCTTGAGCATAATGACTTCATGTTAACTAAAATCTAGTAAATACCTTATCTATATCTTATAATATATAATAGTTGCGAATTATCATCGTTGGAGTTATCATTTCCCGGTACCTCTAACAAAGCATGACATGATCCAAACAGCGATCAAGTCTTGCGCAAGATATGGGTCGGAAGCATTCCATGAGGAGCCAGGAGATGTAAGTACTCTTCCACGTCTTTGTCTTTGGAATTTGGAGCAATAATGATATTCAAATCACCAGAAAAACGCTACCTTAAATAATTTCAGTTTATTAAGAGTTTGCTCCAAGTGTTTGTAAGACGGAGACCGATACACCTAAGCACAGCTGAATTTATTTGAACATTTAATGAATACACAGTTATCTTCACAAAAATGCGGAATATCATGATCCTTTTCTTACAATAGGTACTGACATGACATGGCATTGAACTCTCGAGTGGTGTGACTTTCGAGTTAATTCAATAAATTAGTTTTTCGATAAAACAGTTCTGTTTTAAGTATATAACGTCGACTTCGTGGCGGTAGTGTTATGACTCTGCTCTCTCTATCAGGTATTTCTGCGATTTACATTTGTACAATTTGAATAGTTATAGTTACCTTACAGTAAGTACTAGTAGGTATAGAATTATAAAATCTGTGCCCACAGAATGCTTCAACAGTAAGTAAGTGTAGGTCGTAAGTAGCGGAAGGCGCTGTTAGATAACTTACGGCCGACGCGACTCGGACCACACGACACTAATCATTTGAACTCGGAGTCTTTCTTTGAAGATGTTGTTTGGGTTTGTAAAATTGTAACGGTACCTGCGCGCGACTCGCGACTGTTTGCAGAATGAATGATGGCTAACACGATCAATGTTTGCGAGCCCTGAGGGAGCTCGCTCTCCCAATCACGAAACACAATCTCAGATTGCAGGATCCCGTGTTCCTCTCTATGAGCTGAGTCGAGGGGCAACTCAGCTCACAGAAGAACACGGGAGCTTTCATTAGATCACTGACTTCTCTCTCACTCAGTCGCATCGCCCTACTAAAGCCAGAGTAGAAGGTGAAAATCAGTAAAAAGTCATGCATAACCTTGAAGGCACATAGCTCCTCGAGACAAGTGTCTTGTTGCATGGCACGGAGCGGCGCTGATGCATGATTGATGATGTCACCGTGATGAATGATTCACGCAATACGCCGCGACACGTGTCGCCTGATTGGTTCGCGGCTCGTGGCGCGGGGCTTGTTCATCGAACGAGTGTATCGGCGTCTTCACATCGGTCCAGTGGCACGATGAACGTGGAGACCACCCGCGACCGTGACCAGCTACTTTCCTGTTTTTTTAGAGCTGTTCAGTGTAAACGCAGCTTAAGAACAGAGTTACTGTTTATGACGTAACATTATGAATGTCGTAGAGATCGCCGTGGCGATTGCTCCGGCGACGCGCACCGGCGCGGCGGCGGCGGAGGCAGCCCTTTTACTGCCTTTATTGAAATTTACGTATTTGTATTCATGGCCCGTAAAGATAAGTCATTTGTACATTTTTATTAAAACAGAATTAATCTAACTCGTTTGCCGTTTTATTCGCACAAAATAAAAGGTTTAGTATGATTGGTGCCGGGACGAGTTTACATAAAATTATGAGTTTATCAACAAAGCTGTAACAATATCCAATTAGTGTCGTTACGTTATGAAGGCACTAAGCACTCTCACCATTCCTAAACGGAGACACGTCGCCATGCTGGGCTACTCCGCGACTACAGCTCCCTTCAACAGCTAAAGACTTTATGAATGAATGATACCCGTGCGGGTGAGTTAGTTGTTATAAAGGCGCAGCACCAATCTCGGCTCGTCCACTCGAGCAAGTAGCTGGCACGGGCGCGCGACTGGGGCTAGCTGCTCGGCCGAGTGGGTACCTACATGCTCCTCAAACAATGGCAGAATTATTGATAGCAAACAGCTCACCACCGCGCCGCGCCGCGCTAATTACGCGCGGACTTCCGCTGGACAGAATTCAATTAGCGACGTTTGGTTCATTTCGTTTGGTTCATTTCGTTTTTATAAAATTATGTCCTTCTTGCGGACGGTAACCAGGATGACCTAGTTCGCCCTGGGAAAGTATCCCAACTTAAGTTCGACGTGCATTCCTTCCTGCTTTTCCTTCCTATGGGGGGAAGAGCAGGTCGTCATAGCTTCATACGCATTCAGGGGTGCGTGGCGGCGTGCGTCTTCCAGCTTCGGAAGGAGAAAGGAATGCACGTCGAACTTAAGTACCCCTGAATGCGTATGAAGCTATGACGACCTGCTCTTCCTTCCTATGGGGGGAAGAGCAGGTCGTCATAGCTTCATACGCATTCAGGGGTGCGTGGCGGCGTGCGTCTACCAGCTTCGGAAGGAGAAAGGAACGCACGTCGAACTTAAGTTGGGATACTTTCCCAGGGCGAACTAGGTCATCCTGGTTACCGTCCGCAACAGTTGGTCCTTCGAGCCGGATCCCTGCTAGAAGAAGCTAGAAGATTCCAGAGGAAGAACCCGGAAGGAAAGAAGACTCAAGATGCCGGTCACCAGGTCACAGAAGGATGCCCCCTCACGCCCTGTGTCCCGTCCCTTGGGAAGGGACGAGACAGAAGGAACGTCAGGGTCAGAAGGGGTCACGTCTGCGTCAGAGACGGGATCTTCGGGAACCACGGGAACTACCTCAGACTCTTCGGGTACAACGACCACTCAAGAAACCTCTACTACGGTGGCTACTGCAACCACGGCTGCGTCCGGGAAGGGACAGAAAAAAGAAGAAGCAGCACAGAAGACGGCCAAGAAGACCCCAGAACAGGCCCCGGCACAGGAAGGTGGATCAGCCACAACTCTGAAGCCGACGGGGGTCGGTCGTCAAGCGCGGTCTACAAAAACCACGAGTTCTTCAGCCAGACGACGTGAGCTGGAAGCCAGAGAAGAATTAGCGCGCCGGGAGCTGAAGCAAGCCCAGGCTGCGACGAAGCTGGCTCGCGTCAGATTGGAGTTGGCACAATATGAGGATGAAGATTCCGTGGATGAAGACCAGGTGGAACAAGAGGACAGAGCAGCACAGGTGCAGAACTGGATTCAGACATCCGTATTGGAAGACGACAAGGATGGGGCAGAGCAACAAAGTCGGAAACCCCCAGAAGAGCCCCAGAAGGTGAAGTCTGAAGAAAACCACTCAACAAGAGGGGCCACGATCGAGATTCAAGCGCTGGCAACAGCCTTGAAGGAAGCCTTCACCGGAGGAAGAGGTCCAGCATCGCAGCCGAACTACATTCACGAGCTACCCTACTTCGACGGTGACAGCAGCGAGTGGTTGGCATTCAAGGTCGTCTACGCCGATACAGCACCAACGTTCAACGATGTCCAGAACATGGCTCGATTGAGACGAGCACTGAAGAGCAACGCAAGAGAAGCTATCAAGAGTTTGCTGTACTCCGAAGCTTCTCCGATGGAAGTTATGGAAACCCTTAGAAGAAGATTTGGAAGACCGGATGCGCTGGTACTGGCTGAACTGGACAAAGTCAGGGCGTTACCGAAGATCACGGAGAACCCGAGGGACATCTGCATCTTCACAAGCCAGATCAGCAACAGCGTAGCAGCAATCAAAGGACTGAAGAAGCCTCAGTACCTGCATTCACCGGAGATAGTGAAGCAAATCGTGGAAAAGATGCCGACAGTTCTCAAGTTCCGTTGGTATGACTTCACTGCAGCATCAGAAGAAGGTGAGTTCTCGGATCTAACGCTTGTTTCTAGGTTCCTGAACGCAGAAGCAGATAAGTGCGGGGCCTTCGCGACATCAGAGGACAAAGGCGGTGGCTTCAGGAAAACCAGACAAGCGGCGCACTCAACGAAAGAAAAGGACTTCAGGAAAACGGACCCGAGGAAGACGGAGAAGACTTGTCCCATCTGTGAAGGGGAACACTTCCTCGTGGAATGCCAGAAGTTCCTGGAGGCGTCAGTTCGAGACCGCAGGGCAGCCGTCAAGAGGAGTCGCGTCTGCTTCAAGTGCCTTCAAGGAAGGCATAGGAAGGAGAGCTGCAGGAAGCCGTCGTGCAAGGAGTGCAAGAGGTGGCATCATCATCTGCTGCACGTCGAGACGGAAGATAGGACCGAGGGGGAGAATACTAAAGCATCACCAGAGGCATCAAGCGTCACTGGGACAGTGAACTCGGTCAACAACGCAAGGGCGTACCTGAAGATTGTTCCAGTAGAAGTCTTCGGGTCAAAGACATCCAAGAAGATATTGGCCCTCATGGACGAAGGGTCAACGGTATCACTTCTGGACAAGAAGGTGGCAGAAGAGATCTGCGCTCAAGGGAACAAAGAAGAATTGGTCATCGAAACAGTAGGAGGCAAGCTTATCAAGAAAAAGGACTCACACGTGCTGAACCTCATACTGAAGGGGGTTCATCAAGGACATCGGAAGACCTTGAAGAGAGTTCGGACGATCGACGACTTGAAGCTTACGCCACAGTTCCTGGACAAGAAGAAGATACAAGAATATCCAGCCACCGAAGAGGCAAGTCGCAGTCCAGCCACCGAAGAGGCAAGTCGCAGTCCAGCCACCGAAGAGGCAAGTCGCAGTCCAGCCACCGAAGAGGCAAGTCGCAGCTAAGCCACCGAAGAGGCAAGAAGCAAGGAAGACAGCAAGTAGTAGTAGGGAAACCTAGGAACAGCCGAAACCTGAATATTCAAGATCCTGTCTTTCATTTCAACGTCGAGGTCCCCCCATAGGAAGGAAGAGCAGGTCGTCATAGCTTCATACGCATTCAGGGGTGCGTGGCGGCGTGCGTCTACCAGCTTCGGAAGGAGAAAGGAACGCACGTCGAACTTAAGTTGGGATACTTTCCCAGGGCGAACCAGGTCATCCTGGTTACCGTCCGCAACAGTCCTTTATAATACTGTCTGTCGCCAACACAAATTATTAAAAATTATTCTACTTAATTATCAGGTAGAAGTTGAACCGGCACAAAATTTTATTGAAACAACACAAGATGCCACGTTGTTGGTGTAAAAGCCGAAAAGTGGTTGTTGTGCACCCTATACCCAACTGATCCGCATGGTTGATTCTCAGAAATACGTTGTTTTAAGTTTTCATAATAAACAAATAACTGTAGGTACTCATACGCTTAGCGAAATCACAAACTTATCACTAAAGCAAACATACGTAAGGCCGGCCATTGCTGACAAAATTTTAGGGTTCCTTTGACTAGGCCCACTTTTTGTACTTGATTTACCTTAGTTTATAAGATTTATTTATTATTTTTCATGTCCAAATAAAGAATACTTTCATTCATGCTTAAAATAAAACTAGGCAAATACGTAGCACCTTTAAAAATTTCGCGATTTTCTAACATACCTACCTAATGTAGATTATTTATCGGGTATATATCGCGTAACTTTTACTAAAATATCGATAAATAATCTTTATTAGGTACCTACGTAGACATACTTGTCACGAAACAAACATAACTACCTACAAATAAACATTAAACATTGTAAGTTAAAATAGCTTTAAAGAAAAATGTATGAAACCACCGTAAAATCGTCGGCTTGGGCTAACGAAAAGCAACAGCCAATAAGAATGGTCAAGAATCTTACGCCGCCCGCCCGCTGGGACGTGACGGCCAATGATGGCTACGAATGGGCGGTGACAATTGAAAGGTCAAGAACCTTACTGATGAACAGCTGTCAGCTGTGTTAGGTTTGGTCAAACATTGCTAAAACAATGGCAATAAAACTGTGTACGACTCTGTTAGAAGAGTGCCCTACTCGTATATGTACGAAACCTCAGATACGTGCGGACTGTCTCGTGCCTCGCAAATTATTTTCAAAGCTGATAGGGTAATCAGAGTTTTTATTCACGAGATTCCAATATATTATTATTTATATTTTTATAAAAAAAAAAGAGTATTTTTTCTGAAAGTCTTTGAACGTGTTTCCCCATAAACGTTGGAACAATGAAACAACAGCGAGCCTCCCTCATTAAATGTGTCCCGTCCGGTGTGCAACCTTATTTTACTTTGAAAATTACACAAACGCCATTTTGTTTCCATTTAGCGCGACGCTAATTAGTTTTAACATGTAGTTCCGCTCTAATTCTGGAAATAAAACTATGCATCCGGTTGCGGGAAGGCGTGGCGGTGGCGCGGCGGCGGCGCGGCGGCGCGTGTCGCGAGCGGCGTGCGTGACCCACAAACTAAACTCGTTTGGTATTTGGGCCGCTCTCGGCGGGTAATTCATGTCAAACTTTCCCCAAGTTGCCGAATTCCCCTAATTTATTTAACGCGGAACGCTAAGCGCACAATATAAGTTATTTAATTTATCAATTTTGTAGTTAGACGCGCCGACGTGCCGGCCGCCCCGCGCCGCCCGCCCGCGTGCTTGCTTAGCGCACAGCTGAGGAGCGGATGGAGAAGTGGGGTTTTGGTGAA
Source organism: Eupithecia inturbata (assembly GCA_963662085.1). Lineage (NCBI taxonomy): Eukaryota > Metazoa > Arthropoda > Insecta > Lepidoptera > Geometridae > Eupithecia > Eupithecia inturbata. The sequence goes on along the minus strand of OY759180.1, from coordinate 161,082 downwards.
GGATTTTCTATAAATATGTCTGCTCAAGGGTCGTAAATAGAACTTATGTAATATTAAATGAAGGCAGGCGTCCGTTAAATATTAACAATCGTCGTAACAAATCCTTTCGTGCATTTATTTATTTATTTATTATTAAAGAAGATAGAAGTTTACAGTTTAAGAACCAAAGCACTCACTATCTTATGCTATTGACTATAAATCTAGGTTATTAACTTAAATATATTATTGGGGTTAAGGTATGAAATTGCCGATTTGTACTGAAAAATAAAATTTTTTATTTTTTTAATTTGACACATATATTTAATCAAAATAATTACCATTATCTTAATGTATAAAAGAACAAGCGATTTTCTGGGGACAACGCCCAGCCCACACCGCTGAAGCTAGAAAGCTGAAATTAGAAAAGCAAGTACCTGTTACTACACAACCTCACGCTATTTGACCTTTTCTAAGTATACATTTATTGTATTTATGGAAATACAGAGTTTTTGACTTTGACTTTGACTAAGAAGGGATTTTTGGAAATTTCACCCCTAAAAAGGTGAAAAGGGGGGGTTGAAGTTTTTTTGGTGACTCCTTAACCAGTGGCCCAATTAGCTTGAAACTTACAGAGAATACTAAAAGTACAAAACTATTGAAGACATGTTTAAGGATTTAAAAAAATCCTGTAAATGGGGTAAATCGGGTTGTTAAAGTTTGTGATTCGTCATTTGGCTCTGTACTGAAATGGCTGTAACTTTTTAATGTATAATGCTATTGAACCGAAATTTTCTGTACCTATTAAAATAATTAAATTATAACAAGTGTTTCAGGAAATTTAGAAAAAACTCTTAAAAAAGAGTAAATGAGAGTTGAATTTATTAAGGTTTGTTTGTAACTCTTTAACTAGTATCCCAATAAGTTTGAAACTTACAGAGAATACCAAGAACGCAAAATTATTGAACACATAATTCAGGAATTTTTCAAAATTTTCCTGAATATGGGGTTAACCGGGTTGTGAATGACTGAGATTCGATGTTTGGCTCCGTATTGAAATGGGTGTAACTTTTTAATATAATAAGCTGTTGACCTGATACAAATTAGAATAAAAACGCGAAAGTTTGGATGAATGGATGGATATATGAATGTTTGCTACTTCTTCACACAAAACTACTGAACCAATTGAGCTAAAATTTTGAATAGGTGTAACTGGAATAACGCATACGATACTGTTTATCCCATAAATCAGTTGGGACCATGAGATATGAATAACACACACAATTAACGTTACGTATGTTAAGCTAGCAATGTTGAATTGATGAATTATAAAAATTTTCAGCTACCGCAGCGCCTGTCAGCCCTTTATTTTTTAAGTATGTTAAGTTTGCAATGGTCCCCTTCCTTTTTAAGTAGGTAGGTATGTAAAGTTTACAATGATGAGTCATACTTATTTTTGCTTAATAGCGTCTATCACTCCTTCCTTTAAGTAAGCGAAAGTGAGTTACATATTTTTTTTGCTATCGCAGGGTCTGGTAGCCCGACCTTTTTAAACCTTTTTAATTACCCAGGTTGTGTTTTTAATGATGAATCGTTAAATTTACGCAGGCGATACAACGTATAAACGATTGTCCTAAATATTGTACAGAATAATAAAATATATATTTCAGACTTTACAAAAAAACCCTTAAACTGGGCTAAAGCAAGGCGTTCATATATAAAATTTTGAGTGTGGCCTTCGTACTGTCTACTGATACGATTTTTTCAATTTAAATGGCTTTCAAATTAAAAAAAACTCGTCGACGTGGCGTCACGCATTTCAGGAGTTCTCAAAAAAGCTTTTAGACTAAGGGTAAAATAAGGGTTGAAATTATTAAGTTTTTTTTTGTAACTCTTTAACCAGTGGCCCAATTAGCTTGAAACTTACATGTATTTTAGGATTAAACAAAATTTTCCTGAAAATGGTGTAAATTGGGTTATTAAATTTTGTGATTCGTAATAAACTATAAAGTAATAATGATACTTACACGTGTCTTTTATTTTTACAAAACTACCCCTAGGATATGTTAGGGTGTGCAATCAATTTCTACGCGCAGGCGAAACCGCAGAGGGGCAGCTAGTTATTTATACATTGCTGCCATCTAATAGGAAGGTCATTTATGCCTTTGCGATAGAACTCTGGTGATCTACATAGATTCGACAAACTGTGTGAAAGCATTTTGTACTGCCTCCTGGGAAGAAAACTTTTTATCGCGTAGAAAATTGTCCAAATCACGAAAAAAATGGAAGGCCGTTAGAGCAAGATCTGGCGAATACGGAGGGTGACGAATGGTTTCTAATTGCTGTTCCTGTAGAGTTAAAACGGTTTCTCGTGCTGTATGAGGTCTTGCGTTATCATGGAGCAATAATGGTGAAGATCGATTCATGAGTCGGGCCTGTTTCACTGCTAGTTTTGCTATCATTGTTAGGAGTTCGGCACAGTAGACATATGCCGTTATTGCTTGACCAGATCGGAGAACCAGATAGTGAATAACACCATGCTGAGACCACGCACGTAGTTATTTAGTACAAAGATATTGATGCTACTTAATACACCTGGATTATTTACTTTATTGTGTAATATAAGATAGTAATAGATTCCAAGTTGTAGCTTACGTCTTAGCTCCAACGTATCCACCCCCACCATTCCAGATACAAATAGAGATGGATAGTATCCATGTTGACTTCTATACACGTACCGCTGTATTCTTTCCAGCATCAATGTATATTTTGCTTCACGCGGGTCCCGCACTATGGCGCTATACTCTAGCTTACTGCGGACAAAAGCATTATATAACATGATGGGCACCCTAGGATCTAGAAATTTTGCAGCGGTTCTCATGATGAACTCCAAGATGTTACTCGCATTCTTTCACAAGGAAATCACGTGCTTGCGAAAGTCAAGAGGTGAGTCCATAACGAGCCCTCGGTCACGAATCTCACCAACTCTATCCAAGACCTCACCGTCTAACGTATACGGCGGTGCTAAAGGTTGCTGCAGTCTAGAAAAGGTGACGAGCTTGCACTTGGAGACATTGAAAGCCAGCCTGTTTGATCGGCTCCACCTTACGACCGAATCTATGTCCTTCAGATTCAGATTCAGATCGTTTGTACATCATACAAATAAAAAATTACAAAATAATGTTACTTAAATTAAGTAATGATGCTATGACTCGTCCAAAACACGCTAAATGCAATTAAGTGATGATGCTATGACTCGTCCAAAACACGCTAAATACAATTTTGTCTTCTTCATCGCCATACACTCAGAAGCCTGACCAATCGAGAGGATGATCTTTAGATCATCGGCAAACATAAGACAGTCACATGCGTTAAGTACCTGAGGCAAGTCGTTTATCATGGCTAAGAAAAGAGTTGGGCCAAGTGTCCTTGGCTTACCTCAGATCTTGTGTAGAACTCATCCGACTGATACATACTCAGCTGCACATATTGCCTTCAATCTTTAAGGTAATCAGCGAAGAATTTTATCAGATGGGGCGTACAACCGAGCAAAGACAGTTTCCCTAATAGTATGTCGTTGTCAACAACATCGAATGCACGCCTGAAATCAAGATATACAGCGTCAACCTGCCTTCCCACGTCTATTTGCGTCGCCACATAGTCCACAAAAAAGCCATGCTGTTTGTCACTCAGACTGACTTCCAGCTGGCGGGCTAAGTAGTAATTTAGGATCGATTCGAAGGCTTTACCAAACACAGTCAAGACACTATCGGTCTAAAGTTTGCTACGTCAACTGACGAGCTAATTTTGATCACAGGGGTTACTCTTGAAATGTTCTTTGGGTAACGACAAGAGCATAGAGAAAAATGAAAGAGGTGGCTTTGTATGTTTGAGATGCAGTCCTTAACTAGAAAAAAAAAACATTTTATTTACCTAAAAAAATCCAAGAACATAACAAAAAAAGTGTATAGGTACATTAATAGGAAGGGTAAAAAGGTGTCCTTAACTCAGCATTTTGCAGTATTAGGCATTTGCCCTAAGGGCCCTAACTGAAAACCAGCGCAGTATTGGACTGCGCTGGTTTTCAGTTAGGGCCCTTATGGAAAATGGGTTTTTTTAGAAAAGGCGGAATTGCATCTGGACCAGCAGCTGCTGATGGTTTTAGCCGACGTACAGCTTGGCGGACATCAGCTACAGAGACGTAGTCCACAGCAATGGTTTGTGCATCTCCGGTATCGGTACCTTGTGCTTTCCCAGCATCGAGCACAAGGACATCGCTGAGGAAAACGGAGCTGAAGCCTGTCACCGTCTTGCCATTAAGCACGTATTCTCTTATCTGTGCCCTCTGCTTTCATCTATCTATCACATGTTTCCAAAATTGCTTGGGATTACGGCGGATATTGGATCATATCGATCTGATATAAAGTTGGTACGCATCATCTATGAGAGATTTAGAAAGAGTCCAGTAGTATTTAATCATGGGTTGTTATCCAGCGATCAACATGGTCCAATTAAAACAGGTTTTTTTAAGCTCAAGCTCAGCTTTGGAAGTGCAAGCTCAGCGCTTCCAGCGCTTCGTAAACAACAATAATGTCGGGCGCGGCGTGACGTCACTAATTGAACTGAAAGCGTAATTACGTCAATCTGACACAATCCCTCCGCCTCGCCTCAGCTGTTTACAGATGTTACAATTTCATGATTGCTAGCTAGCTATTGCAAAGCCATGGCATGGGCCAGACTCACGAGCTTTTAAAAAGGAAGCAAAGTCCCTTTTTTACGCACATTCGCTTGAAGTAGCAAGTAAAATATTACAATGTTCACATATATAAACGCTGATTTGGTCTAAAATAAATGACAACGCTAGTCGCGTAGATGATCTACTCCGTACCTAGCTTTAGCTCTAAGTCGTAGCCTTAGCTGCACGTGTCGTTTAATAGATCTTGCAAGGTCTATAAACAGCAGGCCATTGAGAGAGCACGACCTATTGAATGTACAAATAACAAGAGTGTATTGTTCTGATGAACGAACTAAATCGGCGAATATTCATTATTTTGGATCCGTTTCTCTCTCTCTATTGCACCCTCATGTGCAATATTCAAAAAACACCTACACTCAGGAGCTTCACTATACAAATGCAAGAAGAGCCAAGTGACAGCTCAAACATACACGAAGTAAGAATATACACAGATGGCTCTAAAATTAAAACAGGTAACGTTCTCGGAAGATCTCAACATCCACAAAACAACAGCAAAGGGCGCCCACAACTCAATGTTCCAGGGGGAATGTGTGGGTATAATCCAGGCTGCGACCGCAGTGCTACGAAGAAGGTAACTGACCAAAAAATCAGGATCCTCTCAGACAGTACGGCAGTACTACAGGCGCCGAACAAGAGAGAACACAACTCGGGTCTTACCATACAGTGCCACCATCTGCTAGATAGAACAAGTAAGTCCAATAGAGTCACTCTACAATGGATAAAAGGACACAGCGGATCTAGAAGGAATGACGAAGCTGATGCACTGGCGAGGAGAGGTTCAGAGTGGCAACCGGCAGGGCCCAAACCAATAATTCCCCTACTATTCAGTCAAGTCCGCACATGGATCCGTCAACGTATAGACAAACAACACCAAGACTATTGGGCAAGTATTCCGGATTGTAGGCAGTCGAAAAAACCTTCCCGGCTTTAAACCCCAGATTCTCACGAAAACTCCTCAATCTGAAACGTGAAAAACTACGGCTAATCGTCGGTATTGTCACAGGGCATCGTGTGCTTAAATAACACATATTTAATCTGGGTATCACGGATAGCCCTCTATGGAGAGGATACATGAACGCAGAGGAGACAGCCACGCATGTGCTTGTAGAGTGCGATAGCATAGCTTCTCAACGACTACACTCGGGATACAGAGACACCTAGGGAGACATGCACCGGCGTCAGCGAGCTGCTGGTTTTCCTGGAGGACATCGGGTGGTTAGATTAGCAGCCCCCCACCCGAAACGCAAAAAGGGCCCACCTGTGGCCTAGTTGCGGAAACCAGTCCAGAAACAAGTAACAAGTAACGCTCTGCTCGACACCCGAAGCAACTGTTCAAGGCGTGTGGTTAACAGGCTGAGTGGTGGAAATGCCGACGCTTTTAGCATATTAGAGGAGAGGAAGATAGTTCGTCATTCGTATACAGTAGGGCACTATTTTCTACGGGGGAATAATGAACTTAGGATGAAAAAAAAGTAATGATGTATATTTTCTTTGGACGAGATTTACTGTCTCTTAACGAGACTTAACGAGTTTTCTTGTCTCTGAATCCGAGTGCGGATTCCCGTACATTATGAGAGCGCGTGAATTATACAATTTGATAGATAGATAAGGTTTTTATTTACGACTTCAGACACACACATACATATCAGACTACAGCAATTATACAGGATGGTAGTTAAAATAAACAATAATAAAAATACAGTTGACTTAGTAATAAAAACAAATTATAACATAATTAAAATCTAAGTAAAATGTCTGTGTGTGCTGCAGTACGTCAAAAAGGCAATGGCTCAGCGGAATATTTTGCTCAAGAAGCAAAAACACTGATTTTCAGCCATAACCCATTGAGAGCAAGCAGAACGAGTTTCAAGTGTAATGTGTACTGAAGTGTTTGTGTTTGTGTAGTAATAATGGAGTCCAATAGGGTGTAGCAATATTGGCGTTTCCTTGTAATGTACCTACGTGGCAACAAGGCGAAGCGATAACAGAAGGTAGTGTTATTTTTGGCAAACGAAGCGCTTATACCCTCAACTTGTTTATATAACAAAAACTTTTTAAAATGTAATTTAGAGGTATATGTAAACTTGGTTTTATACGGATTGGGGAAGGAATATTGTTCCAGCACTTCGTAGCCGAGTATCTAAAACTTCCTCTGAAGGCTGCGGTTTTGTGATCGTGATAGAACAGTGCAGATCTAACTGAGCGTAACGACCTTTTATCGAAAGGAAATTAAGTTTCAATATGTTAGTTTTTCTTCAAATTACCCAAACCAATTGTATGTTTTTAATTAAACAGATTATTTGCCAGATTTTTAAGGTATTTATGTAAATGATTATTAATTATATTTTATGAAAAGTACCAAAAGTGATGTAAATGACTAACAATTACAGGCCAACAGGGTGTATGTATATATGTACTAACTTTAGCTATATAATTAGATCTTAAGCTACGTACATTTAAGCTATAAATAAAAGCAATGAATTATTAATTTTTAGATGTTCACTTCGCAGAGCTTAACATCAGTTAAATTGATATTTGCATCGTCAAAGTCAAAGTCAAAAACTCTTTACTTCTCTCTTTTTTTCTCATGTTTTACGTTGGATGGACCGGCGCGGTGCGCGGCGGCCGGCGGTTGACGAATTAGCCTCTCGTAAGAAGCCAGTTCTCGAGTACTAATAAAGTGAGCAATGGAGCTCTCATCTCATTCATTAGCAAATCTAATAAATATTCAGCGATGAAAAATCGTCTCCATCATTAATAAGGAAGGCAAACATCAGAGACTCGCTGCTCCAAGCGCCATTTATCTTGCATCTCATTACCACGAGTCGGTTGATTCTAATAGTTGCGGAGCGAGAGCGGCAGCGCGCGCCCGTCCCGCCGCCGCCCCGCCTCCTATATGCATATTAATCTACAATACGTGCGAGGCACATGTAAGCACATCGCGCGCCCCAGTATCACTGCTAAATAATCTGTGGGATCTCTGCTTTGTAAGTCAAAAGTGATGACGACAGAGTTCTCTGGTATTCTGCCTGTGTCCACTTTCGATAGATGACAATGATTTGATTGCTGTAAGTGATACTGGGCTCGTACGATCACCGTCGCAATATGTTAGTCGTAGCGGTGGAGTCTCCGCTGCGGCCTGCGGGCGACGCGACGCGGCTCAATTCCTCCGAGAAACGATCCCGCTAATCCGCGACGAGCTCCGCCGAAATATTTCGTTAAAACTTAGTTGCGGATAAAATACTAATCCCCCGAAGCTGGATTGCGACTGCTTTAGAAAACGAGCCTTTCTTTTTATTCCCTTTTTATTAAAATTCTAAACAAACCTCGACAGCCTCTCGTTAAGAGGATAAACGTTTCTGATTATTGCAATGAAACGTCTTCGAAGTCTTGAAGTCTCGTCCAGATTGAAACGGATTGTTATAGTAGCGAAGTTATTATTAAAAGGTAAAGTTTGAACAAGAAAACGATTTCCAAATGGAGTCTATCGTCCAGTGCGGCGCGGCGGCGGCGCGGTGGCGGCGGCGGCGCGGTGGCGGCGGCGCGGCTTATTGAATACAAATTGAATGTTAGCGGTATTGTGGCAACACAATGGCGGCGGCTTAGCGGCGGAGTGATTGCCTCGCTGCAGTCGCGGGTTCAGGAAGAACCCGATCCCATTACATTGTGGAGGTGCTTTGCTCGATTCGCTAAACCTTTAAGCAGTTTGGGATTATTTTGTTTAATCTAGTCAGGGTAGGTATATTCGTATATTCTTTAAATGAGTTTAGATTAGAATACCGTTTCCAGTGAAAGGTCCTGCCCGGAGATAAGTTCGCACAAAACGATGCCGTCACAGAACCCTTATAATCTAACTCGCGAAAGATCAAAACTTTGTAAGTTTCCCTCCATATCACTTCCACCGCAGCCTACCCCCGCGCCCCCCACGCCCCCTGACAGATGCCTCGGGAGGCTGAACGCCTCTCACATTATCGTCAACTTTTTTTGCGTAAATGGATACAAGTTTTTTGTCCGTCCCTACGTCCAACCCGACGAAGTCAAAAGCTTGCAAAATAAATTGAATGCGGCTTGTGGCAACCTTTTACGTTACGGTTAAATGATTTTTTGCTTTCAAATGAGTTGGCTGGATTAAATGTTATGTTGTTTTATTGGTGACCTGTCTTATTAGTCCTGTACTTGCATCTGTCTCTGTGCGGAGCATCCTCTCGCGGTGAGAGTGGTAACTCCAGACGTGGTGTCGATAACTCCAGACGTGGTGTCGATAACCCCAGACGTGGTGTCGATAACTCCAGACGTGGTGTCGATAACTCCAGACGTGGTGTCGATAACTCCAGACGAGATTTCGGTAACTCCAGAGTTGTGTCGATAACTCCAGACGAGGTTTCGGTAACTCCAGACGTGGTGTCGGTAGCTCCGCGAGACTCGTCTTCTCCTACGCTCTATTCGTCCCATTTGTCACTAATCTCGTGAAAAAGACAAAAATTTATATTTTATGCAATATGGAAAGGAAGGACGAAGCGGTTTCACGTCGGCGGTACCTGCGCGACCTCATAACTATCCGTTTCCTTTGCAAACTTATTCGGAACCCTTTTTTGAATGATACCCTAGCGATAGGCCGGCCGCCCCGAGCCGCCCCGAGCCGCCCCGAGCCGCCCCGAGCCTCCCCGAGCCGCGCCATGTTATGACAAACTAATATCAGGAGGGGTGTCCCTTATTACACGTTATTACATTCCACTCGTATGCAAATATTTTCTGATCATATTTTATGACAGAAATGTTTTTCGATCTATAACTAACTTTGATGTAGATTTAGCTAATATATTATATAATATAGTAGCTAATACATACCGGATGAATTTTAGTTAGGTATATGTTATTGTACACCGCGCAGTTCGCTGACGCTCTCGGCCGGCGGCGCGGGCGGCGAGCGGCGTCGTCACAGATCGTTACATCTGTCTCGTTCGATCAACCCCCGCGCTGTTTGAGATCAGCCCTCCTGATTCATTTGCGCCACTCTTGGCGAAAAAGCCGTGTGACAGCGTTAAGCCCATCGTCAACATATCGCTCTTGATGGTTCGCGTCTAGGTGGTCGGTGGGCAATCTCGCATAACATACCCAATTCAACTGAATTGGATATGTTATGCGAGATTGCACCACAACAACTACATCCGAGGTACCTCTAAAGTAACTACTTTAGGTACCTCGGATGTAGTTGTTTCGGTTTGTATCAAATGTTGTAACACCACCTGCACATCGCAGCATTACCAACATGCATTCTCTGCTCTACCACCTGCACATCGCAGCATTACCAACATGCATTCTCTGCTCTACCACCTGCACATCGCAGCATTACCAACATGCATTCTCTGCTCTACCACCTGCACATCGCAGCATTAGCAACATGCATTCTCTGCATTACCACCTGCACATCGCAGCATTAGCAACATGCATTCTCTGCTCTACCACCTGCACATCGCAGCATTAGCAACATGCATTCTCTGCTCTACCACCTGCACATCGCAGCATTAGCAACATGCATTCTCTGCTCTACCACCTGCACATCGCAGCATTACCAACATGCATTCTCTGCTCTACCACCTGCACATCGCAGCATTACCAACATGCATTCTCTGCTCTACCATCTGCACATCGCAGCATTACCAACATGCATTCTCTGCTCTACCACCTGCACATCGCAGCATTAGCAACATGCATTCTCTGCTCTACCACCTGCACATCGCAGCATTACCAACATGCATTCTCTGCTCTACCACCTGCACATCGCAGCATTAGCAACATGCATTCTCTGCTCTACCACCTGCACATCGCAGCATTACCAACATGCATTCTCTGCTCTACCACCTGCACATCGCAGCATTAGCAACATGCATTCTCTGCTCTACCACCTGCACATCGCAGCATTAGCAACATGCATTCTCTGCTCTACCACCTGCACATCGCAGCATTAGCAACATGCATTCTCTGCTCTACCACTTGCACATCGCAGCATTAGCAACATGCATTCTCTGCTCTACCACCTGCACATCGCAGCATTAGCAACATGCATTCTCTGCATTACCACCTGCACATCGCAGCATTAGCAACATGCATTCTCTGCATTACCACCTGCACATCGCAGCATTAGCAACATGCATTCTCTGCTCTACCACCTGCACATCGCAGCATTAGCAACATGCATTCTCTGCTCTACCACCTGCACATCGCAGCATTAGCAACATGCATTCTCTGCATTACCACCTGCACATCGCAGCATTAGCAACATGCATTCTCTGCTCTACCACCTGCACATCGCAGCATTAGCAACATGCATTCTCTGCTCTACCACCTGCACATCGCAGCATTAGCAACATGCATTCTCTGCATTACCACCTGCACATCGCAGCATTAGCAACATGCATTCTCTGCTCTACCACCTGCACATCGCAGCATTAGCAACATGCATTCTCTGCTCTACCACCTGCACATCGCAGCATTAGCAACATGCATTCTCTGCTCTACCACCTGTCATTAATTATAGTTCCTGTTTTTTTAATGCGATGCCACTTTTGCTTAGACATACAACGTGTCTAATATGCGAATATCACTTTGAAATTTAATTTATTTAAGTACTCCTCCAAATATAGCCTCTTTCAAAACCTGTGTCTCTTTTATGTCGTTAATAGTCGTTATCCATGTGAAAGTACGAGAGTACCGTCTGAATGCTTATCAGTAAACTTTACATCAGCACTGGATCTAGTGACATTAAGGTCCGCTGGGGACTCGAACCCGCGGCCCTCACATTTACATATTAATCTATTAAGTTCTTCAGGAGGGATTCGAACCGATCTACTTCATTCCTCCACCATTGTTCCTTTGTGGGGCCGGGGAAGTGTCTCCTTTTTATATTGTTTTCCAGAGCCGCGCCCGCGCCGCGCCGCTCCGCGCCGTCGCATCCACACAACTTATTAAAATGATCTTCAAATTAAATCTGAGTAATACAAGGGCACATGAAGGGAACGCAAGAAGTTTGTGCAGCGACCGAATTTATCTCAATATTTAAAAAGTTTGGGAAAAAATTGCAGGGAAATATTTGTAGCAGCTTTTTAGAGAAATGAAAATAATCTTTAGACATGAGAGCGGAAACCCCAAAATATGTACAAACTTACGCCTTTTACTGAAATGTATTGAAGTGTAGCATTTTATTATTATAAAAAAATGCTACAAATTATTATAATAAAGTGAAATATTTTTTTAAATATAAACAAACAAACACAACGTTAGGCGCCCTAAACAATGGGCGCCGAACATTTGTCTCAATAAGTACAACTTTGATAAGAAAACAGTGTGGCATATGAAATATCGGCGAGCGAAATGAACCGCGATTTATCCTTGAAAAAATCACGCTTAGATTTAATTTAATCAATGCATTAATTTCAGCCAACTATAAATTATAATACAAAAAACAAGTTAGAGTGTCCGTAGTTGAGTCTATTGTAGACAAAAAAGAACTAAAAATTTAAAAATAATTGAAGGAGGCGCATAAAGATTCACAATAGGTATTGTGAGATGATGAACCAAGAGATATAAGTGCGTCTGAGGGTGTTTCTCATCTATTGTTCAGTAAGACAAGTTTTAATTCAAACAAGGGTTTTGGCATCCCCTCGAAGCCGGCGCCCGGGGCAAGCGCCCCTGCTAGAGCTACACCCTCCTAGATACGACAGTGTCAGCTATAAACAAGTTTCCCTTACCTCATCTCTCGTCTTACAAAATTATCTCGTGATATATTAGACAAACAACGAAGGGAACGTTATAAAGATTGATTACTTTGGGCTCAAAATTTCAATAACCATCTATAAAACAGTTTTCATATCAAATAATAAAGTGATAGGTAGTAATTGAGTACCTACCTATCTCTACCCGCCTGAAGCGTTCCTGTACTCAATCGGCTCGCGTGTGGCGGGCTCTGGCGGCGTGCGACAGAACATCATAAACATTCATTGAAACTACGTAAAACGAATAATCAACGAGTTCCGTGAATTGGACCGTCCGTCTTCAAATCAGCCGCGAAGAAATCAATGATCAACAGAGTTCGGGATTAAGTGGCGCGCATCATAGCGCGCGCAGAGCTGTGCGCGTGCGCAGGCGCCACAAACCGAGTCCGCCGATTTAGCGAGATTACGATGTGTGTGCACTACCTTCTCCTAAATACTACCTATACTACCTACTCCTAATACCACCTCCTCCAGTGCACCGCAGAAATATACAGTAGGGCTGGGTTTCCTAAAAAAACCAGAACTTATTCACACTTGGTCGCGTTTCTTTGTATTTTTCAATGTTAGAAATTAATTTCACAAACTTGTATTTATGTATTTATTCAAACTTGACTTACAGAATATAATACATAACAAAACGTAAACATTATTAAAAAATCTAAAGCAGGTCCCTACGTAAAATTTTATAAAACACTAGCAAACCCGGCGAACTCCGTTTCGCCACCAGATTGTAGTACATGCTATGTATCAGAGATGACGCTGTATGTGAAAAAAGATTTTCCCGCTTTTCTTTTTAAATTTTTCCTGAATTTTCTTTGATATAAACCTCACGGAGCCCGAGACCTTTCCAACGAATGCAAAACCGTGGAAATCGGTTCGTGCGTTCTGGAGTTATAGCGTCAGGAAGGAAAACCCGACTTATTTTTATATAGTAGATAAATAAATATAAATATACACATAACGTAAAAACATTAGTTAAAATTAAATAATAAGCCTCTGTAAAACAAATACTTAGTCATAGACAGAATATAATAACAGGTCAAATTGTAAACTCCAAAATATGGACATGTTACAAAAAAAAAATGCATCTACTCTAATAGTCAACAGTAGAAACTACAGCTCTAAAAGGACAATAAAAAACGAGACCATCAAATGATGGTGTATTTAGCGAAGCTGTCAAAGAATAATGTACAGCCTAGGTGTATGAATAAAAGAAAGTGGTGTTAGTTAGGTATAGCGTCACTAGACTAGACTAGACTAGACTAGACTAGACTAGACTAGACTAGACTAGACTAGACTAGACTAGACTGACTCAGGAACGGCTGCACCGAGTTTAAACATATTTGATATGTTGGTTTGTCTCCGTCCCAAACAGCAGAATAATTAATTAAACTTATTAAATATTCACTAAAGAAAAATATGATGTAAATGAAAGATTATTCGACTTTTTTCGAAATTTTTCAAAAAACATGAAACCTACAGAAATTTCAAAAACGGTTTAGAGAAGTACAAACTGATATTTTTTAATTGAGACCCCGCTCGGTGAGATACATAGATTATTGCTTTATATACAGGGTGAATATTTTTTGTTGCCCAACAATCCTATTTCTTACTGTGATCAAGACTCTTTGAAGCCAACTGAAGTTAGTTGAGAATAGAAACTACGCACGGTAAGTCACAAGACCGGGCACCTTATGCAGGGGGCATAAGATAAATTTTACAGTTTTTGTATTGTGGCGGCCTCCTGCCATAGATACTGTACCTAGAAGCAAAAGTGCCTACCTAAATCATATTGGCATCGATAATCTCCTACAATAATTAGAACAAAAACAAATAATAATAAAATAAATTATTTTAAATTGATTTGAAGACATTTTTTATCAAGAAGTTCATAAATTGCATCTAACAATCTAGAATTTTCTCAGCGCAGCAGACATAAGAATGACCTGAAGATATTAGAATCGAATTCGAAGTTATAAATTAAAACTTGTAAGTTAAAACTTGTAAGTTAAAACTTGTTTTTATCTACTTTTTTTCAGCAGGTTTCTTTAAAGCATTCAATTTGAAATGGGGAGAATGTATGGACACTTTCAAACCATCGCCCCGCCCGTCCGTCGTTTCTGATCTAGATTCACCTTCTGACGATTGCAGTTATTCAGGGACACTCTAGCAAGCTGTGTGGTGCCGGCTTAGAATTTGTACCACCCTAATTCTTTCCGCGGGTGTCATAAGAGGCGACTAAGGGATAATCCACTGGAGGCGGGCAGCAGCGCATCCTGCAGAACAATTCTTCTACCGATCTGCGATCCCCAACCCGCATGCCCCGCGTGGGGATTATGGGCATTACCCCCCGTCAGAAAAAAGACAATAAGGCGCTTATCAGGGAGAGGCCTGGGTCCAGCAGTGCACCAACATAGGCTGTGGAGGAGGAGGGACACTCTGTTATAAATAAATATAATACCGTAACAGTCTCTGCCCGCGGCTTCGTTCGCCTTGTTTCTATGGAAACGTTTAATGGTTATTTATACCGCATAGTATTTGATTTATGGAATCAAAAAATGCATATGTTTTATTAGTTACCAGTATGCAAAACGTCAGCCCGACCCGTGCAGTAGCGTCGCCCGACCCGTGCAGTAGCGTCGCCCGACCCGTGCAGTAGCGTCGCCCGACCCGTGCAGTAGCGTCGCCCGACCCGTGCAGTAGCGTCGCCCGACCCGTACAGTAGCGTCGCCCGACCCGTGCAGTAGCGTCGCCCGACCCGTACAGTAGCGTCGCCCGACCCGTGCAGTAGCGTCGCCCGACCCGTACAGTAGCGTCGCCCGACCCGTACAGTAACGTCGCCCGACCCGTGCAGTAGCGTCGCCCGACCCGTGCAGTAGCGTCGCCCGACCCGTGCAGTAGCGTCGCCCGACCCGTACAGTAGCATCGCCGGACCCGTACAGTAGCGTCGCCCGACCCGTGCAGTAGCGTCGCCCGACCCGTACAGTAGCGTCGCCCGACCCGTACAGTAGCGTCGCCCGACCCGTACAGTAGCGTCGCCCGACCCGTACAGTAACGTCGCCCGACCCGTGCAGTAGCGTCGCCCGACCCATGCAGTAGCGTCGCCCGACCCGTGCAGTAGCGTCGCCCGACCCGTACAGTAGCGTCGCCCGACCCGTACAGTAGCGTCGCCCGACCCGTGCAGTAGCGTCGCCCGACCCGTACAGTAGCGTCGCCCGACCCGTGCAGTAGCGTCGCCCGACCCGTACAGTAGCGTCGCCCGACCCGTACAGTAGCGTCGCCCGACCCGTACAGTAACGTCGCCCGACCCGTGCAGTAGCGTCGCCCGACCCGTGCAGTAGCGTCGCCCGACCCATGCAGTAGCGTCGCCCGACCCGTGCAGTAGCGTCGCCCGACCCGTACAGTAGCGTCGCCCGACCCGTACAGTAGCGTCGCCCGACCCGTGCAGTAGCGTCGCCCGACCCGTACAGTAGCGTCGCCCGACCCGTACAGTAGCGTCGCCCGACCCGTACAGTAACGTCGCCCGACCCGTGCAGTAGCGTCGCCCGACCCGTGCAGTAGCATCGCCCGACCCGTGCAGTAGCGTCGCCCGACCCGTACAGTAGCGTCGCCCGACCCGTACAGTAGCGTCGCCCGACCCGTACAGTAGCGTCGCCCGACCCGTACAGTAACGTCGCCCGACCCGTGCAGTAGCGTCGCCCGACCCGTGCAGTAGCGTCGCCCGACCCGTACAGTAGCGTCGCCCGACCCGTACAGTAACGTCGCCCGACCCGTACAAACATACAAACATTTGCATTTATAACATTACTGTGATAATGAGGTTTCTTTCCTGTAAAACCCTTGTTTCGGTGAGCAATCTTTCAATCGCGGACGTATGATTGTGCAAACAAGGATGTTCAAGTTCATATCTAAAGATCTGTACGATAAGGAGAATAATCTAGGAAAAAAAATATAAGACATAATGTGTAGTGTAGTATTAAGTGTGTCTAAAAGTTGTAGCGGCGGTAATCCGCGGGCTGATCCATCTGTGCATCTGTCGCGACAAACAAGTTGTAGCGGCGGTAATCCGCGGGCTGATCCATCTGTGCATCTGTCGCGACAAACAAGTTGTAGCGGCGGTAATCCGCGGGCTGATCCATCTGTGCATCTGTCGCGACAAACAAGTTGTAGCGGCGGTAATCCGCGGGCTGATCCATCTGCGCATCTGTCGCGACAAACAAGTTGTAGCGGCGGTAATCCGCGGGCTGATCCATCTGCGCATCTGTCGCGACAAACAAGTTGTAGCGGCGGTAATCCGCGGGCTGATCCATCTGCGCATCTGTCGCGACAAACAAGTTGTAGCGGCGGTAATCCGCGGGCTGATCCATCTGTGCATCTGTCGCGACAAACAAGTTGTAGCGGCGGTAATCCGCGGGCTGATCCATCTGCGCATCTGTCGCGACAAACAAGTTGTAGCGGCGGTAATCCGCGGGCTGATCCATCTGCGCATCTGTCGCGACAAACAAGTTGTAGCGGCGGTAATCCGCGGGCTGATCCATCTGCGCATCTGTCGCGACATACAAGTTGTAGCGGCGGTAAACCGCGGGCTGATCCATCTGCGCATCTGTCGCGACAAACAAGTTGTAGCGGCGGTAATCCGCGGGCTGATCCATCTGCGCATCTGTCGCGACAAACAAGTTGTAGCGGCGGTAATCCGCGGGCTGATCCATCTGCGCATCTGTCGCGACAAACAAGGTTGTAGCGGCGGTAATCCGCGGGCTGATCCATCTGCGCATCTGACGCGACAAACAAGTTTAGAGACCCCCTTCCAACATAAATCTCTATCGCATCTGTCCCGGGATACAGAGCCTTCGGTAAATCATTTTAGGTGAACGGAACAAGAGCACCTCGCGAGCCTGGATCTCGGCCGGTGGACGGCGGCGGAGCCCTCTGGCTGGAAACCACGCCCTCGCTAAACTTGATCGCTGTTATTGGGAACAAATACTCCAATTTTGCTCGTGAATTTGTTTGACAAGTTTTGGGTGGTGCTTAATTTGTTCCGAATACTTCTTTAATTATCAGATAATAAAATAACAAGTTGTTGGTTCGTCATAAAATATTGAAAAACAAATATTCTGAAATTCAACCAAATATGTAATTCTGGAAGTCAATAAAGACTAGACTAAGACATTCGAAATCGAGAGTCTTGGAATGCATTGATAACCGTTGCACGTCCACCGCATGTGGCCTCCGCCAGCGAACCTTCGCGCCTCCGACAGAGGCGGCGCCGGACGTAAGGGCCCGCTAAATGATTCACATTCCTCACGCAGCATCAACACAACACCGACAACCCTTAAAGGAATCGATCTCGTGGAGCTCTGGGCGTCGACGTGAAAGATAAAAGGCTTAAAGAATATTAGAGGGAATTCGCGTACTTTGACACATTTCGTGAGTGTCGTAGTGCGCGAGATTGGCCTCGTTTGAGACGCGTGCTCCGCGCGAGTTGGTGCTCCGCGCGAGTCGGTGAACGGATATAATTCAGCATTATTGAAGGCACACATGAGTAGGCACTTCCACAATATTCGCGACTTTTATGTTACGTGCTCCGAAAATTATTATCATAATCCCCCTTTGAATCCATCTCGACTTGTGACATTTGTATCAGCAGATAGACATGTGAGCCGTGCCCCTCTGCCCCCACCCCGCCCCGCTCACCTCTGCCCCCGCGTCACCGTCGGTCCTCTGTGCTACCGACATACGCTGACAAGTCCTGGTATAAAGGTTCCTGGTTAGCCAGGTACCTTTGTAATGACTGCTTGGGCTAGTTACACGCTTCCGTATTTCATAGGCTATTACTTTCCCGAGACTATTGGCTCTATTGGTTCTCGTCGAATCGTTCGTATATTTCGGCAAATATTTATTGTTCGCTTGTCGTAAATTACGATTGTTTGTAGGTTGTCGCCATACAGCCTCCCTTTATTGGGAAGTATCTAGAGCACGACCATTCACAAAAAATGTAGTATAGCAGGAAGTGACAACCATGAGCTAAACTACTATGCGGCGCCGCGGGACCTGCAGGTGGACATGTGCGCCGTGCCCCTCTGCCCCCACCCCGCGCGCCGCCGCGGGACCTGCAGGTGGACATGTGCGCCGTGCCCCTCTGCCCCCACCCCGCGCGCCGCCGCGGGACCTGCAGGTGGACATGTGCGCCGTGCCCCTCTGCCCCCACCCCGCGCGCCGCCGCGGGACCTGCAGGTGGACATGTGCGCCGTGCCCCTCTGCCCCCACCCCGCGCGCCGCCGCGGGACCTGCAGGTGAACATGTGCGCCGTGAAACTGTTAATTTGTTTATACAACAATGTTCGTATTGAGTAAGATTGTGTCGTTAACAGAATTTCCATTCACATTACGAAACTATCAAATGGGCAACGATAACTGTTAAATAGCTATCAATAGATAAAAATCATTAACAACTAAGACGTTGAGAATTTCACGACAGATGTACCTAAACGCGTAAATGTTGACGAAAAACGCAAAAAAAACTAGTTTATTTCGAGAATGGCGTTATGAAAAAGCTACTCTTTATAAATTTGTCGAGGTTTAGGACACCATAGCATATTTTAAGCGATAAGGCCGCCAGTTCCATTGCTGTCAATCAGGCTCTGGCACTCGAAGCGCATAGAGCCGAAGTCGGACTGCTGATCGGGCTCAAGCACTCGAAGCGTTTAGGGCGGAGGTCATGTCATCTGAGGGACAACCTCAGGGGACAACGGACAGCCTCACCCAAGGGACAGCCTCGTGGGACAAGGGACAGCCTTGCAGGACAAGGGACAGCCTCATGGGACAAGGGACAGCCTCGCGGGACAAGGGACAGCCTTACCTATGGGACAGCCACGTGGGACAAGGGACAGCCTAACCCAAGGGACAGCCTCGCGGGACAAGGACAGCCTCGCAGGACAAGGGACGCCTCACCCAAGGGACAGCCTCACCTAAGGAGCAGCCTCCAGGAACTCTTTGCCTCTTTTCGAATAGATGAGATTAAAAATATATTGAAGAAGTTGTTTTAATGTTTGTTTCATTCATTTGGGTTCTTCTGCTTCCTGTGAGGGTTAACTAACACCCCGCGTTCGATTTTTGTACATAAACTAAAACGTTAATTCCTTGCACTTCTTCATATAACGCGTTACTTTGATGTTTTTGATCAAAGAATTTGGTCATCGATGATTGTTTCTTTTTTAACCGACTTCAAACAGGAGGAGGTTCAAAATTCGGCTGTATGTTTTTTTTTATATGTATGTATGTTACTTGATATCTCCGGCTACGGGTAACCGATTTTACAGGTTATTTCACTATTGTATAATTATAGAATGATCCCGAGGTAGTCCATAACATGTTTATTCCCGAGGGATTAGTATATATCTCGTTAAACTTAAAAAGCAACATAATATTTTTGGAGAATCACGACTAGCTAACAGTTTTGGTGATATCTGCGCCAATTGTTAAAATCTAATCTAAACATCAAAATCTATTTTGATGATTCATTCGTTGTTGTATAAAAATGTACTTTGAGGTGGTCTCCTATAAGTTTGATTCTCGAGGAATCGCTATATGCGCCGTAAAACGTAGATTTGTAAAATAATTTCATTAACACCTAATGGTTTCCATGGCAACGGGCGTTAACAGTTTCATACTGTGTCATCAAACTAAATTAGACTTGAATTGAAAATTCAAAGTGCTTTATTTCTTTAGACCTTACAGGACTCTTGGACACGTGACAAAATTCAAATTATATAAGTAAAACTAGAAAATAAAGTGATCACTTTGATTTTTGCTCACCTCAATATTTTTTATAAATTATAACTAGATCTCGCCAGAGTGTACACTCAATTTTTTGCACGTAAGACCTTCGGTCAGGGAAAGTAAGGGAGGAGTGATTTCATTCGTCCGAGACGTAGATTAATATTATCTATAAACCGGAATTTGAAGTCAGTTTATCGTTTTATAAAACACGCCAAATTATTTAATGTAGTTTGGTGCGAACCAGAAATAATTGCAACAAAGCGAGCCTCTGTAGCGAGTAGAGAACAGGTTGGTTCGGTTCGGTAACAAGGTGAACTCAGCAGGTTCCTACGACCAGAACTGGAAATTACAACATGATGAAGACAATTAACTGAATTTCATACGCCCTCGAACTCTCGCCGTAGAGAAGAGAAGGGTCTACGCATGGTCTACGCCGTAGAGGCTCTACGGCGTAGCATGTGTTCGTACCTTCGTCGTCGCGTCGGTTCGGTAAGTATAATAATACAGGTGTTCGGTAGCCCGTGTGCCATAATATATGATAACTAGGAATAGTTGGAACCAAGTGCAATAGCTTGGCGGCTTTTTTAGGGTTCCGTACCCAAAGGGTAAAAACGGAATCCTATTACTAAGCCTCCGCTGTCCGTCCGTCCGTCTTTCACGTACGACTGGCTGTATCTCATGATGTAAGTAAGAGGTAGACAGTTGAAGTATTCAGATAATGTTATTTCTCTTGCCGCTATAAATAAAAATAAAATAAATATGCGAATTAAACAACCATACAAATAACGTGTTTTCTTTGGCAATTTTGCTCTTGGTTTGTCAAGGCTGTATCTCTTGTTGAACCACAAATAGGTAAAAATATGAGTTAAATTTTAAAACTCAAAGATTTTAAAGACTAATGTTAATTTATTGCTATTACTCTCTGATTGAACATGATCATGATGTAATTTTTATCAGTGAACCCAATGCAAACTCGTAATTCGCTTTTCGTATTAGTGTTCACATTTGAAATCAATTATTATCGTACACTTTGAATTCGATATTTTGTTTTTAATGACTCTAACTCGATATTAATACAAGCTTCACTACGCGGGTCTCCTAAATGTTGGATATTACGGTCGGACCACGTCACAATATCATCCCTTTCCTATAACAGGGCAGCTGCATTCTCTGTAAGTCTGCTCTTGATAACATTGAACATGTATAAATTTTGAACTGCATTTGAACTGCCATAGCAATCAATTATGTATTGACATTTTCGCAAAAATAAATTTAATTGTCTTTTATCACCGGTAAAATTTGGGATTATTTGCACTATTTCTCTTGGAATTGCATTTATCTCTGTTTCACTCGTCATTTATACCGCGTATTTTAATCCTACAACACAGCGCTATAAACTTTGCAGAGAAATACACTTTCTTAACTCACAATCCTTCTAAGATAAAATACACGACACAACAATTAAATGGCACACAGAAATACCGTAAAATAGACACAAATAAAACAAGCATACATTTTTCAATCACGAAAAATTTGGATTTTTTTTTAATTAATTGTAATTATTTCAATGTAGGTACCATTAATTTTTTGGTAAACATCAAATAGCAAAGTCTCTAACCAGCACCTATACTACATATTGGTTAACTTGACAACCGCTCGAAGCCCTCGGTGCGCGAGTCACACTCGCACTTGACGGATCTTGTTTTTATTTAATGCTCGTCGATATTTCGCTATTCATGGACCGAGTTATTTTGCAGTTGTATAGAGGATGGTGAATCCCGAGGTGGTATCATACATCACATCACATCACATCACATCACATTACATTACATTACATTTTTATTCCCGAGTGATTAGTATTACTCCTCCGAAACTTGAAAAGAAAACAGTTTTTTCTTATTTACCTTTTCTTTCGATTTTAAGTTTAATTAATATAATTTTATTGCTTTATTAAGTGCGCAATTTTCGACGAAATAACTTTCATTTTTAGGTAGTTTGTTATGATTCTATTAGCAAATGCCTATTATTAGCTCTCTGTGTCTATATTAATTTTTTATTGTAATTAGTTAAGCTTGTGGCAATCCGAATTAAATAAATAAATAAATAAGTTTTAAGTTATGGGATTCGAAGTCGGTTATTACAATCAAATTGTAATAAACCGCTTCTTGGAACAGCTAAAACGCCATTTTTTCGTTTATCTGTTTTCATGATGCCACGCGATTTAATTTGTTTTGGATATTACGATGCCAAAACAAATATATGTACATATACCTACTATGTCATTGAAGTTTTTCTACGGTGTCGAGGGATTAAGGATGTAAAAATGTATTGTTATGCAAACATAGTAAATAGTCAATAGCTCAAAAGCTATTGATTCATCGGTTTCTGAAACTCGGAGGGTGTTTCTGCTTATCTGTGGAGGGACCGATACACGGTTCCACGGATCATCAACGGAGGCGTTGATGATCGTATATCGTTCCCTCCACAGAAGATAGTTTTTCGACAAAGCACTAAAATTTATTAGTTATCCTTATGCTTTCTGAAATTGTCTATTATCTTCTACACATTATATATTATCTTCTACACATTATATGTATTTTTATTGTATTATTCTTATTGAAGAATACTCAGAGAAACAAACTTCTGCTCACTATACAAAACCGTTGGCAGGTTTGAAGATGCAGAGAGCAGGGAGCTTGAGAGTGGACCAGTAGGTATAGGCTGTGGAGGTGTCCGGGCGAGCGATGGTCTTGTTTATTTCCTAATGTAAGTCAGTAAAGTTGTATTGTCTTGCGTAGGTTTATCCTAAATATTTTTAATTTACAGCTGAATAAGTGGGGTCGCGTGCTGGACCTGGTTGTCCTTGCCCGTCGACGCGGCTGCCTGCCTTCCTGAAAACTGCAAGATGTCGGCAATCAGCGGCGGTTTATTTCGCTGCCATTGTTTATGGAGAACAATAGTTCCGCAAATGGCGTATTCAAGCGTAATGGATATATCTTTTGTTGGGCATCCAATTACAGGATGCTTACATTCTGTCGGCTGCCGTCGGTACACGTGTGGAGGCGGCGCGACGTCGTCGTTTGTTAGTGCCTTCAGTACAGGTACAGGTGACCTCGTGAGGCGCGGCCGAGGAGGAGGAGAGATCTCACTTGGTAGTTCAGTTTAATTAATATTTTGGATTCATATCTGTAATAATTAATGTCTAGTTGATATTTCCGTGTGCGTGACACGAAATGAATCGAATTGGAAATTATAAGTATTATTATTATTTTTATTAGCAAAAAGAATTCCAATCAAATAATAAAAACAAAGTAAAACTAGTATTTACAATCGAAACAATTTAGCTAACTGCAGACTGTTGCAAACAACCTACATTAAACTAGTAGTGTTCATTAAACATTCAACATCAGTTCGCTCGAGCATGAAAGCTAGGATTTCGTTTTGTTCGCCTAAGGTATACATTTGGTGGCTAATTTGCTGTTGATAAATGTGGTAATTAAAACTATGTGTCCTTCACTTATGTATAGTTAAAAGAAAGAGCCGACACACTCACGGAAATGAATGGTTGGTTTCAGTAAAGTTTCATTTGAACGGGTATCATTGTGAAACAGGGCAGAGGTTTTATTAAATAATCCGAGGCCCTTTTGATTGCGTTTATGGGCGCGATGCTTTCCGCAGAAATAATTAATAATAATAATAATAAAGAGGGGTATATTCCAGGGCGACAGTCTGAGTCCCTTGTGGTTTTGCCTAGCTACCACTCAGTACTCTACTGAAAGATTCAGGAATAGGCTATCGCCTTCGGAGAGATGGTGAGGTCATTTCTCACTTGTTGTATATGGATGACCTCAAACTATTTGCGTCGAATAAAACACAGTTAATAGCGCTTCTGAATATCACACAGATATTCAGTAGTGCTATTAACATGGAGTTCGGCGTTGATAAATGTGCGGTCATACAAATACAGCGAGGGAAAGTTGTGAATTCTAATAATTTACAACTTTCAGAGAGAATGTCCCTCAAATATCTCTCAGAGGGTGAAACCTACAAATATCTTGGTATGCCAGAAGCGTTGGGTATAGTAGACGGGGACATAAAGCAGTCGGTGAAGGAGCGCTTCTTTTGTCGCCTCACAAAAGTGCTAAATAGCCTTTTGTCAGGTGGCAACAAGGTGCGTGCCTTCAACGGCTGGGTAATGCCATTACTCATTTATACCTTTGGCATACTAAGATGGACTCAGACTGAACTAGACGCCTTGGACTGTAAGGTTCGTCAATTTTTAACCACTCATCGCATGCGACACCCCCGAGCTTCGGTAATGAGATTGTATATCCCGCGGAAATGTGGTGGTCGAGGCTTTTTAAACGCCAAAACCCTACACAACCGTGAGGTATGCAATCTTAGAAATCATTTTCACCAAGCCGAATACCAGATACATCGTGATGTGGTTGCAGTTGATAAGAACCTTACTCCTCTCTCCTTAGCTAACGAGAACTGGCGCAAACTTAAGGTGATGAGCATTCAGGACAGGAAGGCTATATGGGAGAGCAAAGAGCTGCATGGGAGATTCTACAAGGTCCTCACAGGACCTGATGTAGATCTCCTAAGCTCCGTAAACTGGCTACGCTTCGGTGACCTCTTTGGGGAAACCGAAGGTTTTGTCTGTGCAATTATGGATGAGGTGGTTAAGACGAACAATTACCGAAAGTATATAATGAAAGATGGCACGATCGATATTTGTCGAGCGTGTCATCTTCCTGGGGAGACCCTTCGTCATATACTTTCGGGTTGTTCGCACCTTGCTAACTCTCAGTACTTGCACAGACACAACCAAGTAGCCAAAATTATACACCAGCAACTTGCTCTCCGATATGGCCTTACTGGCCCTGAAGTTCCGTACTATAAGTACACACCGGCGCCAGTTCTCGAAAATGGCCGTGCCACGCTCTATTGGGACCGATCTATCATTACAGACAGGACTATTCTTGCGAATAAGCCTGATATTGTACTGATAGATCGGTTAGAACGGAGGGCGGTGCTCGCTGATGTCACCATACCACATGATGTTAACCTCGTTAAAGCTGAGAAAGATAAACTTAGCAAATATCTTGACTTGGCCAACGAGGTTGTCAGCATGTGGGATGTTGATTTAGCGACCGTCGTCCCGATAGTCGTTTCAGTTAACGGCGTAATAGCGAAGAGCCTCGATCAACATCTCAAGAGACTCTCGCTAGGAAGTTGGATCAAGGGTCAGATTCAAAAGGCGGTACTCCTGGACTCGGCGCGCATCGTCAGGAAGTTCCTCTCTCTGCAGCCCTAGTCACCGGCCGCTTAAGGCTAGCTTCGCGGCCGGTGATTCACCGTTTTGATATATTTTTTACTGTAGAATAGTTTTATAATATTTTATTTTCTATATTAAAAAATGTATTTTATAACGAGATTAAAAATAAATGAAGTGAATAATAATAATAATCGACTTGGCCAACGAGGTTGTCAGCATGTGGGATGTTGATTCAGCGACCGTCGTCCCGATAGTCGTTTCAGTTAACGGCGTAATAGCGAAGAGCCTCGATCAACATCTCAAGAGACTCTCGCTAGGAAGTTGGATCAAGGGTCAGATTCAAAAGGCGGTACTCCTGGACTCGGCGCGCATCGTCAGGAAGTTCCTCTCTCTGCAGCCCTAGTCACCGGCCGCTTAAGGCTAGCTTCGCGGCCGGTGATTCACCGTTTTGATATATTTTTTACTGTAGAATAGTTTTATAATATTTTATTTTCTATAGTAAAAAATGTATTTTATAACGAGATTAAAAATAAATGAAGTGAATAATAATAATAATAATAATAATCGACTTGGCCAACGAGGTTGTCAGCATGTGGGATGTTGATTCAGCGACCGTCGTCCCGATAGTCGTTTCAGTTAACGGCGTAATAGCGAAGAGCCTCGATCAACATCTCAAGAGACTCTCGCTAGGAAGTTGGATCAAGGGTCAGATTCAAAAGGCGGTACTCCTGGACTCGGCGCGCATCGTCAGGAAGTTCCTCTCTCTGCAGCCCTAGTCACCGGCCGCTTAAGGCTAGCTTCGCGGCCGGTGATTCACCGTTTTGATATATTTTTTACAGTAGAATAGTTTTATAATATTTTATTTTCTATAGTAAAAAATGTATTTTATAACGAGATTTAAAATAAATGAAGTGAATAATAATAATAATAAGCATTTATTTGTCTCTCACAATAGGTACTTAGTTAAAATAAATGAATACAGGGTGACTTAAATATATAGCAATGTATAAGAATAGGAACATAACCCAGCTTATATCTTCCTTAAACTATGACCTGTTTTGTGAGAGACTGGTGCCTGTGAGAGGTTTTAGAAACAACCTGTGGTACAGGTCACCAGCCCCTTCACTCCGCGGGCGATGAGAATTTACTATAGTAATCTAGTTTTACATACATTGAACAAAACTTATTAACTATGAATTTAACGCCTAAATTTATTGATATGTAAAAAATAAAAAAATAAAAAGAAATAAAAAGACTCCAGCGTGGGTGTGTATGTGTGTGTGTGTGTTGTGTGAGGGTGTGTTTGTGAGTGAGTGTGTCGCGTGATGTCCGTCGTGTGTTTGGTGTAGTGCGGATTGTTTGTGCAGGGCGTAAGTGATGCGCTTGATATACTCGTAAATAAATAAATAAATAAATAATACCTAATACTTTCATATACTACATAGGTATACTTATTTCTTGTAAACAAACAAAGTGGCATCTGCACACGTTTTATCGTTTTACTCGCATTTAACTTGCTTTTTGAATGATTATGTGATTTAGTGGTTTAGATACGGTTAGGATAGAGGGATTAGTAGGTTTTCAGTCTCAGTATAGGTTAAAGATTTTAGCCAGTTTGTGGCAGTAACTTTGCATTTCGCTCTTGGGAGGGAGTAGATGGAGAGCTTATTATTGACTAGGTTGTAGATATAGGGGCCTAGGAAGATGTAGAACTTATTCGACTGTTTAGTACGGAAGTTAAGAGAGCTGCATACCTTACCCTTCCCTCACCTTACCCTCGACTAGCTCCTGGTCGTAAGACATCTGGGTGTGCTTGAGTAAGATAGTTTGTAAAAGAAAGTATTGTCTTACGGTCAAGACACCCCAGGTGATGTACAGTTCTGTTGTAGGGAAACGGAACGGCAGACCAGCTCCCACCTTCAGCACCGCTCTTTGCGCTCTTTCTAGCTCTAACAGCTGAGTCTTCCCTGTACCACCCCATGTGGTGATGCAATACCCAAATACAGGCTGGCACAAGGCTCGATACACCATTAGGTTGACATTACGGTCTGCTACATTTTTTAATATTTTAAATATGTATATTAATTTACGAAGCCTTTTAACTAGCGCACTGATGTGAGGTCTATAATGACACCCAAATATTTGGTGTTATCCGTACGTTGCAGCGCGGCGCAGGCACAGTCCACTTTAGCATCAGCTGTCGAGTCACATTTATGGATCGATATCTTTAACGAGGTATGCGGTAGAATTGAGATGAGTGATATTGAGCAGGGCTCTACTTTGCAATTAAATTCAAATTTGGTTGAGGGGTTCTATACATACTAATATTATAAATTCGGAAGTAACTCTGTCTGTCTGTCTGTTACCTTCTCACGCCTGAACGGCTGAACGTATCTCAATGATATTTGGCAAGAGGTAAATCGTATCCCGAGGAAAGACATATGCTACATAAAGAGTGCGTGCGAAGCCGCGGGCTGCAGCTAGTTTGAAATAAGGATAATTTTGAGTTTATTGCTTTTCTTAGGAACTGTTTTGATTGCGCTCTAAAGGGAGATTTAACTGGAAGTCGCACGTAAAAACAAGAATGTTTTAAAATAAACTTTACAAAAGGCTTTTTAACATTTCCTTTAAATCCCTTTTGGCCCTCTTAGTCGAACATAAAAGAAGTATTTGAATGGGTCATTCCAAAGAAATCAAGCTCAGTGGAGACCTGCGCTATTATTCCTCGCAATAACTCCGAGCCAGACGTAGTGTCGCGTCGTGCAGATTCGTTATAAAAGCCATCAAATACAATTTGCGTCGCCAAAGAAAACCTTATTACTCGAATTTCAATTGGATCAAATAAACTCTTAACAGTTTTACATGGAGAATGGAGTCACGGACTACCCGGGAAGTTGATGCATCCAGCAGAACGGAGACGTGGCGACGCGGCGGAGCAGCCAGCGGCTCGCGGCCAGCGGCGGCGCCGGCGTGGGGCCACGTCCCTCGGGCCCGGGGGCCCGGGTGACGAGAGACGGAAGCCTGGGACCGCATTGGCTTTGGTTGATAATATATTTAAGGGAAATGTTTCCGATAGACTCCAGCAGCGAGACACAGACTTACAGTTGAGTGAAGACGCGTCGTCCTCGTCCGCCCACGGCTCTTCGTAGAGTTTTTATTCAGTTTCAAAATTGATTTAACAACATAATGCAAAATAAGATTACAGACGACTAGTCTAGATTTAATCCAAGTTGTACAAAGTATAATGTGTCAGGTCAGGACGAGAATCTAGTTCACCTAAAGTCCTACATTATAATGTTTACTTGCAATACGTGATCTTTGTTGTTCCGTATTGAACCCTCATGTAACTTAAATCTAATTAATAAATCAGTTGCGAATTATCAGCGATGGAGTTATCATTTCACGGTACCTCTTAAATTCATCGAGCTGGATTCACAGTCTAAATCCGCGGTCGCACTCACCACTGTCTCTCGAAGGACAACGTACGTTACTAAAACGTTATCATAAGGCTACTACGTCGAATACACACGTAGTATTGCGCGAATTGTGTTCCCTACATTGCCCGTCGGAACCTACATCGCAGAGCAGCTCTTGGGATGCTAATTGTGTTCCCTACATTGCCCGTCGGAACTCACATCTCAGAGCAGCTCTTGGACAAAGAGGAGGAAGAGGGATATTTTTTTTTTTTAATAACACGATTAAAATGACCGTATTGTTTGAAATTTTCATATTTAAATGACTTGAACTTGTTATGTCATGATCATTACTTTATTTATTTTTAAACTAAAACATTTTTATCCAAATTATGAAATTTAGTGACTGTACTATTGTTTGACATTGTTTATTTAAATTGACTATCATACATGTTTATTTTATTTTTTGACATGTTCATCTTCAGCTGACATTAATTAATTAACTATTTTATTTTAAATTAAATTTCATAATTTGGCATTGATTAGAAGTGATAATATTGGAAATAAATTATAAACTTGCATGCTTTTAAGTCAAATAAAAACGTTCTGATTGTTAGTAAGTTTTCACATGTGTAATGAAATTTTTGTACACCTAAGCGGCAGAATTCAGTGATCTAAAATACGAGTAAGTCTTATGTACCGACTGTAAAATTACCTGATTCACAAACAATAAATGAATTATGAATTATAAAATAGTTAAACAATTACATTAGTTACATTATTAAAAAATTACAAATAGATTAAAAATTGAATAAAAATAATATCAAAGAGGTCTTGTTTTACCTACTAATCATGGATAATCTGAAGGAGAACCTTGAAGAGATTCTTGAAGCTTGCACAATCTTGAATGATACACATCAGGACCAACTTCCTCAAGGATCCAGCCAGTCAGAAGACTCATGAGCACCTTCTGACAGACAAGTATAGACAGACTAGATAAGCTTCTGGACTTCATGGAAAATAAGTTCAGTTATCTAGTACCAATAATGAAAAGGGAGAAAAATAAATTCGTGCTGCAGTCCCCGAAATCCAGTTCACTAATAATCAAGGAGGAAATGGATACTTAAGTGCGGCAGCCCCTGAGAGCAAATCCTTTTCAAGCAAAGAAACCCTTCAGCCAGTCAAAAGAACCATGCAGCAAGCTAAATAATCAACAATAATCAAGCTACAGTAAGTCAGGCGACCTTGGATTTATTTCAACAGCTTGCACATTACTGACCTGTCCTTATTGTAGCCACAATCACGCAATATACTAATGTGATGATTTTATACCTCTAGAACTAAATGCCAAAGACATGTTAAATGCAACGACGCAGTTAGGCATAAAATTGCCTACTTCAGCGTGAGGTAGGTCAGTTCCGTTCAAGTCGGCACAATTCTTTATTGCATAACGCATTTTAGAACCCTCTGGACCATCCACGAATTCTCATGTGCAGCCGACTATGACTATCGGGAATGGCGAACATAACGGATATGAAGTTATGAAATCGATCGTGTTTCGTCATCCAAATACCAAACATTGAGTTTGGATTGGAGACGTTGAATTATCGGTTGGATGGCAAGGCTAAATATGGCCGGACCAAGAGGATCGCCCTGCTGTCATCCAACAGCGGACCAAATGGCTTTGTTCTTGTAAATTAATTTGGACAGTGAATCGTAACATTGCCAGAGAAAAGGGTAAATTTCTGGAATTTTGTCTTTAATTTCTTTTAGTCTACGGAATTGAAGGCGTTTTTGATGTCTACCTTCAGAATTACCTCCCCACAATTTTGGTCTTAAAATGTACGAAGGGAATGTACTGCGGCCTTTTTGTACACTCATAGGAATATCAGTCGGTTCCTTAAACATAGTTATATACATAATTTAAATACTAGAAATAAGAATAAACTCGCTGTGCCCACAACTAGGCTACACAAGATCTTTTAAGGGTCTTTCAATGTATACCTTTCTACAACAAAATACCAAATGAATTGAAAAAATTATCAATAAATAAATTCAAACAAATTGTCAAACATAACCTTTGTAAAAAGGCTTACTACAAAATATCAGATTATCTAGAGGATAAAAAAGCTTGGGACAAGCTTTACTCCAACTCGAAAAGTAACAACCTAACAAGGTAAAGGTTTCTTGTTCGCTTCTTTGCTTTACCTTAAAAATATTGAAGTGAGCAAAAATCAAAGTGATCACTTTATTTTCTAGTTTTACTCTCCAAGAGTCCTAGATCCTCCTAGGTCTAAAGGAAATAAAGCACCTTAAATTTTTTTTTTTTTTTATTTTGCCTTACATCCGCCTCGCGAACCAAAGCCTAGCTGAATTGGTCGGAAATAGTCGCTTAGATAGTCGGCTTCTTTCCGAGAGCAGACTTTATTTTCCTTAATTTTTAGGGCGCACAGTTTCGCACCGTATAGGAGTTCTGTGATCTCGCTGTTAACTCGGCCTGACAACATCAGGATGATTAGAACTGTATTATTGTTATTATGTAATTGTAATTTAATCAAAAAGTAATTATTGAATTGTGTTTTCTATTGTATTATCCAATTTATTCATCACATTATTTAAGCTAAGATTTTAATTTAATTTTGGTTTTATTGTGAGTTTTTTGTATATTTTATGGATGTATTATCTGAAATAAATGAGTTGATAATAATAATTATTGTTATAATAATAATAATACCAAACACCCTGCATGTAGTTTAAACATTGCAAATATCAACCCGCACTTCCAACAATTAGATATACAGAAAAGTAATTAAAATTCATAATCCTAGCTACTGTAAGCGCGGAAAAATAGATTTATAAGAGTTGGAAACATTTTGTTATTACACTGAAAATTAGTTTGCTGAAGGGTGCAACACCCAGTCTGTCAATGACACCCATAACGAAAATATGACTAGATTTATTGTATAAACGTGTTAGGTTGATAAAAAGGAATATAGAGGTAGCTTGCCTGGAAGAGATCGCTGTTAGCGATAAGGCCGCCGATTGTGCCACATTATATATAATTAGTATTAAGTTCTTGTTTTATAAGTGTATTGATGGTGCAATAAAGTGATAATCTATCTATCTATCTATCTTACGTAAATGTGATGTCCTGTTTTATATCAGTAACACAGATTAACGTTTGTTAGCCTTCACAACATTCCACCGAGAGGTTAGATCTGCGACTGCTGCAGCCACGCCCCTGCCTCGAGAGACGCGTTCTTTGCAGGGAGCAGTCCCCGGATACTGAAACTCATCACCAGATTCCAGGTTTCGTTCGTTTCTGACTTCGTGGTCGACTAGGCTATTAGCTTCGCTAAACTATTGTTGCTCTGTTTTTGTATTTTAGAAGATTTAAGGTCTTGGCACATTAGCGCAGAATAGCTATAGTATAGTTCTGCGTAATACATGGTATAAATCATAAAATGATGTCGTGATTGAGTATTCAGTTATGTTTTGGTTAAACGTAGACGTACGCGTTATCGTGAGATGTACAAACTAGTGCTAATTACCTACATAAACAAATGTAATAATGGCAGTAGAAACAATAATGCAACGTACGAGTCTCAGAGTACTGGCATTGAGATTAAACAAACAGTTTGAAGTATGTAGTTAGGTTTAAATGAACCGGCTACTTAGGTTCTGCAATAATTGAGGGTCGCGGGGACGCAGGAGACCGGGCGCATGATTAGTAAAGAAATCATAAAGTGTTTCTGCTAAGAAGATGCCCGCCGATGCCGCGGCGGCCGGCGCGGCCAGTCCGCCGCTGCCGCCCCGCGCTGGTCCCCACCATCGGGCGGGGGGGCGCAAAGTTTGTTTTTTCGTCGGTTTTCCCGAACACGGTTTGATTTGAGTTAGCCATTTTGTGTGCGCAGGAAATTGACTTTGAGATTTGGACCTGACTTCTCTATAATTTGTATTCGGAGGGAAAATATGTTTATACGATATTTTTCAGGGTGCTTTAGTGGTTTTGTACGTATAATAAAAATATCAATGTAGTGTAATAATGTATAGGTATATCAATTATTATCTACTTAGTAGCAGGTACCCATAACATAACACAAGCTCTGCTTAGCTTGTTAGTAGCAGGTACCCATAACATAACACAAGCTCTGCTGCTTAGCTTGTTAGTAGTAGGTACCCATAACATAACACAAGCTCTGCTTAGCTTGTTAGTAGTAGGTACCCATAACATAACACAAGCTCTGCTTAGCTTGTTAGTAGCAGGTATCCATAACATAACACAAGCTCTGCTTAGCTTGGGGCTAGATGATGATGTGTGGATTGTCCAGCATTATGTATGTATTTATTGACATCATTGTGTGACTGAGCTCCATGTCCGGTATAATTGAACGAATCCATCAATGTCTGGGGATTTTATAGTTTAATACGAATTAGAGCTATACCTCTAATATAAGAAAACAACAAAATAGCTGAGCGAGGATACTGCCGGTATTGTCGCAGCCTCCGCTCGTCTCATCTGCCTGCCGCCGGGTCAGGGAGTCAGCGGCCAGGTGGCTTCACAGTGTCTGTTCATCACAACATTAGCCTCAGAGAATATTCTCTGCCCGGATCAAATCATTTAAGCCATAAAACAACAGTTTGAAAGTACGTAGATGTTTTTAGATTCTCCTCGATGGAGTCCGAGCGAATGCGCGGAGAGAAGTTCTGCAGCCATGAATACCAATGAGGACGTATAGCGCCGTCATAAATTGTGCGGTTTCTTAAAAACAGTTGAAAAGTGTTTACTGCTTCAATGGCGGGTATCTGGCGCAGCGCATCAGCATTGCATTGCCATACAGCGCAGCGGGGCGATGCAGCCAGCGTCTGGGGGACGCTTCCGACTGGTATTGATATGGATCAGTTAAGCTACCTGTAGTTTGTTTGCAACAGTCTGCAGTTAGCTTAATTGTTTTAATTGTAAATACTAGTTCTAATTTATTAAAGAAGGTCACGGGGCGACTAGTCAGCCCGTGACCACGATCGCTGCAACGCGATAGAAACGTAGGGGAAAATAAAACAAAAGGTACGCTATAAATACCCGACAAATAATCTATAATATGTTAACAGATCGCGAAAGTTTAAAAAGTCTTTAGTTCTAATTTGTTTTTATTATTTTATTGTAATTTTCTTTGTTAATATAGAACTCAAATAATGAATTTACTGTGTTTTTAAACGAGTAGGTACATGTCTTTGTGCTCCTAAAGTTTTGGTTTAGTTTGATCGTTATAATCACGCTCTTGTCCAAGAATTGTGATAGGTATCCCAGCCCACGCTCGACAGTCCGCGACCTGCCGGCTGACACGCACGGGTTGATGGGGCGCCGGGGCCCCACGCGCAGGCTGATGGGGTGCCGGAGCCCCAAGCGCGGGCTGATAGAGCGCGAGTGTATGGCAATGCTGATGATCTGTGCCAGATACGAAGATATAGATATTAAGTTCTTGATTATCAAAACGATAAAAAATGCTCATCACGCCCTAAGTGATTAAAATATGATTTGAATTATAGAATTGTGATTAACTACACAAGCTCCTTCCCGTGGTCCTTAGCGGGGATGGCAGCCCGCTTCCCGCTTCCCGCTTCACACAGAACTCTCATAGCTCTTGCTGGTAGGAGTACGTACCAAGCCAAGCACCCTATCATGCCGAATCAAGAGACTAAATGTCACGTCGCACAATAAAATTCAATAACTATACATAAGTCAGTCTTCAATTCAAATAACCTGCTTCTTTTTAGAAGCAGGTTAAGAGAAGACGCCGTGTTGCCATTTTCACAAACGAAATTTCAATTAAAAACCCAAACAAGCCCCTCAATTTGATGACGCCGACACTTCTCCAGAAAACGTTACTAATATTCTAAGCCGCCCCGTGAACATTCGTGAACATTCGAAGCTAACGAACTGATTCCGTAAAGAAATCACAATTTGCTCGCTGTTTACAAAGTCACTTCAAAGGAAGTTAAAATTATATATCCACTGTCCTGTTACGTTTTCATAAGACTAATTTTTTCACAATCTGGTACTCCACTTACTAAGGGAGTTTTTTTTTTATGTAGTACAAGAATAAATTAATAAAATAAAAAATAATGGCCAGCCCGGCCTTCTTCCTAAGTAAGAAGATAGAAAGGCCTGGCCTCCGCGGAGCTACCCTGGAGCTCTTATCAAGTTAACGTATTCATTAAAGTTTTATCCTGTGCGCGTGCTGGCTGGGCGACGCGACGTCTCAGCGCGCCTCGTTAGCACTCTGCAATGAACAAGACTAGAGCTGTGACCCACCTCTAGCGGCGCCGGCTCCCGAGGCCGCCCCGACCTAGCATGCACTCCGCACTGGCATTACTATCCACTCCACCGGCACACTCGCTCACTGCACGTCACTCGCGCTACACTCGCGCGCCACACTCTCGCCTCGCCTGCGCGTGCTGTCGGCCCGAGCTCCGCCGCGCGACTGCCGCTGCCGCGCCGCCGCTGGCGAAGCCCGCCGCGCCGCCCTACACTCTACCGCGATGTCCTACGTAGGCGATCTGGATGCGATCGCGAAGCGGTGCGTCGTCACGGTGCAAAAACAATAAATATTCGATAGCTATTGATGTTACGTAAATGAGGATACTTACCTAGGCCAAATAATATCACCAACTGACTTGATGTCAAAACAACTGGAAGCGAGGACGGCAATGCGTGGAAACGTTACTGGTCTTTCAGGGAAAACATGAAAAACAAGATATAAACAATGTATTTCAAAAGGAAGCCTTACAATACCTGTATCCTCCCGGTCCTACATACGGGTGCCAGACATGGGCTCTAACAAAAGGAAGCCTTACAATACCTGTATCCTCCCGGTCCTAACATACGGGTGCCAGACATGGGCTCTAACAAAAGGAAGCCTTACAATACCTGTATCCTCCCGGTCCTAACATACGGGTGCCAGACATGGGCTCTAACAAAAGGAAGCCTTACAATACCTGTATCCTCCCGGTCCTAACATACGGGTGCCAGACATGGGCTCTAACAAAAGGAAGCCTTACAATACCTGTATCCTCCCGGTCCTACATACGGGTGCCAGACATGGGCTCTAACAAAAGGAAGCCTTACAATACCTGTATCCTCCCGGTCCTAACATACGGGTGCCAGACATGGGCTCTAACAAAAGCTCACACCAAAAAGTTAGAAGCCTGTCTATCGGCTATGAAGCGAAGCGCTTGGATAAAGGAAATTAGATAACGTTAGAAATCAAACACTTCGTAGACGAACTAAAATAAAAAACGTAACACTTAAAGTAAAGAAACTGAAATGGAGTTGGACTGAACATACTGCTGCGAGTGGAAGACAAATAGAGCAGAACGCTAATGGACTGGTTTCCAAAATATAATAAACGGAATAGAGAGAGACAGTTTAAAAGGTGGGAGGATGAGCTAAATGACATAGCAGGAAAAACATGGGCAAGGTTGGCGAGAGATCGAGCAAAGTGGATGGGGTTAGAGGAGGCCTTTGTCAAAAGAGAGTAAACAGACGAAGTATACAATGTATCGATGTCGTAACAATATTATATGCAATAGTATCTATGTACCAATATGTAAATATTTTTTCTGAATAAAAGGCTTGAAATGAAATGAACCCATTGAAGTGTCCTACCTACGTGACGAAACGCACGCAGGATGCGTTGCAGCGGCGGCGCGGCGCGAATTAAAGCGAACGCGATCAGCTGGGATAAGCGCGGCGGAGGGTGGTGGTGGTGTAGGACGATTCGCGCGCACGTACCTAGGACAGAGTCGCCGCATCACATCTCATCGCATTGAATTCGCGTGTCACCGCGACGGATCGCGTTCGCTTTGAATCGCCTACGTAGGACACGGCCAACGCGGTGTCCTACGTATCAGCAGTACAAATGCTAGGTCTCCGTAAGATGCTGAGTAGGAACAGCATTACGGGATTAGGCGGCGATGAAAGATTAGCTTCTAAGCACGTTGTCGTGATGAACTTACAATCGCGCCATGACCCAAGCTTCCAACTGCAAGTGCGTGCACATGTTTTACGCGCAATCACAGGTCTCCTTCCATCAGAGAAGGCAGACTATGTGGACTGGCCAGAGCTGGCTGAGGTCGCTCTTGCAGATCCACAGTTTCACACGCCCAGCAGAATTGACATTTTGCTCGGTGCCGACGTGTACGGTAAGATTATCCGAGAGGGGTTGATCAAGGGACCCAATGGCACTCCAACAGCGCAGTGCACGGCATTGGGATGGATCTTATCAGGTCCTACACATCAGTTTGCAGCTGATGGTGATCAACATTGCTTTCACAATGTAGTAAGTAAGCACTTTTGTACAGACGAATTGCTTAAGCAGTTCTGGCAACTCGAATCCGACACCCTTAGTGTAAAGATTATCAGCGAAGAAGAGCAGCGGTGTGAGGAGTTCTACAGTAGAACAACTCGTCGAGACTCTTCAGGTAGGTATGTTGTGCGACTGCCGTTTCGGGATCTTGATCCGCAGTGTAAGTACGGCAACTCAAGAGAAATAGCCATCAAAGGATTTCACCTTCTTGAAAATCGTTTTAAGAAGAACCCCGAAATCAAGGCAAGATATTCCGATGTCATGCATGAATACTTGGACCTTGGACACATGGTACGTATTACTGGCGAGGATTGTAAGAAAACAGACGCGGTTTATCTGCCGCATCATGCCGTAATACGCGAAGACAAGTCCACGACAAAGGTCAGAGTAGTGTTCGATGCGTCATGCAAGGGAATGAATGGAGTTTCTCTGAACGATACTTTGATGATCGGTCCTGCGCTGCAGCAGGATTTACGCCACATCATCATCCGATGGCGTATGCATCCAATCTGCCTCAGCGCAGATATCGTCAAAATGTATCGCCAAGTAGTCGTTGCGGATGAAGATGCAGATTTTCAGAGACTAGTGTGGAGAGACGATCCGGAAGCTGAAACAGAAGATTAAAGATTAGTAAGAGTAACTTTTGGCACGGCACCGGCGCCATACTTGGCAGTAAAGAGCCTTCAGCAAGTAGCGACCGATGAGGGTAAGGACTGCCCAGAAACAGCTGAGAAGGTTAAAAAGGATTTTTACGTAGATGACCTGCTGACTGGATGTCAGACAGTTGAAGAGGGAAAAAGGATTTGTAAGGAAATGAAGGAGTTACTATCTAAAGGAGGGTTTGAACTGCAGAAATGGGTGACAAATGATAAGGATTTAGTGGAAGAAGTAGATAGTCAAGGATCTCAGGAAGGAAGGGTAGAGATTAAGATGGATCAGGTGGTGAAGGTACTTGGACTTTCTTGGGATAAAGGATCTGATGCATTTCACTACTCAGTGAAACTTCCAGATTTGCAAGAACCCATAACCAAACGCAAAGTTATTTCGAATATCTCTCGTCTATTCGATCCCTTAGGATGGGTCGCACCTTGTGTTGTCGTGGCGAAGGTGATGATCCAGAAGTTGTGGTTAGCAGGAATAGATTGGGATGATGAGCTTCCAGAAGATCTGCGCAGGGAATGGCTTGCATACCAGTCCAACCTTACCGATATTTGTGAAATAAGTATTCCCAGGTGGCTTGAAGCTAAGACTGAAGACAGTTGTATGGAGCTTCAAGGGTTTTGCGACGCATCCATCACCGCCTACGCTGCAGTAGTCTACTTAAGGACTATTGATGTAGAAGGTAACGTACACGTTAACCTTGTCACGGCTAAGACTAAGGTAGCTCCTACCATGCAGGTCTCAGTTCCCCGCCTGGAGTTGATGGGAGCGGTTCTGTTGTCTAAGTTGATCACTGAAATAGGCAACTTATTTGGGATCGAACGTCGTCACATCCATGGATGGACCGATTCCACTGTTGTGCTGGCGTGGCTCAGCAGTCATCCCAGTCGTTGGTCCACGTTCATTGGTAACAGGACCTCCGACATCTTGTCGAAGTTAGATAACACGCAGTGGTCGCACGTTCAATCAGCCCAAAATCCAGCAGATATCGCGTCCAGAGGTTGCACCCCTTTAGAGTTAGCAGAAAGCTCCTTATGGCTACAAGGTCCGTCTTGGTTAAGAGAGGCAGACATTGAGTATCTGAGGCCAAGGTCGTCAACTGAGCTGGAGCAAAGGAAGATCAAGGTTCATATCGTAGCCGCTGAAGAAACCTCAGCTGGTGATAGCCTGTGGACTAGATACTCTTCTTTGCACAAATTATTACGTGTTGTAGCTTACTGTAGAAGGTTCCTGAAGTATAAGAAAGGCACTAAGTTTGAGCCGTACTTGACAGCACGAGAGTTGAGTGACGCCTTAGACTCTTGTATAAGACAGAGTCAGCTAGGACTGGGAGATAACCAACACAAGCTGAAGTCATTAAGCCCTCTCCTTGATGATAAGAAGATTATGAGAGTGGGTGGTAGGATCCAGAAATCCAACCTTCCCGAGGACACTAAGCATCCCATAATACTTCCACACGATAGCCATTTTACGAAGTTGGTTATCGATGAAGCGCACAGAAAGACATTACACGGTGGCCCAACCCTAATGCTGAACCATTTGCGCACAAAATATTGGATTGTGTCAGCTAAAAGCCTAGTTAAGATGCATGTCCGCAAATGTGTTGTTTGCGTTAGACACGCTGCTGTCACCAAACCTCCATTTATGGGCCAACTCCCAGTAAGTAGAGTCACACCGGCGAGAGCGTTCTTACACACTGGTGTTGACTTCTGTGGCCCAATCAATGTTCGAGTATCAAAGGGACGCGGCAATAAGTCATACAAAGGCTATATAAGTGTTTTTGTCTGTATGGCAACCAAGGCCATACATTTAGAGGTTATTAGCGATCTTACTGCTGAAGGCTTTATAGCTGGCTTCAAAAAGTTTCGTGGCTCGAAGAGGGCACGCAAGTGATGTGTGGAGCGACAATGGGACGAACTTTGTAGGAGCGTCCAAAGAACTTGTCAAGTTCGTCACAGCTGAAGAGTCGTCAGTAGCTCTCGAAATAAGAAAATGGTTAAGCACCAATAGCGTGTCGTGGCATTTTATTCCCCCGCATGCTCCGAATTTCGGAGGACTTTGGCAAGCGGGCGTGAAATCGACAAAATTTCATCTGAAACGCGTTATTGGTGATGCTACGCTCACATATGAGGAGTTGTCCACCGTTCTCACGCAGATAGAGGCATGCCTGAATTCTAGGCCGTTGTCGATGTTGCCCAATGATCACAGCGATGCTACCCTGCTAACTCCAGGACATTTCCTGATTGGTGAACCCTTGGTGATCGAACCTGAGCAAAACTACGAGCAGAGCAATGTCAGTTCATTAAGACGCTGGCAGATGACGCAAAAAATGGTGCAAGACTTTTGGCGAAGGTGGTCCAGCGAGTATTTAGTTCATTGTTTGCAGAGATATAAATGGTCAAAGCTCAATCCAGAACCCAAAATTGGCGATGTGGTTCTTGTTAAGGAGGACAATCTTCCTCCAGCTCGCTGGTTGTTAGGCAGAGTGGTATTTACTCATCCTGGATCAGACCAGGTTGTACGTGTTGTAACTTTGAAGTGTGGCCAATCTCTCATAAAGAGACCTACTTCAAAATTGTGTTTGTTACCGGTTACTGACTGATGTATTGTTGTATCTGTAGATGTAAAGACTTCTAACCCTAGTTTATTTACTGTGCTATCGAGGACTCTATTAATTTGTTGAGTAACATTTATTGTTGTATTGTTTAAGTTTTCTAGAGTTTTATTCTAAATTTGTGTATCCAAGCCTCATGGCGGGTGGTAGAGTTAAGAACTGTCAGTGTCGTTCTTGGCGGGTGGTATGTTTAATGTAAGTTTAAGATGTAGATACGCGGCTACCTACTTTAGTGTTTAAATCATAACTAGATGTCGCCGGTAAAAGTGGACGAAGGCTGAATCGCGCTGACGAGAACGCACGGCTTTGGATACTATGTGTTTGCGATTTTTCAAATAAATAACTTCTACTGAGACGGTCGTTTCATTACGTACCTATCACCTAATTCAGTAATCGGAGTTGGTACTGTGTCTTTCACAGCCTATTGGATTTTCCACGCATTTCCCGTGAAATTGGTCTAGCGAAGACGCGAAA
Organism: Eupithecia inturbata; assembly: GCA_963662085.1. NCBI lineage: Eukaryota > Metazoa > Arthropoda > Insecta > Lepidoptera > Geometridae > Eupithecia > Eupithecia inturbata. The sequence goes on along the minus strand of OY759180.1, from coordinate 119,992 downwards.
GTCCGGAACCGTCTCAACGCGGTCGTGGAAACCAAGAACCAAATAAATTCGACTCCCGGTGATCGCGTGTGATTCTGATGACTCTGATTCGGCTCCTGGAGGACATGGGATCGAGCAGCTTGTGAGTAAACCTTTTCACTTCCTGTATTATACTCCTGTGTCATTTCCAGCCTTTTTCCCCGAACTCAAATCGTCGGGCTTATTAATTGGGTTTTCTGATTTTGTTTGCACTAGAAATCGGCATTCCGTTACTCTCGCGATTAATTTGTGTAGTTTTAGTACTTGATTTAGCCCTAAAATAGGCTTATTGATTTGCACAAAAATTGGTGAATCAGTGTATTTTAAGAAATTAAATTTATTAGATTTTTGTATCGAAAAAATTAAATACCTCTAAAACTGACAAGTAGGTTACTGCATAGTATAATAATTAATAGATTAAATTCGTATTGGTAAAATGTCGACTGTCAAGGCAATACCAAAAGACACCTTGTCGCTTATTCCAAGATATGACGGAGATGAAAATCACTTGAATCTTTTCCTTTCGAAATGCGATTATGTAATTGAAGGCGCCTCTATTGAGGGAAACCTGGATCAAGTTTTGTACTTGTTTCATGCCGTATCGAGTAGACTTACTGGTAGAGCTGCGACTCTACTTAGCGACCATCCGAATATAAAGTCATATGATGTACTAAAGGAGCTACTTACTTCTATACTTACTATACTTATTATACTAGCTAAATTTACGCAGCTATACCCACGTGGTCGATTTATTGGTAAATTCTTACGAAAAATTGAGCTTCAAACTAAAATAAAATTATAATGATGATTATCTGAAATGTCACAACAACTGTAGGTAGAGTTACTTGAAAAAATAATGTTTTTGGTCAACGTCAAATGATAACCCCAGCGCTGATAATTCGCAACTGATTTATTCATTACATATAAGTTACATGAGGGTTCAATGCGGAACAACAAAGATCACGTATTGCAAGTAGACATTATAATGTAGGACTTTAGGTGAACTAGATTCTCGGCCTGACCTGACAGATTGTACTTCGTACATCGCTAAGCTGTAATAACATAGGAAGCTAGGTAACCTTGATATCACACGCATAGACTGAATAACACATTGTACCTTGTACAGGTTATTGTAAAAACACATGTTATCTATCGGGAAAATTTAGTTAATAAAATTCAAATACCTAAAATGACTATACATAACTAGCAAATTTACGTCAAAATTAAATATCGGTTCACTTACACAATCTAGTACATTTTAAATGTCATCACGTCTCCTTTAGAGAAAAGATTTATTTCTCGATGGCCGGCTCCATCCAGCCAGAAAATTGTACCTATGTATTAGTTTTTGTACCATGTGATGGGAACGAAATCGTTTATAATAGTATTGAGAATAATATTTCATTGTCAAGTTAGATTCGTTTATTACGAGGAAGGCTTACATTTTCTTTATCAGTTACATGGCAAACAATATTTACTATTAGACGCCATTTTATATAGGTATCACCGATTGAGTGAGAGAGTGACTCAACCTTGACGAAACCAACCACTCATCCATTCAGCATTCATACCACAGATAATAAACCGTTTATTCCATAACCCAGACTCAAGTTTAAGTTATATTTTAAAAATAACTTTGCAAAATAAAACTGCACTTGGACCTTACAAATAAATGGCTACATACGATGCGATGTTCCGATCAACTAGACATTAACATTTTAGATGTACCATCCATCATGCCAACATAACTTCTAATTCTTATGAATAACTAAATCATATTTTTTTAAATGATTACTACTTATTATAACCACTAACTAATTTATTACACATTATGAAATAAATCTACCGCTTTATCTCCACTGCATAATAACAAAACTTTTTTTTTCTATACAAACCTGTAAGTTCACATTAATAAGCTAAGTACTATTAAAATTAATGAATTTAGTTATAAAGTGTTTACCAAAGGTTAGGCACAACTGTTGTGCCTAACCTTTGGCAATGACTTCGTGAGTACCTACGAGTACTATACCTTATACCTACGAGTATATCAGCTCTGTTTGCATTTGCAGTTTATTTGCATTTTACTGTTAACAAACCTTTGTTTAGAATATCTTGATAAAATGTGATTTTATATCTATGTGTTTGGTTCTCTTACTATTTTCATAACTTTCTTTCATTTTACAGTACTTTGATTATCTATCAGCATAACACAATACAAGTCCTTATCCAGATGTAAGTCCTTTAACGCTGTCTCGCCTACTGTTTGTGCTGCCGCCACAAACTCAGTTGTTGAGAGCGCAACCGTCGACTGCTTCTTGGAACTCCAGCTAACTGATTGCCACAGTGGAAATAGCAACTCCACTGATACTTTTGCGATCATCCCTAGTTCCTCCCAAATCGGCATCTGAAAAACTGAGTACCTAAGTGTTTATTTTCTTGTTGCTTGTATTCCTACTAATCCTATTTCATTTGTTTGTTTTAGGTATCTTAGGATTCTCTTCGCAACTTTTCATAGCGTTGATGTTGAATATTGCATGTATCTGCTGAGGAATCCTGTTGCAAATGCAATATCTGGCCTGCTTATTGTGGTCAAATACATGAGTGATCGAACAAGTTCTCTGTATGGAATATTAGGCAATATTTCTTCTTTTTCATCTATGTTCATTCCAACTTCCATTGGTGTAGTTATGCCATTGCAATCTTGCACATTAAAATGTAATAAAAATGTATCTATTATTTGTGTTTGTAAGAACAAGATCAGATCAAGGGTTAGTAATAAATACTAACCCTTGATCTGATCTTGTTATTTCTAATCCTAGGAACTTCGCAATATTTCCATGATCCATTGCTAGAAATTATTCTTTTAGTTTCTCTATGATGATATTTATTATTTCTGATGATATTTATTATTAAAATATCATCTACGTATATTAGTATGTATGTATACATTGCTTGCTTTGTATAGGCAACAATCACTATACTTGGTGCCAAATAACGTGGCAATAGAGGACATTCACCTATCTTCATTACGATAACGTAAAATGCAATAAAAGTGTTGCTAATTCTGTCGCTTACCATACACAACCCTTTCGAAAACGTGCTATCGCTAAGAGTTTCATGGTACAATGCACGTACAATGCCTACGAGACGGCCAAGGCAAAACAATACAACCGAAAATGAACACGAAATTTTGGGAAAAACACCGTATAAAATTTTATGTTTTATAAGTTCTATTCACATATTTTATTGATTTAAATAACAAAATGTATTTGAAACCGTTGTTATTTCTTTAATTCATTAAAAAAAATATGATTGATAGTGCCAGATTACATTCACATGACCAAGAAAGATGTATTAATTTTGTATGTGATTGTTTAAATCCATTTTTTAAGAAAATCATTCAGTCTCTCATTCCAACAACGTGGAAATTCTTTCAAGCCATATAAAACTTTTCTCAACTTTAGTACTATTCCTTCTTTCTTATCTAGTCCTCCTGGATATTTGATACATATCTGTCTTCAACTCTCCATTTTAAAATGCAGTTGGTATGTCCATTTGTTTGATAGGTAAATTATCTTGCACTGTTTTATTTATAAACAATCTTACAGTAGTCATTCTGGATACGGGTGCATAAACATTTTTAACTGTTTCTTCTTGAAACCCTTTAGCAACCAGTCTGTCTTTCTTGGTGTCATCAGGTTTTTTTCGAAATACCCATTTAATGTCAATAGCCTTATGACCTTTTGGTAATACACATTCTTTCCTTTTAATTTTCTATGTGCTTCTAGCTCCTTCTCTATATCTTCTGACCATTCTTCTTGCTCTATTGCTTTTTTATAGCTAGTAGGATCTTCTGCATGTAATGCATAAGTATATTATTTATCATATCATAATCATTAAACTTTTTTGTTAACTTTATTTGTCAAACTACTGGTCTCCACGATACAGGTTTTTCCTAGTGTGGAGACCGCAGGAAAACTATAAGATTATTATTACCTACGAATAAGTAATATCAGGAAGCATAATTTAGAACAAATTCCAAACAAAAAGTGGCCATACTTCAAACCAAAACGACGTATGATTTAAAACACGAATCACTTTCAAAGTTATAAAAAGACTTTCTTCGTGATTGGTTAAATCTCAGAACGAATGCAGGGATTGGTTGGCGCTTCCTGAACGAAAGCAGGGATTGGTTCGCGTGCGTGGTGTAATGTCTGTCATGACAGCTGAGTCATAGCGGCGTGGACGATTTATGTAATAAGTAGATCGGACCAAGTCAATAATAGAACAATATTATTTATTGTACAATGTCTTTTGTTACTTTTTACAATTCAATCAAGTAATATCAAATATCAAAGTGTTTTTTTCCTTTAGATACATGTTTACGTTTTCATTACCCAGAAAAAATACATGTTTTAGTTCGACCAAACAATGAACTGAATTTTTTTAATGCTTATGCTTTAATGCAAGTCGAAAAAGCCAAGTCTATTTTACATACCAACTGCAATCATTCATTATTGTTCATTTTTTCATTTTCTGTAGTATCTTATAGATGTTGATGTTTCTTCGGGACGAATCATCTGTATAAAAAACAGCTTTATTTAAGATTTGATATTATAACATAATTAATTTTAATAATAAAACAGTAAGAACTTACTTTACAAACTGGTACTGCAGTTTTGTGCAACATGGTATATCCTTTAAATGATTTATAAAAATCATTTTCCTCAAAATGAATGGAGCATACTCTGCCGGTTTTCACATACATCCAGTCATTCTCTTGTATTAGCTTAATTGCAGCTATTTACTTATTTTGACGAACAGGATCGGCAGGGAAACTAAATGAAAATCAAATAAGCAAAATTCATATAACTAATGTCTGTTTTCTAAATAATTAAACTTATAGATTTACATTTCAATATTTCGTCAAGAAAAAAAAATACAAATATATATAATGTGTTTTACAGCTATCCTTGGATATTGTGGTGAACAGTAAAACTATAACCAAAATTGAGTTGCTCTGAAAAGAGTGGATTTTATTATGAAACCAGTTACACTTACACAATATTCTTTAACATACACATAATCACAAACTCACCTGAAAAGAGAAACAACATTTAAAGCTGTTGCTTCACCAGTTCCTATTAATTAAACATCAAATTACAATATTTCTCACTTGTACAACATAACCTCCATATTTTATCATGCTGTGTCATTCAGTCAATCTGACAGACAGCTCCTTCTTTAGATCCAAACGAGTTCACAGATAAATTATACACCAACGTTATTACGCGGCAAAATCAAACTAAATGAAGTGTCACGCACTTCGTTTACATATAATAAAAAAATTAAGTCAGTCAAAAATTAACTGACTTCATATTGCATAGTATTGACCATCTCGGTTCGAAAACGAACATATTTGATCATCTTTGAATAAAATTACAATTTTACTACTACTTACTAGTGAAAAGTGATCCCTGGACATTTAAATCTTGTTTATCTTCTACACCACTTCACAACACATGCTGGCATAATGATTTACAGCTAGTTCACAATGATAAATTCGAAAGCGTTTGCGAAGATTTGACGTGTGCTCGCTAACAAGAACAATGTCCGACTGATGACGCACTGAACGCGACTTTTAAGCCCCGCCTACTTGCACACGACTTTTGTGTGGGCATTTTTGTATCGCAATTACATTTCCTGATATTACATATTCGTAGGTAAATAAATATTTTTTGAATTTTTTCATATTTTTTTTATTTTTTCTTATTTAGTTTATCTTCTTCTTCTCTCTCTCCTGGGCTTTCATATTAATCACTTGTTAATTCTTGTTTTTCCTTCTGCTCAGAGCTTTTAATTTCTGGTTTCTCTTCTTGTACCAAGCTTTCTTCTCCATCTAATATAAAAACATTTCCTTCTTCTTCATATTTAAAGCTTGTCTCATCAAAACGCACATCTCTTGACTCGATTATCTCATTTGTTTTTGGATCCCTTAATCTGTACCCTGATCCAAAATAACCAATCATTATCATAGGTTTTGCTCTTGGCTCTAATTTGTTTGGCCTCGGAAAGATGCTTGCTTTGAACCAAAAACTCTCAGTTTTTCTACTTGATTCTTTCCATACAAATATAACACTTGCTAATATTAGCAGGTGTGTCTCCTTGGAGTGCTCTTGTGAGTGATCTATTTATGGCATAGGCTGCAACTCTTATTGCTTCTCCCCATAAATATTTGCGCAAGTCAGTTTCCAACAACATAGTTCTTACTCTATCAGCTAGTGTACGGTTCATTCTTTCACATACTGAGTTTATTGTTGTGGTGTGTACCCACAAGTTGTTTCTTGTTTTATTCCATTATCTCCATAGAATGCTTTTAATTTTTCGTTTACAAATATCCTACCCCTGTCTGTTCTTATTTTAGTCACATTTGTACCGTTATTGTTAATTCTATTTTTATACCACATAATTCTTTGCTTCACCTTTTGTTTTAAGTAAGTGGACTTTTGTGAAATGTGAACAGTCATCTATTATTGTTAAAAGAAGTTTTTGTCAAATTCAACTATTATACCTTTTTCATTTAACTTCATTACTGATATTAGATTAAGTGACAATTTTTCTAATATTAGACATTCATTTATCTCAATTTATATCCTTTTGCTTGTTCTTCCAATTTTATTTCCTTTCTTGTGGGCTGGGATTAGATTTCCACTTACTGTTCGAATTTTCATTTCAGGTGTTTGATGTATGTTTGTCATAAACTTTGCATATTGATTGCTGACCATGTGGTGTGATGCTCCAGAATCAATCACAAATTCAATTTCATTTTCATTATGTGTAGTTGTTGCGTACTTGTACTGCATAAAATGATAATATGTCTTCTACAACTCATTAGCGCTTAGTCTTGTTCCTTTGTACCTTCTTGTACCTTTGGAACTATCTAACTACTCCTACCTCTCTGATTTTCTCTAACTCTTTGGTTGTGGTTGTAACTTGTTTGCATGTTACCAGGACATTTTCGGGCAAAGTGATTAGACTCACCGTAGCTGTAGCACTTTAAGCAGCTACTTTGAAATAAATACTCTTTGTTACTAGCCGTGGGACTTTGTTTGTCATAATTTTCTCTCAATTCTGCATCTAGCAATTTACATTTAACAAATTCTAATGTGAGGTTTGTGTTTATAGTTTCTAGTGGTGTTTACTGACTTATATGTTTTATCTTCGCTCATTAGCAGCTGACAGACCTTATCTTTTTCTTCCAATTTGAACCTTTGCTGTCTATGTCTCTTGCTATTTTGTCAAAATGATTAAAATGTCTTTCCAAGCTATTAGACCTTTAACATTTTATGTTAATAAGCTGCCATCGTAAATATAAGTTAGAATGAGTACTTTTTCTCTCAAAACTTCTTCTAAAATTTTCTATCATCTCAAATGGCAAATATGCTGTTCTGACATATTCTAGATGTTTATCAGGCAATGTTTGGATGATAAGATTATGCGCCTTCGCATCTTTTCCTTTTATTTTATACAATTTTTCCTTGGATTGGGTACTTCTTTATATCCTTTTTCATCCAGTGCCATCTCGATACGTAACAACTAGTTTGTGAAGTTTCCCGTCTCCAGCTGTGGAATCTTTAGCACATTCTCTGCCATCTCTTTTATTTTAATGATTTTACTATTAAACAATAAAGTCTTGAATTTATTTTCCTTCATAAAATTCCCTGCCTTGCTAATGGCGGGTCCCTACAAATTCCTACGCTAGTCTTGGTTGATCTGACTGACGAAGGACTCTGGGCCCATAACCTATTGAGAATAATACTCCATTGTCAAGTTAGATACGTTTATTACGAGGAAGGTTTACATTTTCTTTATTAGTTACATGGCAAACAATTACCTAACCATTAGACGCCATTTTAATGTAGCACTGATTGAATGAGTGAGTGACTCAACCTTGACGAAACCAATCATCATTCATCTCCTCCATTCATCATTCATACCACAGACAATAATCCTTTTATTCCAATAAATAATCCCAGAGTGTTCCCGGATGGGGATCCATTGAATGGGATATTTTACCGCAATCGCACAGCCGCTAGCCAGTATCGTAATGAGACCTCATTACTAGTCATTCGCGTCTATTGTCTACTGCTTCAGCAACTTTACTCTTTGACGCGAGTTTACCTTGTTTTTGACCAGTGAACGGTTAAAACATGGAAGCATTCCTGGGGCTAGAAAATGAGCTAAAAGCAAAGTCCCCTGTGGTAGGCGGCGGCGCTTTTAAACTATGCTGCGAACGAGTTTAGTTCGCGTTTAGTTCGGTGGTGGCGACCGGAGGGCGTTGTAGAAAATGAAAATGAATGTAAGCGACATTTTCATCTCAAATGTCGAGGCAATAAAGATTAAAAAATGAAACAAATGACTAAAAAGTTTATATGGATCAGTTGAGCTACCTACCTAGATTGTTTGCAATAGTCTTCAGTTAGCTCAATTGTTTCAATTATAAATACAAGTTCTAATTTGTTCATATTATTTGATTGTGAACATGAATGAAATGTTCTTAGTTAATAAAGGTATTTTATTAACAAAGAATATTCAATGGAAATAAAGCCGTGGTTGAACTGTGCGTCCCGAGTGTTAACAAATTGTCGGCTAATCAGGGAATGATATTTGACACGTAGGTAAGTTTGTTTGCTATGTTGTGTCATGTTGCGCGCATATTTTCCTTGAAGGAAGGCTTACATGTTTTATCCGTTCACTGTTTTTTACCTTGAATTCTTTATGCTTTGATTTTCTAGATTTTATAGAATTGTTGCATTTTTGAAAAACCTACACTGCGTTTTTGATCGTCCTTATAGCAGGAGTCGAGCTCGTGCAATGGAGGTCATATTCCAATACACGAAGATGCGCAGCGGCTTCGGGCGCCAGCCCCTGTACAGCGAGGCGGGACCCGTGATGTGCGACTCCATACCGACGGCGCCGCTCGAGCATCGCCATTACACGCTGCGCAACCCGGTGCACCAAGCCGTGCAGCACGCACCCGTCTACAGCGAGCACCTGGTCAACACGTTCCGGTGAGTGCGGTGCGTGCCGCGTGCGTGCAGCGTGCGTGCAGCGTGCGTGCAGCCAGCGTCTCACCGTGCCCTCTCTGTGCAGCGCCCAGGTGGCCACAACCGGCGTCAATCACAGCGAGGGCGGCTGGCCCAAGGACGTGCCGTTCGCTGACTCCGAGGCCACGCAGCGCTACCGCCGCAAGATTGAGAAGGAGGACGGCTACATACACTGCATCAATAGCACCTCCGAAGTGAGTGTCCGAGTCGAGCCCGCGCCCCCTCCCCTCCCCTGTTCTTTGGTCACAGCTCCAATCGTTTTCCGCAGAGGGTGGACCACTACATCCACCAGAACAACGCGATCGACATGTACGGCGTGTACTTCCTGGACGTAGCCCCCCTGGCGCCGCACGACACGGCCTCGTGCCGCACCGTGAACGAGTACCGCCAGCCGGCGCCCGCGCAGCCCGTGTCCTCCGTGTGCTGGCAGCCCGAGGTGGGGCACCAGTTTGCGGTAGCGCACGTGGACATGGACCTGACACGCTCGGTGGGCACTCCCTTCTACTCGTACATCTGGGATGCGGAGAAGGCCAATGAGCCCACGCTGCGCCTGCAGCCGCCGTGTCCGCTGCTGGACCTGCAGTACAACCCGCGCGAGGCGCACACACTGGTGGCGGGCCTGCTGTCGGGCCAGGTGGCGGCGTGGGACGCGCGCGCCGGCCCGCTGTTGCAGCTCATCTCAGAGACGCACGCGGCGCACCGCGATCTCGTGCGCCAGGTGCTGTTCATCAATGCCAAGTCGGGGCAGGAGCTGTTCTCGGCGGGGCCAGACGGCGCCTGCAAATGGTGGGACCTGCGCGCGCTGGCCGAGCCCACGGATGAGATCATCATCGACGTGGTCAAGTCCAACGACGAACCCAGCATGGCGCGCGCCAACGGCGTCAGCGCGTTAGAGTTCGAGCCGACCATCCCGACGCGCTTCATGGTCGGCACCGAGAACGGCCTGGTGCTCGCCGGCAACCGGAAAGGAAAGACGCCCGCCGATAAATTGCCCGTTATGGTTAGTACGTTTCCTTTGGATAGAACTGATGGCTTTATTTTCAATGACCGCTGTAAACATAAAACGTTCGGTTTAAGGGTAAGGATTAAGAACTAATTTATTGGCGCTCGACTAAGGTACCGATCGTGTCGGTTGTTCGAGAAGATGTTCGGGTTGATGGTATCTCATAGAGCGGCGCGGTAGAGGGCCGGGTGGCGGCGGGCGAAGCGCGGAAGCAACGCATGTGACGAGGGAGCGGCGTGTTTCAGTTCGAGGCGCACGTGGGGCCGGTGTACTCAGTGCAGCGCAACCCTGGCTTCCTGAAGAACTTCCTGACGGTGGGCGACTTCACGGCGCGCATCTGGAGCGAGGACTGCCGCGAGTCCTCCGTGCTATGGACGCCGCCGCAACGCTGTAAGCTAAACGCCGGCTGCTGGAGCCCCACCAGGTGAGCAGGACGTGCTGCAGGACGTCGCTGGTGGTGCTGGCGCAGAGCGATGGCGTGCTGGCGCTTACCATGCAGGTCTGCAACGTGGCGCGCCGTGCCTGCAGTGTGTGTCTGTGTTGCAGGACGTCTCTGGTGCTGCTGGCGCAGAACAACGGCGTGCTGGCGCTGTGGGAACTGCTGCAGCGCCAGCACGCGCCCGCGCTCACCATGCAGGTCTGCAAGGAGCCGCTCACGACGGTCAACCCGCACGAGGCCGTACGTACTTACTACATGCATAGGCACCACTGCAGCAGGTCCGCCTTTCATGTCCGGATTCCTGAAGGCAACTTTTGCGTGATATTAATCTTTATTTATTTAACTTTTATTTTATATTTAAGTAAAACTAACAGCTTATTAAACCTCAATATGCAATACTATTATACAGGATTATTGGAAATTAAACCGGATCCTTTTAGGGGGTGATGGGGGAGGCCATTTGCAACTATTTTGACCCCATATTGTATTATGTATAAGTGAACTATTTATGAGATATTCGCATATTCGTATTTTTTTGGGAAAACCTCGTTTTACGTCTTCACTAACGAACAAAAAAAAGTGATATCCTAAATAATATTTTAGTGACAGGTTTAGATAGCCTAAAATCTAATTCTTAATAAACACTAGCAAAATCGTATGAATCAGTATCCATATGGAAGATAAAGGTCATGTTTATTAAAATAAGGTATAATATTTTAGTAAATTCGTAACAAAACCCTATTTAAAAAAAAATACCCTTGTGAATTTGGTCGGCCTGCTATATTAACAACATTCTTATACATCTTTATCTATCAAACGAAGTATAAACCGATGCACTTAGTTACACTATTGTATAAAACATACGGGTAAATGTAATGACTCGGCTAGACTCGTGCCGCGTACTCCAGCTGAGGTCGTACGAGCGATTGTTGAGGTATAGTAGTAAGTAGGAAGCTTGTTTTTTAAACGGAATACTTGTGCGCGTTATTTGGACCCTACAAAAACAATAGAGAAAGAAACTCAAGTTACCTTACTTATCTATAGGTAACGTTTTAAGCCAAACAGACCAAGAACACTAAAACAAAAGACAAAATAATACTTACTTTATGTATGTTTACGTTTTATAGATTTAATCTGTAAAGAAGGAGTTACTTATTGCAGTTGTTAGAGGTAGTACCGTGAAATGATATCTCCAACGCTGATAATTTGGAACTGATTTATTTATTACATTAACTAGAACTCGCTCGCTGACGGTCGAAGAGTAAACAATGTTCTTACATGTTTTGTCTGTGATTATTTGATAATTTTACTTGTTTAAATTACAGTTTTCTTAAAGTTTCGTGTACGTGTGTAAATCCCTTATAAATGGCTTTTTTTGAGTGTAACTTCTCCAATAACTACTAATATAAAGGACGACTGAGTAAGAAGCAAAAACATTTTTCAAAATCATTGTGATCGGCTTGAACCCTGACCTACGACAACTCGCACTTCGCTCGCTGTGACGTATTAGCCGCTTTCGAACACGTGCACCACCGGTGCAACTGCACTCTATCGCCTCACTGCTCAGACAGTGCACCTCTACTCTGCGACCAACACTGGTTCTTGTTCATAGATTACAGTAAGACCTGTGTGTCTACCATGAGTTTTAACAATCTATACTCGCTAGCGACTGTAGTTAAAAAAATGTATGAAAACTTGAACAGCGCCTCTAGCGGATAGTTGGGTACTAAAATACGCGGTACTAATATTTACGTAACTACTGTAGTAACGTCAAGCGATCTAACTGTGACAACTCATGGTAGACACACTGCATTATTTTATTGCCTTCCTAGTTTTTGCAAGACAGTGATAATTTTTAAACAAAATTATTATCTCGGCGATTACGGTATATTGTGCCTACTCTGAAGCAAATAACGATGGAGAGGGTGGTCTGCCGCGGTTGTAAGGCAAATATAACAGGTAGAAGGGCCATGAAATGTATGGAATGTAGCCAAAAATACGATCTACCATGCGCAAATCTGTCGCCTAAGCGCTACAAAGCGATGAACGATGAAGCAAAGCGTAAGTGGAAATGTAGTGAATGTAAGAGTAAGGTACCTAAAACAGATAATTGTAATACCCCCGTGCGCCTCTCAGCTCCATTGGAGCCCATTGCGTTTGATAATCCAGAAGAGGAGTTATAGTCGGGTAGCAACGTGACGGTGCGGATTAAACCAAACAACTACATAACAGAGGAGAGAATGAGGGAGCTGTTTAAAGCCGAAAGGAAGGAGATGAAGGACCTCGTAGAGTCGTGCGTTAAACGTAGTATCAGCGAACTCTCTGACCAGCTTAGCACCATAAAGACCAGTACCTGAAGCAGCAACAGTGGTCCAGGTGCAGAACTTAGAGGTTATATTATACCTGAAAATAAGGAGGAACAGACGGCGGACATTGTCATGAAACTTGCCCAGCACATCGGTGTCCCTGTTAAATCATCTGATATTGCGCACCGAGTACAACCTCGCCGTGCCAGCAGTGCAGCCCGTACTTCACGTCCCATTATCGTACGCTTCAGGGAACGTATTCATAAAGATCGCGTCATAGCTTCCGCACGTAAATACCGAAACCTCGAAACAAAGGACTTGCGACTGGGGGCCGAGGCCCATCGTATTTTCGGAAACGAGCATCTTACAAAGGAAAATAAGATACTTCTTAGTTCGTGCAAGCTATGGGCAAAGAAAGCATTATATAAATACGATTGGACAAAAAACTGCCAAATCTACGCAAGAAGGAACGAGACCTCGCCTCCTATTCTAACTCGCAAGTTTATTTTGTATAATGTAAATCTCTCCTTAGCCGTAAGTTAGGTTATTAGGGTTAGAACTGTTTAGATATAAGGTTGCTGTTGATTTTGTTAACAATAACGCACTGCTCGTCCCATGCTGCTTGATGTTGTGCCTTGGGGCCTTCCACAAGGGCCGCCGAGTTGACCGTCGCTGTCAGATGAGGTTCTGCGTCGGCTCGCTGCGCCCTTCTTCGTCGTTGTGTACGAGAAGAATATTGGCTTAGGCTTTTATGATTTTGATTTTTTCCAAGGAATTCGGTTCGTAACTGATGCACGCTGTAGCGAATCTCTTCTATCTGCTGCGTCATAGCGTTAAATCGAATGTTCATAATCTCCTCGATAGATTTCATAACTTCATATCCGTTATGTTCGCCATTCCTGATACTCGTAGTCGGCTGCACATGAGAATTCGTGGATGGTCCACAAGATTTCCTAAATGCGTCCTGCTATAAAGAATTGTGTTGACCTTGGCAAACCCTACATGAGCGCCTTGAACGGCACTGACCTATGTACCTCATGCTGAAGTAGGCAATTTTCACAAATGCGTCGTTGCATTTAACTTGTCTTTGGCATTTAGTTTTATGAAATCATCACATATGCATATTGCATGATTGTGTCCTTATTGTAAGGCCAGGTCAATAATGTGCAAGCTGTTGAAATAAATCCAAGATTTCCTGACTTACTGTAGCTTGATTGTTGTTGATTATTTAGCTTGCTGCATGGTCCCTTTAACTGGCTGAAGGGTTTCTTTAACTGAAAGGGATTTGGTTTCAGGGGCTGCCGCACTAAAGTATTCAAATCCTTCTTGATTGTGAGTGAATTGGATTTCAGGGGCTTCAGCACTGATGTATCCATTTCCCTTTTCTTTAATGGTGCTAGATTTCTGAATTTATTTTCCATGAAGTCCACAAGGTTATCTAGTCTGTCTATACTTGTCACAAGGTGCTTATGAGTCTTCTGATTGGCTGGATCCTTGAGGAAGTTGGTCCTGATGTGTAACATAGCTTCAAGAATCTCCTTAAGGTTCTCCTTCAAGTTATCCATGATTAGTAGGTAAAACAAGACCTCTTTGATATAGAATACTTGTCCAAGAGCTGCACTTCGATGTAGGTTCCGACGGGCAATGTAGGGAACACAATTCGCGCAATACTACGTGTGTATGCGACGTAGTATCCTTATGATAATGATATAAGGATACTACGTCGCATACACACTTAACCCGGTCAGGGTTTAGCAAATTGAGGAGATGGGTACTAAAGTTTGTTTAATTTATCTAGTCTTATCAGCAAAAAAATTAATCAGTGAAGAATAACATTTTATAATTCGCATACTAATACATAAAATAATATTGAAGATTGCCCCGACGACGCGACCCAAACAATGCTTTCCAAATATTTTATGACCAATTTATACTTTTTTTATAATTTATGCTTTCCATATTACAGGATTAAAATTAATGCTTATCACGATTTCCTTCGAGAGACAGTGGTGAGTGCAACCGCGGATTTATACTGTGAATCCGGCTCGATGAATTTTAGATGTACCGTGAAATAACTCCAACGCTGATAATTCACAACTGATTTATTTAATAGATATGAGTTACATGAAGGTTCAATGCGGAAGACTTTAGGTGAACTAGATTCTCGGCCTGACCTGACACATTGTACTTTCTACATCAGTATTAAAGCCATTTCTCCTCAGAGAATAAATCAACATTTTGGGAATAATACAAGTGCGTGCAAAGTAAGAGTTCCTACGAGTACGATAGTTCGTGGTGCGGGTGCAGAGTGGGACATAGAGTTTCTTAGCGTTACGGCAACTGACAGCACGGCGCGGAATTAGTCTGCATTGTCTCCTAGCTTGAACCTCCGTTGTTATTCTGCTGGGCGAAGGTCTGATCTCTCGCTCGCCAGGCGTCGCACCAGTCGAGCCGAAATGATTCTAGATCGTCTTGCCAACGCCTCCTAGGCCTGCCCAGGCCTAGTCGCCCATCTTCAGGCACCCCTATGGTTACTGAGAAGTACCTATCTATGTATTTAGTTACAGAGGTAGACGCAGATACCATAGGACGCTGTTCCGTAACGTGAGTTTATTCTGACTGTCGGCGCCATCGCCGAGCTACCTTCCACCGTATTCTTGTAGGTAGTTGAGAACACACTAACTTACGGAAAATAATGAAGGTAGAGTTACTATGTTCCGGCAGACCTTAGACCGTACGACTGCGCGCCGCGTTGCTAGCCCCGCTTCGTTGCTGGCCCCGCCGGTTACCGCGACTTGCATCTTATAATGATTGTTGCAGGGCCAACTGGTCGCGTTGGGGAGCCAGAAGGGAAGCGTCTACATGATCGAGCTGTCGGAGTCCTTGGTGCAAACCGACAAGCACGACAAAGCATATCTAAATGCGGTAAGATTCGTGGTACCTATGCCGTCCATGCGGTGGGATTGTGCTCTAAAGAGAGTTACTTGATTATAAAAAACAAGATCCGTCAAGTGCGAGTGTGACTCGCGTGCCGAGGGTTTCAAACGTTTGTCAAGTATACCAATATGTGCTATACGTACCGGTTAGAGACTTTGCTATTTAATGAATAGGTAACACCCCTTGTTTGGGGGAGGACCCCTTGTTTAAATCATTTTTATTTTGCTTCAAACACAATGTTCACCACAATTTTCTTATTTTGATTCAAATTTGACCAAAACACTTCAAACAAGATTCGAATGAGCTCCCTGCTTCATCACATCGTTTCACATGGGCTTGAATTTGCTACTGAAATTAATTTCGACGTTACGCAATATCAAAATACGAAGTTCCATTCATTCACTAGGGTTGTTTTTCGCTGGTAATGGTGTTGCATGTGACATCTATATGTATATAATTACTGACAATCGAAGTCCAGGCTAGGTTTCAAATGTCAAAAATGAAGTCGATGTCGATTACCAGTTGACTTAGACAATAAGGCTGCTGTATTGCAAATTCCAAGTATGTAGTATGCTAGAAGTTTGAGAACGAAACTTTAGGGTTCATTTTTTTGACGTCGGATCCCTAAAAATCATGATTCTAGAATTTTTACTTAATTTTGGTCCTCCAATTTGGTGATTCCAAATTTCACGTTTGCAGGCTTGCTAAAAGTACTTAAACATTTTCATGATCGGTGAGTCGGTCAGTGAGTGAGTGAGTGATGGATGGCGAAATAGTGAAACTTTGAGGGTGGATATTTCCTAAGCTAAATTGATTAGAATCTTTTAATTTTTGGAGTCGGGAGTTTAAATAGTTTTCAGGTTTAGGTCTCATTTGTAACAAAGATATTGATAGCTGAAACGTGTCTCGATACACTATGTTCCGACGTGACGATGTGATACTTCTACACTATGTGACGAGAAAAGAGTTCCCGGTGGAGCCCGTCTCGACTCGGCAGGATCACCACCGTGGCCTCTGATTGCAAATCTACATTTGAGTTGTAAGGATGGAACCAATATTGTATTGATACAGTAAGGCGGGTTACCTAGCACACACAGTGCAGACGAACCAAGTAATCAGTTGGATGCGTCGAGATGTGATTGTGTGTGTGTGCAGATATTCGATCGCGAGGCGAAGCGGGAGCGCATCCTGGAGGCACGCCTGCGCGAGGTCCGGATGAAGCTAAAGCAGGCGGAGGAGGGAGGCGGCTCCCCGGTGGGCGGGGGCTCCGCCATCGAGCTGGAGGCCATGCTGGGGGACCGCGACCTGGCCGAGGCAGCCACCGAGTACTTCCAGCAGGTCAAGAAGGAGCTGAACAACTTCTGACTCCCTCCCCCGTCTCGACTACATGTTTTTAGAAGTACATACTAGTACCTACATATAATTTGTATGATATGTTTATTTTTACGTATTGGTCTATTAATTTTTATGTTAATAAGTTAACATGTTTAATAAGTTCTTTCGAGCTTTACATTCCTTTAGATTTTTTTCGAACTTACTCAGTAGGTAGTTCTTACATAATATATTGTATTTTGATAAATTATAATTACATTACCGTTAGGTACTTACACACAATATAATTATTTTTATTAACTGACGTCATTTTTATTTATTTAGTTGCATTAGTTCACTTTGCTTAGCCCTGAGGCGTGAGTCTGGCAAGGCGTGATCGAAACGTCGACGTCTGTTGGTAGTCCGGTAGCTATCGTGAACGTGTCGAGTAGCTGTCGAGCAGGGATGTAAAAATAATTCTTATCTGGAACGCAGCTTTTAATCGAACCATTGATATTCACAAAAAGATGACTCAAAGGCAAGTTTTTTGTTACATACTAATTATGTAGTTAAACAAAATTAATTGCTCATAAATTCTTCGTTAATTAATTGTATTAGTAATTCCTACAAGTTAAAATAATAAAATAAATACGCGATTTTAGCACCATGCTTTGGTAATATAAAGAACTTCATGGTCTTTGGTAGTTGTAGTTTTGCATTACTAAGAGATGGCGTTAGAGTCGTGAATTTACGCCTTATTTTAGGTACGTACGTATTTACACGTATTTAACACTTTATAACACTCCCTCAAAACTGAGGTACCTACCTACAAATAAATATATATAAAAATTATGCCTCTTAGAAGAACCCCGCCTTCAAAAAATCATGGGTCACCGACTGTAGCTGCAGATGTATTCCTGGCTACCCCTGTCCAGCTGATACAATGCTCTTCGGAACCCAATCTTGCTACAGATAATCCTGCTGACTATGGCACACCTGTGGCGACCACGCCATCAAATTTTGGAAAACGCAAGCGCCTAGAGTTAAGTCACAAGCGCCTAGAGTTGGACCCTGAAATGATTTTTAATATGATGAGTGACATGAAAAAAATGATTTCTGACTTTAAGACTGAACAGAACGCCAAGTACGACACCCTTATTACGGCTGTGGAGGATTTTCGTTCTACTGTGGACTTTCTCTTGACTAAAAATGAGACGCTCCAGGTCCAATTGGAACGAATGGAATCTGAAAAAAAGGAAACCTCACTACACATTGAATCCCTGGAGAGTAAGATTGAAAGCTTAGAACGTACCAATAGAGCCACTTGCCTGGAGGTGAGAAATGTACCCGCAGCCTCATTGGAAACCAAAAAGTCTCTGGCTGATACGATCTTGAATGTGGGTAGAGCGCTTAACGTTGATATACAGACCTCAGATATCAAAGACGTTTACCGTATTAGGTCGAAGGATTCTAACAACAAAACAATTATTGTTGATCTATCAAGTGTCCTACTTAAGGAAACTATCCTAAATAAATATAGAAGGAATAATAGAGAACACAGCCGGCTCTCTTCTGAGATGATGAAAATCCCAGGGCCTTCAAAACCAATCTTTATATCCGAGAACTTGTCGGCTAGATCCAAAAAACTCTTCTACCTGGCGCGAGAGTTTGCCAAGGTCCAAGGTTACAAGTTCTGCTGGACAACTAATGTAAAGATTTTCCTTCGAGAGAGAGAAAATGGACCTCTGGTTCGGATCGAAAAGGAATCCGACCTAACTCGTCTATCACCTGACAAGTGACTAGCTTGCCTTAAAATATTACTCAAAATTAGTTTAGGGATACCTTATATTTTTGTTCTTCTACCTTGTACTAATAATCTTATTATGTTTGCTTTAATAGGCACACAATACAAACTCACACTCATCATAACACATCACACATACACAAATCAATTTATCCATGTGACTACCTTGTATTTCCTCTTTTATTTTTTTCTGTGCCAACAATTCAAAGCCTCTGCATCAATGATCGTCTCCAATCCCCAGTTTTTTGAGCCAATGTTTGTTCTTTCGACCCAATATGGATGAAGTTATAAATATTGCTAATGACATCGAATGTATTTCTCTCTGCGACTCTTACATCTGTTCACCTGAAAGCTGCTATCAATATATAAAATCTCAGGCTGACTCAAAATGTTACACTTAAACATAAGAAGCATAAATTGCAATTTTGACTCCTTGCTAGTTTTGTTGCACAGAGTTAAGCTTCAGCTTGACGTTGTCGTCCTTTCTGAGTGCTGGCTCAGCAAGTGCTCAAGCTTACCCTCGATTCCCGGCTTCAACTCCTTTGCGTCTAACCATTCTTCTCAAAATGATGGTGTGGTGACTTTCGTTCGTAATTCATTTTCTTGTAATGTTCTATACCCAAATATATTAGATTGTAACTCTATTCTATTAGAATTTAACAAAATAAGTATAGCAGTCCTAGCCATCTATCGCTCTCCATCTACTAACAACGTTGATCGTTTCCTTGATAGCATTGATGAAACTCTATCGCAACTAAATACATTTTCATCTGTTGTCTTGACTGGTGACATCAATATTAACATCATCCCTAACTCTACTGACTCCAATAGTGATGAGTATCTTAATCTTATTTCTTCTCATGGAATGCTTCCTGCTTATGTATTACCCACGCGTGGTCATAATTGCCTTGACCACGTCATGATTAAGTCTTCTCACACAGCGGTAGCATTGGTCCTTGACTCATATACTATAACGGATCACGCTCCTACACTCTTTTGTTTGCACAAGAGAACTCAACGTAAGACCTTGGAGAACATAATCAATAAACCAGATTTTACAGGTATAGTCAACGAAATTGAGAAAACTGACTTTAACATAATAATGGCTTCCGATGATCCTAATACAGCTGCTCAGGACTTTGTTAACTTAATCTCATCCGCAGTGCGCGAGCATTCTAAAGTTATAAAAATCACAAGCAGGAATCGCATTTTAAAGCCGTGGATTACATCTGGCCTCCTCAGGTGCATCCGTCACCGAGATCGACTCTACAAAAGGCTGAATAAAAACCCTTGCAACCTAACTCTTAAACTTATATTTACACGTTACCGCAACTTCTGTAACAATATTTTAAAAAAAGTTAAGAAGGACTACAAGCGTCTTGAGCTTGAGAGGGCCAGGAGTGATCCAAGGGCCACATGGAAGGTGGTCAAAGATATTACAAATCTCAAATGCAAAACATCATCTGCGGAAGAGTTGCTTGCTGTATCTTCTAGCCCTGTAGATTCAGTTAACCTAGTTAATAGCTTCTTTGCTGTCGTTGGACAGCATCTTGCGTCAAAAATTAACCCTCCTAAGCCCTCTCCCCTTATTCCTAATACCAGCCCATCTGCTTCAATGGCCCTCTTCCCGACTGACTACGTTGAGCTTGCAAACATCATCAGCAACCTCAAGGATAAATGTGCCGTTGGCTGGGATGGCATACCTACCTCAGTTATTAAAAACTCTAGGCACATATTAATCCCTCCACTTGCTTACATTATAAACCTATCCATGTCTTCTGGCATTTTCCCTGATGTATTCAAAAAAGCTCTTGTACATCCTATTTTTAAGCTGGTGACAAGATGTCTATTACCAATTATCGTCCTATCTCTGTGCTAACTGTATTGTCGAAAGTATTCGAAAAAGTAATTAATAAAAGACTTGTCCACTTTATAAGCTCAAAAAACGTTTTGGCTAAGCAACAATATGGTTGTAGGCGAGGTAGATCGACAGAGGACGCAGTTATTGATCTTACAACTACGATTGCTTAAAATATTGAAACAAAATTGAAAACCGTGGGAATCTTTCTTGACCTGTCAAACGCTTTTGACACCGTTTCTATTACAATACTACTAGACAAACTCTCAGCCATTGGGGTAAGGGGCGGTGTCAATGACCTCTTCAAGAGCTATCTCACAAATCGTCGCCAAATAGTAGCCATTAATAATGTATACAGCGAGGAAAAGGAGATTCATTTTGGCGTACCCCAGGGAAGTGTGCTTGGACCAACACTATTCCTCGTCTATATAAATGATTTACTTATTCTGCCTGTGCCATTTTGCAGTATTTTCACATATGCTGATGATACAGCCCTTCTTGTTAGTGGACGAGACTGGTCAGAAGCTCAATCTGCTGCTAAAACAGCTCTAAAGCTGGTTCTAACCTGGCTCTCCCAAAATCTTTTAACCCTAAACTTCTCGAAAACTAAATATATCACCTTTTCTCCAACTTCCAGATCCCAGCCTTCCCCCTCGTTTTCCCTAAGTGCGCATACTTGTGATTCCTCAGGTTACTGCCAATGTCCCAAGCTGGAGCGAGCACCCTGCGTAAAATACCTCGGAGTCTGGTTGGACAACACCATGTCTTGGAAACCTCATATTGAAAGCACTGTCTCAAGAGTGCGAAAATTAATGTACATCTTTAAAAACTTAAGAGGTAGTGCTGACTTTCCTTGTATGAAAATGGTATACTTTGCTCTGGCTCAATCGGTTCTCTCGTATTGTATCTCTGCATGGGGCGGTTCCATCAAGACCCTCATGCTCAGAGTTGAGAGAGCGCAAAGAGCGGTTCTTAAAGTCATGACCTCTAAGCCAAGATACTTTTCCACCTCAAGTCTGTATTTAATCTGCAAAGTACTCTCTGTTAGAAAACTATTTATACTTTCCACTATCTTGCAAGTTTTGTGAGATACAGTTTTGCAGATAATGTCAGACGGTTTGTGAGTGCTTGCACTCGCAAACCGTATTTGACCCCAACCTTGCAACAGTGAAACGACGGTCTGACATTATCTGCAAAACTGTGTCTCACAAAACTGCAGTGGCAGGTCGTCATTATCACTACATTAGTAGTCGTTTATACAATAAAATAATGAACATTTACCCACTCACAATTTTTAAATGTAAATTTATATGTACTGATTGGCTTTTATCTATCTCCTACGAGGATACTGAGGAAATTTTAAGGCATCAAGAATGACCTCGTGAAATCCTACATTCTCTCTCACACATGCACACACACCCTCACACGTGCAGCGGTAACTCCTGTTGCCCGGACTCATTGGAGACCGGTGACCTCAGGAGCCACACACTCTCACATACCTACACGCGCACGTACAGTGGCAACTCCTGTTGCCTGGACTCTTATGAGACCGGTGTCCTCAGGAGCACCACACTCTCATAAACCTACACGCACCACTCACACATACTCTCTCACACACCACACACACACAATACACATACACACACCACACACGCACGTAACCTTATTATGTTTTATCTAGATTAGTTGTTTTTTAGATATTTTTTGTTTTTATATGGAACATAATTAATTTAATCGCGGAGGGGGGCGCTGACTCTACTACACAGTTTTTAACTTTTGCGGTAGTCAGCCCACAATTGTACCCTAAACATAAGTTCGTTCTTAATAAACATTTTTTGTTTGATTTTTGTTTGTACAAAACTGAGGTACCTACCTACAAATCGCTTTATCAATGTTTACAGTTAGGTAGTGTGGATATTTCTTTAGGTAGGTACCGATGTACTTAGTAGGGTAAAATTCTTAAAAAATTGTTTTCTCTACCAAAAGAATAATCCAAGCAATAAATAACACAGACTACTGTAATTTAGTAAGGCTTGGATCATGTGTGGAGGATACACCATGTAAGATTGCACCATCTACGAATTATTAACGTCGCCTTTTGCACCTAGGAGGACTGGTCTTTGATGTTATAAAGTTTGGAAAGCCTGAATATCTGCACTCAGAACTTAATTTCCATTCTGATAAAAGGTCGTTACGCTCAGTTAGATCTGCATTGTTCTATCACGATCACAAAACTGCAGCCTTCAGAGGAAGTTTTAGATACTCGGCAACGAAGTGCTGGAACAATATTCCTCCCCCAATTCGTAATGTTAAAACTAAATTTACATTTATATTACATTTTAAAAAGTTTTTGTTACAGAAACAAGTTGAGGGTATTCCTAAGCGCTTCGTTTGCCAAAAATAACACCACCTTCTGTTATCGCTTCGCCCTGTTGCCACGTAGGTACATTACAAAGAAACGCCGATATTGCTACACCCTATTGGACTACATTATTACTACACAGACACAAACATTTTTGTACACATTACACTTGAAACTCGTTCTGCTTGCTCTCTATGGGTTATGGCAGAAAATCAGTGTTTTTGCTTCTCGAGCAAAATATTCCGCTGAGCCATTGCCTTTTTGATGTACTGCAGCACACACAGACATTTTACTTAGATTGTTATTATGTTATTATTTGTTTTTATTATTTAGTCAACTGTATTTTTATTATTGTTTCTTTTCTACTACCATCCTGTTTAATTGTTATTGTCTGATATGTATGTGTGTGTCTGAAGTCTTAAATAAAAACCTTATCTATCTATCTATCTATTTAATTTTGTAATCAACAAACTCAATACTCACTCACAGTGGTGTCTGTAATGTTAGCAGAGCATCTTCCAGGAGAGCACAAATAAATTAGAGTTCTGTTCGCATGCAGGTGAGTTCTATAGTTCCTGATACTTTTCAGGAATAGTTGTGGCGTTTATACATAAAAAAATGGTAGTGAAATTATGCTCTGCTAACTTCGCGTAGCAGAGCATTTTTCAGGAATCAATTAAAAAAATACCTATTTATAAGCCTTCACTTATCATAAACAGTTCCTGGTGGTTTTCAGAAATAGTTCCGGTGTTTATACTTAATTTAAATATATGTTCAAGTACATTTCTGTTCGAGTCGGAGTCGTGACACAATATTCCTTAGACCTGCGCAAACCACGGTCCATACAGATTGCATCGAGTTTAAGATAAAAAAAAGGTTCGTTCTTATGTTTTTGAAATATTTTAATAACCCAACTCTTGAAATTTTTATTCAAAAAGGTCATGAAAAAGTTTAAAATCAGAGTGATTATTCGTCGAAATTGTAAAGTTTCAAATACCTGTAGAGTAGGTTTTATCAGAGTTCTATTGGCGTGCATCGAGTAACAGACAAGCCAACGTCCGTTCTTATAATTTTGTAACATTTTAGAAGCAGATCTTCTAAAATTTTCAAATCTTTCAAATTTTCAAATCTTTATATTATGTGCGTCGAATATGTAGAGGTATAGCTTCAAACAACAGTAGACCCAGTTTTTATCAGTTTTAATCGCATGGTTCGCGTATCAGACGACAAAATGTTCATTCTTATGGTTTTTTTATAAATAAAAAGCAAGAAATTTTATTCTTCATGAAATTTTCATGAAAACCGTCTTCGAAAAGTGACAAAAACTCGGACATGTGCGTCGAATATGTATCGAATCAAACACCCGTAGACCCAGTTTTATTACTACTGTAAAATTAAATTAATTGTAATTAGTCTGAAACCTCTAATGCATGCGAGTAGAACTCTACTCGCATGCATTAGGTTTCAGACTAATAAAGATCCGTTCTATTAACTAGTAATTTTTATACATTTAAGAAGCATACCTATTACTTAAAAAAATTACAAACCTATGATATTTTCATCGAAAGTGTAGAGATTCAAACTCCAGTAGAGCCAGATCAGTCATCATCATCAGTGCCACTGATGACTGATCTGGCTCTACTGGAGTTCTACTGGAGTACTGGCTCTACTGGAGACTCCAGTAGGACCAGATCAGATCAGTGGTCAGAGTTCTAATCGTATGCATCTAGATTTAAAAGAACACAGTTCTAATGATATTATAATATTTTAGAAGCAGAAAACTTGGAACTTTCATGAAAACGGCCTCTGAAAAATGACAAAAACTAGGACATGTTCGTCGAATATGTATTGATTCAAACAACCGTCGGTAGACCCAGATTCAACAGAGTCCTAATCGCATGCATCACGTTTCAGACTAATAAAGATTAGTTCTTATGTCTAATTCACGCGAGTAGAACTTTAATAAAACTACGGGTGTTTGAATCGATACATATTCGACGCACATGTCCCAGTTTTTGACATTTTTCAAAGCCTGTTTTCATGAAAGTCCCAAGTGTTCTGCTTCAAAAATGTTATAAAATCATAAGAACAGACCCATGTTCTTCTAAATCTAGGTGAATGTGATAGATTTTGTAAGCTCTACTAATTAAAAGATGATATAAAATCATAGGAACACCAAATTTGAACTACCTTGATATAAATTTTCAACAAAATGTTACTACCTCTAGATAGCCTAATAGGGTTGCTAATGAGGGTATTAAAGACAAAAAGCACAACTCAAAACATAAATACGTTCTGTCTGGGTCGGCTACCGATCGAAAAGTGGTCTGGCCGCCTCTTTTGGATCGTATATAAAGGCTCCGACATCGTAAAAAAATAAACTTGTTCTATGCGACCACTGCTCGCGCCAACAAGGCACGGAGAGTCGTTACAACAATTTATTTACTTTCATAATACTAAAAAATACTTTCAGAACAAATCAATGATACCAAGAATTGTAAAAATAATATTCAACGTATTTTAAATATCTTGTGACATTAAATAAATAGTAAACTCTAAAAAATTATTGACGCTTATCAAAGCTATACGCTAATGATTTTATTACATTAAAATCCGAAAACTATTTTAGATGACATTTTACATTTCTTTACCATAATTTTCAATATTAATCTGTTACATGCGATAAGAACTCTGATGAAACGTCTCTACTGGTGGTTGAATCTTTACACTTTCGACGAAAATATCATAGATTCTGCAATTTTTCTATGTACGTTTTCATGAAAGTTTCAGTAGGTAGCTCTACTTCTGAAATGTATCAAAATCATAAGAACGGATCTTTCTCCGTTTACAACGCAATGCACGCTAATAGAAGTCTAATAAAAATAGCTTAAAATGTTTTGGATCAATACAAATTCAACGCACGAATCGCAGATTTGACATTTTACGAAGACTTTTTTCATAAAAATTTGAGGAGTTCTGCTTCTGAAATGTTATAAAATCATAACAACAAATCTTTGTTTGTCTTCTTTTTTATTGCACGCTTATAAAACTCTTATCATAACTTTTTTACAGGTGTTTGGATCTATACAAATCCAAGCACATATCACAGATTTTGTCACTTTTTGAAGAAGGTTTTCATGAAAATTTCATGTTTCATGCTTCTTATTTATAAAAAAATCGTAAGGACGAACATTTTGTCGTCTGATACGCGAACCATGCGATTAAAACTCTGATAAAAATTTGTCTACTGTTGTTTGAAGTTACTATACCTCTACATATTCGACGCACATAATATAAAGATTTGAAAATTTTAGAAGATCTGCTTCTAAAATGTTACAAAATGATAAGAACGGACGTTGGTTTGTCTGTTACTCGATGCACGCCAATAGAACTCTGATAAAACCTACTCTACAGGTATTTGAAACTTTACAATTTCGACGAATAATCACTCTGATTTTAAACTTTTTCATGACCTTTTTGAATAAAAATTTCAAGAGTTGGGTTATTAAAATATTTCAAAAACATAAGAACGAACCTTTTTTTATCTTAAACTCGATGCAATCTGTATGGACCGTGGTTTGCGCAGGTCTAAGGAATATTGTGTCACGACTCCGACTCGAACAGAAATGTACTTGAACATATATTTAAATTAAGTATAAACACCGGAACTATTTCTGAAAACCACCAGGAACTGTTTATGATAAGTGAAGGCTTATAAATAGGTATTTTATAAATCGATTCCTGAAAAATGCTCTGCTACGCGAAGTTAGCAGCTGCATGCGAACAGAACTCTAATTTATTTATGCTCTGCTGGAAGATGCTCTGCTAACTTCACCAACATTAATCCTCTTATATTGGCCCATGCTTAAAAAGTATATTTCGACAGCCTCAATTTTGCCAGTTTTTTTTAAGTAATCTCATAAAACAAACTGAACTTCATCACAATTATTCGAGTATCTGGGAATTTTTGAAAAATTTATTTCACAATTTCTTGTTTTCGAAGAGTGAAATGAAATAAGTTATTAGATAGGTAGGTTCAAGTAGAAGATATTATGATGAATTAAGTACGAGCAGCATGTGGGATGCAAAACGTGTGGGACGTGAGAAGCAAAATTACAAATGGCTCTCATTTACTGAGCAAGAGGTTCTAGCCACTTCCTCAAATATACATAAGTATTCGTCGATCATTCCTGATCTAGTTTTGCAAATTGCAATTGGGGATCGCAGATATTCGGGGGACACCCTGTATGTGTACTTACTTATATTGAGTATTGAAGCCACGAGGATTTGAAAATCCTTGTGGTTCCTGTGGAGGTACTCATGTTCTCTATGGCACAGAATAACTAACTATATTGTCAATAAGCGAAACGCAACTAGTTAATATAACAATGAAGTAGGTAGTGTTGTTTCGCACATCTGCATCGATGGGCGGGAACAATGTTGTATTTATCGTAAAACATAATGCGCGAACCGAAACTACTCGGAGCGAGTCCTGCGCTTCACGTGGCCTCATGTTAGTCTTGTGATATAAGTTTATTTTAAAATATACCTACGAGTGAGCAGTGGGCGACGCGACGACAGCGCGCGCGCTCCGTCTATTGTTAGCAGTCGAGGAGGGGCCGCTGCAGAATGCACGACGACGCGGACGCGGGGAGCGCCCGCCGCTGGCAGCGCGACGCGGGGCTGTGCGCCGCTGTACTGCACGAGGTACTCCCACTCTATTTACTTTATCCCACATCACATTACATATACATAGACATATCATTTATTTGCCACCACAATACTTACGTAGGTACCTACTTAATGTTTCTATTTTTCTGTGTTTTTATTTTTATTTTTGTATTTATTTGGGAATCATAAAGCTTAAAGGTACTACTTAAATATAATGCAACAATACATTTAAAAACAAGAACAAATAGAGCTAGAACAGTTTTCGCTTATAGAATTAGTTTCCTGTCGCTAGGCAGTTAATGTTAACGACGACGTGGCGTGGTTTATTAATAGAGAAATGAATGTAAATGTCAACCAGGCGAATTAAATGTTAGCATTGCTTGTCCGTTGGTGGTTCGTGAAGTGAGTAGCGGTGCGTGTGTCGCAGGTGTTCTCGTGGCTGGAGGCGCGCGCGCTGTGCGCGGCGGGCGGCGTGTGTCGCGCTTGGCGCGAGGCGGCGCGCGCGCCCGCGCTGTGGCGCCGCCTGCTGGCGTGCGACGCCAGGCTCGCGCCCGCCCAGCTGGCCAAAACAGGTCAGTGTCGCAGGTGTCCACGTGGCTGGAGGCGCGCGCGGCGTGTGTCGCGCATGTCAGCGCTATTGATTGATTGTGCAATGTGCAGACTGTGCAGTGTCATGGCGAGCTGAGTACGTGCGCGTGTTCGCGGGCTGGAAGCGCTGCGAGCTGGGCGCGGGCGCGGCGCCCCCGGCGCTGCGGGGCGCGCAGCACGCGGCGCTGGAGAGCAGCGCGCGCCGCCTCGCGCTCGTGTCCGAGCACGCCGAGCTCGCGGTAACTGACTCACCTCTCTCTACCACTCTACTCTTCAATTATACACATGAGTTCTTCGTACAATATAATCCATTCTTATGAGGGCTAATACAAAATAAACAAGAAATTGCGCGGTTTCATCGTCTAAATTGTATGATTTTCGTTTGTTGCTTGAAATAATAATCACTTGTTAATAATAGTTCGTTTTCTCTATACTACAATAATAATAAAACAAATTTTAGAAAACTTATTTTTGTATGTAGTTATAATCATTCTCCCGATGCATGTTTTTGTATGTAGTTATAATCATTCTCCCGATGCATGTTTTTGTATGTACTTATAATCATTCTCCCGATGCATGTTTAGGCAAAAACTCTCGAAGACCTGTTTTTTGAGCTCTAATTTGTAGATTCTATTGAATAAAAACCAGCAATATTTTTTTTCTTTTTACGAATATCCTATTCTTGAATAATAAATAATAGAATACATTTTCGTTATATGCCTGTAAGTAATGAAAGAAAATATTTAACCGAACTCGATTGTAGTATAAATATTACGTCATTTTGACATAATATTTATACCAAAATATTAGGTCCTTACATATGAAATTGGCGTTTTTCGTACTGGCCACTTTAATCACAAATTTCTCCTCTTTGGTAAGGAATTCCAAATTCAAATTTGTACAGCTATAGACTCATGTATTTGTGCTTCGATGATCGTCATTCATTTGTTTTTTTTCTTCTGTTTTTTTCTGTTTGCGTCACTCATTTTACAAAATGGAAAACTTAAAATATCGCATTATTTACGAGTACGAGTTCCGCCGTGGCACTAGTGCTGCGGAAACAACTCGAAGGGTGAATGATGTGTATGGCGGTCGTGTTGCAAAAGAAAACACAGTTCGTTTTTGGTTCCAACGTTTTCGTTCTGGAAATTTTGACCTGCAGAACAAGCCCCGTGGACGGCCTGAGACTCAAGTTGATAATGAAGAGTTGAAGGCTATTGTGGAAGCGGATCCATCGCAAACCACGTCCGAGTTAGCTGCAGGCTGCGATGTTAGTGATAAAACTGTTTTAATTCACTTGAAGCAAATTGGGAAGATTAAAAAGCTTGAAAGGTGGGTACCTCACGAATTGACTGAAGCAAACCGGCAAACGCGCGTCGACTGCTGCGTTACATTACTAAACCGGCACAATAATGAAGGTATTTTAAACCGAATCATTACCTGTGATGAAAAATGGGTTCTTTACGATAATCGGAAGCGCTCAGCGCAATGGTTGGATCCTGCCCAGCCAGCCAAATCCTGCTCCAAGCGAAAATTAACCCCAAAAAAGTTACTTGTAAGCGTTTGGTGGACTAGTGCCGGTATTGTTCATTACAGTTTTCTCAAATCTGGCCAGACTATTACGGCTGATGTCTATTGTCAGCAATTGCAAACCATGATGGAAAAGCTAGCGGCTAAACAACCTAGGCTGGTCAATCGCTCCACGCCACTGCTGCTTCACGACAACGCTAGACCACACACTGCGCAACAGACGGCTACTAAATTAGAAGAGCTTCAATTGGAAAGTCTAAGACATCCTCCGTACTCCCCGGACCTTGCTCCAACAGATTACCATTTTTTTCGAAATTTGGATAACTTCTTGCAAGGGAAAAAATTCAACTCCGATGGGGCAGTCCAAATCGCCTTCAAAGATTTTATTGATTCCCGTCCGACTGGTTTTTTTAGTAAAGGGATCAATGAACTACCTATAAGATGGCAAAAGTGCATAGAAAATAATGGTTCATACTTTGATTAATTAAATATATTATATTAAAAAATATTCGACTTTTTGTTCCTCCCATACAAAACGCCAATTTCATATGTAAGGACCTAATAATTATTAACATTTTCTTGAACTACATTATTAACTCTATTTTTTAAGTCACTGCTATATATTTTTTAATGAATTACATAAAAGGCAGTATATCGAATCGCTATCGAAGAGACCTAGTTCTGCAGCGTATGCGGTCAAAAAAATCCGTCACCTTACAGACGTTGATACTTCTAGACTAGTTTATTACAGCTACTTCCATAGTGTTATGTCTTATGGCATACTGCTGTGGGGGAACGCTGCAGATATTAACACCATATTTGTGCTGCAGAAGAGGGCTGTTCGTGCAATCTATAATATGGGTCCCAGAGAAAGCCTACGTGAAAAATTCAAGGAAATAAACATAATGACAGTACAAAATTTACAAAATTTGAATACAAGAAATAAACATAAACTCGCTGTGCCCACAACTAGACTACACAAAATTAATGTATCTTTTAAAGGGCAATGTATACGCTTCTACTATAAAACTCCTAGTGAGTTGCAAAAATTATTAGTAAATAAATTCAAATAAATTGTCAAAACCTTCTTGTAAAAAGGCCTACTAAAATATCAGATTATCTAGAGGATAAAAAAGCTTGGGACGGGATTTGCTCCAACTCGGAAAAAAACAACTAACAGGCTAAAGGTTTCTTCGTTGCTTCTTTACTTTAGTCTACATACCGAAGCGACTGAAATCAAAAATATCACTTTATTTCCGTGTCAGTGTTTAATTATTAAAAATATTACCTTTTCTAAGTGTACATTTATTGTATTTTTGGAAATAAAGAGTTTTTGACTTTGACTTTATAACTATTTGGCTGCTGATATAAAAGTGTACATACTTAGTGAGTTATTATTACAATTGTTTTGATTCTTGACTTTACATACATATATTTGTGACTACTACGTTTCTAGCTATAAATAGATTATGTACTTATCTATTTTAATAATGTTTAAATAAAAGGTTAGATACTTATCGAGTTTATGGCATTGAATAAAACAAAACTGTTACAAACAAACTTTTCTTGATTTAATTTGAGCAAATTTACAAATAATGCTGTTGATATCGACTTCTCGGAGTAAATCATGTGTACGGACGTGTCGTACATTAGCATTAAAGTTAGTAAGTTATTGAGTGCTAAATTGAAATCACTGATCACTTTGGTCTTTCAAAAGTTTATTGAAAAAGTTACACGTAGGTACAAAGTAAACGATTCCCTCGCGCCGCGGTCAGTGTCGCACTATCCGTTCCGGGCGCAAATATGCCGATTCAGTCATATTAGATACATAGATAGGTATATACCTAGAAGGTACGTCTTCGTACATATTTCCAACCCAAAAAAGGATAAAACCAACAGAGGGAATCGTTTGTACAAAGTCAATATAAAAACAAAGTTCAAGTAGGTAAGTAAAAATAAAAGCAAAAGTAAATAAAACTTAATTATAAAAAAGTTACATATAGTAAAACACTAGTCAAAATTAAATAGCACATCCTTGACGCGTTGCGGAGCGGGAGGGACGCGGCGGCGCTCGCGTGCTGCCGGCGCCGGGCCCTCGTGCGGGCGCTCTACCATTGAGGTTGACCGTCGAAGGGTTTTGTGCAGCTTCTCCACAGATTCGTAAGTCGGCGATTGAGTGTCTCGTGACTGTAGCTCGAAGGCCTCGCGTTCTGAGGTGTTAGTTGTAGTAGGGGCAGAGGTGGTCTTTCTGGTAAACCAGCCTCGCTTCCTCGCAATCCAAACTATGGCGACGCTGATAGCAGCAATCACCAAGATGTAGCTAATTGCGTAATGATGTATGTCATGGCTTGTCATCGTTTCTGGTAACTGTAGTTCGTTTACCTTCTGTTGTTGTAGCCATGTTTCAACCGTCTTGTGATCGTCAGAGGGATCGATGAGTTTGAGTTGTGGCGTTTTCCAGTTAACAATGCCATTAATAGATTTATCAAGTTGTGGTATCTTAGGTAGGTATAAGTTGACCCTGGAATCGCTGTGGTAGAGGTTGTGCGAAGATATGCTTAAATCTTTAGTCTGCATCACGCATCCTTGTCTTAGTGTAACAAGCGCAGAGTTTTTTATTTGATAAGATGTTACGTCTCCCGCGACTACAGTTCTAAACATGCATGAGTCATCGCAGCAAGTCATAAGCCATGTATTAATTGAATGTAATTCAATCCAAGCGGGCTGGCATTGTTTATTTATCATAGTACATAATGAGGTCGTTTCGTGACCTAGAAATTTAGCTTCACAGGGTGCATATTTACTTTCTAAGTTTCTCACTTCTTTCTCACACACAAGATTTAGAATACATACAAAATTATCTGTGCTTTTTTGTATGCATCTTTTCAGCCCATCTTCGCTTAGGCTTATATAAGTATTTTTTCTGAAGTTCACCGCTATATATGTACTTAGATAATGTTTGTACGTATTTAGTTTAATTTTTTTGTAGTATCAGTGGCAAAGGTATTGGTCGATATAGCGTGAAATCTTCATCACTCGTCAGCGGAATGTGTATCTCGAACATGAAGTAGTTGTTCGTAACTCGAGCCTTTACATAGAGTAGTTTGTAAATATCTTTTATGTTTTCTTCAATGTTCTCAACTGGGAAAGTTAGTGTTTTCGGCAGTTTTCCAGAGATTTCATTCAGCTGTTTGATCAAGTTGACTGGAGTTAGTAGATGGACATCAATGTGACCTTTATAGACATCCAGGAGGGCTTTGAATAGTATTTCTTGAACGTTCTTCAAGTTTGATAGTAGTAAGTGTGCCGTGAGCGATACTGAGCTAAAGTAGTTAGTAGCCATAACCGTTCCGATTTACGACTCAAGTTGTGAGAGCTTCACACTGGTGTCGTTCATACACTTATTTATTAGTTGAAATTGATGTTGTACGTTCTTTTCGTTTTTCTTCATGATCTCATTTTCAATTTCTATTATAGAAGTTTGATTTTTCATTAGATCCAATAAGTATTGTTCATTTTGTTGTACAGCTTGGATGTCTTTCGTGTATTTTTCCGCAAAATGCTGATCCAATACGCCAAATAAGCTGTTTGCAACGTACCCAACTCCGTCGATCAGACCGCGTTTTTTCCGGTAAGACAGGTGTTTATGCGGTGACAAAAGTAGGGTGTTTAAGTAGTTAAGTTGCTCTAGTTCAGCTAGTAAGTTTTGTGTAGTACTCGCACAAAATCTCTGGTCCAGATCTTCGCAGAGGTGTGCTATGTTGTTTATGTAGTTTTGTAAGTCTTTATTCGTTTGCCAGTAGGTTGTAAGGTTGTAGAAGGTTAGCAAAATCCATTCGTCGTGTATCTGTTGTACTTTCCCAATAGTGTCGTAATAAATTGGCCGATTGTTTCCAAGGTTCGTTATTTGAGCATTTTGAATGATACTTTCTGAGTAAGTTGGGGCGCAGTGTGATCCAGTCATTAAAGTTATCATGGTTAGAAAGTAAATAAACATAGTCATGTAATTTCTTCCTTTACCACTGCGTTTTTGGGGTAAGTGCCCAGTTTACTGCTCTTCTTCGTCGTTTTTGCTATTTGAGCTTGTTGTTTCATTTGTTATTAGTTTAGCCAACTTTGTAACGGGCTTCTTCATTACACCGTTTTGAGTTTTTATGGTGGTGACTCTCACCATCCCATCTTTCCCGGGGTGAACTTGGATGACTTTCCCCATGGCCCATTTTCCCGGTGGCAGGTTGTCGTCCTTCACCAACACGACGTCACCTTCAGTTAAGTTTTGAGTAGGTTTGTGCCATTTACTTCTGGTCTGCATTAGGGTCACGTAGTCTGTAGACCACAGTTTCCAAAAGCGATTTAGCATGTGTTGAGTTAACTGCCATCTCTGGCGTAAATCTACGTTTCTTTCTTCTTCATAGCTAGACAGAGGCAGTGTCATAGTAGGGCTTCCAGTTAGAAAGTGCCCCGGAGTCAAGTAGTTGTAGTAGTCTTCTGAGTCTTCAGTGAGAGAACAAAGAGGTCTTGAGTTCATACATGCTTCTATTTTACAAAGCAGCGTGGCAAACTCTTCGTAAGTTAGTTTCTGGTCACCCAAAATGCGACGTAAATGGTGTTTCATCGATCGTACGGACGCTTCCCAGAGCCCCCCTGCAGTAGGCCAGGCGGGAGCGTTAAAATGCCACTCGACTTCCATTTTCCCCATTTCAATGAAGAATTCAGGTGAGAGCTCAGTTTTCCATAGTTCGTATTCGCTTCTCAGTATTCTCGATGCACCTATGAAATTGGTACCACAGTCTGAGTGCATGTGTTTTGGCGTACCCCTTACACATTTTGCAAATGCTGCGATGAACATTTCGGTGCTCAGTTCTGAGACAAGTTCAATGTGCACAGCCTTTGTTGCCATGCACACAAATATAGCTATGTAGCCTTTAGAAGTTCTCACCCCTCTACCTTTATTCAGTTTTAGGTCTATACAGCCTGTAAAATCAACCCCTGTATGGGTAAAAGGTCGCGAAGGGGTGGCTCTTTGAGTTGGTAGATCAGCCATTTTCTGATAGTTGTCAGTAGGCTTAAATCTGTTGCAGCGAACGCATTTTCTTAGTAGGGTTTTCACGGTTTGGTTGCCTCCTATAATCCAATAGCGTTGACGTAAGTAAGCAAGAGTCAACCTTGCCCCACCATGCAGAGTAGTTGTGTGGGCTTCTTCAATTACGAGTTGAGTCAATCTTCCATTTCGAGGCAGTATCGTAGGATTTTTCATGCCCGGTGGCAAGTTAGTTTTATTAAGACGGCCCCCAACTCTTAAAATTCCATTTTTAAGATAAGGCCATAACTTGTAGATAGAGCTCTTGTTAGTTAATGTTTGATTTTTGGAAAGTAAGTAGTATTCCATCTCAAAATCATTCTTTTGCATAAATTTTACAATCAGTTCATTTGACGCAAGTAGTTCCGCAGTTGTTAAGAAGGTAGGTATCTCTTTATCGCCACGAGCTGCATCATGTTTCGAGGGGCGCGCTTTTGTTATAAAGCGCATAATCCAAGCGACGATTCGCCTCACTCGTATTATAGAACTGTTGTTGTTTATTAATTTTTCGATCAAGTTGTCGTTTGTTTTAGTTATGGCTAGGGCTGTCTCTTGCTTTCGTTCGATGTTTGTTGTAAGTAAACATTTCATAGTTTCAGTTTCTTGATTTGCGCTGAAAGTTTTCAGTATTTCTGGCCCATTCCACCATAATCCAAAATTTTGTAGTTTTTTCGGATTCACTCCTCTGGTAGCACAGTCAGCGGGGTTATTTTTAGACTCGATGTAAGCCCATTTTTTTGATGGTATTATTTGTCTTATCTTTTGTACTCGATTTTCGACGTATCTTTCCCATTTAGTTGGTTCCCCCTGCAGCCATGCCAGTACGACTTTAGAGTCACTCCAAGCCGATATAGTCACGTTATTTTCGTTAAGTGATTTTTTCACCTTTTGCATCAGTTGAGATAACAGTAAGGCGCCACCCAGTTCAAGACGTGGCAGGCTCTGTTTTTGTGCGATTGGGGCGACCCTAGTCTTCGCTGCAAGTAAGTTCAGTATAAGCTGTCCATTTTCGTCCTTGACCCTGGTATATATGACACAAGAATATGCCTTTTGGCTCGCATCACAGAATCCTAGTAGTTCGATGCCTTTCTGCGTGCCTCCAATCCATCTATGTATTTTGATAGATTTTAGTTCATGTATTTCAGCTTTTAGTTTTAGCCAATCATCTTGTATATTGTGAGGTAGTTTTTCGTCCCATTCAAGGTTTAGCTCCCATACTCGTTGAAAAATCAATTTTGCCGTCACAGTAACTGGAGAGAGCCATCCCATAGGATCGTAGAGTTGCGAAATCTCAGATAGAATAGAGTTCTTTTTGTAAGTGGTTTCTTCGTATTTTCTTCTAATGTCCAGTTGAACATGAAAGTGTCCAACTTAGGGTTCCATGACAGCCCTAATGTCTTTGTGTTTTCGTCTTCGAAGTCAAACGTGCGCGTGGTAGAGATTTGATCTTCTGACAGTTGTGTTAGTAGGTCAGGGCTATTCGAACTCCATTTACGTAGGTTCATGCCGCCTTCCTTGAGTAGTTCGATTAGCGATTTTTGCATTTCTTTGGCATTTTCGAGAGAGTTATCGCCGCTGATTAAATCGTCCAAGTAAAATTGAGTTTGTAGTAATTTGGCGGCTGCTGGATACTTATGCATGTAATCCAGTGCCAGTTGCTTAAGTGTTCGCATAGCTAGCCACGGCGCGCATTTTGTGCCGTAACTCAAACTACACAGAGTGTAATTTTGAAGTGGCTGAGTCATGTTAAATCTGAATATGATTTTTTGCAGCGATTGTTGATCTTCAGCTAGCCATATGCATCTATACATCTTCTCAATATCTGCAGTGTAGGCATATTTGTAGGTTTTCCACTTCAAGATTAGAGCCTGTATGTCCTTCTGTAGATTAGGCCCTTTTTCCATGAGAGCATTTAAACTTTTTCCATTTTTAGTTGAGCTGGAAGCGTTAAATACTACTTGCAGTTTAGTAGTTGTAGCGTTTTCTCGTAGGACCCCATGATGAGGTAGGTAGCATTGCACTTGCTGACCTTCGTTATTTTGCTGACCTTGTTTCATGTGACTTAGTTGTAAGTACTCATCCATAAAGTCCTTGTACATAGTAGATAGCTTTTGTTTTTAGTTAGTCTTTTTTCTAGTTGTAAAAATTGTGAGACTGCTTTTGGCCTTGAGTTGCCCAGTTCAGCTTCAAAGTTTTTGACCATTGGCATCTTCATAATATATTTGCCATCAGTTGCTCTAGTAGTTGTTTCTTGGTAGTATTTTTCGCACTTGTCGTCGGCGTTGACATCGTGTTCATTTTGAGTAATGTCCTCGCTTTCCCAATATTTGGCAATATCTGCGAGGTCAATGATGGTGGCGTGGCAGCGCAAAGTTTTCAGTTTTCCACATAGTATCCACCCAAGTTGAGTTTGTTGGGCGACTGGTGAGTTTTGGTTTCCTCTTAAGACGCCGTCCATTATTATCTCAGCATAAACATCAGCTGATAGAAGTAGGTCGACAGAGCCACTAACATTGTAGTCAGGGTCTCCTAGTTTTAAGTTTTGAAGATGTGGCCAGTTAGCCTTTTCAAAAGTTGAGTTTGGCAAATCATTTGTTAGCTTTTTGATCTTCAAACTCCCATTTTTCAGTTATATGGTCGATGTTAATTTTTGACATTGCTCGTTCCATAGCTTTGAAATTGCATTCTTAGCGTTGCAATATCTTTATCATTGAACCATCCACCTCCGTAGTAGTGTTATTGGCAGTGATGGTATTAGGGTCCTCCTCCAGCATCCCTGACAGATCGAAATCAATAGTCGATGACTCTCCTACATCATGGTCTTCGAGTGAGGCCAATACATTCATCATGCTCGCTTTTGTAGTTTCGTAGAGTTCTTTAGTTTTCCCATAAACGTTGCCAGTAAAGTAGTTAATTTTGCTCTTATCCTCTATTATTTCAAGAAGAAGCTCGTTTCTCGAGTCAAAATCATGCCAATATTCGTTAAGTGCTTGAATACGCTTGTTTATGTATTCTAGAGTTTTCCTGGAACTGCTATCCTTATTGTAGTTAGAGCATAAACGCTTTAGTAAATCAAAACAAGTTGCTTGTTTGGACAGTTCATCCATTTTTGTAGTTTAGTTATTCCTAAGATAGTTCAATAGGTGCTAGTTAGTAGTAGTAGACAAGTAGTAACGCAATGGAAGTTTCCAGTATGCTGGTACAGGTCAGAACACGAAGACAGGGACTGCCCTGTCGTAAAGAAACTTGGAGAAGAAATAGGTACTGACCTATTTCTTCTCCAAGTTTCTTTAGACGATTCTCGTAATTTACGTCGAACTCCAAAAAGTACTTGAATGTCCTTACCTTGTAGTGTTCAGTGCGTAAGCGACTCTCCGCCACGAAATATGCGCCTTCTCAACAAACCTGGTGAGACCCGCTGGTGGGAAGCCAAGCCGCCGATTCGCATTCGCAGTTTCCAAGTCACAAAACACACCATAAAACTAGTTAGGCCGAAGGACCAAATGTACGGACGTGTCGTACATTAGCATTAAAGTTAGTAAGTTATTGAGTGCTAAATTGAAATCACTGATCACTTTGGTCTTTCAAAAGTTTATTGAAAAAGTTACACGTAGGTACAAAGTAAACGATTCCCTCGCGCCGCGGTCAGTGTCGCACTATCCGTTCCGGGCGCAAATATGCCGATTCAGTCATATTAGATACATAGATAGGTATGTATATACCTAGAAGGTACGTCTTCGTACATCATGTTCAATATTCATTAAAGTGAGGTGATTAAGACGTTGTTGGCTCATCGTGTTCCTCAATTCATTTTTAACACGTTTTAATGTTGAGAAAGATCGTTCACCACTGCAGTTGGTGATCATGAGAGACAAATAAATGCGCAAAGCAATTTCAACGTTCGGGAAACAAGATTGTAAAGAATTATTTATCAACAGCTTGTAAACCTGCATTTCCAGAACCTCATGATTCCTGCTGTCAATAATACTAGCTACATCAGAATTGAGCATTGCAGCGAACTGCACTAATTCGTCGCCCAGACTGTCCTCCAAATCATCTGGGTAAGCACTTACAAAGGTTGCAGATTTTTTCAAAATTTCTTCTGGTGGAAGTGATTTTAGCTCGCGGAATATTCCGAAAATGCCAGCAATTTTATGATAACTGTTCATACGTTTACCTAAAGCAGTGAGTACGTTACCAATAACACCTGAATTTCATACCGTTGTCCAGGTGTTTGATTTTCAACAACGTCGTCTGGCGTAGACGAGCCGCTATAATTGTCGTATTTTGTATTTCGCTTCCTGCGTCTAGAAGTTTCTTGCTGATATGCTTCACAGCCAGTCAGCTCTTTGGCTTTTGCCTCAATATCTGAAAATGTAGATCGCATTGCTTGAACGTATTCATGTAATGATCCATAAAGGGCGTACCCAGTGTTAAGGTCTTGATCATCCGATTGCAGCGCAGTACTAGTCGCTTGCAAACGTTCTAGTATTCTATTCCACAATATTGTCATTATTCCCGTTTCCAACTTACTCATCTTTGAAACTAGTCCCGTAAGCTTGATTGCGGCACTCTGCCTTCTGATCCCCGTCATTGGAAATGTCTTCCAAAGTTTTCTTGATAGTAGTAAACCCACAAAAAAGCGCCTTCGGAGCATCAGCGCAGGCTGACCACCTAGTGTCCGACAACATTTTCAATACAGGAATTTTTAACGTATTTTCGTTTAGTGCCTTCGTAAGACGACCCCATCGATGAGTAGAAGCAGAAAAAAAGATGTATATATTTTCAATAAAATCGAAGAAGATTGATGCTTCAGTACAGCAATCTGCTGCACACTTAGCAACCAAATTTAATGAGTGCGCAAGACACGGAATAGATTCTGCATACTTATTTATTTACTTAACCCTTTGAATTTGAAGCTGTTAGCGCTCGAAAACCGCTAAGATCGACGCCGATCGGCGCGTGCAGGCGGCGTCCGCTCCTTTTGTGTTATTTTACGTCTAGCGATAGAATGCTTTTGAGTAGAGTGATTCAACTTACTTTATCTAAAAGCTATTGAAACAAGCTATAAGATAGGTTATAAATGTTTTGTATTGTGTTTTTATTTTATTTTACATTGACCTTTCAATTGACAAAAAGTTGTAATTCCGGAAATTTTCGAAAATAATATCTTTTCCAACAAAAATAATTAGTTTTTTTTATTAGTTTTTAAATTTCTACAGTAATTATGATATGTTCTTTCTAAAATAAAACTAAAATGTATATCCTTTCATAGTAATATTTTGAGTTTTTCACGATGAAACATACCCAGGAAAACTTTGTCGCGCTTCGGTTGA
Organism: Eupithecia inturbata; assembly: GCA_963662085.1. Lineage (NCBI taxonomy): Eukaryota > Metazoa > Arthropoda > Insecta > Lepidoptera > Geometridae > Eupithecia > Eupithecia inturbata. Next base: position 79,642 of record OY759180.1, on the reverse strand, counting down.
CTTTACGGTGTCCGGTGAATGACTGACATTTGTTTTAAAAATGGTGGCACGTTATTGTTTCACTCCAACGGTTATCGGTTAGTTCAACCTGACGTCATTGAATAATAAAGCTTTGCAAAAGAGACCCTCATCTCATCAATATAAGACTGAAAAGCAACACAGGTTGAAGTGTTCCATGTGGAACGGCTCGACTTTTATGCAAATTGCGGACTGTTCCATATGGAACAGTTCTACTTGAAAGGATTAATACGTGCTTGGACGCCACTGTATTTACCACTCATATTGCTGGCGTTGTCATAGCTTTGCCTACGACAATCTTTGATATCAATGCCACTCTCATTTAAAAAATGTAATAAGCTTTCAGCGAGTTGTTCACCAGTATGGCCTTCCATGTCCAAGAACTTAACAAATCTTTCCACTGGTCCAGATGGTAGAACATAGCGCACTATTAGGGTAAGTTGATCTACATGGGATATATCTGGAGTATAATCTAATGACACCGAGTAGTATTTGCAGCTCTTAATTTCACAAATAATTCGATCCAGCATGCTTGATGCTATTTGTAGGAATCGCGGCTAGCTCTTCCCGGGATGCTGATATAAAAGTCGAGTATATGAAACAATAGCTGTATTGTATAAAACTACGACTAATATAGATGTTAATGAGTGCGATTGAAATGGCTGCTGCTGATGCACTGACCTCCGTAGGCGCCCGGTCCGCGCTCGCGGCACGAGTAACCTACTTAGGTCAAACTGCTGATGATGCTAAATACATACCTACGTGATCGATGTATCGAACATACTCCCGAGGGCGAGGTACGAGATGAGAATGGGATGAGGCGCTACAATTGAGGGATTAGTATTACAGAGATGATCAATGTTGTGCTTAGGCTAAGTGAATGTTAGGACAATGCTTTAATGTTTCATAATCTAAGTGATTGCTGATGGCTTGATTACAAAACTAATCCCTATTCTATAGTAAAAACTGATTGTCTGTTGAATTGCGGCTTGCTGCTGGGCAAAGTTATTGTGTCTATATCACGTAAACTGGACCACCGCACGGTCCCACTGGCACCATGCCCAAGCTCGGGCACGGGTTGCCTACGCGCACTAACACTAGCTCTGCTGGAGGACGCCTCCCTCGGCGGGAGAGGCGCTGGTGGCGGCGGGGGCGCGGGCGCGGGGTCGCGCACCGGCGCTGGCTCCGCGGCGCGCGCGGAGGACGCGCTGACAGCTCGTCTGCTTCGCCTCCACAGGAACGCCAGGAACGCTGCGACGCCTGCTGCTAATACGCTGTACGATATTGCGTATTGGTGAATATCGTGCGTTGTTAGTGTCACCTCCTGTTGTGCTGCTTCCTTCATCGCGCTGATTTGGTCGCCGAGCTGCTGTAGCGAGGAGTTGAGGTGATGATCTTGGCTTGGTTCGATGAACGGTAACGTTAAGTTGAAGGTGTGATGTTGTATCGGAGCTATGTTGGTAAGTACTAAGTCCGATTTGAGTTTGAGCGTGCTTTGTTGTTGATAGGAATATAAAGTGACGTCACGCCCCTTTGCTGTGCATTGTTTTGTTAGGTGAATGAGCCCGGCCTTGCTGACTTGGCGGACTCGAGTTTCACGATCACATATGATTGTAAGCGAGTAGATATCACATGCGAAATATATATAGAACGATGGGTCGTGTAATTGAACCCATTTATTCTTGCAGCCTTCTCTTTTGATTTTGCAGGTGTCCATCTTTTCCGTTTGACAAAACTTTTCTTCTGGACCCAGATGCTGGATGGGAACTTGTAGCTGACAGATGTATGCTTCATCTTGATATTCACAGCCTTGAAGATCCACGATAGTAACCGGTAGATATGAGTCCCTCATCAGATTAGTTGCTATGTAATCTGTGACTAGATTGATGCTGATCATGTCGCTGCTTATTTGAAGAGGTACTGGTATCAAGTGGTATAGTTGGAAGCTGTCTCTGCTGATCAAAGGTAGGGTGATTTCAAATATGACATAATCTCTGCTCATTCGTGCTTTAATCTTTAAAAGTTGATAAATTTTGTATAAGTTTGACTGTATATTGTCTATAGGTAAAGTTAGCTCGTTAGATATTTGACTTGACACTACTTGAAGTTCGTCGCTTAGCTGCTTTGGTGTTAGCAGATGTAGATTTATCTTGCCATGATAAATATCTGTCAGGGTGTCAAGGATTGTATCCTGGATACGCTTCAAGTTTTGGACCATATTTGTGGTCGCCATTGCTGCTAGAGTAAACTCTTGTAGAATAGACATACTTTCATACTCTTTCTGTTGCTGTGCTGCTTGGTTGATTGAGTTATGTAGTTCAAATGTCTGTTTAAAAGTTTATGCTGGGATTCTATTGCTTGTTCTGTTCGCTTTAGAACGTTGTACTCTGCTTCTACCACAGATGTCTGGTTCTTCCAAAGTTGCAGCAGGTGCTTCTCATTGCTATTTACGAGTTCAATATCTTGCTGATATTTATCCGCAAAGCTTTGGTCGAGTACTCCAAATAATGTGTTTGCTATAGAGCCTACTGCGTTGATGAGGCCGCGGCGAGTCCTTGACCGCTCGCCAAAATGCTGATTTAGTAACAGCTGATTGTAGTACTGTAACTCGCTGTAATCGTGTTTTACTTGTAATAAAATCATGTTACAATGGCTCACTTCTTTAACCTTATCACATGTTTGCTCTAGATATTTGGTAAATGAATTGACTGCTTTATCTCCTTGCCAGTAAGGTCGCATGTCATAGTAGGACACGATTTTCCACTGGTCACGGATTAATTTAATTTTTCCTACCGGGTCATAATATAACGACTGGTTGCTGCTAAATTGTGTTATGTTAGCTGATACGCTGGAGCCAATGATACTCATAAAAAATATCCATGCAAATGCAATGTTAATAAATTTAGGAACCTGTTTTCTACCTAATTGGCTACTGTATTTTGCTAAATGCGCTACATTTTGCTTCCTTACGTCGTCTTTCGCTTGTACTACTTTGCTTTGTTCTATCGGTAAAATTGATAATTTTATTATAGGACGCTTTATAATGCCACTTTTCGTTTTAAGAGACACTACTCTAACAAACCCATCATTTCCTTTGTGCACTTTTATCACTCTCCCAACAGGAAATTTCCCTGATAAGAAGTTGTCATCGTGAATAGTCACCATGTCGCCGACTTCGATGTTTTTTTTTGATTTCAGCCACTTACTGCGGACAGATAATTGACTGAGATATTCGGATTTCCATCTCTTCCACAGGTCTTGGAAAATCTTGTTTGTAAGGTTCCATCGGGTCCTAGCGTCATTGGCTGTTTCTATGACTGTTAGGCCCGTGTTGCTGGTTAGAAAGTGTGATGGCGTAAGAAAGTCAATGTCATCAATGTCTTCAGATATCGGACATAGAGGCCTCGAGTTAAGGCTTGCTTCGATTTGCGCCAACACAGTGCTGTATTCTTCGAAGGTTAAGGCTTGTTCACCTACAACTCTTTTCAGATGCTGCTTTAGACTTCGGATGGACCGCTCCCAGATCCCTCCTGCACTTGGCCAAGAAGGACAGTTCCAATGCCATTCTATGTCCATCTCCGCTACTTCTCGATGAAATGACTCCTTGAAAACTTCCTCTAGCTGCTGATATTCTTCTTGAATGGCCTTGTTTGCGCCCACAAAGTTAGTTCCGTTGTCGGAGTACATATGCTTAGGTGCTCCGCGTCGTGCTGCCATTCTTCTCAATGCTGCTATGAAGGAGGCACTGCTCAAATCGGAAACCAACTCTATATGGACTGCTTTTGTAACCATGCAGATAAATAACGCTACGTAGCCTTTCGTTGTTTTTATTCCTCGTCCTTTGTTGGCTTTGACTGGAATAAAACCCGTTAAATCTACCCCTGTATGATAGAACGCTGGTGCTGGATTCGTTCGAAAATCAGGATATTCTCCCATAATCTGCTGTGATTTAATAGGCTCTAGCTTTCTGCAGGTCACACACCTACGAAGCTGTTTTTTAACTGCGCGGTTGCCCTTAACTATCCAGTACCTTTGTCTTAGAAAGGACATGCTAAGCCGAGGACCGCCGTGGAAAGTGAGTTCGTGTGCTTGCTGGATGAGAAGCTCAGTTAATCTGCTGCTGTATGGAATGATAATTGGAAATTTCATTTCTGCACTGATGTTTGCATTACTGAGTCTTCCTTTTGCTCTTAAAATACCGCTTTCATCCATATATGGATTTAGGTTTGCTAATTTGCTATCAGACTTGACCTTGCTGTAATGTAATAGATATTCAATGTCGTTATTAAACTCTTTGCGCTGTATCTGTTTTATAATAATCAATTTTGCTGCTCTAAGCTCGTGTAACGTGAGGTACTTCGGCCGCCTTTGTTTACTAACAATAGGGTTCAACACCCGTCGTATCCACGCTAAAATCCGTGTTGTTTTATTAAATGAGCTGTGACGGTTAAGTAAATCTTCGACGATGCTGTTATTATCGGAGATGTTACTAACTACATTCACGTGCCTTTTAACTTCTTCGTTCGTAGTAAGATTCAATCTTTGCTGCTTTGGTTTAAAATTTATTGACGATAAGAACGTAGGCCCTTGCCACCACAACATGTGCTCTTTCAGCTGTAGTGACGTCAAACCTCTGCTCGCTGCGTCAGCTGGATTCTCTTTGGTGTTAATATAATGCCAACACTCTGGTGGCAAAGTGGTGATGATTTTCGACACCCTGTTTGCTACAAAAGGCTTCCAGCGCTCCGGAGAACCTTGTATCCAACTGAGCGTTACCTGCGAGTCGCTCCAACCATAAACTACGACTGTAAAGTTGCTGATGCTTTTGACAATTTTTTTCATAAGTTTTGTCAATAATTCAGCCGCACAAAGCTCCAAACGGGGCAAAGATACGGCCTTGCTGCTAGGTACTAACCGGGTTTTTGCTGCGGCTAGCACTACTGACACTGAGTCATGTGTTACGATTCTCGCGTATACCACACATGCGAATGCTTTTATAGATGCGTCACAGAACCCGTGAAGCTCTATCACGTCACCGTTTTTGCTTTTTAGCCACCGTGGAATTTTGAACTGATTTATGATATGTAAATCTTTTTTCAGCTGAAGCCACTCTTCTTTGATTTTTGGCGAGACCTCATCGCTCCACTGAACCTCAGAATTTTGCCAAACTTGTTGGAATAAGAGTTTTAATTTTGTTATCAATGGAGCTAACCACCCCAAAGGATCGAAAATCTTAGAGATTTCAGACAGAAGCATTCTCTTGGTCAGCTTCGTTGTGTTCGTTTCGGTTAGACCACATTGAAAAGTGAACTCATCTTCGGTGGAGTTCCATTGTATACCTAACGTTTTTGCTGTGCTTTCTGTTTTAAAGGTAAACAATAGCGGCTGATTGTTATTGTTTTTCTCGACTTTTTCTAATAGCTGTTTGTCGTTTGCAGACCATTTTCTTAATGAAAAGCCTCCGCTTTTGAGGCACGCGTTCATTTTCGCTATCCTCTGTTTCCCTTCTTCAATGCTATGGGCGCCTGATACCCAGTCGTCCATGTATAGCTGCTCTTGGATACACTTAGCTGCATTAGGGAAATTATTCTGCTCGTCTTCAGCTAACCTTCGGAGAGTCATCATGGTAAGGAACGGTGCTGATTTTGTCCCATAAGTTATAGTGCTTAAGGTATAAGCTCTGATAGGTTGGTTCTCATGATTTCTCCACAGAATCTGCTGCAGATATTGGTCCTGCTGATTGACCAAAATCATGCGGAAGCATTTCTCGATATCTGCTGTGTATGCGAAACGATATTGCCTCCACTTGAGAATAATCTCTAGTAGATCCTGCTGTAGGTTCGGACCCTTATACATCAGGTCATTGAGGCTGTGACCTGATGAAGTTTTGGCGGATGCGTTGAAGACCACTCGTAGCTTTGTGGTGCTCGAGTCTTCTCTTAGCACCGCATGATGTGGTAAGAAGCATTGCAGTTCCGCCTTCTCCTGGCTGTTTGAAGTCGCTAACTTCATGTGATTAAGTTGCTCATATTCACTTATAAACTGCTTATATTGCTTTGCTAAATTTTCTTGCTTTCCTAACTTACGCTCTAAATTTCTAAATTGTGCTATAGCCATTTCCTTAGATGATCCCAATTTCTCCTTCACATCCGGTTTCATTGGTAATCGAACTTCATAACGCCCGCTGTCTAAGCGTTTAGTGGTGGCGTTGAAGTAATCTAGGCAGGCTTGATCTTCTACCGACATCTCGTTTTGTTCTTGAATATCTTCGATCTTCCAAAACTGATGTATGTCCTCAATGCTGTTAAGGATGACATTGCAATGGAAAGAAGTTTTTACACTGCCGCATAGCAGCCACCCTAGCTGAGTATGCTGCGCTAGGGGCTCAGATTGTGCCTGTCCGCGGATTAACCCTTCCATGAGGATGTTGGAGTACACCTCCGCCCCAAGAAGGAGGTCAACTGGCCGACCTATATTAAAGTCCGGGTCTGCTAGGTTGATATGTGCTAGATGTTTCCATGATGGTTTTGCGAATGTCTTATTTGGCAGATTTTTTATCAAGTTGTTCATTATTAAAGCGTCCGTAGTAAACTTAAAATCAGTGTAAGTCGATCGACAAGTAATTTTAAGCTTACCCTTGCAGTTATTTTCACGCTCTCCTACTCCGAAAATAACTCCCTTGCATTGTTCACGCTTTAACCCTAGCTGCTGTGCTGCTCTCTCGGTGATTACCGAGACCTGCGAGCCCTGGTCGATCAGTGCTCGCAAAACGTGCTGGCTGTTGTCTGCTGCAGTAACTTTTACCAAAGCAGTCGCTAATAAAATCTCAGAAGTTTCATCTCGCTGAGATGTCTGAACATTGTAGTTGCTATGCTGCTGCTGTAGTTTACTATGCTTTGAATTATTAGTTGAACTAGATCTAGGTTGAGTTGCGAAACAATCATGCAAAATTGTGTGATGATTTTCGTTGCATTTGTGGCATCTTTTTGCTGAGTAGCACTTGGCCCCGTCGTGATCATAAACGCAATTTGTACAAAAATTCAATTTGTTTAAAAGTTTAATTTTTTGTTCGTTAGCTAATTCTAAGAATTTATTGCAATAAATTAACCTATGACCAGAATCGCATTGAGGGCACTTATTTGCTGACGCTGACACGTGCAATGATTTCGTAATTTCCTGCGGTTTGTTATATTTACCATCGCTATAAGAAGATTTATTTTTACGGTTTTGATAACTAGATGTTTGCTGCTGAGATAATGAGGTTTTTGGCGTTCCATCTTGTCGTCACCGAGATGACTCTAGGATAGTGAACTTGTTCTCTAGGAAGTCCATAAAGTCTTGAAGAACCGGTAGCTCCCGCGAATTCTTCAAGGATTCTATATACTCGGCAAAGGATTCGCTATCTAGCTTCTGGGACAATATGTACACAAGAAGAGGGTCCCATGACTTTGTGTCGATGCCTAGGTTTTTGATGGCGTGGAGACTCTCTAATGTGACGTCATGGAGTCGCTTGATGGCTGCAAATGACTGCTGCTGAATATTTGCCAGATTGTAGAAGGTGTTAACGTACGACGTGAAGATGTGCCTCTTGTTGTTGAACCTGTGGTTCAAGATTTCCCAACAGGTTTCGTAGTTTTCCGTGCTGATCGGAAGATGCTGTATCAAACGCTCCGCTTCTCCCTTGATTTTACTCTTAAGGAACTGCATCTTCTGAGCGCTTGACAATGATGGGTTTTTGTGGATAGCTTCATCGAAGAGATCCTTGAACGATACCCACTGCTGAAAGCTACCTGAGAAAACGGGGATATCCATTTGAGGTGTGGTTTTGTCGCGATACGATGTTGACCACATCTTAGAGCTTAAAGCTTTCCTCAGGCTGTTGTAGGTACGCTCGTGCTTGTTGAAGTTGTACTCGTACGTTTCGTCCTCGCCCAACTCCAACAGGATCTCCCAATGGCTGTTGTCCACCACCGTCCAGCGAGTTTGTAAGGCTCGCAGGGCGTCTTCGTATTCCCATTTTTCTTGGAAGGACTCTAAATCGATGGTATTTACCGTTTTCGTAAAGGCTTTAAAGTTAATCAGCTGTCTACGTAGCATGAGATCTATCTTGTTGTGGTTACCTAACTCCTCGTCTCGCTGTACACGGGGGGTAGGCGGTGCTGGCGCCGGAGTCTGCGGCCGCTGCGCTCTGGTGCCGGATGAACCTGCTTCCGGCGGGTTTTCGCCGGGCTCAGAGACACCTAATTGCTGCTCTAGATCTAAGTAATACCTATCGATCGTCGTTTTCGCTGCTATGTACGACTTGTTAGTTCGCTCAAACTCAAAATCGGCAAAGTACTTATGACCTCTTCTTTCGAAAGGCAAAAGCTTTTCGTGATTTTGTTCATACTCTCTCCAATACGATTCTAGGCTATCTATTCTGCGTTGACCGTATTCTATAGTCTTACGCTCGCTGCTATCTTTCTTAAAATTAACAAGGACTTTCCGAATATTCTCAGCTAATTCGGTTTGTTGAGAGTAGAGGGCCTCCATCGTCGGTGAGAGCTCGAACGAATGAAAAGGAACGCTCTTACTTGTAAGCCGTTTGTCCTACGGCTGTTGCTGGACTCTGCGTGGGTTGCTCCCCACCGCAGTTCTGGCTGAAGATGCTGAGGGCGCGAGCTGGGCGGCTCGCTGCTGCTGGCGCGTCGCGGGTGCGGTTCGCTCCGCACGACTGCTCTGTGCTGGTACTGAGGGCGCGAGCGGTTCGCTCACTGCTGCTGCTGGCTTGACTGGGTAGCTCCCCACGTCAGGTGCCGATGATAACTTTCCAATAAGCTCACTGGTAAAGCTAAGATCACTGCAATCCAATGGCTGCTGGTACGTTCGAAGCACTCACGGTACGACTGATTACGATCGCGCTATGAATCCTCGAACGATATCTCGAAGGACCTTGTAGGAATCGCGGCTAGCTCTTCCCGGGATGCTGATATAAAAGTCGAGCATATGTAACAATAGCTATATTGTATAAAACTACGACTAATATAGATGTTAATGAGTGCGATTGAAATGGCTGCTGCTGATGCACTGACCTCCGTAGGCGCCCGGTCCGCGCTCGCGGCACGAGTAACCTACTTAGGTCAAACTGCTGATGATGCTAAATACATACCTACGTGATCGATGTATCGAACACTATTAAATGAATAAACTCCTCACATGTTGTTTTCGATAAATACGACGTATGACCCTTTCCTTTATTGGCATGACTTTGAATATGTTGTGCCATAAAATCATCAAATTTGGCGATTAGTTCTAATAAACCTAAATAATTGCCATTGTGGGGTGAACCTACAGTTTCGTCACTGCCCCGAAAAGCAAGTCCTCGTTCTGCTAAAAATTTACAACTTCAACAATTCATTTTAAAAGCAGTCGCCAATATGTTTGTTCAGACTCAATTTGACTATCAACACGCACTTTCTTGTTTTTTAAGTTTAACAGTGAAATTACAGCTTGTCTATGCTGACTGCTTCCTTCATGTCTTGACAAAAAATTGTGCGCATTCTTCCAGTCATATAATCCATCTTTCGTAAACCGTGATGACGAACTATCTGAATCAGTCAATTTGCAAACAAAACAGAAAAGTCGTCCTTTGCTTTCCGAATAACACAACCAATCTCTGACGTGAGATTGATTCGTCAGTTTATGTTTATAGGTAAAAAATTACTTTTGGCAGAAGCGTGGCTTATTTTCTTTTTCATTCATTTTTTTTTTGAAGACATTAAATCACTATTCATATGTTGCACTTCGCTGCTTCCTTTTGCAATCCAATAATCTTTGTCAAAGTTACTCGGCCATTTGCCAATATCTTTGGAGTACATTTTACTTTCGTTTTGATTTCGAGTTGGAATTGCTGTGGTATTAGAATCGTGTAATAATATGCTTTCGACTGTTTTTTGACTTGAACCCGTCATGTTCAAGTCAAAAAACAGTCGAAAGCATCTGTAGATCGAGAGGACTTGCAGTGATATTATGTTCTGGTATAGAAGAAATTGGTGTCTCTTGACATACAGTATCTTTTATAGTTGTAGATGCATCGGTAACAGGTACCTATAATTTCTGTAGTTTCAGTTGCAATTTCTGTAGATTCAACAGGCTTGCTTTGAACGTTATAAAACTCGGACAGCTTGGGAATTTTTGATATAACAGCTTCGTTCTTTTTTTATTTTTCATCTTTTGCCTTACGCTTTGCACTTCCTGAAGCGTAGTGTCGGCCCGTATCTCTTGATCTGCTGCTCATATTATTACCTACGATTAATCAATTTTTAAAATTAATGTTCAGAATAATCAAAATCGAACGAAGTACATTTAAAAATATTCTAGATATAAGAACATAATAAAAAAAAAACTGTACTGAATAAAATCATAAAATTAGTTCGATAAAAAACAATCACAAAAAGACGTCTTATTTTTAACCAATTTCCATGTATTTTCAATAGTATGCACATGCATACTATTTAAAATATTGGCGTATTCACATGAATACGCCAATATTTTAATAATAATACATATGTAAGCAAAAACCGAAACGGCTTACTGTCTTTGTGGGTCTGATCAAAATCAAATCTCCGACTTGACCCACCCGTATACAGTATAAGTACTATCATAACTGTATGTATATCCCTTCTTAAGACTTTCGTCACTTTCCATGCGAATGGAGTCACGGACATACAACCAGATAATTTAAAAAAATCACAAATAATTGTTATTTTTTATAAGGTTGGCTACGGTCAGATCTTTCAGATGAGCCCAGCAACTGCTCAGAGTGAAAAGTAATAATAATTTCTTATTTTATGTTAAAAATTTCTTACCTTATGCACAGTTATTATCGTTGAATACGTTTCTCTTCTTGACTACGTAATAACACTGTTCTATTTAGTATATTTTAAGAGATAACTGAATACTTAAAAAAATCGGTTGCACCGCTATATTATGTAAGAAAATAATACTCAACACAATTACGAAACAACTTTTCTCAAGAAAGGTTCATATCGAAAGTACTATTATTATCATCCTAACGTAAATATCGATCATTCCTTATAGATTGGTAGTCAATATAACCCTTTTTTAAATCGGTCGGGTTATTACGACTAGCACGGAGAAAATATTAGGGAATTCCCCGTTTTGTTTAGCAGTATTGCCAACTTGCGTGTAGTGCGGTGCGATCGATGATTTTTGGTATGACCAGCAGATAGAAAAATAAAATTATTGTTGATCATTTTGATGCAAATATTTTCTTCTTAGTAATTTTGACTAAATCTAATATATAAATCCCTAATACTTTTTTATGGTCAGAAAACGTTGGTGCGCGGGTCCCCCAAATGCGCGGGGCCCGCAGCATTTGCTACTCTTGCTTCGTGGCTAATCCGCCACTGACAGCTAAATAAACAGAGCAAGAAAATAAGAATAGTACGTAATTATAATAACATACTAACATTAATAAGAACTAGAACAACAAATACAACAATTATTTTTATACTAATTGTGTACTTATTTGATTTGAATGTGTTATGGATCTCTGGTCTGAAATAAATGATTTATTATTATTATTAAACTAGAACAATAAATTATTACGAGGTTTTGGCAGCGCTTAACATGACTTCATAGCTCCAAGGGAGTTAAATAAATAAAAATTAGTATAGAAATTCAAACAAATTGTCAACAATATCCTTTGTAAAAAGAATAACTACAAAATATCAGATTATCTAGCTAGAGGATAAAACAGCTTGGGACGAGTTTTGTTCCAACTCGAAAACAAACAACCTAACAAGGTAAAGGTTTCTTGTTTGCTTCTTTACTTTACCTTAAAAAATATTGAAGTGAAAAAAAAACAAATTGATCACTTTGTTTCCTAGTTTTACTTATGTAATTTGAAAATAGTTTTACTTAAATAATAAATAGTTTATAACCGATTGATATCTATGAGTGTACAACAAGTTTTCATAAATATATATACATGGCTGTCAAGTATCATCAGCAAACAATACGATCTCATGATTACCTTTACAAGATGAGTTCGTTAATATAAACTAAAAATAGGAAAGGACCGAGGATATAACTCTGTGGTACACCCATTGTAGCTACAGACCCCGAAGAGCATATGTATATAGGAACAAGCGATTTTCTGGTAACAACGCCCAGCCCAAACCGGTGAAGATAGAAAACTGAAATTTGGAGAGTAGGTACCTTTTACTACACAACCTTCTGCTAAGATTTATTGATTGATGAAGGAATTTTTGAAATTCCTCCCCTAAGGTAGTAAAAAGGGGAGTTTTTTTGGTGTTTATGTCATAAAACCGAAGTTTTTGCCACGTAACTCTTTAACACGATGTGGTGTGGTTGCCCGATTTGCTTGAAACCTACAGAGAATACCAAAAATACAAAACTATTAAACACGTGATTCAGAATTTTTAAAAATTTTGCTGAAAATGAGGTAAATCGAGTTGTTTAAGTTTGAGATCCGTAGTGTGATGTTCGGTAGTGTTCCGTAGTGAAATAACTGTGACTTTTTAATGTTAGATCTTATAGCCCTGAAATGGTCAGTAAGTACTAAAACAATTTATTACATACATGTTTCAAGATTTAAAAATAAACACTTAAGAAAGGATAAACTGGGGTTATTGAAATTGAAGTTATTGAGTTTAATGTAACGTTTAACCAGTGGCCTCATTTTCTTGAAACATACCTACAAAGAATACTAAAAAATAATACAAAACTATTGAACACAAGTTTCAGGATTTTTGAAAATATTTAGGAAAACTGGGTAAAAGGGGTTATGCCTACGAATCTCATGAGATTCGTAGTTTGGCTCCGTAGTGAAATGGCTGTAACTTTTTAATGTATAATGATATTGACCTGAAATTTTCTGTTACAAGTATATCAAGAAATAATAAAATAAGGGGTTGAAGTTATTGTGGTTTTTTTTTTGTAGTCTCTAACCACTCTGGCCCTATTTGCTTGAAACTTGCTGATAATATTAAAAATACAAAATTATTGAACACATTTTTTGAGATTTCCATAGCTAATGGGTAATTTTGTTTCGACTTTATTTTATATATCATTAAGAACGTGTTCATCGGCCCTTTTCTTATTGTCTCTAACTTAAGGGGAAGACGCTTGGTTCATGTGTAAATAAATAAATAAATAAAAATGTGATCTTTAAAATTAGCACGTATTCACTTACACTATACCTGTCACTACACTAACTCAAAAGGTTTTACACACGTTAGTTGTCTTGAGACTTCTCACTATGTCTGTGTTGTCGCGGTGCTGGATAGTTTTACACACGTTAGTTGTCTTGAGACTTCTCACTATGTCTGTGTTGTCGAGGTGCTGGATAGTTTTACACACGTTAGTTGTCTTGAGACTTCTCACTATGTCTGTGTTGTCGAGGTGCTGGATAGTTTTACACACGTTAGTTGTCTTGAGACTTCTCACTATGTCTGTGTTGTCGCGGTGCTGGATAGTTTTACACACGTTAGTTGTCTTGAGACTTCTCACTATGTCTGTGTTGTCGAGGTGCTGGATAGTTTTACACACGTTAGTTGTCTTGAGACTTCTCACTATGTCTGTGTTGTCGAGGTGCTGGATAGTTTTACACACGTTAGTTGTCTTGAGACTTCTCACTATGTCTGTGTTGTCGAGGTGCTGGATAGTTTTACACACGTTAGTTGTCTTGAGACTTTTCACTATGTCTGTGTTGTCGAGGTGCTGGATAGTTTTACACACGTTAGTTGTCTTGAGACTTCTCACTATGTCTGTGTTGTCGAGGTGCTGGATAGTTTTACACACGTTAGTTGTCTTGAGACTTCTCACTATGTCTGTGTTGTCGCGGTGCTGGATAGTCTCGACGTTAACATCCGACTCGAAGAATGTTTGTGGTACCGGGAAATTATAACTCCAACGATGATAATTCGCTACTTATATATTTATAAGATTTATGTTAACATGAAGACATTATGCGGAAGATAAGAAATCACGTTGATACATAACCTCAGGTAGATATCACTGAGTATAATAACATAGGAAGTTACCTTGAACCTTGATATCACACGCACAGCGCGTGAATAGCACATTGTACCATGTACAATGACGAAGTACTGCTGGAGTAGAATGTCCAATTAGCCAGTATTTTTTTTTTTGTAGTGGGTCTCTAGCTCTTCTTTTTCTTTTTGACGTGAGCTTTCCAGCGTAGTTTGGCGTCAATGGTTATGCCTAAACATTTTGCCGTGTTAGCATATGGTAGGTACTATGACTCCGTTGATGAATACGGGATGATAGTCTTCTCTATTATTTGTGAAATTGAAATGAATGGATTTGGATTCATTTAGTTTGATTCGCCAGGTTTTTGTCCAGTGATGTATTTTATTCACTGCCACCTGAAATTTTTCGGCGGTTCCTGCTTGAGTTCTTCCTGTGTGGATAACAGTATCATCAGCAAAAGTGGCGATGGTGTTGTTTTATGCTCTGTGTCAACAGAATACCATTTGGTACGTATCATCACGTAAAACATGAAGTATCTATCCTATACGCACCTTAGGATAGGATAGGAGGATATATAGCCCCCCCAGCTAGGTACTTACAAAAGCTACTGGTATGCGTGATCTCGGAGTCTACCACGACTCAAACTACTCTTTGACGTTCACATTGACAATATAATTAGTAAGACGTCGAGATCTTATAAAAGGTCAAATTGTTTTAAAATTGTTAGTAACATATCCATACTGTCCGTGGAACTCATTGCGATAACTGAGGCAGTCGCATATTACATCAGCAATGTGCGATGGACTCGGGCGAATGAGGACGCTGATACATTAGCAAAAAAGGCGACACTTGAGGGCTCTGAGTACAATAGTTTACCTAATTATTCTGAAATTTTAGCTAAAATCGAAAAAGCTGCTACAATTTTTGGAAAGAACATTTTAATGAAAGGTCTGTTGAAAAAGGCATTTGGTACAAATCGATACAGTGTTCGCCTCCTCGTTGAGAGTCAAAGAAGTTGACTCTCAACTTCTTTTGCACATGACATGGTTATACTCTTAATTCTTATTTACCTTGGGTTTCTTTTTTAAGTTTAATTAACTAATTAACATAATTTAATTGCCCTACGCAATTGTCGACGACATAATTTTAGTGTTCACACTTAGGTAGTTTATAATGATTATATTAGCGAATGCCTATTATTAGCTTTCTGTGTCTATTTTAATTTTTATTGTAATTAGTTAAGCTGATGGCATTCCGAATGAAATAAATAAATAAATATTCCTATTCGTTCACAAGTGCGCAATTGAAAACTGACATTGGTAGAATTGTATCAAACCATGCATGCTGATGATGTAAAGCTTTGGCAGAGCTAAAGCTCTGCATCATCTGATTAGATGGCTTAGGGAAGGCTTAGGTACTCAAAATGGCGTCAGCTATGTAACATTGCTGGTGAGTTTTAGTCATCACCAATTTTTTTAAAAAGGTTTGCTTAGATACTCACTTTGGACATAAACTAAAGAGGCAACAAATGCGAGTTCGCAGGTATAAAACCTCTTTCAGCCTGCAATCAAGCAATCTATTTAGCCGACCGAAGGAATTATACTAAACTAATTTTTTTCATTGGCTGCATTAAGGTGGTTTCAATAACTTAGGTATTGGAATAAGAAAATGTTTATATGTACAAAAGTAATACAGAGACTTAACTAACTAACTTGCATTAAGTTGATCCGCCATCGAAATATAAAAGGTATAGTTGTGCCATCTTTGCAATGTTTCAAATCGTTTTCCTACAAATTTAGTTTTTTATTATACATTTATGTACTGCCTGTTGTGTTAGTAAAGTTTCATTATTGCAGACAAATATTGAAATAAATGCACCTATTGAGTATGTAATCTTTACCTAGGAAAGCTTAGCCACTGGGCATTCTCAGCTTTAATCAAATTTGTTCCGTATTACTTAGTTTCCGTTCTGTCTAGATCTGGGAGGCCTCAGACTCCTCCGGCTCGGAGTCGTGGCGCTACATCTGCAGCGTGGACCTGCGCGCGCGCGGCTGGGCCCGCGCCGAGCGTGCTGCGTGGGCGGCGGGCGGCGCGCGCCTGATAGTGCTGGGCGCGCTCGCACTCGTGCGCGCGCAGGAGTTGCTGGCGCTGGAGGTGCGGGAAGGGAACGTGCGCGTGCTGTCGCGCGCGCGCTGCTCGCCTGGCGCCGGCGGCTGCTGGGCGAGTGCGGCGGGCCGGGCCTATCTCTCGCTGGAGCTGCGCCTGCTCGCGCCACGCGTCGCCATCACCACGGTCTGGCTCAACGCAGCGACGCAGGTGAGCGCGAGCCGCTCCGCCTCGCCCTGCCCCCACCCCGCTCCGCACCTGCCCCGGGTTCTCACACCTCTCTCTCCTCGCAGGAGACGGGCTCGGAGTTCGCCGGCGTCACGAGCCGGCTGCTGCGGATCTACTGCGAGGAGGGCGCGCACATCACGTGAGCACTCGGCGGACGCTGCGCGCGCGGGCCTCGTCGCGGCACCTGCACGTCTGTCACGTTCCTTCTGTCGCAGGCTGGCGACCGTCGCAGAGGCGTCGCTGGAGGAGCCCGAGGACGCGCCCGGCGACCTGCGCGACCTGCGGCTCGCGTTAGGGGTGGACTCCGACGATTCCGATCATGGGCTCGATGGTCGCATCGTTATCAAAAGAGATGAACGATTGCCCCGGCAGGTTCGTGGCACCGGTCGCCATCGTTCGTCGCCTTTCCTCGTGGCGGGGAGCGGCGTGCGCGACGGAGGTTTGCTGCGCGCGTGGCCGCTGGACGCCGCCCGCGACGTGCTGGCACCGCAGCGCGCCGCTGATGGCGGAGACCTGCGCGCGCGCCGGGCCCGCTGCGCCGCCGCCGCCACCGCGTCCGACGCGCCGCCGCCCGACGCCGACGCCGTGCGCGCTCTCTGCGCGCTACCGTCCAACGAGTGCGCGCTCCCGGCGCCGCCCACCGGCCTGGTGGTGCATCACAGGTGACCCACCTACTAGTTTGCGATCGGTATTTTTTTTCGTAAGATCGCAACGTACCTACTCGCTGGCGTGATTTGCACGTTCTCACACTTCTATACAAAATTCTGAACAATCCTCTTACTCCTTCGTACCTCCGTGAGCGGTTTGAGTTTCTTTACCCCCGCGATAAACCCTGTAGAACATCATTGTCCCTTCTTCTGAAGTTTCCTGTGCATTCTTCCAGCCGCTATGGTGGCTCCTTCACCGTCGAATCGGTCAGGCTATGGAATTCTCTCCCACATGATATTTGCGCCAGCCCCTCACTCTTCATTTTTAAGCGTAAAGTCCAAGAGCATTACCTATCTTCATAACTTCGATGTAGGTATTTAGTTTATGTACTTATTTTAAATGCGTATGTAGTTATAGAATTGTTATTTTTATGTATGTTATATATTTTTATAGGTAGCGTAATATATTACTAATATTATATATATGTAGTAGTTTATTAACTATGTAGGCTAAGGATTCAATCTTCTATCTGTATTTGCACACGAACCCACTGTAACAAACTTGTCTCTCTCTCCCAATAAAGTTTGCTGGAAGAGAACTCTTTTAGGGTTAAGCTCGCCTTTGCCATAATATCTCTAGTTTTAAGTTTTACGTGTATTTGTTTTTATTAGTGCAATAAAGAATTAAGAACTACCTTTCTGCCTTGTGGTATTTCAGCGGGCGATGCGTGTGGGCGTCGCTGGGGGACGGCGGCGCGTGGTGCGCCTCGCTGCCGGCGCTGCACCCACTGCTGCGCCTGCGCGCCCCCGACTCCACGCTTCCCCGCCCCCCTCTGCACTACGAGCAGCCAGCACTGTCGGACATGTATTTTGTCAGGTGATTGAATGGTCCCTCAGTCGTGCGGTATGAGCCGGCGGCGGCGGCGTTCCGGCATGGCGGTGTGTGACGTGTTGTCTCGGTCCGCAGCGGAAGCGGCCAGTGGAGCGTGCTGAGCGGCGCGTGCTGCCCCAGCGCCCGCACCCCGCCCCTGCCCGCGCCTGCGCTGACGGCACTGTTGCCTCCCGCGCCACCCTGCACCCGCCCCCTGCTGCTGCTGCTGGCCGGAGGAGAGATCCATGTCAGTACCCGAAGATCGCTCAACAAACATTTTTGAGCGTTGTTGTCGCTAATTAGGAACTCGAATGTTATCTTAACCTACCTAGCTTCTAACGCGGTCATTCATTTGTCAACTTCATAATAGAAGGAAAGAAATTGGCTGAGTTGGCTCTACTCGCCATGTTTACTTACTTCCCAACACTATAATAATATGTGCGTCCAGGCATGGAGAAGCAGAGCACCGGTAGAAAACGAATGCGACGGTCGAGAGACGCGAGAGCAAGATCCGACACCGCGCGAGAGTGAGGGCGAGTGACGCACCCGTGCCGCAGCCGCCGAGAGTGCGCGCGGCCCACTGGAGCGCACGCCGCACCGCACGCACACACGCCGCGCCATGTCCCGCCTCGCCGCACTGCACCTGCTGCACGCGCCCCTGCGCGCCACGCCCGTGAGTAGCCCCGCGCGCCCCGCACCCCGCCCGCCACGCACCACTCACCCGCTGCCGCTGCTTCCAGGTGAGGACGCGCGCCGTTGGTCGCTCCTGTGCCGGCGAGATTCTGCCGCCCACCAAGCCGCCCTGCGCGCGCCGCCCGCGCACCCCCTGCCGCCCGCCGCCCGCCTGCCGCGCCTCCATTGCCGAGCGCCGCGTGTGCTGCGCGCCGCCTCGCGCGTACCAGCCGCCCTGCCCTGCCCGCCCGCCCGCCGCGCCACGCACCTGCGCCGCTGCCCGGGTGAGTGTTCCAACCGACCGCGAAAGAGCACGCGCCGTTCGTACCACTCACCGACCAGTGCGTTGCAGCGCGCGTCGAGCGACGCCGAGGCGTTCGAGGAGCCGTGCGGCGGGCAGGACCGCGTCGCGGTGCGTCTGGCCGCCGCTGACGCCGCGCGCCGCCTCCAATACGAGGAGGAGGCGGCGCAGCGTGCGGCGTGCGGCGCCGCGCCAGTGCCCGCAGCCGAATACGCACCGGGCGCCGCGCGAGACTGCCTGCGCGCCGTGGACGGGCGCACGTACTCGCTGCCGTGCCGCCTGCCGCCGCTTGCGCGCTGTGGGCCCGGACGCAAACCGCCACCGTCGCGCGCCGTGCCGCTGGCGCGCGAGCCCGGCTGCCGCCTGGAGCGCGAGCCGGACCCGTGCGGGCACCGCCCGCCCGTGTTTCTGCACGTGGACCGGAGCTCGTCCCTCCCCTCCCCAGCGCCGCCGCCTCCACCCGCCGCGCTGCCAGCGCCGCGCGCGCCGGGCACCTGTGGCCCCCCGCGGCAGCTCCCGCGCGGTCTCACCGAGCGTATCGTGTCGGGCCTGCGCGGCGAGCGGCCGCCGGAGCGCAGCCTGCACACGGCGGCCGGGCTGCGGGAGGCGGGGTTGGGCCGCGCGCGAGTCCCGTGCGCCGGCGGAGTCCCGCTGTCGGCGCCGCCACCGGCCGCCGGCTGCCTCGAGCTGGCGGTGCCGGCGGGCGCATCGCGAGTCAGTGTGCTCGTGACGATGAGTGCGCCGGGCAAGGGGCAGTACGCGCGCGGGGGCAAGGGCGAGCAGACCTCCGCGCCGCCGCGGCAACGTGCCTCGTGGCTGTCGATCAGCTCGATCCGTAGAAAGTTCGCGGGTTGCGGGGGCGGCAGTGACGCGCCTCCGAAGAAACCGTCCAAGTGTCCCTCGACGTCTTCCCCCTGCCGCCCCGCCACCCCCGCGTGCCCCTCCAAGCTCCCCGCCACCCCGCTGAAGCGCAGGAAGGCCCCCTCTTGTCCGTGTGAGAACAAACCTTCTCCTTGTGACAAACCCAGCTCCAGAACTAAGTTCACAGCAACTGTTCTGATCCCATAAACACTGATTAGAGATGGCGGATGTGTGTGTGTGTGTGTGTGTGTGCATATTTTGGGTAAATTTTGTATTTTTATTTCAATAAACCTAGTAACTTCCACTTACCTAAGTGTTTTGGTTCCATCCCGTCCTTTGATAAGATACTCGTAGCCAATGGACTAGTTTTAAGTGATAGAGATTGAACTGATAACTTGATTTATTAATAATGATATCAATACACGGGTCTGCGCCTGACTGCGGTCGAACGCGTACTAAATGCTTTAGCTTAGGTAAGTTAAAATGCACCGCTGCTTGCAAAAGTGCAAATGTGCGGTTTATACATAAATCGTACATGCTCCCGAGGAAGAAGAGTACAAAATGATTAACAAAATTATAAAAAATTATACATGTAAAATTATACAAACAAAATTATAAAAGTATGTATATAAAATAAAAGCAAAGTCTCTAATAATGTCGCTGAAATGATGTTGGTTTGTAGAGTAAATAATACGACTGTAGGAGGTTCTGTAATTTATTTACCTATTTATTTGGGAAACAAAAAGCTTATGGATAAATAACCATAGAATGTTAAACTAGAGCAAACTAAGCTAAAGACAGTTTCCACTAATAGTAGGTAAGTTTATATAACAGAAGTAAAACTAAAAGAAAAAACAAACAAAATTATAAATACTAATACAACATGTAAAATATACCTACGGCGAGCCTTAACAAAGGCAGTACCTATTCTTAAAATATCTTATCTAAATTACAATAAAAATAAAAAGTTTATATTTAAATTGCGTCAGGTATGCCTGATGCCAGTTCCAAATTACAGATTGGTAACTACAAGGAGGGGAACTAGGATATCATAAAGCATAAATAAATAAAATTGTGGTGTATATAAAAATTATTGAGGCCCTCATTCGAAGAAGTTAATATTAATGAACTTCTTGAAAGCATTACGCCTCATGCATGATGAAGAGATCACATTCTTTTGAATAATTAGTGTTGAAAATTTGCATAGTCCGCGGTAGATATGCGTTTTTCCAGTAAATAGTGGCGCAGTTCGGAATATACAACTTGAGGTGGTTTCGTCGAGAAGGTCTGCTGGACGGAACGGTTAGTCCTATTCCGGATAAGAGCGTGGGTGAGTCGACCACATTCAAGAGAATGTTGAGCAATAGTGACAGGTCAGCAGCTTCTCTTCTTAACTCTAGCGGTAGCAAGTGATGATGTTTGCAGCTATCTATGTAGTCGGGGTTAACGATCTTATGCTTGAAGTTAATAAACTTAAGAAATTTCCGCTGAGGTTTTTCAAGCAAAGAAACATATTTAATGTACTGGGGGTTCCATACTTGCCAGGCATATTCAAGGTGACTTCGGACCAGTGAGCAATAGAGAATTTTTAGAGTTTTGAGTGAACTGAAATCCTTAGTCACGCGGAACAGAAAGCCAAGCATCTTCATCGCCCTAGAGGTGATTTTCACTATGTGCTAGTCAAACAGTAATTTAGAGTCTAGACTCTAAATGACACTTGACACGCACGCGTAGATGGCACGCGTAGAGGGGTGACACTAGTGTCACCCCAAGATCGACAATAGAGCTAGTTCTGATGAGAGCTTGATTGTTGATGTTGTAGGTGTGAATCAGGGTGTTAGGAGACCTACTAATGGAGATACAGAAACACTTCTTGGCATTTAGGTCAAGTTTATTAACGGTGCAGTAAGAATGAAGGCGATCCAAATCACTAAAAGTAAAAAGAAGTAAGGGGTCAGATGGATCACCGAATTTTTTAAAGATCTTCATATCATCGGCACATAAAAGAAAATCAGAGTAGTTAAAGCATGAACCGATGTCGTTGACGAAGATAATGAAAAGCAGTGGACAAAGAATCGAGCCTTGGGGAACGCCAGAATGAATTGGTGACACACCAGAAGCGTAATCATTTAGGACCACGGTTTGGCAGCGGCCATAGACGTAAGAGGCGAACCAACCTAGAAAACTGTCCTTTATACCAGCAGCGCATAGTTTGTTCATTAGAATGGAGTGGTCAATACGGTCGAAAGCCTTGCTATAGTCAGTATAAATTGTATCGACCTGACTCCCCGACTCCATTCGATCAGTGACAAAATCAATAAAACATAAAAGATTAGTAGTAGTCGACCTACCTCTTAGAAAACCATGCTGCTGGCTGATTAAAGATGACTTTAAGGCGAAGTGAAGCTGTTCATGGACAACTTTCTCTAGGATTTTAGCTAGTACGCATAGTTTTGAAATAGGTCTATTATTACAAACCTCACGTGTTCGAAGCTTTTTGTGAATGGGTGTAACAGATGCCAACTTCCAAATCGATGGTACAGTCCCTTCAGTAATAGACCGGCCAAAAAGTAGGCATATGGGATAGCATAAAGATTTGGCACTATTTTTAAATATAAAGGGATGCAGTCCATCCGGACCAGCTGATTTGTTACAGCCGAGAGATTTCAGTAGATTCATAATCCGAGGAGGACATATTTCTATGGTGCTTAAGTCAGTAGTAGATGTATACTCAGCAGTTGCTAACTGAGCTGATTGATATGAGTCGGGAGGAGTCGAACTTGAGGATGAAGGTGGCAGGTAAGTAGAATTAAAAAAGCCAGCAAATGCGTTGCAGATGGACCACCATCTGCAACGCATTTGCTGGCAAGGCACCAGCCTTCATTAACATCTTTAATCATGTAAGTTTAAGTAGTAATCTAATAAGCAGCATGATGAGTTATGCTGCTTATTAGATTTAATGTAAGACCAAAATGCCTTCGGATTCGATCTAATAGAATTTTCAACTCTCGCTATGTAATTTAAATAGCACTCGTATTCGACTCTCTTCGCTCTGGCTCTTAGTAACATAAATGAGTTCATATCAGCTTTATTTTCTTAAATCTTAATTTTCCTATGATATTTAATAAAATAAAGAAAGGTCTAGGGCGCGGATTTAGGGCTCTTGCGCGAATAAATTGGGGTTCACAGAGAAGTGCCTGATGGTGGACACTGTCCTTCACCAAGGGATCTAAACAGGGTGACACTCTAAACTCATCATTGCACAATATGAGGTCGTATGCGACCTAGCCCGTTTAGTATGTAATTGTACTGGCCTAAGTTATTAATAAATATCACGTCAACCACTCTGCGTGATCAGAATTAGCAGTATAATGTGTGAGAAATTAATAAGTTGAAAAGAGAACGATACACCATGGTTTTGGGCGCACAGATATACACAGCCTAGATGTAGGTTCACGGCCGGCATAGTTTTAGTCTTAGTAAAACGTAATGAAATCCAAAAATCCTCCGCTATGGAGTGCCACTCAGGTTAGGTTAGGTTAGGTTAGGTTAGGTAAGGTTTTTTTTTTTTTCTGTCTACCCCTAGCTTTACCAGGGACCTGGTCTACACAACCCTTTCTTATATTAGTTAGTATAAGGCTCGCTTATATTAGGTTAGGTTAGGTTAGATTAGGTTAGGTTAGGTTAGGTTAGGTTAGGTTTTTTTTTTTTAAATGTTGCCAACTAGTATTCTCATCAGACCACAGGGTCAGAGAGTATCCTAGTCGGCTTTTGCTTAATAGCCCTTCGATAACCTGTTGCTATGAAATGCAACAACATTATAAACCTACTAGGGAATTGAATCTATTTTAAACTAATTTTCCAAATATTACACACATATACAAACATACATACACTCACACTCACACGCACACACACAAACAACAAAGACAAGAAAAGAAACAAATAAAGAAATGGAGAAGAAATTAAAACAAAATAAATTGACCATGACACAATAAATTGGCCAATACAACACATAATTTTAAATAACTCATTAAATCTAAGAAATCACAATACAATTGTAGTATAATACATTATATACATTAATTATCTTATTTCTATATCTAATTTATTGTTTTACTTTGGGTTCTTTTTATTTTATTATTATTTTTTTTTGCTCTTATTTTCCTTTGTTTCTTTTTCAATTTTTTACCTTCTGTATTATATTTTCTTTCTTTTCCTTTTCTTTTTCCTTTTCCTTTTTAGTCTTTTCATCCCATAGTCAGGTACTGTCCCCTGTTGAACCCAATTTAAATACATTACATATTTTATCTTATTTTTATACCTAATGTTAAGACATAATTTTTACAAAATACATTTTTAATAACATATACAACAATAATAAATTATAAATAATAATATGTTAACACTAACCTAAACCCCACCCCTGCTTTAGTGATAGTGTATTTGAACCTGCCAAACACATCCACCAGCATGATTTAAGATTATTTAAAAATAAGATTTAATTTCGCATAAATAACACAACCCATAAGTAATTAAAGCATTATTTAATTAAAAATATGCTCAATTACAGAAACATATAACATTATAGAATGTAATAATAAATAACAACATTAAAATAATTTATTTAGACATAAATATATAAAATTATATAACTACCTACATAATTCAAAGCATTTAATTCCATTTATTTATTCCATCTTATTCAATAATTTATATAGGTAATATAACTCAATTAATAAACTAATACTTCATAAAATATAATCAAAATATATTTATGCCTAAATCAAGTAGAATAACCTGCGCGACATCGCAAGGTTACGGTGTAACAGGTGGTTTTTGTAATTTTCTATATCTAAATTCAACTATAATGCCTAAACAATATAATATGCTCATAACAATAACATTCATCAATAAATAAATAACTTCCCCCTTTTAAACTAAGTAAAACAGCTTCGGTTGGTTTTTTTTTTTTTTTTCTAGTTCCTCCAACGTTGTCGGAGCCTGTTTCTAACTTGAGCCTGATTCATACTACATAGTTCTCGCAATTATTCCTCTCGCACTTTCATGCTCATACTATTGCCATTCACTCATCAGCTTGTTTACTTATTGCGGCTGGGATGGGTCTACACATTGTCTTTCTATCTACTTGATTTTGTACATTTCTTTACCACTATTTTCTTAATTCGGTCTTCTATTTTCTAACAAATACATTATATCTTATTCTTATACATCTAATCTACCTAAATGCTAGTCTAATAAATATCTTACTATATTTATTAACAACATCTATCATTTATTTATCATTTATTTATTTCTTATTATTACTTTATTTACTATGTTAGTGCAATACAATAAAAACTTTTCCCTTCTTGTTTTGTCAATCAGCATTTCATTTATAATTTCTAGCTTTAATTCTATATCTATTTCATGTTCTAAGTTGTATCTCTCTTTACCGTAAGCGGGGCATTCGAACAAAATGTGTGGGACAGTTTCCTTTGTACCAGGTTGGCAGATGCACGATGGGTCTTCCTTACACTTGAAACGGTTCAAGTATTCTGAAAACCCACCGTGCCCCGTCATGACCTGTGTGAGTACTCCGGTTGGCTCTACCTGTCTGACGGTTCTATAGGCTTGCACCGCGTCTGGGAAAAACATCTTAGTGACCGATGCGGTCTCATCTTTTTTATATCTCCGATTCCATTCGTCGAGCGTCCAGCTGCGGATTTGACGCTTAACGAATGAGATCGGGCACAAGTCGTAATCGGGCTTGGTTTTGGTCTTTAGGGCTGCGTCTTTAGCCAGTTCATCTGCTCTCTCGTTTCCCTCCAACCCTGCATGCGCCTTTATCCAATATAGTACCACGTTTTTGTTCTGGTGCTTGGATACTCTTAGGTTGTTGCGGATTTCTATAGCCAGAGGGTGGACGGTACTGTGGTTGGTAAACGTTTCTAGCGAAGACCTTGAGTCGCTGTATACTCCAAAACTCTTTTCCGGGCTCTTCAGGATTTCCCTCGTGGCCTTGCATATGGCCAGTAATTCAGCCTGGTAGACCGTGCAGTAGGACGGCACATTCACCGCGCATTTGACCTCTTCAGAAGTAAACGGTGGGTCATGGTCTTCATCATGCCCCGTTCCGTTTACTTTTTCAGCCATGTCGCTTGCTAGCCGATGATCTGCGTTATCGTCCTGTATTTTGTCCTCCGGGTAGAAGGTCTCTGCAATCAATCTGGCGGATTCCTTCGGACCCAGCACCTTTCCCTCCTTGACTATGGGCAGATCTTCTTGCCTCTTAGTCGTCCTGCCTATAATCCGATATATTCCTTCCCACATTCCTTCCCTATTTCGCTTTCCACAGAATTCCTTCCAGCTTCCTATCTGGGCTGTTTTTGCCTCCTGTTCGTACTTTTCTTTTGCTTGCAGGTACTCATCGACAACCTTCTGTCTCCGGACGGGCGCTGCACATCGGATTCTCCGTTTTCTGGTGACGACCTCCATCTTCAGCTTGGCGAGTTCTTCAGACCACCATGGCAGAGTTAGTTTACAATTCGTTTTCTTTTTAGGAATACTACTATTGCTTGCTTGTGTTATAATATGAATGTATAGTTATATTTTCTGCTCTAGTTCTAATTTGTCTCTAATTTTCTCAATTTTTTTCTCGTTTAAAGTTTCTTCTTCCAGCAATTGGGCCATTTTCTCATGAAACTGGCTCCAATTAGCTTCCTTACTATTATAAATTCTTGTAGTTCTACTAATATCTATACCCTTTGCTTTCGTTAATCTAAGTCTAAATGTTATTGAATTGTGGTCTGAACTCGTCATGCTTTCGTTTACCCTCCAGTCTTCCACCAGGTACAGCATGTCCTCTGTGCAGGCCGTGACATCTATAAAGCTGGTGTATGCTTTGTTCCCTCGTATCGTGTCAAACGTCGGGATGTCTCCGACATTGAGTACCTGCATGCCCATGTCTTCTAGAGCCCCAGCTGTTTCCTCTCCTCTGTGGTCCAGAATTTTGCTGCCCCACCAGGAACTCTTTGCGTTTGCGTCCCCGCCCATTATGATCTTTCTCGATCCGACGTTCTGTTCTATCCTCCTCAACTGCTCCAGGTAAGGCTGTATATCATGTGGATCTGGTTCAAGGTAGAATGAGACCACCACGATCTCCCAGGCACTGGTTCTTATTTTTACCACTGCGATGTTGTTAGTAGTAAAATCTGGGCATTGGATGACGTCCATTTTATTGTCGAATACAGCTATAGCTGCTTTGATGGGTCTGTCTCCTTGGTTCGTGCACTGGTTAGGTTAGGTTAGGTTAGGTTAGGTTTTTTTTTTTTTTCCACCGCGTTCACCACAGATTTTATGTCCGTGCTCTTTTTTGATCGTTATTTATTTATTGAGCTTATTTTATTTACATTTCTTAGAATCTAGTTACTCAGGGGAAACATTAATATTTACTTATAATCTACAATTTTTAACATTAAAATGATTTAAACTACTTTCCAAACCTAAGTGCTCTAACTAAAGTGCTTAAAATGCTTTTTGTAAGCTTAATGAATACATTCGAACAATTACACATTTGGTTTAATCTTATAAAATGGCAGAACTTGAAGCTGCCCCCTGATCTGGCCAGTTAGCCAGTTTTTCAACGACAGCTGCGTTTCTGTTTCTTATGGCCATTTTTAGATTATAGTTTATGATTAATTTTGCTGGCATCACCATAGCTCTAGCTGATGAAGTGCCCAATCGCATCGTTGGTGTCATCAGCGTAGTAAGTGCAGCTGTTTGTGATATTGCTACCACAGCATGAGGGACACTTTCGTGCAGTTTTATCCCACTTTTTGTTTTTACTATTGCCACTGTCTCAAAGGTGAGCCCCTGGGGTTCATGGATTGTAAGTATGCGAGACCCGTCTCCGTCACCGTACCCTTGGTTTTTAAGAGTTTCCTTCTCATCCTGAGTGTGGACTAGGAAAAGAGTATTGGTGAGGGAGGTGGGTATTTTCACTCCTGTGTACATCCGAACCGACAGGGAGTGAACATTGAGTTTTCAGGAATGTATACCGGAGTATACCTCTCCTAGGGCATATGCAACATCTAATGGGTTCCTATGCGTGCACAGAAGCTCTTGGCTGATGTTAGCTATGAGATTGGGCCTGCTATACCTTATCTCGAAGAGGTTCTCTCTGTCGATGTAAGGCAACTGGTTAACATCTCCGATGAGGACAATCTCGCCAGTCCAGACAAACGCGAGGCCATGAGTATGGCTCCAAAGTGGTTCATGAGAGCTTCGTCAATCGTGAGTCGACTACATTTATCTTGCTCTCTGAAGCCATTTACTAAGACCGAGGCCATTGTTCGCACCTTGGTTTTCACCAAAATTTCCTACGCGGTGCGATAGCTTTTCCCTCAGGTCGTTTGCTGCCTCTGTTGTTGCTGTGATGATTGCGTCTTTGTCCGCATCGAAGTGTTTAACAACCCAGGTTGTTTTTCCGCATCCTGGAACTCCATTGATCCATGTTATTTTAGGTACCGCCCAGTTGACCCAACTCGCTTCAATTTCCTGGTTCCCTAATATGGACTGGGCCTTTTCAAGGATTCTTTCATCGAGCATGATTTTGGTGCACCGGGCTGTGACAACTACTGGATCAACCTCTGGAGTCAGAAACTTTGGTGGTCCTTTCAGTCCCATCCCATCCTCTTTTAGCGACACGAAGCCACTTGTTGCACTGAAGGCTGCCATATAACTCCCTGACATTGAGCCCATGATGACCTAGGATTTATCATTGTGGTATATAGCAGCCTCTGCCTCCTCGAGTTTCACCTTTAATAGGTTTACGTTACCTTGCTCGTACGTCTGCAGGATAGATTTACAGGTTAACGAATTAACGTCTATAGTCGCTTTTGTGAGAGCAAGGAACTCAAGGAATGCGTTTATTGCATGATCTTGTAGACAAGTGACTGGTCTGAGATGTGGCCGATTTACCTGACCCAAATCTGCTCTTGTGGGGGGGTTTTCGATATGTGCTTTTAGAGAGGGATGAATCTTTGCCTCCATTGTAAAGCCCTCAGATGTTTTCGAGGGCCTTCCGAGCAGTGTTTCTGTTGCCGCACTGAACGCTTCCACGAACGCTTTGATTGGGCTTCTCTTTGTAGCTCTATCTTTTTGGTGTTTTTTGGCTTGTTTGGAAGCCTCTTTCTCCGCAGATCTCTTCTTCTGGAGGCGTTCAGATCCACTGATTGCTGTTGATACGGGGTGTCCCCAGCAGTCGGTTGCAGAGCTTGAATTGTGTGCTCTCAAGAAGTTGAGGCTTTCACCTCGATCTTCATACACAATCACCTCATGTTGTTCAGAGGCTTTTATGCAACCTAGCCGGTCTGCGACTTCTCCTTTCTCATGTTCAACAACTAGTGCATCCACGCTGATTATGCGGGAAATGGTACCCGCATCCGCTGCTTTTTCTCCAAGCATTGAGAGCATCGATCTTGCACGCGCGAAAGGTGTCAAACCAAACTCGAGCTCGAGAAGTGCAACCGTTTTGTTTTTGGATCGGACTAGTCGCAAGCGTTGGTCCGCCACCTCTATCACGGGCAGCGCACTGTAGATCTTGTAGCGCATTGTTGTTTTGGATGTGCTCCCATTTAGCAGTGATGCGAGTCCTGGAGATACAGCCACTCGGAACTTCTTGCCCGGTCGACAAAAGCAGAAACTTATCCCGAAACGCTCGTCAGTTCCATCCATGAAGAGAGCTACGCCACGGATTCGGATTCCTGCCGTTCCTTTTTCTCCGTGTGCTAGAAGTTTTGTGAGAGATAGGGTTAGGTTAGGTTAGGTTAGGTTATGTTAGGTTTTTTTTTTTTTTTTTTTTTTTTTTTTTTTTTTTTTTTTTTTTGCCTGACTACCCCTAGCTTTACCAGGGACCTGGTCTACACAACTGTTCCATTCCAGTTCTCTCTTTTATTCTTCTCGTACTTTCATTCTTCATACTTTATCTTTCTTTTATCCGTCATCGTTCATAATTTATTACTTTTTCTATCTGTATCTGTATCTAAAATTCCTTTCTTTGGGATTTGGGATGCAACGATGGTTTTTAATCTTTATTTTACTAATTTCTCCTTTTCTTATTCATATTTCTACTACAATATTTTCTTATGTCTATATCATATATTTTATACAGTTACATCTTATTCTAGTATACATATTCTTACTGAGTTTATTTGTTTTGCTGAGTCCTTTATATTCAATAATATAAGTGTTCAGCATAATTTATACATCTTTATTTCTTTTTATTACTATAGCAGCTATTTCTGTACAATAGTTAATAAAATCGTTTCTTATATATTTATTACTTATATAGTCTTTAACATTGTCTACTTTCAATTCTATATCCAATTTCTGCTCCGCCTCATATCTCCGTTTGCCAAATACTGGGCACTCAAATAAGATGTGTTCTACAATTTCCATTTTGCTACTTTCGCAGATACACGATGGACTTTCCTTACACCTGAACCGATTCAGGTATTCAGAGAATCCACCGTGCCCTGTCATTACTTGCGTGAGTACACCAGAGGGTTTTATCTTTTTAATAATTTTGTAAGCCTTAATAATGTCGGGAAAGAAGATTTTAGTCACGGCTGCATTCTCGCTGGTTATGTATCTCCTGTTCCATTCGTCAAGAGTTCCTCTACGGATCTGTCGCTTAACGAATGAAACCGGACATGCGTCATATACTGGTGATGTTTTTGTTTTCAGGGCAGCATCCTTTGCCAGCGCATCGGCCCGCTCATTGCCTTCAAGTCCCGCATGTGCTTTTATCCAAAACAAATCAACGCATTTGTTTTGTGCCCTACTTGTTTTTAAGTTCTTACGAACTTTTACGGCAAGAGGGTGAGTGGAGCTGTTGTTTGTAATTGTTTGGAGCGAAGACTGTGAGTCGCTGTAGATACCAAAGCGGGTTTCTGGCATCTTCAGTATTTCATCAGTAGCTCTGTATATGGCCAGTAATTCAGCCTGGTAGACTGTGCAGTGTGACGACAGCTTCAGTTTGATGGATTTGGTCTCGGTCTGATTATTCCATATGGATAATGCCGCTCCGACCTTCTCCTCAATCCTACTACCATCTGTGAACATCCGCACTGCGTAATCGCTGTGAATGTTCACCTGCTGTTGGTCCTCCAGGCGCACGTATTCCAGGCTCATATACTCCGCTGGGTGAGGTTTTACTGAGAATGCCGACATTTTCTCCACTTCTCTGTCTCCTAGCGCGGGCTGGATTACCCCCCTCCTTGCCTCGTACAGGGCGGCTGCCTCTTGTACTCTGAGGTCGAGTGGTAGTATTCCAGCCAGCGCCAGTGCTGAATTTAGAGAAGTGGTTCTATATGCTCGGCATAGTTTTTGAGCAAACCCGCGCTGGACCGAGTTGAGCACCTTCCGAATGCCTAGTTTCTTGGTTGCAGGGGCCCAGACACTTGCTGCATACATTACAGTTGGCTCAACAACTGCAGTATATATGGTCCTAACAACTTCTGGGTGCAGACCCCAGCTTATTTTGGCTGCTCTGGATAATTGTTTGAAGATATTAACGGCTTTCCTACAAACGATTGACGTGTGCTGATTAAAGGTCAGCTTATCATCAATCGTTACCCCCAATATCTTCATTTCTTTTGACATTGCAATGTCGGTCCCACCCATCCTCAGGAGCGGAGCATCATATTTAATTTTTCTTGTTACAATCATCGCACTTGTTTTCTGCGGCGCAAACTTTAACTTATTTTTGATGCCCCACTCCCGAGCATAGGCGAGAGCGGCATTTGCCTGTTTCTCGATATCCATTGCGGTGTTCCCATCAAAAACCATCACTATATCATCTGCGAATGCTTGCGTATAGTCGCCTCTTCGCTCGAGGCCCTTGAGCAACGGATCAATGAGCAAGTTCCACAAAACAGGTCCGCCGATTGAGCCTTGAACGCATCCCTTGGAGGTGGGTCTGGTGATTTGTTCTCCGGCGTATCTCACTTTTACCGTCCTTCCATCCAGGTAGCTGTCCATGACTTTCCTGATGTTTATTGGGCATCCTTCTTCAGCCAGTCGGACTCTGAGCGCTGGCCACCATGCGCCATCGAAGGCACCCTCTATGTCCAATGATACAACTGTAATGAGTTTTTTAAGTTCCAGTTTTTGGTGAATGTGTTTTATCAGGGCATAGAGGGCGTCTTCATTGCTTTTCTGGGGTACGAATCCAAACTGGCGTGTACTGAGCTTTGGGAGGACATGGTGCTTTATCCTGCCCATTACCATCTTCTCGAAGACCTTACCCATGACCGGAAGCAGTCCTATCGGCCTGTATGATTTAGGGTCTTGGTAGTTTTTCTTTCCCGGCTTTCTCAACACAACCACCATCGCTTCTTTCCATGGCCTGGGAAAGTGACCATATTCTAGGCATTTGTTTGCTAACGCCAAGTATGTTTCGGGGTCTTCTAAGACTGAGTGCTTGCAAATATCTGCAGTGAGTCCATCCGATCCCGGTGCCTTTTTAGGATTAAAACTATTTACTGCGGTTTTTACCTCTTCCATAGTAAACGGAGGGTCATGACTTTCAACATGCTCCAATTCGTTTACCTGATCAGCAAGTTTCCTAATTTTTTGGTGATCCGCGTTGTCATGTACTTCCTTATCTTCCGGGTAAAAAGTCTCACAGAGTAATTCAGCAGACTCTTTAGGACTTAAGGATTTACCTTCCTTTATCAGAGGCAGGTCTTCTTGCCTCTTGGTTGTTTTCCCGATCACCCTGTAAATTCCTTCCCAAAGACCTTCCTTGTCTTGTTTCCCACAGAACTCTTTCCAACTGTCTATTTGTGCTTGTTTTGCTTGTTGTTCATATTTTTCTTTTATTTGCAGGTACTCCCCGATAACCTTATTTCTGCGGACCGGCGCTGCACAACGGATTCTCCTCTTCCTGGATCTCACCTCATTCTTCAGCCGCGCGAGTTCATCCGACCACCATGGTAAGTTACTTTTTGTTTTTGTTTTTATTTTAGGGATACTATTATTGCATGCTAATGTATGTGCTTTAATGTATGTTTCTATTTTGCTATCTAATTCGGCTTTGTTATCAATTTTGCTTATTTCTTCCTTGTTTACATGATCTTCTTCTAGCAATTGGGCCAGTTTCTCATGAAACGTGCTCCAGTTAGCTTTTTTGCTGTTAAAAATACGTGTGGTTCTTTGAATGCTTATACCTTTTGCTCGTTTTAATCTAATTTTAAAGGTAAGAACATTGTGATCGGATGAAATCAGCCCTTCTTTTACCTCCCAGTCTTCTACCAGGTCTAGAAGATTCGTTGTGCAGGCGGTAATGTCTACGAAGCTCGTATGGTTAGGTTAGGTTAGGTTTTTTTTTTTTTTTTTTTTTTTTTTTTTTTTTTTTTTTTTTTTATCGCGTTCACCACAGACTTTATGTCCGTGCTCTTTTTTGATCTTTATTTATTATTATTTATTGAGCTTATTTTATTTACATTTCTTAGAATCTAGTTACTCAGGGGAAACATTAATATTTACTTATAATCTACAATTTTTAACATTACAATTATTTCAACTACATTGCAAAACTAGGTGCTCTAACTAAAATGCTATTTTTTTTTTTTTTTTTTTTTTTACTGTTAGCTTTTGAATACATTCGGACAATTACACATTTGGTATACTCTTATAAAATGGTAGAACTTGAAGCTGCCCCCTGACCTGGCCAGTTAGCCAGTTTTTCAACGACAGCTGCGTTTCTGTTTCTTATGGCCATTTTTAGATTATAGTTTATGATTGTTTTTGCTGGTACCACCACAGCTCTTTTGATGAAGTGCCCAATCGCATCGTTGGTGTCATCAGCGTAGTAAGTGCAGCTGTTTGTGTGCCGCGATATTGCTACCACAGCATGAGGGACACTTTCGTGCAGTTTTATCCCACTTTTTGTTTTTATTATTGCCACTGTCTCAAAGGTGAGCCCCTGGGCTTCATGGATTGTAAGTATGCGAGACCCGTCTCCGTCACCGTACCCTTGGTTTTTAAGAGTTTCCTTCTCATCCTGAGTGTGGACTAGGAAAAGAGTATTGGTGAGGGAGCTGGGTATTTTCGCTCCTGTGTACATCCGAAGCGACAGGGAGTGAACCTTGAGTTTTGAGGAATGTATACCGGAGTATATCTCTCCTAGGGCATATGCAACATCTAATGGGTTCCTATGCGTGCACAGAAGCTCTTGGCTGATGTTAGCTATCAGATTGGGCCTGCTATACCTTATCTCGAAGAGGTTCTCTCTGTCGATGTAAGGCAACTGGTTAACATCTCCGATGAGGACAATCTCGCCAGCGCCAGACAAACGCGAGGCCATGAGTATGGCTCCAAAGTGGTTCATGAGAGCTTCGTCAATCGTGAGTCGACTACATTTATCTTGCTCTCTGAAGCCATTTACTAAGACCGAGGCCATTGTTCGCACCTTGGTTTTCACCAAATTTCCTACGCGGTGCGATAGCTTTTCCCTCAGGTCGTTTGCTGCCTCTGTTGTTGCTGTGATGATTGCGTCTTTGTCCGCATCGAAGTGTTTAACAACCCAGGTTGTTTTTCCGCATCCTGGAACTCCATTGATCCATGTTATTTTAGGTACCGCCCAGTTGAGCCAACTCGCTTCGATTTCCTGGTTCCCTGATATGGACTGGGCCTTTTCAAGGATTCTTTCATCGAGCATGATTTTGGTGCACCGGGCTGTAACAACTACTGGATCAACCTCTGGAGTCAGAAACTTTGGTGGTCCCTTCAGTCCCATCCCATCCTCTTTTAGCGACACGAAGCCACTTGTTGCACTGAAGGCTGCCATATAACTCCCTGACATTGAGCCCATGATGACCTGGGATTTATCATTGTGGTATATAGCAGCCTCTGCCTCCTCGAGTTTCACCTTTAATAGGTTTACGTTACCTTGCTCGTACGTCTGCAGGATAGATTTACAGGTTAACGAATTAACGTCTATAGTCGCTTTTGTGAGAGCAAGGAACTCAAGGAATGCGTTTATTGCATGATCTTGTAGACAAGTGACTGGTCTGAGATGTGGCCGATTTACCTGACCCAAATCTGCTCTTGTGGGGGGTTTTACGATATTTGCTTTTAGAGAGGGATGAATCTTTGCCTCCATTGTAAAGCCCTCAGATGTTTTCGAGGGCCTTCCGAGCAGTGTTTCTGTTGCCGCACTGAACGCTTCCACGAACGCTTTGATTGGGCCTCTCTTTGTAGCGCTATCTTTTTGGTGTTTTTTGGCTTGTTTGGAAGCCTCTTTCTCCGCAGATACTTACTAAAGGAAATTCTCGAGGATTCAAAAACAAGGCCTCATTTCCTATCCTACGTGGATAAGATTTTCCAAGTTGCAGCAAAGAGAAACTCCACTCTCTCTCCTACTGCACGGCCCCAATCCCAAACAACAACAACAGCAGAGGCTCCAGCGGCAGAAACCTCGCAGGAAGCCCACCTACCTACGCAAGCCAAGTGCCTATCTCTCACAAAACTTCTAGCTCACGGAGAAAAAGGAACGGCAGGAATCCGAATCCGAGGCGTTGCTCTCTTCATGGATGGAACTGACGAGCGTTTCGGGATAAGTTTCTGCTTTTGTCGACCGGGCAAGAAGTTCCGAGTGGCTATATCTCCAGGGCTCGCATCACTGCTAAATGGGAGCACATCCAAAACAACAATGCGCTACAAGATCTACAGTGCGCTGCCCGTGATAGAGGTGGCGGACCAACGCTTGCGACTAGTCCGATCCAAAAACAAAACGGTCGCACTTATCGAGCTCGAGTTTGGTTTGACACCTTTCGCGCGTGCAAGATCGATGCTCTCAATGCTTGGAGAAAAAGCAGCGGATGCGGGTACCATTTCCCGCATAATCAGCGTGGATGCACTGGTTGTTGAACATGCGAAAGGAGAAGTCGCAGACCGGCTAGGTTGCATAAAAGCCTCTGAACAACATGAGGTGATTGTGTATGAAGATCGAGGTGAAAGCCTCAACTTCTTGAGAGCACACAATTCAAGCTCTGCAACCGACTGCTGGGGACACCCCGTATCAACAGCAATCAGTGGATCTGAACGCCTCCAGAAGGTTAGGTTAGGTTAGGTTAGGTTAGGTTAGGTTAGGTTAGGTTAGGTTAGGTTAGGTTAGGTTAGGTTAGGTTAGGTTAGGTTAGGTTCCACGGACCTGCTGGGTTGTCCTAGTGGGCGGAGAGGTGACACTCCGACGTGGCGCGTCCCCGGGTTGCGGATAGGGGGTTTTGGCTTACCGATAGCTTCCATAAGGGAGTTATCGGTAGGCCAGCGCGGACAGAACACCAAGAGAGGGTTCAGGGAAGCTTGGACAAGCACAATGTGCTGTCAGAAGATGTAACGAGTTTGAACGTTGCTATCAGAAGGTGCAACTGTATCCGTAGACCACTCTGACATTGTCTGGAGTTGCTCGGATACAGAAATTACCAAATCCTAAGGTTTGGCGTCCGCTGAGGGGATGTATGGCCGGGGGCAGCTCGGTTGTGAGGGCGTCACAGGGGGGTTGTCCTCCCTCTGCAACTAAGAAAGGACAAACCAATATGAAAATGGCGAATTGCATAAATAATATACCCCAGGAAGGTACCGGCCTCACCGAGGTCGGAGAATCCTTCACTGCTCCGGCAGTCAGATGTCCCTCGTATTCTGGGGAGGACAGCAACCGCCAAGATGTAAGGAGGTCTTCTCGCGCTGCGGCGCAGAGGACGGCTGCCATAGCAGCGAATTTTAATAAAATGGATGATCGACAGTATGAATCGGATGGAGCAAGTGCTCGGCCCCAGAGGTCTGTAGCAAAAAAGAGACGTGGAAACGATCCCCAAACGGCATCCAGTGAGGAGGATAAAAAGTTTGAGGATTTTCTAGACAATTCTAGTAATCGGAGGAAAGAATTCCTCCGAAAAAAACAGGATGAGAATGAGAAAGAGTTGGACTTGCTAGTGAGCAAGGCCAATAAGACAAGAGCAGAGTTAAATCTTAAGCGCATAGATATTGCAAACAGCCAAACGGCTGTGGCGCTTAATAAAAGGGTTCTTGAAGATGTCGCTATTATAATGAAAGTAGCTTCTAAGTCAAATAACCTCAAAGGAACGTTTGTACGTCATTTAAAAGAAGCGGGAGAATCTATTCAAGCAGCTGTAGAGGCTCTCCATAGTAGAACTATCTCGGAGGAAACCGCTAAACTGCAAGCAGACAATGTTCGTCTGCAGAGTGAGATCGAAGAACTGCGCAAAGAGATGAAGGAGCTGCGACTAGAGGTGTCTAGGTCTGTTAAGCGCCCAATTTTATCCCAAGAAGGACAACTACAGACACCCCAGATCATGGAAGTGTCAGAGAATATAACCTCGCAGGTTATACCCTCACAAGGATTTGACATTGAGGAACTTTCACGTGCTATAATGCTGCAAGTTGGAACCATGGTAAGTGCCAGATTAGATGGACTAGAAGATCGTCTACTTCCAGAACAGCGCATCCGGCCTCCACTTGCAGCAGATAAGAAAAATACCGTACATCCAACGGAGGAAAAGTCAATGACCACAGGAAATACAAAAGATCGGAAAGAGGGAAATGTAAAAAAGAAGAAAAAGATAAAGTCACAACGAAATGGAGGGCAAATAGAAAGTGAGAAAGAGCTCTCACAACCGTTTGTTTTGCCACAGTCTGTCGTAGAGCCAACCCAGAAGAACGAGAGTTGGACTACGGTAACAAAACGTGGAAAAAAGAAGACAAAGGGGAATCAATCTCAGTCTCGAGGGACACAAGAAAAAGAGAAACGGTCTAATACGGTTAAACTACGCACCCCCCGCTCTGCGGCAGTGGTTATAACATTACAACCGGGAGCAGAGGAAAAGGGGATAACCTATGCAAAAGTGTTAACTGACGCTAAGGAAAAGATTAACCTTACCAGCTGTGGTATACCCAGTCTTCGTTTTCGAAAGGCAGCTACGGGAGGCTGCATCCTTGAAATCCCCGGGGTGGCTAATGACGATAAAGCCGATTCTTTGGCACAAAAACTACGTGAAACGTTAAATGAGGAGATAGCGAAGGTATCTAGGCCCATTAAGTGTGCAGAGCTCAGGATCTCTGGCCTGGATGACTCTGTTTCTGTCGAAGAAATTAAGAGTGTGATTGCACAGAAAGGTGGCTGCCCTACTGAGTCAATAAAGGTAGGAGAGTTAAGGCAAGACTTTCAAGGTACATTTAACATCTGGGTACGTTGCCCTGTACCTGTTGCCAAAGCTTTAAAGGAGAATGGTCGACTACTAGTAGGATGGGTGTCTGCACGTATCACAACGCTGCAGCCAAGACCTCTGAGATGCTACCGATGCCATTATCAAGGCCATGTTCGTGCCCAATGCACAACAGAGATTGATCGCAGCGACGAATGCTATCGATGTGGGCAACCTGGACATAAGGCGGTGCAGTGCACGGCAGAGATACCCAATTGCTCCTTATGTGCGGCTGCAAATAAGGCAGCAAATCATGTGGTAGGAAGCAAATCCTGCTCGGCGCCTAAGCTGAAAGCGGTAGCTAAACCAGCGAAACGCCGGTTAGAACCTAGCTGTCCCCCACCTCAATTGGGGGAATGCGAGGAGATGATTACCTTGTGATATAGTTATGGCTCATAAATTTCTACAGGCAAACATCAACCACTCCTCCGGTGCGCAGGACTTGCTCCTGCAAAGCATGGCGGAGTAGCTGATTGAAGTTGCGGTAGTCGGAGAACCATACTTTGTGCCACCCCAAGATAACTGGGTTGACGACGTTGATAGTTTGGTTGCGATAATTATATCAAGCACTGCTGGAGCTCACACATCAACGCTAGCAAGAGGCAGAGGATACATTGCGATTTTATGGAGGGAAATTATTCTCATTGGTGTCTATTTTTCACCTAATAAAACCCTCGCGGAGTTTGAACAATTTCTGGACGAAGTAGGAGCTTTTATTAACCAGTCTCATCCCCGCCCTGTGATCCTCATGGGGGATCTTAATGCTAAATCTACAATCTGGGGATCCCGTGCCACTGATGCACGTGGCGAGGCTCTCGAAGAATGGATGACCATGATCGGACTGACAGTCTTAAATCAAGGATCCATAAATACTTGTGTGAGGTGGAACGGCGGATCAATTGTTGACGTCACGCTTGCTTCCTCCTCCGTTGCAAACAGAATATTATGTTGGACAGTCTTAGAGAATATTGAGACTCTCTCGGACCATTTATATATCCGATTTGAAGTCTCTAAAGGACTCTCGGAGCTAGAGACTATAAACAGTCGTCGCCAGAACAACCGTTCATCATCATTATCACCAAGATGGGTTCTGAAAACGTTGGATAGAGAGGCCTTGGTGGAAGCCGCAATAGTGAAAGCCTGGGAGTCCCCTCCAGAGGTTATAGTAGAGATTGAAGATGAGACAGACTGGTTTAAGATAGCCATGACTGAAATATGCGATGCCAGCATGTCCCGAGTCAAAGAGCGTCCTCCGAAGCGTCAGGTCTACTGGTGGACTGTGGAAATTGGTAACCTGCGTATTAGGTGTGTCGCAGCAAGACGCCAATACACTAGGCAACGCAGGCGTAGACGACGTGACGAAGAGAGAGAGAGTCAACTTTATCTGGTCTATAGAGAGCGAGTCCAGGAGCTACGAAAAGCTATATCGGATGCCAAAACTAAGGCTAGGGCAGAGCTCCTAGAGAGTCTTAATCAGGATCCTTGGGGTAGACCATATAAGCTGGTGAGGGGTAAAATTCGCCCATGGGCGCCTCCACTTACCGAAACTTTATCACCGAGATTATTAGTTGATGTAGTTTCTACCTTGTTTCCGCGGAGAGATGGATTCTCGCCTCCCGAGATGTCAACCACAACGGTACAAAACACAACACAGTCAGATGATGTACCGCATGTTTCGGAAGTAGAGCTTCGTCTTGCAGCCTTAAAGCTCCGAGCCAAAAACAAGGCTCCCGGCCCGGATGGTACACCAGGTCGAGCCTGGGTATTAGGACTAAAAGAATTAGGTGACCGGTTTAGGAGGCTTTTAAACGCATGCCTAGAGTCGGGTTCATACCCTAAGAGATGGAAGACTGGCCGATTAGTTTTAATACGGAAAGTTGGGCGTCCAGCGGATATTCCGTCCGCCTATCGCCCCATAGTGATGCTGGATGAAGCGGATAAACTTTTTGAGCGGATTATCGCAGCTCGCCTCACCAATCACCTATGCAGTGAAGGGCCAAATATTTCCGACTATCAATTCGGTTTTCGAGTAGGTTGTTCGACTATTGACGCTATTAAACGAGTCAAGGCCCTCTCTGATAGCGCACTTGAAGACAAAGGCGTTCTAGTTGCAGTGTCTATAGACATTATCAACGCTTTTAACACCATGCCTTGGCCATGTATAACAGAGGCATTAAGGTACCATAATGTACCTCAATATCTTAGAAGAATTGTTGAGGCATATCTCTCTGACAGGTATGTCACATATTTGGGTCGTGAAGGAATATGGCAAAAATGGCAAATGTCGTGCGGTGTTCCACAGGGATCAGTCTTAGGACCGCTCCTGTGGAACATCGGGTACGACTGGGTACTAAGAGGTGAACTTACCGCGGGTGCTAACGTAACCTGTTACGCTGATGACACGTTGGTTACTGCTCGTGGAGCTACCTTTGAAGAAGCATTCAATCTGAGCACGGAGGCGGTAGCTTCAGTTGTCAATCGGATCGAGAGGTTAGGGCTTAAGGTGGCGATCAGTAAGACCGAGGCAATATGCTTCTATGGGCGTCGAAGGGCGCCGCCGCAAGACAGCCACATTCTGTTGGGGGAGTCCAGGATTGTTTTGGGATCCTGTATGAGGTACCTTGGGTTGTTCCTAGACAGTAAGTGGAAATTTGGTGAACATTTTAACCGCATGGCTCCGAGACTTATGAAAGCAGCTTCCGCTTTAAAGCGACTGATGCCGAATCTCGGAGGACCAAAAGGAGGTAACCGGCGACTCTACTTGGGAGTTATCAGATCCATGGCTCTCTACGGTGCGCCAATTTGGGCGGGAGCGCTGTCAGAAAAAACAATTACCTTATTGAGAAGACCGCAAAGAGTAATGGCTGTTGGAACCATACGTGGATACCGCACTGTTTCGTACGAGGCCAGCTGTGCATTAGCAGGATCTCCTCCATGGGATTTGGAGGCGGAAATACACGCGGCAATGTACGAATGGCGTGCTGAACTGAAGCGTAGAGGGGAATATCCACCACAAAAGGAAATCATCACATGGCAGAGACAAGCCAAGCTAGCCTTGATAAACAAGTGGAAAGAGCGATTGGTGACACCAAGGGCTGGCTTACAGACGATAGAAGCTCTACGGCCAATTCTAGAGAATTGGCTCGTAAGAGAACACGGGTCTCTAACCTTTCGGCTGACACAAATGCTCTCAGGCCATGGATGCTTTGGCAAGTATCTATGTCGTATAGCCGGAAGAGAACCAAATTCGAGGTGTCACCATTGTGATTGCGAAGAAGACACGGCGCAACACACACTTGAACAGTGCCCGGCCTGGGAAAGCCCGCGTCGGGAGCTGTGTAGTGTGTTAGGTAATAGCAGCCTGTCCCTATCTCTTCCAGAACTGATGAAGGAGATGCTGGACTCGAAGGAAGTCTGGGATGCGGTGGTTGTCTTCTGTGAAGACGTCCTTACACAGAAGGAAACTGCGGAAAGGGAGCGAGAGATAACTACTGACCTCCCTATCCGCAGCAAGAGACCAGGGCGTCGGAGGAGAATCTTCCACGCTCTCCTCCGGCCACCATAAATTAACCAACAGGTCGAGACGGCGACCAGGGGGGTGGACGTCGTCAGTACTCAGGACCTAGAGACGGCGCGCGCGGTGTTTTCCACGCGCCTCTCAAAGAGGAACTCCATATTGAGTCGGGGCCTTTGCAGGCCAGCACCGTCGGGCCAGCGGAAAAATTCGCAAGTGTACCCGTAGGCCCGGCAAACAGGTGCAGAAAGAAAACACAGTGGTGGGTTTAGCCGGTAGGAGTCCGGCATAACCGTTCTTTCGCCCCTTAGGAAAAACGGTATCCAAGAGGATTCCCCCACTCAAAAAAAAAAAAAAAAAAAAAGGTTAGGTTAGGTTAGGTTAGGTTAGGTTAGGTTTTTTTTTTTTTTTTTTTTTTTTTTATTGTTGCCAACTAGTATTCTCATCGGACCACAGGGTCAGAGAGTTTCCTAGTCTGCTTTTATTATTTTTATCGCCACTATTTATTATGTGGCGTTTTAATCTCATTTTATATAATACAAATTCCTTAAATGCTAGGTAGTCTACTCCCATTTTTTTTTTTTTTTTTTTTTTTTTTTTTTTTTTTTTTTTTTCTTATATATTTATTTATAGTATATAATTATTTTTTTTTTTTTTTATTTATTATCATTTTTATTATTATATTTTTTTTTTTTATAATCTTTTATCATATATTAATTCCTTTCCTTTATTTTTTTTTTTTTCTTACTTGAGAACATGGGGAACTATTGTTGATAGGGACCGAATGTGCTAGGGTTCCTATCAATAAGTTAAGCTGGGGTAAAACGCTAAGGGATGCTAGCTAGCTGAGGGTGGTAAAAACTCCGAAGAGATTAAAATAACCGAGCCCGTTGAGTGATGGTTGAACACTGAGTTTATTGATTTCACAGTAGTTGATAATTGCGGTCAATGCAAGCTAAGCTAAATTTACATGAAATGTTCTAGTTAAAATGTACCTACTGCATGTACTTATGCGATAGCTTGTACATATTGCCAACCAGAAAAGAAAGAAAAAGGACCTACAATTTATAAAGTTACAAACAAACAAAAGCTTTGGTAATAAAGTACCAATGTTAAAAACTTTAAACTATACAATAGAAACGCTAAAGGCGTGAAAACAATAATGCTAGAAAGCTAGATGAGAATGCATTTATGGTAACTAAACAATACAAACGCATAAGGCGTGAAAACAGTAACGCTAAATACTAGAAGCTTATAAAATTAATTGACTTAATCTAATAAATGTCCATTGTCTATGTCAATTACACTGCAAGTAGATAGATAAGCTAATTGCCCCCGGTGGGCTCTACTATGTCACCAAAGGAGTCACACGGTATGGGGATCGACACTGATTGACGTGGGGGTTTAGGAGGCGCGTTGCCTTTATTTACACCTAAATCGCCCATGCTCACTGCTTCACGAAAACCACACTCGCTGGATGAGTACCGCTCGCTGAACGCACTCATTGAGGCGCGCGCGCGGGTGTGGGCGGCTGCGCTCACCGGGGACTCCCCCCCGGGAGGAGCCGCCAGCTGCATGCACCGTCTCCTCGCACGAAGACAGGCCGCTAAGATCGCTAGTACCACCAGTACGGCTAGCATGCCGTAGATGATGGAGTATTGATGGACATCGTGAACGCTGAGGTTGGATTCTGATTGCTGCTTCAGATTGTCGATCTCGTCCAATACCCGACGATAAGCTAGCTCGTGGTTCTCCGCTGTAAAGTTGTAGCTGGCTCTAGAAGTCTTCATGACGCTATTCAAAATAGATACCTCTGGGGCTTCGATAGAAGGCTCTATACTAACCTTTCGTAAGAAGTTATTATGAGAGTGAATTGTAAATAAATCAGCTTTGATAGTACAACCTTGACCTATATCAAGAAGGCCGGTGCCCGAGAGACTACTCATACTAACATCAGCTATGCACAAAGTGCGAATGTTGCATTTA
The DNA here is from genome assembly GCA_963662085.1 of Eupithecia inturbata. Taxonomy (NCBI): domain Eukaryota; kingdom Metazoa; phylum Arthropoda; class Insecta; order Lepidoptera; family Geometridae; genus Eupithecia; species Eupithecia inturbata. Next base: position 36,126 of record OY759180.1, on the reverse strand, counting down.
TCGCAACATGAATAAAGCCAAGAGTTCTGTCTGTGTAACTTGATCCATCTGTTTACACATAAGGATTGCTCGTAAATACGGGGCGATGTTAATTTGCCTGCATTTATTAAAGTAAGATTACAAATGCTTTGTTATTGTATATTAAAATCATAAATAGGTTTATCTAGAGGACATAATATTTTTTCTTCAGATGCATGAAGACAAGTTTGTAGATCGTAGTCTGTTAGGAATAAGACTGCGTCTTTTCGTAAGTTGAAAGCTAGATAGGGGTAGGTAGGTACGGTAAGGTAAGTTTTTCCTTGTTTGTTCTGTGGAATACTAATTATCTTATCGAGCTCGTAAATTTCGTTGCTGACTAGTGGGATTATAATTTCGATGATGAGATATCTTTTAAATACCTTCGCTGATACCTTCAGTAGCTTGTAGATATCTCGTATGCTTCCCGTCTCTGAGGGTACCTTTAGATCACCCTGTAGCTGTGCCGATATGAAGTTAAGTTGGTCTTCCAATTGTTCGCTAGCTATAAGATGTGAGTCGATGCGGCCGTGACTTATGTCTGTCACGGTGTCTATCAGTGACGTTTGTATGCGTCTCAGGTTCTCTAGGATGATATTCGCTGATAAGGCTGATGACGTAATATAGAGACCATTTTCAGAATCAGACATCAATTTATTTAGGACTGCCGATACGTTGTAAAAATGCTCGTTGATAAGAGAAAATTGCTTATTCATTATCTGCTCGTTGCGTTTAATAATGTTAAATTTTGATTCGATTACTACAGTTTGGTTTTTAATAAGCTTTTGGAGATGATTTTCGTTGAACGCAATTTTTTCAATATCCTTTGCATATTGTTTAGCAAAATTGTCGTCCAATACGCCAAATAGATAATTAGCTAAGTTTCCGACACCATTGACGATTCCTCTTTTCTGTCGTTTGCTAGGAATCTGTAGAAGTCTGTTGTAGTGCTCGATTTCAGTTAGTTCATGTGAAAGCTGGTTAGTTATTTGCTGATATTGGGGTCTACCATTCATTGTCATGCCTGTCAGATGTCTCACGTAAGTCTCCATTTCAGTGACAGCTTGAAAATAGCTAGTTAGATTGTAGTACACTACTAGCTTCCACTCATCTCGAATATACTGTAAGTTGGATATTTTGTCGAAATAAAGTGGTTTAGATTCGTTAAATGCTGGAATACTAGGTGATAAACTTTGCTGTGAGGTTGGAGAGATCATCATCGTAAGCAGTAAGAGAGCTAGCGTAAAGAAGTTCAGGAAAGTCTTACGCTTGCTTCCACGTGCAGTGCCTCTTTTTGAGCTTGCAGGTGGAGGAGTCGCTGAGTGCTGGTCGCTGTGCTGAGCTAAGCTGTTTTCGTCTTTATTAGCTGTCTCGACCGGTAATAAAGCTAGCTTCGATGCAGGTCGTTTGATGATTTTGTGTAATGTTTCAAAAGACACTACCCTAAGGCATGCTGGAGCATTGAATGTCCATTCAATGTTCATCGCGCTCATTTTGCTGAACCCATTTTTATGAATAGTAGCTAAGATACGAGTATGTTTGTAAGATAATGTAATAATTAGTTCATACGCTTTATTTATTTTTAAACTAGATAGAACCGCTGAGTGGTCAGTAGGATTGTGTCGTAACGCTTCTTTGACGATACGAGTGATGGAGCTACCATTGATTATTAAATAATTCATGGATGCTAAGCTTGGTTGATGTAAAGCTGAGTACACACTGACCATTTTTGTTTCATTTGTCGGTGTGTCGTAAGTTTTGTTTTGAATGTTGTTGAGTTCAAAGCTAGCTAACCATGCCGGAACATTCCACCAAAGGTGATCCTTTTGAAGCTTAGTTACCGTTAAAACTCTGATGGCACGGTCTGCGGCATTTTCTTCGGAACCGGCGTGGTTCCATTTCGAGGCTAGTAATTTTCGAGTTTTTTGTTGAACTCTGAGCATGAGCTGAGCTAGAAGTAAAGCGCCACACATTTTTATATGTGGCACTAACGCTTTATTCTTCATTGGAGTTAGATTAGTTTTCGCGATGACAAGGGGTGATGTGCACTCACCTTTATTATCGCGCACTACTAAGTACGCGGCGCAAACGTAAGCTAATATCGCTGCGTCACTATAGCAGTGTAGTTGAAATGCCTTTTGTGTGACAACATAATACCTAAGTTTATTGAACTGCCACACATTTCGAAAGTCATTCCATAGCTGAACCCATCCGATTTGGGTTTGTTCACGTATAGGGTCATCCCATCCTATACAGGAAGCCCATGTGTGCTGAAAGTTAAAGTGTGGTGTCCATCGAAACCCTAATGTTTTTCTAGGTTCGCTACATTTGAAATCAAAGGGCTTGTCATGCTGTGCGGTGGACAATTTAGGTAGGAGCTGTGGATCGCTAGCAGACCATATGCGTAAGTTCATCCCTGCGCTTTGGAGTATGTCTTCAGCTAGCTGACGCAGGGTACGCATTGGCATATATGTTTCATATTTCACCAACTTGCTTTCAAGCTGGATAGGATTTGGTTTAGCTTTAGCTGACGAAAAATCAAATTTTTCGTTAGAGTTAGACTTTATTGGTAGGGCTGCCTCACACCTACCGTCTTGAAGTTGCTTTGTAGTGGCTGAGTGCTCTACTACGGTGAGCTCTGACTGTGAGTGGGGCGTTTCCTCCATCTCCCAGTATTTCTATATCTCTTCTAAATTATTTATGACTATGTTACAGCTAAAAGTTTTGACGGTCCCAGAAAGGATCCATCCTAGTTTAGTTTGCTGAGCTATAGGTGCGTTGTGTGGACCCTTTACCAACCCACTCATGATGATATCAGAGTAAACGCAGGCATCCAACAATATGTCGATAGGCTTCGACACATTGTACTCAGGATCTGCTAGCTTCATGTGCTGGATGTGACGCCAAGATTTTTTGGTGAATGAAACGTTAGGAAGATCGCTAACAACATGAGGAATAATGCATGCCTCAGTGTTAAAGCTGTAGTTGTTGTAGATAGATTGGCAATCAAGAGAAATAAGTTGCTTGCTTTGTTTATTACTTATACCTACACCAGAGACAGATGCGCTAAATTTCTGTCGTGGCAACCCTAACTGCTGTGCGGCGTTCTCCGATATTAAAGTTATTTGAGAGCCTTGATCGAGTAATGCACGTAGAGTTACGAAGTTACCGTCGATCGCATTTATTTTAATTAGAACAGTAGCTAATAATACTTCTTCATCGTCAGCAGATACGTGACTTGCTGTGTGCGGTTTGTTGCTGGGTGCCTTTGTTAGTAAAGTTGTCCCTAAAGGTGATTTTTGCTCAGCAACGAACGCTGCGCTAGAGTTTGATGACCCGGTGGCGAAAGAGTCATGCAATTGCGTATGATGATCGTCATTGCACTCTTTGCATCGTTTGATCGAAACACATTTATTGGAATGTTTAAACAAACAATTTTCGCAAAGTTGCAGTTTCGTCACTGTCCTCAATTTCTCAATTGGGGACATGCTGGTGAAGCGCTGGCATCGGTAAAGCTCGTGATTTGATCTACATAGAGGGCACTTACACGTGGAAGTAAAAGCTGCTTGATACATCGATGTATGCTTATTATTACTAAAGTTAGACTTAAAATTAGGTTTAGTTAGATGCTGTGGAGCTGGCTTAGCTGGAGATGAATGATCTCTCTCTCTTTTATGAGTAGGTTCTAAAGCTATGAACTTTCCCTCGAGAAAGTCCATAAGCTCGTTTAAAGTTGAAATGATAGGGACCGAATGTGCTAGGGTTCCTATCAAAAGTTGGTAGATCTCTAGGAGACTTACGTGCCTCCTTGTAGGCGTTGTAGGTGTCGCTGTCGAGCTTTTTAGTTAAAAGGTGAACTAGTATCGGATCCCAAGAGTTTGTATCTACACCTAAGTTATGTATGGCGTGTATACATTCAGTAGTGGTGTCATAGAGGCGCTTGAATTCGTAGGACGTTTGCTTGCTGAGGTTAGGCTGATTTAGGAAGGTTTCTATTTGAGTTGTAAATAACACTTGCGGGTTGTTGTAGCGATGTGTCAATATTTCCCAAGCTATATCATAATTCTCGGATGAGATGTTTAAATGCTGAATGAGACGCTCGGCTTCTCCTTTAAGCTTACCTTTAAGGTGCTGCATTTTTTGAGCTTTAGAAAGAAAGCTGTTGTTGTGGATCGATTCCGAGTATAAATCAAAAAATGTAGGCCAGTAAGTATAATTGCCTGAAAAAGTTGGTATTTCTAGCAAAGGAGTAGATTTAAGGATGTGAGATGAAGCAGCTAGTTTTTGATTGAGCGCCTTTTTTGTCAATCTGAACGATGTCTCCTGCCTGATAAATTCGTCCTGATATATCTCATCCTGACCTTCCAGAATGTTATCTATTTCTAGATGAAGCTTGTCGATGGCTTTCCATCTAGCTTGGATGCTGTGTAGCTCGTCCTCTAATTCCCACTTCTCGCTTATTTCGCTTACTTTTATTCCTGACACTAGTCGCCTAAAAGCTCGAAAGTTAGTCCTTTGTAAGGACAAAAGTTCGTCGATTTTGCTCGTAGAACCAGTCTCGGTGTTAGTACCTATACCTGTACCAGTACCCGACCCTGATGGTTTTTCTACTTTGTATGGCTCATAAGCTGCTATTTTTGCTCTAGTATCACGATAGTATTTAGCTGTACGATCGTAAATAGTTTCCTGAAAGTACCTTTGCGATTTAGTAGGTAACACTTCAAGACGATTATTGTTAACATCGAACTCTCCCCAGAGATTATCTAAAGCGTCTAACCTTAACTTGAGATACTCCGAGGTCTTCCGATGAGCTGAGTCCTTGTCGAAGTTAGTGCCGATGCGCTGAAGCTCGGTGACGATCTCCGCTTGGCGGTTGAAGATAGCCTCGTAGTTCGTCATGATTGCTATTTATGCAAGTAAAATTTGTACGATCTTACTTGAAAGCTGCTGCTAGGCGTGTCTCTCGACTCACGCCAAGAAGATGTGCTGGAGCTGAAGCTGGTGTTGAGCTGGTGCTAAGCTGGTGCCGAGTGAGTCTCCTGACCCACGAAAATGGCTGCTGTCGCTGTGTGAGTGTCTGGACCCACGGAAAGATGAGCTGCTGCTGTGTGAACCTCCTGGTCCACAGAAATGGATAGCTGGTGCTGAGTGAGTCTCCTGACTCACGGAAGCTGCTGCGCGAATCTCCTGATTCACCTTTTAAGCTGTGGTCTAAGTATTGATTCACGACAATACTTAAAACCCGTTTATACGGCACTTAGTTCGCACAGATAAACGATAGAGTTAGCTGAGTCCCGATAGTTCAGTCACGGGGTAGTGACACGTGAACTAGTGTCGTCACTGTAGCTGGGTCAAAGTTCGCAGAACCAATGGAATTTTCACTCCCTTATGATCCCGCTTTTAGGTACGCTCGAAGGACCAAATGATAGGGACCGAATGTGCTAGGGTTCCTATCAATAAGTTAAGCTGGGGTAAAACGCTAAGGGATGCTAGCTAGCTGAGGGTGGTAAAAACTCCGAAGAGATTAAAATAACCGAGCCCGTTGAGTGATGGTTGAACACTGAGTTTATTGATTTCACAGTAGTTGATAATTGCGGTCAATGCAAGCTAAGCTAAATTTACATGAAATGTTCTAGTTAAAATGTACCTACTGCATGTACTTATGCGATAGCTTGTACAATTGTATTTATGTTACTTATGACAGTGATTATGTTTATATATCCACATTTATCACACTTAAACTATTTTATACAACAATTCCAACTATTTCATAATTATAACAATGTATTTTATTTCCATTCTGTTAGTTTGGGTTCACATTATTATTATTTCTATTACTAAATGATACAATAATAACCCAAAAACAGTTATTCAACTAATAATTACATAAAACATGATTAGCACATTATATTAATAATTTATTTAACATATGTTTAATGCTAGGCAATCAACTCCCATATTGACATTCCTTTATGTGCTTCATTATACATTAACATTTTTTTTTTTTCTTTTTTAATTTTTTTTTTTTACTGAGGCTACATAATTATTTAGTTTTTGTTGTAATTTCTATTGCATGCAAACACAACTCGGGTAAATATATTTAATCTATAATTTTACAGGATAGTTGGAATGAATTAAATTAAATTATTAAAATCAATTATTAAATTATGAAATTTTTACATATTTACAAAAAATCCTTGTCATTAAAATACTATAACAAGATATCAGACAATTTAAGAATATTAAATTATTACACAACTTTTTATGAATTTATGATAAAAAATAAACAATCTAAAATACAATAATTCATAAAAAAAGTACTGAAACATTATTTGATAATATTTAAATATATCTATTTTGATGTTGAAGCACTCAGCAGACAGTGCTGCCATTTGCCCTTGCCGCGGATCTTATAACCCGTTCAGCGTATTTAACAAATTCGTCACGATAGTTGTCGTCTTCAACAAACTTGCCATAGTTTATGCTACTTATATCAAGTTGGAACCTAGTAGCTAGTTGTTGACGCCATGCGCCGTACCTAGGGCAATCGTCTAAGAGGTGAGGCACAGTCTCCAGTGTGACCGAGTCGCAGATGCAGAAAGGTGTTGTTGTGAGCTTGAAGCGATGCAGATACTCTCTGAAACCCCCATGTCCGGTGAACAGTTGCGTCAGCACGTTTGTGGTGTTGAGTTTCAGTGCGACTTTGTGCCCAATGCAGACATTGGGGAAAAACAGTTTCGTTATTTTGCCTGTATTTGCTTCCATGTATCGGGTATTCCACATGTCAATTGTTTTCTGGCGAAGGAGGTACTTAAAGTGTGACACAGGGACACAATCGTAGACGGGCCTGGTCTTCTTGGTGAGAGCTGCTGCTTTCGCCAGTTCATCGGCTCTTTCATTCCCAGCGAACCCCTCGTGGGCCTTTATCCAGTAGAGGTGCACCTCTCCGTCCTCTCCTTGGATTTCGCGCATTTTTGCCTGTATTTCAGCAGCAATAGGATGGGTGCTGCTTGGATCAGCTATTGTCTCCAAGGAAGATCTGGAGTCGCTTATAATATTGGCGATCTTCGTCCGGTGTTTCACCATCATTTCGAGGGCTCTTAGGATGGCAGCGAGTTCCGCCTGGTAAACAGAGCAATACGGCGCAAGGATGAAGTTGGAGCTACGGATCTCCACGCCGCCTTCCCACCAGGTCACCGCAGCTCCGACCTTTCCCTGTATCTTGCTCCCGTCCGTGTACAGTTTCGGGTGAGTGTTTACACTCGCTATCTCCTCTTCCGTCTTCAGCAATTGGTGGTGAAATGGGTGCCTGAGTGATGGATGAGGTAACTGGAAAGCTTCAACTCTCCTTTCCACCTTTCTATCTGGTAAGTCTGGAAAGGGTTTGCCACGCTTCAGTTCATACAGCTCGGCGGCTTCCTTCACTCTGAGATCCAGGGGTAACATTCCGGCCAGGCAGAGGACTGACGTGAGAGATGCAGTTCTGTGAGCTCTCGCCACCATGATGCCGAATTTTCGGGAGATCTGATTAAGTCGCGTCGTGACATACTTCTTATCCGTTATAGGCCCCCAGACACCAGCCGCATACAGGACGACGGGCTCAACCACAGCCGTGTAGAGAAGTCTTGTGATTCTAGGATTCAGTCCCCAGTTCGCTCTTGTAGCTGTCGACACTTTCTGGTACAAGTTGACTGCTTTCTTGCACACGTTCTGGAGATGAGTCCGGAATATTAGTTTTGAGTCTAAGGTAAGACCCAAGACCTTTAGTTCGTCTGTGATTCCAATCTCTACACTATTAAGGAAAAACCGGGGTGTATCGAATTTCAGCTTCCTGGTTACAATGATGGCCTGGGTCTTATGCGCCGCAAACTTCATTTTACTGCTTCGCCCCCATTCCGCAACCACATCCAGGGCCTCGTTGATCTGGCCACTTAGTTCCGCGGTGGTCCCGGCTGAAGCAATGATCAGTAGGTCGTCCGCGAATGCCTGGATATGGGCACGGAGGTGCTCGGCCTGCTGCAGGAGAGGATCCAACTGAATGTTCCACATAATTGGTCCGCAGGTGGATCCTTGAATGCATCCCTTGTTAGTCGACCTGTGAACTTCCTGCCCCGCATATTGGACACATACCGACCGCTCAGAAAGGTAGCTATCAATAAGCAGAAGAAGGTCCCTCGGACAGTTTTTTGTGATCAGCTGCTTCATGATGAGAGGCCACCAAGCTCGATCAAATGCACCCTCGATGTCAAGGGATACCACAGCTACCAGCCTCTTTCCGGTCACTTCACGTCGTATCATATTTACAGCATCGTAAAGCGCATCTTCAGTACTTATCTGAGGCATGAACCCGTACTGCCGCCTACTCAACAGCCCCGAACTCCCCAGGTGCCACAGAAGTCTGTTGGTAAAGAGCTTCTCCAGAATCTTACCAAATACCGGTAGGAGTCCAATGGGTCGGTAAGATTTGGGTGCAGAGTAATCCTCCTTCTGCGGCTTCGGAATGACTCTGATAATGGCTTTCTTCCATAGCCTGGGGAAGTAACCAAGTTCCCGACATTTGTTGAGTATAGTTAGAAATAAGCTACCCGAGTACATGATGGCCCTGAGACAGGTGTCGCCCGTGAAGCCGTCCTCACCAGGTGCCTTGGTCGGTCCAATTCTCCTGGTCACGTTTAAAAGCTCAAACTCTTCAAAGGGCTTAGAGGTCGTGTCTTCGGAGGTTTGCTGTAGCTTTTCTCTGCAGGATGCTATGTGAGCAGCTGTTTCTTCGCGCAGTAATCCCTGGTCCAGACTGTCTGCTGTAGGATCATCCTCAGGAAAGAAGCTTTCCGCCAGGAGGGTAGCTGAGTCCTTGGGCGAGAGTGGAGTTCCAGTTTGGTTCCGGAGAAGCGTGTCTCCTTGCCGGCTGGATATAGAAAGCACCTTGTAAATGCCCTCCCACATCGTAGTTCTGTCCTGTCCAGTGCAGTATTCCTTCCAACTTGAGATTCTGGTCTCCTGTATGGCTTGCTTGTAAGTGACAAGCGTATCCAGATAGTCCTTTACAACAGCAGGTTTTCGCATTTGGTTGGCTTTGCGTATTTTGTTTCGCAATCGCACGACTTCCGCCTTCTGCCTCGACAGATCCTTAGTCCACCAGCTGATTTTGCTTCGTTTAGTGTCTCCGATCTTAGGAATAGATTCTGAGCAGGCCAATTCCACGCACCTCGAGAAGGTTTCGACGACGGAATTAAGGTCTGCTGGAGATTTTACGGCGGATACTGTCTCCCCACTCAATTCATGTTGGTGCAATTCACGCTTCAAGCAAGTCTCAAAAGCTGCCCAGTCTGCTTTTTTCGTATTGTACCTTCTTGTGGTTTGCCTTTTGACAAGGTCTGATTTTTGTTCCAGGCGGACGTCGAATGTGATGGCGCTATGGTCGGACGTTGTGACGAGGTCAGAACTGACCTTCCAACGGGTCACATCCCCCAGGATAGAGTTCGTGCATGCTGTGACGTCGACGATGCTCTCGTACGCCCTTCCGCCTCGCAGAGCACTGAAAGTTGGTGTTCTTCCGGTATTAAGGACAGCCATATCCAGGTAAGCAAGCATTTCCATATACGATGTGCCCCTAGCATCCTCTTCGTTCTCTCCCCACCAGTAACTCTTGGCGTTTACGTCACCCGCCAGGATGATATGTGGCGTGGATAGGCGCTGACACAACTGCTGAATGTGCTGCAGGTAAGGCTCGATGTCTTCGGATCCCTCCAGGTACACGGAAACTATGCCTAACCTTCTTTTACCTAAGCTTAATACTACGCATGCTATGTTTTCTGTACACAGTTCAGGATATTCTATAATGGCAAGTTTGCTGTCGACAACAACGATCGCCGATTTAACAGGTTTGTCTCCCCGATACTTTTGAATGACTTTGCAACCACCCCAAGTCGTGAAACACCGATTTCCCACATAAGGCTCCTGTACTGCTAGTATGGAGAAATCTCCATCCAGCGCCACCTTATGGCATTCTTGGGATGCTACTGCTCCACGTCCTAGGTTGGCCTGCATGATTCTTATATATGGTGCCACGGAAGACTCTACAAGATCTTGTAGTGACCCTGGAAGAACTTTAGCAGTAGCTTATTATAGATCTGGCGAGACGGTCGTACCTACGCCATTCTGGGCACTGATCAGAGTAGGCCGGGTGGGAGCGTTCCGTCCCAGGTCTGCAGTTGGTACAAGCTGGTTTTCCGCTGCGAGGGCATGCTCTGGTGTCATGTTCGCCCGCGCAATAACCACATCTTTGAGACCCGGAGCAGTTCCGAACTTCATGGCCAAAGCCTAGGCACTTGAAGCACTGCCTTATAGGAGACTGGTCAGTTGATAGCACCACCTGGTATCCTATTTTGATTCTCTGATCTCTAAGTCTTTGCCAGATCCCAGGGCTAACTTCCAGTATTACGTTGCTCAAACAGTCAGATCGGTGCTTAGTTCTTCTGAGCACTTTGATATGTTCCTCCACATGTACACCCAGAGTACCCCTATTCTGGCGTCGAGCAGCCTCGACAATTTTGTCGTTCGCCATATCATTAGTGACCCCTATGAATCTAAGTTGTGGCATCTTTGGGGAGGGTTCTGTCACCTTGTAGCCCCTGCTCAGACCACAGATGGCGGTCTTCATGGCCTGCCGATCCTCATCCGTCTCCACTGATATGACCACTCTGCTGTCTCGCCCCTTCCTGAGACCATTGACGGCTATACCTAACTCGGCAACGTCAATACTCTTTTTTATGTCAAGAAGGATATCTTCGCTGGATTGCTGAGCATCTGATGACTCAACAACGACGGAGCGCCTCGCTGAGCAGAGGTTTCGCAGGTACGTTGGTTTGCAGTTCGCTGCTGCCTGAGATAATGACGTCCCCGTCTGTCTTAATGGGGGATATGGCGAAACAGCAGAGCTGTCTCTGACGTCACCCCGAAGTGACTCTACAGCTGTTCTAACAGGCCCCACGGTCTCCACCATAGTGTCAAGGGACTCCTTGACTTCAGCCCTAAGCTGTTGTATTGAGTCCGCAATCAACTTTCTGGACAACCCAGCCTCAGAATGGTGACCATTAATGGCCGCCATATCCGTCCTTATCGTTTGAAGGATCGAGAGGGCCTCCGAATCAACTCGGTCCCCTACGGGAGCACGCTCAGAGATCGAACCCTGCTCCTGCATGCTGGTCTTCAACTGGAGAAGTTCCTGCCGAAATCCAGCAAGAAGGCTCTCCGCATCTAAGGAGGTCGAGTCAACTACTCTGCTAGGCGGGCAGATCCTATCGGATCTCGCAAGCTGATCCGTAAGATCGTCAACTGCCAACCTCACCGTGCGGAGTTGCTCAGTCACCTCTGCGAACAGCGGACTGAGACCAATAATTGCCCGCTGAAGGTGGCCCGGCTCGTCGGGATGCATATTGCCTTCCTCGGGTCTTGAGGCCTGGCTTGTGAGGGTTTGGAGCTCGCTTTGGATGGTTGCTATACCTTTAATAGGTCCATCAAGTTCAAAGTTGAGCCACCCCCGAATGCCTTCTGCAGTTTTACGAGTGCTTAAAATGGCTTCATGGGCTTCCTGGAGCTTCTGTGATTGAGACAAGTGTAGTTCCGCCAACTGCTTGGTATGAGCTCGTTCCGCCCTGATCAGCTCTCTTGCAGCTCGCGTTCTCTCCTGCTCAAGCGCAACCCTATGTCTCGAGCGAGAGTCAGACACCGAAAGAACAACCTCATAGAGAGCCTGGAGACTCTCTAGGGCTTCCGTTTTGCACTCTCGCTTCATGTTACCCGCCTTCTCCAATGCATCTTTTCCTGACTGTAGAAGGTCATTGGCTCTTTGTGAAGCGAGGTCCATAGACACTCCAGTGCGTCTGGTGGATGCAGGAAGAATACTGGAACGCCTGCTAGTAACGCTTTCCACATCAGACCAATCGTCATCCGTCCTGGAGCAAGGGCGCAGAATGCCAAGCCTATCCAGCTCCGACTCAACGTCATGTGCCGAAGAAGCGTTGGAGCATGCACTCACGATAACTGCAACAGGTGTGGCTGAGCGATCAACCATAGCTTCAGCCATGACAGTGGCCGTTTCGGGCTCCAAGATGGAGCCCAAAGAGACAGGCTTTAGCTTTGTGAGCGGTTCACTGATCACCTCGGGTTCGGACGACGCTGGTGTCGGGCCCAGACACCTTTTCTTATCCATTGCTTGGACTAATGCCTTCTTGCGGAGTGTTTTTGAATCATTACTTTTTGCCGTGGACGAGGCCTTGGACTTGCTCGACTTGTCTGACATGTCCAAGCTAGAAGGCCGCTCGAAACGGGTAGAGCTCGCCACGAGGACGCCAGTAGTGCAAACCGCAAACCGGAAGTTTCTACGAGCCCCTGAAGCAGAGGTATCCGCAAAAGAGGTATTCAAAGATGGCGCCCAAGATGACGGCACAGCGCGCGCAACCCGCGTATCTCCGGAACCAGTGGTCCCAGTGAGTTGGGGCTTTTGACAGAGTGGTCCACCGACAGTAGGGAGTCAAAATCTGCGAAATGTAGAGCAGCGTTCCGGATCAGAGGTGAACCACCTTAACGGGCAGAGCTCGTCGTGAAGACGCCAGCAATCCAGAAAACCAGAAGTCTCTACGAGCTGTTGAAGCTGAGATATTCACAAAAGAGTCTTGCCAATATGGCGTCTAAAATGGCGTCGCAGCCAGCGTAACTCGCGTTTTTCCGAAACCAGTTGTCTCAGAAAGCCGGGGCTTTCGATAGAGTGGTTTTATGTGGCAAGGAATCCTAATTCGAAAAATGTAGAGCAGCAGACTGACTCTACACAGAGACACCTGGAACGGTCAAAACTTGTCCAGAGGATGCCAGCAAAGAAAACCCGAAGTCTCTACGACCCCTAGACGAGGAGATACACAGAAAAAACTTTTCCAATATGGCGGTCAAAATGGCCGCCAAACGGTCAAAATTCTTAAAATCGATATATCTCCCGATTCAGAAGTCGGATCACCCTGGTGTTTGTGCTTGTGATAATCGTTACAAAATCAGGAACACAATGGAACTAAAAGATTCCTGAAATTTTCAGCAAAATTCCCAGGAACAATGAAAATACGTAAAATGGGTATATCTCCGAAACCCCTAAAACAAATTTGATACTGAAAACGGTAAATGGATCGGTATTTTAACAAGTAACCTATGAGGAAAAAGTCAAGCTTGCCAGCCACGAATTTCAAGTACCACGTGCCACGTGGTTTCCTTGAAAATAGTTATAACTCTGTGATGTTTCATGTGAAAAATCTGAAAATTTGCACGATGTTGCTATAGGTGGAACACTAACAAAGAAGATAAAAAAATTGGTATGTTGTCGCTGAAGATCTTTTTTTAAAGTGGTTTCAAGTTATGAAAAAGTTTAGTTTTTCATATAAATACCTATATCTCAACCAAAGAACAAACAATTCCAAATCTGAAAAAGAGTTAATGTAAAGCTACTAAATATCCTAAGAAAACCGCTATTAGACTTTCCAGATTCCTTTTAAATCGATGAACACGTGGCCACGTGGTTTTTAGAAAAATAGCAATAGCTTCGCAGTGGGTTGTGGTAAAAATCTGTGAAAGGTGTCATCTGACGGGCCTCACAAGGTGCTATATAACTGGATTAGAAAAAGTATAGCTTACTGAGCTTGTTTAGCCAGCGCATCAGGAAAACTGTGCAATTCTAACCTCAATTTGGCCAAAAATCCTGTTTTTGGGCAAAATTGGTGAAATTTTTTGCACGATCACACTTTCACTTATGTCCTCTTATAGAAGACCACTTTTCACACACTTTGATTAAAACTGCGGTAAAATCGGAGCAGCTTTGCTATTTTTCCCGATTTTTCGAGCGCGGAGCGGACTTTTTTCGTGGCTCTTTCGGCAAGCGCTGGGAGCAGACTGGTTAGGTTAGGTTAGGTTAGGTTAGGTTAGGTTAGGTTAGGTTAGGTTAGGTTAGGTTAGGTTAGGTTAGGTTAGGTTAGGTTAGGTTAGGTTAGGTTAGGTTAGGTTAGGTTAGGTTAGGTTAGGTTAGGTTAGGTTAGGTTAGGTTAGGTTAGGTTAGGTTAGGTTAGGTTAGGTTAGGTTAGGTTTGGTTAGGTTAGGTTAGGTTAGGTTAGGTTAGGTTAGGTTAGGTTAGATTAGGTTTTTTTTTTTTTTTTTTTTTTTTTTTTTTTTTTTTTTTTTTTTTTTGCCTGACTACCCCTAGCTTTACCAGGGACCTGGTCTACACAACTCTTCCATTCCAGTTCTCTCTTTTATTCTTCTCGTACTTTCATTCTTCATACTTTATCTTTCTTTTATCCGTCATCGTTCATAATTTATTACTTTTTCTATCTGTATCTGTATCTAAAATTCCTTTCTTTGGGATTTGGGATGCAACGATGGTTTTTAATCTTTATTTTACTAATTTCTCCTTTTCTTATTCATATTTCTACTACAATATTTTCTTATGTCTATATCATATATTTTATACAGTTACATCTTATTCTAGTATATGTACATATTCTTACTGAGTTTATTTGTTTTGCTGAGTCCTTTATATTCAATAATATAAATGTTCAGCATAATTTATACATCTTTATTTCTTTTTATTACTATAGCAGCTATTTCTGTACAATAGTTAATAAAATTGTTTCTTATATTACTTATATAGTCTTTAACATTGTCTACTTTCAATTCTATATCCAATTTCTGCTCCGCCTCATATCTCCGTTTGCCAAATACTGGGCACTCAAATAAGATGTGTTCTACAGTTTCCATTTTGCTACTTTCGCAGATACACGATGGACTTTCCTTACACCTGAACCGATTCAGGTATTCAGAGAATCCACCGTGCCCTGTCATTACTTGCGTGAGTACACCAGAGGGTTTTATCTTTTTAATAATATTGTAAGCCTTAATAATGTCGGGAAAGAAGATTTTAGTCACGGCTGCATTCTCGCTGGTTATGTATCTCCTGTTCCATTCGTCAAGAGTTCCTCTACGGATCTGTCGCTTAACGAATAAAACCGGACATGCGTCATATACTGGTGATGTTTTTGTTTTCAGGGCAGCGTCCTTTGCCAGCGCATCGGCCCGCTCATTGCCTTCAAGTCCCGCATGTGCTTTTATCCAAAACAAATCAACGCATTTGTTTTGTGCCCTACTTGTTTTTAAGTTCTTACGAACTTTTACGGCAAGAGGGTGAGTGGAGCTGTTGTTGGTAATTGTTTGGAGCGAAGACTGTGAGTCGCTGTAGATACCAAAGCGGGTTTCTGGCATCTTCAGTATTTCATCAGTAGCTCTGTATATGGCCAGTAATTCAGCCTGGTAGACTGTGCAGTGTGACGACAGCTTCAGTTTGATGGATTTGGTCTCGGTCTGATTATTCGGTTAGGTTAGGTTAGGTTAGGTTAGGTTAGGTTAGGTTTTTTTTTTTTTTTTTTTTTTTTTTTTTTTTTTTTTTTTTTTTTTTCGATCTGATTCCTCCAACGTGATCGGAGCCTTTTTCTATCTTGAGCCTGATTCATACAAGTTCTCGCATTTATTCCTCTCGCATTTTCATACATATACCATTTCCATTCATTCATCGTCTGATACACTTATAACGGGTGGGATGCCCGCCTATGGGACGAGCTGCTATCTAACTACACTCTGTATCTGTCTATCTCTTTTAAAGGGGAATTCTTCCTTTATTTCTTAATTTTCACAAAATCAAACTTATCTTTATGTTAAAATACTATTTTCTTACATATATTGTACAATACTATTTTCTTACATATATTTTACATCTTCTTCTGTTCCAACTTCTTATTTATAATTGTTGCACAGACATATAATCATTATATGGTGCCAACAGTTTTTATCTATTAAGTTTGTTTCTATTTATTACCACTTTTGTCACTTGCTTACAGTATTGAAGGAAGATGCCGCGTTCCGTACTGTTCTCCATAATTCCGCACAGGTTTTCAGTTTTAAGGCTTGTGTGTAGCTGCTGGGTAAGGTCATGCCTTATTTTGCAGTGTACGGGGCAGTACAAGATCACATGCAGTAGAGATTCTTCTGAGTCTGGATCGCAGATGCACGACGGACTCTCCTTGCACTTGAATCGGTGCAAGTACTCGGAGAATCCACCATGCCCCGTTAATATCTGAGTCAGAATCCCATCTGCCGGTCCCATCTTCCGGATAACCTTATAGGCTATTGTAGCATCTGGAAAAAAGACTTTCGTGACCGCCGCTGTGTCACCGTTTATGTATCGCCGGTTCCATTTGTCAAGCGTCTCCCCCCGGATCAGTCTTTTGACAAATGAAACCGGGCGGTTAGGTTAGGTTAGGTTAGGTTAGGTTAGGTTAGGTTAGGTTAGGTTAGGTTAGGTTAGGTTAGGTTAGGTTAGGTTTTTTTTTTTTTTTTATTTTTATTTTTATTTTTATTTTTTTTTTTTTTTTTTTTTTTTCGATCTAATTCCTCCAACGTGATCGGAGCCTTTTTCTATCTTGAGCCTGATTCATACAAGTTCTCGCATTTATTCCTCTCGCATTTTCATACATATACCATTTCCATTCATTCATCGTCTGATACACTTATAACGGGTGGGATGCCCGCCTATGGGACGAGCTGCTATCTAACTACTCTCTGTATCTGTCTATCTCTTTTAAAGGGGAATTCTTCCTTTATTTCTTAATCAAACTTATCTTTATGTTAAAATACTATTTTCTTACATATATTGTACAATACTATTTTCTTACATATATTTTACATCTTCTTCTGTTCCAACTTCTTATTTATAATTGTTGCACAGACATATAATCATTATATGGTGCCAACAGTTTTTATCTATTAAGTTTGTTTCTATTTATTACCACTTTTGTCACTTGCTTACAGTATTGAAGGAAGATGCCGCGTTCCGTACTGTTCTCCATAATTCCGCACAGGTTTTCAGTTTTAAGGCTTGTGTGCAGCTGCTGGGTAAGGTCATGCCTTATTTTGCAGTGTACGGGGCAGTACAAGATCACATGCAGTAGAGATTCTTCTGAGTCTGGATCGCAGATGCACGACGGACTCTCCTTGCACTTGAATCGGTGCAAGTACTCGGAGAATCCACCATGCCCCGTTAATATCTGAGTCAGAATCCCATCTGCCGGTCCCATCTTCCGGATAACCTTATAGGCTATTGTAGCATCTGGAAAAAAGACTTTCGTGACCGCCGCTGTGTCACCGTTTATGTATCGCCGGTTCCATTTGTCAAGCGTCTCCCCCCGGATCAGTCTTTTGACAAATGAAACCGGGCACGCATCATAAACCGGTCTGGTCTTCGAATTTGTGGCAGCCTCTTTCGCCAACGCATCCGCCCGTTCATTGCCCGCGAAACCAGCATGAGCCTTTATCCAGAACAGAGCTACCTCTTTGTGCTGGGATCTGCACTCCGCAAGATTTCTCCGGATCTCAGTAGCTAGGGGATGGAACGCGAAATGGTTCGTTATCGTCTCTAGCGACGATCGTGAATCGCTGTAGATCCCGTAGCTATTCTCGGAGGTTTCCAGAATCTTGCGGGTTGCTTCGCGAATAGCCAGCATTTCCGCCTGGTACACTGTGCAGTAAGATGGCAGCTTCAATTTTCGGGTTCCAGTTTCTACGGTCTTTTTCCATATGGAAAAAGCCGCACCCACTCCCCCATCAATCTTGCTGCCATCTGTAAAAATTTGGACTGCTTGGCAGTTGTACTCGCTGAGTTCTTCGTCAGTGTCCAGGTTATGGAAGTACAGCTCTGCTCTGTTTGCCGGATGTGGTGTGCTGCTGTATGGTGTCATCTGTTCTATCTCTCTGTCCGCCAGACCCGTCGGCCGGGACAATCCCTTCTTTGCCTCGTATAGGGCGGCTGCCTCCTTAATTCGCAGGTCAAGAGGGAGCAACCCGGCCAAAGCGAGTGCGGCGTTCAGAGAGACAGTTCTGTAAGCTTTGGGTTAGGTTAGGTTAGGTTAGGTTAGGTTAGGTTAGGTTAGGTTAGGTTAGGTTAGGTTAGGTTAGGTTAGGTTAGGTTAGGTTAGGTTAGGTTAGGTTAGGTTAGGTTAGGTTAGGTTAGGTTAGGTTAGGTTAGGTTAGGTTAGGTTAGGTTAGGTTAGGTTAGGTTAGGTTAGGTTAGGTTAGGTTAGGTTAGGTTAGGTTAGGTTAGGTTAGGTTAGGTTAGGTTAGGTTAGGTTAGGTTAGGTTAGGTTAGGTTAGGTTAGGTTAGGTTAGGTTAGGTTAGGTTAGGTTAGGTTAGGTTAGGTTAGGTTAGGTTAGGTTAGGTTAGGTTAGGTTAGGTTAGGTTAGGTTAGGTTAGGTTAGGTTAGGTTAGGTTAGGTTAGGTTAGGTTAGGTTAGGTTAGGTTAGGTTAGGTTAGGTTAGGTTAGGTTAGGTTAGGTTAGGTTAGGTTAGGTTAGGTTAGGTTAGGTTAGGTTAGGTTAGGTTAGGTTAGGTTAGGTTAGGTTAGGTTAGGTTAGGTTAGGTTAGGTTAGGTTAGGTTAGGTTAGGTTAGGTTAGGTTAGGTTAGGTTAGGTTAGGTTAGGTTAGGTTAGGTTAGGTTAGGTTAGGTTAGGTTAGGTTAGGTTAGGTTAGGTTAGGTTAGGTTAGGTTAGGTTAGGTTAGGTTAGGTTAGGTTAGGTTAGGTTAGGTTAGGTTAGGTTAGGTTAGGTTAGGTTAGGTTAGGTTAGGTTAGGTTAGGTTAGGTTAGGTTAGGTTAGGTTAGGTTAGGTTAGGTTAGGTTAGGTTAGGTTAGGTTAGGTTAGGTTAGGTTAGGTTAGGTTAGGTTAGGTTAGGTTAGGTTAGGTTAGGTTAGGTTAGGTTAGGTTAGGTTAGGTTAGGTTAGGTTAGGTTAGGTTAGGTTAGGTTAGGTTAGGTTAGGTTAGGTTAGGTTAGGTTAGGTTAGGTTAGGTTAGGTTAGGTTAGGTTAGGTTAGGTTAGGTTAGGTTAGGTTAGGTTAGGTTAGGTTAGGTTAGGTTAGGTTAGGTTAGGTTAGGTTAGGTTAGGTTAGGTTAGGTTAGGTTAGGTTAGGTTAGGTTAGGTTAGGTTAGGTTAGGTTAGGTTAGGTTAGGTTAGGTTAGGTTAGGTTAGGTTAGGTTAGGTTAGGTTAGGTTAGGTTAGGTTAGGTTAGGTTAGGTTAGGTTAGGTTAGGTTAGGTTAGGTTAGGTTAGGTTAGGTTAGGTTAGGTTAGGTTAGGTTAGGTTAGGTTAGGTTAGGTTAGGTTAGGTTAGGTTAGGTTAGGTTAGGTTAGGTTAGGTTAGGTTAGGTTAGGTTAGGTTAGGTTAGGTTAGGTTTTTTTTTTTTTTAATATGTCGCTGACTAGTTGACTCAACCCATCAAAGGATAAGTGAGTTCGCTAGTCTGCTTTTACTTTTTAAAACCTTTATAACCTGTTGCTATGAAATGCAACATCATTATATACATCGTCTTTGAAGTTAACTAACAATTAATACTAATTCATACACATCAAATAATCACACAAAATAACACTAAGACCCACACTCCCCCCCATCACTCACACATAATCTATCTCATGCATAAAACGACATACACAAAATAATCTAATACAATTTTACTTTTTAAGATAAATCACGCTCAAATATCTTCACATTATAATATAAACATTATCAATTAATTCATTCCACGTACGTATTTTTCTTGTTTTTTTTTTTTTTTTTTTTATATTTTTTTTTTTTTTTTTTTTATTAAGATTATTAGAAATATGACATTTTAATACATCTGTAGAAATTACAATCATAATCCTCAGAGTACAACAACAACAATTTAAACATGAAATTAATAATTTACTAACAAATTAAATTATATAATAAATTATAACAATACGTATGAAATTAATAATCAAAAATTTAACAACTTTTATGCCTACACAGATCACATATATTATTTATTTACTACACTTATTTATTATTAACTTTTATAATACACTGGCACATACTGCAGATTACAGAAATACATAATCACAGAGTACCAGAATACACCCAATAATAGTAGGTACATAATATTCAGCCAAAATAACCTAATATGTGTCATACTCGCTAAAAATAATGACCATTACAAACATTAACAAAAATAGAATCTAAAGAAAATTAAACATTTCAAATAATTAATAAACTATTACAAAAATCATATATTATTAATCCCGAAAACAAATTACACTCACATAAAATAAACCACACACAAACATACACTCCCCCTCATGACTCACACATAATCTCTCTCATGCATAAACGACATAAGATTTTATATCAGAAAAATCAAGCTTATACAATTAATTATTACAAGAACTACAATTATAATACATTACATTTAAAAATACGTTTCGTAGCCATTTTCAATTAATTTATACTTCATGCGTATTTATTATATTTTCCCCTTTTTTTTTTTTTTTTTTTTTGTTACCTTTTACTTTTTTTTTTTTTTTTTTTTTTTTTTTTTTATATAATCCTGTTAACATCTTACACAACAATATAGAACTTAATCAATAATTTACCAACAAATTTATATAAATAATAAATTATAACAATACATGTAAAATTTAACAAATTTTATGTCTGCATAGATCCATTACATAAATTATTATAGTAATAATAATAGGTACATACTATAGACTAACAATACATCAACGCTGGTACATAACTACAAATTACATATTATGTGTAAGTAATCACAAGCATTCCAACGTTCATAAAACAATTACTATACAAAACAATTACTATACAATATCAATAAAATTACCAATGGATCATTATCATAAAAAATAATTTTAATTAATAATTTTAATTTTAAATAAATAAACAAAATTTGATTTAAAAAAAAAAAAAAATAAACCACCACTAAAACACCCACACAGCAACAGTTTTTGACACACAAATCAGCGCAAAAGCCTATAAGATTCTCGAACACAAGCTCAGACTCACATCATATACCTAAGGACTAACACCACAAAACACTACAAAACATATGAAATCAAACAGCTAAACTTAATCTCTTATGTTCTCCCAATGAAAAACAAAGATTCCATCCCCCTACGACAAACAAAATGCGAACTGAATTAAATCATTATAAAGAAAAATGTTCAAAAATTTCAATAAATGCCCATAACTTGCACAAATCAAATATACCGCCACAAAACAAAACAAAAATGCCACTAGCGGCGAGTAGGTAGACGCTCTAGCTTCAAGCATATTCGTAGTGCTACCATAGTGCAAAATAGCTTACCAGCAGTATTAATCAAGAACCGGTACCAATCCGTATGATTAGCGAAACAAATCATGACTACTGCGTCCATCAACAAGGGTAGCATAACATAGTCCCACAAATAATTTTTATTTAATTGTTCACAAAATAAAAATATCACAAACAGTGCTAACAAAAAGTGCCTTAATCTGATCGTAAAGAATTAGCGCAAGATTAACGAACGGTCCAGAATGCTAGTGAATCAAAGCCACGATCCAACCTAAATAAAATACATCTGAAAAGAGTCTTATCTAGAGCCTATTTAAATAATAAACTACACTACGCAACATTTAATTCATAATAAAACTACACTAAACAACATTTTATATTCACCGCCTACAGCAAAACAAACCACCACAAAAGCATTGATGATAAATAACCGGAAAAATCCGCAAAACAAGCTCGCAGTGTTTGCTGTTTAACACCACCATCTATTGACAAGTAGAGGGCATTAAGCAGATGACAGCACGCTCAGTAAATTGGTAAGTTTATAAAACAACAAAACAAATACAATCAAGACATGTAAACATTATAATTTTGTAAGCAAATCAACAACAAAAACAGAACAGAGTTATGCAAACCAATACCTCAACAAGCTGCGGCTCAAGGAACGAAGGAAAACGCCCTGCAATTAACCCAGCACCCACGACTTTGCAAGAAAATATTGTGCTTTATAATCAATCACAAGGCGATCAGTCTCCAATCAAAATCAACCAACAGACATTGAAGTTAAATTGGTAAGCAGTGTAATCCCTTGTTTCATGCAAAACTAAAAGAATTCTCAAAGAAACAATAATCACTATTTTGATTTCAGAACACAGAGTTAACAATAATTGAAGCCCCTACCAAAATAACTAATCAAACAAGAAAAATGCCCACACAGTAGCTGTAGGCAGAGTGCAATGTGATTGAAGTGAATGCGTTGGTGATGTGAAACAACTGATCCAGCGAATAAAATAGTGCCTGCAATAACCAATAACCAAACAAATGTACTACCCAGTGAGAAACTCAAACAATGCTACAAATATGAACAGTTTATTAAAATAAAGTTAAACAAACAAATAAATTTCATTTCAAAGTAAATTAAACTTGCTCTAAGATAGAACCATTCTCCGCACCCACCTTTCGGAGGATAGTTCTAGCGTATTCCAAAAATATTTCCCTACTGTAAGGAACTGCCAATAAATAAGAGAAATTGTCCAAAATAATTGGAGTATCAACTGCACATTCACAGTCATAGCGGAGCTGACAAAACTTAATACAGTCAACTAAAACATGTTGCACTGTCTGCGCCTCGCCATCCCCACAAGTACACAATGGACTATCAGTTAAATGAAACCTGTACAGATACGAGCGAAAGCCTCCATGCCCTGTGAACAATTGTGTGAGATAGTTAGTCAGTGTGATTCCTCCCAATATTTTATATGCTACCGTAACATTATTGAAAAATATCTTAGTCACACTCCCAGCTGTAGCAGTCATGTATTCCCTTTGCCATTCATCAATTATAGCTTGTCGCGTTGAATACTTAGCAAAAGACAGAGGGAACTTGTCATACCCCGGGATCTGTCTATTATGCAGGGCAGCATATTTAGCCAACTCATCAGCCCTCTCATTCCCAATGATACCTATGTGAGCCTTGACCCAATAAAACTTGACATCTTTCCCCTCCTCCTGAAGCTCCCTCAAATTACTACCAATGGCAACCGCTAACGGATGAACAGAATTGGTGTCACATATTATTTCCAGCCCAGATCTAGAGTCACTAACAATAATAAATTCTTCTTCACTCCTACCCAACATCCACTGCATAGCTCTTAAAATAGCCGACAGCTCAGCCTGGAAAACGCTACAGTAGTCCTCCAGTCTAAAACTAATGTGTCGAATTTC
The DNA here is from genome assembly GCA_963662085.1 of Eupithecia inturbata. Classification (NCBI taxonomy): domain Eukaryota; kingdom Metazoa; phylum Arthropoda; class Insecta; order Lepidoptera; family Geometridae; genus Eupithecia; species Eupithecia inturbata. Next base: position 12,954 of record OY759180.1, on the reverse strand, counting down.
TTCCCTACCTCTCCAACAAGAAACCGAAGCACCAACCTTTCCCTCCAGCTTGCTGCCATCTGTATACACCGCCAGGGATTGAGAACCAAGCACATCGGCCTCCTCTTGGGAACTAATAACACCAAATTGTATCCTTCTCCTCAAAGCGGGATGAGGTAAGCTGAAAGGACTCTCTCTCATTTCCAGCTCCCTCCCCGGGAGAGTTTGCAAAAAATGACCCCTCTTGATTGAATATACACTAGCATGCTCCTTTATTCTCAATGTCAGCGGTATAATTCTAGCCAAGATCAAACTGGACTCAAACGACACTGTTCTGTGCGCTTTGGCAACCTTTATAGCAAAGGACCTAGCCAGCCGATTCAACATATCTCTCACATACACTCTCTCGACGACATCCACCCAGCAACTACCAGCATACAGCACAGTAGGCTCAACTACAGCACCATAAATTAATCTAAGAATATGTGAATTGAGCCCCCACTGAGCCCGTGCCGATCTGGACACCACCTTATAAAACGCTATGGCCTTTCTCATTATATTTTCCAGATGCCTGCGAAAGTTGAGCAACGGGTCAATAGTGAGCCCGAGAACCTTCAGGCTAGTTCCGTACTGCAGCTGAACACCTCCAATGCTGAGTCTAGGTGAGTGAAATATCAGCTTCCTAGTAATGAGCAAAGTTTGTGTTTTATGCGGGGCAAACCCAAATCTTAGCCTAACACCCCACTGCTCTATGTTAGAAAGCACCTTATTTACCTTTGTTTCCAACTCCCTTCCATCAGACGAGGCCGCCACCACGAGAATGTCATCAGCAAACGCTTGAACCCGTACATCCCCATACTGAGTTGGATTGAGTAAAGGGTCGAGCAGCACATTCCATAGAATAGGGCCACAAGTAGAACCCTGGATACATCCTCTACTTGTGACTCTACTGACCGACTCACCCGCATATCGAAGCGTCACACTTCTGTCAGACAAGTAACTGGCTATCAATCTCAATATTCCAGGATCTACCGCCTTCAAATGAAGCTGCCCCAAGATGGCGGGCCACCAAGCACTGTCGAAGGCGCCGGCGATGTCGAGCGACACCACGACCACGATCTGCTTTGCCGCCAGGTGCTGCCGGATCTCAGACATCGCATCAAACAGGGCATCCTCCGTGCTGCGCTGGGGCGTGAAGCCGTACTGGAGAGGACTGAGTTTCCGTTCGCTGCCGAGCTGCCACTGAAGTCTGTTAACGAAGAGCTTCTCGAGCATCTTTCCCAGCACCGGCAACAGTCCTATAGGCCTGTAAGACTTTGGCTTGGTATAGTTATCTTTAGCCGGCTTGGGAATGACTTTGATTGTGGCAACTTTCCACATTTTTGGGAAAAACCCTCTCTCCAAGCAACGATTGTAAATAGCCAAAAGGAGAACTCTGTCAGCCCTGTAGGTTCTGAGGCAGATGTCCATGGTCAGGCCGTCACCGCCAGGCGCCTTCTTCGGGTGCATGGCGCGCAGCACGGCATCGAGCTCCACCTCAGTGAATGGCATCACGCTCCGCTCTATAGAAGCGTCCTCTCTAAGGATATTCACCAACTGTGCTATGTTCTCCCTCAGGTCGGCGTGATCCACGCTATCAGCGGCGGGGTCGTCCATCGGATAGAAGGTGTCGGCGAGCCAGTCGGCGGAGGCGCGGGCGCTCAGCGTGGCGCCGCACTCGTCCTCCAGCAGACTGTCCGCCGCACAGGACATCGAACAGGCCTTCATCACGCGGTAAGAGCGCTGCCACATCGTCTCCGTCTTCTCTCCAGTGCAAAATTTCCTCCAGCTGTCGGTGATGGCGGAGTCTATGGCGCGCCTATACTCAGTCTTCGCCTCGAGGTACCGATCTACCACCATGCGCCTCCTACGCGGGTTTGCCTTCCCAATCTTCCGCCTAAGCCTCGTCGCCTCAGCCTTGAGGTGGCGCAGCTCAGGGGTCCACCACCTGCACGAACGCCTTCCCCTGGGGTCCCGCAGGCGCGGGATGGCTAGGTCCGCCGCACGCACCGCGCAACCCGTGTACCTCTCCGCCAGCCGGTCCAGTTCAGCAGCGGCGACGGCGCGCGCGACGCCATCCACGTCCAGACCGTCCTCGGTGCACGCCTGCAGGAACTCCCTCTCGAAGAGCGTCCAGTCAGCCTTTTCGGTATTATAAATGCGTGTGGAATCTCGGCCCGGGGCGCCCGCCGCGTCGTTTGCCACCCGCACCGTGAAGGTGATCGCACGGTGATCAGAGAGGTCACAGAACTGCTCGTCAACTCGCCAGTCGGAGACGTGCGGCAACAGAGACGCGGAGCACGCCGTCACATCAACGATACTGGCGCACTCGAGGCCCGCCCGCCACGCGTGAAAAGTCGGTACGCTCCCTCGGTTCAGAACCTCGAGCCCCGCCTCAGCGAGCGCCTCGGCCACAGGCGGGCCACGCGCGTCCTCCGCCTCACTGCACCACCAGAAGCTCCACGCGTTCACGTCCCCCCCGAGGAGCACCCTGTCAACCCCCATCGATGTGATCATGCCCCTGATGGCTACCAGGTAAGGATCCAGTTCTAGAATCTTGTCAAAGTAAACGCTTACGACACCCACCTTAACACCATCTATTTCTAGAACGACGCCAACAATGTCCTCGGTTACATACCTTGCGTTGACGACATATCTTATTGCAGGATCAGCGATAACAACGGCCGCACGCACGGGTTTCCCCGTCTCGGCAGCGTCTTTCTGCACGACGCGAAGCGGCCGCGACGCCACGAGACGCGCGCCGGCGCCCACATACGGCTCCTGCAGCAGCAGAACGCCGACGCCGCGCGTCGCCGCCTCGCGCAGGCACGAGTGTGTCGCCGCCCGCCCACGTCCCAGGTTGTACTGCACCATCTTTATAGGGCGCGACGAGCCGCCCTCGTCGGCAGGCGAGGCGTCCGCAGAGCTCGTTTCGACATCCTCAGCAATACCGGGTGCTCAGTCGCGCGATGCTATCCCACCGCTGCCACTCCGGACACTGCGCGCTGTAGGCAGGGTGCCGCGCATCCCGCGATCTACCAGGCGCACTCCGGCAGTTAACGCAGCACGGTGCTCGCTCCCTGTTGGGGCACTCGCGAGTGTCGTGGCACTCTGCACAATGGCCGCACTTCCGCTCGGGCGCGCGGCACTCCGCCACGCGATGCGAGAAACCAAGGCAGCGATAGCACTGCAGGAGAGGCGACTGATCGACCACCCGGATCATCTGGTAGCCGATACGCAGGCGACGGTCAACCAGTGCACCCCACAGCGCGGGGCTCACCTGCAGCACCACATTGTGCAGCGACGCGTTTCTTCCCTTGATGCGCCTAACCACCCTCAATTTCCTCTCTGTTTCAGGCACGGCGGCGAGCTCCGGCGCATTCTGCCCGAACAGCGCGGCCTCGAGGCGCGCATCCGTGAGCTCAGCCAACACACCCTGCAAACGCAGGAGCGGGTCGCGCCGCAGCGGCTCCGACACCTGCAGCGTGTCTCCCAGCGCGAGGATCGCACCCGACATCAACTCTTTCTCACGCGAAGACTCCAACGATATCGCCAAGGTACTATTCTTACATTTCCTAACACCATTGATGCCAACTCCCAAGCCTATAACATCCACGTTAGTTTTAATTTGCGCCAAAATGTCATCACCCGTATGTGCGGCATTCTTAGACCTTACTAAGAGCGGGTGCTTGGCTGCGTGGGCGTAGGAGGCGCGCGCGCCCGCAAGGCAGGACACCGCCGTCCTCGGCGCTCCATCGGCCACTCGTTGGCGGGACATCACCACGGGCTCAGCCGAGCCCCCGGGAGCCAGATCGGGGCCCACCAGCATCGGCAAGCTAGAATATTCCTCGCGGATCGCGTGCGCCTCCTCTAATAACTGACCCACCAGTTTAAACTTGGCCGCCTCCTCGGGCGCCACAGGCCGCTCGTCGATCTTCACCATAACCTGCTCGACGAGCTGACGAGCCGCCTCAGCCTCCTTCAAGGACCTGGCGGTGGTGTCCCGCAGCTCGCCCATATTACTCTGCATGCATTCAGTTAAAGCCTCTAATTTATTCGTATACACTCTTTGTTGCAGCGCATACTGCCGGTCGGCGAGCGCACGCGCCCGCTCCTGCTCGGCGACGTGCCGCGCGCGCGAGTCCGCGAGACGCAGCACCATGCCATGCAGGCCGTTCAGCCCTTCCAACACGGCCTCCTTAATGTCGCGATGCAAATTACGTGACTTGTCCAGCTCCGCAACGGTGCTTCTCAGTAGCCGGCCCGCAAGGCGTGGCGCATCCTGAACGAGCACCGTCTCTCGCCCCTCTGCTGACATGGTAGATGCTTCGAGGAACTGGAGGCTGTCTGAGGAGTTATCCTCCGGGTCGGAGCCGGCCGCCAAGCACGGCGTCCGCCCGCTCTCAGCCACCACACCGAACAGCGTCCCCTGCCCCGGCTGGATGTCCACAACTCCAGAGCTCGGCATGTTCAAAGCAAAGGCTGGTGCATAAATTGGATTACCAATTGTGGCCCCGTCATAACGCAAAGATTTAATTTCGGTTTCAGGCCCACCTGAATTACAAATTGGCATGACCGGCGTCCTCGTGAGTCGATGCCTGGCGACGATTGGCAGCGGCGGCGTCGACTGCGCCGCTGCAGGCGCTCCGCCCCCGGCGGGACACGTGGAAGGCAGCCCGGCATCATCTCTCATCACCGCCGGCCCCGCAAATCCTGGCTCAGCACCCGTGTTATGCTTTGACAAAACTCGTTTGACGCCCCCGGATCCTACCAACTTACCTTTGCCTTTAGGCATCGGTATTGACTTCGGCCTGTACGATGTTGAGCTCTTGCCCGGCGACATCCTAACTGTAGTTTAATTGGAATGATAAAATAAAACGTATTTGTAAACAATGTGTTTAAACTTTACTTACTTTTACCCAAATTCCAACCTCCACACAACCCACGGGCACTCCTATCCAATATTTATATTCTCTACGACTCAAAGATACCATAAAATAATTATCAAATTACAAAACCTGGCGGGCAAACACAGCACAGGGCAGGATTCAAACTGAGACTAGAGGTTTTTTTAACAAGTAAATATCATAAAAATATAGGTGTAAATGTTATTATTATACCTGTAAACTCTGCCAATAAATACTAAAATTAATGATAAAGTTCAATTTACTAATTAAAAGTTAAACAAATAACACAATGCTGAATGGGGCACACCCCCAAACGCGCCACGTCCTGAGTACGTAAGTAAGCTGAGTGGCTGGTGTGCTGTGTATGCTGTGGTGTGCTGAGCTGAGTGGGCGCTCCTATGTATGGTTTAATAAAAAAAAAAAAAAAAAAAAAAAGGTAGGTATGTATAGGGTACCTCCTAGAACTTGTGAAGTCTACAAATTGCAAACATAATTTAGAAAACTTACAAATTTGTTACTAAAACAGGGTTCTACCTTATTTTTAAAAGCTTCTTCCGGCCTTAAATCTTCCAGCGCTTCCACTAGGAACTTCAGTGTTGAAGTAGGCTTCGGTAGGTGGCCCCCAAGCACCCACTATTTGTGAGGTTAAAACACGTGGTCACGTGTTTTATAAAAACAGCTATATCTCCGGAATTGATAAATATTTCTATGTAATATTTTGCACAAACCCGGACGTTATTAATATAAACACATTAATATCTTTACTTATATGTATTATCACACAAAATAGTTATTTTTAAGTTAATGTTTATAAAAATTTTCAAGTGAACTTATAACTGTGTGTATCTCCGCCAAATCTTAACCAATTTTAAAAATTTAAAAAGATTTAAGTTTGTATCTGTAGTCTCCGCCTTTTACGATAGTGAAGAGGGCGCCACAGTCACTTTTATGCAAACTTTTTTCATACAAAAAATGTTATTTTGTTGATTAACTCACTTGAAACAGCACTGAAAAATCCAAAATTCTACAATAAGGTGAGAAACAGAACAGTGATGAAATCTGCACTTGAAAATTCCAGGGTCATCGCTCAAAAACGAGCAGCGCACGCACTTTTATGTTACAAAGCACAGTTTTTCTTCAATAACTTTTTCAAATGATGTCTGATTTGAAAAATTTTTACACAGAATCGTTGCTTACACAAACGCACGCACATTGACACCAAGAAAACGAATTTTGGACGCAAATTTCTATTTTTTTACGATTTTTCAGCGCGGAGAAGCGTAAAATCACCGGCGCTTCGACTCGCGGTTCAGGTTAGGTTAGGTTAGGTTAGGTTAGGTTAGGTTAGGTTAGGTTAGGTTAGGTTAGGTTAGGTTAGGTTAGGTTAGGTTAGGTTAGGTTAGGTTAGGTTAGGTTAGGTTAGGTTAGGTTAGGTTAGGTTAGGTTAGGTTAGGTTAGGTTAGGTTAGGTTAGGTTAGGTTAGGTTAGGTTAGGTTAGGTTAGGTTAGGTTAGGTTAGGTTAGGTTAGGTTAGGTTAGGTTAGGTTAGGTTAGGTTTTTTTTTTTTTTTTTTTTTTTTTTTTTTTTTTTTTTTTTTTTTTTTTTTTACAGTTTTTCCTCCAACATAATTGGAGCCTTTGTCTATCTTTGCGCCTGATACATACTAGTTCTCGCAGTTTTTCTTCTCGCACTTTCATACTATTGCCATTCATCATCAATAATACATATTGCGGGTGGGATACCCGTCTAGGGGTCAGTTATCTTGCTTTTTGGCCTAGTTTTTATTTTTAAGGGATAATAATAACCAGTAGGGTTTCCTTTATTTTGAAATGCCTCGTTTCAACATATTAATTTGCTTATTTACTAAATATTATTCATCTGTTACAATCTAAGTTACTAATATATATGTCAACAATATACATATATCTTAACTTAACTTATCTATCTATTTCTTTTTATCACTTTATTTGCTATAGTATTACAATATTCAAGAAACTTATCTCTAGCGTACTTATTTTCTACTATTTGCCAAATATTTTCTACATTAATCTTATAATCTATGACATGTTCCATATCGTACCTTTCTTTACCAAAGACAGGACATTCTGTCACTATGTGCTCTACATTTTCAGGTTTTCCCGGCTCACAGATACACGATGGGTTTTCCTTACATTTGAAACGGTTCAAATATGCGGAAAACCCACCGTGTCCTGTCATTATCTGGGTTAAAACACCATTTGGCTTAATGTGCCGGACTATTTTGTAGGCCCTTACTGCGTCAGGGAAGAAAATCTTTGTGGTTGCTGCGGTTTCGCCATCTTTATATCTTTTGTTCCATACCTCAAGCGACCCCGCGCGGATTTGTCGCTTGACGTATGAAACAGGGCACAAGTCGTAGTCAGGCTTTGTCTTCAGCTTTAGAGCGGCCTCTTTTGCTAGTTGGTCGGCTCTCTCATTCCCCTCTAGGCCAGCGTGAGCTTTAATCCAGAAGAGTGCAACGTGTTTGTTCCCACGCTTGCACTCCTCTAGATTACGACGGATTTCCACAACAAGGGGGTGGAGAGAGCGATTGTTAGTGACCGCTTCTAGTGACGACCTTGAGTCACTATAGACTCCAAAACTGTCTTCTGAGCGCTTAATGATTTCCCTGGTGCTCTTACATATAGCCAACAGTTCCGCTTGGAAGACCGTACAGTACGACGACAGCTTCAACTTCTGGCTCTTGATTTCGACCTCATTGCTCCAGAAAGACAATGAGGCTCCAACCTTGCCATCAATTTTGCTGCCGTCTGTGAAAATGCGTACCGCTTGTGTATTGTGGGTGTCCACCTCTTCGCGGTCCTCCAAGCATATGAACTGCAGGTCTATATGCTTTGCTGGGTGGGGAATTTCTGCGAATTTGGTCATTCGCTCCACTTCCCCATCTCCTGTTGTTGGCTGGCCCACTCCCCTCTTAACCTCATACAAGGCTGCTGCCTCTTGCACTCTGAGGTCAAGGGGGAGCAGTCCTGCCAACACCAGTGCCGAGTTGAGAGACGTGGTGCGGTAGGACTTGCACAACTTTTGTGCGAATCCTCTCTGGACCGCATTCAGCAGTTTTTGCACTCCTAGTTTTTTAGCCGACGTAGCCCACACACCGGAAGCGTACATAATTACTGGCTCAACCACAGCAACGTAGATGGTTCTAATAACATCCGGGTGTAAGCCCCAACTTATTTTGGCGGCTCTAGACAGTTGCTTATAAAGATTCAACGCCTTTTTGCAAGTGTTCGCTACGTGGCTGTTGAATGTGAGCTTGCTGTCTATGGTGAGCCCCAACACTTTAATTTCGTTCGACATGCATATGCCGACCCCGCCCATGTTCAGGACTGGGGTATCGTACTTAAGCTTGCGCGTCAGTACCATTGCGTTCGTCTTATGCGGCGCAAACCTCAGCTTGTTTCTGATTCCCCAATCCCGAACATAGACGAGGGCGGCATTTGCATGCTTTTGAATCTCTGTTGCAGTATCCGCGTCAAAAACCAGGACCACATCATCCGCAAATGCTTGGCAGTAGTCGCCCCGCATTGCCAACCCTTTGAGAAGCGGATCAAGTAGCAGGTTCCAGAGAATCGGCCCTCCTATTGAGCCCTGCACACATCCTTTTGTCGTAGACTTTGTTACCTCTTCACCTGCGTAACGCAATCTTACCGATCGGTTGCTGAGGTAACTGTCCACCATTCTCCTGATATTTTTTGGACACCTTTCCTCTGCCAGTCTGGCTTTTATCGCGGGCCACCAGGCGCTATCGAAGGCTCCCTCTATGTCTAATGATATCAAGGTGATGAGTTTTTTCTGTTCCAGCTTTGCGCGTATGTGTTGTATTAAGTCGTAGAGGGAGTCTTCGGTGCTCCTTTGGGGCATAAAACCGTACTGGCGAGTACTCATCCGTGGAAGAACGTGCCACTTGATCCGATTCACCATCATCTTCTCCAAGATTTTTCCCATCACTGGCAGCAAACCTATTGGTCGATAGGACTTGGCTTCCGTGTAGTTTTCTTTACCGGGTTTCCTTAATACTACTACGGTTGCCTCTTTCCATATCTTGGGAAAGTGTCCTAACTCTAGACATTTATTTGCCAGTGATAGGAAAACTCTGGGGTCCTGGTTTATTGCCTGCATACAAATATCCGACGTCAGACCATCGGAGCCTGGAGCCTTCTTAGGGTTGAAAGTGCTCACGGTGAATTTAAGCTCTTCGGGGGTAAATGGTGGGTCATGATGACTATCATCACCCGGGCCATTTACATTTTCAGCTTCTTTTCTGATTCGCCTGTGTTCCTCATTGTCTTCACCCTTCTTATCTTCTGGGTAAAAGGTGTTTGCTAAAAGTTCTGCAGACTCCCTAGGCCCTAACAGTACTCCCTCCCTGACGAGTGGCAGATCCTCATGCCTCTTTGTAGTCCTACCTATGACCCTATAAATAGATTCCCATAATCCCTCCCTATCCTGTTTCCCACAGAACTCCTTCCAGCTTGATGTCTGCGCGTTTTTTGTTTCCAACTCATACTTCTCTTTCGCTTTCAGGTACTCTTCTATAACCATTGATCTTCGGACTGGCGCTGCACATCGGATCCTGCGTTTTCTGGTGGCGACTTTCTTCTTCAGCATGGCGAGTTCTTCTGACATCCACGGCAAGGTAAGTTTGTTTTCTGTTTTCTTTTTTGGTATAGTACTGTTGCATGTTTTTGTTATTATGTTTATATACGTTTCTACTATATGTTCTAATTTGGCTTTGGTATCTATGTTTTCTATGTTTGTTGTATTTATGTTATTTTCTGTTAGAAACTGGGCCAGTTTCTCATGAAATTGGCTCCAGTTTGCTTTCTTACTATTATAAATTCTTGTAGTTCTACTTATATTTATTCCTTTTGATTTTAGTAACCTCACTTTAAACATTACCGTGTTGTGGTCTGAACTCGTCATGCTGTCGTCCACTCTCCAGTCTTCCACCAGAGGCAGCACTTCCGCTGAGCAGGCCGTGATGTCGACAAAGCTGGAGTACGTCTTATTGCCCCGTATTGTGTCAAAAGTGGGGGTATCTCCTACATTCAGTACCTGCATGTCCATCTCTTCAAGCACTCCTGCCAACTCCTCTCCTCTACTGTCAACCTTTGGGCTACCCCACCAAGTGCTCTTTGCGTTCGAGTCTCCCCCTATTATTATTTTGTTTTGGCCTACTTTTAGCTTAATCTCTTTTAGCTGCTCTAGATACGGCTCGATTGTCTGGTCAGGTTCAAAGTAGAACGAGGCGACCACAATTTCCCAGGCACTGGTTCTCAGTTTGACCACTACAATATTCGTAGTGGTCAGATCCGGGCGTTGAATCACATCAATGTCATCGTCGAATACGGCGATGGCTGATTTGACGACTGCGTCACCGGGATTCATGCACTGGAAAATCCTCACTCCTTTGTAGTCCCTCATTCTACCAATCCCCCCTACGTAGGGCTCCTGAAGCAACGCGAGAGCTATCTTCTTTTCTGTGGCCTCAAGCATTATCTCATGGGTAGCGAGTGACTTGCGCTGCAAGTTTGCTTGGGCCACTAGGTATTGCCTCGCGCTGATTGGCGTTGATGTTTGTCTAGCTGGAGGAGATTGGACGCCCTGGACCACTTTAGCAATAAGCTACTGTGGCCCGAGCCAGTGTCTCCCACCTCCTCCGAACTGGGCAGTCCTGGCTAAAAGCACTGTGGTCAGCTCTATCCATTTTGGCGTGCACACAGTTACAGCAGGATGGGGTCTCGCCCGCGAGCCAGTCCGCGCACTCTGTTCTCATGTGGGGTCCCCCGCAATGACTACACTTCTCAGATTTTTCGGTGCAGAAACGTTTGCCGTGGCCATACCCCAGACAGAGAGAGCACTGGACCAATGGTGATTGATCCTCTGCTCTCACCCTCTGGAGATCTATTTGCACCGTTTCTGCATCGATCAAACGCCGCCAAATCTTGGGAGAGACCCTCATGACGATATGGTGCGTATGAGGGTTTCTGGTCCGCCTCTTGTAGAGGATCTGCATTTTGTGCTCTGTCTCACCAAGGTCTTTAAGGAGGTTTTTGTTCTGGTTTCTCAGAGCGTTAAGAACGTCTTCATCGGTATTAAACTGGAAGACATTCCTGAGAATTACCAGCGGGTCTTTGTTCTTGACCTCCTGAACGTTCAGGTGGTCTTCTGCCCTCTTGAGTTTTTCTTTTAATATTTCCCTTTCTTTCTCTGTTTTACATCCCACTATAATCTTCCTGTCTTTTGCCTTTCTTATCCTTTCTATTTCAACTCCTCCTTCCTTAGCGTTGATCACTTTTCTTATTCTGTTTAGCACTTCTTCGCTAGTTTCGGTCTCGTTCTTTGCGGTAACCACTACCGAGTGCAGTGACTTCTGCTCCTGAGGCTGTCTCTTAGCAGACGTCGCTGCTACGCTAGCGTATGTTAACCGTTCTTGGACCTCCTGGTGCTTTTCTATTATTCCTTTTAGTTTCTCCATTTTCTCATTGCTCTCCTCTATGAGTTGGGCATGTTTCTTCATATTTTCCAATAGTACAGATTCCTCTCTTCCTCTCTCTTCCTTTTCCGTTTTCTCTTCTGGTTCCTTAGTCACTTCCTTCTTTCCTTTTCCTTTTACGTTTTCAACCTCTTTAACAAGCTGGAAAAGTCTGTCTATGGCAAGGGTAACCTCGGTTTTTATTTCCGTCTTGAGGTTTCTCGCATTCCCAAGATTAAGTTTTGCTTTAATGACGCACGCCTTCGCCTCCGCAAGCCTATCTAAATATTTGACTTTCCCCGACGACGGTGAGCTCTCTACAGCTGCCGATGTGCCTTTCAGAGGTCCCGCTTTGGTATCATAGGAGAGCCCAGTCTTTAGCTTTTGCTTATTAGCCGTGGACGCTGTATTATTTTTTGGTGAGATCATCGCCTTTTGCTTTGCTTCAGGAGACTGGGATGCCGGAATAGCTGCAACTTTTCCGGTCTCCCACTCTCCTATGCTTCGCCTTACTTTCGATGATGTCGTTCCTATAAGAGTTTCCGCCACTGATGGTCCCGCCTTTTGCGTCAGGGGAGGGGACTTTCGATCAATGTCGATGGTGACGTTAAGCTTTTTGGGGGGTGTGCGTCCTACCATTTTTAAGTTTTACGTATAAATAGAAAAATAAAATAAAAGTTTGTATAAGTTATAAAATAATTTGTCTTAATTCTAATGTGTTTTTCTCTTTTTCAGATGGTGTTTTGACGGCCAGCACAACGCAAGACAGATTTCTTTGCAAGACTATATAATTATGTAAGTATTTTTCTTTCTTTTCAGATGGTGTTTGCAGAAGCTGACAGTGTGTGGGGAAGCTACTTCACCGGTAGGTGAGTATGAAAAAGAGAAACTAAAGTAAACGTAAAGGGCTCTACCTAGAGTCCGTCTCAATGTGGTGGCAAAACTGCCAAATGCTTTTTAAAACCGCGTCAAACTGAGCTTTGGTAAAGAAAGTCATAAAAATGTACAGTGCAAAGATTTTCTACTCTATGTAGAGTCAATTTTTTGGTCAAAAAACCCTTAATACTAATATCTTATCACTAATATAAAAATCCGCGTCCAATTTGGAGCTATCGTTTATAAGTTACAGGACTTTAAATTTTTTGGGGGGGTGGGGGGATGATATTTTCAAACTTTTTTGAAGGCAGAGAGAAGACAAGCAAGGCTGTATTTTAGATAATATCTAAAATACAAATTTTTGTCAAAAATTGTCTAACTCTTCCTGATTCCGAGATATTTACATTTAAAAGTTTGAAAGTCTCTAGGTGGGGGTAGGTGTGGGAAGGGGAAAGGAAAAACTTTTTAGATAAATTTTATAAATAATAAGCTATACAACAAATATTTTAAAATTGGATTAATCTAATTACATTGGGTATTCTGTGCACAAGGCTGAATGGGGGGGGAGGGGGGGAGAAAGGTGGGTTTAATATTTTACACTATAATTCACAATAAGTATGATCTACATATAAACTTT